>CAKJTW010000025.1:14497500-24497500 GCA_917880005.1 Nanger dama | reverse complement strand
TGCTTCCTGAGCACTAGACGTGACTTAATGTAGGAACAAACTCATGAGGACAACGCATTCCTGATTTCTTTCTCAGTATAGCTGATGCATTGCTGTGATCTGAGGTGAAAGAAATAAAATCCAAAGAAACTGAGGGACTCCTTAGAGTATGTTACAGCATTTATCAATGATGTGCTGATCATAAGATGTAACCTTAGAAGGAAGTCTTTGCTTATATTCACTTAAATCTGTACTGATAAGGGCACAACTCGCCAGTTTGTATTCTCTATGTATAAAGTTCTGGAATAAGAGACACAGTTAGTAGTTGGCTGATGAATGGATCTCAGGTAGATGAGACGTACTACCTGCCTTCTGGGACATCTTAGTTCTCTACCTCCTTTTGGACTTAACAGGATTAAAAATTAAAATTGGGACACAAGAAAAATCTGTGTGTTCAGAATCTTTTCAGTTCAGTTTAGTTGCTCAGTCGTGTCCAACTCTTTGCGACCCCATGAATCGCAGCACGCCAGGCCTCCCTGTCCATCACCAATTCCCGGAGTTCACTCAAACTCATGTCCACCAAGTCAGTGATGCCATCCAGCCATCTCATCCTCTGTCGTCCCCTTCTCTGCCCCCAACTCTTCCCAGCATCAGAGTCTTTTCCAATGAGTCAGCTCTTCGCATGAGTTGGCCAGAGTACTGGAATCTTTAGGCTATAGTAAAAACTTCTAGGAGTGGTAAGGATCAAAAGTTGGTTAAATTTACACACTTTTCATACTTTTAGCCATAGAACAATAATCGGCCAAATTATGATCTATCTTTATTGTTATTAAAAAATATGAAATCATTTGCAAATGGACTTACATACAAAAGAGGAAGAGACTCACAAACTTAGAAAACAAACTTATGGTTGCCAGAAGGGAAGGATTGGGGCCAGAGATAGTTAGGGAGTTTGGGATGGACATGTACACACTGCTGTATTTAAAATGGATAACCAACAGGCCCTACTGTATAGCACATGGCACCCTGGAATGGGAGAGGAATTTGGCGGAGAAAGAATATGTGTGTGTATGGCTGAATCCTTCACTGTTCACCAGAAACTGTCCCAACATTGTTGATTGGCTATACCCCAATACAAAATAGAAAGTTAAAAAAATTAAAAAATCAAGTCATAGAATGATTTATTGTGGATAAATTAATTTTCCAAATCACTGAAATTTATCCCTCTAAATGATGCACATTTCTGATTTTAAATATTCTGAATGGAAATTTTTTTCTCAACTATACTATATTGCATAGTTTAGGGGATACACAGAATAATTTAGGCTGGTAATATTAGGATAGTTTATTAACTGTTTTAAAACATAGGCAGATCTACCTCTTGCTCTTCAAACCTTGTTAATTAAGATATGTCCTGTGGATTGTACATATCTCATATATAATGCCTAAAGGCAACACTGTTCAGACCAAGGCTTCTGCTGTGGTTCAGTTCTGGTAACAGGGCATTTGCAATCTTTGGCCTCCTTACTGAGCCTGAACTTCAGGGTTCAGTTTTTTGTAACAACCATAATACCTCACAGAGGAATTTTACTGAAATATGGGAAGAGGAAGAAATCTTCTTTTGTGTTAGCATTATTGTTCCTGCATGGATTGAGGACAACAAAACTGTCTCCACTAAATTAGGTAAATATAATGAATACCACTGAGGGCTGACGCAGAAGGAATCACTAGCAGTCATTTAGGCTTCCACTCCCATTCTCCAGATGAGGAGACTGAGGACCACAGAGGAGACATAAGTGGCCCAAATCCACAGATTTAATTAGAGGTAGATCTGAGATGGACTTTTCTGACCTCTAGCCATTGTTTTTCTCCTTATTCTACACTGCCTCTCTTATCAGATATGTCTCATGTGGAAAAACTATAGTTTATTCATGAAAGTGAAAGTTGCTCAGTCATGTCCAACTCTTTGTGACACCATGGACTATAGAGTCCCTGGAATTTTCCAGGCCTTTGTTGGGGGAATGGGAGCAGTTAGTAAATATTGACTGATGGTTGTGTTGAATCCCAGGACAAGAAAAGATTGGTTTAGAAAGACTCTCCTTAGGTTTCTCTCAAGTTTAAAGATTTGAGGAAGAAGACTAACTACTAGAGGAACAGAACTGGGTTAAGGCATGATATTCCAAAAGAGGTGCAGGTTACAATCTGAGTCAGATTAAGCATGAGCAATCACCAATGTTAAAAGGAGGGCGGGAAGTGGGAAGCTGGCTCTCCTTGGTCTGCTGTGATGATTTTAAGGTACTTGGTGTCTACAGAAGGTGGGTCGGCATGCCAGTCCATCTGCCCACATACATGCTCACCTTGTATTATTGAAATTGAAAGCCAAGTCACTTACGTGGTTGCATAGCTTATTATTGGTTTATTTCTTATTTTAACAATTTTCTGATTAAGAAGATTTCTCATAATTAAGGACTCGGGACAAAAGAAGGAAGTTCAGTTCAGTTCAGTTCAGTCACTCAGTCGTGTCTGATTCTTTGCGACCCCATGAATCACAGCACGCCAGGCCTCCCTGTTCATCATCATCTCCTGCAGTTCACTCAGACTCACGTCCATCGAGTCCGTGATGCCATGCAGCCATCTCATCCTCTGTCGTCCTGTTTTCCTCCTGTCCCCAATCCCTCCCAGCATCACAGTCTTTTCCAATGAGTCAACTCTTCGCATGAGGTGGCAAAAGTACTGGAGCTTCAGCTTCAGCATCATTCCTTCCAAAGAAATCCCAGGACTGATCTTCTCAGAATGGACTGGTTGGATCTCCTTGCAGTCCAAGGGACTCTCAAGAGTCTTCTCCAACACCACAGTTCAAAAGCTTCAATTCTTCGGTGCTCAGCCTTCTTCACAGTCCAACTCTCACATCCATACATGACCACTGGAAAAACCATAGCTTTGACTAGACGGACCTTAGTCGGCAAAGTAATGTCTCTGCTTTCAAATATACTATCTAGGTTGGTCATAACTTTTCTTCCAAGGAGTAAGCATCTTTTAATTTCATGGCTGCAGTCACCATCCGCAGTGATTCTGGAGCCCCAAAATAAAGTCTGACATTGTTTCCACTGTTTCCCCATCTATTTCGCATGAAGTGATGGGACCAGATGCCATGATCTTTGTTCTCTTAATGTTGAGCTTTAAGCCAACTTTTTTGGCTTTCCTCTTTGACTTTCATCAAGAGGCTTTTTAGCTTCTCTTCACTTTTTGCCATAAGGGTGGTGTCATCTGCATATCTGAGGTGATTGATATTTCTCCTGGCAATCTGGATTCCAGCTTGTGTTTCTTCCAGTCCAGCGTTTCTCATGATGTACTCTGCATATGTTAAATAAGCAAGGTGACAATATACAGCCTTGACGTACTCCTTTTCCTATTTGGAACCAGTCTGTTGTTCCATGTCCAGTTCTAACTGTTGCTTCTTGACTTGCATACAGATTTCTCAAGAGGCAGGTCAGGTGGTCTGGTATTCCCATCTCTTTCAGAATTTTCCACAGTTTATTGTGATCCGCACAGTCAAAGGCTTTGGCATAGTCAATAAAGCAGAAATAGATGTTTTTCTGGAACTCTCTTGCTTTTTCCATGATCCAGTGGATGTTGGCAATTTGATCTCTGGTTCCTCTGCCTTTTCTAAAACAGCTTGAACATCAGGGAGTTCACGGTTCACGTATTGCTGAAGCCGGGCTTGCAGAATTTTGAGCATTACTTTACTAGCATGTGAGATGAGTGCAATTGTGCGGTAGTTTGAGCATTCTTTGGCATTGCCTTTCTTTGGAATTGGAATGAAAACTGACCTTTTCCAGTCCTGCGGCCACTGCTGAGCTTTCCAAATTTGCTGGCATATTGAGTGCAGCACTTTCACAGCATCATCTTTCAGGATTTGAAAGAGCTCCACTGGAATTCCATCTCCTCCACTAGCTTTGTTCGTAGTGATGCTTTCTAAGGCCCACTTGACTTCACATTCCAGGATGTCTGGCTCTAGATTAGTGATCACATCATCATGATTATATGGGTCGTGAAGATCTTTTTGTACAGATCTTCCGTGTATTCTTGCCACCTCTTCTTAATATCTTCTGCTTCTGTTAGGTCCATACCATTTCTGTCTTTTATCGAGGCCATCTTTGCATGAAATGTTCCCTTGGTGTCTCTAATTTTCTTGAAGAGATCTCTAGTCTTTCCCATTCTGTTGTTTTCCTCTATTTCTTTGCATTGATTGCTGAAGAAGGCTTTCTTATCTCTTCTTGCTATTCTTTGGAACTCTGCATTCAGATGCTTATATCTTTCCTTTTCTCCTTTGCTTTTTGCCTCTTTCTTTTCACAGCTATTTGTAAGGCCTCCCCAGACAGCCAGGGACAAAAGAAGGAAGGGATTAGGTAAAGGAACATGTCTCGAGAATACTGCCTGTCCACCAGACAGCTGGCAGAGCTGTCTGAGCTACTGAAACTTGGCAGAGCTACTTGAAAGTTCAACGTCTTCTTCCTTCCTTTCTTTGCTCCTTTGTTCCCTCTTTCCCCCTCTCTCTTCTTTCCTTCCTTTCCCCACTTCCTTTTACCTCCTCTCCCACAGACAACCATTCTGGCATATTTTTTGTGTATTTTTTATTTGTATGCTGTAAAATATATTCAACTGTGTTTTTGTATGGATGCTTTTTAAAATTTACATAAATAGCATGGTAATATGTAGCTCATTCTTTGTAAATCAGTAACATGTATTTTAAGATGCATTTATGTTGCCATGTCTACAGTCAGTAAGGGATTGGTTGGTTACTTGTAACTGCTTGAGTCTTTTTTTATCCGCAGTATACGCCTCAAAGGCCAAACTTGTTTCACTAATGTTAGAATCAGTGTCAGATTTAAAAACTGGCCCTTGAAAAGTGCTTGGTCAATTTGTGTTGAGGATTGAAAATATGATATGAATATGAGTATTTAATTAAAATGTTGGTGAACTGAAAGGAATGAAACGTTTATGAAAGAAGCAGCCAAATATTATGGATATTAAAGATTCACTTAGGAAGAATTTCTATGTTGTCAGAATATTTGATGATCATTAGTTAGCTTTTCTAACTTCAACTTAATACCAATGAGCTGTAGTCATAAGTATGATTACCTTGGGACTTCTGAGTATAGTTGAGAAGGTTTTAACATAGTCTTGTTTAAAAGTACAGCTTTAGGAAAACAAAAGTGACACACCCAGCACATAAATTCCAACTTAACTCACATCTGGGGTAGGATTAACCTTTAATGGAAATCAGTTAATAGTGTTGTTCAAGTCCCATCAGTTCCTATGAAATTCAAATCCCTGCCTTGAATAAAATTCAGTGCAGAAAATTCCACCTTCATTTCTCTCAAGTTGAATACTTAGATGTCTACATAAAAAAGACATTGACTCAGATAGTAACAGCACAGCAATCATGGACCTAATTAAAAAAAAATTTTTTGAGCCTAAAATTACAAGCATTGTTAGTGAATTCATGTCTTAATTTTTGATTTTCTACTGCTATTTATTGAAGGAGCTCCAGACATGCGATTGACTAGGTAAACAGGTGGATGTGTCCCTCTGTATTAGCATAGCTATAGGAGCTATGTGTATGGAAGAAAACTCATAATGCAATTACATGATGATAGGACTTCTTAGAACCAGGGCCCTGGAAGCCAGTCATTCTCCTACTGTTCCTTGCCTGTGCCTCAGGAAGAGAAGAAATGCTCAAAGGATACCTTGCTTGCCCCTGGGATTCAGGCAGCTGGCTGGGGGCTATTGAGGAAGACATATAGACGTTTGTATGAAGGGACACTAGGGTGAGTTCATCCTTGGGTTTCTGCACTTTCAGAAAGAAGCTTTTTACAAGAAGATTATTATCAATCCCTTCTGAACTTTACAATATTGTGCAGTCATTAAAATCATGGACTTTAGAGCCGGGCCACCGTGGTTTGTAGATCAGCTCTGCCATTTACCAGCTGAAGGACTTTGCCAAGTGACAACTTCCATGAATCTTCATTCTGTCATTTTTTTGGTTACCACCTAATTGACAAGGCTAAACAGGTTTCTTCACAGCAGAAATTCTGAGGGATTTTAAAGATAGTAACGTAAACTGTGAATCTCTGAGAGGCTGCTAGGGTAATATAGGACTTCACAAAGTATTTCATCATGGAGTACTTTTTTTCTCAGAGCATCTTACAGAGCTAAATTTCTGAGCCACACGTTTGGGAATTGTCACCATGTGAGGATGTTCTACATACTTATCTAATAAGTCATGACTGAATAAGATCCGTCTAGTGAAAGCTATTCCAGTAGTCATGTATGGATGTGAGAGTTGGACCATAAAGAACGCTGAGCACTGAAGAATTGATGCTTTGAACTGTGGTGTTCGAAAAGACTCTTGAGAGTCCCTTGGACTGCAAGGAGATCCAACCAGTCCATTCTAAAAGAGATCAGTCTTGAATGTTCATTGGAAGGAGTGATGCCAAAGCTGAAATTCCAATACTTTGGCCATTTGATATGAAGAACTGATTCATTTGAAAAGATCCTGATGCTAAGAAAGATTGAAGGTGGGAGGAGAAGGGGACAACAGAGAATGAGATTGTTGGATGGCATCACCGACTCAATGGACTTGAGTTTGAGTAAACTCCAGGAGTTGCTGATGGACAGGGAGGCCTGGGTTGCTGCAGTCCATGGGGTCACAGAGTTGGACATGACTGAGTGACTGAACTGAACTGAATAATAATTATTATTTGATAAACTGGCCCTATTGGGAGTGCTTTATATGTTTTATATTTATTTTTATAATCAACTTTTAAGAAAGGTATTTTTATTATTCCTATTTTGCAATTGAGAACACTGAGGCACAGAGAGTTGATTAACTAGCCCAAGGTCTTATAGCTCTCCTCAACCCTCTAATTTGTTGTTTAACCTGAATCTCAAGTTTTTAGTTTTAGTGACTGCATTTTTCATTTATCCAAGTTCTATTTGGTCCTTTTGCAGATCCATCTGTTCTTTTTGACAGTGTCCTATTCTTTTATTATAATTTCCATTCCTTCTTTTATCTCTTTAATAATTGAAGGAGCCCCAAACATGCAGTTGGCTGGGGAACCATGTGGAGGTGTCACTTTGTATTAGCATAGCCATAAGAGCTATGTATTATGGAAGAAAAATCAAAATGCAATTATTTGATAGATGGGACTTTTGTATTTATTTTGTATTGTCTGAGTTTGTTTTATAATTTCTGGTTGTGAAGTTACATTTTATATGTCTACTGACTATCCATCATTGTAGCTCATTTCCTTGTATAATTTTTAAATTTTTATGAGTGAATTTATCTCCAGGACATATGGTTAATTGTGGCTTGCTGTTCTTTATTTTTGGCGGTACAGGGTTGCTTAATTTAGCAAATAAAAATACAGAGTATTCAGTGAAATTTGCATTTCAGAACAATATTAACTAATTTTTAGTGTAGTGTTAGTTGCTCAGTTGTGCCTGACTCTTCATGATCCCATGGACTGTAGCCTGCCAGGCTCCTTTGTCCATGGAATTCTCCTTGCAAGACTGGAGTGAGTTGCCATTCCCTTCTCAGGGAAGGGAATTTTTAGCATAAGTGTTCTCATATTGCAAGTTTAAAACTGTTTAACTTAAATTCAAACTGAACTGGGTGAATTGTATTTTATCTGACAACACTATCTGGAGGGTCCTCAGAAACCTGCTTCGTGAAAGTCTGTACATAGAATGATTGTATAATTGAGTCCATTTGGATCCACAGGGACTCACAAGAGTCAGACCAATTTTTATATACTTACTTGGCTTGAGTTTCCTAGAAAGTATGGGTGTGTACCTTTGGATGCTTTGTGGTATGATCAGACTTCCAGGTTGCCCTGGTGCTGAGATACTGCCTAAGAGATGGGATCGCAGGGCTAAAACCAGGAGAGTATTAGCAGAGGTGATAAGTTGGCCACACTAATGCTGCATCCATGTGTGGTGTGGACTTGGAGTCCAGATTTCTTACAGAATATTTTTTTCCCTTAACTTCTAAGTGTACAGCCATTTCCCTTGGTGTATCTGAGAGTTATTGCTTAGGATTTTTCTAATTCTCTTTTCATAAAAAGGGCAGCCTTTTGAAAGTCTAAAGTTAATATAGGTGTCTCTCTATCTATGTTTCCTGTTCCAAAAATGGATGTTAAATGCCATCTCTTGGATCTCTGGCCTATTTGTGAGTTTAATGCTCATAGGCCAGGATGCTTGTTAAACTTTACTGATCAGACACTGAGTTTCCCTTTTGTTTCCTAGATTTTATTTCTCTCTCTGAAACATTGCTGTGTATTTTTTTAGTTCTTATATTTAATACAGCATATTTATGCATTTTTAGTGAGAGAGAGTTCCTCGTTAACTGCTTACCATCTTACTAGAGTGGTCGATATCTCTATAATAATTGCATTTTCTATAACAAGCATGTAAATAAAAAAATTACTCTTGTGAAGGTTATAATGATGCTAAAATTCTTAACTTGCTGATCAGGAGGAATGAGAAATAGATATAATCTTTTGAGAAGATAATAAGAATTATGAAGTGTCTTGAAAATCTTTACATGCCTTAATCTAGGAATTGATCTTAAGGAAATAATAAAAAATATAGGAAAAGTTTCAAGCACAAATACATTTTTATAATGTTACTTATGATAACAATTGGAAGCAACTTAAACATCCCCAAATAAGAGGAAGATGGTATCTTTCATATCCTTCAGTCTTTTACAAAATTTTGGTTAGAAAAATTTTACTGAGGATTATATGTACCACAAACTATGCTAAATAGTTTACATTAATTTAATTTCCAGAATTCATGAGCTAGATGTTATTGTTCTTTCCATTTTACAAGTGAGAAGACTGAGTCAGTTTTTGGAGAGAATGTCAGTCTGCCTGACTCCAAAGCTTATTCTTAAAACCACTAAGCTAGGACCTCACAATTGCATTTAAATTTTAGAGTAAAATCAAAAGTGTCTTCCCACCCTTTCTCAGGTATGTGTTTTGCAGATATTTTCTCTCATTCTATGGTATTTGTCTTTTGATTTTCCTAATAGTATTTTTCTGAAGGACAGAGTTTTAAATTTTGATGCAGTTCAATTTATCAGTCTTTTCTTTGGTGGATTATATTGTAAGATCTTTGTTTAACCAACGTCACAACAATTCTGTCCTGCCTCTTTCAGAATTTTCATAATATATGTCACACTAGACATCATATTGAGATTGCTATGATGATGTTTAAAGAATAAGGTTGTTTACTTATTCTTCTCTGTAACTCCATGAGGAAAATCACGGCTGGCAGGTAGGAGTTGTTGTAGCATTGTGGTTGAACTCTAGGGCTGTAGACTGGGATTGTGTGGGTCTGAGTTTCAGCTTCACTGCTACCTATGTGGCTTTGACAAGCTATTTATTTAAGTTTCTCTCGTCTATAAAATGAGTGAAATAAGAGTGCCCACCTAATAGGCTTGTTATGAAGACTTAATGAGTTATTCCATGGAAAGTGCATACGGCAATGCTATCTCATTATATTACCAGAGTTACTCAGTTTGTTTTAATTGAGGGAAGATGAGATGAGTGGAGGAATGAACTATAAATGAATACCCAAAGACTGATTTCACCTTTTTGGACTTTCTTATTGCCATTAACACTTACTAGCTTTCTCCATTTTTTCCAGGCTTTAAATCTCAGGCATCTCCTCCTTATTTTGCCACTCATATCCATGTGTCCACGTGTGAATGAATTTATCCAATATGCATTTATTTCATTAATTTTACACGTATTGAGTACGTGGTAAAAATTCTTGAAAACTTCTCAGTTGGAAAATAAAGGGTCAATTCTTGCCACTCAGAACTTTTAATCTAATAGACAAGAGTACACGTGATCAAAATAGAAGACACAGAATAACATCAGTTCAGTTCAGTTCAGTCGCTCAGTTGTGTCAGACTCTTTGCGACCCCATGAATCACAGCACACCAGGCCTCCCTGTCCATTACCAACTCCTGGAGTTCACTCAGATTCACGTTCATCGAGTCAATGATGCCATCCAGCCATCTCATCCTCTGTTGTCCCCTTCTCCTCCTGCCCCCAATCCTTCCCAGCATCAGAGTCTTTTCCAATGAGTCAACTCTTCGCATGAGGTGGCCAAAGTACTGGAGTTTCAGCTTTAGCATCATTCTTTCCAAAGAAATCCCAGGACTGATCTCCTTTAGAATGGACTGGTTGTATCTCCTTGCAGTCCAAGGGACTCTCAAGAGTCTTCTCCAACACCACAGTTCAAAAGCATCAATTCTTCAGTGCTCAGCCTTCTTCACAGTCCAACTCTTACATCCATTCATGACCACAGGAAAAACCATAGCCTTGACTAGACGGACCTTAGTCAGCAAAGTAATGTCTCTGCTTTTGAATATGCTATCTAGGTTGGTCATAATAAAGTGCTATCAAAATCTGAGGTAGAAGGCATATGTAGAGTTCTCTTCATGTAGGAATATCTTCAAAGGCTAGTTAGAGAAGGTGACACCTGAAGTTTATTTCTTCATCTCACAGAGTTTAAAAATAGGTATTTCTGTACAGTGAGTGGCTCTCTGCTAGAAGATATTCAAGGACCTGGGGCCCTTCCCTTTATGATTCCTTTACTTTCATTGCATGACTTCCAAGGTTGTCATACTTGTCTGCTTCAGACTGGCAGAAGGGAGAAGAGCAAAGAGGATTATATGTGAGAGATTGTAATGGTCAGGTCTGGAAGTGGGGGCACCCATCATATCAAGTCATTCTGTGCTGTCTAGAAACAAAGCTCATGTCCATGTCTAACTACAAGGAAGCCTGGGAATGGTAATCTCACTGTGTGCCCAGGGCAAAGAGGAGATGGACATGGTAAACAGTTAGCTGGTGTCCGTCTCAATGCATGAAGAATTTAGAATAGCTGTATATGCTATGAGGGTATTCCATAATAGTTTAAAATAGCCAGTCCTTTGCCAACTAGGAGCAGTTGTTGTCAGGAAAACACTGCTGCAGAAAGACTCATGAAGAACAGAAAAATAAAAGTTTTGCTCAAGAGGTTCAGTGTTAAAGGGGTAATTAGTTAACTTTCTGCGCTGGTTCTGTGAAGTATGTTTTCTAAAAGAGGGGAAGAGCAAGTTCCTTTTTGTTTCCATGATTCTTATACAAATCGTTCTTCTGAGCAACCAACTCATTCAACTAATACCAGCTAATTCTCTAATCCCATACACAAAAATAAACTCAAAATGGATGGATCCACAGTGAAGGAAATTATAAGCAAAGTGAAAAGACAGTCTTCAGAATGGGGGAAAATAATAGCAAACAAAGCAACTGACAAAGAATTAATCTCAAAAATATACAAGCAGCTCCTGCAGCTCAATTCCAGAGAAATAAACAACCCAATCAAAAAATGGGCCAAAAAACTAAACAGGCATTTCTCCAAAGAAGACGTACAGATGGCTAACAAAGACATGAAAAGATGCTCAACATCACTATCAGAGCAATGCCAATCAAAAGCACAATGAGGTACCATCTCACACTGGTCAGAATGGCTGCTATCAAAAAGTCTACAAACAATAAATGCTGGAGAGGATGTGGAGAAAAGAGAACCCTCTTACACTGCTGGTGGGAATACAAACTAGTACAGCCACTAGGAGAACAGCGTGGAGATTCCTTTAAAAACTGGAAATAGAACTGCCATATGACCCAGCAATCCCACTGCTGGGCATACACACCGAGGAAACCAGAACTGAAAGAGACACGTGTACCTCAATGTTCACTGCAGGAGTGTTTACAATAGCCAGGACATGAAAGCAACCTAGATGTCTATCGGCGGGCGAATGGATAAGAAGGCTGTGGTACATATACACAATGGACTCAGCTATTAAAAAGAATGCATTTGAATCAGTTCTAATGAGGCGGATGAGACTGGAGCCTGTTATACAGAGTGAAGTCAGAAAGAAAAAGACCAATACAGTATATTAACACATATATATGGAATTTAGAAAGATGGTAACGATGACCCTATATGTGAGACAGCAAAAGAGATACAGATATAAAGAACAGACTTTTGGACTCTGTGGGAGAAGGCGAGGGTGGGATGATTTGAGAGAATTGCATTGAAACATGTATATTATCATATGTGAAACAGATTGCCAGTCCAGGTTCAATGCATGAGACAGGGTGCTCGGGGCTGGTGCACTGGGATGACCCTAAAGGATGGGATGGGGAGGGAGGTGGGAAGGACGTTCAAGATGGGGAACACATGTACACCCATGGCTGATTCATGTCAATGTATGGCAAAACCACTATAATATTGCAAAGTAATTAGCTTCCAATTAAAATAAATAATTTTTTAATGGGCAGAAGACCTAATTAGATATTTCTGTAAAGGCTACATACAGATGGCCAATAGGCAAAGGAAAAGATGTTCAACATCACTAGCTATTAGAGAAATTCAAATCAAAGCTATAATAAGACATCACCTTACACCAAACAGAATGGCCATCATCAAAAAAGTCTACAAACAATAAATGCTGGAGAGAGTATAGGGTAAAGGAACCCTTGTTCACTGTTAATAGTAATGTAAATTGGTACAGCCACTGTGGAGAACAATATATAGGCTCCTTTAAAAAGCTGGTAATAGAGCTAGCATATGATCCAGTAATCCACTCCTGGTCATATATCTAGAGAAAACCATAGTTCAAGAGGATATATAACCCAAATGATCATTGCAGTGCTATTTATAATACTCAAGACATGGAAGCATCCTAAATGTCCATTGAAAATGAATGGGTAAAGAAGATGTGGTACATATATACAATGGACTCTTACTCGGCCATTAAAAATGAAATAATGCAATTTTGCAGTAGCATAGATGGACTTAGAGATATTCATACTAAGTGAAGTAAGACAAAGACAAATATCATATGATATCACTTGTATGCAAAATCTAATAATAAAATGATCCAAATGACCTTATTTACAAAATAGAAACAGACCCACAGACATAGAAAACAAACTTATGGTTTCCAAATGAAAAAGTTGAGGAGCGACAAATTGGGAGTTTGGGATTGACATATGCACACTACAGATATTCAAAAACAGAGAAGCAACAAAGCCCTACTATATGGCACTGGGAACTCTGCTCAGTCCTCAATAATAACATAAACGGAAAGGAATTTGGGAAAGAATAGATATACGTGTATAGGAGATAGGAATCAAGGATTCCTGAAAAGAAACACAAAAAAGCAAAATGGCTGTCTGAGGAGGCCTGACAAATAACTGTGAAAAGAAGGGAAGCAAAAAGCAAAGGAGAAAAGGAAAGATATAAGCATCTGAATGCAGAGTTCCAAAGAATAGCAAAGAGAGATAAGAAAGCCTTCCTCAGTGATCAGTGCAAAGAAATAGAGGAAAACAATAGGATGGGAAAGACTAGAGATCTCTTCAAGAAAACTAGAGATACCAAGGGAGCATTTCATGCAAAGATGGGCTCGATAAAGGACAGAAATGGTATGGACCAAAACAGAAGCAGAAGATATTAAGAAGAGGTGGCAAGAATACACAGAAGAACTGTACAGAAAAGATCTTCACAACCGAGATAGTCACGATGGTGTGATCACTCACCTAGACCCAGATATCCTTGAGTGTGAAGTCAAGTGGGCCTTCGGAAGCATCGCTACGAACAAAGCTAGTGGAGGTGATGGAATTCCAGTTGAGCTATTTCAAATCCTGAAAGATGATGCTGTGAAAGTGCTGCACTCAATATGCCAGCAAATTTGGAAAACTCAGCAGTGGCCACAGGACTGGAAAAGGTCAGTTTTCATTCCAGTCCCAAAGAAAGGCAATGCCAAACAATGTTCCAACTACCACACAATTGCACTCATCTCACATGCTAGTAAAGTAATGCTCAAAATTCTCCAAGCTAGGCTTCAGCAATACGTGAACCATGAACTTCCAGATGTTCAAGCTGGTTTTAAAAAGGCAGAGGAACCAGAGATCAAATTGCCAGCATCCACTGGATCATGGAAGAAGCAAGCGAGTTCCAGAAAAACATCTATTTCTGCTTTATTGACTATGCCAAAGGCTTTGACTGTGTGTATCACAATAAACTGTGGAAAATTCTTCGAGAGATGGGAATACCAGACCACCTGACCTGCCTCTTGAGAAATCTGTATGCAGGTCAGGAAGCACCAGTTAGAACTGGACATGTAACAACAGACTGGTTCCAAATGGGAAAAGATGTACGTCAAGGCTGTATATTGTCACCCTGCTTATTTAACTTCTGTGCAGAGTACATCATGAGAAACGCTGGGCTAGAAGAAGCGTAAGCTGGAATCAAGATTGCTGGGAGAAATATCAATCACCTCAGACATGCAGATGATACCACCCTTATGGCAGAAAGTGAAGAGAAACTAAAGGGCGTCTTGATGAAAGTGAAAGAGGAGAATGAAAAAGTTGGCTTAAAGCTCAACATTAAGAAAACAAAGATCATGGCATCTGGTCCCACCACTGCATGGGAAATAGATGGAGAAACAGTGGAAACTGTGTCAGACTATTTTTTGGGCTCCAAAATCACTGCAGATGGTGGTTGCATCCATGAAATTAAAAGATGCTTACTCCTTGGAAGGAAAGTTATGACCAACCTAGACAGCATATTAAAAAGCAGAGACATTACTTTCCCAACAAAGGTCTGTCTAGTCAAGGCTAGTCATGTATGGATGTGAGAGTTGGACTGTGAAGAAGGCTGAACTCTGAAGAATTGATCCTTTTGAACTGTGGTGTTGGAGAAGACTCCTGAGAGTCCCTTGGACTGCAAGTAGATCCAACCAGTCCATTCTGAAGGAGATCAGGCCTGGGATTTCTTTGGAAGGAATGATGCTGAAGCTGAAACTCCAGTACTTTGGCCACCTCATGTGAAGAGTTGACTCATTGGAAAAGACTCTGATGCTGGGAGGGATTGAGGGCAGGAGGAGAAGGGGACGACTGAGGATGAGCTCATTGGATATCATCACTGACTCGATGGACGTGCGTTTGACTGAACTCTGGGAGTTCATGCTGGACAGGGAGGCCTGGTGTGCTGCGATTCACGGGGTCGCAAAGAGTTGGACACGGCTGAGTTACTGAACTGAACTGGATAGCTGAGTTGCTTTCCTGTACACCTGAAATGTATACAACATTGTAAATCAACTGAAGTTCAATACAGAATAAAAAACCTAAAAATTAAAAAAGAACAATTATAACAATATTTGGTATAATGGTTATATGAATTTGGTCTCTCTCTCTGAGAACACCTTTTACTGTATTCATCTTTCTTCCTGTAAGGATGTGTCATGATAAAATGCCTGTGTGATGAGATGAAGTGAAGTGAATGACATAGGCATTGTGACTTAGTGTTAGGCTACTATTTATCTTCTGACAAAATATGTCAGAAAGAGGATCATCTGCTTTGGGTGATTCTGGATTACGGAGCCATTTGATGTCAACAGTTGGATGTCATGAGTAGACATCATTTATTGGGGATCCCAGGCAAGACAGAATGGGACAGTGTGAGATTTCATCATGCAACTCAGAATGGCATGCAATTTAAAACTTATTAATTGCTTATTTCCTGAATTTCCCATTTAATATTTTCAAACTGGAGTTTACCACTGATTAGTGAAACTGTGAAAGCAAAGCCATGGATGAAGAAACTACTATAATTTATTTATCCATTATATTTTCTGCTTTTGGCTTTACTAACAATACTGCTTATGAACATTCTAGTACATGCCATTTGCTGATCAAATATATGCTGTTCTTTTCAGAATATACCTCAGAGTGAAATTACAGGTCATAGATTATTAGGCAGTCTTTCAATCCATAGAATCAGTTGTAATTTTATGTTTCTCTTTTCATTCTCTGTATCCTCTGAGCTCCCCAAATCTGCTATTCCTGATTGGAGCAAGGCTAAAAAGGAATTAACCACTCATTCTCTTGCAATTCTTCCATCTTGATTATGGATAGGATAAACTATTTTTTTGTCCCTCTGCCTTCTTGGCCTGCATTGATGGAGATCTCTAGAGTGTCTTTTCTCCTATTCTGGAGTTGGGAGAGGGAAAGTATCTGACTTGTCTGATAATAGTGAGATGCTGATGAGGACTGGGCTATAATAAACTCTTTCAAAGGACCAAAAGCCATTTGAAACCATCCTTTCATATGTTTCCCATTGTCATATCATTAACAGAAATAACATGTCTATGCTCTTCCCTCAAATGCTGGTGGAAGGCATAGGTAGGTCATGAAATGGTCAAAGAGAAAGGATGGCAGGAGCCACAGCAGGACAGGATGCCAGAAGATTAAAGTTATCCCTCCTCTACTCTTGCTGCTGTTCCAGACATCTGGCTACCCAGGCCAGGAACCTGGGAGTCAGCCTTCTCATTATTTTACTTTCAAATTTAATCAATCAGTAAGTTTCATTTATTCTGCTCTTATTGTCTCTTAAATCTGTTCTTTCTCTGTTCTCCCTGCCACATCATCTGTCTTCTTCTCTGTATCACCAGTGTTTTAACTGCCCTTACTCCTTTATTCCACACCCCTTCTCAGACACTTGCTCTCCATGTATCACTTCCTTTCATTTGATAAAACTGGGTGATTCTAAAATAGAAATCTGATTGAAATACTTGTTCCCTAACCAAAATCCTTCATTAAGCCCCATGGCCTTCAGTATAAATCACAAAGTATATTTGGATATACCTGACAAGTTCAAGGGTCAAGTATGAATATAATATGATTCTTGTCTATTTCTTCAGTCTTCTGTCTTACTGATTATCTCTCTCCCATAGCACCCTTTGTTCCAGCTACACTGCACTATATTACACCGCACCAGACTACACTGTGCCACACTTCATACACTACATAACACCACACCATGCCACTGTACTACGCCAGACCACAGCACACCACACCATAGTACACTACACCACACACACCTCACCACACCACACCACACCACACTATAGTGTATCACACCACACCATGCCACTGTACTACGCCAGACCACAGCACACCACACCATAGTACACTACACCACACACACCTCACCACACCACACCACACCACACTATAGTGTATCACACCACACCATAGTACACTATACCATAGTACACTATACCACAGCACAACACACACACCACACTACAGCACATCACACTATACTGTACCACACCACACCACACACACCACACTACACTACACTATACCACACCACACCATAGTACACTACACCACAGCACACCACACACACCGCACCAGACCACACCACACTATACTATATCACACCACACACACCACACCACACCATAGTGCACTACACCACACCAGACCACACCAGACCACACTATACTATATCACACCACACATACCACACCACACTATACTATATCATACCACACCACACCACACTACACTATACCACACCACACCATAGTACACTACACCACAGCATACCACACACACCACACCACACCATGCCACACCAGACCACACTATACTATACTATATCAACCACACCACACCGACTGTACTATACTATACCACACCACACCTTAGTACACTACACCACAGCACACCACACACACCATACCACAGCACACTACACTACAACAGACCACACTATACTATATCACACTACACCATACTACACTATACCACATCACACCATATTACACTATACTATACCACACACACCACACTATACTACAGTCTACCACACCACATCACACTACACTAGACTACACCATACCATACTACACTACACCATACCATACCACACCATACTACATTATACTATACCACATCATACTATAGTACACCACACCACACCACACCACACCACACCACAATACGCTATAGTACACCACACCACACTACACTACATTATACTACACCACACCATACTATACTATACCACACCACACCACACTATGCTACACTACCCCACACCACATCACACTATACTAGACCATACCACACAATACTAGACTATACTAGTATAGTATAGACTATACCACACTATACTAGACTATACTACACCATACCACACCTCACCATAGTACGCTATACTATGCCACAGCACACTACAATACACTATACTACACCACACCACACCACACCATAGTACATTATACTACACCACACCACACCATAGTACATTATACTACACCACACTACACTACAATACACTATACTACACCATACCACACCATACCATACTACACCACACCAGCCACACCACACCATATTACACTATACTACACCACATCACACCACACTATGCTACACTACCCCATACCACATCACACTACACTATAGTATACCAGACCACACTCTACTACACCATACCAGACCATACCACAATACACTCTACTACACACCACACCATACTACAGTATACTATACCACACCGTACCATATTACACTATACTATACCACACCACACCACACTATGCTACACTACCTCACATGACATCACACTACACTAGACTATACCACACCACACTATACTACACCATACTACACCTCACCATAGTACACTATACTACACCACACCACACCACAATATACTATACTACACCACACCACACCACAGTACATTATACTACACCATAGTAGTGCACACCATACTGCACCACTACATTATACTATACCACACACAACAACACTATACTACATAATACCACACCACACTACAATACACTCTACTACACCACACCACACCATACTACAGTATACTACACTGCACCACACCACAATACACTATACTACACCACACCACACTATACCAAACTACACCACACCACACTACACCATACTACATTATACTACACCATACTACACCACACCATACTATACCACACCACACTTCATTATACTACACTACTGGACATGGAACAACATACTGGTTCCAAATAGGAAAAGGAGTATGTCAAGGCTGTATATTGTCACCCTGCTTATTTAACTTATATGCAGAGTACATCATGAGAAACGCTGGACTGGAAGAAACACAAGCTGGAATCAAGATTGCCGGGAGAAATATCAATCACCTCAGATATGGAGATGACACCACCCTTATGGCAGAAAGTGAAGAAGAGCTAAAAGCCTCTTGATGAAAGTGAAAGAGGAGAGTGAAAAAGTTGGCTGAAAGCTCAACATTCAGAAAACAAAGATCATGGCATCCGGTCCCATCACTTCATGGGAAATAGACGGAGAAACAGTGGAAACAGTGTCAGAATTTATTTTTGGGGCTCCAAAATCACTGCAGATGGTGACTGCAGCCATGAAATTAGAAGACGCTTACTCCTTGGAAGGAAAGTTATGACCAACCTAGACAGTATATTCAAAAGCAGAGACATTACTTTGCTGACTAAGGTCCGTCTAGTCAAGGCTATGGTTTTTCCTGTGGTCATGTATGGATGTGAGAGTTGGACTGTGAAGAAGGCTGAGCACCGAAGAATTGATGCTTTTGAAGTGTGGTGTTGAAGAAAACTCTTGAGAGTCCCTTGGACTGCAAGGAGATCCAACCAGTCTATTCTGAAGGAGATCAACCTTGGGATTTCTTTGGAAAGAATGATGCTAAAGCTGAAACTCCAGTACTTTGGCCACCTCATGCAAAGAGTTGACTCATTGGAAAAGACTCTGATGCTGGGAGGGATTGGGGGCAGGAGGAGAAGGGGATGACCGAGGATGAGATGGCTGGATGGCATCACCGACTTGATGGACGTGAGTCTGAGTGAACTCTGGGATATGGTAATGTACAGGGAGGCCTGGCGTGCTGCGATTCATGGGGTCACAGAGTCGGACAAAACTGAGCGACTGAACTGAACTAACTGATACCACATCACACTATACTATACTACACCACACCACACTACACCAAACTACACCACACCACACTATACCATACTACTTTGTGCTACAGCACACTACACTATGCCACACTATACTATATTACAGCATACTACACCATACTATACCACGCCATACCACCCTAGGCTACACTACACTACACTGCACCACACCATACTACATTAGACTACACCACACCACACCACTCCACACTATACTACACCACAACACAATATACTATGCTACACTACACTACACTGCACTACACTATACAACTTGCAGTTCTGGAGAATTTCATACTGCCTTTCATTTTGTTCACACTGCCCCCTCAGTCCTCATTCCTTACCCTGCCTTCTCTGTTATCTCCTTTTCTCTTCAAGTATAATACAGGAGGTCAGGTGCCTTCCAGCCAACCTGTGATTCCCTCAGAGTTGGGGTGGGATCCTTCCTTTAGGGTCTAATAGATCTTACACTTTCCACAACAGCAGTGTATGACAGTGATGTATTTGTCTGTCTCTTTCCTAGTCATTCTCAACTTTGGCTCTTCTTTGGTCTTTACCCCACTGATTATAATTTAATTAGTTAGCAGCAGGACCCATTAGAATTTTTGTAAAGCTTTAGGTAGTTTTAACATGCATTCAAAGTTGAGAATCACTGTCTTTTAAGTTCCTCTGATCTTGGACCTCTTCTCCACTAACTGTATGTTTTCTCAGGGCCTGGATAAGAGTGGATTTTCCAGGCTCTGTTGCTATTTGTTGACTAAATGAGTATAGATCATGAAAGAGCAAGTTTTGAGGGGGCGTATTTAGGCTTCCCTTGTGACTCAGAGGATAAAGCATCTGCCTGCAAAGCAGGAGACCCAGGTTTGATCCCTAGTTGGGAAGATCCCCTGGAGAAGGAGATCACAACCCACTCCAGTATTCTTGCCTGTAGAATCCCATGGACAGAGGAGCCTGGAGGGCTACAGTTCACAGGGTCGCAAAGAGTCAGACACAACTGAGTGACTTTACACACACATTTAGATGTTCAGGAAGGGGAGGAGTTATTCCAGGCTCTGGTTGAGAACAAGCATCTTTCCTTGAATACTCATCCCTGCAGAGCTTGGCCAAGCTTAAAATGCTGGAAGAAGGCCAACCCCTACCTGGGAGATGTATAATCTTAGAATGTTTCATCTCCATTTGCACATTTCAGCCTCACTTGTCCATCAATCACAAACATTCTATGCATGAGTGAGTCTGGAAATACTGGGAGTTTCCTAGCCCTGTAGCTTATGGTATAATACAATAATAGAATAGACAGAGTTTATTTAAGTGGGAGGACAGGGGATCATGACTGTTAAAATTATTTTTTATGACTCTTCTCTAATCTTTCAGAGTTACATTTAGTAGAAGTCATTCCTGTTATTCAAAGAGAAGCTATTAAAGCAGCTTATGTCCCCCCACCCTGTGTACACTACAAATAAAAAATACTTACACTGATAATATTAGCTGTACTCTCAGGTGAAGGCTTTGGTTCTGAACTCATGTTTGTCTTCATTATGTCTTAAAACATCTACCCTATCAGCTCATTTTGGCACTTTGTACATGGCAAATGCTGAAGCTCGTTCTGAATTCAGAGAAGAAAAAGATCAAATATATTCCCAGTAGACACCAGACTTTTATTTTTCCTTTCTTCTTCTCTCTGCCAAAGTGATGAACATATCCTATTTTGCTATTTAGAATTGCGTTTTTTCAAATTGGAGGATAATTGCTTTACAGTGTTGTGTTGGCTAAAAATATGGAACACTTCTGGAATTTGCATGTCCACCTTGGGCAGGGGCCGTGCTAATCTTCTCTGTATCATTCCAGTTTTTAGTATATGTGCTGGTGAAGCAAGCACTAGAACTGTGTTATTTTTAATGTTTTAATGACGAGAGTAAAAACCTTTACTGAGTCTCAACAAGGGCTTGAAGTGAAATAGACTATCTAATGAAGAGAACCTCGTTTATAGTTCTGGTCTTTCTGTTAGTTTCATAGCCTTCAGTGGATCCTGGATCCTAAGGCAAAGATTAAGGACACACATTGTCATTTAAAAAAAGGGGGGGAAGATAATAATTCACATTCTTGTGGACACTGCATACAAAATTACTGTTTGCAAGAATCAATAATGGTGGAATGTTGGTGATTTCATACACTTTAGCCTCATACATCACACAGCATACCCCAGTAGTCTGGAGTGTGATCTTTGGAGTTCTCCATTTACTGGCATTTACCATTTGCCATTTCCTCTGTGCACCATACTGTAACTTTGGGCTAGTCAGTTTCCCCATTTGGATGATCTTCATTGTATTATTGTGGAGACTGAAGAAAGTTAGACTATTGTGAAGATTTAACCTGTTTAGAAATGTGATCTGTTGAAAATAACATGTTTATCTGGCAGATGGACACAGGGAAACTTTCGCAGGTGATGGATATGTTTACTACCTGTATGGTGGTGTGGTGTTGATAACATGAGTGTATGCATGTGTGCGTGCTAAGTTGCTTCAGTCGTGTCTGACTCTTTCCAACCGTATGGACTGGAACCTGCCAGGCTCCTCTGTCCATGGGATTCTCCAGCCAAGAATGTTGGAGTGGATGGCCATGCCCTCCTTCAGGAAGCACAACATGGATGGATACATAAGTCCAAATTCATCAAGTTGTATACATTAATCAGGTGCAGTTTTTTGTATATTAATTACACCTCAATAAAGATGAAATTTTAGAAAAGAAATAGCTTGTTTTGAAAAGTGCCTGGCACATAGGAAATGTTCAATAATGTGAACTATTATAACATTATTCCAGATGCCCCCAAACAGTGCCCAGTAACATGGTAGGTATTCTGTAAATATGCATCAAATGAATGAATCCGCATGAAGAGCTATGCACAGAGCCGGGTTCACTGTATTCCCTAAGTGTTAGCTACTATGATTATGTTTTCTTATAAAACCTTACAATAATCTTATGAGATAGTTACCATTGTCTTTGTTTTATTAGAAAAGATAAACTAAGTTATAAAAACATGAAGTAAATTTCCATGGAACATACAGTAAGATCAGACAAGTTACTTTTTTTCTTACTTATAAGGAATGCTTTCTAAAAATCCAAGCTCTGATCCCAGAGGAAAGCCCATATGGTAGCTTCCCCTCACTGAGTGTGTATTGTATATGGCTGCAAAGTTTTAGGAACAAGAAATCTGAGACTCACACCAGTTCTTCTCAAACTTTACTGTGTATATGACTCACTGTGGGACCTTGTTAAAAATACAGAATCTGGCTGAGTAGGGATGGAGTCTGAGATTCTGCATTTCTAAGTTCCCAAGTGATGCCAGTGCTCCTCACACTGTGAGGAGTAATTTGCTCTCAAATCAGCATCTCCATCTTAACAGGATCACCACATGAGTCATGTTGAGGACTGTTTTCCCTCAACACCAAATATGTGGTGTCTCTTCCAACATCAGTTCTGCAGTTATCCAGACACCAATTGAATGTCCAAGAATTTAATCCAATTATGAAACTATCTACCTGGAGTTAATATCAGATCCCCTTAGATAAAGGGCTTAGTCCCTCAAGACTGCCTCTACATCAGACACCAGGTGAAAATGAATGTCCAGGCTACCCACATTTCTGATTGGCCAATTACAAATTTGGGGGTTTCCACAACCTTCCCTCAGACTTGATAAATTGCCAGAATGACTCACAGAACTCAGGAAAGCTGTTTACTTAACTATTCTTGGGTTATCATCAATAATAAAATTTAGGAGCGACTAAGTGGAAGAGGTGTATCGAGTAAGATACGGGGGACAAGGTACAGAGATACCATGCCCTCTCCAGGTATACCTACCTCCCAGCACCTCCATGTAATTTATCAACCCAGAAATTCTCTGAACCTATTTTTTAAAGTTTTTATGAAAATTTTGTTATGTAGGCCCAACTGATTAAATCATTGACCACTGGTGAATGTACTTAATCTCTAGACCCTTTTCCCTCCTGGTGGCTAAGGGTAAGGGATACATATTCCAGCCCTCTAAGCATGGCTTGGTCTTTCCACCAACAAGCTGGTGTCCTCTAGATATCTAGGGTCCTCTGGAGAGTCACCTCATTAGCATAAAATGGGTATAGTCTAAAGTGGCTTGTCATGAATAACAGAAGACACTCCTATCAGTCCTGTCCTCAGGAAGTTCCTAGTTTTAGGAGCTCTGTGCCAGGAAATGGAGTTAGAATTACACACACACACACACACACACACACATTGCTCCTTATGCCACACATGTAAAGGTAAATTTAGGGATGGTTAATAGTAGTTATACTTTCTGCACGTTCCTTTGCTCTTTAGAAAGTACTTTCCCATATTTCGTCTGTTTTGTTCCTTACCAAACCCTATTCATTGTGTTTGCAGTAGAATTAGGCCCATGAGTGTGTCAGTCACATTCTATAGTTCAGATAACTTGCTACATTGCCATAGTTGTGAATTTCTAAAAGTGCACCCAAACAACTGAGGATTATACACACCTCATTCGTTATAAGAAATGGCATTTCTTTAGAAAGAAAGGAGAGTGGAGATAAAGTAATGAAGTGTGAAGTTGCCTGGGATTTGCTTAGCCAAATGTTAAAATGCCGGTTAGCATCCTTCATTTGTTGGGTCTGGGAGTGGAAGGGGAGCTAGAGAGCCAAGAGGACTTTAAGAGCTCAGAGAAGTCATGTGTCAGACTGAGGAGGGGAGAACTGGCAAACATTTCCACCAGGGGCTCATCCAAGCTGCTAATAAATGGTTTGAGTAAAAGCCAAAAAACATTCTCACATTTATCTAAAAAAATCTCAGTTCTGGGCATTTATTTCAAGGAAAAACTATACTACATGTTAACTTACTGTAGGTTTTTTTTTTTTTTTTTAAATAACACAGAACTGGAAACAAATCAAGTGTTCAAATTACTAGAGAATTTACTAAGAAAGTTACAGTATTTGATGAACTATGCAGTCAGAGAAAAAAAAAAAGAAAAAGCCTAAATTTTGTACCAAAAAATGAAATAAAAATAAAAATCACATATCAACATTGAGAATATTTGCAATTGAGCGTGAAGTGAAACAGCAGATTATAAAAATTTATGTCTTCTATGATTGCAATCATGTAAACTAAAGCTAGGAGTGGGGTTAGAATGAAAATAAATTTTTTGATTGAGTGTTGGAATTAGAGATGATTTTTCTTTTTGGTTTCTTCCACTGTTGTTACTGATTCTATAATAAAAAAGCAAATAGTTTTGAGAATTTAAATTTGCTGTTTCATTTAGTACAAGTGTTGTATCCCAGCAGTTCATGATTAAGGAGGACAAAAGCTGTAAATGAACTTTATTAATCTAATAATATTTGCATGAATAACATTCATTTTCTTCCCCCTAATTTATCATATGGGTATGACTGAAAATTATTGTCAAATTCAAAACTATATCTGAGTGGATCTGACTCCAAATGTAGGCCCTGTGGCACTCAAGGCCTTCTCTTGGAGAGGTTCTTAGTGGGACAGCTCATAGAACCAGGCAGTCATAGTCCAGGGCTGCTGAGCTGTGGACAAAGAAGGCAACTAATTTCAAGTGTGAACCGAAGTCAGTGGTCACCTGACAGATACCTCAAACTATAGCCATTGATTATAATGAGACTTTTCCTCTTTGGGGCAACTTAACGTAGAATATGGATGATAAAGTTGAGCACAGATGTATGTATTTAATGATAGAGAGAGTTGTGCCAGCAACATCAGCGATACTGCCTAGATACCTAATCATTAAATATTATATATTAAAATGTTTCTATAATTTTTCCTATATTAAAATTAAAATCAAAATCAAAATGGTTTTATACTTTATAATTATATATCCCATACTCATATTGGTGCTAAAATATGGGTAAGTATGAAGAAATGAAATACTTTGTTACTCATGTAATTTCTTTAATTTACTCAATTGATGCTGTTGCAAAGTAGATGGACTCAGTACTTCTCAAACTATTGCATCTTACCCACCTGTCCGGGAGTAATAAATGACACTTTTACTAAAGGCACTAACACAGTCTTAGTGGAAAATGCCAACTAATTAAAATTCCCAAAGCATGCAGGAGCCTGGCCCATGCCATCGAAATCAAGCAGGGACTCAAAGTCTGAATTCTGCCTGCCAAAGGCAGTCTGGTATATGCCCAAACTTCCCTCCCAGCAGTTGTTCACCCTCTGGTCCAAGTCCACCATGTGACTCCATTCCCAGAAGCCTCAC
Organism: Nanger dama; assembly: GCA_917880005.1. Lineage (NCBI taxonomy): Eukaryota > Metazoa > Chordata > Mammalia > Artiodactyla > Bovidae > Nanger > Nanger dama. The sequence continues at coordinate 24,471,332 of CAKJTW010000025.1, read as the reverse complement.
CTAGGTTTCCCTCCCTCATGCAACCTCTCTTATTACCATTACTGATTATGCCCTGATCATGTGCTGGTCCTTAGAATCTATGAACCAGTTTTCAGAAAATGAGATTATATATTAAACCATATGCATTCCCTTCTGTTAGTGATGAGTTTAAACAGTAATTCTAGAACTATAGAAAATAAGTATGGTTAAAATATAGATTTCTGGAGATGTATTATTGATGGAAGGAAATCTTTTGGAAGAAGATACTAGTGTTTAACCAGAGACAGTGACGACGTAAAAACAACCATTGCCTTTTAGTTGTGCCACAAGTTAAGGCATCTTGAAACTGTTTTTAAAGGAAAATTTAACCTCAAAATCAAAATTTAGCACTCAAAACCTCTAAACAAACAGCTGAGATGAAATTACAGCAACATGTTTACCAGCGAAGGATTTGGGGTCAGCTGTGAAGTAGAGGTGGATGCATCATAGCAAACAGCAGTGGGGTTCTTCTAGCACCGTTTAGAGATGTTACCAGACAGACAGGACAGACTGTCTTTATACACACTACCCTCTTGGCCTTGCACTACTCTCTTCCCCCTTCTTTGATATCTAACTGACACTCCTGTTTGACTTGGAATACTTAGCTTAACTCTAGTTAGAGAAAACTTGAGTTCCTAAGTTTTCTTTCCCAAGGTCACACAGTTATAAAGGGGCTGGATCAGCTCTGATTTCAAAAGCCATGGTTTTAAACACTTTGTTTCGCTGCCTCCTATTTCAGTCTTTTCCATGCATTTCTATGTTGATGAAAATGAAAATATAAACATTAAAAAATTGAACTGTGTCACGAAATGTGATATTAAAACTAAACTAATGGCTCTCAAACAGTTTCTAATAGTTGTCACCAGGAGGGTCCCTCCCTAGAAGACAGTCTCAGGGATGGGGGTCTCAACTCACAACCTCTTGGCTCTTCTGCCTGACCTCTTCCATAAAGGTAGTTCCAATTCCTTTTGCCAAGACTCTTTCCCACAGTAGCAGAAACTCTGGTATCTCCTGATTAAGAAATTTCATGAGTGACTGAAGTCGGCTCAGTCATGTCCGACTCTTTGCAACCCCATGGACTGTAGCCTGCCAAGCTCCTCAACCCATGGGATTTTCCAGGCAAGAATACTGGAGTGGGTTGCTATTTCCTTCTCCAGGGGATCTTCCCAATCCAGGGATCGAACCCTGGTCTCCCGCACTGTAGGCAGACTCTTTACTATCTGAGCCACCAGGGGAGCCCCTAAGAAAGTTCACGATGTCTTCAATATCCTCTAGATTTGGCTTTGGATCTCCATTCCCCAGGTGTCACATTGGGTGAGTTATGAAGCCTCTGTGAGACTCAGTTTCCTCATCTGTGAAGAGAGGCCAACACTAGAGAACTGGCTTGAGCTTAAATGAGATAATAAACCATAGGAGATACACAAGGGTTATGCATGTGAAGAGAAGGGGACGACAGAGGATGAGATGGTTGGATGGCATCACCAACTCAATGGACATGAGTTTGGTGATGGGTGTTGATGATCACTGGGAGTTGGTGATGGATAGGGAAGCCTGGCATGCTGCAGTCCATGGGTTGCAAAGAATCGGACACAACTGAGCCACTGAACTGAACTTGACTTAGGTCTCAAAGCTAGTAGGTGAGGGACCCAGAATTTGAACCCAGTCTCACTTTAGAGTACCCCTTGCAACATGATAAAGGCTATAATGGGAGAATCCAGGAAGGGCCCAGGCCAAGAAGGAAGAGGTCAAGAAAGCTTTTCAAGGGTGATAACACCCAAGCTAGAAGCTGTAGGAGTTAACCAAAGAAAGAGGTGGTGTGGTGGTGGGAAGGCAGGATACTGGATGGTGAGGGTGGGGTAGGAGAGAACGTTCTGGGCAGAAGGAGCAGTATGTACAAAGACCAGGAGGCAAGAGAGCATGTCACGTTTGGCTTGATTAGGCAAGCTAGTCATCCTGACTAAACAGTGTGATAGAAACGTTGCTATGCTAGTACCTTCTGCACCAGGGTGACTGCAATTTACAACTCTTTTTTTTTTTGGTGCATAGCACATCTGGGTTCTATGGCCTGTGGCCAGGATGGCTTCTGTAGTTGCCTTTTGTGTTCTGTGTGATTCCAGTGCAATTACAGGCTTCCTGAGGGCAGGACCCAACCTTTGGACTTAGTTTCTTTTCCAGAATGGAACACATACCTGTATCTCCAAACATACTGGGTATAAATTTATCTGTGAGTGACTTAGTAAAGCTCCCCTGCTGTTAACAGAAAACATTCTCTAAGTACCAAGAATACTGAGTGGTGGCCAGGATTTGTTTTTATCTTTGGGGAACATCAATGCCACGTGGTTTGTGTGGACAGTCAGTGCTGGCACAGACTCATGAAGCAGACAACTGACAGGCACTGCCCAGAATCAGATGACAAATTCAGAGAAGAGGCTTTTCTTTCAACTGGGATGAGCAGGCATTGCAGTTGCTATTCTGGGAAAGTGTAAATAATGACTGTAGATGGAGCTCTGTCATGAAGCTGATTGTTTAAGCCTCCAAGGAAATGGTTATTGTCTTGTCTCCTTATAACCAGGACCCTCATGGCCTGATGTGACCATTTTCCTGTTCACATCCAGAAATGTAACCTTTAGCTTTTTGTTTTTAAAGAAAACCATGTGGGCTAATTATTTTGCTGCAATCAGTAGGTATCAATTTTCTCATTATAATTTTTAGGATAATAGAAAGTTATTATTATTTTTCACTAGGAAAGATCATAACAAAATGGGTAAATGGCAGCATTCCCAGAAGGGGTAGTGCCAGCCCCAAATCCAGACATAAACACCAAGCTGGGAGGGCTTCTGAGGTGACCCTGCTCATTGCTTTCATTTATTGAGATTTTGGTTTTGTAGTAAATATGCATGAGGGATGTCATGACTCTATATTTTTAGAGATGTTCTTAAAATGCCCTCTTTTGCTCTTGAATGAAGAGTGGTTATAATTTTGTGGTGCTGGTGGTAATCATTTGCATTGCTTAACTTTAAAAAAAAACTTTTTATTTGGAACAATTTCAAACTTATAAAAATAAAGCAAGAACACTCCTATAGCCTATTTCCAAGTCTATCTATTGTTGACATTTTGCCTTAATTGTGTCATCTGTCTATTTTTCTATATAAATTTTTTTCTGTTCAAATTGTCATTTTTATTTACCCTCAAGTACTTCACTGTCTATTTCCTAGGAATAAGGATATTCTCTTCTGCGAGCACGGTATAGTTACCCACCTTAAGAAGTTTAACTGTGACACATACTTTTAGCTAGTTTATGGTCTATATTTCAATTATCAATTAACCCAATAATGTCCTTTTTAGCACTTCTCCTCTAGGAGAGTTCTCTCTAGTCATGCATTTAATTATCTCCTTTCATCTGAAACAGTCACTCGGCCTTTTGTTGTCTTTTATGACACTGCTATTTTTGGAGAATATAATTTCTTCCTTCCTTTTAAATTAAAATGTTCCTCACTTGGTGTGCATTCCATGTTCCCTCTTCCACCCCTCAGCTTGTTTAGTTGTGAAGTCATGTCAGACTGTTCTGTGATCCCATGGACTATAGCCTGCCAGACTCCTCTGTCCATGGAATTTTCCAGGCAAGAATACTGGAGTGGGCTGCCATTTCCTTCTCCAGGGGATCTTCCAGATCAGTCTTCCAGGGATTGAACCCAGGTCTCCTGCATTGGCAGGTGGAATCTTTACCACCGAACCACTAGGGAAGCCCTTCCCCTCCAGCTCGACTCATGTTATTCGTTCTCCACTGGATGTGTGACTTTTAAAAAGACTTGATCACATATATAGTAATCTAGGGGCCTTCCCAGATGGCACAGTGGTAAAGAATGCATCTGCCAATGCAGGAGACATGAGTTTGATCCCTGGGTTGGGAAGACCCCCAGAGAATGAAATGGTAACCCATTCCAATATTCTTGCCTGGAAAATTCCATGGACAGAGGAGCCTGGTGGGCTACAGTCCATGGAGCTGCAGTCAGACACAACTGAGCGACTGAGCACATATAGTAATCTAATGGATCACTTAGATCCAAATAGGATATTTTTGTGAGCTATGTTCCACCAGCCTCAGATATGGGCTCAGCCCTGCCAGCGACCTCCTGTACCATCCTGGGCTAGTTACCCTTGTAGTCTCAATTGCCTCACTTACTAAAAGAAGGGACTGAGTTAGATGGCCCTTTAATAACCCTATGGGTGAAGGAATTCGTGATTTTTTTAATGAATCTGTGATAAATGCTTCCATTCAAAGCCAGTTAATATTCTTATTAAAAAGGAAAATAATAGTAATAACTTTCTTAGCTGTCTAGATCTTTGGAAAGAAAGCTTGGTCTGGATTTGATAGCAAAGCTGAAACTTTAGACTGGAAAAGTCTATTGTATCTTGATTAGTGACATGAAAGATTATGTCTTAAAATACAGTTCATCCAGTGCAGATGAACTGACACATTAACACCAAGGTTTCAAGATGCTCACATATGTCAAACCGTATACCTAGGATCTAAAGCCTTCCTTCTGGCTGATAACAAGATTCCTGTAATAACATGCATTTAGGGTATTTTCCAAATACACAAAGGCACGCGTGACTTTAAAGAACACATGTGCATTTCATTGCAGTAACCCACTTTTGTGCTTAATTAAATTCCTTTGGGCAGAAACGGCGTTTTGAATTTGATACACTATTATCGCATCACATTACCGATACGCCTCTCTGGCTCCTGCCCTGGACACCCCTGGTAGAAAGCACTCTGCAGCAGAAAGGAGGAGCATGTGGAGCTGCCAAAGGCAGGCTAAGCACTCCTCAGGGCAGCCCCCAAAGACCTAGAAAGAAGAACATGAGAGCTCACAGGAGGAGCAGATCCCTGGTTCCTGGCAAGGCTGCTCAGGTACCCCTTGTTCAATTGAGGAGCTGCTTTTTCAGTCCTAGCAAGTGGAGAGAGACCCTTTCCCATATTTGTGTTTAGTTGGCTCTCAAGCATTGGTGTTGGAAGCAGCGTAGAGTGGGGTGGCAGTTTCCAGAGCATTTATGTTTATATTCCATGGGTGGCAGCCTGGAGGAAGGGAGGCAGCAGGAAACAGCTCAGAAGACAGATAACCTGTGTACAAAATCTGGCTTTAACAAGTCCTAATAATATGACTGTAAGCAAGATGTTTAGCCTCTTTGAGCCTCCTCAGTCTGCAAAATGGGTTTTACAGTGTCTGCTGTCATTGTGAGGATTCAAAAAGATATAAGTATGTAAGCTGCCTGCCCAGTTTTGCAAGGGAGGTAAATATTAATAGGCTAGCCAAAAATCACAAGTTCAAACCCATCCTGGGACTTTATAGTTGATTGACCTTAAAACTCTATAAGCCTCCACTTTCTTCTACATAAAACAGAATTGGCAACATTAAGTTGATTATCTAACTGAGCCAATTTCAATAAGGCTTGAGGCAGTTTTTTTGTTTTTAACAAACTTGAAAAATTTTTACAATAGTTTTAAATTTACAGAGATGTTGCAAAAATGACACAGAGAGTTCCTATAAACTCTTCATCTGGTTTCCCTGATTGTAAACATCTTACATCACTGGTACATTTGTCACAACTAAGAAACCAATATCAGTACATTCAGTTCAGTTCAGTTCAGTCGCTCAGTCATGTCCGACTCTTTGCGACCCCATGAATCGCAGCACACCAGGCCTCCCTGTCCATCACCAGCTCCTGGAGTTCACTCAGACTCACGTCCATCGAGTCTGTAATGCCATCCAGCCATCTCATCCTCTGTCATCCCCTTCTCCTCCTGCCCCTAATCCCTCTCAGCATCAGAGTCTTTTCCAATGAGTCAACTCTTTGCATGAGGTGGCCAAAGTACTGGAGTTTCAGCTTTAGCATCATTCCTTCCAAAGAAATCCCAGGGCTAATCTCCTTTAGGATGGACTGGTTGGATCTCCTTGCAGTCCAAGGGCCTCTCAAGAGTCTTCTCCAACACCACAGTTCAAAAGCATCAATTCTTCAGCGCTCAGCCTTCTTCACAGTCCAACTCTCACATCCATACATGACCATTGGAAAAACCATAGCCTTGACTAGATGGACTTTAGTCGGCAAAGTAATGTCTCTGCTTTTGAATATACTATCTAAGTTGGTCATAACTTTCCTTCCAAGGAGTAAGTGTCTTTTAATTTCATGGCTGCAGTCACCATCTTCTGCAGTGATTTTGGAGCCCCCAAAATAAAGTCTGATACTGTTTCCACTGTTTCCCCATCTATTTACCATGAAATGATGGGACCAGATGCCATGATCTTTATTTTCTGAATGTTGAGCTTTAAGCCAATTTTTTCGCTTTCCTCTTTCACTTTCATCAAGAGGCTTTTTAGTTTCTCTTCACTTTCTGCCATAAAGGTGGTATCATCTGCATATCTGAGATTATTGATATTTCTCCCAGCAATCTTGATTCCAGCTTATGTTTCTTCCAGTCCAGCATTTCTCGTGATGTTCTCTGCATAGAAGTTAAATAAGCAGGGTGACAATATACAGCCTTGACGTACTCTTTTTCCTATTTGGAACCAGTCTGTTGTTCCATGTCCAGTTCTAACTGTTGCTTCCTGGCCTTGCATACAGATTTCTCAAGAGGCAGGTTAGGTGGTCTGGTAGTCCCATCTCTTTCAGAATTTTCCAGTTTATTGTGATCCACACAGACAAAGGCTTTGGGATAGTCAATAAAGCAGAAATAGACGTTTTTCTGGAACTTGCTTGCTTTTTCCATGATCCAGCGGATGCTGGCAATATGATCTCTAGTTCCTCTGCCTTTTCTAAAACCAGCTTGAACATCAGGGAGTTCACAGTTCACGTATTGCTGAAGCCTAGCTTGGAGAATTTTGAGCATTACTTTACTAGCATGCAAGATGAGAGCAATTGTGTGGTAGTTGGAACATTGTTTGGCATTGCCTTTCTTTGGGATTGGAATGAAAACTGACCTTTTCCAGTCCTGTGGCCACTGCTGAGTTTTCCAAATTTGCTGGCATATTGAGTGCAGCACTTTCACAGCATCATCTTTCAGGATTTGAAATAGCTCAACTGGAATTCCATCACCTCCACTAGCTTTGTTCGTAGTGATGTTTTCTAAGACCCATTTGACTTCACATTCCAAGATGTCTGGCTCTAGATTAGTGATCACATCATCATGATTATCTGGGTCGTGAAGATCTTTTTGTACAGTTCTTCTGTGTATTCTTGCCACCTCTCCTTAATATCTTCTGCTTCTGTTAGGTCCAGACAATTTCTGTCTTTTATCGAGCCCATCTTTGCATGAAATGTTCCCTTGTTGTCTCTAATTTTCTTGAAGAGATCTCTAGTCTTTCCCATTTTGTTGTTTTCCTCTATTTCTTTGCATTGATTGCTTAAAAAGGCTTTCTTATCTCTTCTTTGGAACTCTGCATTCAGATTCGTATATCCTTCCTTTTCTCTTTTGCTTTTCGCCTCTTCTTTTCACAGCTATTTGTAAGGCCTCCCCAGACAGCCGTTTTGCTTTTTGCATTTCTTTTCCATGTTAGCCATTAATTACTATATCACTATTAACCAAGCTCTGTACTTTATTTGGATTTCACTAGGTTTTGCCTAAGATCCTTGTTCTGTCCCAGGATCCCATGTTATATTTAGGGATTGTGTCTCCTTAGCCTCCTCTTCTATGTGACAGTTTCTCAGACGTCCCTTGTTTTTGTTGACAGGTTGAGGAGTACTGGTGAGGTAGAATGCTCCTCACTTCAGTGTGACTTTGATGTTTTGCTCATGCTTAGACTGGGATTATGGGTTTGGGGGAGGAAATGTTTTCTTCTCTGAAAACGTTTTTTATTGATCATCTTTATCATGCTCAATTGGAATGAATCTTGTGTGATTTTTATCTTACCAAATGCAGAACCCAACTCTAAGATAAAACCCTTTGTGACCAACCCTGAGCTGCTCAAAAGATTCTTTCACATGCTATTTAATTGTATTTCTGGGTTGACTCTCCATTTGTTTTGCATGCATTTAGTTACCAGATTGCTCCAGGTGAAATACTCTGATAATTACCTTATCGGTATTCCAAAAAGTGACTCAAATAAAATTTATGAATTATATATAGGATTTAAAAGTTCCATTTTCCTATCAGGGTCAGGCATTTTCTTCTCTGTGCTGCCTTTCTCGATCTTCTTGTTTCTTTGTTCTTGATAATTCAGACCTTTTTAGTAACATCTTTCCTATAGAGTCCATAGGATAAATTCCTAAGTTAAAAAGTATAATCCTATGATATCCACCTGCATAAGTCAGCATTGCCCACTTGACATACCTTGTCATTCATACGTACCTAAAACCCACCCTGAGATGTTTTGTCAGCTTTTGATCAGTGTGTACATTCAGTTTTGTTTCAACTGAGAATATATATGCTTCAGAAAAGTCGTATGGAGAAAACTCAGTCAGCATCAAGGTGGGGTTTTGTACTGGAAGGAACACATGCAGTGCTTTGCCTAATGACTATATAACAGAAGACAATTAGTAAAAATACTCCAGGGGTGCTAAAGAGTGGCCAAGTGGAAAACAGAAGAACCATTGATGTAATTCATTCCAGCTGGGCGCCATTGGAGAACAGACTTTGAATAATCTACCTTTGCATTCTGAGAGCACTTAGCCTGGCGCTTTGAACAGAGTAAATGTTCATTTGATGAGTATTTTTATAGCCTCATTATTTTGCCAGGTACTGTGCCAACGACTGGGTTGATAAGTAAGAATCAGACATAGTCTTCTGATTTGAAGAGCTCACAGTCTAGTAGGGTAGATGTGATAAGGGATCAGATAACTAGAATTGTGGTGCTGGAGAAGATGCTTGAGAGTCCTTGGACAGCAAGGAAATTAAACCAGCCAATCCTGAAAGAAATAAACCCTGAATATTCATTGGAAGGACTGATGCTGAAGCTGAAGCTCCAATGCTTTGGCCACCTGATGTGAAGAGCTGACTCACTGGAAAAGACTCTGTTGCTAGGAAATATTGAAGGCAGGAGGAGAAGGGGTGACAAAAGATGAGATGATCGGATGGCATCACCAACTCAATGGACATGAGTCTCAGCAAACTCTGAGAGATAGTGAAGAACAGGGAAGCCTGGCATGCTACAGGCCATAGAGTGGCAAACAGTCAGACATGACTTCGTGACTGAACAACAACTAGATTTCAGCGTGATCAGTGCTCTAATGAAAGAAAGGCATGTTTCACTCTACCTGGAAAGGTCTTGATTTTCAGGAGATGGGGCCTTGAAGTATAACTAAGAGACTGTGAGGCAGAGAAAAGTCACAAGAGTATTACTTGTGAAGTAACAGGCTGTCTTGCTGAGAAACAAATCATCAAATGTTGTTGGGGATCTGGTGTGAGGTAAGAAACATCAGGCGGGTAGGTTTGGAGCCAGATTTTTAAGCACCTGTCTGTCTACCATGTTGATGAGTTGGTACCTCATTTTAAGTTTAAAGTAACATTCAACAGTTATAATCAAGGGAGTGACAAGATGAGATTTATATTCTAGATGGTTTGATCTAGATGGTTTGATTCTAGACTGGTATATTTCCTTGCTGTCCAGGGACTATCAATACATTATATTCCAGATAATCTCATAGTATATTCTATAAAATGTATACCATAGATGATGCTACAGAGGTGAGAGGGAAGCAGGGAAACTGGTTTAAAGATGCTTGTAACAGTTCACCCAATACATGAAGTGAGTGTGAATTTACCATAAACCAGTGTCTGTTGCATCTTATTTACTGTCTCATTTGTTCGGTAAAACACTTAGCTAATGTCACGCATCATAAGTGCAATCAAACTATACAGTTCTGAATGAAAAATAACCCCACTTTCTTAGTTCAATACAGAAGCAATTACGTGCAGGCAATCAGTTCAGTTCAGTCGCTCAGCTGTGTCCGACTCATTGCGACCCCATGGACTGCAGCATGCCAGGCTTCCTTGTTCATCACCAACTCCTGGAGCCTATTCAAACTCATGTCCATCATATCGGTGATGCCATCCAACCATCTCATCCTCTGTCGTCCCCTTCTCCCACCTTCAATCTTTCCCAGCATCAGAGTCTTTTCCAACGAGTTGGTTCTTCGCATCAGGTGGCCAAAATATTGGAGTTTCAGCTTCAGCATCAGTCAGTCCTTCCAATGAATATTCAGGACTGATCTCCTTTAGGATGGACTGGTTGGATCTCCTTGCAGTCCAAGGGACTCTCAAGAGTCTTCTCCAACACCACAGTTCAAAAGCATCAATTCTTTGGCTCTCAGCTTTCTTTATAGTTCAACTCTCACATCCATACATGACTACCGGAAAGCCCATAGCTTTGACTAGACGGACCTTTGTTGGCAAAGTAATGTCTCTGCTTTATAATATGCTGTCTAGGGTGATCATAGCTTTTCTTCCAAGGAAGAAGCATCTTTTAATTTCATGGCTGCAGTGATTTTGGAGCACTCTCAAATAAAATCTCTTACTGTTTCCATGGTTTCCCCATCTATTTGCTATGAAGTGATGGGACTGGATGCCATGATCTTAGTTTTTTGAATGTTGAATTTAAAGCTAACGTTTTCACTCTCTCTTTCACTTTCATTAAGAGACTCTTTATTTCTTCCTCGCAGAAAGCGAGGATACCAAGCCATAAGGTTGGTATCATCTGCATATCTGAGGTTATTCATATTTCTCCCATCAATCTTGATTCCACCTTGTGCTTCATCCAGCCTGGCATTTCGCAAGATGTACTCTGCATACAAGTTAAATAAGCAGGGTGAAAATATAGAGCCTTGCTGTACTCCTTTCCCTATTTGGAACCAGTCTGGTGTTCCATGTCTAGTTCTAAGAGTTGTTTCCTAACCTGCATACAGATTTCTCTTGAGGCAGATCAGGTGGTCTAGTATTCCCATCTCTCTAAGAATTTTCCAGTTTGTTGTGATCCACACAGTCAAAGGCTTTGGCATAGTCAATAAAGCAAAAGTATATGGTTTTCTGGAACTCTTTTACTTTTTCAGTGATCCAACAGATGTTGGAAATTTGACCTCTGGTTCCTCTGCCTTTTCTAAACCCAGCTTGAACATCTGGAAGTTCACAGTTCAAGTATTGTTGAAGACGGGCTTGGAGAATTTTGAGCATTACTTTATTAGCGTGTGAGATGAGTGCAGTTGTGTGGCAGTTTGAGCATTCCTTTGCATTGCCTTTCTTTGGGATTGGAATGAAAACTGACCTTTCCAGTCCCATGGCCACTGCTGAGTTTTCCAGATTTGCTTGCATACTGAGTGCAGCACTTTCACAGCATCATCTTTTAAGATTTGGGATAGCTCAACTGGAATTCCATCACCTCTGCTAGCTTTATTTGTAATGATGCTTCCTATGGCCCGCTTAACTTTACATTCCAGGATGTCTGGCTCTAGGTGAGTGATCACACCATCATGATTAACTGGGTCATGAAGATTTTTTTGGTATAGTTTTTCTGTATATTCTTGCCACCTCGTCTTAATATCTTCTGCTTCTCTTAGTTCCATGCCATTTCTGTCTTTTATTGTGCCCATCTTTGCATGAAATGTTCGCTTGATATCTCTAATTTTCTTGAAGAGATCTCTAATGTTTCCCATTCTATTGTTTTCTTCTATTTCTTTGCACTGATCACTGAGGAAGGCTTTCTTATCTCTCCTTGCTATTCTTTAAAACTCTGTGTTCAATGGGTATAGCTTTGCTTTTCTCCTTTGCCTTTAGCTTCTCTTCTTTTCTCAGATATTTTTAAGGCATCTTCAGACAACCATTTTACCTTTTGCATTTCTTTTTCTTTGGGATGGTCTTGATCACCGTCTCCTGTACAATGTCTCAAACCTCTGTCCATAGTTCTTCAGGCACTCTGTCTATCAGATCTAATCCCTTGAGTATTTTCACTTCTGTATAATCATAAGGGATTTGATTTAGGTCATACCTGAATGGTCTAGTGGTTTCCCCTACTTTCTTCAATTTAAATCTGAATTTGGCAATAAGGAGTTCATGATCTGAGCCACAATCTGCTCCAGGTCTTGTTTTTGCTGACTGTATAGAGCTTCTCCAACTTTGTTTGCAAAGAATATGATCAATCTGATTTCAGTATTGACCATCTGGTGATGTCCATGTGTAGAGTCTTCTCTACACGTGTTGTTGGACAAGGGTGTTTGCTACAAGCAGTGTGTTCTCTTGGAAAAACTGTGTTAGCCTTTGTCCTGCTTTGTTTTGTACTCCCAGGCCAAATTTTCCAGTTATTCCAGATAACTCTTGACTTCCTACTTTTGCATTTCAGTCCTCTATAATGAAGAAGACATCTTTTTTGGGTGTTAGTTCTAGAAGGTCTTATAGGTCTTCATAAAACTGTTCAACTTTAGCTTCTTCAGCATTACTGGTTGGGGCATAGATTTGGATTGCTGTGATATTGAATGGTTTGCCTTGGAAATGAATAGAGATTGTTCTCCCATTTTGGAGACCTGAGTATGGCATAAGCCCTCTTGGAGGAGGTTGCCATTAACCCTACTATAGAACCACCAGAACTTACACAGGACTGGGAAACAGATTCTTGGAGGGCACAAACAAAACCTTGTGTCACCAGGACCCAGGAGAAAGGAGCAGTGACTCCACAAGAAACTGACCCAGACATGCCCATGAGTGTTCAGGAGTCTCCAGGGGAGGTGTGGTTCCACTGTGACCTGCTTCAGGGTCTGAGGCACTGAGTGCAGCAGTGTGTTCATGGGACCTTTGAAGGAGGTTGCAGTTATCTTCATTATCTCCACCATAGTTTGGTCTCAGATCAAACTACAGGGAGGGAACACACCTCACCCATAAACAGAAAATTGGATTAAAGATTTACTGAGCATGGCCCTGCCCATCAGAACAAGACCTCTGAGTCAGTCTCTCCCATCAGGAAGCTTCCATAAGCCTCTTATCCCTATCCATCAGAGGGCAGACAGAATGAAAACCACAATCACAGAAAACTAACCAAACTGATCACAGGGACCACAGCCTTCTCTAGCTCAAAGAAGTTATGAGCCATGCCATGTAGGCCACCCAAGATGGATGGGTCATGGTGGAGAGTTCTGACAAAATGTGGTCCTCTGGAGAATGAAATAGCAAACCACTTTAGTATTCTTGCCTTGAGAACCCTATGAACAGTATGAAAAGGCAAAAAGGTATGACACTGAAAGATGAACTCCTCAGGTCGGTAGGTGCCCAATATGCTACTGGAGAAGAGTAGAGAAATAACTCCAGAAACATTGAAGAGACGGAACCAAAGCAAAAATAACACCCAGTTGTGGATGTGATGAGTGACGGAAGTAAAGTCTGACCCTGTAAAGAGCAATACTGCATAGGAACCTGGAATGTTAGGTCCATGAGTCAAGGCAAATTGGAAGTGGTCAAACAGGGGATGGCAAGAGTGAACATTGACATTTTAGGAATCAGTGAACTAAACTGTACCGGAATGGATGAATTTAACTCAGATGACCATTATATAGACTACTGTGGGGGAGAATCCCTTAGAAGAAAGGGAGTAGCTATCATAGTCAACAAAAAGAGTCTAAAGTGTGGGCAATAGGAAGTATTTACCTTAGATGAAAAACAGGGGAGTTCCCTCTAAATGAGGTGGATAGTGTCTGATGCCCACCTCAGGAATCCAGACTCTAGCCCTCTGGAACAGCAAGAACTTGTGCCCTTTAGAGACACAGGTTTATATTTGCATTTCCCCTTCCTTTGCTTCAGATCCCCATTCCTCTTGTTGATTCTGCTGTCTGTAACATGCATGGATGCAAAGAGCTAACCTGAGGAATTATCTAATAATGTAGTCATGCTTTTTGCCATCTGCATGAACCTTGTTTGATAAACCGTTAGGGTACAGGGACAAAGAGAGATCATTATATCACTGACTTCAATGTTCAATCCTGTCATAAACTGTTCAGTTATACTTCATGGAAAGAAAAAATATGTATTTGATGAAGAATGGAGTCAAGTTAAAACAAGAAAAAGAGTATGTTCTGTTCTTTGGTGAATTTTCCTCTGCCAAGTGGAAAAGTTCCACAGGTTTTAGGGTTGTATACAAGGCTAGAGGCTAACAGGGCCAAGAGCTGCACACAAGGCCACCCAGTGTAGACAAGGTCGTGGACTTGATGGGGGTCCGGAGGTGTTATGGTGGCTGATTGTGGAATGTGATTTAAAGAACACCTGAAATTAGCTCTTTTGAGTTGAACAACTTTATGGCTCATGGTTTCTTGTCCTCTCTTCATATGGCAATGATAGGAACAAGCAAAAGGCACCCAAGCAGAGCAGAGAGATCCCTGACTAAGGTGGGATATCTGAGTTCAGGGCCGGTTGCCAACCCTAACCCCTGTGAGACCTTGGCAAAGTCACTTCAACTATCCAAGAGTTATTCTCTGCATTAGTAAAATAAGAAGGTTGGGTTAGAGCATCTCTAAGTTACCTTTTGCTCTGACAAATCTTTTGCTCCACGAGGCCTAGTCTATGAAGAGTTACTAACAGCCAGTATGTGGTAGTGAAGGCTCTGTGCCTTTCTCATTAAACAGGTGTGATACCATGTCCCTTGCCAAGATAGCTTGAGGACCACATTTAAAATGAGATCCTGAGTGAAGTGATTAGCACTAAACCTGGCAAACAGTGGTTCTCAGTAAATCAGAGTGTCCTTTGTCAGGTCTCCCATTCATTAAAATGTTTCTTGAGCACCTACTGTGTACCAGGCAGTGTTCTAGGAGCTAGATGCATAATAATGAATCAAAGATGAATTTGCTGCCTCCGTGGAGCTTTTAGTAAACAGACTGATAAATATACACGAACACAGCATTTCTTCCCTTTCTTCCTCCCTGGCTCCCTCGTCTCCCATCCTTTTTAACTCATTTGCTCTCAATTCCTGTTGCAGATCCTGCTTGGATAGAATCTAGCCCCAGGAGTGATAGACCTGAGGTCAGGTCTGATATGTGAAGCCCAGTGTTTCCATTTGATGGGTAGGGCTTGGACGAATGAACATCAGTTGGGACAAGAGTAGGAACAGAGTTAAGCAAAGTGAAGGGACACTGGGACTTTAGGATTCCCTACATCTAAGAATGTTGGCAACACTGTACTGATTAGTTCTCTAGAAATACATACATACAGACAGAAGAGTATATAAAGAAAACCAAAACATTTAAGACTCTACAGTCAACCTTCATTTACTCAGCACCATCTGGAGCAGGCTGAGCAAGGCACTGGCTTCCTGGAGGTGAATAATATTTAATTTTATACTTCAAGGAGCTCACATTTTCCTGAGGAAGGCAAACGTGAATCTCAATATACTATGCTAAGTGCTCTTAAAGATGTGTAAATCCAAGAAGCTACACATTGTATAGCAAGATATTTTGACCTCATCATTTTGACATTGCCATTTTAATGCTATTGAGGTAAATTAAAACTTCTTCTGAAATTTAGCAGCCTCAAAAACACTGATTTTATTTTTCTGCCTGCAATGCAGGAGACCCTGGTTTGATTCCTGGGTTGGAAAGATCCACTGGAGAAAAGATAGGCTACCCACTCCAGTATTCTTGGGTTTCCCTTATGCCTCAGCTGGTAAAGACTGCCTGTGCAGGAGACCAGGGTTCAATCCCTGAGTTGGGGAAGACGACATGGGGAAGGGAAAGGCTACCCATTCCAGTATTATGGCCTGGAGAATTCCATGGACTATAGAGTCAGACACAACTGAGCAACTTTCATTTAATCAAATCACAACTAAATATTGCAGGTAGAGATAGTGAACGTAAGGCAATATTGATAACAACAAATATATGTAGAGTTAAACTTTATTGATTGAAAAATGACAAAAGATTTTATTACCTTAAAGAGATTATCCGAAAAATATATCCAGATTAAAAAACAAATGCACTCAGTAAAAATAACCTGAACAGTAACAACAACAAATCACTGTGCAGCAGGTATAGTTTGAACATTTTAATACATTTGAACATTTTCATATCAGGGAAAAAACTGATAAATTGAAAAATGTCTTTATTGTGATAATATAAAGAAAAGACTATGTGGATCACAACAAACTGTGAAAAATTCTTAAAGAGATGGGAATACCAGACCACCTTACCTGCCTCCTGAGAAATCTGTATGTAGGTCAAGAGGCAACAGTTAAAACCAGACATGTAACAACAGACTGGTTCCAAATTGGGAAAGAAGTACATCAAGGCTGTATATTGTCACTCTGCTTATTTAACTTATATGCAGAGTACATCATGCAAAATGCAGGCTGGATGAAGCACAAGCTGGAATTGAGATTGCCAGGAGAAATATCAATAACCTGAGAATCAATAATCTGAGAAATATCAGCTATGCAGATAACACCGCCCTTATGGCAGAAAGTAAAGAGGAACTAAAAGCCTCTTGGTGAAAGTGAAAGAGGAGAGTGATAAAGTTAGCTTAAAACTCAACATTCAAAAACAAAGATCATAGCATCCAGTCCCGTCACTTCATGGCAAATAGATGGGGCAACAATGGAAACAGGGACAGACTTTATTTTCTTGTGCTCCAAAATCACTGTGGACAGTGACTGTAGCCATGAAATTAAAAGACGCTTGCTCCTTAGAAGAAAAGCTATAACCAACCTAGACAGAATATTAAAAAGCAAAGACATTACTTTGTCAATAAAGGTCCACCTAGTCAAAGCTATGGTTTATCCAGGAGTCATGTATAGATGTGACAGTTGGATCATAAAGAAGGCTGAGTGCCAAAGAATTGATGCTTTTGAACTGTGGTGTTGGAGAAGACTCTTGAGAGTCCCTTGGACTGCAAGGAGATCAAACCAGTCAATCCCAAAGAAACTCAATCCTGAATATTTATTGGAAAGACCGATGCTGAAGCTGAAACTCCAATACTTTGGCCACCTGAAGTGAACAGCTGACTCATTAGAAAAGACCCTGATTTGGGGACTGATTGAAGGCAGGAGGAGAAGGGACCCATAGAGGATGAGTTGGTTGGATGGCATCACCAACTCAGTGGACATGATTTTGAGGAAGCCCCGGGAGATGGTGAAGGACAGGGAAGCCTGATCTGCTTCAGTCCATGGGGTCGCAAAGAGTTGGACACGACTGAGCAGCTAAACAACAGCAAAGGAAAAGACCATGTGGGCATAACTTAAGTAAATATTAAAATACACAAATGCATGTGGTTTCACCATGCTATAAAGATTACTGATCAAGGAATTCAAAGAGCATAGAGTGGTTTGCCGATACAAAACACATTTTGGAGGAAAGTTAATCAATGTTGAAGTCAACTAAGAGTATACTTTGTGGGTCACCAAGCAGAAGGAAAGGAGAGATAACAGGTCTTGTGGAGGAGGACATATCTATCATGTGTGCTGTCTTGACACAGGATTTTCTGCAGACTACTTTATCCAGTTTATCTTTGTGCACCCCTGAGCAATTAAAAGCACATCACAAGTGGTGGCTACTTTGTAAAGATTTGCTGAGTGAAGGAAGAATAAAACAAATGAAAATTAAATGGACAGAATACCACTGGCTCTCAAAGTATCACAATCTATCTTTGGACAGTACTTCTTATCACTTTGTACTGTAATAATCTATTTTCTTGGTTATCACTCCTATCAGAGATTGATTTTCTGCAGGGCAGGAAAGATGGTTTTAATGTATGTTTATATACAGGCATTCAGAAAATGTTTGCTAAATAAATGAATGACAAAATTTTATATTAAGGGTCAGGTTACTTAGTCTAAGATTTTCAGATGTTTCCCTCATATTTCATTTTCATCATAGTATGAGTTCAGATGAGAGCCAAGGGCACATGGTTTAGGGGGCTTCCAATTCCTGTAGAATCAAATCTGATTAGGAAATATACTTTGTAGAGGTAACATCTACACCATTTAGAGGAAAATATGAAAAATAAGAGGATATCTACTGAGGGCTCTCCCTAGAGCTGGTTTCTACTCTGCCCTTTCCCTGGAGACTCCTAGCTCAGCTTGCTCTGTTCTTAGCAAGATTTTGGCCTCAGCCTTGACAGCAGCTTGGAGGCAGATAGGAACATTATTTCATGAAGTAATTTAGACATGATTTTTAAAAAATCTCATCTTGGCACAAACCCCACAAGAGCTTGGATTTAACCTGTTATTATGACATTTCAAGGAATAATAAATAAGTTCCAAAATGGAAAACTGTAGAAGCTGGAGAAGAAAGAATTTACATTTCAATTTGCATACAAGCCACTCAACATGAAATAAAAAGGTATTCAAAGGAACAAGGTATGCTAGTTAAGTAGTACAAAGTTCTCACTTTTGCATATATTTATAGGGAAAACTTATAGAATTCCTTCTTTGTTCTGATTTTCAGAGAGGATAGTTTCTTTATATTTTATAACTATGGATAGAATCTTTAGCCAAGGATAGTTGGAAATAGTTGATATTAGGCCAAAAGTTTCAAGTGTCTGGTAATGGTATATAATTATAAGACCTCTTTAGAGCTTCCACCTTTGGTTTGGTCTCAGAGATACACTTTATCATCTAGCTCAATCCCACCTCTGAAAAAGCTAATACTTAAAGAGATCGGTCAGGTCAGGAAGCAACAGTTAGAACTGGCCATGGAACAACAAACTGGTTCCAAATAGGAAAAGGAGTATGTCAAGGCTGTATATTGTCACCCTGCTTATTTAATTTATATGCAGAGTACGTCAGGAGAAATGCTGGGCTGGAAGAAGCACAAGCTGGAATCAAGATTGCCAGGAGAAATAATCAGTCACCTCAGATATGCAGATGACACCACCCTTATGGCAGAAAGTGAAGAGGAACTAAAAAGCCTCTTGATGAAAGTGAAAGAGGAGAGTGAAAAAGTTGGCTTAAAGCTCAACATTCAGAAAACGAAGATCATGGCATCTGGTCCCATCACTTCATGGGAAATAGATGGGGAAACAGTGGAAACAGTGTCAGACTTTATTTTGGGGGGCTCCAAAATCACTGCAGATGGTGACTGCAGCCATGAAATTAGAAGACGCTTACTCCTTGGAAGGAAGGAGTAAGCAACCTAGATAGCATATTCAAAAGTAGAGACATTACTTTGCCGACTAAGGTCCATCTAGTCAAGGCTATGGTTTTCCCAGTGGTCATGTATGGATGTGAGAGTTGGACTGTGAAGAAAGCTGAGCGCTGAAGAATTGATGCTTTTGAACTGTGGTGTTGGAGAAGACTCTTGAGAGTCCCTTGGACTGCAAGGAGATCCAACCAGTCCATTTTGAAGGAGATCAACCCTGGGATTTCTTTGGAAGGAATGATGCTAAAGCTGAAACTCCAGTACTTTGGCCACCTCATGCAAAGAGTTGACTCATTGGAAAAGACTCTGATGCTGGGAGGGATTGGGGGCAGGAGGAGAAGGGGAGGACAGAGGATGAGATGGCTGGATGGCATCACCGACTCGATGGATGTGAATCTGAGTGAACTCCAGGAGCTGGTGATGGACAAGGAGGCCTGGCGTGCTGCGATTCATGGGGTTGCAAAGAGTCGGACACGACTGAGTGACTAACTGAACTGAAAGCAATGGGAGACACAGAATTTAGTTTTGCTGTAACACAGATGAAATATATGAATTTGGGCAAGCTATTCAACTTCTCTTAGCTGTTTCCTCAACTGTAAATAGAGATTGAAGGAGGAAAAGCATGTAAATCCTGTAGCACAGGACCAGACACAAAGATAATAGGATTTGATTTTCCTTGAAAAGTTGAGAGCTTATCCTGACTTTACATGAACATTATTCATTGTTGCTCCTCACAGAAACCCAATTAAGTAAGTCCAAGGGCATCTAGTTTCCTAGCTGGAGAAACTGAGGCTCAGAAAGATGAATGACTTGCCCAAGATTACTCCTAGGACAGTCAGATGGCAGCACTGAGAGTGGAATCTAGGTTCACCCTCCAAAGTCTAGATACTTTCTTCAACCTTCTGTCTCCTGCAGAGATGCTGTAAAGACCCAGGCCTTTCATTCAGCTTCATGAAACACTGGGAGTTGGGGATTAGATAGGGCCCCAAACAACATAAAAGGGACTATTAATCTTATGAAGGGCATGTTGATGCCACACAGCAGAACCCATACATATCAATTGGCTAGTACAAATGGTTAAGACTTAGTCAAATTTTCATCTCAGCAGAAGAGAAACTGGAAGGTCTTTATAAATTTTTCTTCTCAAGGTATTCTCAAAATTCATAAAAAAGAAAATTAGGAAAGTATCAAGTCAGAAGAGAGATAAAACTTTAATACTTGATGGTGTAAAGTGACCTTGAGAAAAGAAATGGCTGTTTGAGTGACAGGAGTCTGATGAAGTCTTCATATACTAGGTTCTAAGTTATTTTGGTGGGGGCAGGGGATGGAAACTATACTGAATGGTGTATGAAATCACATACAGTTTCTCAGCCTGCTTTTCTGACGTCACAACTTTTTCTCGTTTTTCTCTTTTCCTAGATCGCTCTTCCTCCCACTGGTCATTGATGAACTCCTATTCATCCATCAAGACCCAGGTAAGATCACATGCTCAGTGAAGGCCCTTTTGGGCCCCAGAGGGTCCTCTGCTTCTCCCTCCTATGAGTCTTCCCTCAACCTTGTCCATATTTCTAAGAAATAGGATGCAACAATAGCCAAATGTATTTGAAGTATTTGTATATATCTAACCATTTAACGACAGAGGATGAGATGGCTGGATGGCAACACCGAGTCGATGGATGTGAGTCTGAGTGCACTCTGGGAGTTGGTGATGGACAGGGAGGTCTGGCATGCTGCGATTCATGGGGTCGCAAAGAGTCGGACACATCTGAGCGTCTGAACTGAACTAAACCATTTAATGCTAGTTTCTTGAGGCAAGAGACCATGTCTTATTCATCTCTTCACCCCAGGACCCATATAAATGCTGGCACAAGGTAGACTGTCAAAGACTTTTGCAACAAACTGAAAAAACTCACCACAAGGGAAATTCTTCTGTTAAATGTATCTTATGTAACTGGAGAAAAACTCATATACATTTGCATATTGTCTCTAGGTTAGATGCACTGATAAATAGAAATAAATGTCAGCATTTAATGAGATTTCTCTGCTTATAGTCATGCTATGAAAAGAGAACATTGCCACTGCTTGCAGAATTTATTGACATCAAGATTACACATTGCTTTTGGAATGTACACCATGAAATATAAAAGGATTGGCTAGGAAAATGGGCAGAAATGTGAACATGTTGGTAAAAAAATATTTAATATCTAAAATTATACTTTAGTATATTTTAACTCAAACTGATGTTCATAAATTATGCATTCACCTAGGTGACAAGTGAACAGGTCCAAATATAAATCTTGACTCTGCCACATGTTTCCTTTGTGAGCTCCCAAGCTTTTTGAACCTTAGTTTTAGAAAATGTAAACGGTTTGTTATTAAAATCATTCTGGTGTGAAGAGGTTAATTATCCCTATATCAATCCATAAATCGTATTCTAGTGAAAGTTTTATAATTTAATAAAATAATTTAATGAAATATTTTAATAAATAAAATTGTTTAGTGAAATTCAACTTCATCTAGAATATAAGGCTAGAGTGAATCCAGAATACTTTGGAAAAGAGGACTGATGAAGGTATACTTACACCAAATGTGTGAAAGCACATCAAAAAAATCAGAATGACTTAAAGTGTTGGTGAAGGGATAGGGCCAGATATACAAATAGTATCCTCGATTTTAGTAAATGATAAAAATAGAGTTTCCATTAGGAATGAGAGCAAAGGTTATTTGGGAAATGGGTTGGAACAAGTGGCTAGTTACTTGAAAGGTATAGTGTTATCATATTTTCATAAACTTACAATATGATCCTATTTTGTGGAGTGATGGGAAAACGCATATGGATACTTGTGTGAGTTAATGTATATATATATATCAGAAAAAGACTGAAACGGTGAAATCAAAAATATCTCTGGGTAGTGTGGTTATGGATGATTTTTACCTCTTTTTTTATTCCTTTATTGATTGTCAGAACTCCTTGCAATATACATGTATTTCTTCAATTATGAAGGGTTTAAGCCTTGAAATAAAGGCTTTTTTTTTTTTTTTCAGTTCTACCAGTTTACTGCTACCAACTCGTCTCCCTCCACCCTTATGCATGCATGCTCAGTCATGTAACCTTGTGGACTGTAGCCCACCAGGCTCCTCTGTCCATGGACTTTTCCAGGTAAGAATACTGGAGTGGGTTGCCATTTACTTCTCCTAAAGCCTTTTTCCATGAAATTAATAGAAGAGGAATATTCTCAGAGTACAATAAATTTATGTATTCCTAGATCAGAGTAATCTCTATGATGTTTTGATGGAAAGCATATAGTAAAAGGCCAGTGAGACCATGTAAGTTATTAATTTCTTCATTTAAATTTCACTGTGCTCTGAGAACATGACTTGTGCAATTCCTACATTTGGGAATTTATCTGGCTTTATTTTTGGAGCCAAATATCTGATCTATATGTGTAGATGTTCCATAAGATCTTGGATGAAGGTATTTTCTCTTCCCCAGAAATTTAATGTATACATGTATATATATTAAGTTTAACTTTATTATTCATATCTTTTATATTCTTCCCTGGTTTTTACAAATGTGAATTGGTAAAGCTGGAGTGGTATTTGTCTCTGATAGTTGTGTTCCTGTATGTTTTGCATGGTATTTCTAATAGATATGCATTTGTTGTTCTTGAGATGTCTGCAGGCTGTGCTTTTGACAGTATGGAAGGGTGCTCCCTGTCCTGTTCAGTGCTACCTGCTGCATATTCTCTTTTGTCTGAAATTAGTACTGTGTCTCCTCACTTCTTTCTGATTGGGCTGCTAAAATCAAAGTG
This sequence comes from Nanger dama, assembly GCA_917880005.1. Taxonomy (NCBI): domain Eukaryota; kingdom Metazoa; phylum Chordata; class Mammalia; order Artiodactyla; family Bovidae; genus Nanger; species Nanger dama. The sequence continues at coordinate 24,448,410 of CAKJTW010000025.1, read as the reverse complement.
TGCCTTTCCCTGTCTTTGTGTTTTTGATTTTATAAAATAATTTAATACTTTGGTTTTAGAACTGTTGGAGACAGGTTTTGATTTCTGACCATTTACATTTATTGTCACAATTGATATATTTGGTCTCACTTTAATGATAGTCTGTTACACTTCCATACTGAATCCATACTGATTTATTTTATTCTCCAAAGTAGGATGCATATACTCCAGCTGGTATACAAAATCATTCATTGGAGACTCTGAAGAAAATCTTATTTTTTACTTAAAAATTAAGAAAGATATTAAGCTGTAATAATATTTAATTTGAGTTAATACTGGTACTTTGTTCTGGTCCACATGTAAGGCAGATTTAGTCAGTTTAATCCTAATAATTGAGGTAGAAGAGAGTGACTTTTAGAAGTCAGGATGAATAACAGTGATACTTTAACATTTTGCACACTTTCTTGGACTCATTGGAATTTTAGTGTACTCAGTTAAGTGAATTTAGGGTTGTTTTATTTACTTTTATCTAAACTATGTCACAGAATTGGCAAGGTTCTTAAAATGGTTCCTGGGGGAAAAAAGCAGGCTAAAAGTAATGTCCATTATGTAAAAGCAAACACAAGAGAACAGTAACAACAGCCCTCTCCCCGCCTCCACAGAAGATCAGCCAAGCTCATACTTTCCCTTTTCCTGGCAGGAATTCACCATTTGCCACGTTATGAGGTAAGAGAGAGCATTTTCAGAACGGATGTTTGGAAATATTTCCCAGTGTGTTTCCGCTGCTATCTGATACACTGCTGAAAACGATGTAGATGTTACACCTATAAAATATAATCTCTCATATCAACACGCTTCAAAAACTTGAAATAGAATTTTTATTCTGTTTAAAGGTTTTGGAGAATTTTAAACCCATTTGTTGAAACATAAAAATATAACATGGACTAATTCCCTTTTCAAGGGCAGTTGATGGATATCAATGGAAGGTGGAAATTTACTACCACATTTCAACAATAACAATTACATAATTGGTGGAGGGAATAGGACATAAGCGTCATGATTATCAAGTGTAGCCAATGACATACTTCTTCACTTTGAATTTGTCTGTCTGTGAAGGATTATTCAGCTATTGCAGTCACTAAAACCAAGTTTGAAATAAAAATGGACCCAGAATCACACCTTTGAATTGCCATATTGCAAGAGGTGGAATCAAGCTATTTAAAAACCTTGAGAGGATACTAATCATTGATTCCCATTAAAAATTATTATTTTAGTGAAAGAAAAAAAGTTGCTTTGTTATTAATAAACACAATTAAATTTATTTTAAGTTAGGATTAATTTTAGGTTTATCTCATCCTTTTGATGATTCTGTTAGCATCTATTCTATAATGCATACACATAAATAAGTACATATGATGGAACATGTGTCTCTATAGAATTTATTAAGGAATCACTGAACTGGGGAAATATTGCTCAAAGTCTCACTGATTAAAAAAAAGATGTAATCTTTTTATTTGGTCTATACTTTTCCCTATAACTAAAAATATATTTGAATTTATTTTCATTTATTATGATGTTGAGAATTAAGCTATATTCTTTTCCACTGCATAAGCAATTTAATATAGTTTTGTATATCTTTTCTCACATGTCCTCATGTCCAATTTTTATTGATAATTATTTTTTACTTTAACCCAATTATTGTTATCTTCATCATATAGCTTCTCTTTTAAAAATTATTATTGGGCTCACCTGGTGGTCCAGTGGTTAAGGTTCCCCCTTCCAATACAGGGACACATATAAGCAGCAAGAGCTGTTTTCCTGAGTTCTGTAAGCCATTTTACCAAATTATTGAGCCTAAGGAGGAGGTCGTAGGACTCCTCGATTTATAGCTGGTTAGTCACAAGCACAAATGACAACCTGGACTGGTGATCGGCACTTCAAGTGGAGGAAGTCTTCTGGGGCTGAGCCCGTAACTTGTGGGATCTGATGCCAACTCTAGGTAGAGTGTCAGCATTTAACTGACTTATATGACACAGAGCTGGTGTCCACAGAGAACTAGAGTCGCTCTGTGTGGGAAACAACACACACATCTGGTGTCCGAAGTGAAGTTCTGACGTGAACGTAGTAGAGTATGGAAAAACAGTGTTTTCTTTTAGTTGGTGAAGAGAATGTAGAGAGGAAATAGTTTTCCCTCTCTGAAGGCATAGCGAGGTCATACTGTGGTACAGTGTGGATAACTGGAAAGGGAGGAATTTGCAGCCATTAAACCATCTCTCACACTGACAATCTCTGACATTCTATTTAACAGTAGAAAAGTATTTGTCCATCCTCTATATGATGGTTCTAGGTACCAGATTCTTCCATCCTCCGTCCCCTGAGTCCTCTGTCTCCAGCCAGACATTGCAGAAAGATTCAATAGAGAAGGCATACTGGCTTCTTAAAAGCCTAAACTCAGAAGAGATCTTTCAGTTCTGCTTACATTCCTTTACCAAAAACTATTCATATGGCTCTACCCCAATGTCAAGGGGCAAGTGCCTTCCAAGAATACAGATAGAAGGGGCACTATGAATATCTGGGGGTCAATCAGCTATCTATGTCACATTCAACAACTGCTGAGTTTGTTATCAGATACTCATTAAGAAACCCTCTAGTATCTTTCTGACATAAACTGGCATATCTGTGTTCTTATTTCTTAGAGGAAATATTTGAAAAGAAGCATTTCATCTTTTCAAGGTGATTTTCTTATTTGGACTTGCAACGTGACCTCCCACTTGAAGGGGCTTCTTGCTTCTGTTGTGAGCATTTTCTTCTTGAGATGGCCTCTGGCTCAAAGAGAAAGCCTAGCAGCAGAACTAGCATTTTGATTGTTGAACTTTCCTATCCTAAGGTCCCTTTTCACTCTTGCAAATTAGTTGGTCTCATAGGAATTGTCTGGGTCCCTCCACCTCGTCACTATCCCTTCTCTATCACAAGGACATTCACAACTAGAGCCTAAAAGGCACCCTTCCATTCGTTACCACCAGTCTGTGTAAAATATACATCCTCTAAGGTGTCGGGCATGTACATGGCATCCTTCCTATTTTCCAGTGCTGATGCTGGTTTTTCCCTAATTTTATATCCATTGGTCATCCCATTTGACTGAGGGTGGAAGGCTGAGTGTTTGACGCTTGCACTTACATCATCATCAGAAGCAGAGGAATTACACAGTCTCGCGTTGAAATGCTTGTGGAAATTATATGGCCTGTGATATCAGTTTCTTTAAAACACCTTGTAAACTTTTACTTTTGCAGAACTGTCATAAATCTGTTTAATTCAACAGTTTATACTAAGTACTCCAGTATTCTACTTAAAAGTAAAGCATTTTTCTGCTTGATTGAAACTTTGTATTATTGGAAGTTAAGAATACCATTTGTTGTGCCAAATTTCTCCATATCTGATAATCAAAAATTTTGATAGCTCACATGTGAGTCCATTTAGTGAGTAGTTCTGAGGCTGCACAGCTGAGTCAGAAGTACTGTTGAGCAGTGGGGTGCTGGCATCTGGAGTGGCACTTCTGCTCTCAAGAGGCTCACAGTCATTGATGGGCAGATAGCGATTGAATTAGTTTGATGTTTTGGAAGATAAACCATCATACTTTCTTTTTCTCTTCGTCCTTGCATATGACCCTTCCTCAATGACCCTTCCCTAACTCCAAGGGAAGCAGGATTGAAAGGGTAAGAAACAGCAGATGGGGTAAGCTTTTCTTTTGCAACTTTCAATATAGGTTTTTGAGACCCAAAACAGAAAAGGCAAGCTTGAGGGAAAGGAAAGTGAAAGTCACTCAGTTGTGTCTGACTCTGCAATCCTGTGGCTATGGAATTCTCTAGGCCAGAAAACTGGAGTGGGTAGCCTTCCCCTTCTCCAGGGGATCTTCCCAACCCAGGGATTGAACCTAGATCTCCTGCATTGCTTAAGGAAAGCAGGGTGTAAACTGTATGCCAACACAGAAAAATTTGAAAGCATTCTCTGTGTCACTGGTGGCTAGGGTGTGTTTTCTGGAGCTGTCTGGTGTGAGATGAAGGGTCAGATCTGGGCATCCATGTGAAGGATGCCAGTGTCCACGCAGCACCCCTCTACAACTTCTTCAGCCCGAAACATTGTAAGGGGTGCCCTTTGCCATCTTTCCCATGGCTTTTGGACAATGATATATCCTCTAAAAAAATAAAGCAAATGAACAAACAACCCATCCCATACACACACTCAAAAACCAAACCAGGTTGAGAGTCGTGACACCTGAGAAGCAGTTGATGGATTGGCTTTAGGACAAGAGTGGGCAAGAGTGAAACCTAGTCCTTTTTCACAGATAATTATAATGCGGCCTTCTGAAACAGATTTTTATGTAGACAGTTATTAAGCAGTGAGAAAAGGAAATGGTGCTGAGAGTTGCCAACAAAATGGGACTTCACTAACTTGTGTCCTTTTGGGAAAGGCCAGCAAGAGGATATGTGATGACACAGCGGGAGTGAAGACAGTTGTGAGGTGTTGGCAACACAGTTTTCAAACTCAGTGTGAAGACACCATCTAGCAAAAGACTCTCAAATGTATTTATAGGAAAAGATTTTCAAAGGCATATGAATCAAATCATGTATAACCATATGTTTAATAAAAATCACCTTAATTTAAAAAATAATTTCATAAAATAATCAGCATCCTGGAAATCCCTGATCCCCAAGGGCAGAGTAGAGAAACTATTATGAGCATTCTAAAATTGAGCTTAAAATATATATTACATGTGTAATATATGAACATATTTCTACTCACAGAAAAATTGTCATAGTTTGTAAGATTATGGGAGAGGTTTCTTTCTCATTTTTCAAGTTTCAAATGAATATGTATTTTATAATTAGAAACAATGTGATTATAATCCTTATTGAGGATATCTTCTGATGAATAAAGAATTTTTCTATAAATTTTTTCTCCATAAATTATCTTGGTATATCTATCAAAATAATAACTAAGAAAACTTGACATTAAGGTTGGTTTTAAAAATTATTTTGATAAATTCTATTTTAAAGAAGAAATTGTTTGTTTGTCCAATGTCTATTGAACTTGCAATTCTACCTTAAAAATTTGGCATTTTTAACACGACTAATAAACTCTAAATACAATTGCTTTGAAAAAAAGAAAGAAAAAAAAAACAGTTATTTGTTCTTGAAACCAAAGACAAAGGATCATATGGCCCCGTTTCCTCTAACTTACTTCATTTGGTTTGACTTAACTTTGACATCTATTCCGTGTCCTCTTGCAGTAATAACCTGCTTGACATTGATCGCAACATTTCATTAGGAATTCATGCTGGAAAGAAATTACTCTGAACATTTGTACTTTGTTCTTACAGTAAATGAAGTGTCATTTGCATTTCATATCTTTTTTTGCTAACCTGTAACCCCTTGAAGACTGGTACTTTTCCATTATTATCTTAAAGACATTATCATTTTCCCTCTTGATGTATGCTGAGATTTCAGTGACTGAGCCATGCTTCTCAGGGTCATTATATAAAATTGCATAAGTACTCCATGAACAACAAATTCTCTTTAAACTTTTTGACAAGCTGAAAGGAGTTGGTTTCTTAGCTTTCCCCTTTAAAAGGGACTCTGTTATTTTAATAGAACAGTTTTAGCTACTGTAGTTTGATTTTCTGGATGTGAAATGTACAAATTTAGATTTCAGAAATGGCATTTTACAGTGAAAAGAACACCAGCTTTAGAAATGACAGACCTGAGCTCTCATTCAGTACTTAGATAATTACTTACTGTGTATTCTTAGACATATTACTTCACTTCTCCAGGCTTCCATTTTCCCATCTTAAAGTGAGATTTAAACCCTGCCCTCAACTGTCTCTCGTATTATAAGGATGAAAACTATAATGTCCCAAGTACCATGTCTGTAGTAAATGCTCAATAAATGGTAGTAATAATTCACAGCTTTGCTTTCTCCTTTGTCAGTTCTTATGTTGGTGGAACAACTGGCACATGAATGATGAATTACCAACTGTGTCTCTGAGCTTGGAAATTTAATTTAGGAAGCTATGATGTGGGACACATGAGCTCTTACCTGTACAGAAGCCTTGAAAATTCAACTGCTTTCTTATTGTACAAACAGCAGGGTGCTCAGTCACACATTTGTAGTGACTGTGTCCAACAGCTGTCATAATTGACGTGTTAACTATTTTAAAATACAGCCAACTCATGCAAAGAGTTGACTTATTGGAAAAACTTTGATGCTGGGAGGGATTGGGGGCAGGAGGAGAAGGGGACGACAGAGGATGAGATGGCTGGATGGCATCACGGACTCTATGGACGTGAATCTGAGTGAACTCCAGGAGTTGGTAATGGACAGGGAGGCCTGGTGTGCTGCGATTCATGGGGTCACAAAGACTTGGACACGACTGAGCTACTGAACTGAAAACCCTATGGCTGATTAATGTTGTTAACTGTGAAACCCATTGGTTTTTAAATTCAGTAACTATTCACTGAGCCATTACCAAGTTCTTGGATACAGAATGAAATGGACAGGCAAGACTCCTGGTTGCATGGAAATGGCTTTCAAGTGAGGAGAGAGTTAAGAAAAAAGCAGATCTGTGAATAAATACAATAAGTAGAGCTTGTCCACAGTGTTGGGGGACTCAGCTGGGGGAGTAACAGAGAACTTATTGAGACAGAGTGATCCTACTCCTGGAAGGCCTAGGGCTGCGGATGACATTTAAACTTCAGTGAGAAGCAATTTCTGCAGAGCAGGCACAAGACTGGTCCAGGAAGCCAGAAAAGCACAGGCAAAGCCCTAAATCTAGAAATGTGGACCATCTGGTGGAGAGCCAGGCTGTTTTCAGGGCCGTGATAACCTTTTCTTCTATCATCCCAGTTGTTGGATAAGTACTGAAGTTAGGCTTGTGATAATTTGATACTTGTTATTCATATATTAAAACTTTCTGGAATAAGATAGTCCAGATTATATATAGGCAGGCATAGTTTCTACTAAAATAGATTTATAAGTCACTAACTAGAAGCTATTCAGTACTCTTGTTTGTTATTTTAAATGATGATGATGATAGTAACAACACCACTGTTTCTGTATAGTGTACTAGTAGTCCTCAGAGAGCCATGGAAATATTAGAAAACTAAGCAGAACTGGGGAATTGGGGATGGTGTCTTTTTCCTCAGGCTCTCATGAACATTATTAATGTTCTCATCATCCAAGTCTATAGGTGTCTTAAGTTCAGGTGGCTCTGGAACCTCCATCACAAACTTGACTCCAGAATTTTTGCTTATCTTGGGAGCCCCAGTGACTAGATGCTACTCACAGGACCTCCCCCAACTCCCTCTGCCTTCTGTCCCTCGGTGTTCCCTTTCCTCTACTCAAAGGCACTCACTGCTCCAGTTTCCCCAGCAATATCCTCTCAAGGTCTCACTTTTGGAAGACAAGAGCCAGGAAGGGAAGTTGACTGTGGGCAAGAGAATGACCTCGACTATCTTTTTTGAATAGGTTGGAAAAAACACAGGTGAGAACCAGACCCTCATACTTGCCATCAGGAAGCACAGAATGTAATATAATATATTTTCTGTTTTTGAAATTGACGTTCTATTTTATCAAAGCTATACATGTACATAATTCTATGAAAATAGCGCTTCTCTGAATCTGTATTCATCTTCTTCAAGGCAACAACTTGCAACACTTCTGAGTCTTTTAATCTTTAGTTCTATATATTTAAACCAAACTTATGCTGCTATTTCTTTGTAAAAACTGCTTTAAATACTAATACTATTTTAAGTACTACACGATGGTAGATGCAGATTCATTGCTATCCACGTTTCTCAATTTTTCCTTCTCTCAGTGTAATTGTATGACCATATAACAATGATTGGAGGACTACGGTCCATGGAGGTGTAATGAGTCAGGTACAGCTGAGCACAATGATGATTTCTAGAGGGGCATGCAGTCTTACAGTGCTTCCCGGGTGGCTCAGCAGTAGAGAATCTGCCTGCCACTGCAGGAGATGTGGGTTCAATCCCTGGTTCGGGAAGATCCCCTGGAGAAGAAAATAGCAACCCACTCCAGTGTTCTTGCCTGGAAAATCCCATGGACAGAGAAGCCTGGCAGGCTGCAGTCCATGGGGCTGCAAAGAGTCGGACACAACTTAGCGACTTAACAGCAACAAACATGAGGTATTATATGATTAGTTTCTTGCACAATATTTTCTTGTCCTTGGAGTTAATCTTGTTATTATCCTTTGCTTAGGTTTCTATGTACTGATCACTCACTCATTCATCCTGAAACTTATCACTAAGTTGTGTAAATTTAAAACATATAAGGTAGTCTTATCAATTTCATCTCTTCAGAGAACTTTCTTCTGGACTTTTTAGCCTGCTCCAACTTGGGCCAGAAAGGTGGACAGGGAGATGTGTTGCCTAGAAGCCCCCTCAAGGAGGAACCTTTGTTCCAGCTGCTGGGAATGAGTCAGCAGATAGCCTCCAGCTGTCGGGGTCTTCATCTTTTGTGTCAGCTGCAGAGAGCTGTCCCACCCAAGAGCATGCCTTTGGGTGGTCCATATCCAGTGACTGATAATGGAGAGGTTATAAAAGTCACTTCAGCCCACTGAGGAGCAACTCAAATGGACTCGAATGCTCCAGAACTCCCTAAGGGATTGGCCAAGACTTTATTGTATCTGCATCATAATTCAGCTTCTCCTTCTGCTCAGTTTTGCTGCTTCTCTCTCACTTTTCCCCAATTCCTGAGAAGTACTGATTTCTAATAAATCCTCTACCGTCCAGCTCCTTCTCATCCTCTGCTTCTGGAGAACCCAACCTGAACCAGTTCCTCTCTTAAGGCTTCTGCAGGGGTTTTCTTACAGCGCCGCTCACTGTTGCCCTGGAGACTCCCTCTGAGGTATTGCTGTGTTGGGTTCTCTATTTCTTGGGGCTACTGCCTTTTTTTTTTGGTTCAATCTCTTGTTTTGATGCAGCACATTCTCTAGTAGTTTCCTGAGGAAAATACATGGAAGATCAAGTTTTTAAACCATGCGTATCCAAATATGGGTTTATTTGCATCACATTTAATCAATAGCTCGGTTGGATATAATCTTCTTGGTAGGAAATAATTTCCCTTCAGAATTTTCAAAGCATTGCTCAATTTTCTTTTGGCTCCAGGATTTCTGTTTGAAACTATGATGCCAACATAATTCTTGAACTTTTATATGAAAGCTGTATTTCTTCTCTGCAAACTTGTAAGCTCTCATTTGTTCTCTTTGTTTTAAAATCATTGCTCCCAGTTTAGGATTCTGCTAAGTCTATTCCAACTGATCCAGTTACTTTCCAAACCTTCCAAATTTCTGTTACTCTTAGCTTCTTTCTATTCCTTTGTCTTTGTGTCTTTGTATCTCAAAACAAACAGGCAGACAGACAAATAATAACAAAGCACTATAGTGCCTAATGGCCTTTAACGACACTTTTGGGAAAGAGAAAGCAGAGGTTAAACATGTGCGTTCAGCTTAGCATATTTAAGTAGAAGTAGAATTTTATATTTTTGAGGAAAAGTTTATCTGGTAAATGCTGATTGTATCTTTCTTCCTTCCCTTCTTCTCCCTCCCCCGCTTTTTTTTTTTTTTTTTTGACTCTTTTCATTAGCACGAATTGCATGACTATATGACATCACCCCTGGTGCCTATAAAGTCATTGATTTGGTGCCTTTGACTCTGCACCTCCAAGATTAGGGTGAAGCTCTCGGCTTTCTCCTGATTCCAATCCTGTGCAGACTGTGCTGAGCTTAACCAAACTGCTGCTGACAGTGAGGAGTTCTGTTTATGCATTAGAATTAAGCTGGATAACTGAGTTTCCTTAAGACTCTGAGTCAGGAATGTCTGTCTTCAATAAGAGTGGGGAGTTACAGTTCCCTCTAGGAAACAGAAATAGTGGAATAGAACCTTAAGAATACTATTAAAGATTTCTACAGTCACTTTTTTGGTGGGAATGACTGACAAGGTGAAAAATAGAACCCCTTTATCTGAAATGAATCAATAACTAATCCTGAGAGAAATGACAGAGCATGGATTCTAATGAATCAGTTGCCTAATTCTTTATATCCTTTGGAATTAGACATGATCAGATACGACTAGTTAACATTATGTGTCAAGTTATGTGAAGTCATAGACCATAATTGTTTTGGGATTTAATTAGTTGTGAAAATGAGGAATAAAGCTGAAACTTTAACTTCTTGTTCTGTGTGTTATAGTGATAAAAGCAGAAGCAGAAGAACAGAAACCTCTGTTTTGTTTTTGTTTTAATTTCATACACTATGCTTTATAGCTTTATGACTTTGGGTAAGTTACTTTATCTAAGATTTATGTTTCTTAGTTGTAATTTGGAGAAAATATTAATTTCTCCATAGGGTTGTCATTAATGAGTTAAAGTGTGTAAAGCTATGAGCATAATGTCCATATATGACAGATGTTAAGTCAATGGTAGTTTTCTTCCCTGTGCCATCTATATTTGGCCAAGAACATAGGGATTTTTTTGTGTGCAAGAAAATATTGGTGCCACACTTCCTTCAAAGAATCCACAAGATAAAGAAGTTTCATCTGTATTAACTGAAGTGTGAATTCAGCTACGTCTTAAGCTCCTCCAGACACATTCAATCCTCAAATTAAGTCCAGTCAATTTCAAGTGGCATGGAGGCCTCAGAATCAGGGAAGATTTCATAACTAGAGTTAACTGCAGCAAAGAAAATTAGGTCTGTAAATAAGAAGGGACAGCTAAAGCAAAGATTAATTTTAATGGCATGCATTAACATATGCAGTTTGAGGCTGGCAGTGGAGAATTCTCCCTGAGAACTGGCATTAGGCAGTATGGGTCTTGACAGGGAAATTCACATGGGCAAGGGAATTTATTCAATACACCTTTTCTATCCCAAAGACATTAGTGTATTGAGAGACCCACAGTATCAGGGAAAGGGGCCTATTCATTCATATCTAATCATCATATGTACAGTCTGTTTACATTTAATATAATTGTCAGGAGTAAAGACTCTCTTGGTATAACTTAGAAGTGACAAGGAAGTTGGATGGAGCTTTGTATGGTTGACTCTAGAAAAACAATGAAAGAGTGACTAGAAATCCTAAAGTTAAATCCTAATATCGAAAAAAGCTTGGAGGGTTTGTGTCGACACAAACAGTGATGGTGGAAAGGAACCCAGTTATTTATTGAGACTTTCACAGGATCCTTGTTTTGGGTTAGATTCTGGACTGAAGAATGAAACCACTATAATCACCAGCTCTTCTTCATGATTGTGGATGGGGAAAAAAACCAGAGCAGGGAAATGCTGAGGTGCCTAGATGTTTCGGAACATCTGCTTTAGAACTGTTCACCTAATGTTGATTCTCTGGGCAGGGCAGAGAAACATAACTTTTTTGTACTTCATTTGAAGAAATCCAGTTACAACTAACTGTATTTGTCCTTGCTAATGAGAATGTTAGAAAAGATGAATGAACGTTATCTGAAAGTTTTAGAAAGGAGAATATGCAAAAATATTATAGTTTTTACATTTCAAACTATACATTTAAGTAATAAATTGGTCAAAATCTTATTTTATTAACTACACTTTCTTAGCTGAAAGATATCTTTTTCTAAGTTCATATTTTCTAAGAAAATGAAGTTCCCCATTTATTGAGAGTGCTCTCTTATTCTTCTGTTAAACAAAGTATAGGTTTTTGGTGTATAGAAAATTGTGTTTTCTAATATCACATACTATATTTGGTATGTTTTTACAGAAAATGTAAATATGTGATTAGTGGTTATTGAATAGTCAGGTATTTGATAGATGGACATAATCCTGAGAATCAAGGATGAGATGGGATTTTTTTTTTTTTGATGGAAGGGGAGGCTTTTCCCTGTAGAATTATGACAAGATTTGAGAAAAATACTCATGTCCTAGGAACTATCTGTATATTGAATCAGTATCATGGATACACAGGGAATATTGGACTAGTCCAGAAACTTTCTTTCACTTTCAGATGTCCTCGCATGTGAGGAATTTTATAGCCATTATTTTCTGTTCTGAATTTTCAGTATAATCTGTCTGCCACCTTGTCTGGTGCATACAGTTGTGGATGGGAAACAGACACTAAGGTCTCCTTGGCCCAGATAATGAAATTAAACTTACAAAGGGTCTGTAATGTGGTCAAGGCCATGTAGCTGGTTAGCAGTAGAGCCAGGGTTAAAAACCTGAATTGGTCTGATTTTAAAGCCCGAACTCTTTTTACTCTACCATATTGCCTTTCAACTGAGCAGATTTGCTTTTTTATACCATGCTTTCAAAGATTCAGTTCCCATGAGAAGGCAGCAATAATATGTGTACACAGGGAGGTAGAGCTATGTTTCTGATGTTGCTTGAAGTCTCAGTAATCAGCTATTTAATGCACTAAAGGAGAGCATTAAGTGGTGCCCAGTGTGGAGGAGGAAGAGGAAATGATTCTGAACCAATAAGGAGCTCCTGCACGCATGGAGAGAACTCTGCCTGGGGAGTCAAGCAGCCAGGCATTTTATTGCAAATCAGTCATCAAACTTACCTGTGGCCCGAGGGAAGTCCCTACCTTGCTGCTGCTGCCGCTTAAGCTGCTTCGGTCGTGTCCGACTCTGTGCAACCCCAGAGACGGCAGCCCACCAGGCTCCTCCGTCCCTAGGATTCTCTAGGCAAGAACACTGGAGTGGGTTGCCATTTCCTTCTCCAAGTCCTTTCTCTAAGTCCCTACCTTAGTCTGTCCTTTATTCTCCCATTTGTGAAATGAAAAGGTGAAACCAAGCCTCAGAAACAAACTCAGTATCTGTTTGGATTTCCTAATCCAACTGTGCAAGACAGCCACAGGCTATGGAACAAAATTAGACCCAAGACTTCATTGTTATCACTGATTATATTTCTTTGGCAAATAATTTAATCTATTTTTCTCTCTAAATTGTATTGATGAAGAAATCACAATATTCTCTCATTTATTTCCCAAGAGGCAAGTAGCACTATAAACCCATTTTCTGATTGGATTAGCATGATATTAGTTTCACTGTTGAAAAACAACATGGGAAAATATACACAGAAAAATACAAAAACTTTCTTTGCAAATCACAAGTATTATGAAATAGCCACAGGATGGGCTATTATTGATGGGTTCCAAGGACCCATTATAGACAGTATTCACCATAGAAATATGCTGAATGAGATTTTCAAGGAGATTTATTAACAAATTTATATATATATATATAATAAGCAAGCTATAAAAATATCATATTAAATCGATTAAGTACAACGGCACAAGTATAGCTGGAACTCATTGATACTTGAGGCTGGCGAGGTGTTCTTGGGTCTCCAGCTCTCAGGGGATGGACAGAGATTGAGGAACCTTCCCCGGGGCAGTCCTTAATTCCCAGGGCGTTCGTGGTGAACTTCTCCACAGAGTTTCTCTAGCCCTCTGGCCCCTCCAATAGCAGTGTCTGGGAACCCAATACAGCTGTCCTCATTTTGAATTGTAGAGAAAAGGGGATTATAGATACTATTTTTTCCTGAATTATCTAAGAGTAGAAACATTGCTCAACACTGAGAGAGAAACACAGAATTTTGAATCCGAGCATTTTATAGTTAGAAAGGAGTCTTGCAGTTATGAAGTTTTATAAACCACAGGAAGGAGATAAAGGCCGTGAGTGTGACTTTCTGACCTGTGCACTGAGGGTCAGGGTTGGGGTGGGTGGAATCAGGGGCAGAGTGGAGGCAGACTAGTGTCAGATAGATGGTAGAATTTCATGTCACTGTAAGGTCTTGGTAAATAAGCCAGAAAAACTAAAGTTTCCATCAGGAATTGAGAGAGCGCGAGGTGACAATGAAAACAATCAATTAATAAGAATGATACAATGATAAGAAAGCAGTAGCAACAGTGGCTCTTTCGTCCTTTTTAGACACAGCATTGCCTTGAGAGGACTCCCCCCCACGCCCCCTCCCCGCTCCCCTCCCCGCCCCTGCCCAAAAAAAAAAGAAAGAAAAAAGGAAATGGTAGTTCAGGAAGATGGTCTTGACTTGGATCCTGTTCCCATTATGCCTACATACAAAGGGGACCTTTCATCTTATAAATAAAATCCAAATTTGATGGAGTTCCTCTGCATTCTGAAACTACTTCCCTACAGCACTTTCAAAGGGGAGAAAGAAATCTGGCTTAAAACTGAGGCATGAAAATGTGCAACAGTGGGAACCAGGGCCTCACTGTTCGATCCTCATGGAGAAAACTGCTTTGCTTGCCGGGCGGTCTCCCTTCTAATTCTGGAAAAGCCACCCTTCATTACAATTCTTAAATGTCAGGTGAGAAGCTGTTGATATTATCTGCCTCAGCTGTCTGAAAGGATCATTAGGGGATAAAAGGAGACTAAGGGTGCTAGAAAACTCAAAGAACTCTTGCTTTTCAGTACTTGAGCCAAAGAATCAGTTCTGTACAAATGTGGTGGAGAAAATAATTGCTAAACCTGGTCAATAATTTTCAAGGAAACAGGAAAAGTGGAATGACAACCCATCTGTTAAAACTAGGCTTAACTGAGGCTGACCAGTAATGAGGGGGTGACAGGCCCCAGGTCATGATCCTTCACACGTTTCCTGGGGTTAATTCTACTCTTCTTAGAAGCCTAGCCTTCCAAACAGATTGAACAATGATTCTTTGGCCAACGTACCTAAGTTTCTTCTTGGTGCCAGCCAGCAGCTCCTTATCGTGCAGGTAGTCTGGGGAAATGGCTTTGACTAGTTTCTGGAGAGCCAGGTTCTTGCTCAGTATCCTGGTCTTGCCCATATCCACGTTGTGATTGGCCATTATTGACTGCTTGCATCTGGTAGTAGGGCTTGGTGAACCTGCAATCTGCCAAACCACTGAAAAATAAAAATCACCATCATCCTGAGAATGAGGGCTTAAGACAAAGACCAAGGTCATTGGTAAACTCCTCCTGATTGACCCTCACAGAAGCAAGAGTCCAGGAAGTCTCCTTTTCCAGGTAGCCTGCCTCAAGGAAAAAGCCTGCTGAAGGAATTGCCGTGAGTGGGAGTTACTTGAGTCCCCAGCACCACCTTCTGACTCTGTCAGAGGGAGGAGATGTAGTAGACACTGCTGGGCTGGGTGATGAAATGGTGTTTCCCCAGTGAAGTGCTTCTTTACGTCCCAAGGCAAAGCTTCTTGCCTGCCTTTTGTGCAGTCACTGTTGATCCAATTGTGATGTCCTGGGGTCTAAGCACTTTTCATATATCAAAGTTGACGTTCCAAACAATGGGAGAGAACAGAAGTGTTTCAGGGGCTATAAAATCTTTATCTAGGGATATGCCATCTTAATAATTTTAAAATTTGCTGAACATTCATCTTTCTTCCAGCTACCATTAGTTCATCTAGCTTCTGTCAGCTTCTAAAAACCATAATTATAAAAGCCCCTGGAGTGGACAAATTGGTGGAAGAAAACCTGTATGGTAAGGACATGGCATTTGGGTTTCCCAGCCAGCACTCAGAAAAGCTTTTCTTGCCTCTCAGCCCTTCAGGCAGGTACAGGGCACTTGGCCCATCTCCTACCCCGTGTGAGGACATCGTAGCCTGGAGGGATATACGCCACTGGTCCCCAGTGGCAGCCCTCATGGGAAGTAATGCAGCAATGCCTCTCCCCACATTAAAGTTTCTGAACCTTAGCCTTCCCATGTGTAAAATGAGTGCAGTAACAATAGCTTGTGAATCAAACAAGATAATGTGTTTAGTTTCCCAGCACAGTGTCTAATTGATTCCATTCTTTTGCTTCCTCTCTGCTCTTTCCATTTTTGAATTAGAACCAGTCTAAAGTTGCTATGGAATCAACCTCCACACCCCACAGCCTTCTAATTCTCCCTCTCTTGAGGAAGACAAGAAAAGTCTACACTTTTTCTCTCATAAAATGGGAGCTCTGAGCTTGATGCTCTGTGATGACCTAGAGGGGATGGGAGGGAGGCTCATGGGGCGGGGGGGATATATGTGTACTTATAGCCGATTCATGTTGCTGTACAGCAGAAACCAACACATTGTTAAGAAGTTATACTGCAATTAAGAAAAAGAAACTGGGCCTCTTTATGATCTGGTCTGGGTGATCTCTCCCAATCAACGTACCTCCCATGCCCCTGTGCCCTCAGACCCTGAACTCCTGCCAGAATCGCCACTGCGCTATTCGCCCCTGGCCCTGGGCCATGTGACTGCTGCGCTCTTCTCACTGCGTGAATCTTACTGTTCTGTAATGCACCAGGTCTGTCTCCTCCTCTGTACTGGAAGCTCCTTGAGGGGAGCTAGATCTTGTTTGTATTTGATATCCAGTGCCTAGTAGGTAGCCAAGACACTTATGGTTAATAAAGCATTCAAGCAGACTCGGGGTGGGGGGAGGAGTTATAATAATGGCCTGAATATTTTAGAGGGACACTTTGATTTCTTTGAAGACTTCTTGCCAAATAAATACATATGATTTCATTTTAGAAGGAGGATAATTGATTTTTCTTTTTGAGCAAGGAAGACACTAGCTTTTTTTATCCTTCTTACTGATGTGTGGTGAAGGACATAAATTACACAGGAAACAGGACACAGAGACATAAACCTGCTTAATCCAATTATATATTTCAATCAACAGACAGGGTCCTAAGAGGGGAGAGGATGATGTGCGGATGGAGACCATTGAAGGGGAGCTAGGAGGCTGTGTACTTCAGTTTTCTTGAGAAAGAGAGAGAGAGAGAGAGAGGAGCCAAGAGAGGAGAAGGAGATGGAGCAGCTGTCATAGGAAGTGAGAATCAATGCTATTTGTTACACAATATAAAACAAATCTTGAAGAGGATGTTCAGTCTTTGGAATGTTTAACAGTGAATACATAAAGAATTTTCTGAAGACAAAAGAAAAGAGGCAAAAAAAAAAAAAAAGCATGCAAACAAAATGAAACAAAGAAACCAAAGTGAGGAAAACAAAAACCAGGCTTATAAAAGGAAAGACGGTCTAATTACAGCCATTTGACTGAGAAAAAGTCATGCTTGTACCCTGATGCAGACAGTACACAACTTGACTTCTCATTCCTGAGAGAGAGACAGAGAGGGGGAGAGAGAGAACCTGCAGACCACTGGGGTTGGGAGACAGAGGCGCCGTCGGGACACTGATTGTAATGAACACAGAACCAGCCATTTCCATTTCACACACTCTATTTCAGTGCAGTAACTCTGTAAAGCCAGAGTTCGTTACTTGCATCTGCAAATAAACTGAGCCCCAATACGATTTCAAGGTCAGGGATGTCTGTTTAGCTAGTTAATGGCCTAGCTGAGATTGAGCCCATGTCTGCCTGGCACACCTTCCACAGTTCCTCCTCTAACTATCCAGTGCTCCTTCCACAGTGGGACGCGGCTCGCACCACCCTGTCCCCTGGCTGCAGGCTATTTACTGTTGGTTATGAGCTCCAGGACAGGGCCTCCCAGTTCCCCTTATGGTGTTACTGCTAATTAAGTGTTCTTTGCTTACACGGTAGCAATGGAATCTCTCTTTGCACATAGCTTTGCCCTTTTTCCTTCAGCTGAACTCTTGGGTTCTTACCTGGCACCCAGATTAATAGAGAAATCATCATAACAGAGACAAGAGTATCCTGGAGAGTTTCAAAGTGGTAATTATGTACCCTAGAAGTGACACTGCTTACCACTCATTTGCAAGAACCAGACTCTTGGAAAGCTGAGCGCAGGAAATGCTTAGTGAACAGCATCAGTGACTGCTGCAGCATTTGTTGTCTTTAACATACTGTATATTATATGTATCTATCATGTTTATTATCTGTCTCCATATCTAGAATGTCTGTTCTATAAGGACAGAGGTCTTTGATTTCTTCATGAATGCCACTTCAGTGCCCAGAACAGGGTTTGGCAAAAGCAAACTCTCAAGAGTTGGTCGAATGAATAAATAAACTATTTTCAGTTCTACCCTCACTTACTAAGCAGTCTTCAGCAAGTCTTTCATACTCTGAGCCTCCAAGTTCCCTTAGATAAGCAGGAAATTCATGAGATAAACAGGCTAAGGAGTAATACAAGACCTAGCCCATGAAAAGCTCTAGACAAATACTGATTTCTTTTCACCTCCAGTGGCCAAAGTAGTCTTCTGACAGTAATCCAATTTTCAGGAAATTTATGTAGAGAAAGGAAGAGAAAGCAAGAGAACGAGAGGAGAGAGAGGAGGAGAGAAAGAGAGAAAGAAAGAAAGAAAGGAAATAGAGCAACTGCGTAGTTTGAATACATTCCATAACTTTTCTGTTTCTTGCCCAGTGTGCAAAACAATACTGATGTTCCTCCCAGAAATTTTTTCCCTAATTGCTGGAAAACTCTGTAAGTGGAGCAAGCTTTATAACTCAGGGTGGGAGTGAGGCTGGGTACAGCCACTGGCCAAGCCTTTCAAATAGTATAACAAATGATGTGTGGGTATAGCCGGGGAAAATGCACACATTCTTCCTGGGTCTGCAGAAATCATGTTTGGCTCCCAGGTGCACTTGACCTGTTAACAATATTTAGACAGATTTATCAGCTGTAAACTTTGCACCAAGCAAGAAAAAAAAAAAGAGCACTAATTTTTTTTCCTTTTAAGCATAAAGCTGAAAGATTTGTTAGCAACAGGAGGAATTCAAACCAGCTAAGGCGAGGGCTTGATTCTCTCGCCTCAGTTGTCTGCTTAGGGTGCAAGGGCTCCAGGCATGAAATTCACAGAAACCTGGAGAATTTCTGGGTACAAGCATTTCAGTGAGGGCTGGTGAGCACTAGTTATAAGAGCCTGGAGTGCGTATTTAAAAAGGACAGCACATTTCTAATTAGCACCATAACAAAGAGGAAAAAAAGAAAGCACATACAAAAAAAAAGCATACGAAACTTTCCAGAACTTTTTGTGGTTCTATTCTTTATGTATTTTTATGAGATCATCTGCTTGGAAATGTATTGTTTGAAAAACTAAACGAAGTTCCTTTAAAAACTCCCTAGATCAAACTGATTGCAACGTCAGAATACCATAAGCCTTGTGTTTATGAAACATCTTTCATGATATGGGGGAAAGAGAATGGGGTTTGAACTCAAGAAGTGAATCCATGCTCCACAGTTTACTAGCTGTGTGATTCTGGGTGAATCACTAACCCTTTAAACCTTAGTTTCCTCATTTGTAATACCAGTTCAGTTCAGTCGCTCATGCGTGTCTGACTGCAACCCCATGGACTGCAGGCTTCCTTCTCCATCACTAATTCCTGGAGCTTACTCAAATTCATGTCCATCATCGGTGATGCCGTCCAACCATTTCATCCTCTGTCGTCCACTTTTCCTCCTGCCTTCAGTCTTTCCCAGCATCAGGATCTTTTCTAATGAGTCAGTTCTTCACATCAGGTAAAACCAAATTGAAGGGGCTGTTGTGAGAATTTGATGAGCTAATATTTATGAAGTTGTGTTATCGATTTTCAAGTGCAATGCTGCTGCTGCTGCTGCTGCTAAGTTGCTTCAGTTGTGTCCGACTCTGTGCAACCCCAGAGATGGCAGCCCACCAGGCTCCCGTGTCTCTGGGATTCTCCAGGCAAGAACACTGGAGTAGGTTGCCATTTCCTTTTCCAATGCATGAAAGTGAAAAGTGAAAGGGAAGTCGCTCCGTCGTGTCCGACTCTTCGCGATCCCATGGACTGCAGCCCACCAGGCTCCTCCGCCCATGGGACTTTCCAGGCAAGAGTACTGGAGTGGGGTGCCATCGCCTTCTCCTTCAATGCAATAGTGGCATTTATAAATTTTCTGGAGAATAATAGTATGAAACAGTTTCCCTGTTTGTCCTTGGAGAGGAGGTAGACTTAATATCCACTTCTCCTTTAGCCACCCACCCCATTTTCCTATGGAGCTAGTTAGTGTGTGTATTTATTATACATTACATATATATTACAGTATAATTAGTATTATATACACACACTAATATTATTATATATCTGTATAGTATATATGCTAATTATCAATTAGTATATATTACATATCTATGTAGAGAGCTGTATGTCTATATCTGTATGTTTATCTGTATCTGTGTCTTGCTATTACTGTGGCAAGAACATCCTTTCTTCAGCATTTCCACTGTCACTCGTAACCTCTTTCCTAGTTGGTTGAAATAGCCAGATTGGCTGTCTTTGTGCTGACTTCCTAACCCCAAACAACCTAAATTAAATGTATATCTGACCATGTCACCTAACCTTAGGAGTCTGTAGCCCAGCATAATGTTCAGGTCCTCAGTTTAGTCCAGTGGCTCTCAGCCAGGGAGATTTTGCCCCTTCAGGGCCGTTGACAATGTCTGGAGACATTTTTGTCTGTCACAGTGGGGATGGGACGTGTATGTGCTGCTGACACCTGGAGCATGGAGGCCAGGGATGCTGTTGAGCATCCTCTGACACTCAGGACAGCCACCGTAGCACAAATCAGTCTGCTCAACATGTCAGCAGCGCCAAGGCTGGAAACCTGAGTTCAGCCCCTGGGATCTCCCTGATAAGCTTCTGCTCACATCAGGTTCCAGCTTCATTGCCATCCTACCTCTTGACCTCTAGCCACGGTGAATTACTGTCAGATCTCTTGGTCATTTCAACAGTTCCCAAACTGTGTGTGGCATCTCTAGGCCTTTGTCCTGGCTGGCCTTCCTGCTTTGAACATGCTTCCCTTGGCTTCTTCAGCTGTGAGCTCACCTTCTCATTCTCTTGAATCTTACGTCCTTTAGGAGGCCTTTCACTCCCCCTTGGGCCCTTTCTCAGCATGTCCACAGCCCTCCGCCTTCTTCTCTCACTTGACTTACTGCACTGTAATGAGATGGATTTTAGTCTACCACGACATCTTTTTGGACCTGACTCTCCCACCCTTCAGTGAGTTCAGAGAAGTCTGGGACCATTTCGCCTACGTCTTTGTATCCCCAGATGCTTGGAACTATCTGGGCACATAATCTTGGTAATTATGTGTTGATTGACAAAGAGGACAAATCCAGGTCAATAGCCATCAGAAGCTGCTGGACTGTTTTGCAATGTTGTAAGGTGAACGACTTGAGCAAGGATTCTGTCCCATCATTCTTGTGGCTGCTGTGTGCCCCAGATTGTCAAGGATAGTCCCATTTCAATAACGGGAGTTAAGACATATTGATCCTTAGCTCCTCTGAGCCAGAAACATGCAAGGATTTAATATTTTTTAAAAAATTATTCAATATAAAATTCTACTGAATCCCAACTCTTATACAACTTCTCATTATTTCCATTTTACAGATGTGGAAAATGAGGCTGGCAAGGTAAGAAAATACATTATACACAATTGATGAAGCCAGAGTTTAACCTAGGCATTCAGACGTCAGAGACCACCCTCTCAGCTGCTGTGTTGTACCCATCCTTTGTCAGATCCACTGTCCTGATTTGTGGTGCCCTGGGGACACAGTTTCAGTGAGTCTGCATTTTAGAGATGAAGAAATAGAGCTTGTAGGAAATAATCATCAATGACATATCCCCATATAACACCCAAACTAGAAATTGAAGTCTTTCCACACAACAGTATCTCAAGGATCCAACTAAGCCTATATTTGTCAAAATTTGCACATCTGTTGGGGCAAAGAAGCCTGCATTTGCAGGTCTCCCATGAGAACAGACCCTCAGAGTCTTAGTGTCCACCTTGGGGATCTGCCACAAATAGGTCTTTGGTAATTACTTAAGTCCCTAGAAATCTTTCCCAGATCTGAGACAGCTTTGATTCCTGTCTGGGACAAGTTCTACATCCTGGGAGGTCTTTGTGCTGAATCCCATTTGCTACAGATCTCTAAAAGCTTCCAGGCTGCTTAACTCTTCCCAAACTTTTCGGTTTAAAAATACATTTCTAATCAGTGGGTCTGGGTGTATTCTTTGTGCCTAGAGAATGCTGTTCCCTTCAACTTTGGAGCAGGCTAGTACACAGCACAGACCAAAAATGTGACACTCTGTTTCCAGACTGAATGGGCTAAAAGCACAGTGTGGGCTGAGGGGTTTCCCACACAAATCTAAGAAGAGGGCTTTGCTTTTCCAGGGTGGTCCACTGGCCTTGGATTGCAGTTGGCCCTATTTGCTAGGGTCCTTTGGGAAATCTCTTACTGCAGAAATTCTCACTTTTTTTTTTTTTTAACGCTATAGGGTATTTTTTTCCATAGTGGAAAAATAGCCTACTTTCAAGGTTGTCATTTATAATTCCTGGCGTGCTGTAGATATGCGCTTTGCAAACACCCATCTTAACATCAGTACCAGGAAGTTCAGTTCAGTTCAGTTCAGTTGCTCAGTCATGTCCGACACTTTGTGACCCCATGGACTGCAGCACAGAAGGCTTTCCTGTCCATCACCAAATCCCAGAGCTTACTCAAACTCATGTCCATCGAGTTGGTGATGCCATCCAAAGATCTCATCCTCTGTCCTTCTCTTCTCCTCCTGCCTTCAATCTTCCTAGGATCAGGGTCTTTTCTAATGAGTCAGTTCTTCGCATCAGGTGGCCAAAGGATTGGGGTTTCAGCTTCACACCATCAGTCCTTCCAATGAATATTCAGGACTGATTTCCTTTAGGATTGACTAGTTTGATCTCATTGTTGTCCAAGGGACTTTCAAGAGTCTTCTCCAGCACCACAGTTCAAAAGCATCAATTTTTTGGCACTCAGCTTTCTTTATAGCCCAACTCTCACATCCATACAGGACTACTGGAAAAACCATAGCTTTGATTATATGGACCTTCGTTGGCAAAGTAATATGTCTGCTTTTTATATGCTGTTTAGATTGGTCATAGGTTTTCTTCCAAGGAACAAGTGTCTTTTAATTTCATGGCCACAGTCACCATCCACAGTGATTTTGGAGCACAAGAAAATAAAAGTCACTCACTGTTTCCATTGTTTCTCCATCTATTTGCCATGAAGTGATGGGACAGGATGCCATGATCTTCATTTTCTGAATGCTGAGTTTTAAGCCAACTTTTTCGCTCTCCTCTTTCACCTTCATCAAGAGGCTCTTTAGTTCTTTACTTTCTGCCGTAAGGGTGGTGTCATCTGGATATCTGAAGTTATTGATATTTTTCTCAGCAATCTTGATTCCAGCTTGTGCTTCATCCAGCCTAGCATTTCACATGATGTACTCTGCATATAAGTTAAATAAACAGAGTGACAATATACAGCCTTGACATACTCTTTTCCCATTCTGGAACCATCTGGTGATATCCACGTGTAGAGTCTTCTCTATACATGTTGTTGGAAGAGGGTGTTTACTAAGACCAGTGAGTTCTCTTGGCAAAACTCTATTATCCTTTGACCTTCTAATCAAGTCCAGAGAGGAGTTATATACACTTAGCTACAGATACCCCACGCCCAAGGTAAGAGAAACCCAAGTAACATGGTAGGTATTGCAAGAGGGCATCAGAGGGGAGACACACTGAAACCATACTCACAGAAAACTAGTCAATCTAATCACACTAGGACCAGAGCCTTGCTAACTCAATGAAACAGAGCCATGCCTGCGGGGCAACCCAGGATGGGTGGGTCATGGTGGAGAGCTCTGACAGAATGTGGTCCACTGGAAAAGGGAATGGCAAGCCACTTCAGTATTCTTGCCTTGAGAACCCCATGAACAGTATGAAAAGGCAAAATGATAGGATACCAAAAGAAGAACCCCCAGGTCATTAGGTGCCCAATATGCTACTGGAGATCAGTGGAGAAATAAGTCCAGAAAGAATGAAGGGATGGAGCCAAAGCAAAAACAATATCGAGTTGTGGATGTGACTGGTGATAGAAGCAAGATCCGATGCTGTAAAGAGCAATATTGCATAGGAACCTGGAATGTCAGGTCCATGAATCAAGGCAAATTGCAAGTGGTCAAACAAGAGATGGCAAGGGTGAACGTCAACATTCTAGGAATCAGCAAACTAAAATGGACTGCAATGGGTGAATTTAACTCAGATGACCATTATATCTACTACTTTGGGCAGGAATCCCTCAGAAGAAATGGAGTAGCCATCATGGTCAACAAAAGAGTCCAAAATGCAGTACTTGGATGCAATCTCAAAAACGACAGAACAATCTCTGTTCGTCTCCAAGGCAAACCATTCAATATCAAGTTATCCAAGTCTATGCCCCAACCAGTAACACTGAAGAAGCTGAAGTTGAACGGTTTTATGAAGACCTACAAGACCTTTTAGAACTAACACCCAAAAAAGATGTCCTTTTCATTATAGGCAACTGGAATGCAAAAGTAGGAAATCAAGAAACACCTGGAGTAACAGGCAAATTTGGCCTTGGAATGCAGAATGAAGCAGGGCAAAGACTAATGGAGTTTTGCCAAGAAAATGCACTGGTCATAGCAAACGCCCTCTTCCAACAGCACAAGAGAAGACTCTACACATGGACATCACCAGATGGTCAACACCGAAATCAGATTGATTATATTCTATGCAGCCAAAGATAGAGAAGCTCTATACAGTCAACAAAAACAAGACCAGGAGCTGACTGTGGCTCAGATCATGAGCTCCTTATTACCAAATTCAGACTTAAATTGAAGAAAGTAGGAGAAACCACTAGACCATTCAGGTATGACCTAAATCAAATCCCTTATGATTATACAGTGGAAGTGAGAAATAGATTTAAGGGCCTAGATCTGATGGATAGAGTGCCTGATGAACTATGGAATGAGGTTTGTGACATTGTACGGGAGACAGGGAGCAAGACCATCCACATGGAAAAGAAATGCAAAAAAGCAAAATGGCTGTCTGGGGAGGCCTTACAAATAGCTGTGAAAAGAAGAGAAGGGAGGTGAAAAGCAAAGGAGAAAAGGAAAGATACAAGCATCTGAATGCAGAGTTCCAAAGAATGGCAAGAAGAGATAAGAAAGCCTTCTTCAGAGATCAATGCAAAGAAATAGAGGAAAGACTAGAGATCTCTTCAAGAAAATTAGAGACACCAAAGGAACATTTCATGCAAAGATGGGCTCAATAAAGGATAGAAATGGTATGGACCTAACAGGAGCAGAAGATATTAAGAAGAGGTCGCAAAAATACACAGGAGAACTGTACAAAAAGATCTTCATGACCCAGATAATCATGATGATGTGATCACTAATCTAGAGCCAGACATCCTGGAATGTGAAGTCAAGTGTGCCTTAGAAAGCATCACTATGAACAAAGCTAGTGGAGGTGATGGAATTCTAGTTGAGCTGTTTCAAATCCTGAAAGATGATGCTGTGAAAGTGCTGCACTCAATATGCCAGCAAATTTGGAAAACTCAGCAATGGCCACAGGACTGGAAAAGGTCAGTTTTCATTCCAATTCCAAAGAAAGGCAATGTCAAAGAATGCTCAGACTACCGCACAATTACACTCATCTCACATGCTAGTAAAGTAATGCTCAAAATTCTCCAAGGCAGGCTTTAGCAATATGTGAACCGTGAACTCCCTGACATTCAAGCTGGTTTTAAAAAGGCAGAGGAACCAGAGATCAAATTGCCAACATCCGCTGGATCATGGAAAAAGCAAGAGAGTTCCAGAAAAACATCTATTTCTGCTTTATTGACTATGCCAAAGCCTTTGACTGTGTGGATCACAGTAACTGGAAAATTCTGAAAGAGATGGGAATACCAGACCACCTGACCTGCCTCTTGAGAAATCTGTATGCAGGTCAGGAAGCAACAGTTAGAATTGGACGTGGGACAACAGACTGGTTCCAAATAGGAAAAGGAATACGTCAAGGCTGTATATTGTCACCCTGCTTATTTAACTTCTATGCAGAGAACATCATGAGAAACGCTGGACTGGAAGAAACACAAGCTGGAATCAAGATTGCTGGGAGAAATATCAGTAACCTCAGACATGCAGATGACACCACCCTTATGGCAGAAAGTGAAGAGGAACTAAAAAGCCTCTTGATAAAAGTGAAAGAGGAGAGTGAAAAAGTTGGCCAAAATCTCAACATTCAGAAAATGAAGATCATGGCATCTGGTCCCATCACTTCATGGGAAATAGATGGGGAAACAGTGGAAATAGTGTCAGACTTTATTTTCTATGGCTCCAAGATCACTGCAGATGGTGACTGCAGCCATGAAATTAGAAGACACTTACTCCTTGGAAGAAAAGTTATGACCAACCTAGATAGTATATTCAAAAGCAGAGACATTACTTTGCCGACTAAGGTCCATCTAGGCAAAGCTATGGTTTTTCCTGTGATCATGTATGGATGTGAGAGTTAGACTGTGAAGAAGGCTGAGCACTGAAGAATTGATGCTTTTGAACTGTGGTGTTGGAGAAGACTCTTGAGAGTCCCTTGGTCTGCAAGGAGATCCAACCAGTCCATTCTGAAGGAGATCAGTCCTGAGATTTCTTTGGAAGGAATGATGCTAAAGCTGAAACTCCAGTACTTCGGCCACCTCATTGAAGAGTTGACTCATTGGAAAAGACTCTGATGCTGGGAGGGATTGGGGGCAGGAGGAGAAGGGGATGACAGAAGATGAGATGGCTGGATGGCATCACTGACTCAGTGGGCGTGAGTCTGAGTGAACTCCAGGAGTTTGCGATGGACCGGGAGGCCTGGCATGCTGCGATTCATGGGGTCGCAAAATGGTCTGACACGACTGAGCGACTGAACTGAACTGAACTGAACTGAACTTGGTTATCTACTCATCACCTGATAAACTTTTGGGTTATTTCCAGTTTGGGGCTATTATGAATAAAACTTACTTAAATATTCACATAAAATCACTTTGTGAATATATGTTTTCATTTCTTTTTGGCAGTTACCTATGACTGAAATTGCGGAGTTGTAAGATAAGTCTATGATTAACTTTGGAAGAAACCATGTAGTGGTTGCAACATTTTACTCTACAGGTAACAATGTATGAGCTGCCCCCTTATCCTTGTCAAAACTTGGTATAATTATTGGTCTATTAATTATAGCAATTTTTGTAGTTATATAATGGAGTCTGATTGATGATTAAAGATGTTTACTATCTTTATTAACTTATGGTCATTCAAATATTTTCTTTAATTAGGTATCTCTAAATCTTTGGTGTAGTTGTTTATTTTTATTTTTTTCTTCTTATCAAGTTGGAGGAGTTCTTTTTATTTTCTAGTTCTTTGTCATATATCTGTATTATGAATAGTTTCTTCCAGTGGTTGACATTTTCCATTTCTTAGTAGTGTCTTTTAAAGAACAGAGTATTTCAATTTTGATAATAAATTTATAATTTTTTCTTTTATGTTGATTGCTTTTTGTGTCTTGTTTAAGGAATTTGCATTTCATTTGCCTACCCAACGTTTATAAAGATTTTCTCCTTTGTTTTCTTCCAGAGTTCTTACAAATTTACCCTTTATGCTATGTCTGTGGTTCATTTTAAATTAATCTCATGAGTAGGAATGGAGATTATGAGTTTTTATTTGGTGGAAGAGTTTGGCACACGGATGTACAGTGGTTGCAGAACCCCATGTTGAAAATACTCTCATTTCACATTGAATTACATTGGTGTATTTTGCAAAAATCAGCTGGTCATATATGTATGGGTTTATGTCTGGACTTTCTAGTCTTTCTCGTTGATCTATTGATGAATCTGTATCCTTCGTCAATGGGTGAGGTCTTGCTTAACAAAGTTTATGGTGAATCTTTGCATTATGTTGTGTAACTCATCGAGCCTTTGTCCTTTTTATTGCTACTTTTGCTATTTGTGGCCCTTTACATTTCCTTATACATTTTTAGTCATCTTGTCGTCTAGAATTTTAGCTAAGGTTGTACTGGATCCACGAATCAATTTGTAGAAAATGGACATACTAACAATACTGAGCTTTCTGGCCATAAACATATACCTATATATTTATTTAGATTTTTAAAAACCTATTTCATAAACTTTGCTAGTGTTCAGTGTGGAGGTTTTGTACATCTTTCATTAATTTATTTTAAAGAATGTTATATTTTTCATGCTATTGCAAATGCTATTTTAAAATTTAATTTTCTCATTATTTGCTCTGAGTTTTAACGTTTATAGAAGGAAAACTAGCTTGGTACCAGATATTCTATCTTAAACAAGGTTTTATTTTTAATAATAAACATGCAAATGTTGAAGTATCTCCTCATGAACTGCTATTTTTCTTCTTTCTAAAATGCTTCCGGGACTCTCAACAAAGTAGACATTTTTTTTGTCTCTGTTAGATTCTAAAGCATTAAACAGATGGGCAGATTGTGTGTGTGTGTGTGTGTGTGTGTGTGTGTGCGCATGCATACATGTGTGCTCTTGATTCTACTACTTGAATTTCTGGAAAAATTTACCAGTATCGCTTTGGCCGGGGGTGGGGGACAGGGAAGGGCATCAGTAAACTAAGACCAGTTTGTGAGCATAGCAGGTATAATATTATTTTTGGTTCATTCACAAGTCTGAGAAGCATCTCAAACTTCCCAATGCCCAATTAGAAGCATTGCTGAAATATTAGCTGAATGGCCAAGCAAGCCCCCTCCCCCAAAAAACAGGGTAAATATCGACTTATTCAACAAAGTTTTTGCATTTGAGGCACTTTTGGAGACTTGATGAAGGTATTAAAAAAAGAATAAGACTGAAAAATAGCCCATTCATGTAACTTCTTTATTGTTGTTCAGTTGCTATGTCCTGTTCGACTCTTTGCAGTCTCATGGGCTGTAGGACACCAGGCTCCTCTGTCCTCCACTATCACCTGGAGTTTGCTCAAATTCATGTCCAATGAGTTGGTACCAGCTCATCCTCTGCCCTCTTTTCTTTTTGCTTTCAATCTTTCCCATTATTAGGATCTTTTTCAGTGAGCTGCCTCTTCACATCAGGTGTCCAGAGTATTGGAGCTTCAGCTTCAGCATCAGTCCTTCTAATGAACATTCAGGATTGATTTCCTTTAAAATTGACTGTTTTGTTCTCCTTGGAGTCCAAGGGACTCTCAAGATCTTCTCTAGCCCCACAGATCAAAAGGATTGATTCTTCAGCACTCAGATTTCTTTATGGTCCAACTCTCACATCCACACATGACTCCTGGAAAAACCATAACTTTGACTATAGGGACCTTTGTCGGCAAAATGATGTCTCTGCTTTTTAATATGCTGTCTAAGTTTGTCATAGCTTTCCTTCCAAGGAGCAAGGGTCTTTTATATTCCTGGCTGTAGTCACCATCCACAGTAATTTTGGAGCCCAAGAAAATAAAGTCTCTCACCGTTTTCATTGTTTCCCCAGCTATTTGCCATGAAGTGATGGGACCACATGCCATGATCTAGTTTTTTGAATGTTGAGTTTTAAGCCAATTTTTTCACTCTCCTCTTTCACCTTCATTAAGAGGCTCTTTAGTTCCTCTTCAGTTTCTGTTATAAATATGGTATCATCTGCATATCTGAGATTATTGATATTTCTCCTAGCAACCTTGATTCTAGCTTTTGATTCATCCAAGTTGGCATTTCTAATTATGTGCTCTGCATAGAAGTTAAATAAGCAGGGTGACAATATAGAGCCTTGTCGTACTCCTTTCTCAGTTTTGAACCAGTCAGGTGTCCCATGTCTGGTTCTGTTTCTTCTTGACCCTCATATACGTTTCTCAGGAGACCCCCTGGATAGTAGCCCACCAGGCTCCTTCTGTCCATGGGATTTCCCACACAAGAATACAGGAGTAGGTTGCCATTTCATTCTCTAGGGATCTTCCTAACCCAGGCACTGAATCCATGTCCCCTGCATTGGCAGGTGGATTCTTTACTTCTGAGCCATCAGGGAAGCCCACGTAAGTTCTTAGACAAAAGAACTTCACCTTATTGATAATGACATATTTTTGTGTCATACTTTCTACTTTTTAAAACATTTTCACTTTCCACATTAAACATATGTTTCTAGGTACATATGTGTATTCACTTCCATCTGCCTTGAGCACCACTCCTTTCTCTCTCTGTTAGTCGTTCTTCAACAATAATTAATTTGTTCCCAACCTCTCCACCTCTACCTCCATAATTTATTACAACTCCTGTCATAGTATCCCTCCTTCTCCCTTGGTCCACAGCTTCTTGATGTCCCCACGATACATTTTACATTCAATCATATTATTAGCAAATATTACTTATGCCTCAATTCTGCTCAAAATACAGTGTCATTGAAACATCACAGGCATTGTCAAATACCCGAGGTAGCATTTGGAGAGTTTTTCTTCCTTTCTATGAGTGTAATTCTGCCAGCATTCGGGATTTGTTTTAGGTGTCTTCTTTTCCCACATTCAAGGAAGGGGAATCAATCCTCAGTGCCTGCAGAGGTATGAAAGATATGCCAGAGGTCACATGATGGTTTCTGAAAAAACTAATTCAGAGGCAGTATTGAGGGTGGGAGTAGAAGGAGCTCAAGGTCAAAGGTCCTGGGTGCTGGTCCTGACTTTATCAGCAACCAACTCGTTGACCAGCCCAGTGCTTGCCACACAAAAAGTATTTATTGGTGAGTAAATGAACTTTAAAAAGTTGCTAACCTCTGTTTGCCCTAGTTTCTGCAACTCAGAATAAAGGAGTTGGAGCTGATGATCTCTAATGCCATTTCAGCTTTATAATTCATAAACTTCTTATGATTCTTTAGTACCTAAATCTGTCATTATAGTAAAACTTATTGTTTAGATAACAGAGAAAGGAGACTAGAAATGGCACTTATAGAGTGCATTTTTTGCTATCTTTGGGGATGTTTAAACATAAGAAATCATACTGATCCATCCTACCCTCTCATTTCTATGGGTTCTGTTAGATTTTCAATATCTTTCTAGTTTCTCCAAGTCAACTTTCAAGTGAGCAAGGATTAAGAACCAATCTTCTAGGATAAGACAGAAAGGGAAAGAACTGCTCTATGAAGAGAGATGAGTGCTTTAGACTTGGTACAGTCATTATTTACATGCAGATGTGTATTTCTAATGCACTTGAAGTTGAGCTAAGTAAATATACCATTTCCTCGAAGTTGATTGATTGATTTCCTTAATTACCTCATTTGTACCTTATATACAGATAAATTTAGTATAATTCCTATCACAGAATTCAAGTAAGTGGAAGGTTAGAGTTAATGAACTCGTGTGTGTGTGTGTGTGTGTGTGTGATGTGTGCGCGCACGTGTGCTCAGTCATGTCTGAGTCTTTGCAACCCCATGGATTGTAGCCAGTTGGGCTCCTCTGTCCATGAGATTTCCAGGCAAAAATATTAGATGCCATTTCCTTCTTCTGAGTGAACTCTTACTTCATATGCTATATAACGATGTTTGATAGAATAGACATTTTCTTGGGCAGGATAATCTTTGGATTTCGTTTGCTCCATGAAATATGACCCCATTCCATGGCTGCCAAAAAGAAATCCACCTTGTTGCACAGCCATCGTTCTTCTCTTTCACTGTTTGGGAGATTGATTACCTTAGGTTGTGCTCCTTCTGAAGGAAAACTGGTCAGATTTGATCATGTCGAGTGACATACAGCACAGAGCTTTGTGCACTCTTTGGATGCCGGGTTCTAGAATCAAGGTCCAGATCCATGTTATTTTCTGGATCACCCTATGTATGAGTTTGCTAGGGCTACTGTAACAAAACACCACAGAGTGGGTCACTTAAAGAGCAGAGATTGATTCTTTCAGAGTCTGGAGGCTAGAAGTCCAAGATCAAAGTTCAGCAGGTTGGGTTTCTGTGGAGGCCTTTTCCTTGGCTTGCAGATCTCGGCCATCACCTTGCTGTGTCCTCACATGGCTTGTTCTCTGGATGCACACATCCTGGTGTTTCTCCTCCTGATGGGGACACCAGTCATACTGGATTAAGGCCCCACCATAATGGCCTCATCTGACTTTAATTACCTCTTTAAAGATCCTATCTCATATACAGTCACATTCTGAGATAACTCGGGATTAGGATTTCAACATACAAATTTGGGGAAGGGACACAATTGAGTCCATGAGACACTCTGGGGACCTGAGCATCTGCATTGGTCTGACAGCACATCCATTCTCTCCTGCATTTCTTAGGGACTTTTTCCCTTCCAGGCTGATTTTGTGTTGTTTGTGTTAGATGCAGACTCCTTGGGTCACTGAGAAATAATATTCACTTCTCCTGTGAGAGGAAGCATAGGGAAGAAGAACCATTTGCCTCTCTTTAGACCATAACATGTCACAGAGGTGAAATACAGTGACCTTACTGAAAGAGTTGTTCATAAAAAGAAAGCAGCCTGGTTTCTGTGTTTAGTGACAGTGTATGAAAGAGCCTCCCTCTCTGAAGGGAGGCAGTCCTGGGTCTGTCAGGAGTGGTGCAGTTCATAACTCACAGCCATACTGCTGTGTTTGTAAGCATATGCGAGGCTTTGTCACAAGTCCGAGTTCTGTGGTGTGTGTGTATTTAACCATAGATTCATGATGCTTACACCGGAGGGCTGATCAGAGTCTAGTCCTAGGCCTCCTGCTGTTAGACATGGCATGGCAGGAAAACCCACTGGAGCCTGGTGGGCCACGTGCAGAAAGCTACAGCTGTACATCCCGAGGATAAGGTTAATAGAACCCTGTATTACAGGGGCTTCCCAGGTGGCACTAATGGTAAAGAACCCGCCTGACAATGCAAGGGACATAAAAGATGCGGGTTTGATCTCTGGGTCAGGAAGATCCCTTTGGAGGAGGGCATGGCAACCCACTCCAGTATTCTTGCCTGGAGAATCCCATGGACAGAGGAGCCTGGTGGGCTGAAGTCCACGGGGTCGCAGAGTTGGACACAACTGAAGTGACTTAGCATGTAAACATATATTACTCAAAGGTGAAGCTTGAGTGGCTTTGTTCTTCTCTGAGGCCTGCCTATCATCAGACACAGGAGATCTGATGGATCTGGGAGGCTCCACGCCCTGGCTCCACTCACAAGCTCTGTTTCCTGCAGAGTGGCGCCAAAGGCTGCCACAGCGCTCGAAGGCCTGAGGCCTGTGTGATAGTAATGGCAAGGATGTTGGACAGGGAGTATGGCTGGATTCTAATTGCAGTACTTTGAGCAGTTTATTTAATTCCCTGCAGGTCTCAGTTTCCTCCTGTATAAAATAGAATAAAAGATCTCTGTGGCACCTTCTGGCTCTAAAACACACATTGTTTAGACAGAAATTCTCTTAAAGCACCTGCAAATGTTAGAACAAGTGGATTTACCCAGGATTTACTCGGGATCTCAGAATCACACGAACAGTCACTTTATTAGATAGGAGTCTATGTTTTTAAAGTACACTGGTCTGCGGGGCAGCAATGGAGACATGAACATAAGGAACAGACTTGTGGATATTGGAGGGGAAGGAGAGAGTGGGACAAATTGAGAGTGTAACATGGAAACATATACATTACCATATGTAAAATTAGATGGACAGTGGGAGTTGGCTGTATGACACAGGGAGCTCAAATCAAGCTAGATGGGTAGGATGGGGTGGGAGGTGGGAGGGAGGTTTAAGAGAGAAGGGACACACGTGTACCTATGGCTGATTCATGTTGATATAGGACAGAAACCAATGCAATACTATAAAGCAATTATTCTCCTATTAAAAATAAATACATTAAAAAGAACACTGATTTTTACAAATCTCTTTAGAAAATGAAACAGAAAGTTTTAAAAATCTATCTTTAAGAAAGTTTTCAAGTGTCTTTATAGGAAAATAAATCATGCCTTTTAAAAAATGCTTACTTTTTAATAGGTCAAATTACTGGCACTGAGTAATCAAGGTGCTTACTCACATAATGACATGTAGAAATTGTTTATGTAGTAGACATTCTTTGTGTCTGAAACACAGATAAAGGAATTAGAAGACAAGAATACCCTGGCAGCCCCATGGTTAGGACTCAGCACTTTCACAGCCATGGGTCCAGGTTCAGTGCCTGGTCAGGGAACTAAGGTCTCGCAAGTCACCATAGCACGGCCAAAAAAAAGAAAACAAAGAAATTAGAGGGTTATACATATGGACACCTATATTAAGTATTTCTGCACTCTTTGTGGTAGAGAGGACAAAACACCTGTCATCCATAAGGAAATGATCGGGCTCAGTTTCCTTCTTTTCTGTGATCACTGAAAGCCGATAATTTCATTCCAGTATTTAAAGTATTTGTTGTTGTTTAGTCACTAAGTTTTGTTCAACTTTTGCGACCCTATGGACTGCAGCAGGCCAGGCTCCTCTGTCCTCCACTACCTCCTGGAGTTTGCTCAGATTCATGTCCACTAAGTCAGTGATGCTGTCTAACCATCTCATCCTCTGCAGCCTTCTTCTCCTCCTGCCTTCAATCTTTCCCAGCATCAGGGTCTTTTCTAATGAGTCAGCTCTTCGCATCAGGTGGCCAAAGTATTGGAGCTTCAGCTTCAGCCACAGTCCTTCCAATGAACATTCAGGGATGATTTCCTTTAGGATTGACTGATTTGATCTTGCAGTTCAGGGGACACTCAAGAGTCTTCTCCAGCATCACAGTTCAAAAGCATCAATTCTTCAATGCTCAACCATTTTTAACTCTCACACCTGTACATGACTACTGGAAAAACTATAGCTTTGACTATGTGGACCTTTGTCAGCAAAGGGATGTCTCTGTTTTTTAATATGCTGTCTAGGTTTGTCATAGCTTTCTTTCCAAGGAGCAAATATCTTTTAATTCCATGGTTGCAGTCACCATCTGCAGTCATTTTAGAGTCTAAGAAAAGAAAGTCTGTCACTGTTTCCACTTTTCTCCCTTCTATTTGTCATGAAGTGATGGGACCAGATGCCATAATCTTAGTTTTTTGAATGCTGAGTTTTAAGCCAGCATTTTCACTCTCCTCTTTCACCCTTATTGAAAGACTCTAGGTTCCTCTTTATTTTCTGCATATCTAGTGTTTGCAGAAGGTATCATCTGCATATCTGAAGTTGTTACTATTTCTCTTGGCAATGTTGATTCCAGCTTGTGATTCATCCAGCCTGGCATTTGATGTCCTCTGCATAGAAGTTAGATAAGCAGGTGATAGTATATAGCCTTGTCATATTCCTTTCCCAATTTGGAAAATATAGGTCATGAAAATATTTTTATTTCTAACTATAATATTAATAAAAACAAATTAATAATACAGTCATTATATCATATCTTATGAATTTGTCATTAATAAAATGACAAAACTAAAAGCTATGATGTATTAATTTAATCAAGGTGATTGCTTCTTATCAGTGTAAATATTCTCCATCTTGCCTTCAATTCAACAGATCAACGTGTTGTTAGGCTGAGAACGTCTTTTAAACTATTTAGTGTGAGTGTCAGTTTCAGATTTTCAAGTAGGTACAGTTCCTGCCCTCTCAGCCCAGATCAAGCTCACCTCCATGGTTCCCTCCTGGTCACTGGAACAGCTACTTAGTCACTCAGGCTCATCACTCCCCTCTGCCCATAATGCCTCCTTTCTTCTCACCAAGTCATATCGGCTCTGCTTAAATTCATCCTGTCTTTGCTAAGTACTGCCATTGCCCTGCACTTGGCTTTCCTTAACATCACTTAAGTTGACTCTCTTTCCACTTACAGGTTGAACTTTCTAAGGAATAAGTCTGGTCATCTCATTGTGCTTAAAACCTTCAGTGACTCTCCAGGCATGTGGAGTAAAACCCATACTCCTCCATTTGTCAGCTTATCCTCATCTCAAGATTCTTCACTTAATGTATGTGCAAGGTCCCTTTTTCATATATGTTTATATACCCAGGGTCGATCCCTGGGTTGGGACGATCTGGAGAAGGAAATGGCAGCCCCCTCCAGTACCCTTGCCTGGAAAATCCATGGAGCCTGGTAGGTCGCAAAGACTCAGACCCGACTGAGTGACTAAACTTTCTTTCTTATATTCACTGGTTCCAGGGACTAGGCATCTTTGTGAACTATCACTTAGACTATCCGATTGTTCTAAAAAACAAAGTAGGGATT
This sequence comes from Nanger dama, assembly GCA_917880005.1. Taxonomy (NCBI): domain Eukaryota; kingdom Metazoa; phylum Chordata; class Mammalia; order Artiodactyla; family Bovidae; genus Nanger; species Nanger dama. The sequence goes on along the minus strand of CAKJTW010000025.1, from coordinate 24,412,497 downwards.
TTTTTCAGACCTCTCCCAGCTCTGTAATTCTATGGTGAGGCTTTTAGAAAGATGACTGAAATTACTGTATGAGATTCAGAAAGATTTAGGAGAGCAAGTGGAATAGTTGACAGAAAAGCTGACTTGGGACCCTGGGTTAGCTGTAGATCGGCCACTGCATTACTCTGCGTCCTGGGCATCCGTGGGTGGGCCTTTTATTCTGGAGCAGCATCCTCAGGACCACTGAATTTCCCATGACCTTTGAATTGAAGCGCTGTAAGTTGTATAAATTAAAAGCAACAAGTTGTGTTAAAGAGGTTAATGGGGGCAATGTTTGTGTAGTATCCCAGGGCCAGACATACAATAAGCATGTTTTAATAACTACAAGTCTTGAACGAAAGCATCACCTCAGCCTTAATTAATTAGCTGTTTAGTAAACATCCACTGTGTACAGTATGTTTCCTATGTATCATGAATACCAGTCTCACAAATTAGGGCCAGTCTGCACGCTTTTCAAACAGTTTAAGTACTCTGTTCAAGGCTACACAGTTAGTGAGGAACAGAAGTGTAATATCCAATATTACACTTGGATCCAAGTTTCAGCTCGTTCTCTTAGATCCTGCTGCCTATGTGTACATGGTATAGAATTGATAGCAGCAGTGGAGTTGGACCATATACCTGACATTTCTAGAATAATTGGTAACATCACATCATTGGGAGTTTGGGCATTCTTGATGCAGTTAAATGCTTAGTTCTTTATGAACCTGCCTGGCATGGTGGAGGAGAGCTCCATTTTTCTCGAAAGCAACAACTTTCCTTGCTCTGGACTGCACGGAGGGACCAAGGGAAATTTCTTCATTCTGTCTGGCTTCTCATACTGGTGCTCGTGGTCAGGATATGCACGTGCGGCACTTACGTGGCCAGACATTCGCCAAGTTCCCTTGCCTTATGGAAACCAGATGGAAGCTGGAGTCGAGGTTCTCGGCCACAGAAGTGAGGCTGGGCTGCTTTCTGGATGGAATCGCTGAATGTAGGCGACATAATCCTCTTTCCTCCTCCTCCTCTGCCCCACTTCTGCTTCTAAAAACTAAGAGTCAGTTTCAGAGATACAGCTTTTCTCTGTTGCCCAGATACTTTTTTTTTTTAAATTTGTAATTGCAACTTTGTTTGTAGTAAAAGCTCTGTTTGGTTGTCATAATTGTAACCAAGAGGAATAATATCCACAAAACAGTCTGTGCTAGCATATGCTTTGAATAGCCTAGATTGATAATGTGAGGTCTTACACAACTTTAGTAACTTCTACCAGCGTTTTGGAAGAATTAAACAAATGCGCAGTAAGACAAACAAACAAAACCAAAAAAAAAAAAAAAAAGAAAGCTGGGAGAACAGGGAGGGAAAATTTCGCAAATGTGTTGGTTACCAGTGAAACTCCACAAGATTGCTTCTGAGCCTTATCCTAGAGTTTTCAGGAAATCAGCATCTCAAAGAGTAGGTGTGATCTTAAAGCTCATCCAATAAATAAATATCTAGCTGTTTCCTATTGGAAGAGCCCAGGAATAGTTATTTCTATCATGAAACATGATTGTTATATGACATCCTGCCTTCTAGTTATTAATATTTATAGTAGTAGAAGGAGTAATGATAATTATAAAAGTAGAGCAATTGTGGAATGTAAGATATGAAGGACTGAGGATTCCATCAATAGTCACACACTAGTTACTTGCCTTGGGGAAAGTCCAGTACAGTGGTGAGAGCAGAGAATATGAGTCAGAAAGGCACTGGACTCTTACTTCTTGGCTGTGTGGCATTGAGGAAAGTGTTTAACGTCTCTGAGTTTTCATTTTGGCATCAGAAATAAAGTTAGGATGAACTTAAAACGTGACAAAACTCAGTCCTGGGAACATGACACGTGCTTTAAGAAGTGGTAGCTTCTGTATTTGTTATACTCATCCCATAAATTCTCTACAGGTAGTGTATCTCCATCTGCCCTTCAGGTAAGCTTGAAGCAGAGGACTATAGGGGAATTCGTCTTTGGACACAAGTCCTCTCCTCCACCCAGAGCCCCTCTCCATTTCTAGAAGGTTTTGGTCCTCTGTGGAGGAGTCCCAGTATGGTACAAGTTAGTACCAGATAGCCTTGAACTTCCCAGGTGGTGCAGTGGTAAAGAATCCACCTGCCAATGCAGGAGACATATGTTCGATCCCTGGGTCAGGAAGATCCCCTGGAGTAGAAAGTGGCAACCCACTCCAGTATTCTTGCCTGGAGAATTCCATGGACAGAGGAGCCTGGTGGGCTACAAAAAGAGTCAACACAACTGAGCGACTAAGCATGGCTTAGCATGGCAGCCTTGAACGCAGTCTCTGAGTAGTGTCTGGAGACTAGTCACTTAAAGCAGGTCCAGGCACACTGTGGAGACACTAAATAAATCTTCAGCTGAATAAATGAATTAGGGAATGAGTTGCTTTTTTCTATCCTTGTTTACTTGGAAATTTTTAGCTCCTTCTTCAAGGTCCCATTTACATTATTTCTCCTAGACTTCCCCCAATGCTAAACACTGACAGGCATATATTATAGCACAGGTCACAGCCTGTGTTCTTCGGTGATAGATAAATGTGATTTGCAATGACAGGACTGTCACTTCTCATTCTCTGAACATAGCCTGGCTTCTGGAAATTGATTTTTAAAGGAATTAATTAATGAGTAAATGAAAGAAAGGAATCCACAGCATCCAACCTCTCCATTTCCCTCCCTTCTGGGTTATTTTTGTGGTTCCCAGCCTCGGGACTTTTACAGAGAATTGATTACCTCTTGCTTACTTCCTGCCCACTGTAAAGTTACCATGATTTACCGCCAGTACTTAATGCTTATCTTGTCAGGAAGGGGGCCTAGAATATTAGAGTATTTCCTGAGTAGAAGCAGAAAGCCAAGGTGTGTCTCAAAGCTTAAAAACAGATTGATTGATTAGGCAGCCATGATTTTGGCTGAGTATTTTCAAGACCTTGGCCCACTGAAGAGATTCAGAGCATAAGCTGCTCCAACCCAAACAATTCTTTCTTCTTAATTTCTCTATTTCTTTTCAAGAAAGTGTTCTGCTCTCAGTCAACCCAAAGCCCATCTTCTCTTTCTTCCTCAGCACATTCAATCAGTTATCAGGTCTCATTAGTTCTACTTTGTTAACTTATGTAAATTTGCAGTATTGTTCATGATTTTTTTTCTTTTCTTTTCTTTTCTTTTTTAATTTAAAAAAGAGTTAGGAACTTCCTGGTGGTCCAGTGGTTAAGATTTTTGCCTTCCAAAGCAGGGGATATGGGTTCAATGCCTGGTCAGAGAGCTAAGACCCCACATGAAAGTGAAAGTGTTAGTTGCTCAGTTATGTCTGACTCTTTTTGACCCCATGGTCTGTAGCCCACTAGGCTGCTCTGTCCATGGGCTTTCCCAGGCAAGAATACCAAGAGTGGGTTGCTGTTTCCTTCTCCAGGGGATCTTCCCAACCCAGGGATCGAACCCAGATCTCCTGCTTTGTGGGCAGATTCTTTACCACCCAAACCACCAGGGAAGCTAGGATCTCACATGCCTTACGGCCAAAAAACCAAAGCATAAAACAGAAGCAATATTGTAACAAATTCAGTAAAGACTTAAAAACATGGTCCACATCAAAAAATTTTATTTTATATCAAAGTAGAGTTTATTCACAGTGTTGTGTTAGTTTCAGGTGTATCCAGTACTTATGAACTATTGAATTTGGGGTAAATCACTATATTCTCTGAGCCCTGGCATCTTCATGAGTAAAACAGTTTGATAATCCATTCAGCCTTGTTGTCTGAATGAGATTTGATCATGGAAAGGAAAGAGCTTTGGCATTTGTGAAACACTGGCATCGTTAGTGCTCACTGTTTCTATGCTTTGATCTTCTGGAGTGACTCATGATCCTAGTTCACCCTGGGCTGTCCAGTTTTATATCCTGAGAAACTCCTCAGCTCTGTGAAAACCGAGATGTTTGGTCATCCTCCCCCTTAATCTCTGTTTCTTTTGCCTCTTCTCCAGTTCACTTTCTTCCTATTGAGCATTCGAGACTTTCCAAGACCTCTCAGGTCTGTCTCCACCAACGTGACTCACCTGTTACCACTGGCATGATTCCTCTGAAGGGGAGCATAGAAGGAAAGAGATACTTCTGCACAGTAAAACAGAAGAACTGTTTCATGGGGACAGAGAGAAGGAGGGAGACAATGTAGGTATGATAGAAACGGCTGCTTAGGCAGGAAAAATGGTGGATGTTCTCCAGGCAGCTGGCACAGAGTTGTTCTGCCGGGTTCCTGCCAGAACTTCTGGTGCGAGGCTGACTGAAGCCCTCTGACCTCAGACGCACACTGCTGTGCTGATCCTCAACCTTGTGGGACATTGCGGGAAGCAAAGACTTGGAAGTCATTCTGGTCTGGATTTGGATCAGGGCGGGCTACATAACTGGCAGAGCCCATGGAAAGGACATGGGACATGGAAGGTGAAAATGAGAGGCCCCATATGAGGAATTCAGTCTGCTGCCCATAAGATCACCTCCTAAGGCACTGAAACCTCTCTGCAGGGACACTCTCGGTGTATGGGAGTGAGTAAGAGGTCTCCACTGACTCACCTGCCAAACGGTATGTGGCACTGCTAGCCCATGGCAAGGACAGGCACTGCCTTGCCTTATCCAGAGATGCTGAAGGGCACACACCTGACATGAATTCTTCCTGTGCCCACAGGCCCACTGTGGGCAAAAGGAAGACCTCTTGCTGCCAACAAGACTTCCTTGATGAGGGTCAAAGAGGACAGTGAAAAAAGCTGGCTTGAAATTCAGCATTCAAAAATTAAGATCATAGCTCTGGTCCCATCACTTCATGGCTAATAGAAAGGGGGAAAGTGAAAGCAGTGACAGGTTTTCTTTTCTTGGGCTCTGAGATCACTGTGGATGGTAACTGCAGCCATGAAATTAAAGACACTTGCTCACTGGAAGGGAAGCTATGACAAACCTATGCAACATATTAAATACCAGAGGTATCACTTTGCTGACAAAGGTCCATATAGTCAAAGCTATGGTTTTTCCAGTGAAAGTGAAAGTCATTCTGTCATTGCCAACTCTTTGCAACCCCATGGACTATAGACTCCATGGGATTTTCCAGGCCAGAATACTGGAGTGGGTAGCCTTTTCCTTCTCCAGGGGATATGATTTTTCCAGTAGTCATGTATGGATGTGAGAGTTGGACCATGCAGAACACTGAACACTGAAGAATTTAAACTGTGGTGCTGGAGAAGAGTCTTGAGAGTCCCTTGGACTGCCAGGAGATCAATCCTAAAGGAATTCAACCTTGAGTATTCATTGAAAGGACTGATGCTAAAGCTGAAGCTCCAATATTCGGCAACCTGATATGAAGAGCTGATCCATTGGAAAAGACCCTGGTCCTGGGAAAGATTGAAGACAAGAGGAAAAGGGGATGACAGAGGATGAGATGGTTGGATGGCATCACTGACTCAATGGACATGAGTTTGAGCAAGCTCTGGGAGAGAGTGAAGGATATGGAAGCCTGGCATGCTGCAGTCCACGGAATTGCAAAGAGTGGGACACAATTTAAGGATTAAACAACAATCCTCAGAGCCTAGTATAACAGCATATAGTCTGTATGTAAAAATGTGAGTTATCAGTGAGCAACTTCTTTTATGCATTTTAGAGTAGGACTTTTCCTTCTTTGCATCTTTTCCTTTAATTCAGTTTATTCTTAATCCCATCCTTTTAGCCTTGAATTGTGAAAGAGAGTTTAGGAAGCCCTAGCTGATGATATAGTACAATACAGTATATGTTAACATACAATATGTAAATTTAGATGAGGCCCTCTAAAATAAAAAGCAATAGAAGATTAATAAAGTAAGTAACTAGTTTCTTTGACTCTAAAATATAGGAAATTTAACTATATTATTTATTTATTACATATAATTGTATTAATATATGAGAAGAAAAAAGGCCAGACAGAAGTTTAGCAAAATTTCACTAGGGTTTGTCACTGGAAATGGGAATTGGAATTTATTTTTCTTCCTTAACTCATTATATTTTTGAAAGTTTGTACAGTTATTGTGTATAACAAATTTATAGTACATTATTTACATTATTTTTCAAATATAGAAGCCATCACTTAAGGCTTAGAATAAGCGACATTTCTTCCATACAACAAATTTCTTTCCATTCTGTTCTAACTTTATATACACCACAATTCTGTGAGGTGAGTATTCTTATTATCCTCATTTTGCAGATGAAAACACTATAGTTAAATGATAGTAAAAACTTGATCACGGTCAAATAGCTAGAAGTGGCAAACCTGGTGTTTAAACCTCATTTTTTCAATTTTTCCAAAGCCAAACACCTTACTACTACATTCTCTTCCAACCTTCTTTAGTGCTTTGAATGTTATTTAGTACACTCTGCTTTGCTATTTAGGTTTGCGGGTTCTTATCTCTTTCTCCTTCTTACTTGGAAGCAATGTGTCTTTAGTGGCTGTGGTTTGCCTTGGATTCCCACAGAACCTCACAGGCAAGACGGGCTCAATAGGAACCACATGTGGGTTGAATGACTGCTTGAAAATGAATGAATAAAGAGTGGCTTCACCTAACATGATGGTAAAGTTTATAGCCAATACCATCTCTCCTTTTTATTATAGCTACCTCCTAGGAGGACTTGGATATTCTGCCAGGCAGTTCACTGTGTGTGCTTCTCAAAGCAAAAGCAGCCTTTTATTTTAAAAAGTGTTTTTAAATATCAAAACAGTGAACATTGTTTTTGTTTTTTTTTAATTAAATTTTTTTGTTTTTGTATTGGAGCATAGACTATTAACAATGTTGTGATATTTTAAAAAAATAAACATTAAAATGGAGGTCATGTGCTTAAAGTCAAGGTTGTTCTCTTTTGTTTGACCCAAATAAACTTCAAAATGGATTAACAAGTGCTTTGGTTTCTGAGGCATTATGGTAGTTGGAAGAGATTTTTTGAAAATAATAATCTTGGTGTTCAAGTCGGTGGCCTTAAAAGTTCCTACAGCTTTTGGGAGATGTGTATAGGATAGAATCAGAGCTTCTTTGAAACTAGCAATTATAGGAGTAAGATTCTAGAACATTTTAACCATGCTGCTGCTGCTGCTGCTAAGTCGCTTCAGTCGTGTTCGACTCTGTGCGACCCCATAGACAGCAGCCCACCAGGCTCCCCTGTCCCTGGAATTCTCCAGGCAAGAATACTGGAGTGGGTTGCCATTTCCTTCTCCAATGCATGAAAGTGAAAAGTGAAAGTGAAGTCGCTCAGCCATGTCCAACTCGTAGCGACCCCTTGGACTGCAGCCCACCAGGCTCCTCCTCCCGTGGGGTTTTCCAGGCAAGAGTACTGGAGTGGATTGCCATTGCCTTCTCCGCATTTTAACCATACCATTCTTCTTATGGGCTTCTGCCAGTGGGTGATAAGCTCACCATATGGGCCATAATCTTTGCATCTTTGGCCTAAAAACTAAACATACAGTAGTGTCTCATAAAATACATGTTAGAAATTTGAGTGCATTTATTTCTTAGGATATAAGGATTTCTTTTCCTTGATCCCCTCCATCCTTTTCTCTTTTAATAAATTTAATAATAAAAAAATAAAAAAATAAAATAAAAAAATAAAAGTTTTAAATGGACTCCTGTTGATTCTATGTATTCCTCAAAGAAATGTGTCTAAACTAGCCAATCATCTTAAAGGTATCCATTGACTTCACTGTCTAATTGGAGAAAAAAATAGTGCTGAATAGGAGAATATTCTTTGTTTCTCTTGAGAACAAATTAGAGTTTGCATGTGTGGAGTTTCAATAGTGATTTGCATAAAATAACTGCCACTTAGCTGTAAGTGACAATTTGCCACTTGACTGCATCTGATTGGATGGATCAAAATGGATATCTAATCCAATCAGATTATTTCTGAATTGTGCAGTTCAGTCACTCAGTTGTGTCTAACTCTTTGCGACCCCATGAATCGCAGCACGCCAGGCCTCCCTGTCCATCACCAACTCCCGGCATTTATACAAACTCATGTCCATTGAGTTGGTGATGCCATCCAGCCATCTCATCCTCTGTCATCCTCTTCTCCTCCTGCCCCCAATCCCTCCCAGCATCAGGGTCTTTTCCAGTGAGTCAGCTCTTCGCATGAGGTGGCCAAAGTATTGGAGTTTCAGCTTCAGCATCAGTCCTTCCAATGAACACCCAGGACTGATTTCTTTTAGGATGGACTGGTTGGATCTCCTTGCAGTCTGAGGGACTCTCAAGAGTCTTTTCCAACACCACAGTTCAAAAGCATCAATTCTTCGGCCCTCAGCTTTCTTCACAGTCCAATTCTCACATCCATACATGACCATTGGAAAAACCATAGCCTTGACTGGACGGACCATTGTTGGCAAAGTAATGTCTCTGCTTTTGAATATGCTCTCTAGGTTGGTCATAACTTTCTTTCCAAGGAGTAAGCGTCTTTTAATTTCATGGCTGCAGTCACCATCTGCAGTGATTTTGAAGCCCCCCAAAAATAAAGTCTGACACTGTTTCCACTCTTTCCCCATCTATTTGCCATGAAGTGATGGAATTGGATGCCATGATCTTAGTTTTCTGAATGTTGAGCTAAGCCAACTTTTTCACTCTCCTCTTTCACTTTCATCAAGAAGCTGTTTACTTTTTCTTCACTTTCTGCCATAAGGGTGATTGTCATCTGCATATCTGAGGTTATTGATATTTCTCCTGGCAATCTTGATTCCAGCTTATGCTTCTTCCAGCCCAGTGTTTCTCATGATGTTCTCTGCATATAAGATAAATAAGCAGGGTGACAATATACAGCCTTGACATACTCCTTTTCTTCTTTGGAACCAGTCTGTTGTTCCATGTCCAGTTCTAACTGTTGCTTCCTGACCTGCATATAGGTTTCTCAAGAGGCAGGTCAGGTGGTCTGGTATTCCCATCTCTTTCAGAATTTTCCACAGTTCATTGTGATCCACACAGACAAAGGCTTTGGCATAGTCAATAAATCAGAAATAGATGTTTTTCTGGAACTCTCTTGCTTTTTCCATGATCCAGCGAATGTTGGCAATTTGACCTCTGGTTCCTCTGCCTTTTCTAAAACCAGCTTGAACATCTGGAAGTTCACAGTGCACGTATTGCTGAAGCCTGCCTTGGAGAATTTTGAGCATTATTTTACTACCGTGTGAGATGAGGGCAATTATGCGATAGTTTGAGCATTCTTTGGCATTGCCTTTCTTTGGGATTGGAATGAAAACTGACCTTTTCCAGTCCTGTGGCCCCTGCTGAGTTTTCCAAATTTTCTGGCATATTGAGTGTAGCACTTTCACAGCATCATCTTTTAGGATTTGAATTAGCTCAACTGGAATTCCATTAGCTCTACTAGCTTTTTTGTAGTGATGCTTTCTTACCAAGATATTAATTGTAGTCTGGGATAATTGTTTAAATTTATAAATTGTTACCCAGAAATTTCTGAATTGTTACCAAAATATTAACTGTAGTCTGGAATATTTGTTTAAATTTAGATAATGAAATATTCATCTCAGTTCAGTTCAGTCGCTCAGTTGTATCTGACTCTTTGCGACCCCATGAATCGCAGCACTCTAGGCCTCCCTGTCCAACACCAACCCCCGGAGTTCACTCAGACTCTCGTCCGTCGGGTCAGTGATGCCATCCAGCCATCTCATCCTCTGTCATCCCCTTCTCCTCCTTCCCCCAATCCCTCCCAGCATCAAAGCTTTTTCCAGTGAGTCAAGTCTTTGCATGAGGTGGCCAAAGTACTGGAGTTTCAGCTTTAGCATCATTCCTTCCAAAGAAATCCCAGGGCTGATCTCCTTTAGAATGGACTGGTTGGATCTCCTTGCAGTCCAAGGGACTCTCAAGAGTCTTCTCCAGCCCCACAGTTCAAAAGCATCAATTCTTCAGCACTCAGCCTTCTTCACAGTTAGCTCGGGAGAAAAGCATTAGTCACTAACTTGTGTGCAACTCTTTGTGACCCCATGGGTTATAGTCTGCCAGTCTTCTCTGTCCATGGACTTCTCCAGGCAAGAATACTGGAGTGGGTAGCCATTCCGTTCTTAAGAGAGGCAAAGAATAACAGAGACACAAAGAAGAAGGAGTAAGAACATGAGAGACCCCAGGAGAAGTTGTGTCTGAGGTCTTCTAGCCCATCCCAGGGGTTTGGTTACTTCCAAAATGTGACTTTGAATTTAATGCAATGTTTTCTCCTTCTGACAAATTTTCTATCTTTTTAAGCTGCTTCAAGTTGGTTTTTGTCACTTGAAAACCAAAGAAATTTGTGTATATATCCATCACTACTCTTACAATTTTGGTTTAAACTGGTCCATGAATCACTTTCCCCCATTAAATTGAGAGTTTCTCAAAATTACAGACCTGTTTTTCTTATCCTTTGTACTTTGCATATGTCTGGCACAGAAAGAAATTTGGTGATTGAAAAAGATAAGGAAAGGGTAGGAAAACAGATGGCGCCCTGTAAACTTAATTCATTCATTGGGAAGATCTCCCTGTTAGAACAGTATACATAGTTGTCTGTCATTTTTAGATGGTATGAGCATACTATGATTCATCTCAGCTATATATCAAGTCATAACAGTACATACACACACATATATCTCCAGGATTCTGGGAAGTCACTGGGGCAATAAAAGGAAATCATATTTCAAAAGCAAAGTAGGTGTTACAGAGAAAATCTTAGCATATTGAGATGCATATCTAGAAGTATTGATCCTTAAAAAGGAGTGAAGCCTTTTAAAAACCAGAGAAATTGGTATGGGGACAGATAAAAGAGGAATGACTTTAGGCTTGGGAAGGCTTTAGTTCCCAGAACTGGCTCTAAGAGGACTCCTGAATCTTCAGTGTTTACTGTGTGATATTGGTAAGTCCTCCAATACCCAAGTGGGGGCTATACGCAGAGGGAACATTTTGTGTGGTCACGTGGTTCCCTTGGGAGAGACGGAGGGTTGTTAAGAGCTGATTACCATGCCCAGGCACACTCAGATGAATCTGCCAAACTCAATAGCTAAAGAGGCCTTGACATGTTTCCACTTCTGATTCTGTCCTTATAAAATGTGTTGCTAATCAAAATAACTGCCAGCTCAGACTTCTGCAAGGAAACCCATCCACGTGCTCAGAGACTGTTGTTTTCCATGTTCCTAGCTTTCGTTAAATAAATAAAAACTACAGAACCCAGCAGCAGAGCCCAGCTCTCTGGGACAGCTCAAGTGGGGAGGCGGGGGGCGGGTGATGGTGGTGGCGTGGCTGCCCCATGTGTAAGGAATCAAGAGAGACAATAATTCAACCTTCCTTTCAAGAGAGAGGGAAAGGGTTAACTAGCAGATCATACTACTTCTACACAGTGCTATAGGCATGTTTGATTTGGCAAGTGGAAAAGAAGTATAAAAACACATGTCCTGACAAAGTCAAGAATTATCAACTTGAATTCAATACTGTTACTGAATTGAATTTAGAGTTTGTCTTTCTTTTTCATTTGAGCTGTAGTTTGTGCAGTTGTTTAAAAATTCATATCTATTTATTTCACTTCTTGCTATACTGCCTTCACTGACTTCCCATCACACTTTGCATAAAGTTTAAACTCCTTTAACATGGCAGGAGGACCTTTTGTGATCCAGACCTCACTTGTTTCACTGACTTCTGGTCTCATTGCTTGCTCTTTAGCCACACTCACAGTGCCCTGAAAATGCCTCATTGTCTCTTCCTTCCGTTCCTTTCACAAGCTGTTCCATATACCTGGAATGCCCATACCACCCCTCCTTCTTCCTCTGGTAAACTCAATTCTATTACTAAACTCAGGTCAGGAGTCTGTTCCTTTTGTATATCATCCCTGACTCCTCCACTTCCCCTACACCAAATATGGAGAGATACCTCCTTTGAACTTTCCTGGCTTCTGCCCTGTCCCTTACTATTATGCCTGTGTGTATGCTCAGTTGTGGTATTATGTCTGACTGTTCATAACCCCATGGACTGTAGCCCGTCAGGCTCCTCTGTCCATGGGATTCTCCAGGCAGGAATACTGGAACAGTTGCCATTTCCTCCTCCAGGGGATCTTCTTGACCCAGGGATTGACCATCTCTCTTGCATCTCCTCCACTGGCAAGCGGATTCTTTACAGTGGACCACCTGGGAAGTCCTGCTCTTGTGCATACCATGTTATAATTGATATGAATGAAGGAAAGAATTGCTCCAGGGCTATGTTTATAGTCAAAATCTCAGGGTACCCAAGATCCTAATGTTGCAGACCTCCCAACTGTCAAAATAGGGATTGCAAAGCTGAAATTGTACAGAGGACTGAGGACCAAAAGTACTAACCAGTTTTAGATGTGATGTTTGATTAGAACTATGAAATGATAAATTTCATAAATTTCACTCATTCATAGTTTCAATTTTTTTAATTAAGAATTGCTTTGTCTTAGACCTACAGGGAATACTAGGGATTACAAATATGACTTTAACCTAGGTGGTTCCTTCTAGCCTGAAACTTATAGCTCAGAAAGGCATACATATGTACATACATACAAGCAATTTTTAAACCACAAATTTAATTAAAACAACAGAGTAATAGCAAGGCATTAAATGAAGGCTATAATAGGAAGATCTAACTCAATCTGTGAGTCAAGGAATGCACCCCTGAAAAAGTGCTATTCAAGGTAAAATAGTAAGGATGCTCTAGGAGTTCAGGGTATGAGGGAAAGGACATCACATAAAAGGAACAGCACCTGCAAAGACTCAAAAACAGGAAAGAGATTGACATGATCAGGGAGCAAGGAAAGACCAATGGAATAGAGCTTCGGATACTAAGGGAAAAGATGAGTCTGCAGAAGTCGATGGGATGAGATCATGCAGAACCTCATAAGATAGGGTAGGTCGCTTGAATTTTACTAAAGTATAAATAGAAATCACTGAAAGGATTTTAGGCCAATTTTAAATCCACTTGCAGTGTTAAAAATTATTTTGGCAGCATTGTAGAGAGAGGATTGGAAGGTGTAAGAATGGAAGAGTAGACCAATTTAGAGGCTGTTACAGTATTTTCAGGAGAGATGGTGGCTCCGCCTAAAGCAGCTGGAGAAGTGATGCAGAAGAGTAGATGCAGTCAGGAGATACTGAGGAACTAGAACCGTTGGCCCCAGGCATTGATTAGCAGTCAAGCAGGATGACACTTGCCACAAATAGGTTCATTCCATTAACAAATAGCTATTAGCTGGCTCTTATGTGCCAGGTAAGCTAGTTGATGAAGAACTGATGCTTTTGAACTGTGGTGTTGGAGAAGACTCTTGAGAGTCCCTTGGACTGCAAGGAGATCCAACCAGTCCATTCTGAAGGAGATCAACCCTGGGATTTCTTTGGAAGGAGTAATGCTAAAGCTGAAACTCCAGTACTTTGGCCACCTCATGTGAAGAGTTGACTCATTGGAAAAGACTCTGGTGCTGGGAAGGATTGAGGGCAGGAGGAGAAGGGGACGACAGAGGATGAGATGGCTGGATGGCATCACGGACTCGATGGACGTGAGTCTGAGTGAACTCCGAGAGATGGTGATGAACAGGGAGGCCTGGTGTGCTGTGATTCATGGGGTCGCAAAGAGTCGGACACGACTGAGCGACTGAACTGAAGTGAACTGAAGCTAGTTGAGGGTGCTTTTCACAAGCCTCTGACTGCCTTCTCTCAAACATTGCAATACAAGTATGTTTATAAGAGAGCATTAAAAAGTTTACTTTATTTTTGGTGCCTAGTTGCTTGTAATACAAACTTTAAATTTTTTTTTTAGTTTCTGTATTTTCTAATTTTATTTATTTATTTATTTATTTTTTCAAATTTATTTATTTTTTAAATTACAATACTGTATTTGTTTTGCCATACATTGACACGAATCAGCCATAGGTGAACACAATCTGCCAATGCCGAAGCCCCCTCCCATCTCCCACCCCGCATCCTCTACTTGAATCATCCTGTGCATCTTAAAGGAAGGTTTCCCACTAAGCTTTTGTGTCAGGTCATATGTTGAACTGATCACAACTCATAACCCGATTCCCACTCACTGCCACTGAAGACAGTTAATTCTCTTCCTATGAGTGTGCCTTGCAATCTTGCTTTGATGCAGCATCATACACTTCTGATGGTCCACTTAGAATATTTAGAGACTCTGTCCATCAGTCCTTTCCCCCTGACTTTCATGAGCAAAAAACAGATGAATTATGCCTCAGTCTCTTACTAATTGCACATTAGGCATGTTATTAACCTCCTTAACTTCAGGGTTTTCCTCTCTAAATAGGGTCAATTTATTTGATGTCAATATTACTAATCTCCTTTATGGGCAGTACAGTGTATTGTGCTTCCAAATGTGACATAATATGAAGTAGATCTACTCACCTATGATGTGTTCTTGTCACAAACTTTTAATTAGAATATAACCAAACCTTTAGGTCCATCTTCCAGCTTGCTGGAAACAAAAGATATAGACAGCATAAGGGAACAAGTTCAAATAGTGGTCATTCTACCTAACGACTGCCCTGGCCTCTTCCTGGGTCCATTGAAGGGGGCCTTTCTTAATTTAAAGTATTAAGAAAAGAGACATAATAGCTAAATGCAGTACATTTGATTATGTTGAGGCCAGTATCACACCTTGTACGTGAGGACCAGGTTTCTAGCTAGACAAAGATCTTTCCACTTTTTAACAAATCCAAACATACAATACATTATCTGAGTTTTACATACAACATTTGGTTACCTGGTTCTCACATACAAGGTGTGATACTGGCCTTAACATAGTTCTGTGACGTTCATTCATAAAGAAGCTTTAGTGGTGAGATCCAATTGCCCACTAATTCAGGTTTCCTCCAGAGACCATCTCTTAATAGCCTCCATCCTTTTTCATGCTTCTTATATCATGTGTCCATGGTATCAGTTTGGAAGGAATGCCATGAGCTAGATTTTAGGAAACCTTCCCCATCATCATGCTAGGCCCTTCACAGAGATTATAGTATTTAGTCATCACAACAGTGTCATGAAGCAAGAGTTCATGTCCCTGGTCTATGGATGGGGAAAGCCAGGAATGTTGTGTGACTTGCTTAGAGCCACGCAGCTAGGAGAGGAATGGAAAAGAGCACCTCCAATGTCTAGGGCAATTAAAACTTGACTGTGCTGATTATACCCCTATTCCCTACCCCTCCCAAAAAGTTGTCACAGACTGGAAATAAAAATAGACTGATGCAAATATTTGCATATCTACTCTGTGCGCTACTGTGGGTGTAAAGTGCATGCATAAAACTTTGCTGGGGCAGCATGGGAAGATGGACACTAAATGATTCACAGGTGGGTTTAGAAGAGAAAGCATATTCTCTTACAAAATATCCTTCAGGGAATAACGCATAAAAATCAAAGTACCATGTTTGCAATAATGCCAAAAGCCGTAAGACTGAGGAACCCCAGCAACAGAAAGTCTGTCTCCTTAAACTTTCCCCAAGCCAAACACCCCTCCTGTGTCTTGTGCCTGTAACTCACCACAGGTAGGTCTTTCTGGGTGGAGTAAGGTAGAGAATGAGATGATTGTGATGATAATTTTCTGGCGAAGTAGCTAGCAATTTTTTTTTTTCTTTTTGGTGCATTTTCTTTTGGAGAAGGTACATACTTTGGGGTATAAGAAGCTCAAATCTCAACTTTATTCTAATGTGTGTAAACAGAGCCTCAGCCTTCACCTAGCACACCCACTGAGGTATGACTTGGAGCCTCCCATTTGGCCTGTTTGATTTATTTCTTTCCTGGACAAACTCCTATTGTGTAGGAGCCCTGTGAAAACTTCAAAAAGGCCATTCAGGCTGAAATGTTTCTCAGTTCATTTTCACATTACTCACTCATCATTTCCAAAAGCCAGTAACTGGGGGAGCTCAAGTAATCTCAGTCACGTTTTCCCGACGTTTTCCCGACTGAAGCCCCACTTCCTATGACAGAGTTACAAACGTTTTAGTTCGGCTTTACATACATTCTAGAGAACTTCTTGGCAGGGTCTTTAAAGTGTGTTTTCATATTCTTTGGATTTCATCTTTGTAGCACAGCCTCATGGAAAAACATCACATTCCAAATGTGACTGGGAAATTTCATTCACCACAATGGTTGCCAGTAACATGTGGGGAGTTTATTGTCCCTCTAGCGAGCTCATCAAATCCAAACAAAATGTGTGCACTGTAATTTTAGCTGATTCATTTCCATAAGTGCAAGTTGATGCTATTTACAAGATATCCCAAGATCAATTTAAGAGTCTAAACTATGGTAGAATTAAATATACAATAGTTTTTGACTCAGTATATATATCATTAGAGGAGTCTTAGTAGGAAACAAATGGGATGCTCAAAAGGGTTTAGTGGAATATAATTTTGTGAAGAGAGTATTTAAGAGGCATGGGCACGGTTAAGGGAATTGACAAGGAGTGTTGAGGCAGTCAGGAACTGTCAGCATCAAGAAGCTCTTGCTGCCTCAGGCAGAAGGGGTAAGAGGGTAGGGCTTGGAGGGTGGGTGCCTGGGAAGTACTCTGGAAGGTCCAATGGGCCCTGTAGCTGAGGAATGCGGCATGGCTCAGTACAGCAAGGCTGGATGGAAACAGGAGAATAAATTCCCCATCCTCTCCACTTGTATCCTCTGAACACTTGCTGAGGCCACCCATTGGCCATGCCCAGCCAGGAGCCAGAGAGCAAGGGAGACTGGGAATCATTGAGGTCAGTCTCCTGGGGATTCATGACAGATAGAGAAGGGCAGAAATTGTTTTGGGTTATCCTATACCAACTGATTTCAGGTTTTACTAGGACAGAGTGGCGTAATAGTGTGAACATAGGTTTAGGTGTCAGAAAGATCTGGATTCAAGGTCTACCTACTAATACTCAGATATTGGGATCTTTTCTTGAACTGCTTCATGAGTTTCAGCTTACCTTCTCTGAGTTTCAGTTTCTTCATCCAGTAAAATGGAGATTATAATAACTACTTACCTACCTAATTGAGGTATTGTGAATATTAAACAAGTTGCCTAAGTAAAAGAGCTTGACACAATGCTTGACACATGGAATGTATTTAGTATTTGTTGATTTCCTTCAGTTACTCCTCCACCAGTTATCCCTTACATGGTGAGATGTCTGCCTTGTGAATGTTGAAGAACCAGTCTGATTGTCTTTCTTTTCTCTTATTAAGTTCTTCCTGGAAGTCCCCTGATGAGTCACAGCTAGAGTAATAGATGGCACTGTGATGTTCCTGGAAACTTGTTTATTGGGGTCTCCCTATCTGGAGAGAATCAACCATTCAGCTGGTGTCACTTCTCTGAAGAAAACCTATTGGGACATCTTCAAGAGAATTCTGGTTTTCTCTCTCCACAGGGACACTAGTTCTTAGCATTCACTGCAATGCTATTCTTTTCTTTTTAAAAAAATTAATTATTTATTATTGAAGGATAATTGCTTTACAGAATTTTGTTGTTTTCTGTCAAACCTCAACATGAATCAGCCATAGGTATACATATATCCACTCCGTTTTGAAACTTCCTCCCATCTCCCTCCCCATCCCACTCCTCTAGGTTGATACAGAGCCCCTGTTTGAGTTCCCTGAGCCATACAGCAAATTCCCATTGGCCATCTATTTTACACGTGGTAATGTAAGTGTCCATGCTACTCTTTCCACATATCTCACCCTCTCCTCCCCTCTCCCCATGTCCATAAGTCTATTCTCCATGTCTGTTTCTCCATTGTTGTCCTATAAATAAATTCTTCAGTACCACTTTTCTAGATTCCATATATATGCACTACAGCTGCTGCTAAGTCGCTTCAGTTGGTCCAACTCTGTGTGACCCCATAGACTGCAGCCTACCAGGCTCCTCCATCCACGAGATTTTCCAGGCAAGAGTACTGGAGTGGGTTGCCATTGCCTTCTCCGATACATGCACTAGAATATGATATTTATCTTTCTCTTTCTGCCTTACTTCACTCTGTATAATAGGTTCTAGGTTCATCCGCCTCATTAGAACTTCACCTTTTCTTCATCAATTTTAATTCTGCATCCTGGTGTGCACTCAGTTCAGTTCAGTTCAGTCGCTCAGTCGTGTCCAACTCTTTGTGACCCCATGAATCGCAGCACACCAGGCCTCCCTGTCCATCACCATCTCTCGGAGTTCACTCAGACTCACGTCCATCGAGTCAGTGATGCCATGCAGCCATCTCATCCTCTGTTGTCCCCTTCTCCTCCTGCCCCCAATCCTTCCCAGCATCAGTGTTTTCCAATGAGTCAACTCTTCACATGAGATGGCTAAAGTACTGAAGTTTCAGCTTCAGCATCATTCCTTCCAAAGAAATCCCAGGGTTGATCTCCTTCAGAATGGACTGGTTGGATCTCCTTGCAGTCCAAGGGACTCTCAAGAGTCTTCTCCAACACCACAGTTCAAAAGCATCAATTTTTCGGTGCTCGGCCTTCTTCACAGTCCAACTCTCACATCCATACATGACCACAGGAAAAACCATAGCCTTGACTAGATGGACCTTAGTTGGCAAAGTAATGTCTCTGCTTTTGAATATGTTATCTAGGTTGGTCATAACTTTTCTTCCAAGGAGTAAGCGTCTTTTAATTTCATGGCTGCAATCACCATCTGCAGTGATCTTGGAGCCCCCAAAAATAAAGTCTGACACTGTTTCCACTGTTTCCCCATCTATTTCCCATGAAGTGATGGGACCGGATGCCACGATCTTCGTTTTCTGAATGTTGAGCTTTAAGCCAACTTTTTCACTCTCCAAGTTCACTTTCATCAAGAGGCTTTTTAGTTCCTCTTCACTTTCTACCATAAGGGTGGTGTCATCTGCATATCTGAGGTTATTGATATTTCTCCTGGCAATCTTGATTCCAGCTTGTGTTTCTTCCAGCCCAGCGTTTCTCATGATGTGCTCGGCATATAAGTTAAATAAGCAGGATGACAATATACAGCCTTGACGGACTCCTTTTCCTATTTGGAACCAGTGTGCACTAGCTGATGATAAAGCACCAGCTGCTTTTCCAAGAACTTGACCAATTCAGTTCCTGATAGTTAGGACTGTTTCTTACTTGAAGCTGCTAGGGAGCTTTTGGTTTATTGTTGTTCGTTGTTGTTAACATTTGATAGTTTTGGAATATGTAGGAATGTTTGGTTAGTTGTGAATTTTGATTATACCCTTGGACAGAGTACTGGTGACTGAAAAACCAATTTCAACTGGTGATTGAAAATGAGGGTCTCAAGAGTCATTCGTTGATTGCATTGGCTCAAACTAGAATTTATCTGCCCTGCATAATGCCTAATTCCCATAATCTTCCTGTAAGGTATTGTCTTATTTTCATTTGAGAAAACAGAGGCTCAGATAGATGGGGTGACATGTCCAGCTGATAAGAGATTAAGATGGGCTAGAGACTGTAATTCTATATGAATCAAAGCATAGAACTCTGTTTATCTCTGAGATGGTTACTGAGAGTCAACTGCAATAATTGCCATTCAGCTGTGGCCATTTAAAAATAAAAATCATGAGACTGTGAGTTTCCTCATGACAAGGGTTAAGTCTAATTCATCTCTCTCTTTTTGCTGTTGACTACTTCACCTCTGCCATAGAGTGGGTACCTGATGAAAGTTTGTTGAGTGAAAAAAAATGAATGACTAAATGAATCAACCATACAAAGACATTTTTGTCTCTGTTGTATTTTTCTAATGCATATTTATATTTCATTTGACAGTGTTTGCAAATTGCATAATATTCCCCTTCAGCATAACGTGTAGCGTGGAAATGCTTCCATATGCTAGATGTTTCCCCTCATTTGACTGAGGGAGAAGAAAGACTGAGAAAAACATAACATAGTGGCTAAGCATCCATATAAACACAAGTTATAGCATGTACTGTTCATGAATGGTGCATTTTAGAAGGGCGATTTTATGAAAATATTGAAGTAGACATTAAATTTGGATTGATATTGGTTGGAAAAATGTTCTTGTGCAGCTAAATATAGTTTTATATTAATTCACTGTGTTGTAGGAGGTATAAGATAGGGAAAAGAATATGAGTCCTAGAGCAACTGCCTGTATTCATATCCAGGCTCGGCCACTTAATAGCTGTGTGACTTGGGCAACTTATTCCAGTCTATCTGTGTCTTAGTTTAACCCCTTTGTAAAATGGAAATAAGAATTCTGTCTCCCTCAGGAGAAGGTTGAACAAGCTAAATGAGTTAATAAGGTTCAATAAGTGTTATTGTCCCCAAGTCTTATGAAGTCTAGTTCAGAAAAGTCATATTTTTTTCACGTCTTCATCCCCATTGTTGTTGTTCAGTCACTAAGTCACATCTGACTCTTTTGCAACCCTATGGACTATAATTTGCCAGGCTCCACTGTATCCCCATTATCTCTGTCTTATTTCAAGAGCTCATCAAGTCTTGCCTGTCTTTCTTTACCTGCCCTCTCACGCTTCATGTGGGGTCTAGAGTGAATCCTTGAAGACTCACATTGAACCAGACCCTTCACCTTCTTCAAGCAGTATCATTATTCCCTATCAACTTCATGACTAAGTACAAGCCCTTAGCATAATTTTCAAGGTCCTTCTTGAACTCATTCTTGTTTCCTTTCTTGGCCTCATCTCTCATCATTCCCACACGCACGCTATACAACAAGTATCAACAAATTCCCAAAGTGCAAAAAGTTATATTGGCTTGATGAGTAAGTAATATTTGAGTAAGAGGAGTGAGCAGCTGATTTTGCTCATGGGCTCATAGAAAGCTTCAGAGAAGAGGCATTTAAGTTGTATCTTGAAGAATAAGTTGATATTGGCCGAGCAAAGTAGAGTGGAATGTGATTGGGTGGACCATGTAGATTGAGGGAAGGATTTGTGCATTGGAACAGAAAAACAAGGTATATTCATGGAACGAGAACTTGTCTAATGCTGAGTGGAGAGGGAGCATCAAAAAGGCCCTTAAGTCTGGCATGAATACCTGGACAGAGTGGTGATGTTGTTAATAGAGATGAGGAATATATAAGAGAAGGTATGTGAGGGATGTGTGTGTTTGTGTGTGTGTGTTGAATTAGAAATAATAGATGTCCGTTTTGTATAAAACTTATCGGGAAACAGCCAATTCTAAACTCCTGATAATGTCCTCAATCACAGTCCCCAGACCTGTTTCCCAGCAAATTTCCCCATCTTAGCAAATGGCAACTCTGTTCTTTAGTCTTCCGTGATTCCTGTCTCTCAAATTCTATTTTTGATCCTTCAGCAAATTCTGCTGACTTTTTCTTCAAAATATATACAGCATATGACCATTTCTTATAATCTTCAAGGCTACCACTCTCATCAAAACCATCATCATATTTTATCAGATTATCAAGAGTCTTCTAAACTGCCTCCCTGCTTTCCACCTTGCCCTCCTCAGCCTGTTCTCAACTCAGCAGCCAGGGTTGTCCTTTTAAAAAAGTCAGATCATGACTCCTCTGTACTTAGCTTCTCAAAGGCATCTCCATCTTACTTAGAGTAAAATCTCCAAGTATTTACAGTGGTGGTTTGCATGACTGAGTTTTCCCAACCCCTGGCCCCACTGTTGCTTAGACTTCTTCTTCTACTTTAGCCCTCTTTGGTGTCACACTGCCACAGTGGATCTCTTAGTGTTCCTCAGATATGCTTGGAATGCTTCTGTTTATGAGACTTTCCAATGCTGGTCCCCTGCCTAGAATGGTTTCCTCAAATGTCCATCTAATGAGCTCCATCAAATGCACTTCCTTCAGCTCTTCACTCCAATGGCATCTGCTCAGTGAGGCCTCCTCTGGCTACCTTATCTGAACTGGCTCCTCCCTTTTACACTTGATCTTCCAATCC
Organism: Nanger dama; assembly: GCA_917880005.1. Classification (NCBI taxonomy): domain Eukaryota; kingdom Metazoa; phylum Chordata; class Mammalia; order Artiodactyla; family Bovidae; genus Nanger; species Nanger dama. The sequence goes on along the minus strand of CAKJTW010000025.1, from coordinate 24,390,605 downwards.
CTCTCCTACTTCTGTGTATTTTTTCTTTAGCATGTATCACCATTTATTATACTCTATATTTCACCTTTAAATGTTATCTATTATTTGTCTTCACCCACTCCCCCTGGCACCCCCACTCTCTTGCATCTACAGTTGCTTGGTAGATTCTTGTTGAATGAAAGAGTAAATCCAGGTGGAGTATAGCAGCATGTTAACTGTGAGAATCTAGTACTCATGAGATAGATCAGGGTTAAACATAGATTTGACAGTTCTTAGCAATGAGTGACAGATAGATGGGAGTAGCTAAGACAGAACAAGGAAAAGACATTTGATGAGATTCTTTTTAAAAGACTAACATAAATTTTGGGAAAAGAAATAAAAACTTTCAGATAAATATCAGAGTTGAGAACAATGGCTTTGGGATTACAGACCTGAGTTAAAATCTTTTTCCCACCAATTATGAACTTTATGACTATGGGCAAGTGACTAGATGATTCTTGGCCTTTGTGCTTTCAAGAGTAATTGAAAGAAAAAAGATGTCCACTTGAGAGGGCTAAGAGAATTGACCAATAAAATACATAGAGACAACTTAGCTGAAAATAAAGAATACAAGTGGTGGTTGTTGTTGTTGATACTAGCACCATTATTATTTTCAAAATTCAGCAAAAATTCTGAAAAATAGAAGTAGGAGAGCATAGTGAAAGATAAGTAAGAAGAGGTCTTCAAGAAAGAAGACAATAAACTCTGTAGAGGCTGCTCTGTGATCAAGGCTAGATATCTTAAGGACTATATAAGATCCTGTGTGTGTGCAGGCATAGTTGCTTAGTCGTGTCTGACTCTGCAACCCCATGGACTGTAGCCAGCCAGACTCCTCTGTGTGGCTGCTGCTGCTGCTGCTAAGTAGCTTTAGTCATGTCCGACTCTGTGTTGGCTACAGCCAAACCTCCTCCAGGATTTTCTGGGTAAGAATACTGGAATGGGGAAGCCATTCCCTTCTGCAGGGGATCTTCCTGACCCAGGGATCGAACCTGGGTCTCCCTCATTGCAGGCTGATTCTTTACCATCTGAACCACCAAGGAAACCCATATAAGGCTTGGGGTAGACCTATTTGAGAGAACAATTTCACTTGAATCCAAAAGTCATAATCTCATATTATAAAATGACCTAATGTTTCATGGAAAATAACAATAATTGTCCTAGGGGAAAAAAATCAAAAACAAAACAACATTGGACCCTCAATTGTGTCCAGCTGACGAATGTAGGAGCATGGTGACCCCAAAATTTGCTCCTCTCTGGTCTTTGGGAGATTTACTTGTTCACTAGTCAGAACTAGTTTGCTGGTTTTATGAGGTTAAGCTATTGTGCAATACTGTTTAGCTGGCTCTGTGGGTGTTTATTTACAGATGGCTGCCATCTTGATTTATTGTCTGTCAAATTATAATTATTAAGGATGAAGTTAATTGTCATTTCAGCCATCTGGTAATTGCCCATTGTGCTTTCATGTGGTGACAAATCAGTCCTTTGGATCAAAACTGGAAGGTTCATAAGATATTTCATTTTCACGTTCATCTCCATTCATGTCTTATTCAAAATAAGTGATTAGAGGAAATTATCAATACTTTTTAGTGTAATCTGTGGGCCTCCAGTGAAAGAATTGCTGATTGTTGTAAATGTTTCTGAGTAGTAGGGCTGGTATAACAAGAATCCAGTGATGTGAGTTATAGTAATTGAAATTAAAGTAACGAGGCATGCTCTTTCAAAGGTTGGTCTAATAAAAAAAAAAAAATTAACAATGTTCCAGTATATTCCATGGTGCATCACTTGTAATGATGGTTTATAACCCTCCTTATTTGTTTGCCCTATTGTTTATCAAAACCACTTTATCCATATGCCCTTCTGAACTTTTAGGACAGGAGGTAACAGAGTAAGTGAAGTTACTCTTGTCTTACAGAGCCTCAGTTACTTTGATTCAGGGCTATGAATGGGATAGTCTCCTTGGTCCCTTTTTAGGACAGAACCAATGGGAACAAAGAGGAAGGGACATAAGTATGTCCTAGGAGCTACATCCCTCCTCCAATTTTTGGTATCTGGCCCCTTGCTTGTGTGCTTTTCCTTTTTGGCTTTTCCCAATGGGTATATTTTCACACATGATTTGCTAAATTGGTCAGCAGAGATTAAGCAGAAACTTTCCTGTGAAAGCACAGCCTTGTGATACTATTACTCTTTCGTCTCAGGAAACCTATATAGACCAGGGGCCTATAGCGGGAAGAAGCCGATATCCCTGACTCCTCAATATTTCCGTGCAAAGTCACTTTCTAATCGACGGCTGCCATTTCAGTGTCCTTGGCACTACTTCTGCTATGAGGCTCAGTTCAGTTCAGTCAGTCGTTCAGTCGCTCAGTCATGTCCAACTCCTTGTGACCCCATGGACTGCAGCACAACAGGCCTCCCTGTTCATCACTAACTCCCAGAATTTACTCAAAGTCACGCCCACTGAGTTGGTGATGCCATCCAACCATCTCATCTTCTGTCCTCCTCTTCTCCTCCTGCCCCCAATCCCTCCCAGCATCGGGGTCTTTTCAAATGAGTCAGCTCTTCGCATCAGGTGACCAAAGTATTGGAGTTTCAGCTTCAACATCAGTCCTTCCAATGAACACCCAGGACTGATCTCCTTTAGGATGGACTGTTTGGATCTCCTTGCTGTCCAGGGGACTCTCAAGAGTCTTCTCCAACACCACAGTTCAAAAGCATCAATTCTTCAGTGCTCAGCTTTTTTATAGTCCAACTCTCACATCCATACATGACTACTGGAAAAACCATAGCCTTGACTAGATGGACCTTTGTTGGCAAAGTAATGTCTTTGCTTTTTAATATGCTGTCTAGGTTGGTCATAACTTTCCTGAGACTCAGCCCGGGCCAATTTCTACTAACTCCTCTTGCCAACTAGAGAGATAGGCATCCATCGGACCAGAGAAAATGTGAAAGACCTCTGCTTTCCTTCACTTAGTAGAATTATGAACCAGTTAGTTGAGGAAGGAAAGCTCAAGGGCCAGAGGTGGGTATCCAGGATATCTGCTGTATGTCACCAGGCTCAGGCATTTCCCGATTCCTCCTCAAAGATGCTGACCCGCCCTGTAGGGTTTTCACTTCCTGGGTAATTCTCTGTGGGCAAGTGCCCTGACAGGCTGCTCCTTCCCTCCTTTCCTCACTTACTCCATGAGGCCACAGCAAAGATCTCTTCTTACCCATGAGATGTCTTTATTTCTAGTACCCATCTCTTTCAGTCCACCCTCCATATTGCTGCCTGAGAGTTCTCAAAATACTCTTGGTGCTTCTTCTAAGAGTCCAAAATGTTCACCATGACATTCAGTGGGCTCTGTCATCCTCTACTTATACCTGTAATCTGATGTTTCTATACTTTTCCCTTGTTGGATGATATTTCAAGGCCTTTCCATTGAAGGTTCCAACTGTCCTTTCCCTTTTCCTGCCATTCATCTGGAGATCAGCAGTCACCTCCTCAGTGGAATCTTCTGTGATCATCTCCACTTCCCTGGCAATTAATTCTTTTCTTTGTTGTATTATTTCTGTAACTTACATTTCTTTCTACTTTGCCATATCGTTGTTGTTTGTTTGTGGGGTTTTTTTTTTTTTTTGGTCTACTTGTCTTCCTTCTGGGGTCCTCCAAAGTAGGATCTAGAATAGACATATTTCTGTCATCATAGAGCAGGAGCTCAATGATAGTTGATTACATTTTGTTCAAGTCTTTGTACACCTCCCATTCTGTAGTGCAGTGCTGAGTGTGGAGGGGATACAAGATATATAGTTGCTGATAGATACTTATTAAACAGAGCTAAAGTCTTGGCTAATGTTCTTTGTGCCAATGTTAGAGTATATAAGTGTCTTTATGGAAAAATAAGAGCTGGCTTCATGGAGAAGAAGTTGACCCTTTATCCAAGACATACATGACAGCTGCTGATTGGAATAAAGGACAGATAATCATATCCAAATGGAAAGAAAAGAAGGCTTTGGTTTGGGTTAAGAGAAAACATTCTTTACTAAATGTTAAGGAAATGGGATATGCATTTCTTTTTATGGTTAGTGTATATTTTTCTTTTATATGAGAGATTTCTGTGGAACTCAGAGGATGTTCTCCCCCCCTTTTCCCCCCTTTCATCCCTCCCACCCTCCACTCCCCCTTCGTTTCTTCCCTCCCTCCCTCCCTCCCACCCTCTTTCCTTGCTACAAAGACAGGCAATCTTGGGCAAACACAGGGGGCTGCTAACTTCTATACAGAAAAAATGGAGAATCTGTTTTCATGTCAGTACAGTCCTGATGGCAGACTAGGCCATCACATCCCCAACCCAGAATTAGGACTGTTGTACACATTTCTGAGAAATTCTTTCTCTTACCCTATGTCAATCATTGGTCTTACTGGTCCTGCATGGGGATGGTTCCATGAATTTCTGGCCAACAGTCTCTCTTGGTTGGAATCAAACAAGGAGTATATTTTTCTGAAATAAAGCTTCAAGTGAAACGTGAATGGTTCTGTTTTGTTCTACTCTGGTATCATCAGGAACCTTTTGAAACAAAGCAGACAGCTAGGGTTCTAGAGTGGTTTAAAAATTGTACTAATAGAGCAGACAATTCCTCAAAGTCCTGTCATTCTCCAGGAACCATTAATTACTGTCACAGTGGTTTATGTGTATAGATCTATTATCTTCATATCAGAGAAGTACTGCTCGGGTTTTGCTTCACAGTCTCATGAGAGGAGCTGCAGTCTTTGTACCTCCAGCAGGAGGCAGTTGAGTGAGAAGGATTTGATGTCAGATGCAGGGACAGAAATGTGCTGGTCAGTTTTAGATTTCCCCCTTTGACTTTCTGATATCGAACCCCATACTTCAACACAGATCTTCCTTCTTTATTCTGTCTGTTACAGTGTCAACACAGAAGTTAAAAAGAGAAGGGATGAACAGAACAGAAGGGCATGCTTAAATTTCTCATCAGAAAACAACTGTATCACATTTCTTTTCCTTAAAGCAACGGGTCTGAAAAACTCGAGGAAGCAGCATGACTGCCCCTGGTGCTGTGTGCCGTGCTCAGTCATAACTGACTCTTTGCAACCCCATGGGCTTGAGCCCGCCAGACTCCTCTGTCCATGGGACTTCTCAGGCAAAAATACTGGAGTGGGTTGCCATTTCCCTCTCTAGGATATCTTCCCGACCCAGGGATGGAACACATGTCTCCTATATTGGCAGGCAGATTCTTTACCACTGAGCCAACAGGGAAGCCCACACTACACCTGTTAGGGACATCTTAGATTTCAACTTGTCCAAGGATGGTGGGAAGAACAGTGGTTGGACAGTTATTGGACCCAGGGTCTAGTTTTTATTTGGCACTGACTGATCATATCATCTTGGACAGCTCATTTCTTTTCCATAGGTCCAATCCTTCCTTGATATGATGAGATGATCACTAAGGCTTCTTCCGGGTCTGAAATCTCTGAGACGTGGAAAGTTGAAGGAGAGTGAGTGAATCGTTTGGTGAACCACTAAGTTCTGTGCATATGCACTCAGTGGAGTGTCTGCTAGAAAGCCTTCTATCACCACTATTACGATCTACTCTCAGGGCTGTATAATTGTTTGTACTCAAGGAATCAATAATTCCACCTCTGGGATTTCCTCATAGAGAAATAAACCTCTGAGGAAGGAGAGAAGAGTTACATAACAACAACAGAGTTGTCTGTTATATAATTCAAATTCTGATTTAAACTCAATGTCCAACAGTAGGAGAATGGATTGGAAAAGTTGGTAGGCTGTTTCAAAGTAACAAGGATTACGTAGAAAATGCTTTTAATGACACAAGAGAGCAAAATGTATCTGTCCTGTGGATTGCAAATATGCCATAATCTAGTAAAAGTAAGAGGAGCGAATGTCTGTGGTATACCTCTGTCGGTCAGGTGCTATACTAGGCGTTTGGTTATGTTAATTGTCTCACTTATTCTTTTAAATAGCTGTGAGGATAGGTATTATCATTACAAATTGACAGATTAGGAACCTGAGTTTCAGAAAATAACACCCACTAGACCAAAGAGAGCTTAAATAAGAAGACAGACCATCACTTTACTCAACCCTAGCTGGGAATAACAGAAACGGTATGGACCTAACAGAAGCAGAAGAGATTAAGAAAGAAGTGGCAAGAATACACAGAAGAACTATATCAGAAAGATTTTCATGACCCAGATAACCACAATGGTGTGATCACTTACCTAGAACCAGACATCCTAGAGTGCAAAGTGGGCCTTAGGAAGCTGTCACTACGAACAAAGCTAGTGGAGATGATGGAATTCCAGTTGAGTTATTTCAAATCCTCAAAGTTGATGCTGTGAAAGTGCTGCACTCTATATGCCAGCAAATTTGGAAAACTCAACAGTGGCCACAGGACTGGAAAAGGTCAGTTTTCATTCCAATCCCAAAGAAGGGCAATGCCAAAAAATGTTCAAACTACTGTACAATTGCACTCATTTCACATGCTAGCAAAGTAATGGTCATCATTCTCCAAGCTAGGCTTCAACAGTACGTGAACCAAAAACTCCCAGATGTTCAAGGTGGATTTAGAAAGACAGAGGAACTGTCCCACACTATCATATTATTCTGCTTTGAGCTGGAATTGCATATCCCATTGGAGGTATCAATTTTTTGGCATTCAGTCTTCTTTATGGCCCAACTCTTACATCTGTACATGACTACTGGGAAAACCCTAGCTTTGACTGAGTGTTGAAGAACTGATGCTTTTAAATTGTAGTGCTGGAGAAGACTCTTGAGAATTCCTTGGACAACAAAGAAATTAAACCAGTCAATCCTAAAGGAAATCAATATCCATGAATATTCATTGGAAGGACTGATGCTGAAGCTGAAGCTCCAGTACTTTGGCCACCTAATTCAAACAGCCAACTCATTGGAAAAGCCCCTGATGCTGGGAAAGATTGAAGGCAGGAGGAGAAGGGGACAACAGAGGATGAGATGGTTGGATGGCATCACCGACTTGATGGACATGAGTTTGAGCAAGCTCCAGGAGATGGAGAAGCCTGGGGTGCCTCTGTCCATGGGGTTGCAAAGAGTCGGAGCAACTGAACAACAACAAAGATAGAATAGTGCATCAGCCGACTCAAAATGCTCACTGCTCTGCACGTGGCTGTGAATGACCATGAATCTGCCATGTGTATTGTTCGGGGATTACAAATAAATTGTAGGAAGTAGGTAAATGCACAGACATGGAATCTATGAATAATGAGAATCAGCTCTACATTCATTCATTTGGTAAATATGTATAGTGTATCTGTCATATGCCTGACCCTGTTCCAGGCATTGGGGATTTAGAGGTGAACAAAACAAAGCTCCCATGTCCATGGATATAACTTCCTGGGGGAGAGTTAAATGCATATGAATACCTCATGGTCAGAGGGTGACTATGGCCATAGACTGATTAAACTCAAGAGGGCATTAGGGATGGATAGGTGGAGGGATGGCTATTCACACAGGGTAGTCAAGGGAAGCCTGAGAGGTAACATCTGAACACTCAAAGCAGTCAAGCCATACGGACATGTGGGGAAGAGCAAACCAGGAAGTGGGAGCAAGAAGTGTAAAGATGCTGAGCTGGGGGCCAGTGTTGCTGGCGCCATGATGAGAGAGGCTATTAGTGTAGGCCAGAAAATGATGCTGAACTCTCTTATTTCGAAACCTGGGCTCTTGGAAGGAAGATGTTTCAAAGATGTTCTGGACCAGCACTGGACCTTTCCTAAGTAATCATAATGTTGGCAAAAGAAAACAGCCTTGTACATTTTCTCCTGAGAAGGGCTCAGGTAAGAGCCAAAGAGAGGATCTTTGCAGAGGGACGCAGGCTTTACCAAGCTCCCCCAGACCTCTGCTTCATCTCAGGTTGGGTTGCCTGGCTTCCAGAAGTGACCTAAAATTAGCCTGGACTTGGGTGTGATCTCTAGGGGACAACAAGCCCCCGGGCTGCAATGTGGAGGATAATTTCATCAGCATTTGTAGAATATCCGAGGAGAGTCACAACAAACAAACCATCCCCAGGACAACAGGAGGAGTGGAGGTGGGACAGACTTCCACACAGTGAGAATCAGCTTGTGGAAAAATGCTGCTAATCCACTGTCAAGTTCTGCTCACAGCACCTGTGAGAATGGCGGTGCTGTGGCCCAGGCTGGAGGCAGCTGGAAAAGCCGTCTGGAGTTGAAAGTCCTGAGACTCAGCTGTCACTGCTCTTGCAGAAACTGAAGCCCAGAGGGGAAAAGGGGTGGGCTTTCAAACAAACATCCGCGGAGCGGCTGACCCCGGACTAGAATTTAGCCTTGTTGCCAGACTGTCCTTCTGGACAGTTATACTAGAATTTAGGAGGAGAGATTTGACAGAATTCCCGTTTGTGGAAAAGCCATTCATTGTACCAGCTGCTGTGTTTGTGCCCAAACAAACACAGCACCAGTCTCTACAGTTCAGTTCAGTGAACATTTTTGTTGTTGTTTGTTTCAACAGGATCACTCAACATCTGGCTCTGTGAGCACCCCATAGAAATCGATGTGGCTGTAGTGTGAATCAAACCCAAGAGAAATGTTCTCAGTAGCAAAGGTGGTCACTGTCAATGCAAGGGAGTCAAGGGGAACTAAAACTCTATCCCATGTTCTTTAGATCTAAAAGGAGTGAATCCTTTTGTAACCTTTTGTCTGGAAGTCTGTGGTTTGCTCTCTTTGGTTACAGATTTCACCAGTCCTCTGTGAACCACGAACTCTCCAAAGAGGTTGAATGGGATCAGTCATGATCAGGGTATGCTGCTAAACCAGCTCTCTAGAGGATGGGGAAGGGAAGCCCCTATCAGTTGTATTTGCCAATATCGTTGTCACCATGGCAGATTTCAAGCTATCAGTGATTTTAAAACAACCTAGCAGAGTTCCTGAAAATTTAACAATCGGTTCTGGTGAGCCTGCTCAAGCCTCTGTAGCGCTCACAGCAAGCGGGCTGGGGGCGGGGCCGGGGAGAGTTGTGGTTGATCCAGTTTAGTTCCGTGAGGTCAGACCTCACCTGAGAGGGTGTGTCTGGTTTCAAGTCTGAGAGTCTAAGAGGGACACTGACAAAGTGAAAGAAAAAAAAGGTTTTTTGGGGGAGGGGTGGCGTCGGGGGAGGGGGCGGGGGCGAGGGCCTTGGTGGTGAGCTAGAAAGCAGTCTCATCTAGGAAAAACCTACTGGGAGGGAAGGTATTGCTGGGGTGAGAACCCAGAAGAAGAGCACATGGGGTTTGGGTCTTTGTTTCCAAAGCTCTGTGGAGCAGTGACTGACTTGTCCTGGGCATGGAGGGGTCCAGCAGTGGGAAGCTGATTGAAAGGCGGGGCTGTGGCTTCACTCCCGAGGAATCAAGACGTGGGGCAACCACCAGGTGGGGCTGTGGCAATGGGACTCCAGGGCCTTCCAAGTCCGAGGGGGCCGATCCTGCTGCGGAGCCCTCCTCCTTCTCCTCCCATTTAACTGGTTTCATCCTCTTACTTTTTGTTCCTTTTTCTCTCTTTTTCCTCTCCCCTGCCTCACTTTCCCAGCTGCCTTAGGCTTAGTTACCTGGCTCAGCCCCCTCCTTGGACAATGACCTCTACATCTTTCTGAAGAGAGAAGACCAAGCCCTGGGCATTCTCCTGACCTCTTACATCCTAGGAAGAAAGTACAAGCTTTCCTCCACCACCCCTACGCGCCTTGCCGCCCCCCCACCCCAAGTTTTCCTTTGCTTTCTTTTCTCTCTTTCAACATTCTTAGCTCCACATTTGTGACTGAAGAAGGGCAAATAAACAAATTGAAACTGAAACTGCGCCTGGCCATAAAGCGAGGACATCTGGGAGGCTTGCAAGGAAATTTACATGCTTGTCGGGTTTCAGGTTACATATTTTGTGTTGCTTGGTAACGGTCCCACAGTTTCCTTTCATGCTTTATTCTCCCTATCCCTTGTTTATAGTGTAATTACCACTGTGACATCATAATCCCCCATTGAACAGCTGTCAGGGGGCCCAACTGCTGAGTAAACAGAGCTTTACAATCTCTCCTCCCACAGGCGGGTTTACTAAATAGATCAATATTTGGTTTGTAGGCACAGGGCTTAGGAGGTGGAAGTGTCTTTTGAAAAAGCCCTCTCTCTTCCCAGGGCCTCCAGTGCACCTGAGAATGCTGGAAAGAAAAGCCAGGTTCACGGACAGGAAAAAAAAAAAAATCACCCAAGTTGCTTTCACCTGCATTTCCCATGGAGTAGCTCCTCTGTAAGAAGTGAGACCTATTTGAGAATTAGTAATATCTTAGGTTCTTTATTCTAGTGCTTAGAGATTTCCACTTTCTTCCCTCTTTCTTTGCCTCCCCCTTAGCTCCCCTTTTTCTGCCCTGGATCCCATTTGATTTAATCTTTCTAAATGGATATTATAGCCTCAGGGACTAAAAGAATGACACATGAATAAACAGGAACTAAGCTCCTGAAGATTTCCCCCAGCGCCCCCACCATTCTCTCCACAAAGAGATTAGAAGCTCCACAAAGAAAAAGCAAAGTCAAACTAGAAAGCCCTGGTTGAGCGTTTGGGCAAGGATGATTTCCTCTCCTGGGTCAGGAAAGTTTGACTCAAACACACATAGGAGCAAAGGACTTGGAATACTGGCCTGAGTTATAAGGAGATGTGAGTTTTAATCCTGATGTTGAACTTGCTCTGTGACCTTGGACAAGTCCCCTGAGGATGCAACATTGAATTGGGCTGTAAGGATCTCTAAAGCCTTTCCCAAGAGGCAAGGTGGAGTGTTAGGCTTGGCAGGGCTCAAAATCTGGTCCTCACACAAATAAACCGCAAAGCTCGCCAAACCACAGGAAGCTCCATGGAACTGCATCTGCTTAACTGTAAAGGGAAGAGTTAACCCATCACTGTGAGGATTAAGTGAGAGTATTTGTGACACAATTAGCTGAGTACAGGAGACTTGGTGGGTGTCCTTTTAAAGCTAACATTGTGTAATTCCTGTAAAAGCCAACAAGATGGTAAAGAAAGGCTTGGAAGTAATTAAAAGGAAGAGGGGAAATAAAAGAATAGTAATAACCCACACTTGGGAGCCCATTCATAACATACAAAATCCCTTCACACATGGTCTCAGGTAATCTTTACAAAGTCTTTGAAGAAGGAAAAATCACTCTTTTTATGGATCTCTTGAGAGTGGGCCAGTTGGTGTCCTGGCTTTTCATAAGCATTACCTCTTGATCTTCATGAAAATGGCAGATTCTTATTTTCTCTAATTTGTAGATAACTGAGGTTCAGAGAAGTGACATGATCTATTCAAGGTCACCCAGCCGATGAGTGTTGGACCCACTCAGATCCATCTGGTTCTAAACATCTCGTGTTTCCCCCTATGGCCATAGAAATGGCCAAATCAACACAGAGAGCAAAACAATGAGGTTCTGAATGTTAATGATCTAAGTGAAGGAAAAGACTATTCACACAACATCCAGTGCTTCATTCACAGTCGTTATACACCACCATAGTGCTGGGGTGGTTCACATCTTCACAGATACAGTTGGTGTCTAAAAATAGAACACTGTGACTGACTGCTATCGCTTAGACTCTGGGTGACTTGGTCAATTTTAAAAGGCCTGTACATTTGTAAGTGTTCCCTGAAGGCAAAAAGTACCCAGAAATGGAGGAGAAACTAGGCTGTGGTGGTGGTGGGGGAGAGGTCGCCTTCAGACAATCTACAGAAACCTGGTTCCTGATTTTCCTGTGCAAGGAATAACGCAGGCGTCCTGTGACTCCTCTAATCTCTCTGGCTGGTGACTTTCTCTTTGGAAGGCTGTATGATTTCAGTTCAGTTTCATATAGATCTGTGTGTAGATCTGTACAGTGATAACATTCCTCTGTGCTAAGTCTGTCCAAGATAACTAACCTGTTTCCAAGATCTAATTTTGTACGTGGGAATCTTGCCTTGCCCTGATTTCCAGACCCATGGGCAGACCTGGCAGGCTGGAGGAAGCATCATGCCTGACCTGGTGCTCTGAGCAAGGCCTTCTTCCCTCTGCTGTTAGGCAGGACACCTGTCTGCAAGAGAGGGCGTTGGGGTTTTTTTGTTGTTGTTTTCTAGGGTTGGTGGGTTTTTCTTTTAAATGCCTTCTTACACTATTGGTGGGAATGCAAACTAGTACAGCCACATGGAGAACAGTATGGAGATTCCTTAAAAACCTGGAAATAGAACTGCCATATGACCCAGCAATCCTACTACGGGGCATACATATTGAGGAAACAAGAACTGAAAGAGACACATGTACCCCAATGTTCATGGGAGCACTGTTTATAATAGCCAGGACATAGAAGCAACCTAGATGTCCATCAGCAGATGAATGGATAAGAGGGCCATGGTACATATGCACAATGGAATATTACTCAGCCATTAAAAAGAATACATTTGAATCAGTTCTAATGAGGTGGATGAAACTGGAACCTATTATACAGAGTGAAGTAAGCCAGAAAGAAAAACACCAATACAGTATACTAACACATATATATGAAATTTAGAAAGATGGTAATGATAACCCTGTATCAGTTCAGTTCAGTTCAGTTCAGTCACTCAGTCATGTCCGACTCTTTGCAATCCCATGAACTGCAGCATGCCAGGCCTCCCTATCCATCACCAATTCCCGGTGTTCACTCAAACTCACGTCCATCGAGTCGGTGATGCCATCCAACCATCTCATCCTCTGTCGTCCCCTTCTCCTCTGCCCCCAATCCCTCCCAGCATCAGAGAAATAGATTTAGGGGACTAGATCTGATAGATAGAGTGCCTGATGAACTAGGGACGGAGGTTCATGACATTGTACAGGAGACAGGGATCAAGACCATCCCCATGGAAAAGAAATGCGAAAAAGCAAAATGGCTGTCTGGAGAGGCCTTACAAATAGCTGTGAAGAGAAGAGAGGTGAAAAGCAAAGGAGAAAATGAAAGATAAAAGCATCTGAATGCAGAATTCCAAAGAATAGCAAGAAGAGATAAGAAAGCCTTCTTCAGCAATCAATGCAAAGAAATAGAAGAAAACAACAGAATGGAAAAGACTAGAGATCTCTTCAAGAAAATTAGAGATACCAAGGGAACATTTCATTCAAAGATGGGCTTGATAAAGGACAGAAAGGGTCTGGACCTAACAGAAGCAGAAGATATTAAGAAGAGGTAGCAAGAATACACAGAAGAACTGTACAAAAAAGATCTTCCACGACCCAGATAATCACGATGGTGTGATCACTCATCTAGAGCCAGACATCCTGGAATGTGAAGTTAAGTGGGCCTTAGAAAACATCACTGTGAACAAAGCTAGTGGAGGTGATGGAATTCCAGTTGAGCTCTTTCAAATCCTGAAAGATGATGCTGTGAAAATGCTGCACTCAGTATGCCAGCAAATTTGGAAAACTCAGCAGTGGCCACAGGACTGGAAAAGGTCAGTTTTCATTCCAATCCCAAAGAAAGGCAATGCCAAAGAATGCTCAAACTACCGCATAATTGCATTCATCTCACACTCTAGTAAAGTAATGCTCAAAATTCTCCAAGCCAGGCTTCAGCAATACGTGAACCATGAACTTCCAGATGTTCAAGCTGGTTTTAGAAAAGGCAGAGGAACCAGAGATCAAATTGCCAACATTCTCTGGATCATTGAAAAAGTGAGAGTTCCAGGAAAAACATCTACTTTTGCTTTATTGACTATGCCAAAGCCTTTGACTGTGTGGATCATAATAAACTGGAAAATTCTGAAAAAGATAGGAATACCAGCCCACCTGACCTGTCTCCTGAGAAATCTGTATGCAGGTCAGGAAGCAACAGTTAGAACTGGACATAGAACAACAGACTGGTTCCAAATAGGAAAAGGAGTCTGTCAAGGCTGTATATTGTCACCCTGCTTATTTAATTTATATGCAGAGTACATCATGAGAAACACTGAGCTGGATGAAGCACAAGGTGAAATCAAGATTACTGGGAGAAATATCAATAACCCTGCAGATGATACCACCCTTATGGAAGAAAGTGAAGAAGAACTAAAGAGCCTCTTGATGAAAGTGAAAGAGGAGAGTGAAAAAGCTGGCTGAAAACTCAACATTCAGAAAACTAGATCATGGCATCCGGTCCCATCACTTCATGGCAAATAGATGGGGAAACAATGGAAACCGTGACAGACTTAATTTTTGGGCTCCAAAATCACTGCAGATGGTGACTGCAGCCATGAAATTAGTAGACGCTTGCTCCTTGGAAGAAAAGTTATGACCAACATAGACAGCCTATTAAAAAGCAAAGACATTACTTTGTCATTCTTTAAAGGTCCATCTAGTCAAAGCTATGGTTTTTCCATTAGTCCATCGTGGATGTGAAAGTTAGACTGTAAACAAAGCCGAGCACCAAAGAACTGGTGCTTTTGACCTGTTGTGCTGGAGAAGACTCTTGAGAGTCCCTTGGACAGCAAGGAGATCCAACCAGTCCATCCTAAAGGAAATTAGTCCTGAATGTTCATTGGAAGGACTGATGTTGAAGCTGAAACTCCAATACTTTGGCCACCTGATGTGAAGAACTGACTCATTGGAAAAGACCCTGATGCTGGGAAAGATTGAGGGCAGGAGAAGAAGGGGACACCAGAGAATGAGATGGTTGGATGGCATCACCAACTCCATGGACATGGATTTGAGTAAGCTCTGGGAGTTAGTGATGGAAGGGAGGCCTGGCGTGCTATATAGTACATGGGGTCACAAAGAGTCAGACACTACTGAGCAACTGAACTGAAGTCACCCCAATGATATAAGCTGATTTATAGTTTAGTTTTTAAGAAATGCCTCTTTTCACAATTGTGAGATACAGGTAGAAATTAACCATGCAGGGAAAAAAGAACCTTCTTTTGAGATGAAAACAGAAACAAATGTTTAAAGGATTTTTAAACTTTTAGATGAGGATTAGATCCTCCCAAGGTCCTTTAAGCTTCTGTTAGTTGACAGATTATTAAGCTAAAACAAAGTCCAATGGAAAAATGAATGTATGTGTCTTGCTTTCAGAACGGCTATAAGGAGTGAGTTTTCCTCATGTGGTCCCAGAAATGTCTTGGATTAACCTTGCAATTCCAGATTAAAGGAACCCTCAGTGCTAAAGCAATGTGGAGGAACTCTCACTGGTCTGGGAATCTTATTTGTTGCCACCAACGTGACAGTGATGAAAATCACTTGTAGAGAAACCGACTACAGGGACAGCTGGATAATCAGCTTCTCTGTCCCTGTCCTTTCACCCCTCCCCTGGACCACAAGCCCAAGCAGATTGGTTATCAGACCCTGAGAATGTGAGACGTTTTACATCATAGAAAAGAAAAGGGGCAGACTTGCCAGGCACTTACCTACATTATATTACTTAATTCTGTGAGGTGTGGGTCTCATCCTGGCCTTTAAAATGCAAAACCAAAGCTTACTATATGCAAATTGCTCAAGACTAAAGAATTTGTAAGTGGTAGAGACTGGTTTAAATCTAAATCTGATTCTGAATTTCATTCACAAATATGCTGAAAGCCAAAAAGAATCTTCTCTCTGCTTCTGCTTATTCTTTTCTCTTAACCTGAAATGTCATCCATTAATTCAATAACTGTTTGTAGAACACTTGCTGTATGCCTGGGAATTGGTTTAGTTCTGGGAAAACAGATGAACAAGAATGTGCTGCTACCTCCCAGAAGCCTATCTTGTCTGTCTAGGGAGAAGCAGGTATGGGCAAGAGGAAAGAAACATAATGTGATAAATTCTGTCCATGAAAACTAGACAACACTCTTTGAAATCATAGGTAGTTAGACAGTAAACACCATTAACAGACAGGAAGGTGGGTGGGAGATGGAGAGGGTAGTGAAGAAAGGATGCTTCAGAAGGCATTTTTGAGCTCTGGCAGTGAAGAATCTGCCTGCAGTGTGAAAGACTGCGGTTTCATCCCCAGGTCAGGAAGATCCCCTGGAGAAGGGAATGGCAACCCACTCCACTATTCTTGCCTAGGAAATCGCATGGACAGAGGAGTCTGGCAGTCTCCTGTCCAGGCAGTAGCAAAGAGTTTGACACGAAACTAACAATTTCACTTTCACACATGAAAATGTTTACCATGGCATCTGGAAAATAGCACACAAAAATTTTACTTGATACTTTAAAAAAATTAATCCAACAGATATTCACTGAGGCCTCTTTATGCCAGGTACCATTTCAGACATTGTGGATCAAGCAAGAATTGAAGTCACAGGCCTCGTGAAGCTTACATTTGAGTCGGAGAGTCAGATATAAAATAGTGAAAAGCCCTGAAACATAAGGCTGGGTAGTGAGTACTGTCATGATGAAAAATAAAGCTGGTGAGGGAGTTGGAAGCGGGGAGCAGCTGGGATTTCTGGTAGTCTCATCGTCTGGGGAGAGAAGACGGAGCTGTGTGACTTTCTGAGAGGCGAATGGCTTTGGCTGAGAAAAGAGAGCAGGGCTCTGAAGCCTGGCTCTCCTGATATTGCAGGCATAGTAAGGAGGTCAGAGTGGCTGGACAGAGCAAGAGAAGGGAAGACTGATTGATAAGAGTTGTGATGGGAGGTAGCCAGAGAAGACCAAGAAGTAGGGCTTTGTAGGCTTGGGCTGCAACTGAACCTGTTTATTTAGTTACCATTTCTCATATAAACCTATCGCTGGAGGTCTTATTCAGAGCAACAGGATATCATAGACTGGGTGGCTTATAAACAACAAATGTATTTCTCACAGTTCCAGAGGCTGGAGTCTGACATGAGGGTGCTGACAGGGTCAGGTTCTGGAGAGAGCTGTCTTCTGGGTTGCAGATGGCCGTTTTCTTACTGTGTGCTCACATGGCAGAGAGGGCAAGACAACTCTCTGGGGTCTCTTTCATAAGGGTGCTAATTCCAGAGTTCCACCTTCATGATCTGATCATCTCCCCAAAGCCCCGCCTCCTAATGCCATCACATTTGTATGTGTGTGTGGTAGTTGCTCAGTCGTGTCCCACTCTTTGTGACCTCATGGACTGTAGCCTGCCAAGCTCCTCTGTCCATGAAATTTTCCAGGCAAGAATACTGGAGTGGGTTGCCATTCCCTTCTCCAGGGGATCTTCTCGACCCAGGGATCGAACCCAGTTCTTCTGCATTGGAGGCAGATAGATTCTTTACTATCTGAACCACCATGGAAGCCCTGGGCTTATAAATTTCAACATATAGAATTGAAGAGGAGGGACAGAAACATTCAGTTCATAACACTGGTTGCTAGTCTATTTAACAGATATTTAAAATACGATTACTTCTATAGATCTAATATAAAATGCATTTTAAGCATGTATTTTATTGTGCTGGCTCACCCATGCTCAGGTTAATCAAACTTGCTATTCCTAATCTCTGGTTGATACTGACTTTCGAGCCACTTAAAGGTGGGATGTCTATTATCTGAAAAATAGGAAAGTTATCTTTTAAAAGAAAATTTGAAGTTGAGGAAATATGCAACAAAAACTTTATAGGAACCAGGTGGAAAACTTATGACATGGATCAAAACCAGAAACTGTCTTCATCTGATCATTTTAGTTTGGTTCCTTTTACAGGTTCGCTCAGAAAAGCTGATAGCATTTTCAATGATGTTCTGACCTTGAGGTTGGTTGTAGAAGTCTAGATCAGAAGGAAATGCTGGAGACTGAAGACATTAGAGTCTGTCTTTCAAGTTCTGAAAGGTCTTGGATTTAGCTGAGCCCCCTTTGTCTTGTTCTGAAGTGTTTATAGCTGGGCTTTCCCGGTGTGAACACAAACCATGGAGGCGACTGTGGGGCCTCCTGTGGATCTGGAGAGGCCTGATTTACAGCTCCCACAAAGCGGGTGGGCATCTGAGCCTGCTCTCCACCATGAGAACTAAGCATCGTTCCCAAGGTCTGGCTCTGCTCCCTGGCAATTCTTAAGCCCTGGACATCAAGAAGATCCTCAATTCCCTGCTGTTACTGAGAAGACAAGCCAAAGGGAAGAGTGGGAGAGCTGGAATCAGTCCTCCCAGATCTATTAAAGCAATCCTTAGCAAATTAGGAACCTGGGGGAGGGGATGGAAGGGAACTCCCTCTTGACTTCCCACTGAACTTACTCCCTAAAGAACTCCCATGGAACATTTATTTCTTCAAACTCACATTTGATGATAACAACCACCAAACTCCCACCTGGTAAGTGAGAGTGTTTCTTCCTGAATGTGGAAGGTGATGAGTTTTGAGGCTCGAGAAACTGTCCACAGGTCAGATTTCTTTCCTTTGGTTCTTACTGAGGCTCTGGAGGTAGGAAGATGGGGCTCAGAGTAGGTAGGTTTCTTGGAACAAAGAGTGAGTTTAGACCTTCACTGAGAAGTTCCCACAGAGTGCTCGCTCTTCGGAGGTCCCTGTCCAGAAGACCGTGGGGTCATTCCCACAGCTGCAAGATGTCTTCCCCGCTCACCAGGAACCCACCCAGCCCCTGAGCACCCCGAGGTATGCCATCGTTTTCTGCCTGTGGGGACACCAATCTTATCTTTGCCCAGGAGTAAGAATCCTACTGACCTCAAGAGGCCTCCTTACACGCCCACAGTCACTTCCGTTTTCCCAGTGCTGAGAGTTTCTCCCATGTTTCATGAACACTCAGATGAAGCCCTACTATGTCCCTCACAATGTCTCCTCACTCCACCAGCTCAGCTGAGGAAATGGAGGCTAGAAAGAGAAAATGGCTTGTTTGAAGTTCCAGACCTACTCTTTCCCCTGTTTCTTGTTTGGAAGGGCTATCGTACAGAGGAAGGCTACAAACCCACGCTCTTCTCCAGCTGCTTTCCCGTTAAACCCTTTCAGACCAGCGCGACAGCTTCCTCCAACTCTCTCATAGAGAGCAGCCCCAGAGCACATGGCCCCCACATCCCATAATTATTCTTCTTAGGGGACCCTGCATTCCCTCAGACTCTCTTCCATGAAGAAACTCTTTAGCAAGCACTGTGGAAATGGACATTTGAAAGTGAAAGTTAGTTGCTCAGGCATGTCCATGTCTTTGAGACCCCCTGGACTGTAGCCTGCCAGGCTACTCTGTCCCTGGGATTCTTCAGGTAAGAATACTAGAGTGGGTTGCCATGCCCTCCTCCAGGGGATCTTCCCAACCCAGGGATAGAACCCAAGTCTCCCACATTGCAGGCAGATTCTTTATCATCTGAGCCACCAGGGAATCCCTTAGGGAATGGGCATTTGGAGCTCTAAAAACAGGTGTTGAGATGTTTCGACTACAAAGGCAGTGTTTGGAAATGATCTTGCTAGATTATATTAACTCTGGGTTTTCATTAAAGTCTTCAGTTTAATTTTGCTCATGTAATCTTGGTAAGGGTTTTAAGTGGCTTCTGAGTAATTTTCTTAAGATCAGCAAACACACACACACATACACACAGAGACACCCCTAAGGTCCTCACACATCTCTTACTCATTCCACATCCTAGATTCATGTTTATTTTTTCAGTGCCTGACCTTGTAATTAGAAGTACATTTTGTTTGAAGAGACAGTTACATTTATAGATGGCAGTGAATGGGAAGCTCAGAGAACATTCCCTGGTGTTAATCAGAGGCCATTTGACTTAGCACTGAGAAATCTTGCTAAAGCTTCAAACTAATAAAATGAAAATGCTTAAAAATTGCCAAGAACACTTCTCTGAAGGTGTAATTAATTATTCAAAGAACTGGTATGTCACTATAAGAACAGATCTCTGGCTCTACTTCCACATCCGCATAGCATCTTAGGTGTCTGTCTTACAACTCAGAAAGTATACATACTTATTTTCACTGAACTTCCTCATTATACAAATAGAGTAGGCAAGAATTTAAGAAGAAAAATAACTTAACCAAGGTTGCATAGGGGTCTAGATATAAAGTTGGACCAGCACCCACCCCAGGGCCTCAGTCCAGATTGTCCCATTCCCCCACATTGTAAGTTATTCGTACGCAACCTGGGGTTAGAGGTGAGTGAGTGAGTGAGTGAAGTCCCTCAGTCGTGTCCGACTATTTGCGACCCCGTGGACTGTAGCCTACCAGGCTTCTCTGTCCATGGGATTCTCCAGGCAAGAATACTGGAGTGGGTTACCATTTCCTTCTCCAGGGGATCTTCCCAACCCAGGGATCGAACCCAGGTCTCCTGGGAGGCAGATGCTTTAAACTCTGAGCCACCAGGGAAGAATTTTCCAAAAAGCTGTTTGCTAAACCCAATTAATCTAAATAGGGAAGGCCATGCCATGGGACAAGTAGGTATAAACAAAGTTGGGCAAATCCAGAGGCAAAAATACTTCAGCATAATACTTAGGAGCACTGGCTGAAGGAACAGGTGATGTTCAAAAGAGCAGGTCTGACCTTGAAGGCAGAGCACATGCTTATGGACTTTGGCAAATACGGCACACAAACTAGTGCCTAGATGTTGTTGCCTAGTCTCTAAGTTGTGTCTGACTCTTTTGTGACCCCATGGACTGTAGGCCACCAGGCTCTTCTGTCCATAGGATTCCCAGGCAAGAATACTGAAGTAGGTTGCCATTTCCTTCTCCAGGGGATCTTGCCAACCCAGGGATCAAACTGGCATCTCCTGCATTGTAGGTAGGTTCTTTACCATCTGAGCTACCTGGGAAGCCCAGTACCTCCATAAAGGAACTAGCATTTAAGGAACCCCTATTCAGTCAGTCAGTTCAGTCGTTCAGTTGTGTCCAACTCTTTGTGACCCCATGAATTGCAGCACGCCAGCTCTCCCTGTCCATCACCAACTCCCAGAGTTCACTCAAACTCATGTCCATCAAATCGATGATGCCATCCAGCCATCTCATCCTCTGTCGTCCCTCTCTTCTCCTGCCCCCAGTCCCTCCTAGCATCAGGGTCTTTTCCAATGAGTCAACTCTTTGCATGAAGTGGCCAAAGTATTGGAGTTTCAGCTTTAGCATTAGTCCTTCCAAAGAACGCCCAGGACTGATCTCCTTTAGAATGGACTGGTTGGATCTCCTTCCAGTCCAAGGGACTCTCAAGAGTCTTCTCCAACATCACAGTTCAAAAGCATCAATTCTTCAGTGCTCAGCTTTCTTTATAGTCCAACTCTCACATCTATACATGACCACTGGAAAAGCCATAGCCTTGATTAGATGGACCTTTGTTGGCAAAGTAATGTCTCTGCTTTTGAATATGCTATCTAGGTTGGTCATAACTTTCCTTCCAAGGAGTAAGCGTCTTTTAATTTCATGGCTGCACCCACCATCTGCAGTGATTTTGGAGCCCTAAAAACTCCTATTAGCCCTAAAAACTCTCCCGTCCTAGCCCCATTTTGTAGATGAGAAACTGAAGCTCAGGAAAAATTGTGCCGTGCACAACAAATCACTTAGCCAGGAAAAAGTGGGGCTATATAGCTCAAACCTGGGTCTTGACTGCTCCAAAGCTTATGTTCCTTCCATCTCACTCCAGTGTGGTTGAACTAGGGCAGAGGATAGAAATGATGGAGGTAGATTTCAGTTAGATTAACTCAAGAAAGTAACAACCCAGATATCTAAAAATCAAGCTGGTTGCACTGGATAGTGCCAAGCTCCCACCCTGCTTGTGAAAAGGTGTGAGAGGCAGCCTGTTATGCCTGTGACACAAGTGCTATGAAGAATCTATGCCTGGGAGGAGATGCATAGCCAATTGGTTGGGGAACAGCTATTATTTCTGCTCCCCCAGGGCTTCCTTTTGGACTTGATATAAGCCAGCTTCTTATATGGCTGGATTATTTGTAAATGTGTGTGAGATATAATATGTTGTGTGTGTGTGTGTGTGTGTGTGTGTGTGTGTGTGTGTGTGTGTGGTATGCTCAGTGAAACTTTCTCTGGTTTCCATACAGGTCTTCCTGCTTGTCCTTTCATTACTCTACAGATCATTCTTGACACAGTGGCCAGAGTAAAATGAATTTCCCAGCATTCTCAATCCCCTTTGCTTGCTCTATTATTTTCCATAGCATTTATCACTGTCTAGTCAAATTATCTAATTTACTTATTATGCTCCTTATTTTGTCTGTCTCCCGTCCTCCCCAAAAGAATTTGAGCTCCACCAGGAAAGGGTTTTGTTTTGTTTTGTTTACTGAAGTAACCAAGTACTTAAAACTATTGCTAGGCACATATTAGGCATTCACTAAGAAGATTGGTTGGATAAATGAATAGATGGATACTCCTGTAATTTTTTAAGATTGAAGCCATCTGCAGAAAGGGCTTTCCTATTTCTTACTCCTAAGATCTTGACTGATGCCATCTTGCACTGACATCTATAAGGATGTTTAAGACACAAAAACATATTACAAGTATAAATGCTGGGCCCTGGATTATGTCAGTGGCAACAGAAATTCCAAAAAGAAAATAAAAGAGAGATTTTGAGCTTCAGTCCTGGGGACTTGTTCTATTTTACATAAAAGGGAGGTAGTATTCTGGGGCATAAAAGATGCTAGACTGGAAATCAGAAGACTTGACCTAACTGCTACAAATCCCTTTTCACATCTGCATAAATATGTCATTCATTCTTTCATTGGTTAATTCACCGTCCATCCATCCCTGCAAGAAATATTTTTAAAAATTACTATGCCTTGGGCGTTACTTCAGAAGGTGGGAGCATAGCCATGAGCGTGATAGCAAAGGTCCAGCTTCCCTAGAGCTTGTAATCCAGCAGGTGTGATAGAAAAGAACCTGAAAGCATGAAAATTATATGATTTGAATTAATAATAAACACTCTGAAGAAAATAAAGCAAGGGAACTAATAGACATTGTTGAATTGTATGATTTTAAAGTCCCCTTTTCATTTTAGCATTTGTAGATTCTATGAAGCTAATTCTTTCTTTAAGAAAACACCTAAAATATCCACCCAAATCACACCAAATAGAATTCAGGAAACTTGACACCTCAAAGCTTTCCAAGTACCTTTTAAAAAAGTAAAGTTTCTTAACTAGAATTTAATAATTATACTTTGGCATTTTAAATCTAAATATTAATCTTACTTAATTATAGGCATATAATATAGCTTAATTTTAACAAGCTTCTTGTTTTGACTCAATAAATACTTATTGGTAGGTGGTATGCTAGGTGCTGGAATTACAAAGAGGAATAATAAGTTGCCCTTCCTTTTAAGAGACTGAATATTTCCTGGGACATATAAACAAACAGTGACAGGACATCATACCAAGTGGTAAGAGCTTTCAAGATAACATTTGCATGAAGTCCTGAGGGAGCACAGAGGATAAAATGACTAACTCTGTCTGGTGGTGGGAGGGGAAGTCAAGGAAAATTGCAAAGAAGAGTTGACTTTTAAAGTTGAGTCTTAGGAATGAAAAATTGCATGCATTTACCATTTATCTATATTTGAACTAAATCAAGATGATGCAGTGTGAACATTAATCACTCCATGAAGGCTCTTGTTATGGGAATAGGTTGGCCTACTTTGCAAAGAACAGTGTGGTCATTTCGGCACCAATAATCTACAACATGAGAAGGAAACTTCAGTAGTTCTGAGAACATACAAAGAATGTGTGCAACTTAAGTAATTAACAATTTTAATAATTAAGTACTAATAACAATTTTAAAAAGAAAAGACAATTGAAACACATAACAACTTCAACTGAAAGCTGAAGGCCTAGCTTCATCTGCTATGATAACCCCTCTTCTGGTTGTTCTGGAGAATGGGTCACAGGCCATCAGGTAACCCAGCAGGTCTATAATAACAAGAAAAAGGAAGCTGTCAGTAAGCCTTGGAAAGACAAAGAGTACCTTCTGATCACTAAGCCCAGACCCAGAGTCAATAAGCTTGTGCCCTTAGTTTGCGTCAGTATAGACATTAGATCATTTAGTCCTCACAGTGCCCTGTGAAGTAAGGTCATCTCTTCCATTTATGGACATGGAGCTGAGAGAAGGACAAGTGAAGCAATGTCCCATTTGTTGAGCTAGAAAGTAGCTGAGCTGAGGCCCTAAATCAGGTCTTCTGAAGATCAAAAGAGATTAATAAGAAATTTCAGAAATGAGGCAAAAATGGGGAATTTTAAACATCAGTTTGCAACAATAAGGCAGAGTAGATATGCAGAGAAACAGTCTCAGTAGAGGGAACTTAGAGGGTTAGATCAAGTTGTTTTGTAAAAGCATGACTGAGCTTGTGGTAAAGTAAGAAAAACACATAGATGAGAAAAACATAAGAAAGTATGATTCCAGAGGTATAAATAAGTGTAGGTTGCCCTAATAAACTCTGCAGATCTTAAATTTTTAGTTTTAATGAGCTAAGAAGACAGAGCATAGGAGATGAACATGTCGCAGTGGGATGTGACCACAGAAATCTTTGCCGCAAAATTGAGGTTCACCAAGATGTCCTCAGCGTGTGGCCCAAAATAAAGGCTGCCGTACAGAGGAGAAAACCCTGGACTTGACCACTGTGGCCTTGGCTCCTGGTAGCATAGCTGGGCAGGGACGTGGACAGACAGCAGGTGAGAATTCTAAACACAAGCCTGTCTATACCTGTGTTTAAAAAAATCTCCCTCCATTATTCCCTTCCAGACTCATCTTGGAGTATGCCTTTTGGACCATCTCCAGAATCAATTGTCTTAGCCTGCTTTCCTAAAAATAGGCTTTGAGCGAGAGTTGATCGGTGTGTGCTCTCTCTGATCACAAAGCGGAGCAGGCAGGATGGGGAAAAGGGAGTTGCCCCTTAGCCTGGTTGCCAGAGATGCCTCAGCCGGTCCTATGAAAGCTCTGGAGCTAGGATGGCTCCTTCAGAATTACTCCATACTGAGGCAAGGGGCTGGGTGTTTGGAGCCCTGCACTGATGGCAGACCAATGGGAGAGGATGAACTGGAGCCAGACTGTTCCCTGAAACTGAGAGCAATCCCCAGTGAAGGGTACAACTGTTGTGAGTGGTGTTGCTGATAGTCCCATGTCCACGGAATGATGCTTTGGCTCTGAAGAGTTAATCTGGGCAGAGTACCATAACACCCTCTGCACCTCTCTCTACAGATTCTATTTTTAAAAAAACAATTACTTGTTCATTTCAGTCATGCTTCCCAGGATGTGTGGCAATTCCACAAGTTCAACTGTCTCTTTGTATGTTAATCTAGTCCTTTAAAGAGCAAACATTTTCTGTTGTTCCTTGCAGCTCTGTTTGGAATTTAGGATGAATCCCCACACCAGTCAGATTTTTGTTAATGCAAGCCTGAAACAGATTTGTTATAGGAATGTTTAATGCCTAACAAGCCACAGAGTCCATGTGACATTTATTTGTAACATTTGTTAGTAGTATATTTAGCACCTCAGTTTTGCAAATAGGGAAGTTATTTTATATGCATGGGGGTGGAGATAAACATGATGTTTAAGAATATCAGAACTGTGGATTTTTCTTTTTACACAGAAATAGACAAAGCAGGAAAAGACTTGCTCTGAAGCTGCTAGAGCTTAAGCTTCAATTCTACTCACTTACCCAAGCCTTTTTCATGTGGTCATATAATTTTATAATATTTACAAAGGAATATATTTATATTATTATTTCCTTTTTCATTCCAGACAAACCCTCCTTTTATAATGTACATTGGATTCATAACTTAGTGTTATTTTTCTTAAAGAGTTCCCTCACCACATGCTTATATAAAAATAAAAGGAAATCTTCCCTGGACAAGAATAGGTGGAAAGTTGCTCCCAGCATAATTATAAATATTTGAGCTCCACTGAGAGACAGGCAAGTTGATGCTCACTGGCTTGAGACAGCCAACGCTGGTTTTGCATACTGAAATGTTTCCAGGTTCTGACTTATTATGCTTATATAATGGCTTGTCCTTTGAATCAAATTGTGTTACTAGCTACTTACGTATGAACAGTATAAATACCTACATCATTACAGTTTGAGTCTCTGAATAACTTACAAGTTAGGTATTACAGATGAGCTTTCCTGTGGCTCAGCTGGTCAAGTGTCTGTCTGCAATGAGGGAGACCCAGGTTCGATCTCCAAGAAGATCCCCTGGAGAAGAAAATGGCAGCCCACTCCAGTACTCTTGCCTGGAAAATTCCTTGGATGGAGGAGCCTGGTGGGCTACAGTCTGTGGGGTTGCAAAGAGTAGGCCATGACTGAGCGACTTCACTTTCACTTTCAACCAAGAATTAGAAAACTTGCCAGATGTCACAGGGTTAGGAAATGGCAGGCTGTAACTCAATGTCAGCCTTTGACACATCACCCGTAGAGCTTGCTGCTCTGCCACAGTAGCCTCTCTAATGGAAAAGTTATCTAGATCTCCATGACCAATGTTTTTCTTTAAAAATATAAAGAAAAAATTTCCCAAACATATTCAAAAGCTTACATATTTCTATCTCAAGGCTTACTACTGGAATCACATATGTAAAGTCTGCCTGTTCAGGAAAGTTTCAGATGATGCTAGAAGAAGTAAATATGGAGAGGATAAGGAGATTTAGGAAGTTGAGTCTATAGAATTTAGTAATGGCCTTGATGTGTGGAGGTGAAGGAAAAGTCAAAGATTATATAGGTTACTAGCCTGAACCCCCACTCCAGTACTCTTGCCTGGAAAATCCTATGGATGGAGGAGCCTGGTAGGCTGCAGTCCATGGGGTCGCTAAGAGTTGGGCACAACTGAGCGACTTCACTTTCACTTTTCACTTTCATGCACTGGAGAAGGAAATGGCAACCCACTCCAGTGTTCTTGCCTGGAGAATCCTGGGGACAGAGGAGCCTAGTGGGCTGCCGTCTGTGGGGTTGCACAGAGTCGGACATGACTGGAAGCGCCTTAGCAGCAGCAGCAGCAGCAGCAGCCTGAACAACTAGATAAAAAATACTGTAATTACTGAGAGAACAAGCACAGGTGGTGACAGAGTCTCCCCAGAGATGTCCATGGCCTAATCCCCAAAACCTGTGTAGCTTACCTTGGGTAGCAAAGGGGACTAGGAAGGTGTGGTAAATTAAAAACCTTGAGATGCGGAGACTATACTGGCTTATATAGCTGGGCCCAATAAAATCACAAAGGTCTTTAAAAGAAGGAATCAAGAGGGTCAGAGTTAGAGAAGAAACCGTGATGATAGGAGTAGAGCTCAGGAAGAGAGCAAGAGATTTGAAGATGAGTCAGTGCTGGCCCTTGAAGATGAAAGAAGGGACCATGAGTCAAGGAATTCTAGTACCCTCTAGAAGCTGAAGAGCAAGGAAACATTTTCTCCAAGAGCCTCTAGAACCCTGCTGGCATCTTGATTTAAGGACTTCTGACCTTCACAACTTTAAGATAACTACGTGTGTTGTTCTAAGCCCCTAAGTTTACAGTCATTTGTTATAGTATCAATGTGAAGTTAATACAGTTGAAAAAGCAGGTCTGGAATCAGGAGAAGAATGGAGAGTTAACTTTGGCTATGTTGAGTTTGAGACATCTAAACAATGTCCTGTTTGATATATCTGATAGGAGATTGGATATAAAGTAGGGACTTTTATACAGATATAGATTTCATGATTATGGGCATGTGGTTAGGTAGCAGATAGGAAATGAGATGTCAACAGTGAAGAAAGGGAAGAGAGTCTTCTCCTTTGGGCTCTGGCATAAACTATCCCTAAGGAATGGACAGAGGAGGAAAAGCTTGGGAAAAGCTAAGAAGGACTAATTCAAAGGGAAAGGAGAAACATGGGAGAATGGTATCATCAAAACCCATCCTTGAGGTAGTTTCTAGGTGGAATTGGTGGTCAGCAGTGTCAGGCAAAAGCAGCACTGAAGTGAGCGCGTACTTGGCTGCTGCTGCGCGTGAAGGCTGCTGGTGGCCCTGGTGAGCTGGCGTCAGGTGCCTGATGGCAATAAAATCGGTCAGATTGAGGAGTGAATGAGAGGTCAGTATGGGGAGATGATGAGCGTAGATCATTCTTTCATGAGCACCTGCTGTGAATCCATAGAGACAGAGGTGTCCAGGACTTGGAGAGGCTGTAATTTGCAGGGATGGAGTTGCAACTGAGCTGCAGGAAGTGACCCTTACAAAGACGAAGGGCTTATGGGATCTGTCAGTAATCTCAGAAAAGAAGAGATGGCTGCTTTCATCTCCTGCAGCTTCATCACATATATATATTTTTATGACCACCATTTCTTTCCTCATGTAACTGGCCACATTAAAGCAATTCAACACTTCACATTCTGCTTTAATTCAAAATTCACCTGTTCATTTAGCCTCTGTACCTTGTGTCTATCTATAACTCTTTTGGGTGTATTTCTAGTTCTTAGCTTGACATCTCTACTTAGATGCCCCAGGAATATCAGGTAGTAGCAAGAAGTCAGAAGTATATGGCTATTTACTATTGACATATCATCTCTTTGAATCTCCATTTACTGCATAGGAAAAATGAGGATAATACTGAGCTGTGGATTTTTAATGAGGATTAAATATAATTATATTTAAAAATCCCTTAGTGTATACTGTCGAGCATTTGATTTGGTTCCTTTCACTCTTCTGTCAATATCCTCATCTACCAATGAGGATATGAATGCCAACTTCATAGAGTTGTTTAAATGATTAAACAAATCACATACAGAATGATTAAAACAAATAACATACAAAAGTATTACAACATAGAGACTGCCAAAATTATAGTAATCAGCAGTATCTCAGTCATTTATCCATTCACTCAATATTATGTAAGTGGACCATTTTATTTGCCCAAAGGCAGGTAAATTCTACTTTCGCCTTCTGGAAAAAAATCTTGCCTTCTAAGTTGCAGGTAGCCTGGCATGAGTGACGTGGGACTGAGCAATCGTGTTCACCCCTCTCTGTTCTTCATAAATGTCTTCAGAGCAACTCAACCTAGCCCGGGTTCTCAGCACCCTCAGCCTCTTTATATTTTTCCCTCTCTTCCCACAGCTGCTGTTCTGAGCCTTTTCTACATTTTTGCAGCCTGGAAACACCAACTCAGTTTTCAAAGGACAGTTTGTCCCTCATTGCAAACAGTTCTCCCTTATTTCCTCCTTAATCCAAAGAATTTACTAGCACGGGGCTTGTTTAATTCTCATCAGAATATTTGAACAAGGGTTGAAGGCTATGACAAATCTCTCTAGATTTAAAAAAAGGAAAGAAAAAAAGGGGAAAGAAGATGTATTCATCTTTGATAACCCAGATGAGCAGCAGACCTTGCTAGCTTTGTGGCTCTGAAAAGCTGGTATGGCATCAAGATTCGGTGATCCAAACCCACAACAATGGCTCTTGGCCTGAGGTTTCCTGAGCCCCTAAGGGCTGCGCTTCAGAATAAATGACCAATATTGTGTGCTTTCCCATGACTAGGAGGACAGTTTATCAACTCGAGAGTTCTGAGTTTTCTGTACCTCATTAGTTAATCAGAGGAAGAAATATTTTTACAGGTTCTATTTTTCTTGGTAGATGAAATTATTCAAAGCATTACATTGGTATGGGGACAAGTGGAATCAGTTCTTGGGAATGAGGAACTATCGATCCCGGGGAAGAATCACGCCCTGGGAAGCAGCAGAGACTTGCACATGGCAGATAATTGGTACGTGTTCATTAAATGAGTAAATGAAGCATTTTTTCTGAATCCTCGTCCACTGTTAAATACTTGATTATAAACAAGTCCCCTGCACCTGAAATTCAATATCCTCCTCAATAAACTGCAGGATGATAGCAGAAGTGGCACATCCCAAAATGCACAGTGTCAGATGGGCAACAGGCGAGACAGGGAGGGCTTCCCTGGTGGCTCAGGAGGTGAAGAGTCTGCCTGCAGTATGGGAGACCCAGGGTTGATCCCTGGGTAGGGAAGATCCCCCAGAGAAGGGAATGGTTACCCACTCCAAAGTTCTGGCTAGAGAATTCCATGGACAGAGGAGCCTGGCGGGCTATAGTCCATGGGGTTGCAAAGAGTCTGACACGACTGAGCAACTAAAACATGTGGGCAACAGATGAGACAGGATGCAAAATAGCTGTCAACAAGGTGGCTTCAACAAAATGTTGCACGTAAGGTGGCATAGGGACAGGTTCTGGAATTAGGGCATCAGCATATTGGTGGGGGATTGAGGGAGTGGCATTATTCCCCTGGTACCCCTGGGCAGCTAATATTTGGACAGTTCAGGGAAGTGCTGAGTTCTCAGCTCACTGAAGGCGGGGACTCTGTTCACGTTAATTTTTCTTACCTATATGTGGTTGATGTTCATTTAATGTAGATTTTTCAATTACTGTGAACAGAGGATGTCATAATAACAATGACCTTAGCTATCTCATTGCTGTTGTTGTTTAGACTCCAAGTCATGTCCAACTCCTTTGCAACTTCTTGGACTGTAGCCCACCAGATTCCGCTGTCCATTGGATTTCCCAGGCAAGAATATTGCCGTGGGTTGCCATTTCCTTATCCAGGGGAGCTCCCTGACTCAGGAGTCAAACCTACATCTCCTGCATTGCAGGCAGATTCTTCACTGCTGAGCCATCGGAGAAGGCCTAGCTATCTAGTATACTGCACTTAGTTTACAGATGAAAAGACAGAGGTCTAGGGAGGAGGAGGTTTTTGAATAATCTGGATTCCCAGTCTATGGCCCACTTTTCTATATCTAGGTTTTCTTAGACCATTAGAAACTGTAGCAGTGTGCCTATGTAATGAGAAAGCAATCAACTGTGGTCATATTTGGAAAAAAGATGGAAAATGGCATGTCCTTAAGAGATCACGGCAGGATACAGGGCAATAGGGAGGTGCCTTGAATGAAGTGGGAAAGAAGAGAGGCTCTTAGAAAGTTGAACTTTAAAAAAATACATTTATTTTGAAACAACATATTAGAATACAGCAGAGGTTGACATATATTTTCTGTAAAGAGCCAGATAGTAAATATTTTAAACTTAGCAAGCCATATGGTCTCTGTTGCAGCTACTCAGCTGTGATATTGTAGTGCAAGAAAAGCCATAGACAATTTATAACTTAATGAGTATGGCTGTGTTCCAATAATTATTTATGAACATTGAAATTTGAATTTCATAGAATTTTCATATGTCATGAAACACTATTCTTCTTTTGACTTTTAAGCCATTTTAAAAAAAAAGTACTATCCTTCACGGTCTGTACAAAACAAATAACCAAAGTTATAGTTTACTAACCCCTGGAATAAAGGCACAGTCATTAGGAAAAGATAAAAATGTCTCTCAGGCCATAAAACTTATAATGATCTAATTGAAGACATCACCACTTCTGGAAACTGAATGTACCAATCTGAAAGGAATCCTGTTAACCGATGAAACCACAGAAGAAGAGTCAAGGGGAGGTCATGGGGCAGTCAGGGATAGTGCCCATTTGTAAGTTCAGGAAAAAGATGATCTTAGTCAATGGAAATCACGTATTAAGACTCAATTTTTTTAAGTTCATTTTGTGAACTTATTTCAAACTATGTTAGTTGATGTTCTCTTTTAAAATTAAAACTATATATTTGTGTATATACCATTATATATATGTGCATACGTACACACATATATATATGTGTGTGTGTGTGTATATATATATATATATATATATATCCATGTATATGTATGTGTGTGTCGTCAGTTCAGTCGCTCAGTTGTGTCTGACTCTTTGTGACCCCGTGGACTGCAGCATACCAGGCTTCCCTGCCCATCACCAACTCTCAGAGCTTGCTCAGACTCATGTCCATCGAGCCAGTGATGCTATCAAGCCGGTGATGCCATCGAGTTGATATGTGTGCATAGATGTATGTGTGTGTATATATATTTATATATGTTATTATCTGGTTGATTCTTAGCCACTTTTTAGCTCTATGATCTTGGTTTACTGTGTTTTCTTCTCATCTATAAAGTGGAGAGATAACAGTGCCCATGTTAATGGGTTATTTTGAGAAGTAAGATAATGCATGTGTAATGTCTAGCATATAGGAAGTCCTTCCCATAAAAAGTGCTGTATAGTAACTTAAATTATTTTTGATATCTAAGTTATATACAAATATAATATATAATATATTCATAAATATACATAAATGATATATAGTGTATATATGTATATATATAAAGTGTATCTGTATATACACACACTAAGGAAATATATTTCAGGACTGTGAAGAAGGCTGAGTGCCGAAGAATTGATGCTTTTGAGCTGTGGTGTTGGAGAAGACGCTTGAGAGTCCCTTGGACTGCAAGGAGATCCAACCAGTCCATTCTGAAGGAGATCAGCCCTGGGATTTCTTTGGAAGGAATGATGCTAAAGCTGAAACTCCGTACTTTGGCCACATCATGAGAAGAGTTGACTCATTGGAAAAGACTCTGATGCTGGGAGGGATTGGGGGCAGGAGGAGAAAGGGACGACCAAGGATGAGATGGCTGAATGGCATCACAGACTTGATGGATGTGATTCTGAGTGAACTCTGGGAGTTGGTGATGGACAGGGAGGCCTGGCGTGCTGCGATTCATGGGGTCGCAAAGAGTTGGACACGACTGAGTGACTGAACTGAACTGAACTGAAGGGCCTTTCTATACATGCTGTTCTGAAATTTGCATTTTTCTTTCAATATGTCATTACTAGCCAAGAGACAATATAGCAGGCTTGGTATCCTCTAATCTGACTGCTTGGGCATGAGTCCTGGTTCCATTATTGTGAGGACTTAGTTATTTCTGTTTTCTAGCCCATGATGTTTCTTGCACTATGATGGTAGGAACAGTACCTATCATACACAGAGATATTGTGAGGATTAAATAAGAAAATATATGTACAATTTTTAACACACCTGACATCCAAATAAATAAAGTTATTAGCACAAAGCTAACTTATAGTAAATATTGTAACTATATGTTATTCTTTAAAAAATAAAAGTTTAGTATTTAAGAAAATGTTATAATGACCTGGAATATGTATTTAGCTCTCTCAAAAATTCTTAGCATGGCAGCAATAAAAGACATGTGGGGAAAATCTGTTTGAGGGAGAAAAGAATTATTAAATTTGCTTCCTGCAGCAAGGACAATAGAACATCCACAAAATGAAGCTGTAATTTAACTTAGGATAATGTTTTGCATTTATGCAGCATCATAAAGTGGTTTTCAGAAGTAGCACCTTTTCAAAGACATTGCTACCAAGCATGAGCCTGACTCATCTCGAGATTACTGTGATAATTAGGTGATGAATACATTTTTAAAAGGCAACTCAAAATCTATTTTAATCATAAATTACTCACTTTTAAAACGATCTTTCTGATACATGGAAGTTTCTTCAAGACAAGTCTCTAACTTTCTAGGTGATTTATGGAATCATCCTTGAAGTAGGAGATTTGGTGGATTGATTTATTGCAGTTTTCAGTTTTACTGTAGTTTAACTTGTGCATAGAGCAATATGAGTTAATTTCAGAAAGTGTGTGTGTCTAGAGGTACAATGAAAGGAAATGTGTCAATATCACCTAAAAGATTTGTCGAAAAGTAAAAATTTGAATCACTCTTTTATATGTGTCTACAACAGTAGGGAGTGATTGCTGCCAGATTTGTCTAAATAAATTAAGCAGCTAATGCTGCAGAGACATTAAATGAGGTGACAGGCAACTTCCTCAGTGTAGATACTGGATTAATGTAACAGTCTGTTTACCCGTTGCTGAGAGTTTGCCATGTGCCAAAGCCTCCAGTTGCTGCCTTGTTTAATTGAAATCTACACAACCCTAAGAGTGTAGCTTAATCATCATTTTACAAATAAGGGCACTGAAACTCACAAGAGTTTCATTCAGAGATAACACAGACTGAAACGGATTAGATGAGTTCAGCTCTTTCCTTCATGAGTCATCTTCCTTTTTCTTCTTCTTTTTTTAACGTTTTCCCCCTCTCTCCCTTCCTACGTTCCTTCCCTCTTTCTCCTTCCCTCTTTCTTCCTCGCTCCCTCCCTCTTTTTTCCTTCTATCCCTCCTTTCCCTCTTTTCTTCTTTCCTTCCTTCTTTCCTTCAGCAACTAAACCGTGCTGCTATGGATACAATGCAGATTTGGTCTTTTAACATTGTAATATATGCGTGGAGAATTCCATAGACAGATGAGCCTGGTGGGCTACAATCCGGGTTGCAAAGAGTTGGACACAACTGAAGCGTCTTAGCATGTACATGCGCTGTGTTCATGCTTTTGTATGGAGGTATGCGTTCTTTCTCAGTGAAAACACCAAACCTATAATAAGACTGACGAGTGAAATAATCTTTATTAAAAGTATTTTGAAACACTGATCTTCTTCAAAGAGAAATTATGAGAGGGAATTACAGGTAAACTTCATTAAATGCCATATTTATTATATCAAAGATGTTTTCCAAATTGTTATGCCCATTAAAATCTCTGCCATAGTTACTTATTCATGCATCTTTCCTTGAATAAGGATTGAGCTCCTAAATGCCAAAAACTCTCCCTAAATCCCTTTGTACCAATTTCAGTGTTAAGTTGACATGAAAGGAACTTTGAAAATATGATAAGCTTATTGATAATTCACTAAGTTCCAGCATCAACTACTACATTAGCTTTGCATTTCTCTGCAGGTGTATAGTCTTCTCTGCCTTGCTAAGATTGCAGAAAGCACTGAGATGATGGAAAACATGCTTCTTCCATGAGAAGGAAGTGTGAACATACGGGTGGAAACTGTTGAGGGAGAAAGGCTCTTTACATGAAATAGAGCATAATTTCTCACAAGTTTGAGGCAATAGAAAGCACTATTCTGAAGCTAGGAGTACTAGGTCTAAAATCAATTCTATTGCCAATTAGTCCTTAGAACTTTAGACTCATCAGTTAACCTTGCTGGGTTTTGATATTATTATTTGTGAAACAAAGTACTGAGTTCCCACACCACAGCCAACTGCATCTAATTACTCAGATATCAAGATTCAGAATATGTAGTCTTTTCTATACCTTCCTAATCACCAGGGGGAAGATAACCAACAAAAACATAGTCCATTATTAACAGATTAGTACAAATCAAATAAACATTAACATCACAGACTCTTTTTTTTTAAAAAAATGGCCAAATGAGAACTAAGATATTTTATAAGAATAAACATAAAAGGGACAAAATTCCCTCTTAAGTAACACAGATTTTTCAGATTGGATCCCCTCTCTCAACTAAAGCTTTTGATATTTAAAAGAAACACGACTAAATCAAATAATGCAGATCAATATAGATTAAAAGGTGAGTAAAGATAATAGCAGGAAAATAAAATTAAAAGGAAAGCATGAATTGTAATAGCAACAGAGAGAAAGCCCAATATTTAAAAAAAATGAACTCAAGAAGAAGTGAATAAATAGATCAATAATCAGGAAAGACATTTTTAAAGTTGTGAAGTTATTAGACATAAAGAACTTCTCTTGTAGATATTTTATATAAGTGATTCCAAACTCAATAAATTCTATGAAACCTGTTCTGAAACCTACAAAAAGATAAAACTTAACTTTATAAACTAGCATAATTATAATATTGAAACCTGACAAAAATTTAGACCTATCTCATATATAGTGCGGAGAAGGCAGTGGCAACCCACTCCAGTACTCTTGCCTGGAAAATCCCATGGACGGGGAGCCTGGTGGGCTGCAGTCCATGGCATTGCAAAGAGTCAGACACGACTGAACGACGACTTCACTTTCACTTTTCACTTTCATGCATTGGAGAAGGAAATGGCAGCCCACTCCAGTGTTCTTGCCTGGAGAATCCCAGGGATGGGGGGCCTGGTGGGCTGCTGTCTATGGGGTCGCACAGAGTTGGACACGACTGAAGCGACTTAGCAGCAGCAGCAGCAGCAGCATGTTTAGTGAGCTTTTAAAAACGCTTTATATGACACTAGCAAAATAAATTTCTTTTGTTATTCAATCACTCAGTCACGTCCAACTCTTTGTGACTCCGCAAATAACAGCACACCAGGATTCCCTCTCCTTCACCATCTCATAGAGCTTTCTCAAACTCATGGCTATTGAGTCAGTGATGCCATCCAAACATCCCATCCTCTGCCAACACCTTCTCCTCTTGCCCTCAGTCTTTTCCAGCATCAGGGTCTTTTCCAATGAGTTGGCTCTTCGCAACAGGTGGCCAAGGTATTGGAGCTTCCGCTTCAGCATCAGTTCTTCCGATGAACATTCAGGGTTGATTTCCTTTAGGATTGACTGATTTGATCTTCTTGCTGTCTGAGGGACTCCCAGGAGGCTTCTCCAGCACCACAGTTCGAAACCATCAATTCTTTGGCATCCAGCCTTCTTTATGATCCAGCTCTTACTTCTGTACATGACTACTGGAAAAACCATAGCTTTGACTATGTGGACCTTTGTTGGCAAAGTGATGTCTCTGTTTTTTAATATGCTGTCTGGGTTGATCATAGGTTTTCTTCCAAGGAGCAAGCGTCTTTTTAATTTCATGGTTGCAGTCTCTAGACACACTTACTTTGGAGCCCAAGAAAATAAAGTCTGTCCCTGTTTCCACATTTTCCCCATCTATTTGTCATAAAGTGATGGGACCAGATGCCATGATCTTCATTTTTTGAATGTTGAGTTTTAAGCCAGCTTTTTCACTCCTCTTTCACCCTCATCAAGAGGCTCTTTATTTCCTTTTTGCTTTCTGCCATTAGGGTGGTGTCATCTGCATATCTCAGGTTATGGACATTTTTCCAGGCAATCTTGATTCCAGCTTGTGCTTCACCCAGCCTGGTGTTTCACATGATGTACTCTGCATATAACTTAAATAAACAGGGTGACAATATTCAACCTTGATGCACTCCTTTCTGAATTCGGCACGAGTCCATTGTTCAGTGTCTGGTTCTAACTGTTGCTTCTCCTTCTAACAGGCTTCTCAGGAGGCAGGAAGGTGTTCTGGTATTCCCATAGCTTTCAGCATGCTCCAGTCCATTGGGATACACACAAAGGTCTTAGGATAGTGAGTGAGGCAGAAGTAGATGTTTTTCTGGATTTCCTTGCCTTTTCTATGGTCCAACAGATATTGGCAATTTGATCTCTGGTTCCTCTGTCTTAGCAGAATATTAAAGAAACCCTACTTTATGTCCAGGTTGAATTTTTTAAAGGAATATAATAATAGTTTCATATTAGAGAAACTGTTACTACTAAATATTACAGGACTTCACTTGTGATCCAGTGATTAAGAATCTGCCTTGCAATGCAGGGGATGTGGGTTAGATCCCTGATAGGGAGGCTAAGCCTCAGAGTTGCATCCACTGAAGCTGGTGAACTCTGGGGCCTGTGTACCACAACTGGAAACCATGTGCCACAGTGAAAGATCCTGCATGATGCAGTGAAGATCCCATGCATGGCAACTACTACCCAGCGGAGCCAAATCAATAAATCCCATCCTGCAACCAAAGGGAAAAATGACATGCCATTGTCAGAACCTTTATGTCAGTTTGTGATCCTTTGGTACGGCAGCCCTAAGAAACTAACATAGCCTGTAATGAGCGTTGTTGCTCTTGATTGTGATTTGTAAACTTTAAAACTACTTTTATAACATTTATCCAAATAAATATTTTAATAAAAACCTAATTAAAAGTTGGCTTCAAACTCAACATTCAGAAAACGAAGATCGTGACATCTGGTCCCATCACTTCATGGCAAATAGATGGGGAAACAATGGAAACAGTGACAGATTTTATTTTGGGGGGCTCCAAAATCACTGCAGATGGTGACTGCAGTCATGAAATTAAAAGACACTTGCTCCTTGGAAGAAAAGCTATGACCAACCTAGATAGCATATTAAAAAGCAGAAACATTACCTTATCAACAAAGGTCCGTCTAGTCAAAGATATGGTTTTTCTAGTAGTCATGTATGGATGTGAGAGTTGAACTATAAAGAAGGCTGAGCATTGAAGAATTGATACTTCTGAACTGTGTTGTTAGAGAAGACTCTTGAGAGTCCCTTGGACTGTGAAGAGATCCAACCAGTCAGTCCTAAAGGAAATCAGTCCTGAATGTTCATTGGAAGCCCTGATGCTGAAGCTGAAACTCCAATACTTTGGCCACGTGATGTGAAGAGATGACTCATTTGAAAAGACCCTGATGCTGGGAAAGATTGAAGGCGGGAGGAGAGGGGGACGACAGAGGATGAGATGGTTGGATGACATCACCAACATGATGGACATGAGTTTGAGTAGGCTCCGGGAGTTGGTAATGGACAGGGAAGCCTGGAGTGCTGCAATCCATGGGATCACAAAGAGTCAGACACGACTTAGCGACTGAACTGATTGACTGAATTTTAAATATGTTTTTCAAAAAGCATCAAACCATAAGTCATTTTCCACTTTAGGGAAATATTTGTTGCAAAAGCAAGCCTTGGAAGGATACTGTATGCCAAAAAGATGGAAACCATAATTAATTGCTTTAAAAATTCTGAAAACTGACTCTGAGTCCTAGTAGCAGTACATAATATAACAATATACACATCTAATACTGCTGCTAAGTCACTTCAGTCGTGTCTGACTCTGTGCGACCTCATAGACGGCAGCTCAACAGGCTCCCCTGTCCCTTGGATTCTCCAGGCAAGAATACTGGAGTGGGTTGCCGTTTCCTTCTCCAATGCATGAAAGTGAAAAGTGAAATGAAGTCGCTCAGCCGTGTCCGACTCCCAGCGACCCCATGGACTGCAGCCTACCAGGCTCCTCCATCCATGGGATTTTCCAGGCAAGAGTACTGGAGTGGGGTGCCCTTGCCTTCTCTGACATCTAATACTAGTATGTGTTTAAATTCTTTTATTTCTTCATAGATCAAATACATAATTTTCTGAGCTTGTATTAAGTTCTTGGCACCTAAAGAACCAGGCAAAGATCCTGCTTTGGAGGAATTTGCAGTCTTTTAGGGAAGTAAAGATATTCAGCTAAAAGCTATTTTGTATGATATAGAAAAAGAAGAGGAGCTCAGGATAATTTTATAGAAATTTAAATGAAAGAAGTCATTTTCAACAAGACTGAGCATGGAAGTCATGGCAGAAAAATAAGCTGGTCCTTGAAGGACTTGGACACAAGGAAGACCATCCCGGTTCAAGGTACACGTAGGCTAAAAGACAGAATTGGTGATCATGGTGATTGAAGAACAGAAGTAGGACTGCTCGTAAAATGTCTGCAGCCACTCTGTTCCATTACCATTCATTACAACCAAGCAAAAATCCATGAACTGGCTAGAAAGCTCAGATAGAGTAAAACAGTCATCAAGAATTAGATAATGTGACCAAAGAAAACAGTTATTGGCTAAGATTAGGGTGGGCTCTTTTTTTTTTTCTGAGTTTTTATTTATTTATTTGGTTTGTTTCTGCTTTATCCTACTTATGGAAAAGAAAAAAAAATCAGCAACAATCTAAGTAAAGTGAAAGTTTAAGAGAAGCTCCTTTTTATTTATTTATTTTTTGATCTCTTGGGCAACAAGCAAACAAATGAAACCTTGGAAGTCAAAGATGAAGAAGCACAAAAGTTAGTTTGCACATTGCAATTTTGATTAGTTATTTTCATTAGTGAACTTTCATAGTATTCTAGTTCCTAAAACAATGGATTTGCTTTCTTAAAATGATCAGATAGTTAGTCAACCTGTAGATAAAAGTATGACATAATTCACTCTGTTTTACTATTTTTTTGCATCACTTAGTCTTTGCTACTAGGCAAAAACTGACTTACAAAAAGAGATTTTAAAAGAAAGATTCCTTGTTACTATTCATGACTTGAGAAACAGGGATAACACTGACTTTAGCCAATACTCTTTTAAATGAAAAAAACATAAATCATTCAGCATCTACCATTGTTTCAAAATATAAAACTTGGAACAAAATTTAAAGATATGCAAACAGGTTCAAATCAAAACTCTTTCACTAAGTTTAACTGCTATAAGAAAGCATTTGGGGTTTTCTTTTACCTCTGGGGACACTTGCAACTCCCAGTGTTTCTGAGTGTGTGAAAATCCGAGGATCATAGTAGCAGTGTTCTTCATAAACTATTTGCGGTTTGGCATTGAGAGTCCTCACAATTGTGCCTGTGTTACTTTAGCATTCTCCACAGTCTGGCTTCCTCATGCTGGTATTCAGCTCTGGTTAGTTAGCTTGTCCCACTGCCGCCTACTTATGTGCACATGCAAACATTTGTATGCATTTAGGACAGGAGGTGGGAGTGTGTGTTAGTTGCTCAGTCGTGTCCGACTCTGTGCAGCCCCATAGACCGCAGCCTACCAGCCTTCTCCGTCCATGGACTTCTCCAAGAAGGAATACTGGAGTGGGTTGCCGTTTCTTTCTCCAGGAGGTGGGAGGGGGCAAGGCAAAAAGTTGTCTTCTTGTATATCATATTACTTAATTAAGAGAAGAGTCAGACTGAGTTTTGAATTCATGATTTTTTTCTAGTCTGTATTCAGGCCAAGAAAATGTTAATTTTTAATAAAGGAAAAGTTACCTTTATGAATTAAACGCCTTGGTAATTTTACTTTGTCATTAAAACTAATGGCCTCTTTACTAAGTCTTGCTTGCATGTATGTGCTTAGTCTTGTCCAACTCTTTGTGACCCCACGGACTATAGCCCACTGGGCTCCTCTGTCCCTGGAATTTTCCAGGCAAGATACTGGAGGGAGTTGCCATTTCCTTCTCCAGGAGATCTTCCTGACTCAGGGGTCAAACTCACGTTTCTTGCTATCTCCTGCGTTAGCAGATGGGTTCTTTACCACTGCGCCTCCTTATGAAGTATTACAGTTGAATAAATGACTCTGGCCGATCAAGCTATTTCTTAAAGGCATGACTTTCTTAGTTTTTCCTTTCATTAAAAAAAAATTTTTTTTCTATTTCTTTGCTCTCTTTTTTTTTTTCTGCCAGATCTCATGGCTTGTGGAATCTCAGTTCCCCGACCAGGGATTGACCTGGGGTTCTGGCAGTAAAGCCCAGAGCCTAACCACTGGACCATCAGGGAACACCTCTTGGTTCTTTTAAGCCGAGGGTATTGGATACTTGCATGGCCAGAGTGCCAGCACTATGATCACAGACTACGACCATCAGACACCAAGAGTGGATCATCACACTCCTTACTCAAGAGCCTGCATCCAGTCTCACACCTTTCTGAACAAGAAACTCGAGAAAGTCACTGACGACTGATCAATATTAAATGCCACTTGTAAAGTTTTCTATCCCTGCTTTAATTTTTGTCAGTATTTGAAGCTAGTATTTCAATTTCCTTATTCTTTCCCTCTATTTTTGCTGACACCTTTCATTTTGAAGTTTTCCTTCCTAGGCTATTAGCCTTATTTAAGGAAAACCAGATTTTGGTAGTACCTATTGGTATAATCAGTGTAGGTGGACTTTAAATGCCACAGAGCTAAATTTTGCTCATTTCCTTTAGCAAATGATTGTTGAGCATGTTACAAAGCAGCTTATTCTTTATACAGAAAGTAAAAGACAGAGTTCCTGCCTTCAAAAACTGTACATTTTAAAGAGGGGAAGATCTTTTAGGAACCATTTATCCTGTTTCCAAGAGGATCATT
Source organism: Nanger dama (assembly GCA_917880005.1). Lineage (NCBI taxonomy): Eukaryota > Metazoa > Chordata > Mammalia > Artiodactyla > Bovidae > Nanger > Nanger dama. The sequence goes on along the minus strand of CAKJTW010000025.1, from coordinate 24,349,154 downwards.
TGGGCTGTCACAGTGCTTTCACAAACTCTTCTGGATAAGCAACAGTCTCAGATACAAAGTCTGTGCCACATTCTCCTGAAACAATCCAGCTAGCTGACAGTATCCGTGATTAGCCCCAACTGCTCTGAATTTTTTGGAGAAAGGCATGAGCCTGTGTATGCTGCGTATGATACAGGAATGCCACCGAAATCCAACTTAATCCATTAACTCATAAAACAGATTCAATGTTTGTTTAGTGCTTGGCAATACATTTTCTCCAATTTCAAAACCCATTGGAAATCCCACCCACGTTTGAACATATTTTTTCCTTCTTAAATTCTTCAAAGTAATCTTTGCAGAATAGGAACACCAGAATGTTCATGTAAGTAGGGTTGAAATTCCTGTCATCACCTGACAACTTGGCACACTGAAAAGAACATGGTCTTTGAAGTCTAGAAAGACCTTCCAGTCTTTTCATATGAGCCTTGGCAAATCAAGGGACATCTCTGAAACTCATTTCTTCATCTCTTGAGGAGGGATACTATCTACCTGCCAGGACCATTATAAGGATTAAAGGAACAATGCATATTAAAATGTTGACATATACTAGGCACTTAATAAAAATTAGTTGTTGCTATTATCAATAGTAATACTGTAAAGAATCTCAGTTGAGCTTATGTTTATCACTTATTTCTTCATTTAATAGTGAAGAACTGACTCATTGGAAAAGACCAAATGTTGGTAAAGATTGAAAGCAGGAGGAGAAGGGGACAACAGAGGGTGAGATGGTTGGATGGTATCACCGACTCGATGGACATGAGTTGAGCAAGCTCTCGGTGTTGGTGATGGACAGGCTAGCCTGGTGCACTGCAGTCCATGGCGTCACAAAGAGTCGGACACGACTGAGCAACCGAACTGACTAACAATGTCTATTGTACATAGGGTCCTGTTTTGGGTGCTATGGGGGCAGTGGTCCCCAGCCATTTTGGCACAAGGGACCAGTTCCATGGAAGATGTTTTTCCACAGAGCAGGGGGACAGAGGGATGGTCTTGGGATGATTCAAGTGCATTACATTTATTGTGCATCTTATTTCTACTATTTGCATTGTGATATATAATGGTATAATTATATAACTCACCATAATGCAGAATCAGATCATCAGGCATTAGAGTCTCATAAGGACTGGGCCACCTAGATCCCTCACAGACACAATTTACAGTAAGGTTGGGACTCCTATGAGAATCTAATGCTGCTGCTGCTCTGACAGGAGGTGTTCAGGCTATAATGTGAGTGATGGGGAGTGGCTATAAATACAGATGAATCTTTGCTTGCCTGTGTACCACTCATCCCCTGTGTGGCTCGGGTCCTAACAGACCACGTACCCACTGGTATTTGTCCATGGCCCGAGGTTTAGGGACCCCTGCTGTAGTGTATGGGTGGGCATAATACAAACACATAAATTTACCTTCAATAGTCTTATTTTCTGGTTGGAAAATAAGGTGTAATGAGAAGAGGAAGTGCCAAGAGAGGCATGCTAAATGGTACAGAGATTAGCAGGAGGGAAGAGTCTGATTTGATTAGGAACTGAGGTGGAAGAGGAAATAGGGAAGGGCTTCCTGGAGAAAATACGTCTCTGTTCTCCCTCTCCCCTGGGTAAAGGGGGGGTCCTTTCAGGTCGACGAGTTCACCGCAGAGCTCCTCCCACCTCCTCTGAAGTCTCTGACATCCTTAGTCTGTGTCTAGTTGCTGTCAGCAGTCTCTTCTAGAGGTATCACGTTCTCCTAGCAGACCTGGAAAGGATGTTAAAGATCAAGTCCTTCATTCCCCTTAAGGATCTCATGAAATAAAACAACAACAACAACAAAACTCTATTTCAAAAAGCCACTATTTTCTTTTTTTTTGTAAGGTGTGAAGAAACTTGGGCTTCCCTGGTAGCTCAGTGGTGAAGAATCCGCCTGCCAGTGCAGAAGACGCAGGTTCAATCCCTGGGTCAGCAAGATCCTCTGGAGAAGGACACGGCAGCTCACTCTAGTATTCTTGCTGGGGAAATCTCATGGACAGAAGCGCCTGGTGGGTTACAGTCCATGGGGTCACAAAGACTTAGTGACTAAACGACAGCAACAGATGAAGCAACTGTATACCTGTCTCTTATCTGCCTGTGGACATCTTTAGTTTAGTTTCATATTTGGGCAATGAGATTCCAGGTTTTCCACATAATTACTTGATCTTTGTTCAATTTCATGGCAGTTATTTTGCTCTTCTTAAGCAGTTTATAGTCAACATTCAATTTTTAAAAATACATCAAAGTTATTTTTAAAGTATGTGGCTGAACTTGAGATTTTGGAGACGCGTCTTTACAGAATCAAACATTTGTCCTTCCCTGTTAAAGGCAATGGGTACAATATAACTAACATGATTCCCCCATTTTTATTAAGAAACTCCCTGTAAAATGCAAAACCTAGCTGTATGAATTACTTTTTGTAAGTATCACAATGGATATTAAAATAAAACAACTTTTATTGATTGTTGCTTGATAAAAGTCTAGGAGAAACAGATTTAAGATGCTATTTTTTCATATAATAAACATACATTTGCATACTCATTCACATGCACACATATAAGCACACATGTCACACACAGTACCATTTCTTTAAAATCAGACACAAGTTAAGCATGTCTGTTACCCCCATTATTACTTAATGCTGTTTTGGAGAAATCAGCCATGCAAATACTTAAGAAAATAAAGATATATAAATACAAAAAAAAATTCAAATTTCCAACTTCATAAAAAGTCAAGAAACTAAGTAAAAACTCATAGACATAAAAAGAGAAGCCAGTCAGGTAGCAGGTTGAAAATTGAATATATACAACTTAAAAGTTCTTATCTAACAAGAAGGGATCAAGTAAGAAATACAATGGTGAACATTCTGATACAAAATACAGCTTAATACATAAAAAATATAAGAATAAAACAAAAAAGTTCAGCACTTATCTGAAGAAAACTATAAAACCATCAAAAATCACCAAAAAAGGATAAATAAAGAGCTACAGTTGGTTTTTGTATGAATACTCACTCTAGTTATGCCATTATTCACTGAACAAACCTTTGTATTTAGCACAATCTTGATAATTTTTTATTAAATTACTTTAACATCTAAAAATAAAAATTAATTTAATAAAAACATTTCTGAAGAGAAGCAGCAACTGAGGAAGGCACTGAGCGGCCAAATATTCAAATACAATAAATGCAGGATGCCCCATAAACATGTGAACAGATGCAGACGACACCACACAGTCAAAGTCATTACCATGATTATTCATAGTCAAAGAGATGAAAATGAAAATGGAGTTTCCTTTTTGCTGTTTTGGAAGATGTTAGAGATAATAAAGATATCTAGGGCTCATAAATATAGGCATCAGGTTTCATGTGCTGCTAATGTAAGTGGGTATAATTTTCCTGAGAGAGATTTGGCAGTGTATTTCAAATGTTTAAATGTGCACACTCTTAAGGCTGTGCACCAAAGTATGTAGGCATGAATGATGTAATGAATCAACTGTTTCATCTGGGAATTTTTCCTATGTAAATAAGTAGATGAGTGCCTCAAGATACATGAACAAGGACATTGATTATAGCTTTATTTATAAGGAAAAAGAATATAGATAAATAAAAAGAAGAAACAGACAATGACTTTTTAATGAAGAATTGATATGATCATTTATGTGATCATCTGCTTAATGCAAGAGCAAGATTCTTTAACATTTAGCTGAAAAAGCAGGCTATAGCACAGAAGTATGATATACCATGTTAAAATATGTATGAACACACACATATATATGCACACACAGTTGGCTCTCCTTATCCAGGAGTTCCCCATCCATGGATTCAACCAAACTGCAGATCAAAAGTATTTTTAAAAATCCAGAAATTTTCAACAAGTAAAACTTGAATTTGCCATGTGCCTGCAACTATTTACTTAGCATTTCCATTGTATTATGTGTTACAGTGTAAACAAAAAAAGTTTACTTTTGCTTCATGGTCTAAAGTCTTTGATTGTGTGGATCACAAGAACTGTGGAAAATTCTTAAAGAGATGAAAATCCCAGACCACCTTACTTGTCTCCTGAGAAACGTGTATGCAAGTCAAGAAGCAACACTTAGAACTGGATATAGAACAATGGACTGGCTCAAAATTGGGAAAGGAGTACATCAAGGCTTTATATTGTCACCCTGCTTATTTAACTTCTATGCAGAGTGCACCATGCAAAATGCCAGCTGGATCAATCACAAGCTGGAATCAAAACTGCTGGGAGAAATATCAACAACCTCAGATATGCAAACGTTACTGCCCTAATGGCAGAAAGCAAAGAGGAACTAAAGAGCCTCTTGATGAGGGTAAAGGAAGAGAGTGAAAAAGCTGGCTTAAAAACTCAACATTCCAAAAACTACGCTCATAGCATCTGGGCTCATCACTTCATGCAAATAGATGGGGGAAAATTGTAAACAGTGGTAGACTTTATTTTCTAAGGCTTCAAAACTCATGGCAGATGATGACTGCAGCCATAAAATTGAAAGGCACTTGCTCCTTGGAAGGAAAGCCATGAGAGACCTCGACAGCATGTTAAAAGTAGAGACATCACTTTGCCTACAAAGGTCCATATAGTCAAAGCTATGGTTTTTCCAATAGTTGTGTATGGGTGTGAGAGTTGGACCATGAAGAAGGCTGAGTGCAGAAGAATTGATGCTTTTCAACTGTGGTGTTGGAGGAGACTCTTGAGAGTCCCTTGAATAGCAAGGAGCTCAAACCAGTCAATCCTAAAGAACATCAACTGTGAATATTCACCAGAAAGGCTGATGCTGAAGCTCCAGTATTTTGGCCACCTAATGTGAAAAGCCCACTCACTGGAAAGACCCTGATGCTGGGAAAATTTGAGGGCAAGAGGCGAAGGGGGCAACAGAGGATGAGATGGTTGGATGGCATCAGTGTCTCAATGGACATGAGTTTGAGCAGACTCTGGGAGTTGGTGAAGGACAGGGATGCCTGGCGTGCTGCAGTCTATGGGTCACAAACATGCAGACACGACTTAGTGACTGAACAAGATATTACATGAAATACACTAGAGATGCTTTAGAGCATACAGGAGGATACACATAGGTTATATGCAAGTACTATGGCCTTTTAAATGAGGAACTTGAGCAACCACAGATTTTGGTATCCATGAAGGTCCTGGAACCAGTTCCCCACAAATACTAAGGGATGACTGCACATGTATAAATATAAAGAACACACAAGTGAGCATACATTTGATGGAGTATTCACCAAAGTGTTAATAATTTTCATCTCTGGGTGGAATGATTATTAACAACCTTTGTTATTTTCTTTCTTTGAATCTGGATATTTAAAAATAAACACTTAAACTTTCAGTTCTCTGCGACTCTTGCTGTAACTGTTGTTACTCAGCCTCCTTTTGTGTGAGCCTTGAGCAGACATCTCTGCTCTCTCAGGCCGACAGCCATCTTCTTTCTTCTTATCAGTAGATTCCCATTACCTCTGGCCTTCCTTGGCGACTATGAAGCCACAAAAGGGATTTCTTTTTCATCACGAGGGAGGGCTGGAATCCTCTCTGAGAATGCTGATATCTGAGTTGTTATCTGATGTTTCCAAAGTTGCTGCTCTGGTGGGGATGAATTCTCTGGAGTCTATTAACTATTCACAAGACTGATTCTTTTCCTTTGTGAATACCTGGCTGTACTAAATTTCCACAGCAGTCCTTCATGGTCTTTCCTTTGTCTGGCTAGGTGTTCATACCTGAGATGACCTTGAAAATCATGTTGAAGGTGACAGAGCATGACTCTTTGAATGACTTGTGATCAGAGTCGTTCTGGCAAACTAGAATTGCTGTGGATTATTTCTGAATGTGCACTGCACACACACAGACACACACACACAAAACACCAACAAAGCCAAAAGCAAGCAAACAACAAAAATAGTTCTGTGCTTGAGCCATTATACTTTTTTTTAGTCTATTTATTGTTGCAGATAATTGACTGTACCTAATTCCAAAACTGTCATTTTGTAATGCAGTGCTACGCCAGTGTCCATTCTCCCACTCTGCCTTACATCTCGTGTCCCGGTCAGCCCAGCTTGTACCCATGTATCAGAGTCCTTATGAGAACAGCTTCTTCAGATGGTGCCCCAGTCTCATTCTCCACATGGCTTCCCTGAGTTTGTATGGCCCAGCAGGCAACATTCTTAGATACCTTCATTGCAGTATTCTTCCTTCCTCTTCTGCCTTCTCCTTAGAGGTGCCTATTCAACTTTTAGCCTGAAACCATCACGGCGCTTGATTCATAGAGAAGACTCTTAATGCTTGTTCTTCCCAGTTGATTATCTGTGCTAAGACAGCTTGAGGCTAAGCAAGGACTCCCATTATACCTGCAAGAAATTGTCTTTTTCATGGATGTTTGTAAGCTGCTAAGTCTAAACTAAATGAACTAGGAACATCAGGCATCATGGTCATAAATGAGGAAGTGGGGTTTAGTGGGGAACACATCAGAGGGACCTGGACCTGAGTCCTGAATCTTGCCTATCAAGATGACATTCTCTCTGACTCAATTTCCTCAGCTGCAAAATGGACAGGGGTGGGGGGGAAGAATTTCTACGTGACAAGTGCATACTGAAATATAAATGGGATGGTCTTTATAATTTGCTTGACACTTAATGTCACAATAACTGACGGGTAAATCTGATAAGAAAGAGAATGACAGTGATAGAAAACATGATGATAAAGCCCATTGGGTTGAAAATCTATAGGAGGGAGGGAGAGGGACTGAAAGAAAGAGAGAAACTTAAATACTCAAAGGGTAGACGCCGACCCTGAAAAAGTTAAGTTACAGTCAGTGGTATTTTAATACTCCACGTGACTCACAGTTATTAGATGCAGCCTCAGAGCTAGCATGGCAATGAGTCCGCCATGTATATGGTGCTCATTCCTTCACCTCCTCAAAGTTTCATTATTCTCCTTTGACATATTTTATGTGAATGGAGATATTTTCAGCAGGTTATTATGCCCCATTGCTATATTAGCACCTTCTAGAGTACTTCATGATTTCATCTCCTTAGTATGTATTCCCATGGAAACAGCATATAGTATAACACAGCTGAGAAGGGGCCCCATACGCCTTTCCTGTGTATATCTTCAAGAACGACATTAACTAGGGGAATGAGGCTGGCAATATGGGGTTTATTGTGAATTTTCATAGTGATTCCTTTTGCATCTCTCAAAGAGTTCTGTTTTTAATAAACTTTACTAGAAATGTAACATTACCAAAAGTATAATCAAATGCATTGTATATGTATGAATCATAATAAATGGGGATTAGATAATGTTTTTGCTTACATAAATAGGCTGTTTCACAGTTGATATTTATTTTTAGTGGAAAAAATTTGTTTGGGTGAAGCAAGACAAAGGCTGTAGAGTAGGGCTGACTTATATTCAAGTAAAATTTATGAATACACATGAAGTCAACCACAATGTTCTCTCTACCCCATGCATTGCTCAAACGTGGACTCAGTTGGTGAGTTCTGTGGGCTCTAAGGATTGCAGTCATCTGAATTCTCATAAGGGATTAACTTCATGATATTTCTTAAATTTGTTACCTTGAGCACCTAATTTCTCTTAGTCCTGATTTTTCTCATTTGTAAAACACAGCTGCTGAAAGTGGTGAGCCTAGTACATATGACAGATGAAAGCATATCATTTTGAGCACCCCCTCTCCTCTAAGTGACAAAATGATTTTTCAGTAAGAATAATAATAAGATGAGTGAATAATAATAGTGGCAAGGAAAAAATACAGGCAGTAAAATTTTTCTATGAATGTATATATAATCATGCCAATAGAAAAAAAATCGAAGGATTAATGTTTTTAATTACATTAATATATTTTTTAAGAGGCAAAAGAGCTTACACATGCTTTTACATAATAGTATCATAGTTTCTGACTTTGTGCAGATGGGTCAATGATATTGTCAAATTTGGTCTTCTTTGCCTATTTATGTTCAATAAATAGTATAGCCAGACTTGTTAGTCTGTCTTCCATTATAGTTGATAAGAATTATTGGATTTAATTAAATAAGTAATATTTTAGCTTGAGAGATATAATTGACATACAATTCTATATAAATTTAATGTATACAGCATAATGGTTTGACTTATATATAGATCATGAATTATTATAATAAGTTGGTGAATATCTACCATGTCATATAAATACAAAATAAAAGAACTAGGAAAAACATTTTCTCATGATTAAAGCTCTTAGGATTTACTCTTAACAACTGTCATGTACAACATGCAGTAGTTTTAATTATATTTATCATGCTGTACATTGCACCCCTAGTATTATTTATCATGTAAGTGGAAGTTTGAACGTTTTAACTACCTTCATCTAATTTCCCTTCCCTTCACTGCCTGCCCCTGGTTAACACAGATCTGATCTCTGTTTCTATGAGGTTACTTGTTTTTCAAGTATAGTTGACCCATTTTCTCTCATAGTTTATTACAAACTCTTTCATTTTATTGATTTTAATTGAAAATTCTTATTTTGCAAGAATTGATTGATATGCACATAGTTAAGAAAAATATTATACAGAAATTATTATATAGGCTACGTATTGGTCTTTGAGATTAATTCTACTGCTTTCAAATGTCTTTGAAATTTAAAATACTAACTAAAATAACTTTATCAGAAAATCTATCAAAATGTTTCATATTTTGTAATATGTTTTGCAAAAATCAAGGAAAAGACTATATGACAAAACTACTAACATTATTTGATCAATTGCTTTAGAACAGGCGTCCAATTTCTTGAAAAAATGATTGAGGGAGTTCAGCATTCTTTTGTACTTTTGTTTTCTAGCAATGTAAGGCAAGCATCTTTTGTTGCTTCTTCTTCATCCTTCATTAAAATTTTAATATTTTTTCCTAGGCAAAACATTCATTTTCTTATATCATGTTGTGGTACAGTTAATGACCTTTTGCACAATTTCTATATGCTGAGTGTCAGAAAATATACTGTTTCAAGGTACATTGATTAAGCTGATTCTGGGTTTTTGTAAGTAGCACTTTCATATAAAAATTCACAGTATAAAAATTCAAGTTAATTTATGAGCTAAAATTTGCACTGAGCCAGCCAGGAACATAACACCTTGAACCTCTGCTGTTTTAAGTTTTAGATGTAAACTAGTTCTCCAAGAGGTCACTCAGGATGTCAAAAATGAAATCTCTGGTTCTGTTTCTTCACCTTTTTCAATTGCTATGTTATTGATGTTCATTCAGAATCACCCATTTAAATACAGCGATAGGTAAGACCACAAATGCTAGGAATGTGAACTACACTTAGTGCAAGTTGGAATGGTTCCAAATTGTCACAAACACAATCTCAACATCAGTACCCAGAGCTGCTGTACCTCTTGAGGACAGCCTGAATAATTGGGAGTTCTCTAAACTAACTTCTGGGTAGAATATGAGGTTTATTCAAGATTAAATAGCAAAAAGTATTAATTTAAAGTTCACATATATATTATCTAAACTCGGTGGTAACCCAAATAATTGTTTAGAATTTAGACTAACAGAAAAATTTTCTCATTGAGAAATAGTTTGTCACAGGTGTTTAAAATTTCTGGCTCAAGGTGATAACGAAGGGCAGAATAGCTTTTCATTCCATTTTTAGTATTGCTTTATAATCCTTTTGGATAATAGACCCCTTACTGCCTGCACCCATCATACATAACATGTGATGATGTAACCGCTCACATCATTCTGCCTCTGATACCACACTAGTTTGAGAAATTCACTAGGACAAGGGCTTGCTGGTGTTAGGTTCTCTACAAAGACTAATTTTCAAGTTTAGTAACATCCACCCCAGACTTCACTCTGCAAGGTGTTTGTCTACAGAAGTGTACAGGTAAAAGATAATTTTAAAAATAATTTTTATAATTATTATTTATTTGGAGCACCATGGCACATGGGATTTTTATTAGGCAACCAGGAATTGAACCTGCACCCCCTGCAGTGGAAGCGTGGTGTCTCAACCACTGAGCCACCGGCAAAGTCCCTCAAATATTCTTTATATATTTTCTGAACATCCATACAATATCAGACACTGACCTGATCCGACCCTTGGAAATACAAGAATGAAAGGCCTGGCAGTCTCTGCATTTGAGGAACATACTAACCCATTAATGAATAAATTATTTTTCAAAATCTCAGCGATTATTTTAAAATTTCTTTATGTATCCTCATATAAGGACAGCTTCAAGTCACAATATGAATGGCTTAAACTGTAAGGCCATTTGTTATTGGATTCTTATTCTGTCTAGAAGTGAAGAATGGACAAGACAAAGATCTCCATGGAGCTGTGTCTATCTTCTCAAGGAGAAAGTTTGCTACAAGTCATGTTCAAAGGACATGTCAAGATATATACTCTTAGGTATCTAAGGACACTTCAAGGTACTTGAGAGGTGAGTTTTGCTCAAAAGATATGAGTGATTCTTAGCATTCATCTGTTCTTAATAGGTTTTCCCAATACAATGTAGCAGAGGAAAAAGTAGAATTGAACATTCCTGGTTTAAATGTTCCCTTTCATTATTTACTCTCTGTGTTATCATAGGCATGGTATTAAACCCTCTTCAAGGCTCTGTCCTGCATCTTTGAGACAGGGATGTTAAAGATGGCTGACTCTATCTCCTAAAATGAAAGCATAGCATCAAGACAGAAGGAATGTAATTGGGAGGACTAAGCCAGCCAGTGACTGTATGGTCTTAGTGAAGTCCCTTCCCCTCTCTGAATGTAAGGTCCCGCATGTGTACAATGAAGAACTGCACCCAGATCAGGTATTTTGTAACTCAGTGTAGCAGTTATTATATAAATGATCACAAGAGAAGGCCACCTATCAAAGAAGAAAGGAATCAAAGAGAGCCCAAGGATGAAGCTGCACTAAGCCAGTTTTAGGGACTATTAGGAGAGTCAGTGAAGGTGCCCAAGGGAAAAACAGTGGAGTAGAATGACCTGAGCTTACTTCCTCTCAAGGAAACACCGAAATGGCAACTAACCGCTGAACAACCATCAACAAAAAAGACTAGAACCAACAGTAACCAAAACAAAGTATTTTACTTACAATGACAAAGAAGCCAAAAGGAGATGGTAAGAAGGGCACATTGATGATACAATCAAATCCCACATCTACTGGGTGAGTTACCCACAAACTAAAAAACAATTATATCACAGAGGTTTTCCTAAGAGAATGAGAGTTCTGAACCCCATGTCAGGTTCCTCAGTGTGGTTGTCTCGCATTAGGGAGGAACCCTCCGGAGCGGCATTTGGCTTTGAAGACCAGTGGGACTTGATTACAGCAACTCCACTCGGAGGGTGCATTCAAGGTCTTGTGCACACTTGGGCAAGGGGGGGGAAAGCAGTGACTTCATAGGAGCCTGGGACAGACCTACCCACTAGTCTTGGAGGGTCTTCTGGAGAGGTGGTGGCGGCGGGGGGGCACCTGCGGCTCACTGCAAAGACAAGGGCACAGCTGGCAGAGGAACTGGGGAGAATGCACTGGTGTGAGCTGTCCTAGAGGCTGCCATTTTGATGCCAAGACCCACTCCACCCAGATGTTGTACATCTGAAACTAACACACACACAAAAATTTTTCTTAAACTTAAAGAATAATGAGAATTTTAGGACAACCGTTGGACAGATTTTGAACCATCAAGAACAAAAATTATTTCATCTTGACTTTTCAGCTTTTGAAGTTTCCTTTTAATCATCACAAACTAGGTCCTAAAGTCAGTCAGTGATCTCACTGTATAACATGAGTGACTACATGGCAGCAACTTTAGGGATCATCTTATTTAAATCTTCACCACCCTTTTTTGCCACCCTTTCCATCAAAAGAGTAGGAAGGTAAGGGGATGTAGAATGATAGAGGATGGTTTCTAGAATTCTGTGGTTGAATTCTGCTTGCTTCCTGCATCATGATTCAACATGCTGCCTGTAGAGTGAAGAGGAAGTTTTCCAAGAGACACAGTCTTTCCTAGACACACACGTCTTCATGCTGACTCCCTCCTTTGCTACCTGCTCAACTGTCCTCTCTGATTTCCCAGAGTACACCAAGCAGTCTGGCTTTAAGTGGCAGTCAAAGCCATGGGGACAAAATTCTGGTTCCCACCACTGTGGAACATTCCCAAGTCATTTTTCATATGGCACATCAGGAAAAAATATTTCCTTCTTTATTGACCTGATGCATTCCATTATCTCTTCACTAGGTTTTGTTATACCATTGTAATTGACTCTCTGTCCTCTTGCCCCTAATTTTATAGGTATCTCTGTCACATTCCATCCTAATCTGTTTACTTGCCTTCACCTCAACAGACTTTGAGTTCGTTGATGGCAAGACCTGTGTCTGACCATCCTTACTGCCTGGGGCCTGGTAGAGGACGTGGCAGAAAGAGAAAGTGTTGGACTCAGTGACAGCTGAACGGCTATGTAGTCTGTGAGTTTGACCCTGCTTGTTGACTGATGCTGAGCCAAGCTCTTTGACAGCTGAAGAATTCTGCACCCTCCAGAGGCCCCAGTTTTGGAACTCTGGTCAAGTTTTTGAGGAAACACTTTCCCCATTAGATAGAAATCCCCATCTGGACCGCATTCCATTGCCTCAAAGGTCAATAAATAATTCAGGAGGCAATAAGCTAACTTTTTGGACATGGGCTCAAGTTGAGGAATCTCAAAGCAAATAGAAGATGAGATACTGTTTCAAGCTGTAGTGTCAACTCACATCAACACACATAGAAGCATATCCACCCAAATTCAGATCTCAGTGAAGCAACCCACAGAGTGCTGCTGAAAGAACAGAGGTCTGTCTCGTCAAAGCTACAGTTTTCCCAGTGGTCATGTATGGATGTGAGAGTTGGACTGTAAAGAAAACTGAGCACCAAAGAATTGATGCTTTTGAACTGTGGTGTTGGAGAAGACTTGAGAGTCCGTGGACTGCAAGGAGATTCAACCAGTCCATCCTAAAGGAAATCAATCCGAAAGGAAATCGGTCCTTTCATTGGAAAGACTTCATTGGAAGGACTGATGCTGAAACTGAAACTCTAGTACTTTGGCCACCTGATGTGAAGAACTGACTCATTTGAAAAGACCCTGATGTTGGGAAAGATTGAGGGCTGGGGGATAAGGGGATGACAGGATGAGACGTTTGGATGGCATCACCAACTCGATGGACATGAGTTTATGTAAGCTCCTAGAGTTGGTGATGGACAGGGAAGTCTGGTGTGCTGCAGTCCATGGGGTTGCAAAGAGTCGGGCATGACTGAGTGTCTGAACTGAACTGAACTCATTGATGGGACAGAAGGCTGACTCTTAGGCAAAGGAAGACCTAGCAAGTTTCATGAGGTAGAGGAGGAAAAAGACATTCCTTCACACCCTTGTGGTTCTAAAAATTGAAGTGATTCAGCCTCATAGCACAAGAGGTTAGACTTGAGATTAATTGATAAGTTAACTGAACCCAAACAATACCCAATAAATACCCATTCTGCCTTCATTTAGGTTTTCAAAATGAAAAAGAGCTTATGGTATTGGGAGGGACAGCTAGTTAGAGTACTGGATGGTGAGAGCTGTAATAAAGAGAAGTTCGTGGTATGATATGGAAGATCTAACACTGCCTGGAGACTAAGGGAAAAAAAGAAGGTAAGTTATTGGCTGAATGTTGTGGAATGAATAAGTGATAATCAGATAAAGTGGGGTAGAAAGAGCTCCGTGTGGGAAGTCAGCTTAGATAATGGTGCAGGGACCAGAAAGTCCAGCAAATTGAAGAATGGTAAATGATTCTGTATGGCAGAGAGAGACAGAAGATAGAAAAAATGGTATATGAGGAGACCAATCATGGCAGAAAGTAAGGCGGGAGAGTTGGGTAGGAGCCAAATTATGAAACATCTTGGAAGTCATGATAAGTAACTTGCAGTCCTTCATCCTGGGAAGCCCTACGGAGCCACAGGGAAGGTCTTTTGGTATGATGTCATTTTTCTGGATGGCAGAGGCAGAGGCAGGTTTGTTAACATTGCTTCTCTTCCAGTGCAGCTCAGGGAAATGAAGGGGCGGATGGACCCATAACATCCAAGGCAAGTGTCAACCAGACAAGTGGTTTATAGAAGGAACTCAGTCCTCACAGTTACATATTGTATTTTGTATCAGAGAATTAGGAGAATAACAGCCAAGGACTGGGATTAAAACATCCCTTACACCCACCATCCCCTATTCATCTGTAGATCCAGTAGGAACCGAATGGACAAAGGGAAAACTGCAGAGTTTAAAAGATGTAAGAAGGGATCATAGGAGTGAGGCCCACTTCACCACATTCTAAGTGAAGGGGGGTTGGAAGAAGCAGCATATACAGAAGGTTATGAAGGGCAAGGATGAAGTCAGAGGCGAGAGGGAAGGTAAAGACAAGAGAGAACCCTTGTGGACCCTGTCAAGGCCCACATAGCAAGGACTTGCCCTTACGAGGTATAGGAGGTAAATTGAAGTAACTCAGTCATTAGTAATTTAACTTATGCTTGGCTTTTGGCTATTTATTAGAGTCATTCAGTAAATAACTGGTCAGGACTTCCTGGGTGGTTCAGTGGTTAAGAATCTACCTGCCAATCCAGGGGACACAAGTTTGATCTCTGGTTCAGGAAGATTCCTCATGCCATGGCGTAACTAAGTCTGTGCTCCACAGCTACGGAGCCTACACAGCTCTCGAGCCTGTGCTCTGCAACAAGAAGGGTCACAGCAATGAGAAGCCCTTGTCCACAACTAGAGAACAGTTCCCACTCACTGCAATCAGAGAAAGCCCATGCATAGCAATGGAGACTCAGGGCAGCACGACCCCCTTCGCCCTGCCCCCCGATTATCACTTATCCATTCCTCAACATTCAGCCCATACCGTATCTCTTTTTCCGCCAACTCTCCAGGCAGTGTTAGATCTCCCGTATCATGCCATATATAAATATAAATATAAATGAAATATAAATATATGTATAACTGGTCAAACTTCTCTTGGTTTAGAACGGTGAAGGGAAGTCAGTGGTTTCTCATAGTGACAGGTACATACCCCATATGGAGTACAAAACAATTGAGAATATTAATCAGTAGAAACTGCAAATTGGAGAGCCAGAAGACTCACTCTGCTAACTTTCCTCTCTTTTGATCATATCTAGAGATATTTTTTGAAGGGTAAAAAGGATGGATTCAGGAGTCTGCCATAGGGATTAGTTACCATTTATTGGGGACATCCTGTGTGTCAGGGGCTGAGCTAAGTGCTTTATGTACATGACTTCATTTAACTCCTACAGCAATCCTGTGTTACCTGTGCTATTTGTCTCTGTCTTCCTTTAGAGATTAGTATAAAGAAACTTGTAAACTATGTTGAGTCAGCACAGTAAATTGGATATCCTTATGCTACAAAATCCATAGAACTTGGGGGTAAAATATTAAAGGAAGCAGGGGACCATTCCTTAAAGTTGGTGAATTAGTATTTTTGAAACTGCAGGCCCTGTCCTACTGATGTGTGGGAAAATCAATTTAATGAGTAGTGACTTGCGTTTAAAAATGAAATGGAATGGAGTGCATAGAAAGGAATGGAATAGAATGGAATGGAATGGAGAAGAGAAGAAAAGGAAAAATAAATCAGTGTGTAGTGTAGATAGTAAGGGTAAATTTTGTTCCATGAATGATAAGTTTTTGTGTATGCTGGGTTACAATGTAAAATAGGGGTCATTATGTGAGTCACTCACAGAATTTGAAATCCACTGTTTAAATACATATCAGAGCTTGTTAGAAAATCAGGCAAATCTTTAGAAGATGAAACAGAGCAAGATCCCTGACTCTGGAGGTGTGACATGGATTTGCTGGGTAAAGCACTGGCTGAAAGAATGCATCTTTTAAACTGAAGTTTTAAATGTATTGGTAATTTTTGCCATGGTTGAAAAATGTGAACAAGCAAGCAGAAAGTGCATATAAGCTAGAATTTTTATAGGAGGTGAATGGTTACCAGTGGATGTTAGAACATTCTTTTTATCCAACATTCTTTAAAGAGTTACTTTTACCATTACAATACTTGAGTACATGTATTAGGGCATTGGGATGCAATAATTGGTAAATTATAGAGGAAAATTTCATTTCAAAGTTAATTTTGCAAAAATATATTATCAGAATGATTCTCGCAAACTGATGAAGAGAACTCCAGTGTTAGATTTTCCTCTTGGGCCAACTCCTGAAGAGCAGCATTTCCTCGTCTCTAGTGCCATAGAACTAGAATCTCATTTCTGTGATTCTATCTAACATCTCGGAACAATGCACTGAGGGAACGTGCTGAGTAGTTGGCAGGCAGACTTAGCATCTCAGGGAGGAAACTGATTACCATTTCAGGACTTCCATACAGCCGCTGTCCAAATCACAGTGAACATGATAAACCCTAAGTTAAACTGACCTCCTGCTGATATGCCTGGAACACCATCAAAATCTTATTTCCAAATATCACGGAAGGGACTATGTGGAATCTTCTGACTTCAGGAGCATTCAAATGACTGGGGAATCTGTTTTTCATTATGGTTGGGATAAAAACAAAATGTTTAACTCTCGCATGACTCTAGTGGAACACAGATTTGGTTTGTCTTAGAAATGACTGTTGGGCATCATAATTACAATTTTCTTTCTGCCTCAGTGAAGGCACACAGTGGAGTGGGCTTCCAAATCACAGAGGCAAAGAAGTGAGAGCTTAAGCACTAAGATACATATGTGCATACACATGTGCACACACACACGTGTACACATACATCAGCTGCTGTTTCATTTGCAATTCATGAAACTTTGAATTGGGAGGATTTTTATTTTAAAGGCATATCCGTTTGCTGACAAACTCATAAATCATTTTATTTCTCTGCTATAAAGCAAAAATCATTTTTTAAGCCATTGAAATCTTTGAATGTCTGTTCATTTGGCAAATGTACCTCATACTGAAATAAACCTGCTGTCAGGCTTGACTGGAAGCTCACATTCCCTGAATGTGTGTGTTTTGCAGTGTTCATCCAGGGGCCCACCAATTTGGATTTTGCTCTCAAATTGAAGAAAGTAGGGGAAACTGCTAGACCATTCAGGTATGACCTCAATCAAATCCCTTATTATTATACAGTGGAAGTGAGAAATAGATTTAAGGGCCTAGATCTGATAATTAGAGTGCCTGATGAACTATGGAATGAGGTTGGTGACATTGTACAGGAGACAGGGATCAAGACCATCCCCCTGGAAAAGAAATGCAAAAAGCAAAATGGCTGTCTGGAGAGGCCTTAAAAATAGCTGTGAAAAGAAGAGAGGTGAAAAGCAAAGGAGAAAAGGAAAGATATAAGCATCTGAATGCAGAGTTCCAAAGAATAGCAAGAAGAGATCAGAAAGCCTTCTTCAGCGATCAATGCAAAGAAATAGAGGAAAAGAACAGAATGGGAAAGACTAGAGATCTCTTCAAGAAAATCAGAGATACCAAGGGAAGATTTCATGCAAAGATGGGCTTGATAAAGGACAGAAATGGTCTGGACCTAACAGAAGCAGAAGAGATTAAGAAGAGGTGGCAAGAATACATGGAAGATCTGTACAAAAAAGATCTTCATGACCCAGATAATCATGATGATGTAATCACTAATCTAGAGCCAGACATCTTGGAATGTGAAGTCAAGTGGGCCTTGAAAGCATCACTACGAACAAAGCTAGTGAAGGAGATGGAATTCCAGTGGAGCTGTTTCAAATCCTGAAAGATGATGCTGTGAAAGTGCTGCACTTAGTATGCCAGCAAATTTGGAAAACTCAGCAGTGGCCACAGGACTGGAAAAGGTCAGTTTTCATTCCAATTCCAAAGAAAAGCAATGCCAAAGAATGCTCAAACTATGCACAATTGCACTCATCTCACACTCTAGTAAAGTAATGCTCAAAATTCTCCAAGCCAGGCTTCAGCAATACGTGAATCGTGAACTCCTGACGTTCAAGCTGGTTTTAGAAAAGGCAGAGGAACCAGAGATCAAATTGCCAACAGCTGCTGGATCATGGAAAAAGCAAGAGAGTTCCAGAGAAACATCTATTTCTGCTTTATTGACTATGCCAAAGCCTTTGACTGTGTGGATCACAATAAACTGTGGAAAATTCTGGAAGAGATGGGAATACCAGACCACCTAACCTGCCTTTTGAGAAATCTGTATGCAGGTCAGGAAACAACAGTTAGAACTGGACATGGAACAACAGACTGGTTCCAAATTGGGAAAGGAGTACATCAAGGCTGTATACTGTCACCCTGTTTATTTAACTTATATGCAGAGTACATCATGAGAAACGCTGGACTGGAAGAAACACAAGCTGGAATCAAGATTGCCGGGAGAAATATCAATAACCTCAGATATGCAGATAATACCACCCTTATGACAGAAAGTGAAGAAGAACTAAAGAGCCTCTTGATGAAAGTGAAAGAGGAAAGTGAAAAAGTTGGTTTAAAGCTCAACATTCAGAAAACAAAGATCATGGTATCCGGTCCCATCACTTCATGGGAAATAGATGGAGAAACAGTGGAAACAGTGTCAGACTTTATTTTGGGGGGCTCCAAAATCACTGCACATGGTGACTGCAGCCATGAAATTGAAAGACGCTTACTCCTTGGAAGAAAAGTTATGACCAACCTAGATAGTATATTCAAAAGCAGAGACATTACTTCGCCGACGAAGCTTCGTCTGGTCAAGGCTATGGTTTTTCCTGTGGTCATGTATGGATATGAGAGTTGGACTGTGAAGAAGGCCG
The DNA here is from genome assembly GCA_917880005.1 of Nanger dama. Taxonomy (NCBI): domain Eukaryota; kingdom Metazoa; phylum Chordata; class Mammalia; order Artiodactyla; family Bovidae; genus Nanger; species Nanger dama. The sequence continues at coordinate 24,330,305 of CAKJTW010000025.1, read as the reverse complement.
AGCACCGAAGAATTGATGCTTTGAACTGTAGTGTTGGAGAAGACTCTTGAGAATCCCTTGTACTGCAAGGAGATCCAACCAGTCCATTCTAAAGGAGATCAGCCCTGGGATTTCTTTGGAAGGACTGATGCTAAAGCTGAAACTCCAGTACTTTGGCCACCTCATGCGAAGAGTTGACTCATTGGAAAAGACTCTGATGCTTGGAAGGATTGGGGGCAGGAGGAGAAGGGGACGACAGAGGATGAGAAGGCTGGATGGCATCACTGACTCGATGGACATGAGTCTGAGTGAACTTCGGGAGTTGGTGATGGACAGGGAGGCCTGAATGAGTGAGTGAAGTCACTCAGTCGTGTCCGACTCTTTGTGACCCATGGACTGTAGCCTACCAGGGTTCTCTGTCCATGGGATTCTCTAGGCAACAATACTGGAGTGGGTTACCATTTCTTCTCCAGGGGATCTTCCCCAACCCAGGGACTGAACCTGGGTCTCCCACATCAGAGGCAGATGCTTTAACCTCCAGCCACCAGGGAAGCCCATACTGGCGTGCTGCAATTCATGGGGTCGCGAAGAGTCGGACATGACTGAGCGACTGAACTGAACTGAACTCGTTGAAGTTGCCTTGCCAGAGTGCTGCGCTCAGCATTTGTGTTCATCCTTTGGGGGCCTTATCAGGGTAGCCTTTTGTCTTCTTTGGAGGGCTTTTAAGTTTCACCCAAAGTTTAAGTGTGATAGTAGAGTCTGGACAGAATCCAAATGGAGCAGGAGAATGAAGCAGATTTAAACTAATAAGATTCTGAGGGCATCGTGTGTTAATTCTGGGGTTTTCACTGCTTTTCCCTAGAAACTATAATCCTAGGCTAAGTTATGTTAGAGGAGGGATGGAGCTGATGGTTGTTAATTATTCAGTGTCCCATGTTTCATCAGCTGTGCCTTTGTGCTTACTATTCTCTCTCCCTGAAATGTGCATTCTCTGTTTCTGCACGGCCAATTCCTCATCCTTTAGGTCTCAGTTCATTTAATTCTGTTAATTATTCATTGAGTTCAGTGTTACTGTCACCTCTTGAAAGATAAAGAAACTGGGGCTCCAAGAGTTTAGACAGTTTATCAACGGACTTAATGCATATAGAGACAGGATTCCATCTCTATTGTTCTGAATTCAGAGATCATTTTCTTAAAGATCATAGTATGCTGCTTAGTTCTCTGCTCTAAAAGGCTATCAGGCTAGTATAGAGGGGAAGTTAGGTTTTACTAACCAGTTCCCGAATGGAGGTGCTTGTGTGATGCTGCAAAACTCTGGGGGTTCACTGAAGAATTCCTGAAGGAAGAGTTGACTCTTGGAGGACTTGAAGAGGCAAAGATGTTTTATGTAGAGGAACACCAGACAAAATGGAAAACAGTATGGAGATCCCTTAAATCTAGGAATAAAACCTCCATATGACCCAGCAATCCCAATCCTAGGCATATACCCTGAGAAAACCAAAATTGAAAGAGACACATGTGTCCCACTGTTCATTGCAGCATTCTTTACAATAGCTGGAACATAGAAGCAACCTAGATGTCCATTGACAGATGAATTGATAAAGAAGTGTGCTACATATACACAATGGAATATTACTCAGCCATAAAAAGAAACACATTTGAATCAGTTCTAATGAAGTGGATGAACCTAAAGCCTATTATACAGAGTGAAGTAAGTCAGAAAGAGAAAGAGAAATACCATATACTAACACATATATACAGAATCTAGAAAGATGGTCCTGAAGAATTTATTTGCGGGACAGCACAGGAAGCAACAGTTAGAACTGGACATGGAAGAACAGACTGGTTCCACATAGGAAAAAGAGTGCATCAAGGCTGTATATTGTCACCCTGCTTATTTAACTTCTATGCAGAGTACATCATGAGAAATGCTGGACTGGAAGAAACACAAGCTGGAATCAAGATTGCTGGGAGAAATATCAGTAACCTCAGATATGCAGATGACACCACCCTTATGGCAGAAAGTGAAGAGAAACTAAAAAGCCTCTTGATGAAAGTGAAAGATGAGAGTGAAAAAGTTGGCTTAAAGCTCAACATTCAGAAAACAAAGATCATGGTATCCGGTCCCATCACTTCATGGGAAATAGATGGAGAAACAGTGGAAACAGTGTCAGACTTTATTTTGGGGGCTCCAAAATCACTGCACATGGTGACTGCAGCCATGAAATTAGAAGACGCTTACTCCTTGGAAGAAAAGTTATGACCAACCTAGATAGTGTATTCAAAAGCAGAGACATTACTTTGCCGACTAAGGTCCATCTAATCAAGGCTATGGTTTTTTCTGTGGTCCTGTATGGATGTGAGAGTTGGACTGTGAAGAAGGCTGAGCGCCAAACAATTGATGCTTTTGAACTATGGTGTTGGAGAAGACTCTTGAGAGTCCCTTGGACTGCAAGGAGATCCAACCAGTCCATTCTAAAGGAGATCAGCCCTGGAATTTCTTAGGAAGGAATGATGCTAACGCTGACATTCCAGTACTTTAGCCACCTTATGCGAAGAGTTGAGTCATTGGAAAAGACTCTGATGCTGGGAGGGATTGGAGGCAGGAGGAGAAGGGGATGACAGAGAATGAGATGGCTGAATGGCATTGCTGACTCGATGGACGTGAGTCTGAGTGAACTCTGAGAGTTGGTGATGGACAGGGAAGCCTGGCATGCTGTGATTCATGGGGTCGCAAAGAGTCGGACATGACTGAGTGAGTGAACTGAACTGAACTGAACTGAACTGAATGGAGAAACATAGAGAACAGACTGATGGACATGAGGAGAGGGGAGGAGAGGGTGAGATATATGGAGAGAGTAACATGGAAACTTACATCACCATATGTAAAATAGATAGCCAATGGGAATTTGCTGTATGTCTCAGGAAACTCAAACAGAAGCTCTGTATTAACCTAGAGGGGTGAGATGGGGAAAGAGATGGGAGAGAGGTTCAAGAGGGAGGCGATATTGTATACCTATGGCTGATTCATGTTGAGATTTGCCAGAAAGCAGTAAAATTCTATAAAGCAATTATACTTCAATTAGAAAATTAGTAAGTTAAATAAAAGAAGATACCTGGTATACTAAAGTACAGAATAGTAAAGTGATGTATAATGTTGATATAATGATGATAATTGTAATATAGATCATGTATCATTCTTCTTGGATATAATTTTCCATGTACCACGTATTTTAATGAAATAAAGAGAAAATGGATACATGGTAAAAAAATACATATATATATAAAAGAAAGTGTGTTAGAGTAGAGTCCTTAGACCCACATGGCACAACCGTGTCTACGGAGTCTCTGCTGCTGCTGCTAAATCACTTCAGTCGTGTCTGACTCTGTGCGACCCCACAGACAGCAGCCCACCAGGCTCCCCCATCCCTGGGATTCTCCAGGCAAGAACACTGGAGTGGGTTGCCATTTCCTTCTCCAATGGATGAAAGTGAAAAGTGAAAGTGAAGTCGCTCAGTAGTGCCTGACTCTTCGAGACCCCATGGACTGCAGCCCACCAGGCTCCTCTGCCCATGGGATTTTCCAGGCAAGAGTACCGGAGTGGGTTGCCATTGCCTTCTCCGAGTCTCTAAAACAAGAGGAACTCACAGGAGAGTCTTGCAGTCTGAATGAGGTAGGTTCCAAGAGAATTTCTTCACCTCTGTAGCCTGTGGCTGCCTTGTCTTTATAAAATAAGGAACAACTTCTCTTTGGGGATGAAAAATAGTATTCAGAAGGACCTGCAAAATTATTGTAAGCCTGTCATTTGTCTAAGTGTGCTGAGGCTAGGTGATCCTAAATGGAGGACAAAACTATTCTGAAAGTTAAAATTGCTCTTGAAGGAATGTACATTTTTAATATGCTTTTATTAGCAAATTCCAGGAATTGGAATTTAAATACATGAACATTTTGAATGTTCTGTTTATTATTATTTTTTAATAAATCCAGCTCTATGTTTTTATGGCAGTCACTTTCACAAAGTTCTGGCCCTTAATTGTGACAGTATGCTCAATGTTAAACAGAAAATGGGGTAGGAGGGGAAAAAAATTTTTTTCATTAGTAATCATTCAAAAGTTTGATTTATGTAATGATTTTATAAGTAGACTTCATTTGCGGCCAGCCATTCCCATTCTTATTGAGATTTAACAAACTTTTAATGCGTCCCTGCTATCTGCCTGGAGCTAAGCTAGGCACTTTGGTGTGCAGTGCTTCGTTTAAACCTCACAACAGGGCCAGAGTGAGGTCAGAATGATTTTGTCCATTTTACAGAAGATGAAATTGAGGCTCTTAGAAGTAAAGTGATTTGTTAAAAGTTTCTTCAAGCAATTAGAGGAGGCCAGAGTTTTGAATGTGTGCATGAATACACACACACAAACACCACAGATACTTTTAAAGTGTAGAGTTTTCCTTTTTCCCTTTAATATAACTGCTGTTTCTAATTCTAAAATGTGGTTCGCATCTTGCTGATCTTTCTAACTGAATAAATTTTTTCTCTCTTTCTTTAACTCTTGAGCACCCTAGTCCCACTGAACAAATGTATAAAAGCAGGGAGAATAAGTGAACTGTGACCTTTATAAGATAACCATTCCTCTATCATCTCTCCAAACTGTTTTGGTCTACATATTTGATCATTTTGATTATTGTTCTAAAGGAAATCAATGGGTAGTGTATACAATTCAGTATCAATGATTTCTCCATCAACTTTTTGAAACTAGAGGATTAGGTGATTCATATACACTCATAGGGCTGTTTGGTGTCAGATTAACTATATGACATATACATATTTAAGTATATCCAAGTTTTCCTTTCTTTGAAAACAAGCATGCCTTCAGTGAAGTAGTCCTTTATGGCTGCAGAAAAGAATCTGTGCTAGTAGTCTTGAGTGGCTTCAGTTTCTAAGTAAACTTACTTAGAAAGTATATACATACTTGCTGTTACTGCAGTTAGGTTTTGTGTGGTTTTTTTTTTTTTTTAATTTCATTTCATAGGAAACTGAGTGGATACTGACTCTGTATTTGAGAGGGGAATTCTTCTGTTTTTCAACCAATAGATTTGTCAGGATGTAAGAACAGACCATGGGGGAAAAAGGAAGTGAAATTGCTGCATGCATCCAGTACATCAACAAACTCTATACACGAAGGTTTTTCATGAACACAGTAGATTTTAGAAAATCAAATGCCAATTGTCCAGGAAGGGTCAAAAGCCACTCTGTTTGTTCAGTTCATTCATAAATTCAGCAAATGTTCATTGAGTACCTACCCTAAGCTGGGATCTCTTCTAGACACTGGGGGCCTGAATGGATATGGTTTTTGCTATTACTCTCCAAGGTTTTAAGTGGGTCACTGTGAGAGCCTACTATGCTCCATATATGCGGAGGCATCGGAAGTGGCTATAGATATTTGCAGTAGCCCAGATGTCTGATGATTAATCTCTCAGAAGATTCCTTGAGGAAGAAATCAAACGCTTAATTTAGATGGAGGATTTCTCTGTTTCTGTTGCTCTTTTAGGGAGTAACTATTAGTGGAGAAGCCCTGCTGTGAGATCTGATAAATAGAGAAGGGAAAAGAGGCTGAAGTGGAGTGTGTATATTTGAATATACAAAGTGTATATATTTGAATTTACCTGATACTTTCAAGGAGGAGAAAGGAACTGCGAAATATGATGGTAGTTGCTAAAAAGGCCTTAGTCTACAAACTTCCTTTTCATCTGTGCCAAATCCCTAAAATGCCATCTTTGTTAGTAAAACTATTTAATACTAACTAGGAAAATAATATGAAAATGGCTAGAATCTATTGAGTGTCTATTATTTGCTAAGTGTTATGCCAGTTATGCCACACACGTGATCTCATTTCAACCTCAGAACATTCCTGGCGGCGGATGGGGGTGTACATTATTATCATTGCACCCGTGAACAGCATATCATAGATGTGAAATGACTGCACCCAGGTTATGTAACTATTGCTCTTCCCACATTTGTGCTTTCCTTGATTGTTCAGTCGCTCAGTCATGTCTGACTCTTTGTGACCCCATCGACTGCAGCAAGCCAGGCTTCCTTATCCTTCACTGTCTCCCAGAGTTTGCTCAAGCTCATGTCCATTGAGTCAGTGATGCCATCCAACCATCTCATCCTCTGTTTCCCCTTTTCTCCTCCTGCCCTCAATTTTTGGGGTCTTTTCCAGTGAGTCAGCTCTTTGCATCAGGTGACCAAAGTATTGGAGTTTCAGCTTCAGCATCACTCCTTCCAACGAATATACAGGGTGGACTTCCTTTAGGATTGATTAATTTGAACTCCATGCAGTCCAAGGGACTCTCAAGAGTCTAATTCCCTTGATGCCAACATGTAAAATCTATATTGTGAGTATTTTATTAGGCCAGTTCCCCACCATCACATACTGCCTGGCCCTGGTAAGACATTATCCTGTGGTAACCTTTCACTCATTTCTCTTTTTCATATTTTAACTGACAGATAAGCCAAAGACATTGCATATATTATCTCTATACATGTGGTGTTGACATTGTCTCTATTTTATTCATATACTGAAAAATTTAAGAGTCTAGGTAATTTGCCCAGGGTCATGTGGCTTTTAAAGAATCAGTTAACCAAGAAGAAGAAACTTGTTCTTTGGAGTGCTTTCCTACCCTCATCTCTGTTTCTTATCACCTGTGTTAGTTATCTATTGCATGTAACAAGTTCCCTCAAAGCTTAATAGCTTGAAATAACACATTTATTAGCTAACAGTTTCTGTGGGTCAGGAATCTGGACTGGGTTTAGCTGGGTCTCCCGGCTCAGGGGATGTCACAAGGTTACAACCAAGGTATTGCCATCCAGTGACAATCTTGAGGTTCAACTAGGGTGAGATCCACTTCCAACCTCACACAGTGGTTGTTGGCGGGATTTAGTTCTTTATGGAATGTGGGACTGTGAATCTGGCTCTTGGCCGGAAGCGACCCTCAGTTCCTTACCATGAAATTCTCTCCATACTACAGCTTACAACATGACAACTGGCTCCATCAAAATGAAAAAGTGAAAGAGAGGGAACAAGCAAGATGAAAGCAAGTCTCTTAAAATTTAATTGTGAAAGTGACAGTCTATGCTGTATTTTATTTACTAGTGGAAAATCACTAGATCTAATCCATACATAAGGGGTGGAATTACATAAGGATGTGTGTATTAGTAGGCATGGGTCACTGAGAGTCATTTTGTAAGTTGCCTACCACACTACCTGTCTGAGTTGGTGAAGCTTACTTAGCCATTTAGCCTTGGTTTCCCCACATTTAGAATAAGCATAATATTCACTGTTGATACAAGAATTAAATGAAATAGGGTATATAAGGTCCCTGCCCAGAATAGTTGCTCAGTAAATTATACTGATTGTTATTGTTTTGTTGATATTGTAAGTAGTCAAGCCAGAATTTCATCTGAGATATGTGTGATTCTAATTCATGCTGTCTCCTCATCTCCCACACAAGTTGGCTTTTAGTTTAAGGTCATCTGTTCTGAGACAGGTCCTCCTTTTCTAAGATAACTTGCTTAAAATAGTTCAAGAAGAGCCATCTATCCCAGTGTGCAAAGGGAGAACTAAGGCGATTTTTTTTTTCCTTTAACAACTATAAAATATGAGGACGCCTAAGAGAGATTTTCTTTGCTTGAGTCTTTAGCTAGTCTCATAAGGCATTTTAATGTTAATAGGGTTCCCAAAGGGATAATATAATTGATACAATACTCTTCCAAAACTGTCTAAACATTGCAGTCACTGAGTATAGTAATATATCTTCTCAATGTCAGAAATGCTGAGTGATTACTGAATTCCAATATGCTCGACTCTGGGATGGTTTCTTTGAAAAAGAATCTTAGTGGGGAGGCTCTCTTTGGAGCCATAGGAGCAAGCCTGATGATGGTACTGGAAGTGCTGCAGTGGCCTTTCAAATGCCTGAATGTCACTGAAGGAAATACAAATGCTAAAGAGAGTTAATGTGATAAGCAAGTGCAGTTGGTGAAACATCTAAAAATCACAGACTGGATTTTATCAAAAGCACATAGTATAGTGCAAAACTGATCACCTGGCCCTCCATGTTATATTAACAGATCACCCCATCTCTGGGCCTAGGCTTTTCATCTGTCTAAAAACTCCTACCTAAATCCACAGTCAGAAGATAGCATGAGCACTCAAGAGCAACACCACCAGGCAAGGCATGCTGGCATTTGTCTACTGTGCAACAGGATGAGAATTTAGAGGCAAAGCATGATCTCAGCCTAGTAAAGAAACTGGAATGTAAATACCTTAGACAACTGTAATAAAAGAGGGAACCCAGAGGGCAAGCCTGGAGGAGGGGAGGGGAGTGAGGATTGGATGAGACTTAATGAAGAGAGAGATTTTTGAATTAAGTGCTCAAGTAGGAGTAGGGGTTTACCAGGGAAGGATAAGAGATGGGAGCAGAGGATGGATCAATAGACTCAGTGAATAAGTGATATGCCATAACCCAGGGTGAATGCTGTGACCCAGTGGGAAAAGAGGCTGAGAGTGTTGGTTAATGTCACATTGTAGAAGGACTTGAATGCAATTTTGAGTGGCTTAAACTTCATCTTGAAGACTAGGAGCTCTCAAGACAGAGGAGGAACTGTAGAGCAGAGTTTATCCTGCATCAGATACATTTAGAGCTTTGTATTCAAATGTTTGCCAAGTTTATGTAGTTAAAATATATTAGTCTTTGCCAGAATAATTTGTGCTTTTGGTATTATGCTTTAAAAGCCCCATTTGTATGATTATTTGCCTACATCTTTTTTCTGGTAGTTTGTTATTTGTATTTTTTAAATGCTGAATTTATTTGTCATATGGTATTAGATAAGACTAATTTCCCCCTAAATTGTGAATCAATTACTAAAGCTCAATTTGTCAAATAATGCATCTTTTCCTTACTTTTATTATAGAGTTTTTAGTCATTTCTTACCTGTTATTCTCTCTGATTCATCTAATTGGTATTAGTGCTACATTGTTTTAATTGTTGTCACTCTTTTTTTTTTGGCATACTTAGCATCAGTGAAAGTTCCTCTTTGCTGTTTTTAAGTTTTTAATGCATTTTGGCAAGATTTCTAAATTTTAGAATAAATGTGTCAAGTTACAGTAAAGTCTTTCAATTTTAATTGGCAAGTTATTAAATCTTTATATTATTTTGGGAAGGATTGACATATTTCCAGTATTGCATCTTCCTATCCAAAAGCAAGAGTTCTCTTTATTTAACCCAGCATTTTTTATTATTCTCACTAAAGTGTTACTTTTAATTTAAGGACTGCATATTTTCTTGGGCTCCAAAATCACTGAGGACGGTGACTGCAGCCATGAAATTAAAACATACTTGCTCCTTGGAAGAAAAGGTATGACAAACCTAGACAGCATATTAAAAAGCAGAGATGCCACTTTGCCAAAAAAGGTCCATATAGTCAAAGCTATGGTTTTCTGGTAGTTATGTGTGGATGTGAGGGTTGGATCATAAAGAAGGCTGAGCACCAAAAGTTAATGCTTTTGAAATATGGTGCTGGAGAAGACTCTTAAGAGTCCCTTGGAAGCAAGGAGATCAAGCCTGTCAATCCTAAAGAAAATCAACCTTGAACATTCTTTGCAAGGACTGATGCTGAAACTGAAGATCCAATACTTTGGCCACCGGATGTAAAGAGCTGAGTCATTATTAGAAAAGATCCTGATGCTGGGAAAGAGTGAAGGCACAGGGAGCAAACAGTAGCCAACAGATGGAATGGTTGGATGGCATCAGTGACTCAATGGACATGAGTTTGAGAACACTCTGGGAGATGGTGAAGGATAGGGAGGCCTGGTGGTCCATAGGGACACACAGAGTCAGACATGACTGAGAGACTGAACAGCAACTGCATGTTTATTATTATTTCTAAGTATTTTATTTTTTGCACTATTAATTGAATTATTTCCTATTATGCATTATATATGTATATATAATATGCATGTGTGGAGAAGGAAATGGCAACCCACTCCAGTGTTCTTGCCTGGAGAATCCCGGGACGACGGAGCCTGGTGGGCTGCTGTCTATGGGGTCGCACAGAGTCGGACACAACTGAAGTGACTTAGCAGCAGCACAATATGCATGTACATGTATTCTGTATGAATACATAGTATTGACATAATAGGTATATATTTATGAGCTATATATATGTATGTAAATATAGTTGCATTCAAGAAAGCTATCAGTTCAATCAATTCAGCTGCTCAGTCATGTCTACCTCTTTGCAACCCCATGGAATGCAACACACCAGGTTTCCCTGTCCATCACCATCTCTAGGAGTTTGCTCAAACTGATGTCTATCTAGTCAGTGATGTCATCCAGCCATCTAGTCCTCTGTCATCCCCTTCTCCTCCTGCCTTCAATCTTTCCCAGCACCAGGGTCTTTTCCAATGAGTCAGTTCTTTGCATCAGGTGGCCAAAGTATTGGAGCTTCAGCTTCAACATCAGTCCTTCCAATGAATATTCAGGACTGATTTCCTTTAGGATGGACTGGTTGGATCTCTTTGCAGTCCAAGGGACTCTGAAGAGTCTTCTCTAACTCCACAGTTCAAAAGCATCAGTTCTTTGGCACTCAGCTTTCTTTATGGTCCAACTCTCACATTCATCATGACAACTGAAAAACATTATTTTGACTATATGGACCTTTGTCGGTGAGAAAGTTATGGTTTATTTAATTTAAAACTCAGTCCTGGGCTTCTCTGGTAGTCTAGTGGTTGCGAATCCATCTGCCAAGGCAGGGGACACGAGTTTGATCCCTGGTCAGGGAAAATCCCACATGCTGGGGAGCAACTAAGTTCTGTGCCACAGCTACTGAGCCCATGCTCTAGAGCCTGAGAGTCACGAGCGAAGCCACCGTATTGAGAATCCTGGGCACTACAATGAAGAATGGCCCCTGCTCTCCGCAACTAGAAAAAGCCCTCGCACAGCCACAGAGACTCAGCAGAGCCATCAAAATAAAGAAATAAATAACTTAGTCCTTTTTTTTTTCTTGCTAGAGTCTATCAGTTGATTTGGACTAAGGGTTTTAGGTAGACAATAAGAATAATTTTCTTTTCTTCTCAAAATTTAAAAGTCTCAGATCTTTAGTTTGTCTTATTTCTTCCATTGGCTAGGTCTTTCACCATAAGGTTAAACCGCAGGCAAATAACAACTGAGATATCATCCTATGAGACACTCTGCTCATGCTTAGTTGCTCAGTCGTGGCTGACTCTTTGCGACCCCGTGGACTGTAGCTCACCAGGCTCCTCTGTCCATGGAATTCTGCAGGCAGGAATGCTGGAGTGGGCTGCTGTCTCTTCCTCTAGGGAATCTTCCCGCCCCAGGGACTGAACCACGTCTGTGTCTCCCGCATTGCCAGCAGATGCCACTGGGTCACTGCAGGAGCCGCTGAGAAACTGACTGCTATGGGCTAAACGGTATCCCCCACCCTCCAGATTCATATGCCTAACTCCCGTTTTGCTAATATTTGGAGACAGGCCTTCAAGAGATAGTTTTGGATTGAGGTCATGAGGGTAGGGCCTTCATGATGGAATTAGTGCCCTAACAGGAAAAGATAGCAGAGAGCTTGCTAGCTCTCTCCCCGACCCAAGTGACGGCACGGAAAGAAGGTGGCTGTCTACAAGCCAGGAAGAAAGCTCTCATCGGAAATGGATCATGTTAACACCTTGATCTTAGATGTCTAGTCTCCAGGACAGCTTGAAAATGCGTTTCTGTTGTTTAAGCCACACAGTCTGTGCCATTTTTGTTATGGTAGCCTGAGCTGAGTGAAATACTGGCAAAAATTAAAAACTGGATAATTCCAACTGAGCAGAAACTTTGGATTTCAGGCTATCTCATGAAGAAATGTATTGGCAGGCAGACTAGAGTGCAATCTGGACTACTTGTTTAAATGATGTATGACCCAGGAGTTTCTCCTGAGTATATCTCCCAAAGACGTGTAAAAGGATGATGGTTGCTTCAGTAGGTGTAGTGGCATCAAGTTGAAGGCTACCAGGGTCTGTATCACTGAGGAAGAATATAGGCAAATAGCGATGAATACACATCATGGAGTATTATGCAGTGCTCCAAAGTTATGGTTTAGATGTTCAGTAGCAGAGTAAATCGGTCTTAAAATGTGTTTCTGAATTTAAAATGGAAACATTTACATCATTTAAAAAAAGTAACATTAAAGGATAGTGGACATTTTATAAGAATTAATAAGATCAAAAATGTATACATTAAATGTATTGGAAATGTATGCTTCTGCCTGTGAAAGAAAAACAGGAACTCTGGTTACTTTCCAGCCCTAAATCCTTAGAAAATTAAACAAAATATATGAAAGAATAGTTTTAAAATGTTGAACAGTGACTAATAGGCAGCCTAGGAGAGAAGGACAGTAAGTTCCAGAACATTTCTGGGAGGGGGTTGAGGTCATAGGATAGGGGGAAGGGATCCTAATCAGGGCCCACTGGGCTCCTTCAGTTCAAGAGGAAGACTTCAGAATTTAGGGAGGCTGAGAGAACTAGAATTTTCAGAACAGAAAGTGTAAGAGGAAAAACTGCATGCAGAAAGAACTCTGAAAGTCTATGGAGGGTTCCCTTTGAATCCTCAGTCAAGTACTGATCTATTCGTGCCTGTGAGAAATGATCTGATACTGGGAAAAAAGGTCACCAGAGCAGAGTAAATGGAGCAATCCATGGCCCACACAGGGCTAGAAATAGTTTATTTCTCACCTGCTAGAACAGGAAGAAATTCTTATAGGTAAGGCATAAAGAACTTTGTGCTCTCTTATATTGGAAGGAAATGGATCAGCATCTAGAAGCACAAGGTCTAGGCACATGTGCCCTTTGACTTGTTTTATGAGATTATCCTTCATAGTATCCTGAGAGCTGCCCCTTATTCAGATGCAGACAGTTTAGAAAGTTGGATGAGGTTTCTGTTGACAGTACTAACTTGGCGTTAGATGCCTCATTACACATCCAAGCATTAGAAGATGATTTTATGACTAACATTTGGGTTGAATCTGTAAACAGTGTTTATCTTTGACATTAGTTCCTTTAAAAGGCAATAACAGCAACATTTTCCCCTCCTGTCATTTTGGCTTGCATGAGCGTTGGGAAGGCAATGATGGCAAGAGGTTGAGATGCTATCCCTCCTTATATCTTCCGATTTTGCTGGTAGAGGGGAAAAATGTTGACATGACATAGAAGGTCTTGCCTGAGGGAGTCCCATGAGTGAAAATTGATGGACGCTCACTACCAAATCCCTTTCTGCATGAGATGTTATCCTGTCACATTTCTGAAAATACAGAATGCACCCTGGATAATATTTTCACATATGCTGATAAATGCAACTGCCAAGAAAAGCATGCTTTAAAAATCCAAGAGAGGTGGAGGGTTGTGACTCTCCTTGAAGAGAATTTATATTTTTGAGGTCTTTCTCAATTCTCTCAGTGATATGGTAAGGTCTATCCGTTCCCCTCACTGCTTATTCCCACCTTAACCTTGTCCAGAAAGAGAGAATTGGAGATAGTTAAAGCTTGATTCTTAGTTTTCCAATAATAAATGATGATGGAGATAATAAACTTGCCCCATTCGGGGTAAAAAGAACACACACACACACACCACACACACACACACACACACCGCACACCACACACAGAGCCAAACCAAACCAAAATGAAAGACAATTTTAAAAATGTGAAACAAAATTATCCCTAACTTATCCATAATTAAACATATTTTGATTTTTATTTTCTAATCTTCAGTTTATATACTGTGCATCAATGCAATCATTTTGAGCTCAGCCTTCCAAGTTTCATGAAGGAAATTGAGCCAATTTGGCAAAGTCATGATTATCATTTTTTATGTCTCCAGAGTAAGCAAATAGAAAAGATATTCTATACTGTAACTAGCTATTCCCCCTTTTTTTTTGCATAAGTGGGTTGTTTTCAATTTAACTGTAGATAGAATTGCAATGACCATCTTTATTCCTTGGCCTTTGTTTTAGTTTGGATTGAATCACTTTCTTAAAAAGAAATTTAAGAATTTTGAATATAGTTAACCATTTATTTTTTTACCACTTTTGCCAAATTATTTTCCGAAAGAGATTTGCCAAGAGTTTCTGTGGATACCATTCCCCATATCCTTAATTTCAGATAGAAGGACAGCCTTCCAAAGGTATTCGGGCTTTTGTAGAATGTTCAGAGATACAACGAGCAGGTGTGGAAATTCAGGTGGTCAGGAGATGGGAAAAGGAGACAAGCACCCCTGATTATTTCAACTTAGGATCGATGGATGACACTTTGAACAACAATAAGAAATTGCATTTCTCTTTGCAGTGTCTCCTGTGAATAAAACAGATAGCCTATATTAATCAGAGTATAGAATTATATGTTAGTTCCGATAGAATAATCTTACCTCTGGAGTCATTTTATTTTTTTGTCCTTATATTTACACAATCCCAGTTTCTTTCCTTATTTATTTTTGTGTCCATCTTTTTCCAGTTATTGCCAAAAAATCATCTTTAGACAAGGTCAAAATAATTTTAAGAAAGAATTCTATTAGGAAAATGCTCTGATGTAATATACTCGTTGAGTAGCTGCTGGATGGGTAAGTGAATGCATTGTTTAGGAGCCTCTTGAATGGTAAAAGAGCATTTGTTAATACTCATTTTCATAAAATAAAACTAGGCAATATAAGTCCCACCTGATCGTTTTTAAAATTATTTGTGTAGCTATTTTGGGCTGTGCTGGGCCTGCACTGTCGCGCAGGCTTTTCTCTGTCTGTGATGAGCGGGCGCTGGCCTCTAGTCGTGGTGTGCAGGGCCTCTCTTCGCAGTGGCTTTTCTTGCTGCAAAGCACAGGCTCTAGGGTGCATGCGCTGCAGTAGTTGCTTCGCGTGAGCTCAGTAGCTGTGGTTCCTGGGCCCTAAGGCCCAGGATCAATAGTTGTGATGCCTGGGCTTAGTGGCCCCATGGCACTGGGATCCTCCCAGACCAGGGATCAAACCTGTCTGCTGCATTGCTGCTGCTGCTGCTAAGTCGCTTCAGTCATGTCTGACTCTGTGCGACCCCAGAGATGGCAGCCCACCAGGCATCCCCCGTCCCTGGGACTCTCCAGGCAAGAACACTGGAGTGGGTTGCCATTTCCTTCTCCAATGCATGAAAGTGAAAAGTGAAACTGAAGTCACTCAGTGGTGTCCCGACTCTTCACGACCCCATGGACTGCAGCCCACCAGGCTCCTCCATTCATGGGATTTTCCAGGCAAGAGTACTGGAGTGGGGTGCCGTTGCCCATTGCTGGGTGAATTCTTTACCACCGAGCCGGCAGGGAAGTCCCTGCCTACTAATTTAGATTCTCACTACCTTAAAATTTTATAGTTTAAAAAGTAAGTTTATGTTCATTATCTTTTTTGATCCTCACAACAAGCTTATGAGTCAGAGAAGACTGACATTGCTTGCTCCATTTCACAGAAAAGTCAACAGAAGCCAAGAAA
Organism: Nanger dama; assembly: GCA_917880005.1. Lineage (NCBI taxonomy): Eukaryota > Metazoa > Chordata > Mammalia > Artiodactyla > Bovidae > Nanger > Nanger dama. Next base: position 24,314,781 of record CAKJTW010000025.1, on the reverse strand, counting down.
GGCTTTGAGGCCTTACTGCAGATCATGCCCATGCCAAGGGCTTTACTGTGTTAAACTGTGGCAGGTATTGTTATCCTGATCTTACCTATATAAAATGGAATTTCATTGAAATTAAGTGGCTTGCCTAGGAGCAGGGAGAGCACCCAGACCAGCTGGCTTTGGGGCCTCAGGCTACACTTTTCTACATCACTTACCACGTTGGTCACTCCAGCCACCATTTTACAGGGTTATAACTATTCTTCTTCTACAGATGAGGGGACAGGCTCAGGAAGGGTTGTAACTTGCCTAAGTTCACGTAGCGCATAAGTGGAGCATCCCAGTGTACATCACAGTCTTTGTCAAAGAAATCTGTGCGATACTCAATACTTCAGTGGAAATGCAGAATGCAAACATCAAAAGTTATCTCTGAGGTCATCTTGTATAATAACAAAAACAACCAGAACAGCTAATATATTGAGTATGTATTTTGTGTCGAGCATCGTACTAAGTATTACACACACACATTCACATGCAGAGTTCTCAGAAGAACCCGAAGAGGAAGGTGCTATTATTGCTCATCCTTTCCCCTTTCATAGATAACAAAAATGAGACCCAGAGCTGTTAAGTATTTGCCCATTGTCACAAAGGCAGTAAGGGCAGAACAGATCTTGTGCCCTGTGTGTGAACTGCTTTGCACAGCTCAACAGCAGTCTCTGAGCCCTTGTACCTCCAGAGATAAATGTTCTCATCTGATAAGGCAATCTATCCAGCCTGCTGGAAAAGTCATTTGACATCTGCCTAAGTGACCCCACTCAGGGGTTTAGAAGAGTGCCTCGCGTATATTTAGCGGTGTATATATAATGTTTGTTAAATAAATGCATGTATTTCTTTCAAAGTCTTACTGTGTACATCGGTTTTCTTTTCCTTGCTGAGACCTTTCTGAGACTGGAGTGCTAGGATTTCTTTTTATTTTCCTAAGTTATCTCTTCTCCAGAAAACATAGCTTCATCTCATTTTCCCCAACTATTTCCCACCTGTCATGTTTTTCAATGTCTTTATTATTTTTCTTCCAGAAACTTCAGTGTAGAATGAGTACTGGAAGGCTAATGCTATTTTCTACTAAATTACAGAAAACCATTCTGTCTGGAAAATACATGTTCTCAGTTAAGTAACAAACATAGATACATCTCCTATTTCATGCCTCCCCACCCCTATTTCCATTCTTAAACCCCTGGAATAAGGGACTAAAGGAATTATCACAATAAAGGAAATCCACTGGCTTCATGGTAAAATAGGCATAGTGACTTCACAAATTATTTTCTTTTTGTGATACATCTCCAAATTAAGCTTGGGTCATCTGTCTGTTAAAACTTTTTAGTATATTTCTCCTCATTAAACTAAAATGCTTTTTATTATTAAAGGTACTACATTTGTTATAGTAAAACATTTTCCATAACTATCAAAGTTAAAGATATGCACAGCCATTTGTCCAGCAATCTGTTCTAAGTGTATACCATAAAGAAACATGTGCACATATGTACCAGGGAGTTACAACACAGATATTTATATTATTCCTGGTCCAAATAGCCCCAAATTGGAAACAATGTAAACAGTCATCAACTGCAGAATGGATCGATATGTCATAGAAAATTTATATAATGAGATATTATAGAGCAGTAAAAGCAAATCAATTACAGATACATGCAACACCACCAATGAATCTTAAAAACATAATGTTGTGCAAAAGATGTCAGACTCAAAGTATATATCCAGCTTGAGTCAATTTGTACAAAGTTTTAAAACAGACAAAGAGTGTATTGTTACAGGAGGTAGAGAAAAATGGTTGAACAATTAATATAAACAAATTCATTACCATAAAGTTTAGAGAGTAGAGCCTTTATGGTTGGGAGGGGCCAGCATCCTGAAATTAGGAAGGACAGCTTCTAGGATGTTGGTGGCTGTCTCTTGAGTAGGGAGTGGTAAACAGGTATCCAACAACATTTTCCAAACTGTTTGCCTACAAGTTTAAACCTCTTTGTTTATGTGCATGCACCATATTTTCTATTTTAAAATGTTTTAGGAAAAGAATAGCAGTTAGGAGAAAAATAAATTGCCACATGCCTGCTGCTCAAATCCGCCATTAAACACATCTCAGTGTATTTCCTTGCAATCAAGAAAATACACTTCGAGCCCCTTATCCACTTCACTCGTGGCTTCTGTGAAGGTACAGCAGAATGGGTGAGGAGAAGAATGAAGAGCCCTTTGTTTGGTTGCCTTTTAGTTTTTTTCCCCCTGTATTAGAATGAACCAGAGTGAGTAAGCAATGAGTTGATGGAGAAATATTGTCTAATTCAGACACACATTTGCTTCTTAAATGCATTTCAGGTTCCTAACATTTACCATGTCAGAGATAATGAAATATTAGATTGACCATGTTCTGCCCACAGGTGAGACCTCATTTTATGAGATGGCATACCAACAGCCAGGCTGTGGAATTTACTTGAGCAATAAGGAGTGGCAGCAGTTGTAAGCAGTGCCCGAGTGACCCATGCTGAGGCCTGTCAACCTTCCTGCCCTCTGAGGGGAAGTCAAGGGGCTCACTTCCACTGTATTACACACATAAGATGAGAAACAGAGTCACGATGCTTCAAGCGTCATGCTGCATCAGTGGGCTGCACGCAGCTCTCAGCTGTCTTCTTGCTAAATCTTTCAAGATATTTAGCTTCTCCCAAGACAATTCCTCAAATAGGCATTTGGTGTGTACCCTTATGGTTTCCTAGGTGCCTCAGTGTTAAAGAATCTGCCTGCCAATGGAGGAGCCATAGGAGACACAGATTCAATCCCTGGATTGGACAATCCCCGGGAGGAGGAAATGGCACCCGTGTTAGTATCAATATCAGTATCAGTGTTCCAGTATATTCCAGAGTCAGTATTCAGTATCCCAACATCAGTATTCTTGCCGGAAAAATCCCATGGACAGAGGAGCCTGGCGGGCTATATAGGCCACAGGGTCACAAGAAGCCAGACCCAACTGAGCACACGCATGTACACATGTGCTCTGTATGCTCCGTCCACTGACCCTCATGTATATCACAAAACATTTTGCTTTATTTGAATTGCATCATTGCCTAAATACTTCTCCTTATTTTTCTAATCATGCATGGAAACTGGATCAGGATAAATATGAAGCAAATTAGGCTTAATTCATCCAGATCACTCATGTGAATGAATAGTGAATCCTCCTATTCACTCAGATGTAGGGCTCATTTTGGGTCCTTCTCATGGTGACTGAGAGTGGGGCTCAAAACATCAAGAGCTGCAAGGTCATGCATCTCCAAGAGGTGGTTTTACCAAGGCAGGGACATATCTTGGCATTTGGGGAGATTAAGGCTGGCATGGTATGTCTGTCTTCCAGATCATCTGATGGTATTCTTTTGAATCAGACAATGACTTCAGTAGGACAAATGCATTTTTGCCTGATTGAATTTATTCAGGGCTACATTTATGCGCGTCCCCTGTGTGCCAGGCGCTAAGCTCTGCCATGGAGCTCAGTAGGAAATTAAACTTCACAATTGACATGGAAACAAATCCATCTCAATCAAGTGAGAGAAATGCCGTGTTGTGGTGTTTATGGGGACATCAAGAAAGAAATTATTAATGATTAATATTGAGAAGGGCAAGGACAGGTAAAATGTCCCAAGACACTGATATTTCCATGAAGGAAGGAAAATTCATTGTAGCTCTGACAAAGCAATTTGGAAAAGATGATAAAACTAAACCATCCCTGGGCAAAATGAGGAACCGAATTGTTTAATGCCCCAAAGAACACTGCTAGTGGAGAAACAAAGAACATTCTATTATCCCATCAAGGTGAGGGAAAACAAAATGAAACAATACAAGCATCTTCCAAGATTTCTCGAAATGGAAATACAGCATAGTAAACATTCTTCTGTGACTTAATCACTGTTGTATTTTCAGTACCCAGGATGCTTCAGTAAATGCATGCCAGTGGAATGAACAACATGAAAATACACATGTGTATAAAGTGTGGGGGCAGGTATCATGTATATGATATGTGGAAACAATATACTTACAGGAAAGGCTGGTTCTAAGTGCCCTGTCTATTGAAAGCATGGTGCTCATAAAAGCTTGGTTTCCACACAGTCTCTTGTATAACCTGGAGAGTATATTCAAGCTGCCCAGCCATATGCAGAAAAGAGACAGATATACTTCTGTTCACTTTCTTCCAAAATGGTCAGATGCATTAAGAGAAAAGCTTCCAAAGAGAAAACCAAAGCAAGACTTTCAGTTTCTGAACCATCCTTCAATAGCCCATTTCAGTCTTCCTTTGACCACCTCTCCCAACCTTCACTGTATTTCTCCAGAATATTCTGGCTAGATGTATTCTAAATGGCTTGGTGACCACCTCAGGGTAATCTGTTATATTTAAGCCCCGCTCATTGGTATGGAGAAGAAAGATGATAGACATAATCTACTTGTCCCTGTCCAGGCTCATGCCATTGTCTCCAGCCTTGTTGAAGATTCTGTCACTGTTGAAAATGGAGAAGGCTTTAGCTGGCCTTAAGACTATGTTCTTATACTGACTAATGGTGTATTAATGGCAGCTAACTTCCCATATCTAGACTTTAGTCTCAATCTACAGAATGACTGAGGTCTGAAAATAATTGTCCTTCCAGTTATTATAGTCTATTAAATTTCACTGTATTCTCAGAGATGTAGTTTGAAAGGAAAAAAAAAAGGAATTTGGAAGAAAAGTTCAGAAGCAAAACAAACTCTCAGTCCTCTCATTTTGCAGGAAAAAAAAAAAAATCAGACACAAATCCCAAAATGTCTATTACAGTGACTTCCCATAATATATTCTTTCTATAAAATGCAAATGACTTAGCAACAAGGCCCCCTGCATGAAGGGATTGACGATTTCACTATTCCAGCTTCTTAATGACACAACCTCTCAAAGACTGTACATTTACTTCCTTACCCCTTTCTTGAAGCAACTTAAATTTGTAAATACAGTGTCTCAGTTCAGATGAGTGAAATGGGGAACACTTCACCCCCTCTTAAGATTTATGAAGGGCATCTTTGTGACAAATTCCACAGTTGCTTTTAGGGCCAACTTCTGTGGCTGGTTATTAGATATTGCTTCTTAGATATCCCACAAACTTAGCATATGTAACACTGAATCCCTTAATCCTGTCAAACCATCCTTCAGTTTTCATTGTCAGTTAATAATAATTATACTTTATATTTTAAAAGAACTTAACAGCTTACAGCTTAGAAAACATTTTCACATGCATTCTTCCTTTGATTTTCAGTTTAAATTATCCTCAGCAATGGCAACCCACTCCAGTACTCTTGCCTGGAAAATCCCATGGATGGAGGAGCCTGGTAGGCTGCAGTCCATGGGGTCGCTGGGAGTGGGACAAGACTGAGCAACTTCACTTTCAATTTTCACTTTCATGCATTGGAGAAGGCAATGGCAACCCACTCCAGTGTTCTTGCCTGGAGAATCCCAGGGACGGGGGAGCCTGATGGGCTGCCGTCTATGGGGTCACACAGAGTCGGACACAACTGAAGCGACTTAGCAGCAGCAGCAGCAGCAATTTTCAGGTAAAACAACCGATGCCCTGAACAATTAAATGCCCCATAACTAGGAAGACGATTATTTTCAGAATATCAGAGATGCTTTACCTGACCTTATTTATCTGTTGAAAGTCCTTTTCTGGCTTTCTATCAGTTGCAGAATAAGGCTCAGTCTCCTCAGCCTAGACGTCAAGGACCCCGTCAGACGCACACATCTCCCTTATTATCATTCTGTCAGTTCAGGCGTTCTTCTCTCAGATGAGGCCAAGCAAATCACTGTTACTGGTCTACTTGCTGCATTTCCTTTGTACATTCTGTTCCTTCTCACACAGTCCTGTCTACTGGGACCTTATCCATCTTTGTGTGTTTGTGTTCAGTCGTGTCCAACTCTTTGAGACCCGGGGGACTATAGCTTACCAGGATCCTCTGTCCACGGGATTCTCCAGGCAAGAACACTGGGGTGGGTTGCCATTTCCTCCTCCAGGGGATCGTCCCAACTCAGGGATCAAACCGGCGTCTCCTGCATTGGCAGGAGGTTTCTTTACCACTGAGCCACCTGGGAAGCCCTATCCATCCCTTAGGACAGTTCAAACACTGGGCCGTAATCCTTTATCTGAAACCCTTGAGGTCAGTTGTGTTTGGAGTTTAGAACCTTTTAGATTTAAGAAAAGTAATAGATTTCATATTGTTATATTACAAAATATCTCCCTAGAGCAGCACCCTTCATTCAGCTGCACTAATATTTATTAGCAAAGTATAAGAATACTCATACTAAGTGGAATACATTAAGATACTAAATAGATCAAATGAAGTTTTACCAACTGCTAAGAAAAGGGTTGGTTTCTCATGCTTTGGGATTTGGAATTACTCATAAGTGACTACAGACCTATATTGCTTGTTTCTGAACATCTCCTCGATTTGACCTGCTCTGCTCACAGTGCATTTTTCCTTGTCCCTAGAAATTTTATTCAGGGACATGAATACTATGTATTCCTTAGTTCATTTGCTTATTCTATAAACATTTATTGTATATTATGTTTGCCACTGAGACTTCTGTGATAAGTCAGATTGCCCTTTGCAGTCCTGGCCTGATGACAAAAAGCAGAGACTTAAAATGGCAAAAACAGGTGGAATGAGTCCTCGGATGGAGCTGAGCACAGCAAACTGTGGGAGCAAAGATGAGGCACCAGCTCAGCCTGTGGTAGCAGGTGAAGGGGAGAACTATAAAGGTTTTCAGAAATGAAGCCATCTGGACTGAGCCTTAAGCAAGGCATAGGAGTCAGCCAGGCTAAGAAACAGAGAATGGCATTGGGGGCAAAGAGAACAAGATATTAATAACACAGAAGAAAGGCAAAGCTAAGGTGATTGGCATCTGCACATGTTTGGTTTCAGAGGACTGAATGATGCTTGCAGGAAAGAGGGCAAGAAGCGAAACCACTGAGCTTGGCCAGAACCAGAACTTAAAAATACCTTGCTTAGTCGCTCTTTGGGCCCCATGGACTGTAGCCCATCAGGCTCCTCTGCCCATGGGATTTCCCAGGCAAGAATACTGGAATGCGTTGCCATTTCCTCCTCCAGGGATCTTCCTGACCCAGGGATCGAACCCGGGTCTCCTGCATCTGCTGCTTTGGCAGGCAGATTCTTTATGGCTGAGCCACCAGGAAGCCTTAGATGGGTGCTAATGAGTTAATACTTTATCTTTAAAGGCCATGAGCATAGGACAAAGCACTCACTGCATCGTGGAAAATAAAAGTAGAGGAGGCAGGTCTCTTCAGAATGCTGTCATTATACTCAAAGGGCGAGATAACACTGAACAAGAGGAAGCTCTAGCATTTCTTCACCCATGACCACACTTATCCTAGACTGTCCCGTGTTCAACTGAATTTTACAAGTAATCTTTCAGGCAGGGTTCATGTCTTAATTTATTCCTGAATGGACATTTTGTTGAGCATCTACTGTGGACTGGGACTATTCTAAGCCCTGGGGACACAGCTGGGCTTAGATACAAGCCAAGGCAGACCCTTCTCATGGAGGTATTTATTCAAAGGATGTGGCAATAGGAGGAGGTCAAACAAAATATAGGCAAAGCAGCAAGCTAAATTCCAGTAGTGAGAGGTAGGTGTTGTCAGGAGAGTAAAATAGAGTTATGTGATAGAGTGAGTGGAAGGGACACCCTGAGAGAGGAAGTGATTCTTCCTGAGGCCTGAATGATGAGAAGGTGTCAGTCGTGCAAAGGACTAGGGAAAGAGTGCTCTAGGGAGAAGAAACAGTGACTGCAGAAATCCTGGTGTGAGAACTGAGCCGGCTTGAGTGCTCAAGGCAGAGAGAACCTCCAGTGCATAGAGAGTTTAAGGGGATAGGAGAGCTGTGTCAGAAGTGGAACGGGGACAGGCGGGCAGTGACTGGGTCAGGCGGGGTTTCTTGCCAATGGTAACGAGCTTGGATTTTATTCCAAGTAACTTGGGAAGTCATCAGAAGATGTTAAACAAGTGAGTGTTATAATGTGGTTTAGATGTTACAGAATTCCACTTAGCTGCTGTGCAGAAGAAGGATTGAAGGATGACAAGGGTGGAATTAGGAAATGTTGAGGCCTACTGCAAGGATCCATGTACGTGGTAATCGACCAGGGTTACAGCAGTGAGATGGAGAGATCATATGAGATCATGGCTGTATTTTGACCTGTCTGTGGAATGTACATATGTGTGTTAGTGAAAAAGAAAGAAATCAAGGGTATTGTGGTCACCTCAAGACTTGGCATGTAAGTAGTCCTAAAAAGTGTTTGATGCTTTGAAAGCATGTGTTTCTTTTATTTAAAATTATCATCTCACTAAGTGATGATATAACTACACAGCCTATATATCATATGAGCTTACTGAAAGTGTCCTAAGAGACAAAATTGCATTTAGAAGTAAATATTTGCTTGAGTACAACTCATTTGTGAAATTAAGTCATCTTTATGAGGCATACTCAATTGTTTTTGTAACTAGTGAGCAATATTATATCTGTGGAATTATACAATGTGAAATCTTTCTAACGATCTTACTTGGAAAGCATAAACCCAGACTTTGTTTTTAAGTGCATTTACAGACAAAACCAACCTAGACAGCCTATTGAAAAGCAGAGACATAACTTTGCCAACAAAGGTCTGTCTAGTCAAGGCTATGGTTTTTCCAGTGGTCATGTATGGATGTGAGACTTGGATTGTGAAGAAAGCTGAGTGCCAAAGAATTGATGCTTTAGAACTATGGTGTTGGAGAAGACTCTTGAGAGTCCCTTGGGCTGCAAGGAGATCCAACCAGTCCATTCTGAAGGAGATCAACCCTGGGATTTCTTTGGAAAGAATGATGCTAAAGCTGAAACTCCAGTACTTTGGCCACCTCATGCAAAGAGTTGACTCACTGGAAAAGACTCTGATGCTAGGAGGGATTGGGGGCAGGAGGAAAAGGGGATGACAGAGGATGAGATGGCTGGATGGCATCACTGACTCAATGGGTGTGAGTATGAGTGAACTCCAGCAGTTGGACAGGGAAGCCTGGTGTGCTGCGATTCATGGGGTCGCAAAGAGTCGGACATGACTGAGCGACTGAACTGAACAGAACAGAACAGACAAAACAAGTTTCTTAGCACCTCAAAAACATCTAGCAAGTATGTGTGCAGTGCCTGAATAGGTACAGCTAGGAATCTAGTGAAGTGGACAGACTTCCTCTGTGCTTTTTCCCAGTTACAAAGCAAATTACAGGATGATGGAATAAAATTCAATTGTGCATCTGGTCTATTGCATCTGTGTGCAGCACTTTCCAGACTAACTGGGGACATCAAGAGAAATGATCTCTGCCCTCGAGGAGTTCCTCTAGGTTAGTGAGGAGAAAGGGGGAGAGAGAGAGGATGGGGGACAAGTCACTGAAAGTTGGGTGTGCTAACTGCAAAAGTAGACACAAACTCAAGGTGCAGCTACAGGAGCCCAGAAGAGCAGCCAGCTCATGGAGTGGGTGAGGGGTAGAGTCAAGGGTCAAAGGGATGACCTCCTTTAGGGTGGAAGGTGTGATTAGAATCTTGAAGGATGAGCGGGGCTATGCAGATGAAGTGTTAGTCACTCAGTCTCGTGTCCGGCACTTTGCGACCCCATGGACTGAGGCTCACCAGACTCTTCTCTCCATGGGATTTTCCAGGCAAGAATACTGGAGCGGATTGCCATTTCCTTCTCCATCCAGATGAAGGGAGGGGGGAAAGACAGAGAGAGGAATCCAAGGGTTCGGGAGGAGTGAGAGGAGATCTAGTGGAGGAATTGTGATGAGGTGAGGAGGGTCATAGCACCTTCTGAGGTAGGAGCCCGCCAAATGACAGAGGGTCTTGTCTGCCTTGCTAAGGGCCTCATTCTGAAGATTATACAGGACCCCTGAAGGGGACCCTAGCAAGAGAAACAAGCAGATGGGCCTTTTACAGAGATTTATCTGTTATCAGTGTGGCAGGTGGATTGAAGGTCAGGAAGAAAATGTAGGAGGTTGCTTGACATCCAGGCATGCAAACTGAGGCTCTGGGCTTGGGAGGGAGACTCAGAAAGTAGAATGAACAATGGGAATGTGAAAGGAGGGTATGAAAGCGGAGACAAGACTGGCTTAGATTTAGGCTAAACTCAGATTTCTTTATATTTTAATAACAACAAAAAAGCAAGCAAGCATGTCAGACAACACCATACTTCAGTCCTCTTTTTCCTAATTTAACTCTTGTATTTCGTAGATGAGACACATGTCCCATGACTACCACTTTACATTTGTTAGTGTTTGATGCTATTTTGTATGTTTGAAGATACTTTTTTTTAAAAAAAAGGGGAATTTGTGTTGCCTCCTAAGCATTTCGCTTTATTAAGACCTTGAACTAGAGTCCTAAGATCTGACTTTGTTGTCTGTGAACAGAGGGACATGGTGAAGGAGCTTGGTGTTAGAAGCATCTGTGGACTGAGCTCATAGCCTCTACTGAGGTAAACAAAAGTACCTTCCTCTCACTGGGCTATCATTTGCTTATCTGTAAAAGGGGATTACAAAAATTATCTTGATACCGTTTGAGTTATATAGTGATGTTCATTAATTCAAGATGTTTATTTGAACTTATTTTATATATTTTAACTTACTTTAATTCTCAGTACACAGCTAGGAGGTAGATGGTCTATTTTTAGTGCCCTTTACGGAGAGGGTCAGTAACTGCAAGCAAGTGGAAAATGTAGGATTTGAACTAGGCAGTCTGGCCTCAGGGCCTTTGCCATTAACCACTTCACTCTGTGGGCTTCCCTCATAGCTCAGTTGGTAAGAAATCCATCTGCAATGCAGGAGACCCCAGTTCGATTCCTGGGCCGGGAAGATCCACTGGAGAAGGGATAGGCTATTCACTCTAGTATTCTTGGGCTTCCCTTGTGGCTCAGCAGGTAAAGAACCTGCCTGCAATGTGGAAGACCTGGGTTTGATCTCTGGGTTGGGAAGGTCCCCTGGAGAAGGAAAAGGCTACCCACTCCAGTATTCTGGCCTGGAGAATGCCATGGACTGTCTAGGCCGTGGGGTTGCAAAGTTGTTGGACACAGCTTAGTGACTTTCACTTCACTTCTTCACTGCACTCTGTAGCTTTGTGTGTGGTTTATGTCCCATTTTCCTCTAGAAGAATATTTAACTTGTTCTTTTTATTTTTACAAAAACCAACACAGCTTCAGTAAATACGGCTCCATGGAACTCCCTGTTTTCACATGCAAGTATCTCCCACAAGTTAAATTAATTAAACAAGGAGGTCATTAGACTGAGGTAACTCTAATGCCTTCGTAGCTTACATAAGCAAACCAAAACCTAAGCCTAAAATTTCTTGAGTTTGAGAAATCAGAACCCAAAGATAAATAATCACAAATGGGCAACTAAGCTTTTCCTGATAAGGCAACCCGTAAGCTGTAATATACAGAGAAGGTGGTGGCACCCTACTCCAGTTCTCTTGCCTGGAAAATCTCATGGGCAGAGGAGCCTGGTAGGCTGTAGTCCATGGGGTTTCAAAGAGTTGGACACGACTGGCGACTTCAGTTTCACTTTTCACTTGCATGCATTGGAGAAGGAAATGGCAACCCACTCCAGTGTTCTTGCCTGGAGAATCCCAGGGACGGGGGAGCCTGGTGGGCTGCTGTCTATGGGGTCGCACAGAGTCGGACACCACTGAAGCAACTTAGCAGCAGCAGCAGCAGCAGCAAAGCTGTAATATAACTAATCACATGATTTACTTGCTTTGCTTCCACATCTTTTCTGTAAAAGTCTTTCCTCTTGCTTTGAACTGCTTCAGTTCTGTCTACCTGATTGAAATCAATGTTTGCTCAAATAAACTCTTAAATTTTTTAATATGATTCAGTTTGTGTTTTAACACTATGAAGGTATTGCTGAGTCACTCTCCAGAACACTACACACTGGTTTCTGCCTCCATCACATCATCCAGACTGCTCCTGGAGAGGACACTGAAACCTGGTTTGGCTGACCTCATTCAGCACAGATCACAAGGCCTGGCCCACAGAAGGTGGTCTGTGGGTGCCAGGGTCACAGAGAGCAGGGGCTGGTCTAACAGCAGTTAGCTTTGCCATTTACCAGACTTTGATATGGGAAAATCATTGATCTCTTGAGTCTCAGCATGAAGCATGGAGAACAATCACTCTCTTGCCCACTTGAGTCATATGCCATTCAAGTAGGATGATAGATCAGAATGTACTATGTGTACCATAGGGCATGACATAAATATTTATAAAATTGCTAGTGCTTTCCAGTAATTACCAGCTTAACCCAACTGTAAATGGGTTCTATTCTTTTACAGATCAGAAAAATGGTTCAGGGAGCTTAAATCATTTGCTTTAGACCCCAGAGTTGCCAGCTTGCAGGCAGAAAGTAACTAGATGCGAGCACAGCCTAACTTTTCTCCTGTCCTTGCTCCTCCTTCCCTGTCTTTTCTCCTCCCTCCTTCTTCTTTGGCTCCGCATCGTCTCAACTCCCACCCCTGTCTCTTCATTTAATTACTTTTTAACACCAATAATCCTTGCTTGACCTCATCCTCAAAACTTTTATTCACTAAGGGACCATTTCCTACAACTTAGTGCTACAGGATATTTAACAGTGCCCAGTGTGGTGCTGAGAGCCAAAGCCACTCCCTAAACTGACTATTGGAAACCAGAGACCCAGGGGACCTATCTGGCCCCTCACTCTCCTCATACACTGGAACAGCAAGGAGTGATAAAGCAGCAGAGGGCTTGATTCACGAATGTGATTTGCGTTAAGATCCAGATGTGGTTTTGATGGGGAGAGGAGGCATGAAAACAACATTCATTCAATAGATACTTAGCATTTACTAAATAAGAGCTAGCATTTATACCAGCACTTTATCAAGTTCTACCCTCGTTTTCCTATCTGATTTGAACAACTGCTCCATGAAACCCATTTTATCCAGGGTGGGGGAGGGGGACTCGGAAATGCTCTGTGAATGTGTCCAGGTCTCATAGCTGGGAGGTGGTGCTGATGTGCCTGCAGATTCAAACCAAATCCTGCATTTTCTTTCTTTTTTTTTTTTTCCTGTTGTAACAAGCTACCAAATACTGAGAAAGTTCGCAAGGGGAGTAAAAATTCAGGAGGGGATTTATAAATTGTTCCTTCTGCCTAAGATGCTCCCACCACCACTACCCCATCTTTATGGTGACCACCACACCTCAGAAGAGCTCTGCTTCTTCTGAAAACTATCTGCTTCATCCAGGCTGACTCCCCGCTCCTTCCTCTGTGCTACCTCCTTAATGCCCCTGTTGTCGCTCCATGTCCCTTCCCCCTGCCTTCCTGGAGGGTTTGGTGAGAGTGCGGGCCTTCTGCCTGGCTGGATGTGGGTTCAGTCGTGCATCACTCAGACCTCACCCGTGTCTCCCACCCTGGCCCCTTTGCTCAGTTCTCTGAATTTCATGTAATCAACTGGAAATCAGCCAAAGGGTGGCTGCCACTCTCCTTCGACCTGTCTCTTCCTAAAGCCCTGACTGCCTAGTTGGATCTGTTCCAACCCAAGTTGCCAGATTTTGCTAGAGATATACGTATACAAAAATTTATTTATTGTTTAAGATCTGGGCACCCTGTTTTGGTTTTAGCCAAATCTGGCAACTATATATAATCCCGACTCTTCCCTTTACAGGGGCCCAGGCAGTGGGAAGGATCAGAGGTGAGAGGTGGTGTAGGTGGGCCTCAGAAAGCTGCTCTCTTCCGAGTTCTTCTCTATGCTCTCTCTGAAGCCCCAGTAGAGCATTCATCCCTCACAGTGACTCAGTTTCCATCTATGGACAGTGGGAAGTTTATCAGGTAGTCTCTGAGGATGTTCCGGGCTCTAGTTCTGTGGCATAAGAGAGAGGTCCTCTATTTTCCATGCTCCTACCACCTTGCTCAGATGGTAATGGGGCAGCTATTTAATTATGGAACATAGTCCCACTAGATAGAAACTCCTAAAGAAGTTCATAGATTGGTTTGCATTCGCAGGCAATTTGGTACCGTAGGGGGAAGAAAGACACTGACGTCCTGAGCTGAAGACCTGGCAACGCTATTTGCTGCTGTGCTGTGCTCAGTCATTCCCAGCTCTGTGACTCCATGGACTGCAGCCTGCCAGGCTCCTCTGTCCTCGGAATTTTCCAGGCAAGAATACTGCAGTGGGTTCCCGTTCTTTTTCCAATGACTCTTCCTGACCCAGGGATTAAACCCATGTCTCCTGCATTGGTGGGCAGATTCTTTACCACTGTGCCACCTGGGGAGCCCAGCAACACTATTTACAAGTTACTTAATCTGTGCAAGCCTCAGTTTCTACCTCTTTTTATAATGAGTGGATAGAGGTAAGCTCCTATCACCCTCTCTGGCATATCAGTTCAGTTCAGTCACTCAGTCGTGTCCGACTCTTTGCGACCCCATGAATTGCAGCACACGAGGCCTCCCTGTCCATCACCAACTCCCGGGTTTACCCAAACTCATGTCCATCAAGTCCGTGATGCCATCCAGCCATCTCATCCTCTGTTGTCCCCTTCTCCTCCTGCCCCCAATCCCTCCCAGCATCAAGGTCTTTTCCAATGAGTCACTCTTCCCATGAGGTGGCCAAAGTATTGGAGTTTTAGCTTTAGCATCAGTCCTTCCAGTGAACACCTAGGACCGATCTCCTTTAGGATAGACTGGTTGGATCTCCTTGTAGTCCAAGGGACTCTCAGGAGTCTTCTCACAGTTCAAAAGCTTCAATTCTTCGGCACTCAGCTTTCTTCACAGTCCAACTCTCACATCCATACATGACCACAGGAAAAACCATAGCCTTGACTAGACGGACCTTTGTTGGCAAAGTAGCATCTCTGCTTTTGAATATGCTATCTAGGTTGGTCATAACTTTTCTTCCAAGGAGTAAGCATCTTTTAATTTCATGGCTGCAGTCACCCTCTGCAGTGCTTTTGGAGCCCCCAAAATAAAGTCTGACACTGTTAGCAACACTTAATGTGCAGTAGCTGTTATCACTGGGCTTGGATTTCCAAGCATGGCAAGTCTTCTAACCCAGAATTGGTACTCTCAAGTATTAGATGAAAAACAAACAAACAAAAAAGATGGGATAATTGGAGACTTACCTTTAAGGTTCACTGGCCATTTGCACCAAGCGATGCCTGGAATCTTCTTCTTTGAAGAGAGGATTCCCATAGGCCTGCATCTACTGGGCTTCATGAGAAGTTAATTGCCTTAGAGTCTATGAGCACTCAGCTCACGGGGATGAGTGTGGTCTGAGGCCATCTTCCAGGCTTGGCCAATCAGCTCTGAGTAGTGAATCTTCACAAAGGAAACTCCTCCCAATGGTCAGAACCCGGCTCCAGTGTATAACTCGAGGCCTAGGATGTCTGGCTACCTCCCAGACAATTGGACACATCCAGGGCATCCTTGGCCATAGCACATAATATGTAGATGAGGAAATGGGAGGCATGGTTTTCTTCTTTGTGCCAACTGGAGGCTTGATGAATGGATGTTTTTACCCCACTTTCTGATTAGAGTACCAACTGCAGAGGATGAAGATCTAATTCTGAGGGACCTGAGAGCCACAGCAAGTCCAAGGAGCAGAGCGGAGGAGATTGAGAAACAGCAGAAGGCAGTAGAATTAATCCACTCAGAATAGAGCTGAGGCCCCTGGAAGGCACCATGTTGCTATTAATAACAATAGCAATAGCTAACACTTACTGAGCACTTAACTATAGGCCAAAGCATTGTGCTGAGTACTTGACATGCATGGATTATGGATTATGAAAGGTAATCATGATGACTGCTCTCTGAGGTATTTACCAATAGCAGGCCTCATATTGAGCTGGTATGACTGTGTACTAAAACACTGAAATAATTCCAGTCTGCTGAGTAGATAGCTCCTGACCTGATCTCCCTGAGTGGCCCCCTACCTTTCTGGATACCTCTGCCGCTCCCACGGGGAAGGAGAGCAGGGGGCTATCTTGAGGGATCTGTGCCATGCTGCATGGGTTGATGTGGATTTTTATATTGTTGCAGTATACTGAATAATGCTTCCCAAGGTCCTAATCCCTGGAGTCTGTGGTGTTATTTGATAGGTGTTAAAGAGGCTTTGCCGATGTGGTTAAGGACTGTCAGGCAGGGAGATTTTCCTGGATTATCCCCGTGGGCCCCAAGTGCAATCAGAAGTGTCTTTGGAAGAGCAGGCACACAGGGGCTTCGACACGAAAGGCTGATGAGATGTGATGATTGAGGCAGAGGAGATGCTGCTCGCTTTGGAGATGGACAGAATGACCACCAGCCAAGGAGTGCAGCTCCAGAGCTGAAAGGGACAGGGGATGAGTTCTTCCCTAGGACCTCCGGAGGGACAAGCTTCTGGCCTCTAGAACTATAAGCAAATCAATCTGAAGCCTCCTTGTTTGTGATGATCTGTTAGCACAGCCTTAGGGAACTAATACAATTGTCCTGACTAGTTCCCATCCAGCTGAAGAGACTGAAGCTTGATGGGATAAGTGACTTGCTCCAGTTGTTGGTCAGCCTTTGAATTTAGGCTGTTGACTCCTGAACCCACGTTCACAACCACTAAACTGGCTTCCAGAAATGCTGAAAGGAAACTGTCATTAAACCCATTTCAACATGAGATCAGTCACAGAGGCTTAGAGAATCGCATGACTTTGAGATCAGAGCTTTGCCTAAAGGGCAGAGCTAGGATTCGGAGTGCTGGGGGATCTCATTCTGATGACTTCTGCTTTACAAAGTCCTCCTGCCCTGTGGCCTGGGCTAAGTGGTGGCTGCAACTTGGAGGTCTGTGGGTATCTAGAATTCAGTCCTGGTCACCAGCTGCTGGCCTCAAGGGCCAGCAGTCTCCCCTAGTGCTGGAGGCAGGGCTGCAGGTATTCATCTTGGCCAAGTGGAAGGGCTTAGGAATGTAGGTGGAGAACCACCTACACCAGCCAGGAGGGCTGCCTCGGGGAGCCGTGAACACCAGGGTGGGGAGAGGGAAGTGGCCCTGACTCAGGCAAGCCACCCACCACTGCTCTTGAAGAGCCCGCTTTCTGGATTCAGCAGCATGCAGAAAGATCAGTGGAAGGACACTCCTTGGCTGGCAGGCAGGCTGAGACACACACCACAGAGGGACCCATGGGGCGTCTGTTAGCCAGAGCTTTCCCGGCTAGCTATGGTGAGCTTGTGCTGGTGCCTCTGTTCAATACTGGATTCTCTGAAAAGTTTCCTTGGGCCATCCCTGTGAAGAGTTTCAGGTCTGGGCAAAGAAGGCACGCAGACCCTCTATAGTCTGTGAGAAACTGTGGAAGGCATAAAGTAGTACCTAGGGACCAAATGAATACTTACTTCTCCCTGTACAACCCATTCCTCTTGGTAATTTTCTCCAAAATGTCACATCTTATGAGGCAGTATAAGACAAGCACCAAAAGATGGAGAGACCAAATCCTGATAAGGAGGAAGGGGGCAGGCGTCCATCTCATTGAGGCACCCTGGTATGTTCCCCAAGGATATTAGACTGAGACTTGCAAAATGAATAAGACCTGTGATAAGCTGCATTGTGTCAACTAAAAACTATGCTGAAGTCTTAATCCCAGTTACTGTCAATGTGACCTTTCTTGGTAATAGAGTCTTTTTTTTTTTTTTTTAACTTTACAATATTGTATTGGTTTTGCCATACATCAACAGGAACCCGCCATGGGTTGGTAATAGAGTCTTAAGAATTGTGCACTTAAGTCGCTTTGGTCGTGTCCAACTCTTTGCGACCCTATGGACTGTAGCCTGCTAGCTCTTCTGTCCATGGGATTCTCCAGGCAAGAATACCGGAGTGGGTTGCCATGCCCTATTCCGGGGATCTTCTCGACCCTAGGATAGAACCTATCTCTTATGTCTCCTGCATTAGCAGGAGGGTTCTTTACCAGAAGTGTCCGCTGGAAAGCCCATTAACAGTTGTAACCAAGCTAAAATGAAGTCATTAAGCTGGGCCTTTAATCCAGTATGTCTGGAGCCCTTATGAGAAGAGGAACATGACATGTGAAGGCTCAGAGACATACAGATACACAGGAAAGACCACGTGAAAGCCACAGCAGAGACTGCAGTGATGTAGCTGCAAGCCAGGGAACACCAAGGATTGTGGGCTCCCCCGGAAGATAGTGAGAAGCAAGGAAGGAGTCTGTTTCTTAGAGAAGCAAAGTCCTTTGACTCCTCAGTTGCAAGCTTTTGGGCTCCAGAACTGTGAGAGAATACGTTTCTGTTGTCTTAATTGCCCAGTTTGCTGTACCTTGTTCTAGTAGCCCTGGAAAACTAATACAGGATCAGAGGGTTCGTGTCTTGAAGTAGCTTGTCCTTCTTCATGTCTCCTTCGGACCTGGTTCAAGACCTGCCACACAGGGGCTCTGACTAAGGCTGAAAGTTCAGGTGTGGGAAGGCCCATATGTGCAAAGGCCTAGTGGCTGAAAGCTTTGGATCATGTTAGAGGTTAAAATGAACTTGGCTACCCAGCCACCAGCCTTGGTGAGTGAAACTGGATAGGAAGCTCAAGGCCAGGTTGTGACCGGATTCATTCCCAAGCCAAGTGCAGTATTCTCAGCTTTGGACTAACTCTTTCTCAAATGGAGTAAACCATGTGGGTATCATGTGAATTACCAGAAAGGCAAAACATCGAATTCAGCCTTCCCTTCCCTACCCTTTAGAGAGCACATTGGGGTTTTGGCTGAAAAAATTTCCTGCTTCCTTGTTCTAAAAGTTGATAACTTCCCTCATTTGTACCTACATTTGGAACAAATTAAAGAGAAGATGCAAGAGTCAGCACGATGGATATCAAAAGATGCATGGTTTAAGATGAGAGTCAAAGGCACCTGGTTCTGGAAGAGTCAAACCATAATAAAGCTGGAGTCTGCAGAGCAGACCATCTGAGCCATAATCACAGCATTGTGTTGGTTTGGGATAGAAGGGAGAAGTCGAGCAGATCCTTGGGATCAGGATTTTTGATGAAAATAACCACAGGGAGCCATGGAGTAAGAGCTGTCTGCCCAGTCAGGACTGTACCTCTTGAGGGGAGAGTCAGGGCAGGGCAAGAGGCCAGAGTGCTCAGGGAAGCTCAGAGGTGTGGAGAATGAGCTTTCCATCCCTTGAAACCTTAATACTATGCCTATGTGTGTCTACCTGACACCATCCTGGAAGGAGGGTTCCAGTGGGAGATGGGGGAAGGAAAGAGGAACAGCCTTCAGATCCACACGAGGATAGTAAAGGCTGTGGAACACTGAGGAGGAGCCAGGTAAGAGGAAATACCACATTAGTATCAGAAGACATGGGAAGGGAACTCAAACCTGGGCTCTGTAACAACCTAGAGCAGTGGGATGGGGAGGGAGGTGGAAGGGAGGTTCAAGAGGGAGGGGACGTAAATATAGCTATAGCTGATTCATGTTGATGTTTGGTAGAACCCAACACAATACTATAAAGCAATTATCCTTCAATTAAAAATAAATGTATTAAAACACACTGAGAAAAAAAAGAACGGGATATTTTTGGCTTTGCTATAAATTTGTTGACTGTTTTGCAAACTACTTTTCTTTGGAGGCCTCAGTTTTTCAGTTGGACCAAAAAAAAGTGCATGCGTATGTGTATCATTTATCATTTGTATGGAATATATAATTTGTATGACATATATGTATGGCAGTGGTGATGGTTTAGTCACTAAGTTGTGTCTGACTCTTGTGACCCCATGGACTGGAGCCTGCCAGGCTCTTCTGGAATTTCCCAGGCAAGAATACTGGAGTAGTTTACCATTTCCTTCTCCGGGGGATCTTCCCAACCCAGGGATCGAACCCAGATCTTCTCTGTTGCAGGCAGATTCTTTATCAACTGAGCCACCAGGAAGCCCGGTCGTATGCATATGTGTGTGTGTGTGTATGTTTGTGTATGTCATATATATTCCTCTAAACCCAGAGCAAGGTCATGATCTTGGGGACAGGGGCCTAAGTCAATGCCTCTGAGAGAAACTAGAGACAATTACTTAACTGAATTTAATAGAACACATGTCCACCAATGAGCCTTTGCCCAAAGGCAAACACAGTAAACTAGTCCCTCACTGCAGACTTCTGGGCATCTCAAGGAGCAGTTTGTTTTTCACCCTGACATTTGCCACCACTTTGAGGTGGCATGAGAACAATGCTGGGCTGGTCTATAGAAAAAATGATTAGATTCCCACAGGCCGCTCAGGACGGGGCCATTCTAAGGTGAGATGATGGTGTCCCTAGAGTTGGGAGGCAGAGGAGGAATCCCACCAGCCTGTAGCCCTACTCTGGCTTGGTGGGAGAGGGGAAGGAAGCAGGGAACCAGGCCTCCGGGTAAGAGGCACCCTTCCTCAGGCCCCTGGCTCCTCATGCCTTGACTGCTGCCAGCTGACCTCTGTGGACTTCCCAGAGCTCCATCAGTCTGCAGCTCTTCTCTGCATAGGCTCTCCTCTGTTGCTTAACTACCTCCTACGATATGCTGAGGATTCCCAGGTCTGTGTCCCAGGCTTGGCTATACTATTCCTTGGGTGACATCTCCACCTAGATGTCCTAGTGTGTGCACGAGTGCTAAGTCGCTTCTACTGCTGCTGCTAAGTCACTTCAGTCGTGTCCGACTCTGTGCAACCCCATAGACGGCAGCCCACCAGGCTCCCCCGTCCCTGGGATTCTCCAGGCAAGAACACTGGAGTGGGTTGCCATTTCCTTCTCCAGTGCATGAAAGTAGAAAGTGAAAGTGAAGCCACTCACTCAGGTCTGACTCTTAAAGACCCCATGGACTGCAGCCCACCAGGCTCCTCTGTCCATGGGATTTTCCAGGCAAGGGTGCTGGAGTGGGGTGCCATTGCCTTCTCCATAAGTTGCCTCAGTCATGTCCAATTCTTTGCAACCTTATGGACTGTAGCCCACCAGGCTCCTCTGTCCATAGAATTCTCCAGACAAGAATACTGGAGTTGGTGGCTATGCGCTCCTCCAGGGGGTCTTCCTGACCCGAGGATTGAATCCATGTCTCTTCTGTCTCCTGCGTTGGTACTCAGGTTCTTTACCATTAGCACCAGAAGCCCTAGATGTTCCAGAGGATCCTCAAAGTGAACATGTTGAAAATCAAAGTCAGCATCTTGTCTTCAGACCAATTTTCCTTTCTCTGTGAATAATGCGGCCTCTACTTGGTCACCCAAGAGAGAAATAGGACGTCACTCTGAGCATCCTGTGCCCCGCGGAACACCGACTCCTGACCATTCTACTCCTCTGACATCTGTATCTGCCTGTCCTCTCCAGCCTCACTCTGCTGGCTCTTGGCAGACTCTAGCTGGTCTCTCTGCCTCTGAACCCATTTTCTCCTCTCTCCTCCTATAGACCAGGAATCGGCATTTTTTTTTTTTTTTGGTCTATAAAGGGCCAAGTGGTGGATACTTTTGGCTTTGTGAGCTCAAAGGTCTTCAGCACAACTACTTAACACTGTCATTGCTGTGTGAGAGCAATACAGATAATACACAAAAGAATGAGTGTGGCTGTGTTCCAAACAAGCATCACTTAACTTACAAAGACAGGTGGAGGGCCAGATTTGCCTCACAGTCATAGTTTGCTGGCCCTGGCTCTATACTGGGGTCAAAATGATCTTTCTAAAAGTCAAGTTCAACTGTATTTGCTGTCTTGCTTAAGGGCCTTCACTGTCTTCTTAGCTCTAAGCTCTTCCCAAAGCCCAGTAGATATGGCCCCTTGCCAGCTCTCACACTGGAGACTGCACTATGCCCTCTGCAGAATTTGTAGCATGATATATCTTGTTTGCTAAACTGCTCCCCAATGGCTCAAGTGATGAAGAATCTGCCTGCAGAAGTGCGATCCCTGAGTACATAGCAACCTACTCCAGTATTCTTGCCTGGAAAGTCCCATGGACAGAGGAACCTGGCAGACTATAGTCTTTGAGGCCACGAAGAGTCAGACACGACTGAGCATGCATGGACTATATATATCTTGTCCGTAGTTCCCAGAACCCATGGTTCTGTTTGTCAGTGCCGTGCCTTTGCATACCTGTCCCCTGGGCCTGGAAGGCATTTCTCTTCCTACCAGCAAGTTTCTGGGGATGCTATTCATCTTTGTAGACTCAGCTCAGGTGCCCTCCTTTCTTGTCTGCATTCACTGGTTCCTTCATATGTGTATTCATTTAGCATTTATTTATGAACCACTTGGTGAGCAGTTACTATGCTCCAGGAAAGCCTCAGGGCATAATAAAATAGGGGTGGAGCCTGAGAACTATTTGGCATGGACTTCATATCAGTAAATTGAAGCATGAGGCATTTTCTTCAAATGAGAATACTTACAGGCTTAAAAGAAGTCAGTTTTATACAATTTTAAATTTGTGTCCCATAACTGGAACATGTTGTCCAAGGTACACTATAATTCAGTTTTTAAAAAATACTAGAGTTATTCTGTGACTAACAGAATAACAGCATTCTGTTTATAGAATGTTCATTTATTACACACAAACATTTTAAAAGCAGCATAAATTTTGTAATCTCTTTCTGGCATTTTTCCTCTTGAATTTTATTAGAAGGATAAAATAAGTAAATACGGGCCTCTCTGGAGTTCTAAAATGCTATGGGACCATGGCGTCCCAAGGGGGCAGTGGAGGGAGGTATCTTGAGCTGCTTTCCTCATCTCTAACACCTCCCCATCAAAGCCATGCCAGACACACTTGCAACACAGGGCTTGTTTGAAAATAGAGCTTTAATTCTATTCCTGTTCTACACGGGTTGCGGTCTCCGTCAGTTCCTGGGTGGAAGTTCTGCAGGCGTCACTGACCAGAGCTGAGCACTGTTCTAGATGCTGAACATACCGTGGTGTCCCAGAGAGATACAAGGTGTCCCTGCTCCCAGAGCTTTCATTACCGTGTAAGTCACAAGTAAATCGACAAGATGGCGTGAGCGCTTAACGACAAAAGAAATTATACAGGTGACGTGATGTAGAGGGATGGATGGGAGTGGGAGAGAGAGATCAGACAGGGCCACCCGAGCAGTTCGACTGGCCACAGGGAGAGCTCCTGAGCTGTGCAGCTGGAGACTGTGCTCCCGCTAACCTTGGCTAGCTTAGTGATTCAGCCTGACGCTTCCCATCTGTCTGTTTGCTCCTCTGTCTCTCCCTGTTGACGTGGAGCTCTTCATCAGCAGATGCCACATTGAGTGCTCCTACATTCTTTGTTCCAGGAACTGTTTCATTAGAATTTGCTGAACAAGTACATCTACTTGCTGCCTGGACCGTTGCCACTAACTGCAGAAAGTGATGTAGGGAGACCAGGGAGGCATCAGCGGAAACCCTGAAGTTCAGTTCCGTGGCAAGCCAGTGAAAGGCCTACTGCAAAGGCCAATGACTGAAGAAAGATAGTGATGCACGTGCCTTAAATTTACCTTAGAAATTAAGAGCAGACATCTTCTAAACAGGTGCCATGCAGGTCTCACCAATCACCTAAACATCTGAAGAATAGTCAAAGACGAACACACACAAAATGTGGCTGAGTTTAGCTGGTTATGCTGACACCTCTAAATAAAAATACTCACTAGCCTGATCCTTCGGTGAAGACAAAGTTCTCTCAGTTTGCATAGGAGAAAATCCTAGATTTTAAACCCTACTTTTCAGACAAAAATAATTTTTTTAACATGTTCTTTATTTCCCAAGCATGAAAGGAATACTCACTCACTAGAGAACATTAAAAAAGCACAGAAAATTGCATGAAGTGCTCATTCTAGTCTCTGATTAGCACGACTCCTATGCTCCACAACAGTTAGGAATAGGTGGGGAAATAACATCCGTTTCTCTTTTTTAATTGAAGCAAAACACACACAACATAGAATGTACCATTTTAATGATTTTTAAGTGTGCAATTTAGTGGCATTAAGTACATTCCCAAAGTTGCTCAGCCATCAGTAATATCTGTTTATAGAACTTTTTCATCATCCCATACTGAAACAGCAGCAATTCATCTGCCCCTCCCTCAGCTTCTGGTTCAGTTCAGTTCAATTCAGTCACTCAGTCGTGTCTAGCTCTTTGCGACTCCATGGACTGCAGCACGCCAGGCCTCCCTGTCCATCACCAACTCCCAGAGTTTACCCAGACTCATGCCCTTTGAGTCGGTGATGCCATCTAACCATCTCATCCTCTGTCATCCCCTCTCCTCCTGCCTTCAATCTTTCCCAACATCAGGGTCTTTTCAAATGAGTCAGCTCTTCGCATCAGGTGGCCAAAGTATTGGAGTTTCAGCTACAACATTAGTTCTTCCAAAGCACACTCAGGACTGCTCTCCTTTAGGATGGACTGGTTGGATCTCCTTGCTGCCCAAGGGACTGTCAAGAGTCTTCTCCAACACCACAGTTCAAAAGCATCAATTCTTCAGCACTCAGCTTTCTTTATAGTCCAACTTTCACATCCATACATAACTACTGGAAAAATTATAGCCTTGATTAGATGGACCTTTGTCAGCAAAGTAATGTCTCTGCTTTTTAATATGCTGTCTAGGTTGGTCATAACTTTCCCTCCAAGAAGTAAGTGTCTTTTAATTTCATGGCTGAAGTCACCATCTGCAGTGATTTTGGAGCCCAAAAAAACAAAGTCTGACACTGTTTCCACTGTTTCCCCATCTATTTCCCATGAAGTGACGGGACTGGATGCCATGATCTTCATTTTCTGAATTTGAGCTTTAAGCCAACTTTCTCACTCTCCTCTTTGTCTTTCATCAAGAGGCTCTTCAGTTCTTCTTCCCTTTCTGCCGTGAAGGTGGTGTCATCTGCATGTCTGAGGTTATTGATATTTTTCCCGGCAATCTTAATTCCAGCTTGTGCTTCTTCCAGCCCAGTGTTTCTCATGATGTACTCTGCATATAAGTTAAATAAGCAGGGTGACAATATACAGCCTTGACGTACTCCTTTTCCTATTTGGAACCAGTCTGTTGTTCCATGTCCAGTTTTAACTGTTGCTTCCTGACCTGAATACAGATTTCTCAAGAGGCAGGTCAGGTGGTCTGGTATTCCCATCTCTTTCAGAATCTTCCACAGTTTATTGTGATCCACACAGTCAAAGGCTTTGGCATAGTTAATAAAGCAGAAATAGATGTTTTTCTGGAACTCTCTTGCTTTTTCCATGATCCAGCGGATGTTGGCAATTTGATCTCTGGTTCTCCTGCCTTTTCTAAAACCAGCTTGAACATCAGGAGTTCACAGTTCATGTATTGTTGAAGCCTGGCTTGGAGAATTTTGAGCATTACTTTACTAGCATGTGAGATAAGTGCATTGTGTGGTAGTTTGAGCATTCTTTGGCATTGCCTTTCTTTGGAATTGGAATGAAAACTGACCTTTTCCAGTCCTGTGGCCACTGCTGAGTTTTCCAAATTTAAGGATGCTAAATTGATCAAAACAATGAGGCCATCAGACTGGATTGCCTCTAATGCCTGCCTGGTTGGCCTTTGTAACCAAATCAAAACCCAAACTTGTAAATGTCTCAAGTTTAAGAAATTGAAACCTAAATACAGTTGATCATAAACAGGCTTTCCCAAAGGAGGTAGAATGCTTAAGCTATAGCTAATCAAATCATTGCTTTGCTTCACTCTATCTCATAAGTCTTTCCGTTACTACTGCCGGTGGAGGACTCCTAACATTTCAGGTTTGGTGTTACTCACTATGAATTGATTTTTGCTCAAATATACTCTTAAAATTTTAATATTCCTCATTTTATCTTTTTACCAGGGTGGGTAATATTCCATTTTATGTTTATGTCACAGTTTATCCATTCATCCATCAATGGGCATTAAGGTTTTTTCCTACCTTTTGAGTATCGTGAAAAATGCTGCTGTGAACATGAATCTGCAAGTAACTACGTGACCCCTGTTTTCAGTTCCTTAGTGCACGTGCCTCGGAGTGGAATCAGTGGGGCATATGGTGGTCCTGTCTTTAAATTTTCTATTTCCCTTAGCAATGCTCAAGGATTCCAGTTTCTCCATACCCTAATGAGCATTATTATTTTTTCATTTTTGATCCTAATGAGTGTGAATTGGTACCTTATTTTCGTTTTAGTTTTAATTTGCATTTCCCCAAATGCATGTCTTTTTAATGGGGAAGGAGGCTGCTGCTGCTGCTAAGTCACTTCAGTCGTGTCCGACTTTGCATGACCTCATAGACGGCAGCCCACCAGGCTCCCCCGTCCCTGGGATTCTCCAGGCAAGAACACTGGAGTGGGGTGCCATTTCCTTCTCCAATGCTTGAAAGTGAAAAGTGAAAGTGATGTTACTCAGTCACGTCTGACTCTTAGCGACCCCATGGACTGTAGCCCACCAGGCTCCTCCGTCCATGGGATTTTCCAGGCAAGAGTACTGGAGTGGGGTGCCATTGCCTTCTCCGGGGAGGAGTCTGAGTTATAACAAAAGTAACTTACTCAAATTCACAGAGCTAATTTGTAGGTTACAGATGCTAATCTGTAGACACAAGATTTAAACCCAGTTTCCTCTGACTCTGTGATTTTAATTGACTTGCTCGTTTGCCTCCTCTTAGATCAGAAATCCTTGAGGTATAAGTCAGAAATGGTTTTCGGCAAGAAGTCATCCATTAAGTGCGAGATTCCCTAGTTATAAAGACCTACATTACAGCGTTTGTTTAATGACTACTGAAAGACGGTCTTTTCTTTCAAAGATCTCTCAAACTTTGAGACAGTATTTTCAGACTTGAAGTGAAGAAGATTCATTGCTTTAATTTTTAAGAATAATTTTATTTTGGGCTGTGCTGGGCCTCTGCTGCTGTGCAAACTTTTCTCTGGTTGTGCAAACAGGGCCTGCTTTGTAGTTACAGTGTGTGGGTCTCATTGAGGGGGAGCACAGGCTCTAGGACACGCAGGCTTCAGTAACTGCAGCACTTGGGCTCAGTACTTGTGGCTCCCAGGCTCTGGAGCATGGGCTCAAAAGCTGTAGTTTATGGGGTTAGTTGCTCCATCACCTGAGGGATCTTTCCGGACCAGGGATCGAACCTATGTCTCCCGCATGGGCAGACGGATTCTTTACCACCTGAGCTACCTGGAAGCCCTATTTTTAAAATTTTTCATTCCATTGTATATGATGTTTTTATAAACCACATTAAAAATGAAATACTAGAAGAAAGAGCATTCATAAGATAAAGACATAATAAAAGACATACATAATATACACTACCTTATTATTTGATTCACTGCAAAAAAAAAAAAACAACTTGCTCTGTCAAATAACTGTAAAGATGTACTTACTTTCAGTTTCTGTACTTATCTCATGGTGGATCAGTAAGAGAGCACAGAGATCACTGTCCACGACCTACATGTGGAGGGCAGAGCACGATCCTCAATGAGAAGACACATATGTTGAATTTAAAGGACAAATGCAAGTTGTGCCTTGTTAATATGGAATACACAGATCTCCATTGTTTCCATATATTTTCTTAAGGGACTCGAACTTGGAGCACAGAGCAAATTCCATGAAACTTAAAATTTGGCTGCCAAGAATTGATGAGGTAAAAATTAAAATAGACTTTGGAGTCAGGCTGATCTAGGGATAAATTCTAGAAACTGTGTGTTCCCAGTTGGGTGGTCTAGAGCAAGTCAGCTCTTTCTGAACCTTATTATCATCATCCTAAAAAAAAAAAACAAAAAAAAAAACCTGAGGCTAGAAAAATTCTGTCTTATACAGATGCTGTTGAGATGGGATGGCACCAAGTATGTAGTTCACTTAGCATAGTACCCAGTCTGTCATAGCTGCTCAGTCAATAAATGGTAGTCCCTTCCCTTTTCCCTTGGCAGAGCTCTGACAGCTTTCAGAAGCTGCCAGCAGAGTAAGACCACAGCAGTCTAAAAATGCATCCTCTCTTAATTACTGTTTGGTTTGGAGGAGACTGACTCATCTTTAGCCTCAACAGCAGCAGCAGGTCCTGGTCAGGAGAGAGGCAGTCCTGGGTCACTGCCCTCACCCTGGAGCTCTGCCTCTTCCCAGCGTGCTCTGGGTTGCTGCCACACCGGGGCCATTCAGACTCAGCAAAGCAAAAATACTTGTAACATTCCTTTTAATTTGAAAAAGGTGCACTTTAAAAGAGCCCAATAAGGGGTCCTTACAAAGCAGATGTAGTGTTTCCCATTATCCTGGCTTTACTTAGAAAGAATCAAGTACTTTACAGAAGACTTGCACAGCATCTTTGAAAAATCCGTGAAATCCTGATATCCTCAAACCTTGGTGAATAAATGGTGTTCCCCATCCTCTCCTTTTTCCTTTTGCCAGGACGTTTTTGGACATACCTAGTAGGTATTTGGTTTGGATCTGGGTTGAAGTTCTAAATCCACAATGCCAGTTGTGTGACCTTGGAAGAATCACATATAAAATGGGTTTATAATTATCATTGTAATGCAAAAGTTCATTTCCTTGGAAAGGGAAATTTTTCTCTCTCACTATTTCCTCTCCCTAAATGGAAAAGGGCAGATGAGTTTAGGCACAACTGAATGTTTTGGGGCTCATGGCTTCGGAAACAGTATCAAGGATGTTCTGCTTCTGATCTAGAGTAGCAGGGTTACCTCTGGGCTAGTAGAGTGTAAACTTTTACTGTGTAGAGGGCATATATCAAAGACTAGTTTGGCTGCCTGCATCCCTCATAGTTAGCTATTCTGAAAGGTGAGCACAACTGCTGAACAAGAAATAATGTGTGGCTGAACAAAGAAATAATGGGTTCTTCATTCTTTAAAGGAGCTCTGAACTTATACCAATAACAAGGAGCCTGTGTTTATCCGGATTATTTCTCTAAAAGTTGATAGCACAGGCCTAGAAAGAGGGACAAGGAGTCATGGGGACCACATGGCCCAAGAACTTTCAACTGCCTTCATGCTCACGATATGTAAGACTGTGTTTTCCCTATTTCTTCAGTGGGCTGGCCTTTGTACATGCCTTCAGGAGAGGCCAGGCATCAGCTTGCTCCTGGAGGGAGGCACCCATGCAAAATGACAGATGTACCAGCAATGGAAATGGCACCCCACTCCAGTACTCTTGCCTGGAAAATCCCATGGATGGAAGAGCCTGGTGGGCTGCAGTCCATGGGGTCGTGGGGAGTCAGATATGACTGAGCGACTTCACTTTCACTTTTCACCAGCCTTGGGCCAGTGCTCTGAGAAGCTAAGCAAGGTGCCTTGACTCTGGCACCATCCTCATTAGCAGTTCACACCTTCCACACATCTTTGAATTCACTCCATACCCTACTGCTTCCTCCTTGTCTTAACGCCCAAAGAGCTTTTGCTTTCTAGGTGAAAACTTTGGTAGCCTGGACAAGCTGCCTTCGACTGCCTTGTGCAACATCTCTCCTACTTTGACCTTGACCTTAGAATCCTTTCCACCGCAGAGCTATCTTACAAGCAGCCCTCCACCTTGCTTTTACCTCATGCCCAGCATAACTTGTTCATCTTGAATACGTATTGGGCTGGTGGGATTGGAGGTAGACAACTTCTCTTGAAATTCAATCAGTGGATATATTAGGAAGCCTGAACGTGGTAAGAGGATATAGATGGAAAAGAACAGTCCCTTCTGTTTTTAAATCAACCATAGGACTAACCATAAACATGTTTTGAGTTCTCTTCTTTTGTGTTGTGACTGATCTTTTAACTTTTAAAGGAAAAGGGCCCCTGAAAACACATTCTCTTAAAATAGTCAGGAGAGAGATAACTTTTCATTTTCTGTACTAAAGGAGGGACAGAAGCATGGGCAACCCAGGGGGACATATATCTCCCACATCCTTGATATTTTTATTTTGAATTTGTTATCATAATTGTATAACTGGTAGAACATGTACTGCTAAAAAGATGCAAAATAGTCTGTATGGGATGAAGGACTTTCATAACTGTTGTTAAAGATCTGTAGGCAAATGTATTAATATAATTCATGCAGTTTTTAAAAAATCATCTTGGAACATGGGTGAACTAACAACCCAAGCTAAAATGGTTCTATATAAAAGTGGACTTTGTGCTTTGAGGGCTGCATGATTCAGGGGAAGAGAATAGACTTTAGATTTAACTTTTTACATGAGACAGGACAAAAGAAAACAAAAATTTCTTATTAAAAAAAACTATATTTATGGGGCTTCCCTGGTGGCTCAGACAGTAAAGAATCCACCTGCAATGTGGGAGACCAGGGTTCAGTCCCTGCATTGGGAAGATCCTCTGGAGGACGGCATGACAACCCACTTCAGTGTTCTTGCCTGGAGAATCCCCATGAGCAGAGGAGCCTTGCGGGGTACAACCCATGGGGTCACAGAGTCAGACACAGCTGTGTGGCTAAGCACAGCACATAGCTATTTATTTATTTTAGCAGTTCATCTTTAGAGTAATATTGCTGTTTTGTTATAAAAGCATTTTGATGAAGCTACTGGTTATTCAAATATAAAACCTTGGACCTAAAATGGAGGGGAAACTTAAGACAAAAGGAAGATAAATTATTCTACTTATAAAGTAAAAGGAGTCTCTGTTAGGAAAAGAGGTTGTTTGGTTGTTAACTAGGAAAGTAGAGAATCCAGAAATACAGAGCCTGGGACTCTAAGAGACAGAGTGAAGAGAAGACTCAGGAGGAGGGACTTAAGTATGATAGGAGTCGGTCCAGCAGCATAGTGGCGGGTGGGTGATGGGAGAGGCAAGGGAGGTACCGAGGCATGGTTGTTGCCCAGACGTAGTTCCACACCAATGCTAGAAAATTCTCCACCACCTCTCCATCTTTTTCCATCTTAAATTACACTGGATGAGGAAGAAAAAGAGAGGAGACAACCTTGAGCTCACCAAATTTTAATCTGGAATTGGCCAAGTTTACATGAAGTTATTGGCCAAGTTTACATGAAGAAGCTGTTAAATTTGCCATGATTTCAATTAAATTTCATTAAATTATAATTATAGCATCATCCTTCTTTGAGTCAATGCCTATGAAACACACACCCACACTCATGAAATCTGCTGAGTTTCCATCCAGACTTTGTGATTGCAGTGGTCATTTTTTTTCCTGGGAATTGATGACTGCTAGAATAGTTTCCTGTCTCCGTGCCACCTATTTCTTCCCCGTCACAGCCCCTCCCACATGTCTGTCTGTTTACTTTTCTCTTCTTCTTGAGCTTCAAGAGGGCAGACACTCTGGAAACCACTTTCACATCTGTATCTTGATTGTTAAGCAGAGTACTCAGAAACATAGTGCTCAGAAACAATTCAACATTGCTTGTTGAATGAATGCCTGGAAAAAGGAGGAAAGAAAGCCCAGGAGAGGAGGGGCAGGCACAGTGGGAGCAAAGGAAGGGATGGTCAATAGGTCCTGGGGATGAAGTAGGCCTTTGGTTGGGTCATAAAGCTGGGTGTCCAGAAGCCACCAACATGGCTGCAGGGTGTAAGGGCGAGAAAATTCAAGGTGAGACAGAGACAGCACAGGGAAGTTTCTGTAATCCTGTGTCAAGCATTCAGTGAGCTGGCAAGTGTCTGATTCCCTCTGATAGTCTAAGTAACTATCAGCCTGCTAAAACGGAAGCTCAGACGGTAAAGCATCTGCCTGCAATGTGGGACACCTGGTTCAATCCCTGGGTTGGGAAGATCCCCTGGAGAAGGAAATGGCAACCCCTCCAGTACTCTTGCCTGGAAAATTCCATGGATTGAGGAGCCTAATGGGCTACAGTCCATGGGGTCTCAAAGAGCCATACACGACTGAGCAACTTCATTGAATACTGATAAAATGTTGTCAGATGGGGAGGGGATTGAGCAGTCTGGTTTGGTTCGAAGTATCAAAGTCTTTCAAATTCTCACTAAAGGACAGATATGATGCCAACTCTGTGACTCTGTGGGCAGTACTTTCATCCTGTCCCACCGCAGTCATTTACTTATCATTTTGAACGCCCCTTTAGGATGTTCTGCCAGTATGTGAAGCCAGAAGCTCAGAGAAAACCAAGACCCTCTGCCCCAAATCCCAAAACACCACCTGGATTACGTTATTCCCTCTTCCAGCACCTTCAATAGCTTCCTCTTGCCTTCAAGGGGAGGTAGGGGCTTGTTTCACACAGTGGTTAGGAGGAGTATTTGGCACCTGTCCACTAAGAGTAAACCTTCTTGAATGGGAAGGTTAAGAATCCTCATTCCTTACAGATTCTGTTAGGGAAGAGGAATGGGAATGAGAATGGAAGCACTGGGGAAAAATCCCTACCGGATGGAAGAAAGTACGAGCTTGTTGCTGGGCAGAGACTTGAGTCAGCTGGGTGATAGTGAAGGGAAGTGGTGAGAGCTGACACCTCTGTTGTCAGCAAACTTCCTCTTTCCTATTTCCTCCTCTTCCCGCTCAGCCTCTCTGTCTGGATTCCTTGTACTGCTGTCTAACCCATTATGAGTTTTAATAGTTAAAAATCCTTAGAGCTGAGGCTGACTTGGAGTTAGCCCTGAATAAATATTTGTTACTCTTGAGCTTATTCTATTCTGTTTTTTCTGTTTCTCACTGCTCATGATTTTGCTACTTTTAAAAAGGCTTGAATCAATGTGCTTACGTCAAGGTGAATGTGGGGTGAAAGTGGTAGGCAGGGGTTTGGTGAGAAGATCAATCCAAGTATAAGTGGGTAGGTAGGTTGGCAGAGAGTGGCTGGTAGGAAGGTCCAATGTGAGACTCAAATGCAGATGGCATGCCTCTTCTGCGGGGCTTGGGTCAGAAGGCACAGATTGGTTGCCTCTTACATTTTAACTGAACAGGCAGGGTGGCATTTGACTGGGCTTTGAAGTGTGGCTAGAATTATCTGCTAATGAGAGAAAGAGATGTTCAAAGTGACAGTTTCTCAGTTGGAGAACTAAAGAAGAAGCAGCAAGAAGGAATTCTGTGACTATAATAATAAAAGAATGTGGGCCAAATGGAAAAAAAAAGAGAGAGAACAGAAGTGTAAGTAAAAGCATGGGAGAATGTTGCCTTCCAGATTTCTGAATACGCTTTCCTCATGCCATGGGACTTAGGAAGATCCCCATGGAAGTCAGATGTGTATGCCATGACACCAGGCGGGTGGTCCTCCTGCCCAGAGACATTGTGCCCACCCACCAACATAGGGAGAAAGCTGAGCACGGTTCCCGGGAAGGCTATTAGCCTGTGCTGAGTCATCCACCGTTGCTCTGGAGCCGTGTTCTTAAACATAACATAAGAACATTTGTGTCCTTAAACATAAGTTGGGCAGAATTCCTCTCTGCCCCACTGCCTGAAGGATAAGTCCTGCTGTTTAGCTGACCAGGGTATGTCCCTGGTGATTTCTCCAGCTTCATCTCCTGCCTACCTCACCCATCTGCATCAGCCACAATTCTGTGTCATAGGGATGCTGGTGAGTGCCCAGAGACACTTTCCTCTTTTCCAACTCCATGTCTATGTACATATCTTCTCCCATCTGGATTTCTTGCCTCCCTTTATCTGCTTGTCAAGCTTCTATGCATCCTTCAAAGCCTAGATCAAATGGTCTTTCCTTTCAATAGCTTCCTCGGAAATACTGCCACCCAGGTTTAATATAATCTTTTGATAGCAATAAAATAATGTGTACTTATTTATATTCTCTTTGCCTGCAATGCAGGATACCTCGGTTTAATCCCTGGGTTGGGAAGATTCCCTGGAGAAGGAAATGGCAACCCACTCCAGTATTCTTGCCTGGAGAATCCCGTGGACAGAGGAGCCTGGTAGGCTACAGTCCATGGGGCCGCACAGAGTCTGACAGGACTGAAAGACTAACACACTTTGATAGCAATAAAATAGTATGTGCATATTTATATTCCCTTTTAAATGTGTCTTTCAAGAGCATTATTTGATTCAGCAAATATTTATTTTGAACCTATTATGTACCAGACACTTGGGGTAAGGAATATATATTGATCATCTTTATTTTTCATTGCAATAAACAAGTGCTGTAGAAGTATAGAAAAAGTGAATGACTGAGTATATGAATGAATGAAATGAACCACCTCCCCTAGACTCTTTCATGGCACATCTAACCAGATTTCCAGAAATCTGGTTAGCTGTGCCATGAAATTTGAGTACTCTGAGCTCCTAGAGAAAATGCTGACACTTTTCTCTGGGATTCACTGGCTGCTTATAATTTTTGTAAGCCAGAGAGTTCCATGCAGTTCTCCAGAGAAGAACTCTCTGATGATCATCCAGTCTCTACTTTTCTGAACTCATGTGTTCCAGTGATTCTGGAGGTTAAAATAAAGCAATGACATCATGAGTTACCATCCTCTTATCATGTCATGGATGGGCTTCTTGGCCTATATCCCACCAGGGGGAGGCTGACCACCTAAACCTGCCTTGCTGCCTGTCTATGTCTTGTTGTCAAATTAAGACCAAGGCTGAAGCAATTAGGTTTGTTTGTTTCTTTCTTTTTCCCCTAAAAGTACTCTGTACCAATTTCAAAGACAACTCTCAAAATGGGATTTGAGGAATAAATAGGCCTGCCATATAATCACATTCTTGTCTTCTTTGGGAAAGACATAATAGACCCCTGTTTTGATTTGATGATGAATAGCTTGGTCTATGTGTTTCCAGGTTCTTGGCTGTAATTAGAATATTTCTATAAAGGGTGACTAAATCAATAGAACTGATTTCTTCTCACCAGTGCCTGAATATAGATATCAAATGATGGTTCAGCACCCTCCTGGAGAAGATGTACTAGAAATAGTACTTACTGGGAGTCAGAAGTACCAGGCATCAGCTCTCAGCTCTACATTTACCAAAGGGTGACACTGGCTAAATCACTCCTCCTTTGTAAAAATGCAGATAATGCTAACTTTGCAGAGATGTCTTAAGGTTCAAATGAGGCAATGTAGAGAAAGATCCTAGCATACGGAAGACGGTAATATGTGTGAGTTTCTTGTGTTTCCTTGGAACGCATGTGTTCTTAATACTTTTGTTACCTTTGGAGCCCCCGTTGAAACTGACTAGCAGAGTCATATGTCAAGTGACAATATTACAGCTCCCCTTTATTGATGATTTCGGCACGTCTATCAGTCCCTGGGATTTGCTGGGATCTGCTGGTGATTCATTGTCTGCTCTGCTGGCCTGTTTCTCTCAGGGTCCTACATCTTTGAGGAGGGGAGGACCCTTGTCTGGCCATGGACCCCCTTCCCATTGGTCCATGTAGAATGGAAGAAGAGACTCAATCCAACAATTTTGAGATGTTTGAGAGAACTATCTACATTATCTGAGATTGGTGACTGTGGCCTGCCAATAGGGTAATTTATCCCAGCTTTATTAGGTGGGGTGAGGGATAGTGCAAGGGGCCAACAGTGTTCACGGTGGACCACATCCAAGAGGACGCAACCTGTGACACTCAGGCCCTGACTGAAGCCAGGCTATACCTGTCTCGGGGGTTGGGCCTTCCCCTCAGCCCCATGGCCAGGGTCCAGTTACTGTAGCAGTCGCCGCCAGTTCACACCCTTGCACAGAAAGGAGACAGATGAGCATACTGAAGGTGCCCATTCTGCCTGGAGTTGTCACGTGGACTCTTTCTTGTTCCTGGTTTCCTCCTGTCTGCCCAGCTGATATTGTATTGGTGTTTTGATTGGCTCTTAATGAGGCTTCTGAATAGTTCTTCTTCTTTTTTTTTTTTTTACTTTATTTTACTTTACAATACTGTATTGGTTTTGCCACACATTGACATGAATCTGCCACGGGTATACATGAGTTCCCAATCCTGAACCCCCCTCCCACCTCCCACCCCATATCATCTCTCTGGATCATCCCTGTGCACCAGCTCCAAGCATCCTGTATCCTGTATCTAACATAGACTGGCGATTCATTTCTTACATGATAGTATACATGTTTCAATGCCATTCTCCCAAATTCTTGTTATTACACTTTTATAGATGGACTGTTCCCAGCTCGCTTTTACTCAGAGCTGAGAGCTCCAACCTCCCC
The DNA here is from genome assembly GCA_917880005.1 of Nanger dama. Classification (NCBI taxonomy): domain Eukaryota; kingdom Metazoa; phylum Chordata; class Mammalia; order Artiodactyla; family Bovidae; genus Nanger; species Nanger dama. The sequence continues at coordinate 24,278,767 of CAKJTW010000025.1, read as the reverse complement.
ATGGGAGTCAAGAAGAGATCAGTGGATGAGCTGCCTGAGTTCCCACCAAGACTGTGGAAAGTCAGAGTCACCTGGCCTCATGGAGTGCCTGTCAGAGCCCCAGATCAGAAGGAGACAGAGACCTCTTCCCAAGCTGTCAAGTCGGGCCTCAAAGCTACCCTTTGCCCTTTGTTGGGAACTTCTGTGACGACCAACCTTGGGCTGATGACTTTTGTCCCTGGTTAAAAAGAAAAGGAAAAGCCACAAGTGCCTAGAGTGACTCAGTGATGAGTGATGGAATTTCTTCTTCAGCTAATCAGAACTTTTCTAGGAAGAAGAGTCAGTAATTAGAAAGACACTTTATATAGTGACTTAAGAACAAAACCCTGCATTTTATATTATTGAACTGTCAACATATGAATGAGGCTCTTTGTGTCTTTTTCAACCTCTGTTTTAATCAAGTAGCAGGATATAATTAATTTCACAGTTCATGACATTGTACAAGGTAGACCATAGCCTTTCAATGAAGCCTTGACTTGAAAGCGTCATGTGTCCTTTATAGAGAAAAGTGATGGAAAATGTAAGCAGAGAGAGTAGAGCATCTTAGAGATGGAGAAGGGCTGTATGTCCCGTGATGAGCTCGGCTCTTGCTCCACCCTGTTTGATTGTCTAGGACAATGAGCAAACCTGAGCGTGGCTGGCTTCTTGGTGTGCTTAGAAGGCAGAGTTCTAGACGCTAGAGTGCCAGAGTCCCACGTGGCATGGAAACAGCTGGTTTTCAAGGGGCAGCTTTGGGCTCAGTGAAGATTCATGATGACCATGATGGACTGGGAATCAGACAGCCCTCCTCCTTTGGAGGCCTCCCAGATTTTGATGTGGCTACTGGATTCATGCCACCCTGGTAGAATGACAGCTCAGTGTCATGTTTAACTTGATTTAAAGAGAATATAGAAGTTTTTAATTTCTTATGTGCCTGGAGATGCAAACTGAGATTCATACTTTCATTTATAAAATAAGTTGAGCCTTTAGTGTTACCTACTTGCAGAAGGGCCCTCAATAGGAATATTATACATCAGTAATTTTATCCTTAAAAAATAAGAGTTTGATTTTTTTATCTTGTTTTAGCTGAAATGCCAAATTTTCTTTGAAACCCCATGGATTTTAGCCCACTGGTTTCCTCTGTCCATGGAATTCTCCAGGCAAGAATACTGGAGCTGGTAGCCATTCCCTTCTCCAGGGGATCATTCTGACCCAGGGACTGAACCCAGGTCTCCTGCATTGCCAGCAGATTCTTTACTGTCTGAGTCACTAGGGACGCCCTTTATGCACTATGTCAGTATACGATTCAGGTGAAAGTATAAATGTCCATTTACACTTAGTTGGCAGTGTTGGTTGGGTTGGTTGCCCACAGAGCTGGTGGGCAGAGCCCTTCTACTTGGCCTTTCTCTCACACTGATTGGCTGTAAGTGAAGCCTGTGGAATATGAGGGCTCTGACCATCAGCTTGGAGCCATCCTGTGGGTCACAGACTTGCTGAGATATCAAATAGCTAACTTTTGGGTCATGCGAACCTTCCTTAACATTTTCCTCAAGGTCCTTCATCACGTAGCCCATTCCTCCCTGACAGCTCTATCCTTTGCTACTTGTGTCCATCTTTGCATTCTGAGGGACAGCCCTGGTGTCCAGCTCAGTGCCTGGTACAGCTAGGTGCTAAATAAATGAAAGTCAATGATGTAATACATGTCATTTGAGAGGCGTCATCTGGCAGCCCAGATTATTCAGGGAAATGGAATAAAACGTGGGGGATGACAGAGAGAGAGAAAAAAAATAGTTAAGCTTTACTTTTTTTTTCTTCCTCTTTTAGTTCAGGATGACATCTACACAGTTATACCCACATTGGAATTTAATATACAAAACCTACTTGCATCTTTCGCTATACGTCTTCCAACCTCACAGGGTGTGGCTACACGCACATGCACACATTGTGTTTAAAACCAACTGAGGGATAGAGAAGTCAGAAAGAAGGTGATCAAAATAACTATTGCTAGTGATGCTAGGTCAGAGAATGTGTTTTGAGTATGCTTCCTCCTCCTTGTCCTTAAATCTTGACTTTGGAAAGAGCTGCCTTAGCTCAGTAATTGGGCTTATTTAACCAGCCAGCTTCACCTCAAGGCTCCAAAATCACTGCAGATGGTGATTGCAGCCATGAAATTAAAAGACACTTACTCCTTGGAAGAAAAATTATGACCAACCTAGATAGCATATTCAAAAGCAGAGACATTACTTTGCCAACAAAGGTCCATCTAGTCAAGGCTATGGTTTTTCCAGTGGTCACGTATGGATGTGAGAGTTGGACCATAAGGAAAGCTCACCGCCAAAGAACTGATGCTTTTGAACTGTGGTGCTGGAGAAGACTCTCGAGAGTCCCTTGGACTGCAAAGAGATCCAGCCAGTCCATCCTAAAGGAGATCAGCCCTGGGTGTTCACTGGAAGGAATGATGTTGAAGCTGAAACTCCAGTACTTTGGCCACCTGATGCAAAGACTTGACTCACAGGAAAAGACTCTGATGCTGGGAGGGATTGGGGGCAGGAGGAGAAGGGGACAACAGAGGATGAGATGGCTGGATTGCATCACTGACTCGATGGACATGAGACTGGGTAGACTCCAGGCATTGGTGATGGACCAATGACCAGGAAGGGCTGGCATGTTGCAGTCCATGGAGTCTCAAAGAGTCAGACACGACTGAATGGCTGAACTGGACCTCAAGGGATCATGGCCACAGCACACCTGGACCTCAGGGTAAGAACAGAAAGATTTGAGTCTTCAGAGCTGCCTCTGGGGTCCAGTCCAGATATACTTCCATTTGGAAGCCAATGCAAAGTACAAGACACACACACACACACACACACACACACACACACACACCCAAAATGAGAAAAGAGAGACTTCTCAGAGAAATCTTTTCTACTCCTTGCAGTTTGGGGTGGGAAGTAGAGAGTTAAGGATGAGGGAACTACTTCCTAGTATTTATGATGGGATAGTAGACCTCAGTCTGTGGAACACAGGAGAAAATTCTGAAGATATCCTTAAGAGTCATGTCCCACACACTAAACCCTGTTGCATTCATGAAAGGCCCCACATGGATCTTCATGTCAATCAGACATCTTGAAATGTGGCTTGTATGTTTATTGACTGGGACAAGCCCTAAGCTCATTTCTGGCAAGGCGACCATACTGCACAATGGATGAATTCTACAAAAATGAAGCCGAGCTAATGCAAAAGATATGAGGACTGTGTTTACAAATGTATAACGAAGCTATACATTAAAAGCCCTAAAAGAATTTGGCTTTAGCCCTAGTGTATACAGTTGAACCCTAGTATCCACCAAACATGATATGTACGAGTAGAAATTAAGAACTGTAAACAGATGGGCACAGACGAAACACAGCTATGTGAGTGAAAAGACACTGGGCCAAACAGCCTGTTAGGTCTAGGAAAAGCAGTAACACAGTTAAAGATCAACACATAAAATTAATCATCCTGTTTAGCACCCCTGCTAAGCGAAGTCTTTAACGCCAGCAGTTTTCAAGGGGAGAGGCCAATGGAGACTATGGTCTGAGACGAGGTTGAGGGTGGTATAAAAAGAACCTGGGTTGGGCAGGTTCCACAAAGAATGAAGACAAAGGTATCCGTGACGGTTCATAGGGAGATATATGGTGTGCCAGCCAGACTCCTTGGTTGCAAGCAACATCCAACTCTCTTGAAATAAAAGAGAATTTTTGTAATTCATGGAAGCTAGAAGGAAATGGCAACCCACTCCAGTATTCTTGCCTGGAGACTCCCATGGGCAGAGGAGCCTGGCGGGCTACAGTCCACAGGGTCACAAAGAGTCAGACACGACTGAGCGATTTCACACACACAGAAGTAGTAGATTTGGCAAACAGACAAGATTCGAAGAGTGTCTGGAAGCCAGGCTGCAACAGCAACCCGACCGGGGTCATAAACCACCCTTGCCGGACTCGACTGCAGCAGAGGCGCGTGGCTCCACTGCTGTTAGTGTTCTGCACCGTGGGCCGTCACTGCCAGTACCAGACACCGAGCTTAAATGCCATGGATCTGTGTGACACCATAATAGTTCCACCATCACTTCTTTTTAGCATCTCTTGCTTCTGATTTCAATTTCCTAGTAAAAATGCGTCTTTGGCTCAGTCTGGGTTATAGGCCTGTACCTCTGACTGTCAAAGGGAGAGTAGACATTTCCCTTCATTTGCTATTAAGAAAACGTGCCATGGGAAGTGTTCCCCACTTCCTACCAACCAATGGAAGGAGAGCTGAATGACGGGCTACTCTCCTGCCCTAGACACATTCACATATATAACTAATGGAATGTTAATTGTCTCTTGAGTAGATTAACATTCAAGCGCCAAAATTAAATGCACATCTGAAAGTATTAGGTGCCAGAAAACAAACAAGCAAACAAAAAAAAAAAAACAGTTTTTCTAGACACAAGAAGTAATATTTAGTTAGTTTTATGATCACTTTTTAAAATTAAAAATCAAGTTATATGTCATCTTATATTGACAGTTTACAAACTACCTTGCCTAGCCCACACCTTCTCTCTTATTATTTCTTCTTTGCCTTTTCTACCTATTTGCCCTTCCAATTGTCAACATATATACATTATATGGAGAGTTAGGCAGTGGCCAATAGAAGTTACTACAGAAAAAGAGAGAAAAATCCAAATGGAGCAATGACACAGCTTACATTTTCTGGACACATAGGTTGACTCATATGCTAACAGATAGCTTGTGCTTGATGCCCCCTAAATAAAATATCTGAGATAATAATAGATAGTATTTATTGCAAGCTACCGAGTCAGATGCTTTGGCTATATTATATTGTTCAATCATCATAGCAACTGGGTTGAAATTATGATCACCATTTTACAAAAGAAGAAACTAAGGCTTAGAGAACATAAATGACTTTGGTGAAGGTTTTAAAACTGAGCAAATGGCAGAACTGAGGTCTTAACCCCTTGCCTATGTAACCCAGAAAGTCCTTTCAGTCCTTGCCTCCTCTGAGTTTAAGCACGTTTGAATGGACATGAGTCAGTGTGACTCTGATGGTGTTGGTTCCTACATGGCACATTCCTTCAAAGATAAAGGCATTGCTGTGCTCGCAGTTTTCTTGGCAGGAGAATGGGAATCTCAGCTGCAAACTGAAACTGAGAATTTGTTTTAGGAAGCGAAGAGTGGCAGAAAAGGGAAAAAGAGGGTCTTGAATTGCAAAAGACAAGCACTGGCTGAATAAGACTGCCTGGAAAAGCAGTGCTTTTTCTTGTAGGATGTCTTGGCCAGTGAAAATAATTTGGGCCAAAGATGCCTTCTTCACAGCAGATGGACACTCATGGCCTGCCCAGAATAATGTGACACAATTTGCCTTTATCTGATGCTTCTTTCTACCTGTAGGATGTTTTCCAGGCTTTTTTTTTTTTAATTCAAGCATTGATTTTATAATTGAAAGAGAAAAAAGTTGTTAAACATTTCATAAATCATGATAATTTTGCCTTGGCATTGGATGAAAAAAATATACCCAACTTCTGTAAGTAAAAATAATCAGAGCAAGGCTTTAAATTGTCAAAGTGTGATGGGAAGACTTTATCAAGTAATAGTCAATAGAAATTAAGAATCTGTCTTAGTGGTTTACTCAGTGTTGCTTCTTGCCATCATTTTGAAATTTTTAAACTGGCATAGTCAGAAAGCAGACCCAATGCCTTTTGGGAAGATGGAGCCGCATTCTTGCTCTGGGTAGGGTCACCTCTGCAGGAAGGCAAAATACTTGTAGGTTTTGCCTCTTCATTTTGTCCTCACATTTAGAGTTACATTTGTTACAAAATTCTATATTTGGGATGCTTTTTCTGTAATTTTTATCATTTGTTAAAAGAAAAAATCCCCAAGCTGAATTGCAGCTAAACTGGAAGTACAAATAAATTCATAAACATCAATATGCATTTCTTATTAAAAATTCCAAATGCATTTAAAAACCCATTCAGTTCAGTTCAGTTCAGTCACTCAGTCAAGTCTGACTGTTTGCGACCCCATGAATCGCAGCACCCAGGCCTCACTGTCCATCACCAACTCCCGCAGTTCACTCAGACTCACGTCCTTCAAGTCCATGATGCCATCCAGCCATCTCATCCTCTGTCGTTCCCTTCTCCTCCTGCCCCCAATCCCTCCCAGCATCAGAGTCTTTTCCAATGAATCAACCTTCGCATGAGGTTGCCAAAGACCCATAGGTCTATACTATATACTATGTACTAAGTCACTTCCTCATGGAATGGGTGAATTTAACTCAGATGACCATTATATCTACTACTGTGGGGAGAATCCCTTAGAAGAAATGGAGTAGCCATCATAGTCAACAAAAGAGTCCCAAATGCAGTACTTGGATTCAATCTCAAAAATGACAGAATGATCTGTTCATTTCCAAGGCAAACCATTCAATATTACAGTAGCCCAAGTCTATGCCCTGACCAGTAATGCTGAAGAAGTTGAAGTTGAATGGTTCTGTGAAGACCTACAAACCTTCTAGAGCTAACACCCCCAAAAGATGTCCTTTTCATTATAGGGGACTGGAATGCAAAAGTAGGAAGTCAAGAAATACCTGGAGTAATAGGCAAATTTGGCCTTGGAGTACAGAATGAAGCAAGGCAAAGTTTTGCCAAGAGAATGCACTGGTCATAGCAAACACCCTCTTCTAGCAACACAAGAGAAGACTCTACACATGGACATCACCAGATGGTCACTACCAAAACCAGACTGATTATATTTTTTGCAGCTAAAGATGGAGAAACTCTATACAGTCAGCAAAAAAAAAACAAGACCAGGAGCTGACTGTGACTCAGATCATGAACTCCTTATTGCCAAATTCAGACCTAGATTGAAGAAAATAGGGAAAGCTACTAGACCATTCAGGTATGACCTAAGTCAAATCCCTTATGATTATACAGTGGAAGTAACAGATTCAAGGGATTAGATCTGATAGACAGAGTGCCTGAAGAACTATGGATGGAGGTTTGTGACATTGTACAAGAGGCAGTGATCAAGACCATCCCAATAAGAGAAATGCAAAAAGGAAAAATGGTTGTCTGAAGAGGCCTTACAAATAGCTGTGAAAAAGAAGAAAAGCAAAAGGCAAAGGAGAAAAGGAAATATATACCCATTTGAATGCAGAGTTCCAAAGAATAGCAAGAAGACAAAAGAAAGCCTTCCTCAGTGATCAGTCCAAAGAAATAAAGGAAAACAATAGAATGTGAAAAACTAGAGATCTCTTCAAGAAAATTAGAGATACCAAGGGAACATTTCATGCAAAAATGGGCACAATAAAGGACAGAAATTGTATGGGCCTAACAGAAGCAGAAGAAATGGCAAGAATACACAGAACTAAACAAAAAGATCTTCATGACCCAGATAATCACAAAGGTGTAATCACTCACCTAGAGTCAGATCCTGGAATGTGAAGTCAAGTGGGCCTTAAGAAGCATCACTACATAGGCATTTTCAATGTAGGATGCAGGATGCATGGGGCTGATGCACAGGATGATTCAAGTAGAGGATGTGGGGTGGGAGGTGGGAGGGGGCTTCAGCATTGGGAGATTGTGTTCACCTATGGCTGATTCGTGTCAATGTATGGCAAAACAAATACAATATTGTAATTTAAAAAATAAATAAATAAACAAATTAAAAAAAAAAAGAAGAAGCATCACTACAAACAAAGCTAGTGGAGATGATGGAATTCCAGTTGAGCTCTTTCAAATCCTAAAAGATGATGCTGTGAAAGCACTGCACTCAGTATGCCAGCAAATTTGGAAAACTCAGCAATGGCCACAGGACTGGAAAAGGTCACCTTTCATTCCAATCCCAAAGAAAGGCAATGCCAAAGAATGCGCAAGTTCAGTTCCATTCCATCACTCAGTTGTGTCTGACTCTTTGCGACCCCATGAATCGCAGCACGCCAGGCCTCCTTGTCCATCACCAACTCCCAGAGTTCACTCAAACTCACGTCCATCGAGTCAGTGATACCATCCAGCCATCTCATCCTCTGTTGTCCCCTTCTCCTCCGGCCCCCAATCCCTCCCAGCATCAGAGTCTTTTCCAATGAGTCAAATCTTCGCATGAGGTGGCCAAAGTACTGGAGTTTCAGCTTGTGCATCATTCCCTCCAAAGAAATCCCAGGGCTGATCTCCTTCAGAATGGATTGGTTGGATCTCCTTATAGTCCAAGGGACTCTCAAGAGTCTTCTCTAACACCGCAGTTCAAAAGCATCAAGTCTTCAGCACTCACCTTTTCTTATAGTCCAACTCTCACATCCATACATGACCACTGGAAAAACCATAGCCTTGACTAGCCTTTGTTGGCAAAGTAAACTACTGCACAATTGCACTCATCTCACACGCTAGCAAAGTAATGCTCAAAATTCTCCAAGCCAGGCTTCAGCAATACATGAACCTTGAACTTCTAGATGTTCAAGCTGGATTTAGAAAAGGCAGAGGAACTGGAGATCAAATTGCCAAAATCTGTTGGATCATTGAAAAAGCAAGAGAGTTCCAGAAAAACATCTACTTCTGCTTTATTGACTATGCCAAAGCCTTGGACTGTTTAGATCACAACAAACTGGAAAATTCTTCAAGAAAATTCTTCAAGGTCAAGCCACCTGACCTGCCACCTGAGAAATCTGTATGCAGGTCAAGAGGCAACAGTTAGAACTATACACGGAACAACAGACTGGTTCCAAATCGGGAAAGGAGTACATCAAGGCTGTATATTGTCACCCTGTTTATTTAACTTATATACATAGTATATCATGAGAAATGCTGGACTGGATGAAGCACAAGCTGGAATCAAGGTTGCTGGGAGAAATATCAGTAACCTCAGATATGCAGATGACACCACTTTGATGGCAGAAAGAGAAGAAGAACTAAAAGAGCCTCTTGATGAAAGTGAAAGAGGAGCGTGAGAAAGTTGGCTTAAAACTCAACATTCAGAAAACTAAAATCATGGCATCTGGTCCCATCACTTCATGGCAAATAGGTGGGGAAACAATCAAAACAGTGACAGACTTTGCGGGGGGGTGGGGGGCGGGCTCCAGAATCACTACAGATGGTGACTGCAGCCACGAAATTAAAAGACGCTTGCTCTTTGGAAGAAACGTTATGAGCAACCTAGGCAGCATATTAAAAAGCAGAGACATTACTTTGCCAACAAAGGTCTGTCTAGTCAAGGCTATGGTTTTTCCTGTAGTCGTGTATGGATTTGAGAGTTGGACTATAAAGAAAGCTGATCACCGAAGAATTGTTGCTTTTGAACTGTGGTGCTGGAGAAGACTCTTGAGAGTCCATTGAACAATAAGGAGATCCAACCAGTCCATCCTAGAGGAAATCAATCCTGAATATTCATTGGAAGGACTGATGCTAAAGCTGAAATTCTAATACTCTGGCCACCTGAGGCTAAGAACATTGGAAAAGACCCTGATGCTGGAAATGATTGAAAGTGGGAGGATAAGGGGACAACGGAGGATGAGATGGGTGGATGGCATCACCGACTCAATGGACATGAGTTTGAGTGAACTCAGGGAGTTGGTGATGGACAGGGAAGCTTTGCTTACTGCAGTCCATGGGATCACAAGGAGTTGGACATGACTGAGCAACTGAACTGAACTGAAGTCACTTCAATCATGTCCAACTCTTTGCGACCCCATGGACTGTAGCCAGCCAAGCTCCTCTCTCCATGGGATTCTCTAGGCAAGATTCCTGGAGTGGGTTGCCATTTCTTCATCCGGGGTTTTTCCCAACCCAGGGATCGGACATATATCTGTTACATCTCCTGCACAGAGAGGCAGGTGGCTTTACCACCAGCTTCACCTGCGATGGACCTAGGCACTATAATGTTACTATAATATTACATACAATATTAAAATCTTTTTTCCTCTCTAGAAGAAGTACATAACTACAATCTTTGAATAAGACAGAAAGAAAAAGAATAAACTGATTATAAGACTTGAATAAGATGACTCTTCTCAGATGTTTTCTGCCTATTAGGATTTATGTCTTGAATATTCAATAATGTAAATGTATCATAAATCATTTAATAAAGGGAAAATTACTAGTTATTTTGCCACTTCAGTAACTCAAGCATAGTAATTGTTTCTTTTTCATACAGAGTCAGGGTATATCTGCGTTTCTTTAACTTTATGTCATAGACATTTCCCATGAATACGTAAAATTTTGAATTACAGTTTTATTGGTTGCATCAAATCCAGTTGAGGGGTTATGTCTCAATTTATTTAACCAGCTTCCAATCTGAAAACTTTAAAACTGTTTCTAATTTTTCACTATTATGGAAGGCACTATGATAAATCTAGTTTTCTATTTAATTTTCTCCACTTCTGCCCTTTTAGGGAACTAGTTCCATAAAATAAATTTCCTGGAATTGAGTCACTCGGTCTTATGAAATGAACTATTTGCTATTCTTGGTAGATATTATAAAACTCCTTTCCAAGAAAGTTATCGATTTACATTGCCACCAGCATTGTTTCCGTAAGCCATTTTTTATTGCAAACTTAGCAGCGGAAGGTGTTTTATGTCTTTTAAATTGAGTTTCTTTAGGGGAGATTTCTCTGAGTTGAAGTGTGGCTAAAACCCGCTGCTCAGCTATTGCGTGAACTCTGAGAGTCTATGAACTCATAGCAATGAAAATCGAGGATGTCAGAGGCCTGTTTAGTTTGATCTGTCCCTCTGTGGCAGGTGTTGGGTTATTACCCCCATGCCAGTGCTCTGGGGGACACAAATGAGTAGAATATGTTTGTCAAACATGTCAGTCAGAATTCCCATTAGACTTGGCCACAAAACGTGGACAGAGCTGGAATACAAAGGCCTGGCTTTTTGCCTGCCATCCCCTGCAAGGCTGGGGAGCCCATGAAAGAAAGAGCATCTCCTGGGTACGCTGCAGAGACTCCTGGGTTCCAGAACTTTGCTTGGACACCTGGAATTCAAATTTCCACCACCACTGAACCGGAAATAAACAAATGTACCCTAGGGCCACCTTCTACTATTTCATTCTCTGAATGTGTCATTTGTAATGTTGAAATGTATTCTACCAGAACACCACTGGACTTGAAAGTTGCCAAGGCATTGGAAACCATCTGGTTCAGACCCCTCAGTGAAAGAGGAGGAAAGTGAGGCTCAGGGAGTGGAAGGTTCTAAAGCTTAGGTTTCTTCATTCCCAAAGTCATGGTGGATCTTCCCAGGTGACTCAGTGGTAAAAGAATCCACCTGCCAGTGCAGTAGATGCAGGAGACTCGGCTGCGATCTCTGGGGTGGGAGGATCCCTCGAGGAGGAAATGGCAACACACTCCAGTAGTCTTGTCAGGAAGATCCCATGCACAGAGGAGCCCCATGAACTGTAGTGCAGAGGGTCTCAAAGAGTTGACCTGGCTGAGCACACACTAATTTCACAGTAATGCCCATTTTCTTTATGTGTTATTTCTTAATGATGAGATGTTTTCTTACAAAAACTGGTTCAGGACTCTCTTGCTAAATTAATCTATTAGTGGAATCGTCCTTGTTACCAATGACCGTTTCTGGTGTATCAGGCAGTAACTGTAAAACATGTACTGAAAAATAATGGACATTAACCTCAGGAATTCTGTATAGTTAAGTTACAATGAAAGTAACATTTATTTAGGCTCATGCTGTGCCAGACTCTCTTCCAAGTAATTATCATGAACAAACTTATGTACTTCAACAGCTTTCTGAAATATATTTTATCATCTTTATTTTATAGAGAGTTAAGTTGAAATTGGTTTTTAAATAGTATATTAAATAAGCTAAATTAAGCTATGATAATAAACATCTGCAGATCTCACTGACTTAGAACAGTGAAGCTTAATTTCTCTTAAGTACATGTGCATTGTAATTTTGTATGTATACATATATACTATAAAATACATGTATCTTCTGGATATCTTTTATATATTATATTTCATTATGAAATAGGTATGCATTGTATATTTTAGATAGTTACATGTATTATATTGTATTTTACATATTGCATACCATAGCTTCATTTTAGATGCTTAGCCCCTGCTTGTTTCAACATGAACACCGGAACTACCAACTACTGAATCTAAATGTTCAGCTATAATTTTATGTTTGAGTTCCAGGTTTGTATCTATAACTTCCTAATGACCATCATCACTGGAATGTTCTGCAGGCACCACAAAATCAGCACAATTTCTCCCAGCCAAAAGGAGGTGTTATGGTCCCCCAGTTCTTCTGTTCTCCAGCTTTACATATCAAAACATCTCAGTTGCCATTTTTCAGGGTACTTTGACACTTTCTATTTTGAATAGAGGGCTTACTTCCCTGATAGCTCAGTTGATAACGTATCCACCTGCAATGTGGGAGACCTGGGTTCAATCCCTAGGTTGGGAAGATCTCCTGGAGAAGGGAAAGGCTACTCACTCCCATATTCTGGCCTGGAGAATTCCATGGACTGTATAGTTTATGAGGTCATGAAGAGTTGGACATGACTGATTGAGTTTGTATAATATTATTCACCCCTCCCTTTTATTTATACTGTTGATGTTGAAACTCCACAAATAAATATGAATTCTTTAGATTTAATTGTGATTTTTTTCTACAATTAATTAAAAGCGTTTAGCAATTTCCATTTATACAAGCCAAGTCTGATATTTAGAATACTCAGAAATGCTCAGAAATGAGGTAAAAATATCCCCAAAGCCTTTAATACATGCTTCAGAAATTATTACAGGATAAAGAATACTTTCCTCTTTTGATAAATAAGATCGTTTTGCTTTCATCCTTATTATTTACTTAAACAACTGGTTTATATGTGAATATAGGGCTTCCCAGGTGGCATTAGTGATAAAGAACCTGCCTGCCAATGCAGGAGACATAAGAGATATGGGTTGGATCCCTGAGTGGGAAAGATCCCTTGGAGGAGGGCATGGCAGCTCACTCCAGTATTTTTGCCTGGAGAATCCCATGGACAGAGGAGTCTGGTATTGCAAAGAGTCAGACATGGCTGAAGCGACTTAGCATGCACACAGAGAATACATATAGTTTATTTTTCTTCAATAGGTGTTTGACAAATTTTTTTAATTGGCTTTTAATGTCAGGGAAGCTATTGAAGTAGACAAAATCCAACCACTTTCAGAGATTATCTAAGTTTTTATCTTTATTTTTTTTTAAGTTTTACTTCCTTTATTTGATGTCAAGTACTCAAGGATTTGTTATAGTTTTCAGCTGTAACATGTACTCCATTCCATTGTACAGTTTGTATCTTTAGAATAACATTCCTTTTACCTTATAGAAACTCTGTGCAGGGAAGGACCACATCTTTCTTGTTCATCACTGTTGCCTCCGTAGTTAATATAATGTGTGGTTCATAATGAGAACTAAATAAATATTTGCTGAATAAAAAGTTAAACACAGTGGAGAGCTTAGGGCAGTGACTGTATAAAATTTGCTTCAGTTTTGTGCATGGCAGTTATTCATGCTCGAAATATCACAGATTACTATAAATGATCTAAAAGCGTTGGTGGTAGGGTGGGAAAAAAGAGATTTTAGATCTGTTTAAGAGGTACAGATGACACCACCCTTATGGCAGAAAGTGAAGAGGAACTAAAAGCCTCTTGATGAAAGTGAAAGTGGAGAGTGAAAAAGTTGGCTTAAAGCTCAACATACGGAAAACAAAGATCATGGCATCTGGTCCCTTCACTTCATGGCAAATAGATGGGGAAACAGTGTAAACAGTGTCAGACTTTATTTTGGGGGCTCCAAAATCACTGCAGATGGTGACTGCAGCCATGAAGTTAAAAGATGCTTACTCCTTGGAAGAAAAGTTATGACCAATTAGATAACATATTGAAAAGCAGAGGCATTACTTTGCCAACAAAGGTCCGTCTAGTCACGGCTACGGTTTTTCCAGTGATCATGTATGGATGTGAGAGTTCGACTGTGAAGAAGGCTGAGCGCCGAAGAACTGATGCTTTTGAGCTGTGGTGTTGGAGAAGACTTTTGAGAGTCCCTTAGACTGCAAGGAGATCCAACCAGTCCATTCTGAAGGAGATCAACCCTGGGATTTCTTTGGAGGGAATGATGCTAAAGCTGAAACTCCAGTACTTTGGCCACCTCATGCAAAGAGTTGACTCATTGGAAAAGACTCTGATGCTGGGAGGGATTGGGGGCCGGAGGAGAAGGGGACAACAGAGGATGAGGTGGCTGGATGGTATCACTGACTCGATGGACGTGAGTCTGAGTGAACTCCGGGGAGTTGGTGATGGACAAGGAGGCCTGGCGTGCTGCGATTCATGGGGTTGCAAAGAGTCAGACACAACTAAGCGACTGAACTGAACTGAACTGAAGAGGTACAGACTGGTAAAATTTAGTGAATGATGGGAAGATGTGAAAAATTAGGGGAAAATAAGAGTCTAGGAGTGTCTGCCTTGAGCGACTATGAGTGAGTGGTTATGGACTGTTCATAGTGGTCTATTCCTTAGTTTTGTTAATAAAGTTGTATTGGATTTGTGCCACCTGCATTCATTTACATGTTTTCTGTGACTTATTTTACCCCACAATGGCAGAGTCAGGGAGTTGTGACAAAGACTATATGCTCACAAGGACGAAAAACCAACTACCTGGTGCTTCAGAAAAAAAAAAATAAGGTTGAATCTTGCTCTACAGAATATGGATTTTTTTGGTCATTGTTGTTATTATTAGTGAAAGCGAAAGTCGCTCAGTTGTGTCTGACTCTCTGTGACTGCATGGACTATACAGTCCATGGAATTCAGAATACTGGAATGGGTAGTGGTTCCCTTCTCCAGGGGATCTTCCCAACACAGAAATTGAACTGGGGTCTGCTGCATTGCAGGCAGATTCTCCTGTTATTATTAGAAGGGTGGCTATTGGGGCAAATAATTTATCTTTATTAATATGCTGAATTTGTGGTGCCTGTGGAATATTTCAGTGAGAATGTTCATCAGGAACTTGTAGCTGCAAGCCTGAACCTCTGGCATGAAATTCTGGCTAAACATACTGGTATGTTTACCTCCTCCAGGGATCTTCCCTACACAGGGATGGAACCAGTGTTTCCTGTGGCTCTTGCATTGAAGGCAGATTCTTTACCATTGAGCCATTGAGCCACTGGGGAAGATGGTACTGTTGATGAGACATCATGCTGAGATGTAGCTTAGGCGGTGAATCAGCAGTGTTTGATCCCATCCTGTATAAGCCCATGAAAAGAAGGCCAGGAGCAGATACAGCACATTAGCTTTCTCCTCCAGAGTGCAGTGTAGGGGGTTGGCTCAGCATGAGGCCCAGGCAGAGTCCTGTGTCGGCCACCACCCATTTTCTTTCAGAGTGAGCAAGGCTGCTGCACCTCCTCACGATCAGCCCCACGCTGAAATCAGAAGCACTCCTTTCAATTTTCCAGTGCAGTTCTGCCAGCCCAACCACAGACCATCTCACACTGGTTGATTAAGAGGAGGAAAAACTAAATGTTGGTTATAATTCGAAAATGATGCCAGCCCTGGAGAAGTGCAGCTCTGCCGTAGCCATCAGGGTCAAGGCTAACAAGGCAGCGCGTGTCCTTTCCAGGCTGTTTTCCAGCTGGTACGTGCATGTTTGTGTACTGCATGTGGTACAAAGCGTCAGCCTAGTGCAAGGACAGTTTGTTCCAACAAAGTTTGTAGGCCAGTTCCAACATGCCTTTAAATCCTCTTACTTCCGGAATGATTCACTTCCATTTCCTCTTTCTCTAAGTAGGGGAAATATCAATCCCTCTTTCTCATCCTTGGTTAATGTTGAAATAATGAATATTTTGAAGAAGATGGAGAGTGTACAACCAGATGGATAGTGAGCTTCTGGAGGGAAGATGCTGCTGCCTTTATAGACTGGAAAAGTAGCAGAGACTCAGGTTGTTGAATAAGTGGGTTTTCAAGGAATAATGTACTCCAGATGTTGTATAGGCTTTCTAATGTGGTGATCCATACCACAGACATTGACTGTCTTAAAGAATCAAGATTATTGGCAACTGTGATAAGATGGCCCTTTTTTTTCCCCCTTAGCTACTGGAGATAATGAGCTTCATGCATGCAACTGATTTTTTGTTGGTGGTGGCAGTGAATTTACCTTCAGTTCAGTTCAGTCCAGTTCAGTCGCTCAGTTGTGTCTGACTCTGCGACCCCATGAATCGCAGCACGCCAGACCTCCCTGTCCATCACTAACTCCCAGAGTTTACCCAAAGTCATGTCCATTGAGTTTACCTTAATAGGTGGGGAATCCTGCTAATACCTCTGAATTTACTCCAGTACACATTCCTGAGCTGTATTTCTGGAAATGTTGCTTCAGAGCACACGTGTTTGAATTTTTCCAATTCCAGCAGAAGCCATTATGTGTGATAATGCAAAGTGCATTGAGAAGTGGGTGGAACAAAAGGGGAAAAAGAAAGACCCTTGATACTATGAGCAGATTTTCTTCCGATCACATTATTTTTTTAACCTCATTAAAAATTGTTGAATTTTATTTTTAACCTTGAATTTCCATACTCCTTTTTTGGATTTTATGTGTATGTAAGCACGTGCCCATGTGTGTATGAACGTTGTTATGTCTGAATGTGTATGTGTATCTATGCACCCCTGCCTGGCTGGAGTAAATTTCTGAGTCTGTGTGTGGGTAAATGTGGGTGTATTTTCCTTGTGGATATGCTGTTCTGATGGAAGGAAATCTTAGATCCCACAAGAGCCACATGCCTATCAGAAGGGATCTTTTTACGTTTTTCAGCACATGCATTTGCAGAATTAAAGAGTGTAGGCACCAGGACAACCACAGAACCCTCTGTGAACTATTCTGGGTCTCCACAAAGACCTTTAATTTTGCTATTGTATTTAGAGACGATGCATGGCTTTGCATAGTTGCACATGGTTATCTGCTCAGTGGTCTCAAAAGACAGACTAACACCTAGCTGAGATCAATTCAAAGGCTAACCTCGCATCCACCGGACCTTAGCTGAATAATGCATTTCACTCGAGAGTTTTGTTTGCTGTTTTCCTCCTGGCTCACTCTTGGCCCAGATTCAAGATAAACTTTGCTGCCTTTCTGCCTGCTGTGCTTAATTTTCTGTGGTACCTAAAATGCTGGATTTGTAGCCTTTTTCGTTTGGCTGTGGTTTGGCTTCTCTTTTCCAATTCAACGTTCAAGTTTCCTCTCTGTGTGCAGGACTCAGAAATGTTTCACTTGAGAGTTTAAGTTTCATGATTTTAATTATTCACATCGTCTAAACTTGGCTTTGAAATCAACCATATCAGGCATGACAATTCACCCAAGAGTCTGAAATGGAGTCAAGAAAGCAGAGATGAGGCGACATCTGGTGCCAAACCACCCCTGCGAGGTGCCCATATGTTTATGAAGGGGGTGAGGGAGGTGGAGGGGCTTGGGTGGAAACAGGGGAGAACGAACATGTATGAAGCACATACGATGAGATGAGCGCCGAGTGTGAGATATCTTGTGCACTTCACTGTCGCAAGAATCCGTTTGGAAGTAGGAATTTCCCAAATTACTTTTCAGTTCCTGCTTGCATTTCTATACATGCGTGCTCTAGGCTGGATGCTGTAGTTGCAGTGGAGTTAATGAAAAATATCACTCTAACATTGTGAGTTAAACAAAAGTGTGTGTCTTGTGTGTTTTTCTCATTCTTCTTCTCCCTTTCTCTCTTTCTCTGTCTCTTTCTCCCTCCCTCTCTCTCTCTCCCTCTGTTATCCAGAAGTTTTTGTCTCTCTGGGTGTTTTCTGCATCCCATTAACAAATGCCACCCTGGTTTTATGAACTGAAGCTAAAAACTGCCAGCTCAGGTTTTGGGTTTTTTTTTTCAGCTGCCAGTTTTTTATTGTTCAACTGTTTCCTGCCCACTATGTGTGGGTTCTTTCTATAATGAAGCAACAGTCTAACATTAAGGATACTACAGCATCAGGTTCAGAAAGTTCTGTAAACACAGATTTGAAACTGTAATACCCAGGAGAGAAGCTTCTCCAGTCTCTTCCCGTCCAAGGCTTTTTCATTTTTCAAACTCTTGTTTAATAAAGTCACATGCTATCAAGACACCAAACACGCGCTTTTCTGCATGGGAGGGTCAGTTCCAGTTCAGTTCAGTCACTCAGTCGTGTCCGACTCTTTGCGACCCCATGAATTGCAGCACACCAGGCCTCCCTGTCCATCACCAACTCCCGGAGTTCACTGAGACTCACGTCCATTGAGTCAGTGATGCCATCCAGCCATCTCATCCTCTGTCGTCCTCGTCTCCTCCTGCCCCCAATCCCTCCCAGCATCAGAGTCTTTTCCAGTGAGTCAACTCTTCGCATGAGGTGGCCAAAGTACTGGAGTTTCAGCTTCAGCATCATTCCTTCCAAAGAAATCCCAGGGCTGATCTCCTTCAGAATGGACTGGTTGGATCTCCTTGCATGGGAGGTTAGCTGCATGCATGTAAAACTTATTTGCTTTATTATAAAGGTGTACATGTATTGAAACAAGAAGGCAGTAAAAAATAAAACACGCATCATCTAATCAACTCGAAAGAACTCTACTAACATTTTCATGCGTTTCCTTCCCCTCCCTCCATCCCTTTCCTCTCCCTTCCCACCTTCCTTCCATCCCTTTCCTCTCGACTTCCCTCCTTCCTTCTTCACTTCCTCTCCTTTCCACTCCATCCCTTCCCCTTCCTGTTTTCTTCCTTCTTTCCTTTCTTCCTCTCTTTTTCTTCTTTTCTTTCTACATGCTGTAAAAAACAATGTAGCCCCTGTCTTGGACAGAACAACCCGAGATTCAATTATAAAGCAAAATTGCTTCACCTCTTCCATTGTCTTTTACAATTAATTAGAAGAAATAGTTCTTCCTCTGCCCTAAACTAAAAGACTGAGGAATCTTGTGGTTATCCCTAAGCAATAAGAGAGCTGATGGTCTCTTTTTCAACGAACACACAATTGCAGTTTGGAGATTACAGTTCCATGTCCCTTATGGTAATCAAAGCTTTGATTTAAAATTGTCTTCTGCACGTCCCTAGCTAAACTAGCTGTCACTGGAAACCCTGAAGAAGGCAAAGGGGGTGCAGTTGACTTCCACTCTCAGCTTTTGCCCTTTGCTGTTGTTCATTTCTGACCTTTCCAGGGCTGGAAGTCAGGGGAAGAAACAGAAGCTCCTTAGTGACTGCCACTGTCCAAGGTGGGCTCCCACTCCCTGGTCAGGCAAACGCTGAAATCGTTGCTCTCAGTGACCTTTAATGAGTTCCTTAAGACGCTCCTGTCACCACATGATGCTTCCCGAGGTCTTCTGTCTGCACTTTTCTTGTTGCTGGTGATGTCCTCTCCTTCTCCAACTCATGCTGGCCCCTTTCTCAGTCCCTAGTAATCCAGCGCTGCCCTCAGCTTCCCTCTAGTGGGACTGTCTGCCCTTCAGGAGACTTGGTGAGTAGGACTCCAACCTCACACTGGTTCTCTCACTCCCTCTTGATAGTTGTTCGATGAGAAACACACATTCTTTGCTCCTGCTGGAGTGCTTGCCCTCCAACACAACCTACCACCGGCAGAGCTAGCCACACTGGCTCCCTCCATTGAGATTTTCCACTGTGTGGCTCCCAAAGTCAAGAAACATACATCAAGTTTCTGGGTGAAACTCTTCTCAGTAGGCTTGAGAAGAGTTTCAGGGCACTCGCTCTCCAACACACACACACACACACACACACACACACACACACACACACTTTGTTGACACACATGGAGAGTACTCACACCACAGCAGCAGTTTTCTCCAAAGACATTCTCCTTCAAAATTCCTCTTTCTTAACTTTCAAAACTGGATATTTTCATATTCTAAAGGTGAATAGGGATTTAAAGAGTAACAGCCTTTTAAATAAACATTTCCTTTAGAAATTTGTGTCTAGACCTGGAATCTCACTTTGAAATGTTGTATCTGTTGAATCTTAGTAACAGTCAACTCTCATGTTTAGTTTATATTATCCTTGTTTTCAAATAGCATTCATCTTCATTATGACCCTATAGCATTATTTCCAAAATTTTATTTTTAATGCTGTTTCAGTGCTAAAATGAGTTTCCTATTGCTGCTGTTACCAATTACCACAAACTTTGTGATGTAAAACAACAAAAGTTTATTGTCTTGTAGTTTTGGAGGTCAGAAGTCCTAAATCACTCTCAGTGGCCTCAAATCAAAGCATTGCGAGGCTGTGGCTTCTTCTGAAAGTTTCAGAGGACAATGTGTTTCTTTGCCTTTTCCAGCTGCCTACATTCCTTGGCTTGTGGCCCCACGTTACTCCAATTTCTGTTTCCATCGTATTGCTTCCTCTCTCTCTGTGCTTCCACTAGCAGATTGCCTGCTCTCACTCTGAGTCTTTTGCCCATACCTCTGTGATGACATTGTACCCATCCAGATAATCCAGGATAATCTCACCATCTCAATATTCTCCACCTAATCATATCTTCAAATTCCTCTTTGCTGTGGAAGGTGACATATTTATAGGTTCTGAAGACTAGGACCTGGATGTTCAGAGGGGCAGCAGGGGCATTTTTTCATGGACTATACCCACATTTTGGATGTTTCACAATTTAATTAATTTTGTTTTCAATTCTTTGTTAAAAATATTACTGAAAGTGCTATAGTGAGATTCCTAATAAATGAAAACATTTTTATGAATTTCTCTGAAGGTTTCCTCAGTGTAAGTTCCTAGAAGTGGAGTTTATGGGTAAGAACATTTGGAGGACTTTTGATTCACCTTGCCAAAATCCTTCCTAGAAACATTTTGTAAAATTTTAACTGTTTCATATATAGAAGTCATGCCCTGTTTTCAAGATAATTTAAACAATTGTTATCATTTATTTTTAAATAATGGTTTTCTTTGTTCCATTTAGATCTGTAAAATATGGAATTTGAACTGTTGGCTATGTAAGCTGAAGATCATAAAAGTATTTTTCTCCCCATCCTTTTAGCCATGTTCCCTAATATATTTTGGTGAATATTATTGAATTTTATTGCTTCCTTTGCTGTGTAGTAAGTCCTATGCTATTTTATGATTGCTCTAGAACTTTGTTATTTTTGACTGATACAACTGTCTAGTCTTATGACAATATGTTCCAGTTTTAATGATAATAATATTATATATGCTTTGATACATGAACTGTATCTTATTCTCTTGTTTTAAACTTGTTCTGAACTATTTTATTCCTCTAGTCATTCTCTTCTGAATAACTTTACACTCATTTCCCTAATGTAAAAACTATGATCATAATAATCTCTGTATGCTTATGATAATCTCATATATTTATTTAGGAAGATCTGGCATCATTGTTCATTCATCTCATCTGGGAACTTAAATATCTCTTTATTTTGTAAAATTTTCTTTTGAATTTCTATAAAATTTTAAAGTTTCATTTCCATAGATTACACAATTTTATTAAAGCTATCTAGGAGTATATTTTAATATGAATATAATCAATGTTTCCCACTATATTTTTAAAATAGATATTATTGTTAACTAGAAAAGTTATTAATTTTATTTTTAATCTTAATTACCATTTTACTGGCTAATTTACTCAGCGCTCTTATTAGTCCTAATAGTTTTTCCTGACTTTTTTCCTTTACCTTGACAATATGTAGTCAATCATTTAAAAATAATAATTTTATGTTCTTTCCCCCAGGATTCTTGCTTTATTTTTCTGATTCTTGCTTTATTGTATTGGCTAAGGTGTCCAGAAAAATAATGAATGTTAACGTAATTGATGATATCCTTGTATTTTTAAATTAATACATTAATTTTAATGTTTCTGGCATTTCACCATGAACTTAGGCAAAGTAGGTTTTCTCCTCATAGAAGCACTCAAATATTGTTCTAATTACAAGACCTTGCTGGTGGCCTCTGTGGACTTCCTCTGTGCCTGCGTGCTAAGTTGCTTCAGTCCGACTCTTTGTGACCACATGGACTGTAGCCCACCAGGCTCCTCTGTCCATGGGGATTCTCCAGGAAAGAATACTGGAATCTTCCGGACCCAAGGATTGAACCCGCACTCTCTTATGTCTCCTGCATTGACAAGTGGGTTCTTTACCACTAGCGCCACCTGGAAAGCCTTTGTCCTCTACTTATATACAAACTAAATGGTTGGTACAGTCTCTCCTTGTTGGGAAATTTCTGAAAATTCTATTACTCTCTAATCAGAGCCACAATAGCACCCATTTCTCAGATTCTGGGGCAATGTCGCTGTCAAAGCAATCCTTGACCCAGTAGGTTTTCTGCAGAAGGAAGAGGAGAAGCCCCTGGGAGCTGGGTAGCAGCTGTATTTTCCTCACTGGCCCCACCTCTGGGAGCAGAACTGCGTGTTGCTGTTGTACTGTACTGTTCTACTGCATGGATTCATAGTTAACATTTTTCTTCCAGGCACATTTAAAACATTTGGCTCACATCCGACTTGAGCTGTTTTATAAGGGCAATAACCGAGACCAGGGTGTGCTCTTGTCAGCAAGCAAAGCACGCAGCAGAGGCTGCCAAAGAGTTTCCTGCTCAAGGGGCCACCCATCCTTGGCTGCAGGATGCATGGCTGGAGCTCATGGCAACTTGCACACAGCAAGAGCTGGAACTTTCTGTTCTCAGGGCTCGTGCTTTGGATTCCATCCTTCAGGCCTGCTGCACTGATCAGCAGAGGCTGTTGTGTTTGCGCTTGTTTGGGACTAGCTCAGAACACATGTCACAGCACTGGTTCAAGGCTTAATTCAAAGGCTTGGAGCTGGGAACATTCTCTTTAAAGACAAGTGAGAGTTAGCTAGCAGACACAGAGTTCCCACGAATCAGCTGAAGGGGAGACAGGCATCCCCTTCAGCCCACTCTCTGTGAATCAACTTCTGGAATGGGCAGACAACATAGATGCCAAGTGGAAGGTTCCAACACTGCCACCCCACCCTCTTTGAAGTCCACCTTGGCAGGAGCTGATCTCTTTTCATGTGTTATTTGTTGCCAAGGACTGTGACGGGGAGGACCTTAGCAGATTGCTGAGGCTGTTTTTTCAGGATTTCCTTTGATTGGAAGCTGTTGGCTGTGCCTTCTGCCACTGGCTCCGTCACAGAGCAGAGGGCTCGGCATGTCCCCCAAGTGACAGCTGCCTTGCCAACACAAAGGAGGTGCTGGCTGTGAAAGGGCTTTGAGCTTTAAAGAACTGCGCAAGGGATGGGATATTGTTACTGCTTCCCTTGCCAGTAGGGAGGCAGTGTGATGTTATGAGTAGAAAGAACAAAGGCTCAAGCCCAAGAGATGCAAGCTGAAATGTCAACTTTTTCATTGAATCTTGGTGTCCCTCTTGACCTCAGTCTTCTCATCTGTAAAATGGCTGTGAAAACATTGACTCCTGCCCGTCTCCTAGAACTTTTAGTCAAGAATTAATAAGATAGATATGTAGAGTGTTTAGCTCCTTTCTTCTGAATTCCAAAGTTAGTCCAGAAATTTTAATGCAGATTGGGTTGCTCTTTATGTTGTTCAGTCGCTGTCAAATTTGACTTTTTGTGACCCCATGGACTGCAATATGTCAGGCCTCCCTGTCCTTCACTATCTCCTGGGTTTGCCCTTAATACTCTCTTTATCATCTTAATTTACTCATTATTCACTCAATCAGCATTCAATACAAAAGTTGGACCACTTAAGTACCTTTGAAATTTTAAGTGATATTCTTTCTAAGTGCTAGAAATAAAAAAAAGTACATATTCAAGACATGTCTATCTCAAAGATAAAAAAATGAAAATGACATTAAAATCGTAAAGTATCTTATGATGGTCGAAGATTCAGGAAGTAAAGGGTAAACAAAGGTATATACCTTTAGATGAAAATACTTATACAAATTTATGGAGTAACAGAGATTTTATGGCAGAAGGGACATTTAACCAAGGGATGACATCAGTAGATAGAGAACAACATAACATATTTTAGAATTTAGAGACAAGGACCCTTTGAAATGTGATTGAGAGTGATTCACGCTTAGAGATGGACAGTCAGTCCAAGGGCTGCTATGAAAAGGATAAAAATGTCGTCTTATCAAAGAACACAGGTAATGAAATTCAACCAGGTCTTACTCAGTTGAACTGCCTTTGCCGCTTGGGTCCAAGGATAGGCTTAGTCAATCATGGCCTGCCTGTAAGCTAGAATTGGGATTGGACTGCAGAAGGATAGATTCTGTCTCCTTATCCTACTTCTGTAATACCTGCTTCTATTTCTCCTTGACTATTTCGTTACTGCATTCACCCAATCTTTAGGTTAAACAAGGGATTACAGGCTAAATTAAGACTGTAAACCATTGCAGTGTACCCTATTACTCAGGAAGAAATTTTTTGAAAGATGAGTTTCATTGCTGGTAACAGGAATTTGCATTGTGATTTACAGAATTTCCTTTTCTTCTTCTTTGCCTCCCGCTTCATTGTCTGAGGATACCTGTTGTCCCAGGAGCTCCTTGAGAGCAGGGACTTTGGCTAGTCATCATTTTACCCTGAGCAATTAGTGGAATACTGGACAGACAGTTACTATTCATGCACTACTCAATACTGCCATCCAAATGATCACTTTAGTATACATATTTGACTAGCTACTTGCCCAATGCTACTTAATATTCTCCAGTACAAGCTTATAAAGGGTCTGGCACTGGGTGTGGGGATGAGGAAGGAATATTAAACACAGCATGAGACTAAGAAGGAACGTCTCCTTTCCTTATGATGCAAGTTGCAGTTTAATCTCAGAAGAATTGACCAGACAGCCTAGGTGTAGGAGGAGTATACCAGGAGGAAGACTAGAGACAAATGATGGACAATCATTCTAAGGAGACAATAGACATGGTCTTCTCTAAGTTTTCTGCTCCTACTCACAGAACTTACATATTTTCATCACAGGTTTCCTGAAAATATTCTGAGGAGATAAAGATGCATAGATATTAATCCTTCTTTCTAGTAAAAAGTCTTTTAAGGAACTCTATTGGGGTCAGAACAATACCAGAATATCCACTTTAATAACACCTTTTACTAGGGAAAAGTCGTGGGAACCCAGGATGGATAGCATATTCAAACCAGATTAATAAATACAATTGCTGAGGTCACATTTATGCATCAGGAAACAAATTCAAAGAAAGGAAATGAGTTGGCCAAATTCTCACAGAGGTTATTGCCTTGGATCAGGGCCCATATTCTTAAACTCCTCATCAAATACCATTCATACTAAGATCACGTGTGAAATGGCATCTTTTATCTAATTTAAGCTTGAGTTGGGTAGTAGAACAATTTACCCAGTTCATAAACAAGGTACCTGAGTCTTGCAGAGACTGTCTGAGCCTTTATGCCTTCAGGGTCATTTAGGATCAACTCATTCCTTGATTTCACCTTGAATGAGTGTCTCACAGTTGTCCCCTTAGTGATAGGGCAGTGATAGTGATAATAGGACCACTCTTCACGTTCCTGCCATTCTGTCTCAGGGCATCCCAGGAAATAACCCCTGACTCGCCACCATTTACATATTGTATGTGGTATCAAGCATAACAACTGGCATTTAATCTTCTGGCTAATAGACTCCTGAAATTATCTGGCGGAAAATACAATTAATCTCTTCTTGGGTAGATACTCGACTTGATATGTAATTTCTCTGGATTTAAATCACAAGTATAGTATCTCTGTATATTAATGTATATTATTTGAAGTTGAATCAACCTGATCAAAAGACTGTTCCTTTTATAACTTATGATTGATAACAATTTTTTTTTTAAATCAAGGGAACATTTCATGCAAAGATGGGCTCTATAAAGGACAGAAATGGTCTGGACCTAACAGAAGCTGAAGATATTAAGAAGAGGTGGCAAGAATACACAGAAGAACTGTACAAAAAGATCTTCAAGACCCAGATAATCATGATGACGTGATCACTCATCTAGAGCCACACATCTTGGAATGTGAAGTCAACTGGGCCTTAGAAAGCATCACTACGAACAAAGCTAGTGGAGGTGATGGAATTCCAGTGGAGCTGTTTCAAATCCTGAAAGATGATGCTGTGAAAGTGCTGCACTCAATATGCCAGCAAATTTGGAAAGCTCAGCAGTGGCCACAGGACTGGAAAAGGTCAGTTTTCATTCCAATTTCAAAGAAAAGCAATGCCAAAGAATGCTCAAACTACCACACAGTTGCACTCATCTTACATGCTAGTAAAGTAATGCTCAAAATTCTCCAAGCCAGGCTTCAGCAATACCAGAACCATGAACTTCCTGATGTTCAAGCTGGTTTTAGAAAAGGCAGAGGAACCAGACATCAAATTGCCAACATCCGCTGGATCATGGAAGAAGCAAGAGAGTTCCAGAAAAATATCTACTTCTGCTTTATTGACTATGCCAAAGCCTTTGACTGTGTGGATCACAATAAACTGTGGAAAATTCTGAAAGAGATGGGAATACCAGACCACCTGACCTGCCTCTTGAGAAATCTGTATTCAGGTCAGGAAACAACAGTTAGAACTGGAAATGGAACAACAGACTGGTTCCAAATAGGAAAAGGAGTATGTCAAGGCTGTATATTGTCGCCCTGCTTATTTAACTTATATGCAGAGTACATCATGAGAAACGCTGAGCTGGAAGAAACACAAGCTAGAGTCAAAATTGCCAGGAGAAATACCAATAACCTCAGATATGCAGATAATACCACCCTTATGGGAGAAAGTGAAGAGGAGCTAAAGGGCCTCTTGATGAAGGTGAAAGAGGAGAGTGAAAAAGTTGGCTTAAAGCTCAACATTCAGAAAACGAAGATCATGGCATCTGGTCCCATTACTTCATGGGAAATAGGTGGGGAAACAGTGGAAACAGTGTCAGACTTTATTTTGGGGGGCTCCAAAATCACTGCAGATGGTGGTTGCATCCATGAAATTAAAAGATGCTTACTCCTTGGAAGAAAAGTTATGACCAACCTAGACAGCATATTCAAAAGCAGAGACATTACTTTGCCGACTAAGGTCTGTCTAGTCAAGGGTATGGTTTTTCCTGTGGTCATGTATGGATGTGAGAGTTGGACTATAAAGAAGCTGAGCGTGAAAGAATTGATGCTTTTGAACTGTGGTGTTGGAGAAGACTGCTGAGAGTCCCTTGGACTGCAAGGAGATCCAACCAGTCCATTCTGAAGGAGATCAGCCCTGGGATTTCTTTGGAAGGAATGATGCTAAAGCTGAAATTCCAGTACTTTGGCCACCTCATGCGAAGAGTTGACTCATTGGAAAAGACTCTGATGCTGGGAGGGATTGGGGGCAGGAGGAGAAGGGGATGACAGAGGATGAGATGGCTGCATGGCATCACGGACTCGATGGACATGAGTCTGAGTGAACTCTGGGAGTTGGTGATGGACAGAGAGGCCTGGTGTGCTGCGATTCATGGGGTCGCAAAGAGTCGGACACGAGTGATCAACTGAACTGACTGACTGAATGAATTACTGCCCTTATCAATGTAATAAGAAAGCAACCTACAAGTGTACAGCACTTGAGTGTGCCTTGCCTAATTACTCATCAAGTTAAACTTTAATTCTTGGAGGCCGTCATGGACGTCGCAGGAAGTGATTTTGGAAATCAACTTTTTTGCATGATCGTTATTTGTCAGTAGTGGGTTTGTTCACATCAACGCCATATCTTGCAAATTAGAAAGGTAGTCAGAGCTGGATGAATGTGGAGGAAATGTGATAGCCTGATTGTTTCCAGTATCTGTGGGTATGAGGCACTGGAGGGTGAGAGAGTAAATATGTACAGGACCATGTTTATGAAAAAAAAGTAGCAAGTCAAATAAAAGGAAAAATTTCTTCTGTGTTAGGTGGCCAAGGTGAGGTCAGTATCAATATTGGCATTGGCACTGCCAAGTTCATGTTTTGCATGAGGCTAATTTAATCAAGATGTATTGGTGACAAAAGGCTTATCAAACACAGAATGTTTTATTACATAGGTTGGTTTGTTTGACAAAAGTGACACCCATCTTCTTTCACAATGCTACTGCAAAATTCATATCCGGCCTTGCAAAATTTTATATTGACAGCCTAGACTGAAGTGTGTAAATTTATTGAACATTTGACATGCTTCTCATCAATAAAAAAAAAAAAAAGGTGTTTCTTTTCTCAGGAAACAGGGATGTTTATTTTTATCCCACAGAAACAAAATGTATTAATATAATAAGCGTTATGTAGATATATAATCTGGGAGTTCTAACACATATTAATTGAATCTGACAATATTTTATATACTAAGAGAAGGACAGATATTGTTGTCCCATTTTTACTGTTTGGTAAACTAATATATAATGAATTTGAGATATAGATCAACTTTTTCTATTACTTTGTGTGCTAAGTTGCTCAGTCGTGTCTGACTCTTTTTGACCCCATGAACTATAGCCTGCCAGGCTCCTTTGTCCATGGAATTTTCCAGGCAGGAATGCTGAACGAGTTGCCATTTACTACTCCAGGGATCTTCCTGATCCGGGGATTGAACCTGTGACTCCTGTGTCTCCTGCATTGACAGGTAAACTCTTTACCACTGAGCCGCCTGGGAAGCATTTCCAGTGGCATTGCTGTTTGAAAAAGAGGGAAATTTTTAAAATGTTAACAAAATTCTATACACAGGCAGTTTCTACAGGTGAGGACCAGATTGAGCTGAGTCTTTTGTTAGTTAAAACAAAAAAAAAAAGAAAGAAAGAAAAGGAAACAGAATGTAACCTTACTATCACTATCAGAATAAGAAGTGTGCCTCTACATAGATTGTGACAAAATTTTCCCATGCAATAAACTAAAAGAGAAATCCATTTACTGTTTTATGAACACACACGTAGAGGACATTTAAATAACAGTCATTATTGTCCACAGAACCATTGAAGCAACTGCGATACAAATGAGAGGAGCCATGACGTTCCTTTTGGTATTAGCCGTTGCGTTTTCAAGGGCAGTGACTGGTCACAGGAAGGTTAAGGTAATTTGTAGCTCATTTCCAGGCTTTATAAACAGTGAAAAACTCTGATTAAAAACGATGGCACTTCCTAAATGAATTGCCCTTCCATGAAGATTGGCTCCTAGTGGGAGAAGTTTCCCAATTTCTTTTAAGGTGACTGACCAATTGTGACTTTCATATTCTCTCATATGCTCTGTGTACACCCCTCTGATGAACTCCTACTCATACTGAAGATTCGTTTTTACCAGAGCTATCACAGCTTCCTTAGAAATTCTACCCACCTGTTGACATGTTAAACCTGGGCCACACCGGTCAACTCCATTTATTCCTCTTAACTGCAGGCCTTCAACTGTTTGGAGATGACTGTCATGAGTGGTAGCTCCAAATTTCAGTGTAGACAGATTTGAGGTGGGGTATTCTGATTGCTTTGGAGAAGGCGATGACACCCCACTCTAGTACTCTTGCCTGGAAAATCCTGTGGATGGAAGAGCCTGGTAGGCTGCAGTCCATGGGGTCGGATACCACTGAGCAACTTCATTTAAACTTTTCACTTTCATGCATTGGAGAAGGAAATGGCAACCCACTCCAGTGTTCTTGCCTGGAGAATCCCAGGGACGGGGAAGCCTGGTGGGCTGCCGTCTATGGGGTCGCACAGAGTCGAACATGACTGAAGCGACTTAGCAGCAGCAGCAGCAGCAGCATTCTCATTGCTTAAGGAGCCAGAGGACCTGGAGCACTACTTTTCTGTGGCAAGCATGCTATTCTGACGTCTTCTGTGTGCTGATTTGTGTTGATTTGGAGATGGAGGTGTTATGGAGATTAGGGACTGATCCTTAATTATTCTCACCTCAGCCTTTCCGTCATCAAGAAGGTTTGGAAACATACAGGCAGTGCCTACTGACCTATGGGCCCACTGGTATATGGGCAAACAAATTAGAATAACTCTACTCCCAGCTCCCATCTCTCAGCTACCTGAAGAGAATATCAAGAAAGGCACTTCCACCTGACACCATATGTGAAGACAGCGTCCCTCTAAGCCCATGTTGTATCTGAGGGAAATAAGTGGCTCAAGATTCAAGGGTGCCAGGTTAAAAACCAGCTATTAAAGATTGTTTAGGCAAAAGGGATGGATGGGCTGGCAGATAGCATCGTTATGCTCATGTGTGCTTCTAAGAGACATCTTATCTTATGTGATTGAGCTATATCACAAAACCCAGGTTTACGTATAGTGTTAATATAACTTCTTTGTATTGTTAGGGGTGGAGGAATGATCGAATCTGATCTATAGCAGGTTGACTCTGTAGCATCAGTGTCTTCCTGAGCCTGTTGTTCATTTCATTTCAGTTCAGTTCAGTTCAGTCACTCAGTTGTGTCCATCTCTTTTTGACCCCCATGGACTGCAGCGTGCCAGGCCTCCCTGTCTATCACCAACCCCTGGAATTTACTCAAGCTCATGTCCATTGAGTCGGTGATGCCATCCAACCATCTCATCCTCTGTCGTCCCCTTATCTTCCTGCCTTCAATCTTTCCCAGCATCAGGGTCTTTTCAAATGAGTCAGTTCTTCACTTCAGGTGGCCAAAGTATTGGAGTTTCAGCTTCGAGTCTCTGAAATGGGTAACATAATTCCAGTTAAATTCTTTCTGACCTCTCAACATCTCCCCTGATAGGAATGCCAAAATCCACAGTCATAACATTGACAGTAACCGTCTTTTACATCTCTCTTGTTTGGCAGTGATTAAGGAAACTTGACATTTGTTCCTCACAGTATTCCTGAAATGGTGGTATTAAACACCCTATTTTATAGCACACAAAACTGTGGTTCAAATAGGTGATATGATTTGGTTTCAGTTGTACAGATAGTAAGTTTCTGTAGCTTTGGGCAAGTTTTGACTCCTTCACTTAAAGATGGGTCTTTTAAGGTGGGTGAAGTTCAAAGACAGTAAATGGTGACTGAGCTTGAGAATGGAACTTTCTCTGTGAAGGAGGCCAGAAAGAGGAGGTGAGGCAAGAAGAGGCAGAGAGAAGCTGCTGCCCTGGGAAGTGATTCAGCACTGTCTGGACTCACTCTTGACTTTCTCATTTTCCCGTTCACTGTGTGCTCCTCTTAGACCTTCCTTAGCAGAATTAAGTAAGCTTAGAAGGTCTTGTCTTGTCTTCAGAAGGTCTGAGTTGGTAGACCTAGATTAGGTCAGCTCCAGGCTTTGGGGAAAGCCCTTTGCACTTGCGTTGCCCTGCTTTCTCTTCCTGGGCTGCCTTTTCCTCTGCAGAAGAGTGCTCAGATTTGAGGAACTAAGGTACCAATTTAGGCAGTGACATGCTGGTAAAAGTTTAACAACAAAAGGATATATAAGACAAGAGAAAAGAAAACCAAGTCCCAATTTATAGCATTTGCCAGATTCTGTGGTGTGAATAGCCTCATCATGACCGATATCAAACAACCAACTTGACATCAGTTGACTCACAGAATTCCTGAAAATTTAGCTATCTGTCCACACGAAGCCAGTACGAGCTTCTCCAGGACAAAACTGGTCAGAAAAATGGCAAAGGAGAACAGGAAACTGGCTAAGGCATTTTCCATGCAACTCAGCCTGGATCATCAAAGAACTGCGGAGATATTAGGCCTAAGTTGCGTACTTACAAAGACTGTGTGTAGCTTGGACTCTATCCTTGGGATATTTATTTGCCTTAGAAAATGCGAGGGTGACAGGTCAAAACAGAGTGTCCAGAATTCTCTAATATTCTTATATTTCTGTCTCTCTAAACAGACATCTGTGTATGTGTATATACTGGAGATCAAACCAGTCTATCCAAAGGAAATCAACGCTGAATATTCATTGGAAGTACTGATGCTGAAGCTGAAGTCCCAATACTTTGGCCACCTGATGCAAAGAGCCAACGCGTTGGAAAAGATCCTGATACTGGGAAAGGTGGAGGGCAGGGGGAAAAGGGGACAACAGAGGATGAGATGGTTGGATGGCATTATCGACTCAATGGACATGAGTCTGAGCAAACTCCAGGAGATAGTTAAAGGCAGGGAAGCCTGGCTTGTTTCAGTTCATGGGGTCACAAAGAGTCAAACATGACTTAGCAACTG
The DNA here is from genome assembly GCA_917880005.1 of Nanger dama. Lineage (NCBI taxonomy): Eukaryota > Metazoa > Chordata > Mammalia > Artiodactyla > Bovidae > Nanger > Nanger dama. Next base: position 24,246,642 of record CAKJTW010000025.1, on the reverse strand, counting down.
AACAACAACAACGTGTGTGTATATGTATGCACATATCCTCACAAATATGCAAACACCCCATTGCATTAACCCAATTTATAAGCTCCAACCTAAGCAGAGCAGATGTTGAGATACTGGGCAGTAATGAAATAGTCACGTATCTGATTCCCAGCTCTTTTACTTAGGCAAGTGGCTTTAACTCTGTCAGTTTCTTTATATGTAAATTAGGGATAGTAAGTACCTGGGCTTCCCTCATAGCTCAGTCCGTGAAGAATCTACCTGCAATGCAGGAGACACAGGTTTGATTCCTGGGTCAGGAAGATCCCCTGGAGAAGGAAATGGCAACCCATTCCAGCGTTCTTGCCTGGAGAATCCCATGAACAGAGGAGCCTGGTGGGCTATGTCCATGGAATTGCAAGACCCAGACACAACTAAGTGATTAAACCAGCAGTAAGTACCTGATAGGCTTGGTCTAGAGATTTAAAAAGATAGTAGTGGTTTAAAATTTGTTAACATCCAGTAAACCGTAGCTGCAGTTTTTATTTTCCCCATACCCACTGTGATGAATTCTCAGTTGTTATCAACGTCTTTCCTCCCTGTCCTCTATGGACACTTCAGGAATAAGCTGCAAAGTACATGATGGCAGAGTGCATTTATTTGGTTCCTGTTTAAACTGAGTGATAGGGATGTTGATAATCTTGTGCATTTTTTATTTAAATAATTTTCCCACAGATTCAAATAATAATAGTTGTCAGTCTTTACAGGCCTGGGAACCGAGCTTATCTGCTTTGCTACAAAATGTACCTGCCTGAGTAAACACAAATACAGAATGGAGAGACCAAGTCTTTGCTCAGCATTTGTAACCTAATTCGCTAAAGCAAACAGATAATATGGCCCCCAGGCTTAGCCTTCCAGAGCAATTTTAATCACAAAAGCAATAAGTCTTTAAGATGCAAATAAAACATTGTTAAATTGTCCCAGGGGGTATCTTAAATCCTTAAAGAAAGAACTAGAGTGTCAGTTAATATGGATACGTATTTAGAAATTAAAATAGTTCCTGAGAACCAAGGATAGACGCTAATGTCTAATCATTCTCTATAACTTGATACATTTATTTTTTAGAAATTAGTTTCCGTTTTTATCAATGAGATTCACACATGTAGCTTAAAGAATCAAATAATTCTACTTGCAAGTATGTACACTCATTCTTTTAGTTTATTCTTTCATATTTGCTTCATATCATCTAAATTACATGCTTAGAATGCTACTTAATTTTTATTTTAATTTAGGGATTGTAAATTAACTTCCAATTATGGAAAACGAGGACTTAAATCTCTTTCACCCTCTGCTACACTTAATCCAGGCACACTTTTGACTCTCTTTCTAGCCCAAGATAATTGCTCTAACAGTTATACTCTAACTGTGGTTTGACCAACTTTCAGTATTTACATTTCGATGATTATATAAATATTATTCAGAGATGATTCATGTTATGTATTTCTGTTCCTGCACAATCTTTTGGTCTTCCAAAAACTTTTCCTTTTGGCTTAAATTTCTACATACATATCACTGATTTATCCCTCAATTTGTCTCAAGTTATGACTACTCTCTTAATACGGTCAAATACATGAGCTAATACTGATTTCATCTTGAAGAAATACTTCAGAGTCCTCTGAAGTTCTCTTATGTAGACAGGTTGTTCTCCAGACCTCTTGCATGACTGACACTTTGGAACTCTCATCTTTATCTTGGTGACTCCACTTTGCCAGTCTCCCATGGTGGATCCACTGTTCCCTGGATTCTAGTTCTTTCTTAATTTTCTCTCTCTTGGTGGTATACATTCTCAAATAGCTTCCTAAGGTGTAACTTCCCTGGTGGTGCAAAGGTTAAAGCATCTGCCTGCAATGTGGGAGACCTGGATTTGATCCCTGGGTCGGGAAGATCCCCTGGAGAAGGAAATGGCAACCCACTCCAGTATTCTTGCCTGGAGAATCCTATGGACGGAGGAGCTTGGTTGGCTACAGTCTACGGGTAGCAAAGAGTCGGACACAACTGAGCGACTTCACTTTCACTTTCCTAAGGTGTTACAGTCGGTCATTTTTTGGAGACCTTTTAAGTTTAAAAAGGGCTTCTCTGATAGCTCGGTTGGTAAAGAATCTGCCTGCAATACAGGAGACCCCAGTTCAATTCCTGGGTCAGGAAGATTAGCTGGAGAAGGGGTAGGCTACCAACTCCAGAATTCTGGCCTGGAGGATTCCATGGACTGTATGTATAGTACATGGGGTTGAAAAGAGTCAGACACGACTGAGTGACTTTCACTTAAGTTTGAAAATATTTTTATTTTATTATCTCAGTTAATTGATGGCTTGGCTAGATATAGGGGCTGCCCTGGTGGCTCAGATTGGAAAGAATCTGCCTGGAATGCTGGAGACCTAGGTTCAATCCCAGGGTTGGGAAGATCCCCTGGAGGAGGGAATGGCTACCTACTCTAGTATTTTAGCCTGGAGAATCCTGTGGACAGAGGAGCCTGGTGAGCTAGAGTCCATGGGGTCATAGAGAGACAGGACTGAACAGTTAACACTTTCATATTCACTTGCCCAAGTATAGCATATTCATCAGGAGATCAATTTTGCATCAGTTCAGTTCAATTCAGTCGCTCAGTCGTGTCCAACTCTTGGCGACCCCCATGAACAGCAGCACGCCAGGCCTCCCTGTCCATCACCAACTCCCAGAGTCCACCTGAACCCATGTCTATTGTGTTGGTGATGCCATCCGCCATCTCATCCTCTGTCGTCCCCTTCTCCTCCTGCCCACAATCATTCCCAGCATCAGTGTCTTTACCAATGAGTCAGCTCTTCGCATGAGGTGGCCAAAGTACTGGAGTTTCAACTTCAGCATCAGTCCTTCCAAAGCACACTCAGGACTGATTTCCTTTAGGATGAAGTGGTTGGATCTCCTTGCATTCCAAGAGACTCTCAAGAGTCTTCTCCAACACCACAGTTCAAAAGCATCAATTCTTCGGCACTCAGCTTTGTTTATAGTCCAACTCTCACATCCATACACGACCACTGGAAAAACCATAGCCTTGACTAGACAGACTTTTGTTGGCAAAGTAATGTCTCTGCTTTTTAATATGCTATCTAGGTTGGTCATAACTTTCCTTCCAAGGAGTAAGCGTCTTTTAATTTCATGGCTGCAGTCACCATCTGCAGTGATTTTGGAGCCCCAAAAAGAAAGTCTGACACTGTTTCCACTGTTTCCCCACCTATTTGCCACAAAGTGATGGGACTGGATGCCATGATCTTCGTTTTCTGAATGTTGAGCTTTAAGCCAACTTTTTCACTCTCCTCTTTCACTTTCATCAAGAGGCTCTTTATTTTTTTTCCCACTTTCTGCCATAAGGGTGGTGTCATCTGCATATCTGAGTTATTGATATTTCTCCCAGCAATCTTGATTCCAACTTGTATTTCTTCCAGCCCAGAGTTTCTCATGAGGTACTCTGAATAGAAGTTATATAAGCAGGGTGACAATATACAGCCTTCACGTACTCCTTTTCTTATTTGGAACCAGTCTATTGTTCCATGTCCAGTTCTAACTATTGCTTCCTGACCTGCATACAGATTTCTCAAGAGGCAGGTCAGGTGGTCTGGTATTCCCATCTCTTTCAGAATTTTCCACAGTTTATTGTGATCCACACAGTCAAAGGCTTTGGCATAGTCAATAAAGCAGAAGTAGATATTTTTCTGGAACTCTCTTGCTTCTTCCATGATCCAGCGGATGTTGGCAATTTGATGTCTGGTTCCTCTGCCTTTTCTAAAACCAGCTTGAACATCAGGAAGTTCATGGTCCACGTATTGCTGAAGCCTGGCTTGGAGAATTTTGAGCATTACTTTACTAGCATGTAAGATGAGTGCAACTGTGTGGTAGTTTGAGCATTCTTTGGCATTGCCTTTCTTTGGGATTGGAATGAAAACTGACTTTTTCCAGTCCTGTGGCCATTGTTCGGTTTTCCAAATTTGCTGGCATATTGAGTGCAGCACTTTCACAGCATCATCTTTTAGGAATTGAATGAGCTCAACTGGAATTCCATCACCTCCACTAACTTTGTATATAGTGATGCTTCCTAAGGCCCACTTGACTTCACATTCTAGGATGTCCAGCTCTAGGTGAGTGTGAGTGATCACTTGTTTATGATTATTTTGGCCGTGAAGATCTTTTTTTGTACAGTTCTTCTGTGTAATCTTGCCTCCTCTTCTTAATATCTTCTGCTTCTGTTAGGTCTCTACCATTTCTGTCCTTTATCGAGCCCATCTTTGCATGAAATGTTCCCTTTGTTAGCTCTAATTTTCTTGAAGAGATCTCTAGTCTTTCCCATTCTGTTGTTCTCCTCTATTTCTTTGCATTGATCACTCAGGAAGGCTTTCTTCTCACCCCCTTGCTATTCTTTGGAACTCTGCATTCAAATGGGTATATCTTTCCTTTTCTCCTTTACTTTTTGCTTCTTTTTTTTCACAGCTATTTGTAAGGCCTCCTCAGGCAGCCATTTTGCTTTTTGCATTTCTTTTTCTTGGGGATGATCTTGCTCCCTGTCTCTCGTACAATGTCACGAACCTCCATCCATAGTTCATCAGGCACTCTGTCTATCAGATCTAGTCCCTTAAATCTATTTCTCACTTCCACTGTATAGTCATAAGGGATTTGATTTAGGTCATACCTGAATGGTCTAGTGGTTTTCCCCACTTTCTTTAATTTAATTCAATTCAATTTTGAATATATTGCTCAATTTTATTCTAGCTTTCAGATGTGCTTAGAAAAGTCTGCTACTTTGCTGGTTGTTGGTTCTTCTTATGTGAACATTTTTTCCCTTGCTGAAAGGTTTTGTTCTCAGCAATCTAAGATTTTGTGATAATGTGTTTTAATACAGATATACACTCAGCTATTATGCTGAATCCACTCAACCTGAGAACTTCATCCCTCAATTCTGAAATTTTTCTTGATTTATTTCTCTTTTTTTTAAATTTATTTCTTTAATGATGTCTATCCTTCTATTTTATATCTTGTTTTTTCTGAGTTTCTTTTTTTCAGATGTTACACCTTATGGAATGACATCTATTTTCCTCTTCGTTTATTTTTCTTTCTGGACAGTTCCTCAGATTTACCTTTAATCTCCTCATTTAATTGTTTTTGGTTTATACTCTCATTTAAGATGTTTTCCTATGTAATTTTTGTTCTCATTTCTTATATATCGTTCTTCTTTCGTTGGTGCAAATTCTTCTTTCATCTCTTAGAAAAAAATTGATGATAGTTTCCTGAAATTTTCATGTCCCTGCTTAGGCTACATTTCTTGTTTGCTTATTAATTTGATCTTTGCACTTCATGTTCTTTGCTTTCCCCAAGTAACTCATGTTTAAATGTGGGACACTAAAAAGCTCTGTGTACAGGGAGGATGTTCCATGAAAGTCAGCATATGTTTTTCTGTTTGGGCTATCTCATTCCCTAGTGTTAGTATTTGTAGGTTTCTTCCTCTCAAAATGATCAGATTCCCCAGCGAATTTCCCTCCAACCTCCTTCCTGGAGAATATAACTCTAATTGTTGCACCCCAGAAGCTATATGAGGGAAAAGTCTGAATAACAACATGTGGTATGGACATTTGTAGTCAATAACCCCTTTTCAGCATGGCACCCGCTTTTCAACTCTGTACAGCATTCTCTAATCTTAAAATGTGCTGTTTAGTCTCATCAGAGGAAAAAGGCTCCAATATTCTGCCATGTGAATATTCTGCATGGTGAAAGGAAGGGGATCTCACTGATTTTCAAATATACTTTCAAGCAGTCCTCCTGTATTGAACTCTCTTCACAGAGGTACCTAATGCTACCAAGCCTGGGCATTCTGCAGCTTTCTCTACTGCTGGCTTATAATTCAGCTTAACTGGGACTGCTAGTTCAGTCCCATCTGCTTTCCATCTTCCAAAAAAAACTCTCTCTGTTTTCTCCTGTATTTATCCTTGTGGGTTTCTGTCTTTATTTCTCAGTCCCTAAACTTGTACAAGGACTTCCCTGTAGCTCAGACGGTAAAGAATCCGTCTGCAGTGCAGGAGAACTGGGTTTGATCCCTGGGTCAGCAAGATCCTCTGGAGGAGGGAACGACAACCCACTCCAGTACTCTTGCCTGGAGAATCCCATGGACAGAGAACCCTGGCAGGCCACAGTCCATGGGGTTTCAAAGAGTCGAACACGACTGAGCGACTAGCACTACTGCTCCTAACCTTGCCCAAGTGGAGTTTTGAGACAGAAAGAGAGGAAGATGTGTGTGTGCTCAGTGGCTCAGCCGTGTCCGACTCTGCAGCCCCGTGGACCGTAGCCCAGCGGGCTCCTCTGCCCAGGGGATTTTTCCGGCAAGAATACTGGAATGAGTTGTCATTACCTCCTCCAGGAGATGTGTACAATTTATAATTGAAGCCTGTATTTACTTCTCAAATACTTTTTCCTCAGTTGTAGTCACTGTATTTTTCCCCTACCTTATTTTAATCATTTTTCCCACTATATCATCACCTTTAACTCTGATTAAATATGATGTATGAAGTAGCTACTAGAAAACAGGCACTGTACTGACTGTTGTAGATACACAAAATCAAAAACACAACTCCCCTTGGCGATACTGATTGTAAAAATATCAAGTTATTTTGAAATAGCCATTCTGCTGAACTTAAATGTATATTCCAGTTTCATCTTGATTTTTCCATCTCCTTTTGGTTAATCTAAATGTTTACAATTTTCCCTATGTCTTCCGTTGCCAGCAGTGTGAAGATAAGGTCCTTTGCTTTTGTAGTCCATACATCTTCATGTTTTACCTCTAGGATTCATCAGCCTCTCTGTCATGCCTTGTTCCTGCTTCATCCCTATCATGCACTATGCCTAATGGATCTTCTTGCTGCTTTTTTTTTTTATACACAATTAGCATACTTACAGCATTTAAGAAAAATCCTTGCATTTTTACATACGTAGTCCCTTTGTTGCAAACTAAGATGTAAAGAGATGGTCCTTGCTTGATGGAAGTGCTGGCTTTGTTAGAGAGATGGATATGCAGCCAATAATTTCAAGATAATATATCATGTGCACTACTAAATGCAATCAGAAATGAGTTACTCATTCTTCAGATGAAGGAAAACTTCCTGGAGATGGTGGCAGATGAGCTGTTTTGAAGAAGGAATAAAAGTTGATCAGGTACTTCCTATAACACATGATCGGGTTATATTCCTCACTATGTTGTAAGCATATTAATACAGGGCCAATATTTGGATCACTTCTTGAATGCTTGAACCCTGGTGTGCTGCAGTCTACGGGGTGGCAAAGAGTTGGACACAGTTTGGCAACTGAACAATAACTTGAATGCTTCATATCGAGAGCAGTGCCTAGCACATGGTAGAAGCTCAATAATTGCTGTATGATGCAAAGATAAAGTGTAGAAGTCTGAGTTAAATCTTTACTGTGCTCAGAACTTTTCCTGAATTAAACAGACAAGTAGATTAGTACATAAAACCAATAGTACAACAACCAATAGTACAATTTTGATTAACTAGCAAGTTATTTACTATTTTATCCTTTTCTCAAAAAACATATTTTTTAAAGTTAATTTTTTAAAAATGAAGTATAGTGTTGATTTACAATGCTGTGTTAGTTTCAAGGGTATACATGTGTGTGGACTGTAACCCGCCATGCTCTTCTGTCCATGGAATTTTCCGGGTAAGACTACTGGAGCAGATTATCATTTACCACTTTAGGGGATCTTCCTGACCCAGGGACTGAACTTGAGTCTCCTGCATTCATGGGTGGATTTTTCTTTTTTTAACCACTGTGCCACTTGGGAAACCCTTCAAATGTATAGCAGCCTATAATGGAAACAATATATATATTTAAACTCCTATTTACTTTTCCAAAATTACCTTGTATGTACCCCCTAACTTGATTAGAGATACTATACTTGATAAAACCTTGTAAGACAATCAACTATTTCTCCTTCTCCAAAAGAATTCTATCATTGTAATTTTCAAACAGAAAAATTTAGTGCTTTAACCCTAGACTCAGAGCAGACACAGTCACACTTTATCTCCTGTGAGTCTCACCACGGCCCTGAAGTGCAGAACCTCGGGTTACGAATGAGGAAACTGAGGCACGGGAAATTTAAGTTCCTTGACAAGGCCACATGAGTAGAAAGTGGCAGAACTGTGATTCTCTGGGGGCAACCCCCAGAGTAGATAAAATGTCTCTAGTAAGCACTCTTATCCATGCATGTGTTATTGTTTAGCGGCTAAGTTGTGTCTTACTCTTTGAGACCTCATAGGCTATAGCCCACCAGGCTCCTCTGTGAATGGAATTTTTCCCAATAAGAATACTGGAGTGGGTTGCCATTTTCCTACTCCAGGGGATCTTCCTGACCCGGGAGTCGCTTGCTTTGGCAGGCAGATTCTTTACAGCTGAGCCACCAGGGAAGCCCTGGGTAAGCACATATTTTACTTATCCCACTTGCAATGTTAAACACACATGTTGCTATTAATTGAATTTGATTCACTTCTGCCTTCTCAGGGCTTCCCAGGTGTCTTAGCTGGTAAAGAGTCTGCCTGCAATGCAGAAGACGTAGGTTCAGTCTCTGGGTTGGGATGATCCCCCGGAGGAGGGCATGGAAACCCACTCCAGTATTCTTGCCTGGAGAATCTCCATGGACAGAGGAGCCTGACGGGCTGTAGTCCATGGGGTTGCAAAGAGTTGGACATGACTGAGCAACTAAGTACTAGCACTAGAAGAACAGTTCCCTGAGGTCATAAACTCTGATTTTAGCTTGCTGTTGTATCTCCAGCACGGATCCAGGTAAGACAAAAAGCTTAGCAAAGAGTCGGACACGACTGAGCGACTGAACTGAACTGAACTGAAATATTCATTCAGTATATTCAATCAATGAATCCAGGTCTCTTTCTCTATCTGACTTTCCATTTAGAGATTTTCAGTTTCCACGGGACTACACTTCTTCAGTTCTCTGGAAAGTTGTGTTTAAGCTGGCCAGAGGACAGAGGTGCTGACCAATTGTGTTTAAGTTGACCAAAGATGTCGTATCTCTCTAATACAAAGGAATATCAAAGTTCAAGCAATTTACATTTCTTCCTCATTTGAGTTAAAGACTACAAATTGTCCTCAAATCTAATGCAGTTAAAGGATATAGAATTTATGATGAAAATGGAGGTTTTAAAAGCATAGGAGTAAAGGGAACCCTGGAGTGTTTTTCCATATCTGTTAAAATATGACTAAGACAGGAACGTCCATATTTGTCATTTAAATTTTTAATCGTCTTTAATTCCTTATATACATCAGAGGGAGAGCTGGGGATGGAAACTGGAAGGCAGGTATCCAGCCCCAGCCTAGGCCATCTGAGGACTTGTATGGATAGTTATTTAGACACATCTCCTACTTTAACCAGCTTTCCTGGTGGCTCAGCTGGTAAAGAATCTGCCTGCAATGTGGGAGACCTGGGTTTGACTCCTGGGTTGGGAAGATCCCCTGGAGAAGGGAAAGGCTACCCACTCCAGTGTTCTGGCCTAGAGAATCCCGTGAACTGTATAGTCCATGGGTTTGCAAAGAGTCGGACACGACTGAGCGACTTTCACACACTTACTTTGACCACACGGTGCCGTAAGCAGGGCTCACTTTTAGATAAACCTTGTATTGCAGTGTGCCTTCTGCTTGCCTTCACTCTCAGTATTTTAACTGAAACTCTCTTTGTTCTCGTATAGTTGCTCAGTCATGTCCAGCTCTTCTTCGACCCCATGGGCTGTAGCCTGCCAAGCTCCTCTGTCTATGGGATTTTCCAGGTAAGAATACTGCAGTGGGTTGCCGTTTCCTACTCTAGGGCGTCTTTCCAACCCAGGGATCGAACCTGCGTTTCCTGCATTGGCAGGTGGATTCTTTACCGCTGAGCCACCACGGGAGCCCTGGAACTCTGTGGCAGTCAGTGCATGATGCTCTGAAGTGAGGCCCCACTGCAGACGTGAAGGCATCCTTTCTCACCAGCCGTGGTCTGTAAGTGCTGCCGTTCCTCCCTCTCATTCCTGCAGAGCAGGGTGAGCATCAGAACAATGAAAGGAAAGGAAAGAAATTGACCGCAGGACTCTGTTACTGCACTCTGGAGCTCTCAGAATCTTAGATTCCCAGAGATTTCCCTCCTCCAGTTTCCTTTCTCTCCTGTCACATCACAGTTATGTATCAACATGTAAAAGGTCTTGGTTACCTTGTTCTTGGTCCGATCCTTGTCTTTTGCTGGTATTTGCTGTGAATTTTTCTTCTGTTTTTGCACATATGCTTTGGCCACATTCTGTGCTAAGCACTTCATCTGGATTATCATTAACCTTTATAGTCATCTAATGAGGTACCTCCACTGTGTTATCATCTCCATCTTACAGAAGAGGAAATGGTTTAGAGAAGTGATTTTACTTATCCAAGTTAAATAACAAGAGTTAGAAACTGAAGTCATCCACAGAAACTGTGACACAGGAGTCCACATTTTAAAACCTATATTCTATCTTAGGGATGATTTCTTACCTGGACAATTACACCATTCTTCTATCTGTCTTTTTACTTCAATCCTGTTCCCAATATTCCAATCTCTAAATGAATTTTTACAAAACTTGATTTAGTACTCCTTAAATATATGCAAACATAAAAGTAGTTATTAACTCTTTGTAACTTGTGGCTCTTTTAAAACTGCTGCTGCTGCTACTGCTGCTAAGTTGCTTCAGTCGTCTCCGACTCTGTGAGACCCCACAGACGGCAGCCCACCAGGCTCTGCCATCCCTGGGATTCTCCAGGCAAGAACACTGGAGTGGGTTGCCATTTCCTTCTCCAATGCATGAAAGTGAAAATTGAAAGTGAAGTCGCTCATTGTGTCTGACTCAGCGACCCCATGGACTGCAGCCTACCAGTCTCCTCCGTCCATCGGAATTTCCAGGCAAGAGTACTGGGGTGGGATGCCATTGCTTTCTCCTACCAAACTTAAATTATATGAGCAGTACAATTCAAACTGAAAACTTCAGTGAGATATAAGGTGTGCTGAAAATTAATCAAATGTGTAAGTTTCACAGCAAATTTCAGAGAGGAATATTTCACTTGCTTTCTACTTGATTATTTCTATGTTGGACTTGATGAACCAGAGTGATTGATTTCATCTCAGATCTGACCAGCCTCCTCCTGCCCCTACTCACCTGGGCTATAGCTGTTGGCTTCAACCCCATAATCGCAGTCCCTGTCCACTTCTTTGCATTTGATACTCGAGTTATGACACATGGCAGGGAGTTCCTACAACATGCTTTTGAACACACACTGTTTCTTCTGCCTTTAATGACCATCCATTATGCCCACATGAGCTGTTAAAAACCCTTCTAACCTGTCACCTCCTCTGGGAAGCCCACCTAGGCACACCCTGGACTAATTGTGTGCTTTGTACATATTTGTGGAAATTGAACTCATCTTAGGAAATGATTGGTTTGGGGCACCAGTCTTTCCAGTGACCTGTGAACTTCTCAAGGGCAGGGGCAGTGTAAGAAGTGTGGTCATTTTCATCCCTCCATTACAGATTCAGAGAGGTAGATCAACTTGCCCAAAGTCACTCAGCTGAGTCTCCCGCTGTAAGGCTCCAACAGCCTGATTATTGTACAAAGACCCAACCTGATGATTTCTTTTTCTGAAACTGGGGTTTCAGATGGTGGTCTGTTTCTTCCATGCTCTGTTTTCCCTGGTGACTCAGCACCTGAAGGGAGAGCCTCAAAAGGCCCAGGTTCTCTCCTTGCTGCCAGTAATTTTATGTGGGATCTTGAGCTAGTCTATCTCTCTGGGCCTCAGTCTTTTCATCTGTCAAATGAAGGTGTTGGGCCAGATGGCATCAAGCCTCCTTTGATTCAGTCCAGTGTGTGTGGTGGCTCACAACGTTGTCATGCCAACAACTCAAACTGCCAAGAGAGCTGAGCCAGGTGATGGCAATGGGCAGAGGAAAGAATGGCTCCTTCACACGGGCCATTTGTGTGGGGGTGAGGGTTAATCACTGGAGGAAACTGACTCAGGGAGATAGCACCTTGGTATCAGAGAAAGCCTGGCTATCGGTGGGCAGTCCCTACAAGCCTAGCTCTCCTCGCCAAGGATGTCGGGCTGGGCAGCCAGCCTTCCTGCCACTCAGTGAACGTGGCACCAGGCCCAGGACAGGCCACTGTGGGAAAGTGCAGAGCAGAGTCAGGCTCTGGGGACTCAGAGAGTTCAGACAGGCGCTGGGACACCGAGGCAATCAGACCTTGGGCTCAGTCACTCTAACAGAGAAGGACAGTGTTTCCCCAAGAAGCACTCTGCAATTTCCACGGTGCCTGGTTCCCTATTCTGTGCAGGGTTCTCTGTCCTCCGTCCTGTGTCCTCCTTTGCTGAGTCAGGGGACACCCAGCACTGGTTCCATTCTGCCTGCCATTTCTCTGAAACAAGGGGCACTGGACAGCAAGCAGTGAAGCAGCTTCGGCCCACTTTAAGGAGCTGCACCAAGTTTTCCCAGCTCTTCCTGCTGCTTTTGCTGGTCCTACTTCCCCTCAAGCTTCATACCTTAGCCCAAGGGTTACCTCCTCCAGGAAACCTTCCTTGACTTCCCAGTTTAGGTTGGGCAATGAACCCAGCCCTTCCTTTGACCTTGGCATTGTCACTCTGCTTATTTCCAGGATTCTGAGAACCTTGAGAAAAGGAATCATTTTTTCTGCTTTCACTCAGCCATACATGACTAAGACTCTCTGTGACCCTATGGACTGTAGCGTGCTAGGCTCCTCTGTCCGTGGGATTCTCTAGGCAAGAATACTAAAGTGGGTTGCCATTTTCTTCTCCAGGGGATCTTCCCAACCCAGGGATCAAACCTCTGTCTTTTACTTCTCTCGCATTTGGCAGGCGGATTCTTTACCACTAGCGCCACCTGGGAAGCCCTTCACTAATCTATAGTTTAAGCAAATATTCACATGAGCTTCCTCCCCAAGAGACACAAAATCTTCAAGGAAAAAAAAAAAAAAAACCTCATAAATTGTCCCCAGTGTCATGATACATACAGTCTAGTAAGGGAGTTAAAAAGATCATTGTCCAGTAAAGCTGAAATGTAAAGGTGCTTGGAATGGCAATTCCACTGCACACTGAATAGAAGGAGAATTTGATATAGTCAGGGAGGGCAGAGGAAACCTTCCCAGAGAAGTGTTGATGGAGCTGAAGAAGAGCTGGGGTTATAGGCAAGGAATCAAGGAGGTTCACCCATGTCTCATTGATCCCTGTGTCCCAAGTATATTGCAGGACCTGAAAGTTACACAGTCAATGTCTATAAATACTGAAGCCACATTGTCTACAAAGTCGGCTCTGAGGCTGAGGTCCAGTCCTAAGGCAAGGTCAATGCTTTGTTCCTCTGTCTTGTAACTGCCTTCAGCAACTATTTCTATTTCACTGTCATTCTGAGAAATATTACTGTCTTGCCCAAACTACTTACCCTCAGGATCTACATTCTTTGATCTAGCCCTGGACAAAAACCCTGGCTGTACTGTACGCTGCAGACTTTCATATGTCCTCTTTCTATGGGAGGTGGGGGTCTCCAAAGCACCACCTGCACCTTGGATTTCTAAGTTACCTGGTCTTTCATGCCTGTGCCGTTTGCCCAACCACCTGACCTCTGCCACCATGACCCCAGCTATTTTGGTATTCAGCTGGCCACTTGGGCTCCTGTTTCTGCCACTGCCTCTCCATCTCCAGAGAATGGGATTAGTTCTGAGGCCCTGACATCCTTGATTCATAGCAGCTGAACAGCCATGCCCAGCACCCTCCAGAAACACTACCCAAACTTTCTTAGTACTGGGTTCATCACAGCCAAAAAGACATTAAGTTAATCAACTCTTCTTTTCCAAACTGGAGCCACTGTGATCAAGATTGAAAATGTGCCCCCATTGTAAGTGGCTACTGTTTCCAATTACATATGTTTCTCCCAGCCACCATGCAATCTGTTCACTTCATGCTGGCTTGCGAGAGCTGTTCACACCAAACCATTGACAGCCACTATCTAAACTGAAACCATCTGCTTAGCCATTTGCCATGCACGGCTGGGTCTTGCAGGCTTACCCAGTTGAAGCCCTGTGGAGCAGTCCATAAAACAAGCGTGAATTAACACAGCCTGTTTTTATTAAATGTCTTGCAACTGATGAGAAGATGGACAAGCCTGTCTGGCAAGGATAATGGCCAATCCTCAGAGCATCTGAAGTCTTGGATAAATGCCAACAGCACCCTGCATCCCAAGACCATCACACACTATTTCATGAGTGTGGTCGTGCTTAGAAACAGTTCGTCTATAAAAGCCTTTTTAAAGATTTTGTGGTTTCTCTTCTTTCTTGTGAAACAGAGTTTATTGGTGAATTTTTCAGCCATAGCTCTGCTCCTTCTCTTCTCTTTGATATTACTTAAAAATGCAGAGAGAAGCAGATAAAAGTGGCTAAGAGCTTTAGTGGAACACGAATATCCGGGGATATCCTCCATTGCTATTACCACCTCCAAAAGCTTGGGGGTGGTTAGGGTTTCTCATAGTCATATGGCGTAAGAGTCAGGTTATTCAAAACATGAAGGACTCCTCATGCACTTTGTCTGAAAACCTTGATCAAGGTTGTGAGGTTCCAAAGGAGAAGATATCTTGACCTACTCACACCAGCCACATCTTTGTGACTGGAAAATTTTCAATGCACTGGAGAGAAAAAATCAGAGGTCAAACCCAAGGGCACTGCCAATAATTGGGAAAAGTCAGCATATTCCGGCTGCTCTGATTTCAGTGTCATCAGCTGACTTTCTGATATTTTGGCCTCCCAGGTAGAAGAACTATTTGTGAAAAGAGACTGAGCGCTAGAACAAATGCAAGCATTCATCCCACTTGGTATTTCATACTGTAAAGTAGTAAAATGGCATAGATTTCTATTATATATATGAAGTGAAGTGAAGTCGCTCAGTCGTTTCTGACTATTTAGCGACCCCATGGACTGTAACCTATCAGGCTCCTCCGTCCATGGGATTCTCCAGGCAAGAGTGCTGGAGTGGATTGCCATTTCCTTCTTTAGGGGATCTTCCCGACCCAGGACTTGAACCCCGGTCTCCCACATTGCAGGCAGACACTTTACCGTCTGAGCCACCAGGGAAGCTACATTATATATATAATATAAACATTATATATAAACCTATATATGTTTACATATGTATATATGTGTACCTACAAGGTTTATATTATTATTTAAAATTTTGTTCAAAGTAAAATAATTTTTATTAAAAAAATTTTTAATTTTAATTGGAGGCTAATTACTTTACAATACTGTATTGGTTTTGCCATACATCAACATGAATCTGCCATGGGTGTATATGTGTTCCCCATCCTGAGCCCCCCTCCCACCTCCCTCCCCGTACCATCCCTCTGGGTCATCCCAGTGCACCAGCCCCAAGCATCCTGTATCCTGCATAGAACCTGGACTGGTGATTCGTTTCTTATATGATATTATACATGTTTCAATGCCATTCTCCCCAATCATCCCACCCTCGCCCTCTCCCACAGAGTCCAAAAGACTGTTCTATACATCTGTGTCTTTTTGCTGTCTCGCATACAGGGTTATTGTTACTATCTTTCTAAATTCCATATATATGGGTTTATTTAAAATTTTTTAATGAATTCAGAAGGGAGAGTTCAAGCAAAGAATGATATGCCCCTTCCCGTTTGCAGGATATATTCAAAATGTTTAACATTAACCACTCACTCATAATGGATTCTGGCTGGAAGCAAATTGGTGGCTCATACTGGCGTGTTCAGGCTGAATAGCAGTGCTGCCGTGACCGTATGCTACATTCTATTCATTCAAAATTAGGTGCATGGAAGGTTGTCAACTAGGGTCACATCCCTTACCTTTCCTGATTTGATCTTTAAGATCACATCAAACATTGCTGCCATCAGCACTGGTTGTGTGCCATTTGCTTTTGTACTTGCTGTAAGACCACAGTCAGGAGTCTATGACATACTGATCACTCACCCAGCTGTCACCTGTCGTCTTACTCAGACCCATCAGCCTCTCTGGACTCCAGAAATCTAAAGATGCAGGATAACATGGTCCCTTCCCCCAAAGCTCACACTCCAAGGATGCGAGACTGTCCTCTGTTATTCAATATTACTCACATGAATTCCTAAGTAAGATGTTTGTTTAAAAAATGCAGCCGCAGGGGGAAAGGGAAAAGAAAAACCCAACAAAGCAAAACTACAGCAATCCCCAAAGACAAACACGTTTATCTTCTTTAAGCAGCTTTTATAGTTTTTGCTCCTCAGATAAAAAGAGCTACAGAATTTTATATTCTTGTTTTTCCCACTGCTGGGAAACTCAGAGCCCAACATGGTGCTCTACCACATCAAGGAAAATTACATTTTCCCTTAAAATTCCCAGTCTTTTTGTCATGTTTTTGGTTCTGCTTTACTGCTTATTCTCTTTAGTGAATTTCTATACGCCTGGCCCTTATTGTAAACGGACTTTAATCCTTACTGAATAGAGCCTAAAATGACATAAATGCATTTTTATAAGTTTGCATTTTAAAATAAATACATCTTTAAGGGCTTAACTTTTAAAAGCAGTTTTAGATTTGTAGCAAAATTGAGACGAAGGTACCGAGATTTCCCAAATGCTCCCTTTCCCCCGCTCAACACATAACAGCTTCCTCCATTATCAGCATATCCCACCAGAGCGGCACATCTGTTACAGCTGATGATCCTACACTGATACATCATAATCACCCAAAGTCCATAGTTTACATTCGGACTGGTTCTGGCTGTTATACATTCTGTGGGTTTGGACAAACGCACAACATGTAGACACCATTATCGTGTCATACAGAGCATTTTCACTGCCCTAAAAGTCCTCTGCGCTGACCTAGTCATCCATCCCCAAACCCTGCATTTTTAAAATTAAAAATGTTTGGTTTATTCTCACAAATTTTGTTTGGCCCCCCAAAAAAGGAATTCCAGTTTTTGAAACTTTGAGAAATAGAACATCCTTTGCTCATTCACACCATCCTCTCTGACCTTCCCCTTTTCTTTTTCACATTGCTTTTTGGGCTTATGAGTTTGTTGATTGGAGAATATTAATTCGTTAGAGGGGCCTTCTGGCCTATTTGTAGGGGAAAAAATGATAGCTTATTATTGATTGGATTTACCATACAAAGAGACACATGATTGTTATTTTATGTCATAAATGAGACTCCTTGTTTGCAAACAATGAACCCTGCAGGACTAAGAGTTGGTCCAACTCTGTGGCCACATTTACCCAGACGCCCAGGGCACTTGGTGTCTTGGCTGCCACACATGCTCAGCCTCTGCTTTCCCATCGTATGTGCCAGCCCCACATGTATCTTTTCTTTCTTGGCATAAGCTGTCAAGGATCAAAATGGTTGGAATTCCCTTTGTGATGTCCCTGTTGGGTGCCAGGCTCTGTGCAAATACATTCACACATGTACTGTCTGATCCTCACACAATCTCCTGATAGTTAGTATTAACCCTGTTTTGCAGATAAGAGAAGGAGGCTCAAGGAGATTAAATGCAGCTGTTAGAGAAAGAAGTGGAATTTTTAACCCTTCAAAACCAGTGCCTATTTTAATGTACCAGGAAGAGTTAGGCTAAGATGAGGCATACTGTCACCAAACTTCAACTAGACCTGAAGACAGTGGAGGAAATAAATTATGGAAGAGAATAGGGGTTTAACAGGGTCATAGCAAGAAATTTCTTTTTATGGTAATGGGGTACACCCTTGAGTGCTTGCTGCTTCGAAATAGAAACTGAAACAGAAAGCAGTGAGGCCTTTGTCTAGGCTTCTCTGATTTGGCTTATTTTTATTTTCTACATTTGACCTTATCTCTGATCTCTGGATATTTCTGTTTGTGTGTGTGTGTGTGTATATATATATATATATATACAAATACATGTACATATGTACATATGTACATATGTGTACATATGTGTACATATGTACATATGTATACATATACACACATGTATACATATGTATATATATACATATATACATATATATATGGCTTCCCTGGTGGCTCAGAGGTTAAAGCATCTGCCTCCAATGCGGGAGACCCGGGTCTGATCCCTGGATTGGGAAGATCCCCTGGAGAAGACAATAGCAACCTACTCTTGCCTAGAGAATCCCATGGATGGAGGAGCCTGGTAGGCTACAGTCCACGGGGTCACAAAGAGTTGGACACAACTGAGCAACTTCACTTTCACTTTTCATAGTTGACTGAAAATATTTGTGAGTTTCAGGTATAGAGGAAAGTGATTTGGTTTTATGTATTTATATGCACGCACACTTGTGTGTGTGTGTGTACTGATCACTCTGTCATATCTGATGCTTTGTGACCCCATGGACTGCAAGCATCTCATCCTCTGTTGTCCCCTTCTCCTGCCCTCAGTCTTTCGCAGCATCAGAGTCTTTTCAAGTGAGTCAGTTTTTTGCATCAGGTGGCCAAAGTATTGGAGTTTCAGCTTCAACATCAGTCCCTCCAATCAATATTCTGGCTTGATCTCCTTTAGGATTGATTGGTTTGATCTCCTTGCAGTCCAAGGGACTCTCAACAGTCTCCTCCAGCACCATAGTTCAAAAGCATTAATTCTTTGGTACTCAGCCTTCTTTATGGTCCAACTCTCACACTTGTGCATGACTACTGGAAAAACCATTGGCTATATGGACTTTTGTTGGCAAAGTGGTAGCTCTGCTTTTTAACACACTGTCTAGGTTTGTCATAGCTTTACTTCCAAGGAGCAAGTGTCTTTTAATTTCATGGCTCAGTCACAATCCGCACTGATTTTGGAGGCCAAGAAAATAAAATCTGTCACTGCTTCCATTTTTTCCCCTTCTGTCTGACATGAAATGATGGACTGGATGCCATGATCTGAGTTTTGTTTTGTTTTTTTCACGTTGACTTTGAAGCCAGCTTTTTCATGTTCCTCTTTTACCTTCATCAAGAGGCTTTTAGTTCCTCTTTACTTTCTGCCATTAAAATGGTATCATCTGTATGCTTGAGGTTGTTGAAATTTGTCCAAGCCATGTTTCCCCCGCCACCCCCGACCCCTGGCAATCTTGATTCCAGCTTGGCATTCATCCAGCCTGGCTTTTTGCATGATGTACTCTGCATGAAAGTTAAATAAGCAGGATGACAATATACAGCCTTATTATACTCCTTTCCCAATTTTGAATCAGTCCATTGTTCCACGCCCTGTTGCTTCTTGACCCACATGCAGGTTCCTCAGGAGAAAGGTCAGGTAGTCTGATATTCCCATCTCTTTAAGAATTTTCCAGTTTTCTGTGATCCACATAGTTAAAGGGTTTCACGTGGTCAATGAAGCAGAAATAGATGTTTTTTCCTGAAATTTCCTTATTTTCTGTATGATTCAATGAATGTATGACATTTGATCTCTGGTTCTTCTGCCTTTTCTAAAACTAGCTTGTACACCTGGAAATTCTCAGTTCATATACTGGTGAAGCCTAGCTTGAAGGATTTTGAGTATAACCTTTCAATCATGTGAAATGACCGCTTTTGTCCTTGGGTTCATTATTATCTAGGAGAAGTAACAAATTTGAAGAATTATGGTATCTATTTAAAAGTGTTAACCTTGAGCCAAACACAGGCTTAAGTGTATTTTTTTTTATCAGTTCTTTCTTCTACCAATGCAATGTAGGAGAAACTATTTTAGTCCTGATTTTACGGCATTTTATTTTCTTCTTTTTGCTTTTTGGTGTTACGAAATGACCATTTTTGCCTACATTGGAAAGAACTTCTTCAAGATGACTTCCAGGAAATGAGAGAAGTTACCCAGTCAATTCTTGTGAGCAGTTTTAAAGCCTCTGATGCAGACTACCCAAGTGCTTTCTGGAAGGTTGTACCAGTGTCCCCAAGGCCGGTAGGGCATTTGCTTACTGGTTTCTCCAAAGCCTGCTAATACAGTGATGTATCATGAAGAGACTGACAGAAGCTTATCTTTTTAGTGAATCTGAAAACAAGATAGAAGGCCTCTGGCCTGAGACCAGAAACATGACCTCTGCTCTACGATTCATCCCGTGTGACATTGGATTAGTGCTTTTGCCTCTTTCTGGATCACAGTTTTCCCAAGTGAAATGGGGGTGGGTGCACAGATGATCAGGTAAGCTGTTCCAGCGCAAATTTTCCTTGACATTTTGGAAGAATATAACTTGTCTTTCATCAATAGGTGGCTCAGAACTGAAAGTGTGATGTTTTCATATATATATTTATAAAGCAGCTAGTAAAATTGCTTTGTAGAGGCAGGCTTGGATTTTAATCCTGTCT
Organism: Nanger dama; assembly: GCA_917880005.1. NCBI lineage: Eukaryota > Metazoa > Chordata > Mammalia > Artiodactyla > Bovidae > Nanger > Nanger dama. The sequence continues at coordinate 24,226,251 of CAKJTW010000025.1, read as the reverse complement.
TCACCATTTACTATGTGGGAGATCATGCAAGATCATCTCTTTCTGAGCTCCGGTTTCCTCATCTGTAGGAGGCAGATAACAATGTCACAGGTTTTAGAAAGGTCACATGAGATGAAACATATAAAACAGGGTACAAATCAGGAGCTCAACAAATAATAGTTCTCTTTATGGACGAAACTGTGATACTTCCTTTACCCCCACTCTTCAGGATTGGGAACTCATGTACCCCGTGGCTGATTCATGTCAATGTATAGCAAAACCAATACAGTATTGTAAAGTAAAATAAAGTAAAATTAAAATTAAAAAAATAAAAAAATATATGATCTTGTTTTCATTCTAAATAATTCAGTTCAGTTCAGTTCAGTTGCTCAGTCATGTCCGACTCTGCATCCCCATGAATCGCAGCACACCAGGCCTCCCTGTCCATCACCAACTCCTGGAGTTCACTCAAACCCACATCCATCGAGTCAACAATGCCATCCATCCATCTCATCCTCTGTTGTCCCCTTCTCTTCCTGCCCCCAATCCCTCCCAGCATCAGTCTTTTCCAATGAGTCAACTCTTCGCATGAGGTGGCCAAAGTATTGGAGTTTCAGCTTCAGCATCAGTCCCTCCGATGAACACCCAGGACTGATCACCTTTAGGATGGACTGGTTGGATCTCCTTGCAGTCCAAGGTACTCTCAAGAGTCTTCTCCAACACCACAGTTCAAAAGCATGAATTCCTCGGCACTCAAGCTTTCTTCACAGTCCAACTCTCACATCCATACATGACCACAGGAAAAACCATAGCCTTGACTAGACGGACCTTTGTTGGCAAAGTAATGTCTCTGCTTTTCAATATGCTTTCTAGGTTTGTCATAACTTTTCTTCCAAGGAGTAAGCATCTTTTAATTTCATGGCTGCAGTCACCATCTGCAGTGATTTTGGAGCCCCCAAAATAAAAGTCTGACACTGTGAAATAATTATTTTATACATATTATATGGTTTCAGCTTTATTCAGGTATAATTGATGTACCAAAAATTGCACACAGTAAATGTATACATCTTTTTTGTTAATGTATAGTTGATTTACAATATTATGTTAGTTTCAGATAAGCAACACAGTTATAACATTATGGACTATATTCCCTGTGCTGTACATGACAGCCCTGTGTCTTATTTATTTCATAACTGGTAGTTTGTACCTCTTAATCCCCTTTACCTATTTCACGTATCTTCTAACCTTCTCCCCACTGGCAACCATGACCCTGGAGGGTATGTTAAGTGAAATAAGTCAGGCAAAGAAAGACAAATACTGTATGTTTTCACTTACATGTAGAGTCTAAAAAAAAAAAAAAAAAAAAGAAAGAAACAAACAACAAATAGAACAGAAATAGATTCATAGATAATGTTTACATCTTGATGAGTTTAGACATAGGGATACATCTGTGATACCATCACCACAGTCAAGTTACCATCATCTCCAAAAATGTCCTTTTAAATGGTAAGAGCATTTAACATGAGGTGTATCCTCTGAACATATTTTTGAAGTGCACAATACCATCTTGTTAACTACTGTGTTTACAACAGATCCTCTTCCCACTCTTAAGAATAAGGGATTTTTTGTTTGTTTGTTAGATTCCACATATAAGTGAGATCATGCAATATTTATCTTTCCGAGTCTGGCTTATTAAAACAGCTCTGAGTAACTGTTCAAAGATATTGTGCCCCCAGAGGGCTTCGGGATTCTGGTTTGTTATCTAGGCGTCTGCAGTTTCCAGCATCCTTCAGCTTAACCTCTCATCCCTGAGCACCATGCATTCAGGTCCACGTGTCTTCAGGTTTAAAGTGGATTTGAGAGTTCCATGTGACATGTTAACTAGAGGCACCATCTTGTGGATACTGATCTGTTCTGACATCACGGGTTAGCATCAGCCACTTTGATGTTACAACAGTTTACTAACCACTCTGTCAGTTCAGGGAGCTCTTTGAGATAAACACTTGATTGACTGGATGATGAATTCACTCTGCAGGTTTGCATATGTTCACCACACATTTGCCCATGTGGACTTCCTTGGGTAACAGAGTTACCAAGATGAATAAGAGTTAGTCCCCTCCCTTTGTGGTTTCCAGACTAGTGGATGAGAGGCCCCAGTAAACAAATAATTATAATACAATGTGGTATAATCACCATAATTGAAGCAGATGCAATGAGCTTTGGGAGCACAGAGGAGGGAGTGATTCATTATGTGGGGCAAGAGAAGTTGATACAGGCTTCCCAGAGGATGTGTCATTTAATTTAGATTTTGAAATCCGAATAGAAATGTGTTAAGTAGACAATGAAGAATAGGATGCTTGAGTGTAGCAAACAGATGGAAAAAGGCATAGAGGTTTAAAATAAAGAGTTTAGCCAGTTTGTGGGAAAATCAGATAGGACGTGTAGTAGGAAATGAGACTGATATGTAAATTGGGACTATATCATAAAGGATTTTCAATGCCAGGCTAAAGGGCTTGGCTGTTGCTGTGTGCTATGCTCAGTTGCTCAGTTGTGTCCAACTCTTTGTGGGCTCATAGACTGTAGCCCACCAGGCTCCTCTGTGCATGGAATTTTCCAGGCAAAAATACTAGAGTAGGTTGCTGTTTCCTTCTTCAGGGGATCTTCCTGGCCCAGGGATCAAGCTTGCATCTCTTGTGTCTTCTGCGTTGGCAGGCAGATTCTTTACCACTAGTGCCACCTGGAAGCCCATAAAGGGCTTGGATACCATTCTGCAGAGTTATAGTGTCTACTATGGTATCCATTCAATATGTATGGCTCTTTTAATATAGTTAAACAAAATTTAAAATCTAGTTCATCAGTTGTACTGACTATATTTCAATGCTCGATAGGCTCATGTGGCTGAAAAAGTGAAAGTGTTTAGTCACTCAGTTGTGTCCAACTCTTTGCGAGCCCATGGACTATAGCCCTCTGTCCATGGAATTCTCCAGGCAAGAATACTGGGGTGGATATTCATTCCCTTCTCCAGGGGATCTTCCTGACCCAGTGATTGAACCTGGGTCTCCTGCATTGCAGGCAGATTCTTTACCCTCTGAGCACCTGGCTGCCATATTGGATGGCACAGATACAGAGCATTTTCATCATTGCAGAGAATTCTATGGATCCTGCTAGGAGCTTAAGAGCTTCTTAATAAGTGTGAAATAGGATAGTGAAAAAGCTGGTTTGAAACTCAACATTCAAAAAACTAAGATCATGGCATCCAGTCCCATCACGTCATGGCAAATAGAAGGGGAAACAATGCCATTTTATTGTCTTGGGCTCCAAAATCACTGCAGATGGGGACTGCAGCCATGAAATTAAAGGATGCTTGTTCCCTGGAAGGAAAGCTATGACAAACCTAGACAACACATTAAAAAGCAGAGATATCATTTTGCTGACAAGGTCTGTATAGTCAAACCTATGGTTTTTCCAGTAGTCACGTATGGATGTGAGAGTTAGACCATAAAGATGACTGAGCACCAAAGAATTGATGCTTTCGAATGATGGTCCTGAAGAAGACTCTTGAGAGTCCCTTGGACTTCAAGGAAATAAAACTAGTCAACCCTAAAGGAAACCAGTCTTGCATATTCATTGGAAGGAGTGATGCTTGAAACTGAAGCTCCAATACTCTGGCCACCTGATGCAAAGAGCTGACTCATCGGAAAAGACCCTGATGCTGGGAAAGATTGATAGCACAAGGAGAAGGGGGCAGCAGAGGATGAGATGGTTAGATAGCATCACTGACTTGATGGACATGAATGTGAGCAAACTCCAGGAGATAGTGAAGGACAGGGAAGCCTGGAGTTCTGCAGTCTGTGAGGCTGCAAAGAGTCAGACATGACTTGTGACTGAACAAAAACAAAGAGTGAGAGATGGATTTCAAGGGGACTGTCATGGATAGATTTGTCTGTAATATGTAAAATGGGTTTCAGGAAGGTAAAAGCAGAGGCAGTGAAAACAGTGAGGGAGCTATTACAACACTCTAGACAAGAACTAATGAGAACTGAATCAGAGCATGGGCCATCGCTATGCAGGAGGGAACCAAGACTATCTTGCAACTCATGAAATGCCAAGAAACCAAAGACCATGGTAATCAGCACAGTTTGCCTGTTGGGATCTGATGGAGTTGAGGGATATACCCATCTCATCTCTTGTTATGAGCACCTTTGGCTCCAAGCCCCAATCCTCAAGCTTCTTCCCTGGCTTTGGAGGTATAGATAGACTTCCAAGTGCGTGTGAGCTCTCTGGAGTCTCCCTGCCCCTGCTTGCCTCTGTTTTGGCATGCTATTGTGTCTTAATCAGATGAGTATCTCCTTTGGCGCCTTCTCTACCCATGGTGACCGGAGTTTGGAACAGGAGTGTTATGGTCAACCCACGCGTCTGTTTTGCTCTAAGTGTCTGGGTTCCATGGTTATAACACAGAAAGGCAGTGGCAGATTGGATGGTAAAATGTGGTTCCTAGTCTCCTCCCTGCCTGATAGGATCTTTGTTAACCATAAACAAATTACTTCCATTCACAGCTGATAGGAGGAAGAACTGAACTCTGCAGGGAGAGTTGCTAAGTGTACTGTGGTAAGGAATGTCAACTATTTTCTATGAATCAGTGATGCTGTCAAAAACAGTCATGGTGCCATGGACAGCTTACCCCACCCCAGGAGATAGGGCCTCATTGTGGCCTCTTCCTTGCCATGTTCCCCTGGCTCAGCTTCTTACATCATAGACAGTTCTTGCTGTCATTCCATGTCTCAGTCCTTCCCCTGTCTGATGAGGGCTGTTGAAGAGCACGTATGAAGCATACTACTCCTTAAGAAAGAAACAAATTCTCTGATGGTAAGCACTGATTTTTCTGAAACCCTGTTTGTTCAAACTCATTCTTCAAGGCCCATCTCAAGCACTAACTGCTTTGTGAAACCTTCAGATACCTATTCCTGCTCTAGTGGACTCTGAATGCAAATCTCTTTGGTCCACACCAGCTGTAGTTGAATAATTCTGTTCCTGTTTGCTTCTCTACTGCTCACGAGTATTTCTGAGCAAGATTTGACTTAAATCAAGTTTGCACGTGAATGATGTGCCCAAAATTCCATTCCGTAAAGGTTCACTGAATTATACAGGTTATGCTGTGTAGTCTCCAATATATCTGGTAAAAAGCAAGTCAGGAAAGACCTCAGAAAGACTTCAGATAGGAAGCTAGGGAAGAAAGTAACCATTTATGATAGGTGTTTTGTTTATTTCATTTATCTCCTTTATTCTTTCATTCATGCATTCATTCCACTACTCTACAAATGTTTACTGTGCCCCTGCTGATGGCCAAGCAATGTTCACATAGAGAGCTTAATAAAATTGAGTTCAGAAACTCATTGGATCATTAAAGTTTTAAGTAAATAATGACAATCTGTTATGGGAACCACTCTGCAGGAGGTACAGACCAAGTACAGGTGAAGAGAATCAGGGAGAAGCACTTGCTCTGTGAAGTGAGGAGCACAGACTCTGGAGTTCGAATTCTGGTCCTGTAATTAGTAGCTAGCTTTGGGCAGTTTATCTCTTTGCTCCTCAATGTCCTCGTCTATAAAGTGGACAGGATTTTTCGGGGGGTATGATGACATTTCTAAAAGTCTAGACACAATGTCTAGAACAGGATAAATGGTCAATTGATTTTTTTTTTCAGGCCTTCACATCTGTCAACCTAAATGATCAGGACCATTTCCAATTTCTCTTTACTAGAGATGAATGAGACTGAATATGTTGAAGAACTTGAGACCAAAGTAGAGTGCTCAGATGTCTCTGATATCATGCTTTAGATGAGTCAGCCTTTGACCTTTCTAATACATGTTCTTCTAGATTTGGCTGCTAGAAGATTAACTAGATGAGTCTGATTATATTTCCCTTTCCTGTCAGACAAAAAAAAACATGAACAATCAGAGAACTGTAACTGTTTGGGGCTGGGATTGGTGAGTAATTTTTCACAAGATTTCTTTGTAAAAATACTTATTGAGAAAAAGTTCTGAAGGGCCCATAGAAATTGTTTTGAAAATACTGATAGTATATTCTCCCTATGGAAAGCACATATACATCCAGATCATGATTGTGATTACTATTGTCATTATTAAACCAACAGGAAGTTAGTGTTATCATGGTTGCAGAAAATGGTTATTGATGTTTAGAGTATTGGTCAAAACAGGGAAGAGAAGCCTCTGCCACCTGTATCTTCAGAGAGGCAGACAGTAAAACTGTGAGATACTAATAGTCAGGCAATATTGTTATCTTTTTCCCGGTGGAGTGAATAAAAGACTGGCTAGTTTATATGCTCTCTGACTTGTTCCTTTGCTCAGAATGAAGACCAAGAGAGACCATGTCAAGTTTTGATAACTGTCTCAAAGAGGCAAGATAAGACCATTGCTGGCAGGAGAGATGGAAGATTCCTCACTGGCCTTTTTCTCTGAAGCTCTTTTTGCTCCTTGTTGATTGAGAACAAGTATCCTGGACATTCAATAATCTGTTTGTTTAAAAGGTCTCATTTCTAAACCACTGATCTAGAGCAGTCAGCTTTTCTCAAACACACTTAGAAATTATCCCTCCAAGCAGTTGCTTTAAGATAAGAGGAAAGGAAACTATGTTTAATGGATCCTTTGCCTCAAAATAATGGAGTATCTTTATATTTCATTCAAGCAATCAAAAGCTTAAAAAAAAAAAAAAAGATATGTTGGGGAAAGCAATGGTAGGTGTTTTTACTAGCTCAAATTCTCCTGATTTTAAGTTATAGAAATCTAACTCAAGAGTGGATGTGAACATACTTTGGTTATGTAATTAGGAGGGGAAAATGATTTAGGAATGACTTGAAGGTGCAGAGTATAATTTATTTCTCAATTTATCCATCGTTTCTTCTCTGCTGGATTACTATGGCAGGATATTCTTGAGGATATTCTTTTTTTTTTAATTGGAGGATAATTGCTTTAAAACATGGTGTTGATTTCTGCCGTACGTCAACATGAGTCAGCCATAGGTACACGTGTCCCCTCCCTCCTGAGCCCCCTTCCCCTTCCCCTCCCCGCTCCACCCCTTTAGGCTGTCACAGAGCACTGGGTCGAGTTCCCTGGGTCACACAGCAAATCCCCACTTGCTATCTGTCTTACATATGGTAATATCTATGTCTCCACGCTATTCTCTCAGTTCGTCCCACCCTCTCCTTCCCCCACTGTGTCCACGAGTCTGTTCACTATGTCTGCATCTCCACTGCTGTCCTGTAGATAGGATCATCAGTTCCATCTTTCTAGACCCCATACTCATGCATTAATTTAGAATGAATCTATATCTGTAGAACACTCAGATAAAAACCTTGGCGTTTCCATCAGCTTCTGGGATGTTTCCATTCCGTGTCTCTAGACAATGAGTCCAGCTGTTATAAGCTGATGGCTGAGTCTTTGAATTTCTTCTGCCAAGGTGTCCATTTTCTGCTTTAGTACTTCCTTTGTCAAGAAACACATTCCCTTCTGGGACAGCTAAATGGTTTTCCTGAGATTATTTATTAGAGGGCCTTTATTCCTTCCGCCTAGTCCATCTCTTTTCTCCAATATGTGTTCTGTGCTTAGTCGCTCAGTCATGTCCGACTCTCTGCAACCCCATGGACTGTAGCCTGCCAGGCTCCTCTGTGCATGGGGATTCTCCAGGCAAGAATACTGGAATGGGTTGCCATGCTCTCCTCCGGAGAATCTTCCCAAAGGGATCGAACCCAGGTCTCCCACATCACAGGTAGCTTCTTTATCATCTAAGCCACCAGGGAATATATTCTTCAATATATTTTTCTCCAATAGTACCAGCATGCATCATTCATATCTTTCAGACTAGAACTTTCAAAGCTTAGTTTATTCACACTGATTCAGTTTGATTTGATTCAACTAAAATTTGCTGAACACCTTCTGAGTATAGGGAACTCAGCTGGATTTTGGGAATACAGAAGTAAGTAAAGATACTTACCACTCTCAAGATTTTGTGCTGTAGATTGTGGCACGAATATAAACTTTTGAATCATACAAGCTTTGGAGTGAAACAAAAATGTATATGAAGTATAAGGAAGTTGTCACGTGTTTTTTAGGTACTGGGAACACAAGGATAAGTAAAATATTGCCTCTGTTCTCAAGGAACTCCAGGACTAGAGGAGAGCATAAAATCATTATTTATTATAATAGAATTATTATTATTATCATATAATTAATTATGGGATTCTCTGGTGGCTCAGGTGGTAAAGAATCCACCTGCAATGCAGGAGATGTGGGTTTGATCGCTGCATCAGGAAGATGCCCTGAAGAAGGGTTTGGCAGTCCACTCCAGTATTCTTGCCTGAGGAATCCCATGGACAGAGGGGGCTGGTGGGCTACAGTCCATGGGGTTGCAAAGAGTTGGACATGACCGAGCAACTAACACTTCTCTCTCTTATTATTAATGGTACATTATATTATTACATGTGAAGTGAAGTCACTCAGTCATGTCTGACTCTTTGTGACCCCATGGACTGTAGCCTACCAGGCTCCTCCCTCCATGGGATTCTCCAGGCAAGAGTACTGGAGTGGGTTGCCATTTCCTTCTCCAGGGGATCTTCCCAACCCAGGGATCGAACCCGGGTCTCCTGCATTCCAGGTAGATGCTTTAACCTCTGAGCCACCAGGGAAGCCCTATTATCAAAATAAATTATTGCTGATTGAGACTATAACTGTATTATATAAAACTATATATACATAGGCTTCAAAATTGAGGATGGTGACTGCATTGATTCAACGGACATGAGTTTGAGCAAGGTCAGGGAGATGGTGAAGTACAGGGAAGCCTGGCGTGCTGCATTCCATGGGGTCTCAAAGAGTCGGATATGACGAGCAACTGAATAACAACAATTTCCTGGGAGTTTTATCTCCAGAAGTTAAAATATTAACACATGGAGAGAAGCAACCTCTCTCCTGGCCAGAGGGGATGCTGTCCAGCTTTAAGCCCTATCTAATGAAAGCAGGGATCTCTGAGGCTGTCCCTGAATGATGCGGAGGGGTGGGTCTCCTTGTCTGGACCATTTGGCCTGGATTTTACATTCCCCAGGATTTTAGTATCACAGGGCTGGGTGGGGTTGAGAGGCCATCAGGACAACATTTTCTTGTTTTAATTTCCCCAGAGATGAAGAGACTACAACTTTCTTCAAAATATTTTCAAGTCCCGCAACATCATTTAAAGTGAGCAGTTCTTCAGTGGTGCAGGTGGAATTTGAGGCAGAACACTTTTCTGTTGTGCTGGGCTCTCCTTTGATTTGCAGGATATTTATCCTTCTTGATCTCTGCCACTAAATGTGAACAGAGTCCTCATCAGCCATCAAGACGGCCAGAAATGCCCTACCCTTCGCTGAACACCCATCCCCAGAGGAACAGTTCCAATCCCAATTTAGAGCCATTGGAGGATGCTACCAAAGTTGGTTTGCTTTGTTTTTTGACTGTTTTATTTTGTATTGGGGTCTAACTGATTAACAATGTTGTGATAGTTTCAGGTGAATGGTGAAGGGACTTAGCTACACATATACATGTATCCATTCTCCCCAAAATTCCCCTCCCCTCCCCTCCAGGCTGCTACATAGCATCGATCAGAGTCCCGAGCGCTACTCAGTATGGCCTTGTTGGTTATCCATTTTACAGACAGCAGTGTGTACATGTTCATCCCAAGCTCCCTAACTATCCCTTCCCTCCATCCTTATCCCACCCGGCAATCTTAAGTTTGTTCTCTAAGTCTGAATCTTTTTCTGAAACTTGGTTTTAATTGAGTCTCAACAAGTGATGCATTCATGTAAATCTTGCAAAAACAAAGCACCTAAAAATGCTATTGTGCACCTTAAACTGTCGCAAGCTGTGAGGGCAGAGATGAGTAAGACACCTACTGAGATCTTACCCCAAGCAGGAAGAAAAGGCAGACACAACCGTTGACATAGCTGCCCATTCATTTGAAAATATGCGCTGAACATCTCTTTACCCTGCTCCGGGCACTGGGACTCCAGCAGAGTTGGGACAGAGCAGAATGGAGGGCAAGACACTGTGAACTCAGAGGGGAAGGCATCCTTCCCGAGGAGATCTGGAAGTTCCCTAAAAGGAACATTTCAGATGATACTTAGAAAGATTTGGGTAGTTGGAGATTGCTGATTCCTGGGGTCAAACAACCTAGGTGGAGAAAACCACACCTGGAAAGTGACTTGGCAGGTGACCTACCTTCACTGTAATGATAAGAGAAAACATGAGTGTGAGAAGTGTCTGGAAATGGGAGAGGGGAGAGTGTGAACTCTTGGAGAATTTAGTTTCCAATGTATTGGCCCTTGAAGGGATTTGTTTCTCTGATTAACACAGGTCAGTTTCCTGCATTATTGGTTTCATTGTACCTATCTTCCCATTTACATTTCATGGGATAACTTTTTGCTCAGGTGTGTCTGCTTCAATAACTTGTAAGCGTAAGAGAGCAAGATACCATTTTTGATTTTGCTCACTTTGTTGCTGCTCTAGCATTCAGCATGTAGCTCTTGAAGGGCTCAGTGGCTAAATGTGTACATGAGTGAATAGGCTGGCTTCCTATGTTGTGGGACTTCATACGTCATGCCATGGGATTTACATGATCTCTACCTATAATGATAATGACGAAAATGTCGAGAGTAATACTTTAACTCCAACCTATCATTAACTCCAGTCTATCTTAGTCTAAAAGTTCTGGTCAAGAAAAAGTCAGTAACAATTTTTTAAGGCTAAAAATTAAAAATGTAGCTTTTGAGAGAATTTTGTTTTTCTTCTGCAGTGTTGAGATTTACTGTGTGCATGAGAGCTTACACGTACACTTGGCTCCCAAAGGATGCTATCACTGACTCATCTAGGAGAGATTTTAAAATGTGGTTTCTAATCAAATCATCTGTAGAGCCATAAGGTGCTTCCTATGAATTCTGCAGTAATTAAGATTCCAGCATGAGATATCAGTCATTAGGAGCTTTTCTCATAATCCTGTCAGTTCTCCTGAAAATAGAATCTCCTAAGTCATCATTCAGACACACTGATTTATTAAAATTCAATGACCTAGGGCCACAGTTAGGATTCCGTACTGATGAAATGCTTTCTGGTAACTCCTTTTCTCTGGAGGCCAGAGAGTGAATTTACATTTATTAAGATCAGGTCTTGGTTGTACCTATTTCCAAACTTAGAAACAGGATGCAGTATCAGCCAAAAACTAATACCCAAGGTCCACCTTGGTGTACCAGTCCTTTAAACATCCTGGGCCAGAAGAAAAAAAAAAAATTTAGGAAGCCAGGATCCAGCTCTCTATTCAGGCCATTGAGCAAACTTTCCACTGATCATCCCATCCTGCAAGAGGCAGAAGAGGCTGGACTTGTCAGTGACATTCGGCCAAGAACAGAGGATTCCAGCCAGAAGGAGGGGCACATTACTCAATGACTGCCCTCCCATCTGCAAAGCAGCAGGAGCAGGACCCAGGGAAATCCCAAGCTCAGAACGAATGAACAGACTGATGGAGTAGAGTTCCTATTTGTGCCACAACTGTTCGGTATCATCTGTGTATCTTTCAGGCCTCCTTCTCTCCTGCTCATCTTCATGCTCATCTGCTCTCCCTGACCCCTTATATCTTTTGCTTCCAAGCAGTGTCTTCCTGGATACCTTGTCTTCTTCCTGAGTAAAGACCACAGGCCCAGCCATGCGTATCCTCCAACATTCACCAGGATCAGACGTCCTGTTCATTCTTCACTGCACCGTTGTTGCTCCCTGACTCCCCACCTGCACGCACCAGGTGGGGAATCTTTATTATATCTGATTTCTAGAGACATCCCTCAGCCATAGCAGATGTGTATTAATGAGATTGGAGATATCCACTGTGTTGAAACAGATCAAAGAACTGACTCTTCTAGGCTGATGCTATTGAGTTTTCCCTCCAAACCAACCTCGTGGCATTCAGGGTGAACTTTCTGAAATGTAGCACCCTCCATATCGCCTTTTAACAATTTTATATCTCCCTACAATGCATAAATAATAAAACTCAAACTCTTTAAGCTAGCTTTCATTGACTTTCATCCTTTCTTCCCAGTGTCGCCTTCTATCATTTTCCTTGGCCCTCCCATTCTACACTCCCATACATCAATTGTTTTCATGGTTCCTGATGTGGGAACCTTTTCCATTCCTCTCTGTGTTTGGCCAATGTATTCCATCTGCCTTAAATAAACTTATACTTGTACATCTCTGCCCAGAAAACACTTCTGCCCACAAAACACAGGTCTCAGATGCTTTCTTCCTCTCTTCTCCGTCCTCATCACTCCCAAATATAGGAATTCCCTTTTCTATGCTATTTGAGCTTCTGATTCCACTTCTGTTTAGTTTCAAATTTTCTGTTAGGGACAAGGAGATCCTGGAATGTCAGATACAACTATGAGTCTGTAGGTGAAAATTTCATAATCAGGATGAGGAAGGGAGACAAACCAGAGTGTGTGCTCACACTAGCCACCCAGTGTGGGTGAAACACCAGTATGAAGACAACACTCAAAGTTATATTTAAGAGTAATGGCAAAGGGTTCAATTCAAGAGGGTCACATTGACAAGCAGAAACAAGATGCCTTGTAGTTAGAAGGGAGCCATACAAAGTACGGTAAGGATCTAAAGAAGGGAGGTACGTAATTCTATTTGTAGAAGTTGGTCAAAGTCAGCTTTCATGGAGGAGATGACATTTGAGCTGAATTTTGATGAATTGGTGCTTGCCAATCACAAAAGAAAGAAAGAGTATCCTAGACCCTTACTATCAATGTTCCTAGTGGCCGGGCAGATAAAGGAACAACCATACCAGGGAAAGAGGATGCAGCAGCCCTGTTCATTTTCTGTAGAAATGTTATCACTGCAGTTTTGGTAATCAGTTGCTTTTCATTAGCAAATTACGTGGAAATAGTGATAAAAATTATCTAGGGCTTTTCTTCCGGTAGATTCATACTCATGAATACATTCTTCCACAGATTCATGGAAGTTTATAAACTCCGATTCCAAAATCAGTGAGGCACCTATTGAGTCATCTGTTAAGTGATAGTGTCAACTGTTTACACAGAGATGTGCTATTAGTTATAAAGAATAATGGGCTTTCCTTGTGGCTTAGCAGTAAAGAATCTGCCTGTCAATGCAGGAGGTGCAGGTTCAGTTCTTGAGTTGGGAAGATCCCCTGGAGAAGGAAATGGCAACCCACTCCAGTATTCTTGCCTGGGAAATCCCATGCATAAAGGAGCCTAGTGGGCTATAGTCCATAGGGTTGCAAAGAGTCAGTTACAACTTAGCGACTAAACAACAACAAAGAATAACACCTGGCACTTTCAGTGTATTTGATAGGTGTTCTCCATGCTTATTTAACTTATATGCAGAGTACATCATGAGAAATGCTGGGCTGGAAGAAGCACAAGCTGGAATCAAGATTGCCGGGAGAAATATCAATAACCTCAGATATGCAGATGACACCACCCTTATGGCAGAAGGTGAAGAAGAATAAAGAGCCTCTTGATGAAAGTGAAAGAGGAGAGTGAAAAAGTTGGCTTAAAACTCAACATTCAGAAAACTAAGATCATGGCATCCATTCCCATCACTTCATGGCAAATAGGTGGGGAAACGGTGGAAGCAGTGGCAGACTTTATTTGGGGGGGTGGGCTCCAAAATCACTGCAGATGGTAACCTCAGCCATGAAATTAAAAGACGCTTACTCCTTGGAAGGAAAATTATGACCAGCCTAGACAGCATATTAAAAAACAGAGACATTACTTTGTCAACAAAGGTCCATCTAGTCAAGGCTATGGTTTTTCCAGTAGTCATGTATGGATGTGAGAGTTGGACTATAAAGGAAGCTGAGTGCCAAAGAATTGATGCTTTTGAACTGTGGTGTTCTAGGAGACTCTTGAGAGTCCCTTGGAATGCAAGGAGATCCAACCGGTCCATCCTAAAGGAGGTCAGTCCTGAGCATTCATTGGAAGGACTGATGTTGAACCTGAAATTCCAATACTTTGGCCACATGATGTGAAGAACTCACTCACTGGAAAAGACTCTGATGCTGGGAAAGAGTGAAGGCAGGAGAAGAAGGGGACAATAGAGGATGAGATGACTGGATGGCATCACCGACATGATGGACATAAGTTTGAGTAAGCTCTGGGAGTTGGTGATGGACAGGGAGGCCTGGCGTGCTGCAGTCCATGGGGTCACAAAGAATTAGACATGACTGAGTGACTGAACTGAACTCCATGCATTGTCTCATTTAATCCTCATGGGAAATCTGTAACTAAGTCCTACTCTTACCACATTTTACAGATAATGAAACTGAAGCATAGAGAAAATACATAATTCACCCAAGAGCATATGGCACAAGCATTTGAAACTGCCAGGATGACATTAAGAGCCCACACTATTTTATCTCAGTTCAATCCCCTCAACCACTTCTGAATAGGAGTGGGTGGATTTTGTTGAGAGAATTTTTTGAAGAAAGCTGTTCCCAGTGCTAAGTTCTTTTCAACTTGGGACAAATGATGAGACTTTAATAGGACCGCTGGAAGAACCTGGAAGTATCTTCCCTGTGTTTGGTTGGTGTAGAAATTGGTGTCCCTCATGCCTGGAAAATCTAGGGAGTAAGGGACTAAGAGCTTCAAGGCCAGAGTCAGGAGAGCATGTTTGCTCTGGCATTGGGCTGTTTTCCTAGGTTGTTGGCGCAAAGGAGTTGTATTTCCTACGGACCAGTTGTGGGCCATGTGGAAGAGAAAATTCTGTGAGTGCGTGTGTGTGTTGGTGGAGTGTATTGATTCACTCGGTGGTATCATTTTGGGGTCAGAGAGGAAGCCAGTGGTTGTGGTTGGGAGGCTGGGATCACTAAAAATCCACTGAGGCAGGAGTTGATAAGGAATAGCTAGAAGAGTGCTATACCCTGCCTCCATCCAATATAGCAAGGTCAAATCTACCTCGAGTGCAGAGGAAAGGCTGTGCATAGTCATCTTTGATAAGTGACCTTAAGAGATTCATTAATAAGTCCCAACTGAAAGGCCAGTTTCTTATGAGCAAATGGTTAATCAGTAGCTTAGAAATCATTACTCTGTGGTTACTGTTAATTGTCAGACTTTGCCAAGTCATTTATCTCTCTGAGTCACAGTCTCCTCGTCTGTCAGATGGAGATAAGAACAGCCCCTCCCACACGTACACACGGCTACATTTAAAGGGTAACCGACAAGGTCCTACTGTATAGCACAGGGAATTCTGCTCCATGTTACGTGGCAGCCTGGATGGCAGAGGGGTTAGTGGAGAGAATGGATACATATGTATGAATAGCTGAGTCCCTTCACGGCTCACCTGAAACTCACACAACACAGTTAACTGGCCATGCCCCAAGACAAAATAAAAAGTTAAAAACTTTTTCACATTAAAATAGAAGAATAGCCCCTCCCATGCCACCACAGGTGGGTTTGTAGTGAGGCTAAGTGAGGGGATACTTATAAAGTGGCCAGTACAGTTCGGGCAGCACTCCTAGCCCCTTGGCCTAGCTATGCTCTCAGACCTCCTTGCTTCTTTTATTCTGCACTTAGCAGGTTGAATGGTAAACCTAGTCCTGTAGCTGCACCAGAGCTGTCATCATGACCCGTGAATGTAGCAGGTCCCAAAACCCGGGAGGAGTCTATGGGTCTGTGCCTTGTCCTTACCTGCACTCGGGACTCTATGGTCTGGCAGTTGCAGCCCTGTCTAGATGCTGTGCTGGCTGGAGGCCCATGCTGCTTACACACACATGTGCGTTTATATACACAGCCCTCTTTCATCCACCACCTCATGGCTTAGGAGGCTCCTGAGAGAAAGTGTTTGACTGTTATTAATTTCTAGGAATCTGTGGGCTGAGAAGTCTTTTCCAATCACCTTCTTCTCCCTGCATGTGTGTACATGTGTGGAGGGTAGTGGGGGGAAAAGGGTCAAGCAAAATGCACTTGTCACTAATTTACGGACCCAGAAGATGAAAACAACCACCTAGGACAATCCCACCAGCACTGCAGAGTAGGGGCTCTGTGCTAAAGTGGACATGCTCCAGGACATGCCAGGCCACTGAGCAGTCAAATGCCAAGAGAACCCCGAGGAAAGTACTGGGTGCTTATGTAGACGTCACTGCAAAGGACAAAAATACCAACACTCTCCATTTCTCCATTCTCCATACATACATGTATATATTTAGAGAGGGGGCTGTCAGTGGGGGTGGGGGGAAGGACTTGCTGCTGATACAGAATAAGATAATTGATTAAAAAGAGTAGATGCTAGAATCAGATGTCCTGGATTTGAATCCTGGCTTGATTGCTGAGTGCCTTTGACAAATCATATAATCTTCCTAAAACTCATTGTCCTTACTTGGAAAGTGTGACAATAATAACTAATATGCCATGTAGTTGTAGAGATACATAAAATATATGATGATATAAAATTAAAACAGAATGATAAGTGTAAATGAATGTTGGAGACGCTGAGGACTTTAGCAGATGGATGTTGGCTGTTATCCGTATCATCGGTTTTGTCCTTATCTGGATGTGAGCTGTAGTAACTAGATTTGTTAGGTGGTAATTGTATTGGGGTGACTATTAAACTCTGGGTTTCTCACTGTATCCTCCAGATCCCAGAACTTATGTATCTTCCCTGGGATGCATAACACAGAATGAATATTTTGAGAGATAACTCTGTACTAAATACACAAAGCCTTCCACTACAGCTGCATATGGGTAGTGTTGTACTTGGCCTCTAAGATGGCCCCCAAAGACCCTGTCTTTTGCTCTATATATCCTTGTGTAACCCCTTCCCACATTGTGCCAGCATAGGTCTATGTGACCAATAGAATATGGCAGAGATTATGGTATGTCACTTTTAAATTAGATTATAGAACACAATGTGGCTTCCATCTTGAGTCCTCTCTCTTTCTCTCTCTCAGATCTTGCGCCTTGGGGAGGCTCCCAAGGTAAGAACCTGAGACCTCTTCCAACCACCATGTGAATGGACTTAGAAGTGGATCTTCTAGCCCCAGCCAAGCCTTTAGATAATTACAGCCCCAGTAGACAACTTGGTAGCAACCTCATAAAAAGCTTTGCGCTTGAACCACATAGATGTTTTTGTTGTTCAGTCGCTCAGTCATATCCAACTCTTTGCAACCCCATGGACTCCAGCACACCAGGCCTCCTTGTCCTTCACCATCTCCCAGAGCTTGCTCAAACTCATGTCCATTCAGTCCCTGATGCCATCCAACCATCTCATCCTCTGTCGTCCCTGTCTCCTCCTGCCCTCAACCTTTCCCAGCATCATGGTCTTTTATAATGAGTTAGCTCTCTGCATCAGGTGGCCCAAGTATTGGAGCTTCAGCTTCTGCATCAGTCCTTCCAGTGAATATTCAGGCTTGATTTCCTTTAGAATTGATTGGTTTGATCTCTCTGCTGTCCAAGGGACTCTCAAAAGTCTTCTTCAATACTACAGTTTGAAAGCATCAGTTCTTTGGTGCTCAGCCTTCTTGATAGTCCAACTCTCACATTCATACATGACCACTGGAAAAACCATAGCTTTGACTATATGACCTTTGTCAGCAAAGTAATGTCTCTGCTTTTTGATATGCTGTCTAGATTTGTCATAGATCTTCCAAGGAGCAGGCTACAGTCACCGTCTGCAGTGATTTTGGAGCCTAAGAAAATAAAATCTGTCACTGTTTCCATTACTTCCCCATCTATTTGTCATGAAGTGATGGGACCAGATGCCATGATCTTAGTTTCTTGAGTGTTGAATTTTAAATCAGCTTTTTCACTCTCTTCCTTCACTCTCATCAAGAGGTTCTTTAGTTCCTCTTCACTTCCGATTAGAGCGGTATCCTCTGCATCTGATGTACCACCTAGCTAAGCTACTCCTATATTCCTGACTCTCTGAAACTGTGTAAAAGATATTTGTTGTCTTTAGCTACTAAGTTCTGGATTAATTTGTTATGCAACAATTGATAACTATATAGGAGGTATGGTCATTCCTGTTTTATAGGTGAGAAAATTACAAATCACAGAAGCTAAGTATTTTTAAGGTCATACAGTTGGAAATACTAGATTTGAACCAATTATTTTTTACTTCAAAACTAGCATGATCTGCCACTACATATGCTGCCTTCCCATGATAAAAATACACTATTAACCTGAAGAGGAAAAAATAAACAGAAAAATTAGCCTTTTCCTGGAAGACACTTTCTTTTTATATATAATTTTATGATTATTTTAACTGAAACCCTAGAAAATTATTTTGAGTAATGAATATTCTAAACTGAATATAAAGCAGACTTGGTTTTTTATATTTAAGGGGAGAATCAGCTCATTTTTACACAATTGTCTTGCTACCCACTGAATACCAGGTTCTGGGGATAAAACTGAATGTAATTGAATAACTCCTATTGTCCTGAAGCTTACAGTCTGCTGTGAAAAGTAGTTCAATAGAAGATTACAGTTAGTTTAGACTAGTAATGACGAGATCTAGAATCTGGAAGGTTTGGTAAAAAAACAAACTATCACTTTGCATTTATGCGATCTTGGATGAGTAACTAATTGCTTACTATGCAAGGGCCTTGCTCAACTCTTCACATTCATTTTCTCTTTCAGTGCAAAGCTCTTTACATGCATGATCATACATAGCAAGTGTTAAGCTCTTTACATGAATTATCCCATTTAATCCTCATGA
The DNA here is from genome assembly GCA_917880005.1 of Nanger dama. Taxonomy (NCBI): domain Eukaryota; kingdom Metazoa; phylum Chordata; class Mammalia; order Artiodactyla; family Bovidae; genus Nanger; species Nanger dama. The sequence continues at coordinate 24,207,508 of CAKJTW010000025.1, read as the reverse complement.
AAATCCTGTGAGTAAGTATTATTACCATATGTTTGTGGATTAGTAGCTATCTCACTGGGTTGCTAAGAGAATTAAAACTTATAATCTGAATAAAGAGCTTGACTTAATGTCCAGCTCATGGTAAATGCTGACTAAGTGACTAAGTTTGGGATATTCCAGAATCAGTCTCTGAGACGAGATTATGTATGCCAGCAAATTATTTGGGAAAGAATTCAAGAAGCTGTAAGAGAATCACTAAATGAAGTGACATAGGGAAAGGAAGTCGAGACTAAGGAGTGTATTAATGAGCAGGTTACTTCCCTGGGCAGTGGGGGTTCAATCCCATTGGGGGACTCCCTGAGACTCAAGGTAGAGCACACCTCAGGACTGTCCCAACAAAATTACAGAGATAGGTTATTTGTTTACTGACTGGTAGGAGAAGGCAATGGCACCCCCACTCCAGTACTCTTGCCTGGAAAATCCCATGGATGGAGGAGCCTGGTAGGCTGCAGTCTGTGGGGTCACAAAGAGTTGGACACAGTTGAGCGACTTCCCTTTCACTTTTCACTTTTATGCACTGGAGAAGGAAATGGCAACCCACTCCAGTGTTCTTGCTTGGAGAATCCCAGGGACGGGGAGCCTGGTGGGCTGCCGTCTCTGGGTTCACACAGAGTCAGACATGACTGAAGCAACTTAGCAGCAGCAGCAGCAGCAGCAGGCCTCGTTGCTTGAGGGTAATCTTGCAGAGTTTCCAGCTGCCCTAGGTGTGAGTCAGACATGTTCTGCAAGGACAAGCATCTTCAGGAAGAGGCACAGAATCTCTTCAATGGGAGAAACATCTGCAGAAGACTCAGAAATAGGCCCAAGGGGCGTTGGTTTCTAGTATATGCACGCACGCTATGTTGCTTCAATTGTGACTGACTCTTGTGACCCTGTGGACTGTAGCCTGCCAGGCTCCTCTGTACATGGGGTTCTCTAGGCAAGAATATTGAAGTGGGTTGCCCATGCCCTCCTCCAGGGGATCTTCCCGACCCCGGGATTGAACTTGTGTCCCTTATGTCTCCTACATTGGTAGGCAGGTTCTTTACCACTAGTGCCACCTGGGAAGCCCAGTATTCCTGTTAACATTACAGAATGTGATAGGGCTATGACATAGCTTGAACACACATGAAGATCACCTTCTAAACCTGGGCAAGAAAGTTAGGACAGGCTTCTCAGAGATGCGGGGTCAATAGAAGAAGAATAGAGGTTAGGGGGAAAGGAAAGTAGAGAAGTTCCAGAGAGAGAAGCTTGTGTGAGAACTTCAACCAAGGGTCAAGAGGAAAGAATTTGAGCAATTGAAAGAAATCTGGTTGTCTGAATTTTGAGTAGAAAGGAAAGAGCCTTGAGAGTAGAGTCTACAAAGCTAAATATATATAAGTCAGATCACATAGGCCTTATAGGCCATATTGAGGAGTTTGGACTTTATTCTGAGAAAAAGTGGAAATTCTTAAAAAGATTTTTAGCAGATTCATGTTTTGACATTTCATTTAAGTTTCTATGAGGAAAGTAATCTGGGGAAAAGGAAAGTTATTTGAGGGAAAGCAAAGAGATTAGAGAAGCAGCTGTAGTAGTTTAGGTAAGAGTTAACATGGATTAGCCAAAAACAGAATGTTGTTGTTGAGTTGCTAAGTCATGTCTGACTCTTTGCAACTCCATGGACTGAAGCATGCCAGGGTTCATTCTCCTTTTCTATGTCCCAGAGTTTGCTCAAACTCATGTCCAAACTCATGATGCTATCTAACCATCTCATCCTCTGCTTCCCTCTTCTCCTCCTGCCTTCAATCTTTCCCAACATCAGCATCTTTTCCAGTGAGTCAGTTCTTCACATCAGGTGGCCAAAGTACTGGAGCTTCAGCTTCAGCATCAGTCCTTCCAATATTCAGGGTTGATTTCCTTTAAGTCTGATCTGTTTGCTGTCCAAGGGATTCTCAAGAGTCTTCTCCAGCACCACAATTTGAAAACATCAGTTCTTTGGCACTCAGCTTATTTTATGGTCCAAAAATAGAATACAGCTTTCATAGTGAACCTCCATATCTCACATAGTTTTTGTGGGTCAGGAAGTTGGGGATCTCTTGTCTAGAGGTTCTGGCTCAGGGTTTCTCATGAGACTGCAGATGGAAACTTGGCAAGGATTGCAGTTATCTGAAGACCTGATTGGGGCTGGAGAATCTACAACACGACTCATGTGCATAGAGGTTGACAACAGGTCTCATTCCCTTGCTGTGTGGACCTTTCCATGGGGCTACTTGATGCCCTTATAACATGGCATCTGATTTCCTCCAGGGTGAGTGAGGTGCTGTATACTATGACCTAGCCTCAAAAGCCATACTCGTATCATTTCTGGAATATCCTGTTGGTCACCAAGACCAGCTGTACACAATGAGGGAGGAGGCTGTACTCTGTAAGAATGAAAATGCCAAATGGCTGGGACCATTGAAGACAATCTGGAGTCTGGCTGTGACACTCTGACCTTAGCCCCCAAAGGTTCATTTCCCTTCCACATTCAAAACACACTTCTCCCCAAGACTCTCCCCAGACTCATTCTATCACAGTATCAAATTAAAGTCCAGAACATCACCCCCTATGAACTCCTGTGAACTAAGAGAAAATTTATCTGCCGTCCACAAATGGTAGGCCAGGCATAGGATAACTGCTGTAGACACTGTTTTTCTTAAAACATCACCAGAATGATTCTGAAATCTAGCCAGGAAAATGCTGGAATTCCCTTGGTTAGTATTTAGTCTTGCTCATGCTGAGGAATAGTTCTTGACTCCCCATGGTTCTTGGATCTTCCCTACTGCTGCCTTGCATTGGACAAGTATCCCAAACAAAAAATAATTGAGTGTCACTAAGATTTTAATGGTTGTTTTTTAGGGCAGCATAACATAGCCCATCATGACTGGTAGAGTTATCATGAGGGAAAAGAATTTAAAGAGAAAACAGAGAGGTCTGAGTGGGAACGGACAGGTGGGGAGTTTAGAATAAAATGAAGATAGAATAAAAATTAACAAACTTCAGGGTAAGGAAGAGAGTCTTTCAAGAAGTGAAAAGTGCTAGTTGCTCATCTGTGGCCAACTCTTTGAGACCCCATGGACTATAGCCCTCTAGGTTCCTCTGTCCATGGAATTCTCCAGGCAAGAGTACTGGAGTGTGTAGCCATTCCCTTCTCCAGGGGATCTTCCCAAACCAGAAATTGAACCTGGATCTCCTACATTGCAGGCAGTTTTTTTTTTTTTTTTTTTTTTACCACCTGAGCCACCAGGGAAGGGGAGTAATTCAGTACCTTTGAAACCTCAGATAAAAACGTTCCTTGGGAGTGATTAGGCTTAGGAAAAAGGCGGCTTGGAGAACAATGGGAAGGAGTCATTTCAATAGAATGGAGAGATCAGAAGTCAGATTATATGGATTGAGGAGTAAGTAGGTGCTTAGTCACTCAGCCATGTCCGACTTTGTGACCCCATGAACAGCAGTCCACCAGACTCCTCTGTCCATGGGATTCTCCAGGCAAGAATACTGAAGTGAGTCGCCATTTCCTTCTCCAGGGGTGTGAGTAGGAGGTAGAGAATTAGAGGCAGGAAGTATTGGCTGTGAAGGGTGATGGCTGGAGTGAGGCATGAATAAGAAGGTTTTGTTACAATGAGAAAGAGTCAGCATCTTTAGCCTCATAGAAAGGAACAAATAAACTGAAAAATGAAGAAACCAGAGACAAGATGAGGTCCTTGAGAAGGCAACGGTGGTGAGGAGGTACGGGGTGGAGGGGACCAAAAGCATCTTAATAGGAGGAAAGGATGGGTCATTTCTCCTGAAAGTGTTTAATCTAGAACAGGAAGGCTGAGGAGGGCTTGGTAGGTACAGGTTACACAAGAGATTCTCCATGACTGGAGGGTAGCCTGCCTTGGAGGCTGATGGGAGGAAGCTATAGGAGGAGGATGGGAGACTGAGAGAGGTTAGGGAGGGCCTCCCACTGGAAAGGCCTGGGTGATAAACTGAGACTGTATCTTGTAGATAATGGTTATCCACTTAGGGATTCCAAGCAGTATGATGGGACTTAACGTACAGACAGGATTCTGTGCATGTGTGTGTGTGTGTGTGTGTGTGTGTGTGTGCGCGCGTGGGAGAGAGAGTTGATCAATTGTGTCTGACTCTTTGAGACCCCATGGACTGTAGTTCACCAGGCTCCTCTGTTCATAGAATTCTCTAAGCAAGGATATTGGAATGGGTTGCCATTCCCTTCTCCAGGGGATCTTCCTGATCCAGGGGTAGAGCCTGGGTCTCCCACATTGCAGCCAGATTCTTTACTGTAAGAGCCGCCAGGCAAGCTTGCAGACAGGACTGGTGACCAGCTACCATGAGGGTGAGGGAGGAGGAGAGCATCTCTGACATGCTAGTATCCTGGAAGGCTGTAGCTATTGATGCCGTTGACCTACATAGGGGATTAACAGGATTAGACATTCATTTTGGCTACTCAGAACATATTCAAAATTGCTGCTGAGCTGGGTGAACCAGGCTTCATATCACTGATGTAAAGTGGACTAAGAAGTTCTGGGTTTCAGAGCCAGGACTTATCAGAGTCTCTGAGAGTGTACCTAACACTGAGCAGAATGCTGATGCCATAGATGGCCTTCCACATCATCGATGGCACTGGAGATGTTTGAATGTGAACCTTTTGTGCATCTAGCGTGGACCCATAAAAACCAAGTGCCAGATGAAATCCAGGCAGGGTTGTCAGTTTATAAAGACAGAAGCACTATCAGACTTGCCAGTTATCTCATAGCTGATCTTGTTCTGGTGGACATGGAAGAATGGGTCCATGTATGGGATCTCGGGTACATCACTCAATACCTGAGTCTCAGATTCCTCAGGCAAAATGGTAATATGAATGCTTTTCTTAAAAGATTTCTGCAAAGACTAGTGATGCTTTGGTCTTCATTATTTATATAGTATTTATGGTGTTACAGGTACTTTTCTAAGCATTTTATTAATGTTAACTCATTCAGTTCTCAATCATGTTGAGTAAGACGATTATCCACCTTTTTAAAATGGGAAAAATGAGGCCCCAAGAGGAGAAGGAACTCAGGCAAAGCCATCTAGGTCTTCAAAGGCAGAGCCAGGAGGAGCACCAAGGTCTCCCGACTCTCAGATCCATGCTCTCCACGCTTTTAACTGAATAAACACAGGCATTTTCCAGCTGTGTCTTCATGTACCTGTGCATGGCTTATTTCCAGGATGTGGTTTATGCCTGAGGAAATGCTGGGAACACAGTGACATTAAAGGGTCACAGAAGTTTCTATTAGTGTTTCATGAACATCCTTTCCCCCGGCCCTCAGCCAGGTGTTTGCTAATGCTGTTAGCTCTACTCTGAGGAGGAGGAACACCCCAGAGGCTGGCTGGCTCGGCCTCAGTGAGTCAGAAGGACTAGTTAGGGTCGTGGGAACTGGGTAGGGTTGGGGGAACCCATAACCTGAGAGAACCACCACCTGGGGTCCACCCTTTCTGATCTTGTTCATCTCAGAAGGATCTGCATTGCTTGTTTCTACATTGAGTGTTTCTCACTGTCTTTGTTCATTCATTTGTTTCAGAGAAGATCCCCAACTTCAGGGAATCATGACAGAATTTGAGGCAGTCAGTATTCTCCTGCTTATATATTTGATGGTAGATACAAGAATATGGACTTCTCACTTGTCTCCTGCAGAAATATAAAAGGAAAGTTGGTGACCTTAGCTTTTATGTATAAACAGACTAATAGACTCACTGGGTTAGAAAAACTCAGTATCCAGAGTCACTGTAAGTAACTAATAAGCAAATGTTGCCCGGATTGTTAAAAATCTTAAACGCCATCTGGTCTGAGTGCCCATTTGCTGCTTCAAGCTGCCCTAACCTGCTATGGAATGGGCATGGGCATTCAGCAGTCTCCATGTCTCTGGAGGTAAGCACTTCAGTCCCTTGTGAATCAGTCAAATTCCCATTTAGAAATTTCTTGATGTTGGAACCTCCTCATTACTCCAGGTCCAAAGATTTATTTCTTCAGCTTCTACCCATTGGACTTGGTCCCAAATTATTAAAAGACAGTTTCTGCAAGGTCTCTATCCTAGTACCCTGGACAATGAGGTCCAAGCTATAACCTTCTCACAGAAACCTCTCCCTCTCTTCCCTTGTTTAAAATGGAAATCGTTGTCTTTTCTTTCACCATCAAAGTCCTTTCTTCCCCAAACTTCAAATAAAGTACTTTCATGATTTCAAAGCTTTTCATATTTTAAATAACCTAATTGTTTTATCGAAAGAGAAAAGAATGGAGCCACACAAACCCTTCCACATGCTGAGATTCAGGGAACACCTGGTACCTGGGAAGTATTAAGCTGGGTCCTGGTCACAGGAGGAAGTGATTTGAGTAATCACATCTGGTGCTGGACACCATCATCCTGCTGTTGTGTGTGGACCCAGGAACCAGCCTGTGTCTCAGATCAAAGGAGCGCTTGGGCCGCAGGGGAGCGTCTCTGGAGGGGCGGCGGCCGGAGAGTGACAGCGGATGGGCAGGAGAGCCAGTTCCCCAGAACGACCGGCTACATAATTTGCAGGTTCGATGCAAAAGGAAAATGTGGAGCCTCTTGTTAAAATTATGAAGAATTTTAAGATGGCAACAGCAGCATGAAGCAAGCACAGGCCCCGGGCAACTGTGGAAGAGCCATACTACGCCTCTGGCCTGTGTGGACTATCCCCTTTCTTCTGGTTAAGGAACCCTCCACTGCCCAGGGCAAGGGATGCCGGTTGGGGGTGGTCAGGGAGGACCTTCCTCATCCTCTTCTTCAGGGTTCCTGTGGAAAGATGGTAGCACCATGTCTCCTGACTTCTTATTGAGTGTGTTCTCTATTCCATTCCTTTATTTTCTCATCTACAGGCAAGAGACATTTAGAAACAAATTTGTCACTTTTTCAAAAGTCCAGAAGGAGGTGGGTGGTAGAGAGTTAGGGAGAAAGTGCCTGTCACTACCCAGTAGCCATCTAGTAGGTGTCACCTAGATCTCTGAGCCCACTATCCTCACCTCTAGAATGGAAATAATACAGTGAAGGTTGCCTTTACATTGTAGGCAACATTAGATCAAAAATAATATATGTCAAGTGATACAGGACTTGGCTGGTGGCTCAGATGATCAAGAATCTGCCTGCAATGCCGGAGACCCAGGTTTGATCCCTGGGTCGGGAAGATCCCCTGGAGAGAGAATGGCAACCCACTCCAGTATTCTTGTCTGGGAAATCCCATGGACTGAGGAGCCTGGTGGGCCACAGTCCATGGGGTTGCAAAGAGTTGAACACAATTGAGCGACTAATACCTTTGCTTTCGCTTTGTTGGGATAAAAATCTGGAAGAGAGGAGGGGCAGGAGGAGGAGCAGGGAGACAGAGCAAGGAGGGAGGAGAGGTCAGAAGGGAAGAGAAAAGGAGCGGCGTGGCCCGTGGGCCTCTGTGCCTCTGCCTAGAATGCCCTTCTCCTTTTCCCCCTCAGAAATCTTATTCGGAGGCCCAGCTCCAGTGTCATTTCCATGGAGAAATCTCTTCTAAAACTGCTTCTTCCTTTTCTCTGGCCTTTCCTCCATCATGAGCCCCTGTATGCAGAAATGTGAGGGTCGGCTTTCTTTTCTGCCACTAGACCCCATGCTCCTGGTGGACACCCTCCACATCATACCCGCCTTGGTGTCCCCAGACTCTAGCCCCATCTTGCCCAGAGGAAGTGTTCTGTTCACACTTACTGAAAGAAGGAAGGAAGAGGATGGAAGAGAGAGAGAGAAAAGAAATGGTGTGATGGCAGAGATGAAAGACCTGCAGAATTGGAGTCTCCTGGGGCAACAGATTCACTGTCTGTTACAGTGAGACCAGTTTTTCAATGTCTGTGAGTTACTCAGGCCTACCAAGCACTACCTACACACTATCTCTCCACAAGCCTTAGCTTGCAGCCTCAACTGATCACAAGGTCTTCCTCGGAAAGATGAAAAAAAAAAGAAAAGAAATGTGATGGAAGGAATGAGAAAGGCTGGGGGAGGAAGTGAAAGAGGAGACTAGGAGTTTTAGAATCTTGTCTGCAGTTCTTGCATTGCACGGTCAGACCCGACTGTGGGGAGTAGGCACACTGATATTCTCCTTAGGCACCTAAGATGGCATAGCCCACTCAACATGAAGGAGGGGCTCACATACTGATGAGCTGGTAGCTCCACAGTCAACCCTCATCATCTCTACTCTACCTTTTCCAACACTTCCTCTAGACTGTCCTTCCTCTTCTAAGAGACTTCATCCATCTAAGTCTGTCTGGACAGAAGCATCAGTATCTTTCTTCACTCCTACCTGCCTCACCCTCCTATGGACAGTTCTCTCATCTTATCAATTCCACTTGCCCATTCCCCAGGCATTGTCCCATTCAGACCACCATCAACTTGAACATGGAGCTTCTCTCCCTTCTTCTTTCCCTTGGCCTCCTCTCATCAGTCTTCTGGGTGGCAGCAACTGACTTATATACAGCACCATCCTGATCATGTTTCTTCCCAGTTGAACATGGCCATACCCCTTTCATGTCTTTAGGAACAGCGCCTTGTCCTAACTTTCAAGGCACTGATGGATACATCTCCAGCCCTCCTCTCCTACCTCATCCCTCCCCACTCTCTCCCCTTAATCCAGTGTCAGCAACATGCCAAACATCTCTGCTCTTTTACACCTCTGCACCTTTACTTGGTCTGTGTCCTTTGCTGGGAATGCTTTCCTGTTCTACTTTGGCCTGATCACTGATCCACGAGTGGCCTGTTCCACTTGTCCCATAGAAAAGCTCAGCTAAACTGAACTCCGGGAGTTGGTGATGGACAGGGAGGCCTGGCGTGCTGCGATTCATGGGGTCGCATAGAGTCAGACATGACTGAGCAACTGAACTAATTGAAACTGAACTTCAGTGGAGTTCCTCAGCCCACAGCCTGCTGCCCAGAATGGGTTTGGAACACTGGTCACTTTGCATGCTAATGAGCAATCTGTGCCTGTTGTGTGCCCTCCCGAAAAGCTGAGACCCCTCAAAAGCAAGGATTGCCTGGTCAGAACAGACCTCAGTGTATAGTTGCTGATCTGAACAGCCTTGCCGGGGCCTGGCACCTGGTGCTGGCCATGACAGGGGCACAATTCCTAATTAAAACAGGCTAGAGACACTCTGTCTCTCCTTGCCTCAAATCCACCCTGGCAGAGCCTCCAGGGGAAGACACAATATTAGCACAGACAAGTACATTACTGTAAGTGGCACATCATAGACTCGTAATTAGGAGATAAACATCTGGAACTCACGCATTTCAGCAGTTAGAGTCCCTACAGACAGCCCGCCAACAAGTCACATGGAATGAATGGGTTTCAGGCCACATGACTGTTTATCAGTGCAGTTATATAATATGGGCATGCTCCTCTGAGTGTGGGACTTCCCAGGTGGTGCTGGTGGTAAGAATCTGCCTGCCAATGCAGGAAATGTGAGAGATGCAGGTTCAATCCCTAGGTTGGGAAGATCCCCTGGAGTAGGAAGTGGCAAATGGCTCCAGTATTCTTGCCAGGTAAATTCCATGGACAGAGGAGCCCAGCAGGCTACAGTCCATGGGATCTCAAGAGTTGGACATGACTTAGCAATTAACAACAATAGCAACAGCAACAAGACCTTCTCTAGATCATTATTGACGAGAACAGAGTTTGACAGAGAAGACGGGAAAGGAAAATGTTTGCCTGGCCCACTGGGTCCCATCAGTAAGAAAACACTATTTTATCTCAATCACTAAACAGTTTACCATGATCTGTAGTATTTCAACCTGACTTTACACATGAAGGAAGTAAGACTCCAGGGTGGCCGATCTAGAGATTGGAGCTGTGTGACTGACGGCAAACCCTACATCCTGCTGGACCAGATCATTGCTCTTTGCTTCCTCCCTGAGGATATCCAGATCAAGGGTCCACCCCTAAACACAGGAAGCTGCACCTCGATTTCTCAGGGAGACCCCGCCCTGCTCACCCTGTGCCTCACTCCTCATCCTAACCCTCTTCTTGTCCTCCTGTGGTTGCTTATGTCACAGGCAAATCTCATCTCTCCAGCATGGGGGCAGTGGAGACCTCAGGTTCTCCAAGGGGTCTAAGGAGTCCGGTGGCCTCCAATTATTCAGTCCAGAGGCTGGAACTGACTTAGAACTTCATATATATTCAGTACTGCTGCTGCTGCTGCTAAGTCGCATACTGGTCCCATGCAAACTGCTGTGCCAGACTCCCTGCAGACAGATGAATATACCTCACCTAAGGCCTCTAGGCACCAGTTTCCCCTTCTATAAAATGGAGGATGAAGTAATGTTTCTTCATCTGGACTGATTCTATTACCAACCATTAAAGTCACTTTCCTTTGTGAAACTCCACATCCTGCATGGAGTTTGGGCAGCCAGTGAGAGACCATCTACTGCAAGAGAAGATGCAAAGCCTGCGGAGATTAGCAATTATTCTTTAATAAACTTAATTGTATTTGATTTGGACTATTTATTCGGCTGCCACAATATTTTTGACAACCCAGAATAGACTTTAAAAGTGTGGCTCTGGAGCCAGACCGCCTGGGTCGCATCCCAGCTCTGCTATTTACTACAGTGTGGTCTTGGGCAAGCTAACCTAATCTCCGCATTCCTTAGTTTCCTCATCTGTAAAGCTGAGAAGTGTTAATATGGACCCCATGGGGATATTGTGAGGATTAAATGAGTTAGTACACATAAAGTTATTAAAGCAGGGCCCACAACTAGGGAGCATTTAATGAATATTGGGGTTTTTTTTTTTTTTTTTGGCATTTTTCAAAATTACATTTTGGTATTGCAGTGACTTTGCAGTCATAGGAAATGATCCAGACCTGGCTTTGCTGTTCTTCTGCTGACATCACTTAACATTGAGGCTGGAACTGAGAATGTGCTTCTGTAAAATGCAGGTGGGAACAATAACCCAAAGAGATTTTCCTCATTAGAACTAGAAGTGGGGAGGTGGCTTGGTATAGTGACGTCTCTATCTCAGCCGAAACTCTTGTCACAAAGGACAGTGTGCTTTGGAGCAAGTTGCTTCTCTTTCGTGAGATTCAACTTACTGGTCTGTAAAGTGTGCACACAGGTGCATGTGTGGGCTTGCAGGTGTTGGCAGATGGCAGGAGGGGGTGGGGAGAAACTGTGGTTGGACCAGACGATGGTTTAACTCTGTACTTCAAGGTCACATCAAGCACATGGCAGAAGCTATTGATTCCCAGTGCCAGCTTGAACATGTAGCAGGGATAATGAGAGAGGCTCTCCAGTTCAAGCCATCAGGACAAGGACCAGACAGCAGGCTTTGAAGTCAGGCCAAGCAAAGAAGGGACAGACCTGCTCAGGTCCAGAGGGCCAGACACAGACAAATCTGCTGACACAGCTAGGGCTTCTCGGGGTCCAAAGTGGGGCCCAGCAAGGGGAACAAGGCAGGGGGAATCTACCCAGGCCATTCTGTGATCAGGAGCAAAGAGGCACTCTGATCAAAGCACAGAGATCACCAGTGTCAGCCCCTCAGGACAGACCAGGGCTTCTGCAGGTCGTGTTGACGCCACCATGCAAAATGCATGTTTCTTCTCTCTAAGTCTAGCTTCTCTCAACTTTCCAAACAGCCATAGTTTATAGCCTCAAATCCCAGGAGTGTCGTTCTATTCAGGCAACGTCTTCTTCCTTCCCCATTCCTCCAAGCATGGCATGAAGCAACAGAGTAACCAGACAATGAACTTGCAGTGCCGGGAGTGGAGTTGAGCATGCTTACCTCCCAACACACTTACTGTGTGACCTTATGTATGATATTCTATTTTGCAGCTTCTGGTCCCTCATCTGTCAAATGAAGAGGATGAATCCACCAACCTCTAAATATCCCCCAGCTCTGGAATTCAACAATTGTAGTTTTTCATGGGAAACCTAGTTTTGGTGCCAAGAGTCTCCACTCATTCAAAGCAGAAAATTCTCCATTCTTTTCTTAATAATCCTAAAGGGAAAGTAATAGGTATCCCTGACCCAAAAGAATGTACATTCACTTGGCTGCTTTGTATAAAGAAATTTCGGGGAAACACTGTTTTACCTAAGGAGCATATGTTCTGGCATTAGAGGCCTTGGGCTTGAAAAGTCTCCTGATTTTGCTTGAGATTCTGTCTATCTGCCCTTGGCCTTTTCGTATTTATTTTTTTCGTCTGCACAGGGTCTTAGCTGCAGCAAGTGGGCTCTAGTTCCCTGACCAGGGATCGAAGCCAGGGCCCCCTGCATTGGGAGCTGGAGTCTTAGCCACTGGATCACCAGGGAAATCCCTGCCCTTAGCCTTTTAACACCCCTGTGTATCCACCCATGAAGTACTGAAAAGCCGCATAATCTCTTTAGTATTTCCTATTGCTGTGTTCCCAGTACTCTGGATTTGGGTCTTCCCATTTCTGACATTTACTTTGAGTTCTCCTTGTTTCAAGGACCCTTTAGACAGATATCCTGGAGTACCAGTCTTAATTTTTCAGACTTGGCTCAGAAGCCCTAAATGCATGCATGCTAAGACACTTTAGTCATGTCCAGCTCTTTGCGACCCTGCATACTGTAGCCCACAAGGCTCCTCTGTCCGTGGGATTCTCCAGGCAAGAATCCTGGAATGGGTTGCTATGTCCTTCCTCCTCCAGGGGCTTCCCAAGACAGAGCATAAGAGACATTCACCCAAGGAATCCTGCAGTGTGTCTCCTTTCCCTGTTGTCTCTCAGGAAAGAACTTGAATTCTAAACTCATCTCTAAATGGGGCAGGATACTATGTTCCTTGGCAGATGTAGAAAAGAGGGCTTTGAAATGGAACACAGCCACGTGACCTTTTGGCTTGAATACTGGTTCAGCACAGTGGTGAACGGAGTGGATGAGCTGGGCTCTACTGTCAGCCCATTTTGAGCCTAGAAGAAAGCAGTCTCCTCCAATCCTGCCCGTTGGAAAAAGCAGATTTCAGAGTTTGCCAGCTCTTTGCCTCAGAGGGGTCATGATGCGGTTCCTCTTAATACAACAGGGAATTCAAAACATACTGTGCAGCCTAAAATATGAATTCAGCCCGGGCTCTGAGTACTGTTGCATGTTGGAAAGAGGGAAGTGGTGGGAGGGGGTGTAATTTGTGTGGAGGAATGACAGATGTGGTTGATCCACTTTGGATTTATCTGCCCATCTGGACTTTCAAAAGAAAAGAAAGTGGTGTGGTAACAATTTCATAGCAAAGGCCACAGGCTGGTTAATCTTTAGGGATTTTTTTGAGCTAACTTCTGAAAACGTCGATTTGGCCTATTGATTTCATATTAATTGCCTCTGACTAGCTGGCGCACGGCCAGAGAAATCCTGGCATGGCCCTTGCTGCAGTTGTCAATCCCGCCTTCTCCAGAGCTCTCTAGGGGTGCAGCGTGGCTGGGTGGCTTCTACCACGGCACGTGGAACCTCTCCTAGGAAGCTCTTTCGGCCAGACCCGCGGATTCTGAAATGAAAGGAAAGCTGATGATGCGGGAGCAAAATTAACCCACCCTGTGCAGTATCACCTCTTCTGGAAAATGAGCCCACTTCGTTTGGGAACGGAGCCAAGCCGCTGAGCTTCAAAAAGATTCAGAAAGAGAGAGGGATGGGGGATGGAAAGGAGAGGGCAAGAAAAAGAGAAGAGAGGAAGAGAAAGAGAAATACAGCAGGAGAGAAAAGAACAGAGAGAAAGAGAGAAAGGAGAAACCAAGAGATAGAGACATAGTGAGACACAGACGGAAACTTACAGAGACAGAAAGAGACAGAATCAGAAGTGCAAACACACAGAGAGAAACTGTGAGAGAACAGAAAGAGAGACAGAGATAAACAGACAGAGAATACAGAGAATGGCAACTTAGAGAAACACGAAGACAGAGACGTATATTCAGAGAGACAGAGGCGGAATGGGCAAGAGCCTCATCCTGCCGGGAGAGGAAGTGGAAACACTAGGAGTTGGCCAGAGTGCAGAGATAAGGAGAGAGAGTGATAGCAAGGGGCCTGACAAGTTGAGAAAGAGATGAGAAGAAACTCCTGCAGCCTCGGCCCCAGAGAAACCCAGGGGCCCTAAGAACAGCCTCACACTGGGAGCCGCCCACGCCAAGCTCCTGGAGGCTGCCCCTCGGCCAGCCGGCTCCAGAAGGCGATCGCCTAGGATCTCTGCCTGCAGCCCCCAGGAAGCCGAGCTGTGGCCCAGCAGGGTTCCCACCCCAGGGCCTGCAGAACCGGTTGGCATGTTGTTATGTGATGGAACAATGGCTGAATCACGAACAACTGAAAACAAAACAGGAGAACAAAGCGGGGAGGAAAAACCCACAGTAATATTTTGGAATCCTAATTTGCTACGTGCAGTTGCTAAGCAGTTTCCTGCTGTGTGCGTTTCTCGCGGTCTTGGAAAGCACAAGGGCTATGAGGAAAGCAGGTGTCCGGGAGGTCTGCTGTGTGGTCTCCGTGTTCTCTGCCGCGGAGGGGCTGCTCTTCTTGGGCGGCCAGGAAAAGTGCAACCATCCTGAGAAACAAACTATAAAGGGACCGACTTCTGAGGCTTATGGCTCAATTCCCTCCCAAGTACCCGCCACAGAAAAAAATAAGGACCAGTTAATATCAGGGACATACCATCACCTAGGGCTTCCCAGGTGGTTCAGTGGTAAAGAATCTGCCTGCCAGTGCAGGAGACTCAGGTTCGATCCCTGGTGAAGATCTGCTGGAGAAGGAATTGGCAACCCACTCCGATATTCTTGCCTGGAGAATCCCATGGACAGAGAAGCCTGGCAGGGTACAGTCCAAGGGGGGTCACAAAAGAGTCAGACGTGACCCAGTGGCTAAACAACAGCACCATCACCTAAGTCAGTAAACTGACTCCTGTGAACTTCTCCATGTTACTAACTGGGTCACTGAGCCCCTCTGCCTCTACAAAGTGCCCCAACCATCCTACACCAAGATATCACACCGTGCCTCCAGCCTGGGAGTTTTCCTTCAACACAAATCAAATCATGTCACCCAAGGGCAGAGGCTTCACCCCACCCACCTCTTTGGGCCGGCGCTTAGCACAGAGAAGATGCTCGGTTCGTGGTTACTGAATGGATGAAAACGCCTGTGTGTTAACATCATAGATTCCCAGAATCTGGTCGTCTGGCCCAGCTTCATCACATTACAGATGAGTGAACTGAGAAACCAATTGAGGAGGCTATGTAAGTTCCCCGTTTGTGCTCATTCAGGGCCAGGAAAGGTCTTGGTCATTTCTAACCCAAAGTGTTGCATTATTTTCAGCTTCATTCCCAACTCCCCCCAACTTTGGTTTCCTGTATCTCCATGGGGGTGTGCCACTGCTAGTCTACATTCAAACCTGCCCTGAGATGCCAATGGGCTGTGACTAGAGGCCCCCAGCTCAGCAGGCAAAAATCTCATTTATTTGGGGCTCTAACCAATTAATGTTGTTTTGATCGTCAGCAATGGATCTGCTGGCTAACTTGAAGAAATCAAACCCAAACCAAAATTTATCAGAAAAGTGTAATTGAAATCACAGGAGAGATAATCAGGCCAGGATCTGGGGGCAGCCCTAAGGATCCAGGTGGCGGGAAAGTGGACAACCTTTTCTCATACCTCCTCTCTAGGGAGGAGCTGGTGCTGGGTGTATTTCCCTTGTGGGACTGCTCAGAGCTCCTGGGAGAGTCTGAGTGACTTAGCTGGGGCTGGGATTCTCCTGGGCCAAAAGAGGAAAGACATTCTGGTTAAAAATCCCACAAAAGCTGACATTCATTCCCACAAAGACAGCATGACCCGGAGGAGCAGAAGTGCCCTAATGAGCTGTCCGGGTGACATTATGAAAAGAGGTGGGAGGGGACATTGGGCAAGCATTGATACCCACTTACACACTTGGGGAGTGCTGTGAACTTTCAGGGGGAACCAGAGCCTTGTTGTGCAGGTCATTTATATTTAGGGTGAGTTCTGTGCTTCCTTTTCAAATTGTTTGGGAAAGATCAAAAGGAGAGGTGTTCATGGTCGTCTGAGCTGGGCAGTGAGCGGGGAAGGGTCACTCTGGCCTCGAGGCAGAAGGGCAACAGTGAAATACGTGATAGGGGTATGGCTTTTTCTTGGTGTTCATTGGGAACCCTAATTCTGTATGTAGGCTACATATAGTGAACATTAACATACTTCCCCTTTATCAACCTTATATGAGACTATAGAGGGATATTTTCCAAAGGTAATGGTCCCTTTGGAAAAGCCATTCAACCACATGAGCTTACCCTTTGGCAACAGTTATAAGATTCCCATGCCTGAGACAGATCAGGGTGAGCAGGCCCCAGTCCTCTGACATTCCAGTGAACACTCACTGCTCACCACAGGCTTGTCCCCAGCCTTTCCTCATAATGAATATGTTGTGAATGCCTTGATTCCATTGTACTTCTTATTCGCAATATCCCAAAGGCTTAGTTTTAACAAAGAGCACAAAACTTTCTGCGTAGAAATACAGATACCACTCCCGATTATGAGCATCACGTCTGAAACTTGGCGGATCTTCAGGTTGAACACCTGGGCCGTTCTGGCTGCTGCCAGTGGCTCAAGGAATGCACATCTATTTCAGCACAGCCCACACAATAATTAAAAGGACAATTTGTTTCTACATAAAGAATCACAGAACGCAGCCCCAAACCACATAAAAGCTGTTTCTGCTCTCGCTGCAGTTTGGCTCTCCCCAGCCGGCCACAGTCTGTCCTGGGAATAGTGACTGCTTTGTCTAGGGACTTTCAGAGGCTGCAGAGTGGTGGAGAGAATCCTCTGGTCCTTACCTGGCCCTGTAATTCCCATGGAGCCACTCCAAAAGGCAGACTTCCCATCTGCAAAATGGAAATAAGAATGCAGACTCTGCCTTTCTTAGGGTTGTGTACAGCTCAAAATGAAGAAATGTGTGTGAAATTACTTCAACCAATGTAAAGGCTCTGTATAAATAAACAGTTGATTGCTTTGACCTCTGTGAACATAATACTAGAATTCTCCAGAAGGGCGCAGAAAGTTTTAGGGGTAGAATTCAATAGCAACGGGGAGGCAGGGAAAAGAGGATATCAGCAGAAGGTGTGAGCAAGATTGTGGGTCCCCACAGTTGAACACAACTTTAAGTCAGGGGTGTGTTGGTTGTTACTTAACAGCTAGATCTCTGGAGGGGAAAAAGTAAAGCCTCAGTTACAGCGTTTACCAGTTTTCATGGCATGAATATTGCCAACCATGGCCAACACCAAAATATCAAGATGACATCAAATGGGTAGAAAACTCCTGGGAATCTCAATCTCTCTGTCTCTGTTTCTCTGTCTCTGTCTATCTCTGTCTTTCTCTCTCTCTCTCTCACACACACACACATGCAATGAAAACGGTTCTGTGGTAGGAAGAAACACAGAGCATTCTAGAACAGGTTCACCCACACTGAGAAGATCAAGGAAGACAGCTTAGCTTTTGCATGAAAAAAAGCACCCCGACTGCTAATAAACAGCATCTGCAGAGTGCAGTGGACAGCGCGAGCATCATCTGACACCTGGTCAGAGGCACACAGCAGCCAGGAAGCAGAGAAAGTGGGGGCTCTCACACTTCCTTCTGACTGTGCTCTTCCCTGTGGACCAGAAGGCAGGAAACGACAATCTGGAATCTGGGAAGAGATGACAAGAACTAGCTGTATTGTAGATGCTTTACCAACAGATAGCCAAAAATTTAGATTGCGATCAATTACTGTGTCTCTCTAAAATTGTAAGAAATGCTCCCGGTCCATTTCTAATTGGCATTTGGCAGCTGACAGGTCTTTGAGGGATGGCTCTAACTGTGGAATACCAGCACGTTTTGGAAGGAGCTCCAAATTGGGAGTTTTTCAGTGTCTAGAAACAATAAAAGATTTTCCGAATCTGCTAACACACTGTTTGTTGATGGAGTACAAACGGGAATCATTTCAAGGCTCCATCCTTCAGTGGCTTTTGGAGCTTTGTTTTGACCTCTCTCCAAGTACCTGAGCATGCCCTTCTTCAGAGCGAGCTTGCGACGTTAACGCTTGATAATGATGTGGCGGCGTGGGTGGGTGTCTGAGCGGTGCTGGCAGTGAGAGGCAGATCGTGCCCTGCGGTTATTCTTTCTCTTGCACCTGGTTCTTCTGCAACCCTTGGGCTTCTCGGTGACTGCAGAGTCACAAGGTCAGTCATCTATCTTCTTTATCAGTAACCACCTGGCAGATCTCCCTCCTTGAGGCCCATCTCAGATACATCTGCCATGTTCTGGATTCCGGCTTCCCTCTGACCTGACTTCCTAGGCAGGCTGGGACCAGGGAAGCAGAGAGTCTCTCAGATCCAAATGGTGCCTCCAAAGGATCTGTTGACTGTCAGCAAACAACTAGAGAGACAGCTGTTCAGAGTTTGGTGAAGGGATGGATTTTCTCTCTCCTGTTTTTTTTTTTTTTGCTGGCTTATGCAAGTACCCAGAGATCCAGCCCAAATCCTCCAGTAGTTGGAGTTGAGAAAGTGGTGTGTTTTCCAGGGCCCCAGAAATTTCAGCTTATTGGTCTTATTGAAAAGGAGTCTGTGGTTTCAGGCATGAAGAGCTTGGGGCTTAGAGAAAGAGCCTTGATCCATTCCACGCCAAACAGAGACGCGTCCCAGGAAAGCCACGAGGCATCTCCAAATGGGAGACTATTTTACCTCCCAAATCCCAGCCCAGGGAAGGATTTACCGCAGAAAGAAATTCCTCCTGTCATGCAAATAAAGAGTAACAACTTCCGGCAATTTTCTGGAAATTCTGTCAACAAATACATAGCACAGCTTGGAACACGAGCGTGGATTTGGGGAGAGGAGGGAAGAGTCCCCTTTCATTTACCTGCCAGTTCATCACCCCAGGTCATGGCACCTTTCGTTTTTCAAGAGCAACAGAGACGTGTGTTCACTGTCTCAAGTCACTTCAGACTGAACAGCCAGTCAGCATGCCTGTCTGTAAACGAAACCCAGGACTCATCTCCTGAAGCATGTAAAGTACATTTCTGTGATTTGGTGAGAGTGAGCTTAATTCTGAAGTCTGACTCTGATTTTTCTTTGGTGAAATTGGGGTGATGTACTAACAGTGTCTTTCCTGTTATCCCAGTGGCATCTGGGAAGGAGCCATAGGAGGTTAGGTCTGTGAAAGCGTTTGTAAAGTGTTTTGTACAGAATAGACAGATGTCCAGCACCATGTGGCATTCCTGAGGAGCAGGGAAGGGTAAAGCTTTCACTTTTCCTTCCCGGATGAGATAAGAATACTGTTCAGATGACATTGACGCTGTGAAGGACAGACTTGTAGCGCATTCGCAGTGTCGTGATTTATAGCAAGAAATATCTATTTGCTCTTTGTCCCTTTTTCTGGCAGCTGTGTGCATGTAAGTCACTTTAGTCATGCCTGACTCTTTGCAACCCTATGGGCTATAGCCCACCAGGCTCCCTCCGTCCATGGGATTATCCAGGCAAGAATACTGCAGTGGGTTGTCATTCTCTCCTCCAGGGGATTGTCCTGACTCAGGGATAGAACTTGAATCTCTTGCATCTCCCACACTGGCATGCACCTTCTTTACCACTGGCACTACCTGGGAAGCCCAGAGCTCCTAAAATATTGGGATTTTCTAAATGATGAGAGTGGCTAAGGTATATTTTATTATGTCAAGAGGTGACTTTGGAATGGCCCTAGCTCACTTAAAGCTAAGAGCTGGTCACTAGAGGAACCAATCATGTGATGAGACGGAGGGAACTTTCCATCCCATACCTGCTGGACCTCCGGAAGTGAAGGGGGACTGGAGATGAAATTCACTAACAATTATTTAATTAACCATGCCTATGTAATAAAGTCTCCACAAAAATACAAAGGGCAGGGCTTAGAGATCTTCCAGGATAGTGGACACATGGAGATCTGGGGAGGAGCGACCTGCTCTTAGAAGGCATGGAAACTCTGCGTCCCTTCTCACACACCTTGCCCTGTGCATCTCTTTCATCTGTCTGCTCCTGACTTATCTCCTTTTATAATAAACTGGTGATCTAGTAAGTAAAATGTTTCTCTTGAGTTCTGTGAGCTGCTCTGGCAAATTAATCAAACCCAAGGAGCAGGCATTGGAATATCCGATCTATAGCCAGTCAGGAGCACAGGTGACAGCCTGCACTTGCAGTTGGTGTCTGAAGTGATGGAGGGGGCAGTCTTGTAGGCCTAGGACTGAGCCTTCACCGGTGGGCTTCCAATGCCATCTCCAGGTAGAGTGTCAGAACTGAGCTGAACTGTAGGACACCCAGCTGATATCAGAGAATTGCTGGTGTGGGAAAGAAGCCTGCATCAGTATTGGGAGCAAAACGGTAGCACCTCAAGTAGTTTCAATGTATAGATCATTTGGAAGAAGGCCAAAGGCTTGATGCTTGCAGACAGCGAGAGGACTACTGACAACTGCTCCTCAGAATGCATCCTGTAGCAGAGGCATTCAAACAGTGGTCCCTGACAAGCTCTTGGAAAGAAGGTGTTGAGTAAGAGGTTCTGGAAAACTGGAACTCAGAGGTGGAAAGGTCAGCGGGCTACACATGTGCCCAGTGCAAAGGTGGTCAGGGCCAGGCCCAGCTGAACACCTCGTGACTTACCCTCTAGAATAGGGACCACCTCACTGATCCTCTTTGGTGCAGGGCAAGAGGGGAGCAGTCCTGTAAGCTGGGAACAGTGTGTTCCGGTTCTAGCATCAGCTGCCCAGGAAAGATGTGAACCAGTGATGGGAACAGTCCTTGAAGAGCTAGTGAAAAAGAGTTTGTGCACAAGTCTTCTTGCTGGAGACAGGCACTGAGATTCAAAATGCTGCTTGTCTCCCCACAGATGTCCTACCTGGATTTCTGAGGGAAGAAATGTGGGAAAAGGAAGCAAAAATTCCAAAGCATGAAGCACCTACTATTATTAATCTGTGCCAATGGCTTCCCATATTTGATGTCATTTAACTCTTCCAAAACCCTGTGAGAAAATTATTAAATCACAGTTTAAAGGTGAAGGCCTCGGGTTCAGAAAAAATGGAACAACTTCCTCAAATTACTAAAGGAGAGTGATAAGAATCCAACCTGTGTTTTGACTCCAAAGTCATGGTTTTTCTACTCCTTGAAGGTTAAAAAAGCTCTCACAAGCTTAGAGATAGAGAACGTTGCAATCACCTGAGGTGAGGAGCAGACCACTCTGAAAATAAGCCTAAACAAGCCCCACTCCTAACAGTTCTGTCTCCATGATCTGGAATGCGTTCTGGGCACTGGTATACTTTAAAATCTTCAGATGATTCTAAGATTGCAACCTGTTTGTTTTGTTTTGTTACTTACAGCGTTCAGAAGAGCTCCTCATTCATCTGGAGCTAGCATCAAATCCGCTTCCAGGGACATTGATTCATTCATTTACTCATTCACACATTTATTCATTGAGGAGCTCCTTAAGCAGAAAAGGGTGAGGAGCAAAAAGAATACCCATGATCTGTGGGAATTTGTACACCAGGAGAGACCAGCCTCTAAATGAAATCATTAGTGGGATGGCACTAAGAAGACAGACTGGCACTGCTTAGTTTTAAATGATCTAACAACATTGTAATTTGTATCTGAAAACATTTTGGTCTGTAAAAATGAAGAGCGCACATACACAGGCATACACACAGCCACATGCACACATGTGGCACATGCATCACTAGTGACAGGAAGTGTGGACCAAGGAAGTGGTTCCTGATTCTTGTCAAAAGGCAGGAAGGAAAGAGGCGCTGGGAGTTGTGAAATAGTAACAGCCAATTTCACTGGAAATGTTTGCAGCAGATGTATCCATCCTTGAGAAATATCTCCTCGGCCCTCTCGCTGTTTCACTTTCCTCAATTCTTGTAGATCTTTTTCCTGTAGATCTTTCTAGTTGCCTGTCTGCTATCACTCCATGATAAACAAGACCAGCACAGAGACAGACAGAGCTCACAAACGATAAAGAAATGAAGTTTTATATCTGTCTCCCCTCTCCACTCCCCAGCCTCAACTCCGATGGTCTCTCTGCTCTTTAACCTCCTCCTTGGCCTCCAACATTGCCCATCAGAGCGCAGTGATTAGAGGCAGGAAACTGGAGCCAGACTTCAAGGTCTGAATCCTAGCTTGGCTGGGCTGGACTGTGTTAAACTCAAGCAAGCTACTTAGCCTTCTTTGTAACTCGGTTTCAGAGAGATAATAATAGTTACTATCTCATAGGACATTTTTGCGTTTGAGAGCTAATACATGGAAAATGCTTAGACGTGCATCTGGCGCACATTAAATGCCCAATAAACGTTAACATGATTATGCTATTGTTATCGCTGCTATCACCAAGGGTTTGAGTCTCTCCAGCCCCTCTCCTGTCTTTTTCTCCTCCATACAGTTTACATTCCAGCCACACAGAAATACTTGCAGTTAGT
Organism: Nanger dama; assembly: GCA_917880005.1. Taxonomy (NCBI): domain Eukaryota; kingdom Metazoa; phylum Chordata; class Mammalia; order Artiodactyla; family Bovidae; genus Nanger; species Nanger dama. The sequence continues at coordinate 24,185,035 of CAKJTW010000025.1, read as the reverse complement.
GGAAGTTATCATTTTCTCATATGCCTCTGGACATTTGCTTAAGCTTCCATATTGGTAGACCGTCCCCATTTTCTTAGTTTTCTATTGTAACAAATTACCACAAGCTCAGTGGCTAGGAAAACACACACACATTTATTATCTCATCGTTCTGGAGGTCACAAGTCCAGCACAGGTCTCTCTGGACAAAGACAAGGTATCACCGGAGGCTCTAGGACAATTCCTTTCCTTGCCTTTGCCAGGCAGGCCACCTGCATTCATTGGCTCACAGCTCCTTCCTCCATCTTCAAAGGCAGCTACAGTGGTTTGTCTTTACCTCACATCCCTCTGACCATTCTTATGTATTCACATCCCTCTTTGTCTGTAGCCCAAATAGAAAGGTTTTTCCATTTTGAAGGACTTGTAGACTAGATGGCACCCACCTGGACAATCCAGGCCCATCTCTTCACTTGAGATCCTTAATCTTAATCACATCTGCAAAGTCCCTTCTATCCCAGGTACCAGGGATCAAGACATGGATGTCTTTTAGGGAGAAGAATATTATTCTGCCTACTATACCACTACATTCAGCTCAAACAGTATTTTTCTGAGCATTTTCTGTTTCCTAAGGTAGAGCAAGGGGTTCGTGAACCCTGTACTTTGAAAAATATGCTCTTTTTGAAGGTTTTACCACAATATTTTGCAGCAATTGGCTTATGGAATTGCCGACCCCACAGAGCTGTGAGAGTCGAGGCTGCATTCATTCATTTTTTAAATTCCCAGTGACAGTGAGCCCCAGTGCTGCTTTTAAACAAATGAAAGGACTTTATTAGCGATCCAGTTGTTAAGTCTCCCACTTCCACTGCAGGAGCTGTGAGTTCGATCCCTGGTTGGGAGAACTAAGTTCGCATATGCCACAATAAGACAGGAGGCTTCATATGACCTAGTACTTCTCTGCTGATGGAAATAAATACTGCTCAAAACTTGAGGCACAAGGTCTGGTTTAGTATTTAGTGGCAGTGACTAGTAATTTTCTCTACTACCCTTCACATAGTCATGACTTTGTCACAATCCTACAGTGAATGCAAACAAGCCACCATTCATCAGTGAAGAGAACTGAAAGTCGGAGATCTGAAATGCCCCATTCAGAGTCACTCATAGAATGCTTTAGTGGCAAGGTCAGAAGCTTCATATCGAAATTATAGGACACATCAATTCTATTCAGCAGGAAGAGCAGTAGTATGATGATGAGACAGTAAATCTGGGAGACAGTTTCAAATAAGAACCTTTTGTCGTTAAAAAGCCTTTAATTTGGAGCAATTGAATGGAGAGGCAGTAAAAAAATTAATGGAAAGAGTACATACTTATAGTAATTACAAAACAATGAGTCTGTATCAGAGGACTCTTTGTATGAAAACATTTACTATGCAATATTATATAATTAAGTCATATAATAATTTAAAGTTCTAGGTACTTTGGTGGGTTGGAGGAAGCAAAGGTGAACCAGACATAAATCCTACTTTAATGGAAATCACAGGAAAGTAGAAACATTAAAACACACTTCAGTGTCTTTAATACAAGATGGTGTAACATGCCATAAAGAGGCGTGATGTGGTGCTATGGGGCTTAAATGAGGATGAGAGCCTAGCTGCAGGTACTAGAAGACATGTTGTAAAAAGTCTAAAAAGTACTCATAACAGCTTTAATGGATGAATAAGAATTAGTTTTAAATGAGTTAATTTACATACTTGTGTTTGGAAATAGTTTCTTTCTGTGGCTATTTAAAGTTTTTTTTTTTTCCCCCTCAAACAGATAAAATATCAACTCAGTAATTATATTTGCTGCCGTTCATTTTTTTATTGATCACTGTTCACCTAAATAAGGCAAAATAAAATCTTTCATCACTGTTCATAATATGAAATCTCAAAGCCCTCATATGAATGAAGTTTTACAGACCTTGTTGATCCAGTGGTCCATAGCTAGCTTATCTGAACAGGTAGAAGCTCAGAGATCGCCTGAGTGTGCTTAATATAAAAACAATGACTAGACCTGGAAACCAGTATTCTGAAAAATCTTATTGCAATGTATATGGGAGATATACATTAAAAGACTCAACATTGTAACCCATCGCATTTATGGACATTGGCAAATAAAACTGTGCTTTTATGTAGGAAAGGAAAGAAGAGTTGGAGCAATTCAGTTTCTCAGGCTGTGCTCACCATAACAATGACAGTAACAGAGTGGAGTGTAAGATGCCGCCGCCTGTGTTGATAAAGCCCTCTGCCCTCTTGCCCCTTACACACTGTCCTGAGTGACCTCCCACCCCGAGCTCATCCACTTTCTTCCTGCTCTGCCTAAGTCATCCTTCTCCATATCCTTCCAGACCTTCTCAAATGTCACTTCCTCTGTAAAGTCTTCCTGGGTAACTTTGGTGAAATTAATTTTTTTTCCCATGGTTTCATAGTCCTAAGTTCATTTCAATCACATTTTTGTAGCTCTTTTGAATCTGTCTTCCCCACGAGACAAGGAGTTTCTCAAAGGCAGGATGTCCTTTTCATTTTTGTATCCTGATTCCAGTAATATGGCATGACATAAGAAGGGTGCTTAGTAAATGTTTGCTCAGATGAATTATATTATAGTTTAACATCATTCCAAAGGTCTGCCCCAAACCCTGCTTGCTTTTAATTATTGTGTATAAATACAAGTAAGCACATACATTTTCCAAGTGTCATGGAATTTCAGAAGCTGAAAAGCCATAATTAATGAGACATGGACATGCAAAGTCTTAAATATGCAAGATGAGCAAACTTGAAGTCAAGTCCTCTCTACTCATTGAGACACAGTACTCCATGTGATCACATTTAGGTCATATCTGTGATTTTTACCAGTGTGCTTTATATTTTATTATTGCATTATCTTTGTAATAAAAAAGTATGCAATTACACAGTGACTCCTGCCTCACTAAATCAGAATTGGGCTGAACTCCAGGAGTTCATTTCTTGTTGCTTTTTAAAAACTCATATCATTCTCCCAGAGAAACTATCTTAATCTGTAGCTTCCCAACCTTTCCTGTGAAAATCTGTTTAACTGCTTTATTACCACTGGTGCTTTTGGGACACAAGGTAAGTGGTGTATGTGCTCAGTTGCTAAGTCAGGTCCAAATCTTTGTGACCCCATGGACTGTAGCCCACCAGGCTCCCCTGTCCATGGGATTTCCCAGGCAAGAATACTGGAGTGGGTGGCTATTTCCTTCTGCAGGGGATCTTCCCCACCTGGAAGTCAAACCTGTGTCTCCTGCATTGGCAGGTGGTTCTTTGCCACTGAGCCACCTGGGAAGCCCAAGTTCAGTGGCATCCAAAAGCTAATGGAAATGGGCTTGCTAATGTGGAAACGAGGCAACATGGAGAAAGAAGCAGGGGCGGAGCAGGTTAATTCCTTAACTTAATTTGAGGCATCTCCCCTAAGGAATCTTTCTTTACACTCCACCCACCTGTCCTGCAGGATGGATTACAGACCTCACTGGTTGAGTCCTTCAGCTTCTTGGGTTTGTTTCTTTTTGTGCCTGAGCTCTTCGGGCTCTGTATCCCCAGTGTCAATGACAGAGCCTAAAATCTAAGGCTTTGAATTAATTACTAAAAGAATGAATGCTTCATTTTGGGCATTGGGAACCTGTAAATCAAGGCTGTATATTGTCACCTTGCTTATTTAACTTATATGCAGAGTACATCATGAGAAACACTGGGCTGGAAGAAGCACAAGCTGGAATCAAGATTGCCGGGAGAAATATCAATAACCTCAGATACGCAGATGACACCACCCTTATGACAAAGTGAAGAGGAACTAAAAGCCTCTTGATGAAAGTGAAAGAGGAGAGTGAAAAGATTGGCTTAAAGCTCAACATTCAGAAAACGAAGATCATGGCATCCGGTCCCATCACTTCATGGGAAATAGATGGGGAAACAGTGGAAACAGTGTCAGACTTTTGGGGGGTGCTCCAAAGTCACTGCAGATGGTGATTGCAGCCATGAAATTAAAAGATGTTTACTCCTTGGAAGAAAAGTTATGACCAACCTGGATAGCATATCCAAAAGCAGAGACATTACTTTGCCAACAAAGGTCAGTCTAGTCAAGGCTATGGTTTTTCCATTGGTCATGTATGGATGTGAGAGTTGGACTCTGAAGAAAGCGGAGCACCGAAGAATTGATGCTTTTGAACTGTGGTGTTGGAGAAGACTCTTGAGAGTCCCTTGGACTGCAAGGAGATCCAGCCAGTCCATTCTAAAGGAGATCAGTCCTTGGTGTTCTTTGGAAGGAATGATGCTAAAGCTGAAACTCCAGTACTTTGGCCACCTCATGAGAAGAGTTGACTCATTGGAAAAGACTCTGATGCTGGGAGGGATTGGGGACAGGAGGAGAAGAGGATGACAAAGGATGAGATGGCTGGATGGCATCACTGACTCGATGGACATGAGTTTGAGTGAACTCCAGGAGTTGGTGATGGACAGGGAGGCCTGGCGTGCTGCGATTCATGGGGTCACAAAGAGTCAGACATGACTGAGTGACTGAACTGAACCTGTCAATCCTCTTGTATCACTTTAGATTCTTTGCTAAGATTCTGTAGAAACCAACTGCAGCCAACCTAAGTCAGACATAAGATATACTCGAGAAAGCGTAGCTGTGGTAGACCTGCAATAGAACAGGCTCTTGAGAGACTCCAGGGAGTAGGCTAGATAACTAGATAGGCTTTTCAAGTCATTTTTTGGGGGAGGGGAGGGGTGAAAAAGAACTCTAACCATTTTATTCAGTTCTTGTGTGACTCTGCTTAAGATTCAAATTCCAAGGGGAATGAAGAATTCACTTCATGGACTTTAAGAGTGGTGGGGGCATCTTGATGGATTTACCAGTACTGCATCCACAGAGGAAAAGCAGTTTTTCAAATAATAAGGGAAGGAGTTGGAAGGGGTGCTGGGAAAAAAAGAGAATTCCATACCCGTTCATCTTCATGAAAAGTATATCCCACCGTTCTACTGATGTAGACTTTGAACACGGGGAAGTGGGGGGTCACCTGCTTTAGGTTATCCTGTGGTATCTCTGACTGAGACAGGACTTCTCTACTAATAGGGATTGCCTTCCTTACCCAGTCACCCCAGCATTTTAATTTTTCCTTCAGAATCTTCTGGATATTAAAAACATATATTTACATTATTCTTTTTTTTTTAGTTGAAGGATAATTGCTCTACAGTATTGCTTCAGTTTCTGCCACACATCAACATGAATTAGCCACAGGAGAAGGGGACGACCGAGGATGAGATGGCTGGATAGCATCACTGACTCGATGGACATGAGTCTGAGTGAACTCCAGGAGTTGGTGATGGACAGGGAGGCCAGGCGTGCTGCGATTTGTGGGGTCACAAACAGTCGGACAAGACTGAGTGACTGAACTGAACTGGACTGAATACATATGTCTCCTCCCTCTTGAACCTCCCTTCCAACTCCCACCTTCTCCTACCCCCTCTAGGTTTTTGCAGAATCCCAGTTTGAGTTCCCTGAGTCATATAGCAAATTTGTCCATTTCTATCTTTCCCCTTCTCCCATAGGATTTTCTAGAACAAATGAACTCCTTCTGTCAGATGACAGTGCTCTGAGCTCTGACCCTGGCCTTTACAACTGCCTACCCTCTGCCTTTCCCAGAGTATGCTCACTGCAGTGTAATGTGTCTCTCTGGACAGGGCTCCCATCGTACCTGTCCACATGTCCTTCTGGTGCTTTCTGAGACTGGCACCTGTAGCTCTCCCTGGTTTGCCCAGCCATGACCAGTTTGTCTTCTTGAGCCTGTCTCTTGCAGAGCCTGCCACCAGTGCACCTTCATTCCCTGATATTCTCATCCCCTCTTGCAGTCAAGAATGCTGGCCTTGCCATTAGGCAGTTCTTGTTCTAATCTTCTTCCACAGTCTACTCTTCATATTTTCAGAGAGTAAATGTCTGAACTTTCTGAGACTCAGTTTCTTGATCTGTGATTTAATGCATACCTTTACTGGGTTGCTTGTGAGGTATATGGAATGACACTTAAGACTTTTCACAATGCTTTGAAACTAGGTGCTTAACACATTACAGTTATCCTTTTAAATATTGGTTTTATAATTTACAAAATCACGAGTGATGTTCTTTTTTTTTTTTTTTAAATCAAGTCATCAGTTCTAGCTCAATCATGTCAGACTCTTTGTGACCCCATGGACTACAGCATGCCAGGCTTCCCTGTCCATCACCAACTCCAGGAGCTTGCTCAGACTCACGTTCATTGAGTTGATGATGCCATCCAACCATCTCATCCTCTGTTGTCAAGCCATAAAGCAATAAAAATAAAGGTGAAAGATCAAAATAAAAAGTGAAAAATCTTTCTTCTCTAGCTAATCCCAAGTCCCACACCAAAATTAACCATTGATATACACTATCTATCTATTTCCTTATCCACAAACATTTGCTACTTCATTGAAGAATATGACTGAGACAACTTTTTTGCCCATGTTTATATCTCTGCCTTGTTCCTTTTGATGGCTGCATAGTATTCCATAGTATGTATTTGCCATCATTTATTTAACCATCTCCCCTTAGACCCCATTTAAGTTTCTACTCTTTTGTACATGTATGCATATTTCAGAAAGATCCTCTCCTAGAATGGAATTGCTATGCCAAAAAATTTACACATTTTACATTTCAGTTAATAAATTACTTTTGAAAATAAACTTTTCAATTATATTTAGACCCACAGTATATGAGACCCTTCTCCATGTCCTCACCATAAGTTGATATTATTAAATTTTTCATGTTTTACAAACTATATGGACTGAAAATCAGCTGTGGAAAGCAGCTTTATGTTTTGCTGATTTCCTGTGAGGTTCACTATCTTTTCTTGTGTTCGGTGGCCATTTGTATTTTCTAGTCTGTGAACTGCTTTCTGAAGCCCTTTATTTATTATTTTGACTGGGCCATTTTTAATTCATTGAAGTATTGAAGCTTTTCACATGTTATTTGTGATAAGTCTTTGTCTCCTATATAGCAAATATTTTCTCCCAGTGTATCTTCTATTAGAAAAGACCCTGATGCTGGGAAAGATTGAAGGCATGAGGAGAAGGGGTGACAGAGGATGAGATGGTTGGTGGCATCACCTACACGATGGACATGAGTTTGAGCAGGCTCCAGGAATTGGTGATGGACAGGGAAGACTGGTGTGCTGCAGTCCATGGGGTCACAAAGAGTCAGACACAACTGAGTGACTGATATGAACTGAACTGATATCTGCTATCTTTTAAACTTGCCCAGGCCGACTTTTTGCCAGTCATAAATTCTAAAATTTAAGTTACATTTCTTTTTTTTCTTTTGTCTTTCTTGTGTACTGTTTAAGGTTTACCAACCCCAATAACATATTATAATAGTATTATAGTATTTTTTTTAAGATTTGGGTTTTTAGCCCATCTAAATTTTTTTTTGAAATAGTATATGGTATAAAGTGCTATGTATATATACTTAATGGATAGTCAGATGCTGATTTAAATGCTCTTTTATTATATACTGAATTCATACTAAATTAGGCACTTGAGTTCATTCCTAGTTTCTCTGCTCTCTTCTATTGAGTTATATAGATATTATTGCATTAGTACTCAAAAGTATTTTAATTACTATAAAAGTATACATGATATACTCTTTGAATATTCTATATCTATTGCATATATATTCTGTTCAGTTCAGCTCAGTCGCTCAGTCGTGTCAGACTCTTTGCAATCCCATGAATGGCAGCACGCCAGGCCTCCCTGTCCATCACCAACTCCCGGAGTTCACTCCAGACTCACGTTCATCGAGTCTGTGATGCCATCCAGCCATCTCATCCTCTGTCATCCCCTTCTCCTCCTGCCCCTAATTCCTCTCAGCATCAGAATCTTTTCCAATGAGTCAACTCTTTGCATGAGGTGGCCAAAGTACTGGAGTTTCAGCTTTAGCATCATTCCTTCCAAAGAAATTCCAGGGCCGATCTCCTTTAGAATGGACTGGTTGGATCTCCTTGCAGTTTAAAGAACTCTCAAGAGTCTTCTCCAACACCACAGTTCAAAAGCATCAGTTCTTCGGTGCTCAGCTTTCTTCACAGTCCAACTCTCACATCCGTACATGACCAATGGAAAAACCATAGCCTTGACTACACGGACCTTAGTAGGCAAAGTAATGTCTCTGCTTTTGAATATGCTATCTAAGTTGGTCATAACTTTTCTTCCAAGGAGTAAGCGTCTTTTAATTTCATGGTTGCAATCACCATCTGCAGTGATTTTGGATCCCCCAAAATAAAGTCTGACACTGTTTCCACTGTTTCCCCATCTATTTCCCATGAAGTGATGGGACCAGATGCCATGATCTTTGTTTTCTGAATGTTGAGCTTTAAGCCAACTCTTCACTCTCCACTTTCACTTTCATCAAGAGGCTTTTTAGTTCCTCTTCACTTTCTGCCATAAGGGTGATATCATCTGCGTATCTGAGGTTATTGATATTTCTCCTAGCAATCTTGAGTCCAGCTTGTGCTTCTTCCAGCCCAGTGTTTCTCATGATCTCTTCAAGAAAATTAGAGATACCAAGGGAACATTTCATGCAAAGATGGGCTCGATAAAGGACAGAAATGGTATGGACCTAACAGAAGCAGAAGATATTAAGAAGAGGTAGCAAGAATACACACAGAAGAACTGTACAAAAAAGATATTCAAGACCAAGATAATCATGATGGTGTGATCACTCATCTAGAGCCAGACATCCTGGAATGTGAAGCCAAGTGGGCCTTAGGAAGCATCACTATGAACAAAGCTAGTGGAGGTGATGGAATTCCAGTTGAGCTCTTTCAAATCCTGAAAGGATGCTGTGAAAGTGCTGAACTCAATATGTCAGCAAATTTGGAAAACTCAACAATGGCCACAGGACTGGACAAGGTCAGTTTTCATTCTAATCCCAAAGAAAGGAAATGCCAAAGAATGCTCAGACTATCACACAATTACACTCATCTCACACACTAGTAAAGTAATGCTCAAAATCCTCCAAGCCAGGTTTCAGCAATACGTGAACCATGAAGTTCCAGATGTTCAAGCTGGTTTTAGAAAAGGCAAAGGAACCAGAGATCAAATTGCCAACATCTGCTGGATCATCAAAAAAGCAAGAAATTTCCAGGAAAAACATCTATTTCTGCTTTATTGACTATGCCAAAGCATATATATTAGGTTGGTGCAAAAGTAATTGCAATTTTTCATTGTTGAACTTTACTGTTTAATATTGGAATACATTCTTAAATAAATGTCATTATGTTATATATAATTTTAATGAGCATTTCTTGTTTTGTGCTTTTTTGTTAATGACATTACTTTCTGTTTATTTTATATTTATTTTAGACTATAGAAATAGTGTTAGATAAAAAGCAAATTCAAGTGATCTTTTTATTCAAGTTCAAAATGGTCGTAAAGCAGCAGAGACAACTTGCAACATAAACAACACACTTGGCCCAGGAACTACTAACAAACGTATAGGGAAGTAGTGGTTGAAGAAGTTTTGCAAAGAAGACAAAGATGAAAGATGAAAAGCCTAGTGGCTGGCCATTGGAAGTTGACAACAACCAGTTGAGAGCAATCATCGAAGCTGATGCTCTTACAACTACACAAGAAGTTGCCAAAGAACTCAACGTCAATCATTCTATGGTCATTCAACACTTGAAGCAAATTGAAAGGTGAAAAATCTCCATAAGTGAGTGCCTCATAAGCTGACCAAAAATCAAAAACACCGTTGTTTTGAAGTGTCATCTCTTTATTCTGGGAAACAACAATGAACCATTTCTCAATCAAATTGTGGCATGCAATGAAAAGTGTATTTTATATAACAACCATTGACAACCAGCTCAGTGGTTGGACCAATAAGAAATTCCAAAGCACTTCTCAAAGCCAAACGTGCACTAAAAAATGTTCATAGTCACTGTTTGGTGGTCTGCTGCCAACCTGATCCACTACAGTTTTCTAAATGCCAGCAAAATCATTCCATTTGAGAAGTACGCTCAGCAAATCAATGAGATGCACTGAAAGCTGCAATGCCTGCAGCTGGTATGGGTCAACAAAACGGGCCCAATGCTTCACCATGACAACGCCCAACTGCACATCACACAACCAATGCTTCAGAAATTAAACGAGTTGAGCTATGGAGTTTTGCTATATTCTCCTGACCTCACACCAACTGATTACCACTTCTTCAAGCATCTCGGCAACTTTTTGCTGGGAAACACTTCCACAACCAGTAGGAAACAGAAAATGCTTTCCAAGAGTCCGTTGAATCCCAAAGCACATATTTTTATGCTGCAGGCATAAAAAAACTCATTTCTCATTGGCAAAATGTGTTGATCATAATGGTTCCTATTTTGATTAATAAAGATGTACTTGAACCTAGTTATAATGATTTAAAATTCACAATCCAAAACTGCACTTACTTTTGTACCAGTCTAGTACTGTATACAGATGACACCACCCTTATGACAGAAAGTGAAGAGGAACTAAAAGCCTCTTGATGAAAGTGAAAGAGGAGAGTGAAAAAGTTGGCTTAAAGCTCAACATTCAGAAAACGAAGATCATGGCATCCGGTCCCATCACTTCATGGGAAATAGATGGGGAAACAGTAGAAACAGTGTCAGACTTTATTTTTGGGGGCTCCAAAATCACTGCAGATGGTGACTGCAGCCATGAAATTAAAAGATGCTTACTCCTTGGAAGAAAAGTTATGACCAACCTAGATAGCATATTCAAAAGCAGAGACATTACTTTGCCTACTAAGGTCTGTCTAGTCAAGGTTATGGTTTTTCCAGTAGTCATGTGTGGATGTGAGAGTTGGACTGTGAAGAAGGCTGAGTGCCGAAGAATTGATGCTTTTTAAATGTGGTGTTGTAGAAGACTCTGAGAGTCCCTTGGACTGCAAGGAGGTCCAACCAGTCCATTCTGAAGGAAATCAGCTCTGGGATTTCTTTGGAAGGAATGATGCTAAAGCTGAAACTCCAGTACTTTGGCCACCTCATGAGAAGAGTTGACTCATTGGAAAAGACTCTGATGCTGGGAGGGATTGGGGGCAGGAGGAGAAGGGGACGACAGAGGATAAGATGGCTGGATGGCATCACTGACTCGATGGACATGAGTCTGAGTGAACTCCAGGAATTGGTGATGGACAGGGAGGCCTGGCGTGCTGTGATTCATGGGGTCACAAAGAGTCAGACACGACTGAAAGACTGAACTGAACTGAACTGAAGTACTATATGACATAATGTGCATAGTATAATATTACATGTATATATATTTATTTCACTTGTAATCTGCATATATGCACACATATACCCATTTGAAGGTCCTGAGAAAAGACTATGGGATTTCACTGGTGAAAAAATTTACTTGTAGTATCAGAAATTAAATAACAGCTTGATGAATGGGTGGCATTTGAACTGTACCTTGAGGTAAGAGTTGGCCATGGCTGAAAAACCAAAGTGAATTTCAAGAAAAAGGAATTGCTTTAGCAAAATGACAGAGGTGAATAAAAAGAGGTTATGATTATAACCACCAAGAGCAAGTATTATAGCTTGGTTGGAATATAAAGAATATTTGGAAATGAAGATGTTGGGAATATAGTTGGAGAAGTCAGACGGGACAGGACCAAAGTAGCCCCAAAGACCAGGCTGGGCATGATGAACCATTTTGGTTCTAGGGGTGAGAAGGAGCCTTCAGAAGGGTTTAGCAGAGGCATGGTCTTACCTGAGTTTTAGAAAGATGATGGGTAGCAGGAAGATTCAAGGGAAGCCAGAACAGAGACAGGAAGAACAATCAAGTCACTATTGCAGAGTTTTAGACAGAAGATGAAGAGGCCTAAACAAATTGCCGTCCAAAACACAAAGCTTCAGCAATGTTGTCGTCAGCATTTTCTATTTTCCTCCTAATACATTGTATTAAAAGGAACTGATTGGGGTTTGTAAAACTAAATCTTGTGTTTATCCAAGAGCCAGTGTGGAAAAGGCAACTTTCCCACTTTTTTTGCCCCGAGAGGCCTCCAAGATTCTTAAAGTGTTAAAAAATTGTGCTGTCTGACTCTGAGTATCCTTGTAAGAGATGCTCTTTCAGGAGAGCAGCTCTGACCAGGGCTTTCTATCTTCTGCAAGGATCCTCTTCTTGGCACTATGGACATTTTGGATCAGATAGTTGTTGCAGGTGCTGTTCTGAACATTGACGTTCAGAAGCATATGTGGCCTCTAGATGCCAGTAGCATCTCCCAGCCAGTTGTGACACCAAAAATGTCACCAGACATTGTCAGATGTCTGTCCCCTGAGGATCCCCTGGTTAATGGGCGCTTGGACCAAGTTCTTTCTCGGGGTGGATTGGTAGCAGTTCCAAGAGGCTAGTGAAGTTGTGCTGGTGGAAAGCACTTGGGCTTTGGTGTTGGGCACTAACCCGACCTCACTACTTAGTAGCTGTGGGTCCTTGGAAAAATCCCATATAAGCTCACCAAGCCTCAGTCTCCTTGCCAAGAGAATAAAGATCACAATAGCGACTTGATTGGATTGTTTTGAAGATTAGATGAGTTGATATATGTGTGACAAGGCAAATGCAGTGCTTGGCACACCACAGTTCTTCAGAAAATATGTGCTGACTCAGATGCAGTTATCTGCACCGCCTCCAGTTTTTCCTGATATCAAGGGAGACTTTTATCTCTGCTGAAAAATGCTTTAAAACGCCCAAATTAAATCTCAAGCTTTAGGGTCTTGCCCCTTTTTTATATATAAGGCACAGGAAGAAAATTGAGCTGATCACCAATATCCCAGAGTCCATCACCAGTCAACACCAGAGAGCTGCCTCCCTGTCAATATATGAAATATTTTTCTGAGTAATGCCATCGCAGGTGGCACTAGTGGTAAAGAATCCACCTGCCAGTGCAGGAGACTCAAGAGACCCAGATCCCTGGGTCAGGAAGAACCCTGGGAAAAGGAAATGGCAACCCACTCCAATATTCTTGCCCAGAGAATCCCATGGACAGAAGAGCCTGGTGGGCTACAGTCCATGGGGTCGCAAAGAGTCAGGCACAACTGGGCAACTGAGCACACACACACAACGCCATAGCAGCCTAGGAACAAGTCCTTCCCCTGGTTGGATTGCTATGGCACCTCCATACAGATCAGAGCCTCTGGAGTTTTAAAAAGGAGAGTGTGAAGGGCTGAAAGCAGTGGGTCTCCACTCTACCCATGAAGACTCCAGATGTAATTGCTTCTCAAGTTTCACATGCAATTGGCGCCTCTTCCCGCTTATTTTCTCTCTCTTCTAACTCCTATTCTCTCTTTACTAAGAGGTTGATCTTTCTCTTCCACCTTTACTCTCTCACCACCTATAGAATGGTGAATTCTATTTATGAATTCCATCCCCGCTTTTTTCTCTGTCTTTCCCATACTGCCTCTTTCTCTACCTCTCAACGTTTTTCTCTTAACTTCTTATTGCATATCTAGAATTTACATGTGAAAAAAAAATGCTCCCTGTTCATAGCTGTCAAAGTAGAAGACTTGAAGATTAAATTTCTTTTCATGTTTTAACCACATTTTAATTAGACGTCAGCTTAAAAACCTTCTGGACCCCTAAGATGAAAGAGTCCTAGAACTCTTGACACAACTAACTTCATATCTTTCCCTCATCACTGTTTCCATCTATTGGGATAATTGTAAGTTTTTCTTAGCAGCTGGTTTAGACAGAGATGGAAGGATTAATGTGCAAGTATAGGAAAAACACTGGGTGTTTAGAGAGTGCTGTTGTTTCAAGAATCTCTGGAGAGCTTGATTACTCCTCACAAGACTAGAAATACAGTCATTAACACTCACTTCAGCAGGACTACCACCAATCTCTCCTCCCCAGTACAAACACCTTTTCCTTCCAGTTCTTCATTCCTTAGGTTCCTTTTGAGCCAAACATCCCAGGACTCTTGGTTTCTTTGACAATTATCCTACAGCTCCTGGTGTAGGTGGTACTGGAAAATGAGGGATAATAATTGCCTTGGACAGGAGCCCAGGAAAGCCTCCTTTTGCACATAGTAGGCACTCATTATGGCATTGAACGGAAGCCACAGTTACTCCATAGCTGGGGGTGGAATTTGTATCTTGAAACAACTCCCTGTGATTTAATCTCTGGTGTCTTGTATAACATGTATACATATCAAATAAACACAACACAGAAAGATTTCAAAGAGACACCGGCTATTTTCATAGGCTGATCAAATAAGGATGAAAAATAGCCCAGGCAATAGTTTAGTGGGTGTTTGCTCCAGAAAGTGCCCACCAGTTTCCTGGGAAATTCTGCTGACCTGGGCCAGGCCCAGGCTTTGGGTGTTTCCATGGAGACACCACCAAACCTTATAGGAAAAGCAATTCAACAGGCTTATGTACGAGAACTCCCACTTGATTTTGGAGCTCAGACTAGGCGTCCCTCCATTTGTGAGGTCTCCCGCATTGCTCAGAGGAGACCACTCTGCTTCCTTCTCTTTGATTTCTTGTTTATCGCTTTGACATGTTGCATTGTAATAATCTCTTTTCTTATCTCTCCCCATTCCTTGATGGCAGAAACAAAATTTTGCCCTTCTCTGTATCTATCTATACAGTGTCTACAAAGAGTCCATCCCAGACCAAGACTAATAAAAAGAAGTCCCCTATGGTGGTCCGAATCCCACCCAGTGCCTATTTTTCTAAATAATGTTTTATTGGTACACAGCCAGGCTCATTTGCATACATATTGTCTATGGTGGCTTTGCTGCTACAATGGCAGGGTTGAGTGGTTGCAGCAGAGAGCATATGACTCTCAGAACCTAAGCTACTCTCTATCTAGCCCTGCACTGTGGCACCCAGCCGGTGTGAGTCAACCAAACCACTGCCACAATTATGTTAACTCAAACTGGGGAGGCCAGAGATCCTTGAAATAAGAGAGTTCATTCTGGCTTCTCTCAAGAAGACCTTATCCTTTTCTTCAAAAACATGGAGACCATCTCACCTCCTTCGCCACCTCATTTGAGTTTTGCCCTCATTTTCCACCCCTTCCAGGGTATTTCTTTGATAGGCTCTTCTTTTATTCCAATAATGGAATATGATTTATCTGCAAGATATCATTTTTGAAGTGTGTTTTATATCATAGTAAAAAATACTAATAGTACTAAGTGAAAAAGAAAAATATAGAAATGTACACAGAGTCTAATTCTAGCTAATGTGTTCCAAAAGCAAAGTCTGGGGACAAAGAGAAAAAGGGTACTACAATGTTGGGAGTGATTGCTTCTAGATAGATAAGCTTGGGTGATGTTCACTCTTTTCTTCCTACTTTTATATATTTACAATAGTAAAGAATCCATCACATATGTCAAGTGTCTCTGCTTTAAGCAGTTCTGAACAGGGCCTCTGTTCTTACAGACACTGTCTCAAATGGGCCCTCCCACATTGCTACACATTAGACTTACTCATAAATTCTACGTATGATTCATCTGTATCATATTTGTGAAACTTCTTTGGATAAAAGTGACTATGTATGTGAAGAATACTGTCAGCTCCATATTTTGCAATTTGGAAAAAAAAAAAATCAGGTCATCCCCAAAGTCTAATTTGTGATATCAGTTCTATTTCTCAAGTCTATTCATGAAGACAGATTTCACTTTGTACTTGCTTTCTTTAATGAGGTTTTTTTGTTTTTGTTTTTATCCCCTAATCCAGATTTCTAGTTTCTGCCAGAGACTAAAAGAGAAAGCATGTATACAGTTTGGGTAAGGTAGAAAGACAGTGGGGCATGGTGCCCTCAAAGGTGGGTTCTAACTCAGCTTTGAAGCTTTCAAACTATGTGATCTTGGGAGAGGCACACCAGCTCTCAGAGCCTGTTTTTTCATCTGCAAGATGATAATACTAACAACTCACTGGGTTCCTGGGAGGATTAAAGAGAGCAGTTTTCATGCAGGCACTTAATGTCAGTCTAGTACCCAACAGGTTCTTAATAAATAGTCTTTTATGAAAATAAAGAAATGTGTTTAAAGCCAGTGAAAGCACTTGCTGTGGAAGGAAGTTCAAGGTGCTGCCCTGGAAGAGGCCCAGGAGGAAATGATACTTCCCTTCTCCTGACTCAGCCAGAAGCAGGACGAATCATCATCTGTGTGCTCTCCTAATTATGTTCTGTAGTCTGTCTAAGTACAGAGCCCTGAAAGATGATTCAAGGGATCCAGGTCCAGCTTGGCCTCTGCTTTCCTCTGCCATCTTCAACGTGCCCTTGTTTGCTCATCTGTAACATGAAGCCTTCAGACAAGAATCTCTGTGAAGTTTTAAATTTCTAATACAAAAGGCTGTGACTCATAAGACTGCAAAAAGCATGTCATATTGACCAAATAAGCCAATAAAGTCTTTGCAAATGTCACCTCTAAAACAGAGACATACAACACAAGTACGATAGTTTCCCACATGTTTTCGTGTCTGTGATCCTCAGAACAGTCCTGGGAGATGGGAAAGACAAGTATTATGATCCCTAGTGAAAAAGAAGGAAAATACACCCTTCATCACATAATTTGCAAAGGACTGAACCTGGATATGAGCCTAGGTCTGCCTAATAGCGCTTTTGCAAACTTCTTACTCTACTAAGAATATGTTTCCATGCTCTGGCTTACTGACTTTGAAGACCTTTAATTTCCAGTGACTCCTTTATTAGATTACCCACATCTTTTCTCTTTGACTCTTGGTCTTCCTTGTTGTTCTCTAGAATTTGTCTTGTTCTGGGAAATTCATTTGCACAGGGTCATCTGTACAATGTCCTCCGTCTAGCTTTTATTGAAGGGGCATATCAAATTGAGAGATACTCCCTCTCATTTTCATTGGAAAATGCCTTCACTGCATTCTCATTGGTAAAGGCCTTAATGCTGGGAAAGACTGGAGGCAAAAGGAGAAGTGGGCGGCAGAGGAGGGGATGGCTAGATAGCATCACGGGTTCAATGGACATGAATGTGAGCAAACTCCAGCAGACAGTGGAGGACAGAGGAGTCTGGCTTGCTGTAGTTCAAGAGGTCAAAGGAGCTGGACACGACTTGGTGACTGAACAACCACGAAAACCCTCAGAGTGCAGCAAGTGACGTCAGAGCCTAGAGCTTAGGCTCAGTGACAGCTCTTCCTTCCATTGCCTCTGGAAGCTGGAAGAGAGTCACTTCAAACAGAACTCCCACTGGGTCTGTTCAGGCGAAGGGGGAAATGGCTCTGGTAGGAAGTAGCCTGGACTGGGGACTGAGTGCTGGGCCACTTGGGGCCACCTACCCTCCTGGGAGCCTCGGTGTTCCCAGGGGCACAAGTGTAATGTAAAGTGCCCAACCATCTTTCCTTGACTTTAACCAATTGACTCAGGTAGCTTTTCCTCTAAGAAGTCTTCCCCAATTTCTTCAAGCAGGATCACCGATCTTTCTCTCTATCCCTACATCACAGTGACTGTCTGCTGTATTGCCTGCTTACCACATCTGCGCGTGTGTGCTCAGTTGTTCCAGTCGTATCCACCTCTTTGCGGCTCTGTAGACCTAGCCCACCAGGCTCCTCTGTCCATGGGATTCTCCAGGCAAGAATACTGGAGTGGCAGATTCTTTACCCCACCGAGCCACCAGAGAGCCCACTTATTACATGTATTATTGTTACGTGCTTACTTACCTACCTTTCCCACCACACAGTAAGCTTCTTGAAGGTAGTGACTATGTGATTTTTTTCCCGTACTTTTTTTCAGTCTGAGCTATTGAAATCCCTTAGGCATTCAGACTTCAGGTTTGCAATATTGTACCCTGACAGCATCTTCATAATGACCTCATGGCCTTACAGGACCTCCCCTAATCCTTGACCGGTCTGACTCTTCACATTTCTCTACACTCCTCATTTTGCTGTAGTTTCACTGGCTTCCTTTCTGCCTGGTCCACAGAGCACTCTCCTGGCTTGCCTCTTTGAGGGAACTCTTCTTTCTTTCTGGAATTCTCCTCCCCCATTCACATGGTGCTGCTGCTGTTTAGTTGCTCAGTCATGTCTGATTCTTTGCGACCGCATGAACTGTAGCCCGCCAGGCTTCCCTGTTCATGGAATTCTCCAGGCAAGAATACTGGAATGGGTTGTCATGCTCTCCTCTAGGGGATCTCCCCAACCCAGAGATCAAATCTGAGTCTCTAGCTTGGCAGGGGGTTCTTTACCACTGATCCACTTGGGAAGCTGCCAGTAAATGCTCACATACAGTTGCTAAATTAAATTAGTCTATCTACTTTTTTAAATGGCAATCCATTCCAGTATTCTTGCCTGGAGAATCCCATGGACAGAGAAGCCTAGTAGGTTACAGTCCATGGGGTCGCAAAGAGTTGGACACGACTGAGCGACTTCACCTCACCTCCTCTGGGCTATTTAAATCTCCCAGAACAGTCAGGCTGAGTGAACTCTTCCAATATTCTGGACCTAACATTTCAGCTGATAGCTTTGACTGTCCCCTGGCCTTTGTGTAGGCATGACCCTAAAGATGTTGAGTCCTGTGGTATAACTTTGCCCACAGGACATGATGAGTCCTTGATACTCAAGCTCTTTTATAGCAATGGTTTTGCCTTTTGAAAAAAATAAAAAATCATGTTTCTTCTTATGCAATAGTTCCAAAACTGAATATTCAAAATGGGTGGAGGTGTCCTAGGCCCCCTGGAAGGTAGGATGCCCTCCCCCATTTGGAGAGTCCTAGACTGGAGCAGAAAGCCCTTTCTGTGGGCTCATCTTCCCCCAGTTTCCTTGTCTTTCCGCCTCTACGAGTCATTAACTGTGCTAATCACAACTAAAACAAAGCTAATAATTGCTTCTTGGAATGTTGTGTAATGCCATGGAATGTTGCCACTGGCCTCTGAGAATCAGCCCCTAACTCTGCTCAGAGTAATTTCTCAGGGATTTTTAACTCAGCCCATCTTTAAGCTGAATGTTTATCATTTTCCTTTTTATTGTTTCTGGCTCCTCCCCTGCCTTTGAAGTTTCTGAAATCTTTAAGCACTTGGCTGGTCCCTATACACCACAGGTCTTCTCCCTCAAAGAGGGCACCTGGCCAAGAGAAAGGAATCGGAGCTCCTCTCTTGGCTGAGCCCATAAAACAATCAGATTGCTCTGCAGCCTGCCATCTGAAACGTGAGCTGTGCTAAAAGTACAGATAATGCAGCATGTTCCAAGGAGATTAGAATATCCCAGTGGGATTTCGGGTGAATGGAGAGGGAGAGTAAGCAAGTCTTCCACACACAGTGTAACCCTCTCTTCTCCAGACTGCATCGTCTTTGGGGAAGGCTAAGGGCATAGACCTCTGCTCCCTCTCTTTCTCACTATCATTTTTGACTGGTGAAATGTTACAGTTTGCAGCTGACTTTTCTTCATGAAGCTATTTCCTTGTTCTCTTCTGTACCACAGTACTTATCCTCTTCTTGGCCTTGATAATCCTGGATCCCGAGGTAGCCTCACAGGGGAGGGAAACCCCCAATGCTTATGCTAGCGCTCTTATTAATTTCCCCCAAAGTTAGGAGACTTCTTCCCCACCTCCCACAGGGTTTTCAGCTCTTTTGATACTTCCCAAGAGAATGTGTGGGCTCCGGCTACCCTTCCATGAAGAGGCCCTGGACAACCCAGTACAGAGCCCAGAGTGAGCATCCATATTGAAGAGAAAGCAGATATGTGTTTGAAGCTTAATTCTCAGAAGATCAGAGTCAAGATAGGACTTGTTCAAACTTGAGGAAGTTAAAAAGTTGAGGTGATTGGATTTACCCAACTCCAATGTCAATTTCTTAACAGGTTTTTTTTTTTTTTCACTTTCTTGGCCTCTCCTTGTTATCCTTTCCACCATGTCCAAGAAGCTCAAAGTTAGCCTTCCATTGGGCCAGCAGCACTATGATGAAATCTGTGTACCTGGTAGGAATGATAGTATATGAAGCAGCCTGCAGATAGGGCCAGGTGAGGCAAATGGGGATGGGGCTCAGACAGCCTCATAATTTAGTGTGAGTGAAGGTATGGCAGGGCCAAGCCTACCTGTGTGTCCCAAACCTCCAGTAAGCAATTTCCTGTAACAAAAGCTGGCTAGACAACAAGACTGATGAAGCTCCAGCTGTCCGTGAAAGAGGGAAAGTGTTCCTGCCTATGCTGTGAGTTTATAGAATTCTGAACCTTTAGTTTGTCCAGCTTCAGTCCTTGTCATTCTTTAGTAGGGGAGTTATAAGGATCATACCAGTTGTCAATGGTTTCTTGTTGGGGGATGTCTCTGCCAAGTGTTGTTCAGTTGCTGTCTTGTCTGACTCTTTGTGACCCCATAAACCAGCACAATGGGCTTCTTGGTCCATCACTATCTCCCTGAGTTCACTCAAACATGTCCACTGAGTCGATGATGCCATCCAACCATCTCATTCTCTGTTGTCCCCTTCTCCTGCCTTCAATCTTTCCCAGCATCAGGGTGTTTTCCAATGAGCCCACTCTTTTCATCATGTGGCTAAAGTATTGGAGCTTCAGCTTCAGCATTAGTCCTTCCAATGAATATTCAGGGATGATTTCCTGAATTAAATGCACTGATTTAATTACCAAATTACTGATCTCCTGAAAGGATCACTGGTTGATCTCACTCAGCTACAATGTGCCTAATCAGAGCCCCTCCTGTCTCATTTGGATGTTTTTGTTGATGGTGAGCTTCCAATACCCACAGGCAGCCAAGTTCATGAGCATATTTCTTTGGACTTTTCTGATTGTTAGAAATGTGTGATGATGTGGTCTGAATGCCTACTGAATTGATAGCTGTCTCTTGAAAAATATCAGGATCTTATAGTCTCCATTATTTTTTCTAGGAATTTGCAAGGAAATTTTGCGTCCCCCAAACACATATGATTTTGTCCAGCTGCCTAGGCTCAGAACAGTAGCTGCTGTAGGAGTTATAGGACACTGCGCATCCTCCGGGCCCTCACCCGCTCCAGGTTGCTGGCTGTTCTCGCACTCTTTCTCTCCTGATTCTCTGTGAATCAAAACGTCTGCTTTCTCATAGCTCCCAGGAGAGATTTCCCTCAACATCCACAGTCTGCAGTCCCAACCTCACTCCCAGCATGGGGATAGAAAGAATTAATTTTATCCCTCCAAAGAAAGCTACAAGATCCCCTGACCAAATCAATCCCCCTTAATGCCATGAGAGAAGGCTCCTAATAGTTAACATTGCTTGCATGAGCACGCACGCATGTGCGCACACACACACCCTATTTCAATATGAAGCATTTGGATTAATTCTTTGCCTTAGGTCAGTTTTCATAGAAGCAGACCCTGAGATCATAGTTCAAATGCAAGTGATTTATTAAGGAAGTGTTCCCAGGAGAACTTGGAAAAGCAGCGAGGGAAGCAAGATAAGGAAGGGGAAGAAGGTGAGCGAGGGTGCAATTTCAGGCAAAGTCCAGCCTCAGCCTGATCCCACAGGAGACTCTGGAGTAGAAATTACACCTGAGCTCATCCACACTCAAGGCCAGGGAGCTGAGTGTTCAGACTGTTCACTCCAATCAGTCATTGGCAAAGGGCCACCCCAGCAGGTTGCAAACTCCCAGGTATTTCTGTTAGGTTCGCACACTGACTGGATATGCCCACCCTGGCCAGGCACCAGAGTAACCATTTTTGTGAGTTATTGTCCGACAGTAGGTCCTGGTAAGGAATGCAGAACTAATAAGCCACCACCAACAGGAAAAGTTTAGGAAAGATCAAAAGGAGACACCATATGTCTGACCACTTCCCAGAATCCTGCTCACTAGCATCCATCTTGGCTGAGCAATGCAGGCACCACCAGGAAGAACTCTAAGTGACAATGATTGGTCAAAGGCAATCTAGAAACTAATCCCATCACCATAAAACCTGAGATTGCAAGCCACGAGGCAAAGCAGCTCTCTTGGGTTCCCTTCCCCTACTGTTCTCCACCTGGGAGCCCCTTCCCATAACATCTCTTCCTTTGTGTGCCTCCTCAGACAGTTCATTTCTGAACGTTAGACAGGAGTCCAGTCTCGGGCCTTGGCAGTGGACTCCCCCTTCCTGCAACATTTCTAACTCTCAGAGCTGTTGGGTAGAGTGGCTCCAGCAGCCAAGGGTAGCATCTGTTAGAAGCAAAGACACCAGAAGCCGGGAAAGGTGCATGGAAATGTAAGAGGGGCTTGCCAGGTTCTGGATAGAACATCCACGTATCTACATCACCCCTAGTGAGTTTTCTTAGCTCTAGACTTCATATGCTGCTAACATAGCTCAGAATCTGGACTATTAAAAAAATGGTCAACAAACACTGGAGTTCTCAGGGTAGGGTGGGACTGGGAAGGTTCTGCCTCATCACACACCCCACTGAGTGGATACAATGCAGTCTAGGTCCATACTGACTTTCTAATGTACATTCACATTTTGATGGACACTGTTCAAATAAATCTTTGGAGGTCATTTTATAGAGGCCACTGTGAAGTCTTGTTTGCTGAGTCTCTGTGTGCATATGAGCTTGGTCATGAACCCTCCTTTGCTAGAGCCTTTTATCCAAGTGCCCATCAAGACCAGTCAAATCACCTCCCAAGATGAAAAAGACTCACAGGCAAATCCAGAGCATGTCTCCCAGTTCCGTGTTTGCTGGCATCTCTTAGAAAACACGCTTGTGTCTATGCAAAATCAGCCACATGAAACTCCTCTGCAAAGATAAACACAAACTCAAATCAAGCTGCTTTTACTTTCTTACAGTAAACAAACCAAAAGCTAGACAGCTCTCACATTAAGTCTTTATCTTGGTGGGTGTATTTATATTTAGTTTTCCAATAATATTTACTAGAACCCTGGTGCTGTATCATTTTATACCCAAGAACCTACAACCGGACAAAGGAATCTCAAGTCACTACCATTTCAGTTTTCACCAGAGCTTTAATAACTCAATGTTAGGTTCTGGGTTTTTTTTATTATTATTATTTTCCTTTTTTTTTTTTCTCCTCCCTTGAGTAAATAAAAGCATATGTTCTGGTCCCCCTTCTCTTTATATCACCTTAAAAAGCAGGAGAGAGAAAACCTCGAAGAGCAAAGCTCTTAAATCAAACCAGTCGTGCGAGTTAGATTCTCATGTCTCTTAACAGAATTCATCCTGCTTCCTCTGACACCCACACTAATCCCTGGCGCATGGTGGTAGGCATTATGAAAGTGTGGCTCCCAGTCTCTCTCTCCTTTGCTTTCCGTGACTCTGGCCCTACTAAAGTCCTCCGCCTTTGCTCTCTCCCAGCCCCCGAGTCTTGCCTTGAGAACTTATTTCACTGCTCCTCTGCTTGTCCGCTGCCCCCACCAAGACACAGAAGTGAGTGAAACCACATTTCCGAACATTTACTCCAGATAGCATCTGCCATGCACCATCTTATTTTAATCCTCACAGACTCCCCTGCGAAGTAAAAATCGTTTTTCCCCATTTTAGATACAAGAAAACTGAGGTACGGAGGATTCTGATGGCTGTTTTAAGATCATGCAGTGAGGGAGGGCGCAGAACCTGAAGCGGCATCCAAGTCCAGTCATTCCAGTCCTGCGCAGTGCCTGCTCCCCGGAATCGGCTCTGGGTCCTCAACCCCCCATGTGAACACTGAGGAATGTTAAGTATTTCTGAGACTCCACATTCATAATCCAGTTATAAAAAACTCTGATTTTAAGCACATGAAACTCTATTAAAGAAAAAATCAACAGCATACACTTGGGAAAAGAGAAGCGATATCTTCCTTCGTTCCGAAATGCCTGTAACTCACCAGCACTATTGTCAGCCTGGAGTGAGACCGAAAGAACTCTTGTTTATGACTTCGACGGAATAATTTTGTAACACACGTTTTTAAAAACACTTTTAATATATGGTCCAATCAAACAACAATCCCTATGGCTTGCAACTCAAAATGTCACGGTGGTGAAATACTCGTTAGTCACTTGCTGTAAGTTCAGTGGAATGTGCTGGGACACGGAGTCTGTGAAAGCAAACAGCTTCGTTGAGCTGTCAGATCACATAATGTACAGCCTCACACTAGGACACTGTCATCAGGAGGACGGCTTAGACTGTGTGCTTCACAAACCCAGAAACTGGTTTCTAGAAGCCTGGCTTTTCACTGAACGCTCTTTAAAGCCGAGTTAATGTGTTTCCTACTGTTATAACAACGACATGTGAGTCACACATGTGGTTTCGAGATTCCTAAACTGGGACTTTGTGGCTGCTGATGTAATCAGAAGTAACCTTTGGGTCTTTGAGACGAGAAGCTTCAGGAGGAAAACTGCCCAGCAGAGATAATTGCCAATTTCCCCGAGCCCTATCAGCAGCATTCCAGCATTTAAGTCTCCTTGGGAAATTGTTCATTAATAGCCTATTTTCATTTGGAAAATGTCTTTACTACCAAGGCAAATATTTCCAGGATTTTGCCCACAAGCTCATCTTGACCCACTATCTGGAGGTAGTTTGTTGTGGGGAAAAAGAACCTGAAGTTGAGTGTCAGGCGGATTGACATGTGAATTCCAACTCTGCCACTCACCAGCTGTGGGATTTCAGATAGGTCCCTTAACTCCTTTGAGCCTAGATTCTTTAATCTGGAAAGCAGGGAAATTATTTCTATCTCACAACATAGTGAGAATAACATTAGAGATAGAATAGCATCTGATAATGAACCACCAAATTGAAAAATACCCTGATATGGGAAAGACTGAAGGCAAAAAGGAGAAAGGGATGGCAGAGGATGAGATGGTTAGATAGCATCACTGACTTAATGAACATCTGAGCAATTTCCAGGAGCCTGGCATGCTGCAGTCCATGGGGTCACAAAGAGCCAGACACGACTGAGTGGCTGAACAACACGACAGTAGAACTATAGGACACAACACAGACAAGCAGGTATTCTGACCCAGTCCTGCCCCCAGGTAACCAGGCTTGGTTAATGCTCTGAATCCTGAGCCCTGCGTGGCCAAGATAGGAACTGGCACTAGTTCTGGGCCCCCTCGACGCTTGTTTCTCTCCCCAATCTCCTAAGCACAGGATTCATTCAGACAATCCCCAGAGCTTCACAGGAAGCAAGTGGAAGATGAGAACAAGACAGGGAATGGAGGTGGTGGTGTAGAGCCAGATCTTGCGAGAACAATCTTTCCTACGGGAATGCCATCTGTCAGTCATTAAGATCACAAAGCAGCAGGAGCATGTGACTGAGAATTCTGACCTTCAGAATTTCTGTAAGCAGCCTCTTTGCTTTGTAATAAGAAGGAGGATGTCAGCTGTGCAAGAGGAATACCATGGAAATGCTGAAGTTTCATGTGGGGCAGAGATCATGGTGGAGGAGAAATCATAAGTCTTCTGAGAGCTATGGATGATTCATTAAGCAGGAAAGAGGAGGATCCTCGGAAGGTTGTTACAATCATCCAGAAGAAGGGAGCATGAAGGATTTGCTCTGCTAACCACACTGTAGCACTTGCATCCTCAGTCTTCTTCCAGTTCAAAAGCTTTTCCATATATACTGTGTATTTTGAGCCCCACCCCAGCACTATGAGTCAGGAATCTCCTTTTGAGAGATGAGAAATCTGAGGCATAGAAGCCCTGTCTGAGCTAGAATTCTCTGCGAGATCACACTGGAGAAAGAGCTGCATGTTGCCTCAGTGGAATGGGTGTCCCTTGGTTTGTACTTCTTTCTTAATTGCATCATAAACTTGGATTATATCCTGAAGATCTGGGGAAGGGCAAAGGCTGTTATCCAGTTTATAAGGTTTTTTTTTTTTTTTTTTCATGTTCCAGTGGTTCTATTCCAAAAGAAGTAAGAAGGGAAAAATGCAAAAAATGATATGCTGCCTTAAAATTCTGTAGTGAAACCCAAGAACATGGAGTGGCTATGTTCTTAAAAGTTTATTTAAAAAAAGAAAAAGAAAAAAGTCTTTAAGAAGCAGTAGGCATTTTATCTTATCAAAGTCTGATATGCAAATGAGAAATCACTTCCTCTTTCTAACAAAAATAACAATCATAGTTTCTTATCATATTCCAGGCAGCGTGGTAAGTATGTTACATTCATTATCCCCTCAACCCAATGGGACAGATATTACTATTCCTTTTCTTAGAGATGAAGAGAAGGAGACTTAGAGAAGTTATGGACATATAGTTCACAAGTGGCAGAACCAGGATATAAATACATTCTGAGGCTCAAAAGCCAGAACATGTGCTCTCAGTCCTAACTGCCACCTCTCAGAAACTGTACTGGCAGATCCCACACATATGTGGGATGTGAATTATGGAAGGAAAAAAAAAAAGTCTCACAAGGGAGGAATTATAACTCTAAATTCTTAGATAAAGGGATTCAAGTTCAAAATTCTTTGACTTCTCCATGGCCACACAATTGGTCAGGGGAGGAGGTGTCAAGATTCAGATGCATAACTTTGATTTTGTGCCAAGGGCTGTTTCTTTCCTCACACCTGGCATTGTATCTCTTGATGAGAAAAAAAAAAACTGGGTTAGTGCAGTTCCTTCATAGGAAGAAATCGCTGAATGGTGCAAAGACTTACAGCAAGAGGGAGCACCCCACTTGCTACCAAAATACTCATTTACTCAGTCACCAACCAATATTTATAGAGCATCTAGAATGTCAGGCATTGTCAAGTACCTTGGAGTACAGGGTGAGCACGGAGTAAAAGATAGGTCTCTAGCTCATGGTGCTTATCAGGTCTCCAAAATACCTTCATACACACTTTCTCAATATTGATGGAAATAGGCATCTATCTCTAAGTCTCAGTGATTTTCTCCTGACTTTCCCCCTGAAACCCCATTGCCTTTGACATAGTCTAGCTGCTTTGGGGGAACGCTTAGAGCTGTAATCACAGGGAAGGTGACTGTTGTGCATGCTAAATTGCTTCAGTCATGTCCAACTTGGTGCGACCCTATGGATAGTAGACTGCCAGGCTGCTCTGTCCATGGGCTTCTCCAGGCTAGAATACTGGAGTGGGTTGCCATATCCTCCTCTTGACTATTGTGCAAACACATTAGACCCCTCCTTTGCTAGTGTGGCTTAGCAGCTCGTCCTGAGTGACTCTGGCTGTGGTCAATGCCAAGCAGCAATCTCAGAGCACAGACGTGTGCCTTGATGTCATCCTGAGTACAGACACCTGCACAGCAAGTCTCTTCGGACCTTCCTTGGGATGGCCTGCATTAGACCAGATGGTTTTCTGAGCCCTGTGGATGGACTGCCTATAGGAATCTTTGGCATTCCTGCTGCCTGGAAGAGCTACCAAAGGGAGAGTCCTCAGAGTGGTGATGAGAGGACATCTGGTTTGTCTTCCCTGAATGCAGGGAAGGACTGAAAAGAAGCAATCAGATGAGATGGTTTGGCCATTAGCAGTTTCCAGCTGACTTTGCCAGGCCCAGAAGAACTATGACCTAACCTCTGCTTCAAGGAGACTACAAACAAATGTAAACAATCAGTTTCCAAGGCCAGCATCCAGCTCCCGGTGTCATGGTCCCCCTCTGCACTGCAATGTATGTCTCGGTATCCTGGTAACTGCCAGGAAAGGCTCTCAGCTGTGATGACCAGCACCGACTGTGATCTCAGTAGAAGGCAAGGTCCACATGTATACCTCTTTTCACAGTTAACAAGATCCTCTACTTCCAGTACCTCACTCCATACCCATAATAATATGGAAAGGCCAGTTTTGCTGTTCTCATGTCACAAATGAAAAAACTGAAGTGCAGAGTTAGCAGCACAACTGGGGCTGGACACTAGGTCTAGCAACTAACGGAATGATTCTCCAGCTTTTGCTTTATGATAAAATGAGACGATTAATATGATAGTAAGAACATCCTTGAAAATTTCTGATACGGGTTTTATATGAATACTATATAAATAAATTAATAAGTGCATATATAATACTTTGAGGTGGTAGTAGTAGTGGTAAAGAACCCAACTTCCAATGCAAGAGATGAAGGAGACAAGATCTTCCCAACCCAGGGACTGAACCCAGGTCTCCTGCACTGCAGGTGGATTCTTTATTGTCTGAGCCACCAGAGAAGCCCAAGAATACTGGAGTGGGTAGCCTATCCCTTCTCCAGGGGATCTTCTCAACCCAGGGATTTAACCCAGGTCTCCTGTATTGCAGGCAAATTCTTTACCAGCTGAGCTACCAGGGAAGCCGATGTAAATAAATTAATAAATACTTCCGAAGTGACATTAATGGTAACGAAACCACCTGGAAATGCAGGAGATGAAACAGATGAGTTTGATCCCTAGGTTGGGAAGATCCCCTGGAGGAGGGCATGGCAACCCATACCAGTATTCTTGCCTGGAGAATACCATGGACAGAGGGGCCTGGTGGGCTACAGTCCATAGAGTCACAAAGAGTTGGACACAACTGAAGGGACTTAGCACGCAGGCATGCATACATAATACATACATATATATGGCATTTAGCCTTTTACTTGGCACAAAATAGTCCCTCAGTAAGAAATGCCTTTTTTTGTTTGTTTGTTATGAAGTCAGGTGAACTTAGAATGATATCATGACCCTGGCTAGGTTATTTAACCTCTCCAGGTATGTACTAGTTTCTTTATCTGAAAAAATGGGCAAGTAATTAAAACAAAAAACTTCCTAAGGTTTGAATGAGAGTTGTATAGGTAAAAGATAGGCATTTTCTCCCCTAACCATTCTTTTGGTAAGGCTGTCTGAGGGGAACTCTGTCTCCTTCTTTGGCTATGTACATCGTGCCTGAAAGATGGAAGAATGTACTCAGTTCTTAAGTTTATAACTGTTCTCTGAGATGTTACAATGAAAGTATTTACATTCACAAACAGGAAACCCTTTGCTGTCATGCTAAGCATGAACACTGTACTATTTTGTAAAGATCCCAGTGGTCTCAGACTCTCCCAGTCTCCGCAGTGGTGATTTCTGTGACATCTATGTCTCACCCCCATCGGAGATCCTGGCACTTCTAAGGATGCTGTGTAAGTTCTTGGCATTTGTAAGACTTGCCACAGCATGTCCCACTTCCCCGGGCTCTGGGATGATAAACTTTGCTCACTTTGTAGGCCCAGTTGTGTCTCCTTCTCCAGCCCAGATACTAACTTCCCTCAGTAAGTTCCTCAAACAAATGCCTGGAGGTGGAAGTAGGCAGGAGGGCAGGCCTGCAACACAGAGACCTTTAAGAACTCTGTTAAGAGGAGGGAAATTTTCTCCAGATGCCTTTTTCCAAGCTCCTATCAAATGGAAACACAAATTAATATCCCAATATGTTTCCCAGCCAATTAAAATAAAAATAATGAAGAGGAGGAAGACAAAGGGAGAAGGAAAGAGGAGGAGAAATAATACATGTAGTGTCGAGTAGGGAACAGCATATCCTAAGCACTTAGTAAATCGTGGCATGACCACTGCCGTACCGCAGCTTTATGTTACTGGGACAGCCTTTTAATACTTTAGCACTTTCTCTCTGTGCTTTGCTAAAATAGGGGCTTCAGCGTGAAAAACTGATATAGAAAAAGCACTTTGTCAGATGGACGATGACCAGATTCTCCAAAATGAACAGAAATGAGATCATGAAATCTCATCTGAGCCTTTTCTCGCTAACCTCCCCTTACTTTCCTAATGTAGTTTGGCTTGACTCAAGAAAGAGGATTTGGCATACACTGATGTTGGGCCATATCATCTATGTAAGTGTCATAAATAAAATGTGAGCAAATCCAAACCAGCAGTACTTTAAAGGAATAATGCACTCTGACTAAGCAGGATTCACTTCAGAAATGCAAGGATGGTTCAATACTGAAAATGTTGATAACTGCATTACATCATTCATCAGATGGTATAAGAGAAAAAAACCATGATCATCTTGATGAAATTTACTATACTGTCCTTATTAAAGTTGAAATAATACAGAAGGAGTAGAAGAATAATTCTTACATGGTAAAGAATACGAGAGGTCAAACCGAACATCAGGTGCATTACATCAAACTTAGGAACAAAACACAGATGTCTACCATTATCTCTTATGATTTAACATTGTTCTAGAAATATGTCAGTGAAATAAAGTACAAAGAGGCAAATTTATTAAAAAGGAGATTCAAAAGGCAATTATTAAATTATGTTTCTTAACCCCGAAAGAAAAATAAACACAAAAGCTAAACAATTATTAGAGTTTAGAAAAATTACTTGTGCTCAGTTGCTCAGTCGTGTCCAACTCTCCGTGACTACGAACTGTCACCCACCAGGCTCCTCCGTCCATGAGGTTCTCCAGGCAATACTGGAGTGGGCTGCCATTCCCTTCTCCAGGAGATCTTCCCGATGCAGGGACTGAACCTGTGTCTCCTGAGTCTGCTGCATTGCAGGCAGGTTCTTTCCCTGCTGAGCCACCAAATAAATATATGCAAGTGAATATATTCAAATCAGTAACTTCTCTGTATAACTATAGTAGATAATTGAAATACTAATAGGAAAAAGGGTAAATTAATTTTGTAAACTAAATGATACAAACCATCTAAAAATAGATTTAATAAACTATAAACAAAAAATAGGTCAATATTTGTAGTAACCTAAATGTAAGAGCTATAATTTTATAACCCTTAGGAAAAATATAGGAATACATTTAAATTACAGTGTTAGGAAAAATCTTTTCATATAGTAACCAAAAGCACAAATAGCAGTAGAAAATATGGATTAGTTGGACTTGATCAAAATTTAAAACTTTTGTACTTCAAAGAACATTATCAACAAAGTGAACATAACCCACAAATAGGAAGAACATAGTTATAACTCGTACATCTGACAAGGGATTTGTAACTAGAATGTATGGAAAACTCTTGTAACTCAATAATAAAATGAAAACCCAGTTTGAAAATGGACAGATGATCTGTATAGACATTTCTCTAAAGAAGCTATACAAATAATCAATAAGCACATGGGAAAATGCTCAACATAATCAGCAATTAGGGATATGCAAATCAAAACCACAATGAAATATCGCTTCCACACCCATCAAGATGGTGATGCATGAGAACTAATTACTCAGTTACCATATCAGGGAAATGTCAACAAATAATGCTTAGCTCAATATATGTGTAAAAATGATATTTCAAGAAATAGCATGCATTTCTCTTTCTAATTGTTAGGCTATAGGAATGCAAGAAATTTCTGTGTATTAAATCTGCATCCTGCAACTTTACCAGATTCATTGATTAGTTCTAATAGTTTTCTGGTAGCATCTTTAGGCTTTTCTAGGTGTATTATTATGTCACCTCCAAACACATAGCACAGTTTTCAGTAGTAGGGACTCCATTAATAATATATGCATGAACTTGCAAGAATTTCTTGCATAAGTCCTTCTCTAGGAACTGTGTTCAGTGCAAAGGGGAAGAGATGTGAAATAAAGGAAAGAGGCAGTATTTGTCCTCAGGCTTGAATTGTTGGTATTTTGATATTTATCTCTAAGAGAAATCTCTAGGGATGACATGAGAAAAGGCGCAGAGGTGAGAAAGAGCAACTGAGTTTAGAGAACAGTAAGTAGTTAGTTCTGATTGGCTGAAGGTAAAAGTTTGGAGATTGAAAGAATTGCAGGAGCCTTTGAGTGTCAGACCACAGAACTGGACTAAATGTGACCTGCAGGAGACAGCCTTTCTATATTTGAGTGCAAAACTGGGACATGAATCAGAGTCAGACTTTGTGAAGATCATTTTGACTTCCATGTTGAAGGATGGATTAGAGTGGAGAGGGCCTTGAGCAAGTAGAACAATTAAAGGGTTTTCATATGAGCCCATGGCTGGTGCAACCAACCAAGAGGAAAGATGGGTCCACAGAATGTTACGCTTCACAGAGATCAAACAGAACAGAGCCTCTCAGGAAAGCCACTGGGCAATTATGGTGACATGCCAAATACATAGATTGATGAGGTACAACAGGAAGTTGGTTAGAAGATCCCCCAAACCCTCCTTAAATATAAGATTCACCCTGAAGTCCTACTCCTCTCAGTTTTGCTAGATTACATATATACTATTTACATTAAAAGGTAAATTATAAGCCCGAACTTTCCCTTGGCAGTGTGATTCAGTACAACAACACCCTTTGGACAGACAAGTCCTAGCTCTGACTCAATAATGTCATGCTGCTGCTAAGTCACTTCAGTGGTGTCTGACTCTGTGTGACCCCATAGATGGGAAGCCCATCAGGCTCCATGAGTTAGGGTGAATTGCTTAAATAAACCTGAGTATCAGTTTCCATTTCACTAAAGCAGGCATAATAATTTTTACTATTTAGGATTACAGTCCATGGGAACACAAAGAGTGGGACATGACTGAGCACACACACACACACACACACACACACACACACACACACACACCTACTTCAGTGTTCAGTTCAGTTCCATCGCTCAGTCATGTCCAACTCTTTGTGACCCCATGAACCGCAGCATGCCAGGCCTCCTTGTCCATCACCAACTCCTGGAGTCCACACAAACCTATGTCCATTGTGTCAGTGATGCCGTCCAACCATCTCATCCTCTGTCATTTCCTTCTCCTCCTGCCCTCAATCTTTCCCAGCATCAGGGTCTTTTCAAATGAGTCAGCTCTTTGCATCAGGTGTCCAAATGATTGGAGTTTCAGCTTCAACATTAGTCCTTTCAATGAACACTCAGGACTGATCTCCTTTAAGATGGACTGGTTGGATCTCCTTGCAGTTCAAGGGACTCTCAAGAGTCTTCTTCAACATCACAGTTCAAAAGCATCAATTCTTTGGCACTCAGCCTTCTTTATAGTCCAACTGTCACATCCATACATAACTACTGGAAAAACCATAGCCTTGACTAGATGGACCTTTGTTGGCAAAGTAATGTCTCTGCTTTTTAATATACTGTCTAGGCTGGTCACAACTTTCTTTCAAGGAGCAAGTGTCTTTTAATTTCATGGCAGCAATCACCATCCATGGTGATTCTGGAGCCCAGAAAATGCAGTGTGGATGAGTGATAATACATGGAGAGCCTGGCTCAGACTGTCTAGCCCACAAATGCAGTGATACACCCAGCCTGCAGCCCTCCAACAGTCCTCCACATGAGTCCTCATGCTCTCTGCAGTTGAAATTTGTTGCTTTGTGTCCATTTTCTCAGGGAAGATATAAAGATGTTATTGTGGCCTTTTCTCAATATACAGCTTCTTAAGTCTACAAGCTTCATCTCTGCCTCTCTCTTGACATTCTACCTTATTTAATTATATAGTTTGCAGACCTAAACCTGTGGCTTCTCTAACCCAGAAGATACTTGCATAAGCTCAGAGGCTTGCTAAAATATGAACCCCCGCTGCCAGGGATGCCAGTCAGCTGGCACTGTCTAGTCCCTCCTCTGAAGTTGCTCAAGCTCTCCCAGAATAGTGGCTCTAGTGTGCATTCAGAGAAGCAGTGCCCAGGATTCCCCCACTGGAGCCTGTCATTCTATCACTGCTTGTCTTCCAAGGATGAACAGTACGTGATCAATGGTGGTTTCCTACCATTTGTCCAGCCAACTTGTGCATGTCCCTGTTAGTTTGAGAAGAACCGGGCTGAAAAACAGAATGGTCCTTAACAGACAATACGGCAATGAGTCAGGGCAAAAAGCAGAACAGAGCCACGTTGAACTTTAGTTGCCAGAATGGCATCTGCCGCTCAACAAACATTTATCAAGCTATTCTCCAGGCTGCTGTTTTCTCACATGTCATCTCACCAAATCCTCTGTTACCATGAATAGGCATTATCTCCTAGCTGCTGGGCTTCCCAGGTGGTGCTAGTGGTTAAAAACCCACCGGCCAATGCAAGAGACATAAGAGATGCAGATTCGATCCCAGGGTCGGGAAGACCCCCTGGAAGAGGGCATGGCAACCCACTTCAGTATTCTTGCCTGGACAAAGGCAGTATTCACCAAGGACAGAGAAGCCTGGTGGGCTACAGTCCATGGGGTCTCAGAGAGTCAGACATGACTGAGTGACTATCACGTTCAGATGAGGAAAAGCCCAGAGATGTTAGGTAACCCTCTGCGAGACCCCCAGCTGGTGACTGCTTGAGGAAGAATTTGAACTAGTGTCTCCAGGTAAGTCGTTTCTTCCATGTCATAGCAACATCTGCTTCAAGGGGGCAATGGCACCCCACTCCAGTATTCTTGTTTGCAAAATCCCATGGACAGAGGAGTCTGGTAGGCTACAGTCTGTGGGGTCGCTAAGAGTTGGACACGAGTGAGCGACTTCACTTTCACTTTTCACTCTCATGCATTGGAGAAGGAAATGGCAACCCCTCCAGTGTTCTTGCCTGGAGAATCCCAGGGGCGGGGAGCTTGGTGGGCTGCCGTCTATGGGGTCACACAGAGTCGGACACGACTGAAGTGACTTAGCAGCAGCAGCAGCAGCCAGTATTCTTGTCTGGAAAATCTTATGGACAGAGGAATAACAGGCTATAGTCCATGAGTTGCAAAAAGTCGGACACAGCTGCAGCTCACACACACACACACACACACACACCCCTATGGTTACCTAAGAAGATCCCAAGTTGAAAAGGATGATATTTGATATCTGAGGTTTATGGTTTTTTAGAACAGTATTTCCCCAGGTCTAAATGTGTATTTGGAAATCCTGCAGTGATGTACTAAACACTTCCCATGTGCCTGGCATCAAGTTGAGTGCTAGAAATACAGAGAAGGGGACATGGCCTCGACACAACTTGGAGAAGAGCAGAGGATGTATCTAACCAGTGTCAGTGCAATATGGGTAAACACGAGTGCAACTCTCAGCTCCTGCTTCCCCAGGCTGCCTCCCCAGCCACCCACGAAGCCTACAGCTTACAAGTTCAGCCCTACCCTGCCTACTTGGCAATTTTGTTCATAATTGAGAAGATGGTACAATAGCAAGTTCGCTCTGAGAGGATTCCTGCCACTGGCCACTGCCAACAATGACTGGCGTCTAGGGAGCCTGGCTGCAGCCACTGGGCAGCTCTGTGCCCCTGGGGTGCTTACAGCACACCCCCATCTAGGGCAACGGATGCCCACTGATACCCCAGGCAACACCCTCACTCCTGAGCCCCATTTCTCGCTTGGACAAATGCCTAGTCTGAGACCTTAGACCTCTTGCCTAGGGTCCCAAGGACATGTCTCTTTCCAGCTGTCTTCTTTCTGAAGCCTGGGCTGTTCCCACCACCCTCGACCTCTTGTCAATAAATGGAGATACTTCCTAAACCAGGAAGACCTGGAGTCACATGCAGGTTGGAGGAAAGAGGACACCTGGCTCAGGGCTTGCCTCTGCAGACCCTGCCCATACATAGCTCTAGGTGTACATGCAGCTCAAGCCCAGAACAGGGCTCACAGACAGGTGTCCCTTTAAGGTGGCGAATGACACAAAGTCGGGCTGCCCCCGCTTCAGAGGACTTGTGAAAAGATCCTCAGGGAAGTGAGGAGGGTACAGGAACTGGCAGCCACTCTGCAGGCCTCAAAGAGAGCAATGCCCATGATGCCTCGTGGGCCAAGAAACAGCAGCAGCCTGAATTTTTGTCCCCCAGGGAACGGTCTTTGGGTTCCCTGCACTGGTGCCCTCTCTTCCAGTACTGCCCCTCTGCTTCTGTTCTAGCTTCAGCTGTTTCTCCCTTTTCCTCACAGCTCTCTGCATTATTTCTACTCTTTTTCTCTGAATTTTCTCTTAAGTGTCGTATTCACAACTTCTCTAGAGAGATCTTGCTTGTGTCCCTTTGTCAGCATATAATATAAAATATTCCTGTAAGGCAGATGTGCAAGCCAGATTCCCAGGCTCCTGCTCACTTCCTGATGCCTAGATTCCAGCCAGAGAGTGACTCTTTGGTCTAGTTAGTTATCAGTGTGGTAGGAAGGCTGCAGGGCACAGAACATAACCAGTTATACCCAAGGCACTGTAGCACCATAGGCACTTAACATCAGCCCCCACATTCATGCCCATCATTCACATCTCATCAAAGATTAGCCCTATCTCACCTTTTTGTCAGTTACCCAGCCAAGGCATCCCAAAGAATCCCTGAGACCCCAGCATGCCTTGCAGTCTGGCCCAGTTAAATGACCACAAGATCATTCACATGAAGTAGTCCCCTCTTTGTTGTGGGAGGGACCCAATGCTAAGAGACAGAAGAAGCCATCTGGCTTTTGTCAATTACTGCCCTTCTTTCTGGTTCATCAGGATCCCAGTTTCCTGTTTTTTTTCACCAAGTCTTTTGTCCATCTCTTACTCAGAAACAAACCTGATTTCTCATGAACTCATTTAGTCTTGGCTTCAATTGTTTTCCCAAGTAACTCACTCCGCATGTGTATCCCTCTTGCCTGATTCAGCTCTCCTGGAAGATCTGTTTGTTCTTCAGCAAACATTACGTAGTTCACCCAACAAGTCCGGTGCTGCCCTGGGATCTGGGAGCACTTGATTGCCAGCCTCATCAAAAGCATTTTCATTGCAGGCAGCACCACCACGTACTTAGCATTTACTTCAAGGAAGACACCAGGACAGGCACCTTCCAGCCAGCGTTGTCTAATCTGCGTAATCCTGACACAGTGACTCTGGGGAACAGTTGCTCTTATGTCTCCATTTTATGGAGAGAAAATTGAGTCTTAGAGAAGTTGAATGAAATTAATTAGATCAACTTGAGCTCTTGGAATTTCCAGGTGACCCACTACGTGGAGATGGTAGACTGCCCTATAGCTTGAATCTGCTTATTGATCTGAATATGATCTGAGTACTTTTTCTATACCAACTTCTATTCAGAAACTACAACACGGTTTCTTCCATAACAATAAATGAGGTCACAAGATTCTCCATGGTCCCACCACCCAAGCAGTAGCACATACAGTCCCAACACAGGCCATGTGAGTGAACACGCTAACTCTTCATTGTTCTTTTTATAATCCCATGGAAATAATGCTGCATATTTGTCGGGTGCCTCATAGATTGTCCTGCTCTTATGATTAGATTGTCCTTACATATCTTCTGTCTTTACCACAATAACTGTGTGTGCTCCTTAGGGACAGATATCATTATCTCCTTTCATTGCTTCCCTGAATTTATGGACATATCTATTGCTGCATTAATCCAGTGAATATTTATTAACTACCCTGTGCAAGGCTCCATGCTAATCACTAGAGGCACAAGATGTGCATAAAACTTATCTAACTTTCAAGAAGCATGGTCTACTGGTGGGTGTGTGCATGCTGAGTTGCTCAGTCATGTCTGACTCTTCCAACCGCACTGACTATAGCCCACCAGGCTCCACTGTCTGTGGATTTCCCAAGCAAGCGTATAATTTTCTCCTCCAGGGGATCTTCCTGACCCAGGGATTAAACCCACATCTCCTGTGTCTCCTGTATTGGCAGAGGGAATCCTTACCACTGAGCCACCTCTACTGATCACCTCTACTGATCAACACAGTTCCCCAAAGAGGCAGGAACTTCTAGAGTGATGAGTGCTCTCACTAAAGAGCAGTAACTGAGAGAGCAAGGAGCTGTGCCATGTGAGTAGGATGGTTTCAGAAAGCAAGGAGAATCAGAGTACACATGGGATGCCTGGATGTTAGGGTAAGGGGTCTGGACTTTATCCTGAGGGTTATAGACGTAGGTTCAGGGCAGTGAGAGAAGTTGTCTGAGCTGGAGGGAGTCACTATTTCATTCTTGTCCTTTCATAAAGGGACAAAGTAATCCAGAAAATCCTCCAGAATGCACCGGCTGGAGGATCTCTGGGAGCAACAGCATGGTTTGTTGGAAGAGTCAGATGAGAAGGAGAGGAAAGTAGCATTTAGGGAGGCTGCTATGAGCTAGCGTGCTTCATCTATGGACATGATTTTAATTCCATGTTGGAAATAAGGGGGCTTCCTTGGTGGCTCAGATGGTAAAGAGTCTGCCTGCAATGCAGGAGATCCTGATTCAATCCGTGGGTCAGGAAGATCCCCTGAGAAGGGAATGGGTGCCCACTCCAGTATTCTTGCCTGGAGAATCCCAAGGACGGAGAAGCCTGGTGGGCTACAGGCTGTGGGATTGAAAAGAGTTGGACATAATTGAACAACTAACACTTTCACTTTTTCACTAGAAATAAGGGCTTCCCTGGTGGCTCAGAGGTTAAAGCGTCTGCCTCCAATGCAGGAGACCCAGGTTCGATCCCTGGGTCGGGAAGATCCCCTGGAGAAGGAAATGGCAATCCATTCCAGTATTCTTGCCTGGGGAATCCCATGGACAGAGAAGCCTAGTAGGTTACAGTCCATGGGGGTCGCAAAGAGTCGGACACAACTGAGCGACTTCACCTCAAGGAGAGATCCAGGAAACCTGGTTTCAGGAGTGAGTCTCACTTCTGGTCATGAGACCTTAGGCAAATCGCTTTACTGCTCTCTGTAACAGTTTCATTCTTGGTGAAACAAGGAGAGAACTGGGGCTTACGAAAGGTAGTACCTGAAACATGGCATCAGGTGTTCTAAAGACAGTACACACGCAAGGCTTTTTGTTTGCTTGCTTGTTTGCTTGGTTAGGGAATGCTGACCCCAAACCTCAGAGCATCCCTTGGCCCATCGTAAGATAATAAAGCTGACAGTGTACAGAAATGAGGCATGAAGGGGTAGGGGAGAGGAATAAGAAACGGGCCTGAGTTACAGGTGAGATTCTGATCCCTACTCATGTTGTGAATAAGCTGTGTCTTAGAGATATATGGGCTTCCATATATGAGATATATGGGAAATATGAAATATATCTCATATCATATACATACACACACACACACACACACACACACACACACACACACACACACACAGATGGGCTTCCCAGGTGGTGCTAATGGTAAAGAACCTGTCTGCCAGTGCAAGAGACATAAGAGATGTGGGTTTGATCCCTGGGTTGGGAAGAGTCCCTGGAGGAGAGCATGACCCACTCCAGTATTCTTGCCTAGAGAATCCTATGGACAGAGGAGCCTGGTGGGCTGTGGTCTAAAGGGTCACAAGAGTCAGACACTACTGAAGTGACTTTATTCACACACACACACACAGATATATGGGTATATCTCTTTATTGTTGTCAGATTCTCTAGCTATGAAGAGTCTGTCCAGAAGTGTCTATGAGTCTGTTAGACAGGGGAGAAGGTAGTAGTTCTATAGAGGTAAGTAGAGGAGGAAAAATAAAAAAGTCCTGTGCATGCACACATTCCTTGCTCCTGGCCCAGCCCCATTTGCATGATTTTGGAATTTCTTTCTGTTTCCTGAAGACAGGGAATTTCTTAGTAAAGGCTTCCAGGGAAGGAAAACCCCTGTTCCATTTCAAATAAAATATGAACCCCTTCCACCTTCTCAACTCCTTGTTTGAATGAACAGCATCACCAGGTGGCCAGCCCCCTCCAGCTGGTGTCCTAGCAACCATCCCAGCCTTCCCTCGCCCTTGTCTCCCACATCCAGTCGCCAGGTCCCCTGGGTTCCACCTCCCTGACCGTTCTCCTAAATGGCACCTCCCCTCTCTTCTCAGCCCAAGCTATGTGGCTTCCTCCCTCTCTATTTTTACCTGGCTTGTCACAACAGTTACCCAAGTGGACTTCCTCTTCCTTCCCATCTTCCCACACACTCACACCGTCGCAGAGAGCTCACAATCACTCTGCATGCCCCATCCCACACACGTGCAGCCCACCTTTCATGCCAGCCACTGCTGGAGGGGTATGAGGCATTGTTCTCAGCGTCACATGGGGGCCTCCTTACTCAGGCTGGGCTTTCTTTCATGTTATGATCCTTGGGGACCTGCTCAGCACCCATGCTTGGGCACACCTGAACCTGCAAGGAAGTTAACATCTCACAGAGCAGCCCTTAACCAAGAGGAGAGGGAAGCAGGTGGATCAGTGACCCCATTTGCCAGATAGTTTTGAAGCCGCTTCTATGAGCTCCTTACAAAGGCTGTGTAAGACAAGGGTCTTCATGATCCTGAGGACATCGGTCAGGGTGGAGGAAACAGGCCCTGGGCAGATGGGAGCTCCCAGTGCTGGAAGGTATCCTGCAGGCCTCACACAATGGTGTGATTATTCACATGTTCTCTTCTCAACAAGGTACCTAAGAGTTTTAGAGGGTCAGGGATGGAGTCTTACACATCTCTGTGATCCCCTCAGACCTAAGCCCAGTGTGGATTCCAGCACATCCCCCAAAACGCTGGATTCCAAGCCTTCTTGCTGCTTCTATAGCTTCTGTCTTTCCCTTTCTGTAACATAATGAGTTTTTCTTGTGGTCTTGCTCTAAGTAATTTAATCCTCAAATAAGCATATGAGCTTTTGTTGTCAAAGCTCGACCAAAGCACTGTGTAATGGCCGTCGGGTGTTTTCTGAGAGCCCCTGAGGGTCTCCAGGGCAGGGCCCTGGTCTCCTTTGCTTCAGCAGCCTCCTGCCCAGGGCCGGGCATGGAGGAGAAGCGCTAGAACAGCGTGAGGGCAGGGCAGCTGGGACAGGCCCGTTAGGTGTGGCAGCCTGATGTGTTCCCCAGTGGGGCCTGGCTCCTGTGTCAGCCTCAGGGCTGACCTTCACATCTAGGACCTGCTTTGGGATCTGGCTTCTCCCAGGAGCCCAGGTTTATAATCAAAAAACAAACGGAGCGAATAAAAACATCATCTCACCAGTGGAGGAGCAGAGGCAGCAGGAGCTCAGCCCAACCTGAAGCAAGGGTGCGTGGGGGGGGACCACTTCTTGTGTCAGGGATCCCTTCACTGGCATCCCCACCCCCACCTTCTCCTACCAACTGACCATAATGAGCATCTGCCACCTCCCAGGCATCTCGGTGGCACCTCTGAATCCTGACAGCAGGCACAGGGCAGCTGCTCAGTTTGATAAACGGAGCTGTTGAATTAGGTACCATATATCCATCATCTCATTTAACCCCCACAAATTGCCTGCGAGATCAGGTTTACCAGCCCCACTTCACATATGAAGGCTGAAGCCCAGAAAGTTAAGTAATATGCTGAGAATCAGGAGCAAAAATGTGGAAAGAATCTGGACTTGTCTCCAGGTCATTTGCCCCTCACTTCTGAGCTTGTCCCAATCCACCCCATTGAGAAGGCATGACAACCCCAGAGCTGATGGCGAACTGCTCAATTTTCCTTCTCTCTGCCAAGGACATTTGTAAGGATGGAAGGGGAGACCATTAAGAAAGTCAGTTTGTGTTTTCTTTTTAATTTATTGTTTTGGCTGTGTTGGGTCTTTATTGCTGCATACAGTCTTTCTCTGCTTCTGCTAAGTCACTTCAGTCATTCGTGTTCATCTATGGTATAGCAAAAAAAAAAAACAAACAAACCCAGATTCAAAGGTGCAGAATCCTTGGCCACTAACATGTTCCACGTACTTGGCAAGGGGGCCTCTCCACTCTGGGCTGCAGCTCCTCAGCACAGGTACCATCTACCCAGAGAGCAAAACCCAGAGCAAAGGGAGGTTTAGCTAAGCAGTCTCTTGGCCCTGCCCATCCACATGAAGTTTTCTCGCCTCCCAGTGATGTTGCAAAGATGAGGAGGCTCCAAGGAGAACTGTGCTCCATTCTCCTATTTTTCTCCTGTGTTTCAGGATCTGGCTTTCTCTAATATTTCATTCTCCAGACGTGATTCACAGCAGAAGTTCCATTACATCTTGACATTTTCCACCCGGTCTGAAAGTCCTGCATACGGGCCTACCCTGAGGCTCTCTTGCTGTTTGTTCAATAACTAATTAGCGCTGGTTAGCCTCAAGGTTGTTGCCAAGACCAACAGCATCCAATTCTACAGGAGGTAGCGGAGGTGGGACAGAGTCCAAAGTCTGGCTGAGGCCAACAGAACAAGGCCATGTTGTGACAGGGAGGGAAGAGAAGGTGATGTGGAGGGGTCAGGGGTGAGGGGATGGGGTGCCTGCACAAGAAAGATATAGGTGGACCTAGAAGAGAGTTTAGACTTAAAGTCATAAGAATATCTTCTCTTCCCTTCCCTTCTGCTTGTTGACATCACATGTCCTGGCTTAACCCCAAGTTATAACACGTCTGAAATCGAGGGGAAGAGCTGTCACTGTGTATTAGCTCTGGAAGGGTTTCACTGTCAGTCTAAAGATGTAGGACTTTAGACATGTACCGTCTAACATGGTAATTACTAGCTACATGAGGCTATTCAAATTAATTCAAATAAAATTAAAAATTCAGTGGTAAAAGCAATATTTCAAGTGTTCAATGGCCAAATACATCTAGTAGATCCTGTATTGGGCACTGCAGACACAGACTATTTCCATCATCAGAGTGCTGTTCTAGACAATGAGAAGCATTGAAGGTTTGTGACCTGAAAAGGGACTTCCCAGATGGCTCAGTGGTAAAGGATCCGCCTGCCAATGCAGGAGACACGAGTGTGATCCCTGTGTCAGGAAGATGCCCTGGAGGTGGAAATGATAACCCATTCCACATTCTTGCTTAGAAAATACCGTGGACAGAGGAGCCTGGCAGACTACCGTCTGTGAAGTCGCAGAGTCAGACATGACTGAGCAACTAAAACCAGCAAGGTAAAAACATTTCACGCCATGCCCAATGCACAGTAGGGTGGCTTTTCTTGCCAGTAGTATTTCCTCTCCCCCTCCCCCCACCAGCAGGTTCTCTGAGAAACCTCAGTCCTGCCCCTCCTCCCCCTGCACGCTCCACCCATTTCTCATCCCTGACTCTTGGGCCTGGAGAGGGAATGGAAAGGCGGAAGGTGAGCTGAGCCTGTGGTCACGTCTATTACCAGAAACCATGTCCTGCTGCTGCTGCTGCTAAGTCACTTCAGTCGTGTCCGACTCTGTGCGACACCA
The DNA here is from genome assembly GCA_917880005.1 of Nanger dama. Taxonomy (NCBI): domain Eukaryota; kingdom Metazoa; phylum Chordata; class Mammalia; order Artiodactyla; family Bovidae; genus Nanger; species Nanger dama. The sequence goes on along the minus strand of CAKJTW010000025.1, from coordinate 24,142,257 downwards.
TAGACGGCAGCCCTGTCCCTGGGATTCTCCAGGCAGGAACACTGGAGTGGGTTGCCGTTTCCTTCTCCAATGCATGAAAGTGAAGTGACAGTGAAGTCGTTCAGTCGTGTCCGACTCTTGGCGACCCCATGGACTGCAGCCTACCAGGCTCCTCCGCCCATGGGATTTTCCAGGCAAGAGTGCTGGAGTGGGGTGCCATCGCTTTCTCCGGAAACCATATACTAGGAGAGCTCCTTTAATTTGTTTTTGAGCAGAAAGGAGTCTTGAAAATGGGAGTATGGGTGGCCTTCCTTGACTGGCTGATGGAACTTGCTTGTCATCTGGAAACACCCTCATTTGTCTCACATTCAGAATCTGCCCTGTAGTGAGCAGGGGGCACTTTCCAGGTGTAGCCCTCCCTGGAGAGGAAGCAAAATGCCTTTTCCACTGACCTCTTTGTTTAATCCTCCCTGTCCTTTGGTTTCTCACTTTGAAGTTGATTATCGCTCAGAATTTAGGCTTTTAAAATATCATTTGCACTTTTCTATTTTCTCCATCTGCTGCTATAATCTTATGATATTTTGCTTCAGTACACAACTCTTTCAGTCATGTCCCTCAAAAATTGATTGTCATGGTGCTGTCTTCCCTGTATCCATTTGATCCATTATCGAAAGGATTTCTCTACCCACTCAACCCTGAATATTTAAAAGACGGACTGATGCTGAAGCTCCGGTACCTTGGCCACCTGATGCAAAGAGCTGACTCATTGGAAAAGATGCTGATACTGGGAAAGATTGAGGGCAGGAGGAGAAGGGGGTGGCAGAGGATGAGCTGATTGGATGGCATCACTGACTCAATGGACTTGAGTTTGAGCAAACTTTGAGAGATGGTGAAAGACAGGGAAGCCCGGTGTGTGGCAGTTCATGGGGTCTCAAGGAGTCAGACATGACTTAGCGACTGAGCAACCTTCTCAGACCCACTGAGCTAGTGATCCATTGTGTTCCCTACATCATTGTTATTTCTGGAGATTCTTTCTACATAGTTTTTATATTTATACTTGAAAAGAACTTTGAGATTTACCCCACAAAGAAAAGTCCCAAGAAGATAGACTTCAAGCCATCTCATCAATCGTCATCCATTCATTATTCATTTGTTCATCTAACCAGCACTAGTCAGATATCTCCATTGTGCCATGCAAGGCAGTGCTAAGTTGGTGGAAATGGATCAGACCAACTCCTGCCCTTGGGAAGCTCATAGAATGATAGAGAAAACCCCTGTGAAAACAGCTATGGTGTGCTCGCTTTGGCAGCACTTAAGCTTAAATTACAATGATACAAAGAAGATTAACATGGCCCCTGCACTAGGATGACATGTAAATTCATGAAGCATTCCATATTTTTGTAGAGCAATTATCCTCCAATTTAAAAAAAAACTAAAATCTCTATCTGACCAAAAAAAAAGAAGAGCTGTGGGGCAAAGAGCTATCCAGAATAAGTAGGGAAGAGAGCACAGAGGGAAGACAGATGAGGTCTGCCTGAGGGAGGCAGAGAAAACTTCCAAGAGGTGCAGGGATGTAAAGCTAAGACCTCTCCCTGCTCTATCTGCCATCTTAAAATTCCCCTCATCCCTGTGGTAGCTTCTCTTATACCTTATTCTTCTCTTCCTCCTCAGCCAGTTCCCTGGGGTATCTGGCATTTGGGGTCTTCTCTAAAACAACAGTGTGCTATCAACGCTTTGGGCCTGCCAGGTGGCTCAGTGGTAAAGACCTGCCTGCTAATGCAGGAGTCTCTGGAGCCGTGGGTTTGATCCCTGGGTCAGGAAGATCCCCAGAGGAGTAAATGGCAACACACTCCAGTATCCTTGCCAGGAAAATCCTATGGGCAGAGGAGCCTGGTGGGCTGCAGTCCATAGGGTTGCAAAGAGTTGGACATGACTAAACACACACATAAGGCAACAAGCTCCCCTAAGAATTCACCTACACTCCTTCAGCTCCTCAGTCTCTTTTTTAGTGTTCAATTTGTGGAATTAGAATATCTCATCCATCTGCTAAAACTATTTCTTCAGTTCTTACCTAATTAAAATACCTAGGTTATGTAGAATCAACAGGTGTGTGTTACAAACAGGTATAGGAAACAAAGATAATCACCATCAAATTGTCAAAAGATCATAGCTGAACTCTTGAATCCAGCTTCAACTTCATGGCCTTGGGCAAGAGATTTAACTTCCCTAAGCTTTAATTTATTCCTCTGTTAAAATAGGGATAGTCCTGTCAAGTTCACTGGAAGATACCCATGAGATGATATAGGAGAGAAATTTCTCCACAAATGTTTGTCACTATGGAGTTTATTATTACACAAATACTTTAAAAAGAATCTACTATCTTCTCTGAAGAGTTTTAATTTATCATGATAGTCCTTGATATTGTAATCTCATAGAATCGTGTAAAAGGAAACATGTCCAGTGCATGTTACCTGATTTCTGTTTGTGCTCATATGGACCACAGGGCTGTTTGTGTCTCACTGGTCCTCATCCAAGCTCTAGAAATAGCCTCAGTGAGAAACAGGATATTTTCCTTGTTAAAAGGCAGATAGCAAATTTTGGATCATTGAATCTCCTCCTTTTTATTTGGTGCTTCTAAACTTTTTATATACCCTGATGTGTGGCTTCTTCCCTCGTTGGTCCTGGCTAACCTAGAAGGCTAAGGATTTTTCTCATGGAGAACAGAGGAGGCTCATAGGATATTAGTTATATGTCCCAATACTGCCCTCCAAATGGCACCAGCTGAAGACAATGGCGCACCAATGATGGGAAGCTCATTTCTCAGACCCTGCTCTTAACAGTGAAGTCTGCAAAGTGCATACAGTGATCAGCCATAACCTCACATCTTCTGAGAAGCACTCGTCCCAAATGAAAACAGACCTGTGCCAACCTGAAGACGTTATTTCTAATTCCAGCTCTGTCAGGATCTCCCTGTGTAGCCTTTGGTGAGTCACTTTTTGCCTCTGGGCCTTCAAGTCACTTGAAGTTTGGGATGTTATACTGCATTCTTTCCTATACCTTTGAAAATATTCCTAAAGCACTTTCTGCCCTCCCACTCCTCTCAGCTTTGAATGTGTTATGTAGCTGAGCTAGGTTGCCAAAGCTGCAGTCTGATTTCCCAAGCAGACCTGATGTGAGTTTGGGACTCTTGCTCATGATGTTGGGGTTGGGGTATATAAAGAGGTTTATGTTGGTGCAGAGACGAGATCTGCATGTTAATCTGCTTTCAAGGACAGTGTAGATGGTAAATTATTGTTCTGCTAGTCTAGGCTTCCATTTCACTCTCACTGGAGCAAGACCCAGGAGACTTATAAGACCATGCTAAAAATTTAGTGGATTAGTACTGTAGTTATAAAAAGGGCATGTAGGTCAGACTGCAGACTCAGATAAAACTGAATTTATCTCCCTTCTTATTAACTATATGACCTTGGGAATACAGCTTTAACTCCCTGACTCTCAGTTTCCAATTTAGAGTGTCGTGACAATTAATTAACGGTGGACATGACTTAGGGTACTACTTACTAAAGCATAATTATAGCTTAAAAATGAAATATAGTTTCTAATAGCAATTTTCTTCCAGGCTACAGTATAGAAATAGGGGAAAAGAATAAATTTACAATGGAGAAACCTGATGTATACTACCTTAGTAAAGGTGATCAAGGTAAACATCAACAATGATAAATCATGTTGATAGTATGAATGCCTGGTATGATATAATGATACGATGTGGCACTTTATATATGTGAGATCATGCTCTTACCAACTCATAAGCCCAGTCTAATCATGAGAAAAATATTAAAGTCCAATATGGAGGCGTTCTGCAAAATACCTGACCAGTACTCCTCAAAACATCAAGGTAATCAAAAACAAAGAAAGCCTGGAACTGTCACAGCAAGATGAACCTAAGGAGGGGATGAGTGAAAGGAGGGGGCAGATTAAGAGGTGAAACCTTCCAGTTACAAAATAAATGAGTCACAGGGATAAAATGTACGGAGTGGAGATTATAGACAATCATATTATAATAACTTTATGCAGTGACATACTTAATAGTAACTAGACTTACTGTGGTGAGCATTTTGCAATGTATTGAAGTATAAAATCACTATGTTGTACACCAGGAACTAACACAGTGTTGCAAGTCAATTATGCTTCAATTAAAAAATAGGAACATGTAATCACAGTATTCTAATGGGTTCTACAGTGAATAATATTTGCTGCTTATAATGATGCAAACACTAGTTGTTGATATAATTTGAAGTATGACAGAGTTTTGGGGAGAGGATGAAAAGGAGGAATGGAGGTATTAAACCTTTGTCTCTTGTAACATTTATACATTTTTAAGTTGCCCTTTTCTCTTTATCATATCTATATGAGATGAGAGATGTTATCTAAACCCATTGTGATCGAACCCAGGCCTCCCACATTGTAGACAGACGCTTTACCATCTGAGCCACCAGGGAAGTCAGTCATTTCATAATATATGTAAATCAGAACTTAATTCTGTATGCTTTAAATTTATACAGTGATTATGTATATTATATATATGTATCAATTACTCCTCAGTAAAACTGAAAAAAAGCTTTTTTAAAATGTCAATTTGAGACTAAATCATTTAAAAGAAAAAAAGAGGAGGCCCAAGGAGACACGATGCCTAAATATAATGTGGTGTCCTAGATAGGATCTTGGAATAACAACAACAGAGAAAAAAAAACGCATAAAACAAGGAAATCTGAATTCTAATTAATAATAACAGATCAGTATCGGTTCATTAATTATAGCAAAAGTGCCATACTAACATAAGATGTTAATAAGAGAGAAAACTGGGTGCAAGGTATATGGAAATTCTGTACTGTCTTTTTGATTTTTCTATAAATTTGAAAAATAAAATATGTTTTTAAAAATGGACTATAACAGCCCCTTTCGGTGGACTCACTGAGTTAACACACTTGTATGAAGTGTATGTTCTGTGCTAAGCCTTGTGCTGGGTGCTGGATCACAGACGGAACGAGGCAAGGCCCTGGCCTCCCAAAGAGCATGGAGCCTGTGGGAAGTCAGCCAAGAAACTAGGCCTCCCATCCTCTCTGTTACACTGGAAGGCTCTGTACTTCACCTCGGAGACCTAGCTGGAGTACAGCAGGTAAAGAAGGACCTGGCAGCCTTCTGGGCTGGGGGCTGTATGTGTGAAAGAGCTGAGACATGTGAGGGCAGTGAGATGTGTGTTGGAGTGGAATGGAGGCAGAGATATATGAAGCTAGAAAACTCAGACCTCATTTATTTCTTAAGTATTTCAAGCACCTACTCGGGACCTGGACTTTCCAGGTGGCTCCATGGTAAAGAATCCGTCTGCCAGTGCAGGAGACCCAGGTTCAATTCCTGGATTGGGAAGAGCCCCTGGAGAAGGGCCTGGAAACCCACTCCACTATTCTTGCTTGGAGACTCTTGTGGACAGAGGAGCCTGGTGGGCTACAGCCCATGGGGTTGCAAAGAGTCAGACATGACTCAGTGATTAAATAACAAACTCTATACCTAGGAATGTGTTGGGAGCTGCCTGAAGGTGAGAAGGATGACATGAGCATGGTCTCCGCCCTAAAGAAATGGGAATAAGGACAGTGTACAAGTCATCCCAGATGATGGTTTATTTGGAAATTGATCACTGACATGAGAGGATCAAAAGGGAATGACTAGTGAATATGTGTCCCTGTGTATGTGGAGGGTGGTGGTGCTGCTTAGAGTAGATCCCCGGGCTACTATAACAAATCACCACACAGTTGGTGGCTACTAAACAAGAGAAATTTATTTCTCACAGTTATAGAGACCAGACACCTGAAATTCAGGGGTCCGTAGGCCTGCGCTCCCTCTGAAGGTTGCAGGGGAGGAGCCTCATGCTTCGCTTTGTCCTGCTTCTGGCGGCTATCAGCCTTGCTTGGCTTGGCATCTCACTGCAATCTCGGCCTCCATCTGCATATCACCTTCATACCTTATTCTTCCTGTGTGTCTCTATGTTTCCTCCTCTTCTTATAAGACCACCTGTCATTAGATTTAACATTCACCCTAAATCTAGGATTATCTCCTTTCAGGATGAACTTAATTATACCTGCAAAGACCTGTTTTCCAAGGTCACCTTTGGAGTTTCCAGTTGGGGAAACATACTAGGACATAATGTTGGGACATAAACATATCTTGTTTGGGGGCAGGGGCTGCACTCACTATCCAACCCATTTAAGTGGCCAAGGAAGGACTTTCTGAGATGGGGACATTCTTGTGGAAAGTCTGGTTTGCAAAGAATAGGGAAGAGGGTTCTAGGTAATGAGAATGCCACGCCCAGAAACCTTGAAGCAAGAAAGAGCTGTGTACATCTGAGAAGCTAAAAGGACCGGAAAGCTGTAGGAAAGGGAGAGAGGAGCCAAGAATACCTTGTACGGCCTGGTAGGTGGGTCCATCCTGAGTCACAGATGGTCAGGGGAAGGGAAGGGATCTCAGAATGACTTGGGCCAGCGTCCAATCTCATTCTCAGCCCCGAGCTCCCCTTTCACCTACCTCCTGCTCTGGAAGGCTTACCCTCAGTGCACGACAACAGCTCCTGGGCCCTGATTCGGTGACATTCCGCCCTGCAGGAAGAAGCCCTTTGTCTGTGGCTATTTCAATGTCATCCAGCCAGAGTGCTGGCAGCTTTATAGCACCCTGTGAGCCTGGGTCTCAGTGCCAGCTTCCAGTTTTGCTGCAACAAGCCCCATCAGGCCCCACTGTGAGCTGCTTCTCTGAATAAGCCCTACCTGGTTTTGTTTCAAGTCACTAAGGCAGCTGTTCTGCTGGGGCCCAAGCTATGGCCTGCGGTCTAGGAGCTAAGGTTAAATCTCTTTTCAGACTCTTACTGGCCACATAGCTTTGGGCAAACCAGTTAGCCACTCGACGCTCAGTTTCCTCATCTGTAAAATGAAAACAAAAGGCCCAATATCACAGCAAGACGGTGAGGCTCAAATAAAATGATGTGTTCGAGATGTTTTGTGAATTCCAGTGTTCTATGTGATAAAGGAGGTGTTAGTATCAAAGCCCTGGAGTCGCTCATCATCTTCTGGGAGGCAGGGAATGCTCAGGACCCTGCTCATCACATCATACATCTCTCTACTTTGCACTGACAGCTATGGTCACTGTCCATCCCTCCCTACGGGGTTAACACGCCTCATCTCCCACCGAGATTTCATTCTAGAGCGAGCTCCCCAAATGGAAAGAAACAAAACTCAAATTCATGTCCCTGTAAAAAGCAGCCTGCCTTTGAAACTTGACCCTGTTGAAAACCTACTGAGCTGAACACAGAGGAGAAGAAGGGAATTTTAAAAAGGAAGAAAAAAAAAAGAAAACATGAAGTAATTAATCAGCATTTTGTCCAACCCAATTTGGTTTCAAAGACATTCATCAGGACCAACATACCTGTCCAGGCCAATCCTGGGAGCCCTGTGAGTGGCCACGTGGACTTGACCTCCTGGTTGTCCGCAGTCCTGCTCATTTACAAAATGGTTTCAAAGAAGGTAACAGTTTGTGGTAATGGGAAACATATGGGCTGGTGGCTGCTGTCAGTAAAAATAGCCTACATGGCCCATGTGGCCAGACGCAACGTCAAACTGAGTGTAGGAAGACAAAAGCTGTGTGAAGAAAGGAAAAAAGTTGTTTCAAAAGACTAAAGATGGGAGCCTGCCTGGTGGGGGAGGGAGGGACTGGGACGTGAAGGCAAAGGACTCCTCAAAGGCAGAGACGTCTGCATGAAAGGCCAGGCCTCCCTGGCCTGGTTGTCCACACTCTTGTGCCCCAGTTGAGAGGGGGGCCGAGAAGGTTCTTTCTGGGCACAGAGCTGAGGCTCAGCACGCGGGACAGATTTCTGTAGGCTGTGCACTGGGGCACGCATCCTCTTACCCAACCATCCTGACAGAGGATGAAGCCTGAAAGAAAAAAATTCAGGCTGAAACTTTAGGATCTTTTTACATGTATCCTGCTTTGTAGTGTAATAGAAAAATGTGGATTTGAAAATTGTGAGCCTGATTTCTTCTGACCGTAAACACACCCGCTGTATAAACATAAGCAAATTAGTTAATCTCTCCGAGCTTCCATTTATTAGTCTGTAACCAATGACTGTATTCAAGACTATTTGTGCTGATTCTCCTTATTTTTTAGTGGCTTGCCCTGTTCATGCATTCATTCAACAAATATTTATGAAGTACCTGCTATGGGGCCAAGCAGGGTTACAGAGGAATAAATCAGTGAACAAAACAAAACAAAAAAACCCACCTGCTGTCACAGAATTTACATTCTAGTTGTAAGTAAAGCATAGACTGTTGGGAGAAAGAACATGCCATGGACACAAGCAAACTGGGGCAAGGGGTTGAGAGAGCAGGGACTGGGATGCAGTTTTAAGTGGGATGGTCAAGGAAGGCCTTGCTGGAAGGTGACATACAGACAAAACTCGAAGAAGGTGAGAGAGTGAGACACAGACCTGTTTGGGAGGCTAATACTGACAGTGCAGGAAGCCACTGGAGTGGAAGTCTGGGGTGCTCCAGAGACTAGTGGAGCTGGAGTGAAAGGAACCGGAAAGGTATGGGGGTGGCCATGCTGCCAGGGCGGGTGATGCTTAAGAAGGGACTTGGCTTGACTCTGTTGAAGTGGAATGTCTTGGAAAGATTTTCAAAAGAGAAGTGACAGGATTAGATTTGTCTTTTAATTTTTAAAATAGGATGACTCTGGCTGCTGTTTTGAGAAGTTCCTCCATGAATAGGTGCTGAAGCAGAGAGATTAGACAGGAGGCTATTGTAGGAATTCAGATGAGAGCCAATGATTTCTTTGATTGAGATGATGACATTGGAGATGGTGAGTAGTGGCAAGTTCCTCCCAAATGTGCTGCTAGTTTGAATGTGGGTTTGAGAGAGCAGTCAAGAAAGGGTCCAAGAGAGGGAGAGGGTGGGATGATTTGGGAGAAACATGTATAATATCATATAAGAAACTAATTGCCAGTCCAGGTTCTATGCAGGATACAGGATGCTTGGGGCTGGTGCACTGGGATGACCCAGAGGGATGGTACAGGGAGGGAGGTGGGAGGGGGGTTCAGGATGGGGAACACGTGTACACCCGTGGTGGATTCGTGTTGATGTATGGCAAAACCAATACAATATTGTAAAGTAATTAGCCTCCAATTAAAATAAATAAACTTAAATTTTAAAAAAGGAAAGCTCCAAGAAAGGATACATGTATATATATGGCTGAGCATCTGTTCTGTTCACCTGAAACTATCACAATATTGGTAAATGGCTATACTTCAATACAAAATAAAAAGTTAAAAAAGAATAATGCTGCTAAAAGTAGCTGAAAGAAGCTGCTGTTAGCAGAGATGGAGATGACCGTAGGTGAAGCAGGCTAGGGAGGACAGACCGGGTGTTCAGTGCTACACACGTTAATTTTGAGATGCTTATTAGACATTCAAGTTGAAACAGAGCATCCCAGTAGATGAGAGTCGTAAACTCATAGATAATACTAAAGATGATGAAACACTAGATTATCATGGGAGGCGAATGAAGAGAGAGACGAAAAGGTAGTGATAAGCACTGGGCATCAAGGATTCACAGAGATTAAGTAATTTTCTACACAACATCATCTTCCAAAGCATGAGCAACAACAAGGGCCAACGAAGTGTGTATGTATATGGACCTGAAACCTCCTGTGATAGATGGTGCTATTACTATTTATATAAAAGAAAAGAGCCCAGAGAAGTAAAGTGATGTGCTCAATGTCAAACAGCTAATGAAAAACAGAACAGGAATTCTAACCCAGGTGTCCTGACCCCAGTTCTAATGCTCTTTCCATTCCAGCCATTGGCCCAGTGCAGGGCTTGCTTCTAAGGTAGGCATGCATCTTCCATCCTCAATATATTCCTCTTGCTTCTCCAAGTTTTCAATCAAAAACAGATCATTCTAACAGCTAAGTACTCTTGTTTTCCAAGCAGGAGGTCTTGCCTTAGAAAATAAGAAAATTATGAGAAACTGTTTTTGGCAAAGCCTGGGAAAGAAATGACAGGAACAAGAGGAAGAGAGAAAATGACAAAAATCTTGCCTTCTATCTTCCCCATAGGTACTCATTGTCTCCTGGACTCTAAATCATCTTCTCTCTCTGTGGAGGACATAGATATAAGGCAGATACAATCTCCCCTGCCTTCTAAATCAGGCACAAGGGAGGGATAGAAAAATAAATTGTTGTACATGGGGTCACCCAGCAATTCGAGAATGTGACTTGGAAGAGGTCCTAGTTATTTGGCACCACTCCTTTCCCCTAAAGTCTGACACTACTTTATGCCATGCATGCAGAAATTGGTGAAAATAAAATAATATCTAGTAATTTGTGAAGCACTTTTTCTTAATTTGGAGGATAATTGCTTTACAGTGTTGTGTTGGTTTCTGCCATAAAAACGTGAATCAGCCAGAAGTATACATATGTCCCCTCCCTCTTGAAACTCTCTCCCACCACCCTCCACATCCTACCCATCTGGGTTGTCACAGAGCACTAGGTTGAGCTCCCTGCCTCATCCAGCAACTGCCCACTAGCTGGCTATTTTACATATGATAATGCATATGTTTTAATGCCTCTCTCAATTGGTCCACCCTCTCCTTCCCCAGCTGTGTCTACAAGTGTAGTCTCTATGTCTGTTTCTCTCTTCCTGCCCTGAAAATAGATTCAGCAGTACCACTTTTCTAGATTCCATATATATGCATTAATATATGATATTTGTTTTTCTCTTTCTGACTAGCTTCACTCTCTGTAACAGGCTCTAGGTTCATCCACCTCACTACAATTGACTCAAATTCATTTCTTTCTATGGCTAAGTAATATTCCACTTATGTACCACAACTTCTTTATCCATTCATCTATTGATGGATACCTAGGTGGCTTGTGAAGCACTTTTTAACCCATTGTTGATGCCACTGTTTGAGGCAGTTACTGTGCATGTTGACATCCATTTTATAGATGAATAAACATGGCTTGGAGAGATTAAATAATTTGACGTGCTTGTGTGCACGCTAAGTCGCTTCAGTGATGTCCGACTCTTTGCGACCCTATGGACTATATCCCTCCAGGCTCCTCTGTCCAGGGGATTCTCCAGGCAGGAATACTGGAGTGGGTTGCCATGACCTCCTCCAGGGGATCTTTCTGACCCAGGGATCGAATCCGTGTCTCCTGTATTGCAGGCAGATTCTTTACCATGAACCACCAGGGAAGCCCAAGGGATTTGACAAAGGTTACCATAAAACAAATGCTGTGATTTTACCAAATGTGATTATTATCACTAGAAAATAAATGTAAATTTATATGAAAAAGTGCCTCACTTGGCATCCACAGAACCTGCAACAATCAAGTCCAGTTTTGCTTTGGCATCACCAATTTCTTCAGTGTGATCAAGAGTCTTACCTGCATCTGCCTTCTCCCTTTCCTATTTGGCCAACTTCACACCTTTCTCAGAAGCACTTAATGTTGTTCCTCTCAAAGGAATGGCCTGGATCTTCTCCATCCTTTATCCCCAGTGCCTCCTCTGTTTGCTGTTGCTGTGCAGGGAACTGCATATGTTGGCTGGGCTGCACTGAGCTGAAGAGGAGAGGAAGAAGGTTGGAAGAATAGTTTGGAGTTAAGACCACAAAGAGCCTTGAGTGCCAAGCCAAGTTGTGTGTATATCCATCTATGATTAGCAGGAGCCAGGGCCACTGGCTTGTCTAGCCCCTAGGTTCTGCAGCTCCATGCTGGATTGTCTTTAAAAAGACAGTTTCCTAAGTCAGTAAAGAAGGGGTGGACATGTCTTCCGCACAAATGTCAGAAGAACCTTGCCAACACTTTTCAGATTTGACAACTTGACTTCATTTTTTTCTTCCCACTCACATCTTAGGTCTTGTTATGACTTCAGCCAAAGAAAACCAACTCAGGGCCATGTTAGGCTTGTTGGGAGTTTAAAGCAGGGAGACAGCAAGTAGGAGGTGACATTTGATGTTTTGAGGCTTCCTGCTCACATTTAAGACTCAGTAATTTAGTGTGGATTATTTGAGTCAGATGAATAGGGAGAAGTGTTCAGTTCCATTCAATTCATCCCATATTTATTAGCTGTGCTAGGACCAAAAGGAAGAGAAAGAGGCTCTAGCTCCTGCTCCAGTGCAGCCAACTGTCTGTCTAAGGAGAAGAGAAGAAAAAGAAATATACAGATAAGTGCACAACGAGGCAGAACCTGATTCTAAGAAGTGGTGGTAACGTGACACACAGTCTTACAGAATTTTTTTGGTTGGTGGAGATATACATTTCTCTAGACTTCCAAAGAAGTTCCCAGCACAGAGTTTAAGGCTACAAGGAAGAGGAAGAGGAATAAGGTTCTTAAGACTAGTTGAAATATGACTACAAAGAGCCTTGAATGCCGAGCTAAATTGAATGTATATCCATCTGTAGTTAACAGGCAGCCAGTGTCACTGCACCATCTAAACACCAAATTGTTCCAGACACTTGTTTACCCTTCCAAATGTGATGCTAAGAGCTCTGGAATCAGGGATTGCCCTTTTATATTTTTCCATGTTGTGCCCAGCCGATTGCTAGACACAGAATTTGACATTAGATTCTGGAGAACCAAAACTTCCTCTCAAGCCACATTGGAGTTATTTCCTTACCTTAGGAATGACAATCATAAATTCTTACTAAATTTGTTTTCAGGTATCTTTTGTATTTCATAGACCAGGAAATTTTTGTATCCTTTCAAGTAATTCAATTGAAAATAATAACCAGGGAAGTCCAAGAATACTGGAGTGGGTAGCTTATCCCTTTTCCAGCAGACCTTCCTGACCCAGGATTCAAACCAGGGTTTCCTGCATTGCAAGCAGATTCTTTACCAGCTGAGAGCTACCAGGGAAGCCTATTTAAAAGCAGTTTCCATCAGTTGTCATAAACATTTCATGAAAGGATGAGAATTTTAACAGTCACCCCCCTCAAAAAAGAAAGATGGAATCTCAGAAAGAAAAGCCACCTTTAAAAAAAAGAGTTGACAATCTAACACTGTCATTTAAGGACATTTCTGTAAATTTCAAAGTAAAAATAGAATGTGAAATTGTGCTTTATGCTCTATATGTGCTGAGTTGCTCAGTCATGTCCAACTCTTTGTGACCCCATGGACTGTAGCCCACCAGGGTCCTCTGTCCATGGGATTCTCCAGGCAAGAATACTGGAATGAGTAGTCATTCCCTTCTCCAGGAGATCTTCCTGACCCAGGGATCAAACCCAGGTCTCCATTACAGGCAGATTCTTTACCATATGAGTCACTAGGAAAGCCCATTTATGCTATAGACAGTTTTTTTTTTTTTTTTGTTTTTTTGGTAGAAGTCAAGCCTTCATGACTTGCCCAGTCACACACTTGGTTAGTGGCAGAATGTGAATGAGTCCTGTTGGGTCCCAGCATGTCCTTGGCTAATATTCTCTGTTGTCCAGGACCTGTCAGAGGGTAATCTCATGGAACTGTTGCCCAGATGAAGTTGTGCATAAGTAGCTTCCTCTTCCATCTGACAATGTTGGCCCCTCACTCCCAGACCACCACTGGAGAGAATCATAAAATGTCCCACTAAATCATCTCCAAGGTAATTCATAAAATGTCCTATTAAAGGTGAGCTAAAACTATGACTATAATCTTCACAAAGAGCCTTGACACAACCACCGATGTCCTAGTTTGTTATACTTTTTGGTTCAGCAATTAAAAAAAAAAAAATCCACCTGCCAATGCAGGAGACACAGGAGATGCAGGTTCGATCCCTGGGTCAGGAGGAAATGACAACCACCCTAGTGGGACACAACTTAGCAACTGAACAGCAACAACAAAGCTAGACTGGGGCCTGAGGAAGTGCCCAGGTCTCTCCCCTTATGGCCGGGGGTCAGGCGGGGCTACCCTCTCCTCGTCTAGCACAACTGACTGCTTGAAGGGAAACTCTGGCCCTCGCATGGACCCCTGCTGCACTTCATCTCACTGGATGCCGAATGAGTTCGGCTCATCATTCCAGCCAACTGAGATCATTTAGAAGTTTGATGTTGTCATCAATCATTTCTTCTCTCCCTCCCAGCTGTGTGTCAGCTATAGCTGCGATAAGTGGACTTGTTATGTCTTTGTCCAGGTCACTGGTACCAAATACTGAACAGGTCTGAGGACAGTTTTCTGGGGCATACCTCTACAATGAACCCAGGGCATTTGCTTGGGCCTGGACCCCTGCATTTGTCCCATGCTATTATTGATTTTTTATTGCTATATATAAGTCCTACAAGAGCTAAGCCTTGACTTTATAGTCCTTTTAATCCTCGTTGGACACAATGCTGACTGTTAAAGAAAAACTCAGTGTTTGCGACAGGGCACTAAACAGGGTCACTGATTTGATGTCAGAAGACTCAAGTTCAAGTCACAAGGGACCCACTTCTAATGACTATGTCTAAGCTGTTTCTCCTCCAAGGGTCTCAGTGTCTCTGCCCGTAACAGAGAGATAGGTTATCCCCGCAGACAGCCTCGCTCAGTTGTGCAGCTCCATAAAGCAACGCCAAGTTTGCTTTTCACCCACTCCTAGTCTTGCTTTTACATGACACGTCTTCAAACTGAAATGCCTTTCCCCTTTCTTTTCTATCAGTACTACTCTTACCCTGCCCCCCTTCTCCTCCTTCCCTGGGAAGCCTTCCTGCCCCCTTAGGAAGCCATCACCTCCTTCTCTGGGCTCCCACAGCACTCTGCAGGTCTTTGTGGGGACACTTATGTCCCCAGTTGACTGTTGTTTTTGTCCATTTTCCCTCAAACCAATGGTCTTAGAAGTCAAGAGCTACCTCATAGATATCTGGCCCTGGCACCTGGAGACAGGAGGACACTCATAAGAGGTTTATGGAACAATGATAGTTGATTGCAGGCTGCCGACTCAGTCACATTCTTGCCTTAGTGATGGCCCTGGGGAATGGGGTGGCTTTACAGGTCTTTACTTGGGCCACTGGCAGGTGTCACACTGAGCACAGCTATTCTGGGGGTCGAATGTCCTTGGTTTAACCTTATGCTTAGTCAGCTGTTCAGTAGTGTCTGACCCTTTTGCAATCCCATGGACTGTAGCCTGGGCCCCTCTGTCCATGGGATTCTCAGGCAAGATACTGGAGTGGGTTTCCATTTCCTTCTCCAGTGGATCTTCCAGACCTGGGAATTGAACCTGTGTCACCTGTCTCTCCTGCATTGCAGGTAGATTCTTTACCTGCTGAGCCACTGAGGAAGCCCTCCGGTTTATCCCTGGGGAGAAACAGAGGTGGAACTAATGGACAAATTGAGCCTCTGTGGGAACAAATTGAGCCTCTGTGGGAACAAATTGAGCCTCTGTGGGAACACATATCGTGTCTGTTTTGCTTATCACTGTTGCAGGGTGGGTTGCCCAGCCAGCAGACTCTGAGAAGGAAGTTTGCATCCAAGAGGTTTACCGGGAGGGCCACTGGGATGGGAGAGTAGGGGAAACAGGATTGAGCAGACAGAACCTGAACTGCAATGTCATGGCCCAAAGGACCCAGCTGGCCCTGTGGAGAACTCTGGAGCTGGGGACAAACCTTCAGAGTTGTCCCAAATTGAGACAAGCAGATGGGGCCCTCAGTGGACACCCTCCCATTGACCTGTCTTGGATGAAGGCTACCTTTTCGAAGGGGGTGAAACTTTTGGCTGGGTGGTTCTCTTCAGCTGAGGACATTCCCGGAGAGAGACAAAGCTGAGAGCTGCCAACACTTGGAGCTGCTGGTGAATGAGAGCCTCGGGGCTGGAGCGGGCGTGTCTATTAACATCGCTGAGCCTGGTAGCCCCTCACTTGTTGAAGCCCTTCAGTGAACACTTGCCGAGTGAATGAAGGAGTCTGTGACCGATCTCAAATGGAATCTTGTAGGCTGTCTGTGGGACTGTCCGTTCAGTCCACGTACCTGTACATGGGCAACCTTCGGCCAAGGCTGTGAGGTGCCTGGCTCAGGAATGAGTAAGACACGTTCCCTTCTCCCCAGAAGGAAGGCAGATATGTAAACAGCCAGTCTGACTCCCAGAGGAGGATTATAGGAGAGGTAAACTCAGAGGGCTGTGGTAGCAAGAAAAGCTTCTTAAATAAGTTGACATTGAAACTGAGGCCTGAAGGGCGAGAAACAAGAGATTCTAGGACAATATGAAGTGTAGACAGATGATGCAGTGCTGGTGTGAGAGCCCCTGGTGTGGACCCTGTGGTGGAGGCAGGCCGGGCCACGTTTTCAGGGCCTTGCAGGTCACACTGCAAAGCCCAGACCAGATCCTAGAAGCAGTGAGGGAACAAGGACGGCTTTTCAGCAGAGGGCTGACAAGCCAAGTTTTCCTTTCCGAAGGAACATGGGGGTTCAGTTCCTCGTGTCATTTTCCATCTCCGTTTCAATGGGAACCACCACCCACCTAAGCACATACCGTACCTGGGACCTCCACCCGGGCACGGCATGAACTGTCCCTGACGCTGGGACCTCCAACAGGTTGAGGGAGCCACTGGCCCTCGGGAGATAGGGCGTGCTCTTGCCTTGACTTGCAGGCAGAAGCTCCTGAGGGTGTGACCCCAATGAAAGGAAGCCCTGTCAACATGGCAAAGTCAGAGCGACTCTTCCCACAGAGACAGTATCAACATACAGTGGGAAGAGCACTGCCGGAGGAGTCCATCCTCAGACACTTACTGAATCTATGGTCCAGGCAGATGACTAACTCTTATGCATAAAGTGAGAAAAGAACTCACCACATGTGTGATGAGGATGCTCACAGTAACCTAACAATGCGAAATCATGTATGTGTTTCAGATTGACAAAGATTTTTTAAAAGAATGATTAGTGCTAATGAAAATGGATAATATGGGCTGGCTAATTCACTGTGGGTAGCATATTAAAAAGCAGAGACATTACTTTGCCAGCAAAGGTCTGTCTAGTCAAGGCTATGGTTTTTCCAGTGGCCATGTATGGATGTGAGAGTTGGACTGTGAAGAAAGCTGAGTGCTGAAGAATTTATGCTTTTGAACTGTGGTGTTGGAGAAGACTCTTGAGAGACCCTTGGACTGAAGGAGATCCAACCAGTCCATTCTGAAGGAGATCAGTCCTGGGTGTTCTTTGGAAGGAATGATGCTAAAGCTGAAACTCCAGTACTTTGGGCACCTCATGCGCAGAGTTGACTCATTGGAAAAGATTCTGATGCTGGGAGGGATTGGGGGCAGGAGGAGAAGGGGAAGACAGAGGATGAGATGGCTGGATGGAATCACTGATTCAATGGACATGAGTTTGAGTGAACTCCAGAGTTGGTGATGGACAGGGAGGCCTGGCATGCTGCGATTCATGGGGTCGCAAAGAGTCAGACCCGACTGAGTGACTGAACTGAACTGAACTGAAGTCTAGTGAATTGGAATAAACAATGAAAGAAAGTGAAAGTGAAAGTCACTCAGTTATATCTGACTCTTTGCGACCCTATAAACTATATAGTCCATGGAATTCTTCAGGCCAGAATACTGTAGTGGGTAGCCTTTCCTTTCTCCAGGGATCTTTCCAACCCAGGGATCAAATCCAGGTCTCCCACCCCAGGTGAGTCACAAGGGAAGCCTTAGCAATTTGACAACTAATAGCATTTTTGACATACATATATCCTTTGACACAGAGACTCCATTTTTAAAATTTATTCAAAAGAAATAATTAGAAATAAATGGGGAAATGTATGCTAGAGTTATTCAGCAAAACATATTCAACAAAACAATTTTTACTCATGAGAGTAAAGATTCCTATCCATGGAAATAACCAACATGTCCATCAACAACACCTAGCAGCTGATAATAGTGTTAGTAAATTTCAGCACACATGTATATTAAAATATTATGCAGCAATGAAAAATGAGGCTTTTGAATTTGATTTATCAACATAAAAAATGCTTGTAATCTAATGCTAAGAAAAGAAAAAAATTTACTTATATTTTAATCCCAATTTTTAATCACAATAAAATCTAAAAAGATCTGTTATAAAATTGGAATTGAAATGTTTTTTTTTTTTCCACTTAGCATTGTACTATAAGCAACTGGTTTACCTACATGGTAACTAATTACCCATCTGAGTACTAGGCCAATTCTAATTTCCTACTTTTTTTAAAGTATTTCAGGCATTCTACAATTGTTATTTCTATAATTTTTATAATCAGAAAAACAGAAACATAATTTTAAATATGAATAATGTATGCTTTCTAGGATTCCTGTGATGATAGATAATGCACATGAAAAAGATCTTTTAAACAGTAAACCCTGTGTGTATGTGAGGATCTGCTTTTCTGAAACTCTACGTTTCTCTTTACCATAGCATCTCAGGGTAAGGGGAGCAGCCATACTGAGGTTCTGGTACCCAGGCAAGGTCTTCTGTTGGCAATAAGTGATTTCTCTGAGGGATAACATCACAGCAATCTATGAAGGAGGCCTCTTATCTATCTCCTCAGTCCTTCCAGTCTCTTCAGTCCCATTGTCCTACCTGGTTCAGACCCTCATCAGCTCTTTATACCACCACATCAACTCCAGTCCTGTTTTTCTGTTTTTTTTTTTTTTTTTTTCTGTCTCCTGCATCCCCATCTCATTCGCCTCCCATGCTGTGGCCATGACAGTTGTTCCATGGAGCACTTCTGACCATGTCTCTCCCATGCTGAGCTTCTTGGTGTGGTGTATGAGGCCATTCATAATCTCACTCCATGTAACTCCCCAGGGACTTCTGCTTCTCCACCACGTCCAAAAACACAACATTGGCCCTAAAACTGTATTATGTTAGTTCCCGAGACACCCTAGTTTTGGGTTTGTTTTGTTTTTGTTTTTTTTTTTTAGTGTCTCCATCTTTCTGGAATGTTTTTTTCCCTTTCTTCATCCTGAAAACTCCTAGGCATTCTCTGTGAGGTTGCCTTCTCTCTACTTCCCATCCCATGTCCAAAGATGTATATCATGACACAGGCAGTAAATCTAATCTGGGTAATTCTTTATAAGTCTTTATATGTCTGTCTCCTCCACTGGATTACAGGCTCCTCAAGGAGGTATCTTATTCACTTTTGAAACATTGCCACCTAACATGTGCCCAGTACAGTCCGGGCATTTGTTAACATGATGTTGAATGAATTTTGTCAGAATTGTAGCCCATGGTATAAAGCAAATCATACCTCCATTTCCCCTGGCTGCTCTGTAATGCTGACTTCACTGAGTCCCCAGCCACCCAAGTGATCTCTCATAGTTGTCATCTGGAGGACAGGAGAGCTTTAGGGGAAAAGCAGAGCCTCTCAATTACCAATTATGACTATCCTCATTTTAGTTCAGGTTTTTCCATGCAAACAGACAGTCAACATGTGATTGGAGAAGAAATAGAAGTATATTTCTATTAAAACCATGTTCCTTAGGTTGTCACTCTGAATTTATATCCCTCTGGCCCTTGCCAAGTTGGCTGTTGGCTATGCTCTGTCCTGAAATAAGAGCATTCTTCTCATAGCCCCAGGAGATGCCTACAATGCCTGAAGATTGAAAACAGACCTTGTAACATGGATTTGGGAATTTGTAGAATCCAAAGTACCACTATCCTATATAACCTGCTCCAGATAATCTAGCTTCCCTTCACATCTCTGATTAGAGCTGGGTTGGGTTAGAGGGTTCACTTCCTGAACACTGCTGCTGCTACCCAAGAGGATGGGCAAGAAATCTTATTAGAACAGAAAGAGTCATCAGCTCTGGGTAGAGGGAAGTGCCACCTATGGCCAGTCGATTTTGATTTTGGAGCAGAAACAATCATGGGATAAATGCACATCTAAGTGTTTAAATCAATAAAAGCTAGCAATTATTGGGTATCAACTATGAACAAGGCCCTCCTTTGGGGTCTGGTGAGAGATGATGAGTTGAGTAAGAGGATCATTGCTTTTAAACTGCTCATTTCTGCTGGAGAGAAAAGGTTTGGCTCTAAATAGCTATTAATTACAGTAGAATAGGATAAAAGTGGAATGGAATGAAATGAAATAGAATAGAATAGAAAGTACGGTGTGTGTGCCAACTGGTAATATAAAATGATGGAGAGAACATGGGTTTAGCAGGCAATAAGATTCAGGCTCAAATGCAAGCTTAGCCAATTACCTTAAACAAAGTACCATACCTCTTGCTATTTTTATTATTGTTTAGTCACTATGTCATGTCCAACTCTTTCGTGACCTCATGGACTGGAACCTTGCAGACTCCTCTGTCAATGGGATTCTCCAGGCAAGAGTACTGGAGTGGGTTGCTATTCAGGGGAATCTTCCCAACCCAGGGATCGAACCTGCATCTCCTGCATTAGCAGGCAGATTCTTTACCACTGAGCCACCACAGGCCTCTTATAGCCTCAGTTTTTTCAGCTATAAGATGGGCTTAACAGCCACTTCACAAAGAAGGAGTTTAATAGAGTTTTAATGAGATGGAGCACATGGGCTCCTAACCTACATCAGCCCTAGCCTCCCTCCCATTCACTTTCATTCAGATCTGAGATCCAGGGACCCCATGAATAACTGTGAGCAAACCCTCAGAGGTCTCAAGAGGGAGTGTCAAGAAGGGAGGCCAGAGGATGCTGGAATGACAGGTTTTGCCCCATTCTTTCAGTTTTCAGAAGAATGTCTACCTGTTCTGTTATCTTGGGTCTGTACGTCTTTGGACTTAGCAAATGCTCTGTCAGATAGGTGAAATGATTTCGGTTCCTGTAGATTATAACTGCTGTCAGCCTGAGAAACTGAGCTGGGCTTCCTTGGACCGGGAGCTGAGGCTTGCCACTGCGGTGGCCTCCCTTTGCGGTGCCCAGCTCCTTGCCAGACCACAGAGCACATGAGAAGAGGAAAATAAACAACAATCAGAGAAGACACGGCCTTCTCCATGAAGGAGCTGCTACCCTGGCCTGCAGGCTTGAACAATGCAATCAAGCTTGGAGAGTCTCTCTTGGTTTACAATGCCTGATTGCTGGAATGCTAGACTTCTGAAAGAGTGCATGGGACAGTGGGTTCAAGTCTCTGAGTCTTGTTCATTTTGTATATGAAGGAAAAAAAAATCCAAGTCGGTCTATAAATAGGGAGAACAACTGACTTTTCCACTTGTGGCTCTTTTTACCCAAAACCCAACTATGCGGAAATATTATTTTCCTCATTATAGTCAGGCTTGGAGAGTTTAAATGCAGCATAACCAATAAGAGCACTGGATTAGTTAATAGAAGACTAAGGAGTCAGTGTTGTCTTAGCTCCCTATGGTCTGGAGAACTTTGAAACTGTGATTTAAATATCTTGTGATTCATTGTCTTTGTCTTTCAAATAGGTACAGTGATACCTATTCTACTGGGTTTGTTTATGGATTAACTAAGTTAGTATGGAAGAATCTGGCACTTCATTAAATGTGAGTTTGTTTCATAGCTCCCCATAAGACACTGGGTAAACCCTTTAATCAGTGTTAGAATTTCTCGTTTGTGAAACTAAACCCATCTACCTCATCCTTTCTACCTCTCAGAGCTGATTTGAGGTGTTAAGGTGATGGTAGAATGAATGTGCTTTGTAACTGGAAAGCATTAGGCAACATAGTCTATCAGAGTGGTTCTTTCAACCATGTGGGAATTTCTCAGGAGAAGAAACTATGTCCTTTTAAAGGTCTACCCTTTCAATCACCTCTTACATCTGAGAGACACTTTAGAATAGACCAGACTGAATGCTCAGTGATTATCAAGGGGCTGAACAAAGATTCAGGCTCCAGCTATTGTTGAAATGAAGCCATGTTGGCTACAGGGCCAGTGCCTAAATCCTTTGAATGCCATATAGCCTCAAAATAATAATAATAATAAATAAAAGCTGACAAAGCTTGACGCCAGCTACATGATTAACTGGACAAAACCTACACACTCTAAGCCATGAGATCAAAGAGAACACTCTTTCCAACAAGTACCCTCTTAGAGAACTGGGGCATGATTCATCCCAACAAACCAGTTAGGAGTCAAACAAGCAGACTGCCCCTTGCCTGAGGAATTAGATGCGGCTCTGTCCCAGAGAGGAGAGTGACAGGATCATCCCTAACAATCTTTTTATCCAGAAGCAAGTGGTCCATGACTTGAGTCTGACCAGAGAAAGTCTCCTCTGGATCTTCAAAGTGAGATTCTTAAGGACAGGGGTGTGGTGCATCAAATTCAGCTGACATCAAGGCCTCACATAGATTAGGTCCTCAGAAGAGTCATTTTCCATGCTTGTGTCAGGCCTTCACTATTAACTCACAGCTTAGCCCAGACTTTCCTACTGAGGTTTCATTTCTACCACCTCCCTCCATGGATAGAAGGCTAGATGAATAAATGTAACAAATGTGCTTGTAAGCCTCCTCCTGAAATCATCAAAGAGGCTCAAATCAACTGGGACAAGGAGATGGCTGGGGTACATGGCAACATTATTAACCTCTTTTCAGTAGTGTTGACTATATCCTCCCAAATCATATATTGAAGCCCTAACTCTAAGGTGGTGGCATTTGGAAATGTACCCTTTGAAAGGTAGTTAGGGTCAGATGAGATCATGAGGGTGGGGCCTGGGTCTGATGGAATTAGTGCCTTATAAAAAATTATACCAGAGAGTTTGTTCTCTCTCTTTCCCTGTAAATACATTACAGTTTTGGAAACTGGGAGTCCAAGGTCAAGGTAAAAACAGGTTGGTTTCTGATGAGACCTCTCTTCCTTTCTGGTAGATGGCCGCCTGCTCATTATGTGGCCTTTCCTCAGTGAGCGCTTACAGGAAAGAGAGAAAACTCTCTGGTATTTCACTTGCTCAAGCCATGCAGTCCAGGATATTTTGATATGGCTGCCTCAGCTGGCTAAGACAGCAGGGAAAAAGAACTCTGCTCTAGCAATTGGCACCGTTACCTATCCATTTGTCTCAGCCAGATACCTGGAAGTTATCCTTGACTTTCCTTACTCCTTCTCTGTCTTTCTCACCTAACCAATTGTTTGTCCTAAGACAAACAATGTCTTATGAAAAATTCTCCACTTGTTTCATTCTGTTTCACCAGAGGACTCACTAAATTCTCTCCATGCTTTGGACTGTGCACTATGAGTTCCAACCTCCTTCGTTTCTCACGAGGACAGCTGTAGCAAATCTTTGATAGTCTCCCTGCCTTCGGTCTTTCCCTTCCAACCCAGCTTCCACGTGAGCATCAGTGTCACTTTATAAAACTTAACCTGGTGCTCCCCCATGGAAGTCCTTCGTTGGCTCCTGTTACCCACCCTCAGCTTGTTACCTGGATGTGCCCAGGGCTCTGGATAACTTGCCCTATTGGGAAGCAACAGTCAGAACTGGACATGGAACAACAGACTGGTTCCAAATAGGAAAAGGAGTACGTCAAGGCTGTATATTGTCACCCTGCTTATTTAATTTCTATGCAGAGTACATCATGAGAAATGCTGGACTGGAAGAAACACAAGCTAGAATCAAGATTGCCAGGAGAAATATCAATAACCTCAGACATGCAGATGACACCACCCTTATGGCAGAAAGTGAAGAGGAGCTAAAAGCCTCTTGATGAAAGTGACAGATGAGAGTGAAAAAGTTGGCTTAAAGCTCAACATTCAGAAAACAAAGATCATGGCATCTAGTCCCATCACTTCATGGGAAATAGATGGGGAAACAGTGGAAACAGTGTCAGACTTTATTTTGGGGAACTCCCCAAAATCACTGCAGATGGTGACTGCAGCCATGAAATTAAAAGATGCTTACTCCTTGGAAGAAAAGTTATGACCAACCTAGAGAGCATATCCAAAAGCAGAGACATTACTTTGCCGACTAAGGTCCGTCTAGTCAAGGCTATGGTTTTTCCTGTGGTTGTGTATGGATGTGAGAGTTGGACTGTGAAGAAGGCTGAGCGCCAAAGAATTGATGCTTTTGAACTGTGGTGTTGGAGAAGACTCTTGAGAGTCCCTTGGACTGCAAGGAGATCCAACCAGTCCATTCTGAAGATCAACCCTGGGATTTATTTTATTTTATTTTATTTTTACTTTATTCTACTTTACAATACTGTATTGGTTTTGGAAGGAATGATGCTGAAGCTGAAACTCCAGTACTTTGGCCACCTCATGCGAAGTGTTGACTCATTGGAAAAAACTCTGATGCTGGGAAGGATTGGGGGCAGGAAGAGAAGGGGACGACCGAGGATGAGATGGCTGGATGGCATCATGGACTCCATGGACGCGAGTTTGAGTGAACTCTGGGAGTTGGTGATGAACAGGGTGGCCTGGTGTGCTGCGATTCATGGAGTCGCAAAGAGTCGGACACAACTGAGCGACTGAACTGAACTGAACTGATGTATGTCACAGCCTTATCTCTCACTACCCTTCAGGCCCCATCCCCTGACTCACCCCACGGGTTCTGCAGGAGATACTGCCTGCCCATTTCCTATTCTGATTTCCTGCATTTCACTCTCCCACTTCCCCGTGCAGCCTCCTCCTTGTTCTCAAAAACACAGCTTGGGTTTCTTTCCTCGTGGAGGCATCTGTGTCAGCCTCCCAGCCCTCCCTTCAGGGCTGGGGAACTCCCCTGGCCTCTGGAGCAGCCCCAGCTCATGGTCATCCTGTTGTTTATTATGGGGTATTTTAGCAGATTAATGCCTTACCTGTCTGACTACCTTCAGAACCAGTGCGTGTATGAGTTTTCTCAGTGTGCCATAACAGAGTACCATAAACTGCACAGATTAAGCAACAAAAATGTATTTTCCCACAGTTCTGGAGGCTGGAAGGCTGAGATCTTCTGAAGCTTCCTCTTTGGCTTGTGGATGGCCATCTTCTTCGCATGTTCTTCTTTCTGCGTGTGTCTGTGACCTAACCTCCTCTTCTGAAAAGACACCAGTCGTATTGGATTAGGGTCTACCCTAATGACCTTGCTTTAACTTGGTTATTTCTTTAAAGGTTCTGTCCCCAAACACCATTGCTTTATGAAGCACTGGGGATGAAGACTTCCTAATATGAATTTGAGGGGGATACAATTCAGTCCATAGCAACCAGCCATGAACTCCTCAATAACAAGTGCTATATCTCATTCACATGCATCATCAGACTTAGCCCAGCTTGTGGGTCATGGCAGATGTCTCAAGAATGATCTGTGGAATGAAGATATTCCAGGAAATTCCAAGCTGAGTAGAGAAGTCTACTGTCTCTGCTTTGTGGAGACCACCTCTGGGGAACCCTTCTCAGGCCTCATTTTTAGTTTGAATCAGATAAGCCAATCAAATGTTTAAAGGTTGTTGAGATAAAAAGAGAGAAAATATTGTTGTGCTAGCTTGGACTCCTGTTCAGGCTCCATATTAGCTGATTGCCCTCCAGCAACTCACTTAACCTCTCTGAGCTTTGAACTTTTCAAATGAAAAGTGAACCACTGGAAAAGAACCGATGGTTTTCATTCCTCTCTGCCCATTAGAAACTTCCACAGGAGAG
The DNA here is from genome assembly GCA_917880005.1 of Nanger dama. Lineage (NCBI taxonomy): Eukaryota > Metazoa > Chordata > Mammalia > Artiodactyla > Bovidae > Nanger > Nanger dama. The sequence continues at coordinate 24,116,751 of CAKJTW010000025.1, read as the reverse complement.
CCTTGACACTGATATTTTTTAGTTCTCCAGATGATTTAATAGCCAGAGTTTAGTACTGCTAAGACAGAGACAGAAATGGTGGCTGGTGTCAGCTGGCTTGAGGACAACTCAGTCTTACTACTATCCAGTCAACTAGTGTGAGGGGCAATATTTGTGCTGGTTTGGGCAATAGTCAGAAGCATCTTAGAAGTTCCCCATCTCTGAGCAGTTTTGAGTACTTACCAGATGAATAGAGAGGAAGAAGCCCCCAAAATATATGTATGGACTCATTCACTGTGCCAGGCTCTGCCTTAGGTGTGTGATCTCAGGAAGTCACCACCACAGTCTTGTAAGTATTCTCCCCGTGTTACAAGTGAGGAGATGTGGACTCAGAGAAAAGACACGACTTGCTCAGTGGTGCAGGCAGTAAGAAGAGGAACTAGAGTTAAGGTCAGGCTCTGGCTGCAGAGTCCATGCTTGCAGCATTATAAGGTGCAGGGTAATGACCATCATCATAGTGAAGAGTTCTGAAAAAACGTGGTCCACTAGAGTAGGAAATGGCAACCCTCTCCAGTATTCTTGTCTGGAGAACCCAAAGTACAGTACGAAAGGCAAAAGCAAACTCCAGGGAGATAGTGGAGGACAGAGGAGCCTGACATGCTACAACCCATGGGATCTCAAATAGTCGATCACAATTGAGTGACTGAACAACACGAAGACCGTCTGGGACTAGACCCGGGACAGTGACACACAGCAGGTCCTGAACAAAGGATCGTTGAGGAAGGACATGAAGCAGCACTTACTGAAGTGCCTATGCTGGGTGCTGTGCTGTTTGTACAGTCTCACCTCAGTTGAGTTTGATAGAATTACCTGATTGTACAGAGTTGAAGAGGTTAGCGCTTTTTTTATTTTAATGTTTAAGCATCTGGGAAGGAAAAAGAAAGAAAAACTTAACTTTTGTTAATGATTTGTAGAAGTTCAGATGGCTCATGGATGACAGATTCCAAACTCAGTTTTCCTGACTCCAAAGCTGATGCTCCTCTCCTCACGTCCCACTTCTTGACACATATTTAGGACTTTGCCAGGCATCTTCCTGGAGGACGCTGTGCCCAAACTTACTGAAACTTCCTCTTTTTTCATGTGGGACTCTACAGGGGAGAGCTGCAGCTGATCTCCACGTGCTAACTCCCACCCTCAACCCGGAATCCAGGAATCCAGTGTCGAAGCAGGGGCTTAGGAGAGAAGAGGTGCATGGTTGGAAGTAACCTACACCCTGCGGAGGCTGCCTTTTGATGATTCTGTAACCACAGACCACAAATTGGGAGCTTGAGAAGACGCCCCTGGCTCAGTGTAATGTCCAGGATCAGGCAAGACCCAGAGGGGAAAATTCCCTCCACAAGGCAGCTGAGCAACTGTGTTTGAGCACAGAGGGTACGTAGCTGTTGGGCTCAGGCTTTAGAAACTCCAGAGATCAGAAGCTTTCCCTCAGGGAAGGCAGTCAAGGGGACAGCCCTCTTCTGTGCTCTCCTTCCGCCAGCAAGATGCTCACAGGACAGCCAGGGCTTCGAGCGAGGCTGCTGGCAGTGGAGGGGTTTTCCCTAGGAAGCCAGAACAACCGGGGCTTGCAAAGTTAAAAATAAAAGAGCCCAGATGCAGAAGGCAGAACTTAGCCCTCTGAGTGAGTGATTTCATAGCAGGGGGGCGGGGTTGGCCCTGACTGTTCATTTTTAGCTTCCTTCAAGCAGGTCTTAAGGAGATATGGCCTTTCTAAGTTGAAAGCAGGAGAAAATTATCAAAATTATCTTATCCTGTTGTCCTGTGGTACTTCCTCCAACTCCCACCAGAAGACAGAGATCTATTTTATAAGTGGCAACCCCCTTTGCTCACAGAAGGGGCTATTTTTATTTGTACTCATGGCACTCGTCACTGGGAAGCATATGAATGTCATGGACATAGCGCCCGTGTTGAAATTCGTATTTTCTGAATTCAACCCTGTCTCCGTGTGCTATTGGACAAACTCCTTTACCTCTTAGAGCCCTCAGCTTCTTTTGCCTGAAGAAAGCAGATGATAACAATAGAAGCCAAAATGTATTGAGCAGCCTGATATCTTAAGTCACTTGGAAGGGATTTTAGTTGAGCCATGCAGCCTCATTGCCACGCTTTTCACCACACAGTTCTAGTGTTTCTAGGCAGGTTTTGACAGTTTTGATGGCTTACATGCATTACTGTATCTGAGATCTCATTTGATTTTCATAATTATCCAGTGAGGCAGACCCAGTAGGGATGATGCTCCTGTTTTAAAATGGAGAAATGATGCTTAGGGCATTTGAGTGACTTTTCTGAGGTCAGCTAGTCTACAAGTGAAAGAGTTAAGTCTGAACCCAGGTCATAACCATAATACTATGTGCCAAGTCGGTGCCTTACAAGTTTTTCATTTAGTATGAAGAGCAGTGATTCTCAAAAAAAGGTGATTTTGCTCCCTAAGGGACACTTGGTAATGTCTGGAGATGTGGAGGCTTATTGCTTCTAGTATGTAGAGGCTAGGAAAATGTTACACATCCTACAATGCATAGGACAGCCCCCATACAAGGAATCATCTGCCTTCGGATGTCTTTAGTGCCAAAGTTGAGATACTCTGAATCAGAATAAAGCAATAGCGAGATGTTTCCATTGACAGTGATTTACCAGCTGGCTGAAGGGTGTCTGCTCTAAGAATGCCTGCATGTCATACAAATTAGAGCTTCATCATTCTTTTGAAACTCTTGACATAACGAAGTTTAATTGGATTTGAAGTCCATTTGCATTATAGTAAACAATCCATTGTTACCAATAAAAAGGAAGAGCTGTTAGGTTCTTTAAACACAATTTTAACTGTGGAAAATTTTAAATTGCTATAAAAATGTCATAATTTGAACCACATCTATGTGAAAAGTTTCTGGTCAAGAATTTGAAGAGATAATTATTAAAATATCATGGTCAGGGATTGTACAGTCATTTCAAGTATAAAGACTAAAAGTTTCTAAAGTTACACTAATGAACACAAGCTGAATTACTCATTAGAAACTTTAAAAATATTTATTTTGGAGCTTTATGTACATTTACTATTTAGTAAATTCTTTAAAACTTTGCTTCATCATAATTTATACATATGTTTTCTATATTTGTGAGTCTGTTTCTGTTTTATAAATGAGTTCGTTTGTATCATATTTTAAAATTCCACATATAAGTGATATTGATATTTGCCTTTGCCTGAGTTACTTCATTTAGTGTGCTTATCTCCATGTCCATCCATGCTACTGCAAATGGCATTATTTCATTTTTAATGGCTGACTAATGTTCCACTGTATGTAGGTATCATTTTTTTGATTCATTCATCTGTTGATGGACATTTAAGTTGCTTCCATGTCTCGGCTATCATAAACAGCACTGCAGTGAACGTTGGGGTGCATGTATCCCTTCAAATCATGTTTTCCTCCAGATACATACCTAGGAGGGAGATTGCTGAATCATATGGTAGCCCTATCTTTAGTTTCTTAAGGAACCTCCCTACTGTTCTCCATAGTGGCTGCACCAATTTACATTCTCACCAGTAGTGCAGGAGAGTTCCCTTTCTCCACGCCCTTTCCAGCATTTATTGTTTGTAGACTTTATGATGATGTCCATTCTGCCTGATGTGAAGTGATATCTCATTGTAATTTTGATCCGCATTTCTCTGATAATTAGTGATGCTGAGCATCTTTTCATGTGCCTCTTGGTCATCTTTATGTTTCCTTTGGAGAAATGTGTATTTAGGTCTTCTGTCCATCTTTGGATTAGGTTGTTTGAACTGAATACTTTAAATACTTGTTTCTGACATTTCTTCTCATATACAGACCCATGACTTGAACTTGTAATATCTACAGTAGTAGCCACCATTTATTGAGTACATTATACCCAGCACCATGTTAAGCACCACATAAATATTTTTACTTTTTCTTAAATAAAATATTTGATTACACAGAGGCATATATGTAATGCATTTACAGGTTTCAAAGCTAGTAATAATGTAAGGAGTACATCAAGGCTGTATATTGTCACCCTGCTTATTTAACTTCTATGCAGAGTACATCATGAGAAACGCTGGACTGGAAGAAACACAAGCTGGAATCAAGACTGCCAGGAGAAATATCAACAACCTCAGATATGCAGATGACACCTCCCTTGTGGCAGAAAGTGAAGAGGAGCTAAAAAGCCTCTTGATGAAAGTGAAAGTGGAAAGTGAAAAAGTTGGCTTAAAGCTCAACATTCAGAAAACAAAGATCATGGCATCCGGTCCCATCACTTCATGGGAAATAGATGGGGAAACAGTGGAAACAGTGTCAGACTTTATTTTGGGGGCTCCAAAATCACTGCAGATGGTGACTGCAGCCATGAAATTAAAAGACGCTTACTTCTTGGAAGAAAAGTTATAACCAACCTAGATAGCATATTTAAAAGCAGAGACATTACTTTGCTGACTAAGGTCTGTCTAGTCAAGGCTATGGTTTTTCCTGTGGTCATGTATGGAAGTGAGAGTTGGACTGTGAAGAAGGCTGAGTGCTAAAGAATTGATGCTTTTGAACTGTGGTGTTGGAGAACACTGCTGAGAGTCCCTTGGACTGCAAGGAGATCCAACCAGTCCATTCTGAAGGAGATCAGCCCTGGGATTTCTTTGGAAGGAATGATGTTGAAGCTGAAACTCCAGTACTTTGGCCACCTCATGCGAAGAGTTGACTCACTGGAAAAGACTTTGATGCTGGCAGGGATTGGGGGCAGGAGGGGAAAGGGACGACGGAGGATGAGATAGCTGGATGGCATCAGTGACTCGATGGATGTGAGTCTGGGTGAACTCTGGGAGTTGGTGATAGACAAGGAGGCCTGGTGTGCTGCAGTTCATGGGGTCACAAAGAGTCAGACACAACTGAGCAACTGAACTGAACTGAACTGAACTGAATAATATAAGGAGCCATTAAAAATAATCATTGTTTGTAATCCTCACCACAAACTCACTGAAAGACAAACATTATCGTCCCTTCTTTACATATGAAGAAGGTGAGACATGGAGAGAATAAATTACCATCGAAGACCAAATGACAAATTATATTATTTTGTGCTATTGGTACATGACTGAATGGCTTAATTAGCATGTCTAAAAATCTACTGACATCAGACCAAAATAGTTTCAAAGACTTGAAGAACATTTTCTACAAATAAAAGAGGAAATGTTTACATAGATCTAACAGAGATCAGGAAAAGCTCTATTTAAAATCTAGGAAATAGTCCCCCACCATAACTTTTTAGAAGGAGGAAGTGATAGGAAGCAGGAAAAAGAGGATGAAGAGGAGAGCTCATAGAGGTCTGAGATGAACTCAGTAATATAAACTGAAATCCCACTCATTGTATTATTAAGTCATGATTCAAAAAAGTCAGATGAAAGTAATAAAGCTAAAGCTATCTGATCACAAGGGAGTTTTAAAACCTGAAATTATGTATGTATCAGTGAAGCAATTCAAGAAAAAGAGCAAGATTTTTAATGACAAAAGACACAAACTGCAGTGGCCCCGTGTCCTTTTGTCTGACAGCACCCTGACCTGCTTTGCGGTCATCAAAGGCATGCAACTGGCCATGGCTGGGGTGGGGCTTTCACTAGGAAGGAAGAAGAAGATAAAAATTTCTCCCCAAACCCCATTAGTTCCCTTTCCACAGGTCATATAGAACAGTGAGGCAAGAGTGGGTGTACCCTTTGCCTGGGATGCCCTCAAGGAAAGATAAAGAAGGATCTAAAAGAAATAATTCTGGATTGAAATTTGTGTTAGGGGAGGGACCAAAGAGATGTCAAAAGTTTCACATTTTGATTTTATCAGTTCACTATGGTGGGAAGAAAGAAGGATTTTAGGTGTCAGACAAGCGAAGTATACTCAATTCAAGTACCTGGGTTTACATTGAATCTTCTAGGGAAATTTAAGCATGATCTTGGTGTCATAGAGGGTGGAGTATGCCTAGCAGGGAGCCAATAGGTCTAGATACATGACTAGTAAGCATAGCATGCTGAAATTAATGAGATGATAAGAAATAATGTCTCTAGATGTCACTAACAGCCTAGCTCAGAGTGACGCACATAGTGTGTCTGCAAAATGTTATTTCCACCTTTCTTTCTCATGGATAAAAAGAATTATTACTTGAAATAGATTTAATAACAAGCAAAAAAGAAAATGTGATTTAAGTATATTCTTCAGTGATTTAGAAAAGAAACAGTAAACCAGACAGCATTTGGAATGAAAGAAGCTAGCAGGAAGTGCACACACACACACACACACACACACACACACACACACACACACGGGCTTTCCTGGTGGCTCAGATGGTAAAGAATCTGCCCACAGTGTGGGAGACCCAGGTTTGGTCCCTGGGTCAGGAAGATATACACACGCATATACATACAGGGTTCCCAGGTGGCTCAGTGGCAAAGAATCTACATGCCAGGGCAGGAGGCCCAGGTTTGATCCCTGGGTCAAGAAGATCTAGAGGAGGAAATGGCTACCCACTCCAGAATTCTTGCCTAGAAAATCCCAATGGACAGAGGAGCCTGGAGGGCTACAAAATCCATGTTGTTAAAAAGAGTGGGACAGGACTAAGCAACTGAGGATGCACAGAGAGAGAGGGAGAGGGAGAGAGATTTATTTTAAGGAATTGGCTCATGTGATGATGGAGGCTAATTAAGTCCAAGCTCTACAGGGTAGGCCATCAGGCTGGAGAACCTGAAGAGTTGTAGTCCAAATTTAAAGGTTATCTGCTGACACGATTCATTCTTGCTCAGGGTGGATCCAGTCTTTGTTCCACTAAGGCCTTCAACTGACTGGATGAGGCCCACCTGTATTATGGAAGGCAATCTGCTTTACTCAAATCCACCAATTTAAATGTTAATATCATCCAAAAAAAGACACCTTTACAGAAATATCCAGAATAATATTTGACCAATATCAGGACAATACGACCTACCCAGATTAACACATAAAATGAGCCATCACAACTGTTTAGTGCTTTGTAGTTCCCAGTGTACATTTATAGCCATCATTTTCTTTAATCCACTCAATAGGTGATTTTATGGTAGCAAACTGAAGCTGAAATGCTGAGTGACTCTCTAAGCACCCACAATCAGTAAGTGTCTGAAGCAAGTGTCCTGACTGTCTCCACTGTGCCATCTTCACAGTAAGGCCAACCTACTCTCTGACTCTAGAGCTGTGCCCTTGCCTAGGGTCAGGCTCCCCTCCAAAAATAGTAATCAGAAAAAGAGAGATCAACTTGAACTGACTAGCAGACAGAATTTATCATTGTGCTAAGGAGCTGAGGAGCAGGAAGTGGGTGAAGAGTATCTTTCATATTCTTTTTTGTAATATCACCTAGAAGCAATGGTTCTGCTAATGCCTTTACTTTCCTTGGAAAAGGCAATGGCATCCCACTCAGTACTCTTGCCTGGGAAATCCCATGGACGGAGGAGCCTGGTAGACTGCAGTCCATGGCGTTGCGAAGAGTCTGACACGAGTGAGCAGCTTCACTTTCACTTTTCACTTTCATGCACTGGAGAAGGAAATGGCAACCCACTCCAGTGTTCTTGTCTGGAGAATCCTAGGGACGACGGACCTTGGTGGGCTGCCATCCATGGGGTCACACAGAGTCGGACACGACTGAAGTGACTTAGCAGCAGCACTTATTTTCCTTATTAGAGAAGATCTTATGTGCCCTGAAACTCTTTCCCTTAAAATCTACGTTCTTTTAAAAATCAGCCTCATACATGGATCTTTTGTACGTCTATTTCAGTGAATATTTGTTCAGTGCCCCTCCCTGTCAAGAAAGAAGATGAATTCCCAGTAGAAAAGCCTCAGAAACCAGATACAAAAGTGTAGATGCTGTACAATTTCATTTATATGAAGTTCAAGAATAGGTAAAATTAAAATCAGAATAGCGATATCTTTGAGGGGAAGTATTGGCAAATAAGTAGCACACAGGAGGCTCCCAGAAGCTGGAAATGGTCTATGTCTTGATCAAAGTGGCTTTTACACAGGTGTGTATATTAGGCAAAAAAAAAAAAAATCATTGGACTGTATATCTGAGACTAGTGAATTTTTATTGCAGGTATATTACATCTCAGTATTTCTTTAACATGTTATGGCTGAAGAAGAGGGAGAGGGGAACCACTGGGAAGTGCTTGCTTCCTGCAGGGAACTGCTGTCTGGAAGCAAGAGCATGAAAAGAATACACCTTGTGGGCTTTTGTTGCAAAGAAGAAAACAGTCAAGAAACACGGGAGGCAAGACCACGAGATGAGGACCTTCTTCTGTTCAGCAAAAATTTGCAAAGCAAAGCCCAACTCCAGGATGGGATGGAGGGAAGAAAGGAAATTAGGAAATTTTCCTTAACATAAGGAAACCACAAATATACTATTTCCTGAACATCCTGGGGAGGGAGTGGATGCCAAACCCCCATATTTTCATGGGAGATTTATGAGTCAAAAAGTGAAGTGAAACATGACCTAGTATATTAGCTAGTTTTAGAAAAGTTAAACCACTTTTTATCCTAAAGCATGATTTCCAAAATCCAGAGCACAGGTGTGAATGAGGCAACCTGTCTCCCGCAGGAACTTGAAGGAGCTGTTTCCTGGTCTAGTGGGCGGAGCAAAGCAGCTGCCTAACTTCTGGGTACGGTGAAACCTCCTGTGTGAACACCTCGTGTCCTTAACCTCCAAGCCCTTTCCAGGGTAGCGCACCTTTCTATTTACATCCAGGAATAAAAGAGCAAAAGGAAGACAATACTCTCTTCCTGGCCCCTGCCCTGACTCCCATCCCTGAGACTGTTCTGAGACAAAGGAAATGTTGCTGCAAGGATGGATTTCTGGGTGGTTTCTAAGAGTTGTTTGGGATTTGGTGAAAGAATTGTTATAAATAGAATCATCTTGGATTTATAATCACATGCTAAATTGCAGCAGAGACCCAGGGCTCTATCCACTCCAGAGGATGCCTGCTGAGCTTGACTCCCTGGAAGCAGAGGGGACCGGCCAAGGTCAGCATGGCCCACAGCCCAACACCTGCCTTGACTGGGCTCTGCTGCTCAACCAAGTGCGGAGGGGCCTGACCGTGACCCTTGAGGACTCTGAGGGGGAACAATTCTAAGAATGACACATATGGTTTTTGGAGAAACTCTCTCTGGACCACTGGGGCCACCATCTTATGGGCCTAACGGGGACCTCGTTGCACTTCTTAGGAGAAGTGTTTATAGGGCTGGATCCATCCTGGTCAGATTCCTGGATGCTAAATGTTCCTGGTTTAGGTAAGAAATGTGCCAACCTCCAACCATCCTCCAACCACCACTGCTACCATGGGGGACAGGCGTCTCCAAAGACTCCTGAGTGTAGGTGGAGCCTAGTGACCTGAACCAGCAGGCCTCTGCCAGGTTAACCTAGAAGTTCTCTTCCGGAATGTTCTCTGCCTCTTCCCCTTTTGGCCACTCCTCTCCTCCAATCTCTCTCTCTGTGCCTCTTTTTCTCATAGCACTTATTTCCTCTTCTCCTCTAAACTAACTGAATGTGGACATTTTAGCTGAGGGCTTCTTTTAAATATGGAAATTAATTTCTCGGAAAAACTGGGGAAAATCCTTGCGACTGTAAAACACTGAAACAGGAGACATGAACACCCAGGCTCATGTGATGTGCATCCTAACATCATTTCAGTTATCATTTAAGCCCAGCAGTTATCTCCTGACTCTGGCCAGCACCGTGTGGAATGCTTCAGAAGACCAGGGTAGAATGCAGAGAAATGACAGTGGGTGAGACACTGCTAAGGGCCAATATTTATTGAGCATTCTTTGTGTCAAGTTGGGTGAAAAGCTTTTCTGTATGTATTAGCTCATTTAATCCACTCAAAACCTTATGAGGAGAGTCCTGTTGGTCCTTTATTACAGAAAAGAAAACTGAGGCTTAGAGGGTCAGATAACTTGACAGAACTGATGGGCTGATTAGTGGTGGTGGGGAGGGCTGTCTAATCCACAGCACTAACTTGTACTGCCAGACCCTTCATTTATATGATCTTACTCTATCAGCACAATGAACTTGCAAAATGGGTTATGTCATCCCTGTTTCAGAGATGATAAAACCAATTCAGAAAGGCTGAGTGACTTACCTAGCGTCACACAGCTGATCAACAACAAAAAAATGAACCCAAGTTTGTCTGTCTCCCGAGTGTATCTTCTTTCCACCAAACCACGTGGTCACAGCCTTCAAAATTAAGGAGTTCTTAATTTGCTGAGAGTGTTAAGACACACAAACAGCTATGGTGTCTTTAGAAAAACAAGGTGTGGAGGAAGAAAGGCCATCTCTGGTTGAGGAGCCAGGAGAGACCTCCAGGGAAAGGAAGTACTGAGTAGGGTTGAGATGCATTGAAAATTTAGCCCACCAAAGGCTCCATATCTCGGAGTGAACCTCACCCCACTCCCTGTTAGCCTAATTGCCGTGGAGCCACCCTAGATTTAATTTTTCTTGCTTCAGCTCTTTCTTCTGGTAGAAATCTTCAGCAGAAGGATATCTAAATAGAAAAAATTGAAGGATGAATATGGAATGGAAATTGTTTTTAAGAATATTAAAATAGTGGCTTTCATATCATAAAAAGCAAAAAAAAAAAAAAACCACACTTTTTATTACTAATTGTGATAAGACAGTGATGACTACTTTGAGCTATGATGGCACTGATCATCCAAATACACGCTGCTCCATAGAGTGAGTCTCATCATCAATAAAGAGATTGCCTCCTCTGTCCTAATTACTATCCTAGAATGGGGAAAAGGCTGCCGTGTTTCTGCAAATAGGTCACTAAATCTTAGAGAGAAGATGAGGGAAAGACTTCCCAGGTCCTCTCCCCTCTGAACTTCTTTTTGTCCCCCAGAAAGAGCAAATCTGTGTTAAGCGCCTGCTCTGGACCAGGATCTGTGCTGGGGCTGAGAGGTCTGGTGCTCCAATGGGAAGAGGCAGAGGTGCTCATATACCAGAAATAGCCTCCAAATCTGTGCTCGCAGTGAGATCCTCCTGCCCCATTGCACAATGTGTAGCTTATGTAACTCACATTTGAGCAACATAGAATCTTGCTTCCAATCAAAGGTTTCACAACTGCATAATTGATTTCCAGCCTCTCACATGGCATTCGGTCTAATTGTCAGAGAGTGGAGAAGAAACCAGGTCAACTTCAAGAATTTGAGAGAACAATAATCGTTTCTTGAGAACACACTAAATGGGCCAGCTCCTTTGACTTGCAGCCAGGTCTGTTGGCAAAGTGGAGAGTGGGAATCAGGAATATCTTCACAGACAGATGCTTGAGCTTGGTTTTAAAGGATGGATAGAAAGAATACAGGCAAGCAGAGGTGGAACTGCTTCCCTCAAGCAGTGAAAACCTGTGCAAAGGTACCAGGGTGTGAAGTTGTATGATGAGATGAATTCATGAAACTATGATAGTTGATATAACTAAGCCTTGTGTGTGTTAGTTGCTCAGTCATGTCCAACTCTTTGTGACCCCATGGGTCTAGCCCGCCAGGCTCGGCTGTCTTTGGGGTTCTCCAGTCAAAAATAATGGAATGGGTAGCCATCCCCTTGTCTATGGGATCTTCCTGACGCAGGAATTGAATCTAGTTCTCCTGCATTGTAGGCAGATTCTTTACTATCTGAGCCACCAGGGAAGCCCAAGTAAGCCTTAGTGATCCCATTACATTGTTCTAGTGATCTTAGTGATCCCATTGTACATTGTTCAGGGGAATCCTTACCAGCCTACCATCTGAGATGCTCTCCAAGAGTCTTTCTGCATGAGCAGCACATGGCCTCTTAGAAAATGTGGTGAAACCCTTCCAACGGACTCAGACCTCCAGCACAATCAGGATGAAAATTCTATTTTGTGGAGATCATGGAGGCTTCTCAAGTGCTTCCATGATAGTTCTTCAAGTGAGTCTAGAACTCACCCTGGGTTATAAAAACCAGAAGAGATTGGCCTCAGGTTAGGACTCTGGTGAACTAGCAGTGAGGGGTGTTTCTGAGATTGACGTACAGTTGTGGTGCTTAAGTTCTCTCCACTCGATCCCTGATGTGGAAAGGGGTCAAGTCAACAGAGGGAGAGAGCAAGCAGGAGCCGCGAGTTGCTTCTGAGAACTGGGGACAGGCTTCTTCGCAGGCCTCTTCTCTGTGCCATTGTCTCTGTGGCTATTACTTGAAAGAAAGTCACAATCCTTGGATCTGCTCCTGATGAGGTTGAGGACTTATTTACAAATCTTTTCCAGTGATTAGAGGTCATCCTGGAGCCTTTGAAGTATGTTACCATTGCTACTGCAATACCTCAGCCCCAAAGGCACCACATGGGGGCTGTTGTCGGAGCTGGAGTTTCATCATCAATAACAATGAACATAATCAATAATAATTAATGTGTGAACCAGCCCTTTTCACATACAGTGCTTCCCTTATCACCTATAACATCAGCCTTAGGTAGGCATGACTAATAAGAGCTCCAGTTTACAAATGAGGAAATTCAGCCTCAAAGAGATTATAGAAACTGCACCATGTCCTATAGGCAGTGACTGACAAGACAGAGATTTCAGGGCCAGCTCTTTATGAGTCCAGAGCTCTTGGGGTTTTTCAATGTGATTGCTATTAAAGTGTTTTGAGGCACCACAAACTAACACCCTTCAGTCCTAGGCCTGGTGCTGCTAAATGTTCCTTAGTTTGACTATCCTTTTATTCAAATTCAGCTGCTCATCTCAAGGTGGGAGAAAAGTTCAGTAACACTGTGTACACATTGACCAGGCATCCAGCCACAAACAGGCCAAGTATCTTGAACCTCTGAATACTCACAGCAACCTCCCAGAGATGCACTTGTCTCTGAGAGGGGCTGTTGTGTTTTCTTGTTCATTTGTTACTGTGCCTGCTGCTTGGAAGACATTCAGTGTGTATTAGCTGAATAGTAATGAGCATCTCTATCTCTGTTTTCTTTAAGAAAGAGCCTGAGACTCAGGGGAGCTGGGCAACATCCTTGGTATTATAGAGCCTCTGAGAGATGGCACAGGAGCTCAGACACAGGCTGCCTGTGAACGGAGATCCCACTCTTTGCCATTTACCAAAAGTCAAAAACGCAGCCTTTTTAGCTACCAACCTTTTCTTTCTCTGAACTAAAGCAAGCTGATGTACCCCCCCCTCGCACTGTGCGCTTGGGTCAGGCCTGTTTTGTTTTCTTGTCCCGTTGTTGTTTGGGGTGTGATGGGAGGCCTTAAAGGATACAGCAATCTTTTTTTGTTTGGCAAACTTCACTTGCTTATAGTTGGAAGACCTTATGCTTCTGAGAATTTACTACTAGGAACATTTCTAGGAGCCTGGTCCTTTGTTCACTTCTAGATAATTCTACTCAGCTTTTCATGCTCACTGGGATACTTACAGTTAACTGAGACTCTCTCCCTTAAATTTCCAAGAAATGGCTTTTTCCTACTAGACAATAAGGAACGTTAATACCTTAGTGTATATGAGACTCAGCTCACTGGTATTATCATGTGAAAAACACAGATTTTACCATGGTGATGAGTCTTTCATCCTTGGGGGAAAAGTTGGGGGTGTACTATCTCTGTCCCAGAGGCAGCAGACATCTATGATTAACTATACAAAAGTGCCAGTTTGATGATAAAAACTGTACTTAGCATTGACTCTTCTGCTGTAGCAGGAGTCTGGGGGTATAGCTCTTGAATTTTTTTTTTTTTTAAATGGAAGCTTTTGTTAACATCAGCTATCTAATTAACTTAGGTTTTCAACTACTGAGGTGCTGTGTCCTCAAGAAAAATGTTCATCAAAATAGTTTCAACTGGGATAATTACCTTAAACCTACAATGGCAGAAAGAATTAAAATTTTCTTCTTTAAAAAAAAAAAAAAAGGAAAAGCCAATGTATTGAATAATGTGGAAGCATGTTGTTGTGGGATTTATGCAGTTGAGGCTACATCAACTTACTCACCAACATAATTATTGTATCCAGAGTTTATCTCAGAGAATTGCCTTCCAGAATAAGGAAAACACAGCATCTGTGCCCACATGGCTGATTTGACTCCCCCCGAGGATGAAAGCTCCAGCTGCTCTGTAGTTATAATCAAACTGACTACCCCCCACCCTCCTGTGGCTCATCCGTCACTCAGTAATAATAGAGTTGCTGGCTGCTGATCTCTGGAATGGTGTTTAAAATACCAAATGCTTCAACTATCATCTATGTGCATGAAGACTCTCAAGTGTGTGTCTTCAACCGGGGGTCTTCCTCTTTCACTCCCCTAGACTCCAAGTCAAGCTCCTCAGCTGCCTGGACACCTGGACTTCCCACTAGCCTCTCCAAGGCAGTATCTCCAAAACCAAACTCACCCTCTTCTGCTCTCTACCTCCCACCATAAATGGATCCCTTTGCTCAGATTCCTTGCCTTCCTTATCCTGACAATCACTTACAACCCTAATTTTAAGAGTTAACATTATTATTTTTTAGTAGACTTTATATTTGAAAATAATTTTAGAATTATAGAAAAATTGAGACAATAGTATAGACAGTTCCTATTTATCTCATGTGTGCTAAGTAGATTCTGTTGTGTCTGACTCTTTTGTGACCCCATGGGCTGTAGCCCATGAGGCTTCTCTGTCCATGGGATTCTCCAGGCAACAATAATGGAGCGGGTTGCCGTTTATCCTCCAGGGGCTCTTCCTGGCCCAAGGATCGAACCCACGTCTCTTAGGTCTCCTGCACTGGCAGGGGAGTTCTTCACCACTAGCACCACCACAGTCAGTTTCTGTTATTAAAATCTTTTTATTATACACTTGGCATTGACTCTTCTGCTGTAGCAGGGGTCTAGGGGGTATAGCTCTTGAAGGTTTTTTTTTTTAATGGAAGCTTTTGTTAACATCAGCTATCTAATTAACTTAGGTTTTCAACTACTGAGGTGCTGTGTCCTTAAGAACGATGTTTATCAAAATCATGTGTGTATGGTGTATTTGTTATGACTAAGTAAGTAATATTGCCACAAAATTATTAACTAAAGTCCATATTTTACTAACATTTCCTTAGGTTTTATATAATATCCTTGTTCTGTCCCAGGATCACATCTAAGATTCCACGGATATTTAACCATTGTGTCTCCCTAGTTCTTCTTGGCTGTGACTATCCCACAAACGTTCCTTGTTATTGATGACCTTCATAATTTAGAGGAGTGCTGCTCAGGTATATTCTCAAATATCTTTCTTTTGGAATTTATTGATGTTTTGTCATGACTAAACTGGTAGTGTAAGCTATTAGCAGGAAGGCTACAGAAGTTAGATACTGCTGTTAAGAAATTTAAGCATTGTTTAGGCATTGGAGAGGGTCAGTCACTGCCTTCATTTGATACAGGAAAGGCTAATACTAGCTCATATATTGCACTTCTTTATCAAACTGAATCATAATTATTCATTTTCCTCCCTCTTTTAATTTCTAAACTCTTTGAGAGTAGAGACTGTACCTGATTCATACCTGTATCACCAGGATCTAACACTGGGTATGAAGCCAAGTCAGGGCTTGATGATGTTGGAAGCTTTGATTTGTTTCCTTATCTGTGAAGTAGAACGGAGGAACTTACTTCATAGGAATCTGATGATTAAATTAAAATATTAAAATCATTCATTTGGACAAGACACACTAACAATAGTTCAGATTGAAAGAAACATAAGGCATGGCTCCTACACTCAAGATCTTAAAAACTGACTTTCAGATACTAATACAGGGTAACACTGAGGAAATGGCAACCCACTCCAGCATTCTTGCCTAGAAAATCCCAGGGATGGGGGAGCCTGGTGGGCTGCTGTCTATGAGGTCACACAGAGTCGGACACAACTGAAGCGACTTAGCAGCAGCAGCAGCATTTGACAAGGAGCCAAGCAGGGGCCACGTTGGTGTGGGAAGTTCTGAGAAGGGACTATGTCTCTATGGACTGTGTTATTGTTAAAGTCTGGGATGTGGGCATTGAGTGATGGGTCAAATTTGGATATACAAAGAGAAAGGAGGCAAAGGCATAAGCAAGGATCTGGAAAGAGTGAGTATACAGAAATTCAGTGCCTGAAAGAAGTCCAACCTGCGTGGCCCTAGGATTTATACATAGAAGAGTAGAAGAGGGTTTTGTAGAGAGATATGAGATAGAGTAAGAGAAGAGAGTGGGGATGGCATGAAGTCTGGCTTAAAGGGTAGTGGAGAGCCACTTATATTTTTGAGCAAGGGAGTAACAGCATAGAGATGAAATTTCCAGGAGACAGTATGCTTGCAGTGGGCATGACTAGCCAGAAACAGAAAGACTAGTGGTGGAAAGACTAGTGAGCTAGTTCATTCATTCATTTTATCAGTTCATTGATCATATGTACACTCAGCAAATGTTTACAGGATTCCTATCAAAACTCTGGTCATATAAAAGATACAATCCTTGTCCCCTGCCTTCAGTGGGCTCACAGACTCACGTGAGAGAGATTAAAAGAAGCTTCTGCTGTAACCCAGACTAAATCATAGTGAAACTGGAGAGAAAAGAAGGAAATAAAATGTGGGCGATGCCAGATAGATAGATAATAGCTAGATAAACGTATCTATTATATAAACAAATGAAAGGGAATTCCCTGGTGGTCCAGTGGTTAGGACTCTGTGCTCTCACTGCCAAGGGTGCAGGTTCAGTCTCTAGTTGGGGAACTAACATCCTGCAAGCCATGTGGGACGGCCACAAGCAAAATAAAAGCAAGCAATGACAATGACAGCAGCAACAAAAACGCAGAAGGGGGAAGTCATGGATCAAGAATTAGGAGGCAAACCCTAATACAAGCACGTTCTGAAAAGACAACACCTTATCAATAATGTCAAATACTATTGGTA
The DNA here is from genome assembly GCA_917880005.1 of Nanger dama. Taxonomy (NCBI): domain Eukaryota; kingdom Metazoa; phylum Chordata; class Mammalia; order Artiodactyla; family Bovidae; genus Nanger; species Nanger dama. The sequence goes on along the minus strand of CAKJTW010000025.1, from coordinate 24,099,834 downwards.
CAAGACAGAAAACTTTACAGGGAACAATGGCAGCTAACAACAAAAAAACAACAAAAATAACACCTTTAAAGAACTACCATGTCCCAGACCTTGATACCGTTCTAAGCTGTTCCTGTACATTGTCTCATTTTCCTTTGTGCCTAACATAACATAACAGGATAGCAGTTCTCAATAAATGACTCGTGTTCTAGGCCAAACTCGAGTGCTCTTAGGAATTCGGATGGATATTTGGATAGTATAGCTGGTGCTGGAATGTTAGAAATGGGGTTTACAGGCTGATAGAGTAAGAGTTTCTTTCCTCAGTCCACACTCTTTGGGTTAAATTGTTGGTTCACTCCTAGTCAGTAAAATCCTGTCTGATAAGATGCCTTCCCTTTGTCCTGTATGAGAATGCATTTCTTACTCATGTGGGGTTGGGTGGAGCCCAGAATGTTCTTCGGTCCAACCTCTCTGGCAAATAGAACCTCTGGACCTTCGGGAGATTGGTCATTCCTTTGCTAATGCACTCATGTTCTAAAGTACATTACAGAGTAGAGGGTGTGTTCTGTCCCGGATAAAGCAGGGGCTGGATTCAGACAGAGAAGCTTGTGAGAGGTGGGGGTTTGGGGGAGTGGACTGTACTTCCAAGAAAAGTTGCCAGTGCCAATGTACTTGTTCTTACCTCTCTATGGCATCTCAGAGGGGGCTTCCCTGGTGGTTCAGTGGTAAAGGATCTGCCTGCAATGCAAGAGATGTGGGTTTGATCCCTGGGTCGGGGAGCTCCCTGGAGAAAGAAATGGCAAGCCACTCTATTCTTGCCTGGGAAATCCCATGGACAGAGGAGCCTGGTGGGCTACAGTCCATGGGATCTCAAAAGAGACATGACTGAGTGAATAAATCACCACCACCATGGCATCACAGAACTGCTTTATGTTCAGCCAGAGACTGACCACAGTTTCAAAAACTGGAGATTAATGCTCAGTGACTTTCAGTTTGGGAAACCAAGTCTCACTCAGATGCAAGGGGAAAGGTTGTATTAGGAAAGACTGCTACCATTGTTGCACCTTCAGTTTAGGCTAGGACTCACTAACTTGTTCTGTAAATTATGTGCAATGGCTTTCCACATATCTTTGAGTTTGTGAGCTGCCCACCCAACAAATGTCTCTAGAGAGAGTTTTCAGATGTACAGTGGGGATAGTATAAAGTTACACAATACTACTGAGGAAAAAACAAAAAAACAAATACATTTAAAGACAAAATTTTAGGGACTTCCTTGGTGGTCTGGGGGCTAAGACTCTACACTCCCAATGCAGGGGGCCAGGGTTCGACCCCGGTCGGGGAACTAGATCCCACTTGCCCCCACTAAGAGTTCACATGCTGCATCTAAAAGATTCCTAATGCCACAGCTGAGACCCAGCGCAGCCAATTATATAAATAATAAACCACACACTTTAAAACAGAGAGCAGAAATTCTGATGCTAAAATAAACCTTAGCAAACAAGCCTACATCCTGCTCATAGTGTCTCCTCTAATAAACAGACAGGCCTCCAATGCCCTCTGAGTCACAAACTCAGTGCTAAACACTTCTTGCCCTAATGTCCATTCCCCATCTGGAAGACATGGAGCATAACACAGGTGTTTATTAGAGTGGAAGATTTCATCCATAGTCACTCATGAAAGGGATCCAGGAGTCAAACTTGGTTCTATCTACTACCAATTTCTTCCTATCCATATGATGGCCTTCTATAATCTAACATTGACCCTATGACATCAAAAGCGAAAGTGATAGTCACTCAGTCATGTTCGACTCTTTGCAATCCCATGGACTGTAGTCTCCCAAGCTTCTCTGTCCATGAAATTCTCCAGGCAAGAGTACTGGAGTGGGTAGCCATGCCCTTCTCCAGGGGATCTTCCCAACTGTGACACATGATCAGTGACACATGATCAGTCAAAAGTCACAGGCAAAAATCCGTTTCCTTCAGAAAGCATGAACCAGTCTGGAAGAAAGAAGTAGAACAGCAATTGTGGTAATAAAGAAGTAGGTGATGAGAATCAACATTAGGGGTAGCTTGGTTGGGATGAAGGCAAAAGATTAGTCACATACAGCAGAGGTCCCCAAGCTCTGGGATCTAATAAAGTGTACAATAAATGTAATGCGATTGAATCATCTGGAAACCATCCCTCACCCCCAGTCCATGGAAAAATTGTCTTCCATGAAAACAGTCCCTAGTGCCAAAGTCTTAGAGTTGTTTTCCTTGTTCTTTCAAAGGCCTTTTTGCTCATCCCCATGAGTTTCCTATAACTACATCCTCTTGTTCAACATATTTCAAAATCACATCTTTAAAAGAGTATCAGTTCAGTTCAGTCGCTTAGTTGTGTCCAGCTCTTTGTGACCTCATGAACTGCAGCACACCAGGCTTCCCTGTCCATCACCAACTCCCAGAGTTTAGCAAGCTCATGTCCACTGAGTCAGTGATGCTATGCAACCATCTCATGCTCTGTCGTCCCCTTCTCCTGGCTTCATTCTTTCCCAATATCAGCGTCTTTTCCAGTGAGTCACTTCTTCTCATCAGGTGGCCAAAGTATTAGAGTTTCAGCTTCAACATCAGCCCTTCCAATGAACACTTAGGACTGATCTCCTTTAGGATGGACTGGTTGGATCTCCTTGCAGCCCAAGGGACTCTCAAGAGTCTTTTCCAACACCACAGTTCAAAAGCGTCAATTCTTTAGAGCTCAGCTTTCTTTATAGTCTAATTCTCACAATCACACATGACTACTGGAAAATCCATAGCTTTGACTAGATGGACATTTATTGGCAAAGTAATGTCTCTGCTTTTTAATATACTGTCTAGGTTGGTCATAACTTTCCAAGGAGTAAGTGTCTTTTAATGGCTGCAGTCCCCATCTGCAGGAATTTTGGAGCCAGAAAAATAAAGTCTGTCACTGTTTCCATTGTTTCCCCATCTATTTCCCATGAAGTGATGGGACCAGATACCATGATCTTAGTTTTCTGAATGTTGAGCTTTAAGTCAACTTTTTCACTCTCGTCTTTCACTTTTATCAGAGGCTTTTTTAGTTCTTCACTTTCTGTCATAAGAGTGGTATCATCTGCATATCTGAAATTATTGATATTTCTCCCAGCAATCTAGATTCCAGCTTGTGCTTCATCCAACCTGATATTTTCTCATGATGTACTCTGCATATAAGTTAAATAAGCAGGGTGAAGCTTATATACAGCCTTGATGTACTCTTTTCCCAATTTGGAACCAGTCTGTTCCATGTCCAATTCTAACTGTTGCTTCTTGACCTGCATACAGATTTCTCAGGAGGCAGATCAGGTGGTATGGTATCACCATCTCCTGAAGGATTTTCCACAGTTTGTTGTGATCCACACAGTCAAAGGCTTTGGCATAGTCAATAGAGCAGAAGTAGATGTTTTTCTGGAACTCTCTTGCTTTTTTGATGATCCAGCAGATGTTGGCAATTTGATCTCTGGTTCCTCTACCTTTTCTAAATCCAGTTTGAACATCTGGAAGTTCACAGTTCACATACTCTTGTAGCCTGGCTTGGAGAGTTTTGAGCATTACTTTACTAACATGTGAGATGAGTGCAATTGTGCAGGAGTTTTGAACATTCTTTGGCATTGTCTTTCTTTGGGATTGGAATGAAAACTGACCTTTTCCAGTCCTGTGGCCACTGCTGAATTTTCCAAATTTGCTGACATATTGAGTGCAGCACTTTCACAGCATCATCTTTTAGGATTTGAAAGAGCTCAACTGGAATTCCATCATCTTCACTAACTTTGTTTGTAGTGATGCTTCCTAAGGCCCAATTGACTTCACATTCCAGGATGTCCAGCTCTAGATGAGTGTGAGTGATCATACCTTCATGATTATCTGGGTCGTGAAGATCTTTTTGTACAGTTCTTCTGTGTATTCTTGCCACCTCTTCTTAATATTTTCTGCTTCTGTTAGGTCCAGACCATTTCTGTCCTTTATTGAGCCCATCTTTGCATGAAATGTTCCCTTGGTATCTCTAATTCTCTTGAAGAGATCTCTAGTCTTTCCCATTCTATTGTTTTCCTCTATTTCTTTGTGTTGATTACCGAGGAAGGCTTTCTTATCTCTCCTTGCTATTCTTTGGAATTCTGCATTCAAATAGGTATACTTTTCCTCTTCTCCTTTGCCTTTTGCTTCTCTTCTTTTCACAGCTATTTGTAACACTTCCTCAGACAACCATTTTGCATTTGCACTTCTTTTTCTTGATGATGGTCTTGATCACTGCTCCTGTGCTGCTGCTGCTAAGTCACTTCAGTCATGTGTGACCCCATAGACAGCAGTCCACCAGGCTCCCATGCCTGGGATTCTCCAGGCAAGAATACTGGATTGGGTTGCCATTTCCTTCTCCAGTGCATGAAAGTGAAAAGTGAAAGTGAAGTCGCTCAGTCGTGTCCGGCTCTTCGCAACCCCATGGACTGCAGCCCACCAAGCTCCTCCGTCCCTGGGATTTCCCAGGCAAGAGTACTGGAGTGGATTGCCATTGCCTTCTCCGACTGCCCCCTGTACAATGTCACAAAGCTCCATCCATAGTTCTTCAGGCACTCTATCAGATCTAATTCTTTGAATCTATTTATGACTTCCACTGTATCCTCATAAAGAATATGATTTAGGTCATACATGAATGGTCTAGTGGTTTTTCCCTACTTTCTTTAATTTAAGTATGCTTTTGACAATAAGGAGTTCATGATCTGAGCCATAGTCAGCTCCTGGTCCAATTTTTGCTGACTGTATAGAGCTTCTCCATCTTTGGCTGCAAAGAATATAATTGATCTGATTTTGGTATAGAACATCTGGTGTGATGTCCATGTGTAGAGTCTTCTCTTGTGTTGTTGGAAGAGGGTGTTTGTTCAAGTGTATGGTTTGTTTTAAATTTTGCTTTTCAAATACATATCAGGGCTGGGGATGGGGGGATGGTTTGGTGTGATTCAAGCACATTACATTCATTGTGCACTTTAGAGATCAGGTCAGGAAGCAACAGTTAGAACTGGACATGAAATAACAGACTTGTTCCAAATAAGAAAAGGAGTATGTCAAGGCTGTATATTGTCACCCTGCTTATTTAACTTTATGCAGAGTACATCATGAGAAATGCTGGGATGGAAGAAGCACAAGCTGGAATCAAGATTTCCAGGAGAAATATCAATAACCTCAGATATGCAGATGGCACCACCCTTTTGGCAGAAAGTGAAGAAAAAATAAAGAGTCTCTTGATGAAAGTGAAAGAGGAGAGTGAAAAAGTTGGCTTAAAACTCAACATTCAGAAAACTAAGATCATGGCATCTGGTCCCATCATTTCATGACAAACAGGTGGAGAAACAGTGGAAACTGTGGCTGACTTTATTTTGGGGGGCTCCAAAATCACTGCAGATGGTGACTGCAGCCATGAAATTAAAAGATGCTTACTCCTTGGAAGGAAAGTTATGACCAACCTGAAAAGAAAGTGAAAGTGAAGTGACTCAGTCATTTCCCCAACTCTTGTGACCCCATGGACTGTAGTCTACTAGGCTTTTCCGTCCATGGGATTTTCCAGGCAAGAGTACTGGAGTGGCTTGCCATTTCCTTTTCCAGGGAATCTTCCTGACCCAGGGATTGAACCCAGGTCTCCCGCATTGTAGGCAGACACTTTACCCTCTGAGCCACTAGGGGAAGCTACCAACCTAGACAGCATATTAAAAGCAGAGACATTACTTTGCCAACAAAGGCCTATCTGGTCTAGGCTATGGTTATTCCAGTAGTCATGTATGGATGTGAGAGTTGGACAATAAAGAAAGTTGAGCCCCAAAGAATTGATGCTTTTGAACTGTGGTGTTGGAGAAGACTCTTGAGAACCCCTTGGACTGCAAGGAGATTCCACCAGTCCATCTTAAAGGAGATCAGTCCTGAGTGTTCATTGGAAGGACTGATGTTGAAGCTGAAACTCCAATACGTTGGCTACCTGATGTGAAGAGCTGATTCATTTGAAAAGACCCTGAGCTGGGAAAGATTGAAGGTAGGAGGAGAAGGGGATGACAGAGGATGAGATGGTGGATGGCATCACTGACTCAATGGACATGAATTTGGGTAAACTCTAGGAGCTGGTGATGGACAGGGAGGCCTGGTGTTCTATAGTCCATCGGGTCACAAAGAGTTGGACACAAGCGATCGACTGAACTGAACAGAACTTATTAGACCCCAGAAGTTGGACATGCATTTATACAGGAGAGCCAGTCAGTGGCTATGCCTATGGGAGTAGCAAGACCAAACTTCAAAATTGGAACATTTGTCTCTCCCAATCAATAGATTTCAATATTGGCAGGAGGGAGGAGTGGGAAGTGGGTGGGCTGCTGCAGGCTAGATGACACAGGGAAGGGGATGAAACCCTATGTGATCAAAAAGAAGCTGGGCAGCCCACAGCCAACTGCCTTCAGGGCTCAGGGGGCCCCTGGAACTGAGCCACCTAAGCTCTCAGAAGATGCTTCGGGATGAGATAGTGTGCCCTGTTCAGCCTGGGGCTGGCTTCATTTACTGATAATTATTTTCACAAAAACATTGAGTGTACAAAGTGGAGTTTCATCAGCAGCAAGTCCTTAAAAATGAGAACCCCAAATCCTCTTAACCTGCTTGGTAGTAACTTGGGGATTGCTATAACTCCTCATGTCACATATATATACCACACACACATTTTCCTGACCCTCACTCCTTTCAGTAAAGTTTATTGGTCCTAAAACCATAGCAGATTCTTCAACAATTGAGTTGGGATCAAAGGGAAGGACAATAGAGCCACAGCACAGTAATCCAACTTGACAAGATTCAGTGTTTGTTCAATTGAACTCAAATGCTTATTTAGCGCCCTACTGCACCCCAAGTTAGGGAACCCTCACAAAATCACAGCCAAATTGACAACTTTCCAAATTTAGATTCACCCTTGGGAACTGATGAAAATACTGATTCCTCAGCTTCATTCTTGCTTTCTGAATTAGAACCTAGGGTGGTGGGACTCAGGAATCTGTATTTTAAATAGTTATCACAGGTGAGGATGACTTTTTACGCACTGCAGAGTTTGAGATCATCTGCCTTGGGCTCTTCGCTGACATTTGATTTCAGACCTCATACACAGAGAGCAGGCAGTGGCCACCCGGTGATGGTGAGGGGGGGACTGTGGGGCAAGGTTGGACACCACATATTTCCTGAGCCTCTAACATGCAAAAGAAATGCAGCTGACTTCACCTGGGACACCAGGACAAAAGGACACCCAAACCCAGAGTTCTTCTTGGCCCCCGTGTCATAGGAACAACCTATAGAGAAAAAGACATGGCTGTGACTGGAGCAACTGGATGGAATGAGGTGCCCAGGATCCAAGGTCAGATGTACCCATGGCAGACTGGCTCTACCTTTTCTAACCTCTATTCCATAACCTCCTTCTGACGTGGATATTTTTTGACGTTCCCATCACTCCAGCGGTTAAGACTCTGGGCTTCCGCTGCAAGGAGCACAGGCTCACTTCCTGGCTGAGGAACAAAGATCCCGCATGCCAAATGGTGACCAAAAAAAAAAAGAATTAATGATGTGGGTATTTTGACTATCTGTTTAACAGAATGAGGATGCCAGCTCAGCAGTATTGAGTGACTTGTCCATGCTATAGAAATTTTAATTCATTTCCCCTAAATCCAAGAGGTTGTTAGCTGCTTCCAACTTTGGAACAACTTTTTCATAAGGTTTATATCCAAGAGTACAATGTTTCAAGAGAACTTGGGCAGAAATAAATTAACCCCAGACACTGAGAACCAGTTACAATGTTACAGGATGATCTAAGGCTTGGATTATAGGCCTGGCTCTGCTGTTTACTAACTAGGTGGCCTACAGCTTGGTATTATTGTCCATGAATTTTCCTAAACCAGACTCCCAGGTGTTGTCTTTGACACTCACTCTCCACCGGCAATCCATTCTTACTAATTCTACCTCCTAAATATCTTCAAACTTGTCTATTTCTATCTTCACTCCATCACTTTGTTAGTTGCTCAGTCATATCTGACTCTTTGTGACCCCATGGACTGTATGTAGCCTGTCAGACTCCTCTGCCCATGAAATTCTCCGGGCAAGGATACAGGGGTGGGTAATCATTCACTTCTCAAGGGGATCTTCCCAATCCAGGGATCAAACCCGGGTCTCCCGCATTGCAGGCAGATTCTGCATCTGAGCCGCCAGGGAAGCCCTGCCATTACTTTAGACCTATTATTGCAAGAAGTCTGAACTGTCACTCCTCTTCCATGGTCCCCGTTCATCCTCTCCCAGTTCATTTTTTCCCCAACAGCTTAAGTCCTAGCACATCAATCCTTGTCTTAAAACTGGCAAACAGCTTCCATGGATAAAACTAAATCTCCTGCCGTGGTCTCCCATGCCCAGTCTCCCTCTGCAGACATCCTGACTTGCTTTCCACCTGGGTTTCTAGGCTCCAGGCACGCTGGTGCTGGTGTCTGTCTTTCAAACCCTCGGTGCTCCCTTCTGCTCAGGAGCCTCCATATCCTTTGGTCCTTCCCAGGGGAGCACTTTTCACATCCTAATTCACCCACTTAACTCATTCTTCAGATCTCAGTTCATTATCCTTGCCCTCGGAGTCTTCCTCATTCCTCCCCTCTTCTCCTCCTCCTACCATTAAATCTGTTCCTCCTGTTATACGCTCTCAGGCTTCCTGCACTCAACAGGGTTTGCAGTTACATACTCTATGGTGATTTCTGTCTCACCCACTAGAGTGTGATCAGGGTGGAGACTGTATCTGTTGTCTCCGCCACTCTTATTCCCAGCCCCTCAGTGCAGAGCTTGGGAGGTAAAGAAAGCAACAATAATGGTCCTAATGCAGGTGGCTATATTACTAATGCCCAGCACGTGCCAGTCTTGCTCCTAAATACTCCAATGAGTCCTCCTAAACCTTGCTCTATGAATTTATAGGTCTTGATGAGATCTTGACAAATGAATACACTCATTTCTTTGAGCCTCATTTTTCTTGTTGATAAAACGGAGAAAGTAGTATGTGAGTGAGTCACAACCAAAACTGCAATACTTTATATTTTCTCTAATTACAAATCAAAGAATTGAACCTTCAAAAATTTGTCCATGGGTTTTGGGGTTTCCCTGGTGGTCTAGTGGCTAAGACTCTGTGCTCCCAATGCAGGGGGCCTGGGTTTGATCCCTGGTTGGGGAGCTAGACCCCACAAGCTGCAACTAAAGATACTTTGCATGTCACAAGCTATCAAAGATCCTGCATGCTGCACCTTAGACCCAACACAGCCAAATAAATAAATATTTCTTTAAAATTTAAAAAAAACTTTGTCCATGAGTTTTTAAATATGTAAATGTGTGTATGCATATACCATTTACCTTCTTCTAATACAATGTTTCTTGACCTTAAAAAAAAAATGATTGGAACCACCCCATCCCCCATTAAGAGAAAACATAAATTGAAATGCTACTTACCCCTAATGAGGGAAATTAATAGGATTTCTTTGGATAGAGTTGAGCTTTGGAAAGTCACACACCATTGTAATAGCTAATTTTTTTTTCATATTCTAAGAATTAATTTCCATCCCCTTGGTAATAATGTCACTGCTCCTTTCTTAAAGAATGAATCTTCTAAAACAAAGGAAGGGAGGAAGTGAGGAAAGGAAAAGAGGAAGAAAGGAGGAAGAGGAGGGAGCGAGGAAGAGTGGACTGAGGCAGCAAGTGATTCCATGATGAAAGATGAAAGCTCAGGAAGCAGGTGGAACTGAGCCATCAGTTCTTGGCCTTGTGATCAGACCCCCTGCGTTCCTTCATGCTCCCCTCTGCCCCTCTTGGTGTGAATGCCCACTTCCTTTCACATTCCTCCTGCCTCTTCCTTTTAAGTTGCAACCCTGAAACACGCCAGACGAGGCTCAGTGCTGTGTGGATCCGAGTGTAAGTAGCCGGGTGCCGTGGCTGTCCTCAGGGAATACAACTTGATGATGGAAACCCATAGAGAAGAGTAGGGAAGAGCTGAGGCCATGTGGGGGAATAAGGAAAGGCTTGAGAAAGTAAGGTAGCCTTTGAGGTTGGGCTGGAAGGAGGGGCAGGATTTTGACAGGAGGGGTGAGGGCGAGCATCCAGGGTAGAGGCCTGGGGGAAGAGCTGGTGTAAGAAGTCTGGTATGATGGTGTGGCATGAAGGGAGGGAATGGGAACCAGGACTAGAACTGTTTTGGAGAATCTTAATAACAGGATGAGAGATTCACTAAGCACCATGGAAGGTGTCACCAGTGGGATGACATCAGAAGATATATGCTTTAGAAACCTTGATGTGGCCAGCTGGGTGGAAGGCAAAGCAGAAGCAGAGAGGAGGAACCAGTGAACAAGATTTTCCCATGGACCGGGCTGTGGTTTCTTAACCACAACACTTTGGACTTTGGGGGCTCAACGTTGTGAGGGTCTGCCCCACACATTATAGGATATTTAGCAGCAGCTTTGGCCTCTACTCACTAAATGCCGATTGTGACACCCCAAAATATCTCTGGACATTGCCAACTATTCCCTTGATGGGGTGGGGGTGGGGTGTACAGAATTGCCCATCTGAGAACCGCTGATCTAAGCAAGGACCAATAAGGGCCAGGTAGAGGGCAGCCACAAAGGAAACGGAGGATGACAGTGGAGCAGCTGATGTTTCCAGCTCATATATGTCAGGATAAAGGCTAACATGGAGTCCAAGGGAGTCTTCACGTTTCAAACATGAATGATTGGGAAAACAGCAGTAAAGTTCATTGATAAAAAACATGTTAGAAGGGATGCATAAGGAACTTCATTTTTAAATGTTTTGTTAGATGTTTTTTAGAAACACATGGAACTAAAGATGTCCTGTGGTTTATTAATAGATGCATAGTCAGGTTCTCATGAACTAATGAATAATCATATCAATCAGTTCAGTTCAGTTCAGTCACTCAGTCGTGTCCGACTCTTTGTGACCCCATGAATCGCAGCACGCCAGGCCTCCCTGTCCATCACCAACTACCGGAGTTCACTCAGACTCACGTCCATTGAGTCAGTGATAACATCCAGCCATCTCATCCTCGGTTGTCCCCTTCTCCTCCTGCCCCCAATCCCTCCTAGCATCAAAGTCTTTTCCGATGAGTCAACTCTTCGCATGAGGTGGCCAAAGTATTGGAGTTTCAGCTTTAGCATCATTCCTTCCAAAGAAATCCCAGGGCTGATCTCCTTCAGAATGGACTGGTTGGATCTCCTTGCAGTCCAAGGGACTCTCAAGAGTCTTCTCCAACACTGCAGTTCAAAAGCATCAATTCTTCGGCGCTCAGCCTTCTTCACAGTCCAACTCTCACATCCATATCTGACCACTGGAAAAACCATAGCCTTGACTAGACGGACCTTTGTTGGCAAAGTAATGTCTCTGCTTTTGAATATGCTATGGCATGTATCAAAAGAGAGACTGGAAACTAGGAACAGGACCGTGTGAGTATATGAAACCACTATAATACAGTTTAGAAAAATATTAGACAAGAACTGAGTTTAGAACTTGACATAATTTTTTTTTTGCAATGGGGAGTAACAGGTACAAACAAAGTTTCTTCTCCGTGGTATAGCCTTCATGGTATATAGCTGTCGTTCACTGTTCAGTCTCTAAAGTGAAGTGAAGTCACTCAGTCATGTCAGACTCTTTGTGACCCCATGGACAGTAGTCTACCAGGCTCTGTCATCCATGGGATTTTCCAGGCAAGAATACTGGAGTGGACTGCCAGGGGATCTTCCCAACCCAGGGATCGAACCCAGGTCTCCTGCATTGCAGACAGATGCTTTACCGTCTGAGTAAGTTGTATCTAACTCTTTGCGATCCCATGGACTGCAGCATGCCAGGCTTCCCTGTTCTTCACTATCTCGCTGAGTTTTCTCAAATTTGCTTGCATTGATTTGGTGATGCCATCCAACCATCTCATTCTCTGTCACTCACTCCCTTCTCTTCTTGCCCGCAAACTTTTGCAGCATCAGGGTCTTTTCCCATGAGTCAGCTCTTCACATCAGGTGGCCAAAGTACTAGAGCTTCAGCTTCAATTGGTATATAAGAACAAACCAATATCCTTGGGAGCTTAAGAACTTGGCTCAATGTTATCTCTAAAAGCACGACATTTAATAGCAGTTTAAGTTGCATCTTAAAAATTATCTTGAAAATATGCATTTCAGCTCATATTATGAATTACTTCATTCTACCATGAAAACTATTTTAAAATATTTCCTTTCTGCCCATAATGTGTAGGTAGTGCGGCTAGTCTAACAGATTCCCTAGGCCTAACACTTTCACCTATGCTGTCATCCAGGGATACCCATATCCAAGCTTGTGATACAGGATTACAGAAAGTGATATAAAATTGGGAGTTTGACAAATCCAAGTTCAGTTTCTTAGCCTACCACTTTCCAGCTGTGTGACCTTAAGTAAGTGTCTTAAACTCTCTGAGTTTTACTTTCTCAACAGTAAAATGGGGTGAGTACTCCCAATCTCCATTATAAAAGTTAAATGAGATAAACTGTTAAAAATGCATTATAGATGTTTAATAGGCAGCAGCTCATTTATTATCTGAATAAGAAAGAAAGAAAGGGGGACATGTAGTGGCAGAAAAGGCTGAGACAGCAGGGACATAAATGTAGTTTCATGTCCTGAAAGCTTAAGTTGGAGTTCCCAGAGTGAAATTATTTTGAAACAATTAATAACGGGTTCAAAAGGGTAGAAGCAGGCGAGAAAAATCTTTGCAATTGTATTTGAGGTTTTTTTTTAATTTTTAAAAATGTTTATTAGAGTGTGGTTGATTTACAGTGCTGTGTTAATTTCAGGTATACAGCAAAGTGATTTTGTCTTATATATATATATATATTCTTTTTACATTCTTTTCCATTATAGATAATTATAAGATATAGAGTATGGTTCCCGGTACTATATAGGATCCTTGTTGGTTATCTATTTTGTATATAGTAGTGTGTATACTTTTTTATTGGCGTATAGTTACTTTACAATGTTGTGTTAATTTTTGCTGTACAACAAAGTGAATCAGCCCGTATGCATGCATAATTACGGCCTGAGAGAGTGGTGTGAAGGGGACCTGCTGATGATGTAGTCCAATTAACTAGCAAATGGAAAGTGAACAAGAGGTAGGAGAAAGCTGGAATATTTTTCCCACTCATATGATGCATGGTGTGGGAAATCTGAGAATGGAAAAAAATCATGAAAATGAACTTCCAAACAACTACCCAAAGCTCGAAAAGATCTCTAAGAAAATGGATAATGTTAATAGAATTGGAATGGAAAATCCATACAGAGGACAGAATATTGGTTGTAGTTACGTGTCTTGCATTTTTTAGAAACCTTAGAAAATCATGCATTACAAATGTCTTGCACTCTTTTACACACACACACACACTGCGGTCATCATAAACACAAGCAAATGCTATGTTTACACAAAACTGTACAAACACCGTTTTGTTGTTATTTTATGAATCTCCAAGACAGAAAAAATACCTACCATATCCAGAGTTAGTACACAATGGAACTTTTTTCTCCTTAAAACGACTCCTGTAACTTGTTTTTCAAACATGCATTTACAAATTTCTGCCCTAAACAATTCTAACCATAATCCTTTTAACATACTTATCTATGCAGCCGTCCTTCAATGTACTGGAATCTTCAAACATCACAGCACACATCTTTCCTAATGTGGCAAAATCGGGGAGTCCCCAGGCTGATAAAAGACCTCTAAGTCTAAAAACATTTGTAACTATCTACAAGTATCTGTTAGGTAGATAAAAATCACAATATACTGAAGCACAAAAACAAGTCAATGACAGAGAGATTTTGTTATGATCACTATATCAACAGGAACTGCTGTATTTTTAGGCATTGGAATCAGGAGTTGAAATAAAGCTAATATCCAGGCTTCTGAGTACTTAGTAAAAATATATATATATATATATATATATATATAATTTCTTGCAAGCCAGCAGAGAATACTGGGGGCAATTCCCCTTCAGCCATTTCTCCTCTAAACACTTGGATGTTGTCCTGAGATGTTTTACCATGAGGGCAACGGGGATGTAGGTAAGAGTCTGTGAAATGCTCAGGTGAGGAGAGGTAAGGGAAGTCGATGAAAGAATACATCACCTGATACGGTGGTTTTCTTCTTGGATCATCTCCATGCATCAACTGCAAAGAGAGATAAAGGTAATTCCATGCTTTCTTGACTAAACACCAAAAGAACTCACCTCTCTAACCAGTTGCAGAAATGACAGAATGATAATAATGCACCAAACACATTAACACATTCTCATATGACCTCAGCATGTTTTTAAAACCTGTTGTGAAAGAACAGTGACAGACAGGCAGGAGAAAAATGCATTGACATCACTTCTGTGCTGGGCTGAGGCACAGGCATTACCAAGAGGACAGCCGCCTTTTCCTAATGAGCCCTGAAGACACAGCAGCGTGGAAGAGGCTCTATCCCTGGAGCCCTTGCAACAGCTGGCTGGAGTCAGAGGGTGGGGCAGCTGAGCCTTTGCTGACCTCCTTGGCTGCTGGAGAAATGGTCCCAGACACGCCTTAGGCGAGCACGCTTAGCTCACCCCAAGCAGCTGTTCTTCCTCTCCTTCCACATGTAGCATCAGGCGCACTGTGCTCACCTGCAGGAAATAGGGGTCACGATGCCCTGCAGTCTCTCTGCCTCTCCCATCTGGACCACTGCAAAGACTTCCTGGTCTTTCTACTACTTTCCCCCCTTCGCCAAGCCACCCTTTGCATAAAGACTGTTGAATTTGTAAAGCAAGCTTAGAATGTGTAAATTACTGGCTTGAAAGTCTCTATTTGTTCTCACTGAGTGGAAAATTCATTCTCCTTCACCTTCAGGAGAAGAAAACTTGCATCCTGGCCCCTGCATTTTCTCCAGTTTTGCCTCCCATCCCTTCTCTGCTTCCCAGGTGGCTCAGTGGTAGAGTTCCTCTGCCAACACAGAAGATGCAGGAGCCGTGGGTTCGATCCCTGTGTCAGAAAGACCTCCTGGAGGAGGGAATTGCAGTCCACTCCAGTATTCTTGCCTGGAGAATCCCATGAACAGAGGAGCCTGGCGGGCTAAGGTCCATAGGGTCTGAAAGAATTGGACATGACTGAACACACATACACATGCCTTCTCTGCTACTCACAATGTGCTGGCTAGTTTCTGAGACACAGGCTCTTTCACAACTCAGCGGCTTTGCATGAGTTGTTTTCTACACCTTTCATGCTTCCACAACTTCTCCCTTGAGGGAATCTCCCCCTTGTCGTTCAAGATCCAAGGTCAAACATTATTTCCATAGCAAAGACTTCACTGATCTCCCTGGCCACCAGAGATGGAGGGACTAATTCCCTGTCTTCCTATCACTTTCTGCTCAGCTCTATAAGGGAGGCGGTATAGCTCAGCGACTAACAGGATAGTAGGTTACACATGCTCGTTGCCTGACCTTGGTCAAATGACCTAATCTATGCCTCAGTCTCTTCCAACTGCAAAACTAGAGGAATAGCAGTAAATATGGCACTGGTTCCTATGAGCAGTAAATGTGTTAAGCAGTTAAAATGCTCAGAAGAGCATCCCATTCACAAGAAGTGCTCAGTAAGTATTAGCAATTATTTTTATATCCACTAAAAGTTTAATGCTGTCATCATCTGTTTAGATGCCTCTCTCTCCCAGTCTAGAGAAGAGGGTGGGGACTATTTCTTATTCATGGTTTTATTCTTCATGCCTAATAGTTCTAGGTAATAGCCTCTCAATAAATGTTTATGGAATAATGTGATTATTTTCTAGGCAGTAAAATATCCTCATGACTTCAGAGATTCTAACTCAAGGATCTTTATTTCCTTCTTTCACTCTATGGAAAGGAAAACATCATATGAATCCATAAAACGCTACCCTGAACAGAGACATTTGAAGTTAATCCTATGAGTCTTTCTGTGAAGTAGGAGTCTGGAAGCCTGATCAGAGTATTTGTTCTACCAGGACTATGTGTCTTTAGACAAATCACCTTCATTCATTTACTCAGTATATCCTTATTAAATATCAATGATGTGTTAGGAACTGTTTTAGGGGTTGGGGAGAAAACATCGCGCAAGGTTTGTGACTGGCACGATTTCTATTCTCATGGACCTTGTTCAGAGAAAGAAAGTGCATTCAGCAATGAATAAGAGAAAGAACGAAAAGTTGGAGAGTTGTATGTTCTATGATTTAAATGAAGCAAGAAAACATGTTAAAAAGTGTCTGGGAAGGCTACAATGGAAAATAAGTCAAGGAAGGTTTCTCTGAAGGTCAACAATAACGTTTAGACTTGAGCTTGAGACTTAGGGGAGGAACATTCCAGAAAATAAGGGGCAGCTGCTATAAGAGCTGGGCTTCCTTGGTAGCTCAGATGGTAAAGCATCTGCCTGCAATGCAAGAGACCTGGGTTCGATCCCTAGGTTGGGAATGGCAACCCACTCCATTACTCTTGCCTGGAAAATCCCATGCACAGAGGAGCCTTGTAGGTTACAGTCCATGGGGTCGCAAACAGTCGGAGACGACTGAGCAACTTCACTCACTCACTATAAGAGTTCAGTGTGAAACTTGAACTTGGAGTGCTCCAGGTGTCAGAAGAGAACCTGTGTGCCTAGAACTTGGGGCGTGAGTGAGAGTGAGAGCTGTACCACTCGAGGTCACTGAGGAAGGCAGGGGCCCCGTAGGCAGAGGAAAGGATGCAGACTTTATACGAAGTGCAACAGGTTGTTCTTGGCAGGTATTGAACAAGAGAGGAATACGGTTTGATTCACATTTTCAGGAAATTATATTGTTGTAGAGAGAATGGATTGTGAGGGAACTGGAGGCAGGAGAAGAGGCAACGAGACTAGGTAAGAGGCTATTCCATTAATGCAGGTGAAAAAGAAAGAGCATCAGTTCAGACGGCATGTGTGGAGAAGGAGTTAATGAACCCGAGTCCTGATACTGATCAACTGAATGTAGGGACAAGGAAAAGAGGAGAATCAAGGATGGGTCCTAAGTTTTTGCCCAGAGTACTTGAGGCAGTCCTGTTGGCAACCTATTCCACAGCCAGTAGCAGAACTCTGGTCCATATTCAAGGCGACAGGGAAGGCTACAGTTACTGGCTACGACAGGCAGACAAGGTATAGGCTGAAGGTGAGAGATTCAAGTCTTGTCTTCAAATTGTTAAGTTTGAGATGCCCAATAGATATCCCAGAGCAAAAGACAGAAAGTTAGCTATTCAGTGCTTGAGTTCAGAGGGAGAAGTGCGGACTGTAGATATGCAAGCCGTGGCATTCAGATGAGGTCAGCCTGGAAGAGGACTGGAGTTGGCAACATGGAGACCTTGAGGGGATCAGTTTCACTGTTCGTCTCCTGGGCCCAGTTTGTCTATGTTTAAAAAAAAAAAAGAAATTATTTTTCAAACATTTTTAAAGCAGAAGTATTGCCTGGAAAATCCCATGGACGGAGGAGCTTTGTAGGCTACAGTCCATGGGGTCGCAAAGAGTAGGACACGACTGTGCGACTTCACTCAGTCACTCATTCTTTTCTTAAAGCATTAAAAGAATCCTGAGATATGTAATAGAACAAAATCAGAACAGTTGTAGGTGAAGCAGGGGCTTTAAGGACTTCTGCAGTCCCACCTCTGCCCTTGCAGCTGACACAAAGGCAGCGCTGGCTTCTTAAAAAGACCCCAAAGTAGTAGGCTGGAGTTCTGTAAAGGTCTCTTTGGCCAAGAGACTCTAAATGGGAAGGTGTAAGTAGCTCTCATTCTGGTGAGCAGTAGGCCATCCACTGGTTAGGAACTTCCTTACATGGTCACGAAGAATACAAACATCCCCGGATTATAGGTGGGAATGCTTAGACTCTTCCGTAATCACAGTTCATTCTGGTTTCTGAACCCAGTTCCTTCCAGAGTAGGCCATTGGCTGCTTAGGGGTGCACCCATTTGACTGGTTTGCCCGGATCCTGCCACCCTGCCACTCCTCCAAAAAGCATCCAAAGCCCTTCCTTTGTTGCAAAATGATTCAGTGTCATTTCCATAAAATGTGGGGACCTGAGCCTATGTTCACACACGCACTCTGTGTATTCTGGGAGTTTTAATGGGAGTCATCCTTCAAAGGGACAAGCCTGCCAGAATAAATTCTTGGTTGTCTTAAAGGAACCACCATGCATAACACTGTTTGCATAGTCCGTGTCCTCTCAAAGTTAGCTATGGTGTTAACTCCACATTGGAAATAATCTCAAAATGGATGTTTAAGTGTGGTTCACGGGAGATGAGGAATAAAAAATAATGTGAAGGATTTTTACCAAGTATCCTAAATAAACTGACAGAATGAGCTAAATTCTTAATTCATGGGGTGCCCGCTTGATGTCAGGTACTCTACTGCTGCTGCTGCTGCTAAGTCGCTTCAGTCGTGTCTGACTCTGTGCGACCCCATAGATGGCAGCCCACCAGGTTCCCCCATCCCTGGGATTCTCCAGGCAAGAACACTGGAGTGGGTTGCCACTGGGCCTGAGAAAATGGTGGGGTGGATGTGAAAAGAGAATTTCTTGGGGACATCCCTTTTGTGTATCTGAATTGAGTCATCTTCCATCAGTTAGTTCGAAGACAGCTTACAATCAGGCTGTTTGTTAGAATTTCAGGATTTTCCCAAGCAGCGCATTCATTCAGATTACCAAAATATGAGACCAAAAGTACCTACATCACAGTGGGAAAACAGGCACACCTGACATCTGTCTGCACAGACACTCGAGTTTACAAAACTCTGATACATTATGAGATAGAATGTTCCTTTATCTTTTGGTTTGTGTGGCCTTTCCATTTTCCTGTCATTTGCTCATTAAACTGTGTTGGCTGCTACCTTATTAGCCATTTTAGAGTTGTTTTGTTGTGGTGGTTTGTTTCTCAGCTTGCCCCCAAAACAAAGGCCAGACATAGGAAAACATCACCACAGGGCAGGTACAAGGGTGACTATTCCAAAGGAGTCCAGTGACTTTGCAGAATCAGTGATACCCACTGACCACTGGCTGATGTTTATTCTAAACGAAAGCCAGTACAGTCAGAAGCTTTTAACGGGCTAGTGACAGAGGCAAACAAATACTTTGATGTAGGCCACAAATGTCAGGGAATCTACATTGGGAAAGCCCTTCAGAGTGCTAACTGCCTGATTGCCTTACGTCATCCACCCCAGGGAACCCAAAACTTAGGTGAGACCATATCCCCCAGGCTGACCCATCAGCATGGTCACATCCCAGGAGCAAGTGAAGCTGGGTGATAGACGCCGGGGAAGAAGAAACCCTACTGTACCTGCCTGGAAGCCTGATGAGTGGACAAGAGGTGAGAGGCTTCTAAGTGGGATTATCTTTGCTCTGAGGTCACAGATATCTCCCATTTGTGAGATCCCTTCTTTACAATCTACATTCAATGGCTCTAGAAATACTATTATCTCACGCTATAGGGGTGTATGTATATTAAAATTGTTGCTTGATAGAAGTGGCCCAGAGAAGTCAAGTTATGTGAGCCAGGCTTTGGAGCAAGTAACGGAGCCTGGATATTGACCTGTTTCTCAACAATGTGGTCCTAACTGCCCTACTACCTGGGCACGCACGACGCAGGAACAAGGCTGAGATCCGAACCAGCTCCCATTTCCTAAAGCTGTCACCTGACATCCTTTTGCCATATGTTTAGATCTTGGGTTTATGCCTGGTGTTTTGATGTTTGAGTGCCTTCCTCCTTTTCTTTCATCTTTTTGCAGATTTGGTTATGAAGATATTCCTCTTGGAAAGTATCTGGTTTGGCAGGTTCCCATGGCCACTGGGGATTCAACTTAAAGGGAAGCACTAGGAAAATATTTTTATGACTGTGAATAGAGGGAAAGGATCCCATTCAGACTGGATTCCACCCAAAAAAGCCCTCCCCAGGTTTTGTGAGGGCTAGGGTAAGGAGGGGAGTGGTACGTAGAGCCCCCTCCCCTGGGTGAAAGGTGAAATGCATTGTGTCTGTCTGAGGTTAGCTCTGCTCGTTTGTAGCTGAGATTAATGGACCTCGGATCCTCATGCAGTGGTGATAGAGATCACACCCAGATTTGCATCTTAATCCGTGGAGTTGAGCAAACATCAAAAGGCTCAGCAGGTTGGCTCAGATCATTAAGATAATGATTAATAGCAGGCTTGTTTATGGAGCTTCCATCTCCAGAGCTTGCCATTGCCTTTACACAGAAGACATGTTGCATGAAGATTAAAAACAACAACGTTGAGAATCCAATGAGTTCCCCCAATAAATCAATCTCTCCACAATCTTTCACCCCAGCTCACCTCCTGAACACCTCTGCAATGTACTCTCCTCTTATTCCACTGATTCAAAAGCCATTTTGCCCTTGTAAACCAGAACATTTCATAGAATAATGGACTGTATATGTTTCTAATCCATATTATGTCAACACTAACTGTATGCACCTCTCCCTCTAGATCCAGAAAACTCAGAGACAAGACCATTTATGACTCATCTTTTTATTTGTGGCATTTAGTCCAGTGTCCCAAACATTGTAGATGCTCAATTAAATATTTGCAATCTTGTTAAATTTATGATGTCACAAACATAATAGTTTTCTCTCAGGCAATCAGGCACAGTGCCCTTATTCTACAGAGAGGGAAACTTAAGTCCAGAGTGTGGACCTGAATTATCCAAGGTCACTAGTGAGTGAAGGAGGCCTGAATCTATAAACTCTGTCACTTAACTAACCTCCTACTTCTCTTTCCATACTATATATAAAATCCTGGAAAGGACAGGTCAATCCAAAATCTCAACCCCTCATGAAATCTGCTATCAGAAAGTCTTGAACAGCATGACCCAGTATAACCTTATTACCAGATCTCTAAGCCTCTCTGATAACTTTCCAAGAGAAAACAGTACTGGAACAGTCCTAGGATGGAATTATATTAGTCAGGCTTTTAAACTGGAGTCAGAAGGAGCAAGAATGTATTCTCCTTGTATTCCAACTAACTTTGAATCAAAATGGGGAAAAGTCCAATGAAAGTTCATCATTTTTTAAACATTTCCTAGGAATAGAAGTGGTTCTAAATAAGGACAGATGTTAGCATTGCTTATGACATTAGGAAGTAATGGAAGCACCAGTAATTATTGCCTTTGCTCATTTGGTAACAAAAGGAAAGTCTTCAGTGGAAAAATGGAAGGATTTCTGGGAAGTTATTATTCATTCAAAGAGCTTAAAGAAATGAACTCATCCTTCCAATCTGATCCAACCAAAAACTTCTCCGACTGTTCCTAACATGAAAGAAAAGATTAGCAAGTTTTACTTTGGAAGTCTCAAGCCTTGAAAACCGATAGTCCATATTTCCGTCTCAAATTATTAGGCCTGTGCTGGGGCCTAACATCCTGGTCATTGACGCCAGGCAGGATGATCATTCCTGTAAATGGATGGCTTTGTGCCCGACAGTACACTTTCTCTCCAGCCTCTCTCTTGCAGTCTAGTGAAGAACAATATGATGAGGCTAACTGGATAATGAGAAGATCAGGCTCGTGAAATTGCCCTTCTTAACCCTGAGAACCTCCTCAGCCAAGGATCCACAGCAGGTCTCACTTCTAAATGTTGCTGTGGAGCAGTTAAGATGTTTAGTAGGGTGGCACAGGACCAGTGGTAAATGTGCTGGCTGGTTCAAACATGTCTCATTTGGGCACTAGTGGAAGAAAGGCAATGACACATACCTACTGCTCTGCAATTCTTATGGGCCATGTCTCAACATTAGACCTGTGGCTGATTAATTTGGTAAAAACTAAATAACATTAATTTGGTGAGATACTGAACAATTTACTTAAATGATTTATTTGATTTTTAAATGTAATTATATTTTTAATGGTCTTAAGCAACTCTAACCAGATGTTCTGGTTTTATCTGTATTCAAATTCTACTGTGTCACTACAAACGACCTGTTGGATATCTCTCACCTTGAGAATTCTATGATTCTATACTGTTGCCTGAAGTGCTAGAACTTGCAAGTCTTTGTTTACACACCGCTGAGATTCTTATATAATGTGCTTTGACTGCCATGACTTCATGAAAGAGAGATCTTCAGGAAAAGAAAACTGCCACCTAGCAGGGAACAGAGAGGGCTTCCCAGGTGGTGCAGTGGTAAAGAATCCGCCTGCCAGTGCAGGAGATGCAAGAGAAGTGGATTCGATCCCTGGGTAGGGACGAGCCTCTGAAGCTGGAAATGGCAACTTGCACCCATATTCTTGCCTGGAAAATTCCACGGACAGAGGAGCCTGGCAGACTACAGGCACAAAAAAGTGGGACATGACTGAATGACTGTACACAGCACAGGCCAGGAAACAGAGAGAAAATTTTCAATGTTTATTAGGGAAATGTGTGAATGAGAGAAGACAATAAGAAAAATGATAATTTCAGACAAGAAAAAACAAGACGTGTCACTTGCAACGTTGTGTACTTTCTCGCTTGAGCAGCCAAAATATTCAGTGAACAGTTAATATGGTAACCACTCTTTCCAATTTTTAAGAGACTTGTTTATTTCACATAAATATCTGACGGAAAAAAAATGCATAAGTAATATAATTATCTTCCTTCGTTCTCATCAGAAGAGAGAGCAGCATGTTATTGCAAGAATCCAGCTTTAATGATCAGACTTGAGTTCTAGTCCTTGATCCACTCTCTGGGTGATCTTGGCTAATACTTTACTCCCTCTGAGCCTTCATGTCTTCATTTTTAATGAAATGGTAAATAGTTTCTCCACCCTAAGTGATACTCTAAAATTAGCTTTAAAAATATTAAAAACATGGGACATCCATGAGCATGTAATGTCTCTTTTTTTCTCCTTCTCCTGAAGTCTTCGGTTTCATATTCTTTAAAAAAACAAACAAACAAACAAGCGGAAGTCCTGAACTAAATGGATTCAAATGTGTGCTGTCCTTGTTTCTAGTGCCTTACCAACCTGAAGGATGAGTCCATCATTAATGACAACAGGTCATTATAAGCAGCATGGCCCATTCATCCACTAGGCAATCTATCAGAATGATCAGTATGACTGATCACTCCACTTATTTTATGGGAAGACTTCCTTGCCGCTAAAGAACCCCAGATAAGACTTGGTTCTGAGATGAGAGCATACCCTTGAGGGTACCTGGGTCATTGTGTGTGTAAGAGGGTGCTATCCCCACACAGCAGGAGCACCTGTGTGTTCTGTGGGGCAAGGTGATTGTGTCTACGTGTGTGACATGTGTCAGGGTTTGGTTTGTGGAATCTTTTTGACTGCCACCATATTTTTGAGTAGATTCCTCAAAATAGTAACAGCACTTAGATCTTGACCCGTTTTCTGGGGAGAAGAACTTGGATGGTCCTCATGGGACAGGAATCCAGTTACTAGCTCCTGCTTCCCTCTCCTGGACCTCTCCACAACCTCCGTCCAGGCATTTGTGCACATGCACGTGTATGCATACACACTGTGCTTAAAAATCACAGTAAACTGTTTATAGCTTCCTGAGATACGTCACGTCATTCATTGGCACTCCTCAGCTGTGCTGGTCCCTCTTCTTGGGACTCTGGACAGTCTCTCACAGCCACTCACATCCTTATAGAATTAGCTGGGGTGGAACCTCCTCTCGGAGCCTTATCGGACTTCGTCAAGTTCGGTGAAGGCATCCCTTTTCCTATTCTTCCTGAACACTTTTTTTTTTTTTTTAATTATAGCATTTTCACACTATAGGTTAATCACCTGTTTATGAGCCTATCTTCCCAAATGAACAGTCAGTTTCTTGAAGACTCAGTGCATGTTTTATTTATCTCAGCATCCACCGTGCCCGACATATAGGGCCTAGTATCTTGACATATATTGAGTGAATGAATGAGTGAGTAAATAGATGGTTTAGGGTACAGGGCCAGGCCAAAGTGTAGTTACAGCCCTGAAATAATAAGAGCTTTGTAAGTTAGTGCATGAGGGGTCTTACTCAGTAACCCATTAAATCATTAGGACTTCCGAGAGTAAATAGCTCCCTAAGACAGGTGCTCTGGCTTGTATAGTATGCGATAGTTGAGTGGCTAATAGACCAAGTAGCTTGTCCACTTTCCTGGAGTGAAGTTTTGGGCTCACCTCCATTCAGAAGGCTGAGTACATGATGTTACATGCCTCCTTCAGTGGAGTTAAATTAAGCTTAATATCGTTATGACTCAAGAGTTTGCACACCAAGGCTTGGCACTTAATATTGTAATTACTCCTTTTGATTAGAACTACCTTTCATAAGCAAATCGACGCAGTGATTTGACAAGCTTGAGGAATTGTGTTTGGAGCTCACCCTACGAGTTCCACAGGGACCTGTAATCATAGTAATTACTGTTGAAGCGAGATTCCAGTTCTCGATGTACCAGGAGGTGAGTAAGAGTCACACGCTGCATCCTTTCCCATCTCAGGATGGGCTGTGTGGCTGAAAACAAGGGAAGTGGAAGTAAACACAGTGTGATCAGCCATCAGCCCATAGGCTGTGGTGCTTCTCCTTTGACAGGGCTCAGCCTGTGTGGAATTCACTGCGTTGAAATGGATTCTTTAACACACACTTGGTGGCACTTAGCTCTTCTGATCCATGCTGGTGACTTTTGTGAATAGATAGATAAAGCAGACATGAACCCACTCACTCTGTCCTTTGCGGGGTTCCCAAAGTGCTCTTAGGGGAATGTGGAAAATAGTAAAAGTGGAGTCTGTCATGACCCAGAAGGCTTGGCTCAGAGTCACTGGCGCTCCAATCAGTTGAAAGATCAAATATTCCTGAAGGATGAGTTCAGAGCTCCACTGGAGGTGTTCAGAGCGTTCTGAGCTAGTTTTTAAAGGACAGATGCCACACCAAGCACAGGAGCCTTATTCCAAACCACGAGAGAGCCTTGCGGCGACAAGCATTCAGCCTCCAACTGAGCTACTTTGCCCTTCTCTTCTGTGGTCCTGGGGCTGATTTCCCCAGGAGGCTGCTGCAAGTTCCAAATGGTGAGAGGGAACAGTTCCCAATGGGACTCACAAGCAGACTCCGAGAAATAGTTGTTTCTCTTCTTTTTCTTGTAGGGATTGTTCATGTTAGGGGCCCCCTACCCTCTGGAAACATGATCTCTTAGGCACACACCCCACAATTATGGCTTCCCACTGTCCACCGTGGAGGGGTTCCCTCCCCACGCCCTCTGCTTTTCCCTCCATCATCCATAGCCCGAAAATCCATTTAAAAATTAACAGCACAAGGAGGAAAGTGCCGCAAGACCGAGATTGCTAGCAGATGCTCGGGGGTGCTGGCAAGAGAAAAGGCAAGTGGAATAAGGCATTTGGAGGCCAGGGTTTCCTCCCGTGCCTTTCTAAAAGGCTGCATGGGATCAGGTGAGGCACAATACAACTCCATCCACTTCCTCGCTCATTCTCCCTTTCAACAGATATCCTTTAAGGAATAACAGAGTGTGCCAAGGCCACTGCTGGGTTCTGGAGCCACAGTGGTGATGATAATGAACATTTATTGAGTGTTTACTACATGCCAGGCATTCTTCAAAATATTTTGTTTATTAACATGTTAACTCAGTTTAAAAAAAAAAAAAAAAAAAAAACAGCCATAGTTTTAATCCTCAGATGAGGAAACAGAGGCACAAAGAGGTTAGGAATTTTTCCCAGTGTCACATAAGCAGTAGGAAGAGGGATCAGGCCTAGATCCTTGGCAGTCTGATTTCACAGCCTAAGCCAGGAGTCCACACACTTTTTCTGTGAAGGGCTAGATAGTAAATATTTTCCCTCTGTGGGCCATCTGGTCTCTGTCGCAATTTCTCAGCTCTGCTGTCATAGCAAAAAGCAGCCATAGACAGTCCATGGCTGTGTTCCAAAAACTCTGTCTTTGTCGACACTGAAATTTGAATTTTATAGAAAGTTTATGAGTGATGAAATATTTTGTTGATTTCTTTTCAATCATTTAAAAAATGTAAAACCATCTCTACCTCACAAATCATGCAAATCAGGTCTTGGGCTATATATAGTTTGTTGATCCCTGGCCTAAGTTGTGCTGTCTCGTCATTAGTGAATAAGGATGAATTGCTATCCTAGTGTGGAGAAGGCAATGGCACCCCCACTCCAGTACTCTTGCCTGGCAAATCCCATGGACGGAGGAGCCTGGTGGGCTGCAGTCCATGGGACTGCTAGGAGTCGGACACAACTGAGCGACTTCACTTTGACTTTTCACTTTCATGCACTGGAGAAAGCAAATGCAACCCACTCCAGTGTTCTTGCCTGGAGAATCCCAGGGACGAGGGAGCCTGGTGGGCTGCCATCTCTGGGATCACACAGAGGTGGACACGACTGAAGCGACTTAGCAGCAGCAGCTATCCTAGGGGGCGAGCCATGCAGACTTAAATCCCTCTAGAGAATCCTTCATCAACACATGTGCTGCTGGCTTTGTGTGACTCTCTCTACTTCTCGTCCTCCATTCTCCTGTTGGCTAAATCATGTGTTCCTTTCAGATGGCAGCTTAGCTTCCACCTCTTTCCTTGACACGCATCTATCTTCTGCCCAGCCCCTCCTTGTTCCCGGCACTCTGTCACAGCACTCTTACAGTCACCCAGTTACCCATCTGCTTCGGGAGGGCAACGGGTCCCACCCATCCCAGCTTCCCTGGATTCTGATTGGATTCTTGGTGCTGGTAGGCACAAAAGACAAGGAGGAGAACTAACTGGTAGGTGAGTCTCAAGAAAGATCAGCGAAGAAGGGAAATTTCAACCTTTGGGTTGAGCAAAGGCATTCTCCAAGCCAATAAGATGAGGAAGTTTGCTCTGGAGAAAAGAAGGAACAGTGTGTGTGACAAAATGCAGGGATGAGGAAGACGATGCAAATAGGGGTGTCCAAGGAATCATCAGGGGCTGGCAGAAATGCCAAAGGGAAAAGCTGAGGCAGAGAGCATCTATATTGCCCAAGCTCTGATCCCCACAGGACAGATTAAGGTCAGTGAGCTTGGGAGTGACACGTTCAGACTTGTGCTCCAGAACAGAGGTCAGAAAACTAGGGCCCACTGACCAATTCCAGCCCAAGATCCCACAGTGAAGAGTGAGCTGGAGAAGAATTTCAGGGGTGTGCGAGATCCAGTCTGTGTTCTTTCCCTCCACCACACTGCCCTTCCCCATCTGGACATCTAGCCATGGACTGGAGCTGGCTAAACGTCTCAGGGAGCCTGCCAGCCTAAACCCATGCCCAGCTGCCCTAGATGGACTTGGCCTTGGGGGAAGAGTGAGAGATAACTGGTGTAAGGCTCTCCAGTCTCGCTCCTTAGCACATCAGTGATGTGTAAACTCAAGGCTCGTGGCCTGTGTGCCACTGATTTTGCCATGATCTTTGGTCGTGCACCTATTTCTCCTTGAGTCTTTTGTCCTAATCTAAGCATAGGCTTCATCATCTTGAAGGACCCTCATCATGATAAGATTTTGAACATTGGAAGGATTCCACATGCCATATCAAAATACCTGTGGCTCAACAATTTATAAGCGATGAAAGTCCTGGAAATGGAGGAAGCAGAAAAGACATCACTCTCACCCTTAAGGTACAGAGGTGAGCAATGATCCAGGGTGATCCAGGGCTTTAGGAAGAAAAGGAGGATCCACACCAGATTAGCTCTGAGGGGAGGGAGCTTGTTAAGGGGATTTAAAGTCTACCGTCTTAATAGTCCTTTGTAGTTCTTTGGCGCCTGGCTTTTCTTGAAGCTCAAAGTATTTTGCAAACATTAGCTCATTAATACCGCCAACAGCCTTGTGAAGTGGCTAGTGTGAATGTCTTATCCCCACTTGGGATTCTTGAATTTGAGGGGAAAAGGGGTTCTGGCTGGTGACTAGTGCCTGGTTGAAGAGAAGCCCCAGGGGTTGGACTAAATTTAATGCTCATGTTTGTTTCTCATTCCACCAGAAGAACAGTGGATGGTGAGAGAAGCACAAGCCAAATCTGGGTACCAGCTGAAACTAGGCTTCTCCAGCTTTGTGAATTTGGACAAGCCCCTCAACTTTTGTGAAACTAAGTTTTCCCTTGGGAAAGGGAGGCTGATGATAAGAATTATTAATATAATGTGGTTGTTGTACTAAGTTGTGTCTGACCCTTTTGTGAGTATATGGACTATAGCCCACCAGACTCCTCTGTCCATGAGATTTCCCAGGCAGGAATACTGGAGTTGATTGCCATTTCTTTATCCAGGGGATCTTCCTGACCCAGGGATCAAACCTATATCTCCTGTGGCTCCTACCTTGGCAGGCAGCTTCTGTACAACTGAGCCACCAGGGAAGCTGGTAGAGTGTTAAACTCATTTGATTATTGATTATTATTTGATTATTATTATTTCAGTCAACAGATCTAAGATATTTTTATTAAAGCTCATTATACATGTGGCTCAACATTATATGGGTTGTGTGTTCTGATGAGTGTTCTCTGAGTGGGTGAGCAGGAGCAAGAAGGAGGTCCTGGAGACTGCACTGTCTTGGGCTTAAGCAGAAAAACCAGCCAACCAGCTGGAGTAGAGCTGTCTTGAGATAAAACCAAAGAAGGGGATACATGGTAAAGGAGGATGATAGATGATTAGAAGTTCATTTCACCTAGGAGCCTCGGAAGGTTTGAGCAGGGAACCAACCTAGACAGATCTGCCGTGTGAAGATTAACTGTGATACCAGCACAGAGAACCAAAGACAGAAATGGTATCGGCAACTGATGGGCAAGATAATCCACTGTGGCATGGGAAGAAAATTTTTATAACATTTCTTTGCTATTTTCTAATTCTCATCCTTTGAAAAATTTACTTTTAGACATGACTTTTGTGTATATGTTTTAAAGGCAAATATATTTTTAAAATATGATATTTATGTGATATTCACACCAGAGAATAAATGGCCCTTCAAGACTACCTAGCTTATGGTTGACTT
The DNA here is from genome assembly GCA_917880005.1 of Nanger dama. Taxonomy (NCBI): domain Eukaryota; kingdom Metazoa; phylum Chordata; class Mammalia; order Artiodactyla; family Bovidae; genus Nanger; species Nanger dama. The sequence goes on along the minus strand of CAKJTW010000025.1, from coordinate 24,070,849 downwards.
GATCTAAGTAAATGTTTAAAATCACAATCTTAATTGACCCCAAATGTGTCAGTGAGGCTTCTTAGTTGCAAACAACAGAATCCACTCCGGCTAATTTAAGCAGAAAACAGATTTATTAAAAGACATTCAAAAGGATATCAAAATTCTTAGAAAATCTCAAGAAACAAATTTGTGGCTGTGCTTCCAGGAACAGTGTTCAAAACCACAATACAATGGATTATTGTTTGGCAGAAGAAAGAAATGAAGTGCAGATCCTGGCTACGACGTCAACGAACCTTGGAAACTTCATGCCAAGTGAGAGAATCCAGTCACAAAGGACCGCATATTGTATGATTCCATTTATATGAAGTGTCCAGAATAGGCAAATAGAAAGTTGATTCATAGTTGTTTAGGGCTGGGGTGGGGGGAGGGTGGGAGGTTGGAAAGTGACAGCTAAGAGATATAAAGTTTCTTGGAGGGCTGATAAAAGCCCTAAATTTTTAAATGAGTGAATTGTATGATATGTGAATATATCTCAAAAACTTGTCACATACACACACGCACTCCATAGAAAGGCTGACGAGAGGAGGATTATCACTGGCATCACCACCAACGCCAAATATAAGATGCCGAGAACTCAGCTTTAGCACAGCCTCCACTCTCAGCATTCCTGGTGCCAGCCCTGCTTCAGGGACTCAGTCACGCAAGCGCTGGCTCCCATAAAATGGTTAATGTTTCACCATTCACATGAGTACACGCAATGAATGCCTAGGAAGACCCCGTTGCTTCGGAATGCTCACTTCCAATTTGAAGTCCTGTTTGGGTGCATCCAACTGATGAAGCCAACAATACACTGTGATCTAACTGCCAGTTCTCTGAAAACTGGATTTCTGATCCTTACATTGGGAATCAGGAGACTGTCCCAGAGAAAGATTAGTTGAGAGATGGTGTGGAGGGAGAGATGAATAGATAGAGCGCAGAATATTTCTAGGGCAGTGAAACTGCTCTGTATAATGATGGCTATGTATCTTTACACATTTGTCAAAACCCTAAAAGTACAACACTGAGACTGAACATTAATGTAGATCCTGAACTTTGTATGATAACTTAGATCCTGAACTTCGTACGATAGCTATGCGTCAATGCGGGTCCACCATCTGTTAACAAGTGTGCCGCTCTCATAGGGGATGTCAATAATGGGGGAGTTTATGCTCGCTGAGGGCAGGAGGTCATGGGAAGGTCATGGGAAATCTCTGTACCTTTTGCTCAATTTTACTGTGAATCTGAAACTGCTCTAAAAAATAAAGCCTATTTTTTAAAAAAAAGCTGACAGAATCCAGTCTGGCTAACTTAAGCAGAAAACAGATTTATTAAAAGACATTTAAATTCTTAGAGCTCATTTAAATTCTTAGAAAAATCTCAAGAAACAAATGTGTGACTGTGCTTCCAGGAACAGTGTTCAAAACCACTGTTTTGAACAGCCACAAATATAACAGCAACTATTAAAATATACTGGGCTTCTCTGGTGGCTCAGACAGTAAAGAATCTGCCTGCAATGCAGGAGACCTGGATTTGATTCCTGGGTCGGGAAGATCCCCTGGAGAAGGGAATGGCAACCCACTCCAGTATTCTTGCCTGGGAAATCCCATGGACAGAGGAGCCTGGCTGCCTGTGGGGTCGCAGAGTCGGACACAACTGGGGGAATAACATTAACATTAAAATATATTATAGAGTTTCAGAATAACACTTAATGGAACTTGATAATTTTAAGGGCTCCCCTAAGAGTATTTTTTTTTTAAACTCTAGAAGTGAAAAGCAGCCACGTTATGTATAAAGAGTAGCAGGAGTGGTAAGGGGAGATACACAGGCTTTAGAGTCTGGGTTTGAATTCAGGCCTGCCCCTTATCAGCTGTCCGATCTCTGTAAGTCACTTAATTTCACTGAGCCTCACCTGAAAAGTGATAACAGCAACCCCTACTTCCCAAGGTTTTATTTCTAAGACTAAGGCAATTAATGCTAAATAAATCTTAGCTTCTGTCAGTGAAGAAGTGAAGTGAAAGTCACTCAATCGTGTCTGACTCTTTGGAGTCAGACCTGGACTGCTTCAGGCCAGAATACTGAAGTGAGCAGCCTTTCCCTTCTCCAGGGGATCTTCCCAACCCAGGTATCGAACCCAGGTCTCTCACACTGCAGGCAGATTCTTTACCAGCTGACCTACCAGAGAAGCCCCCCAAAAGGGAAAACAAATGTAATTATTTCTGTCAATTTTTATTAGGTTACACTCAGCTGTTACCCTGATTCTTAGTTTTCATAATTTTTAAAAAGCTAAACTATTGCTATATTTCATGCTTGAAAGTGAAAGTCACTCAGTCATTTCCGAGTCTTTGCTACCCCATGAACTATACAGTCGATAGAATTGTCCAGGCCAGAATACTGGAATGGGTAGCCTTTCCCTTCTCCAAGGGAACTTCCCAACCCAGGGGTCGAACCCAGGTCTCCCGAATTGCAGGCAGATTCTTTACCAGCTGAACCACCACGGAAGCCTGCAGAAGTGAGCTCTAATTAATATCCAAAATATCATCTCATGGGCCACCAGCTCCAGGAGTGGCATTGGGCTCCTCATGACCTACTCATCCTGTTACGGCATTCTAGGTGCCAACTCTGGTGAAAGATAAGGGGGAACTTCACATATTTTCCAGAAACTTCCAGATTCAATTCACTTTGCAGAATTTGTCTCTCAATGCATGAGGCCCAAGTTCCATGTGGCTCTGGGGTTATTTAAAGCAAGATGAAAGTGAAAGTGTTAGTCACTCAGTCGTGTCAACTCTTTGTGACTCCATGGACTGTAGCCCACCAGGCTCTTCTGTCCATGGAATTCTCTGGGAAAGAATACTGGAGTGGGTAGCCATTCCCTTCTCCAGGGGATCTTCCTGACCCTGGGATCCAACCCAGCTCTTCCACATTGCAGGCGGATTCTTCACCGTCCGAGCTACCAGGGGAGTAGGGTAAGTCAAGCTTGTTGATTCCCTAGCTAGCATCCTTAGCATTCTCCAGGCATCCTGTCAGATAACCAATAGAAATGCTGACTATTTCGGGGCTCCCAGTAGTGGTATCCCATCTCCCCTGATTTTGTGTTCTGAATCTTTCCGATGCTCAGAACTTTCTTAGTTTCTGATGGCCTCATTGGCAGGCCTTCTTATACCAAGTCAAGACCACCTTACTATTTTGGCAGTGTTTGAGGATGACATGCCATGAAATGCTCAAGTGTTAGGAGTCAAATAGCCATAAAGATCAAAAACATTGTACCACAACAGAGCACAAAAATAATTTGATGTGTCTTCATCTGATTCATACTTGGCCTCTCAGAAACACATGCTTGATGTGTCTGGTCACATCATTGACTCTCTCACTGTCTTCGTGGTGACAGCGATTTCCTTCGCTCTTAAATTCACATTCCTTGGTTTGTCAGTTAAGGCCTTTCACAGCAGGGACTTACCTGCTTCTTTAACTCTATCTCCTACTTCCTCTCAGGCACATCCATGCGGTGATTCAGCCACATCAAACCTCCGGCTTTTTCCTAACATATGTACTCAGTCTTATCTCAGTCTTCTCGCCTTACTCAGGTGCACAGCCCCCTCTGCACGAAATTTTCTTTCCTTCTTCTTTACCCTGAGACTCACTTAACCCTAACTCTTCTGGAAGACTTCCTGCCTTCTTTAGGGGAAGGCAGAGGCTCTCTCCTGTTTCTTTTGAAAGCACAGAGGTTCATTCAATAGTCAGTTCACAAACATTTGTGGAGGGCCTTGTACAGTAAACTCTGCACTGTGCTCCCACAATCCCTATACTTACATCTGTTACAGCAACAGTCACACTAGGTATCATTATTTGTTTACCTGTCTGGAAGGTGCAGCCTGGCGACAGACAGCCATGTGGATTGTTTGGTTAAGACAATGGCACTATTTCCTCTTTCTCCAGACCCACCCAACTACAGTGACCTCTGCCCTCTGTCTCTGAGCCCAGCCCAGAACACCAAGGGCCTTGGTTCCAGCCTCCAGGGAATCCTAGGGAAGGCCACATACCAGTCCACTGCCTACCAGCCCTGTACTCTCTCCCTTGTGCATTAGTCTGGCCCACACGATGGGGTTTCTATCTCAGTCCCTCTGACAAGCATGCTATTTCACTGTTGCCATGGAATCTATGTGTCTGGATTTTTCTTCTTTACCTGGCTCATGCCAGTGGTAAAGACTTGTTCCAGGGAGCCCCAGTGGTGAGGTGGTCCGTTTGCCACATGTTGGTGATTAAGAACTTTTCAGCTGATATTGTAATTGCCTATTCCAAGGGCTTGTGACCCTGTGCTGAATGGAGCACCACATGCCTGGCCTTCTTTACCTGCATGCTGACTTGAACTTCCCTCCTGGACTAGCATGTCCCTCTGGACTGGAGATTCTGCCCTTAGATGTTCCTTCCATCTGGGAAGGTGGGCTGCCCTTCTGGCCCCTGCCTTGCTCAGGAGCCTTTTCTTCCCCGACAAACTTTACTCAGTAAGGAAAAATAGAAACATGTGCACTGAAGATATGCCATGCCCCACGGAGAAGCCAAGATAACAGGAAAAAGGGGCGATTAAAATAACTACAGACTTCGGTGGTATTCCATTAAAAGGATAGGGGAAACATAAGAAAAGGGAATACTGTAACTGGGTATGAGAACTCTAAAAGAGCCAAAATATCAAGGCCTTTGAATGTAAAAAAAAAGCACTTGGGTTGCTTCCATGTCTTGTCTGTTGCAATACTGCTGCTATGAACAATACATTCATCCTTCTGAACTAGAGTTTTGTTTTCTGCAGATATACACAGGATTGGAACTGGTAGATCATGGGTTTCCCTGGTGGCTCAGATGGAAAAAAATCTGACTGCAGTGCAGGAAACACAAGTTTGATCCCTGGATCAGGAAGATTCCCCCGGAAAAAGGAATGGCTACCCACTTCAGTATTCTTGCCCAGAGAATTCACATGGACAGAGGAGCCTGGTGGTCTATAGTCCATGAGGTTGCAAAGAGTCAAACGTGACCACACGGTATTTCAAATTGATACTTTTTTAAGGAACTTACATATTGTTCTCCATAGTGGCCGCACCAATTTACATTCCCCCAGCAGCATATGAAGGTTCTCTTTTCTCTACATCCTACAGATAATATTTATTGTTTATAGGCTTTTTGAAGATAGCCATTCTGACAGTGTGCAGTAATATCTCATTGTGTTTCTGATTTGCTTATCTCTAATAATTAGCAATGTTGAACATCTTTTCATGTGCCTGTTGGTCTTCTACCCATTTTTGATTAGGCTGCTTGCTTTTTGGCATTGAGTCGTATGAGTTGTGTGTCTGTTTTGGATATTAACCTGCTACTGGTTGCATCATTTGCAGATATTTTTTCCACCATTCCATAGGCTGTCTTTTCATTTGATTGATGGTTTCTTTTGGTGTTTCAAACATTTTAAGCTTGATTAGGTTAAAAAAAATTGACATGAAGAAATGCAGTAACTTGCCTTGAGACTAGAAACTGAAAGAATGCTCATCAATAGGGAAATGGTTGAGTAAATCATGATTTCTCTTAGCCGTGAACTAACAGTCATTGTAAAGAATAAATTCAAACTATAGCAGGTGAGCTGCTGCTGCTGCTGCTGCCAAGTCGCTTCAGTCATGTCTGACTCTATGCAACTCCATAGATGGCAGCCCACAAGGCTCCCCGTCCGTGGGATTCTGGAGTGGGTTGCCATTTCCTTCTCCAATGCATGAAACTTAGGAAGGGATTTTTCTAGAGGCCACGTTGAGTGAGAAAAGCCAGATACAGGTAAGTGTGTATAACATGATCCCATATTTGTTTACTGATGAAATAAACCTCTTATCTGTATATGTGGGCATATATTCATATATATACACTAGCCAGCATAGTATGGTTCCATTTCAGGAAAAAAAAAAATAGAACCCTATGCATGTGTCTTTATATTTGATCGTGTCTGAGTGAGAAAAGGGAAAATTATGGAAGGACTGACATTGGTTTGTTGACCTTGGCTATCTCGAAAGGAAGGGAGAGATTAGTGTGGGCAAAGAGAGCTTTGGGGCCTTGGTCTTGTGATAAGCATGTGTTGCTTTCATAATATGAAACTGTCAAGTGAAGAAAATTTATTTATAAGAAATAAATATTACCCACAGTTATATGTGGCCCACATAGCTTCACCTCAGGGTTAAATTGTGAAGAAGAAAAGAGTGGTTTACGCTTCCACAGTGGCCCCCTCCCATGCACTATACCTGGGCTTGGATCCATAAAGGACTTTCACAGGTCATTTGTTTCTGGGATATTCTCAGCTTCACTGTTATGTAGGATCATTTATATTTTAATTATGATTTTTCCAGACACTATAGGTCACATGTTAAAGCCAGGTAGAAGGCACCAAGTGTGTAAGTGAAGTGTTAATTGCTCAACTGTGTCTGACTCTCTGCGACCCCGTGGACCATAGCCCACCAGGCTCCTCTGTCCATGGAATTCTCCAGGCAAGAATTCTGGATTGGGTTGCCATTCCCTTTTCCAGGGGATCTTCCTGATCCAGAGATCAAAGCCAGGTATCCCGCATTGCAGGAAGATTCTTTACCATCTGAGCCACCACGGGAGTTAAGAGAGAAGACTAAATAGCAGTTCAGAATTTTGGACTCCAGATTCAGTGCTCTTATGTTGAGGGTCTAAAATTGTGTAACACAGAAAAACATTTTAAAAGACCAATTTTAAAAACTGTAAGAACCAACCTAATGAATATATTGACAGCTTTTATAGGTACGAAACATCATTATTTTAATTAGCTCTTAGCTTCCCTTTTGCCTATCATTAGGGTACGATGCCATCAGTTATGTGACTAGTGGGTCCTTGATTATAGCCTTGACACATTCATTCAACAAACATTTACTGAGCACCTAATACGTGCCCAGCACTCAGCTGGGTGCTGGCTCAGCCTTATAATCTGAACAAACAAGCTTCCCACGGGCACCTGGCCAGGAGTGATTAGTACATGCCTACATCATTCATCCTTTTAAAATTAAAGAGACTATTTTATTAAACATGAAAGTTTAGGAAACATTAAAGCCTTTTTATTTCAGAAGGACTCTGAATCAGAAAATACTTAAAAGAAATAAGCACCACTTAGAGAAATATAGACTATAAATAAGTCCAGCATGAATGAGCATGAATGAATGGCAACTAAAACTAGCATTTTGAATGCACGCTACTGCCAGGCATTTTACATATGTCATTATAATAAGTGCTCACAATAACCCTATATGGAGGGGACTGTTATTATTAAGTTTGCCAGAGAGGAGACTGTAGCTCAAGAAGATGTGAAGGAATGTTCCCAAGGTCATAGAGAAACCTTTAGTGCCAGGATTCTAGTATAGACATGCCTTAACTGCAGACATCATGGATTTCTTTTACTACTTTGCCCCACTGGCAAAGGAGACTGTTCCTCTAAAGAGCTCATCAGGTTTCCAAGTGGTTAGGTGTCCCCATCACCTGGGCCACGTGTACCAGCTAGTGGTCCCTTGTTAACACTAGAATAAGGACACTAACATTTACTGATACTCCATCACCTGCCAGGCCCCATTCTCGACATGGTTCTATATTCTTTACACAGATCATTTCCAACCCTCACTGACAGCGTGTCCTCCTTGCTTCTTCACTAGGTCTTACACCTTCTCTCCATCTCCTTTGACTTCCCGTCTCACTTTTCTCCCTTTACTATCTTGCCTCTTGCCCTTTCATTGTGTGAACTTGGTATCCTAACTGATCTGATTTTTTTAATTTTTATTTATTTATTATTTTTTTAATTACAATACCGTATTTGTTTTGCCATACATTGACATGAATCAGCCACAGGTGAATACAATCTCCCAATGCCGAAGCCCCCTCCCACCTCCCACCCCACAACATCTCCCTGATCTGATTTTTTAAATAAATTTTTAAAATATTTTTTAAAAATTTGGTTAGAAAATTGTGGTGCTAGTGGTAAAGAATCTTCTTGCCAAAGCAGGAGACTTAAAAGTCTCAAGTTTGATCTCTGGGTCTGGAGCATCCCCTGGAGAAGGAAATGGCAACCCATTCAAGTACTCTTGCCTGGAAAATTCCACGCACAGAGGACCCTAGAGGGCTATGGTCCATGGGGTTGCAAAAGAGTCAGACACAACTGAACACTGAACACACATGCACTATGCAGTTTTAAGCCTCCTTGCCATTCCACAAACACTCAGGGACTTCCCAGGGCCAAGGCCTCTGCACTCGCTGCTCCCTCTGCCTGGAACACTTTCCACCAGGTATCCAAGTCTCTTCCCTTCTTACCAACTTCAGGTCTTTGCTGCAGTGTCATCTTCTCAATGAGCCCCCTGTCTCACTGACTGCTCTATTTAATACTGCATACTCCCTCTTCTCAGACACGCAGATGACACCACCCTTATGGCAGAAAGTGAAGAAGAACTAAAGAGACTCTTGATGAAAATGAAAGAGGAGAGTGAAAAAGTTGGCTTAAAGCTCAACGTTCAGAAAAGTAAGATCATGGCATCTGGTCCCATCACTTCATGGCAAATAGATGGGAAAATAATGGAAACAGTGGCAGACTTTAATTTGGGAGGCTCCGAAATTACTGCAGGCTATGACTGCAGCCATGAAATTAAAAGATGCTTACTCCTTGGGAGAAAAGTTATGATCAAACTAGACAGAATGTTAAAAGCAGAGATATTACTTTGCCAACAAAGGTCCGTCTAGTCAAGGCTATGGTTTTTCCAGTAGTCATGTATGGATATGAGTTGGACTATAAAGAAAGCTGAGTGCCAAAGAATTGATGCTTTTGAACTGTGGTGTTGGAGAAGACTCTTGAGAGTCCCTTGGACTGCAAGGAGATCCAACCAGTCCATCCTAAAGGAGATCAGTCCTGTGTGTTCATTGGAAGGAATGATCTTAAAGCTAAAGCTCCAATACTTTGGCCACCTGATGCAAAGAACTGGTCTCATTTGAAAAGACCCTGATGCTGGGAAAGATTGAGGGCAGGAGGAGAAGGGGACAACAGAGGATGAGATGGTTGGATGGCATCACCAATGCAATGAACATGAGTTTGTGTAAACTCCAGGAGTTGGTGATGGACAGGGAGGCCTGGTGTGCTGCAGTTCATGGGGTCGCAAAGAGTCAGACACAACTGAGCAACTGAACTGAACTCCCCTTCTCAGTACCCATATTCTTGCTCCCAGAATTTTCTCCAACATCACTAATCACCTTCTATAACATTTGCTTGCTGTGTTCTTCCCTGCCTCTTACCCTCTTCTAGAATGTAAGAACCATCAGGCAGACATGTTTGTTCAATATGTTCCCTGAAGTATTGCCATCACTTACAGCAATGCCTGCCACATAGCAGATAGTCAGTTGACACTGTGGAACTGATAGATAAACTCTCTCCCCTACCCTGTAAGAATGACGGTTACTATTCTGTTCAGAAACGCACCATCAGTCTTTCATGCACAAAGTCAACAACTGGAAAGCAACAGAGCTGGGATTCGAAAACACCATGTCTCCCCCTCAGGGGAAAGAGTAAAGAAGAGGAGGTACTCTTGTACAATCTCCTGTACTGGACTCTCTCAGACCACACTCCCCACCAGCAACCACGACCAGCTGCCAAGACATCAGAAAAGTGTGGGAGTAACTGGGAGAAGACCTCCTCCGCCATCGCTGCTGGTCCTGCCACTCATCTAGGAGCTCAAGCTGAGAAGCAGGCTGTGACTCTGCTTCTAGGAAAGAAATTAAAAAATAGATGCTAAGAAACGCATGAGACTGATACAGAGGTGAGCCCAGGGGTCAGAGTGCTTTGAATCTCTCCATGAAGCTTCTTTTTACATGTACGGGTTCTCAGTAGCTCAGTCATGTCCAACTCTTTTGCGACCCCATGGACTGTAGTCCACCAGGCTCCTTTGTCTGTGGAATTTTCCAGGCAAGAATACTGGAATGGGTTGCCATTTCCTCCTCCAGGGGATCTTCCTGACCCAGAGATCAAACTCACATTTCCTAGGTCTCTTGCATTGACAGGCAGATTCTTTTCCACTGCACCACTCGGGACGCCCTCTTTATATACACTTAATGGTAAATATGAAAATTGACAGGTATAATAACATCAGCTCTGCTGGAGAAGTTCCTGTTTGCCCAACACAAAGTGCTGCAGTTAAGGCCAACACACATCCCCATTCTCCCTCTGACATTAAACACCCCAGGGCAGTGAGGACTGACATTGATCACTATAAGGCAAAAAGCCAGCACAGCCTCCAGGAGATCATACCTGTGCTTGTCATTTGTCTACTTCTTTTTATACATGCATCACCTGCCTTCCCTTTCCGAGGCCCTGGCTTGGTCCTGAGGCCACATTATTGAAGCCAACAACGATTTCCAGGGCACTGACATTCTCACAGGGGAACAGACACACAATGAATGCCATGTAACTGTGGTGTGAGAGAGAGAGGAGCAAACAGCTGATGAATCTCAGTTCTGGAAGTCTTCTAGAGAAGATAACACTTAAGTCAATGAGGTTCCTCTTGGAGCACATGGATTGGTAGGACTTAAGAGTGCTAAATTAGGCTCTGAGCCTGCAACCTCCAAGGAGGAAACACGGCGACTCCTACACTGCGTGTACCTGGAACAAATCCCTGAGAAGCAGGTGGCCTAAAGGTACTTGTTGCAAACTGGGGGTTAATGATTAGCTAGGCCCAGAGTGTCCTGCCCTGTCCTAAGCTCAAGGAATTCCTAACAGCAACTGCAATATCCATCATGAATTGAACTAGGAGCCAAGCCCTATACTATACTTTTCATTTGTTATCTAATTTAATTGTTGCAATAACTATTTCACAAACAAGGAAACCCAGGCTCACAGAAGTGAAAGGCTTTCTGTAAAAGCCTTGGAGCTGGAGGCAGTACGAGAATCCGGGATTTAGATTTCAAAATCCAGTACTCTTTCCAGAATACAAGGCACTTCTGGCTTCTGTTTAATGCTGACATTGTTCTTATTCTCAGCTGTGAGACCAGTGTCTTGGGGAAGTTGGAGCAGCATCTGCTACCATGGGCAAAACAATGACGAATAGAATTTTGTGGTGAGGGTGACTTAGGCTCCGGTTTCAACTCTCGTTAACTCCACTTGTAACCTCATGGAAATCGCGTTACTTTCCTGGGGACTTAGGTTTTCCTTCAGAAAAAGGATGCCATGGTAGTACTGAGAGGCTTCAGTGGAATGAAGTCCACGACATACCTTGAACCTAGCAGGTAGTCACCCAAGCATCACCTCTCTCCTGGAGGCTTCTTGGCCAAAATTCCGCTTTGGGAGACAAGTGAAGATGGCCAGTGACCACATGTACATAAGCTGTCATCGTGTCTTCCTTGAGCTATGCTTTTTTTTTTTTTTTTTCTGTAAAGAGAAGCATTAAGCACTATCTGGGATCTATCATTCTTGAAAACAAACTACACACTTATGATTAGAATGCTCTTCACACTTCCCCAAGTCATAGCAGACACATTAGGAGTGTGGACCATTGCCCAGTCTTGCCTCCAAATTCGGAGAAGGCAATGGCAACCCACTCCATTACTCTTGCCTGGAAAATTCCATGGACGGAGGAGCCTGGTAGGCTGCAGTCCATGGGGTCACAAAGAGTCAGACACGACTGAGCGACTTCACTTTTCACTTTCATGCATTGGAGAAGGAAATGGCAACCACTCCAGTGTTCTTGCCTGGAGAATCCCAGGGACAGAGGAGCCTGGTGGGCTCCCATCTATGGGGTCGCACAGAGTCAGACACGACTGAAGTGACTTAGCAGCAGCCTCCAAATTAAGCTGAGTTCTTGATATCATGACAGATTGTCAGCCATCCACCGCAAACTCTTCACAGCCAAAGGTGTCTGACCCTGAGTAATTACTAAGGGAATACGGTGATTTCCTGCATAGGAAATATAGTGTGAGCCCCATTGTAATTATGATGGAAACCATGAGGTATAATTACCAAACAGGCTGCACAAATGACATCCGTTGGCACTGCCAGGGCAGTCTGTGTACTTGTTGCCAAGCAGCAGCTGGCACGTCCTTTTATCACATGAAGGCAATTGATCAATTAGGATTGATTCTAATTGATCTAATTAAAAAAGAAAACTTTTTCTTTTTAAATGAATGTAGATTCATAGGCAGTTGTAATAAATAAAACAGGGAGATTTGTAATTCACCTTTTCCCCATTTCCCTCAATGGTAACATCTTGAAAAGCTATGGTGCGGTATCACCACTAGGATATTGACTTTGATAGGATCAGGATACAAAACTTTTCCATCACTACAAGGAGCCCTCCCTCACGTGGCCGTTTTATAGCGTACTCACTTCCTTCTTGTCGCCACCCCTTTTAGAATCCCTACTAAGCATTGATCTGTTCTCCAGTTCTACAATTTTTTCATTTCAAGAATGTTAGATAAATGGAATCAAACAGTGTGTATGACCTTTAGAATTGGCTTTTTCACTCACTATGATACTCCAGAGGATCCATCCACGATGTTGCCTACGTAAGGAGTTTGTTTCTTTTGGGTAGTGGTCCACGGTGTGGCCGTACCACAGCTTGTTTAACCACTCACCTGTTGAAGGATAATTGGATTGTTTCCAGTTTGGCGCTATTGTGAATAAAGCTGCTATGAACATTTGTCTACAGGTTTTTGGGTAAACATAGGTCTTTATTTCCCTGAGAAAAGTACCCAGGAGTGCTGAAATATATGGTCTTGACATATTAGAATTTAAAAAAAAAAATGCCAAACTGTTTGTCAGTGTGTCTGTACTGTTTTACATTCTCACCAGCAAAATATGAGTGACTAATATCTTCACATCCCATCACTTCATGGGAAATAGATGGGGAAACAGTGGAAACGGTGTCAGACTTTATTTTTTTAGACTCCAAAATCACTGCAGATGGTGACTGCAGCCATGAAATTAAAAGATGCTTACTCCTTGGAAGAAAAGTTATGACTAAGCTAGATAGTATATTGAAAAGCAGAGACATTACTTTGCCAACAAAGGTCCGTCTAGTCAAGGCTATGGTTTTTCCAGTGGTCATGTGTGGGATGTGAAAGTTGGACTGTGAAGAAAGCTGAGTGTTGAAGAATTGATGCTTTTGAACTGTGGTGTTGGAGAAGACTCTTGAGAGTCCCTTGGACTATAAGGAGATCCAACCAGTCCATTCTGAAGGAGATCAGCCCTGGGATTTCTTTGGGGGAATGATGCTGAAGCTGAAGCTCCAGTACTTTGGGCACCTCATGCGAAGAGTTGACTCATTGGAAAAGACTCTGATGCTGGGAGGGGTTGGGAGCAGGAGGAGAAGGGGATGACAGAGGATGAGATGGCTGGATGGCATCACTGACTCGATGGATGTGGGTCTGAGTGAACTCCGAGAGTTGGTGATGGACAGGGAGGCCTGACATGCTGCAATTTGTGGGGTTGCAAAGAGTCAGAACGACTGAGTGACTGAACTGAACTGAACTGAACTGAACTGAACTGAACTGAACTGATTATGGCTTAGGATATATTTTGCATATGTTCTGTGAGCCCTTGAAAGGAGTGTATATTGTTCTATAAAACACATTCATTTCAAGGGTTCACAGAACATATGCAGAATATATCTTAGGCTATAATGTATACCTCAAGTGTCAATTGCATCAAGTTGATTGATGATATTTTTGCAAAGTGTAGGATTCTGTATAGGATTCTTCTCCTTCCAGGATGCTAATGGCATGAATGTTAAGTCTTTGTCATCTCCCAGAGATTCTGTTCAATTTTTTTTCCAGTCTATTTTTCTTCTGTTGTTTAGAATAGAGATGATTTTGCTTCTTCCTTTTCAATGTAGATGCTTTTTATGCCTTTTTTTTGGTCTAATTTCTCTGATTGGGATATCCAATACATGAGCTATCAAGAAATAAAGGGATATTCATATGAGGGATTGAATAAAGCTGAAAACTCAGAAAGACTGGTAGAGCCCTGGAACCAAGTTTCACTTCAAAGGCTGATGAATGTGAACATTGTTTTTCTTCCTTGTGGTGAGTGAAAGAATAAGCCTAGGGTTCTAAGGACTCTAATAAGAATCCATGAAGTTGGATTTCCAGATGTCTACACCCTCACTGTAATGGTAAGCTTGATATCAACTTGGTTTCTACTGTCTCAAAAAGGACCACAGAGATAACTGCACATCACACATTCTGGTAGAAAGTAAACTGGTTAAAACTCTCTTAAGAATCCATAGTTACAACCTTCCCATGTGTTATATCCTTACACAGGCTAATTCCTACATGGAATTGTCTTCAATAACAGCTTTAAACCCCAAAAGCCTTAAGAATTAATGCTGATCTGCACTACAGGTTTTCTCAAAGGAATCAAGGCAAATATTTGAAAGAATACAACAACCAAAAAGCAAGCTTTCTTGAGATGTTTTCCTTTTCTCCATCTCTCAGTCTTTTCTCTTCATTCCTAATCTGTGTATTTCAAGACCATGCTGGTTTTACCCCTTCATCATTACACTGACCATTGGGCTCTCCCATCCTGACATTTGACTAGCAGTGACCATCAAATTTCTCTCACCATACACAAGATATGCTGAGCTGATGTAGGATAACTAGAGAATCCCAAGGATCCATGTTCCTGGTCCTCCTTCCTTCCACTTAAAGTGAAGGACACAGAGCCCTTAGTAAAGTGAATTTCTTCTCTATGATTCTTAAATTGTTTTTTTTTTTTTAAACTAGGTGGGAATCATTTCTTTTTTAATTTATTTATTTTTAGTTGAAAGATAATTACAGTATTGTGTTGATTTCTACCATACATCAGCATGGATCAGTCATAGGTATACATATGTCCCCTCCCTCTTAAGCTTCCCCCCGTCTCCCACCAAATCCCACCCCTCCAGTTTGTCACAGAGCCCAGGTTTGTGTTCCCTGAATCATATAGCAAATCCCCAGTCACTATCTATTTCACGTATGTTACTACAATATGTTTTTTTTTTTAATGTGGACAATTTTAAAAGTTTTTATTGAATTTGTTATTATATTACTTACATTTTATGTTTTTGATTTTTTTTTTTTTTTTTTTGGCCATGAGATACATGGGGTCTTAGCTGCCTGACCAGGGACTGAACTTATACCCTCTACACCGGAAAGTGGAGTCTTAACTACTGGAACACCAGGGAAGTCCCTGATTCTTCAATTTTTATACTGAATACAATTTCCATTCTATTCTACCACAAAAACCTAAGCTATCATATCGGCTAAATAACCCACACATACCATTCGCCATACAGGCAGAACCACACTCTCTGCTAACTGTACAGATAGAACCACGCTGCTACCATCATTTAAGACAAGTTCGTGTGCCTCCTTGAGCAGTCTGTTGAGGGAAAATAAGGTCTACAACCGTGAAGGGAAGGGACAATTACACCAGGGTTCTTGGTGTGGGAGGGAGAAACATATGTCATTGTGAAATGCTTTGCTATGTAAGACTATCTCATGCAAAGCAATTATCCCAACCTCTGCCACTCTGTGAGAATTCCAGGGTACCAGGAAACGTCCTGTCCAGGAATACCAGCAACTATAAGGCACAGTAATTATCTCTGCAGTACTCACCGGATGTTTCATCCCCAGGATTACAAAAGTTCTCATTGCTGTAATCAATTAGCTTCACAGTGACACAGAAGCACCCCCTCATATGCTTCCTTTCTCTGGAGTCACTGATACACTAAGACATCTGAACACAAAAGTGTGATTTTGCCACACAAACATCACACAAAGTGACCTGACTGTCAGATTCAAATTGGACTACCTATATTGAGAGTCTACTCAAACAATTCTTGCAACAGCATATGAACTGGCTGCTGCATAGGCATTTTACATATAAGCAACTTAAGGCTTCAACAGGCTAAGTAACTTGTCCCAAACTAGACATCCAGTAAATGTCATATCAAATCTTAGACCCTGTTTCTCTGACTCTTAAGTACTACGTTCTTTCCACTGACCAACCCGGGAATCAAAGCAGGAGAGAAATTCTGTCCCTTGCAAGTGGGAAAACTGAAGCCACAAGGTTGTGGACTTAGTTCAGGGCAATCAACTTTTCTCTGTCCAAGTGGCCTAAACTAAATCTCGGGAGAGTTTAGCCAAATTGGTTACAATCGTAACCGAGTAAGAATTTGTGGATGGCTAACAAAATTAACAATGAATAAGAACATCTGTATGATACTTCTGCATTTTAAATTTCCCTTTCTTGTTTATTATTTACTTTGCATCTCCAAAATAAAACAGGGTGTGTTTTACCATTCTCACTCTGCAAATAAGGGCACTTAGAGTCAGAGAGGAGTGTGAAGTGATTGCCCAGGATCGCACAACTGCTAAGGAAGACGAGAGCTGGAACCCAGGGTCTCTGACTTCAAGCTCAGTGTACTTCCTGCTGCCTCGAAATAAACCCAGACTCTCCTAATGCTTTGGACTTTTTATCTTAAAGCCCTTAACTTCTTGAGGGGCAGTGAGGGAAAGACCATGCATTCATATCGTCCCAGCTGAGTCTATGTTGTCATCTCTCACCCCATTGCTCATCTGCTTCTCATTCATTTCCTTCTCTACAAAACATGCCACGTGAGAAATACCAAACGCTTGCTCTCCCTGTTCCACTTCCTTAGTCATTTACCTAGGTAAGATGCAGAAGCTGAAGCCCCACGCATGGAGCTTGTGTAGACATTTGACGGTTATCCCCATCATCCATCTCTTTTTCACCTCTTCCTAACTCTGCCCTGAATTCTCCAATAAAGTGTTTTGAGTGGAATTAATCCTGCATGCTGACTCCTGGAAATACCATCAAAATAAAGCGGATAAGACAAAGCTGAGTATGTTTTTATCAAGGTAAGGGAGATTCTACCATGAGAGAGTCATACTAACATCACAGGGGCAGAGTTGAGATGTTTATAAGATTCTGGAGTCTGGTTTAAGATAAGCTTTAAATGGGGAGGCTTAATTAGGATTAGAACAGGATCATAGTATAAGAGCTTGAGATTGGTAGACAATCAAGTGTTTTGAGGAAAAATTTCAAAGAGTCTTGGAGAACAGACAGTCATTTGATGATATATTTAATATTCAAAGTTTGATGTCCATTTAAATTGTGTCTGTTTGCTTGTTTGTTTATAAAGACTAGGTAGGAATTTCCTAAAATGAACAATAAAATCACTTGAAACTTTTCTCTTTCTGGGCAAAAGTTCCCTATTAAGGTGAAACTACATTGTGAATACTCAGATTAGTCATATTAGTAAAGACAGTTAAATAATAAAGTCAAGTTAACATGGATAGTAAGCATGTGGATATGGATGGATTTGGCTCTGGATCCATTCACAGAAGTGTAACCTGATTGACTTAAGTAAATCAACAAATTCCATCCCCCGATCACAGTGACTGGTTCAGCAACGGGCTCAAAAACCAAATCAGATCAGTGGGGACCAATGGAGACTCACCAGGGAGCTATATGCAAAGCACACTTTCTATTATCTATTGAATTTGAAACTTGGAGTTGGTAGCGCACAAGTTTCTGTCAGTGATCTTGCAAAAAGTCTTCTTGGAAGAGAGCCAATGCTAAGGAAGAAGGACTGAGAAAAAAAGAGAAGCCAGGTCCTCTCTAATTACTCACCTGAGCTGCTGAATCAAATCTTGAAGCCAGCCTTACTGGGACTGTATGCAATTTTGTAAGCAGTGTGTTTCCTCTATACACTAAGCCACTTGAAGTGAAAATCTTCTGTTACTTCTATTATAAAAGATCTTCTATTGCTTACAATGCAAAGTGCCCAAAGCCTGCCACATAGTTGTTAATAAACAGTAACACTAGCCAAGACAACTCTAGCTATGATTTTGCAACTAGCCAGTTAGTTGAGTGACCCATAGAAGTTATTAATCCTCTCTGGGCATCTTATTCTCCATCTATTATACTTTGGGGACCATCAGTTTGTTTTTAAACCCACAGTC
The DNA here is from genome assembly GCA_917880005.1 of Nanger dama. Lineage (NCBI taxonomy): Eukaryota > Metazoa > Chordata > Mammalia > Artiodactyla > Bovidae > Nanger > Nanger dama. The sequence continues at coordinate 24,052,804 of CAKJTW010000025.1, read as the reverse complement.
AACTCCTAAATTTCATTATTTTGTGCATTATCTTTCTACAAACTCTGAACGAATTAAACTGGAAAGAAACTTCCCTTCATGCCCTTGCCACACGACTCAACAAGCCAGTCCCAGACGGATGATATACTGGTATTTGATACCAGCCTGGGTTCTTGGCTGTGATAACAAACAGGGCTCTGAGATAACCGATTGGTCATTACTGAGCAGATTCCAAGTAGCAGGTCAGATTTGGGAAGCAGGTTGGATAAATATTAGCCTTTATCACAGCTCAAACAATCCCAACTGCCAAACCAAAGAATTCTTGGGGAGGAATTGTGTTCCCTCTTCCTCTTTGGAGAACCAGAAATCACAATGCAATTTTGTCACATTGCCCTGCAGATAACTCTCTTTTCTAGCCAGTAAATAAAGGTGGGCACCACCTTATGTGTTTAAAGGTATTGCATGCCTGCTGTCACTTCTCCTTCAGGCAGAGAGGAGCAGGGTTGTTTAACAAGAGGTGGATTTGCCTCTAGCCAACCTGAGAACTCTAGTCATAAGAAAGCCAGTCTGAAGAGTCTGAAGGATTATTCAAAGATACTGCAAACACACCCAGGAGAAAGCAATTTCCAGCTTCATGTTCAAGGCAGAATTCCTCACCAAATTTCAAACGCTGTGTCAATATAGACCATGGGTGTTGGAGACCTGAAGCAATCATCTGGGGGATTCAAGTCAAAATGTTTTTCCCTAAATTATTCAATTGTGAAAAGAGAATTTCCCTTCTGAATTACTTAGACAATCATCTTAACTTTGATAGCTCATATTTGTACATTTCTTTATGGTTTTCAAAGTACAGCCCAGGATGTCTTGTTCAAGGGACCCAAACACCTGTAACAATAGTCTTTCTAAGTCTTTCTAAGTGAGATGAATTTAATGCCACAGTGGTATTGTGGACCCTGGCAAGTCTTCAGCCTAGTGATGGAGCTGGTGTCTAGGTTTTACTGGAAAAAGACAGAAAGAGAGAGGGAGAGGGAGAGAGAGAGAGAAGAATGTGTATCTGTGTATGTGACACAAACTTACATTTTTCGGCCCAGAGTGTCTAATAATCCTTTTGGATGGCAGTCAGCTTTGGGCCATAAATCACCAGGCCTATCATTTCTTTAGGGAGATATTTGTAACCAGCCTTGGGTTGGAAGGAATATAAATTTTCTGGAAGCCTGAAAAGATGAAAAAGCATTGCTTTTCTGGTTGTTCGTGCAGAGTGAGTAGCCCCTCTCCCTCTTGAAATAAAGCAGGACTCTCAACTTCCCATGCCTCACTCTAGATTTCTGGAAAGGATAATATGTCAGGGCTCAGGAGTTAGGCACCCCCAGCGGCCTCTCCCTGTGGGATTGGTGACCAGAAGCCCTCCTGGAATGGAGATTGTCAAGAGCAGAGGAGCGAGTCTGAGCTAAATGGAAGTGCTCAGTGTGGCAAGAGAAAGGGCCACTTCAAGACACACACCTGTCCAGCCAGAACCCCTGAGACTGAGAGCATGTGCAGGGAAACAGTGAGAGGATTCAGACCATGAGGCCATCTGTGTCCCCCAAAACAGGCAACACACTAGGGCTCCAGACCAGCTCTGTTACTGCCGGCTCTGCATCCACAAGTGTGTAACCATTCCTCTCTATGTTCAGTAATCGTACCTGACATAGTAAAGTGGACTGGTCCAGCTTGGAGATCTACTCCACTGAGCAATCTTTACAAATCAATTCCATTCAATGCACAATCAGTGAACATTACTTGAGTGCCCGGCCCTGGGCTCAGGGCTAGAGTCAGGCATGAGTGCTGCTCCCAGTGCCTGCCTTCCAAAAACTCCCATTTTAGTGCCTGAAACAGACCAAAAACTGGCCTGTAATCGAAGAAATGGATAGAAGATACCAGGCAAAGGAAAGAGATTGCAGGGAGTCAATCAGAGGGGGTGGTGGAGGGAGTGATTAACATCTGAAAAGTAGGGACAGGGAGGTCTGGAGAAACTTTGGTGGGGAGGAAAGATAATGAATGGACTGTGAAGGATCAGGCAGAAGGACCAGCAGGAGTAAAGCTAATGGGGAGAAAAGCACTGAGTGTGTAAAATAAGGAAGAAAGTCCCTCTGCAGCCAGAGCACCCTAGAAGGGTCCCCATGCCAAGGGCCATGTCTTCCTTCCCTGTCCTGGGTCACCATGGCCTTCCCCCTTTCAGCTGGAGCACTGAAGTGGAGCCAGCGGAGCTTTCTGTGCTGGGCTTGCAGAAAGTTGCTCTGTGTGCTGTGCTCAGTTGCGTCAGACTCTTTGCAAACCCCTGAACTATAGCCCGCCAGGCTTTTATGTCCATGGTTTTCCAGGCAGGAATACTGGAGTCAGTTGCCATTTCCTCTTCCAGGGGATCTTCCCAAACCGGGGATTGAACCTGCCTCTCTTGCACTGGCAGGTGGATTCTTTACCACTGCGCCACCAAGTTCAGTTCAGTTCAGTTCAGTCGCTCAGTCGTGTCCAACTCTTTGCGACCCTATAAATCACAGCACGCCAGGCCTCTCTGTTCATTACCATCTCTCAGAGTTCACTCAGACTCACGTCCATTGAGTCCATGATGCCATCCAGCCATGTCATCTTCGGTCGTCCCCTTCTCCTCCTGCCCCCAATCCCTCCCAGCATCAGAGTCTTTTCCAATGAGTCAACTCTGCGCATGAGGTGGCCAAAGTACTGGAGTTTCAGCTTTAGCATTATTCCTTCCAAAGAAATCCCAGGGTTGATCTCCTTCAGAATGGACTGGTTGGATCTCCTTGCAGTGCAAGGGACTCTCAAGAGTCTTCTCCAACCACAGTTCAAAAGCATCAATTCTTCGGCGCTCAGCCTTCTTCACAGTCCAACTCTCACATCCATACATGGCCACTGGAAAAACAATAGCCTTGACTAGACAGATCTTTGTCGGCAAAGTAATGTCTCTGCTTTTGAATATACCATCTAGGTTGGTCATAACTTTTCTTCCAAGGAGTAAGCGTCTTCTAATTTCATGGCTGCAGTCGCCACCAAGCTGGGGGGTAATGGACAGAAAGGAGCAAGGCTGCTTATAGCGCCGCCACTGGAGAGTAGAGGTAGGACAGCAGGAATGGTTTTTAAATCCTTTTTTGTTATTCTACTTAGCTTCATTCTATAAATACCCACAATTTACATAAACTGATTCAACTCCATATGTGTGTGTGTGTGTGTGTGTGTGTGTGTGTGGTGTTTCCCCCTTCTTTTCTTCCTGGCTTGGCTTCCTCATCTCTCTCTCCTTTCTCTGCCAGCACTATCTCTTGCCTCTGCAAGAGATCCCTTCCCCTAGGGACCCCCTCTAAACAAGATGAGTCAGGGCCCTTACAGGGAACAAATGGCACATTCATACAGACTATTCAAGGAGATTTTATTAAAGAGACAGTTTAAAAGTGTGCGTTGGGTCAGGAAAAACTAGCAAAAGATGATGAAGCAAGAGCAGACAGGCTTCTAAGCTTGAAGGGCCAAAAATACAGATTATAAAACAAAGAAAAGAGTCATCAAGAGGTCCCCCACCAGGCACTGGGGTTTTCAAAGAAGGAGTGGCACCTACCTGCAGCCACCACCACTGGCTGGAATGAAGCCAGGGGAATATCCTTTGACCTCACATTCCTCCATCTTTCTTGTCCTGTGCTGGTACTTCCCATATCAAACCAATTGGAAGCTGAAGGGTATATTGGTCTATAGCACAGTTCATCAAGGTCAGGGTTGAGGGCACAGAGCTGGTTGGGGAGGGGAGGGGATGGATGTGGGAGACAAACAGAAAAACCCAGCATAACCTAATACACATTCTTCCAAAGATTTCTCTGCAGACATTTAATTCTCTTTGTTGTTGTTTTAGTCTCTAAGTCCTGTTTGATTCTTTGCAACCCCATGGACTGTAGCCCACCAGACTCCTCTGTCCATGGGATTTCCCAGGCAAGAATACTGGAGTGGGTTGCCATTCCCTTCCCCAAGGTATCTTCCTGACCCAGGGATCAAAACCTCTTCTCTTGTGTCTCCTCCATTGGCAGGTGGAATCTTTACCACTAAGCCACCAGGGAAGCCCCATTTAATTCTCTAAATACCTATATATTCATATATATCATACATGAGATTTTTATACTTTTTTACAAAAAAGGCAGCATATTGCCCCAATTTTGCTTATTTTGCTTTTTTCATTCAATAATAGCTCATAAACCAACCATCCAATTCATCTTCTGGAACTTTATTCATTCTTTATTCTTCTTTTAAATAGCTGCAAAATATCCTATGAGATTAAAGTATGATTAATTGCTCAGTAATTCTTTTATTTTCCAGTTATTTTGCCAGTATAAGCATTGTGGCCAAAAAAAAAAAAATCTGCATATTCTTGCCATTATGTTTTAGTGTTTTCTCTATGCTATAAATTCCCAGAATGGAGATGACTTGGTTTCAGAGTACATTTGAGAATCTCTGTACCATCTCAAATTTGTTGAAAATCTAGAACTGTTTTTTTAAAAAGTTGTCTTTAAGAAAAGAGCATATTTTAGTATGTATATGTATTTTAGATAGAAATTGTCAGAATACAAGCATGCTGTAACTTTGTCAAGTGCTCAAGAAGAACAGGCAAAGAGGGGAAATAAATCTAGTGACCTCGTTCATGTGTCACCTTCTCCAGGAGGCCATCCTTGCTCTCCCTTCTCCATCCCCTTTGTTATCACTGTTCCTGGTCTACTCTTCCTTGTCCATACCCCCACTGCATCCCAAAGACCAGAAACTTTCTGAGGTTAGGAAACGTGTTTGAGCCAACTGTGAACCTCTGCCAGCTAGCAATGGAGTTTGCAACATGTTAGACTGTCCATGTTTATACATGAAAGAATGAATGTACCAAACAAAGGTGATGAGAACCTTCCAGTCTCTTCTCTGCCTTCCCAGGCTGGGGAAATAAGTAGGACTGAGTTTCTGCAAAAAGATGCCATTAAGTGGAACATTCTCTGTGGTCCACTTCTTGTGTCCTGAACTTGACAGATAAGTTGCCAGTGGTAAGGAACAGACCTCAGATGTGGAAGAAAAATGTGAGATGACCACCATGTGTAGAGTAGACCTTCCCCCATACATGCAGCTCATTAAAAAGCTCATTAAATTAAAAAATTTAATTAAAAAGCTCAAAAAGTTTAATTAAAAAGCTCATTAAAAAGCTTTGGGAAGATATCTCATAATAAACCAGAGAGATTCCAGTGACAATAAGGAGAGCCTTCTTTCAGCAACTTCCGTTTGGTTTCATTAACTTCCTTCCTGCCCTCAGGTTACTCACTGCAGACCCGTTGTCTCAGCCCGCCAGCTGGTAAGGGTGTTGGCAGAAGCCATTCTTCTCCGAGTTGGGGCTTTCAGAAGAAATAAAAGGGAATGACAAAGTTAACAATGAGCATTCTGCTTTTAAGAAACAGAAAAGATTGTTTTGAATGTTTTGGTATGTTTCCTTTTAGTGTGTGTGAATTTTAATGTTTGTCTTTCTGGTTTCCCCAGAAAACCTGGCTACCTTGTGTTTGCCTGGAAAATACATCTGTCCTTGCCCGAAACTATCATCGCAGGGCTCAATGGACCTGAACTGAGGGTGCTGTGTGTGGGAGTGGGGAAGCTAACTGAAAACAGCTACAGGGACTGGCTTCTAGAGAACTGACTCATGGGGCCCAGACTTGGCCTCTGCCACCTTGGGTTCCTCAGGTCCTCAGGGAGGTGATGGTTGGGAGAAGCAGAGAGAAGAGACTGGATGTGCTTCCAGCAGTAATGGGTGCTGTTAGAGAATACTGGTAGGACAGGATGTTCATCTGGACCCACATTGAATGCAGGTCATATACGTTCATGTTTGGAGTTGGCATTGGGGTATCATGTGCTGGCAGGGACGGATGCTTTCCCAGAAGGGCGTGGAGGTAGACAAGTCAGAGGGAGAACCTGGAATCTAGTCAACCAGGAAAACCAAGATCAGAGTCAGGGAAGAAAGATCACATTCTAGCCCAGGGTTTCTCAATGTCAACGTGTTTCTCATTTTGGACTGTAGTCTAATCTCAGCAGTGGCATCCCATCAGGTTTGTTGTTGCTGTTTAGTGAGTAAGTTGTGTACAACTCTTTGTGACCCCATGGACTGTAGCCCACCAGGCTCCTTTGTCCATGGGATTCTCCAGGCAAGAATACTGCAGTGGGTTGCCATTTCCTTCTCCAGGGGATCTTCCCTACCCAAGGGATTAAACCCCCATTTCCTGCATTGCCAGCAGATTCTTTACCACTGAGCCACCTGGGAAGCTCCCATCAGGTTTACCAAATTTCCTTTGTTAGAAGCAAGTCCCTAATTTTGGGGGTGGGGGGGCGGTTAGGCAGGCGTGAATACCTGGAGGTGAGGTTCGTGGTGAGCCGCTGCAGGAGCTGCCCACCACAGGGAGTTATCAGGGCATCTTGAGCTTCAGAATCCTTGCCACTAGGAAAAATTTACCCCTGTCTCAAGGTGTGGACTGGGGGCAGCAGACTGACTGCACAAAGACGAGCTGTGAGTTCTGGCTCCTTCCATGTTAGCTCTGTACGATCACTCTCTCTGACTCACAGCCATTGTAGCATTCATAGCAATAATGCTACACTTTATCTCTCCTACTTCACAGTGTCTTAGGCCTGGGACAGGCCTCTTGATGAAAGTGAAAAAGTTGGCTTAAAACTGAACATTCAGAAAACTAAGATCATGACATCTGGTTCCATCACTTCATGGCTAATAGTTAGGGAAATAATGGAAACAGAGACAGACTTTATTTTGGGGGCTCCAAAATCACTGCAGATGGTGACCTCAGCCACAAAATTAAAACATGCTTGCTCTTTGGAAGAAAAGTTATGACCAACCTAGAAAGCATATTGAAAAGCAGAGACATTACTTTGCCGCCAAAGGTCCATCTAGTCAAGGCTATGGTTTTTCCAGTAGTCACATGTGGATGTTAGAGTTGGCTATAAAGAAAGCTGAATGCTGAAGAATTGATGCTTCTGAACTGTGGTGTTGGAGAAGACTCTTGAGAGGCCCTTGGACTGCAAGGAGGTCAAACCAGTCAATCATAAAGGAAATCAGTCCTGAATATTCACTAGAAAGACTGATGCTGAAACTGAAACTCCAATACTTTGGCCACCTGATGTGAAGAACTGACTCGTTGGAAAAGACCCTGATACTGGGAAACACTGAAGGCAGGAGGAGAAGGGGACAACAGAGGATGAGATGGTTGGATGGCATCACTGACCTGATGAACATGAGTTTGAGTGAGCTCTGGGAGTTGGTGATGGACAAGGAGGCCTGGTGTGCTGTGATTCATGGGGTCACAAAGAGTCAGACATGACTGAGTGACTGAACTAAACTGAAGAAGAGAAAAGCATTGAGTCTTAGGCTGAGCATGAATGGCTTGGCCTTTCCTGAATAGAACAGAGAGAACATAAATACTGAACAGGAACGACTGTATTATTGGGATAACTTCTACTCTCAAAGGAGTAAATGTTCAATGTCCAAGTTGTTTTATTTTGCCTTTTTTTTTTTTTTTTGAGGGAGTTTTGTATACTTGGAGTTTTATGTAGAGCTGAAAAAGAATCTATTTGAAGAATTACTTTCCCCCATCAAGGTGGATACTTCCAAACTTCATTTTGCTGCTACTGCTAAGTCACTTCAGTCGTGTCCGACTCTGTGTGACCCCATAGACGGCAGCCCACCAGGCTCCCCCATCCCCGGGATTCTCCAGGCAAGAACACTGGAGTGGGTTGCCGTTTCCTTCTCCAGTGCATGAAAGTGAGAAGTGAAAGGGAAGTCGCTCAGTCTTGTCTGACTCTGTGCAACCCCATGGACTGCAGCCTACCAGGCTCCTCTGTCCATGGGATTTTCCAGGCAAAACTTCATGTTACCCTTTTATATTTAAAGAGGTTGGAAAGCCAATTAGAATCACTCATAGGCTTTGAAAGAAAGGGATGAAGCAGGGGTCATTTCTTCGGCTTCTGGCTGTCTCTACTGTGAAGACAGTTTTATTTTCTTGCGGTGGGTTGCAGTGCCTCTTCTCCAGGGTCTGCATATTGACAGTGGTGGTGGTGCTGGCTTCTGGGTCTGGCTTCCGGTGCCAGCCTGCAGCTTGGGCATCTGTTCTCCTGTTCCCTGGAATGGTGGTGGCTCCCACCCAAGATCTCCCCAGCACCAGTGGCACCCTCAGAAGTACCAGCTCCTCTGGTGATCAGTATTACATTACCTAGCCTAGAGCCTGCTTCTTCAGCCATTACAACTAGTTGGTAAGCAGACAATCTGCCATGTGCTCAGTCACATCTGACTCTTTGCCACCCCATGGACTGGAGCCCACCAAGCTCCTCTGTCCGTGGGATTCTCCCGGCAAGAAGACTGGAGTGGGTTGACATTTCCTCCTCCAGGGGATCTTCCTAACCCAGGGATCGAACCCATGTCTCCTGCATCTCCTGCATTGGCAGGCGAATTCTTTACCACTGAGCCACCTGAGAAGCCCCTAAGCACACAATTGTTCATATTAAATCCTATTCTGCTTAAACTACCTGCAGTGATTTCTGATTCTAAACCAATTGCTATCTATTTCGTCAATTGAAATCCACCATTTAAAAAACTTCTCTTTGGAAATCAAAGCCATTAACTTGTCACAGTCTCCTATGTAAACATAAGCAGAAAGAATTCTAGGAAGTCCAGAGCTTCGGGTGATAGCCCAGACCCCAAACTAACATTTATTTCAGTTCAGTTCAGTCGCTCAGTCGTGTCTGACTCTTTGTGACCCTATGAACACCAGGCTTCCCTATCCATCACCAACTGCTGGAGTCCACCCAAACCCATGTCCATTGAGTCAGTGATGCCATCCAACCATCTCATCCTCTGTCATCCTCTTCTCCTCCTGCCTTCAATCTTTCCCAGCATCAGGGTCTTTTCAAATGAGTCAGCTCTTTACATCAGCTGGCCAAAGGATTGGAGTTTCAGCTGCAACATCAGCCCTTCCAATGAACACTCAGGACTGATCAGCCTTAGGATGGACTGGTTGGATCTCCTTGCAGTCCAAAGGAATCTCAAGAGTCTTCTCCAACACCACAGTTCAAAAGCATCAATTCTTCAGTGCTCAGCTGTCTTTATAGTTCAACTCACATCCGTACATGACTACTGGAAAAACCATAGCCTTGCTTAGACAGACCCTTGTCGACAAAGTAATGTCTCTGCTTTTTAACATTCTGACTAGGTTGGTCATAATTTTCTTTCTAAGGAGTAAGAGTCTTTTAATTTCATGGCTGCAGTCATCATCTGCAGTGATTTTGGAGCCTCCCAAAATAAAGTCAGCCACTGTTTCCACTGTTCCCCAGTCTACTTGCCATGAAGTGAAGGGACCAGATGCCATGATCTTAGTTTTCTTAATGTTGAGCTTTAAGCCAACTTTTTCACTCTCGTCTTTCACTTTCATCAAGAGGCTCTTTAGTTCTTCTTCACTCTCTGCCATAAGGGTGGTGTCATCTGCATATCTGAGGTTATTTATATTTCTCCCAGCAATCTTGATTCCAGCTTGTGCTTCTTCCAGTCCAGCGTTGCTCATGATGTAGTCTGCATAAAAGTTAAATAAGCAGGGTGACAATATACAGCCTTGACGTACTCCTTTTCCTATTTGGAACCAGTCTGTTGTTCCATGTCCAGTTCTAACTGTTGCTTCCTGACCTGCATATAGGTTTCTCAAGAGGCAGGTCAGATAGTCTGGTATTCCCATCTCCTTCAGAATTTTCCACAGTTTATTGTGATCCGCACAATCAAAGGCTTTGGCATAGTCAATAAAGCAGAAATAGATGTTCTTCTGGAACTCTCCTGCTTTTTGATGATCCAGTGGATGTTGGCAATTTGATCTCTAGTTCTGCCTTTTCTAAAACCAGCTTGAATATCTGGAAGTTCATGGTTCACGTATTGCTGAAGCCTGGCTTGGAGAATTTTGAGCATTACTTTACTAGCGTGTGAGAAGAATACAATTGTGCAATAGTTTGACCATTCTTTGGGACGTTCCTTTATGACTTGTAAAATGATTTTCACCAGGCAGAGAGGGCATTGTGATGGACTCCAAACTTCAGGCACCTCCTCCTCTTCCTTGGATGTAAAAACATCCTGGAGAGCCTGAGTCCATTCCCGAAATGGGCCAACTTCTCTCTTTGCCCATACAACGGACTGTGTGCAGCCAGCTCCGTTTTCAGGTATGGGAAGGAATTGCCCTGTATAGGGAAGTAGCAAAATCAATCAGCTAGAGCAACTCAATCTCCATTTTCACTGAAGACAAAGTTATGCCCCAAGTTTCTTAGGACACTTGAAAATACTAAGAGTGGACATAAAAGTTACCTGTCTTAGGGAGTCAATGAGTTCGATGGCTTAAGTGGTATGGAATCTGCCTGCAATGTAGGAGACACAGGAGACTTGGGTTTCACCCCTGGGTCAGGACGATCCCCTGGAGGAGGAAATGACAACCTGGTCCAGTATTCTTGCCTGGGAAATCCCGTGGACAGAGGACCGTGGTTGGGTACAGTCCATAGGGTCGCAAAGAGTCAGACACGACTGAGTACACACACACAAGTCTTGGAGAAAGGACCAGTGGAAATGAATTCTAAGCCAGGTTCAACACTTAGAAGATACGTAATCTTGCAAATACCATTCAACTGCTCTGGACCTCAGTCTTTCGTCTGTAAAGTGGAGCCCGCACTTTGCAGAGTTAGTGCAAAAGGTAGATAAAATTGTCTTTCTGATTGCTAGTAAGTGTTAAATAATGTCAGTTCCTCTCTCTCAAGCCCATCCTATAAGAATGTAACCAATGACAGGATCAGGTTCTCATAACATGCAAGAGTTGGAAAGGGCCAGCATGGTTACTGGCAGGGAGTTGGCGGGCAATAAATGTTTGTTGAACTAATGAATTAATTGCTGAAGGATGTAATTTAATAATTTTACAACCCTCTGTGAAAGTCAGAAACTTGGGGCAACTTGCCAAAGTCACATAACTAATTGGTGACAGGACCAAGGATCAACATACAGCCCTCAATTCCCAGTCAGTCTTCTCTGCCCAGACTCATATTTTTATAAAGCCATATCCAGTTCTCAAAATGATTTGTAGGCAAAATAGCACTGATTTATGGAAAGCAAATCATAAATTATTCTCAAATACTCATTTCTCAGCATCTGAGACCCATTTTACATAGAGCAGGAATTCAGATTTCCTATTGAAAAATCACTTCAGGGACCAAGGATTACGCAGCCTACTTCCCAACAGCTAATGTTTCCCAAATCTCCACATCCCACTCTACATAAGATGCTGAGAGTGAGGCAGAGAGGAAAGCCTTGGATGCCGGACTGTGGAGGGCAGGGAAGGAAGCCCCCTGCGCTGTGTGCTCTTAACAATTGCTCAGAAATCTTCTCCGTTCGTTCGGGAAGTGAGAGGACTGAATCTAAGGTCTGCACAAGGACATCCTTAGTGATACAAAAATATTCTGAGTGATTCACAGCAGAAAGTCCCATTAAGCAAATGAAACCACTGAGCGAGAAAGAAGAGACAGCCGAATATGAGAAGCAGCTCAGAGGAATCACGTGGTTCAGAGAACGGGCAACTCTGTAGAAAATTGCTATTGATTTAAGTGAAAACAGTCCAGAAGTTTAGGAATAACAGAATCATTGGACTGGCTTATTTCTCTGGTCTGTACTCCACATATCTCTTCTTCCTGCAACTTCCCAGGCAGATTTTTCTTGTGGATGAATTAGGCCGGGTGAAGAGAACAGGATTGTTGCCCACCATTTTTTCAGCATATCTAGTTGATTTATCTGTTGATACCACTGAGTTATGGCAGTTAAAACACTGCAACATTAGAACAAGCTGGAACAGACTTCGAGTGTTCATGAAAGCCACATGAAAACCACATGGAGCAGACGTGGAGAGCCGGTGCAGATAAGAGAGTGGACGCAGACATTTGTGAGTCTTTTCTCAAACCTGAAGTAAGACAAGTGCTTGGCTGCAGCTTTGTAAACACCACGGTGGATTGGGGGAATCATCACCATGTGGAAGCCTGGAGATGGAAATGATTCTGCTCTGGGACAAGTGAATGGCCAAAGCCAGTGAGATCAACAGCCCTTCATTCTCCTACTATAAGGACTCTACTTGACAACAGGAAGATTTTAACTTTCCTCATTTGCAGTCCCTCCCTCTTTGAATCTGTGCCTTTTAGGGAGAAATTGGAGACTTTTAGTCACTCTCTGGCTAGAAAACTGGATTTTTCATAAAGAGGTATTGTGGATGGATCTGGTGTCAGAGATTGGAGCTAGAATTTGCTAGTTCCTGGGGGTGTGACCTTGGGTATGAATATAAACCTCTCTTTTGATTTCTCATCTTCAAAATGATTGTGATAATCACTCACATACTTCAAGGTGAGAATGCCGAAATGTTTCTACAACTCGACAAGGATGCTGGGACTCAATTCAGAGCTCCCAAAGCTTGTGTAATATGTATAAACTCCTTCAGATGGTGGGGAAAAAAATCTCCTCATAGAACCCTAAGAAAATAGCCGCAGGCATGGGATATGGTCTCTAAGATTCTCAAACTGAAGCAATGAATGGCTCATTTTATGTACTAAAAAAAAAAAAATCCTTGCATTTCAAATGAATCATTAGTATTGTTTAAAGTACTTTTTAATGTATAATGTGTAAAATTATTTTGAAGAACATCATTAAAACAAAAATGAACATGTGTAAAACTATGTAACCATGGGCTCTCTAAGAATGAACCACAAATCAGTCCTTCTTTTGGAGAAACACTGGCAAGGCAATTCAGAAGTCAGAAGTCAGATTTTAATCCTGGCTTTGCCATTTACTAGCTGTGTGATTTGGGGCAGGGAACCTAATCTCTTCAAAAGCCTCAATTTCCTCAACTTTCTGATTAAAGGCGAGAAAACCTCCTGGAATCCTACACTAAAAACAAAATCATAAGGAAAAGGAATTCTAGTCAGGGGGTCTTAAAGTCAAGGGTCAGGACCAAGAGGTGCAAGGTCAGGCATGCCCTTTACCCTCTCAGAGCCTCAGTTTCCTTCTGGAGGAAAGAAAGCGATAACCTCTGGGGAGTTTATCTATCTTGCCAAGCTGCCAGGAGGATCACAGTGTTTATGTGAAGTAGCCTGCCCTGCAAACAGGGAAGCACCAATCAGGGCAGAACTTCTCCTGGAAATAGGACGCTTCGACATTGCTCAAGGCTTAGAAACCATCATCCCTATCTGGAAAATCGAATCCATCTTGAGGTTAGAGTTCTGGTTTATGATCCTCTGCATCTCGAGCCAGAAATGAGCTCAGCCGAAAGTGCCATTAACTACCCGCTGCTGGGGTGGGTTCGCTGTCAAGATCCTTTTTATCAGTCAGCTGGCTGTGAAAAGCCAGATAATGCTTAAATACAGCCATTATCCAGAGAGCCCGCAGCTCTGCTTCCCAGGGCTCTGGCACAGCCTGCCCCTCTCAGGACAGGGCAAAATTCTTATAAGGTCATTAACGAAGAATTCTCTTCTCCCTCCCCTGCTGTCCTGCAAGCCAGCAGAGCCGGAAGGAGTAAATGAGAAGCAAGGGTCATCCCTGAGTGGTTTATCTACTCCCCTCACTTTTTCCTCCCCTACCCTAACCCAGAATCCCATATGATGATGAGTTAGGCTTTATAGAAGAGCCCAGAGCAGTCTCTTTCCAGCCTTCTAGAAATCATCAGGGAAGATCGGCTAATATTCAGCACAAGTTAATTCAGGTATCTCCTCTGTGCCAGGAGCTGGGTCAGAGGCTTTCTCATTGACATTATCTCTGGTTCCTATTCACAGTCAGCCTGACATGTTAGAATTATTATTCCCATTTCACAGCCAGGATGGAAGGGAGAAACTGACACTCTCTGCACAGGCTCATCCAAGCATCACGCCGTTGGTCTATAGCATCGCTCTGGCTGTTATCATTATGACTGTGGCCACTCAAAGAAGGACCCCTGGATGGTAGGAGCATGGTCCTAATCCCAGCACCACCCAAAACAGAGGTGTGCCCTTGGACCTTGACCTTAACCTGCTCTGAGCCACAGTTAATTCCTGTTTGACTTCTGCCTCTGTGTTTGTGCAGATTAACCAAGACAATACATGTGTATTCTCCTACAGCCCAGGGCATCTAACCCCTGGGAAGGTTGTTACTAAAGTCATCGGGAACGTTGTAAGTCCTTCACTCAGATACTAAGTCATCTTCTGAAAGAGGCAGGCATCCCACTAATATTCAGTGAAGAACTGAAGAGACTGCTCAGAGTGTGACCTAGTTACTGAGGTCCAGCCTGACCACTGGAGAAGGCAAGGGCACCGCACTCCAGTACTCTTGCCTGGAAAATCCCATGGACGGAGGAGCCTGGTGGGCTGCAGTCCATGGGATCGCACAGAGTCGGACACGACTGAGCGACTTCACTTTCACTTTTCACTTTCATGCATTGGAGAAGGAAATGGCAACCCACTCCAGTGTTCTTGCCTGGAGAATCCCAGGGACGGAGGAGCCTGGTGGGCTGCCATCTGTGGGGTCGCACAGAGTCGGACACGACTGAAGCGACTTAGCAGCAGCAGCCTGACCATATCCACTTGCCTAATACAGAACAACTTGAGGTCAGGACTGTGATGGTCCACTGTGATCACAAGAACCATGAAAGCGAGTTCACGCCTCTGTCCCGCTGCTGTGCCTTCTAACAGTGTGAGACAGAACTGATAGTTGCCTCCTTACCTTACAGGGCTGTCATAAGGATTAAGTAAGAGAAAATGTGTGAACACACTGGCATAGTGCCCAGAACATCAGGGAAGTTCAGGGGGTGTTTATTCCTTCATGGGTTAGTCTTGAAAATTTGGTTTGGTTTGCATACATTGTGCCACCGCTTTTCGCATGGGAGAATCCCACTGGGGCATGGAACAGGAAGGGCTCTGCTTTCCATGTGTAAATCTACGGGGAAAACTTTGTCAGAACTGCTGCTGGGGAACAGTGTCTGTCCCTAGGGAAAGTGTTGAGAGATCACCAGTAGGTATTCTGAATCTGACTCCAACAGTGTCAGAAATCCAAGAACACTGCCAATTTTAGCAAACTACTCGGATACCTGCTCTTGCTATGATTAGTAACCAAGTTTCATTTGGATGGCAAAGCAGTGGCACTTTCCAAAGGAAATTTCATAATTGCCAGAAACTGCTATCTTGGTGCTGAGTTGGGTCTCACTCTTTGGCTCATCTGGTGAGTAGCAACTGGATGCTAAGTGTCATCTGCTCTAGGAATGGAACAGACATCAGCCAGATGGGTTGACTGACCTAAGTGATACAACGATTAAGTCCAGGGAAGAGCTTCTTCTTGGAGCTATCCTTGCATCTCTGCTCATTTCTCTTTTCGATTTCTAGTCAAATTGTGACTCTAAAAGGCAGGCAGAATTTTATACATATAAAGAACACAATTCTATTTCCTGATCCCCAGACTTAAGGTTTTGATTGTAATTCCAAGTTCCACATGTTCCTTTTCAGTACTCTGTGTTTGGCTCATCTGAATGTTTGAACAAAAACTTAGAGTGAAAGGAAATGCATCAGAGAATCTCAAGAGAAGCATAATATGCTGTTGGAGGAGAGTTGAAAAAGTGAAATTTTTGAGGTGAGGAATAAAGAGGTGGCAATTAAGAAGCTTAAAAGATAGGTAGAATTGGAAAATGTAGAAATGGAAGGGAAGTGTATTCTGGGGGCTAGTGGAAAAACATGCACAAACCCATGGAAGCAAAACACTCAAAGGATTTTAAAGAGAACGGAGTTTGAATGTATACCTGAGTCCCTTCACTGTTCACTTGAAACTGTCAGAACACTGTTCATTGCTTATACCCCAATACAAAACAAAAAGTTTTTTTTTTTTTTTTAAGGAAGGAATTTGATGTATGCAGACTATGCGGTACACCCTGTATACACACGACATTGTTGTGCCTTTGTGCATGAAAGACGGTCATTTTATAGTGGATTTTGAGTAGAGAACAAGCTTTCTTTTTCTCCTAGATACATGAGAGGATTCTACTTTCCCACCACCCCTGTAATTAGGAAGGGCTATCTGATTAGTTCTGGCCAATGCAATGTGTACAGAGATGGTAAGTGTCAATTCCTGGCCAGAGAAATTGCCAGTTCAGTAATATCCAGCACCTTTGTCGCTGCCATGTCAACAGAAAAGGTTTTCTTTTCCAAATAGTATAGCTACCACATAGTGGAGGCTGCTTACATATGGATTAGTGAATTGTTATGTGGAGTGGAAGTGGCTCTGAAAATTTCCTGGGTCTTATGTGTACTCTTCATAAACAAGAATCATCTCTGGTGTCAAGCTATTGAGATTTGGGAAATGTTTGTTATGGCAGCATAACCTAGTTTATCCTGACTAATACAAAGCATTGCAGAAAACATACCATGAGTTCTGAAGACACAACTTGACCTAATACATTTACTTGCTTTTCTGAGGCTCCCAATCCTAAGCATTCTTAAGGTCAGAAAAAGAGAAAGCAATTTCATTTGTACCAGGCATCTGGCACTCATAGATGCCATCCTCATTCCAGACAGAATTTGTTCAAAATAGCAACACAGAGAGGGCTTTGTGGCCTTATTTTGATGGAACGATTAGGGAAAATTTTGTTGACAACCCCTAAAACTACACTGAGAATTGGATAACTTAAACAATGACCTCATAGCAGCTTTTCATAGTAATAATTACTACCATTTAGTAAATTACTCAGATTCCAATGTGTTAATGGACTCCTTACAGCCTTGGCCAATTTCACCCTTACACTAATCCTACAACATTTAGATTTTATCCCCAATTTACAGATAAGAAAACAGGCTCAGAGAAGGAACATAACTTGCCCAAGTTCACCAAATTCAGTTAGAGGAGAGCTAAGACAAGGCTATGGTTTTTCCAGTGGTCATGTATGGATGTGAGAGTTGAACTGTGAAGAAAGCTGAGCACCAAAGACTTGATGTTTTTGAACTGTGGTGTTGGAAAAGACTCGAGAGTCCCTTGGACTGCAAGGAGATCCAACCAGTTCATTCTAAAGGAGATCAGTCCCGGGTGTTCATTGGAAAGACTGATGCTGAAGCTGAAACTCCAATACTTTGGCCACCTCATGCGAAGAGTTGACTCAATGGAAAAGACTCTGATGCTGGGAGGGATTGGGGGCAGGAGGAGAAGGGGACAGTAGAGGATGAGATGACTGGATGGCATCACTTACTGGATGGACATGAGTCTGAGTGAACTCTGGGAGTTGGTGATGGACAGGGAGGCCTGGCGTGCTGCAGTTCATGGGGTTGCAAAGAGTCGGACATGGCTGAGTGACTGAAGACCCAGACACAGACATATCTGACTTTAAATCATTTCAGAGAGGCTATTTTATCTATGAAAGCTTACAAGAAAGATAAAAAAATATAATCTTATCCAGAATTGTTCATCTTTATTCTAACAAGGAGAAAAAAATTGAAATGTGGCAGAGACAGATCATACTCTCTAAATATTCATTTCTTCCTCTACATTCACAGTCTCTCCAGCAATTACTCTGGGGTCATATGACTGATTTTGACCCTTTGCTAAAATGCAAGTGACAATGGCTAATCCTCTTTCTATAGTAAGACCTGAATGAATAGCCTTTTACTGTTGTTATTTGTTTGGTCTTCATTTATTTCCATACACAAGTGTGGAGCACAGGCTAATGTACTGAACAGTTGAGAAGGGATCATCCAAATCATGCTCTGTGGAAAATGTACTCTGGGGAGTACAATGGAGAGTACAATGACCCATGAGCAAATGTGACATGTGTTATTTGTAGGCTGAGATAGTTAAAAGCCAGTGTGTTTCTTTTATATTTCTCTGCCCCTACTTACCTGGGAGGTCACATAGTCCAGTTGATGTGACTACAGGATGAAGGAGAGCCTCTAAACCTTCATGTGACTTTATGCACAGGAGAAATAAGCCCAAAGATGGAAAGCCAGGCAAACTGCCTTGTGGAGACTTGTTTTGTTCTTAGGCGACCACAAGTAAACAGAAACTGAATTAATCCTAATGGTTCATGACACATTTTGATCACTGATCTTTGCATGACCCACTTTTATTTCATTCACTATATAATTAGGTATTTTAAATAATGCATGTATTCATGAAACCATTTCTCAGAACTTGAACTAGGACCTTGACAATAACATTCATCTAGCTATGAAGTCTTTTGATCAACTCCTTTCCCTTCCTTCCCTCATATATAATAACCATCACCTTAAATCCTATATTCTTCATTGCTTTGCTTTCCTTAACAAACTGCTTTATTGTATCCATGAATAGGAAGCAGAGATAAGAAAGCCTTTTTCAGTGAACAATGCAAAGAAGTAGAGGAAAGCAATAGAATGGGAAAGACTAGAGATCTCTTCAAAAAAATTGGAGATATCAAAGGAAAGTTTAATGCAAAGATGAGCATAATAAAGGACAGAAATGGTAAGAATCTAACAGAGACAGAAGAGATTAGGAAGTGGTGGCAAGAATATACTAAAGAACCATACAAAAACGTCTCAATGACTGGGATAACCATGATGGTATGGTCACTCACCTAGAGCCAGACATCCTGGAGTGTGAAGTCAAGTGGGTCTTAGGAAGCATTACTACAAACAAAGCTAGTGGAGGTGATGGAATTCCAGCTGAGCTATTTAAAATCCTAAAAGTTGATGCTGTTAAAGTGGCTTCACTCAATGGTGACTTAGTCACTAAGCTGTGTCTGACTTTTGTGACCTCATGGACCATAGCTTGCCAGGCTCCTCTGTCCATGGGATTCCCCAGGCAAGAATACGGGAGTGGATTGCCATTTCCTTCTCCAGGGCATCTTCCCAACCCAGGAATTGAACTTGGGACTCCTGCATTGCAAACAGATTCTTTACCATCTGAGCTAGTGCACTCAATATGTCAGCAAATTTGGAAAACTCAGTAGAGGCCGTAGGATCAGAAAAGGTTAGTTTCCATTCCAATCTCAAAGAAGGGCAGTGCCAAAGAATGTGCAAACTACTGGACAATTGCACTCATATAACACGCTAGTATGTTTACACTCAAAATCCTTCAAGCCAGGCTTCAGCAGTATGTGAACTGATAAATTCCAGATGTACAAACTGGGTTTAGAAAAGGCAGAGGAACCAGAGATCAAATTGCTAACAGTCACTGGATCACAGAGGACACAAGGGAATTCCAGAAAAGCACATACTTCTGCTCCTTCACTGACTATGCTTGACTACATGAAAGCCTGTGACTGTGTGGATAACAACAAAATGTGGAAAATTCTTCAAGAGATGGAAATACTAGATCACCTTACCTGTTTTCCTGAAAAACCTTTATGCAGGTCAAGAAACAACCATTAGTACCTTACATGGAGCAACAGACTGTTTCAAAATTAGGGAAGGAGTACATCAAGGCTGAATATTGTCACCCTGCTTATTTAACTTATATGCAGAGTACCTCATGTGAAATGCTGGGCTGGAGGAAACACAAGCTGGAATCAAGATTGCTGAGAGAAATATCAACAACCTCAGATATGCAGGTGGTACCATTCTAATGGCAGAAAGTAAAGAGGAAGTAAACAGGCTCTTGCTGAGGATGAAAGAGTAAAGTGAAAAAGCTGGCTTAAACCTCAACATTTAAAAAACTAAGATCATGGCATCTGGTCCCATCACTTTATGGCAAACAGAAGAGGAAAGAAGGGGAAGCAGAGACAGATTTTATTTTTGTGATCCCTAAAATCATTATGGACAGTGACTGCAGTCATGAAATTAAAAGACACTCGCTCCTTGGAAGGAAAGCTATGACAAGACTAGACAGCATATTAAAAAACAGAGACATCACTTTGCCAACAAAGCTATTGTTTTCCCAGTTGTCATGTACAGATGTGAGAGTTGGACCACAAAGAAGACTGAGCACCAAAGAATGGATGCTTTTGAACTGTAGTGCTGGAGAAGACTCTTGAGAAGCCTACAAGAGTAGGCCTTGGACTACAGGGAGATCCAACCAGTCAACCCTAAAGGAAATCAACCCTAAAGGAAATCAACCCTGAATTCTCACTGGAAGGACTGATGCTGAAGCTGAAACTCCAATGCTTTGGCCACCTGATGCAAAGAACCAACTCACTGGAAAAGACCCTGAATGCTGTGAAACACTGAAGGCAAGAGGAGAAGAGGGCAGCAGAGGATGAGATGGTTAGCATCACCAACTCGATGGGCATGGATTTCAGCAAACTCAGGGAAATAGTGAAGGACAGGGAAACCTGTCCTTGGGGTCCATGGGGTCACAAGGAGTCAAACATGACCGAGTGGCTGAACAAATACAATGTGTATTCCTAAAAGCCCTATGTGTGTGAGTGTGTGTATGTGTGTGTGTATAGTCTTTGTTTTCCCATCTATATAACAGTTGTTATGAAAATTAAATCAGATGATGCAAGCTGAATGCTAAGAACAGGTCCTGATGTAAAACAGATGTTGATTTAAATTCTAGTTTTTTTTTTTTTAATTTATATTTATGTATTTATTTAGGCTGTGCTGGGTATTTGTTACTGTGCTCAGGCTTTCTCTAGTTGCAGCAAGTGGGGGCTACTCTCTAGCTGTGGTGCGTGGGTTTCTCATTGCAGTGGCCTCTCTTGCTGTGGAGCACGGACTCTAGAGTACTAGGCTTCAGTAGTTGTGGCTCACAGGCTTAGCTGCTCTGCAGCATGTGGGATCTTCCTGAACCAGAGATCAAACTCGTGTCCCTTGCATTGCAAAGAAGATTCTTAACTGCTGGACCACCAGAGAAGCCCTTTAGTTTTCTTTCCTTGGTAATTTTCTCAGAGACATTTTGGAAAAAAGCAGAGTCACAATATGATTTGAAATATCTAAAAACCGTTATGCAACTTACCAAAGCAACTGCTAAAAGGGCAGAATCCATATCAGAAGGAAAAAGACTTCAGGGCTGAGAAAGCTTTTGGCTTTCTAGATGTTTGTTTTGGCAAAGTCAGAAACTCTAATTTCTTGCCTGGTTAAAGAGCAGAAGCTCACGGGGAACTGACAGTCACCACACCTCCTTCTGATAACAGGGCAGCAGGTCAGTGACGTCAAGAAGCATCCTTCGCTACCACCAAGTTCGCCTTCATGAGAGTCCGAGAAGAGACGTCAGCTTTACGCTGAAAGGAGACACATTTTTAAACATGGAAGGGGAGATGCTGTAAGAGAAAGTAGCTCAGAAGAGGGGGAAGATTCCCTGAAACTTACTTCAGATGACAATAAATAGTAAATTATTCCAAGGAGGAACATGAATATTGGGAGAAGCTAAGGATGCCAACTACCTGCCCTATGGATTATCCAGTGAGCTCACTCTAAAAGCAAGGCAGACAAGAACTGCCAAATATGAGAGAACAGAGTAGATCTGAGGGACTCCTACAAGGAATACTGTTGTTCCAAAGAGAGAGCTCTCCAGTGGATGTAGCAGAGTCAGGCAAACCATTAGCAAGAATGTTACAGAGACAAAGCCAACTATCAAAGGAAGTTGGGGAAAGGGTAGAATGGGATATCCAAAGGACTTTAAGATCCCCTTCAGTCTGACTATCTAAATTGACGAAAGACCTAAGATGATTTTCATAAAAGTCCAAAAGTTTTTGGCCCAATCCTAACCCATAATGTTGGGTTCCCAGGTGGCTCAGTGGTAAAGAATCCATCTGCCAATGCAGGAGGCGCGGGTTCAATATCTGGATGGAGAAGATGCCCTGAAGGGGAAATGACAACCCACTCCAGTATGCTTGCCTGAAAAATCCCAGAGACAGAGGAACCTGGCAGGCCATAGTCCACGGGGTCGAAAAGAGTCGGACACAACTGAGTGACTGAGCACAAACACACACACACACACACACAAACATAACTCCCTGCTCCCTGGTGAGAACAGGGCACGAAAAGGTGCGATTCGCACGAGTTGCCTTGTGATAGCCCTTCACGTTTGCACTGGGGTTTGCACCTGATGAAACTCTTCCCTTGCTCTGTTTACTGTGATCCTCTCAATTGTCCCCAGAATGACATACATCACAAGGATCCAAGAGGCAACGCCAACTACCCCAATGACGCAGCTAGTCAGTGCTGTATCCTCCTGGCATCAAGTCTGGTGTTTTTTCCACTGCCTCTCAGCCGCCTCCTTGCCGATCCAGGGGTTGGGCAAATGCCCAAAATCCAAAGCCCAGCTCTGACATCTACTTACTCCTTCTCATGTGGCTTAGGCATAATGATACTGTTTATCTAGCTCAGCTTCTGCCAAGGTGCCCAGTGCAATGTTCCTGCTCACACACAGGAGTCGCTAACCCCCAGTCCCACCCCTTCCTCTGCAGATTCCTTCCTGGAGAAACACTGGACTCTGGAGAAGCCTGAACTGCTCAACCCCTCCAGGGCTCGCTAATGAGTTGTTTTAAGCTGTGTGTGAGCTCAATGTTCAGGAAACCCGGGAGCTCAGCGATCACAGTGCAGGCAGGAGGTACCGCCCATCTCAGTGCGCCTGCCCTTCGCTCAGATATTACCACCTCTTTTGAGTGGCACTTCCACACGCCCTCAGCCATCCCTCCTTGGGCAGGGATCCCATCAGATTTTACAAGCCGGGCAGGGTCAGGCCTGGTGAAAACGCGAATGGGAATGCCCAGAACAACAAAGGCAGCAGGCGGTTTCCCTCGGGAGATGAGGGTGAGCCAAGCCACGTGCTGGCAGTTCAGTTCTGGGGAGACAATGAGCAGGACAGTGGCAGACTCCAATAAGAGGGCCCTCCTGAGGGCAGATCCATCAGAATTAGCCCAGATCCTACAAGGAGAATTTTAAGAAAGATTCTAGTTTCTATGATTTCTAAAGAGCTGGATTACCAGGATGGAGGCTTGTGAGTTGCAACCATTTCTAGACAGGGGCGGGCAAACTTCCTCTGTGAAGGGCCAATAGTAAATATTTTAGGCTTTGTGCCCCGGATGGTCTTTGTTGGAATTACTCGCCCTGCTACCATAGTGTGAAAGCAAGAATCCACCGTAAGTAAATAAGTGAGCATGGCTGCGTCCCAGTAAAATTTTATTTATGGACACCGAAATATAATTTGCATATAATATTGCCATGTCATGGAATATTCTTTTTTGATTTTTAAAAACTATTTTAAAATGTAAAAACCATTCTTAGCTCATAGGCTGTAGGAAACATGGAGTGGATTTGACTTGTTTGGGCCGTGTTTTCTCAACCTCTGTTCTGTGACAATGCTTCTCAAACTATGGATACATATGTGATAAAGGTCCAGTTTTTCTTTTAATTGCCAAGTTTTCTCAGTTAGATTCTTTTGGCTACTGGAAAATAGGAAAACAGAACAAAACAGCTCTAAAGTACAAGTCCACTGACAATTTATACCACTGTTTCTAATACATACTCTGAACTTGGCTCACTAAGGACTAGACTGTATGACCCACACTCTGGGAGACTCAATAAATCTTAAGTAACTGTTGTGTTGATCTAAAAATCAGTTAGCACACCAATTATTTAAATTATCATCTAGTGTTTTTGAACTCCTTAAAAGCTGTGGTTTTTAGACAAAGGCCAACAATCCCCCTTTCAGTCTTGTTTTCCTGTTGGTAATGAGTAATGAGTTTATGTGCTCAGTCATGTCTGACTTTGCAGCCCCATGGACTGTAGCCCACCCGGCTTCCCTGTCTATGGGATTTTCTTAGGGAATCTTTTATTGCCCCATCCTGAGTTGGTGAAAACATACCCATTGAGGAGTTATAATTCTGTATAATAAATGCATTGTAAACATTGCTATCAGTATTTCTCTGGCTCTGCTCCTAACCTCTCAGTCCCCTTTGAATTCCCACCGAGCATTGGGGAGGTCATCTGTTGAGTCTGTCCAGTGCCCTGTGGTCTGCGGCTCACTTCCTTGCCTTCTCTGAGGTCTGGGTTCAGACATCTGCACAGCTTCTCCCATTATTATGCATGTGACAGCACGATGGTTACTCTTGCCTCCTCTCTAGAGATGACCATGCTGTTCTTCTCTTAAGCTGCCATGTCTACCTTACTCTGGACCATTCCTAATGTGCTCCTTCCACCTCCCCAAGCAGAGAAAGTCATAAATACCAATGCCTTGTGGCTCATCTTTCCACAGGAATCACAAAGACCAGCCTTGTACATTTTCACCCAATTGCACTTCAGCCCCACCTGCCTAGGCTGCCCCAGAGGCGGTCTCAGTGGCAGTAGCTAAGCTGTGTTCATAACTCCCTTCTCTCCAGCCTCAGACTACTCAATTTGCACCAGTCTTCGGCACCTATTCTCTCTTTCCTGAAGCATCCATTTTAACTGTGCGGTTTAATGAGTTTTGACAAAATACACATACTCGTGTAGCATTAACTCTAAGAAAAAGATGCATTTCCATCAACCCATGCAGTCCGCTTGTGCCCCATTGTGCCAGCAATTTCTAGTTCTGCTTCTGGCCCCAGGCAACTACTGATCTGTTTCCCATTGACATACATTATTTTCACCAGTCCTAGAGTTTAAGGTAAATGGAATCATATAATTTATATTCTGTTGTATAAGGCTTCTTTTACCCAGCATAATGTTTTTGAGGTTCATGCATGATTTTCCTTCCATCAGTGGTTTGTTTCTTCTTATTACAAAGTAAAGTTCCATTATATGACTATATGATGATTTGTTTATTCATTCACCAATTAACATCTGTATAGCTTTCAATTTTGAGGTCTTATGGCTAAAATTGCTATGAACATTCATTTATAAGCCTAAAGTAAAAATAATGCTTTCATTTCTCTTGAGAGTGGAATTGCAGAGTTGTATAGCAAATGTATGTTTAACTTTGTAAAAGCTACCACAGAGTTTTCCAATGTCATTTAATCATTTTACATTTCCACCAGCAACATGAAAGAATTTCCATTTGCTCCAAAACTCACCAATGCTTACTACTGTTGGTCTTTTTAACTTTAATAGATTTGTAGAGGTCTCTTTTTGAAGCTTTGATTTGCAAATTTCTGATGGTTGATGTTAATGTTTTATGCTTATTGGTCATCCTCATATCTAACTTTGTGAAATCTGTTAAAAGCTTTTGCACTTTTAAAGTTTGGGTTATTTGTCTTGTTACTAAGTTGTGAGATAAATAAGTAGATAGATAGATAATAGATAGATGGTATGTATGTATGTGTTGGTCACTAAGCATGTCCAACTCTTTGCTACCCTGTGAACTGTAGCCCACCAGGCTCCTCTGTCTATAGCATTCTCTAGGCAAGAATACCCGAGTGGGTAGCCATTCCCTTCTCTAGAGGATCTTCTCAACTCAGGGATCAAACCTGGGTCTCCTGCATTACAGGCAGATTCTTTACCATCTGAGTCACCAGGGAAGCTAATAGATAGATAGATAGGTAGGTAAATAGAAAGATAGATAGATAGATATCCTAGCCATAAGTCCTTTGTCAGATGTATTTTGTACAAAAAAATCTTTCTCCTATGTGTGGTTTGATTTTCATTTTATTATGGTGCTTTGTAACAAAAAGATTTTTATGAAATACAACTTTCCATGTTTTCTTTAATGTTTAACATTTTTCTTCTATCCTCTCTAAGAAAATTTTACCTATATCAAGATTTAAAATGTTTTCTCTAATGTGTTTTTCCTAGAAGAGTTCTCAGATTAATTTTTAATTGTGTGAAGTAAGAATCAAAGTTTATTTTTTTAATGTGGCTATCCAATTATTCCAATGTCATTTATTGAAAATATTATCCTCTCCCCATTCAATTTCCTTGTTGAAAATCACTCAACCAACCATATATCAGTAAGTTCTTTTTCAAAATTGTCCTGACTGGTCTAGATTTTTGCATTTTTAAATAAATCTAAGAGTTGAATAAAATTAAAATGTGACATTATTATTGATTATGTTGAATCAATAGATCAGTTTTGAGAGAACTGAACTACTATATTGATTCTTCTAACCAAGGAGCATGATATATCTCTTGATTTTTTTTTAATCTTCTTTCATTTCTATCAGCAGTTTTTGGTAGATTTCGATGTAGAAGTCATCCACATACTTTGTTACATTTACTGCTGTATTTATTGTTATAGTTATGCTACATATTTATAAAAGATTGTCAGTATAAATTTGAAAATAGTGATGACATCCTTACGATGTTCTCAGCCTTAAGAGGGAATGCATCTAATCTTTCACAATTCATTATGATGTGTTAGGTTTCTATACATGGTCATTGTCAGACTTTGCTGAGAGGTTTTAGTCATAAATGAGTGCTGAATTTGTTATCAAATTTTTTCTGTATCTATTGAGAATATAGATATTATTTTTATGTTACATGCCATTTGTCGGTTTTTTATTATTAAACCCATCTTCAGTTCAGTTCAGTTGCTCAGTCATGTCCGACTCTTTGCAACCGCATGAACTACAGCAGGCCAGGCTTCCCTGTCCATCACCAACTTCCAGAGTTTATGCGAACTCATGTCCATTGAGTCGGTGATGCCATCCAACCATCTCATTCTCTGTCATCCCCTTCTCCTCCTACCCTCAATCCTTCCCAGCATCAGGGTCTTTTCAAATGAGTCAGCTCTTCGCATCAGGTGGCCAAGGTATTGGAGTTCCAGCTTCAACAAAAGTCCTTCCAATGAACACCCAGGACTGATCTCCCGTAGGATGGACTGGTTGGATCTTCTTGCAGTCCAAGGGACTCTCAAGAGTCTTCTCCAACACCGCAGTTCAAAAGCATCGATTCTTTGGCGCTCAGCTTTCTTTATAGTCCAACTCTCACATCCATACATGACCACTGGAAAAACCAGCCTTGACTAGACGGACGTTTGTTGGCAAAGTAATGTCTCTGCTTTTTAATATGCTGTCTAGGTTGGTAGCATCCGTAGTGGCTCAGAGGGCAAAGT
This sequence comes from Nanger dama, assembly GCA_917880005.1. NCBI lineage: Eukaryota > Metazoa > Chordata > Mammalia > Artiodactyla > Bovidae > Nanger > Nanger dama. The sequence goes on along the minus strand of CAKJTW010000025.1, from coordinate 24,025,833 downwards.
GTCTGCTTACAATGCGGGAGACCTGGGTTCAATCCCTGAGTCAGGAAGATCCTCTGGAGAAGGAAATGGCAACCCACTCCAGTACTCTTGCCTGGAAAATCCCATGGACAGAGAAGCCTGGTAGGCTACAGTCCATGGGGTCGCAAAGAGTTGGATATGATTGAGCGACTTCACTTTCACTTTCTTTTCAGGTTGATCATAACTTTCTTTCCAAGGAAAGTTAATTTCATGTTAATTTCATGGCTGCAGTCACCATCTGCAGTGATTTTGGAGCCCCCAAAATAAAGTCTGTCACTGTTTCCATTGTTTCTCCAATTGTTTGTTATGAAGTCATGGGACCAGATGCCATGATCTGTTTCTTCCTGACCTGATCTATTAAAGTGCACAATAAATGCAATGTGCTTGAATCATGCCAAAGCATCCCCCCACCCCCAGTCCTGATACATATTTGAAAAGAAAAATTTAAAACAAACCATACACTTGAACAAACAACTCTCTTCCAACAACACAAGAGAAGACTCTACACATGGACATCACCAGATGTTCAATAGTGAAATCAGATTGATTATATTCTCTGCAGCCAAAGATGGAGAAGCTCTATACAGTCAGCAAAAATTAGACCAGGAGCTGACTGTGGCTCAGATCATGAACTCCTTTATTACCAAAGTCATACTTAAATTGAAGAAAGTAGGGAAAACCATTAAACCATTCATGTATGACCTAAATCATATTCTTTACGATGATACAGTGGAGTCACAAACAGATTCAAAGAATTAGATTTGATAGATAGAGTGCCTGAAGAACTATGGATGAAGGTTTGTGACATTGTACAGGAGGCAGTCAGAAAAGGCAATGGCAACTCATTCCAGTACTCTTGGCTGGGAAATCCCATGGATGGAGGAGCCTGGTAGGCTACAGTCCATGGGATCTCGAAGAGTCGGACACGACTGAGTGACTTAATTTTCACTTTTCAATTTCATGCACTGGAGAAGGAAATGGCAACCCACTCCAGTATTCTTGCCTGAAGAATCCCAGGGACAGAGGGGCCTGGCAGGCTATGGTCCATGAGGTCACAAGAATTGGACACAACTTAGTCACTAAACCACCATTTCACAAGTCATAAAGAAAGGTCCCAGGGAAATAAGTTACTCTGGGGTCTGGGCTATCACCGAAGCTCTGGACTTCCTAGAATTCTTTCTGCTTCTGCTTACGTAGGAGATGTTGACAAGATAATGGCTTTGAGTTCCAAAGAGAAGTCTTTAAAATGGTGGATTTCAATTGACGAAATAGCAACTGGTTTAGAATCAGAAATCACTGTAGGTAGTTTAAGCAGAATAGGATTTAATATGAACAATTGTGTGCTTAGGGGCTTCTCAGGTGGCTCAGTGGTAAAGAATTCACCTGCCAATGCGGGAGATACAGGAGACATGGATTCGATCCCTGGGTTGGGAAGATCCCCTGGAGGAGGAAATGTCAACCCACTCCAGTCTTCTTGCCGGGAGAATCCCACGGACAGAGGAGCTTGGTGGGCTCCAGTCCATGGGGTGGCAAAGAGTCAGATGTGACTGAGCACATGGCAGATTGTCTGCTTACCAACTAGTTGTAATGGCTGAAGAAGCAGGCTCTAGGCTAGGTAATGTAATACTGATCACCAGAGGAGCTGGTACTTCTGAGGGTGCCACTGGTGCTGGGGAGATCTTGGGTGGGAGCCACCACCATTCCAGGGAACAGGAGAACAGATGCCCAAGCTGCAGGCTGGCACCGGAAGCCAGACCCAGAAGCCAGCACCACCACCACTGTCAATATGCAGACCCTGGAGAAGAGACACTGCAACCCACCGCAAGAAAATAAAACTGTCTTCACAGTAGAGACAGCCAGAAGCCGAAGAAATGACCCCTGCTTCACCCCTTTCTTTCAAAGCCTATGAGTGATTCTAATTGGCTTTCCAACCTCTTTAAATAATAAGAAGGGTAACATGAAGGTTGGAAGTATCTACCTTGATGGGGGAAGGTAATTCTTTAAATACAGTCTTTTTCAGCCCTACATAAAACTCTAAGTATAGAAAACTACCCCCCCCACACCAAAAAAAAGGCAAAACAAAACCAGTTGGACATTGAACATTTACTCCTTTGAGAGCAGAGGTTATCCCAATAATGCAGTCACTCCTGTTCAATATTTATGTTCTCCCTGTTCTATTCAGGAAAGGCCAAGCCATTCATGCTCAACCTAAGACTCAAAGATTTCTCTGCTTCACTTCAGTTCAATCATTCAGTTCTGTTCAATTCAGTCGCTCAGTTGAGTCCTACTCTTTGTGACCCCTTGAATTGCAGCATGCCAGGCCTCCCTGTCCATCACCAACTCCTGGAGTTCACTCAGACTCATGTCCATCGAGTCCATGATGCCATCCAGCCATCTCATCCTCTGTCGTCCCCTTCTCCTCCTGCCCCCAATCCCTCCCAGCATCAGAGTCTTTTCGAATGAGTTAGCTTGTCGCATGAGGTGGCCAGAGTACTGGAGTTTCAGCTTTAGCATCATTCCTTCCAAAGAAATCCCAGGGTTGATCTCCCTCAGAATGGACTGGTTGGATCTCCTTGCAGTCCAAGGGCCTCTCAAGAGTCTTCTCCAACACCACAGGTCAAAAGCATCAATTCTTCAGCACTCGCTTTCTTCACAGTCCATCTCTCACATCCATACATGACCTCTGGAAAAACCATAGCCTTGACTAGATGGAACTTTGTTGGCAAAGTAATGTCTCTGCTCTTCAAAATGCTTATCTAGGTTGGTGATAACTTTTATTCCAAGGAGTAAGAGTCTTTTAATTTCATGGCTGCAATCACCATCTGCAGTGATTTTGGAGGCCAAAAAAGAAAGGCTGACACTGTTTCCCCATCTATTTCCCATGAAGTTATGGGACCAGATGCCATGATCTTAATGTTCTGAATGCTGAGCTTTAAGCCAACTTTTTCACTCTCTTCTTTCACTTTCATCAAGAGGCTTTCATGTTTCTCTTCACTTTCTTCCATAAGGGTGGTGTCATCTGCCTATATGAGGTTAATGATATTTTTCCCAGCAATCTTGATTCCAGCTTGTGTTTCTTCCAGCCCAGTGTTTTCTCATGATGTACACTGCATATAAGTTAAATAAGCAGAGTGACAATATACAGCCTTGAGGTACTCTTTTTTTCCTATTTGGAACCAGTCTTTTGTTCCATGTCCAGTTGTAACTGTTGCTTCCTGACCTGCAGGAAGCAAGAGGCAGGTCAGGTGGTCTGGTATTCCCATCTCTTTCAGAATTTTACACAGTTTATTGTGATCCACACAGTCAAAGGCTTTGGCATAGTCAATAAAGCAGAAATAGATGTTTTTCTGGAACTCTTTTGCTTTTTCCATGATCCAGTGGATGTTGGCAATTTGATCTCTGGTTCCTCTGCCTTTTCTAAAACCCGCTTGAACTTCTGGAAGTTCACAGTTCACGTATTGCTGAAGCCTGGCTTGGAGAATTTTGAGCATTACTTTACTAGCGTGTGAGATGAGTGCAATTGTGTGGTAGTTTGAGCATTCTTTGGCATTGCCTTTCTTTGGAATTGGAATGAAAACTGACCTTTTCCAGTCCTGTGGCCACTGCTGAGTTTTCCAAATTTGCTAACATATTGAGTGCAGCACTTTCACAGTATCATGTTTAGCATCTGAAATAGCTCAACTGGAATTCCATCACCTCCACAAACTTTGTTCGTAGTGATGCTACCTAAGGCCCACTTTACTTCACATTCCAAAATGTCTTGCTCTAGGTGAGTGATCACACCATTGTGATTATCTGGGTCATGAAGATCTTTTCTGTACAGTTCTTCTGTGTATTCTTGCCACCTCTTCTTAATATCTTCTGCTTCTGTTAGGTCCATACCATTTTTGTCCTTTATTGAGCTCATCTTAAGTGAAGAGGAACTAAAAAGCCTCTTGATGAAAGTGAAAGTGGAGAGTGAAAAAGTTGGCTTAAAGCTCAACATTCGGAAAACAAAGATCATGGCATCCGGTCCCATCACATCATGGGAAATAGATGGGGAAACAGTGGAAACAGTGTCAGACTTTATTTTGGGGGCTCCAAAATCACTGCAGATGGTGACTGCAGCCATGAAATAAAAGATGCTTACTCCTTGGAAGAAAAGTTATGACCAACCTAGATAGCATATTCAAAAGCAGAGACATCACTTTGCCGGCTAAGGTCCATCTAGTCAAGGCTATGGTTTTTCCTGTGGTCATGTATGGATGTAAGAATTGGACTTTGAAGAAGGCTGAGCACTGAAGAATTGATGCTTTTTAACTGTGGTGTTGGAGAAGACTCTTGAGAGTCCCTTGCACTGCAAGGAGATCCAACCAGTCCATTCTGAAGATCAGCCCTGAAATTTCTTTGGAAGGACTGATGTTGAAGTTGAAACTCCAGTAGTTTGGCCACCTCATGTGAAGAGTTGACTCATTGGAAAAGACTCTGATGCTGGGAGGGATTGGGGGCAGGAGGAGAAGGGGACGACAGAGGATGAGATGGCTGGTTGGCCTCACTGACTCGATGGACATGAGTCTGAGTGAACTCCTGGAATTGGTGATAGACAGGGAGGCCTGGCATGCTGCGATTCATGGGCTCGCAAGAGTCAGACTTGACTGAGCGACTGAACTGAACTGAACTGGACTTGCATGAAATGTTCCTTTGGTATCTCTAATATTCTTGAAGAGATCTCTAGTCTTTCCCATTCTGTTGTTTTCCTTTATTTGTTTGCATTGATCACTGAGGAAGGTTTTCTTATCTCTACCTTGAACTTAGCCTAGTGGGACTCATTTCAGTCTTCTTACCTCCAAAACTCTGAGATAATAAATCTGTGCATTTCAAGCCATTACATTTTACGATTTGTCACAGCAACACTAAAAAGTGATGTTGCTATTGTTCAGTCACTCAGTCGTGTCTGTTTCTCTGCAACCCTATGGAATGCAGATTGCCCGGCTTCTCTGTCCTTCACTATCTCCTGGAGTTTGCCCAAACTCATGTCCGTTAAGTTGGTGATGCCATCCAACCATCTCATCCTCTGTATACTCCCCATGGATCACAGCCTGGTCATGGGAAAGGGTCTTATCTAACTCAGTGAACCAAAGAGCCATGCTGTGCAGGTCCATCCAAGACAACCGGTCACAGCAGAGAGTTCTGACAAAATGTGATCCACTGGAGGAGGAAATGGCAATGCATTCCAGTATTCTTGCATCAGCAACCCTATGCACAGCATGGAAAGGCAAAAAGCAGTAGAGTGTATTATTCATTTGTCCACTTTGTCTGAGGTGTCAAATTTATTTCCATAAAATTGTTTATAACATAACTTTTCTGCACTTGAATATTCATAAAATCTGTACAGACAGGCTCTCTTTTATTGCCAATCTGATCATTTCTCTCTTCATTTGAGCCAAAGTTTATTAATTCTACTAACCTTTTCAAAGAACAAGCTTTTAATTTAGTTTTTGCTATTTTTAGTCTGTTACTATTTTATTTACTTCTATTCTGACTTTTATTATTTCCTTTTGTTCTTTTTTCTATTTCTTAAAAATGTAAGTTTACATAATTAGTTTAGATCTTATTAAAAGACAATCCTCCATGGATATCTCATGTTTGTACATATTTTACAAGCAGAAGGTCTGGACCATCCTTTTGAGGATGCTTTTATGGTAAACAGTTGTGGAGAATATAGTGTCTCCTGCCAAAGCAAAAGACAGGTGTATTTACTGTTCGATATGATAAATATAATGTCTGTCTCTCTGGGGCATAGGCTACTATCCATTATAAAAGATCCAAGTTTCTTAAGCTTGGGTTTCTTTTCCTATAATGTAACTCACTGCATGTTCAAGAGTTACATGGCACTTTTTTTTATTAATCACCCTGTGGGAACTGGGGCTCAGGGATCATCACAAATACTGATATTCTGGCTGCCGCTATAGCCGTTTATGGAGTCCTCTGTCTCTAACTCAGGAGTGTTGTGTCTTGTACCAACAAGTACCCATGAGACCATGAAAGCTAATTGTTAGCATGAAAGTAGGGAAAAATCTCAGACCACTCATAGCACTTATGGTTAGTCTTCTTTTTAATATAAACACTTAGAGCTATTAATTTTTTTTGAAGTATTGATTTAACGGAATCCCACAAATACTGGGCTTTTGGAATTATAATTTCATTCAGACTACACCAAAAAGGCTCATAGGCATGAATGTATATGAGATTTCCTGTCTGCATCCAAACATAAATTGTGGGGTAGAAGTATTCTAAGAGATGAGACAAGAAGGAAAGACAGGCACTCAGTTATGGAGGCTAAGTGGCTTGCGCTTCATCTTTGGAGCAGTGGAAAGAGTTTGGTACAGCAGTTTGACTTTGCCAGGTGAGCATTTGAGAAGGATGACTCTTGAACTTGGTGGTATATGATAGCAAGGATCCCTGGTGGAAGACATTGTCACTTTGAGGATTAGAAAGCACATATAGAAGAAACAGCTTAGATTTGTCATTGGTATACTTTTTGTATTACTTACATCGATATATTATTTAATTTCTCCAAACAGCCTCTGAGGTAGTTATGAATTTCCCCATTTTCAGGTAAAGAAACTGAGATTTAGAGAAGTTTGGCAACTTGCTTTGAAGGTCAACACTAGCAGTTTTATGGAACCAATATTTGAAACAAGGTCTGTCTCACTCCCAGGTCTGTACTTGTTCCTCTGCACCAGCTTGTGTTCACAAAGCATTTCCTCCCCCCTCACAATTTTCTTATTCCTTTTCAAGTTGTGCCCTTCACATTCTATCCGACACCAAAAATGAATTCCTAGAACCCTAAGGACAATTGCAAAACCAAAAAGATACATTGGTTACCGTCAATCAGTAGCTCTCAAGAGAAAAAATATATATATTGAAATGTTTGCCAATTTCCCGGGTGTAAATATTTCTAGCATGGCTGACTTAAGCTACCAATTATATGCAATTGCATCACTGAGTGCAAAGTTAGAAAGGGATGCACACAACCAGCTGTCACAAGCTAGCACCAGATAGATCAGCACACCATCACCTGCAGCCAGGACCTCAGCATTCCACAAAGCACTATGGGATAAGAGATGATGACATGCTCTGTTTTCAAATTTGCTTATTCATTAATTACAGTTTATTTGGAAGACAAACATGCCTAGTTAATAGAACACTTGGTAGCCTTTTTAATAATTTGTGCTAAAAGTCAGCTAGAGAAAAGGGAGAGGTGAACAGATCAAATCTAAAGCCAGGAGTGATATAATCTATAACTGGATACAATCCTTTGAGGAAGCAGTAGAGTAATAAATATAAGGCTGTCAGTTCAGTTCAGTTCAGTTGCTCAGTCATGTCCGACTCTTTGCAATGCCATGGACTGCAGTATGCCAGGCTTCCCTGTTCACCACCAACTCCAGGAGCTTGCTCTAACTCATGTCCATCGAGTTGGTGATGTCATCCAACCATCTTATCCTCTGTCATCCCCTTCTCCTCCTGCCTTCAAACTTTCCCAGCATCAGAGTCTTCCAATTAGTTGGTTCTTCACATCAGATGGTCAAAGTATTGGAGTTTCAGCTTTAGCATCAGTCCTTCCAATGAATATTCAGGACTGAGTTCCTTTAGGATAGACTGGTTTGATCTCCTTGCTGTCCAAGGGACTCTCAAGAGTTCTCCAACACCACAGTTCAAAAGCATCAATTCTTCGGTGCTCAGCTTTCTTTATGGTCCAACTCTCACATCCATACATGACTACTGGAAAAACCATAGCCTTGACTAGACGGACCTTTTTTGGCAAAGTAATGTCTCTGCTTTTTAATATGCTAGGTTGGTCATAGCTTTCTTCCAAGGAGCAAACGTCTTTTAATTTCATGGCTGAGGTCACCATCTACAGTGATCTTGGAGCCCCCCAAAATAAAGTCTGTCACTGTTTCCATTATTTCCCCAATGATTAACCATAAAGTGATGGGACCGGATGCCATGAGCTTAGTTTTCTGAATGTTGAGCTTTAAGCGAACTTTTTCACCTCTCCTCTTTCACTTTCATCAAGAGGCTTTTTAGTTCTTCTTTGCTTTCAGCCCATAAGGATGGTGTCATCTGCATATCTGAGGTTATTGATATTTCTCCTGGCAATCTAGATTCCAGCTTGTGCTTCATCCAGCCAACATTTCACATGATGTACTCTACATATAAGTTAAATAAGCAGGGTGACAATGTAGAGCCTTGATGTACTCCTTTCCCTATTTAGAACCAGTCTGTTGTTCCATGTCCGGTTCTAACTGTTGCTTCTTGACTCACATACAGATTTCTCAGGAGGCAGATAAGGTGGTCTGTTCCCATCTCTTGAAGAATTTTCCACAGTTTGTTGTGATTCACACAGTTAAAGGCTTTGGCATAATCAATAAAGTGGAAGTAGATATTTTTCTGGAACTCTCACTTTTCGATGATCCAACAAATATTGGCAACTTCATCTCTGGCTCCTCTGCCTTTTTAAATCCAGCTTGAACATCTGGAAGTTTATGGTTCACGTACTGTTGAAGCCTGGCTTGGAGAACTTTGAGCATTACTTTACTAGCATGTGAGATGCATGAAATTGTATGGTAGTTCGAACCTTCTTTGGTATTACCTTTCCTTGAGATTGAAATGGTAATTTCGACCACTAATCCCACCATAGGAGTTTACCTAAGCAACTATCCCTATTGGTGCAGAAGCCAAGTTGTTAGGCGTATTCACTGCAGTGTTATCTACAAAAGTAAACAAAAGAGTAAATAAAACGCCTACCAACTCTCTCAGTATCCAAGAAAAGATAATGGTTAAGTGTTAAACTTGTTTGCAGTAAACAGAATAATGACCACCCAACAATGACCCTGGCTTCCCCAGTGTCTCATACAATTAAGTATCTCCCAGACTAGAAGGTCCTCACTTTTTCCAGCAAACTGGCATTCCCCAAGGGACCACAGTACTCAGGAGCTGCAGATGAATCTCTGACACTTTTTCTCCAGCTACAGAAACAGTGAAGTTATTGATAGAACATCTCAATGCTAAGTTTTTCTGTGATCTTTTCCTGCTTAAACCCTTGGTACCTGCTACCACCTGGCAAACAGTCACAGTGCTAAAACAAACAAACAACAACAACAAAGAAAGCATAAAGACACAAATTAATATGAAAAGAGAGCTTGGAAAAGGATAATCAAATTGCCTTTACCAGTTATTTTTTCATTTGTGGTGGTGATTTTTCTATTGCCTGCTGACTGTGTTTTCAAGTCTGGAACTTGTCTCTTTGAATTGATAGGGGCTTCCTGGTGGTTCAAATGGTAAAGAATCTGCCTGCAATGCAGGAGACATGGGTTTGATCCCTGGGTCAGGAAGATTCCCTGGAGAAGGGCAACGCAATTCACCCCAGTATCCTTACCTGCAAAATTCCATGGACAGAGGAGGCTGGCAAGCCACAGTCCATGGGTGGCAATGAGTCAGACACATCTGAGTGAACAACGCTACCTTGAGTTGATAGAATCAACTACCCTTCACCTTCCCAGGAGAAAAGCATGACCTCGCAGCTTATCTGCAGTCCTGGTTGCCATACAAACACCAGTGATCTCCCCACCCCACCCCAGCTGCTTCAGGAAGAAAGGAGGGAATAGTAGGTACAAACTGTGTTAGCATATTATATTCTGAGGTGAACAGAATTCAATCTAACTGAAAAGAAGTTTTAATTTACACAAACTAATTCAAAGATCACATATGCTCCCCATCCAGCTGGTGGCTGGAAGAGGGTATCGTATGATGCCACAAGTCAATGCTGCCTCAAGTGCTTGTCACTGGAGTAACATCTTGAAAATGGCAAAGACAAATGGTGTCCAATGCTGGATCTAATGTCAGCTTTCTGGAATCAGCCAGTTTCGCTTCCAACTCAGACTTTTAGAGTGATGTGGCACATCATCCATGTCTAGAAGAGCTTGATCAGGAAAGCAATGATTTCTCACATCTTATGGACCCGGCATTTGGCTCAGCCCTTGGCTTATTAATGAATATGACCACTGGGCAGATGGAAAAACTGAGGAACAGAGGCAAAGACGTGACTTAGTCAGAGTCACACATACAGCTTTGTCTATGTTTGATACTTCCTTTCAGACACCAAGAAAGTGAGGGGTCAAGAAATCAAGTCATTTAAGACAACCCAGAATACTGGGGCTGTTGCCTCTGGAATAGGACAACCAAAAAATCACATGAAGAGGCCTCAGATTTCAGCAGGGCTACCTTGAGGACAAACAAAACCAAATTCTTCCATGAGGGTCTAGAAAACTAGTAAGATTTGGTGGCGGGGCTGGGGAAGACAGAAAAATACCTTCCAGCAATGACAGTTAGTCCCATGTGCAATGGGAGTGAGGGACTGAGGTCCCACCAGTGAAGGGTCCAGCCATGCCTTCTCCTGCAGCTCCCAGTGTCAACCACTAGAGCTGAGTTTCGGCCTTCGTTGGCGGCACCTCCCATCCCAAAGATTCCATGAGCTGTGATTCCTCATTATGTCCACAAGTTAAGGGAAAGGAAACTAGCATTTCAGAAGCCCTCCTCTGGGCCAAGTAATGTGCCAGGCCTTCCTTATATGTCATCATGTCTCATTCCCAACCACCAACTCTCACCTGCTAGCCAGGTAGCAAGGCCGACCTCACTAGCCCCATGTCTACTACAGATTCAAGTGCATTCCGATCGAAACTTGCAATGCTCAGTTTTATGGCAAGTGCCAGACGAACAGGACTGGGGACTGAAGCCATCACCCTGGCCGCTAGCTCTCCAGGATGACCTGCTTCCTGGCTCATGATCAGCAAAGGACCATTCTCACTTCCAGGAGAATGTCAGCTAAACCCAGTAGGCAGAAACAGAGAGGGAGGGAGATAAGTCCAAATGGGAAGACAGTCTTTCCTAGCCAGAGGATAAAGATGTTGCAGCTCTGTTTTTGTTTTTGTTTGTAAGATTAGTACTGTGTGTAACTAACTTATCAGCTTCTAAAGTAAAAGTTATCTTCTGTAATAGGCAAGTCTTGCTCTAGCTAAAGTGACAGAGGGATACAGACAATTCCTGAGACCGTTTCTCTCTCCAGTGGGCTGGCAGACCTGGCTCACTCTCTTTCTCGGCTTCATTCCTGCCTCTCCACCAGCAGCTGCCCTGGCGGCACACTGGACACACCGCCAAAGGGCCTAAGAGAGTGGAGGGAAAGTGTTGGTGTGGAAAGAACCTCAGTATGGATGCGCAGAGTCACATGAGAGCGAGATGGGGAGGGGCGAGGGAGGCACGGGTGGAAAGAGAGGGTTAAAAACAACAGGAGGAGGGATGGATGAGACAGTGATGGGGGCGGGGAGTCGAGAGCGGCAGGAGAGGAAAAACAAGGAGACCTGCTTCCGGAGTGGACACTTAGTGGGAGGGGTCGCGGTTGGTTTCTCATGCTGTTCTAACAGCAGGCAAGAGGATCTTGTCATTGCCTTTTTACACCAGAGAAAATCAAGTACCAGCCTCACAGTCTAGAGGCATGCATTGAACCTCCATTCCTTTGAGCCCTCATCGCCTGCCCCTCATGGATGGCACCTGGATTTAAGGTCTGGGGGTACTTGGTGCTCACCCAAGGACCCAACACAGAGACTTAAAAATCCTGCTTTCGCTAGGCATTCTAACACACTAGAGATAAGGGCATTCTAGCCAGTGGATTCCAAGGGCGATGGCCACACCCTCAGGGTAAGCCCCCTCAGGAATGGAGGCCTGGGGAGGTACATCAAACCATCCTCACTGAAGGAGCTATCTTAAACTTACCTGTCCACCACCCTTGCTCAGATGTCACGCTCAACAAGTAGATTTCTGACTATGTACTTCTGCGTCACCTCATTCCAAAACAGCAGTCGCTAATATGGCTGTCGGAAAAATCTCAGAAGAGTGCAGTGATGTGCTTCACTTTGCTGTGTCAAGTCGGGTCATGTGGAACTAGGTTTCCCAGAATCTCCTTCAGCATGCAGTTCCAAGAGAAACGGCGCAAAGGAAGAACCTGCGTGGGATGTGGGAGACCAAGGTGAAGTAGCAGCTGTCACTTTCAGAAGTGAATTGTGAGTGGATGGATGCAGACAGAGAGGCACAGAGGAGCCCTGTGGGCACCCTCCTCCTAAGACCCCCGGATCCATGTCCACCTGCTCCTCTGCAGGCTCACCACAGATACCGGGCTACAGAGCTACAGACGTGGGGGTTGTAAACAGGTCACGGCCATATCACCGACACCATACCCACAGCACATGGGTGACCGCAGGAAGTGCCATGACTGAAGAAAAATGTGACATTCCAAAAGTTTCGAAAACACAGAGGAACTGTTTATTAGTGTGTAGCGAATTTTTTTTTGCATATTGCTCTTTTATTGAAGTATATCTGATTTATAATATAGTATTTTAAGTGTACGACATTATAATTCAGTATCTTTATAGAAGGCATACAGATGGCTAACAGGCACATGAAAAGATGCTCAGCATCACTAACATGCACCACAGTGTTCATAGCAGCAATATTATAATATTCATGATATGGAAGCAACCCCTAAGTGCCTATCTACAAATGAATGGATAAAGAAGAAGTGGGAGACATATATATATAATATTGAATACTACTCAGTCATGAAAAAGAATGAAATTATGCCATTTGCAGCACCATGGATAGACCTAGAGAATATTATGCTTAGTGAAATAAATCAGTCAGAGAAAGATGAATGCTGTATGATATCACTTCTTTGTACTGGATATTTTTCAAAACAATTGGAGAAAACAAACCTTAGGTATACTATTGATAACTGGCCTAGTATTTAGAGTGATCTGTAAGCAGATTAGCAAACTTCCAAGTTTCAAATTTTGATAATAATGACCCTAACACAGAAGGAGTGTAGACTCCAGATGTAACAATGATAACATTCACAGAGAAGGGTCGACCAACTCTGTACAACAAAGAAGGAAAGCTCCTACACAGCCTCTGTCAACTCTAAACACCTGAGCCTATCCGGCTAAGACTTTTTCATCCATCCCTAACTGAGGAGGAATATAGAAGAAAATATCTATGCCCCATTTTTTTATTTTATGTTTGGCTGTGCTGGGTCTTTGCTGCTGCAAGAGGGCTTTTTCCAGTTGGGCGAGCAGGGGCTACTTCCTAGCTGTGGTGCCTGCTCAGGCTCTAGGCTTACAGGCTCAGCAGCTGTGGCACACAGGCTTAGTTGCTCCTTGGCATGTGGGATCTTCCTGGACCAAGGATCGAATCTACATCCCCTGCACTGGCAGGCAGATTCTTAACCACTGGACCAGCAGGGAAGTCCCCCATTTTTCAAATGTATAATGCATGACGCACACACGTCTACTGTGGAAAGGAGGAAGCATGGTGCAGCGCCTCCCTGCGTGGATGCTGGGGCAGATTTCCTGGTTCACATCCTGCCTCTGCCCCTTACAAGCTCATTGTTGTTGTTGAAGGGCTCAGTCATGTCTGGCGCTTTGTGACTCTATGGACTGTAGCCCCTCAGGCTCCTCTGTCCTGGGGACTCTCCAGGCAAGAATACTGGAGAGGGTTGCCATGCCCTCCTCCAGGGGATCTTCCTAACCCAGGGATGGAACTGGAGTCTCTTACATCTCCTGTATTTTCAGGGGGTTCTTTACCACTAGCACCACCCGAGAAGTCCCTCTTTCTCCATACCTGCATCTAAGAATTGTGACAAATAGGTGGCACTCTCCTGGCAATTGCTGACAGGGACATGGTGCTTAGGGCAAGCAAACCCTGGAGAGCTGTCTCCTACAGAATTTTGCTTTGCAAAGACTGACTCCTGACTCCCTGGTTGGTGTTAAGTTCTTCAGTGGAATCAGTGAGTCTCTCCAAATAATTTCTCTGGGTGTTCTGCCAAGGCCTGGTTTGAAAGACCTCTTCTCTCACCCAGTGGGTTCCGACTATGGGTCCAGCACAGCTGGCAGGAGCTGCAGGCTCATTCCTCTCATTTACTGTCAAATTCCAACCAGTTCTGTTGGGAATCTTAGCAGATGCATCAACACTCTTTCCTGCCATGGGGCAAGGGCAGGCTGTTCTTGGCTCAAAGCTGTGTATTTTCACCTGATGATCCCCCTTCTTGTTGTTATAATCTCCTTTCTCAGCCACCTGTCAAGGCCAGGTGATGGTCCTCCTAATTGGCACCGAGGCCTGCTGAGCCCCTTCATCTACTGGTTCTGTATCAGGTCCTAAGAAAAGTGCGGAGGTGGTTAAGCAGTAATGAATGGGAAATCAGAGAGGCCCTGTCCCGCCCTGGGCTCTCTGCCTCCTTGGCAAGTCATCTCCTGTGGGCCTGTATACCCCAGAGGCATTTGGAAAGAAGTGGGATGGAGGAAAAGATGCCAGCCATATTTTTGTGCCTCCTTGTCACAAACAGGCAACTGGAAGTTGTCGGTATTCACACGTGACAACTTTAATTTCACAAACTGCCTTAAGCTCATACACGGGCATGTACTCACTGGCAAGCATGGCAGCCCGCCCCAAGGCCCCAGTGCCTGCTGACCCCCTTGGTCTGTATTAGATTCCAAGGAAAGTGCAGAGGCGGTTCTTTCTGGGGTCCTAATAAGTGATGATGCTTTACCTCAGAAGAGTTCATGAAACACCTCCTCGGTCAAGCCTCAGAGAGGCAGAAATAAATCAGACACAGCACCACCAACACCCCCCACCTCGCTTCCCACCCAGGAGACAGGAGCAAACAGATGAACCACAGGACAAGCTGGCAGATGCAGGAAGCAGAAGCCCAACGTGACCGGAAGTGGAAGAGCCTCCATCTGTACTGAGGGTCAGAGGAGGCTTCCTGATGGAGGCCAGCGAGCCTGCTGGGGCTCCAGGCAGAGATTTCTAGGAGGCTAGTGGCTGCTAGTGGCTAAGCGCAGAAGAGCCAACCCACGGGAAAAGATCCTGATGCTGGGAAAGATTGTGGGCAGGAGGAGAAGAGGGTGACAGAGGATAAGATGATTGGATGGCATCACTGACTCAATAGACATGAGTTTGAGTAAACTCCAGGAGTTGGTGATGGGCAGGGAGGCCTGGTGTGCTGCAGTCCATGGTGTTGCAAAGAGTTGGATATGACTGAGCAACTGAACTCCAACCATTTACAAACATGATAACAAGCACATAGGGAGTCTGTTCCCAGGTTCCCCTGTGATAGGAACCTCTGTGCCTTCGTGACCGAGCTCTCAGTAGAGCTCAGAGCTCAGCTATCCAGGAGGTTCAGGAATGAGAACTACTTCTCCATTCTAGGTAGCCCCCTGAGACCTAATTCCTTGTCGCAGGAAAGAGGAAGAGTAGGCTCTGTCCTCCTACTAGCTCTCTCCTTCCTGGGCTGTGGGCCCCTTGGGGTGAGAAATTTTCCTGCTCCTCCTTGGATGCCCAGGGTCCACTGGGAGATGCTCAGTGGCTGTGGGGTCTTTGCTAGAGGTGCCAAGAGTCACAGTAATGGCATGGATTCCATACAGCACAGACATGAGGATGCGGGAAGTTGAGAATTATGCTCCCCTCCCCAACAGAAGATTTCTTTTCCTGGGGTGACTCTGGAGATACAGCATTTGCAAGTGTTTGATGCTTAAAACAGAACACTCAAAAGAGTACTAATATAAACACCCACCTGCTTTTCCAAGGACATAAAATAGCTTTTAGAATGACACAAAACCTTTCCATGCATATTTTGTTCCATAGAGCACTTCCTAAATGAGTTGATGAATCTGGGTCCAGAAATTCTATCATGTGACTTAACCTGCTTTTTTTTTTTTTTTCTATCCATTCTGATTGTAGCTAAAACATTCCAGGAGAGCTTGCTTTCCAAAACTTACACTTCTCCAGAGAGGCAGAAAATAGCTTGCTTTCAAATTCACTGTAAAAGTTTCACTTAAAAAGTAAAATAGAACCAAACACTCCTGGCATCTAATCTGACTACAAATTGAAAACTATACTAGTATTTACATGAGTTGGGGTTTTACTAGGAAAGAGTTGCCCGGGTTAATAATATGATGTTTAGCTGGAATGGAATTCCAGCTCTCCATCTCTCCAGACTCTTGGGCAGTAAGAACACCCTGTCTGCGAGCTGGGCCTCTGTGGACTCATTCAAGGAGGAGACGCAAATGAGATGTTTAGGACATAAATGAGAACACAGTCGCTAAGGATTTGATGTCACGGATTTACATAGATAAGGCCTAGGTGGTTTCCCACACCCATGGTTCTGGGGTATCATTGATCCCATGATACAAAAATGGGGACCCTGAGGCTCAGATGAAGTAAGTCCTTTGCCTAGGAGGACCACACAGTCAGTAAGGGAACAAGAATTTGCATCTGAGTTGGCCTTCGTTCATCAGACGTTTTGATTCATCCAGCTGACTTGATGGTCTTCAATGAGTGTGTGTATGTGTGTGTGTGTGAGAGAGAGAGAGAGAGAGAGAGAGAGATTTTGCTTCCTCAGGGACATTTGACCATGTCAAGACATTTTTGGTGGTTACAATCATGGCGGACGGAAGGTGCTACTGGGACCGAATTGTGTGTGTGTGTGTGTGTGTCTGTGTGTGTGTGTGCTGTTGCTCAGTTTTGTCCAACTCTTTAAGACTCCACCAACTGTAACCCCCTCAGGCTCCTCTGTCCATAGAATTTTCTAGGCAAGAATACTGGCATAGGTTGCCATTCCCTCCTCCAGGTGATCTCCCTGACCTAAGGATTGAACCCTCACCTCCTGCATCTCCTGCTTTGGCAGGTGAATTCTTTAGCACCAGCACCACCAGGGAAGCCCTTGGCATCTAATAAGTAGAGGTTAAGGATGCAGCTAAACACCCCACAAAGCACAGAACCACTCCCACGGCAAAAGAATGATCCAACCTCGAATCTCAACAGTCCTGAGATTAGAAATCCTGAGCTGACTCTAAGTGCCAGGTGAACACTCAAGCGAGTGGTGTTTTTGAAGGACAGATACAGATGCTTGTTCCCACAGTCACACCAAGGAGATGAGAACTCCTTGATAATTGATAAGTTCTGTCATCAGTAGAAAAGCTTAGCTACATTTTTTCATGAAAATTTTTTAAAGGAAAGTGTCACTCAGTCGTGTCTGATTCTTTGTGATCCCGTGGACTGTAGCCCGCCAGGCTCCTCTGTCCATGGAGTTCTTGAGGCCAGAATACTGGAATGGGTTGCCATTCCTTTCTCTAGGGATCTTCATGACCCAGGGATTGAACTCAGGTCTCCTATGTTGCAGGCGGATGCTTTACCATCTGAGCCACTAGGGAATGGTAGCTAATTTTGATTGAGGTGTTTGGGGAAGAAATAATTGGGCAATTTCCTTTTCCTTTCTGTGAATCACAATGGATCTTTACAGTTTTGGGGACATTTGAAACTTTCCTAGGGAGCCCCTGAGCAGAGTGGGAAGTCAGGAGCATCGGCTCACAGCGCAGCCTAGAACACCCTCTGTGTTCGGGTGAGAGTTGGAGTTTTGAGCTGCTTCTTTTTGGAATCACCTCTCAGAAGTCCTGGTAGACAAACCTTGCTGAGTTGGGTTATTTAGCAGGAGTGAGCTTGACAGATTAAACCAAGAGAGAGTGAGAGAGCACACGTCCAGAATCACTGGAACTACACCCAAGAAGTTTCCAGAAATAGGAAAAGCAAAAATGTCAGGAGTCGATAAGTCATGGAACTGGATTGAAAGGAGGAAGCAGGCAAGAATGAACAAGAGCTTGTTGTGAACACAGCCACGTCTTGTCGCTGGGGGTCCATCTGTTTATTTTAGAGGCTCCAGGTAAGATAAAAATCAGATGAATGCATTTATAATCCCATTTTGACTCTGAAAAAGTCTCTAGATCTCCTCCCTAAAACCCTGGCCTTCTGTGTAACCTGAAAGAAAGAAAAATTCCACAGTGTGAGTGAGGCAAAAACCATCATGCTGACCCTCCTATGCCAGCACGGGTCGGGAGGGAGGCACCCACATGCTCACGTTCAGCCAGCTGCAGCCCTTGTGAGCACTTACCCACTGCAAAAGCCAGTCCTCAGCTTCGTGCCTCTGTGTGTGGAGACCATGGACTGGAAGCAAGACAGAAAGGACATGACGTACCTGAGGCTGCGTCTACACAGAGACTCAAGGCGATTGCATTCCAAGCCACACCGGGCCTGCAGACCCTGGGCAGAAGCCGCTCTGTGCCATACTGCACTTAGCTCGTGCTCTCCAATTTCATCATTTCTGGCTCAACATGGGCCTGCAATTTTCATTTCTTTATGGGCTTAAGTAATCTATTGCAAATGTCACCGGCAGGCTGTAATGCATTCTTGCTGAGGAAACTGTTCTTTCTCTTCAGTAACTTGCTGGTGGATTTGCTTGGCTGGGTAACTGTTTTACATTAGCTATAATGGTGTTTACATTGGATGCACCAATGTTTAAATCACTGGACATATTTGTTATTAGTAGGGAGGCAGTGGCATTGTTTAGTCCGGGTATCAGGGTTGGGGTGGGGGTGGGGGTTGCTTCTATTAGTATTGATAATATTTTACAAGGGACCTTGCAGGGATGTTTATAATAATAGCAACACTGTTTATATTACCAGGATTATGTTGAAGCAACTTTAATTGTATTCGTATTAAACATATCAATGTTAGAACTGATGTAATGTGTTTAGCATTAATATGAAGGTTGCTAAGTTGGGGGCTTTTGCGATAGAATTAAAGGGCCAGGAAGACAATGGGACATATGGAAAGCATTTGGGGGCTTTCTGTTCTTGTCTAACAAGAAGGATTAGTGCGCTTGCCGAAATACAGTATAAGATGTACAGGGGGCTGTAACGCCGGCACGTGTTTTCCTTACGATCGTGCTCTCTTGGCTTGAGTGTGCGAGATTTCTCTGGAGTTCTTGCTCCTCACAAGTTCCACCAAAGCCCAAATGTCAGGGATACTTCAGATGCTTTGCAGCTGGCTGTCGCACCCAGAGATGTTTCAAAATGGATTTTGTAATGGCTTATAAAAGTCCCACATTGTGCACGGGCGGTTATTGAGTGTGATATAGTGTGCACAAGAATGTTCCAAATTCCCTCCGCTACATCCATCAATCTGGCTCTATTAGGGTTGGCAGGATAATGGCTGGAGGGAAGCTCTGGACTTTATCTTCAGCTGAAAGAAGCGTCCTAATTATCTACTCATCAGAGCTACCCCACTCCTGGCTCGAGGAGACCCCTGCCAGCTCAGGCCCCAAAATTCCAGATCGTCACAGTCACCAGCCAGGCCCACAAAGGCCGAGATCCGAGACTGTGTCCAGCCCAGCTGGGAATGGCGGTCCCAACAAATCCTGGAAATTCATCTCACTCCTCAGCTGGAGGCACCGTCCAGTTAACCCATCATGCCTCAGCTTCCCACTCCTCCTGCTTCCAGTCCAGTTCTGGCCGAGGCTCAGATCCAGTGCAGGCAAGTCAGGAGCCCTGGTTTTCTGTGACATGGGGACAACATCTGCACCTCCTCCCTCCAAAGGCCGTTGGGAGGATTAAATGGGGAACATGTGACCGCACTTAGCAGAGTAACGGAGCACATGGTGCGCTTATTATTGGCCACATAGAAAACCTAGCGGAGCATCAGGACTTTACAGGAAATGAATGACTTTCTGGACAAGAGACATGTCCGTTTCCTATTAATAGTAGAATACTCAAACAATACTTATAAAAAATTTCTTCTTGGGACTTCCCTGGCGGTCCAGTGGTTAAGACCACCTTTCAATGCAGGGGGTGCATGTTCAATCCCTGGTCTGGGAGCTAAGATTCCACATGACTTGTGGCCAAAAAAAAAAAAAAACAAAAACAAACAAAAAACAGAAGCAATATTGTAACTAATGTGATTTAGACTTTAAAAATGGTTCACATCAAAAAAGTCTTAAAAAAAAAAAAAAGAAATTTCTTCTTTACCCATTACCTTCACAAGTATTATCCTGTAAGCTTATTATCATTTTCCTCCCTATTTACTCCGTGAGGAAACTAAGGCTCAAAGAGATGAGATGACTTGCCCCTTGGCTCCTGGATTATCTCCTGAACGCCTATGAGCGGCCCATTCAGGCTGCACAGATATGGGTCCCTTATCTGCAGTTACCAGGTAGCTGAGAGAGGTGTAAGTACACAGGTTTACCAGCGCCACGTGCCTTTCCTTCTGAAGCCACCATGCTGCCTCCTTTCCAGAAAGTTCCATGATGTCTGCAGATATGAGAAGGGGTTAGGAGGAACATGTGGATAAATAATCATAACATAAGGCACAAAGGACTGAGAAGCCGTGAGAGACAGTGTGGTGGGATTTAAGATAAGAGAGAGAGGCTGATTGGTAAGAGGCAAAGGCTTTGTGGAGGAGGCAGAATTTGAGCTGTCGCCTGGGAAATCAGGAGGACTTGAACATGCAGAGGGAGAGAAGGGCATTATGGGCAGAGGGGACAGAGTGAGCAAAGATGCAAGGCAGCAGGAAGAACAAGAGGTAGTTCCCCTTGAATTCCAGTGATGGGTATGGAAACGGATACTGCAGAAGATCCCATTAACTGCTGATGTGTGGTGAACGGGGTTTTCCCTTCAAGAAATGCGGAGCCACAGAAGGTTTTAGAGAAGGTTTTAGAGACTTCTCCCCACCACATGCTTAGTGTCCTGTGAGCACATCCCAATCTAGACTGAAATCAGGCAATTTCCTGGACTCTCCCCTGTGGTCCAAGAAGAGCTAGCCTCGCCCCAGCAGCAGACAGAGCCAGGAATGGGAGGTGGCTGAGCACTGCAGCCAGCCTGGCTGGGGTCAAGCCACAGCTCTGCCACTCACCACCTGCATGGCCTTGCAGGGAGCACTTACTGTCTTTGTGCCCGGATTTCCTCATTTATGAAGTGGAGTCAGTAGTAATCTCCACCTGATAGGCTTGTTACGAGGGCCGACTGAATGAATGTATGTGTAAAGATCTTAGGTGGTGCCTGGTACATAATAAATGTTCAACACGCCTTAGTTGTGACACCCATTAACACACAGGGTCCCAGCTGGGTTGAGGTGTAGAAAGAGAAAGCAAATTGCTGTAAGACACAGGGAGATCAAACCGAGGCTCTGTAACAACCTAGAGGGGTGGAAAAGGGTGGGAGGTGGGAGGGAGAGTCAAGGTGGAGGGAGTTTTGTACAGCTATGGCTAATTCATGTTGATGCATGATAGAAATCAAATCAATATTGTAAAACAATCATCAATCGATTAGAAATAAATATAGCTTTTTTAAAAAAAGAGAGAGAGAAAGTAATGGATCAAGAAGGGTTTTATGGAGGAAAAATAAGGTCTACGAGCTTTAATCAGCATATTACGAAGACCACAGGTATGTGTGCCTTTATCCTCCAAAAGGCTGTAGACACACAAAAAGTCCAAGACTTTGCCTTGGGTTCATTATCCAACATACCTTGAGTGCCTAGTAGCACAGACCAGGCTCTGAGTAAGGGGAGAGAGAGCTGGGTCCTGATAAGGGCTCGCACAGGAGAGGAAGCCTGAGACCTGACCACATGGTTTATTAATGCAAATCCGCCCTGGCCTGGGGGAGGGGAGGGGGACGCAGGTGGTGAGTGAGTATGTGGCATGGCAAGTCAAATGCTACCTTGTAGAGGTGTCCCCACAGGGCTGGGCCCAAGGGTAAGGTGAGTGAACACTGACCTCAGGCACAGAATTTAATAGGGTTGGGGGAGGTGCTAAAATTCAGTAATAAAGATAAAAATAATGTTTTAACCAAATCCTTTTAAAAATCAAGGTTAATTTAATGCAAAAAAACAAATTCATGATGAATAAAATATCAAAATTTTAAATAGAGACCAGTTCTGATCTGCCCTTCTGTGATGACCTTGCTCACCTAACCTTGACCCTGATGCCGGGTCCCCAGGTTTCTTCCCGAGCCCAGCCTTACTCTCTGGGACTTTGGCCTAAGTCTTTGCCTTGAGCTGCTCCTCATCTGGGGGCAGAGATAGTCTGGCTATTTCTGAGACATGAAACATGGGGGATTTGTCTCACTTCATCTGTAAAATGGGTCTAGCACCATCTACATCGCAAGGTTATTGTACGGCTTAAGATAAAAAGGCCTGCATGTGTTATAGCCCCTAGTTCACTGCTCAGAGCATAGTAAGCACTCAAGAAATGGTTACTGGAGCTAGAGGAATCATTTTACATCAGTTTTCATTATTATGTGTGGACACTGAGTGGGGAAGTTGATGTCTAAATTCAGTAGAACATCTTCATAAATGGTACAGTGCAACTGAAATATGCTATAAATATTTGTGTATTGAAGTCAAAATGGAAAAACAAATATTATATCTTAGCAAGTAGGTATGGAATCCGAAACAATTAGTATAGATGATCTTATTTACAAACAGAGTAGAAACAGACATAGAGAATAACCATATGGATACCAAGGGGTAAAAGGGGAAGGCAATGGTGTGTCCTATCATGTCCTGGCGTGACCTATCGTAAAGCACAGTGAACTCTACTCAATGTGTGGCGACCTAAATGGGAAGGAAATCCAAAACAAGAGGATATATATGTATACGTGTAGCTGATTCACTTCACTGCACAGCAAAAGCTATCACAACATTGTAAAGCAACTATACTCCAAAAAGTGTGTTTTAATTTAGAAAGAAAAAATTTAATCATAAGGTGAGTTTGTAAAATTTATAAAAGTCATAGATATTTGAAAAGAATGTACGTGCAAGCTTATTGTATGGAACATGACCATAATATCAGGAAGTACAATTTTTAAAAAATGAAATGCAGGCATTAAATTTGGACCTTAGGAGGAGAAAACATGTACATCTAAAACAAATCTAAATGACCACTTCAGATCCACCAAACCTCTGTTTGATCAGAGTACCATTTTATGGAGAGGAGAGGTGAGGGTCTGAAATGCTTTGTACCCTGTGCCACCTTGCACAGAACATCAAGCAGAGCCGGGAACAGTGGCCAAGCAGAAGCCCGGCTATTACATCTGAGCAGCAGAGTCATGCCTGGGTCCTCACTGGGGTGACGAGGTGCTCCGTGTGGGGTTGATGCTGATTCTGGGAGCTGGTATGGGGGAGCATGCTGCATACCAGGGAGCCACAACAGCATGCCAAGTGGGGTCTAGTTCCAAGTTGCTGAGATCTGACTGCTACCAACCAACGCTGCCGACCCAGCAGTGTGGACACGCCTCCTGGATGCCCAGGAGGGTCCTAGTTAACACTTGCTGTCCTGGCATGACTGTTAGTAGCTCACAATTTTACTATCAAACATGTCCTTTTGTGGATGTAAACCTTAACCATGACCCTATTTACAGCAGTTCTCAGGCGGAAGACATTGAGCCATGCAATTTCCTCCTCCCCCACTAAATCCTTTGCACCTGAACAAAAAGCTTCCCAAGGGCCAGCTCTGTGTCTGCTCTCTGTTTCCCCAGTGGTGGCCCAGAGCCCACCTTGGAGCAGACATGCTGAGAATAATTTGTTGACTGGAATGAAACTGAGTAAGCCAGGTGACTTATCTGCTCTGCTGCAGAGCCAGCCTTCCCTGAGCTCCCCATAAAGGCAGTCATTCCCCAGCACTGACTCTTCCGGGGAAAGGACAAGTGTCTCTGAAGCCCCTGTGCTGGGCATGAGTCAGAGAGGAAAGCAGAAGCGAGAGCTGGCCAGAAGCACAAGCCCTCCCTAGCCTGTGCTCGGTGGGGAACAGGGCAGAAGGCACGCCCTGCTGACGAGGAACAGGATCCCACTCTTTCCACTATGAGGGAGACTCCAGCTGTGTTCCTTGGGCCTCTGTGGGAGTCCCAAGCCCCTGCACAAATGGAGGGGCACTAGTGTGTGGCTTCCTCCACCAGCCACCCAGTGGAGAAACCACACTGCGTGAGGAAGGTGGGACTGAGAGGCAACGGCAGGTCCGGGGCTAGGAAGAGGACATCACTCTGTGTCCAAGCCCGGACTTCCTAGATCTTTCTTTCATTTCCCTCAGATTATGAAGTCCCTCCTTAGAGAAAGGCCTCTCAGGTTGGGGTTTTGTGTCTCCGCTCAGCTCTGAAGGGAACATGCCTTCGTCTCTCGGTTCACCATTACGCTCTTTCCCCAGCATCCCCTCAAGGCTGTCTTTCCCTACAACAGTGGTTTCCGGACTTGGTGCATCAGAGTCACCTGGAGCGCCTGATCAGTACAGATAGCTGTCTCCCCAGTCCCAGAGTTTCTGATCAGTAGGTCCAGGTGGAACCCAAGACCTTGCATTTCTAACAAGTCCCCAGGTGCTACTGCTGCTTGTCCAAAGAACACATTTTGAGAACCAGAGCTCTTGACTTTCTCTGGGAAAAGGCCTGCTCCCTGGGTCTGAAAGATCCCCTAGAGAAGGGAATGGCTACCCACTCTAGTATTCTTGCCTGGAGAATTCCATGGACAGAGGAGCCTTGTGGGCTACAGTCCATGAGGTCACAGAGAGTCGACAAGACTGAGTGACTCACTCAGCAGCTGGACTGTTTTCTAAAACAGCAACCTTCCATCTGGCCACGGGTTATCATCAGCTGAGGAGCTTGTAAAAGGTCCCACAATTCAGTCCACACCCTGGATCAATTACATTTGGATCTGTAAATGGGATCTGTACAGTGGGACCCAGGCCATCACCATTTTCAAGTCTGCTCGGGGAATTCTGAAGTGTGATCAAGGTTAAGAACACTGCTCTCAAGCCTGTTTTCTGTGAACCTGAATTTCCTCAGCCCTTCTGCCAATCACAGCTATCCTTCTAAACTGAATCAAACTGAGAACTTCCTCCTCCCAAGATCTCAGCACGATTGTTCCCTCATTGCAAAGTTTCCTCACATTTAATCCATCTACACGGGGTGATGGGTGATCTTCACTTGAGACACACACCTTCAAACAATATTCTTTAAAAGTTAGCGTTTATTTAATGGGAATAATGAGAAAATTATCTTTTCTCAATACACGTTATATTCAGAAACAGCTTCTTCTGATCATTTGCTCCCACGGTTAAAAGATGGTGTATGTTCTTTAAAAAAACAAAGGCAAAAGAAAGAAATTCTCATTTTTCTGTGGTTCTGGCCCTCCCTTCAGTTGTCTTTTGTGATTTTCTGAATCAAAGACTTCTTGGGAGGACTCATAAAGTGTTTATATTTAGATAGCGAAATGAATCACTAACATAACGAACACCATATCGACTCTTCTTTTTCAGCCTCAGCTGACAGCTCTTGCCCAAGCTTGACACAGAAATATGCAGCTGAACAAGGCAATTGCTGGCAAGGCTTTTTTTTTTTTTTTTTTTAACTCCCACTCAAAGACATTTTGTACTTGGGTGAGAGAGGGCCCAATTTACATTTTGCCAATTATGTAAAGTGTTATACAGAGTTTCTAAATAAACTGGCTCCATGTTTCCAATTCATTCCCAGGAAATTTGGCCTGCAAAGATCAGTGCCCTCGGAGATGGTCCAGCTGGCCTTTCCTTTATTCTGCTTTCGTTTCCAAGTTGTTCTTTCCATCACAAGCATTCACAGAGGTGGATACAATAACCAAGTCGACTCACCAGAGGGATGGCTCTCAACAAAAATTAAGGGAGAGAAAGTTGCAGCTCACAGAAGTTATCACCAATGTCCAGTGCAACTGAGAGGCCAGATAAGATGAGACTTTAGAGGTATGGAGGGTAAAGGATCCATTGATTTGAAGAGTGAATGGCATGAGTGAATGGTATGAAAGAGTGAGAAAGTTAGTTTGGAAAAAGTTCCTTTTTGTGTGGATTTTTAAAATATTTATTTTAACTTTTTAAAATTTATTTTAATTTTAAATTTGTATTACTTTTATTTATCTTTTTATTATTATTATTTTTAATTACGAAAAAGCTCTTGAAAGTTTGGCTTAGGAGAGGAAGAAGGAGATGAGAAAGCTAGAAAGAAGGCAAAGCCGAAGGAGAATTTGGTTTATTGGTTTTTATACCTGCTTTTAAGATAAAAGAGACTTGGATTCATCTTTACAGGTTGCAGGAAAACTGGTACAAGCTAAGAGATGAATATATAGTAAAGAGGATGCTGATAACAAATGGCATTTTGTCACTCAAGAGATGATGAGGGTGAGAGGCTCTGGGTGAAATTTACCAAGTGTTTGCTTCTCTTGCAACCTTTGTATTCAGTTGCTGCCTTTTTTGTTCTCATGCACCAAGGAGTACTTTTTCTCTAACAAACTCTTGAGGAGGTACTCATTACTAGGTAACAGGAGGGCTAACCACAGGGAAAGGGGCTTCTTGGTAGACGATTGGTTTATAATGGCAAATATAGCAACCAGGTTTCTAAAATTCTGTTTGATTTTTTTAATTTTTGTTAGTTTTGTCTTTTCCTTTTTTTTTTTTAATGAGCTAAAACATTCAATAAAGTATACTAATCTCATATAGAGCCTGTTGAATTTTTCATACATATACACTCACATAAGTGCCCCCAGATAAAGATATAGAACACTCCCAAGCACCCCAGAAGGCTCTTACACCCTCGCTGTTGAGACTGCAGGCACTACCAATTAAGTCTCCTATTCTTGGACTCCATATAATGAAATTACATATTAATGGCTTCGTTTGTTCCCCGTAGTGTCTGTGAGGTCCATCCATGCCTGGAGAGTCATTATTTGGTTCACTTATTCACTGCTGACCAGTATTCTATTCTATGAAAACATTGCCATCTATGTAGCCATTCTTCTATTGGTAGACACTTGGTTGCTTCTGGTTTGGGGCTCTTATGAATAATGGTGCTGTTGAACATCGTAGAACGTCTTTGGTGGTCATATGTACTTTTCCTCTGGGTGGTAATTCTGGGAGTAGGGTGAGTGGGTCTTAGGTTGGTGTATGTTTAGCTGCAGGAAATAAGAACAGGATAATTTAAGGTTGTGGAGCTTCCTGTGACCCACAGGATGAGGGCTTTATAAGCAGTAGGCCCTTCCATTCTATTGCTCAAGTCTTCTTCTCTGAACTTATCTCTCACCATGGCCCTCCTGCCTGTCCAGAGGCCATTGAACATTGTACATTTCCCTCAGCATTCTTCATTATCTGCTGTCTCCATGCCTATTCTCTGTCCATCTCCTCTCTTTGTGATGTGTTCTGCCTCTTTTCCTTGTAGAGAACTCCTATTTACCCCCAAAGACTCTAGGCAAAAATTACTCCATCACCAGATCTTTCTCCTGCCTTTTCCCTTCTCCCTGTCAATAATATTTTCGTTTGTGCCCACTGGTCTCCTGCACTTATGCTGATTAGCTCCAATCACTGTGTTGAGATTACTTGGATATAAGATGTGAACTCCTGCAAGGCAAGGCCTGCATCCTGGCCATTGTTATGCTCTCAACTCATCCATAGGACCTCAAACTCAGAAGGGTCTTAAGAAATATTTCTCAGATTTAATAGGTGAACTGAAATTTTTTTTTTTTTTAAAGAAGATGGTCTACTTTTTCCTTGCCCGAGATACAACAGTAAGAGATGAACCATCCAGTTTTCTAGCATTTCAAGTGGAATTGCTGGTCATACCTGCAACAAACAGGGAAAATGAAAGTGAACAAGCAAAAGTTCTAAAAGTTATGCTGGTGATTCAGACTTTATGTCCCAGAATACCAAACAGTTGGATACTAAGTTTTTGTGTCTTTTTTTTTTTGGCAAGCTATGCAGATGTTTCCAAACATCCAGATGTTCTCCCTGATATAACCCAAACAACTCGGTGTCACATTTTATTAAGCGATTTAGTACCGTGGAGACACAGCTTGAATCGAGTTGAAAATTCAGTAAAGGTAGAGCCAAAAGCAGGAACTTTGACTTACTCACTCTCCTCTAGAAAAGACCTGTGAGATGTGGCCCAGAGATAAATCCAGAAGAGATACCTGAGATGTGCAAAGTCGTCAAAATCCAACCATTCCAGAGAGTCCCTGGACGGTGTGCTCCCACTGATCCACACGGTTATGTGAAGGAGCCTCCCAGCTCACTGTTCTGATCCTTCTTGGCCATGATGGATAGCAGCAGCCTTCTCCAAACATGCCAACCGCTTGAGACCTTCAAGCCTGCACTTACACTTGTTCCCTTCTCTACAATGGGCAGGCGTGCTCAGTCACTTCAGTCTTGCCTGACTCTTTTCAACCCTATGGATTGTCGCCTGCCAGGTTCCTCTGTCCCTGGGATTTTCTAGACAAGAATAATGTAGTGGGTTACTGTGCCCTCCCACAGAGGATCTTCCCAACCCAGGAATCGAACCTGTGTCTCCTATGTCTCCTGCATTGCAGGCGGATTCTTTACTCACTGAGCCACTTGGGAAGCCCATTTCTCTGAAGGGTGTTTTCCCAATTCCTAACCAGCCCAGCCTTTCCCTCCCCACAGATGAAAATGATCTTATGTTCTCTTCTTTCAGTCTCATCTCCCTCTAAATCCTCCTAAGAGTCAACTCAGAAACCTGTTCCCTGCAGAAAGTGATCTCACATTCCCTAGATACCAAGTTCTCCCACCACCATCTGCTCTCTTTGGGGATTTTTTTCTTGGCATTTTCTGCATTTATAGCATGGCTTTCTATGCATAGATTACCACCTCCCACAAATGTAAGGACTTTAAAGGCATGATATGTATCTGCTGTATATTGAGGCCCCCAAAACTGATTAAAATATTAATTGAATGGGACAGTTTCCATGTATGGCAGCTAGTACATGCTCAGCCATATCCAACTCCCTGTGACTCAATGGACTGTAGCCCCTGCCAGGCTCCTCTGTCCATGGGATTCTCCAGGAAAATGGGTTGCCATTTCCTATTCCAGGACGAGAAGGAAATGGCAACCCACTCCAGTGTTCTTGTCTGGGAAATCCCATTGATGGAGGAGCTTGGCCAACTACAGTCCATGGGGTCGCACCCAGGATCAGACCCACAACTCTTGTGTCCCCTGCACTGGCAGGCAGATTCTTTACCAGCTGCGCCACCTGGAAAGCCCTTCCATGTATGTCTTATAGTCATAATCTGGATGTCTTAAATCAAGCAGGTAGAGGAATGGGCTTTGGACTAGGATTCAGGCTGACCTGAGTTCCACACTGATCTGCCACCACCTAGCTTTATGTCTTTAGATAAGTCTGCTCATCCCTCTGGGCCTTAGCTTTCCCCTCCATGAAGCAGCAATGTCTTTGAACCTGTTGTGAGAGGATAGCTATTAAGGCAGAGTTAAACTCGGTGCCCAGTGGCATCAACATTTCTCTTTCCTATGTAGAGTTAGGGCTTCCCCCGGTGGCTCCAGAGGTTAAAGCGTCTGCCTCCAATGCGGGAGAACTGGGTTCAGTCCCTGGGTCAGGAAGATCCCCTGGAGAAGGAAATGGTAACCCACTCCAGTATTCTTGTCTGGAGAATCTCATGGACAGAGGAGCCTGGCAGGCTACACAGTCCACGGGGTCGCAAAGAGTCAGACACGACTGAGCGACTTCTTCTTCTTCTTATGTAGAGTTAGGGATCAGTGAATACTGGGGGTAATGCTTTCTTTGTTCATTGAGACACATCTTCACTGTACAAATTTGACAAAGAAGAAGAACATAGCAAACCAGCTGTGCCTTTGTGTGGAGGCCTGGGATTCAAGCTAACCTATTTCTACATCCCCAATGCCCTTCCTGGCCTGGCACGTGAAGGCCTTAGGTCAATGTTGACTGCATGAATGAAGGTCTTTATCCAGCCAGGGTTCAGAAGAAAGGCAAGGACATGTCCTAAGGACTGGGGACAGGGAAGGAAGCTGATCTTTTAGAACTGAAGTGTTGGATCGGGGAGTAGCTATCAGCCAGGCTGAAAAACTGAGTTCCCAGAGAATTAGACCAGAGCTTTGTAAATCATGCCCGGGTTTTGTTTAGGGTCCCTCCTTAAGCCCGGGGCATGATTGAATCTCTTACTGGGAGTCACGGGGCTCCAGCTGTTAGGAAAGGTGGATTGGCCATTCAGGAGCCTGGCAGAGTTTCTCCTGAGGGCAAGTCAACTGCATCTTTCCTGCAGGTCCTTTGAGTTTTCTGTCTCCTCTGGGGCTCCGCCTGTCTGCTGAACGGGGCTTCCTGCCCTCTCACCCTTCATCCCTTCTCTCTCCCTCTCTCTCCTTTAGCTCCTTGATCATGCAATGGCAGGTTATACAAAAGCCGCAAATTCCAAGCTATATGTAGCATAGAGCGGCTGTTTGTCCCAAAATATCACGTCGCTGACTACAGCAAACACAAATTACAAGCTTTATCTAATCACAGTTATGGGACCCGTCATTTTGGTTTCCAAAAATGACTGCGAGTGGCGTGCCTCTGCAGCTGGTGGTGGCACCGACTTGGGTTTCAGATCTGAAGTGCACACAGATGCACAGGGAGACGGGCATCCCGAGTGACCAGTTCAGAAAGGGAAATAGGACAGGGAAGAGAGGAAGTACAACTCACCAGATCAACAAACTCCGCTGCTTGCGACCTCAAAAATAAATGATTTAAAATTTTTGCGTTGCATCACCACTGCACCCTCTAAGGTTACCAGCCCTCATCTCCCTGGCATCTGATTTCCTAACGTAAAAGGTGATACCAGAGTCATTCTCGAGTGGCCACGCTGGGAGGGGGAGGAAGTGAGGCTTGCTTGGAAACCACTGATGTCTTCTTGGGGTCGAGTTTGTTTTCTTTGCTTATCTTTTCATCAGGAGGTGGCACTGAGGAAAGCACGCTGGGCGTGGAGTCTGGACTCTGGGTTGGCTTGTGACCATGACCTGGGTCGAGTCTCCAAGTGACCTTTTGAATCAAGGGAGGCTGATCACACCACCCAGCTCCCCGGGGCTGACAGGAGGGTAAGATGAAGGCGTGTGTGGAAATGCCAGCCGCTCATTGGGCGCATCTCGGCCTGGATGAGAGGGGTGGGCCGCTGGCTGGGAGCTGGATTCTCTTTCTGAGCCATTTCATCATAACCATCACGACTGCTTCTTACGCCCACGGGTGTGGGCTTTCACTTGCAAGCAACAGGCAGGACGGGGCCCAACTCCTCTGCTCTCCTGAGGGATGACCTGGGACTGTGATTCAGAGCATCAAACAGGGCCACTCAGATTCACCCAGTGTTCCACTGAGATTCCAGGGCACACATGCGCACACTTGGAAGGAAAGCACTCTCTCTCTCTCTGTGAGCTTTATATAGGCCAAAGACATGCTTGAGTGAAGCTCTCGTTAAAGCGTAAAAACACTGAGGCAAGCACAGCTCTATAAATATCTGCATTCCTCCACACCAGAGAGAAATTGCACCATGCCACCGTCTCCAGAAGACGTGAAGTGCCGCAGCACGCCTCCCCCGGCAGCCGAGGTCTGACATCCCCAGGCCAGCAGAGGGGAGACGGTGAATGGACAATTCCATCCTCGGCTGAAATAAGAACAGTGAAACAATGAACGGTCCGAACTCAAGCTGACTTTTACTTCCCTAAACTATAAATAAACCAGTGCCTTTTTTTCCCCTTGACTTCAATTCCACATTAGTCCTTCTCATGAATGGGTCTTTTAAGAGAAAGAACTGGAATTTGGGCATCAAATTCTAGCTGGGTAATGCTGGAAAATTCAACGCTCCCCCCTCACTCTGAAAAGAGAGGATGTTGGATGAGGCATCAGGGCTCCTTTAAGCTCCAGCATTCTATTCTACGGAGGAGCCAATCTGTCCTGGGAAGTGGGTTGGAATAAAGATCTTACACAAAGGAAGATGCTTAATTTTTCCAGCATCGTACCTGTTGCTAGCAAATTCAGTCTCCCAGTTCCTCCAATAAATGAGTAATCATAGTTCACTAAGCACTGTGAACTGTGCTTAGTCACTCAGTCATGTCTGACTCTTTGTGACCCCAACCTGCCAGGCTCCTCTGTCCATGGGGATTCTCCAGGCAAGAATACTGGAGTGGGTTGCTATGCACTCCTCCAGGGGATCTTCCCAATCCAGGGATAGAACCGAGGTCTCTCAAATTGCAGGCAGATGCTTTATCATCTGAGCCATCAGGGAAGCCCTGGTAGCTTACTGCTGCTATTGCTGGTTGTGTCTGACTCTGTGAGACCCTATAGATGGCAGCTCACCAGCTTCCCCAGTCCCCTGGGATTCTAGAGATCATCATTTCTCAACCTCTATCACACTGGAGAAGGGATAGAACTCTGGAACTGAGGCACCTGAAGCGCCAGCCACTGTGCTGAAAGTAGTCGATTTCTGACTTCAAAGCAGAAACCCTAGAAGAAATCATAGTAAAAATAGAAATTATCATTTGTAGAGTCTCTACTATGCGTTACACAACATACTTGAGGGTTTCACACCCTTCATTTCATTTCACCCTCGGAAGAATCCTATGATGTAGGTGTTTCTATTACCATTTTATCAACAATGAAACCGAGATTTAGAGATAAAGTAACTTGCTCAGAGTATTTCTCTCTGTCTTCTGACTGCTAAGAAGTTCAAGGTTAACCGTGGTCAAATACAAGCGCACAGACGTTTGTGCTTCTGGTTTTGTCATTCCCAACTCCCTTTCTTCTCAAGCCCTATTTTCCTGTTTTCTTTCTCCCTCCTCCCTCTTACAAATTGTTTCTGCATTTCTCCTATGGTATAAAGTAACCTTCAGTTCTTCTTGGAAAAGAGAGAGGTGTAAATAAATGGAACAGCAACAGCTGGGCATTGATTCAGGCAAGATGAGAATGCAAGTCCCACTGGATGAGAGAGGAGTTTGAGGGAGAATTAAGTGAGTGAGTGAAGTCGCTCAGTTGTGTCCGACTCTTTACGACTCTGTGGACTGTAGCCTGCCAGGCTCCTCTGTTCATGGGATTCTCCAGGCAAGAATACTGGAGTGGGTTACCATTTCCTTCTCCAGGGGATCTTCCCGACCCAGGGATCGAACCCGGGTCTCCCGCATTGGAGGCAGACGCTTTAACCTCTGAGCCACCAGAGAAGCCCTGAGGGAGAATAGATACATATATATGTATGAATGAGTCCTTTTGCTGTCCACCTGAAACTGTCACAACATTGTTAATCAGCTATACTCCAATACAACACAAAAGTTTTAAAAAAGAAACCTCATGTCCCAAGTAATTATTGTTCAGTCGCTAAGTTATGTCCAACTCTTTGCAACCCTATAAACTGCAGCAAGCCAGGCTTCCCTGTCCTTCACTATCTCCCAGAGTTTGCTCAAACTCATGTCCATCTCATCCTCTGTTGCCACCTTCTCCTCCTGCCCTCAATCTTTCCCAGCATCAGGGTCTTTTCCAATGAGTTGGCTCTTGGTATCAGGAGGCTAAAGTATAGGAGCTTCAGCTTTAGCATCAGCCCTTCCAATGAATATTCAGGATTGATTTCCTTTAGGATTCACTTCTTTGATCTTGCTGTCCAAGGGACTCTCAAGAGTCTTCTCCAGCACCAGTTTGAAAACATCAGTGCTTTGTTTCTTTATGATCCAGCTCTCACATTTGTATATGACTACTGGAAAAACCACAGCTTTGACTATACAGACTCTTGTCGGCAAAGTGATGTCTCTGCTTTTTAATATGGTGTCTAGATTTGTCATAGCTTTTCTTCTAAGGAGGCAGGCATCTTTGAATTTCATGGCTGCAGTCACCATCTGCTGCGATTTTGGAGCCCAAGAAAATAAAATCTGTCACTGTTTCCATTTTTCCCCCATCTATTTGCATGAAGTGATAGGACTGGTTGCTATGATCTTAGATTTTTGACGGTTGAATTTCAAGACATCTCACATGTTCTCTGCTCCTGAAGGGGCTATTTGCCTAGAAGTGTGCATTTGCAAAGGTGAAACATTCACTAGAGGTCAAAAGACTCCCAGCTTGAAACTAGCACTGGATGCTTAGGTTCTAGCTGAGGATGAGGTGAGGAGTACAGAGGTGGAAGTCCAGCCTGGAATCTTCTTGTGGGAGAACTCAGCTCCTTTGGTGAGCTGTTCAGAGGGCGGAGACCTGAGAATGAGATCCTTGAGGGAGAAAACCAAGAGTGGCTCTTGACTGTTGGTAGAGGCAGACCTTCACATGGCTCAGGGAACTGAAAGACTCTAGCCTCTCTTTAAGGAACACAACTATGGCTTTCAGAAACTGTAAGCCTGTGTCTACCCCCAAAATCCCTAAGAACCTGAATAGAGCCATCCACCCAGTGATATAAGAGCTTCACGATAGGGTGGAGTGCAAGATAAAAGGGTAATAATCTATAACATCATTTTTGCATGTCAGCAGGAAACACTTGTGGAAGTATAAAGGGGCAAATAAATCGATTTATAAAACATAAAAATCGGGGCAAGCTGAAGATGGTCCAATGAAACTACAGATTGTGGCTGTGAGAAAATAAAAAGGAAATGAAAATTAAGTGCCCAAATTGTGGTGGGCATTGTGCTGTGTGTTTCACATCCTTTCCCTCGTTAATAGTAATGACATCCCTCTGAACAAAGTTTTATCATCTCCGTGTGGGTGAGGGGGAGTAAGGGTCAGAGTGGTTCAGTACCCTGGACAAGCTAGCAGGAGAGGACCGAGTTCATGCCCAGGCCCAGTCTCATTGTAAAGCCCAGTTCTTTATGCCCAGCTACACCAGCTAGAAGGGATAACTCAAGTTCAGATTCAGTGATCACCCCATAATAGTTGTATATCTTAAGTGGACACTAACCCAAATATCAAATGGCCTCCTTTTCAGTTCAGTCACTCAGTCATGTCTCGGCTCCTTGGGACCCCATGAATCACAGCACGCCAGGCCTCCCTGTCCATCACCAACTCCCAAGTTAACTCAAACTCATGTCCATTGAGTCCATGATGCCATCCAGCCATCTCATCCTCTGTCGTCCCCTTCTCCTCCTGCCCCCAGTCCCTCCTAGCATCAGAGTCTTTTCCAATGAGTCAGCTCTTCACATGAGGTGGCCAAAGTACTGGAGTTTCAGCTTCAGCATCAGTCCTTCCAAAGAAATCCCAGGGCTGATCTCCTTCAGAATGGACTGGTTGGATCTCCTTGCAGTCCAAGGGACTCTCAAGAGTCTTCTCCAACACCACAGTTCAAAAGCATCAATTCTTTGGTGCTCAGCTTTCTTCACAGCCCAACTCTCACATCCATACATGACCACTGGGAAAACCATAGCCTTGACTAGACAAACCTTTGTTGGCAAAGTAATGTCTCCACTTTTTAATATGCTATCTAGGTTGGTCATAACTTTCCTTCTTTTAGAACTTACCAAATTAAAGGTCATAGGAAATATAAATGCACGAGAACATATATACAAAAGAAAATACTGGGAAAATAATCAGACATAGAAGAAGGAGATATACTAGGAGTTAAACCAAGTCACAAAGCAGCAATAATAAAATTTTACAGGGAATACTCTGATGGTCCAGTGGTTAGGACTTTGTGATTCCACTGCAGAGGGCATGGGTTGATCCTAGTCAGGACCAAAAATAAATAAATAAATACATACATAAAAATTTTCAATGTACAATATTCAAAAAGTAAAGAATGTGCATTTTTATAACAGAGAAAAGTACATGGGATTATTTAGTATATCAAGTAAGCATCAATGGGGATAATTAATTCTTATTTAATCAATTATTTTGTGTAACTGGGTTACAGTTTGGAGATAATTTAGATTACACTATATATGATATGAAAAAACAAACTCCAAATGGATTAAAAAGTGAACTATTGAATTAAGCCATAGAAATAATGGAAGTAAAATAAAATATTTTTTATAATTTAAAAACATGCTTATTTATTTATTTTTGTCTGTGCTGGGTCTTTGGTGCTGGGCATAGCCTTTCTCTAGTTATGACAAGCGGGGGCTACTCTCTGGTTGCCGTGTTTGGGCTCCTCATTTTGATGGCTTCTCTGTTGCAGAGTTCAAGCTCCAGGGCCTGTGGGCTTTACTAGCTGTGGTACATGGGCTGAGTTGCCTCACAGTGTGTGGACATCTTCCCAGACCAGGGGTAAAACCCATGTCCTCTGCATTAGCAGGTGAATTTTAATCACTGGACCACTAGAGAAACACCTGAAATAGAATATTTAATCATAAGTTTGGAGCGGTGTTTATTTCATAAATAGCAAATAAAAGTACAACTTTCAAAGGGAGAAAAATTGAACTCTACAACCACAACTTCTCCTCAAAAAAATGTCTCTTCAGTAAAAACAAATGCAATTAGAATAAAAGGAAAGCTATACAGCACAGGTGGCTTCATTTAATGCATATAAATAGCTGATACAATCAGGACCCAATAGAATAATGGATAAATATCAATTAACATAAGGGAAATATGGAGAAAATAAATTTATTTCCAACCTCGGAAAACAAAAATGTAGTAAAGCACAATTTGATACATATTTTCTGCTGGCACTGTATTTTGGTTTCCTTTAGAGAATAATACAATGATCTGCAACAAAATCTCTAACATTATTTGTACTCCTTGAGCCAATAAATCCATCATAGAAATTTATCCAAAGGAAATAAGCCCCCTCAATAAAAATTTGTAACATATTTCTTTTCATTGTATCTAGATAGAAGCGGGATGCCAGCTAAACCTATTGTGGTCATCCTTTCACAATACACGTTTATCAAAGCACTATGCACTAAACACCTTAAACTTATATCATATGTGTCAGTTATTTCTCAATGAAACTGGAAAATAAATTCTAAACACAAAGATGTTCTTTGTAACATTATCTAGACGAGTGAAAAGGAAAAAACATAACCGCAATTAATGACCTAAAAAAGTGAAATGGTGAAATGGTTGTGGTATAACGACCGGATGGAATATTAGGCCGACAATATAAGATGATGTAACAACAATATTGGTTGGGGAAGGGCAGTCACAAGTGCGAGTGTGGGCAGAGGCTGCAAATACGTACACGTGTATGTGAATGCACATACAGGGGCCATGGAAAAAGGGAAGTTTTATGAAGGATGTGATGAATATTTTCCATATTTTGAATTCCCTCAACGTTGTTCTGTGAAGCTTTAACTGTAATTTAAAACCTAGTTTTAAAACAAGACATTATTGAGGACTCAAGGGACACCTAGCAACGTGCTACAGATATTTCAGAAGAATGATTCTGGACCCTGCTGCCAGGAGATCTTACTGTTGCTTAGTCGCTAAGTTGTATCCGACTCTTTTTGCAACCCTTTGGACTGTAGCCTGCCAGGCTTTTCTGTCCATGGGATTTCCCAAGCAAGAATACCGGAATGGATTACCATTTCCTTTTCCAAGGGATCTTCCTGACCCAGGAATTGAACTCTGTGTTACAGGCAGATTCTTACCCATCTGAGCCACCAGAGAAGCCCCTCTAGGAGATGTAGTTCACCTCTATTTACTACAGGTAAGAGCATAGCTCCTGGGACCGGAAGATAAGCTAGAAAGACTCCCAGTCCCTTTCAGCAGCACGTGTCTGTGTTAGTTACCTGGGGCTGCTATAACAGAGGGCCACAGACTGGGAGGCTTTGACAATAAAAGCTTCTTCTCTGGCAGTTCTAGAGGCTAAAAGTCTAAGGCCAATGTGTCAGCAGGGCCAGGATCCTCTGGACTCTCTGGGTAGACCATTTCTTGTCTCTTCCTGGCACCTGATGGGGGCCATGATCCTTCGTGGTCCTTGGCTTGCAGCTGCATCACTCCAATCTCTACCTCTGTCATCACGTGGCATTGGCTGTTTGGCTTCTTACTACTTTACAAGCACACCAATCATATTGGGTTAAGGGCCCACCCTAATGCCGTATGACTGTGCCTTGACTTGACACATTGCACCCACAATGTCTAATGCCCAAACAAAACCACATTCCATAAGGTACTGGGAGTGAGAACTTTCCACATTATCATTTTGGGGAACACAATTCAACAGTGTCTAAGTCCATGAGCTTTCAAATCTGACCTGCCTCATCTCCAAAACCACCAGATGCTTTTAAGTCTTCTTCCTGCAGTTCTCTCCATTTTCCCATCGATCTGATATAGCAGGAAGTAGGATAATAAAAGTTAAACTTGGGAATTCTCTGATCCTGTGCTTCCAATGCAGGGGACACAGGTTTGATCCCTGGTAGGGGAACAAAGATTCTGCCTGCCTCACAGAGCAGCCAAAAATTTTTTTAAATTAAATTTCACAGTAGCCATTTGGGGAGTGGGTCAGCAATTTACACCCAACCACAGACACTTCTTGCCAGAGTTGCCTTGAATGGGAGATCTGAGTTAAACAAGCACTGATCTCAAAGCGGATTTTAAGATGAGCTCTCTAACTTGGGGCCGGAGGACTGTTGAGTTCCATGTTGTTTTCCATGGTGCTCTATTAGTCTTGTCACTTGGGCTCAGCAAGACTTAAAGTGTGCGTGGAATTCACCCAAGGTATATGGCTATTGTGACTGGCTTCCGTCACCCTTAGCTTGGGGGCTTTAGAGGCCTTGATGTGGAACAAAAGGCAGCAAAGAGTCATCACAATGTGGCCTGGCATGTGCAGAGGCAGAAGCAAAGCAAATCTGGGGGACACGCCCAGATTCAGAAAGCCAAAGAGTGTTCAGCGAAAACATAGAATCGTTTAGGGATGACTTAAATAACAACTAGGGGCAATTCACAGGGTTCGAGATAAACTTTAAAAGGCTTCCAGAAGGAGATTCTTGAGCTCTGATGGAAATACAGTCCCTACGCTATAATCTGTGCAGTTTCCCTTTACTGATAAGATCAAGTCCAAACACTGCCGCATGCCCTCATGGTTTGTCCTCAACCAACCTCTCTCGCCTCATATTTCACGTAAACCTCAGTGCTAGCTTGACGTTTCCTACACTGACCTTCTTCATTAGTACAGCCATCACTTTGCCCAAGTACTCACCTGGAGAAGGGAACAGCTGAGATTCTAAAGTTCCAGCTCAAAGAGACTCCGCTGCACTGGGCTGTGGTCATTCTCTACATTTTCTCCACTCAGCCATCAAGCTCATTCAGTATTCAGTCAGCCACTAAATATGTTTTTATTCATTCATTCATTTATTCTTCCCAGGATGACTGTAGAATTCTTCCCACCCCTTCCTAGCTCCTGGAGGTTGCAGGCACTCCTGAGTTTCTGGAGCTTTGCAGCTGCGTCACTTCAGCCTCTGCCATCAAAGGACGTTCATTTCTGCCATTTCTGTGTGTCTCTGTTTCTCTGTCTCAGCTTTCAATCTCCCTCTCCTTTCTTTTATAAACATACCAGTCCTTGGGTTAGGAGTCACCCTAATTCAGCACGACTTCATCTTCATTCTGGTGTTTTTTTGTTTTTGTTTTTTTTGAGGTGTAATTGACACCTCAGCTTGAATATACCCTTGACTATCTGTTGACAGCTGACAATGTGCCAGGGGCCACGTGTTGCAGGTGAGGAACCAGTGGATGGTGGATGGATCATGGAGTTTAGCTTGTGGATAGAGTTGGAGGTTTGACTGGCAAGCTCTATGGGGTTAAAATAAGGGACAGTTACAGACCTGATACAGTCAAGGCTGTATATTGTCACCCTGCTTATTTAACTTACCTGCAAAGTACATCATGAGAAATGCTGGACTGGATGAAGCACAAGCTGGAATCAAGATTGCCAGGAGAAATATCAATAACCTCAGATATGCAGATGACATCACCCTTATGGCAGAAAGTGAAGAAGAACTAAAGAGCCTCTTGATGAAAGTGAAAGAGGAGAGTGAAAAAGTTGGCTTAAAACTCGACATTCAGAAAACTAAGATCATGGCATCTGGTCCCATCACTTCATGGCAAATAGATGGGGAAACAATGATAGACTTTATTTTGGGGGGCTCCAAAATCACTGAAGATGGTGACTGCAGCCATGAAATTAAAAAGACATTTGCTCCTTGGAAGAAAAGCTATGACCAACCTAGACAGCATATTAAAAACCAGAGACATTATTTTGTCAACAAAGTCCATCTAGTCAAAACTGTGGTTTTTCAGTAGTCATGTATGGATGTGAGAACTGGACTATAGAGAAAGCAGAGCACCAAAGAATTGATGCTTTTGAACTGTGGAGTTGGAGAAAACTCTTGTGAGATCCTTTGACAGCAAGGAGATCCAACCTTGCTGTCAACCTTGCTCCTTTCCTAAAGGAAATCAACCCTGAATATTCATTAAAAGGACTGATGCTAAAGTTGAGACTCCAATACTTTGACCACCTGATGCGAAGAACTGACTCTGGAAAAGACCCTGATGCTGGGAAAGACTGAGGGCAGGAGGAGAAGGGGATGACAGAGGATGAGATGGTTGGATGGCATCACCCGACTCAATGGACATGAGTTTGCATAAACTCCAGGAGTTGGTGATGATAGGGAGGCCTGGTGTACTGCAGTCCATGGGGTCACAAAGAGTCAGACATGACTGAGCGATTGAACTGAACTGAACTGACAGACGCCATGCTTGTTCCATGACGTGGGAATTTGGAAGCTCTGTTAGGACCGCAGTATGGCTCGTTATTCCCAGAGCAGCCTGTCCTCTCTGAGTGGACTGCTGCAGCCTGCATACAAAAGACACCATTAGTATGGGAATTCTCACACCTCAGTTGAGAGTCCGAGAACAGAAGGTCTGCCTGGGCCCAGCCTGTCCCCATCTGCAGCAGTGGCCACACCAGGTGGCCCGAAGAGGAACA
The DNA here is from genome assembly GCA_917880005.1 of Nanger dama. Lineage (NCBI taxonomy): Eukaryota > Metazoa > Chordata > Mammalia > Artiodactyla > Bovidae > Nanger > Nanger dama. Next base: position 23,985,218 of record CAKJTW010000025.1, on the reverse strand, counting down.
CAAAACCTCTGAGAGCAGCCTCCCCATCCTCCCATGGGAAGCCCCGAGTCCCTTCCCCCAGGGATACAGGCACCCCAAGTGCTCTGCCTTTGGCAGCTAGCAAGCATCACCTCTTGAGTTAGTAGTCAGGTTCCGGTCCCCTGAGCTCAGTTCTAATGGGAGAAATATTCCAACTTCAAAAGCATCAAGGAAAGTTACTCATCATCCCTGGTCCTTGTCGGGCTGCTCTGTGCTTCTGTTAGATTAGAACTTTTATTTCCTCCTCGCTCCTCTATTTTTGATTGCATATACTTCCTCTGTTTGCTGCCCCAGTGGTCCAAGCCACCCCCCTACATATCACTTCCACAAGAGAAATAAGCAGAGGTAAGTGAACCACTTCTTCCTCGGTTCTCCCGCAGGGCTCTCCCTTCCCTTCACCACTGCAAAAGCCACAGCTTGTGGGGACTGCCAGGTTCCTTGTCTCTTGGGCCGCTTGGACCATGAGCTTCCCAGGGCAGGGACCCTGCCTGCTTCTTCTCTGCCCAACAAGGAGGGTCTGTTGTGTACGGCACACCTAAGCACTCACTGCCTCTGTGTTCTGATGTTTACCTTGATTTCTTAGAGTCTCTCTAATTAGTTAGTGTTAGTTGCTCAGTTGTGTCCGATTCTTTGTGACTCCATGGACTATTGCCCATCAGGCTCTTCTGTCCATGGAATTCTTCAGGCGAGAATACTGGGTGGGTAGCCATTCCTTTCTCCAGGGGATCTTCCCGACCCAGGGATCGAACCTCAGTCTTCAGCAGTGCTGGCAGATTCTTTATCATCTGAGCCACCGGGGAAGCCCAGAGTCTCTCTGGATAAATGCAAATGGAAAAAAATTATATTCTAACATCTCTTGCTATTCTCCCCAGGCTGCAGACTTTTCTATTTCCAGACCAGTATTTAGAGGGACAAACTGTTGCACGCTAAAAGAATGAGAAGGACAAGACTGGAACATCTTTTAGAGGTCAATTCAACCAACCCTCCATGACCAGAGGGCTTCCCGGGTGGCTCAGATAGTAAGAATCTGCCTGCAAAGCAGGAGACCCGAGTTCATTTCCCGGGCCAGGAAGATCCCCGAAGAAGGGGCATGGCAACCTATTCCAGTATTTTTGCCTGGAGAATTCCATACAGAGGGGCCTGGTGGGCTATAGTCCTTGGGGTTGCAAAGAGTCGGACACAACTGAGCAACTAACACATTCACTTCACTTCTATGACCGGATGGATGCTCTGGCAGTGAGTCCCTGGCAGACCCGGGAGGAAAATGCAAATCTGGATTCTCCAGGCACAGTGTCTCCTTCCACACACCACTTCCTTTCTCAAATCTGTTCAAAGATGTCCAAAATATAGAGGGTCAGGGTGGAGGGCCATCTTCCCGCTGGGTACTCAGCTAGTCCCTCCCTCCCTCCCCGTCTGTGCGCTTGGCAGTGCCCAGGTGTGTCACCGGCTGTACCCAGGATGCAAGCGATTTCCCAACAGGACCAAACAATAAATGCGAAGGACATCCGAAAAAAAATGTCAGGAGCACGTGTGCAAATGAACGCAGAGAGCTTGGTCTTGCCAGCCTCTTTGCTTCCCTGGCCCAGGGCCGCCCCAAGTTGGTGCTTCTTCCTACCCCAGGAGGCAGAAAGAAACCTGAAGTTCCCGCAGAGAGTTGGGCCACAAATGCAGGAGGAACGCTTTCCTCACTGATATTTCAAGACTATTTCACAATCGCCAAACCGCCAGCCACATGCAATCACTGACCAAAAAGCAAAAAGTGCAAGTTTGGATTGTGTGTGTGTATGTATTAAAACACAAATAATAAGGTCTGAAGGAAAGTCAGACAGCCAACAGAATTCCTTGCGATGACACTGTGGGTTTTGGCCATGTTTAAGGCGGAAAGAAGGAGGCTTATTTCAGACAAGAGCTATTTGTTCGATCACCAGATCTGGGGAGAAAAAAAATCTCCCTAAGGCAAACACAGAATGTGATATACAAGGACAGAACTGTGTTCTTTAAACACAAATAAATGTGAAATTAACAGAAAAGCTGGAACTAGTATTGTTTTTACCTTTTTGCTTTGAATATTGGGTGCTATGATGTCACAAGTTGAAACATCAAAAAGGAAGATTTCATCAAGATAAAAGTACCAAAATGTTAACCAGGCTTTTTCTGTTGTTGTGCATTTGGTTCAGTTTTTTGCTAAAGAAATAGAGAGGACAATGTACCTCTGAGGAGAGTTGCCAAATAAAATGCCAGGCATTCAGATAAACACTCTTCCAGCCCCATGCAATCACTGACCAAAAGCAGATACAACAATATACAACAAAAAACAAATATACAACAAACACTTTTTTGAGTATGATATCCCAAATATCACATGGAATATACTTATACTAAAAAAATCATAATAATACTTGTTATATATGTGAAATTCAAATTGAACTGAGTAGCCTGTATTTTTCCTTGCTAAATCTGGACCCTTACTGCCAAGCCACCAGTCAGTAAGCATAGGTACTTTATTTTGGAAGACTGCAGCGTTCTCTGTGCCTTCTATAATATCTTTTCCTGTAACATCAGGCCTGGAAGGTGATCAAGTTCAATGTCCTCATTTTACAGATAAGAAAACTGAGGTCAGAGAGAGGAAGTGACTTGCTCAAGGTCACACAGAGATTCAGTGTTACAACCACAGCACAAACTCTGGCCCAGTGCCCACAAATGACAGAGGCTCAAGGTTACCGTAAGGATGTCTGCAAAGATCACCCAAAGTTCAAACCACTCCAAGATCAAGTGAATATAAGAATGATTTATCTAAGGCTCTCAGGAGCCTTATCTAAGCTTCATCTAAGGCTCTCTTATTCACTTGGCAATGTTACACTAAAAACTGGAGAATTATGAATTTCAGCATGTTCATATGCCCAGAACTTTTGCTTCAAATGAAACTGTACATGAAATCCAGCATATAAAATAAAGTGGCACTAACACTGCCATGCTTGGGACTCCCCTGTTGGTCCAGTGGTTAAGACTCTGTGCTTCCAGTGCAGGGGGTATGGGTTCAATCCCTGGTCAGGGAACTAAGATCCCCCATGCTGTGAAAAATGACCAAAATATATAAATTACAATTTTAAAACTGCTATGCTTGAATCAGGGTTAGGGTGATGGCCTTTATGCACCTCCCTTTCTCTGCCAAAAATCCTAAAATGACATTTGTGGATTCTCTTGGGTTCCATCAAGCATCGTGAAATGACCACTAGTGTGGTGAAACAAGCACAGGCTTTGGATTCAAAGTCACCACCACTGTGCTTGGGTCAGACACTCACTTCACTGAGTCTCAGCACTCAAGTAGAGAAAATAACAGTTACTAATACCAAGATGGCATAGCCTGCACTAACACTTACGTAAGTATATCAGATGCTGCGGAGGCTTCCGGGAGGTACTAGTGGTAATTACAGAGCCTGTCTCCGATGCAGGAGACGTAAGAGACGCAGTTTCGATCCTTGGGTGGGGAAGATCCTCTGGAGAAGGAAATGGCAACAGACTCCAGCATTCCTGCCTGGACAGAGGGGGCCTGGTGGGCTTCAGTTCATGGGGGTCTCGAAGAGTCGAGCCACTACTGAAGCCACTTAGCAAGCACGCATATCAGATACTGTAACATTTAAATAAGCGCATCGGATACTGGAAGGCAGTGTACCAGAAAGAGTTCATCCAGGTGTTTGCTTTTATGTCAAGGAAAGGAGAATTAGTAGAAAATTGGATGGACTCTTCTTTAGCCCTATTTGTATCAACGTGTTAATCCATTCATTTACCATTTTTTAGTATTACTCCTGAGAACTTAGGGATAGATTCTGGCAGGTCTACGGTGGCTCTTAGTGGAGTCTAAAGTGCTGAACAGATGACGGCCGCAGTGTCCATGAGGGCCGGCCAGGGAAACAAAAGCTAAAGGACGATGGCTCTTTGGTCTTTCTGAGGAGCTAGGATCACATTCCCTGACTGGAAACTCAGCTGCTACAACCCTTTGACCCTCTGGTGTCTCGGAGAGTTTGCCCTAAGTTCTTGGTTTCTAGGAAGACATTTGGATGTACTAAGAACATCTGGTATATATACATCACAAGACTGGGGCCCCAAAGAAGGCCACCCTCTGACTGGTCTGCCAAGGGGGGCTTTGCCCAGAGCCATGTCTAGTGATGGTATGCTTGCACCTTCCCCTCCCAGACTGCTGTCTGGCCATCTGCTTTCCATCCCATCCCAGGCTGAGATCTCTTGGACTTTATCCTTCTTCATTTCCAGTCACCATCTGTCATCCCTAAGCATTCTAGATTCTAGGCCCTTGCTTCCTAGGGAACACCACCTGAGGGAACTCCTGAGAAGCGAGAACCCAAGAGAGTTGCCTTGGCCTAGGGTGGTAAATAATTTGTGTATCCTCAGACTGGTCAAGTCTTCTTTTGTGTTTTGGTTTCCACAAAAGCACAAAAGGTTGGGAGAACATGAAAATGATGGGCTCGTGGAGAACAATTTGTACAACACTCTTCAGATATCAGATTTATATTTCTAGCAGGGAGTTGGAGGTTTTAATCCACTCTATATTCTCCCTTCCTAATGCCTATAGAAAGTAACTGATTTATAAATACATGATCTCATAGCAGTGAATTCTTCATGCTAGTCAGATTAAAATATTTGTTGAAATGCATTTAAAAAGATGGATATTTTAAATCACCTGTCTCTTGGATGCTCTGAGTAATTAAATCTGCCCTTTTTCTGCAGTACCCCAGTGGGCATGTTTTTCCTACAGGGAAAATTTCATGGTCAGAGTACCTTCTCTGGTGTGAATTTCTAGTACAAATGAGAAAAACATAAAGGATTGTATTTCATTTGGCAGCAGAAGCAGTGGGGCTGGGGTAGTCTGGGCTACCCAGTGGGACTGGGAGGAGGTATCAATGTGGGTGAAATTGTTTCTCCTCAGTAGGTCAGTTAGCCAGGACTTGATCAGACTGAGAATAAAAAGATTTATCTAGAAGCCTCTACTGAAAGTTCTCTGCCTGGCTCCCCCACAGCTTACATCTCTTACAAAGCCATCCCTTACGTATGAGGAGTCACTGAGTGTTTTTCTCAGGGTGCATTTACATTCAAAGGTAAGAAAAATACGACTCCAATGGCCTCAGTATTTTCCAGTGCACCACACAGATCTGCTCTTCTAGACATACTTGCAGACATGTGACGGGAGGGTTCACGAGGAAACTTGTAGGCAGGGCCATGTGAGATGACTGCTTGCAAATTCTTCGAATTTTGAGGTTGAGGAACCGGATTCACAGAAATATCACTCTTTTAGCAGACAGTAAAGGGGCACTCCTGAGAAAACATTGTGAAAGCAAAGGAGGAAGAGAACATGGAGAAGCCTTGGTCTTGTGTAAGCATTTCCATTTCAGATTCTCCAACTGTCCCAAGAGGGGACTTCACTCCACCCCACACTCTTGCCTGAGTGTCACTTCAGTCTCCCATCAAATGTCAAAGGGTACCTGACCTCCTAGAGCTAGAAGCCTGTCCAGGATGGCCTTGGCCATGGTGCCTCCCTGCATGCATGTTTGGAAGTTTAGAAAGAGTTCGTCCCATCCATGAACTTGCTTTCTCTTCTCTGTCACCCTGAAAATAAACATATGATCACACCCACACTTCAGATAAGAAGACCAGCCATAGCCTGCCTGCACAAGAAGAAAAAGCCCATTTGCAATTATGAAATAATATTTAAACTACTTAGGGATAAACGGGAGGTGAAGAAATTTCCCTGTCACATTTATGCTTTTGGAAAACAGCATTTCCAGAGAGTAAGCAGAACCAAAACTAAGTATTAATTGCCTAATAACCACGGTTTTAACTGGATGGAATTTCATGAGATGCCCACATTGGTCATACCATGTTTCTAGGCGAAAGGACTGCAAAAGTGTCCTTTTGATTTGTTTTTCTCAAAAGATTCTAGTCCTTTCAATAATATTTATTAATGGGATGGGTAGGAAATGGAAAGCAAGGCCAAAGGATGCTTAAATTCCTCAGAATTAGAGAAATGTGACATATAAATAGGAGTTCCCTCACCACCCACCCCATCTCTTACCAAAGTCTGTCTTGTTTAGGGAATAGAGTCATTTTTCTCCATTAAGCCAGCTCTATTGAAAATGTCAGCATGGAATTGCAGCCACTGTAGGCGAGCCTGCATTGTAAGTGCCTGCAAATAAATTGTTCTGAGCTGAGGCACTTCTCCTTGGAACAGAATGGGGAGGATGTGTGGTCGCCTGGCCCCAGTGTGGGTGCAGGCTCAGAGCATGGATTTCTCCAGAACACTAGAATCGCCTAAGCGCTTATCCACCCCCTCATTCTACAGATGAGGAAACAGGGGTTGAGAGGCTTAAAGGCTTTTCCTGGTCATGGCAGCTCCGTGCGTGTGTGTATGTGTGTACGTGTGTGTGTGTTGAGGTAAGAAGCCAGGACTAGAAAAGGACTCTTTGGAAGGTGAAGCCTAGATGGGTCTCCCATGCCCAGCAGAGGTTACATGGGTGAAACAGAGAAGGATGGTAGGTTTGTCGAAAGAGAATAAATATGAAGTGCGAGAAGTCTGGGTGTTTCAAGGGGTTGCAGAGAATTCAGTTTGTCTTAGAAGTGAGTGGAGATTGGGAAAGAGAGGGCAGGAGCCAGATTAAAGACTTCTGCATTCAGGTTAATTGCCTCTGCCTGCTCTGTACCAGCTGCTGATTCCTGGAGAATGTGGACCAATTCCCCCAGGTATCCATCCTTACCCTGGGGAGCTTACCTGCTGTCAGCTCCTCTCCATCAGGAGACTTCTCAGATCTCTATCTCCATCTAGATCTCCCTCTGGTGGCCCCCACACATCTCACACCATCCAAAATCCCATAGGAATAGAAGATCATGCTACCAGACATCTAGGGTGAAGAGAGAGAAGGAGTGGGCATTCCCACACCTTTGAGAGAGTCATGATGGACACTGGGCACCCATTCTTCCTGTCATTTTTTTTATCCACAGTCTCAGGAATGTGGAAGCCAAGGGGACCCCATGAACACCAGTCCTGTGTGGCTGACCCTACTGTGAGCAGGATGGTCATGCCATGCTAAGGCATCAGCACTCAATGCCTGCATCATTGGGGTTGGGCCACCAGTGAAACATACAAGGAGTTATCTGGAGCTGAGGGTTGCTCACCACTCCAGGAGGGCTCCCGTTTATAGAAAAGGTCTTCAGAAATAGACTCTGTCCTGCTGACTTGAAGAACAGCAACATTGTATTGCTTTCTGTCTTTGACAACTTGAAATTTTTGAGTGGAAGGTGTTTTATTGCTTTGGGAAAAGTTAGAAAAAGCCTGTCATTACATTGGTTCCATCCATGGCTGGAGCTGCCTAGCCCTGGCTCACAAGAGCAGAAGGTGCACATCCGTTCTCGTCTCCATAGACAATGATGTCAGCCTGGTGGCTTGTAATCAATCTTGGCAGGAGTATTTGCACCATGTTGCTATTGATCATCTGTTCAGTCATGTCTGACTCTTTGCAACCCCATGGACTGCAGCATGCCAGGCTTCCCTGTCCTTCACTATCTCCCAGAGATTGCTCAAATTCATGTCCATTGAATCGATGATGCCATCCAACCATTTCATTCTCTGTCACCCCTTCTCCTCTTGCTTTCAGTCTTTCCCAGCATCAGGGTCTTTTCCAGCTAGTCAGTTCTTCACATCAGGTGGCCAAAGTATTGAAATTTCAGCTTCAGACCTTCCAATGAATATTCAGGGCTGATTTCCTTTAGGATTAACTGGTTTGATCTCCTTGCTATCCAAGGGACTCTCAAGAGTCTTCTGCAGCACCATAGTTAGAAAGCATCAATGCTTCGGCTCTCAGCCTTCTTTATGGTCCAACTCTCACATCCATACATGACTACTGGGAAAACCATAGGTTTGACTATACAGACCACGGATAGCAGCAAATACTTCTAACTACCACTGATTTCTCCTCATATACACACAAAACCAACACTCAGAGCAGAAAAATAACTTCTTTATACAAGTGACCTGCAGAATTCTAGTACCTTGGAATGGCCTGAAAAAAGTGAGAAAGATCACACTTTTAACAAGCATTTACCTGACAACCTCCAAACAAATACAATTTTTAAGTTGTTTTATTTTTTTGCTCCAGAACAGGGATTCTTTCCAGAGTACAATAACCAGAGACCTGAATTTGGAACTAGAAGGTTTAAATCTGAGCATCACCATCGATTAGATACACACGCTCTTGGGTTAGTCTTTGAGCCTCAGTTTCTTCATCTCTAAAACGAGGTTGCCAAATGACTTCCCACCCTGGCATGAGGACTGAACAAATTAATAGACATTAAATATAAGGATCTGGACAAGCAGCAGATAATAAATAAATAACAGGGACTAGAAAATATGGAAACCTCTTGCCAATTGAATAAAGAGTTCCTCTCTCTCTCTTATGGGAAATTCCATCCCCAGGGTGAATTTAATGTTGCTCCAGTATTCACTTGGCATTTTCATCTGCAGGAGCCACTGTGATCCATGCCTGCTCAGCAGAAGAGCTGTGAGGGCAAGTTAGAGAGCCTCCACTGCCTTGTTCTGCCTTGGCTGGTGGTTCTGGCAATGACTCTTTAAGGTTGGCAAGCATGTGAGGGAAAGCAGAGTGTGTCACCCTGGCATATTGATTATTTTGAATTAAATCTACTTAAGAGACAGCTAGTGCAAGGGACGCTCTTACCCTTCTTCGTCCTCCTTAAAGCAGGAACAAAGTTCCCATGTAAAGGTACTTCCCCTGTCCAAGGAAGAAGAGAGACAGCCTTCTCATCAGAGACAGGGAACTTAGGATGGAGAAAACTATATAAACAACCTTGTTACATCACTAATTTAGTATCCCCAGCCCAAACCCCCTGGTCTTGTCAACTCTTCACAAATGTATTATTTCTTTGTCTAAAAGCTGCCTGCTTTGGTCACTGTTTTGAGTCTCCCAGATTTCTGTACATATGAAGTTAATTTTTTTCTCCTGTGCTATGTTGGTTTAATTCTTAGATAAGCAAAAAATACCTAGAAGGAAGCGAGTTTCTTTCCTTAAGATCTCTGGAGAAAGAAGGGCCTATTGCTGTGAGTCTTAAAAGAATGAGCCCTGGCAGAAGTTTTGAGGGTAGTGTTCTGCTTACTGCTGCTGTGTAACAAAGTATTCCAGCACTTCAGTTCACATCAGTCACTCAGTCGTGTCCGACTCTTTGCAACCCCATGAATCACAGCACGCCAGGCCTCCCTGTCCATCAACAACTCCCCGGAGTTCACTCAGACTCACAGTCCATGGAGTCCATGATGCCATTCAGCCATCTCATCCTCTGTCATCCCCTTCTCCTCCTGCCCCTAATCCCTCCCAGCACCAGTATTTTCCAGTGAGTCAAATCTTTGCATGAGGTGGCCAAAGTACTGGAGTTTCAGCGTCAGCATCATTCCCGCCAAAGAAATCCCAGGGCTGATCTCCTTCAGAATGGACTGGTTGGATCTCCTTGCAGTCCAAGGGATTCTCAAGAGTCTTCTCCAACACCACAGTTCAAAAGCATCAGTTCTTTCACGCTCAGCTTTCTTTATAGTCCAACTCTCACATCCATACATGACCACTGGAAAACCATAGCCTTGACTAGACGGACCTTAGACGGCAAAGTAATGTCTCTGCTTTTGAATATGCTATCTAGGTTGGTCATAACTTTTCTTCCAAGGAGTAAGCGTCTTTTAATTTCATGGCTGCAGTTAGCGGCCTTAAAACGGCCATTTTTGTTTATGCACAGATTCTGTGGGTTGGGGGATTTGGAAGGGGAACAGACTTGCACCTGTTTCCCAGTATCTGAAGATTCAGTGAGGAAAATGCGAAGGCTGGGGGTGACTTAGCAGCCAGAGACTAGAATCATCTACAAGCGTCTGCACGCACACGTCTGACTGTCAGCAAGGGTCTCAGCAGGCGCCGGTCAGAGGACCTGCACGTGTTCTCTCCTGTGACCTGCGCTTCCCACAGTGTGGAAGCCTTGGGTTTCTTAAATGTCAGCTCAGGACTCCAAAAGCAAACTGTCCAGCTGCAAAGGTGGGGGCCTACCTCCCTTCCCAGCCCCAGCCTTTGATGACCTGGCCTTCAGCAATTACTCAGATCACTTCTGCCGCATTCCATTCTTTCTGAGCAAGTTGGGAGCCCTGCCCAAACTCAAGAGGAGGGTGATTAGACTCCACCTCTCTCTTTTTTAAAATTAATCTTGGCTGCATCTGGTCTTAGCTGTGGCACACAGGATCTCCAGTCTTCATTCCAGCATGCTGGATCTTTAGTTGCAGCATGAGAACTCTCCATTGCAACATGTGGGATCTAACTCCCTGACTAGGAATCGAACCCTGGCCCCCTGCACTGGGAACACAGAGTCTTAGCCACTGAACTGCCAGAGAAGTCCCTAGACTCCATCTCTTGATGGGGAAGTGGCAAGGCTCTAGACGAGCATATGGAATGAAGGTATAGTTGCCACCAATGTTGGAAAACACAGTTGACTGCAGGTAGCAATTACTATTTCTCATGAGAGGCCTTCTACCTTCACATTTGTATATTGCAAACAGCTACAGCTTGGATGTCTGCCCTTGGCCTTTATAGGGGTCTGCTCCTCTCTAAGCCCAAGGCAGGGTCATTTCTTCATGATGTTCCCATTAAAAGGATTTTGCAAGCAGCTTGGGGGCCGACTCCATGACTTGCTCGTTTGGAATCTCCCATCTACAGGCTGCTCCTGGCATAGAGCAAAACCTGAAAATGTTTATTGAACTGGGATTTTTAGGTTATTCAGACCTTATGGAATCTATTGATAATAATTTTAATATATGTTTAAACAGCGCTTCCTATGTGGCAGGCACCACTCTAAGTGTGTAGAAATATTATCTTATTTAACCCTCCATGAAGTTAAAGAGGTAGGGACTAGTGTTATTCCCATTTTACAGAGAAGGAAACTGAGGCACAGGAAGATTTAATGATTTGGGCAAGTATCACTCAGCTAATAAGTGGTAAAGCCAAGATTTGAGCATAGCAGCTTGGTTCCTAGAGCCTATATTCCTAATCCCACACTGCCTCCTGGGGCGTGGGGAGCCTCGGTCAAATTAAACAGGCTGTTTAGGATCACTTGTGAATCTGCCATTTCCTTGAGTGTATGTAAGGAAGTTCTTGTCCCTTTCTAGGTGTTCACGCCTTTACCAGTCACTCAAAGGGGCTAGACTAGATTTCTCAGAACTCCCAGCCTGCAATGTAGACTAACCCCAAAGCTGAACCTTTTATGATACAAACTTTTATGGTCCTCTAGACAAAGCATAATGAAGACTTTCAAAGGTTATTGAGAATCCAAAGTCCTGGGACTAAAAAAATGCTGTAAGCCAGAATCCAGAATTCATTTCAAGTCATCCATCCTAGGAACGCGTGCCAGACGCAGTGTCAGCCAGGGACTGTCACAATGAATGGGACAGCCTTCCCCGGGGCAGATGAGTGGGAGCCTGCTGACTAGAGTGCAGAACAAGGGACTGCAAGGGTGTGCGGGAGATGAGCTCGATCCTCAGGGCGCTGCGAGCGGGCAAAACCCTGGGATCTGGCTTTCAGAGGAAGATCCCAAAGTGCATGATTCTCATTTTGTGATCCTGGCCAGCTCTGAGACTTTGTCTTCTGGGTTTGCTCAGAGCACTGCAAGGGAATCCCCTTGGGATGCAGGCAGGGTTCCAGCCCACGCTGTCTCTTCTTGACACCAGATGTTCACCCGGCCTGCTCCTTGCCAGGCCAGTGGAGACCTTCAGGGTAGATAGGGTAGATGACCCCAGAGTGATATTTTGAACCCCTTCTCGTTTCAGTACTGCAAAACCAGTGCCAAGTCAGAAACCCGCTTCTCCCCTCCAAACAGCCATCACCGGGTGCCTTCCATTTAAGAAAGGTGCCCAAGGGGGGCTGCGAGGGGCTAGGGAGGTGGGCCAGCAGTAGAGAAGCAACAGGCCACAAGGAGGCTACAAACTAGCTCCCGCCAGCCAGCCTGGGTGCCTGCAGTTGGCTCTGGTGCCTGGACTGACTGCCCATCAAAAGCCAGCACAGGGGAGAGCTGGTGAAAGGTAAATGCCTTCCATTTGTTCTGCTCTATGGTGCTATTAGTAGCACACGGAAAGAATTTGGGTGTCAGAGTTTTATCCCGAAAGCCTCACTCAGATAACGGGGCATTTTGCTTACATAGCAATCTTCTTCTGATAGGATTTCCCTCATGTTTTTAAAACCCTCCTGCCTCACGCCTCACCCTAAACACAGCTTCGATTTCTTTTTCTGCATCCTTTCTCTCCCCTCCCTTGGCAATAATGACAGCCACTATTTTCTGAGCTCCTACTATGCAGAGGACCCTCCCCACACTTGGGAGTTCTGAACAACGCTTTGGAGATCACAATCATTGTTCCCCCTACCCCCATAGATGGGTCTCTGCAGATTCAAAGAAGCAAAGTCACTGACCCAAGGGCACCAGCTGATGGGTGGCAGACCAAGGGAGGGTCCTGCTTGAAGCCACGAGGGCCTCCCCACCAGGCTAAGTGCCCCCGCCCCCTAAGTGCTTCAGAAAGTCTAAGTCACTAGACCCTTGGCATTTCACACAAGTTGCTCCAGCGTATAGTCTCTGTGCTTAATCACTCACTACAGATGCGTTAATGTTGGTTTGGGGACATTTTCAAGTCATTCTGGAAATTTCTCTAAAGCATGTTTGATTTTCCCTGGAAGGGGCATATTTCTAAGTTGAATGCAGAAACAGAGATTTGTGGCCGTTGCTGTTCTTTCTGCTGTTGTTTAATATATAGTGGCAGGGCGGGGGCGGGGGGTGGGTGTTGATTATCCTCTTGTTGTTTTATTTGGTATCACTGAGAACTTGCTACATCTACTTCAAGGGAATAAAATGATACCAGAATAGATTTATGGAAAATGAAAACAGGAACTGGCCAAGTCAACGCTATTTCACAATTATTTGCTAGAAGAGTTTGCAACACTCAGATTTAGTTGCTTTATTACTTTTTGTTGTTGTTCTGTTTCAAGTGAATGATTAGTCTGAATTTAAGACATTTTAAACTTGCTAGAATGCCACATGCCTGGGGGTGGTGTTGGGCAGGTGGGGGGTGGGGGAGGAGGGGAGGAGAACTCTATGAAAAATCCAAGTATTAGAAACTTGGTGAGATCTTCTCTGCTCCAGTTTCCCTAAACTGGGAAGCTGATTTCTCTGTAACCTCAAGGAGCCTGAACTGCCTCTTTAGAGAACAGAAAGAACAATATCCCCTTTTAAAGAGAAGCTGCTCCAGCCAAGGTGTGGGGACTGCCCATCTGCTTGTCTGTGGACAAAGGCTGGTGAGCCTTTGAGAACCTCGGTGTCATCTCTGAGCCCAACACTCAAAGTCTTTACCAAAACAGCTGCCAAGAGACTAATCTGTCCCGTGTGAGACAGGGATGTGAAAGAGCTTTACCTTCCACACAATAGAATTCTGCACAACCTCACAAAGGGGAGTGCTCCTTAGAGCCATCGTCAGGATCCAGAATATGACTTGATGAGTAGGCACAGCCCTCACAGCACATCCCATGTTTCAGTGAAACAGTTTCACCAGAACTAATTCTTATCTGATACCGGCAAATGTTCCTTTTTGTGAGTGATTCCAGGAGTTTGAGTTGACTCAGTCAAGGGCTTGGTTTAAACTACCTTTGATACTGAAGGCATGGGAGTCAGGGGCTGGGGGTGGGGCTCACTTTGTCTTTCATTCATTCATTCAACAAAACTTCTTTTACAAAGAAGCTCAAACAGAAGTCTTCCCATAAGGAAGAACTTAAGCGTTTTAGAGGCACCATTTACACAGGCTTTTCACATGTTAAATATTCATTTACCAAGACTGGGTGGGAAATTGCTCTACAAACTGTTAAGGTTATAGAAAGGTGAGGCACTCACTTTATAAATCATTTTGACCGCCTCTTTAAAGCAGCTCCCAGAGATGCCTCTCACTCACCTTTGGATCACCTAATTTAAGTGTGCATGAGGAGTTTTCAGTTTTCAAGCATATTTTAAAGTTATGTACCATATGTATCTGTGACTTATCTATTTTCAGCGTAGGCTTTGTCTAGTTCTTTCTCTAGCACTAAGATTTTACAGTGAATGGAGACAGAGTAGAGGGCAGGATGAACAAAGGGCTTTCCCAATACAGATGCATGTGTGTGTGTTCAGTCATTTCTGACTATTTGTGACCCCATGAAATGTAGCCCACCAGGCTCCTGTCCATGAGATTTTCCCTGCAAGAATACTGGAGTGGGTTGCCACTTCTTCCTCCAGAGGATCATCCCAACCCAGGGAGGATCGAACCCACGTCTCCTGTGTCTCCTGCATTGGCAGGCAGATTCTTTACCACTGTGCTGCCTGAGAAGCCTAGTGCAGGTATATAGAAATAAGTGATTTGCCTCTTTTGCAAAGACTGGAGTTTGCTGGGGCTGGGGATGGCGGATGGGGTGGTGAGGAGGGGCAGGGGACAGGACCGGGGCAAAGGTGGCTTTCTAGGGGCTGATCCTTCTGAAGCTTGAATCTTCTTGGAGGATTGGGTTCTCCCAGTCCCTCGCTGACTTGTTCTACCTTTGCTTGCATAAAGCATGCCTTTTTAGGGGTGTTTGCTAGGGTCTCTGAAGCCCCATGAGGCTTCTCCCCACCCTGTCTGATTCCTGAGTGGGGAAGAGACGCACTGGGAAGAATTTTCAAGCAAGTGAAATCACACACCTCAGATGGGATTTAAACCCAGGGATTGAAACTCAGATTGGGAATTGAACCCACTGTCTTTTTTTTTCCTTCAGGCAAGGCTTTATTGGGGCCCCTGCTACAGCAGAGGGGAGCGAGAATCAAACCCACTGTCTTTTTAATTAAAATCGCACACCTGGCCCCAGGACTGAACCAAGCTCAAGTTCTTTATGTCTCAGTGCAGAAGGAATTGAGCAGGAGGCAAAGTGATAAGTAAGAAGTGGATTTACTTAGGAAGTTCCATAGACATTCCATAGACAGAATGCAGTCTGTCTCAAAACGTGAGAGCAGCCTGAAATATGGGCTTCCTCCGTGACTCAGTGGTAAAGAATCCGCCTGCCAATGCAGGAGACATGAGTTTGATCCTTGGATCAAGAAGATCCCTGGAGGAGGAAATGGCAAACAATCCCAGTATTCTTGCCTGGAATATCCCATGGGTACAGGGAGCTTGGCAGGCTATAGCCCATGGGGTCACAAGAGTTGTATGTGACTTGGTGACTAGACAACAACTTTGTATGGGCTGGGTAACGCCATAGGCTAATAAGAGGAAGGATTATTCTATTTAGGGAAGGAGTGGAGATTTCCAGGACTACTGCCCTTTGACCTTTCATGGTCAACCTAAGATTGAAGGCAGGAGGAGAAGGGGACGACAGAGGATGAGGTGGTTGGATGACATCACCAGTTAGATGGACATGAATCTGAGCAAGCTCTGGGGGTTGGTGGTGGACGGGGAAGCCTGGCACGCTGCAGTCCATGGGTTCGCAAAGAGTTGGACACGACTGAGGGACTGAGCTGAACTGAGGAGGCATCTTGGCGGCTGGAGGTGTGTCATTTAGCTGATGTGTTCCAGCGAGCAGATGCTGAGACTCAAGTCCCCTGGAAGTCGACTCTTCTGCCCTCTTGTACCTAATCGCTTCTCATCAGTTTTTGTCATATCTTCAATGACTGTCACTCTTTTAAAGGTCATGCCCCTGCCTCCTTGCCTCCTATTTCACAGATAGATGCTAGGATGACTTGCTCTTCAGACGGGTACCCCCAGAGTTTGGGGGAAAGCTCTTTCTGGAAAGGACATTGAGAACTAAGGTAGCCAGAATATAAAGAGGGTGAACAGCTTTCTCAGCTTTAGCAGGAGACAATGGACATGAAAGAAAAAGAGCACATGCTCCTTGGGATCATGTAGCAGGGTGCTTACACTGAGCTTGTTGTTTCACAGTTCAAACCAGTTAACCCCCGTAAGCCTCAGTTTCTTCATCTGTAAAATGAAGAGGATAATAACTCCTACAGGTTTACTGGGGAGACTAAATAAAGTAACTACTCTCTGTAAAGTAACAAGCACTCTATCTTTGAAGAAGAGTGAGCCTAAAAGAATAGTTAACACTGTGGCTGATCATAGGCGCTGTCAGAAATGCTAATGCAAGCACGCGGCAGCTCGAGCCGCTGGTCTGTTTCAAAGCAGTGGAGGTGAGGGTACCTGAGAGCCCTGCCCAGAAAGCTTCCTGCTCTGACTATTTCCTCCCATTCCTTGCTTGTCTTCTCAACTTCAAAGCTTGTTGGAGGCACCATCTGCCTCCCATACCAAAAGCCATCTCCCTGTCTTCTTTCTACCCTCCCTGCCAAGTTCTTGTCTGAAGGTTATCAGACAGGGGCCTCCACCATTGTTCTCAATGAGCCCATCTCATGCCCCACAGGGGTACCCTACCTCAAGCTCGTTTATCTCTCTCCTCAGCTGAAATACTACCCCTTCTCTGGTCTCTGTGCCCTGCCCCTTCTCCATCTCAACACCCTCCATCTCAACAGCCCACAGATCTTATCAAGCCTCCTGTCTATAATCTCTGGATTGGGGTTCACATACCCCATGGGTGGTCAAGCTGATCCACTGAGTGCAAAAGGACAGACATAGGAACTTTATTTACACATACTTTATATCTCATTTGTTTTCCTTCCTATTCATGAGTATATTTTACATTTTGAACTAACATTTATTGAGTGCTTACTATGTGCAGAATCCCCTTGAATTTATCCTATGAGCTCAGACAGTCATCACAGCAAACCTGGGTTATCATCTCCACTTTAAACATGGGGAAATTGAGGCACAGCTCTGTTAAGTAACTTACTTGAGGTCACACAGCCAACAAGGGGGCTGAACTTGTACTCTTAAAATTATTCCAACAAATGTATATTAATTGGGATAGAATACTAAAAATATGGTTGTATATTTTTTATTTGATTTAATTTAATGCTTTTAAATCAAAGTATAGCTGATTCATAACGTTGTGTTAGTTTCAGGTACACAGCACAGAGACTCCATGTTCACAGTATATTCTTTTTAGATTCCTTTCCCTTATACGTTATCACAGAATATTAACTAGAGTTCTCTGTGCTATACAGTAGGTCCTTGTTGGTTATCTATGTTATCAATAGTAATGTGTGCATAGTTAGTTAGAGCTGACTTCAGTTCAGTAATAGTCAGTCAGTCGCTCAGTCGTGGCCAACTCTGCGACCCCCTGCCAGGCTACAGTCCATGGAATTTTCCAGACAAGAATACTGGAGTGAGTTTCCATTTCCTATTTCAGGGGATCTTCCCAACCCAGGGGTGGAACACATTTCTCTTCCATCTCCTGCATTGGCAGGTGGATTCTTTACCAGTGCGCCACCTGGGAAGCCCCAGTGGGTATCGTTAACCCTAAATTCCTAATTTATCTCTCCCTTCCCTTTCCTCTCTGGTAACCCTAAGTTTGCTTTCTGTGTCTCTGGTTGTACAATTTTAAAAGTTTGGGCTCGATCTGTACTCTGCGTCTCGGCCTTGCAGAGCTCTTCTGATCTGGCTGCTGCCTCCTTCTGCCCTCTTCTTTCTTAGCACTTCCCTCCCTTTGCAGAAACACCAGGCTTCAGGATTCCAGATCTTGACTGGAGCTGTTATCTCTGCCTGAATGCCCTTCCCTCCAGACCTGTCAGCACAGGTGAGATTCCAACTGCAGGGGAAAATGTGTGCTTTAATGGGAAACTCTGTATTGTTTAAAGGATACCTTCCAGGTTTTCTGGTTGATTTCATAGGAGCTATTTTACAACTCTGAAAGTCATAGATAACTGATTGCCATGCAAACTAATTTGTGTTTATAGACACGTAAATTCTGTCCTGTCCACAGGGGGTGCAGTTGACTTCTCTCTGGACTGTGAGAGAAGCTAGTCTTGCCTCTATTTGCACATCCGTTGCCATGCTCCTCATCTATACCTGTGTCACTTCTCTGGATTCTCCTTTGAACTGGTTGTAAAATCTCCTCGGTGCCCTCACTGATTAATGAAATGCAAGAAATCTTTGGCCCGTATCTACTTCCTACTCGGATGGAAGTCATGATGCTATCCTTGTCTGAAACTATCCTTTAGTAACAGTGAACTCTGACCCCGAGCCTGTCTCATTCATTCACTGAAAATCTACTCAGGTGTCGGCTCCTTGGGATCAGGGATGAATCAAACACCATCCCCACCACCTACTGACTCCAAGTCAGGCTAGAAGGAGAAGGCCTAAAGACATGGAAACTGTAATCAAAGTGAGGACCTGAGCCTCTACTGGCAACACAGAGAAAGTTTCCTGAGATTCAAGGTAAAAATTAATGCAATGAACTAATCCCATTACAACAAATACTAAAATTCCATCCCCCTAGATTGGACAAAACATAATGTTATGCTGAATATTATTTGAATTAAGTGAAGTAAACCTTGGCAACATCTGGTTTCTCATGAGATAGGTTAGTAATGATATTTGGCCAGCACTTGGCTTGAAATAATAACTATACTTGAAATAATACTATATCCTTTTCCAAAGAACATAGTTTAATGTTTCCAAATCCCCAGGACAAAACTGATTAGTCAGATTTATTCAAACAACAGTCAATCATCAAACAGCCATCCCCATGGAAAGGAAAATACATACCTCCACCAACAATGGGAACCTAAAGCTTTCCTGACACAAGACAAAAGGAATGGGAACATGTGCGAATCTGAAATTACAGCTAAGACAGGCATATATTCAACTGAGCTTTGGATTGGTTATCCATATGCAAGCTTGTCTCTTCACAAGTCAACTGATTTTATTCATCTTGGTATTCAAAGTGTCTTGTGCAATTAATCTATCCATTCATTCATCCATCATTCATTCTAAAACCTTCACTGAATGCCTGTTTGGATCTATAGGCCCTCAAGGGGATATCTGATGAAAAAATAGATTCAGCACCTGTTCTCAATCTTGTGGCTATTGATGGGGGAGGACCCACAGGTAAATACCCATAGAGCAATTAAAAAAAAAAAAGTATTTGACTGTGCTGGGTCTTAATCGCAGCATGCAGGATCTTTTGGCTTCAGTGTGTAGGATCTAGCTCCTTGACCAGGGACAGAACCTGGGCCCCATCCATTGAGAGCACAGAGGCTTAACCACTGAACCACCGCGGAAGTCTCAATAGTGCAGTTGAAATCATGCTGCAATATACGTTATACTCAAAGGTCTGCTAAAAGGAAGGAGCTGGGGAGGGTGAAGGAGGCAGGGAGAACTTGTGAAACAGAAGGTGTTTTGAGGAGGCCAAGAAGCCTCCACCAAAGGAGACACACAAGACAAGGCCAGTCTAGACAAATCCAGAGTAACAGCTCTCTCACTTCCAAGAGTATGTGCATCAAGAGTGTTGTTAGCGTACAATCTTCACAAAGCTAAAAACATGACTTTCCTACAAATAGAAGACGGTGTCCAACCTAGAGGGGTGGGATGGTGTGGGAGGTAGAAGGGAGATTCAAGAGGGAAGGGATGTATGTATCAGTTCAGTTCAGTTCAGTCGCTCAGTCGTGTCCGACTCTTTGTGACCCTATGAATCGCAGCACGCCAGGCCTCCCTGTCCATCACCAACTCTGGAGTTCACTCAGACTCACGTCCATCTAGTCACTGATGCCATCCAGCCATCTCATCCTCGATCGTCCCCTTCTCCTCCTGCCCCCAATCCCTCCCAGCATCAGAGTTTTTCCAATGAAAATGAAAGCCACTTCAGTATTCTTGCCTTAAAAACCCCGTGAACAGTATGAAAAGGATGTATGTATACCGATGGCTAATTCAGGTTGATGTATGGCAGAAACCAAGAGGATGTTGTAGAGCAATCATCCTCCAATTAAAAATAAATAAATTTTAAAAATTAAGAATAAATCAATAGAATAATCAACAAGGACCTACTGCATAGCACAGGGAACTCGCCTCAAGACTCTGTAATAACCTATATGGAAAAATAGTCTGAGAAAGAGTAGATATATGTCTCTGTATAACTGAATTACTTGTACACCTGAAACTAAGACACACTGCAAATTATTTATACTCCAGTATAAAATTTAAAAATGGAAAAAAACCCAACAGTGTCCAAAATGTTTTTCAATTCTTTCATTAATAAGATATTAAAACCAGTTCAAATGAGAATTCAAGGAACTAGGTATTTGTAGACAATTTAATCAGAAAACATCCCAGACTGAATATAAAATTGGCTAATAAGCAGTAACTTTTTGATTGTTGACAGAAGAGGTCCTGACATCGTTGAACCCTATCCCTGGTTCAGTAAACTGGGCTAAATGTCGTACTAAAGACCTGTCAGTCACGGAATTGTGGGCCTCTCCAATCAAGCTTGAGATGATCCTGCAAGGATGATGTTAGATGCCCAATGGTCTTATCCACAGTTGTTTTTGGATTCCTTTTTCCTATGTCTTATATATGGGGTGTGGTGGAAGTCTGTAGAAAAGCAGTATGTAGGCAGTTGGTGTTTGGAGGAAGAGAGCATTCATATTTTGAGGTCTATGGTATCACAGTGTCATAAAAATTATCTGAAACGTGAAATTGTCAAGAGAGTTTACTGGTGGTTTTTCAGGGCTTTGACCTTTATTAGCTTTCTACTGATGAAACTATTTGAAATCTGTAAGGGCTGAAGTTAGCTTGTAGATTTTTCTTTTTGTGTTTTTGTGTGTGTTTTTCTTTAGTAGAGATGCAAAATTTCTGACAGCATTGAGCTCACATAGCGCATGCTGCGATGGCCTCTGTGACATTTCAGTGGTAGTGGGTTCACCCAGTCGGGGCTTCTTTCTGGTCAGTTGTAGCAGCAGCGGTGGGACCAGTGGGATGAGGTTACTCACCAGATCCCACTGAGGTCACTCCTCCCCCCGCACTTTGAGACGATTCAACCAGCACAAAACAAGAAAGAAGCTGGTGGGTGTTTTCAGGAAACAAGAAGTTTGTTATGACAGACAAGTAGTCTGGGGGCTGGGGAGGATGGAGCAAAGGGTCTGAAGAAATCAGCGAGCTGTGTTAAGAAGAGTGCACGTTCTCCATGCTAGACTCCAATGAAAGGCACGCACGCATAACCTGCAGAGGGTCTGAGCTACAGAAAGACACTGTCCGGCATGAGTGCTCGAAAGACTGGAGTCAAAGAATGCAGCAGGAGGCACAGAAATTGTTCAGAGCTGGATCAGGAGGGCTCAGGTATTTTAGAGAAATACCGAAGTGGCAGGATTTACCGAGTTGGTCACAATCATGTGCGGAGTTAAAGGAAGAGAAGTCAGGAATCTCTGTTAGTTTGCTAATTAATTTGAGTGTCTGAGATAAGGTGTACCATTTTAGAAAATTAATTAAAAGCAGGTTTAGGGTAGAGGGTGAAGATGGTGAATCTATTTCTTGAGATAGTGAGCACCAGGTAGGAGCTGGCAATCTCAATGAATAAGATAAACTGCACGGAGCCCTTGGGGGTCTTTGTTTTCCATGATAGGCCAGTCTCGAGATAACATGCATCCTTGAAAGTGTTTACAGAAGACACATCCTCTGAGGATCACACAATTCTGGTGTAACGAGAGGCTTCTCTCATCCTTGTAGCCAATCATTTGTGAGGATCTGAGTACCTCTTGTGTGTACGGTGTGTGCTGGGATGAAGTCACTCAGACAGGTTCTTCATCTTCTGAAAGTTCATTGTATCTGAGAAGTGAATAACAACAGATGAGACGGAAGGTGGGAGGGGACTTGAGAGTCACGGGAAGGGAGGCCCCCTCCCACTCCCGGTGGCATGCAGCCACTCTCTCCGGGGACCCAAGGCCAGCTGGCCACAGGGTTTCTGTGCGGCCTTCATCTGAAACGAAGTTACTCACAGGAGGAAGGGGAGAAAGTAGCTAAAAATAAAGTGGTTTCTGATACGAGTGTTTTGCAACCTTCTTTGGGTCATTTTAAGGAACAAGACCCTGTGTTCTTGTAGGAAGAACTTGGAAATCAACAGCCATAGATGATCTGAGTCATGAAATGTTTAAAGGCCTGGACCAGGCTTCTAGAAATCCTTCAGACATTGCTTCTGTCTAAAAAGAGAAAACGTAATTTTCCTTTTCCCTTCTCTCTTTTCCCTCTCTCTCCCTCCACCAGCCATCCCCAATCTCCCTCTCATATTCTCTTCCTCCCACACACTCCCATCCTCTTCTCACTCTCAACCCTTTCTCTCTGAAATGCAGGTGCTGAGAAATAAACTGATTTCAGGTCTTTACTCCCTGGTCAGTAGCATGATGTCACCATGGGATCAAGTTCAGGTACAAGGTCTCAGGCCTTTTTAAGGCTGCATATCTTTCCCAGAAGCCTTTGTTGGAGGGAGGCTAGATTCCCTAATTATCCGTCTCTCTGCCTGTCAAAGGCTGCCCCATCCTTCTCCCAGGTGGATATGACCCTCCTTGCTTGAGGCTCACACAGTGCTTGACGTGCATATCTCTTTCCGTTTAGTGTAATAGCAGCCTGCATGGACAGTAAGTTTTGCTGCTGTGGCCCTGGTGCCTGCCACAGTTCCAGGAACACAGCAGGCGCCCGGTAGTCTCTGCTGGATGCAGGAATTTGCCACCGGATCCTCAGTACCTATCATGGTGCTGACCACTCAGTAGGCTCTCAATAGTCACTGGCTAAATGCATGAACATAAATTCATCCCTAGTGGCTCAGTGGTAAAGAATCTACCCACCAATGCAGGAGATGTGGGTTCAATCCCTGGGTTGGGAAGATCTCATGAAGAAGGAAATGGCAACCCACTCCGCTATTCTTGCCTGGGAAATCCCATGGACAGAGGAGACTGGTGGGCTACAGTCCATGGGGTCATAAAAGAGTTGGACATGACTTAGTGACTAAACAACAACAACATGAACATAAGTGCATCTTTTCTCTCTGATTGACAGGTATTAGGTGAGCTATTGCTCTATGATTCCTGTTCCTTCCCCACCTCACCCCTACCCCATCCCCACCCATGAGCCCAATTTAGCACTTTGTACGTGGCTAGTGCTGGGCACATATTTTTTTTAATGTTTTTTCATATTTATTTTGCTTATTTATTTAGCTCACTGGGTCTTAGTCGTGGCATGCAGGATCTTTGATCTTTGTTGCAGCATGCAAACTCTTAGTTTTGGCATGTAGGATCTAATTCCCTGACCAGAGATTGAACTCAGGCCCCTTGCATTGGGAGCACAGATTCTTAGCCACTGGACTACCAGGAAAGTCCCTGGGCATGTGTTCTTAAAGTTATTTTGACAAGGAACTCTCTGTACTATTTTCACAATTTCCATGTAAGTCTAAAATACAAATTTATTTTAAAAATTAATTTGATCTTCCTTTGAAATTTTCTTCTACCAGTAAACCACCAGAACACTTGGGAAGTTCTTTTTATAGCTCCTTTCATTGACAACCCTGCCTTTTATTTCACAATTTACATAGATTTATTTGAAAAACATTTATCTCATCATATGCCAAGAACCACTCTGGGTCCTTTGTAAATATAACTCATTGAATCTTCATAACAACCCTGCGGTATAGTTATAAATAGTACAATTATCTGTCTACAAATAAACCACTGAGGCATAGAGAAGTTGAGTAGCAGTCACCAAGAGGCTCAAAGCCACATGAGTCTGGTCCTCGTAGGATGTTCTTCCTTCCCTGGGTCTTCTTTACTCATGAACTGAGAGACGGTCTTGTTCCACTCAGCCTAAAGAACCTAGTGCTTGAAGTTCCACCCCTGGAGGTGGCAACATCACACAGCTCGAGAGAAAGTTCACTATATTTGCTTTCCCTGGACACCTCCTGAAAGAAAGGAAGATCACTGTTTCCATCAGTCTGCACATGAAGGCAGCTTCATGTCCACCCTCAGCTGCTGAAACCAGGTCAAAGCCAGCCAAGCCATCAAGTCACCTTGCAGGTATGAGCAAGAGCCTAGCTCATCTTCACACCACATAGGATATGGTGTTCTAACTTTCTGAGTCAGCTCATCCATTCACAAACGTTTTACCTACTCCTTTGATGCTGACCACTCTCTCCAATTTCTGTCTCCAGACACCTGGCCCTGCATATCCCTCTGCCTTGTTGGCTACCTAAAATTGCCATCCCCTTGGTTACCCGCAGTTCCTCAGTATCCCCTGCATATCTTCCCACCTCTTTCCAACCTGTAGCCATTGTTCTCCTTTCCCTCTTCCTGAAATAAACTCTACTTCCTGGCCCATCTGGTGGATGCCTACCTATTTTTTTCATAACTCATCCCCAAATATCTCCTCCTCTTGGAAATCTCCCTAGACATTACTAGAAGTTGCCTCTGGGGCCCCACGGACTACCAAGCTCATGGATTCACCATATTGCAAGCTTATTTCCAAGTCTAGTCAAATTATTCTGCACAACTTTTCTCAAATTTTTTTAATTGACAAATGTTTACATAACTGAACTGCACAGATCTTAAGTGTACAATTAAATGGAGGAAAGAGAGGGAGTGTGTGCTCAGTTGTGTCCAATTCTTTCCAACTCCATGGACTGTAGCCCCTGGGGCTCCTCTGTCTGTGGGATTTCCCAGCAAGGATACTGGAGTGGGTTGCCATTTCCTCCTCCAGGGGTCTTCCTGACCCAGGGATCAAACTCGCTTCTCCTGTGTCTCCTGCATTGGCAGGTGGGTTCTTTACCCCTGAACCACCGGAAGAGATTTTAACAATGCATTCATTCATGAAACAAAGACATCAATCAAGATTCAGAACATTGCCAATAGCCTGGAATATTTCCTCATGCCTCTTCCCCATCTCTGCCCTCATAGGCACCATTGCCAATATCTCTCACCAAAGATTCAACTTGTGATCTTCAATTTTATATAAATGGAATCATACAGTATTGCTTTCTTTTTGTCTAGCTTCTTTCATTCAGCATGTTTTTGAGATTAATCTTTATTTTATAAGTCAGTCATTTATTCTTTTTTATTGCTGAGCAGTATTCCATTGAATGAAGATCCCATACGTTGTTCATCCATTCTTCTGTTGATGGACTTTTGGGTTCTTGCCAGCTCTGAGCTGCTGTAAACAAAGCTGTTGAAAGCATTCATTTACAAGTCTTTTGTAAAACATAGGTTCTTACTTTTGGGTAAATATTCTTTCAAAGTGTCTGATCTTCCTGGAACCAACTTATCATTTTCCCTCTTACACATTTTCAGTGTCTCCATGTCTTAAAGGCCCAAGGCTTTTAAGGACCACCTTCACAATAAGCCTGTGAAAAAGCCACAATTAACCCCAAAACTCAGAGGAGCCAGCGGACTTGCCCAGAGTGTTACCCAAGGGACAAAACAGGACAAGAGAGAGACTTCTAGACTCAGAGCCCTACCTCTTTCCTTTCTTACAACGATATGCTGCCAGCAGTTTGTGTATTTAGGAGGCTCCTTCAAGTTAGCCCATTTTTCCTCCCACCATTGTTCCAGGGCCTTTATGTGAGCCCAGGATTCGAGGGTCCACAACGGGCAGGAACTGCAAGTTCAGAACCCTTTTATTTTTGCTTTGTCTTCTTGCTACCCTGGTAAATAAGTATCAACTGGACTGCTCTGGATATTTCAGTATTCTGTGATAGCCATGCCCTGGAGAAGAGGAGAGAGATGTTTGAGGCATTTAGATATAATTCACATGGTACTGGAGTCAATTCAATGAAAACTTTTTAAAGACTATTTTTTAAAATGAATTTATTTATTTATTTTGACTGTGCTGGATCCTGGTTGCTGTGCTCCAGCTTTCTCTGTCTCTAGCTGGGGCAAGCAGGGGCTATTCTTTATTGCGGTGGCCTCTCTTGCTGCAGAGCACAGCCTCTGAGTACATGGGTTTCAGTGGCTCATGGCCTTAGCTGCTCCAAGGCATGTGGAATCTTCCTGGACCAGGGATCGAACCCATGTCCCCTACATTGGCAGGCAGATTCTTATCCACTTCACCACCAGGAAAGTCCTCAGTGAAAACTTGTGAGTGCCTATTTTACACCAGATGCAGAGAACATGAGAATGACTAAAGTCTAATCTGAGTTACAGGGAATTCACACCCTAGTGAGGTAGATAGATGAGCAATATTGCAAACAAGCAAGACCCTGGTACCAACTGTTGATTGTGGGCAAGACTCGCTTTCTAGAGAAATTGAGATTGGATGCTTTCTTGGAGGTGCATTAATCCTTGAAAATTGACTAATTAGATTCCTATGCTTGGAAACGTATGAGCCAAGTCTTAAAGGTGGAAGAGTACAATTAACACTTTATTGATTGGTGGATTTTTGCAGAAACTAATGCCTGTGGCCTGCAATTTGTTATGTAAATGAATATCAATGTTCAGGTAATGAAAGGCGTATTAGTAATATGGATTACTAATTCGTCTCTGGTCAAGTAGTTGTTAAGATAATATGGCCGTGCCCAAAGAATGTGGCTGGAGCCTAAGGCTCATTCAAGACCATCGTGAATGACTGACTGGGGTGAAGGTGTCTGGTTGGGACTGGGTCACCAAGGGCCCCCGTGCCAGACTGCATAGTGTTTGACTTTCTCTGATGGGGATCAGTAAATAGAGCCAGGTTTAAGAGGATGCTGGAGCATTGAGAAGATGGACTGTGGAGGAGGAGGAAAGAGATGCTGCAGGCCTATGTGTGGAGCAGGGACAGACGGGGACAGGCAGAGAGAAAGAGACTCGGCAGAGAAAGAGGAATGTCTTCAAGGACGTTAGCAGAGCAGAAAAGAAAGGGGCTCCAAAGCCAGACCTGTGGATGGCTGCTCAAGGGGCAGAAGTACTTACGTTGGAAAGTGGTGACACATGACCAGCTCAGGGCAAACTGGAGATGAGCGG
The DNA here is from genome assembly GCA_917880005.1 of Nanger dama. Classification (NCBI taxonomy): domain Eukaryota; kingdom Metazoa; phylum Chordata; class Mammalia; order Artiodactyla; family Bovidae; genus Nanger; species Nanger dama. The sequence goes on along the minus strand of CAKJTW010000025.1, from coordinate 23,958,269 downwards.
TGCTTTGGGGGAAATTGGCAAGAACAAGGAAGTCCTGTGTTCTGTGCCACCGGCTCCAAAGCCAACACACCTAACAAGGTTGGTCAGAATGTTGTTTGCTTTTGTATGCATTTGATTTTTGCTTTATTTTGTTTATGTTTGTTTTAGGCAAACAGCAGCACAGACTCCTAGGAGTAGAAACAAAAGGAATCTCTCTGAAGGCTTAATCAACCACTGCAACAGAAATTAAATTGGGAAGAGGGGCTCTTCCCCTCCTCATGGACCTTCACCTAATAGAAAAGGGGCTTCCAAGGAAATGGGAGACCTGAGCTCTTGTGTCGCCCTCTAACTGGGAGACCCCAAGTACATCATCATCCACCTTCCTCACTTTCATCAGCCCAGGTCCTGCCTTACCATCCTTACAAGCTGGCTTTGAAGATCAAATAATACTGTAAATGAGTGAAGTTCATGAAAATGTAGTGCCATGCTAAGTCACTTTGGTTGTGTCTGACTCTTTGTGACCCCATGGACTTCAGTCTACCAGGCTTCTCTGTCCATGGGGTTCTCCAGGCAAGGATACTGAAGTGGGTTGCCATGCCCTCCTCCAGAGGATCTTCCCCACCCAGGGATTGAACCTGCATTTCTTAAGTCTCCTGCATTGGTACACAAGTTCTTTACCACTAGTGCCACCTGGGAAGCCAGGTGAAAATGTAGAGTGCTATTCAAATAGGAGACAATCTCCTATTACCATTTTGGTATGCCAGGAAGAAAGAGGTCCTGATGTCATCATCCCTTTATACCATCCCTAGAAAAGGTAAAACTATCACTGGCCAGATTTTGTTTAGCCCAAGAACATATAAATGTCATTGCCCCCAAAAGGATGACGCATTTCATAACATTGTTTCTAAGTAGTAATTTTCCACGAAGAAGAACAATGCCACTTGGCTTGAGGGTTTTTAGCAAGACGTACTTATTTTTCCCTCCAAAAGAACTTCTAAGGATTTCTGGAAGCGCCAAATCATCCTTGAATCCTTTCATTTCCTACTAATTATCCACAAAAGTACTTGTGACTAATATAATAGGCTACAACATCCTGAAGAGCATCAAGCATTCATTCAGACAAATGCGTCTGGATGACCTAGACAGAGCAGGGAGCATGAAGCCAAAGGGACTTCAGAGGCGCCCTGTCCTGTCCTCATGTAGGATCCCCACCTAAATGATCTTCAGACATAGGGTTTTGTTTCTTTTTTTTTTTCAAAGGGGGCAAACTTCTCATGGAGAAATAAAACCAGATTAGGTAGGTGCTGAGGGTGGACAGTTCTTGGCTGTGTCTGTACCACACACTTGTTGAGTACATCCCCTACCCCACCATCACGACCCCCATAAGAGCCTGGTGTCCATGCACATGGAAATTAAACAAGGTACCCACATTCCAGGAGCTTGTAGACTTTCTCAGGGTTACTGAGAAACAAGTTGTTGACTGTGCATACATGCTAAGATGCTTTAGTCATGTCTACCTCTTTGTGACCCCATGGACTGCAGCCCTGCCAGCCTCCTCTGTCCATGAGGTTCTCCAGGCATGAATACTGGAGTGGGTTGCCAAGTCAGGGGATCTTTACAACCCAGAGATCGAACCCTCATCTCTTATTTGGGCAGGTCCTTTGCCACTTGCGCCACCTGGGAAACCTCAGCTGTTGACGATCTCTGCTCAGAAGAGCCTTTGTTGGAACTTGCAATTCGATTTCATTATCTGTCTATGAGAATGTGACTTCATCACTTCAATACCAGTTCAATAAAATTATTCTATCACTTTGTGCCAGACACACTGTCGTAGGCCCAGGGGAAACAAAGAGCCTTTGCCCCCAGGGTATACTTACAGCCTAGTGTATTAAATTGACCAGGTTCAAGAGTAAAAGGGACCTGACAAATGAATGGATAAATAAGATGTGAAATATATACAATGAAATAATGATGTATTTCCAAAATACTCAGCCATGAAAAAAATATGAAATAAATTCACTTTGTGGAAACATGGATGGACCTAAAGATTATCGTACTAAGTGAAGTAAGTCAGACAGAAAAAGGCAAATATATGATATCAATTATATGTGAAATCTAAAAAAATGATACAAATGAACGTATTAACAAAACAGAAATAAATTCACAGATATAGAAAATAAACTTATGGTAGCCAAAGGAGAAAGATGGGGAAGAGATAAATTTGGGGTTACACACTACTATACATAAGATGGGAGAAGGCAATGGCACCCCACTCCAGTGTTCTTGCCTGGAGAATCCCAGGGACGGGGCAGCCTGGTGGGCTGCCGTCTATGGGGTCGCACAGAGTCGGACACGACTGAAGCGACTTAGCAGCAGCAGCAGCAGCATGCATAAGATGGACAAACAGCAAGGACCTACTATGTAACACAGGGAACTAAGTACATCTGAAACTAACACAACATTGTGAATTAACTATACTTTAATTTAAAACATGGTTAAAATGTTTTTAAGACTGTAGGATGGGACCATTGAAAACCCTTTCTAATTCCAAATTCACACTTTTTGAATGACACATGTCTAACATGTTTTTTCCCTTTGTTTGTTTTTAGAAATCATGGTTACTCTTCTGTCAACCTGGAATGAAACAAGGAATTGAGAATGAATCAGGTTAACCTGACCCATGTGTACAGAGACGCTGGACATTTAGAACTCTTCAGATCTGCATAAGAGCCAGGATGTTCTGTCCTGCAGCCTATAGTGGTCAGATTAACCTGAATCCATCCGAAAGCTGACTCTCCTCAGCCAACTCAGTAGAGGCTTCAAGTTACAGCATAGGGGAAGGCAGAATACAAAGTAATACTATGATACAGAAGAGTTTGGTGAGAGCTGAGAAAAAGAAAAAAAAATCATTTTAAGTGAGCATTGGACAAAGTCTTGCAAACTCCTACGAAACATACACAGGGGAATCCTTCTCAAGGTTGAATTGGTGATCAGACCAAATTACCCTCCCTTTAAAAAAAAAAAAACTGGCATTGATTAGTGCGTGTGACTGAATGAGCTATTTGGAGCTTTAGGTTTCATTCCAAGAAACTGGCAGCGTCTCTCACCACCGATCTCCCTAAATTGATGGATGGTAGCAATTATATAGAGTTATTTATGTAATGTGTTGTAATAGCAGCACACGTTGGCTGTCACTTTGACCCAGACACCCCTTTGCCCAATTATAGAGAAACCCTATCACAGAACTGCCTTCAAGAAGGGGCCCGGAAGAGAGAGAAAAAAAAATCTCTTCATTCCCACCTCTCACCTCTCACAGAAATAGAAACTTTGAAGCCGTTAGAGGAAATAATGTCCCTTCTGTAGGGTTACTTAACAAGTATTGTTCAGTATTAATTTGTCTTTGTGGTTTATCAGTCCATCCGGGCATCTACCCCTGCTTGTCCTTGGAGCAAGTGAAGATGAAAGCGGACTGAACCATTCTTTCACTCCATGAGTATTCAATGACTGCAGGAAACGCACATTTCTAGAAGGCAATGGCACCCCACTCCAGTACTCTTGCCTGGAAAATCCCATGGACGGAGGAGCCTGGTGGGCTGCAGTCCATGGGGTTGCACAGAGTCGGACACGACTGAGTGACTTCACTTTCATGCATTGGAGAAGGAAATGGCAACCCCCTCCAGTGTTCTAGCCTGGAGAATCCCAGGGATGGGGGAGCCTGGTGGGCTGCCGTCTGTGGGGTCGCACAGAGTCGGACACAACTGAAGCGACTTAGCAGCAGCAGCAGCAGTCTGGTCTCTAGGATGCAAAGGTGAAGCAGCGCTCCTGGGCTCCCGGAAGCTGGGTGCCGGGGGTCTCCAAGATAAGAAGAGGAATAACAAGCATAATAATCACGGCTCTCATTTACTGAGCACCTGCTGTGTACCAGGCCTGGAATTAGATGCTCTAACACACAATCTCATAATCTCTGGTGAGGTCTTCTCCTCTCTGGTCCTCCTGCCTTCAATCACTGATTTCTTTGTTCTTCCTTGAACATCTAGGTGTGCTCTCACCTCGGGGTCTTGCACCATTTCCTCCCTCTGAACTGTCCATCACCCAAAACTTCATGCCTCATTGGCTCACCCACGCAGGATTTTGTTCAAATATCCCTTTATCTAGTGGTCCCTTCCTGACCACCAGCATCTTCACCCTTCCACACTTATTTGTCTTCATAGCACTTAACACTTCTAACAAATTAGAGATCCCTTTGAAACCGACCAAGAATCAGATAGTGGTACAGTCATACAAGCTTGCTAGGTGATCAAACAACTGAATTGTGCATTTTAAGTGGATGAGTTTTATAGTGCGTGGATTATTTCGCAATATGGCTATCTAACAAAGTAATACACTGTAGAGACTTTAGTGTCTCTTCCTCCACCTCTCAGAGGCAAGCAGGACTTTTCCCAGTTTTATTCTTGGGGCGGAAGGAAGCATCAAGCAGAACTGTCATTCAATAAATATTTGCTGAATGAATGAACTTATGAGAAGGGATTTTGAAAAAAAGCATTGATTTGCCACAAGTATGTTAGTATTTTTATTTTTTCCCCATCAGTGAAGATTGGGTTCTCCTAGAAGTTAGATCAGAATAACCCCTGGCACCTTTTGTCTGCTCCTCAAAGAATTTGTTGGGCTTCTAGATTCTTTTTTTTTTTTTTCCAGTCAATTGCAGAGTCATCAAACCAAGAAGTGAAAAGAGCACTTAACTGATATACTTTTCTAGATACACACTAGATTCATACACTGGCTGTGCCATTTGTAGTGTATGTCCTCAGTGAAATCACTTTTTTAACCTCAGTTTTCGAATCTGTAAAATGGGGATCATAAAATGTTATACTGAGTTCTTATGAAGATTGGATAACAGAACACACATGGACTATCCTAGTAGCTTTGGGGTATATCAATATAATAAAAAACCAAGAAGCTAGAGCACCTTGAGGACACTCAGATTTAATCCAAGGGTGCAAAAGTTTCACAAAAAAAAAGAAAAGAAAATCCCACATCTCAAGGCAAATGAACCTAGATTTTAAAGCAATAAGAAAACGCCGTGACTGCCCTTCTGCTGGGCGTCTAGTTTCATGCCCACCTCACTTCCTGTCACCATGAATGCAGACCTCTTGACTTCTATGCCATGGGCATTGATCAGTACAGCAGAGTGGAGAAAGTGCTGGCTGACCTAGGTTGGAACCTGAGAACTGCTTCTTTGTAACACTGAGTAAGAAGCTTAATCACTGATTCTCAGTTTCCGTTCCATAGGAATCACATGCAATTCTCCTCCTCTCTCCATCCCCTCTCTTGTTGACTCAAGGTGGAATGAAGTAACGGACATGCAATCACAGCTCACAGTCCAAATAATCGAAGTGCCTTATATTCCCCTCCCCTGCTCACCAGATGTCGGCTTTAAGGACTGTTCAGAAAGGCTTTCTTTCATTCATTCCTTCAATCATTCAATATTTAATGGGTACCTCCTCTACTGAGCTTTGAGGAAGCATGGATTTATAAGACAGACTTGATGGTATAATACTCCCCTTGCAGAGCACAGAGTCTGCAAAACCACGGGTGAAACAACCCTCTCCTCTGCCTTTGGGACACATTCCAACTAGAAGCAGTGAGACCTGGGCTCGGGGGCTTCCCTGATGCTTCAGTGGTAAAGAATCCACCTGCCAATGCAGGAGACATGGGTTCAGTCCATAGTTCGGGAAGGTCTCACATGCTGTGAAACAACTAAGTCCGTGGACCACCACTACCGAGCCTGTGCTCCAGAGCCCAGGAACCGCAGCCACCGAGTGCACGTGCCAGAGCAGCTCTGCTATGCTCTGCACAAGCCTGGCGGCCCCAGAGCTCATGCGGTGAGAAGAGTGCGCACTGCAATAAAGAGTAGCTCCCAGTCGCCATAGCTAGAGAAAAGCCCATGAAGCAACAAAGACCCAGGACAGCCAAAAATAAAGTAAATAGATAGATGTTTAGAAAAACTTGGGCCACAGGACAGCAGCAAGCCGCCCTCTAGTCCTTCCTCTCCTTCCCTCTGCAGGGTCCCAGAGCTCTAGGGGTCAAAATTCCTAAAAGGAAGAACATTTAGTCTCTCCCCCGATCACACAAATGAACTAAGGCAAACCTTCTCTCCTAGCTTCCAAGAGTTCTGGACTCCTAGAAAAGATGAAAATCGGACTCCTGGTCCCAAAGACCAACAGTACAAGACGTTGGATTGCCATTAGGCCCAGTATCAGAGGAACATCAGATAAATCATCCACACTTGAAAATCATATCCTGCTATTATTGGGTTGATATATGGATGGTATATGGATGTACCATTTCAGTAAACTTTCTCCGCAACAGTTAAGATTTTCATTCCAAGAAGGGAGCTAGTCCATCTTCCATGGACCAATAGCTTCACTGGAAATAAAGGTATTAATTCCGTTCAGTTCAGTTGCTAAGTCATGTCCGACTCTTTGCGACCCCATGAATTGCAGCACGCCAGGCCTCCCTGTCCATCACCAACTCCTGGAGTTCACTCAGACTCACATCCATCGAGTCAGTGATGCCATCCAGCCATCTCATCCTCTATTATCCCCCCTTCTTCTCCTGCCGCTAATCCCTCCCAGCATCAAAGTCTTTTCCAATGAGTCAATTCTTAACATGAGGTGGCCAAAGTACTGGAGTTTCAGATTTAGCTTCATTCCTTCCAAAGAACACCCAGGGCTGATCTCCTTCAGAATGGACTGGTTGGATCTCCTTGCAGTCCAAGGGACTCTAAGAGTCTTCTCCAACACCACAGTTCAAAAGCATCAATTCTTTGGCGCTCAGCCTTCTTCACAGTCCAACTCTCACATCCATACATAACTAATGGAAAAACCATAGCCTTGACTAGATGGACCTTAGTCAGCAAAGTAATGTCTCTGCTTTTGAATATGCTATCTAGGTTGGTCATAACTTTTCTTCCAAGGAGTAAGCATCTTTTAATGTCATGGCTGCAGTCACCATCTGCAGTGATTTTGGAGCCCCCAAAATAAAGTCTGACACTGTTTCCACTGTTTCTCCATCTATTTCCCATGGAATGATGGGACCAGATGCCATGATCTTCGTTTTCTGGATGTTGAGCTTTAAGCCAACTTTTTCACTCTCCTCTTTCACTTTCATCAAGAGACTCTGATGCTCCTCTTCAGTTTCTGCCATAAGGGTGGTGTCATCTGCATGTCTGAGGTTATTGATATTTCTCCCGGCAATCTTGATTCCAGCTTGTGTTTCTTCCAGTCCAGCATTTCTCATGATGTACTCTGCATATAAGTTAAATAAGCAGGGTGACAATATACCACCTTGACGTACTCCTTTTCCTATTTGGAACCAGTCTGTTGTTCCATGTCCAGTTCTAACTGTTGCTTCCTGACCTGCATACATATTTCTCAAGAGACAGGTCAGGTGGTCTGGTATTCTCATCTCTTTCAGAATTTTCCACAGTTTATTGTGATCCACACAGTCAAGGCTTTGGCATAGTCAATAAAGCAGAAATATATGTTTTTTCTGGAACTCTTTTGCTTTTTCTATGATCCAGCAGATGTTGGCAATTTGATCTCTGGTTCCTCTGTCTTTTCTAAAACCAGCTTGAACATCAGGAAGTTCACGGTTCATGTATTGCTGAAGCCTAGCTTGGAGAAGTTCGAGCATTACTGTACTAGCGTGTGAGATGAGTGCAATTGTGCAGTAGTTTGAGCATCCTTTGGCATTGCTTTTCTTTGGGATTGGAATGAAAACTGACCTTTTCCAGTCCTGTGGCGACTGCTGAGTTTTCCAAATTTGCTGGCATATTGAGTGCAGCACTTTCACAGCATCATCTTTCAGGATTTGAAACAGCTTCACTGAAATTCCATCACCTCCACTAGCATTGTTCGTAGTGATGCTTTCTAAGGCCCACTTGACTTCACATTCCAAGATGTCTGGTTCCAGATGAGTGATCACACCATCATGATTATCCAGATCATGAAGATCCCTTTGTACAGTTCCTCCATGTATTCTTGCCACCTCTTCTTAATATCTTCTGCTTCTGTTAGGTCCAGACCATTTCTGTCCTTTATTGAGCCCATCTTTGCATGAAATGTTCACTTGGTATCTCTAATTTTCTTGAAGAGGGCTCTAGTCTTTCCCATTCTGTTCTTTTCCTCTATTTCTTTGCATTGATCACTGAAGAAAGCTTTCTTATCTCTTCTTGCTATTTTTTGGAATTCTGCATTCAGATGCAGAGTTTATCTCTCATTTTCTCCTTGGTTTTTCCCTTCTCTTCTTTTCACAGCTATTTGTGAGGCTTCCCAGACAGTCATTTTGCTTTTTGCTGAAGAAGCTGAAGTTGAACAGTTCTATGAAGACCTACAAGACCTTTTAAAACTAACACCCCCAAAAGATGTCCTTTTCATTATAAGGGACTGGAATGCAAAAGTAGAAAGTCAAGAAATACCTGGATTAACAGGCAAATTTGGCCTTGGAATGCGGAATGAAGCAGGGCAAAGACTAATAGAGTTTTGCCAAGAAAATGCACTGGTCATAGCAAACACCCTCTTCCAACAACACAAGAGAAGACTCTACATACACATGGACATCACCAGATGGTCAACACCGAAATCAGACTGATTATATTCTCTGCAGCAAAAGATGGAGAAGCTCTATGCAGTCAACAAAAACAAGACCAGGAGCTGACTCCTTATTACCAAATTCAGACTTAAATTGAAGAAAGCAGGGGAAACCGCTAGGCCATTCAGGTATGACCTAAATCAAATCCCTTATGATTATACAGTAGAAGTGAGAAATAGATTTAAGGGCCTAGATCTGATAGATAGAGTGCCTGATGAACTATGGAATGAGGTTCATGACATTGTACAGGAGACAGGGATCAAGACCATCCCCATGGAAAAAGTATTAATTAGTGATTTAAAACTTGGAGTAGGAGAATTCCATGGCTGTCTAGTGGTTAGGACTCTGGGATTTCACTGCCAAAGGATACAGGTTCAATCCTGGCCAGAGAACTACCATCCCACAACCAGTGGTCTGGCAAAGAAAAACAACAACAGCAAACAAACAGAAAACAAGTAATGTGAAATCCCTAAAAATAAATAAGTAAAGCTTGGAGGAGAATGGGCAGCATATTAAAAAGCAGAGACATCATTTTGCTGACAAATGTCTATATAGTCAAAGCTATGGTTTTTCAGTAGTCCAGTATGGATATAAGAGTTGGACAATAAAGAAGGCTGAGCACTGAAGAACTGATGCTTTCAAACTGTGGTGTTGGAGAAGACTCTTAAGAGTCCCTTGGACAGCAAGGAGATCAAACCAGTCAGTCTTAAAGGAAATCAACCCTGAATATTCATTGGAGGGACTGATTGTGAAGCTGAAGCTCCAATACTTCAGATACCTGATGCAAAGAGCCAACTCATTGGAAAAGATCCTGATGCTGGGAAAGATTGAGGGCAGGAGGAGAAGAAGGCAACAGAGGATGAGATGGTTGAATGGCATCACCAACTCAATGGACATGAATTTGAGCAAACTTCAGGGGATAGTGAAGGACAGGGAAGCCTGGAGTACTGCAATTCATGGGCTCACAAAGAGTTGGACATGACTTAGTGACTGAACGGCAACAGAATGAGCAGAACTCGACTCCCTGACTCACCTTGTAAACAAAAAAGTCCTTTCAAATATCAGGGCACTCTTATTGCTTGTCCTTAATCACAGTTTGGTGGAAGGAACACATCCCTCTTTTCAAGAAATGCTGCCTGTACTGTGCTTGAGGAAGAAACAGCCCGTCCCTGATCCTTGTCATCAGCTTTGACTTTTTGGCCTTGAAAGATGCCTTTGCAGGCTGTCACAAGGCTCCACTGCTGTGTAGCATCTGGTGCCTATAAGTGTGGGTGCTTAGATCTGCTTTCGGGATGTGTGCTTACACTGTCTGGAATATAATATTTGTCACATGGCTTGATTTCTCTGTTAAAAAAAAATCAAATTCTTTCATATCTAATAACAAGTTATTTTACAGCATATTACCACGTGCATTATCTCACTTAATTTTTATAACAATCCTGTGAAGTAGGCATAATCCTTTTATAGAGGAAGAACCCAAGACCTCATAACTTTATAAGGAGTAAAATCAAATCCAGGTCCTCAGATTTCAAACCTAGTGTTTTCCATCTAGTCCACACGGTCTTGCAACATTTTCCTGGAGCCATCGTTGAAATTAAATATATACATGTAGCATGTGTGCACGTATGCTCAATCACTTCAGACATGTCCGATTCTTTGAGACATTATGAACTGTAGCTTGCAAGGCTCCTCTGCCCATGGGATTCTCCAGGCAAGAACACTGGAGTGTGCTGTCATGCCCTCATCCAGGGTATCTTCCTGACCCAGGGATCAAACCCCAGTCTCCTGCATTGTAAGCAGATTCCTTACCTGCTGAGCCACCCGGGAAGCCCTGCACATATTACATATATATTTGTTTTTATATTATGAGCAATAATGAGAAACCATTTGGCCGTAAAGCAACAGAGAACAGAACTCATTTTTTTTCTCTCTATAACGCTTTTGCAGTAATCCTGGATATTTAAAGCAGTATTAATGACTAGAACTTACTGTAGAATGCTCAGTCTCCACCTCAAAAGTGTGGATTCTGTTTTCTATACCTGTAAGTCAATCACTGCAAGACTGGAGTGAGAAAGAGCAATCCCTGGGGAGGAAAATGATCTGGGACTCCCAATCACAGGTAGAACCATGCATGAAGGGCAAGACTTACTTAAGGAGTTCCCCGAAGAGCCAGCCAAGCTTCACTGGGGCATAACAATATAATATGCACACACATTTTCTCTTTTTTTCATGGGTTTAGGCAATAGATGGGTTCCAAAGAGTTGCATAAAAATTACGTGCTTATCAAGTCACTCAATACATAGTTTTAACAGGGATAGTTTTTTGGGGAGAAATACCTAACTGTCTTTTCTCCTCTTCTGACTCCACACTTCTTTGATCATGATCTTCCATCTGCTCTCATCTGTTCCTCTTTTGAGCTATCTTTCTTGAAACATTGGCTCCCAAATTTCCTAGAATACATGGCTGTAGAAGACTAAAACCAGAGGATTTTTAAGTTATCATGTTTCTGGTTTAGAAAGTTTAACCAAGTTTACTGAGAAAGTCAGTGTTTAGAACACCCTGCTGAGATTCAGCCCAGAGAAGAGCATCACCCACAGGGCTCAAAGCTCATGGACAGAAGAACTCAGGCACCAGGTATTCTGACCCTCTAACCCAAACTGCAAAGTACGTGGAAGAGTCTGGAGAGATCTGCTGGAGAACAGGCTTACGGACGGCCCCTGTGATTACTCCTTGTCTTCCCACTTCCCAAACACACTGCGGTCAAGCCTCAGGAGCAAAGATTAAGGAAAACCATGTCAAAGAAGAAGAGGAAATGCCCACTGCCCAGCCCTGCAGCCTCATCTCCTACTAAGGAGCATCACACTGCTGGGTTGTGGGCGGCCTGAGCCCCCAGCCTGACTCCAGCTGATGCCTGGAAATTTCAGAGCGAGTGTGGCATGGGGTTGAGGACATAGGCTTGAAACTGAACCTCTTCACTCCAAATTCCAGCTCCAGCATTTATTAGCTATTTGACCTTTAGAATAGAAACAGTGTCAACCTCACAGTGAAGATTAAATGAATTAACCTGTGTAAAGTGCTTGGAAGAGTCCCCAGGACATAGTAGGTCCTTCATAAATGTGGAAGCAGAGTAAGGTGGAGCTGTTCCAAGAAAGTCGGGGTGGATCCAAAAGATTTGTCTATTGAGAGATTCCTCCTTGTCCCCCAGACTGACTCTACTCTTAGAAGACACCCTCCCTTGGGTTAATCTGCCACTAGGAAGGAAGTCCTTTGTGAGGGGCTGCAGGGGACGGAGCAGGGGAATGACTCCTTAAGTCCCTGATGTGTTTTCATCCTCGTAAATTCCCTCACCCCATACTCTGCAGCTGACTAAGGCCCCCTTTCCCACTCCAGTCTCCTGATCCAGTTTGACTGAGAGCTCAGTGAAGCTTTCTCCACTTTCCAACCTGAAACTATCATTGAATTTTCTTCAAATAGTCCAGGACTATGGTGACGAAAAAGGAAGGCATTTCAAGAACACTACGTGTCTTTCTGCTAAGAAAGACAACAAAATTCAACACGCACACACTTGTCTCTATTTAAAATCTCTTCCATCGTATATCTGAAAACTGTGACAGCTTTTCCTGCTCAGCATTTAAAAGCAGCTTAATCCCTCTTTCTAAAGAAAAGCTTCCCTAAGGACTAGCAATTCACTGCAGTGTCAAAATGAGGTGAAATAAGAAAATAGTTCCAACTGGCAATACTTCCTCTCAACATAGTGTTTGCTACCCAGGAAAGTGTGGCAAAAAGCACATGGATTGAAAATCAAAAGACTCTGTCTTTCAGATCATCGTTTCCTCTCTGTTTGATTCTCTGTGTGACATTGGATATGGAATTCTCTCTGGGACTCCGCTTTGCAGTTTCAAACCCAGGGGCTTAAAGTGTAACAGAGATCTCTCCCTGCCTCTCTCACTTCCTTCCTATTTTCCTTTCTTCCTTCCTTCTCTTCCTCTCTTCCCATCTTCCTCTTCTCCTTCCCCTTCTTCTCCTTTTTCTTCTTAGATCTTTCTTCCTATTTTTTAAATTTCAAGTAGTAGAGATCCCCTTCCTGCCAGTAAATGAAGTTTCATCCACTTGGCCAGTATCTTAAACATGAAGATGGAGTTGCTCTTGTGATGGTCTTCCCTTGCCTTCAGGAGTGTATTGGTAGCTAACTAGCAACATATGTCTCCTTAGAACCTAAGGGTTTTTTAGAAAAAAAGAAAATCACTGAATTATAGGATAAGAAACCACATACTATAGTGCAAGGTACATTCATTTTGGCATAAGACCTCAGTCCAAATTCCTACTCACGCCTGCTCTTACCAGGGCACAACTATAGAGAAGTCATTTTACATGAGTTACTCCTTGAACCCTCATCATCTGTAAAATGGGAACACTGTCTAGTCAATACAGTTATTATGAGGATTCAAGGGAAGACTGTATTAAAGGATGAGTTAAATTACTAACAGGGGCTCAATAAATATTGAGGAGACCAAATGTTCCACCCAACACCTGTAGTCTTGGAATCATGACCCTTTCACTCTCAAAAGGTTCTAGTTTGGACAATAATCATATGACTGTCAATCTCCTAAAGTCACCTCTCCCAGTTTTGATTCTGGGGCTCTCAAAACATGCATGAGTCTATTGGTTGAGTCCTGGAATCCCACAAGGGACTACAGACAACTTGTTAATGTCAAGGCATGAGGATGTGGTTAGGGTCACGGCAGAGGTAGGCGGGCAGCTCACAGACATAGAGGAAATTTTGTTTGATGCTTTTCTACTTCACCAGGGGAGGGGTCCCCTCAGCCCAATAACTGGCAAATTCCGCAAGCATCCACATTTGGACCAGAGTTCTGAAGGAAGCCAGTTTTCCAAGAAAGCCAGCCTTTGCTCGTACTAAGAGGACCTGTGTTGGGAGTCAGCAGACTCATTTGTTTCACGTCTCCTGAAATCCTGGTGTTTCCTTTCCTTGTTGAACACAGACATGCACGATTCACTTACACTGTTGGGAAATGAAACACTTGAACTATAAATTCAGAGCTGGGACTAAGTGAACACTGACCTTAAGAGTATATTCTGATATACAGACAATATGTGCGGGGGCGGGGATTTTGTGTGATTCTGTGTGTTTGTGGTTCAGTTCAGTTCAGTTCAGTCACTCAGTCGTGTCCAACTCTTTGCGACTCTGTGAATTGCAGCACTCCAGGCCTCCCTGTCCATCTCCAACTCCCGAAGTTTACCCAAACTCATATCCATCGAGTCGGTGATGCCATCCAGCCATCTCATCCTCTGTCATCCCCTTTTCCTCTTGCCCCCAATCCCTTCCAGCATCAGGGTCTTTTCCAATGAGTCAAATCTTTGCATGAGGTGGCCAAGTATTGGAGTTTCAGCTTCAGCATCAGTCCTTCCAATGAACACCCAGGGCTGATCTCCTTCAGAATGGACTGGTTGGATCTCCTTGCAGTCCAAGGGACTCTCAAGAGTCTTCCTACACCACAGTTCAAAAGCATCAATTCTTCGGTGCTCAGCTTTCTTCACAAGTAAGTAAATCCATTACCAGCCAACAAACACTTGTGGACTTTGTGTGTGTGTGTGTGTGTGTGTGTGTGTGTGTGTGGGTGTGTGTGTGTTATTGATGCTGTCCCAAGCCATCAGCTTATTTGTAGAATTGAATAGTTTGTTCATGGAAAGTGAGCCACTTCAGAACTGTGTTTTTGGCTTCTAGAACAGCCTTGAGAACGAGAGTAAACGCAAGTGGCACCTATCACTCGGGCAGCCTCCACAAACAGCATTTTGGAGTGTTAACAGCCCTTAATAAAGACTCTCACTGGTGTTGGTTAAACAAACAGGCAGTAAGGTGAGGAAGGCACTCAGCGGCCCATCTCCATGTTGACTAGCTGTTATCCTCTCGGCCTTGGCTGACACTCCGGCACATTCCCGCCCCAGCACCTTCTGATGAGAGCCAGTGGTATTCGCCACCTAGGAAACAGAGGTTTTATTGTTTAAACCTCTACTGAAACAGGTGGCTGTCCACAGACGTTGTGCCACTTTCCAATGTTGGAGGTAATCTGGGGATGGAATTTGAATGTTTAAATATGATCATTTCTGGGATAGTTTCATTACTGATAGCGTGAGTGGGGCAGGAAGTTTAGAAAAACCAATGACCCTTAGTACCTGTGAACAGCTTACTCATCTCCTTGGGAGGGAGGAGAAGGGAGGGGTGGGCAGTATAAAGGTTTTTGAGCAAATCACTGTGCCACTTTAGAGCTGGATCTACAGTTAGAGCTGGGCTGCTATTAGTTCTGCCCTAACTAAACTGGAATTTAAGCAAGGGTGATGAAACTGTCTGTACTCCTCTTTTTCCACAGTCAGGAAAAGCCCACCCATTCTCCCAGGTCCACCTCAAACAGCACTCACCTCTTCTAGGAAATTTTTTCCTCGCACATCCCTCCTCTAACCCCATCAGGGGAAATTATCTTTTCTCCTCTGAATTCCCGCAATACAAATTTCAGCTGCATATGAGTCACTAGAGTTGTTTACAAACAAGGGAAGTACCTCTCTACTCCAACAACTGGAAATCCTGTTTCCAGTTTTGATTCCCTTGAAAGTGAAAGTGAAAGTGTCTCAGTCATTTCTGACTCTTTCTGACCCTTTGGACTGTAGCCTGCCAGGCTCCTTTGTCCATGGAATTCTCCAGGCAAGAATATTGGAGTGGGCAGCCATTCCCAGCTCCAGCAGATCTTCCCAACCCAGAGATCAAACCCTGGTCTCCTACACTGCAGGCAGGTTCTTTACTCTCTGAGCCACCAGGAAAATGTGAATAATACTCTCTAAGTGACTTGTATAGGCAGACAGAGCTGAGAACCAACCACTGCTTTTCTCCAAAGAGATTCTGATTCCATTATCTGGAGTAGGCACCAGGAATTTTAATTT
Organism: Nanger dama; assembly: GCA_917880005.1. Lineage (NCBI taxonomy): Eukaryota > Metazoa > Chordata > Mammalia > Artiodactyla > Bovidae > Nanger > Nanger dama. The sequence continues at coordinate 23,942,687 of CAKJTW010000025.1, read as the reverse complement.
TTTTTTTTTTTCTGTAGGAATTTTAATTCTTAACCAGCATCTTGGGGTTTGTTCCCAGTTCACATTTGAGAAACACTGCCATGGCCCTTGGGCTCTAAAGGGGGTCTGATAACTAACAGCTTAACATTGCCTTATCAGGCATGTAAATCCTGGAAACTGAAGAATCCTTCGGTCTTCTAAGCGTCACAAAGCTATCCTCATACACAAGAGTGGAGGCAAAAGCTGAGGCAGAGGTGAATTGTTCTAATCATGGGAGAGAGAAGGCTGAGCACGTAGGGGGTGGGGAAGGGGAGTGGGGCTGGGAGAGAGAGAATGGGGACGGAAGCTGGGGTGGACAAGGCTGAGGAAGACAAGGCAGGAAACCCACGGCTGGGGCACACGACCACATCCCAAAACCAATGCTGAGGAATGAAACTATTTCAGGAGAATGAGTGAGTGAAAGTTGCTCAATCTTTGTGCTCCCCATGGACTGTAGCCAGGCTCCTCTGCCCATGGAATTCTCCAGGCAAGAATACTGGAGTAGGTTGCCATTCCCTTCTCCCGGGGATCTTTCCAACCCAGGGACTGAACTCAAGTCTCTTGCATTGCAGGCAGATTCTTTACTGTCTGAGCCATCAGGAAGTCCTAATTTGTCAACTGTTTGCTCCAAGACATGCAAAGCAATCTCCCTCCTCCATTTCCCATTATAAACCTTGAGTAAAAAGTGCTGGAGACCTTTTCCGTGTTGGCAAAGGTAGGAACAGGGAGACACTCAAGAAGCAGAGAAAGAGGCGGAAGAACAGCTCACATATGGCTGACATGTGTGCGCCTCATCATTGCACGAAACAGGTGTTTAACAAGTATTTGTGAAACAAATGAAATGACTACTGGGAAAAGTTGAGAAGGAAGACCCGTGGTTCTTACCACCACAGAGGCCTGACAAGGGTAGGAAGAGAAATGAAGTGGCCTTTGCCTTACCTTACCAGTTTGCAAAGGCAAATCCTAACTTCAAATCCTTAACTTCAAGTTAACACAGTACACGAGCATCTGCCAAGAAAGAGCAAGCAAGTTCAAAGCATCTAGTGCCAAAGAACCATCCATGTGACATTAGCTTGGCTATTGTTATTGTTTTGGAAAATTGGGGCAAGAAAAATTAAAGGAGGCAACTGAAAATACACAAAGGAAACTTACCGCATTCCACGTATCCTGGTGTGCATGGCACTGACCTAAAGGCAAGCAGAGCACGAGATGTCCATACAACCCAGCTGGCGGAGTGAAATGTTGCCCTGGGTCCCATCTGTTCTAAGCCAAAGCGACAGATATAGCCTGGGGCTTCTACTCACAGTTCAGATTCACACAGCTCAGTAGCAACTCTTCCTTCTTTTGCAAGTCATGTTACTTGGCTTGGAAGCTATGTTTATCTCTGAACCGACAGAATTCACCTTGATGACCTTAGAACGACTGTCCTAGGACTAGCACTGACTCAGAGAGAGACCTAAGCAAGAACCAGAAGCAAGTACTTTCGTTCTCTAGGGCTGTCGAGGTGGGGTAGATATCCTTTGTTTCTGTCGGTACAACACCCTCCTGACTTTGGACAACTCTCTTCTTCATTCTGTGTCATCCCAGCAGAGCTACCAATCTCCACATCCACCAGCATCCCCTTCCTGACCACAGGGTAGGTCATGTGACTCCAGAGGAGCCAATCGTAATGCTCTGGGCCTCTAGCAACAGTGGTTGATCCAGGTGTAGTTGTCTGTTCTAAGCAAGGCCACTCAAAGTCTTACCTGGATTGCTAAATGGGCATTTGAAGTTAACACCCTGGAAAACATGTGAATCTGGTGACCAGAGTTGGTCCCTGGGCTGGAGCCAATAACCAGAGGACACTGAGCTAAGGGGTAATGAGAGGCTGGTCCTTGGCGTCACTGTTGGAACCCCTGGATCCAGCTGTACCTGAAGGTAGGTCATCTTGGGACTTGACCAGCTTGTGAAATTTCATTTTGTTTGTTCATTTATGCTTAGGTTAATTTTAAATTGGGTTTCTGTAACATATAATGGAAAATGTTGTAATGAACATAAGTGAATATAAAATGGTTATATTCAAGCTACTTTCATGAAGCAAAATGGAATCATCTCTTTAGTTATTGGTTGAACACCCGTTCAGAGCCGAGACCTACACCAAGACAGGAAATGTACACCTCGTTTGCGTGTCCCACTTAGCACATGTAGATCTGAGGCTTGGAGAGGTTGCTTGTTGTTGACAAAAATCACTGAGCTAATCAGTGGAGGAGTGAGTACCCACATCTACACTCAGCTGTCATTCACTTTACTCCATGCTCCCAAAGGGAGCATGGATAGGGGCCATCCAGTTATTGGGCATTAATTAGCAACTCTTTCATGCTTATTTAGCTGGCAGAATGCCAGGACTTCTCTGTGAAGCTAAGCCATCAGTGCAGCTCCTTTTGTCCTACACAAGGCCCTGAGTTTCCCAACCAAACTCTTGAGGGAGGCAGAGCCCAGCCTGGAAACCCAACAGTCACCGTACCAGTCAGGTGGGCTGCCTGTGCCACACCCCAGGCCACCAGAAGAGGCTTACTCTGCAATTAGCACTTGTTGGCTGAGAGCTGGAGGGGAAACAAACACCAAGATGGTGAGTTTCATCTAGGACCAGCTGCTTTCTTGGTCCACAGTGAGCTCATTCAGCCTTTCCTGAAGTGGAGGAGCAGAGGAGTTGAGACAGTTCTGATACATTAAAAAAAAAAAAAATGAAGTGAGTATAACCAGGTTCATCCCTGACCCCATATGTGACTAACTCTGTCCATCCTTCCTCTCCTGCTTCCCCTTGGAAGTGGCAGGGGGAATCACAGCCTAAGGAACACATTCCAAAGGCTCATTAATGAGGTTTTCCTTTGTTTGAATGTCAAATCCCACCTCCAGTTTTGAAAAATGCATGATTTCCCCTATTTAAATTCTCATTCTGAGTTTTGAAAATGCATAAACATACCATGGACTTCCCAGGTGGCTCAGTGATACAGACTCTGCCTGCCAAAGCAAGAGATGCAGGTTCAATCCCTGGGTTGGGAAGATCCCTGGAGGAAGAAATGGCAACTCATTCCAGTATGCTTGCCTGGGAAATCCCATGGACAGAGGAGCCTGGTAGGCTACAGTCCATGAGGTCACAAAGAGCTGGACACAACTGAGCTAAACAACAGCAACAAACATTGCCCAGCACCACCATTCATTGCCTCTGTGACTCTGGGCAGGCTGCACAGTCTCTCCAAGCCTCAGTTTCCTCTTCTGAAAAATGGGTATGATGCTACCTACCCAAACTTATCACAAGAATTTAACAAGGTGATTGCCATCACTCCCCCTGGTACCTGGCAGGTGGTGAAGTTACGGTAATGGTAAATATTGGCAGGTTTTCCCCTGAGTATTCACAGGAACAAACTTCATGTGTACTGGACACTGGCTCCCTCTGCCTCATTTTGTGTTGCTGCCTATTAAATAGCCAACTTCTTCCAAATGAGGCAGGAAGTGAGTGACAGCTTTTCCCGTTGCCATTTTCCATGACCCTAGAATCCCCACAAATAATTACTGACCAAATAATTGTGTGGGAATAATATTGTCTGTCTTACAGTTGATGTAAGGACTACATGGCTCATAAGAAGGAGGTCAAGAAATAATGGCTATTGATCATGATTCAGAGTAATTAACTTGAAAATATAACAGATTTCTCTCCTCTGTGTAGAAGGAACAGGAAAAAGAAATATGACTTGAACACTCAAGTGCTAGCTCTAAACTAAAGTTTTTGAGGTCCAGAGTGTTATGCCAATTTCACAGAAGGGGAAACTGAGCCCAGGAAAGACTTTTATCCAAGATCCCAAAGCTGAGTAAGAGACATGGACCAGTTGCATCTGATTCCAAAACTACATTCTTTCCCCACCACCTTGCCTCTCCTGTACCCTGGTTGTGGGCAACCTACCCCATCCGAATACAGTACTCCACAGTCAGAGGCTCTGAATACTAGCTGTCAAGGCTCCAGCTCCGACTCACATCCAGGCCCTTTTCCTTGGCTGTGAAGCAGACAGCCTGTTTACAGGACACAGGTCTGGGATGGCAAAGGCTCAGTGCCTGTTTGTCTGCTTTCTGCCTTCTCCTCTCACTCAGACCTTCAGTGAGTCAGTTATGGTTACATCCACGGATGGTTTGTGCTGAGCTCACTCCAGCTTAGGAAGGTGTCTGAGCCCTGCAGGTCACTGGGTGAAAGTGCCAGAGCAGACAGACAGATGACCTCTTGCCTCCCTTGCCGGAGGGAGCTGTTTGTTGAGTAAAGAGTTCAAGAGCATCCTCTCCAAGTCCCAAACAGTCCTGGAATCACCACCCCCCACTTTCCAACCACAGATGTTTTCTTGCTCACAGCCAGGTTCCAAATGAGACAGGCCCTGCCTGGATGGAGCCCTAGAAGAGACTGCGAGGCTTCCCTTGCAGCGGGGGAATGTGAATCTGATACGTTGTTTTCACCACTCTAAACCCAACATCCTGGTCCCTAGTCCAGTCCCGCCTCAGAATTCCCCCTTCTACAGCAGAGATGGCTACGTGCTCCCAAACATTCCTGCACCACCCTCCTCACCATCGAGTGGAATTGCCACTGGGACGTAGCTGCCCTGTCAGTGATGCCATTTCCCAGCATACCTTGCTTCTGGTGGAGGTCATGTGACCACTTCTCACCAATGAGCAGGCGGTGTGCCTCCCTCCTGGAACACCCCATGCCTTCTCTACCCTCATCACAGACAGAAAGAAGCCACAGGAAGGAGCCTGGGTTCCTGACTCACCATGCGGAAGGTTTCTGAGACTAGGAACACCCACGGAGATGGAATGGTGATTGAGAAATAAAGCTTTATTATTTTGAAGCCACTGAAAAATTCAGATGTACTGTTAAAGCAAATAACATTACTCTCCTTAACAAACCCCAGGGTTGAGATAGCAGCGTCTATTCTGGACACTTGATCTCAGTGACAAATTTCCGCACTTCCTTGTGCACCTTCCTGCCATTTACTGCTTTTAACTCCCCTGATAGAAGCTTGCCTGTTCTCTCACAAGTCCAAACCTTACCCATCATGTACTAATGTCAATACAACCACTTCTAGAAATCCTTTCCTGAAATCTGCAACTGAGACTTCTGTCTCCCTCTCCTGAGCTCAGGCAGCAAGGCTTCTTAAGGCCATGATAGCTTTGAAACCTGTTGATTCATCACTTGATCCCAGGTCTTATCTCCCCTCCCAGTTCCTTAGAAAAAGAACTCCACCTGCTTCAACTATGCGTTCTCCATTTCGAGTATTGAATAGAATTATGTCTGGTACCTGGCTTCTTCTGGTAGCTCAGCTGGTAAAGAATCCATCTGCATTGCAGGAGACCCTGGTTCAATTCCTGGGCTGGAAAGATCCCACTTAAGGAATAGGCTACCTACTCCAGTATTCTTGGGCTTCCCTGGTGGCTCAGATGGTAAAGAATCTGCTTGCAATGCAGGAGACCTGAGTTTAATCCCTGGGTTGGGAAGATACGCTGGAGGAGGGCATGTCTGCACACTCCAGTATTCTTGCCTGGAGAATCCCCATGGACAGAGGAGCCTGGCAGGCTATACAGTCCATGGGTTGCAAAGAGCCAGACACGACTGAGCTACTAAGCATAGCACATGCTGGTACAAAGGTGGTATTTGGGAAGTATACTAAGTTAATTCAAAATTGTAAGTCAAGGAAAGACTCAGAAAAGGCAGATGATAAGAAGAAGACCAAGTAAACCATGATGAGGTAACAAGTAAACACTGACACTCTGTTTAACACAATACAATGTCACCTCTGACTCTACTCACAGACCCTCAGAGGTCAGGCAGCTTCCCAGAGCAGAGCTCCTCCAATCAATGAGGTAGGATCCAGTTTCCTCCCATCCCAAGTCATTTGCTTCTAACTGTGCAAATATGGTTGCGAGATCATGGAAATCTACCCAGGAAATTTTATAGGTAGGCTGGAATTGGTGTACCCTCTAAGAGCTTGAACTGTTGTGTATGAAACCAACGGCACTGGCATCTTTTGAGAACATGTTGAAACACAGAACTGTGAGCCCTTCCCTAGACCTACTGAATCAATCTGCATTTTTATAGGATTCCTGGGTGATGGATATACCCCTTACAGTGTGAAAAAGCACTAGTGAACATCGTTTCTGCCCACATTCCACTGGCAGGAACTCAATCTCAAGGCCCAAACCAATTGCAAAGAAGGCTCAAAAAACTTCCCTACCCTGATGCCTAGATAGAGGAAGTGGATTTTGCTATATGCTGTGTGGAACAGCATCATGTAAGAAAGAAAGGGTCCATTCCCACCTCCAAGTCAGTTAAGTCATATAGTTACTCTCTCTGTTAGTCACCTGCTCTGCAATAGCCAGGGATGGATGGCGCTTCTATGCCTGGCTGAATAAGGGACAGGCTGTTTCAAGACGGTAGAATCTAGCGGAAGGGCGGAGACTGCCAACATATCTGGAGAGAGATGGAAGCCCGGTGAAAAGTCGCATTAAAAAACCTCTCGGCTAAGGACACTGAAAGAGCATTGAAGCAGTTAGCGTGCCCTGAAGAAAAGAGCTCCCCTGTGTCCCACCAGTGGTCATTCAACCAGTGCAAAGGTAGCAAGCAGCCACAGCTGCAAGCGGAAACAAGCCGCTGCTCATTTTCTGTGCAGTTTTCACCTGCTAGATGCAACTGTCCGGTCTCACGGGTTCCATTGGTCATCGTTTCTCATTGGTTCTTACTGTTCTTATTAGTTGAAATCTATTTTAATCATGCTATTTAATTTTTCAAGAACACAAGGATATGAGGTCCACATACTTTCATCTTCTTTATGAATGGTTAATTAAGCAGCACTGAGTGGAGCATGAAAAGTGGAGGAAATGTTTAAAAATCCTTTTCATGTAAATATGTAGACCACTTGAGAAAACTCAGAAGTCCTTTGTAATATTTGCTCTTGATGGTGTTTTGCTTGGGAAATGCTGGTAAGCCAGCTCTGATCTTAAATTTTAAAGTATTTCATTAAAATTTTAAAAGAAAACAGAAAATTGCTTCATAATAAGATTAGCTTCCATGTGCTAGACATGGAAAAAAATCAACCCTGAAACAATCAAAATTTCTCCATCAACACTGAGCATATAACTTTTATAGCAGAACATCTCTTGTCCAAATATAATGTATTTTTATTTTTAAACCACAGGGAAATAAATTATCTAGAAACTCATTAGGAGAAAAGAAATCCTTGAAAAATATGTATCATGAAAAACATTTCTAGTGCATATAAATTAGCATTTCATATTCACTCCTAATTTTTTTTTTAAGTCTTTATTTAGTTTTTACTATGTTGCTTCTGTCATTTATATTTTGGTTTTTGGCCATGAGTCATGTGGGATCCCAGCTTTCTGACCAGGGATCGAACCCTTACCCACTGCATTGGAAGGCAAATTCATAACCACTGGACCACCAGGGAAGTCCCTCACTTGTGTGATTTAACATTAGGAATCAATTTGGTGTTGCATAATTCATGAGTGAGCTTCTAGCATGAATGAGTAATATACATATGTATGCCATCAATAATGGGGAAATGCTTGCATTGTTAAAGGGCCATATGTCCTTTTCTCTTCCTTTTGCTTTCATTTCTCTTCCTTGTGCTTTCATTCGAGGACAGACCACCTCTTTAGACAAACCATCCCTCTCATGGCTTCAATAGCTGAGTTGGTGACTCCCAAGTCTTCCTCTTGAATCCACCCTGCTCTTGAACTTTATACTTACGTAGCCAATTCAGTGTTGGACACTTGTTTCCAGGTGACTTAGGCCAAATGAAACCACCTCAGTTGTCTATCTTGTTAGTTTAACAGTTAGATAATTGACAGTGGACTTAGGTAAATAACCTTAGTAAATACCTAAATTAACCTTTCCTTGATGACTATCTGCAAAGAGGAGGTAGGCAAAGAATTATCTTCTTTCCATGGTCTTTTCTGCTTCTCTGAGTCTAATGAGCATCCTAAAATGAAATATTAGTCCTGTATAATAAAAAGATACAATCTAAAGATAAATAAAATTTCTAAGTTAGGAAGTAGAGAGAAAGTATGGGGAAAATACGTCAAAGAATCCCCACAATAGCTCTTGAAGGAGGTGTTAATAACCCAGTTTAAAATAAGAAAACAAGACTCATTGAGATTAGAAAGTTCTAGCACTGGGATTCATAGTCATGTCTATTTGGCTCCAAAATCAACGTTTTCCCTATGGCCCAGAGTAACACACACAGGTGTTCTCTCTGCATCTAAGACCCTGAGTTTTCACTAGATTCTAAGAATACTTCTGGATACATTAATGCTGACTTCACAGCGACCCTCAGTCTCCATCATCCTCCACTTCAAGTCTCCTCCAGTTACCTGGGATCTCACCTGTGCTGAGCACATGATGTGTGCAAGGCCCTGGGCCTTAGTATCAGTTCACCTTCATAATCCTCCTAGTAAGTGGATATTGTTACTCCCTCCCATTGCCAGAGGGGGAAATTTACTCAGAGAAGTGAAATCACACCTCAAGTCACATAGTTGGATGAGGTGGATTTCAGATTTGAATCTATAGCTGTTGGATCACAAAATGATTGCTATTACTGATTGTAGGACCATCTAAGATTGGTGACCGTATAAACAAACAAACAAACAAAATCTAGCAGTTCAGTGCCTTCTTGATGATGACTAGTGAGATCCATCTCAGACCACTTTCCCTCTCCCTGGCCATAGTCTTCACATCTGTAGAAGAGAAGCCTACTTCAGTACCCCTTGCAGTGGGGTTATCAAATGATCAAGTCCGTTATTAAATAATCAAATCAAAGGAGTCACCACAAGCATTAAAAACAAGAAGAAGAAGAAAAAATCAGAGCAAAGATGGACATTGTTTCTTGACAAATACATACACTCATGCACACACACAAGCATATATAGGTGTGTGTGTGTGTGTGTGTGTGTGCGCGGTGCATGCACTAGGTCATGACATGAGGTCAATTTGCCATTGTCACTGTCAATTTGCTGCTGTCAGGAGGTTGAAAATTACTGCTTTAAGGTACCTTTCAGACCATGCACTTCAGACTGAGTTAGTTCTGACAATTTTTGAGTGCAGACCCACTAGTTTCCTGGCTACTCTGTAGACCAATAGACAAAGGAAAACCTTAGAACCAGAGAGCCATGGATTTGAATTTGACTCTTCTACTTCTGACTTTACGCCCTTGGGCAAAGCATGTCATCTCTTTGGGCTGCAGTTTCATCATCTATAGAATTCAAGCAGTAATGCCGGTCTTATAGGATAATAATGAGACTTAAAAGAAAATACAAATACTTAGCAGAATTCATAGCACAGAGTAACGCTCAAAATATGTTAATTACAACCATTATTATTAACTAAGTATTTTATTATGACCATTATCATTAGTTTCAAATTGCATTGAAATCGTTTATTTACACATCTCTTCCTAAACTATACTTACAAAGAAATCCCAGGTATTCTTTGTCATTATATTTTCAAAGCACATTTTATTCAGTGCAAACTGATGATGCAGACAATACTTCCAAAGTTAGAACTCAAACAAGAAGGTATAAAAACCACTCCCCACACCCTCCCATAAATTTCTGATAGAAATTTCATTCAGTTAAGGGCGGTTTGAAAAGACAATGTGGTCTTGAAAAGTAGTAACAGTAACAAAGAGTAAGCACAGTTAGGCATGTTATCCTTACAGTATGAGATCACCCATGTCATTTTATTTCAATCTCACAGCCTCACCGCAGTGGAAATAGTCAATATTATTTTCCTGTCCCACTACACAGATGTGGATGCTAAAGCTCAAAAGAGGCACAATGACTTACCCAGTGCCACAGAACCAGGAATACTGACTTCAAGCCGTATGTTCTTTCATTTGTATCAGTGACTTTTGAAAACTTGAGTTAAATTAACATATAATATTATATTAGTTTCAGGTGAACAACACAGTGACTCAGTATTATTATACCTCATGGCCTGATCACAGCAATAACACCAGTTATCATCCATCACCACACAAACTTGTTACAATACCGCTGACTACAGTCCCTATGTGTACACTCTACGCCCATGATTTTATACCTGGAAGCTTGCACCTCTTAATCCCCTCCACTTTTTTTTTATCTCCCCCTGCCCCTTCCCTCTAGCAACCACTAGTTCTTTCTCTGCATCTATGAGTCTGTTTCTGTTTTGTTTAGTTGGTTTGTTTTTTAGATTCCATATGTAAGTGGAATCATGTGATCTTTGGTGTTTCTTGTCTGACATTTCACTTCATATAAACTTCCAGGTTTATCCATGTTACCACAAATGGCAAATATCGTTCTTCTTATGGGTGAGCAATATTCCATTGTAGCTATATCCTGTACTCGTGTGTGTGCTCAGTCGCTTCAGCTGTGCACAGCTCTGCAACCCCATGGACTGTAACCCGCCAGGCTCCTCAGTCCATGGGATTCTCCAGGAAAGAATACTGGAATGGGTTGCCATACCCTTCTCCAGGGGATCTTCCTGACCCAGGGATCAAACCCACATCTCCTCCACTGCAGGCGGATTCTTCAGCAACTGGGCCACCAGGAAGCCCCCTATCTACCGTATCTTCCTAAATATTAGGATGTGTGCAAGAATAACCAAGGGCCCATTCGAAAACACATCACCAGCCTCACTCCCAGAGATTCTTAGTTCCTTCATCGTGGACAAGCAGGATTTGGCTTCTGACAAGCACCTGCAGATGACTCTGATCCAGGCAGTCAAAGAGATGCACTGGGTCTCCTAAAGACGCCCACTCACAAGCAGGGGCCTTCATTCTGAAGCCTGGTAAACCTGTTATATATTTTCCAAAGGCTGCTCTCAGTTGGATGGGCACGTAGGGAGCTGGAATCAAGAAAACTCAGCTTTTATTTTAGTAGTGGTTTTCATCCTTGACCAAGCGTTAGGCCCTGGTGCTGACAGTGGTAAGGAGGACATGTTCAGAGTGTCTCTCTTTTCTAATCCACTCTTCATGACCCAAGAGTTGGACCAACCTTTAACTACACTACACCGTGGGGACTGGAAGGTTCCAGCATTCTGAAGGGCTTCTGGAGGGGGAAGATCCACCTTCTGAGAAGCCATCTTCAACTGCTTTAGCTGGAGTTGGTCCCTCCAACCATAGCTCCTGCATCCTTTGTGTCCAGAGTAGTGTCACTCTGTTACTTAGATGCCTATCACCCAGAAAGAGAGCTGCAGGGCAGGGTGGGCAAGGGAATCACTTTTTCTTCATGCTTCTATCCCCAGTGCCCAGTCCCCAGTCCCAGGCACTCAGCAGATACTTACAGAATGTGTGAACCAAAAAACAAATGCGTGAATGGAGAACAAATAGAATCATGACTTATTCATATTACAGCGTTTAATGAAACTTTCCTAGATGCTTTTGTCTTTTTCTAGTCATTAGGTTTGACCATCTCTAGAATTCAAAGGAGATCTTTTTTTTTTTGACCATGATAAAACCTTCTTTTATTTTTCTTGGAATACTTTAAAAACATAAAAGGAACGCTTCTCATGAAGCTATAAAAATGATGCACAATGAACTCTGTGGTTTGTGAGACATGAAACACCATAAACTGTTTTGAAAAGATAATTTTACTGGAAACAATATATTTGGAAACTAATTAGCCATCTCAATTGCCAAACCTTGGCCTGCTAATCCCCTCGAGAAATATCGGCCATGAGGCTTTGTGGTGCAACCAACATTTCACAGAATGATTTTCCCAGGACAGGTCTCGTGCATCCAGACCAATGTTATAACAGCATTCTCTCGATCGCCCTCTGAAAAAGAGAGGGTACCATTCCCATTTCACAGCTGTAGTGACTGAGAGTCAGAAATCACATGGCTAATAAAAGGTGATGCGTGTGTGTGTGTGTGTGTGTGTGTGTGTGTGTGCTCAGTTGTGTCTCTTTGCCACCCGCTGGACCGTAGCCAACCAGGCTCTTCTGTCCATGGGATTTTCCAGGCAAGAATACTGGAGCGATTGCCATCTCCACCTCCCAGGGGCCTCCCGGACTCAGCGAGCGAACATGCTTCTCCTTCATCTTCTACATTGGCAGGAGGATTCTTTTACCACTGAGTCATCTGGGAAGCCCCTAAATAAGAGGTGGAGCTGGATCCAAGCCTAGGTACTTTTGAATCTCAGTCTATAGACTTCATGTGAACTCTCAGGCTAAAAGCACTTCTAATGAACTCTTGTTCAGTTGCTAAACTGTATCTAACTCTTTGCAACCCCATGAACTGTAGCACACCAGGCTTCCCTGTCCTTCACTATCTCCTGGAGTTGGTCAAACTCATGTCCATTGAGTCAGTGGTGCCATCTAACCATCTCATCTTCTATCGCTCTTCTCCTCCTGCCCTCAGTCTTTAACACAAATCAGTGAAAATCCAGGCAAAAAAAAAAAATGCTTTCCCTTCTCAGAGAACTCCTTGACCCCCTTTCTCAGTCTCCCGTGCCACATGCTATGAGCTGTATAAAACATGCAAAATTGTCTGAAGCTCTCAAGTCATGTGGATCCTCAGAAAAATCAGGCTGCAATGAAAAGACATAATACAATTTATAAATACTCATCATATAAAGTTTGGAATGAATTGAAAATAAGATACAGGACTCATAGCCTAAAGATTGTAAAGTAGTTGATAATCCCTTGGAGAAATATATGGAATCATAGCATGTAGCATACAATACGATGTCTTTTTGCTTTTCCATTTAACATTTTTTGAGGTGCAATTGATGTATAAGTTTCAAGTGTACCACATATCGATTCAATTTTTAAAGGTTATATTTCATTTAGAATTATGATGAAATATTGGCTATATTCTCTACGTTGTACTATGTATTCTTGTATCTTATTTATTTTATACATAGTGAGGATCCCCTACCCCTATCTTGCCCCTACCCACTTTCTAATTCACGTTTATGCAGACACATTCTGCCATGCATTGAAGTAGTCTTCATGACTTTTACTGGGTGCATAATATTCTGCTGAGGAAATATCTACTAATTCAGTTTGGCTCAGTCGCTCAGTCGTGTCTGAATCCTTGCAACCCCACAGACCGCAGCACGCCAGTCTTCCTTGTCCTTCACCAACTCCCAGAGCTTGGTGAAACTCATGTCCATTGAGTCGGTGATGCCATCCAGCCATCTCATCCTCTGTCGTCCCCTTCTCCTGCCTTCAATCTTTCCAGCGTCAGGGTCTTTTCCAATGAGTCAGCTCTTCGTTACATACTTAGGTTATATTTAGTTGTTCATTACTCTATGCAATTGTATAATAAACAGTTGTTCATTACTCTATGCAATTCTATAATAAACAGCCTTGTAACCAAAGCCTTTTAGAAAACCTTCTGTTTTTGACATTAGAACACATCCCCAGAAATGGAATTATAAGTCTTTCAGGTTTGAACGTCAAACCAGTTGCTGAGCTCTTTCTGAAAGTTTATGCTGTTCCGCATCTCATCACCAGTGCAGTTCCTTTATCTGGACCAGGGTGACTCTTCCTCGGAGCCCCACACTCAGAAAGGCCCTCCATTGACTTAAATGCTCAGTTAGCACCATTCAGAAATCAAGAATAATCTTATCTCTGCATATGGATTAGTGAGTAAAGTCTGATGAACCATGTAAAGAGTTAGGTGAGCAGAAGAGATATGGGTAATGTGTGTCCACCATTCACACATCGTGTCAGCCATGCCTCATGAGCAGAAAAGTCTGGGGAATCTGTGGCGTGTGGGAGTTCAGAGGGCTGAGAGGAAAGACATGTGTTTCTTCTATGACTAAAGAAACTTGGGGGACCAGGGTGCTGACCTTGCTAAGAGGCCATGCTTTTGCTACAATCAGAACTTGCTTCACATGAGCCCTGTCACAGGTTTTTGTGCCTGCGTGAGCTCAGTCACATCTGACACGTTTGCGATCCTATGGACTGCAGCCCGCCAGGCAAGGATACTGGAGGGAGTTGCCATTTCCAGTTCCAGGGATCTTCCCCATCCAGGGATCAAAACTGCATTTCTTACGTCTCCTGCGTTGGCAGGCAGATTCTTCACCACTGCACTATCTGGAAAGGTGATGTCACAGGTTTTAGCCAGCAACGTGGTTCCATTTCCTTGCAGTCCATCCTTGCTTACCAGTGGGCCAAAAGTCAAGAACATTGTTAGAATGTGCACTTAACAAGAAGTGGGTTAGAGACTGCTGAGTTAGTTTGCTGCAGACTTTACATGCTTCTGGGAACAGTGAAAAGCATCTGCATGCATGCATTGATACAAACTACAGAATATGAATTTCAAATGCAACACAATTACAGAAGGTAATTTTGGTGATTCCGTATAGGAGTCTGCCTCCTCTTTTAAAATGAACTCAGTTACTTTGAGGGAATCAGAGAAGGACTGTTCTAAGAGCCACCTTCCCTCCTCCTCCCTACCCTGTTCTATCCACCTTCTGGCTCAACTGTCAGCTGATGGTTTTTCCCACAAACTAATCCAAGACCGAGTGACTGGCCATCCCTTCTCCAGATGGTGATTGGTTGATAGCACTGTTGGTTTGAGGACTAGTGTTTGGTAAAAGGCAAATGGGCTACTGTTTCTTTATTGCCCCGTTCTCTCTGAGGCTTAGGTTCTATATTCACCTACCCACTGGTAAGTTTTTACAGCCTCATTCTGCCGAATATTGCTCTCCTTTAGGTTAAGGCTTCATTTCTGAAATATAGCACTTGAACTTTGGATAGCTGTAAATTCACTCTTGCACTTATGAATTGACTCTTCTTTGTAAAATTACCAAGTTTTCCTTCTAAGGACATTATTACAGCAAACTCATTTTATGTTTTATAGCCCATGTGCAAAATCCTGATAACCCATAGCCTGGAGAAGAACACTCCTACCCCTAGGGCCTTTGTTCTCAGATGTCACTGCTCATTAGGAGGAGCAGAGGAGCCTCACAGAGTGGGAGAGCCTGGGTCTCACCTCCATGATTCTGATTCAGTGGATCTGGGGTGCCCTGAGAGTTTTGTTTTTATTTTTGGCCACGAACCGCAGCATGTGACGTTAGTTCACCAACCAGGTACTGAAAACACGCCCCCGGCAATGGAAGCATGGAGACTTAACAACTGGACTGCAGGAAATCCCATAGGCTATGAGAGCTTTAAAGGCTTTCCAGACAATTCTCTATACAGCCCCAGTTTGGGAGGTGCTTAAGGCCACCGCTCTAAAATCTCATTTCTTTAATTTCTAAGGAGGAAATCCATCCAGCTGGCTCAGTCAGACCACCAGCCCCCACAATAGTAGGACTGAGCAAATAATTACCTTGCTCCTGCTGCCTGACTGGCCTAATCCTAGGCCCTTTGGCAGCAGCGAATAAGCTAAGCTCCCAGCCTGGAGGAGCTTCCCAGCTGGAGGGCAGGTGAGAAGGTCAGCAACTAGGATGAGAGGAGTGTGTCAGTGGAGTATCCAGAACAGTTACACCCAGGAGCCCAGAGGACATAGGACACTTGTGTAGCCTCTGCCCAGGGACTTGCAGAGCACTGTGCCAATGGTGGGGGCTTCACAGGTGGCGCTCGTGGTAAAGAACCCTCCTGCCAGTGCAGGAGACGCAAGAGACCCAGATCCCTGGGTCAGGAAGATTCCCTGGAGAAGGAAACGGCAGTGTTCTTACTGGGAGAATTCCACAAGTATTCTTTGGGAGAATCCCAATCCGGACAGAGGAGCCTGGTGGGCACAGAGGAGTCCATGGGGTCACAAGGAGTTGGACATGACTGAAGTGACTTAGCATTCACACATGTGCCAATGGTGTATCAAGCAGAAAAACAAAAAAGCCTGTAAAACAGTGAGCTCTACAGCAAGAACGCTGTCTCGTTTGACTTTGTGTCCCAGAGGACCAGCACAGTGCTGGTCCACAGTACCACAATGCTGGCCATCAACAAATGTCTCAAGAATAAACAGACAGCCCTATTTGTAGCGTAAGATGCTTGAAGGACTGAAACCAAAAAGGTTGGGAAGCTACGTCTGAGCCAGATTGTGCAACCCTGGAAAGTTCTTGAGCTGGGCAGTTCCACCATCTGAGCTGTTCGTTGGAAAACAAATCTGGGAGTAGACAGAGGCGATGCTTTGTTTGGAGACTAAACCTGGAGATGGTTTAGGAAGGAGAGTTCAGAAATGGCGGGTAGGTGCTAATGGGATCCTGAACTATGCCAGAGAAAGTGGGGATAAAATGGAAAGTCAGGCTAGGAGATGGCACACTGATGTGCTTAGGAAAGAAGCCTTATTTAAGGATATCTCACCAGGAGCCTCTCCTACCTGGACAGCCCAGAGCTCCTCAGAAGCTACCATTGCCACCTAATCTGACTGTTTAGACAGGATGGACACAGACAGGAACGTCTGCTCCCTAGTCCTTCCCCAGTCAGTCCCCTCTGCGTTCCCAGAGTCCACCTGTGGTAGTCACAGTACACGCCACTAACTGACTTTCTGCCACGTGCCAGGCTGTTGAAGTAGACACTTTTGAAATGTCTGCTCAGCTTTGACAGTGAATCCAAAGCCCCAGCTGAAAGGCTTAGTGATAGAAGAGAGGCACGAAATTTGAATCCTACCTCTTACCTGGTTACTTGGGCAAGTTACTTTGCCTTGCAGGGCCTTTACTGCCTATGTGAATGAAAACTGCTCAGTTGTGTCCAACTTTTGTGACCTCATGGACTGTAGCCCACTAGGCTTCTCTGTTCATGGAATCCTCCAGGCAAGAATGCTGGAGTGGGTAGCCATTCCCAAACTTTACCATCCAAAAGAAGGAATAGTAGTGTCTGCCTCCTAGGGCTGTCAGCAGAGCTAACTGAGGAGACACACGGGAGGTCTGTAACAACACTGCCCCAAAGACAGTGCCGCATTTGGTGACAGCACTTTGCCCTTCATTTCACCCCCTCACAGGTTGCCAGTGTGCACACCTGCTGCCCAGGTGGAAAGAGGACTACACAAAGTCTCCTATAGGCCTCAGCTCAGAGGCTCAGAGCAGGAAGAGGGCTGAAGAGGTCTTTGCAGGTGATGCAATCCAACCTCCCATTTTATGGACTGGGACATCAGACCCAGAGAAGGGCTGCCAATTTCTTAGGACCCACCAGCACCTTGGGGTGCTCGGGGAGACTCCATTAACCAGAGGGAGGAGAGGCAAGGCTGCCCAGGGTGTGGCATGTCCAGCCCTGCCTCCCCGCCCTACCCAGCCCCCTAAGCCCCGAGAAAGACTTCTGGAAGAACAGATCCAAGTGCTGACCTGGGAAGCTGTTTTGTTTCCCTCCAGCTTGAGGGGTAAGGGGCCAAAAACCTCCCTAGAAAACTCTCTTCCCAGGAGATCTTTGCTACAACTGATTCAACATGTCTGACCACCTCCTGTGGGCACTCAGAACTAGAGGCTTTATCCTAATCAACCTCAAACATTCCTCCCCACACAAATTAATCACTTTCACTAATAACAAGACAGAAGATGCTCCATCCATTTTTTAATAGAAATGCACCTTTGTAGCAGCTATTCAGTCATTGAGGGTCACCACAGACCAAAGAGGGAGAGAATGAGGGGGATCAGGATTAGCAATGACTCTTTCCTCAGCAAATTAGATTAACCAAAAAGTCCCCATCTTTGTCCAAATTGACAAGGATGGTTCATTTTGTGTGTTAACTTGCCTGGGCCATGGGGTGCCTACATATTTGGTTAAACACTATTCGGGGTGTATGAGGGTGTTCTGGATGAGATTAGCCCTTGAATCAGTAGACTGAGTAAAGCAGATTGCCCTCCCTGGAGTGGATGGGCCTCATCTAAATCCTTTGAAAGCCTGAATAGAACAGAAAGCTGAGTAAGGAGGTATTCACTCTCTGTGCCTGTCTTCAAGCTGGGAAATCAGTCTCCTCCTGCCTTTGGACTCAGGATCAAGCTGGAATTTGCACCACGGGCTCTCCCAGTTCCCAAGGCTTCAGATGCAGACAGGAACTTACAGCATCAGCTCTGGGTCTCCAGCTTACTCACTGCAGCTCTCGGGACTTAACCTCCATACATAACTGCATCAGCCAATTCTTTACACACACACACACACACACACACACATATATATGTACACACACGTGTATATGCACACATATGTATATGCACACGAACACATATGTATGTATATATGTATGCATGCGTATATATATTCTATTGGCTCTGTTTCCCTGGGGAACCCAGACCACTACAGTATCATGAAGGACTTTCATGCACATTCATGTTTAATTCTCATGACAATCTTCAACAGAGGGAAAGGCCGAGCACTAGTGGTTTTCGTCTGCTTGGGCTACCACAACAAAATGCCACAGACAAGGTGATCTCGTCAGTAGAAGGTTATTCTTCACAGTTCTGTACAATAGGAAACTCAAGACTGACCTGCAGGCTGGTTTAGCTCACTGTTGGAGCACTCTTCACGGCTTCGTGCCTTCTTGCTCTGTCTTCATACAGAGAGAAAGGGCTGCCGGGGGCTCTCTGGTGTCCTCATAGGGCACTGATCCCATCATGAGTGCCCCACCTTCATGATTCTGTCTAATCCCACCTCTCAGAAGCCTCATCTCTAAAAAGCATCACGTTGATGATCAGACTTCCATGTATGAATTTTGGAGAACACGTGCATTCAATTGATAACAGTGTGTCCCTTCATTTCACAAATGAGAGCACAGAGGCTGGGAAAGTGAGGTAACTTGGCAAACCACCAAGCATATGAAGTACAAGAGTCAGAACTCGAAACAACGTTTCTCCTGCAGATGCCATTCTGGCCTCTACAACCGTGGTTTTTATTTTTTATGTGAGCTGTTCTAACATACAGCAAGGACTTCACCTTTAGAAATAGCCAGTAAAGATAGGAAAAGTTAAGTTGTGCTCTCTTGCTAGTTATCTGGGACTACTAATTAAAATGACGAGCTAGACTTCATCTTTCACTCATCAGAGGAAAATCAGTAAAAATTAAAAGACTAATATCTAGTGTCAGTGAGGGAGGGGAATGGCACGCTCTTAAAAACTGCTTGCAGGAATGCACATCAGTGGGCTCTTTTGAGGGCAGTTTGGCAGAATCCATAACAATTTTAAACATTCATTCTCTTTAATCAAGCAATTTGAGTTCTTGATACCTACCTCAGGGAAATACTTTCACACGGAAACAAAGAGGTGTACACTGCTTTTTCAGGAGCAATGAAACGTTGGTAGCACCATGTTACCTGCTGGTAGGAAATGGCTAAAAGACCTGGGGTGCATCAAGCCTTTGGCATCTGTGAAACCAACCAAAAGAATGTGGTTGATTTGTATATTCTGAGAGAGGTTGGTTTATTCAGTTTAAAAAAAAAAAAAGTAAACTCTGGGGTATGTATAGCCGAATTCTATTTATGAGATTAAAAAAAATACCATAATGTCTACATTATATGTCTATAAGTGTATAATTTCATTAACATCAAGGACACATATACATGAGGGAAAATGGGAGCAAAAATGCTCTTTTGTTCTGAAAATGTATTGATTGAGATTTCACAGACTGTTTTGATAATTGCAATAAAGAAATATATGCATAAAAGCATGGGAGAGAAGGTGCTTTCCTTTACAATGTTTCCTTCTCCTTCTTCTAAGAAAGATGTCTCCAGGCTGACAGGATAGGGTGATTGCCTCAATATTCTAAGCAAGAAAGCAGGGCATCTGAGGGGGAGAGAAATCCGAGTAACAGGATAGGTTAGTGACAAAGCCAGGACTAGGATCTAAGTCACTGGGCTTCCTGGTGGCTCAGATAGTAAAGAATCTGCCTACAATGCAGGAGACCCAGGATCTATTCCTGGGTTGGGAAGATCCCCTGGAGAAGGGGAAGGCAACCCTCCAGTATTCTTGCCTAGAGAATTCCATGGACAGAGGAGCCCAGTGGGCTACCGTCCATGGGGTGGTAAAAGTCAGACACAACTGAGCAGCTAGCACTTCCACTTTCCCATCCACTTCCAGCGCTCTGTGGATCGCATCCTTCGCTTCACTCATCTTCCAGTCTTCACACCACCTTGCCCACAATGAAAGGAAGCTATCAACCCATCCTTTCAAGAGAACCTCCAACTCTTAAAGAACAATAAGGCTTCAAGATTCTCCTTCTCCCTCTTTGCTTTTAAAGCACTGCTGGGACTGACGGCAACGTCCTCAAATCCCTGCTTGAAGCCAGCAGGTTCAGTGTTGAGAAGGCCTTGTCTGATGTTCTGTCCGATTTCCATTCAAGTAAATCTCGTTTTGCTGATGTCTGTGAAGTCTGACTTTATAGCAGAGAGCTCTCCTAGAACTCTGTCTTTAATAAAAGAGGAAAGAAGTGGAACTACTAATTTAGTTTCTTTAAAAGGCATGTATTTTCATGCACATTAAGTCCATCTGTTGGTGAAATGGATGCCTTTGCACAGTGTATAATTTGATAAAACCCAAAAGAACTCAGAGCTCCCAGCTTGAAGCAGAAATAGAGAAAGTGGCTGGGAACCTGACTCAAGTGGAGAAATCCAAACACTATTTTTAGAACTAAAACCTGATTAAAAAAAAAAAAATACCCATCAGGAAGACGGATTAGCGTTCTCCCGCATAAGTGTCTCTCAGCACATTTGAACTGCTTGAGGGACCAAGATCAAAGGGCCCAGTGTCCCTGCAGTTCATTTACTGGCAAGGTCTTGTTTGAAGCACCATGCAATGTCTGAGCCCCTCACTTCCTGCCTTCACAATGCCCAGCACCTCCCCACTAGCTACAGAGAGTTTACAAGCTAGCAGCCACACTTCATTTTGCTAGTGCAAAGAATTCTAAAATTTGAAATGTTGGCATTTCACATTAATAATCAGAAATTTCACAGTTAAAGAAAAATCAGAGGATCTGACCACATGGGGTCCAAATTCCCACAGAGCTTTAATGAGTTGAGGCTGAGTAGTGCAGTCACACCCTTAGACAGCATTCACTTCCTTCCATAATCCCCACCTGTAAATGCCTGACCTCTAGGAACACTTAAGGTTGCAGTACCTGGTCCTGAGAATTATTGTCTAACCTTCTCAGAAGGGTGTTGAAGAACCTTCACTACTGGCTTCTGGCCAGCTCCTCCATCTTTATCCTCTCCCAGTTCTTTACCTATTTATTTAGTCAGGAAGACTTCACTGAAAGAGGCTGTGCACCAGGCTGTGTGCTAAGTGTGTACGGAGTTGAACGAAATGCATTTATCAGTCAAGGTCCCAGGAGGTGCACACATAAACTAGGAAAGCTCAAGCAGTACTGGTTGAAGGGCAGAGGGACTTCAAGGAGAGTGTAGCACACTGAGCTCAGAAGTTCTGGGACTGATAGTACCTCTAGGCCTGGAGGAAGGAATTGCTTACTGCAGAGAAGCTATGACCTACAGCTACAGCCAGCCAAGATAGCCCTGCAGAGCAAGAGCTCGGGAAAGATCACCTGCGCTCTCTCTCCTCCCTACCTCCAGTCTTCTCTGGGGACTCACACCTTGGCCAGAGCCACAAGCAAAGGGCAAGGAGGGTTCCTGATGCTGTTCACAAAGGTCAGCATCCCTGGATGGAGAACAGGGCAGGAAAAGGGCAGAGTGGATCAGAGATGCAAAGAGATGATACTGAGCCAGCTCATTCTGTCCTTCCAGAATCTCAGTCTAGTGAAAAGAAAGACAAGACCCAGGACTTCCCTGGTGGTCCAGTGGTTGGGACTCTGAGCTCCCAATGCAGGGGGTCTAGGGTTCAATCCCTAGTTAGCAAACTGGACCCCAGACGCCACAGTAAGACCCCGAATGTGGGATCCAGGTGCTTCAACTAAGACTCGGTTCAATTCAGTTCGTTCGCTCAGTCGTGTCTGACTCTTTGCGACCCCATGGGCTGCAGCACTCCAGGCCTCCCCTGTCCATCACCAACTCCCAGGATTTACTCAAACTCGTGTCCATTGAGTTGGTCATGCTGTCCAACCATTTCATCCTCTGTTGTCCCCTTCTCCTCCTGCCTTCTATCTTTCCCAGCAGCCGAGTCTTTTCCAACAAGTCAGTTCTTCGGATCAGGTGGCCAAAGTATTGAAGCTTCAGTTTCAGCATCAGTCCTTCTAATGAATATTCAGTACTGATTTCCTTTAGGATGGACTGGTTGGATCCCCTTGCACTCCAAGGAGAGTCTTCTCCAACACCAGAGTTCAATAGCATCAATTCTTTGGTGCTCAGCTTTCTTTATAGTCCAACTCTCACATCCACACATGACCACTGGAAAAACCATAGCCTTGACTAGACGGACCTTTGTCCACAAAATAATGTCTCTGCTTTTTAATATGCTTTCTGCTGCCGCTGCTGCTAAGTCACTTCAGTGGTGTCCGGTTCTGTGCAACCCCTTAGAAGGCAGCTCACCAGGCTCCCCATCCCTGGGATTCTCCAGGCAAGATCACTGGAATGGGTTGCCATTTCCTTCTCCAATGCATGAAAGTGAAAAGTGAAAGCAAAGTCACTCAGTCATGTCCGACTCTTCACGACCCCATGGACTGCAGCCTACCAGGCTCCTCCAGTCATGGGGTTTTCCAGGCAAGAGTACTGGAATGGGGTGCCATTGCCTTCTCCGAATATGCTGTTTAGGTTGGTCATAGTTTTTCTTCCAAGGAGCAAGCATCTTTTAATTTCAAGACTTGGTACAGTCAAATAAATTTTTTAAAAAGAAAGAAAGATGAGACCAACAAACAATGCCAGTGAAATAGGGGCAGAACTTTGTTAATGAGTATCATGGTGGCCTATAGGAGCTCAGAAGGGTTAACTACCCAGACAAAGGCAGCCAGAAACCTCTCCCTTCCCCCTTGTCCACAAAAACAAAGAAAAAAAATACAGAGATAGAAAGCACTGAAGAACAAGGACATAGATAGAGGTGAGGAGGGAGAGAGATGGCCTGTCCAAAGGAGGGAGATTTCATCAATTAGACTTCACAGGCACTGCGTACTCAATCCGTGGGTTACCCAATGTTCCCCAAATGTCTCTGGCTCTTTTACACCTACAAGCCTGTGCATGGACCCTTCCAGCTGGGAGGGCTCCCCTTCATTCTTTTAGGGAAGTTGTCGCATCCTCTCTAATCAATTCCACTTCTGGGTGCACCCAATAGAAATGTAAACATACATACACCAAAAGACGCATTAGAATGCTCACAACAGCATTACACATTGGGCCAAAGGCTCACTGGGCTTCCCCAGTGGCCCAGCAGTAAAGAATCGCCTGCGGTGTAGGAGACACATGAGACTCGGTGTCAGTCCTTAAATCGGGAAGATTCCTCGAGGAGGGTATGGCAACCCACTCCGGTGGAGTTGCTGGAAAAATCCCATGGACTGAGGAGCCTGGCTGGCCGCGGTCCTTGAGGTCACAAAGCGTCAGACACGACTGAAGAGATGGAGCACATATGCAAGCAAAGTTCCATCAACAGAGACTGGCTCATTAAACCCTGATATATCCATAGAAGAGAGCACTATACAGTAACGAGAGTGCGTGGTTTACAATCATGGGCAAAAATATGAAACAATACACAAATATGATATTGAGTTAAAGAAACCAGACAAGAAATAGTACATCTTTTATCAATAAGATTCCACCGATAAAAAGCTCAAAAACAGGCAAAATCAGTCTGTGGTGTAAGAATTCAGGATAGTAGTTGCCCCTTAGTGAGGTGGTAGTTACTGCAGGGTAGCACAAGGAGGGCTCTGTGTTGTTACTAATGTTTCATGAGCTGGGTGCTGGTCACATGGGTTCATGAGAATTCATTCAACTGTACACATATATGTGCTTTTTGTCACATTATATTTTAAGTCTCCTTCCCTGGGAAATCGCCCCCAAGTTATTGAATAATAGAGGCTTCATGTCCAAAGAACTCAGAAAACTCTTCTGTAAAACTCACCCAAGACATCTGAAAACCACCAAGGAAAGACAAATGACACAAAAAGTTTTGTTACCATACACCAAAAACTCAATTTAATCAGGGTAATGGCTGTATAAATGCAAAAACCTTACAACAAAATGCAATATTATATACGTGTAGTCAATTTCCATGCAAGTATGGCTGCTACAGTTTTATAGGCATCAGAGATCAATGGGTCCTCCAGCTTTTTCTGAACTCCTGTGCCAACCCCAGACAGCCTCTGCTCGTAAAAAGGCTGTAACTCTAGGCTGAAGGGTCCCTGACTTTCTCATCAAGGAGGAGGTCTGTCACTAATATTCCTCCCATGAGCCTCACATAATGATAGAGGATGAATTTTTTTTAAGATGTTTACTCTGTCATGACCCATTTGTTTCAATCAAGACATTTACATAGACCTGTCAACCTGACCTTGTGACCAGCATGAGGTACCTGTAATGTTGCTGTTGTTGCCATTCAGTCACTAAGTCTTTTCAACCTCATGAACCGCAGCACGCCAGGCTTCCTTGTCCTTCATTTTCTCCCAGAGTTTGCTCAAACTCATGTCCACTGAGACAGCGATGCCATCCAACCATCTCATCCTTTGTCTTCCCCTTCTCCTCCTGCCCTCAGTCTTTCCCAGAATCAGGGTCTTTTTCAATGGATTGGCTCTTTGCATCAAGTGGCTTCAGCTTCAGCATCAATCCTTCCAATGACTATTCAGAGTTGTTTTCCTTTAGGATTCACTGGTTTGAACTCCTTGCTGTCCCAGGAACTCACAAGAGTCTTCTCCAGCACCACAATTCAAAAGCATCAGTTCTTAGGTGCTCAGTCAAAGCTATGTTTTTCTTGTAGTTGTGTAAGGATGTGAGAGCTGGACCATCAAGAAGACTGAGCTCCGAAGAATTGATACCTCCAGTGGGATGTGTAATTCCAGCTCAAAGCAGATTAATATGATAGTTTAGTTTATCCAAGAATATCCATTGCAGGGGCTCAATGTAGGGTTTTAGTGATTAATTTTGTGTTGTAGGCGTTAACTCAGAGCGTTTATTTCTTTTTCTCACAACTCTCAAGATGGCACCCCTAAGTCTAAGTCGACACCACCGTATTAGTTCCCCAGGCTACAGACCAAAGAGACTTAGAGTTTTGTCTACCCAGAGATATTTATTGGTACTACTTCCTGACTTCTTTTCAATAATCAGCTGAAAATGATATGGTCTTTGTGGTGCTGCATAAACCTGGTGAAATGAAAGATGATGATTTTAATAATATCAGTGTGATGCTAGTCACTCAGTCATGTCCGACTCTTTGCCACCTCATGGACTGTAGCCCACCAGACTCCTCTGTCCATGGAATTCTCCAGGCAAGAATACTGGAGTGGGTTGCCATTCCCTTCCCCAGGGGATCTTCCCAACCCAGGAATGGATCCTGGGTCTGCTGCATTGCAGGCAGATTCTTTACCTTCTGAGTCACCAGGGGAAAATGCCAATACTGGCTGCCATTTATGCAGCATCTTTGGGGTGCTACCACTGTCCTTGCACCTAACATGTGTTCCTGAGGGCTGTGAAGTCAGATAGCATGAGCTCAGATTCCACCTCTGATCCTTACTGGCCCAGTGACCTTAAGTGAGCTGGTTCTTGGACTCTGGGTCCCCCTTTTCTTATCTGTAGGATGGGCCTCCTACCATAATTAGGCCACTGAGTTACTAGTATGATCGAATGCATCTCATCCATGAGAACACATGGCCTAGCGCTTGGCACATAAGGATTGCTCAGAGAAGAAATTCTGCTTTCTTCCCAACAGCCCTTTCAAGAAAGCATCATTATCCCCAAAGGAAAAACCGTGGCTCAGACACTTGCCCAGGATCACACAGCAATTGAATGGCAGATGCAGGATTTTTTTTTTTTTTTTTTTTGGCTGTGCTGGATCTTCATTTCCGCATGTGGAATTTCTCTAATTACGATGCACAGGCTTCTTTTTTGTGACATGTGGGTTTCTCTAGCAGCAGCAGCAGCACATAGTCTTGGTTGCTTCACAGCATATGGGATCTTAGTTCCCAGACCAGGGACTGAACCCACATCCCCTGCCTTGGAAGGTGGATTCTTTATACCACAGAACCACCAGGGAAGCCCCATATCCAGGATGTTTAACTCTTGCCCTTGACATCAAAGTCTGATCTCTTTCCACTAGTAAACCTCCGCTGAATGCCTCAGTAGTTGCTTCCAATCCTTGATAAACACAGAGTATTTTTGAGAGAAAGGATATGTTGAATCTTCTACTTGATGATTTTAAACAGCAAAATTAGGTAAGATCTTTTGCCTTTATCATAAAAACCACTGTCCCAGTTTCATTGTTTACGGACTCAGGATTTGGATTATTTTAGCTACTAAGTTGTGTCCAACTCTTTTGTGACCCCATGGACTGTAGCCCTGCCAGGCTCTCCTATCCATGGGATTTCCCAGGCAAGAATACTGTAGTGAGTGCCATTTCCTTCTCCAGGAGATTTTCCCGGCTCAGGAATCAAGCTTGGGTCTCTTCCATTGCCAGACAAGTTCTTCACCATTGCGCCTCCTGGGAAACCCTTTGTGACTGTTGCCTATCTGGTTTCAGTCATTAGCAAAGGCTCAGGGAACCCCTGGCCAAGCCACATGATCTTGACATCCTCTTCCATCTCACCTGGGCCTTGGTTTCCCTTTACGCAGAACCAGATAGTGAACGAAGGCGCCTGCGGTTCCTGCAGCCTCGACAGTGGAAATCTTGCTCTGATGTCATTCCAGGGCCTTTACACGCTTTAGCAGCTGAGCTTCCAACTGCCCTGTGTGTCTGATTCTTGCTCTTTTCTTCCTGAACCGTGTCAGAGGGGAAATTTAAAAAAAAAAAGAAGAAAGAATCCAACATCTGTTTTCACACCATGGCTGGGAACTCATTCCTCAAACATTTTTCATACTTGACCAGAGAGCATTTCATCACGAGTAAGAGGATCCGTCCCTTGCTTCCTGGCCTCCTCTGCAATTTGCTGATAAGACAGTAACGAATGTGCTGATGTGCATTTCCAGAAACCCATGCTTCTCCCGGGCCAGGCCTGCTGCCTTCTCAGAGGCAGGTGCCAGATCCTGGGGCCTGCAAGGCCCTCCCAGGCAAGCTGGCCAAGCCGCTGTCCTTGGGCTCCCCTCTCTCCATGTCAGTACCTCCTCAAGGCCCGGAAGGCGGGGATTGACCACTGACATAGTCACCAGTCAAACATCCTTCTCTCTGGCTTCCTTGGTACCCAGCCCAGGAAGGGAAGAAGTACCCTCTCTGCCAGCTTCTGCATCTCCAGGCATGGAAAGAGTTAGATACACCCTCAATCCCACCAAGGGCTCAGGCGAATCTCTACCACTCACTCCCAGGGTGACCCAGGAGAAGTCTCTTAACATCTTTGGTACCTCCATAATAGCTAATATTTCTAGAACACTTACTGTCCTAGGTAGTGTCCTAGTTAATTTTTATAAGAATCAGCTCATATTTAAACTGCCCAACCACCTCATGTCATGTGTGATTGACTGTATTGTCACCCTACTTCACAGGTGAGGAAACTAAGCCATCAAGAGGTTACATAATTCACCTAAGACCACACACAGTCAGAATTTGAGCCCAAGCCCCCCATTTCCTGAAGGGCTCACTCTTACCAGTAACCAAGCACTTACTTTCCTCCAATGCTGTGGTCTCAGGACTCCTTGACAGCTATCAAAATCACCAAGGATCCCAAAGAGCTTTTGATTCTGTGGGTTAGATGAATCACCATATTAGAAATTAAAACTGGAAAAAAATTTAAAGTCCAAGAATACACAACACATGTTCCATTAGTCATCAGAACCATTAGTTATCATGCATCAGGGGACCTCCAAAAGACTCTACTGTATACCCATGACAGAACGGAGAAAAGTAAATGACATCTTAGTATTATTACAAAAATAGTTTCGACCTGGTGGACCCCCTGAGAGGCTCTCAGGGACTCCTAAGGGTCTCCAGACCACACCTGAGAGCTGACATGCTACACTGCCTCCTTAACTTTCTAGAACATGCACCCAAGGATGCCT
The DNA here is from genome assembly GCA_917880005.1 of Nanger dama. Classification (NCBI taxonomy): domain Eukaryota; kingdom Metazoa; phylum Chordata; class Mammalia; order Artiodactyla; family Bovidae; genus Nanger; species Nanger dama. The sequence goes on along the minus strand of CAKJTW010000025.1, from coordinate 23,914,647 downwards.
CCCTTCCTTCTCCCCAACGGAGTGTTGATTCATCAACAAATAGCAACAGAGCACTGACTGCTGTATGACCCTCAGTGCTAGCCCTGGGAGGCAGCAGGAATTAACAAGCACATCCCCACTCTGTAAAGCTCCCTGTTCGCTGAAGGATGCAGCCAGCCAGCAGAAAATCCATCTAATAAGTCATTTTAAGCTATCAAAACCATTGTTCAGTTGCTTAGTCATGGCCAACTCTTTGCTACTCCATGGCCTACTGCATGCTAGGCTTCCCTGTCCTTCATCATCTTCCAGAGTTTGCTCAAACTCATGTCCATTGAGTCAGTGATGCCATCTAATCATCTCATCCTTTGTCGTCCCCTTTGCCTCCTGCCTTCAATCTTTCCCAACATCAGGGTCTTTTCTAATGAGTCGACTATTTGCATCAGGTAGCCAAAGTACTGGAGCTTCACCTTCAGCATCAGTCCTTCCACTGAATATTCAGGGTTGGTTTCCTTTAGGGTGGACTGGTTTGATCTCCTTGCAGCCCAAGGGACATAGTAAGCAACTAGCACAACTAGGCCATAAACCAGAGACACTATGTTGTTTGACAGGTCAGGGAAGAGTTTTCTGGGGAAGCGGCCAGTCTTGCTGAGAACTTAAAAACTGAAACTGCCTTGTAGGATTACCCCACTGGTGGTGTCCTAATGCGGGATCCTTCTCCATCATAGCATCTGCTCTTCCCACTCCTTCTGTTAAACATTTTCAGCCCAAAGACTCAGCCTTGAGCAACTCTCTATTTCAGCTCAGAAACTCCTTCCCAGCATTAAGGGCCACAGCTCACGTGAAATGGCAGAAACTGATGGCCAGGGAGACAGGAGGCAACTCAGGGAGGGAAAAGACCTCTGGCTTTGGGCTCCAGTCCCATCCCAGGCTCAGCCTTTCCTATTCACATGACCCCAGTTAAGCCCCTGTTCTGGATTCTTAGCATCCCTAGCTGGACTCACAAAGAACAACAATACCTCCATCACGTGGTTAGAATAACCCAGTAAGTCAGTGTATGCAGAAACACCTTATGAGTGCACAGTATATACAGAAATTCACAAGCATGTGAGTACAGCAATACTGAGAATCTTTAAATTAGAATCTAACTGCCAGACACAGTGGACGAAGCAGCTTTGTCTCTGTTACGTGTTGAACTCCATGCTTAAATATAGAGCGCTTCACAGAAAGTCTATAATTCAAAATATAGATTCTTTGAAGGACACATAGTGGTTTTTGTCCTTTTTCCTAAATGCAGAGCCACAAATGCAAAAAAGCAGCTGTAATTTCTTCAAGACAGAAGTCTTGGTGATTCAAAGCTTGTCGTTGCTCAGCTTGTTTATCTTTTAAAGCTGAACTTTCTCATAAGATCTGCTAGGCCGTTTGGAGCCAGGCACTGTATCTCATCTCAGCTCTGGATCCAGTGATCACAGCAGGCTTTTGAATAAGTTTCTTCTCTTGTTTTGGCCACAATTTTCACATCTATGAGATGCGTGGGGAAGCTGTGGGAGACTTTGTATCAATATTTCTCAATTATTGCTTTGACTATATCAGTACTTTTTCTCTATGGGGGGGTGATTTAAGGAATTGTAGTCTTAAGAGAAAGTAACTTAGTGAAAAGATGAATCATATTTCAATTCTCTTTTTATCCTTCAGATTACAGGACAAAGAGAAATTCTCATCTTGGTACTTGAAGGACCCAACTCTTGACATTTGGCACTTTCCTCTTTAACTGAGAACGTGTTTCAGGACCAGGCTTCAGCAGACAAGAATGTTTAGCTAGAATTTAATTTCATTATTTGTTATCATTTTGTATATGCCTTGGTTAACTTCTACTTTAGCAAGTAACTCTTTTGGTTTTCATAAATCATCATGTTGTAAAGTTTCCTTTGTAAATAAATTCATCTTAGTCTTAAAAAGCAAGTTAGTTTAAAAAATAAAAAGCATGGGAGATGTTTCAGGAAGCGTGGCGACAGCAGCGATGCTGGGCATGTCACCCAAGTGAGGGAATTCTGTGTGCTCATCTCTGAGGTCACCTCCCTTACTAAGCTAAGTCAGAGCTCCCACTCGGTGGCTGAGTGGGTTGGTCATGGGAGGTCCTCCCCGTCCGCCATTCCTCTATTATCCAGGCTCCCTGTGTGCTGATCTTGTCCTAAACAGACTCTGGGCGAGGGAAAGAGAGATCCAGGTGGCTCAGATATTTTGTTATGTTGCAGGTAGAAGAACAGCAGGCAGATTCTCCAAGAATAATCCTGCTTACAATGCAAGAGGGCTCTGGGCATAATTTTAGCCATATTCAGAAGAAATTATCATAATCTTGAGCTCTCCATGACTTAAGAGCTTACAAGCTGCTTCCTTGCAACTCAGCCCAGGATTTTCACCATAATTTAGATATTATTTCTGACTTCATTTTGCAGGATAGGGAAATAGAGGCTTAAGAAGTCACACAGCCAGAAAGTAGTTGGAGTGAGGACCTTAATCCTGCCTCTTGTGTCACCAAAGTTCATCCTCTTTCAATTACAAATGAGAGTAAAGGTTTGGAAACAAATCAGGAAGATGAACCTAGATATTTTTATGGCTATGAATATCTCATTCTATGAATGTGCTAAATAGTCCCCTACTTTGGAAACTATCTTGAATCCAATAAAGAAACAATCTTGTGGCTAAACCTTGTGTGCATCTATAAGATTTTATAAGGTTTATTGCTGGCCACTCAGTTGTGTCCAACTCTTTGCGACCACATGGACTGCAGCACGCCAGGCTTCTCTATCCTTCACCATCTCCTGGAGTTTGCTCAAATTCATATCCGTTGAGTCAACAGCACCATCCAACCATCTCATCCTGTTGTCCCCATCTCCTCCTGCTGTCAGTCTTTCCCAGCATCAGGGTCTTTTCAAATGAGTCACATCAGGTGGCCAAAGTATTGGAGCTTCAACTTCAGCATCAATCCCTCTAATGAATATTCAGGATTAATTTCTTTTAGGATTGGCTGGTTTGATATCTTTGATGTCCAAGGGACTCTTTTAAGAGTCTTCTCCAGGGCCACAGTTTGAAAGCATCAGTTCTTCAGCACTCAGTCTTCTTCATGTCCAACTCTCACATCTATACATGACTACTGGAAAAACCACAGGTTTGACTATATGGACCTTTGTTGGCAAAGTAATGTCTCTGCTTTTTAATATGCTACCTAGATTTATTATAGCTTTTCTTCCAAGGAGTAAGCGTCTTTTAATTTCATGGCTACAGTCACCATCTGCAGTGATTTTGGAGCCCACGAAAATAAAGCCTGTCACTGTTTCCATCAGCAGGCAGATTCTTAACCACTGGACCACCAGGAACTCCATTACCTTCATTTTCAGTAACTCCTCCCTCTCCTTACATACCTGCCAAACCCACCATCGATCCTATCCTTGGGAAAGCAGACATGCAGAAGACAACCATCCCATGGCGACCAGAGGTGATGTTCCTGACATGTTTATAAAAGAGTGTATCCCAGCTTATAAGAAGAGAAAACAAAGCTTTAAGAGATGCCTCATACCTGTCTTTACCCAAAAAGTCACTGGAAAGATTAATTTCTTATTATAGATTTCCCAACCTAGACAGCATATTAAAAAGCAGAGATATTACTTTGCCAACAAAGGTCCGTCTAGTCAAAGCTATGATTTTTCCAGGAATCACATATGGGTGTGAGAGTTGGACTGTGAAGAAAGCTGAGAGCCAAAGAATTGATGCTTTTGAACTGTGGTGTTGGAGAAGACTCTTGAGAGTCCCTTGGACTGCAAGGGGATCCAACCAGTCCATCCTAAAGGAGATCAGTCCTGGGTGTTCATTGGAAGGACTGATGCTGAAGCTAAAACTCCAATACTTTGGCCACCTGATGCGAAGAGCTGACTCATTGGAAAATACCCTGATGCTGGGAAGAGAAAGGGACGACAGAGGATGAGATGGTTGGATGGCATCACTGACTCAATGGACATGAGTTTGAGTAAATTCTGGGAGTTGGCAATAGACAAGGAGGCCTGATATGCTGCAGTCCATGGGGTTGCAAAGAGTTGGACATGACTGAGCAACTGAACTGAGTGATTAGATTTCCTTTAGTGACGATTATTTTAAATTAGAAAAAAAATGCTCATTTTTCATCTTGGGTGGGTATCTAGTTAAGATAAATTTCACTTAGCTGAAAATGAAGGAAGTTGAAATTCCTCCAAACTGATCCTTGCACGACAATGAATGTGTAAACACAGAATGGCATTGCATCAAGGCAAGTATTGGAAGTGCATACCTTAATACACTAGGGTGGCTCACAAATAAATTTTATTTCATATGTCTTCCAGCAAAAGGAGGACTTGCACATTTTAACCTCGACCTCCCTTTACATCCCATTTCCCATCCTTTCAGCTGGACTGACTTACCCACCCATCACACTCCCGATGATCAGTGAAAGTGAGCTGTAGGCAGAGCTGCTGTGAGAGTTCATGGAGGAGCCCCACCCTCTATGTGACTCTGCCCGCTCTCTCCCCTTCTGAACTCCTGGCTCCATTCACAGCTCTCCTCCGCTGGTCCTCACAGCTGGTGGTGCCCCTTCCTGACTGTCCACTGAATAGTTGCTAGCTTGGTAAAGTTCTGGTAGCTGCAGATGTCCTGGTCCTCCTAATCCCCACCCCCAACCCCACCTACGCTCTCAATAGAGTGAAGATGAGTGGCTGTCAACACATGTCTGGTTCCATCTTTGGAGAGGAGAAATATGATGGAGCTGTGTGTGGGCATTTCACTAAATCATCACATGTATGCGTTTGAACCAAACTGTTGTTTTGGCCCGCGTCTGCCTTCAGTCTCCTTTAGTATATTCCTGATCACGGAGACTTAAAAGTTAAGAAACGTTTCTCCCAAACCCGCTAACAATGTAGAGCTTGTCTTCTAGAACTTCTGACATTTTGTTAAGCTTCTATTTCCCTGTACTAAACTCTTTTTCTGCTTAAACTAGCTAGAGTGTTTTCCACTGCCTACACCAGAAACCTGACCAATATGCTTCCTCTCCAGTAACTGATGCTTACAATGGATTTTAGTTTTATAAAGCACTGTTTCAGAATTTTTCTTTCTGTGGAGCCTCATTAAACCCCTAGGATAGACTATGCATGTCACTAGACCCATTTTTCCATATGATTAAGCTGAGGCTTGAGACTCACTCAATATCCCATTTTGAGAAGCAGTAGAACAATTCAAACCCAGAATTTCTGATTCCAGATCCCAAGCTCCTCCCGCCATATCACACAACCTCAGAACCCAGCAGTCTCAGGCGGGGTGCCTTTGACATAAAAGTTTTCCTTCTGATGGCACTGCAGACACAGCTAACCTGTAGCAGGGTTGGCTGGCCAGCCACACTTGCACAAGGACCAGAGCGGAGACCAGCATGGAAGCTCCGGCCCCGCACTGCTTTACACCAGTTATGTGATATTACTCAATTTAGTTCAACTTTTTGATTCTCAGTTTCCTCATCTGGAAATTGGAGATCATAATACTCCCCCTCTTAAGGCTAACACAATGGCTAAAAAATGGCTATGAAGTGCTTACCACAGTGCCTGACTCAAAATAAACATCCAATAACTCAATTACCTCTCATAAGTAGGGCCTTGTACTGAAATATTCTCAGTAAAAAAGAGGCACAGGCCATCGGAGGATGCTGAGTGAGAAGACTTGAACTTCACTCCCCTGGGAAGCCTCCCTGGCTCTCCCAGGTAGACCTGGGGTTTGATCCCACAGTATCTCATTTGTGTCTCCGTTAAGTCATCAGTCATAATGAGCAGGCATGGACCATTTGCATGTCCATCTCCCCAGCAGACTGTGGGAGCAGACACTAGTCCTCTGGTCTTCATATTTGTAGGTACAGACAGTGCCTGACATAAAGCAGGCACTTGCTCATTAAATGTGGTTGACTCAATGAATGAATGAATGAATGTTACATCGCTGTGAAACTAAGTCAACACCACTCTTCAGAAGGCAGGTGTCAGTGGCCTTACTGATAGGGATCCTCTCAGCCCTTATTTTTAAATCCTTTCCCAGTTCTCTCAGTTTTATAAAACTGATTAAAAGAGACTGTTGTTTCCTAAGGAATGCAAAACCTTAAAACTTACATGCTTGGTACAATTTATAAGAATAATTATTGTTCCGAATCAATACCTCCAATCCAAGGTTAAAATTAAAAAAAAAAAAGCTGCCTAATGAAGTATTCATAGGATGCTAATTAATGAAGTTAAATCTTCTTCCTTCCCTACATCCCTTTAACCTCTTTCCATTTTCAGTTCATACCTCTATAAAGTAAAATATATAAATAAAAGCATTTATTGAGCACTTACTGTGATGGGCTATTCAGTATTCCAAGAACTTTACAGTTATTGATTTCTTCAGTCTTACTGGTAGATTTCATTATTGCCACTATTATAGAAATGAGGAAACTATGGCACGCAGCTAGTAAGTGGCCCTTGGGAGCTGTGAACCCATAAGCCCAGGAGACCACTCTGGTTTTAACCTCTACACCATACAGTTTCTCTTTTCCTCAACATTTAAAAATAGCAGGTATTAAGAAGTTAACCAGTTACGAAATCCTTCCTTGCTATTTGGTCTCACTGACTTTAGCTTTTACAAGACTACCTTTAGTATCTCTAATGGAAAGTTTGGTTTTCACTCAGGGAAAGAGGCAAAGGTGTGCTAACCCCACTTTCACCTCTGATGGAAACTCAGCTCCGGTCTGGCCATAATTCTGGCCAGGAACCATATCCCAGGGCACTCTGTCCTCACGAGGAGGGGCAGGCCAATGACCAGGTGGGTCTGGAGTGCTTCCCTTAGGGATTCCTCACCCTCACCCAACTTCACTTCACTTTTCACTTTCATGCATTGGAGAAGGAAATGGCAACCCACTCCAGTGTTCTTGCCTGGAGACTCCCAGGGACGGTGGAGCCTGGTGGGCTGCTGTCTATGGGGTCGCACAGAGTTGGACACGACTGAAGCGACTAAGCAGCAGCAGCACCCAGCTATGAGGGAAGGACAAGGATGGAGAGTAAAGCATGCAGACTTTTGCCAAATTCCTGTCTTACAAGATCTATATTAGCTTCTTCATTTGATAGGTGAGGGAGTTGAGCTCAGAGAGGTTGAGTGACTTACCCACGGTCACACAGAGAGCAGGCTGTGGCACTGACTGTGGACCTCTTTTCTGTCAGATGCCAGAGCCCAAGCCTGCCATGCACAGAGCCAAGTGACACAGTCCTCAGCCTCTCGATCGACCAGGTGCCTGGAGGCCTCATGGGCCGTGGCTGCCCTGGGATTCTGCTCCGTCTTTCTATGGACTTGAGGCTGGGTGGTCGGCACAGTTAGTGTGAAAAGAAAACCGCTCCAGCTGAGGTGTGGATGAGGGGTAGTGTTCACAGGAGAAAGGCCAGCCAGGAGCACAGCATCTCTTGTCCCTTTGCCTTGCCTCCAGCAATTCAATGGCCACCATCACCCACCCCAGGATCAGGGCAGGAGAGAAGATGCAGGAATGTGTGCGTGCTTCCGTGGTGACGCTGCAGAGAGAGATGCTAGACCTATCCTTTTGAACCCCAAGTACGTGTCCCTCGGGCACCTCCCGAGTGTAGACAGTTCATTCCTACTGTTGAAAACATTAGAGGCCCTTAGATGAAAGCTCCAAATTCAGAGTCCCCTAAGAAAATAAAATAAACACTAGTGTTCAGCTTGGTAGAAGGAGAATGGAGAGAAGGAAAAGAACCAGATGATATTCCTTTAAAAAAAAATGAAAAATCCCTCAGTAATGTCTTCCCCTAGGTTTCCAATGCCACCTCCATGGAAATCACCCCCTGTGACCTTGGGGAAGTGACTTGACTTCTTCTGTAGAAGGATGTTAATAACACCCATCACAGGGTGTGGTGGATTTAACAAAGTACCCAGTATACAACAGGCACTCGATAATGGTAGCTTTCTTCTCTGTGGAAACAAGGCCTAATTGGAGAGAAGTCACAAAGCCTAAAGGAAGGACTTGGGATGAGAAAGTTGGAGCCAAAAAGAGGTTGCATGAACAGGAGTCCTCTGAGCCTATAGCCATGCCAATGCTAAGATACGGAAGATGACGGAGCCGTGATACTGACAAGGCATCTCTGCCTGCAGCATCCCCAAGCAGAGGGTTGCTGGCTTGTTCCCCTGGGAAACGGCTCTGTTACCGGTTGCTCTCAGTGAGACTGAGAAGTCACTCCAGTGATAGCTGGGGGCTGAGAATAAGAAAGCAACCCCTACCCCCATCAATCCCAGTCTATAGTGTACAGATAGAGGGAGTACTCTGGAGTCAACCCGGGTTCCCACCCCTGCCCTCCAGCTTCCTAAGCTGGGACTTCTATAGTCTCAGGCGAGTCAGCTCACACCTCTAAGCCTTAGATGCCCCATCTGAAAAGGGTATAAAAATACTCCATACCTCAAAATGTCACTGAGAGGATTAAATTAAATGAGGAAATTACACAAAGGGCTGTGCGTGCTTCCTTAGAAAGCACTCAGAATTTGCTTTGTTGTTCTTATTCTGTGTTGAGGATGGCTGCAGGGTCCTGTGAAAGTGAAAGTGAAAATTGCTCAATCATGTCTGACTGTTTGTGACCCCATGGACTATACAGTCATGGAATTCTCCAGGCCAGCATACTGGAGTGGGTAGACTTTCTGTTCTCCAGGGGAACTTCCCAACCCAGGGATCGAACCCATGTCTCTCGCATTGCAGGCAGATTCTTTACCAGCTGAGCCACAAGGGAAGCCCAAGAATACTGGAGTGGGTAGCCTATCCCTTCTCCAGCGGATCTTCCTGACCCAGGAATTGAACTGGGATCTCCTGCATTGCAGGTGAATTCCTTACCAACTGAGTTCGCAGGGTCCCTTAATTCAACTCTTTTCATGCTGTTCAAAAAGTCTCTCCGACAGGATCCTGCATTGTTGTCCACATCAAGTGAATGCTGCCAAACAAACGGGTTGGTGGAACTTGTTGCCATGCAGAGAACCACTGTGAGCCTCAGTTTCCTCATCTGTAACCCAAGCACGCTCCGGACACTGCAGGGTTATTGGAAGGCTTTCACAAGGTAGTGAATAGGTGGGACGTGGCCAGCCCCAGCCCTGGCACAGAGGAAGGCTCCAGAAATGGGAGTTCCCTTTCTTTCTTTTCCTGCTCCCCCACCCCAGGGAAATTCAGAAAGCCAGGTTAAGGACCCCCTGGGGCTCCTCTGGCCACCTGACCGGAAGGGGAGGGACAGCTGGGATGGAGAGCAGGAAAAGGGTGGTGTGGTGTAAAGCAGGTCAGCTTCTTTCCTCTGTGGGATCCAGCAATTTGGAAGCAGACTCTGGTCGGTACAGCTGGGGGTGGCCCTTCCCAGGACAATAGCAGGATACAGACCTGTGCTCCCCAGCTCTGGCCTGCAGGCCTTTGCACAGAGGGCCTGCAGCCTCAGCATTAAGTGAGGGTGCCCCTGATGTGGCCCCAGGAAGGTGGGAGTCCCAGGAGACCCGGCCAAGAAACAGGAAAGGAGGCTCGGGGCTCCTTGCAGTGTTGATGCGAGGAGCTTCCTACCCACCGCGTTCCCTCCTTCTTACTCTGGGCTTGAGCTCGTATTTGAATTCCTGGTGTCCCCTCAAAGTTCTTTGCCAGACTCTGAACTTCCCTGATCGTTGAGAATTTGCCTACTGGTGCAGAGGACACAGGTTCGATCCCTGGTCCAGGAAGATTCCACACACCCCAAAGTAACTGGTCCCACTCACCACAACTTCTAGAGTCCACGCACAGCAAGAAAGGCCACCAGAATGAGAATCCCATGCACGGCAGCTAGAAAGTAGCCCCTGCTCGCCATGACTAGAGAAGGCCCAGTCACAACAATGAAGATCCAGCACAGCCAAAAATCAAAAGGAAAAAAATAACATTTTCTTAAAAATCTAAGTTCTTTTAAAAAAATGTTTTTAAAAACGTCTTTGCCAGGCTCTGTGCTGATCCTGATGTTAATATAATAAGCTGCCATTTTTCCACTGAGCGCCTGCTGTGTGCCAGGCCTGCTGTGAAGGACAGTCAGTCCTTCTACTTACAGTCCATGTCTTAAGATTTACCTACTCTGCTAAAATTTATTTGTAACCCCTCCAAAGCAATACTTGCTGATTTTTTGCACTTTCACCATCACTCACAGACAAGCGGAGAACAGCAAAAAATTTGAGTTGCATCAGGGACGTGCACTGAAGTCAAACAAGATAAACTCCGCCTTCTGGTTTTAATTCTCATAGTGCTCCAGGTATCTTTTTCGTGGTCCATGTACTGCAATGCTTTTCACACTTGGCTAGCTTTTCCTTGGTAGTTTTGCTTTTTGAAATGGCCTGCAAGCACAGTGCTCACGTGCTACCTGGTATTCTCAAGGACAAGAAGCCATGGTGTGCTGAACAGGGAAAATACATAGTTTAGACAATTGTTGCTCAAACACGAGTTATGGGGCTGCTGGACTTGACGTCAGTGTTAATGAATGAACACTGTGTATTAAACGAGGTGTCTCTAAACAGAAACACAGGTACAACAGGGTTGTATGTTGATTGGCTGATGAAAATGTTGTAGCCAGAGGCTTACAGGAATCTCACCCCACATTTCTTCAGGGAGCAATGGCTCAGTTTTCATGATTCGGTACCAGGGCCTCCTGATTCTGAGCTCTCGCTCTGGCCTTTATCTGCCCCACCTCTAAGACTCTAAAAGGTTTACTCTCTGATGGCTGACATGCAACGGAGAGCTCTTCAGGACAGGGTGGCACGGTGCTTGCAGCTCTATAGTCCTTACCATGGACTACTTTTTCCTAGAAGCGGGTTCTCTTGCTGCTTGCTTGTTAGAGGGATTATTAGTTCTCTGCTGCTCTGTAACAAATTACCACAGAACTAACAGCTTAAAACAAATACACACAATTATATGATAGTTTCCACGGGTCCCAGCATGACTCAGGCCCAGGGTCTTACAAGGCTTCTGTGAGGGGGCCATCTGGGCTATATTCTCATCTGGAAGTTTGACTGGAGATGCTTCTTCCAAGCTCATTCAGATTGTTGGCAGAATTCATTTCCTTGAGAGTATATGACTGAGAACCCCAGTTTCCATGGGTAGGAGGCCAACACAGATCCAAGAAGCTGCCCACAGCTCCCTGGCACGTGGCCCTCTCCACAGGAAGTTCACAGTAAAGCAGTCTGCCTCCTCAAGACCGCAGAAGGGTCTTTCCCTCTAGTCCAGTAAGATGGGTCATATATGTGCAACACAATCATGGGAGTGACACCCCTCACCACTGACAGAAGATGGAGAGATCTGTTATTTGTATTTCCATTACCATCATCATCCATAATAATAAGTATTATTTATCATTATCATACATTCAATATTCTAAAATAGAGTACTAAGATATCATCTACCTTTCACATAAAAACCTTCCGTTATACCCGGTGCTTCTGGAGTAAAATCCAAGTTCCCAAGCCTGCCATTCATGACCCCTGTTGTCCTCCTGGCTTTATCTCTGTCCACTCCTGGCTCTTCCTCAGTTGTACCCAACTCTTTGTGTCCTTTCAGCCCATGCAGCCTCCTGCCTGGCCTGCCCTTTGCTTTCCTCTCAGTCAGCAATATGTGCACATCTTGCAAACCCATCAAGAAGATGACCTTGACCCTTCCAGGACTGTCAGCCTCTCTCTTCTCTGTACTCCAGAGCTCTGTGTACATGTCTCTTGATACTGTGGTCATGCTGCATCGTATAATGTCATCAAACAGTGCGTTCCAGTTCATCTCCAAATTCCAGGGCTGGGCATACATCAGTTCTTGATAAATCATGCTGACTGAATACACCATCAATATGATTAGCAGCTCTTTGTGACAGCCCCTTATGCGCAAACTATATTAAGCTGATACAGGCAAATCTGGAATAAAGACATTGGGCAAAAGGCAGAGACAACCAGCTGGATGACCCGAGCAGGCCCAGGGCAGCGCAGGACAGGATGTCTTCTTCTTATAGACTGATAGGTTTCAGAAAGAAGCCACAGCGCCTCTGAAGAGCCCTGGGCTCAGCACTTCCCGTATTCATGACTGTTATTCTCAGTGCTCCCCTTCCCCAGAGCCTGCTTCCATATTTTCAGGTCTTTGAATGTTGCAGCCAAACCACTGGTGTGTTTCTGAAAGCAGAACCAAAACACCCCACCAGCCACCGCTCCTCACTGACTTCCTGCTCCTGGGGCTCCAATCCCGGCTTCCTGCCTCCTGGTGGGCCCCCTGCTTCCTGGCCCTGGGAGCAGGTGCACTTTCTGCCCACTGGCCGGGCGCCACGCCTGCCTCCACTGTGTACCTCCAGCCTCCCAGCTCCTCCACACAGGCTCCTGGGACCCCTGCCCGCGCCCAGAAGCCCTGCTCTCCTCTGCTCCCTTCCTGCGGAGCCACTTCCCCATTTGAATACTTTATGCCCTTCCTCCCTTTCTTCTGGGGAAACCTGGTCCAAAAGCCAGCAGTGACTTCTGTGGGTTAAAGGCCAGGATGAAGAAACCAAAGGCACTACCATGCCTGTCTCCATAACTTGTTAGCCAGGAAGGGGCCACAAAGGCAGCGCAAGTTGGCCAAAGAGGCCGTCAGAAACAGCCGTACCAGCCAGCTCCCGGGAAGGAGACATCGGAAAAACCAAAGCCCACCAAGATCTGGAGGGAGGGCTTCAGTTTCTCATGAAGCTGAAGGGATATGAAATAAAGTTCATTTTAATAGATGATGGCTCTCAATTTTCTATCTGAAATCTAAAAGCAAGACTGAATAAGGACAAAGGGGGGGCAGGTTTGTGGCCCAGGGCAAGCCAGGGGAAACCTTGGAAGGCTGAGTTTCTCCTAACAACAAGAAGTGTAAAATCTTCCCCTTGGGATGAGTGAGAGAATCAAATGAGATAATATTATATTTAAAGTGACTAGCACAGCATGTAAGATGGAGAAGTCTCGCCAAACAAAGCCAATGACCTTCTCCTTTAAAATTGCCGTTGCTCCTTCTGGTGGAGGCCTGGGAGGCTGTCTGGCTCTCAGCCGCCCTGGCTGGAACACAGTCAGTACCTTCAGGGCGCTGCCCACAGAGGCTGCGGCAGGCAGGCTGGCCACTGGTCCCACCGGGGTGGTGGTAAGTGGCCCTGCGCCAGCATCCTCAGCAACTTCAGGAGCTGCCGAGAAGGGGTGACTTTGATGTGAAGCCAAAGGAAGATGTCTTGCAATTATCTAAATTATTCAAGGCCCCCACAAAACTCAAAGAGCTGCAGGTCACTTGCAGATTTAAAATTCCCTGCCTACCGCTCCCTGTCTCACCAGCCAGATTTTCAGCAGCCCGTCAGGTCCTGTCGTCTCACACCTCAGTGCCCCTGCAGGCAATTGAGTCTCTGCTTAGGATTCTCTTCCCCAGCCTCTGTAGCCGCCCAGAAAATTCCCCATCATTCTTCAGATCTCAGCCCTATGGCCCCTCTTCCAGGAAGCCGTCTCTGCCAGGCCCTCACTGATGACCACACCATGTGGCCTGTGAGATCGTAGTTCTCCCAACCAGGGATCGAACCCATGCCCCCTGCAGCGGAAGGGAGGAGTCTTAACCACTGGACCACCAGAGATGTCCTGCCTCCCTGGTGCTTTCTACATGTGGCGTTGGCTACGCTCAACTGTCTATGTGCCTAGGTTCCCAACACTCTGAGGGCTCACCCAGGACAGGGGCGAAGCTCTGCTTATATTCACATCTACTGCTCATTCAACACCTGCTGCCGAGAGGTTCTCAACCAGTGTTTGCTGAAATGCATGTCTGCAATCATGTGACAGTGGAAAGAACCAAACCTTTACAATGAAAAGGCCTCTTTTGAACTCCAGCTGTTTGCCTAAATAACCCATGACATTGACCTGAGTTCCTGAGCCTCTACACCTCAGGTTCCAGTTGGTAAAATAAGACCTTGAGGCAAGCCCTAGAGAATTATTTGGGGAAACACACACACACACAGAGGCGCACACAGTCACTCATGCACACTTCAGTGGCCAGATTTCCACAGTCAGAAAGAAATAAAAGGAGCGGCTTGCACTGATACTCTAGGCCACAGTGAGGTTGCCCACTCACTGTGCCACTCATGGACGTTGGCCTTGACCTCAGCCTCTTATACACAGGTGCTAAGTCCTGGGAATAGTCAGCTGGGCAGGGAGACCAGGTTTCCCTCCCAAGAACAGAGCAAGCCTTGACCACTGGCCAAGGTCAGAGCCCTTCACACAGATCTCAGGCAGATCTTTGGTCCCTGTATGGAGCCTGCAACGACACTAAGAGGGGTGTTTCCAGTGGATCCTCTCTTGGGCCAAAAAGAACAGATGCCCTGGTTCCTAGGTTCAGTTTCTGGCTGGCACTTTCAGAAACAGAAGGGCAGCAAGGACCCTCAAAATAAGACTTCTCTTCCCCAGAGCACAGGCACGCATTTCAAGCCGGGACACTTTCCCTGTCGTTAAGCTTTACACCATGGGTTAAGGATGAGTTAGGATAGACTGGATATTACATCAGTAGCAAACAGACCCCAGATTTCAGTGGCTTACAATCACAGTGGTTTCTTGCTTGCTGCTCTGGTTTTATGGATTCTGAAGCCTCCCCATGGCAGGTGCTTTCCATGTGATGGTTCAGAACATCAAGCCCACATTGGCATGCGCTTGTAAAACCCCAGAGTCAAGAAAGAGCAAGCACAGGGTCTCACTCAGCAATGACACACCCCACCGGAACATGGGCATGTGTGCTTACTTCTTAGATTGTAAGCTCCTTCAGATACAGAGCCATATGTCTTTTTCCCCTGCTGCATGCCTGCTCCAGAATAAACAATATTTGTTTCATAAATGAACAAGAGAATGAATATACTTATCAGTCATTTCTTTCTCAGCTGGTACCCTAAACCAGGCCAGGCTCTGGGCTGGATGATGGGGACACACCTGGAAATAAGACTCATCCTCTACTGCCCAGTGAGCTCCCAGCCTAAAGAGGGAAGCTGATATATGGAGAAAAACTCATTCAGTGCAGCATAATAAGGACCATAATTGAAACCCATGAAATCTGCTGTAGGAGCAAGTTAAGGGGAAAACAGTTTTCCCAGGACATCCAGAAAGGACTGAAGTGGGGAGGGATACGAGAACTGGCTCCTAAAAGCTGAGTATTTCTGGGTAGAAGGGATGAGAAGAAAGAAACTGTGGCAATAGCACAGATGAGCACATGGATGTTAGAACAAGCCCAGTGTGTTCAGAGAAGGGAAAGCCTCATTCTGCATGTTGCTAGAGAGTTAGGTTAACCATGGGGATGATGAGGGGACCATGGATGTCAGGCTTAGGAGTCTGACTTTCATCCCATTGGAAATGAGAGTCCTTGGAGGTTCTTCAAGGGAGAAGTGATACAGTCTCCAAGGATCTGTAAGTGTCCTGTCAGCAGAGGAAGACTGTATTGGCAGGGGAACATTCAGGGCCACGGTGCTGAGTAGAATGCATCTCAGTGGACTGAGCCTGTCCAGTCTCTCTGAAAGGCAGGCGCTCTTGCTCTTGCATCCACAACAAGGATGACCTTTGATGTCAATAGGATTTTTTTTTTTTTTTCTGTAGCTCACCAGGCTCCTCTCTCCATGGGATTTCCCAGGCAAGAATACTGGAAGGGGTTGCCATTTTCTTCTCCAATTCAGGTATATCTTATCTGTGTGTGGACTTGTGGGTACATATGCATCAGTTCAGTTCAGTTCAGTCACTCAGTCGTGTCTGACTCTTTGCGAACCCATGGAGTGCAGCACACCAGGCCTCCCTGTCCATCATCAATTCCCCGGAGTTCACCCAAACTCATGTAGGTGATGCCATCCAGCCGTCTAATCCTCTGTCATCTCCTTCTCCTCCAGCCTTCAATCTTTCCCAGTATCAGGGTCTTTTCCAGTGACTCACTTCTTTGTGTCAGGTGGCCAAATTATTGGAGTTCATAGGGTATTTAAGGCATTTCAATATTGATCTATGTATGTTTTATGTATAAAACCTCTCCAAGGAAAGCAGACAATAGTAAAACTGAACTCATCGAGTTTTAAAATTAAAACTGCAGTATTAAAATTACAGCTGACAGTTGTCACTTTTCTACAGAGAGCTAGAAGCATTGGAGAGCATGACCCAGTACCCATGTGCCCAGGGTCTGGCATATGGACTTCTTTTTTCTTATTGTGGTAAAAGTCATATAATGTAATACATACATTTTAAAGCAAATTTAATTGCACAATTCAGTGGCACTAAATACATTCACATTGTTGTGCGACTTTCACCGAATCGTTTCCCTTCCGCATTAAACATTAATTTCCATTTCACCCACACTCTCACCCAGCAGCTGGCATCTACAAATGTACTTTCTGACTCTATGAATTTGACTATTCTAGGTATCTCGTATAAGTGGAATCAAACAGTGTTTTTCTGTACCTAATGCATATTGGAATGCATTTTTAAGATTAACTTAATATACATGGCATACGGACTTCTGAGTGCAGTTTGATGCTTTCTATTTCTGTAAGGAGCTATGCCATGAGATGTCAAACACATCGTGATGGTGTCAAAATAAGATGACCTCATAAGTTCCCCTCTGCTCTCGCATCTATAAAACTGGAGGGTAGAAGGGCTAAATTACCATGTAAGCTTGCCCTCCAAGGTCATCAACAGTCTAAGACAGAGCTGTCCGGCACAAAACAGCTGAGGTTGGTTGTTTTGCCATTTCAAGTCACATCTCAGAAATCCATATATGGGGCCACATTAATTATTTTATGGCAAAAAAACCAGTTATTCATTTAGTAATTACAGTATTTTTCAAATCATTGCTATGAAAACTGTTTTAAACAATTATTTTATTGACTTTATTTGTAAAAGAGCAAAATATAAGACCATCAGGGCAAACCTAGTGCCAGTCATGCCTCAGTCTAAGCGAGTAAGGATGCTGGTGTTTTCAGACTGAACAGGTCAGAAAGGAGCAGATGACACAGAAGGCCACTTGCTTTTGACTCCAAATTACATCAAAAATAGCTGCCTTCAGCTACAGCTTTCCTCTAATCATGAAAGAAGATCAACTTTCACAGAAGCAGGTAAGGTCTAACCACCTGCTTGGCTCCAAGATTCGACTGACAAACTATCACTGAAACCTTTCCATAGTGTGGTTTCCAGCTTTATTCCCCTTCAGTTGAGTCAGGCTGAGCAGGACTGGCACTTGATCGGCAGACTTACTCTCAGCAGCCCATTCCAAGGACATTGTAGAAACAGGATAAGCTGGCCTCTAATCAAAATCTGTAAATTTCTTCTGGACTGTTTCATTTCACTTAAACCCTATGTATCAGTGAGGATTCCCCAGGAAAAAAAAAAAACAAAACAAAACTACGTGTCTATCATCTGTCCATCCATCCAGCTATCTAGCCATCCATCTCTCTATATGTGTATATAGACACACATACATATATAGTCTGAAAGCCATAAGGAAGGCTAGAAACTCAGGCAGAAATTGATGCTATAGTCTTAAGTCAGAATTTCTTCTTCTCCAAGAAACTTTAGTTCTTGCTTATAAGGCCTTCAACTGTTTGGACAAGGCCCACCATGTTATCAAGGGCAATCTCCTTTACTCAAAGTGAACTGATTGTAGAGGTTAACCACACTTCTGTAATACCCCCGTGATAACACCTAGGTTAGTGTTTAGTTAAAATAACTGGGTACTGTAGCCTAGCCAATCGACACCAAAACCAAACCAGCATGCTGAGTTTCTGCGATTTCTCAAAATCTGTGATTCTACCGGACTTGGGGCAAGTTAGCTACAGGAAATCCTCAATTTTTCCAGTGGCCATAAGTTCAATCTATCTGCCCAAATCAGTCACACTCTTGTATTTTCGAGGTAATTTTGAGTGCAGTATGCCCAGATGTCTTGTCACATCAATTAGGAAGCATAAACCCATGAGTCATGGAGGGTCTGGAAGGATGAATTTTCAAATCCTTTGAATGGATTTTTATAATCCGGCCATCTGATTGCCCTAAAATAAACCCAATTGCCATGCTCTGCTTCACCTCCTTCCAAATACCCCATGACCTGGAGATGACTCAGAGCCCAAGAATGAAGAAAATACTCAGAATCCCAATCACTTCCTCATTGCATCTTCAGGGAGCCTGATTGCAAAGCAGAAACTCTCCAGATGAGTGAGGAAAGTGGAAGCTAAACCCAGCAGCTTTCTTTTGGACATGAATGAACTGTTGTAACATTCCTTCCCATCTGGGTCAAGGGAACTCAGTTTTCTGGTTGTTTTGTGTTTTCTTTTTGCTTTTAGCCTGCAAGTCTCAAACGCCACACTGGCAGGTGGATAGCCCTGCTGCTTCTTGTGTGTTAGAAAACTGTATACAATTCTCAGACACAGAATGAAAAAGACAGTAAATATCAAGTTCTAAGGAGAATGTGGAGGAGGCAACCATCAAACACCACTGCTAAGCATGTAACCTGGCACGACCACCTTGAAAACCTGTGTGACCACAGCTGCAAAAACTAAACACACCTCATTCCCCAGCAGTTCCCTCCCACGTGTACATCCAGCAAAAATACACACACTGGAATGCTCACAGCAATGCTATGCATAATAACCCAAAGCTGGAAACAACACAAAGGTCTATCAACAGTAGAATGATAAATAAAGATATTCACACAATGGAACAGAGCAATGAGAGTGATGATCTGTAGCTACAAGTGACATCAGAGAGGAATGTCATAAAAATAATATGGAGCTAAAGAGACCAAATAGATGGGGAAACAGTGTCAGACTTTATTTTGGGGGCTCCAAAATCACTGCAGATGGTGACTGCAGCCATGAAATTAACAGACGCTTACTCCTTGAAAGGAAAGTTATGAGCAATCTAGATAGCATATTCAAAAGCAGAGACATTACTTTGCCAACAAAGGTCTGTCTAGTCAAGGCTATGGTTTTTCCAGTGGTCATGTATGGATGTGAGAGTTGGACTGTGAAGAAAGCTGAGCACCGAAGTACTGATGCTTTTGAACTGTGGTGTTGGAGAAGACTCTTGAGAGTCCCTTGGACTAGGACTACAAGATCCAACCAGTCCATCTTAAAGGAGATCAGTCCTGGGTGTTCATTGGAAGAACTGATGTTGAAGCTGAAACTCCAGTACTTTGGCCACCTCAAGCGAAGAGCTGACTCATTGGAAAAGACTCTGATGCTGGGAGGGATTGGGGGCAGGAGGAGAAGGGGATGACAGAGGATTGGATGGCTGGATGGCATCACCAACTGGATGGACATGAGTCTGAGTGAACTCCTGGTGTTGGTGATGGACAGGGAGGCCTGGTATGCTGCAGTTCATGGGGTCACAAAGAGTTGGGCACAACAAAGCAACTGAACTGAACTGAACTGAAAGAGACCAAAAATAGTATGATTGATAGAAAGTATAAAAACAGACAGAAATAATCTGCAGCATAGGAAGTCAGGAGTGTGGTTACCATTGGAGGAAACATTATGACTGGTGAGGGTCACAGGAGCCTTCTGCAGTGGTTGATAATGTTTATTACTTACTGCTGTTCAGTAAATTACCCCAAAATTACGGGCTTAAAACAACAACCATTTCTTTATATCTCATGACTTTCTGGGTCAGGAATTCAGGGTCAGGTAGGTCTCAGCTGGGTGATTCTTTACACCATGTGCATTTTCCTTTTTCCTTTTAATTAAAAATTACTGCCTTTTAAAATTGAAGTACAGATGATTTACAGTGTTTCAGGTGTACAGAAAAGTGATTCAGTTATACATATTTTTATTGATTACTTCCCATTATAGGTTATCATTAGATATTGAATAAAGTTCCCTGTACTATGCAGACAGCATATTAAAAAGCAGAGACATTACTTTGTCAACAAAGGTCCATCTAGTCAAGGCTATGGTTTTTCCGATAGTCATGTATGGATGTGAGAGTTGGACTGTGAAGAAGGCTGAGCACCGAAGAACTGATGCTGGAGAAGACTCTTGCGAGTCCCTTGGACTGCAAGGAGATCCAACCAGTCCATCCTAAAGGAGATCAGTCCTGGGTGTTCATTGGAAGGACTGATGCTGAAGCTGAAACTCCAATACTTTGGCCACCTGATATGAAGAGCTGACTCATTTGAAAAGACCCTGATGCTGGAAAAGATTGAGGGCAGGAGGAGAAGGGGATGACAGAGGATGAGATGGTTGGATGGCATCACTGACTCAATGAATGTGAATCTGAGTGAACTCCAGGAGTTGGTGATGGACAGGGAAGCCTGGCGTCCTTTGGTTCATGGGGTTGCAAAGAGTCAGACACGACTGAGCGACTGAACTGAACTGAACTGAATTGATGCTTTGCAGTAAGTCCTTGCTGGTTATCTGTTTTATGTATAGTAAGTGTGTATATTTATATCCCAAATTCCTAATTTATCCCTACACTCCATCTCCCATCTTCACTCCTTCTTGTGCATGGAAGGAAGGAAATGATGGCCATCATCTTGGAAACAAGCTATCCCAGGTAGTATTCTATTTCTTGATTCAGACATTGGTTTCAGGCTACATTCAGTTGGGGAAAATTTTCCAAGCTATATACTCATGGCCTTCTGTATATGTATATGTATATGCATATGTATATGTATGTGTATGTGTATGTGTATGTGTAAGTGTATGTGTGTGTGTGTGTGTATGTGTATGTGTATGTGTATATGTATAGACTGAATAAACCTTCAGTTTGTGTTCCCCAAAATTCACATGTTGAAACCTAATCCCCAGTGTGATGCTCCTCACCACTGGGGCCTTTGAGAAGTGGTTGGGATTAGCGCCCTTATCCCAGTGCCTGAGAACTCCTTTACTCCTTCCTCTACATGAGGACACAGCAAGAAGCTGACCACCCATTAACCAGGAAGTGGTGTTCACCAAATCTGCTGGCTGTTGATCTTGGGCTTCACCCCTCCAGGGCTCTAAGAAATAAATTTCTGCTGTTTAAACCACCTAGTGTATCATATTATATTATAGCAGCCACAAAGGACTAAGATAATATAATTCTCATAAAAAGTTTACATGAAAAAGAATTATCAAGCAGAATCAATGGCCCTGGGAGCATTTCTGTGCCATTGACAGACACTCTTGCTTCAAGATGCCAACCTGGCCCTTTACCAGCCTCAAGTTCTTGGGCCTTTTCTGCTAGGTCCTCGGTTTCAATGAGGAAGAAAAGCAACGAGTCCTTGGGTCCCAGTGAGGGAGAGTAAGACAGCCTAAGAGAGAAACTCCCAGCATACCCTGGTTCTCAGTTAATCTCATTTCATTGCAAACACTGCCTCTGACCCCCCCACCCCCCCCAGCCGCCTCCCTCAGTTCTTGAGGGAATTAGCAGCTAAGACCTTCCAGAAGACTAGGGGTCCACGCCCTCCCCAAGGTCCTCACCTTGTGAGCAGAGACAAGGGCACATTCTCTGGCACCTGTGCCCTACGGGGGTGTTGAGGGGGTGGGTATGGGATGCCCGGATCTGAAGCTGATGGAAACACACAGACAAACAAGCCCAGAGTCCCGAAGCGGAGTGACAAGTGAATCACCTCGACTCACGCTTAGTCACTGCAAGGTACTTTCCACATGGACACATGGAGATGGTTACCAAAGAAATGTCTGCTGGCTGCTCGCACATCAGCTCAAAGAAAATGTTGTTTTAACCTTTACTTTGGAGGGGAAAAAAATAGCATCACTTTCCCTTTTCCTTTCCTTTCCTTTTGGAGAGAGATTTGTTGGCAAAATAGTTGAAGTGGTTGTTTTTGTTTACCCTGGAGAAAGTTTCCAGAAAGCTCTGAATCCCGAGCCTTGTGTATGTGGCAGGCCCTTCATGTCCAAAGCACTTAGTGTCGAAGTGTGGAAACAACCCCCTCAGAGTGGACGTCCCATCAGACTCTGATCACCAGCGGAGTCCTCTGGGCTTTATGGAGTTAGAGAGCCCGGCTTCGTATTCTTGCTCTGCCCTGTGCCATCAGGATACCTGGGTGTGGGGGGGAGGGGGGTATTCCAGCTTTATGAGCCCCTGATTCTTCCTTAATACTACTGAGGATTAGTCATGCCCACCCACACACTGGTTATGAGTTAAATGGGCTTATGTGTGGAAGCTCTACGAACAATGGCTGGCACGCAAGTAGTAGTTGACTAGTTAAAATGAGTTCCTCCCTCCCTCCCTCTCACCTGACCCTCCCTTTTTATTTCCCTTTCCACCTTTTTCTTTCTAAATTCCCTCCCTTCTTCTCCCTTCCCTTCACTCCAAACTTAACCTCAAGTCTCTCCTGCCATCTCTGCTGTCTGCTTCCCTCCCCCTCCTTTTTCACCTTATTTTCAAGTCTCAAACCCCCTCTGCACTCGCAGCCTTCTCTCTGGCTGGTCCAACCTTGGCATGGTGGCTAGTGAACGCCAGCCAAGTTCTGGTTGAAAAAACACTGCGATGTTTGGCCAGACTTTCTTTCCTTACGAACGAGGCTGATATTTCAGTCACGGGAAGTCTTCCCATCCATTGAGGCCCCAGGCAAAAAAAAAAAAAAAATAGCAGTGCCTCAGTGTGTGGCCTTAGGTGGACAGCGATGTGAGGCTCTGAGTACCGACAGAAATAAATCTGGTGTTTCTGAAAATTGTGAAACACGCACAGTGGATGTGTCATCCTAGCAAAAGTGAGTCAGTCCCCAGGCCTGAGCCCAGATCTGGCTGCACTGGCTTTCTAAATAGAAAGTATATTCCTGGCCAGCCTAAGATTAGCAAATCAGCGGTCAATGCGAGTGGAAAGAGTGGCAGAAGAGGACATCTGCAAATCTATACTTTGCAAGAAATTTTACTGGAAAAATAAAGTTCTCTCTCTGTGATTTTTTTTTCTAATTACTCCTTTTCTCTCCACCTTCGGTCTGTGTCAAGCTTTTCCTCCCATCATTATCTTAGCACCAAGTTCGAAAGAGGGCTTTGAAAATAGGACTACAACATCAATGGACAAATGGATAAAGAAAACGTGGTATATGTATACACACACACACACACACACACACACACACACCCAGAAAAAGCAATGGCACCCCCTCCGGTACTCTTGCCTGGAAAATCCCATGGATGGAGGAGCCTGGTGGGCTATAGTCCATGGGGTTGTTAAGAGTCGGACACGACTGAGTGACTTCACTTTCACTTTTCACTTTCATGCATTGGAGAAGGAAATGGCAACCCACTCTAGTGTTCTTGCCTGGAGAATCCCAGGGACGGGGGAGCCTGGTGGGCTGCCGTCTATGGGGTCGCACAGAGTCGGATACGACTGAAGCAACTTAGCATATATATACACACACATACACACACACACACACACACACACACACACACAATGGATATTGTATTGTCAATTGCTAAGTCATGTCTGACTCTGCAACCTCAAGGACAGCAGCACGCCAGCCAGGCTTCCCTGTCCTTCACTATCTCCCTGAGTTTGCTCAGATTCATGTCTATTGAGTCAGTGATGCCATCCAACCATCTCATCCTCGGTCACACCCTTCTCCTCTTGTCCTCTTGACCCTTAGCATCAGGGTCTTTTCCAGTGAACCAACTCTTTGCATCAGGTGGCCCAAGTATTGGAGCTTCAGCTTCAGCATCAATCCTTCCAGTGAATATTCATGGTTGATTTCCTTTAGGATTGACTGGTTTGTTCTCCTTGCTGTCCAAGGGACTCTATGAAACCATAAAAAGAGCAGCATCTTGCCATCTGCAACAACATAGATGGAACTTGAAGGCAGTATGCTAAGTGAAACAAGTCAGAGAACGACAAATACTGTATGATCTCACTTATACGTGAAATCTAAAAATAAAAACAGCTCATCGACACAGAGTACAGATTGGTAGTTGTCAGAGGTAGGCGAGTTCTGGGAATGTAACGTACAAAGTGGCGACTACAGTTAATAAAACTGTATTGTATTTGAAAGTTGCTAAGAAATAAATCTTAAAAGTTCTCACCACCAGAGAAAAAGTTATTGCTATGTATAACAATGGATCTTAACTAGATTTTCTGTGGTGATCATTTCATAATATATACAAATATCACATCATTATGTCCTACATCTGAAGCTAATATAATGTTATATGCCAATTATACCACACTTCAGTTTTTTTAAATTATTGGATAATAAAGATTGCTAAAAGTAAAGAAGAAGGAGAAGAAGGGACTTCCTTGTGGCCCAGTGGTTAAGAATCTGCCTTGCGATGCACCAGTCGTGAGTTCAGTCCTTGGTCACACATGCTGCAGGCTGTAACTACTGAGCCCGTGCACTCTAGAGCCCCGTGTGCCACAATCAGAGAGCCCGAGTGCCGCAGCTAGTGAAGGACATGAGCTCTGGAGCCACCCGATGAGTCTATGTGCCACATTGTAAAGATTCAATGAAGACCCTATGTGCCACAGCTAAGATCCAAACAGCCAAATAACTTAATCAATTTTAAAAAGAAGAAGAAGAAGAGAATGAAAGAAAAAAAAGAAAAACAGGACCACAAGTTGCATTGAGACAGCCTGGGACTGGATGCTGTAACCTTTAGAGTAAAACAGACCTGGGTTCAAACTCTGATCCAACCTCCAATCAGCTGTGGGATATGTATGTGTGTGTGTGTGCGTGTGTGTGTGTGCAAGAGAGAGAGGAAACCTTGGGCAAATATCTCACCTCTCTTGAGGCTTAGTGTCACTTCACCCAAATGGGAGCACCCAGGCTCTTTCCCTGTGAAAGTTACAGGAGGTGACATCACAGAGCCTGGCCCATGGTAGCTGCCCGTCATATCTGGGCACCTTTCTCTTCCCCTCCCTGGGAGGGGAAGCACCAATGCCAGTGTCTCTTCACTCCTTGATTCTCTGCACACACAGGGCTGCCTCTTCTGGAGGCTGTAAGCCCTGAGCCTACGTGAGCCGCAGTCACAGCAGCGGCGCCTCCATCAGCTCTGCCTCTCTTCTCCAGACAGATTCTGGAGAGGAGTCACACTGGATCCGGGGCCTCCCGTGCCAGCCTCCCTGGCACACAGGGATGCCCGAGTCACGTGGTCTCAGTGGTGCCAGAGGAAGTGATGCAACCACCCTCCGGCTTTGGGTCAGCCAGGAGGAAAAGTATCCTGTTACAGCCTGGGCGTGGCTGGCTTCAGGGCTCCAGGCCTGCACCTTGTCCCAGAGCCACTCACTGCGAAGGGGCAGCATGAGAGCCTGCCTGTGCGCACACTGCCTGCTACTTACTCTGCTTTGTGCACCACCATCTGGGCCTGTGGGCCCAGCCAAGCAAGTCAGCTCTGCCGCTTGGCTTCTCCCTTCCCCCTTTGCTCCAGCTTACAAGCTGCCCTGACTACAAACACCTGTGTCCTTTGGCCCGGTCCCTGTGGGGGTCCAGCTATTCTATTGACTTCATATGCATAGATAGCAGAAAAGTAATTGAACTCAATTATGATAACTACACTCATTAAAAACCTATGTAATGTTCATTAAGCAGCCTAGGTAATATGCAATTAATAGAATTAGCATATGAATTGAGCATTGGGTCACTAATATGCACATTATGTATGATGTTCAACGTCTGTATTAATTACAGGACCTGCCAGAAAAACACAACATTCAAAGCTCACAGGCCCGTCCCAGTTACAAACCCTTTTGATCTCATCCGAATCCCTTTTTATGGAACAGCTATTTCATTTGCTTTTCAGCTGTTTACACCAAGTTGGCTGTTAGAGAGAAAGGATTCAGAGAAGGTGATTCAGTTCAGTTCGGTTGCTCAGTCATGTCCAACTCTCTGTGACCCCATGGACTGCAGCATGCCAGGCCTCCCTGTCCATTACCAACTCCCAGAATTTACTCAGACTCATGTCCATTGAGTCGATGATGCCACCCAACCATCTCATAGTCTTTCACCCCTTCTGCAGCCTTCAGTCTTTCCCAGCATCAGGCTCTTTTCCAGTGAGTCAGCTCTTTGCATCAGATGGCCGAAGCATTGGGGTTTCAGCTTCAGCATCAGGTTAGGGCTGGAGCTGAGGAAACCTGAGGAGCCTGTATTGGAGTTTATACTGGAGGAGGGCCATGACCTTGAGGGCAGAGTTCAGACCTTCTGGGTTCTGTCCTGGCCTCTTTGGAGACCTCCCCTGACAATCACTACCACCTCCAGTGGACATCCATTATCTGGGAAATGGACATAATAGCACTTGACATCACTGGGACATTAAGGAGATTATCTCATTAGGGGGACTAACATGCACAGGAAATGCAGAATGGCAACAACACTGAGCATCATTGCCAGGAACATCCCGATGGGAAACCTCTCCACTAAGGAAAAGTGCCCGCTCCAGCACACCCAGCCTGCCCTTGACACGAGTCCCATGGCACTTGGCCACGGTGAGCGGGCATCAGTAATGGCTGCCCTTAATGAAGGGCTCTCGCCTCGATTCTCCTCAAAGCCGAGACTAAAATCCACCTGACTCATTATTCTCAATTGTCTTCCTCACCACTTTGCCTCACTGTCCTCACTCCCTGGCCTAGGAGAGCACTTTGCCCAGTGTAGGTACTTGGCTCACCACTGTTTCTTACAAAGATCCAAATCAAAGTCACCTCCTCCATGAAGCCCTCCCCAACATCCCAAGCAAAGTTGCCTCCTCTCCCCACCCCGTGCCCCCACCAGCATCCGTTTGTGCTAAAGGCACTTTTAGGGATAATTTACCATCTGTCCTCCCTGCTCCCCTTTCCAGCCCACAGTGTGACCCACCAGTGTGTCTTCTTTATTTTTATGTCCCCACATGGAAGAATCACGAAGAATTAGTCAAGCTCATTAATTAATGCATCACGAGGGAGTTTGAGGGAGTCTTGCAAACAGAAGAACGAGCGGTTTGGAGTCCGACAGATCTGAAGTCAGTCTCTGCCTTTACGTTTTCAAGTGGAGTGACCTTGGGCAAAGCCCGTAGCCCTTAAATCTTCAGTCACTGGTGTAAGAGAGGGAGGGAGAGAAGGAGGAGAAGAAGGAGGGAGGGACCATAGTCTTCTCTTCACAGGACAGTCTGAGAATTCACGAGGTATTGCACCTAATACCTCATGAGATATTGTAACCCTAACCTTAACCGACTCAATGGCATCACCGACTCAATGGACATGAGTTTTAGTAAACTCCGGGAGTTGGTGATGGACAGGGAGGCCTGGCGTGCTGCAGTCCATAGGGTCGCAAAGAGTCGGACACGACTGAGTGACTGAACTGAACCGAACTGAACCTTAACCGAGAGGCTGCACCTGATAGACCCTGGCCATCTTCTCCCTTCTTTCCAGCCACCCAACCTGTTCTCGTCACTGTGGGAAGGAGAGGTCGGGCAGGACTCCTGCCAGCAAAGTGGAGTCCAGGCCCCTGCTGCCTCTTGTCTCATCAGACCATCTCTCCCATACCAGGTGAACATCCTGATCTGGAAAGAAAAGCACCCCTTGTTTGCCCAGCACCCACTTTGTAGCTGGTGTCTACAGACCTCACGTCACGGCCACTCCCCTTAGTGGAAGGAGGTGGGCTGGTCCTGCTGTGTGGTTTGTGATCTGTCAATCAAGATGCAGACAGTTCTTATTTGCCTTCTAGAGGGAACTAAGGGAAAGAACTCAGTGATCACTCGTATTCCCCTCACACACCTCCCAGAGCCCGAGCCTAATGATGGCAAAGACTCTGGCCAGGGTTGGTGCTAGAAACGGCATTGTAAGAGGAGGGCTGTTTCAACTCACTCATTCACTCATTCCCTCACTCACACACACTGACTCATTGATTCACTCATTCGTGTGTTGGTTCTCTAAATGTGTACACAGTGTATACTCTGTGCCAGGCTCTGTGCTGGGCGCAGGGGGAGGAGCTAAGTGTGGCTCTGTTGGTCTTTGCAGTTGAGGAGCTGAGTTCTTTACATACTTCTCTGCTGAAGATATACATGTGTGTACAGGCTTGGCCTGAAAGCAAGCCACAGCCATGTGCCTTCTAAACACCCCGTGGAGACTCCAAAGACGGACCTGTTTTTGCTCAAGGCTGGAGGCTGGAGTGTTGGCATGAAGTGGTGAAGTGTTGGCATGAAGTGAGCCAGAGGTGAGTGGAGAGAGGGCTTTGAGTCGTGGAGACCTAGACGGTTCCTCCAAAGAGTTATTCTTTGCCCCTGGTGAAGCAGAGCCACTGAAAGCCTTGAGGCCAAGAACTGACTTAAGAACCCAGCTCCTTCCTGCTGCAGTCCCAGTGCAGTTCAATCTGCCTTCCCCATTGCATTCCCCCAGGGGGCTAGAGGCAAAGTAAATGGCCTCCCAGTTCACACCAAACACTCCTCTGTACTACTTCAGCAAGTCGCGTCATTACTTTGAACCTCCAAAAGGAAAAACGGCAGCAATCATGAGCCTCCTCGCCAAATAGCAGGGCCATGTTTTGAACAGGTACAGATTCAGGGGTTAAGCAAGCAGGTGCAGGGGTCAGACTTAGTTGACATGCTACCTGTTATTCTGAGATCTTAAGCACTTGGATCCAGCTTTCCCACCTCTAAAATGGGCATGATCGCATTTCCCTTGTGATTGTGTGCATGGAAAAGGGTAACGCATGTAGAAGCATGGCACAATGCCAGCACCGCAGTAAGCATGCAATGCATGATATTATTACCACGGCCTCTTTTATTTAAATTTTATTGGACTATAGGTGCTTTACAATGTTGTTAGCTTCTGCTGTACAGCAAAGTGAATATCACGGCCCCTTTGTTAATACCCTATGGATATTATCCATTGCCTGGCACTAGAGTCTCTACCCAAAATGCAAGCTCAGTCCTTGTTTTTGCTGAACACTCACAAAGGTCTCAGGCCAAACTCCAAGTCCAGGTTCCCACAGTGCCCCCTCCTAGGGTTCCAATATCCATTTGAGAAGAGAACTGCCAAAGCAAATCCAACCTCACGGTTTCACTATCAAAGAGAAACATAAAAAAAATGCAGAACACTCGCCGGAACACACTGGTTTTTATCCAGGGACCTCCTAAATGTCTGCGAGCCTTTCCACAGTGCTCGGGGCCGTGCTGGCCACCAGGATGGCTCCCGGCAGATGCCGCGGGTGCCCCCAGCCAGGCTCCAGGGAGGCGCAGGGGAAGGCCCCGCCAGGCACAGCTGTGCCCCAGGTCAAGCCGTGCCCATCTTCCCGGCCTTGCTGGCCTGCAGAGAAGGTGGGGCAGGCTTTGGGCTCCGTCCAGGGTTCTGAGGAAGAAGCTCTTTTATCTCCAGAGCAGTGAAGGGCTCCTGGCACGCTTGGGCGCCTGCTGCTGCTCCTGGGCACCCCGAGCATCATTCCTTACGGCGGCTCCCCCTCCACCATTTCTTCCCTTCTCTGCTCTCCCATTTGGGCAGAGCCAAGACTTCATCCAAAGCCCCTCCGGTACCCTGGAGGAGGGCCCCAGATCCTCGGGAGGCAGATGGGTGAGGGGGCTGGACCCACCTCTGGAAGCCTCAAGGCAGAGCCGCTCAGAGTCACCGCTGTGTGCTGGAAGCTGGCACTGCAGCCCCAAGCACACAGTAGGGGCTCCCCAAATAGATATCAGGTTTCTGAGCGATTAGACGCTATATTACTTCATTTCACGCCCATCCTAACCCAACAAAGCAGGCCTTCTGAGCCACTGTACACGCTTTGTAGAACTGAGGCCCATGCTTGCATGGCTGACCTTTCCACTTCCAGGGGATCTTCCTGATGCAGGGACTGAACCTGTATCTCATGTCTCCTGCATTGGCAGGTGGGTTCTTTACCACCAGCACCACTTGGGAAGCCCAGAGGCTAAATAAACTGACTGCGGTTCCCAGACTTCCCTGTAGCTCAAACAGTAAAGAAGCTGCCTGCAATGCAGGAGGTTTCCCAGGGTTCAATCCCTGGGCCAGGAAGATCCTCTGGAGAAAGGAATGGCAGTCCACTCCAGTATTCTTGTTTGGAGAATCCCATATACAGAGAAGCCTGGAGGGCTACAGTTCATGGGGTGGGAAAGAGTTGGACATGACTGAGCAACTAACACTTACTCACTCCAGGGATAGGAAGTGACAGCCCAGGGACCGCAATCAAGCCTGTCTGACTCCAGGGCTCTTTTCCTGCTGCAGTCCCTGCCTCTCCAAGTCGACCAGCCTTCAGTTTCCAGACTCTGGAGGGCTACCTGCACTGCTCCAGGTGTGGAGGGAGGAGGGCTGAAACCTGACCACTAACATCCAAGGCCCTGCATCCTCACCAAGAAGACAGCTCAGGGAGAAAACCCAGAATGGGAATAAAAAGAAGTTTTATCAGTGGTGAGCTGGAGAGAGACAGAGGGCCCACTGTGAGTGTGATCAGTGAGTCAGCACATATGGGATTTGAATGCCTAGGACCGCACAAATGCCAGGCACTAATTCCTCCCATCTTAGCCTCGGTCAGGAAGACTTATTGCAGGAGGAGCTTCTGAAATCCAGATCCAAGGAGTAAAGCAGTAACACTAAAAATCTGAGCTGCCTACACTGTCCAGATTAAAATTCCCATGGACGGAGGAGCCTGGTGGGCTACAGTCCATAGGGTTGCAAAGAGTCAGACATAACTTAGCTACTAAACAACAACATTGTCCAGATACTCTGCTAGGCTTGGCAATTTAGCCCTCACAACAACTCCAAGGGTATGGGCTCTGATCCCATTTTACAGATGGGAAAAACTGAGGCTTGGATTACACAAGTGAGAAGTGTGGTGGGTGTCATCAGAAGTGGTGGATTCTGGAGAGAGCTGGAGAGCTCATGATCTAGCTTTTGACACTGTGACTCCACCATGATCAGATCTTCTCACTTCAAGATAAGCCAGATGTAACTTCTACTTCTGGGTGTAAATCCCATATTTAAATGTTGGGGATTAATTTTAGAAAAGTCTGAACACTTGGCAATCTAAACAAAGCCTGTCTGAAAGAAAAATACGGCCCACAGGTCACCATTTTGCATTCTCTGAACCACAGTGTGGGTGTTAGAGAGCACCCGTCACTGGAGGTACTCAGGCAGATGTGATGCAACTGACCTCAAGGGTGGTGAAGAAGCAAATGGAGACGAAGTTGCTGAGGGTGGACCTTTAAGATTCCACCCCTGACATCACTGCCTGATCCATGAATTGGCTGAGAAATGGGCAGGTCCCTAAGCAAGAAGAAAGCTCTGAGCAAAGGTAAGGATGGACGGAGCCAGCAACAGTCCTCTCATCTTCACTCACACCAGCTTCAAAACCTTCTGTGGCTCCCCATCATCCCCCTCTCCTTGGCATCTGGGGGTAGCTTGGCCTGAAAGGTTTTTTTTTAATAACTTTATGTAGTTTTGGCTGTACTGTGTCTTTGTTGCTACACGTGGGCTCCCTCTTGCAGTGCACAGGCTTCTTATTATGGTGGCTACCCTTGTTGCAGAACATGGGCTATAGGGTGAGGGCTTAGTAGCTGTGGTGCATGGCCTAAGTTGCCCCTTGGCATGTGAAATCTTCCTGGAAAGGGATCATACCTGCGTCCCCTGCTTTGGCAGGCAGATTCTTAACTAGACCACCAGAAAAGTTCTGCCCTAAAGGTTTTAGAGTTGAATTTATATCCATTCAATGTAACATTTTTCACTTATTCTACAGTTTTATGTGGGAAAAGTCCTTCTTACAAAAGGGCAACTGCAAAATTCAGGGGCCTCTGCCACAAGGACTTGGTTTTTTAGAAAGGACGAGCAGTATCCAAGAAACCAAAGCAGGAGAGGGATAAATCAGGAGCCTCTCCAAGTCATATTCAGGACACGGAGCAATAAAACGCAGAGCTAAAATTTCTGATCAAGGAATTCTATTTCTTCATAGAAATTGTTTACCATTTGGTATAGCATGATGCATTCATCCAGCCTCAGGAGGAGTGTGCAATGGCACTAGGAAATACCACCTTCACACTTCCTAGACTTGCCTCCATGCCTCCCACCTGCCCAAGCCAGCATCTCCCCTTCTCCAGGCCTCTTCTCCAAACTCTCATCACACTTATAATGGTAACTCCCAACCTAGATGATCACAAAGGCTGGTCACCTGTCATTTACCTTTTCTCCCCAGATGGCCCATAAACCTCGAGTGCTCGTGGCGTTCCTGCTGTGTCGGGAGCGTTCTGCTGGGCATTCAAGCCATCACCGTGGACCAGAGAGCTGTGGTTCCTTCTGCATTCATAGTTCTGTCATCTCATCAGTCCTGTCGGTGCAGGAGGTACTCAGCAAAGACTTGCTAAATGCAAGCAAACGTGGATGAGACAGAGATAACCTTAACCACCCATCTCTCTCCCTCCAAGCATCTGTACCTCCTCCACCTGCAAACATACAACCCTGGTAATTCTTCCTAAAAAGCTCTCATAGGCATTAGAAGAGGCACAGTTGTTAAAAGAGAAAGAATTTTCAAAGCCTTGGGAAACTGTATAAAAAGTAGTCAAAAGGTGGCGTCTTTTTTTCCCCCCTAATGTTCTCCTCCGGCCAGCATGGCAAAGGCCCACTTCCAGACACACTCCTCCTGGAGCTGGAAGCTGGCCCTGCCTCTGCTGTGGCAGGCAGCCCTGGGTCGGCTGCCAGGGCCTGGGGGTGGAGTACAAATAGCCCCATCCCCCTCCAAGGAGACTGAGAGCCAACAGCTCAACCCCCCCTGGGCACCCAGCCAGGTTCCCTTCAAGCCAGGGCCTGAGCACATGGGCCCTAATCAGCTAAAATCCCCCACCCTTCCTTCTGCAAACACCCTCATGGCCAGCCTCAGGGCGGGCCCACGGGCAGAGCTGATCTCCCTGACCTCCCGGTGTGGCTCCTCCGCCTAAGGAGGAGCCGGCCTGGGACCCTCACCCTAGCCGACTTCAGCTGGGTCATCTGAGCAGGGCTGTTTGCCGCCCTGGGACCCAGAGAGGCATTCAGATCAGAGGAGGACTCGGACTCTCTTGGACGCCTGCCTGCCCTCGGGCTCCCTCTAGTTCTCTGCTTAAAGCCACCTTATCAAGGAGGCCAGCCCTCACCTCCTGCCATTAGGGTTAGGGTTCACACACGGCCCCCCACCTCATCGAGGCCCTTGACCAGCTTTCTTCTTCTTTATAGGAACTGGTTGCCATTTGAGAGAGCTTTTGTTTGTTCGTTGGTTTGTCTGTTTTACTGTTGTATTTGGGGGAAGTGCTTCTTACAAAAAGAGCAGCTGCAAAATACGAGGAACTCTGCCACAATGGGGCTTCCCTGGTGGCTCAGATAATGAAAAAAAAAAATCTGCCTGCAATGCAGGAGACCCAGGTTCGATCTCTGGGTTGGAAAGATCCCCTGCAGGAGGGCATGGCAACCCACTCCAACATTCTTGCCTGGAGAATGCCCATGGACGGAGGAGCCTGGCAGGCTACAGTCCAGGGAGTCGCAAAGAGTCGGTTGGGACTGAGCAACTAACACTTTCAACACTTTCTGCCACCATGACCTGCTTTCTCTGAAAGGATGAGGGGAATCCAAGGAATCCGAGCAGTAGACAGATAGATCAGGAGCCTCTCCAAGTCATTTTCAGGACACAGGGCAGCAGAACACAGACCCAAACTTTCCCATCAAGGGCTTCTTCTTCTTTATAGACCTTGTTAACCATTTGATCAGCGTGATGTCTTCTCTTGTGGGAAAATTACTAGAATGAAAGGACAGGGGCCTTTTATTCTGTCATTATCTGCAGCTCAGGGTCCTGGCTCCTCCCATGTGTTCCGCAACTGAGGCAGGGAGGGAGCGAGGGAAGAAGGAAGAAAGGGAGGGAGGGAGGGATTTTGGAGAGGGAAGGCCCTGGTTGGCCTTTTTTCTTTCCAGCTGGCAAGTCTCTCCTCCAGAACTACCCCAGGCTGCTGGCCCATGGCCTTCCTTCCAAGTGACATGACTTGAGTTACCACTGCCTTTTTTTTCTTTTTTTAAATTGGATCACAGTTGATCAACAATGTTGTGTTAGTTTCCGGCATACAGCAAAGTGATTCACCTATATATGTACATGTATCTTTTCTTTTTCAAATTATTTTCCCAGCTCGGTCATTCCAGAACATCACACAGCGTTCCCTGTACAGTAGGTCCTTCATGATCATCGACTCTAAACGCCACATTCTGTCCTTGTCAATCCCAAACTCTCCATATATCCCTCCCCCACCCTGGCCCCCTAGTGACCATAAGTTTGACCTCTAAGTCTGTGAGTCCGATTCTATTTTGTAAATAAGTTCATGTGCATTATTTTTTCTTAAGGTTCCACCTATAGGCGATATCATATGATATTTGTCTTTCTCTGCCTGACTTACCACTTCTTAAACTGCTATTTAACCAGGGTCCGGCCCGCTCTGGGTTAGGCAGCGCACACACGTGACCGTCTTCTCGCCAACTCTGAGCTCTGGGCAACGACTTTGACTCGGCTTTTCAGCATCGGCACTCACGATGTTTGGTCCACATGATTCTTGGTTGTGGGGGCGCTGTCCCGGGCATTAACGAGGGTTCAGCATGGTACCCCACCCTTGGCCTCTCCCCATCAGTTGCCTGGAGCGCCCTGCCTCCCTCCTTTGTGCCTGCCAAAAATTGTCTGCGGACATTGTTAGGTGTCCCCAGGCGGCAAGAACCTCTGTGTTCACCCTACCAGTGAGGAAGCCAAGGCCTGGAGAAGCTGAGTGTGCTCCAGGTGCTCTGTCCGAGGCTGGAATCACTGTGGGTCTGTCCTGCTCGGAAGCTGGTGTCCTGTCCATCCGCCCCAGCAGGGCTGGCCACGCGCGGAGCAGTCACTGGCAGCCCAGAGCCTCTGCCCAGACGCTGCTGGTGTCCCCGTGGCCGCAGAGCAGTGCCAGGCCTCTGACGTGGGGCAGAGCCTCCCCAAGCAGCCAGAAAAACACTTACTCGCTGGCCGAGCCTGGAAAGCATCACCAATGATAAATCATATCTCTTAATTATCTGTGATTTCTGGGGCCAGCCAAGATTTCCTTTTCGTGACAAATATTTTCTCGGAGATTCCTTCCCTCCTCCCACACAGCCGCCTCCCCACAAAACGAAAAGCAAAGCGCAGGGGAGCCCAGACAGCTCCGGTCAGCCGTAGGTCCCACCCAGCCCTTCCAGAGCTGGGTTCTTGCCTGGGCCTGTCCCTTCCCTCCATGCTTCGAGGAGTGAAATGCTTGGGTTTCTGTTTCATTTGTTTTTGGTTTTTGTTTTCTCAGAAGGGCTTCTGAATATTCACTTAGCTGAGTCCTGCTTGAAGCCACTGTCAGAGAGATTGGAAGATAGAAAATGAAAGAAACAGGGTCAGGAGGGAAAGGGCAAGGTTCAAGTCACCTTGAACCTGCTGCAGAAAAAGTTACTCCACCCTGCTAACGCCTCTCTGCACTGTAAGGAGAGAAACCATGCTCAGTCTCCAGAACTTTCAGCTCTTCAACCTCTGGGGCCTCATCCCCCTCCTTTCTCCATGCTTCCGTCAGGTTGGACCCACTTACTAGCTTTTAAACGTGATTTTGCCCGTTATGTCTTTATATATGTTATTGTCTTTGCAGTGAATACTTTTCTCTCTTCTCTTCTTCAGAAAATGCCTATTCATGCTTTGAAACCCCATGTAGATATCCTTTCCTTCTCCAGTCTCCTGCATCCAGCCCAGACCAAGTTCATCCCTCCCTCTCTGGAATCCCTCAGCAGCTTATGCCGATATCAGTTTAACTTGGTTTACACTCAGAAATATTTGTGTCGCAGGCTTCCAGAGGAAATGCTGAGTCAGTGGCCAGAGCAACCAGGGATTGTGAATAGGGACGGGAAAGACACTCAGATTGCTTTCCCCCAGGACCATCTTTCTACCAAGCATGGCTTTCCTTGGTCCACTAACACATATGACTTTTGTGGGTGTGTCTTCCAAGTTAAAAACTTGCAGCGAAGCTTTCTAGCACTCAAAGACCCTCACCCATTTTGTTCTAGATTCTGAAGCAGATGACATGGACCACCACCTCCTAGGACAACAGTCCGGGTTCTGGCTAGGGTTGGTGTCACTACTGTGGAGCTAGGCTCTTGGAAGGCACCTGTGTGCACGCGTGTGCTGTCACTTCAGTTGTGTCTGACTCTTTGCAACCCTATGGACTGTAGCCCACCAGGCTCCTCTGCCCATGGGGATTCTCCAGGCAAGGACACTAGAGTGAGTTGCCATGCCCTCCTCCAGGGGATCTTCCCAATCCAGGGACTGAACCCGTATCTCTTAGTCTTCTGCATTGGTGGGTGGGTTCTTTACCACTAGCACCACCTGGGAAGCCCCTGAAGGCACCTGGCCTTCAGTCAGTGCCTTGCTTTTGGTATGAAATGGTCTTGGATGGGCGAGTGGGACAACTGGTCGAGAGTGACATGGAGAGCAGAAAGTTGGCGCTTACCTCGGCTGGTCAGCCTCCAGCCATAAATCCTCATGTTTCCCCTCAGGCCACATGCAACCTGGCTGAGATTCAGGGACACTTCTCTTCTGCTCTGATCCTGCTGGGAGAGGGAAGAGCAGAGGGAGAGGTGCCCAGAGCTAGCTTTTTGTCCCTCAGTGATATCCTGAAATGTCTCCACCCTGAGAAGGTGTCCCATGCCTCCCTGAACTAGAGTAGCCAGTGATAACCACCCAGGAGCTCCCCCATGGAAACTGGGTTTGTGGATCTGCAGTGCTCTGCTCAGTAGCGATGTGCCTGGAATTCTGGGAAGAGCCCAGATGGGCCCCCTACTCCTTTATGTCCACCTACTCCATGCCCTGAATTTACTAAACAGCAAATCTGATTGAAATGTTACCCAGCATCATCATTCAGAAGGTGGTCCCAAGCCCCGCTCAGAAGAACCCAGGTTGTCATGGAGTAGAAAACCCAGGAAACCATATTTGATGGTAGAGGATGAGATGAAGGGTGAAGAGGGGATAAAGCACAGGAATAGAAGAGGTAGGTATTGAATGACAAATGCAGGACTTGGGCCATAATTCTTCAGACTCTCTGCAGCCAGAGGAGTGGCATGTGTCTAACCCAGTCTCAGGAAACCCCAAGGGGCAGTGCTAGAAGCCAGGAAACAAGAGAGCGGCTACAGTCGCCACAGGAAGAATTGCTGAGGATCCAGACCAGTGCAGGAGGTCAGGGAGGAAGAGGCAAGTCTGAAACATGTAGAATGAACCAAATTAACAGGACTTGGCCATTTACTGGATTGGGTGGTTGGAAAGGGGCATCATCAAGATGAGTGTCCTGACTTAGGTGACTGGTGGTGCCCTTAACCGAGACAAGGACCAGAGCCTGAGGGCCTGGGAAGGTGGGGGAGGGCGGGACAGGTAATGGACTTCAGTGTGGATTTACTGCGTTAGAAGTCTCTGGGCAACATCCAAGTGAACACGGATGTGCATGCATGCTAAGTCACTTCAGTCACGTCTCTGCTCTTGGTGTGAAAAGATGTTGGATGGGCGAGTGGGGTAACTGGTCCAGGGTGACATGGAGAGCAGAAAGCTGGCACTCACCTCGGCTGGTCAGCCTCCAGCCACAAATCCTCATGTTTCCCCTCAGGCCACGTGCAACCTGGCTGAGATTCAGGGACACTTCTCTTCTGCTCTGATCCTGCTGAGAGAGGGAAGAGCAGGTCAAAAGGTCTGCCTCAGGTGCTGTTGTGCTCTGCGCAACCCTATGGACTGCAGCCCACCAGGCTCCTCTGTTCATGGGATTCTCCAGGCAAGATTATTGGAGTGGGTTGCCATGCTCTCTTCGTGAATAGATATAGCAACATAAACTTCAGGGCAGAAGTCAAGAATGGAAATCAAGCTTCAGTCAGTTCAGTCCAGTTCAGTCGGTTAGTCGTGTCTGACTCTTTGTGACCCCATGAATCGCAGCACGCCAGGCATCCCTGTCCATCACCAACTCCCGGAGTTCACTCAAACTCATGTCCAAGAGGCTTAGAAGTTGCTAAATCCATAGAGAAAGATGCTTCTGCCCAGAAGGAGTGGAGAAAGAAAAGGGGAGGTTGGAGCAGCCCCCGTGGACTTGCAGCCTGTGAGGGGAAGTCTAGAGAAAAGAGATTGTGCAGAAAGAGACAGACTCAGCCAGGTAAGAGAGAGAGAGCTGGCAGATGGCAGGGAGAGCATCATGAGGGCTGTTAGAAGCAGTCGGCATGGCACCCAGCACCTAGAAGGTGTCCTCCATGTTGGCAACTTTCTACCCAGTGGCAATAACGCAAATGATAATAACCAAATAACCAAATGCTGAGCACTCTCCCTAGGGGCTCACACATTCTTCTCAGTCACTGGGAAGTTGGTACTATTCAATATTATTATCTCCATTTCAAGGATAAGAGATGAAGCACAAAGAAATGAATAAGTGTGGGTGACACTCTGGTTTACAGATGGACAATCTGAGCACAGAATGACAAAACAGAGTCAATCTTAGGAAGGCAGGTACTAGAGCAAAGAAGAGGGGCTGGTCCCTGGACCCAGTTCCCTACCCACACCTACCAACCTGCCACTGACTGCGGTGCAGACTGTCGCTTGCCAGCCGGGCAGTCCAGAGCACTCTGCTGCTCCAGACAGCACAGCTCATGTTGACTACAAGTCAAAGGGCTGAAAGAAGCCTCCGCGGTCCCCTGGCTGCCAGACTGTGATTGCAAAACAACTTCTGATGATTTAACTGTAAATGAATCTGAAACACACGGGCTGAATTTCCCTTGAACTACACATTAAAAATTTCATTTAATAAGATGAAAAATTGTAAAGGAAAACAAGGTGGTGATTATGTAGGGGTCAAGGGGTCTGGAAAGCAAGGAGCTGGTAGAGAGAAAACACTTCTCATGTCACCCAAGTGCAAAGCAAGTGAGAGATTTTGCAAAGGGCTGTGAATTTCTTCTGCCTCTCCTGGGAGATACCGGCCTCCTGAAACTCACAGCCAGGGTGGGGGTGTCCAATGACTGCTGAGGAGCTGGGGATAGAGGGAACCAGTTATGTAAAGTGGGGTGGATGTGTGTGTGCGTGTGTGTGTGTGTGTGTGTGTGTACAAGAAACCGTTTGAAAAGAAGGGATGTATACATACACAACACATATACATACACGAACTATCTTCTTTTATGAATTGAATTTGAATGGACATGCATGCATATATATAAATATATATATAATTAAAATTATTTAAAGAACCATTTTATACATAATGATTTAAAGAAACACTTTATTCATAAAATTAAAAGTTAATTTATGTGCATTTATATAAAATTTTACATATAGATGCTTCCTTCCCAAGCAGTTAAGTGTGTACGTGTGTGTGTGTGTGTATGTGTATATACTTACAGATATATAAAGAGAAGATGGTTCATATACATACAAATGTGTGTATGCATGTGTATGTATATATACACATGTACATATACATAGATAAATACATATATATGTACGCATTATACAAGGTAAAACTTTAATGTATCATATATGCCCTAAATAGACATAGTCTAAAAATACGGCTTTTAAGTATGTATATTCTAAATGGCCTTTGCTGGTGGCTCAGACGGTAAAGAATCTGCCTCCAATGGAGGAGACCCAGGTTTGATCCCTGGGTTGGGACGACCCCAGGAGAAGGAAATGGCAACCCATTCCAGTATTCTTTCCTAGAGAATTCCATGAAGAGAGGAGCCTGGTATGATAGGCTACAGTCCATGGGGTCACAAAGAGTCAGGCACGACTGAGCAACTTTCACTTTCATATCCTAAATTTATCTTTTAAAATTTGTAGTGTATATTCTAAAGCAAAACACAGCAGGAACAGAATCTTGTGGGAGAGCA
The DNA here is from genome assembly GCA_917880005.1 of Nanger dama. Lineage (NCBI taxonomy): Eukaryota > Metazoa > Chordata > Mammalia > Artiodactyla > Bovidae > Nanger > Nanger dama. The sequence goes on along the minus strand of CAKJTW010000025.1, from coordinate 23,874,849 downwards.
GTGGAAGCTTGAAAACACTGACCCAGCTCCCAAACTCAATCCCTAGGTGCTGGGATGTGTCAGGCACAGTGACTGGGGTTTTAGGAGCTGAGATTCTGGTGGCCTCTGAGCAGTTAATTTAACTCAAGATTATCTGAGAAGTGAATTTCATCATCAGAGCTGAGCTAGACATGTAGGCAGAGAGCCAGTCACCATGCAGCTCCTCCCGGGACCCAGAAGCCCTCTCCACCTTCACATCTGGCTTCTTCTATGATTGGATATTTCCAAACCATCTACTATGTTCTTCATCTCCTAGAAGTCACAACTGTTGGCCAAAACTTCCAACAAGGTGAAGAGAATTCTCCTTATCTAAAGAAAAACAAAAATCACCTTTATCAGAGAAAGAGCACCAGCTCAGAAACACTAGTTTCAAATTATGAAGAACCCAGAGCCACAGTTCAGGCTTTTTAGGGGTGGGAATGGGTTTATTTTGTGTTTTTCCTCCCCAGTAAATTCTACAGTCCTGTTCTGATTTACTTTCTGTCTTCTCCTAACCCCTCAGTGCTATTAGGAAATAGTTTTGGGAAACACTTGTCCAGAACACAACAGCAGAAAATGGGTTAGCAGCCAATATGTTTTTCAAAAGAACTATTTGGCAGCTCTGAAAGAGATTACCATGCTGGTACAAACCTCAGCTGCAAGGTTACAGATGTCAGAATTGTGCGTATCCAGAAATATGCACAACAAATGGAATCTCTATGCTAACGCCTGGCCCTACCAACATTGCAAAATGCTGGCGAGGAAGAGGAAGACCATTCGTTCACAAGCTTTTTCCTGAGTGGAGGTGGGGCTCTTGCAAGCCACAATTCAGTTGTCAATAAGGGTTGGAAATTCCTTGACTGTACCCAAATAAACTGAACTTTCCATGCACATCTCTGTTGAAAATGACTGTCTTTTAGGAGAGCTCCATCAACAAAAGGGTTTGGGAACGTTTGCCAAGGCTGTGATGGGATGGATAGAAAGTCTGCCAGTTCTTCTGGCACAAGGCAGGTGTTAACCCTTGACAATCCACTGCTGCCATTAAGAGCTCTGACTCAGGAGGCAGATTGCATCCATTCAAACGTCAGCTCAAAACTTACTTGTTATGGGGCTTTGAAGGATTGATGCTAAAGCTGAAGCTCCAATACTTTGGCCACCTGATGCAAAGAGCCAACTCATTGGAAAAGACCTTGATGCTGGGAAAGATTGAAGGCAGGAGGAGAAGGAGTGACAGAGGACAAGATGGTTGGATCTCATCACTGACTCAATGGAAAAGAGTTTGAGCAAACTCTGAGAGATAGTAAAGGTCAAGGAAGATTGACATACTGCATTCCATGGGGTTGCAAAAAGTCAGACATGACTGATAGACTGAACAACAATAACATGGGGCTTTGAACAAGTGACTTAACTAACCTCTCAGCCTCAGTTGCCCCACCTATAAAATGGGCATGATAATAACTATAACTACATTTAAAGATAGTATGGGAATTAAATGTGATAAGCATGACAAATAATTTAATTGTGCATGTGGGCATGTGTTAGTCGCTCAATCCTGTCTGAATCTTTTCGACCTATGGACTATAGCTCACCAGGCTCCTCTGTCCATGAATTCTCCAGGCAAATATGCTTGAGTGGATTGCCATTCCCTTCTCCAAGGGATCTTCCCGACCCAGGGATCAAACCAGCATGTCTTAAGTCTAACCTGCATTGGCAGGCGGATTCTTACCACTAGCACCACCTGGGAAGCCCCCAGTAAGATTCATAGTCTAGTTAAAAACATAAGCATAGCCAGAATGATGAGACAAGCACAGCCACCCCCATGCTCAATAGGAGGGTCCATGTAAAGCAGGGGAGGAGCACTGTGTTCCGACCTGAGGAATCTGAGAGGCTTTGTGGTGGGTGCACTGAGCTTAGGCTTAGAGGTGAGCAGGATATCGACAGTCATACAGAAGAGCACTCCGTGCAAGGGAAGCAGCTGGAACAGGGGCTGGGAGGGCCTCACGACCTCAGCAGAGGGTAAGTCTTCAGGTGCTAGGACCAGGGCACTTGTCACGAGCCACATGAAAACAGGAGCCAGATAACGGAAGAGTCGAATGTCCTGCTCAGGGGGTGGCAGTCTTTCCTGGGATCAAAAAGGAAAGCAACGCAGGTCAACTTGATTCCTACTTGCTGACTTTGGCTCAGCTCAGACATCACCTGTCACAGGACCCCTCTCCTTGCCCTCAGCCAGTGATGCCCCTTCTTTGCTTTGGCACTCAGAACACTCAGGTGGGCTCATCGGCCACCCTGCCTTCTCCTCTAGATCTGGCTCCTAGAAGGCAGGATTGAACATCACTGAATTTCCAGTGCTAGCATATGGCTGTCATCTAGAGCACGAATATGGGAATGGGTGAGAGAGCAAAGGAATGAATGAGTCAGTCCATATCATCAACAAGGAAAGGTGAACTGAAGATGATAATTCTGAATTACCAGCAAGAGAATTGCTGGGAAAAGGCATGACTGGCCTGGATAACTTCCTTGAAAAATACTATGTCAATAGCAGAAAGACCCCCAGCAGAGAAGCAACTGTCTAAGCATTTAATCTGGTTGTGTCCATCATAAAGGTATGAGTCAGTGCTGAGATCTGAGGCTCCCCAGGGTGAACTAGCACCACTTTTGCCAGAGATCCAAGGAGACAGAGGTCAAGTTGTACCATGACAGAGTGAGAAGAATATGGATGTGGTAACATAGTGTCAATTACCCACGGAAATGGGCCATGGGGAGACTTGCATTTACAAATCCCGTAGAAAGGAGCCTCTTAGTCTTGTTTTTAGATCTCACTCTTTCAGCAAGCAGGGCTCCAAAGCAGAACAGGAAGAGAAAGGAACACAGACTAGAATCCCATGATAAAAAATAAAAAATAATCCCATGATATTCCAGGAACTGTGCTAAATCCTTTGCACATAGTCTTAGAAGATAGGCAGTAGTATCTCCATTTTGCAACTCAGGCTCTTGAGGCTCAGAGAGGGCAAGCAACTTGTCCAAAGCCACACAGCTAGTAAGAATCAAAGATTAGGTAAATAAACCCAGGTTTGCTAACTCCAAATCCTGTGTTCTTGCTTCTGAATCACACTGTCCCTCTTCTCTTTCATGCCCTCATGGGAGCACTCCAATTCCCACCATACATCCAGTTCTCAAAGGAAACCTTAAACTGTTTTTGTGTGTGTGTGTGTGTTTTTTAAATTATCATTTGGCAACCACACACAGTTCTTCAGGGAAATCCGGGAGTTCAGGATGAAACTCCTGCCCATGGATTAGCTGAAATTGCTTGTGTTTCCTTGAAAAATGCCTGGCATTGCCAACAAACTCTGGTCTGGTTTCCAGCAGTGGCCGGGCATTGTCCAACCGAGAGGCTCTGAGAATCGATTGGATGTGGTCTCCCTGACATGATGCCAACAGATGCTGTGAGTCAGAAGTTGCCATCTGTCCATGACACTCAGCTTTATGGGGGCTTCCAGAGCCGTCCAACCTGAAGAATCAGCCGAAGCCCCATCAGGGCACAGGCATGCTGCATCCCCAGCACTGCTGGAATGCTAGCTTTCCAGTGGGAAAACACTGGTGGGCGCTGGGGTCCAGAGTGTGCTCAACCACAGCATGGAAGGCAAAGGGGGTGCAGTGCTCTTCTGGAGACCAAAAGCATGGCCGCTCCCAAAAGAGACTACTCGTGTGACAGAAGCGGGAATAGGCCAATTTGTAGAAGGGAAGAATGAAGAAAACACCAGCCTCGACATCACTTGTTAGAACCAGGAAATGGGAACTCCACGTTCTGCAAACACTGTGCCTCTCTGGGATTAGAAAGGACACTGGATTTTGGATTGGGAACCTGGGTTCACACCCTGGCCTCACGGAGTACAAGTTGGATTACCTGAGGTGATCACACACCCTCCTCCCCTGCCCTTCCCACCATCACTCACACCCCCACCTCCCATCACTGTGGTGTAGTACAGCTATCTGTCTACACTTCTACCTCCTTACTAGACTGTGAACCCTGTAAGGGCTGGACATCATGCCTACCCAGGCCAGCATCCTCAGCCCTCCTCACTGTGCAGAGCCCTGCTTGGCATTCTGCAAGTATTAGCTGAATTGATGAAAGAGCAAAAAAGATATGACTTACCAGTTCTGCATAAGGTGGAGTCCACCCTCATGGATCCTCCATTCTAAGACATTTTCAGAAAAACCTCAAGAGTAACTTCGTTTGACAGAAGACTTTGAAAAAGTATCTTGGAAAAGAACTAACTGGGGAGAAGAACCAAGGAGGCAGGGAGGGGCACTGGCTGGAGAGCACAGAGGGCAACCTTGAGTGAATGGCTCAAGGACCCCGAGAGTCTCAGACCTCCAGCACTCAACGGGAAGAGATAAATCCTCCCCTTGGAAGGTCATGGGGGAGATGGCTTCATTGGAGACTATGCAGAAGTCCCCCACCACCCCCAGAGGAAGTAAGAAGGACGCTCTAGCTCTCCCCTAAACGGAAGTATATGAATCTCAGTCCACAAACTCAGGTGGGAGAGAAAGAGCACAACACTATACACAAATCAGGTTAGTTTTGATCCTGAGCGCCCTCCTATCAGGATGAAAGAAATTCAACCCCATCACTTCATTTCCTGAACCTGCATCAGTGACCCTAGGCCATCACTTGGTATCCAAGCATTATGGAGGTCCTTGCGTGATTATAAATGGCTTGTCCAGAGCACTCTTCTTGAAACCAACCTTCATCGTCCGGCTGCCACGATCCCACAGGTCCACCCCTTGCCATGTGACATCAGGCTGTCCGACTGGGGGAGCCTCACATGTACCATCAGCTGCCTGTGGTGGTTTGGTCACTGATTCGTGTGGCCCCCATGGACTGTAGACTGCCAGGCTCCTCTATCCATGGGAGTCTCCAGGCAAGAATACTGGAGTGGGCTGCCATTTCCTTCTCCAGGGATCTTCCCAACCCAGGAATCAAACCCAGTATTGCATTGCAGGCAGACTCTTTACCAATTGAATTATAAGGGAAGCCCCACCACCAGCCTCCTGGGTGAACCACAAAACTATTCCCTCTGAATTCTTGCTCTTCTCTTTTGGTACTTCAGGGATTCTGCTCAAGGACTCCACAAACACATCTCTCTCACCCACAGCCTGGGTGAATGTCTCTTTCATCTGGGAGACTCTTCTCCCCAAAGCCTGGACCCCATTGCTACATTAGAGGTCTGCTTTCAACTGTCAGGATGGGTTTTATCCAGCAGAGTGTACACTGGCACCTGTCTTAAAATCTAACTCGAATCAATTGAGAATCATCTCGATTCTCTAGAAAACTGAGAAGATCTGGCATCTCTGGGGCCAGAGCAGTAGCTGATCCCTTCTGAGTGACTAAGTCCTCTCCACTCTGTATGACTCCTCCACCACTAATCATATTTCCACGCAGCCTATTTCCTCTATGTTTTGCTTTTGTCTCACCTACCTGAACCCTGAAAGAATCTGATTTCAACACTGAGGTTAGTCACACACCTTCAGCTGTAAACCTGAGATAAAGAAGCACGACTTTTTACTGACTTGAATGGCAGAAAGTGAAAGAGAAAGGAAAGGAAGAAAATCCACGGAGATAAAAATGAATTAACACTTTAAATGATCCTGCCTTGAAAGTATTAACTCAGATCATGCTAGAGGCCAAAAACAAATCTCTGTGCTTCTCAAATCTCGCAAAGGCCATCAAGGGAGCTAGAAAGACATACTCCCACCACCCAGTATGTCAAAAGGGGCTGACAGTGCCTGAGGAGCCACTGGGTGCTGTGAGAAGATGGGGGTGAGTGGTCTTGGTGTCTGTAAAGGGCTTAGATAGGACCTGGCATTCATCAAGCATCTATACAAGTCCTTGTTATGTTAAAAAAAAGTCAAAACATCATAACTTTATTTAATTCTCACAACACTCCTGCAGGACCAATAGAGATATTCCTGTGGTACAGGTGGAAAACCAAGGCTTCTGGAGACAAAGTTAACTTGTTCAAGGTCCCGAAGCTCACTGGAACAGAGAGTTGTTGTTGTTCAGTCGGTAAGTCCTATCCGACTCTTTGTGACCCCATGGACAGCAGCATCCTAGGTTTCCCTGTCCTTTACCATCTCCCAGAATTTGCTCAAACTCATGTCCATTGAGTCCATGATGCCATCCAACTCAATAATGTTGAGTTTCGATTGGACTATGCATCGATGGAACTCACTCACTATGCAAATTGGAACTCGCCATCATTTCCATCAAGGAAGGAACCGATGACACCAGTGCGCTTGGGGATCCCAGCTATACTGAGCAGGAGAGGGGAGTTTGAGCACCAGTCATGAAGCCACTGGCCTGGAAAGGTTTTGGGTTTCAACTCTTGCTCTGCTTTTTACCTGTGTGAAGTGGGACAAGTTATTTCACTTTTATGTGCCTCAGTTTCCCCGTCTGTGAAATGGGGCTAGTATAGGGACCATCCTCACAGTGTTTGGAAGGAGCTGAAATCTGCGATGCACTAAAGATGGTACCCAGTATATGCACAGTCTAAGAGTTGCCCTGGTGAGTGCTGGTGGTGTTCCTGAGTCACAGCAGGCGAGGCCACAACCCCTCCTCGGGTCCGGGGCCTGGCACGATCCAGGTTGAGAGGCCCCCATATGGACTGCTTCCACCTGCAGGCTCCTTGAATGTGGCCACAGCTCACCTGTATTCTTCCCCCACTCTCGATGTAGCGCTTCCAAAGGCAGACGCACCACAGGGGCTGATCTTTGTTATAAACAGCCAGCACAGCATTCAGTTCCAATGACTCCTTTTCAGATTTTATGGAGCACAATAACCTTTAGCAAAGGAGAAACACGGTTTTCGAGTGTGTGAAATTCAGCAGCTTGAGAAATGGTAGGAGAGACTGATGGGGAGGGGGTGGAGGTGGGGGGAAAAGGAACACAGAGCTTACGCAAGGCTGGGCATCCATGCGGGCAGGGATGAGAGTATGAGCTTGCAGCAGGAGGAGACAGTATGGGTATGGAGTAGGTGGAGTATGATCAGAGAGCAGAGCCTTCTGGAAGCAGATAACTGCTGTGGAGCAATACTGACTCTTTGCAGGGAGCCTGGGAGACACAGGGCTGCAGGAACTCAGTGACTGGCCTGGGTCGACCTTGGTGGGCAGGGGAGGGGGCAACTCTAGGGCCAGGGGGCATGGATGACCCTCTCTGCCTGTCTCTAATCGTCCTGTCTATGCAGATTCTCTGAGGGCTTAGTCTTTATGAAAGTGTTGTGTCCAAATCTTTGTGATCCCATGGACTATAGCCCACCAGGCTCCTCTGTCCATGGGATTCTCCAGGCAGGTATACTGGAATGGGTTGTCATGCCCTCCTCCAGGGCATCTTTCCAACCCAGGGATCGAACCCACATCTCCTGCATTGCAGGAAGATTCTTTATTGTCTGAACCACCAGGGTACCCCACAGACTTAAGTATCAAGTTCACTGATATCTGAGACTCAGATCTTCCATATACTAGCTGTATGACCTTTAGTAGGTAATCCCTGTATTATAAAGCTATTCAAAATTAAGCTCTTGGCTGCAAAGAGCAAATTATGCAGAAACAATTACAGTTATTATGCAAGTAGATAAGGTAAGAGATCCCTGGAGAAGAACCAAGCCTGGCTTTCTTGACCATTTTTGGCCTAAGTCATCTTGTGATCTAAGCCTGGCCACAAGACTTGTCCTTGAACAGGTTTTAGTAATAATGATCTTAAAGGAACAAAACAATGAACTGTTATCAGGCAAGAGAGGTAACAATAACAAAGATAGCAAATCAGTTATAAAAACTCCCAGTTCCTTTTCAATAGTAAAGAATAGCTTGAAGCACTTTGTTGAGTCAGTTTACAAAATGTAAATCCTCCAGGAGCTCAACAGACAGATCTACTGAACCTAAAGGATGATGACATTGTAATTTTCTAACCCTGTAGACTTTAAGTTGGAGAAGGAAATAGCAACCCACTCCAGTATTCTTGTCTGGAGAATCCCATGGACAGAGGAGCCTGGAGGCTACAGTCCACGGAGTCGAGACGTTAAGTGTGTTAGTCTGTGCTATTTGACTCTGCAACTCCATGGACTGCAGCAGTGCCAGGCTTCTCTGTCCATGGGATTTTCCAGGCAAGAGTACTGGAGTGGGTTGTCTTTTAACTCCAAATCTGCCCAGAATCTTCCCTGATAGCTCAGTTGATAAAGAATCTGCCTACAATGCAGGAGATCCTGGTTGATTCCTGGGTCAGGAAGATCTGCTGGAGAAGGAATAGGCTACCCACTCCAGAATTCTTGGGCTTCCCTTGTGGCTCAGCTGGTAAAGAATCCACCCACGGGAGACCTGGGTTCAATCCCTGGGTTGGGAAGATCCCCTGGAGAAGAGAAAGGCTACCCACTCCAATATTCTGGCTTAGAGAATTCCATGGACTGTATTCCATGGGGTAGCAAAGAGTGGAACAGGACTGAGCGACTTTCACTTTCTTCCCAGAGGCAAACCCACTTTTCTAGGAACAATTACCCTGGTGAGGGCTCAACTTCTGCTTCCCTGACCTCAATTGCAGACTTCCCTGACTCGTTTTCTCTCCTTCCAGTTGTTTCTCTGGGCTACAGACTGTGCCTTCTCTCACTGGTCCTAGAACTAGGACTCCTGTTTATTTTTTTTTATTTTTATTGGAATATAGTCGCTTTACAATGCTGTGTTAGTTTCTGCTATACAGCAAAGTGAATCAGCTATGCATAACATATATCCCCTACTTTGGGGGATTTCCTTACCATGTGAAGTGAAGTGAAGTCACTCAGTCATGTCCAACTCTTTGCGACCCCGTGGACTGTGACTTACCAGGCTCCTCCATCCGTGGGATTTTCCAGGCAAGAATACTGGAGTGGGTTGTCATTTCCTTTTCCAAGAGATCTTCCCCCACGCAGGGATTGAACCGGGTTCTCCCGCATCGTAGGCAAACACTTTATCATCTGAGCCACCAGGGAAGTTCTTACCATTTCGGTCTTTACAGAGTACTGAGTAGAGTTCTCTGCTATACAGTAGGTACTCATTAGTCATCTACTTTATGCATCCCTGCATGTTAAGTTGCTTCAGTCATGTTCGACTCTTTGCAACCCTATGGACTAGAGCCCACCAAGATCCTCTATCCATGGGATTCTCCAGGCAAGAGTACTGGAGCACGCTGCCATGCCCTTCTCCAAGGGATCTTCCCAACCCAGGGACTGAACCCTCATCTCTCACATCTCCTGCATTGGCAGGTGAGTTCTTTACCACTAGCAGGACCTGGGAAATTCCTCTATTTTGTATGTAGTATCAATAGTGTTGATTTTTCCATTAGTTATGTACACCCGTGAGAGTTGGACCATAAAGACGGCAGAGCATAAATTGATGCTTTCGAACTGTGGTGCTGGAGGAGATCAAACCAGTCAATTCTAAAGGAAATCAGTCCTGCATATTCATTGGAAGGACAGAGGCTGAACCTGAAGCCCCAATACTTTGGCCAGCTGATGTGAATAGTTGACTCATTGGAAAAGACCCCAATGCTGGGAAAGACTGAAGGCAGGAGGAGAAGGGGACAACAGAGGATGAGATGGTTGGATGGCATCACCAACTCAATGTCATGAATTTGAGCAAACTCTGGGAGATAGTGAAGGACAGGGAAGCCTGGTGTGCTGCAGTCCATGGGGTCACAAAGGGTCAGACAAGACTGAACAACCGAACAATAAGAACATCAATAGTGTATATGTGTCAGTTCCCCATCTTCCAGTTCATCTCATAACCCCCTCGAACTCCTTTGCCTGAGAACTTCCAAAGGCTTCCCGAAGGCACTGTGTCTTGGCAAGACTTTGTGCCCACTGTTCTCTCAGCAGGGAACACCTTCCTTAGCTGGCAGCCCAAAGACTTCCTGAGGACCCCCAGCCCATCCTGCTGAGCCACTTCTGAGTTCTTGGCCCCCGGGAGACCTCCAGGAATGGTTCTGCGTGGAGTCACTAGGATCATCCTCTAAGCCTGCTGGCCCAGAGCACGCCTTGGTTACTGCATTTATCATACTCTTTCCAGAGTGGTTCCTGCATCATAATCACTCTCCAGACACAAGCTCTGCCCTGGGTCTCAACACACAGCAAGTGCTCAGTGAATATTAGTTACCTGAATGCATGAATGAAGGATTGGGTGCATGAATGTCTTACGACTCGGCTTCTCCCTGAACTCAGCCACATTTCTGGCTCCACAAGGACTTCTGAGTGACCCTGCAGCCCAGAACACAGAACGTGACTTTCTGGGGTCTTGTCTGCACCTGACCCTAAAGACTATTGTCTCCACAGGACTCATCATTTCCGGGAAGGTGAATTTCCATTATTTGTGTCTATGAAAAAAATAATATATAAAAGAGATGGGGATCAAAAGGATTGTATGTATCCGAGAACATGATATCTAATTTCTGTGTGATTATACTGGAGAATATTTTTAAGTCAGAAATAACCTTTAGACATTAAAGGAAGGTTCCCCTAAAGTATGACCTCATAGTGCCCAAAGGGAGTCGCCCCCATATGGCCCAACAGCAGCTGCAAACCTCTGACTCTCCTTGCACGCTGAAAAGCCAAGACCTTGAGCCTGCGTCACATAGACCTGGAGCCTTGGGTCCCTGGCTTGGCTGGGGCTCATCTCTTCACCAGGATGGAGTTGTGGCTGGTAAGGGAACAGAAGCAATGGAAACAAAAGAAAGGAGACTCACCTCCTGGACACCGGTAGTCTTCACTGCATGCCTGTCACTTTATATACACAATCTTATTTTACCTTCACAAGTGGAAGGGCAACCTGATAAGGTGGGGGCCCATCCCCTCGTACCAGGTGAGAAAACCACAGCTCCAGAGGGACTCACCTCGAGTCTCATCACCAGTAACTAGTGGACACACAATTCGAAACCGCACAGGGTAGCTCTGAATCCTGTGTTCTAGGCTGTTGCAGCCTCTGGGGGAATTTGATGAGCGCTATGTATCTGAAAGGGTTTCCCTGGTGGCTCGTTGATAAAGAATCTGCCTGCCAATGCAGGATATGTGGGTTCAATCCCAGGAAGATCCCCTGGAGAAGGAAATGGCAATCCATTCCAGTGTTCTCACCTAGGACACCCCATGGACAGAGGAACCTGGTGGGCTACAGTCCATGGGGTCACAAAGTGTGGGAGACAGCTTAGCAACTGCACAACAATGACAGTGTAGCTGAAAAGCCTCCTATACTTACTGCCTCTTTTTTTTTTTTCATTTTGACTATCAAACATGGATTGAGCACTATTCTCAAACCACCCTGGGAGAGGTGTCCTGAACCACTCTGTTTTATAGAAGAGAAAACCTCTCAGCCAGGTGATAGACCTCATTTCCTTGGGTCAGACCTCTGCCAGCCTGGACCATGAGCAAATCTATAGCCCTGAGGAAAGAGGAAGAAGAACAAGGACTGCGTTTATCTACGACACACACGCGTCTGCACTCTTTCCCTCCTGTGCTACTGTGCTGAAGTTCTGTGTGCAGGCAGAAGTCCACAGGAGACAGCCTTCACCTGCTCCTCCAAATCCTCCAGACCCCCAAGAAGCTACATCCTGTTCTCCCATTTTTCCAAATAGAGAAACCGAGAGGGTGAGTAGGAGAACACACGGGAAGTAAAGCCCAATATCTTCCCAAGTGTTAGTTGCTTAGTTGTGTCCGACTCTATGAGACCCCATAGACTGTAGCCCACCAGGCTCCTAAGTCCATGGAATTCTCCAGGCAAGAATACTGGAGTGGATAGCCTTTCCCTTCTCCGGGGGATCTTCCCAATCCAGGGATCAAACTCAGATCTCCTGCATTGCAGGCAGATTCTTTACCGTCTGAGCCACCAAGGAAGCTTCTTCCAAAGAGGGGGCTGAAATTCTAGACCGAGGCGCTACACCTTACAAGCTCCTGTTCCCCCTATCCTCTGCTTAGGCCCCTTCTGCAGCAGACCCCACTGCCTGAGAGAGGGCAGCTAAGCAGTTTTACTCACCGCACTGAGAGGTAGGTGAGGACATGGCTTCAGGGAAGCAACTGGTGGCCCTTCCAGGACAGCTGAGATGATCTTCTGCGGAGATGAGTCAGGTAAGATGGAAGCTTCCCAGGAAGGTTGCTGAGGTGAGGCCAAGAGTGGCTCCTTTATGTTCACCCAAGGAAAGATGTAGACTTTCATACCTGAAGCACCTTCCTTGGCAAAAGGATACTTTCAAAAGTCAAATATAACCAAGCAACCACCTTCCTTAAAATCCTTAAGGTTCCAACCTCAGTTACCACCAGGATTTTGACCCAGTAGCTTAGCCAGATGTCGGGGGCTCTTCGGCTGGCCTCTTCAGCCTCCCCCTCCCTCCACCCCTCCATGTGAGCCTTGTATTTCCACTTGGTCATACGGTGTAGCTGCCCCCAAACCCTCCAAGCTGCACAAGGACTTAAGCTTTCAGCTGTGGCTCTTCCCCCTCTCAGGAATTTATAGCCTTCTTCTGTAATTGGAGAACAGGTCTGCAAGCCTCAAGACTGATGCCTGAACACCCCCTCATCCCCTGACACCATCCTTGAGGCACCACCCAGCCACCATCTTACAACTCCGGGAAATCCACACCCCTCTCCCTGGATGCGCCTCCACCACCCAGTGGTCTCTCCACACTATTTCACGCCATCATTGTTTCTGCATTGGCCTATCTCCCCACCAGACTGTGAGCTCTCAGGGGGCAGGGACTGGGTCCAGTCAAACTCCAGTTTCCCAAATGTTTTTCCCCTGGGTAGACTGAGACCAAGGGTGTGTTCCTGTCTGCTTGAACCCACAGGACGTGTTGAGAAGAGGTGGAGAGAAAGAAGCAAGCAAAGCGCCTTGCACACAGTGGCCCTTTTACTGGAAGAAGATTCCTGCTGTCTGGCACTACACTGTGATGTCCTGGCTAAAGAGAAGTGACTCAGTGTCCGCACCGTCTGAAACATCCCCTCCTCTGGCCTGCTCTCACGCCTACCCCATATCCAGTCTTTCCTCGAGCCCTGTGGGGGTCCACGGGCACAATATGTCTTGAGCTCAGATGCACCTCACTGTTCCCGGCACCGCCACGCTGGGCTGGCCACCCTGTCTCTCCTGTGCTTTGCTGCAGTGGACACCAAATTGCTCCCCCGGCTCCTGGCTTTGCTCTCCTACAGCCCATCCTCCACCCAGCAGCCAGAGGGTGGTTTTTACAAACTGAAAATCTGATCATGTTTTGCTCTGGCTCAAAACCTCCCTGTGGCTTCTACTCCCACTTAGAATAAGATTCAAAGTCTTTCCCACGGCCTGCAAGGGAAGGCCCTGGTAATCCAGCTCCAACCCCGTCTCTGACCTCATATCCCCCTTCTCTCCCTGCCCTGCTCTGCCCCAGACACACTGGCTGTCTTGACATCCAAAACATGCCTCACTCATTCACGATGATCTTCCTCCTCTCTTGGCCTAAAAATCCAGTGCCCCCTATTCTCGTTGATCAGGACTGCTCTTGAATTTCTCTTCCTTAAAGTGGCTTCCTTGGTCACCCAATCCCAAACAGTAGACCCCACCTCTCGCCCCTTGCCCCTTCCTCAATTGTTTTCATAGCAGTTGTCCTCAGCTGCTGTGGAACCAGATATATTATATGTCACATTTTCGAATCCATGGTCTGACTCACACTTGAATGAAAACTTCATGAGAAGCGAGGACTTGGTCACGTTTTTATAGCTGAAATGCCAGTGCTTAGAACCTAGTAGACACTTAATAAATATTTGCTGAATGAACGAACAATTGAGAAATTTAGAAAATAAGTGTGATGAATGTTTTCAGACAAACTTCTGAATTGACACGTCACTCCTTACTGATTGCTGACACGTCACAGATGACATACCTCTCTGAGACTTGGTTGCCTGGCATGGATATTTTGAGGACTGAGAAAGGGTATTAGGAAGGGGAGGGTGTGGTTATAAAGGGTCAACGAGAGTGATGCTTACAGTGCTGACTCTGTCGTGGTATTATGAAAATGACAGCAAACTACGCTTGTGATAAAATTGCACAGAACAGTTTACACACACATACACACAAATGAGTCCAGGGAAAACTGGAGAAATATGAATGCAATCATATACCGGAGACAACGTTCTCCGGTATATGTTTATGTATAACTGAATCACTTTTGCTCTGCATCTGAAACTAACACAACATTGTAAATCAACTTACTTCAATAATTCTTTTTTAAAGACAATATCCTAGTTGTGACATCACACAACAGATTTGTAAGACAATGCCATTGGGGGAAACTGAGTTTATGGGATCTTTCTGTATTTTATTTTTTTACAACTACATGTAAACCCCAAGTATCTCAAAATTTTCAATTAAATATTTAATTAATTAAATGGGAGGGGCATTCTGTGCATTGAACACTCAGTTCACTACCTGGTGCATCAGTTCAGTTGCTCAGTCGTGTCCAACTCTTTCTGACCCCACGAACTACAGCACACCAGGCCTCCCTGTCCATCACCAACTCCCGGAGCTTGCTCAAACTCAAGTCCGTTGAGTCGGTGATGGCACCCAAACACCCCATCCTCTGTTGTCCCCTTCTCCTCCTGCCCTCAGTCCTTCCCAGCATCAGGGTCCCCTCCAATGAGTCATTTCTTTGCATGAGGTGGCCAAAGTATTGGAGTTTCAGCTTCAGCATCAGTCCTTTCAGTGAATATCTAGAAGTGATTTCCTTTAGGATAGACTGGTTGGCTCTCCTTGCAGTTCAAAGGACTGAGTCTTCTCCACCATCACAGTTCAAAAGCGTCAATTCTACGGCGCTCAGCTTTCTTTATAGTCCAACTCTCACATCCATACATGACTCCTGGAAAAACCATAACTTTGACTAGACAGACCTTTGTCCCCACAGTAATGTCTCTGCTTTCTAATATGCTGTCTAGGTTGATCATAGCTTTTCTTCCAAGGAGTAAGCATCTTTTAATTTCATGGCTTCGATCACCATCTGCAGTGATTTTGGAGCCCAAGAAAATAAAGTCTGTCACTGTTTCCACTATTTCCCCATCTATTTCCCATGAAGTGATGGGACCAGATGCCATGATCTTAGTTTTCTGAATATTGACGTTTAAGCCAACTTTTTTCACTCTCCTCTTTCACTTGCATCAAGAGGCTCTTTAGTTCTTTCTTTCTGGCATAAAGGTGGTGCCATCTGCATATCTGAGGTTGATTCCAGCTTGTGCTTCATCCAGCCTGGCATTTCACATGATGTACTCTGCATTTAAGTTAAATAAGCAGGGTGACAGTATACAGCCTCAACGTACTCCTTTCCTGATTTGGAACCAGTCTGTTGTTCCATGTCCAGTTTTAACTGTTGCTTCTTGACTTGCATAAAGATTTCTCAGCAGGCAGTTCAGGTGGTCTGGTATTCCCATCTCTTGAAGAATTTTCCAGTTTGTTGTGATCTACACAAAGACTTTAGCATAATCAATGAAGCAAAAATAGCTTTTTTAAAAAAAAAATTCTCTTATTTTTCTATGATCCAATGGATGTTGGCAGTTTGATCTCTGGTTCTTCTGCCTTTTTAAATCCATCTTGAACATCTGGAAGTTCACGGTTCACGTACTGTTGAACCCCTGACTTGGAGAATTTAAATTCACTAAAGGTGAGTCCCTGCTCCTACTTATTTTACCTCTTATCAGCTTTTCCCATGTTCTACAACTAAGTGATTTATGTCTAGCTGTTTGAGCCAGCTGGCCCAATTCATAGTCATGACTGAGGGAATAAAAACTTTGAATTCCACCTTGCCCTGGTGAAACATTTCTTACAAAGATGTGCATTTCAATAGTAAGACTGGTATTGGGTGTGTGTGTCTGTATGAGAGAGAAGGTTTGAGGGGTATTTTAAGCTAGTTGGAGAAGAAAGAATTAGTAACAGCTGAACAATTAGTGACCCCCAGTTGCCCCTGTGCCTTTTCCTAATCACTGCCATTTCAAGAGACTTCTACCCAGATTTTCTGCTATGCAGTGGAAATCTTGGTACAGAACCCATTGTGGTTAGCCCATCCCTGCTGTCCTGCAAAGCCTCGACATATTCCTTCTCCAGGGACAAGTCTCCTTCCCCACAGTACAGTCTTTTGTTGTTTTGCTTTTTAATGTAAACCTTTTTTAAAGTCTTTCCCTGGAGAAGGAAATGGCAACCCACTCCAGTATTCTTGCCTGGAAAATCCTATGGATGGAAGAGCCTGGCAGGCTACTGTCCATGAGGTCACAAAGACTCAGACACTACTGAGCAACTTCACTTTCTTTCTTTCTTTTTAAAGGCTTTATTGAATTTGTAACAATATTGCTTCTGTTTTTTATTTTGGTTTTTTGGCCAGGAGACATGTGGGATCTTGGCTGTCTGATCAGGGATTGAATTTGTACTCCCTGTGTTGGAAGGTGAAGTTTTAACCATGGACCACCACCCAGAGTTTGGACTTGAATCCTCCCCTCTCCATCCAAACCTGAGACCCTTGAATCTGGGCAGCGCATCCTCTTGGGAAGCTTGTATCCAATTTGTTTACCAGGGTCCATCTCAGCTGCTCTTTCCTCAGTTTGATGCTGAGTCTGGGGAGCACTGGATCCCTCAGCAAGGGCCCATCTAAAAGGCTGATGAGTCAGTTCTACCTGTTTCCTTCCCTTTTCCTTCCCTACTGCCTTGCCTGAGTCCAACCTACAGTTAAGTTGCTCAGTCACTCAGTTGTGTCTGACTCCTTGCAACCCCATAGACTGCAACACCCCAGGCCTCCCTGTCTATCACCAGCTCCTGGAGCTTGCTCAAACTCATGTCCATTAAGCCAGTGATGCCATCCAACCATCTCATCCTCAGTCATCCCCTTCTCCTCCTGCCTTCAATCTTTCCCAGCATCAGGGTCTTTTCCAATGAGTCAGTTCTTTGCATCAGGTGGCCAAAGCATTGGAGTCTCAGCTTCAGCATCAGTCCTTCCAATGAATATCCAGGACTGACTTCCTTTAGGATGGACTGGTTGGATCTCCTTACCGTTCAAGGGATTCTCAAGAGTCTTCTCCAACACCACAATTCAAAAGCATCAATTCTTTGGCGTTCAGCTTTCTTTATAGTCCAACTCTCACATTCACACATGTCTCCTGGAAAAATCACAGGTTTGACTAGACAGACCTTTGTCCCCACAGTAATGTCTCTGCTTTTTAATATGCTGTCTAGGTTGATCATAGCTTTTCTTCCAAGTAGCAGGAATCTTTTAACTTCATGACTGCAGTCCCCATCTGCAGTGATTTTGGAGCCCAAGAAAATAAAGTCTGTCACTGTTTCCATTGTTTCCCCATTTATTTGCCATGAAGTGATGGGACCAGATGCCATGATCTTAGTTTTCTGAATATTGACATTTAAGCCAACTTTTTCACTCTCCTCTTTCACTTGCATCAAGAGGCTCTTTAGTTCTTCACTTTTTGCCATAAGGGTGGTGTCATCTGCATGCTGCTGCTGCTGTGAAGTCGCTTCAGTCGTGTCTGACTCTGTGTGACCCCATAGACGGCAGCCTACCAGGTTCCCCCGTCCCTGGGATTCTCCAGGCAAGAACACTGGAGTGGAATGCCATTTCCTTCTCCAACGCTTGAAAGTGAAAGTGAAGTCACTCAGTCGTGTCCGACTCTCAGCGACCCCATGGACTGCAGCCTACCAGGCTTCTCTGTCCATGGGATTTTCCAGGCAAGAGTACAGGAGTGGGTTGCCATTGCCTTCTCCAGTCATTGATATTTCTCCCAGCAATCTTGATTCCAGCTTGTGCTTCATCCAGCCTGGCATTTCACATGATGTACTCTGCATATAAGTTAAATAAGCAGGATGACAATATACAGCCTTGACATACTCCTTTCCCGATTTGGAACCAGTCTGTTTTTCCATGTCCAGTTCTAACTGTTGCTTCGTGATCTGCATACAGATTTCTCAGCAGGCAGGTCAGGTGGTCTGCTATTCCCATCTCTTGAAGAATTTTCTGCAGTTGTGATCTACACAGTCAAAGGTTTTGGCATAATCAATAAAGCAGAAGTAGCTGTTTTTCTGGAATTATCTTATTTTTTAATGATCCAATGGCTGTTGGCAATTTGATCTCTGATTCCTCTGCCTTTTCTAAATCCAGCTTGAACATCTGGAAGTTCACAGTTCACATACTGTTGAAGCCTCACTTGGAGAATTTTGAGCATTACTTTGCTGCCAACCTGCCAGCAGGAGGTTTACTTTGAGTCCAACCTGTCCTGAAGTTAAAGTCCCAAAGTGAAAATGAAAGTTGCTCGGTCATATCGAACTGTTTGTGACTCCATGGACTGCACAATCCTTGGAATTCTCCGAGTCAGAATACTGGAGTGGGTAGCCTTTCCCTTCTCCAGGGGATCTTCCCTAACCCAGGAAGTGAACCCAGGTCTCCTGCATTGTAGGCAGATTCTTTACCATCTGAGCCACAAGGGAAGCCCTTTCCCAAATCCTGTGTCAGGCTATCTGATAAGTGCTGGGTGTTCAGAGAACAATAACAATAAAACACACTTCCCTCCCTTGAGGCTTCTATGGGCTCAGGCAGAAGTGGGAGGAGAGATAGGTGATTCCAAACTCTGGATATGGAGGTGTTCTAAGATGCCGTGGAAGGCTTAAAAAGGAAAGGGAAAGTGAAGGCGCTAAGTCATGTCTGACTCTTTGTGACCCCGTGGCCTGTAATCTACCAGGCTCCTCCGTCCATGGGATTCTCCAGGCAAAAATACTGGAGTGGGTTGCCATTTCCTTCTCCAGGGGATCTTCCCAACCAAGGGACTGAACCTGGGTCTCCTGCCTTGCAGGCAGATGCTTTAACCTCTGAGCCACCGAAATCTGAAAGATGTCAGGGAAGGACTTCGGACTTCTTTGGTGGTCCAGTGGCTAAGACGCCATGAGTTCAGTGCAGGAGGTAAGGGTTCAATTCCTGGTCAAGGAGCTAAGATCCCATATGCCATATGCTAATTAATTTTTAAAAAAAAGACATTAGTGAAGGAAATCTTTGAGCTGAGATCTGCAACATGTCTAAGGACTAGGTAAGGAGACGCAGTGAAGAAGTGTTTTTAAGGAAAGGCACTGACAAAAGCAAATGCCTGGGTTGGCACAGTCACTTCTGGAAACACCAGGATGTTGGTACACTTGGAGCATGAACTGCAAAGGCTAAGTGTCCGGAGATGAGCTTGAGCGGAAGATGAGTCAAATCATGGACAGCCTGGGGGTGCCTTTATCAGGAACCTAGGCTTCTAATGTATAAATCAGTGAGGAAGAAGAATGAGTAGTATAACTCTTCAATCGGGGAAAAAAAAAAGGACCAAAAACTTGGACACAAGTTATCTGGAGATGATAATAAGTCAATCTACATGACCCCATAAACAGTTGAATTTTACCTGGGTACTGATTAACCCTGGCCATGTGACTTCCCACAGGTTCCATATGTCCTTGGGAGGAATCTGGCTAACAGAATTGCTCTCCTGGATTGCTGGGGTATAAAAGTAGGAACCGCAGGTGACTCTCTATGGCTCCTTAGCTGAACTCTCACAAAGAGAACAACAAAGTGACTCATGGTGAAAGCACTTTGGCCATGGAGCTCGTTCTCAAGATTGCCATCATCACCAAGAAAAAGCCATGTTCTCGTGGCCAGCAGACCCAGGCATCTGCTTAGCAGATGCTCTTCCCTCAGACTGGATACAACTGGCTTCCCAGTTCACTGTGTGCAGAGAGAGGATTCAGTGCAGGCATTGGGGTCAAGGCATGGCTGTGTTCACACCTCAAGTCTACCATGGACTAACTCTTCAATCAGGGGCAAGGGACTCCGAGGCTCAGTCTCTCCATCTGTAACACAAAAATGCCCATCCTTGCTTCAGAGTACTATTAAATAATAGAAAACCAGGAAAGCACTTAAAAAGAAGAGATTCTCAAAGACAGAGATAGGTATTATTATCACTGGTGGTCAAGTCCTGTTTTTAGCCTAGATCTGGAAAGCAAGGCACTGAGGACCTCAGACCTCAGAGAGCCAAGCCTTCTCCCAGCCACGTGGCTATACCTCCTTCCAGGGCACACAGAGACTCATCCAAGGAGGAGCTGGCAAGTGACCAGTCCTCCTGGCATGAGCCTCTGTCTTCCTCTGGCTGTTTGCCTCCCCATTCGGCAATAGGGATGACTGCCCATCCCCTGGATGATGCTTCTATCACTGCCAAGGAGCCTGCCAAGGGACCCGAGGTTGGAGGATGGAAGGGTAATTCTGGGAAGAAAATATTTGCCCAAATCCCTTTATAATTCTGAAGTTCCAACCCTGACACTTCAATCAGAGACAGAAGCAAATATCTCCCAAGTCCACGGTCAATGGGCTCAACCCAGCAGGAAAAAAGCCGGGAATGAAGTGATTACTATATGGTGGTATTGCCCGTGTAACCTTGGGCCAGGGTTGACTGAACAGAATTAGCCCTAAATTAATTTCAGACCCTGGTGTCAGGGAATGTCAAGCACATTACTCAGGAAAAATAGTAGGACTGCAATGGTATTCTGCTCACACTTAAGTGGAGAGTGAGTCTTCCTGCCAACTGGGACTCAGATGCTCTTTCTAGGGTCACAGTAGAGAACAGTCACCCTGAAGCAGGACGTATTCTTCCAGAAATAGTGTAGGCCAGTGTGTTCAAATGCAAAAAGGCAGCTCCTCCTTCACATTCCTTGTCAGCAAGCAGAAGACATAGGCAGCATTGTAGAGAAGGCATTAGAGGGGAAATTCAGCTGCCATAGGGCTTCTGGTGGCTCAGCGGTAAAGAATCCTGCTGATGCAGGAGACACAAGTTCAGTCCCTGATCTAGGAAGACGCCACATGCCGCAGAACAGCTAAGGCCATGCACCACAACCAATGAGCCTATGTTCTAGAGCCAAGGAGCTGTAACTATTGAGCCCGTGTGCCCCACCTGCTAAAGCCAGAGTGCCCTAAAGCCCATGCTCCCCCAACAAGAGATGCCACCAGAGTGAGAAGCCCGAGCTCTGCAGCTATGGAGTAGCCCCCTGCTCGCTGCAACTAGACAAAAGCACTGCGGAGCAACGGAAGACCCATCATGGCCAAAGATAAATAAATAAAACTAGTGTTTATAAATAAAAGAAAAAGAAATGCAAAAGGCAAAATGATTGTCCGAGGAGGCCTTACAAATAGATGAGAAAAGAGAGGCTAAAGGCAAAGGACAAAAGGAAAGATACACCAATTTGAATGCAGAGTTCCAAAGAATAGCAAGGAGAGATAAGAAAGCCTTCCTCAGTGATCAGTGCAAAGAAATAGAGGAAAATAATAGAACGGGAAAGACTAGAGATCACTTCAAGAAAATTAGAGATACCAAAGGAAGATTTCATGCAAAGATGGGCTCACTAAAGGATAGAAATGATATGGACCTAACAGAAGCAGAAGATATTAAGAAGAGGTGGCAAGAATACACAGAAGAACTCTACAAAAAGATCTTCACAACCCAGATAATCACGATGGTGTGATCACTCACCTAGAGCCAGACATCCTGGAATGTGAAGTCAAGTGGGCCTTAGGAAGCATCACTATGAACAAAGCTACTGTAAATGATGGAATTCCAGTTGAGCTCTTTCAAATCCTAAAAGATAATGCTGTGAAAGTGCTGCACTCAATATGTCAGCAAATTTGGAAAATGCACCAGTGGCCACAGGACTGGAAAAGGTCAGTATTCATTTCAAACCCAAAGAAAGGCAATATCCAAGAATGCTCAAACTACCACACAGTTGCACTCATCTCACACGTTAGCAAAATAATGCTCAAAATTCTCCAAGTCAGGCTCCAAGAGTATGTGAACTGTGAACTTCAGATGTCCATGCTGGATTTAGAAAAGGCAGAGGAACCAGAGATCAAATTGCCAACATCTGTTGGATCATAGAAAAAGCGAGAGAGTTCCAGAAAAATATCTACTTCTGTTTTGTTGACTATGCCAAAGCCTTTGACTGTGTAGATCACAATAAACTGTGGAAAATTCTTCAAGAGACGGGAACACCAGGCCACCTGACCTGTCTGCTGAGAAATTTGTATGCAGATCATGAAGCAACAGTTAGAACTGGACATGGAATGACAGGCTGGTTCCAAATTGGGAAAGGAGTACGTCAAGGCTGTATGTTGTCACCTTGCTTATTTAACTTGTATGCAGAGTACATCATGAGAAATGCTAGGCTGGATGAAGCACAAGCTGGAATCAAGATTGCCGGGAGAAATATCAATAACCTCAGATATGCAGATGATACCACCCTTATGACAGAAAGCGAAGAAGAACTAAAGAGCCTTTTGATGCAAGTGAAAGAGGAGAGTGAAAAAGTTGGCTTAAAGCTCAACATTCAGAAAATGAAGGTCATGACATCTGGTCCCATAACTTCATGGCAAATAGATGGGTGAAACAGTGACAGACTTTATTTTCTTGGGCTCCAAAATCACTGCAGATGGGGACTGCAGCCATGAAATTAAAAGACTCTTGCTCCTTGGAAGGAAAGCTATGACCAACCTAGACAGCATATTAAAAGCATAGACGTTACTTTGCCAACAAAAGTCCATCTAGTCAAAGTTACGGTTTTTCCAAGAGTCCTGTATGGATGTGAGAGTTGGACTATAAGGAAAGATGAGCACTGAAGAACTGATGCCTTTGAATTGTGGTGTTGGAGAAGACTCTTGAGAGTCTTAGACTGCAAAAAGATCCAACAAATCCATCCTAAAGGAAATCAGTCCTGAATATTCACTGGAAGCACTGATGCTGAATCTGAGATTCCAATACTTTGGCCACTTGATGTGAAGAACTGAGTCATTTGAAAAGACCCTGATGCTGGCAAAGATTGAAGGAGAGAGGAGAAGGGGATGACAGAGGATGAGATGGTTGGGTGGCATCACGGACTCAATGGACTTGAGTTTGAGCAGCTCTGGGAATTGGTGACGAACAGGAGACCTGGTGTGCTGCAGTCCATGGGGTTGCAGAGTCGGACATGGCTGAGTAACTGAGCTGAACTGAACTGATCTTTTTCTAAAAATGAACCCAGCAATAAAGGGAAAGTGATTTCAAAGTCTCTTTGGAGTAAGTCCTCAGGTGGAGTTTGGTCAGTTTTTGTGACTGTGGTTTCCTTCTGTCTGCCCTCTGATGGGTAAGGATGAAAGAGGCTTATGGAAGCTTCCTGATGGGAGAGCCTGACTCAGGGGAAACTGGGTCTTGGTCTGATGGACTAGAGTCTGAGCAAGCTCCGAGAACTGGTGATGGACAGGGAGGCCTGGTGTGCTGCAGTCTATGGGGTTGCAAAGAGTCGGACACCGCTGAATGACTGAACGGAACTGAACTGAACTGAACTCAGGTGGAGACTAAGGACCTCTGAACGGAGCAGCTGGTGTCTCAGTACTCACTGCTTGAGATAAGATGGTGTAGAACACCCCAGGTGTTCCCTGGGAGGAAAAGAGTCAATGTGGGATGAGAGCTGAGTCCTCACCTACCCTTGCTAAACTCCATTTCCTGGAGTACCAAGAGGGAAACTAATATCAGTGCTGAATGCAGACCGTGTATCGTTAATAGAGTCTCTATAGAGAGACTCTACACTACCTTCATAATCAACATTATTGTTGTTCTCATTATCATTACAGAGTATGAGTTCAATCACCAAGTTATCCTTAACAAATCCTCTGTCATCTTCATAAAGTCCTAAGTCTAAAAACTACCCTGGAGGTGAGGGTGCCTGCATGTGGCGTGCCTGTGTGTGTGCTAAGTCGCTTCAGTCATGTCCAGCTCTTTACAACCCTATAGGCTGTGACCCGCCAGGCTCCTCAGTCCATGGGATTCTCCAGGCAAAAATATTGGAGGGGTTGCCATGCCCTCCTCCAGAGGATCGTCCGGCCCAGGGGTCGAACTCATGTCTCTTAAATCTCCTGGATTGTCAGGTGGGTTCTTTATCACTAACACCACCTGGGAAGCCCTGGGGTCCAGGGTGAGGAGGGGGATAAACTGGGAGATTGGGGTTGACACAAATCCACTATTGATACTATGTATAAAATAGATAACTAATGAGAACTTTCTATATAGCACAGGGAATTCAACTCAGTACTCGGTGGTGACCTAAATGGGAAGGAAATCCAAAAGAAAGGAGGATATTTGTAAACATATAGCTTTGCTGTACAGTGGAAACCAGCCCAACATTGTAAAGTAACTACACTTCAATCAAAATTAATTTAATAAAGAAAAATAAAAACTACCCTAGGGACGTCCCTGGCTGTTTAGTGGTTAAAGACTCAGTGTTCCCACTACAAGAGGTTTGATCCCTGACTGGGGAACGAAGATCCTGTATGCCACACAGCCTGTCCCAAAAAAAAGGATGTAAAAATTATCCTAGGTACCAGTATGAAAAGGTTTCCAGTTTAGAAAGATTTGACCTGACTATTAAAATCAGTATTCTGTTGCTCAGGGTGGGTGAGACAAGCAGTTCTTTAGAGACGCTGGCAGTAGCCGTGCCTGTTTCTTGCTAGATATGACACATATCACACCAAAACTATGTTCAGCCTTCTCAAACTGGAACAAACGTGGAGACCTGCTGCTCAGATCTCCCTTCAAGAAAGAACTCACCAGTCAGCTGCAAGGAAAGAAGGGGAGAAGGTAGCTTTCAGCCGTAACATTACAGGTTGTACCTTGGCTTTCAAGCCAAGGCCATGCTCTTTCTAGGGACCCTCTAGCCAACGCTCACCTGTGATGGGCCATTTCTGCCTAACCTAGGATTCCTTTGACAGATAACCTTTGCTCCAAAGCAACCAATTGAGTTGGCAGAAACGTCATGCGATCTGAATTATAGTCTGAAGTGCTCCTTATCTCACTGCTCTATTTTTCTTTTCACTCACGTCAGCTTTGCATAATGGTCTTGAAGACTTCTTCTGCCGAATTCTGCTTCTTCCTCTCTTATCTGTCACAAGCAACAAGCCTCACCGCGAACTAATAAACTACTTTACTTCTAATTCCACCTCTTGGGCTGCTTCCGAGAAAACTCAGTTGAAAAACCTGGTACCTTGTTTAATATGGATACCAGCTCGCAAAGAAGGTGATAATATCCCTATTTTACAAATTAAGAGGCTGAGAGTCAAGAGAAGAGATGGGGGAGCTGTCATTCAAACCCAGGTCTGCTTGATTAGGGAGGGGAAAAATTATGAGACAGCATTTGCTACTCAAATTGTCAGTAGAAAGGAAAGTTTTACTAGTGTTGGCTTAGCCTGAGTGAAGATATGACAAGAACTCAAAGTTGAAGTGAGGGTCCTTTTATCCCTCACGAGATTTGCCTGGGCAAAGGAAAGTTCCAGGCAGAGATCTGGCCCCAAAGGTTTCTGAGGAGGAGCCACTACCATCCAGGACAAGCATGGATTTTTGTAAGGAGCCTTTCTGGCAAACTGGTGGCACCTACAGACCATGTCTCAGAGCAGTGTTTTTAAAGCATTGAACGAAATATGTCAAATTGCAAGGAAAGCCAATTATATTAAAAAGAAAGCTATTAAAATGTGTTTAAAACCTGACTTTTAGTAATGCATTAAATAACAAGGTCTTAGAAGTACCATAATTTTGAAGTAGCTTTGAACTTGAAAGATATGTTGAGATGTCTACAATGACTCCAGTTTAATGTGAAAAATCCATGGTTTGTATCAATGACAAAGTCAAGGTCATGCTAATATTACTGTGCTTTGTTGCTTACGTTGCGATTGGAAAACATGTTAAATTTCAGTTAGAGATTAGTAAAAACAAGGATGTAATTTGTTCCCATGCAAGTTCACAAACCCTAGATTAGGAAGCCCTTCAGTAAACTCTGATAATATTTGACAAACTGTGTGGCACATTCTAACTGATTCAAAACTATAATCATTCCCAACTAGGCAGTATGTAGACCCTTAGAGGGGCTTTCCAAATGGTTCAGTGGTAAAAGCCTGCCTGCTGATGCAGGAGAGGCAAGAGACACAGGTTCAATCCCTGGGTCAAGAAGATCCCCTAGAGGAGGAAATAGCAACCCATTCTAGTATTCCTCCCTGGGGAATTCCATGGACAGATAAGCCTGGTGGGCTACAGTCTATGAGATCACAAAGAGTCATACACAACTGAGCAACTGAACACACACACACAGGGCCTTAGAGAGGGACAGATGAGCTCTAGGATCCATTGAGATTTCCAAGAATAAGTTATAGCAAATAATCCTATTTGATTTTTGCAATAGAATCAAGAGACGAATAGGTTAGGAAGGCTCTGTGTATGACCATATTATGCCTGAAAAGCCCTTGACCCAAACCCTCATGATACCTTTTAACTGAGATAAAGAGATGTAATCTGGACAATAAACAACTGGTTTAGGTTGACCTCCTAGAGAGTTCAGCCAGTCTCCAAATGGTCAAAGCCAAGTGGAGAGTGTGTTCCAACAGCATCTAGCAAGACTCAGCCCTAAGCCCTGGCTGACCCAATGGGTTTTTTTTTGCAGAGACTTGGATGAGAACCTAGAAAACCAGCTGAGCCAATTCTCAAAATACATGAAACCCCGAGGCTTGTAAATACTCTGGATAGCAGAGTTCAAATCCCAAACAATGCTAGGGAACCAGAAATTTTAAAAAGGAACAAAATTTCTGAGGAAAGAATTTAATAAAGATGGATGAAAAGTCAGACCTTGAAATTTACAAGTCTTAAGTGAGGTGCAAAGGATGAAGATGAAGAGCTTATGAACAGTACATGTGGTGCTAAAGACCTGGGGATGTCTTTCACTGATGTAGCCTGTGCTACCCTAGACTGAAAGCTGTTGTCCTGAATAAGGGGGCCAAGCCTCTTCCTCTTCACAAAGCTGGATATCCCAAACCCAGAGGTAGGGGAAAGAGGGATGTGTGCTGTACTAGGAGTCATATTCAAAGGGCTTGTAATGAACAGGATTGCACTCAGAGGAGAGCCAAAGGAACCAAACTCTAGAACATAGAAATAGTGGTTCAAACCACCAACAGCATTTGGCCTGATAAAAAAGCACTTTGGGAAGGAAAAGGACAGAGAGAGAAGATCAGTTTTCTCAAAGGCCGTTATATGTCACTGGAATCAGCAAACATTTTCTGTAATGGGCCACATAGTAAATATTTTCTGCTTTGCAGACCTGTGGCATGTCTGATTTCCATCACAGCTACACTCTGCTATTGGACGCAAAAGCATCCATAGACAATACGGAAATGAATGAGTATGACTGTGTTCCAATAAAACTTTATTTACAAAAACTGATGCTGGGTCAGGTTTAGCCTGCAAAACGTAGTTTATCCACCCCTGGTGTAGAAGGAGGAAAGTAACACTTCCTTAGAGGGTGTGCTGTGCTGTGCTTAGTCACTCAGTCGTATCTGACCCTTTGCAACCCCCTGGACTGTAGCAAGAGAGTTCCAGAAAAACATCTATTTCTGCTTTATTGACTATGCCAAAGTCTTTGACTGTGTGGATCACAATAAACTGTGGAAAATTCTGAAAGAGATGGGAATACCAGACAACCTCACCTGCCTCTTGAGAAATCTGTATGCAGGTCAGGAAGCAACAGTTAGAACTGGACATGGAACAACAGACTGGTTCCAAATAGGAAAAAGAGCACGTCGAGGCTGTATATTGTCACCCTGCTTATTTAACTTATATGCAGAGTACATCGTGAGAAACACTGGACTGGAAGATATACAAGCTGGAATCAAGATTGCCGGGAGAAATATCAATAACCTCAGATATGCAGATGACACCACCCTTATGGCAGAAAGTGAAGAGGAACTAAAAAGCCTCTTGATGAAAGTGAAAGAGGAGAGTGAAAAAGTTGGCTTAAAGCTCAACATTCAGAAAACGAAGATCATGGCATCCGGTCCCATCACTCCATGGGAAATAGATGGAGAAACAGTGGAAACAGTGTCAGACTTTATTTTGAGGGGGCTCCAAAATCACTGCAGATGGTGATTGCAGCCATGAAATTAAAAGACGCTTACTCTTTAGAAGGAAAGTTATGACCAATCTAAATAGCATATTGAAAAGCAGAGACATTACTTTGCTGACTAAGGTCCGTCTAGTCAAGGCTATGGTTTTTCCAGTAGTCATGTATGGATGTGAGAGTTGGACTGTGAAGAAGGCTGAGCGCTGAAGAATTGATGCTTTTGAACTGTGGTGTTGGAGAAGACTCTTGAGAGTCCCTGGGACTGCAAGGAGATCCAACCAGTCCATTCTGAAGGAGATCAGCCCTGGGATTTCTTTGGAAGGAATGATGCTAAAGCTGAAACTCCAGTATTTTGGCCACCTCATGCGAAGAGTTGACTTATTGGAAAAGACTCTGATGCTAGGAGAGACTGAGGGCAGGAGGAGAAGGGGACGACAGAGGATGAGATGGCTGGATGGCATCACGGACTCGATGGACGCGAGTCTGAGTGAACTCCGGGGAGTTGGTGATGGACAGGGAGGCCTGGCGTGCTGTGATTCATGGGGTTGCAAAGAGTCGGACACAACTGAGTGACTGAACTGAACTGAGCTGAACTGGTCTGTAGCCCATCAGGCTCCTCTGTCTATAGGGATTCTCCAGGCAAGAACTCTAGAGTGGGTTGCCATGCCCTCCTCCAGGGGATTTTCCCAACCAAGGGATCAAACCCAGTTCTCCCACATTGCAGGAGGATTCTTTACTGTCTGAGCCACCAGGGAAACCCAAGAGTACTGGAGTGGGTAGCCTATCCCTTCTCCAGGGGACCTGCCCAACCCAGGAATCGAACTGGGGTCTCCTGCATTGCAGGCAGATTCTTTCCTAGCTGAGCTACCAGGGAAGCCCTCCTTAGAGTCTACTCTGTGTCAAACATCTGCATATTATCTCATTGTTTCCTCATAGAACTCATGGAACCAAGGTAGGTACATTTTTACAGACGGGAAATGAGACTCCATATATTCCTATATTTGTATATGTCTACCTGTGTTCGGAGAAGGCAATGGCACCCCCACTCCAGTACTCCTGCCTGGAAAATCCCATGGACGGAGGAGCCTGGTAGGCTAAAGTCCATGAGGTCGCTGAGGGTCGGACATGACTGAGCAACTTCACTTTCACTTATTACTTTCATGCATTGGAGAAAGAAATGGCAACCCACTCCAGTGTTCTTGCCTGGAGAATCCCAGGGATGGCGTAGCCTGGTGGGCTGCCGTCTTTGGGGTCACACAGAGTCGGACACGACTGAATTGACTTAGCAGCACATGTGTTAGTAAGAAAGTACACCCCAAACCCCACAGCTAGGATGAGATGGCCCTAGAATTCTAACAAGTGTCTACCATGGCACTCATCCCCTGGAGAACCAGTATGTGGCCATGGGAAGATCTACACGTGGCCCAGTTCAGTTGCTCAGTCGTGTCCGACTCTTTGCGACCCCATGGACTGTAGCCCACCAGGCTCCTCTGTCCATGGGATTCTCCAGGCAAGAGTACTGGAGTGGGTTGCCATTTCCTTCTCCTGGGGATCTTCCCGACCCAGGGATCGAACCCAGGTCTCCCGCATCGTAGGCAGACGCTTTAACCTCTGAGCCACCAGGGAAGCCCCACGTGGCCCAAGTACTATGCAAATAGCACATCTGGAGGACCACCAAGGCCCAGAAGCATCTTGAGAAATGCAAAGACCATGATTCCAGGCACAAGGGGAAGCCCTGGGTCACTGAGTTGAAAGCTATGACGAAGTAATCTTTGGTACCCACTCTTGATGGGAACAAGCCAGCTAAATGTTTTCTCATTGTTTTAAGTATTTTTTTAATTAGATGATTCATCAGCCACAGAGATATTTTCCACAGTACCACTTACCACAACACTTCCTGCCAAGAACAAGGTCAGAGGCCAGGGTCTCTGAAAGCTGTAGCATCAGAGTTAGAGTGAGGCAGTAACATCTCCTCTGTGTCTGGGCAGAAGAATCGCCTTCCCCTCTCCTGCCTCCCCTCACAATACAGCCTTTGGAAGCCTCCCCGTAGCTTTGCAGCCAGCCCTTAGACAGTCCGTCACTCTCTACTCTGCACTCTCTCCAGACCATCATCACACATACTGTTACTCATTTCTCCGAAGGACCATCAAAATGGCACAGGTTGCTCACTGGGACTGCATGCTCAGTTGCTTCAGTCATGTCCAACTCTTTGTGACCACAAGGACTGTAGCCCACCAGGCTCCTCTGTCCATGAGATTCTCCAGGCAAGAATATTGGAGTAGGTTGCATGCCCTCCTCCAGGGGATCTTCCCACCCAGGGATCAAACCTGTGTCTCCAGAATCTCCCGCTTTGCAGGAGGATTCTTTACCATGGAGCCACCAGGGAAGCCTGAAGTTGCACATTACTTGTCACTGAATCCTGTGGCTCAGAGGGTGCCTGATACATAGACTCGTTCAATAAAAGTCTGTTTCACTAAACTTAACTAAAACAGATCTCAAGCAAATGCACTTGCCTACATTTCCACCTGACTTCCATGGCAATCACTTAAAAATCACCCTTTGTCTTACTTTATAGAAATAATAAGAAGTCCCAAAAGGTACCTGGATGGAGGCAGAAAAAGCAGTTGGTGCCTGCTAGAAGCCAAGCCTGTTTCTTCCGTGCTCCGTGAGGTCTGTGTCCCTCCTCCACTTCAAGCCAGGAAGAACATTTAACATGGATGTCAGTCAGGTTGCCAACTGCACAACTTTCCTTTAGGACATTTCCTGGAGGACATCGATTTTTTTTTTTCTAGTTCAAATCAGTATCTAAAGGCCACTTCTAGAGCTAATTGAGAGTAAGCTAACTGGATAGGCCAGTTCTGCCCTGGATCCACTGTATGACATTATTGCAAAAATCACCTTCCTCTTGTGTTCACTGATAGTGTCTTCACAAACCCAATGCAGTATAAAGAAGAAAGCAAGGTTCTGACCTCAGACAGACCTGAGATGAAATCCTGCTTCTGCCATTGATCAGCTCTGTGACCTTAAGCAGTTGGCTTAATCTCCCAGGGCCTTGATTTCCTCATCTGTAAAATGGGGTTAAGAATGTCTACCTTGTAAGCTTGTGAGATTAGAGAAATAATGGGCCAGGAAAAGCATTTGTAAAATGTTGATATAGATTAGATAGATCAGTAAGAGACTGATGGCTAGGTAGCAACATATAATATGAAACATATTTTGTAACTTGAGAAATTGAGTGTTAAGATTTTAGGAAAAGAAAGAGTAATGATATTCTCATAAATACTTATCCTCTTTCTCAATGAAGGACCTGAGACTTAAGAGATATGAGACAACTTGCTTGGTGGCACCCTGCTAATAACTGACCTGCACTTGGACATCATACAACCTGCAGCTGGACAATGTCTGGCATTGCACTAGGCACTCACTGAGCATGAGCAGACTAATCAACTGAAGGCATGATGAGATGTGGTCTGAAAACTCGGTGCTCTGGTCTCCCTCAGGAAGGGTCATTCTTACTGCATCTTGTTGGGATCAACAGTCTTAATGGATTCTAGTGTCTCCAGGAGGTATTGTCACCATAGCTCCAAGAACTAATTTAACTTGTTGATAATTTTCTAAGCAAGAGAAGCTGGCGTTCAAAAACATGGCAGTTTTAACTGCTCCAGTCTAATGTTACTGATTGGTCTTAAACAAGTAAGATCAAGTTCTTTTGCAATGAGACTATTAGAAAACTCAATTTACTGATATTCAATGGACTATCAGTTCCCATTAGCTTTTATATGGCATAGAACTAAGTAGAATTCTATAGCGTCATGGTGGTATAATAGAAAGAGCACTGGATTAAACATTAGGAGACATGGGTTCAAATCTTGGTCCTTATGAGCTCTAGACAAGTATCTTAGCCTCCTTTCTTCTATTTCCTTATCTATAAAATGGGAAGGTAACACTTGCCTCTCTCCACTATAATAGTGAAGATTAAGTGGGGATCATGTATGTTAGATTTGGTTTTGGTGCTTAGCACATGTGTGTGCTTTGCATTCTAAGTTGCTTCAGTCATGTGCAACTTTAGTGATCCTGTGAGATTATAGTCCGAGGGCTCCTCTCTCCGTAGGATTCTCCAAGCAAGAATACTGGAATGGATTGCCATGCCCTTCTTCAGGGAATCTTCCCAACTCAGGTACTGAGCCCGCATCTCTTAAGTCCAGTGCATTGATAAGGGGGTTCTTCACCACTAGAGCCAGCTGGAAGCCCCCTACCACATAGAAAAAGCTTAATAAATATTTATCTATCTGATGCAATGCACATGAGGTATCTGGCACATTATATACTCATAACTGAGGCTATCCAACCAGTTCAATCTTAACATTTAGACCAGAGTCCCTAAAAGGCCCTTGTGTGCGTGTATGCTCCATCACTCAAACATGTCTGACTCTTTGTGAAGCCATGGATCCTAACCTGCCAGGTTCCTCTGTCCATGGGTTTTCTAGGCAAGAATACTGAAGTGGGTTGCTGTTTCCTCCTCCAGGGGATCTTCCCGATTGAGATTGAACCCACGTCTCCTGTGTCTCCTGCGTTGGCAGGCAGATTCTTTACCACAGAGCCACTTGAGAAGCCCAAAAGGCATTTAATAAATGCTTATTCACTCAATGGAATACTTGCCCAATGACAGGCATAATAGTTGCTTAATTAATGTTCATTCAGTCCATGGAATCCCAGCACAGTGCCTAGCACTCAGTCAACACTCCATAAATGTTAGTCAAATTCAGTTCATTTCAGTTCAGTTCAGTCGCTCAGTCGTATCTGTGACTTTGCGACCCCATGAACCGCAGCACGCCAGGCCTCCCTGTCCATCACCAACTCCCAGAGTTCACTCAGACTCGCGTCCATCAAGTCAGTGATGCCATCCAGCCATCTCATCCTCTGTCGTCCCCCTCTCCTCCTGCCTCCAATCCCTCCCAGCATCAAAGTCTTTTCCAATGAGTCAACTCTTCTCATGAGGTGGCCAAATTCAAGTAAGGACAATGTAGGTTCATTCATTTAATGAGATTTTCCAGTCTTATAAATATTGTATGTTGTTGCCAGTGCTGTACAAAGCAAATCAACCATTCCTGAAATGTTCTTAGCTTTTGCTGATTAACAAACCATTGTAAACTATTTTCCAAACAAGCAGCATTTCGTGAATGCTCCGTAATAATGCTGGAAATGCTAAACACCCCCAGATGCTAAACAAGTGATGGGAGAGTGCAGCATATGAATTAACTCAGAAGTCAACAAAGGATCCATCTTCACAAAAACAAAAAAACTACACAATCTTTCCTAAGCTTGCCTAGAGATCAGCTTGACAACTGTTCTGGCAGATCGTAGAGACATTGAACTCAAGAAAAAATTCCCAGCTGTAGGCAGAGTCCATCAGGAATTAGAAATGCACATATGCAAATGTGTGTATTTGGCAGAGTGTGAGTATAGAGAAAATCTTTTAAAGGATTAGTCACTGAAGTTTTGTTGTATTTAGGTACATTGCAACATTCAAGCATTTTTTTTCCTTGGGAAAAAGAGGAATGGCTTTTAATCATGAAATTTCTCCTTTTAGTGGCCACATTCTCTAGAATGACCATCCAAGAAAGACTTTCAAGAAAGGAGGAGCACTTGGTTTTCCCAGTCAATCAGAAGTTCAAGAGGGAAGGACTTCCCTGGTTCCCCCACCCATACATCTCAGCTACTGAGCCTGTGCGCTCTTAGATCCTTTGCTCCACCAGAGAAGTCCATCTGCTGCAACCAGAGAAAGCTGGAGCCACAACAGAGACCCAGGGCAGTCAAAAATAAGAAAATAAATTTTAAAAAAATTTTAAAAGGAAGTTCAAGTTCAGTTCAGTTCAGTCGCTCAGTCGTGTCCGACTCTTTGCGACCCCATGAATCGCGCAGCACGCCAGGCCTCCCTGTCCATCACCAACTACCGGAGTTCACTCAAACTCATGTTCATCGAGTAAGTGATGCCACACAGCCATCTCATCCTCGGTTGTCCCCTTCTCCTCCTGCCCCTAATCCCTCCCAGCATCAGAGTCTTTTCCAATGAGTCAACTCTTTGCATGAGGTGGCCAAAGTATTGGAGTTTCACCTCTAGCATCAGTCTTTCCAATGAACACCCAGGACTAATATCCTTAAGAATGGACTGGCTGGATCTCCTTGCAGTCCAAGGGATTCTCAAGAGTCTTCTCCAACACCATAGTTCAAAAGCATCAATTCTTCGGCGCTCAGCTTTCTTCACAGTCCAACTTTCATATCCATACATGACCATTGGAGAAACCATAGCCTTGACTAGATGGACCTTTGTTGGCTAAGTAATGTCTCTGCTTTTCAATATGCTGTCTAGGTTGGTCATAACTTTCCTTCCAAGGAGTAAGTGTCTTTTAATTTCATGGCTGCAATCACCATCTGCAGTGATTTGGAGCTCAAAAAATAAAGTCTAACACTGTTTCCACTGTTTCTCCATCTATTTCCCACGAGTGATGAGACCGGATGCCATGATCTTCGTTTTCTGAATGATGAGCTTTAAGCCAACTTTTTCACTCTCCTCTTTCACTTTGATCAAGAGGCTTTTTAGTTCCTCTTCACTTTCTGCCATAAGGGTGGTGTCATCTGCATATCTGAAGTGTGAAATTCGCTCAGTCGTGTCCGACTCTTTGCAACCCCTTGGACTATATGGTCCATGGAATTCTCCAGGCCAGAATACTGGAGTGGGTAGCCTTTTCCTTCTCCAGGGTCTCCATATCTGAGGTTATTGATATTTCTCCCAGCAATCTTGATTCCAGCTTGTGCCTCCAGCCCAGCGTTTCTCATGATGTACTCTGCATACAAGTTAAATAAGCAGGGTGACAATATACAGCCTTGACGGATGGACTCCTTTTCCTATTTGGAACCAGTCTGTTGTTCCATGTCCAGTTCTAACTGTTGCTTCCTGACCTGCATACAGGTTTCTCAAGAGGCAGGTCAGGTGGTCTTGTATTCCCATCTCTTTCAGAATTTTCTAGTTTATTATGATACACATAGTCAAAGGCCTTGGCATAGTCAAGAGGGAGAGACAAATTCAATATGATTCCTGTGCAGAGTAAGTGAGTGACACCTAAGGCAGAGCAAGAACATTCCAGGTCTGAAAGGGAAAGTGACATTTAAGGTCTGGCAATGAGTTTGATATGGCTGAGGATCAGGTGGAGCCCATTGCATAGTAGCAGCAAATGAAAGGTGGGCCAGACTGGGAGATCTTTAAGCCATGGTCCATGACCCCTGAGGAATGCTGTGCTTGCCTCTCTTCCATAACACTCATCTCCATCTGTCTTATTTTGAACTTGGGTTTTTCCTTCTACTTCCTTCTTCCAGTCTGGAGCTCCTTGAGACCAAGATTGCATGCTTGTTACCTTCACATCTGCAAGTCTGGTTTAGCATACTGTCCCTAAGAAGTTCAAAGCAAGTTTCAAAGTAAATAAAAATCAATAACACCCTTCCAGAAGTTAATAGCTGTTGCCTACTATCTAATCTTCCTTCGTATACAAGGCCAGCATGTCAGTTAGGAGTTAATACAGAGAAAATAAGTCTCTCCAGGTAGTTTAAACAGAGGGCATTTAATACAGGAATGAGGTATTTCTATAATTATTTACTATAATTTTTAATTTATTTTTAACTGAAGGATCGTTGCTTTACAGAATTGTGTTGGTTTCTGCCTAACATCAACATGAATCAGCCATAGGTATATGTACGTCCCCTCCATTCTGAACCTCTTGGAGGGCTAAAGGAACCACGCAGAGGCAAGTGGCTCAAGTTCACAGCTCCAGAGCTGATATTCAGAGGTCAGTGCTATCACCGCTGCTTCTGACTTCAACTGCCAACACCTCTCATTCTCAGAAAGCCAGTGACTGCATTACATGCCTGAACCCTGAGTCAGTCCACAGACACACATGTGAGTCAGTGACCTCACTGGCCAGTAGCAATGACAACAAGGCTGGGGCTTCCAACTCACTTTAAACTCCCAGGTCTCCTGGTATTTCATCTCATTGGTGGAACCTAGTCTCCTGCCAGAACCCCCACAGCAAGGGAATCAGGAAAATGTAGTTTCTAGCCCCCTGTGATGAAGAAGGATCCCTAAGATGCAGAAGGGAATGGTTGCCTGCTTCTAATCAATGATACCCAGCACAGTCAAGAATAATTCTAATAATTGCCTGCTGAATACATGAAGTATGAGCTCTTTTAAAAACAAACAAGCAAAAACCTTTTTCTAGCCTGGATAAAGTTTTCTCAGAAATGAACGTTTTTTTCTAGCAGTCTTATTTTTTAACTAAAATCAAAAGCACCTGAAGCCAGATGAAAGGACCCCCACTGGCCAAATCTGGGACCCTTTGAACATCAAAATAAATAATAACAGCAAAGGATGATAAGTCATTGAAAAAAATAGGAAGCAACTGATGAACAACTTTGTGAGGTGAACATCTGACCAAAAACAGGATATTAAAAAAATATTTAGTTTCAAAGTACATGCCCATAAAATTGCAGAGGGAAAAATGAGTGTCGTATGACAGCAAGAATTTCACATAGCGTGCCGGGATGCAATGAGAAGAGCATCGCTTGTGGAATTGTCCTGCCGGAGCGGTACATTTAAAATAATGTTGTGAAGACATTATCAGAAAAACGCAGTTGAACTGATGTTCTATGAAATAACTGGCCTATAATCTTCAAAAGTGTCAAGGTCATGAAAATAATGAAAGACTGAGAAACTGTCCCAAGCTGAAGGAGACAAAAGGGTGTTAACAACTGAGGACAATGATTTGAAAGTTGAGTCTTCCAGCAGATCTAACAGGAAATTGTTAGTGGGTGAACTGTGCATGGGGTCAGAGGATTAGATAATAGTATTGGCTAGATGTTAATTTCTTGAATTTGATGATTCATTGTGATTATATGGCTTCCCAGGTGGCTCAGTGGTAAAGAATCCATCAGCCAAGCGGGAGACGCAGGTTGGAAATCTGGGTCAGGAAGATCCCCTAGAGAAGGAAATGGCAACCCACTCCAGTATTCTTGTCTGGGAAATCCCATGGACAGAGGAGCCTGGCTGGCTACAGTCCACAGGGTCGCAAAAGAGTTGGACGTGACTGAGTGACTAAGACCACAGCAACAAAACTTCGGTCATGTCGGAGAATCTCCCTATTTGAAGGAAATACCCACTTCACTGTCTGAATGTTACAAGACGTCAGATTGGTAACCCTTCAAATAATTCAGAAGGAGATAAAATTCTTCACATAGTACTTACCACTCTTCTGTAAGTTTGTGCATATTTCCAAATAAAATTTATTTGTAAAAAATGAGAAGTACCCATGCTCCAGGAGAAGGCATTTTTATGAAATGGAAAACCAAAAATCTCACCTGACTTACAGCTTGAAAAGAACTCCATTTCACCTTTCCAAACAAACGAGAGTCCTTCTTCTTTTCATATTAGATCTGGGAAATAGAAAATGGAATTGTATGAGGTATCTGGAATAGGTACCTGGAGGCTCTGCTGGATACATAGCCACCTCCAACCTTCCAGTGTCGATCACAATGTACAGAAAGAAAACTTGGTGAGGAATAAGGAGACCCAGAGTCTGAATGTCATTTCCCCCACTTCCTAAATATGCTACTTTGGGCAATTGCTTTACCCTTCCTAAGTCTAGGTTTCCATAACTACAAAATGGAGATAATAATGACTCCATAATTACTTAACAGTGTGTTGGAAGAGTTCAATACAATAATGGGTGTGAACCTGCATAATGATTGGCATAGGAGCACAAGGGTTTTGTTTTTAATTGCACAACAATTTAATCTTATATAACCTAACAAGCTCCTTTGACCCTGACATAATTTCTCCTGCTTATAGCTAGACATACTTGCCACTTATTCACTCATTCTCACTCATTTATGCACTTAATGTCTGACAAATACTTACTGAGAATCTATTACAGAGTTCTATGGTACAAGTCGGAAACAGTAAACTGCAAGTCATCCTTTTCATTTTCTTTTTCCTACAAGAGAAGAAGATGCAATGGAAAACAATGCTTTACACCCAGCTGTGAATTATGAATTTAAATCAGTTTAACAATCCAACTAAGGGTGTGTTTGCATTTCAATCCCTCTCTCTTATTGTAGCTGTTAAATCCACCCACGTCTCCATCACATACATATTTATTTTCCAATGAGTTCTGAAAGATTTCCAAGGTAGAGAGCAAGACACAGGGAATGCAGCTGACGTCTGCTTCCCCCTGGGAATTATGTCACTACTTCATTTAATTCCCCCTGACATTTTCCCCATTGTACTTTCTGCTCTTCATCAAAATACATCCCTCTCAGAAAACAAATGTACTTACTTATTGACTACCCAAGACAATCTTGGAAACAGTTGTAATTCATCGTGTGTAGAGTTAAAAAAAAAAAAATTGAAAAACCAAACGCACAAACGTAAGATCTCCAGAGCAGTAACCAGTTGGTTG
Organism: Nanger dama; assembly: GCA_917880005.1. Classification (NCBI taxonomy): domain Eukaryota; kingdom Metazoa; phylum Chordata; class Mammalia; order Artiodactyla; family Bovidae; genus Nanger; species Nanger dama. The sequence goes on along the minus strand of CAKJTW010000025.1, from coordinate 23,836,337 downwards.
ATTCCGACATCCAGAGTCTCAGGGATTTCTCAGTAAACCCCACTTAGGCGAGGCAGACAGATTTCTTTTCCATTTTTAGGCCATTGGCAATTTCGTTTGCTTAGGCTTAATTGTTCCCGGATATTGAGAGGGTACAGAAGGTAATTGTATGTTTGATTTTAATGACTCTTTTGGCCTTGATTTAACATCCTTGCTGACAAAATTACCAACGAACCCACATGCACACAGGGTTTTTTGTTTGTTTTTCAGTTTTCTTCCTCAAGAAATTCGCCTGGGGGTGACATGCAAATAAAATCCAGCTCGGCGGCCTATTCTGAGTGGACAGTTTTCAGCCGCTCAACACAAACACAGTCTAGAAAGGGTCCCCTCCAGGGAGACAGAGGCTGTGTCCTCAGGCAGTCAGGGGAGCCCACCCCCACCCCGACTCTGGCATTTCCCCTTAGCCCCGCAGGCACCCCGCTTCCTGCAATCCCAACTTTTAAAATTTCTCTGGCCAAGTGGCACCATTTTGGAGACATCCTCCTCCCCCGATTGCCCAAAGATGGAACAATTTTAACTGCCAGAGATGTGACAGAACTTTCAGAAGTGCATGAAATCAGCTTCCTAAATTGTGAAATAGCTGCTGTGTGACAGCATCAGGGCATACAGTCAAGGCCCCCTTGCAAAGAGGAGGTGACCTGACCACCATCCTCTTGGGCATCGGCCTTGCCATCAGCCTGAGTGCCATGTGCACCCAGAGCCAGCCATGCACGGCGCAGGCCTCACCCTGGTCCTCTGCAGTACCTGGCACTGGTGACCGCACCCTAGAAACCCCCTCCTCCCTGCCACCTCCCCTCTAGTCCTCACACCCCCTGCTTCTTCTTCCTGTTTTTCTTTCAATCATCTTTCCCAGTCCTCCCTTTAAAAACTGGCATAACCCCGGCCTCGGGTGGAGGAGGGAGAGCAAAATGCCAGCTGTATATGTCAGAATTGCTAAAATAGGATAAATATATTTTGAAAAAGCATATTTAATAGTGTAAGTTAATATTTAATAAAGGAAAGGGATGTCTCAGTTGTTGTTTTTTTAATGTATGGGTATATATAACACAGTTTAAGGTTCACGTTACAGGATTGTTTCAACTTCTGTGTACCCAACAGCATTGTTGCTATTTAGTCATTAAGTTGGGTACAACTCTTTGAGACCTATGGACTGTAGGCTGCCAGGCTCCTCTGTCCATGGGATCTTCCAGGCAAGAATGCTGGAGTGGGTTGCCATTTCCTTCTCCAGGGCATCTTCCCCACCCAAGGGTCAAATTTGCATCTCTTGCATTGGCAGGTAGATTCTTTCCCGCTGAGCTGTCTGGGAAACCCACCTGATAGCATGCTCACCACCAAAAGTGTGGTTTCCACCCCTCGCCCTACAGTTGACCCCCTTTACCCGTTTCACTCCCCACCCCACCCTTTCCCCTCAGGTAACCACTACTCTGTTCTCTGTATCCACCTGTTTGTTTTGAGATGTCTGTTTTTTTACTACCAACCTCTGAAACTTACACTGCAAATTCTCCTTGGTGATGAAAGATGCAGTACTCAGCTGTACTCATGGAGTTCTATCAGTTTGTTTTTCAGGGTTTTTGTGGGGGTAGGGAGCTTATGTTTACCAAAACAGTACATGCCCTGTGTGTGAAGTTGAGAAACACTGTTCTCAGTAACCTCATCCACTCCCACAGCTTCGATTATACCTCGAAGCCGGCAACTCCCAGCGCTCTATCTCTAGCCCAGATCTCTGCTTAGGATCCCACGGGGACTCCTTACTGGATGTTTCCAGTTGTGAGGCTCAAACCTAACAGGTCTGAAGGTCAGCTCACCATCTGCCCCATGACCCAGGCCAGGCCCCAGCGATGCCTCCTTGCCCTGGCTCTTCCCATGTTAGAGTCAGCTCTAAACTATCTCATACACCCATCTTTTCCTCTCCTGCACTGCAGGCTGGCCTCTGCTCAGCCCTCCCTTCAGGGTCCCTTCAGAGATAACAGCCTCCAAACTGCGTTCCTTGGCTTTGAATTCTCCTCCCTCCGTGCTCTTGGGAAATGGCCCATCTAAAATACTCTAGTGCCTCCTTGTTGCTTGTAGAATAAATTTTAATGTTCTCAGATAGGACACCATTCTACATTTCCTGTTTCTTTTCTTTCCAACATTCCTTTCAATTCTACTTCCGCCACCGGACTCCCTCAACCCTACAGACTCCTGCCTGACTACATAGAAAACTCCTATTCTTCCTGCAGAACCCAACTGAGTCACCTTCTGTGTGGAGCCATTCTAGTGCAGAAAGCCATTCTGTTCTTCCAGGGCCTGAGAGTGGGCTCTTGTCTGACACTCAGAGAAGAATGGTCCAAGGAGACATACATGCTGACAAAGCAAAAGACTTTATTGGGAAGGGGCACCCGGGCAGAGAGCAGCAGGGTAGAGAAACCCAGGAGAGCTACTCTCCCCCTAGTTTGGAATCTCAGACTTTATGATGGTGGGATTAGTTTCTGGGTTGTCTTTGGCCAGTCGTTCTGACTCGGGGTCTTTCCTAGTGGTGCATGCATTGCTCAGCCAAGATAGATGCCAGCAAGAAGGATTCTGGGAGGTGGAAGCACTCGTGACATCTCCTTGTGACCTTCCCTGAACTCTTCCGGTTGGTAGTGGCTTGCCAGGACCTCCTGTCATAAAGTAACACACAGATCGTTACTGTAGTGCCTGGCCAGAGCGGGCAGTCTCATTCTGTATGCTTCCCCTCACATTTCCCCATTTCTCCAGGTAAAAATATTGGTTTCCTTCATTGTTTCCTGCTGCCCTTCCTACAGTCTCCTTAAAGGCCTTATTAGTTTGCAAATTTAGTTACTGGATTAGAGTCTATCTTCTCCTGTATATAATGACTTATTTGAGTGTAGAAGCTGAAGTGACATCTACATCTATGTTTCCTAGAATCTTATATGGAGCCTGGAAGAGAATAGGTACTGAATGAATGAATGAATGAATGATGGTGCCCACTGCCCTTTCCCAACATTATTGTCCTCTCAAGTCCTCAGTGATGTAATAGGACCATCAGGGCAATAAAGAATTGCTGTATCTTTACATTAGTTCACTAATGCTACATAAATTACCCCAAACTCAGCAGCTTAAAAAAAAAAAAATCAGTCATCACTTGTGATCTCTCTCTGGACAGGGCATTTGAAGAGGGCACTAATCCCTCCCCTCATGATGTCTGAGACCTCGACTGGAAGACTCAACGGCTGGGGCCTGGAATTATCTGAAAGCTCATCTACCCACATGTTGACATTGACTGTCAGCTGGGGTTTAGCTAAACTGTCAGTCAAAGCACTTCCATGTGGCTTCTCCATGTGTCCTGAGCTTCCTTACAACAGGGTGTATGGGTGTCAAGGACAAGGGTCCTAAGAGTGAGAAGAAAACCAGGTGGAAACCATATTGACTTTTATGAACTCCCCTTGGGGGTCATACAGCCTCACCTCTGCCACATTCTATTGATTGAGGCAGTTGCAAAGCTCTCTCCAGTCAGGTCCAAAGGGAGGAAACATAAAGTCCACGTATTGGTGGAAAAGTGTTAATATCACATTGTCATAAGAACATGTGGGAAGGCATATACATTGGTATGGCTGTATTTGGAAAATATCTGCTATGATCTCAAGGCACACCACCCTCTGCTATTGTGTGGGCGCTAACCTTAATCCCATGAAGTATTGGGAGCACATTAGACAAATAACCCTACATGGCTTTCTAACTTGGTCATGAACAGTTGTTATGAATCTCAAACGGAAGCTTTCCATCTAAGTAGCAAGAGTCTCAAAATCTGGGGGATATACAACTGTGTAAAGAGGACTGAAGGGAACTATTTAAGATCTGTTTATTGAATTCACTCACCAAAGACTGACTACCCTGTACCAGCTCTATAGATAAGCCAGACATATCCTTGGCCTGCCAGAAACAAATATACTCAAAACCACTTTTTTCTTGTTACATTAATAAACATCCTTGAGCCAAATTGGTACACTTTTACATTCCCTCGATACAGAACCTTGATTCCCTGAGTAAAATGGACTCCAAGGATGTGCCCTGGGATACCTGCATCCAGAGACAAAGACAATTTAGGCTTCCAAGCTGAGGCTCTCTATTGCATAAGAAAGAATTAACTATCTACCATAAAAGTAAAACAGATACAATATTCTTGGTGGCTAGAATATGTAGCTATTACAGGACTCAGTCTCTTTGTGTGGGAAAGCTACAAACCAAGAGCCAAATTCCGCCAGCAGACTCTCTTTACAAATAAAGTTTTATTGGAACACAGCTCTGTTCATTGATTTCAGAATGGTCTACAGCCACTTTCATATGGCAGAATTCTCTAGTTACAACAGTGACTAGTCCCACAAAACCTATTATTTAAAATATTTATCATCTGGCCCTTTACAAAGTTTGCTGCATTTGCTCTAGGCTAAATTTATTTACTTGCTTGCATCAATCATAGTGGCTGCCTTCTGTCATGCCTCACCTACATGCCAGGCTCCATGCTAGGAATCGCTGGAGGCATTATTTTCAAAGTTACGTGGAACTGCCATGTGGCAGATGGAGAAAATCAAGATTTTTAAGAAGTAAAGATTTGCACAAAGGCACAGACCCAGGTGGGTATAATTCAAAAGCCATGCTCTTTTCTTCATGTTTTTTCAGTCATGTCTGACTCTTTGAAACCCTATGGACTGTCCTGTCCGTGAGGATTCTCCAGGCAAGAACACTGGAGTAGGTTGCCATGCCCTCCTCCAGGGGCTCTTCCTGGCCCCTCCCAGGTGCAGGGATGGAACCTGCATCCGCTGAGTCTCCCTGCATTGGCAGGCAGGCTCTCTACCACTAGGGCCGTCTGAGAAGCCCTTTTCTTCACACCGTTCAGTAAAAACTTGGGGTATAGATACTTCTGCTGTCTGGCTAAGAAACAACTGGACTCCAGGAGCTGCTGGACATGATTATTAGCGTAAGGAATCCGCACTGAAGCAGAACCACTTACCCCAAATGACTGTAATGGAGATGATTCATCATCCAGAGAATCCAGGATCATGGAGTTTGCCCCTTGAAGTGGCAGAATGAACAGAGAGGAATAGGCCACCAAAACCCAGAGCACACAGAGCAGAGACAGGGGACTCGGAGCTACAGATCAGAACCATGAAGTGAATTCATCACTTCCCTGGAAGCTCCTCAATCTGGAGGGTTGCACGGGCCATCAGGGGATCAGAAAGAGTCCAGCAGTGACCAGGAGCACTTGTCTGGACAGGCCCCGCTGCTACAGTGAAACTTAGCAATTGCCTGATCCTGCGCATCAGCGCTGCAGCTGGAAGCTAGTGCCCCTCAGTGCACGTCTGCATTCGCTGGCTCCAGACCATTAGCTTCCTGAGTGACGAGAGGCAGAGATGTCTGGGGGCACAGGGCACCCAGGATCACAGGGAATCTTCCCAGATGTTCCCTGAGAACTCGCACGTCACACACATATTTGTTGGCACTGGAACCCAAGTTGAAGCTCTGCTAACAAAAAGAAAGACATTGTCTGAGTATACTAAGGTATTTTGTGGTGGTTGTTTGGTTTTTAAATTCTCTCTCTTTCATTACACGTTTTTATCGAGCATCACCATGCTTGATAAATAAATGAAAGAATTCCCTGCCATCAATAAGAATTACTGAGTGCTTACTCTATACCAGGCATTTTTCTAAAAGCTGTGCATGCAGAAAGACATTTAAAGCTCACAGAAACACTATGAGGTACTTACTACTACTAAGTCGCTTCAGTCGTGTCCGACTCTGTGCAACCCCATAGACGGCGGCCCACCAGGCTCCCCCGTCCCTGGGATTCTCCAGGCAAGAACACTGGAGTGGGTTGCCATTTCCTTCTCCAATGCATGAAAGTGAAAAGTGAAAGTGAAGTTGCTCAGTCACGTCCAACTGTTAGCGACCCCATGGACTGCAGCCTACCAGGCTCCTCCGTCCATGGGATTTTCCAGGCAAAAGTACCATTGGGGTGCCATTGCCTTCTCCATGAGGTACTTAGCCTTGTCTCATTTCACAAAAGAAGAAACTGAGGCACAAGAATGATCATTCATTCAACAAATTCATCATACACACACATAGAACAAACTTTCTATGGTAATATTCCCAGTAACTAGCATGTATACAACTCAAGGCCTCAAGTTAAAAAAAAAAAATCCTAATCCTACACAGTTACATACATTTCTGTGATTGGACCATCCTTACTAAAAAAGCTGTTTCACAAATGGGAAAAATCTCAGAGAGGTTTAAGGACTTGCATAAGGTCACACAGCCAGACATAGCCTGCCTATCAGGGCAATGCTTTTCACAGAAGGACCAGACTAAGGACCAGCTTTAGAACCCAAGGAATCAACTGCAGGGGGCTTTCCTCTCCTACTCTGCCCACGTCCCCTCACTGGGAGTCTCCCATCACTTGCAGATCCCTTCCAACAAAAATCAAGTGTTTCCAACAATGTGAAGTAGATTTAGAAACCCCTTACTGCCAGGAGGTAAAGAGACTGAGAACTAGGCACCTGCCTTCAGTTCAGTTCAGTTCAATTCAGTCGCTCAGTCGTGTCCGACTCTTTGCGACCCCATGAATCACAGCACGATCAGGGCAAAACTTCCTCATGCCAAACAACACAGTGGGGAGGCTGAGTGCTACCCTGGGAGGGTCACAAAGGAAAAGCCACCACTAGAGCACATTTCCCTCCTCTGATGAGAGGCTAAGGGTATCTGTCTGAGAACAGCAGTGGGAGCAAGCCATCCCCTGCAGAGAGGAAGGAGGATGGCCTTCCAAAGAGCAGAAAGCCACTGGGAGTGAAGATGACCAGGGTAGGGAGCTAGGGACATGACAGTTGCTCTTTAGTCACTAAGTCTGACTCTTTGCGACCCCATGGACTGTGGCCCACCAGGCTATTCCATCCATGGGATTTCCCAGGCAAGGATACTGGTGTGTGTATGTTAATTGCTCGGTAGTGTCCGACTCTGTGACACCATGGACTATAACCCACCAGGCTCCTCTGTCCATGGGATTTCCTAGCAAGAACACTGGAATGGGTTGCCGTTCTTTCTCCAGGGCATCTTCCCAACCCAGGGATTGAACCCAGTCTTCCACACTGCAGATGGATTCTTTACCAGCTGAGCCACCAGGGAAGCCCTTAGGGACAGGTTGCTTGGTCCCAAAGTACCTGTGCCCGAGAGCTGGCTTCTGATGCTGCTTGTAAGTGCATTCTGGAAGCTTCTGAGAAGTTGTTAACATTGGTGAGGTCAGCCTTCCAGAGGGCCCAAGAACTGGCTGCCAATCCCAGACGCTCCAAGGGATTTTACTGCCCTGGGTTAAACAGTGGTGACCATTTTAAGGCAAAAAAAGAACATATGAAGGCCAGGTGCTGGCTGAGGGGATGTTTCAAGAGTTGAGTGGGGTATCCTGGTGTGAGACTCGATGCACCCACCATGCTGAAACAGAATGGATGCAGCTTAAGATCTTCAAGAGGAGTTTGTTTCAGTTCAGTTCAGTCACTCAGTTGTGTCTGGTTTTTGCAACCCCAAGGACTGCAGCACAGTAGGCTTCCCTGTCCATTACCAACTCCTGGAGCTTGTTCAAACTCATGTCCACTTAGTCAGTGATGCCATTCAACCATATCATCCTCTGTCATCCCTTTCTCCTCCTCCCTTCAATCTTTCCCAGCATCAGGGTCTTTTCCAGTGAGCCAGTTCTTCACATCAGGTGGCCAAAGTGTTGGAGCTTCAGCTTCAGCATCAGTCCTTCCAATGAATATTCAGGAGTGATTTCCTTTAGGATGAACTAGTTTGATCTCCTTGCTGTCCGAGGTACTCTCAAAGCCTTCTCCAACACCACAGTTCAAAAGCATTCTTTATGGTCTCAGCTTTCTTTATGGTCCAACTCTCACATCCACATCTGACTACTCAGGAAAAATTTCCTGAGTATCTACCAAGTGTCAAGCATTGTTCCTTGTTGCTGGGGTTACAAAGGGGAAAACAGCAGATCCCTGCTCAGACCTGTGGATGGATCAACAGGTGCACAATGAACCACAGTGCCAAGTGAGGGCTGGAGCCTAGGATGAGCAGGAGAAACACTGACTCTATGGGACCAGGACTGGGATAAGAAGACTATCCACACTACCAAAGCCTTGTTTGAGCCATGTGACCCATGCAGTTACTTAAACTCTTTTTGCCTCGGCTCCTTGTCTGTAAAATGGAAATAAAAGCCACGCTTTCATTGCAAGTGTATTGTAGGATTAAATGTTAATCTATGTTAAGTATTTAGAGTAGCCCCAGTCACATCCTGAGTTGTCATTATTGGAGAGCTGTCATTATTAACTTCACTACAAACTAGGTCCTGTTCTAAGTTTCACATGAACCAACAACTCTATGGTAGGGACTCTTGTCGACCCTATTTTATCAGTGTACAAGGAGGCACGAGGAGCCTCAGAGATGATAAGGATTTGACCCAGGCAGTAAGGCTTCCAAGTCGATGTTCTTGACCTAATATTAACACAGTTCTGCCTCAGGACCCCGCCGTGCTGACCCAGCACAGAAAAGGCACAGGTGAGTGGGAAGTCATTCCAGAAGACAGAGCACTGGAGCTGGTCTTTGATGACAATTGGTATTTGCAAGGAGTTAGTGCAGTAGAATGGAGGGGTGCCGCCTGACAGAGGGTTCAAGGGCATTGATTTGGGAGTTAGAATCCTCACTATGCAATTCACCAGTGGTATAACGTCCAGTGAGTTTCTAAGTATCTACGTCTCAGTTTTCTCACACGTAAAACGGGAATCACCATTCCTAACTTGAGATGCTGCTGTGGCAGACAGAAATGAACTCGAGCATTTCAGATGCTCTCTGTGCTGTACCATGCTTTAAAAATGTCCAGGAAGTAGAGGCAAATATTTCTTCCCAGCTTCACTCATCTCCTGCTTCCTTGCAACCTTCCTGCTTTCATCCTTTCTCTCTCCTGCTCCTGGCTATGACCCACCTCCATTCTCTTTAAGGAACATTGGCGGTTAGTCTTGCTTTGTCCGTCTTACTCTGTTAAGCTTTTCCTCATCCCCTCTGGAACCACTTTTAAGTAACTCTCTTCCATTTTCTTTCCAAGTACCTATTCCTATGTCCATTCTTATATATATATTTTTTTTTTTAATTTCATTTATTTATTTATTTTTGGTTGTTCTGGATCTTCGTTGCTGCTTGAGGGCTTTCTTTCTAGTTGCCGCGAGCGGGCTACTCTTCGTTGCCATGCACCAGCTTCCCACTGCAGTGGCATCTCCTGCTGTGGGGCACAGGCTCTCTGGCACACAGGCTTCAGTAGCTGTGGTGCACAAGCTCAGCTGCTCTGCAACAAGTGGAATCTTCCCAGACTAGGGATCAAACTTGTGTGTCCCCTGCGTTGGCAGGCAGATTCTTATCCACTGTACCACCGGGTAAGTCCCCTATGTTCATTCTTAAACATTGATGTTTCCATGGGTTCCACTATTAGTCATCTCATCTCTCCCCATTCTACATACCTGTGTAATCTGTGCATCAGTACACTGACAACTCCCAAATCTGTATGTCTGGAGTGGATCACTCTTTTGAAGTCCTGACCCAAATTTCCATCTACCGTGTCTACTGGGATGTCCCAAAGCTATGTGTCCAAATTGGAACCATTCTTTTCATCCCTAAGCCTGCTCTTCCTCCTGGCATCCCAATCTTAGCAACTGGCATCAACACCCATTCAATTGCCCAAGCTAGAAACTGGGGAGTTGTTCTAGAATGCTCTTACCATTCCACCTCCACATCTAATTAGTCACCGAGTCTTGTTGATTTCACCTCTTCTGACACCTTCCCCTTCTCTATAGCTCCACTATCTGCCTAGTTTAGACGATAGGCCATGACTTTAACAGTTTATGCAAGACTTCCTAACAAAACTCCTTCTCACTAGATTTTGCTGTCCTTTAATGTATCCTCTTACATCAGAAGTTGACAAACTTTTTCGATAAAGGATCAGATAGCAACTATTTTAGGTTTCGTGGCCATAGGGTCTCCACTAAAACTAGGGGATTCCACCACAGCATGCAAAAGCAGTGACTGACAATGCATAAATCGATGGACGTGGCTATGTTCCAACCAAATTTTATTTAGAAAATCAGGAGCTGGATGGATTGGGCTCATGAGCCATAATTTGCCCATGCTTGTACTACATTATAGCCAAAGTGGGTATAACAGAGCTAAGGGTCCCATTCATTCATCTGTTGAAAACCTTTCTGATCTCCCAGTGCTGTCAAAATAAAGTTTAGGTTTTTGATGACTAAAGGAACTCTCATTTTTCACTGTACATAAGAGGAAACTGAGGCATAGGAAAACCATGGTATGAACTTCAGTTCACATAGCAAAGAAGGCTCTATGCTGGAACTGAAACTTGGAAAATACAAAGCCTGAATTCAAAACCTCTGCTCTCTCTACCTCACTTTGAAAGTCAGTGTCTACCTATTTAATAGCATGAAAAAAATATCACTAGGCTTTCTCCATATCCATGAAAGCCTTCAACAGAAGAACAGCAGAAATGGGATTCTGTGTGGATCCTTCAGGAGAAGCTATGTGATCTTTCTCTTTCCTCTTACCCTCGTTCTTCTGGGCAAGCTGACCAGAAGGCAACACATTAAGTTCCAAGCGTCACTGCTGCCTATAAGAGATTTCTCAGAGTCCCCTAACTGGCTGAGTAAGTCTTCTTCTGATGCTGCCTCACTTTTCTGGTCCTTTCTGTGTGCATCCTTCACAGAGTAACTCATTCTGCAAGCAAATGAATTTTCCTACCTTCTCAGGTGTGCTCACAACGCAATGGACAATGGTGCTCCAGTCTCAGGTTACACACATTCCCGTACAGGGAGGGCAGACTGATACTGCACTCTGTGGTAAAGGATGATGTGAAAAGACCAACAATGGAAACACAAAACTCAAGTTTATCCCTTCTCCAGGGGATCTTTCTGACCCAGGGATCAAACCCAGATCTCCTTCAGTGCAGCCAGGTTTCTTTATCAACTGAGCCACCAGGGAATCTCAATAACTTGAAGGCCCAACTCAACTGATTACCTTTCCATGATGCCCTCCTTTATAGTCTCACACGTAATTAGTCTGCCACCTTCTCCATGATCCCATTACCTTTTGTTCACATCTTCATCAAACTGTCTAGACGCTGTACTAAAATTATTGATCTGTGTGTCTCATGTCCCAGCCAGCAGTCCCTTAAGGATAAAGATAGAGTCTTAGACATTTTTGTATAGGTCACTCACTTCCCTAACACCCTTACCCCTTCCCTGGAATTATCACTGCTTGATATGTATTTTCTGCTCAATAAACATAAAAATGAATGAATGAATCATGGATATAAAATATTAAAAACACAGACACAAAGAAGAAAAGATTCATCCTTACTAGGGATATGAGAAAAGGCTATGTAGAGAAGACGGCATAAAAATTAAGCTTCAGGAAATTATTAAAAGTGTTGCTACAAGAAAGGGGCGGACACTCCTAGGGAGGAAGGAGTGTGTGCAAAGGTAGGGAGAAATGAAAGAATGTGACAAATTTGGGGAATGATGACTACATTGATCTGGCTGGAGCTAAAAGCAGAGAGCCAGTATGGCACTCGATAGTAAGGTGGAGGTGGGGTCAAATAATGATGATCTTGATGTCCCTTCTGAGGATTTTATCATGGGGCCAATAGAGAGTCACTGCATGGGGAGTTACATTCAGACATGCATTCTAGGAGGTTAGGTGTGGACTAATCAGAGGGTGAGAGACTGGAAGCCAGGAGACCCTTCAGAAGTTGCTGCCTTCATCCCTGTCTAGAGGATGGATAAAGAAGATGCAGACCAAGATCATGAATGTGAAGGTGGAGATGAAGGATGGTTTAATAGATTTTAGGAAATTACTCAACAGGAGCTCTAATTTTGCAGGAAAAAAATAAGAAGCCTAGATACAGAGAAAGGAACTGATGAGACTGTGAACTAAGGGAGGTAGAATCAGATCATCAAGTGATTTGAAACGCTAAGGCAGAGGCCTTCCCGAAGGAAATGGTGCAAATTTAGAAGTCAAAGGAGTGTTCCTGTGGACAGGGAACCCACACTTCACATTTTACAGGGCTTGAAAGACTGGTGAGGAAAGCCTGGTTCTCGGATGAGGTTCGAATTGGAGCTGATCACCAGGGGCAACATGTGCATGACTAACAACCCCATAACAGACCCTTCCTTACGACTCTAATGGGAGCTAGGCTGACAGATGTGACGGGTGTTCTCAGCAACCCTTGGGGAGTGACAACTGCAGCGCTCACTGACAAAACAAGTGAGACTCCCTCTTGAAACTCCCTAGCTGTTGGTGCGTGAGCATGCTGGGTTCTTTACAAGCACACTGAAAGTTTCCTTCACCCATTTAGAAGGGATATCCCTCATGTCCCTGCTGGGGCTCACTTCCATTACCTGTAAAAGAGGGATAATATACCAGCTCTTTTGAAAAGTGATTATGAGAAATTGATGAGTTTCTTGCCAACAAACTAAGAAGCATAAATAAATGTTCAGGGTTAGCAGCGGTATTTTATGTCAAAAATGTACCTGGCATTTATAATATTTCTCCATATTTCTGTGGCCCGTTTCTATATGATTTGTGCAAACCATACAAACAGTTGGCATTTTTTTACCCTCATAGAGAAAAATTTTTTATCTTAAAAAGAAGTGATAATGAGATTTCCCTGGGGATCCCGTGGCTAAGGTGCCATGCTCCCAATGCAGGGGGTCAGGGTTTGATCCCTGGTCAGGAAACTAGATCTCATAGGCAGCAACTGAGAGTTTGATGCCCCAGTGAAGACGGAAGACCCCAAGTGCCACAGCTAAGACTCAGTGAAGCCAAATATATATATATGTTAAAGGGAAGTGATGCTTTGCTAACAGAAAACATATCAGAAATGTTGAGTGTGGTCTTCCCAATGCCACTCAGAGGCAAAGGAGCACCAACAGAATGAACCATGGCTCTGAATCAGCAGAAGGCAAATGGAGCAGACCACGAGGCCAGGGAAGAAGATTCTAGAGCTTGTCCCCTCTCAAAGGCCCTAAAGGCAGCCACCAATGGCCTGCCACATCTCTGCAAGAACTTGGAAACTAAGATGGGAAAGAATAGCTCAACGTCATAAAATGTGCCCTCTGATTAAAAATGGATATTTATGGGAAGACTGGCAAAAACATAGACTAGGGCAGGCTGGAGACTTTGTTTTTAAATAACCTGTGTCCCCTGCATTGGGAGCTCGAAGTCTTAACCACTGGACCACTAGGGAAGTCCCAAGACTTTTTAAAATTTTTCACCAAGTTTTCTCTGTGGCATATATTATGCTCACAGGTTTGTTTAGAAAACACTTTCACTCTTTTGTTCTCTGTAGCCCTCACTAAGCCATTAAGACAAGATTATTGTGATTGTTATTATTTCCCTGTAAGAGCAGAAGGAACTGAATCTCAGAGAGACAGGCAGGACTGTGACGCCTGGCTCCCAGTTCACCTCCTCCACATATACAACCCAGCAGCGAGCTCCCCAGGTGCGACCATGGCTTCTATTTCCCTTCATGCCCAGTCCATGCTCCAAGTGAGTGCTTCCTGACTCAGCTATCTTATTTGCTTGTATATGTATTCACTCCACGCATAGGTACGTGTGTCATGCTCAGTTGCTTCTGTCATGCCCAACCCTTTGCAACTGGCTCCCTCTGTCCATGGGATTCTCCAGGCAAGAATATTGTAAAGTGGGTTGCCATGCCCTCCTTTAAGGGATCTTCCCAACCCGGGGATCAAATTCATGTCTGCATCTCCTGCATTGCAGGTAGATTCTTAACCCACTGAGCCACCTGGGAAGCGCCCACATATGGGTAGTGGGCACCAAATAATGCTGCTGCGGATGATGAATAACTTATATGCAAACTAAATTCTGCTTGAAACCTGGCAGGGGAAGAGTGTGAGGAAAAGAAACAGAAAGAGCACTTCGGATTGAGCCTATAGGAAGAAACCCAAGCAGAAGACAGTATTTGAAGAGACTGGCATAATAGCTGTTGCCAGTGAAGGAAGAATGATATTGGGGAAATATAGGGGGCCTTAATCCACTTCCTCTAAGCCAGGGCTTCGCAAACTGGCATGTAGAATCACCTGGAGAGAAATGGGAAAATGCAGAAGCCCAAGCTCCTTGAAGGAGGACCAGGTCTAGCCCTTGGTATTTTACCAGAGTTCCCCAGCTAGTTCTGACTTTGGCCAAAGTTTGAGGATATTCCAAGCAGACTCTTCTCAGGGGTGATACTCAATAACCATGACTGAATTTTCTCTGGTTCTTCCCTGGCGTCATAAAGGGCATGAGGCTTCTGGTAGAGGTCAGTGGTTGACCTCTGCCTGATACAAGGTACTGCCTATGTACGAACCACAAGAATTAGTCAGACCTGCCAGCCTCTCGTGAGGCCTTGAGGAGCGGGAACTGGGGTGGGGAAGCTCTCTGGGCCCCATCACCCCCTGGAAGGGATATTATTTTAGCTGCATACTCATGACGCCTTCCCCAACACACACGTCTGCCCCTTTAAACAAAGTTTCGGCCAATGAACGCTGACGAACCCATGACCATGTCCCCAGGTCTGGAGCACTGAGTCAGTCTCAGAGGGCAAGCGGTCCAGTTTCTACCTGCAGAGGTCTCCCAGGCTGGCGGAAGAGACCAGAGCTCAGTGCAATAGCATCATAAATGTGTAACAACAGCAAAGATGAGAGCCGGTGGCTGGAAGGCCAACTCCACCAGGGCCAGGAGAAGTTCCCAGAGGAAGTGACATTTGGAAAGTACATGCACATCAGGCGGGGAAGGGGAAGCAAGCTCTGGGTAGAGAAAGCAGCTGGTGGCAAGGCCAGAGGGCTGCTCAGGCAGAGCAGGACTAATATGCAGGGGGGTGGCTGAGAGGCAGGATACAGGGACCAGACATGGGGAGCGGCGGGGCCGGATGGGGAGGGCCTGAGAGGCCACCGAAAGCGGTGTAGGCTTTATCTAAATGGTCAAGAGCCTTCCCCTCCCGTTACCTTCCCCTCTCACTGGTTCTTTCTATTTTATGTCTCCCCTTTAGGAGACTTGAGAAAAGAGAAAAGAAAAGGAGGAAGGGAGACAGTGTGAAGGGAGAAGGGAGAAAGGAAGAGAGACATTCCAGTTCCTTTTTGTTGGCCTCACCTTGACATGCTGTTGCTTATGTCTTGTAAAGAACTAGAAATATAGTGATTTCTGGCTTCACAAGAGACATGAGTGCTGAACTTCAACCCAGGAAGGCTGGGCTCAATTCTTGGGTCACAGTTTAGGTAGAACAAATAGAGTTTAGAGATTCCCAAACTCTCGACTTCAAAGGTCATCCCTCACCTGCCATGATTTTACATATATAGGCTTGTAGCATCTATTGATGGAGAAAATATGAAAGGAAAAAAAATCCATTAATTCAGGAGCACTCCAGAGTAAATTTGTATTCATTCTATACAATAGCATCCACACACTTGAAAGTTCATTAGTAAAACAAAAGCAAAATAATACATATAGACAAATATCTGTAACATGTGATAAGCCAAGGGTTATTCGTTGGCGGGACGGATGCTGAGACTGAAGCTCCAATACTTTGGCCACCTGGTGTGAAGAACTGACTCATTGGAAAAGACCCTGATGCTGGGAAAGATTGAAGGCACGAGGAGAAGGGGCACAAAGGATGAGATGGTTGGATGGCATCACTGACTCAATGAACATGAGTTTGAGCAAGCTCCAGGATATGGTGAAGGATAGGGAAGCCTCACATGCTGCAGTCCATGGGGTCATAAATAGTCAAACCAGATTGAGTGACTGAACAACAACAAAATTTCTTAATATGTAAAGTTCTTACAAATTAATAAGAAAAAGACCAACAAACCAATAGGATTTAAAAATGGATGGCAAAGGACATTTGCAATGGTGTTCATAGAAATAAAACATTACAACTACCTTAATTTTTCTCATAATGAAAATATTTTTATATATGAAATATCATTCTTCTTAACCTGTTAAAGTTAAAAAGACTAAAATGTTTGAAACATATAGAGTGGAAAGGATATGTGGGAAAGGAAAGTGGTAAGTAAAGTGGAAAAATGCCAATTTCATTCATCACTGGGAAAATGTAAATGGAACAAATTATGTGGAGGACATTTGACTACATCTATCAAAATTTTAAATATATTCTTGCTTTCACAGAATCCCACTTGTAGAAATTTATGCTGCATATAAAATCACACTTGTTCACAAAGAATGCAGAATGAATCAGATTTGATAAGTGGCAGTTAGAATGCAACTTTGTTTTTCTCACCGTGTCCTTTACCTTATCCTTTCATGCATAGAAAATCTCCATCATTTCAAAGCACACACCAGTATATTTACCAGAACTCTGAATAATCTTCAGGATGGACCACATAAAGAGGAACTAGAGAAAGGGACGGGATTTCACCTGGCCAGAAGTGCTGTGTCCTCTGGGCTGGATGGTTTATTTGAGTTTCCCAGAAATCCCACCTTTGGGAACTTTGCTAACAATTTCCTAGATACAGGAGGCCTCCTCCTGTGTTGCTGTTATCTGGTTGCTAAGTCTTCCCTGTCCTTCACTGTTTCCTTGAGTTTGCTCAAACTCATGTCCACTGAGTCAGTTATGCCAGCCAACCATCTCATCCTCTGTACCTCCTTCTCCTCCTGCCCTCCATCTTTCAGAGCATCAGGGTCTTTTCCAGTGAGTTGGCTCTTCATATCAGGTGGCCAAAGTACTGAAGCTTCAATATCAGTCCATCTTCCTCCTGTGTGATCCCTTTAATTTCTGCCTTAGGTCCTGAACAGTCCTCTTGTTTGTTCTTTCTGAAACCCCGCTGGGAAAAGTCTCTTCCAAATAGCCCTTGTCTGTCTCTCTCCCCTCTCTCTGTCTCTCCTACTGGTCTTATTTCTTCCTTTCTATTACTATTTTATTTTCTTTCTCTTTTTTTAGCTGCACCTCACAGTATGTGGGATCTTAAGTTTCTGTCCAGGAATTGAACTTGTGACCTGCGGTGGAAGCACAGCATCAAAACCACTGGACTGCCAGGAAATTCACCTTCTGATCCTTTTAGATGCTCAGAATCCAGGTTCTCCTAGCCTTTGTTGGAGGAAGTGTCTTTGTTCCCAGCAAGACGCTCTCTCTTTCTGCCACCTCAGCCCAGCCCGGCCTCTCCTCACTGATTTTAGAGTCCCGAGCTCAGGCCCCACAATCTGATGCCATGCTCTTTGAAAGTCTTCACTGAACCTTTCTCACTGGACTTAATCCAACCTACCTTTTGGAAGGAGGTGGGGAGTGGACTGAAGTCAGCTTGACCACACTCTGGAAAAGAGTTCTCCCTCGCCAGCCTCACCCCTGTCTGCCCTCTGAAGACCCACATCAGGGGATGGTCCACGCTGGCTGTCCATCTCAGCAGGACCTGCTTGGGTGGGTTAGGGCCTCATTTATGTTGGAGGGAGGTATTTACTACTGACTGTGTTGTTTCTAGGGATTTGGAGCCTCAACTGAGGCTAACCCCAAAAGGCTCAGTCTAAGGCTGAGAAACAGAGCCTAAAGAGCCTCCATTTACCATCCTGTTATATGTACATACCCAGAGAAGTCAATGGCAACCCACTCCAGTACTCTTGCTTGGAAAATCCCATGGACGGAGAAGCCTAGTAGGTTGCAGTCCATGGGGTCGTGAAGAGTCGGACATGACTGAGCGACTTCACTTTCAATTTTCACTTTCATGCATTGGAGAAGGAAATGGCAACCCACTCCAGTGTTCTTGCCTGGAGAATCCCAGGGGTGGGGGAGCCTGGTGGGCTGCCATCTATGGGGTCGCACAGAGTCGGACACGACTGAAGCAACTTAGCAGCAGCAGCGTATGTACATAACACATACATCATTTACAGCACTGTTTAAAATAGGAAAACATAACCTAAATGCCTGATAAGTAAATCATGAAATAATCATGATAATCTGCATATATCACTATAGGAAAAATTCTACACAATATATTATTAAGCTAAAAAGAAGTAAAGTGCAGAACACGGTGGCCTCCATGAGTGGCCTAAAAGGATATTTTGTCACATACACAGTAGCGTCTGCATAGACGTTTTGGAGAGGGGGTTGGTGAGAAGACCTACTATTCACTGTGTTACATTTTATGTGTCTTAAATTTTTACAAGGATGTATTAGCTTTGTAATTTTAAAACCTATTATTAAGAGGAAAAAAAAATAAAGACCACCATTGATCCTTTTTAGAAAGCACTGGTTTTATTTACAAAACAATATACTTTCATTCAAACGATTGTCAATTTAAAAAAGATGTACAACTTGAGAGTTCTGAGTTAAGTTTTAATTAGGGCAAAATGAGGACTGCAGACCAGGATAACTCTGAGAGATTGCTCCAAAGTGGCAGTGGCACAAGGTCAATATATAAGGTTTCGGTGAAGGGGAAGTTCAGTGGCATGAAGCACTCATTTTCCAAAAGGTTCTTTGTTAGTCACGAGGGTCTGATGTCACCAGGAAGAGATTTAGTGCTTCTCTAGATATTGGACTTCCTTGGTTGTTCAGAAGGTAGAGAATCCTCCTGCAATGCAGGAGACCTGGGTTCAATCCCTGGGTTGGGAAGATCCCCTGGAGAAGGGAAAGCCTACCCACTCCAGTATTCTGGCTTGGAGAATTCCATGGACTGTATAGTCCATGGGGTGCAAAGAGTCGGACACAACTGACTTTCACCTTCACTCACAGATATGAGATGCAAGGATTGAGATCATAAAATCTGCTCCTAAAAACATCCAGCTATCTAAAGACCTGTCCCACCAGATTCCCTGGAGCACAGAGGGCCTCACTCCACCGTGAACTCCCTCAGGGTTTGTTGAAGGTCAACAGCTGCAGCAGCATGGGGTCCAGTCTCAGTAGAGGCCGGCAAAGGCCTTTTGTTGTTCAGTCACGGGCAAGGTTCTTGAGTGAGTGACTGAAGTCGCTCAGTCATGTCGGACTCTGTGGCCCTATGGACTATAGGCTCCCAGGCTCCTCTGTCCATGGGATTTTCCAGGCAAGAGTACTGGAGTGGGTTTCCATTTCCTTCTCCATGGCAAGGTTCTCAGTAAGTGCCAATTTGTAGTTGACAGAATATAGAAATACATCAAGAAAAAAAAAAAAAGGAGAAGGAATCCATAGAAACTATCTAGAAAGAAAAAATGAAAAACATATACTCCATAAATTTTTAAAAAAATTCATCTCCCGCCCTCTCTGTCCTGAGCAAAGTTAGCACTGAATTGTTAAATTTTTTTTTTTAAAAAGGATTCATGTTGATGTATGGCAAAACCAATACAATATTGTAAAGTAATTAGCCTCCAATGCATGGGGCTGGAGCACAGGATGATTCAGGTAGAGGATGTGAGGTGGGAGGTGGGAGGGGCTTCGGCATTGGGAGATTGTGTTCACCTGTGGCTGATTCATGTCAATGTATGGCAAAACAAATACAGTATTGTAATTAAAAAATAAATAAATTTATTTAAAAATAAATAAATAAATAAATTTAAAAAATAAAATAAATAAATTTATCTTTAAAAAAAAAAAGCAGTTAAGTGTACATCTTCTTCTAGGTATTTCTCTGTGACTTTACAACATGTATAATCTTTTACACCGAAAATGGAATTCCATGCTACGGAATGCTCTTAAGCCTGAATTTTGTTTTCACTTTAAAGTAGACCTTAGACCACCTTCCAAGCCGGTGAACAGAGACTCACCCCACTCTCCCCCAGCCTTTGAAATAATACACCTCTGTGTGTCCCCAGCATGCACACAGCTGCTTGACTTGAGAACGCTGCTCTTTTTGCCACTGCGGTGAGGACTTCCACAGGTCTGTGCACTGTAACACCATCCCCAGCCGTTAGATCCCTTAGCTGGGTTGCTGGGACTACAGGGTTGACAGGCATAGTCAAAACTCCCCAGAGCTACCCTCCCTCCTGAATGTTCAGCCCTGAATATTCACTGGAAGGACTGGTGCTGAAGCTGGAGCTCCAGTACTGTGGCCACCTGATGTGAAGAGCTGGCTCTTTGGAAGAGACCCTGATGCTGGGAAAGACTGAAGGCAGGAGGAGAAGAGGGCAACAGAGGATGAGGTGTTTGGCTGGCATCATCAACTCAGTGGACTTGAGTTTGAGCAAACTTCGGGAGATAGCGAAAGACAAAGAAGCCTGGTTTGCTGTAGTTCATGGGGTCGCAAAGAGTCAGACGCAACTGAGTGTCTGAACAACTCTCCCTCCAGGCCTCCAACTATACCACCCCCACTGTGACAACTGTCTGTGAGCAGCCTTATTAACACAATTATAAACCACACTGAGAGACTCAAGACCCGGAGACTGGGACCCATGGGCCTCATTAGGGGCTTGGTCAGACCATGCAGGCCTGACCATCCCTAGAGTTGGCAGAAGAAAATAGGAGAATGAAAAGGACTGCTGCATTTACCTTATACAACCGTGTAACGAGTAACTGAGCACACACTAGCTGATTTACAGTATTGTGTTAGTTTCAGATGTACAGCAAAGTGATTCATTTACATATACATACGTCTATTTTTTTCAGATTCTTTTCCCATATAAGTTGTTACAGAGTATTGAGTTCCCCATACTGCACAGGAGGTCCTTGTTGTTACCTATTTTGTATATAGTAGTTCAGTTCAGTTCAGTCGCTCAGTTGTGTCCGACTCTTTGTGACCCCATGAATCGCAGCACGCCAGGCCTCCCTGTTCATCACCATCTCTTGGAGTTCACTCAGAGTCACGTCCATGGGCATATGCTAATCCCAAATTCCTAATTTATCCCTCCCCGCTGCCCACAAGTTTGTTTACTGTCTGTGAGTCTGTTTCTGTTTTGTAAATAAGTTAATTTGTATTATTTTCTTTTATTCCACATGTAAGCAACATCACGTGATATTTGTCTTTCTCTAGCTTACTTCACTTAATATGATAATCTCCAGGTCCATCAGTATTGCTGCAATCAGAAACCTGATTTAATTACAAAAGAAATAGTGTCTCATGGAAGATTCATATCAACCAAACACAAAGAGATGGATGTGAAAACCAGATTGTCAGTGCATTCATTTATAAGGAGAGAGTCATCAGGTCGACTAGAAATTCAAGTCATTCTCATCAGTCATTCTTTTCCCCTTGGCAAATGGACTCAATGAGGATAGTTGTGTCCATGGAGTTGTAACTCTTAAGGTCTATCACCTGAGACTGGCTTGGATGATGCCAGGATGGGCTCTGCCCAGGTACTGCTGTGACTTCCCATAAAGCATGGATGGTAAAACTGCCTTCATAGAGTTTCTTCTAAAACGTAATTAGCACAATCCTGATATTGACAAGTCCCACTGTTCTGGGAGACTCTTTTTAAAGTGACTTTATGGATTTCCACTCTGGCTTATCATATTTGAGTTTCATGTCTCAGCTCTCATAGGACAGATCCTGTTCTGACAAGAGAACATGTTTAAGGGGCCTTGAGGGCTTACCATGTCCTGTAGTGAGACGCAGTGTGGAATCCTAGATAAGAACACAGATACCCCAGATGGAATCCTAGTTCGCTTACTACATGACCTTGGGCAAGTTACATAATCTCCCTCTGCTTCAGTTTCCTCTTCTGCAAAATGGAGATAATGATAGTGTCTGCTCATAGGGTTTGTGGTAAGGATGAAATGAGTTGATAAACAAAGTCTGCAGTACCAGGCTCTGATATAAACCTTGTCTCTTATTCCTCACCATAGACAAGTCATGGTCTTGTCTCCGCTTCTCCAGGGAGAAAGCAGAAGCTTAGCAAGTTCAGACTGAGCGCTGGAATTGAAACCTGGGTCTCTCTGACTATGAAGGCAGGATTCACTCTGCCACCCGCATCCCAGGGGATCCCTCCCACAGACTGAGTGGAACCACTTCTCTTCTCTTGCTTGGGTTGGGATGGGCTGGGGGAAAGCCTATTTTCATCACCGCAGCTTATCCCTGAGCAAGAAAGCGATGGTGTCCTCTGCCCACAGTCAGGCCAGAGCTAGCGGGTGGGAGTCACAATTGTGTAACACGGGCAGCTGCTACGGCAGATGTGTCCACAGCTAAACACGGCACAGTTTCATTTCCAGAGTCAAGAAAGAACACCTATCCCAAACATCCTCTGCGACTTTATCAGTGGTGGAGGGGGCATGACCAACGGACAGGATCGGGCACTCCTATGGGCATACTTCATTCTCTTTTGGATGTAATCATTGTGAAAAGTACCACCCTGCCAGATCCCCATCCAGATACTGACTCTAATCACAGGGCTCCTGGGCCCTCTAGGTTTACTGGACATTTGAACATGGCCCATAGAACAGTCACATATGAAAGAGACAATAATAAGAGAAAGAGAGAGCCAATGGCCTTGACATTGAAGGCCGCTCTGTAAGAGACTTCCATCCATTCTAAGTGCTTCCTACAAGGGAAGGCAGAGTAGATGGACAGGCCTGGGTTTCAGCTGTCTGTAGTAGTTTTCTGATTTCAGTCTAGCCACACCGCCTCTCCAGCTTCAATTTGCTGTGTTTCAAAGTGGAAGAATATTCTATCCTGGGGTTTGTTGTCAGGAAGAGCGAAACGCTGGAAGTATCATTATGGAATTGGTCTTTTGGCTAAGATTAAGTATAGCATGCGGTCTTCCCTGGTGGCTTTGTGGTAAACAATCCACCTGCCAATGCAGGGGATGCAAGAGATACAGGTTCAGTCCTGGGTTGGGAAGATACCCTGGGGTAGGAAATGGCAATCCACTCCAGTGTTCTTGTCTGAAAATTTTCATGGACAGAGGAGCCTGGTGGGCTACAGCCCACAGGGTCACAAAGAGCCAGACATGACTGAGCCACTGATCGTGGCTAAGAACCACCACTAGCCTAGGACACAGGACAATCAAAGTCCAGGGTGGATGGCAATATTTTTAAGAGACCAAGAAAGCAAAACAGTTACATTTTTATATAAGTAAATCAATTGCAAAGGAAAGAGACAAAAGGAACAAATATTTTTAGTATTAATAGCTATCACAGGCCAGAGATCTTATCAGGTCCTTTACCTTCATTGAATTTCACATATTCCATGTGATGAGTTTTCTTACCTTTGTTTTACAGAAAACGAAATGGATCACAGTGGGAGGGTTTATAAGACCATGCAGCTAGCCTCTGGCATGGAGAGGTCCAGAACCAATCTGGATTGAACTGTATTTATTCCAAAAGAATAATTGTTGAAATGTGAAAGGCATCGGGACCTCACAAAGTCAGGATTTAGGGTGATCCAGATTGGATTTGCTCGATGTCAGGCATTGTTTATTTCTGTTGGATGCTCCAAGGGCCTGTTTATTTATAGTGAATCTGTTTTCCAGATCAGCTGAGAATGTGGGGAAAGCAGAGAAATTGGCCATAAGCCCTGTATATTTTAGGGCTTCACTGGAGGCTCAGGCAGTAAAGGATCTGCCTGTAATGCAGGAGACCCTGGTTAAATTCCTGGGTCAGGAAGATCCCCAGGAGAAGGGGTAGGCTACCCACTCCAGTCCTCTTGCCTGGTGAACTCCATGGAAAGAGGAACAGTCTACAGGGTCTCAAAGAGTACACTGTATGGGATCGCATAGAGTCAGACACAACTGAGCGACTTTCACTCACTCTTTACATTTTTTATTATCCTTGATGCTGCTACCTTACAAGACTCTGGGGTCCAGTGGTGCACACTGGTCTCAGACACCAAGTAAAAAGCAAAGAAAGTTATTGAGTTTAGGAGACCCCCTGAGCCTGCAGAGTTGGCCTCCCTGCTATTAGTACCAGAGGAGGACCTGCAGGAGGGCTCTTGCTAAGCTTCCTGAGATGTTTACATGGTAACTGTGTTTTCTGAACCCCACACTGGCAACAAGGGAAGCAGCATATAAGAAAGAACACAGCCACTGGTCTCAGAAACACAGGGGTGGGCACTCCACTCTCCCTTCCTGGCTGTAGGAATGTAGCCTCGCTTCTTACCCTCTTCTGACTCTGCTGTCCTCCCTGTAGGATGGGGAGAATACTGGCAGTTGAGCCTGCTGGCTGAGTGAACTGATGTGAGTGGCTTCAACCTCCCCCAGCTGCAGTCTGATGTCAGGAGGTTTTCCGTGTGCATAAGCTGTTATTCGATGAGCTGCTTTTCAGCCAGACTGGCTAAGTTGGAAATGCTTTTGAGTTCTTTTTTAATTTATTTGTTTTTTTTTTTTGGTTGTACTGCACAGCATGTGGAGCTTCCCCAACCAGGAGAGAACCTGTGCCCTCTGCAGGGGAAGCTCGGAGTCTTAACCTCTGGCCCACCAGGGAAGTCCCTTAACTGGGTTCTTGACAAGCTGGAGGTTATAGTCACTGCAGAGATGCTGGAGATTTTCCCAGAGTTCAAGGACAACTCACAAAGCTGAAGCCAGTTTTGAGATGTAGATACAGATATAAGTATAGATGGGCTTCCCAGGTGGCACTAGTGGTAAAGAACCTGCTCGCCAATGCAGGAGATATAAGAGACTGGGTTCCATCCCCCAGTCGGGAAGATCCCCTGAAGGAGGGCATGGCAACCCGATCCAGCATTCTTGCCTGGAGAACTCCATGGACAGAGGAGCCTGGAGGGCTACAATCCATGGGGTCACAAAGAGCTGGACATGACTGAAGCAACTTAGCACACACACAAAGATATAGATATATAGATACAGATATGGTGGCTCAGTGATAAAGAATTCACCTGCCAATGCAGGAGACTCAGGAGGCCTGGGTTCCATCCCCAGGTAGGGGAAGATCCCCTGATGGAGGGCATGGCAACCCACTCTAGTATTCTTGCCTGAGGAATTCCATGGACAGAGGAGCCTGGCAGGCTACAGTCCATAGGGCCACAGTCTGATACAACTGAATACGCATGCACTCATACATCAGTATATACATATTCTGAAATATATATGTTATATATATATATATGTTATATATATGAGCAACTTCCTTTTCACTTTAATGCACTGGAGAAGGAGATGGCAATCAATTCCAGTGTTCTTGCCTGGAGAATCCTAGGGACGGGGAAGCCTGGTGGGCTGCCGTCTATGGGGTCGCACAGAGTCGGACACGACTGAAGCAACTTAGCAGCATAT
This sequence comes from Nanger dama, assembly GCA_917880005.1. Classification (NCBI taxonomy): domain Eukaryota; kingdom Metazoa; phylum Chordata; class Mammalia; order Artiodactyla; family Bovidae; genus Nanger; species Nanger dama. The sequence goes on along the minus strand of CAKJTW010000025.1, from coordinate 23,811,095 downwards.
ATACATATAATATATTTTCCACTTTCTTGTTAAGCAAGTAGCACAGGGTTGATGATGGTTTTATTGCTAAGTTGTGTCCATCTCTTTTTGCGATTCCGTGGACTGTAGCCCACCAGATTCCTCTGTCCATGGGATTTCCCAGACAAAAATACTGGAGTGGGCTGCTCTTTCCTTCTCCAGGGGATCTTCATGATCCAGAGATCTAACCCGGGTCTACCTGCCTTGCAGGCAGATTCTTTACTGGCTGAGCCACCAGGGAAGCCCTAAGTAAACATAGTTATGTATAAGCTCTGTGACCAGATAGCTCAGCTTTTCTACCCTGCTTTACTAGATCAACATGAAGATCACCTTTCCACATCGGTAGCTTCTCTTCTATGACACAGAACTGCCATATATTATCAACACACCCTCTCTCCACATGGCCCCTTTGAAAGTGTTCAGGTAGAATTGTCCAAGTCTGTCTGGGCCCAGGGGGCACAAATACCCTAAGAAAGCACCCACCCAGCTGCACATCCACCCCTCAGCCTCAGCCCTCCCTCCAGCCGCATCCTGAACCTCCCAGAATCTTTGGCCAAAGTTAGAGCTGCTCCCTGGGGGTCCCTGAGGGAGAAGGAGGCTGTGGGGTGCTGTGAAATCAGGTTCTCAACTATGGAGGGTTTGGAAGGACAGGGTGGGCAGGGTCGGGGCAGGGAGATGGGCTGGTCAGGAAATGCCAGTTTAAAGTTAGCTCTGACCTATTAATCAGCAGCGGGGACAAAGATGCAGGAGGGGCGGGAAGGCCGGACATGTGCTCGCGCCAGATTTATGGGCTCAGAACAAAGGTGGCCAGCTCGTTTAGAGAGTCTCTTTCCCTTTTCCTCTGGCAAAATGAGGACATTGTTTGAAAAGCCAAAAGAACAAATATTCCACTGACTGAGGTCATTTCCAGAGATGCAACAGGTCCTGATGGGGATCCATAGGCAGGCAAGAGGGAGGAGGGACTAAGCAACGCAACTGGGAGTGCTGGGGGACGGGGTGGGGGAGGGGGAGCCAGGCCTTGAAGCAGAGACCACAGACCCCTCCCTACGCGCTCAGAGGAGCTGGTCCCCCTGCCTGGTGCCACTGTGAAGGCATCTGACAAGCCCACCCGAAGCCCCTTTAGATAAACCCTGAAGGCTCTGGGAGGCCTTCCATGCAGGCTGGAAACGATCACTTTCTCTGCTCTGCGGGGTTTTCTGGAAAAGTCTTCGGGAGGGTGGACTGTCTAAAATGCCGCTCATCTCAGCTTCCTTCACACCCAAGAGAGATTCTTGTTTCCACACCCTGTCCTGTTTTGTCAGACGGGAAGAGACAAGAGAAGAGAGTAGGAAAGGGAGAAAGGAGACAGTTCTTTTCTTCAAATAGCCAAGCTGCCCCAAGAAGAGAGACTGACTCTGACTCTCTCATTTCTCAGGGTTGGGGACCAACTGGCTATGTCTTTACAGCCTCTCCTTTTCCCACCTTTAGTCAGGTGTTGGTTGCCTCCTACCTGGAGCTTCTAGAAGGGTCTACTTTCTTCCCTTCTCACCCCCTCCCAGATACTGGGAGGAACTTCCAGACTATATATCTGGCCATCTCTTCCCTGGCTGAAAAGCATTTGTGTGACTCTGCATCTTCTGCAGAAAAGAGGTTCTGAAAGCTCAGCCTGGTGGCAAGATCCTTCATGTTATGGCCCTACCTCCCTTTCCAGCTCATCTGCCATCTTTCACCAGCCACCACCATGTCCTTTAGTCTCACAGGATTATTTTCTCTTCTGTGAACACCGCACAGCCTCCTGGAAAACGCTAGCCATTCTTTCAAACCTAATGCTTTCACCTCCACGAAAGAAATTTCCCTTACACTGAGCCTTTACACCATGGGCTGGCTGAATTAACCACTTTTTTGTCTGGGGTCCCATACACACATTCATACTGCTGATAATTATCATTATTAAATAGCATAACACTTTTTATAGAGATTATGCTACTTAATTGGTGGGTCACTTGAAGGCATGAACGCTGTTGAATGACTATTTGGATGAATGAACGATGACTTTCTAGAAAGGGTTACCCCTAGGGTATGTATGTGGAGGCCCATGCAAATATTTTTATGGGTCCTCTGTGTATACAATTTGAGTCACCCCAAATCCCTGATTCAGCATCATTCTGAGAGCCCAGTTTTGTGTGATCCTACAAAAGAAATGCTCTCTGACCAGCAGGCAAGATGCTCCTGAAACTGAGGCCTGGTCATGGGTCCCTGGGATGGTTACTTAGGTGCAAGGCCTGGGGCTCCTCTGGGACATCTGCATGCACCAGGTAGAAGGTTGGAATGCATGCCAAAGGGGAAAGATGGGGACCTTGGCAAAGTGGGTTTAAGGTGAGTCCAGAGCACTCTGGATAGCACTGCTAACTCTGGCCAGTCCTGATTACTAAGGCTCTTAGACAGTGTTGGGGATGGCATTCCAAAGTTCGGGGGCCTCCAAGGCCAAGGACCCAGGCAGATTCCCTATTGACCCAGGTGGTACTGCTCCCAGGTGGTACATATCCACGTGCTTAGACATTTTGTCACTCAACAAACATTTACTGAGCACGTGCTATCCACTAGGTACTTCATTAGAAGCTGAAGTTATATATTCACTGGTATTTATTACTATGAGTTAGTAAGCAATCTCTCCCAAGGAGAGAATTTAACAATAACACACCAAGACCTGCAGAATGTGAGAACAGGGGTATCATCTCGCCTGTCAGGAAATTGGGCTGGAAGAGGCACTCATATGTTCCCTGAAGGTCCCATCATGACCTCCGCATCTGGGTGTGGTTACAAACGCAGCAGAGAGGTTCCTGAAAGAAAGCGAATGGTATCACTTCCAAAAATAAACCAAAATGTGAGGAGAGAGAGGACAATGACAGAGAGCCTAATCTGAGGTTCAACAGATAATGGAAATAATGATGAAAACACATTCAAATGACTCCCTACTGTGCTTTCAGGAATTCAGCCTCTAAGCCAGCTTGACCTGCCCCTTGGAGCACAGTGATGGCAAGTGAGGTGCCCTGAAACCCTGAGGGGTCCCCGGAGTCCACTTCCCTCTAGGAGCCTCGGTCTCCTCATTTGCAGATGGAGGTCATAACTCTCACGTGCTGTTGAAAGACTCAAATGAGAACCGAGGTCAAGAACAACCCGTGTGCGCTAGAAGCTCCACCCCTGAGATGCTCACTGTTAATTACGAGGCAGAGAGGTGGTTCTGTGGCTTTCTCACGTCACCAAACAAAAACACACAAAATCGTGGGAGTTTCCATAATGTGGCTCTTCTTACACAATGAGATATTCAAGGAAAGAAACAGATCACTCCCCTGATAAACCCTGGAAAGCCCTCAAGTGTGTATCTCCATGCTGTGCTCACTACACACATACACACACTCACACACACGTACATTCTTCATGGAGGGTCACCTGAAGGCATGAACCGCATTGAATGACTGCTGGAATGAATGAGTGATGACCTTCTAGAGAGGGTTACCCCTAGAGTATGTGGTGTGTTGTTCAGTTGCTCTGTCATGTCTGACTCTTTGTGACCCCATGGACTGCAGCACACCAGGCTTCCCTGTCCATCACCATCTCCCAAAGTTTGCTCAAACTCACGTCCATTGAGTCAATGACACCATCCAACCGTCTATTCTCTGGCCAGTAGGAAAGAACCTCCTGGAACTGGGGCCTGGTCATGGGTCCTTAGGATGATAACTTACGTGCAGGGCCTGGGGCTCCTGACCTTTGAAACATGCCTTCTTCCAAGTCTTTGTTCTCAACCTAGGGAAATTTTGCCCCACTTGGAACATTTGGCAAAGTCTGTAGACTTTAGGTTGTCACGCCCTCAGGCTGGAGGAGAACAGCTTGTTACTGGCATCTAATGAGTAGAGACCAGGGATGCTGCTAAACACCCTGCAACGCACAGGACAGCCCCCACAACGAAGAAATAGCCAGCCAAAAACGTCAGTCATGCCGAGGTTAAGAAACAGCCCTGGACCTTTATTTAGGCTGTTCCGTCCATTGCAAGGGTTCCCTTTCCTCTTCTCTCCTTCCTTAAATCTTACCTCTGCAGAGACAGGACAGTTCCCATCACATGCTGCTGGAGGTTTTGAACCAAAAAGTCTTCTGGTAAATTGGCCAGAACTAAGAGAATTATAAGCACTCATACCCTCAGAACAAGCCATTCACTGCTCACGCCCACAAAGTTCTGTGCATAAGGATGTTTATTACAGCATTGTTTGTGATAAGGAAAGACTAAACACAACTTAACTGATCCCTTCAGGAGAGATCAGTAGCTTTAAATTTTAAATGATAAATTGTTTTCAATACAAAACAATCATCTGCAGCCCTTAAAAGGAATAAGGTCATTTCCACAGAGGCTGATGGAAAAGGTCACTGAGATACATTAAGTAAAATATCAACGTCCAGGATAGCCTTTGTAAGATGGCCCTTTTGGTAAGAGATACATTAAGTAAAATATCAGCGTCCAGGATAGCCTTTTTAAGATGGCCCTTTTGGTAAGAGATACATTAAGTAAAATATCAACGTCCAGGATAGCCTTTTTAAGATGGCCCTTTTGGTAAATTACTAAAAGGACACTCAATATCTATATTTATTTATATATGAAAATATATATAAGAAAAAAAATCAGAAAATATCTATAAGCCTGTAGATAGTGATTATCTATTAACTGTTAATAGTGATTGCCTTTGGGGAGGAGGACTTGATCAGGACAACTAAAGATTTACTTGTTATTTCATTATGCTTCAGGACTCTTTGGATATTTTCAACTATATGCAGGCTTTTTTTTTTTTTTTTAGGAAAAACTAGTTCATTTTAAAAATCCTTAGTTGGTTAATCTAACTGACGGGCATGTATGAATTATTTTCCTATTCTTACAACTTTTCTGTTGGTTTGACTATTTTTTTTCAAAATAAAAATTTACTAAAAACTTCTAGAAAAGAACAAGTGGGAAAATGTCTTCATCTTCTTGGAGTAAAGATTTCTTAAATAGTGCACACACAAAACACTAACCCTAAAAGAAAAAATGGCATACTTCTTTTTATTAAAATGAGAACTTCTTTTATTAAAAACAGTCATGAAGAGAAAAAGAGCAAGCCACAGACTGAGAGAAGAAATCTGCAGTAGATAAAGCCCACAAAGGACTTGTATCCTTCATATATAAAGAATTTCCCCTAAATTGATAAGAAAAAGACAGCCAACACTTTTTAAATGAGCAAAAGACTTATACAGAAACTACACAGAAAGGATATTTAAATGGTTAATGATCATATGAAAAGAAGCTAAAAATCATTAGAAAAGTGCAAAATTAGACTATGATGAAATAGCACTCCTCCCTCACCAGAGATGATGAAATTTAAAAGACTGGCAGTATCAAGCAAGGATGAAGGGTAACTGGATTTCTCACACGTCACTGGTTGGAGAAAGTTCTTTGGCAGTATCTACAAAAGTGGAACATTCCAAACTTGCCTCTATAAATCCAATGTGATCTACACAAATTTTCCTAGATAAGCCTTCTGATCTGTACCATGTGTTTACTACTCTTTAAATTCTTCCCTGAGTTCTCAAACTTCCTTTGGGTCTTTTAACTAATATTTACTGAATACCTATTCAGTAAGGCATTTGGGAATCTTATCACTGGCAGTGAGGAGAAGACCTATTTTATGGATCCTATTTTATATGCCCTGAAGGAGCCCATGGGCCAGATGGAGGTGGAGACAGACAGACAATGCAGAAGACAGACACCACTTAAGACTAGCTTTCTGTTCCTAACAAAATTCCAAGTTCAGATCTCTGCCTCATACTTGTTTCATCTTCCATAGTGCCTGAATTCACATGACCCAGGGTAGAAACTAGGAAAATAAAAACCTGCTGAATTCACCTAGTTGATGTGTATCCACGGACAGCAAGAAAGACTGGGGCTAGGTAAAAGAAACCGATTTTGGTTGTCAACAGCTTTTAGAATAGCCTTTAGGATATTTAAAATCTAGCCCTGGAGTTGCCTGGTGGTCCAGTGGTTAAAAATCCACCTGCCAATGCAGGGGATATGGCTTCAATCCCTGGTCTGGGAAGATCCCACATGCCCAGAGCAACTAAGCCCATGTGCCATAACTACTGAGCCCAAGTGTTGTAACTGCTGAAGCCCAGGTGGCAAGAGCTCTGCTCCACAAGAGAAGCCACCAAAATGAGAAGCTCGTGCACTGAAATGAGGAGTGACCCCACAACTGAAGAAGGCATGTGCACAGCAACAATGATCCAGCAAAGCCAAAGATGAATAAATAGACTAATTTTTAAAATACTAAAATAAAATAAAACCTAGCCTGATGCTGGCCAATTTTATATTAATTCATTAATAGGTATCATTATACCCATTTTGCAGATGAGAAAGTTGAGGTTAAGATAGATTAGTCCCTAAAGTCACATAGACAAGAACTAGTAGGGCTAAGAGCCAAACACCTGGTCCCTTATTTTAAACTTTCCACTATATCACATTCATCGGAAGCATCCCTATACAACTAAGAAGATGTGTAAATTTACATTTCTGTCTGGTTTTGGTCCCTTGTACAAGCTTCTCTTTTCCCTGAAACTTAGGTGGGCACTATCTTTTTCTCTCCTCTGATCTTTCCTTCTCTAGCCAACTCCTCCTTCAAGTCTCTACTTACTTTTAGTCCTTCCAGAAGGCCTTTCCTGATACCCTGGACCAAATGTCGATGCCATGGCCGTGAGTGACCAAACCACGCTGTGCATCAGTACTTTCACTACCCTGTGTTGTCACTGGGCTTCTGTGGTGGCTCAGGTGGTAAAGAACCCACCTACAATGTGGGAGACCTGGGTTCAATCCCCGGGTTGTGAAGCTCTCCTGGAGAAGGGCATAGCAACACACTCCCATATTCTCGCCTGGAGAATCCCCATGGACAGAGGAGCCTGGTGGGCTACAGTCCGTGGGGCTGCAGAGTCGGACACGACTGAGCCACTAAGCACACATATGTTGTCATCAGTAGTTTATAGCTGTCTTCTCTAGGCTGTGAGCTGTTCTCTTTTCTGTTTATCACTGAATTCCCAATGCCTTGCACATGGTAGGGGTTCATTACACATTGTTTTTATTCGTTTATTTTGGTTGCACGGGGTCTTTGTTGCTGTGCAGGCTTTCACTAGTTGCAGCAAGCAGGGGCTGCTCTTCATTGCTGCACGGGCCATGTACTTCTCATTGTGGTGGCTTCTCTTGTTGGGGAGCACAGAGTCTAGGCACACAGGCTTCAGTAGCTGTGGTGCACAGGCTCAGTTGCCCCACGGCATTAGGAATCTTCCCAAACTAGGGATCAGATCGGACCCATGTCCTCTGCATGGCAGGTGGATTCTTAACAACTGGACCACCAGGGAAGGCCCCAGATTGCTTCTTTAACCCTGTCCGGTACCACATTGGCCTGGTGCTAATAACATAGGACTTAGCAAGGCCTGGACTTGACCTGTTCTAGGAAGTCAGCTCTGCGTAAACCCATCTGCATTCCCAGCTGTAGGAAATCAACTCCTATGGGCTTCATATGGTTTCATGAACATTTCTGTGGCTACAAGGTGATGCGTGGTGATGAAAGTAAAACTCATGAATGACAACCACACGACCCCTAACATTCTCCTGGTATGCTTTTCATAATAATCAGGGGTTCCGAACTATTCTGAGTGTTGCCAGCTCTGCCATTATCAACTGGTGTCCTGTTGCTCTTGGAAAGCCCAAATTTTAGATGGTGCTATAGCTTTGGGGGAAAAAATTCTCTGGGAAAAATGAGTAGAATTAAAATATTGCTGTCCCATTTTTTTAAAATCTGCCTTGTACATAATTAAGGACTCGAGGAGCCACCTGGCCTCGTCCTGTGGAGCATCACTGTCAGGTGGTCCTGGAATTCTTGCCTAAAAGCCCCTAATTATGGGAGATCTCACTCCCTTTGAGGAGCACATTCCACATTTGACAGCTCTCATTGTAACAAACTCGTTTGCTATGTTTAGCTGAAGTCTGCCGTGCTGCAACTTTTCCCCCATTAGACTGATTCTGTCTTCTGCATACATGGAGTAAATGTCTCATCCTCTTCCATATGACAGCCATTAACAATATTCAAGGATGGAAGAAATAAACAGACTTGGCTACATAAAAACTGAAAACTTCAGTAAGCAAAAACAATCGACCAAAACAAACAGGCCACCATAAAGTAGTTTAATTGGCACATTCAAGAGGAAAACGTGTGTATGACATGTATGAAAGACAAAATATTATTATATCTACCAAGAACTCATACAAATTTATTCCCCGAAATAAGCAAAAGATATTAATTGGCAATCCATAAAGTAAGAAATGTAAGGGTACTAAATCTATGAAAGAATATTCAAATTTGCAAAAGTAACCTAAGGAATGTAAATAAAAACAAGATCAGACTTCCCTGGTGCTCCAGGGGTTAAGAATCTGACTGCCAGTGCAGGGGACATGGATTTGATCCATGGTCTGGGAGGATCTCGCATGCCTCAGGGCAACTAAGCCGGCCAGCCACAACTACTGAGCCTGCGCACTCTAGACCCTGTCTGTACTCTGCAACAAGAGAAGCCACTGCAATGAAAACACCACGCACCACATCTAGAGAAACCCACATGCACCAATAAAGATCGAGTGCAGCCAAAAGTTAATTCATTAATTAACTTTTCAAAAAGCAAGATCATCACGGAGTATAAATCGGTTCAATCTTTCTGGAAGACCATTTAATGGCATCAAAATGTTAACTGTGCAAATATTCTGACCCAAAAGTTCCACTTCTAGGAATTTATTCTAAGAAGATAACTAGCTAAGTGGATAATAAGTCAAGAATATTGATCAAAATATGTGCTTGTAACAGCAAAAACATTTAACAACTAAAATCCTATCAATAGGAAGTAGGTTATATGAATTTTTATGGTAGATTCATACAATGAAATTCTAAACTGATTAAATATGATGACCTAGCTGACATGATACATGTATATTATGCAATGTTGAGGAAGAAAAATTAATTTGATATCTTTCATATAAAACTGTATATATACTGTTTGTGTACAGATTTGCAAACCGCTGTCTAGAAGCAAGTTCATCAAGATGTTAATGGCATTCTCTTGGATAATACAATTCAGGGTGATTTTCCTTTCTTCCTTACCCTTGTTGGTTGTGGGTTTGTTTTTCTTTTTTTTTCTGCATTGAGAATATATGATTGTATGATTTTTAAATAATAAAGGTAGGCCTTCCTAACTCTCTTCTCTTCTATGCTAAGCTTTCCCAGCTCTTTCAAAATTTCTTCCTATGAAATGAACTAAAATCCCTTGCCATCTTGGCTTCCATCTTCAGAAGTCCCTAACCAGAGGTGACCTAGATCCCCAGAAGGTCCAGGAGCCAGAATGGAATACAGTGCTATGAGTACGGTCTCTCCTGCCCAGAGTAGAATCATACCCACCTCCAAATGTCATGCGGCAAACGTGAGATAAGCTTTGACTATACCACACCTCACTGCCAAAGTACAATTGATGTGCTAATAACAGCAAAAATACTTAACAACTGAAGTCCTGTCTGGTCTCTTTCACACATTTTGCAAAGTCACTGAGTCCCCACTACCTATTAATACTATTGCTTACTTTAGCCCAGATGAGGGGACTTGACAGGGCTTCCAACATGGCTCAGAGGTAAAGAATCCTCTTACCAATGCAGGAGACACAGGTTCAGTCCCTGGGTCGGGAAGATCCACTGGAGAAGGGCATGCAACCCACTCCAGTACTCTTGCCTGGAGAAGTCCATGAACAGAGGAGCCTGGTGGGCTACAGTCCATGGGGCTGCAGAGTCGGACACAACTAAGTAAGTGAGCATGCACACACGTGGGACTTGAGATCCGACTCTATTGATATTTCATCAGTCTAGACGAAGCTCACTATTTTAGCCTGTAGAAAGCTTTATTGAGCCCAAGTCAACCAAAGAGCATCTTTGCTATCCCCCTGCACAATTAACAACTTTGTAAGACATGGTCATTTTCTCCCAAGATTATCCCAGTTCCTCCTTGTAGGACAAATGTAGGTAGATTCCTCTGGCTCCTTCCTCCATGCTCTGGGAAATGAAATGGTCTACCTTACAAGTGAAAAGCATGTATTTTCTTTAGTCCATTGTTAGCAAGGATGTAAGTTGATTTAGAGTTTCTGGAAGGCAGCTGAAGGGTGTTTATGTAAAATTAAATGTGGATAAACTTTGACACCAAAATTACACTTCTATAAAAGTTTCCCTATATACTGCCTCAGGGATGACTTCCTAGAAGTATGTTAAATATATATGTATATGTGTGTGTATGTATGTATATATATATTTTTTTTTCATCTTTAATCACAGCAGGATTTAAAATGCTGAAAAACTGGATACAAAGCAATGAGGAATCGGTTATCAATATGTGATGTGCTCAGTCATTTCAATCATGTCCAACTCTGCAACCCCATGGACTGTAGCCCACCAGGCTCCTCTGTCCATAGGATTTTCCAGGATACTGGAGTGCATTGCCAGTTCTCCTCCAGGGGATCTTCCTGACCCAAGGATTGAAGCCAGGTCTCCTAAGTCTCCTGCATTGCAGGTTAATTCTCTACTGGGGAAGCCCATAAATATATGATAGACTATGCAACTGACTACAGTGTAGACATTAACAATAGAGATGTAGTGCCCTAAGTATTATCATATAACTATGATATTAACATATATGTCATTATTATGCTGTACAATATAATATTAAAAACATGTATTAAGTGGGAAAAGTATGATTAGTTCAATTTCTTTTTAAGAAATAAAAAATATATAAGAAGAAAGAAGTGTTTGGAAGGATGTGTTCTAAAGTTGCAAGAAGGTTATCTCTGAATAATAAATGTACATGTGACTTTCCATCTTTTCTATTGTGCCTTATTTTTTTATAATGAGCATGTGTTGTTTTTTAACAGCTTTAAAATTAATAATTTTCATTTGGAAATTCTTAAAATATGTACTTATCTGCTTCTATTTGAATAAAGTTTTATACTTGAAGTCCAATTTAATATTACATTCTCTATTAAATTTTCCTATACAGGGCCATATAGTAAATATCTTGGCCTTTACTGGCCAGACAGTCTCTGTTACAGCTACTTAACTCTGCTATTATAGAACAAAAGCAGCTATAGATATTATGTAAATAAATGAGTTTGACTGTGTTCTATTAAAACTTAATTTACAAAAACAGGTCGGGGGCACTGAATCTGGTTCACAGGCAATAGCTTGTTCTACACCAGCATCAAGAGTACATTTTTATCTTCCCACCTGGTGTTTGCAAGCTGTTGCATATACCATATATGAGTTAGTTTTTGCTGCATAACAAATCATTCCAAAACTTAGCAACTTAAAACGGCAACCATCTATTTGCTTATGAATCTAAGGGTCAAAATTTTGAGCCGAGACCAACTGGGACGACTCATCTCAGCTCCATCTGGGATCAGCTGGGCCCACTCATTTTTCTGAGGTCCACTAGCCATCAACAGCTTCACAGATGTCTAGCTGGCTGTAGGTCAGGAGGGGTGATGGGAGTAACTGGACCACATGTCTCTCAGCATCCAACAGGTGGCCTAGGCTTATTCATATCATGGTAGTCACAGTGTAACAAAGAACAGTAAGAAAGGCTCTCCCCATCTGAAGAATTTTTCCAGCCTTGGTCTGCATCACATTTGCTAGTATCTCACTGACCAAACAAGCACATGGTCAAGTCCAGATTCCAGGGTCAGAGATCCCACCTCCTGATGAGAGAAATTGCAGCCACATGCAAAGGGATATGTATTTAGGGTGGGGGATAATTTGTGACCATTTTTCACCATCTGACAAACATCCTCAAAAATCTCACCTCCCATCCTATCTCCTTCCAGAAGCTCTTTCACTTCTCCTTGGGCAGAGCCATCACTGTATCTTTCAGCCAAGAAGCACCATCTCAGTGCATCTTTTCCAGACACAGGACCATAATTCTTCTCACCTGTAGTCAATTGCTACTCATCCTGAAAAAGTGAGTTGAGCAGCTATTTATAATTTTGCTCAAAATATTTCTCCACACTCTGTTTTCCCTCTTCCAAATTTGTGCTTGAATCATTAGCCTGTATCACTTCCCATTCACTGAATCTTCCCTGCTTTCCATGTGTTCATATGTTTAGGCCTTTGAAAAATGATTATAAAACTGGGACAGTTCCCATGGTGACACATTGGTCTCTTTGATCCTCTTTACTCTCACATGGTAAGTGAACCACCCAGACAGCTGAAGTTCATTATAACCCATTCTGTGAAGAAGAATCACGCCTTCTTCATTCACTCTCCTTCCCCCAAAAGCATATACAACGCTGCTGGCAGCCTTTAAAAAAAAAACCTTTTAAATCTTGCTCAACAACCATCATTGAGGGAGACTTTGAGTGACAGCTGAGATATAGAGGAAGGAGTACCAAATATGGAGTCAGAAGTCCAACTGGGTTCAGAGCCAGCCTCCATCACTGTTGGTGTGATCTGGGACAAGGAGTTTTCATTTTTTCATGAAAGCATCTAGCATAATACAGAGAAGAGTCCTCAATAAATGTTTGATCATTGTGTTTGCTCACTGTTGTGTGCAAAGCACTATGGGAAAGGACCACAAAAGGGTCCAGAGGTCAGTAAGACCCAGCCTGCCAGCAGGGAGCTCATGATAAGGTGGTATGTGATAGCTCGGGGAGCTCAAAGTTTCTATTTTTTTTTAATTCTCAATAAAAGGATATTGAGGAAGAAAACACTTTTATTAAACTTTTGTCACCTTCTGAGCTTAATAAGGAGAAAATGCACAAAAACAATAATGACCTTCAGACTCATTTCATCACCCTGGGCATCCCATCTTCAGTCCCAAGTCCTGAACTGTTTCCTATGGAAGAACCCCCTCTGGTGTTAGCCCACCCCTGGTGCGGCTTCCAGCAGCCCATCCTTGAGAGATGAAATCTCAGAAAAACCTTGGAAAGCTCAGTTCATCCAGGGCACTAGATAATGAAGTGATTGAGCCACAAATGACAACTGATTAGGCAGGAGAATCTCCAGATAGAGAAGAATAAGAGGGAAGACCAAAGGCAGCTATCTTTTTACAAGCAGTAAAGGCTATTTCATTTTGGTTTATATCACTGGGTTGTTTATTTTCACTCTTGAAAAAATGGCAAGAGAAAATCGAAAATAATGAGTCAGTTTAAATTAGAGCTATTTGCAAAATCCAATCTGTTCTTTGGGTGACCGTGAGAAAAGTACTTTAAACTCTCTGAAACCTAGACTATCCATCTATAAAACGAGGATAATTATCCTTATAATCTCGATAATATATCCACATCGAATAGAGAGCACTTCGAAAATAAACAAGTGACAAATATATTCTACACTATTCGCTGGTACCCCAAAGTGGTCTTTAGGAGAGCAGGCATGGAGAGGTGGGAGAGAGAGAGAGGAAAAAAAAGTTTTGCACCTAAGGTGTGCCAGCACTTTCAATCGACAGCTCTGTCTTTATTTTTACAGATCAGGAACCTGAGGCTCAGAGAAGTTAGGCAACTGAGCCAAGATCACAGAGCTATTAAGTGGCAGATGACGCTGAAACTAATACTCCTCCTAAGCCAGTCCAAATCATGCTAACCACAGCCACAAACTATGACAGAGTGCGGCCTTGATACCCCCCTCGAAATGCTTCTCCTGCAGTGACTCTTGGGTTAGCACTTGGCGGGGGGTCCCCAGGGAAGGTGATCTGGCCTTGGCTGGTGGCAGAGTCTGGCAGGCACCCTGGGGAGCTGTGTTGGGGCTGGCCTCATGCACAGTCTGCCACAATGAGCAGGAAGAGGGTGTAGCTCTGGCTCTAATGAAGTTCGCAGATGCTGGAGACATGTTGTAAACACCAATGGGTGTGGGTGACTAGGAGGGTGGAGAAGCAGGCAGGGGCTGCTCGAGCAGCTCAGAGCGGGTAGAAATATGGGCGAGAGGTAATGAAGGAAACTCCGTCCACTGGGGCTTGTTTGTGAACGGAGAGAGGCCTGGGGACACTCCCCTGAACAAGAGGCAAGGGGCTATGGAGGCAAGAGGGGCCCTAATGCCAAAGAAAGAAGTGCCAGGAAAATGACACGGAAACCTAGCAAGTGCCGGCCTCGTCCCCTGGCAAGTGCTGACCGAGTGGCTCCTAGTACAAGCCTCTGTAGCGAGGCTCTGAGTCTAAGAGTTGGTCCCCAGTCACCAAATAATGGGGCTTCCCAGGTGGCTCAGTGGTAAAGAACCGCCTGCCAATGCAGGAGATTCAGGTTCAGTTCCTGGGTTGGGAAGATCTCCTGGAGGAGGAAATGGCAACCCACTCCAGTATTCTTGCCTGGAAAAATCCCACAGACAGAGGAGCCTGGTGGGCTAGAGTCCACAGGGTCACAAAAGACTTAGACACGACTTAGCAACTAAATAATAACAACAACAACAAATAATAGCACAATTGACATTAACTAACTTGAAGCGACTCATTGGAAAAGACTGATGCTGGGAGGGATTGGGGGCAGGAGGAAAAGGGGACGACAGAGGATGAGAGGGCTGGATGGCATCACCGACTCGATGGACGTGAGTTTGAGTGAACTCTGGGAGTTGGTGATGGACATGGAGGCCCGGCGTGCTGCGATTCATGGGGTTGCAAAGAGTCAGACACGACTGAGTGACTGAACTGAACTGAACTGAACTTGAAACTTGATTCCCCCTCACTAGCTGGTGCCTTGGCAAGTCACTAACTTTAAACTCTACTTTTTCAATTGCAAAATAGGTAGAATAATTAGTACCTTCCACATAAAGTCATTCTGAGGATTAAATGATACAATGCATGTGAAAAAAAAAAAGAAAAGGAAACACTTGGCATAGTGCTTAGCTCAAGTTAAGCCCATAATAAAGGGTGGCTGCTAATGGTACTATTAAGCGCCTCTTACGTGCCCGGGCACCAGGTTTGTCATTGTGCAGGAGCTTGCAGGAAACAGATGACAGACTCACTTGGGACACTTAAAATACATTCCATCCAAGGGACTATTTGTTGACATCTGGGTGAGAGTAAGAGGAAGAGTAATCGATCTTGAGACACCCAGGACCTAACAACACTCGTGACTTATCCTCTGTCCCTCAGCCTCAGCTGAAAGCCAGAGCTCAATGACATCAGCCACGAACCATGACAGCTGGAGTTAGAGTGTGAAGAGAGGGATGCGGCCATTGGCCAAGAACCAAGCAGATGCAGGGGGAGCGATTAGGAGGCCCTCTCTCTTCCCGAGTGCCCCTCCGTCTCCTGTCACTGCTTCCCCTTGGCTAAACTCCAAGGAGAAGGTGGAAAGCAAGGAACACCATTCAGGCCCACCTCCCAGGCACCGGTGAAGCAGGGCCGAGACTGTTGAAACACAGATCCAAGCAGAACAACAGCCCAGACTCCCAAACTCATTTATTTGTCTTATTAAACCCTAAGAACATTGGGGTCATTATCTTTCTTTTTCAGATGAGAGAATTTGACTTAGGGAGGTGCAGCAACTCATTCAGAAACCCAGCGTGAAAACTGGTGGAGCCCCCCACGGGAATCAAAATTCATCTCCTAGTGTGGCCTCCATGGACTCAATCATGCCGATCACTAAGAGAACAGATTTGAAAGCTCCTTCTTTTCCAGAAGGATTGAGTGGGAGGGTATTCCCACATGAAACCAAAAGGATGCATAGAATTTTAAATGAGTGTGGGTTAAGGAATGGTTTGTACAAACAAACAGAATAAGAAAAGTGGATGCTGTGTGCCCGAGTGGGCTAGGAGTTCATCGTCCTTCAAGAGACATGTCCTTGAGTGCCGTCAGCACTTTCTGCGGGACCGGAAGTGACATGTCAGCTGGTAGACACAGCCTTTAAGTACACGGCATTTCCAAGGGCCACAGCTCTTCCAAGTACATTTTGTGAATTTACACATTTTAATAGTAGACTTAATTCACTTAGCCATCATTATCTCATGTAATCAGACATGAGTACGGCTCTTGAAACACTGACAGGGTCTCATGTAGGTGAATTCTGCTCCACAATGATAGGAAGAGCCGACACTGAAGGATCAAAAAGTGACTTTTCTATGAACGCTTGGCCACCACAGGTCAGTTATCCCTGTGGTAACTTTTCTGACACCTCCTGCTTAAAACCCCAAAGGTCAGAAGGATCAGGAGGCCCCACTTTCATGGTCTGTATTCATACTGAAAATCAAGATCAAGCACGCTTTTGCCCTTCTGCTCCACAGCAGGTTTCTGTCCTCCCTGAGCTCACCTTAGGACACCCGCATTACTGCTTGACAGGTGTACCTGTACCTCGTGTAGGAGTCTTATGTACAAATGATTTCAACGATGTGACCAGGGACACAACCGCTAAGTCAGAAGAGCAAGCAGATGTTTAGGAGCAGACCGAAAATTCGTGACCCAGGAGTGGGCTGGAGGCGGCTCTTAAGGGCGCTTTAACCAAAAATTCAGTGACCTCACTGCTAACTTGAAAATGGCCGTGGTGGCAGTGAGTGGCCATCACTACAAAGGAAGGTTGGATTTGCTTTTGTTTGTTTGAAGGATTGTTGTTAAATGTTTACCAGCACACCACTGCCTGGAGGGCTTTCCCGAGGAGGAATATTTAATACAGATAATTTATAAGGAGATGGAAAGATGCCCCAATTCCTCCTTCCTCCTTCCTTTCCACACCCTTTCCTCCAGCTTCATTGAACCAAATCAGGCCCCACCCTCCCTCTGTACACTTCTCTGCCCTCTGCCTTCTGCCAGGAAGGTCCCTTTCCTCTTATCTCCCAGAGACGCTTTCACTCTTGGTGAATCTCTTTACAGACTGTGAATGCAAACACCTGCCCAGGACCCATTGCCAGCTGGACAAACTTGGGCACCCTTGTCAATCCAGAGCCTTGTTTTCTAGTCTGTAAGGTAGAGCTGCCCTGTCTGCTCCACAGAGTCTAGGGAGTGGAATAAGATGATCGAAGGGCCACCAAGGAGAGGTGAAAGCCAACAAAGGCATGCAATGAAATCCTGGCCAGCAGAGCTGGGAGCTGGGTCAGAAACCATCGAAACCAATCATCTCAACTCACAGATGGGAAAACCAAAGTGCCATGGGCTAGCGTGTTGAGGGCAGTGGGAGGACATGATCTCGTGAGTGTCCCAGGTTTCTCCTTGTGCCCACCATGGATGTGTGGGTGCTCTCAGGCCAGACCTCCCAGGAATGAGATTCTGGAATCAGTACAGAGACAACAGCTGCCCCCAACTTCCCAGGCAGGAGGCCAAGGAGAGGAGGGCTGCCTCTCGAGGGAAGAGAGAGCGAGGCATGCCAGTGCTATGCAGGGACCTGGTGGGGTAGGATGGGTCGTACTGCCTCACCTCAACCCCACCCCCCACCCCACAGAAGAGGGGAAGGAGGGAAGGCAAAGAGAAGCAGGGCCTCACCAGGCACCTCACCAGGCGCCTCACCAGGCAGTAAGAGCTGGTCTACCGGGAGAGCTGGAACCTAGGAGCTCTCTCTGAGACCTCAGTGAGATGAGCATCATGAGCCACAGAGAGAGCTGTTGGGTGAAGTCAGGTCCCTTCCACGTTAAATCTTGGGAAGCAGCCAAAAGGAGTTGACCTCGTAGAGCCCATGGTCATCAGCAAGGGCCCAGGCAGGAGGTGGATACCAAGAGCCTAAAAAGCAGGAGGCTGTGGCTGAGACCCTGCAGAAAAGGCTGCTGCTGTCATCTCACACTTGCCAAAGAGTTCAGAGTAAGGATCTGGTGGTCTTTCTAATGATGTTTTAATTACACAAGCTCTACATCAATATATTCCCAATGCAAAAATCTGAACATGACAGGCAAAGCAGAAACCCCCTGGATATCCATCCACCATGCTCCCCAGATCACTTTCCTAAATTAATTTTTTGGGAGCACAGTTGGTTTAGAGGGCTTCCTGGATGGCACCGCGATAAAGAATCTGCCTGCAATGCAGGTTTGATCCCTAGGTCAGGAAGATGCCTTGGAGGAGGGCCTGGCTACCCATTCCAGTATTCCTGCCTGGAGAATCCCATGGACAGAGGAGGCTGATGGGCTACCATCCATGGGTTTCAATGGCTGAAGCGACTGACTGTGCAGGCGTAGTTGATTTACAGTGTCATGTTAGTTTCAAGTGTACAGCAAAGTGAGTCAGTTATACATAACACGTATCCTTTTTCAGATTCTTTTCCCACATACATCATTGCAGTGTTGGGTACAGTTCCCTTTGCTAGATACATAGGTTCCCCACCTACACATGTAGGTCCTTATTAGTTATCTATCCCATGAGGCTCCTTTTGATGTGCATCCTTCCCAGCCTTTGTCTATGAGCTTATAATTTTTTTTTATTTACTAGGTCTTCATTGCTGCGTGGGCTTTTTCTCTAGTTGTGGCGAGAGGGGGCTACTCTTTGTTGCAGTGAGGCATCTCACTGACATGGCTTATCTTGTTGCAGCTTAAGGACTGGTGAGCACAGGCTCAGCAGTAGTGGCTCAGAGGCTTAGTTGCTCCACACCATATGGGAATCTTCCCAGATCAAGGATTGAACTCAAGTCTTTTGCATTGGCAGGCCAATTCTTTACCACTGGGCCACCAGAAATCCCCCATCTGTGAGTTTATACCCACATATGTTCATTGGGAAATATGCGGCTATGTGTGCAGTTTTGTATTCATGAAATCAACCTTACACACTATCCTGAATCTCACTATTTGCACTGAGATCACTGTGCGCACACACATACACACGCATACACAGCAGAGCCACTACATTCCTTGAAAACCACCACATCTATCCCCACAGTCTGGGGGGAGTGACAAAATTATCTGCTCCAATCTCCCCGTTAATACACACTAGACTGTTCCTAGTTTCCATTATTGAGCAATGTGCTAATGAACATCCTTTCACAAGCTTGTCACCAGGAAGCAAAGGAAATTGCATTTCACGTATAGTATTTTTTATTTCATATATTCTATTTCATACACACAGATATATAAGGGTAAAACTTATTTTCAGTGCTGAGTGAGAAAAGTATGCACCTCAACCCACACACACACACTCCCTGATTTAAAATCATTCTAGACAAAGAAGTCAAAAGAATACCACCATCAGGAGCTGTGGCTGCGTGAACCCAAGACAGCACCGAGAATCATAATAAGTCGTTTCCGTCTCCACTTGCGAGGGCTCTGTACATTTTGTGTCCCCTTAGTCATCATTTGGGTGAGTTCTACATATTTATGCTTGTTCTTTTTTTCATCTGTCCTCATAAATCAATCCCTGCAGTCTCCTAATGAAAGCCAGCTTTTCAAACGAAACCGTAGCTGGGTGTTTAACTAACTAAATATTGTTTTTCCCCCAGCACTGACAGAGAGGGGTGGGATGCGGCCTTGATAATTGTCCTCCCTTCCTCCAGCAACTCCAGGAAGCCACGTGCCACCCCGGGACTGACTGACGGGGCCCCAGGTGGGCGGCAGCCGTGGGTTTGGAGGGAGCAGCCGTTGGGAGGCTTTCCTCTGCTCGCTGGACTTCGCCCTCTGCATCCCTGGGGATCCCCAGGATGTCCGTAGGTCATCCTTCCCTGGGCTACCCTTAATAAAGGAAGAAAAAGTGTGAAGCTGCCTGGAGTGGCACGTAGCTGGCCACACACCCTCGAGGCAGCCTGCTCAGCTCCCCTTCCCCAGAGCCTGTCAACCTCCAGGCCCAGCTGTCACTGGAGAACAGAGGATGTCAGCTCTTGCTACTCTGCTTCCAGCAGCCTCCCACGGTGCCCTCAAGTGGCTACCCATGTGGCCTCAAGGTAACAAGAGTGACCTTGAACCTCATTTTGAACTGCCCTCAATCCTTCAACTGCCCTCACCATCTGCAGCGGGGCTTCTCAAAGTGTGGTCCCTGGAAACTTGTCAGAATTTGCAAATGCTCAGCCCCCACCTCAGAATAACTAGATCAGCCCCTCTGGGGAGTGGGGCCCAGCCTTTAAGTGTTTGGAGGAGCCCTCCAGACGATGCTGATGAACACTCAGGTTTGAGAAGCACTGACCTGCATGATGATTTCCAAGCTCCTAACTCAGACTCCCCAGCCCTCCATGCCCTGGCCCTGCCAGCGTCCCCAGCCCCCATCTCTTACTACTTTCCAGACAGAACTCAACGTCGCATGGGACAAACACACCCAGGTGTGTCTCTTCATATCCCTGGGCTTGCTGTTCCTTCCATCTACCATGTTTTCACCCATCTGCCTCCACAAAGCAAATCCCAACATTCATTTTTTACATCCCAGTTCTGTGCTCTAGAAAGCCTTCCCTGACCTATCCAAGAAGACAGAAAAACACCTAACATTTACAGGGTGCTCACTATATGCTGGGTACTGATCCAAGAACTTGACTTTCATTTCTTTTTAGTTTTTAGAACTTGACTTTCAAAAAAGTTAAGTTTCTGGACTTTCCTGGTTGTCCACTGGTTAAGAATCCTCCTGCCAGTGCAGGGGACACAGGTTCAGCCCCCGGTCTGAGAAGATTCTACATCCCATAGGGCAACTAAGCCTGAGAGAGGCAACTACTGAAGCCCAAGGCTAGAGCCTGTGCTCCACGACGAGAAGCCACTGCAGTGAGCGAGCCCCTGCTCGTCGCAACTGGAGACTACCTGTGAGCAGCAGTGAAGACCCAGAACAGCCGAAAAAAAAAGAGTTAATCATCTCAACAAATCTACCAGGAAGATATTATTATGACTCCCATTTTACAGATGAAAAAACAGAGGCCCAGAAAGCTTAAATAATTGGCTCAAGTTAGTTAAGAGGTGAAATTGAGATTTGAACCCCCAGCCTTGTGGCTTTGAACCCTGCTCAAGTGCCTCTTGTGATTTACCCATGCTGGTAGTTTCAGTGGGTCACCCTAGGCCCCCAGAACACACCTGTCACCCTGCCTCAAAACAGCCCTTCAGGTTTGTGGAGAAAACTCTCAGGTCCCACCCAGAACTGCTCTTCCCCAGGCCAGCACCCGCTGTTCCCTCCACTGGCCTCCACGTGACTTGGCTCTGTGATCACAGCTGCCAGTCGGATCGCACAGCTGGCTCCGGGACCGAGGAAGCTTCCACACTGTCCTGTCACTGGCTGCCTTTGATTTCTCCGATTTCCTGTTTCAAATCACAGGACCCAAGCCTTTGCATCAAGAATGATGACATGACATGCATGCTTTCTGAAAAATCTCATTTTCTAAAGGCATTTCCTATTGATTTCCTTCCTTAATGAGGTCCCTCCCAGCTTGACTTGTGTTTAAAAAGGAAAAAAAAAAAAAAAGGAAGAAAGAGGGGAAAAAAGAAATCTATGTTTTTCCAAGCTCAGAACTGGCTGGCAGAGTTGCTGCCTAGGTCACCCTATGGATGAGCTGCTCAACCAGTGTTTCTCCAAACCACAGGCCTTGGAATCATCTATGCAAATCCAACTACCAAAACTCCCTTTAAAAATGCCTCCCTTCACCACCTGAGTGGGCTTTGTGGCAGTCATGTCTCTTGGGGAATTCTCTGGATTGAAAGATCAGCCTTGGAACTGAAAGGACCAATTCTCATCTTTCGTCCACTTAGGAAGCCTAGTTTTCTCATCTTAGGGACCCATTGCTGCATCTTTCAAACACCCTCACGTTTCATTTGAAGGGTCTCGGCTTTGGGGGCTGATAAGCCTGTGCTTGAACAGCAGTTCCTTGTTATTTGGGCAGCTTTGAAGACAGCATGCAACCTCTCTAATCCAGTTTTATCGTTTGTAAAAAGGGGATAAAGATAATGTTATAATAGTGTCCTAAAGTGAAGTGAAGCGAAAGTTGCTCAGTTGTGACTGACTCTGCAACCCCATGGACTAGTCCATGGAATTCTCCAGGCCAGCATACTGGAGTAGGTAGCCTTTCCCTTTCTCCAGGGGATCTTCCCAACCCAGGTCCCCCACATTGCAGGCAGATTCTTTACCCACTTAGCTACAAGCAAAGCCCAGTAACGTCCTGCTGCTAAGTCGTTTCAGTCGTGTCCGACTCTGCGACCCCATAGATGGCAGCCCACCAGGCTCCCCCGTCCCTGGGATTCTCCAGGCAAGAACACTGGAGGGGTTGCCATTTCCTTCTCCAATGCATGAAAGTGAAAAGTGAAAGTGAAATCGCTCAGTCGTTTCCGACTCTTAGCGACCCCATGGACTGCAGCCCACCAGGCTCCTCCGTCCATGGGATTTTCCAGGCAAGATCACTGGAGTGGGGTGCTGTTGCCTTCTCCAAATAATATCCTAAGGGCTGTGGTACACAGAAATGTACTCTCTCATGGTTCTGGAGGCCAAGAGTCCAAAAGCAAGGCGTTAGCAGGCCTGCACTCCCTCTGAAGTCCCCCGGAGGAGGACCCTTGTTTGCTTCTTCCAGCTTCTGGTGATCCAGGTGTTCCCCGGGTTATAGCAGCATCACCCCAGCCTCTGGCTCCATCTTCACATGGTCTTCTCCTCTGCCTCTATCCCACCTACCCACTCCCTGTCCTGGGAAGCTGGTCTTCTGAGCTGACTGCTTGCAGCTGGCCCAAGGCCAGTAACAGTCATATTCACAAACTGTATGCAGTGTTCCGGGAAGTCCTCTTAACATAGACAGGCCCATTCAACTCACATCAACAGCCTGGTTGGTATTTCACAGCAGGTACTTCGTTTATCCCCACATTAAAGATGGGTCCATGCAGGTTGGGAGAGGTTATATCACTTGCTAGGCCCACTCAGCTGGTGTTAGTGTGTTAGTCGCTTAGTTGTGTCTGCCCTCTTTGTGACCTCATGGACAGTAGCCCGCCAGGCTCCTCTGTCCGTGGGATTTCCCAGGCAAGAATACTGGAGTGTGTTGCCATTTCCTCCTGCAGGGGATCTTCCCGACCCAGTGATCAAACCCAGGTCTCCTGCATGGCAGGCAGATTACCGTCTGAGCCACTCAGCTGATAACCGATACCAAGCAAAGCTCTCAGATTTCCCTGAACTCCAATGTGTGAGCAAAGGGTGATGCTGAGGATGATGCCCAGCTCTGAGTCATCTGGAGGTGCCAAGAATGCAGGGAGATGACTGCCCAAGAGATGCCATCCCTGCCAAAGGTCAATATCAGCTTCTGCCTTTGCTGCTTGCCAGAACTTAAGTGTAGACAATGCAGCCGTCCGCCCAGGCTGCATTAAGGCACCCGGCCACCTGAACCTTCCATTCATATCTGAATAACTTCATAGTTGACGTTCTTGTTTCAGAGTCTTGCCATGATCTAAGGAGTCAGGTGGGAAATAATCTCAAAACCACAAGTGCCTGGCCTAGTATCAGTTCAGTTCAGTCACTCAGTCGTGTCTGACTCTTTGCGACCCCATGAATCGCAGCATGCCAGGCCTCCCTGTCCATCACCAACTCCCGGAGTTCACTCAGACTCATGCCCATCAAGTCAGTGATGCCATCCAGCCATCTCATCCTCTGTCGTCCCCTTCTCTTCCTGCCCCCAATCCCTCCCAGCATAAGTGTCCTAATAAACTTTTGCAGGAGAAAAGGAAGAAGGAAGGTCTGCCTGGGTGGTAGGCCCAGTCCAGTTCAGATGCTCATTCACAAGCTGTGTGGTATTAGGCTTGTACCAAGCCCTCTCTGTGCCTCCACCTGGCAACATGTGGGCAGAGTAGGGTTTGGATAAGATGATTGCTCAGCCTTTCAATCTCATCCATTCTAGGAATCTCAGATTCTAACTCCTCTGTACCATCCAGCTTGTCTGAAGAAGATAAATGGACATGAAATAAAGCTGAGTCATGGAGTCCCAAACCTCTTGGTTTCTTCTGCTTTCTAAGTTGAGTTTTATTGCTTTGGGCTTCCCAGGTGACTCGGTGGTAAGAATCTGCCTGCCAAGCAGGAGACATGGGTTCTATCCCTGGGCCAGGAAGATGCCCCCGGGAAAGATGGCAACCCACTCCGGTATTCTTGCCTGGGAAATCCCATGGACAGAGGAGCCTGGTGGGCTATAGTCCATGGGGTTGCAAAGTGTCAGACTTGACTAAGTGACTAAACAATAACAACAGTATGTTGCTTTCCGTATCGATAAGATGGAAGTAAGGATGTATATTTCCTACTTAGCTTTCCCTGCTTAGCTCCATGACCTTGATCAAATTACCTAACCTCTTCAAGCCTCAGTTTCCTCATCTACACACGGAAAAATAGCAATATCTATGTTATTGGGTTCAGCTTCCCAGGTAGATGAGTGGTAAAGAATCCACCTGCCAAGGCAGAAGATTCAGGAGATGCAAGTCAACCCCTGGGTCAGGAAGATCACCTAGAGGGAGGAAATGGCAACCCATTCCAGTATTCTTTCTAGGAGAATCCCATGGACAGAGGAGCCTGGCAGGAGGGTTACTGTCCATGGGGTCACAGAGAGTCAGACACAGGTGAACGAGTGAGCACGCACTCACGTTATCATGTTACTGTGAGTGCCACATATTCAGGGTCACTGACACAGCATCAGGCACATGGGAAACACCCAAACAAGATCATACCCTCCAGGCCACATAGATTGCAACTCAAATGTAGTTCAGCCACCAAATCTTTCTGCAGACCATTGCTCGATTTGACCCCCTTCCTCAGTCTCTAAAGCTGGCCTGGGAGCATCCCTCCTGCTGCCTTCCTGGGCCTCCCAGGTTGCAGCTGAGGCCAGGAAGATGCTCAAGGAGCTCGAAGCCCAGATGAGGTGGAGAGGGAGGGCCCTGCACACACCAACTGCCACAAGGGGACATGCCGGCAAGTTCCTTCTAGAAGTGGCTTTGGGCGCCAACTTCCATAATGAGGTAATCGCTAGATCACTTGCGTGTGCATCCAAGGGTGCATGTGTGTATATGTGTGTGCATGTGTGTATTGTGTGGAATGTGGGGAGCTGCGTGTCCAAGTTGACCTGAGCCTGGCGCTTCCTCTTCTGGGCTACATAACCCCTGCTAGTCACTTCCTCTCCCACAGCCTCAACCATCCTCTCATAAGCAGAGAGGGAAACGTTAGGATGATTCAGTGATATAAAGGAGCTTAGAGTTCAGTGAACAACTGCTTTCTCTCCTTAAATCAGGGCAGACTGAGAGTCTTGCAGATTGGGGCTGTGGCAGGGGACGGGGGGTTCGGGGGCATGTCCCAGGCCCCAGAGTACCCCCACAATCCTATCAGCTAGGCTGATTTCCCTAGAGGGTAGGCTTGCCGGTTCATTCATTCTCTTATTCATTCAACAGTTACAATCCCTCCTTGACTTGGAGGCTCTACATACCGCTGTGATTCACAGACAAACAAGACCTGACCCTCCCTGGAGGAGCCCACGCCCAGTGGGGAGACGGGCCCATCCATAGATCATGGTTTGACGTCCAGTGACAACCGCAATGGAATCTGAGTGGAGGGCAAAGCATGCAGGAGGGAGAGGCTGGCTCTGGTGGTTTGGGGGAGTAGGAAAGCCTTTGGAGAAGAGGAAGCCTTGCATCTGGGCCTCCAGGTTGGGGGAGCTCACACAGCAGTGGAGGGAGGGAGAGGATATTCCCAGCAGAGAGGCAGCTGTAACAGCGTGTCAGCCTGGAGGGCTGCGGGGTGTCAATTGAGCGATGGGGAGTATTAGTGAGCAAGTGAGGTGAGTTGGGTCAGGAGCAAAAGGGGCCACATGGCCCTTGCCGAGGAATCTAGACAAAGAAAACCAGCGGCATAGAAGATCTGTCTTTGTCCACAGTGCCGTCTGCAGGCCTACAGATCAGCATCACCAGGAGCTAGTTAGAAATGCACCTCCTTCAAATCCTCATGTCGTATACCTGAAACTTACACAGTGTTGCCTGTCAATTATATCAATAAAATCAGGAAGAAAAAAAGTAACTTCTTTTAAGGAAAAAGAATTACAGATCTCCAGGACCCACCCTGCACGGACTGAATCCAGGAGCTATGGGGGGTAGTACCAAGACATCTGGATTTTACCAAGGCCTCAGGTGATCCTGAGGCAAAGTGTAGCCTGAAAACACTAATATCGAACGTAATAAAGATCTGCCTCTCTTTACAGAGTCTCTACTTTATGATAGACATTGGGCTAAGTCCTTTACGCACTTATCTGATTTAATCCTTGCAACAAGCCTATGAGGTGGGTCTATCATTATCCCCATTTTATAGGAGATAAAACTGAGGCTCACAGAACTAACTTGCTTGAGGTTGTGAAGCCACTAAGTAGCAAATCTGGGATTTTTAACTCAAACTGTGAGATTCTTAGGCACCACCCAGAGAAAAGTGGTCCACCTTAGGAGTTTCTGATGCTAGGAGGTGAGAAGGAGCATCAGAAAACCTGAGATTTTCTGGGGCTAAACAACAGGATCCATTGACCTTGATAGATATGGGAAGAGAGCAAGAATAGACAAGGAAGACCCTGAGCTCCCTGGGCTGAGAAATTGAGGGAGTGGAGATACAGGGGCATCAGGGAAGAGCTGAGGCTTCCCACTGATTGTGCAGAGCATAAAGGGAACATCAAAGATGCAAAATGTTCCCATGAAAACTGGAAAACAGGGGTGTTATCTGCCTTTTGGTGGGTGGTATCACCATAGGTATATTGGATCAGACTGAAAAGAATACTCGGCTCAAATTACTACAGTTTAAGAGTGTCAAATTTTAGGGGGCTAAGTCACCCCAAGATTTATGAGTGTATAGGGAAGGGTTAGGGACATTGTTCCCACCATGAGCAGCAGTGAGGGGACCCCCCAAGTCTTTGAGACTCGTCCAGTTCCCCAAGGACATACGGACCTTGATGTGACCTTTCATTGGGTCTCGAAAAGAGAGGGTGAAAAGCCTGCGCTGCCAGTGACAGAGCAATTAATAAGGCAGATTCTAAAGCTTCTGAAACGCAAGGATCCAGGTGCCAAATTCATCTGTTCTAAAGATGAGAAAACAGAAACCCCTCTTTTGGTTCCTATTTGGGTAAAGCTGGACATAAATCATTCTTTGAAAAGGTGTCGTGGGTGCCTTTGGTCGGAGGGGCTCAGGCCCTTTCCAAACAGCGCCTCATTAATCCTGGCAAACACCAGGAGAGAAAGTCCGACAGGCGGCACCTTTGTGTAACTGAACAGATGAAACCTGGCCTCCGACTTAAAGACCCGGCCAGGTTCCAGGTGGACCTGGCACAAGACCTTGCTCAATGATGTTATGTTAGTTTAGCTACCCTGCCCTGTGGGGCTGGGGGAGGGAGGAGATGTCAAGGAGTGAATGTATGTTGTGTGTGTGCGCATATGTGTACTCTCTGTGTGCTTTTAGCCTTCTTAATTATCTCCGTCCAGGAAAAGTAAGTGAGGCCACAGCAGCTGAAGGCTGCGTGACATGTTACTGGGAAATTCATATTCTCTTCTGAAAATACCAGATTTAAAAAAAAAATATATATATATATATATATATATATATATAGTCCCATTTTCTTGGGTAGCTTGTCCTTAATAAATGCCTCTTGTTTATTTTTTTAGCCCTTCCACACGTGTGGGCTTTATTGCAATGTGTGGTTCTAACTCCCAAAAGGCGGGGAGAGGGAGACAGGGAAAGAGAGTGAGGGGAAGAGAAAGTGCAAACCCCAACAACAGACACCCAAGGGGAGAATTTGCCTCCGCGGGGTCCGTGTGGGGATTGAGTACGGTTTGTTGCTTCAAAATCAGAAAAAGATCTAAAAGTACCAGGTGTCTTAGAAACGGAAAACATTTGCTGTGATCTGTCCTTTTCTTTTTAATGCAGAAGGGAAAGGAAATAAAAGAGAAATAGAATGCAAATAAAGAGAAAGGGAGAAACAGACAGCGAGAAGGAAGGAACAAACAAAGAAAAGGAGAGAAACAAAGAGAAAAAAGGAGAGAGGAAAAGGCCGGCGGAGAGGCGATGGCGAGCGAGCGCAAGCCGCGCGGCGATCCAGGGCTCCCTAGCCGGGATCGCCGAGCGCTTTCCGCCGCGGCCGCGGGCTCGGAGCTTTTAAGGGTTTCTAATCCTGGAAGGCTGTCTGACATCACCCCGTTTCTTGTCGGCTGATGTTTCGTACAAGCCTCTCATTTCCTCAGTGTTTTCAGAGCACCAATTACTGCAACAATCTCGTGTTTATGTTTGCTCTCTCTCCTGCCTCGCTGGCCCTCCGCCTGGAGCCTGCTGCTCTCCGACGCGGGGAGCCCAAGGGGGCTGGGGGGTGGGGGGCGGGTGAGGGGGAGACCTGGATCGGGCATTGCAGAAAAAGGGAGGGGTCCCCCTTAATTTTTTTTCATTGACTTCAGCACCATGTGATCAGGAAGTCTGGCCTCCCTCCATTTCCCCTCCCGACTAAAGGGAAACATTGTGTAGCAGCCGCCGCGGCCACTGGTGGGATGGCCTTCGCCGCCTGACGTAGGGAGATAAAAATAACCGGCATATTTAAGGCAGGAGCAGGAATCCCGGGGCTCACACGCGGCCTGGTCAGTTCCCGAGGCCGGCTGGGCGCAGGGCCTGCGGGGGAGGTCCGCGCGCTCTCCTCGCGCAGGGGAGCCGCCGCGAGTGCCATCGCCGGGGACCTGGGGGCCCGGGCCCATCACCCGGGCCCGCCGAGCCTCGCAGGGTCCCCGAGAGAGGCCGGCAAGGCTGGCTGGTCGCCGGCAGCCTGGCTCGGGCCGCTGGCCTGGCTTCCTGGAGATGGGAAGATGCTGTGGCAGAAGGGAGGGTGACGCGGAGCCTGACGCTGAGCCGGAAGGCACAGACTGAGCTGCCACTAAAACAGCCTGCCAGTCATACACACCATGGTCCACACACCCCGCAAGTCCCCCTGCAGTCTCTTAAACGCCGGACTGCTTGTTGCAAAGCAGGACTGGAAACAAGAACCAGCTCAGCAAAGAAAATGGGGCGGGTCCTTGCAGAGTTCAGCAATTTCAGAGGAGAATACAGACTTCCCTGGAGAGTGCGACCTAGCCACCCACCCACCTAAGGCCCCCACAGGTTTACCCAGAACTCCTCACCACTGC
This sequence comes from Nanger dama, assembly GCA_917880005.1. Taxonomy (NCBI): domain Eukaryota; kingdom Metazoa; phylum Chordata; class Mammalia; order Artiodactyla; family Bovidae; genus Nanger; species Nanger dama. Next base: position 23,782,030 of record CAKJTW010000025.1, on the reverse strand, counting down.
CCTCCTTCTGACCTGTCCAGGGACCTAGGAGATTGAGGAAGTGTCGCAGCCCCCAGATGAGTCCACATCCTGGGTCTCCCCAGGACAAGCCGCGGGGAACAGGACTCTACCCTGTATGGCACCTACCACAAAGAGCCCCGTATGGGAGGTTCCATTATCCCTATTTTACATGAAAGGAAACTGAGGCTCGGAGGTGAAGTGATTGTCCACGTCCACTCGTGGGGAACACTCCCCGCCACCTCAGTCACCTCCCTCAACTGCATGTCCATGGCCACATCGATGCATCATTCTGGAAACCACCTTCCATCTGTTCCTCCTAATCCCTAAAGAAAATTAATACCAAGCAAAACCGTGTTAGTGAGCTTTCCACGGACCTGTGAAATCAGTTTTGTCCTTGCGCTGGGCCACAAAGAAGTTTTTATTTCTAATTAATAATGGGAAATCTCCCAGCCTTCTGATGTCTAAAGGAGCAGGATATTTCAAATTTTCTGGCAGCTTTTCACCTAACCAAAGATTCTGATGAAAAATGAAATGATACTCACCCCTATTTTTTTGTTTGTTTGTTTGTTTTGGCATTACAAAGATAACAAATAGCTATTTTCTGGAAGAGACAAACAAGTTTCATTTAGGGAACTTGAGGAATTTGGCCACCCAGGAGGATAGAAACCCCACCGTCTGCATGGTCGTTGCCAGACTGAATGCCCAGCACACTGCCTGACAAAGTATTCAACCAGAATCCTTGGACCAAGTGAAAACTGGGTTGTGCAGAAGTAAGGGGAAGCTCCCAGACACATGCTCAGGTGATATGTGTTGGTCTTACTTGTGGATTTAGTCCTTGCAGTAAACCTAGGAGGAAGACAGAGTGATTTATCCTTGCTTGGCTATAGAGAAACTGTAGCACAGAGAGAAATTACCCAAAGTAACACTGTTAGAAAGTACTAGTGCTGAAATTTGAACCTAAGGAGTCTGACTGCAGAAGCCACGCCCTTAACCACTAGGCTAAAGCCAAAGAGGTGCCATGGGATGTCAGAGAAAGGGGCCCACCAGTTACTAAACAAACCTCTGGCTCAAGTTCCATGCTTGCTCCTGGGTTTATGGGGCTCATACCACACGTTCCAGGCCCTCAGACAGGTGAGTCCAGAAGCAAGGCAGGACCATAGGTTCTGTGTAGACAGTCCTACTTCTCATTGTCTCTACATTTCCAACCTCAGCTCTCACAAATGCCTGTTCAACTGTCCCTCCTGAAAGAAGCCTCCTTGGGCCACTTTAATGCAGCGAGTCAACTTCCCTTCCCATCCCCTCACTGGACATTGCTGATGACTGCATTAAATTACCTGTCACCTGTCGCAGCTCCTTGCTCACTGGCCAGCTTTCCCACTGGTTGGAGAGCACTGGGAGAACAGAATTAAGGTCTGGTTCAGCTCTGTATTCAGACTTGTATCCCAACACAAGTCCAGGGCGTGGTGGCCACTCACTAAATGTTGGCTAACTAGTGAATGAGTATGCATGACGCCTCCACTAGTCTCCTAACAATACAGGCTGCCATCATCACCACTCCCAATTTTCTCTACCTCAGCACCCCTCTCTGTTGCACCACGGAATTTGTCACAGTTTGTAATTCAAGCTGTCTCCTTCCCCTCCCCCAGTAATCCATATGCTCAGGAGCCACTTCTGTCTTCCCACCATAGTACTCCCTACATCTATCAGAGGCCACACACATTTCGGGCACTCAGTAAACACTTGTGAATAAGTGGCTGAGCCTGCACTCTTTAGAGCGATCCTTACCTTTCCATGTATGATAAGTTTATTCCAGCGTCAATCATAATTGAGCAAAGCCACTTGAAATAATGTCACTGCCCAGATTGTATTCATAAAGTAAGTGCTTTTTGTTCAGTGACCACTTCAAATCCAAGTCTCATCCATATTGATGATAAGACTTAAAAGGGGGGTTATTGAATGAGGTCCTTCTTCTCACACAATGTGGGCTCCAGTGACCACGATAGCTGGAACTACACACAGACTCCTTTTATGCCCCTCTGTTTTCATTAGCTCGGGTAACTTGCCAAAGAGTGATCCTTTTGGGCTGAAATTTTCCATGCTGGGTCTTGGCAAAGGTGAATTTTGGGGGAAAGTTTGAATAAAATCCCTTCAGCCATTTTTTAGTTTGATGAGGATTTTTTTTTAAAAATGACTTTTTTTTCTTGCTTTTAATTGGAGACATTTTTAGGACACAGGAAACTCCAAACCAGTTGAACTTTGAAAACTTGAAGCTCATGTCTAAGCCCATCTAAGGAAACTGTGGGGTGATTTGGGATTCAAAAAAAAATTTTAATAAAAAAAAAAAAGAAGTAATTGAAAAATCTCTTTACAGCCTTAGCAATCAAGACATTTTTTCCCACTTGGGCTACATAAGTCTTTCTGTGATTCTAGCAAATTGTAAAAGCTCAGAGCTGTTCAGAAGGGATCATAAAACTTGGATTTCAGTTCCTCTGCCATGACAGATGATATTAGGCCTCTTTTCTCTTTTGTCTCAAGAAGCTTCTCACAGTGTCATACCAGGAATATAGGATTTAAACCATAGTCTCAGAAAACAAAAAAACTGAGGTTCCTGGAATGAAAGGACCACTCCTTCAAGCCAAATCTACAACTTGCTTTTCCAAAGCTTTCTTAGACAAATGCTAAACAAAATATCCTATCTTACATTGGACTTTCTCACTACTCACGTCAGTATCAGATTCTTGCTTTCTTATTCACTGGAAACTACCTTAGACTAGCCATATGCTAGTTCTTACCACAGAATTACTTTCAAAGAACAGCAGTAGGCTGGAAAATCAGGAAGATCTGCGTTTGACTCTCTGCTCTGATATTTACCAAGCAAATACCTTAACCTCTTGAAAACTGAGCTTGCTCACTTGTTGAACAGGGATAATATTTACTCAGTCGTTATCATAAGGATTTATTTAGGTCCAGTGCACTGCATAGTACATAATATGTGCTCAAAAAAAGGCACTCTTTCTGCCCCTCCCCCATCAGCTGTTGATTCACATTTATCCTGTCATTCTATCACCTAGTTGGCATCTCGTGTCTCTGGTTCTCAGTTCATCCTGGTGTTTAGTACAACCTGAGGCACATGGTCGTTGCTTAGCAGAGACGTTGTTGTTGTTCAGTCGTTCAGCTGTGTCCTACTGTTTGCAACCCCATAGACTGCAGCACGCCAGGCTTCCCTGTCTTTCACCATCTCCCGTGACTTGCTCAGACTCCTATCCATTGAGTCAGTGATGCCATCCAAACATCTCATCCTCTGTTGTCCCCTTTGCCTCCTGCCCTCAATCTTTCCCAGCATCAGGGTCTATTCTAATGAGTTGGCTCTTAGTGGTCAAAGTATTGGAGCTTCAGCATCAGTCCTTCCAATGAATAGTCAGGACTGATTTCCTTTCGGATAGACTGGTTTGATCTCCTTGCTGTCCAAGCGACTCTCAAGAATCTTCTCCAACACTACAGTTCAAAAGCATCAATTCCTCAGCAGAGACACACAGGACAAAATCAGTGAAGTGCCAGCTGTTTCCATCAATTCGGTGTAATGTTCTGTCTTTACCTGTTTCCTTGTCTTTCTCTCTTACCAGAAGGATCTCGTCCACCTTTGTAAACCCAGGATGTAGCTGGGTAAGTGACTGAGTGGATAAACACACTAGTCAAGGCCTTTTGTTCCTTTACAGGATCTGTATCCTGAATCTTGGCCTCCATTTTCAAGTAATTTTATTTTAGCTCAGGTACTGCCAGACAGCCTGGATTTGTTTGGCCTGCTCACTGACCTTGGTTGTGTATTCTGAATCAGCCGCATCTCAAATGATCCTCTCTCCTTGCAGTTTGATTTAGCAGTGAGCAGGCAGGGAACCTTTAGCCCTTTGTTGGGGCTAAAACTGCCCCTGTTTGAATTTCCTTACTCCACAGACATAAAACTACTTCAAAGAGGAAAGCACTTTAGGAACTCAAAAGGAAAAAGGAGGGGGACTTCCCTGGTGGCCCAGTGGTTAAGAGTCCACCTGCCAGTGCAGGGTCCGTGGGTGTGATCCCTGGTCTGAGGACTAAGATCCCACGTGCCCCAGGGCAGCTGAGCCCATGTGCCACAAGCAGTGAGCCCATGCAGCCTAGAGCCTGTGCTCCGTAACAAGAGAAGCCACCCAGAGAGGATCCCATGTGACACAACGAAGGCCCAACACAGACATAAAGAAATACATAAGTTTAAAAGGAAGAAGGAGGGAAAGAGGAGGGGAAGGGGGAGGACCCAGCTTACGTCAGCACACCTCCACCACCACCCCCAAATAATGTATATCTGATCATTTGTTTATTTTCTTCTGCAAGATTGGGTGGCCTTCTTGCCTCTTCTTCAATAGTTAATTTTTTTTTTAATTAAAGATAATTGCGTTCCAACCCTGTGCCATTTCTTTCAGCACATATTGTATTTCATCCTCATTTCATTTTATAGGTGGGAAGCAAGCTCAGAGAGTTTAGGGGCCTTGCCTCCAGTCAGACATGAAGATGCCCTGGTGCGTTATAAAAGCCTGTCTGCTTTACAAGGTTTCTCCAGTATTATCCACCACTTCACGTCCTTCCCTTGTAACACCCAACCCTACACATGTGCTTGCACGCACGTGCACATACTCACAATTAATTGTGTTTCATAGTCGAAGAAGCCTTGAAATCAACAGGGGAGAAGAGTACCATTATGCAAAGTGAAAGTGAAATCACTCAGTTGTGTCCGACTCTGCGACCCCATGGACTGTAGCCTATCAGGCTCCTCCGTCCATGGGATTTTCCAGGCAAGAGTGCTGGAGTGGATTGCCATTTCCTTCTCCAGGGAATCTTCCCGACCCAGGAATCGAACCCGGATCTCCCGCATTGAAGGCAGACGGCGGCTTTACCATCTGAGCCACCAGGAAGCCCCATTATGCAAAGGATAACCCCAAATCCACTACAGGATTAACTGTGAGGGTGGAGGGAATGCAATCAGAAAAGAGTGTGTAGAAAGCTTCAGCTGTTGTTTGGTCTAGTTTTACCTCTTAAGCAGGGTGGTATTTATATGGGTGTTTCTTGTTGGATTCTATAAATGTTCATTTGTCTTCAATGTGTCACAATATGTTTTTCGAAGATTAAGCAGCATCACTTGGTGCTTACTCCCAGTTTTGGCCATTCACACACACACACACAGAGTCATACTTAGTACACACTCATCCACTGACAAGTACACTCAAGCACCTCAAACACTACACGTAAAAAGTCACATGTTCACCTACACACGTTCAGTCATAAGAACCCATACATTCAGGTAGACACACCCACACACATACAGGGCCTGCCACCGCTACTCCACTCCTGAGTCAGGGGAAACATGGTCCACACAGGGACCCCTGAAACCTGGGGCACAGAAGTGACACCAGCTGAGGGATGGGCCCACGGGGCAGAGGGCAGGCTGAGGATGCCCGAGGCTGCTTTCGGGGGCTGACTCAGCTGATGCCGCTGAGGCCGGTCCCGCGGGGACAAGCGAGCAGCGTTCCCCCTCTGCAGCTCAGCTGGGAAGGGACAGAGTTAAAGAGCACGGGGAGGGCGCTGGTCTTTCGCAGTTCAGGGTGGGAAGCAGTGACTTGTGTGGGAAACAACCTCCTCGGAAACCATAGCAACACCCATTTGGCGGCTGGGATTGGACCCTGACCAGACGTTTATTAAGCAGCCTCATAAGCTGTGGTCTCCAGAAGAACAATACCAAACTGATCAAATGTTAATAGCTTCAATCTGTTCCTCCTCCCCGAACTCCCGCCCCACCCCCTCTCTCCTGTCTTTGCCTTTCTGCTTCCCCGGCCTCAGCTGAAAACCACCTCTGCCGCTAGCCAGCCCAGAGCTCCAGTTCAAAGCCAGATCGTGAGGTGCAGGTGACTTAAGCAGGTCAACCAGGGAGAGACCTTGAGGGTCCAAAGAGGTGAGCCGGCCCCAGAATCATCTGATCCAGTCGTTCGCAAAGTGGCCGCCCTTGAGAATTACCTGGGGAACATGTTTCTGAAAAAAGGCAGTGTGTAGATGCCACCCTAGTTCAGTTAAATCTGAATCTCTAGGGGGTGGTCATTTGGATTTTGTAAAACCCTCTAGAGAATTCTCATATGTAGTCAGGGTTCAGAGTCCCTGAATTACTCTGACTGTGCCCCAACCCCCCACCGACTGTAGAGGTAGGAAGAGGGGAGCCCAGAGAGAGAGAGGGACTAGCCCAAGACCCCAGGGCTGGGGGAGACACCAGTCTGAGAACGGAGCCCAGACATCCACTGCCAGCTTAGCTGTCTGTCCACTTGCCTAGGCTACAGCATTCCATGTGAGTCTGAAAAATGTGTCTCTCCCGTTGACTCGCCATGAATCCTGCTCTTTTCTGCCTGGAGCTGGAAAGTTGGGGGGTGGGGTGTGGTACAGGGAGGGGAGGGATAAAATATATCCTAGGAGGATGCAAGGAAACGTAATTTTAACAAAAATATGGGGGCCGGATGTTCAAGGAATCCCAACAGCCACACTGATTGCTTTCCAGTGTCTGCCACGGTCACACAGAATTTATCCAGCAAGTGACCTTCACCTAGACACCCAAGTCTCAGGCCCAAACTCCAGGAGACAGCTTCAACTCACTTAGGTCTGTCACTGCCACCTGCAGTTGGCCTCCAAGCCATGAAGAGTGGACCTTGTAAGGCTATAGCCCGCACAGTCCAATTCCCTGGCTGATGCGCAAATCCATGCCACCTCCAAAGCCCAAAGGCCTCCTAAGCAGTCTCCCTAAATAGGTGTATGTTCTCAAGCCATCTTCACAGAGCCTTTTAAGTCCTGGAAGATGCTCTGTGTTTAGCCTTTGGGTTTCAGAAGAGTGACCAACCATCCCAGCCCCAGTATACCCAGGACTGAGGGGTTTCCCAGGATGCAGGATTTGCAGGGCTAAGATCTGGGGGATGATGAAGAGGGGTGGCTGAGGATGGTTTCCCAGGCCTCTGACCTGCACTGCCCGTGTGTTTTGGAGCCACAACTTGGAGGGACTGGGATAGGAGGGAGGTAACAGATTCAGTTTTTGAGCTTGGGAAGTTAGGGCAGTATTCAAGTGGAGATGTTGATAGCCAGGCTCCTGGTTCTACTACCTGAAGCTAGAGGTCTTCACAGAAAGATGGAGATTTGGGAGCTATCAGCATAGAAATAGCCACTGAATTATGGGAGTGGATAAGGTGCCCAAGGATAAAATTAAAGACAGCTCACAAGAGGACTTACATTCCAGCCTTGAGGAGTTCCAGTGTTTAAAAATCTGATAGGCATGAGTGAAAGCCACCAGAGGAGGCTGAGGAAGAGCAGCCACCATGGCAGGAGGAAAACCAAGAGCCTGTGATGTCTCAAAGCGTGAGAAGGACAGGAGTCCAGAAGGACAGAGTGGTCCATCGTGTCCAGTGCTGCAGGAAAAGTCAAACCAAATGGCAGGGAAATGCCTACTGACTCAGGAACATGGAGGAAATGATGACCTTCTCAGAAGTGTTGCCATGAGGGTAGAAGCATCAGTAGATCAGGCGTGAGTGGAGGGAAGAGAATGGAGGCGGTAGACAGAGCATAGGAAACCCATGTGGGGAACTGGCTGGGAAGGACATTGATGGGGCAGGAACTGGAGAGAGACATGAGGTAGACGGAGAGTTTGCTCTAAGATGAGTGATCTGATTGTGGCTAAACACGGATGGAGAGGATGCAAGAGAAAGGCTGTCACCACGCCTCGCCTCTGGCTGCACCTGCCCCACCAAGGACTCCCTGCTGTCGGTCTGTGGGGTACTTTCCTTTGTCCATCTCAAAGGGTGACCCCAGGAGACCTTCCCCGCTCTGTGTTTACGCAGCCCAGTGTGCTCACCTCCACCTCTGCACTCAAAGCCAGGTGGTTTCCATGTCGTTGGTTCTCCAAAGACAAGACGCTCGTCTCAATTCCTAGCCCACAGCATTGGCTGCCTAGAGGATGTGCTCAGGAAATGTTTGCGGAATGAATAAACGAACGAGCGCTCTTAGGAATGAATAATGATGAACTTCAGGGCACACATGGGTGACCCTGAGGACAGTCTGGGCTGGCACACGGAGGGGTCTCTGTTCTCCAAGAAGTGCAGCCTTGAGAGAATCCAGTTCCCAAGGTCCCCGCTAGGGGCGGGGAGGCTGGGTGGAGTGGACCCCTCTCTGGGCCTGCCTTCCTCCCTTCCATTGTTCCTGACAGCTGCACGTGGAAAGCACAACATCCACCAGGGCCCATGTGCTCCCCCTCCTCCCCGCTCTCAGCAGGAAGGGAACAGATGGGCGTAATTTATGCCTGAGCCCTTCCCTTGGAGCCCTGGCACTGGGGAGAGGGGTTGCAGGGGCCGAGATCCACCCAGGTTCCACAAACTTCTCTCAGAGTCTAGACAAGAGGACCGCAGCGGGGGCCAGATGGGGTGGGGTGCAGGGGAGCGCAGGGAGGCGGAGGCGGAGGGAGAAAGAAAGGGGGCCTTCATTGTGTGTGACCTCGGCATTCCCGCGCGGGAGCCACCAGGGTGCACGCCTCGCCTCAGAACAATTCTGCAACAAATGGACTCTTGCACCTGCTTCAAAGGTGAGGAAACTAAGGCTCAGAGAGGCGCAGGAAGGGTGCCAAGCTCACCCAGCTGGAAACTGGCTGCATTGCCAGGACTCCAAAAAGGTCTGTCAGTTTGCAAAAACTGTCCTTGCCACCAGAAGCCATGTCTTCGGGCCTCCCTTCACCCTCCGTCTCGTGGGCCATCTGGGTGCCAGGCCAGGGACCTGGAGACAGAGGCTCCTGTACTGAGGGGATAACAGACACTGTAGAAATCACACAGACGAGCAGAAGCCCGGGCTGGACAGATGAAGGGGCACCTAGAGGGTCAAGTAGCGAGCCCTCTTGGGATGGGCATTCCTTTGGCTGGCCTTTGAGGTCAGTCCACTGCGGGGGCTGTTCCTGCACCAATCCTCATGGCTAGGTTGGGGTAGAAGTGAGAGTCTGAGGGCTTTTGAGCTCTGAATCCCCAAAACATACCTCCCAAGCCCCTTTTGCCTCCTCACTCGATTCCACCTGAGTCGTCTGCCATAGAACCCACAAATGTGGCAGTCAGTAAACACGGATTCATATCCCATATGCCAGCCATGTGCCTGGGGACAAAGGTGTCACCTCCCTGACTCTCAGTTTCTTTTTTCGTAGAATTCACTTGTGAGAAGAGACGACGGCAGAACCCAACCTCCGATTAGTCCATTTGGCTATTTTGGTGTTATTTGATTCCTTTTGCTCTATTGTATCAGTGGTTACTTGTTAAAAAATGAGAGAGTGTCCCTCAAAGTACAAATTTCCAACCTCTTGAATGAATCAGAATGCCTGCAACTTGGGCCTGCATGGCCCATGGCCACAATTTAGAGGGACAGGCACACCTGTGCCCACCATCCCATCTCATGTGCCAGTGGGATGGGGCATTTGCTACCCTTGCTGTCAAAACCATTTGCCAGAGCTCTGAAACTCTTAGCACCTGGATGGCAGAGTGTCCCACCAATTATAGTTCATGCGTATCCCCTGGAGCCTAGCACAAGGCCAGCAGATCACTCAGCCATTCGTTTGCTTAACAAATACCTATGTGTTGAGTTCCTGCTCTGTGCCAACACCTCGTGCAGGGCTGGACCTTGAGCAACACACAAGCCAGATACGAGTCGCATCTCACAAGCATCCATAAGACCAGCTCTGTCATCATCTCCTCCACACAGATGAGAGAGGGAAACTGAGGCACCAAGAAAGGTAGAAACTCACACAAGATTTCATGGGGGGGGAACGAGGCAGAGGGAGGATTCGAACTCGGTTCAGCTGATTCAATGTTCTGAACCAGATCTCTGCAAACTACAGCTTCTGAGCCAAATCTTGCACACCACCTGTCTTTTGTTGTTGTGGCTTTTATTCTGGTTTATTTTTGGCTGGAAAGTCTTTGGTGTGTGGGGGCTTCCTCTAGTTGCGGTAAGTGGGGGTAACTCTTGCTTGCAGTGTGCAGGCTTCTCACTGCTGTGGCCTCTCTTGTTGCAGAGCTCGAGCACACACAGCTTCAGTAGTTTCGACGCACGGCCTTAGTTGCCCCACAGCATGTGAAGTCTTCCGGGACCAGGGATCTAACCCGTGTCCCCTGCATTGGCGGAAGGATTCTTATCCACTGGACCACCAGGGAAGTCCCCACCTGTTTTTATAAATAAAGTTTTGCTGGAGCACAACCAGGCCCTTTGGATAGCTGCTTTCCCAGGATAATGGCAGAGTCGAGCAGGTGATATGCAGCAGGGTGATATGGCCCCTCAAAGTCTAAGATATTCATTACTTTGTTCAGTCACTCAGTCATGTCTGATTCTTTACGACTCCATAGACTGCAGCACTCCAGGCTTCCCTGTCCTTCACAGTCTCCCAGAGTTCACTATCTAGCCCTTCACAAAACAAGTTTGCCAGCCCCTGCTCTGAGCCACTATTCTAAGCATCCTGCCTTCGTAAGAGAGTTGTTGTTCTCGTAAAATTATACTGGGGATGGGAGTGGGGGTGTCAGATAATTTTTTAAAAATATATTTTAAAAGCACATGCTAAACAACAAGGTCCTACTGTATAGCACAGGGAACTATATTCAATATCCTGGGAAAAACCCTAATGCAAAAGAATAAAGAATGCAGATATATGTACAACTGAGTCATTTGCTGTACGGCAGAAATTAACACAACAGTGTAAATCAACTCTATGTGGATAAAAATAAGTAAATAAATGGAAAGGCTCATGCTGTGATTGAGCAGGGCTCGGCAGCACCTATGTCAAGTACCCAGGGAAGGCCTTTGAATAAAGGTCGTGGGGCTGGAATCTGAGTGATGGGGAGCCAATCACACAGAGAAAGGGGAGAAGAGCCTTGCAGGCAGGGATAAGAGCCAGGCAGAGGCTCTAGGGCCTGAACAAGTGTGGAAGACTCCAGGAACACCAGGAAAGCTGGCATGCCGGAGCCCAGAGGGTGAGGAAGAGGGCACATGGGTAGAAAAGGGTCTGGCCCAAAGGACATCCTAAAAGTACGTGAACACATGAGCTAAGCGGGGCCTGGAGGAGCCCAGAAAGCCCCATCTGACATGCTCTGGCTTTTGCTTCCAGATCCTCCCTTTAAACTGGCAGGACCTCCTCTCCCCGGGCTGTGAAATGAGTTCTCATTCTGAGCCGCCCTTCTGGGACTGGTGTGGGCCAGAGGCGATAAAGATATGACGGAAAAGCCCTCAGCAACCACGCAGGGCTGCCCTGAGACCTGACGGCTGCCCCTGCCCCTGACGTGTGTGCTGAAGCGTGCTAGGACACCCTCCCGACCCCCGAGAGCTGCAGACCCAGAGGCCCAGCCTTGTCCCTTCCCAGTCAGCCTGACTCGCAGTATAGCCTTGGCCAACCACCGCCCCTCGACCCTGCCCTCTGCTAAAGAGGAAGGTTTGTGAAAAGAGAGGAGGCCATTGGAGGGGGCCAAAATGGGGGTGCCTAATAATATGTGATCAGATCAAATGGAGATCTCTGTCATTTACCTAGCTCCTGGGGTTTGCTGGCAAAGGTACTGCTAAGCCCCCATTTCAGTGACTGACTTGACAAATCTGAGTAGCACTGATGAATAACGTGAATGATGTCTGCTGAAAAGCCAGTTTGCCACTTCTTAGCTATGTGACTTGTAGAAAAATCACATCCCATAATTAGAGCCTCAGTCTCCTCACCTGTCAAGTGGGAATACCACCTTCTTGAAAGGGTTGTTTGGAGGGTTGGAGGGTTAGGTGGAATCGGAGTGATTGTGTGAAGCACCTGGCAAATTGCTGGCTTCACCGTAGCTCTCCAAAGTGTCAGCAGCTATCCTTCGCCTCTTAGACCCCAGGATCTGGTTACACGCCTGGCACAGCTGGGTGGGGGGATCCTGAACAGTGTGAGACAGAGACGGGGCTTCGGAAGCCCCTGTGTGTCTGAGAAATGCAGAATGGATTGGCTGTCTGGGACACATGGAGGAGAATCCTGAGAAAGTCCAGGGTAAAAAATGGCCCTGTGACGTAGCTTCATTCACCCATTCACTCAATAGTAACAATAAGAAAATTGTATTAAAGTATAGTTGATTTACAATGCTTACCTGGCAGGGGCAATGACTTGAAGGTGATTTTCCCAAGGCAAGGCTTATCGATTTCACTCAACAAAGTGGCAGGGCGTGCCCTGTGTGCCGGACCCTGTAGGAAGACCAGGCGTACAGAAGAGCAAGAGAAGAGGTGTCAGGAAGCTATCAGCCCTCCAAGCTGAAGAAGGATAAACGGCACGCAGCGCAGTGGGCACACAAGTTGAAAGCAATGAGTCACGGCCTTTCCCTATGTTTTCTGGGCGCTGATGTAGCTCAAACCAGTGGTCTTTCCTGCTCATGGGAAAACATCACATCAATCAAAAAGCAGGATAAGGGAAAGACTCAGCTTTTATTCTCCAGACAGGTCTAGATTCAAATGCCAGCTCCTCTAACATCCAACTCTGTGACCTGGACAAGCCATTCACTTTCTGAACCTCTGATTCCTTAAGGAACTCAACTTTAAATAAGACCTTCCCTAGCCCAGAGGCTGGGAAGGGTGGAACACGAGAAAGGGAAGCTTGCATTTGTGGATCTGACTCTAGTTATCTTCCACTATCGACTCCCTTCTCCTCTCTCAATAACAGAACCCCTTGACACTGGCTGAGGACATGGATACCCAGAATAAATTTCAGCTTCTCTTGCTGCTATATTTGGCCAACTGACTAAGCTCTGATCAGTGGAATATAATTGGAAATGTTTTCTCCAGCCTCCAGCCAAGAGTGCTGTCCTAATCGCTATCTTTCTTCCTCCCTGCTTTTTGGAATGCAGATACAATGGCTGGAGCTACAGTTGGCATCTTGGATCAGGAGGTGGTCTTGAGAACAGCAACAAGACGAGGAGCCTAAGCCCCTGAGGAAGGGCAATGTTTCACACTTTCCAACTGAATCCAATTCTTACTAACGAATCACATTCCGGGGGTCAAGGCACCTGTGTTCTCATGACTAGTGAGCTCTCAAAGGGTAAGCGCTACTCTGTAGGTGGTGGTCTCCATTTCCTCCTGGCTGAGGATCCATCGGCCCTGGCACTGAAGTGCCTTCCATGAGCCCCTCCCTTGCTCCCAGTTCTCCTTCAGTGAGATCATAGGCCTCACAGGATGCCCTTCCCAGCTAACAATGGCTCTACTGCAGAGGTCAAGTGGTTGCAAGATTAAAAATACGGGCACATGTTTATAAATGCACCCAGATGAGGGTATTTCCAAAAGTGGGGTCCAAATTCCTACAGACGAAGGCCAGCTGGGTGACTCAGCACCAGTGGCCTACAAAGCACTTGTTCGGTGTGTACCAGGGAATGCCTTCTCCAGCCGAGGCACTGTGCCAGGCCCTGCAGGTGGAGGGGAAGGAGAGGCCCCATCCCCAAGAACCAGGAGCCAATGGCCAAATGAGGACCTAACATGTTCACACAACACAGTTCATTCATCCCACTCAGTCACTCATTTATTCAGGGACTGTTTCTTGAGCACTTACTATGTACCAGGAAAGGGGCCAAGGAGAAAATAGATGCAGAAGGGAATCAGGAATCCAGCATGGGGCTGCCCATCGAACATGTAAACATCCATCCTCACCATCTCTGTCCCACCAAAGCCACATGTGTCCCTACACTCCCTCATTTTTGAAGTTCAAATATTTCTAACAATGAACAAGGCCATGGGACTTAACAAACAGACTTCAGTTTTCAGGAGCTGGCCATGGGTAAGCAGGGGTCGGAAGTGCTGGGAAAGGACCAGTGGTTTTCCACAAGGCCAGAGTCGATCTGCAACGTGGATCAGCTGCTGCCTCAGGCGGTAAGACCCGCCCTCACCAGCCTCAATGTGCTCATCTGTAAAATGGAATGGTAATAAAGAGACAGCCTTGTCACTGGACACAACCAAGATGGAATCTTGGTTCAGCCACCACCCAGCCAGCTAAGCTGTGTCACCCTGGTGGATTTGCTCAGTGTTTCTCGAGACTTTCTTGGCAGTCCAGTGGTTAGGCCTCTGAGCTTCCACTGCAGGAGTCACAGGTTTGACTCCTGGGAACTAAAATCCCACAAGCTGTGAGGCATGATCAAAAAAAAAAAAAAGTTAATGTTTCTATAAAATGGGAACAATATGCTACCCACCTCATTTGGTACTAAGAGGATGAACTGCTCTCTGTTTATGGAAAAAATGAAGGATCAGGAGCACATAGGAATAGGGAGGGGGTAGGGATGGTGGGAAGAGTCTAAGACCTCCCACCCAGCATAAAGCTGTGTCCTACGTGTTATCTATTCATGTTTTAATTCTTTTTAAAAATTACTCTTGTAAAGTATGTGTCATATGCAAGCACCCTCCCCTCTGGGCCTCAGTCTCCCCATTCAGAAAGTGAAGGGGCTAGCCTAGCAGGATTCTGCTGCCTGGCCTCTGTTCAGGAGAAGCCGCCTGGAACATTAAACTATAGGGTTTTGGACTTTCCCCTAGTGTAACTTCACAGCAGTGTTTTATATTTGCAGGGCATTTAACAGTCAGTCATCTCGAAGCAACGTCAGGTAAACATTTCAGCAGGAAGTAAAAGGAGGGGTGGGCAGGGGGCACGTGACCCAGCCGGGATGTGACAGGCATGGACCGCAGTGTGGCAAGCACGCTGGAGGCTGCATTCCAGCCCTGCTCGCCAGACCAGCCAATCCGAGGGCTCCCTCTCTGTCCAGAAGTCTCGTTAAGTCCATTTTATAAGTCTTTTTTGACAAGTGAGGCCTTTAAAACATGCTCCTCATTGTGCAGAGGGTGAAGTTCAGTCTAAACATTTGTCTGCAGGAGACACTGGGAGGACCCAACTGCCTGCGGACCATCATAAACTCTGCTCACACTCTGGGGCCCCAGGAAGGAAGAGCTTCTTCAAGACACCCTGTCAGGGGCTCTGCGAAGAATTAAATACAAAGAATAAAAACTTGGTGCCCAAACACCTCCCAGCTAGCTATACTTTCTATGATCTTTAATCTTTAACAGGTATTTTTATCCTAGTTTATCATCCATACTCACACAACCGGAGATGGGCTAAGCCAGCATCCAAATTCTGGTACCCTTGGTACCAAAGTCTTAATTCTGTTTCCCACCATCCACTTGCAGGACACAAGGGCGACACACTGCATGCTGGGAGTGGATTCCCTAACAGCTCAGCCTTTCATGAAGGGAGCCTAAATCACTACACTTTGTGTCGGGCCCCAAAGGAAGACCACTCCCCAATGTGGCCAGTCTGTTGCGTATGGAGAGCAAAGCTGAGTCAAAGTTAAATTCAGCGTCCATAGGATGGGGCAGCCCTGCTGGAAGGAGATGCACCTCGTAGCAATTGGGGACCAGATTTCGAAGGTCTTACCTGGGAAGTTTCTTGGGGCAGATCAGGTGAGACGGGCCCCTCGGTGACTCCTGAAGACTGCTAGAGTCACAAACACGCACTTGTTAAGTGAAGGTCAAGGTGGGGAAGTTCGACCCTGAGGAAAGCAGGGGACAGGACTCTTCCCAAGAGCCAAGAACTGCCTGGAGAGAGACTTCTCACACCCATCAGGGCAAGTCCCCAGTGCCTGCTTTAGAGGTCAAAGTCCGGCCGCCTAGAGCAAGACACACAAGTCCTTCATGGACTGGCCTCTCCTCCCAGGCAGCCGCCTTCTGCCCAGTCCTCACCATCTGTACAGCGCCATTGCTCAGCCACACAGAAAGGCCGAGCGCCTCTGATGCTTCAGGCTCTCCTCAGCTTCACGCTGTTTGTTTCCAAAGTCAACTCCACCCCTGACCAACCTCTGCTCATCCCTCAAGGCCAATCCAACTGACATCTCCACGGGAGGTCTTTCTAAGTTCCCGGTCGCTCGTCTTACCCAGCGCTGTCTGCTCCTGTGTAAACTCTTAGGCGAGTTGATGGCTCAGTTCCCACCTTTGTAAATCAGAAATAAAATAATAGTAATAATATTGTATCTCACTGAGTTGATGTGAAGATTCAGTGACTGAAATAAGTTCAGTGATGAGACACGACTGGCCAGCCTCAGTGCTGATCCATCCGGCACTGCCACGCTGGTACCAAGGGAACTGGGAGGGAACTTTCTAACAGGAGCTGCAACCTCAAAAGCAACCCCCTCAGCCTTTGCCTTTGGTGGGGACTCCTTGTTTCTCTCAGAGCTCAAATTAAGCTTCTGGGCTGCAAAGGCATCCTTAGCCATCCTAGCAGAGAAGCCCTCACCTGTCTGAGGTTCCCGTTCAGCTGTGTTTGTGCCACTGTGAAGCCCCCAGGCCCCTGTACAGTAACATCTGTTTCCATGCCTCTCTCCCATTATACTGAGATGGGGACCATTTCTGAATCCAAATGCTCGCTGTTTCCGTGATGAAAGAATGCCAACAGGAGGACTGTTTTTTTCACACACCCCTGGAGAAATTCCCTATAGGTGGAACACAAGTCCAGTTAGAGAGGAGCAGCAGCAGGTAAACATTTTCTCAGGAAGGAAAAGGAGGAGTGGGAAGGGGGCACAAATAAAATCTGCAATTTTTGCCATAAGCTGTTGTCTGTGGAAGCGGGAAAGAGGCAAGGATTTTGTACACACATTTACTTCCTTTTGATCTCAGACTTTCAGAGATTTGCAGCATCGTATTTTGGCAAAAAAACTGAAAGACTCCCATTGGAGGTTTAAATACCATTCCAAGAGCATACCTTCAGTGACAGGGTACTTGCTACCTATCAAAATAATCCATTCCAAATTTGATATCTCTGACTACTGTAGTTTCCTTTAATGTTGATCTACAGCTTTTTCCATTAGTCATCCATCTGCCCCTTGAGCCCCATAGAATCCATCTGCTTCCTCTTCCCAGGGAAGACCTTTCAAGGCAGGGCTCTTATACCCCCCCAGCCCCATCCTTCCTCCAAAGCAACAGCCCAGTTCCCTCTGCCAAGGCTTCAGAGCCCTCCCCCAACCTGGTCATCCACTTCAGTGGATCGCTACCAATTGGTCCCACTCACAGTGCAGAACCCAGAGCTGAGGGCAGAACTTGTGGTTGACTCCAGACAGCTCAAATCAACAATTTTGACTCTCAGAACCAGAGGTCCTTAAAGATCATCCCAGAAAGTCCAGCTCCCCAACCTCACAGATGAGACTGAAGGCCATAGACATGTAGGAATTTAGCCCAGGGTTCTGATATCCCAGGAGAACAGCGGAATCACCTCTTGTCAACAATAAACAATCTCATCACTGCTGTTCGCACTGGCTGCCACCTCGCAGGATGAACTCATACTGGACTTCAGTCTCAGAATTGTGATATTTTCTTCAATGATGTCAACATTAATCTTGCAATTCCTTCTAGTAAACAAATCAGTAAAATCATCATCAGAATAATAAATAAATCATAGGTAGGTAGACAGAGGAAATCCTTAGAAACTGGAAGTAGATTAGTGGTTGCTGGAGAGCTGCAAGGAGGAGAGGATAGGGAGGGATTGCTAATTTGTACAAACTCTCTTTGGGGGTGATTAAAATGTTCTGAAATCTGATAGGGGATGGTTACACAACTCAGTGAATGTACCAAAGTCTCTGAATTATGCACTTAGAAAGGGCAAATCTTACAGTATGTGACTTTTATCTCAAAAAGCTATGATCATTTGGAAAATATAGGAATAGTTGATGGCGACTTTCTTCAGCCTTTCCTTAGAGCCCTTAGTCAACAGATCCTCAAAGGATCCCTGGGATTCAGATGGCTGATATCACCAGTCAGAACAAACCTTGGAAATTCCTTCTTGGATGTTTTTTAAACTTCTGATTCCAAGTCAGCATTCCAAGAAATAGTCTCGATCACAGTCTTTTTGGGTCTCAGATGTGAACTGCCAGGGTCCAAGTTACGAACACTCCCTGTGTGTCGAAAGACTTAAATAATCATCTTGCTTAGTCTTCCCAGAAGTCTCTTAGGCAGTGGTTCTCAGACTTGCGAGTGCATCAGAAATGCCCAGAGGGCCTTTTGAAATACAGATTGTTGATCTCCACCTCAGAGTTTCTGATTCAGTAGGTCCAGGGTGGGACTCATGTTTCCAGGTGATGCCGTTGCTTCTGGTGTGGGAATCACACACAATATACTTAATTCTCCTGTTTTGCAAATGAGGAAAGGGAAGCTCAGGGAGAGTCAGTAAGGTGCCCAGAATCACAGGATGTAGCAGAGACTATGGTGAGATGCCCAAGAACATTTCTCACGTCTCTCCCCTCTTGCTGTTCTCAAGAAACAGTCTGAGGACTTCCCTTGTGGTCCAGTGGTTAAGACTCTGCACTCTCAATGCAGGGGACACGGGTTCAATCCCTGATTGGGGGACTAAGATCCCACATGCTGTAGAGCATGGCCTACAAAGTAATTAATCAATTAAGCTTAAAAAGAATAGAGGTTGAAAATGTTCGTTATCCTTTTCCAACATTTCTTGCAGCTGGAGTTGGCTAGGTGACATGATTCCAACCAGGGTCCCTCCTTCCTGCACCAATCCTGGCAGGATGCTGGGAGATTTGTTTTCATGTCATGCTAGAGACATTGAGCAAGAGGACAAAATATCCCCAGGTCCTTGAATATTGGCAGCTGACCCAACAATCCCAACACTACTATACACTTTTTATTACATATGAAAAATAAACCCCAATTGGTTTAAGCCACTATTAGTCATACATTCCATTATTTATAGCTATCATCGCTAAAGATACACAAGAATGATCAATATGGGGGCGAGGATTGAACTGCTGACTCATTCATTCCACTCTCCATACTGCCACTAGAAATGGAATTTTTGGCTCTGAAGTACTCAACACACGTAAGAAATATCTTCACTTCCATCTAATAATGTTCATCAAAGGGAAGTGGCTTGAGGAATTTGCCTGAATTCTCCAGCAAAGGAATTGGATGTGGTTTGAATCTAACCAATGTCCCATACCTGACCCGAGTAAGGGTGCCTTTAGAACCTTATACTCAAAGTGTTATCCACCCACCAGCAGCAGCAGCATCACCTTGGTGACAGAAGCCGAATTTCTGCCCCAATCCCAGGCGTGGGAATCAGAATCTGTATGTTATCCAGATCCCCAGAAGCTTCATATGCTCACTGAAGACTGAGAAGTAGAGTACTGGCTCAAGGGTTCCCAAGACTAAGGGTTAGAATCACCCGGAAATCTACAACCAAATATACAAACGAAAAAAAAAAAAAAAGAAGTCCCAGACCTCACCCCAGACCTGCTGAATCAAAATTCCACTTCGGTAGGAACCAGAAGCCACATCACTAGTTCTTGATACTGTTTTGTTCAGGGGCCTTTTGAGAATTTCATTAAAGCTGTACTCTTTCTTGCAGAGAACTGAATGACTACATATATGCATTCTACTTCCAGTTTCAGGAATTCAGCGAAGTCCACCCAGAGTCTTCCTAGGACGTGTGAACTGCAAAAAAAAAAAAAAGGGAGCTCTCTTTACAAGTCCAGGCAGTTACAGAAGGTGCACTCAGGATCCTAATGAGAAGAGGCAGCCTCGCTCCTGTCAGCTGGACCAGCCCGGCCAGTTCTCACCTGAAGATGGTTTATGTAACCAGCGAGAGCCCAAGGTCACCACTCAGTTAGCGGCTTCTGCAGCAAGCACAGCTTTGTGCTGCCTGGGCTTTCCCATCACCACAGATTACAGGGCTTTTCATTTCATTTTCACCCAATTAACCTAATTCACATGGAGGATGACTTCCTGCTCAACCACGGCCCATGAGGATGCCACAGAGGCAGGTGCCTTGTTCAATTAAGAGGAGATTTTGAAAAACACATGCACAACACACTCTTCAAAACAAGGTATTCAACAGGCAGGGGCAGAGCACCTCAGCTTCCCCCCACCGACTGGCAGCGCCATCTCCCTCCGCCCACACGTTTCTATGGCCACCTTTATTTCCGCATTTTATCATGTAACTGATTACTGGTTTTTTCAGACCTCAGGCTCCTAGAGGCAAATGATGAGTTTTCATCACTCATCATTTATATAGTATATAGTAGTATATATCTAGACCTGGTAAAAGTAGGCACTGAAAAGATAATGATTGGGTGGATGGGTAAACAGAGAGATGGAAAGATGGAAGTGCTGATCTTTAAGTATAGTAAAATGAAAAGAACAGAAAGAGTCTAGAAAGCTCAAAGACAGGCTCTCCTTTGCTCTAGACAGCCATGAAGTCTCAGTCAATGCATTTAACCTTGAGTCCTGGTTTAATCCCCTGCTTCATGGATCACTGCCTTGTCATGGCAAAGGAGTGTGCTATGAACCATGCAGTGCAGGACTACCCAAGACGGGCGTGTCACAGTGGAGAGTTCTGACAAAACGTGGCCCACTGGAGGAGGCAATGGCAAACCACTCCAGTATTCTTGCCACGACTGCCCCATGAACAGTATGCAAAGGCAGAAAGATATGATACCAGAAGAAGAGCTCCCCAGGTCAGAAGGTGTACAGCATGCTACTGGGGAAGAGGAGGGTGATTACTAACAGCTCCAGGCTTGGGTGAACTCCGGGAGATGGTGAGGGACAGGGAGGCCTGGGGTGATGCCATCCATGGGGTCGCAAACAGTCAGACACAACTTAGCAACTGAACAACAACCACAACTTGGTTTACCCTCTACAAGATGGATGGTGCCACTAAGAACACACAACTGGATTTCTGTTTACTGTGACAACTGAATTAGAGAATATGTGTAAACACGTTTTTGGAGAGAGCAGCCCTCGGACTAGGACGTAGAAAGGGATGGGTCCCAAACTCTAGCAGAGCTGGGCTCCAGGTCTGGCTTTACCATTGCTGGGTATTTGGCCCCGGGAAAGCAGTCTTAAACTCTCTGTGCTTGCTTCCTGTTTTGAGTAATGAGGATGGCAGTGATTCCCTCCCCTGGGGCTCTGAAGGAGGCACTAAGACATGGGCAGAGTGCGGTGCTGGCACTTTATGCCACATTGCTGGATGGCATCTATGGTCTTGGAGTTGCCAATGGGATGCCAGTGGGATGTGGTTGGATAAGAAAAATTGCCATTTCATTAAATGTGATCAAATTATGCGGGAAAGCATAATCCAACAAGGAGATCGTTAATTAGAGGTGGAGAGGGAACAGGGTGTCCTAGGAGAATTCTCACCATGCAGAACTCACAGCTCAGCACTCTACAGAACATAAAGCTTTCAAAGCCAAGTTTCACAATTTTCCACCACATGAGCAAACTTCATTTGCCTTGATGAGGCAATAACTTCATGCTTTTATGTATTTCCCTTTTCTCCCCTTTTCCTGGCCTCCTCACTCACCCACTGCTTTCTTCACAGCCCCTGCTTCATTCTGTTCCCTTCCCAGCCCCCGAGGTAGCCAAGCTGCTCAGCGATTTGGGGCTGGAGTCCTGGGATTCAAATCCATGTGCATGACCTCTCATTTCAGTTCACCTCCCCGGACCTCAGTTCCCTTTGTATCTAGAATCATCCACTCAGCCTCAGGGGCGGGGCTGCTGTCAGCAGTTAGCAAAACATCACAGCCGCTATGGTGGGTGCTGTGAGATCATAGTTTCTCTTCTCTGTGTGTGTGTGTGTGTGTGTGTGTGTGTGTACACAGGGATCCAGCTAGAAGCTCCAGTGGATCTGATTCATTTGCTCAGGAAGAAGGGGAAGTGAGAAATCTCCAGACTCAAGCCATTCTTGGATGGAAGCCCTCTGCTGCCAAAGCCTATAGAAACATCCTGGTATTTTACAAGCCTCTGGTGCCTTCCACCAGAGCTGGGAGGCTGATTCGGCCGGAAGGGCTAGCAGATCTCCTCTTGACCGCCCTGGGGTTCTGCCTCTCTCTCTGCCCAGCTGCTGTCTGTCCAGAGGCAGTTAGGCATCAGCCCAGGAAGGGATATTCTTGGCTCAGAATGATCCTCCCCAAACACCCAACTCAAGAACCCAAACCATGGGCAAGCTTGTGTTTAGGAAGAGCTCTCACAGCAGAAGGGCAGGGAGGAGGCTTGTGAAGGGGCAAGCCTCCGAAGCCCTATTCTGCGGTACAGTGGTCAACTGCCCGTCCACATTGCCTTAGTGCCCCCCCATCCCAGTGCAGCTCACGTTAGGCTCACACACGTGCGGCTCTGGGCAGTGTCTGCTGTCGTCTCCGGCCCCATCAGTTCTTGCAACAGGGAGAGGAGGAGAAACTGCTAAGTAGCCCTGGGAGGCTGAGCTGCTCACTTCTCCACCTACTACACGCTGGGCTCTTTCGTAGGCACCTCAAGTCACCTCTTCCCTGTGGTAGACCCTACTGGGCCCATTTTACAGATGAAGAAACTGAGGCCCATGGAGGTATAAAGTGCTCAGGTGAACTCAGCTGGACCATAGCAGACTCAGGTTTCAAACATGTATCTGGCTAATATTCTGTGCAGTGGCCTTTCCACTTCCTAGGACCTGTCAGACACCCGCATCCTATAATTTTTCAGACTTTCCACCCAAGCTTCCGGTGTGGCTTCAAGGCCCAGCTTGAAGGGCAAGCAGGAGAGCACAAAGTGCCACACAGCAGAATCACACGCTGGGGGTGAATCGGGGCTTTCCTTCTGCACAGTCACGGGGCAGGGAACACCCAGCCTTCGCCTGTAGTAGCACTGACCACGGCTCCGGAAGTCATCCCTTAGCAGAATGGGGCACAGAAACCATCCCGATCAGTGCCTGGAATACCCCAAAGTTCCAGAGTTCACAAGCTGTCAAAGTTTGTAGCCTCCGGCCTACAAAATACTCTTCACACAGCCAACTTGAGCCAAACTAGCACCTCTCAGAGGCTGCACTTATAGCAGGGCAAAATGACTGATTGGGCAAGTGTGGTCTGGGCCTGTAGGCTAAGACTCCAGTGGTAAATAACAAGCTGAGAGGGAAGAAAACAATTCATCAGTAGAATGATAGGAAGCCCATGGGTAAAAACAGAACTGCACTTTCTCACCATGCAGAGTGGATGTGAAATTTCCCCATTTCTCTGTAAATAAGGGGCTGGCGCTATCGGTGAAATAATTTACAACCCAATGTGTTCTGCTGTAAATGGCTGCTCTGTTTACGGGCTGTAAAAACATCTCTGAGCACACTGACCTTCAGCAGGTGAGCCCTGGAGTTTATAGCGCTGAGGAATTGGTTTACTGCTCTCGCACCAGCCACGGTCATGCTGGACACCTGTTGGGGGTCAGAGGTGGGGGACACGGGCCTCCAGAATCTCAGAAGACAAAACCCACAGAGGAGCAAGGTGCCCCCACGCGAACCAACCAGATAAAACAAACCACCAGTGCCCAGCCAGAGCCTGGCCAGGGGCAGGTTAAACTGACCTAAATGGGAATTCCCTGGGGATCCATGGGTTAGGACATGGCACGTTCACTCCCGAGGGCCCAGGTTCAGTCCCTGGTCGGGAAACTGAGATCCTGCAGGCCACGTGGCATGGCCAAATAAACAAGCAGATAAATAGACAGACCTAGGCTAAGGAGTATGGCCTGGAGGACACTGTGAGAGTTGGAAGATGCTGTCAGAGGTTTCCCAGGAGGTGCTAGTGATAAAGAACCCACCTACCAATTCAGGAAACACAAAAGGGATGTGGGTTCAATCCCTGAGTCACAAAGATCCCCTGGAGGAGAGCATGACCACCCCCCTCTAGTATTCTTGCTTGGAGGATCCCATGGACAGAGGAGCCTGGTGGGCTGCAGTCCATAGGGTTGCAAGGAATCTGACGGAACTGAAGCAACTTCGCATGCAGGCATGTCAGAGGTCAAGAGAATGGACTCTAGACAGGTCCTGAGGGAATGCCATGGGCCAAGCTGGGATAATCTAAGTAAATTGATAATTACGAGGAGCAGGAGCAAGAGCAAGAGAAAGCTTAAAGGTGGTGTATTAGTCAGGATTTCCAGAGCAATAGAGCCAATAGGATGTGAGTGTGTGTGTGTGTGTGTGAGTGTGAGTGTGTGTCTGTGAATGTGAGTGTGTGTGTGTGTGTGCACCACCAGGCTCCTCTGTCCATGGGATTTCCTATCGCAGGGGATCTTCCTGACCCAGGGACTGAATCCACGTCTCTTGCATCTCCTACGTTAGCAGGTGGATTCTTTACCACTGAGCCACTTCGGAAGCCCATATATGTATGTAATGATATTTAAAAGGAGATTTATCCTAGGAATTGGGTCATGAAGTTATGGAGGCCAAAAGTTCCACAATCTGCCACCAGCAAACCAGATAATCTCTGTCAGAGGTGCTGAATGCCTGACACCTGGGAGCACTGAGGTCCAAGGGCAGAAGACGGATGCTTTAGCTTAAGTAGAGAAAGAACTTGTCCCTCCCCTGCCCCCACCATTTTGTTCTGTTGCGGTCCCAGGGGATTGAGTGATGCTCACCAGCCTTGATGAGGATGACCTTTACTCAGGCTACCCATTCAAATGCTCAGCTCTCCTGAAGACACCCTCACAGATACACCCAGAAATCAGGCATTACCAGGCATCTGGGCATCCCTTAGCCCAGTCAAGCTGACACATCAAATCAGCCATCACAGACAGGGGAATTCCCTGGTGGTCCAGTGGTTAGGATGCTGCCCTTCCACTGCAGGGGGCACAGGTTCGATCCCTAGCTGGAGAACTAAGATCTCACAAGATGCAGGGTGCAGCCAAAAAAATATAAAAACCATCACAGATGGGAACTGCAGCCTGACAGCAAACAAATCTAGATTAGAGGCCAACTGAGAAATGTTTTAGAAAGTATTCATGAGTCAGAGAAGCAGAAATGATGCATGGGCGAACTGAACTGACAGAAAAGAGCAGGTTCAGGGCAAATAAAAATACTTTTCCTTCTTGACCTTCGACTTGCTCTGAGAAGGTTTCCTTTTGCCTATCAGTGCCCCCATATGGAGATTTCAGAGGGGCCTCAGTGTGGAGCTCACATCCCCAAAGCCAATCGCCAGACTCTCCGGGAAGAGGACAAGTACCAGCCTCAGCTGGGCGGATATTCTTTGAGTCTTCACCAGAAAGCTAAGACAACATTTGGCCAAACCTCTAGCGTTTCACACCATGTTATCAGGCACTGACCCTCTGAGAACAGAGAGATTACACCAGAGATGGAAAATGGCCCAGCTAAAAGCACACTTGGAGGGTTCTGAGCCCTTCAAGGCGGTGATGCAATCAAGGACTGCGTACAGTTTGTCCACATGAAGAGTCCTGGAAGACGTCTTCCCACTCCACAAGCATCCTGGCTGAATGAGGAAGAGTCGAAAGGGTTGGCTTGAAGTTGCCCAATACTCCGGGCCTCTGGGGAGAAAGAAGGAGGAAGCGGGCCATTGTGTCCACACCAAGTTAGAAACATAGTGAACCCCATTCCTGGTGTTTTTAATACTGTGCCTTTGAAGGGAATTTTCATTTTTTAATTGAAAAAACAAATTACGGTTGATGACCTGCCAGTTCTTCACACATACAATTATCATCGAAAGCCAGAGGCCTCCAGGTTTCTGTAAATAAACAGGTAGAACAATGTCTGAGAAGACTTGCAGCTTGGGGTTGGTGGGGTTGAGGGGGAGTCCTTCATTACCGCTCTCCCGGTATGCATGTCACATGACCACTCATGTGCATGAGCATACACAGACACACACACACATGCACACACACACTTACACACATGTGACTCCTCAAGCAAGGCTTCTCCATCATCATAACCCAGCACTGAGCACCGGGGCTGGGCTGGTATGGCTACATAACTAATTGGCAAATAAATTATTTAATAAATAAGGCTATAAATGAGAGCTAGAAAACAGACTATGAGGAAGAGGGAGCGGAGAGAATACAAAGCAGATGTAGGATGAAATCTTGCACCCAGAGTGCTCGGCAGTCTATTGGCAAGAGCAAAATTGCATAACACTTTCAAGACTACAAGTCCCCTCCACAGCCCACATCTCTCGATTCTCATCCCCCCTGCAAGGGGTAAGTGTTTGTGCTGATGTTATAGAAGAGGAAGCTAAAGTCCAGGAAGGTCTGCCGGTTTGTCCGAGGTGGAAAAGAACAGAGCAAGGAACTGAAACTTCTGAAGTCAAAGCTCTGGTGGCTCCTGGTCTTCAGGCTTGGGACCCCTGGATTAAAAATCTACACAGTGTAAGCCTGTGACTCCATCACAGTCTAGGAAGACAGGAAAAGCTAACAATGTCCATCTATTCATTCCTTTACACTGATTGATACATTCCAGGTTGTTTGAGGAGCTAGAGTCACAATAGATAGGATGGTCCCTGTCTTCCCCAAAGACCAAAGGGTGAAAAAGATAAACAAGGTAATTAGAGACTGGGAGGAGTGCCATTAAAGAGAGAAACAAGGCGATGGAATAGAAAGTAATTGTGGGACTTCCTGGTGGTCCAGTGGTTAAGAATCTGCCTTGCAGTGATGGGACACGGGTTCAGGTCCTGGTCAGGGAACTAAGATCGCACATGCCAAGGGCCGGCTAAGCCCTTGCTCCACAACTACTGAGCCAGCACACTCAGTAAGATCCCACACATCACAACTAAGACCCAATAGAGCCAGAATAAATGATAAATAAATAATATTGTAAAGCTAAAGAAGGTATATTCTATTTTTTTAAAAGAAAAGAAAAAGTAATTGTGGGAGTCCATTTGGATGGGTAGCTCTAGAAGCTTCGGAGAAATGTTCATATGAACCAAGAGCTAAAGGATGAGAATGAGCCAGTCTTGCTGAGAGCATTCCCGGCAGAGGGAGGGAGCACGTGTCAAGGGCTGGAAGCAGTAAACAATCTGAAGAGTCCTAGATGAAGAAGGAGGCCAATGTGACAGGAATATGACTCAGAGAAGAGTCTTCCATGGATGTAAATGTCAGTATAGACCTGGATGTTGATGGAGACCATTTGGTTTTGCCTGCCCAACTTTCCACTCTCTTTTTCTGGCTTCAGAATATCATTTTCCTTTGAATAATTACTCTTCCACTATTCTCATGCCTTGAGGTTAGTGGGTTGACCCTGCTCCCAGCACCAGAAGTGAGCAGGAAAAGTATGCTTGGATCATGATTCCCTGCCTCCATCTTCCCCGCATCATCCCACCAACTATCCCACCCATCCACCCCACCAGCCTGGACACCACGTTACTCAACTAGGCCAATAAACAAGACTTCCACCAGAACTTCTGGTAAAGGGGTAAGCATGAGTTGTGACTGGGGACCGTCACATCACAACAGGAGGACACGCCTTAGAATAAACCACCCAGAGCAGAGCAGAGCAGAGCTGAGAAGAGCCCTGCAGCTATTGTCTGAGCCCCAGGATCCGACTGCACCTAAACTTCTCGCCTACGTGAGTCATTAGGCCCATTTTCTTTTTCTCAACCAAGTTTGAGACAGAGTTTCTCCAACTTACAACTCATGCATGATCCACCCTTACACAGCCATACTGACTGCCAGGTGACAAACTGACTGAAAAGGGGCAAAAGTAGACCCTCGGGAGGCCGTCTGGGCATCAGGAGAGCAGGATCCAAGCTTCCAGCCAACAGCATCCAGATTTTTGGAGCAATTGATTACACTGAAATGTTTGGCCATCTGTATACTGCATCCCGCTCACAGGTCAGGTTCACCTGATGGATAGAGGCACCCACACTTCACGTGGGTTCCTTCCATCAGCCTGGATCACTCTCATATTCTAGGTCTCAGTTCAAAGGACTCTTTCTCAGACTGGCTTCTACCCAAGTGCACTCTACCACTTCTTTTTTTTTTTTTTGTAATAAATATTCATTTATTTATTTTGGCTGTACCAGGTCTTAGCTGCAGCATGGAAACTCTTAGTTTCAGCATGTGGGAGCTGGTTCCCTGACCAGGGATCGAACCTGTGTCCCCTGCATTGGGAGCACAAGAGTCTTTGCCGCTGGACCAGCAGGGAAGTCCCCTCACCGGTTCTTTTCCATCCCATCAGTTGGCTCATGGGTTCACAGCGTATCGCCATGGCCCGCAATTATCTTGCTTACTTATTTGTCCCTTTGGCCTGTGTCTCCCAGGGGAATGAAGGCAAGCTTAAGGAAGACAGGGACATGTCTCTTCTATTCAGCTCCCCTAGCTACTATGTCTCTTGCTCCTAAACACAGTCGGAAGACAGCAGGTGCTCAATAAATACAGTCTGTCCACCTTTGACCCCAGACCTACTCTCCTGACAATTATTCCAAAAAGACTACTCAAAAGAAACCATTTAACAGAAATATAGATAGTCCTTGCAAACAAAACTGTTTCAAAATCAAGGTCCTTAGGTGAATAATGCCGTAGCCACAAAGTGGTTACTGCAGTCTGAGAGAATTATGTGAAAGTGAAAGTGAAGTCGCTGTCGTGTCCGACTTTTTGCGACCCCATGGACTGTAGCCCACCAGGCTCCTCTGTCCCTGGGATTCTCCAGGCAAGAGTATTGGAGTGGGTTGCCCTTTCCTTCTCCAGGGGATCTTCCCGACCCAGGGATTGAACCCAGGTCTCCCGAATTGCAGGCAGACACTTTAACCTCTGAGCCACCAGGGAAGCCCATAAAGATTTAGAAAAATGTCCTCAAATAATATCAAGTGATAAAGGAAGGACTAAAACATTATCTGGATTGTGCTTGTATTTAAAGACAAACACCTACCTGTAATCAAAATCTAAACACACGTGGATAAGTACAGGAAGGGAGGGAGGTACAAAAATAAACAGGTGATGTGGAAGGTGTGTGGATCCAGGTCTTTTTTTTTTTTTTAACAGTACTGCTTATCTCCTTCCAAGTGGCTTTAACAGTAAATGGGCAACATGGAATTGTGCAAAACGACCAGATTCAGAAAAAAATAGTGTAAGACATGGGGCTGTAGGAATAGTGTCGACCACAGAACTCTTGTGAAGTTTCCATGGGATCCTGGATTTAGAAGTACCCAGTCCAGGTCTGGTATAAATGTTTGTTCCATAAAATTCAGTAATAAAAGAACTACAATAAAAGCATAATGCTGATAAGCATCATCATCTGAAGGTAGGAGGATGGACTCCACTCCTACCTGTGTGACCTTGGGGAAAATATTTAACATCTAGAAGCCTCCATGTCCCCATGTGTAAAAGGAGATGATGACAATACCTACCTTGTCCGGTTCTTTTGAAGCTTCCTTGGATCCTGCAAGAACCAGAAGAGATCATCACCATCACCGTCAGCACTGAGCAGTAAGAGTCGTGGGGAACAAAGTTTCAACCAGGCTTCTATTATTCTGTCCCTTGATCTGACTAAGGCCCGCAATCCCTTTACTGTTTTTAACTGGGTGCAGAGAAAAAGGCTTCAATGGACACAGACATGTAGAAAGAAATGAATCACCGACCCTTCAAGAGAGGGGATTTTTTTTAAATATTATTCCTGTGTCACTTCAAAGGGCACTTGACTCGTAAAATCACTTATTCGCTGCTCGCTGAGAGTCGAGTGGGGGAAGCCTAAGTCATCTGCCCTCTCTTCTACAGGCCTGCTGTGCTCCTGAGCTCTGAGATCAGGCGAAGAAGCAGATGCTGTTCATGCCCAAGAGGAGCCGTTTCCCAAGGTACAGAGACGCATCAGGAACCACTGAAGGGGCAGGACTGCTTTGCACACGGTCCATCACTGTCTTGAGAAGCAGACAGAGATCTAATCCATCCCGTGTGCCAACGATTCGTCCTCTTAGCGTTGCTCCTAGCTGTCTCTGGCTTTCCCTGTCCTCAACCCAAGCACCTTAGAACAGTGCCTGGGCCTCCCTAACCTCGTTGGAGGAACAGGTTTACAGTCAAACTGCATCTCTATTTAAATTCTAGCTCCGCCTCTTCCTAGCCGTGACTCTGGGCAAGTTATTTCCAACTCCCCAAGGCCGTTCTCTGCTGAGGCTATTACGAGGATTAACTAAGATTTGGGGATGATGCCTAGCACAAGTTCTGGACATAGTATGTGTTCGAAAAGTGACAGTTATTAGTAGCAGCAGTAGCGGTAGTACAAAGACTCGAGAGAGAATATCAGAAGCCAGTTAGGAAGTTATTAAAAAGAGAGGACAAAAGAAAGGAAGGGAGAGAAGGGCTGGGGAGGGGGGGAATGTGACCACAAGCTTCCCCAGCATAAACCGGCCGGTCAACCCCCTTCATTTACAGGATGAAGTCTATCCTCCTGACACGTGAGGGGCTCCAGGGTCCAACCTGAGCTTCCCTCCCAGGATCCCCTCTTGCTGCTCTCAGCACTTGGACACTCTGCTCCAGCCGCACTGAGCCCCTAGATGCTCTTCCAAAGCATCATGATCTCTCATGGCTGGGCTGGGGGTCTCATCTCTTGCTCCCTCAGAGCCTGTGTATTGCACTCAGGAGACACTTAGACACTAAGCTTTCAGGGGACGCCTAGCTGTTAGTCTACCCCACGAGTTCCTTGAGTCCCCTCTTGCAGACTCTCATCTGATTGATTTCCCTCTCCCAAGTTATCTCTCGCTGAGCTCAACCTGCCTTGGATTGAATGGATATATGACAAACCGTGCACTGTGAGGCAGAAACAATTCTGGTGGCTTCCCTGGCAGCTCAGAGGTTAAGAATCCATCTCCTGCAATGCAGAAGACACCAGAGATGCAGGTTCAATCTCTGGGTTGGAAAGATCCCTAGAGGAGGAAATAGCAACCCACTCCAGTATTCTTGCCTGGGAAATCCCATGGACAGAGGAGCCTGGCGGGCTATAGTCCATGAAGTCACAGAGTTGGACATGACTGAGCAACTAACACACGCACAAGGAGAGAGTAAACAATTGTCAAGAAGACCCCTGTTCAACTGCTGGGTCGGGAAGACCCCAGGAGAAGGGATAGGCTACCCACTCTGGTATTCTTGGGCTTCCCTGGTGGCTCAGCTGGTAAAGAATCCACCTGCAATGCAGGAATTTGGGTTTGATCCCTGGGTTGGGAAGATCCCCTGGAGAAGGGAAAGTCTACCCACTCCAGTTTTCTGGCCTGGAGAATTCCATGGACTGTATAGTCCATGTGGTAGCAGAGTCAGATACGACCAATTGAGTTTCACTCACTCACTCGATCAAAGGCTCTGCTTTTACCAAGGAGCCTTGTTTCTTACAACCAGCCCCAGCTCTGCCCAACAGAGTGAATCAGGTCGTCTGCCTTCCACCCTCATGGATGCTCGCAAGGAGCACCCACAGGCCTCAAGCCACCACTCTACCCTGCTGATTTTCCTCACCCAAGCTTGAAGAAAAGCAGGATGAACAGCATGTCTGCACATGCTAAAGGTCACAATCACCATTCCCCGTGCTCCAGAGGGCCTTCAACCACTCTTTTCTTTTCCCAACCACTCTTTCTGAGGCTCAGGGATGGAGGAAGGGGATGAAAAAGAATGAAAGTGAAAGTGAAAGTAGCTCAGTTGTGTCCAACTCTTTGCAACCCAATAGACTATACAGTCCTTGGAATTCTCTAGGCCAGAATAGTGAGTAGCCTTTCCCTTCTCCAGCGGATCTTCCCAACCCAGGTATTGAACCCAGGTCTCCCGCATTGCAGGTGGATTCTTTACCAGCTGAGCCACCAGGGAAGCCCAAGAATACTGGAGTGGGTAGCCTATCCCTTCTCCAGAGGATTTTCCTGACCCAGGAATCGAACTGGGGTCTCCAGCATTGAAGGCGGATTCTTTACCAACTGAGCTATCAGAGAAAGAAGGACCAGATATTAAAGGGGCACTCCTCTGAGAAGCAAAAACACAAGTTCCAGAGAGTTGGAATCGAAGACCCATGTCCTGAGAATTACACTATCACAAGAATGCTATTTGCTAGCTCATGACATAAAAACAGGTTTATTCCCCCAATTCACATCTTCATTTCTCCCCAGAAATTGATCACAAGTCCAAATCCTTCAGGGCTTGAGATGATTATCCCTATCCACCTGCAAAGAAAGATATTTTCCTGAAGATTAGATTTATTGTTATCTTCTATAAATACAGTGCTTTGCAGATAATGAGGTAGGAGCCAGTTAAAGTACACTAGAACATGTACAGGAGAACTGAAGATTATCACCACTGTTCCTGGGCTGGGTCATAAAGCTGAACAGATGCCCAAATGAACGCCAATAATCACTATGCATAAATGATCATATATGACTATTTTATACCTCAATGTGAATGTTTGTTTTTTTAAACTATGTGAAGGACAAGATGTGGCCGTTAACATTTCCCACTGTGACCAACTCAGTGGACATATCTATTGAAAGCAATGCCATATAAACCTAGATTTTCTAAGACAGTTGGAATAAATCTCTCCTTCCCTGACACGTCTCAGAAGACTTGAAGATACTGATGTGAAACACGTGCGGTTGTTAAGTTACTGAGATTCCGACAAGGGAGTTTGTGCACATAGAGCAGCCAGAGTGTTTGTCAATTAGAACATGACTCCTCAGAGTCCTGCCTCAGAGGCAGCCTCCCACCACCCATTGTGTTCCGAGGGGCTGGCATATGGGAGGGAAGCAACAGGTTTGGATGAATGAATGATTGAATGAATGAGTAGGTGGAGTAGATAATTTCAAACATGAGCCTGCTTATCTCTAGGATTCACTGTGAAAATGTAAAGTTGAATTTTAAAAACATATCCTTTCCCTGTCCCTAATCCTAGGGTTGCCCCTATTCCCATTGGTCAAGCATTCAGTTTAAAGAACATATATTAATTAGGGTGTTTTCAACAGCAAAGGATAAGCCACCAAATTTAAAGTGGCTTAAAGAATTAGAACAAGTATGAGCATCCCTGGTGGCTCAATAGTAAAGAATCCACCCACAGTGCAGGCCACATGGGTTCATTCCCTGGGTTGGGAAGATGTCCTGGAGAAAGAAATGGCAACTGGCTCCAGTACTCTTGCCTGGGAAATCTCATGGATAGAGGAGTCTGGTGAGCTAAAGTCCATGGGATTGCAAAGAGTTGGACAAGACTTACTGACTAAACAACAAATGATCTCAAATGCACCAACTACTGGGGCTTCAAAGGTTGTTACAGAAGAGGCCCTTTTCACCTCCACACACTATTAAGCATGAGTGCCCAT
Organism: Nanger dama; assembly: GCA_917880005.1. NCBI lineage: Eukaryota > Metazoa > Chordata > Mammalia > Artiodactyla > Bovidae > Nanger > Nanger dama. The sequence goes on along the minus strand of CAKJTW010000025.1, from coordinate 23,748,926 downwards.
TAAAGTAAGTTTTCAGTTTCATTATTCAAAAGTAGAGAATCTTATTGAACTCAGAGTAACCACAGTTACTCAGAGTAACCACACAAGGCAGGTGTAGATCACAGCATGTGTCTTAGTGAGGTCCCCCTAAACTCACACGGCTGTGTCACTGACTTTTCTTATTTGTGGCTTGTGTCACTAGACTAGAGGAACTCACATCTATGGTTTCTGTTCCAAGGGAGTATTCAAACCAATCACGAGTGAGTCCATTTCCTCACCTGCAGAAGAAAGCAGAGTGTGCTTAGGAGTCCTCAAACATCACTCTGCCTTCAGTATCACAGGACACCAGAAAACCCATTTTCTCATATTTTATTTGAGAATGTTGATACAGAATGCTAGTCCACTGATAAAGACTCTGATGCTGGGAGGGACTGGGGGCAGGAGGAGAAGGGGATGACAGAGGATGAGATGGCTGGATGGCATCCCCGACTCGATGGACGTGAGTCTGAGTGAACTCTGGGATTTGGTGATGGACAGGGAGGCCTGGCGTGCTGCGACTCATGGGGTCGCAAAGAGTCAGACACGACTGAGCGACTGAACTGAACTGAACTGATGACAAATCCATTTTTTCCAATTCAGATAACACGAAGATGAAAAAGGTAGGGTGAGTTTGAGGTTGATTTGACAACTTCATCAAGCATCTAGAATTTTTCCATGTCAAATACATCAACTTTGTTCCCAGACTGACTCCTTCACGGTCACAAATGGATGCCACGGTTCCAGGCATCACAGGAACAGAGAAATATCCAGAGACAGAACAGAGACTTACTCTTCTAGTTTCCCCTTTTGAAGAGTTGAAGAAACCTTTCCAGGGAGCCTCCCAGCAGCTCCCCCATTATTCTATCTCTTAGGCCATAGTAGATGATACCCCAAAGGTTGTTACAGAAGAGGCCCTTTCCACCTCCACACACTATTAAGCATGAGTGCCCATTAAAGTAAGTTCTCAGTTTCATTATTCAAAGGTAGAGAATCTTATTGAACTCAGAGTAACCACACCAAGGCAGGTGTAGATCACAGCATGTGTCTTAGTGAGGTCCCCCTAAACTCACACGGCTGTGTCACTGACTTTTCTTATTCGTGGCTTGTGTCACTAGACTAGAGGAATTCACATCTATGGTTTCTGTTCCAAGGGAGTATTCAAACCAATCACGAGTGAGTCCATTTCCTCACCTGCAGAAGAAAGCAGAGTGTGCTTAGGAGTCCTCAAACATCACTCTGCCTTCAGTATCGCAGGACACCAGAAAACCCATTTTCTCATATTTTATTTGAGAATAATAAATCTGCCCTAAAGTCCATTGCTGAAGAAGCAAAGGGTGATTATGGTAACTAAGTAAATGAATGAATGACAGTTCACTTGAGGTAGATACCTTTCACTACCAAACTGAGATTCTGTTAGAAAGGGGAAGCAGGCAAAGTCCAGGCAAGCAATAGGTTCTGTATAAGATGTTTCCCATGAACCGGGGCCTTTCTGATTTGAAGCTGACTGGGTTCTGGGCTTCTCTTCAGGCAGGGAGGGCATGGAAGGGAAGGGCGTGGGCACTTGGGCCACCTATGTTGTCTGCTTCTGGCTCCTCTCAGGGCCTCAGCCAAGTCTGTGGTGGACGAGTGGAGGGGAGCGCTGGTGTGACGATTTCTGGCAGTTGCTCAGCTGCTTACAACACTTCCCCAGGCTTCCGCATCTCGCAGGGCATGTCAGGAAAAAAATATAGCCAGGGCACAAGGGCAAAGGGAGCCACTTTATTGGGTACCTCCGGGACACACGGCATTTTTTTACACACCAAATCATTTAATTCTCACAGTAACTGCCAGCTAAGTTGCCACCAGCACTCTGTCATAAATGAGGAAGCCGAGGCATGATTAAACAACTGCCAGCATCCCACAGCTAGAAAGTGGCAGAGCCAGGCCTCAAGCTGCCTGACTGTAAAACCTGCGGCCTCTGAATGCAGACGTGTTATCCTCCAGTGGGGGATGGAGCACCAAGCCGCCAGTGGTGAGGAAGAGACACACACAGAAATTGTGAAGTCAGTGTAGGAACATAGCAAAGCTGAAGAAAGAGTTAACAATGTTCAGGAACCCAGAGCTGGCATCACATTACAACCCCATAAATTGATCATACACACACAAGGTCCAAACAAGGCACTCTCCACTCCCAAAGCCGCATCCGTGGGTCATCACAAGTGGATTTCATAAGACCCCCTAAACCAGTGTCACTCAAAGAATGGTCCGTGGACTCACGATGGGCCATAAACTATTTGTTTCCAACTCAAGATAAATACAGAAAGGAAAGCGAATAGAAACCTTTATAATGCTTTGACACAACTGTGATGCTGAAGCCTATAATTAGGAGACGCTCATGGAACGGGGTCTGTTTGAGTATTGAACGCAGGCTGCATCTCCCACAGGCTACATTCTAGCGCTGGCGTGTGATGGATTTTTTAAGTGTTTACTGAAAGTAAATTAATAAATTTTTAAAACCCCACTTCTTTACCACAGAACATTGGAAAAGCACCGCCCTAATGTTCTCTGGGTAGACATAATTACTCCCATTTTACAGGCAAAAATAAGGAGACTCAAAGAGACTGAGTCACTTGCCCAAGCCAAGAGGCAGGAAAGACAAACTCTCTCATTCAACCGACAAATGAGAACCATGAGATCTCACAGCTCCTGACAACAGAAAGAGTATTGGCAAGAGGAGCTGTTAAAAGGTAAAAAGGTGGAGGCTTATTAAAAAAAAAAAAATTTTTCCTCTACCTCTTCCTTTGCCAAAAGTCCAGCTAAGATGCCTCAGGGAAGAACTGTCTATAGAACAAAAGGGAAATGAATGTCTTCATTCCTGACAAAGACCAGTCTTTTGCATCCTGATGCGCAAACGGGCTTACTGATTGTTACTGCAATTGCACTTCCACAAATCAGGAAGGACTCTTAAAAATCCTCCCAGGCTGGCTCTAGAGCTCACCAGCCCCATTACTGACCCTAGGACCAATCCAACCGACCCACCCACCTCCCCCAGAGCTTGGCCCTTCCTAGAATGTTCTACCATGACCTTTTCCTGGTCCCCAATTGTAAAAACTCTGCTCTGCCTGAAAGCATTTTTAGAATAGATTATTGTTAGAGCAACACTCTGGGCTTCAAGAACTAAGAAGCCTTCAAGGTCATTTTCCTTTTTATATTTTTTAACTATTAATCTTTACAGATACTATATTTATTGAAAAAAATTCACGTAACAGGTAAATGTGTAGTTCAAACCTGTGTTGGTCAATGATCAAATGTATTTGTATGTGTATATATAGTAATATATTTTTATTTATAGATCAATAAAATAAAATCTCTATTTTTATATATATTTGCTCTTGTTAGAAACTCTCAATTCTTATTTTCTTGAGTATTTTTATCTTCAACGGATGTTGTTTTTATTTAAGGCTTTTTCAGCATCTATCAAATTTTCTTAGATTTTTAAATATTTTTTTCTCGTGGATTTTTTTTTATTAAAGGATAGTTGATGTACAGTGTTTCAGGCATACAACAAAGTGATTCAATATTCTCTGATAGCTCGGTTGGTAAAGGATCTGCCTAAAATGCAGGAGACCCTGGTTCGATCCCTGGGTTGGGAAGATCCACTGGAGAAGGGATAGGCTACCCACTCAGTGTTTTGGGGCTTCCCTTGTGGTTCAACTGGTAAGGAATCCACGTGCAATGCAGGAGACCTGGGTTCTATCCCTGGATTGGGAAGATCCCCTGGAGAAGGGAAAGGCTACCCACTCTAGTAATCTGGCCTGAGAGTTCCATGGACTGTATAGTCCATGGGGTCACAAAGAGTCAAACATGACTGAGCAACTTTCACTTCATTTCACTTCACAACATATATATATATGTGTGTGTGTGTGTGTGTGTGTGTGTGTGTGTGTGTGTGTGTGTATATCAGGTTGTTTTTCATTATTCAAGTTCATTTTAAAAGAGGGTATACATAGTGGGGCTGCTCAGAGGTCTCCTAAAGACACCCCAAGACAAGGGCAAAAGTAGAGGGTCACACTGGGACTAGAAAACTGTTGCCACTCAGGTACCTTTTGCTCCCTCTCTCATGGAAACCATCAAGAGAAGGCAGAGTCCCAGGAAACTCTCTTGCACTTATCTCAGCTTCTCTCCACCTGTCTGCCCCAGTCTCCTTTTTCTCCCATGATCCTCTGCCTATCTATTATTTTCCTGCCAGTCAGAGTCATCTCCCAACCTCAACTCTACCTTTTAACTTTGTAAATGCAGTACCAGTGCCAACCAGATTCATCTCTATTCCCAAGTCGAACTTCCTGGAAAAGGACTCTGGTTGGCTGAGCACATCTTTGTAAGCTAGGTGGCTAATCAGTGGTCACTGGTCTACCTGAGAATCAGCTGTCCTGGGGTCCAAGGTCAATCTCTGATCTCAACAGCCATTGACAGTAAAGGCCAGGTGTGTGACATGGAGAATGTTTGCTTCTGTGAAGGAAGCTTTAAGAAGGCAAGCCAACACCGCTAACATGGTCTATGTAGGAATAAATGAGAAACAAATGCATTCCTATTCATCCTTCAGTTCTCAACTCTGGTGACACCTTCTCTGGGAGGTCTTCCATGATTTCTCCGGGTTGGCTTTTACTCCTGTGTTCTAGCAATTCAGTGTGAATCCCTCTATAGGAACACTCTCCCTGTTAGCTAGAAACTGCTTTCCTGGAGCTCTGTCTGCCTTCTCCACCAGACAATGAGGATTCTAAAGATTTGCATCATAACCTGTGTTTCCTCAGTGCGTGGCATGGTGTCTGGTGCTGGGTGAAGAAGGAGCTCAATAAATGAGGGGAGTAAATGAATAAATGAACACCTGAATCAGCACCTGGATGACAGACTAGACAGCAAATCATGCTGTCCACCTCGACAAATTAAGTCCCTCTGCATCTATAAGGGGGTGAAGGAAGAAGAGCAGGAATTAAGAATCGGAGGATTCTAAGAGGACAGGTAAAAAGAAAGACAATGAGCCCCCACAAGAAGTGATTAAGAAGCAGGTAAACTGCTGGCTGTGTTGCAGCATCTTTTATTTCCAGGTGCTTCATTTCAGGGTTGTTAGATTCCTTGAAATAGCACTTGAGAGTAAAGGATTAAGGCTTGGATTCAGTTTTCCATCTATAAAACGGAGAGGATAAAAATGAAGTAACAGGTGAAAAGTGCCCAGCAGATCACCTGGAAGCAGGTATAAAGGGCTCCTGGGTTCTGGGAAGGGTTTTAGACCTGCTGGGAACATCCGGGCAGTCTCTTAATGGCAGAAGCTAGCTTGTACGGGGACTTTCACATGGAAGCACTGAATCTTGATGAAATTGTTCTTCACCATAGGGCTTAGGGCACAGGGGGAGCTGACAGCAGGGTGTGCTGCCCAGTGCCAGCAGGAGGCTGCCGAGGCCAGTAACAGTGTTACGATGTTAATCATTAAAGTGCTCTGTCTGTTTTTGTCTGGGGACCAGTCATGTCGATCTTTGTTCTCCCTCTATTAAGATGAAAGGTGAGGTGCTACCAAAGGTGATGACTCCAACCTGAGCCAGGAGGGTGGGCAGGCCTGCCTGGCCACCTGCAGGGCAAGGCTCTGTCTCCCTCAGCCCCCCAGCTTTCTTGGGGTCCTTGGAAAGGACAGCTGAGTAGGAAGGAAAGGGAGAGAAGGCAGGTTAGTTCCTCCTCCCAAGAGGCCAGGCTCCACCCAATCAAATGAGAGTCCTCCTTGGCTGGCTGGCAGAAGAGAGTTAAAAAGCAAGAATAAAAAATTTAATAATGTTAAAAATTAAAATAAATTTTACAATTTTAATTTTTAAAAACAAAAATAAACTTTTTTATTAAAACCAATTGAAAGCAGAGTGAAGATCTATACCCAAAAGAAGTGAACCATATCTTCACACAAAAACTTGTACACAAACTTTCACAGCAGCATTATTCACTAGAGCCAAAATGTGGAAACAAGCCAAATGCCCATCAACCGATGCATGGATGATCAACATATAGCATATCCACACAGTGAAGAATCATTCAACAATGAAAGGAATGGGATACTGACACTACAAGGGTGAAGTCTGAAAATATAACGCCAAGTGCAAGAAGTCAGTCCCCTGTGCCCCCCACAAAACGCACATATGCTATGATTCCATTTATATGAAATGCCCAGAATCAGCAAATCCATAGAGACAGAATGGAGATTAGAGTTGCCAAGGCTGGGAGACAGGGGGCTGGGGAGCAGGCCCTCATGGGTACATTCGGACCCTAGTCAGGCACCTGCTGACTGATATTCCCGAGAGGCTCTGCTGCGGCCTTCTCCTCTCTTTAAGGGCCTTCCAGCTGGCTCTGAGCTCTGTTTGGCACTGATCTGAGTCGGAAGCTTAGTGAAGGAAGAAAACATGACGCTGTTAGTAAGAGCGGAGGCTTTAGGACTCAAGCCTATCTGGATTCCAGGCAGACTTACTTCTACTTCTTCCTGGCTAAGTGCCCTGGGGATTGGGCTTCTCACCTCTAAATTCCATTGTCACCCTTTACAGAAGAGTAATCTGAGGCTCAGACAATTAAAGTCAAGTGCCCACGCTGCTAGTTGATGAAAGAACCGCTGGAAGACTTGGCTTCCACTGCAAGGGACACAGGTTCATTCCCTGCTTGGGGAACTAAGATCCCACATCACACAGAATGCAGGCCAAAAATATAAATAAATAAACCCAATAAATCTGGCTTCCAGAGCTTATGATCTTTACCACCACACACTACATCTCAAAACTCTGAAATTGGACAATGATGTCTGTGCAGTGCATGTTTTGTGAGAGAACTGACCGAGCTGCTGTACATAAAGCATCTTGGTGCTTGAGACACAGCATCCAACAAACGGCACCAAGCCTGCCACACTTAGCCCCTGGCATTCAAAGCACAATCTGCTATTGGAAATGATTTTTTTTTTTTCAGACTTCCAGGTGAGGTGTGTCTGGGGAGAGATGGACAATACTAACCGTCCGGTATTCCCTGAAGTTCCCGTGGGGTCCTGGGACTTCCCCTACAGAACAGACCAAGAGAGTGGACTCATGCTTTCCAGGGAACCTGCTGGCATCAACTTCAAGGGGCCTGGACCTGACAAGAGCTCGGAGCTAGATGGGGGCTTCAGTGGCTAAGAGGAGGAGTGGGGAGGGCTCCCAGGAGGTAAGCTGAGGGTCCAGTCCGCTTGGCCCTGTCAGCAACAATGGTCCTCAAAGGCAAGCTGGAGGCCAAAGGAGACTTTCAGTGAGAAACTTTCAAAGGAGCCTAGAACCCCAGCTTGGAAGTGGATGAGAGGGTGTGGCACTTAGTCAAAGGAGAGCTGCCTTTCCCCTTTTGGGGAGCAGGAGTCGGGAAAGCAGCAGAGAGCCACGGAAGGAGCCTAAAATCATTTCTAGCACTTACCAGGAAGGAACTGTTCCCAGACTCCATTTCTCCATTTTCAACATGAAGCAAATAACACTGACCTTACAGAGATCAGAGCACCAGATACATACAGCAAGTATCCAGCACGGGGCTGCTGCTGCTGCTGCTAAGTCGCTTCAGTCGTGTCCGACTCTGTGCAACCCCAGAGACAGCAGCCTAGCAGGCTCCCCCATCCCTGGATTCTCCAGGCAAGAACACTGGGTGGGTGCCATTTCCTTCTCCAATGTATGAGGGGAGGGGGAGGGGGGGCGCCCTTTCTTGTCCAACTCTTCGAGCTCCATGGAATGCGCCCCCGGCCCTCCGTCCATGGGATTTTCCAGGCAAGAGTACTGGAGTGGGGTGCCATTGCCTTCTCCACCAGCACGGGGCAGGCACAAAATAATAATAAAATTTATCTGGTTACTTATTTACTGTGCTAAACTTTACGGGTACATTTGATATTCTCATTGAATCCCCACAACCACTCTGTGTGGGAGATCTCATCATTAGCCCCCTTTCGCAGACGAGGAAACTGACGTTTAAAGAGTTACAAGATTGCATGTTCAAGATCATACAACTAGGGAGCTGTCAAGCTGGGATTTGAAACTGGGCAGTGAGATCTCCGAGCCTCCATCTGAAGTGGTTCCACTCTCCCTGCCTCTTCTCAAGCGATCATCAACGCCAGTTCGCGATGATGTCATTCAGGTAACTTGGACAGTGTGAAGGAATGGCCGAGACCATTTATTGACTTCAGACGAGACCAGCTCCCCCTTTATAGAGGATGTAGTATTATCTCATCAAATCCTTGCAACCTCTCTGTGTTGCTGTTGTTCAGTTGCTAAGTCATGTCCAACTCTGCGACACCATGGACCGCAGCACACGAGGCATCCCTGGTCCTTCACCATCTCCCAGAGTTGGTCCAAACACATGGCCATTGAGTCGGTGATACCAGCTCTGTGAGAGATGTAATATATTAACTTCACTGTGAAGAGGAGGAAACAGAGGCAGAGCAGTGAAGTGAATCATTCAGGGTTATGGTCAGGCAGTAAGAAGAGAAATGAGAGCCCACTTCAGCCTTAGGTTGGGTTCCAGGGAAATAGTTGCTAGATAATAAGTTATCTCACCTCTGGGAGGCCAGGTAGCCTTGTGTCTACACAGGAAAACAAAAGTAGATAAATGCAGGAATTCACAGCCCTATAAAAAATGAATTAAGATAAAATACATGTACCCTTACTACTTAATGAGGGAGGTTTATGAACACAAATGCATGACAATGACTCAGAGGAGCATAATTATCTTATCATAAGTTAAAGGCAATCAATTTTCATTTCTAAGTAAACATCATATTTCCTTGATCCTAAAACACACCTTTCTTTTTTTTTTTTTTTTGGTCATTTCTGAAGTCCAGGGATAGGCACGTTGAATTTCTGTCTTTCTTCCCTCCCTTAAAAGCTGATATTGAATGGAGACTTGGTCAGAGGATGGATGTTGCCTTAGAACTGAAGTTCCTGCTTCTTGCTTCTGTCCTAGGTGAAGGTTCCCCTCCCCCACTTCTCCTCTTGTCTTCCTTTCCTTCTCTCAAGTCAAAAAGGAAAAGTGGGCATCCCTGTTAGGAATAAGAGGTAGCTAGAGGAATCATGGAAGAATTAAGTGGTTGGGGATAGCATAAATAGAAGTCTTCTCTCCCTTAGCCCAGGACACCCCCTATACCCTGATCCATAATGCAAAGACATGGGAATGGTTGAGTGAGCCTGGATCCACCCATCCTAGGCTGGAGGAGTATGGTCAGTGGAGAGAGGGTCTTTGTGAATTCAGATGCCACAGACCCCTCAGCAATGCCACAGTAGAACCTGGTCATCAACCTGAGGTTCTGGGTTCCCAGAATGGATGCTTCTCATTCTCCTGCTTCTGATTGGTTCTCTCAATATCCCTTCGGGGAAGGACCCTCCCGCTGGCCCAGGAGAGGTGACGCTGTCCTCCCCGAGGCAGAATAGACTGTGTACCCCCTGGGCAAGTCATTTATCTCATCCCAAATGCACCTAGCCTCACCCTGCCCCAGTCTCTCTCTGAATTAACAAGGGGCCTCCTTCAAGGGCCTTCAGTCTCAAATGTGGGGTTGGCCATGATCATGGGCTCTCAAGGTTCTCCTCTCTCTTGAACTCTTAAAATGTAAAAGAAAGAAAAGAATCAAAGAAAGTACCCAGTCAGGAATCAGAAGTGCCGGGTTCAATCCTGACCCTCACTCTTCCTTGTCTGTGAAATGGGCACAGACCTGACCTATCTCTGAACCTGATTTCCTACTTCCTTTCCAGCCTGGCATCCAAGGCCTACAGGCTGTTACCCAGAGCTCCTGGTAGCCTCTGCCTGGGCAGGGACTTCCGATAAAGCCCCTGGGCTCCGATAAAGCCCACTATAAGCTTTGTGGGGGCAGCCTCTGGCCTGCCTTGTTAATATGTGTTGAATTGAATCACTCAGAAGCCACACTCTGGCCTCCTTTTAAATACCAGACCCCAAAGACAGGCAGATTCAACCTCAGTGTAGGCTTCTTAACAAAACTCTGGCCCAAGGAGCTTTGCCTCCACCCTTGGGTGCAGAGCCAAGTCTCAGCCCAAGCTGTGGGGGATGGTGTGGGGGAGGGCAGGAAAGGGAGAGCAAGGGGGTGGATGAAGTCCTCAGGAGAGCCAAAGGATAGGTCTCATCAAGGCGAATGGCTGGTGGCACCCAAATCTGCTGGAAGCCACTGAACCTAGCCAGCACTCAACAAGCACACAGCTCCCCGGGGCAGTGTGTGCTGGGTGAGAGCCAGGCTACTGGATTCACTCTGCGCCTACAACCTGTCTGACCTTGGGCCACAACTTCACCTACCTGTAAAATGGGAGTAAGTAGTACCTGCCTTCTAGAGCTGTGGAATGATCAAAACAGTGCTAGCACAGAGCTAATTCTTGGGTGTTGTTCCCTGCTATTACCTGCCCGGAGGCTCACATACACTATTATCTCATAGAATCTTCAGGACAAGCCTGGGAAGAAATAATTGTTTTCTAGATGAAAAACCTGAGGCTCGAGTTACACTGCAGCTTTGTAGCAAGGCTGGGATTGAAAGGTTCCCTATTCTTGTTCATTTCAAGTTCCACGGTACCAGGTCCCCCCCAGGAGGAGAGAAGAGTAAAGTACAGTGTCATGGGAAAAGGGAAAGAAAAAATAATGAAGGGAAATTGATGCCACTGAGAAGGGCTCAAGGTGGGAGAAACTGGCTGGTGGGCAGGCAGATGGACCATCTTTTCCCACCGTGAGCACTGCCTCTCATGGAGGATGCTGGCTGCAGACTGAGGGTCTCTCAAGAGCTACAGGTCTTTCCCAGCAAGGCTGTCTCAGGCTCAGGAAAATCCTGCTGCCAGTGATACCACAGATCAGCCTCCACAAGGGAGGAAGGAGAACAGGAGGAATGAGGGCCTGTCCTCAGCCCCTCGGACGGCAAGGAGATCCAACCAGTCCATCCTAAAGGAAATCAATCCTGAATATTCATTGGAAGGACTGATGCTGAAGCTGAAGCTCCAATACTTCGGCCACCTAATGCGAAAAGCCGACTCACTGGGAAAGACCCTGTTTCTGGGAAAGACCCTGTTTCTGGGAAAGACTGAGGGCAGGAGGAGAAGGGGATGACAAATGACGAGATGGAATCACAGATTCAATGGGCATGAATTTAAGCAAACTCCAGGAGATGGTGAAGGACAGGGAAATCTGGCGTGTTGCAGTCCGTGGGGTCTCAAAGAGTCGGATACAACTGAACAATAGCAACAAACAAAAGAACAGGCACCAGGCTGGCCCCAGGCTGGCCCCAGGCTTCTCAGGTCCCGGACATTTCATTCTGGAGAGGGGAATGGGGTGGGGGTGGCCACATGGGGCGGGTGGACAGGCGGCATCCCTTCCCCTCCCAGCCAGCAGCAGGCAAGCCTGTGGGGAGGCGAGCAGGAGTCCAGAGGGCGGGCAGCTGTGACCACGAGCCAGGCATCTTTCTGACCACAGGGTTTGGCAAAGGGCAACCAGACTGCCTTCTCAGACTGCAAAGAGAAGGCGTCTCTTCAGCTCAGAGGAATTCCTGCCTAGAGCCACTGGTCTATTCCCAGACTCGCCACACACTGGAGCAGGAAGGGGTTTCCTGAGGTCAGCCAACGGGACCTTCTCATGTGTGGGGAGGAGAGGAAGGTCACCCAAGTAGAGAAGGTGTAAATGAGACCAGAACCTGGGTGCTCCAACACCAACGCCTAGTCCCATGGCCTTTGGGGCAAGTAGCAGAGACTCAGGTCAGGTCTCCGTGACTCTGGCTCTGTTCCCGGCTAGCAGTTCTCTAGAAACATCCTTCAGCTTGTAGATTCTATAGTTCTGAGATAGAGGGTGATTGGCATGCACCCAGGTGCACCTGTGTGTCTATTCATTCAACAGTTATTGAGGGCCAGGCTCCACTTCAGGCCCTGGAGATAAAGCTGTCCACAAAAGAGATGAAGCCCCTCCTCTTGGGGGCCCAACTTTCCAGGGAAGAGAATTACAGTCTGGGGGGGGGGGCGGTCTATGTAGAAGGACCCTCGTGTATCAGTGGTGCCCAGAGGCTGGTAGTTCCGGAACGTCCCATCCATACCATTAAGAGCCACACCCCTCTCCTGGCTTCCTTGTGCATCTCAGCAAACTTAGACAGATCTTGTGAAAGCATTTCCTGGGCCCTCACCCCACACCCTGACTCCATGCTCCCACAGCACCCCAGACTACTTTGTCTGACAAGCCTTGCAATCATCGATTCTGTTTGCCGACTGTGTGAACAACCTGAAAAGGGCCTGCATCACTGTATCCTCTGGTCCCCAGTGCCTGGGAGACAGGAGTTCCCTGGAACCTCTTGTTGAATACAAGTCTGATTGAATGAAACCATTGATTCTGAGCTCTGATCGTTCATCTGGAAAAAAAACGGCGATCACTATCTGGATGACTCCTGACTGTCCCACAGATCAGATGAGACAGGAGATGAAAGGACCTTGGAACTAGAAGGCTGTTCTGCCAGCGATAGTTCTTATTATCCCCCATAAAAATGGCACCAGTTAAGTGCCTCTCTCTGGGAAAGGACTCAGAGGTGGTGATCTTGGCACTGGCAGGGAGCGTATATGCTGGTGCAGGAGTGGCCCATGGGATGCTGTGAAGAGGACTGGCCCCCCGGGCCAGCAGGGCCCTGCTGAGTCAGCCCACAGCAGAGGGCAAAGGGGAGGAAGGGAAAGAGAGCAGGCACCGAGTCCCCACGGCCACCCATCCGTCTGTCTGCTGCAGCCAGTAACCTCCAGCAGGACGGAAGCACTGCCCGGCCATAAATGACTGCTGGCTCCAGGCTGGCCACCCGCCCTGGCTGCCCGCACGGAAGGGCCGGACTTTACCCAGCAAATCGGGAAGGAACTGGAACCTCTGAACTTGGGACTTGGGCTCCGTCGATAAGGCCAGTGGACAAACAGAGGGCAGGGGCTGAGGTTCCCCTTTATACACACAGAAGCCCGGCTCCAGGCTGATACTGCCGAGATCTTTGCCCTTTAGTTCAAACAGGAAATCTTAAAATGGAAAATGAGCTGCGTAAGGAAGGGGCGCGGCCACCAGCTCACAGGGAAGACGGAGCAGGTTGTTCCCAATAGAGCTTTGAAAGGGGAGGGATTCAGCCAGCCAGGGGTGTCTGGGGGACAGAGAAAGCGGCACTGGGCAGGTGAGAGCAGCCTCAGACTGCCTTCCTCGTGGGGTACGAAGCCACTGAAGGGCCAGGGAGAAGCAGAAGGCTCATCTGAGCCACAGTATATCACCTGTTCCTCATGGGGCTTGTGGGGCTTGAGTTCACCCATAGGAACCTCAGTTTCTCCATCCATAAATTGGGCTAGTAACACCATCCCCATCAGAGAGCAAACAAAAGGATCTGAATGAAGGCATGAGTGTGTGCTGCAAACTGCAATGGGCTTGACTGGCATTCTGGCAGAGCCCCCCACCACCACCAGCACACACACACCCCTACACCCCACCACCCCCCAAAGGTATTTCACAATTGAGAGGGGAAATCCCAAATAATATCTCCTGCTCCCCAAGCCACCCCCATACACCCCCCGTGGTAGCAGTTCAAAGAAGAGAAAATTGAGAGAAGATAAATAATTAGAGAACCCCAACAGTCTCCCTGCTGAGGTTTCCAAGTAATTATTCATCTGTAAATTACCCCCTCTCGCCTTAATTCTATCTCCAGATCCTTTTGACAGGGTAAATTCATTTATTTACATCTCTAGCTATCCTGCTTTGGTAAACATTCCAACAAGCTTGGATGGCCCATTAAAGAAACAAAAAGTTGGAAGAAGTAAGGTCAACAGGACAGAGAGAGAGAAATTAACTCGTGGTCATTACTGGCACTTACACAATTAACCTTGGAGGGTAATTAATGAAGACTCCAAGCCAAGGCAAACCTCATCCCCTGCCAAAAGGGAGCCCGTCACAGCAGGGTGGGAGCTGCCGGAGGCCCCTGTCCCCCTGGCTTATACCTCCCACCAGCAGTAGGGCTGGAGGGGAGATGGCTGGAAGGTTCCAGGCACTGGTATGGGCTGCACTTTGATTTTCAGGAAGAACTCTCCTTAGCTCATGAAGTCACTTCCTTCTCATTCACCAACCCCCAACCCTACCAGACCACCCCTCTCCAAGGCCTGGCCACTTCTGGACCTGGCACACTTTAGCTGCTGAATGAATGGGTCAATGTACTGTTCATTCTGGTGTCTGAAGGCATGTCAGATATGTCCAGTTCCACAGCTGCCCCTCTGATGAAGGCCACCATCCTCCTTTGTCTGTACCAGTCCTCTCAGCCTCCACACAGAATTATCTCTTAAAAAGCAAACCAAAAAAAAAAAAAAAATCAAGCAAGGTAATACACTTCAGTTCTGACCACCAAGGAAAAAGTCATGGTTAAGACAGGGATCCCTGGGTGATTCTCTAGTGCTTAGGTGGTTAGGGTCTTGTAGCAGGTCCAGTGGTAAAGAATCTGCCTACCGATGCAGGAGACACAAGAGTCGTGGGTTTGAGCTTTGGGTAGGGAAGATCCTCTGGAGAAAGATATGGTGACCCATTCCAGTATTCTTGCCTAGAAAATTCCATGGACAGAGGAGTTTGGTGAGCTACAGTCCAATGGGGTCACAAAGAATTGGACACAACAGAGCATGCATGATCCATACTCAGTGGTTAGGGCTCAGAGCTTTCACTGCTGGGGCCCAGGTTCAATCCCTAGTCAAGGAAGTAAGATCCCGCAAGCTGTACTGCCAAAAAAAGACAAAGATCCCTGGGCTTGAAGTCTGGGCCTGAACAGACTGCCTCTGAGGCCTTGGGTAAGTTACTTGACATCTCTGAAACTTAGCTTCCTCTTCTGAGAAGAAAATAGCAAGAGTGTCTATTTCTTTACAGTTGCTCGTGTTATAAGTTAGTGAAGGGATGCTGAGCACTTAATAAATATTAGCTATCAGCAGCAGCACAATTATTATTGACATTATCATCACTGCTTAAAATGCCTTCACTGTTTTCCCGTTGTCTTTGGCTTAAAAGTCAAGCTCTTTAACTCAGCACCTGGACCTGCTGGCCTCCCAGCCTCAATTCTCACTCCTTCCCATTCTTTCTAGTCCAGCCACAGAAATCCTTGTTGTTATTCAGTCGCTAAGTCGTGTCTGACTCTTTGCGACTCCGTGGCCTGCAGCATACCAGGCCTCCTTGTCCCTCAAGAAGTCTTTGCAATTTCCCAAATGCTCCTTTCTCTCTCCGCATCAGCTCTCTGCCTTGGCTGCTTTCTCTCCCAGGACCCAGACACGCACACATAACAAACATAGAGAAAGAAAAAGGCTCCATCCCACAAAGAGTCTCCATCCTCAGAGACTTGCCCAGATTTGGGCAGAGAGTATGTGTGAAGCTGAGTTGGACCTTGAAACCAGCCTTTCTACATTTTCTGTCTTCTAAAGAGAGCTTTCCAGTTGCTTTGAAATATCCAATAATTCTATGAAAAGAGAAGGTAGATATGACCACCTCCACCTGAAAATGAAGGAACTATGGTTCACAGAAAGCCAGCGCCTTGCCCGCAGTCATGACCTAGCAGCTGCAGGAATAGTATTTTCAGTCATCCCAAACAGCAGAATGGGGAGAAAGAACACCCCCCTGAAAGTAGACCTGAGTTTGCATTCCCAGGAAGACCGGGGACAAACTCTCAGCTTCAAGTTTCTTCATCTACAAAGCAGAGATAAGAATGATTCTTTTGCAAGATGCTTTGGAAAGATGATTGAGATACTTGCTGTAAGAGAAAAGAGCCCAGCCTCTTGGAAACAAGAGCAGAGGGATAGAGGAGAGGGGGGCTGCACAGAGCGATGTGGAAGGGGCCAGAGGAAAACAGGAGAAGCAGCCTCTGCCTCCATCCTTGGGCTCAAGGACCTTCACAGCCTTCAGTTCACTCTCAAAGGTCAAGGGCAAATGGCATCCTCAGCAGAGAGGCACGGGGCGGTTAAGACCAGAAGTAGAGGCAAGATTGGGGCTGGGGACACCGGCCAGCATCCACGAGGAAGCCACAGTGAAGGGACTGGTGCAACATCCTGCTGAGACGGCAGCCCACCAGGCTCCCCCATCCCTGGGATTCTCCAGGCAAGAACACTGGAGTGGGTTGCCATTTCCTCCTCCAATGCATGAAAGTGAAAAGTCAAAGTGAAGTCGCTCAGTCATGTCTGACTCTTAGCGACCCCATGGACTGCAGCCTACCAGGCTCCTCTTTCCACGGGATTTTCCAGGCAAGCGTACTGGAGTGGGGGTACCATTGCCTTCTCCAACTTCCTAGGAGAATGCTAAAGACAGATGCTGCAGGCACACCTGGGGCCAGGAGGCAGGAGTGGCTTGGAAAGGGCAGGGATCTAAGACACAATTCCCCAGACAAATCTGGGGAATTGTTCCCACAACCACCAGCCCAGAAGTAGCAGTTCTATTTAACCAACATTTTCTTTCTTCCAAATGTTTTCTAGGAGAGTTTTGTTTATTTCACTAAAAGAACAAATGATCCCACCAATGCTATGATTCATGTTAGGGGAAAGTAAGACAAGTTCACTTCACTGTCCAACTAGGACATGGATTTCTCAGGGACAAGGTTTAGATCCAGAGCCTGGCCCAATTATCTGGCCCCAGC
Organism: Nanger dama; assembly: GCA_917880005.1. Taxonomy (NCBI): domain Eukaryota; kingdom Metazoa; phylum Chordata; class Mammalia; order Artiodactyla; family Bovidae; genus Nanger; species Nanger dama. Next base: position 23,732,278 of record CAKJTW010000025.1, on the reverse strand, counting down.
CTCAATATAGTGAATGAATGAAGAAATTAAAGAAGAATGAACACTAGGATTAAAAGAGAAAATACCTAGAAAGCCCTTAAGTTCATATTTTCTTCATATGAATATTATTGTAGTTATATAATAACATAATAATCTGATTATTATTATTATTTTACCTTATTTTCCAAATTACAGAATAAGCTATTCAGTTCAGTTCAGTTGCTCAGTTGTGTCCGACTCTTTGAAACTCCATGAATCGCAGCACGCCAGGCCTCCATGTTCATCACCATCTCCTGGAGTTCACTCAGACTCATGTCCATTGAGTCTGTGATGCCATCTAGCCATCTCATCCTCGGTCGTCCCCTTCTTCTCCTGCTCCCAATCCCTCCCAGCATCAGAGTCTTTTCCAATGAGCCAACTCTTCCCATGAAGTGGCCAAAGTACTGGAGTTTCAGCTTTAGCATCATTCCTTCCAAAGAAATCCCAGGGATGATCTCCTTCAGAATGGACTGGTTGGATCTCCTTGCAGTCCAACCAGTCTTCTGCAACACCACAGTTCAAAAGCATCAATTCTTCAGCGCTCAGCCTTCTTCACAGTCCAACTCTCACATCCATACATGACCACAGGAAAAACCATAGCCTTGACTAGACGGACCTTAGTCGGCAAAGTAATGTCTCTGCTTTGGAATATAATATCTAGGTTGGTCATAACTTTTCTTCCAAGGAGTAAGCGTCTTTTAATTTCATGGCTGCAATCACCATCTGCAGTGATTTTGGAGCCCCTCAAAATAAAGTCTGACACTGTTTCCAGTATTTCCCCATCTATTTCCCATGAAGTGATGGGACCGGATGCCGGGATCTTTGTTTTCTGAATGTTGAGCTTTAAGTCAACATTTCCACTCTTCTCTTTCACTTTCATCAAGAGGCTTTTAGTTCCTCTTCACTTTCTGCCATAAAGGTGGTGTCATCTGCATATCTGAGGTTATTGATATTTCTCCTGCAATCTTGATTCCAGCTTGTGTTTCTTCCAGTCCAGCGTTTCTCATGATGTACTCTGCATAGAAGTTAAAGAAGCAGGGTGACAATATACAGCCTTGACGTACTCCTTTTCCTATTTGGAATCAGTCTGTTGTTCCATGTCCAGTTCTAACTGTTGCTTCCTGACCTGCATACAGATTTCTCAAGAGGCAGGTTAGGTGGTCTGGTATTCCCATCTCTTTCAGAATTTTCCACAGTTTATTGTGATTCACACAGTCAAAGGCTTTGGCATGGTCAATAAAGCAGAAATAGACGTTTTTCTGGAACTCTCTTGCTTTTTCCATGATCCAGTGGATGTTGGCAATTTGATCTCTGGTTCCTCTGCCTTTTCTAAAACCAGCTTGAACATCAGGGAGTTCATGGTTCATGTATTGCTGAAGCCTGGCTTGGAGAATTTTGAGCATTACTTTACTAGCATGTGAGATGAGTGCAATTGTGTGGTAGTTTGAGCATTCTTTGGCATTTCCTTTCTTTGGAACTGGAATGAAAACTGACCTTTTCCAGTCCTGTTGCCACTGCTGAGTTTCCAAATTTGCTGGCATATTAAATGCAGCACTTTCACAGCATCATCTTTCAGGATTTGAAACAGCTCTACTGGAATTCCATCACCTCCACTAGCTTTGTTCGTAGTGATGCTTTCTAAAGCCCACTTGACTTCACATTCCAGGATGTCTGGCTCTAGATTAGTGATCACATCATCATGATTATCTGGGTCATAAAGATCTTTTTGTACAGTTCTTCTGTGTATTCTTGCCACCTCTTCTTAATATCTTCTGCTTCTGTTAGGTCCAGACCATTTCTGTCCTTTATCGAGCCCATCTTTGCATGAAATGTTCCTTTGGTATCTCTAATTTTCTTGAAGAGATCTCTAGTCTTTCCCATTCTGTTGTTTTCCTCTATTTCTTTGTACTGATCACTGAAGAAGGCTCTCTTATATCTTCTTGCTATTCTTTGGAACTCTGCATTCAGATGCTTATATCTTTCCTTTTCGCTTCTCTTCTTTTCACAGCTATTTGTAAGGCCTCCCCAGACAGCCATTTTGCTTTTTTGCATTTCTTTTCCATGGGGATGGTCTTGATCCCTGTCTCCTGTACAATGTCATGAACCTCATTCCATAGTTCATCAGGCACTCTATCAATCAGATCTAGGCCTTAAATCTATTTCTCACTTCCACTGTATAATCATAAGGGATTTGATTTAGGTCATACCTGAGTGGTCTAGCGGTTTTCCCTACTTTCTTCAATTTGAGTCTGACTTTGGCAATAAGGAGTTCATGATCTGAGCCACAGTCAGCTCCTGGTCTCACTTTTGTTGACTGTATAGAGCTTCTCCATCTTTGACTGCAAAGAATATAATCAGTCTGATTTCGGTGTTGACCATCTGGTGATGTCCATGTGTAGAGTCTTCTCTTGTGTTGTTGGAAGAGGGTGTTTACTATGACCAGTGCATTTTCTTGGCAAAACTCTGTTAGTCTTTGCCCTGCTTCATTCTACATTCCAAGGCCAAATTTTCCTGTTACTCCTGGTGTTTCTTGGCTTCCTACTTTAGCATTCCAATCCCCTATAATGAAAAGGACATCTTTTGGGGGTGTTAGTTCTAAAAGGTCTTGTAGGTCTTCGTAAAACTGTTCAACTTCAGCTTCTTCAGCATTACTGGTTGGGGCATGCTGCACAGGCACAGGAGGGCCTAAAGGAGCTATCTCAGGTTGAAGGTCCGGAAAGGTGGCAGTAAGGAGATACCCCTCATCCAAGGTAAGGAACAGCGGCTATGTTTTGCTGGAGCAGCCATGAAGAGATACCCCACACCCAAGGTAAGAGAAACCCAAATCAGACGGTAGGTGTTGCAAGAGGGCATCAGAGGGCAGACATACTGAAACCATACTCACAGAAAACTAGTCAATCTAATCACACTAGGACCATAGCCTTGTCTAACTCAATGAAACCAAGCCATGCCTTCAGGGCAGCCCAATTTGGGCGGGTCATGGTGGAGAGGGCTGACAGAATGTAGTCCACTGGAGAAGGGAATGGCAAACCACTTCAGTATTCCTGCCTTGAGAACCCCATGAACAGTATGAAAAGGCAAAATGATAGGATACCAAAAGAGGAACTCCGCAGGTCATTAGGTGCCCAATATGCTACTGGAGATCAGTGGAGAAATAACTCCAGAAAGAATGAAGGGATGGAGCCAAAGCAAAAACAATGCCTTGTGGATGTGACTGGTGATAGAAGCAAGATCCGATGCTGTAAAGAGCAATATTGCATAGGAACCTGGAATGTCAGGTCCATGATTCAAAGCAAATTGGCAGTGGTCAAACAATGGCAAGGGTGAAGGTCGACATTCTAGGAATCAGCGAACTAAAATGGACTGGAATGGGTGAATTTAACTCAGATGACCATTATATCTACTACTACGAGCAAAAATCCTCAGAAGAAATGGAGTAGCCATCATGGTCAACAAAAGAGTCCGAAATGCAGTATTTGGATGCAGTCTCAAAAACAACAGAATGAGTAAACTATTACATGAATAGAAAAACAGTTTTAAGTTAAACTAACCTGAATTAACTCTTGCTTTTTCTGCTTACTTCCCTGAGCCTCAATTTTCTTGTCTGTTCAATAAATATTTTTTTAATTTGGAATTTATTTTTATTGGGAAGATTCAAGATTATGTATATAAAGGGCTAGCCATATGGTTTTCACTTAAAACATGAAAACTTGTCTTCTAAACCATAAACCTAGTCCAACAAAATTCACAAGCACAGCATATATGCTGCATTCTCTGACCACAGAGCAATTTAGTTGAAAATAAATAATGAAAAGATAACAGAGAATCTTATGGTTTTGGAAATTTATGAGCATACTTCTACAGAAGTCAAAGATCAAAGAAAGAATTAAAGTAGAAATTAGAACATAGATAGAACTGGTTGTCAATGAAAATGTTACATGTCAAAATGGATTGAACACAGCTAAATCAACACTCAGTGAGGATATGTAACTTTAAATAATTAGTTGAGCAAAGAAGAAAGGTTGAAATGCCATGAGCTAAATACTTAATTTAAGGATTAAAAAAACAACCACAGGATAAACCCAAAGAGAGCAGACATAAGAAAGAAATGAAAATAAGAGCAGAAATTAATGAAGTAAAAGATAAAAATAAGATAGCCTCAACAAAGTCAGAAATTGGTTCTTTATGAAGTCTAAAAAAAATTGATAAACTTTCAGTGAGAATGGTCAAGAAAAAAAATGAAAAGGCTTAAATAAATAAGATTAAGAATAATAAAAGGGGAAAATCATGGATAGGTAGAAATTAAAAAGATGAGTCAAAGCTGATTTTTTCAGTAGTCACATATGGATGTGAGAGTTGGACTATAAAGAAAGCTGAGAGCCAAAGAATTGATGCTTTTGAACTGTGGTGTTGGAAAAGATTCTTGAGAGTCCCTTGGACTGCAAGGAGATCCAACCAGTCCATCCTAAAGAAAATCAGTCCTGAATATTCATTGGAAGGACTGATGCTGAAGCTGAAACTCCAGTACTGGCCACCTGATCTGAAGAACTAACTCATTGGAAAAGACCCTTGGAAAGATTGAAGGCAGAGAGACGACAGAAGATGAGATGGTTGGATGGCATCACCAAGTCGATGAACATAAGTTTGAGCAAGCTCCGGGAGTTGGTGATGGACAGGGAATTCTAGCGTGCAGCAGTCTATGGGGTTGCAAAAGTCAGAAACGACTGAGGGACTGAACTGAAATGAAAAAGACAAGAAATACTCTGAACAACTTTCTGCCAATAAATGTAAAATTTAGACAAGCTAGAAAACCATAATCAGGGAATTCCAAAGCAGTCCAGTGGTTAGGACTCAGCCTGGGTTCCATCCTGGTTGAAGAACTAAACTCCCTCATGCTGCACAGGGTAGCCACACACACACACAAAAGTATAATCAACCAAAATTGTCTGAAAAATTAGAGAAGCTGGCTTTTCCTTTAACCATTAAAGATATTAAATCTATAACTTAAAACCAACCCATAAAGAACTGACAGGTCCACTGGTTGCCAGAACAAGCTCTAACTTAATATTGAGAACAGGTAATTACAGGAAATTCCCTGGTGGTCCAGTGGTTAGGACTTTATGCTTCCACTGCTGGGGGCAAGAATTCCATCCCTGGTCAGGGAACTAAGACCCCCGAACAATATATTAGCAAATAAACTCCAGAAATTATAAAGAAAGATCATACACATGACCAAATGTGGTTTATCTAAGAAATGCTATGTTGGCTTAAAGTAGATATTTATTATGCTGCTGCTGCTGCTGCTAAGTCGCATCAGCCGTGTCCGACTCTGTGTGACCCCATAGACAGCAGACCCCACCAGGCTCTGCCATCCCTGGGATTCTCCCGGCAAGAACACTGGAGTGGGTTGCCATTTCCTTCTCCAATGCATGAAAGTGAAAAGGGAAAGTGAAGTCGCTCAGTCGTGTCTGACTCTTCACGACCTCATGGACTGCAGCCTACCAGGCTCCTCTGTCCATGGGATTTTTCCAGGTAGAGTACTGGAGTGGAGTGCCATTGATTTATTATGCTACTCATCATCATAACGCATTCAGTGAGAGAAATCACAATATCATATGAGGAGACAGAAAACTCTCTAAAAATTCAATACTAGTAAGTGTTTGGAGAAAAAAAAATTAGCAAACTAGAAATAGAAAGAAATTTCCTTAACTTGAAAAAAGTTATTTAACTTGAAAAAGGATATTTACAAAAATCCAAAATAAATACCATACTTGATGGTGAGTTATTAGAAGAATTTCCTTTACAGTCAGCAAAGAAGCAGCTATTTTGGTTTAAATTTTATTTCTTTTAGAGGTCCTACTTCATGGAATTATACAATACAAATTTTTTAAAGTATAAAAATTATCTTTATTCCTAAATTATATGAATATCTACCAAAAAATCAATGAAATCTATGAATTATTAGAAATAACAAGAAACTCAGAAAAATTATCAAACAAAACTCAAAAAATTTCATTTAAAATAATTATACTTTTATAACCCAACAGTCATCAGTTGAAAATTCAATTAAAAATACAATTTATCATGATAGCAAAAATGATTATAACAAAAAATGTGAAATCTTTATGAATAAAGCTATAAAATTTATTAGATAACATTTTAAAATATTTAAATGGAAAGAGAGAGTTCATAGATAAGAGATCATGTTCACAGATAGAAAGTTTCCATAGATGGATATCAAACATCCCCAAACTTATCTACAGATTCAATACAATTGAAATAAAAATACCAGCAGAGTTCTCAAGGGACCTTGAACATCTCATTTGAAATGTATGACCACAAGCAAAAGGCCAATAGTAATTCAGACAATTCTCAAGAATAACAAATATCAAAAGTTGCCTTTCCAAATATCAGAGCTTATTATAAAATTATGGCCAATTCATATTGATGTATGGCAAAAACCACCACAATATTGTAAAGTAATTATCCTCTAATTAAGATAAATAAATAAAATTATGAAAGTTAAGATAGGACACTATCCATATGTGGAGAGACATATATGCCAATTGAGGGATAACAGAGTCTAGAAACAGTCCTATGCATTTATAAATACCTAAAATAGGAAAGAATTTCATGGCAGGTCAGCAGATTGACATGGACTATTTGATAAATGGTTATAGAACGATCAGTTATGCATACAGAAGATATTCTTGATCTCTAAGTCACCCTTACCAAAAAATCAGTTTCGGGTATTTTAGTGACTAAAATGAAAAGCAAAACTTTAAAATGTTTTGCCAAAAAAACATAGAATGTATTATTGATGGTTTCAGGGTAGAGAGGGAATTCTTCCATCAAAGACACTAAAAAGCATGAACCTTTATCAAATTGATACGTTCAACAACTTCTGTCCCTCAAAATACAATATAGAAAAGTGAAAAAGCAAAAACTTTACAACACTAGCCAAGGAGTGGTAGGTAGAGCATATACAGTACCATTATATGGTACTTTATGTATCAAAGTTATACAACCATGCGTATCTTTAAATGGCAGATGTCTCTTTCTCTCTGTTTTTGGTAGTTTCTAATTTTCTACAATGAACATGTATGTCTTTTATAATCAAGGAAAGAAAGAATAAATACTTTATTTAACAAGACAGACCCCCTAATTGTGAGGATAAATACCAGGCAGCTGAAAGGAGAAAGAAAAAAACAAAACAAAACCCACTAGGTATAAAAATAACGTTCCCTGGGTTTGATCTTCCAGCAACAAGCTACAATCTCAGGAACTCTTTCTCCCCTGAGCTTTTCTGAGTCCCATGCAACAAAATAAGGCAAAATGTGCCTGTTGAATTATATTGTTCTGACGTAGAAAAGAGAAACCTTTTGTGCATTTAAAGAAAAAAAGCATACTGGTCCTCCCAAGTCTTATTTTTAGTTTTACTATAATTCAGTCTCCTAAAGCCTCTGCAGCCAAGTGAACTCGGAAAGTTTGTTTTTCATTCTTGAAGTGTCATTTGTTGCTCTGCTTCTTGTGGAGGTGAGTGCCATGCAGTCTCACTGCAGGCAGGGACTTCCCTGGAGATTAGCGTGTTCCCTGGCATTCATCTGATTTGGCCCCAACCCCTCGCTGGCCTCCACAATTGTTTCATTATTTCCTGGGAGGAGATTAGGAGCTTGGAGCAGTAAGGGGATGAGAGCAGCGGAGAAGCTCAGCTGGGATTGTGGTCCCCCTGATGCAGCCCTCAAAACTCAGACACCAAGAGGTGCATAATCTGCCTTTTGTCACCCACAAGGAATCAGGCATGGAACCAAATGCCACAGGCTGTGACCAGCTTGGCCTCGAGCCTCACCCTGGCATGCTCAGATGCTGTCTTTCAGCCCCTTAGTGACATCCCACCTACCCAGATGCCAAGAGGCCTTAAAAATCTTCTTGTGGGCAATGTATGGAGAGAGGAGGAAGAGTTGGAGAAGGAAAGGAGAAAGGAAACAAGGAGAGACTTATTCCATAATAACAGCCAGTGCCTTCTGCGTGCCAGACTTTACCCCAGACAATTTACTCTACGGTATATCATTTAATCCTCAAAGCAACACAATGGATTCAGTAATTGGTTTTGTTTGTTTGGCTTTGCCTGTTTTTCAGAGAACAAAACAACTTCACAGTGTTTATGCATCTTGCCCATGTTGTCCAGTCACTCAGTCGTGTCTATCTTTTTGTGACCCCACGAACTGCAGCACACCAGGCTTCCCTGTCCTTCACTGTCTCCCATAGCTTGCTCAAACTCATGTCCAATGTGTCGATGATGCCGTCCATCTTGCCCATAGTCATGTGCTATTAAGAGCAAGAAGTAGGACTTAACATTATGTGTTCGGGCTTAACCCCTCTCCAAGTACCCATCACAGTTGCCTGGAGAGTTGAGGTTTTTCTTCCAAAAGAGAAAAAATAAATAAAAAGGTGTATGTGTGGCCAGTTGTGTCTGACTGCGACACCATGGACTATAGCCCACCAGGCTCCTCTGTCCCTGGGATTTCCCGAAAGAATACTGGAGTGAGTTTCCATTTCCTCCTCCAGGGGATCTTCCCAACACAGGGATCAAACGTACGTCTCTGGTGTCTCCTGCATTGGCAGGGGGAATCCTTACCACTGAGCCACCTGGAAAACCCACATGTGGCTTGGCTGCCCCCAAATATTCAGGGGCTCCCTGTTTCCTGAACTTATTTATCAGGATTCCATATCTACCTCTACAGTTTCTCCCCAAGATGACCCCTACCCATCTCCCCAAATCCCAGGTCTGTGCAGGATGGCTGGTCCCCACCTCGGGCCTCCACCCTTCCAAGTTCAAGGCTGTCTCTGGTTTTAATTGCCAGGTAGCTTCTCTCCTTTCTCCAGTTTCCTGGAATGACTTCTGTTTCAGCCCAATAAGTCAAGAAGCCATCATGGACTCCATTAAGTGCATTAACTCCTTCATTAAACCATTCAATTTTACTAAGCAGCCACTATGTGACAGACTGTGATTTAAATCCTAAATAAACACTCCAGTGAAACTCACAGGGAGCTCGAGAAAGACTGCTCTGACTGTTCTGGTTGATCAGAGATCTGAAAGTTGAGCAAGAAAAGTTAAGTAGAATAATTGGAGGAGGGGGTGTTACTAAGAGGATTAGACCAAAGGAACCACCATGAAACAATAGACCAGAGGCAAAATGTAAACTAGCTGTGGGAACAGGGCCAAGTTATTCTACCAACGTTTATGAATCTCGGTTACTAAATAATGTGTGTGTGTTAGTCGCTCAGTTGTGTCTTGCGAGCCCGTGGGATGTAGCCCACCAGGCTCCTCTGTCCATGGGATTCTCCAGGCAGGAATACTGGAGTGGGTTGCCAGTCCCTTCTCCAGGGGATCTTCCTGACCCAGGGATGGAACCCAGGTCTCCTGCATTGCAGGCAGATCCTTTACCACCTGAGACACCAGGGAAGCCCTACTAAATAATAGGATGTCATTATCCAGTCAACTCCCGATCCCCGACATCAACACCATCTGTTATCCCTGCCCAAACCTCCACTGAAGAAAGGGACTTCACTTGTCTTGCTCACTACATCCGCAGCACTGAAAAAAGTGCTAAACTGGGAGTGTTTATTGAATGAATATCCGACGGCTTTACTCATCTGCTAGACCAATGGTTCTCAAAGCCTGATTCTCTAAGCAGTGGTGGCCTGGATCTTGGAGAAACACAAATTCTCAGGCCCCATTCTAAGCCTACTAAATCAGGAACTCTAGAGTGGGGGGCCAAGGAATTTATATTTTCCACAAGACCTCTCCCCACCCCCACCCCCGCCATGACTCTGATGCCCAATTGACTTTGAGAAAACACTGATCTAGAGATAAGCTCCTAGAATGCAAAGCCTGGCTTACTGAATTCTAAGCACAGTGCTGAGCAAGCTTATGAGCTCTAACCCAGAACTCACATTCCAAGCAAAATTCAAGCCAATGTGAAGAATGTCAGAACCATGCCCGCTCAGGGAGCAGGGCCTCCTCCCTCCACCAGCCCCCAGAAAGATGCTCCTACCTTTGCCAAGGATGCCCTTCCCTTCTGGGTGCAATCAAAAGAAAGAAAGAAAGTGAAGTCACTCAGTCATGCCCAATTCTTTTCAGCCCCACGGACTGTAGCCTACCAGGCTCCTCCACCCATGGGATTTTCCAGGCAAGAGTACTGGAATGGGCCGCCATTTCCTTCTCCAGGGGATCTTCCCAACCTAGGGATTGAACCCAGGTCTCCTGCATCATAGGCAGATGCTTTACTGTCTGAGCCACCAGGGAAATCTCCTTCTGGGTTTCCCAAGGATCTAGTGGTTAAGAATCTGCCTGCTAATGCAGGGGATCCAGGTTCAATCTCTGTTCCAGGAAGATTCCACATGCCTCAGGGAAGCTAAGCCCTGTGCCACAACTACTGAGTCCAAGCACCCTAGAAACAAGAGAAGCCACTGCAATGAGAAACCCAGACACCACAATGAAGAGGAGCCCACGATCACCACACTAGAGAAAGCCCAGGTACAGCAACAAAGACCCAGCACAGTCCAAAACTTACAATATTTCTATTTTCAAAAGTCTCCTTCTCTGGAAAGACTTTGAAAGCAATTCCTAGAAATGATCCCTTGATGTGTTCCTGGATTACAAGAGTAGACCCTTCATTATGGCCAGCATCCCATGATGGCACATGAATTAATTTAGAAGCATGTCCCTTTAGATATGCACCATCCAACACAGAAGCCACACATGTGGGTACTGAGCACTGCCAATGGGATTAGCACAAATCAAGCTGTGCTATGGGTGTAAAATCCACACCTGATCTGAAAAAAAGAAAATTGTAGTAGGAATAAAAGAGTGTAAATTATCTCATCAACAATTTTTATAGTGACTACATGTTGAAATGATAATTTGGGGATATATTGGGTTAAATAAATGTATTCTCAAATTAATTTCACCTGTTTCCATTTTCAGATGAAGTTATCCTATATGGCTCTTTTTTTTTTTTTTTGGCTGCTCTAGGTCTTGGATCTACATTGCTGACACGCGCTTTTCTCTAGCTGCAGCATAGGCTTCTCATTGCAGTGGCTCCTCTTGTTACAGAATATAGACTCTAGGATGTGCGGTCTCAGTAGTTGAGGCACATGGTCTTACTTGCCCTGCAGCACGTGGAATCTTATCGGAGCAGGGATACAACTTGTGTCCCCTGCATTGGCTGGGAGATTCTTAACCACTGGACCACCAAGAAAGTCCTGGCTCGCTTTCCTAGCTCTATTGGGCAGTACTCGCTGCTGCTGCTGCTGCGGCTGCTAAGTCGCTTCAGTCGTGTCCGACTCTGTGCGACCCCAGAGACAGCAGCCCACCAGGCCCCCTATCCCTGGGATTCTCCAGGCAAGAACACTGGAGTGGGTTGCCATTTCCTTCTCCAATGCATGAAAGTGAAAAGGGAAAGTGAAGTCGCTCAGTCATGTCCGACTCTTAGTGATCCCGTGGACTGCAGCCCACCAGGCTCCTCCGTCCATGGGATTTTCCAGGCAAGAGTACTGGAGTGGGGGTGCCATTGCCTTCTCCAGCAGTACTCTCTAGACATTCAGAATTCCACTGTGGTGAAAGCCAGGACTCATTCACCTTTGGATCTCGACAACCATCCCCTCTGTGGCACGATCCCTCTGATCCTTAAGAAATGAATATAGAAAAGTGAAGGAATTCAAAACACCTCAAGGCTTAGAAACAACTGTTGATCTTCTTAAACAACGATGCATTGATATCAACATCTGGGACCAATTCAGCTTGTTCCAACTCAAAGTCAAAGAAGGAGTTTAAAGGCCCTGGTTCTGGGCTGACCCCTAAGCCAGATGATCTCAGGAGCAACTCAATCTCCTTCTGAACTCCAATAATTGCTGCCTTGCCCATTCCATGAGCTTTATGGGAGCTGAATGAGAAAATGAATGGGAGCCTACTGCAGAGCCTCTCAGCTCTGGAGGCGTGTAAGACATTCCCCTCCATGCCTCCAGTTGTTGTCTGGCTTAGATTTTCTAGAAAGCTACAGAGTGTGCAGACATCGTGTTCCCAGGATTTACGGCTGGGTTTACAATGTTTTGGGTGAGGCCAGAAGCTTTACATGCACTCTTCTTCTTTGTTTTAAAACTAAATTTGCTTTCTCTCAAAGAGAAGAATTCAAGAAGGAGGAGGAGACTACCAAGGTGGGAAGAGCTCTGGCTCCCTTCCTCTTGATTAGCCAGACAGCGTGTTTTGGTCTATGCCTAGGGAACTGGAAGGAAAGTTGTCTTCTTCAAGGAGCAGGCTTATTTTACACTAGCCTCGCGAGTATCAGGAAATCCAACAGTCTGGGAACTCCTCTGGTGGCCCAATGGCCAAGAACCCACCTTGTAATGTAGGGGTTGTGGATTCAATCCCTGGTTAGGGAACTGAGATGCCATATGCTGAGGAGCAAGTAACCGCGAGTGTGACAGCCCCTGAACCCGTGCGCCACAGCCAGTCTGTTAACACAGTGAAAGATCCCACACGATGCAACTAAGACCCTGCAGCAAAATGAATGAATATCTTTAAAAATTCAACACTCTAATTCTATAGCTGTGGTTGGTACAATTTCCATCGACCTTCATGATCCTCAAATTATTTCTCCTTATTTATGAATTCACCTAGCTACTAAAATTGATCTAGAACCCCCAAATCAAGGCTCACAGGAACTATAGAGCTCATTCACAGATAATTGCAGAGCAGCAAAAAATTTGAGTTCCCTGATATATATGGTTGTGGGCTATCCTGGGCTCCCCCTACCTCCCCACCGCCCCAGATTCATAAATTGAAGCGCTAATCAGAGAATGTGACTCATTTTGTGACTATTATTTGCAGATTAGGCCTGTAAGAGGTAGTTAAGTTAAAATGAGGTCGTTAGGGTGGATCCTAATTCAATCTGACTGGTGTCCTCATATGAACGGGTTGAGGACACACAGACCGACACAGAGATCATGTGAGGTTGCAGCAAGAAGCGACCATCTACAAACCAAGGACAGTGGCCTCAGGAGAAATCAAACCTGCCAACACCTTGATCTCAGACTTCCAGCTCCAGGACCATGAGAAAATGAAACTCTGTTGTTTAAGCCACCCCGTTTTTGCTTGTTGTTGTTATGGCGGCCCTAGCAAACTATTACACAAACATTCCCAGCTGGGGTCGTGTGTCAGCTCTCAGACTGTAAACAAGTGTCCTTTTCATGGTCTGTTTAGCCACGTTTTTTTCACATTTTTTGTGTGCTTTGGGTTATGATTTTGTGCTTATGATTTCACTGTTTAAAATGAGCCCTAAAAGCCATGCTGAAGTGCTATCTGATGTTCCAAAGCACAGAAAGCTGTGATGATGTGCCTTATGGAGAAAATACAAGTTAGATAAGCTTCATCCAGGCATGATTTATAGTGCTTTTGGCTGTGAGTTCGATGTTAATGAATCAGCACTATATATTAAGTAAGGTGTTTCTGAAGAGAAACACATTACAACAAGGTTGTATATTGATCGATTGATGAAAATGTTGTGACCAGAGGCTTGAAAGAACCTAACCCTGTATTTCCCATAGGAGCAATAGCACAGTTCAGTTCAGTCACTCAGTCATGTTTGACTCTTTGCAACCCCATGAATCGCAGCATGCCAGGCCTCCCTGTCCATCACCAACTCCCAGAGTTCACTCAAACTCACATCCATCGAGTAAATGATGCCATCCAGCCATCTCATCCTCTGTCGTCCCCTTCTCTTCCTGCCCCCAATCTCTCCCAGCATCAGGGTCTTTTCCAGTGAGTCAACTCTTCACATCAGGTGGCCAATGTATTGGAGTTTCAGCCTCAGCATCAGTCCTTCCAATGAACACCTAGGACTGGTCTCCTTTAGGATGGGCTGGTTGGATCTCCTTGCAGTCCAAGGGACTCGCAAGAGTCTTCTCCAACACCACAGTTCAAAAGCATCAATTCTTTAGCACTTAGCCTTCTTCACAGTCCAACTCTCACATCCATACGTAACTCCAGGAAAAACCATAGCCTTGACTAGAATGACCGTTGTTGGCAAAGTAATATCTCTGCTTTTCAATATGCTGTCTAGGTTGGTCATAACTTTCCTTCCAAGGAGTAAGCATCTTTTAATTTCATGACTGCAGTCACCCTCTGCATTGATTTTGGAGGCCAAAAATATAAAGTCTGACACTGTTTCCACTGTTTCCCCATCTATTTCCCATGAAGTGATGGGACCAGATGCCATGATCTTAGTTTTCTGAATGTACAACAGTCACTAATTCAGTTTTCATGGTGACTTTATAGACCATTAGCAGAGCAAATAATGAAAATCAACTGGATCCAGCAATTCCACTTCTGGGCATTTATCCAAAGAAAATAAAATCACTATTTCAAGAATATATTTTCATCCCTATGTTCATTGCAGCATTATTTACAAGAGCCAAGATATGAAAACAACATGTCCATCAATAGACTGATGGATTAAAAAGATGTGAGATATATATGTAATGGAATATTATTCAGCCATATAAAAGAATGTGCTACAACATGAATGGACTTTGAGGGCATTGTGCTAAGTGAAATAAGTCAGGCAGAGAAAGATAAATAAATACCATATGATCTCACTTACATGCTGAATCTTAAAAAGACCAAATTCATTGAAACAGAGAACAGATTGGTGGTTATCAGAGGCAGGGGAAGGGAATGGGAAAAACAAATGAAGGTGGTCAAAGGTACAAACTTCAAGTGATATGATGTTATGTACAACAAGACGATTAAAGTTAACAATACTATATTGCATATTTGAAAATTGCAAACAAAATAAATCTTTTTTAACATTTTTTATCTATTTATTTTGGCTGTGCTTTGTGGCTTGTGAGATCTTAGTTTCCCAACCAGGGATCAAATCCAGGCCCTTGGCAATGAGAACACAGAGTAATAACCACTAGACCACCAGGAAATTCCCAAGAGTAGATCTTAAAAGTTCTTATCATAAGAAAAAAAAAAATATAACTGTGTGGTGATGAATGCTAGCTAAATTTATTGTGGTAATCATTTCACAATATGTACATATATCAAATCATTATGTTATACACCTAAAACTAATACAAGGCTATATATGTCAATTATACTCAATAATTTTAAAACATGTTTTAGTCAGCTATACATGTCTTTAAGTAAGTGATTTCTGAATTCTGCTCTTTTGATGCATTGTTTTTTCTGTGTATCAACCTCTCTGGTCTCATCTCTTTTGAATTGACAATCACCAGCATATAACTCAGTGAAGTTCAGCAGATGTGCTCAGAAAGAAAAGGAATAGCTGATCATTTCTCATTGTTGTGAGTAGGAAATAGCCCTGATTTGTTTCATATTGTTCGAGGAGGGGTTATGTTAGTCAGATACAAGCATCAGTCATGTGGTCTGAAGGATGGAAATTAAACCCTTAATTGGGCAAATTGGCTCTAAATGTCCTGTTATTAAAAAGAAATAAAATGCTGCGTCTTTACCACTGTACTGGCACATGGAATCCAATACAAGATACCCAGATAATAATAAATGAGACGGCCTAGCTCATTTACTAGCTATTTGGTATGAAAGGACACTTGCCTTGAAAGAGGGAAACCTTTGATCCTACTTCCTGAGTCACTCATCTGGCATCTCTCCTGCCCAGTGGAGAGGTCAGAGGTTATGGCGTAAGACAGACACAGGTTAGAATCCTGTCTGCCCCACTCCCTGGCTGTGCAAACTTTAGCCTCAGTATCTTCATCTGTTCAGTTCAGTTCAGTTCAGTGGCTCAGTCATGTCCGACTCTTTGTGACCCCGTGGACTGCAGCATGCCAGGCCTCCCTGTCCATCACCAACTCCCAGAGTTTACCCAAACTCATGTCCATTGAGTCGGTGATGCCATCCAGCCGTCTCGTCCCTCTGTCATCCCCTTCTCTCACCTTCAATCTTTCCCAGCATCAGAGTCTTTTCAAATAAGTCAGCTCTTCGCATCAGGTGGCCAAAGTATTGGCGTTTCAGCTTCAACATCACTCCTTCCAATGATGACCCACGACTGATCTCCTTTAGGATCGACTGGTTGGATCTCCTTGCAGTCCAAGGGACTCTCAAGAGTCTTCTCCAACATCTCTTCATCCGTAAACTGTAGCTAATACAGTAAGTCCCACACACAGGAACAAATTCCATTCTGAGAGCTCATTTGTTCAGTCCAATTTATCTGTAAGTCCAACAAAGTTAGCCCAGGTACCCAACTAGTACAATCGGCTCTATAGTACTGCACTATAATAGGTTTATAATATTTTTCACAAAAATAATACATTAAAAGCAAACACAGAAAATAAAACGTTCTTAATCTTACAGTACAGTACCCTGAAAACTATAATAGTATGGCACCATAGCTGGCATACCACGGCTGGTATCGCGTTAACAGGCAAGAGGATTTACTGACTGGAGCAGGGAGAGGGGGTGGGAGAGGTGGAGCTAAAGGATCATCAGCAATAAGAGGCAGAGGGCAAGCTACAGTTCAGGCCCGACACTGGGGGAAGGCACATTCAAATCTGCTCATATGCAGAGGACTTAAGAGCCCCAGGAGAAAGGAAGGCAACCCACTCGAGGCCAAGAGGAGCCTTGAGGGCTACAGTCCAGGGGATCACAGAGTCAGACACAATTGAGCAAATAACACTTTCCCTTTACTATAATACCATTCCATGGGTTATAGAATGGATTGAAGAAGATTAAATATGTACTGCAGTCCCTAGCACGTACTGATTTATTCAGTAACTGCGGGTCATTTTGTGAGTGCACGTTTATTTGAGAATATCATCTCTTAGCAACCCTTTCTCCCTGGGAAGGAAAAACTCTGTGTCAAACTTTCAGTCCTTTAGCAAAGTTCTGCTGTGTACCTGCTGCTCACCAAGCCCTGTATGATACAGGAGAAGCAAAAATGTAAAGTTCATCCAATCTGGTTCTGAAGGAGCTCTCTCTAGTGTCCACGATAATACCTTCATATCTTAATATCCTATATTACCCTGACGACACAAACAGCGATAAGATAATCAAGGAATTAGGTCTAGGGCTGTAAACATTCCACAGAAGATATTATTTGCATGGTTGTGGGGGGTGGGGAAATCTGAGAAGACTTCCTGGAGGAAGGAATGCTTCATATAAGCCTTTAATAAGAGAAATACAGCTGAGATGAGAAAGAGGGCAGATAGGAGGAAAAGTGAGTCGCTTGATTTTCATAGGAATGTGTATTAGAGCCATGAGTGGAAAACCACACAGTGAAAATACATTGGGTTAAATTTCTTTCTATTACCAGAAATTCAGCTCAATTCAATTCCTTATCTGCATGCCAAAGCCAGTCTTACTTCTTCCCTCTTTCTTTTATCGAAGTGTGAGGACTTTTAAATTTTTATTTTTTTAATTAATAAATATTGAATGTTAATTAGCAGATTTGGATAATTCAAACAAACAAAAAGAAAATTATGATCACCCACGTTCCTCCTCCATGGAGATAACCACTGTTAGAGATAACCCTTTCTAGAATATTATGTATCTATTTGTGTGAGAGGGAGAGAAAGAGAGAGATACAGAACAATGTTTACAAATTAAGATCTTAGTGTGTTTCTATTTTAGAGATTAATTTTTATCACTTGATTAACATGTTGAATATGTTTTCAGCGTCAGTAAACACAGAATTCTTATCTTTAACAACTATGCAGCATTCCTTTGAATGTATATACCATCATCTATTTAACTCATCCTTTCTTGAAGAATCCATTATGTGCCTGTGGCTTTTTTTTTTTTTGGTCACACCATGAGGCATATAGGATCTCATTTCCCCAATCAGAGATCAAATTTATGTCCTCTGCATTAGTGAGCTCAGAGTCTTAACCACTGCTATTAACTTTCTTATAAAAATAATTTTCAATCAATATAAATTATCTAGAATAACAAGGACCTAATCAATAAACTGATTTTACTTCACATCTAAGGCATCCAAGAAATTCAGACCTTGACAGTAATGCCTACCTGATAACGTGCACAGCATGCTGAATTTTCCTAGTAGCTGACTTCATCCTCCTTTATTTTGTTGTTTTTTTTTAAGTATTTATTTATTTGGCAGTGTCAGATAGTCACTGGGGCACATAGACTCTAGAGCACACGGGGGCTTAGTTTCTCCATGCCATGTGGGATCTTAGTTCCTTAACCAGGGATTGAACCCAGTTCCCTGCATTGGACAATGGATTCTTTTTTTTTTTTTCAGCTACTTTTTATTATTTTTTTAATACTTTATTCTACTTTACAATACAGTATTGATTTTGCCATACATTGACATGAATCAGCCACATGTGTACACGATCTATTCTTAATCTCCGGACCACCAGGGAAGTCCCCATCCCCCCTTTTAATTAAAAAAAAATCCAGATACTTTAATGCAGACTACCCCAAAATTGCATTAGGTAGAAATCAAGTTGTCTTAGAATACACGTGAGCTTCCCTGGTGGCTCAGATGGTAAAGAACCCGCCTGCAGTGCAGAAGACCTGGATTCAATTCCGGGGTCGGGGAAAAGGGGATGGCAACCTTCTCCAGTATTCTTCCTGGAGAATTCCATGGACAGAGGAGTCTGGTGAGGTTTAGTCCATGAGATCACAAAGAGCCAGATACGAATGAGTGACTAACACTTTCACAGGGCTTTCTCCATTACCTGTTTCTTTAATGCTTGCAATTTTATTCAATAAATGTGTGTTAAATTTGTATCAGAACAAAGTAAAAGAATTTTAAGACATGAGAAGTTGCAAGAAAAATAAAATCCCTCATCTTCCCACCCACTGTTAATATTTTGATGTATTTTTCTCTAATCTTTTCTATGCCTACTTGGGAAACTAATTTTACACAGCTGGGATCATAGTAACAATATAATCTTATATCCCACTTATTTCAATCATAACATCAGCATTTTCCATTTATGAGCTCTTCATAAACAGTTTTAATGACTGCATAATATTCCATGGAGCTGCTATGTAATCATTTACATAATGCTTCCCCTATGTTTGAATATTTAGTTGTTTCAAGCTTTCCTCTATGATGCATAAAGTTTCCATCTTGATGCATAAATCCGGGTCTGCACTTTAGATTATTTCCTTATGAGAAATTCCCAGAAGAGAAATGACTAGCTCTAAGGCAATGAACATTTTTCAGGCCTGTGATACACATTGCCAAATTGCTTTCCCAAAAGGACTGTACCACTTCACACTCCCACTGACACTGTTGCTCATTCCGTTTATAACAGCATCATGTGGTTGAAATAGCCAATAGCAAGGTTTAAATAAATGATCATACATCTCAGCAGTGAATTATACAGCCCATGAACTTGATTATGAGGCCTGCATAACAACATGGAAAAATAGTTATGTTGCAGCGTCAAGCAGGAAAAGCAGAAAACAGAGTGTATGTAATTGCCGCTGCATCAAAAATTAAAAAAAATAATAACTCGCATAATGATAAGAACTGGAAGGATAAAACAAAACAGGAAACACTGACATATAAGGATCAATGTGGCAGGGTGATGACTTCAAGATTTATCACTGCTCCTCCAGTTTTAAGTATTCTCATTTTCTGTGTTAATTTCGCAGCACTACTTAATATTTCAAAACTTGGCACACAGGCAAAATATTCAGGCTACAAGATGGCACAGGGCAGGACTTCTCAAAAGCAAGCTGTGCTTGCCGACGAATCCTAGCAGTTTCCAAGGCCAGCCCCAGCATTTTCGCGGCTAAAGGATCATGGTGGTCTTTTCTGAATTCCCAGAAATAATGAAATCAATGAATGGAATTTTCTCGAATGTAAATTCTCCCAAGATTTTTTCCTCCAACCTCTGGCAACTGCCACCACTCTTCTGCTGGCAGATGACAAGAATGAAGACTTCACAAATAGTAACAGAAAACCACCGAAACAGCTGGTCACATTCTATGGATCCTGCCCTTGTGGTTGGACCATTTTGCTCTAGTAGGGAAAAGAGTCATATTTTCTGCTAGCATAATTGCCCCAGATCTTGTGCCGGTGCGAATATCAATATGTTATGACGATCATTCAAGAGCACTGTGATGTCGGTTCCCAGGCCTCACCATCTGAAAGACTTAAGCAAAGCTGGGTTCTGACCTTTTCTCTGCCCTGTTCTGAGTGGGAGAAACACAGAAGATGACTTAACCCAGAGCTGACAGGGTCTGATTCCCAAAGTTGACTGGAGAAGCAACAGCCTTCTTAAAAACCAACTCCCGGTTTCCCAGTGTCTCCTTGAACATTTGCCTGCCTCCAGTCTGTCTCTGGGCTTCCCTGATAGCTCAGTTGGTAAAGAATCCGCCTGCAATGCAGGAGACCCCAGTTCGATTCCTGGGTCGGGAAGATAAGCTGGAGAAGAGATAGGCTACCCACTCCAGTATTCTTGGGCTTCCCTTGTGGCTCAGCTGGTAAAGAATCCACCCCCAATTTGGGAGACCTAGGTTCGATCCATGGGCTGGGAAGATCCCCTGGAGAAGGGAAAGGCTACCCACTCCAAATTCGCAGAGTCAGACACAACTAAGCAACTTTCACTTTCAGTCTCTCTCTGCTTTGGCCTACAGTGACTTGAAGAACAGCTACTTAACATCTTTCTGCTGTAAGGGTGCTCCAGGGACCAGTAGCATCAGCATATCCTTGGAACTTGTTAGAAATGCAGAATGACAGGCCCCACTTCAGACATATGGAGTGGGACTCTGCATTTTAACAAGAAACCTAGGTGATTCACAGACACAGTACATTTGAGAACCACTGGGCTAAACCACAGGACTGATGTCATTTCTTCTGCCCAGACACTTTCAGTGGCTCTCTGTGGCCTGAAGAAAGCCATCCAAGCTCAACAATTTCATCCCAGCCTACCTACTCAGCCTCTTCTCAATTAATTAATTCCCCATATTCAATACTCTCTGAATACATAAGGCTTTCTCAAGCCCAACACAGCACAACTCTGTATGTGTAGTTTTCGCTGCAAGAATGCCCTTTTCATAAATGGTGAAATCACACTCAGTCTTCAAAACCCAGCTCAAAACCTCTTCCAGGAAGCCTTCTGGGACCCCCTCCTCCCAAGACACTCCCTACTCATCCTTCCTCTAATCTCTGAGGCCCTCATGTGTGTGCTTAGTCACTCAGTCATATCCAACTCTTTGCAACTCCATGGATTGCAACCCTCCAGGATCCTCTGTCCATGGGAATCTCCAAACAAGAATACTGGAGTGGGTTGCCATGCCCTCCTCCAGGGAATCTTCCCAACCCAGGGATTGAACCCAGGTCTCCCACACTGCAGGCAGATTTGTTAACCATCTTAGCCACCAGGGAAGCCCAAAGCCCTCATAAGTTCAGTCATCTGTGTGCATACATGTGTGTGGCAATTTCCTATGGGTACCTCAGTAAAGACCCTGATGCTGGGAAAGATTGAAGGCTAGAGAAGGGGGCAACAGAGGATGGATGGACAACCATCTGTCATCCAACAGATGGTTGGATGACATCATCGACTTGATGGACAGAAGTTTGAGCAAACGCCACGAGATAGTGATGGACAGGAAAGCCTGGCGTGCTGCAGTCCATGGGGTCTCAAAGAGTCGGACATGACTTAGCGACTGAACAACAACATCCCAGTAGATGTCTAATCCATGTTCCCAAAATGAAAATAGATGAATGAGTGAATGAATGGTGCTACCTCTGGCTCCACCACAGAAGCACTGATGTGACTTTTCCCTTTGGAAAGTGCCCTATCTCACAAGGAATGAATGAATGAAGTCGCTCAGTCGTGTCCGACTCCTTTGTGACCCCATGGACTGTAGCCTGAAGGTGAAGGTGAAGTCGCTCAGTCGTGTCCGACTGTTTGTGACCCAGTGGACTGTAACCTACTAGGCTTCTCCGTCCATGGGATTCTCCGTCCATGGGATTCTCCAGGCAAGAATACTGGAGTAGATTGCCATTTCCTTCTCCAGGGGATCTTCCCGACCCAGGGATCGAACCTGGGTCTCCCACATTGGAGGCAGACACTTTAACCTCCGAGCCACCAGGGAAGCCCAGGGACTGTAGCCTACCAGGCTCCTCTGTCCATGGGATTTTCCAGGCACTGGTACTGGAGTGGATTGCCTCTCACAGGGACATTGTGAAAATCAAATAAGCTTTGTTCTAAACCCAGCACTTCCCAAGGGCTCTACCTGGGGTTACAGCCCCATCAGCATGACCCAAAGGGATATTAATACAAAGAGATTCCAAGGCCCCACCCATAGAGATTCTGATTTGGGAGGAATTCTGCCTTTTAACAGGCTTCCCAGGTATGTCTGTTGGTAAAGAATCTGCTTGCCAATGCAGGAGACACAAGAGACATGGGTTCAGTCCCTGGGTCAGGAAGATCTTATGGAGTAGGAAGTGACAATCTGCTCCAGTATTCTTGCCTGGAGAATCCCCATGGACAGAGGAGCCTGGCTACAGTCCATGAGGTCGCAGAGAGTCGGACACAACAGGGCACTTGTGCGCTGTATTTTAACCAACTTTTCTGGTGGTTTCAGTAGAAAGCCCCATCTGGAAACAGTAGGCCTATGAGGCTTGTGAAGTTCAGCTCACACTCCTTGACCCAGGTCAGGAATAGGGTGAAGTAAGAGTGTATAGATCAAGGAGGCCCTCACATTCAAGGTCAGGGAAGTGCAAGGTCTGAGCCTGAGAGGGAGAGACTGCGATCCTTAAAACTATGCCCCGTGCCTCTCTGGCTGCACCCAAGGGCTGCTTCCTGCCCTGACCACCCAGAAAAGCAAGCCCAGGTCCAAGGTGTACCCTCGCCTGTACCCAGCCCTCAGGAGAATCCAGCCACATGGGGAGCTCGGCCACTGGCCACAGGCAGACCCAGGGAAGCCGAGGACAAGGTGTTCTCACGGCTTTGGAATTCCAGGCCCAACCACTGCAGCCTCATTCACAGTCTGTTTTCCCTGAAGTGAGGAAGAGGCGGGCTGATTCCAGCCTCATGCCCCATGAAGTATGACCACTTCGGGGCACCAGGGTCCTTTGAAGAAGCTGGGGCTTGGCACCTCGAGCAAGATTCTTCGGTTCTTCAGACCTGAAGCCCAGCCTTGAGGATCTCTGCTGGTGGCACACCATCAAGTGGGGATGTCCCCAGGGTGGCTGCACATGGGGGCAGGTGAAGGCTAACTTTCCAGGCTGCTCACCGTCCCTTCGACTCCCCAGAGCACGTAAAGCTTGCCCCCTGATCTCCCTCTTTGTTTCTCACAGCCTGTGTGAGGACTCTGTGTCAAGCTCCATGGAAGGCACATCACACATGTATTTCTTTTATATCATCACTATGAACCTGTTTTGATGCTGAAGCTGAAGCTCCAGTACTTTGGCCACCTGTTACAAAGAGCCAACTCATTGGGAAAGCCCCTAATACTAAAAAAAGATTGAAGGGAAAAGGAGAAGAGGAAAGCACAGGATGAGATGGTTAGATCACATCATGCACTCAGTGGACATGAACTTGAACAAACCCCAGGAAGTAGTGAAGGACAGGGAAGCCTGGCATGCTGCAGTCCATGGTACTGCAAAGTCAGACATGACTTTGCAACTGAACAACATGAACCCACCGGGTAGAAACTATTTCACAGATGGGGACACTGAGGCTCAGAGAGGTGAGGGAAGTTGTCCAAGATCACTGAGCCAGTCCATGGCAGGGGTAAGATGTAAGCCCAGGAGCTCTCCCTGTTCCTCTCCCTGCCTCTCTGAATTTACTGTTTCATCTTTTATGCCCCTGCTTTGTATTTCCAAGCTGCTTCCTCTGTAGATAACAGCAATCAGTGGCCTTGAGTTTTGGCAGTTTCCTGGAGGGTATTTCCTGGAGTCTAAGGCTGGATTCTTGAAATTCCCGGCAGTCCCGGGATTAGGACTTGGTGCTTTGCTTTCCCTGTAAGGGCCCTGGTTCAATCCCTGGTCAGCGATTAAAATCTTGCAAACTGTGTGGCACGATTAGATTCTTTAGAAGCTGTGGTGAGTACATGTATGTGCAGGTGTGTAAATGGGTGCACTGCGGTCTCTGGATATCTTCTCAAAATAATGTCCTGCCATTGAAAGAGACATAAGAGATGTGGTGTGGGTTTGATCCCTGAGTCAGGAAGATCCCCTGGAGAAGGAAATGGCAACCCACTCTTGTATTCTTGCCTAGAGAATCCCATGGGCAGAGGAACCTAGGGGACTTAAGTTCATGGGGTTGCAGAGAGTCAGACACGACTGAAGTGACTTAAAATGCATGCAATAAATTACTTTTGATTACAAAGGAAAGCAATTGTGCAATACCTCAATTATCAAAATATTAAAGAGAAAATTTGTGATGTAATAATACAGGCTTCTTTATTATTGCATTAAATATAAGCTCTAATGTGAATCTAATTTCTAAGTAGTGATACCATAAATGATTTGGAGAAATCTGCAATAATTATCATTTGAAATGAAAAATACCTCTTATATCCAGATATAGCACATATACACACTTGTGCACAACTACCACACATTAGCAGAGGCCAAACGAAATCAACTACCTTCCAGAAGGCTAATAGGAATACAAAAGGGGCCGCCTTGAGTTCCAGCCCAAAATTCTCCCTCTGATATCACCTTAATGCTTTTTCATTTAAAGTGCTCACACGCAAATTGTCACAAGATCTCCAGGATTGCCCAGAAGGAGGGGAGAGGACCCTCTTCTTGAAAAGGTGGGAAATGAAGGATCTCATTCAAGGTCACAGCTAGTGAAAGAAGGAACCAATGATTTTGCAGACTTCTGCCCTTTCCAGCATCCCTACACCTTGTCAGCCCAGAGCCAGTAACACAGCATCACGTTTGAGTGGGGAGACGAGAAAGTATATGTAAGTTTCCCAGTGTTATGCATTCTGATTCTCCCAGAACTGTGCAGAGGCTGACACTTACCCAAGCAACCTATTTCACAGGCATCACCGAGAAAAATTAACTTCCAAAAGCAAACTGAATGGGAGTGAATCACGTAACAATCCAAGACATGTAAGAGAAGACAGGAATCCCCTGAGTAGCAGGCTGGCTGGCACAGGTGCCAGGGATCAGACGTGACAGCTGAGTGTGAGCTCAGCTAGTGGATACAGAGTGGAACATCTCAGATAGCAGAAAAGAGCTTGGCAATTTCTCTGATTCACAAAAATGGGGAGCCATGAAGGCTTTGTGGGAGAGGAGAAATCCATTGAGCACTGTGTTTCAAGTTCACGAAGCTCAGCTCAGGGCAGTCAGCACCTACAGGTGCTTCATGGGGCGCTGGTCAGGGTTTGAGGGCGGGAGCTGGGCGTGGATGGTTGGGGAGTGATAGAAAAAGGAAGAAGACAGAGCCCCCATCACCAGAGAGCAAACAATCCCCACAGTACCTCCAGTATAAGGACAGAAAGGAACTCCAGGAAGACTTATTGGGAAAGGTGAGGTCTGAATAAAAGCTGCTGCTGAGTCGCTTCAGTCGTGTCCAACTCTGTGCGGCCCCATAGACGGCAGCCCACCAGGCTCCCCCATCCCTGGGATTCTCCAGGCAAGAACACAGGAGTGGGCTGCCATTTCCTTCTCCAACGCATGAAAGTGAAAAGTGAAAGTGAAGTCGCTCATTCGTGTCCAACTCGTAGTGACCCCAGGGACTGCAGCCCACCAGGCTCCTCCATCCATGGGATCTTCCAGGCAAGAGTACTGGAGTGAGGTGCCATTGCCTTCTCCATTGGTACTCTCTATAAAGAGCTAAATACACACAGCATGCCATGAGACAATCAATTACTAACCTCCTTCGTTTTTTCCAGTCCATTCTGCAATGCTTGCTTTGCTATCTCAGCTTCTATGAGCTGTTGCCTCAGTTTCTCATTTTCGTCTTCCACTGTTGTTCGCTTTTCTTCCACATTTTCCAATTCATGGTGAAGTCTCACAGACACATCCTTTACAACCTTGAGGTCTTGCTGAATAAAAGACTAGATGATAAATTGGCATTACTGATTCAATGGGCATGAGTCGAGCAAGCTCAAGGAGGTGGTGAAGGACAGGGAAGCCTGGCATGCTGCAGTCCTTGGGGTCGTAAACAGTTGGACACAACTGAGCAACAGACAACAAAGGTGGGGGGCAGGGCATTGAGAGCAATGGGGGTCTCTTTGGAGAAGAGAGACCACCAAGCTGCGTAGGGCTGTGGTCCCAGACGCTGCCGTCTGGGCCCCCAGACCCACTCTTGCATACTTCTTCACCTTACTCTCTGCCCCAGGAGGCTGACCTTTACAGACTACATCAGTGATAGCACTGACTGCTGTTTGGGTTCAGCCTATAGAAGACACTGGCAGGAGGTGGGAGAGGATGGGGAGAGAGCCTAGTAAACTGCCTTCCTCCTCTTGACCCTTCAGGTCTGGGGGAGTAGGCAAGACGCCCCTGCTATTAGACATAAAGTACTGCCTTAATAGCTGCTGGGTTTCCCCAAACCCCACGCAACTCTTTATAAAAGTTATTTTTTAAAAATACCTTCCCTGGACTTCCTGGTGGTCCAGTGATTAAGACTCTGTCTTCCAATGCAGGGGACACAGTTTCGATCCCTAGACAGGGAAGATCCAACCTGCCCAGGAGCAACTAAGCCCTTGAGTCGCAACTACTTAGCCTGTGTGCTGCAACTACTGAATCCCGCATCCCTAGAGCCCACACACTGCACTGAAGAGTAACCTCTGCTTGTCACAACTAGAGAAAACCTTCTTGCATCAATGAAGACCCAGCACAGTTGTAAATAAATAAATATTAAAAATATGTATGTGTGTATAAAAAGTAATACTCCCTAATTTATTATGTCCTGTGAGGCCCATGCAAGATACAGTAGGTCTGGAGGAGGTCCATTATCTAGAGGCCTTGTGATGGGAGCCCAAGCCAGGGGAGAAGCAAGACTGTTATTGTATGAATGCTCAGGATTCTAGAGTTAGCAAAGTCCTTTCCCAGTCATGGATTTCGTGGTTCACAACCACCCAGTAAGCATCAGACAAGTCTGAGCTACCAACTCCACCTCACAGAGGCAGGAACGAGGCCCAAGAGTATGTGGAGACTCTGACCAAGAGTCATGGCTAGTCAGGAGAGAGCCAGAGCCTCGGCTTGATTTTTAAATTGCTAATCCAGTCCATTTCTACCAAGGTAATTTGAAGCAGGCCTGGGATGGAGGAAGAAATTCAGGAGGCCTTATATACACACACACATTCACCAAGAATTAGTGATTCATTCAACAAACATTTATTGACTGAGTTTCCAGACTTGTATTGGAAACTGACAGATAAAAAAGATTAGATACAGGGAGAAGGAGAATGAGTCAGAGCAGAAGGGGTGGCCATGTGGAGTAGTAGACAGACAGCAGTGGCCCTGGGGTCAGGAGACCTGGCCTCCAGGCAAGTCTATGAGTTGTGGCCCAGACACTGTCCATTGCTGAACTCTCAGAGAGTTTGCAGGGGGCAACAATGGCTCCTGGTTTTAGACAAAACGGTCAAATCAATTTCAGATGGCAACTGCAAGGTTGAAATCCCTCCAGATGTCTTAGTATGATACCCATGACCTGAGCTGTTGTGTTCAGTTGCTCAGTCATGTCCAGCTCTTTGCAACCCCATGGACTGTAGACCTCCAGGCTCCTCTCTCCATGGAATTCTCCATGCAAGAATATTGGAGTGAGTTGCCATTCCCTTTTCCAGGGGATCTTCCCGACTCAAAGATCGAACCTGCATCTCTTGCATTGGCAGGCAGATTCTTGACCACTGTGCCACCTGGCTCTTGCTTCTCTCTCCAGTCTTGGCTGCTGGAGGCTCTGAGATTCTTGCTGCCTTGACACTGGGAGCCCCACATAGTTCCTCATAATTGCACTTCCTCTCTTAACCACAAGCCTTTGCACTAGATGTTCCCTCTGCCTAACAGGCTTTCCCCTATCATCATCCCACTTTCCTAACCTGGAAAATGCTCACTCAAACTTCATGACTCAATTCAGGCAGTTACCATATCCTCAGGAGTAACCAGTACATACCAGGTACCGAGAAAGTCTCCACCTTTTTTTTTTTTTTTTTTTTTTGGGGAGGGAGTTAATGATTTGATTGATTAATAAAAATAAAATAGCTAGCATATTGTGAGTATATTCTGTCTCCATGGCATAATAATAGCAATATCATACAAACTTTGTGGAACTAGAATCTTGAAAGGGGGTGAAAAGTAAGTGGTTGCATGTTTGGATGGATGAGTGCGTAGATGCATGGATAGGTGAACTGAGGATGAGTGAGGCAGATGGATGGTGAATTAAATGAAAGGCTTCATGGATGGATAGTTGGGTGAATGAACTGACTTGCTTGATCCTGATCAAGTTCAGTCATTTTCAGGCAATGAGAAAAGGCAGAAGTTGAACTGGGAAGACTGGGACTATAGAGCTTGGTATTAAAAGAACATTTGGAACCTTGCTAGCCAATGTAAAGTGTGCTTGTGGACAAGGAACCATTTATGCAAATTCCTTAGGAAATTCGAATCTGCTGTTCCAGATGAATCCCTAAGGATGATGCCCATCTTCAAAGAATGACTGACTGACGGGACTTAACTTAATGGAAGCACAGCAAGGTTAGGTCAAGGAATAGAAATCTGACTTTAAGACTTCTGGGAGTTGACAAAGATGACTGCTATGACAAGACAACAATGAACAAAGAGATGAAAGTACAGGGAACATGTATGAGGGGATGTTAAACCAAGGTGGAATAGCACTTTCCTATACACCTGAAGGTGTATAGTGGAGGTGATGGAATTCCAGTTGAGCTATTTCAAATCCTGAAAGATGATGCTGTGAAAGTGCTGCACTCAATATGCCAGCAAATTTGGAAAACTCAGCAGTGGACACAGGACTGGAAAAGGTCAGTTTTCATTCCAGTTCCAAAGAAAGGCAATGCCAAAGAATGCTCAAACTACTGCACAATTGCACTCATTTCACATGCTAGCAAAGTAATGCTCAAAATTCTCCAAGCCAGGAGTCAGCAATACGTGAACCATGAACTCCCTGATGTTCAAGCTGGTTTTAGAAAAGGCAGAGGAACCAGAGATCAAACTGCCAACATCCGCTGGATCATCAAAAAAGCAAAAGAGTTCCAGAAAAACATCTATTTCTGCTTTATTGACTATGCCAAAGCCTTTGACTGTGGGGATCACAATAAACTGTGGAAAATTCTTCAAGAGATGGGAATACCAGACCACCTAACCTGCCTCTTGAGAAACCTATATGCAGGCCAGGAAGCAACAGTTAGAACTGGACATGGAACAACAGACTGGTTCCAAATAGGAAAAGGAGTATGTCAAGGCTGTATATTGTCACCCTGCTTATTTAACTTATATGCAGAGTACATCATGAGAAATGCTGGACTAGAAGAAACACAAGCTGGAATCAAGATTGCCGGGAGAACCTCAGATATGCAGATGACACCACCCTTATGGCAGAATGTGAAGAGGAACTAAAAAGCCTCTTGATGAAAGTGAAAGAGGAAAGTGTAAAACTTGGCTTAAAGCTCAACATTCAGAAAACGAAGGTCATGGCATCTGGTCCCATCACTTCATGGGAAATAGATGGGGAAACACTGGAAACAGTGTCAGACTTTATTTTGGGGGGCTCCAAAATCACTGCAGATGATGATTGCAGCCACAAAATTAAAAGATGCTTATTCCTTAGAAGGAAAGTTATGACCAACCTTGATAGCATATTGAAAAGCAGAGACAGTACTTTGCCAACAAAGGTCTGTCTAGTCAGGGCTATGGTTTTTCCAGTGGTCATGTATGAATGTGAGAGTTGGACTGTGAAGAAAGCTGAGCGTCGAAGAATTGATGTTTTTGAACTGTGGTGTTGGAGAAGACTCTGAGAGTCCCTTGGACTGCAAGGAGATCCAACCAGTCCATTCTGAAAGGAGATCATCCCTGGGATTTCTTTGGAAGGAATGATGCTAAAGCTGAAACTCCAGTACTTTGGCCACCTCATGCGAAGAGTTGACTCATTGGAAGAGACTCTGATGCTGGGAGGGATTGGGGGCAGGAGGAGAAGGGGACAACAGAGGATGAGGTGGCTGGATGGCATCATGGACTCGATGGACGTGAGTCTGAGTGAACTCTGAGAGATGGTGATGGACAGGGAGGCCTGGTGTGCTGCGATTCATGGGGTCACAAAGAGTAGGACACGACTGAGCGACTGAACTGAACTGAACTGATACACCTGAAATGAACACCACATTGTAAAAAAAAAAAATTGTAAAAACACTGAATAATTGTAAAAAAAAATATTGCATAAAAATTTTTTTAAAAGCAAAAACCCCAAGGTGGCAATTCCTCACCTAGTGTCAGAGTTTCAAGATGAAATTTTTGTCCACAGCATCAGGTCCTAAACCAGCCTGCCTCCTCCTCAATCCCTCGACAGGCTCCCTCTACCATGGGCTTGCTTGAATTCCAGAGGCTTCTGACAGCTGAGTCCCACATTCCGCAGCTCCTTGGAAACACGCAATTCACATTACTCCCCTCCCCCAACCTTTAAGTCCTCTCCTTTTCCTTCCCCTGGTAAAGGGTAATCAGTAGCTTGTCAAATTCATGCCTGTAGACCTTGCCGTGGGCTGGAGAGAGCTCCCTGGAGACCCATCCAATGCACTTGGCTCAGGATTGCTAGGGTGGGGCTGGATTTCCTTTGGAGCCAAAGATGAAGCATCAGCAAGAGTCTGCTTTCTATGATGGCCAGCGTGCTGAAAGAGGAATCTTTTTTTTTTTAAGTATAAGAATGACTTTCCTTTTAAAGTTAAAGGAGTGAGAATTCAGACTTAGCATGGAAAGCCAGTAAGAAGGTTTCTTTCCAAGGTACTTCCGCCTTGATCAAGCCCTTTCCCATAGTTTTTGTTTTGATCTCTACAGGAACCTTTTGAGTAGGCTCTCCCCTTTGATTGTGTGATAGATTACCTGGAGAGTTGTTGTTGTTTTAACCTGGAGTGTTTTTTAAAACCCTGATGCTCTGGTCAGATCCAAGAACAATTACACGGGAATCTGGGGGGCTGGAATAGGTCCAGGCCCCAGCTAATTCTAATTGGGCCTCCCTGGCAACTCAAATGGTAAAGAATCTGCCTGCACTTCTGGAGACCCAGGTTCGATCCGAGTCCGAAAGATCGCTTGGAGAAAGGAATCGCAACAGAGTCTAGTATTTTTGCCTAGAGAATTCCATGGACAGAGGAGCCCAGCAGCCTACAGTCCATGGGGCTGCAAAGAATCAGACACAACTGAGCGTCTGACACAACTGAGTGTCTAACACAACACAATTCCAGTGTCATTTTGCCAAGGCTTGGGAGCCTCCACAGGGGCGAGATAAGCTGGTCTGAGATATCACCACCAGTCGGGGGAGCTTCAAAGCCAGGACCTCTGTTCACTCACAGTCACTCTGTGTTCTTTGAGGAGTGGCTCTCAGGGTCACGGGAGGTATGTAGTTACTGACAAACACAGCTGACCCCGGAACACCAGTTTCAACTGCGCAGATCCACTTACACAGAGATTTTTTCAGTAAACACATACTAGGGGACTATAACATCCATAGTTGGTTGAATCTGCAGATGTGGAACCACAGATCCAACAGCCACTGAAATGATACATTCTGCACAATGAACCATAAAAATAATTATAACAGAAATAGGCTGTGTGAAAGTCTTTAAATCTTCTGATTGTTATCAAAGCCCATTAAAGTCATAGAGCAGGGAAGATGAAAGTTTCTTCCATCAACAAAGTGACTGACTGGCAGGCTGTTTCTTTGTTTGTGAGTATTCTATTCTACCAAGTTTTGCCTGTTTCTGCAACATTATTATATCTAATAAGTAATTGAATGTATGATTTTCTGCTTGTCAGCCCTTGCCAAAGACCCAGCTGAGACAATTGATACTTGAAACAATCTAAGACAATCCAAACACTTCTTTTCCCTGGGGTCTCTTAAAGCTATTCCTACATCAAACAGAATACCAGAAAGCCGCCCAGCTTAACTCTGACGCTTTAATTCATCATGTAGGGACTTCCCTGGTGGTCCAGTGTTCACAATTCAGGTGGCCCAGATTCGATCCCTGATCAGAGAACTAGATCCCACATCCTGCAACTAAGGGTCAGAATGCTGCAACTAAAGATCCCTAAATAAACATATGTATTTTTAAAATTCATTGTTTAAGTGCATCTGAATCTGTCATTTCTTGGTGCCGGAGAAAGCCAAAAAGAACACTCCTATTTCTTTGGTAACAGTTTTTTCCAGGGAGGTGCTTTTTATTTCAATGCTCCTTAAAGTTTTATCTTATAACTTCTCAGAGTTTACCATTGAAGGAAAAGAAAATGACTACTGATGAGCTGGTTCACTCTTATTTATTGTCCAGTGTGACCTATAATTCATCCTTTTGCATTTCCCCTTGATTGCTAGGGATCTTGGTTCTAACTTGTATGTAATAATACAACAGATACTTTTACACTATGGAATTGGACCAACTTACTTCCCCACTACATTTCATTGCTTTTGATCTGTCTTCCTTATTTTGTCAGCTCTAGATTATGCCACCTCAAATCTCTTTTAGAAAAAAAAAGTAATAAAGCAGAGCATAATAACTGAGTAATTGATAAAGGAGAATACCAGTACCCAGACTTAAATGTAACCGCATCTGCTTTCTGAATTAAATAGAGGATTCAAAACTAAGTGCTAATTTTGAGTGCCTGAAACTTAACGAAAGGCTATTGAAAGCAGATTAATGGCTTTACTCATGTCAGAGATAATTATCTTCAACAATACTTTCTCATTCAAAAATTTACAGACTTTAGCACAGTACCTGACAGACTCTCAGAACTCAGTAAATATTTGTTGAATAAATGAAGGCAGGGACAGCCTTCAAGGATATCAAAGAAAGCTCAGTTGATAGTGTAAGACCTCGCGGCCTTTTCTCGGGAACCGTCGCCCCAAAGACCACAGTGACTCGAATTCGATGCGATCAGCAAGAGGATTTATTAGGCCGGGCGCGCCGGGTTCGATCTCCTTAGGAGGAGTGAACCTCGAACGCCAGTCGTGAGGGACTTTTATACAAAAAATCACAGGTAGGTGGGGATGAGGTCAGGGTATGGGATACAATGAAGTAGGGGACATAGGTGAGGTGGATACATCTGATTGGTGGGAAAAGTTTGCAGGTAATTAAGTTGAAATGGTTGGCTGATCACCCTGCGGCATTTGGTCAATTTTTACCCAGAAAAGTCCGACAGAGAGATACATTCTTGGGAGGGGGTTTCCTTGACCAGGTCATAAGTTATCTGTTAAGAATCGGTCAGGAGGCTCTGAGTCACCAGATAAGGAGTAAGCTATTTTCCTTGAGGCACAGCCTGCCTTCCGGGCTTAAATTTTAACCTAAGTCCTTCAATAGAAAATTTGAAATAATAAAAATCTTTCAAAAAATGATGATTATGATCATGAGTTGCTGGTGTATACTGTAGGCTTCCCAGCACCAGTTCTATATAAAGCACTGAGCAAAGCAGCATATTAGGGCTTCCCTGGCAGTCCAGTGGTTAAGACTCCATGCTTTCACTGCAGGGGGTTCAGTCCTGATCAGAGACCCTCCCACATGCCAAGAAGGGTGGCCAAAAATAAAGTCAACAAAAGTCCACCATAATTGGGACTTCCCTGGCGGTCCAGCGGTTCAGACTTCACCTTCCAGTGCAGGGGCGCAGGTTCGATCCCTGGTCAGCAAGCTGAGATCCCACATGCCTCATGGCAAAAAAAAAAACACCAAAAAATGTAAAACATAAGCAATACTGTAATAAATCCAATAAAGACTTCTTTAAAAAGAAAAACAGCATATTAGTACTCCACAAAGCCTGTATCATTATACCCCTTTCGTGACTCAGAAGCCAAGGCTTAGAGTAGTTAAGCACAGCTAGGAAATGTTGATGTTTGGATTCTGGTCTGTTTGATGCCACAGTCCACATGCTTTATCACCATGCTGTACTTCACGTATTTCTGAATATTTTTTACCACCTCTGTAACTTGATCATGGTCAGGACA
This sequence comes from Nanger dama, assembly GCA_917880005.1. Classification (NCBI taxonomy): domain Eukaryota; kingdom Metazoa; phylum Chordata; class Mammalia; order Artiodactyla; family Bovidae; genus Nanger; species Nanger dama. The sequence goes on along the minus strand of CAKJTW010000025.1, from coordinate 23,698,120 downwards.
CGAGATTGTAAACAAAACTTAAATGCGGCTTTTTTTCACCTTGCTGATGTTTTTTAGACAGTTTCTTCCATCTGCATCCAGAAAACAGGAGAGGGAGTAATAGAAGAGAGGATATATATGTATATGATATGATATATATATATATGTATGATATGATATATATGTATATGATATCATTATATATATGAATATGTATGCTACATAAAGCTTGGAAGTCAATTGTAAGTTCCTCCTCCCTTCAAATGTACCAAGCGATTTTTCACATCCATTATTTGAAGAAGGGAATAGCAAATCACTTCAGTATTCTTGCCTCGAGAGCCTCATGAGCAGTATGAAAAGGCAAAAGATACACCAGAAGATGAGCTCCCCCACCCCAGCTCAGTAGGTGTCCAATATGCTATTGGGAAAGTGTGGAGAAATAGCTCCAAAAAGAATAAAGAGGCTTCACCAAAGCCGAAATGATGCTCAGCTGTGGGTGTGTCTGGTGATAAAAGTAAAGTCCAATGCTGTGAAGAACAATATTACATACGAATCTGGGATGTTAGGTCCATGAATCAAGGAAAATTGGAAGTGGTCAAACAAGATGACAAGAGTGAACATCAGCATTTTAGGAATCAGTGAATTTAACTCCGTGAACTAAAATGAATCATTATATCTATTACTGTGGGCAAGAATCCCTTAGAAGAAATGGAGTGGCCCTCACAGTCAGCAAAAGAGTCCAAAATGCAATACTTGGGTGCAATCTCAAACACAAAAGATTGATCTCAGTTCATTTCCAAGGCAAGCCATTCAGCATCACAGTAATCCAAGGCTATGCCCCAACCACTAATGCCAAAGAAGCTGAAGTTGAACAGTTCTATGATGACCTACAAGACATTCTAGAACTAAAACCAAAAAAAGATGTCCTTTTCATCAAAGGGACTAGAATGCAAAAGTAGGAAGTCAAGAGATACCTAGAGTAGCAGGCAAGTTTGGCCTTGGAGTACAAAATGAAGCAGAGCAGAGACTATCATAGTTTTGCCAAGAGAACGCACTGGTCATAGCAAATAACCTCTTCCAACAACATGAGAGACAACTCTACACATGGACATTACCAGATGGTCAATACCAAAATCAGATTGATTATATTCTTTGCAGCTGAATATGGATAAGCTCTATACAGTCATCAAAACAAGACCGGGAGCTGACTGTGGCTCAGATCATGAACTTCTTATTGCAAAATTCAGGCTTAAATTGAAGAAAGTAAGGAAAACCACTAGACTATTCAGGTATGACCTAAATTAAATCTCTTATGATTGTACAGTAGAGGTGAAAAATAGATGCAATGGATTAGATTCAGTAGACAGAGTGCCTGAAGAACTATGGATGGATGTTTGTAATGTTGTAATACTCAAAATTGTCCAAGCCAGGAGTCAGCAATATGTGAACCGTGAACTCCCTGACGTTCAAGCTGATTTTAGAAAAGGCAGAGGAACCAGAGATCAAACTGCCAACACCTGCTGGATCATCAAAAAAGCAAAAGAGTTCCAGAAAAACATCTATTTCTGCTTTATTGACTATGCCAAAGCCTTTGACTGTGGGGATCACAATAAACTGTGGAAAATTCTTCAAGAGATGGGAATACCAGACCACCTAACCTGCCTCTTGAGAAACCTACATGCAGGCCAGGAAGCAACAGTTAGAACTGGACATGGAACAACAGACTGGTTCCAAAGAGGAAAAGGAGTACATCAAGGCTGTATATTGTCACCCTGCTTATTTAACTTATATGCAGAGTACATCATGAGAAATGCTGGACTAGAAGAAACACAAGCTGGAATCAAGATTGCCGGGAGAACCTCAGATATGCAGATGACACCACCCTTATGGCAGAAAGTGAAGAGGAACTAAAAAGCCTCTTGATGAAAGTGAAAGAGGAAAGTGTAAAACTTGGCTTAAAGCTCAACATTCAGAAAACGAAGGTCATGGCATCTGGTCCCATCACTTCATGGGAAATAGATGGGGAAACACTGGAAACAGTGTCAGACTTTATTTTGGGGGCTCCAAAATCACTGCAGATGATGATTGCAGCCACAAAATTAAAAGACGCTTACTCCTTGGAAGGAAAGTTATGACCAACCTTGATAGCATATTGAAAAGCAGAGACAGTACTTTGCCAACAAAGGTCTGTCCAGTCAGGGCTATGGTTTTTCCAGTGGTCATGTATGAATGTGAGAGTTGGACTGTGAAGAAAGCTGAGCACCGAAGAATTGATGTTTTTGAACTGTGGTGTTGGAGAAGACTCTTGAGAGTCCCTTGGACTGCAAGGAGACCCAACCAGTCCATTCTGAAGGAGATCAGTCCTGGGTGTTCTTTCGAAAGACTGATGCTAAAGCTGAAACTCCAGTACTTTGGCCGCTTCATGCAAAGAGTTGACTCATTGGAAAAGACTCTGATGCTGGGAGGGATTGGGGGCAGGAGGAGAAGGGGACGACAGAGGATGAGATGGCTGGATGGCATCACTGACTCAATGGACGTAGGTTTGAGTGAACTTTGGGAGCTGGTGATGGACAGGAGGCCGGGAGTGCTGTGATTCAGAGCGACTGAACTGACTGAACTGAAATGAATATTGTAGAGGAGGTGGTGACCGAAACCATCCCAAAGAAAAAGAAATGCAGAGAGGCAAAATGGTTGTCTGAGGAGGCCTTACAAATAGCCGAGAAAAGAAGAGAAGTGAAAGGCAATGGAGAAAAGGGTAGATATATCCATCTGAATGCACAGTTCCAGAGAATAGCAAGGAGAGATAAGAAAAATTTTTAAGTGAATGATGCAAAGAAATAGAGAAAAACAATAGAATGGAAATGACTATAGATCTCTTCAAAAATTGGAGATACCAAGGGAATATTTCACGCAAAAATGGGCAAAATAAAGGATAGAAATGATTAGAATGTAACAGAAGCAGAAGAGCTGAAAAGAGATGTCAATAATACACGAAAGAACTATACCCAAATAAAAAAGTACTAATGACCCAGATAGCCACGATGGTGTGGTCACTCACCTAGAGTCAGACATCCTGGAGTGTGAACTCAAGTGGGCCTTAGGAAGCATCACTACAAACAAAGCTAGTGGAGGTGATGGAATTCCAGTTGAGCTGTTTCAAATCCTGAAAGCTGATGCTGTGAAAGGGCTGCACTCGATATGCCAGCAAATTTGGAAAACTCAGCAATGGCCACAGGACTGGAAAAGATCAGTTTTCATTAGGGCACTCAAAGCTGGTGCACTGGAACAACCCAGAGGGATGGGATGGGGGAAGGAGGTGGGAGGGGGCTCGGGATGGGGGATACATGTATACCTGTGGCTGATTCATGTCAATGTATGGAAAAAACCACCACAATATTGTAAAGTAATTAGCCTCCAGTCAAAACAAATAAGTTTTAAGAAATCAGTTTTCATTCCAATCTCAAAGAAATGTAATGCCAAAGAATGTTTAAATTCCCCTACAATTATGCTCATCTCACATTCTAGCAATGTAATGCCCCAAATCCTTCAAGCTAGACTTCAACAGTATGTGAACCAAGAACTTCCAGATGTACAAGCTAATTCAGAAAAGGCAGAGGCATGAGAGATCAAATTGCCAACATCCGTTGGATCATAGAAAAAGCATGGGAATTCCAAACTACATCTACTTCTGCTTCATTGACTATGCTAAAGGCTTGGAAAATCCTTAAAGAGATGGGAACACCAGACCACCTTACCTGCCTCCTGCAAACGCATGTCCAGAAGCAACAGTTAGAGTGGGTCATGGAACAATGGACTGGTTCAAAATTGAGAGAAGAGTACATTAAGGCTGTATATGATCAATCTGCTTATTTAACTTCCATGCAGAGTACATTATGCAAGATGCTGGGGCTGGATGAATCACAGGCTGGAATCAAGATTGCCAGGAGCAATAACAACAACCTCAGATATGCAGATGATACCATTCTAATGGCAGAAAGTGAAGAGGAACAAAAGAGCCTCTTGATGAGGGTGAAAGAGGAGAGTGAAAAAGCTGGATTAAAACACAATGTTCAAAAACTAACATCATGGAATCTGGTCTCATCATTTCATGGCAAATACATTGAGGGGAAAGTGGAAACAGTGGCAGATTCTATTTTTTTGGTCTCCAAAATCACCACAGACAGTGACTTCACCCATGAACTTAAAGGACCATTGCTCCTTGGAATAAAAGCTACGACACACCTAGACAGTATATAAGAAAGCAGAGACATTACATTTCTGACAAAGGTCCATATAGTCAAAGCTATGTAGCTATGTTTTTTCTAGTGGTCATGTAAAGATGTGAGAGTTGGACCATAAAGAAAGCTGAGCACTGAAGAACTGATGCTTTTGAATTGTGGTGCTGAAGAACAGTCTTGATAATCCCTTGGACAACAAGATCAAACCAGTAAATCAACCCTGATCAAACCCTGCCCCAATCAAACCAGTCAATCAACCCTGAATATTCATTGAAAGGACTGATGCTGAAGCTGAAACTCCAGTACTTTGGCCACCTGATGCGAAGAGCCAACTCATTGGAAAAAAACCCTAATGCTGGGAAAGATTGAGGGCAAAAGAAGGGGGCAGCAGAGGATGAGATGGTTAGATAGCATCATCGATTCAATGGGCATGAGTTTGAACAAACTCTGGGAGATAGTGAGGTACAGGGAGCCTGATATGCTGCAGTCAACAGAGTCATGGACACAGCTTAGCAACTGAACAACAAAATGTCATTTAACTCTGAAAACCTATAGGGTTGGTTCCATCATTTCTGCCTTCCAGGCGAGGAACCCAGTCCATGGAGATGAAATGATCATGATGGCGCCTGGACAGTCCCAAGCCAATCTGGTTCCAGAGTGCAGCGCTAATCCTTTCTCACAGCTTCCTCATGCTCTCAGCCTGGTGCCATAAGGACTCACAAGATGGCATGTGTGCTGTGCTTAGTCATTCAGCCATGTTCGACTTTTTGCAAAACATAGACTGTAGCCCAACAGGCTCCTCTGTCCATGGGGATTCTCCAGGCAAGACTACTGGAGTGAGTTGCCACGCCCTCCTCCAGGGGATCTTCTCAACCCAGGAATCAAATCCAGGTCTACTGCACTGCAGGCAGATTCTTTACCACCTGAGCTACCAGGGAAGCCCAGATGGCATGTAAACCATGAGAAATGTATGTGCATCCCAAATGTAGAATCAGACACATTTTGGGCAGAAGTGGAGGTTTTAGGTATGCAGAGGTCAGGAATATTTTGGAACAGAGATGAGCCAAAAGGAGTTGGGCCTCTTACACTGACCTGGGCTGAGCTGAGGATATGCAGATGTAAGGAAGGAAGGGCCTACATTGAAAAAGCAACTGTGTTTGGATTCAAGCGGAAGGACTATTTTTATATGATATTAACTTGTTAGCTAAATTTCTGTTAACTAAAACCACCAAACTTTGGGACCTCCTTGGCGATCCAGCTATTAGGACTCCACGTTTCCACTGCAGGGGCCTGGGGTCTGATCCCTGGATGGGGAACCAGACCCCACATGCTGCAACCAAGACCTGGCACAGCCAAATAAATTAATTAATAGGAAAAAAAAAATACCACCAAGCTTTTACTTGCAGCTCACACAGCAGAGCACACCCACCTCACCTTCAGATTTCCGGCCTTAAGCAGTTGAGTTTAAGATCTGCTGCACACATGTAAAGCCTTCTCATCCTTCCCAGGCTCCTGAGTCTCTCAACACCTTAAATTCCTCATCTCCCCCTTCTCCTCTTAATCACCACCCCAGGGAGGCCTTGAAAAGAGTGAAAAGGGGCAGACCAGGCTCAGCTTCCCTCACACTTCAGGGGGGCCAGCTGGAGAATTAGGCCATTTCTCTAGATTTTCTGGCAAGTTCTCCAGGAGCCTGCTGGTCCATGCCCCGACGCCATTCTCTCTGCCTGGAAAGCCTTTCTTCCCTCCTCAGCCTGCAATTAACTCTCTCAGAAGTCAGCTCAGTCACCAAACCAGAGTCCATCTTCCTCTTTTGCGTTTTTCCTTCCTTTTTTTGGGTTCATAGCGCTGACCACATTCGAGTGAAATCCCTGCTTCTCACCTCTCCCACTAGCTGGTTTCAGGTTCTGAGGTTTACACCTTACTGGTTTTGCCTCCCTAGCCTGGGGCCTTGCACACAGTGAGCAGATTAAACAACCGCTGTCCACAGCTCAGTTCTTGAATGTATGTCTATACCTAACAGTAGTCCTCACTTATGAAAATTCGTGTTGGCAATGGGTATCGTAATGTACACATGACTTCTTATGACACCACCTGCCCCGATGCTCAGCGCGGCCTTAGATCTGGGTATCACCAAGAATGTTTTCAGGTGACGAAATGGAGGCTCAGAGAATGACAGTGGCCCCAGGTCACACAGTGAGAAGACGTGGAACTGGGATCCTGGCCTCCGGGCCTTTCCTGGCCCCCACCCCTGCCCCCACACACCACTGGCCCTCAAGGGACGTTCGCAAGTCTGTGCTATGTACTGTTTCTCACATGTTGCCATGGACATCGCTAGTCCAGTCTAGGTAACATATACAGCTCACTCTTACTAGAACAGCCTCGCCCTCCGTCTGCTGTTTCTAACTTGATGTCACCAATAGACTCCGTTCCTGGACTGAGCTCATCTCTTTTCATAAAGCAGGACTGTCTGGACAACTGCTGTTTCCTCCCATTCAAGCCCGAAGCAAGTCCTGGGGAGTGAAGGATACTGATCTCCTGCTAGAGAAAGGAGATTCCAGTTCAGAAAAAAAAAACCACCCCCTCCCAGGAATTCCCTGGCAGTCCAGGGGTTAGGACTCCGAGCATTCACGGATTCAATCCCTGGTCCCACAATCCCGGGTTTTTTTGTGTATGGCATGGCCAAAGGAAAGAAAGCCAGTTTTCTGCACACGTCTGAGCCTAAGAACCTCACTCTAACCTGCCACTCAAGGGGAGTGAACTGTCAGAGGGGTCCCTACTTGCTCGTCATGCCCAAAAGGTAACCCTGGAACTGGCATGCAGACATTAAAATCCTAACTCAAATGCACGAGGAAGCTTGGTATTTAGAGGAGGCCTGCTGGCATTGATTAAACTAAGGGAGAGTCCTGCTATAAGGAGAATCGCTGGCCCAGAATAATTCATTTATACCTAATAGATTTGCTTCAAAGACCTGCCAGCTCCCACTTCCACGCTCAGAGTACTAGGACATGTGATCTTTCTCGGGTCCCCACTGCCTGGAATCAGAGCTTCATTTCCTCACCGTGCTTCCTTTTGCTCCCCAAACGTCTGTGCAGATCTAAGGTCCTGGCCTTGGAGTTGAGGAGGGGGCCTTGGCGTGGTACCCCTTTGGGAAAAATAAAAACATACGGCTGGCAAAGCCTGTAGCGGATGATACATAGGGAAAGAAAGACGTGTCTACATTTCATCATGGCTCTGTCTCTAAGATCAACTTCATTTTTACATCAGGGACAGAATCCGGTGGCTGTTACTCATGCTGGCGTCACTGAGGGCAGTGACTGTTCCCTACACCGAGTGCCCCTGGCACATGTGTTAGACGGGGGAGGGGTGGCGACGGCCCTGAAACATCACTCAGGACAGCCTCTTCCCCATCCCTGGCTGAGGAAGCTCCCACCCCTATTTCTCTCAGCAGCTGGTTCTAAACCTCTACCCCTTCCTCAAACTCACAGCTGCATCCATCCCAAAAGGCTCCCTCATCCTCAGCAAAGAAGACACCCGGTCCCGGATTCTCAGGGTTCCTCGGCTACCCTTCCAGTCCTGTCTCTCTCCTTCCACCTGAGCCTGCCTCTACCCCAACCAACCGCTCAGTGAGTTTTATCCTCTCCCTGAAGTGTCTGGAATGGACTCCTTTCTACCAGCTCTTCCCATCAAGAGTCAGCCAAGCTCACATCTCTCACAAGACAGAAGTAAATATCCCTTCATCCCAATTCCCCTCCAGCTAGTTCCTCAGCTCCTGCTGCAGTTGGTTCAACTCTCCCACAACCCACAAGCTGGTGTCAGGTCCATTCTGCTACCGAAACAGCTCTTACCAACGCCACCGTGATCTTCTGTTGGCCAAAGCTAGCGGCCAGTCTAAGTGCCAACCTCCACCCCACTCACAGCCACTACACCTTCCATCACATTCCCTGACACCTCATCCTCCCATTCCTAATTGCTCCCAAAGATGCCTGGCCTCAGCGGCTCCTTGAGCAAGACCAGCAGACGTTCTACCTATAGACACACCTGCCCCTGGGGAGGCACAGTAGAATCTTGGAGGGTCCCAGACACAGTCATGTGACTGAAAGTTTAGCAGAGTTGAGTCACCGTGTCTTTGAGCATCCATCTTCACATAACCCTAATAGAGCAAGCTGCCAACTCTGATGTTGAGATCCTGGGAGTCTCTGCAGTTCCCACTTTCCAAGATTCCAGGAAGGACACAATCCTCCTTTAGATATGTTAAAATTCCAGAAAGCCTATCTCTTTTTTGATTTGCATATCTCTGGTCCCATTCCTACTTTGCTAGTTTGTGTTCTCCTCTTAGACTGTGACTTCATTTACAAGTGCCCATGACACTGGGATGCTGGTGTTCTGGGTATCACCAGCAAGGGGTCTGTGACTGGTATGAGGTCACCCACCTGGGGTTAGTGATGTTTTCGCCTACTGACTTTCAAACTGTCCTTTGATCCCTGCTCCATCTCCGTCTTCCAGTTCTTCTCAAAAGCCTCTTCAGCTCTTTTCCCATCCTATTAATACAAGGTCCCAGCCTCAGTTCAGGCAGAAAAAAATGGGTCACCCTCTGGGTTTCCTCCCATACTATAAACTTTATCACACTTGAGTATTGATTACTCTTGACATTCTATTAGGGCCATTTAGGGCTTATTGTCACATTTATTTTCATTTTAAAACAGAGTGTTAAAAAGCAATCTATGACTGACTGATACCTACACAAACATCCAGAGCCATTATGTCAATAACCTGGTAAATGTTTCACTCACTGGTTTCCAGCTGCTATGGGGAGAGCTCTTACCATTTGCCAGATGCTCAGATGCTGCCTGGGAAACAGATCTATAAGATGCATTTGACAGGAGAGAGGGGTGCAGTTAATCAACAATTTTAGGGCTGTTGAATGTTTCACATTTATTTTTTTAGAAAATAAGAAAAGAAAAATATGCTGGATAAAGGGTGAATTAAACTTGGATTCATCTTGGACAAAGTGGACTCTAGTCATGACAGTACCACTGCCTGGCGCTGTGCAGTCTCTGGGACTCAGTTTACTCATCTGTACAATGGGCACAAATAACAAGACTGCCTGTCTCACTGGGGATTGTTTGGCTAATAGATGTGAAAAGCTCATATGAGCTATAAACTCAGACTGAGAATCAAACACCTTTGCCTTCACCCAACTGGGTCACTTTAGACACAAAATGCCTGTATTATGTCACAGAATTCCTTGGGGTACAGTGATATAGGAAATGACTAATAACTTTGAAAAGGCAAGAATCAGGGGCAAGTCTTGGGCCACTCAATAGCAGTAACCCTTTATACAGAAACAAATCGAAAACACATATTCCTACCTCTGCTCCCCAGGAAGATTCACAAACAAGCAAGAAAAACACTTCACTATCTACTTTGAGCCGAGGACCATCCCGGCCTACCCTCAACCTCCTGGCCTGGCAGCGCAAGTCTCCTGAAGTATGGATGACCTTGGGGTGGTTAACTTAAACACTCCGCCTCATCTCATCTGTCAACTGGATATACTGAGAGAGGCCTTGCCACATGTCAGAGCATTAAGTGAGATCATATATTTGAAAAAATGCTGGTAAACATTTAACTGTCTACAGAGCTGTCTGCATGTTAACGATCAGCATATTTACAGTAAGTGTGTGGGATGAATGAAGGAAACCCTACTAGGCAGAAGCAGAAGTTCTTTTCCGAAAACCTGATTTGGAGTAAATCTCCTTATAATGGATGGAGCTGCAGGGAAGGAACATGGATAAGGGTCAAGAAAACAGCTGCTTTGAGATTTTAGGCTTGAATCCTGTCTGTCAGTAGTGGTGACAATTTGCATAATCTTAGGCAATTTATTTAATCTTTCTGAGCTTTGGGTTTCTCCTCTGTAAAATGAGAATAATAATAGCACTCACCTCACAGGATTGTTGTGATGATTATTCAAGATTATGCGCTTTAAACAATCCACACAATGTCTGGTTCCCTGCGATAGTTAGTTTCAGTTAGTAGGTGGGTTCAAGAAAAGAAGACTATTAACTGGTAAATTATTTATATCTTGTTCCTTACTGTGGCTCACTCTCACCTAATGAAATATATAAACAGTATACATATTGGCAAGAATTAAGCCATCATACTGGTCTTCCCTGGTGGAGCAGATGGTAAGGAATCTGCCTGCAACGTGGGAGACCCAGGTTTGATCCCCGGGTCAGGAAGATCCCCTGGAAGAGGAAATGGTAACCCACTCCAGTATTCGTGCCTGGAGAATCCCATGGATCAAGGAGCCTGGTGGGTTACAGTCCATGGGGTCGCAAAGAGTCAGACATGACTGAGCAACTAACCCTTACCCCTAAAGAAATATTGTCTTGCTTGTAATGATGAAGAGATGTGAAGTGATTTTTTTTTCTTTCTTCAGTTCTTGTCATAATGTTGTTTACAAAAGAATACAGTTTTGACATATACACACATATATGCATATATATATGTATTAATATATATAATGTGCTGTGCTCAGTCGCCAGTTATGTCCTACTCTTTGTGACTCCATGGGCTGTAGCTCGCCAGGCTTCTCTGTCCATGGGACTTTTCAGGCAAGGATACTGGAGTGGGTTGCCATTTCCTCCCCCAGGGGATCTCTTCCTGACCTAGGTATCTAGGTCGTGTCTCCTTTGTCTCCTGAATTGGCAGGTGGGTTCTTTACCACTGTGCTACCTGGGAAGCCCGTACATATACATTGTTTTTAATAATTGTGTTTATTTGTGGCTGTGCGGGGTCTTTGCTGCTGCATGGGCTTTTCCCTGGTTGCAGTGAGTTGGGTGGTAGTGCGCGGCTTCTCATTGTGATGGTTTCCCTTGTTGCAGAACACAGACTCTAAGGCACATGGGCTTCAGGAGTCGCGGCTCCCAGGCTCAAGAGCACAGGCTCAGTCGTTGCAGAGTACAGGCTTAATTGCTCCTTAGCCTGTGAGATCTTCCTGGATCAAGGATCGAACACTTCTCTCCTGCATCCGCAGGTGGCTTCTTTACCACTGAGCCACCAGGGAAGACCCTATATATATATACTTTTTTTTTTTAATTTAAAAAGAAAAACAAACCTTACCCTGAAACGTTGTGGCAGTTGGCTCTGAAGATGCCTTTAAGACCATAACTCTCAAGTAGGTGGAGACAGAAATCTACACCTTGAAGGGAGAAAAGTTAGAAAGTGCTAAAAAGTATTCTAGCCCCAGTGCATTTGGGAAAGCATCCATAGGGGTCTAAGAGCACCTTCTTGAACACAGAAGGTACTCAAGGACTGAGCTGTCTCCTTTCTCCCCATTGAGCACCTCCACCAGCATCACAAGCTAATCAGCAGCTGACTCTCCCGGGGGCTCCTTTCATCCAGGCCAGATCTTAGTCTATTTGCAGTTCAGGTCTTTGATCAACATTATCTCCCTCCAGAGCCCAGCCCGGATCATTCTATCTCATTATCCCTTTTTTTTTCTTCATAACACTTATACACTATCTAGAATTGTCTCATTTGTTTATTATGTGCCTTTCTTTCTCTAGAATATAAACACCATCAGATCAAGGACCTTATCTGTCTCACTGGGCCACTGTATCTCCAGCAATGGAACACTGGCAAGGCACTCACTATTTAAGAATAAAGGAACAAATGAACACGTGTCAACTGCTAATGATGAGAGGATGAGTAAGGGACAGATAAGCAATGCCCCACCTCCCAGCTGACTGACATGCACACATACCTGGGCAGAAATTCGGGCATTTTAGCCAAAGAGCAGATGGGAGCCAAGGCCAAGGTATAGGTAGCAATTGGCACAAGAGGCTCCTGTCATAGTAGAAACCTGTAAGTTTCAGCAACATCAGCTTTGTGTAACTTTGGACAGAAATCTGCTGGTTAGACACAGCCACATAGATCTGATGTCTGGGCTTTGGTGCAGGCGTGGATATGAGGCCAAAAGTCCATGTCCTTCCTTGAATTAAAAAAAAACAACAACAAAAGACAAAATCTGGCTCAAGGGAAACAAATTCTTGGGAAATAGCACAAGCTTACTTTGATTCAACCCACATTTACTGGGCCAAGTTCTGTAGCAGGAAGAACAAGATTCAGAGTGTATATCTCGTAGGGTGATAGGACTAGAATGGGAATAACTAACAAAGCAGAATAAGGAGAGAGGACTAAAACAGCCCTTACTTCTCTTGGAACACTGACGAAGGATTGAGAAGCTCCATCTAAAGCTAAGTCCAGGCTCTCCATTCTTGGAGAGGTGCAAGTGCCATCAGTAGGCAAATCCACAACAAAAACAGCCCTTGAGAACCTCGGTCATCCTCGCTATCTCTGCAGATGGTCCCACAAGTTCTGACATCCTTCTCCAGCTCTGCAAACAGTGGCAGGCCTGGGGGCAGATTAACAAACCGCTTCCCGCTATTGGCACAAAGCAGGACAAGATCTTGACCCACGCAGTTCCTCGGAAAGAACGGCCAGTTCTTCTGACCACAGCCTGGGCAGTTCTAGGGGCTGCTGCTTAGCCCTGGCAGGTGAAGGCAGGGCTCTGTGCTCCAGGAGAAAAATATCCCAGCATCTCCTTTAGCAACAGGCCTGCTTCCGAAAAGGTTGTACCTAGGGGCCTTTGTGGATCTTTTTTTAAACATTAAACAAAAAGAAAGAAAGAAAGAAAAGTCCCTCCCAGTCCATCGTCTTGCGAGTACACACCTGATGCAGTTTTTTGGAAAGAACTTTGGGGTCTACACATCTGACTTCAGTTTTGTTTCACCCCACAACTTTTGTTAAGCAACTACCCTTTCCCTCTCTATATCTCAGTTTCCCCATTTTAGGGACCAGTGGTGTTTTTCAAACTACAAGTTTTAATCCAATGATAAGCAATAAAATCAATAGAGTGGGTTACAACCAACATTTTTTTGAAAGGGAAATAGAAGAGTTTAGAATATAAAATATCTGAATGCACTGCAATTAATAGGTAAGTATTGTCTTGTAGAACTTTTATTTCATCTAGCAACATGCTTACCCTGAGATCAAAACAAAATGTGTTTCACACTGTGGGTTACTGTTTTGTTTTGTTTTGTTTTTAAAGTTCAAAACATACTATTTGAATTTTCAAGGCTAGGATCAGTAAGTTCAATTCTGCTCCTGGCCTAATTGCCAATTTCCCATTGTTTGCCTGCAGACCGAGCCCAGCTCCAAGTGAACCTGTGATCTGGCTCATGAATAGATATACCTCATCTCCAAAGTGGACGAGGGTGCGCTCGTAAAGGCCTGCAACCATGACCCATCCTCCCCAAATGACAGGACTTTCCTGACTTCTCACAGTGCACGTTAGCTGGGTTTGTTTTTCGAGCTTCACATAAATGGAATCACAGTATGAACCCTAACTGTGGACACGGTGACCTAGAAAGGAGATGCTCAATGCTGCGTTTATTGTCCAGCATGACATCAGCCAGAAAGCATTGCGAAAATAATAATATTATGATTATTGAGTGAAGGCCTGTTGGGTGCCAGACTCTGTGCTAAGGGACTTAAAAACATTCAAGTTCATTCTCACAAGGTCTATGGGATTTGAGGTGTCTGCTATGAGCCTCATGTTTCAGAAAGAGAAACTGAGGCACAGGGAAGTTGCAATGCGATATCATCAAGGTCATGGAACCTGCAAATGGCGGAGCAGGGCTGGAACCCTTACCTGCCCACCCTCAGACTCCTTTCCATTACACACTTTTCCACAGGGGGTACTTTGCAACAAAGTGTCTTGGAGACTGCTTGGAACCAGTCCTATGGAGTCCTCCCACCCGGCTCTCACCCTCATTTGGTGGAATCGAGTTGGTTTACACTGCTGAGGAGGCAAGCTAACTACCCTTCACAGAAGCCAGGGGGTTCCAGAAGGCCTGAATTAGCCGAGAGGTTTAATTTGGGGATATTCTTACTACACGAAATTTCTTTCAGAACATTTGGTCCTTCGGGACTTCCTCAAATTGCCAACGATTAGACAGAAAATTCCATCTCCTTCTCCTTGGTTGCTTCATAGTATCCACAGTTCCCCTACCTTAACCTACAAGTGATTGCCTACTTTGGCAGCTCCTTACTAACCAGAGAAATTTGACTGCTTTTTTGGGTGGGGGGTGCGGAGGGGGTGGGGTGGGGGTGGGGGTGGGTAGTGCTTTTGTTTCCTTAAATAAAATTACATTTCACTACTCATTGGTGAAGCCACATCTAACCAATGAGATTGGTTGGTATCTTGTTCACTCTGCTGAAGAATAGAGAATAAAAGGATCCATGTACCAATTTTCCTCATATTAGAGATTTTTAAGAGTCTTTTTTTTTTTTTTTTTTTTAGTATTAGCCATCCCCATTACAACATACCTACTACTCCAGAGTTCCAAGGAAATTAGACAGGCCTTAAAACTTAACTTTGATTCAAATTGAAAATACAATTTGCCACATTAGTTTCATATGTTTGTATTTCCTGGCCTCCAAAAAACGCTACTGGCCCCCAAAACGCTACTGGCCCCTTGACTACAGTAGTTGAAATCCTACTTAGCACTCAATAACCCACATAACTTCCTCCATCCCCCAGGCAAAACTAAGAGTGGTCCTTTTGCTTCCATACTGTTCTGTAAAATAGAGGCTTGTACCTCCAACTCCTAATCATCACCACCACCCCCCAAACCCTGAACTCCCCTCAGGGCAGTAACCACATTGTATTTATATTTGTCTTGATATTTACCCCCAACGCTGGCGGGATCAGGTTTCCCGCACAGAGCAAGACTTCTGTACACATTGTTTTTGAATTGAATCACTTTCTAAGGCAACTTTTTATTGGAATATAAGATGCATATGAAAAGGCCTAAGATCAGAAGTGTTTCAATGTTCACAAAGAGAAAGAACATATATCAAGCCTCCCCCACCTCCCCAACCCCATCCCCCTCCCCCCCACCCCAAAAGGCCTGCACTGTGGCCCATCCTCCAGCAAAGACAAGACTTTCCAGACTTCTAAGGCCCTAAGGAAACTTTGCTTGCTTGTTGCTGCTGTTTTGAACTTTGTATAAATAGAATCACAGTGTGAGCTCTCTTGGTTTGGGCTTCTTATATTAAACATCATGCTTGCGAGACTTAACCTCACTGTTTTGTAGCGTGCTCATTAATTTATTCCCATTTGCTGGCCAGCGTTCCACTGTGGCTGTGCAGTTATATATTTATCCATTCTACTGCTGATGCACACTTAGCTTTTTTCTAATTTGGAGCTCTTATGAATAGAGTTACTATGAACATTCTTGGATATTTCTGTTAACCATTTACCTAGGAGTCCTATTGTTCAGCTTTGGTGGATGCTGCCAGCTTTTAAGGGTTTTGAGGTGGTTGTGGAAACTGAAACGCTGCTTCTAAAATTTACATGGAAATACAAAAGGCCAAAAATATTCAAGACAATCTCAGACAAAGGTGGAGGTCTTATACTCCGACATATTATAAAACTACAGGAATTAAAACAGGGTGGTTTGGGCACAAACAGGCCAGTGGCTTGGAAGAGAGAATTCAGATACAGATGCAAGCATAAATATTACTTGATTTATGATACAGGTAATATAGCCATGTAGAAAAGACATAGTGATGTTTTCAATAAATCGTGCCAGATCAATTGGATAAACACTGAAAAAAAAGCTTAACCACATGTAAAAATCAGTTCCAGATGGATTGTAGATCTAAACATTAAAAGGAAAACAATAAGGTTTTGTTAAAAAAAATGTATAAAATTCACTAGAATATGAATATGACTGGAAGACTTGAAGTAGGTAAAAAATTCTTATAAATAGGACAGAAAAAGCTCTCATCATAAAGGAAAAATTTGCCACACTGGACTCCTTCAAAAATAAGAATGGTTCCTCAAAAGATACCATTAGGAATTGAAAACACAGCACTGATTAAGAAAAGATGTCTGCAAACATAGACCCAACAAAGGACTTGTAAACAGAATGTGTACTGAACTCCTACATGTCAGTCATAAAAGAGAACCAATAAAAAGTGTGCAGAAGGAGAAGGAGGAAAAGGAAAAACTTGAACGGGCACCTAAACACATACACACAGGATGGCCAAATGGCTAATAAACATACGAAAAGGTGCATAACGTAAATGTGAATTAAAACCCTCAAGAGACATCTCTGGACTCAGGAAAACTGCTAAAATCGAAAGTCACGTGATATCTGGCGTTGGCAAGAATGTGGAGTGACCAAGCTCTCCTACACCGCTGAGGTTAAGGAGCAAATGCTGGTCTGCCCATTGAACTTTTGTCAGGACCCGCCCCAGTTTTTCCCTCTCCCCAGGTCCCAGGAGAGTGGACTGGAGTGAGCGGGTGGTGGTTGGAAAGCATGCACAAACCTCTCTTTATGTCTTTTCTTCGTTCTGTGCATTGACCCAGGCACACTCCCTGAACCGTATTTTCCGCTAGATCCTCTGCTGAAGCCCATGCAGACGTTAAAAGTGAGATCCATCTCGGACCGGGGTGGCCTCCCTCACGTGCTCCTGAAACAAACGCACATGCTACAAATGGCGTAATTAAGTATCTCATCCAAAGACCCAAAGCTTCTGATGCCACTTAAATATGTCCCCAAAATGAATTCCTAGAATTCAGAGTTATGCTCATTTTTATTTCCCTGCAGGTTCAAGTTGCAAAATCACCCTCCTGAAAGGTTGGATCAACTTTCACTCCCACAAGAGGCAGACATACGCTGCATTTATCAACGTGCGAGGTGAAAAACAGTATTTTGTTTCATTTAGCTCTTTGATCACTAAAAAAGCTGAACTTTTAAAATCTGTTTATGGGTCATTTTTATTTCTTCTTTTGTAATTAGAAGTTCACGTTTTTGTCGATACTGTCAGTAATTTTGTCTTATAATTCTGAAAGAGGGCTCTATGTAGCAAGGATATGAACTTTTCACTTGTTACATACTGTACATATACCGTGGATATTTTCCCCAATATTTGGTGTTTCCTCCTTTAATTTTATTTATAGGATTTGTTCTTATACAAATGAATTGTACATGTTTCCATAGTTGAAAAAAAAAGAAAATCTGTTATAACCTTTGTATTTTTGCAAAGTATTTAGGAAATCTCTTTCCATTTCAAAATTATAAAAATGGTTATACATTTTTCTAATATGGTTACATTTGTTATCTTTAAATATTTGAATCACTTGGAGTTCATTTTGCACCAGTTAAGGCTCCAGTCGTGTGTGTGTACTTTTTTTTTTTCCCCAGTCAGTAGTTCCAGCACCATTTACTGAAGGATGTATACTTGACCTGGTCATTTGTCTCTTTTTGGGTAATACAGTTGAATCGTAAGGTTCACTATCAGGAGGATCTACCTGGCCTTCCAGCTGGCAGATTGACCCCAAGCCACCAGAGTGGAGATGTGGACTAGTAGGAGGCTCAGTAGAGGCAAACAGTGGAGAACAGGTGAGTGCTGGAATTACAAGCACAGCGGGGAGGTGAGGAGTGAGGACTGGCTGCCCTCGTTCCCTCCCTCTGGTCCCCAATATTCACTTCATCTAGCTGTCTTTCTGCATCTGTAAGCTTCAGCAACTGTCAGGGGAGGGAATAATTAATCCCAGTAGCTAATCCTGGAGAATCTGGAATCAGGTTACTGTGTTTAAATCCTGACATCACCACTTACACCAACCTTGTGATCTCAAGCAAATGTCTTCATATTTCTGGTCTTCGGTTTACCCCAAGAAGTGGGGATCATAGTAACACCTATTGCAGAGCACCTGGAGGAGGTTTTAAGGAACTAAGTCATATGCAGCTCTTAGGTTGGTGACTGGCACAGAATAAACTCACAGAGTCAACATTGTTATCAGTTAATTTTTAAGGAAAGTCGTGACCATCTAGTGGAACAAGACATTAGTCCTCCCTTGGACTGGGTCTGAGCCTGAGCAGAGCAGTCAGAGGAGCAGGTGAAACTTTCAAGCCAATGGGAAGGTTTTCAGGTCAAATGGTTGAAGGCACTGGTCTAGAAGATGTTTTCTTTAGGGAGCCTCTATTCTTTAAGGCATACTTATGCAATAAAGCTTTCAAACGAACGACTAGCATATTAATTAATGTTGCCATGTATTGGGGCTTCCCTGGTGGCTCTGACGGTAAAGAATCTACCTGCAATGCAAGAGATCTGGGTTTGATCCCTGGGTTGAGAAGATCCCCTGGAGAAGGGAATGGCAACCCACTCCAATATTCTTGCCTGGAGAATTCCATGGACAGAAGAGCCTGGTGGGCTATAGTCCATGGGGTCGCACAGAGTTGGACACGACTGAAGGGACTTAGCAGCAGCTAATTAAGTTAGATAAAGTTATGATCAGAAGTGGAACCACTGGTGTTTGTCTTTCCTTCTCATATTTTTCAGAGAATGAGATAAAAGCTATAGTTGATTGATTCCATCATAGGCAGACTTTTAACAGTTATTTCATATAATACTCTGTAATATATCCAAGGTTGTCGTTATCATCCCCAAGGTCAAGAAGAGGAAAGGGAGCTTCCTCAAAGTGAGGCGGTAACTTGCATGCAGTTGCCATAACTAAGAACCAAGATTCAACCCAGGTCTCTCTAACTCCAGCACTCAAGCTCTAAACTCAGTGAAGAACACATGGATATTGAGCTGGAATTTTGGAAGTTGGGAAGTCCAGCTTGGCAGATGGGAGAAATTACTTTCTGAAGGATTTAGTGTCTTCTATTTATTTACAAAATGGTCATGCCTGGAAGGACTTTGGAAGGAATCTATCCAGAGTCTTCGTCATACAGATGGAAAACCTGGAGCGCACAGCAGGATGTGTCTGAGCTGATTACACATGGAGCTCTCCTGAGTCTTGGTTTCCTCACTCTGTACAGTAACCTCCATGTAACCTTCATGTGGCCTCAAGATAGAAGGGGAAACATGCTTGGTGCTACACAGACTGCTTATCATCCTGGCCCAAAGAAGCTTGCAAGTCATCAAGGGAGAAAATTCATGCCGACAAATAACAGTCAAAAAACGAAGATCATGGCATCTAGTCCCATCACTTCATGGCAAATAGATGGGAAAACAGTGGAAACTGAAAGATTGTTTTCTTGGCCTTCAAAGTCACTGCAGATGGTGACTGCAGCCATGAAATTAAAAGATGCTTGCTCCTTGGAAGAAAAGCTATGACCAACCTAGACAGCATATTAAAAGGCAGCTGCTGCTAAGTCGCTTCAGTCGTGTCTGACTCTGTGCGATCCCATAGACGGCAGCCCACCAGGCTCCCTCGTCCCTAGGATTCTCCAGGCAAGAACACTGGAGTGGGTTGCCATTTCCTTCTCCAATGCATAGAAGTGAAAAGTGAAAGTGAAGTCGCTCAGTCATGTGCAACTCTTCACAACCCCATGGACTGCAGCCTACCAGGCTCCTCTGCCCATGGGATTTTCCAGGCCAGAGTACTGGAGTGGGGTGCCATTGCCTTCTCCGATTAAAAGGCAGAGACATCACTTTTCTGACAAAGGTCTGTGTTGTCAAGGCTATGTTTTTTCCAATAGTCATGTATGGTTGTTAGAATTAGACCATGAAGAAGGCTGAGTGCTGAAGAATTGATATTTTTGAACTGTGATATTGCAGAAGATTCTTGAGAGTCCCTTGAACAGCAAGAAGATCAAACCCAACAATCCTAAAGGAAATCAGTTATGAATATTCATTGGATGGACTGATGCTGAAGCTGAAGCTCCAGTACTTTGGCCACCTGATGTAAAGAACTAACTCATTGGAAAAGACCCTGATGCTGAGAAAGATTGAAGGCAGAAGGAAAAGGGGAAAACAGAGGATGAGATGGTTGGATGGCATCACAGGCTCAATGGACATGAGTTTAAGCAAGCTCCGGGAGATGGTAAAGGACAGGGGAGCCTGGCATGCTGCAGTCCTTGGGGTCATAAACAGTTGGACACAGCTTAGCGAATGAACAACAACAAGTAAAAAGGCGAAAAGCACTTTGGGGTCTTTGGAGCACTTTGTCCCTCTGACCAGAATCAGGAAAGACTTCTTGGAGGAGTTTGCATAAGAGCTGGGTCTGCAGTAGAAAAGACAGGAAGGGCACTCCAGATGGAGAAGGGACTGCTAGTAATGAAAGCTAACATTTATTGAGCCACAGCATGCAGACTCCATGATAAACACTTTATACTCATTAATTCCTGTAAATCCCACAGGACACTGTAAGGTGGGTACCATAATTATCCCCATTTTAGAGAAAGGGAAATTAAGACACACAAAGGATAAATAGCTCGTCCATGGACATATGACTAGGAATTGGGAGCTTCCAGGATGAGAATACTAGCCGGAGTGACTCCTCATTTCTTGATGTCTGAAAGGAAGACCCAGGGAGGAGCACCGGGAAGTGGACACAGGATGAAGGAGTAGGATATAGGTTCTTTTTCTAGGACAAGTCAACTTCTAATTGACCATTGGATTTTCCTACAATCTAGGGACTTCCTGAGATAGGCAAGGCGTACTCATCCCAGACCCTCTGGCCTCTCTGGACCTTCCAGAAGCTACCAAGACTGAGCTCAGAGACTCTGGTCGAAGGGCCACAGAAGCCGTCTGGCTCACTGTAGGGCCACAATGTCCAAGAACCCATCCTGAGTGATCTTACACCAGCTCCAGGGGTTTTCCCAATGCCAGCCGTAGCTGTGGCTCAGGCCCCCTGGAGACAGTGAGGTTTGGAGATAAGAGTAGAGAATACAGCAACAGCCCAAGCCCAGCACTGAGAGCTGTGTGACCAGCTCTGACCCTGGCTGGATTTCCGGGAGCATCTAGCAGGGGGATCAGCCTGACTTCTAGGCTTCTTGGGAGGAATCTATGAAAACAAACTGATGAGGGCATGCACAATGCCTGCCTCCCAAAAGTGCTCAGTCAATGCTAACTTCTTGCCCTTGACCTTGAAGCTCTTCATCTTCTTGGAGCAGGCTAAAAATTGGATAGACTCACCCCATTCCTCAGTTTCTTGTTGTCCCTTAAAACAGATCCATAGGCCCTTGGAATGTTGGACAATGTGACTACTAATCGCTAGAAACAGGAGACAACAGACACTGACGGGAGGGACCGAAGGTCTCAGCACCTATGTACATTCCCCCGTCAGCATCTCCTGCTCCACAGTCACCGCAGCCTTCCTTGGACAGCACCCTTCCTTGGACAGCACCCACTTCTTCAAGGCAGGAGTGGCTTTCTTCAACTCTCTTCCACCCCAGACCTTCTCAAGTTACCATTCGAGTTCCATTCATCATTAACTGCTCATGAACACCTATCCAATATTCTTGACATGAGCTAACTCAGAGTCAAATGGGAAAGCAACAGCAGTGTCCATAGACAGATGACGGATAAACGAAATATGCTATATACATACAATGGACTGTTAGCCTTAAAAAAGAATGAAATTCTGACACATGGTGTAATACAGATGAACCTTTATGAAGACAGCAGGCTCCGTGGAATACCCCTAATGCAAGAGGACAGATATTATATGATTTCACTTACCTGTGCCACCTAGAGTGTCAAATTCATAGAGGTAGAAAGAAGTTACCAAGGGCTGAGAAGAGGGAAGGATGGGGAGTTAGTGTTTAATGGGTACAAAGTTTCAGTCTGAGAACATGAGAAAGACCTGGAGATGGAAGGTGATGGTTTTAATGCTCTTGAACTGCTCACTTAGGAATGGTTAACATAGTTTGGCATCAATAAATAAACACTCACAACATCCTTTAAAAAGTGGCTAAAGTGGAAGTTTTATGTTATGTATATGCTGTGCTGTGCTTAGTTGCTCAGTCATGTCCGACTCTGCTATCCCATGGACTGTAGCCTGCCAGGCTCCTCTGTCCACGGGGGATTCTCCAGGCAGAATACTGGAGTGGGTTGCCATGGCTTCCTCCAGGGGATCTTCCCAACCCAGGGATCAAACCCAGGTTTCCTGAATTGCAGGCAGATCCTTTACCATCTGAGCCACCAGGGAAAAGTGAAAGTGAAGTCGTTCAGTCGTGTCCGACTCTTTGCGACACCATGGATTGTAGCCCACGGAATTTTCCAAGTAAGAGTACTGAAGTGGGTTGCCATTTCCTTCTCCATGGGATCCTCCTGATCCAGGGATCAAACCTGGGTCTCCCATGTTGCAGGCAGAGGCTTTATCTCTGAGCCATAGGGTTACTATCTGAGCCACCAGGGAAGTCCATTATATACATATTTTACTACAATTTTAAAAATATATGAGCAGATTAACAATGGATTAAAAAACTGGTACATCCAAACAATGGAGTGCTGAAAAATATTATTACTATTATTAAAATTAATATTCAGTGCTGAAAATTAATAAGCTATCAAGCCATGAAAAAGCATGAAGAAAACCTGAATGCATATTACTATGAGAAAGAAGCCAACCTGAAATCTACATACTGTATGACTCCAGCTATATGATGTTCTGGAAAAGGCAAAACTGTGGAGATACAGAAAAGGAATCAGTGGTTACCAGGGGTTAGGGACGGGTGGAGGGATGAACAGGTGGAGCACAGAGGATTTTCAGGGCAGTGAAAACACTCTGTATGATATCATAATGATGGATGCATGTCATTATGTATGTCATTCTACATATATTCAAACTCACAGAACGTGCAATCCCAAGGGTGAACTCTAATGCCAACTCTATGGACTTTGGGCAATTATGATGGGTGAATATTGGTTCATCCGTTGTAACATATGTACCCCTAGATGTTGATAATGAAGCAGGCTATGCATATAGGAAGTGTATGGGAAATCTCTGTACCTTACCCTCAATTTTGCTGTGACTTCCCTGGTGGCTCAGCGGTAAAGAATCTGCCTGCCCATGCGTGAAATGCAGGTTCGATCCCTGGGTCTTGAAGATCCCCTGGAGGAGGAAATGGCAACCCACTCCAGTATTCTTGCCTGGGATACTCCATGGACAAAGGAATTGTGGGTTACAGTACATGGGGTTGCAAAGAGTTGAACATAACTTAGCGACTAGAAAACAACAGCAAAATTCTCTAAAAAAAATTCTTTACAAAAATAGGGGGCAGAATGCAAATGGCAGTTTCCTGTCCCCAGAGATCTCCTTGTCTGATTGAGACACACAGAGATAAGCCATGCGTTAAGAGATCTCGATGATGCAGGTAGCCTCAGATGTCTCAGACTGGCCCTTCTGCGGCTCAGGGTATAGAAGGTTCTCTGGAGGCAGTGAGTCCCTTCTATATGGGGTGGCCTGCAGCCTGGGTGTAGCCATCTCAGTGGGTCCCCTAACCCGTCCTGGAGAAGTCCCTTCAAGTTGGGCCATGGGGCCCAAGCAATCCTGCCATCACAAACCACACTGGCTTCAGTGCTCTATGGGAATTCATCCTGCTAAGTGGGCTTGGCCTTCACAGAAATGAATGTCGTGGACTCGGAACTCCCCAAATGACCACCCCCTTGCTGCTCCTGAATTTCTCACCCAGCCCAGCTCCATATTATTCAGCTCTCCTCTTTCTACCCCATCTCCCCCACCTTCTTTGAAGAACTCATAGCCATCCTGACCTCTCAATACCCACTTCCAGAGCCCTAGGTGGGAAGGGCTGTGTGGGTGCCAGAGGGCAGCTATCCACTCACTTGGGCCAGTTCCAGGACTGGAGTTAGAGCCGGCAGTGAGATGTCCTAAAGCCCTGGGACAAAGATATGCAAAGCTGAACAGAGACAGGATGGCTCTTTCAGAGCAAAGCTGAACTGGATTTAGGATAAAGGAAGGAAATTGCCCCTCAGAAGAGGCTAGAGGCAGGAAAGGAAGGCATGTCAGCCTCAAAGTCAAAGTGTTAATCACCCAGTCAACTCTGACTCTTTGGGACCCCAAGGTCTCTAGCCTGTCAGGCTCTTCTGTCCATGGGATTTCCCGGGCAAGAATTCTGGAATGAGCTGCCATTCCCTTCTCCAGGGGATCATTCCAACTCAGGGATCAAACCCTGGTCTCCTGCATTGCAGGCAGATTCTTTACCATCTGAGCCACCAAGGAAGTGTCAGCCTGCAGGTGCAGGAAAAGTAGAGTCATTCATTCATTCAAACAAATAACTTCTAAGCCCTTATCAGGCGCCAAATGCTGAGAGGTATGGGTATAGATATGAGAACACAGGCAGAGTGAAGGAAGCAGCCTGGAGTCCTGCTCTTGTGTAGCTGACCGCTGTGACATTCTAGGGAGACCATAAGAAAGATAACCAAGACAAAGAAAGCATGAGTCAGACAGTGACAAGGCCACGAGCTCGGCAAGGGGAGTAGAGATTTCCAGGTGCGGGAAGGAAAGATCGCAATATTTTAAAGGCCAATTTTGCTGAGAAGTTGGTACCTGAGCAATGGCTTAAACTGAGAAACTGCTATTTGGGTGCCTGGAAGAGCATTCTGGAGACAGGATAGTTGCAGATGCAGAAGACCCGAGCAGGGAGGATGCCAGGGTGTTGGAGGAACTCCTAGGAAGCCAGGGTTGGAAGAGAGGTTTTTGCAAGTGGGGAGCAGGAGATGAGGTCAAGAAGGAAACAAGGAGCTGGGTTGTCTCAGGCCTGGTAGAGGATGACAAAGACTTAGTGAGACATAATGGTTGATTCCAGTGCTTTTCTGCGGGGGGAGAGGGGGCTCACCAGTGCATTTTTAGCCTTCCCTTCACAATAGCAGGAGGCTTTTTTAAATTATTATTATAGTTCTTTTAATCTGTAAGTGAGCAAGTGAGTGAAGTCGCTCAGTCGTGTCTGACTCTTTGCAACCCCATGGATTGTAGCCTAGTAGGCTCCTCTGTCCATGGGGTTTTCCCAGGCAAAACTACTGGAGTGGATTGCCATTGCCTTCTTCAGATCTTCCCGACCCAGGGACTGAACCCAGGTCTCCCGCATGGCAGGCAGACGCTTTACCGTCTGAGCTACCAGGGAAGTCCTACAATGGCAGGATGGATGCATGGGGCTGTCATGAGCCTGCTTGAATTCCTTGCCCACAAGGTAACCTTCTGGTCATACCTTGGCTTCCCACAGACAGGCCCTCCAGGGCGAGAGACTGCTGGCAGCCAGGGCGTTGTCCTCACTGTGACACCTCTGCTTTTCATTGTAAATCGACATATAATATGGTGTGGTATGGATGGTATGGTACAGCATGGCATGGTATGGTGTAAACCAATATGATACAAGGCTGCAGCTGCTGCTTTGTCACGCAGTCATGTCCAACTCTTTGCAACCACATGAACTATAGCCCACCAGACTCCTCTGTCCATGGGGTTTCCCAGGCAAGAATATTGGAGTGGGTTTTATGGTATAATACACAATCATATCTCAGAGCTTGTATAACATGACTCCAGCCCCCAGAGTTGAAGCCACCCTGGTGGGTGGACTAATCCAGTCTCTAAACCAACCAGGCTCCTGAACTAGGTCCCACGGTCACAGAGTCCTCTCCACGACCGTGCCACTTAGTGAGGCTGCTCGACAGCCAGTCAGCTGCCCTTCTCTTGGCGCTGTCCTGATCTCACCACTCAAATTTTGAACCAAACCACTGAGCCTCAGTTTACTCAGCTATAGAATGGGCATGATACTTTCAACCTCCAAGGGTGGCTGTAGGAACTGAACGAGATAAAAACCTCTGAGAGCCAGCAAGGCTCCTGGCTTCCCCCTCTCACCCTCCCTTCCCTGACACTCAGCCCTCTTTTGTTGGGGCACTCTCAGCAAGGTCTCTCCAGCCTCCTAGCTTTCATCCTCATGCCTGTTGGTGCATTGTAGACAAGTAGGATGCTTCAGACTCCCTGCACATCTCCCTCTGGTTAGAATGCCCTTCCTCTTCTGTGCCTGATGAGCAGCCAGAGGTCCTTCAAGTTCTAGCTGCAATGCCACCTCTCCTTTAAAGCCTTCACAGGCTCTTTCTGGGGCTTCTCAGGTGATGCTTGTGCTAAAGAACCCACCTACCAAAGCATATGTAAGATACGTGGGTTCAATCTCTGGGTCGGGAGGATCCCCTGGAATAGAAAGTAGCAACCCATTCCAGTATTCTTGCCTGGAAAAATCCCATGGACAGGGAAGCCTGGTGGGCTACAGTCCATAGGGTCACAGAATCAGACACGACTGAAGAGACTTAGCAGGTAGGCCCCCAGGCTCTTTTTGTTCTTCCTGCCTGGTTGATTCTTCTGTCTGCTTACAGCACCCAATGCTTTCCTCTATCAGAGCACTTACTGCTGCACTGGTTTAACTACCTGGGTTGTTAGCATTATTTTTTTAATCTAAACTAAAGCTCGAGCTCCCTGTTGACAAGGAGGGATCATCTTCTCTTATACCATGTTTCATTAAATTTGGCCTGCCAACAAATTTTTAGATTCACCATTATTTTGTGTACCATTAAGAAAGAAAAATATGCACCATTTATGTCCTGACACCTTGGCTTCTTGGGATTTGTATTTTATGCATCGTGAAACAATTCTTCTGAATTTACTTAGAAATAGTGTAGATATCACTTATCACTTCTCTGCATATCACATGTATTTGTCATGAAGTCGATTGGTTAAGGCATTACCACTTGCATTGTGACTAGTACCTGTCCAATAGCAACTGTAAGAGCCATTGATTGTAACACCTACCCCAGTTTTAAAGATGTTAAAAAATGAAAAAAAAACACATGCTACAGGTGTGAGAGTTGGACCATAAAGAAGGCTGAGCACTGAAGAACTGATGCCTTCAAACTGTGGTGCTGGAGAAGACTCTTGAGAGTCCCTTGGACAGCAAAGGTATCAAACTAGTCAATCCTAAAGGGAAGCAACCCTGAATATTCATTGGAGAACTGATGCTGAAGCTGAAGCTCCAAGACTTTGGCCATGAGAAGCAAAGAGCCAACTCATTGGAAAAGACCCTGATGCTGGGAAAGACTGAGGGCAGGAGAAAGGGGCGACACAGGATGAGATGGTTGGCTGGCATCACAGACTCAGTGGACATGAGTCTGAGCAAACTCCGGCAGATAATAAAGGACAGGGAGGCCTGGCATGCTGCAGTCCATGGGGTCGCAAAGAGTTTGACATGACTTAGGGACTGAACGACAGCAAAAACTCGAGGAGATACAGATTATCCCTTTCTCCTAGACTAGTGTCTGGCCCCCAGCAGATGTTGAATCAATGTGTGTAGGCTTGCTGTCGCTTTGTGACATGATTCAGGCCAATCTACAGCAACAGTGGTCATTTCTATACAGCCCTGGACCTCTCAAGTGTCCAAGCCTTCTGGAAGAACAGGCTGGCACCAAGGCATACCAGAGGTCATTGGAGGAGGAGCTGGAGGCAGGGGAACCTCTGAATAGCTCCTGGTTTCCCAGTGGATGATTGGACCAGGAGTGGAGTGTTGCTGGGCAGAGAGGAGGTGGGCGTGAAGGCCTTCAAATCCCCAGAATTCAACAGGGTCAGGCTGAGACTATGAACTCTGGAGCACAAAACCTTAGCTGATAGAAAGATGTTTTTATCTATGTATAAAGTTTGGACCCCGTGTCCAGAAACAACAATAAACCTTAGGCTCTTTCTATCTCCTGCTGCCCCACTCTCAGTGATATACAAGCTGGAAAAGATTTTTATTTTTGGATAGTGAGAAACAAGGCAACAAAAAGTTAATGTTCTGGCCAGAAATGCCCCACTGTGTCTCCATGTGAATGTCATTGCATTTGAACAAGTTGAACTGAATTTTATCTGATGATTTTGAATGTGCAATGCACAGGCACATACAGAAATTACATGAGGGAAGAACAGAAAGACCCCCACTGCTTGGCATCATATTTTAAGCTTAGACAAACTTAGAAGGCTGTTCTCAAGCCTCTGACATTTGGCTACCCTGAATCTCACTCTGTGCACAAAGGAGATTGTCAAAACTCACGTGGGTTCAGTCAGTCCACATGCTTAACATCACAGAGAATAGGAGAGCCAGGAGGAGGAGGTTTGACTATGTCCTGGGAAGAGACCTGGAGGCATAGGCAGAGCCATCCCATGCCTTCTGGGGGACTGGGTTTCGAGTGTAAAATGGGGCCTGTGAACCCTCCCCCTCTGGGCAGAGCTCACCAGGCATTTAACAACCCATGTGGTCGGAGGACTGCAGAGGGTTCCAGGGGGCCCCCACAGCACCTGGAGTTAATCCTTTAGTTGCTGGATCACAGGAAGGACCAGGGGACAGTGTGGTAGGGGATGCTAAGGACAACTGCTATTTATTTACAATATTGACAAAATATTGCAACAAGCAACTGGACTGTCTCTGTGTGTAATATGAAGAGCACTCTATCGGTGAACTTTCTGTGAAGATGAAATGAAATCAGCAGATGAATGAATGAGTGAGTGGAGGAATGAATGAGTGATTGGGCACCATGCACTGTGCTTGTGAATCGAGAATCCAGTTCTCTCATCTGGTAAATATTTATTGAATGTCCATAGTGTGCAGTTTTCATGTCAGATGCTGACGATGAAAAGCTGATTCAGAAAGAAGCCTTCTTTGGAAAGTCCTTCTTGAGGCAATAAGTGATGGGTGGGAAGGGCATCTCTTGTGGAGCGAACAGTATGAGCAAAGACACAGAGGCAAACGCAAAAGAGAGCAAATCAAGCAAGCAAGCAAATAAAAAGCACCTTATCTTGTTCTGGAAGTAACAATCTGTCACTGTGATCAGTTTGAGGCCAGAAGCAGCAAGAGATTAGGGCTCTTGGAAGCGTAAATAATGGCCAGTCTTGCGAGAGGTGAACACTGCTATGTGGGAGCGTCAGGGATGAGCGGCAGCAGGTCACTTTCACACTGAAATAATCACTGCACAGCAGTGTGGGGCCTAGCCTCCAAGGGCTAAGGCTGGAGGCAGGGAGGCCATAAGGGAGCCACTGCAACAATCCAGGTAGATGAAGTGGCAAAATAAAAATTGGGAGGATAAACTGAAAATATTAAGTTTGGTTTATTTTTTTCAAGTTGAAGAGTGAGAGAAAGAAATAGGGCCAAACTTGATCAGCAAACCTAGGGTTGAAAAGAAAGTGACATATGACCAAAATATAGTCAATCCTTTATGATAACTTGGTATGGAGTGTGATCTATCAAAATATCCAATTATTATGTTGCACACCTAATATGGGTTATTCCTCGTGGCTCAGCTGTAAAGAATCCACCAGCAATGCAGGAGATGTGGGTTCCATCCCTGGGTGGGGAATATCCCCTGGAGGAGGAAATGGCAACCCACTCTAGTATTCTTGCTCAGGAAATCCCATAGACAGAGGAGTCTGGTGGGCTAGAGTTGCAAAACAGTAGGTCACAACTCAGGACTAAACCGTCACCACCACCCACACCTAATATGCTATTATAATGTTGTATGTTATATAATAAACATTGAAACATAATATTATAGGTTAACTATACTTCAATTTTAAAAAAGAAGAAAGAAAAGAAACACTGGGAAGGTACATAAAGTAAGACAGGGTTCACAGAGAAGGAGTAGCCAAGGGAATTCCCAGGTTCCTGCACTAAAGACCCAAAGGTGATAGTGTCCCCAAGACCAGAACCAAGGAACAAGTGGGTCTGAGGGGAAGACATGAGAGAGAGTTAAGGTGGAGGAATCTAGAAGGTCCAAGAGGAGGGCTTTGGTGAGCAGGATTTCCCACAGGTTTTCCCACAGGTTTTCACAAGGTTTGCTTTGACTTACACTCTCCGAGCCTCAGGACAAGAAAGAAAAGTCTATGGATTCCAGTCACTTCACCATCATCCTCGAGCTGACATTTTGCATTTTAAAAAGTTGGCTAAGGATTCTGCCCAGCATGTCTTTTTCCCCCCTTGATTATTGAGGTGTAGCTTACATACAGAACATTGCATGAATCAGAAGTATACACTTAGACAGGAGGATGGGGTGGGAGGGAAGTTCAGGAGAGAGGGGTCATATCTCTGATTCATGCAGATACATGGCAGAAACACACACAATACTGTAAAGCAATTGTCCTCCAGTTAAAAATAAATAATTTTTTTTAAGCTAGAAAAAGGTATACATGTCAACAAGCATGTCATTTGGATTGTATTAAAGACCTTAAAAATACTCACAAGTGCATACACACACAGACATATATGAAAATATAAGCCAGTCTCCTCTCTAAGAATTTTCATTCCAGAGAGAAGGACTCTGCAGTCAATGGGCATGCAAACACTATTAAGCCCAAACACCCTACTTCATATGGAATGCAAGACCCTCCAGCATCTGACCCCTGCCCATTTCCCCTTCTTCACTTGTTGCCACCACCACCACCATCCCCTCCCCAAATTAAGCTCTGGCCTCACTAAACCTCAGTGCCTTGGATCCCAACCCCTCATCCATCCATCCACACCCACTAGGCTTCTCCTGCCTTTTCCCACTTACTCAAGGTCCAGCCAGCAAATTCTCTCCTGGGCTTTCAGGCCCTTCCAATGTTTGCTCTTCTCTGAAGGCCTCCTCCACTAGTCTCCTATTTCCATCCCTATTGCAGTTCATTTCCACTGATACTTTTTTTCCCCCTAAATTCTATCAGTACAGTTCCAAGGCTATATCTCCAGACTGACGTTGAACATACCTTAACTCTGTTTGGATGCTGTTACCATGACTGAGCTCTCAAAAGAAAAAGAAAAAAGTCTGTTTTGAAACAGACTCACAGCCTTAGAGAATGAATTTATGGTTTCCAGGGGGATGGTGGGGGAGAAGAATAGATTGAGAGTTTGGGACTGACATGTACACACTGCTAGATTTAAAACAGATAACCAACAAGGACCTACTATAGAGCACAGGGAACTCAGTTCAATATTCTGTAATAACCTAAATGGGAAAAGAATTTGAAAAAGAATAGATACATGTATATGTGTAACTGAATCACTTTGCTATATACCTGAAACTAACACATTGTTAATGCTGATTAGCATAACTGGTTGTTAACATAACATAATGCTGATTAACATACAGTCCAACACAAAATAAAAACTTTCTAAAAAAAGTCTGTTTTGACTTGTGGATGCCAAGGAAAGAGGAGTGAGGAGAGAAGGATTGGGGGTTGGGGATTAGCAGATGCAAAGTGTATTATGTATAGGATGGATAAAAGGTCCTAATATATATCACAGGGAACTATATTTAGTATCCTGTGATAAAGCAAGATGGAAAAAATACGAAAAAGAATGTATACATAGGTATAACTGAATCACTTTGCTGTACAGCAGAAATTAACATGACATTGTAAGTCAACTATAGATGAATAAAATAATTTTTTTAATGTCTCTTTTGAAGAAAGCAAGAAAGGAAAGAAAAGAAGGATGGAGGGAGGGGAGACGGAGGAAGGGAAGAAAGAGAGAAAGAAAGGAAACAAAGGAATGAGGAAGGAAAGAATATACAAGAGAATTCACTTCTATTCTCAGTTCCGAGCCTGGCAAAAATGTGTTGGCTATGAAAGACCAGGAATCAGAGGCCCAGGCTGGAGTTTGAACTTTACAGCTGACCAACTGTGGACGATACACAAGTCAGTTCACCCCTCTTCCTGATTCCTTCCACTTTGCAAATGTCCGTGATCCTCAAGCCAGGAATTTAAAATCATAATAAACAGTATGTTTAGTGATCTCATTTCTCTGCTTCCACCGTTCCTCATTCAGTCTCCACTCGTGTGAACAGAGACTGATGCAAAACATATTTCTTTTCATATTTACCCCCTGAAATATAAAACTGGGACAGAGAGTGAGAGAAACAAGAGATGCTGAATTCTTTCTACACGCAACACAATGAAGTCAAATAATACACGTTTTAGTCATCCTACAAGGGAGCCAGATCAATAGCTTGGTTGGCGACACTGCGCTGGCCCCTCGCTCTTCACAAGGGTAGGAAATGTGTACATTCGCAAAGCCCAACTGGCCAACCATCCCCACATCAGTCATTCTCTTTAATAACGCTCCTCCATCAGACCCCATTCTCTCAAAGACAATTAATTTTATGAAATGGCCGCAGCTGCCATTAGAAGTGGGCGAATCCAGGCATGTGTTTGGGTTCGAGATCTGTCTTGTGTGATGTTTCAAATACTTTAGGTTTGGCAGAAGCCAAGACACATTCTGTCAAGTTCTTTTTCCCCTTCGTTTTTTTAAGCCCGTGTGGATTCGAGAGAAATGTGGCCATCTGATTCTCATTCGTTTTTGCCTAACTCAACAACAAAATTGTCTCAGAAGAACTAGAAAATGTCCAAGTGGCAAATATAACCTCTTTCACGGAAGCCTCCTTAGGATCTCTGTCGGTCCACCCCGACAGCTTGACTTTCTCCAAACAGGCCAAGCATTTTCACTTCTTTGTGCCAGCTGCACTTGCTCCCTGAGCCTGGAATGTTCTTCCCTTTCACCCTCTCCTCTGCTCATCGACTCCTGCTCCCCAAGTCCCTTGCAAAGACAATCTCCTTCGTGAAGGTTTTCTCCATCGTCTAACTTGTAGACGCTCCCACGGTCCCCTGAACTTCTTGCAGGCCTTCACCTGGAGCCCTAACGACCTTCTCTTCTGTGCTGCTTCGTGTTACAGTGATTGTTGAACCACATGAATCAAGCCCTCACTGATGTTGTCCTCGATGTCAAGCTCTCAACCTTAATTAAAGGCCTTCACAAGAAAAGGCAGACAAGGACTGGCATTTCTGGGAAAGCTGTTGCCAGAAACATTAATTATTGTGTCTATCAATGTCTCTAGGTGGGCTTCCAGGTGAGAAGTGAACTTGAGCCTTACGGACCAGAAATAACAATGGGCTTCTTCCTCTATGATAATGAGAGCTGTGTTCCCTTTTTCTCCTGGCTGCCAGGAAGCTAAGAAGCAGCTCCGATGTTTGTTCATAGCAACTGTATCTCATGCCAACTTCCTTTTTTTTTTTTCCTTTGTGGACTTCGTTTTCAATTTCTACATTATTAACGTATAGAGGAAAAGAAAATCTATCGTCCACCATCTGTCACTTCAAAGTCTCTGTAGAGTAGCCAAGTGAAAATAATAAAGAGCTATTTGTGATGGTTTCATCTAGAAAATAGCTCTAATACTTAGAAAAGGTTTTGCTTTTAGTTTTAGGTTGGGCCCTTTTTACCAGGTGCAGTCACAGTCAATTCAGTCGCTCAGTCGTGTCTGACTCTTTGCGACACCATGAATCGCAGCTCGCCAGGCCTCCCTGTCCGTCACCAACTCCTGGAGTTCACTCAAACTCATGTCCATTGAGTTGGGGATGCCATCCAACCATCTCATCCTCTGTCATCCCCTTCTTCTCCTGCCCCCAATCCCT
Organism: Nanger dama; assembly: GCA_917880005.1. NCBI lineage: Eukaryota > Metazoa > Chordata > Mammalia > Artiodactyla > Bovidae > Nanger > Nanger dama. Next base: position 23,664,622 of record CAKJTW010000025.1, on the reverse strand, counting down.
CCCAGCATCAGAGTCTTTTCCGATGAGTCAACTCTTCGCATCAGGTAACCAAAGTATTGGAGTTTCAGCTTTGGCATCAGTCCTTCCAATGAACACTCAGGACTGATCTCCTTAGAATGGACTGGTTGGATCTCCTTGCAGTCCAAGGGACTCTCAAGAGTCTTCTCCAACACCACAGTTCAAAAGCATCAATTCTTCAGCGCTCAGCTTTCTTTACAGTCCAACTCTCACATCCATGCATAACCACTGGAAAAACCATAGCCTTGACTAGACGGACCTTTGTTGGTAAAGTAATGTCTCTGCTTTTGAATATGCCATCTAGGTTGGTCATAACTTTCCTTCCAAGGAGTAAGCGTCTTTTAATTTCATGGCTGCTATCACCATCTGCAGTGATTTTGGAGCCCCCAAAATAAAGTCTGACACTGTTTCCAGTGTTTCCCCATCTATTTCCCATGAAATGATGGGACCAGATGCCATGACCTTCGTTTTCTGAATGTTGAGCTTTAAGTCAACTTTTTCTCTCTCTTCTTTCACTTTCATCAAGAGGCTTTTTAAGTTCCTCTTTACTTTCTGCCATAAGAGTGGTGTCATCTGCATATCTGAGGTTATTGATAGTAGTTAATAAAAAATCGATTTTTAACTTAAAATTGTTAAAAACATAATCATTTATAATTCTGACTCCCCTAGAACACAGCTCATGTCATTCATCTCCTCTGAATTCTCCTTCCTATCAGAGCATCTGTATATAGCTGCCATCCACCAAATATCTGACGAGGAACAAAGTTCTCCCAAGTGAATTTCTGAAGCCAAAGAGAAAGCCCTGGACTCCATATCTCTAGACTCTCCTGGTTTCGAAGCCCAGCTCTGGCTGACCACAAAGCCTTGAGACAGACAGTTACTTGGATCCATCTGAGCCTGTTTTCTCATTTGTAAAATGAGGCTTTAACTACTTCTGTTTCAGGATTGTTTTGAGGACTGATTGGGAGATGAGCTGCTTAATATTGCTAATTCCCTTCCTTTTATGTACAGGTGCTCCTGGGCAAGAAAAACAACACTGTATGTTTTAAACAGGAAACTGACCACCAGAAGTTGCATTGCTGGGGGAACATAAGAGGAGATTATGTGGGCAGTTGTCATTAGCTGGATAATGCATGCACTTCAGTTCAGTTCAGTTCAGTTGCTCAGTCGTGTCTGACTCTTTGAGACCCCATGGACTCCAGCATGCCAGGCCTCCCTCTTCACCAACTCCTGGAGTTTACTCAAACTCATGTCCATCGAGTCAGTGATGTCATCCAACCATCTCATCCTCTGTCGTCCCCCTTTCCTCCGGCCTTCAATCTTTCCCAGCATCAGGGTCTTTTCAGATGAGTCAGTTCTTCACATCAGGTGGCCAAAGTATTGGGAGTTTCAGCTTCAACATCAGTCCTTCCAATGAACACTCAAGACTGATCTTTAGGATGGACTGGTTGGATCTCCTTGTAGTTCAAGGGACTCTCAAGAGTCTTCTCCAACACCGCTTCAGAAACACAGAAATGGGAAAAAGTGAGATACCAAAGAGAAGCCAAGCCCATGGGCTTCTTCCAAAAGAGGCAGTGGCCCTTACTTGCTAGTCACAGAAATCGACAATTTAGACAGAAGAGATTCTGTTCAACCATTAAATGTGAGACACAAGTGACAGAAGAAATAAATAATCTTTTGGTTTTTAACATCTAAATTGCTCTGATAAATATCAAGGGCCTACTGTATAGCACAGAGAACTATATTCAATATCCTGTGACAAACCATAAGGAAAGAATATGGAAGAGAATCTATGTTTAACTGAATCACTTTGTTGTATAGCAGAAACTAACACAACATTATAAATCAACCAAACTTTAATAAAATAATTATTTTTAAAATACTAAGAAAAAAAAAGAAAGAAATTGCTATAGAGTTGTGGTACAATGGTTTTCATCAAAATGGAATACAAGTACCACTGATGGGATTCAAGATGATTTTATATGGCATGAGAGAAGCATTTATTCTTTTAATCATGTATTTATTGTATATTGTGTTATAGAACATTGAGCTAGTACAGCCAAACTGTGATATTATACAAGTTATTATGCAGTGTATTTTAAAGTTTTACAATATTTTCTAAATAAGTGGATGTACAGAAAAATACTGAACGTGTCGTGGCTGGCAGAACATATCTGTTAGGTGAAGATGACCAGGACCCCAAAAGAGTTTTTAACAGGCTTTACTGGGGAAGAGCTCCCCGGCTGGGTTCCCAGACCCAAAGGAGGCAGGTCCAGGAAGTCCGCGAGCCCGACCTGCTAGAAGTTTGTTTATATATGCATGCTGCGGAGGATGGCCAGGTTAGCAGAAGGCGTTTGGATAGGTTGCCGGTTCACAGCGGCATGGGCTGATAGGTTTATCTATGCGGCTGGGGCGAGGCGGCTTTGGCAGCGAGGTGTGCTGTCACTGGTCCCTGGGATCCGGAAGCCTCCCTCCGTTAGGGACTCCCCGGCCGGCGGGAGAGAGGAGGGACGGCTCGTCATGGCCCCTGGGGTCCGACCTTACATTATCTATGCTAAACAATTTTAACATAGTTCTAGAATTACTGGAAGTGTTCAGTTTAGTTCAGTTGCTCAGCCGTGTCTGACTCTTTGTGACCCCATGAATTGCAGCACGCTAGGCCTCCCTGTCCATCACCAACTCCCAGAGTTCACTCAGACTCATGGCCATCGAGTGGGTGATGCCATCCAGCCATCTCATCCTCAGTCGTCCCCTTCTCCTCTTGCCTCCAATCCCTCCCAGCATCAGAGTCTTTTCCAATGAGTTAACTCTTCCCATGAGGTGGCCAAAGTACTAGAGTTTCAGCTTTAGCATCATTTGAAGTGTGGAAAGTACAATTTTAACCTGTGGGTCTTCTTGAGCAGCTATGTGGGCCCCTCAATTTTGCCCCCAAAATGACTTTCCAAATGTTACCTGTCTCATCTACCGTCTCCACTTTGACCCCACTGGACTTCACACCAGTCCATCTACAGACCCTGCAGTCTCCCGCCTCCATGTCTTTCTCTGCCTCCATGCTCCTTCTCTTCGCTCCCTGGCAGGCCAACCTCAGGCAGAATCAGCCTCTGTCTCCTCTAGGCTCCCCGACAGTCTTGTGCACAACCCTTGCTGTTGCAACACTCAGCGCTTTGTTTTATGATTTCTTTCAGGGGTGGTCCTAGGCAGTGTCTTGGGTTTTTTTAAATTATTTTTTCCTTTATTGCAACATGGTTGACATGCCATATTATGTCAGTTTCAGGTGATTTGACATTTGCATACATTATGAAATGATTACAATAAGTCTGGTAACCGTCTGTCCCCATACAAAGTTATTACAATATTATTGACCGTATTCCTTATGCTGTATATTACATCCCTGTGGCTTATTTATTGATATAACTGGAGGTTGGTCCCTGTTAATGTTTTTCACCTATTTTCCCCAACACGCCTCTCCGGCTTTCTGTTTCTGAGTCTTTTCAACTTGTTTTGCTTTGTGTTTTAGACTCCACATAGGCTTTACCGTGTGTCTCTGTGCCCTGAGACCCTGGCCTAGAACACTAAATAACTCAAAAAATTAATGACCTAGAAATATCATTGAGGTTATGCTAGGTTCAGAAATTCAAAGGCATAAATACTTGTAATTGTCAGGGATCATAGTCCACAGGAGGACATGACTTTCCTCTCCCTCACTGTACTCCTTGTATACCCCAACTAGGCCAGTTTCCTTTTAAAAGCTTTTCTGTCCCATGCCTCCTCTTTCATAGCGGTGTCTGCACTTTGCTATTATTTTTCCTTGTTGCTGTTATTTGATTAACATCTTTTCCCAACAATAGACTATAACCTTCCTACGGGCAGGATCACATCTACCTTTGTTCACCGTTGGCCTTTCTGCTTCCTTTTTTTAATATTTATTTATTTGGCTGTGTTGGGTCTTAGTTGCTGCATGTAGGACCTTTGTTTCATAGAGTGGGATCTATCACAGCAGCATATGAACTACAAGTGGCCTCAGGAGTTGTAGCCCATAGGCTCAGCTGCCCAGAGGCATGTGAGATCTTAGTTCCCTGACCACAGATCAAACCCGTATCCCCTGCATTGCAAGGAGGATTCTGAACCACTGGACCACCAGGGAAGTCCTCCATTGGGCTTTCAGTCAATGCCCAGCACTGAGTCAAACACGTAGCTGCTGCTCCCTAAACATCAACTGAATGAATGAATGAATGAGCATTTCTCCCTACATACACACACACACACACACACACACACACACACACACACGGTTTCTAGCACCTACATTGTTGTATAGATCACTGAGTAGGCAGATGGGTGAGATAAAGACCAGTGTAAATCCTACTGTTTGTTTTTCAGACAGGTTATAGAGGAAACACAATGTTTGTCTACTAGACGGGGAGAAATTCAAATGGTAAATGGAGCATTCTCGGTCACAGGGCTCCATGAGGGCTTGACAAACAACATGAGCCAAAATAAATGTGTCGAAAGTATACTCCAGCAAGAGTATTGACCGTGTCTTTTTAAGAATTTTCCCAGTCAGCAAGAAGAAAAACTGTTAAGGACAGGACTTTGAAGAGGACCCAGGCAATTAGGGAATATGGTCTCTATGCTGACGACGTCTCAGAAATGGGAGCACACTGGGGCCCCAGGGAAAAAGCAGAAGAAAGAATCGATGTGCTATTAAAATGAAGGCAAAGCCACTCCAAGAATTGCTTTTATCCAAACCGACAACAGATTTTCTAAAAGGATCAAAGTTACTTGACCAGCACAGCTTTCAGCAGAGTTGTGTGGAGGGTGAAGAAGAAATGTCTCAGCTTTGAGAGCCACCGGATTTACTGCTTTTTTTTCCTTCTTATCTGAGAATATCTTGGCTGAGACCATCGAGAAAAAGTCAAGAATGGACCCCACCAGCCCAATTAATCCTGATACTTCAGAGCCACAGGGGCCTTACTCTGCTCGCTCTCTCACGTGCCGCTAAAGAGCCCAGCATGCAGACAGAGCCAGTGACTGACCTCAGCCCACGTGCATGCTTAGCAGGGCCTGGACTGGTGAGTGAGTGAGTGAGTGAAAGCTGCTCAGTCGTGTCTGACCCTGCGACCCCATGGACTGTAGACTGCCAGGCTCTTCTGTCCATGGGATTTTCTAGGCAAGAACACTGCAGTGGGTTGTCATTCCCTTCTCCAGGGGATCGTTCAACCCAGGGATCAAATGTGGGTCTCCTGCATTGCAGGCAGATTCTTTACCCTCTGAACCACCAGGGAAGCCTGTGGACTAGAGGCCAGCCCATCAGTTTTGTGGTCAGGCTCAGGTCCCTCCCCATTCTGTTCTGTGACTACCCCAGACCAAACACCAAGCCTGCACCTGCCCCAACCCTCGTGATTGGCTGCGAAAATCTGCTTTAAGATCAGCCAGTTGAGGGCCAGGTGTTAGCTCATCTGTGGTCTTTGCTGCAGTGCTTTTTCTGTCCCAGGACATCCCCACTCAGTGCCACCATGTAAACAAGCAGTGAGCCTCTTGGTAGTATCTCCTCTTAAATAACTACCAGTTTCAGGCAACCTAATCAGATCCCAGCAGTATAGAATACAAGACAATGTATGTTGACTGGTCCTGGAGCTCCTTGAGGGCAGGAACCTTTTTTTTAACTTATCAGTGCAGCCCCAGAGCCCAGGCTAGCATCTGGCTCATGGCAAGACAGCAAAATGGGAGGATGCCCCCAAATCACACAGAATCTGAAATTGAAGCCAGAGAGAACCACATTAGAATCCTTGGCCAGAAACTTACAAAGATGCCTAACCTCTATGGACTTCAATTTTCTCATTCATAAACTAACACGTAAAATGCTAACTACCTAACAGAATTGCTACAAGGACAGAAGATGATGTGTGTAAGTGTGCAGAGCATCAAGCCACAGGATGCTCCATCAGTAGTCCTTACAATGATGTCCTTCATCATTGTAGGTGCAAGGAAAGGATGAAGTAAGGCAAATTGTAATTGATTCTTTTCTAGGAGACAAGCAAGTAATAAAGAAAAGGAACCAACAAATGAGTTACTCACCCTGTGAGTGGTCAGACTTTCCTCCTCTATTTATTGTCAGAGCTCAGGGCCCTACTTTAAAGCCAGCCCTGCCTCATCCCAGCTTCTGCTTCATCTCCACTGAAGTCATAACGCTGGGCTCACTCTCTGTCTATTGACACAGAGAGCCTGTGAGTCACAAATTCAACAGGATGACTTTGCTGCTGTGTGATTGACTGGAAAATGTTCCCTCATCTGAAAGACTTTTTTTTTTTTTCAAGCAAATGGACATGCTTATTTTTGCAACATGGAGTGCAAGCTCTGTATTTATTTGACGTTGGTCTCTGTGACATTCCAGCCGGCCCAGGGAGGACGCAGGACGTTCACAACCTGCCTTGCAAAGTGACACATATTTTTCCCCTCTCCCTCTCCTTCTCCCTTCCTGCCGACTAGTATATCTAAAGCAAACAGTCCTAGCACAATAGTTAGATTGCACTTCAATTTGGTGTTTACTTGACATTTACACATAGGCCATGCTGGATAGCTCAGTCATTCCAGAGGCGACCTGGCCAGCAAGCACTGGGTTCCGCTTGTGCTCAGCCTCTAGCAACAAAACCCCTGAACCAGCTAGATGATGTCTTGAGAGGTGCTTGTGCTGCTGGGTTTCTCTTACACGGGGATGCAGAAGACGTGGTTTCGATCCCTGGGTCAGGAAGATCCCCTGGAGGAGGAAACGGCAACCCACTCCCTCCTTGCCTGGAAAATCCCATGGACCCAGAAGCCTGGCAGGCTACAGTCCATACAGTCACACACAGACATACACACCCCTGGGGTGAGGTGTCAGAATGTCCTCAGTCATCCCAGGAAACATCTCCATGATCCATTTAGGGCAGATGGGTCTTGCTGATACCACCCTTCCTCACTTTAAACCCAGCGCACACTTTGCATCCTCATTCACTGTAAGACAAATGTAATCTAGTTCCCCGTGCTAAATCTCCTTAGGACTGGGCACAGGTTACTCATTTGATTAACTTCATCTCCCGTTTGTTCATTTCTTCCTCTGTAGAGTGAAATGAATCATACCTACCCTCACAGGATTACGGAGGGCCCAACAGGCAGAGTACCTGGGGTAGGTGGGAGTGCTTAGAAAGTGCACTGAGCCACTTCCCTGGTAGTCTGGTGGCTAAGACTCCGCCTGCCAACGGAGGGCCCAACATAGGTAGAGTACCTGGGGTAGGTGGGAGTGCTTAGAAAGTGCACTGAGCCACTTCCCTGGTAGTCTGGTGGCTAAGACTCCGCCTGCCAACGCAGGGGACAAGAGTTCGATCCCCAGTCTGGGACGATTTCACAGGCCACGGAGGAACTGAGCCCATGGGCCACAAACACTGAACCCATGCTCTAGGGCCTGAAGCTGAAACTACTCAGCCCACGTGCCACAACTACTGAAGCCCACGCACCTAGAGCCCGCGCTCCACAAGAGACGCCACCTACCACCAGGAGCCTGAATACCGCAACAAGGACCCAGCACAGCCAAAACTTGATTCATTAAAGTTTTTAAAAATTTAAAAAGAAAGCACACTGAAAATATTGGTTCTCATCCCCTACTGAGGTCCACACTTCTGGTTGCAGAAGGGAAAGGGGCTCGGGGAAGGGCAAGTTTTAGGGGTTCCTGTCAGTGCAGTTTGATGCAAGCAAGGAGCTGGGACTTGGCCGGGAGTCATGACATATGTTCTGTGGCCCCACCTCTGCCAGTGTGTGACATGGGCATCACCTCTGCTCCCTAGGCCTCTGATTCTGTACGTGCAAAGTGGAAGCCTCTGATTGCATTCTAACATTGTCTGATTTCCACACCCTCAAAGTCTGGAAGCAATCCAAACCAACTGCCCTACAAGGTTGACTAGCCTCAAAGCTGACATATGCATATGCCTGGATTCCAAAGGAGTAGCAGGGAACTGTACTCAATATTTTGTAAGAACCTATAAGGAAAAGGATCTGAAAAAGAATATATATGTATATTAACTGAATCACTTTGTTGTATACCTGAAACTAACATAATATTATAAATCACTTATTCTTCAATTAAAAATAAATAAATAAAAGCAGATGAACTTATTTTACAAACAGAAACAGACTCATTGTCCTGGAAAACAAATTTATGATTACCAAAGGGGAAACGTTCAATGAAGGTAGGGATAATTAGGAATCTGGGGATAACATATATACACACCACTATAGGCAAAATAAATAATCAGCAAGTACCTACTGTGTAGCAGAGGAAACGCTACTCAATATTTGTAATAACCTTTATGGGAAAGAATCTGAAAAAGAATGGACCCATGTATATGCATGACTGGATTATTTTGCCGTACACCTGAAACAAACACAATGTTATAAATCAACTATACTCTAATATGGAGAAGGCAATGGCACCCCACTCCAGTACTCTTGCCTGGAAATCCCATGGATGGAGGAGCCTGGTAGGCTGCAGTCCATGAGGTCGTGAAGAGTCGGACAGGACTGAGCAACTTCACTTTTCACCTTCATGCACTGGAGAAGGAAATGGCAACCCACTCCAGTATTCTTGCCTAGAGAATCCCAGGGATGGGGGAGCCTGGTGGGCTGCCGTCTCTGGGGTCGCACAGAGTAGGACACGGCTGAAGCGACTTAGCAGCAGCAGCAGCAGCAGCAGTAGCAGCATACTCTAATATAAAATAAAAGTTAAATTGTAAAAACAAACAAAAAGCACAGTAATAAATCAAAGAGTAGCAAGAGAGTAAGATGCCAATACTCAGTGCTGGGCAGCAGGTAACATTGTCATGTAGCCTGCCCTTTTGTCATCCTTGTTTCTTTCTGACCTCAGCTGTGCCAGGCTTCCCTTCATCCGAGTTCTTTTAGATCAATTTCTCCAGCAAATAAAGTTCTAACCCTTGGTTCAAGTTGGGGGAAAAGTAGTCACACTGTTGTATGGGGTAGGGGAGGAATCTTAGGGCCTGATTGATTGGATAGATTAGTAGATGGATGGATGTAATACACCTTGCTAATGGGAATGGAAATGCTGATGGGAATTGATGGAATTCAAATTGATGGAAACATAACTTTTGGGGGAGCTATTTGATAATGAGTAATAATATCAACCTAGTAAAGCAATTGCTATAAATCGAGCCTAATGAAACAAGCAAATTTGTCTAAGATTGCAAAAGGAAGTTCTGGAATAGTGAAAAATTGAAACAATCTACATGACCATCAAAAGGCAATTGATTAAATACCAATATTAGGAACTACTATGATGTGTTTAAAAATAAGAGGTATATCTATGTATTAACATGTACAGCTATGGTAAATTGCTAAGTGATAATAAAAGCAAATTTGAAAAACTGTATGCAAATGGTAATTGGTATTTTAAAAATAAATTTTACTACTTTTATATATGCATAAAAATCTTGAAACTTTGTATACCTTACTGTTAACCACAGTCATATCTGGATAGGTACAATGTGAATTCATTTTTCTTGAATCCGCATTTATTGATTGATTTTGTGAGTAAGCAGGCATTAATTTTTAAAATCAGAAAAAAAAAAACCTTTAAAAATGAAACAAAAGGAGCAAAAGGTTTTTAAGAATCAAACATGGTGTATTAAGTGTTTTCTGATGCTCCTTCTGACACTCCATTTAGGTGACAGTAAAGAATTAAAAGACAAGACCTATCAGGACAAAGACAATGGGAGCTGGGAAGCCACCAAAATATAGCCACAAACTTAGATCAGAGGAAGCAGAAAGCCAGGCAGATTGATTTCCAAGGTGCAGGACCTTTGGAGGGCTCAGGAAGTGGAGACACCAAGGTGTTACTCAGAAGCAGGGAGCATCTGGGGATGGAAACGGGATTACTGATTGAAAGCCTATATAAGTAGTTCTGGGAAATCCATTCAATCTATCCATCCATCCATCTACCTACTCATCCATCCATCCATCCATCTACCTACTCATCCATCCATCCATCCAATCAATCAAGCCCTAAGATTCCTCCCCTACCCCATATAACAGTGTGACTACTTTCCCCCAACTTGAACCAAGGGTTAGAACTTCATTCGCTGGAGAAATTGATCTAAAAAAACTCTGGATGAAGGGAAGCCTGGCACAGCTGAGGACAGAAAGAAACAAGGATGACAACAGGGCAGGCCATATGAGAAGTGATGCCCCAGAAGTGATGCCCCAGGCCTCTTTCCCCACGTGGACTCCAAGAACACTGGTTTCCTCACTCACTTAGCTGTACAAGCCTGGGCTAGTCACTTTGCCAACTCAACTTTGTAGTTTCTTAAACTGTAAAATGGAGTTCACCTATTAAACAAATGTGTGTTGAGCACCTATTACAGGCCAGCAAACTGCACTACATTCTGGAATAATAGTCGGTCAAGGTCCTTATCTCTTGAAGCCTGCATTCTCGTGCATCAGTGGCAGTCCTCACCTCAGAAAGTTTATCAGTGGGGATAACTATGTTAGTTTCCATTGCTAGAGTGGAGAAGCTAACACCAGCGGTGCCTTTCACACCCGATGTCTTGGTGTTCATAACAGCTTTGTGAGGTAGGTGCGTTCATAGCCCCATTTCACAGGCATGGAAAATAGAGGGCAGCTAGATAACACACCCAAAGTCATCCAACTAATAAGAGGCAACACAAGGTCTAGGAATCCAAATTCTTGGGTGGAAGTCCCAGCCGTCTTCCCCAGCATGTTTGCACGTTCCTCACAAGTCATTCTTTCATCTTCCATAAGACAAGGAATTCTGTCCAAGACAGAATTCACTGAGTTGAAGCAAGAGGGGCAAAGAATCAAACTTAGATAATGACACTCTAATCCATGTTCACATAGACCAAAGAGTCTGTCATGTCTTTAAAGAAACTCAAAGGAGTTTCTATTTTAATAGAAAACTGAGTTTGCTGAAACACAGAACACTGAAATTCAACAGTTCAGTGTTTCCCATAAACACGTGACTCAGAACTTCTGTTGGGTAAGTGTAGCAACCAGACAGCTTCCCAGGTGGTGCAGCAGTAAAGAACCCACCTGCCAGTGCAGGATACACAGGTTCGATTCCTGGGTTGGGAAGATCCTCTGGAGTAGGAAATGGCAACCCACGCCAGTATTCTTGCCTGGCAAATCCCATGGACAGAGGAGCCTGGAAGGCTACAGTCCATGGGGGTCAGTCAAGAGTGAAGACATGACTGAGCGACTGCGCACAACAACAATAATCTGAAAAATTCATCAGTAACTGACAGCATAGACTGAGTGAGTCTCTGAATAGTTTAACTTGTTGAATCTCTATTATAATGTGGGAATTCCTGTAAGATTAGGTAACTATTCTAGGGCTTTCTCTTTCAAGAAGCTTCTGATCATCCCTGGATCTAAGAAAAGCCTATGTCTTGATTTGAGCTAGTGACTTTGAAAAACACATCAAGCACACTAAGAGATATGTGAGTGCTGCCAGAAATTTATTTTGACCTTTGTTAAAAAAAAAAAATAATAATACTGATACTAGCCATCCTCCCAGCACTCTTCGCACCAGCCAGGACATTAAAATTGATTAACAAACACAATGTCTGTGAGAAAGAGTCAGCTGCAGGATAATCAAATGTATTGTTATTATTTTTTTTTTAATAATTTCTTTGGCCAGGAGTACATAATATCAAATTGGCAAAAATAACTTATCCTCTTGTCCAGCCCACAAACTGAGAAGAAAATTCAGCACAGAATTGTTTCTTGTTTGCATTGCTCAGGGTGTGAAGCATTCGTTTTCAAACCCTCAAAATCTCTACACTTTCCATAATGCAAAAGATTGCCCTCCCCGTCAAAAAAAAAATTGCCCTCCATTCGGATTTAAACCAGAGAATCTTGTTTTCCTCAGAAGGACGATATTGTATTAGTCTAAGAATCTAAAGTATAGAGACTTTTTCCCTCAAAGTTGTATTGAGATACAACTGCCATATAGCCCACAAAGTCTTCTAAATTAAGGAGATAGAATCTTCTAGAGTATAATAGGCTTTCAGGTGGCGCTAGTGGCAAAGAACCCAACTGGCCATGCAGGAGACCCGAGACTTGGGTTTGATCGCTGGGTCAGGAAGATGCCCTGGAGGAGGGCATGGCAACCCACTCCAGTATTTTTGCCTGGAGAATCCCAGGGGCAGAGGAGCCTGGCGGGCTATGGTCCATGGGGTTGCAAATAAGTGGGCACAACTGAAGCTACTTAGCATGCAGAGTATAATGATGTTCTGCTTCTCTTTTCAACGCCGGTTCTACGTGAGGAAATTGTTTACCATGCCAGGAAAATGTGGTGAACCAAGTCAAGGAGAAAATTCCAGCAAAGGTCTTCTCTGCTGATTTGCCCTTGTGGGTTCATTTACGCCTTTTTTTTCTTGGCATGCGGGATCTTAATTCCCTGACTGGAGATTGAATCCCTGCCCTCCGCATTTGGATAACAGAGTTTTAACCACTGGACCACCAGGCAAGTCCCTGATTCGTTTACTTTTAAGTGCTAGATTTATTTTCAAAAGCACTTAGTAGCAGAGGATTCTTCTTGTGGCCTTAAAAACAATCATAGTTGATAAAAGACGGTAAATGTTAGACCCTAATTATTTGTTAAGAGAAATAGTACTACTATGCACCTTACTCTTAAAAAGATATTACTTGCTGTACTTAGGCATTTAGAAATAACCTAAAAAGGGATTTTGGTTGTTTGTTTGCATTCTCTTAATATATCAGAACAAGCTGAAGATGCTGAAAGGCTGAATTTAACATACTGCTGTCAAAATAGCTCAAGTCTTAAGATAATCCCATTAAGTGCAGATTTCTTTTTAAATAGCTTAAACCCAGCCTCATATTTTTGGGCTAAGAATGTAGCTTAAGTGATCAAACCTAAAGGTTCATGAAAATGATTTTAATTAAACTTCTGAGAATTGATTTTTAAATGTCTGCGATTCATTTTCTGCTCTAAAAACTTCAAAACCCAGTGTTTGGGTTTTGAAAGGCAATGGATTTGGCTCCAGAAGAGTGGCCGCTTTCTCGGTTTGGTTTTGGTTTGGCTTTTGGTTATTTGTTTTTGTGTTTTCTAGTTTGCTTTATTACAATGCCTTGGGCCGAGCTGTTCCCTCGATTTTTGTCCAACTGCTTTGAGAGGACATAATTATGAAGGACTTTATTTTCTCTGTCCTTCATAGAATTTTTTCAAAGAAGAGAAGCGGGTGGAGGAAGAGAAGGCACTGGAAAGCAGAGGGCTAGGCCAGTGAACTCTCCAGAGACAAGTTACTGACAAGATAAGGGCAGGGCTCAAGGCAGGCTCCCAGATGAGTCCTTTCACCAGGGCCATTTTGCTGGCTCTCTTCATGCTACAGCGAAGCTTCACTGGGCATTTGTCCTAAAGATGCCCCAGCAGAACAGGAGCCACAAACAAGTAACCAGATCATCGCAGTCCACGAGAAATGGCATGGCAGGAGCTGCATTAGAGCTCCGAGGAAAGAGGATGGCTCTAGACAAGGACTAACAGACCAAGGGACAATTAAGAGGGACTCGGGAGTCTGAGCCCAATGAGCGCCTGAGGGGAGAAAAGGCATTTCAGACAGGAAAAACAGATGAGGAAAATACACGTTGTGTATTCACAGACTTGAGAGAACATCCAGTTAAAGTTGAGGGAGGGTGGAGTCAGTCTCTGGAGATGCTCCTGTTAGCTTGTCTAGGGCCAGGATGAGTTTGCTACTTTAGGCTAAGGAGTTTGGTGCTGCTCTTTTAGACCAAGGAGGGTAGTTGGGCAGAAGTGATTTGAACAAAATGGATTAGATCTAATTCCAGGGAGACTATGATTTTTTTTTTTTTTTGGGGGCAGGGCATGGATCTAAGCTCCCTGACTAGGGATTGAACCTGTGCCTCCTGCAAATGGAAGCATGAAGTTTTAACTGCTGGACTGACTGCCAAATCCCTCCAGGGAGGCTATGGAGGAGGTGGAAGAAGAGGACAGCAGTTTGGACGCTTACAAAAACAATTAAAAGTGAGAGACGAGCCATGGGCAACTAAGACCTCATGCAGCCAAATAAAAAAGAAAAATGTATACATATGTATAAATGAATCACTTTGCTGTACAACAAAATACATTGCAAATTAACTATAACAGAGTAGATTAAAAACCCCTTTTTCTAAAATTAAAAAAAAAAGTGATAGATGAGGAGGGCTTGAACCAAGGCAGTGCACCCTGACAGTAGGAAAAAAATGACTGAGATATTCAGGAATAGAAAGGGCTGAACTCTGTGCAGATGCCTGAATGCCCAGGTCAAAGAAAATGAGGCACGAGTTGAGGGAAATAAGAGCTTGGGAAGCTGGGGAACAGTGATGAAATAAGGTGGGAAAAATGATAAGAGTCTGAGTAGATTAAGGTTCTTGACCATGAAGGGGATTAATGAGCATAGAGTTGGCTCTCTGTTGATGGACTGCTGACAAAAGTACATTATTTATTCATTCAACAAACACTTAAAGAGTACTACAGTATCACTGTACTAGAACTTGGGAATACAGTAATGAAAAAACAACAGCTCATATCCTCATGAAGTTGAAGGTGCCCTGGAGAATCCTGGTGATAGAAACAGATACCTGTATTGAGTGTTAAGTCCTACACTAAACACCTTACTTGGATGATCCTATTTATAATCCTTTTATTTTCAGCAGTAGATACTATTAATATACCCATTTTGTAGAAGGAAAAAAACAGGGAAAGTGAGGTCAAGGAACTTGCCCAGCTAGAAAACAGCAGAACCAGAACAGAAACCCAGGAAATGTAGTGTTACAGCTCACTTTCTTAACCTCTGCACAAGACTGAGGTGAAAAGGAGGCTGGGAGTTTACCAGGACACAAGAGTCATTCAGAGGCTGGGAAAAGATTTGCCACGCTGAGAAAACTGCAAGACCTTTTCCCAGTCATTTATCTAGGGATTTCATTTCAAAGCGATGGATACTTCAAAGCATCTCTTACTTTCACCTTCTGAAAAAAACAGCTTTTCCTGAATCCTGTGGCATTTACATACAAGCTAGGGTGCAGTCAGATGCCCAGATTCTGGTGCCCAGCTCTGGGTGCCAGGTCCTTCTCCTGAAACACTGATGTAGCCTCTTCAATCTATCACACTCCTCTGTGGCTCCACATAATCCCTTAGCACTAGTCGTTTCCATCACGTCTTCTGCCAACTAATGCAGTTTGTGCTGGAGGAAACAAAAATCTATTTTATAACTCCAAAGACATTAATAATTAACTTCCATACCACAAAACTTGTAATATCAGTTTGCTGAAATAAAGTCACCAGTAAGTATTTAATTCTTCTTTCAAGGGTGTCTTCCATTATTATTTCAGAGTGCAATTTAGTCATCAAACATTTACTCAGCCTCATGTTTATAAATTATATAGGCCAGGGATTTAACTCTTCTGGACCTACCTGTTCTGAAAAGAGACATGGTCATAACCCTGATGTCACGCCAGGCACCTGCCTTGAAAGGAGATGACTTGTGAACTTGAAGTTCCTTACCTCTTTTAGAAATGCTGGAGCAAATCTAGAGAGTTCCCTTTATGATGCAATCAGAGGAATAACCAGAAAGCTGCCTGCCACAAAGAGGCACTGGCTTTCCTCCTCCAGAAGGCTGTTAGGAAAGTTTGCCTTTTTAATTGAGTTTCAGAATCTTGTCTTGATTATATAACATAATAATAGTGGCTTTCCTATTCATCTGTGTAATATTGTTTTCTCACTGTGGTGGTTACTTTTGTTGAAGGGGAAGGCCTACTTACTGCCTTAGATAAATAAGAGAAAAGTAGAAAGCTCCTCATGGCACTGGTTCCCCAGCTAGAAAATGCCAAGTCCTGACTTACACATCAGGAGGGTGAGGGTTGCCAATCAAGGACTTATCCAAGTTCAATGCAGTTTAAGAATCTTGGCTTTGATGGTAAAGTGGATTAACTTTTCCATGTATCTTCAAGCCCCAGTATCCCAAGAAATGTTTGCCATCACAATGAAAGCCACGGGGGAGGGAGGTTGCAGGTATTTCTTTCTTGGTTCCTCCTTTTGAAAAGGGCAATATTTTCAGAGTGAAAGTAAACTGGCTGGCTCCTATGGGGTGGGGTTGGAACTCTCCAGGCCGCGGAAGGAGGGTCGGGGGTTTCCTGCGAAAATCTGCCCTCCCCTCCGGTTACAGGCCCTGGCAGCCGTTGGCCAAAGACCGGCTGGAGGATCCGCAAGGGCTTCCAACTCTCCGAACCGACCGGGATTCCTGGCCTTGGCATAAAGGGCTGAGTGGATTCATTCGGAGCGCGATGCATTCCAAGAATGCTTCTGTGGTTGGCAAGGAGTAGGAAAATCAAGGATAACAAATATTCTAAGGAAACTTACTAGGTACCAGGAGCGTAGGACTCAAATAAACAGGTGACTTAAAGTACGAAGTAACTGGATCTCAGTGAGGGTGAGCGAACACTGCCCAGGGCTGGGGCATCTCCTTTTCTCTCCTGCACTGACACCCGGCCGCCTTTACAGACAAGGGGCTTGGTGCAGAGGGCGGGCGGAGCCCAAGGCGCGCCTGAATCCAAACAAAACACCTCGTAAGCCTACGTTTAGAAAGCGATACCGAACACCACACTCACGTTTAAAAAAAAAAAAAAAAAGCACTGTTTGCAGAGAAGATGACGGTGAAAACATTTCCCGGCTGGAAAATTACTGATCACAAACTAAGGGGGAGTGAGGGTGGGGAGGCCGAGTTATAAGACTGAAATAACGATTGCCGTTTCCTCTTCTCTTCCTGGTGGGCAGGGACGGCTGCTGCGAGCTCCGTGGGCCCTTTTCCAGAACCAGGGTCCCACCGCATAGTTCCACTTTCTGGCACGGGGCCACTGGCAGCTGAGCCCCTTTCGGTAGGTTTTACCGCTCTAGAGCCTGAGCCAAGGGAACGAGTTGCCGTTTGACCTTTACCTCGCCACTTCACCTCTTTATGACTCAGTTTTCTCATCCATAAAGTGGAGAGTTGCGTGCTTTGCAAAGTGCTTTGAGATTCCTGGTTGAAAGGTGTCCCCGCGCCTCACGCCCTTCCCCTCTCTCCCCACTTCACAGCGAAATTTCTTTCAGTCCATTCCTCGCTCTTTCAGCTATCAAAACCGTAGCTCCATTTCCCATTCTGGCCTCTTTCCGCCCTTTTCAGAAGGGGAACACCCCTCCTGCTTTCTCAGTCTCCAGGTCTTCGCCACGCAGCTGAGGGCACCCACAGACGAGCCCAAGAAGGACCAGGCGAGGCCAGGCCAAATGCCCGCACTGACGCTCGGGGACTAGAGCGGGGCTCCTGCGTGCGTATGACGGACCCGAGCTGGATGAGTCACGCGGATAATCGCGCTCTTCTCCAGTGCGCACACTGCGCGGCAAGCGCGCACCGGAGCGGGGGTGGGGTCGCGCTACCGTCCCCCTCTCCCCTACGGACCCCTCCTGGCCGCGAGCTTCGAACTCAAGGAGCGACCCGAGGCGACGCCGACTGTCCCAGTCGCCCGGCGACCGGACCTGCGCCCCGTACCCAAATCCCCGCGCCGGGCCCGCTGCCGGCACCGCCGCCGGCGTCAGCGCGTCTCCTGCCCGCCAGCTGCCGGGCTGGCGTCACGGCCCGCCGGGCCCCGCCTGCGCCCTCCCTCCTCCCCGCCCCCACGTGCGCTGAGTTTGTTTATTTAGCTGCTATGGCAACGCGCGGGGGGCCGCTGGAGGGAGGGGGAGAAGAAAGGGAGGGGCGGGGCCTGGCGGCTGGCCCCAGCGCGCAGCGGGTAGGAGGCGGGGGGAGGGCGGGAGCGGAGAAGTTATAAGTAAGGAGCGCGCGGCGGCCGCCGGCAGTTCCCCGGCCTGAGAGAGCGAGCGCGGCTGCGGGCGCGCGGGGAGCAGAGGCGGTGGCGGGCGGCGGCGGCACCGGGAGCCGCCAAGTGCCCCTCCCCGCCCCTCCGGCCCCCACCCACCCACCCACCCGCCCGCGGCCAGCGCCCATGGCCGCGCGCGCCCTCGCGCAGCCCCCCGGACTCCGCGCCTCGCGCCGCCGCCCAGTCCGCAGATCCGCGCCACCGCATCCAGTCTCACCTGGCGGCGCCGCCCGCCCGCCACCTCGGCTACAGCCCCAGCGCTCACGGCGATAGCCGCGGCGACCGCGACAGCGGTGGGGGACGCTGCTGAGTCGAAGAGAGCGCAGCCTGGCCACCGGACCTACTTAACTCGCCTTACTGATTGTCTATTTTTACGAGTTTACAACTTTTCTAAGAACTTTTGTATACAAAGGAACTTTTTTTTTAAGGCATCTCCCTTTTATATTTAATCCAAAGAAGAAGGATCTCGGGCAATTTGGGGTTTTGGGTTTTGGGTTTTGGCTTCGTTTCTAAGTTTTTTTCCTTCTTCGTTGGCTTTGGGGTTTGGGTACCCCTACTGCTTCGGACTCCCGAGGACCTTTGGGCCCCCACATTAATGAGGTAGGTGCGGCGCGGGGCGCAGGGAGGGGGTGAGGGCGGATGGGACGCGCCAGAGCGGCGGTCGAGAGTGGCTTCTGACTTCTGCCTCTGCTCCCCACCCGGTCCGAAGGCAGCCACCTGGCGAGTCTGACATGGCTGTCAGCGACGCGCTGCTCCCGTCCTTCTCCACGTTCGCGTCCGGCCCGGCGGGAAGGGAGAAGACACTGCGTCCAGCAGGTGCCCCGAATAACGTGAGTGTCGGCCCGGGCCTTTGGGGCCCTGCGGTGGGCTTCTGTGTGTGGGATGGGGACGGGCAGAGCCCTGGGGTCACCGAGCACCACTAGACGACGGGCAGGAGTGGCCCCGCACGGGCTCCTCCGCAGGCTACCCGGGATGGCTTCCGCGCCCCTTGGCTTAGCTGTACATGCGTGTGGTCCCGACGCGGTGGAGCCGCCGGGCGCGCACACCGGGTCCGCACACGTCCCGGAGCGCGCGAGCGGTAGGGCGGGCGCGCGGGCCACCGGGTGGGAGGTGTGTGTGTCCCCAGACACTGGCTGGGCCAGAGTGAGCTTGGCGCGTAGGCGTCCCCGTGGCGAGGGTGCACCGAGAACCTCGGTGTCCCAATTCCGGGGGCGGCGGGAGCGTCTCCGGGATCCGGCAGGGGAGGGACCCAGGCTGGCGAGCCTCGGCGCTCGCTCACACGCAGTCGGGCAGACACAAGCAAACATTCTCCATATATCCACGCACCGCCTTTCCCCAGACCCGGGTGTGGGCTATGATTGCAGCACACTGGCACCCACAGACCCCGGGGCCTTTCCTGCCCATCCGGTCCCCGTGTCTAGGCGGGGTAGGCGCGTCGGGCCCACCACTAACATCGAGTGGCAGTTAGGGACAGCACTGACTGTCTCTCTCGCGTCCTGTCCCCACAGCGCTGGCGGGAGGAGCTCTCCCACATGAAGCGACTTCCCCGGTGCTTCCCGGCCGCCCCTACGACCTGGCGGCGGCGACCGTGGCCACCGACCTGGAGAGTGGAGGAGTCGGCGCGGCTTGCGGCAGCAGCAACCCGGCTCTCCTGCCCCGGAGGGAGACGGAGGAGTTTAATGATCTCCTGGACCTGGACTTTATCCTCTCCAACTCGCTGTCCCATCAGGAGTCCGTGGCTGTCACGGTGTCCTCGTCGGCATCAGCCTCTTCCTCGTCCTCCCCGTCGAGCAGCGGTCCAGCCAGTGCACCCTCCACCTGCAGCTTCAGCTATCCAATCCGGGCCGGGGGCGACCCGGGCGTGGCGGCGCCGGGCGGCGCGGGCGGCGGCCTCCTGTATGGCCGGGAGTCTGCACCCCCTCCGACGGCTCCCTTCAACCTGGCGGACATCAACGATGTGAGCCCCTCCGGCGGCTTCGTGGCCGAGCTCCTGCGGCCCGAATTGGACCCAGTGTACATTCCGCCGCAGCAGCCACAGCCGCCAGGTGGCGGGCTGATGGGCAAGTTCGTGTTGAAGGCGTCGCTGAGTGCCCCTGGCAGCGAGTACGGCAGCCCGTCGGTCATCAGTGTTAGCAAAGGCAGCCCGGACGGCAGCCACCCGGTGGTGGTGGCGCCCTACAGCGGCGGGCCGCCACGCATGTGCCCCAAGATCAAGCAGGAGGCTGTTTCCTCGTGCACCGTCGGTCGGCCCCTAGAGGCCCACTTGGGCACTGGACCTCCTCTCAGCAATGGCCACCGGCCGCCTGCGCACGACTTTCCCATGGGGCGGCAGCTCCCCAGCAGGACTACCCCGACCCTGGGTGCTGAGGAACTGCTGAGCAGCCGGGACTGTCATCCTGCCCTGCCGCTCCCCCGGGCTTCCATCCCCACCCCGGGCCCAACTACCCTCCCTTCCTGCCCGACCAGATGCAGCCGCAGGTTCCACCGCTGCATTACCAAGGTCAGTCCCGGGGATTCCTAGCTGGGGCTGGGGAGCCCTGCGTGTGCCGGTCGTCCGGGCCACACAGGATGACACTGACCCCACCTTCTTCATCCCTAGAGCTCATGCCACCCGGTTCCTGCATGCCGGAGGAGCCCAAACCAAAGAGGGGAAGACGGTCGTGGCCCCGGAAAAGGACGGCCACTCACACTTGTGATTATGCAGGCTGCGGCAAAACGTACACGAAGAGTTCTCATCTCAAGGCACACCTGCGCACCCACACAGGTAGGAGGCCGGGAAGCCGTGTAGGTGGGGGGGGTGCACCTGGTGTCCGGCCTCAGCACTCCTCAGGGCCTCCCTTGGGATGTGGGGTGCAGTCTATCTCCTCCATCTCCTGGATCACAGGAGAGAACAGCAAACTGGCGCCTACTATTTTGCCCAGGAGCCTTTGGCTGGGCGGATGGTATCAGTGCTTGAAAGTGCAGTTTTGTTAGGCCTTTGAAAGGCAGGGAGATTCCAGGCTGCAGGTGGGCCTCTTCTAGCTTGAGCAAAGCATTGCCCTTGTAATCAAGAAATTATGCTGTGCAAAATCATGATAAGTTTTTTAAGCAGTTTTGTATTCTCCACTATTTTTATTGGTTGTTCCCTTCCCAGGGTTTACCCTTCCCCCTCTCTAGTCCTAACAGTTAGGTTTTATTTAAATCTCAAGGACTTAATGGTTAGGCTTGCTGAGATTCTGATTTAAGATTGTCACGACAGAGAATCTGTGTAAGTAGGCACAGAAGGTCACTAAAGTATAGCTTTCATTAATAATATTGGTACAGGAAAAGCAGTAATCTCCTGTCACTTTTTAGAGCCAGTTGTAGTGGGATAGGATATTATTGCTTGGTTTGGGTTAGAGACACACTAACAGTCATAATTTCTAAATCCGTTTCCTGCCCCATCTTTGCCCAAAAGAATGAAAACTGTTAGTCCAACAGAAGTATAGTCTTAAGTGGTTTTTGTGTTTTCTGCGATTATCTAATTTCCCTTTAAAAGGGCGAAAAAAAAATAAAACCCATAAAATTCCTGTTTATGATCTGAAATGTAATACAGCCTTGAGAAAGTATAAAGACATTTCCTGGATCCTTTCGAAATGGGGTACTTGAGTTGGTGTGATGTCTGGCTTCCAAGTTGTTAAAATTTCATCCTTCAGGAATAGCTTCCAACAAGTTTATTTTTCTTTTCCAGGTGAGAAACCTTACCACTGTGACTGGGATGGCTGTGGGTGGAAGTTTGCCCGCTCAGATGAACTGACCAGGCACTATCGCAAACACACTGGGCACCGCCCCTTCCAGTGCCAGAAGTGTGACCGGGCATTCTCGAGGTCGGACCACCTCGCCTTACATATGAAGAGGCACTTTTAAATCCCCAAACAGTGGATGTGATCCACACTGCCAGAAGAGAATTCAGTATTTTTTTCCCTTTCACACTGTCTTCCCTGTGAGGGGAGGAGCCCAGCTGGAAAGCACTACAGTCATGGTCAAGTTCCCAACAAGTCAGCTTGTGAATGGATAATCAGGAGACACGAGGAAACCAAAAGACAAACTCAAGAAGAAAAAAAAAAAAAAAAACAGATGGGGTCTGTGACTGGATCTTCTATCATTCCAATTCTAAATCCAACTTGAATATATATATATTCCTGGACTTACAAAACACCAAGGGGGTGACTGGAAGTTGTGGATATCAGGGTATAAATTAGATCTGAGAGTTGGGGGAGGGAAGACCAGAACCCCTTGAGAAATGTTTTGATGCAATATAAGCATAAAGATCACCTTGTATTCTGTTTGCCTTCTAAAAGCCATTATGACGATCTTAGAAGAAGAGGAAGAAATTCAGGTACAGAAAATGGTGTTTAATAGCCTAAACGATGGTGCTTGGTAAGTCTTGGTTCTAAAGGTACCAAATGAGGCCAAAGTTCTCAAACTGCTGCATACTTTGACAAGGAAAATCTATTTTTGTCTTCCGATCTACATTTATGACCTAAGTCAGGTAAATACACCTGGTTTACTTTAATCTTTTTATGCAGACAGTCTGTTATGCACTGTGGTTTCAGATGTGCAATAATTTGTACAATGGTTTATTCCCAAGTATGCCTTAAGCAGAACAAATGTTTTTTTCTATATAGTTCCTTGCCTTAATAAATATGTAATATAAATTTAAGCAAACTTCTATTTTGTATATTTGTAAACTACAAAGTAAAAAAATGAACATTTTGTGGAGTTTGTATTTTGCATACTCAAGGTGAGAATTAAGTTTTAAATAAACCTATAATATTTTATCTGAGCATTGTTTTTGTTTTGCGTTGTTTTTCCCCGGGAAAGGCACATGACAGAAACAGCAGTTTAAACCCAGTGGGTAAGGCACAGGAAAAGCACCCCCCAAAAGCACCCCTTTTATCTCAACAGATTAAAAGAAGACTTTTAAAAGACTGCTTAGCTTTACAGTGAGTACTGTCTAATGTTGTGGGGTGAAAGCTCTGAGGATTTATGATCATAGGATTAAACTTAACCTAGTTCAGGTTTCTCTTTCAAATGTTCATTAAAAGATACAGGAAAGCAGTTTCTCTACCTGACTGAACTTCCAGGTAGAGACAGCTCAGTCATTCTTCAGCTTGCTCAGTTTACTATGAGGTTAGTCATTAAACATCCCTGTTTCAGTTTCACATTTTAAAAGATCTCTATGGTTTGGTCTTTAAAATCAAATGAAAATGTAAAAGTCTCTCTTTCCCAGGCCTGGCCCTGCACTCAGAACAATTTGTATAACAAAAGAACCTCCCCACAGCGGACAATATCAAGAACAGTTCCACAGTGCCCTCATGAGGATTAAAGGATTCACTTAGGTTTTGTGTGTAACAGATACATTACTTCTAGAGCACCAAAAGAGAGTAGAACCAGAGTTTCTAGCAGATTTTTAAAACTTCATCAGTCCTCAGATAAGCCAGCCCCATTGTTTCAGTCGATTGAAACAAAAGAGGCAGAGATGACGCAGTCACAAAACCAAGGGTAATGTAAATTTGAGTACGTTTTAAACCGTGTTTTTGTAAATTGGTAGCATATTTCTTGAATTATTAAAGCTTAAAACTTTTTTTACGGTGGATACCCAAGAATCTGAAGTTCTTTAGTGGCTGTCACAGAATGGAAAAAAGCATTTGTGACTCTTGTTGACATTATGTATTTGTAATGGTGATGTGGGTGACTAATTAACATTGTCCAGCGGACAGAAGCTGACTGGCATTTTCTTTAGACTGCTTATTACCTGTCCATTATAGCTGGTGTTCAGAGGTGTGTTGGCACTGTGGGTACATTTTATAAATGGAATGAAAAAACAGAAATTCGTAAGAGGCTCATGGTGGATCAACACAAAGTATTTTCCTTGGCTTTTAAGAGTCCAGCATGGCTGGAAAACGTGGCATGTGTCTTAGCTTAAAAGAAAACAGGTGCATCAATAGGATGGAATTTTATGTGGCCAAGAACATATTCAAAGCATATTTAATGACATGGAAAAATGCTCACGGTATGTTAAGTGGAAAAAGCAGGATATAAGACTATAAACAGAATGATTCCAATTGTGTAAGTTCAAATGTGTGCATTGAAGGAGAAGAAACAAAATTAAGAGTAAGGACCGGAAGGAAACATCAAGATACTAATACTGGTTTTCTTGGGTTAAATGTTTTAGTTTCCAGCTATTCCAAAATAAGTACCTATTTTAAATGGAGAAACTTTTTTAAAAAAGTATAGGTGCAACTATTTAGGCTTTATTTTTAAAAGAGCAATTAAAGTTATTTAAACAGAAAGTCTACATTCTATTACCCTTTTCTTTGTAATGAATTTTGGTTCCTGCTCTTGGAATCCACCTTTCTCTTACACAGAGGTTTCTGGCATGTAGTTTGTGTAGGAAAAGTGTTTATCACAGCTTGTTTTAGCATTTTCCTGTTTACTAAGTGCCTATCATCTCAGGTAGAAGAAACACCATAAAATACCAAGACATCTTAAATGTGTTTAAATTTTCTTATGTCAAAGGAAGTATTGCATCAACTTTTTCTAACCTGAAGAAGAAAGTTTCAGTATCTCAAGTGAGATTTTCTAAAAATGTAACAGGACAAAACTATTCAAGATGCACAAATAGCTGAACTATTTACTTTAGTACCTATCAGTTCTGAGCTCCTAGGTGTACTGTCATTATGCATTACAGAGCCGTTTATACTGTGTAATAAAGAGTACCCAATAATTGAGATGCCTGCTTATTACATTTTCCTCATGACATTTAATTTTATATGTCCTAGATTTTAACTTGTGTGTGTGTGTGTGCGCGCGCGCACACACAGAATTAACAATAGTGTTTCCTACACATCAACAGACTTTCAGTCTCTTCCCTTCCAACAAAATGCCTCTTCCAGCAAAATAATTCTTCGAATCTGAGAACCTGTTTGACTCCTACAGTCTTGTTTGGGTTTGTTAAAACAGAAAACTTCACCATCTCAAGCAGGACAATCGGGGATTAATGCTTTCTTTTAAAAACTGTCCCCGGTTTTTAGAAATAAGCAAAGTTGTTTCAGATTTGGAGAATCACAATTTTTACATATAATTTTTTTACATAGAAGGAAGTTGAAGTGAGACAGTCTTTAAGCCATGGAAGCAAGTCTGCAGGGAAAATATTAAAACAAGCAGTGGTGGGACCCATTGTACTTTGATCTATGGGAATATCTAAATTTAGTAGCATATGTAGCCACCTGTTCTATTATATGTTCTGGCTTCTGAAGCTCCATTCAGCATAATGCCACACACTCAGAAGTGAATTTATAGTCCTTATTCTCTTTCTCCCCACCTTCACCTTTCTCCCTGTCTTGTAAAACACAGACACCGTCCAGACCTACCCAAACCTTTTTGTGTATTTATCATTTTGTCCTTGTATTTATTATTACGTATTAACATTTTATATGTTTTATTTCGTCTTTGCTAAGCACATTTCACACATTATTGTATAGTGACATGTTTTTACACCACTAAGCTGAAACTATTTCTGCTTCCTAAACGTTGTTTAGGAAACTCGTTCACTGTTCACATGC
The DNA here is from genome assembly GCA_917880005.1 of Nanger dama. NCBI lineage: Eukaryota > Metazoa > Chordata > Mammalia > Artiodactyla > Bovidae > Nanger > Nanger dama. The sequence continues at coordinate 23,639,093 of CAKJTW010000025.1, read as the reverse complement.
AGAACACTCAGTAACATTTCATACAAAACTACCAAGAAATCTCTACATAATGAATGCTGTGGAATATATCATGGAATGTTCTATATTCCGTGAAAATGTAAAGATAGTACTGTTCCAATCGGAATGCTTTTGATTGCATTTGATGTATATCTTTTTCCCCCCACATTAAGTGAAACTAAAACGCAAGTTGAGAACAGACACCCTTTAGAAAGCTTTAACTTAGACCCCAAAAATAAATTTTAAGCAAATTTCTCACCATCTCCTAAACTAATAAATTCTTAAATCCTTCTGAAGTACCTAGGGGTTCAACACCCTGATCACAGTCAAAATGCAAAGGAAACCATCTGCCAAAATGTTAGTATAAACGCATAAAATTTTTCAGGCTGCCCTCTCGGCCACCATAGGCAGCTGACCTAGTTGCAGGGGAGGTAGGGCATGGTGTAGGAATATCAGTCAAGTTGCTTCTCTGGAAACACAAACATCCGGAGCCCATCTTTCTAATTGTTTTCCCCCATGCCTGTGCTATAAAATCACTTTTTCAAACTGTTTCAGTCTTCTCAACACCCGAAATGAGTCAGCATGTTGCAACGCGTCCTCCCAAATGTCATTCGCCACTTGTTCTTAAAGGAAAAGGAGGAAATAAATAGAATTCTAATTTAGTAACAACGACAGGAAATAAATTCACACTTCTAGAATCCCTCTGACATTTGAGCATGCCTACTAGAACATTTCTCATTGATACAACACAATAATTATGTTCCAGAGTCAGGGCCATTTGCCATACTTTTTGTTTCTTTCCACGTGTATGTTACATGTTATCATCTAAACAGAAAAGAAAGGAGAAACAGCTGTTTATGGAGAGACAGATCAATAGATGGGTGGATGGAGCTACAGGAAGAGATTCGACAATTATCTAAAATCAAATAGGGAAAATAGTCAAGGATGTCCAATCCAAGGTATCTGAGGCTGAGAGGGTGAGTGGAGTTACAGCACCTGTCTCAGCTAAAGTATTTGCATCTGTACTCCCAGGTACTTGATCAACATATTACTGAACGGTGACCAGACTATCAAGGCACAGAGCAAATCCACTCACACTCTCTACCTGCATTGTTGCTGTTGTTTAGCCACTAAATCATGTCCAACTCTTGGCAGCCTCATGCACTGTTACCGCTGGGTTCCTCTGTCCAAGGATTTCTCAGGCAAGAATACTCGAGTGGGTTGCCATTTCCCTCTCCAGGGGAATTGAACTTGCATCTCCTGCTTTGGCAGGTGGATTCTTTACCACTGAGCCACCAGGGAAGTCCTACTCTACCTGCATGACCTCTTAAAAAAGCTAAAATGGATAAGCCACTTTACGGGGAAATTGAAGGAACTCTAGATACACTTGCTGAAAGCCAACGAGAAGCGTGAATTTGTGAAAACCATAAGCACAGTCTCTTTGTCATGACACATGGAAGGAATTTTTCAGTAAAGACAAGCACACCCCTTTTCTGATCCTGGTCACTTTTGCTGATATATATATATATAGTCACCTCTTATTTCTGCACAACTGTTTGAGTTGTCTGAAGCATTTACATGCTCCATCACCTCAAATAATCCTCAGAACAAAAGGTAGGGGTGGGATTTCCCTCTCATCCCCATTTTATGGACGAAGAAACGAAGGTTTCCTTTACAGGTTAGTATTTTATTTTTGTTTCTCATTCTTGCTGACATGCTCAAAGCATTTCTCTTCTAATGCTTTTGTCCTCAGTCTGCTGGGCTGTTAGGGCTACAGGCAAAATGGATACACCCCAGTTCAGAAGGATTTACTAACATCCAGGTTCTTCCAGTAAATCTGTTGAGGAGTCAAAAGCCCCAGACTTTCTGTCTCCCAGTTAACATGAGACTGCCTTTGTCAAGGTAGACAAGATGGGGAAGTTTCCTGCAGAAGTTTCTGGAGCTGATCACTCTGCCACGAATATGATTTATACTTTTAGTGTGAGGTGGAAGAACAGCACCTGTGTCTGTCTCAGCACACAGCTTTCCCGGTCAAACAGATCTGGTCAAGCCCCTTCTCTACTCATTACCTTCCCAATGTCCTTAGGACCTAGTGGGTAAAGATTTAAATTGTGCCCCCCCCACTCCCCGCCACTACTTGTCAAGCTTCATCTCCTTAAGAGTCCAATCACACTGTAAGTGTACCAGCCAGGCAAAACTACTCTGGACCCCTCAGCGCATGATGCTTCAGCCTTTGAGCCTTTGCTGGCAGACGCTGGCCTCTGCTGCTTCTCAAAAGACCCATATTCCCCTGACAAGCACTCATATATCCTTCAAAGGTAATTCTTAAAAAGTCCTTCCACCCCTTCAGTCTAGATCTTTCTTTAAAATCATTTCCTTATAAGTCACAAAATTTTATACATACCACTAAATATAAAATAGATAACCAACAAGACCTTCTCTATATCACTCTTTATTTCTATCTTATAAAAACCTGTAACGGAAAAGAATCTATAAAAAGAAAAAATACTATATATATCTTTGAGTCATGAGTCATTTGTTGTATATTTGAAACTAACACAGCATTATAAAGCAACTATATTTCAATAAAAACTTAAAAAAAAAAAAAGATTTTATGGGCTTGGCTCCCCCAGCAGACATGAGCTGGGGCACTGGAAGCTTTCCTATGTGCCCTTGAATACCTGTAGTTACTGGATTTCACTGAATACAACTAATCATTTATTGATTATTTAGCCCCACATACTGGCATTTCCTTTTAAAGGACTCCTCCTTGCTGGGTGTTTTTAAGTACTGATTCTGTAAAGAATGTTGTTCATGGCTGGATGGGAGAGGGGTGGTGTTGATGTGTATTAGGGGAGGCACATGGGTTCAGGTGACCCACTAGAAGTAGTTAGGAGACTATTGGGCATGGCCTTCAGGAAGCCAGAATTTGGGAAAAGGAAGTATTTTTTTCTTCCCTTGGGATACCCATTGTGCCTCTTCTCAAGGGTGAAAATATAAGTAAGTGAACTGTGAACATACAGCAAACAAACACTTTAAAACCTTTAAGAAGCTACTTTCCATTCTAGGATCTCAGATGGGCCAGCCTGCCCAAATAAGGGAAGATCACCTATTCTTCTTCATGTTTGTTCTTCAAGCTTGAGATTCTCCTTGCTGCCTAGATGACAGTAATTTTCTTACTTCTGAACATGTCTAAACTGTTCTAGAAAACTGACTCTAGAAAACAGTGCATAGAATTGACAAATGTTCCTCCCTGCCTTTGAGGCATTGTTACTACCTTGCGGAGGAATGAATAACAGACTGTGAGCACTGAAAGCTATAAAACTACACAGGCCACAGGCGGTCTGAGCAGGAAAGGGTCTTCAAGACCCTTCAACTCAAGGAGAGAACTGAGGCCATGCTAAAAGACTGGAACTTGCCCAAGGTCACACTAAGTGTCTCACTTAAAAAGCCAAGAGCTGATGACTCCAGCCTGAAAACCCAAGGGGACATTAGAGGAGGATGCAGATTTTTTTTTTTTTTTTTTTTTTCAATATAAAGGAAACTTCTAAATTCAATGTGATATTGTGCTCTGATGTCCCCAAATTGTTTCATTATTCTATGTTGTGCTTCTATATTACTGCATTACCAGCTAAGATGGGGACTATTCAGTTATCACCATGCTCCTCACTGGAGAACATAGGAACCATTTCCTAAAAGTATAAAAATATAATTCTGACTTGTTCTGCTTTCTGTTTCCATGCAACTTCATTCAAACATATAAAATTTGTTCAACACCTACCTTACCAGCAACTGTGCAAAAAGCTATGGAACCAAAAATGAGTCAGTACATATAAATGCGCAGGTCTACAGATATTTTTTCCAAATGTAATTGCTCTGTTCCCACTGTAACCCAGTAAAAAATGTTTACCTTCCTTGGAAAAGTGATTGGATAGTTAGTTCTTTGAGAGGCTTCACTACGTTGACTACAACCACATGAGCCATTTTTTTTCCCTACAATTTTCTTGATTGCTTATTATTTTAGATACCGCCAACTTGTTTATCAGGCACATGTTAAAGCATGTTGAAACGCGTTATTCAGGTTCAGCATGAAGGATTTGGCATTATTCAACAAAATATCATAAACTTCTGTTGAAACGAATGATTCCAGCAAAATGAAGCTTCATCTGCAAATCAGGTCCCTTCAGTTTCTAAAGTTTGGAGACTGTATATCTAGACCAGGGGAACAACCTGATTTTGCTCTAAGCACAATTAATTTTATGATTATGCAGCATAACTGACTTCATAGGCTCTTTTAGTGCCTGGTGCCAAAGCTTGTAGAAACAGGGGAGGCTTTGCCTAAGGGATTCTTTGCATTAAAGACTTTGTTAGGCAAAGCCAGCCTGGCATGGGAGTCTGATTTGCAATTTGTGTCTTTGTAAAAGGATTAGAAGATCCCTATTGTTTAATGTTTGGACCTCAATTTGCATTTGGAAGCACATGACCTCTTCTAGGTTTAGTTTTTTATTTTCATTTTCTTGTTCTGATATACAATCAATACCGCCTGTGAAAAAACTGATAATACGGCACAGCCAAATGTTTGCACAGATTAAGCCAGATCAGTTTCTCTATGAATGGTGGCGTCTACTCAGGCTCCAGCAATACTGAGCCAGTGATCTGTTTTACAACTGACAAATAACTCATAGGAATAGGTACCCACAATTTCATTTATTATTTCCCTAATTAGAATGTGTGGCACTTTGGGCTTTTTAAAGAAATCTTTCTAAAGCACTACAGAGGGCTGATGAGACAGTAAATCTACAAAAAGAACAGAAAGGGAAAAAAAAAATCCTCTGACCACCTCAGGACCTATTTGAACACTTCCGTCCAATGTCCTCCTTTATAAAGAAAGGTTTGAGAAAAATTATTGTAGGTTTGTGATAACTGAATTCTCAGCGGTATGTGATATGTAACTACCTGTCCTTTGGTAAACAATTTTCAACTAACATTTGCTTTGACAATGTTCCCAGATTGGCCACACTGAACTTGGAACAGAAATTGCGTGAGGAGGAACAATTTCTTAGATGCTAAGTTTAGGACACATGGTTTATTTGTTTGTTTGTTTTCTTTTTAACTCTTTGGTTTCTCCATCCTTGGTCTTTGCCATTGACCACAAGAAAACATTTCTTGCATGTTTGGAGGAAGGTCCTGGGAACCTGGAGTTGCTGGCTGAGCGAGCTGGAGGTAGATGGAAAGCATGGAAAGCATTCACGTTCACAGAGTACCCATGGTATGCCAAGGACTTGGCTCGATGTTTACTGTTTTATGATTATGCCCATTTTGTAGTAAAGAAGACCAAGGCCCAGAGGAGGCAAGTGACTCACCCAAGGTCACACAGCTGTGATGGGAAGTCAGATCTACCTGATTCCTAAGCTCAGGCTTTTTCTGCCACATCACACCACTTCCCGGGTAAACTCAAGCTAACTTCATTTGGAGGTTTTTCTGTTCCTCACCTCTGTGGAATGTGTTAGTTTTTAAAACTAAACAGGGGTTAATTTGGTGTACAGGAAGCTATAAGGACAGGACTAACGCAATCTACTCTTCTTTCTAATAGACACAAGTAATCTTATCTGTCATTCCATTAAAAATACACCACATTCTTCTGTGCTCCAGTTTGGATAATGACTCAAGAAAAGGCAGTCCGTTTCTGCATCGCGGCACCCCCACAGCTTCTATAAAATCATCAAAAGTAAGTAAGCCATGCTTTTTTCCTGGGTATTTCATTCACTGATTCCAAAAGTACTTGACACACGTATTCAATCTGTTAGAATAAAGACTAGCATTTGACAGTTAGGCCAGTTGGAGGCTAGCCTAAAAGAGTATCTTGTGCGGAAGATCATACACCTCGAGGCCCCCCTGAATGGAGAATGCCCAACAGGAAGTCAGCCAAAAGGAGTGGCACGCTGGAGGGTTGTACTTTGAGCCCACATTTCTCAGCCACGTCCCATGGGAAACACTCTCACCGCCATCTTCCAAAATGCTCTGCTAACATTCTCCTAATGCTCCCAATATCTGAAGATAATCCCCTTTCCCCTAACCGAGATCTCAACCTAAAATAGATCTGGGTCTGTGCCTCGGGGCATGGACGGATGACTCATAGAGCCATTTCTGATCTCGGAAGCAGGGGAGGCTCTGCAGAGCACGGAGCACAGTCTGGGAGCTGGTTAATACTCAAGGAACACATGGCCGTCAGAGCCAGAGGGGGTTCCAAGAAATGTGTCACCTGAAGAAGCAGAGCCCCCCACCTGAAGAAGCTGAGGCCCCCGTTTCCACATTTAACGCTGCTGTAGAATCTCATTCCTGTCTAGGACTGTTTAGACCCTCATCCTCAGTCTACAGGCCATAGGCTAACTTGCTTGGGAAAACCCAGAGGTCCTTGAACCTTAAGTGTAGGTGGTAAATGGACAGATTTTTAATGTGAGAGTATGAGTCAGCATTAGCGGCAGCAGAAAGAAAAAAGAGTCCCTCCTAAACAAATGTACTGATGGAACTTCCCTGGAGGTCGAGTGGTTAATATGGTGCTTCCACTGAAGGAGGCACAGGTTCCACCCTGACTGAGAGACTAAGATTTCACATGCCACAAGAATTCACATGCAGCACAGTCTAAATAAATAAATAAACGAATAGATATTTCAAAAATTTTAAAAATTCTTAAAAATGTAAAACGTGCTGATTTGGCACATTTCCTACATTTGAGTTTGTTTTTGTTTTATTTTTCTCCTTTAGCTCATTCTTATTATCTGAACTAGGTTTGCATCCAAATCTTTCTGTCCAACAGCACAGTGTAGGTTAAGTAAGTCCTAGGGAAGCTTAGGCTTCCCAGGTGGTACAGGGGTAAAGAATCCGCCTGCCAGTGCAGGAGATGCTAGTAGGGAAGAGCCAACTCACTCTAGTATTCTTGCTTGGGAAATCTCATGGACAGAGGAGCCTGGCAGGCTATAGTCCATGGAGTCACAAAAGAGTTGGACATGACTTAGTGACTAAACAACACAAAAACATTTATTAAGGAGGGCATGTAACATTTATTACATGCCCTCCTCATACTCAGTATTTGACATGTATTTTTCTCATTTGGTCTCCTCAATAACCCTTATGAGGCAAACATAATTATTCATCTCATTTTAAGGATGAGGGCTCTGAGGCCAAGAAAGTTTAGGGAACTTGCCTAGAATCACAAAACCAGTGAGGAGTGAAGCTGGAATTAAACTTCGGTCCACTCAGTCCCAAGTTCTCAAGCCATTTGCTCTTTAGATGCAAAAGATTGTTCAGGAGAAGTTACCTGGAGGGGAAGACACCTATACAGTACAATCCAACTTGATAAAAATATATCTACATTTATGTGTTTTGCATTGTTTATATTTGCATTGGGAAAGTTCTAGAAGGACCACTCAAATGTAAATTCCTTGGAGCAACCTTCTCTGGCCATACTAAAGGAACCCTCCCACTCTTTCCCTGGTATTTTTTATCTTTTATTGTGCTGGATTTTTCCACAGGGCACCAAGCATTAGCTGAGGTGTATCATATACTAGATACATGTACTGTCTAGCTCCCCTGTAGAAGGAGGGGTAACAATGCCTAACAAACTGCTTGGCATGCAGTAAATGCTTAATAAGTATTTGTTGACTGGAGCAAATGTACTAAACCCTTAATGATGATTTTTTTCCCCCTCTCTCTTGCTGTTAAACAAAAACAATTTAGATTCTTCTTCTTCTTTTTTTTTTTTTTACAGTTTAGATTCTTGATCTTAGATGATTTTCTTTTTTTTTCATGTTTCCTCCGAAATTCTATAAGGAAAAAGAAAAAGAACATATGTATCCCTGTGACTGATTCATGTTGATGTTTGTTAGAAGGCAACACAATATCGTAAAGCAATTATCCTTCAATTAAAAATAAATAATGTTTTTTTAAGGATAAAGAGCTGGTTCCACCTAAGGACAAGAACCTAGATCAGTTTACTTGAAGATGCAAAAGGATATCCTTGCAGGACATACCTTAAGAACAGAAAGTTCCTAGAAGAGGAAACCATTGGAAATCCACTTAGGTTAACTTGCCTTGAGTCAAAAAAGGCTCATTAATGTTTCAACTAGGGCTTCCCTGGTGGCTCAGAGGTTAAAGCGTCTGCCTCTAATACAGGAGACCTGGGTTCGATCCCTGGGTTGGGAAGATCCCCTGGAGAAGGAAATGGCAACCCACTCCAGTATTCTTGCCTGGAGAATCCCATGGACGGAGGAGCCTGGTGGGCTACAGTCCACGGGGTCGCAAAGAGTCGGACACAACTGAGCGACTTAATGTTTCAACTGCTAATCCATTCAGTGTCCTATTCACCCTGATGACTTCTAGGGGCATCCCTCTGGTGGTTTTAGAAAGATAACCCTTCCAGTCACTAGGCTCAATTGAGCAACAGGGGAAGACAATAGACTGCAGAGGAAGGGGCTGATTGAAGTGTTTGGGATGAATGGAAAACTGCTTATCAGGACCATGAGAAAATGAACATCTGAAATGAGCTGATATGAGTTGGGCAGGTTTTATCCCAATAATAAACTCTCCTTTCTCCTCTAAAAGGATTAGGCCTCCCATGAATGGGAGTGTCTTGTCTTCAAGTCCCATGGCCTTGATTTTCTTTTGTACTGTTCAGTTCACTTTCAAACCACTGGTGGTATTTGTTTAATTTTTTTTTTTCCATTCCCAGCCATGTCTTTCTGAAGGAGGACTTTTACCCCATCAGCAGCTTCAAGATCCATCGACAAGTCAGGAGCACAATATCCCTGAACTCCGGGCAGGGGAGGGGGCTGCTTTGGCTCACTTCCTTCCTCCTTCCCCAAACAGAATCCAGCTCCTAGATAAAATTCATAAATTCTTGGCAGGAAAGAGATCCTCCCATTGGAAGGAACAGATGTTCTACGAGTAACTTTTGCCATCATAACTCTGTTCCTAATATCATACTTTTAAAGTGTGGGGGGATGTTAACTTTTTTTTTTAAATGTCAACATGTTCTGGGCAGCTTTTCCATCTCCATCTGTGGCATACACATCACCAACCCTCCCACTGCCCTTTTTAAATTTCCAGAGACTAGTTGGGAATTGGAAAGATATTAAAAAGTGAAAGTGGAAAATTCAATTCAAGAAGTATGCTAATGTATAACCTAATGCAAAGTAACATGATATTTCCCTCCCAGTTGTAAATCTCAGAAACATTCTTTTCCTTGTCCTCTTAGAACTTGGAGGGGTCTGCAAGACCTTTAACAGGCAGAATTAAATTCAGGGGTGATTACTGGTAACAGAATTCCTTGAGCGTAACCTACTCATAACCCCTTCTAAAGAAAGCCTCAATTGGTGCTTCAAATTCAAGAGGCTACCAGGCCATTTTCACTTAGTTATCACCTCGTTAAGCTGCCCACCTTAAATACTCATATCCCAGGTGACCGCGGAGAAGGGTCAAGGTCAGTGGATGCCTCTTACCTCGCCTGAATATAACTTTGGAAAGCGTGACCCCGCCTCGGTGGGGTTCCCTCGCCAGGGACAGTGATGCCCACTTGCAGCTGCTTTGGCGAGGGCCAGAGCGCCTGCTGGCTGTGGCCTGGCTTCAGATACTCCTGAACACGTTTCCGTTCAAAGTCAGAATTCGGTGAGCAGGCTGGGTGGGGTCTGCAGGGCAGAGGGAGAAAAAGGTGACAGCTTGGGCGGGGTGGGGAAGCAGCGGCCCGATATTCAAATACGCTGGGGATCCTCCCGGAGTCCCAGCTCTTGGTCTGGGTTTCCCCTCCTCTGTCTGATCAGAGCCAGTGGAGGCCAAATCCCCCGAACCCCAGCGGGGCCGGGGCCGAGCCTGCCGCGTCCATCCCGGAAGACGCAGTCCCTGAAACTTCTCTGTGCCCAAGTGGAGGTGTAAGTGAGAGCGCGCAGGACGCGGGGGTTGTCAACGCCCGGCTGTCTCTGGGCGTTCTCTGCATCCCGGCGGGAAGGTTGGTCTGTGCTTCGGGGCCAGGAGGTAGTGGGGGCCGAGGCGGGGGGCAAGAGCGGCGCACCGGGGCGCCGCGGACCCCGGGCGCCGGGAGCTGGAGGCGGGCGCAGCGCCGCGCGCGGTCTGCACTGCCCCCAGCCGGCCGGCCCGGCTGAGGACCGCTGGCGGCCGCAGGGCCGGCTGCCGAGCCGCACCTCTGCGTGCGAGACGCGTCCCTCTTCGTCCCTGCGGAGGCTGACCCAGTATTACGAAATTTACCATCAGTTGGAGGTGGATTCTCAGTCTGGTTCTGTCACTTACTGGCTTCTTGCCTTGGGGGCTCGGACATCTGCCTCCCTTTGGCTAATGTGGATAATACCCCAGACAAGTGCCTGGTATACAGTAAGTGAAGTGAAAGTCGCTCAGTCGTGTTCGACTCTGCGACCCCCATGGACTGTAGCCTGCCAGGCTCCTCTGTCCAAAGAATTCTCCAGGCCAGAATACTGGAGTGGGTAGCCTTTCCCTTCTCCAGGCGGTCTTCCCAACCCAGGGATCGAACCCAGGTCTCCTGCATTGCAGGCGGTTGCTTTACCAGCTGAGCCACCAGGGAAGCCCAAGAATACTGGAGTGGGTAGCCTATCTCTTCTCCAGCGGATCTTCCCGACCCAGGAGTTTAACCCAGATCTTTTGCATTGCAGGTAAATTTTTTTAACCAGCTGAGCTACTAGGGAAGCCATATATACACTATGTAGTATAGTATATGTATATAAGATATGGGTATATAGTAAATACTCATTAAATGGTGACCCTCACCACCACCACCGTCATCATCATTAGCTGGCTAGGCTTTGGAAGGGGGGTCTCACCGGTCTCTGTTCTCAGTGGTGGGTCTGAGGGGAGGACAGGGAGAGATGGTTTCTGCCTCCACTCTGAAGTGGAAAAGGAACCTAAGCACCCAGCTGGGGTCCTGCCTTCCTGTGCCTTAGACTCCACCTCTAACTGCGGACTCAGCCATCCCCTCTTTGAACTAATATTCTCATTGCAAAACTAATAACTCATCTCCAACTCAAGAGTTGTTGCAAGACAAGAAATGCAGAGCTCCTGATACATAATTGATGCTCAGGAAAGTCCCCACCCACCCCTGTGGCCCCCAGCCAGCAGGTCCCAGAACACCTGTATAGGCAGCACAAAGCAGGCACAGTCAAGCCCCTTTCCCCTTTGCACTGGCAGTCAGCAGACCCAGGGTCCTTCTCCTAACACGAGGGAGGTGCCCAATGCAGGCCCCGCCCACCTAGCTGTCAGTCAGTGTGCCATTTATTGAGTCCTTACTCTACCTCTTCTATACCCATCTGACCGGGGACAGCTTGGGGCTGCAGGAGGCTTTAACTCTGAGGTCCTTCTACTTCACCTCCCCTGGGGTTTCCTCCCCCTCCCACCCCCCGGACACCTCAGATCCCTTCTGGAAATTAGTAGTGTTGGAAATAGCAAGAAAACACACTCCTGATGTTGAAGTAATGGAATGTATAGTCAGAGGACCTGGCTGTCAAGAGCAGCTCTACCAGCTCCTGTCTTATCTCGCAACGTCTCTGAACCTCAGTTAACTCATCTTTTAAAACGGAGGCAGTAATACTTTCTGGGGTGATGAGTGTGAGGGTCAGTGGGTACGTGTGTATAAGAGCACCAGTAAGAATTCAGTAAATACTAACTTATTTGTTTCAAGCATAAGGCAGGTGCCCAGTGAATATTAGTTGGACTAAACTGAGCTTTCCCCTTGGCTAAGTTCTATACCTGGGAAAGCTTCCATTCAAACTTTCTCCTGTCCTTGGCCTTTGTCAAATGTCATGTCCTGTGACCTACTGCTGGTGACCTTTTTCTAGAGGTTGGTACTTTGCATGTAGGAAGAGTAATGGATCTCTCCAGAGTTCAAAACCTAGTATTACCTCTTTCAAACCTGTTCTGCGATACTTACTTCAAAAGTTTGCCAAGATAAAATTTAACATGGAGACTTCGTATTTTTGTTTTGTTTTTCATGACCAGTGTGTCTTTTATCTGAGGGCAGAGGGTTTGTTGTTGTCTAGTCGGTAAGTCATAACTGACTCTTTTTCTACCCCTTGGACTGTATCTCGCCAGACCCCACTGTCCATGGGATTTTCCAAGCAAGAATACTGGAGCAGGTTGCCATTTCCTTCTGCAGGGGATCTTCCCATCCCAGAGATTGAACCGTATGTCCTGTGCCTCCTGCATTAGCAGGCAGGTTCTTTACCACTGAGTCACCAGAGAAGCCCAATAGGGGCAGATGCGTAGAGCATTATTTAAAAGTCCTAAATGAGCATTTGTGTAACCATATTTCCTGCCAGCAATTCACATGTGGTTGATTTTGTGGGTGTGTGATGGGATATCAGCAACTTCGGGGTCCTGTCCCTTCTCTAGCTCTTGATTAGGACAAACTGAATGGGAAAACAAACAAACAGCATCCAATCTTAAATGGGCCTTCACAGTCTCAGGGCATTTGTGTGTCCGTTACATGCATGTAATCCTCAGTACAGCCCATTTTCCAGATGAGCCTCCTTGAGGCAGATGGCTGACTCAGTGCTCCTTTCCATGTCACACACTGGCCTCCGAGTCCTGCCTCATCTCCACACTGCTCTCTCAGGCTATTACACACAGGGATTTTTTTCACTGGCCATCTGAACAAGCGTTGTTAAAGACTCTAGAAGTGCTAGGATGTGAGTTTTATTAATACAGAGCACTAAACAAATTAGAGAGTTTCCCATATTATGACAAGGTATGCAACAACTGTTACTTTACCAAAACTATTCATTATGGGGCCATTTGTTTAAAGGTTACCCCGGTTGCCCGGGGACAGTGCCTTTTCCTCTCTGACTCACAGGAAGCAAAAATAAGTTACTATCAGGTGATGGTCATACTTAGAAACCAAACTAAAAATTAGAAGGTTTGTCATCCTTGGGAGCAGGGCAGTTGGCTTCACTTTTCAAACTGGTAAATGTTAGGCGGTTCAAAATTGAAGATTTTCTTTGTGTCATATTTGTTTTTTTTTTTTAAATCTATTGAAATATTTGCTGACTAATTCCAGTGTGTCAATTTCTGTGCTTGGCCATACTCAAAGGATATTCTGTGGTCTCTGGCATCCAGCATTTCACACAGGTGGGTAGCAGCGATGCATACGTGAAGTGCGTCTAAGAGTCGCCTTATCATAATCACAATAGCTGCTTCCTGGGTTTATGAGGCCAGGCCAGGTGAGAAGCACAGGTGAGATGCAGTTGCTGAGACTCCCCCTGCCCCACCCCCCAACCCAAGGTAGGCTCTTCCAAACACAGAGGTTGAATTCGTCAAATTTTTAGACAAAGAAATCAAGGCTCTGAAAAGAGAAGAGGTTTGCTGGTTCATAGCATACCCAGGATTCAAATTCAAAGATTTAATTCAAAGCAACTTTGTTATTTCCCTTCTAGCCCAGGGCAACTCCTCAAAGAACCTTTGAAGAGCCTTCTCTTTAACAGTCTGGGTATACAGTGGAACTTAGCGGTTGTCCAGGTGTTCACTGGCTCTTTGGCTTATGAGATTTCTCGATCATGTCAAATGCATTCCCCCGTCTTCCACTCTATTTCAGTTTTCCATGGAGAATTATGCCTCCTGTCTCTCTTTGTATTTATCCTCAAAGTTAATATGCAATGACTTCCTTCGCTCCCTTCCAAAAGGATGAATTTTATTTAGCCCACAAATATATCAGGGATCTCAAGTGCTTTGAGGACAAAACAAGTTTTTTATGCGTTTGTTTCTTGTCCAGCTTCATTGAGGTATACTTGTATACCAGAAAAACTGCATTTGTTTAATGTGTACAATTTGATGAGTTTGGACATAAGCATACACCCATGATTCCACCTCCACAGTGAAAATAAGAACCCATATCCACCACCTCCTGAGATTTCCTTGTATCCCTTTGTGTGTGTGTGTGCGTGTGTGTGTGCTTGTTGTTGTAATAAGAACACTAAACATGAGATCTACCCTCTAAACAAATGTTTAAGTATGAGACACGTATTATTAATTATAGGCACTATGTTGTATAACAGATCTCTAGAACTTACTCATCTTGCATAACTGAAATTGTATACCCACTGAGCAATGATTCCCTCTTTCCTCCTCCCCCAGCCCTTGGCAACCACCAACCTGTTTTCTGCTTCTATGAGTTTGACTATTTGGACACCTCATATAAGTGGAATCAAGTAGTACTTGTCCTCCTGTGACTGGCTTACTTCACTTAGCATAATGTCCTTCAGGTTCATCCATATTGTCACCAATGATAAGGCTTCCTTTTTATTTTTAAGGTTGAATATTATTCCATCAATGTTTTCTTTATCCATTCACCTGTTGATGGACCTGGGGTTATTTCCATATCTTCACCACTGAATAATGCTACAGTGAACGTGACTGTAGATGCCTCTTCAAAATCCTGATTTCAGTTCTTTGAGATTTATATCAACAACTGGGATGCTTGGGTCGTATGGTAGTTTGTTTGTTTTTTAATATGGTAGATTTATTTTGAATTTTTAAAGGAAACTCTGTACTGTTTTCCTATTAATCGTACCATTTTACATCAATAGTATACAAAGGTTCTGATTTCCTCACATTCTTACCAACACTTATTATCTTTTTTAAAAATAATAGCCAGTCCTAACAAGTGTCAGGTAGTACCTCATTGTGATTCCCATTTGTATTTATCAAGTTTGAGTACTGATGCTGAGCACCTTTTCATATACCTAGTGACCATATGTCGTAGAAGGCAATGGCACCCCACTCCAGCACTCTTGCCTGGAGAGTCCCATGGACGGAGGAGCCTGGTGGGCTACAGTCCATGGGGTCGCTAAGAGTCAGACACGACTGAGCGACTTCACTTTCACTTTTCACTTTCATGCATTGGAGAAGGAAATGGCAACCCACTCCAGTGTTCTTGCCTGGAGAATCCCAGGGACGGGGGAGGCCTGGCCGGCTGCCATCTATGGGGTCGCACAGAGTTGGACACAACTGAAGCGACTTAGCAGCAGCAGCAGCAGCAGGGACCATGTGTGTGTCTTCTTTGAAGATCTCTATTCAAGTTCTCTGCTCATTTAAAAAATTGGACTATATAGGTTTTCTTGCTATTGGGTTTTATGAGTTCCTTGTATATTTTGGATGTTGACTCCTTAACAGATAAATATATTTTCTCCTTTATCATCCTGTTGACCATTTCCTTTACTGTGCAGAAGTTTTTAATGATGTAATCATGATGTAGTACCATGTATCTCTTGTTGCCTGAGCTTTTAAGGTCATACCTGAGAAATCACTGCAAAGGCCAATGTCAGGAAGCTTTTCCTCTAAGTTTTCTTCTAGGAGTTTATGGTTTCAGGTCTTACATTTAAGTCTTTAGTCCATTTTGAGTTGATTTTTTTGTGTATGGTGTCATATAGGGGCTCTGTTTCATTTTGCATGTTGATATCCAGAAGGACTGATGCTGAAACAGAAGCTCCAATTCTTTGGCCACCCAATGTGAAGAGCTGACTCACTGGAAAAGAGCCTGACGCTGGGAAAGAATGAGGGCAGGAGGAGAAGGGGCAACAGAAGATGAGATGGTCAGGTGACATTACTGACTCAGTAGATACGAGTTTGGGCAAACTCTAGGAGATAGTGAAGGACAGTGAAGCCTGGCATGCTGCAATCCACAGAGTCACAAAGACTCAGACACAACTTAGTGACTGAACAACAACAACAAAAATACAAAATTAGTTTTCCCCAACATCATTTGTTGAAAAAACGTCCTTTCCCCATTGTGTATTCTTAGCAACTTTGTCGAAGATCAGCTAATTGTATATGCACAAATATATTTCTGGGCTCTGTTTTATTCTGTTGGTCTATATGTCTGCCTTAATGCCACTTCCATACAGTTTTAGTTATTATAACTTTGTACTATACTTTGAAATTAGGAAGTATAATGTCTCCAACTCTGTTTTTCTCAAGATTACCATCCTGGGTATTTGTGGTTCCACTGAATTTTAGAGTTTTTTTAAATTTCTGTTAAAAGCATCACTGGGATTTTGATGGGGACAGCTTTGAATCTGCAGATTACTTTGAATAGTATGGAAATTTAACCAATACTGTGGCTCAGATCATGAACTCCTTATTGCCAAATTCAAACTTAAATTGAAGAAAGTGGGGAAAATCACTAGACCATTCAGGTATGACCTAAAGCAAATCCCTTATGATTATACACTGGAAGTGAGAAATAGATTTAAGGGACTAGATCTGATAGACAGAGTGCCTGATGAATTATGGAAGGAGGTTCATGACATTATACAGGAGACAGGGATCAAGACCATCCCCAACAGAAAGAAATGCACAAAAAGCAAAATGGCTGTCTAGGGGGCCTTACAAATAGCTGTGAAAAGAAGGAAAATGAAAGGCCAAAGAGAAAAGGAAAGATACAAGCATCTGAATGCAGAGTTCCAAAGAACAGCAAAGAGAGATAAGAAAACCTTTCCGATGATCAATGCAAAGAAATAGAGGAAAACAATAGAATGGGAAAGACTAGAGATCTCTTCAGGAAAATTAAAGATACCGAGGAACATTTCATGCAAAGGACAGAAATGGTAGGGACCTAACAGAAGCAAAAGCTATTAAGAAGAGGTGGCAAGAATACACAGAAAGTGAAAGTGAAGTTGCTCAGTCATGTTCAACTCTTTGCAACCCCGTGGACTGTAGCCTGCTAGGTTCCTCTGTCCATGGGATTCTCCAGGCAAGAATACTGGAGTGAGTTGCCATTTCCTTCTCCAGGGGATCTTCCCAACCCAGGGATTGAACCTGAGTCTCCTGCATTGCAGACAGATGCTTTATCCTCTGAGCCACCAGGGAAGCCCCTAAGAATACACTGAAGAACTGTACAAAAAGATCTTCACGACCCAGATAATCACGATGGTGTGGTCACTCACCTAGAGCCAGACATCCCGGAATGTGAAGTCAAGTGGGCCTTAGGAAGCATCACTATGGACAAAGCTAGTGGAGGTGATGGAATTCCAGTTGAGCTATTTCAAATTCTAAAAGATGATGCTGTGAAAGTGCTGCACTCGATATGCCAGCAAATTTGTAAAACTCAATAATGGCCACAAGACTGTAAAAGTCAGTTTCCATTCCAATCCCAAAGAAAGGCGATGCCAAAGAATGCTCAAACTACTGCACAATTGCACTCATCTCACACGCTAGTAAAGTAACGCTCAAAGTTCTCCAAGCCAGGCTTCAGCAATACATGAACTGTGAACTTCCAGATGTTCAAGCTGGTTTTAGAAAAGGCAGAAGAACCAGAGATCAAATTGCCAACATCTGCTGGATCATGGAAAAAGCAAGAGAGTTCCAGATAAACATCTATTTCTGCTTTACCTTGACTATGCCAAAGCCTTTGACTGTGTGGATCACAATAAACTGGAAAACTCTGAAAGAAATGGAAATACCAAACCACCTGACCTGCCTCTTGAGAAACTTATATGCAGGTCAGGAAGCAACAGTTAGAACTAGACATGGAACAACACACTGGTTCCAAATAGGAAAAGGAGTACATCAACATTGTATGTTGTCACCCTGCTTATTTAAACTTGTATGCAGAGTACATCATGAGAAACACTGGGCTGGAAGAAGCACAAGCTGGAATCAAGATTACTGGGAGAAATACAGTAACCTCAGATATGCAGATGACACCATCCTCATGGCAGAAAGTGAAGAAGAACTAAAGAGCCTCTTGATGAAAGTGAAAGAGGAGAGTGAAAAAGTTGGCTTAAAGCTCAACATTCAGAAAACTAAGATCATAGCATCCAGTCCCATTATTTCCTGGCAAATAGATGGGGAAACAATGGAAACAGTGGCTGACTTTATTTTGGGGGGCTCCAAAATCACTGCAGATGATGATTGCAGCCATGAAATTAAAAGACACTTGCTCCTTGGAAGGAAAGTTATGACCAACCTAGACAGCATATTCAAAAGCAGAGACATTACTTTGTCAACAACAAAGGTCCATCTTGTCAAGGCTATGGTTTTTCCAGTAGTCATGTATGGATGTGAGAGTTGGACTATAAAGAAAGCTGAGCGTTGAAGAATTGATGCTTTTGAAGTGTGGTGTTGGAGAAGATTCTTGAGAGTCCCTTGAACTGCAAGGAGATCCAACCAGTCCATCCTAAAGTAGAACAGCCCTGGGTGTTTATTGGAAGGACTGATGTTGAAGCTGACACTCTAGTACATTGGCCACCTGATGCAAAGAGCTGACTCATTTGAAAAGACCCTGATGCTGGGAAAGATTGAGGGCAGGAGGAGAGGGGGACGACAGAGGATGAGATGGTTGGTTGGCATCACCAACTCAATGGACATGAGTTTGGGTAAACTCCAGGAGTTGTTGATGGACAGGGATGCCTGGTGTGCTGCAGTTCATGGGGTCGCAAAGAGTTGGATATAACCGAGCAACTGAACTAAAGTCTTTCAATTTATAAATATGAGATTTCTTTCCATTTTTTTTCCTTTTTTGTCTTCTTCCATTAGTGTTTTATAGTTTTCAGTGTACAAGTCTTTTACCTTCTTCGTAAATTAATTCTTAAGTATTTTTTAATTTTTTTTTCTTTTTGATGCTATTGTAAGGGAAATTGTTTTCTTAATTTTTCTTTCAGATAGTTTGTTGTTACTGAACAAAACACAGTTGATTTTTGTATGTTGATTTTCTTTTTTTCCTCTTTTTTTTTTTGTATGTTGATTTTCTACTCTGCAACTTAGTTAATTAGTTCTAACAGTTTTTGTAGTGGAGTTTTTAGGGATTTCTATTTATAGAATCTGTCATCTGCAAAGAGACATTTTACCTCTTTACTTTTATATTTGAATGACTTTTATTTCTTTTTGTTTCTTCTTTTTTGCCTAATTGCTCTGATTAGGACACCAAGTACTACGTTAAATAGAAGTGTCAAACAGTGGGCATCCTTGTCTTATTCTTGATCTTGGAGGAAAAGCTTTCAGTTTTCCACTGTTAAGTATGATGTTAGCTGCAGGTTTGTTTTATACGCCTCTCATTATGTTAAGGTACATTCCTTCTATACGTAGTTTATTGAGTATTTTTAATCATGAAAAAGTATTAATTTTTTTTTAAATGCTTTTACATCTATTGAAATGATTGTATACTTTAATCTCTCATTCTGTTAATATGGTTTATCACACTTATTGATTTGCATATATTGAAGCATTCTTACATCCCAAGGATAAATTCCACTTGATTTCAGTATATGATCTTTTTAATAAGCTGTTGGATTGGTTTGCTACTATTTCATTGTGGATTTTTGCATCTATGTTTGTTAGGAATATTGGCCTGTAATTTTCTTGTTGTATCCTTATCTAACTTTGATATCAAAGTAATCCTGGCCTTGAACAATGAATTTGGGAGTGTCTCCTTTTCTTCAGTTTTTTGAAAGTGTTTGCGAAATATTGGCATTAAGTCCTTTACTATTTTGTAGACTTCACCAGTGAAGCCATTTGGGCTTTTCTTTTATAAGAGGTTTTTGATTATTGCTTCAGTATTCCAGGTTATCCAATTTGTTGGCATGTTCAAGTAGTTTCTCATGATCCTTTGTATTTCTCTGTCATCAGTTGTAATATCATCTATTTCATGTCTACTTTTTGTTTCTATTTATTAAAATTTTGAATCTTCTTTTTTTTTCTTATCTAGCTAAAGATTTGTCAATTTTGTTTATCTTTTCAAAACATCAGCTGTTAGTTTTGTTGATCTCTTCTAATTGTTTTTTTATACCATTTTCTTTATTTCTGCTCTAATTTTTATGATCTCCTTCCTTCTGCCAACTTTGGGCTACAGAGCCTGTGCTCCACAACAGGGCAAGTCACTACCGTGAGAAGCCCTGTGCACCTCAACTAGAGAGTAAACCCCCTCACTGCAACAAGAGAAAGCCCAAGCACATCAAAAAAGACTCAGGATGCCAAAAATAAAATGTTTAAAAAAGCATTAGCAGAGGAAAATATTAATAAAGAAACTAATATAAATTGAAGGTCTTCTCTCATTTAACTCTCACAAATCCCTGGAAAGGAGATATTATTCTAGTTCTAAAACTCAGGAAACTGAGGCTTAGGGAGCCTAACAAGACTGAGATTCCAGTCTCTGCTTTATATCATAATCACTCTGGGACTTTTAAGCAAATATGGACCCCTGGGCTTCTTGGTGCCAAAGAGCATGAACTTTCCTGAAGGTGGGACCTGCTTTCCTGTTTTGTAGGCAAACCTACACCAGTCATTCCAGTTACTGTGGCTCAGATTAGATTCCACTATCCTTCAGTTATTAATGTTAGAATGGAGAAGATGGGAGAATCAGGGACACTACCATTCTTACCTTTATTTGTCTTTTGCAACCGTGTGAATCTGGCATTTCACAAACCCAAACACAAGAGAAACTTGACTTACTTGGATTCATTGCTGTATCAGCGTCTAGAACAGTGCCTGGCATGTAATGGGTGCTTAATACATATTTGGAAAGAATGGGTGAATGACTAAGGACATCAATGTAGGAGAAAGGTGATTCAGCGCGTTGTCACGCTGATCAAATCATGTCCTCTTGCTACTGTGCCACACCCTAGGCCACACCTAGAAGGGTGTTCCTTCCTAAAATTAGCCCCCTACTGCTGACTATTGCTGATGGAGGCAGCTACTGAATGTAAAGGGGATCTGATACACATGAGGTAATATGAAAACTTTAGGATTTGCAGCAGTAACCATTGTCCTGTTCTGCCATTAAGAAATACTGTTGAAACCAGCAAGTGGCTTTCAGGTTTGTCCAGGCGACATAGTTGTTTGGGCTTTCTTTGCAAAACGCCAAGCAGGCTGATTATCATAAATATGTCCCTTTATGCCTGGTCACATATCGTCTGCCTGCTTGGGTAGCAGAATAAAAAAGAAAGGTGGCAGAACAAGGACCTCCTGTATAGCACACGGGGCTCTGCTCACTGTTGTGCGCCAGCCTGGATGGGAGGGGCGTTCCGGAGAAAACAGGTCCGTGTATGGCTGAGTCCCTTCACTGTTCACCTGCAACCACCACAGGGTTGTTAATCTGATATACCCCAAAACAAAGTCAAAAGTTTGAGGTTTGGGGGAAAAAGGCAGGCCTGGGTCAAATCTCCTCTTAGTCAGAATAGCCGTAGAACCTGCGGTTACCGAAGCACTCTGAATCTTATGCTCATGCTTTTCTATATGGGCAGGAAGAGGGAGAAAAGGAGACAACCAGTGGGGAGTATTGGTGCACACCCGGCTGTTGTGGCGTGCACTTTGGAGCATATTTGAGAAGCCCTACCTGACCCTCTCCGACTCCTCCAAAACACTGGCCTTCAAAAGCCCTCAGTGCTCACTCTCTTCCTCATGGTTAAAGAAATTCAGCACTGGAAGCACAGACTCAAGTGCAGACATATTTACTGGCTGAGGATGGGGCCTTGGTTGAGTTACTTAACCTGGCTGAGCCTCAGTTTCATCGTCTGTAAAGAGGGGAAGACAATAGGGCTTATTAATGTAAGACTGTTAATAAGAATTAAATGGGATAATGCATGTCTGTCTCATAGCATGCATTCCATGAGTGCTGGCTATTTTAATCATGTTTATTAACTGGGTCACATTTCCTGGGTGTTGGGAGAATGAAAGCAAGCTGAGGTTCCGTTAGTAAATAATGCTGGTTCAGTTCAGTTCAGTCGCTCAGTCGTGTACGACTCTTTGCGACCCCATGAATCGCAGCACACCAGGCCTCCCTGTCCATCACCAACTCCCGGAGTTCACTCAGACTCACGTCCATTGAGTCCGTGATGCTATCCAGCCATCTCATCCTCTGTCATCCCCTTCTCCTCCTGCCCCCAATCCCTCTCAGTATCAGAGTCTTTTCCAGTGAGTCAACTCTTCTCAAGAGGTGGCCAAAGTACTGGACTTTCAGCTTTAGCATCATTCCTTCCAAAGAAATCCCAGGACTGATCTCCTTCAGAATGGACTGGTTGGATCTCCTTGCAGTCCAAGGGACTCTCAGGAGTCTTCTCTAACACTACAGTTCAAAAGCATAAATTCTTCAGCACTCAGCCTTCTTCACAGTCCAACTGTCACATCCCTATATGACCACTGGGAAAACCATAGCCTTGACTAGACAGACCTTTTTGGCAAAGTAATGTCTCTGCTTTTGAATATGCTATCAAGGTTGGTCATAACTTTTCTTCCAAGGAGTAAGCGTCTTCGGATTTCATGGCTGCAGCTGGTAAAGCCATCTCTAAGAAGAGATTGCTGGAGTTAAATGCTTCAGGCCTCTGACATTTGATGGTTTCTGGCTCCAGCTCATTTACTCTCTGGTCCCATGACCTCAGGGTCTAAGGCAGGTCCTCCTCATCTTTAGCCCTTAGTGCCCCACTGACCACCCCAAAACACATCATTAAAGGAACCGGCCTAGGTCTCTAACCATGCTGAGCATGTTCTCTGCTACAATTGGAAGGACCTCATCAAAAAATTCTTCATTTCTCTTCTATCCTGTTCCAATTCCTTGCCCAGAAAGCAGAAAAGAATCAAACTAACCTTACCATGACATGTAGCAACTTCCAAAGACCAAATCTGGCACCTTGAGATAAGAGTAGTACAGTCAAAATATAATATAAATTGACTGACAAGACTTGAATTATTATTATTTATTATTATAGCAGCCTCAGTCCTGTATGTAAATATATGAAATTGATCACTGAAGCTGAATGGAGCTGGATGTCCCCAGTCTTAGGAAATATGCACTGAAGTACTTAGGGGTAAAAGGCCATCGTGTTTGGAACCTAATCTGAAACAATAAAATCTTAACAATACATGAATCTGGGTAAAGGGTATATGAGGTTGACAGGTACTTTTTTTTGTGTACAACTTTTGTAAGTTGGAAATTATTTCCAGATAAAAATTAAAAAATAAAAACCTAATAAAGGGGATATAATGTACAACACTGGAGAAGGCAATGGCACCCCACTCCAGTACTTTTGCCTGGAAAATCCCATGGACAGAGGAGCCTGGTAGGCTGCAGTCCATGGGGTTGCGAAGAGTCGGGCATGACTGAGCGACTTCACTTTCACTTTTTACTTTCATGTATTGGAGAAGGAAATGGCAACCCACTCCAGTGTTCCTGCCTGGAGAATCCCAGGGACGGGGGAGCCTGATGGGCTTCCGTCTATGGGGTCACACAGAGTTGGACACAATTGAAGCGACTTAGCAGCAGCAGCAGCAGCAGAATGTACAGCATGGTACATATCTGTGTTATTTATGAAAGCTGTTAGAGTAAATCTTGAGTTCTCATCACAAGAAAAAAATTTTTTTCTATTTCTTCAATTTTGTATGTATATGAAAAAATTTATTTTTGTATCTGTGTAAGAGGATGATTGCTCACTAAACTCACTGTGATAATCATTTCATGATGTATGTAAGTCAAATCATGCTGTACAACTTAAACATACAGTGCTGTATGTCAATTATATCTCAATAAAACTGGAAGAAAAACAAAAGCAAACAAAATCTAGTAAGGGGGATTTTGTTAAGTCCTGTTAATCCTTTCCCAACTAACCCAAGTGCTTTCAAGCAAATAGGTAAGGTTTTGGAGTAAAGATTTCCCAGCAAATACAACTTCATTATAAAATACTGAGGTTTGAGGAGTACGCAAATACTATTCAAGCCAATACCAGATGGGCGTTTATGTAATATCCTCTATTTCTGTCACAAGTAGTTCAGGTATGGTTTAATGAACCTCTAGGGGCTCATACAATAAATGGCTTGTTCAAGATCACCC
The DNA here is from genome assembly GCA_917880005.1 of Nanger dama. Classification (NCBI taxonomy): domain Eukaryota; kingdom Metazoa; phylum Chordata; class Mammalia; order Artiodactyla; family Bovidae; genus Nanger; species Nanger dama. Next base: position 23,615,269 of record CAKJTW010000025.1, on the reverse strand, counting down.
AGTTAGCGACCCTGGCTTTGAGTCTGGAGACACATATCTCAAGATCCTTTTCCCTTCTCTTCTCCCCTCTCCCACCATGAGCCAGCAAGGGCCAGCCCTGTGGGAATTTACTGTTTCCAGGGCACAGTACATACCAATGTGAGAAGATCTTGCATCTAAATCATGTATAAGGAGGCTTCCCTGGTGGTCTCGTGGCTAAGACTCCACACTCCATATGGATGGGGGCCCATGTTTGACCCCCTGGTCAGGGAACTCGATCCCACAGGTCACAGCTAAGACCACGTGCAGCCAAGTAAATATATAAATAAATATTTTTTTAAAGATCGTGTATGAGACTGTAGAAACAGCTGTAACAATAAGGGCATCACTACAGAAGGATTCACATGGAATCCAGTTCAGCCACAAAGCAGGCTTTGTGAACTTCTGGCAAGAACTCCAGAGATAATCTGCAATTGAAAGGAAACCCCTAGATGCTGGATTAGTGGTGTGTTTCAAAACCATATAAATATGAGGAGAGGGGTAAGCTAGTGTTTATTTCCACATTTACTATTTTCTCTCTTATCTTTCCAGGTGGCACTAGCAGTAAAGAACTCGCCTGCCAATGCAGGAGACATAAGAGAGCCCGGTTTGATCCCTGGGACCTGAAGATCCCCTGGAGGAAGGCATGGCAACCCACTCCAGTATTCTTGCCTGGGAAATCCCATGGACAGAGGAGCCTGGTGGGCTACATTCCATAGGGTTGCAAAAGAGTCAGACATGATTTAACGACTAAACAACAGCATTTAATAAATTACATAATATATTCAACACTTTGTTATAAAATAGGCTTTGTGTTAGGTGATTTTGCCCAACTGTAGGCTAATGGAAGTGTTCTTGGTACACGTTTAAGGTAGGCTAGGCAAAGCTATGATGTTTAAGAGTATTAAATGCATTTTCAGCTTATAATATTTTCAACTTATAGTGGGTTTGTTGGGGCGTAACCCCATTGTGAGTCAAGGAAGATCTGTAGACAGGCTGAGAGAAATCCGTCTCTTGTATAAAAAGGCAGTTACTTCCCCTCCATAATCAGATGTGTTGACGAATCTACTACTGCGCAGCCAGATAACAGATGAGGGAAAGTGTCTCCTTCTATGATCTGCCAAATAACATATGAGAACAAAAGGCTGGAATTAGAATATCAGCATTTTGCCACCCCCGTGAATTAATACATCTAGGCATTGGCATCAATGTCTGCTAACATCAAAAAAAGAACCAAGAACGCTGCTCAAATCTTGTAACAACCCATAAGGGACAAGAACTTGAAAAAAAGGATATATATATGTGTGTGTGTGTGTGTGTGTGTGTGTGTGATAAAACAATCACTTTGCTGTATATCTGATAGTAGCACAACATTGCAAATCAACTATACTCCAATATATAGTAAGGTAAAAATTAAATTTTAAAAAGGAATGGAAATGAGACAGTGTGTGTCCTCTGATGAAAGAATGCAGTGACACCCATAGGCTTGCCAGAGGGATCACCTCGGTGTCTGATCAAGCCTTTGAGTCCAACTGCTACTTTGCAGGGAATTCAGGGGACAGAGAGAAATGCTGAGCTGCATCCAGAGCATAGTGAGGCATTATAGTGAAGTCGCTCAGTCGTGGCCAGCTCTTTACAACCCATGGACTGTAGCCTACCAGGCTCCTTTGTCCATGGGATTTTCCAGACAATAGTCCTGGAGTGGATTGCCATTTCCTTCTCTAGGGGATCTTCCCAACCCAGGGATTGAACCCGGGTCTCCCGCATTGTAGATAGACACTGTACCATCTGAGCCACCATGCAACCAACCAAATCCAGATGGAGAAACTTTACATGTCAACTTGTCACGATCTTCAATGTACAAAGTGCATGGAAAGGAAAGGATGAAGGGGAAACCTATAGATTAAATAGACTTCAGAGATATAGCAAGTGTTTTTTTTTAAAGAAAGAACTTCTATAATGTTTAGATATGCCTAAGTTCATGACAAATCCAAGGAAGTAACGCATGTATGGATCATAACATCTTTTTCTTATTTTTTGGCCAGCCTGTGAGATTTTCGTTCCCTGACCAGGACCCTTGGCAGTAAAAGCATAGAGTCTTAACCACTGGACTTCCGGGGAATTCTTGGAAGTAACTACTCTAGAAATCAAGAATTGTGGTTACTTTGGAGGGAGGCCTGGGGCGATCAATGGGATGAGGCATGTGGAAGGCAACTGGGGATTCCTGGCTAACTTCTTCTTTTGACTCGGGTGAAGTTTTGAAAGATGCATGGCTTTATAATAATTCACTAAGTTATAAGTTTGTGTGGTTCACTGTTGCTGAGCTTTATTTTACAGTTAAAAATATCAGAGGCCGCACTCTACAGTTTATGTGCAGGAGGTTTCAAGCTTTGGTACCCAAAGCAACAGTCAAGGAGTCAATGACTGTGATCCTTCAAAACCTTTACCATTTCACAGGTGCCCTCTATTCACATAGCATCAACCAGGAAGGAGACCTTGTAGCCCAACACAGGAGGAATAACAAAAGACATTTGAAATGAGATGGACTTAGGCTAAAAGGCCTGCTGTCTGCACTTTTTACTTGTTGCCTTCTACTTTATAACCCTACTGTTGTGTAAATTCCCCAATCCCAAGGAGCTTCAGTTTCCTTGTGTATCAAATAAGGATAAAGTACAGTGAGGATTAGATGTGTGTGCAGTAGTATACAGTAGATGTTCAAGTGATGCTATTACTAAAATTATTCCTATGAGTCAAAGAGGAAGTTGTCGAGGTTCTAGGACCTGGGAAGTTTGTGTCAGTCCACTGCCATGCTGGGTCGCCATTCTAATTGTTCTCACACTTGCTCTAAGCCCAGTGGTCTATTCTCCTCCTCCTGTTCTCTGCCTAATCCAGGAGGACAGACCCACACAGGGGGTCACACCCGGGGGTCACACCTGGGAGCATCTGACCCTTGGGGTGTCCTTCCCTAGAGATATGATGTAGGAAATCCAAGAGTCACTCTGTCAGTGACAAAGTCAATGGCAAAACTTGACTTTCCCCGCCTGGGAGGTGTGGGCTTATCAACAGGAAGCCAGGCTCCATCTTCAGCCAACACTGCGGAGGCCACCAGGACCTGTCCACCATCCTGACACCCAGGATGCCACCTGGGTGACATCCTCCTACTCCAAGGGATATTTGGAAGTGTCTGGAGATTTCTGTTGCTGTCGTCATAACTGAGAAGAGGCTACCAGCACTTCCTAGTGGGAAGAGACTAGGGAGGGTGAACATTTCACAGCTCCTCATAGCAAAGAATTATTGGTCCAAAGTATCAATAGGGCCAAGGTTGAGAAACCTGACCTAGAGAGAGACGGGCAAGGGGACTGTGATCTGCAACCTCTGGGGCCTGCCTGGGCACCTTGGCATGTGCCCATTGTATAGACAGAATGCTTGAGGCTATGAGAGGTTATAGTGAAAGTGTTAGTCGCTCAGTCATGTCTGACTCTTTGTGGCACCATGGACTATTGCTTGCCAAGCTCCTTTGTCCATGGAATTCTCCAGGCAAGAATACTGGAGTGGGTTGCCATTTCCTTCTCCAGGGGATCTTTCCAACCTAGGGATGGAACCCGAGTCTCTTGCATTGCAGGCAGATTCTTTACCATCTGAGCCACCAGGGAAGCCCCAATGAGAGGTTATAGGACTTGCCCCAAATGGTTTTCAGACACTAAGTTTCATTCCTTGTTTAAAGACCTATCTCAGAACGTCTTGATAATTGGGGTTTGTGGGAACCCTTTAAAATAAGACTTTCAAAGAAGATGAGCCACAAAAAGGGGGTGATGGTTTCCCCTGTTTTGTGAGTTGCCCATAGCACAGACTTCCAGCGGTTGCTCATTCCTGACTCTGAGAATCAGTCCTGCTCCTTGGCCAAGCATACAAGCCCCCCTCACATCCAGGCCCTGTCCAGCCCTCCGATCTCACATCAAAGTCCTCCTGCCTTGGGTTCACTCTTTCAGAGTTTCCTCCACACCCCACATTGTTACGGCCATGCCTTTGTTCATGTTTGCCAAATGTGGTAGGTACTCATTCTGCCAGATGATTTCAGGGGGATAAAAGAATGACCACTTTTCACTTGAACATTAGATTTTCATTTTAATATGTATTAGAAAAAAGAACCTAAAAAGCAGCCCCACAATAGTGTGTATTCTTTTTTTTTCCAATTGTTTACATTTTTAAATTGAGGTATGGTGACTTAGGCTTTCCAGGTGGCACTAGTGGTAAAGAACCTGCCTGGTAAAGAACCACTGTAGGAGACACGGGTTCTATCCCTTGGTGGGGAAGAACCCCTGAAGGAGGGCATGGCAACCCATTCCAGCACTCTTGCCTAGAGAGTCCCATGGACGGAAGAGCCTGGCAGGTTACAGTCCATAGGGTTGCAAAGAGTCGGACACAACTGAAGCAATTTAGCACACATACATACCTGACTTACAGTATTATATTAGTTTCAAGTGTGCAACATAGTGACTCAATACACCACACAAAGTTATTATAATATTATTGACTATATACTCTGTGCTGTATATGACATCCCTGTGACTTATTTATTTTATATCTGGTAATTTGTACCTCCCAATACCCTTCACCTGCTCTATCCATCCTCCACCATTCACCCCACCCCAGCCCCCTCCCATCCCCAGCAGCCAGTAGTTGGTTTTCTGTATCTATGAGTCTGTTTCATTTGTGTTTTGTGTTTAGGTTCCACATATAAGTGAAAACATACAGTATTTGTCTTTCTCTGACTTATTTCACTTAGCACGATACTCTCCAGGTCCATCCGTGTTGCTCCAAATGGCAAGACTCATTTTTTTTTTTTTTTTTACATCCTGGAAAAATACAGGACAGTTCTTTATTAGGACAGATTAAGAAGACTCATTCTTTTTACAACTCAGTAATATTCCACTGCATGTGTATGTGGTGTGTGTGTATATGCCACACCTTCTTTATTCATTCATCTGTCAGTGTGGTGTACCCCTTTAAAACAAATGCATTCGAAGAAATAGTCAGTTAAAATATTATCTAAATATTGTATAGGCGGCAGCCAGAGGAAGTACCATTCATGAAAGTGATGTACACTGACCTGAAATATGTTTTTGCCCGTTCTCTGTCTTCATGCCTTTTTCCTGCCTGACCCTCCCCTCTTCCCAGCGGGCCTCCCTGTCTCCTCTTCCTTAGCATCCCTTGCCCAGCTGATGCTGACCCCTCCTTGAAAACACAGCTCAGGCTTTCATTCCTGCAGAAGCTTCTCTCACCCCCACCTACTCCTCAAGTCTAAGCTGGGTCAAGCATTTCCTCTGTGGACTCCAGGAGGTGGGACACCCAGCTCGGTGAACTCTGGAGTGGAAACTCCCTGGCGCGCACGGGCTGGAGCAGAGGCTGTAAGGAGTCATAGTCATTGAACCGCGGGCACAAAGCACTTCTTTTTACCGTGAGGCTCCTGTCTGGGGTTTAGCCTGTCCTGAGAAATGAGCTCCAGACCAAAACAAAACTTCAGTAACAAGCCAGGACTTGAGAGCTATTCAACTTCAGCTCCACATCCACCCTGCACGGGCACCGCCACCGTGCAGCTCTGGAGCCCGGGCCGTCACTATGAGCCCGGAAGTCTCTGAACTCCGTGCTGGGAGGCCTGAATCTATTGCGTTTGGCCAAATCAGTTTTCCTCTCTGAGCTTCAGTGTCCCCATCTGTAAAGTGGGAGAGGGGAGTAAAACCCACCTCCCAAGGTGACTGGGAGTTTCGCCGAGTGAACAGCTGCAGAAGTACTTTGGAATAAAAGGCTTTTGAATGAATGGAAAGGGTTGTTATTTTTAAACTCATAAATGAGGACAGCCAGTGCTCTGGGGTTTTCAGTATGATGCTGTGTAACTAGAAGAACCGGATTGCATGTTCCTGCATCTGTACCTACATGCGTGCACACACGCACACACTCTGATTACCAAAGGCAGCTTTGAGGTCTCTCTGAGATCCAGCATATAGCCAGTAGCTCACAAAGGATGACTAGGATCCTACAGCTTGGGAGGGGAAAGTCTGAGAGGAGAGACAGATGATCAAGATCCAGAAAGAGATTCTTCCCTACAGACAGTCAACGGCACTTGCTTGAGCAGCTCTTGTGAGCCAGGCCCTGGCAACAGGGATGGGTCTCTGCCCTCAGTGAGCATCTCTTCTAGCAGGGAGGACCTGCTGTGAATAAGCCATTCTGTGCCATATGCAATGGCAGTGGATTCACTGAACCTGGGGAACCACCAGAATTCCCAGATATAGTCCACAAATCCTGGGGTGCCAGAGCTCCCTACAAGGCAGATGAAAAAGATTATTTTAAGATGAAAGAAACGAAGTACTACCTTACTAATCATCTTTTACAAGATTCACAATAAATACAGAATGTCTTTTATTTTCCAGAGGCATTTGGAACTGCCTAAGTGTTTGGGGAGAACAACAGATTAGCAGTGAACAATTGTACTGTGCTCAGTTGCTTAATCATGTCCAGCTGTTTGCAACCCCATGGATGGTAGCCCAAGAGGCTTCTCTGTCCATGGAATTTCCCAGGCAGAAATACTGAAGTGGGTAGCCTTTGCCTGCTCCAGGGGATCTTCCCATCCCAGGGATCAAACCTGCGTCTCCTGCGTCTCCTGCACTGGCAGCTGGATTCTTTATTAGTGCGCCACCTGGGAAGTCTTGGCAGTGAAAGGCGCAGCTAAATCATGCCATCTTAAGGCTAGAGCTGCGTCTGGTGCTTTCCAGCATCACGCCAGGTGGAGCAAAGTGTTCTGCACAATGACCTAAGCTACCAGCAAAAGCAGGGTCAACATGAGCACAGTCCAACAGCCAGCAAACACTGCCTGCCAGGTGCTAGGCTGGGCCTGGGGGGTCGGAGGAGGGTGAGAGCCTGTATGCAGCGAAGAGTCAGGAAGGCAGACCGTGATGATGCCTGATGCTGGGATGGCCTCTGCCTGGGCTGGGAGCCACTAGGGAGACCTGCACCGAGGAGGACATCCAGGCCCATGATGGGACCAGCTCCGTCCTCACTAGCTGTGACCTCCTCTGAAGCACATCCTTGGGGCCATCAACAGAGCCGCAGGAGAGCCAGAGCCTGATTCTAGGACTGTGGGTCCCTACCATTCACATTCTTTGAGCAACTCTAGACCAAGAACCAGTTACTCTGTATCTCCTGTATCTCCTGGCACAATGTAGGGACTCAGAATACTGTTGTTGAATGAAAGATTAGAAAACTATTCCATATTCATAGAAGACCACATACCTTAAACCCCACATCTCAAGAGTTATGTGTGACTCTAATTTAGATCTCATTTGAGCATTTCTGTTAGGCACCTCTGTATGTTCTTATTAAAATTATAATTAACATTTGGAGAAAATATATAATGTATACAAAAGATGTATCCACCATATATGTAAATTATGAAATACAGTTTGAAAATGAAACCCAAGTCAAGAACAGAGCATTTCTGCTGCTGCTGTATCCGCCTGGGTGAGCCTTTCCTAGCGCCCTCTTGCAGACCATCAGATCTCTCATGGCCTTTCTACTGAACTTTATATTTCTTATTCCCTTTTTTTTTGTAATGTCTTCACTTCAGATAAAAAAAATAGTCTATTACTTAGTTTATTTTGTTTTCTTTGGTTTGCTCTTCATGAGAAGGTGTCCTACTCCATCAAATTTTACACACTGTGCTTTCTTTACTCCAGTAGTCATATATGGATGTGAGAGTGGGACCATAAAGAAGGTTGAGAGCTGAAGGATTGATGCCTTTGAACTGTGGTGTTGGTGAAGACTCTTGAGAGTCCCTTGGGCTGCAAGGAGATCAAACCTGTCAATCCTAAGGGAAATCAATCCTGAATATTTATTGGAAGGACTGATGCTGAAGCTGAGACTCCAATACTTTGGCCACCTGATGCAAAGAACCGACTCACTGGAAAAGACCCTGATGCTGGGGAAGACTGAAGACAGGAGGAGAAGGGGGCAACAGAGGATGAGATGGTTGGATGGTTGGATGGCAAACTCAATGGGCATGGATTTGGTAAAGGACAGGGAAGCCTGGTGTGCTGCAGTCCATGGGGTCGCAAATAGTTGGACATGACTGAGCAAGAGCAACAGAACAACAGCTCATTCATGCCCCTTGTGTTAATATAAGTGAAGTGAAGTTGCTCAGTTGTGTTCGACTCTTTGCGACCCTGTGGACTGTAGCCTACCAGGCTTCTCTGTCCATGGGATTCTCTAGGCAAGAATACTGGAGTAGGTTACCATTTCCTTCTCCAGGGGATCTTCCTGACCCAGGGATCGAACCTGGGTCTCCTGCATCGCAGGCAGATGCTTTAACCTCTGAGCCACCAGGGAAGCCCGTGTTAATATATGATCGTTGTTATTCATTCACTTGTGAGTGGACATTATGCTTGTTTCCAGTTGTTGACCCTTATTTCCAACGTTGCTATGAACACTGTGTGGAAATTTTCTGGTGTACACAAGCAGGCTTCATCTAGGGTATATATACCAAGAAGTGGGTTGCTCAGTTGTAAGGTTCTGACTTGGCCCAGAATACTCTCAAGTCTTGCCCCTATAGCCCCTATGAAGTCCATCCCTCTGTGCTCCATTTCCAGAACAATGACTTGCCATTACTTCCTGTCTTTAGGACTTAGATCAAACCTGGAATGCCTATCTTCCCCTCTTCCATCTCCTCTCTTCTCTTTGAAGTCCAGATCAGAGCTCCGCCTCTCAGGCTGAGGACCAGTCTCCTCTGCATGTTTTGGACTTGGGGAGGAAATAGTCAGTGCTAAGCTCCAGCACTGCTGTCTCCTCGCCTTGTGATTAAAAAATTTTTTTTTCATTTATGTGGTCCTCAGATCCGCATCCGTAAAGCAGAAGGGAAATGCTACCACTCCTGAATGTTTACTGGTGCCAGGCTTACATGATGTACAGTCATGCCGCAGTTAATACAATGGCTGTGGTTAGGATCATACGCTTTGGAATGAGATCATTGTGGGCTTGAGGATTAAATGAGTCAATGTATATAAAAGACTTAGCACAATGCCTGGCACATCGAAAATGTGAAGTAATTTCTAACCATTGTTAACAATCACACCCCTACGAAGGAGTCACTATTTTTATTTATTTATTTATTGGTCACACCATACGGCGTGTGGGATCTTAGTTCCCCGACCAGGGACTGACCCTATGCCTCTTTCACTGGAAGCGCAGAATCTCAACCGCTGGAGCATCAGGAAAGTCCCTGTTCCCAATTCACAGATAAGGACACCGAGACACAGAATGATTATACAGCTTGTGCAAGGTATACGGTCAGTTAAAATTTGAACTCTAACAAGAAGCCCAAGCTCCTAATTGCAGTTTGGAAATGCCAGCCCAAAAACAAATATTAATATCACGTGTTGGATATTTGGCCAAATCACTTTGACTTGTGTCTGAATCTCTGCTTTTCTCTCTCTGATGATAAAAACTTTCAGGTGCAAAAGCCTGGCCATTTTTGCATCTGGTACTTTCCTGGTATAGCTGGGGCAAAAGGAGGCGTTTAAAAACGATCGAGATAGTTCATTCAGGGGGAATCTCCTTGCTAGGAACTATTGCCTCTGTCTTTCTCTCACCTAAAAATCCTGTTTTATGAAGTAATAAACCTAAACTGTAAACATGTTTTTCAATTTCACCACCATCTGTCTGGTGAGTCATAAAGCTCCCTGAAATGAGGTAGGAATGAGGACCATCCTGTCAATGAAAAGATTAAACTTTAGGTTTTAAAGTGGTAAACGAGTTACCAGAAACCTTCAGACCATTCTGCCCTGTGTTTCTCTGATCCATTTACACAGGTACCCCAAGCACTTGTTAACAGGATTCGGTGTTCTTTCAACTCTGCCCTAAGAGGCAAGGATTTTATTGTATGTATGTTATTTTAAATTGTGATAAAACACACATAAAATGTATCATTTTATGTATTTATTTATGGCTGTGCTGGGTCTTCGTTGCTGCGCGGGTGCGCAGGTTTCCTCTAGTTTTGAAGTGCAGGGGGCTGCTCGTGAGTCGCAGCGTGCGGGCTTCTCATTGCGGTGGCTTCTCTTGTTAGGGAACTGGGCTCTAGGGTGCAACAGCTTCAGTAGTTATGGCACATGGGCTCCAGAGCACAGGCTCAATAGTTGTGGGGCATGGGCTTAGTTGCTCTGCAGCATGTGGGAACTTCCCCGATCAGGGATTAAACCCGTGTCTCCTGCATTGGCAGGTGGGTTCTTTACCACCTGGGAAACCCATTTTACATGGCAGCTCAGGCAAACTAATATAGAAGGAGAGGAAGCAACAGGTTATTGTGTTCATTACATAGGATATTTCTTGTTTAAGGAGGATCTATAGCACTGTAATGATCACATTCAAGAAAATTATGTTACTTGGAAAAAAAATAGTTGCTTATCAGGAGATTATTCTGATCTGGCAATACACAAATGTTTTCAAACAGCTGGTACCTTGTAAAAGGAGGCTCTTGTAAACAGGATATTCCTGTTGGCATGGGACTGCATATTTGCTTAGAAAAACAGTGCCCTGTTTCTGCAATAGTCAACCAATGCAAACAAGGAAATATTGATGGAGAAATAAGAAAATCTATACATCATAGAAAATCCCCTGGACATGAATGTAGACAAGACCAGCTGAAAAGTGACAAAGGATGTCTGGCAAACAGAGCAGCTTGCCCTTTGAAATGTTTGATATTTTCCTGGAAAAGTCACACTCAGGTGGTTTGTAGAGGAAAAGCATAGAATGTCAAAGCGGGAAGGGAGCTTAGGGATCATTTCATCTATCTACCCAATTGTCCTGGTTGAAGAAATGGAAGCCCAGAGAGGGGAAGGGACTTGCCCAGAGTCAACAGCCAGCTAAGATTTCTGAGTTCAGCTTTCCTCATTCCAAGTCTACAAGTCCTTCCTTCTCTGCCATCTTTTCTCTCATTCTTCTACATCTCTCTCTTTGCCTGCTTCCTCATTGAGTTGTTTGAGTTCATAAGGAAAAAAAAAATTACTTTCTACCTGCCAATGAGCCCTCCTCACTGTTCTCACCATCCCTGGGATCTTGGCAGAGTGGGCTTTATGCTCTCTCCCACTGACCTGGGAGTGTCTGAGAATTATTCCAAGTTATGTCTGTGGAGTTGACAGGCAGGGTGACACCCTTTTCCCCAGCACCTGATGTACTGAACCAGGGTTGGTGGGGGAAATAGAATGCCCAGCAAAATATTTTCTCCCTGGCTCTCTCCAGCCCCATGAAGACATCCACAGAAACCCTTTACCTCGGGACAGGTGGGAGGGGAGGGGGCAAGCACATCACAGCATCCAGCACAAACCACACCCCACACTGAGCCCTTCCAGCACTCACAGACACAAGGCCCCCCGGAGGAACGCGCCAAGCCCCTGAGGGGTCCAGACGCATGGAAATGTCGAGTGGGAGAGAGAATGCGCTTCACTCCTGCATTTGACTCCAGCTCTGTCCTAACCCTGGATGGGTTCCTGAACTTCTCTGAGCTTCCATTTCAGCAGCTGGACACGGGGTGCTAGAAGGATCTGATGAGATGATGCAACTAAAACGCTGGGTCCGGGGCCTGCTGCTGCTGAGTGGTCATCCGTGCTGCTGTTTTGCTGCTTGTCTAGGTTTATGATTATTTATGGACTCTGGGGGCCAAGAAGACCAAGGCTAATGGGATCTGACAGGCTCGCTGTGCCAGCCTCCTGACTAGTCCCTCTAACTCTACTCCCTCTCCCAGCCCACCCCCACTCCACCTGCCCTCCCAAGGATCTCACTGAAGGGTCAATCTGTTCATATTCCTCCTTGCACAAGAAACTCCTTCAGCTGCCCTTCATTTCCAGGATCAAGTCCAAACTCTGAAGCTTCGACACAAGTCCACCATCAGCTGCACCTGGCAACCCACCAGGCTCAAGTCACACAGATTTGCTTACCGCTCTCTAAACAATTGTTGCTTTTTCACCCCGCCATGTCTTTGCACAAACTTCCCCTGCCTCCTGGTCCACTCCTCTTGATCTAGCCTCATGGTTCTCAAAGTGTGGTCCTTGTACCTCAGGGACAACCACCTCATCAGGGAACTTGTCAGAGATGCAAATCCTTGGGCCCCACCCCAGATCTACTGAATCAGAGCATGGGGACCAGCAATGTGGGTTTAAGCAAGTCCTCCTGGGGATTCTGAGGCATGCTTCAGTTTGAGAACTGCTAACTAGTGAAAACATACTTTACCCGGGCTTCCCAGATGGCACAAGTGGTAAAGAACCCACCTACCATTGCAGGAGACACAAGAGACACAGGTTCAATCCCTGGGTCAGAAAGATCCTATGGAGGAGAGCATGGCAACCCACTCCAGTATTCTTGCTTAGAGAATCCCATGGACAGAGGAGCGTGGCGGGCTACAGTCCATATGGTTGCAAAGAATCAGACATGACTGAAGCGACTTAGCATGCACACACGACTAGTGGAAACATGCTTTCCAAGCTCATGTGTTGTTGTTGTTTGGCTGACCTGGGTCTTTGTTGCTGTGCACAGGCTTTCTCTGGTTTCAGAGAATGAGGGCTACTCTTCACTGTGGTGTGCAGGCTTCTCATTGTAGTAGTTTCTTTTGTTGCTGAACACAGGTGCATGGGCTTCAGTAGTTGTAGCAGACAGGCTTAGTTGCTCCACAGCATAAGGAATCTTCCAGGACCAGGGATTGAACCTGTGTTCAATTGGCAGCCCGATTCTCAACCACTGGGCCACGAGGGAAGTGTAGTTATTGCTTTTTAAGGATGTTCCTCCAACTCCCTGCCGCCCTTTACAAAGAGAATGCTTCCTTCTCCAAAGCTCTTCAAAGTGTTGCTTGAACTCTAAACACAGCTTCCAGCACTGCTGATCACATCCAATGGCTGCAGGTGTTCTCTCTTCACATTCATGTCCTGCATTAGCTAGGAAAGCCTGGAGACTGGGGACCCGGTCACACTGAAGCCTGTGTCTGCCCCCCGTGCCCAGCATAGGGCCCGAAACATGTGATGAATGTGGCTACGAACCTTCATATCCTGAGGATCTTAGATTTGCCTACATTTACAAAGCACATCAGACTCTATAACCTGGCCCAAATTCAGGAGCATGGGACAACAAGGGTTTCTAATACTCATCAATCTATGATTCATGAGCTTTGCCTCTCCCTCCCAGACATTCAGTCCCTATCTCCCCCTTCACCCCACACATAGCCAGAAAGTCACTCCTATATTTTATTCACATACTTGTGCCTTCTATTTCCTCATATACTTGTTGCAGGTTAGTTTTCTTTTAATGTTTAATTGTGGTAAAACACACATAAAACTTACCATCTTAACCATTTCAAAGTGTGCAGTTCAGTTGAATATACTGTTCAGTGAATATGCTGTTGAGTATATTCACTCTGACATAGTTTAAATGGGGAAAAAGTAATGATTTAAACTATTGGGAAACAAACAAAATTGGTTATCTAAGGATAGTCTCACATCCACAATGAGATTTGGAACTCTTTGAGAGGTGTGCACACTCCACTTTGAGAATATTAGCCACAGATAACACTGAATGTTTAGTAAGTTCCAGGCACCATGCTAATTGCTTTCAACCATCTCATTTAATAGTTACACCAAATCTAGGAGGCAAATATTATTATCATCTTCACATTACAGAAGAAGCTAATACAGAGAGAAAAAGAGTGATTTTGCTAATGAGCTGTGGCTCTCTGGATTCAGACCTGCTGTCCTAAAGCATCTGGCACTGCCCAAATCCTAGGCTGGCCTTCTAGAAATCCCAAAGTCCCTCCAGAGTACAGCTGTGCCCCTTGCTTCACTGTCGGCTAGTGGGTCTTTGCATCTGTGGACCATGAATGACCCATGCAATCTTCTCTCCAGTCAGGCCATTTCCCTGCCATTCAGACTGAGCCCTTGCTTGGCCTCATGGAAGCATAAGCCCTTACCTGAAACTGGACCAGACCTGAAATTCTCCATCTGTCACTTGGCACCTCTGTGGCCTAACACACTTTGCTTCTCCTGCTAAACCTCAGCTCTTTCCCTTGTAAACTGGGAATAATCTAGCATCACCATCTCTTACCTAAAACCCTCCAGGCCAACTGTGCCTCTTTCAGATTTTAGAAAGGTAACAAGCCTACCTACTGAGTATTATGTAACATCCCACGGGAGTTGGCAACAGTATTCCCAAATCAAACACTTAACTGTTTTTGCAGCGAAAGTCTAAATAGTCACACTGAGTGGGATAAGGACTCATATTTCAAGTTAGAATTTGACCACGAAAGAAGTTACAAAAGTGTTTTTGCATTTTCTAAGCATTCTGGGGTTTGGAATGGAGATTATGGATTAGAACCTGTCTCAGAAGGTGACCTCAAGGACTACATAACACACTCAGCGAACAGGTCCTTTTGAGAAGAGGAACAGATACCACTGGAGGAGCTGAAGACACTTAACAAAATGCAGCTCTTCACTTCTTCTTCCCTTTTCCAAATCCTACATTTTCCCTCAGCTCCTTCCAAACTGTCTTCTTTTACTTTCCTGTTCATGACCCACTTCCTCAAGGTGCTCCTCCCAGACCAAGACTTGCTTTCTTCATAGCCTCCTAACTAAAATCTCTCCAGAAAAGCACTCCTTTGATTTCACCCTTCAGCTTAAAAACGTCAGCTTGTACCTCCTCCAGTCATCTGGCCTGTGCCATCATTTAGGGAAGCCGAAGGTAAGCTATTCCTAAAGTTGGGTGCTTTCTTGCAAAAGCAGGATCACGTGGGACCTACATTTTTCTAGAAAGATTAACACGACCACTGCCCTTAACCCTAACTCTCCCACTGGAAACCCCAAATAGCTCTCTTTTGCTGATAAATGGTTGAGGGAGGGACTTCCCTGGTGGTCAGTGGTTAAGAATTCACCTGCCAATGCAGAGGACATGGGTTCGATCCCCAGTCAGGAAGAATCCTGCATGGTGTTGGGTAATTAAGTCTGTGAAGCCCACCCACTCAAGAGCCCCTGCTTGGCAACAAGAGAAATCACCACAATGAGAAGCCCGGCCCCGCCCCGCCGAGCCTAAGAGTAGCCCCTCCTCTCCACAACTGCTCATCCGGGTGTAGCAACGACCACCCAGTACAGCCAAGAATAAACCGATGTATCTTTTTTAAAATGGTTGCGGGAGGGTGAACCCAAGAGCTGATGAGCCAGCTGGGCTGATCTCTTGGTCTTCTAGGGATAGGCCAACTCTAGGTCCCTTCAGAGTCCAGCACTTGCCAAGTCAGGGTATGACCACACCAGGGGCAGGGGATGCCTGCGGAGTACATGGAAATGTGGCGAGGGCAGACGCAAGGCCTCCGTTGTGGACCTACGTCAGTTTGTAGAGTGATGTTGTTGCCTGGATGACGATACTGCCCCCATGGGATGGAAAAGGCTCTTCCCTGATCTAAGCCATTATTATGTGGGTCCTATTCTGGCCACAGACACCACGTGGGCAGTCAGGCCTCTGCTGTTATTTCAGCCTCCGGGGTGAAAACATCCGAACAGTGGAATCTTTTTTGTTCCTGGCTCCAGATCATACCGTGCAGACTTCGGACGCACCGTTGTTGTCTCCACCTAACACCACACCAAGCAGAAGGGCCTCCTGAGGCACATCCACGCTTCTTCCTGTGTTTCTGGCTGGTTCACAGCTGGCACCTTTGCCGCCACTTTGGCAGAGGCCCAAGGCCTAGAAAATGAAGGAACCTAGCAACCGCTGGGGACATAGCCCTGCTGGGCGAGGCTGGTGGAGGGAACATCGTGTTGGTGGGAGGTGGGGCCTGAGTCGAGCTAGCCAGCCTTGGGTAACAGAAGTGGGGAAGGAGAGGCTGCCAGGGGCCTGGGTGGCAGCCAGCCCCTGCCTCAGCTGCTGCTTGCGCCCCTCGTGGCGGCCTCAGGAACTGCAGGCCGAGGTCCAGGCTGATTGTTGTTTTCACCAGCTTTGATGATGCCGGAGTTGGCCTCTTCGGAGGAACGGAGACCTGTCTGCACCCGAAAACCAAAACCAAGTCCAAGGGGCGTGGCAGAGTTGCTGGCGGAGAGGCCCTACCTCACTTGGGCGGACACGGATGTCTGGAACGAGGCCTGGCAGAAGGGCCCGAGAGGTGGCTTCAGACCCAGGGCCAGCCACGCCGCTTCCCACGTGTGCAGACGTTGGCTTCTCTAGAGCGAGACTCCAGGGAGGGAAGACATCTCCTGGAAAGAGAGCAGAGCCGGAAGCTTTCCCCTCTGTGTGCAGCCTCCTGCCCTGGCAGGCGGCAGCTTGAAAGAGCCTAAGTGAGGCTTCTGCCAGGATTCCTAGTATCTGTGTGAGATATTTAGAATCATTAGAACCCATCACCGACTACTGACCTGCCTAGTACTAGCCATGAGGAGGCCGTGGCTGTCGGGTACTTGAAATGTACTCCTAATTCATCAGTTTTCAGAGAATCAGTATGAAAAAGTAATTATTTTACTACTAAAAACGTTTCTGAAAGTGAAAGTCGCTCAGTTGTGTTGGACTCTTTGTGACCCCGTGGACTGTAGCCTGCCAGGCTCCTCTGTCCATGGAATTCTCCAGGCCAGAATACTGGAGTGGGTAGCCATGCCCAGAGAATCTTCCCAACCCAGGCGTGGAACCCAGGTCTCCACATTATAGATGGATTCTTTAAGGTCTGAGCCACCGGGGAAGCACCCCACCCCCACCTCCCACACACACACAAAAAAAAACCTTTGTATACTGAGCTAAATATATTAAAATTAATTTAACTTTTTTTCCATTAAAAAATGTGGCTACTAGAAAATTGAAAATTACATTCATGGTTCATGTTGTATTTCTGTTGTTACACCCAACATGCCAACATTTCCAAGCTTGTTCTTGCTCTTCTCTCTGGCTGGAATGCTTTGCTTCCAGCAGGACATTCCTCTGTATTCAGATCTCAGTTCAAAGTTATCTTGCTTGACTGCTAAACCGTCCCCCTCCATCTTCCTTTCATCATATTATTCGGTTGTATTGTCTTCATAGGACTTCACACTCTTTTCATACAGTGCTTACTGTCCCCCCTCCCAATATCCCTCTAAAAAAAAAAAAAAAAACCCAAAAAACCAACCCAGTCTCTCTTCATCCTTCGAACATAAGCTCCTTGAGATCTGAGACCTTGAACATCCTGGTCACTGTGGTCTCCTCGGTGCCCACAGTAAATATTTGTTGAGTGAATGTTGAGAGGCTCCTCTGAGGGGGATAGCCTTCAAGTGCCTTTGTTTGCCTTCAAGATGGCCAAAGCCAGATTCTAGTCTGTGTGCCTTAAACGGGCGTTCTCATGGCTCCTTTGTTTCGCCTTCTCTGCTCGCTTGTCCTGGGAAATGGAAAAGCAAATTTGAATTTGCATTACTGTCACAGTGCTCTCCTTTGTTGGTTTACCACTGAGTGCAGGGTTAAGAGTTCAGGCTTTTGTACTAGTCTGGGTTCTGCTCCTCAGCTCTGTGATCCTGGTTGGGTCACCGTCTCTCTCAGAGCCCCAGGGACCCCTAAGTGCTGATCTCTAAGGGTCCTTCCTGCCCAAACGTGAGGGTTTGGGCGTTTGGATTTAGGGCTCTGTTAAGGGCACTTACCCGTGTCCTGCCCTGCAAAGCCACTTTGCTGGTACTGCAGTCTCCATTAACCAACTGAAGGTGTCCTGGTTAATTTGACTTCCTGACTAGGGGTCAACTAACAAAAGCATCCCTATTGAAAATGTGAATACTACGCGAATTCATTTTGCAGCTCTAGAAAGTTACTGCATCAAATACAATGACACATTCTTAGAAAGTGTTAAGGAGGCGTTGCTGTTTTCCTCTCAAATTTAAAACTAAGTACTGGGAGTAAGTCAGAGACACCTTTGGGGGCCCGGGTCAGTTAAGCACAGATGTGTAACTTCAGGCAAGGGATGGCCCTCGTCTCTAAGGCATTTGTTTTCTTGTGGGGAAAATAGGGGTGACATTACCCAGCTTCCGGGGGCATTGTAAGGATGAAAGAAGATACATATAAAGTGCTCAGCAAAGTGTCTGGCATATAGCGAGTGCTCAGTATCTAGTACTATGGTTGGCAGGGTCTCTGAACACTGCACTGCACTGAGCCCCACAATTAAGGGAGGGCCAGTGCCAGGACAGAGGGGCTCCCACAATCCTGACCTGCCTCTGAAACCCTCTGGGGTCCTAGACAAGCCCCACCACTCCCTGGCCTGAGTTTCCTCTTAGGTGAGATAAGGCTTCTGATTAATCTGTGTTTTTCACGCAGGTGCTGGAAGCAGCCCGGCTCTGGATGCCCAGGGGTCTTTATTTCAGTCAAATTTAAGTCTTAATCCCTGTTCTGGAAGGCCAAGCACCTCCTCTCCTGGACGGCCAGCTCCTTCCAGGGACCTCCCCAGGTGCTGGCGTCCAGCCCAGCCTAACTGCTGTTGTCAACCTGACCGTGTGTTTGCACAGCCGCTCCACGGCGGCCCCCACCCCGAAAAGCAGTCCTGTGATGCCCTCTGGAGGAAGCAGGGCTCCCTTTCCTTTGCTGTCAAGCATTGAGCCTTGGGGTGGAGGGGGTGCCCAGGGATTGGACCCATGTTTGGGCTGCAGAAACAAGAGAAAAGCATCGAGCTGGCAAACACATGCCAGCTCCGGGAGAGGTGGCCTGTTCTTTCTACCCCGCATCTCAGGCCCAGCGTGGGCCTCCTCTCTGGGCTTCCTGCCGCCAGACTTCCCCACTGATGTCCTGGGCCACTCAAGGCTTCTGGTGTGAAGCTCCCCCAGGATGCCCATGACCTATGGGGATGGCAGCTCCCCACACCCGCAGACTCACTTCCACAGCGATCCACTCTCCAGGACGGATTCATCAATTAGGTACTGCAGATGCAGCTACAGAAAGATTTACTTCCAGAGCTTCTTTTTCTATATATAGGTACATTCTCCAAAAATGATAAAACGAGAAGGCTGCCAAGTTTAATACATGTGTAATTAAATGTCTCAGTGTAACCTTGTATCAACTGTCTTTGCAGCTGGCCCTATAGCTATATATAACTCATATTTAATATGCAATGTGGGTGCATTTTAATATGCATGATATGGTGTGAGGGTGGGGCCTTGGAAAAGAACCCTGCCTGGGGCCTCCAAGGCCTAACACATCCTTGTCCTTCACACCCTCTGCTGTAGCCATTCTGGAACATTTGCTGTTCCTCCCATGAGCTCACTTTCCCTGGATTCCAGGCCTTTGCCCCTGCACTTCTTCTCTTTGGAATACCCTCTCTTTTTCCTCCCCACCCCTGACCCTCTCCGCCTTCACTGGCTGATTCCCATGACTCCCCCAGTAGACTCTCAGGAGCTATTTCCTCTGAGAAGATTTCTGATACCCAGTCAGAACTCCCTGCTGCAAACTTCCTTTCATTCATGTCTGGGAGGAAAAGAACATGGTAGGAAGGCCCAATGCCAATATCTTTTGCCACCCCACTTGTACTTACATTGGCCCTAACCACATTGGGCTTCCCTGGTAGCTCAGAGGTTAAAGCATCTGACTGCAATGCGGGAGACCTGGGTTCGATCCCTGGGTAGGGAAGATCCCTGGAGAAAGAATTGGCAACCCACTTCACTATTCTTGCCTGGAGAATCTCATGGACGGAGGAGCCTGGTGGGGCTACAGTCCACAGGGTCGCAAAGAGTCAGACACGACGGAGCAACTTCACTTTCACTTTGACTACACTGAGGACCTAGACTGGCTCTGACTCACCCCTGTGTCCCTGGCACTCGGTTCAGTGGCTGAGTCATTCCTCTCATTGAATGGCTGGTGGATGGCCAGGGAAAAGGGTGATGAATGGACAAATAATGGATAGATGGATGGATAGATGGGTAGGTGGCTTGATAGATGGGTCAATGAACGAGTGGATAGATGGATGGATGGGTGGATGGGATGGGTGGATAGGTGAATATATGGAAAGTTCCAGCACTGTAGAACAGGAAAGGAGATCCATCATCTGGTGTCTGAATTTCTTCCTGGGTGCCCCTGCCAACTGACAGTTTACGCTCTGCTGGATGTCTTCAGAGGAAGTAAACACCTGACTCTTGGTCTGATGTCTACTGACTTAGTCTGTGATGTTTTGTTGTTTAGTAGCTCAGTCGTGTCCGACTCTCTGCGACGCCATGGACTGTAGCCCACCAGGCTCCTCCGTCCATGGGACTCTCCAGGCAAGAAAACTGGAGTGGGTTGCCACATCCTCCTCCAGGCCTCATTACATACAGGTTGGAAAAATGTGATGTTGTGTTTCTTGCAAAGAGTGTAAGAAATGACTAATTTAAAAGTTAAGCAGAAAAAAATTGCAAGTGTTATAGAATAAAATATGAGATAATTTTGGGGGCTAAATCTTAGAGTTAGGAAGGTAAAATTCACAAAACCAAAAACCATTTTTTTAAAAATTAGGCTTCATAGATTCAACTATATGAAAACTAATCTTTTTCCTCTGCATGGCAAAAAAGTACCACAACAAATTTAAAACAATTGAAATTGTTTTATTGGAAAAGTTATTTGGACACATAAATCAACAAAGGGCTGATTTTAGTAATATACATAATGTAAGCATTCTTAAAATTTAATAAGAAATAGACCAACAATCCAATATAAAACTATGCAAAAACTTGGACAGAAAATTTAAAGAAAAAGAAAATGTGCTTAGAAATATATGAAAAAATGCTCACCTTTACACAGGAGAGAAATGTGAATTAAAACCACAATGAGATACTTTGAGATTGCTGTGGACTAAATTGTTTGGTAACACCCCCAGTTGGGCAAACATACAGATTGCTGAAGGGAATACAGACTGCTCCAGCCTCCTTTGATAGCATCTATCAAAATTTAAAATGCCTGTCTTGTTTGGAGTAATGTCTATCTGACTCCGTTCATTTAAAAATTGTCCTTTACCACTGAGTTATAAGAGTTATTTATATATTCTCTTCCTAGATATACAGTCTATACATATTTTGGCCCATTCTGTGTGTCGTCTTTTCACTTTCTTGATAGTGTCCTTTGAAGTAAAAAAGCTTTAAATTTTGATGAAGTCCAACTTAATTTTTCCTCTAGTTGTTTCTGCTCTTCGTTTCATATCTAAGAAATTATCACTTAATCCAAGGTCACAAAGATTTGTATCTATGCTCTCTTCTAAGTATTTTATAATTTTAGCTCTTATGAATTAGGTCTTTGGTTCATTCTGGGTTAACTTTTATATATGATGTGAGGCAGGGGTCCAAACTCATTCTTTTGCTGTTTGACGTTTTTAACTTTTAGAATCAACCTATCCATGAAACATGGCAGGCTTAATCACGATCGTTGAAACCGGACCAGATATTTTCAATTTGAAAACACAAAGCAAAAGCTTCCAGGAAGCAAGTAGTACGCCGAGGACCCAGATCTTGGGTTTGAATGCCATGCTCCAAGAATAGGAATCAGAGCTCCTTGGAGAAATGGTGATAGGACTGGGGCAAAGCTACGCCAGATAAGCCTGGATATCATGTAGTGCCAGAAAGTACGGAAGTGCTCAAATAACAACAGTCACCACCACCACTGCTAACTTGATGAGAGTGTCAAGGGGACATAGGAAGAGACCACTGAAAGAGCTCCCACAGGCAAAGCTGGAACAAGCTGAGCAAGAAATAAAGCAGCACTGGAGATTTCCCTGCTGGTCTATTGGTTAAGAATTCACCTGCCAATGCAGGGACATGGACTCAATACTTGGTCTAGAAGATCTGGGCTGGGAGGATCTCAGACATGCTGAGGAGCGACTGAGGCCATGCGCCACAGCTACTGAAGTTTGTGCTCCCTAGAGCCTGTGCTCCACACATAAGAGAAACCACCGTAATGAGAAGTCTAAGCACTGCAGCTAGAGAATAGCCCCCATAAAGTCTAAGATAAATGTCTGAATCCATACTGATATAAATAAATGACTGAATAAACAAATAGGAGAGAAGAGACAAACATCCTGTGCAAAAGAATTCCAAATAAATTTCCTCTGCTCCACACTACAGGAAGGGGAACATAATTCCCATTCCTTAAGTGTGGTCTGTGTATAGTGACTTCATTCCAAATAGTAAGGTATTGAATCAGGGAAAAATACATGTGTGTATACACATTAAAAAAGGTTTTTATACCAGAGCAGTGAATCAAAGTGAAATATTTTTATAGTGCAAAAAGCATAGACTTTGAAGCTAGACAGACTGGGTTCTAATTTTCACTCTTTCCCTTGCTCACCCAGATACCATGAACGGGTCTTTTAATCTCTAGATATATCATTTAATCTCTGCTCTAAGCACCACTACATATACTAAGCTCCTTTTGTTTGTTCTTTTCATTGATAAATCATTGGTACCTAGGATAGTACCTGTTAGGGAGAACATGATTAATAAGTGTGTTTAAAAGAACTACTCTCTGAGCCCAAGTCTTAGTTTCCTCACTTGTGACATGAGTATATTTTAAATATATACATTGCAGGGTTTTCGTGAAGACTGAAAGAAATCCTATGTGCCAAAATCTTCTGTGGACTTCACAGCTTTATACAAAATTGAGGGGAGCTGAACTGGATAAGAAATACTTGGGTTCTGACACCACCTTTCTATTGCCCCATAACAAATTATCACATATGTAGCAGCTTAAAATAACACCCATATGATTTCATCGTTTCTCTAGGTCAGGAGTCCAGGCATGGAACTCCTTTTCAAGTCTTATTTTTTCAAGGTCTCACAGGCTAAAATCAAGGTGTCATCTTACTTGCACTCTTATCTAATGGCTAGACTAAGGGAGGATCTGTTTCTAAGATCCCTCGGGTGGTTAACGGCATCCACTTCCTTGTGACTACAGAATTCATAACCTGCTTCTTCAAAGCCAGCAATAGAAAAAGAGAAGGAGAGGGAGAGAAACAAAGAAAGAGAGTAAGAGATTAATATTGGGAAAGGCTTTACTGCTTGGAGTGCCTGGGTCAGGCTCACCCAAGGCATTCTTTTTATTTCACTCAAAGTCAACTGATTAGGGACCTTAATTACATCTTCAAAATCTCACACCTTTGCCATATAACATAATGTAATCGTAGGAATGCTGTCTCATCACCTTTACCATATTTGATTGGTTGGAAACAGATCACAGGTCCTATCCAAATCAAGGAGTGGGATTATACTGGCAATGACAGTGTAATGTATCAGAGAGGACCCTCAATTGTTATTGTATCTGAGAACAGATACTAAGTACCTTAGACCTGGGCCAACAAAGCATGGTTCTGGTCCCAGCTCCACTGCAGCAACTTGCATGAGTTCCTTTCTCTCTAAGCCTCACTTTCTTACCTGACTTATGGGGTTAGTTATTGTCACACACACCTCCCAGGGTTGGTGTGAGAATTTCTGGATTGGTGTGCTTATAAACATGCACTACCACCTCCCCACCACTTCAGCAGTTACACCCTGTCTCTCTTAGACACACGGGTGTCTCAGCTCACATGCCCCCATCACACAGAGCCATACAACAGGCCTCTGCCACTCACCCCATCCCTCAAAGCCACCCAAGGGCCTTGGTTCTCATGTCCCTCCCACTCAGCGGGCCTTGCTCACCCCCATGCAGGGTCATGCCACCATATGCCGCTCCACCTTTGCATTAACACAGGCATGTGGATTTAACATATGGCTGACCCCTAAGGAGAGGTGGGGAAAAAAGCAAAGGAGAAAAGCACGACCTTTTAAGGAAAATGAGCACAGCATATACCTGTCAAGTTAAATGTGAATTCCTACCCTCCCAACAGCCTCCAAAGCAAGAACAAAGAGCTGCACTCAACTTGACTAAAGCTTATGATGCCTTTACTCCCTCTGAATTTATGATGACATTTGGTCCAGAGCAGCATGGAACCAGCTTTAATGCCTGCTGTAAAATTCTGTTCACATGACCCCGTCCATTAAAAGGAGGCTGAAGGCTGAATAGCAGCAGATGAAACCCAGGGCCTTCTGGGATGATTCTGGTTTCCTCTGCCACACCACTTGGCCACACAGTGGACTTCCCTGCCCTGGGTATTACCCCTCTTCCTTTTTTTCATGTCTTTTTTTTTTTCCTCTCTCTCTCTCTGTGTAATAAAAATATATTTAATGTGAAATTTACCATGTTACCACTTTTAAGTGTACAGTTCGGTGACGTTAACTACATCCACATTGCTGTGCAACTGTCATATCTATCTATCACCAAACTTCTTCATCTTCTCAACTTCCCACACTCAGTACTTATTAAGCAATGACTCCTCCTGACTTCCTCCCTACATTCCTTGGTACTTACTATTGTACTTTCTAGCTCTATAAATTTGACAATCTGAAGTATCTCATATAAGTGAAATCGTATAATATGTCTTGCATATTTTATTTAGGAAAATGTCGTCAAAGTTCTGCCATGCTGTAGCACGCATCAGAATTTCATCACTTTTTAAGGTTTAACAACATTGTATTGTATGGATATACTACATTTTGTTGATCCATTCATTGACCATGAACATTTTTGTTGCTATCACCTTTTCACTACTGATATGAACATTGGTATATATATATCTGATCAAGTCTCTGTTTCCAATTCTTTTTTTAAACTTTTTATTTTGTATTGGAGTATAGTCAAGTAACAATCTTGTGACAGTTTCAGATGGACAGCAAAGGGACTCAATCATACATACACATGTATCCATTCTCCGCAAAACTCCTCTTCCATCCAGGCTATCACATAATATTTAGTAGAGTTCCCTGTGCTATACAGTAGGACTTTGTTAGTTATTCACTTTAAATATATATGTTTTCAATTCTTTTAGGTGTATATGCAGAAGTGGAATTTCTGGATCTGAAAGAGATGGGAGTACCAGACCACCTGACCTGCCTCCTGAGAAATCTGTATGCAGGTCAGGAAGCAACAGTTAGAAATGGACATGGAACAACAGACTGGCTCCAGATTGGAAAAGGAGTACGTCAAGGCTGTATATTGTCACCCTGCTTCTTTAACTTATATGCAGAGTACATCATGAGAAACGCTGGGCTGGATGAAGCACAAGCTGGAATCAAGATTGCCGGGAGAAATATCAGTAATCTCAGATATGCAGATGACACCAGTCTTATGGCAGAAAGTGAAGAGGAACTAAGAGCCTCTTGATGAAAGTGAAAGAGGAGAGTGAAAAAGTTGGCTTAAAGCTCAACATTCAGAAAACTAAGATCATGGCATCTGGTCCCATCACTTCATGGTAAATAGTTGCGGAAACAGTGGAAACGGTGGCAGACTTTATTTTGGGGGGCTCCAAAATCACTGTAGATGGTGACTGCAACCATTAAATTAAAAGACGCTTACTCATTGAGAGGAAAGTTATCACCTAGACGGAGCATATTTGAAACCTAGACAGCATATTAAAAAGCAGAGACATTACTTTGTCAACAAAGATCTGTCTAGTCAAGGCTATGGTTTTTCCAGAGTCATGTATGGATGTATACATATCTTTCATGTATAAAGAAAGCTGAGTGCCAAAGAACTGATGCTTTTGAACTGTGGTGCTGGAGAGAAGACTCTTGAGAGTCCCTAGGACTGCAAGGAGATCCAACCAGTCCATCCTAAAGATCAGTCCTGAGTGTTCACTGGAAGGACTGATGTTGAAGCTGAAACTCCAATACTTCTGGCCACCTGATGCAAAGAGCTCACTCATTGGAAAAAACCTGGTGTGGGAAAGATTGAAGGCAGGAGGAGAAGGGGATGACAGAGGATGAGATGGTTGGATGGCATCACCGACTCAATGAACATGAGTTTGGGTAAACTCTGGGAGTTGGTGATGGACAGGGAGGCCTGGTGTGCTGCAGTCCATGGGGTCAGAAAGAGTCAGACATGACTGAGCGACTGAACTGAACTGATGGTAATTCTATGTTTAAATTTTGAGGAAATTCATATTGTTTTCACAGCAGCTGCACTATTGGCGAGGCAATGGCACCCCACTCCAGTACTCTTGCCTGGAGAATCCCAGGGACGGGAGAGCCTGGTGGGCTGCCGTCTATGGGGTTGCACAGAGTCAGACACGACTGAAGCGACGCAGCAGCAGCAGCAGCAGCAGCAGCAGCAGCAGCACGCACTATTCTACATTCCCGCTAACAATGCATAAGGGTACCAATTTCTCCACATCCTTGCCAACGATCACTACTTCTCGATGTTTTGTTTTTGTTCTCGCTATTGTTTGTAATTGCCATTCTGCTGCTGCTGCTAGGTCGCTTCAGTCGTGTCCCGACTCTGTGTGACCCCATAGACGGCAGCCCGCCAGACTCCCACATCCCTTGCTTGGATTCTCCAGGCAAGAACACTGGAGTGGGTTGCCGTTTCCTTCTCCAATGCATGAAAGTGAAAAGTGAAAGTGAAGTCACTCAGTCGTGTCCGACTCTTAGCAACTCCATGGACTGCCGCCTACCAGGCTCCTCTGTCAATGGGATTTTCCAGGCAAGAGTACTGGAGTGGGGTGCCATTGCTTTCTCCCAATTGCCATTCTAGTGGATGTGAAATGGTATCACCTTGTGGTTTTAACTGGCATTTGTGCTGCCCTTCTTCACCCAAAATCAAAATTGGATCCCACTCCTTTGCCTGAGCCTCTTCTCTGGGGCCCTGCCCATGGGGCTTATCTTGACCTGCTAGGGACCCAGGCCTTCTTTAGATGTCAGGCTACCCTGAAGGCCACATCTAGCCCAAGGAATCCGTGATTTTTTGAGCAGCACATCTGTCCTCTGCAGGTCAACTCCAGACACCAAATCCCGGTCTTCTCTCAGACAACTTGGATCCAAGCCTCCTGCCAGATGTGGGAATACCCGACCAGCCTTTCTCTGGACTTGTCTCACATGGATCCAGACGTCAGTCTAGAGGTGGAGGAGGGCCGACAGCAGCCAAGCTTTCAGGGCTCAGCTTCTGAAGGAACGTGAGGACCAGCAGGCAGCACAGCTCCACAGGGCAGTGCCCTCTGAGTGCCGTTTCCAGCTGGGCCGTCATTATGCCATTTGGAGCTGAGACGGAAAACTTGGACGAATTTCCCCCATGCTCTGAGCCCACAAGAATTTATTTTGGTCAGAAGTGATACATATGTACAGAGTCCTGTTTGGGGACACAGAGACTTCCAGGGTATATTTTTGGTAAATTTGATGTATCCTTGATATATAGTTGCTTAGAAACAGCAATTTGTAGAAGGTATACAGTGGCTCTATTTTCCAAACTGGCAAGAAGGAGCGTATTTATGAGGACACAGCATATCTGAAATTGGAACTTGACCAAAACTGCTCAGAGGTATGACTTCCCTAGGAATGCATAACACACCAAGTTCACAGACAGAATGTGATTCACAGTGATTGATTTCCCCATGGCCACAGACTTGAGCTTAGCAATGAGCTTCTGTACAGAGCACGAATTGCTTTTTTAATTGTATTTCAACAACCCAAAGAATATATAAATCAACTCTCACTTACGCACAAAAAAATCAAAATACTAATAAAGCCAAACTCTTTCTTGACTATTGTCCCCAGTTCTAGCCCCATTTCAACATAAGCTTGATGCATTGCCTTCTAGAGCCTTTCTATCTATTATGTAAATACACATATATATTTGTAAATATGCTGTTTTTAAAAACATAAATGGCATCATATTTTTATTACCCTCCCCGATGGCTCAGCAGTAGAGAATCTGCCTGCAGTGCAGAGACAGGTTCGATTCCTGGGTCAGGAAAATCCCCCTAGAGGAAAGGGCAACACACTCCAGTATTCTTGCCTGGAGAATCTCATAAAGAGAGGAGCCTGGCAGGCCACAGTCCAAAGGGTCACAAAGAATCGGACATGACTGAGCACATACACGCAGTGACTTACTATTTTTCGTTAATATATACTACAGATTTTCCAAAGTTTGAACATATATTGATTTCTTACTATTCACTTATTATTTCTTATTTATTTACTATCTTCTTCTTATTGTATTTTATGGCTGCATATTACTCACTGTCCAGTGGCAATGCATTTAAGTTGTTCCTAGCTATTCATTATTGTAAGCAATGCTGCGATGAAACATTTAATTAAACTACGTAGAACATGGGCTTCCCTGGTAGCTCAGATGGTAAAGAATCCACCTGCAGTGCAGGAGACCCTTGTTTTTCCTTCTCTTCATGTAGACACATGTGAAAGTGTTTCTTTAAGATGAATGTTTAAAGGCGTTATCCAAAAATGATGAAGAAATTTTCTAGACAATTTTCAAGTTGCCTTTTGGGAGTGTGGTTACATTGATCTTGGCTGCAAATGGGGGCCCTGCTAAATGAAATTAGTAGTAAACCTATAGGAATCAGGCATTAAATATAAATGAGGTAAGTGAGCTGAGTGTAAGACTGTCAAGAGGGGACATCCCTGGTGGTCCAGTGGGTAAGAATTCGCCTACCAATGCAGGGGATGGGGGTTCAATCCCTGGTCCGAGAGGATCCCACATGCCACCAGGTGACTAAGTCCACATGTGCCAGAACTACTAAATCCATGCTCCAGAGCCCACAAGCTGGTTTGTGAGATTTCAGTTCCTCAACCAGAAATTGAAGCCAGGTCCTCCGCAATGAGAGTGTAGAGTTCTAACCACTGGACTGCTAGGGAATTTCTGAACCCAGATTTTTAAATATAAAATCTTCAGGTTTTAAAATGTTCTCACCAATTCCATTAAAAAAAAAAAAAAAAAGCACTGTGAAGGCAAAAATAGAACATAAAACCAACAACCCATGTCCGCAGACCAGATTCAGTGGTCTGTGGGTTTACTGCCTGCATCTGACCCCTAGGGTCCCATGGGGAATGGCTTCTCTGGACCCAGTTTTGACCAATGGGGATGGATCACTGGGTGCCTTAGCCTTGGCAGAGAGAGTCCCCTTCAGGGAGCCAGGGAGGAGTAAAGCTCTGCATAGGGCTCAGAGGTCAGGGGAACAATGCTCAAGCCGTTCAGAAAACACCACAGACTGGGGAGGAAGTTACCAGGAGCAGATTTCAACTCAGCCCAGAAAAATACCACAGCAACAGACAGCTGTCTAGAGCCTCAAGAGGTGCTTCAGGACATAAAGAGTGTCCGCTCTGGAGAGGGGGCAAATGCCGGGGTCCAGCCCCGGTGGATCCAGGGTAATTCAAAGGTGGGGACGGAGTAGGCATCCTGGAAAAAACTTAATTAGATGTAGAGGGAGATTAGAAGCGGACAGTGTAGTAGGAAAATTAGTGGAGAAAAAGAGGCTGAATAACTGTTTTAAGTGGAATACTAATCACCACCTACATAGGCCACAGGCGTCCTTCCGTCATCCCGAAGGAGAGGAGGCACTGAGGCCTCCCTGGTCCGATCTTAGAAGCCCAGGCAGAGTTAGTAGGCTTGGTGCATACCCCCATACCAGATGGGAATTCAGCCAGGAAAACGGGGAGCAAGAAAGAAACGACACGGGGGAATCAGTCTTTCCAGAAACTGATCCCATTTCTTTATTTTTCAGGTTTGTTTTTATACCTTTTGTTATACATAGGGATGAATACAGAGTCACACGGGGGTCAGCAGACTTGACCCTTGTCACAATCAGGTGCTTTATATAAAATTATACAAAGGTCTTATGAGTTTTTACATCATCTTCTGACCATGAGGTCTGCTGACATTTTATGGCCCTTTCTGATACTGGTCAGTTAACCAGAAAACTTATTTTTCCAGGAGTGATTTTTTTCAGGCACCACCCTCCAAATAAAGTTGCATTCCTATAGGGTGAGGGTGTAGTGAGTTACAACTAGGAAAGGAATTTACTTAACCCAAGGTTTAACATGATTAATCTTAAAGGTTAATACTTATTTCTCCTATATGCTTAAAGGTTAATACTTATTTTTTTATATGCTAGTTATATTCATTATAAGGGCAGGGAATATGGAGATTTAGCAGCAAACATCAGCCCAACAAATGAAAATCCTTTTACCAATGTTCTCCTTAAGATCTACTTAGTCTTAAGATAGTGATAAAGTTACATTTTTGCATAGCAAGGACACAGTGATTTATAACAAAGTACAGTGATCTATTACAAAAGAGAAAGTTAATTAACTCAAAAAGTATAGTATTGCTAACATCAAAAACTACTATATTTCCTTTTCTATATTCCAAATACATTGATTAATATATTCCCAGGTGCCTAAGGATATGGAGGCCTGGTGGCAATCAAATGAGAAAAGCCCTATGCTAATACTCCAAACTCTCTGTGCTGTTTATGGTTGAGAGGTTGTCACACAAGCTAGTCTGTCAGCAGAGAGGTTTGACCTGAGACGCCCTTGTCCCACCAAGGGCAGGGAATTAGCAGCAATTATTGACACAACAAATGAAAAACTCTTCACCAATATAATTCCTAATCAACCCACTAATACTATACTAATAATCTTCTAACTTCTCAAAAGAGTCTGTATTTAGAAAGTTTTAAAGCATCTCGTGTCTCTCACAGTTGGGGGTTGTAAACAATTATATGCGGCCAGACAAACCTGATCAGGCAGGCCAGAGAACCTTCAGAGTTCGTAAGTTGAAACACTCTTGTCACGCCCAGGAATTTTTATTGATTTGGAGCTGCAAGTTAACTCGTTCTCCAAGAGAAATGGTTATGGGGAGAGCCCCTGTAGAGTACTCTGGTTTTGGGGATAGATGCTCGGGAACAGGGCGTTTCCTGAGGCTTGATCACGCCTTTGCGTATGCCAAAGCCCCCTTCTTCATGACCTTTGCCTAGGGCGGAGTTCCTCACGCTGGCCCCCAACAGGCAGAGAGGCTGGCGGTCCATTCAAAGGGATATTGCAAGTGATTCTGGCTGAGATGGGGGGCTGGACCAGAGGACAATTAAAGTTCTCTTTGGTCTTGAGATCACCATTTAAAGTTAGAGAGTTGCTTCCTGAGACCTTACTGGGCGTGAGAGGAAGAGACAGGGCCTTAATGTTTGTAGAGCATCCAGCCAGTGCCACAAGGCTGTGCTGGCACTTTACAGACACCATTGAGTCCAGGCCTCCCAACAGTCCTTCGAGGCCAACATTGGTGCATGCATGCTCAGTCCCTCCAGGTGTCCGGCTTTTTACAAGTGCACGGACTGTAGCCTTCCAGGCTCTTCCGTGCATGGGATTCTCCAGGCAAGAATACTGGAGTGGGTTGCCATGCCTTCCTCCAGGAGATCTCCCCAACCCAGGGATCGAACCTGTGTCCCCGACTCTCCTAGATTGCAGGTGGGTTCCTTTCCCACTGAGCCACCTGGGAAGCCCAGGCTGACATTAACCTCCTCTTTCTTGCCGACGAAAAACAATGAGACTTAGAATCTAAGTGACTTGTCCAAGGTCCCCTGGCCAGCAAGCTGGGGCCAGGGCTCCCACAGTGGTCCTTCTGGCTCAGGACTAAGTGCTCTTCCCCCATGGCTCTCTATTTGACTTTTACCATGTTCAGTTCAGTTCAGTCACTCAGTCGTATCCGACTCTTTGCCACCCCATAAATCGCAGCACGCCAGGCCTCCTGTCCATCAACAACTCCCAGAGTTCACTCAAATTCATGTCCATCGAGTCGGTGATGCCATCCAGCCATCTCATCCTCTGTCGTCCTCTTCTCCTCCTGCCCCCAATCCCTCCCAGCATCAGAGTCTTTTCCAATGAGTCAACTCTTCGCATGAGGTGGCCAAAGTACTGGAGTTTCAGCTTCAGCATCATTCCTTCCAAAGAACACCTAGGACTGATCTCCTTTAGAATGGACTGGTTGGATGTCCTTGTAGTCCAAGGGACTCTCAAGAGTTTTCTCCAACACCACAGTTCAAACGCATCAATTCTTCAGTGCTCAGCTTTCTTCACAGTCCAACTCTCAGATCCATACATGACCACTGGAAAAACCATAGCCTTGACTAGACGGACCTTTGTTGGCCAAGTTTAAAACCATGATAACCATCCATCCAAGGGCCCTGTGCTCTGTTGCTTACAAAGCCCTTCTACATTCATTGTTGTGTGTTCCTGAGGAACACTGTTGAAATCCTCAGACTCACCCGTCTGCATCTCTGTTCTCCTGAAACTTTTGTTCCAGACTATCAGTCAGAAAAACCAGGAGTCTAACCCTAACCCTATACTGGTGCCATTCATACTTCTGGGCCAGAGCAAAGATGGTCTAAAAACTGATTCTCAAATTCCCTTGCAGCATACATCCTGATTTTTTCTTTTTCTAAAGAATTTTTTTTCCTTTAAAAAGTTTAATTTGAATATAATTCTTTTACAATGTTGTATTAATTTCTGCTATACAACAAGGTCAATCAGATACATGTATGCATATATCCCCCACCCCACCCCCACCCAGGTCAACAGAGAACCACACTGAGCTCCTGGTGCCACACAGCAGCTTCCCACCAGCTGCCTGTTTTATACATGGTAGTGTGCACATGTCAGTCACTCTGTCAATTTGTCCCACCCTCTCCCTCCTCCGGTGTCCACAGATCCACTTTCTATGTCTGTATCTCTATTTCTACCCTGCAAAGAGATTCATCGGTACCACGTTTCTGTACTCCATGTTAATATGCTATATTTGTTTTCTCTTTTATCACTTTACTCAGACTCTAGACTCAACCATATCACTACAAATGACTCAATTTCATTTCTTTTTATGGCTAAGTAATGTATGAATGTGAGAGTTGGACTGTGAAGAAAGCTGAGCACTGAAGAATCGATGCTTTTGAACTGTGGTGTTGAAGACTCTTGAGAGTCCCTTGGACTGCAAGGACATTCAATCAGTCCATTCTAAAAGAGATCAGCCCTGGGTGTTCTTTGGAAGGAATGATGCTGAAGCTGAAACTCCAGTACTTTGGCCACCTCATGCAAAGAGTTGACTCATTGGAAAAGACTCTGATGCTGGGAGGGATTGGGGTCAGGAGGAGAAGAGGACGACAGAGGATGAGATGGCTGGATGGCATCACCGACTCGATGGACGTGAATCTGAGTGAACTCCAGGAGTTGTTGATGGACAGGGAGTGCTGGTGTGCTGCAATTCATGGGGTGGCAAAGAGTTGGACACAACTGGGCAACTGAACTGAACTGAATACTCCAGTATTCTTGCCTGGGAAATCCCGCAGACAGAGGAGCCTGGCAGGCTACAGTCCATGGGATTGCAAAAGAGTCGGCCACAACTTAGCAACTAAACAGCAACAACAATATTCCATCATATATATATATATATATATATATATATATATCCACATCTTCTTTATCCATTCATTTGTCAATGGACATTTAGGTTACTTCCATGTCCTGGCTATTGTAAACAGTGCTGCAGTGAACATTGGGGTACATGTATCTTTTTGAATTGTGTTTTTTTTCAATGCCCAGTATTGGATTGTTGGGTCATTTGGTAATTCTATTTTTAGGTTTTTAGTGAATCTTCATAAAATTTCAATATAATATAGCATAGTATAAATTTCAGGTGTGCAACATAATGATTTGATATTTGCTTACATTTAGTGACATGGACAGGATTGGCGCTAGTCTAGATAAATCCATCATATATGGATACGATTTTACTTATTTATTTGCCCTTGAAGTATAAAGGTGACAGTCATGATGTTAATTTCTAGCTTTCAGGAAAACCTCTGCCTTCACTTTGAAAGCATTTTATTTCTGCAGGCAAAAGTATTCAATTCTCTGAAACGGTATTTAACTATAGGTAACAGTTATGGGCTTCCCAGATAACACTAGTGGTAAAGAATCCACCTGTCAATGCAGGAGACTTAAGAAGCTCAGGTTCAATCACTGGGTTGGGAAGATCCTCTGGAGGAGGGCATGGCAACCCACTCCAGTATTCTTGCCTAGAGAATCCCATGGACAGAGGAGCCTAGAAGGCTTGAGTCCATAGGGTTGCAAAGAGTCAGACCAGATTGAAGCAACTTAGCAAAACAGAAGTATAATCACAGAGGTTTAACAACCAGGAGGTCTCATGTCCTTAGCTTATTAGGAAATCTACAAACAGCAGCCTGAGATGGAGCAGTGAACCTGTGATGCCGTCGGGAATTCAGCCTGCTGTGCCATACCTAGCACCCAGCCCTCCTTCTCAGGCTCAAAGACACTGTAGCAGCTCAAGGCCTTCAACTTCATTTCAGGCCAGCAGTGGAGGAGGATCAAAAGGCAAAAAGCATAAGCCAGTTGAGCCTGTTATTTTTATCAGAAAAGTAAACAATCTATTCCCTGGAAGTCCCACTCATTGGCTTCACTGGCCATCCTTTGTGCATAAGTATCTGAGAAATCCAGTGTGTTTTTGCTGGGCATATTGCTGCCCCTAATAGTTAGGGTTTCATTAGTTAGGAGATGGGGAGACTAGATGGATATTAGAAGGCGTCTAGCAGCATCTGCCATGTTGAATGTGTTTTTTCCCCCAGATTATAGGCATCTGTTTATAAAATATTTTTGAAATTCAGCAATAATCCAGGGAAATATCAGTTTGAAAACTGAGGCAATTCATGGGCTCAATCTGCCAAAAGCTACAGAATCCACAGAATATGGCGGGATTAGGACTTCTGGACCTATCCTTCTGGTCCATTATCATGGGTTATGGAGCAGAGGCTCAGAGGAGCTGAGAGATTTTTCTGGTGGCAGTGGCGAATGGCATTCCAAATCATGACTCCCAATCCAGTCCAGTGTTCTCTCACCAAAGCAGGTCCTCTCTCTGAAACAAGTTCCCTCTCTGCTTTCTGGATTATATATATACATATACATATACATACACACACACACACACACACACACACACACACACACATATATATATATATATATATTACAATGCACAGGCTTCCCAGGTGGTTTAGTGGTAAAGAATCTGCCTGCCAATGCAGGAGACTCAGGGGACATGGGTTTGATCTCTAGGATGGAAAGATCCCCTGGAGGAAGAAATGGCAAGCCACTCCAGTATTCTTGCCTGGAGAATCTCATGGACAGAGGAGCCTGGTGGGCTACAGTTCATGGGGTGGCAAAGAGTCAGCCATGACCAAATGACTGGGCACACATTACAATGTAAAGCACAGATTCAGGGAACCACATAAATCAAGTTACTGTCTAATTAATTATAAAAAAAAGAAGAAAAGAAGAAGCCCTGTCTGGGTCAATAAAAAAGAACTTGGTTGCAATCCCCTTCCTCTCTCCATAAAAAAATCTGTGCGTTGTTTATATCACTCCCAGGTATTTTTTAGAATAGTGCTTTACCACCACATGTGCACCCAAAATTTAGTTTAGTGGAACCATTTAATAAGTGAGATGCATCTCTTAAATGTTTTTCCATCTTTATGTTTCTCCTCCATCTCCTTCATTTTATTACACCTTAAAAGGAAATGGCAACCCACTCCAGTATTGTTGCCTGGAAAACTCCATGGACAGAGAAGCCTGGCAGGCTACAGTCCATGGGGTTGAAACGAGTCAGACACGACTGAGCGACTAACACACACACGTCAGTTGATGAACCCAAGCTTTCTGATCCATGGAATTTCCACAGAGTTTTGCTGATTGCATCCTCTTGGTGTAGTACTTCATGTTTTTCATGAAATCCTTTGTATTTCCGGATCCAGACAAGGGATTGGGTTTAATTCTTTAGCAGTGTAGGTCAAGATTATAGGAGGCACATCATATCCAGTGTCTCTTTTTGTGACCTTGGCCATAGTTGGTAAAGCTGTTTCCTCTCAGCAAGTGCAGAAAAGTCAAAGCAAAGGCCAGGGTAAGCAGAGAGGAGAGCAGGTGGTGTTATCTGGCTGCATAAATAAGTGGAAGTGATAGGGAGTAACAAGAACTGAGGTTTGCACGGCAAGATGGCATTAGATTGCTGAAGCCTTGAATGCCTGGCTCAGCGGTTAGAGCCTCATTCACTCAGCAGAGGGAAGGAAAGTGGAGGGTTTGGAGTGGGAGACTGGTAGGCCAGAGACCCACAAAAGGACATGGACCCTTACTTATTTATTTTTAGCTTCACCGGGTCTTTGTTGCTGCACAGGGGCTATCCTCTCGTTGTGGTGCCTGGGCTTCTCATTGCAGTGGCTTCTCTTGTTGCAGACCACAGGCTGTAGCCCACAGGCTCAGCAGCGGTGGCACACGGGCTGAGTTGCTCTGCGGCATGTGGGAATTTCTCAGACCAGGGATTGAACTGGTGTCCCCTGCATTGCAAGGTGGATTCTTAACCACTGGGCAACCAGGGGAGCCCAGGACATGGGCTCTGTTGCAGAGGCCAGAAGGAGGAGAGTCCATTGAAGATGCTTCTGCAGTAGCCTAGTATATCAGCTAAGTTCCAACCAGGAGACAGACTATGGCTATAATTTGCAAATTTAACAGAAAGAACTTTTTCAAAATTGTGGTAACTTATATAATTTGATGTGGACTTTAAGTGTCCAGTCAGTGGCACCAAGTACATTCACACCGCTGTGTCACCGTCACCAGCATCCAACTCCAGAACGTTTTCATCTTCCCAAATAGAAACCTACCCATTAATCAGTCACTCCCCTTTCTTCTCCCCTTCCAGCCCCTGGCCATCACTATTCTACTTTCTGTCTCTATGGATTTGACTGCTGTAGATATCTATATAATTATAAAGGATCTTAACTAGCAAAATATAATTATTAAGAAGGATAAAATGCAACTCTAAAGACTACAGAAGCAACAAACACAGAGAGAAGTTGCTCCTTTTAAAGCTGCAAGAGAGAATTCAGAAGAACTCTTCTTCCCCCCAGCCCTTCCTTCTTCAAGTGCACGCATGCATGCTAGGTCGCCTCAGTCATGTCTTTTCAACTCTATGGACAATAACCTGCTGGGCTCCTCTGTCCATGGGATTTCCCAGGCAGGAATACTGGAGTGGGTTGCATTTCCTCCTCCAGGGGATCTTCCCAACCCGGGGATCAAACCCGAGTCTCTTACATCTCCGGCTTTGGCAGGCAGGTTCTTTACCACTAGCGCCACCTGGGAAGGCCCCTCCTCCCCAACACCCCTCACTTCCCCAACACCCCTTACTTCCCCTTCAAGGCAGAGATTCAACCATTTCTGGAGAGCACATGGCTGTTACAGGATTATGCAGCCTACTGGTGGCAAAGAAACTTGTCCGAAGCTAGCGTAAAGGAACAGCCTTCCAGGTGGCAGAGAAAGTTACCAGGAGCTACCGTGCAGTGCAGGCAGGTTGGAGTCAGTAGCTTCCCAGCGGAAGACATGATGTGGTTTTTGTAGTGTTTCCAGCCACAGGTGCACCACAAGAATGAGTTTAGTCAAGCGCATTTAAAATTTTGATGCGATTATTTTTAATTTTTATTTATTCAAAACTTTTTATTGATGTATAATTGAATGCTAGTTCCAGGTGCACAACCTAATGATCTGATGTTTCTGTACATTACAGACTGTCACCATGATAAATCTAGTTACCATCTATCATCACACAAAGTTATTACAGTATTATTGACTGTATTCCCCATGCTGTACATCTCATTCCTGTGACTCATTTATTTCATGGCTAGAAGTTTGTACCTCTTCGTCTCCCTCACCTGTTTCACTTATACCCACTGCCCTCCCCTTTGGTGACCGCCTATTTATTCTCTGTATCTATGAGTCTGTTTCTGTTTTGTTGTGTTTGTTCATTTATTTTGTTCTCTAGACCCACACAGAAGTGAAATCAGATGATACTTGTCTTTCTCTGCCTGATTTATTTCACTTAGCATTATGCTATCTTAGCCCTCTCCCTCTTGATGTGATGATTTGATGTATGTATATATTGTGAAATGATTACCATAATAAGATTAGTTAACACATTCATCACCTCACATAGTTACCTTTTGACTTTTAAGTGTGAACTTTTAAGGTCTACTCTCTAGCAGAAATTTTCTGGGATGGGGTGGGAGGTGGGAGGAAGGTTCAAGAGGAAGGGGACATACGTATACCCACGGTTGATTCATGTTGATGAGCAGAAACCAATATAATACTGTAAAGCAATGATCCTTCAATTAAAAATAAACAAATTAAAATGTTTAAAAAAGAGAAATGTTCAAGTATACAATACAGTATTGTTAACTATAGCCGCATTAGACCTTCATGAAATTTATTCATCTTATAACTGGAAGTTTGTACCTTTTGATCACCTTTACCAATTTCACCCCCACCTGCTGTCTCTGGAAACCACCCATCTGTTCTTTGTCTCTATGAGTTTGGGTTATTTATTAAGATTCCATATATAAATGGGATCATACAATATTCTTCTTTCCCTGTCCAGCTTATTTCACTTAGCATAATGCCCTTGAAGTGCACATTGTTGCAAACTGTAAGCTTTCCCTTTTTGTGGCTGAGTAATAAAGCTGAAACTCCAGTACTCTGGCCACCTCATGCCAAGAGTTGACTCACTGGTAAGACTCTGATGCTGGGAGGGATTGGGGGCAGGAGGAGAAGGGGACGACAGAGAATGAGATGGCTGGATGGCATCACGGACCCAATGGACGTGAGTCTGAGTGAACTCAGGGAGTTGCTGATGGACAGGGAGGCCTGGCGTGCTGCAATTTATGGGGTCGCAAAGAGTCGGACACGACTGAGCGACTGAACGGAACTGAACTGAATGTTCTATTTTGTTTATATATGTGTGAGTCTGTGCATTTTCCTAGTTTTTATATCCATCCATCCATCCATTAATGAACATTTAGGTTACTTCCAATTCTTGGCTATTATAAATAATGATGTCACAACTTGGAGGTGCAGCTATCTCTCTTTGAGATTGTGATTTCATTTATTTTGGATCAATACCCAGAAGTGGGATCTCTGAATGATATGGTGGTTCTATTTTAATTCTTTGAAGAACCTCCATACTGTTCCATTGTGGCTATGTCAATTTACATTCCCACCAACAGTGCACAAAAGTTTTCTTTCCCCCACGTCTGTTATCTCTTGTCTTTCTGATCAGAGCCACCGTAACAGGTGTGAGGCGATATCTCACCTCACACCTGTTTTGCAAACCTGTGGTTTTGATTTGCGTTTCCCTGATGATTAGTGATGTTGAGAATGTAACTGTTAGCCATTCGTATATGTTCTTTGGAAATAAAAATATCTATTCAGGTCCTTTTCCCACTTTAAAATCAAATTATTTGATTTTTCTGCTATCCAATTAAATGAGTTCTGTATAAATTTTGTGTATTAACCCTTATAAGATGTTCTGTTTGTAAGCACATTCTCTCATTCCTGAGATTACCTTTGCATTTTGTTGACAGTTTTTTGCTGTTTGATGTAGTCCCAGTTGTGTGTCTGTGCTTTTGTTGCTTCTGCTTTTGTTGTCACACCCAGGAAATTATCGCCAAGACCCACATCAAGGAACTTTTGCCATATGTTTTCTTTCGGGATTTTTATGGTTTCAGGTCTTATATTTAAGTCTTTAACCCATTTTCAGTTAAGACTTGTAAATGATGTCAGATAGAGGTCTAGTTTCATTCTCCATGTGGATATACAGCATTTCCAATATTATCTATTGAAGAGACTATCCTTGTTGAGTATTCTTGGCTCCCTTGTTGAGCATTAGTTGACTGTTTATGTGTGGGTTTATTTCTGGGCTCTTGATTCTGTTCCACTGGTCTATGTGTGTATTTTTAAGGCAGTTCTATAGTATTTTATAAATCATAGTATTTATTTATTTACTTATGGCTGTACTGGGTCTCTGATGCAGTGCACGGGCTCTTCCTTGCTGTGAGCAGGCTTTCTCTAGTTGCAGTGAGCAAGGGATACTCTGTAGTTGCAGTACATAAGCTGCTCATTGCGACGGCTTCTCTTGTAGAGCACAGGCCCTGGGGCATGCAGGCTTCAGCGGTTGCGGCTCACGGGCTCTTGAGCTCAGCTCAGCAGCTGCGGTGCATGCATTTTAGTTGCCCTGTGGCATGTGGGATCTGGGCTCCCGGATCAGGGATCAAACCTGTGTCCCCTGCTTTGGCAGATGGACTCTTAACCACGGGGACCAGAGAAGTCCCAGTATTTTGATTCCTATAGCTTTATGGTATCATTTGAAATCAGAAAGTATGATGCTTCCAGCTTTATTCTCCCTTCTCCAGAACGCTTTGGCTATTCAGGGTCTTTTGTACTTCCACACTAATTTTGGAGTTATTTATTCTACTTCTGTGAAAACAAATGTCATTGGAATTTTGATAGGGACTGAGTCTAATCTATAGATTTGGGTAGTATGGACATTTTAACAACATTAATTATTTTCATCCATGAACAGGAGATGTCTTTCCATTTATTTATATCTACTTCAGTTTCTTTTATCAGTCCTACAGCTTTTAAGGTAAGGATTAGATTTTAAGTAGCAAGGCTCGTAAGCACTGGTTATTAAACTTGGCTGAACACTGGAATCACCTGGCCAGTTTTCATTTATATACATGCTGAGTCTCACGCTCAGAAATGCCGATTTAATTGGTTCAGGATAAGGCTTGAGCATTGAGATTTCTGAAACCTTCCCCCAGGTAGTTCTAAAGGGTGGCCAGTTGGCCCAGATTAGAAGTTAGTGGTGGGTGGCCCAAGGGCCAAATCCAGTCAGCACATCTGTTTGCTTTGGCCCACCCATGTTTCAGATTTGTTCCACTGCCAGCATTTAAAAATGGAAATTTCACACACATGCACAAACAAAAACCTATATTTCCAGCTTCTCCTGAAAAATCCTAAAGTCTGGTGCATGGAGCCCAATTCCTACATGGGTATTGAGTAGCTGTTACCCACTGTAATGATCCTTCAGAAGCCCAAGTCCGCCCCACCACTGCCTCACCCCTCCTGCCTCACCCTGTGGACATTTGGGTTTACCAACCCAGACTGGACTCTAGAAGTACCCATTGGACCTTCTCCCTCGAATTCTGTCTTTGGCTGTGCTGCTTGGCTGGAAGAGGAACACTGCTTTCCAAAATCTGGTTTTAGATTTTCAAATTGCAAAACAGCCAGTATGTTGTAAATCTGGGTATCATGCCCATATATCTTGATCTTCAATATGTTACATCCTGTACAGCACTGTTTTACAAGAGTTCTTGGATGTCCCAAGACAAATTATGATCCCTTGTTAGAAAACCATACGAACTGCTTGATGAAGCCCATGCCTGGTCAGTTTTGGCATTTGAAATTAACGCCTCCATCTCATGATTCACTGCAGGCATCAACTGTTCGCAACTGAACAGCAAGGACTTATATATTCAGAGTTCTGCACAGTTTAAAAGCACCTTCCCAGACATTCTTTCATAGGATCTTCACAGTAAACTGAACAAAAGCCAATATATTATCCTTGGTTATTGACAAGAAAAATGATGCTCAAAGAGGGTAACTTTCTCAAGCTGACCTGGCCTATTATTCAGGACTCTTGCTATTTCACTGGCTCCTAACCCTGAACTTTCTGCTCCCTCATGCTGACTCTAAAAAAATGCTCCTCTAAGAAATCCCATGAGAACTGTGACCCCTCACTGCAAGACGTTGATCTGGAAAATACAAGGCTTTAGAAATGTTCACTCTTGAGGTCACATCTGCTTTATGACCTCATGCTGTTCAGATTAGACTGCTCTTGGAAAAGCCTTGATTTGTCAGGAAACTAAAGTTAGTAAAGGGTGCTTGGTACAGTGGGAAGAACATGGACTGTGTAGTCATGCAGACCTGGGTTCCAAGAGTCCTTATACCTCACCTCCCATCAGCTCAGTCAAAGGAAACCAGATGTATGCAACTGGTTAAGCGTGAATCAG
Source organism: Nanger dama (assembly GCA_917880005.1). Taxonomy (NCBI): domain Eukaryota; kingdom Metazoa; phylum Chordata; class Mammalia; order Artiodactyla; family Bovidae; genus Nanger; species Nanger dama. Next base: position 23,573,472 of record CAKJTW010000025.1, on the reverse strand, counting down.
AGCCAAGAGAAAAATGAGCAGAACCTTGGGAGTGGGAGAGCTAAGATGTTAAATAAACATAAAAACCCAAGAGGACTGTTTGATGGAAAGAGGAGCAAGCAGAGAGAAGAAGACAATCTTGATGTCTAACTTAGGCATGTTTAGAAGGCCAGGAAGCTACTTGAAAGGGAAACAAAGAACTGTTTTGGACCATCTTTGAGACTTAATGTGCATACACAGTGGTTTTTCAGGGGCCCCCTCTGGTATTAGGCTGTCCTTCCTACCCTCCTTTTCACTAAGAGAACAGTTAAGGTGTTATGCTTGCTTAATCAAGCTCACTCTTGCTGGAAGGATATACGATGAAGTAGAATTAGGAGAAAGGATATCCAATTTTGTATCCAGGAACATTTTTATGAAGGATGCCTCTGGACTTGAGAGAGAACAAAAGGGTCAGTGGAACTCGCCCTTCTATTCTATCTGCCCTTATTTTTGCCCATCATCTCTCACCTGGACCACTGCATCAGCCTCTCTGCCTCTCTCCATCGTCTATGAGAGAGGAGGTCTCATCCATGCCCATAGACTGTAGTCATCTGAAGTTAAGGTACTGGGAGGCTGTGTCCTAGTTGGGAATAGTTAGGTAATGCCAGGTACACAGTTTAGACTTTACCCTGCAAGTAGTTTCAGAAAGATTAATTTAGCATAGTAGCCCTCAAACTTGACTTTACATTAGAATCAGCTGACAACATTAAAAACTCTCCATACTGGGCCACACCCCCAGACCAATCACATTAGAGTCCCTGGGGTGGGTGTGCAATCCCAGCATCAGTGGGTTAAAAACCCCAGATGATCTCAATTGTGTCAAGAATGAGAACCATTGCCCTGAGCTCCAGTGTGAAGGATAGACTGAAAGAAGAGATGCTAAGGAAGAAGCAAGAAGGTAGGTTAAGAGGCTGGTACAGTAGTCAAGAAGGTAGGTTAAGAGGCAGGAGAAGAAGGGGATGACAAAAGATGAGATGGATTGGATGGCATTACCGACTCAATGGACATCAGTTGAGCAAACTCTAGGAGACAGTGAAGGACAGGGAAGCCTGGCATGCTGCAGTCCATGGGATTGCAAAGAGTCAGACACAATGGAGTGACTGAACAACAATTTGGGGAAAGAAGTGGTCATAGGGAGAGTTGATACGGCAGGAACCAGAGCAAAAATGGTAGAAACAGGAAAGGAAGGGCACGATCTAGGTTAGGGAAGGAGGTGACTGGGATACGCAGGACAGGAAAGGCACCAAGGGTGATGTCTAGTGTTCTCCTTCGTCAAGTGGTTGAATGTGGCCTCATTACCAATATGGGGAAGGCTGGGAGAAGAGCAAGGGGTGAGCAAACCAAGAGTACAAGGTTCTGCCCTGGGCCAGGAGAATAGCTTGAGAAGCCTCAGCATCTCAGTGGAAGGTGCAGCCACAGGCGTTCATGAGTTGGCCAGGGGAGAAGGCGGCAACAAAGTCAAGCACATAAGGCAAAAGGAAAGAATAATACAACAGCATTAAGCAAACAAACCAAAGTTATGACTGAGGCTAAGGCCAAGCGTTCTGATCCCTCAGCATCCAGGGCTTTATGACAGAGAAGAGGGGAGGGTGCAGTGGCTTCCTGAACTGGCCCCCAGCTGAAGCCATTACCGTGCCTAACACACTGCTCTAATGTTGTAAGAAACATAGCCCCTGACCCAGCCCCACCCAGTTTACCGAGCCTGAGTTAGGAGTGACATCCGAATTAAGAGAACAGATCTGGATGCAATATCCTCCCATTCTTGTCACAGAAGCATCCAGAATCCTAGTTCATCTCATAGACCTGAAACTATGAAGGAGTTCAGCCTTATCTCACAGATTTGAAAACTGCAGTTCAGAGGATGGAAGCGCCCTGTCAAGGTGCCACAGCTGGCTGTAGCAGGCTCAGGAGTCGGAATCCAGATCTCCTGGGAACCAGTCCACAGTGCCCTTCATTGCAGTCTTAGACACTGCGCCTCATTGTTGCAAACTTCAACACAGCGCTCAGCGTCTACCCAGGCATTCAGTGCTTCAAAGGCAATGTATAAGGAATTAATTTATAAGGCAATTATTAGGAAGACAAGAGGGCACCCAGGGTCATCAACTTGAAAGCAATCATGTGGGCATGATATTTGCTGAGAGGAGAATAAAGCCTGCTATACATAGTATTTCCTTGGATAATTAACTTTGTCCACAGGCTGCTCTAACAACCATCCATGGATGCTGGCTGAGAAATGTCATCAGAGTCTGGGATCAGGAAAACTGGTATGAAGGAAAAAGAGCAGCAGAAAGAAAGGAGGTCATGCCCAGTTCTGCCACTGCTCAGTTTCTTGAGCTAAACTTTCTCCCTTTCTGGGTTGCCCATGAAGGATGAGGTCAGACTAAATAATCCCTGAGATCCTTCAAAACCAATGACTTGGTTTATCTGCTGCCTTTCTCCAGATGCCCACGCGGTAGCTACCATAGATTCCCAAACATGGAAGGAGGACGCCTCTCTGCCCAGAGCCTGGCTCCTTCCTCCAGGTGGAATTAATTAGCTCTCAAGGCTTGATGTGGGGAAAAAAGAATTCCATTCTCATGTTATATTTGTTAAAAACACATTTCCATATAAGCACATACATCTGTCTCCGTGCGTACACTGAAAGCTCCTTCTGCTGACAGATTCTTGGAGAGTTCAGAGAGCGGGAGGCCCCTTTCTCCAGTACTCACCTCGCTCAGGAGTGAAAATTTGGAGACCTGATCAGTCTAGGAGACTTTGTGGTATTGGGGTACACGCATCTTCCTTTTTAGCTCATAAGGTGCCTTACCAGAAATTATGTCACTGGGTCGTCAATGCAGCCCTACAAGGTAGGCAGTGTGGTTATCATTATTACCATCGCATTGATGAGGCATGTGAGGTTAGGAGAGGTTAAGTGACTTGGTCAAGATCACAGTGGTGGACTTCTCTGGTGGACCAGTGGTTGACTTCATGCTTCCAATGCAAGGGGCGTAGGTTCAATCCCTGGTCAAGGAACTAAGATCCCATATGCAATGCAATGTGGCTAAATAAATAAAATTTCAAAATGTAAAAATAAAAAAAAGGTCACACAGTGGTCGCTGGCACCAATCAAGGTATCTTGACCCCACAGCCAACCCTCTTACCATTATGCGTTCATCCGTTCATTCATCTGCTTGACATGCTTATTTAGCAGCTCACATGAACCCAATAGTGTGACGGCCCCTGCAGATACAAAGATGAGTATACACGGTTCCTCCCTTGAGGTGCTCATAGCTCATGAGCTAGAAGGTCTGGGAAGCACTGATGGTAACACAAGTTCTGTGCTTTGGGTGCACAGAAGAGAAAGACACTGACTCTGCCTGGAGACACCTTCGCAGAGAAGCAGAGGCAGGGAGTTTTCAGAGCAATAGAGAGGGAGTGTTCCTTTTGCTGCGAGGAGAAGGGTAAAGGCACACAGGCATGAAGAGCTGCCATGTCCAGGGGCACTGAGAAGCTCCATGTGGCTGGAGATCGAGGTGGCTGGTGGGGTGTGGAGGGACGTGGCAGGGAAGACGACCTGGCTTTCTGAGTGGAGCTGAGCTTGATCCAGTAAGTGATGGGTAATTGAGTCATCAGCAAGCAGACATTCCTGATTTTCCTGTTTGGTTAATGGTGTGTCGGCTGCCGCCTGAAACGCAGTCACCTACGCAGTCCCATTGTCTCCTCCTCCTCCCTACACACGGCTGACTTGACCCAGTTATTCCTGAGCATTGCTTAATCTCAGTACAGTTTCCATAAGAGGCAAAAAAAGGAGGAGGAGGAGGAGGAAGAGAGCTGCTTGAGCAATCCCTGAGGCCCAGCCAGGTTCTGGCCTCGCAGAGGCCCACGTGGGCTCCATGTTCTCAGGGAAGTCTTTGCTGCCCCTTTGCCAGCAAGGGAGAGCGGGTTCTCCGTGCACTGTGTGAGCACAGGTCTAGGCCTGGATGGGAGTGAGTCAGCGGCCTGGGCGTTGGTAGGGTTGGCATGGAGCCGGGTAGCTGATGGTGGGCACTGATGGACGTGGTCCTGGGAAAGTACTCTTCCATCAGGGAGGTTTTTCCCTCCTGCTCTTGAGGCTCTCTCCCTTCAATCATTATAACTCTCTGGATTTCCTCTTGTCCCCACAAAGACAAGGGTAGGAAAAAGAAGCCTGGTCAAATATGGAGGGCAAAGAGAAAACCCAACTCTTGTGTTTCCAGCCTTCGTTTAGTCAACAACATGAGCTTCCAACAAGTGTCCACGTGAGATTGGACACTTGGGCAACAGATACAAACAGAGATGGTTCTAGACACCCGTGATGATGGATGGTCACCCTAGATATTTCCAAATCCAGTGGCTCATGAAACCCTCAGGGCCTGGAGGTGGATCTCACCATTTCCATTTTCCAGTTGAGGAGAAGCACGTATTTCCCACTAGCTGACTCTGTCTGGTGGGGTGCTGCCAATGGGACGGAAGAGGTAGGTGGTCCAGCAGAGGTTGGGCGGGGTCAATGGCTCCCTTGCTCAGCTCTTCATGGGCACAAGGGACTGTGTCATTAGAGGAGGCCTCTGAAGGTGAGCCCTGGGAACAAGGCAGGCCTTGCTTTCAGCTCTTGCATTTCCATTGCCTCATTTAATTTTGACATTAAGCCTTCGAGGAGATACTATTTAGCTAATGAGGAACACAAGATTCAAATAAATCAAGTAACATGTCCAAGGTCACAGAGGTGTTAGGTGCAGAGCTCAGATGTGAATCTAAACTTCCTTTTCATCACATCATGCAGCCTCTCATGAGATATGGATTATCAAAGAGGTTTGTGTGGTGGTATCTATTCCCCAGTGTGTTTTTTGTTTTGTTTTTTGTTTGCTTTTTTACATTTTCCCTTACCAAAAAAAAATTTTTTTTTAATATTTTCATCTCTCAGCAAGGCATGCAGGATCTTAATTCTGCAACCAGGGACTGAACCCACATTCCCTTCAGTGTGTAAGCATGGCGTCTTAACCTCTGAACCCCCAAGGAAGCCTCCCCCAAAAAACATTCTTGTCTGCTCCCTTTAGTAATCAAGTACAACTTATCTAAATATGCTTTGAATCCAGCCAGAGTCAAGTCCAATATGAAATGTGCATGGGAAGAGCCCATAAACAAATCATCTTTCGCTCACCTTCTCTCCAATGGCAGAGGCTGCTTGAACAGGTAGGTTCTGTAGAACCTGAGTGAGAAGGCAAAGAAGAGAGTCACACAGGTTACCCCTGGTTGATTGATTGATTGCCGTTCCAGGATTACCACTGGGCCTGAGAAAGCTGGAGTTGCCAATGTAAAGAGTGCAGCCCCTGGTTCTATCTCTGCTCCTGGGACACTGCAAATTCCCCCTTCTCCTGCCCTCATCCCGGCTGACTCCAAGAAGCCTTCTGGCAGCCCATTCACTGCCTCTCTCCCCAGATGACAATGCAAGAGGCCCAGCTGCCATCACCCTGTCTGCTCACGAACAGCAACTTGCACACTAGGCAATGGGAGTAGGGAGCGTGAATTCTCTTCAAGCTACTCATCTATTTCACAGCATGAGTCTGCATGACAGTTACATCATCTTGGATTGCTTGTCCAGGTGGCTGAGGATCTTGCCAACTTGTCTCTAGAACACTGTGAGCCCTATTAGGTTCCTGTTTGTCTGAAATTTTCCTCTCCTTTCTTGTGAGTCAACACCTAATGTGGTCTATTGCCTTGCTGCTCAAAGTGTGGACCGCAGCTCAGGTGCCTCAGTAGTCCCTGGGAGCTCGTCAGTAATGTACGATCACAGGTCCCACCCTGGACTAGCTACTGACAAATCAGACTCTGCCTTTACCAAGATGATACTCTGAAAAGAACTGCTTGAGAGGCCCATGAAAGTTCAGTTCCAGAACCCTATCATTCCAAAAAGAGGTTTCATGTGATGGTGGATTGAAGATGAATGCCAAGTGCTACAAGACATTATTAAAACGTTGTCGAGAACCCCCTACTCAGGCTGTAAAGTTATTTGAGTACTAGTTAGAGAGGTTGGTAAAACTGGCCTAGCCAAAAAATATTTACTAAGTCTGTCTTTGGGTCTCTGGTGGCTGCGGGAGACCTGGGTTCAATCCCTGGGTCGGGAAGATCCCCTGGAGAAGGGAATGGTAACCCACTCCAGCATTCTTGCCTGGAGAATTTCATGGACAGAGGAGCCTGGCGGGCTACAGTCCACGGGGTTGTAAAGAGTCAGACATGACTGAGCAACTAAAACTAAGTCTGTCTTGAAAGCCAAGGTTAAATTATTGGCAGTGGCTGCCTGGAGCTCTGGGTTGAGGCTGGGTTGGGTTAGGCTCAGAGGCTGAGTTTAGGTTGAAGAGGAAGGAGCTATACTGGATTAGCCGTGTCTGCCCTGGGCTGAGGGGGGCACAGTGGCCACATGTGCCCAGTATCTGCCCTCCTTGACCCAGACCCTCTCTGCTTTCCTGGTGCTCCATCTTATTTATATCTGCCAGCAGTTTCCCCACTCAACCCCTGGCATTTCCAGTACCTCCTGGGGGACTGAGAACTAGGACATCTGGGACAAGGACTCAATCCACCACCTGCTCACAGGCCTGCTGTGACACAAAGTGTCACAAAGTGACTCCTCACTTTGACCTGCTTCCACGCTGCAGTCCCAGCTGCTTTTCTACAGGAAGAGAGCACAAACGTGGCTCTGAAGTGGGCTCCCCCTGCTCTGTTTGAGCCACGTTTCTCCATGCAAAGGCTGGGGGAACCGTGGTCTTCTTACCACAGGGTTTGGGACATCTCACGAGTCCTGGAAACTCACCCAAGTCATCGGAGCATGACCCTGAGAGTGAAGTCTTCTCAGAACACACTGTTCAAGGGTTTAGACACAGTCACCTTCGGCCACAGTCTGTCCTGCTCAGCCCAGAACCTAACAGGAAGGAGGATAGTGACTGGCTGGCAGGAACCTGATGACCTAGGAGTGTATTAGCAAGGATGCCTGAGGCCATGCATGGGGCCCCAAAACCTGCTCTCATTTTCCTCTTGGGCAGATTCAGCTGCCTCCACTCTCAGGCCTCTGGGTCAATAATCCTTTTCTTTGCAAACAAGCACTGCAGAGGTTTCAAAAGCAGAACCTGAGGACACCAAGCCCTCTTCTCTGGGGCCATGCCCAGTTCCCTGCCTTTTCACAACTGCCTAGAGAGTGGGAATCAGTAATGTATCAAGTGCCTAGTAAGTGCTATGCAATTTCATATACTTTATCTCACTTACACTTTACAACAATCCTGTATGGTAAATGTCATTGTCTAAACTTATAGACAGTACACGACCTGTCCAAGCTCACCCAGCTTGTAAGTGGGTGGACCTACAACTCAAACCAGATCCCGTTTGGCTCCAAAACTGGCATGCCTCTCAAGTTCACAATGTCTACAGGCAGGTTCAATGATCTTTTTTTTTTTTTTTGCCAAATCCAGTGGTGACTTTGGTCTTCATTGCACTTGATGTTTAAGCTAACCCGTGTCCTCCTTCCAACACTGTCTTCTCTTGGCTTATGTGAACCTTCACTTGCTGATGTTCCTCCTGCTTCACTGGCTGTTCCTCTTCAATCTCCTTTTCAAATTCTGTGCTTAAGCTCCCCACTTGAAAGGACCCAGGATTCAATCCTGAGTTCTTCTCTTCTCCATCTACACTCTGCCTGGGTTCAGTTCAGTTCAGTTCAGTTGCTCAGTCGTGTCCGACTCTGCGACCCTATGAATTGCAGCACGCCAGGCCTCCCTGTTAATGCCACCCATCTCTTGGTTGAAATGCTATCCATGTATGGAGGTGTCCAAACCTGCAATTCTTATCCTGACTTCTCTCCAAAGGTCCAGACTCACACAATTGACTCTCTGTTTGACATTTTGACTTAGATTGGTAATTTCTCCCCTGAAAAATTTGCTTCTCCTCCAATTTTCCTCAACAAAGTAAATAGCAAGAAGTGACCCAAGCCAAAAAAAAAAATATATATATATATATCTAGGAATTATTTTTGATTTCTCTGTTCTCCTACAGCCCATGCCCAATCCTTCAGCAAGTCTACCTCATCCTCCAACGGATACCTTAATATCTACCTCTCTCCTTCTCCACTGCCAACACCCTAACCTCTGAGCATCTCTTGCCTGTACCACTACAGAAACCTTGAAACCAATGTTCTTGTTTCCGATCTCCCTGCAATCCATTTGCTACACAGCAGCCAGAGGATCTTTCTAAAATCATAAATCAGATGAAATCACTCTCTTACTTAAAAGCCTTTCAGCGATTTTTCACCTGGTTTTGAATAAGTTCCAAAATTCTTGTCCTGCCTCATGGAGTCCTGCCTGATCTGCCCTTATCTCATGCTGTTTTTCCCTCAATTACCACACTCCAGTCATATTAGCCATCCTTCATGTCTCACACCAACCAAACAGGTTTCTGCCTGAAAGCCTTTGAATGTGCTGTCCACTCTCCGGAGTATTTATTCTTCTCCTAGTCTTCCCAGGTTGGCACCTTCTTTGTTTTAAAGAAATTACCACATATGAATTCATTCCTTTTAAGAAAATATTTATTTCTTTTTGGCTTGTTGGATCTTAGTTGAGGTGCACAGGCTCTCTAGTTGAGGAACACGGGCTGAGCGACCCCCAAGGCATGCTGGATCCTAGTTCCCCGACCAGGAGTTGAATACGCGTCCCCTTCGTCAGAAGGTGGATTCCCAACACCTGGACCACCTGCGACATTTCCAGGTTGGTACATTCTTGCCATCAGCTGAAGTGCCTCCTCCCTGATCACCAGTCTACAGGAGCCACACACTCAGCCACTGTCACAAGCCTGGATTTTAATTCTCTGCAGAGCACTCAGTACTCTCTGCTTGTTTCTTGTTTATATATTTGTTGCTTTATTGTCTTCAATTCCTCATTACAAGTCAGGATCCCAGATGTTCCCTGTCTGTTCACCATTGTATCTCCAGTGCCCAGACTGGTGTCTAACACATGGGAAGCGCTCCATAAATACACATGAAATGAATGAATGACCAAGAAGACAAAGTGCCGTTGTTTATCATCCAGAGGGACAAAGCCACCAGGCAGCCTTTGGAGAGATAAAGGCATGGCCGACTAGCCTAGCATGACTCAGGCATATCAGAGTCATGCTCTTTTGCAGTGAGGCACTGATCTGGGGGCACTGTGAACCCCCTTCACATCTTCAGGCACAAAGTCCATAGTCAGAGTTTATTCCCTTTCCTTTCTTCTGCTCCTTTTTGTTAACTGTAATAAAACAATATTTTTTTAAAGCTACCACAATCCCATTGCCCTAAAGAAGAAATCCTTTTTACATGTGGCTATTTCCTTCAGTTCTTTTCCGTGAGCAAAAAGTTTTCACAAATTTGCAATCATAGAATATATAGTATTTTGTGGTGGGGTTTTTTTTTTGCATTTTCCATTGTGTCATAAATGTTTTCCTAGTTATTCCAGATCTTCATATTTTTCTATAATTTTAATAATACCTGATATATATTGAAGTCTGTGCTATTACATGATTCAAGCATTATCAAGGATTGCTTCATTTTATCCCCACAATAACCTTATAAGATAGACACTATTTCATCTTACAGATGAGGACATTGTAACACAGAAGTTAAGTAATTTGTCTGAGGTAACACAGCTAAGAAGTGGCATTCTGATTCCAGAGGATGAGCTGTTCCCATTATGTTTACTGTTAAGTGGAAGTTACTTTATCATTCCCTGGATACAGGATATTCAGTTCTTCATCTGTAAAATAGGGATAATAATAGTACCTCCCTCATAAGGTTGCAGTTTTTAGGATAAAGTAAGAAAAATGTGTTACGTGTATGAACAGACAATTCACAGAATTCAAGCAGCTGACAAAAGAATGAAAAGATGTTGCACTTTACTAGAAACTAGCAAAATAAATATTAAAAGAACAATGAAAGAGCAATATTAAATATTGGAAGATTTGTGGAAGGGAGCACATTCACATATTGTTGGTGGGAGAAGAAATTGGTAACGATTTTTTGAATGGCAACTTGGCAATTGCAAGAAAAAGCATAACCTAGGATCTGGAAATTCCTCTTTGAAACATCTTTCCTTTTTTTTTTTTTGGTCCATGCCATTCACCTTGTGGTATCTCAGTTCACCAACCAGGGATCAAACCTGAGTCCTCAGCAGTAAAAGAATAGAGTCCTGACCACTGGACCACCAGGGAATTCCCATGAAGCATCTTTTCTAACAAAATATCTGCCCATGGGCATAATACATATGAACACTCATTAGTTCAGTTTAGTCTCTCAGTCATGTTCAGCTCTTTGAGACCAAATGGACTGCAGCAAACCAGGCTTTCCTGTCCATCACCAACTCCCGGAGTTTACCCAAACTCATGTCCATTGAGTTAGTGATGCTATCCAACCATCTCATCCTCTGTCATCCCTTTCTCCTCCTACCCTCAATCTTTCCCAGCATCAGGGTCTTTTCAGATGAGTCAGATCTTTGCATCAGGTGGCCAAAGTATTGGAGTCTCAGCTTCAACATCAGCCCTTCCAATGAACATCCAGTCCAACCAGATGGACTGGTTGGATCTCCTTGCAGTCCAAGGGACTCTCAAGAGGCTTCTCCAACACCACAGTTCAAAAGCATCAATTCTTTAGCTCTCAGCTTTCTTTATAGTCCAACTCTCACATCCATACATGACTGCTGGAAAAACCATAGCCTTGACTAGACGGACCTTTGTTGACAAGGTAACGTCTCTGCTTTTTAATTTGCTGTCTAGGTTGGTCATAACTTTCCTCCCAAGGAGTAAGCATCTTTTAATTTCATGGCTGCAGTCACCATCGCAGTGACTGTGGAGCCCCCAAAAAAAGTCAGCCACTCTTTCCACTATTTCCCCATCTATTTGCCATGAAGTGATGGGACTGGATGCCATGATCTTAATTTTCTGAATGTTGACTTTCTCATACTCTTGTTTCACTTTCATCAAGAGACTCATTAGTTCTTCTTCATTTTCTGCCATAAGGGTGGTGTCATCTGCGTATCTGAGGTGATTGATATTTCTCCCAGCAATCTTGATTCCACCTCGTGCTTCATCCAGCTTGGCATTTCTCATGATGTACTCTGCATATAAGTTAAATAAACAGGGTGACAGTATATAGCCTTGACGTACTCCTTTTCCTATTTGGAACCAATCCATTGTTTCATGTCTGGTTCTAACTGTTGCTTCTTGACCTGCATACAGATTTCTCAGGAGGCAGGTCAGGTCATCCGGTATCCCCATCTCTTGAAGAATTTTTCACAGTTTGTTGTGATCCACAAAGGCTTTGGCATAGTCAATAAAGCAGAAATAGATATTTTTCTGCAACTCTCTTGCTTCTTTAATGATCCAACAGATGTTGGCAATTTGATCTCTGGTTCCTCTGCCTTTTCTAAAACCAGCTTGAACATCAGGGAGTTCATGGTTCACGTATCGTTCATGGTTCACGTATCTCTGAAGTCTGGCTTGGAGAATTTTGAGCATTACTTTACTAGCTTGTGAGATGAGTGTAACTGTGCGGTAGTCTGAACATTCTTTGGCATTACCTTTCTTTGGGATTGGAATGAAAACTGACATTTTCCCGTCCTGTGGCCACTGCTGAGTTTTCCAAATTTGCTGGCATATTGAGTGCAGCACTTTCACAGCATCAACTTTTAGGATTTGAAATAGGTCAACTGAAATGCCATCACCTCCACTAGCTTTGTTCATAATGATGCTTTCTAAGGCCCACTTGACTTCACATTCCAGTATATCTGGCTCCAGGTGAGTGATCAAACCATTGTGGTTATCTGCATCATGATTTTTTTTGTATAGTTCTGTGTATTCTTGGTAGCTCTTCTTAATGTCTTCTGCTTCTGTTAGGTCCACTGATAATATTCACTGTACATGCTCAGATGCTCAGTCACATCCAACTCTTTGTGACTCCATGGACTGTAGTCTGCCAGGCTGTCTGTCCATGGGATTCTCCAGGCAAGAATACTGGAGTGGGGTGCCATGCCCTCCTCCAGGGAATCTTCCCAACCCAGGGATCAAACCTGTGTCTCTCATATGTCCTACATGACAGGCAGATTCTTTACCACTAGCACCACCTGGAAAGCGCAGTATTCACTGTATACCACCTAAATATCTAACAAAAATAGAAAGATTAAACCATAACACACAACTGGACAAGGTAACAGACTACCATTTAAAAAGAAGTGCTTCAGTTCAGTTCAGTCGCTCAGTCGTGTCCGACTCTGCGACCCCATGAATAGCAGCACACCAGACCTCCCTGTCCATCACCAACTCCCGGAGTTCACTCAGATTCACGTCCATCGAGTCGGTGATGCCATCCAGCCATCTCATCCTCTGTCGTCCCCTTCTCCTCCTGCCCCCAATCCTTCCCAGCATCAGAGTCTTGTCTACATAAGTTATATGAAAACAGGTGTCATTAAGTAAAAAAGCAAGATTCAGAACATTGTGTGCATTATGATCCCATAAACTTTTTTTCTTTTAAAAGTTATATGTGAACAGATAGGCAAAAGATAGTGGATGCATACTATGGAATGTTTTTCAGTCTTTAAAAGGAATTCTGATGTACTCTACATGGATAAACCTTGAGGACATTATCAGTCAATTCAGTTCAGTTCAATTTAGTTGCTCAGTTGTGTTCAATTCTTTGTGACTCCATGGACTGCAGCAAACCAGGCTTCCCTGTCCATCACCACTCCCAGAACTTGCTCAAACTCATGTCCGTCAAGTCAGTGATGCCATCCAACTATTTCATCCTCTGTCATCCCCTTCTCCTGCCTTCAATCTTTCCCAGCGTCAGGGTCTTTTCCAAGTCAGTTCTTCGCATCAGGTGGCCAACGTATTGGAGTTTCATCTTCAGCATCAGTCCTTCCAATGTATATTCAGGACTGATTTCCTTTAGGATAAACTGGTTGGATCTCCTTGCTGTCTAAGGGACTCTCAAGAGTCTTCTCCATCACCACAGTTCAAAAGCATCAATTCTTTGGCACTCAGCCTTCTGTACGGTTCAACTCTCACATTCATACATGACTGGAAAAAACATAGCTTTGACTAGATGGACATTCGTCAGCAAAGTAATATCTCTGCATTTTAATATGCTGTCTAGATTGGTCATTGCTTTTCTTCCAAGAAGCAAGTATCTTTTAATTTCATGTCTGCAGTCACCATCTGCAGTGATTTTGAAGCCCAAGAAAATAAAGTCTGTGAGCCTTATGCTAAGTGAAATAAGGCCATCACAAAAGAAAATGCTTCCACTTATAGGGACTGAATGTTTGTGTCTCTGGTAAATTTTCATATTGAAAACTAACCCCCAATGTGATGGTGTTCGGAGATATGGCCTTTGGGAGATGATTGTGGAGCCCTAATGAATGGGCTTAGTACTCTTAAAAAGAGGCCCCAGAAAGTTCCCTTGTCCCTTACCCCTTCTCCCTTACCCCTCCCACCACTGAGGACACAGCAAAAAGACAGCCCTCTATGAACCAGGGAGCAAGCTCTCATCAGATGGCCAGTCTGCTGGCCTCTTGATCTTGGACTTCAGTCTCAAGAACTATGAACAATCAATTTCTGTTTTTATAACTTTCTCAATCTATGGTATTTTGTTATAGTAGCCCAAATGGGTACTGAGAATAGTCACAATGACAGAGGAAGAAAATAGAGCTGTGGTTACCATGAGCTAGGTGAGGGAGGAATGGAAAGTTCTTGTTTAATACGTGTATATTCCAATTCTGCAAGATGACAAGGGTTCTGGGGATAGATGGTGGCGGTAGATGCACAACAATATAAATGTTCTTACTGCCAGTGAACTGTATTCTGGGTATCAGAAGATGGTTAGAATTTTAAAAATTATACATAAAATGTGTATTAAAAATATATAACATACACATAACTTTACATGTAAGAATTGAACTATAAAGAAAGGTGAGCACTGAAGAATTGATGCTTTTGAACTGTGGTGTTGGAGAAGACTCTTGAGAGTCCCTTGGACTGCAAGGAGACCCAACCAGTCCATCCTAAAGGAAATCAGTCCTGAGTGTTCACTGGAAGGACTGATGTTGAAGCTGAAACTCCAGTAGTCTGGCCACCTGAGGTGAAGAGCCAACTCATTGGAAAAGACCCTGATGGCTGGGAAAGGTTGAAGGTGGGAGGAGAAGGGGATGACAGAGGATGAGATGGGTGGATGGCATCACCGACTCAATGGACATGAGTTTGGGTGGACTCCGGGAGTTGGTGATGGACAGGGAGGCTTGGCATGCTGCAGTTCATAGCAAAGAGACAGACACGACTGAGCAACTGAACTGAACTGAACTTTACATGTAAAGAAAGAGGATAAGGAGAATGTACGCAAAACTGTTGATGGAGGTTGAGAGAGGGAGGGAGGGAATTTTTGTTTTTTTCTGTTTTGTGCCATTCTTTTGTTTGTTTGTTTGTTTTTTTGTTTTGAGAATGTATTGGAAATGGATAGTCACACAAGGCTTCCTTCTGTCCTGGGCTATGTCGAGTGATCAACTTCACTGCATCATTTTGTAACTCAGTTCTCCGCCAGTGCCTGGGGAAGGCACAGTCCTCTGTTGATTCCAATGTGGAAATTTGTGATGAGGTTTGGATAAATTGCTACTTTTAAACAGTGAACTTGGCACATGAGAAGAGGGGATTAGGAATTTGAATTGAAAAGTGGGTGGGGAAGTGGAGCCTGAAACACTGCCTCTCCTTCCTCCCCCCTTTCCAGGTCTTGGTCTGTTGGCTCCTTTATTTCAAAGTGGAGCTGTGAAACTCTTGGTGGGTGGGTTGGAGATGGGACACTCCGTTACCTAGTGTGCTCATGTCTGCTTAGTCACTAAGTCGTGTCCAACTTTTGCGGCCCCCTGGGCCTAGCCTATCAGGCTCCTCTATGGGATCCTCCAGGCAAGAACACTGGAGTGGGTGGTCATTTCCTCCTCCAGGAGATCTTCCCAGCCCAGGGAAGATGTCTGCTGCACTGGCAGGTTGGTTCTTTACCATTAGCACCCTTGGAAAGCCCTTTACATAGTAACTAACACCAAGTGGTTGTTGAATGAAGGACAGAGCAGTGAGAGAAACTAAAGGAATTATTTCAAAGGAACCAAGAGGTACGCAGATCTCTGGCCATGGCAACCACACAACGCCATCCCCTAGGGGTTAAGGATGAGGGTGTTACCTTGGTTACCAGGATATAGCTGGTCTGTTCTATTCTGTCACGGTGGGGATGTCAGGTGGGGGAAACCATTGTCCCCTCTTATCCTGAGGGAGGGTATCAAGACAATCAAGATGAGAGTCTCTAGTCTTAGAGTGATGTTGGCGGCTGTTTGGTACTTTCTGCCTGGTGGTGCACAATTGGCTTTGTTACTAAAGCATTAAACCTCCACCAAAGCTATAGTGATGACTTAGCCAACTTGTTTGGACTCTCAAAAACCTTCCCACAGGATTGGCTACATCATTTGCAGGTCCCAGTGCAAAGTGAAAATGTGAGGCTCTTTGTTCAAAAAATATTAAGCATTTTAAGAAGGTGACATCAGACATTAAACCAAGGACAGGGGCCTTCTGAGCAAGAGGCCTTGTGAGAATGACCTGGTCTCCGGCCCAGGAAGCTGCCCCATGATTCACATAAACACACACCCAGTCCCCGTCTTTCTCTGACTCAGTCTCTCACTGTCTAAATCTTTCCACACACTCTCCTTAAGCCATGCCTTCAATCCAGCGTTCCCGCCTCCACGACTTAGGGAATTCCATCGTCCTCACGTGGTTAGAGTCCTGATTCTTAGTCCTTGCATCTGGTAAACACTGGAACCACGGTTTCACCAGTTGTTGCCAGAAATACTCTCCTAGCTGTTTTCTGAATCCGTCCTGTGGACTGGGGTGACGAGCGGGATCGGGAGGCTTGGAATGCTCCTATCACACTTTGAAGACCTCAAAGGAGAAAGCTTTCACCAGTTCCTTCTGAATTGCCTGAGGGCAGCACCCCTCCACTGAAACTATTAACCTTCTTCCAAAGGGAACAGTCTCTTCTCATAGGATGAATATATATTTCTTCTATTAAGAAAATAGTAACCCTTTTCCTTGTAACTCTATAGCCCCAGCATTACTGTGCTCAAAGAAACTTCCTTAGCCAATTTTTATTACAAAGAGCCTCACATTAGCTGAATTTTTTTCTGGCTGGGGTGTCTGGAACTATTCTAAATAGTTAATCTCTGACTCCCCAGGTTTTTCTTTGATGGAAAAAGAAGCTGAGTTTCTGTCATCCCACCTCAGCTTGACAGATCAGAGAGATAATTATAATGGACTATCCATGAGCGAGAGAATGCATCCACAATACTAGACAGAGTCCTTATTTGTAGTTTAGATGAATCCTACTCGAGGGATCCTTTCTTACCACCCTCTGTCCTTCAGCATACCTACACACCTCTTTCTGGAGGAGCAAGGAACTCCACCTGGCTCTAAACTTACACGGACTGAGTCAGTGGGCCCATGATATTGCTCCAAAATTCTTTTATCCAGCCCTTGCATATTGCCGCTTGAGCCTTTCAAAAAAGTTTTCTCTCTTCTCACACCCCAGACTTTCCCCTCTTCCTACAGAACTCTGTCTCCTTCTCTACCCAGGGGATGCCCAACTTCTCTCCATCTCAAAGGATCTCTGGATTTTTGCTTATCTTCTTTCTTTCCCTTCACCTCTGCTCTGAATCCCTTCCATCTCCTCTAACACTTTGTTCCATTGACTTCCCTTTTTTCCTGTCTTAGATCTTTAATTATTTCTTCCCTGGGTCCCTTCTCTGGGTTCAAACATCTCCCACCCTGAAACGACTTTCCCTTGCTCCTGCCTTGCCCTTAAGTCATCATCACATCTCTTTCCTTCACTTCGCAGCCAAATAAATGGAAAAATACCCTTCACGCTCTGCGTCCTATCTCCTTATTTCCTGCATATCCACAGCCCACAGCCACCAGGTCTCCCGCCCTCTCCACTGAAACTGCTCTGACAGAGGTCAATAGCCTCCTCCTGCCAAGCCCAGGGGGCATCTACCAGTCCTTATCTCCCTTGACCTTGCTCTGAGAGTCTCCTGTTAATCACCCCATTCTTTAGGAAACTCACTTCCCTGGGTCTCCACACCTTTCTCTCAAAGTTCTCCTACCTTCTTGGCATCTTACTCTTTTTCATGGTTAAATCATCCTCTCATGATGACAGCAGAGAGACCACACCAGTAATTAGAAGTAGTACACGATACATGGAGTTCCAGTGATGTTGCTCACTGAGAGTAAGAAAGAATCCCATGAATTGTAAACCAAGATTTTGGCAAACTCAGTACACAGGTGTCTTAGGAACTAAGGATGATGTGTCCAGGTGCTTAAGCAAGTACTGTGGAAAATTATCCCTGTCTTTTCCATCTCCAAACTGTCTTCCAAGTTCCCAGATTCCTTCCTATCAGGGTGGAGATATCCAAAATAGACACATGGCCCTAGCGCTCAAATGCCATCTGGCTTTACGACACTGAATAAATTTAAATAATCCAAACTTACAAGTCTGAGGATCAAAGGCGATGAATGACTGCGGTTCAGTGTCTCCCTGTGTGCCCTGCAAGAATATTACTCTAGCAACTCTTGCCCCCTGTCTCCTACATGATCAGTTTTCCACTCTTCCATCAGCATAAAAACATGCTACTCTTCTCCCATCTTTGAAAAAAAAATTGCCCTATCCCCCTTCTTTGCTTCCTTTTCCAGGTAAAGTTTCTTACAAAAGTCAGCCATACCTGCTTTCTCTCACTTCTCTTTCCCCATTTTCTCTCTCTCTTTCTAAATTTTAGTCTGGGCTGTGCTGGGCCTCTATCCCTGCGTGTGGTCTCTCACTAGCTGCGGCAAGCGGGGCTCCTCTCTGGTTGCGCTGTGCCCGCTCTGGCGCGTGGGCTTCAGTAGCTGCGGCTCGTAGGCTCTAGAGCTCAGTCTCGGCAGCTGTGGCCCACGGGCTTAGTTGCCCCAAGGCATGTGGGATCTTCCTGGACCAGTGACCAAACCTATGTCCTCAGCATTGGCAGCTGGATTCTTGAGCACTCGACCACTAGGGAAGCCCCTTCCCTGTCCCATTCTCTCTTAAACCAGCCCTAATTAGACTTCCTCTCCAGTAGCCCCCAGCAAAACATTCTTATCACTAATGTCTTCCATGTTGTAAAATGCTGTGGTCAATCTCATTCCTTCTGTTACTTAACCTATCAGCCGCATTGGACGTAGTTATTCATTCCCTCCTCCTTGATCTTTTTCACTTGTCTTTTGGGTCATCTTACTCTTGCTTTCCACTTCCCTACCTCACTTAGTTTCTTTTGGTTCTCTCTCTCTCTCCCCCTTGGAATGGCCTCAGGCCTAGTACCTTCTCTTCTCTTCTCCCTACACTCACTCCTTGATGATCTTATTTTCTATATCATTTCTAAGCTAATGACTCCCACATGTTTATCTTCAGCCCAGATTCCTCTGCAAACTTTTGGCATCTCCCCTTGGACATCTAATAGACTTCTTAAATTCAACATCACCACATGAACTGTTCTTCTTCCAGTCTGCTCCACCCACAGATTTTCCCAGTTCAGTTGACAGGAATCTCATCCTCCAGTTGCTCAAGCTAAAAGCCTTGGGGTCAAGCTGGATGCCTCCCCTTCCTCTTCACATTTATGCATCAGGAACTGCTGTTGGCTCCACCTGAATATGATATCAAGAATTCAACCACGCTCCCCTGCTAGTGCTAGCATCTTGGTCCAGGTCTCCATCATCTCTCACTTGAATTATTAAACAGCCTCTCATCCAGTCTCCCTGATAATTCAGTTCAGTTCAGTTCAGTTCAGTCGTTCAGTCATGTCCAACTCTTTGCAACCCTATGGACTGCAGCACACCAGGTTTCCCTGTCCATCACCAACTCCCAGAGCTGGCTCAAACTCATGTCCATCACATCAGTGATGCCATCCGACGATCTCATCCTCTGTATCCCCCTTCTCCTGCCCTCAGTCTTTCCCAGTATCAGAGTCTTTT
Organism: Nanger dama; assembly: GCA_917880005.1. Taxonomy (NCBI): domain Eukaryota; kingdom Metazoa; phylum Chordata; class Mammalia; order Artiodactyla; family Bovidae; genus Nanger; species Nanger dama. Next base: position 23,554,395 of record CAKJTW010000025.1, on the reverse strand, counting down.
CCAATGAATCAGTTCTTTCCATCATGTGGACAAAGTATTGGAGTTTCAGCTTCAGCATCAGTCCTTCCAATGCAGATTCAGCACTAATTTCCTTTAGGATTGACTGGTTGGATCTCTTTGCAGTCCAAGGGACTATCAAAAGTCTTCTCCAAACCACAGTTCAAAAGCATCAATTCCTTGGTGCTCAGCTTTCTTTATACTCCAACTCTCACATCCATACATGACTACTGGAAAAACCATAGATTTGACTAGATAGACTTTGTTGGCAAAGTAATGTCTCTGCTTCTTAATACGCTGTCTAGGTTGGTCATAACTTTTCTTCCAAGGAGCAAACATCTTTTAATTTCATGCAACCACCATCTACAGTGATTTTGGAGCCCAAGAAAATTAAGTCTCTCATTGTTTTCATTGTTTCCCCATCTATTTGCCATGAACTGATGGGACTGGATGCCACGAATTTTGTCTTCTGAATGTTAGTTTTAAGCCAACTTTTTCACTCTCCTCTTTCACTTTCATCAGGAGGCTCTTTAGTTCTTCTTCACTTTCTGCCATAAGGGTGGTGTCATCTGCATATCTGAGGTTATTGATGTTTCTCCCGGAAGTCTTGATTCCAACTTGTGTTTCATCCATCCCAGCATTTCTCATGATGTACTCTGCATATCAGTTAAATAAGCAGTGTGATGATATACAGCCTTGAGTACTCCTTGCCCAATTTGGAACCAGTCTGTTGTTCTGTGTCCAGTTCTAACTGTTGTTTCTTGACCTGCATATAGGTTTCTCAAGAGGCAGGTCAGGTGGTCTGATATTCCCATCTCTTTCAGAATTTTCCACAATTTGTTGTGATCCACACAGTCAGAGGCTTTGGCATAGTTAATAAAGCAGAAGTAGATGTTTTTCTGGAACTCTCTTGCTTTTTCGATGATCAAACAGATGTTGGCAATTTGATCTCTGGTTCCTCTGCCTTTTCTAAAACCAGCTTGAACATCTGGAAGTTCATAGTTCATGTACTGTTGAAGCATGGCTTGGAGAATTTTGAGTATTACTTTGCTAGCGTGTAAGATGAGTGCAATTGTGTGGTAGTTTGAGCATTCTTTGGCATTGCCTTTCTTTGGGATTGGAATGAAAACTGACCTTTTCCAGTCCTGTGGCCACTGCTGAGTTTTCCAAATTTGCTGGCATATTGAGTGCAGCACTTTCACAGCATCATCTTTTAGGATCTGAAAGAGCTCAACTGGTATCCCATCACCTCCACTAACTTTGTTCATAATGATGCTTCCTAAGGCCCACTTGACTTCACACTCTAGGATGTCTGGCTCTAGGTGAATGATCACATCATCGTGGTTATCTGGGTCATGAAGATCTTTTTGTACAGTTCTTCTGTGTATTCTTGGCACCTCTTCTTAATATCTTCTGCTTCTGTTAGGTCTGTACCATTTCTGTCCTTTATTGAGCTCATCTTTGCCTGAAACGTTCCCTTGGTATCTCTGATTTTCTTGAAGAGATCTCTAGTCTTCCCCATTCTGTTGTTTTCCTCTATTTCTTTGCATTGATCACTGAGGAAGGCTTTCTTATCTCTCCATGCTATTTTTGGAACTCTGCATTCAAATGGATATATCTTTCCTTTTCTCCTTTGCCTTTGGCTTCTTTTCTTTTCACAGCTATTTGTAAGGCCTTCTTAGACAACCATTTTGCCTTTTGTATTTTTTTTCTTGGGGATGGTCTTGATCACTGTCTCCTGTACAATGTCATGAACCTCCATCCATAGTTCTTCAGGCATTCTATCAGATCTAATTCCTTGAATCTATTTGTCACTTTCATTGTATAATTGTAAGGGTCATACCTAAATGGTCTAGTGGTTTTCCCTACTTTCTTCAATTTAAGTCTTAATTTGACAATAATGAGTTCATGACCAGAGCCAGAGTCAGCTCCTGGTCTTTTTTGCTGATGGTATAGAGCTTCTCCATCTTTGGTTATGAAGAATATAATCAATCTGATTTCTGTATTGACCATCTGGTGATGTCCATGTGTAGAGTCTTCTCTTGTGTTGTTGGAAGAGGGTGTTTGCTATGACCAGTGCGTTCTCTTGGCAAAACTGTATTAGCCTTTGCCCTGCTTCATTCTGTACTCCAAGGCCAAATTTGCCTGTTACTACCTGTTCTCTATCTTTTCCCTCTTCTGCCCATGTATTCTCAAAACATAATCAGAGTGATATAATGTATCTGTAATTCCTTTACCCCTATCCCACCCCCAAGCTTCTGATAACCAACATTCTACTCTCTTGTTTGAGTTCAGCTTTTTAGACTTTACATATCAGTTAAATCATACAGTATTTGTCTTTATCTGATTTATCTTTGACTTAGCATAATGCCTTAGGATGCATTCACGGTGTTGAAAATGGCAGAATGTCCTTCTTTCTCGTGGGTGAATAATATTCTATTGTATATATGTACCACATCATCTTTATCCATTCATTCACTGGTGAACACTTGGGTTGTTCCTACCAGTGGGTTGTTTCTATCTTGGCTGTTGTGAATAAGCTGCAATAAACAAGAGAGTGCAGCTATACTTTTTGATACCCTGTTTTCATTTCCTCTGAGTATATAACCAGAATTGGGGTTTCTGAGTCATGTGATAGCTCTATACTGTTTTCCACTGTGGCCCTACCAATTTACTTTCCCACCAACAGTGAACAAGGTTTCTTCTTTCTCTACAGTCTTGCCAGCACCTGTTAACTGTTGTATTTTTATAATAGACATTCTAACAAGTGTGAGGTGATAGCTCACTGTGGTTTTGATTTGCATTTTCCTGATGATTAGTGATGTTGAACACCTTTCCATGTACCTGTTGGCCAACTGTATATCTTGGAAAAATGTCTGTTCAGTTTTTCTGCCCATTTTCTCATTGGATTGTATTTTGTGTTCTGTTTTTCTTTTGCTATTAAGTTGTATGAGTTACTTTTATGTTTTGGATATTAACCCCTTATCTGATATATTTTCGCCCATTCTGTATGTTATTTTTTCATTTTGCTTATTTTGCTGTGCAGAAGCTTTTTAGTTTGATGTAGTTCTGCTGGTTGACACCCAAAGCAAACTGAGAAAGAACAGCAAAGCCAGAGGCATTATACTTCCTGATTTCAAACTATACTACAAATTTAGCAATTAAAACAGTGTGCATGCTTCGTTACTCAGTCATGTCTGATTCTTTGCAATCTCATGGACTGTAGCCCACCAGGTCCTCTGTCTTTGGGATTCTCCAGGCAAGAATACTGAAGTGGGTAGCCATTCCCTTCTCTAGGGGATCTTCCCAACTCAGGGACTGAACCCATGTCTTCTGCATTGCGGGTGGATTCTTTACCATCTGAGCCACCAGGGAAACCCAATTAAAACAGTATAGTATTGGCATGAAAATAGACACATAGACCAGTGGAACAAAATAGAGAACCAATGAATAAACCTCTACATATAAGGTCAACTAATATATGACAAGGATTCAAGAATACTCAATAGCGGAAGGATAGTATCATCAATAAATGGTGTTGAGAAAACTGGATAATCACGAACAGAAAATGAAACTAGGGCACAATCCAACACCACTCACAAAAACTAACTTTAAATGGATTAAAGACTTCAACATAACACCTGAACCATAAAATTCCAAGAAGAAAACAGGGGGAAAGCTCCTTGACATTGGTCTTGGCAATGATTTTCTGAATATGACACCGAAAGCACAAACACCAAAAGCAAAAATCTACAGGTAAGCTAAAAAGCTTGTTCAGAGCAAGAGAATAAGCCTTAAAAATTTGGGGGGGCGCTGTACTGGGTCTTCATTGCTTTGAGTGGGTTTTCTCTAGTTGCAGCGAGTTGGGGCTACTCTCTAGTTGTGGTATGATGGCTTCTCATTGCAGTGTCTTCTCTTATTGCAGAGCATGGGCTCTAGAGTGCATGGGCTTCAGTTGTTAACGCTTGCAGGCTCTAGAGTAGGGGCTGAGTAGTTGTGGCTCATGGGCTCAGCTGCCTCACGACATGTGGAATCCTCCCAGGCCAGGGATCAGACTTGTGTCCCCAACATTGACAGGCAGACTCAACTGCTGGACCACCAGGGAAGTCCTGAGAATAAGCATCTTAAAAATGAATTCATTCATCCTCCATCCATGTAATTTCACACTCAAATCCTCCGCACAGTCCAGAGCAGGATCCATGTCCAAGAGCAGCAGCAGCACATCCATAAATCTTCACAAGATGTGGGTTCGGTTGCCTTTTGATTTGAGGACATAGACCAGGAAATCTGCAGACACAGTTCCCTGAGGCCTGATTGGAGTCAGTCATGAGAGCAGATACAGGTGGCACTGAGCCCCAGGTCCCAGTAACAGAGGAGCCCGCATGCTCTTCAGCAAGTGTATCTGCCAAATGCCCTCCAAAGCGCGAGGTTCAGAGCAGGGCACCCTCTCCGGGGTCTGAGAGTGATGATGGAACAGCCACCAGGTGCAGGACAACACTGGTCCTTGGCCATTCCTCCTTCCCAGTCTGTACAACTGGCAGAAAGGTCATTCCCTTCCCTGTGCTCTGGATAAACTGCCTAAGGATGGGCATGGTAGTATCTCACGGGAGCTCTGAGCCTTTGGAAAAATCCCTTCTCTTTGAGGATCATGAAGAGTGCTGGTGCTTCGAACAAACTCTGGTCCAGTGGTGGGGGGCAATCCAGGGGTGGGGAAGTGGGAGGGACAAACTACTGAGTGTGAGATAGGCTCAAGGATGTGTTGTACAACATAGAGCAGGACAGGTGCAGGAAAATACTGGTAGATACATCAATATTTTGTGATAACTGTAAATGGAGAACAACTTTTAAAATTGTATGAAATTTAAACAGTTTTTAAAGAGTGCTAGTGCTTTGGTTTCATATTATTGTGTTGCCTCTCGCCTCCAAACCTACCTTTCTCCATTTTTCTTTATGATGCTGAGGCTGGGAGCCTGCAAACTTCCCTTCTGCTCTGCCAGTTGGTTCTCTTAACGGCAAGGATTCTATCCACAGGGGGCGCTAGACGGGAGGGGCGTGCTCCTTCCAGCCTGCCTTCTGCTGGGGTCAATCGCCCAGACTTGCTTCTGGAACTCAGGTGTGACTGACTGTTCCTCCCGTTGCTGTTGTTTAGTCCCTAAGACATGTCTGGCTTTTTTTCGACCCCATGGAATGTAGCCCGCCAGGCTCCTCTGTCCATGGGATTTCCCAGGCAAGAATACTGGAGTGGGTTGCCATTTCCTTCTCCAGGGGATCTTCCCCATCCAGGGGGCTGAACCTGCGTTGGTCTCCTGCATTGCAGGTGGATTCTTTACCACTGAGCCACCAGAGAATTTGGGTTGCAGTTTCCTAACACTCACAGGTAGTTGTGTCTACCTCAGATAACTCAGAGAAGGCAATGGCAGTCCACTCCAGTCCTCTTGCCTGGAAAATCCCACGGGCAGAGGAGCCTGGTACGCTGCATTCCATCCGGGCCCTGACTGGTGCAGGTTTAAATCTCAGCCTAACTCTTCCTAGCTGTGAGGTTCTGTTAGTTGACTTAAGTTATGCTGTGGTAACAAAATAACCCAAACTGCAGTGGCTGACAACAGAGGGTTTGTTTTGTACTCAGGCCTAGGCTGGTCATTCTTGGCCATAGCCCTGGGATCCAGGCTGAAGGAACAGCCCCCATCAGAGACGCTGCCATCTGTGCAGCAAAGCAATAAAGGAAGATGATGGGATCAAGAGAGACTTTGACTTGAATATTGCATGTGCCATTTCTCCCTGCATTACATTGGCTAAAGCAGGTCACGTGGACAAGTCCAACATCAATGGGGTCAAAAGTGCTACCTTCCATAAGGAGCGGCTCTATAAGGGAGGAGTTCAAATATTTTAAACAATAATACATCCAACAGTGAGCATCCCCAGGTGGTAAGGTGGGCTGGTCTAGGAGAACTGAGTACTGTGGGGTTTGTGTGTGTGTGTGAATTAAAGAGCCCGTCTTTAAAGCACTGTCCTCTGGAAGCTGGCTTCTGTAGTGTGTCCCTCCCCCAGGGGTGACACTGAAGGCAGACAGCCTCCCATTCTGAGAAACGCCCTGGGAATCTAGTAGCAGCAGCAGCAGTTAACGCTGCATGCCTTAACTCTTACTGAGAATTTCGACGTGGTGCTGGACCGAGAGTCCAGTGGGGGCCACCGCGAGCAGCCAGCCCTCCCCCAAGCACACACAGAGAGGCAGGCAACAGTGGCCTGCGCCCCACAGGAGGCAGCAAGGATGCCCCAGCGCTCCCAGTGGGGTCGAAACCCCACCTCCGGGGATTCTGAGTTGATCAGAATAAGGGAAACCAGGAAGTGGGGGACTTCTTCATATGCAGCCTTGGAATCACTCAATTTGAATTCTTAAAAGAATTCTGACTTTATTTGTAAATCCAGCTATTAGTTATTTGTTCTGGTTTATCTTTCACATTGAAATTGGATTTTTTTTTCTGAGTACATAAATAATATGATGATTTTTAATAATTAGAACTATTCATATAAATATCTGGACCAAAAAAGTCACCTAAAACCTCATACTCTAAGCATTAATGCTGGTGATTAGTTTTCTTGTACCTCTTTACACATTCATATACACATAGGTACATGTAAATTTTCATGAATGAGAAGGTATCATTAATTTTTAAATTATCAACCAGTTTCACTGCCATCCCCCAGCCCATCCATGCCCCACCAATGATCCTTGTTCCCCTTCTGGTAGATGGCTTTCCTCTCCCTACACCCATACAGTCCTGTACAGTCTGTTATCTGTGGCCGTGCTCTACTGGTCTTTGCTTTAGAAAATGAGATCACCCATTTCCTTGCATCTTCTGTCTGTCAGCAGTACCCTTGGAAATCCCTGTGGGTCGCCAGAAAGGGCTCCAGCTCCCCATAAATGGCTGCTTACTCTTCTATGGCAAATTGTGTTAAGCTGGAATTTCCCCACCTACTTTCTCCAAGGACGTGGACCCTTGCAGAGGCAGAGGAATTCGGAAGATGCACTGGCAAGACAGTGTGGTACAGGGCGAGCCCAGGAATTGTGAACTGAAGACTAGTTTTCTTAGTTCCAGGTGAGGGCTAGATTATGGGGAAAGAGCCTTTAGATAATGATAGTGTCGATGTTGCTGCTGATAGCAGTGGCCATCATTGCATTCATTGATTTTGACTTTATTACTGATTTTATTGTTTTTTTTTCTAAGCTTATTTTTTCAGTAACGAATGTCTTTCATGTTTCAAAACATATACAGGGCACATGGTGAAAAATCCCCTTCCAGCTCCTGTCTCTTAGTCATCCAGTTCCTGACCCCATCGAAGACCACAGTTGCTGGCTTCTTCTATATGTACTTTACAAATTAGAAATAATTTTAATTTTCTTTATACCATCTACTCCTCTACCATGCAAGGCAGTAGGACAAACCTCATCCAGTGTTACAGATGAGGAAGACAAGGCCAAGATTCAGACAGAACACTACCCAGCCCAGGATCCCTGTGGGTCAGACCCCAGGGCTACTCAGCTGGCTGTCTACAGGTTGAGTGAGCTCTCCCCATGGCTCAGTGAAAGGGAGCCAATCAGAAACCCTTCTCTAGAGTGAAATGTATCACTGTGGCAAGCCTGGGTTTTTCTACCCGGAGGCTTTTTCCCCCCTTAACACAGAGAGCTGACTCCTCGAGCAGCGAGCAGCGGGATGTGGCCGAGCCAAGGCCCGTCCGCCTACGTCCTTACAGCTGGAGCTCCTGGTAAGGCCCATGCTTGTGCAGCTGGGCCTCTGCGCCTTCACTCTCTGCCCAGAAACCTACCCCCAGGGCTTCAGGACAGAGGCTGCCTGTTCCTGCATCTGTTTTGCTATCTCAGCTGGCAAGCCCCTCCTGCTGCCCCTTGATAAAAATCCCTGATACTCAGTTGAGAAAGCACCTGGGTGCTCCTGGGCATCATCCACCTGGTCCTTTCAACGAGCTCATGAGACAGGACCGAGGAAGTGGAGTGCGGCTCAGAGACGCCAAGTGACTTGCCTGAGATGCCACAGCGTGCAGATGGCCCCACTGGGACAGCAACTAAGGCTTTCTCCAGCCAGTGCTCATGCCTGGTCTGCTGCACCAAGCCACCTCCTGGATGGCCCATGCCCTTGGCTTCTGCCTCCAGTGCACAAGCAGGATTATGCAGAGGTCTTAGGCATGGGGATCAGCAGACAGGCCTTGAGGGCTGGCTTTGTACTTGCCAACTCCACCATATACGGCATGTTCCTAATTGCTTTAAATTCTGCACAGCTGAAAAGTGGAGATGCTAAGATTTCACTCCTAAGGCCATGAGAGATCACAGCACAAAACAAGAACGTGAGGCCATGCACGCTTGCATACTCGTCTCAGGACTGCACTGGATGTAAGGAGTAAAGGCTGTTGATGATGACTTTAAAACTCACCTATTGGGGAGTTCTGTGACACCCTAGTGGCTAGGACTCCACCTCTCCACAGCAGGGTGGCACAGGTTCAATCCCCCACCAAGATCCCACAAGCCACACATCATGGCCAGAAATAAAAAAAAATCAACCAAACAAAAAAACCCTTCCTCATTAGATCCATTTTTCCTCCCTTGCTCTCAGCCAACAGGTCTAGACTCCTAGTCTTTGAGTGTGGGGGCACTGTTCTGCACAGAATGGTTGAAATTTTGAGCTGGGCCTTATAGGATGACTAGTCAGACAAACAAGAGAGAGGTTGCCAAGACCAGTAGGTGTGAGAGTGCTGGGTTTTCCAAAAATGATGGCTCTTCTCATGTGTCTGGACCTTGCAGGTGGCCTAAGGGGATGCAAGGAGAGATAAGCCTAGAGAGGTAAACAGGGACCAATGCAGCGAGGAATGGATAACGAAACTGGCTTATGGTTTGGAGGGTCCATGATGGGGGTCAAACCAGACCTCCAAGTCTGAGTCTATTTTAAGCAGGATGGAAAAAACCCAGAACTTTCTGGGTGCTTCCAGCTACCCCACAACTGATTGGCAGCAAGAACAATATTTTCGTTGTTAGGTGAACTCATCTGTTTCTCTTCCCAATTGTAAGTTCCTTATGGATAATTCTGTTTTCCCTAGATTTACCCATCTACCCTTCCCATTGCTAGGGTGATTTCAGATGAAGATGATCTTTTCTGAATTTGAGAATAGAAACACTTAGGAACATGCAATTGTAAAGTCAGAAAGGTTTTGATTATTGGTATGAAAGAAGGATTAGATTAGAATAAGAAAAAACAAAACAGATAGCTGCCTCTTAGCTTGGCCTGTCTGCAACACAGCAAAACAGATCAATAAGTTTCTTACTAAAACCAGGGGAGAAAAATTCTCTAAAGTTTATAATGAACAAGAAATGGTACAGGGACTTCCCTGATGGTCCAAGTGGTTAATAAGAGTCCATGCTTCCAATGCATGGGGCATGGTTTTGATCCCTGATAGGACTTCCCTGGTGTCTCAGATGGTAAAGAATCTGCCTGCAAGGCAGGAGAGCCAGGTTTGATTTCTGGGTCAGGAAGATCCCTTGGAGAAGGGAACAGCTACTCACTCCAGTATTCTTGCGTGGAGAATTCCATGGACAGAGGAACCTGGCAGGCTATAGTCCATGGGGTCGCAAAGAATCGGACACAACTGAGCGACTAACACTTTCAGTTTCTCTGGGAATTAAGGCCCACATGCTGTGTGGCGTGGCCAAAACAACAACAAGAGATGGTCCACAGAAAAGAATAGCATGATATCTGTAATTTCTAATCGTATGTTTATGACATGCACCAGCACTTACTTTGACAGGCCATCTTCATTTTATTTTTATGGACATGAACGTATTTCTAAGCATAACCTAATTTCCCCAGGCCTCGCCAAACTGTGGGTAGTCTTGGGGTTACATTGAATAGTAATAACTTAATTTTTTCAGTTTATGCCAGTAATAAGCAAAATAATGCACCCTTCCCCCAACCCAGATGTTCACATCCTAATCACCAGATACTGTGAATGTTAGTCATATGGCAAAGGGGAATTAAGGATGCTAATCAGTTGACTTTAGGATAAGGAGCTAATCCAGGCAGGCCCAGTGTAATTAGAGGGTTCAGATAAGAGGGAGACATGAGAGTCAGTTGAAGGAGTAGATGTGACGGTAGAAGCAGAGCTCTGAATGATGTGGCCACAAGCCAAAGAATGTGGGCAGCCTATAGAAGATGGAAAAGGCAAGGGAAACAGATTCTCCCTTGGCACCTCCAGAGAGAAACACAGCCCTGCCAACACCCTGATTTGAGCTGCGTGAGACCCTTGGACCTCCAGAACTGTAAGATAATAAATCTGTGTTGTTTTAAGCTGCTAATCCTGTGGGGATCTGCTGCAGGTGAAATGGGAAATAAATCTAATACCTTTGCTTGCTGACCCAGGAGCTGAGCCCTCTCCACCCACCCCAAGACTCACTGTTTATTCTGGACCGGCATCCCGGCTGACTCATGAGAACTCGTAAACACGGCCCCCACATTCTTCCACTCCAGCTCCTTTGGTGACATGTGATGTCTGTGTTACCTTTGGGCCACGCTCTCCACCGCTGCAGGTGTCCACTGAGAGCACCCAGGCCCACTGCCAGGGATCCCTGTGGGGGACACAGAGCATCAGGGGCTTACACTTCCCAAGTGACACTCTGTCCCTGCTGCGCTCAGCCCTCCACACCTCCTTCAAGCTGACCAGGAAGGAGCTGATGAAGTCCTCCTTCCCACAGGCCATCTTTTTCACCCAGGCATCTGGTCTCACGGAGTGTAGCCCACGTCCCTGTGCGATACCGTTCGCTGGCAGCCCCAGGCTCGCAGGGTGTGGTCTCCGGGGAAGGGCCAGGAACTAGAGCATCCCACCTCAGCCATCTGTCCCGTCTGGCCCTCCTAAGGCTGTCGCTGCCACCTGCCTGGGTCCTTCAGCCGCATCCCCTCCCCTACACGCAGACTTTCCACACACATGCCCACTCTTGCCAGACGTACCCAGGTGTATATCCATTCCTGCTAAGGCCACAGAGATCCCCTTCCGTGACCACAGAAGAGTTTTATTTCTCCACCTGGCCCCTAACTCCTGCTTCTACAATCCTGAGGTCCTCCACCCTGAACTGGGCCACCACAGTGGTTTCTCAGGACCTGCCAGCAGGGCAGAGCCACTGCGAAGCTTTACTCCCAGGGGCACGGGCACCCAATCGTCCCTTTTCCACCTGCAGCAGCTGGGATACCCAGCAGAGAGGCCAGGTGTGTGCCCTCCACAGACTCATTTGCCAAGGCAGCCACTCTGGGAGTGAGATGCGGATGTGGTAGCAAGTAAACAGACACCCTCCTCCCACCTCATCACTAAAAGAGCTTGCCCTCACCCCCTGACGGCCAGCGAGAGTGGGCCGGGATGACCCTGGTGTCCCATCCCCGGCCTCTCCCGGAGAACCCCCAGGTGGCCGGCTCCAGCTGACAAAGCAGTGTGGGAGAAGGGGGAGGAGGAAGGGGTTTCCTGCAAGCTGGGCCAGGACCCACCAATCAGACCCTGTCTCGGCAGCTGAGTCTCTCGTGGAGCTCATTTGCATAATTTGGTTCAATATTTACCGAGCCAACCTCATTTTCTGGGCTGTCTCCATGGCCGACAGCTGGGAAGGCTGCAATTACGGCATTACAGGCGCACAGGGAAGCCGCCGTGAGCACACACCGAGACGCAGCTTCCAAACAAATGCAGCCCCGGGGAGCCCCGCCGCAGCCACCCCTGTCTCTGCAGCTGGAGCTCTTCCTGGGCCGCGTCTGCAAGCCCGCTCCACCCCGACACAGCCGGCGACCACGGCGACAACTGTTACTTTTTATGAAGCTAATCCTAAGAGCTGACCGCGGCTGGGGCTTAGGTGCAGGCACTGGGCTAGAGTCCCTCCGTGGAATTTCTCACTTAGTCCTCACTGCTGCCCTGGGAGGCAATGAATCTGTGAGGACTGTTTCAGGCCACCGTTCAGACAACATGAGACTTTGTTAGCCCAGAGGGAGCCCCGGCTTCAGACATATCTGGGTTCAAGATGAAGAAGGCATCATCAAAACTCTTTTTCTCCAAGGAACTGCTGCCCTCACTCAAGGAGGCTCCCCACTGTGCCGACTCCAGCCCTACCATTACCCAGTCTAGCGCTGGAAGTTTGAGCGCAGCTGCCAGCGTCCCTGAGACTCACTCCGGATTGGACAGGCAGGGAAATTTACTTTTCAAGGGAAAGCCTTCTGTGGTCCAGAGCGGAGCAGAGAGAGGATAGGGGAAGGATCCAGGGCAGACAGGCAAAGGACTGGCATATTCGTCCACAACTCACTGACCCTGCCCTGGAATGCAGGTTCCTTCAGAGCAGGGACCCATCCTATTTACTCCCCATCACCTAGCAGTGTCTCTAGACATGAGAGGCTCTCAGTAAATATCAACGGATTGAGGTTGATTCCTGTTTCTTGAGGGACTGGAACATATTTGAGGCTTAGACAGCCATTGTGTGGATAAAAATAGCCATTCAAGTCGGACTGCCATGATTAAATGAGAAAATATAAGCAAACATGCCTAAAAATACAGACAACTCATAGGGGCTCCATAAGAGTGTAGACTTCATAGACTCATCCATTTTCCAGTTGTACTCGGCCATGGTAATCTGACTCAGATGGACAGTGATTTCCTATAGGCTACTTGTGTCTCCTGATAAAATCGTTTTAAAAAATAATAGCACTAGGGTTGGGGGAAGAGAGAAACAGGTCACAGAGATTAAGAGGCACACACTTTCAGTTACTAAATAAGTGAGTCACAGGAGATGAAATGTGGGAATATAGTCAATAATTATGTGCTAATATTTTTATATGGTGACAGATGGCAACAAGATTTATCATGACCATTTTGAAATGTACAGAAATATCAGATCACTGTGTTGTGTACCAGGGACTAACATACTGTTGTAGGTCAATGATACTTACTTTAAAAACAACAAACTCATAGAAAAAGTGATCAGATTCATTGTCACCAGGGGTGGAGGTTGGGGTGGGGAATTGGATAGAGGCAGTCAAAATGTACAAACTTTCAGCTATAAGATAGATAAGTACTGTGATATAATGAACAGCATGATAAATATAATTAACACTGCTGTAAGTTATATATGAAAGTTGTTAAGACAGTAAATCCTAATAGTTCTCACCACAAAGAAAAAGATTTTTTGTCTTTAATTTTATATCTATATGAGATGGTGTTCACTAAACTTGTGATAATCATTTAATGATGTATATAAGCCAAATCATCATTATGCTATACACCTTAAACTTGTAAGTGCTGTATGCCACTTTTGTCAATAAACTGAAAGAAAAATAATAGCACAAGTCATTTTTAGCATGCTTTGCCATTTACAATTCACCTTTACAATAATGATTTCATTTGAGTCTCTCTACAAATTCACGTTTACATCCTGATGAAGGTGAAAGAGGAAAGTGAAAAAGATGGCTTAAAAACTCAATATTCAAAAAACTTAGGTCATGGCATCTGGTCCCATCACTTCATGGCAAATAGAAGCGGGAAAAGTGGAAGCAGTGACAGACTTTATTTTTTGGGCTCCAAAGTCACTGTGGACAGTGACTGCATCCATGAAATTAAAAGACCTTTGATCCTTGGAAGGAAAGCTATGACCAACCTAGACGGCAATATTTAAAAGCAAAGACATCACTTTGCTAATAAAGGTCTGTATTGTCAAAGGTATGGTTTTTCCAGTAGTCATGTACAGATGTCAGAGTTGGACCACAAAGAAGGCTGAGCACCAAAGAACTGATGCTTTCAAACTGTGGTGCTGGAGAAGGACTCTTGAGAGTCACTTGGACTGCAAGGAGATCAAACCAGTCAACACTAAAGGAAATCAACCCTGAATATTCATTGGAAGGACTGATGTTGAAGCCGAAACTCCAATACTTAAACTACCTGATGCGAAGAGCCAACTCATTGGAAAAGACCCTGATGATGGGAAAGATTGAAGGCAAAAGGAGAAGAGGGTGGCAGAGAATGAGATGGTTAGATAGCACAACCAATTCAACGGACATGGATTTGAGCAAACTCTGGGTGATGGTGAAGGACAAGGAAGCCTGGCTTGCTTAGTCCATGGGTTCTCAAAGTCTGGACACAACTTAGCGACTGAACAACGACAAACAAAACCTCCGTGTGATTAGCCGATGACACCTAATGTTTGTGGAGAGCTTCTCCATGCCAGGCATCGTTCTGGATGCACGGTTCTAGATGCTGTGCGTTTGTTCATTCCCTTCATCTTCACAAGAGCCCTCTAAAGTGGATGCTATTCTCCCCATATCACAGATGAAGCAAGTGAGGCACAGAGCAGTTAACATGATGATGGTCACACAGCTGATAAACAGCAGATACTCCAATCATCTGGCTTTGGCCTACCGTATTTAACCACTAAGCAAGATGCTGTTTTAGTGAGTTCCATGAGAAAACTTGACCTGAAATAACGCAGCGGCCTCACAAGGAGAAAGTAGCCAAGCTTTGGAAGCGAGTGCAAGTAATCTGCACTTTTTCCCACTTCCCAGTCAGTAAAGCCCAGTTTCTTTCCTTCCATAGTACAAAAGTGGGTGCTCAGAGCACCCCCTGTTCTCAGGGGGCAGCCACTGTGGGACTCCGGACCCAGAACCAGACCCAGAACAGACAGCCTGCAGGCACCCGGGAGGTCCGTGAGCTGGCTGAGTGGTGTGGGCAGGAGAACGGGGATCCCCTACTTAATTCCTCCTTGCTTCACGCCAGACCTCAGGGCCAGGGAGGCCGGGTGCTGGGCGGTCAGACAGAGGGGTGTGCTTGCCGGGTGCACCTGGAGCCAAGCCCGGAGCAGCTCTGGGCGCCCTGATAAGGCACCCACCCCCACACACACCGGAGAGCACCAGGAACCATCTGAGAGGCAGATCACAACAAGCATCTCACTGAGCTGGGCCTGGTGGGAGTTTTTTCCATTCACCAGCAGAGAGGAGACACTCACCAAGAAAACAGTGGACTAGTCAGCACGCCGCACTGTGAGCCTGCCCACACACACACCTGGGGCGGCAAGCGGCACCTGGAGGGCTTATGGCCACAAAGCCTCTGTGGGAACAGCAGGCAGGAGGGCCGCTGGGTCAAAAGTTTACACTGCAGAGTCCCAGTCTCTGAATGCAGGGTGGCATTGAGATCTGACCTTGGAGCCGTAAAGGATATCAGTGGAAATCCGTCTAAAGCCAGTGATTTAATCCTCTGTAATGTGCTAATGCCTCAGTTGTGAACAATGTACCCAGGTTGTGTACGAAGTTAACATCAGGGAACACTGAGAGAAGGACAGACAGGAGCTCTCTGAGTTACCATTTTCCGAAAATTTTAAATTATTCCAAAGAAATTTTGTCAAATTAAAAAAAATTTTTCTCCAGAGGGACTCTCAACCCCATCGCATGCTCTGCAGCCTAAGTCATTTCCGCTTTTTGTGCCTCGGTTTCTTCATGCGGGCACACAAACGTGGGGTAATGATGGTCCCTGCCCTAGAGGATAAAGAGCCCTTAGCCTCATCCGACCCTGTAAACACGGAACAAACATGGGCGGTTATAATTATCCACACAGTCCGCCTTCACCCACAAACGACATCTCCAGGACTGGCCCCAGATTCCCCTCCATGGAAGGACTTGCTGCGAGCTGCAGAGAGCAGCCCTTCCTGGGGGCAGCCAGACCTGCTGGCCGAGTGATGCCGCAGGGGACTGTGGCTCAGAGGCCCAGGCACTTGTCAGATGTGGGACAGCTCTGCCCAGCAAGGCTGGCTCCAGGTCTCCCTGCGGACTGGTGGAGGCTTCATCAGGCTGCTTCGCAGCTGCCTCCCTCCTCTGCTGATCCCCAACAACTCTCTTGCCCCTCGAACTCCATCTCAGTGCTTGCTTCCTGGGAACCTTACCTGCGGCGGTTGGTCCTGGGAGTGGTCCAAGAAAGCAGGTAGATAAATGGGGCTCGGGACTGCCTGAGTCCCCACTCCTCTGGCAAGGAAGAGCCCATCACTGGTGGAAGGAAAAGCCCGGGCAGGCGCCAACATAAGGTGGTTGTCGACTGATGAATGGGTCCTGTGCCTGTGGGTGGAGGGTGCGGGCAGGCCTTGAATGTACCGGACATGTGAGGCTGGGGGTGGGGCGGCGAGTAATCGTGACTTTAAAGATGACAGTGTCAGGGTTTCCCTGGTGGTCCAGGAGTTAAGACTCTGCCTTGCCAATGCAGGAGACAGGGGTTCGTTCCCTAATATGGGCCGATGCTACAGGCCACGGAGCAACTAGGACTGTGTGTTGCGACTCTTAAGCCTGTGCTCTAGAGCCAGGGAGCCGCAGTTACTGAGTCCCACGTGCTGCAACTACTGAAGCCCGGGTGCCCGAGAGCCCATGCTCTGCAGTGAGAGTAGCCGCTGCAATGAGAAGCCTGCTCACAACAAGAGAAAGCCTGCCTGCAGCAAGGAAGACCCAGTGCAGCCTGAAATAAATCAATAATACATAAAACCTTAAGGGAAAAAAGATGACAGTATTAAGCGGCTATCACTGAGTACAGGTTAGCCCAAAGGTTGGTTTGGGTTTTCCAGAACGTCTTTCGGAAAACCTGAATGAACTTTGGGCCCACCCAATACTATGGATTCCCCCACTGAAAGATAATGAACAGCTCAGGCCTCCTGGCAGCCAGTGGAAAGGCAGGAACGGAAGGGCTTCTGCAGTTGCACACAAGCCACGGTGCATCTTCTATCCGGGAGACATAATAGTCTGAGTGGCTGAAACTCAAAGACATTGCCCTGCTCCAGCAGGGCAAGTCCAGTCAGGCCAGGGTAAAGTCCCGGGATCCCAGCCTTTGGGAGAGGGACACCTGCAGAGAGGCCCTGAATGTTTCAAGTCCCCAGACTCCACGGTACCCTCTGAGCCAGAAGCCTGGTCCAACCCACCCCCTCCACCCACGACAGTACATTGGCTCCTTCCTACAAGGCAGCACATGCACCTCTGTCCTTCTGGGATTGCCGTGTGAAAACGATGCTCACATTCCTTTTACTAGTTTTTTTCCCCCGTCGTAACACCTAACATCTTTTTCATAACAAGGCCGGATCTGAGCTTAGTTCCTAGAGCCTTAGCTGGTGCATTGGCCTCCGGTGTTCTTGAACTTCTGGCCCGTGGAGCATTTGCTGGGTTTGGTGTGGCCGCATCTGTTCCCAGGGCCCTTGGGAGGACCAGGGAGTGGGAAGGGGCTGCAATCCACGGGCACGTGGCATCACCCCGGGTGATGGCAAGGATGGTGCCCCTCACCAGCCTCTTCCTGGGGGCGCGGCTGCCCCCGTGAGGGCGCCAGCCTTCAGTGTGGGCACCTCCGCACGTGCACAGCATCTGTTACAGTGGTTTGTCCTCCCGGCCGGAGAGCCTTGTCTTCTGGATTATCTGCAACCAGGACGGTGGCAGCAAGTTGCTGCCACTCGTGAACAACCTCTAGCACAAGCTGCTTGAAGGAAGAGTTGGCTCCTCTGGGGCAGAAACTGTGGCTGGACGAGCTTTTTGTTCTCCTTGGGCAAGTGTTCACTCCCCTGATGGCGTCTCTTGCTCAGTTCAGTTCAGTTCAGTTGCTCAGTCGTGTCCGACTCTTTGCGACCCCATGAATCGCAGCATGCCAGGCCTTCCTGTTCATCACCATCTCTCGGAGTTCACTCAGACTCACATCCATCGAGTCCGTGATGCCATCCAGCCATCTCATCCTCTGTCGTCCCCTTCTCCTCCTGCCCCCAATCTCCCCCAGCATCAGTCTTTTCCAATGAGTCAACTCTTCACATGAGGTGGCCAAAGTACTGGAGTTTCAGCTTTAGTATCATTCCTTCCAAAGAAATCCCAGGGCTGATCTCCTTTAGGATGGACTGGTTGGATCTCCTTGCAGTCCAAGGGACTCTCAAGGTCTTCTCCAACACCACAGTTCAAAAGCATCAATTCTTCGGTGCTCAGCCTTCTTCACAGTCCAACTCTCACACCCATACATGACCTCTGGAAAAACCATAGCCTTGACTAGACGGACCTTAGTCAGCAAAGTAATGTCTCTGCTTTTCAATATGCTATCTAGGTTGGTCATAACTTTTCTTCCAAGGAGTAAGCGTCTTTTAATTTCATGGCTGCAGTCACCATCTGCAGTGATTTTAGAGCTCAAAAAGAGAAAGTCTGATGCTTTTCCACTGTTTCCCCATCTATTTCCCATGAAGTGATGGGACCGGATGCCATGATCTTAGTTTTCTGAATGTTGAGCTTTAAGCCAACTTTTTTCACTCTCCTCTTTCACCTTCATCAAGAGGCCCTTTAGCTCCTCTTCATTGTCTGCCGTAAGGGTGGTGTCATCTGCATATCTGAGGTTATTGATATTTCTCCCAGCAATCTTGATTCCAGCTTATGTTTCTTCCAGCCCAGCGTTTCTCATGATGTTCTCTGCATAGAAGTTAAATAAGCAGGGTGACAATATACAGCCTTGACGTACTCCTTTTCCTATTTGGAACGTCTGTTGTTCCATGTCCAGTTCTAACTGTTGCTTCCTGGCCTGTATACAGATTTCTCAAGAGGCAGGTCAGGTGGTCTGGTATTCCCATCTCTTTCAGAATTTTCCAAAGTTTACTGTGATCCACACAGTCAAAGGCTTTGGCATAGTCAATAAAGCAGAAATAGATGTTTTTCTTGAACTCTCTTGCTTTTTCCATGACCCAGCGGATGTTGGCAATTTGATCTCTGGTTCCTCTGCCTTTTCTAAAACCAGCTTGAACATCAGGAAGTTCACAGTTCACGTATTGCTGAAGCCTGGCTTGGAGAATTTTGAGCATTACTTTGCTAGCATGTGAGATGAGTGCAATTGTGCGGTAGTTTGAGCATACTTTGGCATTGCCTTTCTTTGGAATTGGAATGAAAACTGACCTTTTCCAGTCCTGTGGCCACTGCTGAGTTTTCCAAATTTGCTAGCATATTGAGTGCAGCACTTTCACAGCATCATTTTTCAGGATTTGAATCCTTTAATTCATTTTCAGCTTTCTCTCTTACACTGAGGTCTTAGTTAGCTGAATGGGTTTTCAGGTGGCGTTAGTGGTAAGAGCCCGCCTGCCAATGCAGGAGACATAAGAGACCTTGGTTGATCCCTGGGTCAAGAAGATCCCCTGGAGGAGGGCATGGCCACCCACTCCAGTATTCTTGCTTGGAGAATCCCGTGGACAGAGGAGTCTGGCTATAGTCACAAAGAGTCACACGACTGAAGCAACTGAGCAACAAAGCAGCTGAAGACAGGCATGCAGGCATGTGAGATGACTCTATTTTTGTCCAGATAGAAGCCAGTCTCCCCAGCAGCATTCACTAAAGACTCCATCCTCTGTGCACTGATTTTGGAGTCTTCCCTCACATGTCAAGCTCTCCTGTGTTCCTAGATCTGCTGCAGGATTTCTGGCTTTCTTCCGTTTGTCTACTTTCTCCTGAGTTACTTCTTAGGCCATGGCTTTGTAATACATCTTATCACTGTTGAGTGAGGTCGGTGTAAATAATAATTATTATCATTACAGATGAGGGCACTTAGGCTCGGAATATTTGAGTGAGTTGGCCAAGATCACAGGACTAATTAGTGGCCAAATCAGGATTCAGACCCATGTTTACTTCCCTGATGGTTCAGCTGGTAAAGAAACTGCCTGCAGTGTGGGAGACCTGGGTTTGATCCCTCAGTTGGGAAGATCCCCTGGGGAAGGGAATAGCCAACACTCCAGTATTCTGGCCTGGAGAATTCCATGGCCTCTATAGCCCATGGGGTCACAAAGAGACATGACTGAGTGACTTTTATTCACTTGCATTATTTCAAAGACTGGGATGTTTTTACTCCACAAGGCTGTCCTCAGAGTTCCCAGGGAGTAGAAGGGGTTGGTTGGGATGGTGTTTTGACTACATTGATTTTATGCTCCCTACCTCAGAGAAGGTCATGTTCCTTCCCAGAAGCAACTGACATTTCCTTTGGCTCCTGGAACCAGAGAGAAGCCACTTTATCTGCCATTGTCTGCCCTTGGGAGGACCCAGCAGGGCAGAGAGGACCGGTTCCAAGCTAAGGACCCAGAGAAAGCTTCCACGTTAGTGGGCAGTGGGCTTCCCGGCTTCCTGTACTGTGGCTGAAAGGAAGGGCTGAGAAGCCATATAATTATCTTTATTTCTTTGAAAACAGATCTGACCACAGCTCTCTCCTTTGCTAAAAACAAAATAAATAAATGACCCTCCCCCCATTAAGAAAAAAAAAACAAAACCTACAGTGGCTCTCCAAGGAAGCAATAGGGCACAGGCTTGTGTTTTTTCTGTTTCTTTTTAGAAAGATAAACAACTTAAAAGAAAAAAGATAATAACTCTATCTTTTTCCATAATAGAATCATATAGATACTATTATGTGCCTCAAATGTAAAACATCAGAGTGTAGCTTTAGAGGCACTGGTCTGTTCAGCCTTCTCCTTGTGTCTGGCATACAGCAGGTGCTGAGTAAATACTTATGGCTGCAGGGGCACGTGGCTGAAGAATCCCGTGGTTAAGAGAGGGCCATCAGTTCAGCTGGATGGGACACATAGACCGGGTCAGGGCCAGACAGCAGGGAGCAGAGGGCTTCAGGTGGCGTCACAGGTCAGCCTGGGATGTCTCCGTCACAGCACCTAGGAGAAGGCTGGAAGACCCTGTCTGTGTGTGGCTGGGTTTTGAAGGTGAACAGGCTGATTCTTCTAAAGGGAGGGTTTTCTCCACCCCATCTCACTCTACGTACTGACTGTAACATAAATCTGAAAGAGAAACATGTAAACAAAAAACCCATCTGACTCCAAATCCTAAGAGCTTTCCCTGGGTTCCTCCCTCTGGGCGTGCCATAGGAGGGCAAAGTACAAGAACATCTCAGATGACGCACTGTCTCCTCAACCCCAGTGCTCCCACAGACAGAAAATCAGCACAAAGGGGACACAAGGTGGCCTGGAGACAGGTCCTCATCCTCCCTGGGCTGTGTTCTATTGCGTCACCTTCTCTGAGCCTCAGCTTCTCACCTCCATGGCAGGATTAAGCGAATCAATGCAGAAGAAGCCTAGCGCCCATGGTTCCCTTCTGTCCTTTCCCTGCGCAGAGCACCAGTGTTCCTCGGGGCAACAGAGGGCCACTAGGGGATGGCTTTTCTAGACCAGCATCTCCCCCATCCCCTGAGCCGGATTGCCCACACAGCCTTCCTCTCTTCCGGGACACAGAGATGCTGGTTCCCCCGTAACCTGCGTGGGTTCATCCCCATCCTCTCCCTGAAACACTGCATAGCTCTCCCTCACCACAAGGGGGCGTGTCAGGGCATGGTGGAGAGCCTGTCCTGGCATTTCCCCATCACTCAGTTTGGGCTTTCCATGTTAAGCTCTCCCTCCAAGGCTACAGCGGCCTCCCTTCCACCCCAAACCTGCAGCAGGGCTCCAAAGCGCAGTTCCTTCCAGTTCCCTTGTAAGTCGTGGGTGCCGAGCTCCTTCTGCTGATGATTGACTTGGCAAGTTGTGTTTTGGCTTTGACGTGATGTCCATAAAACAAACGTGCAAATGAAGTTATGGTCAGATAAGCAGTGAGTGCTTATCTGACCATAGCGGCACGTTCAGAGAGCAGAACAAGTGAGTAGCCCTCTGCTGGCTCCTGGGCAAGAACGCCTTCTCGGAGCTTGTGATACCGAGCGGGTTTTAAAGGTGGGAAAGGAGTTCAGATGAGAAGAGAGGAATATGGAGAGTTTCTAGGCCGAGTGACCAGCACAATAAGTGTGTGTACAGGTGTGGAAAGGCCTGGGTAATGGGGTCGTGCTGCACGTGGTGAAGAGGCAGGGAGATGGGCTGAAGGCACTTGCTGAAGCAAGCCTGTCAAGGGCATGGAAAGTCAATCAGAGAAGTTCAGCCTTCATTACCCTGAGAGCAGGAGTGGAAGGCATTTGGCAGAGAGACAGCACGCAAGCTCCAGGTATCAGTATCCGCACCCTGTCTGCAGCAGACAGGAGG
This sequence comes from Nanger dama, assembly GCA_917880005.1. Taxonomy (NCBI): domain Eukaryota; kingdom Metazoa; phylum Chordata; class Mammalia; order Artiodactyla; family Bovidae; genus Nanger; species Nanger dama. The sequence goes on along the minus strand of CAKJTW010000025.1, from coordinate 23,532,353 downwards.
AAATCTTTCACCAGCGCGCTAGTGACTATCCCATATAGAGTATTTGGAGTCATTTAAGAAGATTAAAGTGGAAAAACCATCATCTAACACAACAGTTCTCAAACTTTCTTCTAGTCTTGGGACCTCTTCTCCCTCTTAAAAGTTGAGAAGCCCGAGTTTTTCTTTTGTGTAGGTTAGATCTACCAATACTTAATTAGAAATTAAAATTGAGAAGTTCTAAAAGCTGATTCATTAAAAAAATTTTTTTTTGATGTGGGCCATTTTAAGGTCTTTGTTGAATTTGTTACAATATTGCTTCTGTTGTTTATGTTTTGGTTTTTTGGCCACAAGTCATGTGGGATCCTAACTCCCTGACCACGGATCAAATCCACACCTCTTGCATTGGAAGGCAAAGTCTTAATCACTGGGCTGCCAGGGAAGTCCTGCAAAGTTAATTCATTTAAAAAAACCCTACTACATGTTATTTTTAATCTTTGTGAAAAATAACTTGAAGAAATCAGTGACAGGAATGCTGTTGTGTTTGATTTCTGCAAACCTCTCTGTTATCTGGCTTAGCGGAAGGCAGCTGGCTTCCCACAGCTGCTCCCTCATTCCATCTGCTGTTATGTCACATTCCGCGCAACCTCTGGGAAACTCTGCGATGTACCTGTGTGTGTGGCAGAGGGAGGGGGTGAAAACAGCAAGCAGAGTCAGTGCTGTTAGGAAAATGGTTCTCATGTCGTAGACGCCTCGAAAGCAGTTTTCAAGCCACATTTTAAGAACAGCTAAGCAAATCATCAGAGGAGCAAATAGCTGTTGAAACAGCAAGGAGGAAATTTTTTTAAATCACAGGAAGGAAAAAGACTTAATTCAGGAGATAGGAAGAGGTCGGCATGAAAACAAAGCAACATAACCATGGGGGCCCTGTGTTTGCCTCCTGGCTCTGCCACTTAGTAACCGTGTAGCTTTGGCCTGATTTAGGTTAAAGTCTCTGCCTCCAATGTGGGAGACCTGGGTTTCGGGGGAAGATCCCCTGGAGAAGGAAATGGCAATCCACTCCCAGTACTCTTGCCTGGAGAATCCCATGGATGGAGAAGCCTAGTAGGTTACAATCACGGGGTCGCAAAGAGTCGGACACGACCGAGCAACTTCACCTCACCTCAAAGTGAAAGTGAAGTCGCTCAGTCGTGTCTGGAATCTTTGCGACCCCATGGACTGTAGCCCACCAGGCTCCTCCATCCATGGAATTTTCTAGGCAAGAGTACTGGAGTGGGTTGCCATTTCCTTTTCCTCCATCCATGGAATTTTCTAGGCAAGAGTACTGGAGTGGGTTGCCATTTCCTTCTCCAGGGGATCTTCCCGACCTGAGGATCCGACCTGGGGATCAAACCTGTGTCTCCCGCATTGCAGGCAGACGCTCTACCCCAGGGAGGCCCTGAAACCTCAGTGACTCCATCTGTAAATTGGCAGTAACACTAGTCTAGGTAAAGCAGGCAGCACAGGGTGGGACACTTGGACCTCTAAAGGTTAGCCCCTTGTCTCAGGCCCAGAGAGGACTCCACGAGAACAGCCTTGGTTCAGTAGCGAGGAGACACACACACACACACACACAAGCCTGGGTAGGCTGCTTATGCTTCTGTAACACGGGTCAGCTGTGGACTCCAAGCACACGGGCATCTTGAAAGCTTTGGTATTATTAGCACAGCTGCTCAACCCAAGGCCTGTCAAACCAGCAGGCTCAAAATCAGGCAGCATTAATGGAGATGTCATGCACAGAACAAGGGAGCTAAGATCTCCTTACACCCTCCCTCAAGTGCTGTATTCATCAGCCTAACATTGCCATGTGCTCTGTGCTTCGTCGCTCAGCCGCGTCGGATTCTTTGCGGCCCCCATGGGCTGTAGCCCGCCAGGCTCCTCTGTCCGTGGGGATTCTCCAGGTGAGAATGCTGGAGTGGGTTGCTATTCCCTTCTCCAGGGGATCTTCTCAACCCAGGGATTGAACCCAGGTCTCCCACTTTGCAGGCAGATTCTTTAACATTGGCGTAACTCATTCCAAGTGAGGGATTTTTTTTCAGCATGGAGGAGACTTGGCCAAAGGGTAAGGGTGGGAGGTGGTCTGGGGGACACAATCACTCTTCTCAAAGACCTGAGAGGTTGACACACTGACTCAGGGTAACCCCTAGAAGTGAACCAGGCCCTGAGGATGGCCTACTACCTGGACAGGTAGAGGGGAGAGGGGAGCTTGACAATCCTGGAGTGTCTGAAATGAGGAAGTCTGAATTGGCGGTAGTGAAGGCAACCGCTAGAAGTGTTCAAGTGGAGGCTAGGGATGAGGCATGGCGGCACCCACAGGCCCTTTCCAGTCTGAGCTCCCGCGCCTCTGGCACACTGGAGACGGTCAGAGGAAATCTAAAGGACACACTGAGTGTCCCTAGAGATGGGTGAAACGGGCAGTGGGCCTTCTGTCAGGCAATTTTGCTGGGTTCTCTGCCAAACTCGATGCAGAGATGAGACAGCTGCCAATTCCTCGGCCTAGAAACTGACAGGAGAAAAGCCAGCATTGCTCACAAACTGTGTGTAGACATGAAAACCTTATGTGCATGTGTTGCTAATGTTTGTGCCATGCCGACCAGCTGAATGGGAAGCCCACCAGACCCCCTGGGAATGCTGAGCTGCTAAAAGCAAAGGAGAGAGGACCAAGGCACCCAGGGATTGAGGAGGGGCACCCAGCAGCATTGATATTCAGCCACTCATCCAGGCGCCACTCCTCACATTGCAGAAAGGCAAAAACCTCCCAGCCTCTAGGACAGGCATTCTGCAACCACATCAGACAATCCTGGCCTTAGGAACGATGTTTTCTGATCTACTCTCTCCCTTGACCTCCACTAGCAAGCTCTGAGGTGGGCTCTGCTTTACATAGGAAACCTGGACACATGGGTGGAGTCAGAGCTGGCATGGGGTGTGAAGACAGAAGTCCAGGCCCAACTCCAAGCCCAGATCTTCAGGTCCCTCTGACCTGCCCCAGCCTGAGACTCATGGGACTGCAACTGTCGGTATGCTCTACGTCTCAGATGCGGACCCATCTGGAATCATCAACAGAATCCTGCTGCCCCTACAACCAGCCAGCTGACAGTATTATATGTCAGGCCTTCAGAATCTGGTGCCAAGGTCGCTGGGCTGAGGAGAGAAAAACAGAGCACTGTTCTTTGCCCCTCAACTTCTTAAGCTGGCTTTTAGAACTGAAGGGACGACAGACTTGCTAAGGAGAAGCTGGAGCCCTAGTAAAAATGACAAAGGTTGTCCCAATAATTTGTACATTGCCTGTTTATCCATGCAGTGCTGACCAGCACCTCCACCTTTCACTCGTTCTGAGGATACAGAGATGAAAGACGCAGGCATTGACTTGAAAGAGCTCGTCAGACGCTTGCGCATTCACTGCATAGTTTAATAGGTGACACAAATAGATGATTTCAATTCAGGATCTCCACCTTCAGAGCAGATACAAGCGGCTGAGGGAATAGCGAGGTCAGGTCTCTGGCTCAAATTGGAGGGAAAGGGGGTCATGGTCAAATGGGGTCTTGTATAGTTTTGAACACTGAGGAATCAGTAAAAGAGGTGGGAACAATGTCAAACCAAATGCTTGCCTGGCCTTGGGCAGCTGCTCACTAGTTGCTGAATGCATGATGAGGACAGTAGCATGTGCCACAGCAGAGACACAGCAGGGCGCACTTCTGGGGGAGCCACGAACCGTCTGGCCTGCGGCTGCACTCCCCCTCTCGCCTGCTCCCCAACCACCACCAGCTCCTGAAACACACACTCAGGCAGCTGAGTGGCTAAGCAGATTGTTCATATACACAGGTGACAGATAAGCACACGCTGAGCATAATGGCAGTTCACTCTCAGTGTCCAAGAAAAAGTAATGCCATTTGCAGCCACATGGATGGACCAACAGACCATCATACTAAGTGAAGGGAGTCAGGAAGAAAAAGACGTATTATTTATATGTGGAAGCTAAAACATGATACAAATGAAGTTATTCACAAAAGGAAGAGTCACAGACATAGAAAACAAATTTTTCATTACCAAAGGGAAGGGGGGGCAGGGATAAATTAAGAGTGTGGGATTAACAGATACAACTACTACATTTTGGGAAATATGAGAAAGTATATATAAAATATATTACATATATGTGTATACACATATACCTGAATCACTTTGCTCTACATCAGAACACTGTAAATCAACTGTACTTCAATAAAAGATAACTTGTTAAAAAAAAGGGGAGGGGAATACCAGTGTGAACGCATGTTCAGTATGTGTGTGTAGGCACAGGAGTAGAGACGTAGCGTTTGCTATGTGCGTTTGTTTTCTCCGTGTCTGCTGAAATGCCTGGGAGCAGTGAGACTCCAGTAGTGTGGGTTTCTACATACATCTGCATGAAAGGGAGCCAGAGCTTTCTGCAGAAAATGGCAAATTCCAGGGCTGGTGCACAGAGAACACCGGGTTGGTCAAAAGAGTTCACTCCGGTCTTCCCAAACTATCTGGCCAACCCAGTACGAGAGCCTGAAATATATTATTGTGTGAGAAAGTAAGGAAATACTCAAAGAGTGATAAGCACATGCCAAACAGAGACGCTAGCTTTAAGAACAAAACCAACGGGCCAGGGACTTCCCTTGCAGTCCAGTAGCTGAGATTCACTTTTCAGTGCAGGCGGGGGGGTCCCATCCCTGGTTGGGGAGCTAAGCTCCCACAGGCCTCATGGCCCAAAACACCGAAACATAAAACAGAAACAATATTGTAACAAATTAAAGACTTTAAAAATGGTCCACATCCAAAAAATAAATCTTAGAAAAAAACAGGATAATTTGAGGATCAATATGACGGATTATATACCAGCGAATAAAACAGGAATAGAGTCCATACAGGAAGGCAGATTACAAGTGAAGGAAAGAGAATGCCAGAATACAGGTGAATGCTACTTAATAAAAGATGAAGAAATCATGTCATTTGGAAAGGGCACAGCAGTACTTTTTCCAAAAATGCATAATTTGAGTCTAGTCATGAGGAAACACCAAACATGAATTGAGGGACATTGCATAAGACAAGCACCTTGTAATCTCAAAAAAAAAAAAAAAAAGTTAAGCTCCCAAGCATCAAGGACGGACTGTGAGAGTATAGACTGGAAACCAACTAAACGCAGTGTGTTATTCTCAACTGACGCCTTCTGCTATGGCAGACATTACTAGGACGACTGCAAAACCTAAGCGGGTTTGGGGAAGTAGTGGGTGGCTTTAATTGGGAGCTTTTTGTGCTGTTCCCATAGTTTTCTGTAAGTCTGAAATTGTGTAAAGATGAAAAAATTAAGGTTCTTTGCAAAAATGCAAACATAAAATTTATACCCCCAAATTTAAGATACAGAATTATTTTAAAGTGGAGATAATTACCTTAAATGATTATCAAACAAGCAGAAGCAACCTTATTGACCAAAAAGAAATTTGAAAATCAAAACAAAGGAAACCACACAAAATGTGAAAAAGCTGCAAAGAAAAACAAAAAAATCACTTCAGGGTTCATAAAAGCATCCCTTGCCACACACAAATTCTAAGCTTAAGCTGTTCTAAGGCATAGCCTCACCGGCCCCTTTCATTCTCATCGAATTTTTAACCAATTTTGAGGTAAGTTATTGTGTTCTTCTAATCTGCTATTGTTGGCAAATAAAACCCAGCTGATTTCTGTGATTTACTGCCCCTCTAAGAATTCTGAGACAAATTTGGACTTTGTCGTAGAGATGAAAGATGTCAGTAACAAAACTCAGGGTCCACATCGAATATCCTTTGAGACTTCAGGTTGCAGTCCAACAAGCAGTCCTGGCAGACGCAGGCTTTAGGTGTGGAAGGCCACTGGCAGGAAGCCCGCCTACAGCCGGTCTAGGTGTAGAAGTGCTGTTTTCATCACAGAAAACCTAACAGTCGAAACACTGGAGAAAACTGGCGTGGCTCCCTGGGGAGGCCAACCTCGCCAGGTACCTGAAGACCACCTCATGGTCTGGAGAGGAACACTATCTACAAACATCTGTAACTCATCCTAAGCCAGGTGAGAAGAGAGGATGAAAGCCTACCAGCGCAACAAGAATAGAAAATAAGTTTGCCTGAGACAGGAGGCAGAAGTCTGTGCTCCAGCTACGCTGTAGCTGTCGAAGGATCCATTAGTCTCCCAGCCTCTGTGTAAACTGAACTCAATGGCAAAGATCATCACGTTTCCATTCCGTGGAATCCACAGCACCACATGTGAAACAAATTCGCCACCAGTGATGTTTCTTTGGTCCTCCTAGCCTCTTCACAGTGGAAACCCTTCTCGAGGGGCCACGTCTGTCATATTAACTATATGGATAAGGAATATCTTTCATAACCAGTTTGTCACTATTTGGTGTGGCTCCCCAAACATCAGTGCACAGCGCTCTCTTCCCTAGCGAGTCCAAGCTCTGCTCCCTACCTCCCTGTCACCGTTGCTCCCACCCCCGAACCACACCACCCACACAGTTCAGGTCCAACTGCTCTCTCGCTCCAGGGTTCCATCCACTCTTCCAGCTGTGGTTAAGATCCTCCCTCTTACTGACCCAAGTCTGATCGCAGGGCCCAAGGATTCCCAGATGCATTCAGCACTAAGCGGTGTCAGAAGCACTTTGCCTAGTGATGACTCAATCATAACAGAAAAGGTTTGGACTTCTCTGGTGACTCAGATGGTAAAGACTCTGCCTGCAATGCAGGGGACTCAGGATTGACCCCCTGGGTCGGGAAGATTTCCCTTGGAGAAGGGAATGGCTACCCACTCCAGTATGCCTGCCTGGAGAGCTCCATGGTCAGAGGAAACTGGGGGGCTACAGGCCATGGGATAGCAAAGGGTTAGACACACTGAGTAGCACTTTCACTTATTCACTTGGTGCTTTAGTTATCTTACTAAAGCACGACAAATAGTATAGCAATTGCAAAGAATAATTTTAGACATCACATACATGCCAGACAAGCACACTAGGCGCGCTCCCTTTGATAATGAATATGTGGGGGGGGATACCACAGCTCTGAAAGACCCCATGATGGTCACAAGCAAAGCAAACTGGTCAAGACCTCAAGAGGCCAAGAATGACAAATGAAAGGGGGAAAGGCATCACAAGGTAACATATGATGGGCCTAAGTGCAATCTAAGGATGGAAAACTTTCTGTAAAGGGCCAGGAGGTATTTAGGTTTTGTTGGCCACAGTCTTTGTGGCCAACTATTCAACAGCAAACCTCTTTAGCACAAAAGTAGCTGCTTACAGATAATATGTAAATAAAGGAGCATGGCTGTGTCCCAAGAAAACTACTTATGGACACTGGAATTTGAATATTTTCACCTTTCTGTAAACGGACCACTGAAAACTGTAAAGGCCATTCTTAGCTCATGGCTCATACGACAGTGAGCCAGATTTGGCTCATGAGACTGCAGTTTGCTGGCCCCTGGCTTAGAACAAAGTGGAACAAAATGGACAGTGGGAAGTCAACTGGAAGAACACATTGTACCTGAGCTGCAGAGCCAGGCAGTTCAGCAGAACACAGATGTGGTCAGAAAGGACTCCTGGGAACTGCTTGCTTTTGAATGCTTTGTAGCTATCTCAGGCTTGCTGATGTAAAAAAAAAAAAGGTTTGAAAAAGGGAGAACTCCCTGAAATCTCTGAAGCCCCCATAAACTTTGATATATACCTTCTAGAAAGTGTCCCATCTCTGTGCTGATGTTTTCACTGTGACCACAAACAGGAGACCCAATAAAATCGACCTAGTGCGGGGCATTCCACACCCTAATTCACCACCAAAGAAAACAGAAGGATCAGTGACAGGGCACTGTCAATTTCCAATCTAAGATTCTATAGTAAAATCATTTTAAAAAATGAGAAATGCCATGTTGGATATATTGAAAATATTTTATAATTAATTCTCTAGAATCCTAGCCATTGAGTACAGGAGAAAAAAAATCATATGGTGGAACACTTCGGTATTTTTAAACAATGTAAAAATATATTTGACTAGACGGCAGTAAGAATTTAACAAGTATAAACTTAAGCTTCTTCAGGTCTTCCACAGAGCAACTAAACCATCAACAGATTTCAAGAAACAGATGACAGAATACTTCCAACGCAAAAACTCCAAAGTCATGGAGCCACTTAGATTAAGAGATTCACCGAAATGTTTGTAAATTAAAAGATAACAGCAAAAGGTCACATAAAGCCTGTTTCTTTCATGGTGTCATGGCTGATCCTTCCCACAGATGAACACAGCACGCAGGTAAACAAAGAATGCCCAAACCCGGCCGGAACTGTCTTCTGGTAGTTATTAATCCCACTATTTGTGGTTTTGCTGTCCAAGGACAAAAGCTCCATGTGATCGATCACCTCCTGATGTCACTTTCCAGAGAAAAGAAGAGGTGGCTGCTGGTTGTTTTTCTCTCTCCTTTTCTAGTTTTCACTATGCTCTAAGCAATTAAGTAGCAGATAAAATACCGTGAAAATAAATGAATACTCCGTTATCTCACCAGAAATGCCATCCCTCTTCCCAACTCATTGCTCTACCTTGAAAGATGAACATATTTACAAATCCTCATTTTATTCTGAGACATTTTTGCACAATCCATTATAAAACATACAGGTAATACAAAGTCCAAAGGTCTTGTTGTGTTTAAGGAATAAACACATGAAGATTAAACTACATGATTAACATGGGGAAAAAATCATAATTTTGTTTCCATAAGAGATAGGTTATGAGTGCATGATGTAAAAGCTTAAAAGTCATCACCAAACTGCGCTAAGGATTATTAAGAGATTATATAAGATGAAATCTGTGCAAATTCATCTTAACTCAGTATAAGATGGTAGAAAAAAAATTCTTTAGTCTTTTTAATATTCAGGAAAAGAGAGCTGAAAAAAATAAAACAAGTAGACACACCTGCCCTCTCTTCATGATCAAGTAACAATGCCAACAAAGGAGATTCCAAAGGCAAAAGCTGAGATGAAAAAAATCCAAATAAAAGCCAACACTGCTATTAAGATTTTTCTTTTAATATGCCATGAGATATCTTGATTGTATATTTTCCAAAGTACTATTCCAGCCGCATCTCCCAACCCTTCCAAAAGATTTCGCCAGTCTTTCCAATGCAATAAAAGATGCTGGATTGTAGTTCTGTCCACCTTCTCTTTTCAAAAGCAAAATAATCCTAACAACTTCAATGGTCATACATTCTTATCTAATAAGGAAAAAACATTTACAAATGTCAGAAACCCAGTTTTGAGGCATTTGCATTAATCTTGAACTGAATCAGCATTTTGTGGGTTTTAAAAAAGGCAGCAGCTGAATTCACGGCTTTCTGACACACACATCTCTGCTGAGGGACGGGGAAGACAGGGAGAGCGAGCGCCGCATTTCTTCATTGGCCCCGAGTGCTAACTCCACAGAGGGATACATCAGAAGCAAACATGCAACCGTGGTTTTTATAACTTTTTACTGCAATATAACAATGAAGTAAACAGTAATTAGGCAGCTACCAATTTACCCCCAAAATAAACCAAAAAAAAAAAAAATGTAAACAGAAAAATAATTCTGCCTATACTTGTACAGCTTCGCAAATCATGTTAGAAGGGTCTCACATTCAATGATCAAGAAATTTAAAATAGCAGTTAATTATTTTCATCTTAAGAAAATGTTCCCCATCTCCCCCTTCAACCCCAAGTATTTCTCATGAAAGAATGGGCTTTCTTACACATTAATTTTACACTTATTTGAAGCAGCAACAATAACCATCAATAATTTGGCATTTCTGTTTACAGTCACTCCCATTTTTCTTTTTCCAATTTCACACAGCCATTATCCAGTGTTGCCATAAAATAGGGACTGTAGATTCTAGGTAGCAAAGATTCTTTCTGAAACCAATGTTAAGTCAAAGAAATATAAAGCAGGGCATTACACTAAATTTCTGGATCTAGTACACTAAAAAGAGTGAAACCTAGGAAAAGTTACCTACTGTTTTATAGAAGAAATAAAGACCTGCAAAAGCTGATTTTTGGTTGTATAATATTGTACACACTGTGTGGATCTGCGGCATCTGCTGGCTGAAGCAGACATGCACTGTATTTATCCCTGCCCTATATCCTAGACCCTCCCTCCCCACCCCCAACAATCTACTACCTTATACCAAGTATTGTGGATATGAGCCCAAGTCATCCCAGACAATCCAGTGAACAAAGTTAGTGTAATGCACTGGTGTGAAGTGTGAGATTAAAAAAAAAGTCCCTTTCAATCTTCATCAAAGTTTTGCTGTAGAAGAAAATTGGCAGCCAAGTTCTCATTCTTCTCACAAGCAAAATATGCTTGTATCACAAGTCCTTCAGGAAATCCTAATGCCTTTAACTGAAAGAAAAGAAAGAAAACATATTATGGAGTCATCAATGTTTGAAAACATACTATAAGGGGTGCAAAAACCTTGAGAATTTTAGATGAATTCATCTCTTTCTGATCATGGAGCTGCTGTCCAATTCAAGGAGCTAGATAGAACTTGGGGCCCTTTTCTGTAACCACTTACAAAATTCTTTGCTCCTAGTTAAAATTTGATGCTAAATAGATACTTTGATAAAACTCACTGGCATTAACACTAAAAGTTTTCTGCTGTGGTAGTTTAAAAATAAATGACCCTACAGAAACCTGTAAATCAGATAGCTTTTAGTACATAAGTGGTGAAGCTATGGATGAGAGCAACCGGAGGTGGAGGTGAGTTTAACTACCTAATCCAATTATGTGTGTTTTGTTTTTTTTTAAAGCCATATCCTTAATTAGGGTCAAATATCACTCTTAACCTCCTTGCTTTATGAAACACCTCATACTACAAAAATGGGTGATCAATTATTAGTAATATTACATGACATACTTCTGAAATCAAGACATATAGCAGTTATCTGCTTAATTTTTATAGCATTTTAAAAAGTGATATGATCCATTTAATTTTATTTTCCTAGTCTATTGAAAATCACTTGCAACTCAATAATCACTGCTTTTAAAAGCCTTTAAAACACTCTGGTGAATTAATCTAATTCCCCAGGTGCCATACATTTGTCTTTTGCATTAGACTATATCAAGAAAGGACCTTTATTTAAAAACCAGGCAAAACTCCTAATTCAGCATGATTATACTCATCCATGAAAGGAAAAGAAACTAAAAAATGATTTTGTTACTTAGGTCTTATCCACATTAAAGCTGGGCTAGCTGAAGTAATGGAGATGGTGATGGCACCCCACTCCAGTACTCTTGCCTGGAAAATCCCATGGACAGAAGAGCCTGGTGGGCTGCGGTCCATGGGGTCGCGAACAGTCAGACACGTCTGAGCGACTTCCCTTTCACTTTCATGCACTGGAGAAGGAAATGGCAACCCACGCCAGTGTTCTTGCCTGGAGAATCCCAGGGACAGGGGAGCCTGGTGGGCTGCCGTCTATGGGGTCACACAGAGTCAGACACAACTGAAGTGACTTAACAGCAGCAGCAGCAGCTGAAGTAAAAGGTAAACAGGGCACAATCCAACTATATATGCTTTACAGTAAGACACACAATTTAGATTCAAAGACACAGTATGCTGAAAGTAAAAGGATAGAAAAAGACACATACCATGCAAATAATTACACAAAAAGAGAGCTTAAGCAGCTATATTATTATCAGACAAAACAGACTTCAAGATTAAAATTGTTACTAAAACAAAGATATTTTATGATGATAAAACAATCAAAAAGACTTCATTATACACAGAACAACAAAGCCCCCAAATACATAAAGTAGAAACCGACAGACTTGAAGGGAAAAATGCAACAATAGCTGGAGACTTCAGTATCCCCAAGTTCTATAACGGGTAACAGAAGGCAGAAGACAAGTGAGTAGAAAACCTGAAAAAATACTGAACCAACCAGACCTAAGACACGTACAGAGAAGCGAACAACGGCAAATCGCGCACCCTTCTCAAGTATACACAGAACAGTTTCCACAGGCCAGGTCAGGCCGCAAAACAGGCCCCAGTGATTTTCTAAGGATTAAAATTACACAAATTATGTTCTCTGACCACAATGGAATGAACTTAGAAATCAATAAAAGAAGGATATTTGGACAATTCATAAATGTGGAAATTGATAAAACCCTAAAAAACCTACAGATCAAAAAATGACAAAACTAGAACATACTCTGAGATGAATGAAAATAAAATGTCAGTACACTAAAATTTATGGCATGTGGCTGTAGCAGTTCTTGCAGAAGTTTCTAGCTGTAAATATCTACAGGTATAACTCAGAGATACTCCAAGTTCGGCTACAGAATACTGCTATAAAGCGAATATAGCAATAAAGCAGGTCACAAGAATTTTTGACTTTCCAATGCATAAGTTATGTTTACACTATACTGTAGTCTGTTAGGCGTACAGCAGCATCACATCTAAAAACCAATGTATATACTTTAACTTAAAAATACTTTATTGTCAAAAGTAACTATCATCTTAACAGTCAAAAACCTTCAACTGGTAAAAAAAGGACTTAACTGCAAAATGTAATGAAGCGAGGCACAAGAAAACAAGGCATGCCTGTGTAATAAGAGACAGTAAATCAGTAATCTAAGTTCACCTTAAGAAACTGGGGGGGAAGGAAACCAAATCTAAAGCAAACAGAAGAAAATAAAATAGACACTAGAAAAATACAGAATCAACAAAACCAAAAATTCTTGCTTTTTTCCCTTTAAATCAACAACATTAACAAACCTTTACTGAATTGACAAGAAAAAAAATCTGAGAATTCAAATGACTAAAATCAGAAATAAATGTGGGAACATTATTACTACTTCTTATAGAAACGAAAGCAACAATAAGGTAATACTAAGAACAGCTGTATGCCAACAAATTAGACAACGTATATGAAACAAATTTCTAGAAAAACAAAAACCACCCTGACTCAAGAAAAAAAAACAAACAGAAAACCTGAACAAGTCCTATGACAAGAGACTTAATTAGTAATCACAAAACTTCTCCAACAGCCAGGCCCAGATAACTTCACTGGTGAGCTGTACCAGCAATTCAAAGAAAAATCAACACCAATTCTTCATTAACTTCCAAATGAGAGAAGAGGAGGGAACTCAATCCATAAGACCAGTACTAGCCTGACACCAAAACCAGACCCAAGACACCACAAGAAAACTACAGACCAATACTCCTTATGCATGAAGATGCAGAAATCCTCAACAAATCACTAGCAGGTCAACTCCAGCAACACATAAAGAGCATTAAACACCACGACCACAGAGGATTCACCTCAGGAATGCAAGGCTGAGTCAACACAGAAAACTCAATCAGCACAACAAAGTGTATCGACAGAAAAAGGGACACAATCACATGATCATCTCAATCAACACACAATCAACAAAACCTCACATCCTTTGTGATTTTAAACATCCAATGTAATAGAAATAGAAGAGAACTTCCTCAACCTGATAAAAGGAATCTAATGAAACCCACAGCTAACATCAAACTTAATGGTGAAAGACTTAATATTTCATTTTCCTCTAATATCTGGAACAAGATAAGGATGTTGGCTCTTATCACTGCTATTCAACAATAGAGGAGGTTCTGGCAGGACAATTAGCAAGTAAATATATATGTAAATAAAAATAAACAAAGGACACCTGAATTGAAAAAGAAGTAAAACTATGTCTATCTTCAAATGATCTTATATACAGAAATTATCCTAAGGAACACACTCTGCATATAAGTTAAATAAGCAGAGTGACAATATACAGCCTTGACGTACTCCTTTTTCTATTTGGAACCAGTCTGTTGTTCCATGTACAGTTCTAAGAGTCTGAGCAAACTCTGAGATTTGGTGACGGACAGGGAGGCCTGGCGTGCTGCGATTCATGGGGTCGCAAAGAGTCGGACACGACCGAGCGACTGAACTGAACTGAAGGAACACACAAATTAAGAATTAACAACTGAGTTCAGGAAGGTACACAAAATTGAGTTTTGGTATACAAAACTGTATATGATACACAAAACTGTATCTCTATGTAAAAACTGAAACTAAGGAAACAATTCTAGGGACTTCCCCGACAGTCCGATCCCATACGTGTTGGTGTGGCCAAAAATGAATAAATAAATACATAAACAGAACACAATTCTATTTATAACAGTGTCAAAGAATAAAAATAAGTATTTTCAATAAACGGTGCTGGGCAACTGGATATTATACAGGCGAGACATATCAATCTAGACTCCTACACCTGACACTATAAACAAAAAGTTAACTCAAATGGAGCATAGACATTTTTCATTATGTAAATGTAATAAGAGCTATAAAACTCTTTGGGGAAAACAAAGGCTCAAGTCTTCTGACCTTGGATAAGGCAATGTTCTCTTGTATAACACCAAAAGCAAAAGCAACAAAAGAAAATTTCTCCAACACAGAAATCAAGAACTGACAGTCTCAAAAAAAAAAGTTGCTATAGAAAAAGTGAGGTAATTGTCTACTGTCATTCTTATTATTTGAGGAGGTAAAACAGCACAATATATAAAATATCTTTTAAGAAATACTAGTTATAAACCTTGAACACTTATATGCTTATGTCAAAGACAAATTAAAGCTCAGATGGTTTTCTAAGTATTAAGTTATTTAATATGCAATTTCTCTGATTTCTAACTCAAAACACTTTGTAAGATAAGACAGGACAAGTACTATGATTCTCTATTTACATGGGGCCCAGAGAAGACGACTGACTAGTCACAGTATCATAAAAACTACGTTATTGCAATGGCACAACCTGTACAGGTTGACCTGATAAGGGTGATAAGAGAATCGAAGTATCAGGTTCTGATATTCACTATACATATTTTATATAATTCACACACATATATTTACATTTAGAGACAACAGTGAAATAAAATTTGAAATACAAAAAAACGATAATCTTGAACTGAATGTATACTTCTTTATTCTTGAATTTTAAAACATCAGTGAAATTATTTTTAACAATTTCATGCTAGACTGGTCTTTAATGCTGGCTCTTGGGCTTCACAAAGACTATGCTGGGAGAGTAGGGCTCAGAAGAGACTGTCTCCACTGCAGTCCCTATGTGAATAATGCTCTATTTGGCTCTGCTCAATAGGAGCTATCTTCCATGATGGGAATACTCTATATCTAGGCTACCCGATGCAGGAGCCACTAGCCCCAGGGACTACTGAGCAGCTGCAACAAGGCTAGTGTGACTAGGAACTGAATTTTTAAGTTTTACGTAAACTCACCCTTTCTATAGCTTCTTTTTCCTGAGGCGTTACTTGAATGTAGTTCATATGACCACTTCCAGCTTCTGCGATTCCTCCACTGCCACCTCCTCCCCCTCCTCCTTGACCACCAGCTTCTTGAACTGGTTCATTTAACATCTGAATAAAATGCTCCTGATGTTGGCTAATTTGCTGCAGTGATTTAAAGAACACAACAACAACATATTGTTATAAAGTACCTCCAGGAAAATAAGAACTCTAATACAAATATAAAGGAAAGCTACAACTCTGCAATTCCATTATTTTAGAATGATTCTGGATTAGTCAGTCTTTGGAAGGATGTGATTTCTTGTAAAGAAACTCAGTATTTCTGAAAGAGGTAAACAGTCAAGAATTAAAAGTCAAATTCTCTTTCATAAAGACTCCACTCCACCATTACTATTAAAAAACTACTTGATGGCTAAAAGAAAAATTATGTCTATATATTTTTATCTTCCACAACTAGCAGGCAGTAGAATGCTACACAAAACTCAAATACTTCATGACCTGAACAATAAAATAAGCCCACAGGTATGTTTTCTAAGAGGCAGTGCACCTCTAGTAATAAGCTTGAGAAAGAGAGATTCAGAAAATTAAATATTTCTTTTTGCAAAAGTTTCTCATATTCTTTAATAAAGTGCTTCCTAAACTTAATATTTGACTAAATTAACCCCATCCCACCCCCAATTCTCTTTTTATCAGTGCCTCTATAACATTCTCCTGAGGGTAGCTTGGAAGAACAGGTTATACACCTGGTAGAGGGGAAGGAGTGCCCACTGACTTCTATAAAATGTAATACTTCCTAACCATTTTTGAAACTGATTAAACAGTCACCTGAAGTAACTGAGGATTTTCTCGACCTATCTGTTGTAGCAATGCTGGAAGCAGGGAAGGATTCTGTTGAATAATTTGTCTCATCTGTTGAAACTGAGGCTGATTCCGTAAAAATTCAAGAGGGTGTCCTAAAATAAACATAAACATTTTTAAACAAAAATAACAAACATAATTAGACAGCAAACATTGTGAAAAAAAAATGATTTGAGTTCTAAGATGTATATAAAATTAAGTAATGACAATCTTCAAATTGTACCAACTTGCAAGTCTTATACTGCAGAGATTATTCCTACTAGCTCAGGAAGAGAGTGAGTTTGCCAGGTGGTACTAGTGGTAAAGAACCTGCCTGCCAATGCAAGAGACGTAAGAGATGCAGGTTCAACCCTGGGTTAGGACGATCCCCTGGAGGAGGGCACGGCAACTCACTCTAGTATTCCTGCCCGGAGAATCCCATGGACAGAGGAGCCTGGCGTGCTACGGAGTCTGACACGACTGAAGCGACTCAGCATAGCACAGCACACAATGCAGAGAGAACAGAACCCTCAAAGAAGGAAGTTTCCCTACAGCTGCCTTGGGCACTCAATTTATCAAATAACACTGAGAACCTGTGCCCTGCATATACTCTATAAAAAGTATTGAAAGTTGTTTCTGATGCTCAAAAGTTCCTAAGAAATATATATACTAAAACTAAGAAACCAAAAAAAACCTACCCTCTTTAACCATATACAAAAAAATTATGCTTTTGAGGTTATGAAAACTAGTGAGCATTTTCTAGATGGACGTTCTTATCTCCTGCATTATTCAAGACAATCATTCAAATTAAAATGGCCACAGAGCTTGGTTATTTACTCTTCTTTGTGTAACACTAGTTTTACAGAAGACAAGACTTAGAAACTAAGTCATCCAATAAGTGCCACTGAACGGGACAGCACTCCAAACCTGAATCAAAGCTCTGGTCCCTCCATTTCCATGCTGAATCTCAGGAAATGAAAGTTTATCCTCTGGGAGACTGTACACAAAGTGCTCAGGGATTTTTATCAACCAGAACTGACTGCCATAATTAGAGCTAGGAAATGCATAAAGGAATGATCTCTTCAAAATTAACAGTTTGAATTACTTTATCAATTTTACGGAAGAAAGAATGAAAGAGAACATTCCCAGGCCTCTCACAGGCTCTAGGCTTTGCTTTCTAGTCAAACCTTTGCCAACCCAAGTGTGGGTGCTGGTGAGTAAAGATACCTGAATTCAAGCTTTGCTTTTACCTCTAGATACAAGATATTAAATATACTAGGTTTCATTTTCTTGGTTCTATAATAACCATTAAGATCCTACTGGCGTTGGAATTATATTTATATTTATAGGGAGAGAGAGAGACAAGGTGCGCAAACCATTCTGAATGGCTTCAGAATATAACACTAAATGCAAGCTGGGAAGCATCTCTTCCTTAGAATGAGCTAAACAGAAATATGTCCTTTACCAAAACTGCAGTGATGAAGTTTAAAATAAGAGTATCTTTTATATCCACGTAGTATAGTTTCTTCTGGGCCTTTCTCTAACACTAAAAGAGATTTTAAGAATTATGATGCTCTGAGAATGAACCTCACCTCAGAAGTATTTCAGGTTAAACTATTTTACACTGAAGACTCACAGCCATTTCTTCCCCATCACAAGACCCCACGTTACCTCCAGAACTTGCTGTTGTAGTTGTTGCTGTCGTCGTCGCTGCAGCTGCAGCCACTGAGGACTGCGGAGCCCCGGTACTAGCTGCTGGAGGGGGTCAGCCACAGCCTGACTTTCTCTATCTCCAGGAATTCCCTGTAACATAATTTCCAAGCTGTAGAATATCTCATCACTCAAAGTTAGCTAAATATTACACAGAATAAGAGACTTTATAAGTCTCTTCAATACCCTTGTCTAATTTCTAAAAGCATCAAACAGATGTCTGCTTCAATTCAAAGTAAAGGATAAAGACAAACAAAATCTGCACATATTCAAGATTAGAAATGGCCTCAACGTGGTACGAACTGAGGATGAATCCATATTGTTATTATATACAGCAGCACTGCCCAACAGAACATTCCATTTCGGAACATCTCTATATTTATGTTGTCCAATAAAAAAACCCACTAGCCACAAGTAGCTACTGAGACCTTGAATGTGGCTAATGGTACTAAGACACTTAAAAAAGAGTTAAGTATTAACATACTTGTACTTAATAGTACTAAATAGCTACCCAACTAGATAGTGTAGATCTAAGACATAGAGGAATTTTATTAATTTAAAAATCATGAAATGTTTATACAGCAACACATATTAATATCTAACACCAAAATATCAGGCAAGATCCTAAACTTGCATATAATACTGTCCAACATTAAAAAGCTAATTATTTAAAATTTCAAAATATCAACACAAATCTTATTAGGACATATCTGACTTTTTAGTTCAGTGGTTAAGACTCTGCACTTTCACTGCAAAGGGCATAGGTTCAATCCCTGGTCAGGAAACTAAAATCCCACAAGCTGTGCGGTATGGCCCAAAGGAAGAAAGAAAGAAAGAAGTAAATAGGTATAAAAGAATCAAGTTTTGGGTGATAATTTTTCTAAGTTTATGACATTTATCTTCCGAAGTTATTATAACTTAAAACTGCACTAAGATTTTTGGAATACCCTGTTTTGATAAAAATGATTTGTAAGACTTCTCACATATAGCTATCAAATTTTTATGTAATCTTTATAGGTTTTGGAAAGGGAATAGAGGAGAAAATACTGTATATGAATATGAGACGGTACTAGTAATCATTTCCATTTCCCAGTAAATCAGAAGCTAAAATCATAAAGGACAATAAATAGAAGGATAATAATTGCTATATTAGATGCTCCCTCTGGGCACTGCTAGCCACCCACAAATTCAAACCCTTAAATGAGGAGCTATCAAGTGTGGACAAACTATATACAGATCGAGGGTCCAAAAGCCTCCATCAAATTCTCAAACAAGTTAGCTAAAGTCAAAAGTTAATCATCACTGCTACAGATCTACCTCAAATTCTCACACACAGGATTTAGCTTTTTGTTAGATCATTACTTCTTTCTATACACTCACTTTCACTTATATAGATTCATTAAAAACTAGAAACAGGTCAAAGCATCAAAACAAGTGCCTGCTTCAATTCAAAGTAAAGGATAAACTGTTTCCATGAACCTCTCATCTATTTATTTGCATTTGATGCTAAATAGTAGCAATTGTGAAAAGAGTAATTCATTTTTTAACCTCAAAATTTCAAATCTACTGGGTCAAAATATTTGATGACACCATTAAAATTATGCAGAATTCCAAAATCAGGTATAAATTAAAGCCATTCTATAAAAGGAAAGGCACTGTTTTTATGTAATACATGTTTTGGGGGAGGAATGAGGGGCAACCGTAAACTGATCCACAATAACTCTCAATCCAGAATGACTCCTCAATTTCAAACTAATAATCAAATGAACTGTCAGTATTTTACAGACTTTCAAGTGGACAATGGAAAAAGAATTCAAAAGTTAACTGGTATGTTAAGATTTTCTGAACCTCATGCCAGTAAGCAGGAAATGACCGGAGGAGAAGCAATTATCTGCTCATGACGGGGACTCTTCTGAAACTACTCTCTGAAAAGGAGTTTCTACCAGAAGCACAACTAGAAACAAGGGAATGTTTTGAACTGTGGATGGTAATCTCCAAAGAGGATCTGAGATGATGTTTAGGGTAATTCAGACTCTTGATAATATTCTAACACACTAACGACAATTGCAGAATAAAATCTTAAAACTAAAAAATTAATCCAACATTATTGCAAATTTCTACAGTTTGCTTCTGGTCTGTGTCACATCTGTAAAACAGACGTTCATTGCTGTAAAATATCAAGGGTTTCAGTTCATGCCCATAACAATCTATTTCTCAAAATAGATTTTATTTCCTAAAATTTTCCCTAAACCCTTGTGAAAATCTGGGATCTGAGTTGTCCAGATAAATCAATTATCTGAACTTTTCAACAAAGTCTTCCAATTTTTAAAAGCTAGCAACTAATTACAAAAATTTACATAGTACAGGTTGAAAACCTGCCCCACCCTTAGCTCTCTAAGACACAGCTCTCATCCTTAGAGGATGATGTAACTAGGTTAGACACTACTACCCCAAGTAGATAGCCAATTTTAAAATCCATTTAGTCACATTTTCTGATTCAAAGTCTTATCACAATCTTTTAGAAGAGGTTATACTTTATTAACAGAAAATGTTAACGCACTAAGAAAAATAGTGGGTTGACCAAAAGATTTGCTCTGATTTTTCCATAAGATGAAAACCCAATAAATAAAAGCATTAATTAAACCAACATAATAAAAGCATTATGCAAATGATCATACATCACCATTATCTTACAAATGGCTACTGTTTCTTTAAAATTTCTGTTTCTTTGAGATTTCATCCTTAAACAACTAGAACCAAGAAAGCAAAATGTTTCTCACCATTAAGAGATACTCCACTGCTCTGTCAGGGTTGTTGAAACTGGCTCTCAGGGCTGCAATTACTTGCTCTCGTTCATAGCCCATTGACATGATCTCAGTTACCATATTCTCGTAAGACTGACCTGTCACTAAAAAAAAGATGTGTGTGTGGATGGAAGAAGGGAAAGAGGAAAAGAGAAAGAAAATTTAATAAACAAACATTCTCCACATAATTTCAGTGTGTGGGTATGTATGTATATACTGTCAGGCACTACAGTGTCAGGAACACAACGATGAGAAACACACATACAACTACTACAACATACGCGGGGTAGGCAGAATAACCCACCTCCTCCCATCCTTAAAAACTCTAAGTAAGTTACTTTACAAAGCAAAAGGGAATTAACTGAGGTTGCTAATCAGCTGACTTTAAGATAGGGAAATTATCCTGGATTACCTGGGTGAGTCCAATGTAATGCTAAGGGTCCTTAAAAGCAGGAGCGAAGCAGATGAGAGGGTCAGAGAAATAAGTGGGGGCAAGCTAGAGAAAAAGCAGGGGCAGAGATGCTATGTGCTTCTTTGATGACAGAGGAAGGCGCTATGGCCAAGGTATGTGGTCAGTCTCTTAGAAGTTAGAAGGGACACCGAACAAATTCTCCCCCAGAGTCTCCAGAAAGGAATGCAGCTCTGATTTTAGCCCAATGATTTAGTCCCTTTATTTTAGTCCAGTGAGCTTCACGTCAGACTTCTAGCCTACATAATAAATGTGTTGTTACACCACTAAGGTGTGATACAGAACAGCAATGGGAAACTAGTACAGCATATTAAACACATAAAAAAATATCAAGCACCAAGGCAGCACAGACATATAACAGAATTAGAAGTTGAGGCTGGCAACCTGGAAGAGGAGACAAATGAACTGATTTTTGAAAGCAAGAAGCGGGGACATTTCAAGCAATCAGTTGTGCTGTAATAAGTTGTTTTCCTTTGACACCTTTTATTATCAAAGCAGAGGGGAAAAGGGGTTGGAAGCGAGAAAGTCAGAATGTCTCATACCATATAAAATGGTACAATTATCTCTGTAAGTCATTTCCCAGAGATCTCTCCAACTCCAACTCACTCTTCATGGAAATGTCAGACAACACTCTGATTTAAAGCAAGTTTTCCTAACAACTAGTGATGATGAGCATCTTTTATACTTCTGTTGGACTTTTGTATATCTTCTTTGGAGAATTATCCATTCAATTCCTTTGCCCATTTTTTTTTAAACTATTAAGTTGTATGAGTTCTTTATATATCAAGGATGTTAACCTATCATATACATATATATGGCTGCAAATATTTTCTTGCCATTCTATAAGTCTTTTTACTCTGTTGATGGCAAAATTTTCAATAAAGTTCTAACAGCTATGAAAGTATAGCCTAAAAACTAAGTATCACTGAGCAAATTCAATATTTGGTATCTTGTTCAATGACTTTTCCCTTCCTATTCCATTAAGTACTTAAGCTATTTCAACTTTTTAATTAGCCACTGATACAATTCTAGCACAAAGCACTAAAGTGTCAGTATACTTTCAGTAATCTAGTTCTCAGATAAAGAAAACAGTATCAATAATAAAATTAAGTGCTGCGGACTATCAGAACTATACTATTTTAACATAGTGTTTTTCTCATTCAATTCTCACAAGAACTCTATGAGGCTGAGGCTTATTAGAAAGATCAACAATTTGATCAATGGCTATTAAGCCATGGTGCAGAGACACAAACACAAGCTGTCTAGACCCTAGAGCTCCCACACCTAATCCTTAATGCCATGCCTCCTAATTAGTCAAGTTATAAAAACTCAAATAGAAGTGTCTACATGCAGGCTGGGTACATTTCAGATCCTAAAGGTACAAGGGAAATGACTCCTAGGAAAACTAGGGACAACGGACAACATCAGACAGAGCTAATGAGACAGAAGAAATAGTGAAGCAAATGTGATTAAGAGTGTTTTCTGAACTTAACATCTAGGATAGGAGGTGTTGTGAAAGGAACAATGACCTCATTAGATCTGCCTTTTAGAAACTTAGCTGTGGCGAAGAATAGACCAGTTAAGAGAGTGATACTAGAGCATCAGGAAGGGAGGGACGTCAGCTCAGGCAATTAAGTGGTAGTAGAAACAAAGATTCCAGAGACTTTAGGAAGGAGATCAGTAGGACTCCTAGTCTCACTGCTCAAGAGAGGAAGAGGTCAAGGTTGATGCTAATACTTTGGTAGAGCATGGATGATGATGGAAGCAAGAAAGGAACAAAAGAGAAGAATCAGATGGAGGAATGAAAAATTTGTCAATTTTGAATCTAAGGAGTTTATGGAGGTTATAGGTTTTCCAGCTGACAGCTTAAAGAATCAGTCTTGGAAGTCAGAGGGATATATATACTGGAATTTTAACATTGAGAATCCTTAAAAGTACAGCTGACCCTTGAACAATGTAGGTTTGAACTGTGTAGGTCCACAGATAATTGGATAACTGCATTCCTAGCATACTTCTATATGATCCATGGCTGGCTGAATCTGCAGATGCAGAACCATGGACAGAGGCCTGGCCGTAAAGTTATAGCTGTATCTCTGACTACACAGAGTTGATGGCCCTAACCCTTGTGTTATTCACGGGTCATCTGTGTATGGGTGGTATTTACTATTCCCATGGTCTGAACTTTGAACAATGACCTAGAGCAGAACCCTACAAAAAAATCCATACATTTAAGGGCCAGGCAAGATAGAAAGATTTAACCAGGAAGCCTGAGGAAGGGACAATCAGAGATACAGTTCAACAAAAGAGATGCGTCACAGAAGCCAAAGAAGAAACATTTAAAGAAGCAGAGTATCGACGTAAAGACTGGATAAATTAATGATTAAAGGGTAAAGGGATCCTGAGACCATAACAGCAGTTCTAAGAGATGCAGATGTGAAAGGTAAGACACCACCGTACCACCACCACCACCAGAGACCACAGCAGGAGCAACTAGAGCTGAGCATTCCTGGCCTCCAGCCAGGCAGCATCAACACATTTCAACTGACGCCTGACAGCAAGAGCCAGAGCCTCCTACAGCCTCAGGAGGAGTGTAGGCTGGTTCCAGCTCTGAGGCTACAGAGCATTTTACACATCCCTGGGTAATCTTGAGCTGTTCCAGAACCTGTGTAGCAATTTCCTAAGATTAAGCTTTTACTGTTTGAAATAAGAGTGATTTCTGTTTTCCTGCTTGCTAGACACTAAACTCATACTCATATGGTAGGGTAATCCCAGAAAAAAGTCCTCACAGGTACTAATGTGGGTTTGGTACACCCAGGTGATCTTAGGTTGATTAAACAGCTATTTTGCACTGATGTGCTTTTACATGGCAATCGAGGCATCATAGAGCTCAAGCTCACTTAGGGCAGAGGGCCAGCCGGTATCTTATGTGATAGTGCTGCTGCTGGACCCTTGCTGCTGCAGCAGCTACACAGGGCATATAGAAGCCCATCCTCCACTGAAGCTGCACCCCCACCTCCTCCAGTCTCCCACCTCCCCACCATTTCCTGTGCTATAGAAGAGCACCAAGGGCAGGAGCGGGGCTGCCAGCTAACCACCAATAGCAAGCTCCTACAGCCGGCACTCTCCCGGGGCAGTCACGGAGTAACCCAGGGACAACTGTAACCCAGGGACAGTTACAATGGGAAATGGGCAAAATACCCAAACTGGTTCTGACAGATGTACATGTGAAGGGAAGACCGAAAGACATTAACCAACAGGTAAAAAGTCAGGATAAAAAGGCATTTTCACTGTAAGTACAATACAAGCAACAAAATGCAGATGGGGACCTACAGGGCTACAACCTGGAATAAAGGCTGGAGATGAATGAATAAAGATGAGATGTGAGACAGATTAGTAACACCTTACACTCATCTCAAAGACACTTCCTAATAAATGTATACAGATTAAACTTCATTTTAAAACTCTTATTTGGAAAAATGGAAAATATATCTGCTTTAAGGAAAGAAGTATGCTTAACTCTTAACAGCACAATTTAAATGATTCAACATATAGAACATTAATTTACTAAGTCTTCAGTAACACCAACTGAATATTTAAATCATTTAACCACCTGATTATAAGCAACCACAAAAATGATCTAGAGAAATGAAGCCTCTTCCCTCTTATAAAGTAATTCACCATGTAGATATACTTACCAAGTGCACTTGTTGCATCTTCAAAAAGGTTTGACCGAGAAGAATCACCTGATGTACTGTAAAATGTTTTTAGAAAATCATGTATCAGAAAGTATGTAAAATTTACCTTAAAGCTTAGTAGCTGTCCAATTTGTACAGATTCTTTGGTTTTAATTAAATGCATAAATCTGGCTATAGCGTTTAAAAAGGCTTCCAGATTAAAACCCAAAGCTTTATCCATAACATTTATGGCTTGGGAAGAATTTTAATACTCATTCTGTTCTGAAAATCCATCATTTAAAGAACTTAAAAATAATCTGTAAGTCAAATCACAGTCAAAGAAATACCAAAAGCTGTACATGATACAGCACATATAGAAACTGTATTTGGCTGGAAAGGCCTTGGAAGTCTTTATATAGCAGAATTTCACTTAGATCTTATAGTTAAGTTCTGAAAACAGAAACTGCAAGAAAGTATTCAAGCAAGGAACATAGCATAAAAAAATGCAGAGGCGGGACAGACTCGAGCTATAACCAAGTTTTAAACCAGTTTAAAAGGACTAAGTTTTCATGGGACTTCCTTGGTGGCCCAGTGGCTAAGACTCCATGCTCCCAATGTAAGGGGCCTGGGCTTGATCCCTGCCAGAGAACGAGATCCTACGTGCCACAACTGCCAGAACTGCTGCAGCCAAATAATATTAAAAAAAAAAAAAAAGGCAAGAGGAGGCATCTCCTGATCTCCCAAATATATTAAAAAAACAAAACAAAGTAGACACAAATACGATAATGAAAGACCAGGAAGAGGAGGCCAAAGGAAAATGAGGCTCACAAAACTAGTAAAGACAGTAGTTAGCAATTTAAATTACAATATACACAAACACAAGATACACATATACCTGTGTCCCAGTTTTACAAACAAAACTCAGCAGACTTCAGTTCTGAGAAAACCCTACAGCACAGCAAAACAACAGAAACAGCCCACTTTGAATTCATAAATTACGTATAGTACCCTCAGTATCCTTGCATACCCAGGTGCTGTGGGCTGGGCTGCTGTGGCCAAAGTGCCCGGCATCCTGACACTCAACGTGACTGGTAAGTAAGCGTGAAACAATCATTTAGTATAATTTTTAACATACCTTCATTAACTAATGTGTGGAAGGCAAAACTTCAAAATGAAGTTTTTGAACTATACTTCAACACTATACACATACACACACACACATATATATGGAAAAAAGCTCTCCTGCCCTGGACCCCACCCAGAGACAACCACTACTACTAGTTTCTATACATTGACTTGTGTCTTACTGCTGTGTTTGGAATAATTGCATGTCAGAAGAACTACAACTGCCTCAATTTTTCCCAGAGGCATGACTTTCCATTTAATTGATCAAATCAAACTAACAAGAATCTGTTTGGTTTCCAATCTTTAAATTCTTTCTATACTCAAATTTATTAAACATTTCTTTCATGACTTTTTTGCCTTAAGATTGTTTTTCCCATGTTCTCCTCTAGTTTATGATTTCACTTCTACATTAAATCTTTCTGTTTCAAGTTTATTTACTCTCTTTTCTTTGGGCCACACTGTGCAGCATATGAGATCTTATTCCCCCACCAGTTAATCAAACCCATGCTACTCACAGAGCCCTAACAACTAAGCCACAAGGGAAGTCCATAAAACTTATTTTTATAAGATGACCTCCAGGTAGCTAGACATTTACCCCAACAGCATTTCCCAGAGTGGTCTGAAATTACTTTTATCTTATATTAAGTCCCTGTATGTATATTGATCTGTTTTTAGACTACTATTTCACCAAGTAGCCGTTCTAGTAAGAGTCATTCTAGATTTGCAATCACTACCATGCATAATACTTTTATTACCTGGCAGAATAAGACCCTTCATTAATGTTCTTTTATAGAACAATTTGTGCTATTTTTGCACACTTTTTTTCTTTTTAAACCTTACAGATAACACGGAGACACCATTTAACCACCATTCAAATCTTGATTCTACCTCAACACTCCTCCCCTTCCCCAGAGGAAACCATTTTATCAGTTGGTGTGATGTCCCTCTGCTACTGTTTCTCTACACATTAACACGCTTAACCTACAGAAAATATGAATATTGTCATGTGGTTTTTGTTTGATTTATGGTTACTGACTCTACTGTTCTGCAATCTGCTTCTTTTCACTCGATTAACAAAGCCTTGAAACCACATTTATTTAATACGCATATATACTGCATACTTTACCTGGCCTACACTACTGGATATTAGAGTTTCTTAACCTTTAGGAAGCCTAAGAATTCACCAGTTTTACTGTTTAGTTTTTCAAGTCGTGTCTGACTCTTTGAGACCCCATGGACTGCAGTATGCCAGGCTTCTCTTTCAGGGACTCTACTAGAATTCACTAGTAGAGCTTGTTAAAAAACAGACTTCTAGGACCCACGAGTCGAGAATTCTGATTTATAGAGGTCTGAGGTGGAGCCTAAGAATTAATTTCAAAGTAACTCCCAGCGATGTTGATGCTGGCTATTTACTACCACACTACAGAGAATTCCATGAACAGAGGAACCTGGCAGGCTATAATCCATGGGGTCGCAAAGAGCTGGACATGACTAAGCAACTATCGACTCAATATGAATAAGCACAGTTCTCTAATACAAACAAGTGACAAGTCAAGTCATGGTCTTACTAATGGAATTTAAGTCAGTTCCAATCTGTCCTCAATTACAAGCAATACAGTCCCTGTGCACAAGTTTGGTTTCTCTACAGTAGATAGCAAGGAGTGGAATTTGCACTGTAATGTGTAATTTTTACTGCCATCCACACTTTACAGACGAGGAAAAATCCAAATTTGTTATTCTTTTCTAAGGTTGCTGCTGCTACTGCTGTTTCTAAGGTTAAGACCAAATGTCAGACCTGAATACAACACTATGTAGCAGCTGGAAAAAGTCACTGATATGCAAAGATGTCGATGACAGATGTGACGACAGTCAAATAAGACACAGCTAGTAATGCCTGGGGGGCAGCATCGAGCTGTCCGTGTGTCAAGCCAGAACAGACTGTCAGGCTATCTTATGACTCTTATTCTTTTGCATCATTTGTATTTCCTAACTTCTCTAGACAAGTTTTTTTTCCTTTCTCCCTGGGAGAAAAAAAAAATCCAGATTATGGAAATTTAAACAGACATAAAAAGCATACTATTTTAGTCAGGGTTCAAAGTTTAGATACAAAGTTTGTTTGATCCACACAATAATCAAATTAAGTACACGCATGGGGTAACTTATGAGCATGCTTCCATGCAGCTTCCTGGAGTCCAGTTCTCACCTGCCAGTCGATGTGGGGCTGGTGGCCACTGGTGTTTCCACTGGCCTCTCCGCAGGCTTCTCTTGTTTGGCTGCACTAGCAGGCGCAGGTTCGGAAGATGCTGTCGTTGGAGCTGGAGTAGCAGATGCAGGCGTGGGAGTGGGAGCCACAGTGGGGGCGGGGGCTGGGGCCTGAGTCTCCACTGGTGCTGTGGAGGAGCTGACTGTGGCGGTGGTGGCAGAACTGGGTTGCTGAGTTGCAGCTGGTGCTGGTGTTGCCACTGCTTTAGGCTAAACACATTACAAAGCAAAACCATGCATTACGATAAAATACTACATTATTACCTGACCTCTGGGTGCTATAAACAAACATAATACTAATACAAATTTTTAGACTGAAAACAATTTTGTAAGGTGACATAATGAGTGATCAACAGCAGCAATCTGAATCATTATTTATGTTACAAATTCAAAGCTGATAAGAGCATATACATCAACTATCAGTCTCAATTAGTTCTAGCCAATGATTTCAGTCTTAGGATCAGTATGAAAAAGAACCAAAAAAAGCAAATATTTTAAAAAATAAAGAATGTGTGTATCCAAAATAAATAAATAAATAAAAGAAACACATAATTCACTCCCCAAACTTCATAATTGAAGTTTCCTGGTTTACAACTTCAAAGTATTTATCATCATTTGAAAGCATTATGAAAATAACTTCCTTGAAATTAAAGTATAAACAGAAGTATAAGTAATGAACATGCAGATAATCTGTATTTTCAAAGAGGGAAGAAAATCCCAATGTTGTCAGAAGCCAATGGGTTTAAGTACAAAGAAACTAATATTACTTCTGAGATGTATATATAGTTAAACAGAGGCCAAATAACGTTATAACTGCATGCTCAGCACTTTCTGAACTAAAATCAGAGCCATAAGTATTCCCACCAAGCAAAAAGCAGTTACATATGAGTAAAAATCATACTATACGAGTTTTATCTTTCTCCGAAGGCCTATCAATGTTCACGACCTACTTAGTTCATAACTTTCCTAAGGTAAAAAGGTAACTGATTTGCTGGAAGATAAGATTAAAATTCAACATAATTGCCCCAGGTATAAATCAACAAACTGTAAATGAGTGGATCTGTGTCTTATTCTAATTGAGCTAGTATACAGTGTATTGGAAAAAATGTCTTGTGCAAGGTAGGGGGATGGGATGTAGCATCCCTCCTTTGCCTATATTAAGTCTTGAATCTGGCTCTTTAATTTTTATTGCCAACATAATTTCCTACAAATTATTAATGTTCTATAACTTCAACTAGATAAGAATGTAATTTAAATGCATTATGCCCATGTACTATTTCCCTTAAGATCAATATAATACTGATTTTACATATATATATTAATTACATATAGTTATATATTATATATATAGTGATTAATATAATACTATAATATACCATGTCCTCAAGGTCTCTGTTGCCACAGCTTTTTAAACCTCACTCTAAATAGTACCAAACCCATCTGCTTTTCAAAGGTCCTCTGCTTAACTTTTGGTATTAGTTTTTCTCTCTTCTTTGTAATAAGGGAATTTCTCACTGCTTCCAGAATGTTTAACTCTAGCAGTCTTCTTCCCCTTCTAAAAGCTGGCCTATGTAAAATAAGATCTGCTTGGCTCCAAGTAGCTGTTTTTCAAACGCATGCACCTATTCTGAGAGCCAGCCTGCTTACTTAGTTATGTTCTTAACAGTCAAGGTTACCGTAATACTACAGGAAATAAGACCATAACAAATACATGCCCAAGTGTCTGTGGCTACCAGACATACTATGTATGATGAAAATAAATAAGGGAATATCATTCAGCCCTAAAAAGGACAAATTCTGGCACATGCTACAATATAGACAAGCCGTGAAGACATTTTCTGAAGGAAAATATTAATAAACAAGTCACAAAAGAAAAATACTGTATGATTCCACTTATATGAGGTACAAAGCGTAGTCAAATACACAGACAGAAAAGGTAACAGCGGTGTCAGGCTGGGGCATGGCATGGGTATTTATTCTTTAACAGGCACAGAGTTTCAGTTTCGGAAAATGAAGAAGGTTTTTGAAATGGATGGTGGTGATGGCTACACAACAGTGTGAATGCGGTTGATGCCAAGGAGCCATACACTTGAGAATAATTAAGTCTGTACACTTTATGTTGTGCATTTTATCAGTTTTTGAAAAAACTACTTGAGACAAAGTTTTCTCATATGATTCTGTTCATCTGTATTTAAAGTTTAATATTTTTTAAATAATTAAGTGCTTAAATATATATAACAAAATATTTTAAAAATTAACCCCAATACATATGAAATGTTTAACTGTTTTTTGTTTCTTACTACAGAAGTATGCAGTAATTAAAATTCATTTGTTCAACTCTTATTTTCTACTGCATATATTCCTTTGAGACTTAAAGTCTTTGACAAACTGGTTTTCAATTATTTATTTAAATTTAGTTTGAGTGCTACAGGTAACAGTATCCTTCTTAGATTATTAGGAGCTCAGAATTCAGATCGTAATTCAATCTTAAAACCACCACTCCTCTATCTGTCGTTAACACTCCACTGCACATTTATCTATCTTTCTGTCTTTCCCTTTTTCTAGTTTCTAAAAATCTATCTCATTTGGCACTGAGGCATTTGTTAGGTCTAGTACATCATTTAGCCAAGTCCTTCTAAGGCATTCTTAATAAAAACTATAAAATATGAAACATTCTCTAATTACACATTCTCTAATTACATAATTCACATTCTCTAATTACATAATTTGTGATTTCACTAATCCAACAATACCTAATGATGTTTAACAGGACATTTCATGTATTAACTGTTTCAACATATTTAAAATTATACTCAAACTACAAATACATAAAACTATTAACTTTATGGTTGACTCAAAGCAAACTGTTAACACACTTAATAACTAATAAGTGCATGCCACTATGGATGTAGATATACTGTTTTCACTTAAAAATTAAGTGTAAAGAAAGACTTGGGATCTTTAAACTCCCATGGATAAAGATATATACAAGGAGGCTGAAACTTACTTTTGTCACCATAACTACCACGAAGTTTTTCTCATCAATTTTATATTCTTTTAGAGCAGTATCATCATTGAGGATTTTACCTAGTACATTAAGAAAAAACATATTATTAAAGGCACCATAAACTGTCTTACACTGAGGTTAAAACAATCATAAACATTAATTTTATCAATTAAAACTTTCCAAAGAAAAACATTAACCAATCTGCCAAGATAAACATAAATGGATACAAAATTAGTTAAGAAGGCATGAGCATCTGACTAAAACATAGCAAACGCATACACTGTTTATAGATATCTGAATCCCAAGCACTTCTTAAAAATAATTTATAATTAAAAAAAAAGACTTGCTGGGTAAGGAGATATTAATTAGGTCCTGAGAAATGGGAGATCATGAAAACAAATAAAATTCAATTTTGAGATGCTCAAAGATACACCCTCAACCTGGCCTGCGAATAACCTATAAACCCTTTGACGGAAGAAAAGAACTTCTTACTCCCACAAATACTGGATACCTGCAACACAGAAATGCTTCACTGTCATAAAAAGTAAGATACTCATAATGACTTGGTGCACAGAAGTGGCAAGATACAGAACTGAGTAAGCCACATGGACTATGTAAGACTTCAGTCATGCAGAATGACAGATGTGAGGTCAGGATTCCTTCAGGCTGCCTTTTCCTTGAAATTAGTTTTCCATTTTTTAAGTTATTGAATCAAAAGCTGCAAGCATTAAGACAAAGAGAACTGTGTCTGTGTCTGCATAGGAATGACAAAAACAGCCAAGAGGAGGAAGCAGAAATTCTAGTTTTATATCTGCCACCGACTACCCATGCCTCTTCAGGCTTCTGAATCCTCATCACAGGGCTGGTGTTTCTCTAAACTACCTCAGTTAAGAAAGTACTACAAAATCTCTATCTAAAAACAGACAAGAATCCAGGGGTAAGTCAAGATCCATCTTACTGACATCTGCAATCACACTCAGTATTTCTTCTAAAGAACACAGAAAAGAATTTTCTCCACAAAATTCACCTATTAAGTCTATTTTTAACATACACTTTCCTGGTTACTAGTGAGGCTAGTTAATGTGCAACTTCCTATTCATATCCTGTTGCTTTTTAATTGGGTCATTCTTTTCCCTATTGATTTGTCAAGAGCTCTTCATATAATCTGAATAATCATCTTTTTTCCCCGTCATTTATTGCAGTGTCTTTTGACATAAGGTTTTCTATAGTCTTCAGTCAATTTCAGTATTTTATTTAAAAACAGATAATCTTGTGGCTTCCCTGGTGGTCCAGTGATTAAGAATCCACTTTTCAATGCAAGGGACACTGGGCCAATCCCTGGTCCCAGATGACCCGACATGCCGCAGAGCAACTGAGCCCGCAAGCCACACTACTGAGCCCAAGTGCTGCCAACTACTGAAGCCCCTGTGCCTCAAGTCTGTACTCCACAGCAAGAGAAGCCACTGCAGTGAGAAGCCCACACCCCACAGCGAACAGCAGCCCCTGCTCCTGACAACCAGAGAAAGCCCACGTGCCACGACTGAGACCGACCATTTAGTGAAGTGAAGTGAAGTGATCGCTCAGTCGTGTCCGACTCTTTGCAAGCCCGTGGACTGTAGCCCCCAGGCTCCTCTGTCCATGGGATTCTCCAGGCAAGAATACTGGAGTACCATAGCCAAGAAATAAAGTAACATTTCAACAGATTACAAAAGATGCTCAGTTTGATGGGAAAACTAAAGAAAACACATGCAGAACAATAAAATTGGACCCCTATCTTATACCACTCACAATGATTAACTTGAAATTGATCAAAACTTAAACATAAGGACTGTTACCATAAAACTGTTGAAAGAAAACGTAGGGAAGAAAGCCAGCAATTGTGGCTTTACTAACAATTTCTGGTGTATCACGAAGAAAGCACACACATCCA
Organism: Nanger dama; assembly: GCA_917880005.1. Classification (NCBI taxonomy): domain Eukaryota; kingdom Metazoa; phylum Chordata; class Mammalia; order Artiodactyla; family Bovidae; genus Nanger; species Nanger dama. The sequence continues at coordinate 23,499,196 of CAKJTW010000025.1, read as the reverse complement.
GAAGTCGACAAATGGGCTACATCAAACTCAAAAGCTTCTGCATAGCAAAATAAACAATTAACAAAATGAAACGAATTCTACAGAATGGGAGAAAAATTTCAAAAACCATGTGAGTTATGTGGCTAATATCCAAAATACATAAAGAACTCATAACAAAAAACCCAAACAATCTGTTTAAAAACTGGCAGATTAAATATAAATCAATATTTCTCCAGAGAAGACGTGGAAATGGTCAAGAGACAGATGAAAAGATGCTCAACATCACTAAGCATCAGGGAAATGTAAATCAAAGCAAGATACTACCTTACATCTGTTACAATAGCTTGATGAAGGAGACAAGAGGGGCTGGTGAGGTTATGGTGAAAAAACAATCTTTATACACTATTGGTGGGAATGTAAATTGGTCCAACCACTATGGAGAATATGGAGGTTCCTTAAAAATTAAAAATAGACCCACCGCATGACCCACTGTGTGTATGAGTTATGTCTTTTTCATTCATTCATCCCTTGATGGCCATTTTGGATTGTTTCTATATCTTAGCTATTGTGAATAGTGCTGCTATAGACATGGGAGTGTATGTGTCTTGTCAAAATCCTGTTTTCACTTCTTCGGGTATATACAATATTATTTGACCACGAGAAAGACAGCAACTTCCTATCTGCAACATGAATGGACCCTGTGAACATTATGCTAAGCAAGGTAAGTCAAGCACAATATGACATCACTTATATGTGGAAAGGTATGTGGAATTTAAAACTCTGAACTTAAGAAAAAGTTATTTTACCTTGGTGGTTACCAAGAGTTTGGGACATGGGGGAGATAAGAGTAATTGTGTTTAAGAGTACAAACTTGTAATGAGTATTAAATACGCCATAGAGATCTAATGCATAGTATAATGAATACAGACAATAATACTGTTAATTCTGTAATGTGGTAAATATCACTACAACAGCAATCATATTACAATATGTATCAGAATTAACACTTTGTACACTCTACACTTAAACAATGTCACACAAAGTAATTCAATAACATTTTTAATTCAAAAAACAAAGCAAAACAAATATAGCCAGTTACACAATGCTTATGAAAACAAAAACTAACAAGTAAAACTAACATCACTGGATGGAGAAATACATAAAGCAAATGTGAAAAATAGAGGACTGAATATTAATAAAATAACATTCAAATGACTGTTCATTCTCTGCTTTTATCTCTACAATGTTTCTGACAGAATCAATCTGTATATGCTACAATTCTTAAGATGGCAATTTCTAAAACTAAAAGAATATCACAGTACACATGAAAATGGCATGTTAATTTCAGTACTTAATTCATACCTGCATAAATTAACTTTTGACCTGCTACAGGAAAGGCATCTTTACCCTTTTCGGATTCAATCTTCTCTTTCAGTGCTTTCACCTATGAGAAAAATTTTAAAATATTTAAAAAAAAATCTAAACAAAGGAAAACCCAGAATCTGAACAAATGATGCACTATAAAAACTTTATACATATTATTGATTCCAAAAACTTAAAAGATGTCTTCATAATATTATGTAAAAAATTCTATTGATAACCCATACTATGATATGGTTAAGTATAAACTGTCTTACCATCTGTTACACAGATTTTTTTTTTCCTTAAAAGACGTTAACTGACTTTAAAAATCTATTCAAAATAAATGTTTCAAAAGTAGAAACTATGATTCTCATTATAGTGTTTATGGGTTTATTTCCCACAGAGTAGGAAAGTAAAGAAAAGTTCTCTAATCTAAAAGGTTTAAGAAATAAGGTGGTCTTGTCTACAACGATAAAAAGTAAGTTAAATGTTAATGTCAAAAAGCAAATTATTTACCTTAAAAATGGCTAATGTTTCATTATAATCACTTGAGGGAGCTTGATAAAGACCAATTAAAACATAATTTCTGAGTGTGGGTCTGGACATCAATATTTTGTAAAAGCTTCAAAGCTGATTTCAAAGTCTGGGCAAGGTTGAGAGCCACTGTATTACCTAAATGATCTTGAATAAGTTGCTCAGTTTTTCTCAGCATCAGTCTCATCTATAAAGAGGGACTGGAATGGATGATCTTTATGGTTTCTGATCTCTAAAATTACATGACAACATGTTCATCATGAAGTACTCAGAAAACAAACGTAAACCATGTCCGAAGTAGGGTGGCATAGAAGTTAAGAGAGATACGTTGTAAGACCAAATTTCACTCACTGCCCAAGAATCAAGGGGGAATCTCATTTCTTTCAATTCCCAGAATATTGAAAATTGTACAAGTTGATAGTTCTAAGCTTTACGTGGAAAATTGTCATGGATACAAAAGGGAGGGCTCCTCCCCAAATCACACTGTTACTATTAATGTAAGTAGCAGCTGAAATCCAAACCCAGACCTTCTGACTCCAAGCTTTAGAGCAGACTATTTTGTAAACGTCACATAAATCACCCTTGCTATACTTATCATCTTCCTAAAGTGGGTCAGTAGCATCACTGCTATTCTGTTATTTCCCAAAGTGGAAACTCATCACAAGAATCTCAACCACTAAATATATATGTGAGTACGAGGGAAAGTAGGGCAAACAACAAAACACCCCTCCAATCACTTTATTACTAAATAAGGCTGCTTCAAAGAAACCAAAACTGTGATTACAGAATACTAAGAAATGACAATGAGAACTCTATGTACATTAATATCTATATGATGTGATTTAAAAAGTAATCACAGACTAACACTAAACATTTATTATTGAACGAAAATTAACAAACTAAGCATGTAATCATTGCAGATGGTGACTACAGCCATGAAATTAAAAGACGCTTACCCTTTGGAAAGAAAGTTATGACCAACCTAGGCAGCATCTTAAAGAGCAGACACATTACTTTGTCAACAAAGGTCCGTCTAGTCAAGGCTATGGTTTTTCCAGTGGTCATGTATAGATGTGAGAGTCGGACTGTGAAGAAAGCTGAGCGCCAAAGAATTGATGCTTTTGAACTGTGGTGTTGGAGAAGACTCTTGAGAGTCCCTTGGACTGCAAGGAGATCCAACCAGTCCATCCTAAAGGAGATCAGTCCTGGGTGTTCTTTGGAAGGACTGATGCTAAAGCTGAAACTCCAATACTCTGGCCACCTCATGCAAAGAGCTGACTCATTGGAAAAGACTCTGGTGCTAAGAAAAATTGAGGGCAGGAGGAGAAGGGACGACAGAGGATGAGATGGCTGTATGGCATCACCGACTCGATGGACATGGGTTTGGGTGGACTCTGGAAGTTTAGTGATGGACAGGGAAGCCTGGCGTGCTGCGGTTCATGGGGTCACAAAGAATCAGACACGACTGAGTGACTGAACTGAACTGAAGCATGTAATTCAAACAGAAATAACAAGATACATACCAAAAGGAAAATGCACATAAAACAAATTAAGAGAAATAATAGAAAATGGTTCCCATAGCAATAGAAAAATGGACAAATGACAAGGCAGGCAATTCACAATTATGTACCCAATAAAAGAAAAGCTCAACCTAATTACCAGGAAGCACAGATTTTAATGTCAGATTATCATTAATCCAATAACAGTAACAATGGAAAAGACTGTCTTGAATAATTTTTGGTGTTAAGTGTGAAGAGAGGGATATACTTTCAGAATGAAAATATTAAATGATATAATGTTTTGTGGACAATATGCCAAAATGTCTCAGTATTTTGGCAGAGGGTATGTGGGAGTGTGTGTGTAGATTCAACCTGGCAATACCACTCTGGGTCATGCATCAAAGAAAATAGGAGAGCTAGACTTTGGAACCAGGTTCACTGACCCATCCAAGCTTCTGGCATTATTCCTTTACCTCAACCCAATGATCTTCACTCCAATCCATTTAAGTCATCTACTCACAGCCATTCAGAACACAGGTTGAATCTCATCATCCCCAAAATGCTCTTCAAAATTATAATAAAAGTGCTAATCTCTTCCCACCAACTCTCTCAGTAACTGTTCACCACACCTGGTCTTGCATTCCATTCCAACTCTGGTGCCCCGAGCCTCTCCTTTCGTTCCAGCTCTCTTCAGCTCAGACAACAATGCCACTGCTTCTGTCACCTCCTAACACCACACACTTGTCTCCCTGCTGCTCCTGCCAGGCAAATTTCCACATATGGACCAGCACAACTGAATTTTCCAGTACCAAAACTGACGTCAACCACTCTGTGGTATCATACTCTTCTACGTTACTTAGCTAACAAATCTCACCTTTAATCCATAAGCAGCCATCTATCCACATTCACAGTCTTCTAAATGTTACTGAAGAAGAGGAAAGACATTCCCAGTCCTTCTGTTCCCCTGGTTAGCCCTCTCTTCCATCCTCCATGACATTGCTGTTTCAAATCTGTACTCTCCACTAAATCTGATTCCCAACACTTGCCCCCCCCCGCAGATGACCACTTTCTACTTCATTCAAGACACAGACAACACCCCAGGAGCTCACACTCTCAACTCACTGCTTCCAAACTGACACATGGGGTTTTTGCATCCAGGTTCACCTAATCTCCGTTTCCTCTCTACTAAATGAAAGGTATCCCTCTCTTCAAATTTAATTCCTGTTGTCCCTCCAGTACCTTGCTGGATTCATTATGTTTTCTATCCCCTCATCCACTTTTATTTTCAACCTCTCCCTCAAGGCCAGTTCATTTCCATTCACATTTACACAGACCTAATTCTCTATCATCTTTAAAACAACCCCCTCCCTCAATCTGTCCCCTGCTAGTTACACTCTCCTCCCCTTAGTCTCAAGCAATTTTCAAAAAAGTTAACTACACATTGCTTTTACTTTACTCACAACTGCATACTTCTTACTCAAGAGTGCAATACAATGCGGATAAATTGAAGCATAGACTTTGTTCTCATTTCGCTGCTTAATTTCTGCAGCAGCACTACTCCTACAATGACAGTAAGGTGGCCCTCCCCAGTAACCCCTGAATGTAGCAGCATCAGCACCCGACACGTCTTAATCCTTCTCTATAGTATTTCTTGACCTCTCTGTCACAGCTGACAGCACTGACCCATTTCTTCCTTTCACACTGTCTTACTTTGGATTCCGTAACACTGAACTGCTCCAGGTTTCCTCCTTCCTCTGTTCCCTCCATTCTGAAATCCCCTCCTTGCCCAGACCTTTAAGGGTTACTCAAGGCTATGCTTTTGACTGAATTTTCTTTTACACACTCTTCCAGGATAATCTATCTCATCTACTTCTAGTTTTAAGAACCAATCAGATGTCACCTGTATCTCTAGCCCAGTTCTCTCCTGAGCTTCAGTTTTGCATATCCAACTCTACTAGAAAACTTCACCGGATATCCCATGGGCATTTCAACCAGAATGTATTTGCTGAAGGATGGTTTCTAGACTACTTTAACTCTTCTCTAACCCAATCAAGCTGAGCACCATTCTGAAACAGCTTATACAGAAAAGCCTTCTTTTCAGATGCCGTGAAGTAGGAAAAGGTAGCAACTCTTGCACATGGCTTCTGCGGAAAGGTTATGTCCAGCAGCCGATGTAGCTACAACTCCTCTAACACAGTCAACAAGAGTCCAAAATGAGTACTTGAGTGCAACCTCAAAAACAACAGTGATCTCTAACTATTCAGTATCACAGTAATCCAAGTCTACAAACCAACCCCTAATGCTGAAGAAGCGGAAGTGGAACAGTTCTATGAAGACCTACAAGACCTTCTAAAACTAACACCAAAAAAAAGGTGTCCTTTTCATCATAGGGGACTGGAATGCAAAGTAGGAAGTCAAGAGATACCCAGAGTTAATAGGCAAGTTTGGCATTGGAGTACAGAATGAAGCAGGGCAAAGGATAACAGAGTTTTGCCCAGACAACGGGCTGGTCATCGCAAACACCCTCTTCCAACAACACAAGAGACAACTCTACACATGGACATCAACAGATGGTCAATGTTGAAACCAGATGGATTATATTCCTTGCAACTGAAGACAGAGAACCTCTATACAGTCAACAAAAAACAAGATCAGGAGCTGACTGTGGCTCAGATCATGAACTCTTTATTACAAAATTCAGACCTAGATTGAAGAAAGTAAGGAAACCACTAGACCGTTCAGGTATAAGCTAAATCAATTTCCTTACCATTATACAGAGAAAGTAACAGATTCAAGGGATTAGATGTGATAGACAGGGTGTGTGATGAACTGTGGACAGAGGTTCACAACAATGTAAAGGAGGCTGTGATTAAAACCATCCCCAAGTAAAAAGAAATTCAAAAGGCAAAATGTCTGAGGAGGCCTTACAAATAGCTGAGAAAAGAAGAGAAGCGAAAGGCAAGGGAGAAAAGGAAAGATATATCCATCTAAATGCAGAGTTCTAAAGAATAGCAAGGAGAGGTAAGAAAACCTTCCGCAGTGATCAATGAAAAGAAATAGAGAACAGAATGGGAGAGACTTGAGAACTCTTCAAGAAAATTAGAGATACCAAGGGAACATTTCATGCAAAGATGGGCTCAATAAAGGACAGAAATGGTATGGACCTAACAGAAGCAGAAGATACTAATAAGAGGTGCCAAGAATATGCAGAAGAACTATACAAAAAAATCATCATGACTCAGATAATGACAATGGTGTGATCACTCACCTAGAGCCAGATATCCTGGAATGCGAAGTCATGTGGGCCTTCAGTTCAGTTCAGTCGCTCAGTCGCGTTCGACTCTTTGCGGCCCCATGAATCGCAGCACGCCAGGCCTCCCTGTTCATCACCATCTCTTGGAGTTCACTCAGACTCACGTCCGTCGAGTCCGTGATGCCATCCAGACATCTCATTCTCGGTCATCCCCTTCTCCTCCTGCCCTCAATCCCTCCCAGCATCAGAGTCTTTTCCAACTCTTCGCATGAGGTGGCCAAAGTACTGGAGTTTCAGCTTTAGCATCATTCCTTCCAAAGAAATCCCAGGGTTGATCTCCTTCAGAATGGACTGGTTGGATCTCCTTGCAGTCAGTCCAAGGGACTCTCAAGAGTCTTCTCCAACACCACAGTTCAAAAGCATCAATTCTTCGGCGCTCAGCCTTCTTCACAGTCCAACTCTCACATCCACACGTGACCACAGGAAAAACCATAGCCTTAACTAGATGGACCTTAGTCGGCAGAGTAATGTCTCTGCTTTTCAATATACTATCTAGGTTGGTCATAACTTTCCTTCCAAGGAGTAAGCGTCTTTTAATTTCATGGCTGCAGTCACCATCTGCAGTGATTTTGGAGCCCCCAAAAATAAAGTCTGACACTGTTTCCACTGTTTCCCCATCTATTTCCCATGAAGTGATGGGACCGGATGCCATGATCTTCGTTTTCTGAATGTTGAGCTTTACGCCAACTTTTTTGCTTTCCTCTTTCACTTTCATCAAGAGGCATTTTTAGTTCCTTTTCACCTTTCTGCCATAAGGGTGGTGTCATCTGCATATCTGAGGTTATTGATATTTCTCCCAGCAATCTTGATTCCAGCTTGTGTTTCTTCCAGTCCAGCGTTTCACATGATGTACTCTGCATAGACGTTAAATAAGGAGGGTGACAATATACAGCCTTGATGTACTCCTTTCCCTATTTGGAACCAGTCTGTTGTTCCATGTCCAGTTCTAACTGTTGCTTCCTGACCTGCATACAGATTTCTCAAGAGGCAGGTTAGGTGGTCTGGTATTCCCATCTCTCAGAATTTTCCACAGTTTATTGTGATCTACACAGTCAAAGGCTTTGGCATAGTCAATAAAGCAGAAAGAGAGTTTTTCTGGAACTCTCTTGCTTCTTCCATGATCCAGCGGATGTTGGCAATTTGATCTGTGGTTCCTCTGCCTTTTCTAAATCCAGCTTGAACATCAGGGAGTTCACGGTTCACGTATTGCTGAATCCTGGCTTGGAGAATTTTGAGCATTACTTTACTAGCATGTGAGATGAGTGCAATTGTACGGTAGTCTGAGCATTCTTTGGCATTGCCTTTCTTTGGGATTGGAATGAAAACTGACCTTTTCCAGTCCTGTGGCCACTGCTGAGTTTTCCAAATTTGTTGGCATATTGAGTGCAGCACTTTTACAGCATCGTCTTTCACTATTTGAAACAGCTCAACTGGAATTCCATCACCTCCACTAGCTTTGTTCGTAGTGATGCTTTCTAAGGCCCACTTGACTCCCCATTCCAGGATGTCTGGCTCTAGACTACTGATCACATCATCATGATTATCTGGGTCATGAAGATCTTTTTTGTACAGTTCTTCCGTTTGCCACCTCTTCTTAATATCTTCTGCTTCTGTTAGGTCCAGACCATTTCTGTCCTTTATCGAGCCCATCTTTGCATGAAATGTTCCCTTGGTATCTCTAATTTTCCTGAAGAGATCTCTAGTCTTTCCCATTCTGTTCTTTTCCTCTATTATTTGCATTGATCGCTGAAGAAGGCTTTCTTATCTCTTCTTGCTATTCTTTGGAACTCTGCATTCAGATGCTTATATCTTTCCTTTTCGCTTCTCTTCTTTTCACGGCTATTTGTAAGGCCTCCCCAGACAGCCATTTTGCTTTTTTGCATTTCTTTTCCATGGGAATGGTCTTGATCCCTGTCTCCTATACAATGTCACGAACCTCATTCTATAGTTCATCAGGCACTCTATCAGATCTAGGCCCTTAAATCTATTTCTCACTTCCACTCTATAATCATAAGGGATTTGATTTAGGTCATACCTGAATGGTCTAGCAGTTTTCCCTACTTTCTTCAATTTAAGCCTGAATTTGGTAATAAGGAGTTCATGATCTGAGCCACAGTCAGCTCCTGGTCTTGTTTTTGTTGACTGTGTAGAGCTTCTCCATCTTTGGCTGCATAGAATATAATCAATCTGATTTCGGTGTTGACCATCTGGTGATGTCCATGTGTAGAGTCTTCTCTTGTGTTGTTGGAAGAGGGTGTTTGCTATGACCAGTGCATTTTCTTGGCAAAACTCTATTAGTCTTTGCCCTGCTTCATTCCACACTCCAAGGCCAAATTTACCTGATACTCCAGGTGTTTCTTGACCTCCTACTTTAGCATTCCAGTCCCCTATAATGAAAAGTAGATCTTTTTGGGGTGTTAGTTCTAAAGATCTTGTAGGTCTTGATAAAACCGTTCAACTTCAGCTTCTTCAGTGTTACTGGTTGGGGCACAGACTTGGATAACTGTGATATTGAATGGTTTGCCTTGGAGATGAACAGAGATCATTCTGTCGGTTTTGAGATTGCATCCAAATACTGCATTTTGGACTCTTGTTGACCATGATAGCTACTCCATTTCTTCTGAGGGATTCCTGCCCGCAGTAGTAGATATAATGGTCATCTGAGTTAAATTCACCCATTCCAGTCCATTTTAGTTCACTGATTCCTAGAATGTTGACGTTCACCCTTGCCATCTCTTGTTTGACCACTTCCAATTTGCCTTGATTCATGGACCTGACATTCCAGGTTCCTATGCAATATTGAAAGTGAAAGTGAAAGTGAAGTCGCTCAGTCATGTCCGACTCTTTGCAACTCCGTGGACTGTAGCCCGCTAGACTCCTCTGTCCATGGGATTCTCCCAGCAAGAATACTGGAGTGGGTTGCCATTTCCTTCTCCAGACCTTGCTCTTTACAGCATCGGATCTTGCTTCTATACCAGTCACACTCACAACTGGGTATTGTTTTTGCTTTGGCTCCATCCCTTCATTCTTTCTGGAATTATTTCTCCACTGATCTCCAGTAGCATATTGGGCACCCACTGACTTGGGGGTTCCTCTTTTGGTATCCTATCATTTTGCCTTTTCATAGTGTTCATGGGGTTCTCAAGGCAAGAATACTGAAGTGGCTTGCCATTCCCTTCTCCAGTTAGGAAGCATCATTATGAACAAAGCCATCATTATGAACAAAGTGGAGGCGACAGAATTCCAGTTGAGCTATTTCAAATCCTCAAAGATGATGCTGTGAAAGTGCTGCACTCAATATGTCAGCAAATTTGGAAAACTCAGCAGTGGCCACAGGACTGGAAAAGGTCAGTTTTCATTCCAATCCCAAAGAAAGGCAATGCCAAAGAATGCTCAGACTACCGTACAATTGCACTCATCTCACATGCTAGTAAAGTAATGCTCAAAATTCTCCAAGCCAGGCTTCAACAGTACATGAACCATGAACTTCCAGATATTCAAGCTGGATTTAGAAAAGGCAGAGGAAACAGAGATCAAATCGCCAACATCTATTAGATCATAGAAAAAAACAAAAGAATTCCAGAAAAACATCTACTTCTGCTTCACTGACTACACTAAAGCCTCTGACTGTGTGGATCACACCAAAATGTGGAAAATTCTTCAAGAGATGGGAATACCAGACCACCTAACCTGCCTCCTGAGATGTCTGTATGCAAGTCAGGAAGCAACAGTTAGAACTGGACATGGAACAACAGACTGGTTCCAAATAGGTAAAGGAGTACGTCAAGGTTGTATATTGTCTCTCTGCTTATTTAACTGATATGCAGAGTACATCATACAAAATGTTGGGTTGGATGAAGCACACGCTGGAATCAAGATTGTCAGGAAAAATATCAATAACCTCAGATATGCAGGCTACAGCACTCTTATGGCAGAAAGTGAAGAGGAAATAAAGAGCCTCTTGATGAAAGTGAAAGAGGAAGAGTGAAAAAGCTGGCTTAAAAGTCAACATTCAAAAACTAAGATCATGGCATCCAGTCCCATCACTTCACGGCAAATAGATGGGGAGACAATGGAAACAGTGAGACACTGTATTGTCTTGGGCTCCAAAATCACTGCAGATGGTGACTGCAGCCATGAAATAAACACTTGCTCCTTGAAAGAAAAGCTATGATCAACCTAGACAGAATATTAAAAGCAGAGACATTACTTTGCCAGCAAAGGTCCATCTAGCCAAAGCTATGGTTTTTCTAACAGTCACGTATGAATGTGAAAGTTAAACCATAAAGAAAGCTGAGTGCCAAAGAATTGATGCTTTTGAACTGTGGTGTTGGAAAAGACTCTGAGAGTCCCCTGGACTGCAAAGAGAGCAAACCAGTCCATTCTAAAAGAGAGCAGTCCTGAATATTCACTGGAAGGAGTGATGCTGAAATTAAAGCTCCAATACTTTGGTCACCTGATGCAAAGAATTGACTCACTGGGAATGACCCTGATGCTGGGAAAGACTGAAGGCAGGAGAAGGGGATGACAGAGGATGAGATGGTTGGATGGCATCACTGACTCGATGTACATGAGTTTGAGCAAGCTCTGGGAGTTAGTGAAGGACAGGAAAGCCTGGCATGCTGCAGTCCATGGGGTCATAAAGAGTAAGACATGACAGAACGGCTGAACTGAACTGTGCTGAGCCCTGTGTCAACGTTTCCAGTAAGTCATCTCAAAATGATGGGTTAATATTAAGCACTATGATCAGAGTAAACAAGTTTCTCCTGGCTGAAGCAGGGATATGGAACTATACTTTCATTTTGCTGCTTATTTCCCCCTAGATAAAGGATGGTAGTTTTTCACTGATTAGAGAGACAGAATATGGTTAAGACTCAAGAAATGTATTTTTTTTTCCTGAGCCACATACTTCTCTTTTATGAAATAGTGCATTTTAAAAAGAAAAACATACTCAACACCTTCTACTAAATATAGCTAACATCGCCTTTTTACCCAGAAGGGAGACAATCATAGTAGTTTATTGAAAAAGCCAAAGCAAAAGCAGATCAGTTATCCTTTTCATCCCTTTCTGTTCTGAGGTAGTTATCTCTCACTTCTCCAATATTCCTTACATTAAATCCAGTGGTTCCAACTTATCATCTAACTACTTTCCAATGTGAACACTATATTGTATCCCATGACACCATCTTAGTTCAGGCCAACCACCATTAAAAGTAGTTATTTCCACGAATTTAAGTTGTATGTTTCAGATATAAAAGTAGTGTCTTTTAAATCTTATCTCCACAGTAGTATGATGTTTTGCAAGTCAGTCTTCCTACATATCACTTAGTTCATGGGTGCTAATACTTAGCATGTGTCAGGCAGCATACAAAGAACCTCATAACATTTAACTCGTTTACTCTGTGTTAGATTTCTATTTGAATCCTGGCTGGTTATTCAGACAGACTTAGTATTTGAAAACAACAAATACTGTTGAGATTTGTGAACAATGATGCAGGCATTTTTGAGGCAATCTGCTATCCTCTGACCCAAAAATTCCACCTCTAAGAATCAATACTAAAGGGATAGTCAAATAAATACTTCAAAGATACATGAACAAAATATGTGTAGTACACTACTTATTGTAATACTGCAAACAACCCTAAATATCCATCAATGGTGAAATGGTAAAATACATTATTGCTCATACATACAGCTGTATAGTTATACAATACAGTAAGAACAGTGACTATATAAAGAAATTCACAGAATGCATGTACATTAAAATGACTGGAAAAAATATTTACAGTTACGTTTAAGGACAAAAGCAATGGATTTTTAAATACATAGTGTTTTTGTGTATTATATGCACACATTTTTCTGGAAAAAAAAAAAACAAGCAGCATATACAGAATTCAACAGTGGTTACTTAGACCAGGGGCCTAAAGCCTTTTGCTCTTTACTTTTATACACTTTACTTACCATAACAAGTCTCGATTGTTTTTAGTAATGAGGGTAAATTTAAATAGTTTAAAAGAAAAAAACACCTCATGGTACCCTCTTCCAACCATTACTAATATTACACAAGAATGCACTGCAAGTTAAGAGATCTCACTAAAGCAGAAAATTCTGGACACTAGTTTGAACAGTACACAGCCTAGCAATTTAAAAGATTAGTGACACCAAATAAGTTCTAGCCGTTAACTATTATGTATGTGTTAATCACTTATTCGAGTCTGACTCATTGCAACCCCATGAACTACAGCTGCCAAGCTCCTCTGTCCATGAATTCTCCAAAAGAGTACTGGAATGGGTTGCCATTCCCTTCTCCAAGGTATCTTCCCAATCCAGAGATCGAACCTGGGTCTTCCACATTGCAGGCAGATTCTTAACCATCTGAGCCACCAGGGAAGCCCCCCATTAGCAAAAGGAAACAGAGACCTAAAGCAAACTATGTTTACAAAAGGATTTCATACATTTACACTATGGGCAAAACTTTTTCCTTTTTGGTTCCTTGGGCGGTATCCTTTCATTTGAGAAACTAGTGCAGGCACCAAAGAGTATTTCCTGGATCTTTGCCACAAAGCAGGTTTCAGGTAATTCTAAACACAGAACTGATTATGAAGATCTCAGCTAACGTTAATGCAACAGGAAAATCCTCCCACTGGACCAAAGGAATGAAAAAATGTGGCACAATCTTTTTAAACTGAAAAAATAATTCAGATTACAGTATTAACAATGTGTGGATAACAGTAAACAAAGGCAGTAACCCTCATTCTCAAATTAGGGTTACGATCTAGAAGTTACTATTTTAAGTATAACTCGAAATTCATAATCCATTCTCCCCCAACAGAATGATGATTCTCCCCCAACTATGATGATTAGGCTCCTAAAGCCAAAGTACTCAAAGTGTTAGTCGCTCAGTTGTGTTCAACTCTACAACCGAGAGCTGTTGAATTGCAGCCCTCCAGGCTCCTCTGTCCATGGAATTCTCCAGGCAAAAATACTGGAGTGGGCAGCCATTCCCTTCTCCAGGGGAATCTTCCCAGTCTGGGTCTCCAGCATCGCAGGCAGACTTTTACTGTCTGAGCCATCAGGAAGCCCCTGGTAACCAACAGCAGCTACTAATTTCTTTTCTTTTTCTTTTGGTAAATAAAAAAAGCCTATCTATTTATGCCAGTTTAATCTAATCTACAATATTATAAATACCTTCCTAACAGTATGGTCTCATCAAGATCAAAACAGACACAGACTTTGAAGACAGTAAAGCAGAAACTCCCAAGTTAGTTGTAAATTTTAAAGTTTCTATACAGGCAGAGAACGGATCTAATACACTACAAAAAAAAGCCACCCACCTAATACAGCCAGACATGCAGAGGGCAGGATAGAGGGAGAGACAACAACTGTTATCCACCTGCTCAAGCATCGAGGACCTATTCACACATACTAGTCACTGGTAGCTGGTCTACCTCCTCTGCTGGAATAGGTATATACAATGTTAAAGGGTTCTTAAAGTTCATTCCACTATAAAATTAGGTATCAGAGAGCCAAATACAAGGAATGTATTTATCCACACTTACAGGGAACAGACGTGTGGTATCCTTCAAGCAGGATTCACTGTTCTATACCAAGTTTAAGTTTATAACATTTCTTTCCAAAAGCAACAGAAATTTTATACACTATCAAATAATCTAAATTTCCAAGCCTAAAATGGCAGAATACTGCTCTCAACACTGAAGTTGCTTATTACATCAAGCTGAGAAAATAAAGATATCTCACACAAACCATGTTCCAAGAGGACAGTGAAAAAAAAAACACTGATCACAATGAATGGAAAACTGATAGACAGGATTTTTTTAAAAATTGCATAGATTTCTGATTTCACAATTTACCTAAAATTTTCAGATCCATGATCTCATCTGATTTTCACACCAACTCTATGAGGAAGGCAGGTAAATTGCTATTATTCCCATTTTACCCATGAGAAAACAGATTTAAGTACTATACCACACTCAAAGATACAAGGCAACTACAAAGTGGGAAGGAAAAAGCTCTCCTCTTAGCTTAGGAATGGTATGATGTATTTGAAAGAGTAAGATGTTAAAGAAAAAAAGGGGGGGCAAACAAATTCAAGAGCTACTCTTACGTTCTGCTGTAAGGAAGAGGGAGAAACAGGACAGCAGACAAATGTGGAGACAAGGGAAGGTTTTATTAAAACAAGGACAAGGTTTGGAAAGCTCTAGAAATGGAAAAATCAATAATGAAGAAAAGAACTGACGGAGTGATGTCCTTTATAAGTGAGAGTTTAGGGTGTCGTGGGAAAGTGAAGGAACTGGCCTTAGATAGCACTATCCACAATACAAAGCTATCTCCACAATAAAGAGAGGCTGTCGGGTAGGGAACTCTGCTAGGATCTTAAGTAAGTTCTGTCCTGACAGTTTCTATGTTTTCAATAAAATCTCAGATCTAGGGTCATCAACTGAAAATAAAGAGTGGAGATGATATGAAATCTGCCTATGACACTAGAAAAATGAATTGACTAGTAAAATGTACGACTGCCAGTACAAAGGGCTTGATGCTCAGGAATTTGAGACAAGGAGCCCACGTGTTCAGTTTCCAGTAGCACAAGGGCAAGCACAAGCACAGACTTAATCATACCTGAGGTTTTTCAAACAAGAACAACGGAGTGAGAGTGGGGCTATGCTGTTAAGCACTTTCACCAAGCATACCGTGTTTTATCTCAAACTCACATAGGTTTCAAACAATCCCGAGACGCCAGTATTTCTGCGGCTGTACTCTCCACTTTACTGATGAGGAAACAGGTACAAAACTGGGTAACTTGCCAAAGATCACATCACATGGCAAGTGCTACAGCCAGGATTGAAAGCTAGGCAGCCTGGCTCAAGAGACATGCTATACTTGACCCTTGCAAGGGAGTGATTATAACCACTGACTCTATTTTAGCTGGGCAAAAGTGGAAGCCCAGAGGGGAGGGCCAGAGAAAAGCAGTATGGATCAAACGGATTTTAAGTCTCCTAAGAACTGGAAACAGAGGAAAGTTAAAGTGTGGTACCAAAAGAGATTACTGTGGACAAGAGGAAGAGCTCCAGTTACTTGCTGTGGTAAGAGCTAGTTACCACTCCTGGGTCTGAATAAATGAGTTAAGTAGAAGGAAAGCTCACTAGATGTGCAATTAATGCATGGAAATGAGACTGTGGGCAAGACCATCATTCAAAGACAGTGAAACTACCAAGGCCATTGACTGTGACCCCAGACAAGTTACTAATCATGCTGGTCTCCAATTCTTTTTAAAACACACATTATTACGTATTTTTCACAATTCTGGTTTTTTTTTTTAAAACAATGCCTACCACAGGCTGTGACACTCAGAATTACTGCGATTGTTTTCACGTGTCTCCCATGCATTCCTCAATTCACTCAAATCTAACTTCTGGCCCCACCACTTCAAGCAGACTACTCACCCGGGTCACTTATGACCTCCAAGTTGCCAAAACCAAAAGTCATGTTCCTTGTTTTCATCTTACTTTTTGCAAGTAGCAGATACACATGACCCTTTCCTTGTCTTTGAAACTTTTTTTCTTCTCTTGGATTCTTCCTACCTCAAAGGTTGCTCCTTGACTGCCTGACTTTTTCACTACTCAGTCTTCACATGGTATATATAGTACCCCAGGTTTCAGCCCTAAGCCCCATTCCATTCCATTCTCACCAAAGTTCCTCAATTCTAATAGCATATAAGGGATAATTTAGGCACTTGGGCTCAATTTCATCAAGAACAGGCACTGAAAAAGGTTGAGGCAAGATGATCTCATCCATTCCCATGGACTGAGGTCAAACATACAAGTGGCTTGTCATGTCTCCACAACCGCTAAGTCGCTTCCAGTCATGTCCGATTCTGTGCGACCCCACAGACAGCAGCCCACCAGGCTCCCCGGTCCCTGGGATTCTCCAGGCAAGAACACTGGAGTGGGTTGCCATTTCCTTCTCCAATGCATGAAAGTGAAAAGTGAAAGTGAAGTTGCTCAGCTGTTTCCCACTCTTAGAGACCCCATGGAATGCAGCCTACCAGGCTCCTCCGTCCATGGGGTTTTCCAGGCAAGAGTACTGGAGTGGGGGTGCCATTGCCTTCTCCATGTCATGTCTCTAACCCCAGCCAAATTTCCCTCTGGAGTTGAAATTCATAGCAAATCTTGTCATTTCCACCTGGCTGTGTAGTAGGCGTCTTAAATATAAGTCTTTGAGTTCCCACCCCAATCCCTAAACCTGCTCCTCTCCCAACCCTCCATGTTTCAGCAAAGAACATGGTGTTCACACAAGTTATACAACTAAACCCTATATTTAATCTTTGATTTCTCAACTTCCCCCACTACAACCCATCAATCAGCTCTACCCTTCCAACCGTATCGCAAATCCCTCCAACTCTCTTGATATCTCTACTCTTCCTTACTTCCCTGGTCAAAACTTCAACTCCTGAAACTGTTGTGCAAGCCTCACTGCTCTTCGTACTATCTGTTCTCCAGACAGCAAAGTAACCTTTCCAAATCATAAAAGAAATATTTTTCTGCTCTGCTTAAAAGCCCCCAAAGGCTTCCTATTTTACAGTGAAAATCTCCAGCTTATTACAAAGCCCTACAGGCCCCGGCCTCTTGCCTAACTCTAATCCCTCATCTCTCTTTCCCTTCACCTACTAGAACAACAAAACAGGCCTTTTTGATTCCCACCTACTTTTTGATTCCCTCACCTACAAAATAGGCCTTTTTTCATTCCCAAAGCCCACCCCTGAAAGTCTTTCCCTAAAGAAAACACTCTCCCCATCTGAGTGCTTATTATTCAGATCTCAGTTTAAATGTCACCTTATTTAGAAAGGTCTTCTGTGACCAGTCAATTTAAAAGTAGCCACCTAGTCATGTACTATCACATTACCTCACCCTATTTCAATTCTCTACATAACTCTTACTATTATCTGGTTTTGAAAACTTGTTTTTCAACTGATTTATCCCACTATAACGTACACACCATGACAGCAGGACCTGACGTTTTTAGTTAGTATTCAACCAATATTAAATAAATTAACATGCAAAGATTGAGGATCACTGACTTGGCAATTCACCAAAAAATGTATTTAGTTCATTCAAAAGATCTTTACCAAATTCTTGTTGCTGTTGTTTACTTTCACTTTGGTGGCTCAGAGGTTAAAGCGTCTGCCTCCAATGCGGGAGACCCAGGTTCGATCCCTAGGTCGGGAAGATCCCCTGGAGAAGGAAATGGCAATCCATTCCAGTAGTCTTGCCTGGAGAATCCCATGGACAGAGAAGCCATGGGATCACTGACTTGGCAATTCACCGAAAAATGTATTTAGTTCATTCAAAAGATCTTTACCAAATTCTTGTTGTTGTTGTTTAGTCTTTAAGTCATATCCAACTCTTTGCAACCCAATGGACTGTAGGCTCCTCTGTCCGTGGGATTTCCCAGGCAAGGATACTGAAAGGGGTTGCCGTTTCCTTCTCCAGGGGATCTTCTCGACCCAGGGATCAAACCCACATCAGCTCCATTGGCAGATGGATTCTCCACCACTAAGCCACCGGGAAAGCTCCCTTAAATGCTTGTGTGCTAGGCACAGAGACAGCAAAGGTCCAACGCAAGCCATGCCAGGTTTCCCAGGTACTTCCAGTATTCTGTTTTACCAAAATACCTTAGTTTTACCTCTGTGATATAGCATTTTAATACGTTAACTACTTAAAGGTTTTAATAATCTAGAAAACTTTCATAATAAGGCACTAACTCCAGCACAACTCTATTATAATACGATCAGTCACGATGGGAACAATGTGCTAAGAAATGATGGCTAGTAAATCCTATATACAAAACTAGTACTCAAGCAGTATTTTGCAGCACAAATGTATCACCAAGTGAGATAATTCTTTGGATTACTGTACAGAACATCAAATACACTGTCTATACTAATTAAAACTACTGTACTTTAGCAACTGTCTTATCAAAAACTTCCAATATATACACATAGCTTTGTTGTGACTTATGTACTATTTCAGCTTGTGCATTTAATGTCTCACCTCCAACTTACTGTTTTTTCCCCCAGTTATTTTATAAGAGGGGATGAATTATTATTGTAATAATAAAAAGACTTCTGTAATGGTTAACACTAAAGGCAGTGCAAGGTAATGGTCAAGTAAATGGTACAAAATGGCAATGTTAACAAAGTTTCACCGGTTAAAAAGAAAGGCAGGAGAAGACTTTCAACATTCAAAAACTAAAGCAAATACGAACATCTTAAAAACAAATCCTCTTGCTTTTTCTACTGTGTCCATCTCCTACGCTATAGCCACCGACTGAGCTAAGACTATGTAAATACGTTTCCCCAAAAGCCCCAGACCATGTCTCCCGTGTCCTTGCATTCCTCTGGTTCTGCCAGTCAAAGCTTACTGAACATTTACTTGTTGAGCAAATGAATCAGTCCCATGATTCCTCTTATCTCTCAGTCCTCTTTCATTCATTTTTGCTCCTACTCCTCTCAAGCTCACAAGAGTTTCTACACCAGCCATTTCATGTTACTTAAGTGATGTAAGGTTCCTTAGTTACTTCTAGGTAAAAAAATCAAACCTCTGAGTGGCCAATATAGAGGTTTCAGAGACCAAAATCTGTTCATTTTATGTGAATCTCCCTAAAAGTCTCACTAAAATCCCAGTTTTTCCTTATTTTAGATTTATTTTCCTAATATCCTTGGCTACCTAGTTTTCACAAACAGGATACTTACAGTCTGCCGATAATTATATAATTTTCATTGCTTATTTTCTTACTGGAATGCCCTCAAATATGGTATTAAAAATAAACATTAATTTAAAAATCACTATAAAGCTGCAATTAAAATAGCTCTAATATTTTCCCCACTTCTGAAATTTAAGTCCATTAAAGTAAAAACCTACAAGTCATTTTAAAGTAAATGTTCCAGAATATCCTGATTAAATGTTTTCATTTCTTGTCCCAGACTAACAATGTTAGGTTTTACATTTATATAAACAGCAGCTCAATTATACTTGGACAAACTGCAACAAAATACTGAAGAAGCAACTCTGTAAGTAAGCTTTCTGAAAATCTACCTCCAGAAGTATATGTTTATAATTCATATAAATAAACTGGAAAATAGCAATGTAGCTAATTATCTATACAAACACAAATGGTAACATAGCTAATTATCTATACAAACACAATATTGGCTCTAAGATAATGAATGTGTAAAATGCCTCAAGAGCATGTGTAAAATGCCTCAAGAGCAATACAAATCTAGTAGAACATAAATATTTCAGTGGAGCTGTAGAAAGTCACTGCATATCTTCAATAAACCCAGAAATATAAAACAAAAACAAACACACACACACAAACCTCAAACCTTTAGGTTTCAATAATTCTGGAACTAATTGTGAATATCAGTTGGTAAAGTTCCTGCAGTGCCAACCTTACAAAAAACTAAAGTCAATACCTATTTTATGGAAAATTTTGGCTGAAAACATTAAACAGTTGCATTTTCACTTCCATCCTTTAACTTATAAGTCCACAATAAGCAGTAAAGGAATATTCAGGAAGAATTTGATGTTAGTAATAGCAATCCACAGGTGTTGTCAATTTTGAGGACACTGAATTTCTCGTTGAAACTTGGTATCTCTTGCACCTTTTAAGAATTTATCATGTAGCATATTTACACATATAATTAAGTGCCTTGAACTAAAATCATTTTGTGCCACAATTTCAAAAAGCTTGGGAACTACATTTTTAAAATAATTCAAGATGTAGAAAACTTCCTCACTCAAAGGTACCCATTGATTAGTAACTGGTTCCATTTACTGACCACCAATTAAATACTATTTAATCTTCACATCTTTGTAAAATAGGTACATAGCAAATTAAGTTAGAGCCGCAAATGGGAGCTCAGGTTTATTTAATTAACCAACACCGAAGTAGTCCTGTATGGATGCGAGAGTTGGACTATAAAGAAAGCTGAGCGCCGAAGAATTGATGCTTTTGAAGTGTGGTGTTGGAGAAGATTCTTTCGAGTCCCTTGGACTGCAAGATCAGTCCTGAATATCAGTGGATGGACTGATGCTGAAGCTGAAACTCCAATACATGGCCACCTGAAGTGAAGAAATGACTCACTGGAAAAGACCCTGATGCTGGGAAAGATTGAAGGCAGGAGGAGAAGGGGACAACAGAGGATGAGATGGTTGGATGGCATCACCGACTCAAGGGACCTGATAAGTAAGCTCCGGAAAGGGAGGCGTGGAATGCTGCGGTCCATAGAGTCGCAAAGAGTCGGAAACGACTAAGCGACTGAACTGAAGATCCCCGACATCCACCAAAACCGAATCAATTATTTTGAAAAATACAGACAGGCAGAAAGTTGCTGCTGTAAATACCGCACTGTGACAACCTCAAAGGTGTATAGACTCACACTTCCAGAACAGAAGAAGTAAGTTAACACTGAATGGCAATTTTTAGATCTTGGCATAAAGTTGTACTGATTTCAACACGGTGGCTTTTGTAGTCACAAATACAGAGGATGACACGAGAATTTAACACGTGAAGTTCGAGTCGTTCAAGAGTTTACAGAAGAGATTCAGAGTTTTTATTTTCTTTATTTCTCCTCTGAAAGGCTATTATTTGGGGGTTGGGTGCAGACTTCCGATCCTACAATTTCAAGGCTTCTAACAGGGAAGTTGCTAATCTGGAGTTATGTTTGCGCCTGGATTTATTGGAAGGGCTCTAATGCAACAACCTTCACCACCAAAAGGCCTCGAAGTGCAATCTACGTATGGGTGTGGGCTGGGTGGCGGAAAAACTGCTGCGAAACGATTCAAGATTTATGCAAATAAAAGGGTCCCCAATTCTGCGGCGAAGAGGGCAAAAATGCATTTTCACCACCCCTCACACTCACACTCTGCGGCTGACGGAACCTGATACCATTTTATTTAAGGCTCATTATCTCCAGTTACTACCTCCAAGATCTCAGCGCCTAACCAGGTCCACGCAGGGATAGTGGCGACGCCTAGCTCTCCCTCCCTAACCTGTGCACCCACACCCCGGAGCGCAGCTCGACCGCCCAGGCCACCCTGACCTCCCCTCCCCTCTGGCCCCTCCACCGAGAGCGCCCAGGCCGAGGCCTCTGGTGCCCCGCTAACGCGTGCTTCACGCCATATGCCACCCCGGCTTCCGTGTCCGACCACTGCTTCCCCTCACTCCTGCCACAAAGCCCACAGCCCACCCTGATGGTCCAGTGGGACGCACGCAGCCGGGTCCCTGGCCTTACTCGCGCCTGCAGGCCTCATAAGCGCCAGGGTCCCTAGACCCCCCGCTCGCCAGGCCCTCTCGCGTGCACCGCGGCTCCACCCGCTCAGGCTCCGCTCGAGGCTGAGGTCGGGGCCCCGCACGCGGTCCCGCCGCGCCACCCCCAGCCCAGGCCCTCGCGCGGACCGCCCCCGCTCCGCGCCGGGCCCAGCGCGCCCCGCCGCACTCACCGTCTCGTCGGGGTCGATGTCGATCTTGAAGGTCTGCTGCTGGAGGGTCTTCAGGGTGACCAGCATGGTGCCGTCGCGCAGCTCCGCTGCCGGGCCTGCTCCGGGTGCTGGCCGCTGGGCGGGGTCTGTGGCCTCGGCGGGGCCCCGGGGTCGCCCGCGCTCCTCGCGCTCTCGGGAGGAAGGCGGTGGGGGTGGGGGGCTTGTCACATTCGCCCTGCAGAGCGGCCTCTCCCCCAGCCCTGGCCCCCGGCCGCGCCGCTGCCTCCGCGACTGCGGCCTTCCTCGCGAGCTCGGGCCGCCGTGCTTCCTCACGAGCCCGGTTACCAGCCACTGGGTCTGCAGGAAGCGCGAGGGGCTCTGCGAGAGCAGCAGAGAATCCGCTAGCTCACCACAGGCTGGTGGCCGCCATCATCGTGACTCGCCGAGACGCGCCCTCCCCCACCACCCTAAAAACCTGGGGGATGGGGCCGGGATGGCGGAGCGCGCAGGCGTAGGGTGCGGCGAGGCTGTGCGCAGGCGCAGGCAAGAACTCCGCCCCGGAATTGGGGCGGGGGCAGACTGCCGCTCTGGAATGTCGGCCGCCTGATGGCGCGTGCGCAGGCGCGGTCTCTGGGCGTCTCGCTGTGGGGGCGCTCAGGGCTTCCTCGTCGCGTCTGTTTCTGGGGCCTTCTCCCGCTCGCCGTCGCTCCGCCTACGTGCAGACTCCGCCCGGTTGCCTGAGTTGCGCAATCCGTAGCCGGGGAGGCGCTACGTGGAGACAGGACAGAGTGGCTGGCGAGCCTCGGAACTGGGGAACTAGAGGGCGGTAGGTCGCGGCGAGGTTTAAGTGAAGGGTTGCGGGCAATCGGCGTAGTGGGCCAGCGCTTGCAGGGCGCTTGCTGTGTGGCTGAACCCTTGTGCTGGGGTTCATTTACCCTGAGAACACTGACTTCAGCGCCAGACCACGTTAGTGGATCTTGCACCTAAATAAGATCAAGTTATATTACTTCCCCAGGCAGGTCTGTCCAATGGCACCTCATCTCGTGAGTTAAAAAGTTCCTAGAGCTGGATACACAGCCCCTACCTCTTATATCTTATTCTCTCGGCTTGCACTAGACATTGTTGGTGGATGTTCAGCAAATCCTCTCAACCTGAGAGTCTACCTTCACCCTTGCTGTTTCCGCTTCGAGTCCTCTTTTCCTTTATACCTGGGTGGCTCGACTTCTCACTTCCTTCCAATCTTTGCTCAGATGTCGCCTTCTCAGGGAGGTCGACTCAGGATACCCGACTTAAAACAGCAACTTCCCTAGTTCCGTTACCCTGCTGTGTTTTCTATAGCACTTCAGTTCAGTCGCTCAGTCGTGTCCGACTCTGCGACCCCATGGAGTGTGGCACGCCAGGCTTCCCTGTCCATCACCAACTCCCGGAGCTTACTCAAACTCAAGTCTATCGGGTCGGTGATGCCATCCAACCATCTCATCCTCTGTCGTCCCATTAATACATATTTATTGGGTTTATCATCTTTCAGTAAATCACAGGCAAGCTGCACAGAGGCAAAGATTTTGTTGTGTTGGGTGATGCACCCCTAGCATGAAGAAACATGCCTGGTGTGTAATGCAAGCACAGTAAATATTTTTGGAATCCATGAGTGTGCGCTCATCAGTAAAATGGGAATAATAATAGCACTCAACTTCATTGATTATTGGAGGGGAGTGTTGAATAATGTATGTAAAATCTTTGTACCAGGAACGCACAGAGTTAGCAGTCCATAAGTAGATAGCTGTTTGTAGTATGCCCATTTCAGATAAGAAAACTGAAGTAAAGAGATGATGAGTAAGGTACTTGAGTCACCCACCTGCTAAGTGGCAGGTCCAGAATCTGAATCCAAGCAGAATGACTCCAAAGTCCATGCTCCTAGGTGCCTGGTATTCTTCTCTCTTAATTATGTACCCTGCTGCACATTTAGGGTCTTCCCTGATAGCTGTGAAGAAGGCTGAGCGCCGAAGAATTGATGCTTTTGAACTGTGGTGTTGGAGAAGACTCTGAGAGTCCCTTGCACTGCAAGGAGATCCAACCAGTCCATTCTGAAGGAGATCAGCCCGGGATTTTTTTGAAAGGAATGATGCTAAAGCTGAAACTCCAGTACTTTGGCCACCTCACGTGAAGACTGCTGCTGGGAGGGATTGAGGGCAGGAGAAGAAGGGGACGACCGAGGATGAGATGGCTGGATGGCATCACGGACTCGATGGACGTGAGTCTGAGTGAACTCCAGGAGTTGGTGATAAACAGGGAGGCCTGGCGTGCTGCGATTCATGGGGTCGCAAAGAGTCGGACACGACTGAGCCGACTGAACTGAACTGAACTGATAGCTCAGCTGGTAAAGAATCCGCCTGCAATGCGGGAGACCAAGGTTCGATTCCTGGGTCAGGAAGATCCCCTGGAGAAGAGATAGGCTACCCACTCCAGTATTCTTGGGCTTCCCTTCTGGCTCAGCTGGTAAAGAGTCCCGCAATGCAGGAGCCTTGGGTTTGGCTGCATATTTAACTTAAAGTAATTCAAATACAAAGTTACAGTTAGGTCACTAGCTGTATGACTAATTGCAAATTACCCCCACTGTACCAGCATCCTCACTGATAAAATGTCACTGCTTGGTTTTCTGTGGATTCTAGGAGCTCAGATCTAATTCTTTCATGGGACTTTGCGTGACCAACCTCCCTCTCCACTAACCTCCTGTTGTCCTGTTCAGACCACACGTCTCCCTGTATTGTAATTCAGCATCTAATCCTCCACCCTCTGTCTTTCCCTATATCTATTGTTAGTCACCGGGTGATCTCATCTTATCTCTTGTTTTGAAATACCTCTCTGCTGGACTTTGCCCCTTAGCTATCGTTAGCTGATTGCCTGCACAGTATCTTTTTAAAAATATTTATGTATTTAGCTGTGCTGGTACTTAGCTGCACATGGGATCTTTCGTTGCAGTACACAGGCTTATTTGCCTTGTAGCATGTGGCATATAAGTTTCCCAGATCAGAGATGGAACTCGCCCCCTCATTTGGAAGGCAGATTCTTAACCACTGAACCATCAGGGAAGTCCCAACACAATATCTTGACTTGAAATATAATTAGCCTCTGAGACTTAACATGGCCAAACAGAACCATTGACCCCTTCTGGGCCTCCCTTCCTCCTGAATCCTGTTCTCCTAGTTTCCTCCATCATAGTTCATGGCACCGCCATCTACCCACATGCTCAAACCAAAAATCTAGTCATCGTGCCTGATAAGTTTCTTCCCTCTCTTCTTCCCCGCACCAGCCACCACATCTAATCCATTATCACATCCTATCAACTTTATTCTCCAAGTTATATTCCCAAGTCAGCCATTTCTCACCATTTCGACTTCTAAAACCCTAGGCTAGTCCATCAATATCTTTCATTTCCATTCACTCTTTCCAAGAGTCGTGACCTACTCTTTGTGACCCCATGAACTGTGTGCCAGGCTTCCCTGTCCATCACCAACTCCTGGAGCTTGCTCAAACTCATGCCATCCAACTGTCTCATCCTCTGCTGTCCTCTTCTCCTGCTCTCAACCTCTCCAGCATCAGAGTCTTTTCATCATCTTTCACCTGCCTCCAAAGTGGTCTCTTGGCTTCTACTCTTTTCAACCTCCTCAGCAGTCAGAGTGGTCTTTTCAGATACAAAGCATGTCACATCTATTCTTAATACCTAATTATACTTGAAAATAAAATTCAAACTCCTTACCTGACCTTGCAAATTTACCTGACCTTGAACATTTCATGAAAAAAATGGGCTCAAGAAAGGACAGAAATGCTATGGACGTAACAGAAGCAGAGGATATTAATAAGAGGTGGCAAGAATACACAGAAGAACTGTACAAAAAAGATGGTGTGATCACTCACCTAGAGCCAGACATCCTGGAATGTGAAGTCAAGTGGGCCTTAAGAAGCATCACTACGAACAAAGCTAGTGGAAGTGATGGAATTCCAGTGGAGCTGTTTCAAATCCTAAAAGATGATGCTGTGAAAGTGCTGCACTCGATATGCCAGCAAATTTGGAAGACTCAGCAGTGGCCACAGGACTGGAAAAGGTCTGTTTTCATTCCCATCCCAAAGAAAGGCAATGGCAAAGAATGTTCAAACTACTGCACAGTTGCACTCATCTCACACACTAGTAAAGTAATGCTCAAAATTCTCCAAGCCAGGCTTCAGCAATACGTGAACCATGAAATTCCAGATGTTCAAGCTGGATTTAGAAAATGCAGAGGACCAGAGATCAAATTGCCAACATCCACTGGATCATGGAAAAGCAAGAGAGTTCTAGATAGACATCTATTTCTGCTGTATTGACTATCCCAAAGGCTTTGACTGTGTGGATCACATTAGACTGTGGAAAATTCTTCAAGAGATGGGAATACCAGACGACCTGACCTGCCTCTTGAGAAATCTGTATGCAAGTCAGGAAGCAACAGTTAGAACTGGACATGGAACAACAGACTGGTTCCAATTAAGAAAAGGAGTATGTCAAGGCTGTATATTCAGCCTTGTGTGCAGACTACATCATGAGAAACGCTGGGCTAGATGAAGCATAAGCTGGAGTCAAGATTGCTGGGAGAAATGTCAGTAACCTCAAATATGCAGATGATATCACCCTTCTGGTAGAAAGTGAAGAAGAACTAAAGAGCCTCTTGATGAAAGTGAAAGAGGAGAGTGAAAAAGAAACTAACTTTCAGAAAACGAAGTTCATGGCATCCAGTCCCATCAGTTCATGGCAAATAGATGGAGAAACAGTGGAAACAATGTCAGACTTTATTTTGGGGGCTCCAAAATCACTGCAGTTGGTGACTACAACCATGAAATTAAAAGACACTTACTCCCTGGGATAAAAGTTATGACCAACATAGACAGCATATTAAAGAGCAGAGACATTACTTTGCCAACTAAGGTCTGTCTAGTCAAGGCTATGGTTTTTCCAATAGTCATGTATGGATGTGAGAGTTGGACTGTAAAGAAGGCTGAGAGCTGAAGAATTGATGCTTTTGAACTGTGGTGTTGGAGAAGACTCTCGAGAGTCCCTTGGACTGCAAGGAAATCAGTCCAGTCAATCCTAAAGGAAATCAACTCCGAATATTCATTGGAAGGACTGATGCTGAAGTTAAAGCTCTAATACTTTGGTCACCTAATACAAAGAACTGACTCATTAGAAAAGACCCTGATGCCAGGAAAGATTGAAGACAGCAGGAGAAGGGGATGACAGAGGATAAGATGGTTGGATGGCATTACTGACTCAATGGACATGAGTTTGAGCAAGCTCTGGGAGTTGGTGATGGACAAGGAAGCGTGGTGTGCTACAGACCCTGGGGTCGCAAAGAGTTGGACAGGACTGATCAACTGAACTGAACTGACCTGACCTTGGGGAGCTCACATGATCTGCCAAACTCTCTGGCCTTATCTCTTCCCTTCTCCCTCTTATTCATCGTCATCCCTGTACACCACCTTTCTTTCATACCCCGAAAAGGCCAGACTGGTACTAATCTCTTGGCCTTTGCATTTGAGTTTATTTCAGCTTGAAATTCTGTTCCCAGATCTTTGAATGACTAACTTTTCATCATTCAGGGCCCAAGTCATAATTTACTTTCGTAGATTTCTCCAGCAACTTTAATAATATATAATAAACATACATTAACCCTTTAGGCAAGGCACCATTCAAGGCACTTTCCATAGAACCTTATATCTGAGCCCACCCAACTATGTGATATCTGCAGCAGGAGTGTGTGCATGCGAAGTCACTTCAGGCATGTCTGACTCTGTGCTACCCTGTGGGCTATAGGCAGCAATCTTTCCTGCCAGGCTTCTCTGTCCATGGGACTCTGCAGGCAAGAATACTGGAGTGTGTTGCCATGCCATCATCCAGGGGATCTTCCCAATCCAGAGATCTACCCTGTGTCTCTTATGTATTCTGTATTGGCAGGTGGTTTCTTTATCACTAGGGCCACCTTGGAAGCCCATCTAAAATTCAGTTCAGTTCAATCACTCAGTCTTGTCCGACTCTTGGCAACCCCAGGGACTGCAGCACACCAGGCTTCCTTGTCCATGACCAACTCCCGGAGCTTGCTCAAACTCATGTCCATTGAGTCAGTAATGCCATCCAACCATCTCATCCTCTGTTGTCCCTTTCTCCTCCCGCCTTCAATATTTCCCAGCATCAGTCTTTTCCAGTAAGTCAGTTCTTCGTATCAGGTGACCAAAGTATTGGAACTTCAGCTTCAGCATCAGTCCCTCTAATGACTATTCAGGACGGCTTTCCTTTAGGATTGACTGGTTTGATCTTCTTGCAGTCCAAGGGACTCTCAAGAGTCTTCTTCAACACCACAGTTCAAAAGCATTAGTTCTTTGGCTCTCAGCTTTCTTTATGGTCCAACTCTCACATCCATACATGAGTACTAGAAAAACCATAGGTTTGACTAGATAGACCTTTGTCGGCAAAGTGATGTCCCTGCTTTTTAATATTCCGTCCAGGTTTGTTGTAGCTTTTCTTCCAAGGAGCAAGTATCTTAATTTCATGGCTGCAGTCACCATCTGCAGTGATTTTGGAGCCCAAGAAAATAAAGTCACTGTTTCCATTGTTTCCCCATCTATTTCCCGTGAAGTGATGGGACCAGATGTCCTGATCTTAGTTTTCTGAATGTTAACTTTTAAGCCAGCCTTTTCATTCTCTTCTTTCACTTTCATCAAGTGGCTCTTTAGTTCTTCTTTGCTTTCTGCCCTAAGGGTGGTATCATCTGCATATCTGAGGTTATTGAGATTTCTCCCAGCAGTCTTGATTCCAGCTTGAGCTTCATCTAGCCCGACATTTTACACAATGTACTCTGCATATCAGTTAAATAAGCAGGGTGACAATATACAGCCTTGACGTACTCATTTCCCGATTTGGAACCAGTCCATTGTTCTGTGTCTGGTTCTAACTGTTGCTTCTTGACCTGCATACAGATTTCTCAGGAGGCAGGTGAGATGGTCTGGTATTCCCATCTCTTGAAGAATTTTCTGCAGTTTGTTGTGGTCCACACAGTCAAATTCCATCTACAATAGGACCCTTGTTTAAATTTTTTCATGGTTCTACCTGAAATTATTATTATTATTTTTATTATCTTGGCTAAATAGTACAAGTTGGGCAGGCTGTATGCCTCCATGTGTGATATAGGTGTGTTTGCCTAGAGTCCAACAGTTTGCATAACAGATGACGGGACCCCCTCCACCTCACCAGTGCAAAGGTCACCAAGGTGAGGGTGCTTATGAGCAAAACCTTGTAGGATAGGCCTTGAACTTCTTCAGGAGCTATTGAGCCAAAATATAAAGATGGAAGGGTGTAATTACTTCCAAATACTTGATAACAAGCCAGGGAATTTTACTTGCATTTTTGGAAGTTGGTTGAATGATTTCAGGGAAGAAGATGAGCAAGCAGAGATGCAACAGCTACTGACTTAGAAAATACTGGGGTAGAAAATGCAAGAGTCCAAGGCATTCATTCACTCATCAAGTAATTCTTGAGACTTTCTCCATGCCAGAAACACTTCTAGGTGCTGAGGCTACAATAGAGAGCAAAGTCCCTGCCCTCATGGAGTTCGTATTCTAGTGGAATAATAGATAATAAACTAAAAATCAATATTATAACAGATGGGGGTACTGATAAGCACTATTATTTTTAAAGAACATGAAGAAGGTCAATAGTGCTAAAAAAGATATACTTGCTACGGAGAATGTGCTAGCTATTTTTCATTCCTCTCCCTCACCTTCTTTTTAAAAATATGTTTTCAGCTGAATCAGGTCTTAACTGCAGCACACAGGCTCTTCATTTCATCATGCAGGATCTTTCACTGTGACACAAGGACTCTCTAATTGTAGCTCATGGACTCAGTAGTTGCAGCACACGGGCTTAGTTGTGGCAAGTGGGATCTTAGTTCCCCGACCAGGGGTCAGACCCACGGCCCCCTGCGTTGCAAGTCGGTCAGTGTCAGTGTTAGTTATTCAGTCGTGGCTGACTCCTTGGGACCCCATGGACTATATAGTCCCCTAGGCTCTTCTATCGGAGAAGGCAATGGCAACCCACTCCAGTACTCGCCTGGAAAATCCCATGGGCAGAGGAGCCTGTAAGCTGCAGTCCATGGTGTCGCAAAGAGTTGGACACGACAGAGTGACTTCACTTTCACTTTTCACTTTCATGCATTGGAGAAGGAAATGGCAACCCACTCCAGTATTCTTGCCTGGAGAATCCCAGGGACGGGGGAGCCTGGTGGGCTGCCATCTGTGGGGTCGTACAGAGTCAGACACGACTGAAGTGACTTAGCAGCAGCAGCAGCAGCAGGCTCTTCTATCCATGGAATTCTCCAGGCAAGAATACTGGAATGGGATGCCATTCCCTTATCCAGGGGATCTTCCTGACCCAGGGATAGAACCCAGGTCTCCCACATTGCAGGCAGATTCTTTGCCATCTGAACCACTTGGGAAGCCCTCCTGCATTGCAAGGCAGATTCTTAACCACTGGACTGCCAGGAAAGTCCCCTCCCCTATCTTCTTTCTTACCCCTTCTTCACCCAGCAGTTGGTCCCAAGAGGACTACCCTGTATGGGCTTCCACAGTTGGCTTCTCGGGGAGTCCTAGCAGGAGAGGACTGAGGGAGGAGAGTGAAATTAGGTGTGTAGTTGGCAGTGCTCTTGATACAGGATATTTGCTTCTGTGTGGCCTTCCATGTGACTCTGTCCTTCCAGGTTCTGGTAAGCGCTCCCTAGAGGGCCCTACTTCTCACTGCAGGGTGCTGGCCCGTCCTTGTAGTGTGCCTGTACACTTCCCTACAGCATTGTGAAGAGTAGTCCCTTCATTGAATCTCCCTGGATTACACCTTGTTAGTTTCATAGGACTGCTAAAACAAAGTACCATGAACTGAGTGGCTTAAAACAACAAAAAGTTATTGTCTCACAGTTTCGGGGGCTAGAAGTCCACAATTAAGATGTTGGTAAGGCAGTGCTCTCTCTGATACCGACACACGGATTCTTCGGTGCCTCTTCCTGGCTTCCAGTGGCTTCCTGCACCACCTTGATCTCTGCCTCCATCATCATCTGATGTTCTCCTCTTGTATGTCTGTCCCTCTGTCTCTTCTTATAAGGACAGGAACAGAATAGGAAAAACTCATACTGTGTCTCCTCTACTCACTGCTCTATTACTACTTTTAATATTCTTCTGATCACCAAATTATTGTTAATTAGTTCAGTCTCTCAGTCGTGTCCTACTCTTTGTGACCCCATGAACTGCAGCACACCAGGCCTCTCTGTCCATCAACAGCTGCCAGAGTCCACCCAAACCCATGTCCATTGAGTCAGTGATACCATCCAGCCATCTTGTCCTCTGTCATCCCATTCTCCTGCCCTCAATCTTTTGCAATATCAGGGTCTTTTCAAATGAGTCAGCTCTTTGCATCAGGTGGCCAAAGTATTGGAGTTTCAGCTTCAACATCAGTCCTTCCAATGAACATCCGGGACTGATCTTCTTTAGGATGAACTGGTTGGATCTCCTTCCAGTCCAGGGGACTGTCAAGGGTCTTCTCCAACACCATAGTTCAAAAGCATCAATTCTTTGGCCCTCAGCTTTCTTTATAAGTCCAACTCTCACATCCATACGTGACTACTGGAAAAACCATAGCCTTGACCAGATGGACCTTTGTTGACAAAGTAATGTCTCTGCTTTTGAATATGCTATCTAGGTTGGTCATAACTTTCCTTCCGAGGAATAACTATCTTTTAATTTCATGGCTTCAATCACCATCTCCAGTGATTTTGGAGCCCCCCAAAATAAAGTCAGCCACTGTTTCCACTGTTTCTCCATCTATTTGCCATGAAGTGACGGGACCGGATGCCATGATCTTAGTTTTCTGAATGTTGAGCTTTAAGCCAACCTTTTCAGTCTACTCTTTCAGTTTCATCAAGAGGCTCTTTAGTTCCTCTTCACTTTCTGCCATAACGGTGGTGTCATCTGCATATATGAGGTGATCACCAAATAGGTGGGGGTTTTTCTCTCCACACCAAGTAATTCTCCAGTTCTCTGCAGACACCAGCTGGGTATCGTACAGTGAGATTCAGTCCTGGCACTACCTGGAGTAGGCATCTGTTCCCACATGCCTTCCCTGGTTGCTCAGATGGTAAAGAATCTGCCTGTAATGCGGGGAGACCTGGGTCGATCCCTGGGTTGGGAAGACCCCTGGAAGAAGGGAACGGCAATTTACTCCAGGACTTTTACCTGGGAAATCCCATGGACAGAGGAGCTGGGAGGGCTATAGTCCATAGGGTCACAGAGTCAGATGCGACTGAGCAGCTGAGCGTGCAGGCATGCATGTGGCAGCTGCAGCTTGTGGTTCATTGGGGCCATTGCTGTGTCCCCTCACGGAGTGCTCCCCCTTTGAAGACCAACAATTCTAACTGCACAGGTTTCAGAGATATGGGACCAGAAAGGTCCTCAGTGGGTCACTGGGAGTGGTAAATGGGTCCATTCCTGCTTTCCTGCCTTGATTTCTGGACCATCTGGTCTTCCTGCTGGGGACACAATACCCTGTAGGACACTTTTATTCAGTCTGTAGGTTCTACCCTGGAGAATGAGACCCTGTTCTTGCACAGTATTGCCCTTATAGTGAAAATGAAAGTTGCTCAGTCGTGTCTACTCTTTGAGACCCTATGGACTATACAGTCCATGGAATTCTCCAGGACAGAAGACTGAAGTGAGTAGCCTTTCCCTTCTCCAGGGGATCTTCGCAACCCAGAGATCGAACCCAGGTCTCCCATATTGGAGGCGGATTCTTTACCAGCTGAGCCACCAAGGATTGCCCCTGAGATGGTACTTATCTGCCCCACCAGCAGCTTGTTTCATCCCTCTCAGGTTGGCACTTCTGGGGGAAGGTGGTGTGCGGTAAGACCAATGGGTCCCGTGATCATGGGATCACTCCCAAACCTCGGATGCTGTTATGGGTAGGGTTCTGGTCTCCGAGTCAAGCAGTCTGTAAACTGCAGAATGGTAGAGGCTGAAGCTCTTGTACTTTGTAATACAAACCTGTACTCAGGATAATTATCTATTCTTGCAGGAACAAATTGCTTGGCCCTTCAGGATACAAAGGACCCTATGAAATCAACATGTTACCATGTGACCAGTAGGTCCCTCAGAGAATAATAAAAGATTAGGAATTCATCTCTGGTCTCTCTTTCTGGCAGGTTGGACATTCAGTGGCGATCGTGGCTAGACCACCGTTACTGAGAGGTCATGCCGAGAGGCCAACCGTTATCTCCACCTCTGCCACCACAGTCGCTCCACTCGAGTGCCTATCCTGTTTCTGCTCTTCCTTCCTTATAGTCTATTCTAGATCTAATAGCTGTGTTCTTTTTAAAATATAGATCAGTTCATTACTGCTCAAAACCCTATACCAGCGTCACATTTCAATCAGTAAAATCTCAGATCTTTACATCGCTCCCCTCCCTCCATCCTCTTTGTTACTTTTCTGATGGTATCAGCTATATATTTCCCCAGAGGCAATCCGCTGCAGCCTCGCTGTCCCTTGAGTTGACCAGGTCCACTGTAATCTGGTCTTTTGATCTCTTGTTCCCAAGACAGTCTTGCAGTGGCTCTCTCCCTCACATCCTCCAATCATTGCTCAAATTTTCAGCTTCTCACTGAACCCTGCTCTGACCCCTTGACCACCCTATTTGCTATGACAATGTCCATTTCCCAGTCAACACTCTCTATAGTACTTACCTGCTCTCCTCCTCTTTTAACACACTATATTGTTTATTTATTTATTATGTTTCTTTAGTGTCTATCTCCCATGCTAGAAGACAGGTCTTTGTTTTACTTGTTCAGATTCTGTAAGCACCAGGAGGAGTGCCGGAATAGAGAAAGAACTCAACGGTGAAAGGAAAATTCAGCCACCCATTAAAAAAAAAAAAAAGCACATTAAAACAAGGTGATATTGTTATGTGTTAAAATTAACAATTAAGACTCACCTCCAATAATATTATAAATTATTATAATATTATAAAATTGTAAATAATAAAATATGACAAAAAAGTTTTCATAGTTTTCTGGTGACTTTACAGTTTGTTACATTCTTTTGGAAAGCCATTTAGCCTTATGAAAGTGAAAGTGAAGTTGCTCAGTTGTGTCCGACTCTTTGTGATCCCATGAACTGTAGCCCACCAGGCTCCTCAGTCCATGGGATTTTCTAGGCATGAATACTAGAGTGGGTCACCATTTCCTTCTCCAGGGTATCTTCCCGACCCAGGGATCAAACCCAGGTCTCCCACATTGTAGGCAGACGCTTTACCATCTGAGCCACCAGGGTCACCCATTTAGCCTTATAGGTGGTTCTTAACTCTTGGAATTTCACTCTTGCCTGTGCACTGATGCGTGCTTAGTCACTAAGCCGTGTACGACTCTGACCCCGTGGACTATAGCCCACGAGTCTCCTCTGTTCATGGGATTTCCCATGGGAGAATACTGGAGTGGGTTGCCATTTCTTTCTTGACCCTGGAATTGAACCTATGTCTCCTGCATTGGCAGGTAGATTCCTTACCACTGAGTCACTTAGGAAGCCCATTAACTCATACGCATTACCTGAATACCTCTGAAACTACTTTTCTCGGCTTAGCTATCTAACTGTGATTAGAAAAGCTGATGCAGGGGGTGCAGTCAGCTGGCCACTGGGTCAGGGGCTCAAGGTTCACGTTTTATGTTTAAACACTATCGTTTATGCAACCAAACATTCTCTATTTCAACTGATTTTCTCATTAATTTTGCAAGAGAGTAGAAAAATTGTTAGCAACAAGTTGTGAAATAGACCTTTTCCTAAAGTTTAATATGTGTAAATAGTTTTGGTTCGTTTTTTTCCCCAATTCAACATTCCTTTTCTCATTTAGCAGGTTTTTTTCATTACCAGCTAAAGCTGATTTTAATATATGATATATTGGAAGTATACCTGACTTGTCTTTTGAGCTAAAAAGCTTAGCTGGCTTTTTTTTGTTGAAATCATGTTTCTGTGTTAATTACTTTATTGTCATTTATTCTCCTGTATTTATTGGGAAGCAGTTATATGCCAGGTCCTACCTATGTCTCATGGCTCTCTAAGTCTCTGCCCTCAGGAAGTTACTAAGAGAAATAAACAAGTCAAAGATCTCTGCCATGTGCTGGGACTGAGGCTGATTCCAGGAAGGCGATAAAGCCTGATTGGCTTTTAATGAGGTAGGAGATGGACACAGACATCCAACATCTTTTCAGTTCTCTATCTCCCTTTCACAGCTGGCCATCTAATCTCTGTATTGGTCACATGTTCTGAAAATTAGAGTTCTAATAGTATCTTGTCATAAATGAAACTGAATAAATTAATGTAATCCTATGGGCTTCTCTAAAGAAACTTTAGAGCATTTAAAAAGTTTTTTCTACTTTAAATGGAAAGTATCTGTTCCTTTTCTCAGACCCATGTTTATTATTTGTGCTTTTGCGATACATGCAATATATGTGTTTTGCAGAGCTGTTACACTATGCATACATACATATACACTATAATTTTTATTTAACTATTTTATATTTTGGCTGCAGTGGGTCTCCTTGCTGCATGAGGGCTTCTCTCTAGTTGCCTCAAATGGAGAAGCTCTCTAGTTGCATTGCATGGGCTCCTCAGTGCAGTGGCTTCTCTTGTGGAGCACAGGCTCCAAATAAATAAATAAAATTTAAGATATATCACCAGAACTGGACATGGAACAATGGACTGGTTTCAAATTGGGAAAGGAGTACGTTGAGGCTATATATTGTTGCCCTGCTTATTTAACTTCTATGCAGAGTACATCATGTGAAATGCCAGGCTGGATGAATCACAAGCTGGAATCAAAATTGCCAGGAGAAATATCAACAACCTCAGATATGCAGATGATACCACTCTAATGACAGCAAAGAGGAACTAAAGAGCCTCTTGATATAGGTAAAAGAAGAGAGTGAAAAAGCTGGCTTAAAACTCAGCATTCAAATACTAAGATCACAGCATCCAGTCCCATCACTTTATGGCAAGTAGATGGGGAAAAATGAAAACAGTGGCAGATTTTATTTTCCTGGGCTCCAAAATCACTGTGGACAGTGACAGCAGCCACAAAATTAAATTTCCTTGCTCCTTAGAAGGAAAGCCATGACAAACCTAGATAGCATATTAAAAACCAGAGACATCACTTTGCTGACAAAGGTCCGTCTAGTCAAAGCTATGGTTTTTCCAGCAGTCATGTATGGATGTGAGAGTTGGACCATAAAGAAGGCTGAACACCAAAGAATTGATGCTTTTGAACTGTGGTGTTGGAGAAGACTCTTGAAAGTGCCTTGGACTGCAAGGATATCCAACCAGTCCATTCTGAAGGAGATCAGCCCTGGGATTTCTTTGGAAGGAATGATGCTAAAGCTGAAACTCCAGTACTTTGGCCACCTCATGCGAAGAGTTGACTCACTGGAAAAGACTCTGATGCTGGGAGGGATTAGGGGGCAGGAGAAAAAGGGGACAACAGAGGATGAGATGGCTGGATGGCATCACCAACTCAGTGGACATGAGTGTGAGTTCATTTCCTTTAGCCTTAACTTAACTGGTTTGATCTTCTTGCAGTCCAAGGGACTCTCAAGAGGCTTCTCCAGCACCACAACTGGTTGAATTGATTAGTAAATATAAAAATCAGACTACAGAAATGGAATAAATAAGAAGCAAGTGTCTGTCAAATTTCCAATTGGCAGCAAATATTCGAGCTTAAAAAAATGCCCATAATGGAATTGACTACATAAAAATTTCATTGTCTTATTATAGTAACAAACAGAATAAAAAGCATGCAGCAAACTGAAAAATGTTCCCAACATGTGACAAATTGAATATCCTTACTATGTAAATTAGTCATACAAATTGAAAAGGAAAGCCTTACAATCCAATTAGGTTTACACAGAAAATTCACAGGAAAATTACATTTAGCCAATAAATAATAATGTGGGTCATCATTTGAAGAGTGCTTATTTTGTGTTTAAGTCCTTTTCTAAATGCCTAATATATTAACTTTTAATCCTTATATCCATTATGAAATGACTCTGGTCAAGTTATTTAACCTTTCTGTGCCTCAGTTTCTCTCCTCCGTGAACATGTCTGAGAATTATTCCATGAAAGGTGCAAAGTGAGATTGCTGGGTCAAAAGAGAATGTGGATTTTCAATATAACAAATCTTACCAAAATTCTACCCAAATTGCCACATCTATTCTTATCAACTTCCTATCAACTCAATTTGATAGCACCAGTTTCCCCTGCCCCCAGCCAACACTAAATAAGTTCTGTGCTTTTCTTTTTTTGTCAATTTGATGGGCATATCACTCTTGCCTCTCAAGAATTCAAGTCCATTTCATCCTGAAAGCCAGATTTGATATCCACATTTTATTTGAAGAGTCCTGTCAACTACCCAGTAAAACTTTTCCTTCCTTTCAATTCTCTCATCATTTTATCTATTCATTCGACAAATATTTGTTGAGCATTTATTATATGTTCTAGTCAGTGCAGATAAAGCAACAGATAAATCAGGCAAAAATTTCTACTTTTATGGAGCTTGCATTCTAAGGAGGAAGGCAGACAAAAATAAATTCAAATTTATAGAATCTTAAATAGCTAAGAACAAAGAAAGCTGATGTGGGGACTAAGAAAGTATCAGGATGGAAATAGAATTGAAATTTTAGGTACAATGACTGAGGAAATCCTAGCAAAAGGTTGCTTGTGCCTTTCTTACAGCATTTACCACTTTCTAGCCTATTGATTTTATTATAGTAAAATATATAACATAAAATTTATCATTTTAATCATTTTTAAATATATAGTTCAATGACAGTAAGTATACATATATTCACATAGTCCTGCAGCCATCACCACTATTCACCTCCAGAACTGTTTCATCATCCCAAACTGAAAGTCTGTATCCCCTTAAACTATAACTCTCCATTCTGCTCTCCCTCTCACTTTTCTGTCTCTGAATTTGACTACTCTCAGTTCAGTTCAGTTCAGTCGCTCAGTCATGTCTGACTCTTTGCAACCCCATGAACCCCAAAACGCCAGGCCTCCCTGTCCATCACCAACTCCCGGAGTTCACCCAAACTCATGTCCATCGAATCGGTGATGCCATCCAGCCATCTCATCCTCTGTCGTCCCCTTCTCCTGCCCCCAATCCCTCCCAGCATCAGAGTCTTTTCAATGAGTCGACTCTTTGCATGAAGTGGCCAAAGTATTGGAGTTTCAACTTCAGCATCAGTCCTTCCAATGAATGCTCAGGACTCATCTCCTCTAGGATGGACTGGTTGGATCTCCTTGCAGTCCAAGGGATTCTCAGGAGTCTTCTCCAACACCACAGTTCAAAAGCATCAATTCTTCGGCACTCAACTTTCTTCACAGTCCAACTCTCACATCCGTACATGACCACTGGAAAAACCATAGCCTTGACTAGATGGACCTTTGTTGGCAAAGTAATGTCTCTGCTTTTTAATATGCTAGCTAGATTTTTCATAACTTTCCTTCCAAGGAATAAGCGTCTTTTAATTTCATGGCTACAGTCACCATCTGCAATGATTTTGGAGCCCCCTAAAATAAAGTCAGCCACTGTTTCCACTGTTTCCCCATCTATTTCCTATGAAGTGATGGGACCAGTTGCCATGATCTTCATTTTCTGAATGTTGAGCTTTAAGCCAACTTTTTCAGTCTCCTGTTTCACTTTCATCAAGAGGCTTTTTAGTTGACTACTCTAAGTACCTCATTTAAATGGAACCATACAGTATTTGTCCTTCTGTGTTTGCTTTATTTCACTTAGGATAATTTCTTCAATGTTCATCCATGTTGCAGTGTGTATCAGAATTTCCTTCCCTTTTAAGTTTGAGTAATATTTCGTTTGAAAAGACTCCAATGCTGGAAAAGATTGAAGGCAGGAGGACAAGGGGATGACAGGATGAGATGGTTGGATGGTATCACCGATTCAATGGACGTGAGTTTGATCAAGCTCCAGGAGATGGTGAAGGACAGGGAAGCCTGGTGTGCTGCAGTCCATGGGGTCACAGAGTCAGACGTGACTGAGCGACTGAAAAACAACAACATTCCATTATTTGTATATACCATGTTTTGTTTATCCATTCATCTGCCAAGGGACATTTGGGTTGTTAATAGCTTTGTCTGTTGT
Source organism: Nanger dama (assembly GCA_917880005.1). Classification (NCBI taxonomy): domain Eukaryota; kingdom Metazoa; phylum Chordata; class Mammalia; order Artiodactyla; family Bovidae; genus Nanger; species Nanger dama. Next base: position 23,459,748 of record CAKJTW010000025.1, on the reverse strand, counting down.
GAATAATGCAGTGAAAATAGGTGTGCAAATATCAGTTCAAATCTCTGCTTTGAGTCCTTTTGGGGATAAACCAGAAGTGGAATCACTGGATCAAATGGTAGTTATATGTTTATTTTTTTTTTAACTGCATACTGTTTTTCATAGTGGATGCACCATTTTACATTTTCATCAGCAATGCACTAGGGTTCCAACTTCTCCACATCCTTGCAAAAACTTTTTTTTAATAATAGACATCATAATGGGTTTGAAGTGGTATCACATTGTGGTTTTGAGTTGCATTTCCTTAATGATTAGAGATGCTGAACATCTTAATCACGTGCTTTCTGGCCATTTGTATATCTTCTTTGGAAAAGTATCGTCCAATATGTCTTCACCCCATTTTTGAGTTGGGTTGTTTGGTTTTTGTCATTGCATTCTGAGTGTTCCCTATATGCTCTGGATGTTAATCCCTTGTCAGATAAATGAGAGGAAATCTTTTCTCCTGAGTTGTCTTTTTATTCTAGTAATAGTGTCTGTCTGAGTCCATTTGGACTATAACAAAATTACCATAAGCTGAGTAGTTTACAAACAACAGAAATTTGTATATCACCACTCTGGAGGCTGGGAAGTCCGAGATCAAGGACCTCAAGGGTCAAGCAGCTTCAGTGTCTGGGGAGGGCCCGCTTCCTGGTTCATAGATGGCATCTTCTTGCTGTGTCCTCACGTGGGGAGGGAAGGGATCTCTGTAAGGGTACTGATCTGAGTCATGAGGCGTGCCCTCATGACCCCATCACCTCCCAAAGGCCCACCTCCTAGTAATATCATCACCTTATGGGTTTGGATCAACATACAAATTTTGAGGGGACACAGACATTCAGACCATAGCAGTGTCCTTTGATGTAGCAAATTTTTAAAATTTTAATGACGTCCAGTTGGTCTATTTTTTGTTTTGTAGACTCTGCTTTTGGTGGCATATCCAAGAAATCATGAAATCCAGTGTCATAAAGCTTTCCCCTGTTCTAAAATTTTTGTAGTTTTAGATCTTACATTTTGGTCTTTGATCCATTTTGAATTAATTGTATATGGTGTTAGGTAAGATTCCAGTTTCATTCTTTTGCATGAGGATGTTAGATATTCATTTTTATTACATTTGATGGTTTTCCTAAGACCCTTTGAGGACAGCACTGTCTTATAATCCTTTATATCCCTTATAGTACCAGGCATTTAACAAGAGCTTAATGCACTTTAAAAAAATGCTTTGTGGTTCCTGACTATTGAATCAAAAGTATTATTCTGTCTGCACCTTATTGTAGAACCTAGCACATAATTGGCATTTTTAAAATGTTTAGTAAATTAAGGAATTAAATATATACTTATTCTGAAGGATCTCACTCATGGTCAAAAAAGTTATTCTTTCAATTAAGTGATACTGAGAGGATTGGAGAATCAGTAAATTATTATAAATGTTGTATTCCATAATACATATATATAAAAAGAGAATGACATAAATAGCAAAAATAATTTCCATACCCACCTTCAAAACAAATACTTAACTTCCATTTTGAAGACGATGAACTATAACTAAGAATTCATCATTTTTTTCTCCTTGAAATCTTTTTTAAATAATCCAGTTTTTTTAAAAAGGCAAACATAAGAGTTCTGGAAAACCAAGAAAGTGATGTGATCGTTACACAAAAATGTTCCCAGTGAACCGGCTCATTGGTATTTAGGTCCTTGTATGGTTCCCCTCCCATATTGAAGCTGGACTTCAGCCAACAGAATCCCAAGAGTGATGCTGGACCATTTTGTATCTAACCCTGTGATACATGGATTTTGTATCTATAGCATCTGGAAATGGACTGACAGAAACAAACACAGGTAGATTTTTCTGTGAGTCCCAAGCTCAGAGCGGAGGCAGTGCTATCAAGAGTTAGCCTTGGGAAAAAAAAAAAAAAAAAAAGTTAGCCTTGACATGCAAAGAATTGGGTGGGGTTGTGAACTGAAGGACCTCAGGATGTTGGAGCCTTGACTTGGCAAAGGTGTGCTGGCTGAGGGTGGAATTTGCCACCTCCAGCTCCTAGATTGGACAGTATAGAGTTTCATGGCTGCATTGCCTTTTCAGGTTACCATGGTGAATTGATCATGTCAAGAAAAGTCCAGCATGTCACTTTCACAGTAACCACCTGCAGTATCCCTAATATCCCAGGAAAGAGGATGGAATGTTTGGCAATTTTTTTAAGGGTAGTGGGGAGGGTGAAGCACCCCATTCTCTGGTGGAGCAAATAATTTGGAGAGCTCCATTTATCTTGAGAGAAGTTTCCAAACTGTTTCTAGGGAGGTAAGTAGTTGAAAATATTCAAAGAGCAAGGTTAAAGCTTCCTGAGATTGATCTCACCAAATGAAGCAGGATGTGAAAACAAACAAAAAACACAACAGGAGAGAGCATGGAGCCAGTGTGATAATAACAGCTGTCACTTATGCACCATTTACTACATACTGAAGGCCATTGCCCCCATGCACTCACAACCTCACAGAAAATGATGGTGAAGAGAACAGCAGCCGCCTGATCCCAGGGCTTTCACTATTAACCACTAGTCTATATAAACAGAATGTGATCAAAGTGACCATCTCAGATCAATGGGAGAAGGATGTTTCAATAATAGTAAATTTGTACTGTAGTTATAGAAAGGGGCCAGTGCTCCAGCTGTACTTCATTCTTGAAAAGATAGAGCAGAGTTCAAATGAAGACAAAAAGAAACCATGTGTTCTGTTAATATCTCTAGTTAATAGATCATACTTACAAACATAAGAAAAAGATAAATAGTCTAATAGAAAGTTTGCCAAATGATATGGACAGCAGTAAACAAAAGCACAAGTGATACCATTAAAATATGATGCAATGAAACAGTGTTAGGAAAATATATACATATAATTTATGTATTACAGTCCTGGTTTTGTAAGGAAATAAACAACCGCCATTACCACCACTGCAATAAATACAGGCACATAAAGACAGAACAATGACTTGAAGAAAAGAGCCAGAATGTTCACAGTGGTTAGTCCAGGGTAATAACTTGCAATTTATAAATGTGTTTTCATTTTTCCAAAATTTCGATAAAGAACCTTTTTTAGAATTAGGAAAATAAACCACGACACAAATTATTTGAACATTTGTGAGTTAAGTTTAAAATGAAAATATTATACTTACATGTTTGTTGTTAAGCTTAATTTCTTAGAGCACAGTACTTGTTTAAAACCCACAGAGTATACAACACAGAGTGCACCCTGATTTATTCCCTGTGCTTTGGGTGGTAATGATGTGTCTGCGTAGTTTTGTTGGTCATAACAAGTGTACCTCTGTAGTAGAGAATGTCCATAATGGGAAAGTTGTGTATGGGAGAGGACAGGGGATATATGGGAACTCTGTACTTCCCATTCAATTTTGCCGTGAGCCTACAACTACTCTAAAAAAACTAAGTTCACTATTTAGAAAAAAAGAACATAGCAGCCATAATGTCAGGCATAGAATTTCTTTAAGGAGGAAATTTTGTAAATACCCTTTATTTAAATTTGGCATGTTTCTATCCCTCAATGCCAAAAGTATGGTTTTTCACATAGTTCAGTTCAGTGCAGTTCAGTTCAGTCGCTCAGTCGTGTCCAACTCTTCGTGACCCCATGAGTCGCAGCACGCCAGGCCTCCCTGTCCATCACCAACTCCCGGAGTTCACTCAGACTCACGTTCATCGAGTCATTGATGCCATCCAGCCATCTCATCCTCTGTTGTCCCCTTCTCCGCCTGCCCCCAATCCCTGCCAGCATCAGAGTCTTTTCCAATGAGTCAACTCTTCACATGAGGTGGCCAAAGTAAGTACTGGAGTTTCAGCTTTAGCATCATTCCTTCCAAAGAAATCCCAGGGCTGATCTCCTTCAGAATGGACTGGTTGGATCTCCTTGCAGTCCAAGGGACTCTCAGGAGTCTTCAGCACCACAGTTCAAAAGCATCAATTCTTCGGTGCTCAGCTTTCTTCACAGTCCAACTCTCACATCCATACATGACCACAAGAAAAACCATAGCCTTGACTAGACGGACCTTAGTCGGCAAAGTAATGTCTCTGCTTTTGAGTATACTATCTAGGTTGGTCATAACTTTCCTTCCAAGGAGTAAGCATCTTTTAATTTCATAGCTGCAGTCACCATCTGCAGTGATTTTGGAGCCCCCAAAATAAAGTCTGACACTGTTTCCACTGTTTCCCCATCTATTTCCCATGAAGTGATGGGACCGGATGCCATGATCTTTGTTTTCTGAATGTTGAGCTGTAAGCCAACTTTTTCACTTTCCTCTTTCACTTTCATCAAGAGGCTCTTTAGTTCTTATTCACTTTCTTTCATAAGGGTGGTATCATCTGCATATCTGAGGTTATTGATATTTCTCCCAGCAATCTTGATTCCAGCTTGTGTTTCTTCCAGTCCAGCATTTCTCATGATGTACTCTGCATAGAAGTTAAATAAGCAGGGTGACAATATACAGCCTTGACGTACTCCTTTTCCTATTTGGAACCAGTCTGTTGTTCCATGTCCATTTCTAACTGTTGCTTCCTGACCTGCATACATATTTCTCAAAAGGCAGGTTAGGTGGTCTGGTATTCCCATCTCTTTGAGAATTTTCCACAGTTTATTGTAATCCACACAGTCAAAGGCTTTGGCATAGTCAATAAGGCAGAAGTAGATGTTTTTCACATGGTTAGCATATACATTTATAAGGGGCAAACCATTTTTCTGAGGTATAAGACCAATGACTATTTTTTATTTAGAATGCCAGCTCTGTCACATGGGCTGGAATGGACATAAGCAACGTCTTTGCTTTGTGAAGTCATGGGAAAAGGCTGTATTATCAGAAGGTTGCCTGGAGAACCTGAAATTAGGGGAAGTAGGAACTAGTGTTATGACTTGATTATTTAAAATATTTATCAAAGTATGTGTCCATTGACTACCTATATCAGTCTCACTAAGGATGTTCACTAAGATGGAGGTTTTTAAACACTAACCTGGATTTACTCTATCAAAATCTCCAGGTATGAAGTCAGAGTCTGCACTTTAAACAAGCATTCAAGATGGTATTCATGTGCGTGGAAGTTTGGGAACCAGGGGTACTTGGTAAGTCAAAAGTGGTGCTAAGAGCAACTTCACTAAATCTGCTGACGGAGCCCTGCTAGTCCACAGTTCTGACACTGCTTTTCTGTGATTCCTCGAAGTTCTTAACTTCATTTGCTTGTTGTCAAGTCATGGGAGAAGGTCATTCTTCTTTCACTGTATGTCACTGCCCAGATTTATTATATATTTTATATAGATTTATAGAAGCATAATTGCATACCAGTGACAATTTCATGAGTTTTGACAAATGTAGATATCCGTATAACCGGCACTGCAGCTGAGTATACCTTCACCCTACGAGGTTCACTGTGGTCTCTTCCCTTCTCTCCCTGCCCCTGTCCATCCTGGCAACCACTATTATGATTTCTCTCCCTGTGGATCAGTTTTGCCTGTTTTATAATTCCATAAAATGAGGTATTGACTATGAGGGAACACCATAATTTTTACAGAAGACAGTAACACTCATTTTCTAAGTTCTTTCAAGAGAAACCACTCTAGATTCTTAGAAAACTCCAAAACATTTCGATATGTGTTGGTAAAGGTGGAATACCTTAAGTAAGACTTCTTAGCCTCAAAGTATAAATAGTATCCCGCTAAGGATGTTAGAAACTGTCCTGCTGTAATTAGTTAGCTAGTTTTAAAATCTTGAATTAGACGTATTTTAATAGTTAGAAACACTCTGATAGTGAGAGAATGCAGATGACCCAAATGGAATCAATTCTTCTGATCCAAGACAATAATATCCCCAAACTCCTAGAAGAGTCTGAAGATCAACTTGCTAACTTAGGAAGAAGAAAGAAAGTGTTCAGATAGGCCAAAGAATGCTACTTGATCCACAGACCATAGGCGACCAAGTTTGATCCCAAATCAGATTCCAAAAGGGTTCAGTAACATCTTCCCCAAACTTGGATTTCAATATATACTGAGCCATTTCTGTCTTTTCAGCCCCACAATTACAGTCTTTTTCATGGCTCAAAAGAAAACTTTAAGGAAGAATACATCCTTTCTGCCATCCGTTATCACAGTTCCTTTGGTCCCATAACACGTTCTGTGGTCCTTACCAGCTCTGCATGCTTTGATTGCTCCAAGACTTTAACGTTCTGTTACTATTTGTGTGGTTCTGTGTCACTCTCGTAGAGTTATCACTTGCCTTCATCTTTTCGAATGTTCCTTCTATATTCTAGTTTAAAGGGTTCTGTGCCATCACTGTAAATTGTTTAAGAATCTCCCTGCCTCTTTTTTCTTCCTTGGAATTGCCCCAAGTCATGCTTCAGAGCACTTCCTGGTACTATCTTCTTTTGGAAACTTGTGGAATTATGCTTATTTTTTTAAAAAATATTTTAAAGTCTAGCTTCCTAAAGTCTGCTCCACATTTTATCTAGCTCATTCTTGTCTTCCCTTGAAGATGACATGGTCTCCCAGGGTCTCATCCCTTCCTCTCTGAAAAGATGGCTTCTTCCCACTGATTGGAATCAGTCAGAGCAGAGTTATTTTTATTCCTTCCTCTACCATCTAGGATGTGAAATTGTTGGGAAGGCAAGTGAAAAACTCTGCTTTTATCTGAATGAAATATCCAGAATGTTATCCCCAGCGTGTGTGCTCTGCCAATTCTGTGGCTTTCCCCCATGGGTCTCAGCTCAGTTTCCATAAAAACCTCACTTCTGTTCCTCCCTCCTTTAATCTGCATCCAAGTGTTCAGGGATTCCTCGGCTTCTATTGTTATTACAGCCTACAATGCTGCTCTGTCTCCTCTCCACGGGTCTTTTGTGCACAGCACACCCTTCTATCACTATGTTCCCAGGGACCGGTTCCACCCCGCCAACTCTCCCGGTATCTGGGAGGTCTTGTTTGTCACACTGTGCTGTAATCTCAAGGTTACTTACTATGTTCTGGGTATGCTATCTGGACATCTGCTGCCTACGTTTTGTTTCTGATGTCCTTCCCAATTGTTTTCTCATTGAATCACTCAGCGCCTCCCTCACTGTTTCCCCCACTGTTGAAATCCTTCCCAGGCCCTCCTTCATGTCATCCATGGAAACCCATTTCATTTTATCTAGGTGTTTTTTTTGTTTTTTTTTCTCCTTTCCCATCTGTTTTCCATTTACAGCCTTTTGGCCAGATGAGTTGGTCTCTTACTAAACACATTCTTTTCAGTCTTTGAAAAATGTTCTCCATTCTTAGTCAAATATCCATCATTCCTACATCTGACGCTATAGCTCTGAAATGAAAAATTTGCACCAACTGTGTACCCAGTCATTCATTTTTTTCTTGTATCATATTTTTATTCTCTGCATTGTGCCCTAAGTCTTTTGTATTCCAAATTTCACAGCATCTTGAGATGCTTCCATACGCTATTTTGATGGCTTTTCATTTCCCTGTAACTTGGCAGTTGATAGTTTGACCAGCCTCAGCAGGCTCTGCCATATGCTAGATTCATATTCCATGAAGATAACTCCCCTTCCGGCATGACTTGATTGTGTCAATTCAGACATTACCATATCCCTCACTGGGAGTCCCAGAATTCCAGTGTATGACTTTTCCTCCATAGCTTTACCATCCTCTGTGGGAAAGGAATATCAGAGGTGGTGCAGAGTAGTAAAAGGAGGCTTGCTCTGCCACTTGTTACTGGGCAACTAAGGAGGACACTGGGCTTTCCAGGTGGTGCTAGTGGTAAAGAACCTACCTGCCAATGCAGAAGACATAAGAGGCACAGGTTTGATCCCTGGGTTAGTAAGTTCCCTTGCAGGAGGGCATGGCAATCCACTCCAGTATTCTTGCGTGGAGAATCCCATGGACAGAGGAGCCTGGCAGGCTACAGCCCATAGGATTGCAAAGAGCTGGACACTACTGAAGCAACTTAGCACACAAAGAGGACAGATAGCTGGGCTTCCCTGGACACCCAATGGTTAGGAGTCCATGCCACTTCAGGGAGCATGGGTTTGCTCTCTGGTCGGGGAACTAGGATCCTGCATGCCATGCAGCATGGCCTAAAAATAAAAAAGAGTGCAATAACTAAAGCAAGTAGTCAACTTGCCAAGCCTCAGCTTCTTTATCCTTTAAGTGGTAATAGAATACTGACCTTTCTAGGTTATGGTGATGATTTAATAAGATACTATTCATGAAAACACTTGGTACATTGAAAGTAACACAAATACAGACTTTAAGAATAATCACTGGGTAATTTCATTTTCCTAGAACCTGCAGAGCATGTGCAGCAGGCTTGAGAGGCTGCTCAATATTTACTCCAGCCTTGTATTAATTCAAATATTGAGTGCCTCCTAGAAGCAAGGTTCTCAAAGGAGAAGCAGAGGCAGGTGCACACAACTCGGCGGTGGAGTTCTCAGCCAGAAGGAAACTGAATTTGGGCATGCGTCCTGAATTTGGGCATAGTCCAGAGGACTGTGGGGGGCATTGGGGTGGGCTTTGCACTGCTCACAAACATCTGTGCTGGGCCTTATTCTTTGGATTCTAATACCATCCTGCCACCCGTGTTCCTGAGCATCCCAGAGATGGTCCCAGAGAAGAATCTGCTCTTTTTCCAGAACCCTGGGCAGTTTGGGCCTCTGGCTCATGCAGGCCCCATCCTCAGCTAACCCGTCTGGGAACTGGCCATAATATCCCCTTTTCCACCCTAATCATGATGGAATGGCCTAGCTCTCTAGTTAGTGTGTAGGACCATCATAAGAAAAACCAGCCATGGTAATAGCACCTATAGTTCTCATGTTCTGAATACCTACCATGTGTCACATAGTCTGCTAGGCTCTGTATAGACATCACTATTTTTCAACCATTAAAAAAAACTATCACTCCCTAAGGAGCCATTTAGTGTTTTTCTAAATATCCCCTTCATGAAATTTTAATACCAAAGACATACAATGTATTTGTTTAAGTTTTATATGTATGTAAGTATTATCTATGCATTATAAGTAAAGAGATTTTTTTTCATCCCCTCCCTTGAGAACCAATTTTCACCCCTTTGAGGATATTATGCTAACTGAGAATGCATTTGATTAATATATCTAATTTGCATATAGTCTTTCCTCCCTCTTGCCATAATCATTCCCTGAATAATTTCTAAACTGCTCAATCTCTGAACCTTTTACACAGCCACTGGCCCCGAGAAAGAAACCTTGCTGTGGCGGTAACAGGAAGCAGTCTATTTGAGGAAAGGCCATACTTCCGCAGCGAGCCCAGCCCCCAGGTCAAGCCTGCACAGACCCTGGTTTGACGCAGTCCTGTGGGCCCTCTCAGCTCACACTCACTTCTTCATGATCTCCTCCTCCAGGACCTTGAACGGGACACTAGCCATTCCTCATGAGAAACCCAAGGCAGACACTCACAAGACAGCCACAGTTTTCCTACTGCCTGCTGCCAAGTTTCTTGAGAGCCCAGCTGTTGGGATAAGATGCTGTAGAATTTTGATGTATTTATTTATTATTATTATTTAGAATTTATATATAATATACAGCTTATATATATTATATATAAATTCTAAAAGTCTATGTGTGTATAAAAACCTATGATATTTCAGGTTTTCTGTAGTGTCCAAGGGCTAGAAAATGTGGCAGTGGGGGAAGGTAGTGGTGGAGGGATGGGTGAGAAAGAGAAGGAGAGAGAGGAGAGGAGAGGCGGGAAGCCCAGAGGGCGGGGGGCGGGAGGAAAGACAAAGGAAAGGGGAATGAGGGCGACTGTGCTGGAAAGAGCACGGGCTTTGGAATCAGACAACTAGCTTGTTACTCTGTGCCCTTGGGAAAGTTAGTTAAACACTCCAGGTCATTAGTACTTGTTCTCCATGGTCTGTGTTCCCTGGTGGCTCAGACGGTCAAGCGTCTGTCTACAGTGCGGGAGACCTGGGTTCGATCCCTGGGTCGGAAGATCACCTGGAGAAGGAAATGGCAATTCACTCCAGTACTCTTGCCTGGAAAATCCCATGGACGGAGGAGCTTGGTAGGCCACAATCCATGGGGTTGCAGAGTCGGACACGACTGAGCGACTTCACTTTCACTTTCACTTGTTCAGTTCAGTTCAGTCCAGTCGCTCAGTCGTGTCCGACTCTTTGCAACCCCATGAATCACAGCACACCAGGCCTCCCTGTCCATCACCAGCTCCCAGAGTTTACTCAGACTCACATCCATCGAGTCAGTGATGCCATCCTTTCAGTTGTTGGGTATGTACAATATCTGGCATATACAAGGTGCTCAACTGTGTAAGCAATGTCATTCCACATGCGCATAGAGGTAATAAAAGGAAATCAAATAAATTTGCCAGTCCAGTTTTCTCGTCTTTAGAAAAGGCTTATGTGAACCGATACAGATGGGTACAACCCCAAGACATTCTGTGAGCATGGCTTCTATCTTTGAGCAAGTAGGGTTCTTAATAGTAAACTCCGGAATTTGACCAACTTACTCATCAGCCTCAGGCAATGCCAGACTATGGCAGGCTTCCTTAGGTGGAGGGAGATGGCCTCTGCGGGTGGCTTCCAAAAAGAGGAACAGAAGCAGGAGCTAGGCCGTGCATGATTTCTTTCTCTTCCTAAACTCTCCCCCGAGCAAAGTCAGTTCACCTCCTCCGGGGAGGGGTGGGTCAGGAAGCTGAAGAGGCCAGGTGTGTTATGCTGGTGACATCCGTGCCCCTGGACGAGGTCAATCAGAAAGAGGTGGGGCACGAGCATCCCACCGTCCCGCCAGTTCTCAAAGTCAGCAGCGGGACATTTGCAGCACTAGGAGAATTAATGGGCTTCTAGAAGTGGCCCATTTCAATACTTTGAACAACTCTCCGAACAGAAAATTATATCTGTTTATAAACTTTACTGATATAAAGGGTGTGTAGCACATGACTTATAAACAATAATAAGATATATACAATACTCTTTATTTTAAATTCCATATAGCCAGCTGATTCTCGCTGAATGCTTTCACTCATTTTTGCTGAGCTCATATCCATAGCCAACCTATGATTGCAGTTCAACCATGATTTGATAAGTGGAGTAATTTCCACCATCCAGATAACAATAGATATAAGTAACTCATAAGTGTAGAAAATATTAAAATTTAGTAAGATTATGAAAAAGTGATGTTTTGAGTATTTATGGCCTTTGTTTTTAATGTAAGTTAATTTTGTCTATACATTATTTAAAGTTTTAACCATGACAGTGTTTAATAGTCCAACTTGTAAAAAGCCTACAAATTTATCAGTTGGCACACTATTCGGGAATATTCCAAAGTTCTAATTATGATTTTTACAGGTGTGGCAAATTATAGTTTAATCCCCATTTGAGGAGGTATTCGGTTACTAAGCTTAGGGAAGGGCCGGCTACCTGCAGGGGATGTTCATGCAGGAAGAATGGTACCCACCAGGGGGCAGTGTGGTTCCAAGTGGTCCCTTACATAGAGAGCCAGAGCCCTTCCTGCCCTTACTAGAGGAAGAAGGATGTCACGTGTCGGGGAGACTCAGGCTGCCCTCTGGGTGCTGACCAGGGTCCAGTTCAGTTCAGTCACTCAATCGTGTCTGACTCTTTGCAGCCCCATGGACTGCAGCACACCAGGCTTCCCTGTCTCACTAACTCCTGGAGCTTGCTTAAATTCGTCATGTCCATCAAGTTGGTGATGCCATCCAACCATCTCATCCTCTGTCATCTCCCTTTGTTGACCAGGGTAGCAATCAGGAAACCAAAACAGAAGTCCTGAGGTGATAAGAGAAGGAGTTGATGCTGAAAGCTCAGCTTCTCTGTACTTCCGTGATGAATCTCAGAGACAGAGGTTTGGGTTAAGTAGAAAAGAATAACTTTATTGCTTTGCCAGGTCAAGGGGGACACAGCAAGCTAATGCCCTCAAAACTACATGTCCCAACTTGGGGAAAGTAGACATTTTATAGTGATTGTTCAAAGAGGGTATGATCAGCTCATAGACATTCTTCTGATGGGTTAGTGGTGAGGTAAGTGGGAGTCAGCGTCAACCTTCAGGTTGAACTGGTCAGGGGTCTACGGGCTTATGCACAGCATACCATTAACTCCTCCCACCTGGAGGAGTTTTAGTATATGTGTATAAAAGGTTTCCTGGTGGTGCAGAGGTTAAAGCATCTGCCTGCAATGTGGGAGACCTGGGTTCAATCCCTGGGTCGGGAAGATCCCCTGGAGAAGGAAATGGCAACCCATTCCAGTATTCTTGCCTGGAGAATCCCATGGAGGAGCTTGGTGGGCTACAGTCCACGGGTCACAAAGAGTCAGTCACAGCTGAGCGACTTCACTTCAGAAAAGCTCAAAGATATCGTCTTGTGTGCCTGTTGGTGGAGAAACAGGACCTTGCCCCCAGGCTACTCTTGACTGTTTCACCCTGGTCACCCATCCCCTCCTTTCCCTAATTAACAATTGCTTGAATCTGCCTGTGGCAACTCAGAGAAGGCTGTTTCCTACAATCAAATAAATGAGGAACACAGAAGAGCCTTGTGCCCAGGAGCCCACCAAGCCCTGTGCTGTGTAAGAGTGAAGGGAGAGGCCTACCCCCTTGCATCCATCTGGCGACAGGACAACAAGGCCCCTCCAGACCCTTCTCTGGTGCAGGGTTTGGTGGCTGGGGTGGGGAGGGGGTGGGCGGGGGTGGGGGTGGGGGACTCACTTGAGTCAGAGGATGAACCTGGGCTCAGGAGCCGGAGCAGGACAGAACTTAATTACCCCAAATGGGGCTCAGGGGCCTGTAGTTGAGAGCGTCAGGGAGGAGAGACCAGTACTAGAAGCAAAGCAGAATTTTCTAGTCAGTTAAACAATTTGGAACCTTGAGGAACTCAAGCAGGATCACAAAAATCCAGTTTCCAGACTGCTCCCCTTGCTCCATACAAAGTCTGCGGTTGAGCTTTTAAGCAGAATCAAGTTACACAGCACCACACATCTATCCACAGGGGCTCTGGTACGGGAAGTATGTTAGATGTGATTTTTCCTCATTCCATTTTGTACTCTTACCGTCACTTTCTGGAAAGCCCATTTCAGTCTTAAAGGCCTCTTTCAGGAGCTTGGAAGTGTAATGTCTTGGTGACTTACTTTTTCCTAACTAAGATATATCCAGCTGCCTTAACAGAGCAAAAGCAAAACTGGTACCTGGAAAAATTGTGTTTTCTTACCAATTTTGGCAGAACTGTCTCTAAAATGTTACAGATTATCCAAATCATTTATATATATATATATATATGTAAATATGTTTTTGTTTGCATATATATATAACACACATTATACATTTGCAAACTATATATATGTATATATTTATATATATTGTTTGTCTACACTCATTTTTAGGAGATTCAGATTGCTGACTTCTTTTGTTTGTGAAGATCTAGCTTTGTATTCAAACTTAAAAGCCCAGGATTTCAAAAGCATTGTGCTCTTCTTTGCTTGCTTCAAGCATAAAATGCTCCCAGGCCATAAGATAAAAGTCACTTCATAACTAGTGTATGCGCCTTAGGTCAATAGAAGATCAACAAATTTAGTTTGAGACAACTACCCGACTTCATCTTACATGGCTACTTTTAACAGTTTGTGAACACAGTGATTTACTAGAAATAATGAGAAAAAAACAATTTTTTGATGATTAATATCTGTTATAAATTAGTATTGCAAGAGAAGGGTCAGGGGCAAGAGAATATTTCAAGTCTCAGGTGAGTCCCTGGGATGAGCTGCTAACTGATGGTCCTTGGCTTTGTGTGGGAAAGACTTCAAGAGCAAGTCAAAGTAAAGTGAAAGCAGGTTTATTAGCGAGATGCACATTCCATAGGCAGAATGCAGTCTGTCTCTAAAAGTGAGACTGACCCTAGGGTATGGAGTTGTTTTTATGGGCTGGGTAATTTTATACTCTAGGAGTGGGAGGATATTCTAACTATTTTGGGGAAGGAGTAGGGATTTCCAGGAATCGGACCACCTCCCACTGCTTGGCCTTTCATGGTAAGCCTCGGAACTGCCATGGCACCTTTCGGTATGCCATTTAGCTATCTTGTTACAATGATCAGGTGTTGAGGCTAAAGGTCTCCTGAAAGTCAAATCTTCCACTGTCTTGGCCCTAGGGGGTTCTTACCAGTCTTTGCTGAATCCTGTTTTTCTCAACAGCTTTTTTCATGGTTGTGCCTGCTGCCTTCCTTCTTGTCTCGTGCATTCAAACTGTTAAATCATATATGATAAAAAGCATTCAAAGATTATCATGTTTCATACTGAAGAATAAGAAAAACAATAGCTAAAACTAATAAATAGGATCATATATACTGTTTTCAAACTTAAACATGTTTTTACAGTGTGTTGTCTTATTTATTATTATTTTTTGTCTGTGAATTGAGGCTTTCAGGATCTGATCCCTAACCAGGGATTGAACATAGGCCACAACAGTGAAAGCATGAAGTCCTACTACCAGGTCAACAGGGGACTCCTTCTGCAATGCTGCTAAGTCGCTTCCGTTGTGTCCAACTCTGTGCGACCCCATAGACAGCAGCCCACCAGGCTCCCCCATCCCTGGGATTCTCCAGGCAAGAACCCTGGAGTGGTTTGCCGTTTCCTTCTCCAATGCATGAAAGTGAAAAGTGAAAGTGAAGTCGCTCAGTCATGTCCGACCCTTAGCATGGACTGCAGCCTACCAGGCTCCTCCATCCACGGGACTTTCCAGGCAAGAGTACTGGAGTAGGGTTCCATTGCCTTCTCCATCTTCTGCAATGCATAATTTTAAACCTGTGCAGACTTAGAGAATGTAATGAACCCTCAAACTTCATTAACTTGTTTCATCTCTAGTCTTATATCCCATCAGCATAGCAATTCATCTCTAAATATAGAACTTAAAAAATAACATACCACTGTTACATTTAAAAAATAGTGATAAAAAATCCACAGTGACATGTACACCAATGTTCATTGCAGCAATGTTTACAATAGCTAGGACACAAAGGCAACCTAGATGTCCTCAGCAGATGAATGGATAAGAAAATTGTGCATACACACAATGGAATATTACTCAGCTATTAAAAAGAATGTATTTGAATCAGTTCTAATGAGGTGGATGAAACTGGAGCCTATTATACAGAGTGAAGTAAGTCAGAAAGAAAAACATCGATACAGTATCTTAAGGCATTTTTATGGGATTTAGAAAGATGGTAATGATGACCCTATATGTGAGACAGCAAAAGACACACAGATATAAAGAACAAACTTTTGGACTCTGTGGAAGAAGGTGAGGTGGAATGATTTGAGAGAATAGCATTGAAACATGTATATTACCTTATGTGAAATAGATGACCAGTCCAAGTTCAATGCATGAAACAGGGCACTCAAAGCCAGTGCACTGGGAAAACCCAGAGGGATGGGATGGGGAGGGAGGTGGGAAGGGGGTTCGGGATAGGGGGAACGCATGTACACCCATGGCTGATTCATGTCAATGTATGGCAAAAACCACCAAAATATTGTAATTAGCTTCCAGTTAAAATAACTAAATTAATTTAAAAATCCATAGTGTCTTTCAAAACTGGTCATTATGCAAATTTCTTCAATCTTACGCCCACAGGTGTGTATACTTGGACTTACAAAGGCAATACAATTCATTGCAATTAATTAATATTTCTCTTGTCTCTTTTTATCTCTAAGTTGTTGCATCTCTTTTTTTTCCATTCCATTTCTTAAAGATAACATGTTCTTTAACATAAACATTTCCTCATCATACTACAAGGCTTCATAATATTCTACAGTGTGGATATTCCATAGTTTATTTCCAAAATCCTCTAATTGTTGGATAATTAATTGTCTTGAATATTTTTCTAATATTCAATTTCCTGCACTCAACACCCTAACACATATATTTTTGGAGAAGTGCTTGATTGCTTATTTAAGAAAAATTACTGATTGAAAGAGTCACACTCTCTCCATCCCAGTCCTTTTCCACATGGCTTGCTTTGCTTTTAAAGACCTGCTTTTGAATTTTATGTAAATTTATACTTTCCAAAAACTGAGGTTTCCTGCAATAAATTTTGAAATAATTTCTTACTGTATGGTAAGACTCAGTATTTGGTAAACAGGGTCTCATTACAAAAGGGTTAGGGAGAGATTTATGATACAATGACTACACAGGTGTTCAGTCAAAGAGCCTGTTGAACTGGAAGGTGGCATGTGTCCTCAATAGCCCACCCCTCTGCCTGGATGAGTCACTTTAGCTTGATCAGAAAATATCACCCTCTTATATGATTGATGAACAACCCTGAGCCTGCAAACAGAATGCCTTGGAAAAGGCGTCCATTCCTTCTTTGATGGCTATGCTCAGACTGTAAGGTTACAGGAAAGTCTAGTCTTCGGGAAGGAATGTGAGCAGTTGTTATCACCACAGGCTAGGATTCCATGACTTCCTTAAGCTCTCAGGAATTCAGTGTGGGGTTGGATGAATGAAAAGGGGGTCGGGGCAAAGATGAAACAAGATCAGCCATGAATGGGTAGCTAGTGATGGGTACCTGGTGATTCATCCTACTATTCTCCCTCCTTTGGGATGTGTGTGAAAGTTCTTGTCTGTAATAAAATTTCAGAAATTCTCTCAGAGCAATACAGCCATCCGTGGCCATGGGCACCTACGTGGCTCTTTGTGGGTCCAAGTACAGCCCTTGAAGCAAGCATGAGTGAATAAGATTTCATGATAAATTATTATGATAGAGTGTTTTTAAAGTCATAACAATTGTTGGAGAAACTTCAAACAATATTCTACATGAGTATGCACCAGTCTTCACTTTTATTTCTTGGAATAAGTGAATAATACAGGAGTATTTTACAAAGGAAAATTATTGCGGCCCCTTGCTAAGGATGCTGGAAGAGTCTGTCCTACTCTTTGTTAAGCAAACCACTCAAAAAGGCAAAACAAAACTTCACAATCAGGAAATTCTGATGAATTTGTATAATCTGGTTTATAAAGGTGCTGAAAATACTTGCTGCTGAGTTGCTAAGTTGTGGATGACTCTTGTGATGCCATGGACAAGAATACTGGATTGAGTTGCCATTTCTTCCTCCAGAGGATCTTCCTGACTCAGGGGTCCAACCCATGTTTCCCACACAGCAGGTGGATTCTTTACTGCTGAGTCACCAGGGAAGACACTGAAAATACCTATGGTATGCCAAATTGAGATTCATGAGATAATACTGATTTTTTTTTCTCTTAAACTTCTTTAGGAAGTCAAGGATTCCAGAGGACCTCTACACAGTAAACAGTCACGAAGAGTAGCTGTAGGAAATAAAGTGTCTAAAATTTTAATTGTACAATTAATCCCAAGTCCTGGTGGAATAAATTTCAGACATTAGAATGCTTACATTAGTTATTCAGATATTTTACCTATCTGAGGCCTCCTCATAGTAGGACTAAGTATTGAAACACAAAATCAAATCACTTAAGCAGCCTCAGTTGTGGTACTCTGACGTACAGAGGAGAGAGAAATTTTAATTTATGGGCTGGAAACTGCTGGTAAGCAGTAGGTGGTTGATTTTTAGTATCTCCATACCCTGATAATTACCGTAAAGTTGGCGCTAGTGGTAAAGAATCTGCCTGCCAATTCAGGACTCACAGCAGTCATGGGTTCAGTCCCGGAGTCAGGAAGATCCCCTACTGGAAATGGCAGCCCACTCCAGTATTCTTGCCTGGGAAATCCCATGGACAGAGGAGCCTGGCAGGCTACAGTCCATGGGGTCACAAAGAGTTGGACACAACTGAGCATGCATGCACGCACCCTGATAATGAAACTAGAAAGCTATAACTCTTAATGGGCATAACTTAGATCTTGGTTATAAAAGACCTCATTTCATAAAAGAATAAAGATTTTATCCCTTCAGTTCGGTTCAGTTCAGTCGCTCAGTAATATCCGACTCTTTGCAACCCCATAAACTGCAGCACGCCAGTCCTCCCTGTCCATCACCAACTCCCAGAGTCCACCCAAACCCATGTCTATTGAGTCGGTGATGCCATCCAACCATCTCATTCTCTGTCATCCCCTTCTCCTGCCCTCAATCTTTCCCAGTATCAGGGTCTTTTCAAATGAGTCAGCTCTCGCATCAGGAGGACAAAGTATTAGAGTTTCAGCTTCAACATGAGTCCTACCAATGAAAACCCAGGACTGATCGCCTTTAGGATGGACTGGTTGGATCTCCTTGCAGTCCAAGGGACTCTCAAGAGTCTTCTCCAACATCACAGTTCAAAAGCATCAATTCTTTGGCACTCAGCTTTCTTTATAGTCCAACTCTCACATCCATACATGAGCACTGGAAAAACCATAACCTTGACTAGACGGATCTTTGTTGACAAAGTAATGTCTCTGCTTTTTAATATGCTGTCTAGGTTGGTCATAACTTTCCTTCCAAGTCTATACAGTCAGCAAAAACAAGACCAGGAGCTGACTGTGGCTCAGATCATGAACTCCTTATTGTCAAATTCAGACTGAAATTGAAGAAAGTATAGAAAACCACTAGACCATTCAGGTATGACCTAAATCAAATCCCTTATGACTATACAGCAAAAATGAGAAATAGATTTAAGGGACTAGATATGATAGACAGAGTGCCTAATGAACTATGGACAGAGGTTCGTGATATTGTATAGAAAACAGGAATCAAGACCATCCCAAAGAAAAGAAATGCAAAAAAGCAAAATGGCTGTCTGAGGAGGCCTTACAAATAGCTGTGAAAAGAAGAGAAGTGAAAAGCAAAGGAGAAAAGAAAAGATATACCCATTTGAATGCAGAGTTCTAAAGAATAGCATGGAGAGATAAGAAAGCCTTCCTCAGTGATCAATGCAAAGAAATAGAGGAAAACAACAGAATGGGAAAGACTAGAGATCTCTTCAAGAAAATTAGAGATACCAAGGGAACATTTCATGCAAAGATGGGCTCAATAAAGGACAGAAATGCTATGGACCTAACAGAAGCAGAAGATATTAAGAAGAGGTGGCAAGAATACACAGAAGAACTGTACAAAAAGATCTTCATGACCCAGATAATCACGATGGTGTGATCACTCACCTAGAGCCAGACATCCTGGAATGTGAAGTCAAGTGGGCCTTAGAAAGCATCACTACAAACAAAGCTAGTGAAGGTGATGGAATTCCAGTGGAGCGATTTCAAATCCTGAAGATAATGCTGTGAAAGTGCTACACTCAATATGCCAGCAAATTTGGGAAACTCAGCAGTGCCCACAGGACTGGAAAAGGTCAGTTTTCATTCCAATTTCAAAGAAAGGCAATGCAAAAGAATGCTCAAACTACCACACAATTGCACTCATCTCACACGCTAGTAAAGTAATGCTCAAAATTCTTCAAGTCAGGCTTCAGCAATATGTGAACCGTGCACTCCCTGATGTTCAAGCTGGTTTTAGAAAAGGCAGAGGAACCAGAGATCAAATTGCCAACATCCGCTGGATCATGGAAAAAGCAAGAGAGTTCCAAAAAAACATCTATTTCTGCAGAGACTATGACAAAGCCTTTGACTGTGTGGATCACAATAAACTGTGGAAAATTCTGAGAGAGATGGGAATACCAGACCACCTGACCTGCCTCTTGAGAAATCTGTATGTAGGTCAGGAAGCAACAGTTAGAACTGGACATGGAACAACAGACTGGTTCCAAATAGAAAAGGAGTACATCAAGGCTGTATATTGCCACCCTGCTTATTTAACTTCTATGCAGAGTACATCATGAGAAACGCTGGACTGGAAGAAACACAAGCTGGAATCAAGATTGCCGGGAGAAATATCAATAACCTCAGATATGCAGATGACACCACCCTTATGGCAGAAAGTGAAGAGGAACTAAAAGCCTCTTGATGAAGGTGAAAGAAGAGAGTGAAAAAGTTGGCTTAAAACTCAACATTCAGAAAACGAAATGGGCCTTAGGATACTACAAACAAAGCTAGTGGAGGTGATGGAATTCCAGTGGAGCTCTTTCAAATCCTGAAAGATGATGCTGTGAAAGTGCTGCACTCAACATGCCAGCAAATTTGGAAAACTCAGCAGTGACCGCAGGACTGGAAAAGGTCAGTTTTCATTCCAATCCCAAAGAAAGGCAATACCAAAGAATGCTCAAGCTACCTCACAATTACACTCATCTCACACACTAGTAAAGTAATGCTCAAAATTCTCCAAGCCAGGCTTCAGTAATACGTGAACCGTGAACTTCCTGATGTTTAAGCTGGTTTTAGAAAAGGCAGAGGAGCCAGAGATCAAATTGCCAACATCCACTGGATCATGGAAAAAGCAAGAGAGTTTCAGAAAAATGTCTATTTCTGCTTTTATCCCTTCAAAAGATTCCTTATTTTATGCATAGAGAAATAAAGAACGAACAAGACTTTTAAACTCATGGTTAGATTGAAATCATGGTCGGTTCTGATTTACCTAAAGTGAAAAAACCTGAAATTCCTCCTGGTGACTTGCTTTATAAAACAAGAGTACATCTTATATTCTGTGAGGAAAAAAAATGCATTCTATTCTATCTGCTATCAACAACTGCTTGTTTCTCACTAATACCAAAGTTAGTGTGTATGTGTGAGTATGCGCTCAGTTGCTCAATCATGTTTAACTCTGTGATCCCATAAATTGTAGCCCACCAGGCTTCTCTGTCTATGGAATTTTCCAGGCAAGAATACTGGAGCAGGTTGCTATTTCCTTTGCAGGGGATCTTCTGGACCCATGGATCGAACCTGTGTCTCTTGCATCTCCTGCATCGACAAGGCTACCTGGGAAGCCCTAACACCAAAGTGCAGTATCATTTCCATTTAGAGTGTGTCTAGAACTGAGTTTATAATATAGCAGTGAACAGAAGCCAGCTTGTATCAGCCCTGTCAATATATTTCTTCTGTAACATCACAGGAGTGACTTGAAATCAGACATGGCAGGAGTATTAACACCACAGAAATAGGCAAGCACTTCAACCAGTACTTGTTATTGTTTAAATTTGGAAAGCCAGTTTGCCGTTGTAGTACTTGTTATAATATATATGCTTAATCCTCAAGGCTTTAATATTTATAGTTTCAGCCTATTTCCAGGTAACCACAAAGGCTTATTATAATTTGCTAAGGCACTGATCATGTCCAAAATCCTAAAAATGAGTTGGAAAGATTAAATGAGATAATATAAGTGCACAACATCTGATACAAAGTATGTGCCTAAAGGTATTAATTATTTGCATATAGAAGCATTTGTCCAGTGAGTATACATTATTTACAGGGATCTTCATTGAAAGTGGGATCTAATCTAAAAAAAAAAAAAATTGACAGGGAATCGCCCAATGGGAATAAAGGCCATTACAGAAAAAATTTTATAGATCACATTTCAACATTTCTTTTTCTGATTTGTCATAAGGTAAGGAAGCCAAAGAGAGCACTTTGAACTAACTGGGAGGGCCAAGAAGGCAATTAACTGTTCTCTAATTAAGCTGGTAGTAGGCACCTTCCATTGGAGCGATCAAAAGCTGGAGAATCACTGCCTGTGAGGACATTTGAAGACAGGCCTCTCACAGTGATGACAGCCTTGAAGTTTTGAGCTTACAAAGGCTCTGTCTTCTGGGGTCCAAGAAGAGGAAGGTTCAGGTGAATGGAGGGCATTTAACAGTTTGTCAGGAAAGTGGTCACTTGTATTTGGGCGTTTGCAGCTACACTTGTGATTTTTTTTAAGTTTTCATAGGTACAGTAGACCCTTGACTAACGGGGTTAATTTGTGTATAACTTAGAGTCGGCCCTCCTTTCCAAGTTTCCTTGGCACCTGCAGATCCAACCAACCACAGATCAGATAGTACTGTAACACTCACTACTGAAAAATATCCACCCAATTCAAACCTGTGTTGTTCAGGGCTCAACTGTTAACACTTAAAAAAAAGTAAAAGGAACAGGTAGAATTAGTTTTAATAATATATTTTATTGAAACCAATGTATATTGAATATTATTACTTTGTTGTTGTTAAATTGCTCAGCTGTGTCCAACTCTTTTGTGACCCCATGGACTGTACCCTGCCATGGGATTTTCCAGGCAAGAATGTTAAAGTGGGTTGACATTTCCTCCTCCAGGGGATCTTCCTGACTGAAGGATCAAACCTGAGTCTCCTGTATTATAGGTAGATACCTTACCCTTGAGCCACTGGGGAAATATTTATAGATCTTTTACAGCTTTTTTGGGGTACAATTCTTTGAAATCTAGTGTGCACACCACACTTACAGCATACCACAGTTTGGATTAGCCATGTTTCAGCACTCCATAGCCACATGTGGCAGGGCCTCATGTGTTGGATAGTGTAGGATAGAGGATGAACAACTGGAAGGTAGCAATCTGTCTTTGCACACACACTGCTTTCTGCGGTGCCAGAAACATAAATGTTGTTCCATGAGTGAACGTGGCAGGCAGAATTCTAAGATCACCTCCAAGGATCCTTGTCTTTGTATAATTCAGTCCTTTTAAGGGTGATGGTGAGGCAGACATCAATCTATCACTTATATTATATGGCAAAAGGGAAATGACCTTGACTGGGCCTGCTCCATTCAGGTGAGTCTTCTAAGAACGGAGAGTTTTCTCCGACTGTTAGCAAAGGAAGACAGCAGAGGACATCCCTGCTGGCCTGGAAGAAAGCATACAGCAATTTAGTGAACTGCCCCTGAAAGCTGAGACAGATTCCCCAGCCAGCAAGAAAACAGAGACCTCAGGCCTACAACCACAAAGAACTGAATTCTACCAGATGCTAGTGAGCTTGTCAGAGAACTCTGAGCCCTGGATGAGCACTGCGGCTGATACTTGAATTTTTGCTTTGTGAGACACTCAGCAGAGAGCCCTCTGCAGAGAACTCTCCCATGCAGTGCCATGATTTCAACCCTATAGGACTGTGAGCTAAGATATGGGTGGTGTTTTAAGCCACTCTGTTTCTTGTAACTTGTTACACAGCAATAGAAAATTAATACCACGAATAAATGTCACAATTCAGCAATCATCATTCAGTTGGGGACAATATGTTTAAACTTTAGGCATAGTCCCTAAGAGGAAATAGTAGCTTGTGAACATTAGATTTGAAATCAAGCCAGTATCATGATAGCAACATATTTAATTATACCAGGGCATCAGCAGTGTGAGGCATCTGAGTTTTTATCTCTTTCCCAGTGACACTTGCATCAGAGGGAGGAGCTAAGTGAGAGGCAAAAAAAGCGGGGGAGAGGGGAAGCCTCTGGAAATTAGTTTGATATACTCATCCTGTAAAGGAGTGATTATTGATTAAGCAGAGACTCAAAAAAAAAAACAATGAATGACAGTAATAAGCACAGCTCACACTTGCTGGGTTTGTACTCTGCCAGGCATGTCAGCCATTGCTTTACTATATCTGCACCAAAGCCCTGGAGGCAGAAACTGTTACTTACTTCATTTTATGGGTGTGGAAACGAAGCAGTAGAGGTAGGAGGAGATTTAGCTGCATAATCAGGTAACAAAGGTGATTTGGAAGGAAGCGGATAAAAAGGTATTCTTGGAGGAAGCACTGTTCAGAAGAGAAGAGATTAGCCTGACTCCTAGATGCAGCCCATTCTCAGAATGACAGCTTTATTTCTTCCCTGTTAACAAACTCTTTTTATGCCCCTTTCCCAAGTGGTCATTGATCTATGCATTCAGTCTTTCTACTTTCTCCTTTGGAGACATCATAGAATCCTGTGACTCCCAGTAACATCTCTGGTCCTGATTCTGAAAGGCCCGTTTTGAACTCAGGTGTTCTTCTGAGAGCCAGCCGTCTAGTGACTATACCTGGATGCCTCACTAACCTCATAAGTTCAGCTTGTTTAACAAAGTAAAGTTCATCATTATGGCCTGAAAACCAGCTTTCCTCTCCAATACTCTAGCCTTACCAATAACTTTATAATCGTTGACAAGTCCACAGGGCTCCACACCCCAGAGACCATTCAACCCTCTCTCATCTCCATTCCCTTTAGTCAAACAGCTGCTAAAAGTATGTTTCCAGAATGTTAACTCAGCCATTTCTTCTCCATTTTTCAACTTCGTGAATGCTTTAGTCCACCGACCTCCTTTCAGTTCAGTTCAGTTCAGTTCAGTCGCTCAGTTGTGTCTGACTCTTCGCAACCCCTTGAATCGCAGCACACCAGGCCTCCCTGTCCATCACCAACTCCCGGAGTTCACTCAGACTCACGTCCATCGAGTCCGTGATGCCATCCAGCCATCTCATCCTCTGGTCGTCCCCTTCTCCTCCTGCCCCTCATCCCTCCCGGCATCAGCCTTTTCCAATTAGTCAACTCTTCTCATGCGGTGGCCAAAGTACTGGAGTTTCAGCTTTAGCATCATTTCTTCCTAAGAAATCCCAGGGCTGATCTCCTTCAGAATGGACTGGTTGGATCTCCTTGCAGTCCAAGGGACTCTCAAGAGTCTTCTCCAACACCACAGTTCAAAAGCATCAATTCTTCGGTGCTCAGCTTTCTTCACAGTCCAACTCTCACATCCATACATGACCACAGGAAAAACCATAGCCTTGACTAGACAGATCTTTTACTTCCTTCCTTATCCAGCTTTGATTTCATGCTGCATCAATTGAGTCACTCTTGAAAAGTGAAAAGAAAAGGTAAAAGTGTTAGTCACTCAGTCACGTTCGGCTCTTTGTGACCCCATGACGCCATGGAACCCTCCAGGCTCCTCTGTTCATGGGATTCTCTAGGCAAAAATACTGGACTGGGTAGCCATTCCCTTCTCCAGGGGATTTTTCCATCCAGGGATCAAACCCAGGTCTCCTGCACTGCAGCCAGATTCTTTACCATCTGAGCCACCAGGCCAATCACCCTTACCAGAGCCCACAACCCCTTGCCACTCTATTCTTCATCATTTCTATTTGACATATTGTGAACCCAACTATCTTGTTTCTCTTCAACTGGGAGGCCAAGCAGTGCTGAAAAAAAATGCACAGAGGGAAGATACAAGTAAAACAGAACCCTCTGTTCTGGTTTTCACTGAAGCCCCAAGGTTGCCAAATACTATCACATTCCAAAGCAAATTATTTGGCCCGCCTACCCATGACTTGTGAAGAAGGTGGGTGAAAACAGATTTTATGAGTTTTATCTTTGACTTACCTTGAGCTGTGAATTTTTCCTGACACTCCCTCCCCACACCCTAGCCATGTGGGAGCTTCACAGGCATCTTTGATAGGTATCTTTTGAAGCTGGAGGAACACAGACAGGCATTAGATTCATGCTAAGGAAAAAGTCTTTAATGAGGGGCTGGCTGAAGTGAACTGTGTCAGTATAGCTGAGGGCTGCGTTTAGGAAATTAACCACATTCTGGCGGATTCCAGGCCAAAGCTACATTTTTCCAGGGACCAAATGTGAAACCCACAGAAGGAATGCGAGTCTGGGTTGTTTAAAAGGAATTCTGACCTAAAGGACTTCCTGTCGTCAATGTGTCTTCGGCAAAAAGTGGTTGGAGATTCTACTGGGTAGAGAAGCAGAGAGAGATTGTAGGTGGCTGGTTAGAAAAGAGGCACTGCTTGAGACGGAGGAATTCCAAGTGGAAAGGTCCAGCAGGAGGGGATCTGAGGAGGCCACAGATGCTCAAATGAGAGAATAAATGGCGGCTTAGGACATCAGCCAGGGGGCTTCCCTGGTGGTCCATGGGAAGGTTAAGAATCCACCTTCTAATGCAGGGGACGTGAGGTCAGTCCCTGGTTGGGGAACTAAGATCTCACATGCCGTGAGGCAGCTAAGCCCCTGCACCAGAACTAGAGAACCCATGTGCTCTGGAGCCCCTGTCTACAGCTAAAAACCCACGCGTCACCGTGAAAGATCCCAGCTGAAAACATCTTTGGCTGATGCAGGTTGATATTTGACAGAAACAAAAAAATTCTGTAAAGCAATTATCCTTTAATTAAAAAATAAATTAATTTTTAAAAAAGAAAGAAGAAAAAGACCATAGTACAGATTGGTTTCAAAAAACTAAAAAAAAAAAAATAAATAATAATAATAATAATAATAAACAAACTAACTAAAAACAGCATCTACTAGAACCACTTATATTTGTGTCAGTTGAATAAAGCCTTCCTTCTCCTTACCTTCCCGCTGTCTCTGCTGCCATCCCAGGAGACTCATTGGTAGCCAAGTGGGGGAGATGAGAGAGGGGTCAGGGGCAGTAGCTCTAGTTGGGAAGCAGAGGTGAAATCTGATTCTCCACTTCAGGCTGTTTGTTCTAAAGCATGAAGTTTGGAGTTTTGTTGCAATAGTTCTGGGCATGTTGTTGCTGTTTAGTTACTAAGTCATGTCCAAGTCTTCTGTGACCTGTGGTCTGTAGCCTGCCAGGCTCCTCTGTCCATGGGATTTCCCAGGCAAGAATACTAGAGTGGGTTTCCATGTCCTTCTCCAGGAGATCTTCCCAACCCAGGGATCAAACCCTCATCTCCTGCATTGACTGGCGGATTCTTTATCACTGAGCCACCAGGGAAGCCCCAGTTCTGGGCATATTAATTTATGAACTGAGGCTGTGATTTGGAGATGAAATGACCAGAAGACATTTTATCATTTAAGATGATTAGAGGTTAGAAGACCTTCCTGATGTTTCATCTGGAGGGTGAGAAAGAGCTGGCCCAAAAGGGAGGAAAATGGGCAGGTGGCGGAGGTGGGGGCTAAAGAAAAGTTGTTTTCTCTTCGAGCCCAAGGAGTCAGTCTTGTTCAATGAGATAATTCAGTTACATTACTGAAATAATCTCAATACACAGTTAGGTTGAGACCTTTGAACCACGGCGATATAACAATTTTGGGGCGGGGGTGAACAAAAAAACTCCTATTCTCTGCAGTTACCTTAAGCCTCTCTGTGCTTAGTTGCAACCCATGGACTGCAGTCTGCCAGGCTCCTTTGTCCATGGGGATCTCCAGGCGAGAATACTGGAGTAGCTTGCCATGCCCTCCTCCTAAGCCTCTCTACCTTCCCTGATCCCTGAGCTGCATACTGCCCCCTTCTGTTCAGATGATCTTCCCTCAGTCTTTGCAGAAAGAGCAGGATTCATCAGAAGGGAGGAAACTCTTCTTCTGCATCCCCAAATGAAGCTGAGAACCGTGCTTAGAGTATCGTTAATTAACACATATATCATAAGTATGTAAAGGCGGTACCACTACTTGACAATCATATATCCTCTCAGGCAGGTAGACTCTTTTCTCCATAATTTTATTTTCAATATTGGTTTGCTTATCATCTCATTTTCATATGTTGCAAAATAAACTTTTAGCTTAATTTGAAATTTGGAAACTTTTTCCTGTTCATACTACAATTTATGAGAATCTAAAGTTAAGTTTTAATTTATATAGATTGCATTCTACAAAATATGTCCACAAGATTACCATTTGTATGACACGTTACAATATTTGAAACAGGGCATTCCACGCTTTTGCCATTATCCTCAGAGAGCTTTTCTAGTCTCAGTTCTCTTATTCCATCTAATTACAATTTCATTTTAAAACCAGTCAGGAGCATATATACCCTGAGTGTTTAAATATGTTACATTTAATGTATCTAAGGAGTTTCTAATTTCAATATAACTAACAAAATAATTGAAAAACTGAGTTGCTAATGGAAGCATGCTCCTCTATACAAGTAATTTACATTAGCTAAAGGAATTTTAAGTTCATTACAGAAAATTTGAAAATCACAATAAAATATAAAGAAAATAAAAATCAGCCATAATCACACCATTATCTCCCCACCCATTCTTGAGATCTTTCAGCCTTTTCTATTTTTCAAACTGGGTATAATAATGTGCATGCATTTACAAGCCCTGCAGTTTTCACAGTGAACATTCTAGTGAGGACGTCTTTGTTTCTGTGCTATTTGATACTATCCAACAGTCTAATGTTGGTGACCAAATTGTATTCCATCATATTATAATCTGTTTTAATGTATTATAATGTCTATTATGTACAATTTTATATTTATAATATGTGAAAGTGAAGTCGCTCAGTCGTGTCCAACTCTTTGTGACCCCATGGCTATAGCCTAATAGGCTCCTCCGTCCGTGGGATTTTCCAGGCAAGAATACTGGAGTGAGTTGCCATTTCCTTCTCTAGGAGATCGTCCCGACCCAGGGATTTAACCTGGTTCTCCCTCATTGTAGGCAGATGCTTTACCATCTGAGCCACCGGCCCTATTATAACATTTAACTCCCAGCCTGCTTATTTCTAGAAATAGAAAAATATACATTATACTTGATTGCTGGCATGTGTTCAGTTTTTATACTTCATCTCAACATCAATAACATTGACTTAAATTTTCTGCCAAATTGTAGACTTCATGGTCTGCATTCAATTGTAGTCCTATTTTAAATTCAGCAAAAATTAAAAGGCCACCAGACTCCTTAAGTTTCTGAAATTGCACTCTCCTCTCAGGGTCTCACTTTCCTTCATGCCCTTTACTTCCTAATTTCTTATTAACCAGCTTTTCCCCTCTATTGAATTCTTTATACTCCTTCCTATGTCTCTCTTTAATGTGGTTCGTTTTTATTGGATTTTTGTTCTAAATGCTCATTGTAGAAAAAATGAGATATTACACATAAGGCTTGTAGGCCTTACGTTTGCCTACATACCATACATTTACCTGCATATCAAGGGCAGAACCAGCTAGGGAGAGAATCGAAAATGCCATTTTCATTCCGCTGATGAACCAGAATGTCAGTTTTTAAATTTACTCAAATGAGCAGTGGGACTGTCATGTGGTCCCAGATGCTCTAATGTAACTAACACACACTCTTACTGATGATAGACATTCAAGGAAAGCCGAATCATAAACAGAAGTTTGCTTAATAAGAATGAAATCAGAGCAAGGAGTTTGGGATCAGATATGTGGAATGTTTGGTGGCCACAGGCTAAGGCAGGCAGCCTTATGTATGCATTGTTATAATTAAGGCTCAATGTGGGGTTAAGGTGAGGCTGAGGAACAGAAACTGTGTCCGAGAAATTCATCAAGGAAATGAGTGGCATCTTGAAGTGTCTCTTGTGAGACAGCCATCAACCCCTCTGCCTTACTGTGCGTGGTGGACCCTTCTATCAGAAATTTCTGCTTTGATGGCTTGCTCCTTTCTTCACTGCCCCTCTCTCATCTTTCTCGTCTGTGACTCTGGCTTTCTTGGTCCTCCCCCTATGCCTAACTGCTCTTTCTCTGTCTTTCTTCTGTGCTGATTCTTAGGATTTGCATCTTGGTAGTAACATCGTTTATAAAAAGCCTGTCCTGGGCCTTGAGTAGTCATTAATGTGGCTCCTGATGTCAGCACTCCTCTCTTCCCAGACACATAGTTGGATGACAAGTCTTGCCTTCCTGTGGTTGGGTGGGGCTGTGTGATGAGTTCTGGTCTTTGAATTATGAGCAGGAGCAATATCTGTCACTTCTGGGCAAGAGTATTTAAGTGCCAGTATGAGGACCCTTCTTTCTTCCTGCTACAGAGACCAGCAATGTTCCAGGTGGGTAGTTGTTCATCAGTCTAAATCCCAGAGTGAGATGACACTGAACAGAATTCCTAGTCAACTGTTGACATAAAGAATGGATGAGAGGGACTTCCTGGTGGTCTAGTGCCTAAGACTCTATGCTCCCAGTGCAGGGGGCCAGGGTTTGATCCCTGGTCAGGAAACTAGACCCCACTTATCACTACTATGAGTTCATGCGCCATACAGCTAAGGATTCTGTGTGCCATAATGAGGAACAAAGATGCCACAACAAGGAGCATGCCACAACTAAGGCCTGATGAAAAGGGAAAGTCACTCAGTGGTGTCTGACTCTTTGCAACCCCATGCACTATACAGTCCACGGAACTCTCCAGGACAGAATACTGGAGTGGGTAGCCTTTTTCTTCTCCAGGGGATCTTCCCAACCCAGAGATTGAACCAAGGTCTCTCGCATTGCAGGTGAATTCTTTACCAACTGAGCCACAAGGGAAGCCCAAGAATACTGAAGTGGGTAGCCTATCCCTTCTCCAGCAGATCTTCCTGACCCAGGAATTGAACCGGGATCTCCTACATTGTGGGCAGATTCTTTACCAACTGAGCTATCAGGGAAGCTCTGGTGCAGCCAAATAAATAAATATTTTTGAAAAACGAGAAGAATGAATGAGAAATAAACCTTTGAGATATTAAGTCACTGAGATCTTGGGATTGTTTGTTCAGCAGCATGATCTGGCTCTGCCCTGACTGAAACAGTGTTCTTTTTTTTAAAACTCATCTCATCCCCTGATGAGCTCATCCAAGATGATGGCTTTATCTTTATCCTCTAGTTAAATGAGTTCCAAATCCACTGAACTGAACATAATTGATCAGCTGAGCTCAGGTCCTGGTTTTCTGGTTACCTTGTTGTATTCTCAGAGTTCACAGGAACTGCAGTCTGAATGTGCCCCAGATATCTCAAACTCAGCACCCTCCAAGCAAATCTATCATCTTCTTCCCTTCAGTGGCTGCTTCTCCTCTATTGTGCATTATCTTCCTGGATTTACCCAGCATCTGAACCTTGGAAATTTGCAGATTTCCTCTCCATGAATGAAGTAGGACTGGTCTTACCTGTGGAAGTTTCAAAATTCAGTGAGATCAAGTTCAAACACAAAATTTGGGAAGCAGAGGCACAGTGGAGTTGTATCCATTCAAGTTCCTAGAAATCACCTTTATTAAATTCTTCCTAGTAGAAAAGAAAGGGGTTCTCATTTCTCTTTTCAGACCATGTGGGTTGGACTGCACATGGACTTTCTCCCCCACTGGTGTACTGAAAGCAGAAGTAATCATCTTCTCCATCAGCCACCTAAAGACAATGAGACTAATTTTTCTCTTTCTTTTTCCTTTCTTTTTGGTCTTAATTAAAATAATCCTTGTAACAGGATTATAGTCAGCATCAAGCGTATTGGCTGCTGCAGGCTTCAGAAACTATGGTGGACTTTCTGAGCATCACTTTCCTGTCTCCACTGCCTGGCTGATGAGCAGCTGGCATTTAGCCCCTGAACACAGCCAGGAAAGGGAAATCAAGGCTGATGATCAGATGGTGAGGTAATATCAAATCTATGGCCCCTAAACCCGATGTCTCCACCCCGGTTTCATTATGTGTGTCTGCAGCTTTATAGCAATTGCAGATTTGGAAGGCTGCCACTCCAGATGTCACCAGGCCATTTATTTATGTATCAACCAAGCCCATGATCCAGTTGTTCCTCCAATCACCAGCAAAATAGGGAAGAGTGATGAAATCAGTCTTTGGCAATGCTGCAGGAATCAGGAATATATTTGGGATTGGCTGCTATTGTCGCACTTTAGGTTATAATCACCCAAGGAGAACAAGGAGCTGAGAATCAAGTACTGTGCAAAGAACAGAGAGTCCAGGGGAACACTCCATGCTGGTTCTTCCCTTTACTGAAGCAGTTCTTCATTATCTCTGTAGGTGGGGAACTGAGGCCATTTCTTTCCAAGAGGGGGTGGGTTGGATATGCCTCACCCAGCACTTACAGAGGCAAACACTAATGTTTTGTGGGAGCCTCTGTATAAAGTCATAGTTGCAGAAACAAGCATGTGGAGTGAGGTGGGGTGGAACTGAAGGTGAGTTAACTGGGATCAGCTGCTGGTGCTGCTTTTAAGAAGATGATCCTATGCTCATCCTTGCAGGCATGCTCAGTCCCTTCAGTCGTGTCTGACTCTCTGTGACCCCACGGACTGTAGCCCACCTTGCTCTTGTGTCCATGGGATCCTCCAGGCAAGAATACTGCCGTGGTTGCCATGCCCTCCTCCAGGGGATCTTCCCCACCCAGGGACTGCACCCATGTCTCTTGCCTCTCCAGCACTGCACGTGGACTCTTTGCTGCTGAGCCATGGGGGAGTCCCGTGCTTATCCTTACCTCCCTGTGACTAGTTTTCTCTCCCTTGTCTGCAATTTTTTTTTCCCTAAGATATTGAGTATAGGACTTCCCTGGTGGTCCCTGGTTAAGAATCCAGCTGCCAAGGGAGGGGTCACAGGTTCGATCCCTGGTTCAGAAGATTCCACATGCCATGGGGACCTCAGTCCATGCCCACAACTAGTGAGCCTGTGCTGTAGAGCCTGCGAGCCACAACTACTTGGCCTGCGTGCTGCAACAACTGAAGCCCTTGCTCCTAGACCCTATGCTCCACAAGAGCAGCCGCCACAGTGAGAAACCTGAGCACCGCAGTGAGAAAGTAGCCCCCCGTTCACTGCAACTACAGAAAGTCCACGTGCAGCAACAAAGTCCCAGCACACTCAAATAAATAAATACAATAAAGAGATACTGAGTATATCAATAACCTCAGATATGCAGATGACACCACCCTTATGAAAGAAAGTGAAGAAGAGCTAAAGAACCTCTTGATGAAAGTGAAAGAGGAGAGTGAAAAAGTTGGCTTAAACCTCAACATTCAGAAAACTAACATCATGGCATCCAGTCCCATCACTTCATGGCAAATAGATAGGGAAACAGTGGAAACAATGGCTGACTTTATTTTTCTGGGCTCCAAAATCACTGCAGATGGTGATTGCAGCCATGAAATTAAAAGACGCTTGCTCCTTGGAAGGAAAGTTATGACCAACCTAGATAGTATATTCAAAAGCAAAGATGTTACTTTGTCAACAAAGGTCCGTCTAGTCAAGACTATGGTTTTTCCACTGGTCATGTATGGATGTGAGAGTTAGACTATAAAGAGAGCTGAGTGCTGGAAGAATTGATGCTTTTGAACTGTGGTGTTGGAGAAGGCTCTTGAAAGTCCCTTGGACTGCAAGGGAGATTCAACCAGTCCATCCTAAAGGAGAGCAGTCCTGGGTGTTCATTGGAAAGACTGATGTTAAAGCTGAAAGTCCAATACTTTGGCCACCTGATGCAAAGAGCTGACTCATTGGAAAAGACCCTGATGCTGGGAAAGATTGAGGGCAGGAGGAGAAGGGGACGACAGAGGATGAGATGGTTGGATGGCATCACCAACTCGATGGACATGGGTTTGGGTGGACTCCGGGAGTTGGTGATGGACAGGGACGCCTGGCATGCTGTGGTTCATGGGGTCGCAAAGAGTGGGACACGACTGAGCGGCTGGACTGAACTGAACTGATAGTTTCCTGTGCTGTATAGTAGGTCATTGGTTACTGCTGCTGCTGCTGCTAAGTCGCTTCAGTCGTGTCCGACTCTGTGTGACCCCAGAGACGGCAGCCCACCAGGCTCCCCCGTCCCTGGGATTCTCCAGGCAAGAACACTGGAGTGGGTTGCCATTTCCTTCTCCAAATGCATGAAAGTGAAAAGTGAAAGTGAAGTCGCTCAGTCGCGTCCAACTCTTAGCGACCCCATGGACTGCCGCCTACCAGTCTCCTCCGCCCATGGGATTTTCCAGTCAAGAGTACTGGAGTGGGTTGCCATTGCCTTCTAGTTCTATTATTTTATTTGACTTTACTTTATTCTGTTCTAGTTTATGCCCTGCCACGTGACTTGCAGGTTCTGAGTTCCCTGAACAGGGATTAAACCTGGGGCACATCAGTGAAAGCACATCCCCTAGTCTACCAGGGAACTCCCCTCCTGTTTGCAGTTTTAAACTTGAATGGCAATATTTCTGAGAACTACCTTGAAGAAGGGAGTGGGCTGGAGTATCTGTGTCTCATGGGATTGATCACCCAGTCTCCGTGTTTAACTGTGATGCCTACTCTGTGCTCAGCTGTGTCTGGAATCCCAAGTCCAGACACCACTGCACACCATGTCTGGAGGGACAGGGCAATGACTGTGGCCATCTGAACACAAAGAGCTGGTGAGGGGACCTGGGGGATCACTCATTCCTTACAAAACGTGCCGTCAGTTGTCCTGTTTTCAGACTCACTCAGCATTTCTTCCTTGGGAGGCCCCTGGGTACATCTTCAGTTCCTGAGACTTGCTGGTGGCTCTGAGGCATGCACTGGCGTGTTTCCAGTTGAATCCTCCTCCCACACCTCCTTTCCTTTCTCTCTTGGGTTTCCATTTCCAAATAATTGTGGCTGTTGTTATCTGCTGTCCTTTTCTCTTTTGTTTTTGTGGGTTTATGTGTTTTTTTTTCTTTTAATTTTTACTGTCATCTTCAGTTCAGTTCAGCTCAGTCACTCAGTCGTGTCTGACTCTTTGTGACCCCATGAATCGCAGCACGCCAGGCCTCCCTGTCCATCACCAACTCCCAGAGTTCACTTAGACTCACGTCCATCGAGTCAGTGATGCCATCCAGCCATCTCATCCTCTGTGGTCCCCTTCTCCTCCTGCCCCCAATCCCTCCCAGCATCAGAGTCTTTTCCAATGAGTCAGCTCTTCGCATGAGGTGGCCAAAGTACTGGAGTTTCAGCTTTAGCATCAGTCCTTCCAAACAAATTCCAGGGCTGATCTCCTTCAGAATGGACTGGTTGGATCTCCTTGCAGTCCAAGGGACTCTCAGAGTCTTCTCCAACACCACAGTTCAGAAGCATCAATTCTTTGGCGCTCTGCCTTTTTCACAGTCCAACTCTCACATCCATACATGACCACAGGAAAAACCATAGCCTTGACTAGACGGACCTTTGTTGGCAAAGTAATGTCTCTGCTTTTGAATATATTATCTAGGTTGGTCATAACTTTTCTTCCAAGGAGTAAGCGCCTTCTAATTTCATGACTGCAGTCACCATCTGCAGTGATTTTGGAGCCCAAAAAGGTAAAGTCTGACACTGTTTCCACTGTTTCCCCATCTATTTCCCATTGAGTGATGGGACCGGATGCCATGATCTTCATTTTCCGAATGTTGAGCTTTAAGCCAATTTTTTACTCTCCTCTTTCACTTTCATCAAGAGGCTTTTAGTTCCTCTTCACTTTCTTTCGTAAGGGTGGGGTCATCTGCATATCTGATATTATTGATATTATTGATATTTCTCCTGGCAATCTTGATTCCAGCTTGTGCTTCTTCCAGCCCAGGTTTTCTCATGAAGTACTCTGCATATAAGTTAAATAAGCAGGGTGACAATATACAGCCTTGACGTACTCCTTTTCCTATTTGGAACCAGTCTGTTGTTCGATGTCCAGTTCTAACTGTTGCTTCCTGACCTGCATACAGATTTCTCAAGAGGCAGGTCAGGTCATCTGGTATTCCCATCTCTCAGAATTTTCCAGTTTATTGTGATCCACATAGTCAAAGGCTTTGGCATAGTCAATACAGCAGAAATAGATGTTTTTTGGAACTCTCTTGCTTTTTCGATGATCCAGTGGATGTTGGCAATTTGATCTGTGGTTCCTCTGCCTTTTCTAAATCCAGCTTGAACATCAGGAAGTTCACAGTTCACGTATTGCTGAAGCCTGACTTGGAGAATTTTGAGCATTACTTTACTAGCGTGTGAGATGAGTGCAATTGTGCGGTAGTTTGAGCATTCTTTGGCATTGCCTTTTTTGGGCAATGTCATCTTAGAGGGGTTTAACTGACTCATTGGAAAAGACGCTGATGCTGGGAAAGATTGAAGGCAAGAGGAGAAGGGGATGACAGAGGATGAGGTGGTTGATGGCATCACCAACTCAATGGACATGAGTTTGAGCAAGCACTGGGAGTTAGTGATGGACAGGAATGCCTGGTGTGCTGCGGTCCATGGGGTCGCAAAGAGCTGGACACGACTGAGCAACTGAACTAGAGGGGTTTGGCAAGGGAAAGGCAAATTTGTAGGTATAGTCTTTCATGTTTATTCACTATTCTATTCACTTATTTATTCTATTAGTCACTTCGTCTATTCACTTATTCTTTCTTCTACTTTTTCTTATGTCTCTTAGAGCACCACTGAATGTGTCTTGAACCCAACAGGTACTTGATACAAGTCAAAGCAGTTATAATATGACAAAGTGGCTTCCAGGGGGCAAAAGGCAGGAATGAAAATTACCCTGTATGAAGATTTCTGAAAACAGCAGGTATGCAATATTTATCCAAATTTCTTGTTTTCCATTCATTCAAAAACTCATGAACATCATGCTCAGATTTAGGTGTTGGGACATGGATAAAGGATTAGAAATCAGAGCATCTCCTGGTGTAGCTTTTGCATTTCTTCATATGACGCATGGTGGTTCAATCACTCGTGTAAGTTGAACTTTTGCTATAGGCTGGAGTGAGAGAGAAGAAACTGTCCTTTTATAGTGAGAAAACAGCTGTGCCATCATTCATTTGCCAGGAAAGAGAGGAGAAATTTGTCAGGGTTCCTGTTTGTTCCTGGCAAAGAACAGTGGGATGCCGGGGCAACACAAATTATTCCAGAGGTGCAGATTCTTCTGTCAGTTTCCCAGAAGTGACTTTCCTTTATCCACAAAGATTCTGAAATTTCTCTTCTGATCAGCCAAAGCCTGGCCTTTTACACAGAACATTTCACAATGCCAACAGATAGTTTCCAGAGAGGAATAGGGAATTAAGTGGAGCTCTGGTTGCAGATGATTCCTTTTCATGCCTAGCTACCCAAACAAAGGGAATGAGCCAGAAGCCAGATCTGCAAGTGAACACACACGGTGGAATTGGTGCATGGGAATGTCCAGGGCGCTGCCTGATAAAACCCGCTGCCAGAGCGCCAGGGGGCAATTTCTGTAAGCCTCCCCTGTCCTGTATTTTGGCAGCTCTGTCTTCTCTCCCCCCACCACCCTCCCCAGGTCCTCAGATCCATTTGCACCATTGTTTGGAAAGAGCCCAACACACAGAGACTGGCAGCATTTGATTCACCTTGCCTCTTTTCTCTCTGAATTTGATCGTTCTGTTAATGACAGCTTATTTTCTCCCCCTGTACCATCGGAAAACCAAAAACAACTCTTGAGAGAGTTGTGGAGTTATATTTGAGTTTTCTGATTGTACACTGTTACGGAAATAAATTTCACATTTTAAAATATTTTCTCACTTCTGTCCCCTCTTCCTTCCCCCTCACCCAAACAGTCGACGCGCATGGGAAACTTTAATGTTGAGGATTGATTTTTTTCCCCCAGAAGGTGTTGTGATGACAGTCGCAACATCCTTGAGCGCTGACTTGTCAAAATGTTGACAGTCTCATCTAAGACCTTCAACATTGTCATCCTAATTGGTGCCTCCATTTGCTAGACTTTGCTTATTCATGTGCATTTTCTTTCAAGTGATATTTCTTAGGGTAATATTCACAAGGGTTTGGGGCTCCTGGAGTGAAATGTGTTATATAAACTGAAGTGTTTAACCCCTGGCAAGGGTAATCTCCATTGCACACACCACCTGGTTATAACAGCCCACATTTGCACAGTGCTTTGTAGTTAAGAAAGGATGTTCATGTATATTGTTTCATGTAATCCCCCTGAGAAGAACACAGAAGAGATGTGTGGTGCCAGGAATCATCCCACCTTGCCTTGCCACCAGGCACGTGTGATTCCATACCTGTTGTACTGCTTGACTTTTCACAGGTGTTGTCGTCAAGCTCTGTAGGAGCTGTGTCCCACGTGGTTCAGTTTTGGAGAAGGGTTGAATTTACAGAGGCACAAATAAGCACAAAATAATTAGAGGGTTTTTTTCCCCATTTTCTGATGTCTCCTAAGGAGGAAACAGGGCAGGTGATTAATTACAGGATCTCTTTGGCAAACTGGGTGAGAGGGGAAATCTGTGCGTACTGCAAAATTAATAAAGCTGATTCCATCACAACTGTATAACTCAGTTAAGGATATGTATAGGGACTTCTCTGGTGGTTCGGTTGTTAAGAATCCGCCTTCCAGTGCGGGGGATGCAGATTGGATCCCTAGTTGGGGAAGCTAAAATCCCACATGATGAGGGACTGCTAAGACTCCGTGCTACAACTACAGAGCCCGTGCGCCACATGAAGATCCCGTGTGCTGCGACTAAGACCCCGCACAGCCAAAATAAGTGTTTTTTTTAATATAATAATAAACTAAAAGTACTTTATTGGCGGATCATATAACAGCTGGCCCTTGGTCCAGAATCTGGTTTGTGTGAATGATTTTAGATAGGAATCGGCTTTTCATTTCCCATGCAACCAAGGAAAATGGATTACAGCTTGCATTGTTGTAAATCATTTAAATGTCCTTCACCTACGGATTCTGGAATCATTTTTAAGGAATGTGGGGGCAGTGAGTGCCCTTTCTGGAATCTGAAGTGAGACTCACACTTGCCCTGCATTCTTTTTCCTTTTTTAAATATAAATTTATTTATTTTAATTGGAGGTTAATTACTTTACAATATTGTATTGGTTTTGCCATACATCAACATGAATCCACCACAGGTATACACGTGTTCCCCATCCTGAACCTCCCTCCCTTCTCCCTCCCCATACCATCCCCCTGGGTGTCTTTTATTTTCACCGTCTTCACCATGGAACCTGGGAAAGGGACCTGTCTCTGTAGATGTTGACTGGCCATCCTCCTTCTGCACATAAACAGACTCCAGAAGGAGGAGCTATCACACATATGAGAGTGAGCTAGTATACTGGTTGAACGCTTCTTGGAAAGCAGAAATCTGAACAAGTCAACTCAGGCAACATAAGACATTTATTGGCTCAAATGATTTGGAAACTCAGGGGTAATGCTGGTTTTTAGATGCCAGGTTATCAACCCCAGTGAAAAGAGGTATTCTGATTACTCTGGCAGAGAAGTCTTTGGGAGGTGTACTTAGATTTGCCTTGCTGGACTAGCAAAGAGAATTGCACTATTGCATGTCATATTCTATTATATATTGTAAAAATCATGCGGAAGCTGATGTTACTTCTATTTTATTGTCTGCTTTTGTATTCCTTCCCCTCATTTTTTGTGGTTTGGGTATAGATTCTTCAGGGCTTCCCTGATGGCTCAGACAGTGGGGAGTCCACCTGCAATGCAGGAGACCTGGGTTTGATCCCTGGGTTGGGAAGATCCCCTGGAGGAGGGCATGGCAGCCCTCTCCAGTCCTCTTGCCTGGAGAATCCCATGGACAGAGGAGCCTGGTGGGCTACAGCTCATGGGGTCACAAAGAGCTGGACAAGACTGAACGACTAAGCACAGCACTAGATCCTTAAATATCCTCAAATATGTTACAGCCTTTCTGTTTCACTAATCATGGCGCTGCGGACATCACATGCCCATCTTTGAACCATCACCATGTCCAGAGGGACGAGCATATTCATTGGTGAGCCTGGGCCACATGACCACTCTTGAGCTGAGAGCAGAGTGGCATCACCATTCACAGTTGTATCAGGACCACATGACCAGGGGAGGATGCAGGGAGCAAACAGTGTGTATCTATTGTACCCATCCTTGTATTGTACCTTTTCTGTTGCGAAATGTAATTGTTATGACTAAATTGATTCCTTCTGGCTAATTCCTTTTTTCTTTGGCCAGCTGGTCAGAATCTTCTCAGGTTTATCCTCCAATAAAAGGCAACAGTCAAACCCTTAAATGTTCTTGAGAAGTTACATTATTTCATAGCCTTTACAAATTTAGCAATGAGGAAAACAAAATCTCCATTTCCATTAAACTCTTTCCAGGCAGAATTTCTAAATCTTTTGTTATCTTCCTACATCCGATTGACAGTGTGTCATTTCTTTCCTGCCTTTTTCTAGTTCAGAATTCCAAGTGGAGCTGATGCGAAAGATATAGTGTACGGTAATGGGGAAAAATATGAATTTCAGAGTCAACTGACTTGTATTCAAATCCCACTTCAACCACTAGACCAGCAGTTGTTATTGTTGTTCAGTTGCTAAGTCATGTCTGACTCTTTGTGACCCCGTGCACTGTAGCCTGGCAGGCTTCTCTGTCCATGGGGTTCTCCAGGCAGGGATACTGGACTGGGTTGCCATTTCCTTCTCCAGGGAATCTTCCTGAGCCAGGATTGAACCTGTGTCTCCTTCAGTGGCAGGTGGAATCTTTACCACGAGGGGAACCTGGAACAGGCATGTTTTTATAAAAGCCCGCTACTCTGTGTCTCTCCAGCAGTGGTTAGGAAAATGCAAATATAAATGCTATTCTTTTCATTTGTGTTGGCAAAATTTTATTTTTATTTTTATTTTTTGAATTTCCATGATTTTTATTGCTTGAAAATATTTTCACATTATTCTGGCATTTTTGTCTTATAAATTGATTGTATGATTATATATGACATAATTATATTTAGGAAAATAAAGAGTTTTCATTTACTTACTAGTTCATGTATTGTTCACATTTATAATTTCATTTTTTTCATTATTATTAAATTTATTTATTTTTTAATTACAATACTGTATTTGTTTTGCCATACATTGACACGAATCAGCCATAGGTGAACACAATCTCCCAATGCCGAAGCCCCCTCCCACCTCCCACCCCACATCCTCTACTTGAATCATCCTGTGCATCAGCCCCATGCATCCTGTATCCTACATTGAACATAGATTGGCGCTTCGTTTCTTACAAGAAAATATACATGTTTCATTTGGCCACAGCAATCAGAGCAGAAAAAGAAATACAAGGAATCCAAATTGGAAAAAGAAGAAGTAAAACTCTCACTGTTTGCAGATGACATGATCCTCTACATAGAAAATCCTAAAGACTCGACCAGAAAACTACTAGAGCTAATCAATGAATATAGTAAAGTTGCAGGATATAAAATCAACACTCAGAAATCCCTTGCATTCCTATACACTAATAATGAGAAAGTACAAAAATTTTAAAATATTGATGTAATATACATCTTTTCCCCTTGCCTTGCATCAGTTTCTTCTGTTTTATAGCAAAAATACCACATGTTTTGTATCTATTCCTATCTTAATTCAGATATACCCCTTGGACTGCTCAGTTAAATGAGCCAAGAAATTCCCTTTTTAATTTAAACCACTTTGGGTCAGTTATCTGTTACTTGAAGTGGATTGCAATTCACAGAACTGATCATTTCTATTTCTCGTGGAGGTATGGGGAAGGTATCAGTCAGGCAGCCGGTAGCACATTGACTCAGGGGACCCCTTTCTGCAGTGCTAGTCATATCAGTCAGGTTTATAACTTTTCCAGAAGCCTCCTGTATTAAGTCTGTAGAGACTGTAGAAAGCCATCACACTGAAGGCTGTCTGATGAATGGGGCTTCATGTTGGGCAAGTGGATCTGATCGGTGCAAGAGATGTTCTGGACCAGACACTGTGTGTGTGCCACTTCAAATCCTTGTGTTTCCTCAGCCTACTTTTTTACTCCAGCCAGTTTTGCAGCAACTAGCTTTGTGCAAATGTATTCTAAGAGCGTCTCACTTTATCTGCATCATGTCTTCTTGCCCTGGGACTTCTCTAATGCTGCGCTGAGAGATGGCCATGGAAATCCAGTCAGGCACATGGAACCTGAAAGGGCCAGGAAGTTAAAGTCAACGGGCATCTCTTTTCTAATGGGGGATGAGAGCTGGTGGATAAATGAGGCATATTCCACGTGGCTCCTCGGAGGGGCTAAGTGGGTGAAGCCCTGGTAACACAGCAGTGACCAACTTGATAATATACCCTGGAATAGGCGTTCACTCTTGGCCTCACTTTTCTGAATCACTTCCCAAATAAACTGCTTGCATACCAGCCCTTGTCTCAGGTTCTGTTTTTGAAGGAGAATCCAGAATCACCACAATTTGAATGAGAGTTCCAAATTTAATCCAAGTTTCCTCCAGTGTTACCTGCATAAATAAGTACAATGGAGCACAACATGGGTAAGGACCAAAAATTTTGACTCTTGTCCCCCAAACAACATGAGTCTACAAACGTTGATCTCAAATTCTTTTTCTCCAGCTTACACAGTCAATGTCCACCAAAGGAAAAGTCCCTCAGTGGTCACATTCCAGCACTGTTAGTGATGCCAGCGCTTGGGGGACAATAGCTGTCTGCTCTCCAAGTGATACCCAAGGCACAGACCCCAGCTCTCCAGCTCCCAGGTAGCTCTGCAGTCCCTTGGCTCTTCTCTCTGTTGGATCCAAACAGCAATGAAGAGATATCCTACTTCCTGCCTGGATTACACTTAATTCCCAGGTCCAGTACCCTGCAAGCAATATTCTCACGTCTCCTTTTGTTTCTGCCTGTGGCCCAGAGACATCAAACCAGACCTATAGTTCATGGGCTGGGCCAAGGAGCCATGCGCAAGGCATGTTCCAAATCCTTCATTTCCTCTGCATCGCTCTCAGACACTTTTCCAAACTTCTCCACTCACTGCTTCCAAGTAACCCATAATTCAGGAAGCCCCTTCCTCAGTAGTTCTTCAGTTATGGCCTGTCCCCTTCTTTGACTCATCAGGATGGTCTAAAGCTCAGCAGTGGAAATATCTTAGGCGCAAATGGAGTCCTTCCTCTTTCCTGCCACAATATCATCCTCAGAAAATGAACTTCACAGTGAAAACACCAACATTAAAATAGAGTAAAACATGAACGAAATCCTAGTTGTAGATTGTAGACTGTGATTCCAAGTGCGACCAAGGATTTCCAAAGCCTACTAGCCTCTGATGACCAACTAAGGTCATATTTCCTTTTATAATTTAAAGGAAAATGACCCTGGACTAACCTGGTGGTACAGTGGATAAGAATGTGCCCGCCATTGCAGGGGATGTGGGTTTGATCCCTAGTCTGGGAAGATTCTACCTGCTGTGGAGAAACTAAGCCCCGTGCTCCACAACTGCTGAGCCCAAGTGCTGCAACTACGGAAGGCCTGATGCCCTAGAGTCCGTGCTCTGCAAGCAAAGCCACAGCAGTGAGAAACCTGAGCTCCAGCAAAAGGAGCAGCCCCTACTCCCAACAGCTCGAGAAAAGCCTGCACAGCCATGAAAACCCAGGATAATCCATAATAAACAAATAAATAAAAACCTTCGTAGAAATAGAAAAGTAAAATGATTCCAAGTCCTCACCCTTTGAAGACCCTTCCTGTGCAGAGTCTTCCTCACCAACTCAATTCTGGGAGTCAAGGGTCACTTGCATGCTCAACATACTTGTTCTCTGCTTGTGTTCTTCAGCCGTTCACCTCTGAGCCGACCTTCTCCAGGACGCCTTGTTCTCCACGTAGGATCACAAGAGCTGAAGAGGCCTATCAACTGGATTTAATCAATTTGATAACACAGCTCTTTGTTGTTGCTTTTAATGTATATAAGAGAATAGGTGGTCACTCAGAAAAGCTTGAGGTGAGGACAGTTTCTTACTGCCATGTACCTCACTGCCATATTACAATGAAAGCAAGTCTCAGACCAGGTTCTGCCACACAGCAGATGGTCACTAACAGGCGGCCATAAAACAGCTCACACTGTCTGTTCTGGAAGCTTGATGAAGCCACAGCCTCTGTCT
Organism: Nanger dama; assembly: GCA_917880005.1. NCBI lineage: Eukaryota > Metazoa > Chordata > Mammalia > Artiodactyla > Bovidae > Nanger > Nanger dama. The sequence goes on along the minus strand of CAKJTW010000025.1, from coordinate 23,416,428 downwards.
GGCCTTTTGGATGGTCCGATGAACACCTGGCCTAAGCTTCTGTTCACTGGAGACAAAAGCCAAGACTGCAGAGGCAGGTTTCTGTCAGCCTTTCAGTCAATATCCAACACGGACAGCCCACATCAGTGGAAGCCCACTGGAGGTGCATGTGGAACCTTTAGCGGTCCAGTGTGCAGAGGGTGGTGGGCTCCTTGGCTCTCTGGATCCTGACATCCTGATTGTGAAGAGAGGGTAAAGTTTATTTTAGCTAGTCCACATATTAAGAACACTTTTTCTCTCCCCCAGCATTCTTAGAAACAACTTTACTATAAATTTTCTGTTCTTTTACATGTTTAAATTGAACTATATTTGACAAAGTCCTTTTAATTTCACTAAAAGGAGCCCATTTCTGAAATTTGATATGCCAATCAACAGGGCATCATTTTCCACAGTAAAAAAAAAAAAATTTACATTCCATGTGCAAATGAGCAAAGCTGTGCATGACTATGGATTGAGATACAGACAGCAGAGGCACTGGTAGATGGACTTTATGTGAGAATGCTAGGTAACCACCCCCGCTGCTCGTAAAGTTAAAGTTGAAACTAGCTGGCACATATATAAGACCTCACTGTCTATGTGGAACTGTTTTAAAGTAAAATACTGTTTTCATTATAGATCCCCAAACCTCAAGGTCTAAGGCTCCCAATCTCTTGGATTCCACAGATTGACCACTGGCCCCAAGAGTTGCATGTTTTTCAAACTGTAAATTGAGACCCGTTAACAGGTCATAATATGGATTCAGTGGGATATGACCAACATTAAAAACAATGGCAAAGATCTTCCCTGGTGGCCCAGTGGTTAAGACTTTCTTTCCAATGCAGGGGTGTGGGCTTGATCCCTGGTTGGGGAGCTAAAATCCCACATGCTTTGTGGCCAAAAAATCAAAACATAAAACAGGAGCAACATTGTAACATATTCAGTAAAGACTTTAAAAATGGTCGGCATCAAAAAGATCTTTTAAAAAAATAACAAACAACAAAGATATAGCTGATTCATGTCCTTATACCTCAGAAACTAACACAACATTGCAAAGCAATTATACTCCAAGACTGCAAGGAGATCCAACCAGTCCATTCTGAGGGAGATCAACCCTGGGATTTCTTTGGAAGGAATGATGCTAAAGCTGAAACTCCAGTACTTTGGCCACCTCATGCGAAGAGTTGACTCATTGGAAAAGACTCTGATGCTGGGAGGGACTGGGGGCAGGAGGAGAAGGGGACGACAGAGGATGAGATGGCTGGATGGCATCACGGACTTGATGGACGTGAGTCTGAGTGAACTCCGGGAGTTGGTGATGGACAGGGGACTGAGCGACTGAACTGAACTGAAAAAAGAAAAACAATGACATTATATAGAAACATCAGCATAATAAGTGTGGCTCTGTGAGATTTGTTTGTTAGATATTTGTGGCATGTGTTCACTGGAATACTATGTAAAATTTAAAATATCTTTTAAGTGTCTTTTTTTTTTAAAGGTGAAATTACATTTCATAAGGTTTGTGTTATTTACTCTTTGGATTCCAGTGGTCTGCTCTAGCTACACATTTAGGCAAAACATTTCTCACCTCTTCAAGGGCAGGGTTCTGGCCAAAGATACCACTTACATCACTGGACAGAATACTTGGCACCTTGATCTGCAGCATCAGCATTCAGATTTATGGTGACTTCACGGCCGTGGCCAAGGACAATGAGTGGGTACTTGCTTTATATTTATGTAACTATAGAGCCAGTCCTGGCAATTTTCCAAAAACAAAAATGAATCAGTTCCAGAAATTCTGAGAGTTTTCTCAGCCCCACTCCCCCACCCAAACTAAAAGCTGTCAGCAACCTTCCAGTGGCAGTTCCAGCAAAGAAAAAAGAGATTCTGTCTTTACTAGGTACCAGCATCATGAGTCTATTCTGAACACATACCTTTAACCAAATGTTTTCCTTTATATCAAATAAATTGAAAAGAATGATTGAAGTTTTTCTGATGATTACATTGCCTCCTTCTCTGTTTGCAAACAGTGACCAGTGTTGAGGCAGAAATCTGTCTTCAGCAACCAAGTTCCGTCAAGTGTTTTTAAGAACCTTCTGGTGGAAAGGCAGCCCTACCCCAAGGAGAGATTTTTGACTTTCGATAGCATTTCTATTAACTAAGTTATCAATGCTCCAAGATCCTGCAGAAGAATTGAAAAATGGAGTTTGCAGGGATGAGTATGTCTACATGATTCTTTGAGTGTAAATTTCTGTGAACTTAGTAATATGACAAAAACTTACAGTATTGACTGCTAATGTGGTTGTTGTTCAGTCGCTAAGAAGTGTTTGACTCTTTGCAACCACATGGACTGCAGCAGGTCTGGCTTCCCTGTCCATCATTATCTCCTGGAGTTTGCTTAAACTCATGTCCATTGAATCGATGATGCCATCCAACCATCTCATCCTCTGTCTCCTCCTTCTCCTCCTGCCCTCAATCTTTCCCAGCATCAGGGTCTTTCCCGTGAGTTGGCTTTTCACATCAGGTGGCCAAAGTATCAGAGCTTCCAGCTTCAGCATCAGTCCTCCCAGTGAATATTCAGGGTTGATTTCCTTTGGGATTGACTGGCTTGATCTCTTCTTTAGCACCACAATTTGAAAGCATCTATTCTTCAGCTCTCAGCCTTCTTTATGGTCCAACTCTCACATCCATACGTGACTACTGGAAAAACCATAGCTTCGACTATATGGACCTTTGTCAGCAAAGTGATGTCTCTGCTGTTTTGTATGCTGTCTATGTTTGCCATGGCTTTCCTTCTAAGAGCAAGCATGTTTTAATTCCATGGCTGCAGTCCCCGTCTGCACTGATTTTGGAGCCCAAGAAAATAAAATGTCTCATTGCTTCCACTTTTCCCCCTTCTACTTGCCATGAAGTATTGGCTTCTAATATTAAAATATAAATATATGTATGTATGTGTATTGAAGGTAGTTGGAGAATATGATGTGTTAAAAGGGATGAATGAAAAGCCAGTTTGTTCTACAGTTCAATGGAAGGGTATATGGCTTACTGGGAGGAAAACATGCCTAATAATGAATGGAAAGTGCTGTGAGAAGGAGCTCCCCAAGGAGGGGAAATAGAGAAACTAGAGGGGAAGGAATCTGTGATGCCTGGGGCAGAAGTCTAGGAGCCAAATGATCTACGGGCTATAGACCATTTGACTCTGGGTTGGGGTATAGGCAAAGGCCTTTGTCTGAGAGAACCAGAAATAAAGCAATTTATGATGAGGGAGCCCTGGGAACCAGTGATACAGGAAGGGACTCAGAAGGTGGCAGGGATGAGTCATGCCAAGTTGGGGGTTCCCGAACTGAGGAGAGGGCTTGAGAGCCCTAAAGAAGTGCTTCACGCTTAGAGCAGCTGGCGGATAACTGGAGTCCTCGGTGAGTGCATCGCTACAGCATGGGAAATAGCCCATTTTTCAAAAGCCCAGTCTCCTGTTCCAGCAAACAAAATAGTCCAGTTCTTCCAAAGTTCTCACAACTGGCACCGTTTCCCCACTGCAAAGTCAAGAAAATGTGAGAAATGATTGTCTTGTATAGTTTGGATTTTTTGATATGTGCCCTGGTGGCTCAGAGGGTAAAGAATCTGCCTGCAATGAGGGAGACCCCAGTTCAATCCCTGGGTTGAGAAGATCCCCTGGAGAAGGGAATGGCTACCCATTCCAGTATTCTTGCTTGGAGAATCCCATGGACAGAGGAGCCTGGTGGGCTACAGTCCATAGGGTCGCAAAGAATCGGATGTGACTGAAAAACTAGCACTTTCACACTTTCATAAGAAATGAAAGTGAAGTTCCAAAATTAAGTACATTCTAGTGTCTTCAACATACAGTGTGCAGCAAATAATACAACGTATTGCCAGCCTGTTTAGTTTATCCTTAGACCAATGTGGTCCCCTGCTGTTGTGTTGGCTGCTGAGTGGGTGGGACAGAGGGCATGGAAATAGTGTCAGAGAACTGTGGGTCTGCAAGAGGCGTGATGATAGAGGTCAGGGGCAGCCCTAGGCACTGGACCATCTGCCTTCACATCCCAGCTCTGCACTTTCATCCACTGGAAATCTAGGGCAGACCACCTGGAGTTTAATTATTTAAATTGGCTGGCCTATGCAGCCCCCAACCCCTATAGGATTTCTCAGATCTCTGCTAGTTTTATCTAAGATGCATAGAGATGAAGCATATAGGCTCTGGGCCTGGGCATAAATTCTGACTCTTCCCCTCACCATCATGAGATCTTGGGGGCAGTTAAGCAACCTTTCTATGCCTCAGTATCTTCAGTTGTGAAACTGGAATAATAACAGTTGCAATAACAAGTTGCTTCAGTCATGTCTTCACTCTTTGCAACCCCATGGGCTAGAGCCCACCAGGTTCCTCTGTCCGTGGGATTCTCCAGGCAAGAACACTGGGGTGGATGGCCATGCCCTCCTCTAGGGGATCTTCTTGACCCAGGGATTGAACCTGCATCTCCTGTGTCTCCTGTATCGGCAGGTGGATTCTTTATCACTGAGCCATCTGGGAAACCATTTGGCCCATCCTAGGTATTCATTTTGGAGAAGGAAATGGCACCCCACTCCAGTACTCTTGCTTGGAAAACCCCATGGATGGAGGAGCCTGGTAGGCTACGGTCCATAGGGTCATGAAGAGATGGACACAACTGAGCAACTTCACTTTCATGCTTTGGAGAAGGCAATGGCAACCCACTCCAGTGTTCTTGCCTGGAGAATCCCAGAGACGGGGAGCCTGGTGGGCTGCCGTCTCTGGGGTTGCACAGAGTTGGACACGACTCAACTGACTTAGCAGCAGCAGCAGTATTCATTAGAGGCTGTAGAGGGACTTCGCTGATGGTCCAGTGGTTAAGAATCAGCCTTCTAACGCAGTAGACTTGGGTTAGATCCCACATACTTGGGAGCAACTAAGCCCAAGCCCTGCAACTCTTAATAGAAGCCAGCTATTAACAATGAAGAGCCCAGCTGCTGCAACTAAGACCTGACACATAAGTAAATATTAGTCAACTAAATATAATTTTTAAAACAGGCTATTGAGCACATGCATGAATGAATACCTGTAGTCTAATTCAATGGCTTGCCATATAGATATTGGCTATCTGTAGCTTTCCAAATTTGCCAAATGCACTTGTGCTTTTCTGCATCTCACACACCTCTAGATGGGATATAGACGTTGTCTCTACTTTCTCGCCTATTCTGCCCTGTGGTGCTCACAAGCTAAAAGGGCAAGCTTATACAACATGGGACCCTGAGAGCCTCAGGGAGCACCTCTTCACTCCTCCTTCGGTACACTAGGGAGTCATAATTTCCCCAAAGTCTGGAAATCCGAGGACACTAATTAATTATAGACACAAGTCCAATCACCCTTCATCCCTTTCTCCGTGAATATTTCTGGCAGAGAGCAGTCCCCACTGTCCTTTGCTGCATAAGTGGGCAGGCCCCAAGAGCAGGCAGGTTCCCTGTTAACCCAGAGCCCGTCTATCTGCTGCCTGGGTGGCGGTGGCAGTTCCGCCCCTTCATAAACATTAAGACACGAAATAATGGAATGTTTAGTCTGAGTAATACATTAAGGAAATCAATTAGGCCCACATGCAACTTTCTAAGATTTTAATTACAGTACTTAGGGTACCACACTAGAGCAGTTTGTCAGGAACATAATTTGTTAATGAATAACAACTGACACAGTGAATTAGCTGGGATTGTAATTAGCTCTTGCTAGCCATCCATTGGAACCCTGATCAAAAGCCAGCCAGTGAAAAGGGAGAAATCAGCTGTAAATGATAACCCCGACAGCTCTATCGGGGCTGTCTCCCTGACGCTGGTGCACCCAGAGGGGCCTGGCTAAGGCCACGTGCAGAGTTTAACTCAAGTGAGGTCAAGGAGCAGCCTCTGCCCCAGCTGGGAGACTGTTAGAAATGCAGACTCTCGGGCCCCCACCCCAGATCTGTACAATTTTAAGAATCTGCATTTTAAGATGCCCAGGTGATTTCTGAGCATATTGAAATTCAGGAAGCACTGTCAGAATAAAAAGAGCAGAGGTTCAAAGTCAAACAGATCTTACTGTAACTCTTGACATGCTCACCTGCTCACTAGAGGTATATCTTTGGGCAATTGTTAAGTCACTTTGAGCCTCTGTGTCCTTATCAGAAAGTTGCACCTACTAATCCCTATACTGGGGGGTCCTTGTACTGACTAGCAATAGCCTATGCATGTGCCTAGCACATAGCAGGTGGACAGTTAATGAGGGCATAGGAGAAACTCAGAGAGGCTTCCTGAGACCTGGGCCTGATTCCACGTGGTGCCACATGGCCGTGCTTGGGTCACGCCTTCATCCCTCCAGTCTTCCATTCCACAATGGGGAAGGACTAGGAGAGAAGAGATGAAATATTACACGTAAGTTAAATGAGTAGAGAAAATATTTTTAAGGATAAAATAATGAAAATAGTGAAATTAGTCAAAGAACATGCTAAAGTTAGATTAAATTGATTTTGTTTTTTTAAGTGGCCAAATGACCAAATAGGAAAACACTGGTTAGTAATGTGAAACACTTGGGAGGGTGCAGGGCCCAGAGTGTTCTCTGTCTTCCCATGGGAGGGAGGATCCTGAGGAACAAAGTAGTGGTGAGCATTCCTCCCAAGGTGGGGTTCATGCTGCACTCTGGAGACGTGCAATCCGTAGTTAAGCAACAGTATTTTAGGGAACACCTCTGACTCACCGTGCACAATGGATATGCTCTTGACAGAGCATGCAAGCTTAAAAATATGTGCATCATCTGTCAGTGGACATCTTGGTTGCTTCCATGTCCTGGTTATTGTAAATAGTGGTGCAATGAGCATTGGGGTACATGTGTCTTTTAGAATTACGGTTTTCTTAGAGTATGTGCTGTGCATGGCTAAAGAAGATGTGGTACATATATGCGATGGAATATTACTCAGTCATGAAAAACAATGAATTTGAGTTAGTTCTAGTGAGGTGGATGAACCTAGAGCCTTGTGATACAGGGTGAAGCAAGTCAGAGAAAAACAAACATACTCTCTCTATATATGAAATCTAGAAAAATGGTATTGATGAACCTATTTGCAGGGAAGGAATGGAGACGTAGATGTAGAGATGGGACTTGTGGACACAGCGGGGGAAGGAGTGAGAGGGATAAATGGAGAAAGCAACATCAACATATATACACTATCATGTAAGGTGGATAGTGGGTGGGAAGTCGCTGTGTAACACAGGGAGCCCAGCCTGGCACTCTGTGATGACCTAGAGGGGTGGGGTAGGGGAGGGAAGGTAGGCTCAAATGGGGGATATATGTATAATTACTGCTGATTCATGTTATTGTATGGCAGAAAGCAACACAATATTGTAAAAATTAAAAAACAAACAAAAAATCGATACATCAAAGCAATTTCCTCATTAGAGAATTTCCCTCTAAGCTTCCTCACGAAACTCAAGAGTGTTAGAAGGAACTCTTACGTCAGCTGATTATTAGACCATGTGCTCAAACACAAGGGTTACCACTGTGTCATGGCTTATACAGAAAATGGAAATATCCTTACAGCACAGTGTGGGTAGACTAAAGGGGTTCTGAAGTCACCTGTGTGGGATAAGGTGGAAAAATAATTTTTTTACATCATGTAATTACAAGAAAAATTAAAAATTGAGAAAGATTTTTGACATACAGTTTGTGATGGCACCCCACTCCAGGACTCTTGCCTGGAAAATCCCATGGACGGAGGAGCCTAGTAGGCTGCAGTCCATGGGGTCGCAAAGAGTTGGACATGAGTGAGTGACTTCTCATTCCCTTTCCATGAAACATCCAAATAGATTATTGTCAATTTTCAAAATGAGAAAATAAATGAGTTTTCTTCTGGAAATGTTAACTTTTTAACATCAAATTTGATGCTTGTCTATACTCAATTCCTGATCAAAACTTTTGATAACGATCTTTTCAAATTTTGGATATTTACCATCAATGAGAAATTTTGTTTGCATGAGGAGGTCATAAATATTTAAATCATTATTTCACAGCTATTTCAAAATTTGTAGTAATTGAAATAATACTTAGGGACTATAGCAGTCCATCCTTTTCTTGAAAAACCTAATGTTGAAATTTCTTGTGATAATGCAAATGATTTTTGAATATAACTGAACTTTTTCATGTCTAGTACTTCAGAATATTAATGTAGTTCTAATTTGCAAAACTTCCACACATCATGAGAGTAGTCACCACTGACAGGACACATCAGTTGCAAATGGGCAGAAATCTCACACATATGGGAAGACCACCACCAGAAGCTTAACCCTCCTGCTTCCCCTTCTCTCATCACAGACACGTGGCACCCTGGGCTCTGCACTGTGCTCCCTGAGCACCAGGAACACAGATACCCCCAGAGGCTCCATGGGCCACTTATCCATGAGGGGCAACCTGGGCTCCAAGCTTAGCTGCTGGCACGGCTGTCGACGTGGAAGGGTTCCTGGTTAGTCCCGCTCAGAATGCTGAGGCTGACCCATTTGTGCTCAGTGGTGCTGAGTACACTTCTGCTTGTAGGGACGGACTGTGGGAGGTACAGACAGGTCTGGCTTATCTGGGACCACTCTCTATAGCGCCCCCAAATAAGGCTGCTCATGGCCAGAGGTTACCAGTCTGGGGTTTTGGGCAGCCCTTATCTGGAGAATCCCAGGAATGGGGGAGCCTGATGGGCTGCCATCTCTGGGGTCGCACAGAGTCGGACACGACTGAACCGACTTAGCAGCAGCAGCAGCAGCACAAAGGCTTGAGGCTGAAGTTTCTGTTGTGGTATATGTGGAAGCTACTCATGGCATGCAACTGGGCCCATCGGGAATCTCCAGATTACTCATATGCAGAAACCAAGCCATCCTCTTTCTCTTCTACTTCTCGAATCTGTACATGGTAGGCTGTCTTGTCCCTTCCTCTTTTACTTCCCACTCCAAGGATTGGTTGAATGATTGGGGTATTTCTCCACTGTGTTGGAGGAGACTTGGCCAACTCCAGCTGGACTTCATTTCTTCCCAGGGACAGTCTGACTTTGTCTGTTCTTCTCATCCTACAGGAAGATGCCTAGAATACTCAGCACTAGGGCTGGATCAAATGTGGACCTTTTAGTGCTTTGACTGGCTCCACTGCTTTGACTGGTTCTCTGAGCTCTGTCTTTACATGACAACAATAACATCCCACTCTTGGGTTTGAGAAATAAAAGAGGAGGCAGAATAGGAAGCCTCAACTGCATTCTTTAATCTCTTACAAAGGCTTTCCTTTGGAGTATCAGGCATTTATGTAGCTTTTAATAAATTCTGTAATTTCTTACCTATTTGGTCACTAAAAGTTAAGTAGGATTAGAGATTTCAATTGATGTAATACCATACGTTCTAAAAGTATGACTAGACCATGTGCAGAAATTACAGAAAAGTTAAGTTGAAAACCACAGCTCACCAACCCCCAGTCATATCAAGAATATAATGAGAGGAAGAGAATGGAAAGTTAGGGAAAATGGATGAAAGTTTCTTTGCAGAGAGTTGTGGCTTGGAAGAAAAGTTATGACCAAGCTAGATAGCATTCAAAAGCAGAGACCTTACTTTTCCAACTAAGGTCCGTCTAGTCAAGGCTATGGTTTTTCTTGTGGTCATGTATGGATGTGAGAGTTGGACTGTGAAGAAGGCTGAGCACCGAAGAACTGATGCTTTTGAACTGTGGTGTTGGAGAAGACTCCTGAGGGTCCCTTGGACTGCAAGGAGATCCAACCAGTCCATTCTGAAGGAAATTAGCCCTGAGATTTCTTTGGAAAGAATGATGCTAAAGCTGAAACTCCAGTACTTTGGCCACCTCTCATGAAGAATTGACTCATTGGAAAAAACTTTGATGCTGGGAGGGATTGGGGGCAGGAGGAGAAGGGGACGACTGAAGATGAGATGGCTGGATGGCATCACCAACTCGATGGATGTGAGTTTGAGTGAACTCAGGGAGTTGGTGATGGACAGGGAGGTCCAACATGGGGTCACAAAGAGTTGTACACGACTGAGCAACTGAACTGAACTGTGGCTGTGCTGTGAGTCCTCCTTTCCCATCCAAGGAGGCAGGTTAAAGGAGCTTCCTTTCTCATCCTGTCAAGCTAGAGGAGTTTCAGTGGGACCAGAGAACATTTAGGGAAACACACAGGCCTGTTGTCTGATCCCACACCCTTGTTCTCACCCAAAATGCCAGAGGGTGAAGCCTGGGCTATTAGCTGATGTAGCAGAGGAGAACCGCTCCTTCTTGGGGATTGGTCTTCATTCCTAGAGTGAATGCAAAGACAGGGTAGTTTTTCTGGCAACTCTGAATAAGGTCATCTTGTATCCTCTCCATTGGAGTCATCTAGGTGGGATGACTCAATAGAGGCTGAGCTGAAGCTGTGCTTCTAGATTTCTAGGGGCAGAGGAGAGAGGGAGCAGTGCTAGACCAGCAGATTTGCTTGAGTCAAGGGCATGGCCTGTGAGAACACATCAGTGAACTCCCCAGAAAGCAACTTTAATATCATCCCATCTGCAGGGCTCAACCTGCTAATGATAGTCAGATAAAAGCGTTCCTGCCACTCATCCCTTTCTTTCCTTTCCCCAATCCCCACCTGAGCTGTGCTTAATCGCTCAGTCATGTCTGACTCCTTGGGACCCCATGGACTGTAGCCTGCCAGGCTCCTCTGTCTGTGGGGTTTTCCAGGCAAGAATACCCGAGAGGTTGCCATTTCCTTCTCCAGGGAATTTTCCCAACCTAGCAAACAAACTAGGTCTCCCGTGTCTCCTGCATTGAAAGCAGATTCTTTACCTGTTGAGTAATCAGGGAAACCCATCCCCACCTGATCTTCCCCTAACCCAACTTTGAGGGGATCAGAGACTTGCCCTTCTTCCAGCCCCTGCCCTCTTTAGGAAGTAGGGGAAAGTCTTACCTTCAAATGAGGAGGCAACTTTGATTAGTATTACAAGAGGCTGGCCTTGGTAATCACTAGCCTTATATTGTGTTTGTAGCTTAAAGTGGCCATCAGACTTCTAATCAGAAGTGGATCCAAAAATCATGAGATTAGAACTTCCCTAGTGTTCTAATGGTTAAGACTTTACCTTCCAGTGCAGGGGTGTGAGTTCAGTCCCTGGTCAAGGAAGTAAGATCCCACATGTTGCAAGGTGTGGCCAAAAATTCTTTAAAAATCACCAGGTTGCCTGAGTTTTCATCCCATTGAATACAATTAGAAGGGAACAGAAATAAAGTCACCATTGGATTATATTCCATGAGTGCTAATTGTTCAGTGTGCTGCTTACCAGTCCTTATTGCATGATGCTGGTTAAGGAAGCTCTGGAGGTATTGGGAGCACATTGGAGCAAACCTAACGTGGCCCTTCATTGCAGAATCACAGAATATCAGACTTGAAAGGAAGCTTGAAATCATCTATTCAAATGACACCCTGCAAATCTGAGACCCTCTGCCAGATCCCTGCCCAGTGCTCACAATACCTATGTTTGAATGTCTGCAAAAAGAGGACACGCCTCCTCTTCAGACAGTCCTCCCCATTTGGGAACAGCATGTCTCATTTTGTTGTTTCTTTTGCTGCACAGAAATCTTATATCAATAGTTCAATATAGTCCCATTTGTTTATTTTTGCTTTTGTTGCCTTTGGTTTTGGAGTCAAATCCGAAAATTCATTGCCAAGATCGGTGTCAAGGGGCTTCTCCCTATGCTTTCTTTTATGAGTTTTATGGTTTCAGGTCTTATGTTTTATGTCTGTAATTCATTTCAGGCTTGTTTTTGTGAGTGGTGTAAGATAGGGTCCAATCTTATTTTTCTTCATGTGATTAGTTTTCCTACCACCATTTGTTGACAAGATTATCCTTTCCCCATTGAGTATTCTTGGCTCCCTTATCAAATATTAGTTGACCATAGATGCAAAGGTTTATTCCTGGTCTCAGGTCTCTTCCGTTTGTCTATGTGTCTATTTTTATGCCCATACCATTCTGTTTTGATTACTATACCTTTGTGATATAGTTTGAAATCAGGAAGTGTGATGTGGACATTTAGGGGACATTGATTAATAAGGCCTGATGTACTCATTCTTGGATAATGCCTGTTTACTCAGGTCCCAGAAATTTCCTGGGTCCCCAACCCTCTGCTGCCTCACATGGAATAGGGACGTTTCTACATATACCCTGAGGGCAGGGTTCATCTTATTCACTGTTAAATCCACACACTAAGATCAGTATTTGAAGAGAAATGGGTAGTACTAGATTAGTGCCCTTGCCCATCACTGCCTAATCTGTAGCTGCCCCTGGCTTTGCTTCTAGGTGTTCCCATTCATCTTACCAGAACTCTGGCCCATCAAACAGACCGATTATGCTTTCTTTGCTTCAAGCTTGATTCCTAGGTTTGTCTGTCCAATTCTAAAAACACTTTGACTTTTTAAAATTATACTGAAAAGAGGAAGAAAATTATTTTCTAAGGTCAGGTAGTTGGGCCCTGGGACAACTGGGAAAGAAACAGATGAGTTCTGAGAGATCATTTGAAACTCTGTCCATAAAAAAAAAAAAAAGCAAACCACTCTATTTCTGATATTTCTGCCTCATTCAATGACATTGTTTTCTTTGGAAAAATTGAATATTTATTATTCATTGTATGGCAGAGAAGTGAAATGGCCTGGGTCTAGAGATGAGGGGCAATTAACTGCTGGTCAGTGACTGCCCTTGCCATCTAACAAAAACAGGTTTACGTGAAAGCATTGTAGGCCCACTGCTGCCTCTGTTTCAAAAGAGAATTATTTATTTTGAGTCACATTGTTTCCTCTCTTCAGTACTGGTTTTGAAAAATGATTTGTACTTTTATCTTGCTGTGGTTCTCCAGTTTCTTTGGCCCAGCCTCTGCCTTAGGAGATAAACCGCATATAGGGTTATTTAATAGCCTCCCACCTGTTCTCTTGACCCTGGGTTTTCCCTCCATCCTTGCAATTCAGGCCTCTCCCCACATAGTTCCCAAGTTTGTCCCTGGCCTCCAGGTCAAGAGCACCCTCGGCTCACTGAGCGAGGACCAAATGCTTGAGCATGGCCTTGAAGGCCCTCTGCCTTCTGCTCCTTCCTGCCGTGCTCTTTCTGCACGTTTCCCCAGCAGCTGCTTTGTGGGTGTGCCCTTTTCTAGAGCACCCCATGTCCTCCCTTTGAACGTGTTGCCTCTCTAGTTCCACCTGCTCTGCACTCCTCATCCTCCAAAGCCCAGAACCAACCTTACCTTTTCCTTGAAGATACCCCTCGTCCCTCCTGCTGAACGAGTGGATGTCTCTCTTCATCGGGTTGTTGAGAGGACTGAACAAAATTATGTGCAGAAGTAGAATGGTGGTTGCCAGGGGCTGAGGGAAGTTGTTCAATGGGTAAAAGTTTCAGCTATGCAGAATGAGTAAGCCGCAGACCTCTGCTCTACACCATTGTGCCTGTAGCAATGCCGTATTGTGGGACTTCCCCGGTGGTCCAGTGACTAAGGCAGGGGGCTCTGGGTCTGATGTCTGGTCAGCGAACTGGACCCCACATGCCACAACTAAGGTTTCACATGCTGCAAGATCCCACGTGCTGCAGCTAGGACCTAGTGCAGCCAAATAAATAAATATAACAATAAAAACCAAAACAATACTGTACTGTACACCCAAAAGTTTGTTAAGAGGATAGATCTCATTTTGAGTTGTTACCACAATAAAATGAACAGGTTATCCACATGGATATGTAAAGTGAGATGCCTAGCAAACATTGAAAACACAAGTTTTTTTTTTTTTCCTTTCTACATGGTTTACTTCTTTGAACTCCAAGACTATTTATTTCTCCTAGGGTAGCAAAGTTATTCTTCTTTACCTTGTGTCATAGTTACTTCAGTGCATATCTTAATTGTTATGTATCACAGTAAGGAAAAGAAAAAAGGGACCAATTTTGATGTTTGACATTTGGTTTTGGGAGCTGTCTCCAAAACTCAGTAATTGTGTGGTCTTGAGTATGTTGTTTAATTTCTTTATGATTCACTGACTCAATGGACGTGAGTTTGAGCAAACTTCAGGAAACGGTGAAGGAGAGGGAAGCCTGGTGTGCTGCAGTCCATGGGGGTCACAAAGAGTCGGACTTGACTTAGCAAGTGAACAACAACAACAGTTTTATAATCTGTTTGAAAAAGGGAGAGAAAAAAAGAAAAATAACAACTATCTCTCTGGTCCTAGTTCAGTTCAGTTGCTCAGTCTTGTCCGACTCTTTGTGACCCCATGAATCGCAGCACGCCAGGCCACCCTGTCCATCACCAACTCCCGGAGTTCGCTCAGACTCACAGCCATCGAGTCAGTGATGCCATCCAGCCATCTCAACCTCAGTCGTCCCCTTCTCCTCTTGCCTCCAATCCCTCCCAGCATCAGAGTCTTTTCCAATGAGTCAGCTCTTCGCATGAGGTGGCCAAAGTACTGGAGTTTCAGCTTTAGCATCATTCCTTCCAAAGAAATCCCAGGGTTGATCTCCTTCAGAATGGACTGGTTGGATCTCCTTGCAGTCCAAGGAACTCTCAAGAGTCTTCTCCAACACCACAGTTCAAAAGCATCAATTTTTCAACACTCAGCTTTCTTCACAGTCCAACTCTCACATCCACGCATGACCACTGGAAAAACCATAGCCTTGACTAGACAGACCTTTGTTGGCAAAGTAATGTCTCTGCTTTTCAACATGCTATCTAGGTTGGTCATAACTTTTCTTCCAAGGAGTAAGGGTCTTTTAATTTCATGGCTGCAGTCACCATCTGCAGTGATTTTGGAGCCCCCCAAAATAAAATCTGACACTGTTTCCCCATCTATTTCCCATGAAGTGATGGGACCAGATGCCATGATCTTTGTCTTCTGAATGTTGAGCTTTAAGCTAACTTTTTCACTCTCCTCTTTCACTTTCAAGGATGGCTTAAACATGCCAGTACACGTAAAAATGGTGGCAGATACACAGCAGCAGCTTGGAATCCTACTGTGGTTTCTTTTCTTCTTTGAAGGCAGTGACTACAATGTCTGCATGTTTATAACCCTAAAGCACACAGCATGAAGCCTTGTGCATAGTCACAGCTCAGTAAATGCTTGCTGAATGAATGAATGAATAAGTGAGTGAAAGGAAGACTGGAAAGAAGGGAGGTGGGAAGGGAAAAGACAAAGAAGGTCAGCTTACTTAGGTCTTCTTTGTAATGCAAAGTTATGATGGTTTCAACTCAAAGACAAGTCTCTCCAGTGAGAACAGGGATATTTCCTTGTCGTCCTAACCCTGTGCAACACTTTTAGTCAAAGCAGCATCCTTTATATTTGGAAAGAGAGCTGTTTAAAGTTCGCCAACTTTTGGAAGCCAATAGTTGATATACCAGCAATGCCACCTCTGTTAAACAAAAAAAGTTATTCTGACACTTGTTAAAATGGTAAGGAAGACTTTATTCAAGGCTAGTACAATAAAGGTGAACTCTGCTGCAGTAGTAGAGAAAGATAAATCTCAGCTTTGAATACAACAAAGACAAATGAGGATTTGTAGTCAAGGAGCAGAATTAAGTCGTAAGTGAATAAAAAATCATGGGTAGGGAAATTCTTCCTAAATTGACCTAATAGGATTCTTGCTGAAGGAAGGTCAAGCACTTAGACATCCAAGGTGGGGAATGGGGAACTTAATCAGATACCAAGAGTGATCAAATATCAAGGGTGGTGGGATTCTTGGTAAACTGACTTAGCAAGATTATGGCTAAGAGTGGGTAGGCAGACTGAAGGCAGGATGGGGGCTGGGATTGAGGTCTAGTTGAGAACAGGGCTCTGAGCAACCCAGATAAGGTTTGGTCAAGGAGGCCTGGGGAACGCTGCCCCACTCCCACTGGGGAGAGTCAGAGTGGACAGGGTTGCTGCCTTAGAGGTCATGAGAGTTTGGCAAACGTTATAAATATTCTTATCTCTGGGTTTTCTTTTATGAGAGAGACACGACGTCACTTTTAATCCCAACTATCTTAGTGGGTGTATTAGTTTCCTGTAACTGCTGTAACAGATTACCACAAACATGGTGATTAGCTAAGAGTAATGCAAATGTACTCTCTCACAGATCTGTGGGCTTCCCTGGTGGCTCAAATGGTAAAGAATCTGCCTCCAATGCAGGAGAGGTGGGTTCCATTCCTGGGTCAGGAAGATCCTCTGGAGGAGGGAATGGCTCCCCACTCCAGTGTTCTTTCCTGGAGAATCCCATGAACAGAGGAACCTGGTGGGCTACAGTCCATGGGGCTGCAAATTGAACACGGCTGAGTAACTAAGTACATGCACACACTCTTTCACAGGTGTCTGGTCTGAAGCCTGAAATCTGTGTCACTGGGTCAAAATCAAAGCCAGAAGCTCTGATCTCCTGAAGGCCCCAGGGGAGAATCTGCTCCTGCCTCTTCCACCATCTGCTGCCTGCTGGCTTTCCTGGGCTTGTGGCCACATCATCCCAGACTCTGCCTCCATCTTCGCATGGCCCTTCTTCTTCAGGCTGTTTCCTACCTTTCTCTGCTTTCCATTTATATGAATACATACTGTGTTAGTCTGCTCGGGTTCCCATACAAAATATCATAGACGGGTGGCTTAAACAACAGAAATGTATGTCTCATAGCTCTGGATGCTGGAAAATGCAAAATTCAGGTGCTGGCCAATTTTGTGCCTGGTTAGAGTTCTTGTCCTGGCCTGCAGACAGCCACCTTCTCTCTGTGTCATCACATTGTGTGTGGGGGTGGGAGGAGAGAGTGAGAAAGCTCTTCATCTTTTATAAGGCCACCAGTCTTCTCAGATTAGGACCCTGCTCTCGTGACCTCATTTAACCTTAATTACCTCTTAAAAGTCCTGTCTCCAGATCTAGTCACATTGGAGGTTATGGCATCAACATATGGATTTGGGGGTATACAGTTCAGTCCATAGTGCATGAAACTGCATTTAGGATTCACCTGGATAATCCAAGATCATCTATCCACCTAAAGATAGTTAACCTAATCACACCTGTAGAAACCCTTTTTCCTAATAAGGTAATATTCACAGGTGCCAGGATTAGGACCTCATATCTTTGTTCGTCTTTATTTTTATTTCGTGGCTGCACTGTAAGGCACTCAGGGTCTTAGTTCCTCTCCCAGGGATTGAACCTGCAATGGAAGCACAGAGTCTTAACCACTGGACCACCTGGGAAGTCCCAGGAGCTCATATCTTTGGATAGCCACTGTTGAGCCTACTACCAGCCTGCCAAATGAATAATAAGAGCCTGGGTTTATAAAAGGCTTGGAGGTCCTTCATGGTCTTAATTGAATCCAGAGCATTATAGACTTATTCACAATAAAATAATCCTCAAGATGATTTCAAAGTTTGATTATTCTAGAGTTTTGTTGCACTGAAGTTTGTGGTGTGCATGGTGACTGGCAACCTTCCCTTGACCTTTAGTCTTTCCATTTGGATGCTTTCCTCCCGCCAGACTTTTTCATTGCCTGTTCCTCCGCGTGTCGGCCAACAGCCATGCATCCATCCAACAGCTCAAGCCAGAAGCCTAGGAGTGCTCCACTCCTCTCTTTAGCCTGTATTTTAAATCCAGCTGTGATCTTTAGCAAACAGTGCGGCATGGGAACCACCAATCAGAACAGAATCAGGGAGTAGAGCAGTCTAAGGGATGTCTCTATCATGCCAGGCATTATTATATTTTAGTTTTTATTCTAGGGGAGGTCTGGTGGCATTAGGGTACTGGGGTGGGTCATCACATGGGGCTTTTGGCAGTGACTGTTCACCAACTGGCATAGAGATATTTCAGTGTGGTCACTGGGAGTGCTTTCTCAGGACTTAGCAGCAGGCAGGGACATAGTGCCCTGCCTGAATCCAACTTATCAAGTCCTGCTGCCTCTACATTCAAATCATGTCTTAAGTCCAGACACCTCTGCCCACCTCAGCGGCGACTACTCTAGAACTGAGCACCACCTTCTCCCGTCTGAACTTCTGCAGTAGACCTCTAGGGCTTCCTGCTCCCGGGTATGCACTCCGAGAGTCCCTTCTCCAAGCAACAGCCAGAGGGATCTTTTAAGAATATAAATTATTATGCCATTCTGCTGAAAGCAGATTCCCTTGTACATAGCACACTATGCAGCCTTCTTATCCTGACCTGTTTGACCTTTGCCCCTCTGCTGTAACCTCATCTTCTCTGCTTTCACTCTCCCCAGCAGCTTTCTTCCCATATATTTTTCCCTTCCCTCATGACCTTGGCCCTGGCAACTCTCTCGTGAATGCTATTCCTGCCTAGATCTTTGCATGGTTGTCTCCTGCTTCAGGGTTCAAGTCAAGAGTCAGCTGTCACCCTTCTCCATTTGTCATAATAAAATCAGCTTTGTGCAATATCTTTTGGTTATTCACTCAAACTTTTATTGAGTTTTAGTACTATGACCTTGGCACTCTACTGGGTACAAGGATACACAAATGAATAAGACCAAGTTGTTTTCCTCAAGGGCCTCAGCTGAGTGAGAGAGCCAGAAAAATAATTTCAAAGACCTCGAGATATTTATGGTACAATGCAAAAATGAGCTGTAATTGAAGTCTTGTGGGAGCCCAAAGAAGGACGTAACTATTAATAACTGTGCCTGGGGGAATCAAGGAAGGTTTCAGAGAGTCACTGACTTTACCTGGATAATTACAGTGGAGAATTCTTATTTTAGAATGAATGAAACAGACCTAAATTATACTGTTCAATTTAAGACAGAAGATTAATCTGTGTTTGGTAAATATTTGAATAGGAGGTAGTCCTGATTTTCATACACAATTTTAACAGGTACTAAATAAAGCAGAGTAGATTTCTTCATTTTTTTTTTTGTCCTGAAGGGGGAAAAGTTTAGCTTACTTTATAGTAAACACTGATAGCAAGTAACATCAGAAGTGGAGACCTTTGAGTTGATGGATTTTTCAGTTGCAGTGAGGTGAGTGGAAAGTCATGGTCACACAGCTGACCTGTTTTTTGTCTCTGAAATAAAGCTTGATTAAGTTTGTTTGTATTTCCCAGGAAGGTGGCTGTCCCTTCCTTTTTAACCAGCTTTATTGAGGTATAATTGACATGTAACACCGTGTAAGGTATACAATGTGATGATCACTTATATATTGAACAACTTATATATTGCAACTTATATATTATGAACACTTATATATTGCAAAATGGTTACTACACTTAGGGTACCTAATACAGCTATGCTGCTGCTGCTGCTAAGTCGCTTCAGTCGTATCCGACTCTGTGCGACCCGTAGATGGCAGCCCACTAGGCTCCTCTGTCTGTGGGCTTCTCCAGGTAAGAATACTGGAGTGGGCTGCGATTGCCTTCTCCAGTGCATGAAAGTGAAAAGCAAAAGTGAAGTCGCTCAGTCGTGCCGACTCTTAGTGACCCCATGGACTGCAGCCCACCAGGCTCCTCCATCCATGGGACTTTCCAGGCAGGAGTACTGGAGTGAGGTGCCATAAGCTCATATAATTAGATGTATTTGTGTATGTGTGGTAAGAACATTTAAGATCTGCTCTTAGCAACTTTTGGATATATAATTCAGTACTGTTGACTGTAGTCTCCATGCTATGCATCACATTCACAGAACTTACTCATCTTTTAACTGGAAGCTTCTGTGTTAAGTGATAAGTTGCTTCAGTGTGTCTGACTCTTAGAGACTCTATGGACTGTAGCCCACCAGGCTTCTCTGCCAGTGTGATTACATGTTAATTTCTGAATATTTTGTTCAACATCTGTGTCTCTGCTATATTGAAAACTCAACAAAGGTAGAGATTTCTATGGCCCACTGCTGGATCTTCATACTGTGACCCTGGATCTACACACTGAGCATATAGTTGGTGCTCAAAAGACATTTATTCACAAAATGAATAAATGAATAATCCTGATAGTTTGAGTAAAAGCCAAAAAGAAGATAATTGGAGGATTCACACAAATTAAAGGATAATTGGGGTCAAAGGGACACCTCCTCGAGGGCAAATCAGCCTGCGGTGGTTCATAGAGATGCTTCAATTGGGTGTGAATTCCAGGTCCCCAACCATTCTGATATTTTCTGCCAAAGGGATAATTTAAATTAGACTCATGGGGCAGGAGGTGCTCAAAATTTTAGATAATGAAAATGGTTTTTATTTGCTCACTGAGCAGTTATTCTTTCCTTCTAGTAGAAGGAGAGAAGTACTAGTCATTCTTATATCTAACAGGAAACATTAATATTTATTGAATACACTCAGGAAGAAAATTCTTTAGAGTTAACTTAAATAAATGGGTTAAGTTGGTATAGTTTGGGAATATATCATTTAATAAGAAGTTTAAATTTGGTGAATAGATCACAGAACAGAGAAGCTTCTTTTTACTCCCTGGGAATCAAACTCTACCTGCCTTTGGTGAAAGAGGCTACAATGTCAGTACCATTGAAAAAGGGGAATGATCCACCTAAACTGTTTGGATGTGGCTCAGTAAAGTTTCCTGGCAGTTCTGACCCATGGTCTCTTGGCCTGGTGTTATGAACTGTCTTGATGTACTCTAATCATGCACAACTCTTTAGGCTTATTTTGGTGCAAAATGAGAACTGAAAAATGTTGGTGCCTTTTAACCGAAGGTCACCAGGAACGCTGCTGCTGCTACTGCTGCTAAGTCGCTTCAGTCGTGTCCGACTCTGTGCGACCCCCATAGACGGCAGCCCACCAGGCTCCCCGTCCGTGGGATTCTCCAGGCAAGAACACTGGAGTGGGTTGCCATTTCCTTCTCCACACCAGAAACACGCTTGTAGTCAGTTACTTTCTTGGTGTGGTAGGTAGATGCTAAGATTTCTGCCCCCTGGTGGATAAGCCCTATGTCATTCCCTCCACCCCACCTCGTGTCTGACTCTGAGACCCCATGGACTGTAACCCACCAATCTCCTCTGTCCATGGAATTTCCCAGGTAAGAATACTGGAGTGGGCTGCCATTCCTTCTCCAAGGGATCTTCCAAACCCAGGGATGAACCCACATCTCCTGCATTGACAGGCAGTTTCTTTACCACTGAACCACCTGGGAAGCCCAATACATATGCATAATATATGCCTAATATAATATCCCTAAGATTAAAGGATATAGGCCTCATTGGATTCTCCTACCCTACTCAGGCAAAGGTATAAAGTGTATCTCAAATATTATTAACTGATACATATATATCTTATAACTGTAATTTCACTAGTGACAGCCCATTTGTAATACCATGCTGTTTCATAAAACTCATTTTGACGTCCAATATGCTAATTTACAAAGCATTCATTTTTGCTTGAGATAGGATACTCTTGAAAAATGAGTATCTGGATTAGAATGACCACCTGAGAAATTTGCACATTTCAATATAGTATCCGTTTTGGGCTGGAACTTATTCCAGTGGTTCTCATCCTTGCCAATCTATTGGCAAACCCTGGGGGAACTTTTAAAACCAATGATGCTGGGGCTGCACCTTCAGACCAGGTATATCAGGCCGTCTGGAGGCAGCATCCAGGCTTTGGTGTTTTTTAAAGCTCCCAGATGACTTCAGCATGCAACCCAGGTCAAGAACTACTGGCTTACTCCAAAAAAGTAATTAACACCATGCTGTCTGTGCTGAGGTATCTTAAAGTAAGTTATGGATATCTTTAGAATATGGTTGCTCATTAGAATTCCCTGGGGAACATTAAAAAAAAAAGATGCTTGGACCTAACTCGAGATCAATTAAATAAGAATCTGTGGGGGAGGGCCCTGAGCACTGCTGTCTTAAACATTTCCAAGTGACTCTAATATGCAGCTGGGTGCAGCTCCACTGTGATGGACTATGAGTGACAACTGCAGATCACAGGAACCTGTAGGAGCCTCATGAGGAAGCGGCTCCCGAGGCCCCCTCCACTTGGTGCGAGGGGCACTGCCCCTGGTTCCCAGGGGCTCTGAAGCTTCTGGACTCTGGGCACCTGGGGAAGCCAGCAATCTCCCAATGCCAACTCTGCTTATCTCACTAAACCTCCCAATCCCAGTTCCCATCCTCTCGTCCCAGACCTCCTTTAAAGTCACGGGCCCGTGTCTGCCCCTCCTCACCCCCACCCAGGCTGCCTGAAGTCCTCGGTGTCCTTGTGGGCAGGGAATGAGGTCACCTGGACTTACCTGTGCTGACTGTGGCATCGACTCTGCCCATGTCTCCACTTGACCTGGAACAAAGCTCACTCTCCCCAACTGTTGTCCTTTTACACGCTGGGCACCAGTGCCCTTCAGATGGGCCCCAGCTGTCTGTGCCGTCTACAGAGGATGGCCAAGGGTGGCCTCCTGGACATTGATGCCCCCTCCAGAATTGTCCTGGCCTCCTCTGGTTTGCTCATTTCTCCTTTTGTTGATTCCTCTCAGGTTTGCTTTTTGTTCCACCCCACTCTTTTAATCCGTCCGATTGGCTCTGGCTTCCACCCACCCTTTTGAATGGATGACAGGAGGAAACCTGATGTATTGGTTAAGAAAGATGGATTTTGGAATTACATCCTCTCGGGTTTGGATTCACCACTTACTTCCTTGGCCAGCTCTTTGACCTCCCTGAGCCCAAATTTCATTTGTTTAAAAAAGGTCAGAGGTACCTTATTGTACAGATTAACTAGAGGATGCCTAAAGGAGGCCCTGGGCAGAATCAGACATAATGAATAGCATCTATTTTATCATTATTATTATTGCTGTTATTATTCAGCTTGGAACTTCCAAGCTGGATATAGCTCGACTCCAGAAGCATAATTTTCAACCTTGGCTTTACTCTGGAATTTCCTAAGGAATGCTGAAATCTTGGGGCCTGGGGCCCACCCCTGAGATTCTGACACAATCATCCAGGGGAGGGGGCCAGATCTTGATTAGTTTAAAAGCTCCCAGCTGGTGGGTCTGATGAGGTGCCAAGGCTGAGGACCAGAGCAGTGGTTCTCAAAGTGTCGTCCCACCAGCAGGAGCATCAGCAGCACCAGGAGCTCATTAGAAATGCAGATGCTCGGCCGTCCTGAGGCATATCTCGGGGTGTGGAGCCCAGCGACCTGTGTTTTAAGGAGCCTGCCTGTGGATCTGAATACCCTACTGGGTTTGAGATTTGCTGTGGTAGGGGATATGCCCTCATTCACATGTCTCTGCTGGCTGGCTTTGGTGGTGAGGGGAAGACTTCTCTTTGTAGGGGATCTTACCTACCAGGAGTGGCTTTGCTTCTGAGTTCCAGCCTGCTTGTGTGAAGGTGGAATTTAAAGGTGGTCCATCAGTTGAACATGGAGAAGGAAATTTCAGTCCACTCCAGTATTCTTGCCTGGAGCCTGGTGGGCTTCAGTCCATGGGGTTGCAAAGAGCGGGACACTCCCAAGCATGCAGTACATCAGTTGAACTAAAGGGGCACCTGTATGACTGCATTTACCAGGGAGAATGCACATAAGCTCAGTTTCATGTTCATCTGGCATCTTTTTCAGTGAACAGTAGCATCAGACAATTTTGCCTTATGCATTGTTTTAACTAAAATAGAGGAACTCACCAGCTTTATTTTCATTGCATGTCATTTTCCTTGGTATTCACTAAAAGGGATGTATGTGTATGCATGCTCAGTTGTGTCCAACTCTTTGCAATCCCATAGACTGTAGCCCACAAGGCTCTTCTGTCCATGGAACTTTCCAGGTAAGAATACTGAAGTGGGCTGTCATTTCATCCTTTGGGGATCTTCCCGATCCAGGGATCGAACTCGAGTCTCTTAAATCTCCTGCATTGGCAGGCAGGTTCTTTACCACTGCGCCACCTGGGAAGCCCACTGAAAGGGATACTAACATGATACAGCAAACTAAATTCACCCACTGTTGTGACCTGACCTTGGCTCGTTTGCCTGTCCACCATGAGCAGCTTCTTTTCTGCTGAAGTTCCATGGTTTTCAGTGACTAGAGGTCAGTGAAGGCAACAGGTCTCCTCTAAACCTCTCTTCTGGGTGATGTGCTACAAAGCAGGCAAGGCTGGACCAAATTTAACCACATGTAACAACAAAAAATAGTAAAGAAACAAAATTCCCAACACAGTAATGGAAAGCAGACAGACTGGTCCAATCTATTTTAGTGTAGACCCTCCATTCTTGAGGTTCTCCAACCTAGATGGTTCACCTTGAGGCAAAAATGCCATAAGGTTCTGCTCACTGGCTAAGCTTCTCCAGCATCCCTGGCATTGTGGGTATTTGACTTTTCTGGGTACTGTAGGATATTTAGCAAACCTGGACCCAGGTACTGAATCCTTACTTGCCATCCTCCTCCATCCACTACCTACCCCGTAATTACTGTGATAGCCCCCAAATGCACCCCATTTCCTAAGCTCTGATAAATGAAGGAATGATGGGATCAAGTGGACCTCTTGACCTAGAGTATTACTCTGAAGGTGTAAAGTGTTACTCCCAAGGTTACTGGGTTTTGATACCTGATTTTTCAAAAGTATCTATTAATGCAAGGCAGAATGATTCTTGAATAGCTTGCGTTTCACTGATGAAACATTATTTCTAATATTCCTTACGCTAATTAACGGGCTCTATCTGCAGCTTCAGATAGTGGTATTTAAAGCAAGCACTTGTCACGGTGCTTGTAGCAGGCACTGGAGCTGGAGTACGGCCTCCTGATTAGGGCCTTTCAAATGCTAACCAGCCACCTCTGGAATATGGATTCATGATTAGGGTACTTCACATATTAATTAACCATTTCTAGGGTGTAGACTACTTTTAATTTATACCTCATATTTCTCCTATCTGTGCTGAAGCATGCTAATGTAAATTACAGATAAGGTTCTATATCTCAGAAGGAAAACCTCTTATGTGGTTGATGGGGAAGTTAGCACGTGTCTGGCGGGTGATCCAGCAGTAGACATCAGAAGGCCTTGGAAAACACATCACTGTTGACCCAGGGATATAGTGACCAGTTGTCCTGATTGGCCAGAACTCCAGGGTTTCCCTGGATGTGATGCTCTCGGTGCAAAAACAGGGCAGTCCAGGGCAAACTGAGACAGTCTATCACCCTACCAGCACCTCTGCCTGGAGACATTTCTCTTAAGGGAAAGAGACTGGAAAGATCACTTACGTAATATGTGTCACTTGTGAGAAGGGCAAATTTGGAAGTGATTTATAGGAATAGTGTAAGGAAATTTGTAGAATGCACTTTTGTATATCCATCAGCGGAGAAGGCAATGGCACCCCACTCTAGTACTCTTGCCTGGAAAATCCCATGGATGGAGGAGCCTGGAAGGCTGCAGTCCATGGGGTCGCTGAGGGTCAGATACAACTGAGCGACTTCACTTTCACTTTTCACTTTCATGCATTGGAAAAGGAAATGGCAACCCACTCCAGTATTCTTGCCGATTCTGCGGGGTCTATGGAGTCGCACAGAGTCGGACACGACTGAAGTGACTCAGCAGCATATCCATCAGAGAGTAACACAGTTCTGAAAAACCCATTCTCTCTGTGTTAGTCAGAGAACTAACTCAGCTCAGTCAGCTCATGCTGCTGTAGCAGAATAGCAAGGACTGTGTGGCTTAAGGGTCTTCCCAGGAGCTGCTAGCGGCAAAGGACCCATCTGCCAATGCACAAGACATGAGAGACTTGGGTTCGATACTTGGGTTGAGAAGATCCCCTGGAGGAGGGCATGGCAACCCATTCCAGTATTCTTACCCAGAGATCCCATGGACAGAGGAGCCTGATGAGCTACACACCTCGGGTTGTGAAGAGTCGGACACGACTGAAGCGACTTAGCAGGCACACACGCACGTGGCTTAAGCAACAGAAGTTTATTTTCCCACAGTCCTGGAGGCCGGAAGTCCCAGACCAAGGTCTAGCAGGGTGGATTTCTGATGAGGGCCCTCTCCCTGGATTGCTAATGGCTGCCTTCTTGCCTTATCTTCACAAGGCAGAGGGAAAGAGAGGCCAGCTCTCTGATGTCTTTTTTTTTAAGATTTTTAATGTGGACTATTTTAAAGTCTTTATCAAATTTGTTACAATATTGTTTCTGTTTTATGTTTTGGTTTTTTGGCCCTGAGGCATGTGGGATCCTAGCTCCCCAACCAGGGATTGAACCTGCATTCCCCGCATCGGAAGGTGAAGTGAAAGCCACTGGATCGCCAGGGAAATATCTTGTGTCTCTTCTAAAAGGCACTGACCCCATTGGACTTGGGTCGCAATTTAGAACCTCCTTTAACCTTAACATCGTCCTTAGTCCAAATATAGACTCATTGAGGGTTAGGGCATCAACATACGAATGTTGGAAGGACAGAAGTTAGTCCATAGCATTCTCACAGATCGACTGTGAGATGTTTACAATATTCAGTGTTTATTAAAGCCACGAAACTGTATGGTATGATTCAGATATTGTATAAAAAACAAATCAGAAGAACATATGTTTCTATAGGAAGACTGGAAGTCTTTATAGCATGTTTAAAAAGGAAATTAAGTTGCTTTAAAGTTTTTTTTTTTAACTGTCTATAGTTTTCCAGCTTTTTCTTGGCTTTTGTTTTATATTCCAAAATTTCAAAAGATAAACATGCAATGCTTTTTATAAAGAAAACGGTAGTTTAAAAATACGGTTTCTGGTTAGGTTACTGTCAGACGAGAGGAGACGGGGTGTGATGCCAATCAGGGAGAAAGATCGAGCCTAGACTGGGGCAGCTGGAAAAGAACAGATGAAGAGAGAATCTGTAACGCTGGTGTCCACCTGAGTTGAATATTCCCTGGCTAATTTGGCAAATTAAACCTTGCTGACTATGAGAAGAGGTAGTGGTTAAACACCCAGAATCAGAAACAGATCATCATGGCTGGAATCCCAGCCCTTGGGCTTGCTGGCCAGCTGTCCTTGGGCAGATTTCTCTCTGTTTTGGTTGCATGTGAAACAGGAATCATGGCAATGCCTGCCCCATTGGCTTGTTGTGAGATTAGAGTTATTACACAAAAGGCCTTGGGAAGGTGCCTGCTAAGTAGAAAGGTGCCTAGTAAATCAGCTATTGTTGGTATTCTTATCTTGCTTCTAAGAATGCCTGGCTTTGCATCTTAAGCAATGCTTAGAAATTAATTTCGTATTATGGCTTTGGACAACAATTCCCCCGTTTCTTTGGGAGGAGTTTGTTAAATGATGTTAGGTTTGTTAGACAAACAAAAATACAGGACACTCAGGTAAATCTGAATTTCAGATAAACAACAAATAATTTTTTGAGTCTAAGTACGTTCAGATATTGCTTAAGGCATACTTATGCTAGAAAATTATTCATTGTTATCTGAAATTCAGATTTAACTGGGTGGTGTGTATTTTATCTGGCAGTCCTAATTATTATAGATATAACAACAACATTGAAAAGACACAACAGTGACGCTTTCTTATTCAGTCCCGTTTCAGCCAAGCCCATCCCCTGCTGAGCTCCTGGTGCTAGCTGGCAATGCCTTTACAGTGAGGAACTTGTGAAACAACCTCTGTGTTGGCCCTCATTTGGCCTATAGCAAATTGCCGTTGTTCAGTCTCTCTGTCATGTCTGACTCTTTGTGGCGCCATGGACTGCAGCAAGCCAGGCTTCCCTGTCCTTCACTGTCTCCCAGAGTTTGCTCAGACTCATGCCCATGGAGTCGGTGATGCCATCAGCCATGGTACGTGCACAATAAATCAGGCAGGAAAGCCGGCCCTGGGCTAGCCTGAGACTTTGGGGAAATCACATACTCACGTCTTTAAGTGCAAAATGAGGCTAGGAATAAGAAGATCCGCCTCTTTGTGAGAATTTGGTAAAATGAGATAATTCTCAGCCCACAGGAGGCATGGCCTCTGAGGGTGAATGTGAGAGTGGATTTCAGAGCACAGTAGCAAGGTGCTCGGTGGATCCCAGTCCCGCAGTGGAGACGTGGGAGGCACATTCTCCAGTCTAGCCACAGTCCTGTATTCCCATGACCTTTCTTGCCTGGAGAAACAGTTAAGATAGAAGGCAAATGGTCTCCACATGACTTCTCCCACACAGATCTGGCATGAGCACACTTAATTGGCAGAATCTAAATTGTACAGCAAACCCTAGCTGCAAGCGAGCCCTGCCAGACATTACAGGGAGCTGTAATGTCTATTTCCAGCCTGCTCTGAATGGGAATGTGCACCAGGAGTGGGAATGGATGCTGAGAGCATTGATGCTGCTCAGCCCAACACAGTATCATGAAGTGAAGGCTGCTCTAAAGGCAGTTGTCTGGATCGAGAGCAGTTATCCAACTTCTGTTCTTGAGGACTCAGCATCGTCTCTCTTGCCACCAGGGTACTCTTTGTATTTGAGACCAGCCTTATTTTTTTCTCTTCCTCCCCCTTCTACCTTCTTCCTCCCTAAGGGCCAGTCTCGATCCTGACCCCTGTTCTCTAGTACAAGCCTTGATTATTGGTCATCAGACTTCTTGGGGTTGCCTTCCTGAATTTCTAAGTATCTCCTCTCCTGAACCCCTTGTCTTTGTGCTCTGCTGATCATCTACTCTTTGAAGTCTACTCTCATAGATTATACTTTCTTATCATCTGTGCTGATCTCTCCGGTCTATGACATCCCAGGTGAGCCTGGTTTCATTTGCCACCCTCATGATTTTCCCCATCTTGCTGTGATTAAAGGTTACAAGAGATAAAAAGTCCTCATGGACCAAATCCAAGCCATGGGACTTGAAAGCCACACAAAGCATGAGCCTGTTATAGCCTGTGAGTTCCCGGGTACCAAGAGCAACAATAGCATCTAGCTCCCAGGTCCACACTGGTAGCCAACCCTCTGCATATTAAACTGCTCCTGAATTCTTCAGGACCTGCAGCTGCACCATTTGTTAAAATTACAATGTCCCCCTTCTGCTGCCAAAGCTAGAACTATATATAATTCCCCCTCTTCCCCAAATACATACTTGGCGTGGTTCTAAAAAATTTTAGCAATTAGCTTGTATCATCACCTCTAATTAGCCACTGGCAAATATGATTGAGATAATAAAGCTTAGTGAGGAAGAAGCATGAATAAGCACCAGATTCTGAATCTATTGGGGAAGTGACCCTGATGAATCATTTAATAGTCACTGTAATGTAATTTTGCAGGTTTGTTGTACACACACCACAGAGAACATATTAAGTGGGTCTGAGCCATAAGAGAGTCTTAATGATTAATTTGCCATATGCTCCTGAAAATTTCATTTTTCTGACAAACAATACACATTTACTCTTTTTCTTATTAATAAAACTATCAAGAAAATCCACTTTTCATCTCACTAATGACTCCCTCTGACTCACATGGATATCCAGGGATTGGTCTTTTTTTTAAATTATATTTAAATTCCCATGGAAGTTAGTCAAACACAGCTATTTACTTTCTTATTATATATTTGATTTTAATTGCTGGAAATTGTTTGTTTTGTTTTGTTTTGTTTTTGCAATTGCTTTTTAATAATTTTTATTGGCTAGCCCACAGTGACATCACAGGGGGAAATTATTGTTATTCTTTTTTATTTACAGAGTAAATGTTGCTGCTGGGTTAAGTAACATGCCCTGAGACCTCTACAAGGCGGAGTTGGGGATTGAGATTAGAGCCTGGCCTTCAAAGTCTCAGCATGTCTCCTATAGAAAGACTGGAAGCAAAACATCACTACTGTGAATGCAAAACCAGACTAGGAGCAGGGAGTAGGGAGCCCTGCCTCTGAGGAACTGCCCAAGACTATCACATCTCTGAAACTCAGTTTCCAAATCTGTAAAATGGGCTTGTCGTGGGACATTGTTGTGAGCATCTAATAAAATAGTGGATATAGAAAGTCTTTTGTGTTCAACACACCTAAGAGATTGCAGCATCACCAGAAGGGGATGCCTTTTTTTCTCTGTCCGCTTCTGCAGGCTGGGTGACCGACTAGTCTCTGGGCACTCTGAGTTGGGGGTCATTATCTGTGGGTATCTGCTGCTAGATATAAAATTGGCCACGATGAGCATGTCACTGCTTTTCTCCATCTGGCTCGGATGCCACAGCAGTCAGCTTTCTTCAAAGCAAAGGCATGTATTGGCTCTCAGTGAACATTCGAGCAGATCTTTACTGCAGGGGGCTCTGGTGATTACCTCAGAGTCCTACTGAGCGTGGGAGAGGGGGTAGGTGGGTTTGGGGAGCACGTCTCAGCCCGGCTATGTTGCCGCCCTCCTATCATGCGAGGGTGGGGTGAGGATGACGGTGTGTGCACATGGATGTGATCCCGGCTGTGAACCTCCCCTCTGCTGCAGCGACCCACCTTCTCTCCCTCTTCACAGCTGTGCCCAGTTGTGTCTGACGCTGGTGCTTAGTCTCTCAGTCCTGCCCAGCTCTGCGATTCCATGGACCATAGCCTGCCAGGCTCCTCTGTCCATGGAGATTCTTCAGGGAAGAATACTGCAGTGGGTTGCCATGTCCTCCTCCGGGGACCTTCCCAACCCAGGGACTGAACCCAGGTCTTCTGCATTGCAGGCAGACTCTCTACCATCTGAATCACCCACTGCCTTCTGAAGAAATAAGCAGTCTTTTCTCCTTCTGTCCTGATGTCTGGCATAGTCCTGAAAAACTTCCAACGTTGTACCATCACCTCTACTTTCAGTTCAGTTCAGTTCAGTCGCTCAGTCGTGTATGACTCTTTGTGACCCCAGGGGCTGCAGCACACCAGGCCTCCCTGTCCATCACCAATTCCCGAAGTTTACTCAAACTCATGTCCATTGGGTTGGTGATATAATCCAATCATCTCATCCTCTGTCGTTCCCTTCTCCTCCTGCTTTCAGTCTTTCCCAGCATCAGGGGCTTTTCAAATGAGTCAGCCAAAGTATTGGAGTTTCAGCTTCAGCATCAGTCCTTCCAATGAATAGTCAGGACTGATTTCCTTTAGGATGGACTGATTGGATCTTCTTGCAGTCCAAGGGACTCTCAAGAGGCTTTTCCAACACCACAGTTCAAAAGCATCAATTCTTCAGCACTTGTCTTTCTTTATAGTCCAGCTCTCACACATCCATACATGACTACTGGAAAAACCTTATCTTTGACTAGACGGACCCTCGTTGGCAGAGTAACGTCTCTGCTTTTTAATATGCTGTCTAGGTTGGTCATAGCTTTTCTCCCAAGGAGCAACCATCGTTTAATTTCATGACTACAGTCACCATCTGCAGTGATTTGGGAGCCCAAAAAAATAAAGTCTGACACTGTTTCCCCATCTATTTGCCTTGAAGTGATGGGACCAGATGCCATGATCTTCATTTTCTGCATGTTGAGCTTTAAAGCCAACTTTTTCACTCTCCTCTTTCACTTTCATCAAGAGGCTCTTTAGTTCTTCACTTTCTGCCATAAGGGTGGTATCATCTGCATATCTGAGGTTATTGATATTTCTCCCAGCAATCTTGATTCCAGCTTGTGCTCATCCAGCCCAGCGTTTCTCATGATGTACTCTGCGTATAAGTTAAATAAGCAGGGTGACAATATAAACAGCCTTGACATATTCCTTTTCCTATTTGGAACAATCTGTTGTTCCATGTCCGGTTCTAACTGTTGCTTCCTGACCTGCATATAGGTTTCTCAAGAGGCAGGTCAGGTGGTCTGGTATTCCCATCTCTTGAAGAATTTTCCACAGTTTGTTGTGATCCACACAGTCAAAGACTTTGGCATAGTCAATACAGCAGAAATAGATGTTTTTCTGGAACTCTCTTGCTTTTTTGATGATCTGACAGATGTTGGCAATTTGATCTCTGGTTCCTCTGCCTTTTCTAAAACCAGCTTGAACATCAGGAGTTCACAGTTCACGTATTGCTGAAGCCTGGCTTGGAGGATTTTGAACATTACTTTACTAGCATGTGAGATGAATGCAATTGTGCAGTGGCTTGAGCATCCTTTGTCATTGCCTTTCTTTGGGACTGGAATGAAAACTGACCTTTTCCAGTCCTGTGGCCCCTGCTGAGTTTTCCAAATTTGCTGGCATACCGAGTGCAGCACTTTCATAGCATCATCTTTTAGGAACTGAAAGAGCTCAACTGGAATTCTATCACCTCCACTAGCTTTATTCATAGTGATGCTTCCTAAGACCCACTTGACTTCACATTCCAGGATATCTGGCTCTAGGTGAGTGATCACACCATCATGATTATCTGGGTCGTGAAGATCTTTTTGTACAGTTCTGTGTATTCTTGCCACCTCTTCCTAATATCTTCTGCTATTAGGTCCATACCATTTCTGTCCTTTATCAAGCCCATCTTTGCATGAAATGTTCCCTTGGTATCTCTAATTTTCTTGAACAGATCTCTAGTCTTTTTCATTCTATTGTTTTCCTCTATTTCTTTGCACTAATCACCAAGGAAGGCTTTCTTATCTCTCCTTGCTATTCTTTGGAACTCTGCATCCAAATGGGTATAGCTTTCCTTTTTTCCTTTGCTTGTTGATTCTCTTCTTTTCAGTTATTTGTAAGGCCTCCCCAGACAGCCATTTTGCTTTTTGGAATTTCTTTTTCTTGGGAATGGTCTTGATTCCTGTCTCCTGTACAATGTCATGAACCTCCTTCCATAGTTTATCAGGCACTCTGTCTATCAGATCTAGTCCCTTAAATCTATTTCTCACTTCCACTATAAAATCGTAAGGGATTTGATTTAGGTCATACCTGAATGGTCTAGTGGTTTTCCCTACTTTCTTCAATTTAAGTCTGAATTTGGCAATAAGAAGTTCATGATATGAGCCACAGTCAGCTCCTAGTCTTGTTTTTGCTGACTGTATAGACCTTCTCCATCTTTGGCTGCAAAGAATATAATCAATCTGATTTTGGTGTCGACCATCTGGTGATGTCCATGTGTAGAGTCTTCTCTTGTCTACTGGGCCACTGACAAACACAGTTGAGTTAATGAATGTCAATTGCCCAGGTTCTCCTCTGGCCCAGGTTCTCCACTAGCCCAGGTAGCACATTTGTTCATATCAGAAAAAGGAGTCCACTTTGAGCAGGCACATTTTGGGGGATGTAGGCAGTCCCTTTCCCCCAGAAGGAAAAGGGTGCCTCTTTCCCCCTGTGGGTGTCATATGGTTTGGCCTGCAGAGAGTAGGCTGTACTTCAGTGCCTCCCTAGCCAGGGGCGTTTGTGCAGTGCACAAATTGGAGAACTGTACATGGAGGCCCTATCAATGGCTTTTATGCTGTTATGTAGCTGGGGCTGAGAGAGAGTGGGCTCTATGTCAGAGCTGGGGGGGTTCTCCTTGCTCCTCACAACAACAGGAGGGGGAAATGTTCTTGGATTATATTAATAGAGATGTAGTGGGTTGAATCATGACTCCTAAAAAGATTTTTCCAAATCCCGATTCCTGGAACCTATGAATGTGGCCTTATTTGGGGGAAAAAAAATCTTTTGGATGTAATTATAACTTAAGGATCTTGAGATGAGATCATCCTGGGTTGCCTGGGGGCGGTGGAGGCTTAATCCAATGACAGCCTTATAAGAGTATTGCAGAAGGAGATTAAACAGAAGAGGAAGACCTGGGGAGAAACACGGGAAGAAGGCCAAGTGAGGATGGAGCCAGAGACTGGAGTTATGCGGCTGCCAGTCAGGGAACACAAAGTGCCACCAGGAGCTGGAAGAGGCAAGGAACACACCCTGACCCCCCATCCCCACCCCGACCCCTGGCCGCGCCAGAAGGAGTACAGCTCTGCCAGTGCAGTGACTTTGAATCTGGGGCTCCAGAACTATGAGAGAGTGGACTTCTATTGTTCGAGGACAGCTAGATTCTCGTCATTTGTTGGCAGCTCCAGGAAACGATGGGGCTTCCCTGGCGGCTCAGCTGGTAAAGAATCCGCCTGCAGTGCAGGAGACCTGTGTTCGATCCCTGGGTTGGGAAGATCCCCTGGAGAAGGGAAAGGCTACCCACTCCAGTATTCTGGCCTGGAGAATTCCATGGACTGTATAGTCCACGGGCTCGCAAAGAGTCGGACACAACTGAGCAACTTTCACTTTCACTAGGAAACTGATGCAGGGGTAAGAGTAGGGTTTGAAGGAGAGACTCGAAAGGGTTTTCTTTTCCAAGCTGTGACTGATTCTCTCCTATCTTATCTAAAACCAAGCACATTGTACCCTGCATGGACTCTTTCCCTTCCTTCTGACCCTGGCTGTCTACAGCTTTATGAGAGAAATTATTTCTCATTGTAATGTAGCTCTCTTGAAAACTCATACTGCTGTTATTGTGTTAAACGACAGGATAAGCTGAACTTCAGCCCATCTTAACTTTATACAAGAAATATTCCTCCTGGTAACATACTTTCTTATGGACTCAACCTTATTTTGCTAAAACAAACTAACAAAAAAAAGTGTTTTCTATCCCTGTTGTTGCTGCTGTTGTTCAGTTGCTCAGTCATGTCTGACTCTTTGCAACCCATGGCTTCCCTGTCCTTCCCCCTCTCCTGGAGTCTGCTCAAACTCATGTCCATTGAGTCGGTGACGCCATCCAACCATCTCTTCCTCCATTGCCCCCTTCTCCTCCTGCCCTCAATCTTTCCCAGCATCAGGGTCTTTTCTATCCCCGACCTAAGTTATATCCAAACCACCTTCCTTTAAATTCTCTTTGGCAGTGGGAAAGAGGAATCTCAACCCACCCTCTGCCAGTTTTTAAGCCCTTATAACCCATTATTTTCCCTCTAGGCTGTGGGGTGTTCAGAAGCCTGCTCTGAGTATTATTAAGCTCCATGCCATCCGACACAGTATGTAGTATTAACTAGGGTGACTAACCAGTTTTCCCAGAACAGAAGGGTTTCTTGGGGCGTTATGCTTTCAGTGTTCAAACCAGAACAATCCTGGGCAGGCCAGAAAGGGTGACTGTTAACTGAGCAAGTAAATGAACTGACCTGAACCCATTGTTCTGGGGACATCAGGACTTGGGCAAGTTGCCCCATACAAGGTTACTTGGTGCTTAGTCCCAACCTCCTTCCTGGGTCTCCAAGCCACCCACTCAGGGGCCTTCCTTCCTGGGGTCCCCCTTCCTCAGGCTAGTACCCCACTCAGGCACCTGTTTCAGCGAGGTCCCAGGGACCCTCTGCTAATGTTCCCATGTGTAGTTCCAGTTCTCCTGCCACTTGACTGTTTTGTTCTCCGAATTCTTTCCTAGCTATTTTTCCTCCTCTTGCTTCTTAAATGTTGATGCTTCCAGGATTCAGTCCTTGGTTTATTTCCAGAGAGTTTATGGATGACCCCAAGAACAAAAATTAAAATAAAACCAAAAAACCAAACAGAGCACCTTGGATGTCATTACCACCTCCTTACTTTTCCACATCCAGCATTCCATCTATCAAAAAGTTCTACTAATTCCTTCCTCGGAATAAATGTTAAATCACTTCTTTTCTCTCCACGCCTGTGGTTGCTGCCATATGCCAGAACCTTAGCATTTCTTGTCATTTGGCCTTCCCATTTCCAATCTTAACTTTTCCAGTGGATCCTTTCCACTGCTCCACAGTGATTGTTCTAACATGCAAATATGACTACATCTTCCTTTGAATAAAAGATGCTAGTGGTTCCCAGAGTCCCATAGGATTAATTCCCAGCTCTCTTAAACTAGCACATGGGACATTCCTGACCTGCCTTCATCCAACCGTTTGACTTCATCTGTCTCTCTTGCCCATCTCAGATCCCACATTCCTATCTCAGTAAACCAGTC
Source organism: Nanger dama (assembly GCA_917880005.1). Lineage (NCBI taxonomy): Eukaryota > Metazoa > Chordata > Mammalia > Artiodactyla > Bovidae > Nanger > Nanger dama. The sequence goes on along the minus strand of CAKJTW010000025.1, from coordinate 23,380,726 downwards.
CTGCTCACTTGATGTTCAGACCCTTGGATGAACATGCCCTTCCCTCTGTCTGCTGCCCTCCCATCCTCCTCTACCAGGTGCCTCCTGCAAGACCTTCCCAAGTCAGCCCACAAGTTGCCACCATGACCCTTAAGCTGGGGGAGACGCGTCCTTCGTGCTGCACCAGCAACATGTGCTTACCATTCTCAGGGTGTTCACACACCTGCTGGTCTCCATGGCTGGAGGGTGAGCAACCCAAGTGCAGGGCACATTTATTCACCTACATCTTTCTGTAAGCACTTGGCACAGTACAGGTGCTTGTATTGGGTTGAATAGTGTCCCCTCAAATTCATGTCCAACTGGGACCTCAGAATGTGACTTTATTTGAAAATAAAGTCTTTGCAGATATAAATTAGCTGAGGTCATACTGCATTAGAGTGGGTTCCTAATTCTTACAACTAGTGCCCTTATAAGAATAAGAAAGGACACACGGAGAAACAGACACACAGAGAAGATGGCAGAGGTAAAGGTTAGAGTCATACAGCCATGAGTCAAGGAATACCAAGGACTGCTGGCATCCACCAGCTGCTAGCAGAGAGGCAAGGAAGGACCCTTTCCTCGAACTTTCACAGGGACCGTGGCTCCTGATGATATCTTGGTTTTGGACTTCTGGCCTCAATAAAGCTCTGTTGTTTTTAACTACCCAATTGGTGGTACTTTGTTTTAGCAGCCCTGGGAAACAAATGCAGCACCCAGCAACATTTGGTTGGCTTGGTGAATAATCTAACCCTCCTCCCTTCCTCACAGCTATTGGGAAAGATCTCTGGGTTGAAAGGTTCTGGTCGCCTTCTGATCAGTGCATTAGCTTAGGACTCCAAATGGATCCTGTGTTTGTTAGGCTGACTATCAGAGATTATTTTTTTTCTCATGATCCGACTGCAAAGTTAGCTGGATCCTGGTGCTAAAAATGTCGCTTCTGCCCTGAGCAAGTCTTTCATGCAAGGCTCTGCTGGAACACCTGAAACGACCATGGTTCAGGATATCATTGAGTTCACAGAGTAAGCCACATGTGGCTTTTGCACCTGCTTGCTAATAAATGAGGGTCTGAATGGCAGAATTCTACCCAACACTGCTTTCATTATAACACACAGAAACCTGTGGCCCGGAGACCTTGTGCACGTACGTGATGAATGACAATCATTCAGGTCAGTTCTAACCAAGAAGGTCGTAGGAAGAACTCCAGTTTCGAAACAAGACAAATCTGGACTAAAATCCCAGCTCCACTCCGATTGCCCAAATCACCTATGATGTGGCTTCAGATGGTGGTAACAACAGCTGAGCCGCCTCACTGGGTTATCGTTATAATTAAGTGAGATCAAGTGTGTGAAAGGCTTCGGGTGTCACAAATGTTCCCCATGATCCAGCTACGTGTGTGCAGTTGCACAGCTAAAGGGTGAGGTGCCGTCTGGGGTCTCGGCCCTGGGGACAAGCTCTTTCCCCTGAAATAGAGACAGCAGCCTCTAATGAGGGCCTGGAGCATTAATTAGGGATCTGGGATGGGCCACCTTATGCACTCTCATATACATGTTCCACTTTTATCCCCACAAAAGCTTTTTCTTTAAAAAATTCTTATCCTCATTAAAAATATAGGTTAGTTTTGGAAATGAGGCCCAAATAAGTGATGCAGCACCCCGTAGCACTCAAAAGCAACTGTCCTCAACCTTGGCCGCTTGGGAGAGCTTTGAATACTACCCCATGCCCTGGCTGCCATCCTGTGAAACCAGGATGTCTGATATTGGAGACCAGGAATCAGAACTTTATAAAACTCCTTGAGTGCATGCCCAGTTGTGTCCGACTCTTCAAGACCCTGTGAACCGCAGCCCGCCAGGCTCCCCTGTCCAAGGGACTTTTCCCAGCAAGAATAGTAGAGTAGGTTGCCATTTCCTTCTTCAGAGGGATCTTGCTGATCCAGAGATCAAACCCACATCTTCGGAGTCTCCTGCAGGGCAGGCGAATTCTTTACCACTGAGCCTCTGGGGAAGCCCTGTAAAACTACTTGGGTGGCTCTCAAATGCAGCGATGTTTGAAGATCTATGCTCTTGAGTTTACAGATCACTTTCCCTCAAATGAAGTGCTTTGAACTTTCACTTCCCTGCTGTGCGAGGACAGCAGAGCAGATTTCACTGTCCCCACTAGGAAGGTGGGAAAACCAAGGCTCAGAAAGTTCTAGGAGGACTTGGACTGTAAATCAGATATCCTGAGTCTGCTCCTGTCTAGTGTCCCGGTGGTGAGGGAGAGGTTGAGCCATGTCGCAGACCTCATTTACGCCCTTTCAGGGCAAACCTGGGCCTGAGAAGAGAAGGCTGACTCAGGTCTGTGAAATAGTTTCCCGCTAACGACCCAGAGGGGCTTCCTGGGTGGCTCAGTGGGTAAAGAATCCACATGCCAATGCAGGAAACACAGGTTCAATCCCAGGTCTGGAAGATCCCCTGGAGACAGAAATGGCACCCCCACTCCAGTATGCTGGCCTGGGAAATCCCATGGACAGAGGAGCCGGGGGAGCTACCGTCCGTGGGGTCGCAAAGAGTCGGACACAACTTAGCAACTAAACAACACAAGCCAGAGGCAGGGTCCTGGGAGCCACGGTCTCCCCCAGAGTTCCCGGAGTCCCTGTAGCACAGAGCAGAGGCCCAGGGGTTTTCACTGGGCCTGCAGATCCATTTCACTCCTGCCTCATCCCAGGGTGTGTGGGGTGGGCTTGTCTCTGCCAAATGCTTCCAAGGCCCTGGGCTGGAGAGAGCGGGAGCTGAGTGTTCACACCTTGGAAAAGCTGTTTTTTTCTCAGATCAGCTCTCCCGCCAGCCACATGTTCCCATGGTCCACATGGTTCCCAAGGGCCATCAGCAATTAACACACAGTTCTGGAAACCCGAAGGCTCTGACAGCCCGCAAATCAGGCTTCGGGTCCTCCCCTGCCCCTCACCTCCTCCCCCAGTTCCTCAGAGGACAATGCTATCAAGTTATCCTGAGCAGTGGAACCAGAAAACCCCAGTGCAGTGGAAGAACACCGAGGCCTCTCTTCCTGGCTGCGGGTGAGGTTTCAATACAAAGCCTTTCTCAACCAGGGAGCAGCAGTTGTTCTGTGTCCGTCACAGGAAGCTGCCCTCTTCCTTGGTGGCGATTTAGGCCCCGAATCAAGCTGGGGTTATTTCCTCACCCTCGCCATAGTCATAGCAACAGCTTTGATTAATGAGGTGGCCTGTTAGAGGGATAATGTCAGCCTTAATCAGAAACGCCTCAAGTGCCTCTCTTTGCATTTTGGTAAATGGCGTAATCACATTACGACGGTTCCATGTGTCTGGGAGTTGATTGCTGTCGTGAAAAATCTGCCTGATTTTCCAGGTTAAGGGGGTGTCGGGGGCCCAAGACACAGCTAATCACCGTGCATTGTTGGGAGTGTTTGGACGCCACAGAGGCCGCCTGGTGCATACGGTCCTTCCTTCTGAGTCCACAGGAGTGCTCTGAGCTGATGGTCTGCTTGCCAGGGGGAGCCTCCCTGAAGGAGATGGGCTGAGAGTCAGAGAGAGGCGGTGTTGACTGTTGGACTTAAGCGTAAAGAAAGCAGAGACATGGCTACAAAGGACAGGCAGGCGACTGAGCTGGGCTGGGCTGATCTTGCCCCTGGTCCATTGAGCTTGTGATGGACACTCAGCCTCGGGCCGTGCCACAGGCCTGGAAAACTGGCAGGAAAGCCCCACTCTGGCCTGAAGATAGGAAACAGCAGGGGTGGCGTGTGGTGCAAAGGCACATAACGAGTGTGGACTTGACTTGTCATAATAGCATTTGGCTGCTGGCAGGTCCCACTTTGCTGAAGAATCTGTGGAAGCTTCCCATTCAAGGGTAGATTCGTGCTGCACCCTGGGGAGATGGAGACTTCCCTCTCCTTTTGCTAGCAGGGAAACCAAGGCAAGAAGAGGTGACATCTCTCATCCACGATGTATGCAGTGGGTCGATGCTCGGTTCTACTTCTCAAGGGAGCCTCCTGACACTCTGCCTCTCCGCCTTCCTGCCTCCCTGCTTTTGTCTCTGTGAGTCTGTGGATGACAGAAACAGTAAATCGTCACCACCAATATTGAAAGATTAAGAGGAAGACCTGAGGAAATAGGCATCAAGCCCCCAGAGGCTATTTTTAGGTGCTCTGGGGAGGTTTAAAGAAAACGACTCACACAGTTAACCATTTATGACTTTTCGAATGCCGAGGAGGAATAGAAGGCAGTGCTTGGCTTCTCCAGGGCCAGGATGTGAAATCTTCTCAGGAGCCTGAAAGCACCTCGGGGCCGTTAAGTGTCCTCGGATGACATTTAATGTCCCGCGTGACATTTTCATCTGTGGCCATGACGCTAGTTTTTCTTCTCAGCTTTGGAAATCATTGCTAGGGTAGCCGAGGAAATTGAGTCAGGGAGTGAGAACTATCTCACAGCCCTGGTGGAAGCAAATCTCTTGCTGGTTGACCTGAAGTTCACTTCAGAGGGTCCAGCTAAATGTCCCCGGGCAGACTTGTGGTGTGGAGAGTTCCTCAGGGCGTCCCAACCCAACAAAGGAACAAGGCATCACGGCGCCAAGAATCTACCAAGTCCTTTCTTCCCTCTTTCTATGCTCCAAACCCACTTTCCACCTGGATGAGTCAAGAGTCTTCCCAGGGAAAGGTTAGATTAGATATCTTAAAGGTCACAGGCTCACTGTGTGTGTGTGTTTGACTCAGTCATGTCGGACTCTTTGTGACATCCCCCATGGATGGACTGTAGCCCACCAGGCTCCTCTCTCCATGGAATTCTCCAGGCAAGAATACTGAAGGGGGTTGCCATTCCTTTCTCCAGGGGATCTTCACGACCCAAGGGTGGAACCAGGGTCTCTCGCCTTGTAGGCAGATTCTTTACCGTCTGAGCCACCAGGGAAGCCCCACAGGCTCACTACCTGCCCTAAAACCTCACAGGCAGATGTTGCATTTAAGAATGAATTTCCCAGGCTGGGCGGTATCTCTGCTCTGGGGAAGCTGGTAGCATTTTTCCCCACTGCTCTCTAGAGCACTCTGATGTCTTCCCAGCAACTGACACCTTGATCATCTCTTCCTTTAAACTCAGTGGACCAGGGACTGAGAAATTTAAACGAATCAAGGATGCAGAGCTTTGGCCCCACACAGCCAATAGCTTTAAACTAAACCCCCAAGAGACCGACATTTGTCTGAACAGAAACCCACAGAGGAATGAACTTGCATTACGGTCAGAGTTTCCATCTGGTCCCAGCTGGCACGCTCACCACAGAAGCCGCCTGTGCTGCCTGCCTCCCTCCCTGCTGGCTCAGCCTCGCGCCAGTCCCTGGACCAGTCCTGACGCCGCCGGCAAGATGCGTACTCCTAATCTCGTCCCCGCCCTGTCTGCAGGGGCTTCCCTGGCCTGGACTCCGCGGTCCAGCCTCTCTTCCTGTCGCCCTCTCCCTTTCTTCCGCTTCCGGTGGCAACCACATCCAGCCCTCGGCATTTCAGAGGTGAGCTCCCCATAGCTGGGCAGAGGCAATGGGCCACAGAGATCTGGCACTCAATGCCTACTCTCACCTAACTCTTCCGCCTTGGCGGTGCCGCCGTTTTACAGTTCCTAGCAGTCACTCTGGGCTTCCCCAGTGGTGCTAGTGGTCAAGAACCCAACTGCCGATCCAGGAGATGTAAGAGACGTGGGTTCGATCCCTGGGTCAGGAAGATCCCCAGAGGAGGAAATGGCAAGCCACTTCAGAATTCTTGCCTGGAGAAGCCCGTGGACAGAGGAGCCTGGTGGGCTACAGTCCATAGGGTCACAAATAGTTGGACACGACTGAAGTGACTTTGCACGCAAGTGGGCAGTGGCTACTCTGGCACTGACCACGCTTGGAATTCGGCTCCCTCAGACATGGCTGTCACTCCAGGACCAGTGGCTCTCATCAACCGTTTCCACTGATAGCTGCCTCCTCCAGTCCTGGCTCCTCCTCCCTGACCACATGTGTAGCATCCTGGTTACCACCTTCCACGCCACTTGCATATGAGCTTGTCTTCCTCCACCAGACTGAGCTCCAGAAGAACAGAAATCTCATTGTTGTTGTTTTTTTTCTTTTCTTTGCATCCCCAGGGCCAGCACAGCATCTAGCACAACACAACAATATTTAATACATATTTGAAGAATAAAAGCATAAATGTAAAAATACTGTCCCATGGCAGGAGTCCCCAACCTCTGGGATCTAACTAATGCCTGATGATCTGAGGTGGAGCTGATGCAACAATCATAGAAATAAAGCACACAATAAATCCCCCCCACCTCATCCCCCCAGTCCCAGGAAGAACTGTCTTCCATGAAACCAGTCCCTGGTGCCAAAAATGTTGAGGACCACTACAATGTAGAGGGAAGTGATAGCTTGATTTTGCTGATGGACAGCCATCTCTGTTCCTTTAAACTGAAAGAACAAGCTCAGAATTCAACCCTAGCAGAATTTTGCCGCTTCTGAAAAGACAGTCTTTTTCTCAAGACTGTGCTCATTACAGAAGAGGTATCATAATAGTCATTTGTCTCCTTTGTTTGCTTTATAATTACAGTGACCCTGGAACAACATGGGGTCAGGAGCACTGACGCTCTGCACAGCTGAAAATCCACATACAGCTTTTGACTCCTCAAAACTTAACTACTGTTAACCTACTATTGACTGATAATATATACAGGTGCCTATTTTGTGTGTTATATATGTTATATATGTGTTATATATATGTGTTATTGCATTCTTGCAATAAAATAAGCAGGAGACAAGAAAATGTTAATAAGCACATCATAAAGTAGAGAAAATACATTTCTAGCACTGTAGCATATTTAGCAATACCATAAGTTTACGTCATCTCTTTACAAGACAAATCACCTGTCAGTATGCACGTCAGTATTGTTTTACATGATACAAAATGCTGTAGATCTTACCTGTATGACTAACACTTGACATCAAAGGTGAAAAGATAATGTGAAAAAGAAATTGATGTTTATTTACAGATAGAGTGATTCAGGAACCGAAAAGGAAGAAACAACAGTATGGCTGCTTTAGTCTAGCCTATGCACTAATAAATGAATCATTATAAAGTTTTATGGCATACAGTACTGTACTCATATTCATAATGCAGTATTGGAAACACTGTTACATTTTTTAAAAATCACTGACCTGTAATAATAGGCTGATATGCAGTTTCTCCAATTACAAGAGAGGCAAACTGTACAGTAATGTAACTATTTGAAAGTGAAGTTACAAGACAGAAAGCTAACACGTTAAACATGTTATTAATTTTGTAGTAAATATCACTCACTTTATGCCTATGTAAGGATAGATTCATATCTACATATATTTTATATATTCATGATATACCTAACTTTTTCTTAATTTTTCAGTATTTCTAAGCCACATGGTTTATATGTGAGTTTTTTCAAATTGTTGCAGACCTCCAAAATGTTCTCTAATGTATTTACTGAAAACAAATCCGCATGTAAGTGGAAGTGTGCAGTTTGAACCTGTGTTGTTCAAGAGTCAACTGTACACTTAATTGTTCACTGTTCTGGGACTTCCCTGGAAGTCCAGCGGTTAAGACTCTGCTTTTCCAACGCAGGGAGTTCTGGTTCAGTTCCTGGTCAGGGAATTAAGATCCCACATGCCATGAGCCAAAGTCAGAAACAAAATAAAATTGTTCCCAGTTCTATCAGTTAAGCAAATCTTTAGTTGCCTGAAATAAAGAAATAATTATTTTTCAGTGTTGAGTTGGAGAGGAAATGGCACTTGATGAAGAGGCTCTGGTCACTTATTGCCTATATATCTTTGAGTGAGCTACGAAGTATCTCTAAGCTTTAGCTTGCTCGTCTGGAAATTGTGATGGTTGAACTCAGCAATCACTAATTTTCCTCCCATGTTTACTGTTCTATTAGCCCATAATTCTGTTTTACTAATGTAATTCCCAAAGCCTGCCCTTTCTGTCTTGTTGTTGTTCTTGTTCAGTCGCTCAGTCGTGTCCAACTCTTCGACCCCATGGACTGCAGCACACCTGGATTCCCTGTCCTTCACCATCTCCCGGAGTTTGCTCAAACTCATGTCCGTTGAGTTGGTGGTGCCATCCAACCATCTCATTCTCTGTCGCCCACTTCTCTTGCCCTCAATCTTTGCTACCATCAGGGTCTTTTCCAGTGAGTTGGCTCTTTGCATCAGGTATTGGAGCTTCAGTTTCAGCATCAGTCCTTTCAATGAAAATTCATTGTTGATTTCCTGTGGGACCGACTGGTTTGATCTCCTTGCTGTTCAAGGGATTTCTCCAGAGTCTTCTGTTGTATGTTTTGGCCAAATCAGAACTTCAAGGTTAAAACCTTTGCACGACTTTCAACTTGCACAAGTGTTGCCACCAGGTGGCAGGAGCGTGCCACAGTCTTGTCCCAAGCACAAAGCATGTGAGCACCTTACCAGAGGCGGAATTAACATAGTGGCTTTAAACTAGGAGGCCAGCATCTCTGAGCTCTTGAAACAGCAAAGCAATCTCTTTATGAAAACATTTAGTCTTATGCAAGGCAACAGGATCAGGGTTAGCAACTGCCATATCTAGGAATGCCCAGGGACTCAGATTTCTCTGGTTCAGAGTTTTGAGGACTTTGGCTCTTAGTGGCCTCTCCACCCCTCTTTTCATCTGAGTGAGCCAGTGGGAGCCCAGCGGCTCAGCAACAGCCACAGTAGTCGGTGTCCCATGAGGAGAGTCATGTGCTGAACCAGAACTGATGGAGTCTGTCCTGTTACTGATCTTTCCTGTCTCCTTCCAGGAAGGATAAGGCCTGAGCGCAGGCCAAGTTGGGACAGCTCCCAAAGTCCTTAAAAAAATTTTTTTGCCTAATTACAATAAAATTTTACCTAAATACAAAGCCATTTGTATGAGAAATTCCATTTCCCCTCCAGCCTCCCCCACCTCCACTTTTCCCATGGTTAATTTTATGTGTCAACCTGATTGGGACATGGAGCACCCTAGATATTTGATCAAACATTATTTTGGGTGTACCTGCAAGGATGGTTTTGGATGAGATTTACGTTTAAATCCATAGACTTGAGTAAAGCAGATCATTCTCCCCTTCATCCCTTCATCCAATCAATCAGTTGAAGCCTTGAATAGAACAAAGACTGACCCTTCCTTGAATACGAGAGAATTCTTCTCGATTAACTGCTTTCAAACTGTGACTCTGGTTTTCTTCTTGCCTTTGGGCTTGAACTGAAACAATGGCTTTTCCTAGATTTTGAGCCTGCCAGACTTCATACTGGAACTAAATCATTACTCTCTGAGGTCGCCAGGCCCTGCAGATCTTGGGACTGGCCAGCCTACACAATCATGTGACCTGATTACTTGTAATGTTTACATATTCAGGGCTTTCCTGGTGGCTTAGATGGTAAAGAATCCACCTGCAGTGGAGGAGACTCAAGAGATGCAGGTTCGATCCTTGGGTCAGGAAGATCCCCTGGAGAAAGGAATGGCAACCCACTCCAGCATTCTTGCCTAGAGAATTCCATGGACAGAGGAGGCTGGCAGGCTATAGTCAATGAGGTCATAAAGAGTCGGACACGACTGAGCAACTAACCCTTTCACTTACATATATTCATAAATGTGTAGTCTAGTATGCGTATATGTTATATTCATATATGTATATATGTGCATCTATCAATCTTTCCTATTGGTTCGTTTCTCTGGAGAACTGTGATGGACACACCCCATAGCTGGCCGTTCATCATTTGGGTGTGCACACACGTGTGTACTGAGCAGTTATTTCATGCCAGATCCTATACTAGGCCTCAGGAATAGGGAGGTGAACTTGTCAAGCCTATTTCCTGCCCTCAGGCTGCTTTCAGTCTGCTGAGGGAGGTAAACAGTCAAACGCTCACACAAGTGTAAACGCAGCTCGAGCAAGGGCACTGAGAGGTGGGAGCTGTTGATAGAGTCTGGGAGGAGTAGGGAGGAAAGATGTGAGTTGCTCAAAGGAGCTGATGCCCAAGCCACGGTGGTGATGGGCAAGGCAATGGCAGCAGCAGACTTGGTGCCACTTGGCATGTCTCTGGCCCTGTCTGCAACCTGCTTCTTGCCTTGCTCACCTGCTCCGCCCCTCCCTGGCCCCGTGCTGAACTCAGAAGGCACCGTGTGAACTCGGAGTGCTTCTTTTGTCTGTTTGCTTTTTGCGGTTATTCATCTTGAGATGTTATTTAAGGAACCCCTGATCCTTCTTTCTTGTCCCAGTTAGTGCTCTAATATTAGCAATATGAGCCAACTTACCAAAAGGGGCATCAGTGGAAAAGAGAGGCTCAGGAGAATCCAAGACAGGAACCCAGGTTCCTCCAGGCACTTGAATGGGAATATTGTTGCACAGAAAGGCTTTCTCTCTCTTGATGGCTTCATGACCTCACCTAAGAGAGCTCGGGTACCCTCTGCGTGTGACCTCTGGTTTTAACTCTGCTCATCAGTTTCTTCCTGCCGTCACAAGCAGATGGCCCATAATGGTCACCCAGTTACTTCTATTATGACATAACTCTCAATAAACCTTCTGACTGCTTGTCAATTGAGGTTGGCCTATGTGAATGTTATTAACAGCTCAACATCCTGAAATAGGAATTATTGTTGTTGTTTTTCAGTTGCTAAGTCATGTACAACTCTTTGTGATCCCATGGACTGCAGCATGCCAGGCTTCCCTGTTCTTCACCATCTCCCGGAGTTTGCTCAAACTCATGTCCATTGAGTTGGTGATGCCATCCAACCATCTCATCCTCTGTCACCTTCTTCTCCTCCTGCCTTCAATCTTTCCCAGCATCAGAGTCTTTTCCAGTGAGTTGGTCTTTTGCACCAGGTGGCCAAATTATTGGAGCTTCAGCTTCAGCATCAGACCTTCCAATGAATATTCAGGGTTGATTTTCTTTAGGACTGACTGGTTTGATCTCCTTGCTATCCATGGGACTCTCAAGAGTCTTCTCCAGCACTACAATTTGAAAGCATCAATTTTTCGGTGCTCAGCCTTCTTTATGGTCCAACTCTCACATCCATACATGACTAAGGAATGTAATTTGCCTAACATATCTTCTGTGAGCAAGGCCACATAAGTCATGAGCTCCTGGACTATAGGACAGGTCCCACTGGGGGACTGGTATTCACCTTTATTCTGTGCCACTTGGTACAGAGCCTCTGGAATTGATCCAGATTTCTCTCTTCTCCCATCTGCAATCAGCTCTACTTTCCTCCATCACTGACTACCTAGCACTTAACACACAAGTGGTGCTCAATAAATATTTGTTGTATCGAAGTACACCAGTCAGAGACCCCAAGGAACAAATGCATAGTTAAAAAATATAGGTTTATTCAGCTTACTGCCATGAGGGAGAGCTCTTGGTGCCTTGGAAAGAGAGCATTGGAGGGATTTATTGAAAGATGTGGGTGATTCTAAGGAATGACTAGAGAGAAACAGGAACTTGCTTTGTATTGGATGCTATTGTAAAGAGGAGGAATTCAGCAAATTGATGATTCAGAAATCCTTGCTCAGGAATTAGAAAGAGGGCTGGAGATGTCACTGGTAAGAAAGCAACAATCTCTCAGAAGTCGTTTTTTTCAGCTCCAGTGTGGCCTTGCCTCTGTTTGGTTAGAAACACTATTCATCACAGTCTAACTGGCAGTGGGGTTGATTTCCACTTTTTCAGTTAAATGAAAAAAAAACAAAAAAAAACCCAATGAACACTTAACTTTCCCTGAATGCAGAAGCAATGGCTGTGGGTTAGAGGAAAGAGGTGCCATTGTTATACCAACCAGAATGGCCCTCCGTGTTTCCTGTGTTCAGGTGCCTGCATTTTACTGACTTTGAACAAAATTGGCCTTTGGTGGAACCATGTGACATAGACTCACCTGAGGTTCCATCTACTGTTTGGAAATAAATGGTGATGTCTGTTTTCCATTATTGGTATTTTCACTCCTCTTTATTTTGATTGCTCATTCAAGAATACTCTGCAGTTGGCCATTGCTCCTCTTCAGGTGTAGTCCCACACATTCCAAATATCTGCTTGGCACTAAAAACAATGGGCCTGTTACTTCCTGAGTTTGTAACAGCAAACTCACATTGACTCAGTTTTTTTCAGCAGTCACGTTACCCCATCTGTTCACATAAGTTGTTTTTAAGTAAGAGCACCCTGGTCTGGCACATATGCAGTTGGTTTTTGCAATCTGAATAGAAAAGTCATTTTTCCTTACAACATCTTACTCGTTTTCACTCAGCATTCTAGATGGTTAGAAAAAATACCCACCGTGTTGGCTATCTTTCAGATTTTTTGGTCATTTGCAGTTTGTTTAACATTTCTTCTCTGTAATACACTCACAAGACTGATCAAAAGTTGATAAAGAGATTTGAAAGAATAGAGTTTCTCCAGTTTCAGGAAGTCATCAACAACACTCTTTTGATATGGTTGTTGGGTTGTTTCAATATGATTAACCAATCTACATTTCACCCGGTACATGCATGGGTAGAATGGGAGCTTTTGGCAATTGTGCATTTTCAGAAGGTGACTGTAACAAATGGAGGTTTAGAGACAGGGGCAAGAGGTGGGAAGAGGGAGTGGGAAGACCAGTGGGGATTGTAAGAAATAATTCAAACTTGAGGTCATCAGTTCTTAAACTAGGGTGAGGTGCTTTTGGAAATGGATCAGGAAGTGGTGTTGCTGGAAACACTGAGAAAGGAAAATCCAACAGATCTCTATGAATCTCTATGAATGAATGAATATAGAAAGAAATGAGGTAAAGAAGAGTTGAGAGCCTGAGTGATTTGGATAATGTTGTCCTTGCTGTAAACAGAAGCCTTGGGGAGAAGCTGTTTCGGCTGCAGTTGGATGATGGAGGGAATTCTTTTTTTTTAAGTTATTTATTTATTTGACCGTGTCAGCTCTTAGTTGTTGTGTGTAGATCTTTAGTTGCAGCATGTGAGATCTAGTCCCCTGAGCAGGGATCGAACCTGAGCCCCTGCATTGGGAACACACAGTCTTAGCCACTGGACAACCAGGGACGTCCTGGAGGGAATTCTTATTGCAACGCGATGAAGAAAAGTAGTGACCAGCTTTGCGTTCCTTTTATGGGTCAGGCTCTGGGCAAGTTTTTAACTGGTTTCTTGTTTATTCATTTTATAAAGCATTTCTCATTTAATCCTCACAGGAGTCATTTGGGGTGGGTAATACTAACTCCCTTTTACAAAAGGGCACTTAAAGCTGAGAGGGGCTAACATCTTTGAGCATATACCTTGTAGAAAGTGCTTAGCCCTAGGGGTATAGAAGTAACAGACAGTTGCCAGTCCTGTAAGAAAAATCAGCCTTTGCAGACAAATGTAATTGCTAATCAACTTCAGCTTCCAGAAGACAGAGGAGGGCATTTAATTCAGTCTCCTGGGGTGGGGAGAGAAGGAGATGGCTTCTAAGAGGATGAAGTGGATCAAGAATGGAAGGCCAAGGCCAAGGGAGAAGGATAGGCCAAACAGAGAGAACCACATGCAATTGTGGTGTCATTAGGAGATAGCAAAAGATTTTATTTCTGTTGGAGAGAGGGTGATATGAGGATCAGCAGGAGAGGGGGCTGGAAGAGTAGGCAGGGTCTGCATGGTGGAGATTTCTTTATGTCAGGTTGAGTTTGGACCTGATCTTGAATGGAATGAAGGACTAGTGAAGATTTCAAATTGGAGGGTGGCAGGATTGGATTTGCACAGAAGAAAGGTAATTTGAGGTGAAGACTTGATTAAAAGTGAGAGATGGGAAGCCCTTGGGAAATCCAAAGATGATATTAGTCTGAACCAGGCAGAGGGGAATGGGGCAGAGAAGACCAGTTCAAGACTTGGAGGGAGAGCCCAGAAGACTTGGGGACCACTTAGATGCGGGAATTTGGGAGGACGGAGAGTTGAGGAGGACTCTAGGTAGGGTAGTGGCTTGACTCACTGGATATATGGGATTGGAACAGAGTTAGGGAAACCTGGAAGATAAACAGGTTAGGTGGGGAGAGAACGGGATAAAGATGCTGAGCCCAGTTTTGAACCTGCTAATTATTAAATGGTTTTGTGGCAATTAAGAACTTTCCAAGAGACAACTGAATATTTGTGTTTACTTAAAACAGCCCTCACCCTTATGAAATCATCTTATTTGCTCATCTGTTGTGGGTTTGTTTTTTTTCTTTGCATTCTTACCTGCTCACCCAACTGTGAGCTCCATGAGAGCTGGGACCTCTGTGTGTTTTGTTCGTGGATATATTTCCAGGGCCAGGTACACCTTTGTTGAACAAATGAACAGCACACAGAAAGTGTAATGAGAGATTACTTGGGGGAGGAAGGGACAATATCTTATTCCTCTTCGCACTTGGATGCCTAGTAGAGAGTGGGTGCTCAACATGAAAATGAAGAATTATCATATTTCCAGGTACATGCCTGAGAGAACTGAAACGAGGTGTTCAAAGAGTTGTACAACAATGTCTTAGGAGCATTGTTCATAACAGATAAAAGGTAGAAAATAGACAAAAGGAAACAGTCCAAATGTCCATTAACTAAAGGACAGATAAACAAAAATGGTATATCCATCCAACGGAATATTATTCAGCAATAAAAGGAGTGAAGTACTGATACCTGTCACAACATGGTTGAACTCTCAAAGCTTTAGGCAAAGTGGAAGAAGACAGACACAAAAAGCCACTTAATGTATGATGCCATTTATATAAGATGCCCCTTTATATAAATGCACTTATATAAAATGATAGATTAAACCCATAGAGACAGAAAGCATGTTAGTGATTGCTGGAGGCTGAAGGAAGTAGGGAGTAGGGATTGCTTAATGGGTACAGATTTCTTTGCTGGGTGATAAAAAATGTTCTGAAATTATATAGTGGCGGTGATTGTTCAGTGTCATGAGTGTCCTGGAAAGCACTAAATTGTATACTTCAAAATCATTACAAGGGTGAATTTTATGTTATATTTCAATGGATTTTACTTCTATGAAAGAAAAAAATAGAACGGGTCTGCAGGTAAAGGATAACTGAACTCTAGAACCAACAGGACCACTACTTCTAACTCACCTACAGACGAACTTGAGAACCACAGAAAGCAGTACTGGGGCCTGAATCTACCAAACAGATATAATTGTTCAGGGTTATCAAATCACTGCTCATAGGATTCCTTGAAGGATTCTTGAAGGATTCCTTCAGACTGAGCACTCATCTCCACTGCATGAAAAATTACTCTGTTCCTATGAAGATCTTTGGGGAAATGTTTATTGCAGAAAGCAGGAAAGTGACCTGCTTATGGTCACTGCAATGCTACTATTGAAGGTAGCAATGTTTATTTAGTGACCAAAAACTACCTCCTCATCTGTCTACCCTAAAACCATGAGCTTATGACAGCCAGGACTTAAAAGGGGTTGTCCTCCCATGATTTTGCGGGAAGAGGACCCAACATGAGGTCTCTGGGGGATCAAAGAAAGCCGCAGGAGGACTGGAAGTTGCGATGTGAGCTCTGCATACTCTAGGGGCAGACCCTCTGGCAGGCAGCTCCCCCGGAGCCCTGAAAAGGCTGCAGGAATAATGCCTCTTCTTATTTCTAGCTGTGAATAGACCTCTAGTGGCAGCTGCTGAAATTAACCTGCTCTCTCTGGAGCCTGGGCAGTGCCCCCTCTGTGAATGGGCATCATTCCTTTCTCTCAGAGCCCATTACTGGTTGCAGCCAGTCCAACAGAAGAACAAAACATCTCCAGCAGTGTTAAACCTCTTGTCAGTCTGGTCTGGCTAAACATGCTTTTTAAAATCTCTGAGCCAATTTTCTTTATTGCCCATCCTCTCTGCAGCTGAACTGTGGACAAGGAAGTTGCCCTGTGCTGACAGCCATAAGCCTTCCTTTCTATTGGGCGCTGGGAAGAAACCCAAAGACAGGCTCTCTTCTGTGAAAGGAGTTTGGATGGGAGGCACGCTTGACTCTTTTACCGAAGAAAAGATTGCCTGTGAACGGTGATATTTGAATTGGAATTAGGTTCAAGCCTCAGCGGGCCTAATTCCTATTTTCTTACTGGACAGTCGTTCTCAAACTTGTGCCAAACAGTATCACAGGGTCTCATCCAAGGAGGCTGCACTGCCTGCCTCTTCCTCTCCAGACAGATGATCCTGTCCTGCTCTGTGTTCACACTTCTGTTTTGGCACTTCTGGTACTGAAGTCATTCATTCATTCAACAAGTATTTACTGACCTACTTTGAGTCTGGCACTGTTCTAGGTGTTAGGGATAAGGTAGTGAGTATGAAAGGCAAAGTGTTGGTTCTCATGGGAAGACAACAAAATAAACACACACACACACAGAGAGACACACACACACTGAAGAATGGCTACCCACTCCAGTATTCTTACCTGGAGAATTCCATGGACAGAGGAGCCTGGCAGTCCATGACATCACAAAGAGTTGAACATGTAATATGTATCATGAGTTATATAGAATCCGCCTGCCAATGCAGGAGACATAACAGACTTGGGTTCGATCCCTGGATCGGGAAGATCTCCTGGAGGAGGGCATGGCAACCCACTCCAGTATTTTTGCCTGGAGAATTCAATGAACAGAGGAGCCTGACAGGCTACGGTCCATGGGGTCACAAAGAGTCGGACATGACTGAAGCAACTTAACACACACACACACACACACACACACACACACACACACACACACGTGCATGTATATACATAATACTTATATGTGTGTGTATATGAAGAAAAATAAAGCTAAGTAAGGGAGATAGGGAATGCATTGGGTAGGTGGAGATTAGTATTTTAATAGGTTAGTTAGGGAAAGGCTCTCTGATTACCTGGCATTTGAACAGAGTTCTGAGAGGCTGATGGAAAAAACCACACAGAGGATATTGTGCAAAGGAAGGGTATGCTGTGACTATATTTTAACCAGATGACTCTGGCTGCTTGCAAGGAGACCAGAATAGGAAGGAGCACTGGGAAGCAGAGAGACTGGCAGGAGTCTATTGCTGGAATCCACGTGGAGATGAGAGTGTCTCTAACCAGGGTGGATGCGGGGGCCATTCTAAAAGGTGGTGAGATATGGGAAACATCTCAAAGGCAGACCTCACAGGGTGGGCTGATGGGTTGGAGAGACGGGGGAGCCAAGGACGATTCCAAGTGTGGCTGCCTGGAAGAATAGGGTCCCCATTTCCAAAACTGGCAAACACGTGGGAGAGAAGTTTTAAATGGGGAAACCAGGAGTTTGGTTTAGGACTTGTTAGGTCTAAGATGTTATTTAGACATCCAAGAGGAGATGTCTAGAAGGCAGTTGTAGATGAAAGTGTGGATTTCAGGGAGAGGTCCAGAGCTATAAATCTGAGAATTGTTGCGAGTACAGCTGGCATTTTAAAGCACAGAGCAGAATGAGGTCATCATCCGGGGAGTGAAATTAGATACAAAGAGAAACATCCCAAGAACTGAGCTCTGGGACAAAGGGGTTTTCACTGTGGGCCAGCGAGCGAAGGACACAGAGAATGAACGTTAGGAGAGACAGGAAGAGAACCACAGAGAGCGATGGCCTTAAAAATGGCGTGAAGAAAGTGCTTCAAGAGAGAGGGAGTGAAGTGAGCAGAGAGCTGAGAAGAGAACTGAGGACTGACTGTTGAGGCTTGCAATGTGGAGTCACTGATGACCTTGCAAGAGCTCTTCCCACGGAATAGTGGGACCTAAAACCTGTTTCAAGTGACTTCAGGAGAGACAGGAAAGAGGTGAAAGTGAGCCTTGACAGATCCTTTGAAGAGTTTTTCTGTAAAGAGGACCTGAAAAACAGGCATGAGACAGAGAGAACTGAAGTCCTTGAGGAGATGGGAAGGGATGGGACCCATGGTACAAGTGGAATCGTTAGGCTTAGAAAGGAAGATGGACATTAACAGTTACTTTTCCCCCTCCTTTAAAAAAGAAAGTCTGAGTCATTTTCTTAATTCACACCTATAATTATTCTGAGCTATAAGCAGGCAAAGATGGACAGGAGAGGCAGTGGGTTAACATCTGTCTCTTGAACTGGACTATTTGTGAAACACCATAAAATACTGATATATGAAATCTAGAATAGTTAAGTATATAAGACATCATTCAATATTAGATTCTAGCATGAACAAGCACTAAAAGGTGCTATAGGAGAAAAAAAAATTATCTTGAAGTATTTCCAACATGAGCTTAATGTATTTCCATGAATTGGCAAAGACCTACCGTGCTGGTTTTGCAGCTGACACCTGGTCCCATCTGCAGAACACCAGGGTACCATAGGTTCAGGGGCTGCCTTGGCTGTCTAGAGAACTGTAGAATTCAGAGGAAACATCTTAGGTGTTGAGGTGATCCCTCCACCAACATCCAGAGACTCTTTGAATCACAGCTGAGATCTCCTAAAACTAATATCACCAGTATTGAATAACCCAACATTGGCTTGGCAAGGTTGGACCGACTTTGCCACTAGGGCACCCAAGAGGCTGGCTGCCTTGGAAGGTATGGTCATCATAGAGACCTGGGCTTAAATTTTGCTTCTGCAACTAACCAACTGTAGGACGCTGGGAAAATCCATTCACTTCTTTGACCCTCAGTTTGTTTTTTTTTTTTTTACTAGTGAAATGGGAAAAAATAATGTCTGCTTAAAATGGTTATCATGAAATTTCAGTTAGATAGCACATCTCATGGGCTTCTCTTGATGGTTCAGCAGCAAAGAACCACCTGCAATGCAGGAGACCTGGATTGGATCCCTGGGTTGGGAAGATCCCCTGGAGAAGGAAACAGCAACACACTCCACTATTCTTGCCTGGGAAATCCCATGGACAGGGGAGCCTGGTGGGCTACAGTCCATGGAGCTGCAAAGAGTGGGGCTTGACTTAGTGACAGCAGTAACACAAAGTGCTTACTGCGTTAAAGAGCATTTTAAGAAACATTAGCTCACTTTTCATCTCTTCTCCTCCACTGGACTTTTAAATGCTTATTTATTTATTTGGCTGCGTCAGGTCTTAGATGCAGCTTGTGGGATCTTCTGTTGCAGCTCACAGACTCTATAGCTGTGGCACACGGGCTCAGTAGCTGCAGCTCGTGGGTTTAGCTGCTCTGTGGCATGTGGGGTTTTAGTTCCCTTACCAGGGATCAAACCCTCCTCCCTTTCATTGGCGAGCAGATTCTTAACCACTGGACCAGCAGAGTAGACCCCTCCACTGGATTTTTAGAACTTAGAAAAAAAAAAAAAAGGAGCTAGGAGCTAGATTAGTGTGGGTGGCAGCAAGTTAGAGAAAGAAATTCTCAATAGGGGACCATGTCTGATTAAGAGCTAGGGTTTCAAATGAGCTCAGCATGATTCCATCAGAATTCCTGAATCTTGAAGTACTTTGGTTTCTTCCTCTGTAAAAATAGTTTTAATGATTCCTACCTCAATGAGTATCTGCTGGGACCAAATGTTTTCATATATGGAAAACAGTGTCTCAGTTACATGTTCATCCATTCTCATGTATTGGAACAGCACATATCAGAAATAAATGCTCAGTAAAGTGAAAAGATTAGTCACCTGCTGTGTCCAACTCCTTGTGACCCCATGGACTGTAGCCCGTCAGGCTCCTCTGTCCATGGGATTACCCAGGCAAGAATACTGGGGCGAGTTGCCTTGGCTTCCTTCAGGGGATCTTCCTGAACCAGGGATCAAAACCGAGTCTCCCACATTGCAGGCAGATTTTTTTTTTTTTTTTTTACCATCTGAGCCACCAGGGAAGCCGATAACTCTCTGTTATTTAGGGAGAACAGGCAGGAACCTCTGTTAGATGCAGGGGGTTCAAATGTGATTGAGGCATGGTCCCTGCCTGCCAGGAGCTTACTGAGGGACGAAGAGTGGCAGATACATTACCAATTACAGTAGTAAAACTGGAAAGCCCTGGAGTCAGCTGGGGGCCACAGACACTCATATCCTTGCCTGCTGCCTCTTGAGTCTCCTTTTCCAGTCGCGCTCTCTCCGCAATCCCTCTCTCTTGAACTTCTCCCAGGTTCTTTATTCCTCTTCCTCTAATATGTATTATAGCTTTCTCTTTCCTCCATACCCTGAGGGGCAGCCAACACTGGGATCGTGAGGTTTTGCTCTCTACCCTAGGTGGGCTGCTAGGAAGTTTCCAGCAGCGGTGCTAAGAAAATATATATGAGTATTTGGAACATGCCTTAGTAATATGCTGGGGATTGCTGGTGTGATTCCACAGACCTGCACACTTAGTCTAATAAAACCTCTTCATGGCTTTACTGATTACAGATATTATAACGTTAAGAATAAATGCATAACATTGTGTATATCCCTTTAAGACAGCCTTCATAATAACTGCATAGACTGTACTGTAGTGATTTTAAAATTAAATTTTACGTACAAAAATCTAAATAGTATTAAAAGGTCTATTATAAGACAACAGCTGATCTTTGTCTTACCAGCTTGTTCCCCAGTTCTCCTACTTTTGTCTTTTGGAATTTGCCTCCATATTCTGCTTAGAAATATGTGCTTGTACAACTGTGCTACAATTCATTGGAATGATCTGTTGACTTCCTTTGATAATGGATGAGATTTAGGTTTTCTTAGACGAACACCAACCCACTTCTTTTTCCCTTCATCCTCCCCAAATGGCTACATCACATTTTTTTGTTAAATTGGTAATTAGAGTTTACATTATTTTGATTATATATCACTCTTTGCCGAGTCAAGTAATATACTATGATTATGTTTCCTTTCTTATACAGCTGGGTTTATTTTTTAGTCTGGAATGAACATTTTGCTTTCCTGGTGGCTTAGGTGGTAAAGAATCTGCCTGCAATGCAGGAGACCCAGGTTCAGTCCCTGGGTCTGGAAGATCCCAAGGAGAAGGAAATGGCAACCCGCTCCAGTATTCTTGCCTGGGGAATCCCATAGATAGAGGAGCCTTGTGGGCTATAGTCCATGGGGTTGCAAAGAATTGGACACGACTGAGTGACTAACACTTAAACTTACAATTCTTTTCTTAATTTTTTTATTTGATATTGTTTTAGTTCATTTTTAAAATGTGTTTAACTTAAAAATGTTTTATTCTTTTAAAAATTATTTGTTTGGCTGCCTTGGTTGCAGCACACAGAATCTTTGTTGCATCATATGGAATTTTTTTCTGCAGCATGCAGGCTTAGTGACCCCATGGCATGTGGGATCTTAGTTCCCTGACCAGTGATTCAATTGGCATCCCCTACAATGCAATGTGAATGTTTAACCACTGGACTATCAAGGACATCCCTGGTATTATTTTTGTATGACTCTCTTCTCCTTTAGGCTTGAGAGCCTCCAGGACAAGGATTATATTTCTCATATATATTTATCTTTGTATTCCCAGACTAGCATAGTAGCTGGCAGTAAAGATACTGAATATATGCAAGGATGATTGATGGGGTGGATATTTTAGTCTACTTGTGTTTCTCCATAGAGGCACTGTTGCCATTTTGATAGGACAAGTCTTGGTAGGAGGGACTGTCCAGCATGGTGCAGAAAGTGATGGGTCCCTGGCCTCTGCCCACTACAGGGCTGCAGCTGTCCCCGGCCACTGTGTCAGCCCCAAGTCACTCCTACATCTCCCTGACATGCTTTGCAGTGGTGGTTCCACCTGTGCTTGAGACCAACCACATCCAATGCAGTGGGTGTCAGCACCCAGGTGTGTAAGTGTGTTTGGCTGATGCCAGAAGCCTTGGAAGTCCAGCATTAAGAGCTGACCAAGAGCGACAGCTATTGCAGGGATGGGTAGCGGGAGAGGGGTACTGGTCTAGGATGGTGCAAAAGTTTGAACTGGGCCCCCATCCAGAGAGGCAAAGCAGGGCCAAGCAAGGAACAGTCACTGTAGCAAGACTATTGTAGTATCTATACCTATTAGAACATTTTGAGATATTTCCCTTTCCCATTCATATGCCCCTCCTTGGGAAATCACACTTGCCACCCTCATGGGGAGCAGCCCTATGAACCATGTGATGATGGCTTCCCACCTGACTGCAACAATGATTAGGAGCCTCAAGTAACAAGTTAATTCATTGGCTGACTAGTGGCCTTTCAGATTTTCTCTTATTGAGTAATTCAGCCAACAGGCCAGAGGCTGTAGTCATTCAGTGGTGAGTATTTGAGCTGAAAGGTCATACAGTCTTGAGATGAAGTTTGCAACATGACGAAGGGGAAGCCACAGCACATGTAAGTCAGAGTTTTGGGAGAGCACATAAACTGTGATTGAGAAGAAGAGGAAGCCGGCTGTTAGGCCAAGGAGAGCATGACTCAGCCCTGCAGGAAGGAGGGAGGTGAGAGCATGTGGCCCTGGAGAGAGGGGGAGGGACAGTAGCTTGTTTATTACCCTTGGGTTACATGAGACTCCCTGCTGACTTCCAATTACTTTTCTTATTTTATGTAGCTGGAGTGGTTTCTGATTCATGCAACCAGTGACATACACCTTCTATAATAACTCCATGGTTCGATCTGCTATCAAGGTCTGATCTCATGTCAGTCATAAAAGCTGAGAATCAAGAACCAGAGTCAGGGAAGAGAAGAGGTCAGTGAGTCGTGGTGAAGTGGCTTTGACGATGCCAGAGCCGATCCAGCTTCCTCTTGGGACTGGGGAGCATGTATGATGGTAGGCAACAGCTGGGGGACGAGACCTCCCTGCCTGAAGAACAGTGTGGGCGCAGGAACCGCTGGGAGCTCCCTTCAGCCTCACACAGGGCTTCCGATCCATTTTACCTTGGTCTACTTGGCTGATAATTTCGTCTTTCAGCCAGAAGCGGAAGAGGCTTGGGGAGCTTCTGTTCTGGACCTAATTCTGACCAACTAGGAAAAATTGCTTGGCAAAGTGAATGTGACAGAAACCTTGGGAAAAGGCAACAACATCATCCTGGGGTTTGTGAAAGCTGAAAAGAATGGAGGCTGGGCAGTTAGAAGTCTAAGCCAGTGACCATTCATATACTTATTCAGCTTATGGAACACAGGCTGTGCTGGCAACATTCTTGGTGCTGGGCTAATGTGTAGCAAAGCAGCATTGCTCCTTTCGGGAGGCTTATGTTTTACAGCAGGTAAACAAATGAACAAAATCATTTCGGATACTTTAAAGTGCTACGCAAACAATAAAACAGGTAATGAGAAAGTGCTGGGCGTGGAGTGCGTCTAGATCTGATGGTCAGGGAACACCTACCTGTGGGGAGGGGATATTTGAGCTGAAATCCAAGTGATGAGAAAGACCCAGCCAGCATGTCATGAGAAGGACCAGCAAGCACAAAGGAATCCGGGGTAGATCTGGCTTGGTCTGGTCAACAGGAGTCCACAACCTCCAGGATCTAATGCCTGATGATCTGAAGGGGAACTGATATAATAATAGTAGAAATAAAGTGCACAATAAATGTAATGCACTTGAATCATTCTGAAATCATCCCCCTCTACCTCAGTATGTGGAATATTTTCTTCCGTGAGCTTGGTTCCTGGTACCAAGAAGGTTGGGGACCACTGGTCAACAATATAAAAGCATATGCTTTTCCTTAGATTGAAAAGCTCTGTGAGTATGCAGAAGTGTTTTGCTATTACAATTAAACTTGGAAGCAAGCCAGAAAGAAAAACACCAGTACAGTAGTATACTAACACATATATATGGAATTTAGAAAGATGGTAACGATAACCCTGTATGTGAGACAGCAAAAGAGACACAGATGTATAGAACAGTCTTTTGGACTCTGTGGGAGAGGGAGAGGGTGGGATGATTCGGGAGAATGGCATTGAAACATGTATAATATCATGTAAGAAATGAATTGTCAGTCTAGGTTCAATGCAGGATACAGGATGCTTGGGGCTGGTGCACTGGGATGACCCAGAGAGATGGTATGGGGAGGGAGGTGGGAGGGGGTTCAGGATGGGGAACACGTGTACACCCATGGTGGATTCATGTTGATGTATGGCAAAACCAATACAGTATTGTAAAGTAAAATAAAGTAAAATTTTTAAAAAATGAATAAACTTGGGCAGCCAAGCTTGTCATCTTGGAGAAAATTCTAGGATTTTTTTTTTTTTTTTTTACTTTACAATACTGTATTGGTTTTGCCATACATTGACATGAATCCGTAGGATAGATTTTTAAATAAATAGTTCTTGATACCTACACAAAAACTAATGGTCATTAGTGTCTGAATTGTGACCACTTATATAACTAGATCCTCTCCATATTTTGCAGGGCTTGGAGGGGGGCGATTTAATAGAATAATAGGGTAGAGAGAAGCAGACAGTGTATTTTGATTTCAGCAAAAGTATTTGATGATATCACATGTTATTTTTATGGACAAATTCAAAAATAAAAATTCTTATTTAGCCAGCTGAATGCAAAAGATGGTCTTACAAAAGAAGGTCCATTTGATCTGTGATTCCAGAAGCCAAATTAGAACCAAGGGTTGGAAATGATGGAAAAGCAGATTTTAACTCAGTGTAAGTCCGACCTTTCAAAGAGTAAGAGATGTCCTGAAGCTGCTTTGGAATTAGGACACAGATGAGTGAGACTGATGCAGCAGATGGTGAATGTTTGGGGGCCTGGTCTCAACCACCACGCTAATCTAGGATTATATGATTTGGGAGAAATATGTGAACGTGACGTACCATTTTCTCTCTCTGATTTAATAATGCATGAGTCCATGCTCAGTCGCTTCAGTCATGTCTGACTCTTTGCAACCCCATGGACCATAGCCCACCAGGCTCCTCTGTCCATGGGATTTTCTTGGTAAAAATACTGGAGTGGGTTTCCATGCCCTCCTCTGGGGATCTTCCTGACCCAGGGACTGAACCTGTGTCTCCTGCATCTCCTGCATCAGAAGCAGATTCTTTACCACTGAGCCACTGGGGAAGCCCATGATTTAGTAATGATCTCTCCCGTAATAAAGGAGATCTCATTCACCCAGAGGAGAAACCTCAAAGCTTTCTCCCCCGTCCCTCACCCCCACGTTCCAGCCATCCTCCAGTGCCTTCTCCTCATTTCTACTCCCACTGCCATTGCCCTATTCAGACTCCCACCAGCTTTTGCCTGAACTATTGTGCTGACCTCTTCATTGTACTTCCAAACTTCTGCTCGCTCCCCTCATGACTTCATTCTTTGTGTGTGGCCAGAATGATACTTTAGAAAACAGAAACTGCACCAAACCCCTCTATTAAAATCTCCACTGACCCTTATTTCCCTAAGGAGAAGCTCCACCAGTCTTGGACTATCCCTAGGCTCCAACCTCATTTCCTGCATATCTGTCCTCCTCCAAACATGCCGCGCAGACTTAGGCCTCTTGTTGGTCCAGCCTTTCAAGCTCTATCAAATGCCACATCTTCAAAGAAACCATCTTGCTTCCCTAAGCAAGAATAATTACTTTTCCACTTTTATTCCCACACAATAATGTCTCTCATTAATTACATAATGAATTTATTCTTTATGTCAATCTTGCTCTTTTCATTCTTTAGAATTTACTAGTGGTTCCTGCTATGGACCTGCTCTGTGCTTGGTATCAGCAGAGAAAGGTTAGTACTAGTTTATTATGTGGCTGGTATTTGATATGTGTTTTATATCCATTATCCCAACCTTAATCCAATGTTGTTCAGCTGCCAATGAGTTACTGTTATTATGAGATAAGAGACATCATCCCAATGTGATAGGCCTATGATATAGTTACTGTTATTATACTGCTTTTGAAGATGAGGAAACTGAGGTTTAGAGGAGCTCACCATGATCATGCTGTTGGCAAAGGCCTGGGCTGGAATTTATATTCAGAGTTCAGATTTCTAATCACTGTGTTAGGACATCTTTTCATGACAGATGAAGAGACACAGAGAAAACCTTGCCCCCAGAGAGTTCAGAGATCGATGGCTTCTAGCTGCTGTATGTCTATACTTAGTGTTCCTATATTTCTGAGACCATATTTAGCCATTTCCACATCAAGTCTGCCCATTGGATTTTAAGCTCTTTAAGGGCAGACATGGCACCATACACTCATGTTCATCTCCCATCTCCCAGGCACAGCGTTATTCTAATTACATTTGCAGACTGAGTTAACAAATCATTAAATGTGTCAGACCAACTATGCTGCAAGTTTGCCTGGGTAATAGAATTTAATTATATCCAGCTCTGGGCCCTGCACAATGGGGACATTGACAAGCTGGTGCACATTCACTGAGAAAGTGGAGGGGCTGTTTTGAGTGCTATATATAAACACTCCCTTCCTTGGCATTTATTTGGAAAGTATTAAAATAACCTGTGAATGTGTTAGAAGATCTTTCTGTTCCCTACTTTATAAATGATTATTTCAGTCTTGAACAAAGTTTTTTTTCTTTTTTGCATGTTGCATAGTGTTTATATTCTGATAATCAGATAATATTAATAATGAGAAAGCACATAACAGCTATAAAATGGCATTAGGCAATACACATTTTCAGAGTCAAGAGGACAGTAGACACAGTGATGTGGAGACACGTGCTCCTGTGCCCAGTAATTAATTGTTCATGGCAACACTGGGCTTCCCTGGTGTCCCAGTGGTAAAAGTCCGCCTGCCAATGCAGAAGGTGCGGGTTTGATCCCTGGGTCAGGAAGATCCCCTGGAGAATGAAATGGCCACCCACTCCAGTATTCTTGCCTGGGAAATTCCATGGACAGAGAAACCTGGTGGGTTAGAGTCCATGGGGTCACAAAAGAGTTGGATACAACTTAGCGACTAAACAACAACAGCATTTATTGAGAGCTTGCTGTGTGCCTGTCACTGTTTGGAAGTGCTTTCCATGTATGAACTCATTTATGCCACAACCCCATTTTACAGCTGAGGAATGCAGAGGCACAAGGTCACTTAACTGCAGATCGCTACTGAGCATCTCCTGCATTCTACCATTGGTCTGCCTGGCTTTTGCATCAACTGCCCCTTCAAAGGCAAGGACAGTGTCTGGTGCAGCTCTGTACCTTGGAGCCTGGCAGATTCCTGGTAGGACAGAACCTCACTGCTCTTGTCAGGGAACAGGGCTCCTTCTTATCTGCTCATCTGAAAAAAGCTCAGTGAACACAATGGTTTTGCTGTCCAAGGAAGGCCAACACATCCTTCTGGGGCTGACTCAGGGGAAACACTAAGTTAGCAGCAGGGGTGCCAGTAGAATAAGCTGAGCTGAGGGTTGGCTCAGCTTGGTTCTGTGGAGCACAGTACTGAGTTGTGAGGTTGCTGCTACTTCTAAGTCGCTTCAGTCGTGTCCGACTCTCTGTGACCCCATAGACGGCAGCCCACCAGGCTCCCCCGCCCCTGGGATTCTCCAGGCAAGAACACTGGAGTGGGTTGCCATTTCCTTCTCCAATGCATGAAAGTGAAAAGTGAAGGTGAAGTCGCTCAGTCATGCCCGACTCTTAGTGACCCCATGGACTGCAGCCTACCAGGCTCCTCTGTCCATGGGATTTTCCAGGCAAGAGTATTGGAGTGGGGTGCCATTGCCTTCTCCGGTTGTAAGGTTAGATGGTTAGAAAATTTCGTAGCCCATCCCTGGCTTTCCTATGCAGCTCCCCAGTGCTTTTCATGCAAATACTGCCCCCCCGATCTTTTAGTTTTTCTCTGCTTGGCTCTGGGGTCCTTCTTACTTGGGCATGTTTTTCTCTGTCCACACAGAAGCTTTCTCGTACAGTGCCCCCAACAGTACTTATTATCACCTCTCCTGAGACCAACACCATAATCTCATATCTAATTCACCGTCTTCCTTTCTCATTTCTCTGCAGCCTTCATTTTACTCTTGCCCTGAGCCCGTCTTCCCCTCTCAACACAGGCCATTTCTCCAAATAGGCCAGGTTGGCCACAGTCCTCTTCCGGCTTCTATTATCTGAACCGCCTCTTTCTCTGTCTTTATTTACTTCTTTATCTGGGAGAACATCCCATTTATTATTAAATTTCATTTACATGGATCTCAGGCCCCTGTGTGTGATTTCCCGGCTCTCAGCTGGTTGGATTCCTTTTCCTGTCCCCAATTGCAAGCAGACGTTAGTAATCAACACAGAGCCTCTCTGATAATCAAATTAGACAAGTGGGACTCTGCCTGTATTTTCTTCTTAATCACTGGGCGTGTTAGTAATAATGTCAGCTCAAATAATTTGGCGGTGTGAACCTCTCTCCATGTTATTTATTTATTTTTCCCAGATCTACTTCAGTATCGTCCCACAGCCAAAGAATGCAAACTATGTCCTCATCCAGACTGGGTTTAGAATCTTGACTGTGGACAATGTCAGCCACTTCAAGCCTGGGTGAAGCTCATAATTGGCTGGTAGTACATCATGCAGGGGATTTTCTTTTTTTTTTTTCCCCCGTCCTTAACCCTAGCTGGTAATGAGTTTGTGCCCTGCAGCTACAGTCTTGATGGCCCTTGACATTTTCCCTTGCTTCAGGAGAGAGGTTACAGCTGCGCCTCTGCTCTTTGCTAGTGGAGGGGCAGGAGAGAGAAGAGAGAGGAGAGCTGGCTGCCAGTGCCTCCAACTCCTCAGGTGACTTTGGCCAAGTCACTTTTCTCAGGTGTAAAGTAAAGGGCTCTGATCTCCAACCCTCTCCACTGGAATGTAAGGGGACAATGAGATAATGTTTCTGGAGCCCTTGAAGCCACTTAGCGTAAGGATGCTGTACAGAGGCTGAAGTGTCTGTAGAAATGCACTGATAGAGACACAGTGAAATTAACAAATGGGAAGCCTGGAAGAAGAGGTGGGACTTTTCCTGCAGGAGGTACAGAGTGTCGGCTTTGTGACGTGACAATAAAACCAAGTTCTCCACGGGGAAAGCGGAGGCTCTGAAACATCACTTCTCTTCTGAAGTGGCTGATAAAGGGGGTGCCAGAAGCGAAGGTAGGATCTGTGTGCTCTAAACTGGATTTATGCTGCTCTGGTAGAATGAAGATGGCACTCTATTTGAAGATTTTTTAAAAATGTGTATGTATGATTTGTTGGCTTTGGGCAAGTCATTTAATCTAAATCTTGCATTTCAATCTGTAAAATGGGGATACTACTACCTCACAGGGGCTTTTCCAGGATATGAGGAAAAGGAAGGGAACTACAGTAAGTCTCCCACATATGAACAAGTTCCATTCCCAGAGTGCCTTTCTAAGTCCAATTTGTTAGTAAGTCCAACAAAGTTAGCCTAGGTACCCAACTAACACAGTTGGCTATATAGTATTGTATTATAATAAGCTTATAATACTTTTCACACAAATAATACATAAAAAACAAGCACAGAAAAATAAAGAAGTGCTTTTAATCTTCCATTATTTGCTGTTCAGTCACCGTTGTGTCTGACTCTTCACTACCCCATGGACTGCAGCATGCCAGGCTGCCCCATGCTTCACCATCTCCTGGAATTTGCTCAAACTCGTGTCCATTGAATCAGCAATGCCATCCAACCATCTCATTCTCTGGCGCCCCCTTCTCCCCCTGCCCTCAATCTTTTCCAGCATCAGGGTCTTACAGTATAGTACTTTGAAAAGTACAGTAGTGTAGTATAACAGCTGGGATACAGGGGCTGGTATCAAGTGAACAGGCAAGAAGAGTTACTGACTGGAGGAGGGAGAGGAGGTGGGAGATCACAGAGCTGAAGAATCATCAGCAATAGGAGAATGCAGGGCAAGCTACAACTTCACTCATACCTGACGCCGATGACACAGGTTCTGGTTCCTTGCTGGATTCAATTCTATCTACTCTCTTTAGTAAAAGATCCAGGGATGTCTGAGGATAGCTCTTGTCTTCTCATCATAGATGACATCCTGGGCTTGAAATAAAGATACTGTACTCTATACAGTACTGTGTAGTACAGTACATAGAAACAACCACATGTGGAGGATGCATGCACGTGACAACGTATGCCAGACACGTGAACTAACTTATGTGACTAGACATGCGAATGCACATTCACATCTTTCAAAGCTCACAAACTGAAGGTTTGTATATGGGACACTTACTGAAACTATGGTGTGCTGGTGATCTGGATCTCCAGAAAAATAAAAATCCCTGATATGTGTCGATTGTAATTTCTGTGGTGTAAACAATAACACTATGGGTGATTTCCGGCTATTAATGGTTTACCCACTGACTGGCAAGATTTCTGATTATTAAGGAACTGGCCTTTGTGAGTCTCTGGTTTTAACACATGTGGGTACCATTCAGCGAGGGCCTGTGTGCAATAGGCCGCATATATATTTCATTTCATCTTCACAGCTTGCTCCTCAGGTAGTTATAATGAATCCCAGCTTCCTGATGAAGAAATTGAGGTTCTGAGATACCTAGTAGTTTGTACAGGGTCTCAGGTTAAGTGACAGAAGTAAGGTTTGAACCCACAATTTTAAAGTCTATGTTCCTTCCTCTATTCCAGTTTGGGTAGGCAGGGCAATACATGGGCAAGTGTGGTGTAATCTGAAACATGTTGCAGAGAAGTAAATGACTCCCTTATGTGAGATATGACAGGATAGATTCTCACCTTTTGCAGAGTTCTAGGGCAGCATACCTAATCTTTTTGGCACCAGGGACTGGTTGTGTGGAGGACAATTTTTCCACAGACAGCAGGGGTGTGGGGGGGGGAGCGGGATGGTTTCAGGATGACTCAAGTGCATTACATTTATTGCGAACTTTATTTCTATTCTTATTCCATCAGCTCCACCTCAGATCAAGCATTAGATCCCAGAGGTTGGGGACCCCCTGTTCTAGGATTCACCCTGGAGTTTTCAGATTCATAAGGAATGAGGCCCCACCCCTTTCATCTTCCTGGCCAATAAACTGCCAGATGGAAGGAGGGCCTCTGCTTCTGCTTCTCTGCTGGGAACCCGCACACATTCCTGTCGAGAACTGTAGAATGGAAATGGCCATTAAAATTAATCCTGGGAGATGAGGCAAGCCAGAGTTTGGCCAGATTCCAGTGTAATGTGCAATCCCCCAAAGAGGAGAAAGAACATTCCTTCTGAGATGCCGCTCCTCTTTGAACACTTGGCCCTGGTCCAGCTAATGGAGGGCAGAACTCCATGGAGGACTGCCTGTTCACGCTCCCTTACAGCTTTTTCCCTTTGCCAGCCCGGCCTTCATGCCCTACTCTTGGATCCGGCCAGCTACTTCCATGCCTCAAACCTATGACACCCACTAACTGGATTATAATTATTTATTTGCCTGCTGGACTGAGCTGCTCTCAGAGCTTGAAAAACCAACTGGCATCGCTGCCAGTCCCACGTTTCTCGCAGCCAGAGGCCATCCTCCAATACAGGAAGCACACTTTTTCGCAAGGACTTTGCCCACAAGCAGGGCGGCAGCAGCTCCTGTTGACCACCAAGGTCAGTTTTCCTCTCAGTCCTGCTGAACCCAGATCCTGGAACGTCCTTCTCTTCTAGAGAGCCCAGCCCTCTTAACTTGGGCAGGCTAACCAGAGGCAGAGGGACTTGCCAAGGCACCAACTCCTGGACTGTGATTCTACAGCTGGGTGCACACACTTGCCAACAGCAGAGCTTCTGGTGTGTAGGTAGCGACCAGCATGGATCCTGTGCAGTGGCAGGGATGGCCACCAGCCAGGGAGGCAGGTGCTGGGAGCAGAGGGTGACTGAGGGCAGAGGGGGATGTGCAGCTTGGTCTCTGCAGCTCATGGGGCAGACCTGGGAGCTCTCAGTAGGCTGTACAAAACAGGCAGCGGGCTGCATTTGGCCCCTGGACTGGGGCTTGCTGCCCTCTGCTCTAGACAATCAATGAAACAATAAATCAAGCCCTGGTATGCAGTTTTTGCAATTTATGGGGTACAAATATCCCCACTATGGAGGATTTCAAGCTACCAACATGATATCACTGAATTTGGGGTAGGGAAGAGATGTGCGGTAGCATGTCATTAGACAGTATTTCTGCCATAAGGAGGCAATAGACATGAATAACTCAAGAACATAGCTTATAGTAAAATGTTGTAAAATGATTAGGAAAGGATGATTTTTGAGTATTACCTTTGTTATTAATATAGTTTATTTACTTGTAA
Source organism: Nanger dama (assembly GCA_917880005.1). NCBI lineage: Eukaryota > Metazoa > Chordata > Mammalia > Artiodactyla > Bovidae > Nanger > Nanger dama. The sequence goes on along the minus strand of CAKJTW010000025.1, from coordinate 23,348,670 downwards.
GTTTATAGAATCTAATATTTAATAATGGTTATTGGACAACCAGCTTGCAGAATTCCTGAAAAGTCAGCAAGTTTAGGCTTGGCTGCAGCATACCAGCGCCCTTGTTTCCTCTGACTACACCAAGCCATATGGAAGGGAAGAGAGAAAAGCCACCCACGACGAGAGATCTGAGAATCAGCTCTTGACATAGAAGTGTTAACCTCTTCCATTCCTTCCCCTGAAGAATTCTACACCTGGTGTGATGTCCGGTTGTTTTCTTAATCTTAGAACAAGAGCAAGAAGATTTGTTTCTTGATGACGTGAAGGGAGACCTTGAGCCACCCCTAGTGGTTAAAGGGTGTGGCCAACACGATTCACACAGAAGCAGAGCAAGGAACAAGGACAAAACCAAGTCCAGACACAAAGTGTCCAAGACAACTGAAGGACAGGGTGGAGACAAGAGACAGAGGGGTCAACACGCACCGCAGTTGGGTACTGATTGGGTCAGACCTGTTTAAGACTCAGAGTCAGGGTAGACTTATGGTTGGGCCATTTCTGATCACCACCTCAGTCAATTAGGCCAGGATATGCTACATTAAGGAGAAGGCAATGGCACCCCACTCCAGTACTCTTGCCTGGAAAATCCCATGGATGGAGGAGCCTGGTAGGCTGCAGTCCGTAGGGTCGCTAAGAGTCGGACACAACTGAGCAATTCACTTTCACTTTTCACTGTCACGCATTGGAGAAGGAAATGGCAACCCACTCCAGTGTTCTTGCCTGGAGAGTCCCAGGGACGGTGGAGCTTGGTGGGCTGCCGTCTATGGGGTTGCACAGAGTCGGACTTAGCAGCAGCAGCAGCATGCTGCATTAAGGGGCTTCCCAGGTGGCCCAGATGGTAAAGAAACTGCCTGTTATGTAGGAGACGGGAAGAAATTAAAAGATGCTTGCTCTTTGGAAGAAAAGCTTTGACAAACCTAGACAGTGTGTTAAAAAGCAATGACATTACTTTGCCAACAAAGGTACGTATAGTCAAAGCTATAGTTTTTCTAAAAGTCATGTATGGATGTGAGAGTTGGATCATAAGGAAGGCTGAGTACCAAAGAATCAATGCCTCTCAAACTATGGTGCTGGAGAAGACTCTTGAGAGTCCCTTGGACAGCAAGGAGATCAAACCAGTCAATCCTAAAGGATAGCAACTTTGAATATTCATTGGAAGGACTGATGATGAAACTGAAGCTCCAATACTTGGGCCACCTGATGCAAAGAGCCGACTCATTGGAAAAAACTCTGATGCTGGGGAAGAATGAGGGCAAGAGGAGAAGAGGGCAAAGAAGATGAAACAGTTGGATGGTATCATGGCCCCCAACTCAATGGACATGAGTTTGAGCAAACTCCAGTAGATAGTGAAGGACAGGGAAGCCTGGCATGCTGCAGTCCATGGGGTCACAAAGAATTGGACATGACTTAGCAACTGAACAATAACAACCAGTATTCTTGCCTCGGAAATCCCATAGACACAGGAACCTGGTGGGCTATAGTCCATAGCATTGCAAAAAGTCAGACACGAGTGAACGACTAACACTTTCACTTTCACTTCATGCTACGTTAAGAAATAATCCCCCAGTCTCAGAAGATGCAGTGTAGATACATCATGAATTGGCAGGGAGACTGAGGATGTGTTGGCAAGGGTAAGTGCTTTGGTCATCAGAATCACTAGGAGACCAGACTGATGGAGCAGGCTCATCTCAGATAATACCCACTAAAGTATCAGAGGAAGAGAGCCCTGGATGGTCTTTCACTGGTGATTAAATTCTCTGTCCACTTCTTGCTTCATTATAGAACTCATTGTCCAGACCTGGAATTAGTTACCAGGCCTCATCTAAGCACGAGAGAAGCAGCTCGTACATTCTGCCAGGTAGTACCATTCTACCATGGACCCAGAAGGGACTTCAAGGAGGACAGAAACATTAAAGAGCAGCAGTAGTGGCTGCCACATCTTGAAAAGCACATGATTCATGATGACACAAGTAGAGAAGATGCCAAATTCCACTGGAAAGGAAGGCATAACCGAGCTGGATATTGAAAGACAAGGTCCACCACGCCCTGTGAAGAACATGTGCAGAGGCCCAAGGTGAGGAGGAGGCTGGGGTGTTTGGTGGGAGTGGCAGGGAGCGCTGGTGGCTGCGCAGAGGGTTCAGTGGTGGGACAGGATAAGATGAATAGGAAGGACAGATCAGATCAGATCAGTCACTCAGTCCGACCCCATGAATCGCAGCACGCCAGGCCTCCCTGTCCATCACCAACTCCTGGAGTTTACTCAGACTCACGTCCATCGAGTCAGTGATGCCATCCAGCCATCTCATCCTCTGTTGTCCCCTTCTCCTCCTGCCCCAATCCCTCCCAGCATCACAGTCTTTTCCAATGAGTCAACTCTTCACATGAGGTGGCCAAAGTACTGGGGAGGGAGCAGCTGGTGCCTAACTTCTGCGCCTCCCTAAGGAATTGGGACTAGACCCCAGGGGCAATGGGAGGGAATGCTTAAGGATTTTAAGCGTGGGTAAGACGTGCCTAAATCTATGCTATAGAGAGAGAGCTCTGACTGAAGGATTGAGGTTAGACTGGAGGGGCCAGTCCTGAAAACAGAGGCCAGTTAGGAAAGATTGGTTGTGAGAGCCTGGCCTGAGAGTATGACAGGACAATGAAGACTTGAGATATTCCTAGGGAGGTTTCCCTCTTGTGATCCCTTATTACTCGATCCTATTTTTTTCCCCCTCACCTCTTCTTATGTTGACCCCAGCCCCAAAGAGATGGGAAGAATCAGAATGGGAAGATGTGGTTTCCCATATGTGCTGTGCTCAGTTGCTCAGTTGTGTCTGACTATTTGTGAACCCCTGGACTATAGCCTGCCAGGCTCCTCTGTCCATAGGATTCCCCAGGCATTATACTGGAGTGAGTTGCCATGCCCTCCTCCAGGGCATCTTCCCAACCTAGCGACTGAACCTCCATCTCTTGTGTCTCCTGAATTGCAGACGGGGTCTTTCCCATGTATTCCAGTCATCAGCATGTGCCATGAACACTTCCTCCCTGGCTTCCGCTCCCACCTGCTTCCGGCACTTTCATCTCCACTCCCCACTGTGTCACTGAGGAGGGAGCTGGCGGATCGTGTCTTCACTGGGGCTTCAGTGCACCCTCTGGCCCAGAGGCTAGTGCCTGGGTCCTGCCCGCTGGGCACTGCTGCAGTTTCTCAAATACCTTTCGACACTTACTGCAGGATGACCTTTGAGCACTGGTGCAAACACTCAATCTATTTTTATTCCCAGCCTTGGGGACTGGCCTTCTGTCTCAGTTTCAGCTTCTCATGTATTTACTGCCTGCAGAAGGTTGCCGTTCAGCCACCCACTCCTGGATTTCACAGTGGTCATCAGTTGTTCCTTATTCCAGAGCAGTAGTTCTTGAACGTGGAGATACTGAAAAGCGGAGAATGGTGCTTCTAGAATGTCAGCTCTGTGAGGAGAGGCATACTCTGCTCTTGCTCAGCTTTGGATTATCTGGATCCACAATTCCAAGAAGGGGGCCTGGCAAACAGGAAATGCTCATGAGGCAGTGCATTCTGAATGAATAGGTGTGAAATGTGAGCGTGTAGAGAAAACAACCAGGACGTGAATATAGCACTTGTCTTTGGGTGGTAGGACTGTTCAGAGAAACCCAAAGCAACTTTTTGGCCAACCCAATATAATATATAATAAGCAGACAAGAGGCCTGTTTACTTGCAGTCGTGCGACCTTGGGCAAGTTGCTTCTCCTCTCCGTGCCTAAGCTTCCCCATCAACATGAATACCTCCCTTGGCTGTTAGGAAGTTTAAACAAGATCGTGCCTGTAGCTAGGGAACGCCTGGTGCTGGGGATACAGGAAGCACTCGATCAGCATCACACCGTCACTTCGTTGTCGTCATTTGGTCCTGATCGTGATTGGACATTTCCGTGGATACCTGGGGGCCTGCCTCGAAGGCTTCGAGAGAAGAGGTGGTTGTGGAGAGGATAGAGGCCTGGCTTGGAACTAGCTGACCTGCCGTTTCCTGGCCAAGTGACCGCAGTCAGGGGCAGTAACTTCTGAGCCACTGTCCTTTCTGCGCCACAGACACTTTTGTGTGAATCAATAAGAGGTGATGATGTCAGGTTCCACCCAGGTGTGTGTCGTTATTTTTATTACCTAGCAAGTTAAAAAAATACAAGGAGTCCCTAGGCCCTTCTCCTCTCCTTAATGGAGTTACTGCTCCCCTTCATCGCGAACACAGAGTTCCTTGTCCCCAAGAGCCACGAGAGCCTGGTCACGGGGCAGAGCCTGCAGCCCAGGGTGGCTTTTCTGCCAGGCCCAGCGAGGCTCCTGCCTCTCGATAACCCTGGTCCTCCCTTTCTCCTGCCCCAGCGCTTCCCACACAGCTGCAGCCTCATTATCCAGGGGGACGGAGAGCTTCGGAAAGGAGCTTAACCGGGGCTAGGCTTTCAAGTGTTCGTCATAAAGCTTCAAAGTTCACACCTTCATTAAGATGTGAAGAATCAGGCCCTCCCCGCGCTTCTCCTGGGGCTATTGTTCCTTCCCGTCCAGCTGCAGAGTCAAAAGACAAGCGGGACTGGTTTTCTTTGTCCAGACAGCTCTCCTAACCAGAAAGGCTAGACCTGTTTGTGAAGAAGAGAAAGCTTGTAACCTGTAGCCCCCTTCAGACCTGCTGGGAAGGCTTCACGGGTGCTGGGGAACTGGGGCATTTCTCAGGGCTGCGAGGCTGTCCCCAGGAGGCAGGACTGGACTTGTTCTGTGAGGTCTCAAGGGAGGGGCCCGAGGACCAGTGGGTGGAAGCAAAGGAGGGGGCAGGTTTCCAAATCCTAGAAGGGAGAGCTCTCTAGTGAGCAGAGGTGTGCGAAGGTGGACCTTGGCCGCTGGGACAGGGTGCTCTCATGGCAGTGGAGAGAGCAGGGGCCTCACTCTCAGCAGGCAAGCTCTTGAAGATGTGAGGCTTTGGCTGTGAAGTTCAGCCAGTGAACTTTGAGGCCCCTTCCAGCCTTGTCATGCTGGGACCTCCTGACTCCGTGACCTCTGCTTCTGCATACTGGACCCCTTCCCAGCATTTCCCTTTAAACAACCCCCTGTCCTCCAGGTTCCCAACTGTAGCTGTCTTCATAAACCCATGGGTGGCCTCCTTAGCTCTTCTGTTTTTCTTTTAGGTATTTTGAGAACGACTCTATAGAGACATCTCAGAGTCTCCTCCTTTGTTACTGAGAAAACGTTTGCTTCCTTGAAGTACATGTCCAGGTTCTGTTGGATCCTTTTCCTCTTCACTGTACTCTATCCGGGACAGGCTGAGCCTCACAAATAGATCCCTTTCTCCTCTCCACTGGGAAAGCATACAAGGGGATTATCTGTGAGGGCACCTGCCCTTTGAATGGTCCTCTTGGTTTCAGGATGGGGTTTCCCAGGTGGTGCTAGTGATAAAGAATCCACCTGTCAGTGCAGGAGATGTGGGTTCATCCCTGGGTTGCCTGGCGTATGAAATGGCAACCCACGCCAGTATTCTTGCCTAGAAAATGCCATGGACAGAGGAGCCTGGCAGGCTACAGTCTATATATAGGGTTGCAAAGAGTCAGACACAACTGAGCAACTGAACACACAGCCCTCAGTTTCATGATGAGCAACAAAGCAGCGACTGGTTTTCAGGTGAGACAACTTATAAGACTTGGGATGTGTGACTGCAGATCACAAGTTTCACGAGCAAATGTTTTCCTTTCTATTGAGTAGAAAAAGGAAGGTTAAAAAACAAACAAACCCATAGCATGTTGGAAAGATGGTGGACTTGGTAGACAGGCCTGAGTGTGGGTCACAGCTCTGGCACTCAGTAGCTGGGGGACTTTGAGCATGCCATGGTAACTCTCTGAGCATCCGTTTCCTCCGGTTTCATGACTTCAGGCAGTGGAAATACTCATCCTGTAAAGTGGCCCTAAGATTTAACGGGAGATGGCCATGGAAGGTTCCAGAGGCCCTTATTAAATGTTAATTCTCTTTCCCCCTTATTATAGTTAATAGCCTTTTGGAAATTGTGTTATTGGTCTCTTAATAAAAGCATTCTATGTACAGTTATTTCCATTTTTAAATGTTCATGCCTGTCATTGAGTGAGAACGTCCTTTGGTTTTTTAGGTATTTCTTCTATGAAATATGTATGTGTCTTCCATTGTGTGTGCAGGGACCTTTGTTGTAGTGGTGTTTGTAGGAGCCAAAAATAGGACCTGGTCTATATGTTCCATAAAGCATTAAATAAACTATGATTATATCTATACTAGGAGACACCAGGCAGCCACTCTAAAGGGTGCAGACAGTCTAGATGAGCTGACATGGAAAGACATATTGGGAAGAAAGGGAGTAAGCTACAGCATAATGAACAATGTGATACTTTTTTTTTTAGGAGACATATGTGGACCAATGCACAGAGAAGGTCATGGAGGAAACACATCAAACCATGAACAGTAGTTTCTAGTGGAGGACTGGGAGAGATGGGTAAAAGAAAGAAGCTCTTATTACTTTCTATCTACTGGGTTGTGTTAGGATGTTTTACAAAGAGAATATATCTACTTCTTACAAGAGTGGAGAACAAAAAACTGGAGACAATAAAAAGATCTGTGGTTGCCAGGGTTTGGTGGGAGGGAAAACGGAATAAGGGGATTGCGGAGTTTTAAGGCAATGAAAACGCTCTGTTTGTTACCATAATGGTGGGTCCATATCATTCTACATTTGTCCAAGCCACAGAATGTCACCAGCAAGAGTGAACCTTAATGGAAACTATGGACTTCAGGTGATTATGGGGTGTCAAGCGCGTTCATTGATTGTAACCAATGTACCACTCTGGTGGGGGATGCTGATAATAGGCTTGCCTTTGTATGCCTGGAGGCAGGGGAGATATGGCAAATCTCTGAACCTTCCTCTCAATTTTGCTGTGATTCTAAAAATGCTCTAAAAACATAAAGTCCTAAAAACAAAAACAAAAAATAATAAGTAAAGATTGCACCTTTCGCTGCCACTCAAAAGCTTAGGTTGATACTGGCAAAAACAGTCCCATGGATCAAATTAAGCAACTTGCCCTTTCCTTTCCTTTTCAAGGAGTCAGGATTGCTAGGATCAGGGACTTAGTGGAAGCCACTTATTGGAAATGGAGCTGGGCTGGATGAAGTGGGCTAGATGGAATTTAGGACATTGCTGACCTAGACTGTAGGAAGAACATTCATTTATTCATTCTTTTATTCAACAAAAATTTATAAAGGGAGGGCCTGCACCTTTTAGGTGCTGAGGAAAAGATAAAGAAAAGCCCCTGTCCTAACAAACTTGCAAGTGACTGGGCAGAAGCCAGAGTAGGGGGATATAGATAATAAACAAGCCTTGTTTATTATGAATTCAGTGTTCTGCAAAGACAGATGCTCCAAAACAAAGGGATGAGGAGTGAGAGTTGAGGTGGATGCAGGGCTGGAACAGAATCCTCAGGGAGACCTCTCTGTGGAGGTGCTGTTTGAGCAAAGACCTGAATCAAGTAAGTGAGTAAGTCATACATCAGAATGGAAGCCTTAAACAGAGAATGAGCATGGTGTGGTCTGGAAGCAGCAAGAAGCTGCTGGGAGGTGGTGGTGGGTCACAGAAGCCTCCTAGGGCATGCCAGGAACTCTGGATTTTTTTTTGCACGCAGAGAAGCCATTGGAGGGTTTCGAGGGAAGGATGACGTGTGGTCTAAGGCCATTCTGGCAGCTTTGAGAAGAGAGAAAGTAGGAAGGCAGGCATCTAAGGTCTATTGCTAAATGCACAGCTCTTGTAATTTTCCAAGAGAGCAAGGATGCCTGTTCGTGTCATGGTGATAGTGGTGGAGGTGGAAAGAAATGCTCAGATTCCTGAAATATTTATTTATTTATTTACATTTTGGGCTGTGTGGGTCTTTGTTGCCACGTGCAGGCTTTCTCTAGCTGGTGCACAGGCTTCTAATTGTGGTGGCTTTTCTTGTTGTGGAACACAGGCTCTAGGGCAGGAGGGCTTCAGTAACTGTGGTGCTTTGACTCAGTAGTTGCAGCATGGTAGTTATGGTGCACGAGCTCAGTTGCTCCTCAGCATGTGGAATCTTCCTGGACCAGGGATCAAACGTGTGTCCCCTGCATTGGCAGGTGGAGTCTTAACCCCTGGACCACCAGGGAAGTCCCTATACAATATTTAGAAGGTAGAGCTCAGAGCATTTTTGATGCTTTGGATGTGGGTTGTGAAGGAAAGAAGGAAGTTGAGGATGAAATGTTTGACAAGCATTTCCACAGTCTGTAGTAATGAGCACTCATGGAAAGCTTTCCAGTTCCCTGTTAGTCTAACTCTGTTTCTGATTCGACCCTCACATCCACCCTCTAGAGGAGAACTGTTGTCCTTTGACAGATGAAGCAACGGAGGCTCAGTCGTGCCATTCTGAAGGTCACAAAGCTCCTGCTTAGAGGAACCATGTCCTGATTCCCTTAAATCTTGTGCCCAGTTTGCATCCAGTGGATGGTCCTCACTGGGTGTGACTTTTTTGCTGGCAGGTTGTGGGGCAGGATTGCCAGGAGCTCATGAAGAAAGGTATTTGTGCGCAGGGCAGCAGAGGAAGACGTTTTTAAAGGAGATGGGGTTTCAGCACCTGTTGTTTGGTCCTTTTCAAATGCTGGTGGAAGATGGTCAAGCTGCTGTAGCCTGGCTGCACCACCAAAAGCAGGTGGTGGCCGCCGAAACCTCCACGGGGTCAGGCCGAGACTGACTCCCTATGACCAGGTGCCAGGCACAGTGGGTTACCCTTTAGGCAACTGGCTCGTGTTCCCTAGGCTATTCTCCCCAAAGGCTCAGCTCCTTCCACTACCTCTTTTCCCCCCTCCTCATCCCTGAACCCACTCAGATTGCTCCCCATCCCAGCCGTTCCACCGAAGACACTCCGCCTCTCTCCTGGCTGAACCAGTGTCCTCTCTGCTCTCTCCTGCCCTCCTTCTGGTCCCATTCCCCTTCCTTCTGCTCGGCACTCTCGCCTTCCTCTGTGTCGCCCCCAACACCAGCGTCTCATTACTCTCTGGCCTTGCAGCTTCTTCCTTCAGCTCACAGTCCCACCCCAAACCTGGGTCTTCCAGCTCCATACTTTCAGTTCTTACTTCTATAGAGATGTCCCCAACCTGTATCTCCAGCTGAGACCTCCTGAGCTCTTGAAACCATTGCTGCCCGGATCTCTGTCCTCCCAGGCAGAGATAACAATCATGAATGCAGCTGGAGCATCTAGGGAATAGAGAGATGGTCCCTCCTCATGGACTGGAGATGCTAAGATTCAGAAGGGAGTTGCTGAGAACAGATTGTGAGGGGCCCCGAAAGCCACTCCAAAAGGCAGTGTGCATCTTGGATTCAGGATTAAGAGGTTTCTGGTCCCAAAGAAATGACTAACTGCATTTTTGGAAGAAGAGTCACTAACTGTCCCTGTGGCTGGTGGACCAGCCTGGATTTTACTAGTCTACAAGAGAAGGTGAAGAGAGCTGGGAGTGCCAGCTTTGGAAAACATAAACAAACACAGTCTTCTGAGGAGTGGGTTGGATTTCAGAGGAAGTGGAAAGGAGGTGAGGGAGGAAGGAGAGAGGCTTCCGCTGGTCTTCCAGCAGCCATGGCTCCTGCTGTATTGGTCTCTCTTTCTGGGGCAGGATGCATATCTTGCTCATTGTTTCTTCCCAGTGCTCATTCTTACAGTTCTGACTGGGAAAAAAAATTCTTCTGGGAGGCCAAATGGATTCATTAATACTTCTCTCTAACCCACTGGGTGAATCAGCATGTTTTCAGTTTGTTTATAGGCTAACTTTATAGTTTGCAGCACACTTTAATTCAAATAATTGTATTTGATTATCACAGTCAGGCAGTTAAGCAGATATTGTGATTGCTATTTTGCAGATGAAAAAACTGAGGATCAGAGAGAGGGGACATGTCCAGGGTCTAACAGCTATCAGTGGTGGAGTCAGGCCTTGAACTCTTTGGAGTCTTTTGACTCCTTGACCAGGACTTCAGTGGATACTGACTGATGATACTCATCAGGAGGTCTGAAATTTCCAACATCAGACACAAAGAAACTGTTTAGTAGACACAAGCTGCTTTTGTCCACTCAGTTTGCAAATCCCCCTTTTGATATTTGCATTTCTATTAGTTGAGATAATGCGAGCTGCTGAAACAAACAAGTCCCCAAATGCATAATGTTTCAAGCACAACAAAATATCTACCATGAGTATTCCTGTTTGGTGGGCAGCTTTCCTCCAAGGGGTAAACATTTAGGGACCAAGCTCCTTCTATTTTGTGTATCTACCATCTTCTCTTTATGGCTTCCAAAGGTGATTGGGAGGTTTTGATGGGCTTAGAAGCGATACATATTACGTCTCAGTTTCCATTAGTTAGAACTCAGTCTGTGGATCCAGCCAACTGTTAAGGAGGCTGAAATCATTCATTAGAATGTGTATCCAGGAGAGAAAACAGATTAGGGAAAGTGAGATAGAGACTGCCAGAGCAGTGGTGAGCCATTGTTTCCTATCTGTCAGCCCACCAGGCCCAGTGGAATTTCCCTCCATCCTCCTTAGCTTAGATCCAGAATGGTTCAGCTTGGATAACAGCAAGAAGTGAAGTCACCTTAACTCCTGCACATGATTATTGGTTCAGGTAGTGACTCAAGACACATGTTGAGGTTCAGTGAAACTCAGTCCTAGGATTTTGCTGGGACTTTTGGCAAAGAGAACCTCTTCTGCCATTGGGGTTGCTGAGATGTGAAGACATGAACCAGGGCAACTATTGTGTCAGCATGTTGGGAGAGCGGGCTTGAGAATGAAGCCGGCAAATAAGAAAGCAAGGCTGAGAAATAGAGATACCTTTCAGTGATATTCTTTGAGTATCTACATTCTGGCATGTCAGTCCTGATCAAGTCCTACCTCTGACTTTTTTTGACTAAAATATCTACTATATCTTTTAAAATTGCTTTTCTTGAACCCAGTTTGATTTGAGTTTCTGTCACTTATAAGCAAGAGGCCTGACAGAGGCCCATTTGCGAAACGCTGTGAGCCCGTTGCCCTCCCCGACCCCATCCTCCAGCCTGATGGCGGGGACACACCTCCTCAGTGCTCCTTGAGGGCGCTCCCTCTGCTGGCCAGTGAGTGGCTCTCTGCCTTTCAGTCATCCCATCTCCATATGGCTTCATTGCTTACTTTCTCACTTGCTTTTTTTTCTTTATAACACAGGAATTGTTATGAATCAAATGTAACATGTATTGCCTTCTAAAGAGGTCAGAACTATTTATAATCACATTAGTTTTTTTATATCCTACAGAAATGATAGTAGAAAAACTTTTTTTAAAGGATGGCGTACTCTTGCCTGGAAAATCCCATGGGCAGAGGAGCCTGGTAGGCTGCAGTCCATGGGGTCACTAAGAGTCAGACACAACTGAGCGACTTCACTTTCACTTTTCACTTTCATGCATTGGAGAAGGAAATGGCACCCCACTCCAGTGTTCTTGCTTGGAGAATCCCAGGGACAGGGGAGCCTGCTGGGCTGCCGTCTACGGGGTTGCACAGAGTCGGACACGACTGAAGCAACTTAGCAGCAGCAGCAGCAAGTTTAGTATCGGGTGCACCTCAGGCTCACAGTCACTTTTAGGTATTTTAAAAGTCAGAGTATGATATTTAAAGTGGATAACCAACAGGGACCTACTGTATAGGACAGGGAACTCTGCTCAATGTTCTGTGGCACCCTGGATGGGAAAGGAGTTAGGGGAGAATGGATACACTTTTCTGTATGTTTTGTGTCCACTTGAAGCTATCACAACATTGTTAATTGGCTATATGCCAATATAAAATAAAAAGTTTTACAAAAGTCAGAGTGTGGTCTCCATTCACAAAGCCTTCACTGGTAGAAAATCATGGCAAAAGTCTGGTAGAGGGGGCTTCCCTGGCAGTCCAGTGGTTAAGATTTCGCCTTCCAATGCAGGGGGATGGGTTTGATCCCTGGTTGGGCAGCTAGAGTCCCCCATGCCTCAGGGCCAAAAAAACAAAACATAAAACAGAGGCAATATTGTAACAAATTCAATAACAATTTTTTTTAATGGTCCACATCAAAAAAAAAAAAAGAATCAAACCAATGATCCTTTTAAAAATAATCTGGTACAATGGGCATGTGATATCACATTTATACACACACATAGACACACATACTTTAAGAAATGGAAACTATAGCACCATTGTAAAAGAAGTTCAAAGAAAATGTGTTGGAACTTTATAAGAAGTTCGGGGGCCTGGGGAGTTCTTTAACGGGGAGACAGGGGCTAGAAGACGGCTCGGTATGGATTTCCGCTGCTGGAGAGGGTTGCATGAACTCAGAGGAGTTTAGAGGCCAACCGCTCTACCTCTTTCACAACAAGCTCCAGGCACACTCCATGGTGCACGGCTCCTCGCACACTCCACACTCTCAACCTTCCTTAGACTCATACCTAGATGTGCTCCCTGTACTTCTTCACTTAGAAAACATCATTTGAGATGCCTCGCATGGTACCACTTTTGTCAAACTTTCTAGCAAAGAATCAGAAATGCTCTTCTCTGTGACTCATGATCCTTTGCACACACCACCATATTGAAATTTTTCACATTGTGCTTTTTGGTGAATGGCTTCTGTCTTCATCTTTCTGACTTGACTGTGAGTTTCAAGCAGAAATTATGGCTCAGCCATCTCTCCAGTTCCCACACTTTTTGTCTAGGGCTTGGGCGTATAAAAAATCAAATAAATGAAAAACACAAAACACAATTGCACAGCAGGATTTATGGGGGAGAGAAAGATGTTTGCTTAGCTCTGAGAAGACTGATAGAATTGACAATTCAAAGAGATGGAGACTTCTGGACAGGCCAGATAAACTTCGGGCATACTTTGGTCTGTGACTGAATTATGTTTTTCTCGATCACATAGGTAACAGCCAAGACAATTTTGAAATGAAATAAAATAACCTGATTGTTTCTACCTGTTCCATGTAGACTGGTCATTATCTGGTTAATACTAAAGTTACCTGTTCGCCTGGGAAAGTTCACGTTTGTATCTGCTGTCCCCACTTACTACTTACAGTACCCCAGTTAGGTCTCTAAAGTGTCTCAGTGTGCATGTAAGTTCTTTGGCCACCCTATTAATGGAGAGCCTATTGGCCTGAGATGTCACAGATGGAGCTAAACTAAGAGACAGTTTCTACTGAGTTGGAGAGGCCCTTCATTCTAGCTATTGTCCATGTCTTAACAGTCAGTGAACCTGAAAGTGTTAGTTGCTCAGTAGCATCTGACTCTGCAACTCCATGGACTGACTGTAGCCCACCAGGCTCCTCTGGCCATGGAATTCTCCAGGCAAGAATACTGAAGTGGGTAGCCATTCCCTTCTCCAGGAGATCTTCCCGACCTAGGGATCTAACTCAGGTCTCTTGCATTTGAGGCAGATTCTTTACCATCTGAGCCACCCTGGAAGCCCAGTCTTAACCATTAAGAAGAAATTTTATTCCTGCTGCCCTTCTATTGCTTTCTGAATGGGAAGAAGGGATTTTGCTCTCTTTCTCTATTAATTTGTAACCAAAGAAAACATTCGTGGTATCCATCATTTTAATCCATACAACCCTGCAGTGATATTAATAACTATTTTAAAGAGAAAGAAGTTAGGGCTCAGAGAAGTTAAGCAAATTGCTCAAGAGCACACAGCAAATAAGGGTGAGTGCTAATGTTAACCTCATTTTGTGAGACTCTGTCTCGTGCTTTATCCACTTTGCAACATTACTCACTATTTTAAAAACTGTTTTCACAAACAGATTCCCTTATTTTGGAACTCATTTTCCCCTGTCTGAATTATTAAGTGTCATATAATTTCTGCCTTTCTAAAGAAGACCCTGTTTGACATCTATTTGTTATGGAAGATCATTCTAGTCTGTGAAGTTCAGTCTGTAGGTTACTGGGTTGTTTCTGATATGAAATAAAGATTGAGTTTTTGTGAACTAGTGACTCTGCTGTAATTAAACTCAGCAATGATCTTTTGACTTAGGGACCATTAATATGTAATTAAGCAGGTTTAACTGGAAAACATTTTAATTATTTACAGTAGGGACAAGCAAGGGATTCAGGAGTGGGGACAGAAATTAGACAGCAGAGCAAATAATGCTTTGCCTTGTGATTATTTCAGCATTGAGGATCACAGGGCTGCTTGCAATAGCAAAATACTGGAAACCATCTATAGTTTATTCCTTGCAATGGAATACCATGCAGTTGTTGTAACTGGTTATAGATATTTGCTGCTGCTGCTGCTAAGTCAGTTCAGTCATGTCCGACTCTGTGTGACCCCATAGACAACAGCCCACCAGGCTCCCCCATTCCTGGGATTTTCCAGGCAAGAACACTGGAGTAGGTTGCCATTTCCCTCTCCAGTGCATGAAAGTGGAAAGTGAAAGTGAGCGACTGCTCAAGTCTTATCTGACTCTTAGCGACCCCACGGACTGCAACCTACCAGGCTCTTCTGTCCCTGGGATTTTCCAGGCAAGAGTACTAGAGTGGGGTGCCATGTGGAAAAATAGATCCATGACATAGTTAAGGGCCAAAAGCAGATTGTGAAGCAATACGCATTATGATTCTTAAATAAAAAATTATGCACACCTAGAAAAAGTTCAGAAAGATGTTTAAGTATCTCTGCTGTCCAAATTATGGGTGATTTCCCCTTTGCCCTTTTTGGAATTATTTGATTGTCTAAGTTTCTTAGTTAACATAAATTATATGTACAATTTTAAGTCAAAAATTATTAAATATATGAGAAAGTGCCCATTTCTCTCTCATCACTATCAAAAAGCTCAAAAGAAGGAAATCCTGCCACATTGGAAATGCGGATGACCTTTACGACATTACGCTAAGGCAAGTAAGCCCATCCCAGAAAGATGAATACTATACGATGCCACTTATACGCAGTATATAAAGTAGTCAAATGTAGGATGATAGATGCCAGGAGCTGGGGGCTGGGTGGGGAGAGTGGGGAGTTGCTATTCAACGAGCATCAAGTTTCAGTTATGGAGGATGATCGCATTCTAGAGATCTGCTGTATGACCTCCTGCTGCTAGCTCATGTTACTGTAACGGTGCCTCTAGATTTTTGCAGAAGGTAGATCTCACGTTACGTGTTCTTACCATAGTTAGAAAAGAATAAAGAATAAAAGCTGTGCGTGTCCCACAGGACACTTTCCCCAGCTAAGCCATATGCCACGGTCTACAGGGAACTCACCCAGCCTCCCTTCTGAGACCACCAGACTTGTATCACTTGGTTTCGAAATGCCTGTTACATGATAGGAACCGTGCCACAGGTTCTCCCCTGGGGGATTTTCTGTAATCCTCCTATAAACCCAGTAAAGTGGAAACTATACTCCCATTTTGCAAACGAGGAGCTGATTATGAGGGTCCTGAGATTCCTGATGGAATTTCTATTCCAGAAGAGGTTCTACTCTTTCAGCTGAACAGCCTGCTTGATGTCAAGCCCAGAGCTCTTGAGAAGGATAGCAGCTAGTTACGGGAATAAAACGTAAGCATGAATGTAAACAAGAGAGAGGGAAGCAAGCTGACAAAATGTCCCCCTTGCCTCTGACGTTGGGACTCTGGTCCCACTGTGCCCGAGGCCATTTATACAGTTAACCTCTGGAGAAAGCATTTGTTGGAAAGAATAACCTATTGCACCTTAAAATGAATGGCTGCTTTGGGTTCTTACATTTATTAGCTACTATTCACCAAGCATTTCCAATCTGCCAGACCCCACATGGAGTACTTTGCAGACATCATTTCATTTAAGCCTTATGACCACCCTATGAGGTAGGTTCTTTTATCCTCATTTCTGCTAATGAGGAGATTGAAGCTTGCTGAGGTAAAGTACGTTGGTCAAGGTCACACAGCTTGTGAGTGGCAGGGCTCCAAAACTCTATTCTCTTAACCACAGTGCTACTTTGCCTCCAGAATTAAAAAGAAAAAGAAAAGGAAGAAGAGATCAGAGGGGCAAACCTAAAGACCTGGAGACTTTGGTGAGGACCTGGGACCAGCCAGAACTTTGTGCTTCTCCCAGTGCCTCTTGTCCAGCCATGCCAGATTCTTTAGGCTCCTTCATGGGAAGGTGCTAAGATGTGCTCTGTTGAGGCAGGATAGAAAAATCATGGGTTTTAGATCATATTGATTGGCTCAAGTTCCATCAGTGCCACGCACTAGCTACGTGAGCTCAGTTCAGCTACACGACGTTTCTGAGCCCTGTTTTTGCCGTAGGCTCACTGGGATGGCTCGGTGAGGAAAGCAGGCATCAAAGTGGCTGACACAGGCTTTGGCAGGTGTATTAGTCAGGCAATGCTAGGCTATGCCGAGGTAACAAATCCCCAATTATTTTTCATAATTAAAACTCATTTCTCTATAAACATGAAGTCCCATCCAAGTCAGACAGGTCCCCTCATCTTGTGGTTCTGTTGTCTTTCACCTCAGGTCACTCCAGTAGGGAACAGAAAACGGAAGGAGGCACCCCAGCGCCAAGCTGCCTTGGTCCAGACACGGGACACATCACATCTGCTCATAGTCCACTGGCCAGACCTTGGCACCCAAGCCTGAGCAATCACAAAGAAAACTGGGAGAGAGAGGGGAACACGTGGATGGATATTCAGGGCAGAGGGTTGTTCCAAGACATGACTGCTTCCTTCTCTCCCACTTCCCAATGCATTTCTCAGAGCTGAAATTCAGACACACATCTAGAGCTATTACTCAGAAAGCTCTCTGGTTCTAGGTAAGTAGATTCAGCATCTCTCACAGCTCTTCTTTTACATTGTACATGAGGAGAAAAGTATAAGTGAATTACTCTGATACTGACAACCTTTCACTGTCAGTGGCAAAAATTCCAAATTAATACCATTACTATGATTTGGGAAACTGACTGGACTGAATGTCTCTTAAAAAAAGAAGTCTTCCTCTCTTCTTTTTCAAGATCCTATAAGCCACCTCGCATGGTTTATGGGATCTTAATTCCCCCACCAGGGATTGAACTGGGCTTCCATACAGTGGAAGCATGGAGTCTTAATCAGTGGACCCCCAGGAAAGTCTCTAAAAAAAAACTCTTAATTTGATGTGTGTACACATATTTTATTTTTGCATCGTATCACAAATAACTAGAACTAATTTACCTGAGTGATTGTGCATTCTTAGCTCTCCTTCTTTCATAAGATTTGAAGCAGTACCTTAGACATTACAGGATGCTATAGCGAGTGGTTCTTCCTATTTCCTGTCCCCACCCCCCCACCAGTCATTCTCCCCCTTGGCACTGAGGAGATCTTTTAAAATGCAGAACTGATCAAGCCAAATCTACTTAAAAAAAAATTAAAACTTTTCTAAGATTTCCCTCCGTCCCCCTGAATCCTCAGCCTGACAGCACAAGTGTGCTGTGTCCCAGCTTTCCAGACTGGGAGAGGTGTGCTTCGTGTCAGTCTAGCTAAGCTGGAATGATGTCTTTCCCTGTATAATTCTGGGTTCGAGTCGTCCACAGATAATTCTGCTGTAAGGGAGATGAAGGTGGGACTCATAATGCTGGAAGATTTCTATGAAAAAATGTCAGATGGGAGGCCAAGAATATGTCAGATGTCCACTACTAACACGTGCAAAGTATGTACAGGTACTAACTTTTTATTCCTGGTAAATAAATCCATTGAGTTTGGTCCTATTGTTATTCCCATTTATCGGATGTAGAAAATGAGGTTAAACCCCTTGCCCAAGATCACCCAGTCAGGATCTGGATTCACGTGGGGTGACTCCATAGCCCATTACTACTTCCTTCCATTACTACTATAATTATATGCTACAGAAACTTCAGCAGACATTCTGGAGATTTTAAATTCTCTATGAAAGAGACAAAGAAAGAGATGGTCTCTTTTTGTGTGGATATGATGACTGGAATTTTCAGTCACCTCTTCACGAGCTTGGAATAAAGCTGAACCCCACAGAGGACAGAGTTGATAGAAATGAAAAAAAAATTATACTCCTCTGGTGCTTGTGTGTGTGAATGGTTCACAATGCACTCTCCAATTAATTAGAGGTTTCCTTGAGATCAAAGGGTCCCATTGGGTATGTCATGGCATGGACAGGATATCAGAAGTTTTGCTGCAGTAACAAGTAACTCCCAAATCTCCCAAAACAAAAGAGGTTCATTCCTTGTTTGTGCTACATGGTCACTGTGACCTGGCTATGGCTCTGGTTCAATGGCTTTGGAGCACACAGTCTTTGGTGTCCAGGATGATCTGACATTTCTGGCCACTGTGATAGAAGGAAAGCACAAGGCAGAGTATACACTGGCTCTTAAAGGCGTAGCTTGGAAGTGACACGTCATTTCTGCCCACATTTCAGTGGCCAAAGCAAGATGCATGGCCATTATGAGTCCCCAAGGGGAATAAGTGACATAATCCTTTTGCTAGGAGGGCTACTAATTTGGAGGGACAGTCAGTCAATTTACCATGAGACATTGAACCCTTAGCCAGACGGTGTATGGACAGAGGCTGGGTTGATCAAAACCCTCTAGAAATATCTTTGGGCACAACTAACCTTCCCTGTTTACTCCCAGAGTCCTGTCCAAACATCCTTTTCTACAGTTCAGTTCAGTTCAGTCGCTCAGACATATCTGTCTCTTTGCGACCCCCTTGAATCATAGCACGCCAGGTCTCCTTGTCCATCACCAACTCCCAGAGTTCACTCAAACTCATGTCCATCGAGTCGATGATGCCATCCAGCCATCTCATCCTCTGTCGTCCCCTTCTCCTCCTGCCCCCAATCCCTCCCAGCATCAGGGTCTTTTCCAATGAGTCAACTCTTCTCATGATGTGGCCAAAGTACTGGAGTTTCAGCTTTAGCATCAGTCCTTCCAAAGAACACCCAGGACTGATCTCCTTTAGGATGGACTGGTTGGATCCTTTTCTACACCGTGAAGTAAAAACAATTGAAAATCTTGACCTTGATTGATTACTAATTCTAGCAAGAACCAGGGCACAAGGATGCTGTTCACACAAAGACAGGATTGGCATTTGAGATATTTTTTATTAATTTTTACTGGAGTGTGTGTATATATATCTATATATACCCTCATTTTTAGATTTCTTTCCCATTTAGGTCACCAGAGAACTTTGAACAGGTGGAACCTGGGATTTTACTCTCTGTATCCTAAGGTCCTTTTGGCTCTAATAAGGGACACTCTGAGTAGGTGAGCTGAACTGGTGGCCCAAAGAGCCAGTGTCCTGGCCCTTCAGCCCCACTGGCATCCATCCACCTCTTCTCCTGGCTTGAACTGGCCTGTTGACAGCGGTAGCAGTGACCACACAGGCTCACTGATAACCAGGGAGCGTGTTAAAAACATATAGGCAACAAACTGTATTTTTCTTCTTATTAAGGCTCTGGAGACAAGAACATGACAACATTTTGGCAGCTGGGACTATAGCCATGTGCGAGAGGAAAGTGATTTGCATGAGCAATGCAAAACCACCTGGTTTATTGCAACTGACTCTGAACAAGTCAAATGAATCAGACTCCCAGTTGGATAGCAGAGGAAGCTGACTTACACACACACACACAGCCCCTGCAAAGAACTCTATAAAACACAACCACCCAACACACGTGTTCCGTACAGAGAAGCTGCTAAGGAACCTCTTGCCTTCTTGCTCTCCCTTCCCAGCCTTAATTTTCCGGGTGAGTTTGTATAAATTCTCTTACTTTGGTAACTTTATGGCTGGGCTCCCTCATCCCAAGCCCACCCACTTCTCTATGGATGCCCTTAGGAAGGATATGCTTAGTGGTGCCAAGGATTCAGAGCAACAGGAGTGCTTGTCCTGTAACCATCGACAAACAGAACTTCTCTCCAGCCCACCTGACTGAAGAACCCTAGGTGCCACTCCCTGGCTCGTTCTTCTGCACACTGAAGTTTCCAGACCTTGGTCTTGAGCTGTCAAATGCTGCTTATGGATCTACTGGGCCTTCACATCCCCTCAGCCCCCCAGGGTTTCTGCTCTCTCCTTGCTGCTGTTGTTCCGTCACCAAATCGTGTCCCACTCTTCACTCCTCTGTGGACTGCAGCACACCAGGCTTCCCTGTCCTTCACCATATCCCAGAGTTGGCCCACGTTCATGTCCATTGAATTGGTGATGCCATCCAGCCATCTCATCCTCTGTCGTCCTCTTCTCCTTCTGCCTTCAATGTTTCCCGGCATCAGGGTCTTTTTCCAGTGAGTCCCCTGTTTGCAACAGGTGGCCAAAGTATTAGAGCTTCAGCTTCAGCATCAGTCCTTCCAGAATATTCAGGGTTGATTTCCGTTTTGGATGGACTGGTTTGGTCTCCTTGCTGTCTAAGGGACTCTCACGAGTTACCTCTAGCACCACACTTTGAAAGCATCAATTCTTCAGTGCCTTGTCGTCTTTCTTGTCCAGTTCTCACATCCATACTACTGGAAAAACCATAGCCTTGACTACACCAACCTTTGTCGGCAAAGTTTGCCAGGTAGTAAAGACATATCCCAGCAGTGCATTTCTTTTCTGGAAAGGCCTTCATGAAGGTTGGTTACAGGCAGGTCTGGGCTGGGAAAGGTAGTTGTGTGTATGGAAAAGACAGAACATGGTAGGCGGGGTCATAAAGAAGGTCTTGTAATGTAAGGAAAGAGCACTTAGCAGGAGGCTGAAGATTTGATTTTAAGACTGAGTTGGTTACTAATCCTGATAATTCTAAGTTTACTTGAGCTCTCACCCTTTGTTCATTCTTTGAACAAACATACATTAAGTGCCTACTACAGGCCAATACTGTATTGGCTGCTGAGGGGTAGGGTGGTTGTAGCCAGCCTTCAAGATGGCCCACAACAATCGTCGTCTTCTGATATTCACATTCTTGTGAATATCACTCTCCCGCAATGAATAGCTGATCTGTGTAACCAATAGGATAATGTAGAAATGACAGTCCATGATTCCCATGACTAGGTCATAAAAGGCACAGTGATTTCTGCTTTGCTTTCTCTTGGAATTCCCATACTGGGGAAGCCAGCCATCATGTTGTAAGGATGCTCAGTGGGGCTTGGAGAGGTCTCTGTGGGAAGGACCTGAGGCCTCCTCCCAGTAAGCGGCACCATGTGAGTCAGCTACTGTGGAATAGATCTATCAGCTCCAACCAAGCCTTCAGATAACTGCAGCCCACCTGACATATTTTTTGCAACATCAAGAAAGACTTCTGGGAAATTCCCTGGCAATCCAAACGGTTAAGATTCTGGGCTTTCACTGCTGCAACTGGGATTCAATCGCTGATCAGGGATCTCCCAAAGCTACATATAATGGCCAGAAAAATAAATACAAATGTTAAAAAAAAATCATGTAGAGAAGGACTTTTGTCCAGAATCATTTATCAGAGCTGCTTCTGAGTTCCTGACCCACAGAAGCTGGATAATCGTTGTTGATTATTTTAAACTGCTCTCTTTGGGGGCACTTTGCTAAGCAGTAGCAGAGAGCTAATAATGTAGCAGCCAGGACATAGAGATCCTTACCCCTACCATCATGGAGCTGCAATCTAGTGAAGTGGGGCTGAAGAAGAAGAATAGACAAAGGAAGCAAATCAAGTGAATAAGTGTGGCTCATGGTAAGGGCCGTGAAAGAAGCAAGCAGGGGGCTGGGCTGAGGCGTGATGGGCAAGTGCCTTCAGACAGGGTGGGCAGGGCATACCTCCCCAGGGAGCGGACATTTAAGCAGACACTGAAAGGTAAGGCTCCTAGGGGCAGCCCCTGCTCCTAGATACAGAAGCTCCACTTCAAGGATGACGGAGCCTCCCAGCCTGCCCTTGGCTGCTCATCTCTGATTTTTTTCATCCTTTAATCTTTTTATTTATAAAAAAATTTAACAATCTAAAAAAAAAAAAAGCCATTTATTTGGCCACACCAGGCCTTAGTTTCAGCATGTGGGCTCTTAGCTGTGCCATACAGGATTTAATTCTCTGATCAGGACTCGAACCTGAGCACCCTGCATTGAGAGCACACAGTCTTAACTGCCGAACCACCAGGAAGTCTCAAAATTTACCAGTCTTCAGGTTCTTAAATGTATCGCACATCACTTCATGCGTTAATTAGCATTATTCTTGCTCCCTTTAAGATGTGCAGCATCCTCACTCCAGCTGTTTGCAGCCCTCCAATTTCTGGTTCAGTCTCCTCTTGTTTCTCTTCTCCAGGTAGACAAAGTAGGCATCTTCTTTTTTTTTTTTTTTTCCATTCATGGATATGTTCCTAGAGATTCAGCTGATAGTTTTTGCTAACTGGCTCCTACTGAAGCCTCGGCTGGTCTGCAACTTGTAGTGTTATTTATAATAAGTTTAAGAAATGAACTTCTACCTTGTCTAAGCCATTGCATTAGGAGTTCTCTAGATTGTAGCTTCTTAGGTGCTCCGCTGTGTAGTACCAGGGGGCCAGCACCATTATGTGGGGTCTTGGAGGCTATGGTTTGAGGTTGGCCCTTTATTCTAACAGCAGTGAGAGACAGTCATTGGTGGGTTTAAGCAGTAAAGCAAAATGATCTCATTTGTTCTTTAAAAAGTTCGCTCTGCTTATTCCATGGGTCTGTACTCTCCAAGTCTCAGGTTTCTAATTTTTAAAACAGGAGTCTGAGATAGAATTTTCCACCCTGCTTATCCCCGCTAAAGGTCTCCTTTCCAGGCTAAACATGCCAGTTCTTTTAACCTTCTTTCACAAAGTTTGGTCTCTTCACAAGCCTGGTTGTTCTCTGTGGAGTATACATGTATGCAGTCCTCTGGAACTGGATTACTTCAAACCCATCTCAACATTTCACCCATTGTCTGTCCAACCTGGGGTGGAGCAGGACCGCCAGCCTTGCTGTGAGATCAGTTTTGAGATGTGTTAACTGACATAGTTTCATTGCAAAATCTCTTTGCTGCTCCTGAAGTTGAATTGTATGAAACCATTCCTTGCTACCCTGAGGCTGTCTCCGACCCCAATCCCTCATCCTGCATTCTCTCTGCAATTGGCAACACTAGGGCAGAAAAGACCAGGGGTCCTTGCAGGACATTTCCTCTGCGATAGTTGGGGGCAAGAGATGGCTTGATTGGGATTCCAGGAATCTTCTCTGCAAGCATGACATAATTCAGTCGCTCAGTCGTGTCCGACTCTTTGCAACTGCGTGGACTGCAGCACGCCAGGCCTCCCTGTCCATCACCAGCTCCCAGAGTTTACCCAAACTCACGTCCATTGAGTCGATGATGCCATCCAACCATCTCATCCTCTGTCGTCCCCTTCTTCTCCCGCCTTCAATCTTTCCCAGCATAAGAGTCTTTTCCAATGAGTCAGTTCTTTGCATCAGGTGGCCAAAATTAGCTTCAGCATCAGTCCTTCCAATGAATAGTCTGGACTGATTTCTTTCAGGATGGACTGGTTGGATCTCCTTGCAGTCCAAGGGACTCTCAAGAGTCTTCTCCAACACCACAGTTCAAAAGCATCAATTCTTCAGCTCTCAGCTTTCTTTATAGTCCAACTCACATCCATATATGACTACTGGAAAAACCATAGCTTTGACTACGTGGACCTTTGTTGACAAAGTAATGTCTCTGCTTTTTAATATGCTGTCTAGGTTGGTAATAATTTTTCTTCCAAGGAGCAAGCCTCTTAATTTCATGGCTGCAATCACTATCTGCAGGGATTTTGGAGCCCAAATAATAAAGTCCGTCACTGTTTCCATATTCTTTAGAAAAAGTGGCTAAAAGACATGATCTTCTCATTGGAAACATTTGGATCTAAGTTCCAAAGAGAATCATCTGAGAATTATGCTGTGGATGGGTCTGAAGCCTGATGGAGAGTTCTCATACAAAGGATCAGATCGGCCTGGAGTTCATATAAAAGATCACAATAGCTAATTTAGATAGGAATGATAGCTTTCCAACTGGAGTAACAGATAAGTGCATCCAGAAACAGCTTCTTTAGGCAGTGAAGCCACAAATGGCTGCCTTCAGAGAGAAGAGGGAAATGGTAGAAGGCAGAAGAATTTAGGTCAGCCAGAATGGGGCCCCAAAAGTCAAGTTCAGAAATAATTTAACAGATAGGAATCCAAAGAATATGTGGTTTGCCTGACAAATGACATTCACTTTGAAAGTGAAAATGAAATTGGAGAAAGCAAAATTGCTGCATAACGGGTCCTGGAGATTAAAGAGATATGATACCAGGGGAGAAGGGAGTTGTAAAGCCTTCCTAGTTAAGCATGGAAATACAGTGAATGAGTCTTGGCCCCTAAGGGTCAGGTGAAGCACACACAGATAATGGCTTAATCCCAAGTAGCTCCAGAACAATGTTCATTAGCAGAGAGTCTCAAGCTCTTGACAAATATGCCTGGCCAGGCTCACGCCACCTCCTCTCCAACTGCTCATTTTCAGAGGAACTCTCACAGCACAAGGCCACTTAATCCAACAGTTAAGCCAAGGAAAATTGGAAAACTGCTTTTTCCCTGAATGTCAAGGGACCTCCAAAGAGCTGGATAGTGTGGAACGAGGAAGAAACGATGCACGTTGAAACTGAAGAAGCACCGTGGGGCTGGCAGAACCTTGCCCTGGCAACATAACCATCCCTGGCCACTTCGCAGGAGACACACGGACTTCTGCCCAGGGACATCTGGGCTTCATTCCTGGTCTGATGAATGGATTCTCTGTGACTGGTAGACCAGACAGTCGATCTTTATGATACTCATTTCATCCACTCCTAGGACAAGCGTAATCACATCTATTGATCCCTTTCTTCTTCACAAAAAGAAAGGCTTGCACAGCATTTTTGTCAACACCGACTTCTCATTTAACCCTCACAGTCATTCTACAAAGGGTATGATTGGCTCTATTTTATGGAAGAGGAAACAGGCCCAGAAATGTGAAATGACTTGCCCAAGGTGTAGACCTATGTGGAATAAATAAGCCTAGAACACAAATAATCCGATTTCCGATGCAGGGCTCTTTGTCTGACCCCATGACCATCTGTTGAACAAGAGAAACTCTGAGCACTGCTGCTAGGTTATAGTATATTATGGTAAAGAGCATGAGTTTTGGAATAAGCCAACTCAGTTTCATGTTCCAACTTTGTGACTTTCTAGTAGTGTCACTTGGTCACGTGAGTTTTAGCATCTTGTTTATAAAAAGAGGATCAAGATGACACCTTGGGCACAAGCTTACTGTGGATTCAATGTCCAGGAGTGTTTGGTGCATCACACAGCAAGTGCTTAATGAATGGAAACCTGTTTTCAGAGTCAGCCATGGGAACGTGTTGCTGGAAAACCTGATGGGAGTCATTAGGAGGGATGGCTCTGAAGTCAGATGACATGGATTTGAATTCTGACTCTACCATTTGGAAGATGAGTGACCTTAAGAGAATTGTTTAACTTTTCTAAGTTTTATTTTCCTCATCTATAAAATGGGGTCAATACTTGTCTTCTTTTATTATTGTAAGAATTAAATGAAATACTTGAAGAATGCATGGCACACTGTGAGTGCAACAGAATTATTCTCCACTGCTGCGTTGTTTTATTGTGACTGTTTATTAATGATCAGGAAGAAGAGTCAGGGCCTCGTTAAAGTGACCAGTTCTAGAAAACTAGTACCCACATCCACATGCAGAGAAGCCAAAGTTGTTGGTGTTACAATATGGGGTGATTGAGACCTGAAGAGTGTTTTTTTCAGATCCCAGACCTGGGGCTGTATTTGCATTTCAGCATCAAGTCAGTCTCAATGTCTTTCTTCTCTTCATCAGGCTTTGTAGCGAATAGTATCTCAGCACTGTCTGTAATGGCTATTTGGGATTCCTCCCATCAACAATGGGTTCTCATTTTCAATGCAGTCCATACGTTCATCCACTCATTCCTTCCTTTCCTCTTTCATCCATTCATTTACCCATCTATATGTTTATCCTTCTATTCCACAAACATTTCTTGTACGTCTTCTTGGGTGCCAGGCCTTGTTTATAAAGTGCGGCGATGAATCAGATATGGCCATGCCATTCTGGAGCCAATATTGTACTGGAGGATCTGAGGCTTGTGTACAAATCCCATAGTCCAAGGAAGGATGAGGTAAGGGTCACTATAGCGTTAGTGTTAGTCGCTCAGTCAGTCCAACTCTTTGCGACCCATGGACTGTAAAAATGCCAGGCTCCTTTGTTCATGGAATTCTTCAAGACTACTGGAGTGGGTAGCCATTTCCTTCTCCAGGGAATCTTCCCAACCCAGAGATCAAATCCGGGTCTCCTGCATAGCAGGCAGATTCCTTACCAGGAGACGTGGTTAAAGTGTCAGGGAAAGAGAGCACACTGAGGGAAGCTCTTCAGCAGTGTTGATCAACTCCAAGAGCTTCCCCTTGGTTAAATGCCAGAGATCATTTCACAATTTATCTTTCTTTCTCTCTTCAAGATCCCAGAAATCCCTACCTCCTAGTCAATTTCTTAGTAACAACCTCTTTTCTTTTTTAAAATTAGTTGTGTTTATTTATTTATTTATTGAGGTGTTATGGGTCTTCGTGGCTGTGCAGGTCTCTCTCTAGTTTCCGCAAGCAGGGGCTACTCTCTAGTGGTGGTGTGCGGGCTTCTCATTGCGGGGACTTCTCCTGCTGCAGAGCACAGACTCTGGGGTGCAAGAGCTTCAGCAGTTGCGGCTCCTGGACTCCAAAGCATAGGCTCAGTAGATGTGGCTCACAGGCTGAGTTGCTCTGAGGCATGTGGGAGCTTCCCAGATCAGGGATTGAACCTGTGTCTCACATGGGTGGACAGATCCTTTACCACTGATCTACCAGAGAAGCCCTTTCTTTTTTAATTTTTATTCAAGTATAGCTGATTTACAGTGTTGTGTGAGTTTCAGGTATGCAGTAAAATATACATACGTACATATGTATAGCTGAATATAGTTAGTACAGTTATACATACATACATATTAGTCACTCAGTCATGTCTGACTCTTTGCAATCTCATGGACTGTAGCCTGTCAGGCTCCCCTGTCCATGGGACTCTCCAAGTGAGAATACTGGAGTGGGTTGCCGTTCCCTCCTCCATGGTATCTTCCTATTACATAATAAGTTCTTTTTACATTCCCTTCTATTATAGGTTATTATAAGATGTTGAGTTTAGTTCTCTGTGCTATATAGTAGGTCCTTGTTAGTTATCTACTTTATATATAGTAGTGTGTATATGTTAATCCCAAACTCCTAATTTATCCCTCTCCCCGCTCCCCTTCAGTAACCATAAATTTGTTTTCTATGCCTGTGAGTCTATTTCTATTTTGTACATAAATTTCTTTGTATCCTTTTTCTTAGATTCCACACGTAAATAATGTGATATGATATTTGTCTTTCTCTGTCTAGCTTGCTTCATTCAGTATGATAATTTCTAGGTCCATTCATGTTGCTGCAAATGGCATTCTTTCTTTCTTTTTTCTGGCTGAGTAGTATTCTGTTGTATATGTGTACCACATCTTCTTTATCCATTCATCTATCAATGGACACTTGGGTATAACAACTTCTCTTCTATCCTGGCAGAAAGTGCTTCCTTGTTCAGGTCAAAGCTAATTGTTGCAGTCAATCCATGGTGGGCCCAGCCTTTTCTTATCCAGTCTCAGTGAGAGAAAGAAAAACACTAGACCAGATCATGGGCTAGACACTCACATGTCTGAGCCTTGGCCAGAGGGGTGATGGGACCACTAAGTGAGATGGGGAATTCAGGAGCAGAGCAGGTTTGATGAGTATGATGGGGGAAGAGACAGCAGAGTCATGAGTCTGTTGAGGTCCTGAGAGACATCCAGGTGAAAGTCTCCATGCAGAGTTGGATATTTGGGTCTGAAGCTCGAGGGAGATACTGATTTGCAAGTCATGATATGGGTACAGATATAATAGAAGCCATGTGAGCAGGTCCATATCCCAGGAAGAGGGTCCATAGTGAGAAGAGAAGGAAATCCATGATGAATCCCCCAGGAACATGAGAACTGAAAGAGTGGGCAAAGGCAAACTTCCAGAGAAAGCTGCCAGCATGGGTGAATGTAACCAGTGAGACAAAAACCCAAGATGGATGAATGCTGGTTCAAATGACAAAGAAGAGGATTCTAAGAATGTGGTCAGCCTTGTCAAATGCTTCAGGTAGATCAACTAAGGTTAAGAACTCAAAGTTCATTGGGTTTGACAAATAGGCAGTGATTTCACAGGTGGAGTGACAGAAGAAAGAGGTTGTGAAATGTGCACTGTTTCAAGAAGATAATGATAGGATGCAAGCATAGAGGGATTCGCTTTGAAAAGATGCTTCCCTTCCTAAGTGACAACAAGAGAGGAAATTACAATAGGAGAAAATAGTTAATTTTGGAAGTGACTGGGAGGAATCTGGGGGAATTTATATATGGTGGCCTTTACTTTGGGAAGTAAGAGATGCTTGGGATAGTGTGAGAATGGGAGTCGGACAGGACTTGAGGAGTTGGTGGTTTGGATGAAGTTTGTGAAGAATGGAAGAGGGGAAGGGATAAACATCGAGGTCAGATGGGTGATTTTTCAAGGTCAGGATTTTAGAGGTAGATGTTGTTCTTTGCTGTTTAGTCACTAAGTCATGTCTGACTCTTTTGCGATCCCATGGACTGTAGTCTGCCAGGCTCCTCTGTCCATGGGATTTCCCAGGCAAGAATACTGGAGTGGGTTGCCATTTCCTTCTCCAGGGGATCTTCTTGACCCAGGGATCCAACCCACATCTTTGCATTGGCAGGTAGGTTCTTTACTGCTGAGCCAGCAGGGAAACCCAGAGGTAGATGTTGGCAAGTCATAAATGTAAGCTCCGGCAATGGAAGAGAAGGGTATGGAAATAGGTAAAACAAGACTTTGGAAGATGAGGTGTTTTACGCATCTTGAGGGCATCTGAAATGGTGGCAAGGGTGGGGGTGGAGAGTGAGGCTGTGAACCAATGCCAGCAGACACCAAATCTGCATAGTGAGGGTCTGCTTCATGCCAGGCACTGGACACCATCATGCCCAGTAGGCATAGGTGATAAATTTGAAAATAGTGTGTGAGAGAGGTGGGTATAGGGAGACATATAGCATAGGACATAGTCTTCTATGCAGTGGTATCATTGTAACTTGTGGAGACACATGTCTTTGAACCACATGGGAATGGAAATTCTGATAAATGTCTGTGGGGGATGAGGAGAATACTAACCACCTGGGTTGTGTGAGCTGTGTGTTTTAAGGGCATGGTGGTAACAATTGTGGAGAGATGAACAGCCGCCCCTGGAGAAGGCTGCAGAGAAGCAGATCATTAGGGACACCACGTGCCTAGCCATGTGTTAACTGCTTGAGTAACAACAGCGTTTGGCCCTGCTCTGAGGGTCCCTGGAACCTTTTGAGCGCCCATCTGTGCTGCCAGACCTCGATGGGTTTACTGTTTCTCTCTGCCCTGTTGGCTAAGCCCTGCTCACACAGGGATAATGAAGGTCTCATTTGCCTCCAACAATATGGTGCCTTTCTGCATAATTTACATGTTTTCTTCAAGGCTCAGACACTAAGTAATGAAGTAACAAATTCTGGTGCAGGGTCTTGCTACTGATACGTGGAAACCCAGATTCTGTTTCTTTATTCTTCTGTGGCTCCTCCCCAGCACAAGCCTGGGAAGATGTATCTCAGTCCCTGTCTTGGCAGGCACGTGTCGAAGAGAGAACTTGGACTTCTCAGGATGACTGGCTGCATCTAAATGCTAGCTTTATGTCACTGTCACCTCTTGAAATTCAGTAGCAGTCGGCTGATTTATAAATACTTCTCTGAGATGAGATTTTGTTTCTAATTTGTAATAACATTAATGACCACTTATTGAGCACTTACAGGGGTCAGCCACTGTGCTAAGGATTTATGTGAAGCATTTTTTAAAAATCTGCACAGCAGCAGATACAATAGGTTCTTTTTTCACTTTTCATTTTCAAGGAGGTAACTGAAGCTGAGGGAAAATCAGTTATCCATGGACACAGCTCCTGATGGAGCAGGATCACACTCAGAGCTTGTGCTCTCGGTCACCACCACACCTCTTCCTTAGACTTTCTAGCCCTCCGTCATTTGCCATCAGTGTGTTCATAATGTTTCAGGTCTCACATTTGTTCATTTGGCCATCTTTCACTGAGCACCAAATCTGTTCTAGAGATCATGGGAAGTCGTGACCTCAAGGAGTTGAGGATTGCTAGAATGTAAACTAAGGCAAGAGGACTTCCCGGGTGGCTCAGTAGTAAAGAATCTGCTTGCAATGCAGGAGACTCAGGTTCAATCCCGGGTTGGGAAGATGCCCTGGAGGCAGGCACGGCAACCCACTGTAGTATTCTTGCCTGGAGAATCCCCATGGACAGAGGAGCCTGGTGGGCCACAATCCATAGGGTTGCAAAGAGTCAGACACACTTGAAGTGACTGAGCGTGTAGGCACACAAACTAAGGCAACCAGCAGGGGGTCTCTGATGCTCAGGGTGAGATGGGAGCCAGTTCACAGAGGGCCGTGTGGCCAGAGTCAGGGCTCACAGGTAACAGGAAGACCTTTGAGGAATTCGAGTAGTGGAGTGAACATTATGCAAACAAATACTCATCACTCACCTCCTGCATGTCAGATATTAAGGAGGGCGATGGTGTAGGATGTAGCATAAGGCATATCAAGTGCCTAGAATTTAACTCAGAGTAAGTGCTTCCTTAAATTTTGTGCCCTAGGTGCCTGGCTGTCTCACCCTAGTCCGGGCCTTGGAGGGAGCTACCAGGGACTGAAGGATGAACACGACTTGGATCTGCACCCTTAAAATGTGATGAACTACGGGGAGGAGAGAAGACTGGACAAAGTTCCAACTGACCTCTCACATAGGGCACTGCATGAGTGCCTCCACCACATACCCCTGCACTGCAGCTGCAGGAGTGTTGCACGCCATCAGTGTTCCTCTTGGAGACAAGTCCTGATGACATCCATGTCCTTCTGTCACCCTCTCAATCACAATCGCCAGTTTGCATTCCCAAAAGTGTTTTGCAAGTCTCCTCAAAGTGGTGGGTGTTGGACTACTTCCACTGACTTTTTCCTGTTGTCTGGGTACCAACCTCTGGTACACTAGGCCTAGAGGGTGGTTCTAGAAATTCCTACAATATAGATCCATCTTGGAGACTTCCCTGGTGGTCCAGTGGCTGAGATTCTGCGCTCCCAATGCAGAGGACCTAGATTCAATCCCTGGTCAGGGAACTAGATCCCACATGCCACAATTAAGAGTTCACGTGCTGTGACTAACGATCCTGCATGCTGCAACAAAGACTGACGATCCCATGTGCTACAGCTGAGACCCAGTGCAGCCAAGTAAACGAGTATTGGATATAGGTTCATCTTGTATCACCAAGATCTGGGATTCAAAGGCAAGCTAGATAACTGTTCAACTGAGTGGGGTGAGAGTAGGATGGCGGAGCAGCCCCTATATTTTTCTAAGTTTTAGAATCCAAGGCTGGGGATCCTTCAGATCTCCCCATTCTTTTGACTTGGACCCTGTGAGTTCAAAATCTAGTCCATTGCTCTTTCACAGTTCACACACAGTTCAGTTGCTGAGTCATGCCTGACTCTTTGCGACCCCATGAACCGCACTCCCGGAGTTCACCCAAACTCTTGTCCATTGAGTTGGTGATGCCATCCAACCATCTCATCCTCTATCGTCCCCTTCTCCTCCTGCCTTCAATCTTTCCCAGCATCAGGGTCTTTTCCAATGAGTCAGCTCTTCACATCAGGTGGCCAAAGTATTGGAGTTTCAGCTTCAACATCAGTCCTTCTAATGAACACCCAGGACTGATCTCCTTTAGGATGGACTGGTTGGATCTCCTTGCAGTCTAAGGGACTCTCAAGAGTCTTCTCCAACACCACAGCTCAAAAGCATCAATTCTTTGGCTCTCTGCTTTCTTTATAGTCCAACTCTCACATCCATACATGACTACTGGAAAAACCATAGCCTTGACTAGATGGACCTTTGCTGACAAAGTAACGTCTCTGCTTTTTAATATGCTGTCTAGGTTGGTCATAACTTTCCTCCCAAGGAGTAAACGTCTTTTAATTTCATGACTGCAATCACCATCTGTAGTGATTTTGGAGCACAAAAATATAAAGTCAGCCACTGTTTCCACTGTCTCCCCATCTATTTGCCATGAATTGATGGAACCAGATGCTATGATCTTAGTTTTCTGAATGTTGAGCTTTAAGCCAACTTTTTCACTCTCTTCTTTCACTTTCATCAAGAGGCTCCTTAGTTCTTCTTCACTTTCTGCCATAAGGGTGGTGTCATCTGCTCTTTAGAAATTATAAACAAGTTTATCCTAAATAAAGAGAAGCTGTCACTCCAGGTCACCTCTGCTTCCACGTCTTCAACTCCAGTAATTCCCAATGGTTTGGCCTTATATCATTACTATGGTTGTCGTTCAGGTGCTAAGTTGTGTCCAACTGTTTGCAGCCCCATGAACTGCAGCACTCCTGGCTTCCCTGTCATTCACCATCTCCCGGAGTTTGCTCAAACTCATGTCCTGGAGTTTGCTCATGACTCATGATGATGTCATCCAACCATCTCATCCTCTGTCATCCCCTTCTCCTCTTGCCTTCAAGCTTTCCCAGCATCAGGTTAGGTTTTTTTTTTTCCCCCAATGAGTCAGCTCTTTGCATCAGGTGACCAAAGTATTGGAGCTTGAGCATCAGTCCTTCCAATGAATATTCAGGTTAGATTTCTTTTAGGATTGACAGATTTTGAGCAAGATTTCTCCTTGCTCTTCAAGGGACTCACAAGAGTCTTCTCCGGCACCACAGTTTGAAAGCATCAGTTATTTGGATTGTGGATTAAATGGCCAAAGAGAAAAACTGCATTAAGTTTCTAGAGGGGGGGACATGGCTGGCAGGAAACAGGAGTCTCTGAGTAGTAGAATGTGAAACACAGTCCTTGCAGACTCTATATGCTAAGGCTGACCCAGAAAGACAGAGATTGTTCTGGCACTATCTGCCTGAGAAAAGTCAGTTCAGTTGGGACACAAGGGGGTGCTCACCTAGGCTAAGACAACAGACCCATGAGGGCCGGGGTTCTCTTGGGGGAGGGGGTCAGTTTTACTGTCAACTGGATGATGGATGCAGCACAGTTCAGCAGAAAGGGCGTTGGTCTCTGGGACTTCCCTGGTGGCCCAGTGGTTAAGACTCTATGCCCAATGCAGGGGGCATGGGCTCAATTCTTGTGGGGAAATAAGATCCCACATGCCCCCTGGTATAGCCTAAAAAAGGGGAGGGTGTGGAGCCCTGGTCTGGGAAATGAGAAGCTTAGTTCAAGGCTAGCTCTCCTCCCATCCCAGGGCAAGTAAATTGGCTGCCCTGGATTTTTCTTCACTTCAGAATGACTAGATGATCACTCATATTGCTTCCAGCTCATAGATTTCCCATTCTATGAATGCCCGGGAAAAAAAAGGAAAACATCACCCCATCTGGCTCCCACCTTCCAGAGAATGACTTGTGGAGCTGTTGCTCTTTGGGGACAGATGGTAGGCAGGTATCTGTTTCCATATTTGGTGTGATGTAAGGAGGAAGCAAAGAAAATAATGATGTCTGAGCCAACTTACCCGGGCAGGCTGGCTCCTCACCCAGCCGCCCTGACCAGCTGTTTACCCTGTGTGGTTTGTCCTGGGGCCCCTTGGGGTCTGGTACCTGACCCACCCTCCCCAGTCAAACTGGCTATTTCCAAAATTATTCCCCAGGGGACCCTACCTGTTTGAGGACTCTCTCTCTCTCTCTCTCCTTTTTTTTTTTTTTTTGATGCTTTCAACTGTTGCTCTCATGGTCCTCAGTCCCAGAGGTCTTCATTGAAACCAACCAAGCATGTAACACTTCAAAAGAAATGTTGCCACAAGATATTTAACACTGCAAATCCTCTTTCTGGGCACAGCTTCTGTCTTTCCACTGCACTCCAAGTCTGCAGTGCCCACTAATAAAAAGAGCAGGGGCTTTGGAGCACAGTACGTATATGGGGTCCTGGGCAGAGCCTCTGTTTTCCTCTCAGTACAGAGAGGGTAACAGCACATACCTGGATGAGCGTGGATGGGAGAATGAAAGAGAGGATGGCTGAGAAACATCCAGGGTCGTAGAAAGAACACGCGAGTTCCTTCCTTTTCTGCTTGTGGCAGCCACTGAGTTGCGTCCTCGAAATTATCCCACCCGAGATGATGTCAGTTGTGAGAACTCTTACCTTCTGCTGTGTCTGGTTTAAGCATGGGTAAGTGACCTAATTCTGGCTGATACATGAGGGGAAGTCTGTTGAGAAGGCTTGTGGGAAAGGTTGCCTTTCTCCGAATGGGCGACCTAAGAAGGAGACAGTCCCTGTTCTCCTCTGGATAAGGTACTCTCTGAGGGTGGCCTCTGTAATCCCTGCAGCCATTTTGCTGCCAGAAGGAGGATGAAGCCGATAGACATTATGCAGGGCCAAGCCCTGGCTTGTAAGAGCGCCCTCTCAGCTCTCCTCTGGGGATACTCTACCCCTGGACTTCTGGTTACGTGGTGGCTTAACTCACATATTTCCTTACCATTTAAGCTAGTTTGATTTAGGGTGTTCTGTTCCTCTCAGCTGAGGGCATCCAAATTGCTAACCCTCTCATCATGGGCCCCTCCTCTTAATTATCAATTCTTCAAATTCCCATGGCCCATTTCAATTTCCTCCTACTATAGCCCAGCTGGGCTCCTGAGCCAGCTTTTCCAAGAGCAGGACCCTTCCTGACCACCCTTATGAATTGACATGTGGCTGTTTCTGCCTAAACAAGCCCTGGTGCTGTTTTTTTGCCCCTAATCTCCAAGGCTGCAAAGTATTGCTGGAAAGGTATATTAAAGTCCAGCAGCCATATTCTAGGTCTATGCTTGCTTTCTTTCTGGGGCCATGGCTTCCAGTCTAAGTGCCCAGGGATTGAACCAGGGTTTCTTGCATGACAGGCAGATTCTTTACCATTTGAGCCACCAAGGAAGCCCCTTGCTATTTCCACCTCTGCACAATCGCTCATCATCTTCCTCCCAGATGATATGCCCTCTCTCTCTCTCCTAGAGCAAGCTTTTCCATCCTTCCAGGCCAATCCCAAATCCTTACAGTGAGATGCAAATGCAACCTCCTCAGAACTCCTGGAATGTTGTATCTCTCTTCAAATCCAGGTCAATGTCCTAATATAGATTTTCGTCTATTTCCTTTATATTCCCTAGTAGGTCCTGGTCTCCTTAGACAAGCTTTGCTTCATATGAAGAGCCACACAAATCTAAATTAAGAAAGAAACAAAGAATAAAGATTAAAGGTTCAGATTTTAAATCAGCCAGACTCTAGTTTGAAGATGAGCTGTGCTACTTAGTAAGTAAGGGAAATAAGGAAAATTATTAAACTCTGTGCCACAATATTTATCTGAAATTGGGCTTAATAATACCTACCTAAGGCAGTGGAAACAATGTCAGACTTTATTTTTGGGGGCTCCAAAATCACCACAGATGGTGATTGAAGCCATGAAATTAAAAGATGCTTACCCATTGGAAGGAAAGTTATAACCAACCTAGATAGCATAGTAAAAAACAGAGATATTACTTTGCCAGCAAAGGTCCGTCTAGTCAAGGCTATGGTATTTCCAGTGGTCATGTACGGATGTGAGAGTTGGACTGTGAAGAAAGCTGAGCACCAGAGAATTGATGCTTTTGAACTGTGGTATTGGAGAAGACTCTTGAGAGTCCCTTGGACTGCAAGGAAATCCAATCAGTCCATTCTGAAGGCGATCAACCCTGGGATTTCTTTGGAAGGAATGATGCTAAAGCTGAAACTCCAGTACTTTGGCCACGTCATGAGAAGAGTTGACTCACTGGAAAAGACTTTGATGGTGGGAGGGATTTGGGGGCAGGAGGAGAAGGGGACGACAGAGGATGAGATAGCTGGATGGTATCACTGACTCGATGGACGTGAATCTGAGTGAACTCCCGGAGTTGGTGATGGACAGGGAGGCCTGGCATGCTGCGATTTATGGGGTCACGAAGAGTCGGACACAACTGAACGACTGAACTGAACTGAAAATGGTCTGAAACTGTTTCCATTGTTTCCCCATCTATTTGCCATGAAGTGATGGGACCAGGTGCCATGATCTTAGTTTTCTGAATATTGAGTTTTAAGCCAACTTTTTCACTTTCCTTTTTCACTTTCATCAGCTGAATATGGAACTAGTCTTTTGCCCTACCATTCCTCATCATAATTCTTTGAACATGAGGGCGCTCATAGATAGTAAATGCTTCCACATGGTGGATTGCCTCACTCAGATGTTTATATCTTCTTTCCAACAGATAAAAGCAGAAGAGACTGTGACATTTTAAGAATCCTTCCTGTTACTATACTTGAGTGGTTCTTAAACTTTCGTGGGAATAATAATGTATTAGGGTTTCTATTTGGGGAGATTCCTAGCCTCACCCTGTGAGAGTCTGCTTGGTAGGCATAGGTGTGGCCCAGGACCCTGCATCTTTAACAAGCATCCAATCTGGTCACGATTTAGATGAGAAACGCTGAATCCTGGGTTGGAAACTGTGGCAGGGAACTGGATTCTCAAAGGAGAGGGCACACCATGACATTGAAGCAGGCATGACTGATAACCCAGGCAATTCACTGGATCTCAGTAGATGGACTCAATAGTCTCACAAGTAAGGTGGGAACCAGGTATCTTATGCCAAAAGAAGCATTCCTGTGGAAGATTCCGAAGGGAATGGGTCAAAAATAATAAAAGCTTTGGCCCCAATCTCAGGATAAGCTAAATCTCTAGTTCTATTCTGAAGACCAGAATGGTCTATGGACTACCTAGAGGTGAAATGGGCAGGGAAGCTTGGTGGGAAAGAAGGTGATCTCAGCCACCAAGGTCTGGAAACTTAACAGTTTTCTATGTCAAAAAGATAGTTCTTTGTTCATTTCCTTTTTGACCTCCCTTATTATTCTGTATAGTCCCTGTTGAAAATGGAAACCTAGTTTGGGAGAATAGCCTTAGGTGATATCAGTTACCAGAGAGGCGGGAACTGAGTAACCACCACTATTCCTTTCATCCAGAGCCTTTATACACATCGGGGCTTCCCGATAGCTCAGCTGGTAAAGAATCCACCTGCAATGCAGGACACGCCGCTCGACTCCTGGGTCGGGAAGATCGTTGGAGAAGGGATAGACTACCCACACTAGTATTCTTGGGATTCCTTTGTGGCTTAGCTGGTAAAGAACCTGCTTGCAATGCGGGAGACCTGGGTTCAATCCCTGGGTTGGGAAGATCCCTTGGAGAAGGGAAAGGCTACCCACTCTAGTATTCTGGCCTAAAGAGTTTCAT
This sequence comes from Nanger dama, assembly GCA_917880005.1. Classification (NCBI taxonomy): domain Eukaryota; kingdom Metazoa; phylum Chordata; class Mammalia; order Artiodactyla; family Bovidae; genus Nanger; species Nanger dama. Next base: position 23,311,262 of record CAKJTW010000025.1, on the reverse strand, counting down.
GGACTATATAATACAGTCCATGGGTCACAAAGAGTCCAACAGGACTGAGCAACTTTCACCTTCACCTTATACACATTACCTCCAATTTTCACAAGCATATTATAAAATAGATGTTAACAGTCGATGTTTTATTTTGGATGAGGAGTGAAAGTATCAGAGAGGTTAAGCAATTTGCCTGGGACCACACAGCAAAGAAGATGAAACTCAACATGCACAGGGTGAGCGCTTCTTACCAGAAGTTCTCCCGATGCCTCCTCATGCTTGCTCCCTGGAAGGCGTCATCCTTCAGTGGCCAGGAACTCCTCTCCTAGGACCCACCATTCCAGCCTGGCCAGGCACCTGGCAGAGAAAGTGATTTCTGAAGCAGAGGAAAACCCAGGAAGATTGCTCAGTTCCTGGGCGGGCTGCTTCCCAGCTGGGGATGACAGTTAATCTTGAAAATCAATTCCAGGCCTGCTCTCTCTCCGCAGACACTCCCCAGGGTAGGCCATGGCTCCTCTCACTGCTGTTAAACAGCACAAGATATGGTTGCCAGCATGAGGAGGTCAGGGGCAACTGTGTGCTGGGCCTCGGGACTTGCACAGAGCACTCGCTGCGGGGCTCGTAGGTGGCGCCTTCAGATGCGGCGGCAGGCACGGGGTGGGCGGACCAGACGTGAGCCCAGCCCTTCCACCTGTGCATGAGCAGAACTGGCTGTCTCCGTCAGCTTCGCTCTCTCACAGCCCAGGCACTGGCTCTTTTGGCTTTGTGACAAAGCCGTCCTTCTTCAGATGCTTTCTGGACTGTGGTCCTTCGACTTCCGAGACTTCTCCAAATATGGACAAGGCTGACCCGTGGGTGATGGCCCACCAGGGATCTGGGGTCCTCTGAGCGTGGCCCTGTGGTTTCTGATGTCTCACCGTCATATCCTGTCAAGACCACAGTGCTCCAGGATGAGTGGCCTGCACTAACTAGATCATGCTAGAATCTTCTGCTAAGCTCCAGAAGGCAGACAGGATATATCACTTTTTGAAAAAATTGGTTTTTGCTACCTAAGGCCCAGGAGTGGGGTTGTATAAGGACTATTTCCCTAACTGGCAGAGTGGGCACTGCCAGAATGTCTTCACATGTGGGTTGGGCAGCAGGGAGGGGCCGATAGAGCCCTGGTGCCATGCTTCCCCAAGGTTCTGGTGAGAAGGATGGTTTCTTTAAGCCTGAGTTATCCGGGGATCTCAGTCACCCTAGAGGGAAAAACCACACAGTCACTCCTTTCTCAGAATCCAGAATGGTAGAGGGAGTAGGGCACTGTGCTCAGGTCTAGAAAATTTGGACTGAAGTGAAGTTTCTGGAGAGAGGCTACATGCGGTGGAATCCCAGTTCTGCTGTTTCATAAATGTGTGATCTTGGGCAACTCACTTGATTTCCCTGAGCCTCGGTTTTCTCATCTGAAAAGGGTAATGATTCATGAATTCAAAAAGTTTGTACTAAGCAGGGAGCAAGTACTGTTCTAGATATGAGGGGTACGGTGGTAAATGAGATGGATGAGGTCTTAGGGGCTGACAATAACTCTGGGGATCAATGAGACAGTGAAGGAAAGAGACGGCTAATGAAGAAGGCGTGGCACGGGCATACAGCAGAGAACTGCTCAGCCATAAAAGGAGCAAAGCTGTGTCCCTGCAGAGATGCGGACAGACTTAGAGCCTCTCACACAGAGTGAAGACAGAGAGAGGCACACTAAAATCATATATTAACACAAAGAGGTGGAATCTAGAAAAATGGTACAGATGAACCTATTTGCAAAGCAGAAATAGAGACACAGAGGTAGAGAACAAGTGTATGGACACCAAGTGGGGAAAGATGGGGGTGAGACTGGGAGGTTAGAATGGACATATATACGCTGCTATCCCTGGTGGCTCAGACGGTAAGTGTCTGCCCGCAATGCGGGAGACCTGGGTTCAATCTCTGGGTCAGGAAGATCCCCTGGAGAAGGAAATGGCAACCCACTCCAGTACTCTTGCCCGGAAAATTCCATGGACAGAGGAGCCTTGTAAACTACAGTCCACGGGGTCGCAAAGAGTCGGGCATGACTGAACGATGTCACTTCTATGCATAAAATAGATAACTAATGAGAACCTACTGTATGGCTCAGGGAACTCTACTCAGTGCCTGTGGTGACTTAAATGGGAAGAAAATCTGAAAAATAGGGGGTATATGTATATGTACAGCTGATTCACTTTGCTGTATAGCAGAAAATAACACAGCACTGTAAAGAAACTACTCCAGTAAAGTTTTTGTAAAAAGAATTATACAAGAAAATTTTATGTAGTTCTGAGTATCATAAAGGAAAAAAATAGTATAATATGATGACTAAGGGGGCTACTTTAGATTGTGGTGATTTAGGAATGACCTGTCTGAAAAGGTGACATCTGAATGACAAGAATGAACGGCTATGCCAGCACCTGAAGTTGGGCACTGAGAGGGTAGGAGAACTTCAGGTGGATGGGACAGTCTGGGAAAAGGCTCAGAAGTAGGTACATGTTTGATCAACTCAGGGAACTAGAGGTCTGAAAGGTGCCCAGTGTGGCTGAGAGCAACAAGAAATGGTGCTAGAGGAGGTCAGAAAGTGCTAGAGGAGGTCAGAAAGGAAGCAGGGGCCAAATCTTCGGGGGATCTCAGGCTGTGGTAAGGAACGTATATCTCATTACCGCATGATGGAAAACTAGAGGGTTTTAAGCAGATGAACGGCATGGCCTCTCTGGCAGTAGCAATATCCCTCTGGCAGCTGGTGGAGAATAAATTGGTGAGGCGGGGGCAAGAGCAGAAGCAGGGAGATCAGCTTGTGCTGTTGCAGGAGTCTGGGTAATCCGTTGCACTGATTTAGATTATGGTGGAGATAAAGAGAAGATGTCAGATTCAGATGATTTTGTGGGTAGTGCTGGTAGAATTTCAGGATTAGCTGAGAGAGAGCAGGAAAGAGGGAATCCAGGATGGCACCCGGTTTCGGAGCTGCCTCATAGTCATCTGATGAGGATTGACCTAGATAACGGATGGCTAGTACTTAGCACAGTGCCAGGAGCTTAGTAAAGCGTCTGTGCCTTCTCATCATCTTCATCTTTCCTGGTCTTGGCTCCGGGACTGATGCCCAGCTGAACTCTGTGTCAGTGTCTCTCTGGCACTCAAGTTCTGTATCTGTACAGTAGAGGCCAAATGTCCACTCATCCACTTCACAGATATTTATTAGACTTCTGTGATGCACCAGGATTCATGCTGAGTACCCGCGACACAGGGTGAAGAAGACCAAACAGTGTCTGTCTTGTAGAACTTACAGTAGGTGGTAAAGGCACTATGAACAGGAGTTGATAGCCCTTGGGAAGGTCAGGAAGGAGCTGACGGCAGCCAGGCCTTGTCCAATTATGTGTCCAGGGAAGTCTTCCTGGAGCTCTCTCAAAGCTTAGTAGTCACTGATTTGAGTGCCATCCTGGGGGCTCTTCTTGCCTTAATAAAGAATGAGGTTGAAACTTGTCTTTTGCTCTGGAGACTTCAGTGTCTAAGAAATCTGTGGTTTCCTTGGTCCACCAGGTCTTCTTTCTTACAGCAAAGAAATTGGAATAGGACTTGAATTCCCCTTCTTCCCATCATTCAAGTACCACTTTCTAAACCTTCCAGCTACAGAGATTGCCTCCAGTGAGTTCCTGTGGATTCCTCTATTTTTCCCTGTGCATTTAAACCAAGCTGGGTGGAGCCATATTCCTTCTCAAACTGTCTTCTGTCCTGACCGCCTTCTTGCTCTGCTCTGTGGAGAGTCTATTCAGGACAGATCCCTCAGTCCCTTGTGGTTCTCAGCACCCACTCCTTTCTTTGGGGGCCTTGGGGCAAAGGAGGGTCTGATGATCTGGTACTTGGTAGGCACAGGTGTTTCCATCCTACCAATCTGATGACCAAGCTGAATCTTGAGAAAGTGCTTCCCATTCCTGAGTAAAAATTGGCCAGTAGGTGGCCAAAGAACAGAGGTCAGTCATGACCCCCTTCAGAGCCTTGGTTTCTTGAACTGTGAAATTATTGAGTTTGACTGAAGGAGCTCTTCACCTTTTTTTTTTTTTTTTAAGTTAAGCTTTCAATTTTGACATAATTGTGATCATGTATGGTTGCAAGAAATAATACAGAAAGATTCTGTGTACTTTTAATCTAATTTCCTCTAATAATAAAACCTATTGAACTATAGTAGAATATTATAGCAAGGATATTCACATTAGTTTAGTCAAGATGTGGAATATTTCCATCACCACATGAATCTCTCATGTCGCCCTATTATAGAGATACACACGTCTTTCTCAATCAGCCCTGACTCCTAGAAAGCACTGATCTGTTTTCTGTCTCTATAATTTTGTCATTTCAGGATACTATGTAAGTGAAATCATACAATATATAACCTTTAAGTTGGCTTTTCCATAATTTAGCATAATTGTCTGGAGAATTATCCAGACTGTAGCATGTATTGACAGTTTTTAAAAAAGTTATTTCTGAACAATATTCCACGGTATGAATATACTACAATTTACTTAATTATTCACCCATTGAAGGACATCTAGGTCATTTCTGGCTTTGGGCTATTATGAACAAAGCTGCTCTAAACATTCACGAGTGATGGTACGAGGAAGGAGGTGGGAGGGGGGGTTCAGGATGGGGAACACGTGTACGCCCATGGTGGATTCATGTTGATGTGTGGCAGAACCAATACAATATTGTAATTAACCTCCAATTAAATAAGTTTAAATTAAAAAAGAGAGTACACTGAGATAAAAGAAGGAAAAGGGTGACTAAAAAAACCCAAATTACTTTTTAATTTCTGAAATTAAAAGATTGTTAAATAAACACAGTACACAAACAAGAAAAATAAATAAATAAAAATAAGCATTCACAAGTGGTTTTTGTGTTGATGTAACTCTTCATTCTCTGGGACAGATGCTCATGTAGATAATTATTGGGTCATATGGCAGTTACAGGTATTGTTGTTTTAAGAAACTGTGAGAGAAACTTAACTGTTTTAAGAAACTTATCCACAGTGGCTATACCACTTTACATTCACACCAGCAATTCTTCATATTCTTGGTGCTGTTGCTAATTTTTTATATTAGCTATTCTGATATATATGCAATGATATCACACTGTAGCTTTTATTTGTACTTCCCCAGTGGCTAAAAATGTTGAACATCTTTTCATGTGCTTATTTTCTGTCTATCCTCTCCTGTAAAATGTCTCTTCATGTATCTTGCCAATTTTCTAATTGATTATTTGTTCTTTTAATATTGTCTTAAGTATTCTTCTAGATACTAGTCCTGTGTCAGATATGTGATTTGCAAGTTTATTCCTATGCTTTCATCCTAACTGAATCTTTTACAGAGCAAATTTTTAATTTTGATGAAGTTCAACTGAATCACTTTTCTTTCTATGGATTGTACTTTTGGTGCCATATCTAAGAACTTTGTCTAGCTCTACATTATGAAGATTTTCCCATTTGGTTTCCTAAAAGTTTTACATCTTTGTTTACTTTTGTTTTTGGTGTCATATCCAAAAAAAATATTGCCAAGACTAATGTCAAGGAGCTTTTTTGATATATACAGTCTACATTTAAGTCACTGATCCATTTCAGGTTAGTTTTTTAAGTGTTGTAAGATAGGGTCCAATTTTATTCTTATGCATGTGATAATCTTCTCTTCCTAGCACCATTTATTGAAGAGATTATTCTTTACCCATTGAATATAATATTCTGGACTTCCTTGTCAAATATTAGCTGGTTGCATACATGAAGGTTTATTTCTGGGCTCTTGAATCTGCTCTGTTGGCAACATGTCTATTTTTATGCCAGCACTATACAGCTGATTGCCATAGCTTTGTAGTACACTTTGAAATCAGGAAATGTGGCATCTCTGGCTTTGTTCTTTATTGCTTTGGCTATTTGGCATCTTTTGTGGTTCCATACACATATCAGGATTTTTCCTATTTCTGTAAAAAAAAAATGCCCTTTGAGTTTTGATAGGAATATATAGAATTTATAGCTGGCTTTCAGTAGTATGGAAATTATAACAATAGTGAGTCTTCTGATCTATGAACTCTGGCTATATTTTCATTTATTTGAGTCTTCTTAAAATACTCTAATCCTTGCTATTTCCTTTCTCCTGCTAATTTTAGGCTTAGTATGTTCTTATTTTTCAGTTCTTTGAGTATAAAGTGAGGTTTTTTATTTGATTTTTTTTTAAATGTAGGCACTTATTGCTGTAAACCTCCTTCTCAGGACTGTTTTTGAAGCATCCCATAGGTTTTGATTTATTCATTTCCATTTTCATTTGTTTCAAGATATTTTTATTTATTTTTTTGATTTGCTTTTTTGACACATTGCTTGTTCAGAATGTATTGTTTAGTTTCCATATTTGTGAATTTTCCAGCTTTATTTCTGTTTTTGATCTCTAGTTTCATACTATTGTGGTCAGAAAAGATACTTGGTATGATTTAAGTCTTAAATTTGATAAGACTTGTTGTGTGACCTATCATATGATCTATCCCGAAGAATGTTTTGTGTGCACTTAAGAAGAATGTTTATTCTGCTAATGTTGAGTGGAATGTTTTAATATATGGCTATTAGATTCATCTGGTCTAAAGTATAGTCCAAGTTCAACATCTTATGATTTTATGAAGGTTACAGGGCCAGAAAATGGAAAATGTTGACACTGTAGATAGGAAGAAACTCAATTATTTCTTACAAGGTCAAAGCATTACTGTACCTTAACTAAATATAGGAACAATAATCCTTTTCTCTAACTTCTTATTCCCATCCCTAAACTGTCCTTGAAAGACTCAAACATTTTATCTTTAGATGACTCACTTTTATATGATCACAGGGGCAGAAACTGATTATCCATTGTAGGAACCTATGCTTGACTCTAGTTCATGGCACATGTGTTGCCTCTTTCCCCTCCTATGTATGTGACAGACATTATTAATTGAAAGTAGCCCTCTGTCCACTGAGCATGGTCAAAAGTTAACAGTTTTCTACGCATGCTTTCAGGGAGGGAGGGCAAATTGTTACCAGTAGAGTCAACATAACAGATAAACTCCATTAGCCATCCCTGCTGGAGACTGAAAGGATCACATGAAGCAACTTCTTCTTAGAGCAGAGCTGTTCTTAGGGTTCTCTGGTGATAAACCCTCATTTTACAGATTTCTATCAGCCCTCATAAAGGTGATTCGCCTCCTATTTCACAAGTTTCCAGCACAAGCGGTGAGGGATGGATGATACTGTAAAACCTTGGAGCAATTATTTGCTAGCTTTTAATAAGAACAAGCACACAACTAGGGAAATGAAACCTTGTCCAGCTGCAAGGACATCAACCCCCTGAGGACAACAGCAACTGACCGAGGTTCACCCTTATTTTGAGACTGATGTTTTGCTGAAAAGGTATCCGTCTTGCCTGATACTTTCTGTCATACTAGGAAATGGCCGTAATAAGGGCCACAGTTTGACACAGCAAGCCTGGGAAGAGGCCTCAACACAATAATTGTTAATAAAGAAGTTGCTAGTATCATTACTCCATTTTTCCAGCAGATCTTCTTTGCATCTGCTATGGTGACAGGATGGAATCTGAGCTCCTTAGCCTGGCATGTAAAGCCCTTGGTGATCTTATTGTAGAACTGCAGATGGTTTGTGCTGGAAGGCCCCTAACACACAAGCTTTTTAGTTTGTCTGATGCCCAAGGGTTGTAGTGCCAATTACACATTCAGCTAGGAAAAAAAAAATCCATGTCCCTACAAAGACCAATATAAGGAACTACAGATAACTACTGAAGGCCCATCATTCAGTCTTTCAGACAGCCTGTCAACCAATAATTTTTTATGTTTCCTGTGTTTCTTAGTCTCCTGGGGTTCCAAAGTATCGTAACTGACTTAAGCTACTTCCAGAAATGTAAATTCAATGAAAACATACATATGACAAAAAAGACTCACAGGAAATCAAGAACTGTTTCCAACATGGAAACTGTCTGGAAGCTCATTGAGAATTCTAGGCTGCGAGGATCATTGCTGTCATTCTCTGTCTGGCCCACGTACCTCTGGGCAATCGCTTCTACCTACAAACTCTGTAATCCCTTGCTCTGCATGTCTCCTTCTACCTCATTTATTTGTTCTATCCATACCTTGCTCCCATTCATGGCACCTAGTACTTTACTTCTTTGGAACTTTTTAGCTTTAGCTTCTTTTGCCAATTGGGTGAATCTCTCTGCATTTCCTGCTTTGCATTTTTTCAGGCTCTGATTAGCAATGTTTGTCCCTGTTTTGGCAACTAGATGAACTCATAAACTGTTGGCATGGATTGGCTTTTCATATGTCAAGTTTGAAGAAAGAGATGATCATAGAGACATAAGGAAGATGATCTTTCTGTTTGCCATGTGAGGATATAGCAAGAAGACTGCTATCTGAAAACCAGGAAGAGGATTCTCACCAGGAACTAAATTGGTTAGTCCCTTGATACCGGACTTTTTCTGCCTCCAGAACTGTGAAAAGTGAAAGTCATTCAGTTCTGTCCAACTCTTTGCAGCCCCATGGAATAGTCCACGGAATTCTCCAGGCCAGAATACTACCAGGAGTGGGTAGTTGCACCCTTCTCCAGAGGATCTTCCCAACCCAGGGAGCAGACCCAGGTCTTATGCATTTCAGGTGGATTTTTTACCAGGTGAGTCACCAGGGAAGCTCAGAGGAGTGAGGAGTGAATTTCCATTAAGTCAAAATAAGTAAATATATAAAAGTGAGAGGATCATATCATAGAAAATGATTGCTTATAGGCTGAACCCTAGCAGGGGGCTGTGGAAGGTCCAGGAGCCATCAGGAGGGGCTCAAGGATGTGACTGTCCCTGTGGTTTCCTTGTTGAGTACACTTGTGCTAAGCTTTGCAGATAGAGCTAAGTTAAGAGAGCCTCTGAGGGGAGGGTTGGTTGTAGACACTAGATCAGAATTAAGAGGAGATCTTTTTATGGCTGTTGCAAACTAGCTGTTTTTAATCAAGACGAACATAAACAGGATTAGCAGAAAATTGTTCAAAGTAATGAGAGTGGGGCTGTGTATTGTAACCTACAATAGAAACCTGAGTATTAATTGAATTAAATGGAATAAAATTGTGGAAAACAGACATAATTCAAAGAAATTGGGAGGGTATGCATTTAAAGGAAAATGAGTAGTAAAACTGTAATACAGTGTTGTATTATAAACAAGGATGTCAGAGTCAGACAGATCTGGCTTCTGGGTCTTGTGTATCTCAAGCTGATTTTGTGACTTTGAGCAAGCTACTTTAGGTTCCTTGAGCCTGGGTTTCTTTGTTGGAAAATGAACTAGTAGCATTTAAGTTGGGGTTATTATGAAAATTAAATATGAAATGCCTGTAACTTATTTGTCAGAGAGCTTAGAACATAGATGTTCAATAATGTTCATGGATGTTGGCTATTATAGTATTATTATCACATTAATTTTAGTGAGTTCCCTGGTGGTACAGTGGATAAGAATCTGCCTGCCAGTGCCAGGGACACGGGTTCAATCCCTGTTCTGGGAAGACTCCACATGCCGTGGAGCAACTAAAGCCCACACGCCACAACTGTCGGAGCCCACGTGTTCTAGGGCCCAGGAGCCACAGCTACTGAAGCCTGAACACCTAGAGCCTGTGCTCTGCAACAGGAGAAGCCACTGCAATAATAAACCCATGCACTGCCCCTAGGGAGAAGCCCCGCTTGTAATTAGAGAAAGCCCATGAGCATCAATGAAGACTCAGCGCAACCAAAAAATAAATAAAAAGTGTACAGATACATTCATGGTCTCAAAGAATCTTGGTTTACTGGGCCTGAGAAGTCTAGAAAAGGTCAGCTGGGTGGGCTAAGAGAGAAAGTCAACCTGGTATCCACTAAGAAGCCCCATTTGGGCACAAGAGCTGAAGAAGTTTTAGAAACTTTAGTTTTTGAATTCACACTAGGATTTCCCCCAGACACAACATACCTCAAGCCACGTTTGTGCATAATAGCAGGAGCTCAATTAGTGTTTATGAAATCAGAAAGTCACAAAGATCTGAAACTTTTATGAAAAAAGAGGTGTGTGATTGCTCCTCTTCATCAAATGAAACAGTCCCTTTGACCTGTGATTGTATCTCAGCTCCATCTTATGACTGTACTTTCAGAAAAGTCTCTTCCAATAGATTGGAGCGGTTGAAAGTTTAAGGGAGGAAATATGCCTAAAATATGGCCTCTACGTAATTTGCCAATGCCCTCCAAGGGCTCAAAGCTAGAATTTCTTATGTTCACAGTCATATCTATTTAGTCATTTTAGGCAGTATGGGCTGTAAGATATTTGTTGCATCTACTCAGCCCTACCAGCATAGCACAGAAACAGCCATAGGCAATACATAAATGAATGAGCATGGCTGTGCTCCAATAAAACTTTGGTAACTATGTGAGGTGGAAAAACTTTATTTATAGACATTGAAATTTGAATTTCATATGATTTACATGTATCATGAAATCTTCTGTTTTTTTCAATTATTTAAAAATATAAAACCATTCTTAGCTCTTAGACTTTATAGAAACAGGTGGGGAACTGGATTTGGCTGACCCTTGGTCTATGGCCTTAAAAAGAAGAAAAGTCTTGCAAAATGTTTGGCAGCTGCAAAAATTCCCTTAGCCTTTCTGGTGCTTACGCTGCAATTAGAAAGAGTGCCATAAGCTTGGAGGAATGAAGTTCCAAAGCTTACTTCAGCTGTAATCTGTTCTTTTCACTTGTTTAAGGTCTATCTTTTTAGGAAAAGGCTAATTTCAAAGTGATTCTGTGGTTTGCACAGTACTGAAAACACCAAAGTGACGAATAATGGGATTAGTTACCTGTACACCCATACAACATAATAATATGCAGCCAAAAAAACGATAATGGTGTTGATGTCAACTGATAAGGGAAACTTGTTCATAATTATGTGGGAATAAGCAAGTTTTTAAGCATGTCTAGTTTAATCCCATTGATGTAAATGTAATTCTACGTGAATACATAATAAAAATTACAAGCAAATATGGTTTGTTAAGCAAACAATATTATAAGAGAATATGATGTTTTGTTTGTGTTTTCTGCTCTCTTTTCTTATTTTTTCTATAGTTCATAATGGGGAGTTGTGTAACAATTTAAAAGTGCCTGCAACAGAACCTTAAAAAGGTAAACCACTCTGATTCTAGATGAAGTCGTTAATAGTTGATCTTGAAGTAAATTGCCCAAGTGGCCAGAGTCTGCTCAAGCTAATGATGTTGACTTAGATCACTCCTACTCTGCGTGTTTCCCCGCACATCACCCTAATTCAAATGGCGCAGCCATGCACAGCCAAGTATCTGTCTTCTCCTTCCTCTTCTTCTGCTTTTCCTCCTCGTTCTCCATTATCTCCTCCTCCCAATCTTCCTCCTCCTCTTTCTTCTAAATCTATGAACATTTTCACCTTACAGACGAAGCTCATTGGGTGCAAAGAGCACAAATTTTTATTTTAAGCAAATCCAATTCACATGTTAAGTGTATTTACTCAAAATAGTTCAGAAATATTGTCTCTTTTGCTTTTGTATATTCTTAAACTGGATGTAGATAAAAAGAGGAAAGCAGCAAAGACAACGATTTGTGGACTGCCTGCTAGGTGCTGGGCACTTCACTCATCTTTCCCCCTTGATACCGCCAACAACCTCATAAAGAGGTTCATAGTCTCTCTTTCAAATGAGGGATGCAGAGCCCAGAGATGTGAAATAATCTGCTCAGTGTTACATAGCTAGTATGGAGAGGGGCGGGATTAAAAGCACAATTCTACCTGGCTTCAAAGACCATATGCTTTCAATCACACAGTGGTTATTAACTTAGTTTTACAGATGTAAACAGGGATGTATTCTGAAATATCTCACTTATTTTGCTTTTAGGAAAAAGTTAAGACAAAAAATTTAGTCAATGACTTCAAGTTTCAGGAAAAAAAATTGATTAAAAATGGCACAAAGACAGAAATATAGATCAATGGAACAAAATAGAAAGCCCTGAGATTAACCCACATACCTATGGACACCTTATCTTCGACAAAGGAGGCAAGAATATACAATGGAGTAAAGACAGTCTCTTTAACAGGTGGTGCTGGGAAAACTGGTCAACCACTTGTAAAAGAATGAAACTAGACCCCTCTCTAACACCATACACAAAAATAAACTCAAAATGGATTAAAGATCTAAATGTAAGACCAGAAACTATAAAACTCCTAGAGGAGAACATAGGCAAAACACTCTCCGACATAAATCACAGCAGGATCTCTATGATCCAACTCCCAGTATACTGGAAATAAAAGCAAAGATAAACAAATGGGATCTAATTAAAATTAAAAGCTTCTGCACAACAAAGGAAAGTATAAGCAAGGTGAAAAGACAGCCTTCTGAATGGGAGAAAACAATAGCAATGAAACAACTGACAAACAACTAATCTCAAAGATATATAAGCAACTTATGCAGCTCAACTCCAGAAAAATAAATGATCCAATAAAAAATGGGCCAAAGAACTAAATAGGCATTTCTCCAAAGAAGACATACGGATGGCTAACAAACACATGAAAAGATGTTCAACATCACTCATTATCAGAGAAATGCAAATCAAGACCACAATGAGGTACCATTTCACACCAGTCAGAATGGCTGCGATCCAAAAGTCTACAAGCAATAAATGCTGGAGAGGGTGTGGAGAAAGGGAACCCTCTTACACTGCTGGTGGGAATGCAAACTAGTACAGCCATTATGGAAACAGTGTGGAGATTCCTTAAAAATTGCAAATAGAACTGCCTTATGACCCAGCAATCCCACTGCTGGGCATACACACTGAGGAAACCAGAAGTGAAAGAGACACATGTACCCCAATGTTCATTGCAGCACTGTTTATAATAGCCAGGACATGGAAGCAACCTAGATGTCCATCAGCAGATGAATGGATAAGAAAGCTGTGGTTCATATACACTATGGAATACTACTCAGCCCTTAAAAGAATAAATTTGACTCAGTTCTAATGAGATGGATGGAATTGGAACCGATTATACAGAGTGAAGTAAGCCAGAAAGAAAAACACCAATACAGTATACTGACACATATATATGGAATTTAGAAGACAGTAATGATGACCCTACATGTGAGACAACAAGAGACACAGAGGTATAGAGTGGACTTTTGGACTCTGAGGGAGAGGGAAAGGGTGGGATGGTATGGGAGAATGGCAATGAAACATGTATATTTTCCCGTAAGAAACGAAACGCTAATCTATGTTCAATGTAGGATGCAGGATGCATGGGGCTGATGCACAGGATGATTCAAGTAGAGGATGGGGGTGGGAGGTGGGAGGGGATTCGGCATTGGGAGATTGTGTTCACCTATGGCTGATTCGTGTCAATGTATGGCAAAACAAATACAGTATTGTAATTTTAAAAATAAATAAATTTAATTAGAAAAAAATGTAACAACCATATCTATCAGACACTAGTTTTTAGAGCATGAATCCCTGCAACAAAGCAGTCTGAAATCTGTTCAATACTCAGATTTTTAAGGACAAGAGAGACCTTGGTGATTCTGTAGTCCAATTGCCTCATTCTCTAGATGAGAACACTGAGGTTCTAAGAGAGGAAATGGTTTGTCTAATGACCTGGCAATTGGTGAGGGAGCTAGGATGAACCCCCAGGTCTTCCATCTCCTCCTCGCTTCTACTTGATTATAGGGTTCTATGTTTCTCAGTTCAGCAAATTAGTCAGCTAAGCTCTGTGAGACATGTCTGGGATGTTTTGAAAGTTTGACTTGGGGAAAGAAATAAAGATGAGTAAGGAAAGTTTCCTGCTCTCAAAGAGCAATCAGTCCACTGAGGAATGTCCCTGGGAAACAAACACAGCATGGTCAGTGTTATCATAGAAGGAGGTGTAGCTTGATGAAGACTGTAGCTGCAGGGGGTGAATTTTGCTTTTTGTTTCTCTGTATGTGTTCTTTTTGTATTTATTTATTTTCTTTGCCTGCACCAGGTCCCAGCTGCAGCATGCGGGGTCTTTTGTGGCATGCGGGATCTTCAGTTGCAGGCATGTGGGATCTAATTTCCTGACCATGGATCGAACCTGTATCCCTTGCATTGCAAGGCAGATTCTTCACCACTGCACCACCAGGGAAGTCCCCTAGATGTTCTTTCAAATTTTGAATTAAATTCTATTTTGAGTGAGTAACGTACACCAAATTTTAAGAATGTCCCTAAGCGTAACTCCTTGAGATATAAAAGTTGACTTGATAGCTGATCAGCTCCTTTGCCCTTTTATTCATATCCATGTAGCCTGAAGAAGCAACTTGAGTTCAAGAAAAAGAAGCTGAGTGTTTACAGCGGAGTGTTGTTCCCCCAAGCAAAATGCAAGTGTTTGAAAAACCTCGCTGCCTGGCCAAGCTTCTGGCAAACAAGGAGTGTGTCATCTCTTGGACCCTTGCCAGAAGTCTTTGCTACATAACCTCTCAGCTCTTAATAAACCTTCTCAAGACAGAGACTGCTGGTGCTACCCTCTTGCCAGCATCTGAAGGTCTTCACAAAGAAAGACAGCGTTTAGCCAAGGAACTGGTCTCTGTTGATTCAGTTTTGTTTTTTCCTTCTCTGGATTTCAGGTTCTTTCCCCATAAAAGGCAAGTGTAGGCTTATCTCATGGACAGCAAATACAGGTCATTTATTTCAGTTCACAACTTACTGACCGCTTGAAATTGGCACTGTGGGAAATGTTTACATCATGTAAATTGGTAAATGCTACAAATCTGGACACCAGCCCTAGCTCCAATTCCCAGAACTAGTTATTAGACCTCATACCACTGCCTTTGTGACACCTTCGTTATTGTTCAACCTTCATGGCAGACGTTGCTAACTGACCACAGGATTCTGGCCCAATTGAAACTAGATATGATTTAACAGTCTTCCTTCCTTTGTTTCATCACTCTTTCCTCCCTTGCTCCCTCCCTTTCTTCCCCTTCTCTCCTTACATTCAATCTGTTATGCAGCAAATAATCTTTGATAAAACCTCACAGGCCATAAAGACAATTTTTTTTCTCTCTCTCTCTCATTACCTATGTTAGTCGCTCAGCCGTGTTTGACTTTTCTGTGACCCCGTGAAACTAATGTAGCCTTCCAGGCTCCTCTGTTCATGGAATCTTAGAGGCAAGAATACTGGAGGGAGTTGCCATTCCCTTCTCCAGGGGATCTTCCTGACCCAGGAATGGAACCTGAGTCTCCTGCTTTGCAGGCAGATTCTTTACTGTCTGAGCCACTAAGGATATAGAGAGTTGCAAAAAACAGTAGTTAAACTAAGGACTAAAAATCACTGATTCACTAGAAAACAGCCCTGATAATCCTGGGTTTGGAGTGTGGAATATTGATCCGGTTTAATTTTTCCTAATGTGCCTATTCTTGGTAGTCTATACACATCTCCATCTTGCCGACTTTTGATGCACTACTAAACACGACATAAACATAGGAATGCAGTATAAAGGGCATAGGAATTGGAGATTGGACCATTAATCTTTATGTGTTCTTCAGTTCAATTGTTCAGTCATGTCTGATTCTTTGCAACCCCATGGACTGCAGCACGCCAGGCTTCCCTGTTCATCACCAACTCCCGGTGATGTGTTCTTACCTATCCCTTAATTTCAGATAATCTTATTCCAAAACCATTAAGAATGTTGTGGCTCTTATGCATGTTGCTCTCCCTGCCATGTCTCAGTGATCGAGAAAAAATGAATGGATGTTAGTGCAATTCACTAAGATAAAACAATACAAACACACACACACACACTCACACACATACACACATGCCTTATGAGATGAAGAGGTTTGGCCAGTGGGAGATAGGTAACTTTTAGACATGCTCAAGGAATATGCCAGTAGAATATCTATGTGAAAATGTCTATAAGGCTGTTGGATCTGTGCTTCTGAAGTTGAGGAATGAAATCTGTGTTGGTAACTTAAATTTTGGAGTCATCAGATTATTATATATGATAATTAAAGTCACAGGATTATATGAGATGGTCCAGGGAGATAGTAAGGAGAAGGCACTGGCACCCCACTCCAGTACTCTTGCCTGGAAAATTCCATGGATGGAGGAGCCTGGTGGGCTGCAGTCCATGGGGTCGCTGAGGGTCGGAAACGACTGAGTGACTTCACTTTCACTTTTCATTTTCATGCATTGGAGAAGGAAATGGCATCCCACTCCAGTGTTCTTGCCTGGAGAAACCCAGGGACGGCGGAGCCTGGTGGGCTGCCATCTATGGGGTCGCACAGAGTTGGACACGACTGAAGCGACTTAGTAGTAGTAGTAGTAGTAGTAGGGAGATAGTATAAAGTGATCATGGAAAAGACCCAGGACAGAATATCAACATTTAAGAATAGGCAGCTGCTGCTGCTAAGTCACTTCAGTCATGTCCGACCCTGTATGACCCCATAGACAGCAGCCCACCAGGCTCCCCCATCCCTGGGATTCTCCAGGCAAGAACACTAGAGTGGGTTGCCATTTCCTTCTCCAGTGCATGAAAGTGAAAAGTGAAAGGAAGTCGCTCAGTCGTATCCGACTCTTAGCGACCCCATGGACTGCAGCCTACCAGGCTCCTCTGTCCATAGGATTTTCCAGGCAAGAGTACTGGAGTGAGGTGCCATTGCCTTCTCTGAAGAATAGGCAGAAAAAGAGTAAATTCAGGATGTCCAGGAGCTCCCTAGAAAAAGAGTGCCCTACATTCTTCTGGGCAATATACTTTGATGAAGGAACACAATTACTCCTCAACCAGGATGAGCTGCAGAAGCACCAGATGTGGCACTCCTGGGGAATAATAGTCACCAGATGTTCTGTGCTGCTTTTAGCTAATTGCTCGCAAACTGTCTTTCCAACACAGAACTCCCTGGACTTTTTTCTAGTGTTTCTTTGACACCCATGAGCACTTCATCCTTCCTTGCAAAGCTGACTCTCAAAAAAATGTTTGAAAGGTAGAATACCAGGGATCAGAGACAGACTAAGTGGAGGAGTAAAGAAGAGGAAAGTTGAAAGATTGCAGCATCTTTTAAAAAAATATTTTAAGGGTAGAAAGGCAGGATATATCTTTTTTTAAATACCAGATATTTCCTGCTATTAAATTATGGACCTGAGCTTTTGAGAGCTGTGATGTGTTATCTATTTCCATGCCCCAGTGCTTTGAGTAGTGTCTAACACAGCTAAGAGCTATGAACAAATGTTTGTAGTGTTGATTTGAATCCACTTTTAAATGGGGCCAGTATCACCTTCCCATGAGGGTTTACGACAAATATCCTCAAGGGGCCCAAGTCACTTTTGCTTAGGCAATAATTTCATCAGTCAAATGAGGGAATTGGGTCACATTCTGGGACAAGCAGTGTAAAACTTTTCTCAGTTGCACCAGACTACTGATTATGCCTTTCCACAATAGAGACTTTCTCACCAGAATCATTGCTTTCAGTTCTGATCAACATATGTGTGTATACATATGCATACACAGACACATATATATGTGTGTATTAATACAAAACAGGAGATCAGCCCTGGGTGTTCTTTGGAAGGAATGATGCTAAAGCTGAAACTCCAGTACTTTGGCCACCTCATGTGAAGAGTTGACTCATTGGAAAAGACTCTGATGCTGGGAGGGATTGGGGGCAGGAGGAGAAGGGCACGACAGAAAATGAGATGGTTGGACGGCATCACGGACTCAATGGACGCGAGTCTGAGTGAACTCTGGGAGTTGGTGATGGACAGAGAAGCCTGGCGTGCTGCGATTCATGGGGTCGCAAAGAGTCGGACACGACTGAGCGACTGAACTGAACGGAACTGAATACAAAATAAAATAAAAACTTTAGGAACAACTCAACTATTATCCATTCATGATAAATTCCATATTTAAAAGAGCCATTGGTGGGGAGGGAAAGCAGGGTTAGTGTTTAATGGGTACAAAGTTTTAGTTTGATGGTCACACAGCAATGTGAATTCACTAATGCCACTAACCCATACACTAAGCAGATGCTCGAGAGAGTAAATTTTATGTTATATATGTTTTACCACAATTAAAAATAATCGTTTAAAATCATAGCTCAACTATTTTTTTAAAAAAGGAATCATTGTTTCTTCTTCGGGGGTTTTGGGGTTACAGTTGTCTCTGCTGGAGAGAGGAGGGAAAGAAGCTTAATCTCTACAGTGTGTGGACGATGATGTTATGTAATTCTCTAGTAAGCTGTACACGGAGGGTTTTGGATGATGTTGTGGGTTGAAGAGTGTCCTCCCCCTGCCCCAAAAGAGATATCCAAGTCCTAACCCCTAGTACCTGTGATCGTGAACTTATTTGGAAATAGGGTCACTGCAGATGTAATCAAGTTAAGATGATTAGTTTTAATCCAATATGACCGGTGTCCTTATAAAAAGAAAAGACACTGAGACAGGAGGTACGTAGGGAGCATGCCCTGTGAAGAGGGAGGGCTGGCAACCACCAAAAACTAGGCGAGGCAAGGAAGAATCCCCTACAGCCTTCATACAGAGCATGCAAACAGCTTGATTTTGGACTTTCGGCATTCTGAACTATAAAAGAGTACATTACTATGTTTTAAAGCCACCTAGCTTGTGTTAACAATGTCTCTGCTTTTGAATATGCTATCTAGGTTGGTCATAACTTTCCTTCCAAGGAGTAAGCGTATTTTAATTTCTTGGCTGCAATCACCATGCGCAGTGATTTTGGAGCCCAGAAAAATAAAGTCAGCCACTGTTTACACTGTTTCCCCATCTATTTGCCATGAAGTGATGGGACCAGATGCCATGATCTTAGTTTTCTGAATGTTGAACTTTAAGCCAACATTTTTACTCTCCTCTTTCACTTTCATCAAGAGGCTCTTTAGTTCTTCTTCACTTTCTGCCATAAGGGTGGTGTCATCTGCATATCTGAGGTTACTGATATTTCTCCCAGGAGTCTTGATTCCAGCTTGTGCTTCATCCAGTGCAGTCCAGTCCAGCATTTCTCATGATGTACTCTGCATATAAGTTCAATAAGCAGGGTAACAATGTATGCCTTGATGTACTTCTTTTGCAATTTGGAGTCAGTCTGTTGTTCCATGTCCAGTTCTAACTGTTGCTTCCTGATCTGCATGTTGGTTTCTCAAGAGGCAGGCCAGGTGGTCTGGCATGCTCATCTGTTGAAGAATTTTCCATAGTTTATTGTTATCCACACAGTCAAAGGCTTTGGCATAGTCAATAAAGCAGAAATAGATGTTTTTCTGGAACTCTCTTGCTTTTTTGATGATCCAGCAAATGTTGGCAATTTGATCTCTGGTTCCTCTGCCTTTTAAAACCAGTTTGAACATCAGGAGATTCATGGTTCACGTATTGCTGAAGCCTGGCTTGGAGAATTTTAAGCATCACTTTATTAGCGTGTCAGATGAGTGTAATTGCGTGGTAGTTTGAGCGTTCTCTGGCATTGCCTTTCTTTGGGACTGGAATGAAAACTGACCTTTTCCTGTGGCCACTCTGGTGGCCACTGCTGAGTTTTCCAAATGTGCTGGCATATTGAGTGCAGCACTTTCACAGCATCATCTTTCAGGGTTTGAAATAGCTCCACTGGAATTCTATCACCTCCACTAGCTTTGTTCATAATGATGCTTTCTAAGGCCCACTTGACAACAGCCACAGGAAACTAATACAGGTGCCAAGAAGGAGATTCCCCTTCACTGTTCCTGGCTACCAAATGAATTTGCTAAGGAGGATGGGCTGATGAAGCCAGTCTTTACTGAGTGTTCCTGGGATGCACTGGTCTCATTAAGGGGTAGGGAAGAGAGGGAGGGGTCTTAACACTCTCACTCACAGTCTTTCTTTAATAGGTGACAGGAGAGAGAATTAAGGGCTAGATGGTTGGACAGCATCACCGATTCAATGGACATGAACTTGGGCAAACTATCTGGGAGACAGTGAGATACAGGGAGGCCTGGCATGCTGCAGTCCATGGGATCGCAAAGAGTCAGACACAACTGAACAACAACAAACCCATAGAACGTACAACACCAAGAGTGAGCCCTAATGTAAACTATACATTCTGGGTGATGATGGTTCATCAGTGTAGATTCATCAGATCTGCCATTCTGGTGGGGGATGTTGATAGTGGGGGCAGCGATGATGTTGGGGGCAGTGGGTAAATGAGAAATCTCTGCACCTTCTGTTCAGTTTTACTATGAATCTAAAACTGCTCTAAAAATAAACTCTCTTTCTGCAAGAGCAGCTTGTATCTTTACCCTGCTTGATTTTCTTTCATACCTTTCATCACTGAATGAATGGCTATTTTTATTCTTATCGTTACCATTATCTGGTTTATTTATTCCCCCATTAAGATTTAGGGGAGAGACTTTGTCTTCTTTACTTTTCCAGCACTTTGAAAGTGTCTAGTGTTTAGTTCATGCTTCATAAATATTTGTTGACCAAACACTATGAAAGCGATAAATATGGAGGATGCCAAATGAATGATCTTTGGTAGAATTCAGTAATGTGATTAGGTGTATGACCACAGCCAAATCACTTCACATCTCTGGTGCTCATTTTCTATGTGTCCAAGATAGTTGTTTCTGTTTGTTTGTTGTTAAGTCACTAAGTCGTGTCTGACTCTCTGCGATCACGTGGACTATAGCCTGCCAAACTTTCTGTCCATGGGATTTTCCAGGCAAGAATACTGGAATGGTTGCCACTTCCTTCTTCAGGGGATCTTCCTGATCCAGGGATCAACCCCACGTCTCGTGCATTGGCAGGATTCTTTACCATTGAGCTACTAGGGAAGTCCAAGATAGCACTCTTTCTAAGTCAGCAATGAACAGCCCTCAGCCTGAAGAATGCACGTGGCTTACCTCGTTACACACAGAATCTAATTTATGTGTTAATTTATGATAAATAATATCATCTTTGATCTAATTTAAGCATGAAGTTAAAATCTAGGAAGCTGTTTCCTTGCTGCAATTTCTCCAATATGCAAAAAATTAACATTTTAGTGACTGAAAATCAGTGCCAAATTTTTCATTAGCATTTTTCTATTTAATAAGTAGATAAATTATTAGAATATACATTTCTCCATATAAATCGATAAGGCTTTTTTTTTTCATTTTGACTTACATAAAATTTACATGTATTTTTTTTTCCTCAAGTGGCCCAGATGCAAAAATAAAAGGGTTGCTGATACTGGGTAGATGATCTTTCTCTTAGAGAGAAGTGACTAAGGTTCATCAAAGTCAACTTGTAGGTGGTATGTACACAGTTAATCTCAATGTGTCTATAGTAATTCTTTCTATAGCTAGAAATCAGGGCCTCATTCATAAGTTAATCTCCCAAATATCTGTGCCTACTACATGTTGTTAACTTTCAGTTCAGTTCAATTCAGCTCAGTCACTCAGTTGTGTCCAACTCTTTGCAACCCCATGAATTGCAGCATGCCAGGCCTCCCTGTCCATCCATCATCAACTCCTGGAGTTTACCCAAACTCATGTCCATCGAGTCGGTGATGCCATCCAGCCATCTCATCCTCTGTCATCCCCTTCTCCTCCTGCTCCCAATCCCTCCCAGCATCAGGGGCTTTTTCAATGAGTCAGCTGTTCACATGAGGTGGCCAAATTATTAGAGTTTCAGCTTCAGCATCAGTTCTTCCAGTGAACACCCAGGACTGATCTCCTTTAGGATGGACTCTAAAGCAATATAAAACATTAGTAAATGTTTTATTTTGTTTTGTTTTTTTCCAAAAGGGAAAATGGAAAATGAATCACCAGCTTCTCTGACATTCAGTGATTATTATTTAGGGTGATAGGAAGAGGGATAATGGAGGCAGTTGGCAGGGACATGCTTCTTTGTTCTAATTCCATTTTCAAAGACTCTCTCTTGTTCTGTGAACTTAATGGATTCTGAACTTCATGTGTAATTAAATCTCCAAAGAATTGGAGACAATTTTCTAGTTGCCACTTTAGAAAATATAATTGATTTAACCACACATTTCCAATTGCTCTCCCTGCTTCCACACTTTTCCTCTTCCAACTCATAATAAACACAACCATCACGATATTCTACCCAAGCTGAGCTCTGATTGTGTTGCTCTCCTGCTCAGAAACCTATGACGTCTCCCCAACCTGAAGATTCAGCACAGTGTGTAATGACTCCTGTCCGCACAGAATAAATGGCCTCTGCAGACTTTAACAGGTCCTAGATTTTCCTCCCCATCTTCCCTGGGCTGAATGGATCTCTCTGTACGCACCCCATGCCCCAGAAATTTACTGCAGTGCCCCTCTTTTCTGGACCTATCATCACACACAGGGGTATTTTCTATGTCTCAGATTGATGTTGCATCATTCTTCCTTTTAATAGATTTTTGAGTGAACAGCAAATTTGTATCTTATTTCCCTTTTGAGCTATAAACTTCCTAAGTCTCATTCATCTAACTCCAAAAATATATTCTTTCCACAACTCCAAACTGCTTCTTTCCTTTGAAGGAACAGCCAAACCACTTGATGATAATGCGTCTGTCTTCTTGAAACGGGAGGCATTTAGTTGGTGCTGTTACAGCTTTTTAACACTATTTGTTGTTCTTCAGTCACCAAGTCATGTCCAACTCTTTGTAACCCCATGGACTGCAACACGCCAGCCTTACCTGTCCTTCATTATCTACCGGAGTTTGCTCAAACTCATGTCCATTGAGTCGATGATGCCATCCAACCATCTCATCCTTTGTTGCCCTCTTCTCCTGCCTTCAATCTTTCCCGGCATTAGGGTCTTTTCCAAGAAGTTGGCTCTTTGCATCAGGTGGCCAAAGTACTGGAGCTTCAGCTTCAGCATCAGTCCCTCCAATGAATATTCACAGTTGATTTCTTTTAGGATGGACTGGTTTAATCTCCTTGCTGTCCAAGGACTCTCAACAGTCTTCTTCAGCCTCACAATTCAGATGCATCGATTCTTTGGTGCTCAGCCTTCTTTATGGTCCAACACAAATTTATAATTTTATTTATATTTTACTTCTAACACTTTCACTGTGAAATAGATCTTTCTCTTGAGTTACACAGGGAGGAATTTTGTGTCAGTTCCCTGTCATTCACCTCTGGAAAGCAGCACATCAGTCATAATTTTTCACTCATTTGTAAGCCTGTGGATTTGGGGGTTGGTGTCACTGCTTGTATTGAGAGTATAACCAGGACACCAGGTCTTCCTTGTTCTCGGCCATGTGCCCTGCTGTGGGATTAACTTGTACAGTAGCATTTGTGAGTAATGTGGACTGGAGATTGTGTAAGGAACAGAGAGGGACTGCACCCCACATTAAACAACCTTGGCCTTGGAATCCCTGTAAGAAAACGCCGGGAAGAAAAAGCCACCTCTAGGGACCGTTGATGAAAGCCTTTATTGGGCGGTCGCTCTCGGGCAGAACTCCCAGGGGCGAGTGAGCAAAGAGACAAAGGGAGTCTGCGAGGTATGCAGGGTGGGGTGAGGTTTTTATAGCCAGGGCTGGCCTTCAAGCCAGGTCTCCCCATATAGGGGAAAAAAGCGCGGGCTACAGCCGTGGTTGGTGTCCAAGGGCTCAGTGTTGGCACCTGGTTGGGCCAAGATACAGGGGGTTGGCCCCCGGAAGTCTGGTCTGCTCTCGGTTCATGTTTGGGCGTTGGCCAACTGCCGGTGTTGGCCTGATGTCTTTTTGTGGTCATGTGTCTATGTCGACTGGCCCGACCTTTCAATCTCAAGTTCACATATCTCCCTGTTCCTCAGTTCCTTGTCAATTGCCCAACCACACGGAGTCCTAATTTTCTATCCTATGGTACCAATGGACTGGTCATCAGCCTTTCCCTTTCCCCATAGGTCAGCTCTGCACCACATGCTATTTCCAAATGACACCATGGAGCTCAGTGAAGAGCAGGCTGGCCAGTTCACAGACCCACCAGCTTACAAGGCAAGTCGGGAACCCCTTTTACACTTGAGCATGACTCTTGTTTTCTTACTCTTGCATACATAGCGTTCACCGCACATTCCCATGAAGTATGGAAATGCTCTGTGGAGGAGAATTTCTGTTTTCTACTCATCACTGGGGTGATATGTGGCCTAAGAAGACGATGCACCTCATATGTTCTGGATGAAAGCACAGTGTCATGTAATGGGGAGTAGGAAGAAGCACCCCCAAAGTCACTGTGCTTTGGTGTACTCTTCTCTGCTCAAGGTTGACTGTTTCATTAAGACCTTCTGGCTCATTCAGCAGTAGCTAACACAAGGAAACACTTCAAGGATTGGTTTTCTGATATTAAATATAAGTTTTGAAACTCAGATAGTTCTTATTAAGCCTGAGATCAAAGGAGAACTTCATTAGCTTTAGAACTAGAACTGTAAATAGAAAAGGTGCTCACGAACAAACACGTTATCCTTCCTGACAGATTAGCTTACACATCAGGGACCTCTTCATGATGATGGGAAAATATAATGCATTTGAGGAAAAATATTAGCATACCGCCATTAAGGGGATTTGCCTGATGTAAATGTAACATGCCTCTGTATACATTTATATATGAGAAAACTTATTTTATAACCATTTCATTACCTCTCTCCACCTCTTTTATTATGAATCATTTTGAAGCCCTTTGCTTCGATATTTTTCTAAGATTTTTCTCACCACCAGACATTCAAAATTTTTTCTTGAAGGACCCCTTAGAATAAACTAATACTGCTATATTAAGACTCTTAAATCCTTTAATAATTCTTTGGATAATTCCTAAATTACTCTAAGAACTGTATCCTTGGAAATAAATCCTAAGAACAAAATGAATATGGTTTTGTTGGAAGGACCAGCGCAAGAAAATAGGCATCTTAAAATGCACTAGAAAAGTGGCAAAAGCTTTTTAGACAGTCATTAGCTATCCTCATGGAGGAATAGATTAAAATGTCTAAAAGAAATAGAAATGTTAAATGCTCTAATTTCACATCGAGTATGTAATTTCTTTTTCGTTTTGTTTTATATCCAACCAGTTGGAACCTACAAAATAATACAGCGCAGATTTCTTTTTGTTGGTCCTATAATACTTCCCCTGGAACAATTGTGTGTGTGATTCTGGGACTGTCACAGCCAAACTGATGTCTTCCCTTGGGACCATGAGGAACAATTGACCTTCCCCGTGGGGTGGCTCTAAAAGCCGAGTCTAAAAGCCTGGTGGATGAATGGCAGCTGCTCTCTGGAGTGTGCTCCCCACCCTCTTTGTGGGTGAGGCAGAGAGGCTGCCCACTTACACCAAAATACTTTCTCCCGAATGGTCAACTGCTAATTGTGTGCGACTGCTGTGGAGCCCTGTAAAACCGAAGATGAGAAACCACGATGATTTTTCTTTTAATTGGCGGAAAACATGCTCTTACTTTTTTAAAATCTCCTAAGGGCCCTATTTTTGTTTATTTTTTAATTGTCCTAGTTTGTTTTAGTCCTTTTTAGGCTTTCATGTCATTAAATGAATGAGGCATGGACATTTTGTTTGCAAACCAAGTAACACATGCTATATTTTTATGTTCTGAATCCTACATGGTATAACTCCAGATCCATAACACATGTGAAAAATAAATATTCCATTAATTCCATTGTTCCCTAAATATCCATTTTCTTTTCTCCCTCTGAGCTTCTCTCCCACCTCCTCCCTTTGTTTCTCTTTCTCATGGGTTTCAAAACTTTTGGAAAAGTGCACCAATTGAGTGTATTGTATGGGGGAAGAGGAGGCCTTAGAGGCAGTGACTGAAATGCCTATTTGGCTACCCTGTGATTTTTGGAAATTACTTAACCTCTCTGCAACTCACCTACTTATTTATAAAATGGGACTAGAAAAGCTCTAGGGTATTCAGGAACATTAGATGAGAGAATGTGAAATATAGTTCTAGCAGGGGCTATATCCAGAAGAAGGGGCGTAAGAGTCAGTAGTCTGGGGTCGACTCTCCGAGTGGGCCACTTACTATGTGCAAATTCCTTCAGTTCTTTGTGATTCAGTTTTATTATATATAAATTAAAAACAAAAACAGTACAGGCTTGTCTCATTGCTGGCAGGCTTAAATGACCTCGTCCCCCTTTCCAAGTGCTTAGACAGTATCTGCCATGTGGTCAATCCTTGACCAGTGTTTGCCATTATTTTAAGTCAGCACAACTTCCTGCTCTCTGCTTACACTTTTTTGTTAATAATGTATCCAAAGTGAGTCCACCCCTCTGCCTTGAGCTCAAGGGCACTTGAGTGAACCTGTTCAACTGCAAAACTTAGCTTCTTTCCTACACCAAGAAGCTCTGGGAGTTTATGAGCGTGTGGTGGCATAGCTGGAAGATACCCTCAAGGACTGACTAGATTTTTGTGATGCAAGGTCTAGGATCATAGATTGGATGTTGATGGCCCTCATTCAATGGGAAGTCAAAGTTACAAAGCTCAGTGATGACCCAGCTCACACAAAGGGCTCTTCTGCCCTGGCCAGTCAGTAGGTTGTGATCAGTGTCTTAGTCTAGCAGAGCTCTTGCTTGTGACCCTCATTCAGGTTACGATCCAAAGCTAAGGCACCAAGAGCCCCCAGAAGGGGGAACTAGTGCCCTGCAGAGCTAAGGGTTGCACAGAAAGCACAGAAGAGCTGACCCCTGGAGGACCACTCCCAAACCCTTGCATGTGTTCAAAGTACATGCAATGAGTGGCAAGTCTGTGAAATAGATTGTCCAGAGAGCTGGTTAGGAAGGCCGCCTGCCCCCAGATAGCCCAATGCAAATGAGTCTGAAGCCAGGAACTCAGCAAGAGGGGCCACTAAGCTCATTTAGGGCACAGGAAGGGCCCACGCACAATCTCCACTTTGAAGTTTAATTGGACTTCTGCTAGGTTCAGGCCTTCTACACAGTAAGCTAGTTTCAGAATTTCCCCTTCGTTTGGCAAGTTCTGGTGGAGAAGCCACAAATAATGATCTCTCTCCTATAACCTGGGTCACTGTGGATGGTAAACTAAGCTTGGCACACTGGGCAAAGAGATTGTCAACACTGTCAAATACTTCCTCTGTGTTGGCTCCTTGCTGCCATGGCCAGTAAATGTGCGAGCTGGAGTTTCTTGCCTCACTTGGAACAAGTGGACCAACTCAGTCCTCACGTTGAACTACAAGTGACACTCTACACATATTCCGCAAACTTGTGTATGATTGCTTATTTGAACTCTTATTGCTTATTGAAGAGTTCTGATTTGTGAATTGGGTACCTGGTCTCTCATATATGAAGTCCTTTGATAGAGTTGTAGACTTCCCTCTTTATTTTAAAAAAAATGTATTTGCTTTCAATTAGAGGATAATTGCTTTACAATATTGTGTTGGTTTCTGCCACACATCAACATGAATCAGCCATAGGTATACATATGTCCCCTTCTTCTTGAACCTCCGTCCCACCTCCCATTTCATCCCACCCCTCCAGGTTGTTATAGAGCCCTAGTTTGAGTCCCCTGAGTCATACAACAAATTCCCATTGGGAATCTGTTTTTCACATGGTGGTATGCTTCCTTTCATCCCCCCTTCTCCTTCCTGCCCCTCCCGCTCCTCTTCATTTTTGCCCTAATGCAATATAACTCCAGGCCCTCAAAGCTGACCTCTCTGTATAAAATAAGGACTTGGCAGAATTTTGTGGAGGAATACTGGAGTTGGTAGTCTATCCCTTCTCCAGTGGATCTTCCTGACCCAGGAATCAGACCACGGTCTCCTGCATTGCAGGATTCTTCACCAACTGAGCTATCAGGGAAGCCCTAATATTTTTGCGAAGGCAGGTTATAATATATGGTCTAATAGGCAGAATTCAAATGCTAGGCCTTCACCAGTTCTCAGAAGGTTTGAGAGGTCAGTGGTGTGCTGGTGGGAATGTCTGGGTTACTGTTATTCCTGGAGCTTTTTTCTGTCAGGTAGTGTCCTGGTCTTAACTGGATAACCTCAAAGTAGGTCAATAAGTGGTTTAGCAATTCAGAAATAATCCTTTACAAATGTCCTATAATACCTCTAACTCCTGGAGCCCTGTGATTCTGAGGCCTACCCAAATAAACATGTCCTGTCAGCCAAGGTCCCTTCCTTAAAATGAACAAAAGGATTCTTGCTACAGCAGAAAGTAAATGAATTCTCTGCAGGTCACAAAGTAGCCAAGGGTTACTAGCTAGGTAATTAGCAATAGTCACAGTGTCTTACACAGATTCCGTTTTATTCAAGGTCTCAATCACATTCTCCACCCCAGGATAGCCATTTTAAAGTTTGCTATTAGGATGTTAAAATATGAGGGCCTGGACTGTAAGATCCTTAGGGACCTAGCAACTTGTGATTTTTCAACTAAAATATTAGGCCATCAGAATACTGAGCATGTTATTCTGAGGGAATTAGAAGTACTTGTCATGACGGGCTTTCCTGAGATAATTTAACTTTTGGAGTTGTCCAGTCTCAAATTATTTGATCCATTTTAGGCTTAATTCTAAACAGAACTCATAAAATCAAAAGCTGTAAATAGGTGACCTTGGGGAAGTCTGACCTATGGCCTCCCTTAGTAACATCATCTGCAGAGGATTTTTGCAGAACCTAAGGAAGTCACTTCACCTGAATAAAATGTAGTGGGATGGGAAGAGCAGAGTTGCTGCACTGGAAGACTCAGCATTTAAATGACAAATTTGGTTTCACTGTAGCCTGGAGCTAACAATTTGGATCTCACACCAGCGCTAAAACACATTTCCTCTCCAAGGAAATTGAGTAAGAATGTAGAACCAGAAAGACAATGGGGAAGTATACTTACCTTGAACCTCAGCTGGTCAGTAGAGACAGGTTCAAGATTGCTTTCTGGGAGGGAAATGTGTAGAGAAAAGCTAATATAGGCAGTAATAGTGGGTGTGGTTGCTCTGGAGGCCTGTGTTAAGATAGTTAATCACTCTGAAAGTGGCCTCCTGAGTCAAAATAGACATTCAAAAGCAAAACGCATTTAATTTGTGTATAAATTTGTAATGCCCAGTAATTGTCATCGTCTGATTCAGCTACTAAGATCTCCCCATGGAATGCCTTCTGACTCAGTTGCCTGTCTTATCCACAGACATTACAATCTTAATTTGGGCCAGTCCCTGAAGATGATGCCAACATCTTGCTTTCATTGTTGGAGAGTGATTCGCTTTGTTTTGGTGTCTGTAGAGTGTGCTGGAACACAGGCCCTGCCAAGGTTACTTCCTCTTTCAGCCTGGCTTGGCTTGTCTCTTGAGTGATTTAAGACCTGTTTTGGAACTAAATGTGGGAGTTGGACCAATGTGGAAGTCAAGGTCAGATAAATAACCATTGTCATGAAGAAACCCAGGCAGAAATGGGTCTGCAGATCCACAGGGAACGTTCTTGGTGGGCCCTGTCCTGTTCGTTCTAAATGAGCTGATTCATTTGTCTTGGAAGGGAGGAGAAAAGTTGTCCCTGGGAATGTTACACCTAACTCAAGGCCCCTAATTCTTGCAGGAGAATATGAGGTAGTAGTCTTGAGGGTGGGGGGAGGGGAAACATCTCTTTCCAGGAATTCCTCACTTGAGGAAAGAGATGGTGTTCGAGATTCATCTGAGATGAATCTTGCATGTCAGAGTCAGAAGGTGGTGACTGGGTAGGTGGGTTTGCCCGGTTGAACAGAGTCCCCTCCACTGCAGCCAATTAACCTTTATAAGACACAGATGAGATCATCTCACTCCCTTGCCTAAAACCCTTTGATGGTTCACCTTTGATTACAGAATCAAGTCCGAAATCCTCCACCTGAATATCAGGCAATCTGCCTGCCTCACCAGTCTTTCACCCACGGTGGTCCTCACCCACTCAGCTTTTGTGGCAGCGGCTGACAACTACAACCCATGAGCTAGATCCGCCACTCACAAATGAGACGGCAGGCTTAGAATGGTTTTTGTATTTCTGAACAGGTGTTTATTAAAAGAGTAAAGATGAAAAGTTCCAACACACTATCTTCAGTTTTGCCTCTTGGCCTGCAAAGCCTAAAATATTTACTATCTGATCCTTTTCAGGGAAAGTATGATGTCCCCTCTTCACATTGTCATAATACTTTCTGCCATTCAGAACCCCCCCAATGCACCATTGTTGCACTCCATCATGACGTTACGCAACCTATTTCTGCTACCTGAAATTGCCTCTCTCAGTTACTAGATGGCCTCCACGTGCCAGGTGCTTGGAATTCAGAGCAAATAGACTCCTCCCTTCTAAAAGCTTACAGCTTAGTGAGAAAGATATGCAGCTGGAGCGCTGAGTACAGAACTGTGTGGTGAGGGCTCAGCGTGCAGTGGGGATATGTCATCAGAGCAGGACATCAGGGAAGGCTTCCTGGAGGAGATGGGTGTCTGAGCTAAGTTTTAAAGAAAGAGTAGACGTTTGCAAGGTAAAGAAGAGGATTCCACTAATGCCTGCTTTTCCAGGCACATGAAATGCCATAGAAGTATCAAGACCTTCATACCAGAAAAAGCTGTGTGAAGTCACAGGAGGACTTTTAACGGGGAAAATTTGCCCAATATAATGATGGCACATGCAGAAAGGGCAGGGAACAGATGGGGGCAGAGAGCCAGGCAGGAGGTGGTTTTACACATCCACTTAAGAAGTCGTGATATAAAAACCAAGGCAGAGACGGGACTAGGGGAGAGGTGAGGAAGCCTAGTGACTCCCCAGGGACAGCTGGGTTGCTGGAGGTGGGGTGAAGGAGGAAAGTCTGGCCTTGGCCCCCTCTTTACGTGCTCAGCTCCAGGCACTAAGTGGATGATGGAGCCACTCCCCTACCCCCAGCTAGGGAAGATCAGGTGAGGGTGTGCAGGGAGAATGAGGGGTTCTTGTTCAAATGTGAACACATTTGCCTCCTCCAGGAAGCCCTCGGGCTGAGTTGGGGGTTTTCGTTAGTACCCTACTGGCATTGTTTAGTTCTATCAGAGCATTTACAGAGCGACACTGAACTGATCTGTTTTTGTGTTGGTTGTTTTTTTTTTTTTCTATTTAAGTAGGGTGAGTTCATTGGAGAAGGAAATGGCAACCCATTCTAGTGTTCTTGCCTGGAGAATCCCAGGGATGGGGGAGCCTGGTGGGCTGCCGTCTGTGGGGTCGCACAGAGTCGGACACGACTGAAGCGACTTAGCAGCAGCAGCAGCAGCAGGGTGAGCTCGCTGGAAGTTGATATAGTGTCCAATCTTTGTATCACCAGGGCCTAGCACAGTGTCCAGATGCTCAGTAAATGATCATTGAGCTGAACTGAATCAAGGTGGGACCTTTGGGAGCAGCCCCCAGGGTGGTGTGGTTGACGCAGCCCCCTTTTTGTCCTCAAGCCGACTTGGATTGGAATACTTCTACTTTCTGGCTTTGTGAGTTTTGCTGCCACATTGTCTATCACATCTGATACTTTTCCTGCCTGTGCTTTAGGACTACGGTGAGAGTAA
Organism: Nanger dama; assembly: GCA_917880005.1. NCBI lineage: Eukaryota > Metazoa > Chordata > Mammalia > Artiodactyla > Bovidae > Nanger > Nanger dama. The sequence continues at coordinate 23,279,786 of CAKJTW010000025.1, read as the reverse complement.
AGGAGGTAAAGGCAGCAGGTATAGACAGTGGAAAAAGATGGGAAGCAACAGTTAGAACTGGACGCTGAGCAACAGACTGGTTCCAAATAGGAAAAGGAGTCCGTCAAGGCTCTATATTGTCACCCTGCTTATTTAACTTATATGCAGAGTACATCACGAGAAACGCTGGACTGGAAGAAACACAAGCTGGAGTCAAGATTGCCAGGAGAAATATCAATAACCTCAGATATGCAGATGACACCACCCTATGGCAGAAAGTGAAGAGGAGCTAAAAAGCCTCTTGATGAAAGTGAAAGAGGAGAGCGAAAAAGTTGGCTTAAAGCTCAACATTCAGAAAACGAAGATCATGGCATCTGGTCCCATCACTTCATGGGAAATAGATGGGGAAACAGTGTCAGACTTTATTTTGGGGGCTCCAAAATCACAGCAGATGGTGACTGCAGCCATGAAATTAGAAGATGCTTACTCCTTGGAATAAAAGTTATGACCAACCTAGATAGTATATTCAAAAGCAGAGACATTACTTTGCTGACTAAGGTCCGTCTAGTCAAGGCTATGGTTTTTCCTGTGGTCATGTGTGGATGTGAGAGTTGGACTGTGAAGAAGGCTGAGCGCCGAAGAATTGATGCTTTTGAAGTGTGGTGTTGGAGAAGACTCTTGAGAGTCCCTTGGACTGCAAGGAGATCCAACCAGTCCATTCTGAAGGAGATCAACCCTGGGATTTCTTTGGAAGGAATGATGCTAAAGCTGAAACTCCAGTACTTTGGCCACGTCATGAGAAGAGTTGACTCATTGCAAAAGACTCTGATGGTGGGAGGGATTGGGGGCAGGAGAAGGGGACGACAGAGGATCAGATGGCTGGATGACATCACTGACTCGATGGACGCGAGTCTGAGTGAACTCCGGGAGATGGTGATGAACAGGGAGGCCTGGCGTGCTGCGATTCATGGTTGCAAAGAGTCAGACACGACTGAGCCGACTGAGCTGAACTGAGCTGGAAGTGAGAAGACCAGGGTTCCCGTTGTAGCTCGGTCATGACTGTACTTTACTGCCTGGAGTAAATTATTCCTCCTTTCTTGGCTTCAGTTCCTCCATTTATGAAATGAGGTTGAGGAACTTCCCTGGCAGTCCAGGGGTTAAGATGCCATGCTTCCACACCGGGGGCAGGGCGGGGAGTGGGGGTGGGGGTAGGGGTGCTGTCTTCGTCTCCCTAGGTAGCTCCTCCCCAAGGACAGCCTCCATCCAGTCACTGCTCAGTATGGGATGCAAAGGCCCAGCCCTGTCAGCTCAGCCTTGGACCTCTCTGAAGAGGCACCTCAGCTTCAGAGCTCCCCTGGGGCCCACAGGAACTGCATCCCCTGTCATATTCCCTGTGGTCTTCTACCCAGTCCTGCTTCCTTCACTTCCTTCCCTAGAAAACAGTGCACACAAGCTGCCTTATCTGAATGTTGCCTGGAGAACTTGACTTTTGACTTCTTATCCCCTGGCTTCTTGTCCTCCAGGGACTTCAGTCAGGCATGGCATGACAACTCCATTGAGGGCTCGGTGCAAGGGTTTGGCTCCTCCATGGTTCTTACTCAGTAATTACAGATATGCAGGGTGGAACTGATTCCTCTAAAGGCAACATCTACTGTGTGTCCCACTGCACTTCAAAACAGCAGACAAGAATTTTTTTCCCAGGGAAGCTATTCTAATGCCCAAAGTCAGAGAAAGTTGTAGGTCAGAGAAGGACTACGTTAGTAATCACTGAAAACAATACCGTGGGAAAAAATAAAAAAGACTCTTAGAAGACTAAGTCACAGCTCATAAAGGTTCGTTGTTGTTGTTCAGTTACTCAGTTGTATCCAACTCTTTGCAACCCCAGGACTGCAGCATGCCAGGCTTTCCTGTCCTTCTCAGAGTTTGCTCAAACTCATGTCCTTTGAGTCGGTGATGCCATCTGACCATCTCATCCTTCTGTCATCCCCTTCTCCTGGTGACCTCAGTCTTTCCCAGCATCAGGGTCTTTTTCAATGAGTCAGCTCTTTGACTCAGGTAGCCAAAGTATTAGAGCTTCATCTTCAGCATCAGTCCTTCCAATGGATATTCAGGGTTGATTTGCTTTAGGATTGACTGGCTTGATCTCCTTGCTGTCCAAGGGACTCTCAAGAGTCTTCTCCAGCACCACAGTTTGAAAACATCAATTCTTTCACACTCAGCCTTCTTCATGGTCCAACTCTAATTCCTCTTTAAATCAACACCCAAAAGAAGGGGGGCGTAAGCCTCATTTTTCACAGGTCTTGCACCAACTGTCTGAGGTTCACAATTTGGTCATCCTTCAGCCAGAAGTTTTATTTCTGACATCTTGAGATCTGCAATGAAGGGGCTGAAGCTTCCTTCTGCAGTCCACATTCAGTGTACCCCAAAGAGGCAGAGAAATACGACAAAAAGGAAAAAGAGATAAATGATTAGTTATAACTCTTTGAATAGCTAGATAAATATTGACTAAGAGTGCCTGTGAAAAAGAAGCATTCAGATCTGCCTGGAAAAATTAGCTTTCCTCCTCGCCTCCCTCCCGCTACTGTTGAGCAGCTCTGCTGTGAGAATCTGGCTCCGTTATTTCTCTCAGTGGGAGCTGCCATTTGAATGACTCAGCACAGCACTTTTTCAGCAGGAGACTCTGCCTCAGGTGGCTGATCAGGCCTGGGAGAATGGAAGTCTCATTTAAATGAAGTCAGAAATTTCCCAACTTGTTTTAAAGTGAAATAGATTTGTAAAAATAACAATAATCATTATTTGACAGTGCTGTTACAGCTCCCAGATCGAAATTTAACCTTTAAAGTGGAATCCATCCTTTTCTTTTCCCAATGAAATGAATTTTCTATTTCTCTGTCAGGCATTTCCAACCTGAGCTGAAAGACTCGCCAGCTCAGATAGGCCTAATATGAGTGAAACAACAGTGGGATCTTGTTCCGCTGAGTTTGGGTATTTCTTAAATAGTCATTATTGCTCATCTATTAGCCATTTATGTCCAATTTTATAAACATTTAAAAAATGTATTTATTTATTTGGCTGGGCCAGGTCTTAGTTATGGCGTGTGGGATCTACTTCCCTGACCAGGGATCCAACCCAGGCCTCCTGCATTGGGAGCTCTAGGTCTTAACCACTGGACCACCAGGGAAGTCCCCATATGTCCATTTTAAAAGGTAATTTTATCTTCTTCCTACTCCATGGCTTAAAAATGTATATGTGACACAAATCTCTTTGTCTGAGATGGTTGATATTTTTCTGTGTAATTTACATCATTTTAAACCCCATTGCCCCTATGGGGTTCATTCCATTTTTTAATAAATGTGGGTATGATTGTGAATTGCACTGATCATAACAGGAGGTTCTCTTCCCTCCTCCCCAAAGCCACAGTCCCTCCGATCAGCTGCCCTCTCCTGTTTTCTCGAAGCCCCACCCAGGTCAGCCCTGGCCCCACCCCTGCCCTGGGCATCTGTCTAGAAGACTCCTTTCCACCCTCCAGGCTTCCCTGCTGTGCACCCTCAGCCACTTCACCTGAGCTGGGATCGGGTTGCACCAACCCTCTGTGCCCATCAGGGCCCTCTCACAGCCTCCACCTCAGGCCCAGCCGTGGGGCCGGCCCCTCCTGCCTCACACTCACCTGTCCAGAAAATTATCTTTGTCTCTTTCCTTCTGCATCTCCTCCTTCCTCAAGGCAATCCTGCTTCTCTTTTCCTACCCTCCGGTGATGGTACTTAACCAGCCTCCATGCCACTTGCCCTCACTCACAGAGGATTTCTGTATCTCGTTCACAGACCTCTTCTCCTCCCACATGTCTGTTGTCTTCCTCAAAGACTTAGAATTAGGCCAAAAGGAGCTAAGTAAATTCCTGGCTTTATCGCGAAGCTTGTCCCACTGTCTGTGTGGTGGGTCTTCCCGATGGCCGTTTCTGCCCAGGGCTGTCACCGCTGCCCTGGGCCTCTGCAGCTTCAGCCCCATGTCCAGCTCACCAGTTCACACGGGTCCTGCCGGCAGCGTTTCCAGAGCCAGAGCGTCAGTCTCCCTCACCACGTGGTTTTCCACTGGTTTCACTGGGCTCTGCAGGTGCTACTGCCCTCCTCCAACGCCTCCCCTCTGCCTCTCACAGAACCTTCCACGATCTGGACCTCAAAGACACATATCCAGTATTGTAATTTTTTAAAAAAAATTAATTAATTAATTAATTTAAAAAAAAAGACACATATCATGGCAACTTCTGGGCTGCTCAGCAAAGCTAGCGACTCCTATGCCTGCTGCTGAAGAACTACATTCCTACCTTCCTCACTTTTCCCTGGGACCCCGGGACCGGATTCTCATCAGGGATTTCCTTCAGGGCCTGGCCCACAACAGTCTCTCACACTTAATCCCTCATGTTCTTCCCCGCTTTGCAGACTGGATGCTGAACCCCAGGGTGAGACTGAAAGGCGCCTGATGGAGATGGCAGAGCCTGTCGCCTTGACTTCATGGAGAGAACACAGGCTGCTTTATCTTAGCCGGGGCAGCTGTAACACAGATACCTAGACCCACTGTGACTTACGCAACAGAAATTCACTACTCACGGTTCTGGGAAATCCCAGAGGAAGGTGCTGGCCAGTTCAGTTCCTGCTGAGGGCCTTCTGCGTGGCTGGCAGACAGATGCCTCCATTGCTGTGTCCTCAAGTGATGACGAGAGAGACCATCTCTCTTCTAATGAGACCATGTTGGTCACTTCAGTCACATCCAAATCCTTGTGACCCCGTGGACTGCATGTAACCCACCAGGCTCCTCTGTCCCTGGCATTCTCCAGGCAACAGTGCTGGCAAGGGTCGCCATGCCCTCCTCCAGGGCATCTCCCCACCCAGGGATCAAACCCATATATCTTATGTCTCCTGCAATGCAGGCAAGTTCTTTACCACTTCTTTTCTAAAGGCACTAATATGATTCTCGAGGGCTCCACCCTCATGACCTAACTGCCTCCCCAGTGTCCACCTCCCAATACATCACCCTGGAGATTAGAGCTTCAGCATATGAATCTAGGGCAGGAGGACACAAACACTGGGTCCATAACACTCTCTCCACACCCCCTGCCCCGCTCCCCATGACTGAGGAAAAGCACACACACTGATCACAAATTTTTAAATCGATTTTTTTTCAAAGTTGAGCCTCTGAAATTTTGGAGTTCTTCTGTTACAGCAGTTAATTTCATCCTAACTAATATCTATGTGTAAGGAGAAGGAATCTAAAATGGATTATGTTCAAATAGTCATCAGGGACATAAAAGTGGGTCACTGGGAAGGGGTGCAGGCTTTGGGGGAGGGGATAAGGAGAATTAAATTTCCCTCTTCTTTATGGATGCTTTCCTTTACTGTTTCACCCTTTTGGATGCTCTCCAGAATGCTTCATTCGTGGGACCGGAACTTCTCCTGTGTCTGTGTGTATTGATGGCTATAGGAATAAGAAAGTGGTCCAGGGAAGAGGAGGTGCTGAGCAGGGTGAGAGGAGTGAATAGTGCTCTCAGCTCTCACATATGTAGTACAGTCCTCTCCCCCCGCCCCCGCCACCATCCTGTTGGTACTGTGCTTAGTCGCTCAGTCATGTCCGACTCTTTGCGACCTCATGGACTGCAGCCCACCAGGCTCCATGGGGATTCTCCAGGCAAGAATACTGGAGTAAGTTGCCATGCCCTCCTCCAGGGGATCTTCCCAACCTAGGGACTGAACCCAGGGCTCCCGCATTGTGGGAAGTTTATTTACCATCTGTGCCACGAGGGAAGCCCAAGAATACTGGAATGGGTGGCCTATCCCTTTTCCAGGGGATCTTCCTGACCCAGGAATCAAACCAGGATCTCACTGCACTGCAGACAGATTCTTTACCAGCTGAGCTACCAGGGAAGCCCATTCTGTTGCTAGCAAAGGACGGATTTTCTTTCTGTGGTGTGCGCCCATGAGGGGCCTATAAGCAGCTACTCAGGAATTTGGAACTCTGGATCCTGGATCCTCTTTGCCTCTGTCACAACTGGCAGTCTGAGTTAGGTTGGAAAATTGGGCAGTAGCTCAGTGGGAGAGAAAGGTTCAGGACCAAGGCTGTGTGCAGGGTCCAGCACCCAGGTGGCTGGTGTGTTGTGGGTCATGGTGGGAACTGTGGGTTCTTCCCTGGAGCCGTGGAAGCCTGAGTGTCTGGATCTCACTCCCTAACCGGCATTTCTTTGCTCCTGCTGTAATGGATGGTTCTGGCTGTGATGCGGATAAGGAAATTACTCAAGGAGCAAGTCTTTCCCTCCATTGTGCCTAGCATTCCTCAGTGTAGCATCTCTACTTAGAAGCATTATCTCCCCGGATCGCCCAGTCCCCGAGCAGGAGCTGCAGCGTATCACCTCTGGGAGATCAAAGTGCTTTATGGACATTATCTCATTAAATCCCCCAACCTTTCCCCTCAGAGTCCAGACATATCCTTCACCTCCCACCCCCGACTCAACATCTCTGCTCCATTCAAACCAGATTGTGAATAATAAATGCTGTGATTTATTGAGAGTCATTTGAAAAGAACTGTAAACGGACCCTCAACCTCTCAGCTCCATCTGAAAGACACCATCTTAACGTGTGTACGGGAGAGATAATGGCTCTTCTGACACCCACGTACCTGCGGCACCCGGTGATTTATGGTTACTGGGCAGGGTTTCCCAGTTGCCCTGTACTCCCATTGGGCAGAGAAGTTCCAGGATCCTTGTTCTTTCCCCGAATGTTGGCATTTCATATCTTTATTCTCCCAGCACTATTCCACCCACATGCCAGGCATCTAGACATATGTGCTGCTCTGTGAGTGTACCAGTTTTCCCTGGGTTTTCAAAGCTTTGAATAAACTGTTCCCTCTGTCAGAATGCACTCCTCTTAGACTGGCTACACTGTGATCTCCTGCTCATCCCCAAGAACCAGCTCCATTCTCATCTTTTTCATCAGAACTTTTTTGACTTCTAAAGAATGAATTGGTTTTTCCCTCTGATCTTGGACAATCTCAAACAGAATTGCTACCATTTGTGCCAGGCTCTAGCTATGTGCTGTTCATATATATTATCATTTAATTCACACAACCTTTCTATGAGGTTGGTGATACTATTATAGCTAATTTTACTGATAAGGAAAAAAGAGGCCTGAGAAGATTAATAACACTCTTGATATTTGTATGGTAATTAAGAGGTGGAACCAGAATTCAGTGCTGGCGCTGGGTCAGACTCCAAAGCCCATGATCTGTTACTCCACAAGCTGCCTCCATTTTTTTTTTAAATCACTTGTTGGTCTCTCCATAGGTTTAAGCATCTTAAAGTAAGAAATTATAATCTGTTATACCTATTTCCTAGTACATAGCATAGTATCTGATATGGAAGAAGTGCTTGAGAAATGCTTGTAGAATGAATGACTTAAAGAAAGAATGAATATATAGCTTTGCTGCTTCAGAGAAATTTGTTGCATTTTCATTTGGAAAAATATTGCCAGATTTCCCTTCTGGTGACAATGTTGGGAAGAAGGATTACTGTGAGGAGAAGAGGATTATATCTCCAATTAGGCAAATCTAGGGGTCAGTAAAATTAGGCTGTAAAATAAAATCTCAGGAAAAGTTTGGGATTTTTTTTTTTTTTTTTTGGCTTCATTAGGTCTTAGTTGCAGCACTTGGGATCTCTATTGCATCATACAGGACCTTTTATTGTGGAGCACAAACTCTCTTGATGTGATACCTAGGCTCCAAAGCGCACGGGCTTTCCCAACCAGAGATCAAACCTACATCCCCTGCACTGCAAGGTGGATTCTTAACCACTAGCCCACCAGGGGAGTCCCTCAGGGAAGCCTTTGAAGAGTTCATCTTTCCATTGGGCTTCCTCATAGACTGATTGGAATAGATAGTCTCAGTTCATTCACTTATTTACTCACTCATTCAACACATGGATAGAGCATGCCCTATGTGGCAGGCACTGGACTTAGCTCTGGGGCCACACCATTCAGCACAGTCATGATTGTTAGAGTGAACGTCTATGGTTTGCCCAGCTACCATCTCTTCTGCTAACAGAATCAGTCTTTTGCCTTGGGAAAAACATCTTTCTGAAGCTCAGATTTTGTGTTTTAGGTTTAATTTTCACTTGTTGGCTCTAAGTGTGGGTACGTGCTCAATCATTGCATCACATCCTCTCTAGCCATGGTGATTGGCTTAGGGATGGGACTGTGACCCACCTTAGGCTAATGAGAGTCAGCAGTAGGACTCCGGAACTATTAGAAAAGTGGTACTTTCTTTTTGCTGGGGCTCCTGATAGTGAGATCAATACAAAGGAAGACAGAGCTGAGATTTTGAGAGAGCAAGAGAGAGTAGGCTGATGGTACAGTTTCACACCTTAGATACAAGCACATCTAAAGAGAGGAGAAACCATGAACTACCTATTTGGGTGAGCCAGTGTATTCCCCCTCTTTGCTTAAGCCCTCTTAAGGTGGGTTTCTATCACTTGCCGTGGAGTAGGTCTTAAATGATAGCAACATCAGCTTTTGGAAGTGGGGCTTTATAAGTGACATCCTAAAAACTAGAACTGGCTGAATCATAGTGGCATGTAGAGCACCAAGAATTCCTCTGTTCTTGGCTGGGAAGTTGGAAATCCCAGTAACGTCTCACATAGCAGCTGGGTTGAACTGTCACATGTACTATCTTGAGACTCAAACTGTGTTTTAGAGATAGAAAAAGGAAATATATTGGAAAGGATTGGCTGCTTTGTAAGGCCTTAAGTAACATCCTGTAAGGATGAAGCAAGCTAAGTGGGAAGGAGACAGAGCCCACCCTGTCTCGGTCAGCTGTCCAGGAGTGTGGTGGTTTGGCAAAGCTGAACTCTCTGTTCCAAGCTAAACTTAGCTGAAGTGAGGTAGGGAAGCTCAAGACAGAGAGAAAAGATTGGAACCTAGAGGTAGAATGATATTCACACACTTTACAACATCTTTCTTTCACAGCCTAGAAAGTTATCCTCTGGGATGCAGCCAGGAAGCAAAAGGAATTTTAGCCTTGCCCCTCCCCATACCCATCCCAGTGTATCATCAGGAAGATGGATAGAATTGGAAGGCTGGCTGCTAAGGGACTGGAGCCTTCAGACAGTGGTCCAGATTCAAGAACCCATAATTCTGACTTTGGATTTGACTGGCTGCAAATCAACCAAGAGCTTATTAAGGTTTTAGAAGATTGTAATGCCTGAAAAACACAAAGCCTGACAAATGATTATCGCCTAACAAAGCGATTGAGGGCATTTCCTGCCCCATGAACTCTAGGAAGAAATGAACAGCCCCGAGAAGAGAAAACTACCCAGTGGGCCTCTTAGCAATGGCTGCAGGGTCGTCAACAGACAAGTCTGTTTGGAGAGAACCAGGGGAGGCCAGGCTGGTCAGCCTCCATCACAAGGCGGAAGTGTCCTGGTTATCTCTGCCCACTGTCCTGTTATCCCCATCCATACATGTGTTAGTGTTAATGCTCCCTCCACCTCGTGATCAGAAGATACTGCTCCCCACTCTCTGTTTTTCTAAGAGGAAGCTCTTCATTGCAGCTCTCTTGTTCTTTCTTCACCACCATGTATGATGTGTTGGGGTGGGGGTGGGGATTTAACATGTCATTTAGCCTTGAATTTCTAAACAAAGGAAAAAACTTATAATGGTATCACCGAGGGCAGCAGTGGGCTTCCCTGGTGGCTCAGCTGGTAAAGAATCTGCCTGCAATGCAGGAAAACCCAGGTTCGATTCCTGGGTCAGGAAGACCCCCTGGAGAAGGGATAGGCTACCCATTCCAGCTTTCATGAGCTTCCCTGGTGGCTCAGACAGTAAAGAATCTTCCCACAATGTGAGAGACCTGGGTTTGATCCCTAGGTTGGGAAGATCCCCTGCAGGAGGGCATGACAACCCACTCCAGGATTCTTGCCTTCAAAATCTCCATGAACAGAGGAGCCTGGTGGGCTGTAGTCCATGGGGTCGCACAAGAATTGGACATGACAGAGTCGGACACGACTGAAGCGACTTAGCAGCAGCAGCAGCAGAGCGACTAAGCACGGCATAGCACAGGGCAGCAGTCCCCAGCCTTCTTTAGAGCCAGAGACCAGTTTCATGGAAGACAGTTTTTCCAGGAGGGTGGGTGGGGGTGGAGGAATGGAGAATAGGTCAGGCAGTAATTCATGTGGTGTGGGGGCTGTTCAGATAGTGATGCTTAGTGATGAGGGGCTCCACCAGGAGGCTGGAGACCTCTGACCCAGAGGGCTCATAAAAGCCCCAGTGGCCAAACCCCACCTCCCAGAGTTTCTGATTCTGGGTCTGGGCCTGATTCTGGGTCTGAGTTGGTCTAGAGTTCCAAGGTGATGTGGATGCTGTCATTGTTTTGTCTTATTTTGTTTTTAATTCCTTGGGTAATTCTAGTTTGCTAGAATTTCTCAGGACTGAGAAGTTGAGTTTTAGACCCTCTAATCTACAAGCATTTATTAAATACTTACTATACGCCAGTCCCTGAACTAGGTCCATGTTCACGTCAATTCATATGTATATGTGTATATATCTATGAGCATGTATACTCAAACAAGACAAAGTCCCTGCCCCTGAGACAATCATCACCTAATAGAGGGAAAATCATATAAATTGATAAATTTCCTACAGGATAATGTCCTACAGGGAAATGATTCACTTTGTGGTACAGCAGAAACCAGCACAACATTATAAAGCAATTATCCTCCAATTAAAAAAAAAATTTAAACAAATTTTAAAAATAAATCAGAAACATAATAGCAGAAAGAAAGAGAGAAAAAGAAAGAAAGAAAGTGTTCAACGAGCCAAGCCTTGGTGGCAATGTAGGTCAAAATCTCAGTGCCTAGTGAAAGTGGCTACTCACAGAGAGTGTGTTAAGTCACTTCGGTTGTGTCCGACTCTTTGCAACCCCATGGACTGTCAGGCTCCTCTATCTGTGGGATTCTCCAGGTAAGAACACTGGAGTGGGTTGCCATTTCCTCCTCCAGGGGATCTTCCCCATCCAGGGGCAGAACCTGTGTCTCATTGGCAGGTGGGTTCTTTACCACTAGCATCACCTGGGAAGCTATGAGGTGCAAACAGAAAGCTCCAGCAGAAGATGGAGAACCAGTGGCTGAGGTTCCAGAAGGTTCCACATGCACTTTCAGGGGTCCCTTGCCTTTCAGGGAGAGCTCTACATCCAAGTGTATAAGTACGCACAGACACACCTGGGCTGAAGGCAGCTGGCTCAGTGTTTCCCAGGAACAAACAACCACTGTCCCTACCCCAGCTCAGAGGCTCCCTGCTCAGCCTGTGAGCCCGCCTGCCAGGGGAGGCTGGCGGAGGCCACCGTGGGCTTGCAGCCGGAGAGCCAGTGTGCCAACACACAGCTGCTGACTTTCTTCCCTCCCTCCTGTTAAGCTGGGAACATTTTGCACTTTTCTTCTCCAACTCTTTCAAAGCAAGTCATTTTCCTCCTCTGGAAGTTTGCCCATTGTTCATTTGACATTAAAGATAGGTCTTCACAGTTTTCTTTTAAGGCAGCAATTGGTGAAGTTCAGCCGTATTATGCGGACTTGTCAGAAGGATACAACATTATACAAAGGAATGATGTGAAACAAAAATTGCTCTCTCCAACCTTCCCAACCTCTGCCGCATACAGATTTCAAAGCATTTTCTGCCCTCATGTGTGCTTGGCATAGCCTGGGATCTGCACGGGGTGGGGGGTGGGGGGCGGTAATTGAAGGGAGGGGTGGGGTTTGTGGTTCTTCCGGCTGCCAGGGAGGCTGGTGCTGCTGGGAATCACTCAGTGGACTGGGGTGAGGGGGTGGGGGTGGGGCTGAAGAGGATGGAACGGGCAGGTGGAAAGGAAAACGAATGAGGAAAACCTCTCTCCCCTCATTTTCATTAGGGATACGGTGACTTCAGGCCTCCAGAATTGTGGGATGGCTGGTTAGTTTCAAAGAGTTGTGAAATCAAAGTGTTAGTTGTGTCTGACTCTGCAACCCCATGAACCGTAGCCCACCAGGCTCCTCTCTCCATGGAATTCTCCAGGCAGAAATACTGGAGTGGGTTGCCATTTCCTCCTCCAGGGGATCTTTCTGACCCAGGGATTAAACATGGATCTCCTGCATTACAGGCAGATTCTTTACTTGTAATGAGCCCTGATGGTCTTCCAGTTCCTGTGGTGAATTCAGAGTTCATTTCCTGCAACTTTTACTCAGAATCACATGGTCCCTGTTGCCACTGGAATGTAGTCCCATTATAACTCTGGGTAGAAGCCTGAATCACTCTGCCTCCTGGATTCACGATTCCCTCACTCATTGCTTCATTCATGAATTAGCTGTGAGCTCTATTCTCCACTGATGAAACATTTGCCCTTCACATTCCCATGCCTCCGTTTCCTTACCTGTAAAATGGGAATATGAATTAGTTACCACCTAGGGTTGCTGTATGGGTTAAATGATGTAATGTGCATACCTAGCATGGTGCCTGGCTGTCTAAGTCCTCAGTAAATGTTTGGTGTGTGTTATCACTTTTATATCAGTCCACAGACACTGATTAAGGACCACGGGCACCGTTCTGGGCCCTGGAGAGTGGAAGTTGGAGGAGACGAGACACTGCTTGTATTCTGGTAGGACAGGAAACCAGGCAGTAATGGTCCAGGATTGGTGGGCAGTGCTGGGAAAGAGGTGGGCACGAGCTGCCATGGCAGGGGCAGGGGGCAACCACCTGAAGCCAGTTGGGCGGACAGGGCTTCTGCGGGAAGTGCCTCTCAAGGGAGACTTAAAGGATAAATGTAGAGGGGATAGTCTCCCTGCCAGAGGGAAGAGCAGTGCAAAGACATGAAAACACTCAGAAGGCTTCCCAGAACTGAGCGCAGACCTAAGTGCCTGGAGCATAGATGGGGCTGCTGGGTGGGCAGCTGCAGGAGAGGGGGCTGGGAAATGAAGTCTGGCCCCTCAAGAAGTGCTCTGGGAGGGAGATAAAAGGCTGGGGTTTGGTGCTGAAGGTCAGAGGGAAATACTTAATGGGTTTTTAGTAGGGAAGTGGCACGGCCTGATTGAATGGCTCTGGGCAGAGGGTGAGTTGGGTGGATGAGAACTTGGTCAGGAAGACACCGCAGAAACGTAAGAGCCCTGAGGAGAGGAGAACTGGGACGTGGCCAAGCAGAGGGAGCGCTGGGTGCTTCTTGGAGATTTAGAAGCTGGAATCTCTACAGCTTGGAAAGAACAGGACCCAGGAGGAGTTGGGGAATGTAGCCCCGCCCTACGCACCACCAGGTTCATGCCTTCAGTGACCCATGAATGATCCTTCCCAGAGATTGTCCTGTTATGGACCTGCTGCCATATTTGAGGTGGCACAGTCAAGTCGACGTGATCAAGAGGCATTTGGGGACTTCCCTGTGCTAATGGTAAAGAACCTGCCTGCCAGTGCAGGAGACATAAGAGACATGGGTTCGATCCCTGGGCCGGGAAGGTCCCCTGGAGGAGGGCATGGCAACTCACTCTAGTATTCTTGCCTGGAGAATCCTGTGGACAGAAAAGCCTGGCAGGCTACAGTTTGCAGGGTCACAAAGAGTCAGACATGACTGAAGCAACCTAGCACGCATACACTGGTGACGCAGTGGATAAGAATCCACCTGCCAGCACAGGGGCCATGGGTTTGATCCCTGGTCTGGGAAAATTCCACATGCCTCGGTGCAACTAAGCCTGTGTGCCCCAACTATTAAACCCCTGTGCCTCACAACAAAAGAAGCCACCACAATGAGAAGCCCTGTGCACTGCAACTAGAGAAAGCCCGTGTGCAACAACAAAGAGCCAGCACAGCCATAAGTAAATAAACACAGCAGTGTGTACATGTCAAAAATTTTTAATAAATTAAAAAAATTTTTTTAAAGAGACATTTGGGCCTCCCCTCTCTCCGGTCACCATTCCTGTCCATACACGCTGTCCTGTTGGGCACTGAAGCCGGCAGGATGGGCCCCTTTGGGATGAGAATCACGGATGGAAACTGTCAGAGTGAGCAGTATTCACCTGGCGCTTTGCCGTTTACAGCGCACTTTCCCTGGGGTTGGAGCATTTGATTCTGCTAACTGCACAGGGCAGGAGGCCCGGTGGAGATGGGCATCCCCACTTCACAGATGGGCAAACAGTGGCACTGAGAGACCTACGCGGGCCTCTGTGTCCGGGTCTGGATTCCGGTCTAAGAACGTCTGGCTCCAAAGCCCGTGCTCTTCCCACTGGCCCAGAAGTCGCTTGACACATGGTAGCCCTGGACTGAGACACGGAGCCTGGTTCCTTTTCACAACGTGGCCTCAGCTTTGCTCTGTGGTCTGAGTCAAGTCACTTACCTTGCTCTGGGCTTGAGTCAGTGACTCTGACAAATCCAGAGCTTGGAGTGAAGAGCCAAGGCAATCCCTTCCACATGGACCAGCTGGGTCTTAGGGCTGAAGGTGCTCTGAGCCCACAGTTTTGCCAGGGTGAACCTTGGAAGGGTTAGTTACAGCCCTGGACCCTAGCCTCCACCCAGCACCCTAGGGCAAGATATATGATCAGAGAGCCCTTTACTGCACCCTGGGAAGCCAAGATGAACCACCTGTGGAGAGTGTGATTAAAATCCGCAGACATCGCCGCTCACCAGCAGGGCAGTGCCATCCTCTAGGCTCAACCACTACTCAAACTCTACTCCCTGGGCCCTCTTTGCCCTTCCCGGGCTCTTCTGTAAGGTTTTAGGCTGAATAGATCACCCTTGTTCCACTGTTTTGCCACAGGTCCCAGGGATGGTACCAAAGTGGGAATGAAGTACCATTTGTGGAATGAATCGAAAACAGAATTACTCATCTCCCCTGGCTTTTATGTCCACCGACTCCACTGAGTGGGGTCTTCACTCCCCAGGGGGACCCATTCTTTTCCTCCTGGGCATCATATTTCCCTTGGGAGACTGACTTTGGATTCTGCAGTTTACAATCACAGAAAACCCAAAAGAATTTTTTATTTTTTATTATTTTTAAGAGAAGAATAAAAGCCCTCTCCCAGAGGCCACCTATGTCAGGCTCTTCTCTGGGTGGGTAGACAGAGCAGGGGCTCGGCCTGGCTTCCTCTGCACTTGTGGGAAGCGTGTCTGACTTTCTGGGAGCCTGGGTGGTCTTCCCAGCTCTGCCAAGCAGAAGGAAGACTGAACTTTCCCCAGGATCCATACCTGGGGCTAGAGACCACTTCTTTTCATTCCTTCACCCTCTCAGCTTAACACGCAGTTTAAACAGAGGAGTCTAAGGAACACAGTCTCTCCAGTGGCCGCACGGATGACTCTGGAATTAGGCCACTGCTATCAGTTTTATTTGGCGATCCCAGTTGGATCTCCAAATTACACCTGTAATTTGGTGCATTCCATGTATTACAGAGTCTGTCAGAGAAATCCTATAATAATTTTTAAGTGACAAAGTTTTAAGGAATAGCTAAATAAATGGAGCTAAATTTAGACCACTATCTCCCGTACAATGGAATGAGGCAGGAGTCAGAGATGCGATCAGTCACTGGAAGGAGAATTTTGTCACTATCCAAGAGGTGGCAGCAAAAATTACCTCAATTAACTTAACAAGAAGCCCGTCCTCCTCTGCCAGCCTGCCCAGGAGTCCTGGCACTCACCTTGCCCCTCCTCTGCCAGGATTCTGTGCCTTCCTTACCGAGCTGTCCTGGGCTCCATCTGCTGCTCCCCGTCTGGGGCTGATGCCCAGGCCTCAGTCACGTCCTGCCTCCTCCCCAAGAGCCTCCAGCTCGGCATTCCAGAAGGAACAAGGTCAGGAGTTCACGCCTCAAAGAAATCTCAGCACAGATCAGTGTCTCACAGGGAGGCTAGAGGGAAAAGCAAGGGCCTGTTTTCATCCTGTGCAAACTCCATGGGAAACGAGATTTTTCCACAAACTCTAAAATGGAAGATCTCAGGAGAAACTGGATACATATCTTCTCTATTTGCCCAAGCTTTTTTTGGGCTCTGCCACGGGTCGTATGGGACCTTAATTCCCTGAACAGGGATCAAACTGTGCCTCCTGCATTGGAGGCACAGAGTCTAACCACTGGGCCACTGAGGAAGTCCCTAGGCTTTTATTTTTGAGACTCTTCTCTGTGCTAGATGTTCATGGATGACTGAATGAGTTAACATGAATAGATAGCTGCAATAGGTTCATGAATAGATTGATAAAATATTTATTTAGCAAGGAGATCCAACCAGTCCATTCTGAAGGAGACCAACCCTGAGATTTCTTTGGAAGGAATGATGCTAAAGCTGAAACTCCAGTACTTTGGCCACCTCATGCGAAGAGTTGACTCATTGGAAAAGACTCTGATGGTGGGAGGGATTGGGGGCAGGAGGAGAAGGGGAGGGCAGAGGATGAGATGGCTGGATGGCATCACAAACTCGATGAACATGAGTCTGAGTGAACTCCGGGACATGGTGATGGACAGGGAGGCCTGGCGTGCTGCGATTCATGGGGTCGCAAAGAGTCAGACACGACTGAGCGACTGAAGTGAGTGAGTGAGGATACATATGGGAGAAGGCAATGGCACCCCACTCCAGTACTCTTGCCTGGAAAATCCCATGGACGGAGGAGCCTGGTAGGCTGCAGTCCACGGAGTCACTAAGAGTTGGATACGACTGAGTGACTTCACTTTCACTTTTTCACTTTCATGCATTGGAGAAGGAAATGGCAACCCACTCCAGTGTTCTTGCCTGGAGAATCCCAGGGACAGCAGAGCCTGGTGGACTGCTGTGTATGGGGTCGCACAGAGTCAGACATGACTGAAGCGACTTAGCAGCAGCAGCAGCAGGATACATATCCTTCTAGGTTCTGGGCTTCCATTTGTGAACAGAACAGAAGGCCCTGCCTGCTTGTAGCTCACATTCTAATGGAGGTAAGATAATAAACAGGATAAGTGGGGAAGGTGTGTGGTTGAACAGAGGGTAGTGAGTGCTAAGGAGAAAGATAAAGCAGGATGAAGGAAGAAAGGAGTGATGAGGGCTGTGACAGCTTTGCAGCTGCGACACCCAGAGACGTCCTCGCTGACAAAGCCTCATTCGGGAAGGGACCTGAGGAAGAAGCCCTGTTGCTCTATGGAGGACGCACGTTCCAGGCTGAGGGAATACCGGGTTAAAAGACCCGTGGGAAATGTTAAGAAGGCTGTTGGAGACATGGAATGACAATTATGGGACAGGAGGTATTGGAGGAGTGAAATATCTCAAACAAATATTTACTATTGAAGTTGCAGTTGTTTAGGCTAGGGATCAGCAAACGAGGTGTTTTTGTGCAGCCTGCGAGCTGGGAATGGTTTTTATATTTTTAAGTGGCTGGAAAGAAAAATCAAGAGGAGAACATTTTGTGACATTGAAAACTATATGAAATTCGCATTCTGGAGTCCATAAATCAAGTTGTATCTATTCATGTATGTACTGTCTGTGGCTGCTTGCTTTTGCATATAGTGGCAGGGCCAAATAGTTATGACAGAGAATGTATGGCCCAGGGAGTTCAAAATATTGTCTATCTGTCCCTGTACAGAAACATTCACCAAGTGGTGGTCTAGGCAGTATGGGAGAGTGGTTAAATCCTAGCTGCAGGGTCAGCAGCCCCAGTTCCAGGCTTGAGGTCACCTATAGTTTTGGGCACTTGGAAACTGGGTTTTTTTTTTTTTTCATTCCTAAAATGGGGACAAAAGTACCACCCTCTTGGTATAGTGTGAAAATTAAATGAAATAAAGAATATGAAGTCTATAGCAAGTGCTAGATATTCATAGCCATTATAATGATTACATAGTAAAACGTGCAGGTAGGGTAGGGGGTGGGGCCCTCATGATGGGGTTAGCTCCCTTATAAGAAGAGACCCCAGAGAGCTTGCTCTCTCCTCACCATGTTTGGATACAGCAAAAAGGCAAGAAGCCAGGGAGAGGGTTCTCACCAGAGCCTGACCACACAGGCACCTTGATCTTTGACTTCCCAGCCTCCCAAACTGTAAGAATTAACTCTGCACTGCTCAGGCCTCCCAGTCTCCGGCATTATTTTATGGCAGCCCAAGCAGGCTAAGACAAGAGAGGAGCAGCTATCTTTACCTGGGGAGCTGGAGATGTGGCCGTTGACCATATGCCTTCTCAAGGGGGGAATCAGATTTCCCCAGGAAAGGAAGGAGGGGAAAGACTTTCTTGGCAGAGCACTATAATATGAAAAGCAGTGGTGGTCTTGAATGAGATGAGGTGTTTGGGGAGCAAGGAAAATTGCTGGCACAGGCCTGCAGTGGGGCGGGAGAAGAGTGCAGGGTCTGGGGGAGCTGAGGCGGCAGAAGCGCAGTTGTGAGGGGGCCTTCCATCCCATCCTCAGGGTGACGGGATGTGTTAAGTTTTGCCATTTGGCTTTTGAAGTGTTCCTCTCTCCACCCCTCAAGGGGTGAAAGGGGAAAGGGGCGAAAAGCCAGCTAAGAGAAACGCCTTCTTGTTCTTTCCTGTCTCAGGTCAGTGGATAGTTCCTCAGCTCCTTCTCTGGGGCTGAGGTTGCTGTTCAGTCGCTAGCCATGTCTGACCCTCTGTTGTTGGCAGCCTGATAATCATGGGGTTAATCAGCGGTGAACAAGAAAGATAATAGCTCCTGGCATCAGGGAGTAAGGAGGGTTCTGAAGAATAAGGAATTTTGTTTGAAAAAGAAGAGGAAGAAATACAAGGTGCTAAGAAAAAGGGAGACCCAGGTGTAACACGGTCAGTCAGGAATTTTCCCCTGAGGACACTGGAAAGTCTTGTTTATTTATTTTGGACTGCGCGGGGTTCTTTGTTGCTGCTTGGGCTTTTTCTCTAGCTGTGGCGAGCAGAGGCTGCTCTCTAGTCGCAGGCTGAAGCTTCTGGCTGCAGTGGCGTCTCGTTGCAGAGCCCAGGTTCTAGGGCCTAAGGGCTGTAGCAGTTGTGGTTCCCCGGCTCCAGAGCACAAGTCCAAACAGTTTTGGCACACGGACTTAGGTGCTCCTGGGGACGTGGGATCTTCTGGGACCAGCGATCGTCCCCACGTCTCCTGCATTTGCAGGCAGATTCTTTGCCACTGAGCCACCAGCGAAGCCTCCTGGAAAGTTTTTGAAGGCTTTTTCAGTATGACAGTGATGGTATCAGGCTTGAGTTTTTAATAGACGGCTCTGCTCCTGTGGGCTGGAGGGAGCTCAAATAGAAGAGGCTGTTGCTATATCCATGGAAGAAATAATGGAACTTTAGACCAAGAAGTGACCATGGAAATGAGGGAGCACCCACTGACAAAAAAAAAAAAAAAAGGAGCAGAAGGAGGAACTGATTGAGCTTGGTGACTGGGTGTAAGTATGAGGGAACTGGAGGCCATGTGGACGATGCCCAGAGGCTCTGCGGCTGCGTGGATGGTGGTGTCTACTGAGATGGGGAGAGGAGAGGACAGGGCTGGGGGTGTGGATGCAGTGGTGATTGGAAATTTAGTAGCAGGGACGTTGGCTGGAGGTGCCCATGGAGCAATCCAAGCAAGGTTGGCGGTTACCTTGAGGTGTTTGGCTATATCGTTTCAAGTTCCCGAGACACATGGGGCTGGAGCTATAAATCAGGGCGTCGTTAACAAATGGATGCTGGTGCTTCCCTGGTGGTCTAGTGGGTAAGACTCCACACGTCCAATGCAGGGGACACGGGTTCCATCCCTGGTCAGGGAAGTAAGGTCCCAGATGCCATGTGGTACCGTCAAAAAAAAAGGATGGTAATTTTGGCCCTGCAGTGATTGAGATCATGAGATCTCTTTGCCCCTGTGCTGCCTCCCCGCTGCCCCACCCCCCGGCCCCCAGCTGGCAGGATAGTACCCAGCCTCAGGATTAAACCCCTGTAATATGCTGCCTTTTGCATACACACACACACATACACACACACAAACAAACAAATGCTTCAGTTCCTGATGACTCAAGTGGCATGCGTCTGGCCCTGATTGTGCAGACAGTTTTACAGGAAGTTGCCAACACCATGAACCATCTGAAGCCTCTAATGAAGCAATTATAGTATGTGGAATGAACAATCAATCAACTGCAAACTCAGTAGTGAGAATTTTACAGGGATCGAGGGTAAATAACGGGCTCCCTGCGGTTACGTCAGAGCAAACTGATCTCTTATTGGAGATGAAATATACATGATAGGGGAACCTCTCCGACCCCTCCCACAACACAGCACGCAGCAAGGAAAACCTTCCCGTGGAATACTTCCCCGTCCTCCCATCAGCGCTGCGCTCTCTCCACGTTTTGGGAAGTGATGATTACAAAGGCTCTCTTTACCCTGGAGGGAATCTCTACAGGTAATATATTTCAGGGCTCCACTCTTGCTGTTGAATTCTTGAATCTAAAACAGCTGAGAAAGATGTCCAATCTATGGCAACCATTATCTTAGTATTATTTCCATTGCTCTGTGGCAGCTCTGAATATGTATTAGCCTCTAATTCTCACAAGACTGCAGAATAGGTATTATTAAGATATTAATATATAATGAGGACGGAGACAGGAAGTGTAAGTCATCTGTCCTAGGCTGCAGAGCTCAGATGTGGCAGAGCTGGACCAGCCTCAGTCTGTCTGAGACCAGAGCACTTCCTCTTCCCCACGAACTGCCACCTGGATCTGAACTCCTTAGATCACCACCTTCTCTTGATCACGGGTCTTAGAAGATTCCTGTTGAACTCTCCACCACTGTCTGACGTTTACCTCCTAAAGCAGGGGTCCCCAGCCCCCAGGATCTAATGCCTGGTGATCTGAGGTGGAACTGATGTAATAATAATGGAAACAAAGGTGCACAATAACCGTAATGCGCTTGAATCATCCTGAAGCCACCTCTCACCTCCCTGGTCTGTGGGAAAATTTTCTTCCACAAAACCGGTTACTGGTGCCAAAGAGGTTGGGGAACCACTGTTCTAAAGTACTCAGATGAAGGACTTGGGATGTTTGGGGAAGAGCCATCATGCCCTTTCTCCCCTCAGGAGTAAGTGCTTCCAGGATCTTCAGCCTTGTCCCATGTGGCTCACTGGGGCAACCTTCCAAACGGCTATTCCCTCTCTTCTTTCAGACTTCTTTGCTGAAAGATCACCTTCCACTGTAGACACTGGAAGGGCCAGAAACTCACTTGCCCGGAAGCAAACACTGAGGGTGGATTTGGAACTACTAATAACGGAATTGGAGAGACAGAGAGGTGAGTGCAGTGGAAAAGTAACACCTGGATTCCCACCCTGACTTCCACTAGCTGCAGGCAAATTATCTAAATACCCTGGGCCCTCAGTTTTTCATCTCTAAAACGGGATGACTATAATTACCACAGGGCTGTTTTAACAACAGAATTGGATCAAGCATATAACCACACAGAGCTGGACACAGAGAAGTTACGTAGGAAGTGAATGTCATTCTTTTATCACTGTTTTACTAAACACAGAACTGCTGTTCCTCACTGAGTTTTACTTTGGAAAAAAAAAAAACTATTTTATTTTTAGGCTGCATTATTTGGCATGTGGGATCTTAGTTCCCCAACCAGGGATCAGTCCATAACCCCTGCACTGGGAGTGCAGAGACTTAACCACTAGCCCACCAGGGAATTCTCAAGTCTTACTTTATGCAGCACAAGACATAGGTTTACACATGAATTAGGCAAAGGGGCATGAACATCTTAATATTCATCAATGTATATAATGCTGCCCTCCCCCAAATACTCCAAGCAGTAATATTGATGTATATGTATTCCTTACCCATTGATTCTTCATTTGTGGGTGCCAAGGAGAAACATTATCCCAACCCAGGTGCCATCATTTGTTAAAGAAAGGAATTCCCTTATTTTAGAAAGAATACTTAGATAAATTGTTTAGGCCTCCTTTCAAGAAGCATATTGGTATTGAAAGACAATGATATAGGATTAAAATTTCTTAAGCTTATTTCCATAGGGTGTGATGAGTAACTGTATAAAGTGTTTGAAAAAAATCTGCTTCAATGAAGGATCAAAATTGGGATTTGTCAGATACCAGTAGGTGGGTACTCTTTAAAGCAGGGGTTCTCGTGCGTGTTTAGAATCATCTGGACCATATGATGCAAGTGCAGTTGTATCGGTTATCTCAGCATTCCAGAGACAGGTCTTGTTCTTTCATGGCATTGCATGCAACATACGCTCTGGTGCACCCAGCCCTCCTACGATTCCTGTACTATTGGAAATGCCTAAAACTGAGAGCAAACTAGCTTACACAGAAAGATTTATTGGCCAAAGTAGCTGAAAGTTCCAGGATTCTTTTAGCTAATAATGCCATCAGATATCATATATGAATGCATATATATATATATATCCCTCTCTTTCTCCCCAGGATTCTTTGTGTATCTATTATATCTGCTTATTACATTGTGTTGTGTTTTGTTTACATGTCTGACACCCTCCCCACCTCCCATCCAAGAAAGTGAACTTCCTGAGTTCAGAAAAAAAAAGTCATCTCTTCCTTCGTGTCCCCAGGACCCAACAGAGCTTGGCCCCTTCATGGGAACTCAGTAATTATGGAGTTAATAAACAAGTGAAAGAGGATGTCTAAGAGAATGGGCCAGAATGAAGAATGAAGAATTAAATGTTATTTCTCATTCCCAGAATGAGAAATTCATTCTCATTCCAGAATGAAGAATTAAATGTTATTTCTCATTCCCTTGAAAGATCAGGCATCAAATAACACGGAGTATATTGACCCAAGGGGCTTCCCAGGTGGCATAGGGGTGGGAAATCCATTGCCAGTGCAGGAGAGGAAAGAGGCTCGTGTTCCATCCCTGGGTCCGGGAAGATCCCCTGGAGAAGGAAGTGGAGACCCACTCCAGGATTCTTGCCTGGGAAATCCCATGGACCGAGGAGCCTGGTGGGTCATGGGGGGTCACCAACATTTGGACACAACTGAGCAACTGAGCACACATATTGACCCAGAACCTTTCAGAATAGGCCAGAAATTGTTGAATTCCAATTCTTCCCAGAATGCCCTGTAGCAAATGCAGCTGAACACCTGGGAATGGGAAACCTGCCGCTGCCTCATCCATTTGATTTCAAGACAAGAAACCCTAGACAGATTCCCTCGCCTGCAATTATCCAGGCAGAGCACAGACAAGTTAATATCAACACTCACCTCGATGCCTACACCATTCCCAGGACCCAGAGCAAGGCATTCTTCCCTCTAATCCTCTGTGGCAGGACAGATGGCACTTACAACCCAGTCGAGCACCTGGGAAATGTTTTTCACGCTACCAATTAAGACGCGTTTCCTCCTCTGTGTCCATCACTTGTACCTGTAGGAGCTTCGCCAGGAGCATATTCCATCCAGTTGCTCCCTTTGTCCACTGGGGTGTTTTGCTACAGATTCAAAAAGTGCTTCAAAGGAAGAAAGTGAGAGTTGCATCTGAGCTGTAAGCTTCTTGGTATGTTCATGGAGGCCCCAGCAAATTTTAATTTTTTTCAGGCAACTGATAAAGATTATGAACCTACTATGTACCAGTAGACATCAGAGGAAAATAAAAAGTCTAATTATTCTACCCTTGAGGAATTCATAGTCCAATGGGATAGATTAGTAAATAGCTAATTAAAATTCATGGTGAAAATGCTTTAAGCAGATATGCTTTGAGTTACTGATGAGCACAGAGAAGAAAAAGGCTCACTAATTTGGAGGAAGGGCCAAAATAAAGCGTTTGTCATTGAGAGGGCATGGGTATTAGCCTGTATTTATATAAATGTAGTAAGTCACCTTTTTATAATACAATATGGCTTTCAAAGCATTTTCACATGTTTATTTCATTTTACTCCCCTTCTTCCTTTATATAGAAATTACTCTTCTCTGTTTTCAGCTTGGGCTTCCCTGGTGGCTCGGTGGTAAGGCATCTATCTGCCAATGCAGGAGACTCAGGTTCGATCCGTGTGTCAGGAAGATGTCCTGGAGAAGGAAATGGCAACTCACTCCAGTATTCTTGCCAGGGAAATTCCATGGACAAAGAGCCTGGTTGGCTACAGTCCATGGGGTCGCAAAGAAATGATTTATCCACTAAACAACATTTTCAGTTTAAGCACTTATGGCTTGGAGAGGCTAAGAGATTTGTTCAAAGTGATTAAAAATGAAAGAGCAGAACTCAAAGTTGGGTTTTTTTTCATTTAAGAGTTTATTTGGAACATACTCTGAGTTGCACAGGGTTCTTAACTGGGAGCAAAAGTTATAAAAGAAGAACAGACAAGAAGTCCTCACCCCCTGCCATCCCTCTGACACCTGGCGGAGGCACCAGTGCAGCCTTTCCTAGGCGTTGGGTACCACAGTTCACATACCTGAAACCATCTGTATGCTTGTGAGGTTTCTTGGACTGCTGCCCCAGGTGCTTCTAGAAACTCAGTGTTGTTGTTTTCCTGCCTATTGGAAGGTGGATTCTTGGTGATGCCTGCTTCTTGGGTCCTTAACTTCTAGGGAGTCTTAAGTTAGTACACACAAGGACAGAGCCTCCATCAGGTCCCGTAAATGCCAGGAAGGGCCAGGAGGCAAGTGCCTGGCAGTTTCCATCGCTTTGTGGGAGTTGGACTCAAGTTTATAAGTCTGGCAACTCCCAAGTATGAAAAGGAGGTTTAGAAACCAACCCTTAGCAACACTTTAGAGTCCCTCACCATTACCTCTCAGTAGGGCTGGTTTCCTTCTTTAAAAATTATTTTTATTCTGTCTGGCCCAGTTTCTGACTCCCTGAAGCCCTTTTGAACCCAGCATGAACAAGCAAAACCGCTCCTAACTGCCTCCTTCACCGGGCGGCCTGACCACGGCTTCACCATCACAATCATGCTAGAAACAGCTCATTTAATTATTGATCAAACCCATTCATTTAGGTGTGTGGTTAAACCCTCTTCCCTGGACCACTGGCCAAGCCAGCTCTCAAGTTGAATCACTAAGAGCCAGTGACTTTCACTTCTGACCACTGATTGGGAAAGAAGGGTAAAGGGTCCTTACCAATCTGTGAAATGCAAACTGTCTTCCTCTCCTAGCAGGGAGCAGAGCTGGTGTTTCTGCAAGAGAGGCCACGTGGGGAGCCATGCCTTGCATCAGGGCTGTGGTTATTTTTCATCAGTGATGATTCTCAAAGTATGGGCTCCTGAACCAAAGCAGCAGCATCTGGCAACTTGCTATCTGTGGTAATTCTTGAGCTCCACTCTGGGTACTGATTGAGAAATTCTGAAGGAGGAACGGGGCCATCTTGCTTAACCAGCCTTCCAGGGGGCTGTGAAACATGGTAAGCTTGAGAACCATGGCTGCCGACCCAGGAGCTGCTTCCGACATGGGCAGCAAGCTTTGTGGACTCAACCGTACTTCAGTTTTCCTCAGTAGACCTGAATAGGACCTGAAGGAACTTCCTTTAAAGCAGTGAGTAAGCCTCTCCCAGATCATCCTCCAGGGAAGTCTGCTCTTTAAAAAAAAAAAATCAGCCTTCAAGTAATCTGGAATGGTAGGACACTTACTTCCACCAAGGAATTAGTGACTAACCCTTGCAGGATTTCATATCCGTTGTCTCATTCTGCCCACACGACAGCCCTGGAAGGGAAATCATTTTCAAGGTTAGGAAATAGGCTCAGGAAAGTTGATTTAAATGCCCTAGGTCACATAGCTAGGAGGGGCTGAGCTAGTGGTCCCAACTCTATGCCAGGGCTATGGACATGACTGGGGACCATTAGGGAGATTTCTCCCACCACTGATGTATGAGAGTCATATCACAGATACCTCAAGTAATCATCTCTCTCTTCTAAGGAAATGTGTCTTTTTCAGTTGGCGAAATTCTCAATTATTCTTTCTTGAGCCTGTCTTTATAAATACAATTTCATACAAATTTCCCATTATTTCTATGGCTTTGTAACAAAAATGGTCCAGCAGATGAATGTGCGAGCTAGGCAGTCCATCCTAGGAAAGAAAGACACCAAGCCTGAAAGTTAACCAAACCGCTACCAAACCCAGCTTTGCAGGTTTAGACGCAAACAGAATCATTAACCTTCCTGAGTCCTAGGGAAATGAGAGGCTATTTTTCATATACTCCTAAGCCTCTCTTTACTTTGATCCCAAATTTTCTGATTCCATCTCATTTTTGCTCCTTTCCTAACCTAGCCTGGAGCCCAGGAACATTTAACCCCCTCATTCCATCCCCAACTCCAGACACTCACACACCCACAACCACATTATCTACCCACACTCCTTCTCTCCTCTCCCCTCCTTCCTTTTCTCCTACCTGGGATAAATCCACTGCTTTTTCCCCTGTGTTCCTGTTCCTGAACCCCTGATGGCTCCCAGATTAAAGTGCTTCCCCATGCTCTGGGTTAGCTTCATTTCACATCCATGCCTTCACCTGTAATAGGGCTTTCAATCCTCCACGCCAAGGTTTCCACTGTCCTGTCTCCTTCTTTCTTTACTCTTTTCTAAAGCTTCCTCTGGCCTCCACTATCTCCGTATCCCACTCATTATCAACAGATGATCTTGTATCCTAGGTCACAGAAAATAAACAGCCACTAGACAGGCACTTCCTCCACTCCCTTCCCTGTTGCTTTCTAACTGATGTGTATCTTTACCCATTGGTATGGACTGAATGTTTCTGTCTCCCCAAAAGTTGTATGTGGAGAAGCCAGAGCCCCCAGTGTCAGTGTATCTGGAGACAGGGCCTATAAGCAGATAACTGATGATCGTAAAGGCAGGGCCCTGATCCGATAGGATCAGTGTCCTTACGAGAAGTGACATCAGAGAGCATGTGCTCTCTCTGCACGCATACGTTGAGGAAAGGCCTTGCAAGGACACAGTGGGAAGTCAGCCCTCTGCAAGCCAGGAAGAAGGTTCTCATCAGTCTTGCATTAGTGCCTTCTTTCCCTGAAGTCAGAGCGGCGTGGCTGGACAGAGTCAGGGATGGGTTGGAAAGTTGTTGGGTGATCCAGGAATTAGCACAGAGGGAGTAAGGTGAATTGAATGGGCAATAACAACCACAGAACTTAGCAACTTAAAGCAGAAGTGGTTATATGTTATGTTATTTCTCATACATCTTCAGAATGAACTGGGCTCAGCAGGACAGTTCTTCTACTGGCTTGACCGGAGGTCACTCATGTGGCCCTTTTCCGTTGGCAGGTCAGTAAAGGATCAGCTCAGCTGGAATGCTGGGATGACTGGGCCTCCTCCCTTTCCATATAATCTCAGGTCCTCTCTCTCCATGGCTTACGATACAGACTCTTCAGCAGTGTTGGCAGTCTTCTAACATGGGGGCTCAGAGTTCCCAAGAGCATAAAGGTGGAAGCAGACAGGTCTTCTTAAGCCTTATGCCCCCAAACCACACAGCATCACTTCCTCTGCAGTCTGTTGGTTAATGTGTGTCAGAGGACCAGTCTGGATTCTAAGGGAGGGGCTGAACAGATTGTGAATCACTGTGAGTCACCACCGTAACAGAATAAACATTGTGCATTCCTCAACCTACACAAAAGTAAGGACTTTCCAGTAGGACTGTCTGCATCAGCTTCTGGACTCCCTTCTTTTTTAATGTTTGTTTTTATTTATTTGGCTGTGCTGGGTCTTATTTGCAGCATGCAGCATCTTTAGTTGCAGCATGCAGAATCTAATTCTTCCTGCATTGGGAAAGCAGAGTCTTAGCCACTGGGTCACTAGGGAAGTCCCCTTAAAAAAAAAAAAAATTATTGGAACTCTTTATTTTGATATAGCTTGAACATTTTTAAGTCCATCTTCTGAAGGATGTATCTACTGAGCTGTAAAAGATCCCATCTGTTTTTGAGGAGAAAAGTTATTTCCAAGTCCTCGACAGAACATCATTTAGCTTTTAAGTAATGCAATTATGATTTTAGGGAACTCTCACCTCAATAGCTTCACCTCCCATGTCTGGATTTCAGAACCAGCACAGACCGGAAGGAGCTTCAATTGTTTTCAGTGGCATTTAAAAGGCTATGGGTATTTAGCAAATAAGCTAGCATAAGATTTTGAGTTAGCTCAAGTATTTTCCATATTCCACACACACCCACCTCCACATTTCTAATATACCATGGGAACTTTCTATCATTCCAGACAGCAGGTCTAAGCTCATTGCCTCAAGGAAGGGAGGCTACAGTCATACAAAGAGAACAAAGGCATCAGTTCTCAATCTTGAGTTTCAAAGAGACTTTTTCTAAGTCCTGGCAAAGAAAACAGGTTGATAGAAAAGGTTTCTGAGTTTCAAAAACTTGGCTTTTCTTGTGCCAAGAGCCATATGCTATGATGTTTATAATAGATTTGGGGAGATTATGTGATGATATATAAAAAATAAATGTTAAAATATTTTTAAAAGTTCATGGTCTAGTTGTGTAGAGTCTATAGAGCTTTCACAAGCTACATGTATGGAGGCCAGGGGTCCTAGGAGAAGCAGCAGAGTAGCAGTATTTCTGAGAGGGATAGAATAATCTGAGTATCTCTGAGAGGGACCCCTAAACGTGGCTCAGCTCAGCAATGTTCCCGGATCGGTTCTCTGCAAGCAAACTCAGGTGAAGTTAGAAGTGCAAAATGCTGACACGGAATTAGCATCGAAGAAATTAAGGATAAGAAAGTAGCCCTGGGCCAAGGGGGCAGTAAACTGGGATGTGAGCCTGACAGAGCTGCAGAGCAAGTATCACTTACCCATGGACTCTGGTTCGGTGAAATGGCTGAACCTTGATATCTCCACCTTAGTCTTCAGCACAAGATGCTCTGGCAAGGGCATGACCTTGAGAGAGGTGGCTGTTGGCATCGCAGAGGAGCTGACAGCTGGAGGCCATCTGCTGACTCGCTCACTCCCTGCAGCTGGGCTGCAAGTCCTTCCATGACAAGGGATCCGGGCTGCAGCGTGTCTGAACGTTTACCACGCTAATCCTCTCCTCTCTGAGCATAATCCCAGGCCGGGAGCTGATCAAATGCTTGGATACTTTTGGAAAGCGTGCAGTAAGGGCCTGGTCAGAACTCCCCAAACACAAGCCCAGAGAGGCAGTGCGGGGATTGAAGTGGAAGTGGAATGGCAGCAGGACACAGGACTGAGCATGGCCCCCACGGCCATGGAGGACTGTCTACAAGCTCTCTGCATCCCCAAGAGCCCCAGTGACGCCTGACCCTCTGTTGGGGGTCAGACATGGGCTGCTTGGATCCACTGACATCTGGCGTTTCTGGTGGGTAGGGGACATCTCAACTGAAAAAGACTATAAAACACAAAGTTCTTCTTAGTAGATTCCAGCCAGGACAGATGACAGCTATACACCATATCCCACTCCCCCTTTTCTGTCTGTGGCCATGATTTTATAAAGTCCCTCCTATCATGCTATGTCTATCAGCTTAGATAAATCTCAGGTCATGAGCTGAAGGAAGGGGTAGGGGGAAATCCAAACTGACTGAATTTAAACTAGAGGTAGCATAGAAAACCCCTAAGTGATTGAGTGTATTTAGAATTAAATAGGTTTGAGTTCGGGGCTTCCCTGGTGGCTCAGTTGGTAAAGAATCTGCCTGCAGTGTAGGAGACTCAGGTTCGATCCCTGGGTTGGGAAGATCCCCTGGAGAAAGGAATGGCAAGTTCACTATGCTTGCCTGGAAAATCCCAAGGACAGAGGAGCCTGGCAGGCTACAGTCCATGGGGTCACAAGAGTAAATACACTTCAGTCACTAAACCACTAGCATTAGACAACATGGGGCTTCCAGATAGATGCTAAGTTCAATTATAAGAAAATATTGTTAACTCTCTTTTGATTCATTTGTGCCAAAAAGACTGAAAATTCGTGCTGATATATAGATATGAAAAGATCAAAGAAGGAACCATTGCTTCAGTCAACTGCAGAGACAGGAATGTAAGCCAATGATGAAAAGATCTAGGGTTGCTCTTGGCCAAGTGTGTGGTGCAACTGGGGATGCTGTCTCAGAACCAGATGCTCAGACACTGCTGGGATGGGCTATTAGGAGATGATTTCTGGAAACTGACTTGGGTACATGTACATATAATCAAGACATTAAATTATTTGTGTTTTGCAATTCTACTTTTGGGTATCTGGCTTAAGAAAATAGCCAGCTATCATTTTGACTGCTGTACAAAGAAGAGAGAAAGCCAGGAAATGGGTTAAGAAATGGTCTTATGAAATTTCAGGCAACAGGGCTTCCCTGGTGGCTCAGTGGTAAAGAATCCACTCACCAATGCAGGAGACGTAGGTTCGATCCCTGGGCTGGGAAGATCCCACATGCCACGGAGCAACTGAGCTCTTGCACCACAGCTATTGAGCTTGTGCTCTGAAGCCCAGGAACTGCAACCATTGAGCTCATGTGTCCCAGTGGCAGTGCTCCATAACAGAGGCCACTGCAACGAGAAGCCCCCAAACACTGCAACTAGAGGAAAACCCATGCAGCAGTGGAGACCCAGCACAGCCAAAAATAAATAAATAATTATTTTTAACAATTCCAGGCAAGATATTGGCTTCTTTCACTTGGGGTATGGCAGTAAAGATGGAGGATGTATAGGAAACTGGGATTTTTTTTGGAGGTAAGGTTAAGACTTGCTGATGGATACTGTGTGGGAAGGTTAGGTCATGATGTCTTCTAATTTTGGGTTTAGTAACTGGGTGACTAACAGCGGTGTTTATTGGGGAAGATCCAAGGGGGAAATAGTTCTGTGAGGAGAGGGTAGGAGGCAAGAGGTTTACTGTGGCCACAGTGAGTTTCTGATGCTATTAAATACCCATAGGGCTTTATCCCTTGACACCTAGTCTGGAGCTTGGTGGACAAGAGGAGGCTGGAGATAGAGTGAATCAAATGGGTGATAGGATCAAGTGTGTGATAAGATTATTATAGAGTTTTATTCTCTTCTTTATTGTTCTCTATACTTTCCAGGGTGTTTACAATGAAAAGATATTACTTTCATAATCAGAAAACAAGTCCTAATAAACCTGCTTCTGCCACTCAGAAACATAGCCATACCACCTCCTTGCTCCTTTTCTCAGAAAAAGTATTTCGCCCAGGTAAAGCCTTAAACACATTAATGTGTGTGTTTAATTGGGAATCTTAGAGACAGTGTTTGTATGAAAATCAACATCCTCATCTCTTCCGAGTGCAAATGAGCCACTCAGACCCTGGCGCTCCCACCTAACTGCATCGTGCTGCTGATTGAAACTGTGCCTAATTACGTGTCGCTGCTCGAGTTCTGGAGTGTGTAATAGCAGCGTTTATTTGCCAAGGTTGACAGTGATGACTATGTCATTTCCCTCTTCATGGTTTTTCTTTTTTAATTTTTAAAAAATATTTATTTGGCTGTGTTGGGTCTTAGTTGCAGCACGCGGGCTTAGTTGCTCCAAGGCATATGGGGTCTTAGTTTCCCAACCAGGGATCAAACCCAAGTCTTCTGCATGGGAAGGCAGATTCTTGACCACTGGACCACCAGGGAAGCCCCCTTTCTTTCCTTTCTGAAGCAAAGGAGTCACCTTTTCGTGCTACTAATATCATGGGTTGACGGGCTTGTCTCTGGCCAGGGAGTGCTGGGGCAGAAGCCCAGACATCTCAGGATGTTTTGTCAGAAGCCTGGGGGATGCGAGATCTTGGTTCCCCAACCAGGGATCAAACCCGTGCCCCTTGCAGCAGAAGTGTGGAGTCCTAACCACTGGATGGTCACGGAAGTCCCAGAAGAAGAAGTTTCTGTGACTCACCTGGGATAACTTCCAGGTGGTGGTCAGATTCTTGACTTGAATCTTTATTCATTTAACTAGCATTCACTGAAGCCCTTCAGTGCTCCCAGCCCTACTCCGAGCACAGAGATAAATATGACCTGGCTAGACTCTCCAGTGGGCATCCCAGCTGACTCTAGTGGTAAAGAAGCCACCTGCCAATGCAGGAGACCTAAGAGTCAAGGGTTCAATCCCTGGGTGGGAAAGATCCCCTGGAGGAGGGCATGGCAACCCACTCCAATATTCTTGTCTGGAGAATCCCACGGATGGAGGAGTCTTGTGGGCTGCAGCCCATAGGGTTGCAGAGAGTCGGACATGACTGAAGTGACTTGAAGCATGTGTGCACAGGCTCTCAAAGAATGCAGTCTAGTGATTCCACCTGAGTCCAGTATGGGAAGGGTTGTGATGAGGGAAGTGTGGGGCAGTGTGGAAACACCTCATCTGGGGAGTATGGTCCAGGGTCAAATCTACCTGGAGAGGATAATAGTAACTAACATTTATCCAACTGCCAGGCACAATTCTTACTGCTTTATACAGGTGAACTCATTGATTCCTTCCAACCACCTATGAGGTAGACCCTATTATTATGTTCATTTTATAAAACTGAGGCAGAGTGGTTCCATCTGACCTGAGTATTTAAGGGCAAAGACAGGTTAGATGGGTTGGGGTAGAGGGAAATGTTTCAAGCAATTGGATCCACATGTAGAAAAGCATGGGGCACCCACAGAGTGTGAGGAATAATTAGGGGACCGCAGGGTGTTCTTTATTGACTGCTGTCTATAGGGCCGGGGCCTGGGAGGGTGGAGCTAGAGTCTTGAGAGGCTGGAAGAAAGGGAGTGACAGGATCCAGTCTGTCTCCATACTGGCTGCCTTGCATAGCTAGGTTGGCCTGGGGAAAGCCAGATAGATTGCAGTGGTAAGTAATGATAAGTAATGAAAGCTACGCTATAGCACCTGGAACGAGTGTGGTCAGAGGCTGATGGACTCAGGAGTGCTGTGCTGTGGATGGACTGGGCCCGAGGAGCTCTGGTGAGGGGGCAGTCAGGGCCAGTGCCCAGATTTCTCCTCGGGTGGCTGGGAAAGTGGTTGTGTTTCCCAGAGACTGGGAGCCCCAGGGGAGGAGCAGGCTCAGTGTAGACAGATGGTGCATAGAGTCTGTTCTCAGTGGTGCCTGGAACCTGGGTCTCTGGGGAATGGGAGAAAACAATACTCAAGCAAACCAGCAGAAAGACGACGAGTATATGGATGGAGCCTGAAAGAGAGAACAAGCCAACCAACAAGCGCCTCTTAATCTGCTTACCTACAGTCTGACGTTCCAGCACTTTCCTGTAAACATAAGGTGGTGGGTGGAGGGGGGGGATGAGGGCAGATGTTGAAAATGTTCTTACAAGCAAAGAATGGTAAATAGAAGTTAATTGGATAGCACTTGTTATTAGTGTTTTAATATGTGTTAAATGTCATTCCATTTTGTCCTTTAAAACTATTTTAGGAAAACTTTTTCTAAAAATTTTTATTTATTTATTTATTTTTTAAATTACAATACTGTATTTGTTTTGCCATACAGCCACAGGTGAACACAATCTCCCAATGCCAAAGCCCCCTCCCACCTCCCACCCCACATCCTCTACCTGAATCATCCTGTGCACCAGCCCCATGCATCCTGCATCCTGCATTGAACATAGACTGGCGCTTAGGAAAACTTTTAAACATACATTTGTGAGACCTTTTATAGGCTTATTGCTGACATTGCCCCCTCTTTTCCTCCAGTTCTCTATAACGTCTTACTTTCCTCAAATCCAGATTCTGCTACTCTGGGGACTTCTTGGTGGTCCAGTGGTTAAGACTCCACGTTCCCAGTGCAGGGAGCATGGGTTCAGTCCCTGGCCAGGGAATAAGATGCCTCATGTCATATGGCATGGCCCCCAAAACAAAACAAAAAAACAGACAAATTCTCCTACTCTGGCAGTTTGCAGAAACTCATTCTTTAAGGTAGGGGAGATAGTGCTTTATTTATAAGACCCTATTACACAGGAAAGGAAAAGGGGCTCATAGAGGGTAAGTGATCTTCCAGTCATCCCCTTCTGGGTCGGTGGTGGAGATGGTGTTCCAAGACAGACCCATCAGATCCCAAAGGCCATTATTACCAGCTGCCCCCAGATTCTGAGAAGTGGATTGGGTAGACTATACAGGCTGGGGAAGAAAGACTGTAACTCTTTGTCTCCAAAGAGAGGCTTCTGGTTCTTGAAAACTAATGAGGCCTAACGAGGTTGGGTTATAAGAGCAGCAGGTCTGTTAAGCACCTCGCCAGAGTTAAGGAAATGGCCTAAGATGGGGAGATGTGGCTACTGCCAGCTAAACTCTTAATGCTTTTGTGCAGCTGGACAAGTTTACCAGTATTCTCTCTGAGCAAGAGGATGGCTGAGGAGTGGAAGCATCAGGCTGGAAAGGAGCCAGGAGTCAGGTGTTCCTAAATCAGCAAAAGGTTCCCCAAACCAAGGACATTCTGATGCCTCAGCCACTCTGACTTTGTTCTGCATTGGAACAACTCCTAGGAGCATCAGGCTATGCTCTCATTTTTATTATATCAACCACCAAATTATTATTTAGCACCTGGTGGCTCAGAGGGTAAAGAATCTGCCTGTAATGCAGGAGACCAGGGTTCTATCCCTGGGTTGGGAAGATCTCCTGGAGAAGGAAATGGCAACCCACTCCAGTATTCTTGCCTGGAAAATCCCATGGGCAGGGGAGCCTGGTGGGCTGTAGTCCATGGGGTTATAAAGATCAGACATGACTGATAGACTAATGCTTTCACTTTTTCATGGAAGGGGTACTGCTGGTTGCAGCACCAACATCTAGCTTCCTTATCTTCCCTCCTAACTGAGCTCAGATTTCCCCCCACCCCCACCCCCTGCTCCAGATGGAAATCACGATTAACCTAAGACAATTAGATGATGGTGATGACCTGGCAGGGGTTCAGGACTGTATGTGAGCCAAGCTCCATTGACTCAATCAGATTATGAGAAACTTGGACTGGAAGAAACACAAGCTGGAATAAAGATTGTGGGAGAAATATCAATAACCTCAGATATGCAGATGACACCACCCTATGGCAGAAAGTGAAGAGGAGCTAAAAAGCCTCTTGATGAAAGTGAAAGAGGAGAGCGAAAAAGTTGGCTTAAAGCTCAATGAAGATCATGGCATCCAGTCCCATCACTTCATGAGAAATAGATGAGGAAACAGTGGAAACAGTGTCAGACTTTATTTTTAGGGGGTCCAAAATCACTGCAGATGGTGACTGCAGCCATGAAATTAGAAGACGCTTACTCCTTGGAATAAAAGTTATGACCAACCTAGATAGTATATTCAAAAGCAGAGACATTACTTTGCCAACTAAGGTCCATCTAGTCAAGGCTATGGTTTTTCCTGTGGTCATGTGTGGATGTGAGAGTTGGACTGTGAAGAAGGCTGAGCACCGAAGAATTGATGCTTTTGAAGTGTGGTGTTGGAGAAGACTCTTGAGAGTCCCTTGGACTGCAAGGAGATCCAACCAGTCCATTTTGAAGGAGATCGACCCTGGGATTTCTTTGGAAGGAATGATGCTAAAGCTGAAACTCCAGTACTTTGGCCACGTCATGAGAAGAGTTGACTCATTGGAAAAGACTCTGATGCTGGGAGGGATTGGGGGCAGGAGGAGAAGGGGACGACAGAGGATGAGATGGCTGGATGGCATCATGGACTCAATGGACGTGAGTCTGAGTGAACTCTGAGAGATGGTAATGAACAGGGAGGCCTGGCGTGCTGCGATTCATGGGGTCGCAAAGAGTTGGACATGACTGAGCGACTAAACTGAACTGATAGACTATGCTCGAGAAGAGGTTTCCCTTCTACATGTGAACAATGAGGTGTGTGGCAGTGAAAGTCATGTGGTGACTCAAGGGGAACCAGCTTTCAGGTGGAGCTGATATGAACGGTGGTCAGAGAAAAG
Source organism: Nanger dama (assembly GCA_917880005.1). Classification (NCBI taxonomy): domain Eukaryota; kingdom Metazoa; phylum Chordata; class Mammalia; order Artiodactyla; family Bovidae; genus Nanger; species Nanger dama. The sequence goes on along the minus strand of CAKJTW010000025.1, from coordinate 23,244,096 downwards.
AATCAGAGCTGAGCCTGATGCATTGAGCCATTGGTCCTACTGTATCTGTTTCCACCATGTGTCTGGACTTCTGATTTTGGGAAATGATACATTTCCTCAATGTTTACTTTACACCCATTGGACTTTGCCTTGGGATTTGCTATTACTTGCAGCACAAAGCATCTTGACTGAATCAACCTCCTTTGTTCCAGACACAATGCCAAGCACTGGGGATGCAGCCAGTCGGTGACGGGGAGAGGCTCACAGTGAGCAGACATTTCCATTCTGAGTCCTTAGTGCAATGAGCTCAGTGAGTTCTGAAGGCTATGGAGAACCTCACCTGACCTTGAGGACTGGAGAGCACTTCCCGAGGAGATAGCACATCGATCCAGATCTGAAGGATGAGCCGAATTTGCTAGAAAAAGGAGATATACAGTGAGCCTGAGATGTGCTCAGATTAAAATTCCAAAAAGTTCCAGCCAGCAGGCTATGGAGTAGAAAATGTTTTGCCCTCAAATGCTGATGCTTATTGGTTCCCTAAAGACTAAGGACCAGACAGCTGAGTGTGCACTTGGTTAGTAAACTGTGAGGAGAGAGAAGCCCTTTCTCTAACTGTATACACGTTATGAGGATTAAATACAATTATCCGTGGGAAGTGTTTAACCCAGTGCCTCTCCTGTAGTCTGTGTTCAATTGATACTAACATCATTATCATCATCACTGCTGTTGCTTTCAATTCTTTAATGACCTGGAACCTTTGTTTCCAAGGGCTCTGCGTGTGTGCTGTAGAAGCCAGTGAGGATCTTCCAGCATCTCCACCAGGTCCATAAGCCAGAGTCCTGTACTGCTTATGTTTAAAGCAGGACAGCGACTATATTTCTGTCTCTGGCCAGACTGAATAACTGATTTAGGATAATGAATAGAAACCAGACATCTTTTCACACCCTCTCCACCGAAGCACAACGAGCTATTGTGTGAGTTCTGGGGAGGCGCTTTTTTCTGGCTGTGGTGGGGGTATTGAGGGGGGTGAATGGGTAAAACTTTAAAAGTGCCCTCTGAATACCTGAAGAGGAGCATTTTGCAGAGCAATGCGTCTGTTTTTTGAAGACTCAAGAAGAATTATGCTAAAAAATTAAAAAATATCTACAAGGGTGATACCTGCTCCTCTGATATGAAGACTTTGAGGACTTGATCACCAGCTTGACCCAGCCGAGCTGCTGGTGAAATCATGAGGTCCCTTTGGACCACGCTTCCTCTCAGAAATTGATACTGAAGTTCTGCTGCCTCGTGCATCAGGCAATTGGGTGGCAGATACTTACTGAGCATTTTTAGGATGAGCAGGCTTCCCAGGTGGTGCTGGTGGTAAAGAACCTGCCTGCCAATGCAGGAGATGTAAAGACGTGGGTTCAATCCCTGGGTCAGGAAGACGCCCTGGAGAAGGGTATGGCAACCCACTCTAGTATTCTTACCTGGAGAACCCCATGGACAGAGGAGCTACAGTCCATAGGGTCACTAAGAGTCAGACACAACTGAAGCGTCTCAGCACATACCCACGCATGGTGGGTAGGTGTGCTCACAGGCATGCAAACATCATAGGAAACCAAAGAGCACCTCCCCCAGGAAGCATGCACCTCACACTCTGTGGCTCTCCTCTGGCCCACAACCTGCCGTATCTCACTGCATTTTCATAGTAGATACTATGCTCCATTTTATGAAGAATCGAAAGGCTAAAAATCTGTCTAAGCTTGTAAAGCAAAGAAGAGGACCTGGCACTCAAACCCAAATTTATGTGACCCCAGAGCCCATACTGGAAGCTAAATCTCTTCTGTGATTACAGAGTATACTTGAAGAAGCCAAGTCCTCTCCCTTTTGCAGGGCCAAACAAGAAGATCAGTCGATGTAGACATTCAGTGACCATCTATCAAGGACCTACCAGGGGCCAAACACATCCCATTCTCTCTTACCTGCTGTTATCAGAGGCCATTCTAAGAGCAACAAGGTGTTGTCTCTTCTCTACAGATAGGAAAATATAGGTCCTGAGCAATTAGTGAACCACCATGATGAGGATAAGGATGGATTACTTGAGTTGGGCACATATCATGGAGAGGCACAGTCCTAAGTGCTTTGTATATTTAATCTTTACACCAAGCATATGGTGGTTGTAGGGAATGGAATGTCATGTCCTGGGACCCATAGAGTCCTTAGGACTAGGTGCCAGATGAGGTCCTTGGCTTCATGCAGGAAAGAATTCAAGAGCAGACAAAGGAGAGGGAAAGCGAGTCTATTTAGAGAGAGACATGCTTCGTAGGCAGAATGTGGACAGGCTTAGAAAGTGAGAGTGGCCCTAGGGCATGGGGTTGTTGCTTTTGATGGGCTGAGTAATTTCATACACTAACAAGTGGGAGGAATATTCTTTCTATTTAGGAGAAGGGTGGGGATTTCCCAGGAATTGGGCCACTGCCCACTGGTCTTTATGGTCCACCTCAGAACCGCTATGGCCTAAGGGGGAGTGAAATGGTGTATTATAATCAAGGCATAATGAGCTAAAGGTCAATGACTAGACTATCCTCAAAACCACCTTGGTTTCAGCCAGTTCCAGCTAGTTTTTATCACAGCCCAACAGCTGTGCCCCTCTTCACGGATCTTGCAGCTGTATTTTGTTCCTTTCCTCCTGTCTCACGCTTCCTCAGAGATTTCTCTCCTATGTTCTTATGAGAAGCAGAGGGACAATGGGTTAATCTTCTGTAGCTGGCTTCAGGGCTGGGCAGGGGTGTGGACACTGCCTGCCAGGGAGTAAAAATCTCTGGCTGCCTGGTCTGGGGATGCCAGGGGCAGGACAGCTTCTTGTTTTGAGTGCAAGGTGTGGTATAGGCTAGAATCCTTCCCCTATCATATTGACATGGAACTGCTGTAATCTGGAAGTCATAAGCTTTACCAAGAAGTTAGAGGTCATGTCTAACTCCTAAGAGGAGGAAGAGCGTGACCATGTCTAGGCCAAGGAGGACAGGAGCCAAGTAAGGCCAGGGAGGCACTCTTAATGGAGGACCAGATGGCATTAGGGTCTGAACCCTGGTTGTAGGGTGTAACCATGGGTGCCTCCTCATAAATCTTTTTGATGTCGCTCTCAGTTTGGCCCGAATTATTCACATAGGTATAGTATATCTTTTTGTTTATGACTGCACAAATACCACTTTGCTAGGGCAGCAAGTAATCCAAGGCCAATCTATTGCCCGTGATCACACTGGCCAGTGAGATTAAAGAAGTGGAAGATCTGCCTAGGGTCTTTCCAGTGGTCAGGGCTAGGCTCTCTAAAGTATTGGTTAGATTTTCTAGGGTTACCTCGTGGTAGGCTAAGTCTCCCCATGGAGCTGCCAGCCCCACTGCCGTTCCTATTCCTGTCATTAATCCGACGGCCTTCCTGGAATGATACTGAGCATTATTATGTACTGTGAACATGAATGGTACCAAATGTTCTAATGGACAGGCTCTCTCTGGCCACATATTATCCACAGAAGGATAAGCATTTATATAGGGGCCATATGACCCTGGGTTGCACTTGTCTTTGGACCATTGTTCTAGGCAGTGCCAGATATCCAGACACATTCTGAGGATGCAATAAGAGATCTGGGAACAGAAGAATTTAACAAGGAAGCAATGGTCCAGACACATGAAAGGAACAAATTCAGAATGCAATGCGAGAACAGAAGCCCATTAGTATATGCAAAATAGTTTAAGTCCAGGAGTATTCCATGCCCTCAGCTTAGATGAAATGGTGAATTCAGAGGGTTTTTACCCACATTTTCATGTTGCTGTTCAGTTGCTAGGTTGTGTCCAACTCTTTGCGACCCCATAGGCTGAAGCACCCCAGGCTTCCCTCTCCTTCATCATTTCCTGGAGTTTCCTCAAACTCATGTCCATTGAGTTGGACATGATGCTATCCAACCATCTCATCCTCTGTTTCCATAGGGCCCAACAATTTTTAGCCCAATTTTTAGTGCATTCATCCCTGTCCTGTAGGCACCCTCAACCTGGATTTCATTCTAAGCACACAGAATGGAGGTAATGAAGGGAATACCAGGTTCCAAAATACTATGATGATATTACCATCAGGTGGCCAGGGATTATTCCAAAGAGGCTCACAGTAGCCAAGAGAACATTAGAGCTACAGTGGCATTGGAAGCATGACTGGTTTTCTGGATGACAAAAGTCATCTGGACTGTAGCCCGCCAGGCTTCTCCATTCTTGGGATTTTCCAGGCAAGAATATTGGAGTGGGTTGCCATTTCCTTCTCCAGGGGATCTTCCCAACCCAGGGATAGAACTCAGGTCTCCTGCATTGCAGACAGATCTTTACTGTGAACCACCAGGGAATCCCTATGACAAAATTAGCCTTTATGAATGGGAAAGGTATAAGTCACATTTTAAAAGAATTAAACTTAGGCAAGACATTGGGCCTAACAGGGGTGTTGTATCTCATGATTGTATGGTGAGGAGGTGGTTCTATGTGTATCTATTTGTACCTGTAATGATTGTTGTAAGCCAGGGTTTTTGTGGCAGACCCAACAAGTAATTAGTTTTTCTCCTCAGGTGACTATTTTAGTTATGTTTACTGAAGCATTATTTTTCCATTCTCCTTGAGCTGTGACCATTTTTGGAAGTCCAACCAGAAGGATCATGACTTTGGATATCATATTACTGTATTTTTTCTCTTAGACCCAGCCAGAACAAAGATGTTTACCAGGAGGAGGGGTTCTGAAAAGTGGCAGAATAAAAGCATGATTGTCAGAAACACAAGAGTGACTGGCCAACCCATCATAGTCACATGAAGTCACTTATCTATGGCCCTGAACAGGTATCCCAGGGCTCCTGCTTCCATAGGTCTCTTCTTCTTCTTGTTGGGACTTATAAGATACAGGTTTTAGTCTAGACAGATGGGCTTCCCAGCTGGCTCAGGGGGTAAAGAATCCGACTGCAATGCAGGAGACACAGGAGACGCAGGTTCGATCCCTGGGTTGGGAAGACCCCTGGAGGAAGGCATGGTGGGCTACAGAGGAGCCTGGTGGGCTACAGTCCATGGGGTCGCAAAGATTCAGGCGCAATTGAAGCGACTATGTGTGTGCACACTCACTCAACTAGTAATTCTCTACAGATGAACAGCAGTGGGATACTTGGTAACACTCGATATGTCCTTTCCATTTTGATTGTAGCTGGTCCTCAGGGGACGTGTTCTTCCAAGCTTTTAGTAGGACAAAGTCCCCTGACTGGATGGAGACCTAGACCTTTCCTTTCATGGGGGGGGTAGGGGGTGGAGGGTGGGCAGCACTTTGTTTCCATATTCTTCGAGGGCCCTTTGAAATTGGCTCCAGGTCCGGTAGTTGGTGATGGACAGGGAGGCCTGGCGTGCTGCGATTCATGGGGTCACAAAGAGTCGGACACGACTGAGCAACTGAACTGAAGAGTCGGATATGACTGAGTGACTTCCCTTTCACTTTTCACTTTCATGCACTGGAGAAGGAAATGGTAACCCACTCCAGTGTTCCTGCCAGAGAATCCCAGGGACGGGGGAGCCTGGTGGGCTGCCATCTATGGGGTCGCACAGAATCAGACACAACTGAAGCGACTTCACAGCAGCAGCAATGTGGGAGACCACTTTATGAGTTTCCTTATCAGAGATCTGAAGTCAAGAAAAACCTCCTGTGGTCATTTTATATGGGCTAAGTTTAAAATCCCCTTTAGGGTCATCCTGGTCCTCAGAAGGGCTAAAGGAAAGAGGGAGACCCAGTTTTCTGAAGTCTCTGGGCACAACCTAGCAAGTGTTCTTTTCAGAACATGATTTGCTTCTTTTAACACGCCTGGGGGCTGGGCCCTGCAGGAAGAGTGGAGGCAGTAGTTAATACCCAGAGCTGGGGAAAGCTTGGCTGTGAGGGAAGGTCCATTATCACCTTGTAAGTTATTTGGTAATCCATCTCAGAATTATCTGTTTAAATGCTCAACATCACTTGTTATCAGAGAAATGCAAATCAACCCCCCCGGGGGCGGGGCCCGCCGGGGGGGGGGGGGGGGGGGGTTAATACCCCGAGCTGGGGAAAGCTTGGCTGTGAGGGAAGGTCCATTATCACCTTGTGTTATTGGTAATCCATCTCAGTTCGTTAAATGCTCAACATCACTTGTTATCAGAGAAATGCAAATCAAAACCACAATGAGGTAGCATCTCAAGCTGGTCAGAATGACTGCTATCAAAAAGCCTACAAACAATAAATGCTAGAGAGGGTGAGAAGAAAAGGGAACCCTCTTACACTCACTGTGAGTGGGAATGCAAATTAGTACAGCCACTACGGAGAACAGTGTCAGTTCAGTTCAGTCCCTCAGTCATGTCCAACTCTTTGTGACCCCATGGACTGCAGCACACCAGGCTTCCCTGTCCTTCACTATCGCCCAGAGTTTGCTCAAACTCATGTCCATTTAGCAGGTGTTGCCAGTGGACATTTCCCTCCGCTACACAGGGATGTTTGTGTCAAGTCTGTCTGCCAGTCTTCCCCTGGATGGGTTCCCCAGTCTTGTGTGGGCTGAGTTAGGGGTGGAGGAATGGGGTGGCTTCCTGAGTCACTGTAGGAACAAAGCTCGCAAGCCCTGGTGACATTTTAAAGTTTGGGACAATCCCTTACACAGAACACCTGAGTAAACCAGTTTGAGTAGAGAGAGTCCTGCCCTAAGTGGGAAGATAAGTGGCGTGCTTAATCGCCTGGGGAGTGAGAAGCTTGCTATCTTTTATCAGCCACCCCGAGAGGCCTCTTCCAATCCACATGGTTAAGTCACTTGAGTTCTTCAGGGTGTAAGACGGCATCACTGGGGAGGGTGGCTGTTGAGTCTGAGAGCTGCAGCTTGTAAAGCTTGCTTTTTAAAAAATATATATTTATTTATTTGGCAGCTCTGGGTCTTATTTGCAGCATATAGAATTCTCTTTTTCCTTTAGTTGTGTCACGTGGAGTCTTTAACTGCACAATGTGAACTCTTAGTTGCAGCATGTGGGATCTAGTTCCCTGACCAAGTATCGAACCTGGGCCCCCTGCACTGGGAGCGGGCGTCTTAGCCACTGGGCCAAGTCCCAAGGGAAGTCCCAGCCTGGCTGTTGTTGGGCTGTTGTCCCAGCATCCTTGCTGACCAGGGTTTTTCCTCTTGTAAGGGATGTGTGGCCCCTTTGGTGATCCCTACAGTGAGTGACTGCAACCTCCTTTGGAAGCTGAACCACTTCTAAGAGTTCAAGAATTTCCACCTGCTGTCTTACAGGGGGCCCTTTGGCTCTTAGTAACCCCCTTCCTTTCCATATGGCAGCATGGACATGAAGCACCAGGAATCCATTCTTGGAATCAGTGTATATATTGATTCGTAATTTCTTTCCTAACTGGAGTGCTCAGGTCAAGGTGATCAATTCGGTCTTTGGGGCAGAAATGTGAGAGGGTAGAACTCCAGACTCAACAACTGTCTGCATGCTGACTGTGGCATAGCTGGTCTTTCTTACCCCTTTTTGTATGAAACTGCTTCCCTCAGTGAACCATTCTGCACTGGGATCAGTCAGGGGCTCATCCCTGAGGTTGGGTCTTCTGGAGTAAACTTGTTCAGTAGCCTTCACACAAGAGTGAACAAGGGACCCTGGAGGTGAGGGGGGTCAGGCATTAGAGGGGCTGGGTTCAGGTCTTGACAAAGCTTAAGAGTTAAGCCTGTGGCATCAAGTAGGAGGACTTGGTGATGTTGATGACAATTACATAGAAAAAGTTCTCTTCAGGTTGTGGCCTTTATGATGATTCGCATAATAGAGTTGAATCAATGGGGCAAAAATCAGCCGGGAACTCAGGGTAACACTGTCTTAAACAAAAGGTCATTCTGTTTTTTTCTGTACCATCTTATGGGAAACCTCAATGAGTTTTTGGCCAACTCAGTAGAGGTCTTGATATCCTTGTATGTGAAACAGAGACGACACCCGGCCTGCTGGCAAAATTGGTAGGTGGGCTTGAGGACCAGTAGACAGTCTAAGAAGTGGGGGTGGGGGTGAAAAAAGGAGGAGACTCCACTCTTAACCAGCTATGCTCTATTTATCCACTATTTTCCATGACAAAATTCTGTAAATTTTCATGTCACAGAGTAAAAATTCAGTCATGTTCATCAAGTTCCAAGTTCTATGGCCAACCTCCTGCCCCAGGATGCCTCAAACATTTTGGCACCTGGATTGGCTCCAAAGCCCATCTGGGTGCAGTCCCCTCCCTGACCTGCACCTGAAAAGGCAGCGGATGGGCAGAGACCTGGACCCACGCGGTGCAGAATAGGTTTCCCTCCTCTCTTTGCTCTTTGATGACCCTTATCCTCTTCTGGCCTCCGCAACCGTTCCTTAAGCAATATCTCCCCTTCCAAGGTGCCCTGCAGCCTTCAGGCTGATGTCATGCAGGGGACAGAGAACACAGAGGTAGGGCTTCCTTGCTACACGGGCCCCTGAGAGCTGGAGGCCAGCAGAGTCTCGGATGGGCCCAGGCCTGCAGCTGCAGTGCTCCGAACAGCCCCCTGGAGTAGGTTCTTTCAGCTTCAAGAGGTCAGCATTTCGATCTCACGTTTTCACACGTCTTAAACGGATTTCAGAGGCACTGGTGTGGCCTCTGCTCCACTCTTTAAACAATGTGGTGAAGCCGCTGTAGTGTAGCTGGAGGCTGCATTCCTCCTGCATTGTGATGTGGTTTTGGAAGTCATGCATGCAGTTAGCTAAACCAAACTAAGCTGCTTCATTAATGGGAGCAAACTCAAGAGGGAAATTGTGAATAGAAATGAGGCAAGTTTGCTTTCCACCCCTAATTCAAAAAGCCAGATAATTGAGTGGGCGGAGAAAGGAAGTGTCCCTTCTGATTCCAAGAGCTGACTCTCTCTCTCCTTTTCCTTTCTTTAGGGGTGTGTGTGTGTGTGTGTGTGTGTGTGTGTGTGTGTGTGTTGGGGGCGGGGAGCCTCCCTGGTGGCTCAGCAGTAAAGAATCTTCCTGCCAATGCAGGAGACGCAGGCTCGATCCCCAGATCAGGAAGGTCCCCTGGAGAAGGGAATGGCAACCCACTTCGGTATTCTTGCCTTAAGAATCCCATGGACAGAGGAGCCTGGTGGGCTACAGTCCATGAGGTAGCAAAGAGCTGGACGTGACTGAGCGAGTAAACAGCAAAAACGTAGGGGTCGGGGGTGGGTATTCACAGAAGTTCTTGCAGAAGGTCTAAGGATCCTCTGAGTAAGCTTTTGCCCTATCGTACAGAGAACATAACTGTTTCCAGTCCCGTTCAGCTTCCTTCTGTCTCAGCTCTCTTCTATCCGGTCCTCAAATACAGCTCCAAATCCTAACCTCTCTGTGGACTCGCCACCCGCCCCCTCTTTGGTATTCCGCCTCCGAGCCTAGGTTCTAGGTTCTGAACTCAGTGGCCCCTGCGCCTCCCACCTGCATGTGCAGATAGCACATTCCCTTTCCTTCTCCTTCTCCTCCCAGGGATAGAAAGAGCCCCGCTTCCTTGCAAAGTCGTTTCCTCTACTGTGTCCTGGATCTCACCATGAGCTTGCTTCACAGTTCCCCTGCAGCTGCCATAACTCAGGGTAACGCACACATCCCAATCACTGGAGCTCCAAAAGAAGTCTTCCCTCAAACCTCCCTCGACGGCTCCCATCCTCACTCTTGCCTGCTTGCTTCCACCCATACGCATCTCAGCAGTCATCTACCCTGCTTTCCACAGCCACACATCCCCACCGCAGCCGCCACAACCACTGCCAATTCTTCCGGCTTCTGCTCCCCCAGTCCCCAGCTGGCCAGCATGGCTGTCTAACCTTCAGACCCAGTAGATCTCCCCATCCATTTTCTATTCAGCTCTGGACAAGAGAGGAGGAGGATGGCCAAAGTGAGCTCTTAAGGGGCTGGAGGGCTGGGGTTGGTTCTCTGATGCTTTCTCTGCGAGAGCCTAGAGTTTCAGACAAAGATATTTTTCATCTACCAAGCTGCATATTTTTACTTAGATATTTAAAAAGCAATCTCAAGCTCTGAAGGAAAATGTAACATTGATGCCAAATCAGATGAGAGCTAACACTTGGTATCAACAGGAATATATTTGAATTTAAAAAGGCTAGCTGCATCTAGCATCTGACAGCAATGTGTCTCTGAGACTTTTGTCAGAGTTGGGGGTGGGGAAGAAAGGCGAAGACGCTCCAATAAATATTTATTAAGACAGGGGACAGGTGATAAGTAGGGTGACCGTCTGTGACCTGTAGTAATTCAGGGAAGAAGGCTTCACATCAGAAGTTACACTTAGGCTGAGTCATAAAGGGATAGGTAATTTCCAGTAAAGAAAAGTTCAGTACTGAAGGCAGAGGGAAGGCTATGTGCTGGGCAGGATTTCTGGAGAAAAACTGACACTTCCAGGAAATGATGAGCACAGTACTTTGAAGGATCTCATTATTAGCCCCTGCCATCTAGTATTGTCCCCTATCAGACCCTTTGGCCCTGAAATTTGGAGTTACAAAGAAACAGCACATCCTGTAGGAATCTTTGTTATGCCTAGGGATGAAGACTCACCAAATCTATGTGTGCTTAGTCACTCAGTCATGTCTGACTTTGCGACCCCATGGACTGTAGCCCACCGGGCTCCACTCCACGGTTCTCCAGGCCAGAATACTGGAGTGGTTGCCATTCCCTTCTCCAGGGGATCTTTCCTGGGTTCGAACCCAGGTCTGCTGCATTGCAGGCAGATTCTTTACTGTCTGAGCCAACTGAGTATCCAATTCCTCATATGCCTCCCTAAACCAAATTGTGTGCTTTTGAATATAGACAACGTATTCAGTCAAGGCTCTCTTTGCCCTCAGGTTGCCAGCAGCCACAGAGGTGAGGCAAAGCCTTCCCAACAGGAGCCTAACAGTCCTGCGCGTCCTGACACCTTCAGCAGCAGGCATTTCTCTCACATTGCATCTCTGTTCCCACCATTTGTGAGTTCTTGGAAAACAAGTGCCACGTCTGCTTTGTTTGTTGCTACCCAGTGGCTAGCACCAAACATTTGCTCAAAAATACAGGTGAAGTGCATGGGTGATGGGACCAGCATCCCATGCTTTCCTTCTTTAAAAAAAAAATTTGACCACCCTTGGTCTCAGTTATCACATGTAAACTCCAGCAACATGTGGGGTCTAGTTCCCTGACCAGGCGGCCCCTGCATTGGGAGCATGGAGTCTTAGCCCCTGGACAACCAGGGAAATCCCCATTCTGTGCTTCCTATTCAATAAATAGAGGGTGTCTATCTTCCCTGTTTCCAAAGGAATGCTTCTGTAAGCTCCTGATTACTGTAGAGGTTGCCAGCTTGAGTCTTTCCTGGGACGTTGGTAGACAAACTGCACACTTTCTAGCCCCTTTGGGTCGGTGAGGTCAGTTGTATGACCAAGGCTACCCCCAGGAAGCAAGACTGGAAGCATGTGCTTTCCAGTGGGAAAGGTTACCCACTCCAGTATTCTGGCCTGGAGAATTCCATGGACTATAGTCTGTGGGGTGGCAAAGAGTCGGCTGTGACTTTCACTTTCACAAAAGGAATAGCTATGTTTTACAATGAACAAGTCCATTAGATCACTTTCTCTCCTGTAGGAAAACACATAGAAGAAACTTTTTACCTAAAATCCTAGAAAAGGTTGAATGTTTCTTGAACATTCAATAATGTTACTAAAACTGCTTCTGGATTAGCCTTTTATGCCATGCCTCCCAGGAAGCTCAGAGCCAAGTACATAGCGTATGTATGGTCTCATGGAGTACATTTTTGTCAATTCTCTACATGGTTTTGCTATTCAGTCATTTCGCCTGTGGGTCTTGATTTACCTAACTTTGCTTTCTCTAATTGGGTTTTATGCACTCTTGTAAGTCTCCTAAAATCTTTGTGAAGATGATAAAGAAGGAAGGGTGAAAATCAAACGTTTACAATGGGCTCTGGATGTAAGCCATTCTTAACACTGATGAAGACAGACCGTGTACAACAGCTTTGAGATTAGAAATCAGTGCTGTTGATTTTAATTTACTCTTCTAGGTTTCATGACTATTAATTTTTCCTTTGATTTATAACAGGGTAGCTCAAAGAATAAGTTAATGATGATAATTACTGGTGCGGGACGCATAGGAAGATAGTTTGTGGCAATGGTTGTGACTTGTTCAGTCACTGGCATTTCTTCCTTCTGAAGGTTCATACACCACTTTGATTCACACCTTTCTTTTTGGCTATGCTGTGCAGTTTGTGGGCCCTTAGCTCCCCAATCAGGGATCAAACCCATGCACCCACACCCCCTGCATTGGGAGCTTGGAGTCTTTATCACTGGACCGCCAGGGAAGTCCCTGATTCCCATTTTTGACAGAAAACATTCCCTTCATAAAATTCCCCCAGTTGGTTATAAATGTCTGATGCAGAAATCTTAACATTTAAAAATCCCAGCTCATATCTCACCTTAAAGTCACCTCTGCTTTTCATAATGGTTTAGATTCAATGGTTTGAAATAGCTCTTATGCACATGTATTGAAAAAGCAATGCTATATAATTTCTACATTTCATATGTGTAGTCATATCTGTAAATGATTTACAACAGATGCACATAGACACATGTGAAAAAAATTCTTTATTAATTTTTCACATTTCATTACAAAATGTATGTTGCAAACAACTTGAATAACCTACTTGTGTGTTTTTTTTTTAAACCCTTGGCTTCAAGAACTCAGGATCTCCCTATCTTTTATCAAGTTTTGGGAAACACTGATTATTGGAGTCAATAGGTTATCATTTGCTATTTATTTTCTTCTCTCAAGCTCTGAAAAAAATGTCCTCTGTATAAATTAAACAAAAAAACAATGTTGTAAATTCTATGTCATTACAGTCAACAGAATTATAATAATGCATCCAAAATGTGCGGCCACAAAATATCAGGTATATGTTTGAAAAAAGAAAAAAAATGACATTCTAGCCTTGTTAAAAGGATAATGGTCCCATATTTTTATTAACAGGTTAGCAAAACAAAATCCAATGGATTACAATATTTACATGTTATCTGAAAAATAAAGTAGTGATAAAAGCATGTCACAATTATTTTCTTTTTTTCCTTTTTCTTCCTTTTTTTTTTTTTTTTTTGCTTTTTTGGTAACCATTACAAACACCCAATCCAGGTATGGAACTGTTTAGCACATTTGAAATGAGGCCAATTAAAAACAAATATGGACACAAAATGAATCTTTGTCTAGATAGTTCACACTATCCCCATATTCTGGTTTCCACATGATGGCCCCCATCCCTAAAAAAACAAAACAAAAACAAAAACACCCACAAAGAAAAATTCTTAACAGCAAGAAAATAAAAGAAGAACATGCTTTTCAAGTAAGCACTTATTCCACAAATGCAATATCTTTCCATGGATTTTATTTGAAGCTGTGTGGGACACTGTCATCTCAGCAATTCCCTTCCCTTTCTCCCCCCTCCCCCAACCCTTCCAAATTAAAAAAAAAAACAAAACCATGAAAACCAAAGGACTCACTCACACACACACACACACACACACACACACACACACACACACGTCCACACACACATATCCAAGCTCTCTCACACACAGGCTTCTAAAACCTAGGATTCAAGGAAAGTTCTACTTTTTGAACGAAACCCTTTGTTCACAATCAGAACATATTATAAATGTAGACTTAGATTTAGTCTAAGCTGCTCCCTCCTGAAAAAGCTAATATGGGGAAACAGAGCAGCTGGCAGCTAGATTAAAAAAAAAAAAAAAAAAAAAAGTAGTTCTCCAGGCTCCTTGTAGGATATATGTATTTCTTGAACACTCTCACCAAAGGGATGGGATTTGACACATCCCCTTGTCCTGAAAAATAAATGAGAATCCCCCAAAAACCCCATAATGCAAACAAAAATAGAACACAGATTTAGAAATCACACACAAAAGCCAGCCCATCCTAACAGAGATTATTTGTGTGAGACGGATAATGTGTAAATTTGACAGCAACAAAAGGGTGAAGAGGACTTCCTCGTCTGGCCCACAAGCTGCATAGAGGTGCCAAAAGTTTGGTTCTTTAGTTAAATTAAAAAAACGTTAACTTCTTTGTTATTTCCATGTTTAAAATAAAAACATTCCTATTCACAAAAAACTAAATCTCCCTTGCCCCCAAATCAAAACAACAATAACAACACACACACAAAAACAATTTATATGAAAACTGAATTGTGCTGTGTTTGTAACACTCAAACTGATAGAAAATAAACATGTGGCAAACAAAACTCCAAAGTCACCTTAAAATTAGCTCACATGAAATCTACCAAATTCTAAATTATAGTTGAACACTAATCAACAGCTTACCTGGAATAAAGGATGACAATTCACAAACATTTATCTAATAATTAAAGTCTGTTTCTTTTTTTTGTCTTGTTTTTTACTAAAATAATTAAAAAATCACAGTATTTTAAGAAATAAAACCCACGTGGGGATTTTAAGCACAATTTGTGTTCCTTTCTTTAAAACTCTTTTTTTTTTTTCTCCATTCACCATCTTGCCCAGCAGTTCTCTCTACATTTAACCACAATGACGACAGGTAGTACTGACAAATGCAGAGAATTCCCTTGGTTAAGTTTGAGGTACTAGGAAACAGGTGACTGTTTTATGCAAAGCAGTTTTGTTTTCTTTCTGTTTTTTTTTTTTTGTTTTTGTTTTTCTGTTTGTTTTTTCCCAAAGCGGCTGCAGTTAGGTCTTGAAAAAGCTTAAGGTATTAAAACTAGAAAAACGCACCAAAACTTGTGCGTCAAAAGTTGTTTCCCTAAGAGAAGTCTTCTACCATCACGGAGCTTCTGCTTCCACGTACTGTCCAAGAACACCACAGTGCACAGGTGTGCAAGGGAGGTGCTTCCGGTGCTTCCGCAACAAACGCAACTTCCACGATGAAGATCCGGAAGGAAAGATGTAGTGATGGAAAAGGAGCCACATATTCCAACCATTTAAATAACTTTAATTTACATACTCACTCACACAGGTACCAGTGCTTTGAAAATAGATTGTTCAGTCCTAAAAAGCAGCTTTGTTCTGTCTTCTCTTTTCTGTCCCCCCTTCTCAGCCCAAGCCGGCCCTCCCACTTTTCTTTTCCATCATGGTTCAAGTAAGGGGTGATTAAGAATTTCACCAAACGCTTATTCTTTTTTGGCCTCTGCATTCTCCAGGAGAGATTTGTCAGCAGCGACGACACAGATGGCTACTGGTTCGTTCTTTAAGGAAAAGTCTATCCCGATTGTTTCATCATCTTCCTTTTCCTCTATAGAGGGCATCTTAATACTGTCCTCCATGTTACTCTTCAGGTGGATTTCTTCTCGGCTCACCTGCTTGGTGTCATTCAATGCCCTGAGAAAACATTCATGGGAGTGACAGGTGAGTGTATGTATTTTTCCTAGTTTGAAAAATTATTTTTTATATCCTTATATCTCTGATCCTAAAAAGGTCTTGGGGGTCTTACAAGTGCCACAGCCAAATTGACTGGACTGTGTGTGATTTATCCCTGCTACCTGTTATACTTAGCTCATATATTTCTGGTATCTTATTAAAAATCTGAACCTATGAAAATGAAAAGAAAGTGAAAACGTTGGTCCCTTAGTCATGTGTGACTCTCTGCAACCTCATGGACTGTAGCCTGCCAGGCTCCTCTGTCCATGGCATTCTCCAGGCAAGAATACTGGAGTGGGTTGCCATTTCCTTCTCCAGGGGATCTTCCCAACTCAGGGATCAAACCTGAGTCTCCTGCATTGCAGAGAGAGGATTCTTTAACATCTGAGCCAGCAGGGAATCCCTATCCATTATTATACCATGTTTTGATGACATCATTCTTTGCTTCTAGAGCAACATAATGATCTTATGTTCCCTCCTATACTGGGAACAATACAGCCATACGTGGTCATAGCAAGAACTGTCTTATGGTCAGATCTACCAGAGGAACCTAGAAAATACAGATTTGCTATACCTATCAGGACTAAAAGTGCAACTCGGGTATTAAAGAGTTAACGGAAAGACCCATAGAAATGAACAAAATGCAAGAACCTGAAGATGAGACCCATGTCTCATCCTAGCTATATTCTGGGAAGCTTAGTTACATTCTCTGAAGTTTAGATACTACCTATTTCTGGGCATTTTCTGCTTAAGGGACCAACTCCTAGGCTATCCCAGTGTCTGCTGGCCTGGAAGTGCCTTGTCTAGGGGACAGTGTTATGTTCAAGGGTCTTAGGAGTGTTCTGCAGGTGTGCTCCCACCTACCTGGGAGGCAGGCAGAAGCAGGCTCTGTCCCCGAGGCAGAGCATTGAAGGCACCAAGAGGTGCGTGGGAAGGTTCAAGGCCACTCGGGGAGTGAGTCATCACAGGCAGGAACAGAAGCCAGATCTCTGGACCCCGGTCCACGCTCTACAGAGAACGTCATGCTAACGAAAGCTGAAGGGACACGGGCTGGAGAGAGCGCTATACTTCTACACGAGGGCTTGAGCAGGATCTGTCATTCGTAAAGACGATCTCTCCTCCTGTGACTCGTGTCTGGGTGACCATTTTAAAAACCAGCGGAAAGGGAGAAACCCAGTTCGTGACCAACTGCCTCTCCTCCCGGACCCGGAAGTGTGACACAGAGGGGTCTACGTATTGTCAGGAGCCACCGCCACCTCGCACGATGAGCGAAGGCCTTCACGGGACTTACATGCCGTGTCTCAGCACGTGCCTTTCCCACTCAGAGCCCTGGGAAAACGCCCGTCCGCAAAATTCACACGGAAAACGCTTCTCAGTGTTGATAGCAGCCTCGTGGTCAGAAAATCTCAAGAGATCTGTGAGGAGAAAGCAGGTGTATTACCTGTGAGCTGGAGGGGCAGAAGAGAAGTCAACATTCATTAGGAGCCTCCTCCCATTTCCAGATTCCTTACTCTTTCTCCTGCTGGCCTTTCACCAAAAGATTGTTTCTTGAAACTCTCGAAAACTGTTCCCACGCCCTAGGCATCCCCACCTCTCTTCACCTCCCAACTGTTTCTGTCACCAATAACCTGAGTTTGTCTTAAGAACCCCTTCTGTTCATTCCAGTGGCGTCTGAGCGTTTTCTTCTATCAGATCTCTCCCTCCTGGGGTGCTCTGTCTTGGTGCCTCACAGTTTAGCACCTATTCATTTCCTAGTTAACAGTTTTTCTCCACTCACTGACAAGAACACAGGCTTCTGAAAGCACCAAGGCCAGGTTATGCTGTAGGAAGACCTCAAGGTTTCCACACGTCCCAGGGAAAGCCGAGGGCTCACCACTTGTGGTCCTCTGCCATGGATATCTTAATCTACACCTCCCAGGGTGGCTGCAAGCACTAAATGAGGCCCAAAAGCAGAACACTGAGCAGGAACGCGGATCCCGGACGACGGGGACACAGGACTGTGAAAACATGTCCTCAGCTAGTAAGGGGCTCTGGCCAGCTGTCCTCCATTGGTGTATTCTTGAACATGGGGATGTGCAGACGCCTTTCTGGACAGGTCTGTCGTAATCAAGTGCTGACTATCGTTTTACTTCCTCACGGCCCTGAGGGGCCTGCTAAATGGGGACTGACTGGCTAATTGTTTGGAGGCCCCGCCTCCTGGCAAACTCAAAGAGGAGAGCTTATATGGCCTTTGTGTTATCCTGGGTCCCAAGCCCATATGTCTTTCATTATAGCACAGAGGGTCAGATCTTCACGTGGGTAATAAACAGCAGGACCTAGACGGCTCTGCAGCCATGCCGAAGAGTGAGGGCTCACAGACAAACGCTGCTCATCTCTGCCCCTCTGATCACCGTGTGCCTGGACTCACGAGGTGTTACAGGAAGGTGTCTCCTGCTTGAAATACTCCATCTAATAAAAAAAATCCTTAGGATGATGTTAACAGGCTAGGTGGCTCTGAGCTGCCTTCATCTGCAGCACAAAAAGCACTGTGAATGGGGCCAGTTCTAACAAAAGATGAAACATTTTCTCACAAATTAAGAAGATCACCACACAAGCCATTAAAAATAATTGCACAGACTATCTTCCTTGATTCTTTTCATTGGAAATGAGACAGCACCATCTGCTCTGCGCATTAATTCCTTAGCAGGGATTATCTTGGGCAAGAAATCAACAGAATGCCTTCCTGACTCCTCCCAACTGCATAATGAGAGGGGGTGGGGAGGACACTGCTTGGGCGCATTTTGATTTCTTCAGGCCTGGATTCCTCCCTTTCAAAGTCCGTCCGAGCTGCCTTCTGAGGCAGGACCTGCCGTGTGGCCTTGGGCAGGCCTCTCCCCTGCCCAGGCCTTCTCATGCCGGGAAGGCACGCTGGGAGCGGGGGTAGCTCCAAGGCCAGGAGCCCCCCGAACGGAGCGCCTGACAAGGGTCTCTGCTGCCAACGAGGGGGCCTGCTCCTGGCACACTCACTTGCTTACCCTGAGGAAACATGAAACCAACCATCTATTCTTTCCAACGGCTCATGCTGTTTCATCCTCAAAGGAGGAGGCCGATCATTACCTGTCACACATCAAATGGCTTCCATTAGCCCCAGAGCTGTGCTAACGCCACCTCCCGCTCTCTCTACTCCTGGAAGACAGAACGTCTGGCAAAAACACCCCGAGGCTACTGTGTGCCATTTCTTCTTGTTGGCAAGAATACACCTCGATGGTGGAAAATTGATTCCAAGGCGATGAGACAAAGGAGGCTGTTCTTTCAAGAATCGACAAGGGGGACGGGAAGGTTTTCCCCAGTAACGCGACTGGAAGTTACTCGTGTAAATCCCCCGCCCTCTGAGAAAGCAACACAGGCTTCTCCACCCCCAAGTCTTTTCTCCCCCATGCGGTTAAGGCTCATGGATGTGGAGGCTGCACTTTCTAGGGAGAAGCGATCAGACACCATGAAGTTCTTCTCAGGCAAACTGAGCTGAGCTGGTCTGATGCCACAGTGTCCGTGCAAGGGGGCGGCCGGGCGGCCAAGGAAACATGGCTGGTGCCACGCACATCTAGCTGCCCTCTCTTCCTTCTCATCGTCTATTATTTTGGACGTGGCACAGGGGAGGGAGGACTAACAGGGCTTCTTGCCTCTGCACTGCTTATAACCTGTAAAACCATGCATGCTTGGTTCTAGAGGTTAAAAAGTCATGGTCTCCAATGAGCGATAATTCATTTCCTGGGGAGGAATGGTGGGGCACAGAGCCCTGTGAAGACAGGAGCCTGTGCGCCTCGGCCACATGCTTCCTCTTTGAGGGAACTCCGGTAATAGTGCACAGACGACGTTAAAGAATTCATCACTAAGGACATACTTGTGAAATGCTTTTTAAGAAAGAAGAAGAGAAAATTTAAAACCTATGCTTCTTGAATCACAGCCATTGTAAGAAATAGATCACTGTGCCCCCTACTAACAAAAGTCGTAACTTTACAAGGGCAATCAGTCTATATGGTGCGGGGGCTCTATTTATCCACTGACCACAGGCACGGGGGTTCAGAAGCCAAAGTGGATCATCACTTAGCTGTGCTCTCCTGCTATAGCGGAGATAAAATATGGAGGGATGGGGTGAAAGTCAGAAAAATCAAACAAACAGGGAGAACCTTGGCAGAAAATGACCACCAAGCCGGCTTTCTAGGCTGGCAGACTGACTACCAAGAAAAACCAAGAAATTCCACAAAAGGAAGCCTTACAATGAGGCTCCAAAGACCACTGAATGGACAGAATTCAGGGCCAGGTTCCCATCAATGAAGAACATCCACAAAGGATAGGGGACGTGGTATAGTATGTAAAGACATTTTCTTTTGGAGCCAGAAGATTTAAACCCAACCTCCAGTGTTTACGTTTTAAATTTGTACACGCTCTTAAATATTCTGGGCTTTTATTTCCCTACTTGTAAAATGTCAATAATGCCATCTACACCACAGGGTCTTTATCATTAAGCGGTGACTGTTCCAGTAACTGGACTAATAATGTTTCTGTGCTCTCACTTAAGATTTACGTGACCCTCAGGAAGTGACCCTAGGAAGTTGTTAGTATTAGGATGATGAATGTGCAGGAAATAAAATAATTTACCCAAAGTCATATAACTAAAAAGCAGCAAAACTGGGAGCCAAATCCATAGAGACCAACTGCAGAGCCCTCTAACTGTATATAAGATTAAATAAAAACCACTGACACTGGGCTTGGCCCATAATGATGTTCCGCAACGGCAACTAATACCATTCTCCTCATCAGTGGGATGACATCACACTTATTTCTCAGGTTTAGGTAATCCATGTGCTTTTGATAGGTCTGCAATTACAGTAAGATATCCCAACCTATATTCTTTATGTAGTATCTTGGTTTTTCCACAATATTCTATGTTGAACAATACAAAATAACAACTCTAGATCATGTAAATGTACATCTACAACTAAATATACTTCAAAAAACTTCATTTTGAAAATAATTATAGAATCATAGAAAGTTGGAAAAAAGTACAAAAGTCCCTCAAAACTTTGCCTACTATCCCCTGTAAAGACAGTCAAATGCCACTGGTCTCCTCTCTCTCTCTCTTAACAAAGCAAAAGCAGTAAGCCAGAGGGTTAAGAGGGGGGCCATGCAGAAGGACACATGGAGGGGTTCGGACCTCAGGCTCAAGCCCTCTGTGGCTCCCTCCCCCCATCCCCAGCAAAATACACCCCAGCAGCAGCAATTTTAAATATGCATTCAACTGGAAATTCATTTACATTCCTCGATAGCTTTTACAGGGCCATCCATCTTGCTGTCTGTCCTTACTCTGCAGATTCCCCAGATAACAGTTTTCCTGAATAAAAACAAATCATCGCCATGTATTTTTTAACAAATGTATATCTACAGTTAAAGAGAAAACGTCTGTTTTCCTTGGAGTTTCTCTAGCTGGTAATAGTTTACAAAGACATGGCCCCTGACGTGTTGCAGCCAGTCTGTTCTGCTACTTAACGAAGAAGGATCATTCCTTCTGTTCCTCCTCCAACAACCTTCTGCCTCCCTTCTGTCTCCCCACGGCCAGGCTGGATGCCATCTGGGGCTCAGGGGGCAGGGACGGGACCAACCTCTGTCATCAGCCTTGCTGTTCATTTCTTCTTCCTTATCTTCGTCATCACTGCTAGAGCTCTCCATCTTCTCCTTCATCTGTTCCAGCTGATCCAAGTTAACCCGTCCAACCAGCTCAAAGTTTCGGCTTACCTGAAAAAGACCCAAAAACAGTGGAATCACAAACTTCAACTGAACGCCATTCTCCCTGGAGGACAGAGCTGTCCAGCGTCATTTTCCTATGGGTGTGTTTTTAGAACCAGGACCAAATTATACCAGTGCCTAAGTGGTCCTTTTCTTCATTTTGACCCTCTTACAGGCACATCTGGCTTTGGCTCCCATGTTCATTTTCACTGGAACTGTCAACACTAAACCTTCTTACCAAATTTAGTTAGAAATGTGAACTGTAGTTAGCAGAAAATCAAGTCTCATGAAGCCTGGGGTGTAGAATAGATGTCCAATAAACGTTTTTCAAGTTTAATTCCAGGATGTACCTTTCATTTGTGTGTGTGTTAGTTGCTCAGTCGTGTCCGACTCTTTGTGACCCCCATGGACTGTGGCCTGCCAGGCTCCTCTGTCCATGGAATTCTCCAGGTCAAAATACAGGAGTGGGTTGCCATTTCCTCCTCCAGGAGATCTTCCTGACCCAGCGAATGAACCCATGTCTCCTGCACTGGCAGGCAGATTCTTTACCATCAGAGCCACCAGGGAAACCCAAATTTCAAAATATATCTGGAGGGAAAGTGGCTCTGTAAGTATCCTGAAAACTAGCAGACAGAGTCCCAACATTTCCACCACAACCTGGAGGGCTATGGGGCTGTCCCAGCTTTGACCAAATGACAGTTGCTCAATTCCTAACTCCAGTTTAAGTGTCAGACAGTATTGTTATTATTTAGTGTTACTACTGTTTCTGAAGCTGACCACAGCCTGTTCATCACATCTGGGATACCTGAGAAAAATCTAGATGACAAATCCCTAAAAACTCTTTTAAAAGTGTTAACTGTGGCTGATTTGTGTTTATATAAAATGTGGTTAGAATAATGTGGGACTCCAAATTGGTTTCAAAAATATCATCCAAGAGAAATAAAAACTCACCCCGTGAAAACTCCGTGGGGATATTCTATTTGGGGTTCTCATAACAATGGTAGCACACAGTGGCCCCTCTTCAATTAATCTGTTTTCCGAACTTCTTCGGTTGCAGGCACAGAATGATCAAGAATGCCAGCACAGGAGCCAAGCCAACAAGATGACTCAAACCAGCACGGTGATGGGCTCCATGCTTTCCCCAGTGGGGGCCAAGGGAGGGGCCCATGAAGATAAATGAGACCCAGCTCTGGCCTCCAGAGGCACAGAGTTTTGAGTTGAAGAGGGAAGACAGACTTCATTAATTAGACTCCAAGGCAGATTTCCATAGCTGCTATAGTAGAGATAGCACGTAATGAGGGCGCAGGAGATGATAAGGAGAATTTACAAGACGGTTCCAAACTATTCCCTGGGACCAGCCTGGAACAAAGATGTGCTGAACACCACCAATTCCATATGCCTGGCAGATGGAAACATCATCAACTGGGACAAATGCACGACAGAGAGCCTCAGAGTATCAGGGCCAGCAGATAGCCCTGTGAAAAGGTGTAATACGCGTCCCCACAATGCCATGTGTGTGCACAGGGGGGTGAGGGTGGGGGTCGGGTCGGCAGCGTTGAAAACGAAGAAGAAAACTTGAGATAAAAGCTCTCTTAGAAGAAGAGAAACAATCCATTGATACAACTCTAAGAATGAAATCAGTTGACTGGGAAAACAGCTCAGTGTGAAGGTGGAAAAGAGGTAGTCAATGATCACAGCACGAAACCCTGAAGGAAGGCAAATTCCTGTTTGCTCTTGAAAAAAGTTTTAAAATGATTAAGATTGGACGGCATCACCGACTCAATGGACATGAGTTTGAGCAAACTCCAGGAGATAGTAAAGGGCAGGGAAACCTGGCGTGCTGCAGTTCATGGGGTCGCAAGGAGTCGGACACGACTGAGCAATTGAACAGACTACGGTGAAGAGGAGGAAGCCCAGATATAATCTTTCTTCCTCTTCCTTCCCTTGAAGAGTTCACAGTACCAGTCAAGCAAAGGACTTTTGCTTAGACCACCTTCCTAATTAGGGTTTTATCTACTGTCCTCATGCCTACAGACCTATATAGATTTTAAAAATACTGATTTTTATAACAAAGAAGCAAACAGGGAGGGCACAAGGAGCAGGAGCTTTGAAGTCAGACAGAGCTGAATTCAAGTTTAGGGTTTGCCATGAACCACAGGACTCTGAACACAAATAGCCTCAGTGTCCTTGTCTGTATCGATAAAGAGAGTCAGCATAGTATCCGAAACACAACAGTTCACCAAATTGTGGTTTCCCTTTCCCTTTCTGGGAATGTGGCCTTTTCCAATTTTGGCTTTTGGAAATGTGTATAAGAAGTATCATAAATGCATATTTATGAAGTTATGTTTTACCACAAAGTCTACATTTTAATCAAATAGCATTTATGACAAATATCTGAATAAAAGTTTTCTGGGTTGCCAGGTTTTTCTTTCTTTTTTTTTTTTCAGGAAAAGGAGGCAAGATTCCAACTGGCCTAATTCTGAATTATGCAAAGAAAAAATATTTTAAAATGATCGGTACTTAAAGGGGCAGCCTTTTCCTATCACTTTCTCCCCTCTTTCAGCCAGGTCAGCTACAGGCATGTGGAACGGGAAGGAGAGGTGGGCACTGCCAGGGAAACAAAAATAATGAGACTGAGAAAGGCCAAAAAACAATCGTCAAGCGCCTTCCTTAATCCAGCAGTTTGCACTCATTCATTCACTGATTCATTCATTCAGGACTCCCAGCGGCCTTGCCGTGTGCCAGGCCCTGTGCCTATCAAGGAACTCAGAGTGACAGAAGGAGATCTGTCACCAAACCAAATGTTATTTTTTCTTTTCCGCCTTCCTCTTTCTTCTCCTTTTACAGGAAAACTGTTAGCATCTTGGATTTTGCACAATTTTAAGAGTGCATGACATTTCCACGGTATAACATTCACCCAAGGGGCTCACCTAGGATGTATTTGTCCTAAAGATTTCTAAAATCTTTCTTTCAAAATAAAAATGAATTTTTTTTTGCTATGAGAAGGTTTTAAATTAAAATTTCTTTATAGGGTTGAGTTCTTACTATACCTTTAATCTCCAAACTAGCAATCTAGGATTCATCTTCATACAAAAGGAAGCCTTCTGGCTGCATTTCTGAGCCTCTGTCCCTTCCCTCCCACCTGCCAGATTCCCTGTGTACATTCCTACCACCTCTTATACCTATTCGTCCAGTGTGGTTGAATGGAAGGAATTTTTTTTTTTTTAATTAAATCTGCTCATGTCAATCTCTGCTTGCCCTGAGGATAAAACCCCAATTTCTTACTGTGGTTTACGTGTCTGATTATCATCTTACATTCTGGCCTACCCTCTCCCTTAAGCTGACTCCCCTTTGCTCCCACAATCCCAGACTTACTGAGGTACCTAGAACAGGGCAATCTCTTGATTTTGGGCCTCCTTCTGCACAGGCTGTAACCTCTGTGTGAAACTCTGTCCAGCCTGCCTCCCTGATGTGGTTCCTCCTCAGCCTACGATACCAGTCTCGCTCCAATGTCACTGCATCTGGGGGACTTTCCCTCAATTCCTCCTTGGTTAAATATCCCTGCTCGAGGCTTCCACAGCAGTCTCCCCTGCCCTCCCCTTTACATAGCCCAGGGAACTGTAGTCAGTATCCTGTAATAACCTATGATAGCAAAGAATATATATATGTGTAACTGAATCACTTTGCTGTACATCTGAAACACAATGTTGTAAATTAACTATATTTCAATTAAAAATAAACTCAGTAATTAACATCTTCTGGCCTACCTCTCCAAAAGAACAAACCCCATGAAGACAGACACCCTGCAGCTGAGCCAGATCTGCACTGGCCAGTGAGGTGTCCAGACTGAAGTGGGCACGGTTCTCACCTCCTAATTACTAGGTGTCTGCATTTTCATTTAATATATTTTTCTTTCCCATAAATACATACAATGAAAAATTAGCAAATAGAAAATAACTCATTTAAAATCCAACAACCTATACATAGTACCTGTGAAGAAGTTGTTATATTTCTGTATCTGTCTTCTCTATTCACAGATGATGTAGAATACTGCTTTTTTTATGCCTGGTATGACATAAATATCAATCTCTGTATATATCTATTTAATATATGTATACATTTAATATAGGTATACATCCAATCACCACATAATACTTTCTCAAGTGAATATATTATAGTTTACTTGACTCTTCCCATGTGAGTTTACCTTTGGTTATTTCTGGCTTTTCACTATTAAAAATGCAGTAGTAAGCCTTCCTATATAAGGCTTTCATGCTTACTTTTAGCCATGGCAATCAGAAAAGAAAAAGAAATAAAAGGACTCAAAATTAGAAAAGAAGTAAAACTGTCACTGTTTGCAGCTGACATGAAAACAATACATGGACTATCTTAAAGATACCGCCAGAGAACTGCTAGAATCCATCAATGAATTCAGTAAGGTTGCAGAATATAAAATTAATACATAGAAACATCTGAAGATCAAGAGGAGAAATTAAGGAAACAGTTCCATTTATTATCGCATCAGAAAGAATAAAATACCTAGGAATAAACCTACCTAAGGAGACAACAGACCTGTACTCTGAAAATTATAAGATGCTAATGAAAGAAACTGAAGAGACAAACAGATGGAAAGCTATACCATGTTCTTGAATGGGAAGAATCAATATTGTCAAAACGACTATACCACCCAAAGCATTCTACACATTGAGTGCAATCCCTATCAAATTACCAATGGCATTTTTCTTCATAGAACTAGAACAAAATATGTTACAACTTGGATGGGAACATAAAAGACTCTGAATAGCTAAAGCAATTCTGAGAAAGAAAAATGGACCTGGAGGAATCAGGTTCCCTGACTTCAAATTATACTACAAAACTAGATATGAAAGCAGTATGGCACTGCACAAAAATAGAAATACGGATCAATGGAACAAGATAGAAAGCTCAGAAATAAACTCATGTACCTACGGTCAATTAAAATGAGGCAAGAACATACACTGGAAACAAGTCATGGTGGAGAGTTCTGACAAAAGGTGGTCCACTGGAGAGGTCAATGGCAAGCCACTTCACTATTCTTGCCTTGAGAAAAGTATGAAAAGGCAAAAAGATATGAGGCTGAAAGATGAACTCCTCAGGTTCGTAGGTACCCAATATGCTACTGAAGAAGAGTGGAGAAATAAAACCAGAAAGAATGAAGCGACAGAGTCAAGTGAAAACAACGCCCAGTTGCAGATGTGACTGGTGATGGAAGTAAAGTCTGATGCTGTAGAGAACAGTATTGCATAGGAACCTAGAATGTTAGGTCCATGAGTCAAGGAAAATTGGAAGTGGTCAAATAGGAGATGGCAAGAGTGAACATCGGCATTTTAGGAATCAGTGAACTAAAATGGACTGGAATGGGCGAATTTAACTCAGATGACCATTATATCTACTACTATGGGCAAGAATCCCTTAGAAGAAATGGAGTAGCCATCATAGTTAACAAAAGAGTCTGAAATGCAGTACTTGGATACAGTCTCAAAAATGACAGAATGATCTCTGTTCATTTCCAAGGCAAATCATTCAATATTACAGTAATCCAGGTCTATGCCCTGACCAGTAGCTGAAGAAGCTGAAGTTGAACAGTTCTATGAAGATCTAGAAGACCTTCTAGAACTAACAAACACCCAAAAAGATGTCCTTTTCATTACAGGGGACTGGAATGCAAAAGTAGCACGTCAAGAGATACCTGAGGTAACAGGCAAATTTGGCCTTGAAGTAAAAATGAAGCAGGGCAAAGACTAACAGAGTTTTGCCAACAGAATGCACTGGTCATAGGAAACACCCTCTTCCAACAACAAAAGAGAAGACACATGGACATCACCAGATGGTCAATACTGAAATCAGACTGATTATATTCTTTGCAGCTAAAGATGGAGAAGCTCTGGATAGTCAGCAAAAACAGAGGAGCTGACTGTGGCTCAGATCATGAACTCCTTATTGCCAAATTCAGACTAAAATTGAAGAAAGTAGGAAAACCGCTACAGTATTCAGGTATGACCTAAATCAAATCCCTTACAATTATACAATGGAAAAATAGATTCAAAGGATTAGATTTGATAGAGTGGCTGAAGAACTATGGATGGAGGTTTCTAACACTGTGCAGGAGGCAGTGATCAAGACCATTCCCAAGAAAAGAAAAGCCAAAAGGCACAATGAAAACAGAAGAGAAGTGAAAGGCAAAGAAGAGGAAAGCTATGATCATTTGAATGCACAGCTCCAAAGAATAGCAGGGAGAGATAAGAAAGACTTCCTCGGGATCAATGCAAAGAAATAGAGGAAAACAACAGAATCGAAAAGACTAGAAATTTCTTCAAGAAAATCAGCGATACCAAGAGAACTTTTCATGCAAAGACGGGCACAATAAAGGACAGAAATGGTATGGCCCTAACAGCAGTAAAAGATATTAACAAGAAGTGGCAAGAATACACAGAAGAACTATTCAAAAAGATCTTCATGACCCAGATAACCACGATGGTGTGATCACTTTCCTAGAAACAGACGTCCTGGAATCCGAAGTCAAGTGGGCCTTAGGAAGCATCACTATGAACAAAGCTTGTGGAGGTGATGGAATTCCAGTTGAGCTATTTCAAAGATGATGCTGTGCAAGTGCTGCACTCAATACGCCAGCAAATTTGGAAAACTCAGCAGTGGCCACAGGACTCGAAAAGGTCAGTTTTTATTCCAATCCCAAAGAAAGGCAATGACAAAGAATGTTCAAACTATCACAACAATTGCACTCATCTCACATGCTAGCAAAGTAATGCTCAAAATTCTCCAAGCCAGGCTTCAACAGTACATGAACTGTGAACTCCCAGATGTTAGTTAAAGCATGATTTAGAAAAGGCAGAAGAACCAGAGATCAAGTTGCCAACATCCGTTGGATCATCAAAAAAGGAAGAGAGTTCTGCAAGAAAAAGCATGAAGTAAAGCAAGTATTTCTGCTTTACTGACTACACCAAAGCCTTTGATTGTGTGGATCACAACAAACTGGAAAATTTATCTGCCTCCTGAGAAACCTGTATGCAGGTCAAGAAGCAACAGTAAGAATGGGACATGGAACAACAGACTGTTTCCAAATTGGGAAAGGAGTACATCAAGGTTGTATATTTTCACCCTGATTATTTAACTTATATGCAGAATATATCATGAGAAATGCTGGGCTTGATGGAGCAGAAGCTGGAATCAAGACTGCTGGGAGAAATATCAGTAACTTCAGATACGCAGGTAATACCATTCTTATGACAGAAAGTGAATAAGAACTGAAGAGCCTCTTGATGAAAGTGAAAGAAGAGAGAAAAAGTTGGCTTAAAACTCAACATTCAGAAAACTAAGTTCATGGCATCTGGTCCCATCACTTCATGGGAAATAGATGGGAAAACAATGGAAACAGTAAGAGACTTTATTTGGGGGAGGGGGCTCCAAAATCACTGCAGATGGTGAGTGCAGCCATAAAATTAAAAGATGCTAGCTCCTTGGAAGAAAACCTATGACCAACCAAGACAGTGTATTAAAAATCAGAGACACTGCTTTGCTGACAAAGGTCCATCCAGTAAAAGCGATGGTTTTTCCAATAGTCATGTATGGATGTGAGAGTTGGACTATACAGAAAGCTGAATGCCAAAGAATTGATGCTTTTGAACTGTGGTATTGGAGAAGACTCTTGAGAGTCCCTTGGACTTCAAGGAGATCAAACCAGTCAGTGCTACAG
Source organism: Nanger dama (assembly GCA_917880005.1). NCBI lineage: Eukaryota > Metazoa > Chordata > Mammalia > Artiodactyla > Bovidae > Nanger > Nanger dama. The sequence goes on along the minus strand of CAKJTW010000025.1, from coordinate 23,215,158 downwards.
TCCAGAATATTCATTGGAAGGATTGATGCTGAAGCTGAAACCCCAAAACTTTGGCCACCTGATGTGAAGAACTAACTCACTGGCAAAGACCCTGATGCTGGGAAAGATAGAAGGCAGGAGCAGAAGGGTATGACAGAGGATGAGGTGGTTGGATGGCCTCACCAACTTGAAGGACATGAGTTTGAGCAAGCTCTGGCAGCTGGTGATAGACAGGGAAGCCTAGTGTGTTTGCAGTCCATGGGATCGCAAAGAGTTGGACATGACTGAGGGACTGAACTGAACTGAGTCAATAATTAGTACTGGGAAAACTGGACAGCTGTACGTAAAAGAATGAAATGGGAACGTTCTCTAACATCATACACAAAAATAAACTCAAATGGATTAAAAACCTAAATATAAGACTGGGTACTATAAAACTCTAAGAGTAAAACGTAGGCAAAATACTCTTCAACATAAATCACAGCAGTATTTTTCTATCCATTTCCTAGAATAAGGGAAATTAAAAAAAAAAATAAATGGGACCTAATGAAACTCAAAATGTTTGTACAGCAAAGGAAATCATCAATGAAATGAAAAGACAACCCACAGAATGGGAGAAAATATTTAAAAACGATGTGACCAATGAGGGAGTAATGCCTAAAAAATATAAATAGCTCATACAGCTCAATATCAAAAAACCAAAAAACCCAAGTGGACAGAAGATCTAAATAGACATTTCTCCAAAGAAGACATAGGGCCAATAAATATATCAGAAGATGCTCAACATTGCTAATTATTAGAGAAATGCAAATCATAACAACAATTATGTATCACTTCATACTGATAAGAATGGTCATCATTAAAGAGTTTACAAGTCGGGACTTCCATGGCAGTCTGGTGGTTAAGACTCCCTAAGTTTCCACAGTAGGGGGCACAGGTTCCATCTCTAGTTGGGAAACTAAGATCTCACATGCTGCATGGTATTGGCTCCCACAAAAAATGTCTATAAACAACACATGCTGGAGAAGGAGGAGAGAAAAGGGAAACTTCCTACACTGTTGGTGAGAATGTAAATTGGTACAACCACTATAGAGAACAGTATCAGTCAGTTCAGTTCAGTTGCTCAGCTGTGTCCAACTCTTTGCCACCCCATGGACTGCAAGCACACCAGGCTTCCCTGTTCAACACCAGTTCCCAGAGCTTGCTCAAACTCATGTCCATCGAGTTGGTGATGCCATTCAACCATCTCATCCTCTGTGGTCCCATTCTCCTCCTGCCTTCTATCTTTCCCAGCATCAAGGTCTTTGCCAGTGAGTCAGTTCTTCGCATCAGGTGGCTGGAGCTTCAGCTTTAGGATCAGTCTTTCCAATCAATATTTAGGACTGATTTCCTTCAGGATGGACTGGTTGGATCTCCTTGTATAAGTTCAAGGGACTCAGGAGTTTTCTCCAACACCACAGTTCAAAAGCATCAATTCTTCAGTGTTCAGCTTTCTTTATAGTCCACTCTCACATCCACACATGACTACTGGAAAAACCACAGCTTTGACTAGATGGACATCTGTCAGCAAAGTAATGTCTCTGCTTTTTAATATGCTGTCTAGGTTGATCACAGCTTTCCTCCTTCCAAGGAGCAAGTGTCTTTTAATCTCATGGCTGCACTCACTATCTGCAGTGATTTTGGAACCCAAGGAAATAAAGTCTGTCACTATTTCCAGTGTTTCCCCATCTGTTTGCCATGAAGTGATGGGACCAGATGCCATGATCTTAGTTTTTGAATGCTGAGTTTTAAGCCATCTTTTTCACTCTCCTCTGTCACTTTCATCAAGAGGCTCTCTAGTTCCTCCTCACTTTCTGCTGTAAGAGTGGTGTCATCTGCATATCTGAGGTTATTGATGTTTCTCCCGGCAATCTTGATTCCATCTTGTGTTCATCCAGCCCAGCATTTCACATGATGCACTCTGCATATTAAACAAGCAGGGTGACAATATACAGCCTTGAGGTACTCCTTTCCCGATTTGGAACCAGTCTGTTGTTCCATGTCCAATTCTGACTGTTGCTTCTTGACCTGCATACAGATTTCTCAGGAGGCAGCTAAGGTGGTCTGGTATTCTGATATCTTTCAGAATTTTCCACAGTTTCTTGTGATCTACACAGTCAAAGGCTTTGGTGTAGTCAATAAAGCAGAAGTAGATGTTTTTCTGGAACTCTCTTGTTTCTTCTGTCATCCAATGGATGTTGGCAATTTGATCTCTGGTTCCTCTGTCTTTTCTAAATCCAGCTTGAACGCTTGGAAGTTCATGGTTCACGTACAGCTGAAGCCTGGCTTGGAGAATTTTAAAGCATTACTTTGCTAGCGTGTGAGATGAGCACAATTGTTGTGTGATAGTTTGAACACTCTTTGTCATTGCTCTTCTTTGGGACTGGAATGAAAACTGACCTTTTCTAGTACTGTGGCCACTGCTGAGTTTACCAAATTTTGCTGGCATGTTGAATACAGTACTTCCACAGCATAGTCTTTTAGGATTTGAAATAGCTCACCTGGAATTCCATCACCTCCAACTAGCTTTGTTCGTAGTGATGCTTCCTAAGGCCGACTTGACTTTGCATTCCAGGATGTCTGGTTCTAGGAAAGTGATCACACCATTGTAGTTATCTGGGTCATGAAGACCTTTTGTGTAGTTTTTTTGTGTATTTCTTAATATCTTCTGCTTCTGTTAGGTTCATACTATTAAATGGTATGGACCTAACAGAAGAGAACAGTATAGAGGTTCCTTAATGTGAAGTCAAGTGGGCCTTAGAAAGCATCACTATGAACAAAGCTAGCAGAGGTGATGGAATTCCAGTGGAGCTGTTTCAAATCCTGAAAGATGATGGTGTGAAAGTGCTGCACTCAATATGCCAGCAAATTTGGAAAACTCAGCAGTGGCCACAGGACTCGAAAAGGTCAGTTTTCATTCCAATCCCAAAGAAAGGCAATGACAAAGAATGCTCAAACTACCACACAATTGCACTCATCTCACATGCTAGCAAAGTAATGCTCAAAATTCTCCAAGCCAGGGTTCAGCAATATGTGAACCGTGAACTCCCTGATGTTCAAGCTGGTTTTAGGAAAGGCAGAGGAACCAGAGATCAAATTGCCAACATCCGCTGGATCATGGAAAAAGCAAGAGAGTTCCAGAAAAACATCTATTTCTGCTTTATTGACTATGCCAAAGCCTTTGACTGTGTGGATCACAAGAAACTGTGGAAAATTCTGAAAGAGATGGGAATACGAGACCACCTCACCTGCCTCTTGAGAAATCAGTATGCAGGCCAAGAAGCAACAGTTAGAACTGGACATGGAACAACAGACTGGTTCCTAAAAGGAAAAGGAGTATGTCAAGGCCGTATATTTTCACCCTGCTTATTTAACTTCTATGCAGAGTACATCATGAGAAACGCTGGACTGGAAGAAACACAAGCTGGAATCAAGATTGCCGGGAGAAATATCAATAACCTCAGATATGCAGATGACACCACCCTTATGGCAGAAAGTGAAGAGGACCTAAAAAGCCTCTTGATGAAACTTAAAGAAGAGAGTGAAAAAGTTGGCTTAAAGCTCAACATTCAGAAAACGATGATCATGGCATCCGGTCCCATCACTTCATGGGAAATAGATGGATAAACAGTGGAAACAGTGTCTGACTTTATTTTTGGGGGCTCCAAAATCACAGCAGATGGTCACTGCAGCCATGAAATTAGAAGACGCTTACTCCTTGGAAGAAAAGTTATGACCAACCTAGATAGCATATTCAAAAGCAGAGACATTACTTTGCTAACTAAGGTCTGTCTAGTCAAGGCTATGGTTTTTCCTGTGGTCATGTATGGATGTGAGAGTTGGACTGTGAAGAAGCCTGAGCACCGAAGAATTGATGCTTTTGAAGTGTGGTGTTGGAGAAGACTCTTGAGAGTCCCTTGGATTGCAAGGAGATCCAACCAGTCCATTCTGAAGGAGATCAGCCCTGGGATTTCTTTGGAAGGAATGATGCTAAAGCTGAAACTCCAGTACGTTGGCCACCTCATGCAAAGAGTTGACTCATTGGAAAAGACTCTGATGCTGGGAGGGATTGGGGGCAGGAGGAGAAGGGGATGACCGAGGATGAGATGGCTGGATGGCATCACGGACTTGATGGATGTGAGTCTGAGTGAACTCCAGGAGATGGTGATGAACAGGGAGGCCTGGTGTGCTGCAATTCATGGGGTTGCAAAGAGTCGGACATGACTGAGCAACTGAACTGAACTGAACTAAAACTAAAAAGGACTCAGCAACCCCACTCCTGGGCATAAATCTGAAGAAAATCATAATGTGAAAAGACACATGTACCTCAACATTCAGTGCAGTACTGAGGAAATACTCTGAAAAATAATGGATATATGTGTGTGTATATATATATATATCTGAGCCACTTTGCTGTACACTTGAAATTAATACAACATTATAATTGAACTATGCTCCAATATAAATTAAAAAAATAGATTAATTAAAAAAACACAGTAGTAAGACTTACAGTATATAAACCTTTCTTTCATGTTTAAGAAGGCAATGGCACCCCACTCCAGTACTCTTGCCTGGAAAATCCCAGGGATGGAAGAGCCTGGTAGGCTGCAGCCCATGGGGTCGCTAAGAGTCGGACACGACTGAGCGACTTCACTTTCACTTTTCACTGTCATGCACTGGAGAAGGAAATGGCAACCCACTCCAGTGTTCTTGCCTGGAGAATCCCAGGGACGGAGGAGCCAGGTGGGCTGCGGTCTACAGTGTCGCACAGGGTCGGACATGACTAAAGCGATTTAGCAGCAGTAGGCTGAATTCTCAGACATGAAATTAAGTGTCAAAGTCAAATGATATACAGATTTTATATTACAGTTCCAATATATTTCTAAGTTGGCTTCTAAAATGTTCATACTGGTACATGATCAGTACTTTCTGGACCCAGAAATTGGTGGGTATCTGACCAACTTCTTAATGGGCCAGAAGACCTATATTTTTTTCTTTGGAGATGAGAAGAAATTTATCACCTTGTTTCCCAAAAGGGCCACAACAGAGAAGAAAGAGAGCAAGGCTGAGTATGCGTTCTAGAACCTGGCTCCTTGGAGCCTTCTGAAGGCAGAAGAAGCCATCCATGCTTTTAAAGGGTAGACTGTTCAAATACATAATCACTCAAGACAGTAAAATTACATGTAGATCCTCATATCCTGTGAAAGTTATTTGTGAATGTCTATGAACCCAAAGTCACCTGTGAGGGCTCCTCACTCAGAACTGTGTGGAAACTTGTCTCGTAAGGAAGTGAGATGAAGCACAAAACCTGTTCCCCTTTATACTGAAGTGGGGATGCTGCAAACCCTTCCGTGCTCACGCTGGACGCTCAAGCTGCAGCACTACGTTTGTCTTTTGTTAGTTGCTTTTTCAGCCAGTCAGCAAAATGGTTTTGATCTGTCCTTAGCAGAGGAAAGAATTTCCATACTAATTCTTACTTCTAAGAATTCTTCTAAGAATTTGAGTTCTTACTTCTAAGAGGAGAGGAGTGTTATGTGATTTAAAAATATAAACCAAGTTGCACATGCATTTTCATACTGTCCCGGGGGACAAACCAGTTTTGCAGGAAAGACTGATATAAGCTTGCTTGTAAAGGGAAGAATGACACTGGGCGCTCTCATCTACAGGTTACCTAGCAGACATCAAGTGGAGGAGATGATGATGAAGAAAAATCTGCTTAATCTTTCCAGAGGCCCCCTCCTAGCGACTTAACACTTGTACATTCAAAAAGAGACACCTGGGCAGGGTGTGCACATTACCTAACGGTGCATGCTCGTGTTAAGGAGAGGCCAAGCGAACTTCTTACTTCTAGAAGAAGTGACAGCAGAGAACATGGAAAAACTGCCTCTTACATCAGAAATGCCCATCTCAGTCACAAACTGAGAATATGTAGTTACAAAGACTTTAAAGGACTTAGGGCCCAGGCCAGAAAACTTTCTCTGTGCAAGGCCAGTTGAGCAAGTTTTCTTAGGCTTTCTGGACCACACAGTCTGTCACAACTACTCAGTTATCCTCTATCTTGAAAGCAGTCACAGACAATATGGAAATGGATGAGCATGACTGTGTTCCAAGAAAACTGTACTTAGGGACACTGAAATCTGAATTTCATGTAATTTCACATGTCACAAAATATTACTCTTCTGATTTCTGTCAGCCTATTAAAAAATGTCAAAACCATTCTTGGCTGTCACACCATATAAATAGGCAGTGGTTCCGATTTGGTCCATGGGCCAGCATTTGCCCACCCCTGACAGGCTTTCAGGTGGTTTCCCCAGTGGATCTTCTTTGCCTGTCTCTGAGAGTCAGAATAGGAATGAGGGAAAGGAAGCGGGAGGACAAAGGTTCAGCAAAGTGTTGTCTCTATGAATCTTACAGGGAGATGGTCAAAGATGCAGGTAAAAGCCATGAATTTTCAATGAGCCTTTCAATCAGAGCTCTTGGAAAAGCTTCTAGAAAAGACGTGCAGCCCAGCGTATTAAGGTTCTATGAAAGATGAGCCATGACACACTTGCTAAGCAACTATGCTGCCCTCCTATTTGATAGATACTTTTATCCAGTATGTGACTCTTTGTTTAAGCTCATCTCACTTGCTTGCTTATAAACTCTTCCAGGGTAGCAACCATTTCTTATTAAATTTTATAGGCTCAGTGCAGAGTATAAGGCCAGTCATCTAGTTGACACATAACCCATGTTATCTGAATTTACCAGTAACATAAAAACCCATAGGCAATCATAAAGTATAAAGGACTTCATAATATTGTATGCCAAGGTATAAATTTGGTTGCTAATAAAATTGGACATTTTTCTAAAAACTTTTGTTCTCAGTTCAGTTCAGTCGTTCAGTCGTGTCTGACTCTTTGCGACCCCATGAACCACAGCACGCCAGGCCTCCTTGTCCATCACCAACTCCCGGAGTTCACTCAGACGCACGTCCATCGAGTCAGTGATGTCATCCAGCCATCTCATCCTCTGTCGTCCCCTTCTCCTCCTGCCCCTAATCCCTCCCACCATCAGAGTCTTTTCCAATGAGTCAACTCTTTGCATAAGGTGGCCAAAGTACTGGAGTTTCAGCTTTAGCATCATTCCTTCCAAAGAAATCCCAGGGCTGTGTTCTAATGCTTATCAAATAATTATATGCTAAAAATTAATACAGTCATTTTTACATATATCACTTAACCCTTATGATCATTCTGCAAGCTATGTGTCATCTTCCATATTTGTAGATGAGGCAAACAGAACACAAAACAAGTTAAGTGATAGGCCAGGTCTGAACTCACACCTTCAGGTGACACAGCTCCCGCTTTCCCCATTAGAATACAGATCATCTGTTGAAATGCAAAACTGCTTATAAAACATGTACAAATTATCCATGGGACACTGGCTGAACACAAGAATCAGTTCAGTTCAGTTGCTCAGTCGTGTCCGACTCTCTGCGACCCCATGAATCACTGCACGCCAGGCCTCCCTGTCCATCACCATCTCCCGGAGTTCACTCAGACTCATGTCCATCGAGTCCGTGATGCCATCCAGCCATCTCATCCTCGGTTGTCCTCTTCTCCTCCTGCCCCCAATCCCTCCCAGCATCAGAGTCTTTTCAAATGAGTCAAAAGGGAGAAAAAGCACCGTGACAATAACGTTCATTCCAAAGTTTGATTGGATGAAGCAGGAAGAATCTTTTGAGAATATTTTCTTCAAAAATAAAAACCATTTTAAGGACAAGGACAGTAAGAATGAAGGCTGGTAAAGGACCGGAAGGGTATGGGGCACAGACGGCAAGGAGAGTACCTACTTTCTTTTGCGATCACTGAGTTAGAACAGAAAACACGCTGTTGCCAGACCTGACTTAGCAAAAGTCCAGACGAAATCAATCATTTCGAGAATCTCAGCACAACCCCAGTCACAAGCACTCAAGAAAGCCAAGTGAAAGGCATCATTAAAAGTCAAAGAACTTCGCTGTCAGCCAACTGAGCTGCTGCCAATCTCCAGAACTCGAAATCCAGAGGCCAAGATGCTGCCACTGCCATGTTCTGGTTATTTGGGCAAACAGGATACTTAAAATTTCTCATCTTGAAAAGTGATTTCACTTATTGATTTATTTAGCAACCAGCTAGTGGGGACTTAATTATATGCAGAGCACCATGGTGAGATCTGAGAAGGAAAGAGAGGTAAACATTGTGGTTTCCATTTTAAGAATGTTGCACCTAAGAGTTAAGTACATGCTGAGGCTGCATGAACACATGTCTGAACAGAGGAAGAAGGAAAGTTCTACACAAGCTTGGAAGCAGAGGCCATTCATTTTGGCTGGATACTTTATTTTTATGTATGTACGCAACTTTGTTGTCCTCTGCTCATCCCCAATAGCATATTGGACACCATCCAACCTGGGAAACTCATCTTTCAGTGCATATCTTTTTGTGTTTTATATAGTTAGTGAGGTTCTCATGGCGAGTATACTAGGGTGTTGGTTTGCCATTCCCTTTGAACTGTGTTGCGGGAAAGACTCCTCAGAGTCCCTTGGACAGCAAGGAGATCAAACCAGTCAATATGAAAGGAAATGAACCCTGAATACTTATTGGGAGCACTGAAGCTGAAGCTCCAATATTTTGGTCATCTGATGAGAACAGCTGACTCATTGGAAAAGTCCCTGATGACTGGGAAAGACTGAGGGCAGAAGGAGAAGAGGGCGTCAGAGGATGAGATGGCTGGACAGCATCACCGAGGCAATGGACAAGAACTTGGGCAAACTTTGGGAGATGATGAGGGACAGGGAGGTCTGGTGTAATGTAGTCCATGAGGTTGCAAAGAGTCAGACACGACTGGGAGACCGAACAGCAGCAAATTTATGCATTTTTAAGAATTTTTTTTTGATGTGTCCCATTTTTAAAGTCTTTCTTGAATTTGTTACAGTATGGTTTCTGGTGTTTTTATTCTACTTTTTTGGTCATAAGGCATGTGGTATCTTAGCTCAAGGATCAAGGATCAAACCCTCAACCCTTGCATTGGAAGGTCAAGTCTTAACCACTGGACCATTAGGGAAGTCTGGCAGGAGACTTTAGTGGATTGTTCCAAAGGTTACAGGCTAAGAACATTTTCAAATACCTACTTGAGAAATACTACAGTTCTGCCAGGCACATTCCTCTGAAAAATTACACCTTTTGCTCATCTACCTCTTGATTCTTTTTTTTGTCTTCCAAAATACATGAAAGAAGCAGGTCTATGGTTGACAAATTCAGAAGCAACTAACACGAGGGAGAGCAGAGATGAAATGACAATCTTTTGAAAAGACTTCAGTTTGCAGGAAACCATGGAGGTGATAAAGCTAGAATGCTAGTACTTAGTTCAGAAAGTAAACTCAGTCCAAAAAGCATGGCCTAAAGTGTATTTTATGGTTTGGAGTCGGCAAAGGTTCTTCTTTTATTTCTTATTTCCTTTGCTGGAAACAAATATTTGATGTGACTTTTTCTGCCATCATGGATTGCACTGGTCCAGAGAGTGAAACAATTTTACTGGAGTAAGTAAAACATTGGCTATTCCTCCTAAGCTGAATGTTCTGCTGCTTCCTTCAAATGACAAAAAGTAAGAGATACGAGTTCCTTAGAGTTCAGCCGCCTGAGGCTCCATTTGTATAAAAAATTAAAAACATTTCAAAGTAAATTCAATTAGTGAATGTGTATTGCCTGAATAGACTATCCTTCTAAATTTAATATAGCTAACATGACAATTTTACGAGCAAACCATGTTAAAGATAATATATTTTTATGTTCCTTAAACTAGCAAAGAGACTTCAGAACCATAAAGAACACTAACAAGGTATTGCAGATACTTAAACTTTCTTCAAAGAAAAATATATGTGTGGTTTTCCAAATGTGAGAAGTGTGAGGTTTGGCTTTTTCATGACTTCAAGGTTCCTAGAAATGTTACATCTTCATCTTGCACCAGCATTGCTCATATAATTTCATTCTGTGTGTGTGTGTGTGTGTGTGAGAGAGAGAGAGAGAGAGAGAGAGAGAGGGGGGAGGAACATAAAGAGAGATTGAAAGGACAGAATAGTCCACCTCGAGAAGACCTTGTGAGATAGGAAAAAAAAAAAGGGAGTTGAAGGATGAAAAACTAAAATTTCAAATAGCCTGTACTGTTTACTTTAGATTCCAAGAGATTCCAAGTAAGATTCTTTATTCACTGGTGCAAAGATAAAGATCGAGGAAGACAAGATTCTGTGTCACCTGAAAAATGAAGGTGCTAAAACAAATAAAAAGAAAAAAAAATGAAAGTACTGATGTCACTCCTTTTCTATTTCACCTTCGCATTCTGAGGATAAACACAGCAGTGTAAATCCAGGGCACTTGAGAGTTTTGTTCTTCAATGGAATGGTTTATTTGATTTCAGGGATCCTTTCTGCTGAACTAGTATTCTGTCCAATCCATGAAATGATACAGTCTGACTTCTTCAGAGACATTCCTGAAGTTTACAAGCTTTGCAGGCAGAATTTAGGAGTCCAGTTTTGAATGTCCAGTCCTGTTTAATGAACTCCTGTGACTGAAAATACATCCCATAGTGTCTTTTAGTTTCTTGTATATATTCTCTCCACCACACAAAATCACCTAAAGCTACTTGTGGAAGAATGTAATGAGCAACACACTCAACACATCATTTTACTAGAAAAGCAAGTAAACCTCAGTTTAGAACCAATTGCTACGTCTTTTGCACGTTTTATTTTTGACAGTACACATATTCATCTGGATCTCTGCATCTTTATAGATCTATCTGTTCTCAAGATCTACCTTGTAAGAAGACTGCAGAAAATTAACATGTACTGAAGGATGACCATGTGTCAGCTCATGGGGAACTTGCATCTTTTAGATATAATTACCATAAAATTAACCTATTTCAAATGAACATTTCAATGAGTTTTAGTAAATGTATGCATTGGTACAACTCTCCACCATCTTCTATTACTCTAAGAAGCACCCTCATTCCACCCGCCATTGATCTCTGCTCCAAACCTCCAGTCCCAAACAGCTTCTGATCTGCTCTGTCTCCTTAATTCTGCCTTTTCTAGAAATCGCACATCTAGCATTTTGTGTCTGGCTTTGGGCTTCCCTGGTGGCTCAGATGGAAAAGAATCTGCCTGCAACGTGGGAGACCCAGATTCCTTCCCTGGGTTGGGAAGATCCCCTGGAGAAGGGAATGGCTACCTACTCCAGTATTCTAGCCTGGAGAATCCCATGGACAGAGGCTGTAGCGGGGCAGGCTACAGCTCATGGGGGTTGCAAAGAGTCAGACACGATTGAATGACTTTCCCTTTGTCCGTTGAACTTGATGATTCTGAGCTTTAGCCACACTGTCACACGTGTCAGTAGCTTATTTCTTTTATTGATCAGTAGTATTCCACTGTCTGGATGCAGCACATTTTGTTTATGCAGCCACTTTATGTGACAGCAGACTTGCTGGATCAGATGGTCAAGTGTGGGTTTCACTTTTAAATAAATTGACAAAATCCTCCAAAGCAGATGTGCCAGATAACATTCCAATCAGCCATGTGTGAGATTCTCAGTTTCTTCACATCCTTATCAACACTTGGTGCTGTCGGTCTTCTTAGTTTTAGCCATTCTAGTGGATGGATCTTATTAATGGAGAGTCTTATTAAGCATCTTTTCATGAGCTTATTTGCATATCCTCCTACATAAAGTGCCTATTCAGGACTTTCCCTCATTTTTAATTGAACTGTTAATCTTCTTATTACTGAGTTGCAAAAGTTTTTATATATTTTGGTTGCAGTCTTTTGTTAGACAGTTATTTTGCAAATATTTGCCTCCAATCTGTTGCTTGCCTTTTCAGTTGCTTAATGGTGTCTTCTGAAAAGCAACAATTTAATTTTGATGACACCTGATTTATTGATTTTTTTAATGATCACAGCTATTATATTATATCTAAGAATTTTTCCCCAAGAGAAATTTGAGTGACAATGTATTTCTCGTTCAGTTGCTAAGTGCTGTATGACGCTTTGTGACCCCAGGGACTGCAGCACACCAAGCTTCCCTGTCCTTCATTATCTCCTGAAGTTTGCTCAAATTCATGTCCATTGAGTGACATAAGGGTCAACAATCTCTATTTTCCACATGGAAATCCAACTGTAACAACAATACTTGTTGAAAAACTATCGTTTCCTTATTACCTTGGCACCTCTGATAAACATCAACTGTCTACATATATCAGGATTTATTTCTGAACTTTTTCTTCTGCACCACTGATCATATATCTGTCCTTATATCAATACCATACTTTCTGGATCGCTGTAGCTTTACAGTAAAAGTTGCAATCAGGAAGGATGAGTCTTCCAATTTTGTTCTTTTTCTATACTGCTTATGCTATTCTAGATCCTTTGCATTTCTATATATATTTTTGTGTGAGTTTATCAACTTCTACCAAAGAAAAAAGCCTACTGAGATTCTGATAGACTACACTGAATCTATAGATCAGTTTAGGAAGCATTACCAATATTGAGTCTTCTAATCCATGAGTATGGTATATATTATATTTAGTTCTTTTGTTTCTCAATAGTATTTGTAGTTTTCAGCAGATAGCTTTCACAGTTTTGTTTATTCTTAAGCATTTTATTCTTTTGACATTATAAATGAAATTGATCTTAAAATTTCATTTTCAGATTGTCCATTACTAGTGCATAGAAATTTATTATTGATTGTATCCTGCAATTCTGATAAATTCATGAACATTCCAGTATCTTTTATATGGATTATTTAGGATTTTCTACCTACAAAGATCACATTGTCTGTGAACAAAAACAGTTTTATTTCTTCCTTTCCAATTCTTTGGCTTTAATTTCTCATTCTTACCTTATGGTTCTTGACTTTTGTATCTCAATCATTAACAAACTTCCCTTTAGTACACTGTATATTGACACTCTTATAGCCTTTTCAGGAATGCTGAAATCAGACTTCTGTATATCCTTTACACCAAGGAATGACCATTTTTAAGTAATGCGTAATGTCACTGTCTATTAGTTAAAAATTCACTTTCAGTAGCTGTCTTTGTTTATAAAACAGTATTTGGGTAATTATTTCAAAAATTCAAACTGCATTTTGTATTCATCATTTAGAAAAGAAGGAATCATTAATAAGCACAAGTCTCATACACTTAGCAACAACTGAGACAAAGATGAAGATCATTAGGCATGCTGAGTGGCGATTCTTTAGCCTCAATTAGGTGCTCATTGGACTTAATAAGCTGGTCAACCATGAGAGAGTAAGATTAAAGACCTAAGCACAGCACAGTGAAAATACAACATATCAAAGCCCATGTCTAAAATGCAAAGTATAGTCAGCGATTTTAGAGTCTATTTTAGGTCTTTAGGAACCGTAACTACCTTTCTGATGGGTGGTTGTTAAACCCGAACACAGTTCAACTCACAGACAGACTGAGACACGGTTCTCAAAGCGTGGGAGATACCAGGACTTCGTTTAATCTTACAAAATTTCTGAGTAAAGTATGTAAAGATATGCAATTCCCATTTACAGATCAGGAAACAGACACAGAAATTGGAAGTAACTTGCTGAAGCAGTTATAGTTAAGTGGTGAAGACAGAATTCAATCCTAGGTCTGTTTGGCTCCAGAAGTTCTTAACTGGGCTCCCAGTTTCCTGAGTAAACCCATTTGCCCGATGCTTATTCTAAAGCCCGCACATCCCCACCTGCTTCCATATCTGGTATGGTTTCTAGTCTTGTCTGGAGTTCCCCAGAGACTCCCAGCTACCATGCAACCACTGGGGAAGAATCTACTTTCCAGGTTTACTCTGTCCCAAAATACTAGTCGGATGGCTTCAACACTGTAATAAAAAGACCTGAGGTGGTAACATAAATAAGACACAAGCACATAAATGTAAACATCTTAGCTTGACATAGATGAGTGACTTTCCTTTCAGTGTGGGGGCAGAAATGTTTGAATATGTAAGTTTGAATATGAAAGGGCATTAAAATTTCGGTGTGTTTTTTTTTTCCTGGTATTAAAAGCTTTTAAGTGAGGTAATTCAGGTTTTTCTCTGCTTTCATTTTGGGAAGACACATTAGAAAATGAATGCATTCCAAAGCAGAGAAGTTAGCAATAATGCCATTATATGGTAAGTGGGTGATAAAGCTCAGCCTTCTCTCAACACCCTACAGAAAAATTCTAACCCTTGGGTGTAGATGACTCAGACAGGAATCTTTCTAACTTGGGTCTGTAAGTCCAGAAAAGAGGAACTGTATTTCCACTGACGGCACACAGCAAGAGAAAGGAAACAATACCAAAAGTGCTTCTCATTGTGCCTTAAGTACACGCTCATCAGACGTTTGGATTTGTTGGTTAATTACAAAACATTTCAACAGGCTCTTTTCATGAAACAAATACTATACTAATCATGCGCCCTGCCCCATCCGCACACACACACTCCCTGAACTCTGGACAATAAATATACAAAACCAGAAACAACGGTCTTAATCCGTGCTATGCTATCCTCCGAGAAGTGAGAAAGCCGCCTGGGTTCTCTTACCCTCTGATCAGCAGACTTTTGGAAGAGAATTTTTTCAAAAACCCCATATTTTATGTCTTGTACCAATTTGTTCCCTCGCACAAATATAACACACATTTACAGTCCTTATAATTAATGCTTAGACATGAATAGCAATGCCTTGGGAAATTTCTGTAGTCAGCAATATACTGGGAAACCACCTACATGATTGAGGCACACTTGCTGGCAGAGCCATCAGAGAAGAGGGGGCCAGTAACTATGGGTCCACAGCCTGTTGCCTAATTTTATAAATAAACTTTTTCTGAAACACAGCCATGCCCATTCATTGATGTCTTCTCTAGGGCTCCTTTCTTGCTACAAGGGCAGAGCTGAATTGTTGCCACTGAGACCATCTGGCCTGCAAAGCCTAAAATATTTTCTACCTAGCCCTTTACAGAAAAAAATTATCAACCTCTGTGATAATCCATTTAAAATAATATGGTAAAGTACTCCAGTTAGGGTAAGATGAAAACAAGAAAGAGAAGATACACTCTTTCACAGAAGGGATCACGTATACTCGGAATGAAATAAAACAAAGGAAAGTGGGTACAGAAGAGACCAAAATCATTGAGCAGTCAGATGCGGGGGGGGGTGGCATTACGGATGGTTTTCTTTCCCTCATCTGTGCTCCAATTTTCTAAAGTGACCTTACAGTGCACTGATAATAGAATAAACTGAATCTCATTTTAAATATTATTGAGGCACGTGCGTCTGTCCTGCACAGAGCGGGACGCTAAATTCAGCCCGGCCCCTCCCAACGCCGTGCCTAGGGTGGGAGCGGGGAGGCCAGGCCCCTACCTTATGCTCGTCCCGAAGGTGGCTGTCCAGTTCTTCCGTGTGCTTGGTCTCATAGTAGCAGAGCTGGCATTTGTAAGGTTTCAGTTCATTGTGCTTTTCTATGTGTTGCTGGAGGCTCTCGTCACTGGAGCAGGTGAAGGTACACTTATCACAGCGGAAAACTACTCCCTGCAAGTATTTGGACAGTTTGGATCGGCACACTTCAATGGGGACAACCCGCTCTTCTGTGGAAACAAATTGAATACAAAGATGGGAACTTTTACTGATGGAAAGCAGACGGTCTTTCTCGGGAGTCTAAGGAAAAATTCCCCCATCCACTATTGAAACTTCTCATGGCTGCAGGTCTGTGAACCGTGCACACATGCCACTGTCCCTCCTCCCAACCCCCAAGTCCACAGTCCACTGGGACACGTGGGTGCGTCTCAGGCCAAAAGCTCTGTGTACTTGATATCCAGAATGACCTATAAATAGGAGTGGGCGGGCTGAAAGGTGCTGTAGATTTCTGAATGGAGGTGATTAAAGGAGCAGACAAGAATAGAAGTTTCACTAACATGAATGATTATCAACAGCAACCACCAACGAATCTTACTTTCCCAGCAAGTGGCATTTAGGCTTACAGAGATGTCCTTAACCACTCCAGTGTTCTTGCCTTGGAAATGCCATGGACAGAGGCACCTGGAGGGTTAAATACAGTCCGTGGGGTCATAAAAGAGTTGGACATGACTTAGCAACTAAACAACAACAACAGCAAGATGACATTCTTGGAGCACCTATGTGCCACCACTGTATACCTCCCTGGCAACTGTTAGGCCGATTTATACAAAAGTTAGTCCCATCTCTACAAAGAGATAAAACAAGGAACTGAGCTTTCAAGGCTGTCTCCAAAGGTCACAGACGCTGTAACTGCCTAACCTGGGATCCCACGCATGTCTATCTACCAAATCGCAAATCGGTTCTCTCCCATCATTTCCAATTCCATTGCTGTTTCCCCTTCCAAGACGTTCTCAAGGAGTCTGTTTGCCTTTTCTTGAAACCAAAAGAATCTGTAAGATCAAATCTGAAAACAAAGAATCCTGGACACTTTCATTCACTGAAACTCCAACCCCAACTCGGGAAGAGCTCTGGCAGATGAAATGTCTGCAGGCAATCTTCTGGAAGAGGTGGGGTGGGGGTGACGTGGGAGATGTGGAGGATTTGTGCCTTTTCAGACAAATCTGTAATGTGATTGTCACCAAGGGAGAAAATAAAAGAGAGAGGATTTGGGTGCTTTTCCCGTTAACATACCAAATGCTGTAGGGCTGGAAGAGTGTGTGTGAGTGTGTGTGTGTGTGTGTGTGTGTGTGTGCTTGTTTATTTTGTACTCTCTCACCCTTGTGTTTAACTGCTCAAATTAAATTTCACACCAGTCTGCCCAGAGTATCGGCACACGAGCCAGATATCCATAACTGGGATAAAATTAAAATCTGTGCTATTTATGCAAGGATCAAATATAGCATGTGTTTTCATGCTGTGTCTGGATTTCAGAAGACTCTGAAAGTTTACAAATGGACGCACACAACATACACTTATATTATTTAGAAACAGCAATGTATTATTAAGTCAGGAAGGCGCGCTATATCCTCGGTCACCAGGAGCAACATTCATAGAGCATCAGGATGCTGTGCGCTGAAGTCACTCGCTCTGGGAGCCCTCCCCTCTTGGGCTGGCGTGTGTCTGCCCCTTGGGGAGTTTCTCCCACCCGAAGGCCTGCCTGCCTCTTAACCGGCACATGCTCACTGCAGGGCAGTCCCTGCCTTGGGAGTCCCTGAATGCAGCGATTAATTGGCCAGCGAGAATGTGGGCAGAGGAAGCGTGGAAGGTTGGTGTCTGCACCATACTCCCGGGAGCTCTAATGCATATGTTATTTTCCCTATACAAAGAGTCAGTCGCTTATTTAGAAATATAAATATTTTTAAACCAAAGTCGCGCAGACAGCTAAGAAACACATGATTATAATGGAATCCACACATTTTCTTAGAATAGCAAATGTTGTAACAGTCTTCTAACCATTCAGTTAGTTCCATGGTTTGGTGTAAATGGGAGGAAAAAAAATGCTCTGGTTTAAACTAATGAGCCTGAAGAAAGCCAGGGCTATGACGGTCGTTCTATGCCTCTAATCCAGGATTTCTCAGTCGTAACACTACTGATCTTTTGATGCCAGATAATTCTTACCTCTGCGAGGTTTCCTATGCATTGTAGGATGTATATCAGCACCCCAGGCCCCTGCCCACCAAAGCCAGTAGTGCCCCCTTCCTCCCCATCGTGACAACATAAGATGGCTCCAGACAGCTGCATTATGAGAAGGCAAGATAAGATGGACCCTAGTTCAGACACTGGTCCAAGTCAAGGGCCAAGTATTCAGTCCAGCCACCCCGGACGTGTAGACATGAGCAGGCTGGCGCCCATGGCAAGAGATGGGGGTCCAGGCTGAAGCCAGGAGACCGGCCCCACACCCAACACCTCAGGAGGTCATGGAGAAATACTGATGTAAACTTTTCTGACACCTTCTTTGACACTTGCACCCCCTCCACTGCTCTGTGTTTGTTCCTGACTTATACAATTTTGCCATTTCTACTGCTTCCCCGCTCTTTCTTTGGCTCTGGCCTGTCCCGCCTGCCCTGGTTCTGTCCACCTCTGTAGAGACGGAGAACAGCTGGCTATAAGTTTCCGCATAATGATGCCTCCAACACCTTGAAGACAGTCATTCAGTTGCTCTCCAGCCTTCCCTTTTCCGCTGTAAATAATCGCTTCTTTCAAACTTGTTTTTTCTTATAGGTCTCCTTTCTCAATTCCTTTGGTTCGTTTTCTTTGCAGTTTCAATTTCACTATGTGTGTCTCAGTGCATTTTGCACAAAGTCGGGAGCGTCCTTGGAGGTGAAACTGTAACACTGAATGGAAACAGCCACTCCCACTTATTAAGAGCTCTCTAGATTTCAAGCATGTTTAATGTGTTGGACTCTCTTGGCTACTTTTTATTCTCACAACACCCTGCAAAGTCAGTTTTGAGAGTCTTCAGTGGAAACTGAAAACGGCTCAGTTGAGCTACTTCCTCAAAGTCAGCCCTCTAATTCAGCACAAAGTTGTGGCCTGGGAGCCCAGGTCTGCTGACCTTTGCCTGCATGCACCCTCCTCCGTCTCTCCTATAAAGAACTCTCCAGTCACATCCAATCTGTATGCCGTGCACTTCTCAGCCTTTTATTCCTAAAATAGTTCAAAATCGCAAAAGCTCTAGTGTCTAAGGCAACCATTTTTATCTGAATTTCTTTCAAGTATCTCCTGGATTTCATAAAAGGTCATTTCCTGATGACTTATTCTGAAAGGTATGACTTCCTCATTTCCAAACTAAGAAATTAACTATGATAACTCCCGAGTCTCTTAGTTATATGGGTTATGGGTGTTATTTTTAGAAAACAAAGTTACCTTTTCCCCACACCCCTTTCTACAAACATGGCTAACAGGACCAAGATAAAAAAACAAGACAGACTCTGAAAGGTGGGCAAAGGACCGACAGCGTTTTCTGAATGAGGTTATTCATGGTGGAGGCCAGTGAAGAACACAAGCCGGGAGACTGGACTGTTTCCAGGTAGGGCCTGAGCCCTGTCTTGGCTATGGAAGCTCAGCCACTTGGGGCTTTTCCTACTGGGGACAGCAACAACTGTGGGTCTTTTCTTGACTTCACACCTCTCAAAATTACCTTGGGTAAGAAATCAAGGCCTGAATCACACTCACTGTGACTCAGCTTCCAGCACTGACTGCAAAAAATATTATGACTTCACCAGTTTTGACTACAAGATAGATCATGTCTCTCATCTGAAGTGAAGTCGCTCAGTCGTGTCCGACTCTGCGACCCTATGGCCTGTAGCCTTCCAGCTTCCTCCGTCCATGGGATTTTCCAGGCAAGAGGGCTGGAGTGGGGTGCCATCAATACTTAAAAGATACTGAGTGCTATGGTTCATCAAGAGCCCAGAAGTATTTGCCAGGTGGGAAAATAATCTGTAACATCACCACTACTAAACGGGAGTCAGGGGGAGAGGGGGTCACTTCTACTCAAAACAGTGAGAAAAAACCCACATCACCGTGGAGCCCAGAATCACCAAGTAACAATTCTTCCTGAAAGGCAGCACACAACACATGTAGGTTTCCTCCCCACAATGTGCCAGGCTGGGGGTAGCGGGGGTGGGGTGGGTGGGGTGGGGATTTGAGTCACTCACTCCAACCAACTCTGAATGCAGATCACCATGGTAGAAGGCCAAGACCCCCGCTGACCCAAACCAAAGATCCATCTGTTACTCTAACTCACAAACCAGTGATAAACGCTGAGGACCAGAAAGCCACCATCCCCAAATATAACCATAAACAGACACATGTAAACATAAGCACAACAGCTCCTGTAAAAGTTAAGGTTTGACATTAGCCAGGCTACCCTCTTCAAGCCAGACAAGAGCTGGGAACTATACCTTTAACAGGAAGAAGTATGTGATGGGGATGAAGGGAACATGTAATTTCACTGAGTAAGATGAAAGACTGTCAATCTCACTGTAGTATTTTTTTTCCCCCTCAAGAAAAAAATGATACTGATCAGATAAATTAGGGGAGATTAGTTTTGTTCCAAAAACATACCCACCTGCAGGGTTCAGTTATATTTAGCATTTATGTGTGTATTGAGGTTACAGGCTGCGAAACAGAAACTTTAAGTTTATAAGCCAAATGGAGGCCAATCTCAGTGATTACACAGCTCTGTAATTATAAATATTTGATGCAATTGTTTCATGCCTATAATTCAATTTGTGCCCAATTTCTCAGGTGTGCTACAGGTATATAAGGGACATCCAGGCCAAGCAATGCATGAGGCATCCATTGTGCTTCCAATGGTTATAAGAATTCAGTAGAAATGCACTCTGGCTTCCCCGGTGGCTCAGATGGTAAAGAGTCTGCCTACAATGCAGGAAACCTGGGTTCGATCCCTGGGCTGGGAAGACCTCCTAGAGAAGGAAATGGCAACCCACACTTGCCTGGAGAGATCCCACGGACAGAGGGGCCTGGTGGGCTACAGTCCATGGGGTTGCAAAGAGCTGGACATGACCGAGCAACCAAAAACATTCACGTACTCTGAAACTATTTCTTCCCTTGTTCACTGTCCCTCTTCTTACTAAAGTTCACATTCCTTCAGTGCCCAAACCTTGCCCGACTTTTCCTGGCAGTATCCCTAGAGCTTAAAGCAGTGCTAGCATGTGGTGGGTGTTCATTTGTAACATGAATGAAAACCCATCCAACGTCATACCACTTTCTCCTTGAACAAGAAGAGTCAGGGCTTAATTTTTCCCTGGTTACACTGGTCCCATCACGGTGAACCTCATCAAATGTTGATGTGACCTAAGTTCATGGTTCCTCAAAGAGATGGGTCTGTAATCCTTGGCTTCAGTCTCTGCTAAATTAGAACTCACCAGGTAGCTCATCAGTACCCCGGCTTCCCATCTGTGTACAGAGTAGCATTCTACTCCTGCGATGGGATCCAAGCCCTCTTTCATTTGGCTGGAATATACCTTTCTAGCCTTGCCTCCTGCTGTTGCTACTGCTGCTAAGTCATTTCAGTCGTGTCTGACTCTGTGTGACCCCATAGACGGCAGCCCACCAGGCTCCCCTGTCCCTGGGATTCTCCAGGCAAGAACACTGGAGTGAGTTGCCATTGCCTTCTCCAATGCATGAGAGTGAAAAGTGAAAGTGAAGTCACTCAGTCGTGTCCGACTCTTAGCGACCCCATGGACTGCAGTCCACCAGGCTCCTCCATCCATGGGATTTTCCAGGCAAGAGTACTGGAGTGGGGTGCCATTGCCTTCTCTGAGCCTTGCCTCCTAGTACCTTCTAATTTCACTCTGTAAAAACATCTTCCCTCTACTCACCTGGGTGGTTTGTTAAAATTTTCCTTACACTCTGTAATGAATCAAATGGAGTCCCCAGAAATTTATGTCCACCTGGCCCCTCAGAATGCAACCTTATTGAGACCTGAGGTCTTCACATGTTAGTGAAGATAAGGTCATATGGGATTGGGGTGCGCCTAAAGTCAGGGTAAGAAGAGAGAACAGACAGACACACACACACACACAGAAGAAGAAGGTCATGTGCAAAGGGAGGGAGAGACTGGAGTGATATAGCTACAAGGCAAGAAATGCCAAGCAAAGTTGGGAGCCAGGAGAAGCTGAGAAGAATCTAGGAAGGAGTCTCCCCTAGAGTCTTCAGGGGGAACACAGCCTTACAAACAATTTCATTTCAGACTTCTAGGCTCCAAAATGGAAAAAGAACCCATTTCTGTTAAGTCCCCTACATAACAAATATGTCCACCTCAAGTCCTCTCTGACTGCTGAAATGTTATCATGGATCAGTTTGAAAGCCACTCCCCTACCACCACCTTTCTCTACTCCAAACAGAAATACATCTGCCACTGTCAATTTCCTGGGTACTTATCATTCACTATCTTAAAACACACTTATGCACACACTTCATCTTCTTGAGGAGAGCAGACTGGCTCTCAGGTACCCCATCTTAACCCAAAGAACCCAGCACAGTACAGCAAGGAACAAGCAAATAACACATGTCTACTGAATGCATGGACCAACAGAATGCTCTCTTTTGTAGCAGCCAATGTAGTTCCACGGTTATTTCTCATTCAGATCACCCAGGAGTGGAATGAATTCCTTTTTCCTTCCTCCCTATTTAAATACAGCAATTTGTTTGGACAAAAAGCTAAGGAGACTGTATTCCTGCAAACAGCAGCTTATTCTCAGGGCCAGTTCAGAAGTTGTTTTTCTTGCCATTCATTCCAAGTATTTTAATTAACCAAAGTCTCAGAAAGACCGCTTACTGCAGGCCCCAGAGACCAAAGATGTTTTTATTCATCCACAGAGTAAGGAGAGCACAGGTGCAGAGAGAACCACGTCTTGTTACTCTGAGATCAGTCCCAACTCAAAACTGCCAAGCAGACACCCACCCAACCCTGTCTTCTTTGTCAAGACTAGCTCCCACTGAGCTTCCATCTTGACTGAGACGGACCCCAAAGCCAGGCCAGGACACAGATGGCAGACATGCTACCCCAAAGTGCCCTGCCTCCCTGCAGCTCAGTGGTCCCTGTCTCTGACCCTCAACCTTCAGACGACTCTATCCCCAGACCCAGATACCACAGCCACTGGAATGCTCAACGGGGTGGCGCCAACCACCTTCCCAAGGGTGAGGCAGTGATGCCTGGTGGATAGGAGGCGTGGACCGGGGTGAGGCAGGCCTGGGGTCAGATCCCAGCTGGGTCGCTTCTTAGTCATTTGACCTTGGGTAAGATGCTCAATCTTTCTGAACCTGTTTTCTCCCTTGTCATCAGGGATAACAGTTAACACCTACCACTTAGGGTTTTGTGAAAATTCTGTGAAATGACTCACTGGAAAGCACTTAGCAGAGCACCTGCTACCTAAAAAGTCCTCAGTGACAGTAACTGTTGCTGCTGGGGGTGTTGTCACTATTACAACAGTCCTCAAATGCTCACGTTCAATCCAGATTGTGCCCTTTCTGACCCCAATGAGGACAAACTCTACATATGCTGATGCTTCTAATAGAAATTATGTCTATAAGTAAACAGAAAAGACTCTAAATAACCAGTGACAGGCAATATGATGGATGGATCATGGGATCAGAAAACTGGGGTGGACACACAGCTTCCCTGCTCACCGGTTGGGTGACTCTGCTTGAACTACTTCTACCCTCACGGGTCCAGCGAGGGGCCTGGGGGAGTTCACCACGGTTTTCTGGCTGAAGGCAGCATGCACTGCTTCATACACAGTGCCCTCCTCAGGAGAACCCCCTGGAGAAACTCCTTTCAGGTTTCAGCACCTCAGATTCTTGAACACTCAAAAGTCTAATGAACACCCAAAATCAAATTGATTCCATTAATGTCTCCCCCACAATGGGCTGGAGTCCCAGGGCTGAGGCAGTAGCCTGCTACTATCAAGCGCACAGGATCTTGCGGCAGACACCAAAACTCTAGGTGAGTGTTCTCATACTTTCACATGAACTTTCTACTACTTTTTCCTTATTCTGCAATTGCCCCAGTCTCCTCTCTTGTTTTTAATCCTACAGTTCTGCACAACTATCTTTAACATATCTTCAATTCTTTGTGAAATGACCCTAAAACACTACACTACAACAAAGAAAAAATAGTTTTTGCCAGCTTCAAGCCTCACATACATAAAACAGGACTACAGGTCAAAGTATCGTCCCTCCCAGTGTGGCTGGATGATGAAGTGACCGAGTGTGAGAAGCACCGGGTCAGGTGTGGCGTGCTCCAGGCATTAAGTGTTTCTCTCTGCCTTCTCGTTTCCTGGACTCTCAGCTCAGGGAAGGAAAGTCAGCGAGCTTGCATTAAGCATCAAGACTCTGATCCCAGCAGGCATGTGTGCGTGTAAGTCTCTGCAGTCATGTCCAATTCTTTGTGACCCCAGACTGTAGCCTACCAGGCTTCTCTGTCCATGGGATTCTCCAGGCAAGAATATTGGAGTGGATTGCCATGTCCTCCTCCAGGGGATCTTTCCAACCCAGGAATCACACTCGAGTCCCCTGCATCTCCTGCACTGGCTAACGGGTTCTTTACCACTAGCGCCACCTGGGAAGCTTGATCCCAGCAGGCAGCAAATGGAAACGAGACTCCACCACTGAGGTGGGGTCTTACCGCTCCTGTCTGCTCCACAGTAGCATGACTCATGGCCTTGTTCCAAGCAGTGGAGGACATGGAGCCATTGACAGATACGTGGGCCCAGGGACCAAAAGCCAGGTGACTGAGGGAGCACACCCCAAGGGATCCCAGGGGTTCCTGCCTAAACGTTCCTGCACGGCTTGCAGGCGGATGTCCTTGCCAGCAGGCATCTCACGTCTCGAGTCTGCCTGGCGAGAAGGGAGACCTAAGGGTGCTGAAGGTTGATCTTCTGTGGGGTCTGCAGCAGACGTGGGTGACATGCCACAAAATGCACCGGCCAAAGGCAGTGGCTCTGGGGAAATGCTGCCAACACTGGAAATGCCCCCTGAATACCCAGCATTTCAGAGGAACATCTCCGCAGGACAGCAGAAGACACTTGATGCATTTGAGTCGCAGGTGGCAAATACTGAAAAGCATTCCCAGGTTAGAGGCAAAGGCAGGCAGACAGGCAGGAAGAGGAAGGAAAGAGGGAGGGAGGAAGGAAGGAGAGACAGAAAGGTCAGTAGGTGGAAATAGTAAGGGGTATTCTAGCCATCTTTTTCCATCCACCTCAGGCTGAAATCTCTTCCGGACAAAGTATAGTTGTTACATATTTTTCCTTCCAATGCAGAGGGCGTGTGTTGTCTAACGGTATTTTAATTGGCCAGCAGTAAACTCAGTTCAAAGAAAAAAACAAAAGAAGAATCCCAATATAGCACTAAAAGTAGTATCCCAATATACCAGAGGAATCAGCATTTACAAACACCCAAATCACATGGACTACACTAGACTCTCAACACGCCACCCCAGAGGCATAATCTTCACCTCTTTATGGAGAAGAGGTAAAACACAAGAGGCTTTAAAGCCAGAATTTAAACCCATAGTCTGTGGCGTTTAATATGTATCAGGCTGGGATTTCCTGGCAGTCCAGCGGTTAAGACTCTGCCCTTCCAATGCAGGGGATACGGGTTTAGCCTCTGGCTGGGAAACTAAGATGCCACATGCTGTGTGGCACAAAATATTAAAAAAAACAAAAACTAACATATATCAGGCTAAGTTTTAAGAATTTTCTCCATCCACTTCAAGGGAAATCCCACATTCTGCTTTGGAGATCATCATTTCGGTCTTCCTTCAAAGAACTGCTTTCAACCACGGGGCTCTTCACCCTTCACCGTGAGTTCACCACCCACTCTGCTTCTCATTCACTCCCTCCTTAGCAAGCTCGTGACAGCAGAAGACTCGGGGTGTAAAATCTCTCTCCCGGGGAAGCCCCACAGAAGTGTTCACTGCAGACTCCATCGCCTTTGCCTCCCTCCAGGTGGAGGAAATCCTCTCAGCAGGAAGATGCTCTTACCCTGCTGGCTGTCACTGGGGTGACCGTTGTGACTTCTTTTGGGGAGATAAGGGGAGGAACAAGGGACCGGGGCAAAGGTGTTGCTGCCACCTTGAGACAGCTTCCCTCTAATGCCACCCGAGCCACCCTCCCTCAGCCCCCTGCATCCCAAGAAAACCAAGCTCAGAAGGTTACCTCGGTGCAGCACAATGTGGTCGATCATGTTGCGTTTGTATTTGGTGTGATAGAGGCAGAGAGGACAGCGGAGATCTTTGGGGCCCTCCTCGGGGACCGCTGAATGCCCGGCTTCCACGTGCATAGTAAAAGCAGATCTGGGAGAGAGCGGGGAGAGAGGCGATGAGTGGGGACCAGAAGCGTCACACGCACACCGCACACCGCTTGCCAGCAGTCCTATGGAGACACCCTGCTGCGGGGGTGGGGTACCCAAAACTACAGTGGCTCATCGTGCTTGCTGAGCACAAGCTCCTCCTTACTCGGGCAATGACTGAGCACTCTTCTGCAGCGGTAACTTCTTTGGGGGAAATTTTGCTACTTGGCTGGGCTCAGGGCAAGTTTGAAAAAAAAATAGACTCCCATTTTATTTTTGAAAATGAGCAGCTGCCTGTTAAAAATATAAAACAAAATCCCTATGAGAATGGATTTCTCATCACGCTTGGAAGGAGAAGCTGGGATGATTCATCAGCGGCCTCGGTGACTCTTCCCAGGGCAGGAGGGAGGGCGGGTTGGTTGGGAAAGCAGGAAGGTTGATGACCACGTAAAGACGCTCAGAGCTGCTGTACCAGCTCGAACGTGGAGGGTACCATTGCCTCCCTCCCTCCATCCTTTTCAAAACTTCAAATTTTACAAAGCCTTAAATGTCTCATAAAAATGGATGAAACCTTAAGTTTAATGGGCAAAGTCCTCTTCTTGTTAACTTGAGTGCCTCTCTCTAGGGAAACATGTACACCTGTCAATGGGCCCTTGTTATCTGAGTCCTTCTCAACTTCTCTCTGTTCTAAGGTCACATACATATTTATCTACAAAACAACTGAACCACATTAACAGTCAGAGATGTTACACATTTTCCATCAAATCCCAGTGACTAAGATGTTGCTGAAAAGAGACTTGTTTTTCTATCAATTCAAGTTTGGAGGGGTTATGAAGCCTATCCTCGCCAGCCTCTCCTTGTGGAGTATGTATTGAAATACTGGAGTGACCTAAAGCCCAGGCCCTGACTGCAACAGGAGCAGATAAGAATAGCTTCATACCTGTAATACAGCATCTAATCCCATTATAATACCTTTCTATGATACAATAACATTTTGCATTTCCTTTGTGTTTCCTTTGTGCCAAGCACTATGCTAAGCACTTTATGGCTTCATTTATTATTATTTTACTCCTCGCAAGAGCCCTGTGAGGTAGGTACTATTATTATCTTTATTATACAGATATGGAGCCAGAGACACAGACAGGTTTAGTAACTTGTCCAAAGTCACACCATTAGTAAGAGCAAAGCTGGGGTTCAAACCCAGGCAGTCAGGCTCCATATTCTACACTCGTAACTATGAACCTAAGTGGAATCTCCCAGGATGAGATGAAATCACAGGAGCTTAGATTAAATGAGAGGAAGCACTCCAATCTTTGTCATACTCAGGAGCAAAAATGACTGTAGATTATCTTTTTCTATGTCGGGACAATCTTTCTGTGATTGTTCAAGTTTAGTCTTCTCAGTGTGAAGTCTTGGTTCTCTTTCAATAATATGATCTTAAGAAATAAGAATTCTTTACAAGGGTAGCAGAGTGTCACCATCGCTGGATGTTCTCTCTTGACTTTGCTTCTGAGAAGACTATTTTTCCCCCAAACAAAATAAAAGTGGGGAGGTGGAGGGCATAGATTTCCAAAAGGGAAAACACTCACTGCTTCATGCACTGGGTCAGGGAAATCCTTTACACTTCTTGGGCACCCATTTGCTCTGATTTTTAAACTCATTTGTTCTCATATAGCTCTTCATCCCTTCCCCAAACCTAAAAGCAGTCTCTGGAACTAGCCTCCTTTTGTGAAGACTGGACCCCACCTGTTCATCATCCCTTGGGCAGGCCTCCCTTGAGCTCCAGATAGAGGAGTGTAAGGGAAGCGTGTAGTGAGGGGGCGGAGCAGGTGCAGCCACCTTGTTTCTCAAGGTGGTTCTTTACATCACTTACTTAAAGCCTGTGTAAAAGGAGCAGTCTTTACACTTGAAGAGCTTCTTCCCGCCATGCTTGTCCCTGTAATGGCGCCTGATGCTCTGGATATAGCCAGAGGAGAATTCACAGAATTCGCAGTGAAGAATGGCTTCCGTTTTCTGCTCAGCGCCCCCGCGGCCCCAGAAAGAGGCACGGGGCTCACACGGCTGTTGTTTCTCGCCAGAGCAGCAGACTGATAGTGGTTCAACTGCTGCTGAACATCTGGAGGCTCAGAGTAGGATGAGTCTGTGGACACACAGGGGAAAATGACACCAGACACAGAGAACACAGTGGAGGTCTGATACTTGAAAACCCCTGAAAGAAGTTTTGAGTACTTTTTCTTTTAAGGGGCTGACTGTGATCCCAGCTTTCATCTTCATTTACATTCTACAACGCATCTCTGGGGAAAGGCAGGAAGGGAGGAAGCGTCACTTCTTTTAATCTGACTTTGAGGGTTCATGGCATTTAAAAATAAAATTCTGAGGTTAAAGGTTTCAAAGTGAAGGAAGAAAGTCAACTGTTTTTTAAAGGAAATTGCAGTGTGGCAACAGGCTACCACAGAATACTCGTCCCTGTAGGTGAGATAAATGAACCCGCTTAATGTACACAGGCATCCTCACGAGAAAGGAACGTAGGGGAAGCAGTATCTCCAACTTTGCAGAACAGATTTATTCAAGCCAACCGGAAAAAAAAAAAAAAAAGGGTCTTCAACAGAAATGCTCAAGCACATGGCACTCACAAATATAAAAATGTTTTATGCCTTTACTGTCAAGCGATTTAAATTTTAAAATATAAAAATCCAATAGTGTTCTCCAGGAATGGATGTTTAAAGCTTAGTCAGCATTAAGATGGAGATTTATTCATAAATCCCATTAAAATGAAATTCCAAACAAGTCTCCCTGAAAGGTATTTGAAAGTTTTGCAATTCGGAGGAAAATGTCAGAAGTGACAGGCACAAATCTTAAGCCTGTGAAGCTCTATGGGCATGCAGTGGGGAAATCTGATGGAAAAGGTAGGTGAGAAAAATCTCAGTTTCCTCTTTAAATAATTTTTTTTTTTAAGTTTTAAAAAGAGAAAGAAAGTGAAAAATAAAAGGTCTTCAGCCTTTTCCCAACACACCGATCTGAATGTTGGGGTCAGGAATTCACCAGCACTGTCTCAACATTGTCCTGTACAACTATGGCTGCCTATGAATGACCAAATGGGCTCTGTAAATCACATACAGATGAATTTCAGTGTGACTTTCCATGAAAAGGAAACAAAAGGCTCCTTTCTTACACTTTTCAAAAAAGCAGGGGTGAAATGGGACAGAAACTGTACCAGCCTCCTCCTGATTTGATGGACACTTAATTTTCCAAAGTGTGACTCCCCAGGTGGGACACGTGGGGGCTCCGTAAAACCCACATTTGATGAAACTGGTACCATCCATCCCGTCAGCCTCTTTGAAAGGAAAAACAAAAACAGCAGCTTCCTGTATTGTGGGGCCACCTTCTGTCTTCCAAATACTAAAATACCTCCCCTTCTTCTTTTCTCTTCCCCTCCTCAATTTATATTCCTCTAGATTGAGGAAAAGAAATTAAAAAAAAAACCCTTTGGAAATTGTAAACAAACCTGCCATACACACACACAAATAAAACAAAAGGAAATTTGAACAATATCTCCGAGCCTCCATGGGTTCATTACCAGGTGTAAACCGAAGACAAAGGAAGAAAGAAAGGACACAACTGAATTCATTTCACCCGATTCTTTTTATCTCTTTTTCCTTTATTCCTCGACCCTAGCTGATGAACCCACTCAGGATCAGAATAATGCAATTGCCAACTTCTCTTTCTTTCCCTCAATAGCAGGTTTGTTTACCATTTCATGGATTGTTTGAGATGTTTTCTATTTAAGCTCTCAACACTAGTTTCTGTTTAAGACACATGCACAATGAAGCAAAAGGCACTGTCTGCCCTCCTCTCTTGTTAACAGGAACGTGAGCTCCTGGGTAAGCACCATCACCCCAGGAACCCTGATCAGCCCTAACCTCTGGGCAGCACTGGTTCTGGCTTGCCCTCAGTTCTGTAGGAAAGAAATTCTGCAACTGACAAGGCCAAAGTCAGGTCCAACTGCCCTGAGTTGTTGACCATTCACAAATCTACCTAGAGATCAAATCAAAGGAACCATCCATTTCTCAGTAAGCTGCCACCACTGCCTCAAAGGCGGGCTTCCCAGGCGGCTCAGTGGTAAAAGTTCTGCCTGCCAATGCAGGAGACGCAAGAGAATTGGGTTCTATCCCTGGGTGGGGAAGATCCCCTGGAGAAGGAAACGGCAACCCACTCCAGTGTTCTGGAGAATCCCATAGACGGAGTAGCCTGGTGAGTTCATGGGGTTACAAAGAGTTGGATACGACTGAGCGCCTAAACAGCAACTGCCTCCAAGACTCAGCACCTGCTTGAGAGAGGCCCGCAAGCTAGCACGGATGCTGGCATTCACCTCGGACGCAAGACACCGGACAGCTTCAATCCCTTTATACCAAAATCACAAAGGGGCTCCTAATGTGATGATAAATCAGGTCAATCTGTCTCCCCTACCTTCCACCACCCCTAGTCTAGCACATGAACAACTCTCTTGGGTAAACTTTCCCTGAGTGAGTGAGTGAGTGAGTGAAGTCGCTCAGTCGTGTCCGACTCTTTGTGACCCCGTGGACTGTAGCCTGCCAGACTCCTCTGTCCATGGGATTCTCCAGGCAAGAATACTGGAGTGGGTTGCCATTTCCTTCTCCAGGGGATCTTCCTGATCCAGGGATCGAACTCAGGTCTCCTGCATTGCAGGCAGGCGCTTTAACCTCTGAGCTACCAGGGAAGCCCAAACTTTCCCTAGGGGAAGGCATTTGACAATACATTTTGTCTCATTTCTAGGGTCTAAGGCATATTAACTACTCCATCGCAAAAAAACCCAAATTCTTTGATTTTCACACCAGTACTTCTGTGATATGAAACTTGAAGAAATAAAAATGCAAGAAGTCGTGGAGAAAGCATTCCAAGAGAGGAAATCCATCACCTGTCTCAAATGGCGTTGTGAAAAGAACAACTCTACGCACCTGTGTCATAAAATCCTTATATCCTGGTTAGAGTCAGGTGGACAGGTTTACTTACAAAAATAAGCAGATGCCACCACTTGGGATACATTTGCAAGAATGCCAAGGTGACAATTTTGGGTCTCCTGAGAGCTTTATTGGCCTCTATCGTGCCAAGACACACTCTTCCCCGCTCTCACTTGGAGTTTGTGAATAATACAAACTTTAACACTTCAGGCACTAAAGCGACAAAGATGTGAGTATATCTGATTTCACTTATCCCAAAAAAGTCTACCTGCTGAACTACATAAAATCCCAGTTTGTTTGCAAGGCTCGGCTAGAAAAGCAGAAGAGGGTGGTATTGTGCCCAGTTAGAAAGAAAGACAGATTGTTAGCAGTGAAGGGTTATGTCACATAAGTTAAAAATCATCATTAAGGCTATTTTCTTTCATTCCAAGCTTAAGAAAGGAAAGTAAAAGAAACCCTGTGCTTGCTCGGAGGGCCCGACTTGTGGTCACGGGGACATACAGCAGGTGAAGCACAGGAGAGTGAATCCAGAGAAAAGCCCTATACCCAACTGCCGGCCATACAAGTTCCCTCTTTACCCGGCAAGGCCAGATAGATCTACAGTGGAACCAACAGCCAAGAGGGTGTCAGTCAGTCCATCCATTCTTAATCCAACACCGAGATGTGCAGTTCAGCAAGAATGCTGGTCTCTGACTTGTGACTATTTATACACAGAGTCTGTAAGGCCTCCTCAGATGACCATTTTGCCTTTTTGAAGTCTTACAAATAGCTGAGAAAAGAAAAGAAGCAAAAGACACAGGAGAAAAGGAAAGATACACCCATTTGAATGCAGAGTTCAAAGAACAGCAAGGAGAGATAAGAAAGCCTTCCTGTGTGATCAATGCAAAGAAATAGAGGAAAACAATAGAATGAGAAAGACTAGAGATCTCTTCAAAAAAAATCAGAGATACCAAGGGAACATTTCATGCAAAGATGGGCACAATTAAGGACAGAAATGGTATGGACCTAACAGAAGCAGAAAATATTAAGAAGAGGTGGCAAGAAAGAATACACAGAAGAACTATACAAAAAGATCTTCATGAGCCAGATAACCATGATGGTGTGATCACTCACCTAGAGCCAGACATCCTGGAATGCGAAGTCAAGTGGGTCTTAGGAAGCATCACTATGAACAAAGCCAGTGGAGGTGATGGAATTCCAGTTGAGCTATTTCAAATCCTAAAAGATGATGCTGTTAAAGTGCTACACTCAGTATGCCAGCAAATTTGGAAACTTAGCAGTGGCCACTGGACTAGAAAAGGTCAATTTTCATTCGAATCCCAAAGAAAGGCAATGACAAAGAATGTTCAAACTAAGACACAATTGCACTCATCTCACAAGCCAGCGAAGTAATGCTCAAAATTCTCCAAGCCAGGCTTCATCAGTATGTGAACAGAGAACTTCCAGATGTTCAAGGTGGACTTAGAAGAGGAACCAGAGATCAAATTACCAAGATCCACTGGATCACAGAAAAAGCAAGAGAGTTCAAGAAAAACATCTACTTCTGCTTTATTGATTACACCAAAGTCTTTGACTGTGTGGATCACAACAAACTGTGGAAAATTCTTCAAGAGAGAGGAATACCAGACCACCTGACCTGCCTCCTGATAAATCTGTAGGCAGGTCAGGAAGCAACAGTTCAAACTGGACATGGAACAAAGAACTGGTTCCAAATAGGAAAAGGAGTACATCAAGGCTGCATATTGTCACCCTGCTTATTTAACTTATATGCAGAGTACATCATGTGAAATGCTGGGCTGGATAAAGCACAAGCTGGAATCAAGATTGCCAGGAGAAATATCAATAACCTCAGATATGCAGATAACACAACCCTTATGGCAGAAAGTGAAGAGGAATTAAAGAGCCTCTTGATGAACGTCAAAGAGAAGAGTGAAAAAGCTGGCTTAACATTCAACATTTAAAAACGAAGATCATGGCATCTGGTCCCAACACTTCATTGAAAATAGATGGGTAAACAATGGAAACTGTGAGACTTTATTTTTGGGGCTCCAAAATCACTGCAGATGGTGACTGCAGCCATGAAATTAAAAGACGCTTGCTCCTCAGAAGAAAAGCTATGACCAACCTAGACAGCACATTAAAAATCAGAGAAATTACTTTGCCAACAAAGATCCATCTAGTCATAGCTATGATTTTTCCAATAGTCATGTATGGATGTGACAGTTGGACTATAAAGAAAGCTTGGTGCCAAAGAATTGATGCTTTTGAACTGCAATGTTGGAGAAGACTCTTGAAAGTCCCTTGGACTGACTGCAAGGAGATCAAACCAGTGAATCCTAAAGGAAATCAGTCCTGAATATTCACTGGAAGGACTGATGCTGAAGCTGAAACTCCAATACTTAGAGTCACCTGATGCAAAGAACTGACTCATTAGAAAAGACCCTGATGCTGGTAGAGGTTGCAGGCAGGAGGAAAAGGGAACCACAGAGGATGAGATGGCTGGATGGCATCACTGACTTGATGGACCTGAGTTTGAGCAAGTTCTGGGAGTTGGTGATGGACGAGAAGCCTGGTGTGCTGCAGTCCATGGGGTCGCAAAGTCGGACACAACTGAGTAACTGAACTGAACTGATACACAGAGAGTTTAGGAAATTAAATTATGATTTATAATTGCAGATATAAAATAAATTTAACTAAGTTATATGGAGCTATTCATTTTGTAAGCTGTCTATAATAGAAAAATGATTTTGTAAAAGCAGGCTCACACTAGAAATTTAGCATGGACAGCTACAGCGTTTCTAGGTGTGGGTTTGGAAGTTACCAACAGCCAGCACCGGATTCCCGCAGCTACTGCGTATGGCATAGGTTCTCATCCCAGTTTCACCAATGAGGTTGCTGGGGCTGAGAATGGTTGGCTACACACCTACTGAGAGGCAGAGGTAGGATTTGAACAAAGATCTGTCTGACTTTAAAATATGAGTCTTGGCTATTACACATCTGTACTAAACAGGTTGACCTCTGGGGTACCATGATGCACATCAGAAGAATACCAAAGAACACCTGAGTGTTCCATTAGCAGAGAGGAGAAAGAGAAGGTGGCAGAAAACAGAAAGTAATATCCAAATGGAAAGAAATTAGAGAGAAAATAACATTCAACTGAATACCAAGAGAACACTAAAATGAGCATTTCAGAGCACATGGGGAAGAAAAGAATCAACAAGGTAAGATTCCTGGGAAAGAAAAAGAATATTCAACATTTCAAAATGCTTTATAAAAACACCCAAAACCCCAGCAGGTATTTGCAAACACGTGCTGTGCAGGTAAGCACGGTCAAGCACCCAGAACTGGAGATGTGCCGGCCCACATGTCATGCTTCGATTGGATGCTGGATAAACTGCCCTCAAATAATAACACTCTAACATGCCTTCGGGGGAACCTGGCTGGGAAAGAAAGGTATCCAAATACCAATGGGAGATGGGTGCTTTCTGTGGCTCTTGGACAGCTCAGGATTTCAAACCAGAGAAAGTGCTAAGTCCCAGATGAGACCTCCTGCCACTCTCATTCCAGCTCCCCCGAATTCTGGCCAAAACAATATTAAGTATCCATTCAAAGAGTTTTTTTCTCTTTTTTCTCCAAAAACGCACCAGCACAGAAACAATCACTGGAAATCTACTGAACTCTGGAAGAACAATAAACCATGACAGAATGAAGCTAGCTTGAATAGTCTGATTCTACAAACACCTGGTGGCACCCTCTTCATGCCAGGCCATGAGCAGGCTCTAGGGACTCAAAGTCAAAGAAGGTGTGAGGTGGGACTTCCCTGGTGGTACAGCGGTTAGGACTCCACACTTTTACCGCTGGAGTCCCGGGTTCAATCCCTGGTCAGGGGATCCCACAAACCACGTGGTCAAAAACATCAAGGCACAGGGGTGGGAGTTTGATATCCGGTCAGGGGATCCCACCAGTCAAGAGGCACAGCCAAAAAAACCAAGCACTAGAGATGCCTTCCACAAGCCCAGATCTAGATACACAGCTGGCTGTTATGAAAACACATGCCTGCTCCACATCTAACACACTTCCTCCACTGATTGATGGAGTAAAAGAAGCAAAGAGAACAAATGATCAGTAACAGGGGTTTAACTATTGCAACATTAAGGAAGACACAGGGAAGAGTTAAGAGTCAATTGAGCAGTAAATTGTGGGAGGACAGCCCCTATCGCGCTGAGTGACCTAAAAAGGAGGCTGTACAAGAGGATCAATTCTCAATTTTCTACAGCTCTGCAGAGAAGGTGTGAGTGAAGGTGAGAAAGTGGCAGAAGTACCTTGGTGCCAGCAACCACACTTTATTTGAGCTAGATTTTCAAACAGACTTAGAAGAGAGGCTCTTTCATCAGGGAGAAAGTACCAGGGGGAAATAAAAGACAAGAAGATTTCAGGCAAGCAAATGTTAGACGTGGACATGGGGGTGGGGTATGGTTAAATGACACCCATTCATTCAGTAAACATTTACTGGGTATCTAAGTCTATGTGAGACCCTGTTCTGGAACAGATGGATGTGGTCCCTGCCCTCAAGAAACTCACCATCTCGGGCAGACGTGTAAATAATTGATGGTGACACCCTGCATCCCCAGAAAAGTCTCAAGGTAGCACCTATCTCCGTGGTTCTAGTGGAGAAGACAAAATCAGCCGTACGTGGTGACTGACAGAAATGGGAGTGAGAGAGACAGAAGGAGGATGTCAAGAAAACCTTGATTTCCAGTAATAAATGGAACTAGTATCAGCTAGTGTGTCAATTAATGAAAGCTTTACCAAACATGGAGATACCTAAGTGTTCAACTTACCACACCTCCATCTTTAGTCATAAACAGAAATTAAAACAACTACATTCTTTTCACCACAGGGAAAAAAGGGACTTAATGACTACAGGGAAAAGAAATAAAGATCAGAGGATGAGTCTGAGTGGGAAACTATGTACACTTGAGGCTGAAAGAGATCGCTTAGGGGAAGATTAAAAATCTTCAGATCCTAAAATAGCATAGTGTTCAAAATGATGAACGGATTATGACTGTCTTCAGAAAAGCAGGTGATTTGGCAACTAAAGATTGGCACTGTAAGAAAACAGAAACAGAATATTACCCATAGATAATTTAACAACAGATTTTGTAAATGCCTGAAGTTAGGGGGTTGGAAAGTGTGCAAGTATTAGTGGCTCAGCCATGTCTGACTCTCTGCGACCCCATGGACTATAGTCCTCCAGGCTTCTCTGTCCATGGAATTCTCTAGGCAAGAATACTGGAGTGAGTTACCATTTCCTTCTCCAGGGGATCTTCCCAACGCAGGGATTGAACCCAAGTTTCCTTCACTGCAGGCAGACTCCTTACCATCTGAGACACTAGGGAAGCCCATGGGGGTGGGATCTAAATGTGCTGGAAATACATCCTGTTTCTGGAAAAAACCTGACAAAGGCACACTAACAATGGCAAGAGAGCAGGCTAAAGACGTACTTCAGTTAACAGCTAGGAAGCTTTTGGAACAGCATCAGCTCCCATCATACAATGGCTAAGAAACTCAGGCAAAGGACAAAAGGGTCTAAGTATTTCCATGGACATGATAGCAACCCAGGTATCCGCTGGTAATGAGATAAGAGAATCTTCTTACTTTATTGGCAAACTTAGACATGACCTGAGTCTTCATCTAAAGCTGAAAAATGGTGTCTGGCAGATGCCTTAAACTCAGCATGCGGCACACAGCCACCATCTTTGCTCAAATATCTCCTCTGGTGCTCTGAATGTGCAACAGTGACTCAACGCCTTATTCTAGCCCAAAATGTGGGACTCTTCCTTCCAACTGTTCGTCATTTCTTGTGGTAGCACATTTCCCAGAGACACAGATCACTTCTCACTTCCGATCACCTTCCTCTCCAGGCCCCTGCCTTCGTTTCTTACTGTTCATTCAGGTCCACAGAACCCATACGGGCATCTCTAACATCCTATGAGCTGGTCTTCCTTCCTTCTAGATCTATTCTACTTTGGCAAGGGTACATGTCACAGACATATAATGTATATCACTTTTTACAGGAATATGATAATGATGCCCCAGGGCTCAAGGATAAAGTCTACTCCTTGGTACACATAGCTCGGTGCTTCCAGCCTCACTTTTAGCTCATTTCCAATTCCTTGCACTTTCTACATACATCATCATTGGCAATCCGTGGTCAAGGGCTATCCGAGGCTCTTCTTCTTCATGCCCAGTAAACCCCTACCCATCCTTCAAAGCCCAGCCCAATGCCTTCCCTGCCAAACCCAGACAGAAACCTTCTCTCCTCTGTGCTTTGCCAACACACATTGTGATCCTCACATGGATCTTATTAGACTTCAGCTTACACTTATAAGTTCTCTTAAGCAACCTCCACCAACAAATTTGGGCATTTATCAATGCCTTGACCTTAAAGCATCCATTGCAATGGGGAACGGGCTGGTTGTTGGGACTTTCTCTAGCAGGGCTACCCATTTTTGCTTTCAGCAGTTGTGTTAACGCTAACAGAAATCAGTCTTATTTTCTCTTAAACTTTTTTGTACTTGTTATAGTTATATTTGTTACTGAGCTTGTTCATTTTAATTAATATTACCAAAAGGATGAAAGATGGGTATAAAAATTGCCATTTCTATGAAAGCTATGTTAAATGCTTTGAAAAGATTTGAGAAAGTTGCTAAAAATTATTGTCAAATTACATTTTGGCAAGATAAAAGAGAACATAAAAATCTAGAAGGACTCTGCTCTAAGACTCTTTCATAAATGTCTAAATTGTCATTCAACTTAAAAGAAACCTGAAACCAGAGCTAGTATAGGTGATTGTGGTTTATGCAAGCGAGAAAAATGGAGGATTCAATCAAAAGACCCAGACATAAGTCTGATCCTACAACACAATCCTGATGGATGGATCTTTTTATTTTTTGGCTGAACCGCATGTGGGATCTTAGTTCCCAACCAGAGATTGAACCCATGGCCCCTGTGGCAGAAGTGCAGAGTCTTAACCACTGGACTGCCAAGGAGGTCCCTGAATGAGTGCACTTTTAAATGAAAATAAAACACGTAAGGCATTTTCAAAAGATTCCCTGTATTATGAAATTTTCCAATATTACTGGGAAACCAGGTCTGATTATATCAAATAAGTTTCAGCTGTATCTGTCCATAAGTTTGACCCTATGCTTAGTTGCTCAGTAGTATCCAGCTCTTTGCGACCCCATGGACTGTAGCCTACCAGCCTCCTCGGTCCCTGGGATTTTTCAGGCAAGAAAACTGGAGTGGGTTGCTGTTTCCTTCTCCAATGTTTGACTCTATTTTATATTAATTCAGGAAATATTTATTGAGAGGCTTTTATTTCTAAGGCACTTGGGGCACCTTTCAGTGGAAAAAAAAAAAACCCCAGCAAGGATCCTTGCCTTCGTGGGACTTACATTTTAGGTGGACAAGAATAGTATCTGGTGTGCTTTTATAGCCAGAGACTGACCGTCCTTTCATTAAAAAAGGTACTTAAGAAAATGTTTGCTGGATTGAATCTGTGAGCAATTTTCTTACATTCTACCCTATACCTCTGTCTATCTATCTAATTTACAAAAAACTGTATGTCACATAGAGCTGTCAAGATGATTCACAGATTCAAAAGATTTATTTAAGATTTCTTAGGTTCTATCTGAATTCGTTTGACACTCAGTTTCTTTCTCAAGATACCTGCTGTTCGCTCCATGTTAACGGAGAACAGAATGTGGTACCCACAACACGACCAACTGCAAATCACTAATGCAACTTCCCAAGTATTTCCTTGGAAGAGTCTCAAAAAGGCTCTCCACTGGGCCATTCTGAAGGAAAACTATTAGAAACTAAGCCTTGGAACACAAGCCACTTCAGCTCCTCCTGGATAGTATCGAAAGGGGGAACATCAATCTCTAGAGGCAGCCATGTGACTGTATTTCCTTGTTTTGATTATGCCTTGAAAATCTCCAGGCCAAGGACTCTGGCACCTCCTTCTTCTGTCATCAGAAGAGTTCTCTGGCCTGGGTGCACAAGATTATGATACAATGGCCAGGAGGACAATGGGCGTTGGATGACTATATATAGGAATTCTGGGCTTGGTTGTCATGGAGGCAAACGGAAAAACAAATGCCTAATCCTGAAAATAAAGTTGAGGCTAAACTTGAAGGAAACACACACTGAAAACTTCCTGTCATTCTGATGAGTAAAAACAAAACCTTGAAATATGATCAGGGAAAACAAAACAAAAAGTTAAGTCTTCAAAATGATAAAAACAGCATTAAAAAAAAAAGAGCCACTGTCCCTTTTTGAGATTTAGTATCTTGTAATCCGTAAGGTCACTGAAAGGGTCTCTCAAAGGCCTTATTGGCAAGAAGCTTCATGTTCTCATTTTCTTTATATTTTGGCAGGGAATTCAGGCAAGTCTGATCTAAGACAGAAGATTCCAGGACTTGCAAGTCACTAGGTCCTATCATGGGGGACAAGACAATCTGTCTCTGTATCATTTTTTTCACAGTGGCATCACCATCCACACAATCAAATCAAAACGAATCTTTGATTCATTTCCCTTCCATTGAACGACTGAGAAAGCCCTACTGGTTCAACCTCCTGTAAAGCCCGTATCTGTGACCCACTCATGGTTGCACAGCTCCTGCTTCTGGTTCAGGTCCCTGTGGTTGCTTGTGTAAACCTGCATTGCAGGATGTTCCTAACTGGCTTTCTATCTTCAAGCGTCTTCTCCCCCTAAGATCCCTTCGTTTTCTAAAAGTAAGTATGATCAAGGCATTCATGGCTTCTTACAAGGAAAACGTCCAGCCTCTGAACGTCAGTGTCCCAGCCCACCTTCATCTTCCCAGACCTACCTCAGTCCACACCCACCCTGCTCCCACTCAGTGCTACTCTCAGCCATGCGGAAAGGTTTCTAACATTCACTCCGTGCGTGTGCTCTTTTTCACCGTTTCCTGCAATATCCTTCTTTCACTCTCAGCCTGGCAAATTCATCTTTCAAGACTGAATTCAGTTCAAATTTACCATCACTATGAAGCTCTTCCTTGATCTTTCTAGAGACACTTACTCAATTCACCCTCTCCTGCTAGTACTCATGCTGCATGGAGGTTAATGTATTTTTGCCTCCAGCAGACTATGATCTCTTTGCAAGTAGGATATCTGTGCATGCACACATCCACCCCTCCATCACATTTTTTTAAAGTTCATTATCTCCCAGAGCTTAGTTCAGGGCCTGAGCCAAAAGAGGTGCTCAATAGACACCGTATAAAGATCCAAAAAGAGTTCAAACTGGGAAAACTGCTCTGGAAAACCAAAATTTAACAGGGAAATCCAATTAACCAAATGTCACTCTCTCTTTGAACACTGAAGTTAATAGAACCAGCCCACTGAAACAGTGATGCACTTTTATTGAAATATGTCTGGGTCTTTTTTTTTTAATTACCTGAAGAATGACTTCTGGAACATTTGACGATTTGAATGGCAGGAAATTC
The DNA here is from genome assembly GCA_917880005.1 of Nanger dama. Classification (NCBI taxonomy): domain Eukaryota; kingdom Metazoa; phylum Chordata; class Mammalia; order Artiodactyla; family Bovidae; genus Nanger; species Nanger dama. The sequence continues at coordinate 23,174,821 of CAKJTW010000025.1, read as the reverse complement.
ATGATCCATGGCCATCCCAAGAAGTCACAGGCATAATTTCTGGTTTTCACCCTAAATCAGCAATAGGTCTAAACTCTGAAATAGATGGTATCAGGACATGTGGGAGCCACTTCAGGTCAAACAGCATGCAGCTCTCTCTCCTTTTTGTACCCACTGGCAGGAACAGATCTGTGGTAGGTACAGATGTTCACAAAATGTACAGGTATAAGAGGTACCATGTATTTAAATGCACCATGACTTTGCTACCACCATCAGTTCCCGAGGCCATGAGAATAGATACCTTTGCAATCCAGGCTGTGTTCATGGATGACATTCAGCAGTGCATCCTCATTGCATGAAATATTTTACCAATTCTCCTCCATCATGGATACATTCTCCTCCCAGATACGTACGGTAAGGTTATTTATTTGGTGGAAGGATTTCTGGTAGCTCAGAAAAGCAGAGACGGTTTCATGTCACTCAGCCAGTAAACGGAGAGACAGGAACATAACCCAGGGCTCCTGCATGCCCCAGTTTCGAAAACATGTTCTTTTCTGCCACATCCATTAGCAAACATTGCAGGTATTCCTCTGTACTAAATGATATTTGTAACTCAAAGTGTGTGTTCTTGAGAAACCTGCCTTGAAACCGGCTGGAAATCTGTCAGGAAGCAAATGAACGCGTGGCGAAGGAGCCTCTTTCTCCTATTTTTTTAGGAGGAAGCTCTGGGTGGCATCTGCCATTGTTCACTGAGATGCTCTCACAATATCGAATGCATAATTCACCTGTGACTCTTTGAATTGTGTGATGAGGAAGTAATGCTTCCCGCTGTTCGTTTAGATCGTATAGATGTCTTTACCACACAGAAAATCCAATGAACAACGTGGAGGACAAAAGCCTCTTTGTATTAGTGACTTGGCCGCCACTGTCCAGAGCTTGCTAGCAACTTCAGATGGTATTTAGAGCTCACAGGCAGTGGGCAAGGCCACCGTGCTTCCTCCTCAAGGTTCAACTGGAGGGAAGATACCTACTGACTTCAAGGAGGCAGTCACAGCATACGGCTTGCGACGATCAGGCCAGGGAGAGCCCGCCCAGGGAACAAGGCAGAGACTTCTCAAAAGCTCAGCGAAATCAAGAGGAAAGAACACATCTGAGGAGAAGCGTATATATTTAGATACGTGTCGAGTTCTAAGCGATGGTATGGAAATCGGGTGAGAACAACCACAGCGGATCAAGAACAAGAGGAAGCAGCCACACTTTAAAGTGCACAGTTATTCTAAAATTGTCTCCCAGCAGCGGGCATCTCTGAACCAACACACCCAGTGGGTTTCTTACCCTTTTCTTCTTTTCTTTTCACTTATTCCCAAGCAGGGGAAGAAAATCCTGGCTCTAGATAAAGTTATATATTTTAATCATCATTAAAGCAGTTCCTCTATTAGGACACACACTTCTCCACTCACTCCAAACTCCCCTTCAGGACGAGTGCTAGTGATGCTGGGCTCAAGTGGTGGGCATGAGCCTCCCAGAAGCAGAGGGGCCAGGCAGCGAGATCCAGGATCATCTTTTACTGGCCTCGCGGCTCTTGGTCAACAATTCTGTCAGGTGCTTCTTCACAAAGCCTCTCCTTGATCTTCACCATGACCTTGTAACATAAGCCGTGTTGTTACTTTCCACTTTACAGATGGGAAAGCCAAGGGAGCACCTGGGAAACAGGCCACTTCTCCGCTCCCCGGGGCATGCACGCACGCCTCCTCGTAACCCTGGGGACTCTCCATTAAGCAGACTTCCGGTTCCTCATTTGTAAAATGGAGCTGGTGACACGGAAGGCTGCATAGGGTGCCGTGGACAGAAGACAGCAGTGTGTGAACTATAATGCCTGGCATGGGTGAAGTGGAGGCTTTTTAAGGGCCTCGGTCCCATAGCAACTAAAGTTGACATGGTATATTTTGCACTAAATGATTAATTGCCTCTTGCTGTTTATGGAGAGCTTTCTGTAGACAGAAGAATTTGATCTCCTTATCTGGACTGCGGGATGGAGTGGAACGGGCATCTCTTACACCGCTCTACACAGATGTAACTGACATTCATCCCAGCTCTGGGCACATGGCAGGTGTTCAGCTGCTCGTTTCTGACTGACTGATTCTGGGCAAAGCCGACTGCACTGCCCCTCTAGCACGAAGAGCTTTATTCTGTAGGTGACGATGGCTGCCACGGGAGGGGACTGAACAAGGAGCTTGGATCCAGCCCAGAGGCAGGGCTCAACCCGAATAACACACCCAGTCACCCCCATTTTGTTAGATGGCTCGGCACACAGGATGGTCACAATTGCTATGAAGAGGCACATCAGAGTAAATTTAATTCCCAAACGTTAGAGGCTTTCCTGGCAACCACTCTGGGGTCTATTTCATCCTAACATCACTTCCGGCTTTTTTTTAAAATTTTTATTTATTTGATTGCACTAGGTCTTAGCTGCAGCATGCAGGATCTTGAGGTGTGGCATGCAGGATCTCGTTCCCTGATCAGGGACTGAACCCAGGTCCCCCGCATTGGGAGTGTGGAACCTTAGCCACTGGAGCACCAGGGAAGTCGCTCACCTCCAGTCACTCAGCTCTGAGCAAGGTCCTTGGGACTCCGGTAGGCGTGGTGACCATCCCACCATCAGTGACGGTATCATGGACGTCTCTCCCCGACACTGCTGCTCTTGTCCTTTTCTGCCTGTAATAGTGTTTTCTTTCTCTTGATTGTACTTTTTCCCATCTGATGAATAGTATGTATGTACTGGTCAATTGGTTGGCTTACCCCACTATCTCGTGAGGAGTTTTATCTCAAACTTCTTAACCTGCATGGACTTTTGGATTTTATTTCATTACCCATGCTCTCTGATCTTCCTTGGGAACCGCTGGCTCAGCTGGGCACAGAGTATCTGCCCAAGACCCAACATGAGAAACTCAAGGGTCTGTACCAAGAGGCAACCCTACCATCGCACCACTATGTACCTCAGCCTCCAGAGGGTCGTGGCCAGTGTGCGCACCATGAACGTCAACGCTCACGACTAGAGTCATTTACTCACACAACTCATGTCCTTCCCTGCCTATGGGTGCAAGGCAATCTGCCACCTTCTGGGAACTCAAAATAAAATAATGGCCTCTGCCTTCAAGAAGCAGGTAGCCCTTATATGTGGAATCTAAAACACGATACAAATGAACTTTTCTATGAAATAGAGAATAGATTTGTGGTTGCCAAGGACACAGGGAGAGGGACAGAGTGGGAGTGTGGGATTAGCAAATGCAAACGATTATATACCGAATGGGGAAACAACAAGGCCCTACTGTACAGCACAAGGAATTATACTTACGTTCTGATACACTATAATGTAAAAAATATGAAAAAGAATGTATATATACGTATAACTGGATCACTTTACTATACAGAAGAAATTAACACAACACTGTAAATCAACTAGACTTCAATAAAAAAGTTGAGAAAAACACGTGGATGGTCTAAGGTGGTGGAAAGTCAGACATTTATTAATACAACAAGAGTATGATCAGCTCTGACACTAAAGAGTGCTCAGAGACGTGAACAGCGAGGAGGCCCTCAGTCATACAGGAAGCGTGAGGAAGGCTTCTGGAGAAGACCAGATTCAAGTTTTCAAGGATGAGTGGGAATTAGCCAAGTGAATGAAACAAAGAGGAGGTCAGGAGAAAGTAAGTGGAGAAGGACACTCCAGGGAAGGCTAGCAAGGCCTGGAGGGTGAGAGCAGGACCCCATGCAGATAAGGCATTCAGTGAGGGACACAGTGGAGAGAATGGATTAGAGTGATTTGGAGAGAAACGGGGTCCAAATACTGGCTTTCCATGCTGAGCCTGGAATCTGTTCTAAAGGCAGAGCAGCCAGCCACTGGAGGGTTTTGAAGCAGGAACCAGGTAAGATAAAGGCTTCGCCTTTTTTCACCTTTTCTGTGTCTATAAATTGCACCCAGAGTCCTGCCCCATCTCTCAGATGGGGAAAGCAGCTAGGCATAAATGCATGCCCACTGGGAGGGAAAACCAACAAGCAGCGTGCTCCTTATTGATGAAGCTGCCTATAACTCCATACTTGGTCTTTTCAAGTAGGAAACACCAACGTGCTAACTTTTCCCCTCTGGATTTTACTAGCAGCTTGGAATTGTTCATTTGAAATTCAGTTCCTACTGTTTCTACTGAACACATTACATTTACATCTGGAATAGATTACAGCCCTACCTATGGGAAGGAAAACTGGAAACCGAGCAGGCTACCTTTTCTGCTCCCTAACAACCCGTCACCTGTAAGAAAGTAATAAGGAAGCCCAGGAAACCAAGCGGTGTGTCCACATGTTGGCAAACATCAAATATGTGCACGCATCAGCCAAGGTCTTGTGGTCTGTTTTTCACAGTGTCTCAGGGACATCCAAAATGTTTCTATATTTGTATTTCGCTCCTTAATTTTAGCACCCAGGTGTCAACCCAAGGACTCATTTAGACTCAACTCAATAGACAAAATACTCTTTTGTAAAGTGTTTCAGTGGGCTTCCCAGGCACTAGTGGTAAAGAGCAGGCCTGCCAGTGCAGGAGATCTAAGAAACTTGGGTTCAATCCCTTGGGTCAGGAAGATCCCCTGGAGAAGGACATGGCAACCCACTCCGGTATTCTTGCCTAGAGAATCCTATGGACAGAGAAGCCTGGTGGGCTACAGTCCATAGAATCACAAAGAGTCGGACATGACTGATCGACTTAGCCCACAGTACACAAAGTGATTTAATATTCTTCTGGGTTCATTAGCTTTTTACAAATGGTTTGTTTCATCATAACAAATATTGTATCTACTATATGTTAGGTATTTGACAGATACCAACACCATCAGAGCTCAAATTTCAAGCGCTCTCCAATTGTCAGGAAGATGATTGAAACACATGAAAATGAGTGCGGACTCAAAGAACGGGGCCAACATCCATAGGCACTACTATCTATTGTGAGCGGAGAGGCCAGAAGACGATGTGTCTCGGGTGTCAGAAAAAAAATCCAGATCTTGATTTACCACTTTAAACCACCATCATGACGATTTACAGGACACAACCAACTTTCACTACTCTAGAAAGTGAGGTTTAGAATATGCTGGGTGTTTCGAATAGAAAGATGGTTAGGACACAAATGGTGTCCCTGATGAGCTCCCTTTCCTGTCCTGTCATGGAGGTGGCAGAATGGACCACTTGTTGGCAGGAGAGGCTGGCCACAGCCCCGAGGGGTTTCACAGGAGGAACAGCAGATTCACGTCGGGAGTCTCATCGTAGGAAACACCATGAAAGCGAAGGTATGTGCACCTGGCTTTGAAGGACAAGCAGGGTCTGGGCTTGTGGAAGCAGAGGGCAGGGCAGCTGGGGGATGAGCATGGAGAATGTTGAGTGGGCATTTTTTTTTTGGTAGGCCAGGTAGAGCTGTTGGAGAATCTTACATAGGAAGATTGATCTGAACCTTGCTAAGAGTAGACTGAAGAGAGGTGTCTGTTGGTTAGGTGGCTACGCTAGCGGCTTAGGTAAGAGATGGGGACAGGAGGGAGGGCGTGGGTGTGAGAGGAGGTAAAGAGATGGAACTACATGACTGAGTAGGCAAAAGACGGGATTTGGTCCAAGGAGACCTGGAGACGTGGTAGATTCTAGCTGGGTGCCAAGAGCCCTGGCAGAGGGACAGGTTTGGGCGAGAGCTCATGAGTTCCTAGAGGTTGAGTGAGATGTCCAAGTGGATCAAGTGAGGAGAGGATAGAAAAAGACAGTCTGGGGCTTAACGTGATGATGGCTGGATGCAGAGATTTTGATGGCATCCTCAGAAAAGTGAGGGTCGATCACAAGTGTCTGAGAAGGGGGAGAGAGCAGAGGAAAGGGCTGAGGACCAGATCAGGGTCCACGTGATGGCAGCTGTTGATGTAAACAGAGGAAAAAGACAGTATTATCAGAGAGGCCAGCAGAGAGCCTGAAACATACCGGAGGACCCAAACCATGGGAGGAGTCTCCCGGGGAGGAAGGTCAGCAGTTTTAAATGCCACAGACAAAAAAGAAGGATGAGGCAGGGGCAGAGGCTGGGGACTTGTTTGTCTGGAGTCGCTGCCCATCCTTGTAAAAGCCATTTCATTAACGAGCTAGGGCCAAAGTCACATGGCAAGGGATTCCGGAGAGGCCAGGGGAGAATGGCGAGGGGGGGATGTGGTAGCGGGTGTAAACAAGGGAAGAATGACTCTTTCCCAGAGGGCCAGTCTCTGGAGCCAGCCAGCAGGAGGTCACTTCATGAGTGGCTTCAATAAAATGCTGAAGCACAGATTCCAGCCGGTCAAGAAAAGAAGGCATGGAGAGGAAAACTAAGTTGGGAGTAATTGGTTCTTTCAAGAGATTTGGAGGCTAAGATCCCAACTGCGGGAATAAAACTGCAGAAGGTCTTATCCAAGAATGGTTTTAGTATGTAAAACAGCCCCAGCACTTTCCTTTTTGAGTCTCCCAGGGAAAATTAATACATCCAAGAACTGAGATTAGGGACACAATATACCACAGTAGACAGCACTGTTGAGTCAGGCTGACCCCAACCCTTACCCCAAGCCCACCAGGCAGAAACGGTGACCATGCTTCAGATGATTTTCCTCCTTCCAAAAACAGCAAGGAGGTGGTTATGGAAGTTCCTGTTTAATGGAAATGCTGTGTGCACTAAACCAATGTTCATAAAGTATTTAATAGACATGCAATAAATGACAGTCATCATTAACTTAAGAAATATATATTAATGCCAATAATAATAATGTCTAGCTTAGGGTCTTCTCAATGCATTACATCTACCTGTTAGGACATCACTGCTAAAGAGGTTCTTGTGTGGCTGGTTTCAGGTAAACCCCAAAGTTCAAAAAATTCAAATCAATAGGACTCTCGTTTAAGCACCACTTTCCAAACTCTGAATTAAACTCCCAAGAAATAGTTCATGATGTTAAGAGATTTCACTAAGCTTCCAAGACAAGATGTGAAAGTTTTTTTTTCCTTTGCCATTAAAAAAAAAAAAACCCTCATTCATCCCTGGTTGCTGACAAACGACCATAAATTGACAAGGAATTTACTTCTACTATGCTATTTTAATAGTGTCTAAGATTTCTACGGTAATTTAGAATGTGAAAGCATTTTCATATGTTATCTCATTTGAGCTACAAAATAACTCCATCAAATAGGCATCATTATCTTATGTATAAGAAATAAGAGAAGGTCAGTGATTTATCTCAGCCACACGTGTGAGATGGAGGCAGTCAGGCCCTCTGGCCAGGCTGCACATGCTAGGTGATCCCTGACCTCCAACTCTGGTGGTACTTTCTGGATTTGGACTTTAAACTCAGGGGTCCAACATCCCCACACAGAGAAATGATCTATATGGAGAACTGGCTTTGAAAACACCGTTTGCCCCTCATTTTCACTAGCTCCAGTTGGGTCAAAACGGGTCCTCCTGGCATCGGCTCAATCAAAATACACTTAGCCACACACAGGAGGAGTCGTGCTCCACACCAGCAATGCAGCGTGACTCCAAAATTACACTGGACAAAAAATCATTCTGGTTTGAGGAAGAGGTTCTATGGGACCCTTGGATGTTTCCCCTGAGTGGGAGTGCCCAAGGCGGGGCCACGGCTACCAGACTCCCTAGAGCACGACCTCTCCTATCTCACATGCTGCTCACATGCTGCTGTCAATCACCCCTCCAGGTACAGGAAGCCCGGGGGCCAGATGAAAGATGCTCCAGCTGGTCCACACAGAGCGCTGGGGCTGGCCTCAGCATCGCTTAACTTCCCATGGCTTTATGTCACCATCACTCCCTTTACTGAGTGATGACGTCAGTACAAAAACCACCAATTTATTCAGTATACAGGAAAGCTGCTTGCTCACACACCGTTGGTGCCTTCTCTCCATTGAGAAAATGGTAAATAAGCAAATAAAATATGAAACCTGCCCTTGACTTAACACAGAGCCACCATCCTTTTGTCCCGTAGTTCTCAGACACTCTTTTCTGCCCTGGCAACATACAGTGGGTGGGTATCTATGCACCCAACATTCTTCCCTAGGGACACTGAGATTTAGATAATATCCCAGAAAGTTAGAAGAGGGAGAAATGTAGTGAAAAGGACTATACACCTACTTGTTAAGCTACAGGGATAGATGCACGTTAAGAGTGAAACCACTGGGGGAAAACATAAATCTTTCCAGCCTATATTTTATTTATTTATGTTTGGCCACACCACACAGCATACAGGATCATAGTTCTCCATCAGGAGATAGAACCTGTTCCCCTGTAGTGGAAGCATGGACTCTAAACCACTGGTCTGCGGAGGGAGTCCCTCCCTTTTGTATTTTAACACTGAACTTAATTTTTTAGGAGTTTTCCCCCAGTCTTTCATTATGTAGATAACATAACCAAGATGCAAAAGTATACCACAGATATATTAGCAAAAATGGTCTTGTTTTATTGTTAACAATATACAGAACATAAGGATTTTAATGTGTTAGTTGGGAAGTCTGTGTACATGCTCAGCACTAACCTGTGTCTGACTCTATGTCCCCATGGACTGTAGCCCACCAGGTTCTCTATCCCTGGGATTCTCCAGACAAGAATACTGGTGCAGGCTGCTGTTTCCTCCTCCAGGGGATCTTCCCAACCCAGGGATCGAACCCGTGTCTCCTGCATTGGCAGGGGGATCCGCTACCACTGAGCCAGTTTGGAAGCTTACTTACACTTTACTATGTGCCTTTAACTGAGTTATCACAACTGTTCCTTCTAACAGAGATGTTGGTGGCATTACGCTTGCATGCAATTTAGATGTGGATTTCTTCATCTTTCTTTCTCAGTATTCCTAATTAAAAACTTACCCATGGGCAACATTTTAAAATACTATTAAATCAGAGTAACAGGAAAATCACAACTCACAAGCACAATGTAAAAATTTGTGATACCACAGCTACTAACTCCTTAGCTGCTCACTCCGCTTATTCATGTTCACGTTGGGGCAGGCAAGGTAAACAGTGTGGCTACTTGCAACTTCTATCACCTTGGTTCTGACCACACGCCTGTCTCTTTCATTCAACAAAAGTACTGTAAAACTTACAAGTAGACTGACGTTATACAGGAATAAATCTCAAACATTAAAAAAAATAAATCAATAACTCAAAAAAAATACATGCGCCCCTACATTCAAAGCAGCACTATTCACAACAGCTAAGACATGGAAGCCACCTAAATGTCCATTAACAGATGAATAAAGGACATGGTACATACGTACAACAATGGAACAGACTGGTTCCAAATAGGAAAAGGAGTACGTCAAGGCTGTATATTGTCACCCTGCTTCTTTAACTCATATGCACAGTACATCATGAGAAACGCTGGGCTGGAGGAAGCACAAGCTGGAACCAAGACTGCCGGGAGAAATATCAATAACTTCAGATATGCAGATGACACCACCCTTATGGCAGAAAGTGAAGAAGAACTATAAAGAGCCTCTTGATGAAAGTGAAAGAGGAGAGTGAAAAAGTTGGCTGAAAGCTCAACATTCAGAAAACGAAGATCATGGCATCCGGTCCCATCACTTCATGGGAAATAGATGGGAAACAGTGGAAACAGTGTCAGACTTTATTTTGAGGGGGCTCCAAAATCACTGTAGATGGTGACTGCAGCCATGAAATTAAAAGATGCTTACTCCTTGGAAGGAAAGTTATGACCAACTTAGATAGCATATTCAAAAGCAGAGACATTACTCTGCCAACAAAGGTCAGTCTAGTCAAAGCTATGGTTTTTCCAGTGGTCATGTATGGATGTGAGAGCTGGACTGTGAAGAAGGCTGAGCGCCGAAGAATTGATGCTTTTGAATTGTGGCATTGGAGAAGACTCTTGAGAGTCCCTTGGACTGCAAGGAGATCCACCAGTGCACACTAAAGATCAGTTCTGAGTGTTCATTGGAAGGACTGATGTTGAAGGTCAAACTCCAATATTTTGGCCACCTGATGCAAAGAACTGACTCATTGGAAAAGACCCTGATGCTGGGAAAGATTGAAGGTGGAAGAAGGGGACGACAGAGGATGAGACGGTTGGATGGCATTGCCAACTCAATGAACTGGGAGTTGGTGATGGGCAGGGGAGGCCTGACGTGCTGCAGTCCATGGGGTCGCAAAGAATTGGACATGGCTGAGCAACTGAACTGAACTGATTACCAGTCATAAAAAATAATGGAAAAATGCCATTTGCAGCAACATGGATGCAACTGTAAATTACCATACTAAGTCAGAAAGAGAAAAACAAATACTGTATGATATCACTTATATGTGAAATCTAAAATATGACACAAATGAACTTATTTACAAAACAGACTCACAGACACAGAGAACAAACCTGCGGTTGCCAAGGCGAAGAGGGAGGGGGATGGATGGAGCAGGAGTTTGGGGTTAGTGGGTATAAACTATGGCACACAGAATGAATAAACAGGTCATATTGCATAGCACAGGGAACTATATTCAATATCTTGTGATAAACCATAATAAAAAGAACATTAAAAAAGAATGTATATGTGTATGTGTATAAATCAATTTGCTGTACAGCAGAAATTAACATTGTAAATCAACTATACTTCAATTTTAAAAAAGGTAGGCCAGACTTGTGGTTAACAAAGATAAGCTTGAAAACTGATTTGCAAAGTGTGAGATTAGAGCCGTGAGGACTGGAAGAAATCAGAGGAAGTACAGGAGTGAGAGCGTTATTCAGGGTTGGGATCTGACAGGTTGGAAACCAGACAAGAACAAAGGAGATAGAGTCACAAGGATACAGGACAAAGTCCTTTTGAAATGGCTAAGCCTAGGGTCTGGGTTGGGTAGACAAGGGATGGGTAATGATTAGAGAGAATGTAAGAGTCTGAGACGCTGGAGGCAGAATGTTCACGGCGAGTCCAGCCACAGGTAAAGGGTGGTGGAATATAGTTGGGAAGGAAGTGAATCTCCCTATCAGAAGAGACTAAATATTCATTGAGTCATATCATTGAGTCTAGTATATTGAAATTCCAAAGCACGATGGTCATAGCTAGGATATAAAGGCAGGTTGTGAACCTGGCGCTGAGCTCACTGAGGAAGATGAAGGAACATTCCAGAAGGAGAAGGAAATAAGCAGAGAGCAGACATTTGAAAAGTGAAGGAAGCAGAAATATTCTGAACAGGTAGCAGAAAGTAAGGGTTGCACTCACTGCCCCTCTTGGCTGCTGGGAGGAAAGAGATTAGTGACTCTGGCTGCAGAGAACTGAAAGGGAGATGAGGCTGCCATTATGGGGGTGGGCACAAAGCTAGTTAACCAAAGGAGAGAAATGTGCCCAAGGAAACCAAGTGTGATGCAGCATCACGATACTCACGCAGCCCAACACCACTGGATTTTCCAAACATCATGTGACACAGGGGAGCTTGAAGTCACTAGAATTCCCAGGCTTTTGCACACATAAACTCTTGTTTCGTCCATTCTCCTTTTGCTGCACTAATTCAAATCAAGAAATACCTATTGAATGGCCTGCCAAGTGCTAAGATCCTTGAAATAGTCCTTGACCTTAGAGAGCACACAGTTTACCTGGGGAGACAGATATGATAACTGACAATTATAATCTGGCAAGTCTAGTAATGGAAGTGAATACAAAGGTCAGAAGCTACCCAACACATTTTATATTTCTATCCTAACAGAATCTCATTTTCAGCTCATTACTCTGAACAGTCTAGACAGTCTGTAATCTTGATATTGTCATTTAACTTACGGACCGTTTGCCAATATTTCAAATGTATTGAGCCTTAAGCAGTAGGGAAAGAGACTTAAGTAATTTTTTAGGAGACAAGTGAAGCTTAAAGTAGACGAATGAAGTTTTGATTGGCTAAACCTCAGAAGCTTTATGTAATCCTGAGACTCCCGTCTTAAACACATATATCACATACTTGGGAAAATATCTGAAGCCTTTAGGTACTCAGTATTTATTATCTGAAGGGGAATCATTTTTGTTGGTTTGTTTTGAGATATGGATGTTCACATTTTAAAACTACAGTGAGTCAAATAGTGAATCTTTCAAGTAAAGACGAAAAAAGATAAATAAAAGTAGTTTATATACTGTAGTATCAGTTTTGAAAAGAAGTAAAATAACAAAACAGAGCATGTTTGTATATGCAAAGAACCAATGTCTAAGTGATTCCACAGCTGATTGTTATTAAGACTCTTTTGGGTACAGAGAGGCTGACATTATGGGTGAGCTTCACATCTCATGTTATACATTGCCATAAGGCTGTTCTCTAATCTAGTAGTTATTACTCTTGTAATCAGAAGGAAAAAAGTCTATGTAGGCATCTTAAAAAGGGATAACAACTTAAAAGGGATAAACTGACTACTTTTAAAGCACATTCATTCTTGAAGATACCTACAGGTATCAGCACCCATAGTTTAAAAGTACCCCCCACTTTTGAAGGGGACAAGGATCTTTATGCTGGTCTTTCTTGTTTAGCCTGTCCCTTGACAATTCAAAGGCCTCTTCCTGGTGTTAATTACCCTTACAGTCTGGTTCTACCTCTCGTCACCTTGCCAACTATCCACCCAACAACTTCCCTACAAGCCCCTACTCCAGCCAGACTGGTCTCCTGGCTGTCCCAGGATCCCTTCTTCCGAAAGTTTGCTCGCCTTCTGATACTCCTCCTACCAGAATGGACTTCCATTTGGCTGTAAAATTCCTACTCACCCTTCAAGGCTCAGCCTGAGTCCCAACATCTGTCAAGAAGCCCTCCAGGACTTGTCAATTCCTCCTCTTCTCTATGGAGAGAGAAGGAATAGACACTTCTCTATGTGTCTATTAACTTAGGCTCTAAGTATCAATCAACAATAAAATTTGGCTTCAGCTTCCTTTGGAAACTTCCAGCGCCCCCAGACACCTATGAAGAAGTTGCGTCTTCAGCACTCTGGCTCATTTATGGCTATGTTTCTGCTGCACGTCTTTGATGAAATGGCACAAAGGTTAAGGTTTTGTCTGAATCTTTGGATTCAGACAAGGTCCACCACGTATGGGTTTTGTGACTTTGGGACTCATCATTTCAGCCCTCAGGGTCTGTTTCCTTCTCTACAAAATAAGACTAATAATTTGTACCTCTGACTCATTAGACATATTAAATCTGATGGTAAATTTAAGGCAATCAGCAGAATAAAAATTATCATAATTTTATCACTTCAAAACAAAGTAACAGGCAGAATCCTTATAAAAAACCAGAAAGGTTGACTTTAAAACTAGTCAGGGGTAAGTGGGGGCCGGGTAGTGGACAACCAGCAGTGCTAAAAATCAAGGACTACAGAGAAGGTTTAGAAGGAAGATCCTGCTTTGCTCATTGTAGTCTTCATGGAGCTATGCTGGAGAGCTCACACAACACGAACATAAAAGATATAAGGAGGGTGGCTTACACGAGGCACGTAAGAATATTCTTTGTTCCTAAGGAGCTGGAAAGCCTGGCTCTGGAATGACTTCTCCAAGAGCAGTGAACAGGTAAATAATACCTTAGCTGGGCTCTGCCCTCTTAGCCAAACACCTCCTTTGGGTTGAGCCTGATGACTCTGAAACTAGTTACAAAGTAGAAGAGCCCTCTGACAGGAACATGGCCCTTCCTGGGCAAAAACAGCAAGGGACTGATTTCAGGAAAAGGCAAGCAGAATTGTTCACACCTGAACCTCTCCCATCATTCTGGCCATTCTTTATCTCACTATTTCTAAGTACCATCACTGGGATTTTTCTATAGGATTTTATTATTTAGGATTATGATTGAATGAAAAAACATGTGCATCATTTGGACATGCTGGGCCATACAATCCAAACTCACATAGTTTAGAAGATAAATAATAGTTGTTTGGAGAAGGTTATTTCTGGCATCATCTTCTCATCTCAGCTCTGAGAATTCTTTTGCACATGCCCATCTTGTTCAGGACATACCCTTTGTTCCAGCAAAGCTGTCCCAGGATTTCTACCGCTTGAATCATGGCTCACACATACTCGTCCTCCCAGATCCAATACTTGTGTAAAATCCTCTAGTGCAGAACAGAATTTGGAAGAGAGGAGAGGATCTATGAATCACAAGAAGTCTCAAAAGAGTTTGAGGGATTTTATATTCAATATAATTGCACTAAAACATTTAGCTCTGGTTCCGGGGGGAAAATTGAAGTGGGCAACGATAAGACAAAGAAACATTCTTTCTTTCAAAAAGAACTGAGATTAATAATTTCAGATGATTTGACTAACAACTGAATACATTTTCTGCCAAAGAATAAATTTCTTCTTCCTTTTAGGTATTTCCCACACTGCGGTTCTGGAGGACCTTAAGGTATTCTCCAACCAACAGTAAGCTGTGGAATTATGCAGCAAATTCTGGAGCTGCTGGGAACTAGCTCTGAATGAGCTGGGTAGTATATGCTTGTATTTCTGATGAACAAATGTTTTTCTTGGCATAGGAAGAGGGAGATGGGCAAGTTGACTGAGTTCCCAGGACATGGAAAGCTTTCACTGGAAATGTTTTTCCATCCTTGGCACATGTAACTGTGGCTAATTCAAAAAGTCACAGAAATCTCAGGCAGGTGGGTTTCTTGGGAAGGGTCTATCACATGATATTCAACTTTAGGGCAGTGATAATTTTGGAGGCTTTCTATTTGCTGATGGGGGCAAGGTCTAATAATTTAACCACCAAACACTGCTGGATATCAAACAGAAGATGCGGAATCATCTGTATTGCTCTGCACCCCGGGACTTACAGACATCTTAGGTCTTTATAGTTGAAATGCCACTCTTCATAATAAGCATTAAAGTAAACTCGAGATCACATTTTAATGTAGAAATTCTGATGTCAAAAATGGAAGGTTAGTATTCTCTGGCCAGATAATTTTGAGACCAGCAGAACCTATTAAAAATTATGGCCAAGCCATTAAAATTATGTCTCATATCCCATGTGCTAAAAATGATGTAAATCTGGGTACTTCACAATTATTCACTGGAGAGTCTCCATTTCATTATTGTCATTTTTAAAGAAACCACCTCTTCTTTCTTTCACCCTAAGAAAAATCTGATTGCAACTGGAACCTGTGTGGAAGATTCTGATGTCCTAGCAACTAATTGGATCCTCTTAAAGGTTGAATTTTATGTCTTACCTATTTAGAAATGTAAAAGCTTCTCTTCAAAAAGCAAGCATCTCAGATCTTAATTTTTAAGTGTTAAGTATTGCTGCAGTCAAGGTTAAATGAACTGATAGTTTGGCTCTAGACTCAATACAATTCTTAGAGAAGATTTTATTTTGAGCTTAAGTGTAATTCATACACTAATATTTTAAAGTTCTACTTAATGTCTTACTTATCATATATGAAACAAAGCATGTATTTAGGTCAAGTTATATTTTAAGCGACCTCTAGGAATAGTCTATATGTTAACTCTAAAGGTCTATAATGACACTTATTAAAGATAGGATTAATTTCATGGGTTCTACTATAATTTTTTCCACTCATATGGTAGGGGTGAGTGACAAACTACCCACAGGGCAAATCCATGTCCATGCTCATGCCTTTGCATATAAAGTTTTATTGGAACATAGCCATGTCCATTTGTTTACATATTATCTAAGGCTGCTTTCCCATTACAATGGCACTGTTGAATGGTTGTAACAGAGACTCTGTGGCCCACAAACTTTCTATCTGGCCCTTTACAGAAGAAGTCTGCCAAATCCTTGATTTATAGCTTGTAGAAATCAAGCAAAACAAGCCTCCTCTAACTCATATTACGATAAAAGACTGGCAGGCAAAATTTTCAAGCAGAATAAAAATTTTTTACTAATCTCTGAGTTTTGTTGGTTAGTTTCACTCTACAGCTTCTCTGAATTGGATTTAACTGCAACCAAACACTCTATTCTTTTGGACAAAGACACAGAAAAAAAAAAAGCTACTCCATTCCAAGGTCAAATGATTATGTGTGCTTGCTCTAAGGGGCTCTGCTACCAGGGGACTACACGTGTAACGCCCATGTCCCCAGCACCACCACTCTTTCTGTCTCCTCCTGAGAACTGGAAAAGCTTACAACTTGTCTCAACCTGCAGTTTCCCACTTCTACAGAAGGTCTTGTTATCCAGTGAACAACAATAAAGTTGAAAATACTCTTTGTCAGAGAAGATTGTTTCCTCTTGGCAGACTGATGCGTCAGAAAGTTTGTTACAGCAATCCCTAAGGTTACATCTTTGGATCATTTATCTTTTGAACTTGCCTCTTAAATGCAAATGAAATAAACTTACCCTTGTACAGCTTGGTTCTGTGGAGTCTGTCAGACATGTTAGGAGTACAACTAACTGAATTGCAAACTGTGATGCCTATAAGAAATCGCTGGCCAGTTAAAAGAAGTCAGTATAAGTATCTAACTATTTCCACTGGAAAATTAGGGGACAGAACCAAAAGCATGTCCACAAGTACAAATGAACCCCAAGATCATCAATGGATAAGCAATCAGAGTACCCAATGGCTGGTAAATGTCAGTCTTTAGCAGAAGTTAAAGTCAGAGACTGGCAGACAGAAGCACACAGGAAATTCTTCCAAGCTCCCAGCAGAGCTGCTACGAATGCACAGAAATGGAAATGATGACCTCATGTGCTGGGGGCAGTTAGTACAGAGATGGTTGGAAACATAAGGATTTGTTGGTGAGAATACGCAGGATGGAGAATGTGTGACCAGGAAGTTTGTATGCAATGCAGACAACTTGGATTTTGATATGACGTAAGAAGTGCATGTGGTTTTCTGAGGAGAGATGCCCTGATAAAAAATGCTGCTGATCAAATATCATTCTAGAGTTTACAACCGAAAAGCCAACTGAAAAGTTGTAACAGAAAACCCTTCGCTTTATTAAAAAAAAAAATCACGAAGCTCCTTATGTTTTTCTACCAATTCATACTAGCAAAGACGTCTCTTGTTGGGTGGACTATATGGAGATCTGTCTTACATGGAGAAGGATTTCACAACCAAAAGTTCTGGGTGTTTTCCCTAGGTTGCCATTAATGGCACAGGCTAAAAACTATCTTAATTCTCATATACCTTATGTATTTTGCACATGGTCTTAGTGTCTGATTTTTGTTTTAAGCACACCACAGTAGCTGCTTCCTAAAGCAGGCCATTCTGTGCAGCATAACTGGACAGAGCGAAGAAAGAAACTGAAAGTAGGAAAAAGATGGAATGTCACCATTGGCCTAACCTCTTACAAAGGATAGAGCTGAATTTCAAATTATGTATCCACCACCCAGGCCCTGGGGAACTACTCAGACCTAAACAAATCTCATCATGAAACGACACTAAGTTTCTCTCTTGTTTTATAGGTATGTGTGTTTTTCTGTACTGAAAGCAGTCTAAGAAAAAGCCTGATACAATCCAGTCCTCTATTTTATATGGCAGAAGGAACCCAGTAAACACAAACACAGCAGAACACTTCCTCTTGTTGACAATCTTATGATTTCAACTTAATGCATTGTTTAGAATAGCAATTATGTGTCATTTCCCATTATCTTACAACAGAGGCAGCCCTGCTTTTCTTTCCAACCACAGTGATCATGGAGAATACAGAGAGACCACATGCTGGTGAGACATGTCAAGACTGACAGCCCAGGGTCTAAGAGTTCTGTTTATGTCCCGAGCAAGTGTGTGGCCAGGCAGTGGGAATGAAATCAGCCCCCACTCCCACCCCCAACCTTCTCACGTCTGCCTTCCTGGCTTCCCTCGTTCTCTGGAGGGCTCCCTTCTCTCCCTTTGTAGGGCTCCCCTCTGGATTGGGAGGCAAAGCAGCTTATGAACAACCTTCTTGCTCAGCCGGTTTCCTTCTGCCGGAAAAGACTGGCTCACTCTCAAGACTGCAAACATTTGACCACTGCAAACAGCAGCGAGTATGTCAAGTCGTTTTATTCACATGTCTCACTAGGGGATCAGAAAGCCAAGGACACACGGGTGATTTCCCTGGTTTTATGGATCTCTACTCCCCCAGGCCTGTAACACATTTTTGGTTCTTGTATTCAGAGAGACCTGGCAGTGTGGGAAACCTTAACTGAGAGCCAACGGCCCCACAGCTTCTCCCTATTAAAATGTGCAATTGGATTTCACATGCGTGTTTCAAACACCATTCAAGGCGTGATTTACAGGCTACTGTCTAGCCCTACAGCTGTTTTTTTCATCCCCCAGATGTAACCATTTCTAGGAATCCACCAATCGGTTCCCCCAGCAAACAGCCTGCCCATTTTCAATCTCTTCTGTCATTCTTGGGCATTTTGAATCACATAACACCTACATAGAAAGGATTCAAGAAAATATTGATTGAATGGACAAACTGTTAATTTTTCTTTCCATATTATCCATTAATGAGAAGAGCCCATTTGAAACCTTTTCTCTGTTTACCCCACCTTAAACCTTTAGGTTCATCCCACTTAAACAATCACTCCTGACCCACTGATCCAGATTATTTACATACACTGAAGTCAGCACAGATCCAATGTGTTCTGTGTAAGCCTCACTAGAGTGGCCACCCAGAGTGTTTACATTCATTATCCTTTCTTCTATAGAAAGAGAAAAACACTTTTAAATACTGCAACTTATCTCCCTGTGTCTAACAGACTACTTGTGTTACACAGAGAGTTAGCCAATATCATTTCATCATGTTTCTGCAACCACCCTTCTCCCAAGGTCCTAACCTTGTCTAGCTTCCAAGAATCAGAAATCACCCCTCAAAAGGTGAGGCTTCAAGCTATGAGCTGCGGTTAGTTCAATACCATGCTGATAACATCTTCTAAACATTTGATTCTGAACTTCTGGGCACTCAGAATGACACTGTATTAATTTATGATTCTTCTGTGCATCACATAGCTCCTGGCAGAGAGTACAGGCTCAGGAAGTTGACTGAGCTTGACCTTTTTAGCCTGTGTAGAGGATGGTAGGGCTTCCCAGGTGGCACTAGTGGTTAAGAACCCGCCTGCCAATGCAGGAAACATAATGAGACATGGGTTTGACCCTGAGTCGGGAAGATCCCCTGAGGAGGCATGGCAACCCACTCCAGTACTCTTGCCTGAAGAATCCAATGGACAAAGGAGCCTGCTGGGCTACAATCCATAGGGCCACAAAGAGTCAGACATGACTGCTAGCACGCACGCAGAAGAAGGAGAGCCATCCACTGACTGGTCTGCAGGATGTTCATGTGCTGGAGACTAAGACCCACCTTCCAAGGCAGGACAAAAGGGAAAGAAGATAAAACATGGAGACAAATGTCCCAGGAAAAGCCTTTGTGAGGAATGGTGTTTGGATGGATCTATTTCACCCAAGTGTGAAAGTGTTACTTGCTTAGTCATTTCTGACTCTTTGTGATGCCATGGATTGTAGCCCACGAGGCTCCTCAGTCCACGGAATTCTCCAGGCAAGAATACTGGAGTGGGTAGCTTTTCCTTTTTCAGGGGATCTTCTCAACCCAGGGATTGAACCCAGGTCTCCTGCATTTCAGACAGATTCTTTACCATGTGAGCCACCAGGGAAGCCCCATTTTACCCAAATGGCTACACAAATGTAGCTTCCATTTCAGATAAAAGCAACTCATTAACAATCATGCGAGTGTTTGTTATCATGTGAAGACCTTACACTTTACATAAAATTCTATTTTGCCCTTTGTTGCAAAATACCAGTATCTTCCAAGGAACAGAATCTCAAGGTGCAAAGGAGACATTTTCTGTGGTGTTTCACATGCGTTCCCTGCCCCCGTCTCCCCACCCTGCCCCCTTAGCTTTGAGACTCTTTAAGTTTTCCTGGAAAACAACAACAAACACAGGCTAAATTGCCACATATCAGTAGAGGAGGTAAGTGTGTTCACTTCATTAGGAGCCACCATCATAATAACAAACCTTCATTGTTAAACAGAAGTCCTTCAAGACAGGAATACCAGCAAGGAGTTACTCTGTTTAACCTGGTGTTTACTGATTGGTGAAGGAAAGGCCACCAAAATCTGCAACTCAACAAAGGGAGCTTTTAGTCCCAGGACTTACCTTTCCTTTTCCTCCCAGTTTTCTCTGCTCAGACCTTGTGAATGAAGGTTCATCACTTACTCTTTTGCTAATCAGACAGTCAGACCACGTGGACATGCTGGGGCTGTCAGATCTTCAGGTAACCTAAGAAGTCTATCTTTTTAAACCTTTACATTAAACATAACCCCAAATTCATGCTTTGGCCTCAAAGGCCAAAACTGCAACCCAAGGATGTAAGCTGCTAAATAAAATGATCATTTATTAAATGTATATCTTTTTTCATTAATCTCTCAAGGCCATCAAGGGATAGGTATCATCATCCAATTTGACCTTTGAGTGTAGGAAGCTAAGATTGCCCAGGAAAACACAACTGGCATTGAGCGAAGTAAGACTCAAAACCAAGCCTTTGTTCTGAAGAGCCCATGAACTTTCTTGCCAGCCCTCTAAGCTCCTACCAAGGACGTAAGGACAGGCCTTGCTTGGGAAACAGTCCGTTCCCTGACCTGGGAAGTATTCAGTCTGGCGGTAGATAACCGGTTACCAGAGATGCTGCAGCAGGCAGTCAACACCAGAAGATCACGGAAGAGAGCAGCTCCTAGGTCTCCTATGTCAACAAGAATCTACAGACTTCTTCCTCCCCCCTAAGCATGTGACTCTGCAGTCATCTGAGGTGAGCAATCACCTCAGCAAACACCCTTCTGTTACTTAGGCTGATCAAAACAAACCATCCTTTGCCCGGCTCTGCCACACCGGCCATCTAGCTCTCATTCTCTCTGGCGTACAGCTTTGATTACACCGCCAATGAGGAGACTCCCTCCAGGGCTTCCCGGATGTAGCCTGAAGCTCCGAAAGTGGGCAGTTACTCCCTCCCTTCAACTGTTGCTTCCTCATCGTTCTTCAGCCATTAAAAAAACAAAAAATCACAAGGTGACCCCGAAATATCCCCACCATTCACCCTTTCTCTGAATTGTGTTAACGTATACATCTGGTACCCCCAAACACTTCACAGCATACATACCAATAAGTAAATAAAGAAATACGCCCAGCATTCCTCACCTTCCTGCGCTCAACCACCGCGGAACTCAACACGCACCCAGCACACACGCGCGCTCTCCACAAGCTGCGCACACACGGCAGTGCAGACACGTCTTGTCTCGGAACCAAACAGATGCTCACCCAGTTCACTTCACCCTCCACCTCCAACGTCTATACTGTTCCAACCTTTTCACGTTTCTTCCTTCACTTGAACCATCCTGTGTTCATACACGATTTTCTTCTAAAAAGAAGGCCTGGCTGTAATCCCCGTCCACCCCCACCCCAACGGTCGATGCCCGCTTGGAAGCCCGGTTTACCATTGGAATCTTCCACTTCTTCGGCCGCGGTGACTTTCTGGGAGGAGTGGTGGGTGTGCGAGGAGAGGAGACTGACAATCCGTGGCCTGGGGAGGGTCAGGGCTTTTCCGTGGACCTTGAGGGAGTGTTCCTTCAGCTGGCTGATTGTCATGGTGGAAAAGGAGCACCAGGAACACTTGTAGGCATGCTCACCTGGAGGAAGACGGGGCGGGGGGGGGCGGGGCAGCAGCAGAGGAGAAGCAGGGGAGAGGCGGGGAGGCGAGGTGGGGTGGGGGAGAACGCAGTTAGTTCACGCCAGAGAGCACACCTCAAGCTGTCTGGTCTGGGAACCCTCCCAGACCAAGCCCTCGGCAACAGCCCCCGGCATCAAGTGACCTGGTCGCTCTTCACCCCATGCCCATCTTACGGCAAGGAGCCTGTAAGTGATTCCCCCCATGAGCCTGAAATCAAATGGCTAGCTAGCTCCCTCAGAAAGTCTTCCCCTCTCTCTCCCTCTGTCTGTTCATTTCAGCCTTTGCATCATCCACAGAAAATAATACACTTCCTTCTTATTCCAAAGGTTGATGGGTGGCTTTCCCAGCACCAAATCACTCAGTGCAAACTACTGTGCCATCCTCATAACTCCCTTCCTCGATGACTCTAGGCCTCCTGGATTTTACACATCCTATGTGAGGTTTTCATTGGACCAGTTCACAAACTTGAGAACAAAACTCTATTTCCCTAGCTGATCAACAGTGCAGAAATGGGTCAAAGTGCTTTCTTAAACAACAGAGGCGTATAAATATATAAAAATGTGTGCATCTGTGTGTAGCTCATATATTTTTATATTTATTTTATATTTTAGAAATAGCTCAGTTGGTAAAGAATCCACCTGCCATGCAGGAGACCCCAGTTCAATTCCTGGGTCAGGAAGACCCACTGGAGAAGGGATAGGCTACCCACTTCAGTATTCTTGGGCTTCCCTTGTGGCTCAACTGGGAAAGAATCTGCCTGTAATAAGGGAGATCTGGGTTCAATCCCTGGGTTGGGAAGATCCCTTGGAGAAGGGAAAGGCTACCCACTCCAGTATTCTGGCCTGGAGAATTCTATGGACTGTACATTCCTTGGGGTTACAAACAGTCAGACACAACTGAGCGACTTTCACTTCCCTAAGTAGAAATAAGTCTTTTGCTTTATTCAAATTAATTTTAATTGGAATATAGTTGATTTACAATGTTGTGTTTCTGTTGTACAGCGAAGTGAATTAGTTATACATATACATATATGCACTCTTTTTAGATTCTTTTCCCACATAGGTCATTATAGGGTACTGAGTAGAGTTCCCTGTGCTAAACAGTAGGTGGTTCTTATTAGTTATCTAATGTAGTAGTGTGTATATCAATCCCAATCTCCAATTTATCCCCCGTCTTTCCTTGGTAACCATAAGTTTGTTTTCTAAAAGTACTTTCCTTTTAATTGTTTTTAATACCACTGAATTACAGCACAGATCACTATAATCAAGTTAAATGAGAATATGATTTACTTTTGCCCTAAGCCAGTTTTTAAATGAACTGCAGGGTATAAAATGGGCATGCATACGTCATTGGACAGAAAAACACTGGTACAATCAACTAAGAAAGCAATTTTGCTTTTAACAACAATAAATTTAGAAAGCTCAGGCTTGAAACTCAATAATTCCACTTGTGAGAGTTTATATTAAGGAAATATCCTTTAATACTTAGAAATCTCTATTTAGAAATATACATTATTTATGCTTAAAAAGGGATAAAACAACCTAAGTCTCCAACCCCAGGGAAATGATTAAGTAAATGTGGGTATATCTTCTAGATAAATTACTATTCATTAAAATTAATTCTTAAAGAGTTGGTCATACATAGGAAAATAAAATTCTGATACTCAGAAAAATAAATAGAAAGGCATAATACATTAAATTATAATCACAACTATGAGAAATAATTACAGAGGAAATGGCTGAAAGGAAATATTGTCAAATATTAATAACAGAGTCTTTAGATAACAGGTTGTGAATGGCTACTGCATTTCTTCTTTCATTTTCAAATTTTCTCTAATGAACATGCATTTTTAAAATTTATTTTTAACGTAAAATGTAAAATCCAGAGGAAAGGACCAGTGAATGTGAGCTAAGGACGACGCTGCTGATGTGCTACAGACAAATGCTCACTGTAGCAAGGCAAGGAAGAGCAGGTAAACCTCCATCCTCGCTTTCACCCTGTTGTGATGGTTACCTTCCCGCCACCTAATTACTAAGTGGAAAATTACTGAGTGGTTTCCTGTAAGGCGAGCCCAGCATCCAAAGTCCTGCATTCAGCCTCCTTTTTACAACTGATGACCCCACAGCATGCACTTTCAAGAAAGCCTTGAAGATACCCACACAAAACTGAATGATGCAACATGCTAGAGCCCAAAGCAGAAGGGAAGCTTAAAGAAGTCATAGGACCCAAACTAGAACATCAGTCAACTCCACTCTCCTCAAACCACGACCTGGGAGCTAGAGGATAATGCTGGGCATGAACAATGATATTTACTAACATAAGAAATACAGGGACCTCCCTGGTGGGGCCCAAGTTTGATCCCTGGTCAGAGAACTAGATCCCACATGCTGCAACTAAAGAGCCCTCATGCTGCAACTAAGACCAGGCACTGTCAAATAAACAAACATTTTAACAATTAAAAAAATAAGTATATATGTCATTTTATATATTACTGCTCTTCTTATTTCACTTCTCAATTTTTCAGTGCAAAGATGGCTACATGAATTTGGTGGGTGGTCATAAGTGGCATAACTTGAGAGAGAATTCCAATCCAGGTATCTGGTTAGTACACACTACTTTTTACCCTTTAAAATAAAATAGTCTACTGAGTAGAACAGACAAGAGTCTTTTTGGAAAATGATTTGACTTGAGCCATGCCATAGATACCAGTGGCCTAAGGTGTGCAGAGAACCAGATAATGTCACTCCCACTCCCTCTGGACGCTTTCTTCTTGCCAACCAGTGAGCACAGAAGGCTAGTCTGTTTGGTCAGCTCCAAGAATATGCGTCTCAGCTCTGTGCCCTAGAGTCAGTGTGCAGCCTGTGTAAGTCCTTCCCACAGGCCAAATCACTTGCCCAACTCCCACTGGTGAAGTGTTTTTGACAAGGCTGAGATCTATAGGAAAAACTTCTGAGGATAGTGTCCCAGCTGAATAATTTACAATATACACCAGTTAGAAAAGAGTGGTTTGATCCCCAAAGCCTCTTACTCCTTGAACTTTAGTAAAATGTTCTGGGAGATACAAAAATACTAACAGAGAAGAGCCTATACAGCTAATCTGCCGACCACCTCCCCACCCCACCCTGCAACTGCTGTGAACTTAAGGCTTCAGTAGATTTACTCCATTAAGACAGTTCAACAGAACCCAACATTCAGGAAATAACGGAGAGATGGTCTTATATCCACAGGGGATGAAGAGACAAGTTTTTATAACCATACAATGGAATTCAATAAATGAGACAGAAAAGTTCTAGCTGATTGAAAAGTTTAAAGCTAGAATTTGTGGTGGGGAGGGGGTGGAAGGGAGGTTCAAAAGGGAAGAGATATATGTTTATACAGGGCTGGTTCATTTCATTGTACAGCAGAAACTAATGCAACATTGTCAAGCAATTATATGCCGGTAAAAAAGTAAAAAATATAAAACTAGAATTCAGCGTCCTCATGGACTGCAGCCTACCAGGCTCCTCCGTCCGTGGGATTTTCCAGGCAAGAGTACTGGAGTGGGTTGCCATTGCCTTCTCCAAGAATTCAAGTAGTATTCTAAATACCCTAGCTGAAGAAACTCATGGAGGAGGCTTGCTCTCTAGAAGAATCTCTGATAGTATCGGTAACTCTTCTAAAGTGTTTTGATTCCCCAATTTCCCTCTGTGTTTGAAGCAAGTTCTGGAAGGGCCGTCAACACCTCTGGGAGGGCGCCACAGGCCGCTGCACAGCTGGGCTCCTCAGAGGACTGAGGAATCATGGGAAATGCCCCCCGGCCCCCTCGCCACTGCCTTTCCTACTCAGGCCTCTTTTCTCTCTCCGCCGAGTTCTGATTAGCTATCTGTGGGCATCTCCATCTTATGCCAAGCAGAGAAGAGCAAAACAGAGAGGTAGCACCATGTGAGTGCAAGGATGTTTGGGTTTTGTTCTGGAGTCAAATTCTTAGTGAATGGGCTCCGTGGCTGACAAAGTGTTAAGTGTCAGTCCCTCAGTCGTGTCCGACTCTTTGCGACCCCACGGACCATATAGCTCGCCAGGTTCCTCTGGTCATGGAATTCTTCAGGCAAGAATAATGGAGTGGCTAGCCATTCCCTTCTCCAGGGAATCTTCCTGACCCAGGGATCAAACCAGGGGCTCCCGCATTGCAGGTGGATTCTTTACCATCTGAGTCACGAAGGTGGACATGAGCATGACACCTAATTTTGAGTCTCTGTAGCGTCACCTGAAGAGTGACAACAGCATCCACCCTTTAGGGCTATTTTGAGGATTAAATGAGATGATGAATATCACATCTTATTAGGGCAGATCCTAGTAGTTAAGGGATGTTCATGAAACCAGCCCAATGAGAAGACAGAGTAACAGAGATCAGCACAGCTCCTGGACACTCAGGACCCAAAGTCTCTTCTTATTTGGGGCATGGAAATGCATCTAAGGGCACCTCAGGAGAAATCTCAGATTTCTAAGATTATAACTTTATTTAGTTGGAAATTACTTTTAGTGGATGTACCAATTCTTGCACTTCCATTAAAGTCTATATAATTTAGAAATTTCTCTTAAAAAAACAGAACCCGTGAGTAGCAAAATCTGTTAGTGGATACCTACTAGTTGAATGAATCGACTATAACATAGGTGACATGGGGCTCGGTATTTTGCCTTTGGGCCATTCTTTAATTTTTATAAGATTGAGATAAAACTGAATACATGACTATTTCAAAGCAAAGGTATTCTCATGTGTATGGAGCAAGAGATTTAAACTTTCCCTCACTAAAGACTACAGGATTTCAAATTCAGAGAACTAGTGTACAACGAACAACAACTCACCAGCATGAGCTTTGAGGATGTGTGTCTTCAGCCGGCTGTTGTAGGAGGACTTGAAGGAGCAGAGTTTGCATCGGAATGGTTTATGGTGTCCGTGGTGGGTTTGCATATGGCGATCCAAACTTGATGTAGAAGAAAAAAAAAAAAGGAAATGACACGATTAAAAACAGCATCCAACATTTTCTCATTGCCCTTTTCCAGAAATCCCATTTCTAATCTGTTCAAAGTAATTTTGTTACTTTCCAAGGATGGCACTTAACCGGAAAAAAAAGATTGGCAAGAGTTGGGGAAGCTAAAGGAAGGAAGAAATAAAAAATATTTTTGGATTGAGAGACATGGCAGTAGAAACAGGTCTTGGTAGACTTATTTTCCCTTCTCTAAAGCATTGCAAAGTAGAAGAGGACATCCAAAAACAAAAGGTAAAATACAGACAAATCTAAGTTTTCTGCAGTCAGTGAGGAGTGTCTATCAAAGAGGCCTTGAACTTATTCCCCACCTCCTCCCAAAAAATGATATTTAGAGAAATTTTGTATGTAAAAAGGGCTGACTTTCCTTTTAAATCTTAATGCCACCATGAACACCTGTGCAGGGCAAGGAGCTTTCAAAGTAGCTGAACTATCTGTATGGGCTGTCTGTTTCCAAAGCCTTTATAAATATGGAGGCCCAGGGCAGGCATGTTTACAGGAAGCTGTGTGATGCAAAGGCTGGCCTTGCCTTCTGATAAAACCATGTTTGCTGTATACCAGTCTTTCAGAAGCAATTTATATAGAAATTATTATAATGAACTCCCAGTATTTCATAATAATTACTACTGTTAAAAAAAATAAATCCACCAAACAAGGTATGGGAAGACGTTCTAATTTGTATCAGTGCCCCAGAGAACTAGATTCCATTCTAAATGACTCATATGGGAACAGTACTTCCTAGCATTTAAATATATAATGTTCTCCCAAGCTCCCAAGTAGCACTTTCCCTTGCCTCAGGACACCTCCTTCTCGATGTCCTTCAGCTATCTTAAACTCGACCAACCCGAAACAGAAGTGTGCGTTTTGTTTTGTTTTTTAATCCAAAACACATTCTCTTCATTTCCTTGTTTTTAGAAAGAACACTTCCATGCTGTCAGTCAACCAGACTGGAAACCTCCATGTCATCTGTACTGTACTCTGTCCCATCTCCCCTCCAAGAAGTCAATTTTTCCAAGCCATCAAGATCGTCCTTCCCTTAACTGCTTCCAAAGTTCCATTCTAACCCAGTGGTTCAGCTATCTATCATGACCCTCCTAATTGGTCTCCCCCATTATTTTTTTCCAACTCAAAAGTGCAAGCGATGGAGTCAGACTGCCTGGGATCAAACACCAGCTATTACTCATAAGCCAAGTGGCCTTGGGCAAGTTACACAACTTTTCTACATTAAAAGGCCTCACTTCTCTTATCCATAACTGGAGATAATAATGGGACCATACTTCACAGGGCTGTTCTGAGAATAAAATGAGATAATGCTTGAAGGCACTTAGCACAATGCCTTGGCACACAGAGGCCTGACAAATGTCAGTGATTAAGATGTCCTACTCATTAGTCTTCCTTTTACCAGTAATGTAAATTACAAAGCATGCATCCCGCATTCAAAGACCCCAAATACAGTCTCACGTATTGCAGTCCAGTGGTTAGGACAGCATGCTTCCACTGCAGGAGGCATCGGTTTGATACCTGGTCAGGGAACTAAGATCCCGCATATCTTGTAGCCCTCACCCAAGAAAGTCCATCAGCTGAGTACCTCTGAACATCACCTTCTTCCTCAGGACCCTGGCCTCTCATCTTTCCTTTCATACTGTATGTTTTCTCCAAACTCTTCAAGTCCTATCTTCCTACTTAAAGACTTGAGTCCAAAACTCCCTGTTCCATAAAATCTTCCTGATTCTTCAAAAGTGGATGTACCATCTCTCTTCTTTGAAACTTTGTACATTTTACTGACACATTTTTTTAAAGACATGTGTGTTATGCTGCCAAGTCATTTGTATGCTTGCTTTACTTATAACCCAACTAGACCCTGAGTTCCCTTAGACCACCGACCATGTTCTATTCATCTTTATATTCCCCCTAAAGCATTTACAACAGAGCATATTCATTTATTCACAACAACTTACTGAGGTTCTGCGTGTCAAAAAAGAGTCACTGTTCAACAAACATTTATTGAACAAGTGAGAACTACACTAGTTTGAGGCCAGGGCATGAATCTGATGACAAAGATTAGATACTAGGTCCTATATAATCATCAAAGCCATTGCAACCCTCCCTAACCTCCGTAGAAGCATCGCCTCTTCTTGCCTTTCGACAACCACTAACTAGCACTTTATCTTTTTGAAGAAGCAAACAGCCCATCATTTATTTTCAATTATGATAAAAATAAACAGCATGTCAGCCTCACAATCAGCCACCTTCATCCAAGACTGTAGAACATGTTATTGAATATTTCTCTCTCATACAGTTGTGAGAGAAAGGCAACAAAAGGTTGTTGCATCTGAGAACCATCCCTCTTCCTGTCACTCTGAACGGCCTCACACAAAAACTCAATGTGCAATTTCAAAGCTGTGCCAAGGAGTGGAAAGCTCCCTCTCCCAACCCCACTGCATTTCAAGCATCTCTCCAACATCCATAAACTTCTTTACCATTCCAGGTTTTTGTTTTTTTTTAATGCCAAGCACTGACTCTTTGGTCACATGGGTTAACAGTCCTAATTTTACCTCCTTAGCCACTTAATTTCCCAAATGGAAACTTACTTCCTCTTATGACGACTAGGTCCTAGATGAATGTTTGACAGATGCACCAGTAAACTCATGTACTCTCTGGTCTTTCCTGGTGCAGATCATAGCAATTTCTCCCAAACCGTCATTAAAAAAAAATGCCCAATTTAGAAAACTCCGATTAGAAAAGATACATGCACCCCGATGATCACAACAGCCAAGACACAGAAGCAACCTAGATTTCCCGAGAGATAAATGAATAAAGAAGATGTGGCATATGTATACAATGGACTGTTAGTCATGAAAAAGAATGAAATAACGACATTGGCAGCAACATGGCTGCAACTAGAGATGACCATACAAAGTGAAGTCAGACAAAAACATCGTGTGATACTACTTATATGTGGAATGTTAAAATGATATAAATGGATTTTTCACAAAACAGAAATTGATTCATGGACATAAAAAACAAACTTATGGTTACCAAAGGGGATAGTTGGGGGTGGGGTAGGGAGATTAACAAGTACACACTATTATATATAAAATACGTAAACAAGGACCTATTGTATAGCACAAACTATACTCACTATCTTATATTAATAAAAACCTATACTGGAAAAGAATCTGAAAAATAATATGTGTGCATATTTGTGTGTGTGTGTGTAATTGAATCATTTTGCTATATATTTGAAACTTAACACAAACTTATAAATTAGGTACACTCCAGTTTTTAAAAAATGCTTGATTTTGCCAAGTCTGGTATCAAGCGAACAGTTTCCTGTTCCCAGCCCCATTTGACAAATGAGGTGACTGAGGCTCAAGGTAACACAGCCAACTAAACAGTGGGCGTGAACCATGAAAGGGGTCTTGAGACTCCTTCAAGCTCTCGGGCCTTCCGCGCCCCTCCCCGGAAGTCACCGCTTGCGGACACTTGGGAGCACTTACTTGTGCCTGAAAGCAGAAACAAAGGAGCAATACTGGCAGCTGTACTTGTCCTCGCGGGTGAACATGGCCAGGGCCAGATGGCTCCTCTCATGAGAACGCAGCCCCTGCATGGACATCAGCACTCTGTCACATTGACTACAATGGTATCCCCCCGGCCGGGTTTCATCCTCCAACATTCCATCAAGCAAGCAGTGTTCACCATCCACCCGGTCCACCAGGGCGCCAGTGGCATCTTTGGCTGCTTCCAGTCCATCCAGGAACAAGTGGGAAGGGTCTTCAGCCTCCTGCTAAGAGAACCACACACACACACATGCCCCACCAACAAAATAAATATCCAACATCATTGCCCCTGGCTCTCCTCCTCTCCCCTGCATTCTCCCAAACTCATTGGCATTTCCTGGTAAGGCTTCCTCCCCTGCCTCTCTGGCTCCCCCTAGAGGAAGGGCACACCCACATGCCATCCTCATGCAGTGGTGGTATGAGGGCAACATCTGGACATAGGTTGCTACTGTCTGAGAACTGTGAGGGAGGGGCTCTCCCACTTTTGAAGACCGATCACTCCCTTATCTCCCATCTTACAAAGAAAATTCTAACTGGGATCCTACTGAAACTGATACAAAGCAGGTTAGGGTTATGGCTCTGAGAAAGGAAAAGAGGCAGGAAGAAGGAAAAACAGAATGGTTTGGGCATTTAGGAGGCTTGGAACACCCACAGGAGAGGAAGGAAACTGAAAGATCCAGCTCTTTGCCACCATGCTCATCTCCAGCCCACAGACGGTGATGTCATCCCTTGACCAAAGGCTGCTCTATAGTCAACAGAAAAATTAAGGAGAAGCCCGGGTTTAAGTTGCTTGTGTTTTGAGGTGGTTCCTTGGATTCCTGATTACCCAGGAAGAGGTGCTCTGTCTCCCTCAAGCGATTCGGGGACGCAAGGCTGGGACACACCACGATGGCAGTGTCCTATCCTGGGACACACCAGGATGGCCTGGCCACTGCTGGTCCCTGTACCACTCACGGCTGTGTCACCAGCAGGAAGGCTCCAGTCTTCAATGGGAAAGGCGGAAGCTTTACCTCCAGGCCATGATGGCAAAACAGGACGCAAGATCGAGAAGGGCCGAAGACAAAAACACATTCATGTATCCAAAGAGATAGGGCAGAGCCTTGAACTAACTTCTCTGCTGGAAACTGATCGGTGGCTAACAATATCCTAGAAAGCAGGGATGGCGGCTTGGTTATTACAACAGTGACTAATATTTAAGATTGTGATGTTCGAAACAGGTGGCCTGATAACACGTCGGAGGCAGAGGGGAGGCACTTGTCAGCAACATATAGGGAAAGGGGACAAATCAAGCCAAAGGGCTCACAGGGCCACCTGTGACTTGAAGGCTTTCAGTTTTAGATTTAACGTTTCTTAATGCTCCTCTGAGGACCCAGAGTAAGAAGTTAAAAGACAGATTCTCCTGGGCTCTCCGTACCATTACCATGGGAGAAAGACAGACAAGAAGTCAGGCAGTGGGAGGAGCAGAAGAGGATGGGGAGAGAAACCACGGGGCTCCTCTCAAGAGCTCGAAACACTTGGAAGCGCAGACAAACACAGCACAGAAAGGTGACCCGAAGCCTCCTGTATCCTGAGGCCTGGATCTTCTGTTTCCACTGAACTATCCGCATGGAAGGGAACCAGATCGAAATGCAACCGGGTGGAGACATGGAAGATGAGGAAGATCCAACCTGTAAAGAAATCAAAACAAGCCAGACCGACCCCAGTGTAACTCAGGAATGCCCACGTCTGGGACACCCTTTCCTGAGTGTCTCTGAGCAGCGGCGTGGATTAGGAATGCGAATGGCTCACACACAAGACTTCTCATCCAGACCTTCCCAGTGCTCACCTTCACGGCGGCTGACACGGCGGGGACACTGCCATACTGGACGTGCTTGCGGAGGTGGTTGCAGATGGCTCGGAGCGTCGGATGCACTTCCACACAGAATTTACACTTGTAGCCCACCACCTTCCTCTCCTTGATCTTTGGCACCTCTTCTAAGTGACCAAAAGGCTGGTAAAATACAGTGGTAGCCATCAGTACTCCAAGCCCTCCCTCAATGGCCGGCATTTATTCTTGCAGCTTACTAGATTTTACGTTACAGCAGATTAGCAGGTTAAAAACCAAGGGTGATATGTGCGAGCATTTTTACATAATGAATTCATCAGAGGCGAGGCGCGCTGCCGACTACGCAAAGTCTCCGGAACCCCAATAGGTGATGACTTGTAAGGAGAGAAGTTCTCGGTGCAGAAGCCTTATCGTCACTGCCACCCAGTTATCTGGATTTCAAACCCATCGTTCAACTACGCAGGTGAAACGTTGCATGAGCTATGCCATGAGTGAACTTCTTGACCAAAAAAAAAAAAAAAAAAAGGAACAACAAAAATCTACTCCTGAAGATGTCTGGTTCGTGGAGCCGACACTGCAAACCAAGGCGTGGCTGAGAAGCACTAAGGACACGAGAGATGGCCCACAACTGCCTTGGTTAAGAGAGCGAGCGGTTGTCATGAACTAGGCCTCGGATAATACAGGAAAACCACCCGACCCTCCCCTGGGGAGCCTTGGGAGGGACCACAGGGAGGGGGGCCGGGGCCGTGGAGAAGGGTGAGCAGAGAATGGGGGAGATAATAAGCTCGAAATGTTTAATTGACTTATTGAGCTCTCTGGCAAGCTAAGTCACTAGGAAGCCCGGAGCGGTTTGGTTGGCAGCGAAGAAGTGCATGTGGGCACCAGTGATGAGAGGCCTCCTGGGGGAAGGGAAATCAAAACATATCCTTACCCTCTCTTGTTTGAAATCTGCAAAAGCACCATCTGCATATTTCTGCTTGCTCAAAAGCTGTTTCCTCCTCTCCTGACGTTTGGCACGCTTCTGGAATTCCTCATTGTGAATGTTCAAGTGCGAGGTCAGCTCGGCGGTGCTCTGCAGTTTGCTCTCGCAGTGCTTGCACTGGTAGGCGGAGCCCTGCAGCCGGGGGCCGCCGCCCAGGATGACGAAGTCCCTCTTGAGGTCCCGGCTATGGTGATCCGTGTAGTGCATGCTCAGCAGCTCAGCCGTGCTAAAGGACAGCTTGAAGCACTTGATGCAGCGGAACGGGAGCCACTCAATGTCCTGCCCTTCGTTTCCCTCCATCTCAGCTTTCTCGAAGCCACCTCTATCTTCTGAATCTTCCATCAGCATCGGCTTCTCGTGCTCGTCGGCGTGAGACCGCGGTGAAGTAGCCCCCTAGCTTGCTGGCGTGCTGCTTCTTGGGAAAACCCCGGGTGGCGCTTCATGTAATGGGACACGATGCCCTTCTTGCTGAAGGACTGGAAGGCGCACAGGGAGCACTTCTTCTTCTCCACGGCGCGCCGCAGCTCTTCGCTGAGTGGCGGGGAGTCATCCTTGGGTGGTGACGGGATGATCACTTTGTTGGGCTTGTCGCTGATGGTTCTGGAGGCCGCCAGGCAATGGGTGTAGTAGGCGTCGATGTCGTGACGCTTCTGGTAGTGGGCAGCCAGCCCTTTGCGGATGGGGTTGGTGTAGGCACACAGGGCGCACTTGAAGAGGTTGTTCTTGCCCTCGGGCTGGGCACGCACGTTGTTGTGCTTGATGCGATAGTGCCGGGCGATGCCCTTCCGCGTGGAGCAGAAGTACTTGCAGAGCTGGCACCGGAACACAGTGTGGGACACGAGGTGCGAGGTAGCGAAGTGAGACGTGGACATGGGCTCCTCTCCCACCTCGTCCTCCGTCACTGAGACCTGGGAGGGGCTCACTTCAGTGGTTATCTCGGGCTCGAGGGACATGGGCAGCTTTGGGGGCGACTGGGAAAAGACATCGTACTCCGGCTGGTTGTGGTACTTCTCATAGTGGATTTTGAGTTTCTCCAAAGTGCCGTGTGTGTAGGGACACAGTTTGCAGCGGTAGGCGCCATACCCTTGCTTGAAGATCCTGCTCGTCTCCTCTACGTCGTTCTGGGCTATGTCGGTGGACTGCTCCACGTCGTGCACGAAGTCCTCTGCGGTCACCTTGATGGACGGATGTCGCTTCTGGTAGTGGGTCAGAACTCCGTGGATGCGGGTGTTGATATAAGGGCAGTGCCTGCATTTGTAGACAGCGCCGGGGTTGATATCGATGTCCTGGGCAAAGTCGGCAGCCTTCACCTTCATGCCTGGGTGCTTCTTCCCATAGTGGGTCAGAAGGCCATGCAGGTTGTTATATTCAGACTGACACACTGTACACTGGTATGGGGTGGAGGAGATGGCGGGGTTAGCTGAGGCAAGCTGGATGGTCTTCTCAGGGGAAAGCCTGGCATCCTCGGGGCATTCAGCTTCCTGCTCAGGGAGCGGGCCGGGCATACTGTTTTCACAACTCACAGGGCCCACCAGGTCTTCAGAGGAAGACATGGGATTCTCCACGGCATCTTTCTCCTTGATGATATCCAGCAGCACCGACTCGTCCCCATTCATGGCCCAAGGGTGGAATGCTTGGTAGTGATTGGTGATGTCCCAGATGGAGAGGGCTTCGAAAACACAGTCTCTGCATCTGTATGTTTTGGCTTCAGCTGGCATAGTGAGAGAGGGAGGGGACGGGTCTGGCCCTGCCCAGAGCTTGGTGGCCATGTAGGTATAATCCACGTAATGCTCGGGTGCCTCCTTTGGTAATGCAGGAGCAAACCACTGGGCTCTGTGTGCGAATAGATGCACCACTCGCAGTGGTAGCCAGCTTCTATCAAGCCATCTAGAAATGCCCATCGCATGATGGACGTGACCGTGGCCTTCAGGGCAGGGTGGTCTTTCTTGATATGCTTCCTTAGGGCATAAAAGTAAGGGGAGGTGTATGAGCACTGCCTACACTTGAGTGCTCGCAGTTTTGTTTTGTCCCGCTCCACACCCGAGGCGGAGACCAGCATGCAGCTGGCAGGCTTCTTCTGGTTGCGGTCGCAGAGGCTTCGGATGGTGGCTGTGTGCTGCCGGATCACGTCTGCGTTGGCCTTGAAGTCTCGGTGCTTCTTCTGATAATGAATGAGGACACCTTTGACCGTCCGGTTCCCATAATCACAGTGCTGGCAAAAGAACATCTCATTCTCCATGGGAGGACCATCTCTCTCAGAGCTGCTCCGGTTGAGCTGTTGCATAGGGGCAGGTGGCCGGGGGGAGCCATGGGGCCCCTCCGGCCCTCTCATCATTGCAGCTGTGGGAGGAGCCTGTCTGATATATTTGGCAGTAACCTTTATTTCTGGGTGTCTTTTCTGGTAGTGGACAAGGACTCCCACAACTGACCGATTGCTGTAGGAACAGTGTTTGCAGTAGTAAAGCTCAGTACTGAGGTCTGGTGGCGGGGGTTGTGGGGGGGTGGGGAACCCATGGTGGACATTTTGGGAGACATTGGAGCACCCACCTCAAATGATAACTGAGAAAGGGCAGAGCCCCTGTCCACAGACACCATTCGCATGGTTTTCTGGATCCTAAAGTAGGAAGCCTTTTCTTCTGGGTGTTTCTTCTGATAATGAACCAACACAGAGTGCATGTTGGGGCTCGCGAAGGAGCAAACATCACAGTCGTACACGACAACGGTGTTGACCGAGGGGTCCTTCTGATTTTCACATTCTGGAGGAAAGGTCTTGGATGGAGTGTTTTTGGGGAACGGAGCTGGCAAACCGCCACCACGGGCCACGGGAGTGGACGTGGCCATGTTCTTCGGAGCCGAATTCAGGATCTCCCTCAGCGTCTGGGATTCTGTGCCTAGCCCCTCCTGCTGCTCCACCACATAGCTCGAAAATATCATGGCATTGTTAATCTTCACGGTGGGATGCATTCTTTGGTAATGTGGCATCAGGCTTCGGACATTCGGGCTTGTGTAGGAACAAAACCGACACCGGTAGATCAGGTCCGAGTGGTCAAAGTTGAGGACGTTCATGGCTTCTGGGTGGTGTTCGCCGTAATGCTGCTGCAGGTCTTCAAAGTTGGTGTAATCGATGTAGCATTCCAGGCATCGGTACACTGCACTGTGATCATTGGGGTCCAAGATGTACCTGAAGCTGAACTTAATGTATGGGTGCATGCGCTGGTAGTGGGTGCTGACACTCCGGGCAGATTTGTTGTTAAAGTCACAGTGTTTGCAATAATAAAGCCTTCCCGAGTCACTAAAGTCGGTATTTTCATTATTGTGCTCAGTTGCGTAGATAGGAGTCTGGGTGTTGAGCAGAGTAGTATTGGAAACCTGGTGATCTTTCATGTTGGTGGAGGAGCCGTAATAATCCTCTTCATCGTCAGAAAGGGTGAGCTCTATTTCAGCCCCATTGGTGGCATTGTAATCATGAGCAACAGTTCTGAAGTTGGGTTCCTTCGGGGCTCAGAGGCATCTCTCGCCCAGATCTGCTGGGCAGAAAAGGGTGTGGGAACCTCCAGGACGGGCTCCCGGTGGGTCTTCCTCCCTGTCCAGCTCCACCTCGATCTCCACTTCATTGTCCTCCTCTTCCTCCTCGTCATCTTCCACGTTGATCACTGCATCTTCCTGCTGTTTTGTTTGGTTAATTTTGCTCTGCAGGTTGCTTGCTATCTCGTCAATCCTGGTCCTCTTCTTCACGGGTGATAAGTCGAGTGGAAAGTCATTAGCAAGCTTCCTAGAGGCCTTGGCGACAAAATTGTTCTTGGAGGACAACCCAAGAATTGAGGTCTGACTTTTCTTCACAGTGTTGCTGGAAGAGGGGTGGCTGTCTGTCTCACTGTCCAATGGCAGGCTTGAGGTCTGCCCCTCAAATTTTGGCAAGTTGTCGCAGAAAGAGTGTTTGTGCTGCTGATGAACTCGCAGCCCTTTCAGAGTCGTAGTGGAGTAATTACACATGGTGCACTTGTAGGGGTGCAGGGGTGGGGCTTGCGTGGGCGGCGGGGGGAGGTGGCGGGGGCAGCTGGGGCTGGGGTGGCACCTGATGGGGTGACTGTAGCTGCGGCGGCTGCGGCTGTGACGGAGGTGGTGGCGGCAGCGGCGGCGGTGGCGGGGGCGGCTGTTGCTGCTGCAAGGGATCCAATAAGACCCCTGACTTTCTGCCATTGATGCTTGAGCTCTCGTGAAGACACGACACCTTCATTCAGTGAGGAGGAAATGCTTTCACTCTGGGAATTCACAGCATCCCAATCTGATGTGGTACCCGTGTGACACTGTTTGTGAGCCCCCAAGTTTTAACGAGCTCTTGCAAGTAAACGGACACTCATCACATTTGTAGACGGCTGTCTTTCCAGATAAGTGGATGTTTTCTATGTGACGGGAAATACTACGTCGGTGCATGGTTAGGAAAGGACAAAAGGGGCACTGGAACCTATTCATGAATCTTCTAAACGGGATCCCCTTGGTCTCCAATAATTTGTTGCCATCTGAGCCCATCAGCTGTTCTGCAGACATGCCTACTGTCTGGTGATCCATAGCATTTAAGCCATTTTCACTGTCTATTTCATTTAACTCTTCATCAGAACTGGAGTCATTCAGCATGCTGTTAGTTTCCAGGTCAGCAGAAGAATTGGTCATCTCAGGCATTCCATAACGGGATCTCTCTGCCAAGTTAACAAGGCCAGAATTGTGAGGTGACTTCGGCTTCATCTGAGAGTAAGACATGGGCGAAAACTTGGAAGCGGAAGAAGAATTGGGTCTCATGATAGAGTTGCCGATGGAGCCTCTGAAGTTGGAGACATTAGTGTTGGGTAACTCACGGCTGGCAGCATTCATGGACAAATAGGTGGAGTTAGAAGTGGGGCTGAGGTCGTTCTTATTCTGTGCCTCAGGCACATTTGTCCCTTCTTGCTGCTGCCTGAGACTGGACAGGATCTTGACCATGCTGCGGTGCTTCTTCATCATGTGGTCACACCAGCGTTCTCGGCGGGGGGGTCTGATAGCTGCACCACTCGCAGCAAAAGTTGCCTCGAGACTTGGTCAGTGGCTTGACCATTGATTCTAAGATGCTGCGCTCCACAACCTCTGCTGGCAGTTCCTTGCAGGGGTCCTGCAGGGACATGGGTTGGACCACTGGGTCTGGCATTGGAGCAGGGGCAGGAGGGGGAGCAGTGGTCTCCTTCAAATTGTTTTTGTGATACATCTTCTGATGCTTAATTATTCTTGCCCTCCTTGGTGACTTGTATGTGCAAAACTGGCAAGAGAAGACCTTTCCAAATCCCTCATGCATCATGATATTATAATTTAAGGATCCTGGAACAGGGGGTCCGGCTGAACTCTCTTCAGCTTGAGCTCCGTGGACCTTCCTAGTGTGTTCAATGAGGAGGTTTTTTGACCTGAAGTAGCGTACACAGAACTTGCATTGAAAAACTTGTTTGTTGGTTTGGGATTAGGGGCAATATGCTGACTGTAATATCCTGGACTATGGCCATAGTAACTTCCAGTCCCCAATGCGGCTGCATTTTGACCTAAAGAGAAAGCATAAGGTAAGTGAGGTAAGTGGGAAGAGAAGAGCAAAGCAAAAGCAAATCAAGAAACTCAATCATGCAAATCCAGTTTGCTTTTCAATTATTCTTCATTAATAAACATCACATTCAAAAGGCCTAACATCTCAAGATGAGGCCCTGAAGAGTAGTAACGAAGTGTTAATGAACATACACATGTTGCCTCTCATGGATGGAAGGTAGTGCTCAGCTTCAGGTACAAGACTCCCCTCATCTCTAGCTATGTGCCACAGAGCTATGCAAGTTTCACACACTGCGATAGTCATTCTAGAACTTTCCAAGATACTACCTTATGCTCCAAAATGAAAGGAAGCGAAGAGACATAAAGAAGCTGAAAGGACTACTGCTTGGGCTACTCAATAAGAGAAACATGATGCCCAAATCACAAACATGGCTCACAAAGGGGGATTCCAGGGCTTAGGACTCAATACTTTCCCTGCCATGGCCCAGGTTCAATCTCCGGCCAGGGAACCAAGATCCCTCAAGTTGTGTGGTGCAGTGAAAGAAAAAAGAAAAATGACTCACAAGGAGCAAGAAACTTTGTAGGAGCTGTGCATGTCAAGAACCAAGGCTACAGCTGCCTCAGTAGGGTACATAGCCTTTGCCTGTACAGGTTGCTCTAAGGAACCTGAGGACAGTCCCCTCCAGGGGACATTCCTGACTGGCATGCCAACCCCAAGCCAGGCTCCAGACAGGGTATGTGCTGGGACTTTAGAAAGCCCCAAGACATAGCGCCCAGGGTTCACATTGGCCAAGTCATAATATCCATCCATACCAAGTTGTAGAACAAGGAGTATGTGATTGAGGCCCTCCACAGGGCCAAGTTCAAGTTCCCAGGCCACCAGAAGAGCCACTCCTCCAGGAAGTGGGGATTTACTAAGTTTCCTGCAGATGAATCTGGAAATATGGTGCAGAAAAGTGACTCATCCGAGATGGCAGTATAGTCAAATACACCCCGTATCGTGGCCCTCTGGACAAATGGTGGGCTCTGCACTTGTGAGAGTCTTGGTGCTGTCGCCTCCTTACTCATGCCCACCAGTAAATCCTACTTTCCTGCCAAAAAATGTTTAAAAAGAACCACAGCTATAGGCTCAAAATAGATGAGGGTAGTGAAATACACCAGATGCGTCGATCCTAGGACAGATTTACCTGTTAAGTCCTCTGCAATCGCAAATTCATCCTTTATAGATGAAAACTCCACCTCTGTCTGGTTACTGGCATTCATGGACCCAGATCGTGACTCATTCGCATTGTCTTCAGCAACATCCGTCGGCTGCAGAAATGCCGTGTGGACATCCTGGATGTGCGCCTTGAGATCCTCGTAAGATGGGGCTCTGAAGTCACAGCCATCACACTGAAGCACCTCCATCATCTGGGTCTACTCTTTCACATTAGGAACCTGGGGCAGAAGGCAGAACAGAACGCCTTAAGGCCTGCACTCGCTGCATACCCCCAAGCTGGTGGGGCTACGAGTCCACTAATGGAAGAATTCCACTATCAGCCAATTTCTCTCACTGGACTTTGCCAGATGCAACAGTGGTCAAAGAAAGGAAATCAGACATAGGAGGAAAAAAAAAACCAAACTTTTCCTAGCTTGATATATCATCAAATGCCATTTGTCAAGAAAACCCTTAATACTTTAGAAGTTTTCGTAGTTTCTGAATGTCTTGACTGATTTCAGATTTCCTGTTAAGTTAATACTGACTTTGATTCTAGCTGAGACCTATTTTCTTTTTGAACCGAAATCTTCTCAGAGTAAAGAGACTGCCCATATAGAAGAAAGAGTAAACTTCAGTCTTCATTAGGTGTTTTAATACAAGAACATCAATGTTTTATCAGCAAATGGTGCAACAGTGTGGAACCTCAGAGTAGCAGTGGAAAAAGCTTTTACTGTACTTTTTATTCTTCTACTATCTTAACTGATATTAAGATACACCTCCTTCTTCCTTCCTTTTCTTACACAGTGTATTTTTTTTTCATGAGCTAAATGGTTATTTGCTTTTTACTACCTACCAA
Organism: Nanger dama; assembly: GCA_917880005.1. NCBI lineage: Eukaryota > Metazoa > Chordata > Mammalia > Artiodactyla > Bovidae > Nanger > Nanger dama. Next base: position 23,134,177 of record CAKJTW010000025.1, on the reverse strand, counting down.
TTATAACCTAACAGCTTCTCCAATCTAATTAGGTCATAAAATATTTCTCATGAGATTCTCAAACAACCAACTCTAGATGACAATCCAGTTTCTAGTTTCAAGTTGCACCTTAGTACCTCAATTCACACTAAGGCAACAGAAACACATGTGGTTTGGAAGAAGGGCTTCTAAGGCAGGACCTTCTCTTTTCCCACTTTTCCCCTTTACGAATGTGAAGTGCATACTTGGGCATAAAAGGTGGTAATCCTCGAATAAGGCAAAACTTGCCCTGGCCACTTTTGCCCTCTATTTACTGTGTGACTGAAAGATACACATAGCTTCCCATAAACTATGAATGGAGAGACTCACCATTAAGAAGTTAAAAATGTATGAGAAGGCATGCCCTTCATATCTTCATGTATACCCTGAATTGAGATACCCAGTTATTATCCTAATGACAGAGTTAGTTCACTGAGCTCATGGCAGACTCTACTGAAGCCAATGTAATCTAGAACCAGATGTCCAAGCAGAAAAGCCACAGCCAAACCTTTCACTACTTTGATGGTATTTAGCACCTTCTATACTTTTATTGTAAAAGATCAATTATTTCCGCAAGGGGAAGAAAGTCGAGGAATCTGTCAATGTAGTGAAAGGAGCTATGACAGGAGGATTTTCTCTGAAAGAATGCTCCTGCCGATAGCCTGTGAAAATAACTCCTGGCAAGTCCAGCTCTGGACAGCCTGAGCTCGTAGGGTGAGAGGCACTTATTTACCTTCTCTCCTTTCACCCAGCAGTTTCTCCTTTTGCAATAAACCCTGAACTGTGCACCAGACTTCTTTTCAGCTAACTCAGCCTCCATGTTCCGGGCCACACCAGCTTTTTTTCTGTCTCAGCACCAACCCAAATTGTGTGGAAGAGGTTGCTATCAGCTCTGGATCAAATTACAGCCGACACGGACGCCCCACCCCACTTCTCCTTTTCGCACAGCCCATTAGACCTGAAAACAAATTTTTCCATAGTGCAGACAACTCCTGCATTTAGAACACTTCACAGCAAAAGGCGGATCATCCAGGGTGCGCTCCCCATCCCCCAGCTTAGTCCTTTCATCTCAGCCAAACAAGCCACAGCTCTGCTGAATGTGTTTATCACACTTTCAAGAGATAGGAGCTCCTGCGTCACTGAAGCTCTAAGACTCACTAAGCTGCCCTAGTCCTCTGAGCTTTAGGAGCGGCCATTTTAGCTCAGAGCTTCCCCTCCGAGCACAACATGGCTTCTCTGGGATGGATGCTGCCAGGCTGACAGGCAGAGGAAACAGGAGAGGAGCAGTCTGGGCCCCCTCCTCTGCCCTCCTCCTCTCAACAAAGAAGGAACTGTTTCCACTCCTTCCCGAAAAAGCAGCACCTTTCTCCTCCTCACATGTCATTCACCAAGGATCTCCCGAAGGTTCTTTTATCCCATGATTGATGGGCTGGTACGTTCATCCCAGCACAGCCCTGGTTACTGCAGGATGTTCCTGGACATGACCCTGTTCTCCAGCAGCCTTTGGGGATGTGCTGGGGGGCGGGGGGAACCTCCAGAATGCCTTGGCTTCTTGGGAGTCGTCCTTCCACACACAGAAGACATACCACCCGACTCTGCTTGCCGGATTCCAAAGTCTAATGACCTTTGTTAATCACCAGCCAGTCTGTCTGCATCAGCAGACCCTGCCAACAGGCACACCCTTCAACACAAAGGCTGTAGCTATTCCTTTTAAAAGAGGTTCTCTGAAAGCTCCATTGTGTAGCCGAGAGGAAAACAAAATCTCTTCCCTTCAAAACTTCAAGCCTTTAGAAATAATGTAACAGAAGGCTTTCTGCTGTGTGTCTTTTGGAAAGTTTGAGCCTCATTCTCACTACATCCACCCAAAAAATGACAGTTCTGCCCAAGGAAAGCAGGACACCTTTGGCATTAAGTCATCCACCCCAAGATGAAATTCATCTCTCCACATGGGTATCTAATATCTTGGTGTCTTCCAAAGCTGTTATCAAGGATTCAGACTTCACTGGATGCAAACACAAATCAACAGCTTTCTTGTTCTGCTACAAAGGAGATTAAAGGGTTAGGAGATCAGGGGGAAAAAAAAAGGCCCTGATTTGGAAAAAGAAGAGATGATGAAAGTGATTTCCTAATGGGTTCTAGCTTTAATGTTGTTGCAGACTCTACCTCAAAAATAGCGCAGAGCCTTAGAAGAGGTTAATCTCCAGGCTGCCGAGAGAACCAGCGTCAGGTACGGCTGAAAGGCCTTCAATTTGATGTCCTGAAATGAGGATGTAGCCTCCTCTGAAAGGCATTTTGTCTTTGTGCACATATTGCTCCTGGAGACGTTGACAGAAGAAGAAAACAGAAATTGCCAGCATGGCCTCAACAAGCAGACACAGAGACGTGATGTGTTTATGAGACTGAGGACAGACACATGGGCAAGAAGCGAGAGGAGGAGGCGGCGGAAGAGGGGAGGAGAGAGACAAGGAAAGCTGGACCTGAGGATGACCCATTCATCAACCCAAGGATGTTTTTGCAGCAGATGGGAAGCTCTGAGAAGCCAACAACAAAGATGGGAACAAAGATGAGAAATACGCTATTGCATATTTGAGTGTTTCATCAACTGAGAAAGAACAGCAACCCTAAAGGGCTAAACCAGACACTGATAGCTACCAAATGATGATTTAAAGTTAACAGCCTTGATCTCCTATCTACTTAATTTTAAAATACAGCTGCCATAGTGAGATTATTAGCGATATTTCTTTTCCTACTGACCAGCAAAATCAAAAGTAGAAGAGAAAGCTTCTGAATTAACTAGAAAGAAATGCTATTTCAAAGGTCATGAGATAAATCTACAAGTCAAACAAGCACCCTCTACCCCCATCTCCTACTCCCAATACAGTATCTCCAGACCATTCAAGGTCAAACAGGCATCAGAAGACTAGACTCTCAACAGCATCCAGGATGATGCCTTAGCAGACAGATGAATATGAGTTTGCTCCCAAATAAGCTAACATCTAATGTGATTTAGTCCTCCTAACGTGAAACCTCTCAGTTCAGTCAGTCAGTTCAGTTGCTCAGTCATGTCCAGCTCTTTGTGATCCCATGAATCACAGCACTCCAGGCCTTCCTGTCCATCACCAACTCCTGGAGTTCATTCAAACTCACGTCCATCGAGTCGGTGATGCCATCCAGCCATCTCATCCTCTGTCGTCCCCTTCTCCTCCTGCCCCCAATCCCTCCCAGCATCAGTCTTTTCCAGTCAGTCAACTCTTCGCATGAGGTGGCCTAAGTACTGGAGTTTCAGCTTTACTGATCTCCTTTAGAATGGACTGGTTGGATCTCCTTGCAGTCCAAGGGACTCTCAAGAGTCTCCTCCAACACCACAGCTCAAAACCATCAATTCTTCGGCACTCAACTTTCTTCACAGTCCAACTCTCATATCCATATATGACTACTGGAAAAACCACAGCTTTGACTAGACAGACCTTTGTTGGAAATGTAATGTCTCTGCTTTTGAATATGCTATCTAGGTTGGTCATAACTTTTCTTCCAAGGAGTAAGCGTCTTCTAATTTCATGGCTGCAGTTACCATCTGCAGTGATTTTGGAGCCCAAAAGAAATAAAGTCAGCCATTGTTTCCACTGTTTCCCCATCTATTTGCCATGAACTGATGAGACCAGATGCCATGATCTTCGTTTTCTGAATGTTGAGCTTTCAGCCAACTTTTTCACTCTCCACTTTCACTTTCATCAAGAGGCTTTTTAGTTCCTCTTCACTTTCTGCCATAAGGGTGGTGTCATCTGCATATCTGAGGTTATTGAGATTTCTCCCAGCAATCTTGATTCCAGCTTCTGCTTCTTCCAGCCCAGTGTTTCTCATGATGTACTCTGCATAGAAGTTAAATAAGCAGGGTGACAATATACAGCCTTGACAGACTCCTTTTCCTATCTGGAACCAGTCTGTTGTTCCACGTCCAGTCCTAACTATTGCTTCCTGACCTGCATATAGGTTTCTCAAGAGGCAGGTCAGGTGGTCTAGTATTCCCATCTCTTTCAGAATTTTCCACAGTTGATTGTGATCCACACAGTCAAAGGCTTTGGCATAGTCAAGAAAGCAGAAATAGATGTTTTTCTGGAACTCTCTTCCTTTTTCCATGATCCAGCAGATGCTGGAAATTTGATCTCTGGTTCCTTTACCTTTTCTAAAACCAACTTGAACATCTGGAAGTTCACGGTTCACATATTGCTGAAGCCTGGCTTGGAGAATTTTGAGCATTACTAGTGTGTGAGATGAGGGCAATTGTGCGGTATTTTGAGCATTCTTTGGCATTGCCTTTCTTTGGGATTGGAATGAAAACTGACCTTTTCCAGTCCTGTGGCCACTGCTGAGTTTTCCAAATTTGCTGGCATATTGAGTGCAGCACTTTCACAGCATCATCTTTCAGGATTTGAAATAGCTCCACTGGAATTCCATCACCTCCACTAGCTTTGTTCGTAGTGATGCTTTCTAAGGCTCTCTTGACTTCACACTCCAGGATGTCTGGCTCTAGGTGAGTGATCACATCATTGTGATTATCTTGGTTGTGAAGATCTTTCTTTGTACAGTTCTTCTGTGTATTCTTGTCACCTCTTCTTAATATCTTCTGCTTCTGTTAGGTCCATCCATACCATTTCAGTCCTTTATCGAGCCCATCTTTGCATGAAATGTTCCTTTGGTATCTCTAATTTTCTTGAAGAGATCTCTAGTCTTTCCCATTCTGCTGTTTTCCTCTATTTCTTTGCATTGATTGCTGAGGAAGGCTTTCTTATCTCTTCTTGCTATTCTTTGGAACTCTGCATTCAAATGCTTATATCTTTTCTTTTCTCCTTTGCTTTTTGCTTCTCTTCTTTTCACAGCTATTTGTAAGGCCTCCCCAGACAGCCATTTTGCTTTTTTGCATTTCTTTTCCATGGGGATGGTCTTGATCCCTGTCTCCTGTACAATGTCATGAACCTCATTCCATAGTTCATCAGGCACTCTGTCTATCAGATCTAGGCCCTTAAATCTATTTCTCACTTCCACTGTATAATCATAAGGGATTTGATTTAGGTCATACCTGAATGATCTAGGCTCTAGACTATTCCAATTTTCCATGACTCTGCAGTACTACTGATTACCACAGGTTGGTTTTTTCACTTTACATTTATAGGCTGGGTGTTGCACGAGGTGGAGTTTTGATGGAAAACCCAAAACCCAACTTTCATGTTGCATAAACTCTTGAAGACATTTTAAAGGAAAATCCAGAGATCTTGTGAAAGGCTGGAAATACACACTTGAGAACAGGGAAATGGAAAGAATAGCCACTGGCTGCTCTTTCTCAATCTTAAAACGGCAATTATCAATTTATTTACAAAACAAACTGAGTCAAAGACATAGTAAATAAACTTATGGTTATCAAAAGGAAAAGTGGAGTGGGGGAAGGATAAATTAGGAGTTTGAGATTAGCAAATTATATGAAATAACAAGGTCCTACTGTACAGCACAAGGAAATATGTTCAATATCTTATAATAAACTCTAACAGAAAAGAATCTGAAAAGGAATAAATTTTATATGTATATATATGTATAACTGAATTATTTTCTGTATATCATAAAGTAATACAATATTGTAAATCAACTATACTTCATTATTTAAAATCACCAATCTACCATCTGCCCACCATGTTCTGTGTTTAGAATTTCCAGGGGCCCATTATGCCTCTGTTTTCCTCCTGTGAAAGTGAAAGGTTACATTCCAGGGGTTCATGCTGTGTCTTCCCCATTCACTGCCCAGACCCAACAGGAGAAGGGAGGCACCCTGGGTTGCTGGCGGGTGCTTCCACAATCCTGCCACCACCAACCCGCCCCCAGGTCAGCCTGGGGAGCACTGTTCTCCAAGCTTGCATGCAGCATGAGTATTTTCAAGTCAAAATCCCAACTGTCTCCAGGAAGTGTCCAGAGGAAAACGTGCAGGCCTTGTCTGGACCTACACTGTTCCCTGACTGAAGGACTGCAGACCAGAAATAAAGCCGTGAAGCACTGCAGCCACAGGGATTCAGGAGCTACTAATTATATGCTTCAAAGCCTTTGAGAAATAGAACCAGAAACACTGTAAGATGCCTCTCCTCTGTCCACTCCAGAAACCCAGTTTCATTTATAAGACACTGAACTTCCCAGTTCTCCTGAGTTATAACTCTAAGAAAAGGCTTTAGTGAGCACCTGTTGTCTGTGCTTTTACTTTCTCCTTTCCTATGAATGGAAAAACCAATTACCCAAGGTCAGGTAGTGGAATGCATAAACTGCGGAACTGTTCGGCTGGAAAGACAGAAAAATCAGAAACTTAAAAGATCATTCTACAATGCAAATGTATTTGAGATCAGAAACTGTTGCTATGATGAGGTCAAAGAGCTGCGGAATGTTTTGGAAGGTTAGCACCTTTCATTTCAAGCCCCAGGAACGTGGTTTGGGAAGAAAGAATTTTCACGCTTAGCCTGAAAAATGAGGGGGGGGAAAAATCACTAATCCACTTCTATGTGTGGGCTGCTACTTTCAGCAACAAGGTGTGTTGTGTATCACTACTTATCATTTACTCTTGTCATAGTCCAAGTGGCAGTGTTAATAATTTAAAAATCATTTAAAGCATCTTTCCAACCAGGAATGTTCTAAGAAATGGAGATAAAACCTCCTTTCAGGAAAAGGAACAGTTGTTATGGAATCATACTTACAAATGCAAATACAGAATATGCATACATTCACACACACACACACACACACACACACACACACACCACACACCCCCCAGTGCCCATGCATGCCCATATACACACACATATATCATAGGGTGCTTGTTCTCTACACATACATATATACATATGTGTATGTAGATATAAAATAACTTTCTTGATTTAATTTGAACTCAGACATGGGCATGTGCCCTCCAAATTTAACAGTTCTGTTTACAACACTTCTGAATACCAATGACATACATATTCATCCTATGGTATAGTGATTTAACAAAATAATAAGCCAGCAAAATAAACCAACAAAGAACTTTCAACAAGCTACCTCCATCAATCCCACATTTGGTACAACTATAGATCCTGGCTCACCATGTGGTGTCTTCAAATGTCCTGTCCAATGTTTATACTGCTTGCTACATGATCTAAGCAGTTCTGTGTACTCTTGGCAATTCACCACACTAATGAAAGGTTTAACATATCAGGAAGGATAAATAATTAAGGAATTCAGAAGGGAGACACAGCTGTTCCTCAAAACCAAATTTTCAGAAGAGAAAGGATTAATTTGCAATCACATATGTAACCCTCAAGATGAGACAGAATTTAAATAGCAGTAAAGAAATACTAGGTGACCCTGAGTGCTGCCAATGGCCATGGATGGCCTCTGTTTCATGGGGTTGGCCTGGTGCATCTCCAGGACACAGTCTGAAGCAGACAGTCTGCAGGTTTATAACCCCAGCCCCTTCCCACCAAGGATGCTAGTCTTCAGGTTCTCTCTTATTTTAGCTTTGTTCTCCTGAATCAAGTTTTCAAGTTTTACAGAGCATGCTGGAGTAATATTTCATAACAGGTACCTTAGGGATCATTATTCAAATGAGATGATTTAATCCAAGTGACCCCCCAAAAGTATCAGATATGTAAACAAGAAGCCATTCTGAGTGATCTATTATGAAAGCAGGTAGTGAGTGTCTAATACAGAAAGAGATAGTACATACCTTCTGGAGAATTCACGCATTCCTTTGCAATGATATAAGGCTAATTGAGGCCAACAGGCCAATAGGCAGCCTGCCAGCTCTCCTGTCCTTAGAAAAGGAAGCGTGTGATTTGAACAAGGAGATAAAAGAGGAGAGAAGGGACTAGAAAAGAAAGGGAGGAAGCAGGGTGGTATCTCAGGAGCTTTAGACTTCATTGTCTGGGAAGGGGAACCTGCAGGTCTCCAGATAAATCCTGTTCTGAGAAGCGTCTCAACAATATTCTCCTTGAGAAACAAAACAAATGAAGACGCCTCCACATGCTGAAATTCCCAAAGGCAACCATGATAAATGAGATCCCAGCTCACTGTGTTCTTCCAAACGACAGAAAACTATTCTCTGGATTGAATGAATTCTCTGAAATGTCATGGGTCCATCTGGAAGTTCCTTGGAAACTCTGAAGACATTCTTGTCTGAGCCTGGAGACCAAGAAAGACCCGATTTCTCTCCTCTAAAGCCAAACCTCGCCCCAGTGGCGGAGACAGAGAATCACGGTGTTCCTTCATAGACGCTTCAGAATGCTGGCTGCATTTCCACAGGCACTTTGCACACTACAAGAACTCTCATTATAAAAATTGTAAAATTAAAGGGAAGTTGCAGATATGCTGCTGGGTCTTCATTACAGAACTGATTAAGACGCAGAGTAAGCACAAGCTGCATTCAAAGACATCTTCCACAACGTGAAAGACCAAAGTACGCTCTGAGCAGCTCCTCTGTGGGTTTGAAGGTCTCTGTGACCGCAGGCCTTGGGCCTGTCTTCAGGGCCAAATCTGTGCCTGGCCCAGGAAGTCTGGCCAACTCCACCAAGTCTAAATTCTACAGTTCCAGTGAGTGAAATGGAAAGGAAAATGGCAACCCATTCCAGTGTTCTTGCTGGGAAAATTCCATGGACAGAGAAGCCTGGCAGGTTACAGTCCATGGGGTCACAAAGAGTCAGACACGACTGAGAGATGAGCACACACACACAGAGTGAATGAATCCAGAAACCATTTGAACAACTTACCTTGCTCCTTATTACTTTTGGAGAAAAATAAAACAGAATGAAAGGATCTATGGCTTTTGAAAGTATACAGAAGTACAAGGAAAAACCTCTTATATTTGAGGAAAAGCCCACAAAATCCCAATTTAATCTCTGCAAGACTTATTTATGGCTTTGAGCTCATGGTTCGCTCAGAAAATTCAGACAAGTCACTTCCTTTAAGTGAGAATTGCCCCAAGAATACCTCTATCTGTGGTACACAAAGCCCTGACTCAGGCAAGGCAATGACCTTTCCAGTCTTTCTTATATTTGACAAAATATAATCACACCATAGTTCCTGATCTAACTACCCTGTCAGGATGAAAGCCTTAAGCAGATTGCTTTCTAGAAAGGTAAACAGTGGCTGGGCTTGTGTGAATCGTGAATTGTGAACACTCTGAAGTCCTCCTGTACATGAAGATTGTGACTTTTTTTTTCTCCCCTTGGTTTCCACCTCAATCAGAAATCATTAGAAGGCTGTCTTCCCGCTTATTAAACTAACCAACTAGCCCATTCAGATCCACTGGTTCTCCCACCCTTATTCCAGGAAAATAGGAAAAACACACTATGTGTTTATGTACGGATTTGGCAGATACACAAGAATTAGGAATATATATTTTTAATGATAGCTAAGGAATTTAAATAGATGGGGAAACAATGGAAACAGTGAGACACTATATTTGGGGGCTTGAAAATCACTGCAGATGGTGACTGCAGCCATGAATTTAAAAGACGCTTGCTCCTTGGAAGGAAAGCTATGATCAACCTAGACAGCATATTAAAAAGCAGAGACATTACTTTACCAACAAAGGTCCATCTAGTCAAGGCTATTGTTTTTCCAGTAGTCATGTATGGATGTGAGAGTTGGACTATAAAGAAAGCTGAGCACCAAAGAATTGATGTTTTCGAACTGTGGTGTTGGAAAAAACTTTAGAGAGTCCCTTGAAGTGCAAGGAGATCCAACCAGTCTATCCTAAAGGAAATTAGTCCAGAATATTCACTGTAAGGACTGATGCTGAACCTGAAACTCTAATACTTTGGTCACTCTGATGCGAAGAACTGACTCACTGGCAAAGACCCTGATGCTGGGAAAGATTGAAGGTGGGAGGAGAAGGGGATGACAGAGGATGAGATGGGTGGATGGCATCACCAACTCAATGGACATGAGTTTAAGGAAGCTCCAGGAGTTGGTGATGGACAGAGAAGCCTGGCATGCTGCAGTCCATGGGGTTGCAAAGAGTTGGACACAACTAAGCGACTGAACTAAACTGAAGGAATTTCTTTTCTCTTGCAATCTTCAATCTACTCTCAGCAAGTAAGTTTACTTGCTGCACCTCAAGAACTTCTAAGGAGAAAGTTAAGACATTTGTCTGCCAACACAACAGAGTTTTCTTACATGAAAACACTACAGTGGCTCAGGTACTTGACCAAGCCCCACATTCCATAAATCCTTAATGATAAATCTCATTTTGCAACAAACTTTTCAGCTTATTCACTATTGAGCTGCTCAAAAAAAAAAAAAAAAAAAGACAAGGATACAAAAATGCCTCTCCAAAAGTAAAAGAATTTGTTCTCAGCAGGTGTGATAACCTCTCCTGCCACCTTCACCTTGAACAAGTCTTTGGAAGCCTTTACTTGGACTATTTGCTAAATGAAGAGATTAGATTATGATAGTCAACCTTTTTGTACAATGGGAGGGTTTTATAAAATTTTCTTCTCACAGTTTGAAAGATTTTTTCAGACTTAATTCATCCTTCGCTTTTTATTATACTCAGAGACAAATAAATGCCCTGTTTTATATGGCTGACTCCTCCTCATGCAGTTCTGGGCTCAAAGTTCTAGGAGCTTCCTCACAACTCCATCTAACTAGCCTGCTTTCCCCACTCCCATGAAACTGAGTCCCCATCCACAACTCTGACCGTACTCACATCCTCTCTACCATGGTAAGTACCTTGTAAGTTGCTTCACTGCGGCTATGACACCTGTGGGGGTCTCCCTCTGCAAGAACAGAGGCACCCTGAGAGCAGGCCTGTCTATTTACATGGGTGTTTTCAGCACTGGAGACAATTCACACCACAGGTACTTTGCAAATGTGTTGAATGAATGAATCAGACCTTAGGAATGACTGCATTCCAATTGAACATAAAAAGATTGGTCATGAGCGTTAGATTCTTCTACTACCCTATGCTGTCATTCAGCAGTGGTCGCAAGAAGGGGCAATCTTGCCCCCACAGACTCCAGCCCAGGATTATTTCGAGACATTTTTGGTTCTCACAGCTGGTAATGGGGAGAGGCCAGGGATGTTGCTAAACATCCTACAATGCACAGGACAAACCCCGTAAGAAAGAATGATCTGGTCCAAAATGACAAAAATGAGGAGGCTGGAAACCCTGTCACGAGTGGTCCTGAGGTATTTTCAGTTTCTGAATATAAGCCACCTGCCTTCATAAGCCTTTCATGTGGTCCTGGCCGGGAAACTCTGGACTAGATGATGAGCAAGCTCAAATGTTCTATCATTCAAAATGATATTAGCAGCCTTCCTGTCCTATGGTATCATGAGTTTTTAGTTTTTTCTGTTTTGGGCATTTTACTATAAATGTTTCAAGAAAAATCCAACATTAAGGCATGCTACTGGTCCATCTTTCTTTAGTGATAAGCCCCTTGCACTGATGATGACCCTATGGGCTTTGTGGATAAGGGCTTAACATCATTAAAAATTGTCAAGTCCTACAGTTAGCACATGGCCTCAAACTAAAATTTCTATGAAAAATACCATGCACGCTTTCTCTTCTCCAACATAAAAATTATCTTCCCTCAAAGTGACGGGGCCCTGGGCTAATCAAAATCACTCTTCAAAGGATGAGTGCTGTGTTCCTTCTGGTTCTTATATCCTCAGGGTCCAGCATAGATCTGGCCTTCCCTGACATGACCTGTGGGATGAATGAGTTGTATGCAAGCCTGCATTCCAGGAGGAAATTAAACCAGTGATACCAAGACAAACTAAATATCTAGGAACCTAAGCAATTCCAGAGAGCTTCCATGACCAGAAAAGCAAAATAAAACATAGCACCATATGATCCTGCCCCTAGTCAACTAATAAAGTTCATGTAGCCGCATCACAGTGCTTGGCTGATGACTGAGAGAGTAAGACTTCTAAGTTTCCACTTGTTCATCATATGTGAGGTGGCCATCTTACTTTCCTCACTACCCGAGGGGAAAGGGACTTCCCTGGTGGTCCAGTGGTTAAGAATCCACCTGCCAATGCAGGGGACACAGGTTCTATCCCTGGTCTGGAAAGATTCCACATGCCTTAGGGCAGCTAAGCCCATGTGCCACAACTACTGAGTTGGCGCTCTAGAGTCTGTGCTCTGCAACAAAAGAGGCCACTGCAACGAGAAGCCTGTGGACCACAACTAGAGAAAGCCACATGCAGCAACTAAGACCCGTGCAGCCAAATCAGGAAACAAAAGGATCAAAAGGGAGAAGGGACTCTGGTGATACCATTCCACCACATTATTTCTAACTGCTCAGCTCCCCTGAATCATCTGGAATCATCACCTGGGTCCTCACTTGACTGTCTGGTTGCCTGCTGCTGCTGCTGCTGCTGCTAAGTTGCTTCAGTCGTGTCCGACTCTGTGCGACCCCATGGACTGCAGCCTACCAGGCTCCCCCGTCCATGGGATTTTCCAGGCAAGAACACTGGAATGGGTTACCATTTCCTTCTCCAGTCTGGTTGCCTACATTCCACCAAAAAAACTTTCAATTCTTTTTTTTCTTATTTTTAAAAATTATTTTACTTTATAATACTATATTGGTTTTGCCATACATCAGCATGAATCTGCCACGGGTGTACATGAGTTCCCAATCCTGAACTACACCCGCCCCCCACCTCCCTCTCCATACCATCTCTCTGGGTCATCCCAGTGCCCAGCCCCAAGCATCCTTGTTTGTAAAGATTCTGGAAACCCAGAGGAACGATTCTCTCCTGTAGCTCAAAACTGTATAAACCTTTTCAGTAGAGGGAACTATCGTGTTGGTCAAAACAATCATTCAGGATTTTTCTGTAAGGTGGTACAGAAAAATCCAAACGAACTTTTTGGCCAATAAAATATAACAACATTAAACAGAAGCAGAGTTTTCTCAAGCTCTTCCCTGGTGGCTCAGAGGGTAAAGAATCTGCCTGCAATGCAGGAGACCCAGGTTTGATCTCTGGTTCAGGAAGATCCCCTGGGAGGAAGGAAATGGCAACCCACTCCAGTATTCTTGTCTGGATAATTTCATGAACAGAGGAGCCTGGCAGGCGATAGTCCATGGCGTCCTAAAGAGATGGACATGACTGAGGGGACTAATACTTTAGAGTTTTCTCTCCTTGGCTTCCCTAAAAATATTGAAACAATAAATTATGAGAGGAGATCTCAAAGACCATTTAGTCCAACATGGCCCAATATTTTCATTTTTCAGCTTGTGAAACTGAAGGTCCCAGGAAAATTAGTCTGCCTAAGGTTTCTGGAACATGTTCTCTGGAGCAGGGGAAAAATCTATTGAATTCCATAATTTGGGAAAGGAAATCAGCAGTGAAAATGCTCTATAAATGTTATTCAGTTCATTAATGTCTATTCACACTTGAAGCCCATGCTCCATATATTCTCACTAACAGGAATGTTTCTTTACTGAGGAGGCAGATTCCAGCATAACCCCCAGTGTCTCCTCCACTCTGAGTTCTATACTTAGGAGCTTAACTGAAAAGGTGCAAAATCCATCTTCTGCAGTTTGACTGTTCAAAGATCTTAGGCATGCAAGCAGTGTGCCCCTGCTTTGGAAACACATTTGGAAGACTGAAAGTTGCTGACAAAGGTATACACAGAAGGACGTGAGCTATAACACTGAATTATCTTCCCTCAGAATCCAACCTCGTGGAATCAGAACAAGGTTATGTAGTAGCTTTATGCCCGCCAAATCTACCCCATGAGAAACATCGTCTTGTTTCTTATGGAAAATGTGCTCTGCCAACAAAGTCACTGACGAGGCTGGCTGAATGAGTCTTACGGGTATCTGGAAATATCAGGGTCAGTTCATTTAAACAAAGGGGAAGAGCAGTCAGTCCTCCAAACAACTGGCAGGAAAGCTTTCTCCTTGTGGCACAACTAGTTAAGTGTCTCAGACCGATAATTCCAGAATATTGGTGAAGCTACCACTTCACATTATGTTATCATGTCCTAGAACCAACCACAACTTACAATATTGCACCATGTTTACTAATACTATATATAAAGTATACAGATTTATCTATATTCCTAATAGATCTCTCTATCCATTTGCTGGATATGAAAACCTAAATGTGGGCTTCCCTGTTGGCTCAGTGGTAAAGAATCTGCCTGCCAACGCAGGAGACACAGATTCGATCTCTGATCCAGTAAGATCCCACATGCCACGGAGCAACTAAGCCCAGGAGCCACAACTGCTGAGCCCACGTGCTACAACTACAGAGGCCCATGCTCTCTAGAGCCCACGTTCCACAACAAGAGAAGCCACTACAATGAGAGGCCCGAGCACGGCAACTAGAGAGTGGCCCCCTTTCGCCGCAAATAGAGAAAGCCCACGTGCAGAACAAAGACTCAGAACAGTCAAAAAAAAAAACATTTTTTTAAAGCTAAATGTATCTAAAAGGCCAGAAATCACCTTTAACTTTTCAAATATTCCCTGTAAAATCTCTTAGGAAAGGGTCCCTTATCATAATGAAAAGAATGACTTAGAAATCAGGAAGATGCTGAGATGGAGCTGAGATCTCCATGTTTGTCCATGTTTTTCTTCCCATAGAATAGTTGCACTGACATTTTGAAGATCCATGTAATTTTCATCCTTTAAGTAAATGATTCTCAAAGAGAGGTCCCTAGATCAGCAATATCATCATCCACCAAGAATTCATTAAGAATGGAATTTCTCATGTTCCACTCCAGACTCAGTGAATCAGAAACTCTGGGGTAGGGCCCACAATCCATATTTTTAACAAGCCCTCAGGGTGATTTTGATGCTCATTCCAGTTTTAAGATCAAGCTCAGCTTTTCCTTCCAGTCCCTGAGACCACCAGCTAAAATGCTGTTTCCTTCTCTTCGCACTGGGAATCCTACTTACAAGGGCTGTTGATTGAGTGAATATGAAACAGCTATGCAGTCTTTAAAGAGCCTAGGAGAGGACTAATGTTTGCAAATATTTCATTTCTTATTTAGCAATTACTGGAAAAATACTAAATTGTAGACTCTAGCATCAGAAGTTAGTAAGAGCACACCCATAAAAGACAGTGTTAGTATCTGTGAAAGAGTGAACACTGTGGCCAAGACGATGCTGATACTGATATTCATCTCGCTTAATAATTTTAAACTGTTCATGACATGGTGTCCTTGATATTTCTAAAGTGGAATGTGGCAATCCACAAAGTAAAGAATTGGAGTATTTCATCCAAAAAATACAAAGAGTTGGGTAAATCCTGAGGACCCTAGACTCTTCCATAATAGGAAGCTTTCTTAGTAAACAAATCTTATTAGAAAACACTTTCAAACTTGGAGTGGTTATTTGATTATCACACTAAAGCTGCAGTTCTGAGTTAAATCCGTTGTAAGAATCAACATTTGAAAACATAAATGTGTCCCTCAAAAGAAGGGTGTGTGCTTTCAGCTAACCAAGGGACTTCCAGAAAAAAAATGGCGGCTAACTGTCTCAAAGTACAAACAAAGGCTAGAGTAAAGGAAAAGAAAGAGGAAAATATAAACAAAGAAGAAAAATTGCCCACCCCAAACCAGTAGATCTATGGCACCCTCAAATCAAAAACAGAATCACAGAGTTCATCAACTGTGTCGTACCAACGTATCTAACCAGGACCTTTGTAGATTGCTGAAGGCTACAGAAGAAAGACAAGCCACCAACACCCAGATTCAGGTTGTGAAAGCAGAATTAAGTAGGACTTTAGGAGGAAATTTAAGATATTACCCTCCTTACTTAGAAGGCAAAAGAAGGTTCTCAGAGGTATATCCTAATTAAAGATGAGTTAGGAAAAAAATGAACTGAGGTCAAAAAGTGAAGGAAAAGACCAATGAACAATCTATTTTGTAGGACAGGACACAGAATAATATTATATAAAACAACAGATAATGTAAAAGAAGATATCAAAGATAGGGTGATAAAACATCAGAATGAGATAAAAGAGATGCTGGCAGTTGAAGAAAAAAACTGACAACAAAAATAATATCACTGCAGAACCAACAAATATATTAAA
Organism: Nanger dama; assembly: GCA_917880005.1. Lineage (NCBI taxonomy): Eukaryota > Metazoa > Chordata > Mammalia > Artiodactyla > Bovidae > Nanger > Nanger dama. The sequence goes on along the minus strand of CAKJTW010000025.1, from coordinate 23,118,103 downwards.
GTAATAAGAGGCAAAATCCACAAACCAAAAACAGAGTTGATGATATGGAAAACAGTCTTCAAAACGCTGCACAAAATGCAGAGGAAAAGGACAAGTAGATGAAAGCAAACAGAGAAGATGACAGATAAGAGGGCTTGAAAACAGAGATCCAACATACAGATAAAAGGTATTCTTGAAGTAGACAGCAAAAGAAAATATGCTCAAATCCATGATGGAAACTACCTTCCTTGAAATAAAGGAATATCTGACGTTCCAAAGAAAAGTAACAGAATCATCAAAATTGAGACAATCTGGTAAAGTTACAGTTTTCTAGGATAAACACTGATTTCCATAAAGTCAAGATTTTTAGTCAACTGCAGGGAGAAAAGTCAAGACAGCCACAGAGTTCTTCCCAGTAACTTTCAATGATGGAAAGAAGTGAGTGGATGTCTACAGAGAAAGAGCATGAGCAGAGTATTCATTTTCCAACTGAATTCACAACCATGTATAAAAGTAATTAAAAAAAAAAACAAACCCACATTTTCCAATCAGCATGGTAAGAGAATGCAGCACTTCGTGAGTTTTCCTCAGAATCTATTTCTATTCAATGATGTAATATAACAAGGGAAAGTTCAAAATCAAGAACAGGAAATTTAGAGGTAAGGAAAGGATGTGAACACTGAATCCACTTACATTTAAAACAAAGACTGATCAATTTATAATAATTACAAAACAAAATTACAATCCCTTCAGGGGAACAATTATAATAACAATAGATTATTCCATATAATAATAACAATAAAATTATATAGAATTGGGAATCCTCAAGCATAACAACAAAAATAAAGATGTGGGGGTGAAGAGGCATTAGAAGATAAACAGAAGTGGGAGAACATTCTCAAATCTCACATTAGAATATATACAAATATGTGACAGTATTCTTTCTAGAGTTTATAAACAGAGTTATAGTAAAGTTAAAATTTAATTAATAATAAAAATAAAAATTGACTAGATAGCTTTTAATTTTTTTGACCAAAGAAAACACAGCCCACGGAGTAAAAACCAGCAAAGAAAGTGCATAGAAATACACAAGTACATGCAAAAAATTAATGAGAATCAAGTACAGAAGATAAACCATAAGTGTGAACTGGACAACTACTATGGAAAATATTCCAAGACTAGATTCAAAAACAAACTCCAAATGCACTTTGTCTACAAGGGACACACATACAGCAACATGACACAAATGCTTTAAAATTATGGTCAAAGTATATCAAGAAAAGAAAAGTAGGGATATTGATAAATATTAATCATGGTTAAATTCCAGATAAAAAAGCCTATAGCTTAGCTTCATATTTTTGTAAAAGTAGAAAGAGAAAATAAAAACAAATGTAAAGGAAAATGAATTTTATTTTTAAAAGTTTAAAAGTGAACATTTAGGGAATTCCCTGGCTGTCCCGTGGTTAGAACTTCACCCCCTTTCACTGTAGGGGGTACAAGTTTGATCCCTGGTCAGGGAATTAAGATCCCACATACAACATGGTGTGGCCAAAAAAAAAAAAAAAAAAAGTGAATATTTAATAATGTAAAAAATTCTGTAAAAACTCACAACGAAGATTGATCGTGAATATTTATGCCTCCAACAGCACCAACTGGACAACGAAAAGAAAGGTGACACAAGAAGAAACAGATATAAGTTCTTAATATGTTAAATGGATAAAGAAAACTAAGGATAGAATTAACAGAATTAATAAAACTGAATTGAGATACATTTCAAATTCTGTATTGTGTAAACAGGAAGCACATCTTCATTTCAAGCAAGTATGACACATTTACCCCACTCCAGTACTCTTGCCTGGAAAATCCATGGATGGAGGAGCCAAGTAGGCTTGCAGTCCATGGGACTGCTAAGAGTCGGACATGACTGAGCGACTTCACTTTCACTTTTTACTTTCCTGCATTGGAGAAGGAAATGGCAACCCACTCCAGTGTTCTTGCCTGGAGAATCCCAGGGACGGGGGAGCCTGGTGGGCTGCCGTCTCTGGGGTCGCACAGAGTTGGACACGACTGAAGCGACTTAGCAGCAGCAGCAGCAGCATAGCACATTTACAAAGGTTTTCAAATGCCCATGGAGGCTTACAAGTGTCTATAATGCCAGAATTAAGAGATAATAAATTACAAATAGAAAAAAGTAGTCTATCATTTCTGTTTACACTGCAGCAAAACCTGGGACCTGGGGAAAAAGAGAAACTAGAAATTCCAAACACTTGGAAAAAATTCATTAACATTCTTTTAAACAATCAGGATAACCAGAAACCAAAACTCAACTATAGAATGTGACTTAAAAATCTTATTATGTAAAATGTGGAATTTAGAAAAGCTGTACTTAGAGGAAATTTCATAGCTCTATGAAAATTATGAAGAAATAATAATTCTTGTAAATCAATAAACACCTAACTCAAGAAAAAGAGCAAGAAAGAATTTAATTAAGATAAAGATAAAAAATCAGGAATCAAAAAAAACAATAAAACTGAGTAATCACTTATTTTTAAAAATGCAATTCTGTGCAAAATTAAATAAAAACCACTATCGAGCCTAATAAGAGGAGGGAAGGCAAAACACAGATATAAAAAATTAATAATAAGCAGCAAACATCCGTGAATGTAAATGAAAATAAAATATTTAAAAATTACTATGTATAACTCATAATAATATTTGTAAACCTAAGTGTCGGAGATTATTGTCTAGAAACACATACACTACCAAAATTAATCCAAGAAAAGAAACCCAATCAGAGAAGGATTTTCAAAAATTCAGTATATCACATGATTTTTAAATTGATCCGAAGTCTAAAGCATAAGAGTTTCACCAATTTATTTTCAAACACACTGCAGTGTAGCATAAATATCAAAGCTCACTGCCAGAACAATAAATAGTAATATAAAAATAAGAAAAGTAGACCAATGCACTTATAAACATCAGGGAAAAATTTCACAATAAAATCCAGGTGCACATTAGAGGAATATCACTCCATGATCAAGTGAGGTTCACTACAGGAAGGCAATATTTCAGTACAACAAAATCTAGGGAAGTCTCTGGTGGTCCAGTGGCTAAGACAGTCACTGCTGAGGGCGTAGTTCAACCCCTGGTTGGGGAACTAAGACCCCAGAAGCCATGCACAGCCAAAAAAAAGAAAATCTATATTCTACCATATTAGGAAGTCAAAGAAGAAAAAAACGATTTCATCAACACAGACTAGACAGCATTTGATGAAATTCCAGAACTATTTATTATTAAAATGTTTTAATGTGATATATATAAAAACATTTTAATGTATATATATATATATATATAAAATTCAGCAGCATGCTTAATAATAATATATTATAAAAATTCAAATAAAAAATCAGACAAGGATCATCACTATTACTTAGCATCGTGGAAATCCTAGCCAATGCACTTCTACAAGAAAACAGAGAGACATAACAATTGGAAAAAATGAGATAAAATCTCTAATATTTACCAGATAATTCACCTGAGTGTGGGCCCAAGTGAATGACACTTTCTACTTAATAATTTAACATATTTTTCTTTCAACAAGACGTTATTACTTTAACATTTAAAACCACCATGAAATGTCAAGCACTAGAGTGAGCTGGCAAGGTATTGTTAGTTATCCGTGGTTTGTACCTCAGTTCACCAAGAATATTGACTCTTCTGCCAACCCTGGCATTCCACTGTCTACCCAATTTGACTCTTTAATGCCTCTTTAAGTCAATAATGTCAGATGATCCCTATCCAGTAATTTCAGGAACTCCAGCTTTAAGGTCAGAAAGACAATTTTTCATGGATTATATCTGCATATAATCAAGTCTGAAGCAACAGGTTTCTCCTCCCATGTACTGAAGCTATACTCTATCTCCTCCTTAAAGGAATTTTAAGCAAGTGGGTGGAAAACTGTAAGGATGACTTCCTGAGATCAAATTAAGAGGCCCAAACCAATGTCTTTCCCTCATAACCATCTAGAAGAATCTCAGCCTCGGATCTGTGTTAATCAATGTTGTCTCCCTACTCTGCAGTGGTATCCCTGCAAATTCATGGTTTCAAACTTACCTATAGTCTGCAGTCGGAGAAGTGGAAGAGTTTCCAGCTTCTGTCTCCCTTTCCCTTTCTCTTGCCCATGAGTACCTATCTTCTCCCTCCTCTCGTGCCACAATGGAAGGCAGGCTCCACTCCTTTCTATCTAAGACTTGGGCTCTGACCAACCCTTCCCTGCCTCACCTGGGAGCCCAACTGTTCTGCATTTTCAATTTCTCTCTGATTACAGCTAAGTCATTCCCATCTTACAGTCTCCTATCCAGGAGGAACTCTGCTGCTGCGGCTAAGTCGCTTCAGTCGTGTTCGACTCTGTGCGACCCCCACAGACGGCAGCCCACCAGGCTCCCTCGTCCCTGGGATTCTCCAGGCAAGAACACTGGAGTGGGTTGCCATTTCCTTCTCCAATGCATTAAAGTCAAAAGTCAAAGTGAAGTCGCTCAGTCGTGCCTGACTTCGCAACCCCATGGACTGCAGCCTACCACGCTCCTCCATCCATGGGATTTTCCAGGCAAGAGTACTGGAGTGGGTTGCCATTGCCTTCTCTGAGGAGGAACTCACCCCTCCTCAAAACACACACAGAAACACTTACACACTCCACATCCTTCTGACCTATATTCTCCCCTGGGAAAACAACATAAGTACAGTCAAAACCACCTAGGGCCTTATGAGCTATATGAATTCTTGACCAATATATAAATTCTCCAAACCTTTATTTCCTTATCCACACACAGAACTCCGCATTTCATAGGGTTGGTGTGTGGAAGAATCTGGATAATGACCACAAAGCATTTGGCATAGTAGCTGGCATATAGGAAGATGTAACTGTAATTGCCATAATTACCAAGAATTCCCCCTCTTCACAGACAAGCTGCTTTCATGCTCCTTACTTCTCCCTCAGTCCTCTCCATCTGGTATTTGCAACTACCATTCTGCAGAAACAAACGCACCATGGTCAGGAATAACCTTCTTCGGACCAATCAAAGAATACTTCTACTCCTTAGGTAACTTAACTGTGACTTCTGCACCATTTTCCACCATAACTTGCTTCCTCCTGTAAAATAACTCTTTCCCCTGGATACAGAAGAACTGTCTCCCCCAGAACTGAATTCGTCTTTCAGTCTCACTTGGGACCAGGGTCTCTCAACCTCGGCATCACTGACATCTGGGGCCAGATTTTGTTGTTGGAGGGCTGTCCTGGGCACTGAAGGATGCTTGGCATCACCCCTGGCCTGCACCCAATAGATTCCAGTGGCACCTCCTTCCCTTCCCCCATTCACCCCCAGCAGTGACAACCAAAGTGTTTCTGCTGGTCTCACTGGAGACATTTGGGGGAAATCATCCCCACTGAGAACCACTCTCTCCAGAAAAGCCTGTCCAGCACTGCAGGGCTGAGCTGAGACCCTTCCTAGGTGTTCCTAACCCTCCCAAGCATTTCCCACACAGCACTGTCTGCCTAATTGCCTGTCTCCTCACACTGCAGTATAAATTCCTTGGCAGCCAGGACTGTTTGGTTCAACCTCAGCCCATGCCAGTTTCTGGAACCCACATACTCTTCTTCCTCCCGCTGAAAACAAACTGATTATAAGACACACTCTAATAGGCTTCCCTGGGGGCTCAGTGGTAAAGAATCTGCCTACCAACACAGAAGACATGGATTTGAACCCTGGGTTTGGAAGATCCCCTGGAGAAGGCAACCTACTCCAGTATTCCTGGAGAATTCCATGGACAGAGGAGCCTGGCAGGCTACAATCCATCGGGTCCCAAAAGAACTGGACGTGACTTAGCAACTAAACAACACCCCAACACTTTAATATAGATTTTCAAGGTCAGAAAACCCCATGAAAAAATGTAAACTTGGATTGTAACATGCATCCTTCTTGTACAAATGTGGGGGCGTGTCTTAGTAGCTAGAAAATAAGGCGTCAGGCTGCATTGAAGGGCGGCATGTGTCTGGCGGGGGCAGGTGGAATGTTAATGCATGAGCTGAGCATCAGAATGAGAGATGGGCTTTAGCCTCAGTCCTCCATGGCCATGAATAGGGGCCTGTTCTACCAGGAGATCAGCAGGACCCTTCTGCTGGTTTCCCTCTGTATTCTCAAGTTTAAGTCATCGACTTCCTAATCTTAATGCTGTCCTTGTCTTAAGACTTCCTGGCTGATTTGAAAATTTTGAAACTTACTGATACGTTTCTACGTTCATCCTCCCTTCACATCCTTGTGCGCATTTCTGCGTTCCTTATACTGTCCCTGCCTCTGGCAATGAAATTTCAGACAAAGAAGAGTGTCCTTACAAATACCATTTTCACTCATAAAACATTGCTGTATTCCAGGAAGCTGATGTATTGGAGGGATGGGAAATGTCAGGATTGAAAAGAACTAACTGGTCTCCAGTTTATTTCTATGGAATTTCTCAAAAAAAAGTATTTGAAGACCCACATATTAAACAGAAATGAGGTCACTGATGGTCAAGGTTCAGTACAGAGTAGGCAAAGCTCTGGTCTCCAAAGCTAAGTACCCCAGGCATCCAGCTCCTTGGCCTGCATTACAAAGCCAGTGCTTCTCCTTAAGGAATTCTTAGGGGGAAATTCTAAGGAATTTTCACAGGTATAAATCAGTGAAAAAAATTAGCTGCACAACAGAATGCACTGTCTCTTGCTAGTTAAATAATGATGGTGATAACAATGATGTTAGTATATAAATACAGGAAAACAATGAGAAAATATAATCCCCAAACCCTCCACAGTGAAGTGTTCTATGAGAGTGGAGTTAAAAAGGACTTTCACTTTCCCTGAATTCCAGCTTCTAGAATGTTTGTATATTTGTTATTAGTATGTTGCTTTTACGAGCTGCAGATGATTTTTTTAAAAGTTTGAGTGTTTTCAGAGAAATAAACAAGCAAAACAGTCCCCCTTAAAAAAAATCCCCAGGTCCAACAAGTCAGCCCACATATTAGGGAACATGTGGGTGTGTGATCACTTTGGTGTGTAAATACTTAATATGTGTCCACATAATAACGTGGGCATGTTAACAAAAGCAGCACAGCCAAGAGTGACCACAGAACACTAACTGCCTATTAGCAGATGGGCCCAATGGCAATGCTTTGCTAGCTCTCTACAGGAACTTCACACAGGAGCAGGTGCATCCCATACTACTTGAGAAAGCAAGGTTCGGCTGGAACACAAACTTTAATCAATCGGCGAACCCAGTTAACAAACCGTTCCATCTAATGTTCAGTTTCGTTCCAGGAGGCCCAAGAAAGACAAAGACTGTGCGCCAGGGACTGTACCCCTTTATCTTATACCTCAAAACAGGTACTTCTTACATGTCCCTCCAGGAAATATTAGAGGCAACATAATCCATCAGCCCCCTGGAGACACATGGGACACCAGTCATGAGCACTCCATTCCACAACTGAGATAAGGTGAGAAATCTGAGATTCAATGAGGTAAAGTCTGGCTTAGAAGTATCTTCTCATTGCCAAGACCATTACATCACACATCTAGGCGGGTGAAAAGGGAGTCGTTGACCTGGAGCTCTCTGCCCTCATTTAAAAGAAAAATCATTTTCAACTGAGTCCAAAACACATTTATTGAGCAGCTACCATGTGCCAACACCAAACATTTATTGAACACTTGAGTGCCTCCTAGATAGCTAGTGCGGTTCTAGACCTGGGGGAAAAAAAGAAAGAAACATGGAGGGGGGGCGGGTATGAAAGGCGGTATATGGGGAGACAGAAGGTAGGTGTAGGCCATGCTCCTTCTCATGGAAATTAAAATATAGCTGGGACAAGACTAACAGAAAAGAAATTAGAGAATAAAGAATTCTAAACACTTGATAATGAACTGTGGGTTGTTACGGTACAGTTTCCAAGTACAAAGATGATGAGAACAGCTGGGAAAGCAAAGGACACAGTGGATCCATGGGTTTGATAATGAATGTTCTTGAAAGCTAAGCAGCCAGCTGGGTCAGTAGAACTCGCCTAGGTATGAGCAAAGAGAGAGAAAGGATCTCTCCCTAGAAGTTAGGATCTAGCTTTATTGCCTACCACCTGACCTCAGGCAAGATATTCAGCTGCTTCCTCACCTGTATAATGGGACTAAAAATATCCATCTCATAGGGATGAAATAAGATAATGTCGATGGAGTCTCAAATGTCAGGTCCCTTCCTCCCTCCTTCCCTTCAGTGGGACAGCATCAGGGAACTCTTACCATCCTTAATCAGGGGAATGTGATATAATGAAAGCTACATCCTCTCAAGATTATTTTGGCAGCACTAGGAAGGACTTCTAGGGGAGCGAGGAGGGGAGTAAGAGAGGATGGTGAGACACAGACTGCTAAAGCAGCTGCTGAGATGGTCCAGGGATGAGACAAACTAGGACTGGCCAGGAAGATGTACTGGAGGTGAGGAGAAGGTGGTCAAACCAACACATTATTTAGAAGGGAGAGATGACAAAAGTGAACGCTCTGAGGGCTGATCTAACCACCTGGTCAACACTTTCTGACCCAGCTGGAGGAACTATCAAGATGTGGTCCAAGTTGATTGTATTCAACATTGTCAAGAAGAGTTAGTTCTTCAGTGATTGATGAAAAATTGTATTTTTAACTGCATTTTTAAAAAGAACAGTTCCAATGAAGGTATAGACTATCATCCAAGAACTTTAAGAAGCAACAGTCTTTAGGGTGGAATACTTAACTGGATGGTACTCAGAGATACTCCATCAAGCTGTAATACTTCCATCAACATATGATAATGGCATTTTCATGTATTTTCCAAGATAGCAAGGAAATTACCTAGACTAGCACTGTCAGAAAGAAAGAAATGCAAGCCACGGATATAGAAATTTAAAACTTTTGGCAGCTAGGAACAGGTGTCATCGGTTTCAGTAATATAGTCTATTTAGCCTAATATATCCAAAAGTATTATATATCCAAAAGTATTATTTCAACATATAACAAAAACACATTTGTGAGATATTTTGCATTTTTCTTCCATTAAGTCTCAAAAATTTAGTCTATTTGAGACTTACAGCAACATCTCCATTCAGACCAGGCACATTTCAAATACTCAAAATAGCTCAGGGCTACGGTATTGGACAATGGGGGTCCAAAACAAAGCACTTATTCAATTGAGTTTTCACTGTAATTCACCTTGAGATAGCCTCTACTGCAGCTGAACATCTGGAGTAAAAGATTTTTTAAATTAATTAATTTATTTGTTTTAATTACAATACTGTATTTGTTTTGCCACACATTGACATGAATCAGCCACAGGTGAACACAATCTCCCAATGCCGAAGCCCCCTCCCACCTCCCACCCCACATCCTCTACCTGAATCATCCTGTGCACCAGCCCCATGCATCCTGCATCCTGCATTGAACATAGACTGGCGCTTCATTTCTTACAAGAAAGTATACATGTTTCAGTGCCATTCTCCCAAACCATCCCACCCTTTCCCTCTCCCTCAGAGTCCAAAAGTCGATTCTATACCTCTGTGTCTCTTTTGTTGTCTTACATATAGGGTCATCATGACTATCTTCTAAATTCCACATATATGTGTCAGTATACTGTATTGGTGTTTTTCTTTCTGGCTTACTTCACTCTGTAAAAGATTTTTAAATGCTAATCTAATCACATCACTTCCTTGACTTACAGCCTTAGAATATCTTTACATTTTCCTTAAGACTAACCAGTTAGGGATCTCTTCCATTCAAGGAGAGTCTGTCACATTAAGTTTTATGGATTACCAAAATAACATCTTGACATCTTCTGTAAGATCTGCCTTAAAGCACACTCTCTCTACCTATATAGTCAAGCTGGCTTTGTAATGCACCAACCCCAGCGCTGATCCAGCTGAAAAACACCTTGGACCAACAAGGGCTGTTTTGAATCTGGCAAATGGCCTGCCCAGCAGCATCCAGCATGGCAGTTAAGAGCATGGGCTCAGAGCACACTTGCCTGAGTTTGTACCCACTTACTTACTGTCTGGTCTTAGTAAATTGTATAACTTCTCTATGCCTCCATTTCCTCACCTGCAAAAAGAAATGTTTTAAAAAAGATAGTACTATTCATAGAATTATAGTATTAAATGAGGATCAAGTGGGTAATACATAAAAGCTACTTGGGCATGTAGTCTGTCACCAGGAATTCTTAGCCATTATTTTCAAGGACTTCTTGGTCCTCCAGAAACACCAGAACCATGTTTTTCAACAATCTCAGAGGCCCAAGGGCAAGAGCACAGCTGACCTGCGTTCACATCCCTGCATTGACACCTTACACAGATGTGACCACGTGACAATTACTTAACCTCTCCGAGCCTCCGTTTTCTCATCTGCTAAATAGGATCCACTGAATAATAATGGTGAAGATTAGACAACAGAGTAGGTCATCTGGCCCTTAGAAAGGGCAGGGCCTGCCCTCTCTTGAGCACCACTTACATTTCCCTTCCCCTCCTCCATCAGAGCCTAACACATTAATTTGGAAATGAATTAGGGTGCATCTCTTCTGAGTGAAGGCAAAGGGAAACCATTATGACAGGACTATTTCAGTGGGCATCTGCTGTCTTATCAAATCTTTGCCTTGTCTTTAATCATCACCAAAATCCATTCCACATAAGCCACAGCAAACCATCAGTCACTGGCTCCAAGAAGGACTATTCTATGAAGAGCATGGCAATTTCCTTCCACAATGATACATTCTCACAAGGTTAGAGGATGTCTCCTGAATATCCTCAACTTCCTTTAAAAGCCTACAAAGCATTTGTCATTCATGGGTGAGTCATCCATGGTGTCCTGGAAAGGACTGGTCAGAAGGCAAGGTTTGGGACTTTGTCCTGGCTTTCCACCAACTGTGACTTTGGGGAAGTCACTTGACCTTTGTGGGTAAGAAAGTACATGTGCTTCATAGCATTGTGGTGGAGAACAAATGTACACAGTGTATATGAAAGCCCTCAGTCTCACTGATGAAGAGTTCAGCAAATCAACACACAAGGCAACATGAACTTGACTTCCATACTTTACTGCCTTGGTAACGTATTTTGGAAATTTGTTCTAAGATAAGGAATAGCCTTATGTCAGCTGTATCATCTTCTACCTCTTCCCAGTTCCAGAGTTAAGAACTGGAGATCCAGACCTCTGACTCTGAGAGCAGGAATAGGATGAGGCACAGAGGCAAGAAGCCTGAGGCCAGGGTGACTCATGGCTGTGGAATTCCTAAGCCGGTGGAATGCTCTCTGTATTTCTCTTCCCTGTCAAGTCTCTGGGTTAGCAAGGTACAGATGACACAGGGAGGAAACAGGCGTTATTTCTCTGCAGACCAAATTTTTATATAGGCACACATACATGAACGCATGTGTGTGCACCTGCCTCCAGCTACAAAGGTCAAGATCTATTAGGTTGTATAAAACCAGAAATCAACACTGTGTTTTAAGAAAAGGGTTGCAGAAAGTATAGTGTCTCTTCAGGTGTCTTCTTCACTGCCTTGGAGTTTGGCAAATTAAACGCCATAAATCCTTTGACACAAATTAAATATTTTTAATAAAAAATGCTAGGTAAAAAGGAAGAGAACTCCTCTGACAAGCCAATAAAATTCTCAAATGTTGTGAGCCTCTGAAGTCATGGTTTAGTGTGTGGGACACAGGGATACATGGGGTTATGTGAGAGGCTTAATAATGCCAGAATTTTTTTAAGTTAAAATTAAAAAAATACAAAGATGGTCCAAAATCTAAAGCAAATAAAGCCTGTATTACATGCGCATGCATAAAGCTACTTAATCTTCTATTGAAGCTGCGCTTTTGTTAAATGGATGCCAGGATCATTCTAGAACAATAGGAAAGGACCTCAAAGGGGACATTCCAAATATCTTGTGCGTGGATTTTCTCACACAGCTGTAGTTATTACAACTCTATTAAACCAGCTGCTAATAATTTTCCAATGGTCCATTCGTTCTACCAATGACCTTGGGCCACCACCAATTTCAGACCTTATCTTCATGTCTTAATCAACAACCTCAAATGGAATCCCCTCCTCTTTCAACAGAGAAATGCATTTTGAAGAAAGACTGTTGATCGCATGGCTTCTTTGTCATCAGGGAATTTGTGTAATGTGGAATTTAACCTACAAACCCCCCATCTTCCTGAAAGGAAAATGATTCCTCTGAGATTCCCTAATCCACAGCAAGGTGAAAATGAAAACTTTTTTTTTTCCCCTTTTTCTTCCTTGTTTAACAGAACAAAATTCACGGATGGGTCTCTCAGGGCTCTGGAAAACTCTGAATGTGCTTGATCAACAATGGGAACTGATCCAGGGTTTAAAAAAAAAAATGCCAGGAAAATATATCTTAAGCAATTTCAGATAAATCTAAGAAAACATCACCTTGTCTATAATCAAGGGTGTGGTGAGGAAAAGAACTTACACAAGTGATTTCATTTTCAGATGTGATGTATTAACAGGACCAAAGATGATTCGCAGAGAAATCAACACCATGAAAACAAGAGTGCCAAGACGGAAAGGAATGTCCTTTTCTTAGGCTTGGAACAGAAAATATTTTTCTCTCTCGTGACCATCTTAACTTCAAAAGCAGAAGCAAGGAATGTCAATCCGTATGGAGCTCCGCTGGCGGCTGACTCTGTTTCCATTCTTTACACAGAGAAGGGGAAAGGCAGCCCATTGTGTGTCTCCGCCAAGAGAGAAGAGAAAGAAAAAAAAAAAACACCACTTGTTTTTAAACTTTCCAAGGACACAGATAACTCAGGGAGGATGAAAATACAGAGATGAAGAAAGATGATTTGGGAATTCAATGTTGGAATTTAAAAAAATCAAGAAAGTGGAAGAAGTCAAGAAATGTCAAAATTTCCAGTACCAAAAGGACGGGCTTCGTAAGTTTGTGTCCTAGGAAAAAAATGCTTTCTTTTGCCTCTTTTTGTTACTTCTTCAGTACTCATTCCAGCAAGAATTTTTCTTCAATATGGTAATTATCTCCATCTCCCATTTCCTCGAAATCCATCATCTCCTTTTGGAGCCAATGTATTCTCTGTCCCACCTTTTTGACTTTTTAAACTAATTCTCATCAAATTAGCTTAAAAAAAATCTTTATTTCCTGCACTAGCCACATTCTTTGTCCCCCCACCCCCCTAAAAAGGCCTCATCCTTCTACTTAACTAGAAAGGTACAGAGGATATTAGGAATGCCATTTAGTCTTCAGGAATAAAGATGAGAAAGTGGCTTGGGGCATCTCTCTGTTCACTCTTGCTGGCAAGTTTCCAGGCAAAAGTATTTGGTAATCTCATGATAATTGGACAACACAGCCCCATTATGCACTCCCTACGACGCAATATTGTTTCATGTCACAGCATGATGCAAGTGACATGAGCTTTGGTGTCGAGGACAAAGGCAGAGAGTGACCTCTGGAATTCCATAGCAAAGCACATGCCCTCTGACCTGGACACATTGGGCCAGCCTGAGACACTCACCCATACAATGAAGGTAAGCCAACATGTAGAGCCATGAGTGGAGACAAATCTCGACTATTTCTCATCGCAAACAGTGTTTAGCCTAATCACATAATAAAACAATGTATACCCACGTGGTTGTGGCCACAGAGAACTGTGGGATATAGATATAGATTATTTAACTCAACTGTTTCATGTGCTATATAGTGTGCTAGCTTTTTCTATGCCTGAAAAGGGACTCTAGATGAACAAATTTTCCTAAAGATGTTTGGGAAACTCTTTCAAAGCAAGAAACCAGAAAAATCTCCACTGTTCCTGAAAGAGGTACTTCAGGGGTTGCTGGGGTGATGACTGGAATTTCTGAGGTACATACATGCAAATAAGGCTGGAACACAGACTGACAACAAACTTAAAGAGGAAGGTCATCCACAGCCTACTCAGAGCCAGGAAAGCCTTGTATATGGCTTTAATTGCCTAAAGAACTGCATGCCATCACCCGATTTTTATCAACTTTTAGCAGAATGTCAAGCAATGACACGTACATAGGTTGCGGTCTACAGAAAGAGCCTTGCCTAAGATTACTGGTGGGCTACAGTCCATGGGGGGCAAAAGATTCAGACACGACTCAGCAACTTAACCACAACAAAGAATCCTACAGGCACTTGAGAAGAGGACAGAAGGGACAGAGTCAATGCAGAAATCAGTCTCGAGCATAAAGCATTCAAGGAGGGAGTGATGTCCATTCACTGGTATGGACATACCTCTGCATCAATGCCACATGCAGCTTCTTAAGAAAGTGATCCTGCATTCTGATCACCTGGCTGTCCTGACATATCTGAAAGAATAGATCACAAGGAAGACATCCAATCTCTTTACTGAGGGGGCTGAACTTCAGCAAGTAGAGAGAGCACAGAAGCCCAAGAAAATTCATGACAGTGCACCCTACGAGGTGTGGCGATGCGTTACACCTGCTGACTATGGGAGATAGAAACACTAGATTATGAGCTTCTAGAAGACAGGAGCTGGTCTTTCTGTCCATCTCCAACGTTTAGCACAAACGTTCAGTAAATGCTTGAATGAATGACAAAATGAATGCGTAAAATACAAGTTAAGTCTGGTGTCTGGCCTTCAAAGTCAGGTTACCAGGCTTTCTTTCTTCAACGAACCAAGAGTCTGAGCCAGGAAAGACTATGCTAGCACGAAGGGCGGAGAAGGCAATGGCACCCCACTCCAGTACTTTTGCCTGGAAAATCCCACGGACTGAGGAGCCTGGTGGGCTGCAGCCGGGCATGACTGAGCCACTTGATTTTCACTTTTCACTTTCATGCATTGGAGAAGGAAATGGCAACTCACTCCAGTGTTCCTGCCGGAGAATCCCAGGGACGGGGGAGCCTGGTGGGCTGCTGTCTATGGGGTTGCACAGAGTCGGACATGACTGAAGTGACTTAGCAGCAGCAGCAGCAGCACCAAGGGCAACCCCAAATCAAAGAGCAGGGCAGGGGCTGCACAAGCTGACGAAGAAGAGCTCACCAGCCCTGCTCCCTTTTAACTAGACTGTCCTCTCTACATACCATATCCCATCATGGGCATGACTTTCAAATCCAAAAGACAGCAGCGGGGATGGCAGCAACCTGAGCTTGTTAACAATCCCAACAGGGGAGCAAAGAGACAGGCAAGTTTTACAAGACAAATGGCAGGGAGGCTCAATTTCTGAGCCCTCTCTTTTAAAGGGGGTGCGGAGAAAGGGTGTGTATGGAGGGAGGGGAAGTACTGACTTCCACCTAGGTGCCCCATTAGGCCAATATTTTGCAAAACCAGGTGTGTGCAATTTGCTTATTAAAGTTCTCACCCTGGGGCAACTGACAAGACTCATCAGTCCTGGAAGACAAGTGCTATGACCCCAAGGCAAGTTAAAGCATATCCGGAATATTTTAAGCTAGAAAGGGAATCCTTTTGTTAAAGTGAAAGGGGATCATTTTGCTGAAACAACTGACTGGGAGGGAAAGAAATTAAGAGTGGTTTGTTTCCCGGGTTTGTGCAGAAATCAGACCATTATCTTCCAAAACAAAGGTTCAAGGTTAGATGGCTGTTCCAGAAGGAGCTAAAGAAACGTTTTTTATTGATGATTCTAAAAGCGGCAAGGCTTCTAAAGGAAATATTCCAGTGGAGGGCAAAAGCACCAAGGTGGGCTACCTCACCTACTTGCCAAGAGGTCTGGGAGTCAACATTCTTTTGAATACTAAGATCTGGATGACTTTCCCTATTCACTGGCTAACACGATAGGAACAGGGATAGATGTGAGATGGCCAATGGGAACAGCCGGCAGCAGCATTGCTTAAAAGGAGCTACTGGCTGCTGAAGATGCTAAAATATAGGAACGCCTCAATTCTGTTTTCCGGACCAGCCAAGAGGGGCCAATGGAGGCACCTGCGTGAGAAATCACAGAGCCCTTACTATGCTGTTATCAATAGCAGTGATCTCAAATTACACTTTAACAGATTACTCTGCCTGTGAAACAGAGCTCCCTCTCTGCCAAATGCTGACCTGGTTCCGGGCAAAGTATTATCACACTTTGTTCATACACAGGAAAACGATGGCAGAGTTCTGGTGGTCGATGATCCACACTCTGCAGATAAACAAAAGCTGCATCCATACACCACCACTCCCCTGCCTGCCTAGAGTTGAACTTGACAGCCACAAACTCACAATGCTCTTGAAATTCCCAGGCACATGTATACCTACCACTGGTCCTAATAACAGCTCATCTTTGGCAGCAGAAAGGGTTCTAAACTTATATCTAAAACTTCGTGAGAGGTCACATCACAAGAAAGTTTAGGACCAAAGTTTTTCCTTCCAAATTTACTACGTCAACTACCAAAGAATAACTTCTAAAAGTCCTCTTTAACCACGGTTTGGTCATTCTAATGGTATAACATCTACAGGTTCCAATATGAGGCAAGGCAATCACGCCCCCACTGGATTCTGTGATAAACAGTTCGTTTTTCTCATTAAAATAAAGGAAAGAGAGAGAAACAAAGCGTACACTGTGGGTTTGGCTTTGTTCCTCAAGATCTAGAGGGTTCTTGTGCTTCTCAACAACTTAGTTACATTGGGCAAGTGCTCAATCTTGGATTTAATTTCTCTGGCATAAAATGAGATTAAATAAATGATCTCCACAGTTCCATCTACTTTCAAAATCTCACGTAACAGGTAGGAAGACTATCAGGTAATATTTTGGTGCCATGATGGTCAGGACCCAGGGATCTTAGCTTGGCTGTCTTCTGCAACTTAACTGTTTGACCCTGGACAAGTTTACAACTTTCTTGAACCATCTACAGAGGGACGAGATTTAATGTAGATGTTCTGGGGAGGTCCCTTCCAGCAGGTTGGCAATGAAAGGCAAGCTGTGGACAACATGTAAGAACAAAGAAGACGACAGCATTGATGCAGAGAGAGATGGAATCTGGGGCTTTCTGGTGGTGCAATGGTAAAAAAATCCATCTGCCAATTCAACAGACACAACACACTCAGGTTCTATCCCTGGGTTGGAAGATCCTATGCAGTAGGAAATGGCAACCCATTCTAATATTCCTGCCTGGAAAATTCCATGGACAGAGGAGCCTGGCGGGCTACAGTTCATGGGGTCACAAAGAGTCAGATAAGACTGAACACAAGTATGATATAAAATCTAGAAAAATGGGACTCATGAACCTATTTGCAGGGGCAGGAATAGAGACACAGACACAGAGAAAGGCCTTGTGAACACAGTGAGAAAAGGGGAAGGTGGGATGAATTGAGAGAGTAGGCAGGGAGGGAGTCTGTGACTTTAAAACACATACTTGCAACTATGGGGAAGTGCCCCCACCAAGGATTTCCCCTCTCCTGCAAGCTTCTCCTTCTCTGTTTCATCTCCACACTCTTTCCCAACAAGCCTAGACAAGGCACAGACTCCTCCAAGCGGGGCTCCAGGCGGTCTCCACCAGTCATTTAAAACTGGCACAAGAACTAGAAGCTCTTTGCCAGCACTATGGTAGGGGAATATGCATAGATGGTCTAGACAGCAAACTGAAATTCCATCTTAGGCTTCTTAACTAACTCCTTACATTGTGGACTTTGGACAAATCACTGTAGCCTTTCCAGAAATGCACAGTAAAGGGGTTGACCACAATGATTTCATGGGCCTCTCCTAGCCTGAGATGATGTCCTTTTGAATATAACCAGTGACTTGACATTCAAGGCAGAAAGACAGGAACTCCTTTTCCCTTTTGGACCCTATCTCCTCCTGTTTTTTGTAGTTGACACCTGCTGTGTACCCATGGGTCAAGATTTAGAATGTGCTCACAGACTATGTCTGGATCCTGCAGGCGGCACCCCAGCATTTTATTTATAAAACTGGGATCCGATGTCACTGCCAACATGCAGTGGCTTGAATCCTGAGAGCTGGAAACCCTTGAGTCATTATCAACTTTCAAAACAGGCACACATTTACTCAGCTCAACAGAAAGATGTTTCAAGCTTCAAAATAATTTCAGATTTACACAAACATACTGGAGTCAACATGAAAAGGGAGAGAAAGTTTCAAGTGTGGTCTGGTGAGTAAACCACCTCAGCTACCTTCTTGCCACCCCACCCCCATTCTGTCTTTTGTACAAAATCGAAGACGTTCCATGAGTCATCTCTCCTGAGAAGACCAACACGCCAGCGCCTTGGGTATGAGTTGATTAGTATTTAGTAAAAGCCAAATGGTTCAAGGCTGTTATCTGATTCCAAACAGGCATCGCACATTTGTCAGGCGACCTTGAACATGCTTTACCTTCTCCGGGCAAACACAAACCTCCGTCTATCTAGATGAGGAGACATCCAAAGAGCAAAGCGCTGTGAGGACTCCTGACTCTGTCTGGCATCTTCCCTGTGTCTTCAGGTGGTGTGTGTGAGGGAGAGGGTCAGGGATGGAGGAAGAAACTGGAAACACTGAGGAATCAGATGGGTCCCAAGCACCAAGCGGTCCTCAACAGCAGTCCCTTGTGCAGAAGAGCCAATTCAGGTTGTCCTGGTTCTAAAGTCCTGATGGGGACATGAGCTTGGTACCATATGCCTGAAGGGTGACCTCATGCTGATTTCTGCTGGGGCAGCTGGAATGGGCCAGGATCGCTTGCCACAGTGATCTGAGTCACTGCTCAGCAACATCTCGGGGTTAACAAGATCACATGTTCAGCTGCTGCTTAAAGCCTTGGAGGCACTTCAACCTCTTAACTTGGGTAAGCGTTAGAAGCCTGGTAGGTAGTGTCCAACTCCTCAAAATAACTTTGAAGAGACTCTCTTCCATTCTTGGAGCTTCTAAGCATGCCAAGGACACGACCATGAGTTCTGAGGCCACGATCACTGTTCTCGGTTCCTAACAAACGACTGTCAAGAAGAGACATTCAGCTTCCCTCTTTCTGCTCAACTGTTTCTTCTCTGCTGCTTCTAAAACAACCTGCTTCTCACTCCCTACGAGAAGACCTTCAAAGTTCAGAGGAAGAATGGAGAAAGAACATCAAACATCTTTAAAATATTTGTTCTGTAGCCACTCTTTTAAGTGTGAGGGGATTTTCTGCCATAATGTTGATGGTTATTTGGGGGACAAACACTATAAAGAAAAAAATAATTTTCCTGAACAATAAGGTCCTACTGTTTAGCACAGGGAACTTAATAAGCCTATTATAAGCCATGATGAAAAAGAATATGCATATATGTATACTTGAATCACTTTGCTGTATAGCAGAAATTAACACAACATTGTAAATCAACTTCTCTTCAATAAAATTTTGAAAAAGAAAAATAATTGCCTTGCTTTTTCTCAGGAAGGCAAAGTGTCTGATCAGTCAAATTCTGCAACAGGAACATCTTCCTTTTTGTTAAGATTAAAGAGGAAACACCCTGAAAGGGTTACACTGACCAAACACGTTGCTTTGAAGCAGAATCTTCTCTCCAAGCTACCTCTTCTCTGTTGGGGGCAATGTTTACTTAACTGGTTCATTCATTCATTCGTCCACCAACCAACCACTGAAGATGTCTCACTTATCAGGCACATTACTAGAGGGTGATCCTGTAGTCAAGGCCATTCTGATTCACAAGTGGGTCAGTGAGCTGTGGCCCAATATCAGGGAACGGGACAGGCAGGCAGTCATATGGAGCAAATCCTTAGCCAACAGGTGCATCTCTTTATTGTTAACAGAAACACACACAGCTAATTGCATGGCTCAGCAGCAATCTCTTTGTATATAGAAATCAGCACAATGTAACTTCCATTTGTTTCTGCCAAAGGCACTAATATGAAAAATACTGCATCCAATTTAATTGATGAATGACAGATATTCTGCTAACATGGCCTCCATGGCGGAGGGAGGAGAAGGGGGATGGGGGATAACAGTGGTGGTGAAGCATAGTAAGTAGTCTGCCACTAAGATGACATTTCCCCAAACCTAAAGCACTTGGTATACTGTACCCTTAAGGTGCCCTGGAGGTACTGAATTCCTGGGGAAGGAAAGATGAAAGCCTATTCCATAGCTCAAATTATAGGCAGCTACAAATACCAAGTTCTGACAGCATCTCTTTTTCCTTTTCCTACGTCCTGCATGTGAGCTAGTAAAGCACCAGGGGCTGCTTGCTTCTCTCCTCCGTGCCAACCTAATGATTTCTGAGACCAGTAGTTCCTAAACCTGGCTTCAAAGAACGCACATTCTGGGGTCCCACCCCAGACCTATAAATCACTCTCCGATGGTAGAAAAACTGAAAATCTATTTTTAATAATCTTCTATTTTGTTTCCAAGTTCTCCAAACGATTCTGAAGATCAGTTCAGTTTGTAGGAATCACTGCTCTATACAATTAATGGTGATTCAAAAACCAAAAATAAATTTAAAAGGACCTGTCCACCCCCTCCCACCTGATTTCCCATGTTTGTGGTTCCTCAAACATTTGCTTTCTGCGCAATGAGGAGAACAGCAGTCGCCTCCACCACCACCCAAATATCCAGCACTCAGCACACGAGACCCACAGATTCTTCACATTCTGAAGCTGTTAAAACAAACACTGTGTCTGGTGCAAAGTTTGCTCAGCAGCCCCCGGGGTTGTGTGGGCTCCCTTATCCATCTAAATGAACCAACCAAGGCTGCTGAGTCCAGGTAAAATGAAAAAAAAATCAAAGGAGTCTCAGACTTAGACTGGATTCCAACCAAATTTCAGACCAAAAGATGGACTAATCCCTTGCTGGCCATACAGAAAAGGAAATAAGAATACAAGAATAAAATCAACTGTCCTTAGGCACATCAAATCGCATCTTCCCTTGAAGTAATAACTCTTCTCAGGGTGCTTCAGCGTCAAACTTGCATGGGAAATAACTAAGGACACAGACGCAGGGCTTCTGTACGAGGCACCCTGGGAAAATGCAACTCCTGAGAATAGACTGGGATGCAATAGGAGGATTAAAATCAGAATCAGAAAATAAGACCATGAAGAGAAGTCTTTTCGTTTTCTGTTCATACACTCTTCTGCCTTCACTGGGCCAACATTCACAGGGTCTCTGCTTCCGAAAGGCTTTGACTTTCCTGCTATTATCCTAGTCTTGCTTTAACACATACTTTATATTAGAATGCGTTCCAGGAAGCATATGGCAATAGAACTAGGTCAACCATTAACCAAATAACAGGAAACTGCTCTGCAGCGCACACCCTTCAAAAGCTTGCTTAATGAGCTGGCTCTTCAGAATATGTCCTTCAGTGAGGTTGGAACTAACAGGATCCATGGGTTTCTCTAATGGTGCAAGGTCACCTCATACCTAGAAGGCTTCTGCACATCCTAGACTTTCAGTGGTTTAAACATTCTACTGACATGTTCAGGAACCAAAGACAAAGGTGAGGAAACATGTTTTCTGAAGCTGCCTGACCATCTTCAAGGGGCATGACTACTGTCCTGGTTCCCCTGCCTCATTCTTCCAAGTCTGTTAAACAATAGGAAACATTGCATGCTCATCTTTCTCTATATAACTTTTCTATATGCCTTGAGCTTCCATGAAATACATGCCATGATCCACTTAGGCTTGATAAGCCAAATAAAGTCTTGGGAAAATATCTGTCTTCTTTTTTCATATAAAAAAACAAATGAATTTCTCCTAGAATCACTGGCCTTGAATCATTGAGTACTCCCGAGTTTGAACGTTTCCTCTCCAGTGTTTCAGGCTCAACTCTAAGAAATCTAACTTTACAATGGCCTGCAGAGTCATTTAGGATCCTACCAGTAAACCATCATGCTCAAATTAGCAGCCTTCAGAAACTACCAACAATCAAACTCTCTTTGGCTTCTTTGACCTAGACTGCAATCTACACATTCTTACTTCCAAAACATATTTAATACAGATCGTAGAGCTGGGCAGTTTCCCTTAATTAAGCATTTATATTAATTCTCATTTTTCAATTAAAATATCAGTGCCAAATCTCCATTAAAAAAAAAAACCAGTTACTAAAATTGAATGCTGGATGTCTAGGAGGTTTTCAGTAGCCACCATGGCTTACAAGCAACTAAGAGAAAATGATTGTTTTCAGAAAGCTAGATGTGTTTGGGGGAACAAGACATTTAGGAGCAATACAACCTTTTGAAAAGTGCTAGACTTGGTTACATTCAACCCATACTCACTGATTCTATCTGGCCAGGCACTCTGCAAGGCACTGACATACAGAGATGAAATCCTGCACCTACCCTTCTGCAGCTTCTGGCTGGTTCCATTCAGTAACTGACCATGAGACACACCAGTGGCTGGCCTTCCGAACTGATACAGCTAAATTTTAACTAAGTAAGGTTTTTTCCCCTGGGAAACAGTCAACAAGGCTTCCTTGAGCACCAACCTAAGGAATGACACTCTAGGCTGGAGATTAAAGAAAAGAAGCCCGTAAGAGTCATCCGCGTTGGGCCATCTTTTGAATTCTGGATACCCAAATCTCTTCCATCAGTGCTCTTAGAAAATGTCAGGTTTCTCTTTTCAGGGACTCGGTCAAAACAAAAACACCAGAACTTCATCGAAGGAATTTAATAAATAATCTATTACATAGAATGCTCAAGATAGTGCAAACAAAGGTTAAGGTTACTTTTCTTCCCCTTTACCAGATTCTGGAGTCTTGTTTCACTGAGGAGCACCCTGACTCTTAAAAGTCACCATATAATAAAAGATACTGCTCAGCTCCTATAGCCAAGAAGCTAAATGTTTATCAGTCCCACCAGGACAAGCTTCAAGGAGCCCCTTCACAGGGATCTCATGGGGATTCAAGTGTGTTCTGACTCCTAATCAGTCACTGTTCAACAGTGCCCGACCTACAATCAGCGTTTTATAGAAACTTGAGGGTAGGAGAAGAGGGAATTAGTACTTTTTATGTGCCCACAATGTATCAGGCTGTGCAGAGGCTGACATTTGTGATCTTATTTATTCCCTAGAAAAAGCTTACAAAATGAGTTTTTCTTTCTAGATCAGGAAGCTGAGGATCAGAGATTACATCATTCACTCAAGGTCACACAGCTACTCACTGGCTCTGTGGCCTATGTTCTTTCCACTACATATCATGGCCCTCACTGCCAAGGTCTTCAGGGGCCTCCAAACACTGATAGCAAAGGGTTCCCTTCTGCTGGATCTCTGCATTAGAGTCAGATGTTCCTTCCCAGTATGAGAGCACACTGCTCCCAACACAATCTCCAGGACTCTTCAAAGAGGGTCCAGTGTTTCTCAAAGTGCCCAAACACTGATGATGGAACAAGGTCAGGCCAGTTCCTAAGATATGAAGCAAGATGAACTCAGCAGGTCCTCCTGCCAGTTGCCCTTGTCCTTACTCATCTGCTGGAGCATGCCAAGGCCTGCCAGGAATGACGCAGACGAGGGTCACCATGGGTGATTCTATACCCTTCCAGACTGCTACAAAATAAAAGCCCAGTGCTGCAACAGGCTGGCTCCTTGAAAACCCACCAGCATCGTTTCACAGGGTTCAAACCTCTGAGAGAAACTCTTTGCATCCGTCAACCTCAGCATTCAACCCGGGGGTACAGAGTCAAGCAGCAGTCTAA
The DNA here is from genome assembly GCA_917880005.1 of Nanger dama. Taxonomy (NCBI): domain Eukaryota; kingdom Metazoa; phylum Chordata; class Mammalia; order Artiodactyla; family Bovidae; genus Nanger; species Nanger dama. The sequence continues at coordinate 23,094,498 of CAKJTW010000025.1, read as the reverse complement.
AGGTAAAAGGTCTACTAGGAATCTATGGACCTAAACCATGTTGGAAGTACAAGTCCTTATACTGCTTGCTGGCTATTCTTTAATTCACAAAGGAGTTACAATGTACAATTTTCCCTTACACTGAAGTTCTAACTATAAACACACTGAAATAGAAAACTATAGGTGAGTATCATAGTTATGAAAGGCCTAGCTTCTGCCATTAATAAAAATGTGCCCCAACAACCACTCTTTCTACTCTACCAGCCCCACAAAACTGACCCCAGAAAGACAGGTTTGGTGAAATTTAGAGCTACTTAACATAAATAAACATGAAACCCACACTTGGGTTAGGAGGTGTGGCTAATTTTAGGTGACTGCTCCATGTATCTGATGAAATCTGGAGCCTGGGCTTTCTGACTGGTTTAATGCAACCCTCGAACCTCCATCTAAGCAACTCCACCTCAGTATTTTCTCCACAGGGGAAAACAAGTGGTAAGGTGGCTGAAAGAAGGAATTCATTTCTGACTGTGAGGTCTTCCCAGGCAAACTGTTGGGTCTGCTCCAGCCCCAAGGCTGCCGAGCGCTGTACCAGGAGTTGACACCCAAGAGGGCTGCAGCATTTAGGAACAGCTGATGAGAGGCAGGTCTCACAGGGCTTCTGCTGATCTGCATCTCGGAGTACTCATTCAAGAGAGGCTGTGAGATCCTTCTGAGAAGCAGGCAGCAGAAATTGAGAGGGCTCTTGGTGATCAAGTGCAACTCCGCTGGTCACATTCCTAGGAACAGGAGCTTGGAATATACTTCAAATGCATACAGAAGGGAGTCCCAGGTATGAGAAGCGAGTTCAGCTGATATGAGAATCCACTTTTCAAAGCATCAGTGACTTCACCCCCCCACCCCTCTCTCCTTTAACACAGCTGCGAAGTCCACTGAGTGTCCAGCCAAGTGTACTTGTGCATTTCGTGACCTCTCATGCCCATGAGAGGACCCCGTTCCAGCCTGGTGGCTTGCTGTACTTGCTCATCAGCTTTCAGGTTTCACAAGGGAAAACAATCTCCCCCTCGAACTGTAGAAGCTTTCTTTTCCAGAAGAACTAGACAACCCTGATGGCTCTCTCCAGTTACATAGCAATTATGTAATTGCCGAGCTTCTGCAGAATCATTCTGGAACCATTCTGCAGCCTTCTCCTGACTACAGCTGCAGCACGATGCTCCGAGATGATTGCAGCCTTTGAACGGATGGCCGGTCTCAAAGCTGAGCACAAAGGGGTGTACAATGGGATTCTATCTCAAGCGCAAAGATGCTCTGGCCTCATGAAGCCCTTTCTCCTCCTCCCGGGCTGCGTGGCGAACTCCTGCCTCTGCCCGCCCTACATGTGTGTGGAATGCGCTTCACTCCGTTTATGCTGACAGATTCCAAAAGAGGCAGAAAAGCAGCTGAAGTTGTGCCATGGGCCATATACAAGGTAGTCATTTAACACATCATAGGAAAGCTCCAGAAGAGGACAAGATGCAAAGGGGACGTGGGGGTGGGGGCGGGAAGCATCTCTCTAGGCTTCCTGCACTGGCATGAAATGAGTGCTTCCCTTCCTTCTGCCAGCTCCAATCCTTCATGTTGACATTACACATCCTGTACTGTAGATCCACCCCCATGCTGCCGCTTGCCCAGCTGAATTATCTCCCGCGTCACAGTGGTGGTAACAGAACTGCTGGCTCGGCAGAGTTGAAAGCACCATTTCAATGCTTTATGCGTTCAGCAACTGGACATATTACCAGTGCGTCGGTCAGGGCTGCTTTGTGGCCCTCTCAGCAGCCATGCAATACTCAACCTAACCCTTCTGCTAACCAGATGGTCTGTTTGCCTCTTGGGACCAAACCATTCAACTTTACTTTATTAAATTCTACCAAAATGTGGGGACAGTTTACAGCAGTGTGTCTGGTTCATCTCCAACAGGGTTGCTAAGATGAAAATGACCTAAAAATAACTGGAAACTCGACTTCACACCAACAGAGAACAAGATATTTTGGAGTAAATATTTAAATGATCTGCCAGATTCCACACCCCAGCAGCATTAACGACAAGGTTAACAAATTATATTGTAAATACATACACACAAAGATTCAGAAATACACACATCTAAATAGGAATCCAGCCTCCAGCCAAGGGTTCACCACCCTCTGGCACAGTTAAATGTGGTTAAGGACAGCCATCTCCACCATAATCACTCCAATTACCAAAACAAAGAAACTAACAAAACTGGTTAAGAGATCCCACCTCCCCTGGGTTTGACCACCTAGGCACTCTTGCAGGCATGCCAGGTACTCCCAGGGCCCTCAGTAAATGGTTGATGAATGAATAGAGATGAATGGGCACATAGTTCTTAAATGTAACAGCATCAATAAAACACATTTTATGAGAGTGAAGACACTAAATTCTTTCCAGCTCTATCATCATCCCACAACTACTAACTAGGAGCGCAAAGCCAGGCAGCGGATAAATGGCAAGAAGCAAGCCATCTGTGCCAGAGGCAGTGGATGGCCAGTAATTGATCACTGCAAATGAACTGCAGAGGCGGCTGGCCGTCCACTGAGTACCTGGCAGGGTATTGGGTATTTTACATACATTATGCCTGTGAGCCTTCACCAGAGAGGGAATTCCACTCTAAAGATAAACCAGAGGCCAGGAGCGAATGAGGAACCTGACCCAAGCAAAGTACATCACTTTTCTACAGGTTGGTTGTCACAGATGAGTAAGGATCTCACAACTTGGAAAGAACTGGCACAGATGAAGGTGGCAAACCGCAACCCCTGCCCCCCCAAACTATCCCTGCCTGAGGTCTCCAGGAAAATGGAAAGATCTTTCCAGTCTCAGAGCTTTTCTGCCAGCCCAGCAAGGCCTAGTTACAACCCCTCCTGTGTCTTCTCGCATTTCTTACTTTCCTGAGGCCATTCCACATTATTACAACCAAAGATTACACCCACAGAGTCACCACTACTTCTTTCATTTGGGGGTCCACCCTTTGAGACCAAAAGCTCTCATTTGAGATCAACCTAAAGATCTGAACACCAGTAAATAAAGGAATGAATGGTCACTTTTTTTTCCTCCTCCTCAAAAGTCTCTGCACACAATTTTAAAGCAGCAACTATAATTTTTTTAAAGAATTAAACATTTCTTTATGTCTCTATAAATGTTCAAAATGTAAAAGTAAATACATAAGGCTCCATGGGTAATACACTTTGAAAGGTTAAGAATCACAAGTGACCTACCCAAGAACCACTTACATGTTCTCCATCTCTGCCACCATCACCACCAGACTCCCAAGGAGCCACCAATGAATGTTCTTGTGACTTGGAGCAGACCAGGTTAGGTAAGTCCTGTTAGGCCCTACCAACACCCTTCCACATTTTGAAATAACATCTACCCTGAAGGCACTCTAAAATTAGCCTCCTTACCCCTGAGATCTCTAAGCATCTGATATTACAGGACATAAGTAAGACAAAGTGGATATGGGCTATTAAAATAAACATTTGGGCAGAGAGGACCAAAGCAATTCAAAAGCAAGGCCACAGGATAGCCCTCCAGCCGGCTCAGAGCTACCTACCCAAGTGAAGCCATACAGAAGCAATCAACATTTATAAAAGACAGCACGGCCCAGTATTCTCAGTGAACAAATATGGTATTCTTAGATCATTTTTTGCCAGAATGATGCCAAAAAGAAGAATGACACCTTTCTCCTAGAAAGCTCGAAGAAGTTCACATTGATTAAAAATTGTTCCCACAACTCTGCAGGGAATATTTCTGTAAGGTGAGACAGTAAGTACACTTTTCCAAGAGGATGTGGCGTCATCCTTGGGTGGTTGACAAAATCCCTACTGAGCACATGGGCATATGTGGAGTGTGGTGGGGTCCACAGCCAACCAGACCAGAGGTTCATAGTCTGGAAAAGTCTACCTGTGAATCGACCACGGCAATAAGGACTACTCATCACGTAAGACAGAAATGGTGCAAAATTAATCCAAACATGGAGTCTAAGACCAAGGACAAAACAATTCAGACCTGAAAAACCCTCAGAGCAGACCTCTGCCTCAGTTTCTCTATCCATGAGGAAGACACTATCATTCTCCTAAGGCCCATTATAAACGAGAATCCTTACACACTTAGTCTTTTTAGCCCTTATGTCAATTCTACAGATTCATAATATTATCCCCGTTTTACTGGATAGGCAATTGTGGGAACAGAGAGGTTAAGTGATTATTAAAGGTCACACAGCTAGGAAGGAACACAGACACATTTTATCCTGCGATTGTGCAAGATTCAAAGAGTATGTTCCACCCACTACACACCACTTTTCATAAGGAAGATGCCAGCACAAAGAACTGCATGTTCACACAGAAAACCTGAGAAATGTGCATTCCTAATGCTTCAGCAAAAAATTAGCACCTTATCCCAAAAAGAATATCCTATCTATGTAAAATATATCTACATACTTACACATATTCATATATTAATACACACACACACCCATATACCCATAGACATGGTAGCCAAGTTCCTACTTGTTCTTCAGACAGTTCAATGCAATGAAGTTCAGACATAGTGTGCAAATTTTAATTGTATGACTTCCCCATAAAACTGCATGTCAGAAAGGGAAGGCTGCCAAGTGCCAATCTGGCCCAGTGATTCACAGTGTCACACTGACATACCCTCTTCAGATACAGGTTGTTGTTTGTATTTCTTAGAAATCACTGACTTCATATAAGAGGTAACAGTAAAGGATGTCCCCTAGCAATGACACGTTCTTTTTCTCTTGGAATACACTGGCAGCAAATGCCATATTTGCAAAAAAGGAGGGGGAGGATCCTGTAAAGTTAAAAGCCCTTGCTCTACACTCCTCAGACTTTCATGATCATGTGGATAAGGAAGCATCTTAAACACACATAACTCTCTTTTTCACTTTAAGACTATGCCCTATAAAATAAAAGATCTATTCAAATGAATCACTTCAAATCTACTGCAAAGGTATCATGGCCTGAAGGGAAAATCTAGCCAGTTTTTGATGTTTTTAATGCTTCAAGATTCCCATGTGCTGATTTATTAGTGTTTTTCAGCCATGTTTGACTCTTAAAAACTGAAGAGTTTAGTTTTCTGTAGACATCAGTTCAAGCCATATAATGTATGCACGGGCACACAGACAGGATGATGTTGCCACCAACTTCTTTACTAAAGTAGGGGAAAACTGATGGGAAGTTGGCAAGAAGGGAAAAAGGACCAGGAGGAAAATACTGGAAACATCCGAAATTCACCCTTCAGAAGCTGCTTCAGACAAGACTGCTAACACTTACCTGAGCTGGGGTCAATTTTGATAATTGTAGTTGACGTCTAGAAACGGGGTTATGAATATAATTATCATGAAGCAGCAATTGGGCAATCACAACCTAATTAAGCTCACTGACTATATTATCTTGTTTTTCCCCTAATAATCACATAACATTTAACACTTGCTCATTTTAGGACCTATGGGTGATGTTCATTCACTATTAACAAGCAACAGCCACTGGTCAGAGAGACTGGATGAGGGATTCAAACATGAGAAGCAACCAAGGGGTGGGGACGAAATTCAGGGACAGCTGAAATCTGTTCTTCAATTACACTTCGCTGCTCAGCACCCCCAAAATTACTGAGAGGCAAGCCCATGGGAGAAGATGGAATGAATGATGGGAACTTCACACCAGTGGAAGGAAGGATGTAGGTCTGTTCTCTTAAGCACATGCTATTTTATGTGATCTATACAACGTGGTGGTTTTTTTTCACATTATAATGCAATCTGTGTTAAGATGAGTGATTTTTGTCTTATTTTTAGGATAATGGAAGATTTCTGCACCAGCCCTAAATACATAAACTTTATACATTTACCTCCTCAAACACATTCTAAAGCTCCCTTTCCTCCCTAGCTCTTGGGTATTCTCAAATTCAATGTCCTGTTCCCAAGTGGATGTCACTGCACCCATAGAGAGACCTTGACTCAATTTACCTACATTTTCTGCAATGCTCCTGAGGGTAGCCTAGGGAGATGACTCTTTAAAGAATTAAGAGGAAGAGTGAAGAAATATATGAAGGCCTGGTCCTTGAGATAGGCTGGTGTGAGGGAGCATCTTAGATGTCTAGGCACTATGGTGAAGGGTGAAGAGAGTCTTTGTGGTTCTTATGTTAGAAATTCCACCCAAAGAATCCCATGCTTTGGTACAGGTCAATTTTACTCTCTTCAACTTTGTGATCTGCTGGGGTTTTATTTGGGTTTTTTGTTGTTGTTGTTGTTGTTTTCCCGTTACAAGCTTTTATCTAAGAAAACAATGGTTCTGATAAGTTTGGTAGATAATGATACAGATGACAGGTTAAAAACGAATGGCTCTGTGACTCCTCTGGGACACCTTATAAACAGGACACATGCTTATTCTCCTAGCCAGGTTTTGGGTTGAAGTCTGTCTAACGACAGATGATCACCTGAAAAGATCCATGGCAAAGTTAAAAAGGTTTTCAAAACCACCATGAGCTGCCTGGAGGTTAAAGAGTCTACTCAGCAACTAATGCCCAACTGTCTGTCCTACAGAAAAGCTACTGTCCTAGATATCTGAGGGATTTTTGGACCTGCTCCACGGCCCTTAGTACAGCTTGTTACTCTATTAAGGGCATTTGTGGTCATCCCTGAACAACAGCTTCCTTACTGTACTGTGATGTTTCAGGGAGAGGCAAATAAAACCAAAACACCCATCATGTTTCCAGGATCTAAACAGAGCACATGGTAATCACTATAGTCTTGGAGGATACTAGCACCCATGCTTTGAAGAGTACTGGCATTATTTTCCAAAAATCACTCTTAGACAGTGGAACTAATGTTCAAATATGTCTGTGTGGCTTTTGAAAAACATTTCTTGTGCTTCCAGTAAACAGAGCCAACATAGGGCACTGAGACTTTCAAAGGGGGCCGTCACAAGGAAAAACCATCATCCCTTCCAAAAAAAAAAAAAGTCACACAGCATTATCTTTCTGCTTATAACAGGGAGGGGAACCTTTTAAACAGCCAGGTATATAATTACATTATAATACTGAGTTCAATACAGTACAATTTTTAAATATTTATTCTCTAAATTTCCACCCACATGGTCTCTTGGTTTTTGCGTGTGTGTGTGTGTGTGTGTGTGTGTGTGTGTGTGTGTTTTCACCATCTCCTCTGTAACTCAGAAGAACAAAGAGAGGGCACTCTAGTTAAACACACTTTGTCAAGCTATTACAATAAGTTATATCTCTCATATCAACTAATATATTACAATTAATTTTCCATTAAGCTCAGATTTCCTTCCAGAATACCAGGATATACTCCTGGCATAAGCAACTGTAAGAGATAAACCATCAGGAACATAAGCTATTAGCATACTAAGTAATAACCAAGGCCAGTTCCCAGCAGCTGAGAGTCAGGAGGTGGTCCCCCTGTGTGTGCATCCTGGTTCCCCCTATCTCCATGAAACTTGCATAAATTACTTTACTTTCCCAAACCTCAGCCTTCTTTACCATTCGAACAGCTCCTGGTTCATATTCAATGTTAAACAAATGTTACCTTGTATTAAATATTAACTGTGAGCATTTTGTTAACGGTTGATGTGATATTCCCACTCTACAGAGAAGTTGGCTGAAATATTTGATGAAGCAATCATATTTAATCTCCTTTTGGAAGGTCTTCTTGCCCAGCATCAGAAGGGACAATACTCAGTTGACAGCAGAAGGGGGAGAAATTTGTTTCTGTTTTCCAGTGGAAGTATAGTATTGTATTAATTTCTGCTTTAGAGAAAGTGACTCAGTTGTACACACATTTGCTTTCTTTTTTATATTCTTTTCCATTATGGTTTCTCCCGGGAGATTGGGTATAGCTCCCCATGCTATACTGTAGAACCTTGTTGTTTATCCATTCTAAACAGGATAGTTTGCAACTGCTAACCCCTGACTGCCCATCCACCTCTGCTTCCTCCCTCTCCCAACCCCCCACCCCGCAGGGCCAGAAGTTCTTGTAGCTGAACTCTGACTTCAAATGAAAACGGTCTCTTCCATTCAGACCCCTTCCCCAGTTATCATTATGAAATACTAATTAACAGTCTTCAGAGAAGACCATTTAAGATAGAAACCATTGAAGAGAAAAATTTCTGGGTGATAAGTACTTTATTATAGCAATCTTTACATAATCTCTAGCTGGTACCTACATTTTGGCCATCTTCAGCCTATAACTCAGTGTTCGATTTTTACCCCACAGGTAGGACCCCCAGATCGGGTACAGTCTGGGTTGGGTGATCTGATGCTCGGCTGCAAACTTACTGGTCATGACACAGAGGATGATGTAATTAAGGATTAGAATAGCTGAACATTCTGGACCATGGTGGCCTTATTTTGGACGTTAAAATACCAGGATTGGATTGACAGACCAGCCTGTGATGCCTGGCTCCAGCAAACAGCTTAATCCCAAGCTGGACACAGGTAGTCATCATGCTCCATGCCTTTCGCCTCTGAAATAAGCACTTCTTCGTTCCTCACTTCTTCTAACATCTAGAATGCAGGTAGAGAAGCTCTATGGATAACCTTAACGAGGACTATCACATGTTCTGCCCATTAATAATGCAGCTACTTTCTGCTGTGCTCTATTCTCGACTTCACTCCTTTTCCAGGAAAATCTCCACCAACATCTGCTTAACCATCTCCATCAACCTTCCATCTGTCCTTTACCAGCAATGCCGTACTTTTTAACCCCAAAGTCATAAACTGTCTCCCAAGACCAATTCTATTTTTTTACAGTAAGGACTGATCAAAGAATGTGGATCTGAGCCCTGGTCTTCATATTTCACGTGCAATAGGTACCAAATTACAAGGTCTTTTCCACTTGCTTTATTGTTTTCTTAAAAGCAATGCCTTTCTTCCAGTAGGCCCTTCCTAGTGGACAGCCTTGCCTCCTCTGACTTGTCAATCATTCTCCCACCTCTCTTCTTCTTCTCCTCCTCTTATCCAAGCAGTCTCTCCTCCCCAGCAAATTTCCACCAGGTAATTATGGCAATGCTTTAGCCTACTTTTCTGTTAGCTTAACAACCCTGTCTATTTTCTACTTGTGCTGATGCCACTGTTTGCTTTTCTGACGGGTTAATCCGTGTATCCTTTCAAGGCCTAACTTCCCCCTACCATGAAAGCAGCTGGAGTTCTGATTCACAGGTGCTTTCCAAAGCTTTTCATTAGCAAGAGAAATGAGATGGTTTAGAAACCCATTTCTTAATCTGCAGGTGAGTATGGGAACCTTTGTGCAACAAACATCTTTCAAGTATCCCACATTGTGCCACCGCACAATTACTGTCTGACTAATAAGTACAACGTTAGAGGCACATTTGTCACGTTAAAAGGGAGAATGTTCCCTCAGAGCAGATCACCCCCACCCCACCCCCCCACCCCCAGCCTCTGGTATTTCCCAGTTCAAGAGAAAAGCGCTCAGCTGACAGGGACCAAAACTGAAGGACTTTCCTAGTCTTAAATCTGAACAGGAAAGAGAAGAATTCCAAAATATGAAGGCTTTAGGTCGTGTTCTGGTTCGACTGGCCAGACGAGGGCTTAGGGAGCGAGTTTGGCCTTCCCCAGCTGGGCTCTGTGGCAGCTAAGCCTCTCCACAGATCCTGGGCTTAATTACTTCTGACACAGTTGTCTCGCCTGGGCTTCCAGCTCCTTTTGTGTTCAAACCAACCTCAATCCAAAGGTAAGTCTTGGCCTCCTCATCTTAGACAAATGCTTCATTTCCCACTAAGTGATCCTAAAACATTTCCATCAGGACTCATGGGTTTGCTAGTGGAATGTTCATCTTTTCTTGCACGGTCTTGGTGAAAAACCTACTAGAAAGCCTGGCAAGTCACTTTTTGAATTAAGAAGCCTTCAAAGACTTTTTTTTTTTTTTTTTTTTTGACAAATAAGTACTCTCCCTTCCTTCATCTTCCTGTTACCCTCTGGGGTAGGCTCTGCTCTCTGAATGAAGTTGGAGGGGGATAAGCTGTGGTCAGACCCAACAGAAGTGCTTTCTTAATATTCAGAAGCAACGTGCAGTGAACTACACAAGCAAATACATGAAAGCAAGGAAATCAATACCAAAATACCCATAACCTGGCACAAAAAGAAAACTTTTCTCCAAGAATAATCCAAGAAGAAAAAAACTGTCTCCAGCTAGGAATTAAGCAAGAATGCTTTGAAGACACCAAGACATCTGCTCACCAGAATTAAAAAACACAATGCTTTTGCAGGTGAACCATACAAGGAATCTCTCACCCCAAACTACTCTACCTCCTGTCCTTCCAAGCCCTGAAAAATTCAACCTGGTGTTGGAGCCACGCATCCCAAGGCTACAAATCCTAGGCGTGGGTCAACTGATAAGGACAGGATCCCTTAGAAAGTAAATACATTTGACAACAGCATTTCAGAGCAGAAAACATAAATCCAGATCCCCAGTGTGTGCAGTTCTCCCGATACAAAGTTCAAGGGGACAAAAGATTCCAAAGAGCTTCCTAATAAACTGTCAATGCAACCTAAATTTATAAAAATGCCTTTCCCCCTCACTTGGAAACTTCTCCTCCTTTTATAAATCCCAGGGACAGTTCCACTTAGAATTATCTTCTCTCCAATCCCCCCCTCCCCACAACCAACCCAACCCCATACTTTTTTTCTTCCTTCAGTACTGGCATGCAAACCATGCTGTTTTAACTTCTTTCCTGTTCTCCCAGTTCTTCTGGAACATTTTATTTTCGACAGTCAACTCATCTGGAGGAGTGCCACACTGAGGTCCAACTGTTTATAGCGTTAACTGTGTTTCTGCCAGAAGTCCACATACAGCCCTACCTTCTCCAGACTGCCTCCTGGATTAAGAATTTATGCTTTCGTTTGGAAGAAGCTTAGAAAACGTGGAAACTTCCAAACATCCCTCTTCTTTACAAAGTTACTCTCACTTGTCCAAGTGGAATGGGGAATGGAAACCCACGGTCACCCTTCAAGCACTATCCCATCCCTCTCTCATGGTTAAATGTGGCATGTGCCTTTCAAACAGCATTTTAAGGAAGACGTTGTGTCTACTGGGGCACAGGAAATAGCTAGTCACAGGTCTGCAGGAGAGAACTGGGTCTTGACAAGATACAGGGAGGACACATTTTTAGATGAGTCTGGAACTCTGGGAAGCCACCAGTCATCACTAAAGACCGGATTTCACCCTCTTGGCCATTCATCAGTATTACAAAATGGCATCTCTGCAAGAAGCCAGTTGAAATCTGTACCAGGTTGCAAAACAGATCCTCAGAGTCCAATTGTGGGCACTTTGGGAAGTTGTAATAGACCCAGACAAACTTCCAAAGAGGGGCATTTGAAAAGGACTCCCCATCCCTGGATGACAGAAGTACAGAGAGGAGGACAATTAGAAGAAAGGCACAGCTTCAAACCCAAGAGCTACAAGTCCCATGAACAAAACAGGCCTCTGGAGCGTATTGCTCCGGTGAATGACCACGCTTGGCCTCAGGCTCCCCAACATGCTAGACCAACTGAAAAAAAAAAAAAAAATCAATACTCCTGCCCCACTAGCATATGGTTTCAGAGTTTCTGAGAGAGCCTTGCACTCTGGAGAGGAGAGCTGGTGTTTCACAAACTGCTACACTCACAGGCAGTAGAAAGGGCACTGGGGTGGGAGTCAGCAGACCTGAGTTCTAGGCCTGGCTTTGTTACAAATGAACTTTCTGACCTGCACAAGGTCTCTGCGCCAGTTTCCTCCTCCTTACAATGCAGGGGGAGGGGCAGAGGTGAAGGAGAAGATCTCTCTAAGGCACATAGTGACTCAATGAGAAGTTCTGACTTCATATACATTGTTTAGGGTGTTATCAAGCAGTCAGCTCTGACATGATTTTTAGTGTTAATTTCTACTTGGGAAATAATGCATTTGTCCACCACCCCCAAAATCTCAGTTTAATCCCCATGTTCCCCAGCCTTCTTTTATCTTACAATAAATGCCTGTTTTCCTTTCTTTTTTACGCAACCTTCCCCAAACTAAGACTTGTGCTATTAAAAGAGCTTAGAACTTCCCATTTCCTTGCTAGCGCTAAAATTAAACTGTCCATTCCTTAGGGTCCAACATAACATCTGCCAGATGTCTTGGCATATCACACAAAAAGAGGAATTTTCTTCTACCATTATCTACTTTCCTCTCTGTTTTCTCATAATCAATTAACAGGTCACCAACACCCACCTAATGTTTCTCTCAAAGGCACCAACTTCCTAAGTATGTGAACTTCACGAGATACTTGCTTACACACACACACACTCATGGATAATGACTTTTTTTTTTTTTTAGTTTACTAGATTTTAGTAATAGACACTGGAAATATTTCCCCCATTTCCTCTGAATTTCCTTAGTTTCCATATACCAACCATCCAATCATCCACTCATGTCAGATCCTTTGCAATTTGAGTTCATTATTATTTCCTAATTTATGAGTATGGCATTGAGAAATAGCTTGTTTCCTAGCCTTCAACTCGAAACATTCAATGCAGCTTTGTCAATGTTCTGTCCCAAGAGGCAGTAAACTGTAAGACTGATAAAGACACATACCAAAGAAGATAAGTAAGGTTACCTTAACCAAGAAATCTCACCACTAGGAAGAATCCAAGACAGCCTAGACCTTATTAAATCACACAGGAAACGGGACTCTTTCCCAAGGCAACTTTACCATTCTTTCCTTTCAGGAAAACTACCACAAGTACTTTAAAGTCCACTAGTAGAGTTGGATTTCTTTTTCCCCTATTGTCTTACAGAAGACTCATTAGAAAACAAGAATATATAAAAATTATATTACCATATATATATGTATATATATATATATATAATGTTTTCATCTAAAAAGTTATCTCCAATTCCAAAGATTAAGGGAAAAAACCAAGTCCTGGGAGAATGTGATCAATGAATTAGGCGGACATAAATCAAATACGAGAAAAATTATGGAATCCAAAGACCCAGCAAGAATATTTTTTATGGCAGGTACATCACAGTTCACACAGTCTCCAGAATGACTTCTGTGATTATATCAGAGCAAATTAGGTAAAGCTTGCCTACCAAGCCTCATCAACTTGGTATCTCAAAAACAAAAAGGATCTCTTGAGTTTTGACATCAAATGAGAAGGTTCCATTGGACACTTTCTTTATTTCTCTCATGGTGGTTTATCCAAAGTAACTGTCCCATTTCGAATGTACGTATCTAGAAAGAAGCAAGAAACCATGTCTTGAATATAATGGTGCTTCTCTTGCTGATGAGCATTGGAGATGGATGAGTCTCAGGTTGGAACACATTCAGAAACTTCAAAATGCCTCTTAGATACCTCATTTTTTTCCCTCAAGAAAAGCTTAGCTCTAAGGCTGTCTACATACAAAAACACCAAAATATTTGGTTGCAAAGTAAAAAATATGAGTCAAACTGCTAGACTGGCAACCAGTTTGTCAGATTCTTCCCCCCACTGAGAGAAGTAATTAACTGGTTATCCTGGTATCAACAACAACAACAAAGATATCATAGAAGTTTGCTTCAAGATCAACAAATGATTTATTTATGTTTACATAATCATATATGGTTAATTAGGTGCAAAATTATCTGGTAATTACTTCCCCAAATATCTCTTTTTATCCCATCGCATCTGAACTTATGAGTTTGAACATGTAGCATGCGCATATATACACATATCCATTAGCAAATTTAAATATAACATTGATGACATTCTATTTAAGAGCAAAAGTTATGATATCAAAAATAACATTCAAAAATGAGTAATTAAAGGTATAACTGTACGTAAGATTTTTTTTAAGTGCTCTTGGAGAGCCCTAGGCTATTAATAAAGAAGCAGAGTTCTGAAGAGTATTTTTAAATGAGTATACACACCAACTGAGAATCCTGAAAGCCATACATCTATGTCTGCAAAAGCAGGATTTTACTTCATTGACCATGGACAATTATCAGCTAAAGAACCATGTATTTCTTCTCTCCTTTCACACCTCTCAGAAGAACAATAACCCTCAATTAATGACACAACAGTTTGGTTCAAAAATGTGATGTTGTCATATACAGCACGGTGCATTTACTGAATGACACTGCTCCCAGTTACTCAACAGAATATAATTACATCTGGAATCTAAAACCACCTCGATCTGTACAAAAATACTGTAGACATAAAGAACTTTATACACACATACAAATCTGACATATAATGAGAAAGCAAAGCCAGAAAAAAGCTGGTATAAGTTGCTCACCAATGTGTTCCTTATTTCTGTTGAAGCTGGTACCTTTCTATATTCCTCCTTAGTTGATAACAAGGTCCAATCAGCCTCCTTCCAATAAATTAACTGGTTCTGAATCTCCTCCATTCCACTGTGGAGCATTTCTCGCCTATCTTCAAGAGTCCATCTAATATTCTTCCAACATCTTCCCTCATCCTCAAGATGGCTACCTTACCTAATGGAAAAGCACCATCTTCATGGTTGGCTTTTATAAATTCCTCAAGCATTTCAGGATTTAGTTCTTTACTGCGATTGATTACATACATTCTCTAGAACTAATCCGTGAAGAACTCCAATCAGTGTGTGTGTGGACTGGGTAGATCTGGGTCCTTTCTTCAAATCATCCTCACAAAATGTCTTCCTCTAAGACTAATAAATTCCTCCCAATTAGAAAGGTGAAGCTACCTGGACAGAAGGTTTTCTCAACTGACATGATATTTTAAAATTTTGTTTCCATAGTGACATTGTTAAGAAGACATCTGATATTCCTGAAGACTTACAGTACTTGAGAACACAGAAAAGAGAAGAGGAAAAAAAAAACACAGCAGAATGGAGGGAAGAGGGAAAACAAAGGAACTAAAAGAAGGCCTAATACACAAATGGAACATCCTGAAAAGAAATGTAGACCTTCCAGAAACTGGTGTCAGCCAGTCTTAAAGAGTTCCTCTGAGATCTTGCAAGATTTGCTGTTGCTGCTGTTGTTTTGCAGAAATCAACCCCAACCAGACAATAAAGTCTTGCAGTGCATCAAAACATGATGATAACCAAACCCCCAGAACTCCGAAAATCTCAGCTCAGGGCCACCACCATCTTCACAATGAGGCAATCACATTTCCTGGTGACTTGCAGGAGACTTGGAGCAGCTTAAAAGTTCTGTGAAGGACCTCAGTGGAAAAATGTTTAAGGTTTTGCCTTGCCTTTCCCAAAGGAGGTCAAAACCCTACAGGTCCACTCAAAAGGAGAGAAAAAAAATTCCAAAAGTTTACTTTAAAATGGAAACAAATGCTTCCATAACTTGTGAAAGTACTCCTTGGGTGGGAGAAATATCTTAGAAGCCCTTCCAAGCCCCTCATTTCCTTGCATAATGAACAGATAGCGAGGAACCACCACAAGATTCGCCCCTAGAAAGGGAGAAGGAGAAGGCAGGCAAGCCTCCTCTACCAGCCATCACCAACAGAGCTTCAAAATGGAGACATCCATAATTTTATAAACACTTCTCAGCTTTGTCTCCTGAAACCCGCTCTCCTCCATTTTCTGGTGGAGTTACAACATGACACGGGCTTACCTGACTCAGTTCCCAGCTCTCAACCAAACTAGTTACTTCCTCAAAAATCCTGCAAGCCACCTCCAGAAACAAAACCAAAGCAAACCAAACAGCCAACACAGACACTCAGACACAGCCCCTGGGAGCCCTGGGAGAAAGCCCCAACTGGTTGGTCTTTTCCCATCCCAGACGCGTGCTTAAAAATGAAACTTTTTTTTTTTTTTAAGTAGAGGAGGAATATAAAAGGAACTCCAGGCAGCCTCCTTCCCTCTCTGTAGGTTAGAAGCTACAATGAAAAGAAAACGAGGGTTCCTCCAGGAATGGTGAAAAGCCTGGAGAATGAACGTGAGAAGAAGCTTTGTGTTTTGGAGTCTGGACTGGAACCAAAGCAGACAGCTTGCAAATGGAGGACAGGGAGATAAAGAAAGGGAAAGAGAGGGGCTGCTCCAATGGGGGCGGCTGCGGCTTCCCTCGCGCCTGGAAGGAGGGCAGACCCCTGGGAAGTGCACCAGGAGTCAGGCGACCCCCGGGCCTCTGCCTGGGGGTCCTTTCTCCCTTCCTCAGAGGAGAGCCAAGCGTGTGTAATGGCTTCTCCTCTCCAGAAACCGTTGTCTCCTCCACCAGACGCTTCTGAACCCCCAGCCTAGAGACAGCTCCTCAGCGGCTCCTGAACCTGCGCCTCCCCCCGCACCGCCCCGCCACCCGGCCGGCGCCCCCCGCTCCTGGCCTCTCTGCTCGCCGCCGCCGCCGCCCCCCGACACATCCCGACCCCGCATCCCAACTTCGGGGAGAGAAAGAGAGAGAGAGAGCGAGCCAAATACCTGAGGAAGAGGGGGGTGCCAATCCGCACGGCTTTGCCATCGGGCTGGGGACAGGCAGACAGAGAGGGGGAAAGAAGGAGAGGGACAGAAAGAAAGAGGTCAACCCGCTCAGGTCGGGGCGGCCGGGAGCGCTCCCTCCTCTGCCCCTCGCTCGCTCCCTCTGGCTCTCTCGGCTCAGGTCTCCTCGACTCCCGCCCTCCGCCCCCTCTCTGTCCCTACTCCTGTCCCCACACCCGGAGCATCCGTCCTAAGCCTCCGGCTCTCTTCTCACTCATTTTTCATTTTCTCTTCTCTCCCTAGAACTACACGAAATTAATTAAGCCACAGCGCTCCGCTCCCCCCCCCCCCCAGCAGAAGGAGCAGCCAGCAGGAAAAGCACAGCCACCTCCACTGCCACCACCGCCACCTTCTCCTCCTCTTCCTCCCTCGCTTCTCCTCCTCCTCCTCTTCCTCCTCCCCCTCCAGCTCTCTCTCCCTCCTCCTCCTCCTCCTCCTCCCCCTCTTCTCTCTCGCTTCTTCTCCTCTTCCAACAGCCAGTCCATGCAGGGGACTTCCTCTCCTCCCGGCTCCACCAACCCTCCTCGGCCGAATGAATGAGCGCGTTTGTGCCTCCACCACCCCGCGCTCTCCTCCCCGCAGCACTCGGACCACCCCGAGGTGCTGGTTAATTGCAGTAACTTACAGAAGAAGCGTCCCGGCGCCGGGAGGTGTTTCGGGTTCTCCAGCCCCACCGCCTCCTTATCCTCTTTCTCTTTCTCCTCTTCCTGCTCGGGTTATTGTTGTGGAAGTTGTTTGGGAGTCTCATGTGCTTCTGCCGGGTCTCAGCAATGGAGGATCGCCATCTTCCCTGCCTTCCTCGGCTCCTCAGACTCGCTGCAGCTGCAGATGACCTGAGATATCCGTCTCTCTCTCTCCCTCTCTCTCCCTCCCTCCCTCTCCCTCTCACTCTCTCCCTCTCTCTCTCTCTCCTCTTCTCTCTCCTCTCCCTTTCCCTCGCGCTCTCTCTCTCCCTCCCTCCCTCTGTGTCTCTCTCTGAATAATGAGCAACCAGAGGGAGAGAGAAAGCAAGACAGAAAGAGAGAAGGCAGACAATCTTCTGCCACACAAACGCCGGAGCACCAGGGGGTGCGCGAAGCCTTTCTAATAACAACAACAACGTGCGGGAGAGAAGAAGGAAAAAAAAAGAAAGAAAAAGAAAGAAATGAGGAAAGGGCTGGAGGTGGGGGGAACGGGAAGAATTATCCAAGAGCTGGAGAAGAGCACAAGGAGAAGGTGGAGGAGATGCTGAGGCTGCGGCTGCTGTCCCCCCTCCCCTCGCTGAACCCCAGAAGGAGGCAAGGTGGTTGCAAAGTTAAGGCTGGGACATTGTCTTTGTCACTCAGAGCAACACAGAGCGAGGCCAGTGAGATGCAAGAGGAGGCGGTGGCGGCGGCAGAGGAGGAGGTGGTGGAGGAGGAGGAGGAAGAGGAGGAGAAGGAGGCAGAGGAGGAGGAGAAGGGGAAGAGGCAGATGAGATGAATAAAGACCTGCGGAGAAGGCGGTGCGAGGAGCGCGGCGGCCGGACTGAGGCGTGCGCCCTCGCGTCCCGGAGGCACCCGGCCGCCCCGGCCGGCAGAGGAAGCCCCCAGTGAGGACCCTGCCCGGCCGCTCATAGCGCTCCCACCATCAGCCCTGCCCGAGGAGCCGAGTCTTGGCCCCAGAGAGTCCCTCACACGCATCCATCTAGAGGCCAATCTTTGCAAAAGAACATACACGGGGAACTAGAGGTTGCAAGTCTAAACCCAGATCAACCACGTGGGGCTTTTTAATCCCTTTCCAGCTTGCGGTGTGAGTATCTCCAGTGAAAAGCTCAAATTGTCCATTACTGGCACGTATTTTGAAGTCTTCTCCGCCGAAATAAAGACTCATTGTGCATTTTATTTCTTTCCTGATATGGGAGGGGAGCTGGGGGAGCGAAAGAACCCATTATTCTGAGCCTCGGAACCACCACTTTCTTTTCCTAACTTGTGAAGTGTTTTGACGGCGCACCAAAAGCGGGGAAAAGCCTACTTAAATAACTTTACACCCTCCAGCCCGGCGTTGTTTGCACTTTCTGGCTGATCATCTAAAAGCTCAGAAAGTAACAATCAGAGCTCCTAATGATAAGGTGTCATGGTGTTGAAGACAAGAGAACCAAGATGAAGCTTTCACACCTGGAATTTTTATTTGGTGTAATTTCCCACAAATCGTTCTGAACTATTTATTTTGCAAAGGAGTGCGTTTACCCTCCTCTCTAAGTCCAACGTCTCCTAAGGCTTTAATTTGATGGCGGGAGGGGGCGGGAGGTGGTGCCTACAGTATAAAAAAATCAATACAGCGAGTCAGAAGCAATTGAAGTTCAAGGGCATGGGCTGCTTGTACCATTTCTATTCCTCGCATCCTCGAGTTGGACATCAACAGTCTCGAGAGAGAGAGAGAGAGAGAAACACGCAGCGCGAGGGGCAGAGACCTTAATTAAAGTTTCTTTTGTCCGCGTCTGAATTGGGGGATGTTGCTGGATTCCTTTGCATTGGGGAGCGCGCATCCGGCGGCGAAGGCGCGGTGTAGGGGATCCAAGGCAAGACTGTCCTCTCTAATACTCACTACTTCCCCCGACCCCACCCACCCCCCCAACAACAGTCCGGGCAGACATCCCCATAAGCCCATACAATAAAGGGGAGGAGGAGACGCGCGCAGAGTTGGTTCCCACAGATAGCGGGGTTTTATAAACACATCTGACTCCTTTTCCCAGCTTTTCCCCAATCGTTTATTCCGGGGCAGAATCTCTCACCCAGAGGCACGATTTCAACCCCTTCCAGTCAACACTTCCTGCCCTTTTCTCCTCCCACTCACATTGAAAAGCTTGGGAGCCCTAAAAGGGTGTTGATGGCGGGGGTGATAAATAAATAAATGACACTCTACGCGTGCGGTGGAGAAGAAAGGAGGGGGGGAGGGAGAGGGAAGAGAGAAAGTAGGGAGAGGAAAACCTGGAGGAGCAAGCTCCGAGGCGAAAGGGAAACGGGAATCCAAGAAAGAAGAAAGGAGAGAGGAGGACGAGAAGACTCGGCAGGACTGAAGTGACCCTGGCTTTGTACAGGCTTGGGAGGACTCCCCCTTCCAGGTGCCTGGAGGGACCTGGGGAAGTCCTTCTGCCCCGAGCTCCTCCCCCACAGGACCCCAGGGATGTCTGAGCGCTGGCCGCCGCTCCCCCATAAATTCCTCGTGGCACCGAGAGGAAGCGCGCCAGGTCTCCATCGTCCCTCCACTGCCCCGGCTGATAATTTACCTCTTTGTCTTTAATAAAAAGCTGACTTTTTCTGTCAAGCTCTGCACCGAGAAAATAACAATCGTATTTCAGGTTGAAAGCTCCTATCACTGTCGGGTTTTGGAGGCTGTGATAAAATCTTCATCGACGTGAAGGTACCTTCTGGGACGGCTTGGGTCGGAAGTCCTAAGATGGGGGCCGCTCTTCCCTGGGGGCAGGGGGGGCAGGGGCGCGGGGAACCCCGGCGGTGCGGAGAGAGGAGGAAGCGACGAGGTCAGAGGAAACGCTGGGCTCCTGGGGCACCAAAGGGCTTCCCGCAGTCGGGGAATGAGCCCTGGGGAGGAGCCTTTCCCGAGAACGTGAGCGCGCCCCAACACGCCTCAGACCTCATAAACCCACTTGGCAAAGACCGGGGAAGCGGCTGGCGGACCGACTGCGGTGAACTCAAGAAATTAACCTGCGCTGCAATTAAACGGGCTGCCGCCCTTTCAGACTCACCTCGAGCGACCGAGATAGCTCCCGAACCGGCCGCGGGGGACCTGGCTCCTCCCTCCCGTCCCAGGAGAAGAGGACAAAAAGGGGAGATGGACTTGGAGATGGCCCCGCCCTTCAAACGCTCCAATCCTTGGAAACTAAACCTCCTCTCCAAGCCTCCACGTCTAGAAGGGACAAAGGCAGCGAGGAGATCCAGAGACGGATGGAGAGATAGGTGGCTTTCGGGCTTCTCAAATGGGCACTTTGGGCGAAAGGGACAATGGCTCAGTTTCCATTCCAAATGCAGGATACTCTTGAGAAGACCATCTTCTGCTTTAGAAGCAAATTGACTCCCCAAAGCCGTGAAGCAAGATACTGGAAAACTCTCGCATAGCCCTGGTTTTTAAATGTGAGAAGGCTAAAAATTCAATTCATGACACCATACACAAATTTTTCGACATTTTTTTGAAGTCACGAGTTCCTGAACTATCCATCTAAAAATAGTCGAAAGAAATTAACATGAAAGAAAGAAACACGGTGGGGGGATGTGCTTTTTGTTGCTTGCTTGTTTTTATTGGTTTTCTTTCAAATGATAAGAAAGTTATTTGGATAAATAAAAGCTAGGTCACTCAAGTAAAGTGTTGAAGCTGAAGGTTTTAGTGAAAACCCTGACAGACTTGGCGCTTAAGTAACTGTAATTATGCTTTGCCATTAGCGGACCATTAAGATAAACAGGAGAAAGTTAACACCTCCTGCTATTTCATTCCCTAAGAATATTCACAAAGATAATAGAAGCCTCATTGGTGGGCTCTCTCCTCCACCAGGAGGGTTAATTTATAAAATTCTTAATTAAAATGGAAAAGCTTAGATTTTGTACACAGACAACAATGTGAAGCAAGTCTCCTGAGGACATGTTGACTCCGAGAAAGTTGCCTTTTGTTACTGTACCCTATGCCATTATTCCCCTGGAGTCATATGGTATTTCAGGACTCTGTTTATGTTCCAGGAAATAGGAATATGTGGGAAGCCCGGACCTTCTTCTCCCTTATCATGAGTGACTAGCATACACACTCCTCATAAAGGGAAATTATGGCTCATCAGAAGAGTGCCTTTATGAGCATTAATAGAATAATAAATCTTGCCATTTTAGTTCAAGAAATAGTAGAGTCCTATAATCAAAGTGACCCATGCAAATATGATCCACTTACTTGCCCAACCCTAGCAGGATAGGGATAATCTATAAATCATTTTGGTTTTTAAAGGTTAGGAAAGGAAAGCACCGAAACCTCTCAAAGAAAAGTGTTTATGAAGGAAAGGGAATGTCTATCCCCTGTAGGAAGGAATCATGGAAAGAAGGAAGAGTTGGTCCAGAAGCTCCATTAAAAAGATAGAATTTCAACCGAAACAAGAGTGAATAAATGTTTTAATGTCATTGGTTCAATACTGACATTATATCATGTAAAAAAAAGCCCTGCTTCCTGAAAACTATGCAAAAAAAAAAATTCCAGTTTATAAATCCCACTTTCTAAATTTCACCTGGAAAACTGTTCAAGCTGATGATTTTAGCAAAACAATATTTCATCTTTAAGCGTTTGACCACACACCTCTTGAACTTGGAGGTATTTTCTTTCCTGCCCTATGTAAAACTACTTTTCCATTCAATTCAATATAGTCATTTTACTATTTGCATTTATTATTTTCAATGGGCTATTTATTTTGAATTTTCAAAATCTTTTACTCTTGTTGAAAATTAGTCTTTAAGAAGTTTTTTTTAAGACCTCAAACTGGGTAACTATGGACTTCAGATATCAAATAAGTGAAGTCACTAACACATCTTTCTGATCCCTTACAGAAAAAATCAGTATTTTATCATAAACCCAAATCTAAACACATGTAACTAGTTGACTGGTGTCCATGCCTAGCAAGAAGTGACTGGAAGAAGACAAACACAGATAATTCATGATTCTGAATATCTCTCAAAGGAAGAGAAATTGCAATAACTAATATTAAACTTACCCTACGTAAATTTTTGCATATATACCTGTAGATAACAAAGATGTTACCATACCAATGTTCTAATTTTTCTTTTTTTTTAAGTCTTTTCCCCAAAGGTAGAAGTTAAATTTACAGTCCTACCAAATTAGGTTCTGTAGTGTGAAACATTCAGTGGAATACCCATCAACAATTGAATATTTGTTTAGCATCTACGATATGCCATACTCAACTGAAAACTAGTGGTACAAAGATGAATAAGAGACAGTAAGTCAAAGTCTAAATGCATGATGGTCTTCAGGAACCATTGGCTTTAAAATCCCATTATGAGGACTTATAGAGAACTTTAGATTTTTACTCACTCGAAAACAATACAGGACATTGGCCAATAAGGAAACATTAAACATTTTTGTTTATACTACAAAGTTATTAGGCAGTAATATTCTGTTAAAATTTGGGGATTTTATTTTAAAACCAATGTCTTGCCTTAACTTATAATTTAACATGAAATTCTAACTAGAGAAGATCTTTTTAGGAAGAAGGAGCTGTGTTAGACCATCTATGATTGTATTAACCAAAATTCATAAGAAAAAGACACAGCTGGAAGACTGGCCATTTTTTGAGGCATCCCATCCAGTAGACACACGAGTATTTCCAGATTCCTACCACTCACACTCAAACTGAAGCTCAGAAAAGGGATGCAACCTGGTCAGGAACACAGCTTCCTAAAAGTTATCATTCTGATTTCTTTCTTTCTTTTGTTTTGACATGCTTCCATACTACTTGTACTGTTATTTACTTAACATATATTATTTTTAAGTAAACTTAAAAAAATCTTATCTCCATCAAGCATAATACTCATGAAATCACAGATCTAGTGGGCTATTTATATATAAAATTTCAATACACATCAAAAGAAATTGATTATTAAAACTAGAATAAAGAAAAAAATATTTTGGATTAAAAAATTAGTCTGAAAGTATACCTGCTGAACTCTTAATGGTAAGGAATGAGAAAGGTGTAAAGAAAAGTGTTTGAATTACTTTTTCATATACAAACATGAATCATTTTTATAATTTAAAAAATAAGAAAAAGGTTGCATGGTCTAGTGGTCGCTAGTATAACCCCAAATCAAGCCTTTGCCTTATACATTCTCAGAGGAGTTAAACATTAGCACAAGGCTTTTCACTGCAATTTAACAATACATATTTAAAGTCTTAAAATGTTCACACTTTTACTCCCTTAATCTCTTAGAACCTACCCTAAGGAAACAGTCAAAAATGTAGAAATTATTTATATTAAAAAAATGATAGCAGTAAAATAAACAATTGAGAGTAACTTGTGATTAAGAGGAATCATTAGTCAATAAATCCTCACTATGACATATTAAGCAGCTTAAGATTATTTATGAAGATTTTGTAATTAAACAGAAAAATGGTCTCATACTATGTTAAAAACCTAGATGTAAAATTAAGAACACTGAATATTTTTTCATAAGGCATACACTCAGAAATCGCCTTGAAAGGATGTCAATAGTAAATTGACTTATAAAAATTTTAGAAACTGTAGAACTTCTGAATGATCTCTATAAGTTCTATAAATATATAAAACATATATCCATATATACGTGTATATATACATATACATGGAGAAGGCAATGGCACCCCCACTCCAGTCCTCTTGCCTGGAAAATCCCATGGACTGAGGAGCCTGGTAGGCTGTAGTCCATGGGGTCGCTGAGGGTCAGACACGACTGAGCGACTTCACTTTCACTTTTCACTTTCATGCTTTGGAGAGGGCAATGGCAACCCACTCCAGTGTTCTTGCCTGGAGAATCCCAGGGACAGGGGAGCCTGGTGAGCTGCCGTCTATGGGGTCGCACAGAGTTGGACACGACTGAAGTGACTTAGCAGCATACACATACATACGTGGTATTACTGTTTGAACTGAATTGTCAATTATCTGTTCAAGTATTTCAAAACAATTTAAAGTTAAATGGTGGAATCCACTTTCTTGTATCTAGTAATATTAATGTGTTAAATTAATACTGCTAATAGAACAGTGTCACTGTATCTGGTTTTCACAAAGATACTTTAATTTGCTTTTACAGGAACAATAGGAATATCTGAGTGAGTATCATGAGTACATTTTATATATAAAAGGAAATTTAGGACCAGTGATTTAACTTAAGATCTTCTCAACCCTAATAATGTCAGTTCAGTTCAGTTCAGTCGCTCAATGGTGTCTGACTCTTTGCCACCCCATGAATCGCAGCATACCAGGCCTCCCTGTCCATCACCAACTGCCAGAGTTCACCCAGACTCACACCCATCGAGTCAGTGATGCCATCCAGCCATCTCATCCTGTGTCATCCCCTTCTCCTCCTGCCCCCAGTCCCTCCCAGCATCAGAGTCTTTTCCAATGAGTCAACTCTTTGCATGAGGTGGCCAAAGTACTTGAGTTTCAGCTTTAGCATCATTCCTTCCAAAGAACACCCAGGACTGATCTCTTTTAGAATGGACTGGTTGGATCTCCTTGCAGTCCAAGGGACTCTCAAGAGTCTTCTCCAACAGCACAGTTCAAAAGCATCAATTCTTTGGTGCTCAGCCTTCTTCACAGTCCAACTCTCACATCCATACATGACCACTGGAAAAACCATAGCCTTGACTAGATGGACCTTTGTTGGCAAAGCAATGTCTCTGCTTTTGAATATGCGATCTAGGATCATCATAACTTTTCTTCCAAGGAGTAAGCGTCTTTTGATTTCATGGCTACAGTCACCATCTGCAGTGATTTTGGAGCCCCCAAAATAAAGTCTGACACTGTTTCCACTGTTTCCCCATCTATTTCCCATGAAGTGATGGGACTGGATGCCATGATCTTTGTTTCTGACAGTTGAGCTTTAAGCCAACTTTTTCACTCTCCATTTTCACTTTCATCAAGAGGCTTTTAGTTACTCTTCACTTTCTGCCATAATGGTGGTGTCATCTGCTTATCTGAGGTGATTGATATTTCTCCCAGCCATCTTGATTACAGCTTGTGCTTCCTCCAGCCCACCATTTCTCATGATGTACTCTACATATAAGTTAAATAAGCAGGGTGACAATATACAGCCTTGATGTACTCCTTTTCCTATTTGGAACCAGTCTGTTATGTCCAGTTCTAACTGTTGCTTCCTGACCTGCATATAAGTTTCTCTATAGAGTTTTGCCAAGAAAATGCACTGGTCATAGCAAACACCCTCTTCCAACAACACAAGAGAAGACTCTACACATGGACATCACCAGATGGTCAACACCGAAATCAGACTGATTATATTCTTTGCAGCCAGAGATGGAGAAGCTGTATACAGTCAACAAAAACAAGACCAGGAGCTGACTGTGGCTCAGATCATGAACTCGTTATTACCAAATTCAGACTTAAATTGAAGAAAGTAGGGAAAACCACTAGACCATTCAGGTATGACCTAAATTAAATCCCTTATGATTATACAATGGAAGTGAGGAATAGATTTAAAGGACTAGATCTGATAGAGTGCCCGATGAACTATGGGCTGAGGTTCATGACACTGTACAGGAGACAGGGATCAAGACCATCCCCATGGAAAAGAAATGCAAAAAAAGCAAAATGGCTGTCTGGGAGGCCTTACAAATAGCTGTGAAAAGAAGAGAAGTGAAAAGCAAAGGAGAAAAGGAAAGATATAAGCATCTGAATGCAGAGTTCCAAAGAATAGCAAGAGGAGATAAGAAAGCCATCCTTAGCGATCAATAGAAAGAAATAGAGGAAACAACAGAATGGGAAAGACTAGAGATCTCTTCAAGAAAATTAGAGATACCAAGGGAACATTTTATGCAAAGATGGGCTTGATAAAGGACAGAAATGGTATGGACCTAACAGAAGCAGAAGATATAAAGAAGAGGTGGCAAGACTACACAGAAGAACTGTACAAAAAGATCTTCAAGACCAAGATAATCATGATAATGTGATCACTCACCTAGAGCCAGACATCCTGGAATGTGAAGTCAAGTGGGCTTTGAAAGTATCACTACAAACAAAGCTAGTGGAGGTGATGGAATTCCAGTGGAGCTATTTCAAATCCTTAAAGATGATGCTGTGAAAGTGCTGTACTCAATATGCCAGCAAGTTTGGAAAACTCAGCAGTGGCCACAGGACTGGAAAAGGTCAGTTTTCATTCCAATCCCAAAGAAAGGCAATGGCAAAGAATGCTCAAACACAATTGCTCTCATCTCACACACTAGTAAAGTAATGCTCAAAATTCTCCAAGCCAGGCTTCAGCAATACCTGAACTGTGAACTTCCAGATGTTCAAGATGGTTTTAGAAAAGGCAGAGGAACCAGGGATCAAGTTGCCAACATCCACTGGATCATGGAAAAGGAAGAGAGTTCCAGAAAAACATCTATTTCTGCTTTCTTGACTATGACAAAGTCTTTGACTGTGTGGATCACAATAAACTGTGGAAAATTCTGAAAGAGATGGGAATACCAGACCACCTCACCTGCCTCTTGAGAAACCTAATAATGGAAAGAAGACTAAAATCCAGTTCTCCCAATTTAGACTTCCATATAATTTCAAAAATATTACTAAATGTTATCAAAGGAAATTTTCTAATGACCTATATGAAAAAAGCTTAACTTTATCAGTTGTGTGAACAAAAGCTCTGATGCTCTTTTATACCTAAAATTGGAATATATACTGTGTATATATATATGTCTATTTACATTTTCCATTGTTTAGCATGTATATAATTCCCAGTTCCACAAGATATGGATAAATAGATCCTCTAGTTCACTGTTAGTAGGAATATGAAAAATTTCAATCTTTCTCAATGTATTCAGTTCAGTTCAGTTGCTCAGTCGTGTCCGACTCTTTGCGACCCCATGAATCGAAGCATGCCACGCCTCCCTGTCCATCACCAACTGCCAGAGTTCACCCAAACTCATGTCCATCGAGTTGGTGATGACATTGAGCCATCTCTTCTTCTGTCGTCCTCTTCTCCTCCTGTCCCCAATCCCTTCCAGGACAGAGTCTTTTCCAATGAGTCAATGCTTTGCATGAGGTGGCCAAAGTACTGGAGTTTCAGCTTCAGCATCAGTCCTTCCAATGAACACCCAGGACTGGTCTCCTTTAGAATGGACTGGTTGGATCACTTTGCAGTCCAAGGGACTCTCAAGGGTCTTCTCAAGCACCACAGTTCAAAAGCACCAATTCTTTGGCACTCAGCTTTCTTCACAGTCCAACTCACATCCATGCATGACCACTGGAAGAACAATAGCCTTGACTAGATGGACCTTTGTTGGCAAAATAATGTCTCTGCCTTTTAATATGCTATCTAGGTTGGTCATAACTTTCCTTCCAAGGAGTAAGCATCTTTTAATTTCATGGCTACAGTCACCATCTACAGTGATTTTGGAGCCCAAAGAAATAAAGCCTGACACTGTTTCCACTGTTTCCCCATCTATTTCCCATGAAATGATGGGACCAGATGCCATGATCTTCATTTTCTGAATGTTGAGCTTTAAGCCAACTTTTTCGCTTTCCTCTTTCATTTTCATCAAGAGGCTCTTTTAGTTCCTCTTCACTTTCTGCCATAAGGGTGGTGTCATCTGCATATCTGAGGTTACTGATAGAGGTCTTTAACCCAGGAATTTATCTTTTAAAAATTGATCTAGGAAAACTCATAACTATTATCAAAATTTTTTGTACAAAGGAGTTAATTATGGCATTAATACCCAATGACAAGTGATTGTTAAATTATGTTCATCCACATAACAGGAAGATTTATTTATTTATTGGCTGTACCTCGAAGCATGTGGGATTTTAGCTCCCTGATCAGTGATCAAACCTGTACCCCCTGCATTGGAAGTGCTGAGTCCCAACCACTGGGCTGCCAGATAAGTCCCTGTAGGAAGTTATATATCTATGAATTTTGTAAGAAAAATTAAATGGTAGTGAAATAGTTACATGATTTTTGATAAGAAGAAAAATAGATTTTGAAAAATATAATAACACCATCCCATATTTGTAATATGTGTATATATCTAGGCATTGAAGAATTATTAGAGAAGTGTAATCAAAATGTTAACTAGTGTTTTTCCAGGTGATGTAATTGTTTCTAGGTGATGTAATTTTTTTCTAGGTGATGTAATTATGGGTATATTATATATCATTCTCTGCTGTGGCTTCTTAGATTTTTAAACATTTGTACAACAAATCTCTTTCTCAATTAGAAAGATAAAACTTTAGAACTTCCAAATAAAGTTTGCTAGCTTTACAAGATTTCTCTCCCTCTCCCTCTCTCTCTTTTCTTAAATATTTATATATTTGGCTGAGTCAGGGCTTCATTGCAGCACTTGGGATCTTCCATATGTGAGATCTAATTCCCCAACCAGGGATTGAACCTGAGACCCCCGCACTGGGAGCGCAGCGTCTTAGTTACTGGACCACCAAGGAAGTCCCACAAGATTTCTCTTCTATCATAAAGACTGACAAAATCAAATGTTTGTCTAATTTGTAAATATACATATATCTGATTTTCAGATGAGTTCGGTTCAGTCGCTCAGTCATGTCTGACTCTTTGCAACCCTATGAATCGCAGCATGCCAGGCCTCCCTGTCCATTACCAACTCCCCGTAGTTCACTCAGATTCACATCCATCGAGTCGGTGATGCCATCCAGCCATCTCATCCTCTGTTGTCCCCTTCTCCTCCTGCCCCCAATCCCTCTCAGCATCAGGGTCTTTTCCAGTGAGTCAACTCTTCGCATGAGGTGGCCAAAGTACTGGAGTTTCAGCTTTAGCATCATTCCTTCCAAAGAAATCCCAGGGCTGATCTCCTTCAGAATGGACTGGTTGGATCTCCTTGCAGTCCAAGGGACTCTCAAGAGTCTTCTCCAACAGCACAGTTCAAAAGCATCAATTCTTTGGTGCTCAGCCTTCTTCACAGTCCAACTCTCACATCCATACATGACCACTGGAAAAACCATAGCCTTGACTAGACGGACCTTAGTCGACAAAGTAATGTCTATGCTTTTGAATATACTATCTAGGTTGGTCATAACTTTTCTTCCAAGGAGTACGCGTCTTTTAATTTCATAGCTGCAGTCACCATCTGCAGTGATTTTGGAGCCCCCTAAAATAAAGTCTGCCACTGTTTCCACTGTTTCCCCATTTATTTCCCATGAAGTGATGGGACAAGATGCCATGATCTTTGTTTTCTGAATGTTGAGCTTTAAGCCAACTTTTTCACTCTCCTCTTTCACTTTCATCAAAAAGCTTTTTAGTTACTCTTCACTTTCTGCTATAATGGTGATGTCATCTGCGTATCTGAGGTGATTGATATTTCTCCCGGAAATCTTGATTTCCAGCTTGTGTTTCTTCCAGTCCAGGGTTTCTCATGATGTACTCTGCATATAAATTAAATAAGCAAGGTGACAATATACAGCCTTGACGTACTCTTTTTCCTATTTGGAACCAGTCTGTTGTTCCATGTCCAGTTCTAACTGTTGCTTCCTTATCTGCATACAGATTTCTCAAGAGGCAGGTGAGGTGTTCTGGTATTCCCATCTCTTTCAGAATTTTCCACAGTTTATTGTGATCCATATAGTCAAAGGCTTTGGCATAGTCAATAAAGCAGAAATAGATGTTTTTCTGGAATTCTCTTCTTTTTCCATGATCCAGCAAATGTTGGCAATTTGATCTCTGGTTCCTCTGCCTTTTCTAAAACCAACTTGAACATCAGGAAGTTCACGGTTCACGTATTGCTGAAGCCTGGCTTGGAGAATTTTGAGCATTACTTTACTAGCATGTGAGTTTATTAATCATTAATTAAAATGCACACACCTAGAAATTTTTGCATTCATTCATTTAGCTTCCTAGACAGCCTTTACCCAGAGTCCCATGCTTCTAGAACAGATTTTGTATAATAACTGTCAGCTCCAAGGTAACTCGACCTTGCATCTACCACCCACCACCTGGTGACTGACCCTTGTAGATTTCATACACATTGCTGTTTCAGGATAAAGTGGAATCTGCACATATTCTCTCCTATCCACTATGCTGAGGTTTAATTTCCCAGCAAGCGCTAAAAACAGTATTTCTCAAAAGTTAGTCATTGGATACACGTTCTTTTAAGTGTCTCGAATATAGAACAAGCTTATTTTTTTAGTATCTTTCTGATGTTTTTCAAGGTGCAGATTTTAAGTGAGTGTTTATTGATTTAATGTTTACACTAAAGACAGATCCAGCTCTAACAATGAACATCTGCTCACTGGTTTCCAACTCCTGGTCTTACAAGTGTTAACCCTGAGCTCTGTGTGTCAGTTTCTACATCGTAAAAGAAGTATAATCAAATACTTATAGAATTGCTATGAGGATTTTTTAAATTAATTTTCATTGGTGTTGATTTACAATGTTGTAGTCATGAGGATTTTTTTAATGCATGTAAAGAATATGAAGATCTGTAACTGGAAGCTAATATGAATTATGTTATTAAAGTTTTAATGTGAGAATGCATAGGTAAATAGCCTTAAATCTGGAGTCAAGAGTTAGGTATCTAGCCCAGGAAATCAAAAGTAGAATATGAATACATAATGAAAGAAATTCATTAGTATGTAAACAAATCTTAAAAATCAATAGCAGTCATTTGAAATAAAAAACCTAAGTATGATTAATTGTATCTAAGTTCTTCTCTCACTATTTATTTATCTTCTTTAGTTTACTTTGTCATTTGCTAAAGCTCAGCCGTCAGACATGTGGCAGTAGGGTCACAGGTTTTTTGAAAGTGGAAAAGAAAAATCTTAAGATGAAGAAAAAAATTTTTTATTGATATCTCAAATCCAAGAATTGGTTGTGTATGCTCAGAAAAGTCCACACAATGCAGGAATTGTTATAATAAATGTAAATAAGTAAACTGTAGCCGATGGGGAGCATTTTCTTTTACTTCATTTTTCTGTAAGTTGTGTAGAGATCACCATCGTTCATTAGTCTAGCTTATGGATCAGCACTGTTCTGTGGGAGCACATTGAAAACCACTGATCTACTGCAGATGAGAAAATGGTCTCAAGGAAAAATGATTTGCCCATGATTACAGACCAAGTTATTAAAGATCCAGACCTACCCAGATCCTCTTCATGGCAATTTCCATCACATCTAATTTATCTCTTTTAGCTAAAGAGACTTCCTGGAGCTGGTATTGAACTTTTCCATCCCTCCTTCCCACCCTCCTCCTTCTCTCTCTTCCTTTCTAAGGTTTCCCAGACATGAGAAACTGTATAACCAGCAGTAATTAACAGCTTAGTTAACCAATAAATAATTTAATGCTTTCTCTAAATTATTTTGATAACTTTCAATTCATTTCATCCTCTTTTTCTAACCTCACAGGATTAGCAGAACAGCTAATTGTGTTCTCCATAAATCCTCATCTGCTGTTCCTTGGTGATGCTTAGGGGTTTCCCTTCACCTTTTTCACTCTAAAAGGGTTCTTATAGGCTTCGGACCAAGGGGGCAGGGCGGGGAAAGACAAAGGTGGTATAAGGTTTTTCATCGGGACAGTTATAATTCTGCTTTTATTTCTCGTAGAGTTATAAATGTAGAAAGATAGCACTATTCTGCTTCTCGAGGATCATGTGAAAGAAGAAAAGTTGATTCTTCTGGCTGTTTTGTGCTCAGTTGATACCATGCAGCATTCACAAAGGAATTATTTCTACCATTGGAAAAGGAGATCGGCCGGTGGTCTCATTTGACTTACAACAGTGCCCTGAATTTGAAATTAGTATGGACTTTTTAAATGTCATGAACTTGGAATTATAGTATCAGCTTGGTTGTTAGATTAATTCTGTGGATACTAGCGGTGAAGGGTAGAGCATATAACATGGAAGAAGAACAGCAACAGTGATTTTTATTCCAGCTTCATCTGACTATAGTGAAGATCTAGTGGATGCTCCTGTCCCATCCACTGAGATGACTGCAGAATCCAAGACATCTCAGGTGAGCTGTCACCTGAACAACTCAGAAACATAAGCCCTCATCCAGCAAAGGGACATGGTATTTGTGAGAAGATGCACAGATTTTGCCCAAAGCTGGGAAAAGCCCCAATGCACTAGATCAGAAATAGCAATCTTTGACATCTCTAAGCATTTCCCACATACATTTAAAAAATCTGTTCTTCACAACAATTCATGACATGAAGATTATTTCTTCTATTTTCTGTTTGAAGAAACCAAGGCTCAAATCAGTCCAGTGACTGCCAAGATCATTCAATGAACACTTGGACTTGAACTCAGGACTTCTGATTCCAGAGAGCATCATCTTTCCACACTGTCAAGTGTTAAACTCCCAACATGACATAGTAGTATGTTTTTTCTATCTATTTATAGATGTATTTCCTGATTATAAAAGTAATATATATTTTAGCAGATGTAGGAAACAGAAAAAAATTTAAAATCTAGTTCTAAAACCTAAAGAGAATTATTATTATTTCCTGTGTTTCTCTATATTTCTCCTATTGCAGTTTGATGATTTCTGTTCTTGCTTTTGTTTTTAATGTGTATTTTTTGTTTATGTATATTTTGTGTATGTATCTTTCATTGGTTTGTGATGTTCACTTTATAGATTAAGAATGTTAATTTGTTCTAATATGTAGTAAAATATTTTTCTTAGTTTTTATTTACTTTTAATTTTAATAATGCTTTTAGATACCTAAAAGTTTAAAAATGTGTGTTTAAATTTATTTATCACTTTCTTTATGGTGTCTCTAGTTGGTATAGTATAAGAAAGGCTTTCACTCCCCGTAATAGGACAACAATTCTTTTACATGATTTGTTGTGTTTTCACTAATTCCAAAATTTTTATTTTCCCATTTAATTCTACAATTGATATATAATTTAATTTTTAATATGTGATATGAGGTAGATATTAAATGTAATTGTTTTCCAAATCATTAACTAAATTGTCTCAGGACTATTTCAAAAACATTCTTTCTTTACCCAATTAATTGGAAGGTCACCTTTGTTGCTCACTATAATTTTGTATGTAGTGACATTAGGTTTTAGATTATCCATCTGTTTCCATTTATCCAACTACTTTAGGAGATGTTGTTGGCAATTTGATCTCTGGTTCTTCTGCCTTTTCTAAAAAAAGCAAGAGGGTTCCAGAAAAATCATCTATTTCTGCTTTATTGACCATGCCAAGGCCTTTGACTATGTGGATCACAATAAACTGTGGAAAATTCTGAAAGAGATGGGCATACCAGACCACCTCACCTGCCTCTTGAGAAACCTGTATGCAGGTCAGGAAGCAACAGTTAGAACTGGACATGGAACAACAGACTGGTTTTAGATAGGAAAAGGAGTATGTCAAGGTTGTATATTGTCACCCTGCTTTTTTAACTTACATGCAGAGCACATCATGAGAAATGCTGGGATGGAGGAAGCACAAGCTGAAATCAAGATTGCCAGGAGAAATATCAATCACCTCAGATATGCAGATGATACCACCCTTATGGCAGAAAGTGAAGAGGAACTAAAAGAGCCTCTTGATGAAAGTGAAAGTGGAGAGTGAAAAAGTTGGCTTAAAGCTCAACATTCAGAAAACGAAGATCATAGATAGCATCTGGTCCCATCACTTCATGGGAAATAGATGGGGAAACAGTGGAAACAGTGTCAGATTTTATTTTGGGGAGTCCAAAATCACTGTAGATGGTGACTGCAGCCATGAAATTAAAAGACACTTACTCCTTGGAAGGAAAGTTATGACCAACCTAGATAGCATATTCAAAAGCAGAGAAGACTATGGTTTTCCCAGTGGTCATGTATGGATGTAAGAGTTGGACTATAAAGAAAGCTGAGCACTGAAGAATTGATGCTTTTGAACTGTGTTGTTGGAGAAGACTCTTGGACTGCAAGAAGGTCCAACCAGTCCATCCTACAGGAGACCAGTCCTGGGTGTTCATTGGAAGGACTCATGTTGAAGCTGAAGAGTCGGACACGACTGAGCGGCTGAACTGAACTGAACTGAACTTAGGAGATAGGTGTCAGTTTTATCTTGGCTTTTATTTACTCTTTTATTATCAGATTTATTCCTTTAAACTGAAAAAGATCACAGTATTCTTTAGATGTTAATTCCTTGAGCAAAATTTCCCTCTGTATAACTCAATCCAAATTCCCTCAAGAAGAACATAGGTTATTGTTTAGCTCATGCCCCTAAATGGTGGCTTTATCACTTCACAAAATTATAGGCACATTAGTGGATTAAAAATTCATTCAAACTTTACATCAGTTTTTCTTTTCTTTCTTTTTCTGTTTTTTTTTTTTTTTGGCCGTGTCCCAAAGCATGTGGAATCTTAGTTTCCCAAACGGGGATCGAACCTGTGCTTGTTGCAATTAAAAATCACAGAGTCCCACCTACTGGACCACCAGAGAATTCTCAGCTTTTTTCTTTATATAGTTAGGTTCAGGACTTTGAATCTAATACGTTACACTGCTCTTCACTGTTCAACTTTATTTCATCTCAATACTAAGTCAGTTAAAATAATAGAAAATCAAAATTCATAAAGGAAAAAGGAATAAGAAAATTCAATCATTGCAGTAAAAGAAAAAAGATGTAAACAAACAAGAAGAAAGTAAAAGAGAAAACACAAATACAATGTCAGAATAAGAATAAGATGTCAGAAATAAAACTGTTTGGTTAATATGTTCATGTCAATTTTCAGAATAAATCTTAATGGATGAAGTTTCTCTATTAAGATATAGGAACTCTCATACCAATAAGTCAAAGTAGCCTTGAACTTTAATCAAATTTATTAAATAGGTTGTATAATTCTTCTATATCCCTTTTAAAATCTGAAGTTCACAGAATCTGTCAGTTTTTAGATGTTAAACAACATGATAGTCCTAGAAATAGAACGGGTAAACAGCTATTTAAATAGGTCATAAATAAAAGTAAATAACCAGACATTTTTGAAGATAAAAGTAGGAAATAAAGTAAAGTGAAATAAAAGTAAAGTGAAGTCGCTCAGTCGTCCTACTCTCTGCAACCCCATGGACTGTAGCCTACCAGGCTCTGAGGAGCCTCTCAGTCCGTGGAATTTTCCAGGCAAGAGTACTGGAGTAGGTTGCCATTTCCTTCTCCAGGGAATCTTCCCAACCCAGGGATCGAACCCAGGTCTCCCACACTGCAGGCAGATACTTTAATGTCTGAGCCACAATCAATGTAGTAAAAGAAGAAAGATGTAAACAAACAAGAAGAAAGTAAAAGAGAAAACACAAATACAATGTCAGAATAAGAATAAGATATCAGAAATAAAACTGGTTAGTATGCTCATGTCAATTTTCAGAATAAATCTTAATGGATGAAATTTCTCTATTAAGAAATACAAACTCTCATACCAATAAATCAAAGTAGCCTTGAACTTTAATCAAATTTATTAAATGGGTTGTATAATTCTTCAATATCCCTTTTTAAATCTGAAGTTCACAGAATCTGTCAGCTTTTAGATGTTAAACAACATGATAGTCCTAGAAATAGAACAGGTAAATAGCAATTTAAATAGGTCATAAATAAAAGTAAATGACCAGAAATTTTTGAAGATAAAAGGTAGTAATCAGAAATCAGGTAAGTTTTACCACAAAGAAAGCAGGTGAAAATATGATAACAGACAAAATAAAATTCAAGACCAAAAACATCAGACTAAAAAAACATTTTAGTTGATAAAAGGAATAATTACCATTTTTGTATCTACTAATATAACTTTAAAATATATGCAGTCTGTTATATCCACCAGAAAGTTTACAAAACTATAACAATAATTGTAGATCTTTGACATGCCTTAACAAGTGGCTCCCAAATATGAAAGGAAATAGAAGAATTGAATAACAAAATCATTAAAATTCATCATAGATATATGTATAGAACAATGTGCCTGATACTTTTTTTCTAATACTCATGGAACATTTACAAAAATTGGCTATTCATTCAGCCACAAAAATAAAAGATCTAAAAATTCAATAAATATTGAAATCAGGAATTGCCTGGTTTCCCAGTGGTTAGGATTCTACACTTCCATGGCCAGAGGCCTGGGTTCCATCCTTGGTTGGGGAACTAATATCTCACAAGCTGAATGGTGTAGCCAAAAAAAAACTATTGCAAGCAGAACACATATATCAGCAATAAAACTATGAACAACTGCCAAAGGATGGAAACATCACCATCCACAAACTATACAGTAAGAAACTTCATAATAACCTTTAGTCAAAGAGAAAACCAAACTGAAGCATAAACTATTTAAATATGAACAATAGAGAAAATACTAAATGTTGAAGCTTATGTGATACTACCTTCTGCTGCTGCTAAGTCACTTCAGTCATGCCCGACTCTGTGAGACCCCATAGATGGCAGCCCACCAGGCTCCCCCGTCCCTGGGATTCTCCAGGCAAGAACACTGGAGTGGGTTGCCATTTCCTTCTCCAATGCATGAAAGTGAAAAGTGAAAATGAAGTTGCTCAGTCGTGTCTGACTCCTAGCGACCTCATGGACTGCAGCCTACCAGGCTCCTCTGTCCGTGGGATTTTCCAGGCAAGAGTACTGGAAGGCCATTGCTTTCTCCGATTTCCTTTTCCTAGTTGTAGTCAAATAAAAGTTAGTATCATTAACTGTAGTAGTTGGAAAGCAAAATATTTAAAATATACTCCTTTCAACTGAATGAGTTAAAAATAATTTTGATAAGTAGAAAACATTGATGTTCAAGCAGAATTCTATGAAAACTAATAAGTAAACATCAATTAAACTCTCAACAAAAATGAGATGTGTCAAAAAAGAAAACACAAATATATAATATTAAGAGAAGGAAGGAGACAACTACTGATATAGAGGAGATTTTAAAGCTATAGAATATTATATCAATAAGATTAAAATTCTCAAGTGAAAAGGATAATTTTCCAAATATCTACAAAATAATGAAAATTGACTCAAGAGGAAAAAAAAAAGAAAAATGAACCAATTATCAAAGGAAAAGAGAAAACATAAATAAACCCCCAAACCCCACACCAGAGCTGCTGCTGCTGCTAAGTCGCTTCAGTCGTGTCCGACTCTGTGCAACCCAATAGACGGCAGCCCACCAGGCTCCCCTGTCCCTGGGATTCTCCAGGCAAGAACAGTGGAGTGGGTTGCCATTTCCTTCCCCACCATATCAGAGGGTACTAGGTAAATTCTAGCATATATTATAGAAACTGATAATTCCTCTTTATAAATATATGCATATATTTATGTATTTATTTTTAAACTCTTATTGTAAAGTAATAGACATTCACAGAAAATTTTTTTCAAAATACAGAAACTTTTAAATAGAAGTCCTATGCTATTGAAACAGTTTATGCTCGTTCTTTATGTTGTTATTCTGTCATCCTACCATCCAACAAAGAAAACCAAATACATCAAACTTTATAAGAATGTGACTTGTAAATACAGATACAAAAGTCACTATGAAATATTTTATATAAAAATCCAACAGTGTATGAATAAAATAAATAAGGTTATCCCCAGAAAGCAAGGATGTTCAAAACCAGGATAGCTATAGTTCATCACATTAACTTAACACAGTAGAATTACTATGTGATAAACTTGACAGACATCAAACAAGTAGTTGATAAAATTTAATACCTATTTCTGATTAAAAAAAAACAAAATTGAATTTTTAGTGCTCCATGACTTAAAGGATATTTTAAAAAATTATTATCAGGATATTTTTCAAAAATGATAGCAATATCTTATTACTGAAGTATGAGAAGCACTCCCATTAAGGTCAGGAACTAAAAAGGAAAATATCTGTTATCCATAGATACAATTGAACGCTTTAGTAAAGTCTCAACCTTCAAAATAATTCAAGAAATGTAAGAATAAGTATCAGAAATATTGGGGCCAAACTATCATTACTTGCAAAAGCAAATTAGAAACTCTCAAACAAACCTCCTAAAATTAGCAGAATTCAGAATTTTGTAAGAACACCAAAGACAAGGGAAACACAAAAATCAATTAAATTCCCATGTTCAAGTAATATTTAAATAGGTGTGGTTGCATTCAGCTTCAGTTAGAGGATGATGAAATACCTGAGCTTTAACCTTTGCTTACAAGAGTAAGACATGACTTAGCAACTAAACAACCACTAGAACTGAAAAGGGAATGTGGAAGAAGGCGGTTGACTGGTAAGTTCAGCGGCCCCATAGCGTCTTCAAGAGCCTAGGCAGTTTGCATCTTTCTGCCCATCATCTCAAGCTGTTGCGTTTCTTTCTTCGTGTTTGGGGCCTTGTGGTCACATTACGGCTGTCTCAGTCAGGTGTCATGCCTGCTCATTGGCAGTGAGAGTCAGAAGACAGGAGGGCAGAAGCAAAGGGGTTTTACTTAGGTCAAGGAGGAAAAAGTATCATAATTTGCATAATGCTAGGTAATATGGCCAGCCTTGGTAGCAAGTGTGCCAGGAAATGTGAGCAAGTAGCAGAAGTCACAATCATTTGGATTGCCATGACTGGCTAGACCAAAGCTGGATGATTCATCCTCTGGGAATGGGCCCATTGCTGACCTCAAATAAAATTAAGATTTCCGTTAGCAACAGACAAGTAATCAGAGAACTACTTGGTAGATGACTCCCACAGTATGTCACTATGCCAAGCAGAAAATATGATAAGAATAGACTATCCCAATCACTTATATGAAAATCATAACAGGGGACAGAAAGGGAGTTTAGGATTAGCAAATGAAAACTGTTATATATAGAATGGATAAACAACAAGGTCCTACTGTATAGCACAAGGGAAAATATTCACTATCCTTTGATAAATCATAATAAAAACAAGTATGAAAAAGAACATATATATATACGTATAACTGAATCACTTTGCTGTATAGTAGAAATTAACACAACATTATAAAGCAACAATACTTTAATAAAGTTTTAAAATTCACAACATTTCTAAAATAAATAAGCAATGAAATGTGTAAAACCTATGTGATGATATAAAGAAATTTTACTGGAAAAAATGGAGACACATCACGCTCTCATACAAAAATCCTCAATATGGTAAAATTTTATACTCTATAGCATATTCAAAAGCAGAAACATTACTTTGCCGACTAAGGTCCGTCTAGTCAAGGCTATGGCTTTTCCTGTGGTCATGCATAGATGTGAGAGTTGGACTGTGAAGAAGGCTGAGCACCAAAGAATTGATGCTTTTGAACTGTGCTGTTGGAGAAGACTCTTGAGAGTCCCTTGAACTACAAGGAGATCCAACCAGTCCATTCTGAAGGAGATCAACCCTGGGATTTCTTTGGAAGGAATGATGCTAAAGCTGAAACTCCAGTACTTTGGCCACCTCATGCGAAGAGTTGACTCATTGGAAAAGACTGTGATGCTGGGAGGGATTGGGGGCAGGAGGAGAAGGGGATGACCGAGGATGAGATGGCTGGATGGCATCATGGACCTGATGGACGTGAGTCTGGGTGAACTCTGGGAGATGGTGATGGACAGGGAGGCCTGGTGTGCTGTGATTCATGGGGTTGCAAAGAGTCGGACACAACTGAGCGCCTGAACTGAACTGATATAATAATCTATGAATTAGTAGTGGTCCAAAT
Organism: Nanger dama; assembly: GCA_917880005.1. Taxonomy (NCBI): domain Eukaryota; kingdom Metazoa; phylum Chordata; class Mammalia; order Artiodactyla; family Bovidae; genus Nanger; species Nanger dama. The sequence goes on along the minus strand of CAKJTW010000025.1, from coordinate 23,054,685 downwards.
CAAAATGGCCTTTTCTTTTTTAACTGGATAACTGATTCTAAGTTTACTTATAAGAGGAAATTAAAGAATAAGAATAGTGTGAAGCCTAACTCCTCATCATATATAAAAACAATTATACAGATACAGTGACAAAACAGTGTGGTACTGGCACAAGAATAGAATATAAATAGCAAAGTAAGAACGGAGCACAATAAAGAATACAAACTCAAAGCCACCTAATTACACATGAAGATTAGTGTAGAGTGAACTTAGTATTTCAAATCAGTTGGAAATAATTGATTATTTTAGATTTAATTTTGGAAAAATGTCTCCACTTGGGAAGAAATAATTATATTCCTTTCTCACACCATGTACAAACATACATTCCAGATGGATTAAAATTATAAGAACAGAAAAACAAAACTGTAGCATACTGGAGTCATTGAGAAATATTTTTATAATCTTGGGTGTGAAAAGATTTTCTAAAATGACATAGATTGACCAATTAATCTACAAAATAAATTTTATAGGTGAAGAAAGTGAAAAGCCAGATGATAGACCTGGAGAAGATATTTACCACATATATAACAAAGGGTAAATATTATTATTCTTATTCAATAAGAAAAAGACAATCTATAATTTTTAAATGAACATAGGGTATCATCAAGCCCAAGAGGCCTTCAAAAAGGGCAAAATATGTATTAGGAAGAAATCTTATGTATAATAATTGTGGAAGTGAAAGTTATCATACTGGTAAAATATGATGATAAAATAATATAAATTAATGAAATAATATTAAAGGAATAAAATCATTCATCAGATCATCAATATTTTTTGAAAATTGATACTATTTAGTTTTGATGTGGATATACAAGTTTTAGATTTACGGAAATGTAAGCCTGTGTAGTGGTTTGGTGGACAATAAGACGCTTACTCCTTGGAAGAAAAGTTATGACCAACCTAGATAGCATATTCAAAAGCAGAGACATTACTTTGCCGACTAAGGTCCATCTATCCAAGGCTATGGTTTTTCCTGTGGTCATGTATGGATGTGAGAGTTGGACTATGAAGAAAGCTGAGCGCCGAAGAATTGATGCTTTTGAACCGTGGTGTTGGAGAAGACTCTTGAGAGTCCCTTGGACTGCAAAGAGATCCAACCAGTCCATTCTGAAGGAGATCAGCCCTGGGATTTCTTTGGAAGGAATGATACTAATGCTGAAACTCCAGTACTTTGGCCACCTCATGCGAAGAGTTGACTCATTGGAAAAGATTGTGATGCTGGGAGGGATTGGGGGCAGGAGGAGAAGGGGACGACAGAGGATGAGATGGCTGGATGGCAACATGGACTCCATGGACGTGAGTCTGAGTGAACTCCGAGAGATGGTGATGAACAGAGAGGCCTGGCGTGCTGCGATTCATGGGGTCGCAAAGAGTCGGACATGACTGAGCGACTGAACTGAACTGAACTGAGGATGGCATCTATCAAAATTAAAAATATTCAGGGACTTCCCTGATGGTCTGGTGGTCGGGACTCCACAGGGGTATGGTCTTTGGTTAGGGAACTAGAATCGTGCTTGTTCCGTGGCTCAAAATTTTAAAAATTTAAAATATTCATTGCTTTCTGACCCAAAAACTATACTTCTAAGAATCCAATTTATAGAAATATTTACATTTGTGCACAAAATTATTTATTGTAGTACTATTTCTAATAGAAAATCTGAAGCTACTTAAATACCCAACAATAGTAGAACTATTTCATAAATTATAGCATGTAAATTTATGCTATTAACAAATTTTTATGTTTCCATTACAATTTAGATGGATCTATTTGTACTGACATGGCAAGATCTTCAAGATTACCATGAAATGAAAAAAATTACCATATATTTTTTAAAAGCTACATTTTAATATTATACTATATTTATTATTATATTATAAATTTAATATATTTATCTTACAAATTTTGTTTATATATTATATCATGTAAGTATTCAAATGCAGACAATAGTATCTAATAGGATGCCTTCACAAATGATTTCTTATAGATTGGAGGATATTAATATTAATATAATGCATGTGGTTGGGGAAAATTATCTATCAGGGGGCTTTAATATTGTAGTCTGTGCATTTCTAACTGCTCCAATTTTTCAAATTAAGCATGTATCATGTTGCCTTTGCAATTAAAAATATTTAAAAGGGACAACTGATTACTTGGATTAAACAGACTGCGGTTCAAATCCCATATTTATCACCTCATAGTTGTGTGACTTGAATATTTTTAAGTTCTCAAAGACTCATCTTCTTTATCTACAAAGTAGGTAAAATAATATTTCCGTCATAACTTCATGAACAGATTAAATGAAACTACATATGAAAAACACCTGGTTCGTGGGTGTTTGAGCACCGTAGTGGGTGCTCAGCAAGTACATGTTGGTTTCTTAAATGGCTGAGGTTAGAGTTAAGTCATTGGAAAAGACCCTGATGCTGAGAAAGATTGAAGGCAGGAAGAGAAGCGGATGACAGAGGACAAGATGGTTGGATGAAGATGAACAAGAGATAGCCTTTTCTATTGAGGAGCTTGAGGTTAGCTTTAATTTAGTGCTTTCAGTTTAGTGAGATGAGTTCAATTCTAGAGGCATTTGTAAGGATGTAATAAAGCATAACAGGATTTCCCTGGCAGTTCAGTTGCTAAGGCTCTGCGCTCCCAATGCAGGGGGCCCAGGATTGATCCTTGGTCAGAGAACTAGATCCCATATGCCACAGCTAAGAGTTCACATGCTGCATCTAAAAATCCCACATCCTGAGTGCTATAACTAAGACCTGGTAAAGCCAAAAAATAAAGATTAAAAGAAGAAGAATCGTGCTGAGAAATCACAGAACTAGAGAATCTCTGAATTGAGCAAGATCAAGACATTATTTATTCAACTTTCCATCCAATGCAAGAATCCCTTCCACGACATTCTTGGAAGACTGTAAAATAGTTTATGCCAGTATAATAATTATGATTTATTAAATGTTTACTACTGTTGCTGACACTGCCTGACTCTTCACATAGATTTTCTCAACTTAAGCATCACAACAAAGCTGAAAGCTAGTTACCACTATTCATGATTTATGGGCAGAAACCAAGACTCTGAGAGGTTAAGTAATTTTCTGAGGTCACACAGCTAATTCACAGGGCTAAAATTCAACCTCACATTGGCCTCATCCCAGAGCCTATGTTCTTAATCTGAACTCACCTTTCTGACAATATGAAACTCAATATACTGAAAGACTGTTGCTTCTTGTCTTGCACAGGTGTTTCCTATACAGTCCAGGCATCTGTCTTTTTGGAGCATCAGTTCCATACCTCAGTGAGCATCAGAAAACACCTCCAATGTAACTGGACTTACCATGAATACAACAATGTTGAAGACATGGTTTCCACCCTCAAATAGTTTATACTCTTGCTTTTTCTCCTTGGAGGAGCGCAGAATGTCACCTGCTTTTCTACCAGAGAGCTCTCCAATAGTCTGAAAAAAAGTCCATCCTCCACCCCTTTCAGAAAACCCTCTACCTCTGGCTGAAATTTTTGTTCTTTCACGTTGGTTAGCCTCAGTTCTTTCATCTGGTGCTATATTTCCAGAGCTCCACAATCTCAGTTTTCTTTTTCCAGATGTGTACCTGATGCTGTCCTTAAGAGACAGGGTTTTGAACTAAAACAGTGAAGTTAATGCTACAGTAGTACAGAGAGGTTTAACTGACTTTCATTTAAATGTCAATTTCAATTAATGTTTGCACGAGTGGCTCTAGTTTTTGATTGCAGTAATGTTATTTACTTATATTAAGTCAACATAATACCACTCAGAGCCCCCTCATTTTTTTTTTTTCAGTTCCCCAGCCAGGGATCCATCCCATATCCCCTGCATTTGAAGCCCAGTGTCCTAACCACTGGACCACCAGGGAGTCCCACCTCACTTTTTTTTTTTTAACAAATATTAGTCTGTTTCATATGTCTTGATTTTCTCCTTCACTTTACTTGGGAGACCAAGTTCTTAATTCTTAAATTGAGACTATATTATTATTTTTTATTAAATACAATCTTTTAAATTGGCTTAGCATTTCAGACTGCCAAACGTTTTTTCAATCTTGATATTGTTTTCCATTTTATAAAGTATATCTCCCAGCCTTAGAGAATCCTCAGTCCACAAAGCCCAATGTTTTTGTGACTCTTCAAAAGACCAAGGCAAAGAGGAGTTTTGAACTGTGCTATCAATGACCTCTTCCATGCTGGAACAGGTTCATTAATCAATCCTCCTTTATTATTATTGTTCAATCAGAGATGCAGTCACATAGCTAAGTTAGTATCTGACCTACATAGTATGAGAAACAGATGGTTATATATGCTCAGACAGCATACAGACATGCTTGGGATAGGCTCCTGTGTCTAGGAAAGGTCCATACAGGCAAGACACATGATTAGTGACATGATGTTCAGCAGATAAAGGCAAAACAAGCTTTTGTTTGTTTTTATTTTCAAAACACTAAAGAGAACCATTGCATCTGTGGATTCATCTGCAGCCTCTGACTAGGCTGGTGGGACAATGCCAAATCTAGATTAGTTGACAGTGGTTCTAGAAAAGCAAAAGTAATGGCCCTATATGGACATGTTTCTCACGGTCTGACCTCTTCCAGGACAACCCAGAGAACAGGATATACTGCTTGTGCTTCAGTCAGTCCTCTATTAATATCATTGCTTGCCACTATGGGATTATTTTTTTTTGGCGGGGGGTGGGGGGCTGTGCCTTGCAGTATGTGGGATTGAACCCGGGGCCACAGCACCGAGGACACCAAGTCCTAATCATTGGACTGGAAGGGAATTCTGCCACCGTGTGTTTTGTTTGTTTCAAATAGCTGAGCTCCTGAATAAGATACAGAACTTTAGATGGTCTGTGTTGCCAATTACAGGAATATCTGTGGGGATAATCTCCCTGTAGAAACTAAAGAAACATTATAAAGACTTGGATCTAGCATCTATTTAATAAAGACATACTGGTTATCAGGGGGAAATATAGCTCCTTGAGATAATGGTAGTAGTTCACTGGAAAAATATACGAATAATTTCACTTTAGTGATACTCACATAGACATCTGCACCATAAAAACATTAAAAAGTATTAATATGTTTTTAGTTGGACCATAAAGAAGGCTGAACACCAAAGAACTGATGCTTTCAAATTGTGGTGCTGGAGAAGGCTCTTGAGAGTCCCTTGGAATGCAAGAAGATCAAACCAGTCAATCATAAAGGAAATCAACTCTGAACATTCATTGGAAGGACTGATGCTGAAGCTGAAGGTCCAGTGCTTTGGCCACCTGATGCAAAGAGCTGATTCACTGAAAAATACCCTGATGCTAGGAAAGATTGAAGGCAAAAGGAGAAGGGGACAGCAGAGCATGAGATGGTTAGATAGCATCACCAACTCAATGGACATGAATTTGAGCAAACTCAGGGAGACAGTGAAGCACAGGGAAGCCTGGATACTGCAGTCCATGGGGTTGCAAAGAGTTGGACACAACTGAGTGACTGAACAACAACATTTATTTTAGCTGGATAAAATCTTCTTTGGTACTAGGTGGAATGAAATAATACATTTTAAAATGAAAAGAAGAAAAGAATGCTATTTATAGTATTTATATTTGAGCAATTTTCTGTCATTTTCTACACAGCAGAAACTTGAAGATTTTCCAGATATTTCTAGATACAAACATGTGAGCAGAGTGTTATACCTTCTTATGTTAATCAAGCCACATTCTATTACTCAAAAGATGTGTTACCTATTGTGGAAGAATAATCTCCCACTCAGTGTATATTTGTGGGATCTTAGTTCAGTGACAAGGGATGGAATCTCTGCCCCCTGCAGTGAAAGCATGGAGTCCTAACCACCTGACTGGACTACCAGGGAATTCCCTTGAGTGGCTCTTTTAAAACATTGTCAGATCTAGTGACTGATAAGCTAAGGTATCATACAAAATAAAATCCAAAGTGCATTGGACTATCTTGGACTCTACGGTCTGACCCGACCTTGTCTCCACTACCCTTTCAGTTGTATTTTTACTATCCTCTTTCTTGTTCAGGCTGCTTCAACCACACTGGCCTACTTTCTCTTACTTGATTCTTGGTATTTGCTATTCCCTCTCCCTGGAATTTTCTTCAATCATGTATCCTCAGGGACACTCTTCACCACAATCTCTACTCAAATGTCCCCTTATTGAAATGCTTTCCCTCACCTCACTATCACATCTAGTTCACACACAAATACACACCTGTGCCTGCAAGCACACACATACATTCAAAGACTGTCCATAATACACACCTGTGCCTGCAAGCACACACATACATACAGACTGTCCATCTCCGTCAGTGCCATCTGACCTATTACACATTGCTTCATTTGTACGTTACCCTCTTCTCCCACAGATAAAGCAATGGTTCTTTGAGATCAGGGATTCTGATTTGTTCCCTGTTGAATCTCCAGCACCCACCACAGTTTTGGGGGCACAAACCAGGCACCCAAACCATGTACTGTGAATGATTTAACAGGCCAGCTAGAGATCAGTGAAGGTTCATCTACAAGATCTCCTGTCTCCCTCTCAGTCAAATACTACGTGATCCTAGTTGATGATGAAAGTATAGAATATGTGCTGCTGCTGCGGCTGCTAAGTCGCTTCAGTCGTGTCCAACTCTGTGCGACCCCACAGATGGCAGCCCACCAGGCTCCCCCGTCCCTGGGATTCTCCAGGCAAGAACACTGGAGTGGGTTGCCATTTCCTTCTCCAATGCATGAAAGTCAAAAGTGAAAGTGAAGTTGCTCAGTCATGTCCAACTCTTCGCGACCCCATGGAATGCAGCCTTCTAGGCTCCTCCATCCATGGGATTTTCCAGGCAAGAGTACTGGAGTGGGCTGCCACTGCCTTCTCTGGAGAATATGTGCTATAACTTATTTAATCAGTCAAAAGACTTGATTTTCATTCTCATTATTAATCTCTGAAAGTTGCCTGTTACATTTTTCCCTTCATTGGGGAATGTAGAATATTTAAATGAAATTGATTTTATAAGTTTATATACCTATCTTTTTTAGAAAAATATTTCCTTATTTGGCTCTTCTCAGTCTTAGCTGTGGCATGTGGGATCTCGTTCACTGACCAGGGATTAAACCTGGCCCCGTGCATTGGGAACTTGGATTCTTGGCCACTGGACCAGCAAGGAAGTCCCAACATATACATATCTAAAAGGACTTTAGGCCAACACAGTGGTTTTTTTTCCTTCCCAGTTTGATTATATTTTCTATAAGCATCCCATTTTCTCCCAGGTGTATTGTATTTCCAATAGGATTTGGATTTCAAAGTAAAAAGGACTAAGAATTCCCCTTCCAATTGTGAACTGGCCCTCTTCCTAAACACTTTCACTCACCCATATGCTATGTTTAGAAAATCAAGAGAAAAAGAAAAGGACAATAATACCAATTTTGCATTTATCCATATCCAATTAGTCCAAGACATGGAATCTCATGGAATCTCATGGAATCTCTTCTTTCTTCTTTTCTATCTAAACTGATATGCGTTCGTTGCCTTGTATTTTCTCCACCTATCTTAATAATTGTGCCATTTCTGAGAAATGGTTTAGAAAATTATAAAACATCTATCTAAAGATTATAGACATGTAGTTGTCTTCTTTTAATTATTTGTCTAAAGCTGAAATCCACTTATTGTTTTTTTCATATTTATCAGATCAGTGAAATCTGATATTTCTTTGCAATTTGCCAAGATTAAGACTGGATTTCAGGGAATTCCCTAGCACTTATAGTTACAAAGTTCCAGTTTTAGGACTTTGTGCAGGGGACACGGGTTTGATCCCTGGTCAGGGAACTAAGATCCTGCATGTTTTGAGGCCCCAAAAGGGGGGTAGAGGGACTAGATTTGAGCCTTCTACAAACCCTAGTCAATCTTAAGTACAACTGGTGACTGGTAAATCTTACTTTTTAGGTTCTTCCCTTCCTCAGTGTGATTCTGACCTAGTCATTTCTCTTGTCATCTTCCTCATCCCTTTTTTGTTAGTTCAGAAATGCTTTAAAATTATTTGCCAAACTAGACTGAAACCTTCATCTTTTTTTTTTTTTTTTGGCCATGCCTCGGGGCATGAGGGAGCTTAGTTCCCCAACCAGGGGTTGAACCCACGCCCCTGCAGTGGAAGCGTGAAATCTTAACCACTGGGCCACCAGGCAAGTTCATCCTTGCATTTTCTAAATATTTCTCTCTCCATTGACCATTGAAAATGCAGATAGGTGAAGGACAGGGAAGCCTGGCATGCTGCAGTCCATGGGATAGCAGAGAGTCGGACACTACTGAGCAACTGAACAAAACGACAATGCAAATTAAATATGTGTTAAAAATGATGAAACGCTGAATAATGATCATGCATGTGCTGGCTCTCTTGTGGAAATGGTGGTTTCCTTCTTTTTTTTTTTTTTTTTTTAGGCTCTTAAGTGACTCCTATTCCCAGTGTAATTTTGGTGTAAAAAGTCAATTTTGGAGTCTTATTGGTAGGTTTAAGTAGTCTTTCTGTGGTGTGGACTATCAGCAGTGGAAAGAGTGAGAGAATAATAACAATGACAAAAAGAAAGATTATACTCCTTCATTGATTTGTAAATACTTATTAAGTGGTTGTTCTGAGCTAGGCGCTGTGTGAGACAACGGAAATACGATGGTAAGCAAATCCAGACAAGGTCACTGACTTTCTGAAACTTACAGATTCTAGTGAGTAGACTAGAAGAGGCTGGGCCAGTAAAATGAAAAGTGACTTTTACTGGGCCAGTAAAAGTGAAAACTGGGATACTTGTTAAATAAGGACAGGTTGGGCCTCACCTGGAAGCTGCAGACCAATGGGTGAGTGATGCCTGAACATCAGCCAGAGCTCTGTTTGCTATTTCCAGCTATCATCTGGAAGAGGGACAAATTTCTGAATTCCCACAAAGGTGGGACAGCAGGGGCCCTGACAGAAAGGTTAGGAGAGCCTGGAATATTTGGGGAGGTCATGGAAGGTTTCTTTGAGGAGAAAACAACAGCAAAGTGAGATTTGAAATGAAAGATTTAAAAAAAATGTAAGGAGGAGGGAGATGATGGTGAGTGGGGAGGACAGGGAGAAGTCCATTCACTGCGCTGGGAGCAGCTTCTGGAAACAGCATGTGCCTCGTGAGCTGGAGAAGCTGAAGGAAGGATGCCAGACTCGAGCTAGAAATGGGAAAACTCACAGAAGTGTTGAGCAACCAACCTTGTACACTTGAACATGGAGGCTGTATTAAGGGCTGAGTATTTAAGAGTGCTGAGTGTCTGGTGCTGCACCACGGAGGGGCAAGGGAAACAGAACAATTAGAAGGCTCCTAAAGTGATGGACAAGAGATATAATAGCACAATATGGGGTCATGGTAATATCTATAGAAACTTTGAACGAAAACACATTAAAAGGGTGACGAGCTGCCTTTTTATTGGAAATGTACAAGGAAAGACCGTATATGATGTGAAGAAATAGAATTCAGAACCAAAGAGCATGATTTGGGGCCTTAGTAAACAGAGCAACACTGCTATAATTTGCTTTGTTTTTGATAATGAAGCTTGTTAGTTCTATTGTCTTGCCACTCAGACGATTGTTCTTAGGGACGTCCCTGGTGGTCCAGTGGTTAAGAATCTGCCTTGCAATGCAGGGGATGCAGGTTTGATCCTTCATTGGGGAACCAAGATCCCGCCTGCCACAGAGCAACGAAGCCAGAGCACCGCTACAACTGAATACAAGTGATTGCATTGGAGCCCCAGAGTGCCTGCGCTGCAAGGAAAGATCTCTGCAGTGGCAATTAAAATCCAACGCAGCCAAATAAATAAATATTTTAAACCAACAACAAAAAAAAGGATGACTGTTCTCTTGCTGTTTGTGCATCCCCTGCCAGACCAGTGTCTGCTTCACCTACACCCTACTCACTTCACAGACCTGTCCTTTTCAAGAGGGGCTGTGAGGGGCGTGCCCCTCAGCTGGTTTCCCTGGTAACTGAGTCCACCTAATATTAATTCCCCTAAAACTGGCGACCCCTCCCCCACACCCTCCAGGGAAGAAGAGCCCGCGCCTTATTGTGCCCTGCTCGCCGCTGACCCTGGAGCGTCGCTCTAGGACGTTGCTTCAGACCGGTAAGCACCCCCAAACCCCTGATGTCTCTTTTGCTGACTCTGAGCTCTTTCTTTGGTCTTAAAACTGGGCAAGAACAGGCCTTGTAGGCTTTCAGGGTGCAAGTCGCTTCAGTCGTGTCCAACTCTGTGCGACCCCATAGACGGCAGCCCACCTGGCTCTCCCCGTCCCTAGCATTCTCCAGGCAAGAATACCGGATTGGGTTGCCATTTCCTTCTCCAATGATAGTTAAGGTGCATAATATTAATTTTAGCTGTATGAGGATTTCAGTTGTGCCCCTAACTTTGTTCCCTAAAAGTCTTGCCATCGGACTTATTACTTGACCTTTACCTTGAAATGCTGTATGAAACGCCCAATGCAAGGTAGCTGCTTTAACAGAAAATTAATAATCTAATTTGCTCTAGCAATCTAATACTGTTGAATAATTAGTTTTTTCAAAACTCTGGTTATTCTCTTAGGATAAAGTACTGGAGAGAGGATTTCTGAGGGTTTGGATACACTGTTAATTTCTCCAGAAAATTTTAAGTTCTCACTAGCAGTGTAGGAATGTTTGTTTCTCTGTACTTGCACCAACATTGGATGTTTTATTAAGAAATTAAGTTTTGCCAATCTTATAGATAAAAGAAATCTTAGTTTTTAAAATATTTGACTATCATGATATGTAAATTTTTTTCAAAATTAGTATCTGTATTACTTTGTGAGGTTTTCTTACTGATTTTCAAGGATTCTTTACATCGTAAATCTCCTTTAAATTTTTTTTTAAGTTAGAATTTTAAAAAACAATTTATTTGTTGGGCTGCAGCTGGCCTTAGTTTGCAGCACGAGAGGTCTCTGTTGCTGCGTGTGGGATCTTCAGCTGCAGCATGGGAACTCTTACAGCTGAGTCACGCGAGATCTAGTTTCCGGACGAGAGGTCGAACCCAGGCCCCTGCGCTGGGAGTGTGGAGTTTTAGCCATTGGACCACCAGCTAAGCACCACCTTTAATCTTTTCAATAGCATTTACAACATTGTCCTTTCAGCACGTAGAATTGTTTTGCTCACATTTAGTGAGGCAACTTTTTTGTTTTAAAATTTTAGAAAATGGTTATTAATGATAATTAATGGGGCTTCCTAGGCGTCTCAGTGGTAAAGAATCTGCCTGCCAATGCAGGAGATGCAGGAGACTTAGGTTCAGTCCCTAGGTCAGGAAGATCCCTGGATAAGGAAATGCAACCTACTCCAGTATTGTTGCCTGGAAAATTTCATGGACAGGAGAGCCTGGCAGATTGCAGTCCAGGGGGTTGCAAAATCAGACAAGACTGAATGAGCATGCAATAATAGTTAAAATCAAGCTACATTTTTGCAACTTTCAGCATGAGCAAAACTTGCAGACTTTGGTTATTTATTTAGTCTCTATTCTACTTTTTTGCAGCACAGTTGAGGGTATAGATTTTTGAATCAGAATTTTATAATTATTTGGCCATTATATTTGTTACAGTGATCGAGAAGTACAATGGTACATTACTAAATATTTAACAACTGGGTCTTTCTGTAGAAGAATTTACTGCTTACTGTGATGGAGAATCCCAGGGACAGAAGAGCCTGGTGGGCTGCCATCTATGGGGCTGCACAGAGTAGGACATGACTGAAGTGACTTAGGAGCAGCAGTGATGTAAATACTCCCATCAAGATCGATTTCAGGTTACCAACATAAAGTTACATAATGGACTCTCAAAAACTGTTTTTGAAGTAATTTAGGATTTGTAAATGCCATCTGAATCGTCAGAGTGGTTAAATTCTGTTGTACATAATTTTAGTATTAGGTATATTTCAACATTTTTGAATATTGATATATGGAGAATATTTGATTACTCAAAAAAACCCATTCACAAAATTAGTCCACCAAATTAAATTTACTTGTCATTTCTCCATTTAAACCAACATATCATGGGACGTTTTAGAAGTCTTTGAATTAACTAAGAAATAATAAAATATTTTAGTTTAAAGTTATTTTCTAACATATCAAGCAAGATGGGGGTACAGTGAAATTATCAAAATTTGGAGTAATTCATCTAGAAAAGAAGAAGCTAAGGATTGTATGAATAGTTGTCTTCAAATGCCCGAGTGATGATGGTTAAAATAAAACTACCACACGCACACACACCTCTGCACATGTGCACACATGTCCTTTCTCTCTCTGTCTTCCCTATTTCCACAGAGTTAAGAACAAGAGAATTTAAATTCTAAAAGAAGAAAGATTTCGCTTGAGGAAAGAAGACTCACCTAGTTGCAAAGATTATCAAGAATGACCTAGTTTTGTATTCTCTTTTTCTATATATCTATTGAAATAATGTTATTTTTGTGTCTCAAATAGTTTTTAGTGTGATTTTACAAAAGCTCTAATGAGTTTTCTACACTGATCATACTACTTTTTTTTTTCAGTAAGATAAAGGGAATGTATTAAGCAGAAGCAACTTAGAATCTTGAGCAACATGGAGCTCAAGAAATCCAAAAGTTTCAAGTGATTCTGAGCCATGATCACCCTTGTAAGGTGGAGAACTCTGATTCAGGGAAGAAAGCCTCCAGATTGGGGGATGGGGCAGATAGTAACTGGAAAATTCATTCGGTTGCTTTAAAAGATCGGCTTTACCCTGGCTCAAGATTCACATTTCCCACTTGTGTCTTGTCTTCAAAAATAAAAGAGGAAACCACCAATGAGAACATGTGGTGTTATAAATCATCCTGGCTGTTGTTAGGAAAATGAGTAAGGGTTCTAAACAGTTTCAAAAGGTCCTGACTAACCCTTTTCACTCACCTTGAGAAGAACCATAAAAGTAAGGAAACAAAAGTAATTCTTTTTCTTTCCATACACCAGTCACCAGCAGTGTTCTCTCTGGGCTCCTGGCATCTGGGCCCAGTTGCTGGGTTACAGGCAAATATAATCAAAACAAATGCTAAAAGGTACTCTTTGGCTCTTCACATGTTGGAAAGGTCTTCTGCCTTCCAGCCTCCAGGCTGGCCAGTTCTCAGTGCAGAAGTGCCTTTCCCCTGTGCTGTTGCCCTTTCCTTCTCTTCCTGTGGGACAGTTCCTGATTATAAACTTGTTGTGGACTAGAAGTCCTTAATTAGGGAGGCCCTTAGACCCTTAGACCTTTCTCCAACTTCCTGTTCAATAGCCCCAGGAATTCCAGTGCCTACCACCCTTCCCTGTCCTCTGAGAGCTAGTAGGCTGGAAAGACTTCCAATGGCAGCATTAACCCTTTGCTCCCCGATTGGCCAGTTACCAAGGATAGATTTTCAAGGAAACAAATGGTATTTTCCACTCAGGACTGCAGTGCCAGATCCAGTGATGGACTTCCTGCTTCTCAGCACTTGTGATGTGTTACACTATATTTGAACTTGGACAGGAAAGCTCCAGGCATGTTTAGAAGTTTGGGAAATAAGATCTATGGCAAAAGTCAACCTGTTAGCCAGTTTGTCCAGAGTGGTTTTATTAAGGTTCACGGGGTGCCACACACTTGAATAGAATCAGGGCATTCCAGCAAGCACTGCAGAGGTTGAAGACACTCAGATGACTCGTCCTGGAGAAGAGTGAGAGGAAGCTATTATAAATCCTCCAATATTTACAGAGGTATTCTTGAGAAGGTGGCAACCAATTGTACATGAAGTCTGCTGAGGCTTGAACCTTAGGAAATACATTTGAGATGGAGACATTTTGTTCATTTTCAAGGAAAATTTTCCCAATAGTGTAAACTGATAAATATCTTAATGGGTTCCCTAGAAAGGAAATAATAGCAATGTTTCCTTTCTGAAAACCTAGACCCAAAAGGCTTATCTGTCTGAAATGGTTTCGTTTTGTATACCTGATGATGAATGTGTATGTGTTTATCTGAAGACAAGAGCTAGACTGACTTCTGTTAGAGGAAACTTCTCACCCTGTCTGATCTTTCAAAAGCAAATATTCACTGTTTCTGGAAAGGTCAGAAGTAAGTGGTTTTATCCTGGTGTTTTGCAAAATCTGAGCCAAAGAAGATAAGGTGTCTTTTTCATGCTTACCCAAAATATAAGTGTTAGAACCAAACATATATTTACAAGATTGGTTGTGTTTTATTAAAAGATTGAAACTTCTAGCAAGAATTTTGTTGTAGTGACCTGAAAATTACTACTTTTTTTTTTTTAAAGCTGGTGTATACAGTTGTTTTTTTCTTCATTCTTTTCATCATCATAGTGACTGTTCCTTGAACTTCTGGTATGTCAGGCATTGGACTCAGGGCTTTATATACATTTATATATCTTTTAATCCTTACATCCATATGTAAGATGAGTATTGTTATTTTTATTTACCAGATAATGAAACTGAGGCCCAGAAAAATTATGCTACAACTTGTTCACCTACCAACTAGTAGGTGGTAAACCCAGAATTAAAATCCTAGCTTCCCTGAATCCAAAGTTCTTCTTTCTCCACAGCACTGTTTACCAGGAAAGTCTGACTCAGCTGTTTATACATCAAAAGGATTAAGCAAATTGCTAATACAAACATCATTCATACATACTAACCTTTCTGAAATGGCTAAAACATATATGGCTTACGTCAATTAGCATGCTTGCAAAATGGTTGAAAACTTTTTTCTGCCTAAGAAAATACAAGTGTATTCAAAGCAAAAAAAAAAAAAATTCTCTTTCTAGTCTCTTTCTGAAATGATTTTTCTGAGTGATTGTAAAGCTGTAAGGTGGATTTCATTGGGTCTGAATTTCATAACTAGCATCAAATTATGAAGATGTTTTCTAATGGCCTAGATTTTATGTTCAACAATTTTATTCTATCTTACAGTCTGAGTAAGGCATGTCTTTTAATCCTGACTTCTGGAATATTCCAAATTCCTTTTAGAGATGACTTTGGCACTTGGACCTCTTCAGCTGGTACTTCCCCCTCTCTTCTCATGGTCAAATTCACACACTCCCTGTTTAAAAAGAGGGGGCTGCAGGATAGAACAGGCAGTGGCAAAAAATGCCAGAACTAAATGTGATTTCAGGCAAGCCTCTTAAAATCTTTGTGTCTAGGCTTTTCATCTACAAATTGCAAGTAATAACCCCTGAATTTCCCATTGTTGGGAGCTTTGTAAGTGAACAGGTAACAAGAAAACTTGATTAAGTGTCAAAATATTAATGTTTGCATCTGACATGTGCAGTAGGTGATATCTTAGCTCAGTCTAAGTCCAGAAATGTGTAATAATAATAAATTGATTTATTATCTGCTTCCTTCCATAAAAATAGGGATACTTCAAGAGAGGAGAATATAATACCTTTGTTCCTTTGCTTTGAATTTTCCTTGACATGAAACTCTACCAAAAACAACTTATTACTTTCTCCATAAAGCCTCCTCCTCTTCCCATATTTCTATCCTTGTTAATGTCAGAATACACCCAGTTTCCATCTCAGTCTCCCAGCTGAAAACCTTGGAGCTAATCCCTGCCAAATCTATCCCCTCACCACCACTTTCTCTTTCCTCTCTTCTGTCATTCCTCCCCTCCTTCAATCCAACTGGCCTTGCAATCTAGCCGACTCTTTTACGGAGAAATTTTCATTTTCCTTCTGCTTGCCATCCCCACAGACTCTGTTGCTGGGTAAGGCCTGAATCACCTTTCGCTAAGACAGCTGAATCCTCTGTCAGGAAAGATGAAAGCACAACTTCTATCCATAGTCACTGCCTATGAATTTGTGTCCAGAGGAAAATGATACCAACAGCAGCTTAGCCATTTGCCATATTTTTCTGGTGGCTTGGGCTTTTGCTCCAAATTCCTATGTTAGAAATTGGGTTGGATGACAGGCCAGCTGGAAGGATTGCTTGTGTCTGTGTTCGATGCTTGTTTACCAGGCTTCTTTCTTCTGGGCTAAGCTGAGTTTGCTGATGGACTTCTGTGGAGGAGGTTGGCAGAGAGTGAAGACAAGGACCAAGCCTTCTTAATCTCACTGGCTGTAGGGGAACTGATTTACAGGCTAGAGCAGCATTTCAAAGAAGAAGGGGAGGCCAAGGAGCAAGATCCCTTTGAGTGTTTCCCAACATGGGGTCAAAAACTGTTTCTCCCTTGGCTCTTTCTCTGGAAGTCTCCAGCTCCCGTATCATGGCCTGGCAGTGGGTTCTTGATCTTAATCCATGATTGGAGCTTGCTCTGGCCCCAGGAGTGGAACTGGGGAGAAGGGAGGGGGACTGAGATTTCTCCCAGAGTAGTGCTGCCACATCGTAAGTCATGAAATCATTTTTGGGTGTTCAGTTCAGTTCAGTCGCTCAGTCATGTCTGACTCTTTGCGACCCCATGAATCGCAGCACACCAGGCCTCCCTGTTCATCATCATCTCCTGGAGTTCACTCAGACTCACATCCATCGAGTCTGTGATGCCATCCAGCCATCTCATCCTCTGTTGTCCCCTTCTCCTCCTGCCCCCAATCCCTCCCAGCATCACAGTCTTTTCCAATGAGTCAACTCTTCGCATGAGGTGGCCAAAGTACTGGAGTTTCAGCGTTAGCATCAGTCCTTCCAAAGAAATCCCAGGGCTGATCTCCTTCAGAATGGACTGGTTGGATCTCCTTGCAGTCCAAGGGACTCTCAAGAGTCTTCTCCAACACCACAGTTCAAAAACATCAATTCTTTGGTGCTCAGCCTTCTTCACAGTCCAACTCTCACATCCATACATGACCACTAGAAAAACCATAGCCTTGACTAGACGGACCTTAGTCGGCAAAGTAATGTCTCTGCTTTTGAATATGCCATCTAGGTTGGTCATAACTTTTCTTCCAAGGAGTAAGTGTCTTTTAATTTCATGGCTGCAATCACCATCTGCAGTGATTTTGGAGCCCCCCAAAATAAAGTCTGACACTGTTTCCACTGTTCCTCCATCTATTTCCCACGGAGTGGTGGGACCGGATGCCATGATCTTTGTTTTCTGAATGTTGAGCTTTAAGCCAACTTTTTCACTCTCCTCTTTCACCTTCATCAAGAGGCTTTTTAGTTCCTCTTCACTTTCTGCCATAATGGTGATGTCATCTGCATATCTGAGGTTATTGAGATTTCTCCTGGCAATCTTGATTCCAGCTTGTGTTTCTTCCAGTCCAGCATTTCTCATGATGTACTCTGCATAGAAGTTAAATAAGCAGGGTGACAATATACAGCCTTGACATACTCCTTTTCCTATTTGGAACCAGTCTGTTGTTCCATGTCCAGTTCTAACTGTTGCTTCTTGGCCTGCATACAGATTTCTCAAGAGGCAGGTCAGGTGGTCTGGTATTCCCATCTCTCTCAGAATTTTCCACAGTTGATTGTGATCCACACAGTCAAAGGCTTTGGCATAGTCAATAAGGCAGAAATAGATGTTTTTCTGGAACTCTCTTGCTTTTTCCATGATCCAGCGGATGTTGGCAATTTGATCTCTGGTTCCTCTGCCTTTTCTAAAACCAACTTGAACTTCAGGAAGTTCATGGTTCACGTATTGCTGAAGCCTGGCTTGGAGAATTTTGAGGATTACTTTACTAGCATGTGAGATGAGTGCAACTGTGTAGTAGTTTGAGCATTCTTTGGTATTGCCTTTCTTTGGGATTGGAATGAAAACTGACCTTTTCGAGTCCTGTGGCCACTGCTGAGTTTTCCAAATTTGCTGGCACATTGAGTGCAGCACTTTGACAGCATCATCTTTCAGGATTTGTAAGTATAAAATCAAATCACATAATTTCATAATCCAGAAGTAGAATTATATCTTTGTATATACCTTCTAGTCTTTACTTAAAAGCATACACATATTTTATTTATACATACATATTTATTTAGAACTCTTTTTACTTACTGTATATAGAAAAGTTTCTAATGTCATTAAATGTAATTCTAAGATATACTTAATGGATACATCATGTTATACAAATGTTATTGAATATTTAAGTGTTTTCTGGAGAAGGAAATAGCAACCCACTCCAGTACTCTTGCCTAGAAAATCCCATGGACGGAGGAGCCTGGTAGGCTACAGTCCATGGGGTCGCAAAGAGTCGGACACGACTGAGTGACTTCACTTCAAGTGTTTTCTAATATTTTCTTTTTTATAAATAATGCCTTGATACTTGTCTTTACATGTCTCACTGATTTCTTCCACCTCTCTGAATATTAGATTTGGATTTACTGGGTTAAATTGTATTTAATACATTTAAGGACTTTGATATATATTGCTTGATGTCTCATAAAAATTGCACACATCATGTCCCTATTTGTGCCAATACTGAGTATTATCATTTATGAAATGTTTGCCAATCTGATAGATGAAAAAGAATTTGGCATTATTTTCAAGTGCATTTTTGAGCATAAGTGAGATTAGTCTTTTTTTATGTATATTGGTCATTTACATTGCATTTTGGAGAAAATTGCTTGTCCCTGTACTTTGTCCTTTTATTTTTTTAAATTAGGGAGGTTATTTTTGTGTGTTTTTCTTCCTTATTATAAATCCTGCCTATTCTTTAAAACTTAAAACTCACTTTCTCCATGGAACTGTCTTCTAGTCTCTTAGTTTGAATCTTTGTTTTCCCATAGCACATTATTTGTACCTCTGTTTAGTGATCAGTTTACTCTGCCATGTTGGTTGCTATCTTCCTCCACTTGGTTACAAAATATTTGGGGATGGAAACCTTTTCTTAATGTTTTTTGTATCTCTCTAGTAAAAGACACAGATCAGATATTCACGCTGCTAATGTTCTTTGCCAGGCTAGAGAGCAGAGGCTTCTCTTTGTGATGTGAAATTTGATAGGTTATTTTTCCTGTATGCTTTCAGAATAGTCTGTCTGAGGCTGCACTCACATGTATTTAGGAACACTCAGTGAGCCCAGAAAGCCTTCCTGGGGTGCTGGGGAGAGGGAGAGCACAGTGCCCTTTCTGAAGTCAGTTTGGCTCTGCTTCCTAGTTCCATTCAAAACAATTTAATCAGCTTTAGAGCTTCTGCACTCTGAGTGACGTAAATTTTCTCTTTTTATCTCTTTCCCTCAACACCAGGGTGTTCTGCCTTGATACACTTATAAGCCATTTGAGATCACTTAAATTACTTTTTGCAAATTGGTCAGAAGTTAGAGTATGTAACTAGATTGAATCTCAAAGCTGTCCAGCCCCATGTCTTGAACCCTCTACCAGCTTCTACTCCAGAGACTTCCCCTACCAGAGATGACACTGACCTCTGACCACAGAGCTCAGGCTCTGTGTCAGGGGGCAATTCTCCTTTCCATGCTTCATCCTGAGCATCTTTCCTGGAGAAGAGTATACATTCGTGGCGATTGTTCAGTTGTTCAGTCCTGTCTGACTCTGGGACCCCAAGGACTGTAGCACGCCAGGCTTCCCTGTCCTTCACTATCTCCTGGAGTTGCTCAAACTCATGTCTGTTGAGTCAGTGGTGCCATCCAACCATCTCATCCTCTGTCAACCCCTTCTCCTCCTGCCCTCAGTCTTTCCCAGCATCGGGGTCTTTTCATTTGACTGTCAGTTGACCAGGGCCTGCCACAGAGTTGCCCAGGCTAACTCTCCTGCCTGCCCCCTTGGTGGTGTTCTTCAGAAGGGGCATAACCACTACACATTAGTGTTTTCATCTGCTCCTGGTTGTTCCAGTAGTTTGTATCCTTTTAATGTGTTCTCTGAAGGAATCTGATATTTATTGAGCGTCTCATATGTCATACTGTACTAGGAACTTGGCAGATACTCTATCACCATTTCCTCTAATTGTTCCCATTTTAGGTTTGAAGAGTTGAGCCTTACATAGTCAAACTAAGAAGGTCACACAGCTGGTAAAGTAATGGGGTGAGGAGGACTCGAGCCCAGATTGGGCTTACCGGGTGCTTGAGTTCCTTTTACTACATTAGATTTCAATACACAGAGGAGTGATTTGAGTTACTGAAAACATACGTGCATCCCTGTGGGCTCTCTGCTTTTGGGGATGCAAATGTTGAATGTGTGGGTGGAAGAGGGAAGACTTGCTTTAAGATACATTTATTTTGAAAGTTAATTATAGGTGCTCTGAATAAAGTCTGAATTAGTGTTTATAGAGGGATGGGATGAAAAAGTAAGAACCATAGTAGGTAATCAGATCGATTTATCAAATGAAAGAGAATTATATGTTTATTTTAATCAAGAGTATGTTTAAATTTCCTTGGAAGGAAAACCATGACAAACCTAGACAGAATATTAAAAAGCAGAGACATCATTTTGCCAGCAAAGGTCCATATAGTCAAAACTATGGGTTTTTTTTAGTAGTCATGTGTGGATGTGAGAGTTGGACCATAAATAAGGTTGAACACTGAAGAATTGATGCTTCAGAATTGTGGTGCTGGAGAAGACTCTTGAGAGTCCCTTGGACTGCAAGGAGATCAAACCAGTCAATCCTAAAGGAAATCAATCCTGAATATTCACTGGAAGCACTAATGCTGAAGCTCCAATACTTTGGCCAGCTGATGCAAAAGCCAATTAATTGGAAAAGACCCTGATGCTGGGAAAGATTGAAGGCAAAAGGAGAAGGGGGTGGCAGAGTATAAGATGGTTAGGTAGTACCACTGACTCAATGGACAAGAATTTGAGCAAACTCCAGGAGATAGTAAAGACAGGAAAACCTGGAGTTTTATAATCCATAAGGTCACAACATACAGAACTTGGACCGAATAACAACAACAAAATGTTTAATTCAGTGGAAAAGTGAGAATTAGGACCCATAATACCAGGAGACATTCTGCATAGTAGTTATGATCATCGGCCTTGGAGTCCCTCAGAAGTGGAGTTAAGGGATTTCCCTGGCAGTCCAGTGGTTAAGACTCTGGTCTTTCAATTCAGGGGGCACAGGTTCAATCCCTGGGCAGGGAACCAAGATCCCACATGCTGTACAGCACTGCCAAAAGAAAACACCCGAAGAACTGGAGTTAAATTCTAACTTTGCCATCATACTTCATCTCTGTCATGTGTACCTAAGTTTACTCATCTGTAAAGATAGGTAATAATACCTATCGCTTAGGCATTTAATGAAGTAATAGATTCATTCATTCATCTATTCACTCTTTTAACAAAAGTACTTTTTGAATATTTACAATTTGCCTGACAGTGGAGATGTAGCCATGAACAAAACACATATTTCCTGCCCTAAGAGAACTGACTGTCTAGTGGTTAAATGTAAAATGTTTGTCATGGTGTCAAGCATGTGTGAAGCACTAATAAGTGGTGGATGTTACTATTATTATCATATTATTCCTATCATTATTATTAGGAGTGTGCATTTCTATAACTACTTGTGATTTTGACATATCTTACATTTGATAATAGGTGCGAGACCTAGTTAACATTTTCCTGTATTGGCATTTCTAATTAAAGGATAGCGTTGTAAGGTAACAAGCAATTATTGTTAACAAAGGAAGTACTGTATAATCAGTGCCTTGCTTCAAGAATGAAGGATTTCTTCTGTGTTCCTTACTTGACTGTTATTCTGTCTTTAGCCACATGAAACACTCAGAACAGTGTCTGGCACAATGAATACCTATTAGCTGAAAAAAGACTGTATGAATGAATGAGGGTTGCACAAGCTCTGAACATGGCATCTGGCTGGTACCCTACAGAAAAGGATGCTATCTGTTTATAAACTGTACAATGAGAGTCTCCATGTCATAGGACCCTAGGACTTTCTTCTTGTAAATGCAAGCGCCTAGGGGAAAAATCCAAGGTGGGAGACTTTAAGCAAGAAAGTTATTTTTTATGTCCCTAGACTACAAAGGGAGAAAGAAAAACAAAACAACCGAATAGGCAACACTCATCTTCTGCAACTGAAGGATTCTAAGCTTAATTAGAGTGAAATGCTGAAATAGTTATTCAGGGATTTTTCCATGCACCTGTATATTTCACAGTGACTGTCTATAAACATAATAGTTTGAGTTAGTATTTTATGATTTACCAACTTTTGACATTCATATAGTATTTAATGCTTTACTTAATAGAAATAACTTTTACATGCACTTAGAATATATCCTTAAAGGTCCTTAACAATGGAAAGAACATGTGACATGGAACTTTGAAAAGGTTTCTGCCATATCGGATTCACATCCATAAAGATAAGTTTGTTCTTATGGGTCACATTCCATTTCAACAAATACCTGTTTGCAGAAGATAAGAAAGCCTCAGGTAATAATCTATTCATTTTATATCATAAAATCTGTTCATTTAATAGTATATTTAATCTATTCATGTAATATAAGAAATAGCGTAACAAAAAAATATACTTTTACTGAATTTAAGATTATGGAGTTTGACCCATATGTTATTTAACTTTGATTTAATGGGCATAATTTCTAGACCATCTGGAGAAATCTTCTATTCTTAATAACCTTGCAAGAGTATTAGTGGTTATTTAGTTTCAATATTTTTACCTTGTCATTCAAACGGATTACCACCATAAGAAAATTAATGTGATCAGTATAAGCATACTTTTACCTTTAAACACATAATCATCATTATTTTAATAGGTAGGCCAAGTGATGTTGATAATAAAGTCTCAAGAAAGTTACGGCTTTCTCTTCCTGCTGGCCTCTTTTCCCCAACAGACACTATCATTTTTGATAAACATTGCACATTACAAGTGTAATACTCATTGAAATATTCAGGGAATTAATATTTGACCCATAAATTCTGAACTACATCAGCTACCTTTTTTAATTTCCTTCTAAAAGAAATATGCTTTCATTCTGTATGTATTGAATGTAAAAACAGAGGACCAAGGCATCAGGGATGAGCATTACCTTTCAAAATCTATCTGTACACAAATGCTCATGTAGCCAAAACTATAATTGTATGCATGTGTGCATGAGGATTGTACACAGTGTGTAAAAACACGGTTATGGTGGGTGAACACTTATGAAAATAGCCGTCAGTCAGCACTTGTTTAAGCCAGACATGGTGTGGGTTGGTAATATAAAAGTTTCTCTCTGCAGACCTGAGTTGGCTATAGCATTCCAATTTTGAGCTAACGCCTTCATTGCTATTCTAGTCATTGAATTCAAAGATGGAAAACACCTATTAGGTTACTTAGTTTATCCTCCCAGGGCCAGTACCGAAGATGACTTTGATTGCATATTTTATTTTTGATTCTACTTCTTTAGTATTTGGTCCATTCTCTTCTCAAATGTCTGTATTAAGAGACATTCAGTTTGTTTCCTTGGGTAAGTATATTCTCTTGGCTTTCCTTACATTTCTTCAACATTTAGAACACATTTTCTAGTTTGCAAATACTCTTGTGTGCTGATAGCCGGATCTAAGCAAATGCTTTTTCCCTTTTCAGAGCATCAATCATCTGCTCACGGATCATAGCCTCCAAAGCCATGTGGGGATAATAATAATAATAGTTGTGATGCATTTTTACTTCTATGCATATATGTATGTATGTACCTCATTGGTTACCAATTTCTTTCTCAGATTGCTCATCAATAGAGGCTGAAGAAAAGACAAGCAGATCATCTGAGTTATGTAAAACTCTGCAGGCTGAATGAACTACAAAATAGAATCACTCCAAATCTCATTATTGGAGCAAATAGGGTTTGCAAGGAGTCCTTGATTCAGTTCAGCTGAAGATATCTGGACCTTGAGCGCTTTCTAAGTTGCTAGTACTTCTCAAACTCAGGAATCCCAATGGCATGTACCAAGACAGTGATGCAGCATTTAAGTTGTATTAGGGATTTTTCTAAGCACTTTACATATTTAAACCCACTTAATCCTTCTAACTTTTTAGAGATAGTTAGATAGCATCACTGACTCAATGGATGAATTTGAGCAAATGCTGGGAGATAGTAAAGGATGGGGAAGCCTGGCGTGCTGCAGTCCATGGGGTCTCAAAGATTGGGGCATGACTTAGCCAAATGACAGAATCCTTTTAACAGCCTTTGGAATAGTTTCTAAATAACTCATTTTACTGAGGAATCCGAAGTACAGGTTCACTTGCCTCCATCACAGGACCCGCCAAGGATAGATGGAGGTGGGTAGGAATTCAGCAGTTTAGTTTCAGAGTTCATGTCCATTACCACTATGCTGATTCAAGTGAGAGAGGGAAATGAATGAGTATGTCCTCTGAAGTCAGATGGATCCTGGTTTGAGTACTGGCTCTACACAGCTTTTGAACTTTCTGTGAGCTGGTTGTCCTCTCTGAGTCTCAGTTCCTTTGTCTGGATAGTGGGGTTAATAATAGCCTCCTCTTAGGATTTTTGTGATTAAATAAGAAAATGCCTGTCCAGCCCTTGGTACAGTTTCTGGTATATGACTGACATCAAACAAAGGTTAGGTTCCTTCTTTTGAAGTTCTCACTAATGTCTTGGAGGAAGCATGGCCATCTTACCTTCTCAGCACTCATCTGCCATTCAGAAGTAAATTCTTTTTTTTTTTTTTTTAGTAAATTCTTTTCTAAGTGACTAGTTTTTGTTCTCCACATAAAGGCAGAGGTTTCTGCTCCAGAGTGTTAAAGATTTTGTAGTGTGAAGGAATGTCTTTGTTGAATCAAGTTGAAACACAGTCTTACCAATACCTTCATTTCATATATCCTGTTTAATTGGTAGACATCGTATAGCAATGGCCCCAAAATTAAAATTATATTTCCCCAAGACACTGTTGCAATTTGGAACTTGAGCATATTTTCTTTAAAACATTATGTTATATAGATGAAAAAAATTAAGTTAGTCCACATAATCTTCTTTAGCCTATAAGATGTCTAAGTTATAGTAAGAGCTGGTAGCAAAGACAGTAATTGATTTGCTTGTCATAGCTAAATTTTTCTTCTGGCTTAACTTATTCCACTCATAGCCATGAAAGAGCCAGAATTAGATATTCCGTGTTTTATTGACCTCTGATAATTAGAGGGAGAATTTATGAATTGATCAGCTGGCCAGTGGTCAATCAGAAGCTCTCCTTAAAATTTGAAATGAGTCTTCAAAACTGTATCCTAAGTGTTGGACACTGAGATGCTCCACTGATCAGTTAGAGAGAACCCATGCTACGGTCCTGGGGTGAATGGGACAAGAATAACCAAGGTGGTGTGCAGAAAGAAGAGAATGAAGTTTGATGCATAGCAAAGAAACCATATGGCTCAGAGAATGAGAAGGAATAAGCAGATGCCTGACGACATTCTAGATCATGTAACACCTGATTATTAAGTTCTACAATTAGATCCCATAGCATCGTTCTATATTATTTCAATAAATCCTTCTCTACTTAAACTAGTTTGAACTAGTTTCTGTCATAAGCAACAGAATGGTTCCAACTAAGCTAAAGTCCTCAGAACAGAGCCCTTTTGAACTCTACCTTTTGCCTGTCTAGATGGTTGTCGAGGTATGGCTGGGTTCTTATTTCTAGGTCTGCTAGTATTAAGGGGCTTCCCTGGTGGCTCAGATGGTAAAGAATCTGCCTGTAGTGCAGGAGACTTAGGTTCAATCCCTGGATCAGAAAGAAACCCCTGGAGGAGGGAATGGTTACCCACTCCGGTATTCTTGCCTGGAGAATCCCATGGATAGAGGAGTCTGCCAGGCTACAGTTCATGGGGTCACAAAGAGTTGGACATGGCTGAGAGGCTAACACACTGGCTTGGGAGAGGAGAGCAAATGGGAGGCTTGGCCTGACAATAGTCTGTTTTTGTTTACTCTCAATCCTGAAGGCACCACTGTCATTGCCTTAGGGTCTTCCCTGCTGCACACAATCCATCACTCTCTTGGATCACATTGTTCCCATCCTGAATGCCCTTTTGTTCTTCTACTTATACAATGTTTATTTCACCTTCATTGTAACTTAAGATGAGTCATGGAGAGTTACAGAGTTTTATGGCTGGAAAAGGAGAAAGCCATCTAGTTCAAAGGCTCAACCAAGTTGCCCAAGGTCACTCAACTAGAAAGTAGTGCTGCTAGGACTTGAACTTAGGTTCTGACTTCAGTATGTTTTCCATTAGATGGCTCTGCCTATAGCCCTCAGGGTCTTATCTTCTTCTAGTACATCAACATAACCACCTCACCACATAGTGTTTACTTGTATATTCCTCTGATATATATCTGGCTGTTGTGTTATTTATACCTATCTTAACAGGCTGCAAACTTGTCAAGAGCAGAAAGAATAAACTTTAAGTTTGTTGTTCCTCCCTAGCACTTCATACGAAGCTTGGTGTATATGGGATCAATACATTTCTGCATATTCCTTAAGTAATTGAAAATATCATGCAGGGATAAATGACAATCCTCAGAGGTTTCCAAACCTGACATCTACAAAGATGAACACTATTCCCAACACAGACAAATCCCATGAAAAATAGTTTTTGATTTTTATAAACACTGGTGAGAGAGAAGTTTAGCTGTGAAGGGTAGAGATTGGATCCTTTACTCATTATGAATGGGAACAAGATCCTGGAGCTGAAAGCTTCATTAACTGTCAAAGTGATGCCTAGTGGTAGCAGAAGCACAGAGATGGGGCATGTGTAATAATCCTTTCCATCCAGGCATAATGGGGGGCATTGTATTTCCAGCTGGGGTAGCTGAGATGATTCATGGTTAACTTGTTTATTTCAAGTGGTAATCATGTTCTTTTCAGAATGTTATTTTGGGTGATCCTTGCTTAAGGTTTTGTCTTTTACAGGAAGCACTGATGAGGAGGCAAGTTAGTTTTTCTCTTTTCTGATCCTAAGAATGTTCCTCTGGTCTCTGACTTCCCTACTGGCCACTATCTTAGGGCTGAGAACCAGCTTCACAGTTCTAGAGCTCATTGTTCACGTTTGTATCTTTGTTTTGACCCTATGTTTTTGGCAATGTAGGTTAGCATTCAGATTAGGACATGGGGACCAGCAAGTAGTAGCAATGCCTTTTGGGTCTTCAGTTCAGTTCAGTTGCTCAGTTGTGTCCGACTCTTTGTGACCCCATGAATCGTAGCACGCCAGGACTCCCTGTCCATCACCAGTTCCTGGAGTTCACTCAGACTCGTGTCCATCAAGTCAGTGATGCCATCCAGCCATCTCATCCTCTGTTGTCCCCTTCTCCTCCTGCCCCCAATCCCTCCCAGCATCAGAGTCTTTTCCAATGAGTCAACTCTTCGCATGAGGTGGCCAAAGTACTGGAGTTTAGCTTTAGCATCGTTCCTTCCAAAGAAATCCCAGGGCTGATCTCCTTCAGAATGGACTGGTTGGATCTGCTTGCAGTCCAAGGGACTCTCAAGAGTCTTCTCCAACACTACAGGTCAAAAGCATCAATTCTTCGGCTCTCAGCCTTCTTCACAGTCCAACTCTCACATCCATACATGACCACAGGAAAAACCATAGCCTTGACTAGATGGACCTTAGTTGGCAAAGTAATGTCTCTGCTTTTGAATAAACTATCTATGTTTGGGTCTTAGATTCGTGAAATGAGTCCATCCTTTCTGGGCCCACAGAGCTGTGACTTTCCTATTAGAACATATCTCAAAGTGACATCCTTTCTATTCACTCTGGTATGTCCAATTGGGATTTCTGGGTTTGAACAATATAAATATGCTCTCAAGGTTCAGAAATCTTCTGTTGAACTAGGTCAACACTTCCTTGCTATATTTTTGTATTTGCTCCAATAGCGAGACTTAGAGAAATCCTGGCAATCCTATTTTGGGACTTGTTCAGCATGAAATGTTTTACGTAATTCAGATAGTCTGCTTGTCTTCTCTTCCACCTCTGTAGATGAGCAATCTGAGAAATAAACTGGTGGCCTGCGAAGTACACGCATACAGCAAACATCAATACATAGAAACAAAAAATGCTTTAAAATGTTAACAGATGATTTGATTAAAGTGAGATTTTCTTCTTCAAATTTTATAAAATGAGTCTAAATTACTTTGTAGTCAAAAAGCAATACTCTTAAATATGAAATGAATAATTTGAAATTTAGAGAAATGTTACCATTTCCATTTAAGGTACACTCACAATGTTTCTGTTTTTTCCTTGGAAAAGTGTAATTTTGGAGAATATAAGCTAGAAAAAGAAAAAGTTCTATTACCCCAATTTCTTGATTTACTCAGTAATTGTCTTGTGTTCATTGGCATTAGCATAAACATGCATGTTAATTTCCCCATAATGGTTAGTTTATGAGATGCTCAAGGGGAGACGCTCTGCTTTTGCTAAAGGAGAGATGGAAAGAGCATCTTATGTAAAGTTTAAGCTGAGTATTTGCTGTGTGGTTATCAGTAAGATATCTAACCTTTCTGGAGTATAGGGTAAATAATGAGTCATTGTAAATGCCAACTTAGATAATATATGCAAAATTTCTTTTGAAGTAGGGAGTGTATTATGTATCTCAGGATAATAATTATTATTTCTATCTTAAAGTTCATAGATAATCTTGCAAGGCTCTCTTCTTGTTGTCGGGCATGGTCTGGCTGACACTCTCTCTTAGTACAAGCAGTGCTCACAATCACAGGTCCACGCCCTCTTCTGTGACTGCAAGAGGAAATGTCATACCACCATGACCGCCCAGTTTATTCCCTTCACTTTTGCTCCACATTCCTCCAAACTTGCCTTCCCAGGTAGGCATAACTGTACTCATCTTTCAAGGTCCAGCTGAAAATTTCACATCTCTATGAAGCCTGTTCTGGTAACCCCTTAAGAAGACCCATTCCAGTCCATTTTAGGGCTTCCCTGGTGGCTCAGAGGTTAAAGCATCTGCCTCCAATGTGAGAGATCTGGGTTCGATCCCTGGGTCGGGAAGATCCCCTGGAGAAGGAAATGGCAATACACTCCAGTATTCTTGCCTGGAGAATCCCATGGACAGAGAAGCCTAGTAGGTTACAGTCCGTGGGGTCGCAAAGAGTCGGACACGACTGAGCAACTTCACCTTCACCTAAGAAGACTGAATTGTTCCATCCTCTGCACTGGCCTCTCTTTCTGGAATCCCTTAGACTATGCTGTAATTAGTTGTTTACAAATCTGTCTCTTGAAACAGGTCAGTGATTCTTGGCTGTTGTGTTAAGGTTGACAGCTAGATCTGAATCTTCCCCTGATGTACTACCAACATTGGGTTCAAGTGTGAGGCTAATTTTTGCTACCACTGAGTATACACATTTATTATAATAACTTTTGTCAGAAGGTATGATAGCAAGCTGTGCAATGTGGTATAAAACAGGATGGTGTTTGCTGCAGGGAAAGGTAAGAATTGTCAGTGGAAGGCCAGGAATGAATAGAGATCAGAAATTTATATGAAGCCAGTCCACAGTTCTACTCTAACCATGAAACAGTGCTTTGTAATTGATGAGGAAAGTTAAACCCTTCAAATTCAGAACCAAATGCTAGTATTAAAAAGTGTATTACAGAGGATTCCCTGGTGGTCTAGTGGTTAAGACCCCATGCTTCCAGTGCTATGGGATCTGGGTTCAATCTCTGGCTGGGAAATAAGATCCCACAAGCTGCGCAATGTGGCTTATAGATACAAAAAGACTCGGACACCAGTGTACTCAATATTGAGTTCCGTGAGGATATGAATCTGTATTTGAATGAAAAAAAAAGAGTACTAATAAACAGAACTGGAAGTGCTAAAAAGAACTTGGTCAAGTAATTTATTGATAACTGTTAGGTAAGTCACTTTTCTAATGTGAAGTAAAGAGATTTTTGGTAAAGTGATTGTCAATGCCCAAGTCACTTGAGCAAATGAGTCCAGTTTGTTTTGTGGTTAAGGACTTGAGCTTTGACATCAGATGATTATGTGTTCAAACCCCAAGTTTGCTACTTATTGTCTGTGTGATTTCATTGCTTAACATCTCCAAGTCCCAGTCTTCTTGCTTTTAAATGAGGTTAATAGATTATATCAGTTGGGATAATTTTGGCTACAAGTAATAGACATTTTAATAGTAAGATAATTGACTATTTCACATTTCCAAAAATTCAAAGGCACAGTGGATTCCATTGTGAGATTCAACGACTCAGTAATGTCCTTTCATCTTTCAGCATCATCATCTTCAACTGCACTACTTTCTGAGGAGAACTAGAGCCTACATATTCCAACGTCTCCAGCTTAAGAGCAAGGGAAATTTTATGTGAAGATGGCTGTGTTAGCGGCTTATTCCCAAAGTAATGACTGGCAGCAAGGATGGATTATCATGACTGGCACAGACCAATCATCTCAGGACAAATAATCCTGAAGAGTCAATTGCAGTCACTACAATTTGGACTGTTTTTTTTTTTTTTTTTTAAGCAAGCTGTTTGCAAAACTCTTAGCTCATTGTTTGGAATATGGTAACAGGGTAGCACTACTTACCAACCAGCCACAAATTCAGACCAAAAATGATTAACTCAAACATTAGATTTGTAGCAATATTTCTTGCCCCTTTATTCTTCCTATTTTTGCCTAAATCTCTCTCCTTAATGCTCATCAAAATTTGCCAGGGATGTGTCCCACATACATATGGACTTAGCAGTGAGTATCTTAATGTCTTGGTGCTTCTTTGCTCACCTGCCAGTTAGATATTGTAGTCTGAAAATTCTCTTTTGGCCTGATGAGTTTGGATTTTCTTATGTGTATGTGTTTTCAAGGAAGGCAGGATGCAGTTTCTAAGACCAAGAGTCAGACCTTGGGTTAGGTGCTTTCGTATAGGATATGGCTGAAGGAAACCTGGGCTACCCTTCTCTCTACTCACAAGCTGAATAACCTTGTGCAGACTACCCTCTGTTGTGAATCTCAGTTGTCTCTTCTGCAAAATAAGGATGATCTAGTGATTAAGGAACTAAAGGTTTAGAATGGTTTCCTAAATAATTTTACTCTATGAAGATATTAGTTCTTTTTCCTCCACTTGGTAGCTTTTCTGTGCAACACATAACTGTAATTGTCAATGGGGATAGCCTCCTCAAGGGGAAGGTAGAAAGCAAACAATGCAAATGACTTGATCTGGGAGCAGCTTCCTATGTTTAAAAAAAAAAAGAAAGCATGTTTCTTCTTGTTTTTCTGCAGGAACTTCCCCACCCGTGATAATTTTAGTGACCTCTGTGGACTCTATGGGGAGACTCTCCCAGTGTTCAGAAAATGTCTGTGACAGAACCGGAACAAGATGGGCTGGTTTGTTTAGTCTCAGTTTGAACCTATGGTCTGGATGGAGAGTTCCTTATCTCACCAATGAGAAGCAAAGTCATTTGCTTTTCTAGATTGATGGACAAAGTGCTACAAACATTTACATGTTTGCTAAATCAGTGAAATACACACAAGGATAAGTGTCATCTTCTGAAGTGTTCTTTTCTGGGATTTAAGATTGAATTCGTCAGAGTTTTTCTTCAGATAATGAAAGCTATCATTTCTTGGGAAGTAGAATCAAATAAAGTGATTTTTAGGGATATTCCTTGGCCCAGTCTAAACTGAAACAGACACTGCACATGGCTTTATTTAGGAGCCTGGAGGTTGAACATGGAAGAAGTTCTTAGCTCAACATTCTTCCAGATTGTAGAAACTAGTTGATATTTCCTGACAAGGCCTTTTGCCAATCTAACCTCTCCTAGCTAAGCTATTTTAACTCTGGTCTTAGGCCGATATATCTCCTAGCAACACATCTTCTCCTAAATAAAAACAGATCTCCCAGATGGTCTCATTCACTCTTTCTTTCTGTTGACCAACGTTGTTATCCATTCACATCACTTTCTCAACCTTCATCATTATCTTTTCCCTTCTTTTATTTCCACCTCATTCTTTTATTGCTTTCTCTTCATCCTTCTAAGATGGTGATCTAGATTAGCACTGCCCAATGTGGGAGCCATTAGTCACATGTATCTATTTTAATTTAATTAGAATTAAAGAAAATTTTAAAAATTCAGTTTCTCTTCAGTTGCATTAGCCACATTGCAAGTCTGTAGTCACCAGGTGTGGCTGGTGGCCACCATACTGATTGGACAGTGCAGATTACAGAAGATTTCCATCCTCATGGAAGATCCTGTAGATAGTACTAATCTAGGTTTTCAATCTTTCTACTTCCTTTAGTGCTCTTCCCCGCTACTTTTGGCTAAGTTCTACCAATTTTTACCCTAATTCCTACAAAACAGTCAAAGATACTCATTTGAAGCAAAAGAAATACTTTTATTTATTTTTTTTTGCCACAAGACATGTGGGATCTTAGTTCTTCCACTAGCTATCAAACTTGCATCCCTTGCATTGGAAGACAGATTCTTAATCCCTGGACCACCAGGGAAGCCTCCTTGCCCTTTGCTTTTGTCAATCTTTTGATTAGGGTTACCTTTTCCCTGGAGTCAGATTCTGATCTCAGCCTGTTCTCTTTCTTTTTTTTTTCCTCTAATCTTGTGAAGTTTGATGACCCATCTGCACTGTTGCCCATATGTAATCTCCCAGAGCCAGATTTTGCCTTGCCCTTTAAAAATTTGAGGGCACACTTGAAGTCTGAGGACACTCTACCTAGTTCTCCATTAACAAGGATGAGTTTTGACTTCTGTTTGCTTTGCACTCAGCTTGGAGAGACTGAAAAGAGGAGTAAGAATTGTTTAGCTTCAAGGAGTGCACATATTTGCTGGGAATGAGACAAGGAATAAGAGCAGATGATTAGTAGAGCCCATGAGTGGTGTAGACACAAGAACTATTAGAATTAAGAGAAAGGCTTAGATCATTTTATTAAAGAGGTAGAACCTAGCTGTCCAAGGAAGTCTGGGCAAGATTTGGATTGGCCAAAGGATGGCATCACAGTTGGTGGACTAGGGCAGGTGACATGGGGTGAGACTCACTAAGGACTTGACTTTCCTCTACGTCATTTGCTTTCCTTCTTCATTTTCTGTTGACATCCACGTCTACATCTGGGTGCTTGGTGTCACTATCCTTCATTCTGATGCTTTCTTTAATGTGGTTTCCTTTAACTGCCTGTGCTAGTGACTACCCCAGGGAGCTTAAAATTCATTTGCCTTCCATTCTTATTTGTTGGCCACATATTAAGACAGTTTAGATATTTCACTGGGGATCATAGTCACTCATTCTAAGAGCTAAGATTTAGTCTGTGGTGACTGTGCCTGCATCTTCCATCAAGATGAGAAAAAGAAAAATTGTTTGTTGGTTTCTTTTCTGGGGGTTTCTGAGATCTTAATTATTCAAAGCCCTTCTACTGAACTCATATTTTCATGCATCTTTTAGGCATAGGTAGGTGTCAAGGGTTTATAAACCTTATTTTTCAGATGGGAAATCTGAATTGCTATGGTAGGAAAAGAGGAGGAACTCAGGGTGTGAGCTCCTCTAGGGGTTCAGGCTGTTCCTTTTGAGTCTCCAGTGCCTGTTGTTGTTCCTGGAACATATCAAGTTCTCAGTAAATGTTTTCTGGGTGAATATGTAATGAATGTCTCAAAAAAAAAAAAAACAATAATGCAATGTGTGAGCAGAGCACAGCTAAGCTGAGTGTGCAGAACTTCATCCTTTGCAATGATTTCAAGTTCTTTTACTTTTAAAAAATTGTCTCAAGTTTGTGTTTTTCAATTTTATTTATTTATTTTTGGCTGCCCTGGGTCTTTGTTGCTTTGTGTGAACTTTTTCAAGTTGCGGTGAGTAGGAGCTACTCTTTGTTGTGGTCCGTGGTCTTATTGCAGTGCCTTCTCTTGCTGTAGAGCACAGGTTCTAGGCATGTGGCACCCAGGCTCAGCAGTTGTGGTTCACAGGCCCTAGAGGCTTCCATAGTTGCAGCACACGGGCTCATTAGTTGTGACATGTAGGCCCAAAAGCGTGGGCTCAGTAGTTGTGGTGCATGGGCTGGGTTGCTTCTTGGCACGTGAAATCTTCCCAGACCAGGAATTGAGCCCATATCCCCTGTGATGGCAGGTGGATTCTTATCCACTGGGTCACCAAGGAGGTCCTCAAGTTCTTCTACTTGTTTGAAATGTTTAAAATTACATCCTCCCTGAAGTTTTGCAGTGATATCCCCCTTGACTGTTAGGCACTGATTCATTGTGGTTTCATAGCACTTTTATCCTTGAAAGCAACAAAAAATGGTATTTTGTGACCTCTTCCCCTGCCTATTCCTCTAGCTGTTGAACTTTCTCAGGAGATCACTTCTTCTTTATGTTTCTAAGTCCAATACCTAGCACACTGAGGGCACTCAGTGATTGCTTTGAGAATAAGTAAATGATGCCCTTGGATACCACCCTTGAGCTACTGTGTGTTTTGCTCGTAGCAGTTCCACATCATAAACCTTCTTGAGAGGACTAGCCCTGGGCCATTGGACACTGTGTGCTCTGACCTCCCAAGATCCATAAGTACTTGGTAGTTTACATTCCTCAGGGGCATCCTGGAGCTAATGGTTTACTGGCTCTGGAGTCTGAAATTCCAGTTGCCTTGCCTCAAAGTGGAAAAACCTCTGTAGCATTACTTATCCTCCAGAGCTCCCCATAGTTTCAGATCAACACTGGGACTCCACTGCAGCCCACACCATGCTTGGTTGCTTTCCCTGTATTGTCCTGATTTCCCTGCCCTTTCCCGTTTCTCCTGAGCTCACATTTTCAGTAAGTCTCCCCTGCAAGAATCCTCATCTCAGGTTTTTGCTGTGGAGAACCTCAAACTAAGAGTTATGCTGATTTTTGAATGTTGGGATTATGCATGCCAGTTTCTCTGCAACTGATCCCAAATAAGAAACACATTTCAAACACTCCAGCAACTTCAAGAAGTATTTGAGATAGACTCCATGTAATAATTTCCAATATAATTTTTTATGTTGTAAAATAACTTTCACAGGGAAGCAGGCCCATTGATAAACCTATTGCTAAAGAAGATTGGCTTTCTTCCTCACAAAGTGTGTGTTTCTAAGAAGAAAAAATAACCAGGAAGCCAGCCCTGATGTTAATTGGACCACTCCCGTATTAGAACTGAAAAGATGAGACCCACAGATAAAATACAGCTGTAATGAAGCAAGGCATAGCAGCACATTCAAGAATGTCACTAATTCATTGCCGGATATGGGTTGGTGGTGTGTTTGGTGAGAAATGTAGTCACTTGTGTAACACACACCTCTCTGTTTGCTGTTGCCTGTTGAACCTCTTCGTGTCTCCTTTTCTACAGCTTTCCAGGTCTGTTTCACTCACAGTGCCCACATAGCTGGTCAGGTTTCCTTCCATCATCTGGTGAGTTGCCACTGTAGGACCCCAGGTGTCAATGGAAAGAGTAATGTGGCTGAAAACTCTGGCTTTCTTAGTGGTTGTGTGTATATTTCCAAGAAGAGTGGATCACTGGGATTTTAAAGGGATCGTAAATATGCCATTAATGAAACTGAAAGCCGTCACTTCAGCAGGCAGATTAGTGTCAGGAGTTGACACTGTTCCTAGGAGGGGGAAAGCACTAACATGAAATTCCCCGAGTCCAAATGCCTCCACACTGCACGGGCATTGGGTAAATGACACTTGGAGAAACATGTGCATCAGTATCTTTTAAGTGCAAACTGCCCCTCCTTAAACCCTTGGGCTGGTGACAACTTGACATACAGGATGTGTCACTCTGCATAGGGTATTTACCCAAGGAAAGATGACTGTCAGTTTTCTCCAGCGTTCTTTTGTTAATAGTCTATAAACAGGGATGCTCCTATTAGATACAGCTCCTTTTCTTTATTTGAAATCACCATTAAATTACTCTCCAAAAATACTGTAGCACAGCCACAGACCTCACTGAACATAAACTTTATAAGTTCGTCCTCTCTCTCTTGAGCTTTTCCCTGCTTAGCTGCCCGTCCTCCGGCTCCGAGTGTGTCATCAGCCCGTTCTCCTGCTGAGCGTCGTCAGTAAAACGGCAGCTCCCACGGAGAGACGGTAGAGCCATCCACAGTCATGGAGCTATTGAAAGACTGACAGATATGACAGACATTTCCAAAGCTGTGCGAAACATTAATTTTAATGTATGCTGTGTGTCCTTACTTAGTAAATATTTATTTGACTGTGAAAGATAGGAGAGGTAATCACTGCTTTCCTTCAAATACCATTCCTGGAGGAGTGCTATCCCCCTTTTCTTGAGGGAGCTCAGAACTCAGTGGTGGAGTCTGGAAACAGAACATGGCTAAAGGAAAAATCTCCAGAGTCAGACTTGAACAGTCTTCTGTGTTTTGTCCAGAGTGTTTCTTTTGGCCACATGGACAAAGCCTAACCATGTTGTTTTACAGCCAATCAGAATCTTGTTTAGCTAGAAAATAATTTCTAGGAGGTCTCAGTTGCCAATGAGGTCTTATCTGAAGACATGCAAAACTACCTAACACTCTCTTTCACTCCATGTTTCCCATCTGAATCTCCTATTACAGACTTTTCAGTTAACCTCTATAATCATTGGTTATCAAATCTACACATATGTCTGTCTGGGGTCCATCTCTTCAGAGGCGCAGTAGACCATTTAAGCTAAACGGATGGAGAAGTTGGAAGGCAGTAGATCTGGTTATAATGATGATCACTGAGCACCTGCAAAGGCATATTTACTTTCACTTGTGCTATCTCAGTTAATCCAAACAACTTCCCACTATGCAGGCATTTCATAGTAGAGGAAACTGAGACACAAAGAGGACAGAAAGCTTCTCCCAATGTCACCTCGTGGCTGAATTATAATTTAGACTTGAGACTTCCAAACCCAAGGTCTGGTGCACTGTCAGCTATAATGCCACAGAGAACACTGCATACATAAAAGCATTTTGTAAACCATGAATCTTTATGAAAAGGTTAGTTACCGCTACTATGGATGGCTAGCAAAATGTGCTTGTTAGTTTTGTCTGGCTGGTCAGCCATCTAGGGCTTTTCTAATGAGGCAATGAAGCCAACAGGGGTGAGGGGATGAGCTGCCAAGCCTTTCACATCAACTATGTGTGCATTAATTAAGCATCGTGCCTGGATAAATGGCCCAGGATGACAAAGTCCACAGCTTCTCACAGATGGTTCCAGGAAGTCGCATGGTTGGCTGGAGAGAATTTGGTCATGAATAAGATACAACTTCAAACCTCCTCCACTGGCCCTGTATGAAAAAAAAACATAAATCTTTCTTTGTATCAGTAGCAAGCTATGGGGTGAATGGCAGGTAGGTTCCAGAAGTCAATTTTGTGTTGATGAGTATCTGCTAAGTATATGCTGATTTTCAGTATAATATATAAGGAGAGTGACATATACTGGGCTTTGAGATTGAGTTCTAAAATACTAATTCATTATAAGTGCTTTGTCTTCTTTGAGCCTATGTTGTTTATCTTGGCAACTTTCCTTAAATGTCCTTTCACCTTTTACAAGCTCGTTTATTTGTCAAGTTTGCTGTCTTCATTTCTTTGTATTCAGTGGGACTTCTTTGGAACTTTCCTCCAACAAAAATTTACACAGGAGAGGGAAATACGGATAGTCTAATTCCCTAGGGAACAGACACAAACTTACAACTTACGCAAGGTACTAGTTATGCATGCTGTATTTTAAAACATATTGAGACAACTCTACTTTGGAGTCTCAGAGGCAGCTAGCTATCCGAAACTTTACTGAATGTGAGATATGCTCTGCCTTTTCTGTTTCAAGCTCTACAAGCACAGAAAAAGTTTTTCTTTAATTCAATAGTTGTATGACCAGCTGATTATAGCTTTTGTGTGTGTGTGTTGTGGGAAAGATAGGTTTTCTCGTGGAGTACCCAAAAATCAGTCAGAGAAACTACTTAAGAGTCTTAAATCTTTTTGTCACCCGAATGGGCATGAATTTGCTGATGGTTAATATAAAGATGGGTCATCTACACCCTCCATCTAATGTTATCCAAGATCTGTGACGTCAATAGTTCCGCCCCACTGAGTCACTGAAGCAGAAATGCAGCGCGTGATGGAAGCAGACCGTAGTCTTATTTAGACCCCAAGCCTCTTATCCTTGGGGCAAGTTTGACACCATGCTATTTTTTGTTTTTTTGGCTGAATCAGGTCTTAGTTGCGGCATGCAAGCCTAGTTGCTCCATAGCATGTGGGATCTTCAGTTTTCTGACTGGGGATCAAATCTATGATTCCAACATTGAAGGTGGATTCTTAACCACTGGACTACCACCGGGGAAGTCCCTGGTTTTTAAAAATATTTATTATTATGCTTAAAAAATACTCCAAAGATAGTTCATTTGTTTTCCAAATAGCGACCTGCTAGAAAATTTAATTGTTTGAGATGGAAGTTGGGAAATGAATCCATCATTTCTAAATTTTAATTCTATGTTCTTTCATTGGCGATTTGGTGTAACAGGCTCTTATGCTTAACAAGATATGGTCTGTTGAGCAATGGGGAGACCACCAAGCCATTCTGGCTGGTCTTACCCATCAGTCAGCTGGCAGGCATCCTTGGTAGTCTGTACCCTGATTTTTTGCCCAACATTTAGCTTGAGGGTGATGAGGCATGATGGTTCTCTAATAATTCTACTGCCCATAAATTCTCTACACTCAACCAAGGTTAATGGTGAACTATTTTACAAAATGATAGCATTTGGTCATTGATTTGCTTCAAATAACTGGCCTAGGGCTGTTGCCTGAGGTGGAACTAGGCACCACTCCAGTTTGTAAGCCCTTTAGAGACATCTATAATCAAAATTTCTTGTCCTAGAGGAGTCATACAAAGTCATATGGAACGAGAACACAACAAAGAATTTAGATTTATCCTTAGAGAAGAATCTCCCCCAAAGCCTTAAGAGGCAGACGAAGGTAAATGGGTGGTAACCTTGATTTCTGTAATAAAAAGATGAGCTTTCTGGTCAATGTGTATTCAGTTAATTTCTGAAGATTAGTTTATTCTTGCCTTGTTAAAAAAAAATGAGCAATTTACTTTTCCTGACATTTTGAGGCTGAGCAAAGTTGAGGTGAATTATTCATGGTAAGAAGCCAGTTTCTGTCCATCATCAAGAGGTAAGAAAGCTTCAAAATCCAAGATGTGTGGTTTTTGGTTAATTCAGTGCTATCGGTCACTTTCTCTGCATTAGAAAGGGAGATGTTCTTACCATGGTTGCATTTTGGGAATAAAAATGTGGTAAAAGTTGAATAGCTCTAGGATGGCTTGAAGACCTTGCTTTTGGAGACCATGTGGCTTAAATTATGCTTCACTTCATTTCAGACGAGTGAACACCAGGGAAGGTAACACAATAGACAAAGAAGATAGCATGTTGAACTCCTCTTCCTGGAATCATTCCCAGAGCTTTCACTGCTTAGTATTTTCTGATGATTCCCAAATTTATATCTTTAGCTCAAGTCTTTGCAAAAGAACTCCAGACCCAGTTTTCAACTGCCTGTTCAGCACTCTGCTAGCACATCTTGCATACACACAAATTAATTTCTCTGACCAACGCAATCACTGTGCCTCTGTCTTCTTGTCTTCCTTAATTCTAGCAAGAGTCATCATAGACTTTTTCTTTTCTCTTGTTCCCTACATTTGATGAATCACTATGTTATGTTAATCCTACATTAATAATAGCCCTCAAATTCAATTCTACTTCACTTACCATTCATTCCCACCATCCTGGATTTTTCTTGCCAGGATTATCGCAGACATTTCCTACCCATATCCCTGCCTCTATCTCTCCTCTTTCTAATCTCTTATATGCTTTGCTGCCAGTTTACATCCTAAAAAAAAAAAAAAAAGAGCCAACGTGTTGCTTCTGTGCTTAAAGATCTCCATTGTCTTCTCCTTGGCAGCAGGATAAAGTTCAAACTCATATGGTTCATATGGTTTACAAGGTCTTTCACAATCTGCACCCAACTTATCTTTCCAATCTCATCACTCGACACTCCCCTCAATCACACCCGCTTCATGATCACCAAACTGAACTGTCTTGTTCCCTTAACACATGGTGTGCTTTCTTCATTGTGTTTGTTTGCATGAGTTTTACCCTTGGCTTCAAATCCCCTCTACTTTTTCCCAGAGAGCCCCTGCTGCTGCTGCTGCTGCTGCTGCTGCTAAGTCGCTTCAGTTGTGTCAGACTCTGTGCGACCCCATAGACAGCAGCCCACCAGGCTCCCCCGTCCCTGGGATTCTCCAGGCAAGAATACTGGAATGGGTTGCCATTTCCTTCTCCAGTGCATGAAAGTGAAAAGTCAAAATGAAGTTGCTCAGTCATGTCCGACTCTTAGCAAACTCATGGACTGCAGCCTACCAGGCTCCTCTGTCCATAGGATTTTCCAAGCAAGAGTACTGGAGTGGGGTGCCATTGCCTTCTCCAAGAGAGCCCCCAGTCATCTTTAAAATCAGCACAGTCACTGATAACAGGCATATTTATGGACCATATATTCTGATCTAGGGACTATGTTATGGATTTTGCGTGTATCATCTCAATTAACTTTTTAAAAGAAATCCCAAGATGTGAGAACTATTCACATTTTAAAGAGGATGTAATGAGATTTAGAGAGCTTGGGTAATTGCCAAATCTATACACCATATCCAGGGTGAGAAACTTCACAACCCACCTTCTAATCTCTGCAGCATAGTGCTTGAAAATTTAAGAGACTGAATATATGAACAGATGAACTAATCATAGGGAGATTGCAAACTTCGTTTTGGGAGAAAACATGGCGTGAATAATATATTCTTTTATCTTTAGAGTAGGAGCTATGAGCCCCACTTTTTGCACTGAGAATTGTAAATGTATCATCAATGAGCCTCTTTTCTGAAGTTCCTATGATTTCTATCATAACTCATTCCAGGCAAAGTTCATAAGACTTCCC
Organism: Nanger dama; assembly: GCA_917880005.1. NCBI lineage: Eukaryota > Metazoa > Chordata > Mammalia > Artiodactyla > Bovidae > Nanger > Nanger dama. The sequence goes on along the minus strand of CAKJTW010000025.1, from coordinate 23,013,868 downwards.
ACTACACTCCCATAAATTCATACTGCTGTTTTATTATCAGAATTGATAAGTGGGTCAGTTTTGATTAAAATTGATCACTTATCAATATCGGCTCAAGTGTTTGTCTCTCACCAGACAGTGAGCTCCTAGAGAATCAAGAAAATGTGTCTCTGGTACCCAACTGCTCTGCTAACTGTTTTGTTAACTGCTTTGGCACCCAACACAATAATTGGTACAGAGTAGGCATATGGTGTGTGTTTCTGGAATAAATGAATGAATGAATATTTTAGGAGTTAATACTGAAGACTTATACCTAAGTCTAGGAGTAGATATAACTACTCTGATTCATAGATATTTCTGTTTATATTTCCACTCAGTGATCTTATATCTCAGAATGACTGTGAATTGGAAGCTATAATTCTGGTGTTCCTAAGTGTCTCTCTAAGTTGCCACATGCCTCTTTTGGTGGGAGCATCTTGCCATGCTGATTCTATATCTAGAGTTTAAGACATAGTTTATGTTTTTCCTATAAACTGGCCTCTAAACACATGCCAATGGTTTTCTTTGGTGCTCAACTGAAACACTGGTGATTCATTCTTATCCTAGAAGAAAAACTGGGTATTTTTGGCTTCTACAATAAAGCCCATACTAGGAAGAATTATATGAAACAATGAAAAAAAAACCAGATGATTAAAGGAGTTTTCAAGAGTAGTATTTATTTTCCTCTATATTGAATTTTTACCTAAAATGAACACTGGAACCTAACCCTCAAATAAAATGTGACTTTTCTCCTTTTGAGTGGTAGGTAGAATATTAATGTAAAACTTAAGATTATGATATTGAAGTTCCAACTTGACTTCTAGATTTCTGCCTCTGATGTGTAATTTGTCAAAATTATATATGACAACCAGAAGTCTTTTCATGAATTTATCTTCCCTTGTTTGTGTGGTTGGTAAGCTATTCTTGCTGTGTAGACTATTGATAGCTGCCTAGGCCAAGTGAAACTATGGAGTTAAATACTAGCAATCAGGCTGGGGGCACATGCATGGGAATGCGTGTAGGGTAGATAGGATAGTAAAGCTCATACTAGGAAGAAACATGAAAATGGGGGTGAAAGTTGGGAGCTGTGGTCAAGACTGAAATCAACAGCAGGAGAGTGAAAGAGAGATAATAAGTTTCACAAGTGAAATTCATAACCTTGGGGTTAATAATGGGAAGAGAGAGGTGCATGTTGACAGGAGCATATCAGCTTATAAAGTATTAATATGTGAACTTTGGTGAAGGCCCAGCTCATATAGAATGTTTTCTTGAGAAACAGTCATTTAACTTAAATACAGGTGAGTCACCAGGAGACCTGCTCTTGCCAGGTGACACATAAAACAGCCCAATAAATGCAACTCACTGCCAACACCCCAGTTCAGTTCAGTTCAGTCACTCAGTCATGTTTGACTCTTTGTGACCCCATAGACTGCAGCACACCAGGCCTCCTGTCCATCATCAACTCCTGGAGTTTACTCAAACTCAAGTCCATTGAGTCAGCAATGCCATCCAGCCATCTCATCCTCTGTTATCCCCTTCTCCGGACTTCAGTCTTTCCCAGCTTCAGGGTCTTTTCAAATAAGTCAGTTCTTCACCGCCGGTGGCCAAATTATTGGAATTTCAGCTTCAGAATCAGTCCTCCCAACGAATATTCAGAACTGATTTCCTTTAGGATGGACTGGTTGGATCTCCTTGCAGTCCAAGGGACTCTCAAGAGTCTTCTCCAACACCACAGTTCAAAAGCATCAATTCTTTGGCACTCAGCTTTCTTTATAGTCCAACACTCATATCCATACATGACTACTGGAAAAAACAAAGCTTGGACCAGATGGACCTTTGTTGGCAAAGTAATGTCTCTGCTTTTTAATAAGCTGTATAAGTTGGTCATAACTTTTATTCCAAGGAGCAGGCATCTTTTAATTTCATGGCTGTAATCACCATCTGCAGTGATTTTGGAGACCCCCAAAATAAATTCTCTCACTGTTTCCACTGTTTCCCCATCTATTTGCCATGAACTGACGAGACCAGATGCCATGATCTTTGTTTTCTGAATGTTGAGTTTTAAGCCAACTTTTTCACTCTCCTCTTTCACTTTCATTAAGAGGCTCTTTAGTTCTTCACTTTCTGCCATAAGGGTGGTGGTGTCATCTGCATATCTGAGGTTATTGGTATTTCTCCCAGCAATCTTGATTCTAGATTGTGCTTCATCCAGTCCATTTCTCATGATGTACTCTGCATATAACTTAAATAAGCAGGGTGACAGTATACAGCCTTGATGTACTCCTTTTCCTATTTGGAACCAGTCTGTTGTTCCATGTCCAGTTCTAACTGTTGCCTCTTGACCTGCATACAGATTTCTCAAGAGGCATGTCAGGTTCTCTGGTATTCCCATCTCTTTCAGAATTTTCCACAGTTCGTTGTGATCCACACAGTCAAAGGCTTTGCCTTAGTCAATAAAGCAGATGTTTTTCTGGAACTCTCTTGCTTTTTCGATGATCCAATGGATTTTGGCAATTTGATCTCTGGTTCCTTTGCCATTTCTAAATCCGGCTTGAACATCTGGAAGTTCACGGTTCACGTACTGTTGAAGCCTGGCTTAGAAGATTTTGAGCATTACTTTGCTAGCGTGTGCAATGAGTGCAATTTGCAGTAGTTTGAGTATTCTTTGGCATTGCCTTTCTTTGGGATTGGAATGAAAACTGACTTTTTCCAGTCCTGTGGCCACTGCTAAGTTTACCAAACTTGCTGGCATATTGAGTGCAGCACTTTCATAGCATCATCTTTTAGGATTTGGAATAGCTCCACTGGAATTCCATCACCTCCACTAGCTTTGTTTGTAGTGATGCTTCCTAAGGCCCACTTGACTTCACATTCCAGGATGTCTGGCTCTAAGTGAGTGATCACACCATCATGATTATCTGGTTCGTGAAGATCTTTTTGTATAGTTCTCCTGTGTATTCTTGCCACCTCTTCTTAATATCTTCTGCTTCTGTTAGGTCCATGCCATTTCTGTCCTTTATTGTGCCCATCTTTGCATGAAAAGTTCTCATGTTTTCTCTAATTTTCTTGAAGAGATCTCTAATCTTTCCCATTCTGTGGTTTTCCTCTATTTCTTTGCATCCATCACTGAGGAATGCTTTCTTATCTCTCCTTGTTATTCTTTGGAATTCTGCATTCAAATGGGTATATTTTTCCTTTTGTCCTTTGCCTTTCACTTCTCTTCTTTTCACAGCTATTTGTAAGGCTTCCGCAGACAACCATTTTGCCTTTTGCATTTCTTTTTCACCACCCCAAACCACTATCAATTTAACTCTAAAGACTGGCAAGTGATGTGGATGTTTAATATCTTTTCTTGAAGGACTACCCCAGGGGTTTACACTATATATCATTTAACAAAATATGTTATTTTTTTCTTTATTCATCATCCAATAATATAAAATTTTTCCCTTCTTTCCATTTCCAATTCAATCTACCATTCTCAGTCTCTGACCCTCACCCTGTATTCATTGCCCCTTCATCTTTCCATTCTTCTTTCATTGTCCTGGGATTATTCCTCCAACTCCCCAGCCCAGAGCAGGATTCTGGCGAATAAAGTTTTCTGTCCTTTCAGAGATCAGTCCTCCTTTTTGAAGACTCACTGTAGCCCCAACTCATTTCTTTTAAGGTATAGTTCCCTGGTGGCTCAGATGGTAAAGTGTCTGCCTGCAATTCAGGAGACCCAGGTTCGATTCCTGGGTCGGGAAGATCCCCTGGAGGAGGAAATGGCAATCCACTCCAGCACTCTTGCCTGGAAAATCCCATGGACAGAGAAGCCTGATAGGCTACAGTCCATGGGGTTGCAAAGAGTCGGACACGACTGAGCGACTTCACTTTCACTTTCACTTTCTTCCAAGGTATCCTGACACTGGAAAATTTTGTGGGGAAAAGAAATTCCAAAGTGAAGGCTTGTAACCTGAAATGACCTTTCCTGAGTGACAAGTGCTTCATGGAAGATCAGATGTTGATCCACTTGGACAAGGCAAGGCTTTGCAACGTCCCCACCACCAGCAAGAACATCCAGAAACAGAATGCCAAAAATATTGTATCTGGGTTTCTGATTAAGAGTTTGTGGATTCAGCTGCATTCTCCACAGTGCCCAACTGTTAGGCAATAATGAAGGGAAGAACATGGCCAAAAGGGTATCACTGCTTTGAGAACACATTATCTATTGGAAAGTCTTCAGTTTTTTTTCTTTGGGGCCGTAGATGGTTGCTAGTATAGGAATTAATTAGTTCAATGGCTAAATTCATAATGAGTGAGATAGACTCATAGTTTTGCAGAGAATATTTTGGGAAATTTTCTGTCAACTTGTTTTAATTGGATATTCAAAAGATATGATATTGCAAGTGGGAAATACATTTAGAGAAATAATTTTTTTCTCTTATTTTTTAAATTGTAAAAATATGATAATATATTAATGAGGGGCTTAGAAACTACAGAACGAAGTTACATATAGTTCTACTATATATTATAATTATTTCCTAAGTAGATAAACTAAGATTTTTAGTTGGAGTTTCAATATCAAACCCTCAAAAATTAATAGAATGAATAAACAGAGAAGTAGAAGAATATAGTAGATTTGAAAAGCTCTATGAACCTATTCAAGATAATTAAGATTTATACAATTTTCACACACCAGTAGGATACAAATTCTATTCAAGTTCCCATAACTATAAACTAGGAAACATATCCACGGACATAAGACCAGGTGTAAAAATTTTATGGTCTAAAGGTACTGAAATCGTACAAAGTGTTCATTTAGAGAAACGATTTGACAACATCTACTAAGAGTCTTAAAACTGATCATTAATTCCGTTTCTGAGTTTGCAATGAAATAAGCCTAAATATTGAAACAATAAAACTCTGTGCATAAAGATGCCCACCGCAATATCCTTTTTTTTCAGTTTTAATATTTTTATTGAAGAATAATTGATTTACAATGTTTTGTTAATTTATACTGTACAGCAAAGTGATTCATTTATACATATATGTATTTATCTACATTCTTTTAAATCTTCTTTTCTATTAAGTTTTATCATAGGATATTGAATATAGTTCTCTGTCCTGTACAGTGGGACCTTGTAGTTTATTCATTTTATATATAAAAGCTTACATCTGTTAACCTCAACCTTCCACTTAATGTCCCCCTCCCCAGGCTCCTTCCCTTTGGCAATCACCAGTCAACTGTTCTCTGAGTTTATGATTTTGTTTCCATTTCATAGATTCATTTGTGTCACTTTTTAGATTCCACATATAAATTACATATAGTATTTATTTTTCTGACTTACTTCCCTTAGTATGATAATTTCTAGTTGCATCCATTTTGCTGCAAATGGCATTGTTTTGCTCTTTTTTATGGCTGAGTAGAATTTCATTGTACATATGTACCATATCTTTCTTATCCATTCATCTGTTGATGGATATTTACATTGTTTCCATGTCTTGGCTATTCTGAGTAGTGCTGCTAGGACAGAGGGATACACGTATCTTTTGAATTGCAGTTTTATCTGGATTAGAGAAGGGAATGACAGTTCACTCCAGGATTTTTGCCCAGAGAATTCCACGGACAGAGAAGCCTGGTGGGCTCTAGTCTGTGGGGTTTCAAAGAGTTGAATATGACTGAGCGACTACACACACACACACACACACACACACACATTGTCTGGATACATGTCCAGGGGCAGACTTGCTGTATCATACAGTAATTCTTTCTTTATATTCTGAGGACCCTCCATGTAGCTTTTCACAGTGACTGTACCTACTGACATTCCCACAAGCAGTACAGGAGGGTTCCCTTTTCTCCACACTCTCTACAGCATTTGTTATTTGTACAGTTTTTAATGATGGCCATTCTGACGAGTGTGAGGTGGTACCTCACTGCAGTTTTGGTTTGCATTTCTCTAAAAACTAGCACTGGTGGGCATCTTTTCATGTGCCTGTTGGCCATTTGTATTTCTTCTTTGGAGAAACGTCTGCTTAGGTCTTCTGCCCAGTTTTTGATTGAGTGCTTTGTTTTTTTGCTGTTAAGTTGTATAAGCTATTTATATATTTTGGAGATTGTTTGCAAAAATGTTCTCCTGTTCTATAGGTTGTCATTTCATTTTGATTATGGTTTCCTTTGCTGTGCAAAACTTGTAAGTTTGATTAGGCTGTGTTATATTTTAAAATCACTCCAGAGTCATAGCTAATGGCTGCAATAGGAGTTGCCCAAAATGTTCTTTATAACAGAGATCAGTTGGTAAAAGCTGAAAGACTATTCTATTGAGAAAAATATTACACAAATCATGGTAACCATGCTCAATGGATAATTAATCAGCCATTATCCTTCCATTGTTTATGCCCATGTTATAATGTAAGATGTCAGGTTATAAGTCCAGTATAATCACAAGTTTATAAGATATATAAAATTATATATACATATTAAAAAGAGCATAAAAAAGAAAACCCAACCCTAAATTGATATTGTAGTTGACTTGGGATGCTGGAACTATGAGCTTCCTGCATTTTTTATACTCTTTTATATTTAATATTTCTTTCTATAAAGACCATGCACTTTTAAAATAATAACAATAATAGTAAAGGCTGGTAAAAATATTTGTTTTTAAATGTATTTTTATTGATGTACAGTTGATTTATTATAATTCAATGCCGTGTTAGTTTCAGGTATACAGTAAAGTGATTCAGTTATACATATATATATGTATTTCTATCTTTCTATTTGTATTGTCTTTTTCAAATTCTTTTCACATATAGGTTATTATAAAAGGTAAAAACATTTAAATACAATTCCAAATGGAACAGTGGCCTTGGGTGCTAAAGCTTATTGGTAAACTAAATTTTCTTTTTCTTTTTTTGGTTTCACTCCCCGTGTAATGACACCTCACAATGCAATTTCTAGCATCGTCAGCTGTGAGATTGTTGTAATCTCAAGGAATGCATGCTGGTCTTAACAACCATGGCAACAGACTTTGAAAAAGTTAAATGGAATGTGTCTGATTAAGGATCTACCACAACTCAGTTCTATTTGAATCTTACTCTCTTGGTTGGTGATGGAGTTCTGTTGGTAATTCTAGCACAGGTACACTGTGGTACCATTGGAAGACAATTGCCACTCATTATCTATGTGACATTTAGGGGTCCCTCATCTTCTTGAACCCTAGCTTCCCTCTTTGAAACAAAGACATTAATACTTACATCAGAGAACTATTGACTGAAGTCAAGGAGGCAATTGCTATGCAGACAAACACCATTGAAACACTGGGGAAGCAGTTCAGTAGGTAGAAAAGTAAGTCCGGTTTGGCATGGAACACACCTGAGTTTCCCTGGTTCTTCCAGTTGCTATGTCTTAGGCCTTCAGAGGATGACCCAATACGCCTCACCTTTACATGTTCCACTTGGGGATAATGGCACTCACTTAGCAAAATTATCATGAGGTTGGATATAATATCTGTTTTTAAAACTGCCTGATATGAAGCCTTTAGAATTAGTAACCACTATTTTTAAGTATTTATCAAAAGCAACTTGACCTATATTCCATGAATATCTTCCAACCTAACACATTCACTGTTTCTGATAATCAAGAACTCTTGATGACAGGTTATGGGCACTGGATTCCAGTCTAATGGATTCTGAAAAGCATGCTTGGCTAATAATGTCCTTTCTTTTGGAGAACTTGCACTTCACATTGCTTGATTTGTGAGCACAGTTTTAATGTGAGTCTCTGCAGTTTGCTTGGGTGTGTTATATCTGAAATTAACTATGGAGATCCTGGTCCCAGTACTTTTCTTAATCTGGTAAGTCAGTTATTTAAAGGTTTTTGTCTGTGCGTTGTAGGAAGTCCTGCTTGTGGAGGCTATGCCCTTGTTTTCTGGGATACTTAATCATGCAGCCATATTGATGATATAGAGATTTTTTCCTTGGGCCATCAAAAATGACCTCATTGTTTCAATTCAGTGAAACCTTACAGAAGTGGATTCACTGCAGTCTTTTGCAACAGGAGAGTCTTGAAATGTACACATCATGTGTGTGCTAAGTTGCTTCATTCGTGTCCGACTCTTTGAGACCCTATAGAACTTAGCCCACCAGCTTCCTCTGTCCATGGGATTCTCCAGACAAGAATACTGGAGTGGGTTGCTATTCCCTCTTCCAGAGGATCTTCCCAACCGAGGGATCAAACCAATGTCTCTAATGTCTCCTGCACTGACAGGCAGGTTCTTTACCACTAGCGCCACCACGGAAGCCCAAAATATCTACATCAGTAAATCCCCAAATCTGCAGTCATGAGACAAAAGAGACACCTCTGCAGTGCAAATAGCTATGCCCTCGGCAAGGTATTGACTGGATTTGTAATATGTTCGTCTCTAAACAAGGACTCATAATCAGAAGTTAAGTGCTGCTTTAATAATTTGGCCATTTAATTTCATACCCTTGCTTTAGGTAAAAGAGAATCTGTGAGAATCCTTACCATCTGGTTGGTGGGGGATTGACTGAAAGCCTCCTAGCACATGAATTCTTCAAAGAAGCATGGTGGTTAAGGACTTTTAAGTATCGCCCAGAGTAATCATTTAAGCACAGAATGTACTCAGTTTCAGGACGATGTCAGGATTAATTTGCTTACTGAGAGAATCTTTAAATGGAATTGCAATGCATCTTGTTCCATTTTCTCCATTTTAATAAGAACTCCTGAGGAGTGACAGGATTCAAAGCCATAGAAAGAAGCTCTGACCATGATTCCAACATTAAAATATATTACTTTGGAGAACTACATAACTACACATAATTGCACCCTTCTGAAACAAATGCATAAAGGACCCCCAGATAGCAGCAATAGGAGAAAATCTTAAGCATTTTCCTCTAGGATTTCTCCTCCTTATCTAGCATACACTGGAACAGTCCATGAGTTCTGGATGCCTTGCTGGCTTCAAAACAGGGATTTTCATCCAACTAGAAGCAAATGTTCTATTTTGAAATGTGGATGAAAAGTTGCTGGTATGAAAGTGTTCGGAAAGGAAGAATGACATCAGCCTCCTTGATGAGCAATGCAAGGCTTCTGAATGTTTTTAAGGTGGCAGAGAACATGACGGTCATGGAGATGGTTTCAGAGCACTATGGAATATTGATGCCTTTCTTTTCATTATTCGCATTAGGAACAATGCTATAATAAAACAACAACACGAGTGATGATAATAATAGTAATTGTTGTTGTTGTTTAGTCGCTAATTTGTGTCCAGCTATTTGCAAACCTATGGACTGTAGCCAGCCAGGTTCTTCTATCCATGTAATTTTTTTCAGGCAAGAATACTGGAGTGGGTTGCCATTTCCTGCTCCAGGAGATCTTTGCGACCCAGGGACTGAACCCACATCGTCTGCATTGTGGGCAGATTCTTTATCACTGAGTCACCAGGGAAGCCCATAATAATAATAGCTAACATTTATTAATAAATTAGTGCCGACAATGGTTGATATGGACTTCCCTGGTGGCTCAGTGGTAAAGAAACTGCCTGCCACTGCAGGAGACCCAGGTTCAATCCCTGGGTTGGGAGGATCCCCTGGAGAAGAAAATGGCAACCTACTCTTGCATTCCTGCTTGGGAAATCCCATGGATAGAGGAGTCTGGTGGGCTATATAGTCCATGGAGTTTCAAGAGTCAGATGAGATGTAGTGACTAAGCAACACCACCAATGCCTGATACATACTAAAAGCAGAAGAGAAGGAAAGTGTTAGTCGCTTAGTCCTGTCCAGCTTTTTGTGACCCCATGGACTGTAGGCCCCAGGCTCCTCTTGTGGAATTCTCCAGGCATGAATACTGCAGTGGGTAGCCATTCCCTTCTCCAAGGGATCTTCTCAACCACGGGATTGAACCTGGGTCTACTGCATTGCAGGCAGATTCTTTTGAGCTACTAGAGAAGCATGTTAGCTATTATTAATATCAGTATTATTTCATTGTCATAAGTGTTCCTGACGATAGAGCTATTCCTAATGCTTACAATATATAATGTGTTTATTTGTGTGTGTGTATGCACTCATTTAATTTTCAAATCCAACCCCATGAAATCATGCTATAAGCATCCCAGGTTTACAGGTGAGAAAACTCAGGAACTGAGAGGTTAAATAACTGTCTCAAGGAAGAACACAGTTTATGAGTAGTGAAGCAGAAGGGTGAACCCAAGCAAAATGGCTCCAAAACTTGAATTCCTACCTCCATGACTACTTGTTCATGAAAGAACAAATGTAAACAAAGAAAAGCTCAATGCAGACTATTGCTTATTTTCTCTATTAACATTTACTTGCAACTTATAATTTTGTTGTTAATATTTGAGTGGATGCTTGAGTAAAAGGATTAAAAGTGTAGAGAAGAAAAACTCAAAAGGGAAAGAAAGTTTATTCACTAATGTTTTTCCTCAACAATTAGAAAAAGACCAGGCTTTAGATGCAGAACTCATTAGTCCAACTCATGAAAGATGATCATTTTGTGGGATCACCATTTGAGAATTGCTGGGGTATGATAAGGTCTAATCAAGGCTATGGTTTTCCAGTAGTCATGTATGGATGTGAGAGTTGGACTGTGAAGAAAGCTGAGCACCGAAGAACTGATGCTTTTGAACTGTGGTGTTGGAGAAGACTCTTGAGAGTCCCTTGGACTGCAAGGAGATCCAACCAGTCCATTCTAAAGGAGATCAGTCCTGGGTGTTCTTTGGAACGAATGATGCTGAAGCTGAAACTCCAGTACTTTGGACACTTCATGTGAAGAGTTGACTCACTGGAAAAGACTCTTTTGCTGGGAGGGATTAGGGGCAGGAGGAGAAGGGGACGACAGAGGATGAGATGGCTAGATGGCATCACGGACTCAATGGATGTGAGTCTGATTGAACTCCGGGAGTTGGTGATGGACAGGGAGGCCTGGCGTGCTGCGATTCATGGGGTCGCAAAGAGTGAGACATGACTGAGCAACTGAACTGAACTGATAAGGACTCTTGAGCTTGAGATAGAAACAAGTGGTCTGCTATATGTCTTCTGGGATTTTCTCGGGTTCTCAGTATGGTGCACTAGAAAGATGTTGGGAAATGAGGCAAAGTGTCACCAGTGTACAGCAATATTTCTTCCAGCAGCTTATCTTGACTTAGATGTTCTATCACTTACATGCTCCCCACTGCCTGATGGAAGTTTCCATCTTATGTATCTTTCAACCCTTGTACACCCACTGAATCCTTCCTGAAGTCCCAACTTCTCTTGAGACCTTACTTGACCACATCAGCTCTTCACTGAGCTCAGAAATGCTACCTTTCCAGTAACAACATGAGAGGTTTTCGAGATGTTCTGTGTGATAATTACCATAGAGCTTCAGCTTGAAAGTACACATCTTGAAGTCAGGGGCTGGATGTTTTTCTCCTCTTACCTTCCCTGGCACAGATCTCAAGACATGTCTGCTGGTAGATGGTGCTGAGTGAGGGAATTGTATAGCATCACTTTAAAGCTGTTCTATGTAGGTATCTGAAAGGGCTATCCATAACATCAAAAAGATAGAAAACAAGGACTTTTAAAGTTTATATAATAGAAAAAGTACTTCTAAAAATAGCCACAGTGGACTGTTGGAGAGGGAAGTTTCTGTCAAATGGAATACTGAAAGTCTCGCTGATTTTGACCATCCAAGTTGGGAAATGAAAACAAGGGAAAGCTGACTTGTTCTGAAGGGCAGAGGGAGAGGAAGGTGGGAGGAGGGGGAGAAAAAAGGAGCCAGGAGCAGGTGGGGGCACAGGTCACAAAAGGAACTCTCCTGGAGGTGGAGTGGCCTGAAAGGACTTTTAAAGACCAGAGACATCTAAAATGAGATATTCAGTTGTCTGATCTAAGTATGTTGTCAGGCCTCTTCACCTGGTCTGTGTGTGTGTGAATGTGTGTGTTGTTGGTAGATTTTGTCTTTTTAGGAATTGGCAAAGGGACTTGGTTTCACATTTTGTAAATGTGGAATAAGGAGTTAGGATTGTAGGAAGCTGACACCGGTTTGGGCTCAGAAGACCTCTGAGAATTTGTAAAACTCTCAGAGAAGGATTTGACTTTCTATAAAGCATTGAAATGGGATTCAAGTCAAGCATCTAGACCCTGAGGTCCAAGCCTCAGGTGATAGCTGAGTTACATTTGGCAGGAAAACATCTTGCCCTAGAAATAGCTAATAGAAGTGATAGTGAAAGTGTTAGTTGCTCAGTTGTGTCTAACTCTTTTGACCCCATGAATCGCAAAGTAGACCGCCAGGCTCCTCTGTCCATACTAGAGTGGGTAGCCGTTCTATTCTCCAGGGGATCTTCTGATCGAGGGATCAAACCAGGGTGTTCTGCATTGCAGACGGATTCTTTACCATCTGAGCCACCAGGGAAGCCTGAAGTATAGTGAAAGGGAGGTCAAACTTGACTAGGATGACAGAGTTTGTATTGTGACTCTGTGACTTATTGTTTGGAGCCTCAATTTCATCATTTACAAAAGACACCTACCTCGATTATGGTAGATAAGGCTAGATTATACCTAGTAACAAACAATTCCCCATTTTTATTGGTTTTGAACAATGAAGTTGATTTCTCACTTACTATGTATATATGTCACAAAGTGGCTTGAGATCTGCTTCTGGATATTCCATTCCAGAACCAGGCTGATGAAACAGCTATGATCATTGGCCATCATGAGAGGGGAAGAAGGTTTGGAAAATCTACAATAAGTTCTTTTAGAAAAAAAATTAAATTTTATATCGGAGAACAGTTGATTTACAATGTTATGTTAGTTCAGGAGTACAGCAAAGTGATTCAGTTATACTTGTATCTATTGTTTTCAGATTCTTTTCACATTTAGATTATTATAGAGTGTTGAATAGAGTTCTCTGTGCTATACAGGAAGTTCTTGTTGGTTATCTATTTATATATCTATAGTAGTGTATATCTATCAGGCTTCCCCAGTATCTCAGCGATAAGAATCCATCTGCAATGCAGGAGATGCCTCTTGTGTAGGAGACGTGGGTTCAGTCCCTGGGTCAGGAAGATCCAGTGGAGAAGGAAATGGCAATCGACTCCAGAATTCTTCCCTGGGAAATTCCATGGACAGAGAAGCCTGGAGGGCTTCCATCCATGGGGTTGCAAAAGAGTCAGACGTGACTTGGCTACTAAACAACAGCAACAACACTGCTGCTGCTGCTGCTAAGGCGCTTCAGTCGTGTCCAACTCTGTGTGACCCCATAGACGGCAGCCCACCAGGCTCTGCCATCCCTGGGATTCTCCAGGCAAGAACACTGGACTGGGTTGCCATTTCCTTCTCCAACACTGTGTATATGTTAATCCCAAACTCCTAATATATCCTTCTTCTCAACTTTTCTCTTCTGGTAACCTTAAATTCATTCTCTAAGTCTGTGAGTCTGTTTCTGTTTTGTAAATAAGTCCATTTGTATCATTTAAAAAAATATTCCATGTATAAATAATGTCACATAATATTTGCCTTTCTCTTTCTGATTTACCTCACTAAGTATGGTAATCTCTAGTTGTATCCATGATGCTCTAAGTGGTATCATTGCATTCTATTTTGTGGCTGAGTAATATTCCATTGTCAATATATGTTCCATATCTTTTTATCTATTCTTCTGTTCATGGACATTTAGGTTGCTTCCATGTTTTGACTATTGTCAAGAGTGCTGCAGTGAGCTTTGGGGTGCATGTGTCTTTTCAAAATATGATTGTCTCCAGATAGATGCCCAGGAATGGCATTTCAGTGTCATAAGGTAGGTGGTGGCACCCCACTCCAGTACTCTTGCCTGGAAAATCCCATGGACGGAGGAGCCTGGTAGGCTGCAGTCCATGGGGTCGCAAATAATCGGACACGACTGAGCGACTTCACTTTCACTTTTCACTTTCATGCATTGGGGAAGGAAATGGCAACCCACTCCAGTGTTCTTGCCTGGAGAATCCCAGGGATGGGGAGCCTGGTGGGCTGCCGTCTGTGGGGTCACACAGAGTAAGACATGACTGAAGCGCCTTAGCAGCAGCAGCAGCAAGGTAGCTCCATTTTTAGTCTTTTAAGGAATACAATAAACTCTTCAAGAAAATGTGACATTCCCATGCCTGGGAAGTAGAAAGATGCAATCTTGTAACAAATAGCCCTAAGGCTGACACAACAACATGTTTATGCTTTGCTGTTTCTATAGTATCTTCGTGAAGGCTGGGTCATAGTGCTGTTGGGCAGCAGTTTTCTGAGTGAGTGGTAGGAAGTTTCCTTACAGAACTGTTCCCTCTCAGAGTCCATTACCCTCTGGCTAATAGCAGAGGATTGCTTTTAATCTATCGTAATGATTTTGAAGCAGTGGATTTTAAACATCATTTAGTAAAGTCAAAGATTTTGACAGTGCATGTACAGGATTTCCTGATGTAAGTTCTGATATCCTCAATTTTATGGCATTGGAGGCTAATTCTTCTGTCTCGATAGGTGGTAAAAATACTTTATATTCCAAGTCAAATTTAATAACTATTGGTAACATCATATCATCCAAATTGATATGAGGTATCTCAGTACTGTTATATCTCATTATGATATATTTACAGGCTAATACGTATATATTTAAAAATATATATCTGTATACATGTCTGCCTGCATGTACACTCTGCGAATAGAAGCATTTATAGAGGTAAATTTTATGTATTGTCCTCCAATTGTGCCACTAAAATACGAGGATGTGGGAACTGTTAGAGATGGGTTTCTAAAATAATCACAGAAATGGAAACAAATCTCTGGCCAATTTGTGTTCTTGACACTTTGTCCCACCTGCCTAAAATCATCATCAGCTATGCTGATTTTTGGCCCAATTTTCCCCAAGTGCTGTGTTCTTTTATTCATCTTGAAGAATAGACCCTCTCACTTTCTTTACCTAGAAGATTCTTGCTCCTTAATTACTTAGCTTAAATACTTAATTTCATCTGTGAAGTGGTCTATATTTTACTCTGAGATCAAACTGCTCCCGCCTCTATAATTCGGAAGCACTTTGACGGTGATTCTCTTATAGCACTTAGCACATTGCATTGTGATGGTCTCTCTCTCCCCCTAGTCATTTCTATATCGTTAGCACCAAGCATAATTCCTGGTACATAGTGGATATTACATGAATAAATAAAAGACATGAAGCTAGGGCTTGAAACCAGGTCTTCTAATCATGACTGTAAATCATGTTCGATTTTTTTTGCACTGATCGTGACTGGCTTAGCAGTGGCAATGTTCTCCTTAAGATAAAGGTTAAGAACCTCATCATAGTATAAGTTCCCTACTAGGACCTGTGTGCTTTGAGGACAAGGATCTTTTCTGTCTTATTCTATCTTATAATTCTGATGTCTAGGCTTTTATCTGATTTATGATAAGGAGACAACAAACATCTGTTAAATGAATCAGGGAAACACAAATAGAAGACATTTTAGCCATTATGACCACTGGGAATTTAAAAATTATTATTTCCCCATAGCATACCAGGTAGAGGGAAGAGGATGCCAGACAAATACATTGAGATGTCAGGGGAAAGAGGAGTGGTTGGGAGCATGGGGTCACCCAGGATGGCTGGGTCTGTTTGTGGTAATAAAAGGGAACTTTGTGATCCCCAGAGCTTATTTGATATTCCTTTGTGTTGAAAGAAATGGGATGATTTTGAACCACAGGCTTCCCGCTTTGCCACCAGAAATGCCAAACTCTTAGAGACTCCAGAGTCTAGACTATAATATTTCTTCTTTATTGGAAGTATGTAGGTGAAATTGTCATCTCATATTAAACCTCAGACCTAGAACCTCCATGTTTGGCAATGGAGGGTGAAGCCCTGCTGAGGAGAGTGGGCAGAACCTGCTTGCCATGACTGAATCTACTCTTCCTAAGATTTCCCTTCTCCTCTAAATTTCTATGCCACCACCCAGCCTGCTCCCCCAAGCATATGCTGGCCAAAGTGTCCACATACTAATTAATTAAGTGTCCACACACATTAATTCACTACAGTGGGATAGATGGAGGGGGTAAAGGTGTGTTTCTTCCATTGAAAATCTTGGATTCAGGACTTGCCTTTTGGCTCTGACAGAGCTACTTTCCTCCTCTAAGCTTCAGACTCCTCAAGTGCAAAATAGGGTAAATAATTGTGTGAGGAACTGGACTGTATCTCTCCGAAATTCCTATGTTGAAGTTCTAACCCTAACTATATTTGGAGAAGCCTTTAGGGATGTTGCCGTTTAGTTGCTAAGTTGTATCCGACTCTTTTTGTGTCCCCATGGACTATAGCCCATCAGGCTCTTCTGTCCGTGGGGATTCTACAGGCAAGGATACTGGAGTGGGTTCCTTCCTTCACCAGGGGATCTTCCCAAATCAGGGACTGGACCTGTGTCTCCTGAACTGGCAAGCAGATTCTTTACCACTGAGCCACCTGGGAAGCCCCACTTTAGGGATGTAATTAAGGTTAAATGAAGTCATAAGTACAGGGGCTTAATTCGATAGGATTTGTGTCCTTATAAGAAAAGGAAGAGACACCAGATTTCTCTGTTTCTCTTTCTTTCCCCTTCTGCACAGTCACAGAAGGAAGGACATGTAAGGACACATGAAAAGGCAGCGGTCTGTAAGTCAGGAGGAGAACTTTCATCAGAAACTGAATCTACCTAGGTCTTGATCATGGACTTCTGGTCTCTAGAAGTGTGGACCAATAAGTGTCTGTTGTTGAAGCTACCCAGTCTGTGGTATTTTGTGATGGTAGCCCAAGCAGGCTAATACAAACAGTACCTCATAAAGCTCTTGCGAAGCACAGGCGGGGGCTCAACAATTGTAACTTAAATTTGTTGTCGTGGTGATTCAACCAGCTGAGAGGAGGATGATTCGCAAATAAGATTTCAGTGGAGGTTTGGGATAACCTAGGGAACACAGTCACGTACAAATGGGCCCCCGGGAACCTTCTGCTGTTCTTCTCTTCTTTGCAAGTAGATAGGACAGAATGGCACAAATGACTCTAGACACAGAATGGCTGGGACATTTGTATGGAAATTATGATGCCGCTACTTATAAGCTGAGTGCTTTGGAAAAAAAAAATCTTTCTGAGGCCTGTTTTCTTGCTAACACAATGGGAGTGATAACAGCTATGAGACAGGGTGATTGTGGATTTCAAGTTCATGTAAACGGAGTTAGAAGCCGACAGCCCAGCACTGTCCAACAAAGCCCGGGTCCTGCGGTAAAGCTCTGTGTTGTAGCCTTACATGGAACGAACAGTAGAAGGCAGGGTCTTGTTTTTAAGAGAGAAGTTTATGGCAATTGAATATTTATTCCCAAGAGTCAAAAATAAACAGTGTCAGCATTATCCCCTGTCCCCTTGTCTAGGGCTTAGTTGGGGAAGATGTCTGAAGGTCTTGGTTTTGGTGAGAAGGTTTGTCACTGTGGTGGTTTTTTAAAATTTCATGATATAACCATGAGAAGCCGTACACCCATTTCCACCAAGATGGACTGGGACATCTTGTAGTGAAACATGTATATTTTCCTGTAAGAAACGAAGCACCAATCTATGTTCAATGTAGGATGCAGGATGCATGGGGCTGATGCACAGGATGATTCAAGTAGAGGATGTGGGGTGGGAGGTGGGAGGGGGCTTCGGCATTGGGAGATTGTGTTCACCTATGGCTGATTCGTGTCAATGTATGGCAAAACAAATACAGTATTGTAATTTAAAAATAAATAAAAAAATAAACTGAAAAAAAAAAAGAAAACCTTTGGCTCCAGCCCGTGGGCCGCCTCGCGCCTCCCTGGCCATGCTGGCCAGTGTTGTGCTTGGTTGCTCTGCTTAGCATGTCCTCTGTGGGCGTCTGGTCAGGCATCAGTTTGTCCCCGAGGTCCTCTCTGGCTGCTTGGGATAAAATCGTGGCCCTTCGTGTCCTGACACTCCTGTCTCATGTGCTCTGTTAGACATTTACTTCCTTAAATAGTCTCCCTGCATCCATGAGGTGAGGACTTGGGCTGCTCTATTTTCTGCTGTGCCCGTAACACTCAGAACATGGTCAGGAGCATTGCGGAGACTCCAGACAGGAGCGTGAAAAGAGTGAGTGAGTATTGTTCTTAGTAGTAGCATCATCAGGATTATGGAAATGAATGCATTTCTGGAAAAGGTTGGATTGTTTCTACCCCTTTGAAGCTCACCCTGAACTTGGTCATCTCTGGCTTATCTAACCAACACTGCCCCGTGAAAGACTTGGCCCGGTCACATGTCTCCATGGCCGCCCCCTGCCCCCTCTACCCCAGGCCTTCTCCAGTAGGAGTCAGTTTTATAACCCCGTGAACTGCTTGGTGACTTTGTGCTCCTTGTTGTAAACAGAAGGCAGGAATGCACTGAGAAAGATGAAGCTCAGAGTTTAAGGCAGTAATTCCTTCTTATTTAACACATTTATGTGGTGCTCAGGGCAGACCGGGATCTGTTAGCATCTGTTAAGTGGAGCAGGTTAGCAGACAGTCTCAATACAGGGTGTGTGACAGTACGGGGGTAGGGTGGAATTCAGGGGTCTCAGAGAGTACAGAGGAAATGACCCCACTTCACCTGGGTGCCAGTCTGTTTGTTAGAACTGGGCTTACCGTGCGACATGTGGTTATAGAGGTGAGTCACCCATGCTGCTGAAATAAACAGGCAACACCAAAATGCTGAAGTCAGTTAAATGTAATGGATTTTTCATCAGACATATTGAGGTATACCACTGTTGTGGCTTCCAGTGGTTTCCAGAGGTTATTCAAGGTTTCTTCATGTTTTGTAGAAGCAACAGACATTGCTTTTTTCTTTTCTTCATGGTCACGTGGCCCTTTAAAACCCACATTGGCCATGGGGGTGAGACCTCTTTTTCACATTCTATCCAGCATTATATTCAAGAACAAGATGACCTCCCTGAATCTGGGGGTGATCTATATGAGAACACACGCTGTATCTAGAAAGACCAGGTCATGTGAGTGTCTTCAGAAGGCCAAGGACTGAAATACTAACCCTGATTTTAGTGCCAATGCCTAAAAATAATCCAAGCCCAGAACACAGCACATCACAGAGGTCTCCTCCTCAGCTGCAAAACTGTCTTATTTTCCTTTACTCTCCAGTGTTTTTTCACAAGCCTCCTTTATTTCAGCTCCTTGGTTTATACTTCATGCAGGCAAGATCAGATGCAAAATTTCTTAGTTTTTAAACTAGAGAAATTACTTAACTAAACTGCTCCTCCTCATTCATGTAAGGACAGCATATGTTCTTGGAGAACTTTAACTTCAGGTGTTAGGAAAACTTTGGGAGTTAATAGATAGGTTTTAATGTCGTGCCTGAGAAAGTTTGGGGTTGAGGTTGTACCTCATCGTATTTTAGAGGCTGTTTGGTACTGAGAGATTGAAGGCAACAGCCAGGAGTTTCCTTAAAAACATTTCAGCCCTGCATATGGTTCTAACTATAATCATGTCCTCTAGGGACTGGGAGACAGTACTCTCCAAGAACGCTTCTTACCTCCAGGTTGGAAATTGGCTGTGGCTAGCTTGGCTTGGAGGACACACTCCATACTTTGAAAGTTTTCCTCCAAAACCTCTCTGCTTCTCCTCCCTGCTCTCCTGGCTTTGTCTTCCAGCCCGAGATTCTGAGCTCGGTGTGAATTCATCTGAGGGACGTGTCTTGATGCCTTATCTCTGCCAGTGGCATTTGAAGGAAAGACACAGTGTTATGTGATGCCTACAGTTGTGTCAGACTTTGTGATCCCATGAACTGCAACACGCCAGGCTTCCCTGTCCTTCACTGTCTCCCAGAGTTTGCTCAAACTCATGTCCATTGAGTCAGTGATGCCATCCAACCATCTTATCCTCTGTCACCTACTTCTCCTCCTGCCCTCAATCTTTCCAAGCATCAGGGTCATTTCCACTGAGTCAGCTTTTCACATCAGATGGCCATTGTATTGGACTAGCTTCAGCCTCAGTCCTTCCAATGAATATTCAGGATTGATTTCCTTTAAGATTGACTGATTGGACCTCCTTGCTGTCCAAGGGACTCTTTTCTCTTTTTTCTTTTTATTTTAGTAGAATTTAGGGTTAGGGTTAGGGTTAGTCTAGGTTCATTTCTTACATGATAGTACACATGTTTCAATGCCATTCTCCCAAATCATCCCCCCTCTGCCCCTACAGAGTCCAAAAGTCTGTTCTATACATCTGTGTCTCTTTTGCTGTCTCGCATACAGGGTTATCATTACCATCTTTCTAAATTCCATATGTATGTGTTAGTATACTGTACTGGTGTTTTTCTTTCTGGCTTACTTCTCTCTGTATAATCGGGTCCAGTTTCACCCGCCTGACTAGAACTGATTCAAATGTATTCTTCTTAATGGCTGAGTAATACTCCATTATGTATATGTACCACAGCTTTCTTATCCATTTGTCTGCTGATGGACATCTAGGTTGCTTCCATGTCCTGGCTATTATAAACAGTGCTGTGATGAACACTGGGGTACATGTGTCTCTTTCAGTTCTGGTTTCCTCAGTGCGTATGCCCAGTGGTGGGATTGCTGGGTCATAAGGCAGTTCTATTCACAGTTTTTAAAGGAATCTCCACACTGTTCTCCATAGTGGCTATACAAGTTTGCATTCCTACCAACAGTGTAAGAGGGTTCCCTTTTCTCCATACCCTCTCCAGCATTTATTGCTTGTAGGCTTTTGGATCACAGTCATTCTGACGTGAAATGGTACCTCATTGTGGTCTTGATTTGCATTTCTCTGATAATTGTCACTCTGCTTATTTAACTTATATGCAGAGTACATCATGAGAAACACTAGACTGGAAGAAACACAAGCTGGAGTCAAGATTGCTGGGAGAAATATCAATAACTTCATATATGCAGATGACACCACCCTTATGGCAGAAAGTGAAGAGGAACATAAAAGCCTCTTGATGAAAGTGAAAGCGGAGAGTGAAAAAGTTGGTTTAAAGGTCAACATTCAGAAAATGAAGATCATGGCATCTGGTCCCATCACTTCATGGGAAACAGTGGAAACAGTGTCAGACTTTATTTTGGGGGGCTCCAAAATCACTGTAGATGGTGATTGCAGCCATGAAATTAAAAGACACTTACTCCTTGGAAGAAAAGTTATGACCAACCTAGATAGTATATTCAAAAGCAGAGACATTACTTTGCTGACTTAAGGTCTGTCTAGTCAAGGCTATGGTTTTTCCAGTAGTCATGTATGGATGTGAGAGTTGGACTGTGAAGAAGGCTGAGCACCAAAGAATTGATGCTTTTGAACTGTGGTGTTGGAGAAGACTCTTGAGTGTCCCTTGGACTGCAAGGAGATCCAACCAGTCCATTCTGAAGGAGATCATCCCTGGGATTTCTTTGGAAGGAATGATTCTAAAGCTGAAACTCCAGTACTTTGGCCACCTCATGTGAAGAGTTGACTCACTGGAAAAGACTCTGATGCTGGGAAGGATTGGGGGCAGGAGGAGAAGGGGATGACCGAGGATGAGATGGCTAGATGGCATCACTGACTCGAAGGACATGAGTCTGAGTGAACTTCGGGAGTTGGTGATGGACAGGGAGGCCTGGCGTGCTGCGATTCATGGGGGTCGCAAAGAGTCAGACACAACTGAGCAACTGAACTGAACTGGAATGGTAATAAGTGATGTCGAACATCTTTTCATGTGTTTTTTAGCCATCTGTATGTCTTCTTTGGAGAAATGTCTGTTTAGTTCTTTGGCCTATTTTTTTGATTGGGTCATTTATTTTCTGGAATTAATCTGCAGGAGTTGCTTGTATATTTTTGAGATTAGTTGTTTGTCAGTTGCTTCATTTGCTATTATTTTCTCTCTTTCCAAAGGCTGTCTTTTCATCTTGCTTATAGTTTCCTTTGTTGTGTAGAAGCTTTTAATTTTAATTAGATCCCATTTGTTTATTTTTGCTTTTATTTCCAATATTCTGGGAGTTGGATCATAGAGAATACAGCTGTGATTTATGTCAGAGGGTGTTTTGCCTATGTTTTCCTCCAGGAGTTTTATAGTTTCTGGTCTTAGATTTAGCTCTTTAATCCATTTTGAGTTTATTTTTGTGCATGGTGTTAGAAAGTGTTCTAGTTACATTCTTTTACAAGTGGTTGACCAGTTTTCCCACACCACTTGTTAAAGATATTTTTACTCCATTGTATATTCTTGCCTCCTTTGTTGAAGATAAGGTGTCCATAGGTGTGTGGATTTATCTCTGGGCTTTCTATTTTGTTCCATTGATCTATATTTCTGTCTTTGTGCCAGTACCATACTGTCTTGATGACTGTGGCTTTGTAGTAGAGCCTGAAGTCAGGCAGGTTGATTCCTCCAGTTCCATTCTTCTTTCTCAAGATTGCTTTGGCTATTTGAGGTTTTTTTTGTATTTCCATACAAATTGTGAAATTATTTGTTCTAGTTCTTTAAAAAATACCACTGGTAGCTTGATAAGGATTGCATTGAATCTGTAGATTGCTTTGGGCAGTATCCTCATTTTCACTATATTGATTCTTCTGATCCATGAACATGGTATATTTCTCCATCTATTAGTGTCCTCTTTAATTTCTTTCATCAGTGTTTTATAGTTTTCTATATATAGGTCTTTATTTTCTTTAGGTTGATATATTCCTAAGTATTTTATTCTTTTCGTTGCAATGGTGAATGGGATTGTTTCCTTAATTTCTTTTTCTACTTTCTCATTATTAGTGTATAGGAATACAAGGGATTTCTGTGTGTTGACTTTATATCCCACAACTTTACTATATTCATTGATTAGCTCTCGTAATTTTCTGGTGGAGTCTTCAGGGTTTTCTATGTAGAAGATCATGTCATCAGCAAACAGTAAGAGTTTTACTTCTTCTTTTCCAATTTGGATTCTTTTTATTTCTTTTTCTGCTCTGATTGCTGTGGCCAAAACTTCCAAAACTATGTTGAATAATAGCAGTGAAAGTGAGCACCCTTGTCTTGATCCTGACTTTACGGGAAATGCTTTCAATTTTTCACCATTGAGGATAGTGTGTGCTGTGGGTTTGTCATATATAGCTTTTATTATGTTGAGGTATGTTCCTTCTATTCCTGATCTCTGGAGAGTTTTTATCATAAATGGATGTTGAATTTTGTCAAAGGTTTTCTCTGCGTCTATTGAGATCATCATATGGCTTTTATTTTTCAACTTGTTAATGTGGTTTATTACATTGATTGATTTGTGGATATTGAAGAATCCTTGTATCCCTGGGATAAAGCCCACTTGGTCATGGTGTATGGTCATTTTAATGTGTTGTTGGATTCAGATTGCTAGAATTTTGTTAAGGATTTTTGCATCTATGTTCATCAGTGATATTGGCCTGTAGTTTTCTTTTTTTGTAGCATCTTTGTCAGGTTTTGATCCTAGGTGATGGTGGCCTCATAGAATGAGTTTAGAAGTTTACCTTCCTCTGCAATTTTCTGGAAGAGTTTGAGTAGGATAGGTATTAGCTCTTCTGTAAATTTTTGGTAGAATTCAACTGTGAAGCCGTCTGGACCTGGGCTTTTGTTTGATGGAAGATTTCTGATTACAGTTTCAATTTCTGTGCTTGTGATGAGTCTATTAAGATTTTCTATTTCTTCCTGATTCAGTTTTGGAAAGTTGTACTTTTCCAGGAATTTGTCCATTTCCTCCACGTTGTCCATTTTATTGGCATATAATTGCTGATAGTAGCCTTGTATTTCTGTGTTGTCTGTTGTGATCTCTCCATTTTTCATATCTAATTTTATTGATTTGATTTTTCTCACTTTGTTTCTTGATGAGTCTGGCTAATGGTTTGTCAATTTTATTTATCCTTTCAAAGAACCAGCTTTTGGCTTTGTTGATTTTTGGTATGGTCTGTTTTGTTTCTTTTGCATTTATTTCTGCCCTAATTTTTAAGATTTCTTTCCTTCTACTAACCCTGGGGTTCTCCATTTCTTCCTTTTCTAGTTGCTTTAGGTGTAGAGTTAGGTTATTTATTTGACTTTTTTCTTGTTTCTTGATGTATGCCTGTATTGCTATGAACTTTCCCCTTAGCACTGCTATTATAGTGTTTCACAGGTTTTGAGTTGTTGTGTTTTCACTTTCGTTCATTTCTATGCATATTTTGATTTCTTTTTGGATTTCTTCTGTGATTTGTTGGTTATTCAGAAGCGTGTTGTTCAGCCTCCATATGTTGGAATTTTTAATAGTTTTTCTCCTGTAATTGAGATCTAATCTTAATGCATTATGGACAGAAAAGATGCTTGGAATGATTTCAATTTTTTGAAATTTATCAAAGCTAGATTTATGGCCCAGGATGTGATCTATCCTGGAGAAGGATCCATGAGCACTTGAGAAAAAGGTGAAATTCATTGTTTTAGGGTGAAATGTCCTATAGATATCAATTAGGTCTAACTGGTCTATTGTATCATTTAAAGTTTGTGTTTCTTTGTTAATTTTCTGTTTAGCTGATCTGTCCATAGGTGTGAGTGGGCTATTAAAGTCTCCCACTATTATTGTACTATTGTTCCCCTTTCATACTTATTATCATTTGTCTTGCATACTGCAGTGCTCCTATGTTGGGTGAACATATATTTATAATTGTTATATCTTCTTCTTGGATTGATCCTTTGATCATTATGTAGTGGCCTTCTTTGTCTCTTGTCACGGCCTATGTTTTAAAGTCTATTTTATCTGATATAAGTATTGCTAATCCTGCTTTCTTTTGGTCTCTATTTGCATGGAACATCTTTTCCCAGCCCTTCACTTTCAGTCTGTATGTGTCCCCTGTTTTGAGGTGGGTCTCTTGTAGACAACATATATAGGGGTCTTGTTTTTGTATCCATTCAGCCAGTCTTTGTCTTTTGTTTGGGGCATTCAACCCATTTATGTTTAAGTTAATTATTGAGAAGTATGATCCCGTTGCCATTTACTTTATTGTTTTGGGTTTGGGTTTATACACCCTTTTTGTGTTTCCTGTCTAGAGAATATCCTTTAGCAATTGTTGGAGAGCTGGTTTGGTGGTGCTGAATTCTCTCAGCTTTTGCTTGTCTGTAAAGCTTTTGATTTCTCCTTCATATTTGAATGAGATCCTTGCTGGGTAGAGGAATCTGGGCTGTAAGTTATTTTCTTTCATCACTTTAAGTATGTCTTGCCATTCCCTCCTGGCCTGAAGAGTTTTCTATTGAAAGATCAGCTGTTATCCTTATGGGAATCCCCTTGTGTGTTATTTGTTGCTTTTCCCTTGCTGCTTTTAATATTTGTTCTTTATGTTTGATCTTTGTTAATTTGATTAATATGTGTCTTGGGGTGTTTCGCCTTGGGTTTATCCTGTTTGGGACTCTCTGGGTTTCTTGGACTTGGGTGATTATTTCCTTCCCCATTTTAGGGAAGTTTTCAACTATTATCTCCTCAAGTATTTTCTCATGGTCTTTCTTTTTGTCTTCTTCTGGGGCTCCTGTAATTCGAATGTTGGAGCATTTCATATTGTCCTGGAGGTCTCTGAGATTGTCCTCATTTCTTTTAATTCGTCTTTCTTTTTCCCTCTCTGATTCATTTATTTCTACCATTCTATCTTCTATTTCACTAATCCTGTCTTCTGCCTCCATTATTCTACTATTTGTTGCCTCCAGAGTGTTTCTGATCTCATTTATTGCATTATTCATTATATATTGACTTTTTAAAATTTCTTCTAGGTCCTTGTTAAACCTTTCTTGAATCTTCTCAATCCTTGTCTCCAGGCTATTTATCTGTGATTCCATTTTGATTTCAAGATTTTGGATCATTTTCACTATCATTATTTGGAATTCTTTATCAGGTAGATTCCCTATCTCTTCCTCTTTTGTTTGGTTTGGTGGGCATTTATCCTGATCCTTTACCTACTGGGTATTCCTCTGTCTCTTTATCTTGGTTATATTGCTGCGTTTGGGGTGGCCTTTCTGTATTCTGGAGTTTGTGGAGTTCTCTTTATTATGGAGTTTCCTCACTGTGGGTGTGGTTGTATCAGTGGCTTGTCAAGGTTTCTTGGTTAGGGAAGCTGGTGTCAGAGTTCTGGTGGCTGGAGCTGGATTTCTTCTCTCTGGAGTGCAGTGAAGTGTCTAGTAATAAGTTATGAGATGTCAGTGGTTTTGGAGTAACTTTGAGCTGCCTGTATATTGAAGCTCGGGGCTGTGCTCCTGTGTCGCTGGAGAATTTGCATGGTATGCCTTGCTCTGGAACTTGTTGGCCCTTGGGTGGTGCTTGGTTTCAGTGTAGGTATGGAGGCGTTTGATGAGCTCCTATTGATTAATGTTCCCTGGAGTTAGGAGTTCTCTGATGTTCTCAGGATTTGGACTTAAGCCTCCTGCTTCTGGTTTTCAGTTTTATTTTTACAGTAGCCTCAAGACTTCTCCATCTATACAGCACCGATGGTGAAACGTCTAGGTTAGAGATGAAACGTTTCTCCACACTGAGGGACACCCAGAGAGGTTCACTGTTTTTGAAGACAATCATCTGCTTTTCTGGGTGCCTGATGTCCTCTGCCAGCATTCAGAAGTTGTTTGTGAGGTTTACTCAGCGTTGAAATGTTCTTAGGACCGCCCCCTCTCAAATCTGCCCATTCTCTTTCTCTGGATCAAACACCCTCTGTTCTTTTCCCATCTCTCTCGAGCAATGGTTCTTCAAGTGCTGTATCTCTGGTGTGCATATTAAAGCAGCGACTCTTCAAGGCTGGTCGCGAGACCAACAGCAACAAGCCCCTTCGGGAGGAGTTGTCATGAAGGTCATCTTCTGGGCTCTGTAGCAGACCAACTGCATCCCAATTTTAGAACCTTTTTGAGAACATTCTGGTATTGCCATCAGAAACTCACTTTTGAAGTTGTGTATTGGTTGAAACATTTCTTTAAACCAAGCAGAATCTTCCGGAAGGTCTTGGTTGCAGCAGCCCTCTGTCAGCATACCACCTTCACTTGGAGAGTTCTAACTAGTCCAAGGGACTCTTAAGAGTCTTCTCCAGCACTGCATTTGGAAAACATCAATTCTTTGATGCTCAGCCTTCTTCATGGTCCAACTCTCACATCCATATATGACAACTGGAAAAAACCATAGCTTTGACTATATAGACTTTTGTTGGCAAAGTGATGTCTCTGCTTTTTAATATGCTGCCTAGGTTGGTCATAGCTTTCTTTCAAGGACCAAGTGTCTTTTAATTTTGTGGCTGCAGTCACCATCTGTAGTGATTTAGGAGTGCAATAAAATAAAGCCTGTTACTCTTTCCATCCCCCTCCCCCCATCTATTAGCCATGAGGTGATGGCCCTACCTGTTACCAGATTTATAAACAATCCCAAATATGGTAACTCTCTGCCCAGGGCAGGTCCTGAAGCTCACAGCTCCGTCTCACTCAGTCACAGAGCCAGCCCTGTGCAGAGCTGGCCCTTTGACAGAGGCTTCTTCCGCATCAGGAGATGGTCTCATACATGTCTTACTGGCATTGTCAGCATCTCTTTTGACAGGGGGCTGGGCCTGGACTGTGTGCTAGCTCAGACCTTACCTGCCTTGGTTTCCCAATGATGCTCCATCTAATACTGGAGTTGGATCTTGGCTAGAACTTGTTCAGTGGAAAGCTAATGTGAGCTATGCATGCAAGCCACACTGGAAAAAGTAAAAAGGTGGGAATTTCCTAATGGTCCAGTGGTCCATACTTCCACATCAAGGGGCATGTTCAATCCCTGGTTGGGGAACTAGGATCCTGCATGCCACATGGTGTAAACAAAAAGAAAAAAAAAAAAAAAGGGAAAAAGTCCAACAACAACAAAAAGAAAAAGGTAAGAAATGGATGAAATTAATCTTAATGATATATTTTATTTAACTCAATATAACCAATGTATTATCATGTCAACATGAAGGCAATATAATAAAGAGTATTAATGAGCTATTCAACTAATTTTTTTCATACTAAATCTTTCAAATCTCAAGCAAATTGGACACTTATGACACTTATTACTTGTACGATCATGACTTATCTTGACAGTCCAGCCACACTTCACTTGTTCAATAGCTGCATGTAGCTGTGGCCATCATGTTGGATGATACACACTCTGACCCTGCACTGGTTATTTGGACATTGTTGCAGCCTAGAAGGAGAACCTGGAGTGAGGGAGAGTTCAGTTTCTGGGCATTTCTGATGGGTGGTCACTGTTCACCAGCCCAGGGTCCACCTTCCCCTGGAGACTGGAATCAACCTGCAAAGAACATTAATTATAGTTTATCCTGGGCCAGACTGCTGTGTGCTAAGAGCTTTGCGAGCATTATCTCATTCTATCCTCAGGACAATCTGGAGGTTCTTTTTATTACCTCTGGGGAATAAGAGGTTATGTAAGTTGCCTAAGGTCAGAGAGTTGCTAAGTGGCAGTGCCAGGATTCAGAACCAGTTCCGTGGAGTTTGCACTCCTACGTGATGTACTGTATCCCCTCTCTCCCTCCCCGCCCTCGCCCCTGCCCTGTGGACCTCGGGACTGGATGGCTGCCCTCTTTTCCTCTCAGAACCTGTCCAGCAGCCCAGTCTGTGCCTTTCCTCTATGGCCTTTCCTGCTTATTCACCTGGCCCGACTGACTCAGCACGAATATCCAGGCATGTTCTGTAGACAAGCTTCTCTGGCATGGGGTCCCAGGAAAAACAGACCTATAGGGCAATCCGTGTGACACATTACTCTCTCCTCCATTTGGAAAGCTGGTGAGCCCTGAGTTCCTGGCAGGCTTGCTTGCAGCTAATGAACTCAGGAATATGGAATTAGAAAACACCCTGAGCTGGTTGCTCGGCTAATGGAGACATATTGCATGTCTCAGGAGCTTGTCTCAGGTCTCTGGGGACCTGGAGCCTCTCGTGTTAAACAGCTGCTTTAGCACATTGTCTGCCCTGGGAGCGGGTGCAGTGAAGAGCTCTTATGAGGAATCCTTGGGGACTGGAGGAATGTTTGCTATGAGATGGATTTTTCTGGGTGCAAACACTCCCTACTGGTATGGTTTCCTCCTGGGAGGAAAGAAGGATTGGACTGAGTGCACTGAGGATGCAGACAGCAATGAGTGGCTTACTAACCTTCATGACCCCTGTGGGCATTCAACCTGATGGGACATTCAGCTGTGTCCTAAGGGCGTTTTGTCCACACCACACCAGGGGTATAAAATACAATCTCCATTCTGAGCTAGCTCACTTTGTCCTCGGGGAGCAAAAGAGGCCTAGGACTGTACCAAGCCCCTGAATACAGGAAGCACATGCATCACAGCATCACGCTTGACCTTTGGGGCCAGACTGACAAGACGCTGTGTGTTCTGAGTCAGTTTATCCACTTCTAAGATCAGGATTCCACTTTTGAGGAATTTCTGGGTGCGTGAAGGTAACTAGCACATTCTTGGTTCATAGAAGACCTTTGCTGTATGCGAGTGTTCATTCTCTTAATAAGGTGAAGCCAGGGAAATGCAGAGAAAGGCATGATTAATTCCAAGAGAGAGAAATCAGAAAAAGTTTCATGGAGGAGTCAAGTTTGGGGCTTGACTTTGACAAACGAAGAGTTAGAGATATGGAAAGAGGAATTCCAGGTGGATGTGTTTGGGGAGAAGTCTCCAGGTTGTTCTACTAGACGTGATCTCTGGGTTTACACATTCACCATCTCACCATCTTCCCAGTTTCTGATCTTCTCCTGATTTGCTTGAGTCTGAATTAGATCTTAATCCATGTGCTTCCATAACCATGATATGCTTCTTTATCTGGCACTTGCTGAGCTTTGTTGATTGTGGGTATACTGGATTGAATAATGTTCCTTCAAAATTTGTGTCCACTCGGATCCTCAGAATATGACTTTATTAGGAAATAGGTTTTGGTAGATCTAATTAAGGTCAAAGGATGGGCCTGAAATCCATTGACTGGTGTCCTTGTAAGAAAGGCATAGGAAAACCCAGAGAGAAGAAGGTGATGTGAAGATGCCCAGGAAAGAAGTCAGGTGAGGAGAGAGGCAGAGGTTGGAGTGATAGAGCAACAAGGGACACCAAGGATTGCTGGTAGCCACTGGAAACTAGGAAAAAGCAAGGAAGGATTCTTTCTTTAGAGCCTTCAGAGAGAGCATGACCCCATCAGCACCTTGATTTTGGAAGTCCAGCACCTTGATTTTGGAAGTCCAGCACCTTGATTTTGGAAGTCTAGCATCCAGAACTACAAGAGAATACATTTCTGTTGTCTTAAGCCACCTAGTATGTGGAGATTTCTTATGGCAGCTCTAGGAAATTAAGAATACAGTGGCAATTGTTCTTTTTCTATTAGACTGTGAGTTTCCTTATACGGTTGTGATTTCCGTGTCCAGTACAGTTCCTCTCCTGGAGTAGATGTTCAATTTCTGCTTGTTGAGTGAATGAATGAATAGCACTTGGCCATTTAAAGCCTGACCATTCTGTGTGGCATAATTTTCACTCTCCCTTACTCCCAGCATATCTACAGTACTCTGTGGATCAATTATGTGACATTTTAATTGTTTGATTTGTGTCTAGGTTCCATTTCTCTTTCTACAATTGCACTTTCTCTAGGGTACATTTGGATCCTGCCATATGGTCTAATGTGGTGCCTAGCACTGGGCTGGGATAGACCCTGCACAGTCCAGGCCTCCGCAGCCTCAGAGAAGAGCTCTAGAGCTGATCAGGAATGGACAAGCTTCAGCTGTCACCTTCAAAGTGGACAAAATAATATTCTACTTCCAAGACTATTAAATGAGGGAACTAGCACAAGTATGTGAAGATGCTTGTTAAGTGGTGTGTATTGTAAAGACAGTTTGAGTCAAATCTGGCTCCCCGTGAGATCCAGACATAGCTGGTTGGTATGGAAGTCTGATGGAATAGACTCATCTTTGTTTTATGAACCAGCATAAGCGCCTTCATTCTACAGTTACACATGGTTATTCCCGTACCAAAGCTTTGAATGTATAGGTAAGGATGGGTCCACCCACCTTCACCGATGGTGTCTGCCATTCAGAATTCTCCCCTGGTCTAGCCCTCTGTAGATTCCTATTTGAACTCCAGAGAAAGAGGGAGCTACAAATAAGCATAAGTGCATCTATACTCGTCACAATACTTTTCCTTACAAAGGAACTTGTAAGACTTTCCCTCCACTTCAGCACAAAGATGGGTTGACTTAAGCCCACTAAAGATAGAAGGAAGCAAAGCACTGCTTTGGCATCTTCTGTATGTAGCGTGTTACTTGTATTTTTGGAGGGTCCATGGGAGCTGTTTCAAAGGTGTGCCCTAGCGACTGTGTTGGGGTGCCTTTACACAGCACTGAAGGGGATGGACATTGGGAACGAGTTCTGGACCAGGAAGGGAGGACAAACTAGGTGATGAGGGCAGGCAGAAGGAGGAAGTGAGCACACGTGAGACAGCCCTTAGAGGCCTCCTGGGAATCAATGGGGGAATGATGAGGATGTTGCTAGAGTCCAAATAGAATCAGACCTGCTTATATACTTAGTGAGAATCCATATCTATCTCCCAGGCTAGTTTGTCCTGGAAACACGTAGGCTACATTGAAAACAGGAGCCTGGCAATCCCACTGAGCCTGAATTTATTTGTAGGAGTGAATGGAATGAAGAAAAGGATACATATGAGGAGCAAGTTTTGAGTAGATGGGTCAAAAGACAATAAGAGCGATAACATTGGGTCTTGTCATTAGTACATCCATATGCACTGGGTCTGGACTCTGTGGGAGAGGCCTGTTCTTCCCGTTTGTGCATAGAATTCAGCAGGGTCTTAATGTATTAAAGACCAAAGGAAAACTTTTGGCACCTCTGAGCTGTCATCCTTTGGTGTCACCACCCTGGAATGACCATTATTCACCCACAGAACAGTAGGAAAATACTAGAAGGACCTGATGCCCAGTGACAGCTCCAGAGTTTCCATCTTTTATACATAATCTCCAATGTGGCTTAGTCACATCAGCATCTTGGTACTGTGACCCAGTAAAATGTCATAGTATTGGGATGACTCTTCTTGAGACAAAAATGGAGGTAGGTACATGTGTTCCCAGTCATCTCCGACTCCTTGCAATCCCATGGATTGTAGCCTGCTAGGCTCCTCTGTCCATGAGATTTCTAGACAAGAACTAGAGTGGGTTGCCCTTTCCTCCTCCAGGGGATCTTGCTGACCCAGGGGCTGAACCTGCATCTCCCACACCCCCTGTATTGGAGGCAGATTCTTTACCACTTGAGCCAGTAGGGAAGTCTGAAGCAGGTACAGGGAAAGACAATGTCAACATCTTTCATTTAGAGTTAACATTTAACAGATGAGATGGTTTTGTTACCATAGATGAGGAGTGGATTTAAGAAACAGTTGCTTCTAAGAGAAAGGATAACTGCCAATCAATCCTTCCAAAACCAATGTCACTGTTTAGAAAGATAAGTCAATTTTAAACTTATTTATGGTGAATAATCCTATTTAAAAACTGGGTCAGTCATTAGATTATAGACATTTTTCAGTTAGTTTCTCTTGGTGAGTGTGCCAGGAAGTTGCTTAAAACTCTTTATAGATTTCATGCATACCAGGGTATATATATGTGTGTTTGTATATATGCATACATGGCTAATGGGAGCATTCCTTGTGCTTTGGATTTTTCCTTGTATGGAGATCTCATTGTTTTGATGCTCCTCCTCCTGTTCCTGTTAATTTATTTTTTTCAAATGGGTTTTGGGGTGATAAAATTGATCTTCATCAAAAGGCAGGGATTCTACTCATTGCTGACCTGTTACATTTTAAGAATAGTCCTGAGGGTACATTTTAAGAATAGTCCTAATGTAAACTAATTACATTATGTAGTTTCTTCTTTGTGTAGATGAGAATGTGAAAGTCTTCCCTGGTATCAGCAGCAGGAATAGATGAGGTTCCTTACTTATTTTGGGGGTGTATCTGATTTGATTCTGCTTTGTGAACAAAGTGAATCTTCTAACTGCTAATCTTGTTTCCTTTTTAGCATTGGTTGCTAGGAAGCTCAGAGTCAAAATTTGTTTTTATTTCTATTGTGTTATATAGAATTTACTGTCTTGCATTTGATAAACTAGCTTTACCCTTGAGCCTACTATCCTTATTTCTTTGATGTCTTCTCAAATGATTTATCTTTAGTTCAGTTTATCTGACAATCCTATATTCATCTTTATAAGCTACCATAAGTACCTTTTGGAGTCAGACAGAGCTATAAATACACACATATTACAATATTGTTTTTTGACTTATGGATGGAGGAAAAGGCAAGGATCTAGAATCTTGGCATAACTCACCTCATTTCTCTGATTCTCAGCTTCCTTATCTATAATATGGGGTGAATAGTAAATTCTAGACTAGTGGACTCTTGTGAAAATCAAATGAGACAGTTGGCACTAAAGTATTTTGTAATATTACTTGTAATAGCAAAAGTATGAGACTGCTTTTCCTTTCTATTAAAAATTATGTGTGTAGTACACATAGTTTGAACATAAAGTAGTACCAAAAGCTTACATCAGTCAGTTCAGTTGCACACTCATGTCCGACTCTTTGCAACCCCATGGAGTGCAGCAAGCCAGGCTTCCCTGTCCAACACGAACTCCCAGAGCTTGCTCAAATTCATGTCTGTTGAGTCAGTGATGTCATCCAACCATCTCATCCTCTGTCATTCCCTTCTCTTGCCTTCCATCTTTCCCAGAATCAGGGTCTTTTCTAATGAGTCAGTTCTTCTCGTCAGGTGGCCAAAGTATTGGAGCTGCAGGTTCAGCATCAGTCCTTCCAGTGAATATTCAGGACTGATTTCTTTTAGAATTGACTGGTTTGATTTCCTTGCAGTCTTCTCCAACAAGAGTCTTCTCCAACACTACAGTTCAAAAGCATCATTTCTTCAGTGCTCAGCTCTCTTTATGGTCCAGCTCTCCTATCCTTATATGACTACTAGAAAAACCATGTCTTTGACTAGATGGACCTCGGTTGGCCAAGTAATGTCTCTGCTTTTTAATATGCTGTCTAGGTTGGTCATAGCTTTTCTTCCAAGAAGCAAGCGTCTTTTAATTTTATAGCTGCAGTCACCATCTGCAATGATTTTGGAACCCAAGAAAATAAGGTCTGTCACTATTTCTGTTGTTTCCCCATCTATTTGCCATGAAGTGATGGGGCTGGATGCCATGATCTTCATTTTCTGAATGTTGAGTTTTACGCCAGCTTTTTCACTCTCCTCTTTCATCAAGAGGTTCTTTAGTTCCTCTTTGCTCTCTCCCATAAGGGTGGTGTCACTGCATATTCAAGGTTATTGATATTTCTCCCAGCTATCTTGATTCCAGCTTGTGCTTCATCCAGCCCAGTATTTCATATGATGTACTCTGCATGTGTGTTAAATAAGCAGGGTGACAATATATAGCCTCGATGTACTCCTTTCCCAATTTGGAACCAGTCTGTTCCATGCCCAATTCTAACTGTTGCTTCTTGACCTACATACAGATTTCTCAGGAGTCAGGTAAGGTGGTCTGGTGTTCCCATCTCTTGAAGAATTTTCCACAGTTTGTTGTGATCCACACAGTCAAAAGCTTTGGCGTAGTAAATAAAGCAGAAGTAGATGTTTTTCTGGAACTCTCTTGCTTTTTGATGATCCAACGGATGTTGGCAATTTGATTTCTGGTTCAGTAATTCCTGGCCCCAACTTTTTAAAATCTCTGGTCTATATTTCAGAGAAAGCTACTTTAAATTCTTCTGTTTCTTTGATATTTATCTTCAAATGTCTAAATAATATACTTTAAATGTTTATTTTTAATACTATGTATTGAATTTCTATTATGTTTCTTGACGATTTATCTCCCTTATAAACCCATTTATTCCCTTCCAGTTCTCCAGATTCCCAGTGTAATTATATAATATTTTTTTTCCTTTTTATAGATAGGCTATTACTGTCACAACTACTTAAATAGTTCACTACCTGGCTAAGTAGTATGGATTCTTTATTACATTATTTTTGGGTTTTTGTTTGCTTCATAATCACCTCAATTTTTTTCTTTTTATTTAATTTTCTATTTACATATGATGCTAATTTTTTCCTAAATATAGCAATAGACATATTGAACACAAAGTGGTAATTTTTCCAAATGCTTAAATACATAAGGTAAAAACTATTAATTCTATATTTTTTTCTCTGGGAAATTCTTTCATATAGTTCTCAATACCCCTTTTATCAACCGGGTTGGGTTTTCTTTAGGCTTGACACAGATCATAAATTCTATTAGCTACTTTCCTTTATTCCTAAATCTTTTAACTTCTACCTTCTCAACCCAGCCCTCCTTCTGCTGAATTAAATCCTTTAGTAGTTTCTGAGGAAAGGTGTAAGGGGTAAACATTTTTGAGGCTTGGTATATAAAACATTGCTGTAATTTTCCTTCTTACCTGAATGGTACTTTAACTTGATATAAAATTCTAAGTTAAAAAATGTCTCACAAACTTAAAGGACATGCTTCAGTGTCTAAAAATGAGTGTTGAAAGTGAGAAGACTAATACCTTCTTATATGTATTCCATGTGTGTAACTTGCATTTTGTTTCTAGAAGCTT
The DNA here is from genome assembly GCA_917880005.1 of Nanger dama. NCBI lineage: Eukaryota > Metazoa > Chordata > Mammalia > Artiodactyla > Bovidae > Nanger > Nanger dama. The sequence continues at coordinate 22,978,270 of CAKJTW010000025.1, read as the reverse complement.
TTTGCATTTTCTATTTATCTCTGGTATCTTAAAATTTCACAGTGATTTGCATTTATATGAGTATGTTTGTTTTTGTGTATGTACACATAAGCCCCTTTAATTAAAGACTTGTGTAAAGCAACTACACTCCAATAAAAAATTTTAAATGATTTGTATCCTTCATTTTTTGATAATTTCTTTTCATTCTTTTCTTCATTCTGTTTTTTTTTAAATTTTTATTATTGAGATGTAATTACTCCTGGTTGATTCTCTTATTCATCTCTGTGTCTTTTTGTTCCTGCTATATGTTAAGATTTTTTCTACTTCAGTATTTCTGATGAATTTTACTTAGATTAACATACTTTAATATCTGAGCGCTCTCTCTTGTTCTCTCTTTTATAGCACCCATTTCTTGTTTTATGGATGCAATAGTATCTCTTATTACTTTAAAGACATGTTTCTTTTTCAGAAGCTTTCTTATGCTCCCTATGTTGTTTCTATTTCTTCCAAATTTCTTTTTTTTCAAATATTTATTTCAACTCTTTGAAAAAATCATGTTGATGATATTTCTTAAATGACAAATTATTCTCCACATTCTGTTCTCATTTAAAACTTAGTCATTTCATGGAAACTGTGTTTGTGTGTGTGTGTTGATTGAATGTTTATGAAGGTTTTGAAGGTTTCAGTTTAGGCACATCATGGACTGAGAATATCTCACCGTTGGTAAAGCCCTGAAAGTCTGTGCATGGTATTTTCTCTAGAACTGTTTTGTTTTTCTAGAGACAGATCTTCAAAATCTCTGCTTTGAACTTTTTAGATTACTGCAGCCTCTAGGGACTGCAGTTCATAGGTCAACTTAGTTGTAAAAGTCTTGTTTCAGCCTTGCCCCTGCCCACCCCACCCCTCATTGGGCCTAATGCTTTCCATTGGGCCTGGTGCCTCTGAGCCTGTCTAGATTCCGTCTGAAATACACCTCTGTCATACCACCATGGAGACTGAGAAAGGGGTAATGATGGGGCTTCCTATAGTGAAGGAGGAGTTGGGGAGGGGCTGTTCCTCTCCATACAGACCTTCCGCTAATACCTCTTTTATATTTCAACCCCCCTCCCTCTGTTCTAAGAGTCCCTCTCTTTTTTTTCCCAGGGCTCCCATGGGAAAAATTGCTCACTAAATTCTCATGATTTTATTCATCCATCTGTAGGCACTGAGTTTGTAACTTACTCTGCTCTGCTAAGTTCTGAAATCTGTTGAATTTTCATCTTCTGAAGACATTTTCTCTGTTCTCCCTGTCCTTGGATGTCTTGTATCTCTTTCTTTACTATCATTTTAGTGAGGTTATGAGAAGGGGAAAAGTAAAATAAATCTACTGTATTTAACCTGGAGCCTTATTTGAATTTCATAATGAATATATCATTATTTAACTTTATTGAAGTATAATTTATATACAATAAAATGTACTCAGTTTGAATATACCAGGTAATGACTTTTGACAAATGAAAATAGCCATGTAACCACCACGATCAAGGTATAATTTTATTTGAAAGAAATACTTCCATTTGCAAAAACATGGATGAAACATGAGAGCATTATAATAAGGTAAATAAGTCAGACAGAGATACATAAATATACTATGATCTTACTTATATGTAGAATCTAAAAATGCTCTCAAATTTGTAGAAAGAGTATATTGGTGGTTCCAGGGGTGAAAGGGTGGGGGAAACAGATGAAAGTGGTCAGAGGGTATAAGATAAATAAATTCTGGGGATCTAATGTACAGCACATGTGCTGAGCTCAGTCACTTCGGTCATGTCTGACTCTTTGCGACCCCATGGACTGTAGCCCACTGGGCTCCTCTGTCCGTGGGATTTTCCAGGCGAGAATATTGGAGTGAGTTGCCATTTCTTTCTCCAGGGGCTTTTCCTGCCCAGAGATTAACCCACGTCTCCTGCATCTCCCGCATTGGCAGGCAGATTCTTTACCACTAGCGCCACCTGGAAAGTCCATGTATAGATGGTGACTAAGTCAAAACATTGTGTTGCATACTTAAAGAGTTCTCACCCCATACACAAAATGGTAACTATGTTAGCTATGTCAACTTATTGTAGTAATCATTTCACAATACTGGTGGCGCAGAGGTTAAAGCATCTGCCTGCAATGTGGGAGACTGGGTTGCATACCTGGGTTGGGGAAGATCCCCTGGAGAAGGAAATGGTAACCCACTCCAGTATTCTTGCTTGGAGAATCCCATGGACAGGGGAGCTTGGTGGGCTACAGTCCACGGGTTGCAAAGAGTTGGACATGACTGAGTGACTTCAGACATGTCAACTTATTGTAGTAATCATTTCACTATATATATATATATATATATATATAAACACATACATATCAAAACATCACACTGTATACATTAAACTCACACTATGTTATATGACAATTATATTTCAATAGAGCTGGGAAAAATATGCTGTTATTACCCCCCAGAATTCCTTATTGCCCCTTACAGTTAGTCCCCTTACTCCTGCCCCTAGACAATTGTTGGTCTGATTTCTGTCACTGTGGATTATAAATGTATTATTTTGTTTAAGAAATGATAAGAGGAGTTATGCAGTTTGTGAGATTGCAAAACAATTTGAAAAATTGTCTTTGTAATGAAGAACTAATACATTTTAGAAAAACACAAAACACAAATCTAATTTAAGAAAGTGTACTATCAACTCTAAAGTGCTTGCCAAACATTAACATATTTTTAAATCAACATATACCTTACTGGAAGCTGTTAGGAGAAGAGATTTTGTTAGGGGAAGGTGGCTTGAGGCTGGGCTGGGGAGAAGGAGCTGAGAGGGACAATGGGACCAGCTGGAATCCCAAGTAGAAATTTACCCTATGTTTCCTTTTGGAGAAACTGGTAATTGGAGAAAAATTATTATTAGATTCTGTGAAGTGAGTGGTCAGTTAAATGTCTGAGAACCCCTTCATCTTTGGAGCTGAAAGGAAGAATTGTGCTCTCAAAGAATATAGGAGATAGAGTCTGCAAAGTAACTTGTTCAGATGGTGTTTCTCTCATCTGTGAGTAGCAAACACCCAGGGAGCATAGTCATTCAACAGGAAGACAGAAGGAAGAAAATACAGATCCAAATGAGGAGAACTTAAATTAAGAGCCAGTGTTTCTCTCAGATAGAAACAGAGTAGGGGGTTGAGATGTCCCTGGAGTCAGGAAGGATTTTCTTCCTTTTTAAAAAAATTTATTGGAATATAGTTGATTTATAAGGATGTGTTATTTTCAAGTGATACAGATACATATTATTGTTCAGTTGCTTAGTTGTGTCTGACTCTTTGTGACCCCACAGACTGCAGCACATCAGTCTTCCTTGTCTTTCACAGTCTCCTGGAATTCACTCAAACTCATGTTGGATGGTGATGCCATCCAGCCATCTCATCCTCTGTCATGCTCTTCTCCTCCTGCCTTCAATCTTTCCCAGAATCAGGGTCTTTTCCAATGAGTCAGCTTTTTGCGTCAGGTGGCCAAATTATTGGAGCTTCAGCTTCAGCATCAGTTCTTCCAGTGAATATTCAGGACTGATTTTCTTTAGGATGGACTGGTTGGATCTCCTTGTAGTCCAAGGAACTCTCAAGAGTCTTCTCCAACATCACAGTTCAAAAGCATCAGTTCTTTTCCACTCAGCCTTCTTTCTGATCCAACTCTCACATCCTTACATGACTACTGGAAAAACCATAGCTTTGACTAGACAGACCTTTGTTGACAAAGTAATGTCTCTGCTTTTTAATATGCTGTCTACGTTGGTCATAGATTTTCTTCCAAGTGGCAAGTGTCTTTTAATTTCATGGCTGTAGTCACCATCTGCAGTGATTTTGGAATGCAAGAAAATAAAGTCTGTCACTGTTTCCATTGTTTCCCCTTCTATTTGCCATGAAGTGATGGGGCCGGAATGCCATGATCTTTGTTTTTTGAATGTTAAATTTTAAGCCAGGTTTTCATGCTCTTCTTTCACCTTTATCAAGATATTTTCATTCTTTTTCATATTCTTTTCTCATACAAGTTATTACAGAGTATTGAGTAGAGTTCCTTGTGTTATACAGTAGGTCCTGTTGGTTATCTGTCTTATATAAAGTAGTGTATATATGTTAATCCCAAGATCCTGATTTATCTCCCCCTGCCTCTGATGTTTCCTTTTGGGAGTCATAAGTTTGTTTTCAATATCTGTAAGTCTGTTTCTGTTTTATAATTATGTCCATTTGCATCATTTTTTAAAAATTAGATTCCCTATATGAGTGATAGCAGAAGATATCTGTCTTTATCTAACTTACTTTATACTTAGTATGGTTATCTCTAGGTCAAAGGAGGAATTTTCAAGTCCTTGAACTTCAGTGTTTTAAAAGGGCAGAAGAGCACACATCTTTAGGATGAAGGTGATTAATAGCTGATTTGAAATGTATGATATACAGAAGTTTCTTTTCCTTTTCAGTTCCAATCAAAAAGCCTTGAAGTTAAAAAATCAAGATTGTTTGTAAAAAAATTTGAACTTCGATACCATAAATGTTTTTCATAGTTAACATGGGTTCTTAATGGACAAAATGGATTAAAAGACTAAGTGGGAAGGGGAGTGGAGGAACAATTCTGTCACTTGGAACACTTAAACCCAGTTGAAGAAAAATCAATAACCACATTCAAGTTGTTGTGTGAAAATGGCGTAATTAAAATTCCCTTTACTCATGAGGCTACGTCTGAGTTCTTCATTGTTGTTTTAGGTTGAAAGGGAAATATAGTTGGGAATTTAGTATATAAATTTATTGAAAGTATGTCTGTCAGAGCCGGGATTTCTGTTAACTCTGGACATTAATATGGAGACAAATCCATTGTAACAGCAAGGATTTTGCTGAAAGCAATACTTGATGGCATAGGGCCAAACAATATATGTTCTTTTAAAATTATCTGATTGGAGTTAGTGATATTATTTTTGCTGTCATCCTACTCAACAAACCTTAGCATTTTTCTTGCTCTTTTCTCTTTCCTTACCCTTGAGTAAGCGAAGTAAGTCCTGGCTGAGTGGTCAAAGAGCTGTGACAAATGACATCCAGAAGAGTCTTATTGGCCTTGGAAGGGCAGATTCTAGTGTGACATTAATAGTTTCTTCAGTTGCCTAACAAGAGTCAGCCTGACAGTAGGAAGAAAAAAAAGGAAGAGAAGCAAAAGGAGGCCAACTCAGCTTCAGCTCAGAAACTTTAAATGTTTTCAGGTAGTTTTTTGATCTCCCTGTGTTATACATTTTCATCAAGAGACCTTAAGAGTAAAACCACGATTAACTGGGAGATTAGTGAGTTTCTGATTCATTGAGTTTCTGTATTGGCCCTTCTTACTAAGGTAAAAATAAAGCCCAAGTTTGTTGAGGAGGGGTCTTGGAATGCTTTCATAGTTAGAGTATAGGATTCAGGGAGTTGGAGTTAAATGCACATTGACCCAGGCTTCAGGGCATGGAGGATTTGTTTGAATCACCATCCCCACCAATCACATGTTCTGATTCTCAGTTTCATCTTTTATTTGGAGAATCTGAGGAAAATAATATGTGAGGGGTTTGGTTCGTTTTGTTCAAGTTATCTGATGTTTAGCTGTGTTTGCAAACGCTCTGTGATTATAAGTCCTATTTTTGTTTAAAGCAAAGAATAGCACAGGACTCCCCTGGTGGTCCAGTAGTCAAGAATCCACCTGCTAATGCAGGGGACCTGGGTTTGATCCCTGGTCCAGGCACCCACATACCATGGGGTCACTAAACCCTTGTCCCACAGCTATGAGCCCTGACTCTGGAGCCTGCAAGCCACAACTACTGAGCCCACACGCTGAGAGCCCATGCTCTTCATTAAGAGAAGCCACTGCAATGCGGAGCCTTCCCACCACAGCCAGAGAGTAGCCCCACTGGCCACAACTAGAGAAAGCCCATGTGCAGCCAAGGGAAAAGGATAGAGCAACTGGGACTTTGGGAAACTGGGAATTCTAGTGTATTCTGTGCTCCCTGTATGATCTTGGCAAGTCTTCTCATCTTGGTTTCATATTTTTTTATGTGGTAAAATATATACAACATAAAACTGACTGATTGGGCCTTTTTAAAATTGTAAATTTCAGTGACACTAAATACATTCCCCGTGTTGCGCCACCATCACCGTTAGCTATCTCCGCAACTGTTTCATCATCCCAAACTAAACCTCTGCCTCCTTCAATCAACAACTTCCCATTCTCCTCTCCTCTTAAGCCCTGACAATAGCATTATACTTTCTTTCTTTATGAATCTGACTATTCTAGGTACCTTATATAAGTAAAATCATATGAGATTTATCTTTTGTGTATGGGGTATTTCACTTAGGATACTGTCTTCAGGTTTCATCCATATTGTAGTATTATCAGAATTCCATTGCATTTGAAATCTGAATAACCTTCCATTGTAGATATTCTACATATTATTTATCCATTCATCTGCTGATGGACATTTGGGTTGTTTCCACCTTTTAACTATTGAAATAATGCTGCTATGAACATAGGTATACACATATCTGTTTGAGTGCCTGCCTTCAGTTCTTTTGGGTTTATATCAAGAAGTGGAATTGCTGGATCGTATGATAACTCTGGATTGAGTGTTTGACTAACTACCATGTTGTTTTTCACGGCTACTGTACCCGTCTAGAGTATTTCACCATTGAGCGTAATGTTAGCAGTGGGCTCTTCATTTGTGGCCTTTAGTATGTTGAGATAGTTGCTTTATATGCCTAGTTTCTTGAGTGTTTTTATTGGTTTCAGTTTTTTAGTTATAGAAGTAGCAGGTTGAATGAGGTGACTCACTCAGCATGATAAACAGGAAGTGTATCATTAGGTGACCTTTGATACTTGACTCAAACTTTTTGAATCTTGATTTTTCATTCATAAAATAGAGATAATAGTTTCTACTACATATGGTTATCAGAAAGATTACATGAAATGATGTATATCAATGGCATAGAACACATAGCTGTTGCTTAATAATTGTTCATTTCCCTGTCCATTCCGTTTTGTCATTCAACAAACATTCATTTAACACCTACCTCTGGGCAAGTTGCTGGGAATATACAACATATAGAACTAGTTGTCAATATACTTAAAGTTTATGGGTCTCTGTACTCTTTTTCCAGTTCCAATAATCTTTTCTCATTCACGGACAGAAAATACTTTGTATGTCTACTATAGATCAGATGCAGAGCTAAGCACAAAGTTAGGTGCTAATAGTCAGTGGTGATCTCCTCCTCCTTCCCCAACAAACACACATAAAACAGAGGAGGTCTTTTGTCTTCGCAAGCTTACAAACTTGTGGGGAAAGATAGAGAATAAATAAAAAAGGAAATATATAATTTTGAATTGTGCCTGTTAAGAGCTATGGAAGTAATAGAATTCTATGAGAGAGAGTGAGCAGTGGAAAATGGAGAAGTTGATGGAAAGATCAGAGGAAAAAACCTTGGTCAGGAGGTTGAGGCCAGAAAAAGGAAGATGGAACCAGGAATGAGAGGAGCTGGGGAAGGAGAACCCAGCCAGTGAAAATTGTAGGTACAAGGTCCTAGGCAGGGGAGGACATAGTTTGTTAGACACTAAGAACTGGGGAAGTGGTTAAAAATGGTGGTAGTGGACAGAAGAGGCCAAAGTGAGAAGTTTGTATTTCACTCAAATTTCAATGGGGAGCCAGGGAAATTTTTCCAGTAGGGCATATGGCATGATCTGATTTCTAGTTCAGGAGGCATGCCCTCATTGTTGGATGAAGGATGTGTTATAGAAGCCAAAATTAGAAGCAAGGAGTTAAGATGAGAAGAACTAGTATTGTTTCAGGGGAGAGATGATGGTAGCTTGGTTAAGGTGAGGGAATAGGGTTTCAGGTTTTGGTTTGAGCAACTGGAAAGATGGTAGCCCCTTGAGTTCTGTTCTTGAAAATAAACATTTAGGTTAGATGGACACGTCTGTGGTACTTATGATTGGAAAAGCTACTTCTTATTACTTTGGATCAGTTGTTGCCCGCTATAGCATTTCTTCTTAGAAGTGTCATAAACCTCCCCTCCTGCAAACTACTGAAACTTCCTAACGTGTTTCATTCACAACCTAAAGTAAATTCAGCTGTTCATTCATTCAACAAGTATCTACCAAAATTGTTCTAGGTGCTGGGAATACAGGAGAGGATGAAAAAGCCAAAAATCCCTATTCACATGGACTTGATGTTCTACAGATGTGTGGCAAAGATGTTGTTACATGTGACTTTCTCAAGGGCCCTGAAAAGATTTCAGATATTAACATATCACTTTCTTTGCTTTTCCTTTTTTTTCTCCCTTTTCCCTTTTCTTCTTCTTTTGTTTTTCTTTTGCTTTAAGAGAAAAGGACAATCAATAAGCACTTGTACTTAGGAACCAGAACTTGGCTTACACTTAAGTGCCATTGACCTTGGGCAAGTCACTTCATTTCTCTGAGCCTCAGTTTTCCTTTCTGATTCATAGGGAAATGAAGAAAAACCTGAGTTACAGGGGTTTGTGAGGATTCAGCTTATGTCTAAGCCAGGGGAGGGGGTTCTCAAAATGCTAGTGCTCAGTAAATGGTAACTGTTAATAATAATCTTATTGTTGTTGACTGATTTGTTATTGGCACTCTGAGCTAGAGCCCACTGAGAAAGCATAGCCCAGATCACAATGAAGGATCAGGCTGCGGTAAAAGTGGGTTAATCCACTCATATTTCTTATCCTCGTGACCTTGAACGTATTACTTCATACCTCTCAGCTACAGCTGGCCCATTTGAAAACTGGGGACAATAATGTCCAATTCATAACATTTCCATATGGATCAGAATAAAAGTGTGTTGTGACCAAATCCAGCACAGGGAGGCAATTATTACTGTAGGTTGTGATGAAGATCAGGGACCTGCAGCTAGACTTGCCAGGCTTAAAGCTTGACCCCTGCACTTAGCCAGTGGTGAATTCAGGAAAGTTACTTATCTCCCATGTACTTTAATTTCCCCATCTGTATAGAGGAGATTATGGTAGTGTCTACCTTGCAGTGTTGTTTGAGAATTAAATGATATAAGGGCTCAGGGCTGGCATATAGAAGTATTACCCAATGGCCATTGTTATGATCATTATAATGACTATAATCATCTTGGCTGCCCTCTTTCAGAGTCTATAGAATGCCTTATAAAACATTTATAATCTCTCTCCCCATCCTGTCCTCATATTAAGTGAATGAGGTCTTAAAGAAAAAAAACAACCTCCACCCACAAACTGAAATTCCTCTGTTGGGAGCGCGTCCCCGTCTCCTGCTTGCTGCGACGCCACCTGGAGGGGACCCCTTCCCACCCCCATGGATTCAGCAGTAGGCCTGCCGGAGATCTGAGCAGATGTTTCTGCTTTCCAGACCCAGGCATTTCCTCTCTTTTAGGAGCACATGCCAGCACAGTCAATATCTGGAAACCCGCTGCTTCACAGTAGGGCTGAGAACTAAACTGGTACTTTACTAGAAAATGGTAATAAAGCAATTTAAATTGCTTTTCATCCTCCTTGCTCTTAACGGCTTTTAGGTTCATACGAGACCAATCAATTAATCCTGCTTCAGAGCTGCAGGAGTGGGGTGTTTTCCAGCCCCTGAATAAAAGATGGGCCCATAACAGAGATTTTCCAGAGCTGTCCCCTGGACCCTGAGTCTGGTGTCCAGAGCAGTGGGCGGGTGGAGATGCCCAACTGGGTGATGCCATCTTCCTACAACCTGGCTGGCCAGCTCTCCAGGTCCTCACGAATCGACTCTGCCCCAAGGGCAAACCATGACCATGATTCTGCTTTGTACACTCTGCTCCTCACCCCGCTCACCTCCTTCAATCCTCAGTTTCTGTCTGGGAGGATGAAGAAGATAAGATGATTTACCTGGATGGAAAGAGATGCACAAATATAAAAAGGAGTTGCCTTTTCTTTCCTGACCAAGTACAAGATAGTTTGTTTGAAAGCTTCTTCCCTTACCTTGAGGAAATTCTCATGATTCCCAGCATCCCCAGGGCTGTGCCTGGCATACAGTAACTCTCAGAGAATAATGGATGATGAGAATTAAAACAGAAACAAAGAAAAATTTTGAAAGAAGGGAGGTTAGGGCAGGAATTTTTCCCTTCCCTTCATGACCAAATATTGAATAGTCTACTTTTAGAAATGTAATTTCCTTAAAAAATTCTTAGGACTGAAAGATAAATGATTAATCTGTAAGAGGAAGGTAACAGATTGAAAGTGATCAATGCAAGGAGACCATCTCATTGGTTCTCCTGCAGACAAATTGGTGATAGGATGAACTGATGCTTTCCTCTTGATGAGGAATCAGTGTGGGGTATTGCTCCATCGCAGCACAGGTTTTACCAGAAGTTATCTTGAGACCTCAAGCACAGCTAATTTAGACACTTTCCAGTTGTAATTTTTTTCTAGGCTGTTAAAAATATTGACTTTGACAGCTTTAAAATGATGGCCTCAAAATTGGAATAATTTACATTCTGGAATTAAGATAATTCAGGCATTTCTGCTGGCAATGACAGAGGGTAGGTAGGAGCCAGTTATATAAATCCCAGATTGGAAGGAGACTGAGCCATTAGCATAGATTGGTCTGCCTTGGGTATTCGGAGCAGTCACCTTCCCATGTAAATGGATCTTTCTGTCTCTCCCAGGCAGGCCCAGATTCTGAGCTATTTTTGGAGCTCCTTTTGGATCAGGTGATGTACAAGAGGGTGGGAGAAGGCCGCCAACTCAGGACACATGCCTGTTGCTGGCCTCTTGGTGTTCTGCAAGAGACTTGAAAAGCCTGAGGAAAAATTCTAGCCACTGTCTGGCCGTTGTGTTTACCCTAGACGTTCTCCCCTTTAAATCCTGGGTCTCAGTCCCAGGGAGTCAACATAGAAAGCATTCAGAGCAGCTCAGTGGTCCTGGCCCAGGCCCAGAGCTGTTTGCCAGATTCCAAACACACCTGCTAAACAGATTCCTCTCTCCCAGCACTCTGCTGACATTTTCAGCAGGAACCCAAGTCCCTCTCGTGGTCCATAGCCTTCTTCTGAATGCTGACTGGATCATCCGCCTGCTCTTTCCCTCAGAAGCTGCTCCTCTATTCTGGCTGAAAACACCTACATCAAAAGTAAACCTGGTTCCAACCCCAAGGCTATGGCTGGGAAATGGTCAAGTGGTGATTAGTTTCTGTGGGAAAAAAATGAAAGCAAAATCTTCCCATTTGGAGTTCTTCCTTCTCTGCTTTGGCACCAGATACATCTGCTCCAAACTGCTCTGAGATGTCATCCACATTTGACATATGAAAAAAACAAAAACAAAACAAAAAAAAACAGAAAAGCTAAAGAATTGGACCAAGGACACTTGACTAGTTACTGGGCCAGATGGACCCCAAGCCTGTGGTTGTGATATTTTAGCTGTCATCTCTAGCAAAGATGCTGCGAACTGCACCAGTCTTCTTCATGGCATTCACCTGGTGAGAGAGACACTAGAAATGACAAGGACGTCTTTCAAATATGTGGCTCGTAGGAGGATTCAAGTTCAAACCAGTCACAGTCTCACTGGCCTGTGGAGTTTTATGATTGGAAGGGATATTCACTGAGTCTAGCTCTTTAACATTCGATGCCTGAAACCCCTAAGTATACCGTAAGGAGTTTTCAATTGGACAGGATGATTTTGACCCTCAGGGGGTGTTTGGCAATGTCTAGAGATATTTATAGTTCTCCCAAATTGGGTGGGGGTGCTCCCTGGTAGTAGAGGCCAAGGGAACCTCTAAACATCTTCCAATGCTCAGGCCAGTCACCCCTCCTCAGCCAAACAAAACAGTACCTGGCTCAAAGTATTAGTACTGCCATGGTTGACAGATCCTGATGTATGAGAAGGCAAGATGATAGAATCAGCTATTGGAGATAATCTGGGCTAAGATCCTCATTGTCACAAAGAGGAAAAAGAGGCCTAGAATGGTGAAGTCAGTTACCCTAGTTGTTATTTTTCAGGCACTCAGGCATATCTGACTCTGTGACCCCATGGACTGCAGCATGCCAGGCTTACCTGTCCATCTCCTGGAGCTTGCTCAAACTCATGTCCATTGAGTTGGTGATGCCATCCAACCATCTTGTCCTCTTCTCCTCCTGCCTTCAATCTTTCCCCGCATCAGGGTCTTTTCTAATGAGTCAGCTCTTTGCATCAGGTGGCCAAAGTATTGGCGCTTCAGCTTCAGCATCAGTCCTTCCAATGAATATTCAGGGTTGATTTTTTTAGGATCGACTGGTTTGATCTCCTTTCAGCCCAAGGAACTCTCAAGAGTCTTCACCAACACCACAGCTTAAAAGCACCAATTCTTCAGCACTCAGCTTTCTTTATGATCCAATTCTCACATCCATACATGACTACTGATTTCATAGCAAATTTTGGTAAAGCTGGGTCTACACGCCATTTGATGCTGGCACACACAATATCTAAAAAAAAAGTGAAAAATTTGGCACACACAATATCTATATAATAATAAAGTGAAAAATTATTTGTAAATATGAGTCACTTATAGAAAAAAGTACAAAAAATTATTGCTATTATCACCAGGCATATTACTCTGCATATGAAATTACAACAAATATGACTGAAATATACTGCTTGGGTATAATTTCTATTTAAAAAATACTGTTGAAAAGCTAAGGCACCGAGAAGGAAATAAACTAGCTTAAAATCTTGCAGCCAGTCAGTGGCAGAGCTTGGAATTAAGCCTGTTTTCTCTAACTCTTAAATCAAAGGCCTTTGGGATGATCAGTGTAGGCCTTGGTTGTTCCCATGGCTGTAGAGGATTGAAAAAAAGAGAAAGTTTATGTCCTTATATGTGAGAACTGAAGGATGTTCCGACATCTTTTATTGTATCATAGTCATCTGCATTTGATATATCTTTTGAGTCCACTGCTGTGAAGGATGCTACATTTACTTCTGTTGGGTGTATAAATTACTCTGAAACTTCTGGAAGATAATTAAGCACTATGTATGAAGAGCCACCCTTTGATACAGTGATTTTACTCACTGGAACCGGTCCTAAGAAAACAATCAGAGTGCAGATAGATTTATGCACCAAGATATTATGATAATAATAATGGCTGGGATTTATCCAGCTCACGCCATATGCCAGACTCTGTGTTAAGTGCTTTACATGCTTCATCTTATTTACTCCATATAACAACGAAGTGAGGTGTGTATTATTCTCAACCCCATTTAAACACGGGAAGCTGAGGCTTAGAAGACTTCAGTCATTTGGCCAAAGTTACTTGGCTATGATGTGATAAAAGGGATTCAAAGACAGGCAGCCTGATAACACAGGTTTCTTTATTTTCATGACACTGTGATATTGACTGATAGCAGTAAATCACAGCTTTATTGGGAAAGATCGGAAAGAACGTGAACGTCTAACACTGAAGCTCTTGGTTAGGTGAATTATGATCTGTTTACCTCTTTTTGTACCTTGGCCTGAAGTAACCTTTGCTGTGCCTTCCTTGGTAACAAAGACACCAGGTGTAGACACGCATTACACTTGAGTGTAATGTTATTTAGAGCTGAACTCTGGCCACAGGAAGAACACAGTTTACTGGAAATCAGACCAACTTCAGGTTGAATCCCAGTTGGCACCTCCTAGAAATTCAGTCTGTGATGAGTCACCTTTCCTTTACCAAACCTCACATGAAAATAGTGTTGTTGGGTCCACCTTGTGGGGTTGCTGTGTGGAGTCCTTGACTTGGGGAAGTGCATGGCGGGGATATAAAAGGCGCTCATTGAGATGCAGGCATCTGGCAACAGACAGAGGTGGCGCCCTCTACTGGTTTGGGCACTGAGGAGCCGGGTTTGCTCTTGTCCCAAGAAGTGGATTCCTGACTGTGCTGTGGGAAGAAGAAGTGAGGAAGGCTACCTGAGAACCCTGCATTCTTGTGGTAAAGTGCTGGGAGCAGCTTTCTGGAAAGCTGGAATGGAAACAGGATAATTGGCTGTGAGAATTGACACAAGCAGGAAAAACTGATTAGGAGTAATCCAGACACCTGAAACAGAGGGCTCTTTCTTCTGTGGAAGCCCTAGCACTCTTGGATCATTGGAAGGGGAGAAGCTGGGAGAGGCTTGGGTGATTAGGGAGTTGCCTCTGACATCTGCCTTGGACCTGAGCTGCTGGGCCTGGACTCCAAGAATTGACCTTGAGAGTTACTGCAGCGATTGAACTCACATTTCCTGGTTAAGCCCAGAACAGTCTTTGTTTTAGAGATGACTCAGCTTGGAAAGGCCAGGACTGGGGGTGGCCCCTTATCACAAGGGTTTGACTCACAGAGTGTGACAGCAAGAGAAGGCCTGGGAGAGAAATCATCGCAGTAACCTCCTTCATTTGGGACACAAAAGTGGCTCAGAGAGACAAAGGGACTTGTCTACCATCTAGCCAGTGACAGGGCCAGAATGCCATCCCAAGCACTACCAACTCACACCTCAGATAAGCTGCTTTCCTCTAGCACCTTTTTCTTTTTTTTTAAAGGAGACATTGTTTTTGTAATTTTTATTTATTTTTGGCTGTGCTGGGACTTCATTGCTGTGCAGGCTTTTCTCTAGTTGTGGCGTGGTAGGGCTACCCTCTTGCCGTGGCACATGGGTGTCTCATTGTGGTGGCTTCTCTTGTTCTGGAGCATGGGCTCTAGGGCATACAGCCTTCTGTAGTTGTGGCACGTGAGCTCAGTAGTTGCAGTTCTAGAGCCCAGGCTCAATAGTTGCGGAGCACAGGCTTAGTTATTCCGCGGTGTGTGGGAACTTCCAGGACAGGTATCAAACCTGTATCTCCTGCATTGGCAGGCAGATCCTTTACCACTGAGCCACCAAGGAAGCCCTCCCCTAGCACCTTAACTTTGTTTATACGTCATCTTGGTGGGTTTATTTATTGGATTATGGATCTTCCCTCAAGCGTTTAAGGAACTCACAGACTTTTGTAAACTCAAAATGTGTATGGTGAACACAAAGAAGTATATATCTCTCCTGTCCACAAGTGCTTGCAATTTTAATCCAAAAATCTCTCTTGACTCTGTTTCCATCTCTCTAGTACAGACCTCTTTTCTGGATCTTTGTAAGTATCTAACTTGTCCTATTTTATTTTATTTTATTTTTAATATAAATTTATTTATTTTAATTGGAGGCTAATTACTTTAAATATTATATTGGTTTTGCCATACATCAACATGGATCTGCCATGGGTGTACACGTGTTCCCCATCCTGAACCCTCCTCCCACCTCCCTCCAGGTCATCCCAGCCCCAAGCATCCTGTATCCTGCGTCGAACCTGGACTGGTGATTCATTTCATATATGATATTATACATGTTTCAATCCCATTCTCCCAAATCATCCCACCCTCTCTCTCTCCCACAGAGTCCAAAAGACTGTTCTACACATCTGTGTCTCTTTTGCTGTCTCGCATACAGGGTTATCGTTACCATCTTTCTAAATTCCATATATATGCGTTAGTATACTGTACTGGTGTTTTTCTTTCTGCCTTACTTCACTCTGTATAATAGGCTCCAATTTCATCCACCTCATTAGAACTGATCCAAATGTATTCTTTTTAATGGCCATTGTGTATATGTACCACAGCTTTCTTATCCATTCATCTGCTGATAGACATCTAGGTTGCTTCCATGTCCTGGCTATTATAAACAGTGCTGCGATGAATATTGGGGTACATGTGTCTCTTTCAATTCTGGTTTCCTTGGTGTGTATGCCCAGTAGTGGGATTGCTGGGTCATAAGGCAGTTCTATTTCCAGTTTTTAAGGAATTTCCACACTGTTCTCTATAGTGGCTGTACTAGTTTGCATTTCCACTAACAGTATAAGAGGGTTCCCTTTTCTCCACACCCTCTCCAGCATTTATTGCTTGTAGACTTTTGGATTGCAGCCATTCTGACTGGCGTGAAATGGTACCTTATTGTGGTTTTGATTTGCATTTCTCTGATAATGAGTGATGTTGAGCATCTTTTCATGTGTTTGTTAGCCATCTGTATGTCTTCTTTGGAGAAATGTCTATTTAGTTCTTGGGCTCATTTTTTTGATTGGGTCGTTTATTTTTCTGGAATTGAGCTGCAGGAGTTGCTTGTATATTTTTGAGATTAGTTGTTTGTCAGTTGCTTCATTTCCTATTATTTTCTCCTATTCTGAAGGCTATCTTTTCACCTTGCTTATAGTTTCCTTTGTTGTGCAGAAGCTTTTAATTTTAATTGTGTCCCATTTGTTTATTTTTGCTTTTATTTCCAATATTCTGGTAAGTGGGTCATAGAGGATCCTGCTGTGATTTATGTCAGAGTGTTTTGCCTATGTTCTCCTCTAGGAGTTTTACAGTTTTTGGTCTTACATTTAGCTCTTTAATCAATTTTGAGTTTATTTTTGTGTATGGTGTTAGAAAGTGTTCTAGTTTCATTCTTTTTTTTTTTAATTAAATTTATTTATTTTTAAAATTACAATACTGTATTTGTTTTGCCATACATTGACACGAATCAGCCATAGGTGAACACAATCTCCCAATGCCAAATCCCCCTCCCACCTCCCACCCCCCATCCTCTACTTGAATCATCCTGTGCATCAGCCCCATGCATCCTGCATCCTACATTGAACATAGATTGGCGTTTCGTTCCTTACGGGAAAATATACATGTTTCATTGCCATTCTCCCATACCATCCCACCCTTTCCCTCTCCCTCAGAGTCCAAAAGTCCACTCTATACCTCTGTGTCTCTTGTTGTCTCACATGTAGGGTCATCATTACTGTCTTCTAAATTCCATATATATGTGTCAGTATACTGTATTGGTGTTTTTCTTTCTGGCTTACTTCACTCTGTATAATCGGTTCCAATTCCATCCATCTCATTAGAACTGAGTCAAATTTATTCTTTTAAGGGCTGAGTAGTATTCCATAGTGTATATGAACCACAGCTTTCTTATCCATTCATCTGCTGATGGACATCTAGGTTGCTTCCATGTCCTGGCTATTATAAACAGCGCTGCAATGAACATTGGGGTACATGTGTCTCTTTCACTTCTGGTTTCCTCAGTGTGTATGCCCAGCAGTGGGATTGCTGGGTCATAAGGCAGTTCTATTTGCAATTTTTAAGGAATCTCCACACTGTTTTCCATAATGGCTGTACTAGTTTGCATTCCCACCAGCAGTGTAAGAGGGTTCCCTTTTCTTCACATCCTCTCCAGCATTTATTGCTTGTAGACTTTTGGATCGCAGCCATTCTGACTGGTGTGAAATGGTACCTCATTGTGGTCTTGATTTGCATTTCTCTGATAATGGTGATGTTGAACATCTTTTCATGTGTTTGTTAGCCATCCGTATGTCTTCTTTGGAGAAATGCCTATTTAGTTCTTTGGCCCATTTTTTATTGGATCATTTATTTTTCTGGAGTTGAGCTGCATAAGTTGCTTATATATCTTTGAGATTAGTTGTTTGTCAGTTGTTTCATTTGCTATTGTTTTCTCCCATTCAGAAGGCTGTCTTTTCACCTTGCTTATAGTTTCCTTTGTTGTGCAGAAGCTTTTAATTTTAATTAGATCCCATTTGTTTATCTTTGCTTTTATTTCCAGTATACTGGGAGTTGGATCATAGAGGATCCTGCTGTGATTCTTTTACAAATGGTTGACCAGTTTTCCCAGCACCACTTGTTAAAGATATTGTCTTTTCTCCATTGTATATTCTTGCTTAATTTGTCAAAGATAAGGTGTCCATAGGTGCATGGATTTATCTCTGGGCTTTCTATTTTGTTCTACTGATCTATATTTCTGTCTTTGTGCCAGTACCATACTGTCTTGATGACTGTGGCTTTGTAGTAAAGCCTAAAGTTAGGCAGGTTGATTCCTCCAGTTCCATTCTTCTTTCTCAAGATTGCTTTGGCTATTCAAGATTTTTTGTATTTCCATACAAATTGTGAAATTGTTTGTTCTGCTGCTGCTAAGCCGCTTCAGTCGTGTCTGACTCTGTGCGACCCCAGAGACGGCAGCCCACCAGGCTCCCCTGTCCCTGGGATTCTCCAGGCAAGAACACTGGAGTGGGTTGCCATTTCCTTCTCCAATGAATAAAAGTGAAAAGTGAAAATGAAGTCACTCAGTCGTGTTTGACTCTTACCAACCCCATGGACTGCAGCCTACCAGGCTCCTCTATCCATGGGACTTTCCAGGCAAGAGTACTAGAGTGGGGTGCCATTGCCTTCTCCATAGCTCTGTGAAAAATACCATTGGTAGTTTGATAGGGATTGCGACTGAAGTGACTTAGCAGCAGCAGCAGCATTGAATCTATAGATT
Source organism: Nanger dama (assembly GCA_917880005.1). NCBI lineage: Eukaryota > Metazoa > Chordata > Mammalia > Artiodactyla > Bovidae > Nanger > Nanger dama. The sequence continues at coordinate 22,959,934 of CAKJTW010000025.1, read as the reverse complement.
GCTTTGGGTAGTATACTCATTTTCACTATATTGATTCTTCTGATCCATGAACATGGTATATTTCTCCACCTATTAGTGTCCTCTTTGATTTCTTTCATCAGTGTTTTATAGTTTTCTATATATAGGTCTTTAGTTTCTTTAGTTAGATACATTCCTAAGTATTTTATTCTTTTCGTTGCAATGGTGAATGGAATTGTTTCCTTAATTTCTCTCTCTTTTCTCATTATTAGTGTATAGGAATGCAAAGGATTTCTGTATGTTGATTTTATATACTGCAACTTTACTATATTCACTGATTAGCTCTAGTAGTTTTCTGGTGGAGTCTTTAGGGTTTTCTATATAGAGGATCGTGTCATCAGCAAACAGTGAGAGTTTTACTTCTTCTTTTCCAATTTGGATTCCTTTTATTTCTTTTTCTGCTCTGATTGCTGTGGCCAAAACTTCCAAAACTATGTTGAATAGTAGTGGTGAAAGTGGGTGCCTTTGTCTTGTTCCTGACTTTAGGGGAAATGCTTTCAATTTTTCACCATTGAGGATAGTGTGTGCTGTGGGTTTGTCATATATAGCTTTTATTATGTTGAGGTATGTTCCTTCTATTCCTGCTTTCTGGAGAGTTTTTATCATAAATGGATGTTGAATTTTGTCAAAGGCTTTCTCTGCATCTATTGAGATAATCATATGTCTTTTATTTTTCAACTTGTTAATGTGGTTTATTACATTGATTGATTTGTGGATATTGAAGAATCCTTGCATCCTTGGGATAAAGCCCACTTGGTCATGGTGTATGATCTTTTTAATGTGTTGTTGGATTCGGATTACTAGAATTTTGTTAAGGATTTTTGCATCTATGTTCATCAGTGATATTGGCCTGTAGTTTTCTTTTTTGTGTGGCATCTTTGTCAGGTTTTGATCTTAGGGTGATGGTGGTCTCATAGAATGAGTTTGGAAGTTTACCTTCCTCTGCAATTTTCTGGAAGAGTTTGAGTAGGATGCGTGTTAGCTTTTCTGTAAATTTTTGGTAGAATTCAGCTGTGAAGCCGTCTGGACCTGGACTTTTGTTTGCTGGAAGATTTCTGATTAAAAACAGTGGTTAGATGCCACAAAGTAAGTGGCAATGCCTTAACTGTATGTGTGTTGTCCGGCCTGAGAGCTTCTTCCATCCTTGTCAAAGGGAGTGCTAACCTTCTCTCCTTTCATACAACACTGTCCTATTTTATTAACTGCTTCTCTCCTTGAACTTTTTTTTTTTTTTTTTTCTATCAATCCAACCACCAGAATCATTTTTCAAGGAAATCTTTCCATGGTTTTGTTGTTTACTGGATAAACTAAATGTCTTTGGAGGGCACATTCAAGGCCTTTTGTAACCTGAGCCCAGCCTCCATAATCAGGTTCTTGTCTAACACTGCTGCCCACCTAGACATAATATACTCCTGCCACACTAAACAATTCACAGTAGCTGCTTCATGTCTTCCTGGCTTCTTCTTCTTCCTGGCTGCCTCATGTATTCACTCTGCCTAGAAGACCCATCTTCTGTGCCCTAGCTCAGAAAGCTTTTTCTCCCTACTTTCAGCAGAGACCAGACATCATCATATTCATAAAGCCCCCATCATCATTCTCCAGCCAAACTCATTGCCCGCTCTGCTCTGTTTCTCCAGGCCTCTGCACACACTTGCATTACAGCTCTTGTATCATATGGAAAGGGGTCAGTTATTTGCCTGATTCTTCAAGAAGGCTGTGAGTGAGCATTTTCATTTTGTCTCATCCACTTCCGGGTTCTAGTATATAAGGCCTAACAGAATGTGTTCCATAGTGTTTTCTGATTTAATGAATAAATTATTGAATTCACTTAAATAATTGTTTATTGCTTATTTGTTATCTTGTTAGGCAAAATATCTAGATAGATGGCCACCAAACTTGAGGGTCAGTTTGAGACGGTCCGAATTAAATTATAGCCTATGTAGGACAGAGAGATTTACTGGGATAGAGAAACTAACATTGATTTTAAATGTACACCCCACATAAAAATTATAAGTAAAGATGCTTTGAAATGTAGATGTGGAAGAGAAATGGAGCTGCTTCATCTCTGGGCAACTCTACGCTGCATACATGGGGGATTGACATGCATTTATGTAGATAATGAAGATAAGATGTTTCTTAAATGCAATACCGGGAGGCCAACTGAAATATGGTGAAGTGTTTGAGTCTGATGAATGCCAAAGTCTTGGTTGCAACATCAAGTGCTTTAGGCAGTCACCATGGGAGAGTTTGTCCCATATTAAGGACAGCTCCTTGGAGGAGATAAGCCTTGAGAAAGACTCCCTTTACCCCTACCCCCACCAAACATGGCCCTATTTTAATCCCTCATGGCTTCAGATACAATCTTTTGATTTATGTGTGGTGGATCTGACTACCTGTGTTTTGAACTTTTATGTTTAAGACAGTACCTTATAGAAGGATTTGAAGTTCTTGAGTCAGACTATGTTGAGAGAAGAATTGAAAAGCTAGAAACTTTCAACCAGCATTTTCTTAGACTTAACTGACTCTCAGGTGACCAGTTGATAATGAACTCTTTCAAGTTTTTAATCCTTGCCATCTAATGATATTTTATATTTACCTATCAGATATGTGGAAAGGGTTTAGAAGACATAGAGGAGAAATGACTCCTTCAAATTAAAAAATCCATAATTAAAAAAGTAGGATACTGTGTTGTGAGAGTGACATCCTTTGCTAAAAAGATTTGGCTTAATCATGCTTTTTATCTGACCAGTTAACTTATTTTTTATTTGCACACATAAGCAAAAGCAGGTTGTGTTGAAAGATACTTGCTCATGGTAATAGGATACTTCTGCATTTGCCATCTTCCTGTACCGACCTTCCCAGCAGTCTGGGATGGGGAACTTAATATACCTATTTTACAGATGAGGACTCTGAACTGCTGAGATGATCAGCCGCTTTCTAAAAGAAGCAAGTGGCCTGAATGAAACTTAAACCTAGATTTTGTGACTCCTATTTTAATGCTCTTGAGTGGCATCAGTTCAGCTGAGTTGTTCAGTTGAGTCCAACTCTGTGGTACCATGGACTGCAGCCCACCATGCTTCCCTGTCCATCACCAACTCACAGAGCATGCTCGAACTCATATCCATAGCTCCTGGATTTTCATCCAGCCTCCATCATATCTACTTATAAATATGATTTGGAGTAAGTTGCTAGCCTCTGAGCTTCAGTTTTTTTTTTATCAGTAAGATTGGCATGATGGTATCTCTCTCTCTGGATGCTCTTAACTTCATTCAGGAAACACAGAATATAAGGAAGTAGGTAAAACTAGCAAATATAAAGAAATGTAATTGATTCCCTTTATGTGGCTGGAATGTAGGGTAGGGAGCTGGAATGCTGGAACTTGACAAATTTACTTGAGATCTCATGGAATTTTCATTTAAGCCTGAAGGCAATGGAGACCACTGAAGGTTTATGCAGGTCAGAAAGCAACAGTTAGAACTGGACATGGAACAACAGACTGGTTTCAAATAGGAAAAGGAGTACGTCAAGGCTGTATATTGTCACCCTGCTTATTTAACTTCTATGCAGAGTACATCATGAGAAACGCTGGAATGGAAGAAACACAAGCTGGAATCGATTGCCAAGAGAAATATCAATAACCTCAGATATATAGATGACACCACCCTTATGGCAGAAAGTGAAGAGGAACTGAAAAGCCTCTTGATGAAAGTGAAAGAGGAGAGTGAAAAAGTTGGCTTAAAGCTCAACATTCAGAAAACAAAGATCATGGCATCCAGTCCCATCACTTCATGGGAAATAGACAGGGAAACAGTGGAAACAGTGTCAGACTTTATTTTTTTGGGCTCCAAAATCACTGCAGATGGTGACTGCAGCCATGAAATTAAAAGATGCTTGCTCCTTGGAAGAAAAGTTATGACCAACCTAGATAGCATATTCAAAAGCAGAGACATTACTTTGCCGACTAAGGTCCGTCTAGTCAAGGCTGTTTTCTCCTGTGGTCATGTATGGATGTGAGAGTTGGACTGTGAAGAAGGCTGAGCACTGAAGAATTGATGCTTTTGAAGTGTGGTGTTGGAGAAGACTCTTGAGAGTCCCTTGGACTGCAAGGAGATCCAACCAATCCATTCTGAAGGAGATCATCCCTGGGATTTCTTTGGAAGGAATGATGCTAAAGCTGAAACTCCAGTACTTTGGCCACCTCATGCAAAGAGCTGACTCACTGGAAAAGACTCTGATGGTGGGAAGGATTGGGGGCAGGAGGAGAAGGGTATGACAGAGGATGAGATGGCTGGATGGCATCACTGACTCGATGGCCATGAGTCTGAGTGAAGGCTGGGAGTTGGTGATGGACAGGGAGGCCTGGCGTGCTGTGATTCATGGGGTCGCAAAGAGTTGGACACGACTGAGCGACTGAACTGAACTGAACTGATCTGAAGTTTTAAGATTATTTAAGAAAATGACGAGTTATGTATTTCTATTTTCTTTTATATTTTCTTGATCTTACCACACAGCATGTGGGATCTAATTCCCCTACCAGGGTTTGAACCTGTGCCCTTGCATTGGAAGTGTGGAGTGTTAACCATTGGACTGCCAGAGAAGTCCCAAGAGATATGTATTTTCTAGCAATGTCTCTTTGGCATGGGCTCCTACAGGAGTGTCATAACTAGTCTCCTCCCTATACTCTTTCCTCTCCAGTCTACTTCACAATGATACTTCTGTACCACATCCCAGCATCTCAATTGCCTACAAACCATCTCCAGCTCTGCATACCTTGTTAGATGAAAGTACACAGCATGTATGCTGGCATTCAAGGCTCTTCACCTTTGCCTCTGCTTTTCCCTTCCGGCTTCGTGTTGCTCCTTCTGCTCCCAGCAGTAGCTCGTCTTAATGGAAACCCAACAACTGTCACAGCTGTTTCTTGCTTTTGTACATACTGCTCCTGGAGGTGCAATGCTATATTCTGGCATCCATCAAGGGATACGATCCTAATCACTATCAAAACCCAGCTCAGCTAGCACTGTCTTGCCTTGTTGGAATTAGGTGTCTGCCTCTACCATCAGACTGTGAACTCCTCAAGAGCAGAGTCCTCATTTAGTGGCTCGATCATCTCAGAGGCTTCAACATGCAGCACAGCACTCAGCCCAGTCTGGGCACAGCAGATGTGCAATGAGTCAGCATGGGCTCTGCAGTCAGACTGCCTGAGTCCTAATTTGAGCTTCGCTACTCACTGGCTGTTCAGGTCAACGCAACCTCACTGTGCCTTGCTTTTCTCATTTGGAAGGTGTATAGCCTCCTAGGACTGACTGATTATATGTATGTATTGGATTGGCCAAAAGTTTGTTGGGGTTTTCCCAAACAATCTTCTGGAAAAACCCGAATGGATATTTTGACCAACCCATGACATGCGTGCATGTGTGATCAGTCACCTAATCATGTCTAACTCTGTAACTGCATGGACTGTAGTCCACCAGGCTCCTCTGTCCATGGGATTTCCCAGGCAAGGATACTGTAGTGAGTTGTCATTTCCTACTCCAGGGGATCTTCCTGACCTAGGGATGGAAACTGTGTTTCTTGCATCTCTTCCATTGGCAGGTGGATACTTTACCACCATGCCACCTGGGAAGCCCCCATAGCATATATAGAGATAATAAAAGGGCTTGACACATAGTCAGTCCTCATCAAACGTCATAGTTGGTGTTGTTAGCATCTTGATTTCAGCCTATGAATTGGTAGCCATAAAATCTTCAGTGATTTTCCTCTTCTCTGGATTTACTGTTAGTAATGGAGATACAACAGGATTTGAGGTAGAGCAATCTGTGAAGTCAGAGGTTAAGTTTGCCATAAATTCCTACTTTGACTGGACAAATACCAGTATTTCTCCAGTCTACAAAAAAGGAATCCCATCTAGACAGGTCAGTGGAAGCTGAAACAGAACCTTGGAATGGGCTCTATTTCCCCTGAGTTACTATTGATGAAGGCGCTCAAGCTGGGGCATGCTGATGGCACGTGGGAGTAGAATCCAGACAGAGTGGGCCTGTCTTTGCAAACTCTTTTCTTACCTTTTTCTTACTTACAGATCTCAGAGCTCTACCTTCAGATGATGCTCGGGCCTCCTTACTTATCTCAATCAAAGTTGACTGTTTGTATACTCAGTCTTTCAAGATCCTGCTTAATTTCTGCAGTGGTGTGATTGTTTGTAGCAAATGGCTTTTCAGATAAATATGTTCTAGTACTAATTCAGAATCTTTCTAGATGAAAAGCATAACAGACTATAAGATGGGACCAAAAATGTTTAAATAGTTAGCCTCTCAGCTGCAGGTAGTTTATGGGGATATCTGTGTCCAGACCTATGTTGATTGTTTTTTCTGTTTTAAAATTTTTATTTATTTTTAATTGAAGGATAATTGGTTTACAATATTGTGTTGGTTTGTGCCATACATCAACATGAATTAGCCATAGGTATATGTATGTTCCCTTCCTCTTAAACCTTACTCCCACCTCCTGCCCCTGATATTTTTGATGATATAGAGACTGGTTCTTTTGTAGTGATACCACATCCCATAAATGACCACTCAATTCAGGAATACGTGAGAATATCTTTATCCCTAGGACTAGACCCATTCCATATTTCTGAAGGTCCAGATAATCAACAGATGTTATAGATGGGCTCAAGAGTGTGTGGGAAAAAGCTCACTTGTGATGACAGTGGTAGTGGGTAGCAGTGAGGAACAGGCAAAAATAAGAAAGGAAACCTAGCAAAGCCTCCAAGAAAGATGCTCCTACTCCATTTGGCTGACTTCCATTGCAGAAAGAGCTCTAGATAGGAAATAAGGGAGAGAATGTATTATATTGCTAAACTAATGGTCCAGTCTTTAATAAAGTGAATGATTACCTTATAAAGAATGTATAACATATAAAAGCAGAAATGCTTGTTCTTTATATTTGTTTATTCAGCTGCTAAGACATATATCCTGGGCCACTTTCTCTTTTTCCCATTAAAAATCTATTTCATTGAAAAACACAACATCCTTCTGACATAGGTTCTGATACAATTTTTCAGAAATATGAAATGATGAAAATAGTACACTTCTCTACCAAAGCCTTGCAAACCAGCTGTTTAATATTTATCTGGAAGAACAAACAAGGATGCATTGCGAGACTGTGCATATTTGGGGTGGGGTGGAATCAGCAGGTGTGAATTCCAGTTCTCCATCTTTCACAACTGGCTGTTGTTGCCTTGGGTAAGTTACCACCAAACTCCTCTGACCTAGACTCACCCCATTTGAAAACTGTGCTGACTTCAAGGATCATTGATTTCCCCTTTTGATCTCTGGTGAAAACATGTAGTAGTGCCCAAGGGCTGTAATCTCTTCAGAATTCATCTTTTATGACCTCTTGTCCAAAATGAGCACCAAATGCCCACTGTGTTGCCTAGAGCTTTCCTTGGTGCTTTTCTTAAATGATTGTCAAGGAAAGAGATTCTACAAGTTGCTTTCATAACTCTGTCCACTGTTGAGCAAACCCTCTCATCTATCAGAGTTCTTCCTTTTACATTGACTGTTGTAGAATGCTTTAAAGAACACATACCACACACACACTCACTCACACACACTCACACACTCCTGACTGCAGAGGACTATTCAGATGCAACAGGTGCAGTGAGTTATAGATCTTACAAAGGACACAAAGAAGCACCCAGTCGGCAGGAACAGCGGTTGCCAAGAATTTAATTCATCAGTACAAATCCAAAATTACAAAGAACTAATCCCACATAATGGATAAAGGACAAAAATGAAGGATTAATGGGGAAAAGGGAGTTTCTGAAAATTCACATCTCAAGTCTACTAAACTCCTAATTTGGCCTGCTTCATTTTCCTTCTTTTCCCAGCAGACCTTAATTTATTTTTCTTAAGGAAAATGAAGTTGACTGATGAATAGTGGTAGCCTAAGAACATGGATGTGCCCAGTTCCTCTGATGTTGGTTTGAATGTGTCTGGGTGTGGAAGGACGCCTGTGTTGGGAACGTGGGAAGATCACAGTGGGAAATAATGAATCTCTTCATCTGAACTGGCGTGGCTCTTACAGAGTCAGAGCAAAAAGCTATTTCTTGTCAAATGAAAAGAAACCTTCTTTCTCCCAGCTATGGAAAGAATATTCTCCTGGTGACAATCCAAGATGTGATGTTGGCCACCCAACAATATTCTCCGCAAGAGTCACTATCAGCTCTTTCCTGGGGAACAATTCCTGCCCAGGTTGGATATCACCTCTGTCCTGTTGGTTTAGAGTTCTTAGCCCCACACTCCTCTGCTTTTATTTCAAGCATGTACCTTGGGGAAGATCTAATTTCAGAACAATGAAAAGAAAATGACTTCTCCACCAGTGCCCCTGCCTTAGCCTTGGACTTGGGTCTTTCTTTCCTTCCCAATGTTCATTTTAAATTTGTTTTTATTTATTTGGCTGCACTGGGTTTTAGTTGCAGCATGCACATTCTGAGTTGCAGAATGTGAAATCTAGTTCCCTGACCAGGGATCAAACCTGGGCCCTTGCATTGGGAACATGGAGTCTTAGCCACAGGACCAGCAGGGAAGTCCTTGCTCCTAATACTCTTATTGTTCCTTTTGCCAGATTTTCTTAATCTCCACCTGTTCCTAAATGCTTCTCTCCCAGGATATGAGCCCTGTTCTGTACTCTTGATCTCATTCACATGCATGACTTTAAAAATATATATCTTTAATGGGAGGAAAATTGTTTTACAATATTGTGCTGGTTTCTGCCATACATCAACTTGAGTCAGCCATAGGTATACATATGTCTCCTCACTCTTGAACCTCCTTCCCACCTCCCACCCTATCCCACCCTCTAGGATGTCACAGAACACTGAGTGTGAGTTCCCTGGGTCACACAGCAAATTCCCTCTGGCTATCTATTTTACATACGGTAATGTATATGCTTTACACATGCATGATTTTAAACAATATGCCTCTGTAGTTGACCCCCAAGCCCTCATCTCTCATTTTTATTTTTGTTTGAAATTTCCACCTCTGTATATGAAATTGGGTAATCCAACATTGTTTTCTAGATGTTTCATGGTCACATCAAGTGTAACTTATTCCAAACTGAGCACATTATATTTCTCCTGAATCAAAAATTGCTCTCCTGTTCAGTTACCCAAGGGAAGGGACTTAGGTCTGTGTTCACTCCCACTGGAAGATCATTTTACTTCTTCTTGTTTTTCTTTCTTGAACCCCTTACTAAATTTTCCCTATCTTCCCTAAATACTGACTGTATGTTTTTACATTAATTCCTTCTCTCTCTTTACTACCACACACTTTTCATTTATTTTTGAGCAAAAACCTGAAATTTGCTCCATGTGCATTGTTGCACTTATCTGTTAAAATACCTGTCATGCCCATAAAAGGGTGGAGTTTCTCAAGTTCATGTTTATTTTGTCATACCAACCATCTAGGATACTAGGTAACACTGGGTCGCAAAATGATATCCAAAGGCAAACGCCAATTCTTGGATACATTTGGTTGATTTACTTTGTTTTTGTTTGTTTGTTTTTGTAAAGGGAATTATTGATAAACTTAATAAATAAAGACATTTTATGCAAAATTAGTTTTTCAAATTTCCCTTGAATAATAATTAGAATGGCTAATAATACTGAATCCCCATTCCTACACAGCAACAATCGGTGGGGGCTGAGTAGTGAGTCCTAGCTTTAAACAGAGCATATGTGCTTTCCAGAATCTTTAACTCCAGAATCTCTGAGTGATACAGGATCTCAAAGACTTCCCAGCACCACATTCCTGATAGGTCTTTAAGTTTTTCTATCAGGACTGGGGATTCATCTCAATTCCTGACAATTACTGCAGTCACATTCAAACTTTAGTGAGAACCCATTCCTGTCTTCACAGGCAGCTCACCTCTTTACATGCAGTCCGAGAGCTCTAACTGTTGCAAAGATCCTCCTCATATTCAGTTGAAACTGATTAAAGATCACTATTGGGTACTTACCTAAGTACTGTGTAGTACAGTGCAGACTTTTGAATGGAGGAGCTAGAGATCACATCACTTTGGAAAGGTCAAGGGATCACAAATGGTTCTTTAAAATGAGAGACACTTATAATGAGCACTGAAAAATATTAGGGTTTTTCCAGGGGTTGGGGGACGGGGTGTACAAAGAACACTATTCAAGGAAGTAAATGGTAATAAAAACACGGAGGTGTGGTGAGTCTGGGATGCACTGGTAACTTCTTGGTGGTCCAGTTGGGCTGATGTATGGTTGGGAATAAGGGACAGAAGAGGGAACAGAGCCTAGAGGGCAGTGGGTTGGACAGTTCTAAGGCAGGCTTCAGCTGCATCAGGCCCTTCTTCCAACTCCTATTAACTACTCATTTCCAACATTTCTCACCCAGCTCTCCACTGGCTCAGTTTCCAGTTTCAGTTACCCCTGGTGTAAAGTACCAGTGCAGCTTCTATGGTTCATCCTGATCGTGTATTGTATGGGCCAAAATCTTACAGAAAAACCCAAGTGAACTTTTTGGCCAGCCCAGTATTTTCTTTTTTCCAAATAAAGCATCTAGCCCATAAAGACCAATTGTTATTGTTTAGTCGCTAAATAGTGTCCAACTCTTTGCAACCCCATGGGCTGTAGCATGCCAACATTCTCTCTCCTCCACTACCTCTCAGAGTTTGCTCAAATTCGTGTCCATTGAGTCAGTGGTGCTATCTAACCAGTTCATCCTCTGCCACCCCCTTCTCCTTTTGCCTTCAATCTTTCTCAGCATCAGGTTCTTTTCCAGGAAGTCAGCTCTTCACTTCAGGTGGCCAAGTACTGGAGCTTTAGCGTCAGTGCCTCCTGTGAATATTTAGGATTGCTTTCCTTTTGGATTGACTGGTTTCATTTCTTTGTAGTCTAAGTGACTCTCAAGAGTCTTCTCTGGCACTACAATTTGAAGGACTCGTTCAATCCTCCTAAGATAAAATTCGGATTAGGTATTAGGTAATTCTATTGTCGAATGCACCTGCTTTTTGTTTTGTCTAATTTTAAACCCCTTTCCCTGAGTTTCAGTGATGGAAACCTGTGGTATCTGCATAAACTTATTTTCTGCTAGTCCCTACACCTGCCTGACTGTCACTAAGTCGGAACCCTGATTATTGGATACATGTGCACACACAGTGATGCTCAGGCATTCCAGTCAGAAGACCTGGGTGTAAAATTTGTTTTCATCTCTTATTAACTGAATGACCTTGTGCAAGTTCCTTAGCTGAGCCTCAGTTTTCAAATATTTTTTTAAAAATGAGCTTAATGTAGCCAATCTGAGATTTTTGAGACAGTTGAGGTCAGTTGGTTTCTATTCTGCTCTCCCCAACACCTGAGCATTCCTCCTCTCAGCCTCTGCCCTGTCCAGAACTTCTACCTATCTCTGATCAGACTGTGTCCCAATTGTTTGATAACAACAACTAACCTTTCTGAACATTAATTTTCATGTGTCTCTCATGGTGATAAACAAATTATGTATATCTTTTCCCTTATAAAAAGTGAAAGTGTTAGTTGCTCAGTTGTGTCCAACTCTTTGTGACCCCATGGACTGTTGCCTGCCAGGCTCCTCTGGTCATGGAATTCTCCAGGCTAGAATACTGGAGTGGGTAGTCATTTCCTTCTCCAGGGGATCTTCCCAAACCAGGGATCGAACCCTGTTCTTCCACATTGCCAGCGGATTCTTTACCATTTGAGTCACCAGGGAAGCCCCCTTTCCCAAATAATCCTATCTATCTAGCCCTATGAGGTAGGGATGATTAGCATCCAATTTAAAACTCTTTGAAGGTGAAGAACACATCAAATTCTCTTTTGTATCCCTATTGAAAATCAAATGATGGATGTTTGTTGTAGGCAGAATCCTACCGTGGACCCCAAGAACCCTGCCTCTTGGTGTCCGTGCCTATAAAATCTCCTCCCCTTGAGTGTTGGGTGGAAACTGCTAATATAATGGATGTCACTTCTATGATTAGGTTACATTATCGGGTAAAAGCGAAGGGATTTTAATGGTCTCATGACTCCCTAGCCTGCAGGATAGATTTGTGAACCGTTTGTCTACAGTTGATAGTGGAAATGATGGTGGAGCTGAGCTTGACAAGAGAAAGAGGATAAAGGGAGAAGAGGCATAGAGACAGAGCACTGACCGTCACATTTACCCTGGTACAAAAGAGGAAGGATTCCTGATTAAAAATAAATAAAGAAACAGCCTGGAATAATGCATTAACCACAAATTAATAAAGTCGCATTTTATAAGTGGCAAATTACCTATCACCCAGTTGGCCCTAAATTCATATTAATTTTCTGTCCTCCTTCTCTACTGTCATTCCCGGTAATGAGAGTATTTTTGAAGACTGTCGTATTTTACTAAGTATTTTCATCTGATCTTATCACAAGTTATGGAGACAGATATTATTATTATCATTTCATAAATGTGTATGCCAAGGTGTGGTAATATGAAATGGTAATAATAATAATACCTATATCTTACATTTTCTAAAAAAAAAAAAACAAAAAACTCTTTCCTGAAACAATCAAGTAGGATTGTAGATGTCTGAATAAAACACTGCACACAGCAGTGGAAATGAGATAAGGTGATTAAATGTCCCAAAGCTGGTAAAAGAGAATTTAGAGGAGAATATGCTATGTCTCCCCTAATTCTTCGACTTGCATGTCAGTGAACTTCTCCCCAGAAGGCTGGAGATGCCATTCTTACCCCTCAGGGCTTCTATGTCCTATAGAAGATAGGACAGAGCTAACATTTACTCATCTATTATTGTAGAAAATTGAGTAAAAGCTTTTCCAGTTCCAAATCAAGCATGAGTTATCAGCAAATTGCCTTCTCTGCTGTTGACAATTCTGTGTTTAACCTGAGAGGCTTCTGCTTTTCTTGTTAGGGACATGTAATGATAGTAATAGGAATGCTCAAGATGATGGTGATAGTGATTGAATGCTAAGTGCCAGGCTTCGTGCTATGTGGTTTACAGATTCGATTTCATTAAATCAGCACAGTAGTCCTGAGAGATTTAAAATTTTTCAATCTCTGTTTTGTAAAGGAGGAAACTGAGGCTTGGGAAGGATCAATGATAGTCTACAGGACACATGAGAGAGTAGAACAGAGTTTTGGGTGAAGACCTGACCCCACAGCCCTCTGACTCTTACCCACTGAGTTATCCCACTCCTGAGCTGTATGCCAAAATGATGCTCCACGCAGGTAGTTTGGGGTATAAGAGTAAACATATTCCTCACCTAGCTGTTTTGCTGACATCTTGTTGCTGTGCCCTACTAGCTGTGGGAACATGAGCAGTTTTATTTGAGTGATGGTTATTGAGCACACACTGTGTGCCAGAGATGGTCCTAGGTCCCTCTTTCCATGAAGCTTAGAGGGGAAGAGAGGTGTTGAGTAATCAGGCATGTTGGTTTTGTTTTAGTCATTAAGTTGTGTCTGACTCTTTGTGGCCCCATAGATTGTAGCTCTCCAAGCTCCTCAGTCCATGGGATTTTCCAGGCAAGAATACTGGAGTGGGTTGCCATTTTCTTCTCCAGTCAGACATGAGTGGGTCTTAAAGATTGGTACTCTGGAAACATCCAGCAAAGAGACTGCCTTTCATCACTTAATGGTTTGAACAACTTCAGTTTACTTATCTAAAAAATGGAGATGATAGTAATACCATTCTCCTTGTTTCATAAAAAACAAAGTATTGTGTATGACTGTATCATGTAAAATGTAAATGTTAATTATCCTATTATCTGGAATTGTTATCATGAGCTTTACAATGTTCCATGTCAGTTGTTAATGTCCACATTTCATATTACTTGTCCATAGGTGACATACCCCCAACTTGTGATTTTACCAAGTAGGTTCTTAGAAGGTGTGTATTCAATGCTACCCATTAGCCAGAATGTGGACATTAGGCAGCCTAAGGACTCCGAAACTTCCTTGTGCTTGAAATGCAACTTATTTGTGCTTGAAATACATGAACAGCAGAAATAATTAGCATTTGGTACCTTGAATTCATGTAAGTGCTGAATAATTGTTAGGGTGGGAAAGATAGGAATTCATACCAAGACATAGAGTCAAATAGAAGATTACCAAAAAACTATAGCTATGACCTGGTATTGATACATTTGGTGGGAGATTTTACTTTTTCTCCCCTCTTCTATTTTCTTCTGTCCTTTTAAGTGTTCGCCTCAAGGAAAGGAAGTAGTTTCATTTACTCAAACTCATATGCATAAACCATCAACTCTGTAGTCATGATCTTGAAGTGGAATCTCAAAGCTGAATTTCAAAGAGGATCAGTTGGAAACTGATGCTTGATGTAGAGATGGAAAGGCTTTTACTCAATTATCTACAATAACAGCAGGGGAAATGCTGAAAATTACTGACACAGTAAATGGATTTTTGCATAAATGCTCTCTATTTTCAAGTTTACCTTAGTGTGAAAGACCTTTATTATGAAGAGGTCCTTCTAGCTTATCTGTTATACTCAAAGAATAGAAGATCATGTTTTGTTTTGTTTTGATCAGGGATAATGAATAGATCACCCTGGTAGATTGTTTAGTCTTAAACATCTGAAAGCTCCCAGGATTTGAATTTTCACAGATAGGTAGACAATATTTGGTGGTCACAGGATAATGTGATCTTAAATATCGTGGTTGTCTCTATTTTTTTTCCTTTTTAAAAAGCAGCTTTATTGAGATATAATTTATAAACCACAAAGTTCAGTTGTTGAAAGTATATAATTCAGTGGTCTTTAGTATATTTACAGAGTTGTGGAGCCAGCAATTGTCAGAGTCTAAATTTAGGACATTTCATCACCTCAAAATAATATTAGTAGTCAATCCATTTCCTCCAACCCTGTCAGCCCCTTTAAACCACTGAACTTCTTTCTGTCTCTATAAATTTGCCCATAGTGGCTAAAACATAAGAATTGTATCATACAATATATATAGTCTTTTGTGATTGGTTTGTTTTACTTAGCCTACTGTTTTCGAGGTTCATCTGTGTTGAAACATGCATCAATACTTGACTCTTTTCCATTGCTGAATAACGTTTGATTGTATAGATGTGGCACATTTTGTTTATCCAAGTCCTACTTTAAAAAAAATTGAAGTATAGTTGATTTACAGTGTTGTTAGTTTCAGGTGTAGAGCAAAATGATTGAGTTGTAGATGTTCTTTCAGAATATCTATTCAAAAATATTTCACAATTTCAGACTTTTCCATTATAGGTTATTGCAAGACTTTGAATATACTTCCTTGTGCTGTACAGTAGGTCCTTTTTGGTTATTTACTTTGTATATTGTAAGTGTGTGTATGTTAATTGCAAACTCCTAATTTATCCCTTCTCCCACCTCATTTCCCCTTTGGTAACCACACGTTTATTTTCTGTGCCTGTCAGTCTATTTCCGTTTTGTAAAGAAGTTCATCTGTGTCATCTTTTTAAGATTCCACAAGAAGTGATCCCATGATATTGGTCTTTTTTCTGTCAAGTCCTACAATTTTCCCTTCCCCTCACTTTTTGCAACCCTTGTCTCTATTCCCAGTTCCTTGGAAATCCTTTTTCCCTTGATTTCTGCGATAGCACTTATTTTTTTAATTGGAGAGTAAGCGCTTTACAATACTATGTTGGATTCTGCCCTACAGCGACATGAATCAGCCACAGGTACAGATATGTCCCCTCCCTCCTGCAATCCCACTTTTGATTTTCCTTTTATTCTTCTGGCCATCTCACCTCAAACTCCTTCATGGGATTCTCTCTTACACTTTTCAGCTCTTGATTCTCCTCAGATGTTTCCACCCTCACACTCAGCAATAACGAGCCCTGGCCTGGACAGCACCCTTTAGAAGGTCCTACATATCACACCCTCCCAATACATTTAGTGAGGGATACAAGGACACCTCTGTGGTTCGGTATCCGCTGCTCAGCAGGGGCATAATGTGCCTCATGTGAAAGTGAAAGTGGTAGTTGCTCAGTTGTGTCCAACACTTTGCAACTCCATGGACTGTAGCCCGCCAGGCTCCTCTGTCCATGGGATTCTCCATGGACAGAATACTGGAGTGGGTAGCCATTCCTTTCTCTAGGGGATCTTCCCGACCCAGGGATCGAACCTGGGTCTCTCACATTGCAGGCAGATTCTTTACCATCTGGGCCACCAGGAAGGCCCAGTGTGCCTCATAACTCTAACCAGTTACTTTCATCACTAACATTGTTCAAGTCCCAAGGATCTTCTCTACATCTTTCACCCAGGACTTCTAAACAAAAGACCTCTAAGTTCAAGTCCCATAAGGGTGTGTAGGCCATGCTGCTGAGGAAGCTAGAGATGGAGACTGCTTTGGAGTACAGGGAGGATTTGAGAGGCAAAAGTGTTTAGATAAGAGAAAACTCAAATTAATGAGCGCACCAAGTCTTTCCTCTCAGATCACATGAAAGCAATACATTCTTAAAGAATGAAGTTTCATTTCTCCCGAGTAACAAGTGTCCATTTTCTTGCTTCTCTTCACTTTCTGATTCAGAGTTCTAGAAATATTCTTGAATTAATATGAAATTTACAGTAGTGTCACAGAGAAGCAGAGAAACATTTTGTATTGTTAGCTTGTATTTCCCTTAAACTTGTATGCATGTAAGTGTAGATGTAATGAGTGTGAAATATGACACTGAATTTTTATATTGCTCTATAGATCTAGACACTACTCTAAGAGATAATAAAGTTAAAGTATTCTGTAATATTTTTATATATTTTATATATTATACTGTTTGAACATAATGTGTAAAATTAATGATTCATTTCTGAATTAAAACATTACTTTAACAATATTTTGGACATTCCCAATTACTACTTTTCTATTTTGGCACTACTGGGAAAAGAACCTGAATTATTTGAGACTCTTGGTCATAACAAGGTAATTAATGATTTTGTTGAAATGAAGACAAGAATATAAATATCAAGGAATAAATTGACAATTCATGAAGTGTATGACTTTTTTTTAATCTCTAATTTGCACATTTTTGGCCTACCAACAGAACATGCAGATGTTTGAAATAATAGCTAAACTCAGTCATCTTATTAGTATTTAGCCAAATTTATCCATCTAAAATCATTATTTTACATATTTAAAATTGTATTGTTACAAAGATATAATTTTAAAAGTAAGAGGATTAAACATTTTCACAGCCTGTTCATTTGATGTTTCACTTTCAAATATTTAAGCATATGCATGGGGACATCCATTGGTACACTTGCCCAAGGTCTCACAAATATAGACTGTCTTCACAAATATAGATTGTCCTCGGGGATCCTTTCTCTGATATCCATTTCCACTTTCTGGTGACACTTATTTGCTGTGGAACTCAGTTTTCTTTTCTCATGGCATTTTTCTCTTGATCCTCGGACTGGTACATCTTAATGTCTACCTTGGATCCTCCTCCTTGGACACAATATATCCCTAACAAAAAATGCACTCTAATTCCACTCCTACTGAAATTGACTCCCTCTGAAACCTGGGAATCACCTCTGCCTCTTCATTCTTCTTCCGCACCTCTTCCTCCTAATAGCACTGGGCTGTTACCTTCTGTGATCCCATGTCTGTTTTCCATTCCCATTGCCTTGACCTTTGTTAAGTCGTTCCTCACTTCATGTTTGTTTTCCTGCTAGTCTTCCTGATTCCAAGTTTCGCCCTTTCAGCAAAAGTCTGGTCAGTTTACTATTCTGCTTAAAAATTTCCAGTGTCATATCAGGACCTTTAGGCAAAGGTCCAAACTTCTTAATATGGTATAAAGGGCACTTCATGAACTAGGCTTTTCTTCTGCCTCTCCAGTCACATCCTTTTGCCCTTAGTTTAAAAATTTTTTTAGTTTAATGTCTATTTTAGATTGGAATATAGTTGATTTACACTGTTGCATCAATTTCAGGTATATAGTCAAGTGATTCAGTTCTACACGTACGCACGCCTATCCTTTTCAGATTCTTTGCCCATATAGTTTGTTACAGTGTAATGAGCAGAGTTCCCTGTACTATATAGTAGGTCCTTATTGATTATCTGTGTTATATGTAGTAGTGTGATAGGTTAATCTCAACATCCTAATTTATCCCTCTGCCCCAACCTTTCCCCTTTAGAAGCAATAAGTTTGAAGTCTGTGAGCCTTTTCAGTTGTATAAGTAAGTGTATTTGTATCATTTTTTAAGATTCTATGTATAAGTGACATCATATGATATTCCATCTCTGTCTAACTTACTTCAGTTCAGTTCAGTCACTCAGTCGTGTCCGACTCTTTGCGACCCCATGAATCACAGCACGCCAGGCCTCCCTGTCCATCACCAACTCCCGCAGTTCACTCAGACTCATGGCCATCGAGTCCGTGATGCCATCCAGCCATCTCATCCTCTGTCATCCCCTTCTCCTCCTGCCCCCAATCCCTCCCAGCATCAGAGTCTTTTCCAATGAGTTAGCTCTTCGCATGAGGTGGCCAAAGTACTGGAGTTCAGCTTTAGCATCATTCCTTCCAGAGAAATCCCAGGGCTGATCTCCTTCAGAATGGACTGGTTGGATCTCCTTGCAGTCCAAGGGACTCTCAAGAGTCTTCTCCAGCACCACAATTCAAAACCATCAATTCTTCGGTGCTCAGCCTTCTTCACAGTCCAACTCTCACATCCATACATGACCACAGGAAAAAACAGCCTTGACTAGACGGACCTTAGTCGGCAAAGTAATGTCTCTGCTTTTCAATATGCTCTCTAGGTTGGCCATAACTTTTCTTCCAAAGAGTAAGCGTCTTTTAATTTCACCTAGTATGATAATTTCTAGGTCCATCCATGTTGCTGCCAGGACATTATTTCATTGCTGTATGTACATTGTCATTGTACATACATGCACTACATCATCTTCATTCATTCTTCTGTTGGTGGACATTTAGGTTGCTCCCATGTCTTGACTGTTGTAAAGTGGCTGGCTACATCTTGAAACAGTTTCCCCCTTGCTCACTCTGCTCCAGTGACACTGGCTTTGATTTTATGAATTACCCCTTCGGCCTCAGTGCCTTTGTACCTCCATTCCCTTTGCCTAGAATATTTTCTATTGCCATCTTCTTCCCCTTCACCCAGTATTTACGCGAATATATGATAAATGTCTATCCCTACCATAGACAATCCTTTTAGAAAAATTTCACATATTCTTTTCATGACAATATTATCCCTAGTGGCTGGCTGGTACAAAGTAAACACTCATTTGTTGAATGAATAAAAGACTCATTAATGTATCCCCAGGGCCTAGCATAGACTAGGTTAACTGCTCATGAAATGTTGAATAAATGAAATAGATAAATGGATGCATTCTATAGGAACACCTAGGTAATTTCTGAAAAATAGCTTTTCAGACCTTGAAGTCACCTAGAGGCCAGGTAACTTGTCCCTTTAATTCATTAAGAGCTTAACCGAGTGTTGGCTGTGTCCAGGAACTTAATAAACAGGATAGGTGTACATGGAAATGATCCTGTATTTGTTCTGCCTTTACCTGAGTATCGTCTAGATTCCCTTTTCTCTAAGAGACGTCAGAGGGCTGGTTTAGCAAGAGTGTTCTGTAAGTTTAAGGGAGAAGAGAAGGAGTGGTGTGCAATTTGGGCATACAGTTAAGGGGCATAGAGACTCAATATGGGGCTTCCTAGGTGGCGCTGGTGGTAAAGAACCCGCCTGCCAATGCAGGAGATGAGACACATGGGTTTGATCCCTGTGTCAGGAAGATCCCCTGGAGGAGGGCATGGCATCCCACTCTAGCATTCATGCCTGGAGAGCCCCATGGATAGAGGAGCCTGGCAGGCTGCAGTCCGTGGGGTCACAAGGAGCCGGACATGGCTGAAGTGAGAGCACACGTAGCCTTGATAGTTCAGTGTAGCCCATTTAATCAGTGGGCCGCCCAGCTGAGTATGCAGGCCAACAGCACTGCCCACAGCAGGGCTGCGGAACCAGGGATATGAGGGGGAATCGGCCCAAGCAGGGATAGGGCTCACCTGTTAGTTATGATGAAGCGTGTACAAGAGCTGTGCTTTAAAAACAATCTTCAAAAGTTTCAACTATTTCAATAAACCAAAGATACTCAGGTGTTTTGGCTTCAAGTAACAAAGGATACTCATTTTGAGTGGCTTACCCTATGAAGAAATTTATTATGTCATATTATAAGAAAGTTAGTTGTATGGCAGAAGCCAATACAACATTGTAAGGCACTTTTCTCCAATTAAAAAAAAAAGAAGGTTAGAGATAAGGCTGCACCAGTGTTGGCTAGTCAGCAGCAAGGTATCAGGAGTTTGGGGTCTTGTTTCTTTCACCTCTGCTGTCTTTGTCCTTGTCCTCAGGTTAGCTTCTCTCTTAGTTGCAAGACAGCTGCTGCAGTTGTAGATATCATAGCTTAGCATGGCAAGGTCCAGAGGGAAAAGAGATATTAGGTTTTCCTGTGTATCTTTTTTTTTTTAATGGAAAGCTTTTCCCCAAAATCCTCCTTCAGATGTTCTCTCACACTTCATTGGCTTGAATGACATCTGTGCCATCACCTAAACCCGTTGCTGTCAAGGGGGAATAGGTTCATGACCCACCCCTGGGGCTGGGACTAAGGGCGTGCGTAGGCAGCCAACAGTATCAGCTTCCCTCAGGCCAACTCTGCCCTGAACTCCTGACTCCAAAGTTTTGCCAGAGAAAATACATCCTCTTCCCTCCAAGCTCCTACTCCATTGGAGAAGAAGGGCTGAATTTCAAAAGAATGAGTGAATTTTTATGTGTAATCTCCATTCCACATTGGAACCATAGTCAATGGGCCCATCTCTGTGGATTGGGTGTAAGTTACGGAGTCTGAAGAGCAGTCCTAGGTTGCTAGAGAGTAATTGCACAGTGCGTAAGAGTGATTAAGTTTAATCACTGCATTTTCTCCCCCTTCTTACAAAGAGGAGCATAGATGGGGGTTGCCAATTGTATCAATCTGTTCCAGCATCTAGGCCAGTAGTATCTGCAGTTATGTGGCCCTAGAGTCACATTTTCTGTCACCATTAGCCAAAGGAGCCACATGAGCCTAATAGAATATTCTAATACCGAAATGAAAGGTCTTACAGGTTACAGCAGGACCCACACTCAGTCTGTTAGCTTTTGCCTGAGACTGGATTTCCTCAGACAAACTTCCAAGCTTGGCTTTGTATCCAGAGGGAAAGAAACTGGTTAAACCAGTTTAATTTTAATCCTTTGTTTTTCCTCCACCATCTTTTCACTTTGAAAACATTTTTAGATTACCATGCGGACAAAGTTATATCAAAAAAAAAAAGAGAAATTCAATCAAGCTGAATGTTCCAAAGATACTTAATTCAATTCCAAGTATACTTTTGGAACACCTACTATGAGCAAAACACAGCACCAGATATTATGGGGAAGACACAAGCTAGCAAACATGTCATCAGAGGCACATTTTTTTGAGCTTTCTCAAATGATGTACCTTTGGCTAAGTACTTGGATAAATTTGGGGGTGTAAGATGAATGAGAGATTTCTCTGTTTTCAAGATATACATGTGTTTGGAGGGAGACAATATTAAAAACCTACTGATGTAAACTGAATATTTGTGTCCCCTTCAGATTCACATAACTAAAACCTAATCCCCAATGTGTAACTACCCATCAAACACATTCAGATTTTTGGTATTTGGAGGTGAGGCCTTTGGAAGATGGTTAGGTCATGAGGGTAAAGCTCTTATGGCCAAGGTTAGTGCCCTTATAAAAGAGATCTGCAGAGAGCTTGCTTACTCCTACCAGGTGGACACACAGCAAGAAGATAACTATTAATAACTATGAACCAGGTAAGACAGCTCCCACCAGACCCTGAAGTTTCCAGAGCCTTGATACTGGACTTCCAGCCTCCAGAACTGTGAGAAATAACTTTCTGTTGTTTATAAGCTCTCTAGTCCATAGTAATGTGTTATAGCAGCCTTATTAGATGAAGATAATCCACTGACATCCATTGTGATTTGTCAAGTTATTACTGGTTTCTGTGGCATCAAAGAAATGGCCAGGGATTCCCCTGGTGGTCCAGTGGTTAAGAATCTGCCTTCTAAAGCAGGGGGTGCAGATTCGATCCCTGGTCAGGGAACCAAGATCCCACGTGTCACAGGGCACCTAAGCCTGCACACCACAACTAGAGACCCTATGCACAGCAACCACTGAGCCCACACGCTCTAGAGCCCACACTCCACAAGAGCAGCCTGCACACCACAACTAGAGACCCTGTGCACAGAGTCCACATGCTCTAGAGCCCATGCTCCACAAGAGCAGCCTCTACACCACAACTAGAGACCCTGTGCACTGAGCCTACACGCTCTAGAGCCCACACTCCACAAGAGCAGCCTGCCCACCGCAACTAGAGCAAGTCTGATTCACAACAGAGCCTGAGTGCTGCAAGAAAGACCCAGCACAGCCAAAACAAAAACAAAATGAAACAAACCCCCTCCCAACCAAACAAACACAAAAAGAGGTGGTCAAACCAAGGATGGAAAGAAAGTGAGGAAACTCATTTCCCAGGAAGTGATACTGAGGTGAGTACTGAAAGGCAAATAGTCACAGTTTTCAAAAGCCAAAATAAGAGACTGACACGAAAAGCTAACAGTAAGAACATTGTGTGCAAAGTTCTCTAAGAGGACATCATCAAATCTTCAAGGAGGAAGGACCTTTTGTTCTGGACTGTGGGGGTTGAGCTGGGTGGTAACAACTAGAAATGGGCAGAGAGCATTCCAGGCAGTGTGCATTGTCAGTGAGACAGAAAGAAGACAAAGTCTAAGAGAAAAATTTCAGTCTTTTCTTCTTACCCTGTCTCCTAATGAAAAGAATCCATGCATGTTGGATTAGCTCTGGGGCTTTCACTGGAAATTTCAAAGAAGCCAGGGAGGCTGACATGCTATGGATATGAAGAGCTTAGTCAAGCCAGGAGACAAAGGAACCTGAGGTGGCTTGAAGGCAGCCTTAGAGTAGGAGCTGAGTGCTGGGGAGGAGGAGAGAATCTGAGTCAGCCTTGGAGCATGAGGGTGAAAATGAGAGAAAAGCAAAGGGAAAGATAAGTTTTGGGACAGTTTTTCTGTGTGTTCTGAGCGTGTTCTTCCTTTTGGTGTGTTTATGAAAGATTGCCATAGAGATTTAAATAATTTTACATTTTTGTGTCTGGGTTTAGGCTGCTTCGACACAGCGCTGTATCAAGATGACATGATGCGGCATCTGGGCTTTATGTGGAGTGAAGAAGCTAAGGTATAAAGGTGAAAGAGCACCAGCAGGCTTGGGAAGGGAAGGTCACACTGGATGATGAAAGACATCATCCTGTGTGATGAAAGGCTGTGTGAAGTAGAACCCTGGGACAGAACTGGTTACTGCAGACAGTGGTGAGCTTACACCTGAAGGCTAGGAAGTCAGTGTTGCTCCTGGGCAAGGCAGAGCTTCTGAGCTTTCTAATAGGGGGCTCAGTATCAGAGACAGGTCTTAGAACCATTGCACTGATGGTAGAACCAGTGGGAAAGGGAGAGTGGAGCAAGAGAGACCAATTAGAGTGATTAGGAAACCTGATGCCCAAATATGAAGTAATAGATTCAGAAGATCTTTCCTGGAATTATTTATTTCTTTGACTCAGCCAAGGGTTCAGGTTCATCCACACACAGCCTTCACCAGGGCCACAAGACAGAAACGTTGCCCACCAAATTCATTCCTATCTTTTCTTTCTATCATTTGGGAGGGACGGAAGGCTCACAGATGCGCAGGGTGGCTCTGGAGCACATACAATAGAGCAAGGTTTTTATTGATCCCCCACCAGGTGGCTGGCACAAGGGCCTTGAGTACCGGGCTTACCATATAATTAGAGTTACCAGATCAACACACAAACCAGCCCCCGATACAGAGGGAGACTGGGGGCTGTAATCTAATGAGAGGCAGATGTCAACAGGGAGCAGATGTTTGCAGCTCTTCAGTTATATCAAATTAATCATCTCCTGACTTCAAGGTGCTTCTTGGAGTCCAGGAAATTTCCCTGTAATAAATTGCTCCTGGGATTGATTTTTAAAGTGAGAATGTATATGCCACTGTCTTGAATGTTTTCAAAGAGTTCTACCCAGAAGCAGAGCAGGTTTTTTTTTTTTAACATGGACAAGTTTCAGTGGAGGTCAAAAGATCAAATCCGAACTCCCAGATCTATTTCTAAAAGACAAAGAGGCTGACTTTTTATTAATAAAATTAGCTACTGCCCAACCAGTCTGCCCAGCCTCCCATTTATTTAGCAAATAATTTTTATAGACACACTGTGTACTCAAACCACAATAGTGTGCGAAAACACAGATGCTGACCTCATGGAGCCTGCAACATTGTAGTAAATAATCCTACAAATACATCTAAAACTACCAAAGTGGTGAGTGCTATGAAAGAGTTATGTGATTCTTAAAAAGTGTTAATGCAGGGGTTGGGTCTTAAATCTGCAAGATCAGAACAATCCTTTGTGAGCAAGGAGCAAGAGCGCAGCTTTCCTGTCTCCCTTCCCTTTTCCTTTCTTTTCTCCTTCTCTCCATCCACTCCCGCCTCCTCCGCGCCCCTCTCCCAGCTTTCCTCCTCCTTAACGATCTTTTCTCCCTTGCCTTTTCTTGCCCTTCTTCCCTCCCTCCCTGTTACCTTCCTTTCATCCTTCGCTTTTCGTTCTTTTCTTCTCTTTGTCCCTTTTCTTCTCTACTTGCCCTCTATTCTTTTCCCAAATAGTTGTTGAACGCCTGTTAGGGACCCAACCCCTGCTCTGGGTCTGAGAGGTGGTTGAGGGGTTGAAAAGGGAACTGTGTTCAAAGTGCTCGGAGACAATGCAAAACTGGTTGAAACTCAGGATGAGAGGGGCAGCTGTTACACCAGCAGTGGGCACAGGCGCTTTGGCGAGTCCACAATCGGGGCACCAGTCTCAGGCTGAGGGCTGGACAAAGGGTGAGAAAGTGGGGAATGTTTGAGATGAGTCTTGGAGAATGCTGGAGGTTAAATGAGAAGCATGGTGGAGGAATTTACAGGCAGAAGAAAGTTCCTGTTAAATAAACAAGAGAGGAAACACGAGAGGAGAGTTATATCCTGGGGAAGACAAAAAAAAAAAAACACCTTGGGTAAAACACGGGAGAGGATACAACTGGAGAGATGGGTAGGTGGCAGGTCGAGGGCAATGGCACAATATTTTCTCTCCCCAAACTTATTTATTTTTAATTGAAGGAAAATTGCTTTATGATATTGTGTTGGCCTGTATAAACATGAGTCATCCATAGACATACATGTGCCCCCTTCCTCTTTAATGTCCCCCACTTCACCTTCCCACCCCTCTAGGTTGTTACAGAGCCCTGGTCTGAGTTCCCTGAGTGATACAGCAAATCCCCATTGATTTTCTATTTTTACACAGGGTAGTGTCTGTGCTTCCGTGTTCCTCTCTCCATTCACCCTACCCTCTCCTTCCTCCCCTTTGCCTGTGTCCACAATTTTGCTACGTCTGCATTTTCTATTGTTGCCCTGCAATAGGTTCATCAGTACCATCTTTCTAGATTCCATATATGTGTCCATATATAATATTTGTTTTTCTCTTTCTGACTTACTTCACTCTGTATAATAGGGTCTAGGTTCACCCACCTCACTGGAACTGACTCAAATGCACTCCTTTTTATGGCTAAGTGATATTCTATTGTATATATGTACCTCAGGTTCTTTATCCATTCATCTGATGATGGACATCTAGGTTGCTTCCATGTCCTAGCGATTGTAAATAGTGCTGCAATGAACATTAGGGTACACGTGGCACAGTATTTTGTCCTGTGTACAGTGGGGAGCTGTTGAAGGTTGTAAGAAGAGAATCACATAATCCCATCTACCGAGATCTTTTCAGGCAGTAGTGTGGTCCTGTCCACTGCCAGCAAACAGGGTATTACACATTCTTACATGTGGCTTTTCCAAAGCATTTTTTTCAGGCTATGGGTCCTTGAAAGTGTCTGGTAAGTCCTTGGGTAGCCTCAAGTTCAGGAACAAAATGAAATCTCAAACTATTTGACTTTGTGTTGCAGAAGCTCCTTCTGCACCCCCAAGCTCTCTATTCTTTAGGGCCTGTTAATGTAGATGAATAAATATCTTCTTAATTGCTGGGACTTTTTCATTACTATAATGATGATAAGGTAAACCATTTCCTTTTGTTTTGAATGGGTGTTGCCTTTTAAGGTATAAACATAAAAAAATTAGGTAAAATAAGCCTATAAAGGATGAAAGATCAGAAAACATCCATTATTCAAAATTGGGACTATTGATATTTGGGCTAAATAATTCTTGTGTTTTGCATTATGGCATGTTGAGCAGCCTCCCTCTGCCCATTGTATGCAGCCTTGCCAAACAAAAATGTGTCCAGACAACAAAATCAAGAGCCCAGAAATAAACCTGTGCATATATGGACAGTTTTGTTACCACAAAGGAGCAAAGAACACACAATGGAGAAAGGACAGTTTCTTAAATACATGGTATTGGGAAAACCTGATAGCTACATGCCAAAAAATGTTTCACACCATTCACAAAAATTAACTGAAAATGGTTTAAAGACTCAAGTATAAGACCTTAAACCATAAAACTTCTAGAAGAAAACATAGGCAATATCTTATGTGACATTCTTAGTAATATCTTTCTAGCTATGTCTCTTCAGGCTAGGGAAACAAAAGCAACAATAAACAAATGGGACTACAACGAGCTCTAAATCTTCTGCACAGCAAAGAAAGTCATCATTAAAACAAAAAGACAGCCTATAAATGGGAGAAGACATTTACAAATGATACATCCAATAAGAGGTTAATATCAAAAATATATAAAGAACTCATATAACTTAACAACAGTGACAAAATCCAAACAACCATATTCAGAAAAGGGCAGAGGCGCTAAATAGACATTTTTCCAAGGAAGACATTCAGGCACATGAAAATATGTTCAATATCACTCATTATTAGAAAAATGCAAATCAAAACCACCTTGCACTTGTCAGAATGGCTATTATCAAAATGACAAGAAATGAGTGTTGGCCAGGATGTGGAGAAAATTCTTATACACTGTTGCTAGAAATGTAAATTGGTGTAGCCACCATGAAAATTAGCATGAAGATTCCTTAGGAAATTAAGAATAGAATTAGCATATGATCCAGCAATTCCATGTTTGGGTATTTATCCCAAGAACATGAAAACAGTAAGTTGAAAAGATATTTGTACTCCTATGTTCATTGGAGCATTGTTTACAATAGCCAAGACACGAAAACAACCCAAGTGCCCACTGATGGATGAATGGTTACAGAAGATGTGGTGTACATATATATATATATACATGCATATAATGGCATACAGCTTAGCCATAGAAAAGATGAAAATGTGTCGTTTGTGATCTGGATAGACCATGAAGGTATTATGCTAAGTGCAATAAATCAGATGAAGAAAGACAAATTCTGTATGGCTTCATTCATATGTGGAATATAAAAACTAATAAACAAACAAACAAAAAAAAAAACAAATGACCAAACCAAACACCTAGACACAGAGAGCAGAGTAGTCATTGCCAGAGGGATAGAGGTGATAAGGAAGGTAAATGGGTGAAGAGGACCCACTGTATGGGGACAGGGAGAAACTATATTTTTGGCAGTGAACAAGCTCTAGGGGATGGAGAAGTAGAAATAGAATATTGTACACATGAAACTTGCATTATGTTATATAAATCATTATCTCAGTTAGAAAACTCCACTGGATGCCTGTATCACTTTTTCGTTGTCCGCTCATCCATTGATGGACTCTTAAATAAAAAAGAATGTCTCTAGACATTGCCAAATGTCCCCTGGGGTCAAAAGTTCACCCTGCCGAGAATCATTCTTCTTAACAGTACAGTAGGGAATTTTGTAGCTACGATGAAATTCAGGTGAGATTTAGCCAAGGCATGTTTGGCGAATTCTTCCTGTGTTTAGAGTCACATGAGCAAAGACCTTGGTGGCATCTGATGCTAAATGAATTCCGGCATTGCCTCCCGAAGCACATCTCCCCGCTCTCAGGCCCCTGCTAATTATTAGACCACCTCTTTCTTTCATCTCCAAATGCCTCTAATGTGTTATCATGGCACGGATCCTACTTTCTCTCCAATTACATGATCAGATGGACCTTTTTCAATTTGGCTTTCAAAGCTGGTTACTCCTAGGAGACAGCTTTGCTAAAAGCATTTAATGATCCGAAAGGTAGCCAAGCCATAGAGGTGCATATCTGTGGGGATGGGCAGAGTGGGGACTGTCTGGGGTTCCGTCCACCTTCGAGGATGGCCACAACTTCCTTGCCTCTGTCCTCCCCGATGGGGGTCCGCTGGCTTTCTTTAGGTTTCGCATTTCAAATTCCTGTTTGATATGATGCCAGCAGCGACATTTCAGGCGTTCCCCGGCGCTCCTCAAGGCTGCTTTTCTCCAGCTAGGTTCTGCCTGCTGCAGCCTGGCCTCACATATGAAAATGACCATGTTTTGGAGCCACCACTGGGCTGATGACACTGTTCTTTTTCTCTTTGTTTTCCCAGTGCTTCTATCTGTTCTCACACCTTAAGGATGCTAAGAGGCACCCTGCTGGGTGCTTGCCATGGATGTCTTCCAGAACACACATGAGCCTTGAACTCCTTTGAACAGATTTGGCAGCCGTGTGGGGCGTCTCAGTATTTTGAGCCTACATTACGGATGTGAACCCATATTTTACCTAGAATCTTCAGCCGGGAGATTGTATGCTATTTTTAACAGTATCCTTTTTTTTTTTTTCCCCAACGTGGTTCTTTAACAAGGTCGTGTCATTATCAGTTATTTAATATTTCTAAAATTAGAAGCAGTCTCACCGCCGTGGCAGCTCATGCTTCAGGCCAGAGTCTTTGAGCCTCCGCACACTGGGGGCTATTGACGCAAGCTCGTGGCGAGGCCTCCTGTGCCTTCTTTTTCTAGCATATAGTGGGTTCGAAATTCAGCCAGGCTAAACTTTTGCTCTCCTTTGGACAAGCTTCTCACTTGTTGAAGGAACTGCAATCACCACACTTAAGCCAGAGGACTGGCGTTTGGCTGTCGGGTGGGTGGCCAATGCTCTGTACTTAGTGGTCTCATCTGAATAGCTCAAGATAGCCTGCTGACCAGCCCAGAGAAAAGGCAAGGCAGAGAAAGAGGTGGAAGAATGACTCCTTTGCAAGCAGCTGCTGCCTAATAAGGCAACCGAGAGTTGCGGGGGTCGTCAAGGGGAGATGGAGTGACAAGCAAGTAGAAGAAAGGGAAGGGGACGTGCAGGCTATTGTTTAACAAAAGCTATTCATCACCTGCCCAGGTGGTGCTAGTGGTAAAGAATCCTCCTGCCAGTGCAGGAGATACAGGAGACGTGGGTGCCATCCCTGGGTTGGGAAAGTCCCCTGGCGTAGGAAATGGGCAGCCCACTCCGGTATTCTTGCTTGGGAAATCCCATGGACAGAGGAGCCTGGCAGGCTGCAGTCCATGTGATTGCAAAGAGTCGGACATGACTGAGCACAGCACACAACAGTTCATCACCGCAGTGTGCTAGTCCCTGTGCTAAAGATGAGAGAGACCATTACAATGGCGGGCCCGCCCTCACCAAACCCCTGTCTGTATGCAAGGGGAGGGGGCCTGACGCTGGGTGTGATTTACACCTATTTGAAATAGTTCCCAAAGCCTTCCTGGAATATAAGATTTTGACTACCTTATTACAAATGACGTGGGCCTGCCCTCACCAAACCCCTGGTCTATATGCAAGGGGAGATGGGGCATGAACGCTGGAGTGTGATTTACACCTATCTGAAATAGTTCCCAAAGCACTTCCTGGAATATAAAGAATTTTGACTACCTTATGTAATCTCTACATTGCATGGGTACCGTTGGCATCCCGATTTTATAGAGGAGAAAACTGAGGCTCTGGCAAGTTAAGAAACTTGTCAAAGGTTACTTTACTGACAAAGTCAGGGCTGGAATGCAGATCTTCCAAGTCCAAGGAAAAGTTCCATATTTCCTCCTGTGCACAGCTTCTGTCTTCCACCCAATAAGTCCTTGGTGAAATCTCACTATTGATCGCATGGCAGAGTCTATGGGTTGTTGTGCCATATTGATAGACAATAATTGCTCCTCTTTCTGCAAGGCTCTGTATAGCTTGAAGAATCATTAATTAGATGTGCTGGAAGTCCACAGACCACCTTCAAGGGCAGGCTAAAAGTAGAGTCCTCAGGACAGTTATTGATTAGCCTGTTTCCATTTCCCATTGTGGAGTACCATTCTCAATACACCCACAACCTGGATGAATAATTTAACCTAATTTACAGAGGTAAAAGAAAACCTGTCCACCATCAGCTGGGATACAATTGTGAGCTGTGATTCATGTAATTAGTATCATGCCTATAACAGTGTAGATAGTTAGAAACATAGTGGTTTTATATGGGATAAATAAGTAGAAGGCTTACTTCCAGGATATCAACTCAAAGTGGAAAGCCTCAGTGGCTCAACTAGGTATATTGTTCACATCATACCAAAAGCACATCCTCACTAACTTTTTGTTCCCCCAGCGGAACTGGGCCAGTGTTGAGTGTGTATCTGGGACAGTTAGAGATTATGTGGGATTTTAGATTTGGTGCATGTGCCAAATTATGCACATGACCTTTAATTACTGAGTGGGATAGTGAGAAAAAAATCCAAGGGTTATAGACCAGAAGATTTGGGTTAAATCCTAGTTCTTCTTCTGACTTGAGCCAATAATGAGCCAACAGTTTAATTTCTTGAAGCTCCAGTTCAAGTAAGTGGAGGTAACGTCACAGAGAACCTGGGTGTCTGTTGGTGAGTGTGTGCTGGCAGTGACTGTGGAAATGCTCCGTCCACCATCACCTGGGATGCAAGTGTGGGTTGTGATTTGTGTCATTAATCATCAGTGTCCTCATCAGTGTTGAGTGAGTACAATGACAACCAGCTTTCTGTTAATGGTGTTAATAATCATGAATATTAATTACAAGTGGCCTGAGTCCTTGTTGAGATATGTTACCTATCGAAACCAGAGAAAAACCTCCCCTGAGGGCTGTGGGAAGGCCATGTGGATTCCGCTCCAACTTTGGGGTCCGCATGGTTATTTCCGGAATTATCACCAGCTAAAAGCATCTGAGTGAAGAGCTTTGATATTCTCCCCTGACAATGTGCTCAATCAGAGGATGTGGGACAACTGACTTCACTGAAGCCAAACCAGAGCTGTGTGCTGAGCTGCAGTTTGCCCATGTATGCAGATTCCTTTCTACAATCACCTCCAAATGGGAGATGAAATAGAAGCTTATGACCCTTAGCAGAACCCTACTTGTCAAAGGGTAGCCAGGAAATGAGGAGGAGCTCTCATCCTCCCAGGGTTTGTTCTAACACCCTTTTCTCCCAGCAGAATATGGTTGAAGAACTCTGTCCCAAAGACTACCACAGGGCAAGGTTGTAAAGTAGAGACAGGGTTTGACCAAATCCCTCCCTCCACCCATTTCTCATTTTTAAAAAACTGGGCATTGGAATGGATAAGAACAGAAGCAGACATATTTCAAGATGTAAGCCCCTTCCTAATTTCTTATGAAAAAGTTAACCTTTAGTTTTTTTGTGTGCCTCAAATTTTCCTTTCCATAGAAGCTTTGTCTTTGCTATCATTTCAGTAATTTTTATTCCTGCTAGCTGCTCACTCTGCTCCACTTGATCAAACTAACCTGGATAATGCGTGAGCTATTAAGAGAACACATTGTTTCCTTGGGGAGTCATTTATTCCCATGATCACTGGTAATAGAAAGTCCTTTTCTGGGCTTGATTCTAATGACATCTCAATCCAGACTGAGTGCATTTCCTCCAGTTGTTGGTTATTCTGGAGTTGTGACCCACAGCCTGTGGTAGCAAGGACGGAATATGCTTTATGGACCTATTCTGTGCTCTGTTCTGATTATTTCCAACAATGTGGACAAATCAATAGAAGTGAGTGAGTTTTGGATAATTCATGATTAGACAGAGAAAACATGAAGTGCTCCTGTTTTCCTTTTGTTTGGAATTTGGCCTGTATTTATAAACAAACAATGAGAAGGTGTCATTAGGCTTTACCAGAAAATCCCATGGATGGAGGAGCCTGGTAGTCTGCAGTCCATGGGGTCGCCAAGAGTTGGACATGACTGGGAGACTTCACTTTCACTTTTCACTCTCATGCTTTGGAGAAGGAAATGGCAACCCACTCCAGTGTTCTTGCCTGGAGAATCCCAGGGATGGGGGAGCCTGGTGGGCTGCCGTCTATGGGGTCGCACAGAGTCTGACACGACTGAAGCGACTTAACAGCAGCAGCAGCTCAAACCAAGTTTGAAAAGTAAGATTTCTCATAGACACAGTGACAAATATTTTTTAACTTCTTAAGCATTAAAATTTTTTTAACTTTTTATTTTATGTCGGAGTAGAGTCAATTAACAATGCTGTGATAGTTTCAGGTATACAGCAAAATGATTCACTGACACATTAAATGCCTAAAATTGAGTTAATATTATCACTCATATACTGTTCATCCTCTCCTAGGGGAGCCACATTGTTTCTGTCACCCCAGTTAAGAATTCTAGAATTTTCCAGAATTCTCTCATTCTGCATGGGGGTGGTTTAGTTGCTACGTCATGTCCAATTCTTTGTGACCCCACGCACTGTAGCCCATCAGGCTCCTCTCTCCATGGAATTCTCCACGCAAGAATACTAGAGTGGGTAGCCATTCCCTCTGCCATGGACTCTTCCTGATCCAGGGATTGAACCTGGGTCTCCCACATTGCAAGTAGATTCTTTACTGTGTGAGCCACCAGGGAAGCCCCTTCTGCATATGTAGTGTCTGATTCTTCCATCCATGTTCTTGTAGTTGTTAATCATTACCTATGTAGGTGTGGTCATTATTATCTTGCATTGAGTCAACTGAAAGTCCTATAACTGATCACCATGGCCCCAACCTCACTGACTGTATCAGTCCTGCATCCAATTTTGAGATCAGTGTTCGGAAAGCAACATAGCATTCCCTGTTCCAAACCACCATTGACTGCTTGTTTCTAGTAAATAAAGGCCAGACTTGTCAGTGTGAGATTTAAGTCATTCATAACCTGCCCCAGCATACTCAGACCTTTCCAAGTTTTTCCCTGCTCCTCCCTCTACATCCAGCTACACTGATCCAGTCATCCCCTAAAATAACTTTGTACTTTTTGTCTCCACTTGTTCCCATGCTGTTTCATCTTCCTGGGATTTCATTCCTTTACATCTTAACATGTACTTTTGAATGCCTCTTCTTTAATGAATTCTTTAATAGTGAATACAGAGTGATATATTATAGTCATATGCATACGATTTTGTCTCCCCACTGGACAATGAGATTGTAAAGTGCAGAGCTATGCCTTGTATATCTTTACACTCTCCAGCTGTTTAATGTAATGCCTTATACAGAATACAGTCAGTAAATACATTTACTGAATGAATGAGTGTGTAAATAGAGACAGAATCAACATATTGTTTGGCTTTGGATTAAATCAGATCCTGGAATACAGTGAACAGAAACTTTTGGAAAATGAATTAGTGCTTTAAATGCACCATAGAATGGAGAATTTTAAATCTTTTTAGTCTTGTCAAGGCCAGATCTTCCTAATCTTCTGAATCCTTCCTTTGTTTTCATTTTCTTTGACCCCTACCCCTTCACTGTCTCATAAATGTGGCATGTTATATGGAAAAAAATTGTAAAAGCTGTTATCATTTAAAGATTTTAGGCAATCAAATCCCTTCTCCCTAACTCTACCAAAACTGTCTCATCTATTTAATATAGCCTGTAAGTAAAAATGACTCTTTGTGATCAGATCATGGGCAAAACCATGCAGTGGGTCACTCTAGCCAAAGCCATCGCTGAAACAAGTCAGTAGTCTCTCCTGGTGACCTTATCCTTTTGCTACTTTTACACTGACATCGTCACATTCTAGTAAACTGGCCTCCTCTTGATGTTTTGGAAGAGTTCAGTGTTCTACAATGCAGTTCCAGTGGTCACTGGGACACGTATGGATATCAGTACAAGGGTATATTATACTGAGGGGATGGCTCTTTTCATGTATGGATTAGTTTTACCCTCAGAATTTTTGAGGCATTTTGAAGCAGAAAGAAAATGCAATTCTCATTTTATTCCTGCTTACAAAGGGATCGAGTCCAAGGACTCCGAGGTTTGGCTTGGATGAACACCCAGAAGTTGGGATAGCTATCTGAAGCTCTTGCATGTGCAAATTTGGGCTGGATCAACTGAGGACAGGCGTTGTCATGACATTTCCATACTCCCCAGTGCCGTTTAGGCTGGAAAGGAGCTTCTCCTTCACCATAATGCTTTCATAATTGGGAAACTTGAAGAACAGACAGGAAAAGTGGGGAGAGAAGAAAGAAAAGTTTGTTCAGTTTCTTTAAGTCCTGACAGTCTTTCCTTGCCTCCAAAGCTGTGAATATACTGCAATTAGCTGGGTCAGGCTCTGACACACAAATGTTATAGGTTAATAATGGGAAACTTTACAATGGATATGTAGTTCCACAGAACTTGAGAGCTAAAGAGAACCTTGGGGACAGTCTAGTCAAACTACCTTTTTATACAGATTATAAAGCTGAGGCTGGGAGAAAAGAAATGGCTTGCCAAGGACACAGAGAGTAGAAGTACGATTCATTCTAGAGTCCTGACATTTAGTCAACACGGTTATTCTAAATCATAAGCCAGTCCTAGGGGCTTCCCTGGTGACTCAGAAGTTAAAGCATCTGCCTCCAATGGGGGAGACCCGGGTCCACGGGGTCGCAAAGAGTCGGACGCGACTGAGCGACTTCACCTCACCTCATAAGCCAGTCCTAGTGTATCACATCTAGATGGATTCAATGGGCTGTGATCAGACTGAGGCTGAGTTTTATTGAAATTCTCATTTTTATTTAAACTGACTTGATTTTTATCAACTCAGTTGTTGAATGAGGGCTTACAAAGTGGGATGGATTGATCAGTATGAAGGGTTTCAGCAGGGGACTGAGGACATGCATTGGTGACATTCATTTGCTAAGAAGGAGCATCCTTGAGAGTTCTGAGCCTGGAGAGGACATACTTGCCTTCAGGGTAGAAAGTGAGTGAGTGAAAGTCGCTCAGTCATGTCCAAGTCTTTGTGACTCCATGGACTGTACAGTCCATGAAAGTCTCCAGGCCAGAATACTGGAGTGGGTAGCCTTCCCAACCAGGAATCGAACCCAGGTCTCCTGCATTGCAGGCAGATTCTTTAGCAGTGGAGCCACAAGGGAAGCCCAAGAATATTGGAGTGGGTAGCCTATCCCTTCTCCAGGGGATCTTCATGACCCAGGAATCAAATCAGGGTCTCCTGCATGGCAGGTGGATTCTTTACCAACTGAGCTATGAGGGAAGCCCAAAGACAGGAGGAGAAAAGGTAACTTCATGAGAATCCAATTTAGGAACATACATGTTGCCAACTAGAGAACCAACCAACCAACCAACCAACCAGGAAATGAAGCAAATGGCACAGGGTGCCAAGAACTTCTAACCCAGCAAGAGCAGGAAAGATGGGAAGTCTTGAGTTCAGGAAGAGAGTTGCAGGCAAAAGAGTTGGCTAGAGGGTCCCCAAGGGCAAGTTGATTCTGCCCATAAGTCTGCAGTGATAGCCATGTTTTAAAACCCCTTCCTGCATTTCATTTTTGGTTTCTAATAATTTCAGAATCTTCCTGATGGAAGAAATTTTATGTGTTTGTGAAACTCAGTTTCTAATTTACTGATGCAGTAAATCTTTCAAATCTTACCAGCCAGAAAAATTAGATTTACACACAGGATTATTAGTGATGTTTAAGTCTATCATGATCAAATCACAGAGCAGAAGGAGCAAACTTAAACTCACCTAGACAAGTGCTTTGAAGCCCATTTGAGACAAAGACTGTTTAACTATAGACCTTGGACAAGAAGGAAATCAGAGTTAATTAGTTTTGTTATTTGCTTTCAGGTAAGTAAGACATCTTTACCTCTTACCCTCAAGAAGTCTCAAGTCTGAAGCTAGGAACAGATATGTTAGTTAACACAAAGACATGAAGCAGTATGTCCTTTCATCATATGTCCATTTAATCAAGGTTGTAATATACTGCATGATTTAATTGTGTAAAGTCAAACTATACACTAGTTAATCCACTTATGACTTGAATAGAATGTAGACATGTATTTATGGAAAAGAAGGCAAATGTTATAATTACAGACTTAAAAGTATGTTCCAGGCAAAAGTCCCTGATAGTTCATGAATGAGATAGATTGTAAAACTTAAGGGCCAGAATGGGTCCATTGAGACCTAATCAGGCTGGACTAACTTCTTTTCAAAACAAGTTAACAAGGGAAATGCTATAGATATAATATGTCTGGATTTCAGGTTTTCTAACCTGTTCAGTTCCGTTCAGTCATTCAGGCGTCTCCAGCTCTTTGTGACCCCATGAATTGCAGCATACCAGGCCTCCCTGTCCATCACCAACTCCTGGAGTTCTCCCAAACTCATGTCCATTGAGTCGGTGATGCCATCCAGCCATCCTATCCTCTGTTGTCCCCTTCTCCTCCTGCCTCCAATCCCTCCCACCATCAGAGTCTTTTCCAATGAATCAACTCTTAGCATGAGGTGGCCAAAGTACTGGAGTTTCAGCTTTAGCATCATTCCTTCCAAAGAAATCCCAGGGCTGATCTCCTTCAGAATGGACTGGTTGGATCTCCTTGCAGTCCAAGAGACTTTCAAGTGTCTTCTCCAACACTACAGTTCAAAAGAACCAATTCTTCGGCGCTCAGCTTTCTTCACAGTCCAACTCTCACATCCATACCTGACTACTGGAAAAACCATAGCCTTGACTAGACGGACCTGTCTCTGCTTTTGAATACGCTATCTAGGTTGGTCATAACTTTTCTTCCAAGGAGTAAGGGTCTTTTAATTTCATGGCTGCAGTCACCATCTGCAGTGATTTTGGAGCCCAAAAAAATAAAGTCTGACACTTTTTCCACTGTTTCCCCATCTATTTCCCATGAAGTGATGGGACCAGATAGGAAAAAAGTACATCAAGGCTGTATATTGTCACCCTGCCTTTTAACTTATATGCAGAGTACATCATGAGAAATGCTGGGTTGGAAGAAGCACAGGCTGGAATCAAGATTGCAGGGAGAAATATCAATAACCTCAGATATGCATATGACACCACCCTTAAGGCAGAAAGTGAAGAGGAACTAAAAAGCCTCTTGATGAAAGTGAAAAAGGAGAGTGAAAAAGTTGGCTTA
Organism: Nanger dama; assembly: GCA_917880005.1. Classification (NCBI taxonomy): domain Eukaryota; kingdom Metazoa; phylum Chordata; class Mammalia; order Artiodactyla; family Bovidae; genus Nanger; species Nanger dama. Next base: position 22,922,531 of record CAKJTW010000025.1, on the reverse strand, counting down.
AAGCTCAACATTCAGAAAATGAAGATCATGGCATCTGGTCCCATCACTCCATGGGAAATAGATGGGGAAACACAGTGGAAAAAGTGTCAGACTTTATTTTTTTCGGCTCCAAAATCACTGCAGATGGTGACTGCAACCATGAAATTAAAAGACGCTTACTCCTTGAAAGGAAAGTTATAGGCATAATGAAATATTCCAAACTTTTCTGTTCTTAGGAGGATAATGGCAGCTGATGTGACAGTTAAACTAGGTGATAGTTAACCAATGACTACTCTCAGAACACCTGCTTAATGCATGGATGGAAACCTGGCACTCTATATGATGGTTTTCTTGGTATTTTCCAGTTTAGCATTTTGTATTAGAAGATTTGTTGAACAATATACATGGCATTTTGGGGCTGATATCCAGTATGATGATATCATGCATGTTCTGTCATGTCTGACTCTTTGTGACCCCATGGACTGTAGCCCACCAGGCTCCTCTGTCCATGAGTTTTCCAGGCAAGAATTCTGGAATGAGTTGCCATTTCCTCTTCCAGGAGATCTTCCCTACCCAGGATTGAACTCAAGTCTCATATGTCTCCTGCATTGGCAGGCAAAGTTTTTTTTTTAACTATTGAGCCATCAAAGAAGTCCCATAAGATGATAAGGGAATCAGTATCTGAGATTTCACAAATCTGAAGCTATGGGGAAAATACTGAAAGAAATGTAATAGGGATCAATGTAAAGTTCAGGGAGAAATGTTGACAGTAGTAGATGGGAAAGAAAAGACTGATACGCTACAGAACACTCTGTGATAGTTCATTTTATGAGTCAACTTGACTGAGCAGTGGGATGATCACCTATCTAGTGAAATATTATTTCTAGGTATGTCTCTGACGGAGATTCTGGTTGAGATTAACATTTGAATCAATAGACTGAATAAAACAGATTTCTTTCCCCAGTTGGTAAAGAATCTGCCTGCAATGCAGGAGACACTGGTTCGATTCCTGGGTTGGGAAGATCCACTGGAGAAGGGATAGGCAACCCACTCCAGTATTCTTGGGCTTCCCTTGTGGCTCAGCTGGTAAAGAATCTGTCTGCAGTGGGGGATACCTGGTTTGATCCATGGGTTAGGAAGATCCCCTGGAGAAGAGAAAGATTACCCACTTCAGTTTTCTGGCCTAGAGAATTCCGTGGGTCCTTGGGGTTGCAGATGGTTGCAAAATCACTGCTGATGGTGACTATAACCATGAAATTAAAAGATGCTTGCTCCTTGGGAAAAAAAGCTATGACCAACCTAGACAGCATATTAGAAAGCAGTAACATTACTTTGCCAGCAAAGGTCTGTCTAGTCAAAGCTATGTGTTTTTTTTTTTTTTTCCCCATTAATCATGTATGGATGTGAGTTGGACTGTGAAGAAGGCTGAGCACTGAAGAACGGATGATTTTGAAATGTGGTGTTGGAGAAGACTCTTGAGAGTCCCTTGGACTGCAGGGAGATCCAACCAGTCCATCCTAAAGGAAATAAGTCCTGAATATTCATCGGAAGGACTGATGCTGAAGCTGAAACTCCAATACTTTGGCCACCTGAGGCAACTGACTCATTTGAAAGGACCGTGATGCTGGGAAAGATTGAAGGCAGGAGGAGAAGGGGACAACAGAGGATGAGATGGTTGGATGGCATCACCGACTCGATGGACATGAGTTTGAGTAAGCTTCAAGAGTTGGTGGTGGACAGGAAGGCCTGGCGTGCTGCAGTCCATGGGGTCGCAAAGAGACACGACTGAGTGACTTTCACTTCACTAATCCAATTCATTAAAGGTGTGAACAGAATAAATTACTGAGTAACAAAGTATTTCCTCCCTCTGCTTGGCTGTCTTTGAGCTAGGACATCATCTTCTGCTGGATTTAGAGTGGAACTTAGACCAGTGGCTCTCCTGTTTCTGAGGCCTTAGAACTTCCACTAGAACTGTGCCGTCAGCGTTCTTGGGTCTGTTTTTCTCAGGCTTCATAATCAAATGAATTCTTTTTGGTAAATTGGTCTCTCTCTCTCCTCTGACTAATACAGCTTCCTCCCTCCCTTCAAAGAATAAAAGAAAGGAAGGATGAGGTGGAATATGCTAAGCTTGGTGTAAGTCAGAGAGTCAGTGACTAGAGCATGTCTCGGGTCTAGAAAAAGCGAGGCAGTAGCTTACTTACTCTGATCAGATTACACTTAGAGTATCTTGTCCAGTCCTGGTAATCCCAATATAGTGGGAGGAAAAATGTCAAGTGGAGGAAGTTGAGAAGGAAGCAACCAAAGCGGATGATGCACCGACAGTCATGCTGGTGAACAACAGTCCAAAGAACTGAGGATGTTCTTTCAGGGAAAGCATGTCAGGGAAGGATAGCACAGCTGTCTGCGAATCCTCAGACTGCTATAAAACAAGAAAAGGAATGAGACTCCTGTAGTGTGACTCCAGGGAGCAGTGCCATAGAATGAACATTTTAAGGAGAAAGAATTTAACCCAGTCTAAGGAGTCACTTTCTAAAGATGGACTGGACTGAAATGAGAGTATAAGCTTTCTTCAAGGAATCCATGTGACCTTAAGTGCTGAGTAGTTTGGGTTTCCTGGTAAGAGTAAGATATGCATCAGTTATCTTGATGATTTTCATTGCTTTCTTAATCTATGAAATTGCTTTTTGAAGGGAAAATGATGGTTAGCCAAGCAAATAGTATGATGTAATGAAATACTTATACTACTTAATGGAAGATACTTTTCAAAGGGCTTAATTCATTTATAAGCAAACTGTTAACATCTATTTTCTGGAGAAGGTCCCCTATGAAATTTCCTCTGTTAAAGCTTTTTAGTTACTTTACTTTAAATGCCTGTGTCTTTTGAAAGTAACATAAAGGATTTATTTAAAAATGTGTAACATGTATTTTTGACTAATTCAAGCATTTAAAAAATTAGCCTGAATGACTCACATTGTTCTAAATGTGTGAATGACATGTACTAAAGAAAAAGAAATGATCAAAACAGCAGCCTACATTGGTTGAAACTGCTTACCATGTGCTGGATATAGTTTGAAACATGGATTCACTCATCTACATGAATTTAATCTCTTAATCACGGCAGCTACATGAAGTAGCTACAATTATTATTTCCATTTCTACAGATAAAGAAACTAAGCCATATAGCAAGCTTAAGCAGTTTGTCCCAGGATATACTGGTTTTCTTTAAAAAATTATTTTATTGCAGTATTGTTGATTTACAATGTTGTGTTAGTTTATGGTATACACAATGTGGCCCAGTTTGTGAATACATATATGCACGTGTGTGTGTGTATATACTTTTTAATATTCTCTTCCAATATGGTTTATTATAGGATAATGAATTTCATTCCCTATGCCATATAGTAAGAACTTATTGTTTATCCGTTCTATATTTTCAGTTCAGTTCAGTCACTCAGTCGTGTCTGACTCTTTGCGACCCCATGAATCGCAGCACACCAGGCCTCCCTGTTCATCATCATCTCCTGGAGTTCACTCAGACTCACATCCATCGAGTCTGTGATGCCATCCAGCCATCTCATCCTCTGTTGTCCCCTTCCCTGCCCCCAATCCCTCCCACCATCAGAGTCTTTTCCAATGAGTCAACTCTTTGCATGAGGTGGCCAAAGTACTGGAGTTTCAGCTTTAGAATCATTCCTTCCAAAGAAATCCCAGGGCTGATCTCCTTCAGAATGGGCTGGTTGGATCTCCTTGCAGTCCAAGGGACTCTCAAGAGTCTTCTCCAACACCACAGTTCAAAAGCATCAATTCTTCAGTGCTCAGCCTTCTTCACAGTCCAACTTTCACATTCATACATGACCACAGGAAAAACCATAGTCTTGAGTAGATGGACCTTAGTCGGCAAAGTAACGTCTCTGCTTTTGAATATGCTATCTAGGTTGGTCATAGCTTTTCTTCCAAGGAGTAGGCGTCTTTTAATTTCATGGCTGCAGTCACCATCCTCAGTGATTTTGGAGCCCCCAAAATAAAGTCTGACACTGTTTCCACTGTTTCCCCATCTATTTCCCATGAAGTGATGGGACTGGATTCTATGTATAATAGTCTGCTAATCCCGAACTCCCAGTCCATCCCTCCCCATGGAACCACCAGTCTCTTCTCAATGCCTGTGAGTCTGTTTCTGTTTAGTAGATATGTTTGCTGCTGCCATAGTTTAGATGCTACATTTATGTGATATAACATGGTGTTTGTCTTTCCCTTTCTGACTTAACTTCACTTGGTGTGATAATCTCTAGGTGGATTCATGTTGCTGCAAATGGCTTTATCTCATTTTGTATGGCTGAGTAGTATTCCATTTTATATATCAGGGTATATTGTTAATCAGAAGCAAAACTAGAAGTCTGACTCCAGAGTTTACATTTTTATTACAATATTTCATTTTAGGAAAATTTTGATATTATAGCATTCCATGTAGAAATAAAAGCAAACCTTGGAGTCTCTACATGTTGTCCTTGGACACCCTACTCTTGGACAGTCTCATAAAAAGAATCTAACCTGAGATAGCAGATAAGTGTTTTCATTGCTTGAGCTCACACTTCCATTGAGACAGGTCTGCAGGCCAAACATATCTATGATCTAGTAATCCTTCCAAATAATCCCCAAAGGATGTTGCCCTTGCAGGGTGGAACTTGAATGTTTTGGTTGTTTTTCTTCTAATATTGCACCAATTAGAACTGCATGAGCAGCATCTGTCTTGTGAAAATTGACTTCATTAGACCTGAACTCAGATCCAGACTCTGCCTCTTACAGGAAGTAGGCATTGGGCCAATGACTGTACCAGGCGACAGCTTCCAGCTTTTTAAATGAATTCCCACTTTGTAGAGGTTTGGTGAACAACCAATGAGATATTACATAATATCTCAACCAATGAGATATTACCATTATCTTTGTAAAGATGTGACACATAAAGTATTTGAGAAGTGGGACTTCTTTTTTTATTTGATAAATGCTATATATTCTACTTCAATTTTTTTGATACTGCTGGTTGAGGGAAAAGTTTCTCCTTGTAATCTGAGCTTCTGTTTGAGATAAAAAGAATCACATTGAGAATGGCTTCCAAATAGTCCATCAAGTTGAAATAGCCTCCTAGGTGCCTCCAGTGGGGAGTTGCATTCCAATGCCACGTGTAACTGGGGATTTTTCATGCTTTGCACAAATATTGCAGTGTATCTTAAATTTCCCCATATTGGTATCAGTGATATGATTGTATTTTAGACACGGCCATGTGAAATACACTTTCCTTGAGGTGCCCAGTCTTTCCATAAACACATTTGGCACCTATTATGTTCTTGCCTCAAGTAAAATGGCAGTGCTTATGGGGTAAGTGGAAGCTCTAGAATACAATGTAAAAAAGATGACATTATAGAGTGCTTTGCTAACATGGAGAATAAATAAGGACAGAAGAAGTGAAATCCTTCTACCTACCGCCAACTCAAGTATTTAGACTCAGAAAAGACATGCACAAATGAACAGTTTTATGAGTTGTGGGTGGATCTTATCATATAAATTCTTTCTTTTTCAGATTACCACAGATAGATTATTTTTCCTTCTCTGGGCAATTGGGATCATGATTAATTATTTGTATTTCTTGACTGTTTCATACATAGAAGAGAGTGTTTTGATAAGGTTGTCTATTGACACTTCTTTTTCTTTTAAAAAAATTTATATTGTAAGACAATTCGCAAATAGCAATTTGCAGAAAAATACAAATAGAAAAAAAGTGAAAAGTGTCTGCAACTCGTTATGATGGCTCACATGGTAAAGAATCTGCCTCCAGTGTGGGAGGTCTGGGTTTGATCCCTGAGTAAAGAAGATCCTCTGGAGAAGGAAATGGCTACCCACTCTAGTCTTTCTGCTTGGAGAATTCCATGGACAGAGGAGCCTGGCAGTCTACAGTCCATAGAGTTCTGAAGAGTGGCACATTACTGAGTGGCTAATACTTTCATTTTCACATGCAGAGGTTATTTCTATTAACATTTGAATGGATTGCTTTCTATTTTTTCCTGTGAACATATGTGATACATGCCTGGGTTATACTTTAGATACAGTTTTATATACTGCCCTTTATCTTTTGTATAACTGAATAGCATGCTGTGAACATTTTCCTGTGCTGTTATAAAAGAGAGAGTGGCTACAACCACTTTGGAGAAAGATCTGGAAGTTACTTATTAACCTCCATATATACCTGCCCTATGAATCAGCAGTTCTATCCTTAAGTGTAACATCCAAGAGAAAGTAAAGCATTTGTTTACAAGAATGTTCAGAATAGTGTTATTTATAATAGTAAAAAAAAATCTAGAAACTTCTCAAGTATCCATGAATAGGAGAATGGATAAACTAGTCAACAATAGAAAGGAACATATTATTGATACATGCAACGATGTGAGTGAATCTCCAATATCTTATGCTAAGTGAAAAGATCAGACTTTTTAAAAAAGCATATATTGAATCATTCCATTTATTTGAAGTTCTGGAAGCAACAAAATTTATCTATGATCTAGGATAAAAAAATAAAATCCCCCAGAGTGGGGGTGCTGATAATATTTGTTTGCTACACTGTTTGCTAGGAGCCTACAATGACATGTGGTGATCATTCTAAGTCCATAGTTTAATACATTAGAGTTCATTCTTGATATTTTACATCCCATCAGTTCAGTTCAGTCGCTCAGTTGTGTCCGACTCTTTGCGACCCCATGAATCGCAGTACGCCAGGACCCCTGTCCATCACCAACTCCCAGAGTTCACCCAGACTCATGTCCATCGAGTCAGTGATGCCATCCAGCCATCTCATCCTCTGCTGTCCCCTTCTCCTCCTGCCCTCAATCCCTCCCAGCATCAGTCTTTTCCAGTGAGTCAACTCTTCACGTGAGGTGACCAAAGTACTGGAGTTTCAGCTTTAGCATCATTCCTTCCAAAGAAATCCCAGGGCTGATCTCCTTCAGAATGGACTGGTTGGATCTCCTTGCAGTCCAAGGGACTCTCAAGAGTCTTTTCCAGCACCACAGTTCAAAAGCATCAATTCTTTGGTGCTCAGCCTTCCCATCGGTTTGGACAAATCATCACAGTATGACTTACAATAACCAAGATAGAGAAATAATCTGTGTTCATCAATGGATGAATGCATAAAGAAGATGTATATATAAAATACTCCTGAGCAGTTTTTAAAAGAAGATGAAATATTGCCATGTGTAACAACATGGATGGACCTTGGTGCATTCCATTTAGTTCAGTTCAATTACTCAGTCATGTCTGACTCTTTGTGACCCCATGGATTGCAGCACGCCAGGCCTTTCTGTCCATCACCAACTCCCAGAGCTTACTCAACTCATGTTCATCAAGTCAGTGATGCCATCCAACCATCTCATTCTCTGCCATCCCCTTCTCCTCCTGCCTTCAATCTTTCCCAGCATCAGGGTCTTTTCGAATGAGTCTGTTCTTTGCTTCAGGTGGACAAAGTACTGGAGCTTCAGCTTCAGCATCAGTCCTTCCAATGAATATTCAGGACTGGTTTCCTTTAGGATAGACTGGTTGGATCTCCTTGCAGTCTAAAGGCCTCTCATAATGAGTGCCTTATGCTAAATGAAATAAGTCAGACAGAGAAGGCAAGCAATATGATTTCACTGATGTGGAATATAAAAAATAAGCAAACAAAATCAATGACCAAACCCCCAAAAAGAAAAAAACGTGCAGCTACAGAGAACAGAGTTGTGATTACCAGAAGGGGAGGGTGTGGAGGAGGGTTGAAATGAGTAAAGGGAGTCAAGTGCATGGTGATAGATGGAAACTAAACTTTTAGTGGTGAGCCTGTTATAATGTGTACAGAATTAGAAATCTAATGTTGCTGCTGCTGCTGCTGCTGCTAAGTTGCTTCAATCGTGTCCGACTCTGTGCGACCCCATAGATGGCAGCCCACCAGGCTCCTCCGTCCTTGGGATTCTCCAGGCGAGAACACTGGAGTGGGTTGCCATTTCCTGCTCCAATGCATGAAAGTGAAAAGTGAAAGTGAAGTCGCTCAGTTGTGTCTGACTCTTTGCAACCCCATGGACTGCAGCCCACCAGGCTCCTCTGCCCATGGGATTTTCCAGGCAAGAGTACTGGCGTGGGGTGCCATTGCCTCCTGCGAAACTAATGTTATGCACATGATATTTATATAATGCTATAAATCAATGTTACTTCCAAAAATTAATTAATAAAATTTTACCTTTAAAGCAAAAGAGAGAAAACACTGAATTTTAAGCTTCTCTTTCTTCGTCAGTGAAACCAAAACAGGGAGTTATATTTGTAAAGCATAATGCCTGTGTATAGCATTGTTCTATTATGGACAGCAATCCTTCAAAACAGGAAAATTGCTTCAAAACAAAAAGTTAATTTGTTTAAAAATAATATATAAAAACTCATGCAACTCACTTGTAAGAAACCACTTAAATGTCTAGAGAGATGGGGAAAAATAAATGAAGCTAAAAGTTTAGGAAATATATATAGCCTGTAACCATGAAATAATTTTCAAACTCATTTCTAAAAAATGATAAAATAATCTCTCTTTTGTGTATTTCTGAGGGATAGAAATGTCTTACAAGGAGAAAGGCCGTTGATTCGGTAGCCATGTGTTCATTTATCTCATTCAGGAAACCCTTTCTCTTTTCTCTCTTCTGTCTCCTTCCCATTGTTAGTTCCTCTCCCATCTTTCTCCTTTCCAGGCTTTCAGGGCCCTCAATGAATCCTAGGGCTCCGGAGAAGGCGGTTGGTCCACGTTTGCATGAGGAAAGCATATGGGTTATTGCAAATGCTGTTATGCCCTCTTCTCTGGGCTCCTGGCCCGCCCCCCACCCCCATACATAGTTATCTCATCTTATGGTGTTGCACCACTGTTCCTTGTTCAGTGGCTCAGTCATGTCTGACTCTTTGCGACCCTGTGGGGTGCTGCATGCCAAGCTTCCCTATCCTTCACCATTTCCCGGAGCTTGCTCAGACTCATGTCCAGAACCAAGGAGATGGAGTCAAGGCATCTGGCTTTAAGCTGGGCTCTACCACTTAGTGTGACTTCAGAGAACTCATCCAACTGCTTTGACCTCAGTGTTCTCCTTTGTAAGATAAGGTTAATAACTCCTACCTCCTAGAGCAGTCATTTTGTTATTATTGTTGTCTCATGTTATTTTTGGTTTGTGTTTTGTGTGCACAGTATTTATTTCAAATATTTGTTAAAATACCATTGGTTTATTCCTCAGCACAAGTACAATGTCCATGCCCTGAAGAAACTTAGGAAATATTATAGAACTTTATATCGTGTGAAATGCTGGAGTGGATGAATCACAACTTGCTCTCAAGATAGCTGGGAGAAATATCGACAACCTCAGGTACAGAGATGATACCACACTCATGGCAGAAAGTGAAGAGAAATTAAAGAGCTTCTTGATATTAGTAAAAGAGGAGACTAAGAAAGTTGACTTTAAAATCAATGTTCAAACAACTAAGATCATGGCATCTGGTCTCATCACTTCAAGGCAAATAGAAGGGGGAAAATTGGCCACAGTGACAGATCTTATTTTCTTGGGCTCCAAAACCATTGTGAATGGTGACTTTAAATAAAGAAATTAAAAGCCACAAAATTAAAAGATGCTCGCGCCTTGGAAGGAAAGCCCTATCAAATCTGCTGCTGCTAAGTCGCTTCAGTCATGTCCGACTCTGTGCAACGCCATAGACCTAGACAGCATATTCAAAAGCAGAAACATCACTTTGCTGACAAAGGTCCGTATAGTCAAAGCTATGTTTTTTCCATTAGTCATGTATGGATGTGACAGTTGGACCATAAGGAAGGCTGAGCACCAAAAATTGATGCTTTTGAACTGTGGTGTTGGAGAAGACTCTTGAGAGTCCTTTGGACAGCAAGGAGATCAAATCAGTCAATCCTACTAGGAAATCAGTCCTGAATATTCTTTGGAAGGACTGATGTTGAAATTGAAGCTTCAATACTTTGACCACTTGCTGCAAAGAGCTGACTTACTGGAAAAGATCCTGATGCTGGGAAAGATGGTGGGCAGGAAAAAAAGGGGGTGACAGAGGATGAGATGGCTGGATGGCATTCTTGAGTCAATGGAACATGAGTTTGAGCAAACTCCGGGAGATAGCGAAGGGCAGAGATGTCTGCCATTCTGCAGTCTATGGGGTCACAAAGAATTGGACTCAACTTAGCAACTGAACAACAGCAACAGAAAAGAGGACAAAACTTTAGCTGAAGCCTGACTGTTGCCCAGAGAACTAAATATGATCAGGTAGGTTGATCACTTTCTATAGTGTATTACAGATACTTTTATTTTGGACTAGTTTATGTGGGTTCACAGGCTCAGTGGTGAGGTTCCTGAAATATAGTTTTCTGTCTTGTAAACAGTGAAAGTTGGTGGCCATGAAGCTCTCAGAGGTGACATGGTAACTAAGAACAGAGAGGTTACTCAAATTAGGTCAGTTATGGCAACCCACTCCAGTATTCTTGCCTGGAGAATCCCATGGACAAAGGAGGCCTGGCGGGCCACAGTCCACAGGGTCACAAAGAGTCAGACACGACTGAGTGACTTCACACATTGAATATTAACACAGAAAGAAAATTTGTTATATATGGATTTAATAGAAAGTATGCCCTAATTTATGTCAAGCTGATCCATGAAACTGCTCCTGAGACTCTGTCTGGAATAATCTGAGTGATGCATTATATCAAAGATTGTATTCTGATTATATTTCTTTAATTCAATCAGAGGGGTTGCCTTAGGCTGACCTATAGTAGACTGTGACATCAAATCATTACATGGAGCTAATGCACAGAATACAAATGGGGGTTTTGTCTGTTGCCTTGAGAAGCAAAATACTGAGACTATCAGGAAGTAGGTTGTTATCTAGAATTGTTTGGCTATTTGGAGTGTCTAGGGTTGTGTAGACAGGATTTCAGGATTTCAATTTGCAGTTTTTGCTTCCATCCAACACTTCTATGAGCACTTACTGTGTTCCAGGCACTGTGCAAGGTGCTAGGGACCCAAAGGTGAACAGTATACAGTTGGATACTGGCTTGAAGGAATTCACTCTTGTGGAGGAGACAAATGTAGTTTTAAAAATATAGTTTATATCCATGTTCTAGCACTTATCCATGTGGGGAAAGTGCTATGAGGGCATGGAGTGCAAGCAATTAACTCATCCCGGGAGAATCACAGAGATAAAGGGCAAAAGCGGGGTTCCCCTGAGAAATAAGAGAGGGATGGTCATTCCTGAGGAAAAGGACACTGGCTGAAGTTGCATGGATTGGAGACAGTCACCAAGTGGGTGGCGGGGGGCCCAGAACACATGGTGGAACAGTGAGAGGCTGGTGAGGTCACATCGTTGAAGACCTGAACGGGTGACTTTCTGCAAACTGAAGAAATATGGCTCCAAAATGACATAAGTAATCAAAGTCATGCTTACTGCAAAATCTTAAAAACACTACCAAATTGCCTGAAGTGAAATGGTAAAGTTTTGGTTCTCCTCCCCTCCCCAGGCTCCAAATTCTACTCTAGAGAGACCCATGACTGACAGTATTTTTTGTGAATTCATCCATAGATTGTCCATGCATCTATAACACATATGTGTGCAGGTCTGTGTGCATTCAAAAATACATGTTTATACAAATCGAATCAATGTTTATGTACAGCTTATTGTAATGTCCGTGAAAAATTAAATTTTAGACATTATTCCATACCAGTCCATATATTTCTATCTTATTATTTTGAATGGCTGTGTGGTATTCCAGTGTTCTTGCCTGGAGAATCCCAGGGATGGGGGAGCCTGGTGGGCTTCCGTGTATGGGGTCGCATAGAGTTGGACACGACTGGAAGCGACTTAGCAGCAGAGGTATTCCATCATCTAGATGGGCCACAATTTGACAAAGGTTCTTCTCAACTTTTAACTTTGGAAATGTCCACTGACTTTCTCAGATCTCAAGTTAAGATAGCAGTAAGATAATACTGATAATCATTCAAAATATACTTTTGGGTTAAAAGCATCCTGCTAGCAGAAGGGGATAACTGTCTTTTCGGGTCTCCTTGAGTTATTCGTCTCCACAGAAGTACTGTGCTAGTTAGTTTGATCAGAAGTTCTGAGCACTTTTCTGCTCCTAGGGCAGCTGCAGAGGAGCTGGCGCCGAGGGCTAGCTGCTGAAGCATCAGCAGAGGTTCAGGGGTCAGGAACGCTTAAATCCGCCCCCTGAGCAGAATGCTGAGGAGCTGGACTCACATGGGTGGGTGACTGTTTTCTCATTTTAATCGGTCCATCAACAAACAATATTTGAATACTTGTGCCCAGTATCAAGCAGTAGGGCAAACATGATTCCTGCCTTTGTGTAACTTATAATCTGATTAGAGAAACGAGATTCGTGAAGCAGTTAGCACCATTCATTAAGCAATATGTAAGTGGTCTTGAATTATGTCCTATAGAGAAGCACTGTAGCCACTATTAAGAAGGATGAGGTAAGTTTGGCTAGGGTAATCAGGAAGGTCTTTCTGGGTAGAGTGAGATGTGAATAGGTTTAGGAAGATGAGTAGAATTCCAACAAATAGGACACTAAAGAGGGGCTTTCCAGCCAAACCCAGGGTACAGTCATAACCATTCAGTTGACTGATAGGAGTATTCAATCCAGCTGTTTGGTTAAATAAAAGAAAAGATCTAAATTTTCTGTCTGTAGTCTCAGACACCAAAGCATCCTACAATTCTCCTTTGCTCATGAGTCACAAATTCTTCCTGGCAAATAAAGAAAGTAATGGTTACTTCCAATCATGAAAATAAGTTGTAGGGCTTTGATACTGTTGAGGTTTATGCCCTAACCCTCCTATTTTCAGCCATGTCATCACTCTTATCTCCCGGCTGTCTGGAGAAGTTTGATTGGCTACTGCTTCTAAAACCAGGGCAAGACATTATGTTTGACTTTCAGATATATTGAACCATAATCAGAAGATAGCCCAAGATTTATGAAAGAAGAACTCAAATGGATAGTCTGCTGTCATGAAATCTGTTCCATTAAAAACCGTGGTGTGGGTGACTTGGGGAAAGCCTTTGAGTCTAACTTTAAGTAATTTCTTAGTGTATATTCCCAGGGTATACCTCAATCTCCCATATGGTTTCCCTAGATGTGTGTTAGGAAGAGTTCTCTTTTAACCTGGGTTATGGGAAACCAAGGGAGGTTTTTAAATCTAAGTGAACAAAGGATATGACAGAGTGAAGCCTATCCCAGGAGTTTGAAGACCTGATCTGTATCCTGGATCTGCCATTTAATTTACCTTATCTTGGTTGAGTTATGTCACTCATTTGGAAGGACTAACTTTGTGAAAATAAGAAACATTGTTCAAGTAGGCAGACTGTTGCATCTTGCTCTAAAACCCTCTCAGAAGCACAAAGTTGAAGTAGGGCAGGTGTTCTGTGTTGTTCGGTCACTACGTTGTGTATGACTCTTTGCTACCCCATGGACTACAGCATGCCCGGTTCCCCTGTCCTTCCTATCTCCTGGAGTTTGTTCAGATTCATATCACTAGCTTCCCTGGTGGCTCAGAGGTTAAAGCATCTGCCTGCAATGTGGGAGACCTGGATTCAATCCCTGGGTCGGGAAGATCCCCTGGAGAAGGAAATGACAACCCACTCCAGTATTCTTGCCTGGAGAATCCCATGGACTGAGGAGCCTGGTGGGCTACAGTCCACAGGGTCACAGAGTCGGACACGACTGAGCAACTTCACTTTCAAGTCAGTAATACCATCCAATCATCTCATCCTCTATCGCTCCCTTCTCTTGCCCTCAATCTTTCCAATGAATGTCTTTTCCAATGAGTTGGCTCTTTACATCAGGTGGCCAAAGTATTGGTGCTACAGGATCAGTCCTTCCAATAAATATTCAGGGTTGATTTCCTTTAGGATTGACTGGTTTGATTTCCTTGCAGGTGTTCTAGTTGTAGGGAATTATGGATGCATGTCAGAGCAGTCCTAAACTGTATACAAAATTTGGTGTATATGTGTGTTTCTGGGGAAAGACTCCATAGCTTTCATTTGATTTCCAAAGAAGTTCACGGCTTCCCCACAGTTAATCATCTCTGGATGATAGAAACTAAAGACATCTCAACTTTGAAAATGTTATCATCCTTTGATTTGCTATCTTTGTAGTAAAACTTACAGAGTAAATATTTTTACAGGCAGAAGGACTGGAATAAATCCTTTAATATCATACTTTCTTCACTTTGATCTGAGGCTAATTTCATATATGGAGGCATATATTTTACTAGAGAATTCTTTGCAGATCAAAGTCTTATAATTTTTGTTCTATTAAACTTGCAGTTGTTTATATGCTGACTGTGTTTATTGCAGTATTAACACTTCTCTAAAATGACCTTGGGAAGAAAGCATTGCTCTTTAGATACAAGAGTGTTCCCCAAGGTTTTCTATGATCTAGCCTTGAATTATGAGGTTGGGTATTCCAGGCGAAACATTTGTTCACTCTCTTACTTCCCTGAGAAAAAATGTCTTTTCTGAGTTATTTACTCTTATTTCCTCAGTGTTTACTTTTTCAGTTGGTCACTATAAGGCTGTACATTTGAACAGAGTTTCTGAGTCTTCCATAGAAGCAGAATGAACACACTGCTCCATGTTGCCCAATGTCTACTGTATAAAGTAGTCAATAAGATCCTCTCCTTTATAAATATAGTCAATAAGATCCTTGGGGGAAAGTCTTTGCAAAATGAATTGCAATCTTTCTATCAAAAAGTGACCTATGCAGTTTATTTCCCCTTTTGCTTTATCTGGCAGCACTCTCAGCGCCAGTTCATGCTAAAGGATAATTTGCAAGTGGTTATTCATTATAGGTATTTGCATGCCTCTATTTTTTTTTTACTGTATTTACTCCACTATTACAATTTCTCATTTTTTTGGATTATAAAAGAACACATTTTCATTGAAAAAGAATGTACAGAAGAAAGTAAGAATCATGAGAACTCTCATCATTAGGAGAAACACTTGTTAACTTTCTGGCTTCCAGGGTTTCTTTTATGCATAGACACTCTTTTCAAGAATCAGTGCCTTGTCATGGCAAAGGGGCTTGTATAACTCAAAGGAAGCTGTGAGCCATACCCATGCATGGTCACACAAGACAGACGGGTCATAGTGGAGAGTTCTGACAAAACGTGATCCACCGGAGGAGGGAACGGCAAACCATCCCAGTATACTTGCCAAGAATGCACTGGTCATAGCAAACACCCTTTTTCCAACAGCACAAGAGATGACTTTACATATGGACATTACCAAATGGTGAATACCGAAATCAAATTGATTACATTCTTTGTAGCCTAAGATGGAGAAGCTGTAAACAATCAGCAAAAATAAGACCTGGAGCTGACTGTGGCTCGGATCATCAGCTTCTCATAGCAAAATTTAGGCTTAAACTAAAGAAAGCAGGGGAAACCACTAGGCCAGTCAAGGCACGACTTAAATCAAACCCTCTATGAATATGCAGTGGAGGTGGTGAATAGATTCAAGGGATTAGAACTAGTAAACAGTGTGCCTGAAAACTATGGACAGAGCTTCATAATATTGTACAGGAGGCAGCAGACAATACCATCTCAAAGAAAAAGAAAAGCAAGAAGGTGAAGTGGTTATTGGAGGAGGTTTTACAAATAGATGAAGAAAGAAAAGAAGCGAAAAGCAAGGGAGAAAGGGAAAAATAGACCCAACTAAATGCAGAGTTCCAAAGAATAGCAAGGAGAGACAAGAAGACCTTCTTCAATTAACACTGCATAAAAATAGAGGAAAACAGCAGAAGGGGGAAAGACTAGAGATCTCTTCAGGAAAACTGGAAATATCAAGGGAACGTTTCACCCAAAGACGGGCACAATAAAGGACAGAAATGGCAGAGGCCTAGTAGAAGCAGAAGAGAGAAAGAAGAGATGGAGAGAATACGTGGAAGAATTGTACAAAAAAGGTGTTAATGAACCAGATAACCACAAGAGTGTGGTCAGTCACCCAGAGCCAGACACTCTGGAGTGTGAAGTCAAGAGGGCCTTAGGAAGCACCGCTGTCAATAAAGCTAGTGGATGCAATGGAATTCCAGTAGAGCTCTTCAAAACCCTAAAGAAGATGCTGTGAAAATGTTGCACTCAATATGTCAGCAAATTTGGAAGACCTGGCAGTGGCTTCAAGGCTGGAAAATATCAATCCCCATCCAAATTCCCAAGAGGGGTAGTATGAAAGAATGTTCCAACCATCGGACAATTGCACTCAACTCCCATGCTAATAAGGTCATGCTTAACATCTTGCATGCTAGGCTTTAGCATTATGTAAACCAAGAACTTCCAGAAGTCCAAGCTGGGTTTAAAAAGGCAGAGGAACCAGATCAAATTGCCAACATTCTCTGGATCATAGAGAAAGCAAGGGAATTCCAGAAAAACATCAACCTCTGTTTCATTGATTTCACTAAAGCTTTTGACTATGTGGATCATAACAAACTGTGGAAGCTAGCTTTTAAAGAGATAGGAATACCAGACCATCTTACCTGTCTCCTGAGAAACCTGTATGCGCCTCAAGAGGCAACAGTTAGAACAACTGATTGGTTCAATATGGAGAAAGGAGTACAAGAAGGCTGTCTGTTATCATCCTGTTTATTTAACTTACACGCTAAGAAGAGGTGGCAAGAATACACAGAAGAACTGTACAAAAAGATCTTCACAACTCAGATAATCACGATGGTGTGATCACTCATCTAGAGCCAGACATCCTGGAATGTGAAGTCAAGTGGGCCTTAGAAAGCATTACTACAAACAAAGCTAGTGGAGGTGATGGAATTCCAGTGGAGCTGTTTCAAATCCTAGAAAATGATGCTGTGAAAGTGCTGCACTCAATATGCCAGCAAATTTGGAAAACTCAGCAGTGGCCACAGGACTGGAAAAGATCAGTTTTCATTCCAATCCCAAAGATAGGCAATGCCAAAGAATGCTCAGACTACCACACAGTTGCACTCATCTCACACGCTGGTAAAGTAATGCTCAAAATTCTCCAAGCCAGGCTTCAGCAATACGTGAACTGTGAACTTCCAGATGTTCAAGGTGGTTTTAGAAAAGGCAGAGAAACCAGAGATCAAATTGCCAACATCTGCTGGATCATGGAAGAAGCAAGAGAGTTCCAGAAAAACATCTATTTCTGCCTTATTGACTATGCCAAAGCCTTTGACTGTGTGGATCACAATAACTGTGGAAAATTCTGAGAGAGATGGGAATACCAGACCACCTGACCTGCCTCTTGAGAAATCTGTATGCAGGTCAGGGAGCAACAGTTAGAACTGGACATGGAACAACAGACTGGTTCCAAATAGGAAAAGGAGTACGTCAAGGCTGTATATTGTCACTCTGCTTATTTAACTTATATGCAGAGTACATCATGAGAAACGCTGGGCTGGAAGAAATACAAGCTGGAGTCAAGATTGCCGGGAGAAATCTCAATAACCTCAGATATGCAGATGACACCACCCTTATGGCAGAAAGTGAAGAGGAACTAAAAAGCCTCTTGATGAAAGTGAAAGAGGAGAGTGAAAAAGTTGGCTTAAAGCTCAACATTCAGAAAACGAAGATCATGGCATCTGGTCCCATCACTTCATGGGAAATAGATGGGGAAACAGTGGAAACAGTGTCAGACTTTATTTTTGGGGGCTCCAAAATCACTGTAGATGGTGACTGCAGCCATGAAATTAGAGGACTTACTCCTTGGAAGAAAAGTTATGACCAACCTAGATAGCATATTCAAAAGCAGAGACATTACTTTGCCAACTAAGGTCCGTCTAGTCAAGCCTATATTTTTTCCAGTAGTCATGTATGGATGTGAGAGTTGAACTGTGAAGAAGGCTGAGTGCCGAAGAATTGATCCTTTTGAAGTGTGGTGTTGGAGAAGACTCTTGAGAGTCCCTTGGACTGCAAGGAGATCCAACCAGTCCATTCTGAAGGAGATCAACCCTGGGATTTCTTTGGAAGGAATGATGCTAAAGCTGAAACTCCAGTACTTTGGCCACCTCATGTGAAGAGTTGACTCATTGGAAAAGACTCTGATGGTGGGAGGGATTGGGGGCAGGAGGAGTAGGGGACGACAGAGGACGAGATGGCTGAATGGCATCACTGACTTGATGGCTGTGAGTCTGAGTGAACTCTGGGTGTTGGTGATGGACAGGGAGGCCTGGTGTGCTGCGATTCATGGGGTTGCAAAGAGTCAGACATGACTGAGTGACTAAACTGAACTGAACTGAATTGAAGCACATCATGTGAAATGCCAGGCTGGACGTGTTACAAGCTGGAATCAGGATAGGTGGGAGAAACATCAACAGTCTCAGATATGCAGATGATATCACTCTAATGGCAGAAAGCAAAGAGGGACTAAAAACCCCTTGATCAGGGTGAAGGAGAAAAGTGAAAAAGCCAGCTTAAAACTAAATATTAAAAAAACCAGGATCATGGCATCTGGTCCCATTACTTCATGGAAAATATAAAGAGAAAAGGTGGAAGCAGTGACAGATTTCCTCTTCTTGGACTCTAAAGTCACTGTGGATGGTGACTGCAGCCATGAAATCAGAATTCAGTTGCTTCTTTGAAGGAAAGTTATGACAAATCTAGACAGTGTGTTGAAAAGCAGAGACATCACTCTGCCAACAAAGGTCCGTATCATCAAGGCTATGTTCTTCCCAGTGGTCATGTATGGTTGTGAGAGCTGGATCATAAAGAAGGCAGAGAGCCAAAGAATTGATGCTTTTGAACTGTGATGCTGGAAAAGACTCCTGAGAATCCCTTGGACAGCAAAGAGATCAAACCAGTCAATCTTGAGGGACATCAACCCCAAAAACTCATTGGAAAGACTAATGTTGAAGCTGAATCGTGAGTATTTTGATCACTGATGTAAATATTCCACTCATTAGAAATATCCCTGATGCTGGGAACGATTGAGGGCAGAAGGAGAAGAGGACATTAGAGGATGAGATGGCTGGATGTCATCACTGATGTAGTGGACATGACCTTGGGCAAACTCTGGGAGATAGTAAGGGATAGGGAGGCCTGGCATACTGTAGTCCATGGGTTACAAAAAGTCAGAAATGGCTGAGCAACTGAACAATAACAACTCTTTTCGTAAGGCTGTCGATTGTACAGGCTGTTATATAAACTCACTTTTATTTTGCTATTATTTATAATAATATATTATGAGCATTTCCCATTTATATTAATTTTCTTTATGAGCGTGAGTTTTGATGATAGTATGGTATTCTATAATAAAGATCTACCATTGTTTTGAAGAATTCTAAGGTTGATATCTTTATGCATGAATGTTTGTTTTCCTTTTATTTATTTAGAATAAATACCCAGAAGTGAAATTACTAAACTTATTTTAAAGATTTTCATTACTATTGAAAATTTTCTTTCTATAAATGTTGTAACAATTTACATTTCACACCAGTGGTGTTTGAGGGTAGCTATTTCCTCACACCATTGTTGACACTACGGAGCATTTTTTTTTTCCTTAACTCATCCAATAAAAAAAGATGTAGTTTGTTTGAGTTTGCATGTCTTTGATTTTAAAATGACTTAGTATCTTAAACATTTTATTAACTATTTGGAGGTTTCTATATGTGTGAACTGTCTGTTGTTGTCCTTTGCCTATTTTTCCATTGGGGCACTGGCTTCTTTCCTTATTGTTTTACAAAAGTTCTTTATATATTAAGAAGCATATCCTTTTGCCATCTATCTTGCATATGTTTCTCCCATTAATCTGTTGGTCATCTATTGCTGTGAGAGCCATATAATATGGGGAGTACAAATAAAGACACCAGAGCTGGATTTTCTGGATTCATAGCACAACTCTGAAATTATTTAATGCCTGTGTTCATCTCTTTCCTTATTTCTCAATTTGGATAACAGAGCCATCTTCCTGATATGTCAATACTTGGAGTGGTGCCTGGCATATCATGTGTACTCAGTTAATACTAACTAGTTTCATCAATTACGGATTTATTTTTAAAGACTGTGTTTTATATTGTACTAATTTCATAGCTATCTTTTATCTTTTTTGTGGGTGTGTGGACAAGGGTGGTGGGAGAATCAAAAGAAGGATAAAGTGTATGAGTCGATTCCATTAGCACTTTGTGTCAGCTTTGCAAAGAAATAATACTTCTCCAACTCCAGGTTTGATTTCCACCCAAAATAAATGTAGGTGCATAGAAAAAAGGTAACTTTATAGGCTTGGAATGTGCTGATCATCAAACCCATGGGCTCTTGCATCTATTTAATTGTTCTGTTTTAAATGACAGATGATGTTCCAGTGACCTTTTTCTATGAGGATCTCAGGACATCCCATAGGTCTTTAATTTAAGCTTCATCCTTTCCATCCAGGAAGTAATCCAAGTCGGGCTGTCTTGTTTAAAGGGGAAGAAAATGACAGGGATACTAGGAGGTTTATTCATGAAGGAGCTGCCAGTTAGCCATCTACCCCAGAAGGACACAGAATAATCTGGCTTGAGACCGGAGACCCCACCAGCTGAAAATAAAACAAATTATGTTCCAAATTTGATCCAGAAATGAGAAGTTAAGAGCCTCCAATTTGAAAATAATCGCATCCGCTGTATCTTCATCCTCCAAATGAGGACTCTCTTCCATTTTAGTTAGTGTGAAATGTTCCTTTTATTTCTGTTCTCCGAGTCTTGACATCACTAAAAATAAGTGACTCAATTACACTTGTGCATAAGCAGCTGGAAAACTACCAAAAATCTTCCCAGCTCTAAACAGTGTAAACAGAGACACCAGAGGAGGGAAGGAGGAAAAGAGGAAACAAAAGTGAAGCGTGCAAGAGAATTTAAAAATAAAAAGTTACACAAAAGAAGGTCCCAGGGAAAAGCTGTGGAGTGTTAATTCCATGTCTTGGTTCCTGGTAGCATGTCGCAGTCCATAAACCTCTGGGTCCACAAAGCAAACCAGGTGGAAAAAAGGATCAGGAAACTTTATAAACACCTTGCAAATCAATGTGCCCAGCCAAGACACATTCCAACGCTCATCCTGGGAAAATGTTGGCAGACACCTCCGGTCCGACGCCCTAAGGATCTTGGGGGCCTCATCTACAACTTGAGGACTAATGGGAAAAATGGAAACAGAATCCTGGCTGGCCAGCCAGCCCCAAAATACAACCACAAACCCCCATCAGTTTCCAAAGACTGGTCTTTTGTGGTAGCTCTTAGCTCAGAAGGCACAATTACAAAAATGAAATGTTCCAAACGTCCTATACACCCACAGCATTCTTTTCGTTTACTGTCTTGGGTGGAAGAATATACTTTGTCTCCTAGAGTCCTCTTGCCAGGAAAGAAAAGCAGGTTTGGCCAGCAGAAACCTGGTTGTCTTTATTCCTTCCTCTCTGTTCCTCGGGAGAGGAAGGGAAAGGTCAGATCAGCTGTGCAGCTCAGCCATATCACCCTGTGTTGAGCTGTGTGTTATCTATATGCTTTCGGGGAGAACCTCACTGGAGATGAAAGTGGGTCACCAGGCGGTGAAAGGGGCAGGAGCCTTGACTGAGAATAAAGAGACGCGAGAGCTGGGTTAAACCCGGGACCTGGAGCTCAGTGCTTCCTCTACAAAGTTGGCCAGAGAGGAAAAAGGCGAGCGTTTCTCTGGGTGACCTCTCTCTCCTTCTCCCGCTGTCTCTGCCCCTGCTCTGCTCTCGTTTCAATCAGTAAATGAAGTGTCTGTGGGAGCCCAGGAATCTGTGATGGGACCCCCAAGGGCAGTGGCAGAGAGCTTTCCTCTCTTTCCACACAAAGACAGGCCAAAGGGGAATGGTTTAAATTGCTTCCAGCAGGATTTAGGTTCGCAGGAGGAAAATCTCTCTGAGTACGATGAGCCTCTGGAATGCATTACTAAGGGAGGCAATGGAATCCACTTCAGAGATCTCCGAGGACGCCTTGGAATGCTAATCTTTCCTTAATGGCTAATATTTTGGTGTAATCAGAGGCGGAGGCATGGATGAGCTTTTAAGTCCCTTTGACTCCTGAGATTTGAGTCTGTGCTGGCAGGAAGATGAAATATCAATCGTCCTGTGACATCTTTAGTATCCAAACCCAGCTTCATGTAGATTGCCTGAGGCTCCTTGGGCATTTGCTCCCCGACTGGTGATCAGGTTTGGGACTTGAGTGTGTAGATCTGGTGGTGGTGGGAGGGTAGGGGTGAGATGGGGGAGGGGGACTGGGAAGAAAAGAATCACATTGAAAACAACAGGAGTAAAAAGACCAGCAAGGGAGTTGGAGCCAAAATTTTTAGGAAGTGCTGAAATTTGAGTGAGGGAAATGACAATAATCTATCAAATATTCTAAGGGGTAAGAACCCTGCCAGACTGGAAAGCAGAGCTAAGGCTCCCATGCTGGGTGGAAGGAAGATGAAAAGGGAGAATATTAAGAGCAGGATTCTTAACTTATGGGACCCCTGAGATGCTCAAGCTCACCATAGGTATGTCAGAGGAGTTGAGGAGGGAGTAAATGAATGAATGAAAAAATGTATTAAAATGCAATATTAACCATAGTTAACATTCAGAAATTTACAAACGAATTGAAGAATGGCTTCAAAGAGATCTTTATAGTAGTGTGTCACTAGTTCAGTTCAGTTCAGTTGCTCAGTCATGTCCAACTCTTTGCGACCCCATGGACTGCAGCACATCAGGCCTCCCTGTCCATCACCAACTCCTGGAGTTTACTCAAACTCATGTCCACTGAGTTGGTGAAGCCATCCAACCAACTCATCCTCTGTCATCCCCTTCTCCTCCCACCTTCAATCTTTCCCAGCATCAGGGTCTTTTCAAATGAGTCAATAGCCCCTTTTAATTTTGGGGGCGAAACCTAGTGTGTACGGATTTGAGGGTAAACTTGTGTTTGCTCCTGGAGGGGCTTCACATGGGTAAATGAGGGCCATGTGTTTGAAAGTTAAGGCCTGGCTCTCAGTGAAGATCTCATAGATGGATCTAACTGGTAAGACAAGCAGGTGAGTCTGCCTGGTCCTTTGGAGGTCCACAGCTTAGTACTAAGATACGCTTATTGGTGTACCTGCATTGTTAGAATACTTATCTGTGCAGAGAGTCAGCACCTTTCTTCCTCCAAAGCAATTTTGTTGTATAAGAGTGCTCATTTCTACTGATTACTTTGGTAGAAACAACCTGTATGTTTACATGATGGGAGTTTGGGCTAGCCAACATATTGCTTTCCAGTTGTTTTTAAAACACTTTGCCTTTCCTTTATTATTTTTTAATCTTTTTTTATGGAAGGGTAATTGCTTTACAAAATTTTGTTGTTTTCTGTCAAACCTCAACATGAATCAGCCATGCGTATACATATATCCCCTCCCTTTTGAAACTCCTTCCCATCTCCCTCCCATCCCCCCTCTAGGTTGATACAGAGGCTCTGTTTAAGTTTCCTGAGTCATACAGCAAATTCCTGTTTGCTATCTATTTTACATATGGTAATGTAAGTTTCCACATTACTCTTTCTTAACATCTCACCCTCTCCTCATGTCTCACCGTCTCCCCATGTCCATAAGCCTATTGTCTATGTCTGTTTCTCCATTGCTGCCCTGTAAATAAATTCTTCAGTACCATTTTTCTATATTCCATATATGTGCATTAGAATATGATATTTATCTTTCTCTTTATGACTCACTTCACTCTGTATAATAGGTTCTAGGTTCATCCACCTCATCAGAACTGACTCAAATGCATTCCTTATTATGGCTGAGTAATATTCCATTATGTACATGTACCACAACTTCTTTATCCATTCATCTGTCAGTGGACATCTAGGTTGCTTCCATGTTCTAGCTATTGTAAATAGTGCTGCAATGAACAATGGGATACATGTGTCTTTTTCAACCCTGGTTTCCTCAGGTATATGCCTAGGAGTGGGATTCCTGAGTCATATGTTGGTTTTATTCCTAGTTTTTAAGGAATCTCCATACCATCTTCCACAGTGGCTATATCAATTTATATTCCCACCAACAGTGCAAGAGTGTTCCCTTTTCTCCAGACCCTTTCCAGCATTTATTGTTTGTAGACTTTTTGATGGCCATTCTGACTGGTGTGAGGTGATATCTCATTGTTTTGATTTGCATTTCTCTAGTAATGAGCAATGTTGAGCATCTTTTTCTTGTGTTTGTTAGCCATCTGTATGTCTTCTTTCAAGAAATGTCTGTTTAGGTCTTTTTCCTACTTTTTGATTGAGTTGTTTGTTTTTCTAGCATTAAATTATATGAGTTGCTTGTACATTTTGAAAATTAACCCTTTGTCAGTTTTATTTGCTATTATTTTTTTGCCATTCTGAGGGTTGTCTTTTCACCTTGATTATAGTTGCCTTTGCTGTGCAAAAGCTTTTAAGTTTAATCAGGTCCTGCTTGTTTACTTTTGTGTGTGTGGTTTTTTTTCTCCATTACTGTAGGAGGTGGGTCACAGAGGATCTTGCTTTGATTTATGTCATCGAGTGTTCTGCCTCTGTTTTCCTCTAAGAGTTTTATAGTTTCTGGTCTTACAGTTAGGTTTAATCCATTTTGAGTTTATCTTTGTGTATGGTGTTAGGAAGTGTTCTAATTTCATTCTTTTACATGTAGCTGTCCAGTTTTCCCAGCCCCATTTATTGAAGAGGCTGTCTTTGCCCCATTGTATATTCTTGCCTCCTTTGTCAAAAATAAGGTACCCATAGATGTATGGGTTTATTTCTGGGCTTTCCATCTTGTTCCATTGGTCTATTTTTCTGTTTTTGTGCCAGTACCATACTGTTTTGATGACTGTAGCTTTGTAGTATAATCTGAAGTCAGGAAGGTTGATTCCTGCAGCTCCATTCTTCTTTCTCAAGACTGCTTTGGCTATTTGGGGTCTTTTGTGTTTCCATATGAATTGTGAATTTATTTGTTCTAGTTCTGTGAAAAATGCTATTGGTAATTTGTTGGGGATCACACTGAATCCATAGATTGCATTGGTAGTATAGTCATTTTCACAATATTGATTCTTCCTACCCAGGAACATGGACTATCTCTCCATCTGTTTATGTCATCTTTGATTTCTTTCATCAGTGTCTTATAATCTTCTGGGTACAGTTCTTTTTCTCCTTAGGTAAGTTTATTCCTAGATATTTAATTCTTTGTGTTGCAGTGGTGAATGGGGTTGATTCCTTAATTTTGCTTTCTGATTTTTCATTATTAGTATGTAGAAATGCAAGTGATTTCTGTGTACTGATTTTGTATCCTGCAACCTTGCTTAATTTACTGACTATCTCTAGTAATCTTCTGATACTATCTTTAGGGTTTTCTATGTACAGTATTGTGTTATCTACAGTGAGAACTTTAATTCTCTATCGATCTGGATTCTTTTTATATCTTTTTCTTCTCTGATTTCTGTAGCTTGGGCTTCCAGAACTATGTTGACTAATAGTGGCGAAAGTGGACACCCTTGTCTTGTTCCTGATCTTAGGGGGAATGCTTTCAGTTTTTTACCACTGAGAATGTTTGCTGTAAGCTTGTCATATATTGCCTGTACTATGTTGAGGTAGGTTCCTTCTGTGCCCATTTTTTGAAGAGTTTTAGTCATAAATGGATGCTGTATTTTGTCAGAGGCTTTTTCAGCATCCATTGAGATTATCATATGGCTTTTATCTTTCAGTTGGTTAATATGGTGTATCACATTGATTTGTATATATTGACGAATCCTTGCATTTCTGGAATAAACCCAACTTGATCATGGTGTATAAGCAGTTCATCAGTGATATTGGCCTGCAGTTTTCTCTTTTTGTGTTGTCTTTGTCTGGTTTTGGTATCAGGGTGATGATGGCCTCTTAGAATGAATTTGGAAGTGTTCCTTCCTCTGCAATTTTTGAAAGAGTTTTAGAAGGATAGGCATTCAGTTCAGTTCAATTGCTCAGTCATGTCCGACTCTTTTTGACCCCACAGACTTCAGTATGCCAATCTTCACTGTCCATCACCAAATCCTGGAGCCTACTTAAACTCATGTCCATTTTGTTGGTGATGCCATCCAACCATCTCATCCTCTGTCATCCCCCTCTCCTCCTGTTTTCAATCTTTTCCAGAATCAGGGTCTTTTCACAGTTCTTTGCTTCAGGTGGCCAAAGTATTAGAGTTGCAGCTTCAGCATCAGTCCTTCCAATGAATATTCAGGACTGATTTCCTTTAGGATGGTTGGATCTCCTTGTAGTCCAAGGGACTTTCAAGAGTCTTCTCCAACACCACAGTTCAAAAGCATCAATTCTTCAGTGCTCAGCTTTCTTTATAGGCCAACTCTCACATCCATACATGACTACTGGAAAAACCATAGCTTTGACTAGATGGACCTTTGTTGGTAAAGTAGTGTCTCTGCTTTTTAATATGCTGTCTAGGTTGGTCATAGCTTTTCTTCCAAGGAGCAAGCATTTTTTAATTTCACGGTCACTATATGCAGTGATTTTGGCATTAGCTCTTCCCTAAATGTTTGATAGAATTCACCTATAAAGCCATCTGGTCCTGGGCTTTTGTTTTTTGGGAGATTTTTGATCACAGCTTCAATTTCATTGCTTGTAATTGGGTTGTTCATAATTTCTATTTCTTCCTGGTTCAATCTTGGAAGATTGAACTTTTCTAAGATCCTGTCTATTTCTTCCATGTAGTTTATTTATTGCCATATAGTTGTTCATAACAGTCTCTTATAATCCTTTGTATTACTGCATTGTCTGTTGTAACCTCTCCTTTTTCATTTCTAATTTTGTTGATTTGATTCTTCTCTCTTTTTTTCTTGATGAGTCTGGGTAAAGGTTTGTCAGTTTTGTTTATCTTCTTAAAAAACCATCTTTTAGTTCTATTACTCTTTACTATTGTTTCTTTCATTTCTTTTTGTTTCTGTCTGGATCTTTATGATTTCTTTCCTTCTACTAATTTTGGGTTGTTGTTGTTGTTGTTCTTCTCCTTCTTTTTCCAGTTGTTTTAGGTGTAAAGTTAGGTTATCTTTTCGATGTTTTTCTTGTTTCTTGCAGTAGGATTGTATTGCTATAAACATCCTTCTTAGGATTGCTTTTGCTACATCCCATAGGTTTTGAGTTGTCCTGTTTTCATTGTCATTTGTTTCTAGAAATTTTTGATTTACTTTTTTATTTCTTTAGTAACCTGTTGGTTATTTAGAAACATATTGTTTAATCTCCATGTGTTTGTGTTTCTTACAGCATTTTCTTGTACTTGATATCTAGTCTCATAGCTTGTGGTCAGAGAAAATGCTTGATATGATTTCAATTTTCTTAAATTTACTGAGGTTTGATCTTTAACCCAAAATGTGGTCTATCCTGGAGAATGTTACATGTGCACCTGAGAAGAAGGTATATTCTTCTGCATTTAGATGGAATGCCCTGAAGATATCAATGAGATCCATCTCAACTAATGTATCATTTAAGACTTGTCTTTCCTTATTAATTTTCTGCTTTGATGATCTGTCCATTGGTGTTAGTGTGGTGTTAAAGTCTCCTACTATTATTGTGTTACTGCCAATTTCTCTTTTTATGTCTATTCCTATTGCCATTTTCTTAATTGTTTGGGGTTGATTTTGTAGATCTTTTTTCTTCTTTTTGTATTTCTTGACTATATAAGTCTGTTTAACATTTAGTGTAAAGCTGGTTTGGTGGTACTGAATTCTCTTAACTTTGCTTGTCTGAAAAGCTTTTTATTTCTCCATCGATTTGAATGAGATCCTTGCCAGGTACAGTAATCTTGGTTGTAGATTTTTCCCTTTCAGTCCTTTAAATATATCCTGACATTCCCTTCTGGCCTGCAGAATTTCTGCTGAAAGATCAGCTGCTAAGCCTATGGGGTTTCTCTTGTATGCTACTTGTTGCTTCTCCCTTGCTACTTTTAATATTCTTTGTTTGTGTTAGTTGATTAGTATGTGTCTTGATGTTTCTCCTTGGGTTTATCCTGTATGGGATTCTTTGTGCCTCTTGGACTTGACTGTTTCCTTTTCCATGTTGGGGAAATTTCCGACTATAATCTCTTCAAAAAATTTTCTCACACCCTTTCTTTTTCTCTTCTTCTTCTAGGATCCCTATAATTCGAATGCTGGTCTATTTGATATTGTCCCAGAGTCTCTGAGACTATTCTCAGTTCTTTTTGTTCTTTTACTTTATTCTGCTCTTCAGAAATTATTTCCACCATTTTCTCTTTCAGCTCACTGGTTCATCCTTCTGCTTTAGATATTCTGCTATCGATTCCTTCTAGAGTGCTTTTAATTTCAGTAATTGTGTTGTTTGTCTCTGTATACTTGCATTCTTCTAGTCTTTGTTAATTGATTCTTGCATTTTCTTCATTTTGCTTTCAAGGTTTTTGATCATTTTTACTATCAATAATTGGTATTCTTTTTCAGGTAGTTTGCCTATTTCCTCTTCATTTATTTGGACTTCTGTGTTTCTAGCTTGTTCCTTCATTTGTGTAGTATTTCTCTGCCTTTTCATTATTATTATTTTTAATTTATTTTGAGATCTTTAACTCATTTGAGGTCTCCTTTTCCCAAGCTTCAAGGCTGAATTCTTTCTTTTGGTTTCTGCCCTCCTAAGTTTGGTCTGGTGATTTGTGTAAGCTTCTTATCAGGTGAGATTTGTGCTGAGGTTTTGTTTGTTTGATTGATTTTCCTCTGATGGGCAAGGCTGAGTGAGGTGGTAATCCTGTCTGCTGATGATTGGGTTTATATTTTTTGTTTGTTTGTTGTTTAGATGAGGTGCCTGTACAAGGTGCGGCTGGTGGTTGGGTGATGCTGGGTCTTGGATTCCAGTGGTTTCCTTTGTGTGACTTCTCCCTATTTGACACTCCCTAGGGTTAGTTCTCTGGTAGTCTAGGGTCTTGGAGTCAGTGCTCCCACTCCAAAGGCTCAGGGCTTGATCTCTAGATGCAAGCACACCCTACAGATGATCTCCTCTTTTGCAGTGTGGTTTCCAAACAGAATTTGCTCATGGGTTCACTAGATGGGTCATTTCAGAAGCTCCTGGTCACTGGAAAGTCTCATGGGCAGGGGAGCCTGGTGGGCTATAGTCCGTGGGGTCACAAAAGAGTTGGACACGCCTTAGCGACTGAGCACAGTAGATGGAACAAGTTAAAATGATGTCATATTGGATTACAATGGGTCCTACATCCCATGAAAAATTCAGAAGATTTCCAGTTCAGTGGCTTTCAAGCTATTTTGGCCACATCTTCTATTAAAAAATATAATTTGCATTATGACTACAGTAGGCTGAATAATGCCACTCCCTCCAAAGACATTTGAATCATAACTTCCAGAACCTGTGAATGTCACTGGTCCCTTAGGTCTAGGTCACATGGGTCTCCTCCTCTTGAAGGGGGCACTCAAAACTCATGGTCTGCAGAATACTCAGGACAGCAAGGAGCAAGGGAGAAGGACTTGGGAACCCTAAGGGACTGTTTCTGCACACACTCTGAGGCTAGGAGGCATGCCCTCTATTATTATTTTTAAATTGAGTTGTTTTAATTGAAGCATAGTTGATTTACAATATCATGTTCATTTTAGATGTACAACATAGTGATTCAACATTTTTATAGCATATATTCCATGTAACATTATTATGTGATATTGGTTATTTTCCCTCTATTGTATATTACTTCCTTGTATCATTTGTTTTATGCCTTGTAGTTTATAACTCTTAATTCTCTCCCCCTATTGTGTCTTTGCTCCATCTCTCTCCCCACTTCCGGTTTGTGAGTTTTTGAGTTAACAAACAAAGAGGTGATTACTCCTTTTTCCTTTGTATTTCACAGTAACTTTCATGCACAATTATCCTTGTTCCATGAACTAGGCTGAGGAAAGGGAGTTGAGGATAAATAAGACAAGGTTCCTGCCATCAAAGCAATCTATTCGGGAATAGCCATTTGCTTGCTTCAGGCTTCACTGTGGTGAAACCCAGGCAGAGAGGACAGAGGGAATGAAGCCACTGGTGATGAGCAACATGACTTCTGGCATCCCACTTTGTTTGACTAAGACACTGATGTAATGAGAGAATGTAGTTGATGGGGGTTAGCAGAAGTCAGAACCCTTGGAGAGACAGAGTTAATATTAATACACCATACTATTTGCTTTCTTTGCCCACAGGCAGACTTTTAACTGGAATATTTGAAACCCCATCATTCTCTAAAAAGATGAAGAACTAGCTGTGTAAAACCAGTTTGAGACCACAGCAGCCAAGGAGCTCTAAGACACTACGTAAGTATTTAAACTTGGGCTTTTTCCCTTGATGCCTCTTATCAGAACGACTTTAAAAATTTCTTAGCGGTGTTGGGTCTTAGTTGCAGCATTCGGGATCTTTAGTTCTGGTATGTGAACTCTAGTTGCGGCGTGTGGGATCTAGTTCCCTTACCAGATATCTCACCCGGGCCTCTGGCATTGGGAGCATGGAGTCTTAGCCTCTGGACTGCCAGGTCCCCAGAAAGGCTTTAAAACAAGAGGCTCTGTGATTTTTCTGCTCCTTGGGAATGGGTGGAGTGACATTATGGTTGAACGGCAGGGATGATGTTAATGACCCAGGGCTGGGAGTTGTTGAACTAGTGGTAATTGTCTGAATCCCACCACTGACATTTCTAGGAAGGAATTTTGGCCCTAATGATTTTGGCTGCAAAAAGTTGGTAAGATAACCTTCTCTTCCCCCTTCCCATTTTCAACTCCTCTGGGGAAGAGGAAAACCCCAGACACCAGCTTTCTGGTAACACAAGAAGCTTCCCATAACAGTATACTATAAATTATAATGAGCACGACCCTTCTCTTTCTCTTCCTCTTTGTTTCGCTCCCTGAGCAATATTGTAAGAGTCTACACAATCTCATAAGGGACTTGGCTGGCAATCAGTGGAAGAGACTGTTCCTTTGGCAGCAACTCCAAGTGACTAGACTAGACTAATGTATTCCTTTTTGCTTAGTTTCTACAAAATCATATTATGGTTCTATGCAGCTGAGGGGCTGGAGGAAGAAACCCAGGCATAGAGAAAGTTAAGGCACAAACTGCCAGAGCCACTCAGCTAGTATTATTTCACCCATGTTAAATCACAAGGCCAGACTCAAGAAGCAGGGTTGCTGTCCCCTTGGGACATGGTCTCTGGGCAGAAGGTGAGATTCAGGGTCTCTGGCTGACCCGGAGGCAGCTGGGGCTATGATGAGAATCTCCAGAGATAAAATATTCTGTGTGGCACATACCTCGTCAATGCCACCTTTTGTCTCTCAAAATCCGACTCTGTTGGGACTGAAGGATACACGTTGCACAAACACCCTTGGACACAAAGACCACTCAGCAATTTGCTCAAGTGAACTTCTTTGTGAAAGCCATTTTTGCCTATCTTGGAGTCATAAGAAGTGAATTTTCTTAATTCCAACACTTGCTACCCATGTGATCTAGGGCACGCTGTTAGCTTTTCTGCTCCCCAGTCTCTTATTTATAACAGGATGGGGGAATATGGATGATCTCCAAGTTCCCTTGTTGCTCCCTTTAGAAAGAGCCAATGAAAGAAAGTCTTATTTTCTGGAAGGTGCATTATTAGCAGATGGAAATATTTCCCCTACCTCCTGAAAACCAAATAAATACACAGACTTTTATCAAAACTTAATTGAGGTTTCTAATCATGATCTTAAATTTTATTTTGTAGAAAGTGAAACAAATTCAAGCCAAATGTATTCTCACATGAAGGAAGTCAAGCTTAGTAAATTGTAGTGAGAGGGGTCAGCCTGGGTGGGTCCCCCTCAGAGGCCGGGCCACATCCACAGATACTGCAAAACAGTTCAGTCCAGCATAAAACAAGGCTCACAGCATGTGCGTGTCTGGCTCTAACAGCCTCTCGAAAGCTTTTCTGCCTGCTCCATGTACTAGGTAGTTCATTAAGAGAATGGCTTCCACCCCTATCCACAGTTTTAGCTCTCAACAGCCTACGCTGAATTGTTCTTTGATGCCATTTTGTTGTGGCTCCATCCTGTTACTAACCTTGGTGTTTATTCTTTTGTTTCTCTACTTGCTTTGCCCTTTGGACTTGATGGTTGTTATTGTGGTCCCAACTGAGTTTCCTTCCATAAGACTTTATTTCACCCAGATATTCTGCTTTAGGCCTTCTTGATTGAACCTGGCCTTAATCTCTCCACATGTGAATTCTGCCACCATGGACATGGCACTAGTTTTAGTTAACTTCCTTGAGCAGCTCTTGAACATGGTCATACTTAATAGATAAATAAAGTGCAAATAGTTAGAATTAAGAGTCTGACAAGATTTTAACAAAGTTTATGATTGATGCACAGAGAACATAGAGCAGGTGATACTCGAAGAACCAAGGTATATACTGGGAATCAAGGATGGACAGTAGGGATCCAGCTACTGAATTGGAGTTCAAGGTTTTGGCTCTAGTTCACCATGGTTGTGATGATGAAGGTTTGAACAGAATCATCTTTATAATGGCTCCAGAGATCTTATAGGTCTATAATAATGATACCTTTTAGAAAACCTTAACACATAAGCATTTTTACTTATTGATCCATAATAATTACGTTTCAAATAAGGAATTCTAGCAATGGTG
Organism: Nanger dama; assembly: GCA_917880005.1. Taxonomy (NCBI): domain Eukaryota; kingdom Metazoa; phylum Chordata; class Mammalia; order Artiodactyla; family Bovidae; genus Nanger; species Nanger dama. Next base: position 22,889,892 of record CAKJTW010000025.1, on the reverse strand, counting down.
AGGTATTCTGCAGATAGTCTGCAATCTCTGAAGACATATAATCATGACAGTCAGTCTGGCTTGGTACTTCCTGGGGCTCTGCTCCTTTTACCTAGCTTTTCACTGCAGGTGGCAAGCCTAACTCACATGGTCCAAATACAAGTCTAAGTCAGTTGGTCCATGTTAAGCTAGGTCTTAGAAATTGTGATGCTTTCAGCCTTTCTGGACCAGGTCATCAACATGCAGTCAAGGTTTCCTCTTGTGAAACAGCCAATAAAAGGGTTGTCATTGAGAGAAGTGAGCTGGACTATAGGTGAGAGAGTTGGACAGACTAGGGGAATGAGGAAGGAGTCTAGGGCAAGAGATGAGCCAGGAATGAGTTAGCGGAGATGGCACTTGCTGGGGACTCAAAAAGTATTTGGGAATTAATACATGAACAAACTATTGTTTCCAATTTCTCCCAGACTTAGCATGTAGGATTAAGGCTAATGATTCAAACTGACGTATCCAGTTATGACTGAACCGTCCACTGAGGTGATTCACCATTGAGTCCTATGAATCCTACTTTGCTCTCTAACTCCAGTTTTGGTTGATCTTTGGGGGCAAGTTGAGTTGTGGGGAGAGATACACCCTGGGTAGGGCTTTGCAGGGCAATGTTTTTCAGAGCCAGCGTATTTCTGGCAAAAAGTATTACTTTCTAGAAAAGTGTCTATTTGCAATGTTGATCTAATACAACATTAACTTCTGAAACATTTGTACTCATTTTGCCAATTTTCCAAACTTAAGAATGGAGTTAATAAAGTAATGGAGACATTTTAGATGGGGAAGTTCTACTTAAACAATGGCCACATGTGTTTAATTTTCCACTTGCTTCCTAAATTTCTATGCCTGAAAAGAGCCTTGGAAATCACAACCTCTTGTTTATGGACAAGAAAACTTAGGTCGTGAGAGGGAGAGAATTTGTTCAAGGTCATATGGGTATCAAGGGAAAAGGCAGGATCAGGATCCAAGGCCTCAGACTTCCAGAAAGTGCCATTTTAACCCTATTCCAATCGTCTAATTCATGAGTGGATGCCACTGAGGGATTTTGAGAAACTGGTTTAGCATCAGAGACCGGTCGGCTTTGCTCCAGCTCATACCATGACTTTGCCTCAGTGGGCAAGTGCAGCCATGTAGAATCATGGTCTTTTTTTCTTTTTAGGGGAATTTCAAAAGGTTGGATGAAGCAGTGCATGCATGCTAAGTCGCTTTAGCCATGTCCAACTTTTTGCGACCTATGGACTGTAGCCCACCAGGCTCCTCTGTCCATGGGATTTTCCAGCCAAGAGTACTGCAGTGGGTTGCTTTTCCTTCCTCTTTGCATGTATGACTGAGCACGCATACAATTTCATATAATATGTATCGTATAAGCTGATATTTCATCTTATATCAACTATTTTGTGCTGTGCTGTCATTTATCATAATAAGCTGATTCATTCACAAGTGCATTCCACAAATACTTGTGAACATTGTCAATCAGCACCAGTTTAGGGACCAGAGGGTTTAATGGTAATGAACAAGGCATCCTCAATCCTTGTTCTTACAGAGCCTGCAGCCTAGTAAAGGATTTGGAAAGCTATTTTTAAAGTCCCACTTCACTGTTCCTATCCAAAGTCCCCCGTAGACTATATCCTTGTCCAGCTCCCTGCTGTGACATTCTATGAGATAAAACACACTTCAGCAGAGTGAAAACATACTTCAGAAGAGTGAAACACTTTCCCCCAATTTAACCCTTGGTCAAATATTTCTTGGAGAAGCAGCTCTACAAACTCAGAAATCAAAGTGAGAGGAGGTGGAAAAGCCTTAACTATCAGGAAAGTATGGAAACTGCCCAGAGCAGAAAAGTGACTTGGTCAAGACCTCAAATATTGGTAAAGTCAGGAAGGGAACCAGATCCCTTGGCTCTTACTTTATTTCTCTTTTACAAGAATGGAATCTTCTAAAATTCAGAAACATCCCTAAAGATTTGAGCGCTGCCTTTACACAAAAGGAAACCCTTCGGACAGTACCCCACCACTCACCCCCAGCCTTGAGTCTATTTGCTTCCTGCTCTCACCCTGTGGTGGTGGTTTAGTCACTAAGTCGTGTCCAACTCTTGTGATGCCATGGACTGTAGACCACCAGGCTCCTCTGCCCGTGGGATTTCCCAGGCAGGAACGGTGGAATGGGTTGCCGTTTCCTTCTCCAAGGGATCTTCCCAACCCAGGGATTTAACCTGCATCTCTTGCACCTCGTGCATTGCAGGTAGTTTATGCACTGCTGAGCCATCGTCTTATATCCCCTATTTTGTGCTATGCTATTATTTATCACAATAAACTGGTTCATTCACAAGTATATTCCACAAATACTTGTGAATGTCAATCAGCACCATTTTAGGGACCAGAGCGTTTAACAGTGATGCATCCTCAATCCTTGTTCTTATGGATCCTTCAGCCTAGTAAAGGGTCTGGAAAATTGTTTTTGCCAAGTTAAAGTAGGCATTCAATACACTTGTTACAATTGAACAAATGAATGAGTGTTGTGGACATTAATATAAAGTATGAACTTAAGTTGATCATTCACAGACACATATGAAGCACAGTTTGGAAATTCACCTATGATGCTCCTAGATGAGCTTTGGGTAGGTTTTTTTGAAAATTCTGTTAAATTACACAGGAACGGAAAATGAAAGCTATTTCTATGTAGTCTCTCTCTCCATAGGTGAAACTGAAAATGGGTTTTTGATGTAGAGTGTCAGGCTGGTCTCCGAGACTTTATAAGATCACCTTCAAACTGACTATCAGTTTCTGAAAGAGGGTAGATATGAATGATTAATCCCTTCTTTTAGACACTGGTCAATCTGGAAGAAACAGAAAGACATTTGAAGGAAACGAGGAGATATAGAAAAAGAAATATATTGGTATATTACTGTTTATAAAACATTTAATAGCCATTGTCTCATATGAGACAAACAATTCTGTAAATGCTATTGTTATTCCCATTTTACAGATGAAGACACTGAGGCGTAAGAGTATAAGCTAGGAAATGTCACGGCCTGTACTCAAAGAGAGTTCTCCTGCCTTTAGAGTTGGTGCTTTTTAAGTGTCTCACCCTTCTTTGTTCACATGGCAATATCACAGCCACCTGCATGCGTACAGCCTTTCATCCATGAATCACGACATGGGAGATTTTGCGGTGAATCTGTCTTAAAAATGATGGATGCTGTACATCGGTGCACAATTCCTATTTTAGTTGACAGCATCACCTTGTGGATGAAAATACATCTGGTGTGTGTTTTTATTTGTAAATATATGTATACTCTGTCGATTAGGGATAATGAGCCAAGCTATTATGCTGTCAGTCAGAAGTGTTTTGGGGTTGAACTTCTTTACCAGAATTTATTTTTAGTAATCAACTAATAAAGAAAGGTCAAATAATAATAAACTGATGAGAGAACAGAATGAAAGCTGGTTTGCTTCTGGCCACTTTGGTTAAAACTTACTGACGTTTTGCTCACTTAATTAATATTTTTTGAAAAGTGGGGATTAGAATTATAGTATTTGTAGCTTTGTGGTGAGAATTAAAAGGGCAAAATAAAATAACAGCAGCTTAGCAGAATCTCATTGTTTAAAACAAAAGAATGATAGGGCCTCAAGTCCAAAAGTCTTGAAGTTCTGCATTTCAACTCTATGTGATTTTAAAACTCTCTTAGCCTTTAAAACTCTTATATCTAACATAGAGAAAACAATGCCAAGCTTGTGGAATGGTCATCAAATATTGGGTAAGATTATAAGAGAAAGAGCCCTCGTGCATTGAAAGACAGGGGGTGAAAACTCCAGGACATCCATCCAGTGTTGCCAGAGTGCTCACCACTTAAGCAAAAATATAGATACATTTTAGCATGCATCTTAGCTGGTTTGGGTTCTTTTGCTGCTGCAGTTTTTGGTAGACAAACAGGCTTATAGAAAATATTTTTATTATCCACAGTGAGAAATGACAAATACCCTATTTTTTCCTAAAAGGTCTTACAAATGAGAACAGAAAACTAACATCCCAACTTCTCAGTAGCAAAGTGAGGGCAGTTTATTCCAATGAATAGATTATTAACAATTATAATCGATTATAATTAATTCCTAAATTTAATAATTTGGCAATTACTGACTTCAACGCTCATTTGACAGAGGATTTGGCAATCTGAATTCCACGTACTGTCCTGATTAAATGTTTCCTGCACAGTTTCCTTGGAACAAAGCTTTGCTTTTTTTTTAAATTACCCTTGTCTTGTAAGAGAAAGCCTTACTGGGCAATCCATGCACAGTGGGAATGGAGTGTAAGTAACGGCTCATGGTCATAGGGGAAAAGAGCCGGCCTCCTTAGCTGCGCCACACTAGCGTCCCTACAGGCTGCCAGCCTCCAGCCCTGCGCCACCGCATCCCCCCATCCCCTCCTGTATCCCCCATCCGCCCACAGCCCAGCCCTCAGGGCTGGGGGTCTTCAGGGCAAACTTTCAGTTTGAATTTCCCGGCTTTTGTCAGTTTCTGTCGGAGCCCTAGCCACCTTCTCCACTGCCTGCAGTGGCTTTGTTTTCCCTTCTCCTGCACTTGCTCCTCGGTAGCCTGCGTCCTGTGTCGGCGCGTTTACTGAGCGCGGCTGACAGATGGTCGGGGGGCTGGGAGTGGGGCCGCTGTGGCTCCGGGCCAAGGATGTGCCTCCCGCTGGAATGCACGGCCCACAGACTCCTCCCTGAAGCCTCGTCCCTTCGGTTTGGTTCTGTGGGCGTGTTTGTGTGTGCAGGTACCCACGTGGCATGTTTTGTTGTGGTGGTGTCGGTGGCTGTGGCTGTTTTTGTTGTTATTTGGGCCAATGACAACAGAGGCCTCGCTGGCTGGCGGCTGCTTTCCACTCTTGGCAGTTTCCAGACTCCCAGACAGGAAATTCTCCCAACGATTGCAGCTGTGAATTGGCCCATTTTTCTGGAAAGGCGATAAAGAAAAGAGTTCTGTGGGATCTTTTGCTTCTCTTGCACAAGCAGGGACACGTTGAACACAAACAGGGACCTGCAAGGAGATGGAGGTGAACTGCAGTGGGGCAGGGAGAAGAGACTGTGCCCTTGGGGCATGCACAGGGAGAGCTCCCCGCGTCTGGTGTCAGGCTGCCCCGCAAGTGACACTGCTCTGGGTCCCGCTGGGGATTCGGCAGTTTGAACCTATTTGACAGCCAAGAGAGACTCACTTCCATTCATTTTTTTCAGAGAAAATCCCAGAGCTCACTCTGTAGCTGATGGTTTACTGGGGAGTGAGGATGAGCCAGAAAACAAAACTGGCAAAGTGTACACCTCATGGAACTAACAACTGGGTGGACCAAGTACAAGTAAGCAAACACATATCACAGTCACACCCTCTCGGCACTGTTTTCCATGCAACTTGACAGGCTGCCATGAGAGACATGGATGGTGATGGTGATGGTGGGTCCCAATTTTTAATGTGTTTTTCTTATGTGCCAAGCACTGTTCTGAAGGCATTTCTCACTTCATAATATCTCTTTGGGATGAACACTATGCAAAAGGACATTTGGAGTGATCAGGAAAGGCCTCTAAGGAGAAGAAATCTGAATTGCGATGTGGAGGACACAAAAGAACCAGCCATTTAAAGAGCCAAGGGGAGGGGAGAGCAAGGACGAAGGTCCTAAGGTGGAACAGAACTTACCTGTATCTAGGTCACTGACAAAGACCTATAGGACAGGGGTGACCTGACCTGTGGGACAGGGTGTAGAGGTAAGATGGTGACCAGAGTGGGAACTGGGGAGATTAGAATAGTATGGGGTGAACTTTTGAAGTAGTCAGGGCCCTTGTGAGGGCCAGGTCCTAGAAAGGGATATGAAAATGGGAAGCATCGTTGGATTTAGAGCTGAGGAGAGACATGATTGGAATTACATTTTTTTTTTTTTTGGTTGTTTGTTTCAATTGTTTATTAACTGACCAGATTACAAAATAATTCTGGTAGATACCTTAATTCATCCTTCTAATAAGCCTGTTGATCTGGTCTTCCCTGTTGCCAGCATCTCCAACTTCTACAAAATGGGTGGTCTTATTCTTCATTCCAGCTCATGGAGAAGACAATTTCAAGGGCCACAGGAAGTTGTTTGCTTCTTTGAAATGTTTTCCAATGGTATAGATCTCATGAATCCGATCCTCCATGCAGAAGATTCCATATTTCCCAAGAGATTGAGCAATCAGTGTGTTGTCTGTCAGGGCAATTCACTTTTTGTTGATTTTGCCATAACCACGCTTGTAGATCAATTCATTTACAGACTTCAGATTTGGGTACCCCCAGCTCAACATTCAGAAAACGAAGATCATGGCTTCTGGTCCCATCACTTCATGGGAAATAGATGGGGAAACAGTGGAAACAGTGTCAGACTTTATTTTGGGGAGCTCCAAAATCACTGCAGATGGTGATTGCAGCTATGAAATTAAAAGACACTTACTCCTTGGAAGGAAAGTTATGACCACCCTAGATAGCATATTAAAAAGCAGAGATGTTACTTTGCTAACAAAGGTCCATCTAGTCAAGGCTATGGTTTTTCCAGTGGTCATGTATGGATGTGAGAGTTGGACTGTGAAGAAAGCTGAGTGCCAAAGAATTGATGCTTTTGAACTGTGGTGTTGGAGAAGACTCTTGAGAGTCCCTTGGACTGCAAGGAGATCAAGCCAGTCCATTCTAAAGGAGATCAGTCTTGGGTGTTCTTTAGAAGGAAGAATGCTAAAGCTGAAACTCCAGAACTTTGGGCACCTCATGCAAAGAGTTGACTCATTGGAAAAGACTGATGCTGGGAGGGATTGGGGGCAGGAAGAGAAGGGGACGACAGACGATGAGATGGCTGGATGGGCATCACCGACTCGATGGATGGGAGTTTGAAGGAACTCCAGGAGTTGGTGACAGACAGGGAGGCCTGGTATGCTGCAGTTCATGGGGTCACAAAGAGTCAGACACAACTGAGCGACTGAACTGAACTGAATTGATGCAATGTATGGCTCCACAATTCTCAGCATGTTAATTGATGCCTTGTTAAGCTTCACAAAGGTGCCATTGAAGATCTGCTGGAGACGAAGGAGCTTTAGCACCTTTCAGACCTTTGGGCTCACACCACTGATACCTCTGATCCTGATGACAAATGCCAATTTGGGTTCCACGGGTACATAGAAGTTGCCACCTTTTCATGCCATCCTAGCCATTCGAATTTCAGTTCTGTACATCTGCCTGTATTCCTTGTGGTAATGAAGCTTTTTCATAGATAAGCTTCTTCTTTCCCTTTGAAGCATCTTTGGGCAAACTTCTTTCTCAGGCGCTTGATCTTAAGCTCTGTGAAATTCTTTTGCTTTTTCTTAAGGGTTTCTGGCACAGCAGGAACTTCTTTTTCTTCTCTTCTGCATTCTCCATGGTTCAAGCTGGGAAAGAGGCTGGAATTACATTTTTAAAAGATTTATTCATCTGTATTGGGGAAAATGAAATGAATTGGATCATACAATGTGGAAGTGGAAGTATGGAAGGCTATTGCTGGCAAGAAATGATGATGACACGGCTGAGGATGGTAACTATAGACATGGAGAAGAGGACGATTAGGTCTCTGTTGGAGGTGGACACAAGAAGAAAGGTTGCTCAGCTAAGTTGATGAGGTCTTAAGATTGAGTAGTCATGGGAGCACCCCACTCTCTGACTCTGGACATTTGATGGTGGCAGATGTGACATTCACTGGGATGGAAAGGATTGGTGATAGACCAAGGGTTCCCCCACAGACAGAGTGTATCTGCTTTATACACTGGAAAGGTCAGTGTCCAGTGAGGAAATCTGAGGCCTGGGATGAAGAAGAAATACCTTCCAATGAGGGGGGGAAAAAAGAATGACTGTATGATAGCAGGAGAATAATCACCTTACCTTTGTGAGATGATGTTGTGTACTTTAACATCTGTATCTTGTCTTATTTGTTCTTCACTCTAATATTGTGCCAGCATTATGATTATTTCCATTTGAGAGAAGGAGAGAATGAGGCTTACAGAAGTGAACTGACTCCTCGTGGTCATGCAGTTGGTAATACTAGTTATTGTCAACATGCATGGAGAACTAACTTGGTACCAAGCACTGGTTCTACATATTTTACATATGCTGGGTCTTCACATTCAACTGACGTAGATATTGCTTTTACTCCATTTTGCAGAGGGGAAACTGAGGCACAGAATGCTTAAATAATTTGTTCAAGGTTATATAACAATCAGAATGTAACTATTTCTTTTATTATTATTACTTTATTTTTTGGACACGCTGTGTCTTTGTTGTGGCATGCAGGCTTTCCCTGGTTGTGGTGCGAGGGGCTTCTCAATGCGATGCACAGACTTCGCTAGTTGTGTTGCGTGGGCTCTGGAGCATGGCCCTAGTAGTTGTGTTCAAGGGCTTAGTTGCCCCATGGCATGCGGAATCTTCCCAGACCAGGGATTAACCTGTGTTCCCTGCATTGGAAGGTGGATTCTCAACTACTGGACTGTTAGGAAACCTCAGAATATTATTTATCTCTAAATAACAAAACTAAGTTTCAAGTCTGGCTCCCTATTTGTGTTGTAAACCACCATTCTCTACTAGGTATGATTGAATTACGGCTCTGAATCTCTCAACCCCTTTACTATTCTGAGATGTTTCCTTGGTATTACTTTTGATGATTACTCTTCTTCTCATGTGAATTTGTGTACCTAGGTCATCTGCAGGTCTGCTATAGATAGCTAGATGATTGTTCCTCAAATATTTTCCTCCAAAGACTATATAGCATCATGATGTAACATCTGAAAAGAACTCTTTTGTTGAAGGGACATACCTGTTAATCCTATCAAAATTAAAAACAGAAAAGAAAGCCTATGAACTAATTTGGTCTATATATGTTGATTGATCAGAAACTGTTTTTTGTTGTTGTTGTTGTTCTGACTTTAAAATTAATATATGCATTTTGGAATAGGACTTATCATTTTCTTGAAAGTCCTAGGGCCAAGCAGGAAGAAGGCACGTAGACATTATATTAGTTTCATTTTCCTGTCTCTTAAAAGATGGTCCATGCACATAGCAAAGAAGAAAGAATTAGGCCACAGGCAATCCCCACATATTTCTTGATAAGGTTCTGTGGTGATCCTCTTGGCAGCATATTGAATGTACTTCCTATCATATTTCTTCATTGAAGGCAGATAGGAGAGCGATTACTCTAACCTTCTTTGTGTGTATGTATCTGATCAAGTTCTCTGGCTGCAAGTGTGAGTGTGATGATAAACGTGCATTTTGGCACTTCACAGCCTTCCAGAAAGTGGTTCTGTTCCTGAGTAGGGTTGAAATAACCACAGGCAATTTTTTTTTTTTTTTGCTCGTTGGTTAGTTGAGTAAGCATGGCGTTAGGTCCTCATTCTGCTCATTCTGAAAATGTTCTATTGATTTCTCATACCCAGTTGGTGGTGAACAGCTGTCTCACCAAGGTGTTTGTTCTGAAGATGAAGTGAGATGATTTCTCCATCTTGGCCCCCATTCAATCAGGTAGAGATTGTCTCAGCCCGGACAAGAGAGGCAAAATGCTTAACTCATCCTTATAAAAAGTACTGCACAAAGCTACTTCATGTTTTAAGCAAAATATACTCCTCCATTAGGCTTGGGAAACATTACATTTTGTTTCTGCTGTGTACTGTCATACAAAAAGCCCTGATGAGGCCTACAGTAAAGAAACGTGTTTGGTTTTGCTGAACATGGTCCTTCCCAAACTATCTACTGCATCTATGCTGACAATCATTTGTGTGAATCATGCCCCAGCCAGATCATTCTTTAGCCCATTCAAGGTGTATTGAGGGACTTCCTTCCCTGGTGGTCCAGTGGTTAAGAATCCACCTAGCATTGCAGGGGGCAGGGGCTTGATCCCTGGTCAGGGAACTAAAATCCCACATGCCGCTGAGCAACTGAGCCAGTACGTTACAGCTGGAGAGTCTGTGCACTCCAACAATGATCCTGCGTGCTGCAACTACGACCCAACTACAGTATGGCTATAGCCAAAAAAATAAATAAGCATATTTAAAAAAAAAAATGTGTTGGAATCAAACTCCTTAAAATAAAGCACTAAAAGAAAAAATAATGACTAGAGTTGCCTGAAAAATCCCATGGATGGAGGAGCCTGGTAGGCTGCAGTCCATGGGATTGCTAAGAGTTGGACACGACTGAGCAACTTCACTTTCACTTTTCACTTTCATGCATTGGAGAAGGAAATGGCAACCCACTCCAGGGGTCTTGCCTGGAGAATCCCAGGGACGGGGGGTGCCTGGTGGGCTGCCGTCTATGGGGTCGCACAGAGTCTGACACGACTGAAGCGACTTAGCAGCAGCAGCAGTAGCAGATTGTTTCCAATCAGATAGCCTGAAGCTCATGAACTGACTTAGTCTATTAGAAATTCTATAATTTGGGGCAAACATTCTTAAATTCCTTCAGTTCTTTCATTTGTAAAATGGGAAAATGAATATTTTCTCAATTATTGATTGTGATTTGTTTATTTATTAGTGAATGTATTCATTAAATATTTATTGAATATCTTCTCCCCGCCAAGTATTGTACCAGAGACTGGGGATTCAGGAGCTAGCCAACTGTATTAGTCAGAGTTCTCTAGAGAAATAGAACTGGTAGAAGAGATAGACAGATATAGAATAAATCATAGATATATCTTATAAGGAATTGGCTCATGTTTTGATAGTTATGGAGGTTGAAATATGCCAACTGCAAGCTGGAGACCAGGAAAGCTGTGGTATAATTCAACCCAAGTTCAAAGGCCTGAAAATATGAAGTTATGAGGCAGAGGAAGATCATGTCCCCCTCAGGCATGAAAGGTCAAATTCTTTTTTCTGCCTTTTGGGCCAAGGGATTGGATGATGCCCACCACATTGAGAGGGCAAGTTACTTTATTGGATCCATGGATTCGAATGTTAATTTCATCTGGAAACACCCTCACAGACACGTGTAGAAATAATATTTGCCAAATATATGAGCACCCCTTGAGTTAGCCAAGCTGACATGTAAAGTTAACCATCGCACCAAACCACTTGGAGTTGAATTGTTTAATCACAAGAAGTCCCTGTCTACCTTTTGCCCTCATACCATCCCAAGGCATCAGTTTCTTGTCCTATTTTTTGTTATTACATAGCAAGAGAGATTCACCAGCAAGGCTGATCTGTGGCAGACTAGGACAGATGTTTTCTGAACCTCCAAGTAGAAAGGAGTGTAACTCACAGCCTAGATGGGTAATGTAATATGTGCTAAGATAAAGACAAGCTATTTATCAAGGCTTCTCCTACAAACATTTTAAAAACGCTACTCTGACTTCTACCCTTTGTACTTTTTTTAAAAAATCTTGTAGTATTCAATCTTTGTTCTTTCATTTGAGAAGTTTATTTTTAAAAATTGACATATGAGTTTCCTTTGCAGATGAATGCATTACTAAGGGAAAGGGGAAGAAGTGGAAGTGGCAGGTTCCCTTGTGTCCTGTGTTATTACTGGTCCCAAGACAGAGAAGATGCTGGGTCTCCTCACCTCCTCTTTCCCTCCTGATGCCCTTCTAGACTTAAAGGGAAACCTTTTAAAAGAGATCACCCTTGAGAAAAGCACTAAATTAACCATACAGTCAATATAAGGCCTTGGTAGCTAGACAGAGGGCTTATCGATCATCATGCTTTTGCTTGTGGTTCACTGACTCCTTGCTTATCTTTCTAAGAGGTTGGTCCAATAAACTCGTCTATGCTCATGGCACGTCCTGTTCAGAGCTTCTGGCTCACAGATCCAGGGTAACTTGTAATGCTTGCAGATGGGGTGGGTACAAGAATTAAAAACAAAAATAGACCTACATCTTTATCTGTGTGATTACTCAGATGGAGAGCAAGGGAACTAAAATAGATGACTGTAAACGGGAATTCAGTGAGAATGGAAAAGCTAACAACTTGTTGGCCTTTTGCTGTGTATTGCTCCCAAATAGGATTTCTCAAACTCCATACAATTGACATTTGGGGCATAATTCTTGGTGTGTGGGTGTTGTCCTGTAGATTGTACAATGTTTAGCATAATCCCTGTTCTCTGCCCACTCAATACCAGTAGCAGCTGTTTCCAGGCATTGACAAATGTTCCCCGGGGACAGGGACAAAATCATCCACTTTCTATTAGAGGTTACAAGCAGATGTTATACAGAAGCTGGCTCCATTTGTGCTATTTTCTTAACATTAATACCTTTAAAAGCATGTTGGCTGTGCTGGGTCTTCACTGCAGTGCACAGGCTCTTCATTGCGGTGGATGGGGGTTTTCTCTAGATGCGGTGTGTGGGCTTCTCCTTGTGGTGCACGGGCCTCTCTAGTTGTAGGACACAGGCTTTTCTTGTTGTGGAACACTGGCTTTAGAGCACACAGGTTTATTCATTGTGGTGAACAGGCTTTGCTGTCCCAGGGCATGCTGTATCTTAGTTCCCCAACCAGGAATCAAACCAGTGTCCCCTGCATTGGAAGGTGGATTCTTAACTACTGGACCACCAAGGGAATCCTAAATATTAATACCTTTCAGAAAGAATTAAAAACTGTGAATATAAAAAGATAAAGCAGTTAAAAATTTAGTATGTAGAGATCTACTTATAGATCTTTATAGTAGCTGTATAGTATTCTTCATACTAGCTGTATAGTATTCCATTGTTGTATCTCTTTATGTACCTGTCTTACGCAGGCTGTTGCAGTGAATCCCCATAGACTGGTAGCATAAACAACATTTATTTCTTGCAGTTCTAGAGGCTAGAAAGCTATAGAACAGAGTGGCAGACTGAGGTCAGTTTCTTGGGGAAGGCCATTTTCCCGGCTTTCAGAAGATGCTGTCACTTCCTTGTATCCTTATGTGGCAGAAAGGGGAGACAGAAGGAAGCAAGCTATCATTTGTTTCTTTTTATAAGGGATGAATTATACAAGCTCTTTGTTTATTAAGGAGATCATACTACTTGTATGTAATATATGTCGTAGGGTTTTTTTTTCTGTTTGTCATTTGACATGATATCATCTAGATAAGTCTTTTTAATGGTCTGTTTTTTAGAGATTTAAAAATCAAGATGGTTCTTAGAGATTACTCTGATTATGTGGATGATGATGCTGGAAGCTGGATTTCAGAAGAAGCTTCTGCTTGTTTGTAAGGGGATGGTGTAATGTCCTGAAGATGAGGCCCTGTTTATTTAACTTATATGCAGAGTACATTATGTGAAATGCTGGGCTGGATGAAGCATAAGCTGAAATCAAGATTTCTGGGAGAAATATCAGTAACCTCAGATATGCAGATGACACCACCCTTATGGCAGAAGGAACTAAAGACCCTCTTGATAAAGGTGAAAGAGGAGAATGAAAAAATTGGCTTAAAACTCAACATTCAAAAATCAAAGATCATGGCATCCAGTCCCATCACTTGATGGCAAATAGTTGGAGAAACGATGGAGACAGTGATGAATTTTATTTGCTTTATTCTCCAAAATCATTGCAGGTGTAGACTACAGTCATGAAATTGAAAGACACTTGCTCTTTGGAAGAAAAGCCATGACAAACCTAGACAGCGTATTAAAAAGCAAAGACATCACTTTGCTAAAGGTCCATATAGTCAAAGCTATGGTTTTTCCAGTAGTCATGTGTGGATGTGAGAGTTGGAGTAGGAAGAAAGCTGAGTGTTGAAGGATTGATGCTTTTGAACCGCGGTGTTGGAGAAGACTCTTGAGTGTCCCTTGGACAGCAAGGAGAGCAAACTGGTCCATCCTAAATGAAATCAACCCTGAATATTCATTGGAAGGACTGATGCTGAAGCTGAAGCCCCAGTACTTTGGCCACCTGATGTGAAGAGCCGACTCATCCCTGATGCTGGGAAAGATTGGAGACATGAGGAGAAGGGGATGACAGAGAATGAGATGGTTGGATAGCACCATTGACTCAATGAACAAGAGTTTGAGCAAGCTGTGGGAGATGGTAAAGGACCTGGAAGCCTGGTGTGCTGCAGTGCATGGGGTTGCAAAGAGTTGGACACAACTGAACGACTGAACAGCAACAACTCATTTGCTACTTCAGAATATGTCAGTGTACGTCCTTGCATATATCCCTGTATACAAGCTTGTGATCACATTTCTGTTATTGCTTTATTATAGATTTTGAGAATTTACATTGCTCTTTAAAGAAACTGTACCCTTAGTACTTTAAAAAATATTTTGAGAGAGTACCTACATGTTTTTCCCAACATTCTGTACTATAAAGTTTTGATTTTTGCCCATTGAGAGGTGAAAATATTCTTTTATTTGCATACTTGCTTTTAATAAAGTTGAACAGATTTTCAAATCTTTTCTAGACATTTGTGTTTCCCATGAAGAAGCCTGCTCATGATCTTTATCCATTTTCTATTGAGTTGTTAGTTTTCTTTCTTATTGAATTATATAAGCTCTTTGTATATTAAGGAGATCATACTACTTGTATGTCATATATGTTGTGGGGATTTTTTTTCTTTCTTTTTTTGGTGTTTGTCATTTGACATGATATCCTTTAGATAAGTCTTTTTAATGGTCTGTTTTTTAGAGGTTTAAAAATCACGATGGTTCTTGGAGCTTACTCTGATTATGTGGATGATGATGCTGAAAGTTGGAGAAGAAGCTTCTGCTTGTTTGCAAGGGGATGGTGTAATACTTCTTGAGGACCTGGTTTTTGCCACTGTGAGTCATTCACATTACTGGAAAACTGAATGACCACTGGACATCTTTGGCACGTTTCCCATAATTCTCCAAGGAATTGAGGGCATTCAAGAGAGAATGTTTCTCATTCCCTCTCTAACCAGTCATTACCCTGATTGACTTCAAGCTTTTGTCTCTGTGTGAAAAATTAAGGAAAAACCCAAAGCAAGAAAGGTTGCCTAAGTTATTTTGAGTTTATGAAAAACAGTGTTTGTCACTGGAAACAGGCATGTCAGAAGGAAGATCCAGAAGACTTACTGAGAGCTCAGTACCTTCAGCCATCATGATTTAGTTTGCAAGCCGCATAACAAAGAGTATCTGAGCCCAAGAAGACAGGACTTCCATTCATCAGACAGAAATACTGATAGAAGAACTTGGCTTTAGCCTGTACCAGTGGAGAAAAAGTTCATACGTAGTCACCAAGCTAAGAGGGTTGCATGGTTTTATTCTGATCCAAATTTGATAAGACAAGGCATGAAAACAAGCCCCTCACTATGGATTCTAAGGATGGACTGTTCATTTGCTGACAGATTCACCATTAAGAATAACATCAGAGATATAGGGAAGGGAAGACCACATTTCTTCCAAGGCCACGGCCAAAACAGAAAGTCCTAGCAGAGTGCATCTATGCCATCAGGGCTCCTAGCCAATTGACCAAAAGACCATGTTTATGTAAGGGGAAAGGTGATAGTGTGTTTACTGGTCTAAAAGGGACATTTGCCTCTCGTTGCTTATGATTCCTGGCTGTCTGTTTGTACTAAGAAATAGAATGCAGTGTTGTACAGCTGTTGGCTTTTGTGGCTTAACCAGAGATAAAAAAATTCTTCATTAGTTCAGGTAGAGTGACCAGCTGAGCCTGTTTGCCCAGGACTGTCCTCGCTTTAGTACCTCCAGTGTCCGAGGACACCCCTCAATGCGAGGCAAGCTAGGAAAGTCGGTCATGCTATACCTTGGTCTTATCCAGCTTATTACTTCTCTGTGCTGTGCTAAGTTGCTCAGTCATGTCTTACTCTCTGTAGCCCCATGAACTGTAGCTGGCTAGGCTCCTCTGTCCATGGGATTCCCCAGGCAAGAATACTGGAGTGGGTTGCCTTGCTCTCCTCCAGGGGAATCTTCCTGACCCAGGGATCAAATCCATGTCTCTTACATCTCCTGCATTGGCAAGCGGGTTCTTTACCAGTAGCACCACCCAGAAAGCACATTATTATTTCTCTAGTTCTCTTTTCTACAGAGAAATTTAAAAAGATAAAATGTGTTTATATTTCAGAGGAAACTATAGTCATAGTTCTTGACATGAGAGATACTGGAATTAGATATGCCAGACCATACTCTTAGGAAGAGAGAAACTCTTTGTGGTCGCCTCTAATTCTGTAATTCCCTGATTCTTTAACACAGCTTCCATCTTCTTGGGAAAGTTAGGTGAGTCATAATGAAAATAATCTTCATTGGCATTTACTGATGCTATTACCAGTCACCATGGTAAATTCTTTCACCTTAGTCTCATGACAGCCTTAGATATAAAGAGCTACTATAGGTATAAGTATTAAAAGCCTGAAGAGGTTATGTCATGTCTAAAGTTATGCAGGTAGAGATAGTGATGACAGGATTTGAAATCAGGTCTGTGTGTCTCACACTCATTCTGTCTGCCTTCCATTATCCACAAATAGTGCAAGCAATCATTTCTGCTCTTTCTCTGATGTGCAGTTATCAGTACTGTCTATAATATGATCCCTGGAGACCAGAGAAATAGTAACACTAACAACATGAATTTGCATAACTTATTTTACATTTCAACACACTTTTACTTCTGTTTTCTAGTGTCATCATCCTGAGCATGCTGGGTAGTTGTCCCTGTTGATCGTACTTCTGGGTGGATGAGGATGGTCCACAGCTGATGGACACACAAGGAATTAGTAGCAAAATTGGGCTCACAGCTACAACTCATGATCCTAAATCCTTCTGAGCACCAAGTCCGTTCTGCAGAGATGAAGGTATCCTGTGGCTTTCCTGGTTGCTATCAAAGGCTTTCCAGAGTGCTGCGGAAATCATTTCAACTGCATTTCCCTCGCTTCTTGTCTCCTCCACTAGATTATAAGATCTGAGAAGGCCGGTTCAAGTGTCTTAACCCATTTGTTTATCTCCAGACTCTGACAGATAGATTCTCAAATAACACTTGATAGATAAAAGAACATCCTTCTCTTAATTCAGATGGTGGTTCCCATCCCCAATTCCCCTGCCATGTGTAGTTGGCACCATATATTTTTTCCCAATTTCCTCTGCCTGGAATTCATGTTTTCTTCCCTCATTTCTATACGATCTTAAAAGTATGGCTCAAATTCCACCTCCTCCGGGGAGCCATCCTAGGCTTCTCAGCTGTACATGTTCTCTCCTTTATGCCCAGCATCTGCCTCTAGCACCTCCTGTTTTGTTGTGCTTATATCTGTCTCTCTTTTCTTATGGGGATTTATAACTTGTGTGAGCAAAAGGAAGTCGTGAGGACTGTGGCTAACTATGGGATAGCTGTTCCACCTAAAAGTGCACAACTGCTCAATTTTAGTCCATTAGATTGCCCAGATTTTTTTAAAATGAAAACTGAATTTGAGTCTTAAGTCTTGGTGATTCTTTCAAACTTCTAATGACACGTGCATGCTAGGTTGTGAGTCATATCCACATGTTTTGTGACCCCACAGACTGTAGCCCACCAGGCTTCTCTGTCCAGTGGATTCTCCAGACAAATATACCAGAGTGGGTTGCCATGGTCGCCAGGGGATCTTCCCAGTCCGATTGACCTGCATCTCCTGTGGCTCCTGCACTGCATGTGGATTCTTTACCACTGAGTCACAGGGGAAGCCCCTTTACTGACACAGTGCAGGCTGAATTTGAGCCCAAGATGGCCAGTGTTCTGATATCAACCATTCAGTGAATACAGTAGGTATGTTATTGTCTGTGAAATCATATTTTAGTTATTATTTTATGTGCTTTAATGGTTACAAGTCACTTTTATGATTTTCTATGAGTCCTGTGAAAACCAAGTGGGACCCTGCTATTCGTATTTTACAGAGAAGGAAAATGAAGCTCAGGATTGTTAAGCAATTGACTTAAGGTCACGCAGCAAGAAAGTGGCAGAGCCTGGAAACATTCTCTGGTCTTGACACCCCCAGCTGTCTCTGTCAGCGCTGCTGCCTTATCCCTCTCCTCTTGGACATGTAAGGGTAAACACCTGTTTCTTTATTGTTATCCTCAGAGCAGTGTCTTATATATAAGAATTGCCCAATGCATGTTTGTTTGTATGAAAGGAAGAAAAATATATAGCCTAGTGGCTCAGTGGTAGAGAATCAGCCTGCTAATGCAGGAGACATGGGTTTGATCCCTGGTCAGGATTATCTCCTGGAGGAGAAAATGGCAACCCACTCCAGTATTCTTGCCTGGGAAATCCCATGGACAGAGGAGCGTCATGGGCTATTCTTGAGGTCCATGGGGTCACAAAGAAGAGTTGCACATGATTTAGTGACTAAACAACAACAACAGTACTTACAGGTAGAAAAATAGCCAATATGGATTATATTTCCTTTTTTATTTCAATGGACCATTTGCATTATAATTTTCATGACTCCTTTCTGTGATGTAGTGATTCACAATCAGGAACTCAAACTACTCCATTTCTTGGTGAAAATTCTTTAAACTCTCATTGTTTCCATGGAAGTATTCTGTATTCAAAAGTGTTTCTATAAATATGTATCAATTAGCTGTGCCAAGCCTTATAAAACATTTGAACACGTATATGTGTGTATGTGTATGTGTATCCTTGTTCAAGAGAAGGAGCAGTCTGGACTCCATTGTGTGTCTAGTGTTATGGAATTAGGGAATCAAAAGAGATGAATAAGCTCTCTATATTCTAGAAGTTCACACTTCATCAAAGTTTCTAATAGGTAGACAGGGAGAAAATAGTACCATTTTAAAGAGAGACTAGGAGAGAAATAGATCTTAATGAATTAAGAAGAATCTATTTGATTTCAACTCAGCCCAGATATAACAGCCTTTGTCTTCAAAAGATTTACTACCTCATTGGGAGACTAAATTTTATACACATTCACATGGACATACACACTCATATTCAAAATCTCGTTTTTACACTCAACCAAAAGTATCTTTACTTACTTTTATCTCTAAGTAATTTAGAGCTAAATCATTAATTTTTGTCCTGTATTATTTTTTAAACACAACTGAATATTTTCAAACTATGTAATTTTTGACACCTAAATAGTTTTTCTTTTCAGCCAGCCATTCTCTAACCTTGATGTTCAGTTGCTCAGTCATGTCTGACTCTTCACAGCCCCATGAACTGCAGCACGCCAGGCTTCCCTGTCCTTCACTATCTTCTGGAGTTGCTCAAACTCATGTCCATTGAGTCAGTGGTGCCATCCAACCATCTCACCCTCTGTCACCCCCTTCTCCTCCTGCCCTCAGTTTTTCCCAGCATTAGAGACTTTTCCAGTGAGTTTGCTCTTCATATCAGGTGGCCAAAATATTGGAGCTTCGGCTTCAGCATCAGTCCAGAATATTTACCATTGAGTTCCTTTCACATTGACTGGTTTGATCTCCTTGCTGTCCAGGGGACTCTCAAGAGTCTTCTCCAGCAGCATAGTTCAAAAGCATCAATTCTTTAGCACTCAGCCATCTTTATGGTCCAATTCTCACATCCGTCCATGACTACTGGAAAACCATAGCTTTGACTATATGGACTTTTGTCAGCAAAGTGATGTCTCTGCTTTTTAAATGCTGTCTAGGTTGGTCATGACTTTTCTTCCAAGGAGCAAGGCGTCTTTTAATTTCATGGTTGTAGTCACCATCTGCAGTGATTTTGCAGCCCAAGAAAATAAAGTCTGTCATTGTTTCCATTGTTTCTCCATCTATTTGCCATGAAGTGATGGGACCACATGCCAAGAACTTAGTTTTTGAATGTTGAGTTTTAAGTCAGCTTTCACTTTCTTTAACCTAATTTTTGTTTTTTCCTATTTAGCTACTCTGAAAAGAAGGCAAGTTGCCATATTTTCATGTAAGAAAATCTCCTTGGTACTTTGATTTGCATGTCCAGGAGCTGTGATTTCTAGTCTCAATTGAATTAAAATTAGTCTGCTTCCAGGAGATGCTCTTATAGTGTATTGTGAGTCCCCTGTTCCCCAAACACAGTTTCTTTTCCCCTCCCTGGGGGCTAGGAGAACTTCATTTCTATAGTTTGGGGGCTCTCTAAAGGAGCTTCAGATGAACTGAACCTCCCTTCGTTTTGTACAACACCCACAAGTAAGCTGTTGAGTCATGAGTCCATGTCATGATCTACCAAGTTCTGGGCTTCCTGAAAGAGCCCATAGTCTCTACTTTCTTGGGCATTAGCCCATACCTCAGGAAGAGTCCAGCAATGGTCTTTGCAGGCTCTTCCAGTTATAGAAAGGAGTGAGATGCGGATCTGATGGTCCAAATGAGTGCCTTCACTTGAATCAGAAGAGGAGGGCTTGAGATATATCACAAGAGCTTGCAGCCTCATAGTTGTTGTTCTCTAATAAGAGGTAGCCCTGCTGCATGAGGGCTCCCTGAGAGCTTGGTTGGTAAGGAATCCACCTGCAATGCAGGAGACCCCAGTTTGATTCCTGGGTTTGGGAAGATCCACTGGAGAAGGGATAAACTACCCATTCCAGTATTCTTGGATTTCCCTTGTGGCTTAGCTGGTAAAGAATCCACCTGCAATGCAGGAGACCTGAGTTAGATCCCTGGGTTGGGAAGATCCCCTGGAGAAGGGAACATCTACCCACTCCAGTATTCTGGCCTGGAAAATTCTGGCCTGTATAGTCCATGGGGTCACAAAGAGTCACACAACTGAGTGCCTTTCACTTTCTGCTGCATTGTGTGCACCCTGCCCAAAGCCTCCTGTGGGGCCAACTCAATGGGATTGTCTCTGTAACATTTTGAAAAGATTTTTCTTATTATTTTATCCAATGAAGAGTTGAAGGAAAATGTTAAAAACTGTGGATCCAAGATAACATTGGCCTTTGAGATTTACCTGTCTGCTATAGTTATTTCAAAAGTCACATAAAAATCCACAAAACAGGTTTCAAAATTATAGACATCAAGAGAGTATTTGAGGTCACAGGCTTTCAGGCCAGGTACTGGCTTTCAGCACAATAGTATTTGACCAGGGAACAAGGGCAAGATAATAGATTTCACATGACATTCGCTAGAGCATTTAGTAATTTATATGTGCTGTGCTCAGTCACTTAAGTGACTCTTTGAGACCCTTTGGACTACAGCCCACGAGGCTCCTCTTTCCATGGAATTCTCCAGGCAAGAATACTAGAGTGGGTTGCCATTCCCTTCTCCAGGGAACTTCCTGACCCAAGGATCAAACCCTCATCTCCTACATTGCAGGCCGATTCTTTACCACTGAGCCACAGGAAAGTCCCAGGAATTGATGTACTCAGGCAAAATAAAAATAATTTGTTAAAGTGTTTTGTTAGAGCAATGTTTGGTGTGGTAGGTTTTCTTATCACAAGGAACAGGTATATGATTTTGGTAAAATATGGGATACTTTTGGTT
This sequence comes from Nanger dama, assembly GCA_917880005.1. Taxonomy (NCBI): domain Eukaryota; kingdom Metazoa; phylum Chordata; class Mammalia; order Artiodactyla; family Bovidae; genus Nanger; species Nanger dama. The sequence continues at coordinate 22,868,529 of CAKJTW010000025.1, read as the reverse complement.
TTCATTCCAAGAAGACAAAAAGCAAATAAGGAAAAAAGCAGGATAATCTTTGTTGTTGTCATTTAGTCACTGAATTGTGTCTGACTCTTTTGCAACCCCACGGACTATAGCCCACCAGGCTCCTCTGTCCATGGGATTTTCCAGGTAAGAACACTGGGTTTTCATTTTATCTTCCCAACTTAGGGATCAAACCTGTGTCTCCTGCATTGGCAGGTGGACTGTTTACCACTGAGCCACCAGGGACGCCCACAGCAATCTTTACTTCCCAACAAAACCCTAAAAACGATGCCCATCTGAGTAATGATTCTTCTTCAATTGTCTGCTTTCTCATCAGTTGATAAGGGGCACAGGTGCCTCTTCCCTTTCCTTTCCCAAGTCGCCTTGCTGAGCTTCACCCATCATTATAGGAGGAAAGAGGAAGGGGGTAATGTGCAAAGGGTTCATGCACACCTCTCTACTTCTCAATGGTGTGACTGTGGGCAATTTTATTTTTTGTCTTCTCTGAGACTTTCTCACTAATTAAATGAGACTAACAATATCTACTGCCCGGATTGTGATGACTGAAAGAATAAAAATTCCTTTTTCACCTGTCCCACCTGGGGTAGACCCATGACTTCATTTTAGGTTCCCTCCACCTTCCCTTGTCACTGCCTGCATTTCTCGGCATCTTCTTCCCTGAGCCCCTTCCTGTCGTCTTACATCACAGAGCATCTCTGGGTGGCCTCTCTTTGTCAACAAAGAGAGCTTTGCCACAGCTTCTGTAAACATGGTACAGAGGGGACCCTCCCATCTAGAAATTCTTAAGTGGGCTTACCTGGAGAAAACTTGTCTTGCAAAGTGTCTTGTTATTCTGTACATGAAATCAAGGTGGAAGGTTAAGTTAGTGACCAACCCTTGAAAGGAGGTATAAGATAATGAGTGAAAATATAGGCTCTAAAGTGGATGCTAGGGTTTGGACTCACCTTGCTTGGAGCTCTGACAAATAATTCTAGTTGCGATTCTTACTTTTTTTGTCCTGGGCCTCTGCCTGTGAATTTCCTTCTCTTGGAGAGTCTTTCCCACTCCCGTTTGTATATGTCCTTAAAGTTCTAGTTCACTGTTCCCGCCTTCATGAAGTCTTCCTTGATTTATTTTTATTTACATGCTTTATTGTTTATCCCATGAATATGGAACAGAACACATGTGTGCTCCAGACTCCAGAATCATGAGAAACAAGTTTCTGTCGTCTGTAATTATTAGCAGCATCCCCGTCACTCTCAGAAGTATTAAATACCTTGGTGAGGATGGTAAGTTATATGTTCACCTGAGACTGGAGGCAGCCCCCTTCACAGAGTTTTTGTTCATTTTGTTTCATTTTTTCCCCATTATAAAGCATCTCCTGTAATTATTTCATGGTTTTAGTTTCACTTAAGGTAAATCATATTCCTCATGAATGTAAGCAAAAACATTGGATATTTATATGCTGCATTAAGTTTGAAAAAATCCCACTCTATTCTCGCCTCAATTTCTTCCCCCTTGGCAACCACAAATATGCTCTGTGTGAGTCTATTTTTGTTTTGTTGTTGCAGTTGTTCATTTGCTAAGTAGTCCAACTCTTTGTGACCCCATGGACTGTAGCCAGGCTTCCCCGTCCTTCACTGTCTCCTGGTGTTTACATAGACTCATGTCCATTGAGTCTGTGATGCTATCCAACCATCTTACCCTCTGTCGCCTCCTTCTCTTGCCTTCCATCTTTCCCAGCATTGGAGTCTTATCCAATGAGTTGGCTTTTTTGCATCAGGTGGCCATTTTCTGTTTTGTAGATAGATTCATTGTATCATATTTTAGATCCATTTAGAAGTGATATCAAATGATATTCATCTCTTTCTGACTTCACTTAGTATGATGCTCTCTAGTTGCATGCCCGATGCTTTATATGACATTACTGCATTCATTTTTATGATTAACAGTGTACTCCATTGTACATAGTACCATATCTTCTTTGTCTTTGATATCTAGCTTTATTAGACTAGCAGCTCCTTAAAAACAGTAGATTATTTTTCATATCACTTTATTCCCAGCCTCTAGCTCAGTGCCTGATATATAGTAGGTGCCCAATAAATAGCTATTAAATGAAACTTCTTTGCTAAGAAGAGCCCCTTATGGCTATTTAAATGTGAATTAGTTAAAGTTAAATAAAATTTAAACTTTTATTAATCACACTAGTGGCATTTCATGTTCTGCACAGCTACATGTGGCTTTTCCATAGTGCACAGTGCAATTATAGAAGTTTCATATTCACAGAAAGCTATATTGATCAGTTCCACCTTGAATGTTTGCAGAAGCAAGAAATACAATGTATCTGTATCCTGTTCATATCCAAAAGGACAATGGTTAGAGTTTTCTTTAAAAAGAATCTCAGGAGATGCTATCCAGCTTGACCTGAGGATCCCTGGAGAACCTGTTATGTGAACAAAAGAAATCTGAACAAGAATCAGCAAAGAATTCTAGATGGATTTTTCACTCACTTGTTTTCATTCAGTAGATAGTTGTTATGTATTACACTGGCTACATGTAAGGGGAAAATCTGTATTAATTAAAAATTTTTAAGTGTGTTGTAATAAAAGTTTCAAGTATATTGCAAAGTATGTATGTATATATACTACTATATGTATGCATGTACATATATTGCAAAGTATGTATACACACACACATACTCTTTTAATGTTCCTTCCCATTATGGTTTATCACAGGATATTGAATGCATAAAAATTGCAGGTCTATGATACAAAATACAGACTATGAAGTCAGGAAGACCTGTGTTCAAATGTTGACTGTGCTTCTCATTCATGTGTATGGCACTGGGCAAGATTCTGAGCATCTCTGAGCATTAATTTCTCCCTGTGACAAATGGAGATTGAAGCAGTACTTAACTGATAGGGTTATTGTGAGGATTAAATGAGATAAATGTGAGATGCTGTTATTAATAGTAACTTTATTATGACTTTCTTAATATTTACTCTTATTTGGGATTGGTGTTAGCCTTCTGCATTTTATTTGTCTATTCTTCCTAAATGCTGATAAAAATATACAAAAATTTTCTCTTTTAAAATAAATCAGGTTGCCAAATTCTTGTAGTCCCATTAAATTCCAATTGATAACATATGAAGACAGACTTGCTCAAGACTCTAAGGGTTTTTGTGTTTTTTTGCCACCAACCTTCTTGCCTCAATTATTCCACCTGCAACATGAAACAGAGCTATTGAGAGTTTTCAGAAGCATGAAGGAGCTTTGCTTGGCTGATAGCTTCTAACCAATAGGGGATCTAATTACATACCTGCTTCAGAATCCCAGGAGACTCAAGGTGGATTCAAGGAGTTATTTTTTCATGAAGACTCTGAGCAAGATGGTACGCTGCTATTAGGGCTGCCTTTAAAACTATAGTACATTGAAATCAAGCTTCTCATTCAGCCTTTGAACTTTTACTGTGAATCATGTGAGGGGCTATCTGCTAGGGATTATAGATGCCAAAATAAGGAAGACATGAGCCCTGTCTTTAAGGAGGTCACAGTCTAATCAAGATGGAGAGTGATCCTAGAAGTTTCACTGGAGGGTATACCACCAGGACAGTGCTGGATAAACAGAAGGAAGTAGTGAGAAGAGGGAGAGAGTTCCAGAAACAAGAGTGCCATGCATGCACGCACGGAGGAGAAAGTGAGTGAGAGGACGGTGGTGGGCAGGCTGGTGATGGAAGATGGAGCTATATGCATATGAAAGGGCCAGATTATGGAAGACTTTTGAACCAAGCACAGTTTGGACTGAGAGCCATGGAGAGCCAGTGATGGATTTTTGTGGTGAGTGACACAATCAGACAAAATCTCATTTCAGAAAGATCACTCTTACTTGCATAGAATCTATTGAAAGAGGAGAAGAATGGAGTCAGAGGGCACTGATGGAGGCTGATACAGTGATTCAGGTTAAGATCTGATACAGGCTTGAGCTAAGGTGATAGTGCGTGCATGCTAAGTCGCTTCAGTCATGCCCGACTCTTTGAGACCCTGTGGATTGTGGACCCCCAGGCTCCTCTGTCCATGGGATTCTCCTGGCAAGAATACTGGAGTGGGTTGCCATTTCCTTCTCCAAGGTGACAGTAGGAAAAAGATATATAATTAAGAGATATTTACAGTCAGGGCGAGTAAGTTTTATTAAGCAGTTGTACTTCCCAAGTGTGCTAGTGGTACAGAATCCTCCTGCCAATGCAGGAGACATAAGAGATATGAGTTCAATCCCTGGGTTGGGAAGATCCCCTGGAGCAGGACATGGCAACCCACTCCCATTTTCTTGCCCGGAGAATCCCATGCATAAAGGAACTTGGGGGTACAGTTCATAGCATCACAAAGAGACAGACGTGGCTGAAGTGACTTACCATACATGGATAAGTTGAATGAGGGGGCTGGGAATCAATCATTACTTCCAGTTTTCTGGCATGGGCAAAATGTGTGGATAGCATTCTATCTGTTAGAAGTTCAGGAAGAGGAGGCAGGAAAAGGAAGAGTTAAGCTTTAGACTTGGGATGCTTGTAGGACAACCAGGTAGAGATGTGTACCCAGCAGCTAGTAAGTAATACATGCTGGGAGATCAGAATAAGGAGCAGGACTGCCACTAGCATCATGGAGGTTCAAACCTGAGAATAATGTTGTTGTTCAGTCACTAAGTCATGCGTGACTCTTAGTGACCCCATGGACTGCAGCACAACAGGCTTCCCTGTCCTTCATTATCTCCTTGAGTTTGCTCAAACTCATGTCCATTGAGTCAGTGATGCCATCCAACCATCTCATTCACTGTTTCCCCCTTCTCCTCCTGCCCTCAGCCTTTCCCAGCATCAGGATATTTTTCAACACTCTGGACTGAATGGGAATATTGGACTGAATTTATTTCTTGAAATGAAATTTGAAACAAGGGAATACATAAATAAAGGAAAGGAGTTATCCTTGTGACAAGCAGACAGAAGAGAAACCCAGCCATGGGATGGGCCTTGTTTTCTTTTTCTGTGACCATATATGTATTTCACCTAGTGAGGACTCACTGATCTAGTTGGGTTAAAATGAAGATGGGAAAATACTTTGGGAAGCCACAGACATGATGCAGTTCAAGATCAGTAGATTTTAAAAGATACTGTATTTTGCTCTCTTTGTAGTCAAGTTAATTTGTAGCATGTAGTCTCAGTTCAGTTCAGTTCAGTCACTCAGTCATGTCCAACTCTTTGTGACCCCATGGACTGCAGCACACCAGGCCTTCCTATCCATCACCAACTCCTGGAGTTTATTCATACTCATGTCCATTGAGTCGGTGATGCCATCCAACCATCTCATCCTCTGTCATCCTCTTTTCCTGCTGCCTTCAATCTTTCCCAGCATCAGGGTCTTTCCAAATGAGTCAGTTCTTTGCATCAGATGGCCAGAGTACTGGAGTTTCAGCTTCAGCATCAGTCCTTTCAATGGACATTAAGAACTGATTTCCTTTAGGATGGACTGGTTGTACCTCCTTGCAGCCCAAGGGACTCTCAAGAGTCTTCCCCAGTACCACAGTTCAAAAGCATCAATTCTTCAGTGCTCAGCTTTCTTTATTGTCCAACTCTAACAGCCATACCTGACTATTGGAAAAACCATAGCCTTGAGTAGATGGACTTTTGTTGGCAAAGTCATGTCTCTGCTTTTTAATATGCTGTCTAGGTTGATCATAACTTTTCTTCCAAGGAGCAAGCATCTTTTAATTTCATGGCTGCAGTCCCCATCTACAGTGTTTTTGGAGCCCCCCAAAATAAAGTCTGTCACTGTTTCCATTGTTTCCCATCTATTTGCCACGAAGTGATGGGACCTGATGTCATGATCTTAGTTTTCTGAATGTTGAGTTTTAAGCCAACTTTTTCACTCTCCACTTTCACTTTCATCAAGAGGCTTTTTAGTTCTTCTTCACTTTCTGCCATAAGGGTGGTGTCATCTGCATATCTGAGGTTATTGAGATTTCTCCTGGCAGTCTTGACGTGGCTTCCTCCAGCCCAGCGTTGCTCATGATGTACTCTGTGTGTATGTTAAATAAACAGGATGACAATATACAGCCTTGACGTACTCCTTTCCCAATTTGGAACCAGTCTGTTGTTCCATGTCCAGTTCTAACTGTTGCTTCCGGACCTGCATACAGGTTTCTCAGGAAGCAGGTAAGGTGGTCTGGTATTCCCATCTCTTTCAGAATTTTCCAGTTTGTTGTGATGCACACAGTCAAAGGCTTTGGCACAGTCAATAAAGCAGAAGTAGATGTACAGTAGGTGTAGGGTCTCAGTGAGTATATAATTTGAAGGCCAAGTGACCAAAACTAGTTTTGAAGAGAGAGAGAAGTTTGGTTTCCTGCCTCAGTGAAGACATGAACATTAACTGGCCACAAAAATTGAAAATAATTTTCTCAGAATTGCTGACCTAATCCATGACTGGGCCCATTGTTCTCAGTCTTCAAGACCCTTAATCCTAATACAGTCACTGTCTTTTGACTAGTTCCTGGCAAGATGCTCAAAAGCAGTATTAAATTTTAGGGTAAAATATGATCCATTTCTCAGTCTTGTATCTGGGAAGTACTGTTACACATCTCTGCTCCCCCAGTGTAGTCCTAATCACCATAGTCCTCCTACCTCACAAAGGCCAGGCTGGTGTCAAAATGAATAGATTATTCACGGGAAGCTTCTCTCCATCAACCCTGTTCTGACAGCACCACACAGCCCACTGCGCATTCTACCTTTGCTGTAAGCTGAGCTACTCTTCACATGAATAGGACTTAAGTGCATGCCAGGCGTCTCCATTATGCAATGGAGACCACCACTGCGTTTCAGAGAGGAGAATTCAGCCTTAAATGATGGGGCCAGAAGTCACACTTGGAGTTTCCAATAGTTCTTTCAGTCCCCCCCAAAGCTTGCAGCTTTCATGAGAAGCTTTTTCCAAAAGCAAACTATGCTAGCTTTTTTTTTTTTTAAACTTAACAAAAATGTCCTTTGGCAACTCAAAGGCACATGAAAAGCAAGAATGTAAAAAGTAAGGATCCTTCAGTGGGTGTTTCAGGCTTGATTCCTGACACCATGAATTTAATGCTTATCCAGGTGTGTGCACAAATCAGACTGGCCAATATGGTTTAGGCTCTAACTTTTCTGCAGTAATCAGGCACTCAGAGAAAGAGACAAGGCTGTGTATCTCCTATATATTCAGTTACTGCTGGGCAGGTGCTCAGAGTTCTGCTTGAGAAGTTGAGAGAGTCTGGGGCTGTCATTGGAGGAATCAGTAGTTTCAGAACTGAGTTGCTGGCTGGTTTCCAGGCTGAGTCTCCTTCTTAGCATCACACGTGGTGAAGAGGGAACTATTATTGAAGTCAAAGTGTACCTCTTAGTCCAGAGGTAACAACAATGATGAAAAATGAAGAGTCTCCTCTATACTAAGCCCTGGGCTGGTGCTTTATAACCTGTGATGCAGGTATTATTATTCTTCCTATTTTACAGATGAGGAAGACAAGGCACAGGGAGAGTGCTTGCTCAGGTTCACACATTTAATTAGTGGCTTGAACCCAGGTCCACCTGACTCCACAGCCTGTTGTCCTACCCTCATTTTATGCTAGAAAAGAGAAGGGTGATGCAGAGCAGAGCATGATTTTACCCTGATACAAGTATCATTACTCTAGGTTTCTTTCTATTACCGTCTGTATGGAATACCATTTTCCATCCCCTCCCTTTCATTCTGTTTGTGTCTCTAGGTCTGAGGTGAGGCTTTTGTAGGCAGCATATACACAGAACTTGATTTTGTATCCATTCAGCTAGTCTGTGTCTTTTGATTGGAGCATTTAGTCTGTTTACGGATAAGGTAATTATCAGTACGCATGCTCTTATTACCATTTTGTTAATTGTTTTGAATTTGTTTTTTGTAAGTCTCTTTTTTTCTTTTTCTTTTGTTCTCATGTGATATGATGTCTATCTTTAATGTTATGTTTGGATTCCATCTTTTTTCTGTGTCTGTATGTATCAATATGACCTTCCCTGATGGCTAAGTGGAAGAATCTGCCTGCCAGTGCAGGAGACATGGGTTCAATCCATGATCCAGGAAGATCCCCTGGAGAGGGGAATGGCAATCCACTCCAGTATTCTTGCCTGGGAAGCCCCATGGACAGAGGAACCTGGTGAGCTATAGTCCATGGGGTCGCAAAGATTTCAACATGACTTAGCCACTGAGCAGCAACAACAGCGACAGATCTATTAGAGATTTTTGTGTTTGTGTATTATAGACTTTTGTATAGCAGTGTATAGAAATACATGATTATTTTAAGTTTCTGGTATCTTAATTTCAAATTCATTTTAAAAACCCTGAATTTGTACTCTCCTCATAACTACCATTTTTTCTCTTTTATTGAAATATAGTTAATTTACAATGTTATGTTAATTTCAAGTGTGAAGCAAAGTGATTTAGTTAAGCACACACATGCACACACATATTCTTTTTCAGGTTCTTTTCCATTGTAGGTTATTACAAGATATTGAGTAAAAGATACATGCACCCCAATGTTCACTGCAGCACTGTTTACAGTTGCCAGGACATGGAAGCAATGTAAATGTCCATCAAAATAGCACTGGATAAAGAAGATGTAGTACATATATATACAATGAAATATTACTCAGCCATAAAAAGAATGAAATAATGCCATTTGTAGCAAGAAGGGTAGACCTAGAGATTGGCATACTGACTGACATAAGTCAGAGAAAGACAAATGTCATGATATCACTTATATGTGGAACCTAAAAAAAATGATACAAATAAACTTATTTGAACAAAGCAGAAACAGACTCAGGACTTAGGAAACAAACTTATGGTTTCTGACATAGTTGGGTGTGGGATCTGGGTGTCCCAAAGCTTGCGTTTGTCTACTAGTGGGCAGAGCCAGGGACCAAGTGGTCCCAGGGTGGGGTCTGCTTGCTGTAAGTGGGCTGGTTTCAGAGACGTGGGATCGTAGTTTTCTTGCCTTTGTTGTCTGCTTCCTGGTGAGTGAGGCTGGTCTAGAAGTTAGTGCAGGCTTCCTGGAGGGCATGGCCTTTGCTTGCCCACTGATGGGCTGAGCTGAGTCATGGCCCTCTGGTGGGCAGGGCCACATCTAGGGCATGTCTTGAGATGACTATGGGCTCAAGAAGTCTTTAGGCAGCCTGTTCACTCAAGGGTGGGGCTGGCCCCACCCATTTTTTTGTTTGGCCTGAGGCATCCCAGCACAGGCTTTTGAGTGGGGCCTGGTCTTGGCTCTAGTGAGCCAGTGGTACCTCTGGCACCACCTTTTTAAATGGCCTCAGCTCCAGGCTTGGTGAGAGAGTTGTAGGTGTTGTTCCCAAGGTAGCCTGATTGAACTGAAGATATCAACAAAAGACATCAACAGATGGATAGGCTGGCAGGGGAACTGACCACCAAGTCAACTCTCTAGGCTGACAGTTGAGTGCAACACACAGAGAAGGGAATATTTCTGCCACCCAGACAAGCATCCCTGCTCTTGCCTTTTATCTTGGTGACTATGGATAAGACGGGCAGTAGCTAGAACTCTACCAGCACAGGTGATATTGCACAGTGTAGCAGGAGCTGTAAGAACAATAAGGCTGGCTTCACTTTGGGCTTGACTCTGGAGAGAGTCACTGTTAAAGAGACAGAAGTGAGTCATGATTGTTCTGAGTCATTGCAGGAACCCCAAAATAGGAGGTACTGACTTGCGTGGGGGCTGGGGCGCTGGAGATTTTGCTCCAGGAAGCCCCTTTTCCTTATTTAGCACAGTCTCTCCAGATTGGCTTTTGTGTTCCTTAAACCTACTAGCCTGTTAGCATTTCATGGCCTTGCTACAGTGCTGCTCAGAACTCCACCTAGAGAACTCCTTCTTGGTCTTCTGTCTTAGTTTTAGGTCACCCCTTTAGGAAGGCACCTTCTCATCAAGTCAGCAGCCTTTTCTCAGTACCCATGTACAAGTCACATCAGCCACATAACCCTTCTTTCTCTATCCACAGCACTAAAATTATTAATATTCTTCCATTTGTTTACATATGTTTAGCATCTCTCTTCCTTCCTTGGAATGTAGGTTCCATTTCTTCATGGACCATGTCTGCTTCACTCAAGGCTGTCCTCCAGCACACAGAACCATGCCTCATTTAGCAAATGCTCAAGATATTCTGCTTAAATTAATGGATGGATGAATCAATGAGTAGACTACAAAGGTGTTGTTTTCAAGCTTATAACCTTTTAGTGCTACCAAGCCCTCAAAGGGCTTTCCTGGTGGCTCAGACAGTAAAGAATCTGCCTGCAATGTGGGAGACCCAGGTTCAATCCCTGGGTTCGGAAGATCCCCTGGAGGAGGGCATGGCAAGCCACTTCAGTATTCTTACCTGGAAAATGGAGAATTCCATGGACAGAGGAGCCTGATGGGCTACAGTCCATGGGATCGCAGAGTCGGACGCGACTGAGTGACTAAGCACAGCACTAAGCACAAGCCTTCAGTGGCTGGAGGAAATCTGTGTTCCCAAATGGCTAAGGGCAGGACTATCAGAAACTGAATGAGGGGAGGAAGAGATCAATCAGGTATGGCACCTTTCGTGGGCTAAGGTAATTGTGTATGTTACGTAGCCGCTGTGGATGAAGGAATGTAGGTATAGGTTATACAGGCAGTAAGTGTAGAGAGCAGAGGTGTGCACTCAGGTCGGTGGCTCCAGTGCTTTTCCTTAAAAAAAAAAAAATTATTTATTTATTTGGCTGTGCTGGGTCTTAGTTGTGGCATGTGAACTCCTGGTTGCAGCGTGTGGGATCTAGTTCCCTGACCAGGGATCACACCTGGGCCTCCTGCATTGGGAGTGCAGAATCTTAGCCATCGCACCACCAGGGAAATCCCTCCACTGCTTTTTTTTCCATGCAAATCGAGGGTTAGGGACAGACAGCCAAGTAGAATCCTAAATATTCTGTTATTGATCCTACTTTGCAAATTGAACACAGAAAGTTTTGGTAATTGGAGTAAAGTCACAGCTAAAAAGTAGGAATAAGCTCCAAAATCCATGTTCCTAAGACTGGGTGGCTCACAATAAACTGTGGAAAATTCTGAAAGAGATGGGAATACCAGACCACCTGACCTGCCTCTTGAGAAATCTGTATGCAGGCCAGGAAGCAACAGTTAGAACTGGACATGGAACAACAGACTGGTTCCAAATAGAAAAAGGAGTATGTCAAGGCTGTATATTGTCACCCTGCTTATTTAACTTATATGCAGAGTACATCATGAGAAACGCTGGGCTGGAAGAAACAGAAGCTGGAATCAAGATTGCCGGGAGAAATCTTAATAACCTCAGATATGCAGATGACACCACCTTTATGGCAGAAAGTGAAAAGGAACTAAAAGCCTCTTGATGAAAGTGAAAGAAGAGAGTGAAAAAGTTGGCTTAAAACTCAACATTCAGAAAACGAAGATCATGGCATCCAGTCCCATCACTCCATGGGAAATAGATGGAGAAACAGTGGAAACAGTGACAGACTTTATTTTGGGGGGCTCCAAAATCACTGCAGATGGTGACTGCAGCCATGAAATTAGAAGACACTTATTCCTTTGAAGAAAAGTTATGACCAACCTAGATAGCATATTCAAAAGCAGAGACATTACTTTGCCGACTAAGGTCCGTCTAGTCAAGGCTATGGTTTTTCCTGTGGTCATGTATGGATGTGAGAGTTGGACTGTGAAGAAGGCTGAGCGCCGAAGAATTGATACTTTTGACCTGTGGTGTTGGAGAAGACTCTTGAGAATCCGTTGGACTGCAGGGAGATCCAACCAGTCCATTCTGAAGGAGATCAGCCCTGGGATTTCTTTGGAAGGAATGATGCTAAAGCTGAAACTCCAGTACTTTGGCCACCTCATGCAAAGAGTTGACTCATTGGAAAAGACTCTGATGCTGGGAGGGATTGGGGGCAGGAGGAGAAGGGGACGACCAAGGATGAGATGGCTGGATGGCATCACTGACTTGATGGACGTGAGTCTGAGTGAATTCCTGGAGTTGGTGATGGACAGGGAGGCCTGACGTGCTGCGATTCATGGGGTCGCAAAGAGTCGGACATGACTGAGCGACTGAACTGAACTGAACTGAACTGAGTCACTGGAATATAATGGCGTCTTTCATCCCATATTAAGGGGCTTCCCAGGAGGTGTGCAGTCAATTTAGGACTATTAGGATATGAGGGGCACATGGGAAGGTCCTTCTAAACCAAGCCAATCTGTATGAGCTATAGCCTGCCACGTCCTTCCTTCCTGTCTCCTGGCATTCTTACTGATCTGCCTGAAATCTATATATTCTTGGAATTGTTGCTGCTTCTAATTTCTGGGTAAATGACAGAGTGGTGACTGGAATAAACAGGTTTCCTGCAGGCCATGGCTTCTCTTTGAATCATTCTCTTTGCTGTCTCTGAGATAGGTTCATGGAGGTCCTAAGTGTAATCTGAAACATGCAGAGCCAGGAGGTCTAGCTTGGAGGTTCTGCCCTACAAAGGGTGGAGACAGTGCCCACTCACTGTGTGGGTGCTGTTCATGAGACCCACTTTGCATATGTAACAATTAAATAGCTTCCCAGCAGCCAGGCTGCCAGCGGGCTCACACCCCATTGCAGTATAATCACATCTAATCTCATTGAGCTCTGCTCAAAATAGCCATAATTGGTGGTTTTATCCAAATCAATAAAGACAGCTTCTACATATTGATTATCATCCAGGGTATAAAATCATCATCAGTTACCTGGAAAAGAGAAGCAGGCTGCCAAGGGAAAAGGTCAGATATTCCATTTGAACAGGGGAGGGTGGGAGGAGGCGGAACCAGCGAATTTTAAGGCAATAGTATCAAATTACCTGAAAATGCACACAGTACATTCTTGTAATTTGTGACAACAGAGATCCCAGAAATAGGTCAGTCATTTCAGTCTTCAAGCCTTTTCTCTGGGTGATGCACTGAGTGAGCTTGCTTGTGCTGGCTTAAAGGGGCTGAGGCCCACCAAGGCAGGGAGAGCCACAGGGCTCCTTCCTTCTTGCATTTTATATTTTCAGTCAAACAGATGGCTTCACCCATTTTCTTGTATCCTGTTAACAACCAGCAGAGATTCTTGGTCACTGTCATCAGTGACAATGCGAAAAGTCATGAGGGGGAAGATGACTAGACCAGTCCATTTGAACCCCAGGGGCAGAGGGTGGAGACGCTCTCTGCCAAAATGAGTTGGAAGGCATTTTCTGCAATGGTCGAAGAAGGAGCCCGCCCACTTCTAGAGGTTACATTTCTAATTGCAGAATTTAAAATGAACTGGTTCTCTCTCCCTCAGAGTCCAAAAGGTGGGATGGTTTGGGAGAATGGCATTGAAACATGTATACTATCTTGTAAGAAACGAAGAGCCAGTCTATGTTCAATGCAGGATGCAGGATGCATGGGGCTGGTGCACAGGATGATTCAGGTAGATGATGTGGGGTGGGAGGTGGGAGGGGGCTTTGGCATTGGGAGATTGTGTTCACCTGTGGCTGATTCATGTCAATGTATGGCAAAACAAATACAGTATTGTAATTAAATAAATAAATAAAAATTAAAAAAAAAATAACATGAACTGGTTCTGTTATTTATGGTAAGATGGAGCTCATTATTCTGTTCTTCTTTCTAGCAAATATTAGAACAAAATTTGCTTTAAATGATTCTATATCATTCATGAAAAACACAGTGCAAAGAAGAGAATCCACTTATAATCATTTTATTGCAACATATAAAAACTGGCCTTAAGTAATTCTTGAGTCCAGCGTCCTTTTCTGTTAAATGAAGACAGCCGTGATGACATCTACCACAAAGGACTTTCATATGGAATTTAAATAAATATATATATATATAAAATAAGAAATAGATGGAAGTCAACAAATAACCATAAAATTTACTTTAAAAATTATTTATGTAAGTTCTCTTAAAGTTTTTAATCCATATAACTCATTTTTATACAGCTATGCTTATTACAGAAATATTATTGGTATCTCCTTTAACTTCCCCCACCTAACTCTTTCTTCATAAATATGCTGTTGTAAGAGCTATATAAAATTCTGGTAAATGGATATTTATTTCATTCATCTCCATTTGTGAGGTATTATCTTTCTATGATAGATATTATTTCAGTGACTGTCTCTGGCACACAAAGTATTCTTCCTTTTGTATTTTCTCAATATAATGTGAAGTGGAATTTGGGGGTCAAAGGTATTTACTGTGTTACTATAGGAACTACCAGTAGAAAGCTTAACCTGCAAGGAAACCATACCAATAATCTTATTCTGAGAATGACAGTCAAAGTCAAAGTCAGTTTATAGTATAAGAGTATTAGTTAGAAAATCAGTACAGTTTCCATCTTATAGGTGATTTGGAGAGGATATTTAAGAACAGACACATAAAGCAGTCAAAAACTAAACTAATCATCTTCGCCTACTTTGATGTTATTGAGGAAAAATAGGCTAGTCAACAATATTCATGCATGTTCCAGGCTGGATGGATATACCCTACCAGTGGAGGCTGTACTGTACTAGGGGACCAAGTTGGGAGAGAAGAAGTATAGTGTAGTTTGTTGGAATAGACTCTGGAACTGGCTGACTCTTAATGAAGATTAATTGTGGCATGTCCACTAATTATTCCCAGGTTGTTGTTTTTTTTTAATCTCTGAAAGTGGAAGATCCCAGCACTCAATCTGATGTGATGGTTACATGGGATTTGACTTCCTTTGTTCCTTTCAAGGAGGCAGGGAGAGAGGTAGATTTTTAACCTTTACCTGTTGCATTTTATTTAAGTTAATTATCGCAATTATAATTGTGCATGAACTCCTAGGGGATTTTTGGTTTATCAATAATGACTAAATTTTTAGCATTTTGGAGTGTCAAATAATGAACAAAACAAAATTAGCAGAATAAATGAAGAGAATAAAATAGGATCACCAAAGTCTATTTTTTTTCCCCCTTAGATTGCATTTATCTTCGTAAACTAAAGTGCTCCTAGATGGCTGTATTTAATACAAGCCTAGAAAGTGAGTAGTCTTCCAGGTATATGGTTACGAAGGAATAGGACGGAGCAACAGCTGCTGAACTGCTGGTGTGGGGCCAGGCGTTCATCCTTAGTTCCTGTCTCTCCTCTCTCTGTACATTTCCCTGGATTATGAGATCTACTCGCGTGACTTCGGTCCTCCTCTCTATGCAGGTGACTCCAGAGCCCCCCATCTCCAGCTAAGATCTGTCTCACATGACTAAGTGACTGATAACAACAATGAGGGAATGCCCATCTCCCTGGTTACACAATTGGATATCCCTTAAGTGCCTAGAATTCAGCTAAACTTTCTGACCTCCTCCATGTCTTATCTGCTGAAACATCATACCCCTGACTTCCTTCTAAGTGCCTCTCCTCTGTCTCGGAAGTTTTTCGAAGTTTTTCCATCATCCACCCAGTCGCCCAGCCAGACCAGGGATTTATCATTCTCTCCTTCCTTCCTCTTATGTTCAAGCCATCACCAACGTACCCATTTTTATCTGCTGGATGTCACTGTGATTTGTCCCCTCATCACAATCTCTGTAATCTCTGCTCTGACTTATTTTCTTACTGCCTGTGGCCTGGGCCAGGCTAATGGTTTCAGTGGCCTCCCTTTCAGCCTTGACTCTCTTTGGTCTGTCTTTGTTTTGCTGTTAAAATTAATGTTAAATAAACCAAAGATTACCATGCACCTTCCTTGCTTAAACCTTCTCAATGATTTAGCATGAAATGCTAGGAAGTCAGTCCATAACATGCATATGTGTGTATAAAGCACTGAATGAGTATAAAAAACTGATAGAACGCCTTAGCTCACAGGACCCTTCATGAACTCCTGCCTCTATTTGTAGGCACATTTCCTGTCATCTCTAAGCCACTGCCTTCTATACTAGTTGCCTCACAAATATACCTTATTGCATCACTTCTCCGGGCAGGCCTGGAAGGCTTTTCCTCATTTTCTTCATTTGGAAAATTTTAGACTTCCTTTGGGATTTAGGTTATGTGTCACTTCCTCTGGATCATCAGAAATTTTCCTCAAACACTTAATTATCCTACTATGTGCCAGGAACTGTGTTAGGTGCTGGGAACAAAATGGCAAATTAGATCATGTCTGTTCTTGAGCATGGAGAACAAACAGATAAGGAGATGGACATGAAAACAAATAAATATCACCCATTCATTGAAAGAAGTGCTGTGAGGAATACAAGGAAATGGTGAACAGGAAGGAGGAGAAACACAAAATTGAGTTTATACACTCTTTACCTGTAGAAATCGAGGCATTGGTGGTTAAAAAAAAAAAAAAAAAGCCTAAGGGAAATGGACCAACATGTGTACAAACTTGGAAGTAGGGAACAAATTGGTGGGGTGATGCTATGGGTTGAATTGTGTCCCTCTAAATTCATATATTGGGGTCCTAGTCCTCAGCACACAGAATGTGGGAACTGATTTGGAAACAAGGTCTTTACAGAGGTGATAAATGGAGATTATTAGGGTGGACCCTAATCCCAATTGCCTGGAGTCCTTCTAAAAGAGGACATTTGGGCACAGACACAAAGAGAGGGATAACAGTGTGAAGACCCAGGGAGAAGACCACCATCTATAAGCCAAGGAGAGAAGCCTGGAACAGATTCATTCCCCATGACTCTCAGAAGGAATTGACACCTTGATCTGGAAATTCCAGCCTCTGGAATTTGTAGGCCAATACATTTCTATTGCTTAGCCACCTAGTCTGTAGTCCTTTGTCACAGAGGCTTTAGTAAACACATGATACTTTAGTAATACACATGATACTTTATTGGGGTTTGAAGATGGTAAGCATGGGCAGCGCTGAGAACAAATTATGAGAAGCATTATAATGACACACTAAAGTTTCCTTTCCCAGTTAAAGTTTGGAAATCTATTTTGTCAGTGATGAGAGCAGCAAAGACAATTAAGCAACTTAAGACTGAGTCTGAGAAAATGCATTCTGTTGGGAGGCAGAGGAGGGGTCGGGGTGGTGAAGCATGTGGAATGGTTGACTACAAAGCAACTGTGGCAATAGTTCAGATGGGAGGGCTGAGAGCTTGGCCCAAGTCAGTGGCTGGGGGTTGCAGAAGATGAAACAGTATTTTTAAAAAATTAGGAGGGAACATGGCAGGACTCAGAAATTTGACCGGATGTGTGAGTGAATGGCACTGCCGAATGGCTTTGATCGCATTTGTCTTTATATTATGTGGCGTAAACTGAACTATGCCTGAAAGTACAAGTGAAAAAGACCAGTCAAAGAACTCCATTTCCTCCCAAAGAGACTCCAACCCTGATTCAGACGTCCTGGCTGGATCGTGACACTTCGAAGTCATAATCCTATTCCTTCAGTATTGAAAACAATTGGAACTTATTATAATTGATGATGTATAAAGCCTACAAACAAATGAAACTGTTAAAAGAGGCTCCCAAGAGAATAATAAAACCTCATTGGACTTACTTCATTCTGAAGACAGCAAAGAACATTCTTTATTCTTCCCTTTCTCCCTTCATTCATCTTTTCCTTCTTTTCCTCTTTCCTACTTTCAACAAATAATTCCTGAGTTCCAACTTCATGTGAGGGGCTACATTAAATGCTGTGCTACACAGAAAACAAACAAAGCTTTGTGTAAAGAGCTTATGATTTACTGGAGAGAGATGTATAAACCCAGAATCACAGTATAGTGGGTTAAGAGCTGCAGGCATGCTGAGTTGCTGGGTAATGCCTGCTCTGACTGAGAGTTTGGGAAAGACTTCCCACAGGTGGTGACTCTTGACCTAGATCTTTAAGGCAGTAGGGAAGGACTCAAAGTTTTGGAGACTGGGAGAGTGTGGCTATCTTTGGGGGAAATGCACACAGTTGTGTGACTGCTGAGTTAGGTCATCTCAGAGTAAACAGAAGCCAAGGAAAGAGGTTGGAAGGGCAGCCTAGAGGTCTGAGCTTGCAAGCCTACCATTTTGTCCCCAAATCACCAGTGTGGTCCATGATACCAGAAAACTTTTTGGCCATACTGCTTGGCATGTGGGATATTGGTTCCCCAACTAGGGATTGAACCTGTGCTCCCTGCAGTAGATGAGCAGAGTCTTAACCACTAGACGGTCAGGGAAGTCCCAAACTTGTTTTTAAATTGAAATATAGTTGATTTATTTGGGCTCCAAAATCACTGTGGATGGTGACTGCAGCCATGAAATTAAAAGACACTTACTCCTTGGAAGAAAAGTTATGACCAACCTAGACAGCATGTTGAAAAGCAGAGACATTATTTTGCCAACAAAGGTCCGTCTAGTCAAGGCTATGGTTTTTCCTGTGGTCATGTATGGATGTGAGAGTTGGACTGTGAAGAAAGCTGAGTGCCAAAGAATTGATGGTTTTGAACTGTGGTATTGGAGAAGACTCTCGAGAGTCCCTTGGACTGCAAGGAGATCCAACCAGTCCATTTGGTAAATAAGTTCATTTGTATCATATTTTAGATTGCACATAATACCCTATGATTCCACATAAGTAATATCCTATGATATCTGTCTTTCTCTGTCTGACTTACTTCACTTAGTGTGATAGCTTTAGGTCCATCCATGTTTCTGCAAATGGCATTATTTCATTCATTTTTATGGCTGAGTAATATTCCATTGTATATATGTACCACATATTCTGTATCCATTCATCTGTCAATTGACATTTAGGTTGCTTCCATGTCTAGGCTATTGTGAATAGTGCTGCTGTGAAAACTGGGGTGCATGTATCTTTTCAAATTAGAGTTTTCTCTGGATATATGCCCAGGAGTAGGATTGCTGAGTCAGAAAATTTTTGATTCCAGAAAGGAGAGAGGATTTTCCACTCTTCTCAAAAATTCAGCCTTCAAAATGATCCCAATAAGATTGTAGGTAAAGAAATGAATCTAAACTCAGAGAGCTTCACTAGAGAAACAAATTCTAATCACAGTCCTGAAAAATTCTTAGGTCTCACCATGGAAAACTGATCAGCCTCCTTAGAGGCCCTGTTAACTTTTTTTGTAAGACAGCATTATATGGTGGAAAAGCTATAAAATTTGGATACAAGTTGTTGCCCAGGGACTCACCTGCCTTGCCACCAGGATAACTTGCTTTGTTTCCCTGAGCCTTCTTGCTTCCTTCAGTTCAGTTCAGTTGCTCAGTCATGTCTGACTCTGTGACCCCATGAATCGCAGCACACCAGGCCTCCCTATCCATCAGCAGCTCCCGGAGTTCACTCAGACTCACGTCCATTGAGTCAGTGATGCCATTCAGCCATCTCATCCTCTGTCATGCCCTTCTTCTCCTGCCCCCAATCCCTCCCAGCATCAGAGTCTTTTCCAGTGAGTCAACTCTTTGCATGAGGTGGCCAAAGTACTGGAGTTTCAGCTTCAGCATCATTCCTTCCAAAGAAATCCCAGGGCTTGCTTCCTTAGAAGTCCGCATACCCTAGCCTTCAGTTAACCTCTCCTCAGGAAGCCTGCAGCCACTGCTGGACTTGGCGTTCTACAGTAAATGCACACACACGGTGAGAGAGAAAGAGAAGTGGACTCCAGTCTCTTCAGGGGTGGGTGCCAGAGCCACCAGCTGGAGTCACAATGAAAGCCTTGGGGGAATCAGAGCATGGCTTCGGCCAGCTTCCTGGGTGAAGTAAAGAACTCAGCAAATCAAAGTGTCCAGTCTGTAGTCTTTGGCTCCAACAGGGCCATTCTAGTCAAAAGGCACAGTCCAGGCCTAGAAAATAGCAGATTGGAGCAATTACAGGGCACTGATACAAGAAGGAACCTTGCAGGTCATTGAGGCAAATTCTTGCATTGCCCAGAGAGGAAACCAGGACTGGGAGAGTCTGGGCTCTCAGTTAATCAAGCATCATCAAGTACCTTGTTAATTCCCATTCTTAGGAACTTTATTAGTGGAAACCTAGTGTTGTGAAAAAAATAAATCCTATTTAACCTGAGCAATTGGTGTGTTCCTTATACCTTGGTCATGGAAAACATAGTTACCATTAGTACTGTCAGGTAGTATTGTCGCAAGAGTCAGACACGACTTAGAGACTAAACCACCTAAAGCACCACCATTGTCAGGTAAGAAACAGGAAACCCAGATAAAGTTGAATTTCTGGTGAACAATAAATTTTTTGGTATAAATATGTCCCAGATATCATACAGGACATCCTACACTAAAGTTACTCAGTTTTTAAAAACAGAAATTCAGATTTAACTTGGCATCCCATTATTTTTATTTTTACAGTGTCTAGCAGCCCTAACCATAGGGTCATTTCAATATCCATCCTTACTCTGACTGCCAGTAAGCTTTAAGACGTATGTCTGTTATTGCCTTCTAACAGGACTTTATGCTGTGCACTTTGCTTTATTTTTTTCCTTCCCATTTGTTTATATTCCCTTCTGTGTCTTTAGGCTTCCCTTGTGGCTCAGCTGGTAAAGAATCCACCTGTAATGTGGGAGACCTGAGTTCGAATCCTGGGTTGGAAAGAGCCCCTGGAGAAGCGAACGTTTACACACTCCAGTATTCATGTCCATTGAGTCAGTGCAAAATGGCTGACTGAGGAGGCCTTCCAAATAGCTGTGAAAAGACAGGAAGCAAAAGCAAAGGAGAAAAGGAAAGGTATATCCATTTAAATGCAGAGTTCCAAAGAATAGCAAGGAGCAATAAGAAAGCCTTCCTCAGTGATCAATGCAAAGAAATAGAGAAAAACAATAGAATGGGAAAGACTAGAGGTCTTGTCAAAAAAAATTAGAGATACCAAGGGAACATTTCATACAAAGATGGGCTCAATAAAGGACAGAAATGGTAGGGACCTAATAGAAGCAGAAGATATTAAGAAGAGGTGGCAAGACTACACAGAACTGTACAAAAAGATTTTCACGACCCAGATAATCACGATAGTGTGATCACTCACTTAGAGCCAGCATCCTGGAATGTGAAGTCAAGTGGGCCTTAGGAAGAATCACTACGAACAAAGCTAGTGGAGGTGATAGAATTCCAGTGGAGCTATTTCAAATCCTGAAAGATGATGCTATGAAAGTGCTGCACTCAATGTGCTAGCAAATTTGGAAAACTCAGCAGTGGCCACAGGACTGGAAAAGGTCAGTTTTCATTCCAATCCCAAAGAAAGGCAATGCCAAAGAATGCTCAAACTACCACACAATTGCACTCATCTCACACGCTAGTAAAATAATGCTTACAAATTCTCTAAGCCAGGCTTCAGCAGTAAGTGAACCATGAACTTCCAGACGTTCAAGGTGGTTTTAGAAAAGGCAGAGGAACCAGAGATCAAATTGCCAACATTCACTGGATCATCGAAAAAGCAAGAGAGCTCCAGAAAAACATCTATTTCTGCTTTATTGACTATGCCAAAGCCTTTGACTTTGTGGATCACAACAAACTGTGGACAATTCTGAAAGAGATGGGAATATCAGACCACCTGACCTGCCTCTTGAGAAACCTGTATGCAGGTCAGGAAGCAACAGTTAGAACTGGACATGGAACAACAAACTGGTTCCAAATAGGAAAAGGAGTATGTCAAGGCTGTATATGGTCACCCTGCTTATTGAACTTCTATGCAGAGTACATCATGAGAAACACTGGGCTGGATGAAGCACAAGCTGGAATCAAGATTGCTGGGAGAAATCTCAATAACCTCAGATATGCAGATGACACCACCCTGATGGCAGAAAGTGAAGAAGAACTAAAGAACCTCTTGATGAAAGTGAAAGAGGAGAGTGAAAGAGTTGGCTTAAAGCTCAACATTCAGAAAACGAAGATCATGGCATCTTGTCCCATCACTTCATGGGAAATAGATGAGGAAGCAGTGGAAATAGTGGCTGACTTTGTTTTTCTGGGCTCCAAAATCACTGTAGATGGGGACTGCAGCCATGACATTAAAAGACGCTTACTCCTTGGAAGGAAAGTTATGATCAACTTAGATAGCATATTGAAAAGCAGAGACATTACTTTGCCAACAAAGATCTGTCTAGTCAAGGCTATGGTTTTTCCGGTAGTCATGTATGGATGTGAGAGTTGGACTATAAAGAAAGGTGAGCATTGAAGAATTGATGCTTTTGAACTGTGGTATTTGAGAAGACTCTTGAGAGTCACTTGGACTGCAAGGAGATCCAACCAGTCCATCCTAGAGGAGATCAGTAATGGAGGAAGGCATCAGACTTTTATATCTAGAAGATCTCCAAAGATAACTTGAAATGAACTGATCTAAGGACCAGCATTTGGCATTACTGACGTATATTTCTGGTCTACATCATCAGTTGTTTTATAAACAACACTTAGGAATGCAACTATTGCAACCATTTATACAACTAAGTAGATCTGCTATATAAGCAGTGTTATAGCTCATTCATTCAACAAATATTTACTACTTTCCTACAAGTTGCTGGGTTCTGTGCTAGGTTTTGGATTAAAGATCAGTCAGATAGAGGCCCTGCCATTCAGGAGCCTAGAGAAAGAGATAATACATTTCAAATGAGGTTGAGATTTCAGAGGACCATGGGTGAATGTTCCAAGGAAGAGTTTGGAAGGAATTGGGCAGGGCTTTGTGGAAGAGTATTTGAACCGGGTCCTGAAAGCCAGGTAGGATTTCAATCAACTGATGAGAGGAAGCTCAAGTCAAGCAGAGGAAAAGGTATAAGCCTGGGAGCAGGGAGATAGTGGCAATAATGATGATGATAGCTACAATAATAAAAACAGTCAGCAAACTTTGAGAGCTTGCCTTATGTGCCAATGACTTCTGTTAGTGCTTTACAGAGTCATCTCTTAGTCTTCACAACAAAGCGATGAAGTAGGCAATTCTGTTAGTCCCACTACACAGTTGAGAAAACTCAGTTCATGGTAGATCTGGTAACTTATCTAAGGTCTTGCACACATGTGTGCTTAGTCGCTCGTTTGTGTCTGACTCTTTGCGACCCTGTGGACTGTAGTCTGCCGGCTCCTCTGTCCATGGGATTCTCCAAGCAAGAATACTGGAGTGCGTCGCATTGCCTTCACCCTCTTCAGAGAATCTTCCCAACCCAGAGACTGAACCTACCTCTTCTGCATTGCAGGTGGATTCTTTACAGTCTGAGCCACCAGGAAAGCCCATCTAAGGTCATGGCTAAGGTGAAATAAACTAGGTGAGAGGAGGATGGCATTTCTATTTTGTTCTATATTTGCTTGTGGAATGAATGGATATTTTAACTCAGTACCTTCTTTTCACAGATGAGGAAACTGAGGTTCAGAGAGGTCAATAGACCTGCCCAATGTCACCCAGATGTTGGTGGCAGAGCCAGGATGAGAGCCATTTCAGTGTGTTTTGCACTATGCCATATGCATGGATGCACTAGGCATGCAGTCTGAGACTGAATGAGAGGAAAGGGTGAGGAGAGCATTTCCTTTTATCATAAAAGTTTGGAGGAAATGTGATATCTGGAAAGGTAGCTAAATCCAGAGCTGACCTTTAACCAAGATTTAACTTTTAAATGCAGGAGAACTAATACAAGGAAGAGTAAGTAAAGTGCAGCAGAGTAGAACCCCTTTGAACAAATCTCCTTAACTTTGTGTTCTCATTTATAAAATGAGGGAATTAGATGGTTCTTCCATTGGGGCTATTCTGTGTGATCTCAGGAAGGGCCAGAAATAGAGATCATGTCTATGTATGTCTGTAGGTTTAATGGTCTGAAATATAGCTAGCAATGGATAATCGTGGTCTATGAAACCTAGATCTGGGGGCCACGAGGCAGCTGTTAATGAACAAAGATCATAGCATTCTTTTTTGAGACCTGATTCTACATGTATCACCTCCTGTGATGCTGAGAAAGTCACTCAATCCATTTAATGGAAACCTCTTGGGCCTAATCAATTTCCTCCTTCCAAAAGAAGGGGCTTAGCAAGAGAGAGCATCCCTTTCTGGGTTGTTAGAGTTGAGGAAAAGGCAGAGCAGATCTTGGATCAAGGCCACTCTTCTGCTTGTTGACTGCTTCACCCCAGACAGCATGCCCCACTGGACCCCGGGACTGAAAGCTTTGTGCCTGTTAAGTGACAACACAGCTTCACTTGCATTCCTTGTGGGGTACAGTATTTTTTAAGTAAAATAAATACAAGAAAAAAATATGGGAGCTGAGGGTTGTTTGTAATTCATTTTGACTAATGTCATTACACCTAATGCCATCACTAGCTACTTCACCTCTTTAGCAGCCTGAGAAGAGCAGAGATTCTGGAAAACATTTTTTCCACACAGCAACAATGATTACTCTTTGTATATAAACAGCATCCATCTCCAGAGAGCCACAGAGGGATCTTGAAAATATTTTTTCATTGCTCATTTTAAGAAGCCTATGAGACCGATTAAAGAGGGTCCATTGCCAGGTAGAGAGTTTAGACAGCAAGGCAGACAATTAGCCTCCTGATTTCCTGAAAAGTTTTCCAGTCAGTAGTTCCACTGCCAAAGCCAGGTTTAACATGACTCAGGCACCAAAGGACAGCTCTGATCTATTTAGCCCTTGTATCTTTAACACATTCTCAGCTCTCTAGTGAAATGCAAAGTCAAGAATTTCTTGCTTTCAAGTTCTTTTTTTTTTAATATTAGAGTCAGTATTGAGCATAATCAGAGAAGACATTTACAATTATGGGAAAAGGAAGCAAGAAAGAAATCTCAGGTGTTAGGATGGAATTGGAGATAGAGTAAATTCATAGCTTTGTTTTGAAATCTCTACCTACCTACCTATCAATAGATATAGAAATAAACATAGATGTATATAAATGTATGTATATACATGTGTGTTAATGTGTGTGTATATGTGCACATTTCTTTCCTCTGTCTGCTAAAAGGGCTTAGAAACAATGCCATTCCAGTAGCAATGAGTACACCAGGCTCTCATATCTTGCTTTTCAAATAGAGTTTTCCACTAAAAGGAGTCAAGGCCCCTTGGAACCAGAGCTGGGGCAAGACAAATGTAACATGAGCTCCCTAATTTTTGGCAACTGAAAGTAGGAAAGTGCTCAAAGAATATGGGGACAAGTCAAAAGGAAATTGGAATCAAGGGCTCCTGCTGACAAAATCTAGGACACTTTAAGAATTAAATGATTATAACAGATTGCCTTCTGTTGTAGAAAATGGGAATTATTGCATCTATAGTGAAGAGAGAGAAAAAGAAATTTCTTCCTTGTAGTAAAATGCTGTTGTGTCATGTTAGTCGTTCAGTTGTGTCCAACTCTTTGCGACCCCATGGACAGTCAGCTCTGTCCATGGAATTCTCCAGCCAAGAGTACTGGAGTGGGTTGCCATGCCCTTCTCCAGGGGATCTTGCCAACCCAGGGATTGGACCCAGGTCTCCTGCATTGCAGGCAGATTCTTTACTGTTTGAGCTACCCAGGAAGCCCCTTGTAGTAAAATGCCAACTAATAAATTATAAATGTAGTAGAGGTGAGGAATACAGAAAGTCCTTACCAGGGTGGTGGCTGTTTCAAGCAGGAATTATTAATAAACTCCAAAGCAGGCAAGTGGAGGCTTCTGGAAGTACAGGATATTGCTTACTTTGGAATACCTTACTATAAAATGTTTATCAATCACAAAGATAAATATGGGGACTCTAGCATGAAAAAAGCTGGCAGAAAGTGATCTGACCAGGTGATCAAGGTTTGGCATCATCTGGGGTTGGCCAGAGTGACATTAGGTGCCTCTCCATGCAGTATGGAGAGGTATGCAGTATGAGGAACAGAGCAGCAAGTCTGTGCTATTTCTGCCAAAAACACATGCCCTGAGTCTAGTCATGAGGAGACACTGGATGAACCCAGATTGAGCAACATCCTGCGGAATGAAAGGCTTGTCATCCTGTCGAGTTCAAGAAAGACTGGAAAGGACAGAAGAACTCAAGACACATGACAACCAAGTGCAATGCCTAATAGTGAATTCGATTCTAGATCACAAAGTAAAAAATGGACACTGTTTAGAGCAACTGCTGAATGTGGCCTGTACCTGGTGGTGCCATAATGATGGAAAGGGTTTATGTCTGTTTTGGAGATACACACACTGATCTCAAGAGACTGAAAAAAGAACAAGAACAGTTAACGTGCATATGTGTGATTTGTGTGTGTGTGTTTATGTGTGTATGGTGGGGACCAAAGATATAGCCCAAGGTTGACAACTGAGAAATCTGGGTGAAGAAGATATAAGCTCTCTTTGTACTGCTCTTGCAACACTTCTATGTTATTTTTATTGCCATACCTATTTTAATTTTTTAATAGTAGTATTATGTAAGTTACAGGTGTACAATATAGTGATTCACAATTTTTAAAGGTTATACTCTATTTATAGTTATTATAAAATGTATCCTTGTATCTTTTTAAAAAATCTTTTGACTACACCCCATAGCATGCAGTATCTTATTTCTCTGACCAGGAATCGAAACTGCACCCCCTGCGTTGGAAGCAGTGTCTTAACCACTGCACCACCACTTTATTTTTCACCTAATAATTTGTACCTCTTACTCCCCTACCATGATACTGCCCCCTACCCGCTCTGTTACCCCCATTGGTAATTACTACTATTAACAGAGTGTCTCTAGATTTGTTGTCTGCTTCTTCTTTTAATATTTACTAGTGTTGTATTTTTTAGATTTCACATATAAGTGGTATCGTACAGAATTTTTCTTTCTCGAACCTAGTTCACTTAGCGTTAATGCCCTCCAAGTCCATCCATGTTGCTACAAATGGCAAAGTGTCATTCTTTTTAATGACTGAGTAGTATCCCATTGTATGTACATACCACACCTTCTTTATACATTCATCTGTTAATAAGCACTTAGTTTTCATATCTTGGCAATTATGAAAAGCTGCTATGAGCATTGGGATTCATGTATCTTTTCAAATTACTGTTTGTTTGTTTGTTTGTTTGTTTTGGATATATGCTCAGGAGTAGGATTGCCGGATCATATGGTAGCTCTAGTTTTAGTGTTTTGAGATACCTCCATACTGCTTTCCACAGTGTGCTTCCTCATCATTTCTAAACATTTAATGCTACTAAACAATCAGAGCTAGTTTTGTGATTTCAAGTGAAAGTCTGCTTCAGTCTGAGGCATTTCTCATGCCCCCACACCCTAATCTCAAATCTAATCTTTAAGAGAATCATTCTCTTCACACCAGGAATTTGTTTATTTATTCAACAAACATTTTCACGTTCTTCTTGTACAAGGCACAAAGTATGGGCTAGATGACAAGAAAGGTAGAATTAAGCTATGGAGCTCAAAAGTAAGAGACTGTATTTCATTGAAAGGACAAGCAAGGTTTTGGAAAAATGAGGTTTGAGAGAGGATAAAATACAGTCAGGGAGAAGCAGGAAGAAGGCATTCAAAGCTGAGGGAGGAGACAGAGCCACGACATATAGTTAAGGAAACAGGAGGAGTGTTCACAGCAGTACTGTTTGGATTATAAGGGGCAGAAACCTATTCAGGCTTCTCAAGAGCAAAAAGAGACCTTATCATTACCTACACATAAGAAGTATATAAGTAGTCTTGCTTCAGGGATAGTTCACACCAGATACATACAATATGCCCTCGGGATCAGATTCTTCATCTAGAGTGGCTCTCAGTCAGTTCAATCGCTCAGTCGTGTCTGACTCTTTGTGACCCCATGAACCGCAGCACGCCAGGCCTCCCTGTCCATCACCAACTCCCAGAGTCCACCCAAACCCATGTCCATTGAGTTGGTGATGCTCTCCAACCATCTCATCCTCTGTCATCCCCTTCTCCTCCTGCCCTCAATCTTTCCCAGCATCAGGGTCTTTTCAAATGAGTCAGCTCTTCGCATCAGGTGGCCAAAGTAATGGAGTCTCAGCTTCAACATCAGTCCTTCCAATGAACACCCAGGACTGATCTCCCTTAGGATGGACTGGTACTACTTCCATCTATTTTGACTTAATTTTCAAGTCATCTCTCCCTAGTACTGGTTACGGTTGATAGGCTCAAGAACCTCAGTGGAAAAAAGTTTTTCTTTCCCAATAGTTTGGGAAATAATTAAACACAAATTATGCCCCATTGGTGTAGCTTCAGTCACATGACTATTTCAGAATCAATCATAATGAAAGAATGGAATACTCTAATTGCCAGTTCTTGTCATTATTCTTTACTGGGGTGAGAGATAGCGTTAGCCTCCAAGAAACACAAAGACTGAGAGTTGAAGGTTAGCAGTCTTCCAAAGCAAAACTCAGGTGCTATAACCAGAAGAGGCAATGGACATGGAGCAATCTTCACTCTGCTATTGAGTGTTTGGGGAGCACTGACTAGCCCAAATGATTCTAACATGGAGCCATGTTATTCATAAAAGAAGAATAGTAATTAAAGTGGAAAGGAATTGTTTGTTCTTAGCAGACATGCTAAAGCATGTCCTACTCTTTGCGACCCCATGAACTGCAGCACTCCAGGTTTCCCTGTCCTTCACTGTCTCCCTGAGTTTGCTCAAACTCATATCCATTGAATCAGTGATGCCCTCCAACCATCTCATCCTCTCTTTGCCCCCTTCTCCTCTTGGCCTCAATCTTTCCCAGCATGAGGGTCTTTTCCAATGAGTCAAGCATTTGTTTGGAAGGTCTTAAATGCTAGACTGAGACTATGGTTCTTACTTAACACATTAGAGCAGGGATTGGCAAGCTCTTTTCATAAAAAAGCAGATGGAAAATGTTTCAGGCTGTAAAGGTGATATGGTCTCTACTCATCTCTGCCATTGTAACATGAAAACAGCCATAGAAAATACAGAGACAAAAGAGCATGTCTGTGTTCCAATAAAGCTTTATTTACAAGAATTGCTGGTGGTCTGGATCCAGCCTGTAGTTTGCAGATATTTGGATAGAGGAAGTCATTGAAAGTTTTCAGCTTACAAATGATATCATCAGAATTATGCCTTGGGAAGATGTATCTACATCCTGGATAGAAAATGGATCGGAGGGGATAGATTGAAAGTGGGAATAAAAATTAAGAGACTGTTGCAATGGTCCAGATGTTTGTACTGTGAAGAAACCTCAGCTTTTATAAGCCAAATGTACCTGGGAATTTGGCCTCACAAATTTCAGCTGCCTCACAGCTGGGTCTGTCTGTCCTTAGCTGACCTAGTTTCTCAACATCTTGCCAGTTCAGCCACCCCTGATATCCTAGCCACCTCTGAAATCCTGTGTCGGAGTTTATAAATCACCTTGGGAGCTTGATTATTCCTTTTCTTTGCTCTACAGTATTTTTGATTTTGAGGGCTAAGTCTGTACTGTTTGTATGAAAGGGCAAAATCAATAGCAAGAGAAAGTTTAATAAAAAAATACATTCTCCATTGACTTTAATTAACTTGGCTTTAAGTTTACAACCCTGACAAGTATGGAAAATAGAAAAAAAACACCAACCTTATATCTTACTCTATACACCATGTTTTTTAAGAATAAAATCTCAAATTAAAATTCATGTGTATCAGCAATTTATTTGCCAGCAACAAGTGGAAGAAAAAGAATAAGAAAGATAAAAGCAATTCTCTAGTAGAATCTGACAGAACAGGCTGGCACTTCTGATGCTCAAGGTAAATGACTGAGTGCCAGAATCAGGTCAATAATTTATTGATGTCAGAAAAGCTTGCATTTTTCTCAGCTGCTCATGGCTTTGCTGTCTCCTCCAGTCTCATGACTCAAGACTCACAGTCTTTTAAGGCCTGTCTCCTCATCCATTCAGCATGGCTGCTTTCTGCCTTAGGGTGGGGTTCTCTTGTGAGGACCAATGATGTGGCTAGCTGCCTTCTGCCAGATGCCTGCAGAGAAAGCCCATGAATTTGCAGACAGTTCGTATAAGTGTGAGATTTTCCGATCATTTACAGTGACACATGACTATCTGTAGACATGTGCACCAGTGTAGTACATAAGCACACACATACACACACACATATATGGGGTGCCACTTTATAAGCTCACATGTACATTCAATTGTGGGCTTACCAGGTGGTTCAGTGGTAAAGAATCTACCTGCCAAGCAGGGGACATGGGTTCAATCCCTGGGTCAGGAAGATCCCCTAGAGAAGGAAATGGCAACCCACTCTAGTATTCTTGCCTGGGAAATTCCTGGGATAGAGGAGCCTGGTAGGCTACAGTCCATGGGGTCACAAAGAGTTGGACACGATTTAGTAATTGAACAACAACAGCAACATTCTTTTGCACAATAAATATATGAATGGACATCCACTATCATAGGTATAGCATAGCTAGACATAATAAAAAGAATATCACACAAATACATGTATATATAGTTTATAATTTTCTTTATGTGTATAACACACTCAAACAGTAAAAATACACATAAGGCTAAGTACATTAAAGACTAAAAATACAAACATGGCTGTACATGTACTCCATATACACGCACAGCACTTTGTATATCACCTATATGCTTTATATGATCTGCTCTCAGCATTTCTCTGACCATGTTCCCTATAACATATTCTCCCTCCATCTTTACATTCTAAGGTATTCCTTGCTGTTCCATAGCATCTGATACATTGTCACCTCAAGGTCTTTGCAGTGGTTATAACTGGAAAACCCTACCCCACAGCTATCATACAGACTATTTTCTCACTTTCTATGTCTTTGTTCAAACATCAGCTTCTCAATGAAATCTACATACCACTCTATTATCCTGTTTAAAATTGCAAACCACCCACTCCAGCTGCATTCTGATCTCAGTCTACTGTAGCACTTACCTTCTAAGATATCATTTAATTTATTTATTATGTTTACTCTTTAACATCATCCCCCTAGCCTGGAATGTAATTTCTAGAAGGGGCAAGGATATTTGTCTTGTGTGTTCATGGATATATTCCAAGTCTCTAGAACAGAGCCTGACCCATAGGAGACATTTGATATATTTGTTGAATGAATGAGTGAATATATAAATTCATATATGAATATGTTATATAAATATTCATAAATCAACATATATATATGTGTGCTTGTTGATCCATGCTGCTGCTGCTGCTAAGTTGCTTCAGTTGTGTCCAACTCTTTGCGACCCCACAGACAGTAGCCCATCAGGCTCCACCATCACTGGGATTCTCCAGGCAAGAACACTGGAGTGCATTGCCATTTCCTTCTCCAATGCATGAAAGTGAAAAGTGAAAGTGAAGTCGCTCAGTCATGCCCGACTCTTAGCGACCCTATGGACTGCAGCCTTCCAGGCTCCTCCATCCATGGGATTTTCCAGGCAAGAGTACTAGAGTGGGGTGCCATTGCCTTCTCCATTGTTGAACCATATCCATTTATAAAGAGTGGCAACATCCATCCCTATGGAAATATGCATTGTGGTATAATCTGAATACAGGTATGTATGTGTAAATGTGTTTGTGTATATACACCCACACATTGGCTGTGGGTGTGTGTATGCATTTGCATGCATGTGCACTGAAATTATTTGTTCCTGTTAAGTGTGCTCAGCAAAATTCATACTAGGGTGTGGAAAGGGTTGGATCTCAGTCACTCTCTGTGACTCTAGCTACAGGAACCTATCATTACAATCCATAGAAAGATAAGTTCAAGGTAATAAGAACTTTTGGAAAGGAAACCTATTGCACACTGGAACACAGATTTTGGACTCCAAGAACTATGTTAGTTCATAGAACGTCAGGGTTATGCATTGACTCTGTCTTCTGTTAAGCTTGATAACTAACACGGAATTTCAACTTTGAAAACTTTGCCATAAGAAGAGCTAGAGGAACAAGGCAGAATAGCTTTTATTGCTTTAGATCTGGGCTCAAACATGTCTCTCTCTTTTAAGACTTCCATCAGTTTCAACCTGGGGAATATGAATGAGATGAGAAGTTTGAAGTCGGAAGCCTTGAGTTTTGGAGATTTCAGAAAATAGAAAAAGTCACATACTTCTCTGCTTCCATCTTCACTGTGTGTGTGTGTGCATGTGTGTGTGTGTGTGTGTGTGTGTGTGTGTGCATGTGTGTAATGGGGCAGGGAAATGATAGGAGATATTTTTATTTTTCCACTAATGTAACAGGCCATTTCCTGATCTGAGCCTCCCTAAGCAGCTAGATAGAAGCAGCCCATCGGAGACTGAGGACACCCCTGAGGCCCCTTGAGAATCTTCTAGAACTACCAGAATGTGAATTACCCTTATCTGGCTTTCTGACTGCCTTGTGACTCCTCTAGAGACATGGCAACTTTTCAAGACCTAATCTCTCTCGCCCTTTGCTCTTTGACCTAAAAATATCTATGGCACATTGTGAGACACAGCTGTGGTGACCATATGACTTATTGGCCAACCTGAGGCCCTTTGGAGGGTGTGTGCATGCTCAGCTGCTCTGTTGTGTCCAGTTCTCCTGTGACCCCATGGACTGAAGTCCTCAAGGCTCTTCTGTCCATGGGACCCTCCAGGCAAGAATACTGGAGTGGACTGCCATTTCCTCCTTCAGGGGATCTTCCTGACCCAGGGATTGAACCCACGTCTCCTGCATTGGTAGGTAGTTTCTTTACCACTGAGCCACCTGGGAAACCCTGTAAAGGGGATTATATTGTGAATTTTGTCTCTTCTGTCTGTTCTTCTTCCCCTTTATCCTATTTTCCTTCCTTATTTATTCACATGATTGGTTTTTTAAAGTTAAATATATTTTGTGTTTTATTCTGCATCAAATATAAATCTGTCATACCAAACCCTAGAGTAGATGTAAGATGTTAGAAGTCTGTGATTCTCAAAGAAAGATAAGCAATTGGAAAAAGTTTCTCTTCTTTCCTTATTTTTCTGGTCCTGGACTTTTGTTTGTAAGTTTTAATTTTTCTTCATTTTTAAATAAACTTTTTATTTTATATTGGTGTATAGTCAATTAAAGATGTGATAATTGCAGGTGGACAGCAAACAGACTCAGCCATATGCAAACAAGTTCCATTTTCCCCCAAACTCCCCTTCCATCCAGGCTGCCACATAACATTAAGCAGAGTTCCCTATGCTATACAGTTTGGACCTGTTGGTTATCCACTGTAAATATAGCAGTGTGTACATGGCAGTCCCAAACTCCCTAAATATCCCTGCCCTCCACCCTTCCCCTTTTTCATATGATTATTGAGTATGTTTTTGCACCAGCTACTGTGCAGGTCCTTAGGCATACTGTGATCTGAAAAAATAATGGTTTATGTCCTCACAGAGCTTTTGAGTTTAGAAAGAGAGATGCTGACTTCTTCCACCAACAAATAGTTCTTGTGTACCTACTATGAATTTGGTGCTATTTTAGATACTGTGACATAGAAATGATCAAAATAAATAAAGTCCTTATCCTGCCCTTAGGAAACTTAGAAAGAGACATAAATGAATGTGTCATTATAAACCATCATTCCTTCTCTGTAGGAAAGAGGTGCCATGCTAGGAAAATCGAGTAACACCCAATTCTATTCTGGGGTCGGGAATGACTCCTCCGAGGAAATGATGTTTGGGTGCAGATGAGTGAAGAGGTTGAGAGAGAACCTTTGGAGCAGAGGAAAGAGCAGAGGCCAGGGTCTTGAGACAAGAAGAATCATGGTGTCTTTAAGCAACAAGGAGATCGGAGTACAGATGCGTGGTGGAGGTGGGCGGTAGGTGCGATGAAGTGAGTCTGCAGGAAGCAGGAACAGACCTCATGGAAAATTTTAGGCTGAGGTGAGACTGTGCTTCCCACCTGGTTGCCCGAGGGAGGTGGTATGCCCTGAGACAGTTCCTGGGGGTGTTTCAGCAGCTTAGGAAGATGAGCCTGAGTTTAGCCCCGCAGATGAGTCTACTGCTCTGATAATACCCAGAGAACAGTCAGACGCCTTCCTGTGTGGTCACACACAGGACAGGAAGTGGCAGTGAGAACCGGTGGGACAGAGGAAGCCTGTGGTCATGATAAAAAGAGGCAGTCTCAGATGAACTGGGTGAGACTATGCCTGGGGGGTGCTGTTTATATTCATGCATTTATTTAGTCCTGTTTATTGAGCCCCCATAATGAGCCAGAAACTTTGTTAGGCAGTGATACCATGATAGATGTCATTTCCACCCCCAAGGGAATCACATTCTACTTGAGAGAATAGGTCTAAGCACCATATTTTAAGATGGGCAGTGAAAGCTAGAGTCTGGGCCCGATAAAAATGATGAAGGATCTAGACAGCAGAGCCCATGAAGAATGCTGAAGATTAAAGGTCAACATGGTGATTGCCTTTCTAATCTCCATAGGAGAGGGCGCAGGGGTATTCTGTTTTATTTTAGGAGGTGAGAATTGAGCAGGGGTTAAGAGTTCTGAAAAGGTCTGATCTGGTTAAAAAAAAAAAGAAAGAAGTCTGTTTTCATGGTTAGAAAGGTTTGGGATATAGTAAATTTCCTTTTACAGGAAAGGCTTTGATCTGGTGACCATCCAATACAGATACTGTAGCAGGAATCGCTCCCAGGGACCAAAGATGAGCTGAGATTTTGCAGTCTCCTAAGGGACCCAGACATACACATATAATGTAAAGAAGTAAACCCAAGAGTGAGGCGGTGAAGTGAGGTGATGAAGAGGAATGGTTAGGTGTGTAACACAGAAGGCTCAGGCTTCCTGGTTGTATCACTGGTGGTAGGTACTTTATTATTAACATGCCATCTCAGGGACTTCCGTGGCGGTCCAGTGGTTAAACTGCCTTCCAGTGCAGGGGCTGAGGGTTTGATCCCTGGTCAGGGAGCTGAGATCCCACATGTCTCATGGCTAAAAAATCAAAAGATAAAATAGAAGCAATATTGTAACAAATTCAACAGGCCATCTCAGAACTCTGGCAGATAAAAGGATATCCTCTCAAGTTTGGGAACAGGAATAGTCTGGTGGAAAAGGATATCCCCTCAGGTTTGGGAACAGAAATAGTCTGGTGGAGCACTGTGCTGCTCTATCAGCTCATAGCCAACTGATCAATAGGATGCAAATCTCTTGGATCTGGACTCTTTCAACTATCAGAGTTTTTGGTTTTAAGCCTTAGATTCTATTAGGCAGTGTTTAAGCAATGGATTCTGATCCTTAATGAAAGCCTGGTGATAAAGTTCACTGAAGGCTTTTATTATCCTTGAGACTGCTCTTCATAATCCAAAGCCAAACCTTGAAAGAAATATATTCTGAAGTCAGTTTGAGAAGGGAAATTCCTCCATCCTTATAATGGATAATCTGACAGGGATGATACTTGCCAGTGTTAAAAGGATTTACAGTTTACATGCTAATTTTAGATCCTTGGAAGAGTTGATGAGAGGTAACTATTATTATAGTTACCTCCATTTTGGAGATGAGAAACCTGATGCTCAAAGAAGCAAAAATTTTGTTCAGTGGTCTACAGAAAGACTTGCATCAGTCTGCATAGACTGGATTACATGGCAGTAACAGACAACCCCCAAATCTGTGAGACATCAAGTAATAAAAGTTTAATCCCCTCTCATGCGAAGTGTGGAGCTGAAGGTCCATCAGGAATCCTTCTCTAAATCATCATGGTGCTCACTCTGGATTGCATACTGACAGGGTGGCTATAATTGGTGCATGGCCATCACCATGGCGATGAGAAAAGAGAATCCATCAACTCTTAAATCTGCCATTCGGAAGTGATTCACCTGACTGTGCTCACATTTCATTGACCAGACTTAGACCACAGCTAACTTTAAGTAGGTGGAAAATTCAATCCTACCATGTGCCCGGGAGAGAGAACTGGACTATTTGTAAACAAGCTAGTGACTGCCAAAATGCTAGGGAGTGGGATTCCAATTCATTTCCTCCATCCCAGCAAATCCATTTCCTTCCCTCTGAGCTCATTGTCTCTTCATGCTAAGTGTGGAATCAAGATTGAGGTTGACATAAACAATCCAGCTGGCTAGAGAAGTCCATTACTTCCTTGCTTCTCAGTTTTGTCTCTTGGTTTCTCTTTTTCTTTCCTTAGACCACAGCCTTTTGGATATTAATGTAGGTCAGTTTCCTCCTTGCATGTGACAGTGTAGTCTGCCTGGGAGGTGTGGAATTTTCCTCTGAGAAAATTTAACTGTTATAAAGCTTGCTATGTTTTCTTTAGTGAATTGTTCAGAGATTTACCTGGAACACAAGTCTGAAGAAATGATAGCTCTTCTTTCCATAGAGGAAATGCATTTCATCTCTCATTAAAACATGCTATCAACCCCACATCCAGCCTTCTCAATCACATCAGTTCAGTTGCTCAGTCATGTCCTACACTTTGTGACCCCATGGACTGCAGCAACATAAGCATACTTTAACATACAGCCATCAAATGCATAAATACATAACATTATGGAAGGTAAAATGTGGAGGAAGACATTTCAGATACACTGTTACCTATTGTTTCCAAATGCAATCTTTGATCCTGTAGACATTATGTCTTCAAGAATCTCTAGCCTGGGCTACTGTGTTTGTTTTTCAAATAGCTAGAACGATTGTAGACAAGAGAATCCTAGAGTCCCTCACTTCTCCAATAAATTAATCCCAACATTCATAGCAACATCAGCAGTGAGAGAAACAATATCAGCTAAAAGAGAAATGAGATATTTGTTGAGAATTCACACAACAAAAAATACTAAACAATCTGGTAAGCAGTAGTAAGAAGACATCCAGCAAAACCAAAAAATGTAAGTGGCAATGATTTTGGCTGAAGTTTCTCTTCTCTGAACTCAGAGTATGTAACTTGAGGGGTTCTGACTAATATCCATTTTATTCTTTTGAGCCCTGGATGTTATAGATGCCTAGATGAAATGGACGCTTAGACAGAACGATTGAGTCAGTAGACAATGTGTGTCCTTGGTACACCTTGATTTATGATCACTTGTCCCACAGAGGCTGATAGTTTGATGGGAAGAAGGAAAAAACATAAACTGATCAGAATCAGTGCTTGGTTGTCTACATAACTTAACTTATTTATTACTATGCAGTCCCGGTAAGTTAAATGTTAATATCCGATGAAGGAGGGGAACGAGGATCAAAGAGATCTGAGGTTTCTTGCTGCTGCTAAGTCGCTTCAGTCATGTCTGACTCTGTGCGACCCCATAGTCGGCAGCCCACCAGGCTGCCCCATCCCTGGGATTCTCTAGACAAGAACACTTGAGTGGATTGCCATTTTCTTCTCCAATGCATGAAAGTGAAAAGTCAAAGTGAAGTCGCTCAGTCGTGTCTGACTCTTCGCGACCCCATGGACTGCAGCCTACCAGGCTCCTCTGTCCATGGGATTTTCCAGGCAAGAGTACTGGAGTGGGGTGCCATTGCTTTCTCCAAAGAGTTTCCTTAGGACTACACAATTGGCAGAGCAAAAATTCAGATCCAAATCTGGCTGATTCGCAAATGCGAGTTTTTTTCTTCTTCTTCTTTTTTTAACGTGCATGCCACCTCTTGCTGCCCATAGGGCAGATACCTGAGAGGACTAGCTATTAGCCAGTGATCTAACCAAAATGTAATTCCCTAGGGAAATGCCAGCATAGGCTAAAACTGAGCAAGCCCACCATGCAAGGTGACCCAATCCACTAACTGTGGTTGGAGCGTATGGTAGCATTTGGCATTCAGCTGATCATTTGCCATGGAGGAGAGACTGGAACATATTTCTATTGTGAATGTGCGTAGTGCACAACTTGCCTAGCTGTATGTGACAGTGTTTCCTGGACAAATGGCTTAGAAATGTGGGCAGCACTTAACTTTCCATAGATGTGCGTAGATAAGAGTTAGCATGGAATCTAGCGCCCAGCCAGGCCTCTTAGGCTAAGAGCTAGACTCCTTTAACAACAACTAGCAAACTGCTAATTAGAAAAGAGAGTTAAAATATCTTTATACATATTAAGTAAACACATGTACTGTAAGAACCCAACATTTTAAACTTGATCAATCATTGCTAAAGATAGGCAAAACATTTAATTACTCAGGACTGCAAATCTGTAGATGGGACAGTGGCCAAAACAAATGACCTGCTAAGCTTCTTGGATATGGTGACGTCTGAGCTTAGTCTTGAAGGATATATGTGAGTTAGCTGAGAAAGGTCAGGAAGGACACTTCAGTAAAAGTGAGGAGTATGTGCAAAAGCATATAAACAAAAAGAAGGCACTCGCATTCCAAGAATATGTATCTCTGTGTGATTAAGAGAAGTAGCACTGAGATATGACACTGGAAAAGGAGAAAGGAACCAGATCACAAAGGACCTTTTATGCTAAGCTAAAGAATTCCAGCATTATCCAATGGCAAGAAGTCCAGGAAATGTTTTATGTAGAGGAATCCCATATGCAGATCTGTAATTTAGGGAGACTCCTGGACATCGAAAACAGATAGTTGCAAGTGGGGGAGGGAGGGGACAGAGATTGAGACAGAAACATCAGTTAGGAAACTTGCAAAAATCCAGCCCCCACATGGAGTAAGGCAGGAGGTTATTGGTAAGAAAAGAAGGAAAAGGACAAAAGAATATTTAAGTAGAAGTCCCACAGGACTTGGTGATTTACAGGATGTGGAGCAGGGAGGGAGATTCAAGGATGAAGCCCTCATTTTTAGCTTTGGGGGTATAAGAGGGTACTACATTCAAGCAGATGAGGAATAAAGGAGGGGGAGCAGGTTGGGGAATAGAAAAAGGGATGTGCTAAGTTTAGATTGGGGTACATCCCCCAGTGTGAGTTTCCTTGGGGATATCCAGTGAAGATATAGCATAGGATGCCATGCATATGGGTCTGTTGCCCAGGAGAGAGATGGGATTTGTATTCCCCGGATAGAGTTGGGACTCATCCAAACGCAAGCCATGGTTGAAGCCACAGGGGTGGTGAAATCATTGAGAATGAGCAAGCAAATTGAGGAGACAGCCAAGGACATCACCGTGGGGAATACCAATGTGTGCATTATGGGCAGAGAATGAGAATTCTGGCAAAAGAGATACAGAGGAAGGATCATAGAAACAGCAGAAACAGGGGAGTGGAGTGTAATGTAATACAAGGGAAGAAAGAGAGCCAAGGCAAGAACGTGTGACACGATGAGATGCTACAGAGAAAGCAAGTTGTATAAGGACTAAGCAGCTTTAAATGAAGTTGATGATGGTAGAAGCCAGACTGTAGGGAATTAAGTATGAGGTGCAGACAGGGAGTGTAGACAATTCTGGTATTTTCCAATTGAGTCTAAAGACATTTATTACATGCAAAATAAGTATATAAATTCTCACGTGATAGTAATTATCTCCTTTTCAGCCAACAGTTGCCCTTTGAGAGTTCTCTGTCTTCTATCCTGGGTGTTCTCCCAGGACCCCACATACTCCCAGCTCAGAGGCACTGCTCTTTAGGGGAAGAGTCCATGTGAAGGGGAAAATGTAAGAGACGTGGTCTCTGAAAGGTTGGATGTTCTCCTTCCCCTCAAGATGGAAGAGAGTGGAGCAAAAGAGTAGCAATGAAACAAATACTTTTATTGTCAAGAAAACCTGAGGTAGATTTTCCTGGCAATTCCTGCAAGTTTCATAGCTGTGAGAGAAAAGGTTTTCTCACCCATGTTCCTGCATCCTTGTCCACAAGTTCAAGGGGGAAGATATGTTTCCAAAATTACAATTTAATGCTAATATCTATGTAAAATAAAAAGTTGAGTTCTATTAAGAACAGTCATATTTGTGTTTGTTTAAAAATGGAGAACTATTTGTAAAACAGTTTTTTA
Source organism: Nanger dama (assembly GCA_917880005.1). NCBI lineage: Eukaryota > Metazoa > Chordata > Mammalia > Artiodactyla > Bovidae > Nanger > Nanger dama. The sequence goes on along the minus strand of CAKJTW010000025.1, from coordinate 22,828,818 downwards.
ATAAGTAAAACATTTAAAGCTACTTTGGAAGATTATTTAGTGATAAAGCTTCGACTATTGATTTTTAAATTTGATATAAAATATTTATTAAAATAAAAATAGTCTTATGATTACCTTGTGTGTTATACAGGTTACTCAAGATATTATAAAATCAGTTTTCCTCAAACAAGAGGTTCTATGGGTTTTCAATAAGAATCAATTTGTAGTTTAAATTTGTTTTCAAGATAATCTGAATGTTCAATAAGAACATCATAAGGACAACTTTGAAGAGTCAAAACATGAATGACAAATTCTGTCTCACATTTCAGGGACTAAATTTGCATCAGCCACTGATTTTAGAACAATATTGTTATTCTTTTTATCTACCAAAGAAATAAATAAAGAACCAAAACCCCCTCCCTATCCTTATACACACATCAGTGTTGTAGGGGATGTGGCTTCAGAAGAAATCCTCTTGTTAGGCAAAGTGTCAATCTTCCAGAGTTTTGGTTTCTCTTTAGAGGGAGAGCATTATCTTTACCATACGAGATTGTTTTAAGAGATAGAAATTTAACACAGTGCCTGGCACCTAGGCATTTCACAGATGATAGCTCTGCTAAATGTTCATGTTGAGATTAATTGCTCCCCAGTAAAGTAAAAATCTCATCCTTTGTAATGGAGTGATGGAATTTAGTATCACTCTTCACAGAGCAGCCTGACATAATGTGATTTCTGAAGGAATATGAAATATTTAGCATCATTGATGTACTTTTGCAAAAAAAAAAACCACTGTTTATAACTTGAACTTAATCAAGTCTAGCCTTAGTTCTGGGGCAGAGAGAACACAGATAGTTGAGGAAGCTGTTAAATGACACCATGAAGAAACCATGAGACAGCTTCAGAACGTGGATATTTTGATGACAGCTGACATGGTATCTCCAAGAAGTGTGTCATGAAAGAAAGTTTCTGTGGGGACTTTTGTAGAGGAAAAGAAATAAAAGTGACCTAACAATCAAACAAAATGTAGAAGCCCTCATGGATCCTAGTTTGAAAAAGAAAAAAAAAATCCATGTAGTATGATTTAGGATCAGTTTGGAAATTTTGAATATAGACTAGTCATTAGATAATGATTATTAATTTTCTGGATGAAATAATGGTATTAGGGTAAAGTTGACTAATGCTTTTAATTTTAGGGGATGCAGAGTGAAATATTTAGGGGTAAAGAGCCATAATGTCTATAAATTACTTTTAGCAAAAAATAAATACCTATATGTATGTAGATAGAGATATAAAATAAATACAGCAAGATGTTAATAATTATTGAGTCTACATAGTGTGTATAATAGTGCTCATACAATTCTTCAACTTTTCTGATGATTGAGAATTTGACACTAAATGTTTGGAATAAAAGTGGAAAAGAAATTACTTAGTAAGATGATGACAGCCAAACTGACTTAATCAAAAGTAGCAAATTTAGCAACAGAATTTCAGTCCATTGTCCATATCATGAAATAAACATTTTGTATATTTTTATATGAATATGGAATGCTAAAAATGAAATATAAATAAAATAGAAATCTTATTTTATAAGTAATTTCATAAATTATTTAGATAAAAATATATTCAGCAAGCTAAGTATTTATCTGGCACTAACTTGAATTTCCTAAGTTTGCTAATACTGAGAGCTATCCAGGTGATATTAACTATTGCTCCCTCTTTGGGAGAGGAATATAAATCTGTCTCCTTTTATTTTTTACTCTTTTTGGTTCTGACCATTGTGGCAAGAGTAGGTAGAAAAATTTTCATCCACCCTTCCATGCATCTAGCCATCATTCATTTGTTCTAGCCACAGACCTCTGGGGAAGCAGAGATGGAGGAGCCCACAGCATAGTGTGAAAAATAAGCATTGGCGTAAATAACCACATGCAATGCACAATGCAGCATTATAGAGGGATTAGGAAAGATTATAAAATGTGCTTTAGAACATTAAAGATGGGACTATCTGACTCTGGCAAGAAAAGTCTGAGAGAGTTGAATCTGAAAGTTAGCTAAAGGATAAAGCAAGGGACAAATCAAATGCACTTTTTTTTTTTAAGAACTCCATTTGAATTTATCTACAGACTTGATTTACACTTATAAAATTTTTTGTTGTTGTTCTTACACCATTTCACAGACAATGTAGGACTTTGTGAAATTTTCTAGGGGTCCTTGTCTGTATAGTTTTCTTCCTCTAGTACCTTGCCTTGCAAACTTAACTACCATTTTAGCCCTAAATTCTGATCTATGTTACACATTGCCTAGGGAGACTGATGCTTTCTGTTTGGCTCCACTTCTGTGGACAGAAGTTTAAAACATACTCCCATGCAGAAACCTAGGATGAATGTGGAGTGCACCTTACATGTGTCCTTCGTTTTAAAATTATAGAGTTCTGAACTCTTTGCTGTGCAATGTCTATATGTTCAATTTTAGAGTTGTTTACACTGGGACAGTAAAAACAATACTCATTAATTCACCATGGTTGAACTCCATGACTATTTAAAAGGTCACAGGAGAGTACTGTCAAGCCCATGTTATAAGGCACATGTATAAATCTAAAATACATAAATAATTGGTATAGTTGATCTTATTTACAAAGCAGAGATAGAGACACAGAAGTGGAAAATGAATGTGTGTATACCAAGGTGGAAAGAGGGGGTGGGATGAATTGCGAGCTTGAGATTGACATGTAAAAACTAGTAATACAATGGGTAAAGTAGATAACTAATGAGAACGTCCTGTCTAGCACAGGGAACTCTGCTAAGTGCTCTGTGGTAATCTAAATGGAAAGGAAATCCACAAGAGTGGATATATGTATACATATAGCTAATTCATGTTGCCGTATAGTAGAAACTAACACATTATAAAATAACTGTATTCCAATAAAAAAATAAAGTAATAAAATAGAGTACATATACATACCTATCACATGCACATGACTGTATCACATGCATATATATTGTGTAATGTATACAAAAATATGTATCCCCATGTGTTATTTTACATTCCCCTTAATGTATTCTGGGACTTCCCGGGGCTCAGTGGTAAAGAATTTGCTACCAATGAAAGGAGACACAGGAGACATGGGTTTGATCCCTTGTCGGGAAGATCCCTGGAGAAGAATATGGCAACTCACTCCAGTATTTTCACCTAGAGAAGCCCATGGACAGAGGAGCCTGGTGGGCGACAGTCTGTGGGGTCAAAGAGTCGGACACGACTGAGTGACTGAGCATGCACGCAGTGTATTCTTCCAGAAAGATGTTTGAAAAGGGCCCTACTTATTTTTCACTCAATTTAAAGCAGTTTTTAGACATAAAAGACCAGATTTAATTTGGGAGACTTTGTCAGTGATGCCTCCAGGACTATGTTCAGTTCAGTTCAGTTCAGTTCAGTCGCTCAGTCGTGTCCGACTCTTTGCGACCCCATGAATCGCAGCACGTCAGGCCTCCCTGTCCATCACCAACTCCCAGAGTTCACTCAGACTCACATCCATCGAGTCAGTGATGCCATCCAGCCATCTCATCCTCTGGTCATCCCCTTCTCCTCCTGCCCCCAACCCCTCCCAGCATCAGAGTCTTCTCCAATGAGTCAACTCTTTGCATGAGGTGGCCAAAGTACTGGAGTTTCAGCTTTAGCATCATTCCTTCCAAAGAACACCCAGGGCTGATCTCTTTTAGAATGGACTGGTTGGATCTCCTTGCAGTTCAAGGGACTCTCAAGAGTCTTCTCCAGTACCACAGTTCAAAAGGATCAATTCTTCGGCACTCAGCCTTCTTCACAGTCCAACTCTCACATCCATACATGACCACTGGAAAAACCATAGCTTTGACTAGACAAACCTTTGTTGGCAAAGTAATGTCTCTGCTTTTCAATATGCTATCCTTCCAAGGAGTAAGCGTCTTTTAATTTCATGGCTGCAGTCACCATCTGCAGTGATTTTGGAGCCCCCAAAGTTAAAGTCTGACACTGTTTCCACTGTTTCCCCATCTGTTTCCCATGAAGTGATGGGATCAGATGCCATGATCATCGTTTTCTGAATGTTGAGCTTTAAGCCAACTTTTTTACTCTCCTGTTTCACTTTCATCAAGAGGCTTTTTAGTTCCTCTTCACTAATACCTAAACCTTCAGTGTCATTGAAGTTAAGCCTTCCTTACCCTGCGGCTTCATTTCCTATTATTTTATATTCCATCCCAATCCTTGTACCATTTAAGGCCCCTTGAAATCTACTTGTGATTTCCCAAATATACTGTCCTCTTTCACATCTACATGCCTCTGCTCAGTATGTCCTTCACGTCTCCTTTTCCATTTTTTAAATAAAATGGTTTCACCTTTTCTGCCAAGGCTATTTATTCTCCACCAGAAAAGCTAATTATCCTTCCTTATTGCTGCCATAGCATTGCATTCTTTCCTCTAATATGTCATTTATCTCACTGTCTTGAGATTATATCTTTATGTATCAACCTCCCTACATCCCATCCCTGTTAGACCATAAAATTAGAATAGGGTCATGCCTTATTAATTGTTGTACATTCCCATCACATTCACAGTATCTGGAACATAGTAGATTTTCCATGAATGTTTGCTAATTAGATGAATTAATAAATATACAGATGATGAAATGAAAATAGATGTTGCTACTTTGTAATGATAATATTCCAACCCCTGGACAGTAGAATCTAAAGACCAAGTCACATGCTTCCTAGGCTGTCCAACATTCATTCTTTTGTCTCCGGGTTACTGATCTGAATTGTACAATTTCTCAAAAGCCATTAAGAAGCCTTCAGAGAAAGCACGAGAAATTACCTCCAGTGCTGGTTTGCAGTAATGTCCTTTTGTTCTCAGATAGTCTCCAGTTGACAGCTATCAAGGTTGTTCTAATTTGTGTCAAACGGGCCATCTACAGGGAACATTTTGGAATAGAGAAGGTTCAAGAGACAGAAAAAAAAAGTAATGAATATAAAGTGTAAATGCCATAGTAAAGTAATAGAGACATATAATAACGGCAAGGGAAATTTGACCTTCTGGCCAGAAACTCGTTCGTGAACCAATTGGAGAACTTTAGAAAATTGGATCAGCCTCAATAGTCACAGAGTAAACATGGGAAGTGCGATCCGGTCTTATTAAACATAATGCACACTTAATGCATAATTTTATTGCAACCAATTTCATGCTACTGCTTTAAGCGAAGCTGGGTTTACTTCCATTGCACCAGTCCACTACCATTAGTGCCTCTTAAGAGAACAGCAAGGCCAGTAAACTGTTACTGAGCTGATCTCTTCCTCAGCCCATACTTTCTGCTCCATAAATTCACCCTGCTCCCACAGCTTGTACTGAGATCTTGTCTCTGTTTGGAACATGGCTTTTGAAACACAACACTGTTTTGGCAAGTTGTTTGCATATGGGAATGTTAGAGCATTTCCATTTTATGCCAGCATGGAAAGCAGTGAGCCTTTGTTATGGTGGAATGTTTGTTGAATCCTAGACCCAAAACCTGGGGTTCCCATTATCTGTACATTCAGTCTGAGGCAGAAGAAACCTCTGCTCTGTGATCAGAAGGGAAATGTGATTATGAACCAAAGAGAAAGAGACTGAAACCCACCGTATGCCTCCTCTTCCCATTTTGAGGCTAATTTTTCCCTGTCAATATTAATTTTGGAAAATATATCCTCAAATTTTTATGCTTTTCTCCCCTGGGGATCTGGCCTTCAAACACCTAAGTATAATGGGATAATGTGGGAGGTTAAATAGAAATTATATAATCCAAAGCCTGGTTACTGATTTTGGTATCCTGGTCTGTTGTCACCTGTGTGTGGTATCAGGAGGTCACAACACCATTTTCAACCTCTTTCTTCATCCCTGAACTGAAGTTCATAGTCAGTGAACAGTAATTGAGGGCAGCCTGAAAAAGCACTTTGTGATCCTACAAGTGGTTGGCACATATTATTGGAATGAAAGAAAAAAAAATATCCAATGTGATAAGTTGTGAGCAAACGAAATCTTGGAGAAGTCACAATTCTTCCTGTAACCTAATAGACATTATATTTCTAAAGATGTCTTAAAGTGTATTGGATGCATTTTAATTCTTCCACAGAATTCTGAATTCCCCTCTCCAAACGTAAAATCTAAATACCATTTTTGTGTGGAAACAAAAAATTTCTGAAAATATTTTCCGCCTGCTATGGGATGAGAAAGCAGATAGTATCGAAGTCTATGAACATAGGCAACAGCAGCAGAAGAGCTTCACAGATTTCCGGGGCTCTTTAAATCCTGTACAAAGCTTAGCTTTCCCTTGAACAACTCACACCCCACAGGACTCCCTTGAACATGCCTCTCTGTGGGAGGAAGCCATGGAGAGCTCTGACACTGGGGTTTGTAGCAGCCTCATAAGAAGTACTCTCGAGGAGGCCATGGGAGATCCAGAAAGAAAATGACTCATCTACATCCTGAATTCTGGATTCATCTGTGTTTCAAAGACCATCTATAGAGGAAGTCAACTGCTTCCGGATGGTTAAACATTAAGACCGGTCAGAGTTTTCAACAATTTCCAAAATCTACCTAGTGTTGTAAAGGGAACAGGGTTCAATTGTGCACCATGCCACCGCTGTTCAGAAACAGTAAGAGAAGCCGCTTCAGCACAGGAGAGGACTATGGCTGTGTCTCTGGGAAATGGGCTGGGGAACCAGGAGAGGCAGAAACTACAAATTCCCTTCGCTTCTGAGATCAGTAACATGCTTATATATATATATTTTTTTTTCTTTCAGTTCTTTATATGTGTCCTCTGTCCAATTCCAAGTGGAATTGTAGGTTCATTGATTTGTCTACCCATAAACAGAGCTCCCCTGGAGAAGGAAATGGCAGTCCACTCTAGCACTCTTGCCTGGAAAATCCCATGGATGGAGGGAGCCTGATATGCTATAGTCCATGTGGTCGCAAAGAGTCGGGCACGACTGAGCAACTTCACAAACAGAGCTCAAGATACTGTTGGCAGGCCCTGGGCTAGGCCCCCCAGCATACAGTGATGATTCTTCACTGAAGGACTTCTAATCTATCAGTAGAACAATCCAGACCTTATAGTAGCATAATAGAATAGAGGGTGCAGTTAAAACCACAGAGAGAGTTGAAATTCAAGCTTAGAGAAGTTCAGAAGAGAAATAGGTCACCCTAGCTAAATATTTCTTTTATACTATGTCAAAATTAGTTATTGCTCCATGATTATGATTATTATTATTTTATGAGTGCATGCTTTAATTGTTGAAAATTCTTTCCACATTTAAACCATAATTTTATAAAAAGTCTGGGGACCACACACCACCTGGTCTAGTGCACATGAAATTATCTATCCAAACCTATAGCCCCCACAGCACGGTGTACAAAAGCTCAGTGTTATGTTACAAATGAACTGGTAGTTGGTGAGTACAGTTTAAGACAATTCCTGTCATCAGGGTGACGAGTTGAAAGCACCACATGAATCTGGAGTTTCAGTGAATCTAATCTTTATTGAAGAGATGGCCAGCTTACCTTCCAGTCATTTTCCTGAATTCGTGGAACTCATGGTCCTTCTTTACTACTCTCTGGTAATTCTACATTCAACATTTGCTGCTTTCCTTCTCTCCTTCTCTGTCCCTTCCTCTTTATTCTCTTTATTCTTCTTCTCTTCTTCCTTTTTCTCCTCCTCTTTCACACTTTTTAACTGAGATATAATTAAAATACCATCATTTGCCATTTAAAATGTACGAATCAGTGGTTTTTATTATATTCTTTAAGTTGTACAAACATCATCACTATCTAAAACCTTCACCCCCACCAAACCCCCATAACTCTCAGCCATAACTTCCCTGCCTCCCACAAGCTCCTCACTCTCTTCCTCCTTCCATGCCCCCTTTCCTGCTGCTGCTTCTGTTGCTGCTAAGTCGCTTCAGTCATGTCCAACTCTGTGCGACCCCATAGACGGCAGCCCGCCAGGCGCCTCCGTCCCTGGGATTCTCCAGGCAAGCACACTGGAGTGGGGTGCCATTTCCATCTCCAGCCCCCCATTCCGAGGCAGCCATTTAGTTGCTTGGTCTCTATGGGTTTGCCTATTCCAGATATTTCATGTAAATAGAATCATACAATATGTGATCTTTTGTGCTGCCCTCATTTCATTTAGCATAATGTTTCCATTTATGGAAAAATCTGAATGGACTTTTGGCCATCTTAATATATAGGTTTTGCTGTAGACATACATTTTTATTTCTTTTTGTTATATACATAAGAGTGGAATTATTAGGTCATATAGTAACTCTGTTTAACATTTTGAGGAAAACTATCAGATTGCATTCCAAACAACTATACCATTTTCCATTCCCACCAGTGTTACATGTAAGATATAATTTTTCCTCATCTTGGTCAACCCTTGTTCTTCTCTGTTATTTAGATTATAGCCACCCTAGTGGGAATGAAGTGGTCTCTCATTGTGGGTTTTATTTTCATTTCCCTAATGGCTAGTAATATTGATAATCTGTCCTGAACTTATTGGCCCTTTGTATATCTTATCTGGAGAAAAGTCCTTTGCCTCTTTTTAGATTGGGCAATTTGTCTTTTCATTATTAAATAGTAAGGATTCTCTATGTACTCTAGATAAATGTTTCTTATCAAATATATAATTTCAAAATATTTTATCCCATTCTTTGTGTTGTTTTTCACTTTCTTGATGTCCTTTGAAGCACAAATAGTTTTACTTTCAATGAAGTCCAATGTTTTAATCTTGTTTTAGTCATTGAGCTTTTGGTGACTTAGCCCAAGGTCACTGAAGTTTATTTCCATGTTCTCTCCTACTGATTTTATAGTTTCCACTTCTTCATTTAGGTCTTTTATCCATATTGATAATTTTTTAAAATTATTGTTTTATCTTATCATTATTACTATTTATGTATTTATTTTTGGATCTGGTCCCATCACTTCATGGCAGATAGATGGAGAAAAAGTGGAAACAGTGACAGACTTTATTTTGGGGGCTCCAAAATCACTGCAGATGGTGACTGCAGCCATGAAATTTAAAGACACTTGCTCCTTGGAGGAAAAGTTATGACCAACCTAGATGGCATATTCAAAAGCAGAGACATTACTTTGCCAACAAAGGTCCGTCTAGTCAAAGCTATGGTTTTTCCAGTAGTCATGTATGGATGTGAGAGTTGGACTATAAAGAAAACTGAGCTCCAAAGAGTTGATGCTTTTGAACTGTGGTGCTGGAAAAGACTCTTGAGAGTCCCTTGCACTGCAAGGAGATCCAACCAGTCCATCCTGAAGAAAATCAGTTCTGAATATTCATTGGAAGGACTGATGCTGAAACACCAAAACTTTGGCCACCTGATGCAAAGAACTGACTCATTGGAAAAGACCCTGATGCTGTGAAAGATTGAAGATGGGAGGAAAAGGGGACAACAGAGGATGAGATGGTACGATGGCATCACTGACTCGATGGACAGGAATTTGAGTAAGTTTCAAGAGTTGGTGTTGGACAGGAAACCTGGCATGCTACAGTCCACGGGGTTGCAAATAGTCGGACACGAATGAGTGACTGAACTGAACTGAATTGATGCCCCATGGTATGTGGGATCTTAGCTCCACAACCAGGGGTTAAGCCTGCACCCCCTGCACTGGGAGCACAGAGTGGCTACACTGGGCTGCCAGGCAAATCTTGAGTTAACTTTTGCATATGGGCTGAGGCAGAGGCCTGACTTGAGTATTTTTCTGCCTGTGGATGTCCAGTTGTCCCAACATCATTGTTGAAAAGACTGCTCTCTCCTTATTGAATGGTCTTTGCACCTTCATCAAAAGTTTGTTTTACTTCTTTATTAATACAAGACAGCCACAGTGGAGACTTGAGAGAAAGTTACCACATCATTGGTATTACGCTAGTCTGCCAGCAGAGAGGTTTGACCTGAGACGCTCCTTTTATATGCAGGAGACTATTAACTGGAGCTCTAAGTTAATTTTCCAGAGAAAGATGGTTGGGGGTAGCCCCTGTTAATGTCAGAAGAGTGTAGTATAACAGACAGATTTTGGTTTCAGGGGTAGATGGTTGAGCAGATCTAGGGGACTTCTTGAGTCTTGATCCGCCTCACCCGCATGACCTTGTCATCGGTGGGGTCAGGAGTCCCTCGAGTCCTGACCCGCCTTTGCCCGTCAGGGCTCTTCCTCATGACCTTTGTCATGGGTGGGATCTCCGTGCTGGCTCCTGGCATTGATGAGGGAGTGAAAGGTGGCGAGAGAGAGTGGAACGACTCTTAAGCAGGCAGTTCTGACTGTAAGTCTGTAGAGCAGCTCAAGGGGGAGAGAATGTAGGAGCAAAGAGGGTAACAAGAAAGGAAGGAGGAAAGAAAGAGGGAGGGAGGAGAGTATGTAACAAAAGACAATAGGAGAAAGTTTGTTAGAGAAAATTCAGGCTGTAGCAAAACTCTTGGCAAGTAGGAGGGGACTAGAAAAGTGAAAGAAACATGGTCAGAGGGAATCAAATATCCAGCCATGGTTTCCATCATGTTCCATATCATGTACCTGCTTTTACACCTCTACCTCCCACTTATGCATCATCCATCCACAATATGGTTCTGGTCCTTCTGCCGCCTCTAAAGTTGCTCTATCCAAGATCTCCAGGGACCACTTATTTCCTAAATCTTAAAGACATCTTTTAGTTTACAGCATCTTCTGCTCATCTTCCATAGTGGACTGAAGAGCTCACTCAATTCTTCCTTTTTGGTACTGTCTCCTCTCTGGGCCCTTTGCTCACCTCTCTTCCATTCCTGATCTCTTCTTTATTTCAGTCTTTTGAATTCAGGATTTCAGCATGCCCTGCAGTTCACTCACAATCTTAAGAGTTTTGTACAATTTGTCTACTGATGAACTCATTTTTATCAAAAATTATCATCATCCACCAGCATAGACTGCTGCTCTAAATGCCTAGTCTCTTACACTCAGCTTCTCCCTTCCGCATTCACTAGGTACATTTTTAGCGACACCTTTTTCCATCACAGATGTGACTATCACTCTCTAATACCTTCAGTGACTCCCCATCATTCAGAAGTTCAAGCCAGACTAACGCTTCGTTTCTGTTTTTGAGTCTTTAGACCAAGTTTCTTGGTTCCCAGGGCTCTGGGCCTCATTGTAGATGATAGTTTTGTGATTTTTAAAATGATCTTCCTACTCTAGTCCTGATTTCCTGACCCTACTTCTATTGACCCTTCACTCTATCTTTGCATATGAAATAATCTCCAATGTTCTCAAATCACACTGCTGCCATTTGACACACGTGACAGTCAATATCCTATTTATCTTTACATGCACACAGTACAGCCTTCAGTTGACCTGAACACTTATTTACCCAACTACATGCCTTTATTCATGTTAAACATGTCCACAAGTGCTTAAATTCAGGCGCATATACAGCTTAGTATGGCTACTGTTTACATAACTACTCTAAGAGCTCACAGCTCATAACCTGAAGAGCCAGAATTTATTATTCATGCGGTCTGACATAGAATTAAAGTTTATAACCCCGAGTTCTCCTTGGACAATCCACTTCATGGCAGTTACAGATGAACTTGAAAGATAGAAGATGAAGACCTTGTAAGGTATTTGCTTTGTGTGGGGGGGATATTCTTGATTTCTTTCCCCTTTCTCTCCCATACTTTGCTTCCTTCCTTTCCTAGATCTCTCTGGGTCCTTTATCTTCAGGGCCTTCATAAGAAAGAGCTAGTTCCTTGGCCTGGGACCCTCTTCCTCACGTTCATCTAATTTCATTGGTCCAAAGTTTACTCATCCTCTAGGTCTTACACCCTTACCATGGCCTTGGGGAATCTTTCCTGACCGGCAGGCTGTGTTCAGTTCCCTTTATACTCATTCATGTCCATTTCTTCTAGATCTTTTATTACAACTTTAATGACGTAACTAACTAGGTGATGACTTTGTTGATGGCCATGAGTACATTGACCAGAAGTGGCCCTACCTTGGTAGACTATGTCTTAGCCACAAGGGAGAGAGAGTGGAGAGAGGCTTAGAGTAGATACAAACCCTACTCAGGAAAAGAATATATGTTTGAAAAGTAGGTCAAGATGGCATAGTTGGGCATTGGGTATACCATCAGAGCTACGTGGAGAGGAAAGTTGATACCTGGTGTGAATTTGGGGGAGGAGAATCTACATAGATGATCTAATTATAGAGCCATTGTAAATCTGCCCGGGTGTCCTCAAGCGACCTCTCTGGTCACCCAGAGGATAGGTATTTGGTCCTCATAAATGAGGCAGCACAGTGTGGTGAAACATCTAGAGACAGAACATTGAGCATTTTCTCTGGATTGGCTTTGGTCTTTTCTCTTGCTCTGCTGAAATCCAGGGCTTTCTTTTCCATACCACCCACCCTTTTTCTTACCTGAAAAATGAGGAGATATACTAGTTAATCCCCAAGGTTCTTTAATTCTGAGAATTATAGGCTATTTCTCAGTATGATCATTCCCTCTTTCAGAGTCCAACCCTCTTTGATGTCATAGGTCCTTTCCCTGCCTTATCGGTGATCAAGGGAAAAAATGACCCTTGCCTAATATAGCATTATAAAAAGAATTATAATGAAAAAAATTTTTCTATTAGACTTAGAATTTCCTAAAGCACTTACATACAAATTGTTTATCTAATATCTCTCAAGAAATAATGTGACATGGATGATATTATTTCCACTTTACAAATGATGAAACTAAGGTTCAAGCAGGACTATAATACATCCATGGTCATGGTGAAAGCATTTCTGAGGCTTGAACCATCTCTGAAGCACAATAATGTTGTCATTATTGCATGTCATCAAGTAGGGTCAAGCAACAAAATTTAAGTAGTGTTGGTACACAGTGAATGTGCATGTAAACGTGGTCACTGACTTTGCATATGTAATCATAACAGGGAACTGAAAACGGATTATTTCACTCACTGAATTATTTCACTGAAAATCAATTCATTAAAGAAATATTTGTGGAAATATTTAGCTAGTGAAAAATCCATATATTCTTGCTATGAGTGTACTTTATAAAGGAAAAAAACCCAAGGACACCTTTTTAGTCATTTTTGTTTTTAGGCTAAGCATTCCAGGTATTTCATATTTTCCAAGTAGTAACCAAATATACCTAAATAATGGGGCAGGAAAAGAAATTTTCAGGGAAAAGTTATTTTGATATCAGTCTTTCAAAGAGCTATATTTTGAAGACAGATTTCTTTAAAAATCTGAAAAAATTGCCTTTGTTTTTAATCTCTCTTGTTGACTGAATGGGCTTTGTGTTGTTCTGAGTTGGGTAGGGAATGTTTTCTCCAGAAAGACAACATGATGGGGAGATACAGGGTGGGTGGGAGTGGACTGGGTTTCATCCCACATCATTGATGTCCAGATTTTGGATGAACCAGTGTTCCTAGTCTGAGCCTTGCGTTCTCTAACTGGGAGGAACTTATCAAATGTTTAGACATAATGGCCAACACAGACATATTAATAATTACATTAATCCTTGTGTGTCAGATTTTAGACAGCTCAGGTGCTTCCTTATTCACTATTTTATTTATTTTGTCCCCAATTCCTGTAAGTAGGTAAAAAGGAGAAGTGTATGTCTCTTTGGTAGACAAGGAAACTATCGCCCAAGGGAGGGAGGGGGACTTGCGCACAGTTGCGGTACCAGGATGATGGGGAGCCTGGACTTGCCCTCGGGTCTGACAGCTCTGAACAAGGATGGTTTCCATTCTGCTGTGAGGTGCCCACTTGCACAGGCGAGCTAGCCAAATGAAAGTTCCATGTTTCCTTTCTAACACAGAGCTCTGGAGAAGGATGCATAAGGTGATTGAGGCTGGTGAGAAAGGCATTTATGTGGAAGAGCGTCTGTGCATTAATGCGGTGAGTGAGAAGTCAAACTAACATCTGATTTTAGTATGCAGCTAATGCCGTGTGCCTGCTAATCGTATTCAGTCAGGCTGACTGAGGAGGAGAAAGGAATAAAATAAACATTTCACTTAACCTTTACAATTTGTGTATTTTGATGGTCCCACCAGCTTTACAATACCATCCCCTGTAATTGCCAGCCATTTTCTATGCTCTCCACATACTCAACTGCTTTTTTGCCCTCAGTTCTTTCTATTCTCCTCCTATTTTATCCTTAAGATGTTTTCTTCCCCTGTTTCCTACCTCCTCGCACTCCCCAAGCTCACCACATTCAATCCTAGGCCCCTGTCTGTCCTCTCTTCTCCTTCTCTACTTGTAGACGTGAAGGTGGCTTAAGTGGAATTGGAATGGAGGTCACTCAGAGGTGACCTATTAGATGGTCAGCACGTGAGCATCTCTGGGAACAGGAGGAGGCATGAAACCCCATAAACCACAGAAGCAGGAATTCGACATCCTCTCCAATGCACAGGAAACAAAGGAGGAGAGAAAGAAAACGAGCAAGTGAAAGACTAAAGTGAAACAATCTTTTCTCTCAACATTCTCATCCTACCTAGGAAACCACCACCCTCCCCCCGACCAAGAAAAGACATTATGAAATGAAGGCTATGGGATGGAAATGCTTTTTGTGTTATTTTGTTCAGTGTGGTAACTACAAATGCAAGGATTCAACAATAATAATAAAAGAGGTTGGAGTGGATGGGGCCATGGAGTTTAATACACAGGGACTATCATGGTATAACTCCTTAGTGGGGGTGTAGAAAGTTATTTTCAGGTTGATCTATATCTCACCAAAATGTGAGCAGGATGCAACTCTCTGTTACCATACTCAGACAGAACTCAAAGCCCCTAAATTAGACGTGGCTGTGTGGTCCAGTATGGTAGCCACTAGCCACTAGGATATGCCCTTTGAACACATGCAATTTGATGAATCCAGATCCAGATGTTCTGTAAGGCTGAAACACACACTAGATTTTGAAAACATAGTGTAACAGAAAAAGGTAACTCATTAATGATCTTTGAAACGTAATCACAGGCTGGAATAATGTTTTTGATTTTTATGTGTATTTAAACTTAATTTTTTTACTCTTTTAATGTGGCTACTAAAATTTGAGAATACATACATACATGGTTCATATTTGTAGGTCTCATTCTATTTCTTTAAGACAGCACTGGCTTAGAGTTCCAAAGATGCAATTAGGAGCAAACAGAAAGAGAAATCCTTTCCAGGATAATCAATCAATATTCCCAGTCTGCACCATAAAGAAGGCTAAGCATCAAAGAATCAACCCTTTCAAACTGTGGTGCTGGAGAAGACTCTTGAGAATCCCTTTGACTGTGAGGAGATCAAACCAATCAATCCTAAAGGAAATCAACCCTGAATATTCATTGGGAGGACTGATGCTAAAGCTGTAGCTCCAATATTTTGGCCACCTGATGCGAAGAGCTGATTCATTGGAAAAGACCCTAATGCTGGGAAAAATTAAAGGCACAGGGAGAGGATGAGATGGTTAAATAGCATCACTGACGCAATGGACATGGGTTTGAGCAAACTCTGGGTGAGTGAAGGACAGGGATGCCTGGAGTGCTGCAGTCCATGGGGCCTCAAAGAGTTGGACACGATTTAGTGGCTGAACACAACAACAACAAATGCCCAGGCCAGGCAACACTGGAGAATATTTGAGGCAGACAATTGTCTTAAGATTGTCATTGATAAAATCCAGCTTCTCCAAAACATTATTTGAAAGGATCTATGCACCCTAGTATTCATTGCAGCACTGTTTACAATAGCTAAGGCATGGAAGCAACCTAAATGTCCATCAACAGAGAAATGGATATAGAAGACGTGGTACATGTATACAATGGAATATTACTCAGACCTCAAAAAGAATGAAATAATGTTATTTGCACCAGAAACATGGACCTAGAGTGTGTCAGACTGAGTGAAGTAGGTCAGAGAAATATCATATGACATCCCTTGTATTGGAATCTAAAAGGAAATAATACAAATGAGCTTACTTACAAAACAGAAGGAAACTCAAAGAAAACAAACTTATGGTTGCCAGGGGGAAGGACAGGTAGGGAATTTGGGATGCTCATGTATACACTTCTATATTTAAAATGGATAACCAACAAGGACCAAAACCACTGCAGATGGTGATTGAACCCATGAAATTAAAAGACACTTCCTCCTTGGAAGGAAAGTTATGACCAACTTAGACACAGCATATTGAAAAGCAGAGACATCACTTTGCCAACAAAGGTCCGTCTAGTCAAGGCTATGGTTTTTCCAGTGGTCATGTATGGATGTGAGAGTTGGACTGTGAAGAAAGCTGAGCGCCAAAGAATTGATGCTTTTGAACTGTGGTGTTGGAGAAGGCTCTTGAGAGCCCCTTGGACTGCAAGGAGATCCAACCAGTCCATTCTAAAGGAAATCAGTTCTGAGTGTTCTTTGGAAGGAAGATGCTAAAGCTGAAACTCCAGTACTTTGGCAACTTCATGGGAAGAGTTGACTCGTTGGAAAAGACTCTGATGCTGGGAGGGATTGAGGGCAGGAGGAAAAGGGAACGACAGAGGATGAGATGGCTGGATGGCATCACTGACTCGCTGGACTTGAGTTTGAGTGAACTCCGGGAGTTGGTGATGGACAGGGAAGCCTGCGTGCTGCAGTTCATGGTGTCGCAGGGAGTCGGACACGACTGAGCAACTGAACTGAACTGAGCAAGGACCTATTGAATAGCTTATGGAACTCCACTCAGTGTAATGTGGCAGGCTGGATGGGAGCGGGGTTTGGGAAAGAAGGGATACATGTATGTACACAGCTGAGTTTTTTTGCTGTTCACCTGAAACTATCACAACATTGTTAATTGGCAATACTCTGATAATAAAATAAAAAGTTCAAAAAAAATGTAGGTTCTCCCAGTGAACTTTGAACAACTGTGGATGGAACTAGAGAAAAGAGGCCGATGTCAGCAGTGTGTGGTAACAGAAACACCTTCTTGGAGAAGGCAGTGCATGGAGCCCAGTGGAGTTAGGATCCCCGAAGGAGGGCAAGCCAGGCCAGACCAGAAAGAGACTTTATTTTTACCATATTTCTCCAAAGTTGTTTTTGGTTTTTGTGGGGAAGAACTGAAAGTTCTTAGGAGGGACATATTGTTACCTACATACTACTGTGTAAGACACTGCATATATTTGATACAACTGGTGACAAATTGCAGTTAGCTCAGCACAGAACGTGTGTTTTATAAAGCCCAATGAGTCCTTTTGCAGACTTTGTTAAGGTCCATTTTGGGAACAGCTTTAGATAGTCTCGTGGCTCTCCATCTCAATTTGGAACTACCTCAGACAAAATTCCAGTGCCCAGTGTCAAAAAAAGCAAGCTGCCCTTCTTATGGAGTGTGACTTCAACCAGGCCCATCTTAGCAGGAGATGCTTCAAGTCCTGTTCTTAACATTCCTGTTCACTGAAATCCGTTTTTCAAAACCCAGTGTAAAAAAGAATCCTAACTTAAGATCTTTGTAAACCCAGCTTTCCAAAGGGAAAGGCATCCATCAAACCATCAGTATAACAGTGCCCATGTGGTTCACTTCCACAGGAGAACTTTAATGAAGATTTCAACTGTTCCTTCTGTGTCTTAGGGCCACTCTTTCCAGTGACATGGCTGTGGACCAAGCTGGGTCCCTCTGGGTTTCCTGTTAAAAATATGGTGGGTTTTTTTTTTTTTAAGAAATCTAATACCAGAAACAATTTTTTTCCTTTGTCTTTAGTCTTCTTTAGCTCTAAATTGCAATGTAAGACTAGAAGAGGTGGCTATTTTTAAACCTGAAAGGTAATAGATGATTGAGAATCTTTGCTTGTCTAACATAAACAAATGGAAAGGAAGCCGATTTTGAAACCCAAAAGCCAGATTTTAACCCTCAAGTAGGAGATACAACGAAAGAGACTCAAGTTTTTGGATTCTCTTTAGAGACAGCCCCATCAGGAGGTCTTCTCTATTCCTTCTAGGTTTAAAAATACTCAAGGGAGAGGCTAGAGCTCATCTTTAAACACTTGCTGTAAGTACATGTATTCAATATTAAGCCTGCTTATCATCAGGCTTGCCTTCTGGGTTGACCATTGAGGACATCTGCAACTTACTGTTTTTGTCCTATTTTTCAACAGTACAGGCACCAATATATAGTTTCTTAGTTACTCTCATCAACATAGGGTGCCAAGCTTTATAAACTTCTCCATTTGGTACTTTTTCACAGAATCAGTACCATGTTCTGACCTTAGCCTTCAAGCTTCTCATGATATCATAGACAATCAAGCTTCTGTCTTATTCCTAAAAAGTTGTAAGATCTTAGGTGGGTTATATAATCAGTTTGAGACTTAGTTTTCCTCATCTGTAAAATGGGAATTATGGTACTGTCCTCGTCTGGAGATTGAGTGAGACGTGACTTACGACAGCCATGCTCACACATGACATAATTTTCTGTGTCTATAAGCGCCCAGCACGTAGTAGGGATGCAAATTATGGTTGCTAAATAGCTGCTTCTCACTTGGTTCTAAAAGACTATTTTAAGAGACAGCTGCAAGCAACCTCAATTTTCTCCCACAGTTATGTGAGGTAATCAACAGTACAATTCTGTTACTGCCAATCATTCCAGCAGGAAGAGATGGGAACACTTGGGGGCACAGAAAACAATGCTGAAGGCTCTGAGCTCTTCCATCTAAGTTAATAATCAAAGAATAATTGTTGAAAATTTCCCAGTTCTCAGTGGGCACGCCCTTACCCCAGAGCCTCATTTTGCAAAATGTTGGCTGCCATCAGGACCTGGGTTAAATGCAGATCATGTTACCATGTCTTGGTATTGCTTAGTTCGTTCCTCATCCACTCATCAAAAAAAACGTACTGGGCTCGTAATGAGTGATAGATACTGTTCTAGTTATTAGAAATATACGTGTGAGCAAGGTAGGTAGCATCCTGGCCCTCAGGGAGCATTCTCTCTAGAAGGATTCTGGCATTAAAAAAAAAATCACCAAAAATAAATTCACAGACAGAATCTGTGTTAAGAACAACACAAAGCGTGTTGCCTTTGGAACCTCATAACAGTAACCCATCATGCTAAGTGGAAATGAACCTGTGAGGTCTTAGGGAGCCAGGAGCAGAGGTGAGGCCAGGCTTTTCCAGCTTCACCACCACTTCACCACCCAGGGAATGTGCTAGGGCCAAGGATGCAAAATAAATAAATCTTCAGTTTCCCCCTTATGAAAAGGGGAGGATTCCTCCCTCTTAGGCCAAGGAGGTGGGTGAGGATTAACCAGTTACAGAAGAAAAGTGCTTAGAACAATACCTGAAACCCAGGGTTCATTAAAAACACACGGTAGCAGCTCCCGAAAACTATAACCATGCAGCAGTATGCTAAAATTCCTAGGAAAGGGTGCTAGAGGCTTCCAGAAGAGAGTCTGTAGTGGAGTGAGAAGAGGCCTAGATGGGTTCTGAACGTGATCTACGAGTGTGAGATGGGGCCACGGTGTGATGGCACAAGGAAATAACACACACCACGCATGAAAGAGCATGGCTCATGGCAGGGGTGGACTGTAATTGCTTCTTAAGGTCGGAATATGAGTGCTCTGGGGGAGGGGCAAGGGATGGGCTGGCTGAGCCCCGAGAGTAATCCCCTTTTCCATGGCTGTCAGGAGCTCCGGGAAGTGATGAGAGAACAGAGGAGCCAGAGAAAACCTCCGAGGCCCAGGCCCGGACACAGTGGGCCTTTGGACCTCCATCGTTTGAGAGGTGAAACCCTGATCGTGTGCCAAATTGCCCCTTCAGTCTCCGGCCTCTCCCCACTGTGGACTGTTTGCCTGTCTGGAATGAGATAATTTGTTAGACACCAGCTGCTGATCATTCTTTCCTCGTGGGCACATTTATTATGATGTTACAATGCGCATGAAGAATCTTTACCATCACTCGAGTGAAAATGATTAAAACGTTTTTTGTTCTTTTCTTTTTTTTCCAGAAATTCTCAAACCATCCCTCTGACAGAGGCGGCATTGGTCATAGACTGTGCCAGAGGAGCAGGTTGAGAAGGAGGCATGGGATCCTTGTAATTAACAAAACAGCAAGCAGAGAACCCCAGGGTGTGGGCTCGGGATGGAGGACCCTTCAGAGCTTTGTGAAGAGCCTCGGAGTTTGGGAGGCAGGGAGTTTGGGCTGTGAGTCTCTCTCAGAGAGTGCGGAGGATGGGCTGGCTGGCTGACTGGCTTCTAGAACCGCACCATGTCTAATTATGTACCAGGAGGCAAGAAAAAGGTGTAGGTCTGTCTTTCCAGTTCAGAGGGAGAGAGAGAGGGAAAAAAATATGTGGTGTCTTGCGTCTAAGAAACGAACAGGCTGACCTTTTCAGAGCGTCTGAAAGGAAAAACCAGATGTATTCCTCAAGAGTCACTGTGACTGAAGGCTCGCATTGTGCACTCACATAAAGGGACAGCTAACCAGAAAACAGCAGCTGATGATCTGAAGCCAGGCTGTGCTATTGTCCGGCACACAAATGTTCTACAAGGACCCAGACCACCATGCGGTTCTCTGTCCACAGACTATGGAGGTTGGAGGGGGGCTGGGCGGTGAGGGCTTTTTCCCTCCTTTTCTTTCTTCCCCTCCTGAAACCTTTTCCTTCCAATCTCTCTCCAGCCGCTCACATTCAACTGCTAGCAATTATTCCTGTTGACCCTCCTCTCTCTCCAAATGGGGTGTGGATCTCGGAAGGTTTTTCCCTTTGTACCTGACAAGCCCATGTTGCCAGCAGGCTCCAAGGGAGGAGGTGAGGTCTCAGCTCCCTGGGGACAGCGACTCGGAATGGAGTGGCTGTGATTTATTTTCCATCGAGCAAAGTCAAAGCTAGGCAAATGTGGGCTGGGAGGCAGACAGGGGAATCCTCCCAGCCTCATCGAGGGCTGCTTCTCTATTGTCCTGGGGGAGGCCCGGGTGAATGCGGGTGGTGGTGGTGGGGGGGAGGCAGGGAGGAGGAGCCAGAGGATGACAAAGAGGAGGCAGCGAGGGAGGTGATGGGAGAGCAGATCTCAATTCCAGCTCATTCCAGTTCATTTAGGTTTGCTCCAACAGCCTTCCCCATCCTCAGTTTGAGTGGAAACATGGCAGCTTCCCTACAAACTGTAAAGTCCTTGAAGGCAGACAACTTGCCCTGCCCTCCTTCTTG
The DNA here is from genome assembly GCA_917880005.1 of Nanger dama. Classification (NCBI taxonomy): domain Eukaryota; kingdom Metazoa; phylum Chordata; class Mammalia; order Artiodactyla; family Bovidae; genus Nanger; species Nanger dama. Next base: position 22,807,669 of record CAKJTW010000025.1, on the reverse strand, counting down.
CCTCTCCATTGCCTTCACTGTTATATCGGTTCCAAGCCGGTTCTCAGTGAATGTCTACTAACTGGAATCAACTCTGCCCCTAGATCTTTGGATCGCATTCATCCTTGTCATTCACAGAATATCTCCTTCCAGCAGCAGCTTCATTGACTGACCAATGTGAAGAAGCCCCTGACCTAGAAATTCTTTATCACTTCATTCTCATGGCCGTAGACGTTTACTAAACATTTATTGGCCAGCAGGCAAAAAAGAAGTTCCTCTAATAAGCTGAAATCATAGCTGTCTGTCCTTTTAAGTGGTCTGACCACATTTTTCATAACCCATTTGAGGCAGACTCAACAATATTCCAGAAACGAGGTTTTATTACCTTATTGAGATCAGAAAAGCTACTACCTAATGACTGGACACTAGACCACTTTGGGGTAGAGCCTCAGTTGAGGTCCCTGAAGTTATAGGCTATACCCTGTTTTATAGTTGCCATTGCACTGAAAATAATCCTGAGCAAATATATGTTTAATGGTTTCTTATCTCTTTCTCCCACTGGACTCTAAGTTCCAATATAAAAACAGCAACAACAACTAGTATTAATTGTGTGTTTAGTGTATCAAGTAGTACCTTAAAACTTCTCATGTACTATCTTATTCAGCTCTTCATTTTGTGAAACTGTATTCCCAATGTCAAGAAGAGTAGTCAGCACATCTGGGATTTAATAAGAACTTCTCGAACCAATAGAAGGAATGAATGCTAGACCTTTCTGAGACTGCAACAATTAAAACCAACTCCTAGAAAAAAGAAGATGTTTTGAGGACATGGCCAGGTCAAAGGAATCTCCTAACACATCCTTGAAAATGCAAGTAAACCTTGCTTTGTGTAATAAATTGCATGGCCCCTGGATTTGTCAGGATATAATCTCATTTAAAAAGCATTAAGGAGTTAGTTGTTTTAAGAGAGTTCTGTTGTGGATTCTTTTGTTAAGCAGACTTATTTTGTAATGAAAATAAATCATCCCCCTCCCGATAGTAATCATTGATAAGAAAATCACAAAGTAGCATCGTTCAAAGTGCTTTGCTCCATATACATACACCGGCTTTTAACATCACCAGAGAACTTAGATTGTATTGGGTACCTATTTGAGTGACCATTCATTTAAATACTAAGAAGCAAAGACTCTACTCAACAGATAAGGAAGCTGAGGTTCAGTGAGGTGACATAATTAGATCAGAGGAAGTCCTTTTGACAACTTCTGCATCTAAACAGTCTTTACAGTCATGTTGCCATTTTGATTCTTGGCCTGGGATAATTCAAATTTAGAATTGGCCTCACATGTTAGGTTGTTTCCTGATTAGAAAATCTGGCCTGTTCCATACCCAGATTTATTAATTTATTTAAAAGCACTTATGAAAGGCCTGTTATGTGACTGGCATTGCTCTGGGAACCAGGAAACCTGAAAGGAAACAAAATAGAAAAAAAGAAATCCCTGTTCTCAAAGACTTTTCTGGAACCTCACTGTCCAAAATGGTAGCCACTAGCTACATGTGGCTATTTGAATTAAATTAATACATTAAAAATTAAAAATTCAGCTCATCATTTTCACTGGCAAATTTCATGTACTCAAATAATTGAGTTTCACATCCTTTAGTTGCTATAGATGACTAGTGGCTCACGTCTGGGAGGGCGCAGATATAGAATGCTGCAGCAAGTTCTATTAGGTCGTATCACTAGCTGATGGATAATAGACAGTAAACAAATACACAGCGTGTCTGGTGGCGGTGAGAGTTGTGGAGGCGATTACAGTAGGATCAAAGGATGAGCAGGGAAGTTCTCATTTGTGTGGGGAGGAGGGAAGTGCTCTGAACAAGCACCCGGATGGAGATGAAGCAGGCCCCATGGGCAGCTGGAGGCAGAACATTCCAGGGGAGCCCAGGAGTGTTTAGTGTCAGCTCATATCTTTGAGGAATAGTGGGGAGGCTTCTCTGGCTAGACTAGGTGCATGAGGAGTGATTGGAGATGGAGTTAGAAAGGAAAGCCAAACCAGATCATGCAAGGCCGTGCAGGTCATGATAGACCGTGGCTCTCCTGTAAGGTTCGAGTACTCGCCATCTGGAGACTTGTCTTTACCTTCTCCTTCCTCTTTTCCTCTCAAACTATCTCTCATTCATTCTCTCACCCTCTCCATTTCTCCTTCCCTCCCTCCCTCCTCCTTTCTCTCCCTCCCTCTGGCCACACACCTCTGCCTTATAACAACTGGTGCCTTTGTAAGAATGACAAGTGGGAGAGTCAGACTTACTGGACATTTTCAGCTTTTCAGAGAGACAGTGGACACTGATTGCCAAGGTAATCCCCGTGAATCCTCAAGTACTATTCACCAAGGTGCACCTGAGCCCGTTATTGAGCACATACTGTGTACCTAGTGATTTTCCCAGAAATGTAGGTATTCCCAGGACACCAACTTTTCATTCTAAAGCCAGCAAAGTCCCAGGCCAATTGCTATGAACCTGCTTGTGGAGGATATTGTGATGACAGAGACAGTGCCTGCCTTTGAGATGTCACAGCCTGGGAGAGAAAACCTGCAATACAGATCTCTGAGTGATTTGGTCAAGGAGAACAAAGTGCTCTGGCAGGTCACACACTTGCAAGGCCACACTGCAGTGCGGGAAATGAGGGAGGGCTTCCTGGCAGAGGAGGGCATTAGCTTTAATTCTTTTGTCTCTCTCTCTTTAAATTGAAATACAGTTGATTTACAATGTTGTGTTAATTTCTGCTGTACAGCAAGCAAAGTGATTCAGTTAAATATATATACATACATATGTATGTATATATATGTGTGTGTGTGTGTATACATTCTTTTTTTTCCTTCTTTCCCATTATGGTTTATCACAGGATATTGAATATATTTCTCTGTGCTTTACACTGGAGTCTTGTTGTTTATCCATTCTATATATAAAAGCTTACATCTGCTAACCCCAACTTCCCATTCCATGCCTCCTCCGACACCCTCCCCTTGGCAATCACCAGTCTATTCTCTATGTCCGTGATTCTGTTTCACAGATTCACTGCGTCATATCTTAGATGACACATACGAGTGATACCATACAATATTTGTCTGTTTCTGACTGATTGCACTTAGTATGATAATTGCTAGTTGCATGCATGTTGCTGCAGATGGCATTGGCTCATTTCTTTTATGGCCGAGTAGTATTCCATTGTGTGTGTGGACCACATCTTTATCCATTCATCTGCTGCTGCACATTTAGGTTGTTTCCATGTCCTGGCTATTGTGAATAGTGTTGCTGTGATCATAGGGGCACACATATCTGTTTGAATTATAGTTTTGTTTGTATATATTTAACTTTACTTCTCAAAGTTGACTAAAGCTGCCTACCTTGCTGCCTTGACTCCAATGCCTTCAATGGGCTTTCTGTGGAGACTTCATTAATAGATAGACTGATGTTCACCCATGTGGCTGACTCCTTTCCACTGTGCCCTCCCTGTCAGGGGACCAGATTACCACCTGATCTCAGAGATGCCACTGGCTCCCAGATGTTCCATGCTGATTGCTTTGATTAGGAAGTCCTAGAAGCGGAGGGAGTGACTACATATTTGCCCATGGGGTATCACTATTTGGGCAAAAAGGCTGTTGGATCACACTTGTCATTCTTTCCTGGCATCAAGAGAACTCGAGGGCATCTGTAAGAATGTATATTCATCTAAATTCGTGGGACAGAGGAGTCAGGCAGAAAGGATTTTCTGAGGCATGCTGCATCTTGCTCAGTGAGTGCATATTTCTCAGTTCTTTCTCCGAAGCAGACATTAAAACCTGCAGCACAGTCATTTAGAATTTCAAAGGTTTCTTCTTCAGGGGTGGGCCACAAAAGACACCACCTTTATTCAGAGAATACTGGGATGGTGGGGAATAGCTGCACACCATTAACAAAGTCTGTGCAGCAAACCTTAATGGAGAAAGGCAGCAGCTATTTGGCCAGGATAAAGAAGATGCCTCGTTACAGTTGCTTTAAGCAAGAAAGATTATTATCATTTATTGCTTTTTAAAATGCACTCCTGCATCCTAGCTAGGTTGGGAGAGCTTAAGAGGAGAAAGTCAATTTTTAGAAGTAGTTCATAGATCACCAAAGAATCACAAAACACTCCACATTCGGTACACATTTCCCTCTGTCTGTCTCATTCTCTCTCTTGGAGTTGAGGGTGTCAATCTGCTTTTAGAAAAAACAATCCAACACCCCCATCAAGGCACCCTTCCTTTTTCTTCAGACAGACATCGATCAGCAGTGCTCTGCCTCCGGTTTGAAAGGGTGCCAGAATCCTAGCCAGTGGTTCAAAGGACCAAATTAGATGGAGCTTCTCACACATAAAGCTGCTGGTCCTCCAACATCACCTTGCGTGGCTTTGCCTGTCTTCTCACATCCCTTTGTTTTGGAATCACAGGAAGCGAACAAACGCCACAAATCTGAGTTGGAAAACCAGAAGCCCAGGCTGCAGAACAGCCAGCAGACAACATTGTCTCTGAACTGCTATTGTTTCTATTTTAGGAGCACATTGAGTGATTAGCTTGGGTAACAGTAACTTGCATTACCTTGCACAGGCTGGAAATGTCTTTCAATAAGGAGGCAACACGGAGGCCATGTGATACAATCCCGTAGACAGAGCCAAGTGGAATACATCAAAGAGAGCCTTGATGCAGATGTTTCATGCAGAAGAAAATTAGGTCAGAGACCACTTCAATTTCAGCTTCTGCCAGCCTCGTTTGAGAGCTTCCAGTGAATTCGTAATGAATAGCTTCTAGGGCACTTTTCTCTCATTCAGTCACAGGCTGCCTCAGCCAGATGAGCGTTCCATGTGGAATCTTCTCTCATTATTTAAAACTGCTACTTTGTGTTCTGAAATTCCAGAACCCTTCCAATGCACCACCACTCTGGCCTGAAACAAAAGACTCGGAAAAGACAGCGAGACATTAATCTGTATCATAGTCTCTCTTTCCCTCTCTCTCCTATCCATCATCTACATACATGTTTTTAATATATCCCAAGCTTCCTTTTCATCTGTCTGTGCAGGTACATAAACCAGTTGCTGAGGGATATTGGAGATGTCAGGCTTTTTAATCTTACTCAACTTTGAAGAAGCTGAGTGGCCTGTAGATGACCAAAATGCTTTGTCGGCTTCTTGCAGGGAGCGTGCATGCGTGAGTGAGTGTGGTGTGCATGTATAAAAAGAAAAAAAAAAAGCTTTTCTCTGGAAAGAGCAGAGAAGGGCAGTGTGACCTCCATGAAAGTGAATGATGCATCTTTTCCCTGCCCACCCTCAGCCCCATCGCACATGTTATTTATTATATTGGAGGGTGAGACTCTGGCGCACCCTGGGATCTTCCCATTTCAGATTCTTTTTTCTGCCTACTCTTTGCAGGGTTCACACTGACAAATCCTTGCTGATTGGAGTGTTGTGTGTGTGTGTCGGGGGGTGCGGGTTGAGGAGGGTGGACTTCAGTTTATGGCAGGAAAAGAATCATTAGATTCTAAATGCATCTGGAAGAGAGGGGCAGAGAGTAAGACACGGAGGATCACAGAGGCTCCTCCAAAGCTGTTGGTGCTCCCATTTCCCATGGGAAAGGACAGGAAGTGGCAGCCCCAACTCCAGCTCTGCAGGACACAAACGCTTTGTCTTTGCAACCTCCAAAGCACCAGGGCATTCATTCAGGGTTTTCCTTAATTCTAAGGTTTGCAAAGTGGTGGCAGAAGACCTCGGAAAAGCCCTCCTAGGCCAGCTTCTGCTCCAGTCAAGAATGAAAAGTCACCATTAAGATGGTGCCTCTCTGGTCCATTGAAAATGCTTTCTCTGGCTTAAAAAGACACTGGTCTTCCTGCCATACTTCCCCAACTTGGTCTCCTCCCTGCCAGCACTCTCTTATGATCTCTTTCTTTAGGTATCACACACACACACACACACACACACACACACACACACACACCTCTCTCTCTCTCTCTCTCTCTCACATGGATACATGCTTACACTCACACTTAATTTCTGAGCAGGACAAAAGTGCAGGGAATAAACAGTGACAGTGGAATAAAAAGATGACCTGCTAGAAACAAAAACTAGTTTTTTCTATGTTAGTTTTTCTAACCATCTATGACTCCACCCCTATGTGAACTTGGACCAGGAGTTCTCTCCTCTGGACTCAGTGTCGATACCTAGAAAATTGTATATGCCAATCCCCACATCCCCTCATGGCTTTGATGCTAACTCAATAAGTAATCTTTCTCCTGGTTTATAGGCAATAGACATCATCCAGCAATGCCTGGCTGTGGTCATGGCCCCAGATCTACTTACTAAGATGCTAATCAAGACCTATGATGCTCATAGACTAGCATCAAGGCGTGGGAACTTGGTCATGCACCAGTGAGACAGCGTGATTCCTTCCAGACACACTTAACACAGCAGAAATAACGTTGGCTTTGGAGTCCACTAGACTTGAGTTGGCGTTTCAGCTTTGTCACTTACAGGCTGTGTGACTGCAGGTGAGTCACTTAGGTTCTCTGATCCTGAGTTTCTTCCACAGTGACACTGGGATGATACTCACTATAAAAGGTTGTTACATGATTAACTGAAATATATGTGCCTGATATATGGTAGGTACTCAGCAAATATTAGTGTTATTTTTATTATCAATACTAAAATTAGTAATGGAGGCTTGCATGCATATATGCAGAAATATGTATGACTTAAGGCAGTCAAAAATTAACACCTTATTTGAATTTATTTTCTCTCTCCATGTGGAGAATCTAGACATATATATACACACACAACACACCATGTGTGCTTGGCATGAATGCCCACACATATGAAATTCAATTTCTAAAGGCAGTAGCAACCAATACTTAGTTCAAATGCCTATTAGAGATTTTGGTACATAAGTGTTCATTCAGTGCTAATTACATTTACTTTTATCTACAACAACATCTTTTGGTGTGAGTTCCTGAGTCGTGTACTCCTCCCTGATTCTCCTCTCTGAAATGACCTCTGTTTAAGAGGCAACTTTGGGCAGAGAAAATCTGCATAAATAGGGAGTCAAAAGCTGTCAATATGATGCCGAGCTCTTGGTCATAAAATCGTAGCACTTCAGAGCCTGGCAGGGGAGAAACTGAAACACAAAGAGCTCACATGACTTGACCAAGGTCGTGGAGGGACCCTAGGTCTCATGGAGTTCTCCCCTGTGTCCTTCACCATCCTAAGAGTCAACGGAGGTCCTGAGCATGCAAATGCTTGGCAGAGAACAGGTTCTTTCTACCTCCCAGTGCCCCTCCCCCCAGCACCTGCCAGCTTCCCTGCTGCAGCCCTGGCAGAGGGCCCTTATCACCCCAGCGACTGCGGGGCTGCCTGCCACCGATGGCTCCCTATCCGACAGAGCATTGCCTGCAGAACTGGATTTTGTTCCTGCCGAGTTCTGGGGCATGGAAGACAGCACAGCCTTGGGAAGGAGCCCCGTGGCCCAGCACGCTAAGCAGGCTGGGCCAGCACCAAGACCGAGAGTCAAACATCGGTCTGCCAGGCTCTGGCTCTGTGTGCTGGTATGTGACCATGGGCATTTCCAAAAGCTAGAGAGGCCAAACCAGGGGAAGAGAAACATCCATTTGTTCTGTTCTGCATCTATTCATTTGCTCATTTTCTTATTCATTCACTTAATTATTCTTTATTGAAACAAGGCTTCTACGGTTTCATTATTTAGTAAAAGAGACTGCATGGATAGAGACAGAAACCAATTACAAAACAATATGGCAAGCACTATGATAGCAAAATAGAGAGAGGAGGCATTCCATTTTCCTTCTTTACAAGTACTAGAGGGAGTAGAGATTGTGTAATAATCATGGTAGAACCATAGCAAAAAGACAGCCAATACATAAATGCCTCTTTACAACATTTGTACAGATACATACACATGTGTCATGTATGTGCATATATATTTAGAGATTTGACCTTACATCATTGTGGGAGTTGATTTAACAGTCTATGCATGGCTATTGTCTTTACCAGGGTTTGAGAAACTTTTTCTGTCAGATAGTAAATATTTCAGCCTTTGCAGGATATTTGGTCTTTGTAGCAACTACTCAGCTCTGCCAATATAGCACAGAAGCAGCCTTTAACAATTCATGAACAAATGGGCGTGGCTATGTTCCAATAAAACTTTATATACAAAAACAAGAAGGGGCCTGGATTTGTCCTGCAAGCCATAGTTTGCCCTGGTCTTTGAGACTGGATGTGAAGGCCAGAGTCAATAGGATGGACACTGGTAAAGGAAGACAGATGTGAAGGGGCAGAGAACAGGGCAGACTGGAGCCCATGACCTGGGACATATGTCAGTCTCTCACTGCCTTCAAGTCATTAGCTTCAGAGATGCATGAATCCTGCAGAAGTGGTGCCTTTTCTCCGTGAGCTAAACCTACATGTGATCCAGGAATTGGAAGAACTGACAGAAGATTCTTGGGAACCAGAGTTGCCACTGGTTTGGCTGCTGCCCCATGACCATGAGGCAAGTCAGCCAATAAACTACAACTGTGCCTGGTGCTCTTAAGTTGGTTTACCTTCTGAGTGTAAAACGCATATGGCTTCTGCTTCCGTTCAGCCATCCAAAACTCATGCAAAATGATTAGGACCTAATCTCACGTGGAACAACATAGAGAAGGAAATTCTGACAGAGCTTTCTTCTGACTAAGTGATTCAGTCAAGTTCACACAAATGAGAACGTTTCAGAAGAGTTAACATTGAAACTGGGCGTTGAGCATGGGTGAGGATTTTCCAGTTGGAGTGCATCCATAGAATCCTCAGACAGCATGATTTGTGAGTGATGTTTTCAAGTGACCCAAATACAGAGATCCAAAGTGAAAAGAAACAACCTGTTCTGTGTGCTAAACATTGGGAAAATTTATTTTCTCAAAATTTGCACTAATTATTTGCATCAGAATCCAGATGTGAGCAGTGAGACTCAACTCACCACCTCCCCACGCCTTGCAGGATGAGGAGCAGCCTTCCTGTCCATCCCTGGCAGGGAAACCCACCCCTTGGACGAGGTGGCTGATCCATCCATGCTGCTCTGGGCATCTAATGAGAATATTCACATTTAGCAATGTTTTAGCAGACAGTTCCCATAAAACTTTATTTTGAGTCACAGCACTGAATGTTTCCCCCTTTTTAGTAACTTGTTCTTTCTTCCTGCATTTTATCTTCATTAATGCTGTCAGATTTTACTAGATGTTCTGGAACCAGAAGTTATATTTAATGCCTTATTCTTTCCAGTCCCTTCACTGTGTTGACATTACCTCTACAATACTTCTGGTCACCATCCACCCATCCATTCATTCACTATCTATATGTCTATCCTTCCATCTACCTTTGCATTTATTTGTCCGTCTAGTCATCTCCTTTTCTTTCTTTCTTCTTTTTTTTTTTTTTTGGTTTGGCTGTAACCTCCTTTTCAGTCTTCTGTCATTTTTGCTCACATAGCTGCAAGATCCAGTATATTTATTTTCCTGAAAGTCTGAGCGAATGAATAAGGATGTAGAGCAACATAGGATTAGATTTGAATTTGTCTCTGTCCGACTGTTGGACTGTGAAGAAGGCTGAGCACCGAAGAATTGATGCTTTTGAACTGTGGTGTTGGAGAAGACTCTTGAGAGTCCCTGGGACTGCAAAGAGATCCAACCAGTCCATTCTGAAGGAAATCAGCCCCGGGATTTCTTTGGAAGGAATGATGCTAAAGCTGAAACTCCAGTACTTTGGCCACCTCATGCTAAGAGTTGACTCATTGGAAAAGACTCTGATGCTGGGAGGGATTGGGGGCAGGAGGAGAAGGGGATGACCGAGGGTGAGCTGGCTGGATGGCATCACTGACTCGATGGACATGAGTCTGAGTGAGACTCCGGGAGTTGGTGATGGACAGGGAGGCCTGGCATGCTGCGATTCATGGGGTCGCAAAGAGTCGGACACAGCTGAGCATCTGAACTGAACTTTACTAACTGTACAGCTTTAAGCACATGACTGAAATTGTCTAAGCCCATTATTCACATCTCAGGATTGTTGTGAGTGTTAATTTAGATAAGGTATATATAGTAGGTGACACAATACTTGGCAGATAAGAGGTCCTCAGTAAGTGTTATTTTACCCCTCTTTCCTATTTCTCCCACTACTTTCTACTTTTTTTTTCAGTTATCTTTATAAATGCGAGCAATTGTTACCTAACATCCTGGCCTTTGCTGAAGCCATCTTTCTTTCTAACATTGTATCCCCCTCAATTCCTAACTTACTGTTGAGACTCACCACTATTTGACTCTGGATCTTTGATCATGGAAACTCTTCTCCTCAAATTATCCATACTCTTTTTTTTTTCTTTGTGAGAAATTTATTTAATTTCTTAGATCTACCCATTCCGTGGATAAAATGCTACCTCTTTTCATAACCCTTCCAGAATCACCCAGATTTAAATTTTTTCTTCCCTTGCATTATTGTAAGACTTTATTTGTTGGAAAGGGAAGGGAACTGAATTTTTGAGCACTCTCTTTGAGTGATGACCCACATCATATTTTTTCACAATGACCTTATAAAGTAGTTATGATCTTCATTTTTCAGCAGAGCTTTCCCAAGGTCACTCAGCTAGTGCGGCCCAGGACATAAATTTGAACGCAGGTCCATCTGATTCCAAATGTCCTTTCCATTTCACTCTCCCTTGCTTTCCATCTTCTACATGATAATAATGATAATTACATTTTGACATTAGTGAAACATTTTTTTTTAAAAGCCATTGTTGATCCCGTTAATTAATTATATTAAAGGATAGGGGTAGTATTTTATTTTTTCTTTCATCACCTTAAGCATTCTGATGTAACAATTTAAACATACCGTTAAGGATTTGATAGATGGCTCAGTGGTAAAGAATCCACCTGCAATGCAGGAGATGTGGTTTTGATCCCTGGCTTGGAAAGATTCCCTGGAGGAGGAAATGGCCACCCACTCCAGTATTCTTGCCTTGGAAATCCCATGAACAGAGAAGCCTGGTGGTCTTGCAAACAGTCCATGGGGTTGCAAAGAGTCAGACATGACTTAGCAACTAAACCACTACCAAATGTTCAGTTAAATAACATTCAGTGTGCAAACAGAACTTTCACCAGCATTCTATCCTTGGGAGATGTTTTCCCCAATTTCAAATGTGGTGAATGACCATAAATCCTTCAATCACCATAGTCTCAGTGTATAATCAATTTCAGCTTTCTTTATTTTTAGTAAGGAAGTCTAAGACAAAGAGGGAATTATTATTGTTTTTTATTTGGTTACGTTCATATCACGATAAAAGACTCTTCATACATTAAAGAGCCCTGGGCTATTTTCTGAAAATCCTTGGGCTGATCCCTGCAGCCAGCAGGCAGCCAGCCCATGTGTTTATCTCTCCATGGCATTAGTAACCCTGTAAAAGTTAAATTTGTTTTATTTATAGGTTGGAAGAGCCTTCACCCATGAGGAGTACAGAATAAATAGACTTTCACCATCATTCTCCAAAGAGGTTGGGAAGGAACCACTCATGAGGAAAGCCTGGAGGGGACAAATTGTCAGAATGAAGTATGGTCCTTTGTTCAGAATCAGAAGAGTTACCCACTCAAATCATAAAATACCAGATGAAGCTCACTTGACTAAACAGGGGTGAGCAAATGGAAAGAAGAAAGACATGGTGACACTGAAAAGGCCCAAGATGTAATCTTTCCAGGTTAAATGAAGGCAAGTTCATCTGGGATCTCAGAGGTCATACTTTTGCTAAAGCTTGCTTTGTGTTAGCACAGAAAAGAGTTAAAGCCTCTGTCTTTCTTTTTCTCTTTCTCTCTCTCTCCCCCTCTCACCCTCCTTTCTTTTTCTCTCTCACTCTCCTTCCTTCCTTCAATAGAATGAGATTGATTGAGCAATGCAGAATACACTGCCTGTGTTTATGATTAGTTATTTGGACTTGAGTGTAAGAAGAGCAAATCAAAGTAATTTAAATAAGGGAGTCCAAAGACCAACCCAATATCATTAAATATATTATGAATTGCATAAATATGAATTAATAATCGTGGTATATCTTAAGTCTGGGAATGAAATAGTTATGATCTTTGATAAGCCCCCAAAGGCTGTGCTGTCCTCATAAAAGGAGCCTGCCGCTGATTCACCATGAGCTTTGAGATCTTTTCCAAGAGAAAGAATGAGTTTTTGTTGCACAGTCCACATGAACTTGCCTGGTGCCCCTGCTGATTAATGGCATTTATTCCCCCAGAGACCTGCCTGAGGCTGAAAGCAGAGATACGACACTGAGACAGCACTAACCTAACAGGCTCTCATGGGGATTGATCGCATGCCTGACCTTTCACTACAGTGTTCTAAGCATTTGCGTTAACTGGGTGTGCCTTCCTTGCAAATAAGTCTCAGCCATTCCATAAGGGGGAAGGAAGATGACATTCTCAGATATCAGGTTTCGGGGACTGTACCTTTAAGATGAGTTGAGATTTCTTTTCAAAGCTGGTGTGAGACCTTCTAAAGAGAAGCCCTGCATGGTCATAAACTATTCATGTAAGTTATCATGTTCCTAGTACTAGCTACTTTCTAGTTCCCTCCCCTTGTCTCATCACCACCTGTCTCTTCTTGACAACTCTGATCTCAGATCTACCTTCAATTTATTTTTATTACATTCACTGTCTCATCCTGGATATATTGATCTGATACCGGACCTTGATTTATCCTGACTCCGCATTCCCTACTTGTACCAGAGGTGGGTGTTGGCAGCAGACACATTTGTCAGTATCTCTTCTTGATTCCATCCCTCAACCCATTTTTGGCTTTGCTCTTTTTGTGAAAATATTAGTAACTCCTAGAGGTCTCACTCATGGGTGCAAAGCCAAAGGCAGCACAGGGGGCTGAAAAGGCTCCCACAGGTGAAGTCGGAGGTGTTCTAAGCCTGAGGGAATATACTCCATCATCCTGGGCACCCAAGCCACAGAGGAGTAGTGCAGTCTCCTATGTCCCAGAGAACTCTTAGCTGAAGAGGTAGTTGCACCCATTTCAGACTGTACCTCAACTGTGTCTGTCTTGACAGAAACCAACTATGTTACTCAATATGATATGATAAAGTATCAAGTGTTTTGGAGTCAGGCAGACATGGATTTGACTCTTGGTTCTATCCCTTGCTAACTGTGTCATCTCAATTAAGCATCTTAACTTTTCTAAGCCTTGGTTTTTTCATCTATAAAATGGGAATACCTACTTCAGACTGTCATTGTAAGAAATAAAAGAGGTAATATACATAAAATACAGAACATTGCCTATGGTGTTTTAATAAGTAAGGTTTAACATTTCTTACTATTATTATTGTCATGATAAAATCTTAAGGCTTAAATTCTGGTCAGAATGGAGTAACTTTCAAATTTTCAGGCAGCTCATTTCTTGAGAGATGGGCTACAGGTTTCTTCCTGTACTAGGCTGGTCGATCAGTGTTGTAAGTCACCGCTTGGCTTCCTGCCTGAACTTTTAATCTTGTCCCCATCTCAGTTTAAAGAGGGCGAGAAAGCAGAGACATCAATCGTTTCCTTGTCAAGGACAACAGCCCCTTCCTTCTTCCTTAGTTCTCTCCTGGGGCCCCATCCTCCCGGTGCCAAGGGAGGGGGCTGCGGCTGAATACAAATCACCACGTGGTGGGGAGGCTTTGTGCTTCCATGGGAGCCTGGAGCAGTTTCACTGCCTGTGTGTAAAGCTGTGATGAGTCCAGTCCCGTCCTGCCACTCCTCCAGGGTTCAGCACTCCACCGTGTCCCACAGTCTCCTGGGTGGTGATGTAACCATGAGCATGGCAGTTACCCAAGGTACTGGGACACAGACTTTATTGATTTGTTCTTCTAATGCATTAGGAGGAAACAGGAAACCTCAGGAAGGTCACAAACGACAATTGTGCATTGACTGGCACAGACATTGACTTCATTCAGGAAAGCACAACTCAAGTGGCCCAGCTATCAGAGAGGAAAGGAGACCATAGACGCACGACGCAGAAATGAAGACGATACGCATGGGCTCGATCCAAAGAGTCAGAAAGCACTGGGCACCCAATACTCAAGCTCAAACTTGAGGGAGAGTCTTTTGTTCAGTTATTGGCAAGGCCAAATGCTCAGTCAGTGTTGCTAAACAATGGGATGAAGAAATAAAACCAGGCAAGAGTGAGCCTCTTAGGTCTGTGCTCTGTTGAGTCTCAAAGCAGCTCTCTAGCAGTCTCGTATTTGATCCTTTGGTTCCATGTCCTTCCATCCTACCTGCATGATCTTTAAAGCTGAGCGCTTCTGACATCTTCCCATGAACCCTCACTCTTCTCCATAGCTTTATCCCTTTCACGATCTACCTTGGAATTGTTGATCATTACAAACTCACAATGTGTTTGAATTTGCCCTAGGCTTCTCATAACCTCCTTCTTTCCAGGCCTATGTTCTGAGTGTTTGAGGTCTGCCTTGTCTTCCCTGACAAGAAATGACAGAGGATGTCATTTCAGAGGGTGTCATTTTGACAGAGGATGAGATGGTTGGATGGCATCACCAGCTTGATGGACATGAGTTTGAGTACGATCCACGAGTTGGTGATGGACAGGGAAGCCTGGTGTGCTGCAGCCCATGGGGTTGCAAAGAGTTGGACACAGCTGAGTGACTGAACTGAACCGAACTGTCTTCCCTGGTGGGTTGTTGTTGTTTAGTGGCCAAGTTGTGTCTGGACTCTTTGCAACTCCATGGACTGAAGTACTCCAGCTTCCCTGCCTTCACTATGTCCCGGAGTTGCTCAAACCATATCCATTGAGTCAGTGATGCCATCCAAACACCTCAACCTCTGTTTCCCCCTTCTTCTCCTACAATTAGTCTTTGCCAGCATCAGGTCTTTTCCAATGAGTTGGCTCTTTGCATTAGGAGGACAAAGTATTGTAGTTTCAGCTTCAGCATCAGTTCTTCCAAAGACTACCCAGGACTGATTTTCTTTAGGATTGACTGGTTTGATCTCCTTGCTGTCCGAGGGACTCTCAAGAGTCTTCTCCAGCACCTCAATTCGAAAGTATCAATTCTTCGGCGCTCAGCCTTCCTTATGGTCCAGTTCTCACACCCATACATGACTACTAGAAAAATCATAGCTTTGACTACATGGACTTTTGTCAGCAAAGCAATGTCTCTGCTTTTAGTATACTGTCTGCGTTTGTCATAGCTTTTCTTCCAAGGAGCAAGTGTCTTTTAATTTCATGGCTGCAGTCACCATGTGAAGTGATTTTGGAGACCAAGAAAGTAAAGTCTGTCATTGATGTCTAACCCTGATGTTATAAGAGATGAAATCATCCTTTGAGAGTTCTGATAATCCCAACTTTATCAACCAATTCTTGTTTTCTGGTGAGAAGTTTTTCCACAGCATCATCTCCTTGTGTTAGTCCGTTATCTTCAAAGAGATAAAATCTTCTATATAATCAAGCCTTCCCAAGTATTTGGCCTTTAATCATTTCAGAAGATTCTGAATAGAATGCTAAGGTCCTGTATAACCCCATAAGTCTATTTAATTAAAGCTAAATCTTTAGTCTAGGACTCAATGGAATATTTACTATTTTTCTAGAAGCATTTCCATATTGATTATTTGAAAATGAAAAATTACAGAGAGAGGTAAGTATACTTTCCATCTCAAAGAGAGATGGGCCTTCATAATGTACTTTTGTTTAGGCTTCTGTGGGCTATATAAGCACATTTGGAGAAGAGATGGCAACCTGCTCCAGTATTCTTGCCTAGAGAATCCCATGGACAGAAGAGCGTGGCAGGCTACAGTCCATGGGGTCACACAGAGTCGAACATGACTGAAGCAACTGAGCAAGGCGCATATGCACATTTAGTCTCTAATCCTGGTTTGAGCAGCCATTTGAATACCGCCTTGGCAGTGGGAGGAGCAACAGAGAAGCGGCATCTGTTAGAGAAGCCCTCATGCTGGAGTTCCCTCCTTATCAGTGTGGAGACTGAGCAAGGCCAGCCCACTGCCTCTGTGGAGCTCAGATTCTAGCACAGGGACATTGCTAGTCCCAGCCCTTTCTCTGTAACCTAGGCACAAGACGTAAATTCCATGGGCCTCAGGAGAGTTGTGTTTCAAAGGGATTTGACATTGCTCGGAAGGTTTAATGAGACCGTGGGTTTTAAGGAGCTTAGCACACAGTAAATGCTCAACGAACATGTGTTTTCTCCCTAAGGGTCCATAAGATGTCTAGTCATTGGAATGCAGTTTGACTCTGAGGATAAAACAGCTAACATTTATCAAGCACTAGTCATGGGTAATGTGAAAAGCCACTTAAAAGTAGTATTTTATTTATCTAGATACAAATTTTATATTTATTTTTTAGCTAAGGACAGTCAGGCTCATAGGGATTAAGTAATTCCCTTACATTGTACAACTACTTATTAACAAAACCAAGATTCCCATCTTGGACTTTCTTACTCACTCTGTTGTGAGGGCATTTTAGAATGAGAAATCAGTGCTGTGACTTTAATAAGCTAAAAGAGAAAAAAAATCCAGTGAACTATAGAGTCCCTGGGGTCGGGGGTAGGAACTGGAGAACAGAGGTGGAAATGCACTAAAATAATAGATTCCAATATTGATCTAGTGAGCCAGGCTGAGGAGAAGATTAGTAGGATTTGTAAAGTTGTTATTAGTATTTGCCAAAGATGTTTGCTGTCTCCCATGTTCTTCTTGGGAATGTTGCCTTCTGAATATATTTCTGGAAAACAAGATCACAAAAGAAACCCATTCTTCTTTCCTTCTTATTAAATATTTCAGCATCGGGTATCACATTGTTGTTGGTTTTCAGTTGCTAAGTTGTGTCCGACTCTCTGTGACTCTGGGCTTCCAGCACACTAGACTTCCCTGTCCTTCACTATCTCCTAGAGTTTGCTCAAATTCATGTCCATTGTGTTGGTGATGCCATCCAACCATCTCATCCTCTGCTGTCCCCTTCTCTTCTTGCCCTCAGTCTTTCACAGCATCAGGATCTTTTCCAATGAGACAATTTTTGCATCAGGTGGCCAAGATATTGGAGCTTCAGCTTCAGTATCACCCTTCCAATGAATATTCAGGATTAATTTCCTTCAAGATTGACTAATTTGATCTCCTTGCTCCTAGAGACTCCAGGACCACAATTCAAAAGCATTAATTCTTTGGTGTTCAGCCTTCTTTATGGTCCAGCTCTCACATCTATGCATGACTACTGGGTGCTATCTTAGGCACCAAGAATACAGAAATATGGGAAATGGGGCAAGATTTTATATTTGGTGTGTTTGAATTATAGGTGCAATTGGATATGGCAAAAAAATCGGGGGCAAGATTTGAATGAGGAGTTTTGACTTGGGCAACATCCTCACATGTGGAGTTATTTAGGAGGGAATACTATACATGTTGCAATTTCTAAAACTCAGTTTGGGCCAGTGATGATGCTAAAGTTTGTCACTTGGTGACACCAAGAGGTTCATAGATGTGATGAGATGAGTACCCTAGACTTTCAGCTGGAAGTTGTGTCTTATGTGCATAAGAATTTGTTTTCTAAAGAGAGTGTCCATAGCTTTATTCTCAAAGGGTCAGTGACACAAAATGATTAAGACCAAATACCATTTTAGTTGTCTCAGAAGGAAGATAGATTGGAGGAAAATACGTGAAAGTTGATGAATAAGATAGTCAAGAGATGAGGAGGAGCTGAAGCAGTGGCCGTGGGGATGGAGTTGGCAGGAATAATGTCTGTTTAGGAGCTGGAAACGGTAACTGGAATTGACAATCAATCAGGTGGAAGATGAGCGCGAGGAAAGATGAAACTTCAATGTCTCTTGATTTCCTAGCCCTAGGAGCTGAGTTGAGTGAGGCTATAAGCTTCCAGGGAGGGTGGGATTTGGGGAGCAATACATTTTGTATCGACAGAGGATGAGATGGTTGGATGGCATCACTGACTCAATGCACTTGAGTTTAAGTAAACTCTGGGAGTTGGAGATGGACAGGGAAACCTGGTGTGCTGCAGTCCATGAGGTCGCAAAGGGTCCGACATGACTAAGCTGGTGAACTGAATTGAACTGACATTTAGTATCAGCATTGGTACAGATTACTCTTTGATTTACGTTATGTGTTGCCGTTTTCTCTATGAAGCTTAGAACTTGTATCAGGAAGTATAGTTTAACTCATTGACATCCCACACAACTCAGGGAGAGCATGCTGATTTGAGATTTATGTTTCAAACACAGAAAGGATTATTTTCCGTAAAGCTTGGATATATACCTAAAATTGAGGGGGCATGACTTCACCAACTATTTCCAGTTCTTCCACCCCTCCACAGTCTCAATTCTAGATGTTTCGATAAACTTGTAAGTGTTGGTGTAACCCAGATCTCTGCTGAAATGAGTATGGGAACCCTCTAGTTATAGCCTTAATTTCTCCTTTTCATTTGGCATTGTATGGGCACAGTTAAAGTAATAAAAGTGAATATATATCACCAATAAAACTTGGCTTTAGAAAGGGTGAAACCTTAGAAGATTTTGAGCAAATGATCATGTACCAGAGCTATATCTCATTGAAAACATGAACTATTTAACTGCATATCTGTATGGCATCAACCCTATGAGATATTACCTAATTTGTTTCACAAATGAGGAAAATGACAGTGAGAAACTAAGAAACTTTCCCACGTTTGTCAAAGCAGAAAGTGGTGGAACCCTCCTAACCCCCACTCCAAATGTTATCTGATCGCATGTGGACCCTGTGCCCCCATGCTCTCCCAGTGTCCTCATCT
This sequence comes from Nanger dama, assembly GCA_917880005.1. Classification (NCBI taxonomy): domain Eukaryota; kingdom Metazoa; phylum Chordata; class Mammalia; order Artiodactyla; family Bovidae; genus Nanger; species Nanger dama. Next base: position 22,788,835 of record CAKJTW010000025.1, on the reverse strand, counting down.
CCTGTGTGCTTTCCTTTATTCTGCACTCAGCTTAGATTGCAGAATCTGCAGCTCTAACCATTTTCTTGCAAACAGAACCTTCCTAGACCCTCATGCCTTCCTTGCCCACTTTCTTCTTACACCGGAGTCACTGACAGTGAGCTGGAGAAAAACCCTCGCCTGTGCTGACTGTTCTTACCTCCGGTGCCACTTTGCCTGGCAGTCTCACCAGGTTTGTTTAGCCCATCACTTTTTCATTTATTCAAGACAACTCTGGTCTCAAGTCTCTTCATTCCTCAAATCTCCTACTCTTTCCTCCTCCTTACTTTCCCCTGAAGACTTGGCTTCTTATTTCACTGAAGAAGCAGTCACAGTCTGAAGGTGAATATACCCTTTCTTGTAACCAAGTTTACCAATCTATTTGCATCTTAACTTATAGACCTTGCTTTCCTCCTGTTTATGTATTTACTTATAAGAATTGTTCACACTCCTACCAAGAGCAACACCTCCGTTTGCACTGGCCTCCATCCCTTTCCTTGTCTAGGACCTTGTTTCTGCAGTGGTCTTCCCTTTGTCCTTATGACAGTTTTTCCCTCTCACTACTGATCATTGACATCAGCAGGCAAACATGCTCCATTATCACCCATCTTAGGAAAACAAAACTCGCTCTCGACCAACATTCCCTCCCAGCTCTCACCACGTGATTTCCACTCTCTCTTAAAGTGAAACTCCTGAGAAGAGCTGTCTGTCCACACTTGCTCTCTCTACTTCCTCACCTCTCATTCTCTTTTTAACCTGTGCTAATCAGCCTTTGGTCCCCAGTCCTTCAAAAGCTATTTTGAAAAACCACATGTCAGTGTCACCAAAAGCGACATGTTGTCAAATTCAATGATGGATTCTCAGCACTACTTTTAAATGCGCAGTAGCTCTGACAAAGTCGTTTACTTCTTCCTTCTTCAAACGCTCTGTCCTCTAGGTTTCTGGGGATCGTCTTCCGGACTGTCTTTTCCTTCACTGGTCAACCCTCCTCAGTACTTTTTGTTGGCCTTTGCTCTAATCTCTACCCCAAAGCTTTGGTCTGCAGCTCTGTTTCCTCTTCTCCACCTGCATTTACTTCAGAAAAATCGCTTACAATCTTATAAATCCAAAATGCCGATCTCTTGTCTTAACCTTTCCTGTGAGGTCTGGAGATATCAAATTATCCACTGAATATCTAGAGTGTCTAAGACAATCTTGTCATACATACCATGACCAAAACAAAACTCTTGATTCTTTCTTTCCCCCTTGAAATACTCTGATCCTTCTGTTATTTATCAAAACTTAGAAATCATCCTTGATTTCTCTTTTCTTCTCATATCTAAGACATCAGCAGATTTTGCTGACTTTACCTTAATATTATCACTTCCCTTCAATGGCGCCTACATGTCTAGCCTAAGCTACTATTATCTCTTGCTTGGACTTCAAAAGCCTGCAAATTGATCTCATTGAGTCTCCTCTTCTCTCCACCCTCCGCCCAGGTCTGTTCTCTTCCCAGTAGTCAATGTTCTTGTATAAAATCAATTGTGCTCTGTCCTCCTAAAACTACTTCAATTACTTTTCATTTTACTGAGAATAAATTCAGACTACTTAATGACCTTCTCATCATTACTTGATCTAGCCACTGCTTACCTTTCTGAACTTATTTTTTCACCACTCTTTCCATTGATCAATCATCTTGTATCTACACTGGCTTTCTTTTAACACAATAAACTCACTGCTGCCCCAGGTCCTTTGCACTTCTTTATTCCTGAAATCAGAATGCTCTTAGTCCAGATATTTGAGTATCTTAAAACCACAGAACATCAGACTTAGGAGAGTCTTAAGGATCTTCAGAACCCATCACTGCATTTCATAGCTGAGAAAAATGATGCCTAGAAAGACTGAAAGCTGCTCAAATCCATACAGTAAGTGACCAAGCTGGAGATTGACTCCTTTGACCGATTCTTTTCTTCAAGTTCTGTTAGATGAGCTAATCACTCTGTGTATGGCATTCTCATTTTTTTTGGCTGCAAATCAGTTGTGATTAGTTTTAAACCACAATGCAGTTTGTCCATCTGAGTTACATGCTTCTGAATTCTTTTGACGTATTCTTTCCCGGGGCAGTTGGCTCCAGCGGGTGAGCTGGGGGAGAGAGAGAAGAGAATGGGACCGCAGGGGTGATGATACTTTAATTACAGAGAAGTGTTTGGCCTTTCTCTTGTGAGATCAAAATGCCTCACCCAGGTGTTAATTCAATTCTCCTGCTAGTCTTCTGAAGTAACTTATGGAAACCAGTGCACAGATGAGAAAACTGCGTGTGTATCTCCTGTGTATGTTATTCACACCAGAGTGACTTTTCTAAAATGTAAAACTGCCTGTTTCATCCATCTGCTTAAAATCCTTGCAGGGCCCCCTTTGCCCTCAGGGTAAATTCCAGTCTCTGTAACCTGCTCCCCAGCCCTTCACAGGCCGTGCTTTCATCATTCACTTCCTCCCCTTCCACTGCCTTTCACAGACCCACTGCTGTCGCCGGTGGCTTTGCATGCTTCAGCCACATAAGTCACATTCACTGTTTTTCCCCTCTCTGGGCCTTTGCTCACGCCATTTCTGCACTGAGCAAAAGCAAGCAGGAGTTGCCACTTCTGAATATCCTGTGAGGCCTTTCTTAGGTAGTCATTTCCTTCTTCAGGTTCTTGAGCATCATATGCTTGACCCTACCATTTATCAGCGTGGAGAGAGGTTTCATTTGTGTTTTGCTCATCTCACTCACCTGCTAGACTGTGAGCTCTTACAGGGAAGAACTCAGTCTATTCTTTTGGTCTTCACAGAATCTAGCTCAGGAGCGGACAAGGATAGTAACTGAGAACGTGTTGGGTGATGAGCGAATAAGTGAAAGTGACTAGCAAGCTGGCAGCGAGTGAGAACAGCCTCCCCAAAGAATATTTTAATGGATTCTCATCTGCCACCTCCTTGACCACGCCTCTTTCAATCCCACTTATATTTCACAGACTTTACAATAATCTCTCCCTAGGGTTAGAGAGACCAATTACTCTTTCAAGGCTCCTCCTGGCAGGCACTGCCCCTGGCTCTTGAAAGGGCCTCTTGAGCGGTCTATGAGGTCCCAAACGTGAACACACACTATGGGATTTCACACTCATTTGTTGATTGCAGGGCACTCGCCACTATGGGTCTGCAAGATGATTTCTGGGTGGTCTGTGGACACTGTAAATTTATTTATATATGACTTAGGAGGAACTCTTTTTATATTTCTGATAGCAAATTACACTTTCTATTTAAAAAATATTTAAGTTGAAAAAGTGAATCAATTTAAAGAGAACTATTGAATGCATATAACATAGATATATGGCAAAAATAATGAAATGGTGCCTGAATGACTATTCATTTCAGCCTTCTTCCAGGCATTCAGACCTCAGATGTTAATGGCACATCATATGCCAGGCCCTGCCCTATGTCAGGGGATGTATAGATGGTAAGTAGTTTCAGTCTCGCTCCTTGTGTCCTTTAACTGTTAGACACTTCCTGGGCCTTCTGTCCATTCCCCTCTGGGATGCTGGAGAACAATTTGTTAACATCCACATTAATGTAGGGTGATGGGTTGGGCGGAAATGGGAAAAGGAAAAGAAAAACACATATACCTATAAATATACACAAATGTGTGTGAGGGTGGGCTAGACTTATTGTTTTGTTTCTAATCAGTAGGATATGACTGGGGTCTATGAACACACACACACATCATATACCACCCCTCCAATACTAAAACTGGAAAGCTATACTGCATGGGAAAATAACTTGCCAGAGTGGAGTTGAATAGTGGAAAGTGAGTGATGGGAAGAGAATAGATATTGGCATCAGATCATAATTAAAACTTCACCTCTCTGAGCTTCGGTTTTCCTTTGTAAAATGAGAGGATTGGACTGGATTGGTAACAGAAAGTACATTTTCCTGACAGAGCATATGTTACTGAAGGGCTGTGGTGAGAAGGCTTCTGAGGGTAGATCCTGCTTGAGTGAGAATGTGTGCTTGAGCAATGAGTGATGTCTACCATGGAAATGTGGCAGGAGAAGGATGACTAGTCATGGTGACATGGGTGTGAGAGGGCAGAATGAAGACAGCAGACCAAACAGCCCTGAGTTTTTGAACTGGATTACTTTGAAGAGAACTTCAAGGTCTGACTTTCTAAGGTTCTGCTAATTAAGTAGGTAGCCATTCCATTCTCCAGGGGATCTTCCCCATTTAAGGACTGAACCTGGGTCTCCTGTATCACAGGTGGATTCTTTACCATCTGTGCCACCAAGGTTCTGCAAAGCCAACACCATATTTTTCCTAACAGTAATAGTGAGTGTGCACGGCAAAAATGATGGTGATGGTGATGCTGGTAACAGTATGGTACCACTTCAATTTGTCTCTGTAGTAGGCAGCCTCCAAGAGGGCACCCAGCCTCCAAGATGGCATCCAGTGATCCCCACCTCCTAGTGGGTCATTCCCTCTCCTTGGTTGTGGAATAGACTTGTTTTACTTCTAACAAATAGAGTAGAAGTAGTATGATGCCTTTTCTGAGATTAAATTATAAGAAGACTGTTCTCCATTGGGTCATTCTCTCTTGTCAAAAACCAGCTGCTATGTTGTGAGCCATTCAAAAGAGAGGACCAAGTGGCTCTCCAGTGAATAGCCAGTTCAGTTTAGTTCAGTTCAGTCACTCAGTCGTGTACGACTCTTTGCGACCCCATGAATCGCAGCACACCAGGACTCCCTGTCCATCACCAACTCCTGGAGTTCACTCAGACTCACGTCCATCGAGTTGGCAATGCCATCCAGCCATCTCATCCTCTGTCATCCCCTTCTCCTCCTGCCCCCAATCCCTCCCAGCATCAGAGTCTTTCCCAATGAGTCAACTCTTCGCATGAGGTGGCCAAAGTACTGGAGTTTCAGCTTTAGCATCATTCCTTCCAAAGAAATCCCAGGCTGATCTCCTTCAGAATGGACTAGTTGGATCTCCTTGCAGTCCCAGGGACTCTCAAGAGTCTTCTCCAACACCACAGTTAAAAACCATCAATTCTTGGGCTCTCAACTTTCTTCACAGTCCAACTCTCACATCCATACATGACCACAGGAAAAACCATAGCCTTGATTAGATGGACCTTTGTTGGCAAAGTAATGTCTCTGCTTTTGAATATGCTATCTAGGTCGGTCATAACTTCCTTCCAAGGAGTAAGCATCTTTCAATTTCTTGGCTGCAGTCACCATCTGCAGTGATTTTGGAGGCCCCCAAATAAAGTGTGACACTGTTTCCACTGTTTCCCCATCTATTTCCCATGAAGTGATGGGGCCAGATGCCATGATCTTCTTTTTCTGAATGTTGAGCTTTAAGCCAACTCTTTCACTCTCCTCTTTCACTTTCATCAAGAGGCTTTTAGCTCCTCTTCACTTTCTGCCATAAGGGTGGTGTCATCTGCATATCTGAGGTTATTGAGATTTCTCCCAACAATCTTGAATCTAGCTTGTGCTTCTTCCAGCCCAGTGTTTCTCATGATGTACTCTGCATGTAATTTAAATAAGCAGGGTGACAATATACATCCTTGACGTACTCCTTTTCCTATTTGGAACCAGTCTGTTGTTCCATGTCCAGTTCTAACTGTTGCTTCTTGACCTGCATATAGGTTTCTCAAGAGGAAGGTCAGGTGGTCTGGTATTTCCATCTGTTTCAGAATTTTCCACAGTTGATTGTGATCCACACAGTCAAAGGCTTTGGCATAGTCAATAAAGCAGAAGTAGATGTTTTTCTGGAACTCTCTTGCTTTTTCCATGATCCAGTGGATGTTGGCAATTTGATCTCTGGTTCCTCTGCCTTTCCTAAAACCAGCTTGAACATCTGGAAGTTCACGGTTCATGTATTGCTAAAGCCTGGCTTGGAGAATTTTGAGCATTACTTTACTAGCATGTGAGATGAATACAATTGTGAGGTAGTTTGAGCATTCTTTGGCATTGCCTTTCTTTGTCATTAGAATGAAAACTGACCTTTCCCAGTCCTGTAAATACTGCTGAGTTTTCCAAATTTGCTGGCGTATTGAGTGCAGCACTTTCATAGCATCATCTTTCAGGATTTGAAATAGCTCAACTAGAATTCCATCACCTCCACTAGCTTTGTTCGTAGTGATGCTTTCTAAGGCCCACTTGACTTCACATTCCAGGATATCTGGCTCTAGGTGAATGATCATACCATTGTGATTATCTGGGTCGTGAAGATCTTTTTGTACAGTTCTGTGCATTCTTGCCACCTCTTCTTAATATCTTCTGCTTCTGTTAGGTCCAGACCATTTCTGTCCTTTATTGAGCCCATCTTTGCATGAAATGTTCCCTTGGTATCTCTAATTTTCTTGAAGAGATCTCTAGTCTTTCCCATTCTGTTGTTTTCCTCTATTTCTTTGCACTGATCACTGAGGAAGGCTTTCTTATCTCTCCTTGCTATTCTTTGGAACTCTGCATTCAGATGCGTATATTTTTCCTTTTCTCCTTTGCTTTTTGCTTCTCTTCTTTTTACAGCTATTTGTAAGGCCTCCCCAGACAGCCATTTTGCTTTTTGCATGTAAGTGAACATCCAGTGCATAGTGCAGTCGCTCAGTCGTGTCCGACTCTTTGCAACCCCATGGACTGTAGCCTACCAGGATCCTCAGTCCATGGGATTTCCCAGGCAAGAATACTGGAGTGGATTGCCATTTCCTTTTCCAGGGGATCTTCCCAACCCAGGGATCAAACCTGGGTCTCCTGCATCATGGGCAGATGCTTTACCGACTGAGCCACCAGAGAAGCCCAGGAGGACCTAAATCAGCCAACTTCTATACAAGTGAGCTTGGAAATGGATTCTTCCTGAGATGAGTCATGAGATGATGGTAGCTTCAGCAGACACCCTGATTGTAACATTTTGGGAGATTGTGAGGCAAAGACACCTGGATAATCTGAACCTGGATTCCTCACCCACAGAAACTTGTGAGATAATAACTCTTGCTTTAAGCTGCAAAGTTTTGGGACAATATATTATGTCACAATAGATAACTAATGTGCTAAGTCACTTCAGTTGTGTCTGACTCTTTGAGACCCATGGACAGTGGCCCGCCAGGCTCCTCTCTCCATGGGATTCTCTAGGCAAGAATACTAGAGTGGGTTGCCATTTCCTTTTCTGGGAGATTACTAATATAGAGCTCCACCACTGGCAATCACAAAGGTCTGCCTTGACAACTTGTATGGAGGTCCAAGTTCCTTATTCTATACACTAAGACCCACCATAGACTCAGATTTCAATGTGGCCACAAAAACATCCTCCACCCATATAGTATAGGCCCTTGGGGAACAGGATCAGGTATTATCCTAGCTCCAAACTTGTATTCCAGTTTTCTGCTGGATATTGTACCACTGGCACCTCTCACATAACATCTCTGAAGTTCTCCTCTAGTGTTCTCTATTTGATGTTCAAGCCCTAAATTTTCGCATCATCAGTGATAACCCCTTTGCCCTGACTCTCTGGGTCTTATCTCTAGATTTCCCCAAATGCATGGTCAAAATTCACCAGTAGGATCTCACATCTGATTGGCAAAAGCCTATTATTAACACCTACAGATATTCCTTGCTTTACAAAAGTTTACACCACTTCCCTTTTACTGATGATTTACATTGGTACCTTTTTTCATTAACCAAAGGGAATCCAGAGATTTTTGCCTTCATGAAGAAAGGCCAAAGTTGGCAGTTGCATTCAGAGTTTGTTTTGCAGTGAGCCTCTGTCGAGGCAGCAGATAGCTGAGCGGTAAGGGTGGGGCTGCCAAGTGCTTTTCCTGGGAGCTACACTCAACATCTCAGCATCCATCCACAGTAGCTTTGAACTGTGTCAACATCTGTGTTTCATCGGGATTTATTTAGTGCATCCGTGAGCAAGATACGTCCCAAGGTAATTGTTTCTTTGCTTTACACCCTTTCAGCTTACAAATGGTTTCATAGAAACACCTTAATTTCAGAGAGTGGGGAAAGCCTGTATCTTCCGTCTGTATCAGACTTCCTTTTGTGCTGCTACCATTATAAAGACTTGTCTTCTTATCACTGAATGATTAATATTTAGTGTAGAAAGGAGCATGTGAAAATAAAACTATCCCTTATCCCCTCATAATGACAATTTTTGTATGCCCGTCTAGCCCCTGTCCATATGCAAGAATGTGTTTCACTTGAGGGTAATGACAATTTATACATAATTTTTGTGTTTGATTTTCAGCACTTCATTAAATGGTAAGTATTTTTCTAATTTGCTACATTATCTTTGACATTACCTCTTCTATTGGTGCATATTATTCCATGGAGGAGATATAACTTAAGACACTTAACTATTTCTCTCATGGATATTAGAGTTGTTTCTAATATTTGTCATTATACATAACACTGGATTAATCTTTCTTGGTAAAATCATTTGCTTTTCTTCAATTAATTCACTGTAGGGAATTTTCAGGAAGAGAATTCCTTGGTCAACTATTCTGAAGAATTTTTTTTTTAACAGGATAAATGTCTCTATTGTCTTTCTAGAAGGTTGAATCTAGGTGACAAGAGGGTAAAATGACATCATTTTAGCAAAAAAAAAATTTTTTATGTACTAACACAAATGTTTAAAAGTCCATGTAGTAGGGAATTCATCTGAGAATACCAGAAAATTTGCCTTCCCTCTATTTATTGACTTCTGGGAATATAAGAGGCTACTAATTTTGACACTATAGAAAGTTCTGGCCGTGCTGGGTCTTTGTTGCTGCACTCAGGCTTTCTCTAGGTGCAGCAGGCAGGGGCTACTCTCTGCTGTGTTGCCTGGGCTCTAGGCACGTGAATTTCAGTAGCTGCAGCGTGTGGCTCGGTAGCTGTGGCTCTCAGGCTTAGTTGCCCTGTGGCATGTGGGATCCTCCTGGATTAGGGATCAAGCCTGTGTCCCTTGCAATGTCAGGTGGCTCCTTAACCACTCAATACCAAGAAAGTCCCCTTGTTAATTTCCATACCAATTTTGTAAACTTGTGTTCCACTGTTTGTTGCTGCTGTTTAGTTGCTCAGTCGTGTCTGACTCTTTGCGACCCCATGGACGGTAGCCCGCCAGGGTCCTCCACCTGTGGGATTCTCCAGGCAAAAATACAGGAGTGGATTGCCATTTCCTTCTCCCAGGGATTTTTCCGACCCAGGGATTGAACCTGCCTCTCCTGCATACGCCTCCTGCATTGCAGGCAGATTCTTTACTGCTGATTTGCCCCACAATAGTACTGTGCTTTTCCCTAGAAGGTAAGGAATCTGCTGACCATGGAGCCCACAGCCCTCTCCTGGATCATGCTTGAGGCACCAGGGCTGTCAGAATCTCTGCCAGAATGACCGTGGGCCTGATGTTTACTATCATAAAGGACAATGCATTTTATTTTAAAGCTTCTTCTGCCTTCTTTTTTTCCTTTTCTATGTATTGCTCTTCCTCCTCTTTCTTTTATTAACAAGTTTCACCCTGAGGAGGCATTAGTATAGAAGTAGGGTGTGTATAATTATACCGCCTGGGCTCATAGTTCAGCTTTTACACTCTTGAAAGTAAAAATATTAGTCGCTCAGTCCTGTCTGACTCTCCGAGACCCCATGGACAGTAGCCTGCCAGGCTCCTCTGTCCATAGAATTCTCTAGCCAAGAATACTGGAGTGGGTAGCCAGTCCCTTCTCCAGGGCATCTTATTGGCTCAGTGATTGAATCTGGGTTTCCTACATTGCAGGCAGATTCTTTACCATCTGAGGTACCAGGGAAGCCCTTACACACTCAAGCATGTACATAAACACAATTAACTCTCTGTTCCTTGATTTCCTCATCTGCAAAATGAAGATATTATTAATCTGTCCTCATGGAGTTCTGATGGTGGTTAAATAAGTCAATATACAGGCAACAATTAGAACAGTGTTGGCACATAGTGAATACTGGATAAACCACCAGCGTCCATGACCAAATTCTTCCAGATTATTTCCTTAGGATAAATTGTCAGAAACAGAATTCCAGAGACACAGGAAAGAATACTCCTTATTCTCTTTCTATATATAACAGCCCCCAGATAGTTGCACTGGTTTCCGCTGGATGGAGGTGATAATTCCAAGGCCTCTGCCTCACTGAGAGCTGATGATGAAGGCATGGAGGATAAATGATTCACTGTGGTCCTGATCCTGCCTCAGCCCTGGGCAGCCAGGCTTGCATCTAAGGAAAACGCAGCCAGTCTCACCAGCATTATGAAATTGGCTACGCAGGGGTGTCGGGCAACAAGCTGATACTGGAAAGGAGTCAAGGAGAAATATGATTGCCTCAGGACAGGGACTGCTCTTGTCAGGAAAATTCCTAGGAACATGAAGAGAGATGTGCTTAAACGCCTCTGTGAGTCATATCCAGGAATTTGGAGAACAAAAGGGCGATCACGCCATGGCCCAGCAGAGCTCCTGACAGAGCGCTTTTATGGAAGAACCAAGGAGGGCCGGAGAACACGGAACAGACGCAGTCATTACCACCCTGGTGATTCCTGACCCACATTCACAGGAGCCCGTTCCCCTTTCTTCTTCTTCTTCTTCTAAGAGGGACATTAATAGTTCAGTTCTTTTCAGTAGACAGAGTGGTTCTGGGTATCTGAGGGGCTTGAGGATGACTGACAGAGAGGTCTACGAGAAGCTCGGCGCATGCTGACAAGACCTGACTTCCCAAAATAACTTACTCACCAAGTTCCTTGTTGCCAGTGATTGAGCAGCAGTTGGGGTGTTTTTATGGTTGCCTTGAAAGTCAGGGCCCTGGTGGATGCTATTGTTAGTGACAACGATGAAAAAAGGTGAGGGTGTGATGATGACTGTCGTGATAATAATGAAAGGAAAGAGGAACGAATATTGACTGAGTGCACGAGAGCTGGCTGCTTTCCTGTGCTCCCGTTAATCTATTCTTAAGACTCTCCCCCATCCACCCCCACCCCTCACCTCTAGAGCTTATGATAATTATTCCCATTGCACAGGTGTGCCTCACGGAGGTTAAGTTCCTTGCCCACGGTCACAGAGCTGCTCAGTGGCCACCAGGGGGTTAAATTCCTGTCCTCACTTCGAGTCCTGGGCTCTTTCCTCTATATTTCATGGGTGCATGCATGCTGAGTTGCTTCAGTCGTGTCCAACTCTGTGTGACCGAATGGCTTGTAGCCTGCAAGGTTCCTCTGTCCATAGAGTTGTCCAGGCAAGAATACTGGGGTGGGTTGCCATACCCTCCTCCAGGAGATCTTCCTGACTCAGGGATCAAACCTGTATTTCTTATGTCTCCTGCATCAGCAGGTAGGTCTTTACCACCAGTACCACCTGGGAAGCCAGTAGATGAAAATACCACCCACCCATACGCACAACTTACCTTGGAAAAAGACCCCTATGTAACCATTCCAAAGGCACTGGAATTTCTGTAACTATAACACTTAACTTTGTTAACCATCCTCTACTGTGTCTTCTGTTATAACAAATACAATCAGACATGTTGTAATTGCCAGGGCTTTAGAATAGAAACCAGTTCTAGGTTTGAGATTCAGGGACCAGAGCAGACTGATCACAGTGGGTTAAACCATTGGACCAGCCAGCAGCCTTCAGCCAGTGATCCTGGTGGCTTGATCCCCAAGTGGGGCAGCCGCTGGGTTTCACAGCAGACCAGTTTTCCCAGCTGATTATCTTTTCTGAGCAGCCAGAGAGCCCTTTTGGTTTCACCCACTGGGAGCAAACCCGAGGCTGCCCAGCTTGTCAGAGTGCCCAGAAAGTTTATTGACCTGATTAACCTATGATAATTATCTTCTGAAGCTACACGGTGGGCAGAAGGGACTAGACAGACAGCCCTGTTGGCTCGGCTTTCACGGTTCATCTCCACAGGGCTTCCCCTTTTGAGTCTCTGGACATGAACTAAGTTCATCTCCACATATTTCTTTCCTTTTTCATCTTGTCCTCTCCCCTGCCCTCTGTCACACATGTGCCAGGGTCACCCATACTTCCTAGTATAAAAAGGTACAGAGTGGGCAAGGGAAAGAAAGGTGGATCGCTCAACTCCAGAACCAACTAAGCAGTGTAATGCATATTTCATATGAATGTCTCTTAAGCATCAAGGAGTTTTTCAGGGAAAATAGAGAAGGGAATTTCCCAAAATGCTGTCCAGTGTCAGTTTTTCTCTGAACCGGCACAGCCTGGAGGAGCGTTGGTGTGTGCTTGGTCTGGTTTCTGACCGGGTTTGAATCTTGGTCTTGTACTTTCTTTTCTCTGAACTTGAGCTGACTTGTAAACTTTTCTGAGCTTCGGTTTCCTCATCTTTCAAGTGGGAATCATAGTACCTAGTTCTAGGGTTGTTATAAGGGTGAAATGAGAAAATGTGGATAAGAATCTTAACATGGTGTCTGTCACTGAGAAACACCCCATAACTGGGAGCTAGGATGATGAAGTGTGTTGTTACCTGGGGTGTCAAAGCCCAGGGAAAGTTCAAGAGATATACAGGCATACAGGCCTGGCACCCTGAGACAAGAGGCAGCTGGAGCCCAGGAGGCGGGGCAGGAAGGGATTTCTGAGGGGAGCCTCTTAAGAAGTCTGGGTGATGCCTCTTCTGCCCCAAAGGAAATGAAGTGGGTCTTGCATTCAGGAGACGGTGTACAGCAGGGTGGTTTGCAATAGTTCTAAGAGACTGGGAACCCTTTGACCTCATTCTTTTCTAACGGCTCAAAGAGTAGCTATCAAATGATCCCCATCCACTTGATGACCCTGATCTGCCTCAGCATTGTTGCAGCCAGGGAAGGTCACATCACTTTCTAGACCAGTGTTATTGAGGTCTGCTTTTCTGCTTTTTCATAATAATTGTCTCTTTTGCTTCTGCAAGGTTACTTACTCCATGTCCTGAAAATTTACCTGCTACTTACACATTTTATAAAAGGGATAAATGTAATGATACTCAATAAGATTTGGAAAAGGAAACAAATCATGATCATTACAGACTTTAAAAATGTTTTCTACTTCCACCTACAATTATATCATGTGGGTTTTTGTTTTTGTTTTTGTTTTTATGGCATCTTCTTGCAACCTTCATGGCCATCACTGTAGACTATTCCATAGTATTCCTGCCTCCTTCTTTTGAACAGTTAGGTTGTTTCACATTTTTTTCTCTGTGCAGGCCAGTGCTGTGAAGAGTAGTATCCTCTGTCTGCATTTTATTCTTTGTTATTTTGGGGAGATAACTTCCTACCTAGCTTAGAATGATTCATAATTCTTTTTTTAATTAATTTTTAAATTGAGGTATAGTTGGTATGCAATATTAAGTTTCCATATATACAGCATACTGATTCACAGCTTTTAGGTTATTAATAAATTCTATGTATAGGTATTATAATGTGTTGGCTACATTCTTTATGTTGCACAATATAGCCTGTGGCTTGTTTATTTTACACATAGCAATTTATCCTTAATCCCTACTCGCCCCTCTTCCTTTCCCTTTCCCCACTGGAAACCACTAGTTTGTTCTCGAGATCTATGATTTTTGTTTTGGTTATATTTACTAGTTTGTTTTATTGTTTTAGATTGCCTATCTAAAAAACAAAAATCAGCATAATTCTTGATGTGCATGCTCAGTCACTCGGGTGTGTCCGACTCTCTGCAACCCCATGGATTGCAGGCTGCCAGCCTCCTCTGTCTACGGGGTTTTCCTGGAAAGAATTCTGGAGTGAGTTGCCATTTCCTCCTCCAGTAATTCTTGATATATATTACCAAATTTCTCTCCAGAACATGCAGTTACAGACTTGGTTGTGCTTGTTGTTCAGGCGTATCAGAGTCTTTGTGACCCCATGAACTGTAGCCTACCAGGCTCCTCAGTCCATGGGATTTCTGAGGCAAGCCTACTGGAGTGGGCTGCCATTTCCTCCTCCAAGGGTTCTTCCCGACCCAGGGATTGAACCCACATCTCCTGCATTGGCAGTGGATCTTTACCATTGAACCACAGTGTGATGTATTTGTTTTTAATTTGCTAATTCTTTGCCTGATGACTTGTGCACAGAGCCATGGGACCGAGGCTTCTTAGCTCTTTGTGCTTCCTCTCTAATGGCCTGTTTTCACAGTCACACCTAAGTCTGGTGTCCTGAGTATGACTGTGACAGGTCAGCGCTGGACGCTCAGGGAAGCCTTATTTCTCATTCCTCCCTGGCCCTGGCAACCTGACTGTCTCGTGTTGGTGTCCTGCTCTAGTCCACTTTCCAACCACTGTGCTGGGCACTGAGAGAAGAAGGTGCAAGCAGGGTAGGTCGGTGGGAAAGATCCACAAGGGACACACAGGATGGGGCAGGGCAGTTCCCAGGACCCAGGTGAGGAGCTCAGGCATTGCTTCTCTGACACTGGAATGATGAATAAGAGGGTATGAGGTCAACAGGAAGGAAAAAGTCACCCCCTCTACCATGATCACCATCTCTCCAGGTCCCTCCACCCCTGCACCTTCCCCCAATCCTTGAGTAACCCTGAGCTGCTCACACTCTCATGCACAGACTGCTCCCTGACTGGAAGCTCTTCTGCATCCTTATCTGTTTGCTCAACTCTTCCTTAGCTTTCAAAGCCCAGGTGAAATTCACTTCTGTCTGGCTTCCCTGTCCCAGTCTGGAGGGGAAGGTAACCCCAGAGGAGGCTTCCTCTCGCTCCGTGTAACCCCACAGCACTTAGCATACGTGACAGCCACTGCTTTCATCACATTTTTGCCTCATCCACCGAACCGTAAACTTGGGCTCTCTGTGACTCCTCTCAGTGTCGCCTTGCTGAGCTCAGGGCCTGACTCAGTGGGTGCCGGGTAACCGCTGAGCCATGCAAAACTCATCGAAAGATCACCCCTTGAAATGCGATCCCTAAGCCCCATTGCTGGAACTACATAGCTTCTCAATAAATACACACTGAAGACATTGAAATAGTCTCATTTCGTTTCCACGAGGTTTCCCTTCAGGAAATCACTATTTTTTTCCCCCAGTGGTCTTTGCGGGGACACCCACCTCCTATTCCGTGTGGTTTTCTCTCCCTTGGGAGAAACCCGAGCCTTCCTGAAGATCATAGTCAACTTCACCAGCCCCACCCACCAGCAGGCAGGCCAAAGCCTGTCTCCTGAGTAACACAGAGCCCTTTTTTCTCCTTGTGAGAAAACCAAACCTCCTCTGCTATCTGAGATGAATAACCCCTGCTAAAATAGAACCCACTGAGTCTTCCAGCCAAGGAGGAGGCTGGCTGGCAGAGTTTGGGAGGTGAGCACATTTTGAAGCATACAATTTCCCAGGATTAGAGCATTTCATTAGGAGACTTCTGGATGTGTTTTTCCCTCTAAAGACTCCAGTGAAAGTCCAGAGAATTTACCAACTACAGTGAGACATTCTTTACCACCAGGAGCTCTGTTGCCCATTAATTGTAAACAAGTTTGTGCGTTGATCTAACAAATGCCTATTTATTTTTTTTCAGTTCACCCTCTTTCACTTTTAATTAAAATCGTTGCATTGATTTGTTTTTAAAGTAATAGTGAAGACTCTGACTTTGTAGGTTGAGAAATAAATTATCATTGGAAGGATTAGAGAGGTTCTTCTTTTGATTTTAATAAAGATTAGAAGGAGCAAAAGAAGCACAAAGGAGTGAATGCAGCTCCCCCAATATAATGAGTTAGACAGCTCCCTCCCCCCACCTTGATCAAACAAAAGAACAAATGTATTAAACAAAGAGTATAGATTTGACAAACCATCTCTGCTCCCGCGAAGGATTTTCGAGGGGATTTGGAAAGTTGTAGCCTGCCCATGTTCTGTTATTTCTGAGTATATTAAAGCCAGAATGCTGTTAGCTTAGGTATTGTTTTTGTGTGTGCTTTGCTTCCTGGCAATAGAGTCTTTCTTTAAGGAAAGCAATTGGGAGATACCCTGGTCCTGGTTAATCTGTTCCCGTTTTCACACACAAACCATTGTCTGCGTGTGCTTCCCAAGAGGCGCAGGCATTATGTCCCGGGCCCCCTCTCCCAAGTCGGCAGGCTGGACAAAGGGAACAGCACATCTTGGGAAGAGCCTGCTGGATTTCCATTTGACACTGGAGCTGTTTTGCTTTGTGCAAACCTCAATGCAAAATGTGCCGATTCCCAAGGAAAAACATAAAATCAAAGGGAGGAACAAATGTGGTGAGTTGTCAGTTTTCCACCCAGACCCTCTACCCCAAAGGGGAAAGCTGGGGAAATTCCTGCTGTCTTCATGGGTAACTGCAGGGCTCCAAGGGCTCAACAGAAGATTCATTCCTGTGGGGGTGCTGAAGGTCTGGTTGCATCTCTAGAATAGGAACTTCTGGAACTGCCCCTTTGCCCCTGTATAAACTGACATTCCACCCAGATGCAGAGACAGGCCAGCTTATCTGTACTCTGATCAGTTAACTCTGAGGACACACCCCAGGAGTTTCAACCAGGCTTACGTGGTGGTTGCCCTTTTCCTATGGATATTTAATCACTACCTCTTCATTGTTTGTTTGAGGTTATAAACATGGCCTCAGGCGCACACACACACACACACACACACACACACACACACACACACTCCTGTGGATAACTCTGGATCTCCCTCTCCATCTCCTTCCCTCTCTTTCTCATAAGTTTCTTAAGACTGCTCTCTCCTTGCCCTCTCTCCACCCCACCTCTCACTTAACTCCTCAAGTCACATAGGTGAGTGCCTTTCACCCCCATCTGTGATACCATTCTGGCTGAGGTCATTAGCCCTGGTCTTGTTAGTTTTTCTACTGTCTTCTTCCAAACCATGAGCACTTTCAGGATTGTGGGAGGGGGTTAGACTTTATCCCTCTTTGTGTTTGTAGCATCATGGTGCTCAGGACCTATTTGACTCAAGGGGCTTATTCCAGAACTATCACATTGTCACAGGTTGTCTCCTCAAGCTATGGAAAGAAGCAGCATGTCCTGAGCTTCCTGTCTTGTGCTAGGCATGACGCTAGAAATGGCCACATACTTTTTCTTAGTCATCTTTATTCCAAAAAGGCATTTTTGCAGCTGACACAATTCAGGCTCTCAGAAGCTAGATCACACAGCTAGTAATTAGGAGAAGGCAGATCTAGGGGCTGTGTCTTAAAAGCATTTCTGTTCATGCAAAAAAAAAAGCATTTCTGGTCTATGGGCTGGTTCAGATAGAATGTTACAGGCATTTAGACGCTTCAGACAAATGGAAGACTCACCTGAGGTAAATGTGGGCTCCCCCAAAACTTAGGAAGTAGGGAGCAATCTTCAAGCTGCTCTCCTGGCTGGAGAAACTGATGCTCTTCTTGGAAAGTTCTTGAGTCTCATGACTGGAGAAGTAGCAACAGCAAATAATAAATACTGATATTTACACTCAGCTATGGTAATGACTTATGTTAAATTAATTTTATCAACCCAATCTTCAAAACAGTCCTATGTGGATGATACTATTATATGTCTGATTTTATTGATGAGAACACTGAGACACAGAGAGGCTAGGTAATTTACTCAAGGCCGTATAACTGGTTAGTAGTAGAATTAAAATTTAAATCCAGAAACAGTTATCGTCACAGTCTATTATTGTATCCCAGAGGTATTTCTCTTCTTTCTAAAATCCTGGAGTTTCCACCTTTGCCTGTGGGTGAGAATATCTTGGATTCTTATCATAGATTCGCTAAATTAAACATGTTGAGTTTTTCATTATTTGACATGCTACCATCATTCTGACAGTTTACCATCTTGTTTGCTCTTTAGAGAACATCCTCCACTTCATCCATCTTTCTCCTACAGCAGGAAACCCGGAACAGAGAAGCCATCTGAGGAGTCATTTGATGCAGCATAAACCCCTAACAATTCTGTTTTGTGGCCATGTCACGTATATTAATGTATGCTATTTATGCTATTCTTTCTACTAAACACCTCCTGAATCTTCTTCTCAATGAAATGCTGATACACTCTCATCTACTTCTTTGATGGATAATATGGCCATATGTTCAGCCAGTTCCTTACATTTATCCATGATCAATTCTACCTTATAAGATTAACTTCAACCATTTCCTGCAAGTGCTTTCTTCAAGTCAACCACCACTTTGGCACCAAGAGATTTGGCAAGGGTGTAGGTTTTAGAATCAGAGAACCTTGGAGTCAGAGTCTGGCCCGTCACTTATGAGTTATTTGACCTTTGCTAATTCCCATGAACTTCTCATGCCTCAGTTTTCCTTTCTGTAAATTAGAGCTAATGGTATTAATTCTAGAGGATTGGCAAACTTGAGACAAGGACTTTTAAACCCAGAGTCCTAATAGCATTATGATCATAAATATTTCTCTTACTGACTGGGTCCTTGGACCCTTTAATCAATGGAAATTGACAAGAGGCCAGATGAGAAATTCAGGCAAGGCTTTATTGGGACCTGGTGCTGCAGCCCAAGGGAAGCAAGAACAAGAAACAGGTGCCCTTGCTTGCTCTCCAAGGAGGGTGGGGCTGGTTCCTTAAATAGGGTGAGGGTAAGGGCTGATTGGTGGGTAAGCGGAGGGGTGGCTTAGGTGGTCTGCCCACCCCCCTGGTGGTGCTGTGTGGAGGAATCCTGCAGCATTGCCCTGCTTTTGCTCCTGTCCACTTTTATCCTGGAGACTCCCTTTGGGTCATCTTTTCAGGACCCCCACAATACTCCTCTGTTTTGTGTTTCCAGCTCGAGGTGGCAGAAGGGCCATTGGAGAGAAGAGATGGGCTGGACCAAGTGCCCTGGGAGATCACCGCACAGTAAGACCGTCTCTTTGTTTCTCATTTGTGACTTTAAGTTTCTGTAGTTGGTACATGTTGAGTCTCGGTCGGTGAATTTAAAAGGATCTATGTTTTATGTGAATTTTGTCTATCCAGTCTCTCCCCGCGAGTCTCTACAGCAATTGTGGGCACAGGTTGAGCACTTAAGCCTTGAAATGCAAACAGCCCACACTGCCTGAGACTCCAGCCTTGGGTTACTTAGTAGGACTTAAAAGAGCGAGAGAAAAAGAAGAGCTAGCATTTCTCTCCCCATGTCTTTAAAATGTAACTGTTCTGCCTGGGCTCTCGGGAACTTATCTGATCGTCTGTAGTCCCTGCAGCTGAGGAATAAAAAAAAAAGAGGAGGCCTTTTAAAACTCTAGCAGGAAAACTATGAGATCTCTGGTTCAGTCTTTATGTAAAAAGTAATTTGTAAATGAACTCTGTTTAACTGACTTAAAGGAAATTAAGTGCTTATATAAATTGTCAGAAATATAGAAGAAATTGGCCAGAATAAATGTATTAATCTCTGGTATTGAAGCCAGTTTAAACTTTGTGGGCTTGATTACCATGATTACTATAGATATGTCTTTAGATTTGTCAGTATTAGATATCATTTATTGTATCTAGGGTTACTGAAAGCTAATAAGTGCATATTGTTTCTGTTATAACATTTATCAACAAGGAAAATAACTTGACATGATGAAATTTTAAAGCAAATGTAACTGAGATAAGAGCTTTTAGGTAAACTCTAGGAGTAAATTATGCTTGGACAATGTCTATCAAAGTCTCTCTGGATTTTGGTTGCTTGAAACTTTTAATTTTGCTAAATGAAATGAAATGATAGGGATTTATTTAATATCTAGGTCATTTAAAATAAGATAAAACACTGGAACATTAATTGCCAAACAGGTTTAAGTTGGTTTAAGTTCATCTACTTTTGTTGTCTTATGAGAAACTTAAAGGTGTTTGGGTTTATTAGACACATATCTTCCACACGTTGAAGAAATTTAAACAACTTTCCGATGGGCATTTCAGGAGAAATTTCTAATCTAGGGTCATTCCTGTGCTGATGAATAATCTAGGTCTGGGACGCTTGCCATCCCCTCAGTGTCTGCTAGTGGCACTTGTGCTTTCTGGGGGGCTTTTCCAGTGCGGGAACCTGGATTCCCCATAAACTGCACCCCAAGCCCGGGGCATGCTAAATTAAACCGCACAAACAGCACTCGCTTCATGTGCCCCAGGATCTCCCCCCTCCCTTTCTCTGAGATATAACTACACCAGATACTCTACCTCTTAAACAGCAAAGTATGTTTCAACCCAGGTTCTTGGACCCTTTAATCAAGAGAAATTGATGAAGCCAGACAAGAAATTCAGGCAAGGTTTCTTCGGGACCCATGCTGTAATACCAGGGAGCAAGAACAAGAAAGAAGTACCCTTGCTTTCTCCTGGAGGAAGGGAGGGGCTGGCTCTTTAAATGGAAGGAGTAAGGGTGCATGGGTGGGTTGGTGGGCCAGCTGGAGGGAAGGTTTGGGTGGTCTCATTACTCCCTTGACTGTGCCATGTGCAGGGATCATGAGCAGTCCTCACTCCTGCATCCCAAACCTCCAAAATGTCAGTTTGTGGCCCTTTTGTATCTTGTTCAGAATTGCCCCAACTGCTCATTCCTGTAGTTATTTTTGGTCTCTCCTGGTTTCTTTGTGTCTGTTGCTCCAGGAGAGGTCTGTCCAGGTACAATCATGCCATAGAGCCCCACGCCCCAGCCTATCTCATTTCAAGCCTTGCTAACGATCCAAGAGCCTATCTAAATGTCGGAGAAAACAAATTATGAACGGCTTCATTTTCTTGGCTTTGACTTTTGTTCATGTGTCTTACATTTATGTTACTAACGTGACCACTTTCTGCAAGGTCTCTAGCAATTTGCTTTTATTTCTTAGAAATGTTTAGTAATTATTTACACAGCTGAGAAACTAGCTGTGGAATCTAAAATACCTATTCTTAGAAATGCTTTGTGAGCTTTGCTATTTGCATAAAACTTCAATAATAAGGTCACCTGTGCAGTGTTAATAAGGGGTCATCACCTTCTCGAGCTAAAACCTGGGCTGGGGCATACTGGGCAAGGAATCTGATTTTATAGGTCTCCGTTTCCCACATAGTCAGAGGCAAGGCTGATTGCTACTTATCAGGCTTCCTCTGGAGACTCAGCTTCTAGCCCTCAGTTGGAAATGGGAGAGAATAAGACAACAGCAAAAAGATAACTTTTATTCCTGATCCAGGTCAGAATTGCAAGTTGACCATATAGATCTTGGTAATCATCTGAACTACCACATTTTGGAGCCTTTTGCTGGCCTTGACTTTCAAAGTTATCCCAGTCCTCTAGCATTTTACTGACTTCTCAGACCCGTCCCTGACAGGTTCTGATCACTTTTTATCTGCCTGAGCCTTTCTGACTTAGAGGACTTCTGAACTTGCCCTTGGCCTGTGCTGACACCGGATGCCTGCCTTACCCTCAAGTCTTCCACAATCCCCTGGCCTACAGTTTGAGCTGTAAATCAAATTCTGTAGCTACCAGTGAGGAGAGAACTGTGAACTATGTTCTTGAAAGGCTCTATTAGGTCTTCAAGAGAAAGTTCATAATACAATATATTTTTTTCCTATGTGTGGGCAATGGAAACCTACACAGCTGATTTAAATTGAATTGGAAGCTAATATAGCAGGCAATAAAGCTTCCTTTTTAGGACAATGAACTTTGGAGTGAGAAGGACCTAGGTTTGAATCCCAGCTCTTTCAATTATTGGCAGCATGTGGGGGCAAGATATTTTCTTCCTAAGTCTCCTTTTTATCACCTGTAAAAATGGAGAGAATTCCTACCCCATAAGTTTAGTTCAGTCGCTCAGTCATGTCTGACTCTTTGTGACCCCATGGACTGCAGAACTCCAGGTCTCCCTGGCCATCACCAACTCCCGGAGTTTACTCAAACTAATGTCCATTGAGTCGGTGATGCCATCCAAACATCTCATCCTCTGTCATTCCCTTCTCCTCCCACCTTCAATCTTTCCCAGCATCAGGGTCTTTTCAAATGAGTCAGTTCTTCGTATCAGGTGGCCAGAGTATGGGAGTTTAACTTCAACATCAGTCCTTCCAATGAATATTAAGGATTGATTTCCTATAGGATGGACTGGTTGGATCTCCTTGCAGTCCAAGGGACTCTCAGTGTTCTCCAACACCACAGTTCAAAATTGTCAGTTTTTCCGTGCTCAGCTTTCTTTATAGGCTAACCCTCACATCCATACATGACTACTGGAAAAACCATAGCTTTGACTAGACAGACCTTAGTTGGCAAAGTAATGTCTCTGCTTTTGAATATGCTGTCTAGGTTGGTCATAGCATTTCTTCCAAGGAGTAAGCGTCTTCTAATTTCATGGCTGTAGTCGCCATCTTCAGTGATTTTGGAGCCCCCAAAATAAAAATGTCACTGTTTCCATTGTTTCCCCATCTATTTCCCATGAAGTGATGGGACCAGATGCCATGATCTTCGTTTTCTGAATGTTGAGCTTTAAGCCAACTTTTTCACTCTCCACTTTCACTTTCATCAAGAGGCCTTTTAGTTTCTCTTCACTTTCTGTCATAAGGGTGGTGTCATCTGCATCTGAGATGATTGATATTTCTCCTGGCAGTCTTGATTCCAGCTTGTGTTTCTTCCAGCCCAGCATTTTTCATGATGTACTCTGCGTAAAAGTTAAATAAGCAGAGTGACAATATACAGCCTTGATATACTTCTTTTCCTATTTGGAACCAGTCTGTTGTTCCGTGTCCAGTTTTAACTGTTGCTTCCTGACCTGCATATAGGTTTCTCAAGAGGCAGGTCAGGTGGTCTGGTATTCCCATCTCTTTAAGAATTTTCCACAGTTTGTGGTGATCCACACAGTCAAAGGCTTTGACTGTACATAGTAGTCCTACTATGTACCATAGTCCTACCACCTATGTATTTCATGAAATAACATATAATGTGTTTATCATAGTGCCTTGTGCATAATCAGCACTTTGTAAGTACTAGTTGCTGTTTTTTAGGTTTATGTGGCTGCTTTTCTGCAAAATTCAGCCCAGCCTATCCTACCCCAATATCCATTCTCTTTCTGTTGTGTCAGGTGGCTTCAGTTTTTGACCTCAGATCTATCAGTTGGTTCACAAGATATCTCTTCATTTATAGACTGCTTCCTGTTTTTTCTATTTCAATGACTATATTTTTCATTCTTAGATGTTTGAATTCTTCTAAATTAGCTTTTTAAAATTTTGAGCATCTAATTTTGGAGGAGCTCTTTTGTATACCTCTTAAGCTATTTAACATACTTGTCTGATGTGTGTGTGTTCATATGTGTCCGACTTTTTGTGACCTTTGGACAGTAGCCCCCTAGACACCCTCCTCTGTCCATAGGATAGTATCGATGAAATGGATTATCTGATTTCCTTAAGGCTTAATTCTACCCTTTGTGTTTCTGCTGACACAGTAGATCAGTTTTGGGATATGTTTTTAGTCTTGGATGTAGAGTTCATCTGGAGAGGGCCGTTATTTGTGGAAATCATGTTCATTTTTTATTGTGAATGTTTGCCTATAAGAATGGTGGTATTTTCTTCTTATAGGTGCTTCAGGAGTATTGGAAGTCTGGAATCTGTTTTGTGTAATATTCCAGCTTGGAGATTTCAGGATCATATGAATGAAACCAATTAGAGCGTCATATATACATGTGGTACAAGTTGGTGTTTACAGACTTTTCCTAACTGCAAACTGTTTGAAGAAGACAAGGTTGGTATCTGTCTTTGGAGATAGGTAGATTATTTGTAGTTAATCCTTTTATTGTATGGTTATTCTTCATAAATTCTGTTTGCCAAGTGACTAAGCTCTGACTTTCCCCCTCTTGCATAAGCACAAGACCTCGTGTCTTATTATAGCTTAGGCATTCAGACTAAAGACCCAGGATTACTGAGAGTAACCATGTCTGCCCCTGGTCACTTCAGGGCAACTACAATATCAGCACACATGCCTACAACCTTGCTTTTGAGTTTTTATTCATTTCTGACCTCTGAGGATTTCTTTATTATAATCTCAAGCCATGAATCTAAATAAAAGTTTGTTACATTTTATCTAGCATTTATAAACATTTGCAGAAGGAATTTTTTTTTTTTTTTCAGAATGTCTACTGTGCATAATGTTGGGACCACAAGTCTGCAATGGGAGACTTCTCCCACTGCTAAAGACAGCCCATCCTTAAAGCTTTCTTTACTATGAATATCTTCAAGGCCGTTGTTGCTCATGGGAGCTGCCTGGCCCTGGGATTGTGTTTTATTTATTTATTTATTTTTAACAACTTGAGGGGTTTCTTTTTTTTTTTAATTAAATTTATTTATTTTTTAAATTACAATACTGTATTTGTTTTGCCATACATTGACACGAATCAGCCATAGGTGAACACAATCTCCCAATGCCGAATCCCCCTCCCACCTCCCACCCCCCATCCTCTACTTGAATCATCCTGTGCATCAGCCCCATGCCTCCTGCATCCTACATTGAACACAGATTAGCGTTTCGTTTCTTACAGGAAAGTATACATGTTTCATTGCCATTCTTTTAAGCCTTTGTGGATTAACTGCTTCCTGCCCATTAGACACAGGTAATCTTTAAAGTGGTCTTTGTCATTTCGACTGAAACTATAAAGTATTAAGCAATATCCTAGATGATTTCCATTGCTCTCGATTTGTATGTTTCTGCTCCTGGCAGCATTTTCCCCAAGAAAATAAAAGAAGTATCTGATTATATATGCATGAATTTCCTATGAGACCTTAACAGTAGTGAAGTCTGAAGAGCAGAGAGAGAAGTGCATTTCCTGGGCCAGATGAACCATGGAAGGGAGACCTATTCTTACTGCTCTGGGTAGTGACAGCTAATTTTCCTTCAAGAAATGATTGGTCATCTCCATCTCCAAGCCCACTAGGCCTTACCTCACTAAAAGCAAAAAGCTAAAATGATTTGTCAGAGTGGAAACGGAACACATATCAGTTAAAGTGTACACTGCCACTTTCCTCCACCACTTTTATACCAAAATGAGCTTCAGATCTTCTCAATAAAAGTCATCAGGTCTGTGCAATCCAGACAGGCTCTCTTTGGCCTGGGAGATGTGTCTGTTTTGTTTCATATCACCTCATTCTGCAGTAAATTGTGACTTCTGGGGCACAGGGGCAGTGCAATTACTGAGCTACTCTTTAAAGAGCTTAGGCTTCAAGAGTGAAGGAACAAAATGTTTGATTGGCAAGAAGCCATGGGATTATTTTATTTTAACTAAAGATATATGAGGCATGGAGGAAAGCACATCCACTTTGGAATCAGTTAGAAATGAATTCCAGTCCCAGTTCTGTAACTCATGAGCAGTGTGATACTTGGCAAGCTACTAAGCCTCAAATATATGAGTTAGAATCAATTTGCAAGGCATAGGTAGCTCATATGGTAAAAGGCCTGACTTGGGGACAGCATGGTACCATGGAGAAGATCTTAGAACCATCTGGACGTAGCTTTGAATTTGAGTCCTGCCATTTTCTTTTGTCTAACATGGGGACAGCGATACCTCCTACACAAAGTTGTTATAAGGATTAAAGTCAACGAGGAAAATCTCGATTAAGCAGTTGGTCCACAATGTGAGGGACTTCCCAGTGGCTCAGATAGTAAAGAATCTGCCCACAAAGTGGGAGACCTGGGTTCGATTTCTGAGTTGGAAAGATTCCCTTGGAGATGGGAAAGGCTTCCCACTGCAGTATTCTTGCCCGGAAAATCCCATGGACAGAGGAGCCTGGAGGGCTACAGTCAATGAGGTCACAAAAAGCTGGACACCACTGAGCGACTTTCACTTTCTTCCACGATGTGAGCGCCTCCTCTCTCTGGTTAGATAGGTCTTAGCTCAGTACACACCAGTTCTGGGGCCTTGCTCTTTGAGGCACTCAGCAATTCTACCCTTCGAGTGCCCTCTGTGCAGGAAGAAGATATTTGCTCAGTTTTTCGCTCCAGTTAAGATGCCCCTTTCATTCCCCTTCCTTCAATTTTTTTTTCTCCCCCTAGACAGAGGGTTATTGGAATCTGGGAATGACTCCAGGCCAGCAGGCCACTTCCTGCTGACCACCTGGCCCTCCCACGGAGCTTTCCTTCTTACAGCCTGTGGGGTTGTGACAGCAGGGCCCAGGCGAGAGGCTGCTGGCTGAGGCCTGGCCTTGGATTCCTGAGAAGCCTCTGGAATTTTCTGGAGACAGACTGGGCTGTGTGAGCAGCCTGCAGCCTGGAACAGAGTGAACAGGGGTGTATGGCAGGCTGTCCTTTGAGCCCTCTCCCTTCCCGAGGCTTGTGGTTTTAAAGCTTTAATCGCTGAGATCAGAGCCACTCTGAATGCAGTGCCAGCAAGGGCCAGCCCAGCCCAGTGCAGGAGATGGCAACTCCTTCCAGAGGCCCTCAGCCTGGCCTCGAGAAGAGGTGGCTTCAGGGCCCCGGACCTCCTGTGGGGCTTGTGTTTCCCTTCCTATTAAATCCTCCCTGAGCTCAGAAGGCCGCTCCACTTTCCCATTTCTCCAGCTCTGCCTCTGGTGTCTTTAAAGGCTTCAGTGTTTCCTCAAATTAAGAGACCCAGCTGCTCAAGGCCCTTTGTTCAGTGTCTCTAGGATGACCTTTCAGATAATTCATCCCCACTTGCAGGGGCTGAGCTTTGCTGGTATTTAGACTCCCAGCTTCCTTGGCGAATCGGAATTTATTATCCTCTTTGTGAGGGGACTATGAGGTGCATTCTCTCCAGGGAGGGCAATCTTCTGGGTGAGTGACACATGGGCTGGCCCTGGCGCCCTAATCCTGGCAAGGCCTGTTTCCAGGTTGTGTCTCCATGGGCCCCAGACACTCTGTGTGTGTGCATGTGTGTGTCAGCACACATGGAAAATAAAGAGTTTTAGATCTCAGGATTGTTCTGGGATAAAGGAATCAGATTGGAGTTAAAGGAACATGGAGTCTTCTTGGCTTCACTTTAACAGCTTTGCTAGAGCTATTTAAGTATTCTTGCAGATCGGATTGTCTTGTTGACTGGACTCTCACTGTAGTGAAACACACATCAAATACATCATTTTAGTCATTTAAGTGGACAGTTCAATGTCACTAAGAACCTTCACTTAGTTCTGCAACCATCACCACCATCCATCTCCAAAATTTTTTCATCTTCCCGAACTGAAACTCTGTGCCCATTAAATACTAACTCTCCATTCCCCACTCCTCCCAGCCCTGGAAAATCACCATCCTACTTTCTGTCCTATCCATTCATCTACTCAGGTTATCTCAAGTATATTGAACCGCACAATATTTGTTGAACAATATTGCATTGTGAGGATATGCACATATTCTTTATCCATTCACCGTTTGATGAACTTTTGGTTTGTCTCCAACTTTTGGCTGTTGTGAATAAAGTTGCTAAGAACATTTGTGTACAAAATATCTGCTCAGGTCCACTACTTTCAGTTCTTTGGGGTATATACCTGGAAGTGGAGTTGCTAGAGCATGGAGTAATTTTATGTTTAATCTTTCGAGGCATTACCAGGTGGTTTTCCATGGCAGCTGCACCATTACTTCCCGTCTTGTTTTGTTTTTTTCAAACAGTAGCCATCCAAATGGCTGTGTGCGATTGAATTTTGAGGTCAATAAAAATGAGAACAACTGCCATGCTGATCATTTATTAAATTCATACTAAGTACTAAATATTTAACACAAATTATTTCATTGAATCTTCAAGATAATACTATGTGGTTTGTTGTTATTTCTAACTTAAAGAAGAGCAAACTGAAACTTAGAAAAGTTAAATAACTTGCTCAAAATCAAACAACTGAAAATAAGCATAACTGAGAGTCCAGTGCAGGGCTCAGAGCCCCATGTGCATGCTCTTTCCACTAGACAGCTTGTCTTCTTTTTTTTAAGACATCTTTTTTTAAACGTTTACTTATTTTTGGCTGCACTGGGTCTTCGTTGCTCTGTGAGGGTTTTCTGTAGTTGCGGCGAGTGGGGGCTACTGTTTGCCATGGTGCGCGGCTTCTCATTGCCATGGAGCACGGGCTCTGGGGTGCAGAGGCTTCAGTAGTTGTTGTCAGGAAGGCTCAGTAGTTGTGGTGCATGGACTTCATTGCTTCACAGCAGGTGGGATCTTCCTGGACCAGGGATTGAACCTGTGTTCCCTGCATTGGCAGGTGGACCCCCAACCACTTGGACTAACAGGGAAGCCTGACAGCTTGTCTTCTACCCACATGGTTGTGCTTAGATGAAAACTTATTTTCCTCACCACCAGTGAACAGCAAATTACCAAATGCTTCAAGATGTAAAGTCAAAGACTTTCCATACCCATAGGGAGCTGGATGCTTGGGAAGTTTCCTGGGAAAACGTTTCCCCCTACTTGCACTGAAAACATAGTCACCCAGGAAACATTCCAAGTCTGCCTTCAGCCCTTAATAGGCGTCATATTGCTGTTCTAGATTCTAAGGCTCTCCCCTCAGGGGTCACACCATCTAGGTGGGAGAACACCTCCTAGGGTGACCGTGGTACATGGTGCTGTGGATGAGGCCAGAGGAAATAACTACAGTACAGTATGCAAAATGCTATGACCGGGAATAGAGAAAGGGTCTTAGGAGCAGATGATGAGAATAATCAACTCCTTTCAGCATGAGGACCAGGAGAGAATTCACATCAGAATCATTGCCTAAATGTTGACAGCTGAGCTACAACATGCTGGTTGGAGGAATGGTGAGAGCGGAATGTTCCTATCTTGTGCACAGGAACAAAGGCTCAGGGGATGGAGGGGGCGTGGTCTACATGAAGGGGTGCGAGTATTTCAGTGCATCTGTAGCATAAGGGGGCATGTTCAGGAGTAGCAGAAACAGGATAGGAAATATAAATACAGGCTATTTCATGAAGAGCCTTTTCTGTCCTGCAAAATGTTTCTATTGGTCTTGTAGTTGATGGAGAAGCATGGAAAACCTGTTTTAAGAATGACTGATTTGGTCAAATTGGTGTTTTAGAAAATCTCTTTTATATAGCCTATGATGGATGGATTAATGCAGAGGTGAGCTGGAAGATGACATCTGAGACTAGCAGTAGGGAGATTAGAGTATAATTATAGCTTACACAAATTAACTGCTTGCTATATGACTGGACTGTATCAAAATCATATACGTTACTCATTTGATTTCCATAACAACTCTAAAAATGTATTATTCTGTTTACAGATGGATAAACTGAGGTTAAATGACTTCCAGAAGGTCACATTGCACTAAGGGTGTGGCTAACATTCTAATCAGGGCTGTCTTAGCTCACAGCCCAAGGAAGAAATGGCAGCTGAAATCAGGATAGCCATTTAGGAAGAAAAACCTGACTGATACACAGGCTATTTAGAAGGTGGAAATAACTGAAAACGATATGAAGGGAGGGAGAATGAGTATCAGTGAAGTCTGCTGGTGTCTGGTTTGGAGGACTATGTGGTTTTTATTTCTATTCCTTTCCCCCACCACCTCCCCCAGGACTGTGTTTGGTCATGACTTTTACTACAGGAGAGGCATAGGAGGGTGAAAGGAAAAGATGGTGGGCTCTGTGCTAGATAGGTTGTAAAGCCTCTAGAAACCAAGTGTTCATCAAAGACATATTTTAAAATAAGAATTTATATCCACTATCTTCTCTTGGAAATGCCAGCCAGTGACAGTTACACATTTATGTAATATATAAATAAAGTAATATACAGTCATTCAGTTCAGTCGCTCAGTTGTGTCCGACTCTTTGTGACCCAAGAATCGCAGCACGTGAGGCCTCCCTGTCCATCACCAACTCCTGGAGTTCACTCAAACTCACGTCCATTGAGTCAGTGATGCCATCCAACCATCTCATCCTCTGTTGTCCCCTTCTCCTCCTGCCCCCAATCCCTTCCAGCATCAGATTCTTTTCCAATGAGTCAACTCTTTGCATGACGTGGGCAAAGTACTGGAGTTTCAGCTTTAGCATCATTCCTTCCAGAGAAATCCCAGGGTTGATCTCCTTCAGAATGGACTGGTTGGATCTCCTTGCAGTCCAAGGGACTCTCAAGAGTCTCCTGCAACACCACAGTTCAAAAGCATCAGTTCTTCGGTGCTCGGCTTTCTTCACAGTCCAACTCTCACATCCATACATGACCACTGGAAAAACCATAGCCTTGACTAGATGGACCTTTGTTGGCAAAGTAATGTCTCTGCTTTTGAATATGCTATCTAGGTTGGTCATAACTTTCCTTCCAAGGAGTAAGCGTCTTTTAATTTCATGGCTGCAATCACCATCTGCAGTGATTTTGGAACCCAAAGAAATAAAGTCTGACATTGTTTCCACAGTTTCCCCATCTATCCCCCATGAAGTGATGGGAACAGATGCCATGATCTTCATTTTCTGAATATTAAGCTTTAAGCCAACTTTTTCACTCTCCACTTTCACTTTCATCAAGAGGATTTTAGTTCCTCTTCACTTTCTGCCATAAAGGTGGTGTCATCTGCATATCTGAGTTCATTTCTTTTTCTCCCAGCAATCTTGATTCCAGCTTGTGCTTCTTCCAGCTGGCACTTCTCATGATGTACTCTGCATATAAGTTAAATAAACAGGGTGAAAATACACAGCCTTCACATACTCCTTTTCCTATTTGGGACCAGTCTGTTCCATGTCCAGTTCTAACTGTTGCTTCTTGACCTGCATATAGGTTTCTCAAGAGGCAGGTCAGGTGGTCTTGTATTCCCATCTCTTTCAGAATTTTCCACAGTTCATTGTGATCCACACAGTCAAAGGCTTTGGCATAGTCAATAAAGCAGAAATAGATGTTTTTCTGGAACTCTCTTGCTTTTTTTTCCTGATTCAGCAGATGTTGGCAATTTGATCTCTGATTCCTCTGCCTTTTCTAAAACCTGCTTGAACATCTGGAAGTTCATGGTTCACATATTGCTGAAGCCCAGCTTGGAGAATTTTGAGCATTATTTTACTAGCATATGAGATGAGTGCAATTGTGAGGTAGTTTGAGCATTCTTTGGCATTGCCTTTCTTTGGGATTGGAATGAAAACTGACCTTTTCCAGTCCTGTAAATACTGCTGAGTTTTCCAAATTTGCTGGCATATTGAGTGCAGCACTTTCATAGCATCATCTTTCAGGATTTGAAATAGCTCAACTAGAATTCCATCACCTCCACTAGCTTTGTTCATAGTGATGCTTTCTAAGGCCCACTTGACTTCACATTCCAGGATGTCTGGCTCTAGATGAGTGATCACACCATCATGATTATCTTGGTCATGAAGATCTTTTTGTACAGTTCTTCTGTGTATTCTTGCCACCTCTTCTTAATATCTTCTGCTTCTGTTAGGTCCAGACCATTTCTGTCCTTTATCGAGCCTATCTTTGCATGAAATGTTCCCTTGGTATCTCTAATTTTCTTGAAGAGATCTCTAGTCTTTCCCATTCTATTGTTTGAAGGTACTCAATTTTGTTTTTTACTAATATAGGTCAATGATCAAAAAGTGTGGAAGTTGGGAGTAAGGAATTAGATGCACACTACCATATGGATAAATAAGGTTTTACTGTATAGCACAGGGAACTAGATTCAGTATCTTCTAATAACTATGATGGAAAAGAATTTTTTAAAAATATACATATATATATATATATACACACATGTATAACCAAATCACTTTGCTGTATACCTGAAACTAATAGAACATTTGAAATCAACTATGCTTCAGTTAAAAAAAGAGAAACCTAAAAACTGTTTGGGAACTACTAATCTTATAATAGATTCATAGAAAGCAACATTAAAAGTGTATTCGGTGACAAAGCACTGCCTAAAACACAGACAATATATCATGCTATATGGTTTTCTCAACCACTTGGTCCCACTTATACACAGTCTGTGTTCTGTTACTTGTTGGTATATTTATTAGTTACAAACACTCAACACTGGTGAACCTATTCCATGCTCTTGGTCATCACTCCTTATATGTTGTTTGAATCCCTGGTCACATTTGATTAATTTTAACTTTCTTTCTTTTAGAATTAACCCTGCAAATCTATTCTCTATAGAGTCTCAGATCTGTAAATATCTTTTAAAAATAGAATTTGTCCATTTCATTTCATTGTTTTAAAATCTTTCAATGGCTCCATATTGCCCATATGGCACCCAAAAGCTTGGTCACCTGTGTCTTCCTTTTCTCTCACTATCAGCTACAATGAGACATTCACAGAGAGATAAGCACACACTGCCACTTCCCAGTACTGTTTTTCATGCCCAGTGCCAACATTATTTCTTATTGATCTGGAAACCACCAATTTATCCATCCAAACCTTGATTTTTTTTTCTCCTCTGAGAACTCCCCTCCAGCAGAGATATTATTTTCCCATGTCTAAAATATATTAAATACATACCTGTTTAATATTGTACTAAAAATACATTTGATGTGCCTGTTTGATGCCATAGACTGTGAGCTCCTTAAGGGTTAAGGACTCTAGTCTCTCACAGTCCCTTATATATCAAA
Source organism: Nanger dama (assembly GCA_917880005.1). Taxonomy (NCBI): domain Eukaryota; kingdom Metazoa; phylum Chordata; class Mammalia; order Artiodactyla; family Bovidae; genus Nanger; species Nanger dama. Next base: position 22,756,454 of record CAKJTW010000025.1, on the reverse strand, counting down.
TACAAGGAAGGCTTCAAAAGATGTTGGTGAGCTAAATGATTATTTATTATAAAACTGTATAAGTTAATATATATGAAGCCCTTAATAATGGCCCAATCCCTAATAGGTTATAATAGCTCTTTGTAGTATTTACTGCTACTATTTTTCCCTGCATAATTTCTTTCTGATTGATTTTGTTGTCCAAGTAGATCAAAGGAAAGAACGATGTCGTCACATTCATTCATAAAACCTATTCTAAGTGCTTAGTCAATTTCTTCCCATATTCACCAAGCATTTGTGATCTCCACAGTTATTTTCTTCTAACCATGTGGAGTGGAGCCCTCTGACTACATTCTGACACCCCTCTGTAGCGTGAGTATATTTCCTTTCTTTTCCTCACCAATCCTTATGACTTTTCTGGCTTTTCAATGGTGTCTTCCATTTCTCTTGAATCTCAGATATTCTTTGCAATATTAATCTTTACTGCAAAAGATCAACACCTGTTTTTGTTATGGATTTATCTTTGCAGATTTCACCCAAATAAAATGGAACACCATACTTCTGCAACTGAACGTGGTAGTTTGTTTTCCTTCTGTGAGGTTGAACATTTATTGATGAATCCGTATTGTACTGACAGCAACTTCTTCAATAATTTCATGGGTTGCGTAGCACTTGGTAATAGTGGCATGCACATGGGCAGGGAGAACTATGCAAATATCAATAATAATTATGCTCGGTGTATGCAAATTCCACCAGGTATTTTCAGAAATTAATCTTCCAAATTACTTTTGCACAATTCAGGAAAATTGAAATGTGTACTTAAATAATTGTAGAAAATTTTCAAGCAATCTCCTCTCATTTAAATCATCCAGTTAAGGTGCTATTACAAACAAAAGGATGGTAGATATGTCAGACCCAGCAGCCATACTGTCAAAACAGAATTATAGAGATCATGAGAGTTATGCTTTGTTTGTAGACAATTTGCCAGGGATGACATTGTTTGGATTATTTTGTTTGGTTTAACAATTTATTACCAATATTCCTCAAAAGTCATTGCTAAAAAGAAGCATTACTGTTTCACTTGTTCTTGTACTCATTTATCTATTCTTCATGTGTGAAGATCTCCATTTATCAGCCCATCAACCCATCAAGTGCGTGTTTATTAACACATCATTGACCAGAGACATATTACCACCATAGGCATTAGTTTCTGCAAAAACTCCCCAATCATTAATGTGTTAAGCATGGCTGTGTGTTGGTATGATGAGCTAGACTAAATTAGAGGAATAGAAAACCTTTTTGACTTGGGTCTCCAGCCTAATGTGGGCCACAAATTTATTGGTTTGAGGTCCTTAAATTTCCTCCTTGAGTTTAATATCAACTGTAACCTTTAAAGAAACATAGGTTTTAGGGCTGGGGGTAGACAATGATTAGTGCTTTGAAAGTGTTAATTGCTCAGTTGTGTCTGACTCTTGGCAACCCCATGGACTGTAGCTTGCCCGGCTCCTCTATGAAATTCTTCAGACAAGAATACTACAGTGAGTAGCCATTCCCTTTTCCAGAGGATCTTCTCAACCCAGGGATCAAACCATGGGTCTCCTGCCTTGCGGGCAGATTCTTTACCATCTGAGCCACCAGGGAAACACACTTAGTACATAAAAAGATAAAATACTTTAGTGTCTTCTTTTGCTTTCCTGTAGTTTTAAGCAATCAAATTATGACCAGGGATTTAAATGCTGAAGGTGACCCTAGATTTCTGTCTTCCTTGAATACTTGAAACAAGGTTCTCAGAGGAAATATCACTGGATTAGTGGGTAAAGCATAGAAAGATACACTAGTCCTGCCCACAGGATGCTGCCATCTCCTAGACCTGAGGGACAAAGAATGATAAGCCTGTGATCTTAACCCCTGTGGTCTCAGAGCACTGTAACCACAAACCAGGGACATTTTTGAGGAGTGAGGGCTCTACTTTCAGGGACTATTAAGGTGCTTCCAGGCGGTTCTGAAAATGGGTTGTGGAAATGGGTTTTACAAATAAGGTGGTGAAGACAGCTTTGAAAGAAGGATATTCTAGAGCTTTTCACCAGGTCTTAATGATTCACCTCATCTGTAAGATGGGGTTGGTGACACCAACCTCAACCATTTTGGGGAGGATTTAGCTTGTGATTGCCAGAGTGTTTATTAAGTTATATTAAACAGGAATCCTAGTAGAAGAGATGGCCTAGGGCAAAGAAGGCCCAGAAGGAGGAGGAAGAAAGACATATTTGAAGACTGGTGATGAGGCCAGTCTGCCTAAATCTTGGGGTTCTTCTATTGAAAATGAGAAGTGGTAACCACAAATTCACTATTTGTCTACTTGGTGACCTTGAATTTGTGACTTCAGTCAATTCAGTTGAGTTGCTGAGTCAGTCCTGACTCTTTGCGACCCCATGGACTGCAGCCCACCAGGCTTCCCTGTCCATCACCAACCCCTAGAACCTGCTCAAACTCATGTCCATCAAGTCAGTGAGGCCATCCTACCGTGTCATCCTCTGTTTGTGAATTTGTGACTTAGGCAATTACAATCCAAACAGCCATCTTTAAAATGAGTCAAGAAAATATGCTGCCCCTAGAGGTGGGAGGGAAGATGCAGAAATGTCTGCCAGGAAGGTCTTTGTGGTTCATTGCTGACTGATGTTCTCTATTCATTTGACTGTTTCTTACCAGTTTTCTTCCCAGGGATGTCTTCCTGGTAGAGATACATATCTCTTTGGCCACATGTCCTAAGTCAGCTAAATTATTCTTCATAATGAACACACTTGTGATCTAGAACATGAGTTCAAAATATCCTCATTGTTTCTATTGTGATGTAATAAACCAGTATAGCATTCTAGTTTTTTTTTTTTTTGAAAAGAAACACTGAAACTATTCCTTCAAATAAATTGGTAATATTATCATTATTGACTCATTTGTTGCTGTTCAGTTGCTCAGTTGTGTCTGACTCTTTGCAACCCCATGGAGTGCAGCACACTAGGCTTCCCTATCCTTCACTATCTCCCAGAGTTTGCTCAGACTTATGTCCATTAAGTTGATGATGCCATCCAACCATCTCATTCTCTGTTGCCCTCTTCTCCTGCCCTCAATCTGGATGGGTTGTCATTCCTCCTCCAGGGGACCTTCCTGACCCGGGAATCAAACATGTGTCTCTTATGTCTCCTGCATTGGCAGACAGGTTCTTAACCTCTAGCACCATCTGGGAAGCCCTGACCCACTTGGTGGAAACAGCTCCTATCCTAGTCGGTAATAACTAGGTTCTCAGATCAGACAATCTATTGCTATGTTTTCCTCCATTATCAAGCGCAGGTTAGCTTTCTTCTCTGGTCTTCCATAACTACATCTGTGACTTTACAAATGGCATACTGATGACAGAAGTCAAAACTGGTAGAATTGTAGAGACTTCTAAGAGGCACAGAAAAGACACAGGGCGGTGTCTTTCTCATCTTTCAATTATTCACTCAACAATCATCTTTTAAAACTCATTCAACAATGACCAAGTACCTGCTTGGTGGCTGGTGCTGTGTAGGACCCAAAAGAAAGCTCAGAGAGATATCATCTGTACCTTCAAAGGACAGTTGTGGGGAGGATGATTAATAATACTCATAGCCAGTGTTTTAATGAAGATATTCAGGTGTCACACAAGCTTTTGGGAGGGAAGGACCAACTCAGCCTGGGAGAGCTAGGAAATCCTCATAGGAGGCGATGTTACACTGAACTACAAAGAGGAGAAAGGAGAGATGAAGGGCATTCTGAGAAGAGGGAATTATTACTTCAGAGAAAGATCAGGCCATGGAAAGGTATACAGCTCTAATGGGTTCAGAGAAGGGAAATATAACATTTTATAAAGAGGATAAAAGAGATTTCAAGGAGGAAGCAGTATTTAAAATGGGCCATGGCATTTCAGAAGGCATGGAGGGTGCTACTGAGGGCATTTCAGATGGAGGGAATAGCGTGAACAACGGTGTGGAGGTGGGAAATTTCAGGAGGGCATTTGGGAACATGGATGGCTCAGGTGTGTAGGCTGGTGTAGTTAAGACTGGAAAGGTCAGGTGCAATTGGATGGTGGAGGACACCCAATGTCAATGAGAGGGCTCGGGACCTAATCCTATTATATGGTAGGAGTCACCAGCATTTTAATTTGGGGAAATGCAAGTCCACTCAGTTTAATCCTACCAATATTTTCTAAGCCTTTGCTCTGGACCCAGATACTGTGATAGGATCTAAGGACACAACTTGAATCGGGCATGTTTCCTGACCTCTCGAATCTCTCAGTAAATTGTATCTGTGTATGTCTATACCTACTCTTACACCTGTGACTATACCTCCATCCACTCTCTCCATCCCTCTCAATCTGCCTCTGTATCCAGATCTATAGCTATGGAGAGATTAAGCCAAGTAGTGATGTGTGGGATGCTTTGAAGCAGAAGAGGTGAGATGGGGGTGGCAAGTAAGTATTAGACATTCAAGTGAGAAGGACCAGCACCAATCCAGCTGGGAAGTTGTGAACAAGAGGATCTTGTAGTGTAGCAAGATCTCTGTCTTTGGAGCCCAAGGAATTTGGATCTGAATCCAGGCTCTGCAGTGAATTCTCACTCAGAATTTCTTCAAGTAATTTCCTCAGCCTTATTCCCCTCAACTGTAAAGCAGGATAATTATATTTCTCTTTGAGGATGGATGAGGAGATTAAAGATGATGCATGTGGGCCTGGCTGGCATCAGGGGTTTGCAATGTTGGAGCATCACTCTTGTTTGGAAAGAAGTGGATATGTTAGCCCAGGAAGAAAGGTAGGTTTGGTGGCTTCACCAGGGAATAAGGATGTGGGTTTGATTCAGCCCAACCTTGGACCTCTCTGTTCACCTTCCCAGGTAAGGAGCGCAGATATTCTTTGCTTGGCTGGCAGAGCCAGGCTCAGCTTGGGAGGCCCTTTCATGGGCCATGGTTCCCATGTCACCAGTGAACCCACTGCCTCGGAGCCTCTGCACGGCTCTGGCAGGGAATGGGGCTGCAGCCGCAACCAGGCCAGGTCGCTCCATCTCCAGCAAACATTTACAGTGGCTCCGTGCCTGTTGCTCCTGCTCTGACACACAGGAAGCTGAGAGCCGGGCCAGTGAGTGGCAGCCAGCAGAGGCTGCCAACATGGCAGACAGCAGCCAGGGGAGGCCCTGAGCAGGAGTGAGGGTTGCTCCTGACTGTGGGGGAATCTCCTCTGCAGTCAGCCTCACAGCTGTGGCTGCAGCCTCTCCCAGGACCTCAGCTGAAGTCTTGAAGCAGCAGGACTGCTCTAGGGCCCTGGCTCTTCCTGGCTGATGTCAGGTGGTTTCCAGAGGTGACAGTGCCACCGTGAATGAGGGAAGCTGGGGTGGAGGGTGGGAACATAGTGGGATGATTCCAAAGGCAGATTGTGCTGGGGGTTCTTGTGCGTCCAGTACTGAGACTCACCTCTGTGATCATTAGCATTTGTTAGCAGCTGAGTGCTATGGAAGTTGAAGTGTCCAGCTCTTTAGAGGTGAAAAGGAGAGAGGAAGGAGGGAAAGGCGTGGGAGGAGGAGGGAGGGAGAGAGAGGAAGAAAGAAAAGGAAATCTCTTTTCGACAGTATAAAAACCTCCCACCACAGAAAATGCTAAGGTAGCATCAGGATCTCAGTGAATGTTCAGTTGAAAAAAGATGGGCAGTAGTTCAATGTGCAGTTATTTTCATCATTGATATATGAGATACAAATAACCTCGAAAGCAGAGGCAAATAGTAAAAGTAAAATAATCAGGAAGTAAGGAATTTTAGGGACTCACTATCTCTGTTCTTAATTTCAGTATAATTTTATATGATTTAATTTTTAAGAATGGCTCAGTTTAACAACTGGCTCACAAAATTCCTGACTTTTCAGAGCTTCTCTGTTTTACCTCCTCTGGAGAATAAATCTCCAGTCTTTTCATTTCATTTAAGAAGAAAATTTGCCTGGCTGGTACATTGTGGAGGATCTGATTTTTAATTAATGAGGTGAAATTCACATAACATAACATGAACCAGTTTAATTCAGTGGTGTTTAGTACATCCACAAGCTTGTGTAACCACCACCTTCAACTAGTTCCAAAACATTTCAACCATGCCAAAATAAAACTTTGATATTTGTTTCCTAGGGCTGCCAAGTATTAAGAGTCTGGGTGGCTTAAACAACAGAAATTCACTTTCTCTGGGTTCTGGAGGCTAGAAGGCTGAGATCCAGGTGTCAGAAGGACTGGTTACTGCTGAAGGCTCTAAGGGAAGGGTCTGCTGCAGGCCTGGCTCCGTAGTGTGTAGATGACCATCTCCCTGTGTCTTCATGTGGTCCCTCCATCCATATGTATCTGTGTTAAAATTTCCTCCTCCCATAAAAATACCAGGCATATTGGCTAGGCCCCACCTTAAAAGCCTAGCTTTAACTTGATAAACTCTTTATAGACCCTCTCTCAAATCTGGTTACATTCTGCAGTACAGGAGGTTTGGACCTCAATATATGAATTTGAGGGGGGCAGTCATGATTCAGCCCATTACAACTCTGTGTCCTCTGTACTCCACCCGCAAGCTCTGATAACCGATAATCTGTGTTCTGTCTCTACAAGCTTAACCTATTCTGAATATTTCATGTACATGAAATCATACAATACATGACCTTTTGTGTCTGGCTTCTCTCACTCAGTGTAATGTTCTCATTTCTATGGGAGTGTGCAGCTCACAGGAATATCATTACTCATATGTGTTGTGGTTGAAAAAAAATGAGAACCAGTGGTCTAAAAAGCTACTAAGAACAACTGCTCCAGAGTTAAGTGATTCTCTTGGGGGCCACAAAACTGACCAATATTTGGCAGAAAATCTTGCCCCCTCTTGCCTGGAAAATCCCATGGATGGAGGAGCTTGGTGGGCTGCAGTCCATGGGCTCCCTAAGAGCCAGACACGACTGAGTGAGTTCACTTTCACTTTTCACTTTCATACATTGGAGAAGGAAATGGCAACCCACTCCAGTGTTCTTGCCCAGAGAATTTCCAGGGATGGGGGAGCCTGGTGGGCTGCCGTCTCTGGGGTCGCACAGATTCGGATGTAACTGAAGCAATTTGGCAGCAGTAGCAACAGCAGCATTTACTAAACTAGAGGCAAGAAGACTAGTCAAGAGATCACTGAAATAGTTGAGGCAAGATGGTTTTAAGCCATGGACTGGTGCGAATGAAGAGGAGAAGGTTTATCAAAGGATCAGAAAATGTAAATCACTCCCTGAAGCTTCAGTTCAGTTCAGTCGCTCAGTCATGTCTGACTCTTTGCGACCCCATGAATCGCAGCACGCCAGGCCTCCCTGTCCATCACCAGCTCCCGGAGTTCACTCAGACTCACATCCATCGAGTCCGTGATGCCATCCAGCCATCTCATCCTCGGTCATCCCCTTCTCCTCCTGGCCCCAATCCCTCCCAGCATCAAGAGTCTTTTCCAATGAGTCAACTCTTTGCATGAGGTGGCCAAAGTACTGGAGTTTCAGCTTTAGCATCATTCCTTCCAAAGAAATCCCAGGGTTGATCTCCTTCAGAGTGGACTGGTTGGATCTCCTTGCAGTTCAAGGGACTCTCAAGAGTCTTCTCCAACACCATAGTTTAAAAGCATCAATTCTTCGGTGCTCAGCCTTCTTCACAGTCCAACTCTCACATCCATACATGACCACAGGAAAAAGCATAGCCTTGACTAGACGGACCTTAGTTGGCAAAGTAATTCCTGCTTTTGAATATACTCTCTAGGTTGGTCATAACTTTTCTTCCAAGGAGTAAGCATCCTGAAGCTTAAGTATTGCATAGGTGAAAGCATATGGAAGTATAAAGACAATTAAATGTCAGTTGTTATACTAGAACTCAGTGATAAATACTGTAAGCCTTTTGATATAACCTATGTTTCTTTCAAAGAATTACATAAGCAAAGAAAAGTGTACAAATAGTATTATTTTAGAAAGTTATTAATAAAATACCTCATGTATCCAGAATTCAGAGCATGATGTAAAATTGCCAGTGCTCTGGAAGTCTCTCTCATGCCTTGCCTACCAAAGGTAATAATTACTGGGTGTGGCCTATTTTTGAGCTCTCTATAAAGAAGATCACATTATGTTATTTTTCCTTTTTGAATTTCCCCCTTATCTTCTGTGAAATTGATCTATGTAGTTATGTGAAATAGTTGTGCTTTCATTTTCCTCCTATTGTATTTTATGAATACATGTTAAGTGTTAGTCACTTGGTCATGTTGGATTCTTTGCAATCCCATGAACTATAGCCCACCAGGCTTCTCTGTCCATGGGATCCTCCAGGCAAGAATACTGCAGTGGGTAGCCATTTCCTCCTCTAGGGGTTCTTCCCGATCCAGGGACTAAACCTGGCTCTCCTGCATTGCAGGTGGATTCTTTACCATCTGAGCCACCAGGGAAGTATGAATACACAAAAAAATCATTAATAGATCTTATGATTTATGAGCATTTGGGTTATTATAGCACTGTTGGCTGGAGAATGAAATAGCAGCCCACTCCAGTACTCTTGCCTGGAAAATGCGATGGATGGGAAAGCCTGGTGGGCTGCCGTCTATGGGGTCGCACAGAGTCAACACGACTGAGCATCTTCACTTTCACTTTTCACTTTCATGCATTGGAGAAGGAAATGGCAACCCACTCCAGTGTTCTTGCCTGGAGAGTCCCAGGGACGGGGGAGCCTGGTGGGCTGCTGTCTATGGGGTCGCACAGAGTCAGACCTGACTAAAGTGACTTAGCAGCAGCAGCATTGCTGGCGTAAACATTCTTGTTCTTTTTAATTATTATTTTATTTTTTAAAGCATTTCACAGTTTTATCCTTGGAGTATAATGGCTTTAGTTTCTGCTTAACAACAAAGTGAATCAGCTATACATGTACATATCCGCTCTCTCCTGAGTCTCCCTCCCTCCCCACTCTCTAGGTCACCACGGAGCCACAAGCTGAGCTCCCTGTATCCAGCAGCTTCCCGCTAGCTATGTATTTACACACAGCCATGTGTATATGCCAGTGCTACTTTCACAGTTCATCCTGCCCTCTCCTTCCTTCCCCTCCATGTGCGCATCCACATGTCCATTCAAATTCTTGTTCTTTTGTGCTCATGTGTACACCACATACTGACACATCTGTATCTGGTGGGTTTATCCTTGTGTTGAGTACACATATAGGAGTGGCCTTAGAGTGCTTATTCACAAAGATCTTAGAGTACAATCCCAAAGAAAGGCAATGCCAAAGAATGCTCAAACTACCGCACAATTGCATTCATCTCACATGCTAGTAATGTTTAAAATTCTGCAAGCCAGGCTTCAACAGTACATGAACCATGAACTTCCAGGTGTTCAAGCTGGATTTAGAAAAGGCAGAGGAACCAGAGATCAAATTGACAACATCCACTGGATCATCGAAAAGTAAGAGTTCCAGGAAAACATCTATTTCTGCTTTATTGACTATGCCAAAGCCTTTGTGTGGGTCACCACAAACTGTGGAAAATTCAAGAGATGGGAATACCAGACCACCTGACCCACCTCTTGAGAAATCTGTATGCAGGTCAGGAAGCAACAGTTAGAACTGGACATGGATCAACAGACTGGTTCCAAATCAGGAAAGGAGTATGTCAAAGTTTTATATTGTCACCCTGCTTATTTAACTTATATGCAGAGTACATCATGAGAAATGCTGGGCTGGATGAAGCACAAGCTGGAATCAAGATTGCTGGGAGAAATATCAATAACCTCAAATATGCAGATAACACCACCCTTATGGCAGAAAGTGAAAAAGAACTAAAGAGCCTATTGATGAAAGGGAAAGAGGAGAGTGAAAAAGTTGGCTTAAAATTCAACATTCAGAAAACTAAGATCATGGTATCTGGTCCCATCACTTCATGACAAATAGATGGGGAAACAGTGAAAACAGTGACAGACTTTACTTTTGGTGCTCTAAAATCACTGCAGATGGTGACTGCAGCCATGAAATTAAAAGACACTTGCTCCTTGGAAGAAAAGTCATGACCAACCTAGATAGCATATTAAAAAGCAGAGACATTACTTTCCCAACAAAGGTCCATGTAGTCAAAGCTATGGTTTTTCTAGTAGTCATGTATGGATGTGAGAGTTGGACTGTAAAGAAAGCTGAGCACTGAATAATTGATGCTTTTGAACTTTGGTGTTAAAGAGTTCCTTGGACTGCAAGAAGATCCAACTAGTCCATTCTGAAGGGGATCAGTCCTGAATATTTGTTGGAAGGACTGATGCTGAAGCTGAAATTCCAATTCTTTGACCACCTGATGGGAAGAGGTCACTCATTTGAAAAGACCCTGATGCTGGGAAAGATTGAGGGCGGGAGGAGACAGGGATGACAGAGGATGAGATGTTTGGATGTCATCACTGACTTGATGGACATGAGTTTGAGTAGGCTCTGGGAGTGGTGATGGACAGGGAGGCATGATGTGCTGCAGTCCATGGGGTCGCAAGGAGTCGGACATGACTGAGCGACTGAACTAAACTAGAACTCAATTAGAGAACTTATGTTCAGGTTTGGGAAATCCCTGTCAAAGAATTTTCCACAGCTATTCTACCACTTTATACTCTTCCCAATGGTATGTGAGTGTTCAGGTTTTTCCACATTCTCACCAGTACTTGGTTAATGTCACCATAGAGATTGATTAGTGGCACAAAATTGGGCTTTAGTTTCCATTTCCCTTCTGATTTATGATGGTGAGCTTTTCACATATTTATTTGCCATTCAGAAATTTCTTTTAAGAAGTTTCTGATTGTCTTTGCCAGGTTTTTTTTTTTTTAAGATCTTTCCTTTTCTTATTATTTGTAAAAATTCTTTATATATTCTAGATATGAGTCCTTTATCATAGGTATATTATATGATTTATGTATCATATATATGTATCTTATGTATCTTTCTCATTCTGAAGCATCTTTTCATGAACAGAATTAAAATTATACTATAGTTCAATTTATTGACTTTTTTTCTTCTGTGTGTCCAGTTTTAAAAATATTTACCTATCCTTTGCAGATAATCTACATTATTGTCTAAAAGTTTTATTGTTTCAGCTTTCATATAAAGCCTATGATCTATCTAGATTTAATCTTTATAGTGTAAGATAGAAGTCAAATTTCTTGATCCTTATGAATGTCCAATTAATCCAGCACCACTTATTTATTGAGCAGACCATATTTTTTCTTGGCTATGGTACCTTTGTCATAAATCAAGAGATGGTATGTGTGTGGCATCATTTCTAAACTTTTTTACTCTGTTCCCTTCATCTATCTTTCTGTTGTCTTAATATAGCTCTTTGAAGAAGAGCTTTATATCTTGATATCTAGTAGAATAAGTCCTTTAAAGTTTTTCTTTAAGATTATTTTTTGCTAGTTCAAGCTATTTCCATTTCCAACAGAACTTTAGATTGATTTTGTCAGTTTGCTCAAGACTTGCTGGGACTTCACTAGAAACTAGTTGTATGTGTGTGTGTGTGTGCTTGTGTGTGTGTGTGTTAAAACCCATGGGCAGGTTCTGAATTTTGGCAACTGTTTCTTCTGCACTGAGATAATGATATGGCTGTTCTCCTGATAGGGAACTGTACATATTGGTGGTTGAAACTTATACCAACCTTCCATAAACTTGTTAATCTTTTGTTTGGTATTTTTCATATATGGTCATAAGAGAAGTTACCCTGAATTTCACTTTCTGAAAATGTTTTTTTAAATCAGATTTTGTAACAAAATTATGCTAGATTCATCATGATTTAGAAGTATTTCCTCTTTTTTTAGTCTAAGATTAAAAAAAATAAGACTGTTATTCCTTAAATATTTATAAGAATACACAATTGAGAATCACTTGGATCTGAGAATTTCCTATAGGAAGGATTCTTTTACATATAGACTGTTCACTTTTAAAAATTCTTCTTGAGTCATTTTGATAAATTGTGTTCTAAATGTTTGTCAGTTTCATCTGATTTTATTGACCAAGTCTTTCCTAATAATCTCATTATCTCTTAAGGTTCATGGAGTCTGTAATTAAATCCTTTTTAAATTACGATTTTGGTAATATTTTATTTCTCTCACTTTAGTTAACTAATCTTGTAAGAACTTTGTAAACAGTATTGTAATTAAAAAAATAAATAAATTTAATTAATAAAAAAAAGAACTTTGTAAACAGTATTTTCCCCAAGTAATCAGCATTTCTTGTTTTTCTTTTACTTATTTTCTTTTATTAATTTTTATTCTTCAAAATTTATTTCATGTTTGGTTTTAGCTTTTTTAAAAGTCTTGAGATGTGTACTTAAGTGATCGTTTACAGCCTTTCTTTTTCCTATTATATGAATGTCACACAACAAAGATTTTCTTTTTTTTTTTTTTTTTTTTTTTAATTTATTTATTTTTAAAATTACAATACTGTATTTGTTTTGCCATACATTGACACGAATCAGCCATAGGTGAACACAATCTCCCAATGCCAAATCCCCCTCCCACCTCCCACCCCCCATCCTCTACTTGAATCATCCTGTGCATCAGCCCCATGCATCCTGCATCCTACATTGAACATAGATTAGCGTCGTTTCTTACGGGAAAATATACATGTTTCATTGCCATTCTCCCATACCATCCCACCCTTTCCCTCTCCCTCAGAGTCCAAAAGTCCACTCTATACCTCTGTGTCTCTTGTTGTCTCACATGTAGGGTCATCATTACTGTCTTCTAAATTCCATATATATGTGTCAGTATACTGTATTGGTGTTTTTCTTCTGGCTTACTTCACTCTGTATAATCGGTTCCAATTCCATCCATCTCATTAGAACTGAGTCAAATTTATTCTTTTTAAGGGCTGAGTAGTATTCCATAGTGTATATGAACCACAGCTTTCTTATCCATTCATCTGCTGATGGACATCTAGGTTGCTTCCATGTCCTGGCTATTATAAACAGCGCTGCAATGAACATTGGGGTACATGTGTCTCTTTCACTTCTGGTTTCCTCAGTGTGATGCCCAGCAGTGGGATTGCTGGGTCATAAGGCAGTTCTATTTGCAATTTTTAAGGAATTCCACACTGTTTTCCATAATGGCTGTACTAGTTTGCATTCCCACCAGCAGTGTAAGAGGGTTCCCTTTCTTCACATCCTCTCCAGCATTTATTGCTTGTAGACTTTTGGATCGCGCCATTCTGCTGGTACAAGGATAGCTTAAGCTGTATCCTGTAAGTTCTGCTATATAGTCTTTTCAGTATCACATAGTTCAAAATATTTAATTTTCACTGACATCTCTACTGAATTATGGATTATTTTTCTAGCTTTTTTTTTTTCCTTTACTGTGCCCTTAGGACTGCACGGTCTTAGTTCCTTCAGTTCAGTTCAGTTCAGTTGCTCAGTCATGTCTGACTCTCTGCGACCCCATGAATCGCAGCACGCCAGGCCTCCCTGTCCATCACCAACTCCCGGAGTTCACTCAGACTCATGTCCATCGAGTCCGTGATGCCATCCAGCCATCTCATCCTCTGTCGTTCCCTTTTCCTCCTGCCCCCAATCCTTCCCAGCATCAGAGTCTTTTCCAATGAGTCAACTCTTCTCATGAGGTGGCCAAAGTACTGGAGTTTCAGCTTTAGCATCATTCCTTCCAAAGAAATACCAGGGTTGATCTCCTTTAGGATCGACTGGTTGGATCTCCTTGCAGTCCAAGGGACTCTCAAGAGTCTTCTCCAACACTACAGTTCAAAAGCATCAGTTCTTCGGCACTCAGCCTTCTTCACAGTCCAACTCTCACATCCATACATGACCACTGGAAAAACCATAGCCTTGACTAGACAGACCTTTGTTGGCAAAGTAATGTCTCTGCTTTTGAATATGCTATCTAGGCTGGTCATAACTTTCCTTCCAAGTAGTAAGCGTCTTAATTTCATGGCTGCAGTCACCATCTACATTGATTTTGGAGCCCAAAGAAATAAAGCCCCACACTGTTTCCACTGTTTCCCCATCTATTTCCCATGAAGTGATGAGACCAGATGCCATAATCTTCATTTTCTGAATGTTGAGCTATAAGCCAACTTTTTCACTCTCCTCTTTAACTTTCATCAAGAGGCTTCTTAGTTCCTCTTCACTTTCTGCAACCTGAGCACCTTGCAATGGAAGCACAGAATCTTAACCACTGATCTGCCAGGGAAATCTCTCTAGCTTTTTGAGTTAAATAGTTTATTTCCACTCTTTCATGAACAATGATGAAAGCATGGACAATCAAAACTTCTCTTCATAGAACTTTGGATCCTGTGACTTTTTATATGTAATGCTTTTATTTGAGGTATTTAACAAAATACTTAATGTCTTCAATTTAAAAAAGTTAATTTTTTCTCTTAGGATTAAATTATTTACAAGACTATTTTTATTTTTCCAAATGATTGAATTTTAATGATATTTCCTTGTTACTTACTACCAGTTTTATTGCACACTTAAGATAGAACTGACCTGTAAAATCTCTCCAATTAATTAAGTTCTTCTTGGAGGATTATACCTAACACTTGTAAATATCTCAAAACTATGAAGAGTTATAATTTTTCTTTATGGACTTAAATTTCAAAATGTGGCTATAAGGAAAACTTTAATCTCATAAATTTAAATTTATATCCTATTTAAACTTTTCTATTTACTCCTAAATTTTAGTGCTTTATGCTGCTTCTTACTGGCTTATATATTTTAATATTTTTATTATCAAACTCATAAGACTCATAGTTTTTATACATTACCTTTGCTTATGTACTTTATCAATATAAATCTTTTTCATCTTTGTAATGGTTTGGGCTTTGATTTCTACTTTTTCATTTTTTCTTTAGGGATCTTTTTTTCACTTGCATTTGTCTGATATTGAATTGAATTTCCTCTAAATTTAGACCTACAAAAAGACTAATTTTTTTTTTTTTAAATTGAGTACAATTGACTTAGAGTGTGTGTTAAATTTCAGGTGTAAAGTGTATCAGTTATACATATATCTACTTTTTTTAGATTCTCTTCCCATATATGTCATCACAGAGTCTTGAGCAGAGCTGCCTGTGCTATACAGTAGGCCCTTATTAGTTATTTTGTTATCTATTTTATCTATAGTAGTGTATATACGTCAATTCCAGTGTCCCAATTTATCCCTCCTCTCTTTCCCCCTAGTTAACAAAAGCTTTTCTTTATGCATGCCCAGCAGTTTTAGTTGGAATTGATTTTCTTACCCATGTTGTTTTCTCCTGCTAAGGACATTAACTCAATTATAGTTATTTTCGTAACTGTCCTGTTTGTCTTACTTCTGTCATCTTGACTTACATTTTCTATTTTAATAATTGTTTTCTACATTATGCATATATGTAGAATAGCTTTCATTTGACTTTTGACTAATTTAGCAGTTTTAGAGCAAAATTCAAATGACACTTCTGAAATTTCTGTCTGGGAGTGGGCCGTTCTGGGTTATGTTCAGATTCCTGGGGTGCAAGTTCACTTTTCTCTAATGTTAAACATATTTATGGAGAAACACTTGAACACCTGTGTCCATTTTTAAAATTGCTTTTGATTATTGAACCTGTTATCTAATTTTCAAGCCCAAAATAAAACAATATTTCTTAAATTTCCACTCTATCAAATAAGGAAATTATCACACATTAACTTCTCCCTAACCTCTGCCATTTTTTTAAACTTTTCATTTTGTATTGGAGTATAGCTGATTAACAATGTTGTGATAGATTCAGGTCACAACAAAGTGATTCAGTTATGCATTTTCTCATTTAGGTTGTAACATAAATATTGAGCAGAGTTCTCTATGCTATACAGTAGGTCTTTGTTATCCATTTTAAATATAGCAGTGTGTACATGTCCATCTCAAATATTTTTTAACTTAGTTGATATAATCTAGAATTTTGGACCCAGATTAGCATTCTAGTTCAGTTATGACTTTTAACAATTGTTCAAGGTTTTAATTCTTATTTACTAAACAAATACTTTATATTAATGGTATATTTGTGGTTAAAGTTATATAATACAGATAAATATCCTCAACCTTCTATTTAAAAATACAAAGAAGGAGTAATAATTTTGTCATACTGGTGCAAGATAGGAATCAAATTTAAACATTTTTCCATTTGTTTAGTTGATATAACTAATTTGTTACCACCTTTCATTGTATATATTTTATGTGTTTTCCTTTGCCTAAATATTATACTATATCACAATAAAGCTAACTAAATAATACTGAATTATAATGAAATAATAAACTAAATACTAATACACTATACTAGACTGTGCTAAGATTTTTTTCTGGATTTTCATTTCCTTGATTAGTTCTTCAGCTACTCTTTCAGTATCACTGTGATACGTGCATATATAAGTGTATATATGGGGCTTCCCTGGTAGCTCAGATGGTAAAGAATCTGACTGCAGTACAGGAGACGTGGGTTCAATCCCTGGTTCGGGAAGATCCCCTGGAGAAGGGAATGGCAACCCACTCCAGGATCCTTGCTGAAGAAGTCCCTGGACAGAGGAGCCTGGCAGAATTGGACATGACTGAGTGACTAACACACACACGCACACACACACACACACACACACACACACCCCTGTGTGCATGTATGTGCATGTGTAGGTGAATATGTACATATACACAAACAAAGTTGATTCTTGCTTTAAATGGCAGTTATGTTCTATAAAGTCCCTGGAAACACTGAACTAGCAAATACTGGAACCATTGCTTCTAGGAAAAATACAAGATTAAGTTCCTGTGAGCCTCCAGTTCGTTTACATCACCTGATCAATACATAATCTCATTTTATGTGTATTTTTGTTTAAAGACATACACACTTTTCATACACACACAAACACATTTGATAACTCACCTTGTGCTTAGGAACACCAGATAGCACCTCAACACTACATTTGAGGGGCATTTTAAACAGTGAAATCACGAACAAAAAGCACACACAAGAAAGCAAAAATGTGGCACTGAATGTGTTGCAGAAAGAAATTATCACACATTAACTTCTCCGTACTGCCCGCCATTTTTTTAACTTTTATTTTGTATTGGAATAGAGCTGTTTAACAATGTTGTGATCATTTCAGGTCACAGCAAAGTGATTCAGTTATACATTTTCCCATTTAGGCTGTAAACGAGTATGAGAACTGTACGAGAACTGAAAAAGGCAGAACATTGCCTTATTTGACCTCAGTTGGGGACAGGCAAGTCAGATTACTCAAATTTTTGCCACCCTCTATGAATGACTGTGAAAAATGCTGTGAGTATTAATTTAGGGGTTGCTATTCATTTTACTGAGCTGGGGAATTTGTAAATAGAGGATCTGCAAATAATGAGGCTGACCCTGTGTGTGTGTACACATAATATTAGAAGGCTGATCTTGTCACATTAAAATAAGTCTTGGCTTTTTTTTGAAGGTTTAATTTTAGAAGTATTCTTTCTCTGACTCATCTCATTTTTTTTATTCCTCAGTGGTTTTTTTTTTTTTTAATGTTTCTCTTCTTTCATTTTATGTACACACACAGACTAATCAGATCACTTTAGTTTGTGTCTCTTTCCCCAAGGTGTATATTTACTTTTCTCAGTAAATGTGGAATGGATGGGTTTAGAAATCAGGGATAATGGCTTGCCTTTGATGCCCTTTCTGCCTTTTGGTGGGCACAGTCCTTCCCCATATCTATCACTGATGGGCAACTTAATGGGCACATGCCCCGGTCTACTTCTCAGTTACTAGGGTTTTTTTTTTTTTCACCTATTGCAGTGGTTCCCAATGTTAGCTTGAGATGACGTGTTCACTGGCCTACCATAAGTGAAGAAAAATGGGCAGCACTGCATTGAGAATAAATTTGTTTAATCGAGACAATTTTTTATTTGAGATTATTTTTCTATGTTTTTGGAATTCCTTTTGTTCTTATTTTCTTGATGGTTTGACTTGTAAAATAAAGCAAATTGCAACCCAATATGATTCCCAAAATTTTATTTGAAATCTTATTACTGTATGCAGTCCAGAAGTCCAGACACAGTATACTCTGTCCTAGCAGTGTTCTATCTTTTCCATCCCAAACATCTTTCTTCTTGCAGAGAGATAGGATAGTAATAATAATAACTATATGCCAGGACCTATCCAAACACTCATATGAACTCCTTTAATCTCTGCAATAACTCAGCTAAGTAGGTTGGTACTGTTATTATCCCCATTTTATAGATGGAAGAATTAAGGCACAGAGAGACCCTCAAGTTCACCCAGTTGGTTTGTGGCAGCTTCAAGGTTAGAACGTGGGTGGTTTAGTTTGAATCCACTGTCATAAGCAGCCCTCTGAGTTCTCTTTCTACCTAGACCACCTGCGTTACTGGGCTCTTCTGTTCCCCCCTTCTGTCTTTAGTGCTCTCCTTGGAGGGAATGACATTTCCCAGCATGCAGTGCTGCTAGCACTCCTACCCACTCTCCATTCCTGCCCTGTTCCTAACACCTCTTGCTTTCCCGGATGGACAAGAATGGCCAAGATTGAAGGTCAAAGGTACACAGGAAGGAATATAAAGTTGCTTGACTCTTAATACACTGCAAAGGAGAGAGAGCCCATTTCCTGTTTGCTGGAGATGCTGAGTCTCTCATTCCAAATAAGACTATGGAGAAGACATGACCAATATTCCATTTTTAGACTTTCTTTTCTTTTTAATGCTAGAAGCAATCTGACCTGTGCCATGCACTTAAACCTGGATGTGTTTTCCTTAATCCATCTCTTTGTGTCTTACACATTTAATATCTTTTGTATTTTAAGACATTATTCCTCAGTTTCAGCTTTAAGGCTGTTCGGAGTTTTGTTTTTGTTTTTGTCTTTATGAGTATATTGGCAAAAGTTATGTTAGTCAACATTTCAAATTCCAAACAGGTTCTCCCTAATTTTTTTCCCCTGTTTGCTTTAGTAACATTTTCCCAAAAATAAGCTCTTCTCCTGAAACTTGAGTGATATGTTTTCCTTCTTTTATTTTGCAGCATCTTTTCACTGCTTCCATTTTGGTTCTCTCTATTCAGTCAAGTAGAAAGAGAGCACATTGTACACAAGACTGATGTTTTCTTATAAACAGGATGGGTGTATCCTTCTTGGTTCCTCTCTCATCTCTTTTTCCCTTCCTTCCTTGGCTTTTAGAAACCTTGTCTCAGATCCTTAACTAGAGGGATGACTATTTTTCTAGCTCTCTGCTATGACTCTCTGAGCCAGGGAGGTAGGCACATTGGCCTGGGCATCCTCTAGGGGACTTGTCCCTGTGTTTGCTCCTGCCACACCCACAGCTCTTTCCCTCTCTCACCCACTGAAGACACACGTGCTCAGTCTGCCTTCTGGTTTGTGCCATTGCTCATGACTGTGGGGGAGCATCCCTATCTGAGTGTTCTTGGTAGCAAGCACCTCTGCAAACCTACTTTGGAATGCCGTCAGTCCATAGCTTTAGATGGGCAGGGGTGGGGAGGACCTGTTTCCTTCCTATGCTGTAATGTTACCTGATTGTGACCTCAGGCCTTCTTTTTCCAATCAAGAGATCTGCTGCCAAGGTTTCCCATGTGCTTGGTAACTTCCCTTGTTCTAGTTCAACTAATACTCTTCCTTTGAGAAATCTCTCAAAGCTTGAAGAATGTAGCTAGCAACTTTCCTGAGTTCTCAATACCAGTGCAGAATTGTTGGTATTTTTATTTTCCTTTGGTTTGGTCCCTGGGTCAGGACGATCCCGTGGAGGGGAGGGCATGGCAACTCACACCAGTATTCTTGCCTGGAGAATCCCTACAGACAGAGGAGACTGATAGACTATAGTCCATAGGGTTGCAAAGAGTCGGACATGACTGAAGCAACTTAGCATGCACAACCATATTTATGGGCTTCCCAGGTGGCTCAGATGGTAAAGAATCTGTCTGTAATGCAGGAGACCAGGGTTTGATCCCTGGACTGGGAAGATTCCTTGAAGAAGGGCATGGCAAGTCAACCCACTCCAGTATTCTTGCCTGGACAGAGGAGACTGGCAGGCTATTCAGTCCATGGGGTCGCAAAGAATCGGACATGACTGAGCCACTAACACTTTCACTGTCACTTTTGGTCATATCAGTGGGATTTCAAGAGGGCCTTTCAGAGACCTGTGCTCAAGCCATCACCTTCCATTGACATCTTTAACTCGTATGTATATTTTGGCAGCAGATGTGGGGAATTGTGCCGGGCATGTTCACTTGCGTGGTCCTATTTAATCCACCAAATATCCCTTTAAGGTGCTTTATCATCATTCCCATTTTTCAGGCAAGTAAACTGAGGTTCAAAGAGCATGTTTAAGTCTGTACAGCTAGTTAGAAGTGAATCCAATGGAAAGCAGATCCCAATTTTTCTAATAAAGTATGCTGCTTTTCTACCACCCCTGCCTGGCGTCTGCCTAAATTATTATGCTGGGCAGAGGCACAAGTCAAGTTGAGTCTTTGATGATATGTGATCTTGTCACTTTCTTGCTGTGTGACCTTGGGCCAGTTATTCAGTTTCTGCTTCAGTAAAATGGGAATAATAATATATGTGCTTTTAGAATTTGTAGAGAGAGTATATGTCAGGGCTTTCAAACTCAGATGCCTTTAGGAACTTGGCAGGTGGCATAAATATGTGAGGTGACCTCATGTAATATTATCTGGAGTGACGGGAACTATGAACCCTGCAGAGGACCTGCTCTGAAGACATCAAAATCTATTTGTTAAAAGTCACTAGACTGACTGTATGCCCACCAGAGGGGCTAGATGGAAAAAAAAAATGTCAAAGATGGGGTGAAATTGGAATTATCACAGATGGCTGGTGGGAATGTAAATTGTATTGTATAACCTCTTTGGAAAGGCATTTTGGAAAATACATACATTCTGACCCAGCATTTCAACTCTTGAGTGAATTCAACTCATTCCAACCAAAGAAATACAGATGCCCACCAAAAGTTCTGTATGTTCAAGAATGTGCAAAATAGTAGCACTAATAGCCCCAAACAGGAAATTACCATCACCTGACAATAGATGAATACTTTGTGGAATGTTAACACAGTGGAATAATACAGAGCAATGAGAACGAAGAAACAATGACAGGCAACGATATGGACACATGGCCATAAGGTTGAGCAACAGAAGCTACAGAAGGAAGAACCTAACATTGTATGATTTCACAGACTGAAAAGTAGGATAAACGAATCCATGCTATGGATAGAAGTCAGTGGAAGGGAGTTTGAGAAGGGCTTGTGGGGGTGTTTCTGCTGTTCACTTTATGAAAATCACCAAGCTCCACACTTTGGATCTGTTGATTGTGTGAAGCTACATATTCTTTAAGCCACTTTTATTCTTGAAAGCAGCTTTACTGATATAAGATCAGCTGAAGAGTTTAAGTCAAAGGCGGATGTGACCAAGTAAAGGTATAATGCAGGAATGAGATGGAGAAGACAGGGAGACCATTAAGGAAGCTTATAATAGAGTAACAGAGCTGAACCCACATGTTGAAAACCTACTATGTGTACAAGAGTCATCTGAAAGTATCAGTTACTCTCCTAGCATCTGTAACATCTTTATCCAATATAGTTCTCTTTAAATAACTTATTTTTCAAATAAAAGGAACTGTCCATCATATTTTTATGTACTAGCTATTTTTTTCAAATATACAATAAATACAGGATTGTTTCCACTCTAGATTATGACAAACTAGCCTTTATGAATTAATTCTCCTGTTAAAAATGACTAGCAACCTGGATAAAAAATATATCAAAATCGGCCCTTGAGGGTTCAGGATCCTAAAGAAAATAGGAACACAGAGACATTCTGTGATGACTTTCCCCTTGAGGGACTTAGCGATTCATGGATGGCAGGTGTGACTGTTAAGAAGCCAATAAGAACTTTTGGCAGCCAGAAATGGCAACCCACTCCAGTGTTCTTGCCTGGAGAATCCCAGGGACGGGGGAGCCTGGTGGGCTGCCGTCTATGGGGTCACACAGACTCGGACACGACTGAAGCCACTTAGCAGCAGCAGCAGGCTGAGGAAACTGACAATTTGAGTTTGAGGCCTTGCAAACAACCTGGATTTTCAGCTGGGACTGCTGAAGGGCCCGGGGCTTAACAGGAAAACAGAAATCAATCTATACTCTCAATGACTGAAACCAGCATTGAATCAGCCTAATGTTTGACCCCAATAAAGTGCATTCCCAGTAGCCTACTTAATATTAGTTCAGAGACTTCTTTCTTTCTTTGGATCCTACAAGTTTGCTCTCTCCAGAGGCAGATGAGTGGTGAGAAAATAACTACAATACCCACTGTTTATTAAACATTTGTTATGTGTTAGATTCTTTCTACTGCACTAAAAGAGATTACATGATAATCCCAATTCTCTGCTAAGAAAACTGAATCTCAGAGTTAAATAACTTGCCCAAGATCACAAAACTTGTAAATGTTAGAAATCAGATGGGACCCATTTGTGTCTCCACAGTTGGTGTGCGTTCACTATACTAGCAATCTGGAGTCAGTTTGTAGCTGGCCTTATGTATACCTCATTGACAGTGCAATGGCACCTACATTTCATGGGCATTGCACGTTTCCAGCTGGCAGGTCCAAGCGCTTTGTCTTTTAGGCAACAAGATGTAAAGGTAAGTTCTTGGGACTAGGTCATAATTCTAAGCTCCCCTACCCCCTGACTCTTGGTTCTTTCTGAAGTTTCTTGGTACCTGTGGCTTTACCTTATCCCATTTCATCAGTTGTCGTCTCCTTCTATGGGGCTAGGCTGCCAGCAGTCTTTTACATCTGACCTGACCTTTCCCTGCTTTTCAGTAGACCATTATCTTTCCTGAGTCTATCTTGTTAATTTTTCCGACTTTTATTTCAATAAAACTCAGTTCATCTGGCTCCAACATTTAGACTAAGTGCTAGTCTGTTTTCACTTCTGATGTCATCTGCAATCAATTGATAGTGCCTTCCTGGAGCACCGTGGCAGAAGGACAGTGAGGCCCATTCACACTGAGAGCTAGTGTGTGCCTGGTTCGATGAATGATGTCTGATGTGAGCCTTGGTTGGGAGGGAGGGGGAATGGCAGCTTCACACCACACATTCGTGTCTACTACTCTATGCTCTGGCCACTGTTCACCTTCCCAACTACCCCTATTTTGTTTCTAGAAGAATGGGATGAGCTTTTGGTTTTAAAATTCCCTTCAGGTGCAGTTCCATAAGGAGGGATGCCCCCATGGGTCATGTTGGGGTCCTTTTAAACTCACTTCAGGTGATATTTATAGAGGTTCAGCTACTTATTAGGAAATATTGGAACAGAGACATAAACCTTGACTCCTAGAGCAAATTCTCCTTTCTCTGCTGTATTAAGTCTCTATCTAGGTCTTTCTACAGCTGATTACGGTTTATGAACCAAGAATTTATACACTTGACCTGACAAGTTTTTGTTTTTTCTGAGCTGTGACTATTTTTACATGAGAAGCCTAGCCAGGTTATAAAAAGGAATCACATGACATTACACATTTAATGAATCACCTTCTTTATTGAAAAGAATCAGGTTACATGAAGTTGGGATGGTCCCTGAAAACCATGAACATATCTTTTGCATAAAAAAAGTGTGAAAGTGGAGAACTGACTTATGTCACTCACTGGACAGTATTTGTGGGCACCTTGGGACAGGCTTTCCTCTTTTTTTTCCTTAGAGGTGCTTCTATGTCTGTGTCTCTTTCTGCTTCAAGCTCTTTTCTAACTTATCCCCTCAGTTTTGCTTTCTCTGCAACGTCTATTATTCCTTGTCTCTCAGTGAGGAGTTTCAGTCAAATTAACCACTTCTAGTCCCAGAACTTCCAGAAAAATAGCTTCACGTCTATAAACCGACTTCAGCTTTTCAGCCAGGAAACGGAAATTGTTCACTGACCTACATACCATGTGGTATTCTACATGTTAATCCATGGGGAAAAGGTTTTGGAGAGAGGGTATTACAAGCTAGCTGAAAATGCTGAAACCTTGGAAAGGTGGAACTTGAAAGAAACCATAGAGGTTATTTAACCTACCCACTCTTTAAATGACAGCGCAGAGGGGCCCAGAATCTTAATAATCTCCTAATGTCATGGGCTGAACTGTGTCCTCCAACAATTCATGTGTTCATGGACTAACAGCAAGACATTATTTCCAAATACAGCCAGAATATGGTTATAACTGAGTGACAACAACGATGGTTATATATGGAGATAATGTCTTTCAAGAGGTACTTAAGGGAAAATGCAATCTTGAGGATGGCCACTAATCCAGTCTGACTGCTGGTCCTTATGGAGGAAAGACCACATGAGGACACCTCAAATAGAGACTTCCAGAGAAACCAAACCTGTTGACACTTTGACTTTGGATCTAGCCTCCAGAACTGTGGGGCAATATATTTCTGTTGTTCGTCACCTAGCCTGTGGTATTTTGTTATGGCAGCCCTAGCAAATGAATATACTCAGCTAGTAGGACTGGGATCGAAACCCAGGTCCCTGAATCAGAGGAGGTGCTTTTCTCTGTCTGTTCTATTTATAATGACCCCTAACACTGTTTGAGACAGGATATACAACACAAATCTGCCTTTCCTTTTAAGATTTATGGATTGAAGATGGCCATCAAATTTGGGCTGAACTATGAGCAATAATTGATTATATCCTTAGCGATCAATGCAAAGAAATAGAGGCAAACAACAGAATGAGAAAGACTAGAGATCTCCTCAAGAAAATGAGAGATACCAAGGGAACATTTCAGGCAAAGATGGGCACGATAAAGGACAGAATGGTAGGGACCTAACAGAAGCAGAAGATATTAAGAAGAGGTGGCAAGAATACACAGAACTGTACAAAAAAGATCTTCAAGACCAAGATAATCATGATGGTATGATCATTCACCTAGAGCCAGACATCCTGGAATGTGAAGTCAAGTGGGCCTTAGAAAGCATCACTATGAACAAAGCTAGTGGAGGTGATGGAATTCCAGTGGAGCGGTTTCAGATCCTGAAAGATGATGCTATGAAAGTGCTGCACTCAATATGCCAGCAAATTTGGAAAACTCAGCAGTATTTACAGGACTGGGAAAGGTCAGTTTTCATTCCAATCCCAAAGAAAGGCAATGCCAAAGAATGCTCAAACTACCGCACAATTGCACTCATCTCACATGCTAGTAAAGTAATGCTCAAAATTCTCCAAGCCAGGCTTTAGCAATACATGAACCGTGAACTTCCTGATGTTCAAGCTGGTTTTAGAAAAGGCAGAGGAACCAGAGATCAAATTGCCAACATCCACTGGATCATGGAAAAGCAAGAGAGTTCCAGAAAATCATCTATTTCTGCCTTATTGACTATGCCAAAGCCTTTGACTGTGTGGATCACAATCAACTGTGGAAAATTCTGAAAGAGATGGGGATACCAGACCACCTGACCTGCCTCTTGAGAAATCTGTCTGCAGGTCAGGAAGCAACAGTTGGAGCTGGACATGGAACAACAGACTGGTTCCAAACAGGAAAAGGAGTATGTCAAGGCTGTATATTGTCACCCTGCTTATTTAACTTATATGCAGAGTACATAATGAGATATGCTGGGCTGGAAGAACCACAAGCTGGAATCAAGATTGCCGGGAAATATCTGAATAACCTCAGATATGAAGATGACACCACCCTTGTGGCAGAAAGTGAAGAGGAACTAAAGAGCCTCTTGATGAAAGTGAAAGAGGAGAGTGAAAAAGTTGGCTTAAAGCTCAACATTCAGAAAACGAAGATCATGGCATCCAGCCCCATCACTTCATGGGAAATAGATGGGGAAACAGTGGAAACAATGTCAGACTTTATTTTTTGGGGCTCCAAAATCACTGCAGATGGTGACTGCAGCCATGAAATTAAAAGACACTTACTCCTTGGAAGAAAAGTTATGACCAACCTAGATAGCATATTCAAAAGCAGAGACATTACTTTGCCGACAAAGGTCCGTCTAGTCAAGGCTATGGTTTTTACAGTAGTCACGTAGGGATGTGAGAGTTGGACTGTGAACAAAGTTGAGCACCGAAGAAGTGATGCTTTTGAAGTGTGATGTTGGAGAAGACTCTTAAGAGTCCCTTGGACTGCAAGGACATCCAACCAGTCCATTCTAAAGGAGATCAACCCTGGGTGTTCTTTGGAAGGAATGATGCTAAAGCTGAAACTCTAGTACTTTGGCCACCTCATGTGAAGAGTTGACTCACTGGAAAAGACTGTGATGCTGGGAGGGATTGGGGGCAGGAGGAGAAGGGGATGACCAAGGATGAGATGGCTGGATGGCATCACCGACTCGATGGATGTGAGTCTGAGTGAACTCCGGGAGTTGGTGATGGACAGGGAGGCCTGGCATGCTGTGATTCATGGGGTTGCAAAGAGTCAGACACGACTGAGCAACTGAACTGAACTGAAGATAACAAAATAAGAAGAGAGAAGGACAAGAACACAAAACTGTCATTTCTTGAAAATATTCCTAAATAGAAAAGACAAGGAATCGACATATGAAATTTTATAACTAATAAAAGATTTAGCAAATATATCTGGATAAAAGATCAATATAAATTTCATTCTGAATAGAATGAAATCATCAAATATAAAAAATAATTTTAAATAGTAATTAGATATCAAGGAAACATTTATATTGTTGAATTCTAATTACTAATATTTTCTGAAGATTTTAAATTTACCTTCATGAGGGATATTGGCTTGTAGTTTTGTTTCTGGTGTGATTGTTGTTTGATTTTTGTATCGGTAATTCTACCAGGCTATCAGGTAATTATCAGGATAAAATGGACTAGGAAGTATTCCTTCTATTTTTCTGGAAGAAATTGTATAATGTGTTGGTGCTAAGTTGCTTCAGTCATGTCCTTTTCCTGACCCTCTGGACCATAGCCCACCAGGCTCCTCTATCCATGGGATTCTCCAGGCAAGAATACTAGTCAGTTGCCAAGCCTTCCTCCAGGGAATCTTCCTGACCCAAGGATCAAACCGGCATCTCCTGTAGCTCTTGCATTGCAGGCAGATCCTTTTACTGCTGAGCCACCC
Source organism: Nanger dama (assembly GCA_917880005.1). Lineage (NCBI taxonomy): Eukaryota > Metazoa > Chordata > Mammalia > Artiodactyla > Bovidae > Nanger > Nanger dama. The sequence goes on along the minus strand of CAKJTW010000025.1, from coordinate 22,729,364 downwards.
AGGAAACCCATAAAACTGGTAGAGTACCCCAGTGAAACCAGCTGTACTTAAAAAAATTTTTTTTTACTTAAATGGTTTTGAGGGGAGAGTTTTTAAATTCCAAATCCAATATTTTTGATAGAGATTCCAATTATTCATTTCATATTGAGTGAGTTAGGGTAGTTTATGTATTTTGAGGAACTGGTCCATTACATCTAAGATGTCAAATATATAAATGTAGACTTGTTCCTGGAAGTCCCTTATTCTTTGGACAGGTGCAGGGCTTATAGTGATGTACATGGTTTCATTTCCTGTATCGGCAGTTTGTGTCTTCTTTTTCTCTTTGTTTAGTCTTGCTAGAGGTTTGCAATTTTATTGCTCTTAAAAAATGGTCCTCTGTTTTCCTGGTTTTCTGTTTTTATGTTCTTCATTTTCATTCACATCTGCTCTTTTGTTATTCTCTTCCTTCTACTTGCTCTGTTTATTTTGCACTTTTCCTTTGTTTTTGAAGTAGGATTTAAAATAACATATTTAAGACATTTTTTTCTTTTCTAATGTAAGTTTTTAGTGCTGTAAATTTTCCTCTCAGCACTGGTTTAGCTGTGTTACCCAAATTTTAACATGCCACAGTTTCATGCATTACAGTGTATTTCCTTTATTTTCCTTGAGACTTTCTTTGACCCAAGGGTTATTTAAAAGTGTGTAGTTTAGTTTTCAAGTGCTTGGATATTTTCCTCTCAATTTTTATTGATTTCTTATTTCAATGCAAAGTATTCAGAGGACTGTATAATTTCAGTTCTTTAAAGTCTGTTGAGGTTTGTTTTATCCCCCGGACATGATCTGTCATGGTGAATGTTCCATGTGTGCTTGAAGAAAATATGTTCTGTACTGTTGTCAGCTGAATGTATTATGTATGTCAGTTAGACCCTTGGTCAATTGTGTTGTTTAATACTATATCCTTGGTGACTTACTGTTGCTAAGTCACTTCAGTCGAGTCCAACCCTGTGCGACCCCATAGACGGCAGCCCACCAGGCTCCCTGTCCCTGGGATTCTCCAGGCAAGAACACTGGAGTGGGGTGCCACTTCCTTCTCCAATGCATGAGAGTGAGAAGTGAAAGTGAAGTCGCTCAGTCGTGCCCGACTCTTCGCGACCCCATGGGCTGCAGCCCCCCAGGCTCCTCCGTCCATGGGATTCTCCAGGCGAGAGTGCTGGAGTGGGTGCCACTGCCTTCTCCGACTTACTGTTAGTCCTGTCCATTTCTGAGAGTGGAGTTGAAATCTCCAACTTTAATCATGGACTTGTTCTTGGCCCCATCAGTTTTTGCTTCATGTATTCGGGGCTTGGTTGCTTGGTGCACATGTTTAGCGTTGTTTTCTTCCTAGTGAACTGACTCTTCTATCACTATTTAATGTCCCTATTTGTCTCAAGTGATGTTTTTGTTCTGACTATAGTCAGTCTGAATTTAATATGGCACCTCAGGTGCCATTGCTTGCCGTTTTCACCTCAGGTGAAATTGTTTGCATGATATAACATTTTCTGTCCTATTTTCAGTCAACTCACACCATTTTTTTGAAGTGAGTTTCTTTTAGAAGTACAATGGTCAGATCATGGTTTTCTTTATTTTTTTGACTTTTGTTTAAATTCTTGGTATTTTAATTTGTGTGTTTAGACCATTTATATTTAAGGTAAAGTGAAGGTAAAAGTCGTTCAGTTGTGTCCAGTTCTTTGCGATCACATGGACTATATAGTCCATGGAATTCTCCAGGCCAGAATACTGGAGTGGGTAGCCTTTCCCTTCTCCAAGGGATCTTCCCAACCCAGGGATAGAACCCAGGTCTCCCACATTGCAGGCGGATTCTTGACCAGCTGAGCCACCACGGAAGAACTGTACAAAAAGATCTTCATGACCCAGATAATCGCAATGATGTGATCACTAATCTAGAACCAAACATCTTGGAATGTGAAGTCAAGTGGGCCTTAGAAAGCATCACTATGAACAAAGCTAGTGGAGGTGATGGAATTCCAGTGGAGCGGTTTCAAATCCTGAAAGATGATGCTATGAAAGTGCTGCACTCAACACACCAGCAAATTTGGAAAACTCAGCAGTGGCCACAGGACTGCAAAAGGTCAGTGTTCATTCCAATCCCAAAGAAAGGCAATGCCAAAGAATGCTCAAACTAATGCACAATTGCACTCATCTCACATGCTAGTAAAGTAATGCTCAAAATTCTCCAAGCCAGGCTTCAACAATACGTGAACGTGAATTCCCTGATGTTCAGGCTGGTTTTAAAAAGGCAGAGGAACCAGAGATCAAATTGCCAACATCCGCTGGGTCATGGAAAAAGCAAGAGAGTTCCAGAAAAACATCTACTTCTGCTTTATTGACTACACCAAAGCCTTTGACTGTGTGGATCACAATCAACTGTGGAAAATTCTGAAAGAGATGAGGATACCAGACCACCTGACCTGCCTCTTGAGAAATCTGTCTGCAGGTCAGGAAGCAACAGTTGGAGCTGGACATGGAGCAACAGACTGGTTCCAAACAGGAAAAGGAGTATGTCAAGGCTTTATACTGTCACTCTGCTTATTTAACTTATATGCAGAGTACATCATGAGAAATACTGGACTAGAAGAAACACAAGCTGGAATCAAGATTGCTGGGAGAAATATCAATAACCTCAGATATGCAGATGATACCACCCTTTATGGCAGAAAGTGAAGAAGAACTAAAGAGCCTCTTGATGAAAGTGAAAGAGGAAAGCGAAAAAGTTGGTTTAAAGCTCAACATTCAGAAAACAAAGATCATGGCATCTTGTCCCATTACTTCATGGGAAATAGATGGGGAAACAGTGGAAACAATGTCAGACTTTATTTTGGGGGCTCCAAAATTACTGCAGATGGTGACTGCAGCCATGAAATTAAAAGACACTTACTCCTTGGAAGAAAAGTTATGACCAACCTAGATAGTATATTCAAAAGCAGAGATATTACTTTGCCGACTAAGGTCCGTCTAGTCAAGGCTATGGTTTTCCTGTGGTCATGTATGAATGTGAGAGTTGGAGTGTGAAGAAGGCTGAGCACTGAAGAATTGATGCTTTTGAACTGAGAAGACTCTTGAGAGTCCTTTGGACTGCAAGGAGATCCAACCAGTACATTCTAAAGGAAATCAGCCCTGGGATTTCTTTGGAAGGAATGATGCTAAAGCTGAAACTCCAGTACTTTGGCCACCTCATGCGAAGAGTTGACTCATTGGAAAAGACAGTGATGCTGGGAGGGATTGGGGGCAGGAGGAGAAGGGGACGACCGAGGATGAGATGGCTGGATGGCATCACGGACTTGATGAACATGAGTCTGAGTGAATTCCAGGAGGTGGTGAATGACAGGGAGGCCTGGCGTGCTGCAATTCATGGGGTCGCAAAGAGTCGGACACAACTGAGTGACTGAACTGAACTGATTGGCTTATTAGGGCTTAAGTGTGCCATTTTATTTATTTTTCATTGTTCCCTTTCTGGTTCTCTTGTTTCTGTGGATTACTTAAGCATTTTTGTGATTCCACCTTGATTTAGTCATATAATTTTGCATATATCCTTTTGTAAATTTTCTGATATATGTATTAGGGTTGGAATTTACACACATATGTTATCAAAAGCTGCTGGTATCAGTTTATCACTTTGAGTGAAGTGTAGAAAACTTATTTCCATTTGTAATAATCTTTATGCCTCAACGATATGTGCTAAGTCACTTCAGTTCTGTCTGACTCTTCCTGACACTATGGACTATAGCCTGCCAGGCTCCTTTGTCCACGGGATTCTCCAGGCAAGAATAGTGGAGTGGATTGCCATGCTCTCATCCAGAGGATCTTCCCAACCCAAGGATCAGACCTGCATCTCTTATTTTTCCTGCATTAGCAGGTGGGTTCTTTACCACTAGTGCCACTAGCTGCTAAACAGATAGTATTTATGTTTCAAACATTGTGAGTTTGAATTTGAGGTTGTATATACAGAAAAATTAAGTTTTTGGTATAACTTTTTTGTTCATAGTTTTTTGGTTGTTTAATGATCAAATTGCCCTCTTATAACTCTGTTACATATGTCCCTAAGTTTAGAATTTTCTAGTCTGTCTTGATACATAAAACACACACACATACATATACACATTTCATCTTCAGGATTTTGAGAAGAATGGTATTAACCTTATAACTTAATGTGAAAGAATTAAAATCTTAATAGTATTTGGAAACATATACCCTTCTCCCCTGGATAGAAAAGATAGATGATATTGATATAGATGTTATATTTTGGTAACATTTTGTCATTTTCCTTGTAGAGAGCCTACAAATTTCTCATTAAGATAATTTATAAGCATTTTATGATAATTTAAGATAATTTATAATGTATGCTGTTCTTATGCATGTTATCATTTTATCTATTATAACTTTTCACTAGCTGTCAAGAAAAAAAGCTGTTGATTTTGAATAATTATCTTGATTCTAAACTCTCTTTTCCACTTAAAGTATTTAGGATATGTTCTTGAGGCTTTTAGGTTTATAATTTGATACATTCTTAATAGTATAGAAATAGTTTAAATACAACTAGTTTATGAATTTGCTTTCAAAGAGAAGCAGTATATAAAAGAAGTAACATAGATTTTTAAATTCATGCAGATCCTGATCCAAATTGCTTTTCTGGCATGACTGTCTTTATGGCACTGAACTTATCAGTGTCCTTAGCTGTTAAAAATAGTTTATACTAGTTTGCATCATGGCCTAGTTGTGACAGTTAAATAAGGTAATGAATATAAAGTAGCTAACACAGTATTGTGGAGAAGGCAATGGCACCCACTCCAATACTCTTGCCTGGAAAATCCCATGGACAGAGGAGCCTAGTGGGCTGCAGTCCATGGGATCGCTAAGAGGTGGACACGACTGAGCAACTTCGCTTTCACTTTTCACTTTCATGCATTGGAAAAAGGAAATGGCAACCCACTCCAGTGTTCTTGCCTGGAGAATCCCACGGACGGCAGAGCCTGGTGGGCTGCCATCTCTGGGGTCTCACAGAGTCGGACACGACTGAAGCGACTTAGCAGCAGCAGCAGCAACACAATATTGATAAAGAGTGAATATGCAATAAACACATTATTTCTCTATTTAATACTTACCTTCATACCTTTTGCCTGTGTTCTATGATAGAGAACCTTGGAATTGAAAAGTAGGGACATTGTGCATTTGTCTCTTTTGCTGGACCATAGTATCCTAGAAGGCCTGGAGTGGCAAATAATATCATCTGGCACAGAAACTCTGACTGATTATAATTTTCTGCTTAGGGATCAAAGTTGAGAAGGATGAGTATTGTATTGATTGATCATGTCTTCCACTAGTGTGTACTGGGATGGTGATAGGACATGTACAATATACATCATGTCTCTATATTTTGTCTGATTCACCTCTAGCAAATGAAAAGCACTGAGACAGTCCCTAAGAATGAATGAATGAATCTCCTACATTTTGGCATGAAACAAATAAAGTAAACTCATATGTGAAGTCACTCAGTCCTGTCCGACTCTTTGTGACCCCATGGACTGTAGCCTACCAGGCTCCTCTGTCTATGGGATTTCTCAGGCAAGAATACTGGAGTGGATCGCCATTTCCTTCTCCAGAGGATCTTCAAACTTACATGATCAGTGTTAAATTGAGAGGCTTACCTTCAGATTGATCAAATTTATATTTTCACGTAAGGATTTTATGAAAAACAGTATGTTAAAAAGAAGGTGAATTCTGGTATCAAACAAATTTGGATTCAAACTACACCTTCACTGCTTTCTAGCTGTGTGTCCTTCATACAAAATCTCTTTGAATTTCAGTTTCTTTTTATTAAAAGACATAATAATGTTCGAATTCCCTTAGTTTCCCTCTTTCAGAGTATGTCTTGATTTCTCTTCATTCCTGAACGATACTTTCTTTGGTTATAGGATCCTGGTTTGAAAGTCCCTATCTCTCTGTACTTGGAAGAGGTACCATTGCCTCTGGTCACCATGATTTCTGATCATAAATCTGCCCTCATGCAATCTTTTTTAAAAATGTAAAGGTAAGGTGCTATTTTCCTCTTGTTACATGAAAGATTTTTTTCTTTGACTTCAGTTTTCAGAAGTTTGATGTTGACGATGAATGCTGAAGTGAATTTCTTTAGTTTTATCTTGTTTGGGGCTCATTTATCTTAGGAGTTTAGGTTTTTGACAGAATTTTAAAGCTCTCTCTCTTCAATCCCTTAATCCCTTTTGCTAATCTCTACTTTTTCAGCTTCTTGATTGTTCTGTCTGCTAGTCCCAAGTAATCTCAAAGAGTTTATTTCAGTCCCTTCCTGTTCCTTCCACTTCCCGTTTGGTTAGTTCTTGAGATTGTTGAGTTGCTGCTTGAAAAGACAGAACAGCTACCTTTAGATTGTTGAAATTGTGTTTATGTTTGCTGTCCATATATAGACAAAGACATTTGTGGATCTGTGCTAGTATAAAGGCTCTGGATAGATTCTTAGCCTATCCAGAAATTCTTTGGGGAGCTGCCATGCATGGTGTGCAGAATCCATCTTAGCCTGTAGTTGCAGTGCTTCTTAACAGCTTGCATAGACCCTTTTCTCTACAAAAATCTGGTATTTCTGGCTGCTACAGTGCGATACAGTTGGACTATTGAATGCCAAGCTCCAAGGCTGCATCAAGGACTGAGATTCAAAGAAGGGTCTTCTTGCCGTTCACTCATTCCACTTTACTTGCCAATCAGTGCAGAAATCATCTCCATATTCTATACTCATGAGCTGTTAGAGGAATCTCTGTATCTAACTCACCATCTCATTTCACACAGGAGGCTAATGAGCCTCAAATGAGGGGAAAAGATATATTTCAGGTATCCCTTTATGACAGTTAAAGGGGGACAGCACCCTGGGCTACAAACTCCACCTTTAGGACTCTTCTTGCAGCATGACATGTATTATCAGTCATGTATATCTTACCTTGACAAGTGCTCATCACAGAAATGTGATGCATATATGACGGCTAAGCTGCCCCAAGATGGAGGTTGGCAGAACTGGTCGGTGGTAGCTAAGACCACCCAGCACAGAACTGGTGACTATTTCACTTGTATGGGCTATATCATCCACCCTGGCCAACAAATGAGAACCAACCTTAGGCACCATACAGTGGAGAGGACCTAGGGAAGTACCATCCATTACATCACATACTTGACAGAGTGTTATGACAATTAACTTATGCAGTCCAGTTGCATCAGGAGTTGAAATCTCCCCAGAACTGAGGCCCCAGAATCCTGAGTCTTCATCTCAGCTCTGCTACTGACATGCTTTGAAGCCTCCTACAACAATAAACTTCTCTTTCAGGTTCTCAGAATCAACATCTGATATAGGCAGAATAATGCCCCCCTTACCCACCTGGTACCCACAACCTAATCAGTAGAATCTGTTAAGTTATCTTGCCCAACAAAAGAGATTTTGCTGATGTAATTAAGAGATTGGAGATACCCAGCTGGACCTAATATAAACACATGGGCCCCTGAAAGTAGCCTTCAGAATGGCAATCATCAAAAAATCTACAAATAATAAACGTTGGAGAAGGGTGTAGAGGAAAGGGAACTCTCCTACATGGTTGGTAGGAATGTAAATTGGTGCAGCCACTACAGAAAACAGTATGGAGTTTTCTTAAACTAAAAATAGAGATACCATATGCTCTAGAAATTCTGAAAGTTAAAGTCACTCAGTCGTGTCTGACTCTTTGCAAACACATACAGTCCATGGAATTCTCCAGGCCAGAATACTGGAATTAGGGTAGCCTTTCCCTTCTCCAGGGGATCTTCCCAACCCAGGGATTGAACCCAGGTATCCTGCATTGCAAGTGTATTCTTTACCAGCTGAGCCACAAGGGAAGCCCAAGAATACTGGAGTGGGTAGCCTATCCCTTCTCCAACAGATATTTCTGACTCAGGAATCAAACCAGAGTCTCCTGCATTACAGGTGGATTCTACCAACTGAGCTATCAGGGAAGCCCTCCCTGAGCATATATCTGGAAAAGATGAAAACTAATTGTAAAAGATACATGCACCCCATTGGGAGCACTGTTTATAGTATCTAAGACATAGAAACAACTCAAATGCCCATCAACAGATAATTGGCTTAAGAATGTGTGATATGTATGTACAGTGGAATATTACTCATTCATAACAACGAATGAAATAATGTAATTTGCAGCAACATGAATGGACCTAGAAATTATCACACTAAGTGAAATAAGTAAGAAAAAGACAAATATCATGATACCACTTATACGTGGAATCTAAATAATAATACAGAGAATTGTATATAAGACAGAAACAGACTCACAGATACAGAAAACAACCTTACGGTTACCAAACAGAAATGAGGGCAGGGGTAAATTAGGAGTATGGGATTAACAGATTAAAACTACATAAAATGAATAAACAAGAAGGATTTACTCTATACCACAGGGAACTACTTTCAATATTTTGTAATAACTAATAATGGAAAATAATCTGAAAAATATATACTCTGCCTCATTGTGTTGTATACTTGAAACTAACACAATTTTATAAATCCACTATAATTAAAAAGCTCAAACATCAGAGAGCCTTTCCTGGCTATGATCAGAGGGATCTGTGACAATGGAAGAAGGGTCAAAGAGATTCAGTATTGCTGGCTTTGAAGGAGAAAGCGGCCACAAGCCAAGGAAGGTAAACAGCCTCTGAAAGTGAAAGTGAAGTCACTCAGTTGTGTCCGACTCTATGTGACACCGTGGACTGTAGCCCACCAGGCTCCTCCGTCCATGGGATTTTCCAGGCAAGAATACTGGAGTGGGTTGCCATTTCCTTCTCCAGGGGATCTTCCCGACCCAGGGATCGAACCCAAGTCTCCCCTCATTGCAGGCAGATGCTTTACCCTCTGAGCCACCAGGGAAGCCCCTAGAAGCTGGAAAACACAGTAAATAATTCTCTAGAGCCTCTGGAAAGGAATGCAGCCCTAACAGCATCTTTATCTTAGCCCAATTACATGCTTGTTGGACTTTTGAATAAATCTGAGTTAAGTCACTAAGTTTGGCTAATTTGTTACAGCCACAATAGAAAACTCAAGTACTATCTTGAAGTCTTGAAGTCATAATGAATTGGCTATTTTAGAAGCTAATTCCTTTAGGGACCTGATCTCCAACCCACTGGCACAGTCCTTGTTGAGGCTTCCTTCTTTCTCTCCTGGGCTATCGTAGCACTTACCTCTCCGCCTGCTTCCTGCCATTAGCTTAACTCCTGTGTGCACTGTCCACACCAGTACCAGAAAGATCAGCCTTGAATATGTTTCTGGTCTCATCACAGCCTTCTTAAAATCCTTCCCTAATGTATCATCTTCTGGACTGCTGGTTTTTTAATGTTGTCTGCATTTAGCGAGAATATCCTGTCATTGATGACACAGAAGAATATGTGAATATGAAGATATTCATCTTAGTGACATTTGTATATGCATGTGTGCTAAGTCGCTTCAGTCATGTCCGACTCTTTGCGATCACATGGACTGTAGCCCACCAGGTTCCTCTGTCCATGGGAGTCTCCAGTCAACAATATTGGAGTGCGTTGCCATGCCCTCCTCCAGTGAATCTTCCTGACCCAGGGATCGAACTTGTGTCTCTTAGAGCTCTTAGACACACACAAACTTACATGTAATTAACAGATTTGTGCATGCCTTGAAGATCACTCATGGCTTCCAGGGTAAGGCATTTTGGTCACAAAGATAAGTATAAATTTCTTCCTATGAGATAAGGACTTTGCCTGCCTCTTCATCATATCCTTAACACACACCGCACCCTCTGATACATTAAACTCCTTTTAGCTGCCCAAATATGCCAAGACAGTTTTGATCACCATGTTGTTCATCTGCTAGAATAATTTTTCCCCTCCACACTCATAACCTGACAGGAGAACAGTTTTTCATTTTTGAATACTCTTCTTAAAAGTCTTCTTTTCTTGACCAACTTTTTACTCTTTCTCTACCCACTCCACAGGTATAATCAGCCATGTCTTCCTCTGTGTTCTTCACAGCCTTCTAGACGCAATCTATCAGCCATTCCATAACTTTGCTGTGCTCTTCTTTTCAAGCATCTCGCCTCTTCTCCATCAGATGGTGCAGCCTGGGTTGGGAAGGGCAGAGGATAGGAACCCTTCCTGACCCTCTGAGTGGTCTACCACCAAGCAAGGTTCACAGAAAGAGCCAGGAGCATGACTGTCGAGTGAATGACTGGCTATGGAATTGACAACCATGTCAGAGTGTTTCTTTAATGAACTCAACCCTTTCTCTTTGCAGGTCACCTGTGCTTTACAGGTCACCCAGCTTTGCTAAGTTTCCTAAGTGTTGGTCTTGCTGAACAAATCCATTTTAATTTCCGTATGGGGCTGGGGGCTCATGGGAATCCATTTGTTGCTATTCATGTTTGATTCATTCAGAATAACTCATCACCACCTTGACCAATACTGTGCAGTTTTGTTCTCAATTCGTGGTTCCTTCTCACCAAGAATTATCTCTCCATTGACCAGGGTGTCTAGTTTCTGCCAGGAACAGATCTATTATCTGGAACACCACACTGCACTCCTGATCATAAAGTCATTCTGTGTTAACTGTGTCAATTCTGAGGATCTGAAAATGTGGCATAAAGAACACTGAACTGGAGGTCAAAAGATCTGGATTCTGATTCACACGGCCACTCACATCCCAGCAGACACATCACATGTACATTTTTCTTAGACCTAATCTTATCTGTACAATGGAAGAATTTGGAGTCGAAATACTACAGGGATTCTCTGGGTTGAAATTAATCATGTGTAAAGTCAATATCTAACCCTCACTGTATGTTTACATACAGCAATGTGTTATCTAATGTATTTCCTACTAGTGATTAGGAAAACCAGAGTTCTAAAAGTGATGTGATTTTTCCAAAATTATTCAGAACATCAGAGGGAATAAAATTTATATATTCACACAATCATTCATATAGTCAGTCTGTGTGTATTTTGAGGGTGTCTGTTATATATCTGGCACCACTGCAGGGGTAGATAATCTGAAAATGGAGGTGACCCTTGCCTTCTAGGGCCTCCCTGGTGGCTCAGCTGGTAAAGAATCTGCCTGCAATGCAGGAGATCTGAGTTCGATCCCCAGGTTGGGAAGATCTACTGGAGAAGGGAATGGCTACCTTCTCCAGTATTCTGGCCTGGAGAATTCCATGGACTGTATAGTCCATGGAGTCGCAAAGAGTCAGACACGACTGAACGACTTTCACTTGCCTTCTAGTGACTGACAGTATAATGTGGGAATCAGTCATATGAACAAATATCCTGCAGGGTGATAAGTGTCATATTAGAGGGAATCTGCAAATGCTTTGGGAAGGGAGAAGGAGGGACTGGCTAAGTGAGAAGCAGGTGGAGTCCACTGTTTTACAAAACCATTTCTCATACGTCATCTCTAGATCAGGAAGAGAAGAGGGTTTTTGTTTGCTTGTTTTTAATTTTCTCTCAAGTTTCTCTGCACATGAAAAGTAAAGTGACTTCAATAACTTCCTGAAGTCTGTGAGGGTGGTAAAGAGCAGATTCAAGAAAGGCAGAAGGGCTCTTTGGCTGCCTGGTGTGATTGCACTGAAAACTGCCTCTTTTTGGTCAACAGCCCCAGTCCTTAGACAAATTGTGATACAACATAAAGTTATCTAGATATTCATGCCTTGAGAGAGGGAACCGGGTCTTATTTATCTGTGTATTGTGGAGTTCTAGTGGGACCCCAGTGGTCTCTACCAGGAGAATTTGGGGAGGGGGCAAGTCATTTGTAATGGGCTGGTAACAGTTTGCACCAGCACTCTGAAGAAAGGACAGATAAAAACAAGTGTGGCTGAGAAAGGAAATTAGGAAAGCATGTGTTTTGTCTCAGAAGTTGGCCCTTCATCACATCTCCATGGACGATTGCCAGGGCCTGGCACAAGCAGAAGGTGAAGGAGCTATTTTCCATTAGAACTTCATGGAACTTCTGTGGGTCCTAGGTTACAAGGTACGGCCAAAGTTGCCTGTGATATGGGGGCCTTGTCCTCACTTTCATGTGGAAAGCAGTGGCTTTGACATGCTGAAGCTGCAGAGAACACTGGCCCCTTATATGATTCAAGAGACATCACAAAGGAGATAGTGTTGTTCAGCGTGGCTATGTCCAAATCTTGCGGGGTCACTCAGTGGTTGGCACCAGAAGTAAAGATACTTCTCGTACAAGGGAGCTGGTTGAGGAAGACATGTCAAGGCATTTCACTGATTTGGGCCAAAATAAGACATATTCATGAGCCCCTGGTAGATGCTGTCTGAGTTATTCAGAAGAAATCATGGCAGAAATTTTGGCAACTAGAAGTGAGTGAAACATAGGTGCTGAGGTTGCAAATGAAACCCATCATTGACCTGCCCCATAGCAGGAACTCAGTGGATGCTCCATTCAGATGGGCAGACTTTCACCATGGCTCCTCACCTTGCTCCATCAATAGGCACCCACTCCAGTCTCCCAGGGGCCTTGCCCTTTCATAGGTGGTTCTGAACTTCCTTCTCTTCTCCTCTACCATCTTATCTTCTCTCCTCTATCAGGTATCTGGACTCCCATCTCTCTTTACATTTCAGTTTAGAACTTTGAATTCTGAAGGCATTGGAGGCTCAGTAGCTAAATCTGAGTACAGTAAATGGATGAGAGGGCTGGATGGCATCACTGACTTGAGGGATAGTGATAGACAGGGAGGCCTGATTCATGGGGTCGCAAGGAGTAGGACAGGACTGAGCAACTGAGCTGAACTAAAATGCATACTGCTGAGCCAGTCCAACTTGCTACAAAGTTTAAATATCCTGGGTGCTACTGGCACAAATTTACTTTATCATCTGCATGCCTTCAACATTTTTCTTTGTTTCCTAAATCAGCAAACATAGAAAATGTGTTCAGATTTTTGCAGCAGAAGCCCTTTGAGCTTTTGAACAATCACCTAGCAAAGGTCACTGAACAGAAGGGTACACAAGGAACTTGATGACTTAATATTATTCATTCAACAAGCATTTATCAAGCCTCAATAGAACCCCTGCTGCTGGGAGTTCTTCAGGGGCTTTGTACCTGAAACGCCTCAGTAGGTGCATTGGTAGATGCTTAGGTTCCTGACTTCCCTTATTCACAAATGGCCAAGTTTCTGGAAAATTCTTAAGATCTTTTGGAATTCTAAACCTTCCCTTTGTACTAGACATGTCCATACCATGAGTAACTTTTTTATTAGACATTGACCTTCAGAAAGTATTTCAGTTCCACTTTTGAGTTTGGTTCAAGAATTTTTTGCTTTTCCTCTCTCTCATTTGAGGTTACAGGGATTAAAGTGGAAAGACTGGCCACTTAAAGAAAGTTGGACCTTTTCCAATCAACCAACTACTCCTGGTTGGTTGTTACCTAATAAATCTAACATTTCATATGAATAATTATTGATTAAATTGGTCCTGAGACATGACTATGAGAGAGACCATGACTCAAGACAAAGGCATCAAAATCTGGAGCCAGTAAGCCTGAATTTTAATTCTGGTTCTTTTTTATTATTGTTTTATATTGGAGTATAGCCAGTTAACAAAGTTGTGATAGTTCCAGGTACAGAGCAGAGCAACTCAGCCATACATATACATGTATCCATTCTCCCTCAAGGAGATCAAACCAGTCAGTCCTAAAGGAAATCAACCCTGAATATTCACTGGAAGGACTGATGCTGAAGCTCTGATACTTGGGTCACCTGATGTGAAGAACTGACTCATTGGAAAAGATCCCGATGCTGGGAAAGATTGAGGGCAGGAGGAGAAGGGGACGGCAGAGGATGAGATGGTTGGATGGCATCACCAACTCAATGGACATAAGTTTGAGCAAACTCTGGGAGACAGTTAAGGACAGGGAAGCCTGGCATGCTGCAGTTCAGAGTCATAAAGAATAGGATACAATTTAGTGACTGAACAACAACATTCTTGCCCAAAGTACCTACCCATCAGGCTGCCATATAACACTGAGCAGAGTTTCCTGTGCTATACAATAGGACCATGTTGGTTTTCCATTTTAAATATAGCAGTGTTTACATGTCTATTCCAAACTCCCTAATAATCCCTTCATCCGTCTCCCCTGCAATCATGTATATTTCATTCTCTAAATCTGTGAGTCTGTTCCTGTTTTGTAAGTAAGTTCATGTGTATCATTTCTTTTCCAGATTCTGCATATAAAGTTCAATTCAGTCGCTCAGTCATGTCTGATTCTTTGCGACCCCATGAATCCCAGCACGCCAGGTCTCCCTGTCCATCAACAACTCCCAGAGTTCACTCAAACTCATGTGCATCGAGTTGGTGATGCCATTCAGCCATCTCATCCTGTCATCTCCTTCTCCTTCTGCCCCCAATCCCTCTCAGCATCAGGGTCTTTTCCAGTGAGTCAGCTGTTCTTATGAGGTGGCCAAAGTATTGGAGTTTCAGCCTCAGCATCAGTCCTTCCAATGAACACCCAGGACTGATCTCCTTTAAGATGGACTGGTTGGACCTCCTTGCAGTCCAAGGGATTCTCAAGAGTCTTCTCCAACACCACAGTTCTAAAGCATCAATTCTTCGGCGCTCAGCCTTCTTCACAGGCCATCTCTCACACCCATACATGACCACGGGAAAACCATAGCCTTGACTAGATGGACCTTTGTTGGGAAAGTAATGTCTCTGCTTTTTAATATGCTATCTGAGGTGAGGTGAGGTGAAGTCGCTCAGTCGTGTCTGACTCTTTGCAATCCGGTGGACTGTAACCTACTAGGCTTCTCTGTCCATGGGATTCTCCAGGCAAGAATACTGGAGTGGATTGCCATTTCCTTCTCCAGGGGATCTTCCCAACCCAGATATCGAACCCGGGTCTCCTGCATTGGAGGCAGATGCTTTAACCTCTGAGCCACCAGGGTTGGTCATTAACTTTCCTTCCATGGAGTAAGCATCTTTTAATTTCATGGCTGCATTCACCATCTGCAGTGATTTTAGAGCCCCCAAAATTAAGTCTGACACTGTTTCCACTGTTTCCTCTGTTTCCTCATCTATTTCCCATGAAGTGATGGGACCAGATGCCATGATCTTCATTTTCTGAATGTTGAACTTTAAGCCAACTTTTTCACTCTCCTCTTTCACTTTCATCAAGAGGCTTTTTAATTCCTCTTCCCTTTCTGCCATAAGGGTGGTGTCATCTGCATATCTGAGGTTATTGAGATTTCTCCCAGCAGTCTTGATTCCAGCTATCATATGATAATTTTCTTTCTGTTTCTGACTTCACTCAGGATGTCAGTCTCTAGGTCCACTCATGTTGCTTCAAATGACATTATTTCATTCTTTTTCCTGGCTAAGTAGTATTCCATTGTATATATGTACCACATTTTCATCCATTCATCTGTCAATGGACACTCAGGTTGCTAGATTTGAGTTCTTGTTCTGCCACCTAACAGCTATGTGACTTTGAGCCATCTGTGTAAACTCTTCTTGCCTTGTTTTCAACTGAAAAATGAAGGAGATAAAGTATTGATGTATTTCTCATAAGAAGGTTTGAGGATTGAGTTCATACATGGAAAGTTATTAGTAAAATACCTGATTGGTAGTAACTCCTATATTTGCAAATTATAGCAGTATAATGGTTACTAGTAATAGAGGATGTATGAGTGAAAGTAAGATACAGTTGCACGCTAATACAGAAAAATTTCTATGGCTTATATCAGATACAAACTAAACTTTTTCTGTGTAAGAGAATTCACTGGTAAGTGGCAATTTCTCCAGAGATAAAAATATAAAAATTAACCATCTCCCTTAACTGTGTCTATGTACTCTAAACTATCTTCTGAGGGCTAATTCAACTTTCTAGGTATCTTAATATTAGGAGATTGGTATTGATATGATGGACAACAGGAGGACTCTGGCCATAGGAAAGTGGTAAATTGCATTTTAAAATCAATCTTGTGCGAAATTAGTATCAGCATGCTACTGAAAATCTCTCCTTTGTAGGTGTTCTGATAAGATCATTTTCTGGACTTTTAAGACCCTAGACCATGGTGGATTTGTGAAAACAGTGCTCTTCTGGGGGTTCATTACTAGCCTTGCATGGGACCATTGCTTGTGTTTCATCGTGTGCTATGCACTTTCATTGCATTTAGATTTCATTGGGTCACACTTTAATTTTAATGGAATCTCTAAGCTCTCCAGTCCTTAATGAAATAATACTTTTCTGTGGTAGGCATGCTTCAGAAGGCAGAACTGGAAGTTCCAGAAGATTAGAGGCTGTGAAAGTCTTATCGACCTTGGAGAATGTCAGACATGTAGTGGGCACTCACATTTGTCACATAATTTCATGTATTCTAAATGACTTTAACATAGCCTCCCAGGAAGAACTGGCCTATATCCTCCTTTTATAGCCAATAGGAACAAAATGTAATTAAACCATTTGCATGTTCTAATACATTGCACACAGCTCTATTCTGAAAACCCACTTAAACTCCCAGGATTTCAAAAGAGGGGGTACTTCTTTGCCCATATTCCATTTGTCACACGTTCAAATCACTTTAATCTACCACTAGTGGTGGAGAAGGTCATGAAATATCTCATTCTATAAAGGCAATTTAAACGAAAGAAAAGCCAGATAGTATATTTCAAATGAGAGAGATTCTGATGTCTATTTTGAGGAGAGGGTCATCTCAAGGTCAGAAGACAATCTACAAAATTGCCAAAAATGAGAGAGAACACTTCCAGATTACGGTCAAAGTGTGTCCTGTTTGAGATGCCCTTAGAAGTCTGGGCCCTCCGGTTGAGTTGATCAAGGGCAGAGTTCATTTAAAATGTGCCATTTTTTCCCAACATGAAACCATAAAAGTACCCAGATTCCTTTGAGTCTCAGAATCTACTTGGGAAAACCAGCTAGAGCAACTACCAGGGGCATTAAAAGAATTTTTTTTCCCCTTTGCACTTTATGTAAACAAAGTGAACATCTTTGTTTCTTTCAATGATTTTTACCTTGAGTTTTATTTTATACAATATTAACACAGTGACTTGCTTTATGTTTGTTAGCCATCTCGAAGGAAGTATTTCCTGCTGCTATATTTTCAGGGGAAATTTTGTTCTGTATGTTTTCTAAAAATGACAAGTGGCTGGATTTTTCAAATACAATGTAAGGGTATCTCTTAAAAGTGAGGTTAACACGTTAATATCCATGGTGTTTATTAAGTTGGGATTTGTTTGTTTCATATGCTTTGCTTTCATTTCACTTTTATTTATAGTCGCTTTTTCCTCTGTTCTGTTCTTGCCTTCCTTTGTCCTTATCAAGTCTTGTTTACCCCTGTATTTTAAAATATATGGTCTACTTGTTTGAATGAGTTAATTTACTTGTCTTCTAGTAGTTAACATTAGATTCTTAATATCATTATTAATAAATAAATTACACAGTCTAAATTTTATCCATTTAATGTGTACAACTCAATGGTTTTTCTGTATTTTTAAAGTTAATGCCACCGTCATCCCCCATGATCTAATTGTCAATATTTTTACCACCACACACACAAAAAAACCCTTGTTCCCAATACCAATCTTTCCCCTTTCCTAGCGCTAGGCAACCAACTAATCTGCCTTTTTCTCTGTATATTTGCCTATTCTGAATATCGAATATAGTAAATATCCAGTATAATGTTGAATAGAAATGGAAAGAGAGGCCATCCTTGTCTCATTCCTGATCTTAGGGATAAAGGATTGAATCTTTTACCATTAAGTATGATGATAGCTGCTGGCTTTTCATAGATACTCTTTCAGAGTAAGGAGGTTCTTTTCTATTCTTAGTTTTTAAAGCATTTTTATCATAAAAGGGTGTTAGATTTTTTTCAAGTGCTTTTCCCCTGCATTTTTGAATATTATTACAAAATCTTTGCCCTTTATTTTATTAATGTAGTGTATTCCATTGACTAATTTGGGGATGTTAAACCAGTCTTTCATTGTTGGGATAAATCTCACTTGGTGAAACTGTATGATCCTTTTTAAATGGTGTTATATTATGAGTGCTACTATGTGCATGTATATGCATATAGATAGATAAAAAGAGAGGGATAGAGAGAATTTTTGCCTCTCTTGTGTCTCCTTTGGGCTTCTTTGATAGCTCAGTTGGGAATGGATGTGAAAGCTGGACTATAGAGAAGGCTAAGTGCCAAAGAACTGATGCTTTTGAACTGTGGTGTTGAAGACTCTTGAGAGTTCCTTGAACTGCAAGGAGATCCAACCAGTCAGTCCTAAAGGAAATTAGTCCAGAATATTCATTGGAAGGAATGATGCTGAAGCTGAAACTCCAATACTTTGGTCACCTGGTGCAAAGAGCTGACTCATTGGAAAAGACCCTGATGCTGGGAAAGATTGACAGTGAGAGGAGAAGGGGACAACCGAGGATGAGATGGTTGGAGGGTATCACCGACTCAATGGACATGAGTTTGAGCAAGCTCTGGGAGATAGTGATGGATAGGGAAGCCTGGTGAGCTGCAGTCCATGGGGTCACAAAGAGTTGGACACGATTGAGCAACTGAACTGACTGAATGTGTCTCCTTCATTGGCAGGCAGATTCTTTACCATGAGCTACTTGGGATGCCCACATATATGTAGATCCCCCCCTTTGGACTTCAGAAAAACCCAAATGAGCATTTTGGTCAACGAAACAACTAGCACATTGGGTTTAGCGGCGGGGGGTGGGGGGTTGGGAGGGTGGGGGTGGGGGTGGTTATTTCTTTTATTCCTCATTGCTTCATGCACCTCTTCTCTCCCTCCTGAATTAGTTGTTTTTCTCTTTCCTATAAGACTGCTTCTGGTAACTTTTTTTTTTTTTTTTGCGATTTTGGACCATAATTTTTCTGAGTCCATGTATCAATGCAAATATCATTTTGCCTTGACTCTAGAGTCAAATTTTGGCTGGCCACAGAATTCTAGATTTGAAGTAATTTTCAGTGAGAACTTCTAACTTTAAGCTACTTTCAAATATACAGTAACTGATTGTTAACTAGTCACCATGCTGTAAATTACATCCCCAGAACTTATAGCCAAAAGTAAATACCTTTTGATCACTTTCACCCATTTCCTCCAGCTTTTACCCCTTGCCCTGGCAATCGCCAGTCTGATCTTTGTTTCTAGTTCCACATACCAATGAGATCACACAGCATTTGTCTTTCTCTGTCTAACTTATTTCACTTCCTTATTCTTTTTCTGCTGCATTCTAAGAGAATTCCTGGGTTCAGTCTTCCAGCTCACTAGTTCCCTTTTCAATTGTGTCCCTTCTACCATTCAAGTGATCTATTGCTTTTTTTCTTTTTGTTCACTATCTAACTTTCTAATTTTTATGATCTATAGCTTGTATTTTATGGATATAGGTCCTTTTACCTCTGACTCTGTGATTTCAGTTTTCCTTATTCTACAGTGCTGTTTTGCTTATTCCCATCCCTCTGAATTGCTGGCCATAGGGTCTCAATTTAAGTTTATTTATTTATGTATTTTTAAAATTGAAATATAGTTGATTTATAGTATTGTACCAACCTCTGCCACACAACAAAGTGATTTAGTTATATACATTCTTTTTAAATGTTTTCCCTTATGGTTTCTAACAGGATATTGGATATAGTTTCCTGTGCTGTTATGCAGTAGGACCTTGTTGTTTATCCATTCTAAATGTAACAGTTTGCATCTATCAACCCCTAACTCCCCTTCCCCCCTCCCCCTTGGCACCCACAAAGCTACTCTCTGTGTCTGTGAGTCTGTTTCTGTTTGGTAGGTAGGCTCATTTGTGCCATATTGTAGATTTCACATATAAGTGGTACTGTACAGTGTTTGTCTTCATCTGTCTGACTTATTTCCCTTAGTTGAGAATCTCTAGTTGCATCAGTGTGGCTGCAAATGGCATTACTTTGTTCTTTTTCACGGTTGAGTAGTATTCTACTGTATATGGTATCACATCTTCTTTATCCGTTCATCTGTCCATGAACATTTAGGCTGTTTCCATGTCTTGGTTACTGAGAGAGCATTGCTATGAATATAAGGGTGCATGGATCTTTTTCAATTACAGTTTTGTCTGGGTATATTCCCAGGAGTGGGATCACTGGGTCATATGTGATCCCACAAAATAGAAATAGAATTCTAGTTGTAGTTTCCTGAGGAGCCTCCCTACTGGTTTCCATGGTGGTTATACCCACCACAAGTTTGCTGTTCTCCTATCATGGGAGAACATCTCTCAATTATTGGTAAGAGTGAATTGGGCATCCCTCTTCACAGCTGAGTTTCTCTGTTTGGCTGTGCTCTATAGGTTCACAGAGCTTGTCTGCAGGGAGGAGTGGGACACACTTCCTGAATTAATCTTGCTGTTTGCAGTGAGGTTTGGAGAGTGGTGAGAGCTGTCTATGGATCTCTTTGTGTGATTGTCTTCTGGGTGTGGAAGCTCTCCTTCCTCCCCAGGTGCAGTCAGTCTCTTGTGGTCCTGCCTAATTTTCCAATCCCTCTTCCCCACAACAGCTCTTCTTCCTGGAGGCAAATACCAGCTGGGAATTTGCTGGGAAAGGGAGCAGAAGTCAGACTGATGTGCCAGACAGATCAGGTCCCTCACTCCAGGTCTTCTCCTCTTCTCTCTTTCTACCCCTTCTGGGAAAGTAGGAAATTTTCAATAGAATTTCCTCTGTGCCTCTTGGACTGTAGTCTCCATTTTTCTACCAGTTCCACCTCCTTCCTGCTTTCAAAGGATTTTTCACTGTTCCTGGACCCACTGAGGGCTTCACTACTTGGTGTGGGGCCTCATTTGAAATGGATTTTTTTTCTTTTATATTGTTCTATTATTTTAAGGGATTTATTATGGGAGAGGAGGTGGTAGCCAAGTGAAGACTGTCATCTCGTAACCAAAATGAATGGCACTTTATTAGAGCACAGACTTCTGTGGCCATCGCCATCTTCCTTGTTCAGCTGAATTCTCCGATTGAGAGAAAGAGATGAAGGGGGGAGAGAGAGAGCCAGCAAGAAAGATAACTTGGAGAGCTGTTTGAGACTCATTTGAGGAAGGGGCATCTCTTAAGGAGCTCAGGGCTGTTTATCCTATTTCCACGTCCTGTAATGACAGGTGCCACCTGCAGCAAAGGAACAAAGAGGGTATTCTTCAGAAGGATGGGATAGAATCAGAAGCTCAGCTATAGACAAACCCCAGCTGGCTTCTTTTTACCCTGTCAATAAAAGGCCCTGTGCTTGCACTGTGGCTCCATTATCCCTCCAGCATCAAAGCCAGGACAGGCTCCTCCTATCTCGGATGCTGACTGCAGCTCTTCAGCTGAGCTCTGCTTCCTGGTGCAAATGCAGCTGCTCACACTCCACATGTTCTCTGAGTGTCTTCTTATTCTTTCTTCAGGCTCACCAAGGGCAGCAAGACATTTCTTCCAAATGAGTCATTTCAGAGCTGACATGGTATCGGAATTTCCAGCTTGCCCCAAGATTATTCTTTTCCTCTAATCTCTGTCTTGATTTTTAATTTTTCTTTCTTCAATATGCCAAAATAGCCATGGGTAAACATTTATTGAGGAGATGTTATGTACAAGTCCTCCTGGGTAAAGAGGTCAGGAAAGCCCTAGCATTCCCGGAGAGTCACCACGGTCTCCCTAGAGGATGGAAATCCACAAATGAAGTGGGGTCTACAGTGTTATATGTTGAAAATCCTCTCTCCCACCTTCTGGTTACAGACACCCCCCTCCCTCTGGAGAAGTGCTCCTCCCTTGCTCCAGGTGATTTTGAAGAGATCAGGGACCCTACGTTTTGCTATGATTATGCAATTCAGGCTTGCTCAAATATATCCTCCATACTGGGGACCAGGGGTTAGCCCTGGAGGTGGTTGCATGACTCATATCAGTCCGTTTGAGTTCTTTTGGGGATTAACATACAACACGGCAGTGAAAAAGGAGCTCTGTTTTCCTAGTTCGAGTTCCATCGGCTACCTCAATACACTTAACCTTCCTCCTCATCACTTTACATGAAAGATGCTCCTTCACATTAAAAAAAAAAAAAAATGTGGCCAGTGTCAGGGAAGAGTCTTCCCAGGTAAAGAATCTGTCTGTCAATGCAAAATATGCAAAAGACACATGTTCAATCCCTGGGTTGGGAAGATCCCCTAGAGAAGGGAATGGCTACCCACTCTAGTATTCTTGCCTGGAAAATCCCATGGACAGAGGAGCCTGGTGGGCTACAGTCCATGGGGTCTCAAAGAGTTGGATGTGACTTAGTGACTGAGTATGCATGTCAGGGGAGAAGAGATGAGAGGGGGCGCAGGACAGGGATGGAAAGAGAGGGAGGGGGAGAAAGAGAGGTATGAAGACACTATGTGAGGCCTTATATCCATTCAAGTCTCTTCCCTTGCCTTCCCACCCGCTCTCTAATTATACATTGTTTCCCGAACATTTCACGTTTGCCTTCTGTGAGTCTTTGCACCACATGGTTTTATACCATGGGCAAAGATTTTGCAGTCCCTTCTCTGCTTTTGCTCCTGGGAAATATCTAAGCCCAAATATCCCCAATTCCTCCTCATACAGTTGGTCTCTGGCCCCCTTCCCCTCACCCCCTGAACACTTTGAACAGACTACTAGAATACCGTGTAATTCTTTGTCATAATTATGTGTTTTACATCTTTTCCACCACCAGACTGTGAGTTATCTGTGGGTAGGAATTGTGTCCAGTCATCTCTAAGTTCCCGGAGCCACAAAGAGTCTGGGCAGAGAGCAGAGTGCCTCGGTCACTGATTGCCCCTGGAACTGACTTTCCCTTAGGAGGAATAGGTGTGTGTGTAGGTTAGGAAGGAAGGTGGTTCTTCTAGAAAGAGGGGTCCCTCCTGCCTGAAAGCCATCCATTTTTGTCTCCTGAATCTTTTCTTTGTCAGCAGTTCTCTGACTCACAGGAGCAGTGAAAACAGAACCCTTATTCTAGGGGAAATGGCTGCCTTTGGGCATCAGGAAGGGGTTTAGGGAGGTCTTGTATGCCATCTAGGAACAGGGGACCGCTGAAGGACTTTTATCAAGGGTATGTAAATTACAGTCAGGTAATCTAGAAAGACTGTCAGATGGCCATGTGGGGACCAGGCTGAGGCTAAAGAGAGCAAAGCCTGTAAGGAACCGGTAGAGAGGCTTGGGTACAGGAGAGGGCTGGGTGAGGGCTTGGATGGTGCTGTGGGGCTAGAACGGAGGGGCCCAAGGCCATCTTATTCATTTCTTCCCTCCTGATCCCCTCAGCTGAGCAGCTGAGACTTCCTCCCTGGTGGCCTTCATCCCTGGCATCTCATTCTTCTCTGTCTTGTCTGAGAGCCCCAGAACGCCTCTAAATCAGGAGAGAACGATGCTGTCTCCTTGCCCCATATAATCCTTGGGAGTTACATCTTTGTCAGCACTTCGGCTTCCAGCTCCCATCGGATCGGTTAATGTTTCTTTTATGAAGCGAGGACACCTGATTTCTGTCAGTGCAGGGCTTAAGACTGCCTCGTCAGCACCGTCTTCCTGGCTGGCCATATCAAATAGACAGAGGAAGAAAGCAACTGAGCCGGTGATCAGATTCCAAGGCGATGATGCCAGGCCTACATGCTGCTTATGAGAGCAGAGCTCAATAGAACTAAGGCATCCCATGGAGGGAAGATGATAAGTTACAGCTTGTTGGGGCTGCCTGTTCGGCTGGTGTGGGGTAAGGGGAGGGCCAGATGCTGGTTACTTGGCCATTGAGACAAGCCCCTTCCTTGGTCTGGTCTCAGTTTCTCATCTGTAAGGAGTCAGTGATTATGGAATCCAGGCTCTTCTAAGTCTGGACTAAGGGATGCAAGGGGTCTCTTCATTGTTACAATCTATGACAGCCCCAAGAGTTAATTCAGTCCTCATTCTGCCTGGAAAATCCTCCCTCTTGCTCTTCTTTTCTCTCTCTTTTTATTTACCAAATAAATCATTCATTCAGCAAGTATCCTCTAAGCCCCTACCCTGTGCCAGGCCCTGCGTCCACATCTATGGATACAAAGGTGAGTAAGAGATGTTTTGACTTTTAAGGAGATTATATCTAGAGAGAGACTTTGAAACAGAAGCAGATAATCACCATCAAGTGACAAAGTCAGGAGCAAGGTGAAGAGGGTTACAAAGACCAGCGTTGTTACCAAAGGATTCTGTTTCATTCATCCTTCAGGTATCTGGCATTTTTCCTGGAATACAGATTAGGTCCTCAATAAATGAATGAAGTGACATGTTAGCTGGACCTGTAGGATGCATCTGTGTTTCCCAGGTAGAGAATGTAAGGGGAGAGCACTCCAAATACAGAGAGCTGTATGGGTCGAGACCTGAATGCATGAAAGAGATTGGCTGAACCTTAAAGTAGGCAGTTCTAATCCCTGACCTGCAGGGCCCTGTAGAGACCTCTCAGGAGCGGAGATTGGAGAATTAGATAGAAGGAGCACTGTAGACAATCTTTAGTGCCACAGCAAAGAACTTGGGCTTGGTCTGTGGCAGTGAGGAACCATTAGAGGTGCATGATAACAACTTTTGAAAGATTCTTCTGGGCTTGCTGCGGGTGGATGGGGGCAGAAAGTGCCCCAGGTAGAGAGGCTGGTGAGAAGACCTTCTCCACGCGGGTGCTACTTTTGGCTCAAAGCCCACGGGATGAACATGGCAGCTTTAAATCTGGATTCTTCTCCATCTTAACAGACTAGGTTGAATCACTGACTTATGGAGACCTTGATGAGGGAGAAGCAGATCATCTGGGGGACACTTTGACCTAATATCCCTGCAGACTGAATATGGTAGGAACTCAGTTGACATCTGGTCAAAGACCAGAGAAAACACAAAATCACTAACCATTTGAAATTCCCTGACTCACCCTTCCCCAACCTCTCCTAATGTAGACCTGACTGATTAACAAGAAGCATATCTCTGAGGTGGTTGGTGTGGGGAGCTGAGGACCAGACAGAGGGGATGATCTGGCTGAGGTTTTGCAGCAAGTCCGTACCTGAAGCGAGATCGGAACCTGGGCCTTCCAGCTGCTGGGCAAATGGATTCCCCAGAGTGACACAAGAGCTCTGCCTGCATCACCAAAGAGGAGCTGAATCAATTGTGTCTGCTTTGAATCAATTGTGTCTTCCTAAGCAGATATGGTCAGGCTTTTAGAGACAACGAAGCGTACATTTCCCTAGAGGTTCAGCCTCCCCAGGCTTCACCATTAGGCTGACTCATTTCCTAAAAGTAGAGTCACTTCCCTGTTTAAAAACCTTGGTTGTCCACAGGGGAAGCTCCAGCTACTTAGAGGCATCCAAGGCCTTTCATCTTTGCATCTTTCCTTTCTCTCCAGCTTCATCTCTCAATTTATCTCGGATGCACTCCAAGCAGGACCGCAGTGGTCCTCAACTCAGGCAACATTTTATCACGTGGGGAGCTTTTTTAAAAAAAAAACAAACTGTGGTTCAGACCATAGCGCTAGGAATGTGAGGAGTGGATCCAAGACATCTGTATGGTTTCTGTTAACCTATGAACAACCAGAGTGAGAACCACTGTTCACCCAAGCTACCTACTGTTTGTAATCTAAATCTGTCTCACCCTCTCTGGGGCTTTGGGCAAGGATTCCTTACTCTGCCGTGGCTCCACTTCTCTACCTGGCTCTCTTTCCAAACCACCGTGACTCTCTCCTTTTGCCATGAACCTCTGCACACACTTTGCACATCACCACAACATTTACATTCTTTTCTGTCTTTTGTGCGCCCTAAGAATACTGTGGCCTCTGTGAGGAAGATGCTATTCTGTTTATCTGTTTCTTCCTTGTCACAATTACAGGACCAGGCATATAGTAGGTGTTTAGTAAACCACTGTGGTCTAAATAAGATTTTCTGAGCCCCAGAATGACCTCTGTTTAGAAAGCCACTCCTGTTCCTAGGATGTTGAGTCTCATGAGATAGAGCTTCATTCTGAATGATCCCCAGCATGCTGTGTCCTAGCAATTGGTTTTTACATCTTCTATCTCCAAGGAAGGGAACTAATCAAAGAACTTCTACTCACTTCCTACTGAAAATGGAAGGGTATTTCACCTTTATGTGACTTAAAAAAAAAAGAGACATGAGATTATTTAGACACAGACCTTGGTTGGAGATGTAGTCCACTTACTAAGTGTATGACAACGTACAGAGAGTGTCTAAACCTCTATGAAATAATATATAAAGAGCTCAGTACTTTGCCTTCTATTTTAGGGTTCTCTAGAGAAACAGAAGATTGATTGATAGATTGATAGGTATAGGTAGGTTTATTATAAGGAATTGGCTCCTGTGATTACAGAGGCGGAGAAGTCCCAAGATCTGCCGTTGCCAAGCTGGACACGCAGGAAGGCCAATGGTGTGAGTTCTAGCCTGAAAGCAAGCAGGTTTGAGACTCCAGAAAGTACTGATGCTTTGGTTTAAGTCCAAAGGTAGGAAAAGAATGATGTCCTAGCCCATACAATCAGGCAGGAGATCCTACTTACTCAACGTTTTTTTATTAAAAAAGTTTATTGGAGTAGAGTTGATTTACAATGTTGTGTTAATTTCAGGTATACAACAGAGTGAATATGATACATATACTTATATTCCCTCTTTGTCATATTCTTTTCCCACGTAGGCCATTATGGGGTGTTGAGTGGAGCTCTCTGTGCTGTCTTTTCATTCTGTTCAGGCCTCCAGTTGATCGGGTGTGGCCCACCCACATTAGAGAGCACAATCTGCTTTGCTCAGTCTTTGACTCAAATGTTAATCTCATTCACCCTCATGGACACAGAAGAGTCTGAGGAAATGTCTAGGCATCTTGTGGCCCAGTCCAGCTGACACATAAAATTAACCATCATACCTGTCATGGTGTACATTTTCAATGTGTGTGAATTCCTTTTTTTTTCCCCAGAAAATACAGTTTCAGACATGTTGCTCTCTCCTGTCCCCTCTTGAGTACCGTCTCTGCTATCTTTTCTCACTGTCCCTCCCATCTCCCCTCTCTCTTTCCCTCCCTCTTTGTCTCTGCCCTGACCCTTTGCCTTTTCCTGTCTCCTTCTGACTTTCTTCCTCTGATTCCAGGCTGGTTCGCTCAGGATTTAACCCAGAAAAAAGAGGGAATTCCTCTGGCACTCATTCCACCTGTGTCTTTTGGGAACTCAAGGAGCACACCCAGAACACTTAGGATTAAAGGAAGCTGGGAGAAGAGTCCGCTCCCCACTTTGGCCAGAGTCTAGCACCCTCGCAGCAAGGGCCAGGGCTCTCTGTGCTGGGGAGAAAGGCAGGGAAGGAGAGAAGTGAGGCCTCTGACATGAATACTGTGCAGTGTGTTTTTATTACCGCGTAATCCATGCTTGTGCCACTTGTTCGCATACCACCAGTTAATGGAAACCTCATGTTCTCCTGCTCTGGCCCATCTTGTGGTTAACTCTTACAGGGCTAGGGTATACACCCAGGCCAAAGGAAATCCTTTCCAGAAGGAAGCCGGGTTATCAGACAGGCAGGCGCTGCCTCACATGTTGAAGGAAGTCACCATGGAGTGCGGTTAATGATAAAGGCAGGAATGTGGCAGGCAGGCACTCGTCTGGACCTGCCTGTGGAGCTGCTGGTGAAATTCCACAGGACGTTTGGTGTGCTCATCGCTGGGAGCCCAGGCTACCTTGGGATTCATGCAACTGGCTGCTCCTGGCATGCTGCTCATTCTCTTGGAGCTTTGATTCATGTGGGAGAAAGGTCTGAGGAATCCGCACACACAAGGCACAAAACAAATGCCTGGGAGGAGGGCTGTGTGTTGCTACACAGCATGAGCTGTGAGTTTGTGCAAAGGCTGTGCTGTCTCTCTTTCCAAGGAGAAAGCCTCTAACTCCGCCTAGGTTGCCAGGAACAGCATCCAGAGAAGGGGATATTTGATCCTGAAGGTCTTGATGAACAAAAGAGATGTTTTTAAAATCAGACAAGTAAGGAGAGAGGCCAATTCTGTGCCTCCAATGCCAAGAAAGCAATGTGTGGATGGTCTAGAGATCTCTCCTTATGCAGAGAAGGAGGCAGGGCTTGTGACATGGTTAAAGGTGCCATATTGCCTTCCGATTCCAACTTTCTGGATAGCTTGTGACCCAGCTTTTGTTTCCTCCCAGTAAACTGGGGGCCAAAATAATGTCTTCTCAGAGACTGCTCTGAAGTGTATCCTATGAAATACTTCCAGCACTTAGCCCAGTTCCTGGCATGTTAAAGGCCTGGACTCACATTGGCTATCATTAGCATCGGGGGACAAAGGACAGTTTGGAGTGGTCGGAACACAAGTGGTTTGGGGACGATGGATAGACCCAAGGTTAGTCTGGGACCAGATGGTGGAGGAACCGAAGGCTGTACTAAGGATTTGGACTTGATCTGCTGTGTCATGGGAAATCACTGAAGGTTAATTTATTTAAATACTGTCCTCCAGTTGGTTTCCCTTCCTGGAAGATCCTTTCCAGGAAGTCTTTTTACTTTCTCGTCAGGGATCCAAATAGTCCTGGGTCACTAATACCCATCACCTGCCATAGAGAAGCATCAGCCACCATAACTCAGACCACACTTGCCACACTGTGTCCTCAGACCTTGTTCTGACACTAGCTCCAGGGCATCAGATTCAAGAGACCTCATCTGAGTTTTCCTTCTCATCATTGCTGCTGAAGGTCCATGATTTGCAAAACAAGGACAAAGAACTGGGTCTGATTCTCTCCAAAGTTCTAGGCCCCAAAGGAAATTTTGTAAAACAATGTCTCCTTTGTCCTAGTTAGGATGAGTTGCTTGGCAGGTGAAAAACCCTGGAAATTTGCCACCAAGTGGCCATGTGACCTGCAAGTAACACTGATGGGATTTGAGCAGCAGTTCACCAATGGCGGCTGCTGGCCTGTTTGTGGGGTTATCAGGGTAATGGATCCTGGCATTCTGCTCGCACCATCTTTACAAAACGTCACTTTCACTTTATTGTACATTAACCCCAATCTCTTCACAAGCTCCAAAATAAAACTTCTTTGCAAACAACTGAAGTCCATCTGCTGCACTATTAAAAATACCCTAGTATGAAAATACTTAAGCATTAGAGAAATCTATGATCAGAGATATTATTGTGGATCCACCTGAACATACCTGCCTTTGATTGGGAGAAATCAGTCTTTCTTTCTCCCTTAGGTGAAAGATTTATTACCACCCCCACTCCCATGGTAACAAAAGAACCCCAAATTCCCAAGAGTGATCAAATTTCAAATATTGCATGCTATTATCCAGGGTGGCTCAGACAGTAAAAAAAATCTGTCTGCAATTCAGGAGACCTGGGTTGAATCCCTGGGTCAGGAAGATCCCCTGGAGAAGGCAATGGCTACCCACTCCCGTATTCTTGCTTGGACAATTCCATAGACAGAGGAGATGGTGGGCTACAGTCCATGGGGTGGCAAAGAGAGGGACATGACTGAGCAACTAACACAAATGTCCTTATGAGCCCATATATGAATGGAACTCAGCTTATCAGCTGCTGATACGTTGATTCTCTTGTTGGGAATGAATGAATGACCCAATGAGTGATTAGCAGATAAATGCTCCATATCCCCATTTAGTGCATGTGGATTTTATTCACCTCTATTTCTATTCTTTGATCAATTACCCTCCTTTGAGAGAAATAACATTTTCCCGTGTTATTGCTAACAGTCTCTAGGTTGGGTCTCACTTCCTTCTCTAAAAGAGCAACCCCCGGCAGCGAGTATTTAAATTAATCCACCTCTGCTGCCATTCCACGCAGCCCATCTATCACAGCAATTTGTGCAAATGCCACTCTAGTATCCAGCTCTATGTATCATGTATTTTGAGATTGCACAGTTCCTAAGGCCTTTGTAAAGCAAACCTTTCATGAATAAATCAGGAAATACCCTGATGCATGCTTTATGTAGAGGAAGATATTCTATTTAGGTCACGCAGGGAAGTTCTGCCAAGTTTGCTAAAATGAACAAATCCCCTGAGTGCAGTCTACCTCTACACAATTCTGAAACACAAGCAAGTCTCTCCCAGGCCCCCGCGGCCATGCTCTGTCAACACTGAGGACTCCAGGTCTATAAAGTATTAGTTTGATCACCTGAGGCTCCAAACACTTTCAAGTCAGGAGCCAGTCTAGGGGTTCTGCTAGTCCATGGGAAGAACTTTGCAAATGGAAAATTTGTCCACTGTGGTGCCTAGGGCAATGGAGCTTCTGCAAGTGAAGGAGGAAGGAACTAGAAAAATTACAGTGAGTTTGTTGTCCCGGCTTGTTTTTTGAATCCACTTAAGAAAGTCCCTGACTTTGTTTGAGTCCAAAGCATTTCAGTGGACCCTTTTGAGCCTCCCAGAACAAAGGATGTGTGGCCTAGTGAGCCCTCCCCTTTAGCAATGGAAATACTCCTGATAAGGATAAGGATTTCCAGATTTCCAGCCAACCTCGAATTATGGTTATCTGGGGTAGAAGAATGCAGAACAAAATGTTGAATGATTCCCTTTCCTTTTAACAGGGGCAGCCAGGCCCACCAGCTTTTGCCCAGAAAAAGCTGTATGAGATTAGAAGATCTAGTCTGAAGAAACAGATGGAGCATTGACTTGGATTCCGGGTAGTGAGAACGTGGAGAAGTCACAATATCATTAAGAAGGTGGGCAAGATGTCTGGACAGAGTCTAAGCTCACAGCACCTTATTTGGATGGGGTCTGATGTTTGCTTTCTGGGTTCCCAAATTTATCTGGGACAGGGCAATTTACACCAGTCAGCCACTTAAGGACTGATTCCTTCTAACAAAAGTCAAAGGAAACAAACTCAGAACAAGTTAACATCATGGTTAGCAGCGTATCAGCCCATACCCTGATATATTGTAAAGTCAAAAGATAATCCAAAGGTTACCTGTGAGTAGATTCAGGACAAAGAGACTTAGTTCTTATTGATGTCCCTAATTTGAGAAGTTGCCTTTTCAGCAGCTTTGCCCCTTTGCTTATGTTGTATATTGAAAGACCATATCTTCTCTCTTTCCAGTACTCTCTTCCAAACATCTGTCTTTGGTTGAAGCTTTTCCTGAGATTTGATGACGCCAGCTTTACACAGTTGGACTATGCTAAGGGCATGCTTTAAGGATCTCACATCTCTTTAGCTTCTGTTGCCATTCACTGCCAAGGTCAAAAATGTACATTTAGTTGGTCACAGTCATTTACAGCCTGATGTACTAACATTTACCTTCGGAAAGTGTTACTGATTTCCAAGTCCTTCCCTAACTTTCATCTTGTTAAACCACTCACATGATTGATTGCCAAGTTTGAGTCCAACCTCATTCCTAACAGGCTGAGTGAATTCAATCATGTTTGTTCATAAAATGTTGACTGAAATCCATGTTCCCTTATCTTGGAAAGAAGGACCATTTGAAAGAATTTGTATCAAAGCACAATGTGAACTGTAAGTTGCAATACAAATAGGAAGTGGTTTTGCTGAAGTGTTTTCAAGAATGAGTCTGGGTTTTCCTTTTGTTACCTACTGCGTTCTGCAGCGTCTGGCATACAGTTGGAAATCAGTAAGTTTGTGTGTTGCTTGTTGATTGCCTTATAAACAGGAGCCTAAGTATGTGGACCAATTCTCTAAGGAAGAGGAAACGGAAAGGGCTTAGGAGAATGGACTTGCTTTACTTGTTACAAAAGTCATGTAAGCGCAAAAGGTAAAATTTAGAAGATACAAGAAAATAGCAAGAAGAAAATTAGACTGCTTCATATTTGCAACCTGTTAGCGTTTTGCTGGGCCTGAACACTTTGTCTCTCTCTCTGACTTCCACATGCACTTGTGTGTTCTCAAATAACAATACTGTCCCTTTAAGTGCCAACTACTTAGAGCTGGAAATATATTTTTCAGCAGGCAAAGGAATAGGAGATTAGTTCCCCAGCAAATCTATTAGTTCATTAATTAATAGAAATCTGAGAAATGTCAGTGAGGGCCTGCTTTTACTCTTTAAGGTAATAAAAGTAATAATAGCTAATATTTATTCAATGCTTACTATATACCAGGCATTGGTCTGAGCCCTTTATATACATTAACTTATTTTATCTTCATGACTACCCTAAATGGTAGATGTTACAGGTCCATAATCCCTTACCTATAATTTCACAGTCCAAAAGCACTGGAAAAGGGTTTTGGACAAGTTCGATACAAACTCCTTTGGTAGCAAAACCTTATTGAATCTAACATGAGTCTTTTCATGGTCTTTATTAATCCCACTTATGAACAGTCAAGTTTCACTGAAAAAATAGGAGTGTGTTTGATAGAGTGTTGTAGACCCTTCTGAAGGTTTCATGAATGAGCCAGTCCACACATTTTATTACTATGGTAAAATATGAAAAATTCTGTATTCCAAATCATAATCCAAAGATTTCAAGTCTATGATTATGAATGCCATTAATATCTTCATGTTACAGATGGAAAAACTGAATCATAGAGGCATTAAGGAACTTGCCCAAGCTGCATCAGGATTCCAATCCAGACGACTGGCTTTAAGAGTCTGCACTAAAACTTTACATCTGTTTAGTTTTCAAAAGCTTTACAGTCCTTTCAGCACAATAACTTTATAAGTTATACTTAAGAGATCTTATTCTATTTTATAATCAAGACAAGTGTGATTTAGGGAAGTTACGTGACTTGCCCAAGGTCCCATCACTAATGCAGTGGGATCAGGACTCAAGTGCAAGTCTCCTACTTATCATCCTAGTGCTCTCATTGCTGCCCTGGGATTGCCTGAAGAGTCACCAAACTCCAGCCATAACAGCCTTGTTTTCTCGCTCAACACCAGCATGACTGCTCAGGCAGGCTGCACAAAATCTCTTTTCCCTTTTTCAAGCCACCCATCATCAGAAAATGTGCAAGAACGCTTAGAACTGTCAAAAGTAACTATCCACAAGTCACCCCCCAAGTCAGAAGCCTGAGTTGCTCCCCTGGGCCCTATGGGCTTCTGGAAGCCAGAGTTCACTCTCTGCTCCTGACTTCCGGTGGTCCATCCCATGCACAGCATTGGGCCAGAGTGCATGCCTGTACAGCTGGCTGGGCCTCTGTGTGAGGCACCTGCATTGTAACTGATTATGGTGGGATGGAGGAGACCTCAGACACTGGCAATTGCATGATAGTGGTGTGAGCCAAACTCCTTATAGAAAAGTCTGGAAGGAGGGGGTTTGCCACAGGGCACCCAGGTGTTTCCCATTCTAGGACTCCCCTGTTGCCCCACAGATCTTCCAAGATCCCCCAGATCTGGCTTCCTCTGGAAAGTGAGGTCTCAGCCATAGCATCTCTAGCCAGACTCTGCTGTTCTCTGAGCCTCCCCTTTTACTCAGCACATCACAGCCCATCTTCTCTCTGCTTCTCCATCATGATCCACACTTACTCCCCCTACACACCCAAAGTCTCAGGGTACACCCCCTGTGGGCTCTAGCTGCACCCTGTTTGCCCTCATGGGAAACTCCACATCCCACCCAAGAAGACCAAGCACTCCAGAAATCTGAGTGGATTCTCAAGCTAACAGGCCATCTCTCTGGAACAAGGTTAACATAGTAATGAAGAGGGCACAAGAACATAAGGCCAGAGATCTGAGACGTAGTTCTGGCTTTGTGGCTTTGGACAAGTACCTGACCTCTCTGGGGACATGTACCTGTCATACAAATGACACATGAATATCGTTTGGATCCAGAAGAAGTTGAATGTAAAAAGTCCAGATTTACAATGGTATTGCCTCATGCTCTAAGACAGAAAGCTGACCAGGTCCAGATCCTTGATGGTGACATATGCTGACATTCTGTTGACACCTTGATAGTAAATCTGAGGCCGAGGTCATGCTGTTCCTTCTGCTTGGGCTGCTCTACTCAGGTAGGGCAGAGACAAATAACCCCCTCCGTATGAGCTTAGGACATTGCAGTCTGCCTTTTGGCAAAAGTTTTCTGCGTCTGTTTGGCTCCTAGCACCTAGCTCCATTTCTCCTTGGTCTTGGCTCCTAACTTCAGCTTCATCTCTACTCTAGGCCATCTTTGTAGCCAGTGAGGGTGCAGCCCCTCTGATCTTGACCTCTATGTTCTCTTTTTGTGCTGTGGCTTTCTCTCACTCTCTGTCTATTCATTCATGTTTGGATTTTTAAGGTAATGAAAGGCATTTTTGCCCTGGGCTACAGAACTCAACCCAGAAGCTGCCCACTTGGCTGAAGACCCCCAGAGCCAGGAGGGAGTAACTGTTTCAAAGGGTTTACCTATATGCCCCCAGCACTTCAGAAGTTTATCCTCTTCCTCCCATCTCAATTTCCCCAGTGGGGTGAGGCCCTGCATCCCTGGGGACTCCTTCCTGGTGGGATCCTAGAAAGAGACTCAGGCTCACTTCCAACTGTGCTCCTTCTGTGGACTATCTGGGGTATCTCCCCTCTGAGGTTCCAGTGGCTGTCTACAAACTCACTGTGGGCAGGATTCACAGGGCCAGGGTAATAGAGGAGATGAGGATGTTGAGGGAGCTGTTAGCAGATCCTCACAGATTTCTGCAACTACCGTATCTCCCTCCCAATACTAACAACACTGAACCCTACTCTTTTGCTTTCATGCCTCCTCCTCTCATTAGACTTTGAACACCCTGAAGGTCAGCACTGCTCCTCTGAGTTACCTGCTTCTAATTCCCCTTGCTCTTGTTTGTATCCCAGCAGACTTGCTGATTGAAAGAATGCCAGCTAAATGAACGAGTGAGGGAATGGATGAGCCATTCAAGAGTTATGCATGGAAATAAATGGTATATCAGATGCATTCAACCAAGACCTGCAGGAAAAGGTTGACAGAATTATCAGAGCAATTTCATGAAGTTGGGATGTTCTGTCCCTTAATTAGATAGTAAATGGCTTAATTTGAGTGAATTAAAGCGGGACCACATGAGCTACATGAAGATAGAAGACTGGACTTGCACTACAGCACTGCCTGAAGTCAAGAGTTGCCTGCTTGCACATGGCATCACCTGGGGCTTTTGAAGACAATTACTGGACCCCACTTCAGATTGAGTCTAAATCTGAGGCTAAGGTTCAGGCACTGGCATTTTTAAAAGCTCCAGAGGTCATTCTCCTGGGTAATCATGGTTGGGAACCACGGTCTGGGGGACAGCTGAGCACTGGGATTTTGTCTAAAATCCAGTTCACTCCCCTGCCAGCTGTGTTCCTCCACTTCCTCATCTGCAAATGAGGATCACGATATCTACCTTCAGAATTTCAAATGAAGATAAAATAACATATGCCTTTGTGATAAGGTCAATGCTCTGTGTACCAGTGCTTGCTACTATTTCCCTTGGCATTATTATCTTTATCATTCTGTGTCAATGTCTTAGAATGCCTAAGTAGGAAATCTATTTACTTTAGTTATTTAGGGCTTCTCAGGTGGCTCAGACAATAGAGAATCTGCCTGCAATGTGGGAGACCCCAGTTTGAGTCCTGGGTCTAAAAGATGCCCCAGAGAAGGGAATACCCACTGCAGTATTCTTGCCCTGGAGAATTCCATGGACGATTCAGCTCATGTCCAAAATGGGTTAAGAACTGTACAAAGTACAACCCCAAAAGGAATTGGACCAGATTCTGAGCTAAGGATGCCCTATGTACCGAAATACCTACTGTGTTTGAAGTTCTTGATATATATTATCTCGTTAAAAAGAATCATTCATCAAGTGGCTCAGCTGGTAAAGCGTCTGCCTGCAATGCAGAAGACCTGGGTTTGATCGCTGGGTCGGGAAGATCCCCCTGGAGAAGGAAATGGCAACCCACTCCAGTACTCTTGCCTGAAAAATTCCATGGATGGAGGAGCCTGGTAGGCTACAGTGAATGGGGTCTCAAAGAGTCAGACACAACTGAGCAACTTCACTTTTACTTTCTTTCATCTCATGAAGGGGTTATTACATGTCTACAGATGAGAAAACTGGCTTGTGTGGGTTATCTCCAAAGTCTTCCTGCTCCAGTGTAGGAGAGCCTGGTTTGGACAGGGGTCCCCCTGCTTCCAGGTCTGTGCCCCTCTACTCGGGTATCATTGAGCACCTAGTATATACGTTTTGGGCATAGCCTCCCTTCTCTCAAACAATTTACAGGTTAGAGGAAGAACCGACTTGTGCTGAGTGGGGGAAAAATCAGAGGATTTTTGAAGGGAGTGAAAATTCATTTAAGACTGGGAAGATAAAAAGGATTTCGCCAGGTAGGAAATGAGAGCCTAAGGACATTCCTGGTGGGGAAGCCAATAGGAGGAAAACCAAAAGGATGGGGGGCACAAGCGGATGATTGGGGATGGTTGCAAGTTATACACTTGGCTGCATTAGCTTTATTCCTCACCTCTCAAGTGACTTTCTTAAGAGGGACTTCCTTTCTCTGAAAGACTCCTAGAGGGACTGGAAAGTACTCTTAGTAACATTTTCCTCTCCACGTGTCTTCTTATCAACAGCAAAAATCTCTTATGTATTCTGAGCTACTGTTCTGATGTCTGTGGGAGCTTCACATGTCAGTCAAATGCCAAATATGCACAGGGAGTTCCAGCATGAACAAGGGCACTGGGTCTCCCCCATGCATGTCAGACACAGCATGTGTGCATGTCTTTGTGCATGCAAAGGCATGCGTGCCCATGCACACACACAGCAGTGAGCAAGGAGACGGAAGAATTCTGTTGAGCCCAGTTCTTGCTCCTCAGACACGACTGAGGATGCTTGGTTCATTTTTCTTTGCTAACCAGACTCCAAGTCCCATCCGCTCCTTGCGAAGCATCAAGGTCAATGCCAATTTCCCCTCTGTCATCCCTGTCTGTGGCTGAGCTGTCTGTGGTGGAAGAAATGAATGTTCTCCATAGCTCCCAGCTCTGGGCTGGCCACTTCCAGCCTGCTGACAAAATGCAATTGTGCTATATCACAGCCAAGCAGAATATACACTGCTGGTGTTAGTGGCCTTTGTGTGGCAAGGCCACAGAAGGGGAGAGCCTCCTTAGGAAGAGGCTATTCCATCATCCAAGGTCTGCCTGAGCCTGTTGAGAACTGAAGCTTGGGAAGAAAAAAAGCCTAATACATGTAATATGAACTCTGTGGTTTCCTCTTGTTCCTGGCATAGCTGAGGCCGTCACATTTCAGGTCTCCGGCTCTACAGAAACAAAAGGACCATGTGTGTTAAAAGCATGCAGTTCCAGAGATTAGATCAAAACTCTGATTGGAGAACAAGGTTAATCATGGGTTCATCACTTGATGACCTCTGCAGGCAGGGCTGCAACCCACTGAGTTTCTAGTAAGCAGAGACCAAATGCAGAAGGCGCCCTATAGGCTCAGAATGCCTGGATTCCAAGGGGGAGGGGGCTCCAACCTCCAAGCTGATGCCTACAAGAGAATGGGGGTGGGGCGGGGGAATGTTGCAGGAAGTGAGGTTTATAAGCTCCGTCTCCATAGAATGTCTGGTCAGTCCCATTTAGCAATAGGAAGGAGAAAGGAGCTCTTAGCAAGCTGGCTTGGGGGCTTGCTATTGCAGGAAAGAAACCTGGTGTCTTCTTTTTGGCTGAAAGGCTCCAGCTCTACTCAGAAGGGCACAGAGAAACACAACCTTGGAATGCAGGGTTAAGAGGCTCACCATCAAGGATCAAGGTGGAAAAATACTTCTGGAAGCTGGCCTGGTGGAGGTGAAAATGAACTCTGCTGCTTTGTTTACAGTTATCCAAGGGTCACATGACTCTCATCAAATACCAGAGCACAGCCTGAGTTTAACCCAGTCCTCTCTGGAGCATCAGCATCTGTAATTCTAGAACTAGGTATGAATCCCAGGCTCTAGTAAGTTCTGTGATCTTGGGCTAGTAATTTAAACTCACATGACCTGTTTCTTCATCTGTAAAAGGAGCTAAAAGCCAATGGGGCCATATTTTGTGAGACAACGTGGGGAAAAGCCTATTACATAGTAAATACTCATGTGTAAACTGGTAGAATTTTCCCCAGCTTCTTAGCCAAACTCTCCCATCCTCTCCTGCCCCATATACCTCTCTTGGTCTTACTTTCTTCCTGAAACACACAAAACTGCTTAGGGTTTCCTGCCACCCTCTGCTCCATCCTCTGGCCAACATATACAGCGACACAGAAGATGGTGGTCCATGACTAGAGGAGTTCTGCCTTCACATGTATTATTTCCTCTGCTTGGGAAGACCTCTCCTACTCCAGGATGCCTCTGAAACACTGAAACATGTCACATGCTTCCTCGCCTACGAGCTTTCCTTGAGACAAACAATGCCTTTCCCCAGCAGAGCAGAGTTCACCAGTCCCGTTACATGCTCTTCCCTCCGGAGTGACAATGCTAGCCTCTTACTGCAGGAACCACACTCTGTACTTACCTGTGAATGTGTCTGTCTCTCCTTTGGGGAGCCTGAAGGCAGGGACTGTATCTATTTGGTATCCCAGGTTCTTTGTAGACTGTCTGAAACAGAAAAAGTAAGAAGTACTTATGGAACATTCATTAAATTGAAGCAAATTTAGCTCATTGGAGCAACTGAGAAGAGAATGGTTTTGATGAAAGCATACTTTCAGCTAACTACTTTCAGAATACTTTCAGCTAAACAAAAGCTTCTTCATCAATTGCTTCACTTAATTCTCACAACAAGCCTCTGAGATTAGGAAGGCTTGAGGTATTATTGTCATTTTGGGACTGAGGTTCCTGGTGCAAAAGCTGTGTGCATGGTCATACCACTAGTAAATTGCACAAGAAGGACGAGAATTAAGGTCTATTTCTAAGATGTTTTCCTCCACTGAAATCGGCTGACCTGAATAGTGACTAGGGCACACTACTGCCTTTCCACAGCGCTTGGTCCCTTCTTCTGTCTGCACCACACTGTACAACCTCATGTTTCTCCCCAAGCAGGCCAGCAGTTCTTAACCTGCAGGATCCCATGACATGCAGGAAAGGTGAAGTTCACGATGATGGGTAAGGATGAGATGGGACATATACACAAACTAAGCTGTGGACTATGCACAGTTCTCCTGGAACTAGGTAAAATTTCACCTATTTTACTCCATTTAAAAAATTCTAAGGGAATTCCCTGGTGGTCCACTGGTTAGGACTCCACTCTTTCACTGCCAAGGGCCCAGGTTCGATCCCAGGTTAGGGAACTAACTAAGCTGCACGACAGGCCAAAAAAAAAAAAAATAGTAAACTAAAATTAAAATTATAAACGAATACAACCCAAGGTAATATTGTTATAATGATACATTTAGTTCCTCTTAATTTTAATGAAAAGCAGCCATATAAATAAAATACTCATTTAAATTTGTTAACAAGAATGATCTGTCACTCATCTTATAATTACTCACATCAGTGTAGTGTCGAATTGAAGCTGAGAACTGCTGAGCTCAGAGCTGTTGAGATGGACAATGGTTTCTGTTGCTGTGGAGGCTGCAAACAAAACCAAGTTTACCTATTAATAAATAATTGCAAATGCATAAATAATTCCAGTATTCTTGCTTGGAAAATCCCATGCATGGAAGAACCTGGTGGGCTGCAGTCCATGGGATCACGAAGTCGGACACGACTGAGCAACTTCACTTTCACTTTTCAGTCATGCCTGGGAGAAGGAAATGGCAACCCACTCCAGTGTTCTTGCCTGGAGAATCCCAGGGACAGAAGAGCCTGGTGGGCTGCCATCTCTGGGGTCGCACAGAGTCAGACACGACTGAAGCGACTTAGCAGCAGCAGCATAAATAATTATAAGTAGATAATATTTATATAAGAATGTGTATACATTTCATAGTAATTATAAAGGAAGCATATGGGACAGAGGTTTGGGGACCTGCTTTAGGTAGGGGATCATGGAAGGCACTTAAAGGAGGTGATAAATAAGTAGTGGTCTCTAGGGTGGGGATCACAGCCAAAATGCTGTGCCACAGGGAGTTCAGCTCAGTGCTCTGTGAAGACCTAGAAGGGAGGGATGGGAAGTGGGTGGGAGGGGATATATGCATACTTATAGATGATTCTCATTGCTGTAGAGCAGAAACTAACACAACATTGTAAAGCAATTATACTTCAATAAAAGAAATAAACCAAAATACTGTCCCAGAGATCTACTCAGATACAGAAAAAAAAAAAACTTCTGATATTTTTAAATCTAAAAATAAAGCATTATATTTATTTCAATCTACTGGTAATCTCTCCCTCTCTTTACCTTCTTCACCTGGAGAAGGGAATCATCCCAACCCAGGGATTGAACCCAGGTCTCCCACATTGCAGGCGGATTCTTTACCAGCTGAACCACAGGGAAGCCTGAGAATACTGGAGTGGGTAGCCTATCCCTTCTCCAGGGGATCTTCCCAGGAATCAAACTGGGGTCTCCTGCATTGCAGGCAGATTCTTTACCAACTGAGCTATGAGGGAAGCCCAATTGGTATTTTTTAAAATCTAAAATTAAGACATTATATTTATTTATATATACTGGTAATCTCTTTCTCTGCATCGCCCCACCTTCTCTCTGGGTTCCCCCTACCCCCAGTTTGTCAGATGAACACATATCACACACAATAAGTTAGGTTTCTTGAGAGGGAAAAATGGAATTCTACAATGTGAGGGGCAATCAGTGCACCTCACTTGCTCTTTCCCTTCTCATGGATAGTAATGCATTACAGTCCGTGAGTGCTTGCTTAAGTGGATTTTCAGATTATATTATCTAGTTTTAAATAAATGAACACTGATACAATTGCCAACAAAGGTCCATCTAGTCAAGGCTATGGTCATGTATGGATGTGAGAGCTGGACTGTGAAGAAGGCTGAGTGCCAAAGAATTAATGCTTTTGAACTGTGGTGTTGGAGAAGACTCCTGAGAATCCTTTGGACTGCAAGGAGATCCAACCAGTCCATTCTAAAGGAGATCAGTCCTGGGTGTTTTTGAAGGAATGATGCTAAAGGTGAAACTCCAGTACTTTGGCCACCTCATGTGAAGAGCTGACTCATTGGAAAAGACTGATGCTGGAAGGGATTGGGGGCAGGAGGAAAAGGAGACAACAGAGGATGAGATGGCTAGATGGCATCACTGACTCGATGGACGTGAGTCTGAACTCCAGGAGTTGGTGATGGACAGGGAGGCCTGGCGTACTGCGATTCATGGGGTTGCAGAGTCGGACACGACTGAGTGACTGAACTGAACTGAAACAATTAACAAGTGGCTGTAGGAACTTCCTCCAGAGAAACCATGGATAGAAAATAATAGTAGTAAAGTAAAGGCAAGCAACAGTAGGAAAACAGCAACTGATCCATCTATTCCTTCTGCAAACCTTTGTTTGCTTCCTTATGGAGTTAAATATACTCATAATAAAGAAACATAACAAAAATCCTCCCCCAAATGGAAATTATTAGGATGACTTGAAATATAGATTTATATCCACTACCTTTAAAAATGCACTATTCAGTGCTTGGGAGGTAGGAAAAATGGGCCAATACTGGTCACAGGATACAGCATGGCAATTATAGCTAATAATACTGTGTTGTATATTTGAATGTTGCCAAGTAGGTAAACGTTCTCACCACAAAAAAGAAATGGTAATTATGTGATGGGATGGAGGTGTTACCTAATGCTGTAGTTGTAATCATTTTACAATATATAAGTGTATCAAATCAATGTTTTACTTCTTAAACTTAAGTAATGCCAATTATATCTCAATAAAGCTGGGGGGTGGAGACAAAATGCTATATTTATAAAGTATATAGTTATTTATGTAAAATAGCTTTTATCTTTATTTAGCATTTCCCTTGTAGATCTATATATATTTTATAATGTAGTCGTGTCCGACTCTTCGTGACCCCGTGGACTGTAGCCTACCAGGCTTCTCTGTCCATGAGATTCTCTAGGCAAGAATACTGGAGTGGGTTACCATTTCCTTCTCCAGGGGATCTTCCGGACCTAGGGATTGAACCCGGGTCTCCCACATCAGAGGCACTTTAACCTCTGAGCCACCAGGGAAGCCCAGTGTAAATTATTTGCAAGTATATATAGTAGAAGTATGACTTGTATATAATTTATAAATAAATAAATATACATACATTGAGAGTTTAGGTTTCTGATACTCTGTCATTTGCCCATGATAGAGTATCAGAAACATTTGAAGACCATGGATATAAGGGAATAGCAAGTAATTAGCCATGTGACAAGCAGGTCAATAAACAATTCAGGCAGCTTGAGTAGTACTTGCAAAGACATGTTTGGAGAACTGAGGAAAGGCTGGTGCAGCTAGAGGGTAAACAGTGGAGAGAGGAGGCAAGGGCAAGGTCATGAAGGACCCTGGAGACCATGGTAAAGGGTTCACATTTTATTCTAGTGAAATTACCATGACCTGTAAGTGTTTAAAGCTGTGGAATGATGAAATATAAGTTTTAAGAAAATTGCTTTAGCTGTTTGGGGATGACGGGATCATGCTGGGCAGGCACAGAAGTGAAGCAGCTAGTTAGGAGGCTCTCACAGTAATATGAGCAAGAGCTGAT
The DNA here is from genome assembly GCA_917880005.1 of Nanger dama. Lineage (NCBI taxonomy): Eukaryota > Metazoa > Chordata > Mammalia > Artiodactyla > Bovidae > Nanger > Nanger dama. Next base: position 22,686,812 of record CAKJTW010000025.1, on the reverse strand, counting down.
GGTGGCATGAGCTAATGTGGTAATGTACAGATGAAGAGAGGTAAACAGATTTTAAAAAGCATGTTGGTTATAAATCCAATGGTACTTGCAGATAGATGGAACAAAAGATATGTGAGTGGGAAAGAAAAATCAAGAACAATTTCCAGCGTCCTTACTTGAGCAACATGGTGAAATTTGGTGGCACTGGTTAGATGGGTAGTGGGTTGGATGATGGAATCAAGTTATCTGTTTTAAGTACATAAAATTTGATATTTCAGTGAGAAATCCAAGAGAAGATGTTGATCAGGTGGTTGTATGGTTATGCATTTGGAGCTTGCAAGAAAAATATCATTGATTGTCCTTCAGTTCAGCTTAGCTGCTCAGTCGTGTCCAACTCTGCAACCCTGTGACTGCAGCATGCCAGGCTTTCCTGTCCATCACCAACTCCCAGAGCTTGCTCAAACTCATGTGCATCAGTGATGCCCTCCAACCATCTCATCCTCTGTTGTCCCCTTCTGCTGCTGCCTTCAGTCTTCCCCAGCAACAAAGTCTTTCCCTGATGAGTCAGTTCTTTGCATCAGGTGGCCAAAATCTTTGAGCAATATTGACTCCATTTGATTTTCTAGTCACATTTCCACCTTTTGTTCAAAATCTTTTGGGCAAAAGCATCGGTGACCAATTGCTTGTTTACTTGTCATTAGCACTGACTTCTTTGGTGCTGGGAAGGCTTCTTCCCAGAAAATCATGTCTTATGAAGGCAGCAAAGAGATGGTTGTGCAGGAGATATGCTTTTAGAGAGTTTATGGACACATCTGAGGAGGCTTCTAGAAAGTGAGTCTTAGGTAGCATGGACTATATGAGAAATTCATGGATCTTCATTAGGAGGAGGAGTAAATCAATCACCTCTATAAGTCAGCTATCATTATTCCTTTGGAGGCTGTCATAGTACGGCAATGGAAGACACAAAGCATATGAAGTTTAAAAATGACAAACAGAGGATAAATTAGAAAAATGATTAGTATGACTGGTTGCAATTTTGATAATAACAAGGCACCAAATCTAGAAAGGAGCCAGTTGAAGAAGATTTCTAGATGTCAAGGGGTTGAAGCCTCTTTTTACAGTTTGAAATGTCTCTGATGATGGCATTGGGTGTTTATATAAACTTTCTGAATCACTCATACAGGAACTGATATAAAGATTGTCTATACATGAGCTATTATGGTAATTTCCCGAGGTTTATATCAAGTTGTCCAATTTTAGATTTCATGGTTTCAGAAAAAGGGCATTTTAGTTCTCAGTGATTCCAAGTCAAAATGATTAGAAGAAAAACTAGAAACAGTAGTTTGGAGAGTCAGAGCCCGATATTGGAGGAAACTAGAATTCAGGATCTAGTTCATTTTACAGGTAAATACCAGAACCTCAAAGACAGTCAACAGCACTAGAATCTATTACCCACAGAGGCACATTACTGAAACATAATTTTTCTTTCTAAAATAACACTCATTCTACCAACATTGTTAAATTAAGATTAATTTTTCATTAAAATAAGTTTGATATCAACAAACTTGTCCTGATTATTTATATAAGTGTTAGTTCAGTTGAGTTGCTTAGTCGTGTCTGACTCTTTGAGACCCTATGGGCTGCAGCACGCCAGGCTTCCCTGTCCACTACCAACTCCTGGAGCTTACTCAAACTCATGTCCATTAAGTTGGTGAATGCCATCCAACCATCTCATTCTCTGTCATCCACTTCTCCCATCTCCAATCTTTCCCAGCATCAGGGTCTTTTCCAATGTGTCAGTTCTTCACATCAGGTGGCCAAAGTATTGGAGCTTCAGCATCAATCCTTCCAATGAATATTCAGAACTGATTTCCTTTAGGATGGACTGATTTGAGAGTCCCTTGGTCTGCAAGGAGATCCAGAGTCTTCTCCAACGTAACAGTTCAAAAGCATCAATTCTTCAGTGCTCAGCTTTCTTTATAGTCCAACTCTCACATCCATACATGACTACTGGAAAAACCATAGCTTTGACTACATGGACCTTTGTTGGCAAAGTAATGTCTCTGCTTTTAATATGCTGTCTAAGGTTGGTCATAGCTTTTCTTCCAAGGAGCAAGCGTCTTTTAATTTCATGGTTACACTGTTTATAATAGCCAGGACATGGAAGCAACCTAGCCATCAGCAGATGAATGGATAAGAAAGCTGTGGTACATATACACAATGGAATACTATTACTCAGCCATTAAAAAGAATACATTTGAATCGGTTGTAATGAGGTGGATGAAACTGGAGCCTATTATACAGGGTGAAGTAAGCCAGAAAGACAAACACCAATGCAGTACACAAATGCATATATATGGAATTTTCAAAGATAGTAACAGTAACCCTATATGCGAGACAGCAAAAGAGACACAGATGTATAGAACAGTCTTTTGGACTCTGTGGGAGAAGGCGAGGGTGGGATGATCTGAGAGAATAGCATTGAAACATGAATATTATCATATGTGAAACATATGGCCAGTCCAGGCAGGGCTGGTGCACTGGTATGACCCAGAGAGATGGGATGGGGAGGAAGGTGGGAGGGAGGTTCAGGGTGGGGAACACATGTACACCCATGGCTGATTCATGTCAATGTATGGCAAAAACCACTACATTATTGTAAAGTAGTCAGCCTTCAATTAAAATAAATAAAAGAAATTAAAAAAAATTTTCATGGCTGCAGTCACCATCTGCAGTGATTTTGGAGCTCAGAAAAATAAAGTCTGTCACCGTTTCCACTGTTTCCCCATGTATTTATTTGCCATGAAGTGATGGGACCAGATCCAGGATCTTAGTTTTCTGAATGTTGAGCTTTAAGCCAACTTTTTCACTTTCCTCTTTCACTGTCATCAAGAGGTTCTTTAGTTCTTCTTCACTTTCTGCCATATGGGTGATGTCATCTGCATTATCTGAGGTTATTGATATTTCTCCCAGCAATCTTGATTCCAGCTTGTGCTTCATCCAGCCTGGCATTTCTCATGATGTACTCTGCATATAAGTTAAGTAAGCAGGGTGACAATATACAGCCTTGACGTACTCCTTTTCCTATTTGGAACCCGTCTGTTGTTCCATGTCCAGTCCTAACTGTTGATTCTTGACCTGCATACAAATTTCTCCAGGAGACAAGTCAGGTGGTCTGGTATTCCAGTCTCTCTAAGAATTTTCCACAGTTTGTTGTGATCTACACAGTCAACAGCTTTGACTTGGTCAATAAAGCAGAAGTAAATGCTTTTCCGGAACTCTCTTGCTTTTTCAATGATAAAACGAATGTTGGCAATTTGATCTCTGGTTCCTCTGCCTTTTCCAAATCTAGTTTGAACATTGGGAAGTTCACAGTTCATGTACTGTTGAAGCCTGGCTTGGAGAATTTTGAGTATTACCTTGCTAGTGTGTGAAATGAGTGCAGTTTGCGGTAGTCTGAGCATTCTTTGGCATTGCCTTTCTTTGGGATTGGAATGAAAACTGACCTTTTCCAGCCCTGTGGCCACTGCTGAGTTTTCCAAATTTGCTGGCATATTGAGTGCAGCACTTTAAAGCATCATCTTTTAGGATTTGAAATAGCTCAACTGGAATTCCATCACCTCCACTAGCTTTGTTTGTAGTGATGATTTCTAAGGCCCACTTGACTTCACGTTCCAGAATGTCTGGTAAGTGATCACACCACCATGGTTATCTGGGTCATGAAGATCTTTTTGTATAGTTCTTCTGTGTATTCTTGCCACCTCTTCTTAATATCTTATACTTGGGTTAGGTCCATAACATTCTGCCCTTTATTGAGCCCATCTTTGCATGAAAATTTCCCCTAGTATCTCCAATTTTCTTGAAGAGATCGCTAGTCTTTCCCATTGTTTCCTCTGTTTCTTTGCACTGATCCCTGAGGAAGGCTTTCTTATCTCTCCTTGTTATTTTTTGGAATTCTGCATTCAGATGGATATATCTTTCCTTTTCTCCTTTGCCTTTTGCTACTCTTCTTTTCCCAGCTATTTGTAAGGCCTCCTCAGACAACCATTTTGCCTTTTTGCATTTCTTTTTCTTGGGGATGGTCTTGATCACTGCCTCCTGTACAGTGTCACAAAACTCCATTCATAGTTCTTAAAGCACTCTATCAGCTCTAATCCCTTGAATCTATTTGTCACTTCCACTGTATAATCATAAGGGTTTTGATTTAGGTCATACCTGAATGGTCTAGTGGTTTTCCCTACTTTCTTCACTGTAAGTTGAATTTGACAATACGAAGTTCATGATCTGAACCACAGTCAGCTCCTGGTCTTGTTTTCGCTGACTGTACAGAGCTTCTCCATCTTTGGCTGCAAGAATATAATCAGTCTGATTTTGGTATTGACAATCCAGTGACGTCCATGTGTAGAGTCTTCTCTTGTGTTCATGGAAGAGGGTTTTTGCTATGACCAGTGCATTCTTTTTTGAAAACTGTGTTAGCCTTTGCCCTGCTTCATTTTGTACTGCTAGCCAAATTTGCCTGTTACTCTAGGTATCTATTGACTCTCTACTTTTGCATTCCAGTCCCCTCTAATGAAAAGGACATCTTTTTCTTTTTTTTTCAGTTGTCCTTAAAGATTAGTATCTTCCATGAAGGATCCACCATCTCTAAAGCCTTGGGATTTGCTCCATTATAATGATGGGGCTTAGTAAATGTCTTTTATGCCTAGAAGTTTAGAGGAAAGGGAGACAAGAGAAGAGGACTTGACTAGAATCTATCAGGGAAGCAGCCAGAGTCCTGGCACACCCTAGACCCTCCATGGATTACGGTCCAGTCATTCTCAATTGACAAAGCCCAGTAAGGCAGGTGAGGTTCAACAGTAGGAAAAAGAGCTGGGCCAGCTCTAAGGGATACAGGCAAAAGTGCATCTCCACCTGGGCCAAGATATTTTATGGAAACTCTAAGTGATGAAATATTATATAAAACAGAACAATGAGGGAGGGAACTTACTTATTTCTGCTACAATCGGAGCATTAACTAGAAAAATTTAAGATTTGTTAGAAAGAATAACAAAGTTCCTGAATAGGAGGTTTTTAAAATGCAGTTGCTTTCTTAGATACCCCAAAGCATCAATTAGAAATATCAATACAAAAAGTACTCAACTCATCATAAGCGAAAACAAAAAGGAATGATTAGAAATGTTTTAGATAAAAAGGAAAACTATAAAATTATACCTAGCAATGCAAGATTTGAATAAATGCGGAGGCAGATTGTGCCCCTCTATGAGAAAGTCAAGTATTTAAAGACGATAAATTCTTCTAAATTAGTGCATAGGAGTAAGAGGATGCCAATCAGAATTCCAATGGAGTTTTCCTTTGGAACTTGATGAAATCATTCAAAAATTTATTTTGAAGAATATATGTGTGAACACAGCAAAAGAACCCATTGGTTAAATGAAAAGACAACCTACTGAATGGAAAAAATTTTTTTCTAATGACATGACTGATAAGGGGTTAATATCCAAAACATATAAACAGTTCATGCAGTTCAACATCAAAAACAACTTGATTTAAAACATGGACAGAAGACAGAAGACGGTTTCCAAAGAGGATGCTCACAGGCAAATGAAAAGATGCTCAACGTCACTAAGCATGAGGGAAACGCAAATCAAAACTGCAATGAGGTTATTACCTCACACCTGTCAGAATAGCTATCATCAAAAAGAACAACAATAACCAATGCTGGCAAGAACGTGGAGAAAAGGGAACCCTTGTATACTCAGTAGAAATGTAAATTGGTATAGCCACTATAGAAAACATAGTTTCTCAAAAAGCTAAAACTAACATGACCCAGCAATTCCACTCCTGGGTATATATCTGAAAAACAAAAACAAAAGCACTAATTCAAAAAGATACATGTATCCTAAGGCTCCTGATGGCATTATTCACAGTTACCAAGATATGGAAGCAACCTAAGTGTCCATTAACAGATGAATGGATAGAGATGTGGTACATATATACAGTGGAATGCTTTTGATGGAATGTTGTTCCATCTCTAAGTTGTGCTCAACTCTTTGTGACCTCATGGACAGCAGCATGCCAGGCTCATCTGTTCTCTTCTCCCTCCCTGTGATTGTTCAAATTCATGTCCATTGAGCCAGTGATGCTATCTAAACATCTCATCCTCTGCCACCCTCTTCTCCTTTTGCCTTCAATCTTTACGAGCGTCAGGCTTTTCCAATAAGCCGGCTCTTCACATCAGTGGCCAAAATATTGGAGTTTCAGCTTTAGCATCAGTCCTTCCAATGAATATTCAGGGTTGATTTCCTTCAGTATTGACTGGTTTGATCTCCTTGCTGTCCAAAGGACTCTCAAGAGCCTTTTCCAGCACCACAATTCTAAAGCATCAATTTTTCTGCACTCAGCCTTCCTTATGGTCCAACTTTCACATCTGTATGTGACTGCTTGAAAAACCATAGTTTTGACTATATGGACCTTTGTCAACAAAATGATGCCTCTGCTTTTTAACATTCTGTCTATATTAATTCAATATTTAATAAGCTTTCCTTCCAATAAGCAAGTGTCTTTTAATTTCATGGCTGAGGAATATTCCAACTACCATACAATTGTGCTCATTTCACATACTAGCAAGGTTATGCTCAAATTTCTTCAAGCTAGGCTTTAGCAATATGTGAGCTGAGAACTTCCAGATGTACATGCTGGGTTTAGTAAAGGCAGAGGAACCAGAGATCAAATTGCCAACATTCACTGGATCATGGAGAAAGCAAGGGAATTCCAGAAAAACATCTACAACTGCTTCATTGACTAAGCCTTTTAGCATAATGTGGATCACAACAAACTGTGGAAAATTCTTAAAGAGATGGCAGATCCAGAGCAGTGTACTTGTTCCCTGAGAAATCTGTATGTGGGTCATGAAGTTAGACAGACACGGAACAAATGACCGGTTCAAAACTGGGAAAGGAATACAACAAAGCTGTATATTGTCACCCTGCTTATTTAACTTATATGCAGAGTATATCATGTGAAATGCCAGGCTGTATGAATCAAAAGCTGGAATCACAATTTCCAAGAGAATATCAACAACATCAGATAGGCAGATGAGGTTGGCAGAAAGTGAAGAGGAACTAAAGAGCCTCTTGATGTAGGTAGAAGAGGAGAGTGAAAAAGCTGTGTTAAAACTCAACATTCAAAAAACTAAGATCATAGCATCTGCTTCCATCATTTCATGGCAAATAGAAGGGGAAAAAAGTGGAAGCAGTGACAGATTTTATTTCCAACATCACTGTGGATGCTGACTGCAGCCATGCAATGGAATGCTACTCAGCCATTAAAAAAAAATGAAAATTTGCATTTTGCTACTTTCAACAACATGGATGGACTTGAAAGGTATATGTTAAATGAAATAAGTCCGATAAAGACAAATATTATATGATATCACTTTTATGTGGAATTTAAAAAATACAGCAAACTAGCGAATGTAACAACCACCACAAAACAGATTCACAAATATACAGAACAAACTAGTGGGTGCCAGTGGGGAGAGGGTAGGAGGGAGGGGCAGACATAAGGGTAGGGGATTAAGAGGTACAAAATATTATGTACAAAATAAGGTAGAAGGATATATTTGAGAATAACTAGTAATGACTGAAGTGACTTAGCAGTAGCAGCAGTAACTGGGTAAGAAAGGCTAAGAGGGTAGAGCAGTCTGTAGCCCAAGGTGAACTCAGAGGGATTAGTATAAGATAAACTCTTCCCGTAACTACTTTCTTGGCTGGTGCTCAATACTGCCCAACAGTCTTGGTCAGTACCCAAAGCCAATTCCAGAACTTCCATTTAATTGTACCAACACACTCTCTATTATAATGGAATGTTTCATTCCAGTACCTTTTCCATTATATTTACAATTTTTATAAAATGACTGATTCTCTCACTAGATTCTTATGTTTATTTTCCTACTGTCTAACATAGAATCTAATATATTTTTATATATATAAATCATTTGAAGTGAAGTCACTCAGTCGTGTCCGACTCTTTGCAACCCCATGGACTGTAGCCCACCAGACTCCTCCACCCATGGGATTCTCTAGGCAAGAGTACTAGAGTGGGTTGCTATTTCCTTCTCCAGGGGATCTTCCCGATCCAGGGATTGAACCCAGGTCTCCTGCATTGTAGGCAGATGCTTTACCGTCTGAGCCACCAGGGAAGCTTTGTTAACAAATAAATATTGAGATGCTATTCATTTCTGCTCTATTATCAGATGAGAATTTTATTCAGTCAGTATTTATCATGCACTGACTAATGCTGTGGCAGTTACTTCAGAAGCCAACAACTGTTCTGTTGATAAGAATTATCAAGTCTACTAGGAGGATAATTTCTGGTACCTCTTAGTATAGATTATCCATTTCTCCAAACACCTGGTACCTGTTTCTCAAACTTCTGATGTTTTACGGAGGCTACTTAAGAACAGCCACATGTGGTGTCCCACTTGATCTCCCTGGAGATCAGACACTCAGTGTGTAGTGTCCTAGACATGCCAAAGCTTAAAATACACTTTCAAGTCTGCTCTCTCTCTCAAGTTTTCCAGATTTAAAGCAAAAAAGTTTCATTGTTTCAGTTCATAAAAGTACTTAATGTCATGAGGGCTTGAAAATTTGAAATAACAAAAAATGTTCCAATATTTCTTCTTGGCTAGAAATTGGATTAGGGTTTTACCACCAACCCTAGTCTTCTTGCTTTGACACAAGGATGAAGAAACTAGTTGCTATGTATTGCAGTTGATTCCCTAGGCAGTCAATTTTAACGCCATAATGGATGAATATTGATTGATGCTCTTTTTCAAAATCACTTGAAAATCCTGACACTGCAGTGTCTACCTGTGAACTCAAAATGCTTTTGAATGAACCTCAATTAACTGTAAAAGTAGTTTGTCTCTGCCTTGTGCTATGCTTAACTGGTGAATTAATAATTCAAGAGCAGACATTTTGAGATATTCCCAAGTCCAAATGTTCAGTTTTTTTAAAAAGTAGCAATCATAATTAATTGTTCACAACCATGCACCAGACAGTGTCAAGTATAGGGGATTTAAGATACAGAAGACTGCAGTAGCCCTTGTTTCCCCTATTGACTACCTCCATATAAAAGCCAAAATGAATGTTATATTTGAATGAAAAATATAATCACATGTCCCCCAAATCAAACTCTCCAATGGTTTCCCATCAATCATGGTCAGACTGGCCCTACTTGAATTGGCCCTTGCCCACCTCTGTGTCTTCACTACTGGCATTCTCAGTCATTCCTTTCCCATCACACTGACTGTCCACATGCTTCAGAACCCATTGAACTCCTTCAATCTAGACATTTGTACTGATGTTTTCTCTATCTGGATATCTTTTCCCCCACATTTCTAAATGGCTTGCCTTCTCATTCCAGACATCTGAGCACAAAGTTACCTACTTATAGAGAATTTTCCTGGAAGCATTTCAAATTAACAGCATCACAACCATATCTTTGGAACTTTTATCCTTCTTCACTTTTCTTTACAGCACTAGTAACTACCTAAAGTTAGGTTACTTATTTACTTATTGACAGTCTCAACCCATATATAATGTAAACTTCATGTGACCATAGATTTGACTTGTCAACAGCTGTATCCCCAATGCTTCATGTTTATATAAATGCTCAATAAATAATTTTTGAATTAGTGAATAAATGAGTGTCTGAACATTGCTCTTAAGGGAGCTTCATACGTAGATAATTATTTCTTTTAAAAATTTCTATTCTGTCTAGAGGATATTACTATGTCTTTAAAAAATGAGGAAACAGCCTCAGGAAGGCTAAATAAATTTGCCCAGGGTTATCAGCTAGAAAAGTGATAAAACTCATATTTAAACCCATACTGTTTCATTCGTAGTGAATTCACTAATCTGTTCTTGAATAATATATTGATCTTTCACACAAGATCATATAAAATTTGCTTTTCTCACATAGCCTTTCTATTTATTTGCTTGTCGGAAAATTTTTGGTAGCTGCTCATGTATCACGGTATATCACATACCAGAAGTAATCTGATACACAGAAAACATAAACAGCATGTCTAGGGAAACATATCAAAAGTCTCCCAAGTAATAACCTGAAGTAGTGAAAAATTGGAAGTAGCCTGAAGGCACGTAATATCAGAAAACTGGTGTAGTCAGCAGTGATACACTCATTACAGTGGCATATCATGTAGCCCCTGAAAGTTATATTTAAAAATTTTTCAATAACATAGAAAAATGTTCCTGACACATAATTTGGTGTTTAGTGTATATTATAAAATTAAATACAAGATTTGTTCTTCTGGCTATGAAGGAGTAGCTAGTATCAGACTAACCTTCCAGTGCTGAGCAACTACAAAAGCTACATAATCTACAAAAGGCAGCTATTTGAAGAAGGGCAACTAAAGCACCCAGGGCTCGAGAGACAAGGGTTCCAAAGAGAAAGGAAAAGAACTCAGGTAAACTATATGTACATTGGGCTTCCCTTGTAGCTCAGTCGGTAAAGAATTTGCCTGCAGTGCAGGAGACCCAGGTTCAATCCCTGGGTTGGGAAGATCCCCTGGAGAAGGAAATGGCAACCCACTCCAGTATCCTTGCCTGGAAAATCTCATGGACAGAGGAGCCTGGTGGGCTGCAGTCCATGGGGTCGCAAAGAGTCGGGCACGACTGAGCGACTAACACTTACTTACTCTATGTACATTTGTCACTGGTTTTCACCCTTGGACCATTTGCCAACTTGCAGTGAGGACATGGCTTTAAATAAGAAACTGGAAGGATAAATATCATAGCAGTATTGATGAGCTGGAGAAATAAAACTGAACTTCAAGTCTACCAATGCATTCAGTAGTTGATGAGACAAGATTCTAGAGAAAAGAGAAAACGGAATACAACTCTGAGCACAATTTCTTCTAGAGGTATTTGCCAAAGCCAAAGTAGTGTATACATGTTTAAAATAGCTTCTAAAGAGATAGAAAGCTAGGTGGAGATTTTATTAGTTTCATGATGCTGGTGAAATAAAAATTCTAGAAAAGGTCTTGGTAAACCATCTACATCCTCAAATCATCATATTCCCAGATTGGACTGAGATAATCTGTCAATGGTCAAAGGAGAAAATAATTTCTAGAGGAAACTAAATTCATCCAATGCCTCCTTAATAAAAATAGCCAACATTCAATTCAAAATTTTGAGGTGGGCCAGCAAACAGAACAAAATACTCAAAGAAAAAAAAAATTGGCAGTAGTAAGGAACCTACAGGTAATCTAGCTATAGATTAGATTATAACTGACTTTTCAGTAGAAATGATGGAAGACAGAAAGCAGTGGAACAAAAGAACTTTCAAAAATTTTATGTCCAATAAAAACATCTCTCAAAAATTAAGGTGAAATAAAGATGGCTTCAGACAAAAATGTTGGAAGAACTGATAACCAGCCAAACTGTACTAAAAGAAATATTAAATGAGTTCCTCAGGAAGAAAAAATTTTATTCCAGATAGAAGCAGGTAACTCAGGAAAAATGAAAATAATCATAAATATGAGTATAGCATGAAGATCAGAAGGGGATAAATGAAATCAAGTTTTGTACAATCTTTCCATTGTTTGAGAACCTATAAAATTAAATCAATAATGCATATTGAAATCTGCAGGATAACCTGTAAAAATTGAATAAATGAAAGTGTATAAGTGTATATATATGCAAAGAGAAGATAAAATAAATTTTAAAATAATTAGTACATAGGACATCTTTTAAAGGAAAATAAAAGAACACAAAGTAAATGAGACAAAGAGAAAATAGTATATTTAAACTCAAATGTAGTAGTTAGTTGTATTACATATTACATATTTTAAATACCATAATTAAACACCAAAATTTGGCATACTATCAACAGAGAAAATAAAAATCAACTAGAGGCACATTATGAGACAAGTCTTAAATATAAAGATAGAAATTTAATATACCTATACTAACAGCAAATAAAGTACTTTTGAAAGCAAGAAGAATTACTAGAGATAAAGTGGGATATTTCACTAAAATTTTTTCATTCAAGTGGAAAAACACTAATTCTAACTTTATATACATTTAATAACATTAGGTCAAAAAATATAAACTGACAAATAACATACTTCTTAGTTACTGATAGGAAAAAAAATAGAAAAACAGAAGGAAAAATCTGTAGGTCCACATGGCTTTCCACGTGAGTTTTTCTAATCCATTAAGTAAAAATAACACAAAATTATAAAGTCTTCCAGAGAACAGAAAAAGAAACTTATTAAGTTACCATATTCTTAATACCAAAACCTGACATATATGTTACAATTAAATAAAACTACTGGCCACTTTCTCCCATGAACGTAATTTTAAAATTCTTAACTAAAATATTTGTAAATCTAGCTCAGTGATGTATGAAAAAGGTAATACATTGCAACCAAACTGGGTTCATTTCAGGAATTAAAGATTGATTTAACATTTTAAAAAAAATCAGTAGTTAACTTCATTAGTTGCATGAATAAGGAAAAATTATTCAATTTAAGAGATTTATAAGAAGCATTTAATAAACTTCAATACAATTTCATAGTAAGCAATTGCTTTGTATCCATAAACATAAAGAAATCTCACAAATCAATAAGAAAAATGTCCAATTTTGAAAATGATCCTATCTATGTTTGAAACGAGTACTCTACAAAAGGAGATATGTGAATGGTCAATAATTAAAGCATGAATTAGTCTAGATAATTACTGCTAAGTATTAAATTGTGTCTGTCAAAGAATTATGTTTGAAGTCATAAACCTGGGGACCTGTGAATGAGACCTTATTTGAAAACAAAGTGTTAGTGAAATAGAGCTTTTTTTTCCTCAAAGTTTACTCTGTTGAGATAGGCTGGATATTGCAGCAGGGCTCTGTCAAGAACCTGGAGCCACTCAGAAGTAGCCAGATTCCTGCTTCTTCTATCTGAGAGTGATTTATCCATGCTGCCCTAACTTCTAAAACGGTCATCTGTCTCACCCACAGGGCATACTGCTAGGACTTGACCAATATCCTTGGGATAAGATGTCTCTGCCCTTACTACCAACTGTGATATAAAGAAAAAGCACAACTTTGGAGTGAATCACATTTGAGTTTAACTATGAGACTGACAACTCAGCAGCTATGCAACCCTGGGCTTCCTCCAAGCCCCTCTTGACCTTCTGTCCATTCAGTTCAACTTAATTTAATCCATCAAACACTAACTGAGGATCTGGAGTGTATTTTTAAAAACGTGCGCTTAATTCTGGAGATAAAAAGTATGAAAAAAAAGTCTCAATCCTCATGGTACTGTAAAATGGAAATACCACACTTTCCTCAGTTATTTGTTTTTGTTTTGAGAATTCATGGGATACTATTTAAACAAATATAGCACAGATTGGGAAGATCCTCTGGAGAAGGAAATGGCAACCCACTCCAGTACTCTTGCCTGGAAAATCCCATGGACGGAGGAGCCCGGTAGGCTATACAGTCCATGGGGTCACGAAGAGTCGGACACGACTGAGCGACTTCATTTCACTATAGCACAGTTTGTCCATGTGGTAGGTGTCAGTATTATTTTCCTTTACCTATTTCTTCTATACTGCCAATATTTCCTTCGCTGTGTGCTTTGAACCAGTTATCTTACCTCATTGCACTTCTGTTTCTCCACTTACAAAATGGGAAAACAATAAGATGTTTACCACATCCATTAGGATGTATAATTTGTTCTGCCAATAGCAAAACTTGAGTGGAGTTGTTCCAATTATAGATTGCTTTGTGATGAACCCCTCCACCCCGCCAAAACCAAAAAACATAATGGTTTAAACCAACCACATTAATTTTGCTGACAAATCTGTCCTTTGGGCAGAGCTTAGTGGCAACGTCCTATGTCTGCTCCCATCCTCATTAGAAAGAGAGCAGATAGAAAACGGAGGACTGGATCATAACAAGGGCTATGCACTCCTGTGTCTGGTGGTTCAGGCTGGCTGTGTGTTGGGATCTCAGCTGGAAATGTGGCCTTTCCTGGTGTCTGCTTGGTTTCCTCATAGCGTAGAGCCTGTATTCCATGGGTGAGTGTCTCAAGAGGAATAGGCAAAAGTTGCAGTCAAGTTTATGACTTAAGACATTACATAGTGCATCGCTGCCTTGTTTGCAGGCTGACCCTGGCTGAGGGTAATACAGACCATTCTTTTTGGTGGAAGGGGTGTCAATGTCACGTAAGAAGAGCGTGGGTGATGAAGGTTTGACTCTGTCATCTTTAGAACAATCTGCCTCAGATTTTAAACAACAGAAGTTGAATTTTTACCCTGCTGAAGATCTGTGCAGGGGCTCTGGTCACCTGAGTCACTTGGGGATTCAGTTTGATAGAGGTTTCATATATTACCATAATTGGTGAGACAGGAAAAAAGAATGTAGTTTTCTCCTAAAGCATCTCCAAAGTAACACCTGTCAATTCATCTCACATTTTATTGACAAAAATGTCACAAGGCTGAGCTTCAACTTCAGAGAGGATAAGGAAGGGCAATCCTACCACATGTCTGGAAGGAAAAAACTGGATATTTACAAACAGTCCTCATGACTAACATACCCAACTGCATAGGGTTTCTATGAGGATTAAGTGGGATAAAGAACATGAGGTACTCGATACAACTTAAATTATTGAACATGTTCAATGAATCATACCCATAATACTTATAAATATGTAGTTTGTGTAATGGCAAGGCATTTTCCTGGCTATTTCCAATACTGCACATGAGTTCTTGAGGTTCCTACCGTCCTCCCCTAGGGAGTCTGAAGTCAGAGGCTTAGACTGTAGGATTGTTAGCTTTCTCAAGCTTGGGTACATTTAGAAAGCTCTGTCATCTCACTGAGACTCAGAAAACGCACAGTGGAGATTGATTCTTGGCATGGAAAGCTGGAGAAAGTAGGCCAGGCACAGCTTTTATAGAGACTTAGAATTTAAATCTTTATTTTTCATTTTGGGCACTGACTTAGCATTATCACAGGGAGAGAGTTGGGTACCAGGCATTAGCTATTTAAGCGAAATAAGTTGACAGACTTACAGGAAATTGACTTAGCCTTGAGAGCGAAAGAGAGAAACGTCAAAAGATGCCCACATGCAAATAATGATGTTCCTGCGACAATGTCTCTCCAGGGCTGTCATCTCATCTTCTCACAGAATAATGTTTCTGCATTAGGGACTTCTTCCCAATCTGTCCTTTACTCTAGTTTGGTGACTTGTTGACCTTCTGAAAAGGTTTGGGTAGGCAAGTGTGTTTTCAACTCCACCATTAAATACTGTTGTGATCTTTGAGCAAGTTACCTAAAGTGTGAAAGTCTTCAGTTCTCGCCTGCCCAAATGGGGATGAAAAGATCTAATTCACTGTGGTTTGGGCAACTTTAAAGACAATATGAAGGAATCTTGCGGCTTGATTTCTACGCTGGAGTGGACACAAGTGTTACTTTCTTCTTGCTGTGGCCAGCTACCTAGATTCACTCAGAAGAATTTAACAATCATGTCCCTTCTACGTCTTGTTTCTCTCCTCTTTTTTCCTCATTATGTTCATTCCTAATGTCAGTGGCTTATGAGTCCTAAAGAGAGGATGGATTGGGATCTAGGTTTTGTTCATCTCACTTTTTCATGTAAAAGAGTTAACTCTTAAGCTAGCTATTATATTAATGAGTATTCCAAATTTTAAACCAACCATACATACTTAGAGAAGGTAAATTATTCTCATTTCTTAAATTTATTCTTTGTTCTAGAAAAATTGACATGAAATGAGAATTGTCATCTTTGAAAAAAATAGAAGGATTCATCAAACTTCTTGTAGTTGTGGAGATAATTTTGTTATTTAGTAAACTTTTCAAGCTCTGTCTTGGTTTTTATTGCTTAATTCACCTTTTTTCTTTTTAACTAGTTCAGTATTTTTTGCCAAATCCTCCTATTTCACTGATAATGTTGAATTTTATTAGAGTAGAATATATCATATATATTTTTTTAAGCCAAAATTTCTACCATGGGGATTTTAATAGCATTTTTCTTATTTCTAATATTAATTATTTTGTTTTTCTCTATTTATTGTTTATATTTTTGAAGAATTCTTTATTTAAATGTTTTTCAAAAAATAGAGCTTTAATTTATATAATTTAAAATAGTTCATAGAATCATGTTTTCTGCTTTTATTATTTCCTTCAGTTTTCCTTTAGTATTTATTAATTCTTTAATATTTATGAAAAATCATTTAGAACTTGACATTTCTTTTTGAGAATATCTTTATACTTTAAATTTTTGTTTGGATAATCTCATTTTAAACACTTTAAGAGTTCATAGTTTGTCAAATTTATCTTTCTCCTAATAGTAATTAGGAACAATGTTACTTAAATTTCCAATCTTGAGAAACACTTAAAATTCACATTTGTAACAGCATTTCTAGTTATTTGGCAACATGGACGAATATGTGACCTTGGCAATGTCTGGGTATTGGATTATTCATTTATATACATGTGTTCATAGCCTATTTAAAAATCATATTTCTCTAATTACTCCATTGGGCACTCAAAGTATCTTGATAGGTACCACTTTGACGTATTTATGAAGTGTATAACTAACGATATCCATCTGAGCCATTAGGGAAGGCCATATATATATATATATATATATATATATGTGTATGTATACATATATATATATGTATACATATATAATTAATCTTAATACTTACTTGAATTATCACTGTTTGACATGTTCAAGCAGGAGATGGCAAGATTGAGCATCAATATCTTAAGAATCAGTCTCATAAAATGGACAGGATTGGGTGTATTTAATTCATATGACTGTTATATCTACTACTGTGGGCAAAAATCCCTTAGAAGAAATGGAGTAGCCCTTATAATCAACAAGAGTCTGAAATGCAGTACTTGGGTGTAACCTCAAAAATGACAGAATGATCTTCGTTCCTTTCCAATGTGAACCATTCAACATCTTAGTAATTCAGTACTATGTCCCTATCATGGATCCTGAAGAAATTGAAGTTGGTCAGTGCTATGAAGACCTATAACACCTAGAACTAACATAAAAAAAGATGTCCTCTTTATCATAGGGGATTGGAATGCAAAAGTGAAAAATTCTTAAAGAGACAGGAGTACCAGATCACCATACCTGCCTCCTGAGAGACCTGTATGTGGGTCAAGAGGCAACAGTTAGAACCGGACATGGAATCAGTCAATACTGGTTCAAAATCGGAGAGTATGACAAGGCTGTATATTATCATGTTACTCATCTAACTTCTATGCAGAGTACAGCTTCCCTCATGGCTCAGCAGGTACAGAATCTGCCTGCAATGCAAGAGATCTGGGTTCAATCCCTGGGTTGGGAAGATCCCCTGGAGAAGGGAACAACTACCCACTTCAGTATTGTGGCCTAGAGAATTCCATGGGGTCACAAAGAGTCAGACATGACTGAGGGACTTTCACATAGGCAGGGTACATCATGTGAAATGCCAGGCTGGATAAATTACAAGCTGGAACCAAGAATGCTGGGAGAAATATCAATAACCTCAGATACACAGATGATACCACTCTAATGGCAGAAAGTGAAGAGAAACTAAAGAGCTTCTTGATAAAGATGAAAGAGGAGAGTGAAAAAGCTGGCTTAAATAAACTCAACGTTCAAAACCATGATCATGGCCTCCAATCCCATCACTTCATGGTAGATAGAAAGGGGAAAAGTGTAAAGAGTAAGAGATTTTTATTTTCTTGTGCTCCAAAATCATTGTGGACAGTCATTGCAGCCACAAAATTAAAAGACACTGGCTCCTTGGAAGAAAAGCTATGACAAACCTAGACAATGTATTAAAAAGCAGAGATATCACTTTGCTAACAAAGGTCCATGTAGTCAAAGCTATGGTTTTTCCAGTAGTCATGTATGGATGTGAGAGTTGGACTATAAAGAAGGCTGTGATCTGAAGAACTGATGCTTTCAAATTAAGCTTCTTGAGAAAACTCTTTGAGTTTCCTAAGGGAAATTAAGTCTGAGTATTCAGTGGAAGGACTGATTTTGAAGCTGAAGCTCTAATAATTTGGCCTCCCTAATGTGACAAGCCAACTCATTGGAAAAACAAAACCAATGCTGGGAAAGACTGAAGGCAAATTGAGAAGGGCAGTAGGAGATGAAATGGTTAGAGAGCATCACTGACTCAGTGAACATGAATTTGAGTAAACTCTGAGAGATCGCAGAGGATAGAGGAGCCTGGATGCTGCAGTCCACAAGGTCACAAAGAGTTGGACATGACTTAGTAGCTGAACAACAGTAACATTTTTTTTTCTTCCATGACAAATCTATGAGAGATGGGTTAAAATATCCTAAGACAATCAAATCATTCCATTTATCTTCCTTACATGAGGTGCTCTCAGAAACTTGAATTCTATATTGGAAATTATCACTAGCTCTGCTTTTTTCATTTCATATTTTCTTGCTATGTCTTCACCACCCAATGATTTTATTCTTATTTTCATACTTTTTAAGTTGGGATGAAAAAGATCTTGATGCTGGGAAAGATTGAAGGCAAAAGGTGATGAGGATGGCAGACGATGAGATGGTTAGATAGCATTCCCAACTCAATGGACATGAATTTGAGCAAACTCAGGGAGACAGTAAGGACAGAGGAGCCTGGGGTACTGCAGCCCATGGGGTTGCGAAGAGTCGGACACTACTTAGTGATTCAACAACAACAAAGTTGTCTCTCGGCATTATGTAGGTTTACTTTGGGAGTGTTTGACTTAAATGAAGCAGCTTAATCTACATATGCAGAATGTCATGATTGAAATATATACTCATTCTTCAATCATCTTCATTTATGCTTTCTATTTTTCATTCTTCGAGGCTTATGTCTTCTGCTGTTTGAATTGTGTTTTGTTTTATATTTTCTATTAATTTCTCAACAAATATGATCTTCTTCCCATGTGGCAGGGACTTTGCCAGACTTCAGGCACATAAATAAAGGGGGAAAAAAAACCCCACAGGTCCCTGATGGGGTGAGGCAGCAGTGGGCAAAATAGAAGAACTGCATTAATTAACAGATGCAAATGATTGCATTATAAATCATAATTATATACTGATAAATCCCCCAAAACAAAAAAATGCAGTTGTATGAAATTCCATGACAAAGAGAGTTGATGAAGTAGCATGAATTTCTTAGGAAATTCCTCAAGAAACTGAATGTGACCTAAAACATGAAGAATGTGTAGAAGGTTAACTCGTTAAAGGAAAAGTGGTGATCGAGGTGGAGACATTCCATCCAGAGGGAACAGTAGATGAAAAGGACTAATGGGAGAAGGAAGCCTTTTAAAAAATCCTTAAAAATAAATAACCCAACAGTAATATTAAAAAAAAATACTTACCCTATAGCTCAAGCTTAGAGAGCTATCAAGATCTTGGTGTGAGATGAGGTTTATAGGAATTTGATCATTGCTGGAGTTGACCAGCATTCATCACCTCCTATCTTTTTAAATCTCAGAGTTAGAAATGAAACTATACATTCTGATTCCTCTACAGCCAAGCAGTTGAGATGAGAAATCAAGTGAGAGTTTTTCTTCCCACTTAACACTTCTCAGTCTTAAAATATAATTTTGGATTTGGCACACCAGACTGTGTTTATTAAATTATTCTTTTGTGTATCATATCTTTTCCACGTCAAAATTTTAATTGACATTTGCATTCAGTTTTGAACAATATTTTCCCCAGTCATTTCTGGTTAAACTCCAAGACTCTATGTTTACCTGTTTTCCTACTCATCATTAGCTTCCTTTAGCCACCAATTCCCCATACTTAAGCTTTTAATTTTGATTAATCTTCCTGGTCATTTAGAATAGGGATGTGTCTTCCACTGATTCTTTGAAGAAGCGTGTGTGGTGGCATTTATTTTCTGAACCTGCTCCTTCATGGAATGCCTTTGACTTAACATATGAGCAGCAACCAGGCTGGTTATAAAATTCTTGGCCCATAGCCAGCCTTCCTCAAACCTCACTAAGATGATTTCATTGTCTTTGGCATGTAGCATTGAAGAAGAGAGGTTAGCTTGATTACTGCTCCTCCAAAAGTAACTTCTTTTGTTCTGTTTTGTTTTGTTTTCAGGTTAAATGCTTGTAAAGTCTTTTTTTAGTGTATTAAAATATTTGTCTCTTCAAATATTTTCAGGAAATTTTTTGGGTGTGGCTGTCTTTTCATTGATGTGGCCTCGGTGTAATCAAGTCAAGTCTAAAAATTTACATCAACCAATTTTGAGGGGTTCTTTCTCTAGCTACATACCATGTGGCTTTGGGATTAGGAGCATTTGCTGTAGAGGAAGGGTGGCTGGATTCAAATGCCAGCTTTGTCTTTCACTAGACCTTTAATTTTGAACAAAATTAAAAGAAAGCCCCAAATTAAAAACCTCTGTTTCAGTTTCCCTATTTGTCTTGGTTTGACCAAAAACTGTGTTCGAGTCTTCTCCACAGGTTGTCAAGGAAAAACTCGAAACATCTTCTTGGCTAACCTAAAAAAATGGGGGCTGATATAGTAATACTTGCTTCAGAGAGTGGTTGTGAGGGTAGCCTGGCCCCTAAGAGCCTGGTATCTCTGTAAGAAAAGGGCATGAGGCTCAGACATCGGCAGACAGAGGAATGATCCAGCTACAGGCTAGGGAATAGCAAGGATTGTCAGCAACCACCAGAGCCAGGAAGAAGCAAGGGAAAATCCTCCCCTAGAGCCTTCAGAGGGACCAGAGCTCTGCCAGCACCTTGATTGTGAATTTCCAGTCTCTCTAACCGTGAGACAATAAATTGCCATTCTTTCAAGTAAACAAAGTTAACATTGGCAAAGCATCCATAAGGACATTTAGCCCATCCTGAGTGTTTTGCAAGTACCTCCTAGGCCATTATCTTTTCTCTCCCTCAGTTTTTAAGCTTCAGAAAGTTTTCTTTTGGGGGTAGGGAGAATGTCGATTTATTTTTTATTAGATATTTTAAGTTGCTGGACTGAAAAGTGTAACAATAAAAATTTTAAATAATTCTGTTGTCAGTTAATAATACTAACACCAAAGGTTTACCTTAACATGGTTATATAAACTCACAAGGTGTCTGGGAATTAAATTAGATAATATATATAAAACAATAAAGATTTCTGATATTCCAGTGATTATTTCTATCATTGATTATCTATTATGTGCATGTGTATTAGATTTTTAAGCTTTGTTGAGGTATAATTCACAAATAAAATTTAACATAATTAAAAGATTCTATGGGATGATTTTACTTACGTATGTATGCTGCTGCTGCTGCTAAGTCACTATATATATAAAAGGAGTCCCATCATCAAGTTATTTAAAACATAACCATCACCTCACGTATTTATCTTTTTGTGTGAAAACATTTCAGTTATTCTCTCCTAACTAATTTTAATTATGTAACTTTATCAACTGTAATCACCACATTATACATTATATCTTCAGGCCTCGTTGATCTTATGATTGAAAGTGTGTACTTTTTTTTACCAACCTCTCCCTATTTCTCTGACAGCCATCATTCTACTAAGAGTTTGACTTGGCTTTATCAGATTCCACATATAGGTGATACCATACACAGTACTCATCTTTCTCTGTCTGGCATCGTTTATTTGTCATAAGCTCTCCAGGCTCATCTACATTGTCGAAATGGCAGGATTTTTGTTTTAAGGCTGAATAGTATTCCATGGTGTGTATATATAAATATATGTACACACACACACACACTGCATTGTCTTTATCCATTCATCAGTTGACAGACTCTGATGCTGTTTCAATACCTTGACTATTGTGAATATTGCTGCAATTTGCATGGAAGAAGCTCCAGACTTTGGCCACCTCATGCAAAGAGTTAACTCATCGGAAAAGACTCTGATGCTGGGAGGGATTGAGGGCAGGAGGAGAAGGGGAAGACAGAGGATGAGATGACTGGATGACATCACTGACTCGATGGACGTGAGTTTGAGTGAACACTGGGAGATGGTGATGGACAGGGAGGCCTGGTGAGCTGCAATTCATGGGGTCGCAAAGAGTGAAACATGACTGAGGGTCTGAACTGAACTTACAGATATTTCTTTTGAAATAACACTTTCATTCTTTTGAATATGTATTCAGAAGTGGGATTACTGAATAATATGTCAATTCTAATTTTATTTTCTTGAGGAATCTCCATATTGTTATCTGCAGTGGGTGCATCAATTTATACTCTTACTGACGGTGCACAAAGCTTCCATTTACATGCTTACCATCATTTGTTATTTCTTGTCTTTCTAATAATAGCCATCCTAACACATGTTAGGTGATATCTCACTGTGGTTTTGATTTGCATTTCTCTGAACTGTGGTGTTGGAGGAGACTCTTGAGAGTCCCTTGGACTGCAAGAAGATCTAACCAGTCCAACCTAGAGGAGATCAGTCCTGGGTGTTCTTTAGAAGGAATGATGCTAAAGCTGAAACTCCAATACTTTGGCCACCTGATGTGAAGAGCTGACTCATTTGAAAAGACTCTGATGCTAGGAAGAATTGAGGGCAGGAGGAGAAGGGGATGACAGAGGATGAGATGCTTGGATGGCATCACTGACTCAATGTACATGAGTTTGGGTAAACTCTGGGAGTTGGTGATGGACAGGGAAGCCTGGCGTGTTGCGGTTCATGTGGTCGCAAAGAGTCAGACACAACTGAGCAACTGAACTGATGATGAGTGATGTTGAACACCTTATCAGATACCTGTTGATCATTTAAATATCTTCTTTGGAAAAATAAATATATATTCAGATCCTTTGCACATTTTTAATTGGATTTTTGAAGTTTGCTTTTGAGTTAGTTCCTTGTATATTTTTAGATATTAATCCTATATCAGATACGTGGTTTATAATTATCTTCTCTCATTCCATAGATTGCCTTTTCATTTTATTGATTCCTCTGTATTCAGAATTTTTTGTTTGATGTAGTCTCATTTGGTTATTTTTGCTTTGGGTGTCAAATCCAAAAAGTTACTACTAAGGGAATTCCCTGGCAGTTCAGTGGTTAGAACTTAGTGCATTCACTGCAGTGAGTCTGGGTTCAGTTCCGAGTCAGGGAGCTAAGATCCCACCAGCTATATGGCATGGCAAAAACAAAACAAAACAACCCCAACCCCCTAATTATTACCAAGACCAATGTAATGTCAAGGAGCTTTTCCCCTGTTCTTTCCCTATGAGTTCCAGATTTTATGTTCAAGTCTTAAATTCATTTTGAGTTGATTTTTGCGTATGATTTAAGATACAGTGTCCAGTTTCATCCTGTTTTGCATGTGGATATCCAGTTTTCCCAACACCATTTATTGAAGAGATTCATCTTTCCCCACAGTATATTACTGGCTCCTTTGCCAAAAAACAATTGGCTATGTATTCATTGGCTTATTTTGGGGGTTTCTACTCTGTTCCATTGACATATGTGTTTATTTTTATACCATGAAAAAAACCTGTCCCCCACCACCCTTTAACTCTGTAATACATAGTTTAAAATCAGGGAGTGTAACACTTTTAGCTATGTTCTTCTTTTTAAGATTGCTTTAGCTATTTGAAAACTTTTTTTGTCTTAATAAAGTTTAGGATTCTTTTTTTTCTATTTCTGTGAAAAAATACCATTGCAGTTTTGATAAGTATTGCACTGAATATGTGAATTGCTTTGTGTAGTATGGACATTTTAATGTTAGTTCTTCCAATCCATGAACATGGAATATCTTTCAATTTATTTGTGTCTTCCTTGATTTCTTACATCAGTTTTTAAAAATAGTTTTCTATGTACTGATCTTCAACTTCTTTATATAAATTTATTTCTAAGTATTCATTTTTAATGCAGCTGTAACTAGGATTATTAATTTGTCTTTCTGATAGTTCATTAATTTGCAGAAACACAACACTGACTTTTGTATACTGATTTTATATTTTGTAACTTGACTGAGTTTGTTTATTCTAATAGCTTTTGGGTGAAGTCTTTCGTGTTCTCAACATGTAATATCATATCAACTACAAACAGAAAATTTTACTTCTTCCCTTCCAGTTTGTATGCCTCATTTTTTTTCTTTTTTTTTGGTTGCCTAGTTGTTCTGGCTAGGACTTTATGTACTATGTTGAATAAAATGGTGAGAGTGGGCATCATTGTCTTGTTCCTGAATTTAGAGAGAAAGCTTTCAAACTTTCACCACTTAGAATGAAATGAGCTGGGGCATTTATTATTCAGTTTGTTGTGTTGAGGTACATTCTATCTAGCCTAATTTGTTGAGAGTTTTATCATGAAAAAGTGTTGAATTTTGTAAAATGTTTTTTCCTGCATCTTTTGGGATGACAACACGCTATTTATTCATTTTGTTAATGTGGTGTATCACAGGTATTGATTTGCATGTGTTGAACCATCTTTGTGTCCCAGGGATAAACCCCACTTGATTATGGTGTTTAATCCTTTTGAATGTACTATTGAATGGCTTACTAATATTTTGTTGAGGAAATTTGCATCTATATCCATCAGGGATAATTGTTTAATTATCTTGTAGTGTCCTTGTCTGACTTTGGTATCAGGGTAATGATGGCCTCATAAAATGAGTTTGTAAGTGTTTACTCCTATTGTTTGAGAAGGCTTGGTATTAATTTTTCTTTAAATGTTTGATAAAATTCATCTCTGAAGCTGTGTAATCCTGGACTTTTCCTTGTTTGGAGATTTTTGATCACTGATTCAGTCTCTTGACTAGTATTTGGTCTGTTCAGATTTTCTGTTATTTATGATTCAGCCTTGGAAGGTTATCTAGTTTGTTGGCATATCAGTGTTCACAGTAGTTTCCTATGATCCTTAGCTTTTCTGTTTTTAGCTGTAATGTCTCATTTTTCATTTTTGATTATATTTGAGTCTTCTTTTTTTCTTAGTTGGTCTAGCTAAATGTTTGCCAATTTTGCTTATCTTTTACAAAAAGATGTGTTTTCTTTATAGTGTCTGTTTTATTTCCAGTATGATCTTTACTTCCTTTCCTCTACTAAATCTGGGATTAGTTTGTTCTTACTTTTTAGGTCCTTAAGGTTTAAAGTGAGGTCACTTATTCGAGATCTTTCATTTTTTCTTAATGTAGACATTTATTGCTACACACTTTTCTTTTAGGACTGCTTTTGCCGCATCTCTTAAGTTGTGGTAGGCTGTATTTCCATTTTCATTTCTCAAGATATTTTTTCGATTTCCCTTTTGATTTTTTTTTTGCTCATTTTTTATGCAGATGTGTGTTGTTTGGTCTTAATATATTTGTGAATTTTGAAGTTTTCTTTTATAGTTGATGTCTAGTTTCATACCACTGTATTCAGAAAAGATGCTTGATATGATTTCCGTCTTCTTAAGTTTGTTAAGATTTGCTTTGGGGTCCATATATGATCTATCCTGGAGAATATTCCATATGTGCTTGAGAAGAGTGGGTGTTCTGTTTCTGTTGCATGACATTTTCTGGATATGTCAGTTCCATCTAGTCTAACATGTCATTTAAGTCCAATATTTTCTTATCGTGGTGGATCGATGTCCCTTACAATTCTTGCATTGTTGTCTATTTCTTCCTTCAGATCTGTTAGCATTTGCTTTATAAAATTAGGTGTTCTAATGTTGCTTGCATAAACACTGACAATTGACCCCATTATCATGATACAGTAACCTTCTTGTATCATTACCTTCTGTGTTTCTTGTTAGAGTTTTTGGTTTTAAGTCTGTCTTGGCTGCTATAAACCTGTGCTTTCTTTTGGTTGCAATTTGCATGGAATATATCCTCCGCCCCTTCACTTTTAATTGTTAGTGAAGTCGCTCAGTCGTGTCCGACTCTGTGACCCTACAGACTGTAGCCTACCAGGCTCCATCTGTCCATGGGATTTTCCAGGCAAGAGTACTGGAGTGGATTGCCATTTCCTTCTCCAGAGGATCTGCCCGACCCAGGGATCGAACCCGGGTCTACCCGCATTGTAGGCAGAGGCTTTACCGTCTGAGCCACCAGGGAAGCCTGAAGTGAGCTTTCTGTGCATACATGCATGCTAAGGCGCTTTAGTCATGTCCAACTTTTGTGACCTCATGGACTGTAGTCCGCCCAACTCCTCTATCCATGGGATTCTCCAGGCGAGAATACAAAAGTGGGTTGCCATGCTCTCCCTCAGGGGATCTTCCGGACCCAGGGCTCGAACCCATATCTCTTACATCTCCTGCAATGACAGGCAGGTTCTTTATCACTAGCACCACCGGGAAGACCCAAACCTCCTGCAGCAGCATATATTTGGTATGTTTGGGTCTCACGTTTTGTTTGTCTGTTAAATCCATTTAGCTACTCTGTCTTTTGACTGGAGAAGGCAGTCCATTTGTTTTGATAGGTAATTATTATTGCTGCTGCTGGTGAGTCACTTCAGTTGTGTCTGACTCTGTGACCACATAGATGGCAGCCCACCAGGCTTCCTTGTCCCTGGGGTTCTCCAGGCAAGAGTACTGGCGTGGGGTGCCATTGCCTTCTCCAATTATTATCTCTAGGTGTGGATTTCTTATTGCCATTTCCTTAACTGTTTTCTGTTTTGCAGTTCTTTTGTTCCTTTATTTCTCTTTTCCCTCTTCCTTTGTGATTTCCTGATTTTCTGTAGTGGTATGCTTTGATTTCCTTATCTTTAGTGTATCTACTATAGGATTAGGGCTTCCCCGGTGGCTCAGAGGTTAAAGCGTCTGCCTCCAATGCAGGAGACCTGGGTTCCATCCCTGGGTCGGGAAGATCCCCTGGAGAAGGAAATGGCAATCCACTCCAGTATTCTTGCCTGGAGAATCCCATGGACAGAGAAGCCTAGTAGGTTACAGTCCACGGGGTCGCAGAGTCGGACACGACTGAACGACTTCATCTCACCTCACCTCACTATAGGATTTGCTTTGTCATTATATAAAATACATTATAACTGTCTGTTTTAAGCTGATAAATTTGAATGCATATAAAACTGCTATATTTTATACACCCTATATTTTATGTTTGTTTACATCAAAACTTGCATCTTTGTATTGTGTATCCATTAATGTGTCTTAGTGTTGGTCTCTTTGATTCATCTTTCTTAGTACTTTGGGGGATTCCTGAATATGGATGTTTACGTTTTCCCCCAGGTTAGGGAAGATTTTAGCCATAATTTCTTTGAATAAGCTATATGGCCCTTTCTCTCTTTTTCTTATGGGACTCTTACAATGCACCTCTTGCCCCATTTGATGATGTTCCATAAATCCCATAAGCTATCTCTATTCTATCATCTTTTTGCTCCTCTAATTGATGAATTCCACTGTCCTGTCTCCCAACTTGCTGAATCTTTTTTCCAACTTGATCTAGTTTTTTGTTGTACCTCTCTATTAAAATTTTCAGTTACTGTATTCTTCAGTTCTATGATTAGTATTTGTTGTTATTTTATATTTTCTCTCTGTTAAAATTTTCTCTTTGTGCATTGTTTTCCTGACCTAGGTGAGCATCTTTATGACTATTATTTTGAACTCTTGATTGGATAAACTACTTATTTACATTTCATTAAGATCAGTTTCTGGAGATTTACTTTGTGTGTGTGTGTGTGTGTATGTGTTTTGAACAGAGTCCCCTGTTTCCTCATTTCCTTAATTCTCTGAGTTAGTTTCCATGCACTAGATAAAACAGCCACCTCTCCCAGTTTTGACACATGAGTCTCTTGTAGGAGGTCAACCTTATTAATCAGCCTGGCCCAGTTCTTGATGTTCTCTCAAACCTTTGTGATTATCCAAGCTGCTGTATTTGTTCTTAGTGACTCCCAGTAGTTGAAGATGTGTCAAACCCCATCAGTGTTCCAAATAAGAGGATTGCAGTCAGCACCGAGTTGCAAGGTGAGTAGAAAGCAGACACTCAGGCAGCTGCTAAGAAAGTATGCACTCATAACTCTTGCAGGAAGGAACTGGGAGATGGGCCCTTTCCCTTGTTCCCTCTGTGGAGCCTGCATGTATCCCCATGGAGATGAAGAGTATTCCCGAAGCTATTTGAAAACTTCTACTTTGCTGTAGTCCTGTGGGATTCTGGAATTCAAGTCTCATTGGCTATCATTTGATTTGGGGCCTGTCCCTTAGGGGGTAACCATAAAACTTTAGGTACTAGTTATTAATATTTGCAGAGCTTCTTCTAAGGAAATACAGATAATTTGGTTTTACTGTTGGAATGAGCCAGAGAAGGCAGGGCATGTGCTCACTGGCTCTTTTAGGGTTCAAAGACATAACAGAAAGCACCTAGATGTCTGCTAATTAGAAGGCAGTCTCCCAGGAAGCATCTTGTATACAATCAAACCCCTTCAGAGAAAGCCTGGAAGACAGGCAAATTTGCCCACTTCCTTTGTACTAAGCTCTGGGGGGATAGCCTCAGTGAGTGAGTGCATGCTCAATAACTGATTCTTTATTTAATATAGACCTATGGACTGCAAGGAGATCCAACCAGTCCATTCTAAAGGAGATCAGCCCTGGGATTTCCTTGGAAGGGATGATACTAAAGCTGAAACTCCAGTACTTTGGCCACCTCGTGCGAAGAGTTGACTCACTGGAAAAGACTTTGATGCTGGGAGGGATTGGGGGCAGGAGGAGAAGGGGACGACCGAGGATGAGGTGGCTGGATGGCATCACCGACTTGATGGACATGAATCTGAGTGAACTCCGGGAGTTGGTGATGGACAGGGAGGCCTGGCGTGCTGCGATTCATGGGGTCATAAAGAGTCAGACACGACTGAGCAACTGAACTGAACTGACTGATGGGGTGTGAATGAAAGTCCCAGTGCTTTCAAAGCCAGTTGATTTGGGGAACAGTCCCTTGCGTGGTAGTCATGAAATTTGGCGCACTAAATGTAGGGCTCAACTGCATCACTTCTCAGAGTGAAGCTGGACATTTGGGGTTCCTTCCCAACTGTATGGCCCTGTGCTGGTTGGTTGGGGGAGGTAGTTTATGGTCAGAGTGTGTCTTTTTCTTGTTGTTCAGTCACTCAGCCATGTCTGACTCTTTGCAACACCTTTGACTCCAGCACACCAGGCTTCCCAGTCTTTCACTGTCTCCTGGAGTTTGCTCAAACTCATGTCCATTGAGTCCGATCATGCCCTCCAACTATCTCATCCTCTGCCACCCCCTTCTCCTCCTCTTTTGACTGGTATATTTTCTCGGTTGTCTGGTGTGTGGAGTCATCTGCACTTCTAGGTTCTGGATATCTCTCAAAGGGAATTACTCCATGTGGCTGTATATGTGGTACGTCCATAGAAGCAGGGGAATTCGGGAGCCTCCTGTATCACCATCTTGGTCTAGAGTTGAGAATGTTTCCCTCCAGTGTTTTCTTTAACTTGTACCGTAATTATTCTAAGTCCAGGTGGTTCAGATCTGATCTCCATTCTCTATGTCTCATAGCTATCACTTCTTTTCCTAATTTCACCTCCCTCCTCTTTCTCTGAGGATTAAGATGCTTCTCCAGTCTCAGCCCCATTTCCCAATTTGCTTTGTTGTAGCATCAGTTCTGCTCCCTACTGTCCCCAAAACTTGTTTACATTTTTTTCACATTTTACTTTCTTTAAAATTGTGCCTCAAATACCTTTCCTATTATCTATTATATTTCACTGTATTAATATTACTTATTAACTTCTCTCCTTTAAATTTTTCTGTTTCTCAAAAAAATGTAAGCCTTCTGTGGGATACTACACAATTTCTAAACCTTGTTACTGCCCTTTGTAGTTAATATTTTCAAAATTCTATTGCATGAATCTTCAAAATTACTTTCTTCCCTTCACCTGCTAAATTCTTGATTGGCCCTCTATTGCTGTTGTTACATTTTCTATTTATTCATTTTTAGAGGAGGAAAGACCCAGATTTGATCCGCATTTACCAAGTGTCAGGGTGTGTGCATTTCCTGTGGTTTCATTCACTCTCCATTTCATTGCAAGTCAAGCCTCTTCCTAATTTACCAGATTGCAAATTAGAGATGTTAGATTTAACAAATAAAAATACAGGATGACCAGTTCAATCTGAATTTTAGACAAGTAATGAAAAAATTTCTCTACCAATAATTCCAAAATATTATATGGGTACACTTATAATAAAATAATTTAAGAATCATCTAACATTTTAATTTGGCTTCTTGCTTTATCTGACAACCTTTGACTTGGCTGACAAGCATTCAGACCCAGCCCAATTTCCTCTGTACAGCAGGTTTTTATCTGATGAAGATATACTGGGTGTAGGGTGGGGTTTCTTTTCCTATTTTGCCTGCTGGTTCTCTGCAAATGTTGCCCTACTCCGGAAGCCCTGCTGCTCCTCTTTCCTCTTCTCTCTACAGTGTTGGAAGGGACTCCATATCTTAGGATCTTAATGTGCGAGTGCCCTTCTTCCTTCTGCTTCCTTTTCACTGCCCTGGGAAACTTCCTGTTCTCTGGGAGTTCAAGCTCCCAAAAGGATGGAATAAAAGTAGTTAGTGTTTGTCGAATGTTTGCTATATTCCAGACACTGTGCTTAGCACTTTGCATGAATTAGCTCTACTAATTTAATCTTCATGGCTACTCCTTAAGGAATGTACTATATGAACCCCACTTTGCAGATGATGAAAAAAAGGCTCAGGAACGATAATGACTTGACCAAATACTAAGTCAACAGCATGGGGTTCAATTCATAGCCATTGGTCCCTCAGTACAAGCTTTGAACTCCTATCTGGTGTCCACATCTCTGGGCTAAGAGCGCTGTGCAGGAGAAACATGTGTCTTCCTACCTTTGTTCTGTCTTTCTGTGAGATCACTCATAGGCAGCCCATGATTTTTCCTCTCTTAAATCCAGATCCAAAAGCTGCTGTACAAGTGAAATTACTACTGGTTTCTAGAAATACATTTTCTTGTCATTTTTATTTTGCTCACTGTGAGTTTTTATGCTGTGAATGTTTTTATGGGGATTTGGGGAGAACTTCGGGACAGGTTGGGACAAGACTTATAGCCAGTTTCCATATTAATTTGTAGGACAGAATTTCATTTTTGACTCTTTCATTTTATAGATAAACCTTTTCAAAAGCCAGTATCAAGTCTAGAGTATATGACTATATCAAGTGTCCCTAAAGAGTCACTTTTCCGAATTCATTATCCACTTTGATACCTAAGTTTCCTTCCTTGCTCCCAAATGACTCTGATATCATCATTTCCTTTGTTTCTTCCTTGATCTTTCAGGAGATGATGTCCAAAAACAGTTAAATATAATGCTCTCCTTTTCAAAAATGGAGATTCCCAGAGAGATGAGAAATGTTGGCATCCCCCAGGCTCCCAAGTCCTGGCCAGCTTTGCAGGTGAGCATCGTAGCTTTGCAGGTGAGACAGGGGCAGTTTTCTCTGTCTCACCAGGTGGTAGCTGCTAGGTCTATGTCAATATTACATCAGTCCCTCTCTCCTTTGCTCTTTCATTTTATCTCACTTTACTTTCTCAGTTCCCTTACTACTCAATCCTGTCCAGATATATTCTACTACTTCATTTCCTTCTATTTTTCTGTATTTCTATTTCTTTTAAATATGCTTAAGTTTCAGTTGTCGTTTTTCATCCTTGATACCCACTCCATTAAGTTGTACTGATACCTATGAAATTTTATTTGACAATTTTGTGCTTTATTCCTTCTCTTAATTGATCCTCATACTGAATGTGTTGGCATGTACACAAGGTAGCTGTTAAGACATACTTTCTGAACATATTTTTATCTGAGTGTTCTGGAGATGCTTCACATCATGTTGCTTCTTTTTCTCATAACTATTGTCCTCTGTGATATCTGCTTGTTGCAGTTTTATCTGGGATTTCCTTTCCTCTTCCTAAAAAGCAGCTACTCTGGACAAATGCATTCTTTCCAATCTTTGTGAAGCTCCTCCAGGCCTGTAGGATTCCTCCTTCAGCTGACTAGAAATGGAAAGGTAGGGGTTTTTCTGAAAGGTAGAATACAAACTGCTGATTTCCTTGGCTCTCCCAGGTTGAGGTGATTTATAAAGATCTCTTATTACATGTGACCTTGATCTCACCCTGAAAACATCTACCATGTGCCTTTTAGGTAGGGAACCATTTTTTTATATACCATTCTGCTTGGGTATGGGAGGACTAAATAGCTGAATAGGCGGAAAGTTGAAAGGAAACAAATCAAGATAAACTTGAGAAAATTTACATTCACAACACAGTATTGGACATTTAGAATTAAGAGGGTAGATCTCATGTTAAATGTTCTTACCACAATACAAAATAAAGAACTATCAGCTTAAAAAAAGGAATTCAAGCAACGTGGTATGATGGTTAAGAGCGCCAGCTCTTATATTAGAACTGAATTTCAGTACATGTTTTGTCTTTTAGTACCCAGGCAACCTTAGACAAGTTACTTTACCTATCTGCACATCAATTCCATCCTCTTTTAAATAGATACAATGATAGTAAAAATATAATAGAGATGTCATGAAAAACATTCTAAATAGTATATGAAAAGTGCTTTGTGCATGGCAGAAATAATATCTGAAATATGATATGTTCTGTAAATGTTACCTGAAACTAAAAGAAAAATTATAAATGCAATGTCTACTTCTACATACAACAAAAGCAGCTTTTTCATATGACCTTTTCCATTCTGCCCATATATTGACATCATATTAAAATAATTAAATCTAAATAACATCTTATTGTTTTCTCATATTTCCACAAAGATTTCATATTTTTAAATGCATGCATCACACGTTCATTGAACATGTATGCCATAATTTAGTTAAACATTACCCTATATGTTGAATATTTAAAAGAAGCTTAACATTTTTTTTGCATAATCCCCTTAATGAAAGTAGCTATTTTTTTCTTTGGATTGGTTCCTTGGGAAGCATTTTCAGATGTGAAATGACATGGCCACTGATGTCTCTTAAGAAGTATTCTCAAATTACCTTTTTGAAAGTGTTAAATAATTTTGTCTTTCCATCGACAGTCTAAGAGTCACCATCTCAGTCCTTGCCAGTATCACTTAATTATATTAATATTTTGGTAATTTGAAAAAGAGGTAGGATATGAATTTAAACACAGCTGCTTAACCTGGATTCTCTCCTGGCCAGAGAACTGGCAAGGAGTCTCTGACATAAACTCAGTGCCAAGACAGAATTTTTAAATGCCCCTACATGTGCTAAGGCAGGTACTCACCAAGAACTAGTAAAAGGATAAGTTGGCTCATTTGTCCTCGAGGGCTGCTATAGAAAATGCTCATGTCCCCCCAGAATCCATATGTTGAAACCCTAATGTGTTATGGTATTTTGAGGTAGAGATCTTTAAGGCAGTTAGGGCATGAGGGTGGAGCCCTCATGAAAGGCACGTGTGTCCTTATAAGAGAGGCCCTTGTCCCTTTCTGCCAAGTAAGGAAAGACAGCCAGTCATCTGTGGAACACAAAATGGGCCCTCACCAGACCCCAAACCTGCTGGTGCCTTGGTCTTGAACACCCCAGGCTCCAGAACTGTAGGAAATAAATTTGTGTTGTGTATAAGCTATAGTAATTTGTTCTATCAGTCCAAATGCTACAAGACAAGGAAAGTTTGGAAAATTGCGTCAAGAACTGTAAAGATGATTTCTGCCTTTTGCTGGGAATCGGTTTTCTAGGAATCTAATTTAATTTTTATCATATTAAAATTTTAAAGAACTCAAGTGTCCAGTAGAAAGACAATTATTAATGAGCTGTGGTACAGACTACCAGAAAGTCATATGTCATGCTTAGGAAGAACATTTTAACAACATGGTAAGTGGGGGAGGGGAAAGATAACATCATATCCTAGATGCAATATGATCTCCATTATGAAGGAAAAGAGTGCAAAGAAAAGTCTGGAAAGCGATGTATCTAAATAGTAATAATAGGCTTCTGCTGAGTGGTGAGCTTATGATTCATATTTGTCCTGTCTTTTTTTTTTTTTTTTTTTAGACTGTGAATATTTATTTTTTTTTGTAATTATTTTTTAATTAAATTTATTTATTTTTTTTAATTACAATACTGTATTTGTTTTGCCATACATTGACACGAATCAGCCATAGGTGAACACAATCTCCCAATGCCGAATCCCCCCCACCTCCCACCCCCATCCTCTACTTGAATCATCCTGTGCATCAGCCCCATGCATCCTGCATCCTACATTGAACATAGATTAGCGTTTCGTTTCTTACAGGAAAGTATACATGTTTCATTGCCATTCTCCCATACCATCCCACCCTTTCCCTCTCCCTCAGAGTCCAAAAGTCGACTCTATACCTCTGTGTCTCTTGTTGTCTCACATATAGGGTCATCATTACTGTCTTCTAAATTCCATATATATGTGTCAGTATACTGTATTGGTGTTTTTCCTTCTGGCTTACTTCACTCTGTATAATCGGTTCCAATTCCATCCATCTCATTAGAACTGAGTCAAATTTATTCTTTTTAAGGGCTGAGTAGTATTCCATAGTGTATATGAACCACAGCTTTCTTATCCATTCATCTGCTGATGGACATCTAGGTTGCTTCCATGTCCTGGCTATTATAAACAGCGCTGCAATGAACATTGGGGTACATGTGTCTCTTTCACTTCTGGTTTCCTCAGTGTGTATGCCCAGCAGTGGGATTGCTGGGTCATAAGGTAGTTCTATTTGCAATTTTTTAAGGAATCTCCACACTGTTTTCCATAATGGCTGTACTAGTTTGCATTCCCACCAGCAGTGTAAGAGAGTTCCCTTTTCTCCACACCCTCTCCAGCATTTATTGCTTGTAGACTTTTGGATCGCAGCCATTCTGACTGGTGTGAAATGGTACCTCATTGTGGTCTTGATTTGCATTTCTCTGATAATGAGTGATGTTGAACATCTTTTCATGTGTTTGTTAGTCTTTTAACGTTTTCTAAGTTATTCAAAATGTGAGTCTACTACGTCAACAATTGGATGTTAAAAAAGAGAGAGAAAGAGAAAGAAAAGGCTCTTGGTATGAATATACAGTGTGCTCATATAGAATCTGAGGCATGTAACCTCAGGCTCAACCTAAAGTCAGCACTGCGTCCTCCATCAGCCTCTATCCCACTGGATTAACCACAATATAGAAAGGGCAGAGGAACCAGAGATCAAATTGCCAACATCTGTTGGATCATAGAAAAAACAGAGTTTAGGAAAAAATCTACCTCTGATTAATTAACTATGTTAAAGCCTTTGACTGTGTGGATCACAACAAACTGGAAAATTCTTCAAGAGGTGGGAATACCAGATGACCTTACCTGCCTCCTGAGAAATCTGTATGCAGGTTGGGAAGCAACAGTTAGAACTAGACATGGACCAATGGATTGATTCAAAATTGGGAAAGGAGTATGTCAAGGCTGTATATAGTCACCCTGCTTGTTTAACTCAGTATACGGAGTACATCATGTGAAATGCAGGGCTGCATGAAGCACAAGCTGGAATCAAGGTTGCTGGGAGAAATAGCAATAATCTCAGATATGCAGATGACCACCACCCTTATGACAGAAAGCAAAGAGGAACTAAAGAGCCTCTTGATGAAAGTGAAAGAGAGTGAAATTCAAAGTTGACTTAAAACTCAGTATTCAAAAAATGAAGATCATGGCATCCAGTTCCATCACTCCATGGCAAATAGATGGGGAAACAATGGAAACAGTGATAGACTTTATTTTCTTGGACTCCAAAATCACTGCAGATGGTGACTGTAGCCATTAAATTAAAAGACGCTTGATCCTTGGAAAAAAGTTATGACCAACATAGACAGCATATTAAAAAGCAGAGACATTACTTTGTCAACAAAGGTCCATCTAGTCAAAGCTATGGTTTTTCCAGTAGTCATGTATGGATGTGAGAAATGGACTGTAAAGAAAGCTGAGCACCAAATAATGGATGGTTTTGAACTGTGGTGTTGGAGAAGACTCTTGAGAGTCCCTTGGACTGCAAGCAGATCAAACTAGTCAACCCTAAAGGAAATCAACCCTGAATATTCATTGGAAGGGCTGATGATGATGTTTCAATACTCTGGCCACCTGATGCGAAGAACTGACTCACTAGGAAAGACCCTGATGCTGGAAAAGATTGAAGGCAGGAGGAGAAGGGGACAACAGAGGATGATATGGTTGGATGGCATCAGCGACCCAATGGACATGAGTCTGAGCTAGCTCTGGGAGTTGGTGATGGACAGAGAATCCTGGCATGCTGCAGTCCATGGGGTTGCAAAAAGTTGGACACGACTGAGTGACTGAACTGAATTGATTAACCACAAGCATTTTCAGCTCCCCACTTGACATCAGTCTTTTTAGGAACATGAGTGCTGTATTCCTCATTTGTAGATTCCACCCCGTACTCCATGTAGTGCCTAATACAAAAATAGTGATTACTTTTCATTCACTTATTCATTCAGTTGATCATTTAAGAAACAGCACATGGTGTCCCAGGCACTGTGCTATACTCTGGGGAAGAATATAAACAAGGTAGTATTTTTATCTTCAAGTTGCCTGAGTAAAATCTAAAGGTGTTATAAGACTTTATAGTTTCAGGAGCGAGACAGTAACAAAGGGAACTTTTTGGCCATACCAGTAAGTTACCCAGGTTTCCACCCGCTATCCCCCATTGTTCTCTGCTATTAGAAGGTCTCCCAGACTCAGCTTTGATGACCACCCTTCCTGACGCTGTGGCCTGGCCACTCGTGCAGGCCACCGCCGTATCCTCTGACCAAATCCCCTCATTTCTTCCATCCATCCTCTGCTGGAGCTTTTTTCCCCTCTGCCTGTCCCTTCTTCCCTCAAAACAGGCTCCCTGGTGGGGTACCCATTTCTATTTTCCCTGTTCACATTTTACTCCCAGGAAAGTCACCTCCATTGTAGGTGGTGGAAATGATGAGGCTCAGGGTGGAAGAGAACTGGGGCAGCACCAATCCCATAAAGAGAAGGGTCCTCATAGTAACTTCTTTTGATTAGCTTATTTCCATCTGCCTGTTCTCTTTGATTTGATAGATTAAATCTTCACAAATGTTGCTTGTCTGTAAATTTAGACTTTCAGTTATACCAAAAGGAAAATTAAAAAATATTGCCTCTTCTGTTCCAATTTGAGTTCTTTGTCTTTCCCCTTGCTTTTCCTGTTTCATAGACTCATAAAATTTCTGGACGGAAAAGAGCTTCATGGTCATCCAATAAAATGCCTCATTAGATCATTAAAGTTCCTCTGCCACATCATACCCAGTGGTCCTTCAGTCTTTGCTTGCACACCCCCAAGGATGAGGACCTCATCCCCATACTGGGCAGCCTATTCCATCTTGATATAGCTCTGTAAGTGAAATTGATTTAATTCTTAGTGAGGGGGGGAAAAATGATTTCCTTGATTCTTTCTTCCCTTGGCCCTAATTCAAGCTCTTGACATGAGACCAAACAAATCTGACTTCTCACATGGAAAGCCTTCCACTGCTTTCACCCTTTTGATTTATGCTAGAGTCAATTCTATTGTGAACTCTAATTAGAAAAATGAACATAATTTAATTTTCCTAACAGTGTCTAGGAGATTCAAGAAATAAACCCTGATGAAGTAATTTATTCATTCATTTTGTTCATACAGCAAACATCCACCAACTTCTCATTTTTCCAAATCTAGTACAAAGATCTGGCAACATGTAGATGGTGAGGTTCCCTCCTTGCACTCGAGAAGTTCACAGGCTAGTTCAGTGGCTAAAAGCAAGTATTCTAGTGTTAGATAGTTAGGTTCAAATTCTCTCTTTCTCTCTTGTGTGACCTTGGATGAGTCACTAGGTCTTAATTTTGTTGAATATGAAATACAATATTGACAGTTTGTTCTGTCAGTAGGGTTGTTGTGAGAATCATGAGATGACCCACATAAAGCTCATTAAAGGGTCAGTGAATGTTGGCTGTCACTATTATGAAGAGTCATGTGGGAAAGAGATGAGGTCAGTTTTGGTATGCTTGGTAGATTTGGCAAAACCAGAATGTGCTACAATGGCACAGACATAACCAAGACTTTGAAAGCCTAGAAGAACAGGTGACTTTTGCTAAGTTTGGAGAGATGCGGGAAGGTAGGCGACGTTGGAGACAGAGATTCCAGGCAGAAAGATCAGGTCATGCAAATATACAAATCTGTGGGATCGAAAGAGGTGTCCAGGGAGCTATAAACAATCCAGAAAGGCTGGAGTACATCTGTACTGTGGCAAAGGTTGATTCCAGGGAGTTCCCAGGGATCATAAAACAGAAAACCTTGTAAGCCAGGCTAAGGAGAACAAACTTTGTCCTATAGGATCTGAGGAGCCAATGAAGGATTTCACGTGAAAAGATTGCATCTCTGCATTAGCATCACACTGGTAGAGGGTGAACTGGAGAGAGGGGGCCTGGAGGAATAATAAATTCCTCAGTAGGTGGGTTAAGCTCATGCTTAGGGTGCTAATAAAGCAGGGGTGAATGAGCCTATGTTTGCTACATGATTTATCCAGAATCTTGCAAGCAGTGAAATACAGAAACAAGCTCTTTTAATATCAGCATATGCACAAGCTTTGGTTTTACTGTTTGGTGTTACTGTTTTTGATTTATAGATAGCAGCAAAGGGATTATGGTGCATAGAGCCCTTAAAAATTGCATTAGAATAGGTGAGAAATAATAAAAGCTGGAGTCAAGGCAATAGCATGAGAGACAAAGAAAAAGGGGAAAGTTTTAAGGCAACAACAGTCAGAGTGGAATTCTTTTCCCAAAAAGAGCAGAGTAGGGACTATGGTTTCTTTCAGTCCAAAGTCTCTCCCTGAAAGTGACAGAGCATGGCAATATAGCTGCTTTCAACAAATTAACTTCCAGTGTCATGAATCTATTCTAAATGCAACTTTATCATTTTCCAGAAAATAGTTGTTTAAGATATTCTCTAAATCTTTATTTACTCATTTTTGTTCACTTATTAAATGTTACAAATATTAACCGTGAACTGAGAAGTTTGTTCTTGAATATGCAGACTTAAACAAGAAGGATGTTATCACCTAATCTTAAGTTTACATCCCAGCAATATGGGTAGATATTGAGTAAAAAAACCAAAATTCATCATTTAAGCACATTTGTGATAGAAACTACTTTTACAGCCAACTCTTCCAAAATAATGGTAATGTGGTATTTAGACATACTCACCTCCCAACCACTCTTCAACCCATTCTGTCTGGCTTTCTCCTTTAGAATTGCCTTTGAGAAGGTGATTAATAACCACCTTGTTGCAAACCCAATGGACAGTCTTCATCCAGCACCTCATTTGAAGTCTCAGCAGCATTCTATGCTCCTACCTGGCTAAAACTTTCCTTAGTCTCTGGAACATTATAATCTCCTCTTTTATCCTTTTGATTTCGTTTCTGTCTCCTCTGCTGAACTCTTCTTCATCTTGGAGTTCTTTAGAACGTTTCTCATCTTCTCCTATCTTTCCCTATGGTGAATTCATCCATTCCAATATTCACTCCAAATTTTAAGATTCCTAGACTTACATTTCCAATCTCTTGTGAGCTGTGGATTCATATAACCTAATTGATCACCTAATACTTCCACTCGATGCCTCATGAGAATCTCAACAGGATATGTCCAAACCTTTATTCTTGGACTGCTGACTCTTCCGGTCCCAAACATGGTCCTCTCCTGGTGTTATTACTCTCATTGAATGGCATAACCCAATTGCAAAACAGAAACACAGGTATCAACCCTTGACATCTTCTTTTTCTCCTCTTCATTTTTCCTTGCTGCATCCAAGTCGAGGCCACCCTTGTCTTTCACCTGAACTACTGGGAGAAGTACCTAATTTATCTCTCCAGAGTTATGACTGTTCACTTCCAAATAATTTTCTTCATAGCAACCAGATATTTAAAACACACACACACACATACACACCTCTAATCATGCCAGTTCCTATTTAAAACTCATCAGTGATTTTTCTTGCCCTGAGGATCTAATCTAAATTCAACATGACCTTCCAGGCCCAGCATGATCTGAGACTTGACTAACTAGCTCCGATCGCTTTTGGGGACACTCTTATCTCCATGTTCCAATCAAAGAAATCTTTTAGGTCCTCAAACATCCTACGCTCCTCCTTTGCTCTCGTCTATGCTCTTTGTAATTCTTGGACTACTCCCTTTTCTTTGCCAGTTAATGTCTATTATCCAAGATAACATCTAATTCCTCATGTATTTATTGTCTCTTCCCTCCCACTAACATGCAAGGTCCACGCAGCAGGGACTTAGATTGTTTACTTACTGTTATGTACTCAGCATTTAGGAGAGTCGCCAGCACATATTATTTAGTCAATGAATATTTATTTAATGATTAATTAGCTAATCATCAGAGTGCTGATTCAGTTAGTCTCGTTTATTGCATTGTCGACTGTTGTTGTGCCTGCCTTCTTCTCTGCAGCATCGATCATGGCCATAATTCTACATTCACTTAGGATGACAGTCGTGGTTATGACTGAGGAAGATGCTGAAGGATGAATGAGGTGTCAAGTCATTTGACCACTTCTAGCTCTTAATTATCTACTGAGAAGAGAAAATAGGAAGGAGCGAGAGGATGAATCTTCTTTTAGGTTTGCTTGGGTTGTAGAATTCTAAGTCTAGTCAATTCAGGATTTGAGAAGCAATGAGTATTTAGTCACTGAGAGGTACCAAAGGACAGAGGAATGAGCACTTGGTAGGGAAAAGGGGATTCGGACTGCAGTTTTTAAAGGTTAGTGTTAGCTGTATGATATCTGCCTTTCTGTGTCACAGTAGCTCCTTTTGTAAAATTAAAATAACACCTTGCCAAGTGTATTAGTCAAGGTTCTCCAGAGAAACAGAACCAATAGGATATCCTACTTATTTATACTAGAGTCATTAGAAGGCATTGGTTCCTTGTGATTATGCAGGCAAAGACTCTCGTGTCTCTTGTCTACAAGCTAGAGACTCAGGAGAGGTACTGATCCATTTCAAAAGCAGAGAGCTGGAGAGACACTGGTGAATCTGAAGACCTGAGAGGCAGACGTGCTGAAGGCAAGAAAAGACCTTTGACTCAGCTCATGCAGCTGAGCAGAAAAAGAATTCAACCTTCCTCCACCACTTTGTTCTGTTGAGCCCCTCAGTGGCTTGGATGATGCCTGCCTACATGGGAGAGGGTCATCTGCTTTTCCCAGGCCACCAATTCCAATGCTCAGATCTTCCACAAATGCTCTCGCAGACATCCCCAGAAATCATGCTTAGCCAGCTCTCTCTGTAGCCACAGACCTAGTCAAGTTGACACATAAAATTAGTAATCCCATCAAGGTTGTAAATAGAATCCTGGAATGTATCTCATTTGCAGATGCATTTCCATCTCCCATCCATCTATCCATCAATCCTTTTCACCTGATATTTTTGCAACTAACAGATGCTGTGTGTAGCACTGTGCCAGAAATTGTGCTTAGTATGAGAGTCACAGGTATATACAGTCAAGTACTGACTTTGAGGAGCTTGCAGTTTATAGAAGGATTTGTTTAAACAGGTATTTTAGAATTCAATGGTCTAAGGAGGAGGTAGATGTATGGGTACCACTCTGAGACTAGTGTAGTCAGAGAGGGTTTCTGAAGGAAATAAGAACTGAGCCGAGTCTTAAAAAGATGGAAGCATGGATGTTACCTGGGTGGGAAGATTGAGAAAGACCATACAGACTTGGGGGAGGGTGGGGGAGGGGTTCGGGAGGGGCAGGGTGGAGGGAGGCAGTGTGAGCAGGAGGATGTGTGCAGGAACCGCAAATGGCCCGCTGTGACTGGCCCAGGGAGGGTGATGTGAGGAAGGAGACGAAAGCTGGAGAGAGGAGCTGAGGCCAGGTCACAGCACGTCTTGGGCAGCTTGGGCTTCATCCTCTAGATAACTGGGGGACGCTGAAGGTGAGAAAGGGAGGGTGATGTGGTCAGACTTATGTTTTGGAAATGCCACTTTGGTAGCTGCGTGGTATCTGGAACGCATATGGTCAAGACAAAGGGGAAGATGAGGACCCTGCTCTTGACTCTACCTACCCTTAGCCATCATTTCCTATTGTGCATCTGCTCATATATACAATCATATACTCTGCGATTTAAGAAGGGGCCTTAGAGAGTATTTTCCAACTCTAATTCAAATCTACATTCCCCCTGCTCCAAGGTTCCTGTGCACATGCACACAGACTGGCCCATTATTGTGCTGCACATAGACAGCTCCCCGGGCATGCAGACATTGGCAATTGCCCGTGGTTTCATTTCCCCAGGTACCAGGCGTAACACAGCCACTGCCTGACAGATCTAATCATAGGCAGGGTCTCTTTCACAGTCACCCCAGAGTGAAAGCTCAGCGTGTTCCCAAGGAAATGACTGAAACATACAAATCAATTGCCCTTTTCTTCTCTTCTTTCCTGACCCTATTTTGAATGCAAGTATGAGGTTTGATAACAGTAGCAGGAGACGAGGTGGATTTCACATGGCCAGGATCTCATCAAAAGGAAAAAGTCTGCACAGAGATAGAAAGACTCAGCCTTGCATCAACCTTGAAGATTGCCATGCCACTCCTGAGAATAGCCGGGAACCCAATCACAAGCAGTGTCAGAAAAGGGAAAACATCTGGCACTCTCTCCTCACTGCCTTTCAGTGGAGCTTCATCACCACTAAACTGCTGCCTGCTGTTCCCAGCCCACCCATGCTCCTAAATTACCAGCCTCTGGGCCTCTGTTTATGCTTTTCCCCACCTGAGACACTTCATACCAATGCCACACACTGAATTTCAGTGTATCCTTCCAGCCCAGCCCAAATTTCTTTTTATCTATGAAGTTCTCCTTGGATGATCTCTTCTAAAATTCCCCTACCACTCCAAATGTATCTTGAACATGGTACTGTGTTTGCCTTGCACTGTGATTGTTTATACTCTAGTCTGGTCTCTTCTATGCTGAGAGCTCCTTGAGGGCAGGGTCAGCCTTTGCACCGCCTGCAGCATGCTCTAGGGCTTGGCATATGGAAGGCACTGGATTAACCTTTGTTAATTACAAAGATGAAGCAGAACTGGAACTCACAGATATAAGTGACCTAATTTGGGGCCTTTAGGGATAAAATTTAATGATGAAAAGAACTTGAGGAAGATCTACTTGTTCCAGAAAGAGGCTAGCTAGAGACTATATTGGGGACTTCCTGTTTTCTTGCCAGGAAGCAAAATGTGGTTCCAAGAAATGGTTAGTGTTAGTTGTGCAGTCGTAGCCGACTCTGCGACCCCACGGACTGTAGCCCGCCAGGCTCCTCTGTCCATGGGATTCTCCAAGCAGGAGTACTGGAGTGGGTTGCCTCCCTTCTCCAGGGGGTCTTCCAAACCCAGGGATTGAATCCATGTCTCCTGCGTCGCAGGCACATTCTCTATCGTCTGAGCTACAAGGGGTGGTCCCAAAGCTAAACATCCCTGCATGTGAGGTTAAATAGCATTTCGCAGAGGTTAGGATAAGATGTGTCTGCCTAGAATCTTGAATTCTATGTTAATGACCACATAGCCATGGGGAATTTCCTCATTCCATCTATAAAGCAGGAAGAATAGTTTCTACCTCAGAAGAAAGATCACAAGCAGATGTGCAAAGTGCCTTGCACAATGACCACCATATTGCCACCTTTTAAACAAATATTAATTTCCTTCTATTTCACTTTTCTTCTTCCTCCTCTGCTACGCTTTAGAACCCAATTCCTAT
Source organism: Nanger dama (assembly GCA_917880005.1). Taxonomy (NCBI): domain Eukaryota; kingdom Metazoa; phylum Chordata; class Mammalia; order Artiodactyla; family Bovidae; genus Nanger; species Nanger dama. The sequence goes on along the minus strand of CAKJTW010000025.1, from coordinate 22,643,071 downwards.
TTCAGATGCAGATGTTGACTAAAGGAAACATGTTATACTTCCAATTCCCCCGAATTCCCCATTACCTGGAAATGGGTCTGGGTCGCCATGTTCGTATCTGGTGAACCCATCTCTGGCCTCAACTATAGAAAGTGGGAATTCTTTGCCATTTCAGTTCCTTGTCAATAGAAATTTGGAACTGGAGCCTGGAAACACTGAGTCAATTGACTAGGAGTAGCTTGGACTCCATCCAATTACATGGAGTCATCAGGTTAGAAAGAGTTTTTTGTGGTTGACCAGAGCCACGTATGATCTGAACTGCTAAAGCTCCTTTGTCCCTTTCATATATTTCATATTCTGATTCTGAGCTCCAGCTCTCATGAGTTCTCACCTGGACAACTGACCACATCAATTGAATACATGTCTCAGTTTTTACCCTGCCTCTCTCTGTCAGCTTTTGTGCAGCACCAGTGAGTGAGTGTTCTCAAATCAAATCTTGTAAGACTTCTCTCTGATCTGTACTCCTTCAGTGAGTCTAATTTGCGATGGCATTTTTTTTAAATTAATTTTTATTGGCATATAGTTGATTTACAGTGTCGTGTTAGTTTTGTTGTACACCAAAGTGAATCAGTTATACACATATATCCACTCTCTCTTAGATTCTTTCCCCATATAGTTCATTCAAGAGTACTGAATAGAATTCCCTCTGTTATGTAGTAGGTTCTTATTAGTTATCCATTAAATATATAGTGGTGTGTGCATGTCAGTCTCCCAATTTATCCCTCCACGCTCTTCTTCCTTGTTAACCAGAAGTTTGTTTTCTACATGTTACTCTATTTTGTAAATAAGGTCACCTGTACCATTTTTTTTAGATCCCACAAATAAGCAATACCAAACGATATTTGTCTTTCTCTGTCAGACTTACTTCACTCCTTATAATAATCTCTAGGCCATTCTAGGAAATACCTGCCTCTTGAGAAATCTGTAGGCAGGTCAAGAAGCAACAGTTAGAACTGGAAATGGAAAACAGAGTGGTTCCAAATCAGGAAAGGAGTATGTCAAGGCTGTATACTGTCACCATGCTTATTTAACTTGTATGCTGAGTACATCATGTGAAATGCTGGGATGGATGAAGCACAAGCTGGAATCAAGATTTCCAGGAGAAATATCAATAACCTCAGATATGCAGATGACACCACCATTATGGCAGAAAATGAAGAGGAACTAAAAAGCCTCTTGATGAAAGTGAAAGAGGAGAGTGAAAAAGTTGATTGGCTGAAAATTCAACATTCAGAAAACTAAGCTCATGGGATCCAGTCCCATTAGTTCAGTTGCTCAGTCATGTCTGACTCTTTGAGACCCCATGGACTGCAGCACGCCAGGCCTCCCTGACCATCACCAACTCCCGGAGTTCATCCAAACTCATGTCCATCGAGTCAGTGATGCCATCCAGCCATCTCATCCTCTGTCATTTCCTTCTCCTCTTACCTTCAATCTTTCCCAGCATCAGGGTCTTTTCAAATGAGTCAGTTCTTCGTATCAGGTGGTCAAAGTATTGGAATTTCAGCTTCATCATCAGTCCTTCCAATGAATATTCAGGACAGATTTCCTTTAGGATGGATTGGTTAGATCTCCTTGCTGTCCAAGGGACTCTCAAGAGTTTGCTCCAACACCATAGTCTACAAGCATCAATTCTTCAATGCTCAGCTTTCTTGATCACTTCATGGAAAATAGATGAGGAAGCAATGGCAACAGTGAGAGACTTTATTTCCTTTGGCTCCAAAATCACTGCAGATGGTGACTGCAACCATGAAATGAAAAGACGCTTGCTTCTTGGAAGAAAAGCTATGACAAGTTAGAAAGCATATTAAAAAGCAGAGACATTACTTTGTCCACAAAGGTCTGTCTAATCAAAGCTATGGTTTCCAGTAGTCATGTATGAATGTGAGATTTGGACTATAAAGAAAGCTGTTCAGTTTAGTTCAGTCACTCAGTCGGGTCCGAAACTTTGCAACCCCGTGAATCGCGGCACGCCAGGCCTCCCTGACCATCACCATCTCTCGGAGTTGACTCAGACTCATGTCATTGAGTCCATGATGCCATTCAGCCATCTCATCCTCTGTCATCCCCTTCTCCTCCTGCCCCCAATCCCTCCTGGTATCACAGTCTTTTCCAATGAGTCAACTCTTCCCATGAGGTGGATGAAGTTTCAGCTTTAGCATCATTCTTTCCAGAGAAATCCCAGGGTTGATCTCCTTCAGAATGGACTGGTTGGATCTCCTTGCAGTCCAAGGGACTCTCAAGAGTCTTCTCCAACACCATAGTTCAAAAGCATCAATTCTTCAGCACTCAGCCTTCTTCACAGCCCAACTCTCACATCCATACATGACCACTGGAAAAACCATAGCCTTGACTAGATGGACCTTAGTCGGCAAAGTAATGTCTCTGCTTTTGAATATGCTATCTAGGTTGGTCATAACTTTCCTTCCAAGGAGTAAGCATCTTTTAATTTCATGGCTGCAGTCACCATCTGCAGTGATTTTGGAGTCCAAAAAAATAAAGTCTGACACTGTTTCCCCTGTTTCCCCATCTATTTCCCATGAAGTGATGGGAACAGATGCCATGATCTTCATTTTCTGAATGTTGAGCTTTAAGCCAACTTTTTCACTCTCCTCTTTCACCTTCATCAAGAGGCCCTTTAGCTCCCTCTTCACTTTCTGCCATAAGGGTGGTGTCATCTGCATATCTGAGGTTATTGATATTTCTCCCAGCAATCTTGATTCCAGCTTGTGTTTCTTCCAGCCCAGCGTTTCTCATGATGTACTCTGCATATAAGTTAAATAAGCAGGGTGACAATATACAGCCCTGACGTACTCCTTTCCCTATTTGGAACCAGTCTGTTGTTCCATGTCCAGTTCTAACTGTTGCTTCCTGACCTGCAGACAGATTTCTCAAGAGGCAGGTCAGGTGGTCTGGTATTCCCATCTCTTTCAGAATTTTCCACAGTTTATTGTGATCCACACAGTCAAAGACTTTGGCATAGTCAATAAAGCAGAAATAGATGTTTTTGGAACTCTCTTGCTTTTTCCATGATCCAGCAGATGTTGGTAATTTGATCTCTGGTTCCTCCGCCTTTTCTAAAACCAGCTTGAACATCAGGAAGTTCACAGTTCACGTATTGCTGAATCCTGGCTTGGAGAATTTTGAGCATTACTTTACTAGCATGTGAGATGAGTGCAATTATGCAGTAGTTTGAGCATTCTTTGACATTGCCTTTCTTTGGGATTGGAATGAAAACTGACCTTTTCCAGTCCTGCTGAGTTTTCCAAATTTGCTGGCATATTGAGTGCAGCACTTTCACAGCATCATCTTTCAGGATTTGAAAGAGCTCCACTGGAATTCCATCACCTCCACTAGCTTTGTTCGTAGTGATGCTTTCTAAGGCCCACTTGACTTCACATTCCAGGATGTCTGGCTCTAGATTAGTGATCACACCATCGTGATTATCTGGGTCATGAAGATCTTTTTGTACAGTTCTTCTGTGTATTCTTACCACCTCTTCTTAACATCTTCTGCTTCTGTTAGGTCCATACACTTTCTGTCCTTTATCGAGCCCATCTTTGCATGAAATGTTCCCTTGGTATCTCTAATTTTCTTGAAGAGATCTCTAGTCTTTCCCCTTCTGTTCTTTTCCTCTATTTCTTTGCATTGATCACTGAGGAAGGCTTTCTTATCTCTTCTTGCTATTCTCTGGAACTCTGCATTCAGATGCTTATATCTTTCCTTTTCTCCTTTGCTTTTCGCCTCTCTTCTTTTCACAGCTATTTGTAAGGCCTCCCCAGACAGCCATTTTGCTTTTTTACATTTCTTTTCCATGGGGGTGTTCTTGATCCCTGTCTCCTGTACAATGTCCCAAACCTCATTCCATAGTTCATCAGGCACTCTTATCTATCAGATCTAGGCCCTTAAATCTATTTCTCACTTCCACTGTATAATCATAAGGGATTTGATTTAAGTCATACCTGAATGGTCTAGCGGTTTTCCCTACTTTCTTCAATTTGAGTCTGAATTTGGCAATAAGGAGTTCATGATCTGAGCCACAGTCAGCTGCTGGTCTTGTTTTTGTTGATTGTAGAGAGCTTCTCTATCTTTGGCCGCAAAGAATATAATCAATCTGATTTCGGTTTTGACCATCTGGTGATGCACCAAAGAATTGATGCTTTTGAACTGTGGTATTGGAGAAGACTCTTGAGAGTCCCTTGGACTGCAAGCAAATCAAACCAGTCCATCCTAAAGGAAATCGGAGGATGAGATGGTTCAATGGCATCACTGACTCGATGGGACATGAGTCTGAGCAAGCTCCAGGAGTTGGTGATGGAGAGGGACACCTGGCATGCTGCAGTCCATGGGGTCGTAAAGAGTCTGACATGACTGAGCAACTGAACTGAACTGAGGCCCATCCATCTTGCTATAAATGGCATTATTTCATTCTTCCTTTTGGCTGATTAATATTCCATTGTGTATATGTACCACATCTTCTTTATCCATTCATCAGTTGATTAGCATTTAGACTGCTTCCATGTCCTGGCTACTGTAAATAGTGAATGCTGCGATGGACATTGGAGTGAGTCTATGGCATTCTTTTCAGCTTTTCCAGAGAAATACTCACAAGGATTGAAGCAGATAAAATACAACCATGTGGTACAAGATCAGAGATGGAAGAGATGGAGGGAAGGGACATCTGAATAATCCACCTGTCAATTTCTTTACTATCTCAGGGTGTATTAAGATTTTCCAGAGAAACAGAATATATATAGAGTAGAGGAGAGAGAAAAATATTGATTGATTATATCAGAAGTTCCATAATCTGCCACCTCTCACCTGGAGGCCCAGAAAAGTCAGTGATATATTTTCAGTCCAGGCCCATAGGCCTGAGAACCAGGGGGTCAAAGGGATAATTTCCAGCCCAAGTGAAGGAGAAGACTGATGTCCCAGCTCAGTCAGTCAGAGAGCCAGTTTTTCTTCCACCACCTTTTGTTCTGTTCAGACCCTCCACAACTTGGATGAGGTCCACTCACATTGAGAAGGACAATTTCCTTTATTCAGTCTACCAATTCAAATGCTAATCTCATCTAGAAACACTGTCTCAGACACACCCATACACAATGTTTAGCCAACTATCTAGACACCCATGTCCTGGTCAAGTTGACAGAAAACTCACCATCACCAGGGAAATAATGCCACATTATATTCTTTTGCTTTTCATTTTTATTCTTTTTTTTTTTTTTTTAGGGAGGAGGTGAGATGTCTGGGGGTATATGGCAGAATATATAGTGGCAAAATTTATTGGAGCACGTTGACAATCCTAGTTTATAACATTATCCTGGCATATTATTAAATAGGGCCAACTTTCATTCTCAAGTAAGAGGACATACTTCCATTACTGCTTTGGATGATAAAGTATACGGTCTATCTAGAGAAGCATGACCCAGCAGTGTTCTTCATTTTCCTGTTCTGTAACTTTCACAATGTGTAAATGGAATAAGAGCCTCAAAAACAAAATTCCCAAATTAATCCTCATCATTCAATTGCCAAACCTCAATAAATATTCAATTTTGTTTTTCATTTGTTCATAGAACATTTGAAATACATCCACAGAACCAAATTTCTGGACCACTGTTTAATCATGGTGGAAAGCAATGAAATCCCTCCCTTTCTTCAGGATCCCAGTCTCTGTTATGTTTCATCCCATCTATGATTAAAAAGAGCTATTTAGTCCTTGTTAGGAAATCACACCTCAATTAATTTTGGGTTAAACAAATATACACATTGCAGAGTAGAGTAAGTTTTCAAAGCCACATCTCATTTCATTTTGGCTTTATCTTAAGAGATGAATATTCACAACACTTTCTTTATTGAATAAGATTTATCTGTTTTCTACTCCACTGAACATACTGAAAAATTTAAGAGATGTATTTTTTGGGTGATGCTTTTTCAGAGACTAACACAAAGGTGACTAATGTATTTAAGGATGCACTGTGGTTTTGATATGAGCCATATTCCCATCTGTTGTTCAGTTGCTCAGTCTTGCCTAATTCTTTGCAACCCCATGGACTGCCAAGCTTCCCTGTCCTTCACCGTCTCCTGGAGGTTTGCTCAAACTCATGTCCGTTGAGTCAGTGATGCCCTTCAGTGATCTCATCCTGTGTTGTCCCCTTCTCCTTCTGCCTTCAATTTTTCCCAGTATCAGGGTCTTTTCCAGTGAATCCACTGGTTGCATCAGGTGGCCAAAGTATTGGAGCTTCAGGATTGATTTCCTTTAGGATTGCCTGTGTCTGACTCTTTGTGACCCCATGGACTCTAGCTCATCAGGCTCCTCTGTCCATGAAATTCTCCAGTCAAGAATACTGTAGTGGGTAGCCATTCCCTTTTCCAGGGGATCTTCCCAACTCAGAGACTGAACCTGGGTCTCTGGCATTGCAGGCAGATTCTTTACCATCTGAGTCACCAGGGAAGGCCCATTCCCATCTGAGCACACAAATTATATGTGTACACATGTGCATGTATACAAACATCTTAAAATTTATTTATTTTGAAAATGTTTACTTATTGGAAACTAACATTTTAATCCAAATATTTTTAATGTAAAAATAATATAGGAAAAGCAAGTAAAATGACCAGAAAACAGCACCAGTGTTTTATACAGTTATATATTAAAGAATCAAATTGATTTCAGTTCTTCAACCAGTTGTTCAAGAATAGATTTCTGAGCACAATAAAAGCAGTTTGTGATGGTATTATTCAGTAGTGACACTTTTCAGCATAGGTGCCTCTTTTTGACCTTACTTTGATTTGGTCATATCTTCTCCCTCCTGCCTCTCATTACTCATTACTTGTGTTTCATCTTTCAAGCTGATTTTTATAGTGATTCAAAAAAAAAAATTAAGTGGATTTTGTTTGTTTAATTTTTTTTCATCATATTGATCCCATCTAAAATTGGCTTTGGGGTTCAAGAAGTTCAGATAAATAAATACTCTACAAAATTTGCAAGAATAAAAAACTAATGTCAAATGTGTACGTAGTTAAGGCTTCCCGGGTGGGCAGACAGTAAAGAATCTGCCTGCAATGTGAGAGACCCGAGTTCCATCCCTGAGTTGGGAAGATCCCCTGGAGAAGGGAATGACTACCCATTCCAGTATTCTTGCCTGGAAAATTCCGTGGACAGAGAAGCCTGATGAGCTCCAGTCCATGGGATCGCAGAATTGGACATGACTGAGCAACCAACAATAACTAAATACATATGAAAGTTATACTTTTATGGTTCAATCTTCTTACACAAGATACATCAAAGTTTAAGACCCTTGCAGTGAAAAAAAAAATCACACATTAACAAAGTACATATTTTAAGAAAGATTTACACTCAGACTTGTAAGGCTATCTTCTGAAATAAACTCTGTTCACTAATTGTGGTTGGTTAGCACATGGCCTTCCCTGGTGGCTCAGCAGTAAAAGAATCTTCTGCAATGCAAGAGACACAGGTTTGATCCCTGGGTAGGGAAGACTCCCTGGAGAAGCAAATGACAACCCACTCAAGTGTTCTTCCCTGGGAAATGCCATGGACAGAGGAGCCTGTTTGGCTACAGTCCATGGGGTCTCAAAGAGTTGGACATGACTGAGTGACTGAGTAGAGCAATTCTGTTCTATCAAGTGTATAGTAAGTTAAGGTCATGGCTTTCTTGATCAGTGATTTCAGATTATTTCTAGGTTTGGCTAATTTTGCCACTTTCGAATTAGTGTTTGAAACTTCCAGTTTTTAATCGCTGACAAATATTCTCAAATTTAAGATCATGATGCCTTAAAATAACTGAAAATAGTAAGTGCCAAATCACACACACATATGCAGAGAACAATTTTCTGTGCTTTTGCATTATCAGGAATTCAATGGTGAGAAACAGAAGTAAGTGTATTTTGTTTTGTAAATCCTATGTGATCAACAAAACATTTGATTGAATACAACTTGTAGGATCAAAAAGCTACTTGTTTTTGCTCTTATGTGATGTGCCAACAAAATTTAGAGTACAAACTGAAGGTTATATACATTTTTACTTCCAAGGTAATGGATGATGGGTTGTCATGTCCCCTGCTGCTGCTGCCAAGTCACTTCAGTCTTGTCTGACTCCCAGCGACCCCATGGACTGCAGCCCACCAGGTTCCTCTGTCTATGGGATTTTCCAGGCAAGAGTACTAGAGTGGGGTGCAATTGCCTTCTCCACATATTTCCTGAGCCATCATCATATAGCCTTGGTAATATCTGCACCCCAGTTTGGGAAATAAGATCTCAGTACACTATACAAAGTTCCTGATGCTCCTTTCATACTTCATTGTTCATTCTCTGCTTTCTGGATCCAGATTTGAGATTTTTATTATTGTAGTAGAGGCCACAGAGGGAGTGGGCTAAGAACATGGTCTGCGGAGTCAGAACATCTGGGTGAGAATCTGAGGCATGCCGTTCTCATGGTCTTGAACAAACTCCTTAAATTTCTGAGACTTGGTTTCTTTTGCTATAATGTGAAGATAATAATTACATACCTCATAGGATTAGTATGAGAATAAAATGAGTTAGTATATCCTAAGTGCTTGGAACAGTCCCTTCTTAAAAAGACTATGAGAGGGTCAGGTGTTAATTCCCCTAGTGATCTAAATGACATTTCTTCCCCAAACCATTGTCCTCGGCTGTGACTCTTCTGGGATCACTGAACCCCCAGAAAGGTACTTCTCACACCTTGCTTACCAGGTCAACTGGAATGGGGTCCCCTGTGTTTTCCTGATCCCTCTGAATTGTAACTGCCTGTCGATTTGTCTCCCGAGCAGAGTAAGGGCGATGCAATATCATCTGGAGTCTTGTTCACCCTTGCCTGTCCAGGGCATAGCCCAGAGATGTGTATGTTCCACCAACTCATGAAATTATAGTTGTTGTTGCTGTTTATTCACTTAGTCATGTCCCACTCTTTGCGACCCTATGGACTGCAGCACACCAAACTTCCCTGTCTTCCACTAACACCCTGAATTTGCTCAAACTCATGTCCATTGAGTCAATGATACCATCCAACCGTTTCATCCTCTGTTGCCCCATTCTCCTTGTACCTTCAGTCTTTCACAGCATCAGGGTCTTTTCCAATGAGTTCACTTTTTGCATCAGGTGACCAAAGTATTGGAGCTTCAGCATCAGTCCTTCCAATGAATATTCAGGACTGATTTCCTTTAGGATTGACTTGTTTGATCTCCTTGCTGTCCAAGGGACTCTCAAGAGTCTTCTCCAGCACCAGAGTTTGAAAGCATCAATTCTTTGCCACTCAGCCTTCTTTATAGTCCAATTCTCACATCCATACATGACTACTTAGAAAATCATAGTGTGACTATACAGACCTTTGTTGACAAAATGATGTTTCTGCTTTTTAATATGCTGTCTAGTCATAGCTTGCCTTCCAAGGAGCAAACATTTGTTAATTTCAAGGCTGCAGTTACCAACCTCAGTGATTTCAGAGCCCAAGAAACTAGACTATCACTGTTTCCATTTTTTCCCTTCCGTTTTGCCATGAAGTGATGGGACCAGATGCCATGATCTTAGTTATTTGAATGTTGAGTTTTAAATCTGCTTTTTCACTCTCCTCTTTCACCTTCATCAAGAGGCACTTTAGTAACTCTTCACTTTCTGCCATTACGGTGGTTTCATCTGCATATCTGAGGTTATTGATATTTCTTCCAGCAGTCTTGATTCCAGCTTGAGCTTCATCCAGTCCAGCATTTCACATGACACATTCTGCACATAAGTTAAATAAGTGGGGTAACAATATACAGCCTTGACATACTCCTTTTCCGATTTGGAACCAGTCTGTTCCATGTCCAGTTCTGTTGCTTCTTGACCTGCATACAGGTTTCTCAGACAGGGAAAGTGGTCTTCTAGTCTCATCTCTTTAAAAAATTTCCACAGTTTCTTGTGATCCATACAGTAAAAGCTTTAGCATAGTCAGTGAAGCAGAAGATTTTTGGAATTCCCTTTCTTTTTCTGTGATCCAACGGATGTTAACAATTGGATCCCTAGTTCCTCTACCTTTTCTAAATCTAGCTTGAATATCTGGAAGTTCTCAGTTCATGTACTGTTGAAACCTAGCTTAAAGGATTTGGAGCATTACCTTGCTAGCATGTGAAATGAGGGCAACTGTGTGATAGCTTGAACATTCTTTGGTATTGCTCTTCTTTGGGATTGGAATGAACACTGATCTTTTCCAGTCCTGTGATCACTGCTGAGTTTTCCAAATTTGCTGGCATATTGAGTGCAGCACTTTAACAGCATCATCTTTTGGGATTTGAAATAGCTCAGCTGGAATTCCATCACCTCCCACTAGATCCGTTTGTAGTAATGCTTCCTAAGGTCCACTTGACTTCATACTCCAGGATATCTGGCTCTAGTTGAGTGATCACACCACTGTGGTTATCCATGTCACTAAGATCCCTTTTGTATAGTTCTTCTGTGTGTTCTTGCTGTCTCTTCTTAATATCTTCTGCATCTGTTAGGTCAGACCATTTTTGTTTTTTATTTTGTCCATTTTTTCATGAAATGTTCTCTTGCTATTTCTAATTTTCTTAAAGAGATCTCTAGTCTTTCCCATTCTATTGTTTTCCTCTATTTCTTTGCACTGTTCACTTAAGAAGGCTTTCTTATCTCTCCTGTTATTCTTTGGGACTGCATTCAGATGGGTGTATCTTTCCTATTTTTTGTCTTTTGCTTCTCTTCTTTTCTCAGCTTTGTATTTCTTAGACAACCATTTTGCCTTGTTGCATTTCTTTTCTGGGTTAATGCATCTTGTGGTTTAGTTACTGTGTCATTTGCGACTGTTTTTGTGACCCCACGGAATGTAGCCCACCAGGCTCCTCTGTCTATGGGATTTTCCAGGCAAGAATACAAAAGTGGGTAGCCATTTACTTCTCCAGGGTATCTTCCCCACCCAGTGGCAGAACCCACAACTGCTCATTGGCAGGTAGATTCTTTACCACTGAGCCACCAGGGAAGCCCCTAATGCATCCCAGGAACAGTGAAGAAAGTCCCAGAAGAAAACAGTGTTCCTTTTAGATAACACCAGATGAAAGATGGATTTTCAAGGTTACCAAGGGAATAGATAATGGGTCAAACTGATGGATCCTCTGGAAGATTCATTTTCTCTTCCTTGAGTTATAGGCCTTGACCACACCAAAGTCATCCACATCCATCCAGTGTCTCCTGGAGAATCGTTCACACTTGTCTCTGTCTATGACCTTCGTTGTCCCTCCTGGGGTTGGGTGACACATTGCACCTCCTCTGGATAGTGCCATGTTCTTGAGGTTGGTGGTTCCTACTAACAGAGAGGTTGTGGGCTTCTGGTTCCTTTGGGCTAAGGAGGTGCTGTTGGCATTTTGGATCTCTAAGAAGAAAGGAAGGAGCCTCTGAGAGGCAGATAAATTAGATTATAGCCCACCTCGGATTACAAACATTGTGCAGCTGTATAAAATATCTCCCAAGAAGCCTGACTCAGGAATGGGTAGAATTTAAAAAACTGCCGGGAAAGGCGGACCTCTGTTCTAACTAAATATGTGGTACAGTAGCAAGCATCCAGCTTCTGGAGGTACACCCTTTGTTAAGGCCTCAGACTCACATGAGCAGGTACTTCTGAGAAGCTCAGCCTCTGCTGAAGGGCCTGGGAAAAGGGAGCTCGGAGCTTCCCCTGAGAGGAAGCAGTCCCCATGTTGGGCCTCTCCAGGATCTAGAGGTCTGCTCTGTGCTTCCCACACACAGGGAGGCTTGAAGGGCGATTCCATGCCTAATAATTCCTCTTTCCATTTCTTTAAAGTCGAGAGGTCTCAGATATTGTATCCAGGAGCAACTTATTTCTTAAAGGTAGCCAATGATCAGTCAAGGGATTAGACTAGAACCTACACATTGGTGGTCATGTTTTGTACTAATTTCATCAAGGACTTGGTGTCTACAGGTTTTTCTTTCCATGGGGAACCTGGTTGCTGTTGTTCAGTCCCTAAATCGTGTTCTACTCTTTGCAACCACGTAGACTGCAGAACGCCAGGCTCCCCTGTCCTCCACTATCTCTCCAAGTTTACTCAGATTCATGTCCATTGAATCAGTGATGCCATCTAATCATCTGGTTTTCTGCCTCCCACTTCTCCTTTTGCCTTCAATCTTTCCCAGCATCAAGGTCTTTTCCAATGCAGAAATGCTGGCAGGGGTGATATTGTTAGTACTGTGTCTTTTTGTTTGTTAGGCTCACTTCTTTCTAGTCGAACACCTATTCTTCTGTGTAGCCCACCCTGAATCTCTGCATTGGAAGAGGATCAGGGGAACTGAGGGCTTCCCTGATAGTTTAGTTCATAAAAAATCTGCCTGCAATGCAGGAGACTCTGGTTCAAGTCCTGGGTCAGGAACATCCCCTGGGGAAGGGATAGGCTACCCACTCCAGTATTCTTGGGCTTCCCTTGTGGCTCAATTGGTAAAGCATCTGCCTGCAATATGGGAGACCTGACTTCGATCCCTGGGTTGGGAAGATCCCCTGGAGAAGGGAAAGGCTACCCATTCCAGTATTCTGGCCTGGAGAATTCCATGGACTATATAGCCCATGGGGTCACAAAGAGTAAAACATGATTGAGTGACTTCCACTTTCACAGGGGAACTGATGTAAGAGGAGAGCACGTGGAGAGTGGGGACTGGACTGGCTGGTGGGCATCCCATTAGCCAAAGCCTACCCTCAGAGCACAATGTGAAGAGTTCCCCCACATCCACCCTCCCATTCTGCCCTCTAAGGAAGGTCTCTGCTCTCCTGAGCCTGGGAGATATTTGGGAGCATATTTTTGGCTCACTCTTCACAAGCAGTGATCAACTGGATTTCTTCCTCCTATACTAGTAGAAGGGAGGGAAGATGGCTGTCTTGGGAATGAGCTAGCCGTTTTTGTAAGTTTTATGAGATGACATGAAAGCTCTTGCTCTGAGTAGCAGAAGCCTTGAGTTACCATGCTACTTTGCTTTCAGCATCCTCTATTATCAGGTGTTCTGGGAGCCAGATGTCAGAGCTGAATAGATGGAAAGTTTCCACAAGACAACGGACTATTCTTTGTGGGCAACACAATCTCTATCACTGTAAAGACCTCTTGTAAGTTACACTTGACGTTTTAACAGGTCAGGCTTGACTGTCTACCTGCTCTAATCCAGATGTTGTAGACTCAGCAAGTCCATTCACAAATTGGGGCTCAGCTCAAAGGTAACACAGAATAAGAAATGAGAAAATTTTAGTGAACTGAGAAGGCAATGGCAACCCACTCCAGTACTCTTGCCTGGAAAATCTCATGGACGGAGAAGCCTAGTGGGCTGCAGTCCATGGGGTCACTAAGAGTTGGACATGACTGAGCGACTTCACTTTCACTTTTCACTTTCATGCATTGGAGGAGGAAATGGCAACCCACTCCAGTGTTCTTGCCTGGAGAATCCCAGGGATGGGGGAGTCTGGTGGGCTGCCATCTATGGGGTCGCAGAGAGTCAGACACGGCTGAAGCAACTTAGCAGCAGCAGCAGAGCTGAATTTGGGTCCTCTCTTCTATTAGGATTTTGGGGATTTGAATACAAACGGCAAACAAGAGTGACTTAAAAGCCTTTGAAATATTCCAAGAAGTATCTGACATACATCTATTTCAGGCCTAGGCTGGAGAATGAACTTATTGACTTTTTGCACTTTTAATTTGCCTTGGAACTGAATTGAATCAGGGGACCTCGATTTATGTCCAAAGTTTGCTGTGTAACTCTAGATAATTCACTTACCCACTCTGAGCCACATAGAGTTCTTGTGAGACTCAAATGGGATCATGTCTGTGAAATCCCTTTGTCAAATATTATAAAAGCCAAATACTAGGACTGTTATTATTAAAGTAATTCAGTTCAGTTCAGTTCAGTCGCTCAGTAGTGTCCGACTCTTTGCAACCCCGTGAATCATAGCACGCCAGGCCTTCCTGTCCGTCACCAACTCCCAGAGTTCACTCAGATTCACATCCATCGAGTCAGTGATGCCATCCAGTCATCTCATCCTCGGTTGTCCCCTTCTCCTCCTGCCCCTAATCCCTCCCAGCATCAGAGTCTTTTCCAATGAGTCAACTCTTTGCATGAGGTGGCCAAAGTACTGGAGTTTCAGCTTTAGCATCATTTCTTCCAAAGAAATCTCAGGGCTAATCTCCTTCAGAATGGACTGGTTGGATATCTTTGAAGTCCAAGGGACTCTCCAGAGTCTTCTCCAACACCACAGTTCAAAAGCATCAATTCTTGAGCGCTCAGCCTTCTTCACACTCCAACTCTCACATCCATACATGACTACTGGAAAAACCATAGCCTTGACTAGACAGACCTTAGCTGGCAAAGTAATGTCTCTGCTTCTGAATATGCTATCTAGCTTGGTCATAACTTTTCTTCCAAGGAGTAAGCGTCTTTTAATTTCATGGCTAACGTAATTAGTGTGTATTATATTCATGAAGGAATTTTCATCAGAAACTAGAGGCAGAAAAAGATCAAGTCCCCACAAATTCTGGTCAACTTGAGTCAAGCTGTAATTTAAATCTATATTGGTGAACAACTAGGGACCATAATATTGAAATATCTTATAATTTTAAAAACAACCATACATGCGATATGACACCCTGTGATACTAGAAGGAGCACAGGACTTAAGAGTTGCAAGTCAACATGATTTCAGGAAACCCCAGGTCTCACAAGCACTGGAAAGCCACCTACATTTTCTGTTCTCCATTGCTCTCCCTAGGACCACCTGATCTCCCATCTCCTCCTGTCCCTGCCTATCTCCTCCCTTCTCCCTTCAGTGGGCAGGCTTTCACTCCCAGGTTTTTCAGTGGTGATACCTGTAACCTTTACTCACAAGTCCCCGTATGCAATCTGGAATCTTCTCTACACCACCACTCCTCAACACCATCCAAGTGACATCTACTTGAGACGGACATTCTGATCAGCTCAGCCCAAATCAGATGGCCACCAGTCCCAAAGATTGTGGCTGTAGGTGAGAAGTCATGTGATCACCAGGGCTATATCTTGCAGATGGACATGTAGCATCTTTAAGAAGAGGATGAGTGGGGCTAGAAGGAAATAGAGGGCTCCTCTACAAACTCCATTAGTGATGCCACTGGCCTTTCCATTCTTGGAAGCTTTGTTGGCTGAATCACAGTTGAGCACTTCATTATTTCATTTCCCCTCTCCCAGTCAATCAGTAAGGTCCTCAGGACAAGAGGAATGGTTTACTCTATTCTGTAATCATCAGAACCAGGCTGGACCCACTATAGGTACTCAGTGAAGCCTTATTGGTTGGTATAAAGTAACTGTCAGCTTTTACATGCATACAGAAGCTCACAGTATACATATAACATTCTTATATATCAATTCATTTGAACCCACAATAGTCCTGAATAATTATTACCCTCACTTTACAAATGAGACACAAGCAAGGCACAAGGATCAGAAGTGAAAGAGCCTGAATCTCATTTTAGACATGAAAGTGTTCTAGGTGGCTCTAGAAAGAACCAACTGGAGAAGTCCAGGAGGCAATTAGATCTGCAATCTGGAGAGAGAAAATATTCCGTGTTTGGACATCACACACATATAGATATATATATGTACAAACATGGCAGTGGATGAGATGTCCAGGTTTCTGTATGCAGAATGAAAAGAATCTATAGATCCCAAGTCTGAGAAAAACTTAACATTTGATGATGAGTTAAATAGGAGGAAGGGGAACTGAGTCCATAGGAGACATAGAAGAAGAAACCCGGAGGTAGGAGAAAAACTGGGATAGGTGGTGGTTTATAGAAACTATGGGAAAAAGCTTCTCAAAACTGGAGTGATCAACAGGGTCATGCTTTCAAGAGGCCAAGGTAGATAACAACTGCAGGTTGCCCTTGGCAGTTGCAGAAGGAAGATCATCAGTGACTTTGTCCAGCAGTGTCAGGATAGCAGGAGGGATGGAAATCAAACATCAGTGGGATGGATGGGAAGGCAGAGGGCATTCGAGAAGGAGGAACAGTGCATCCAGCCAACTCCTTTAAGAAGTGTGGCCATGAAAGGGGCAGAGGAGACAGTACAGCTGAGGATGAGGGTTGAATGAATATTTAGTTTTGTAAAGATGGGGGAAATAAGAACTCATGTAACATCTAAAGGAGCCAGAAGAGAAGGAGGGATGTGAAGCTGCCTGGGAGAGGGCATAATGGTGGAACAAGGGCCTAAGAAGGAGAAGGGGGAACTGTAGGCTGTGGTGGAATATCTCAGTTTAACAGCAAGCAAGGAAGAAAGGGCCTGGGAAAAGGAGACACGCAGGCTGGTAAGCCTGCTGGACTGCTGTAGGCACTAGAGAATTTTTGCTCTTTTCTTTCTGTATAAATGAGAAGGACATCTCTTAAGAGTAAGGGAGGTGATGGCTCAGGTGAATAGAGATGATTTGCCTTTATTTTTGTTTCTTTGTTTTTCTTAAGCTTCAGTAAGTTTTATTTATCTTGTTGAAGTATAGTTGATTTACAAAGTTGTGTTAATTTCAGGTTTATAGCACAGTGATTCAGTTATATACACACACATATATATTATTTTACAGATTCTCTTTCCTTATAAAATTTTATAAAATATTGAGTGGAGTTCCCTTTGCTATACAGTAGGTCCTTGTTGGTTATCTATTTTATATATAGTAGTGTGTATAGGTTAATCCCAGTTTATCTATCTTCCACCTCCCCCTTTGGTAGCTATACATTTTCTATGTTTGTGGGTCTATTTCTGTTTTGTAAAAAAAAAAAAAAAAAAATTCATTTTTGTTATTTTTTTAGATTCCACATTTATGTAATATCACATGATATTTGTCTTTCTCTGACTTTACTAGTATGGTAATCTCTAGATCCATCCATATTGCTGTAAATGTCATTATTTTATTCTTTTTTATGGCTGAGTAACAATCCATTGTATATATGTACCACGTTTTCTTTATCCATTTATCTGTCAATGGACATTTAGGTTGCTTTCATGTCTTGGCTATTGTAAATAGTGCTGCAATGAACATTTGGGTGTTTAAATTAGCATTTTCTCTGGATATATGCCCAGGAATGGGTTTGCTGGATCATATGGTGGCTCTATTTTTAGTTTTTTTTTTTTTTAATTTTTATAGTTGATTTACAGTGTTGTGTTAGTTTCAGGCATACAGCAAAGTGAATCAGTTATACATATATCCACTCTCTTTAGACTGTTTCCCATATAGGCCATTACAGAGTTTTGAGTAGAGTTTCCTATGCTATACAGTGTGTCCTAGTTATCTAGTGTGTATATGTCAATCCTAATCTCCGAATCTATCCCTTCCATCCTTGCACTCTGATAACCGTAAGTTTGCTTTCTACATCTTTAACTCTATTTCTATTTTGTAGGCAAGTGCCCACTGCCTTCCCATTGTTGAGTTTCCACTCCTGTATTCATTCACTCATCCATTCAGTCAACAATTGTGAATGAATGGCTACATAGCAGGTCATGGAAAATGAGCTGGAAATACCAAGATAAAACCACCCTGGGCATTGGGTAGGCACAGGCTGCAGAGGAATGTGAACTTCACCTGACCTGTAATAGGACAGGCCCAGATGCCTTGGCCCCTAGACTTTGTACACTGACAAAGTGAGCCACAGAGTTATATTCTAATTCATCTGATTATTGGGCATAAACACATTTCATGGTCCATGGGGTAACAATCTTTCTTTCTCCACCCCTAGAGAATCGAAATCTCTCTTCAACCATATGGTTTGAGTTTCTGGCATAACTCCCTGTGGACCACCCCCTCCCCCTTTAGAAGGAACTGCTAATTATTCCCTAATATCCACATCCTTTTCCTCCATGGTAAGAAAATTTAATAAGGCCCATGACTACCCAGCTAAAGCATACTTTAACCTGTCCCCTTTGTGAGTAGGTAGGGCTACCTGACAAAGTTCTGACCAGGTGAATGTGGAGAAAAGGATGTGGGGCATTTCCAGGTTGGTCCTTAAAGGGAAGGGGTACGCCCTGTTTTTCCCATTTCCCCTTTTGCTGGCTGGAATGAGAACAAGTGGCGCTTGGCTGCTGTAGACGCTGCACAGGAGGGCGCATGGAGCAGTGGCACAGAAAGAGCCTGCCCTCCTTGCTACATTCCTCATTCTCTGCCTGGGACTTCGTGTGTGTGCATGCTGTCGTGTCGAACTCTTTGCAACCCCATGGACTGTAGCCCACCAGGCTCCTCTCTCCATGGGATTTCCCAGGCAAGAATACTGGAGTGGGTTGCCATTTCCTACTCTAGGGGATCTTCCCAACCCAGGAATCAAACTTACCTCTCTTGCATCTCTTGCTTTGGCAGGCGAGTTCTTTAGAGGCTAACTCAGGACTTGAGCCACAGCTGGACATCCATGTGGGATTAGCAAGGCCTTGGCGGAGGGGAGCTGGAGGATGGGTGTGGGGTGGGTCCAGAGTGCCATTCCATTTGGGACCCTGGTGCTCAGGAGTCCTTGAAGCTGCAGGTTGGGAGTTTCAGCAGAAGAGCTAGGTTCTTCACACACACACACAATCTCATTCAGCCCTTACCCCAGGCTTATGGAATGTGTATTATCATCTTCATTCTGTATACTGTAAACTCAAGAAGGGCAAACAGGGATGACCTAACATGCATCTCTTGAGCCACACGCTGGGGCACATATGTCTGCAGAGCGCTCAGCTCTGTTCCTTTTCTATCATGAGGTTTCTTCTTGCTCCTATGAGGGCCCCAGGCTACCAGGAGTTCAGATACTTTATCAGCCCTGTGGCTTAGCAGGAGTGAGAGCTTCACCTTCCTGTCCAGACCACAACATCCTGTGGCCATATGTCCATCACGCACTGACGCCTTCGAGCCGCTCCATGTACAGTGTTGATAGGGCCAAGGTGGGTGGGGCACAAACAGAAATGCCTCCAGGCCAAGAACCCTTTACCACGGGAGCCAGGTGCTATAAATCTCCCCAAATGCATGGCCCTTCTCCCCACGTGCACATCTGGAATGCCATATAACCCCTTCCCTCTCCAGCACTCCCCTCCACAATGATAATTTCCTGGAGCATTTTAATGACTTGCCATTATAAATAATATACTCTACCCTTTCTTGTAAAAAAAAAAAAAAAAGCCAGAGGTTTCTGCAAAACCAGCAAATTATTCCAAATCATAATTTCATCGAAAACACGGGGGGAAAAAAAATACTTCATACCCTGAGGTAGGAAAGGTTTGGGAGATTTATGTCTTTCCTTGAACACAGAGATTTATAATAGTGGATAATGTACATTCATTTCATCCATATTTATACCTGAATTGATGCGGAGTCTGGTATCCATTACTTTAATCTATGTAACTTGATCATCAGAAATCTGAACCATAATTTTAACACATATTACAAAGAGTTTCTTTTGGGCTTAAAGGAAAATGATGGCAGAGAAGAAAAGCCATTAAGAGCCAGCTGCAGTCGCTTACTCATGCTGTACTTCCTTCTGCAAAAGGGTGGGTCCTCTGCCCTGTTCCCTGTCTCTTACCTACCTGAACACATATCCACTCCCATCTTGAGTTCCCAGCACTCACTGTACCATGACTGGAGGGGAGAGAGAGAAGCATGAGCGGGGTGATTAGGGGGAAAGTCATGTAAATAAATCTCTGATGTCACGGTCAGCTCAGGGCTCGCATAGAGGCAGTGGTAATGGGCCGGTAGTAGCCTCTGGTCACTTAGGAGAAGTGAAAAAATGCAAGGTCTGATCAAAGCGTCCCTCTGACAGACAGTGGAAATTAAACCCAGATACCAGCACTCAAACAGCATTGCTGGCACTCAGCACATGGTTCCTGTCCAACTTCTGAGCACCAAACATTGGCCTGGCTTAAATACCAAATGCCTGTCCCTGGACTAAAGCCGAATAGTGAATTTTTCGAGAGATCTGGGCCCCAGGATTATAGTGGGCAGAAGATGAGTAAAACAAGAGCCTGGGACTTCACTGTATCAGAGGAAGCTTACAAGTCATCATTCCTAGGATTTCCCAAAGTCAGGAAAGCACCTTGAGGGCAGATCTTTTGTCTGTTTTGCTTACTAGTATGTTTCAGGGCTGGCATTTAGTAGGTGCTTGACAAACATTTGTTGAACGAAAGGCTTTCATTACAGACCATTCAGAGTTAGAACCTGCAGTGGAGTCTATACAGTACAATAGCAAAAGATGACCTAGAGCATTTATGAAATCAGTTTAGGAATCAATTAGGAACATGATTAGCAGGGAGTGATATGCAATTAAATTTATTGTTTTGCATTCTTTTATTTTCCAAACGATCTTCCATTTTTTTATTATATGTATGTCTTCATAATGTTTCATATTTTAGAAATACTTTGAGATTTTAAAGCACGATGTCATTTAATATTCATAGCAATCCTGTGACATAGTTATAACTAATCCAATTCCCAGTTCACAGATGAGGAAGTTGATAAGCAGAGTTTCCATAAGCTGCCTTGAACTATACCAGTCACAGGAAGAACTAGGCTGTGAGCATTGCATCCTCTGATTCCTGGCCCCATGTTCTCTTTTTAGACTCTACATACACCACAGTGGAGTGGCATAAAAGGGAACATTAGGGGTGGCTGGAGGCAGCTGATCTGGCCCCAATTAGAACCCAGGAAGAGACTGCCAACCCACAAATCACTAGAGCTGCTAAGTGCATTTCTCTAGAGCCTCCTGAGGATGGTTTTAGATTTGACTATGCCTCAAGGGAACAAATTCCAGCTGTCTGATCCTTGAAGTCAGACAGGACAATAGTTAGGCTTCATGTTTCACTGGTGAAAACTAGTTGCTTTTCTTTTTTTTTTTTTAAAGGAAACCTATTCTCTAAAAAGGGGATCAATGGAGCTTTTGCTTTATTGGTTTTTAGCTTTTACTGTAAGAATGTGTATATGTGTGTGCGTGTGCGCATATATGCATACATATACATATGTACATATACATCTAACATATATATATATGTATATATGAAGTCTCTAAAAACTACAACCAAAATAAATAATTATTTACTTGTAGGAGGAGAAGATTTCCAATCATAACCTGTCCTGTAGACCAGCAGTCCCCAACCTTTTGGCACCAGGGTTTGGTTTTGTGGAAGATGATTTTTTCATGGATGGTGGAAGGGGGGTGGTTTCAAGATGGTTCAAGTGCATTACACTTATTGGGCACTTCAGTTCCAGTATTATTACCTCAGTTCTACGTCAGACCATCAGGCATTAGATCTCAGAGGTTGGGGACTCCTTCTCTAGACAACTGGGCTTCTTGAGAGAGCACCAGGAAATGGGGAGCGTGCTAAGTCTCCACATTCCACACTGCAGGCACTGTTAGAGGCATGCAGGAGAAGTTATTAACAGGCAGCCCTACTATATCCAGATCATCACTCCTGTTCGTAGAAAAGGACGCCGAGGGTCAGAGAAGTTGTGTCTTGGGTGAGGTTCCACAGGCAGTGAGCGAACGGGTTATGATCTGAGCCCAGACCCAAGTAATCTCACAACCCGTGCTCTGTCCAGTCTGTGCTCACCATTAACACATTTGTATAAGTTGCAAATTCTGAATCCTGAACAATGGCAAGAAAATTTCCTTAGCTACTACACTTAGTGTCTTCAAAATGTTTTCTCTTTTCTCCCCCATCCAGATGTAGGATTTCCCTCCTTGGCTGTTGTTCAGTCACTAAGTTGTGTCTGACTCTTTGCGACTCCATGCACTGCAGCACACCAAGCTTCCCTGTTCTTTACTATCTCCCAGACTCAGTGATGCCAGCCAACCATCTCACCCTCTGTTGCCCCCTTCTCCTGCCTTCAGTCTTTCCCAGCATCAGGATCTTTCCCAACGAGCTGGCTCTTCGCATATGGTAGACAAAGTACTGGAGCGTCAGCTTCAGCATCAGTCCTTTCAGTGAACTGGAATCCTTGCAATCAATTCAGTCCTTCAGAATTGATTTCCTTTAGGATTGACTGGTTTGATCTCCTTGCTATTATCCAAGGGACTCTGAGGAGTCTTCTCCAGTACCACAGTTTGAAAGCATCAGTTCTTCAGGGCTCAGACTTCTTTATGATCCAACAATATGACTACTGGAAAAACCATAGTTTTGACTATACGGACCTTTGTTAGCAAAGTGACGTCTCTGCTATTTAATATGTTGTCTAGGCTTGTTATAGATTTTCTTCCAGGGAGAAAACATCTTTTTCCCTCTCTTGAGCCCCATATTATTACCTGATTTCAAATTCATGGAAAACTTGCACGTTCATTGTACTTGACTGGGGCACTCATCCTAGGAGACTGACCCAGCAGCTACTGCCTCTCACTCCAATGCCGCTAAACAGATGAACTGACACTAAGAAAGATCAGTAAACCATCCAGATCAAACTGAGCCCAAACTCAACAGGCACTAGTTCTGTGGCCCAAACTCTGGTTTCAGGACCTTGGTTTCAAGAACCACACTATTTTCTACTTCCTGCAGTTGAAAGCAGGGCAAAATGTGCTACAATTCTCTTAACCATTGTTGTGTGCCTCTTATGGACTAATGACATTTCCCTGGTGGCTCAGACAGTAAAGCGTCTGCCTGCAGTGCAGGAGACCCAGGTTAGATCCCTGGGTTGGGAAGATCCCCTGGAGAAGGAAATGGCAACCCACTCCAGTACTCTTGCCTGGAAAATTCCATGGACTGAGAGGCTCCTCAGAGCCTGATAGGCTACAGTTCATGGAGTTGCCGATAGTCGGACACAACTGAGCGACATCACTTCACTTTACTTTTATGGACTAATGAAACAGCAGATGCTCAGTGCTGGGCATTTGCCGTGTGCCCAGAACTCAGCTGGGGAGTCAGATTATGGAGAACCCTGAGCCACACAGCCCCTGCCCTCGAGGGATTAATGACGGGATGAACATCGGAGCTGGGAAGTGTGGCTGAAAACACATGCGTTATTTGTGCATGGGCTGGCCCATTGCACTCTTCAGTGTCAGTAAAGCTGACCAGGGTTCCCTAGGTCTCCATATTCTCTTTAGGCTTCGTTCAGAGTTCAGTGTTCAGCAGGCCAGAACCCCTACACAAGGCTGTGCCCATTCCTACTGGGACGGATATATGGCCTAGCCACGGCCCTGCGGCCCTTAGCTCACTCCCTGCCTAGTAGATCACTCTCTCCTCTGTTCTTGCTCCCACTGCATATCCACTATATTCTTCTATTCCATTCACTGGATTTGAACTTGACCCGTAGTACTATATAATTTTTCATTTACTAAGTCATGATTAGAGGCCAGGAACTATGACTTCCTTTATGTTTGTTCCCTCTAATTTCCACAGCAACTATGGGAAAAGAAGATTCAGTACAGTTCAGTCACTCAGTTGTGTGCAACTCTTTGCGACCCCATGGATTGCAGCACGTCAGGCCGCCCTGTCGATCACCAACATCCGGAGTTTATACAAACTCATGTCCACTGAGTTGGTGATGCCATCAAACCATCTCATCTTTTGTTGTCTGCTTCTCCTCCTGACTTCAACTTTTCCCACCATCAGGGTCTTTTTCAACGAGACAGTTTTTTGCATAACTTGGCCAAAATATTGGACTTTCAGCTTTAGCAACAGTCCTTACAATGAATATTCAGGACTGATTTCTTTTAGAATGGACTAGTTAGATTTCCTTGCTGTCCAAGGAACTCTCAAGAGTCTTCTCCAACACCACAGTTCAAAAGCATCAATTCTTAGGTGCTCAGCTTTGTTTATGGTCCAACTCTCACATCCATACATGACCACTGGAAAAACCAGAGCCTTGACTAGATGGACCTTTGTTGGCAAAGTCATGTCTCTTCTTTTAAATATGTTGTCTAGGTTGGTCATAACTTTCCTTCCAAGGACAGAGTATCTTTTAATTTCTTGGCTGCAGTCACCATCTACAGTGATTTTGGAACCCCAAAAATAAAGTCTCTCACTGTTTATAATGTTTCCCCATCTGTTTGCCATGAAGTGATGAGGCTGGATGCCATGATCTTAGTTTTCTGAATGTTGACTTTTAAGTCACCTTTTTCACTCTCCTCTTTCACTTTCATCAAGAGGCTCTTTAGTTCTTTGCTTTCTGCTATAAATGTGGCATCATCTGCATATCTAGGTTATTGATATTTCGCCTGGCAATCTTGATTCCAACTTGTGCTTCATCCAGTCCAGCATTTCTCATGAGGTACTCTGCATATAAGTTAAATAAGCAGGGTGACAATATACAGCCTTGGCATACGCCTTATCCTATTTGGAACCAGTCTGTTATTTCATGTCCAGTTTGAACTATTGCTTCTTGAACTTCATACAGATTTCTCATGAGGCAGGTAAGGTGATCTGGTATTCCCATCACTTTAAGAATTTTCCACAGTTTGTTGTGATCCACACAGTCAAAGGCTTTGGCATAGTCAATAAAGCAGAAGTAGATTGTTTTTTCTGGAATTCTCTTATTTTTTGATGATTCAAGAGATGTTGGCAATTTGATGTCTGGTTCCTCTGCCTTTTCTAAATCCAGCTTGAACATCTGGAAGTTCATGGTTCATGTAAGTTGAAGACTGGCTTGGAGAATTTTGAGCATTACTTTGCTAACCTATGAGATGAGTGCAATTGTGCAGTAGTTTGAGAATTCCTTGGCATCACCTTTCTTTGGGATTGGAATAAAAACTGATGTTTTCCAGTCCCGTGGCCACTGCTGAGTTTTCCAAATTTGCTGGCATATTGAGTGCAGCCCTCTCCCAGCATCATCTTCCACGATTTGAAATGGCTCAACTGGAATTCCATCACCTCCACCTGCGTTGTTCATAGTGATGCTTCCTAAGGCCCACTTGACTTCAGATTCCAGGAGGTCTGGCTCTAGGTGAGTGATCACACCATTGTAATTATCTGGGTCATTAAGATCTTTTTTGTATAGTTCTTCTGTGTATTCTTGCCACCTCTTCTTAATACCTTCTGCTTCTGTTAGTTCCATTCCATTTCTGTCCTTTATTGTGCACATCTTTGCATGAAAATTTCCCTTGGTATCTCTAAATTTCTGGAAGAGATCTCTGGTCTTTCCCATTTCATTGTTTCCCTCTATTTCTTTGCATTGATCACAGAGGAAGGCTTTCTTATCTCTCCTTGCTATTCTTTGGAACTGTGCATTCAGATGCTTATATCTTTCCTTTTCTTCTTTGCCTTTTGCTTCTCTTGTTTTCATAGCTATTTATAAGGCCTCCTCAGACAACCATTTTCCCTTTTTGCATTTCTTTTTCTTGGGGATGGTCTTGATCACTGCCTTCTGTACACTGTCATGAACCTCCATCCATAGTTCTTCAGGCATTCTGTCTATCAGATCTAATCCCTTGAATCTATTTGTCACTTCCACTATATGATGGTAAGGGATTTGATTTACATCATACCTGAATGGTCTAGTAGTTGTCTCTACTTTCTTCAACTTAAGTCTAAATTTGGCAATAAGGAGTTCATGATCTGAGCCACAGTCAGCTCCAAGTCTTGTTTTTGCCTACATTATGAAAAAGTTGGCTTAAAGCTCAACATTCAGAAAATGAAGATCATGGCATCCAGTCCCATCACTTCATGGCAAATAGATGGGGAAACAGGGTCAGATTTTATTTTTGGGGCTCCAAAATCACTGCAGATGGTGACTGCAGCCATGAAATTAAAAGATGCTTACTCCTTGGAAGAAAAGTTATGACCAACCTAGATAGCATATTCAAAAGCAGAGACATTACTTTGCTAACTAAGGTCCGCCTAGTCAAGGCTATGGTTTTTCCAGTGGTCATGTATGGATGTGAGAGTTGGAGTGTGAAGAAGGCTGAGCGCCAAAGAATTGATGTTTTTGAACTGTGGTGTTGGAGAAGACTGTTGAGAGTCCCTTGGACTGCAAGGAGATCCAACCAGTCCATTCTGAAGGAGATCAGTCCTAGGTGTTCTTTGGAAGGAATGATGCTAAAGCTGAAACTCCAGTACTTTGGCCACCTCATGCGAAGAGTTGACTCATTGGAAAAGACTCTGATGCTGGGAGGAATCGGGGGCAGGAGGAGAAGGGGATGACAGAGGATGAGATGGCTGGATGGTGTCACGGACTCGATGGATATGAATCTGAGTGAACTCCAGGAGTTGGTGACGGACAGGGAGGCCTGGCATGCTGCAATTCATGGGGTCACAAAGAGTCCTACATGACTGAGCGACTGAACTGAACTGATAGAGCTTTTCCATCTTTGGCTGTAAAGAATATAATCAGTCTGATTTCAGTACTTACCGTCTGGTTATGTCTGTGTGTAAAGTCTTCTCTTGTCTTGTTGAAAGAGGGTATTTGCTGTGATAAGTGCATTCTCTTGGCAAAACGCTATTAGCCTTCACCCTGCTTCAATCTGTACTCCAAAGCCAAATTTGCCTATTACTCCAGGTATTTCTTGATTTCCTTCTTTTGCATTCCAGTCCCTATAATGAAAAGGGCATCTCTTTGGGGTGTTAGTTCTAGAAGGTCTTGATGGTCTTCATAGAACCATTCAACTTAAGCTTCTTCAGCATTACTGGTTGGAGCATAGACTTGGATTACTGTGATATTGAATGGTCTGCCTTGGAAATGAACAGAGATCATTCTGTTGTGTTTTGAGATTGCACGCAGTATTGCATTTTGGACTCTGTTGTTGACCATGAGGCCTACTTTATTTCTTCTAAGGGATTCTTGCCCACAATGGTAGATATAATGGTCACCTGAGTTAAATTCACCCATTCCAGTCCATTTTAGTTCACTGATTCCTAAATGTCAACTCTTGCCATCTCCTGTTTGGTCACTTCCAATTTGCCTTGATTCATGGACCTAACATTCCAGGTTTCACAAGCTGGAATCAAGATTGCCGGGAGAAATATCAATAACCTCTGATATGCAGATGACACCACCCTTATGGCATAAAGTGAGAAGTGTGAGAGGGCTGCACTCAATATGCCAGCAAATTTGGAAAACTCAGCAGTGGCCACAGGACTGGAAAATGTCAGTTTTTATTCCAATCCCAAAGAAAGGTGATGACAAGGAATTCTCAAACTACTGCACAACTGCACTCATCTCACAGTTTAGCAAAGTAATGCTCACAATCCTCCAAGCCAGGCTTCATTGTACAGCCAGGCTGCACATGAACCGTGAACTTCCAGATGTTCAAGCTGGATTTAGAAAAGGCAGAGGAACCAGACATCAAATTGCCAACATCTGTTGGATCATCAAAAAAGCAAGAGAATTCCAGAAAAACATCTACTTCTGCTTTATTGACTATGCCAAGGCCTTTGACTGTGGATCACAGCAAACTGTGGAAAATTCTTAAAGTGATGGGAATACCAGACCACCTTACCTGCCTCCTGAGAATCTGTATGCAGGTCAGGAAGCAACAGTTTGAAGTTGACATTGAACCACAGACTGGTTCCAAATCATGAATGGAGTACATCAAGGCTGTATATTGCTATCCTGCTTATTTAACTTATATGCTGAGTACATCATTTGGAGTTTCAGGCTGGATGAAGCTCACGCTGGATTCAAGCTTGTTGGGAAAAATATCAATAACCTCAGATATGCAGATGACACCATCCTTATGGCAGAAAGCGAAGAAGAATTAAGGAACCTCTTGATGAAAGTGAAAGAAAAGAGTGAAAAAGGTAGCTTAAAACTTAATATTCAGAAAACTAAGATCATGGCATCCAGCCCCATCACTTCATGGCAAATAGATGTGGAAACATTGAAAACAGTGAGAGACTTTATTTTGCGGGGCTCCAAAATCACTGCAGTTGGTGTTGCAGCCATGAAATTAAAACATGGTTACTCCTTGGAAGAAAAGCTATGACCAACCTAGGCAGCATATTAAAAGCAGAGATATTAGCTTGCCAACAAATGCTCGTTTAGTCAAAGCTATGATTTTTCCAGTAGGCATGTATGGATTTGAGAGTTGGACTGTAAAGAAAGCTGAGTGCTGAAGATTTGATGATTTTGAACTGTGGTGTTGGAAGAGACTCTTGAGAGTCCCTTGGATAGCAAGGAGAGCCAATTAGTCAGTCCTAAACGAAATCAGTCCTGAATATCATTGGAGGGACTGATGCTGAAGCTGAAACTCCAATACTTTGGCCACCTGATGCGAAGAACTGACTCATTGGAAAAGACCCTGATGCTGGGAAAGATCAAAGGTGGGAGGAAAATGGGACGACAGAGGATGAGATGGTTGGATGGCATCACCAACTCTATAGACATGAATTTGAGTAAGCTCTGGGTTTTGGTGATGGGACAGGGGGACCTGGCATGCTGCAGTCCACAGGATCACAAACAGTCGGACATGACTGAGCGACTGAACTGAACAATTCTCTTTACATGTAAAACCTCACAAATAACGTCCCATTTCACAGAAGGGCTATTTGTGTGTGCATATGGATATATACATGTATTCATTTTATATATTATCTATATATTTATACACTATATATCTATAGATAAATATATGCATTTATCTATCATAGATACAAATATTTGTGTACATGTGCACTTAATGTGTAGGTGAAATCAAGTGAGCTCAATTTTGAAATGATAGAAATGGAATTTGAACTCAGCTTTCTTGTCTCCAAACACTTTTGGGGTTCTAGCCACTAAATCATCAACTTTGTTTCTGCCCTTAAATCACCAGGCAGTTTATAAAATTCTGATTTTGGAGTCCCACTTAAAGAGATTCTGGTATGACTGCTCTGGGGTATGGTCCCACCTGAGGACTTTTTAAAGTTTAATGCATTGACTTTAATGCACTCTAAAATTGAGAACCACCACTCAAGCCAGCACTCAACTTATCAGTTTCTTATTGCTGTTATGACAAATAAGCACCAACAGGCTCTAAACAAGACACATTATTCTATTAGTTTCTGGGTTCACAGTTCCAACAAGGGTCACATTGGGTTAAAATCAAGGTGTGGGGCTGAGATGTACACCTTTCTGGAAGTTCTAGGGGAGAATCTATTTCTTGCCCTTTCCAGGTTTTAGAGGCTGCCCACATTACTTGTCTAGTGGCCCTTTTCCTTCATCTTCAAAGCCAGCAATAGCAAATCGAGTCCTCACAAAGCATTCCTCTGACATTTCCTGCCTTCTTTTCTGCGTTTAAGGGAACTTATGATTACATTGATCCCACCCAGGTTATCTGAATAATATTCCTATTTTAAAGGCATGTGTCCAGAAACCTTCAGTCCATCTGCTGTCTAATCTGCTTTGCCACATAAAATAACATAGCCACAGGTACTGGGGATTAGAGATTACATCTCTTTAGTGGCCATAATTCTGTCGACTACAATTGACTAGCAGTTTAAAAAAAAAAATCAGGGTTTCCCTTCTATTGCACCTGCTCACAGTGGGGAAAGCCAGTGAGTGGTGTGTTCTTTTACAGAGCAGTCAAGTCAGAGCTGCTGGGTATCTGAAAACATCTCCCTTCTGTTCCCTTCGCTCTTCTTTCCCACTGGTAAGAGCAGTGCGAGCCTGTCATTCTCTGGGCTTCCCAAAGCTGCTGTCACACCACTTGAAAACAGAGCCCAGGTGACCAGCGTTTCCAGCCCATCCTGGGATGAGGCAATATGCGAGCCATATGCTCCGGTGGGTTCCGGCTGACGCTGAGCAGGTGTACGGCATCCGGGCCAAGCATGTGGAGGGTGGCAGATTCACAGAGGAGAGAAACCATTTTCAATTTACGAGAGGAAGACCTAGAAAATAACAGAGAGCGGGTGTATTTTCCTGTCTTCTGCTTCCCAGTCATTTCCTAAGAAACAGAAGATGGTTCTGGTTTTCATTCTGAAAATCCAAGGAAACACTTTGAACATGATGCCCGTGCTGATTTAAAAATGATTCTCCAGCATTCAGAATCCATCAATTATCAAGATGCAGAAGCCTCCAAATATTTATAATGACAGCACTATCATTATGTTAAGTTATTATGACAAAAAAGGGAGGAGAACAGTTTAACCTCAGCCAAGGTGTGTGTATGTGTCTTTGTGTGTGTTTTCTGTGCATCAATTTAGGATTCCAATAACAACTTTGCAATATACAGTCATATCTGAATAACAATTTCATACCACTTGATATACCTGAGCATCTTTATTCCTCAATACATTTACATCTATATACTCCTTTTTAAATTAAATGTATCATCTCTGGTGGTGGGTAAGAGGAAAAGAAGAAAAGCCAAAGTTAAATGAATGGTACTCCATGACCAACCCAAGTCCAGTTCACTGATGTTGGCTCTGACGAATTCATCTTAATCAATGTGATTGCCTCTGCTCCCGTAAAAATGAGTGATTGGGACACATAAAATATGCTATCAACTTTTACCCCAAACTAAGCAGTTTAGATCATTTATTTCCATAAAATGAGACTGTGCATCGTATGTCAAGCTGGTGCATTTTCTGTGTGACTGACTTTAGAGACCAAGTTGACAATCTAAGTTCTAATTATTTGTACCCTCCCCGGTCTGTTATTATAGGACGACATGGGACTCTCCCAGAGGAGTGTCAGAATGGATGTTATGTGGGCTGACGGGAAGCAGCTGAAAACGATCCACTGGGTTTTTAATGCAGCTGATGCACGGGTCAGAGAGGACCCGAAGGGGATCGAAGAACCCTGATTGGAAGGTCTGAGTGTGTTCCATCTGTTACTCCTCTAGCCTTTTCATTAATGCTGTGTAAAGGCAAGCAGAGTCCCTGCTGGGGAAGGTATCTAGATGTCTGCCAGGCCCAAGGCCTGAAACCCCTCTCCCATGTCAGATGCTTGCAGGGGCCTTGCAACTGCCCACCTTCAATTCCAGGTCAAAATGCAGTTCAATTCCCCAAGGTGTTCAGGAAATAAGCATGACCTTGGGCAATCAGGTGGCCTTGGGTTTGCATCACAGCACTCCTATGTCCTCACTGTGGGGCCATCAGAACATCAGTTACAGCCTTCATCTGAATTAAAATGGAAATTTCATCATGCAGATTCCAGTGCTACCGTAAGATGTATCTGTGAGACTTCAGTAAGTCTGAAGCTTACTTGTTTCTCTACATTAAATATACACTATGTGGATGAAGGAAAGAAAATGATAAAGAGGCAGCTGGTTTTATACTGCTGATGGTTTTTAAAAATGGAATATACATGAAAAAAGACCTCAACAAGCATTTTCAAATGCATTAGATCTTTTTTCTTTCCAGTTTATCTTTGCTAATGGTTTAAAGAGAACATATCTGAAGCCAGACTGCCTGAGATTGGAATTCCAGTGCTACCACTTAGCACCTGTGCAACCTTGGACAAATAATTTAACCTTCCTGTGCCTTATTTTTATGATTCACATCATGGAAATATCAGTGATTATTTCATAGGATTGTTATGAGAATTAAATGAATGAGTACATGTAGTGCTTGCCACTTGCTGTTGTTGTTGTTTTTCAAAAATATGTTAATATTATTTTTTTAATTTTTATTTAATTTTTTTACTTTACAATACTGTATTGGTTTTGCCTAGCTCTGCACTCAGGCGTCTCATTCATTCCCACTGGGAAGAGGTTGTTTCAGAAAGGAAATAAGAGCCTCATTTTGGCCTTTGAATTTTAAATACCTAGCTCTCAGGGAAATAGAAATGACTCAGAGCAGAGTGAAAAATATTGATACTAACAAGGCTTCCTGCTTCCCAGACTAGAAAGGTGTTCTTGACATGTGAGAGCAAAGGAAGTGGAGGAAGAGGTCAGTGTAGCCGGCATTAGTAGGAACCCGGAAGACATCTGGCCCCTGGCTTCACTGACCCTGTGTGGGCCCAGCAGTGGAAGGAATGATGTGAACCTAGAGAATCCATGGAATGTGACAGAGGAGGAGATGAGTGCTTCCTTTCAGGTTAGAGTCCTCAGGAGAGGCAAGACTCCAGAGAAGGAGTGGCTGTGCTGTGTACCCAGACAGACAGCACTGGGAGAACCTCACAAAAATTCTCTATACCAGAGTCTAGTGTAGACACAAGGACTCCTTTGCATCTGAGAGGGGGACCAAATTATTCACTAGAAAAAGCCAGACCGGAAGGAGCCTTGAGGACTGGAAAGGGATGATTCCTGGTGATCTGCATGAACTAAAGATCAAGGATCAGATGGTATGAGGGATGTTTTCACAGATATCAGCATGGACAAATGATACTTGGGACCAGATGCCCCCAATCCCATATCATGGCAACGTGGCCCTGAACTTGGATGTACCCAAGAGAAAAATAGGGGGAAATACTCAATAGACTGAAATTAAATTTCCATGTATTTCCACTTTTGGGATCTTTACAGAACCTAAATTGGGTTTCAGTAAATTCTTGAGACTTCGACTCAAAAAACTTTTAACTGTGTGGATCATAACAAACTGTAGAAAATTCTTCAAGAGAAGTGAATACCAGACTACCTTACCTGCCTCCTGAGAAATCTGTATGCAGAAGCAACAGTTAGAACTGGACATGAAACAACAGTGCAGTTCAGTTCAGTCACTCAGTCGTGTCTGACTCTTTGCGACCCCATGAATCGCCGCACGCCAGGCCTCCCCTGTCCTTCACCAAGTCCCGGAGTTCACTCAGACTCACGTCCATTGATGGCTGGATGCGATCCAGCCATCTCATCCTCTGTCGTCCCCTTCTCCTCCTGCCCCCAATCCCTCCCAGCATCAGAGTCTTTTCCAATGAATCAACTCTTTGCATGAGGTGGCCAAAGTCCTGGAGTTTCAGCTTTAGCATCATTCCTTCCAAAGAATACCTAGGACTGATCTCCTTTAGAACGGACTGGTTGGATCTCCTTCAAGAAAATTAGAGATACCAAGGGAACATTTCATGCAAAGATGGGCTCGATAAAGGACAGAAATGGTATGGACCTAACAGAAGCAGAAGATATTAAGAAGAGGTGGCAAGAATACACAGAAGAACTGTACAAAAAAGATCTTCATGACCCAGATAATCACGATGGTGTGATCACTCACCTGGAGCCAGACATCCTGGAATGGAACAACAGACTGGTTCCAAAGAGGAAAAGGAGTACATCAAGGCTGCATATTGTCATCCTGCTTATTTAACTTACATGCAGAGTACATCATGCAAAATTTCGGGCTGGATGAAGCTCAAGCTGGAGTCAACCTTGCTGGGAGGAATATCAATAACCTCAGATATGCAGATGACACCACCCTAATGGCAGAAAGCCAAGAACTAAAGAGCCTCTTGATGAAAGTGAAAGAGAGGGAGTGAAAACATTGGCGTTCAGAAAACTAAGATCATGGCATCCAGCCCCATCACTTCATGGCAAATAGATGGGGAAACAATGGAAACAGTGATAGACTTTATTTTCTTGGGCTCCAAAATCACTGCAGATGGTGACTGTAGCCATGAAATGAAAAGACGCTTGCTTCTTGGAAGAAAAGCTATGACCAACCTAGACAGCATATTAAAAAGCAGAGACATTACTTTGCCAACTAAGGTCTGTCTAGTCAAGGCTATGGGTTTTCCAGTAGTCATGTATGAGTGTGAGACTGGGACTACGAAGAAAGCTGAACACCAAAGGATTGATGCTGTTGAACTGTGATGTTGGAGATGACTTTTGAGAGTCCCTTGGACTGCAAGCAGATCAAACTTGTCTATCCTAAAGGAAATCGGTCCTGAATGTTCATTGGAAGGAATGATGCTGAAGCTGAAGCTCCAATACTTTGGCCACCTGACATAAGAACTGACTCATTGGAAAAGACCCTGATGCTGGGAAAGCCTGAAGGCAGGAGGAGAAGGGGATGAAAGAGGATGAGATGCTTGGATGGCAACACTGACTTGATGGACATGAGTCTGAGCAAGCTCCAAGACTTGATGATGGACAGGGAAGCCTGGTGTGCTGCAGTCCATGGGGTCACAAAGAGTGGAACACAACTGAGTGACTGAACTGAAGTGAAATTTTGAGGAAGTTCTTTCTTTTACATACTGGAGTTTATAGACCAAGATTCATATCCATTACATGTATAGAAGGATTTGTGGAAGAGCACCTTTAAATGGATGATTGGATGGGTTATTTGGTTTTAATTTAAAATGATCTCTGAAACATTCACACGTGGAATTTGGTAGTCCCAACTATCGTGGCTTCCCTTGTGGCTCAGACAGTAAAGAATCCGCCTGCCATGAAGGAGACCAGGGTTGGATCCTTGAGTCAGGAAGATCCCCTGGAGAAGGGACTGGCTACAAACTCCAGTATTCTTGCCTGGAAAATTCCATACACAGAGGAGCCTAGTGGGCTACAGTTAATGTGATTGCAAAGAGTCATACATGACTGAGCAACTAACACTTTGACTTTCATCTATTGAAATGCATTTTTAAAACCTTATTGTGTAACAGTCCAAATATACATATAAAGAGAAATATACCCACATACCCATTTCCAATCTTCAACAAATATCAATTCAGAGTAACTTTTGTTCTATTAACCCTCCTACATAACTCCAACCCCTAATCCCCTTTATTATTTTGAACCAAATCACAGATGTATTATTACTTCATTAGTTCAGTAAGTATCTTAAAGACTCTTTTTAAAGTATGTAACTATAATATTAATCTACATAACTATACTAATTTTATAGTATTAAAATCCAGTGTGAAATATTCATAATTATCTCATAAATGTTTTTATAGTTTTTTGAACCAATATCTAAACAATATCCACAGATTACATTTTTATGGATTTTTCACATCTTCTAAAAATTACAGCTTTTCCTTTTTGTTTTCCCTTACAATTTATCTGTGAAGAAAATGAATTATTAATGATGCTCTATAGTATTTCTCACAGTCTGGATTTTGTTTCTTGATAACTCTATGGTAATATTTAACATCTTCTTCTACCACTGTACTTCCCATAAAGTGAGAGTTATACCTAGAAGCTTGATTTGACCTGTTGATATTTTGTCAAAAAAATTGCAAATAGAATTGCCTTATGACCCAGCAATCCCACTGCTGGGCATACACACTGAGGAAACCAGAAGTGAAAGAGACACATGTACCCCAATGTTCATTGCAGCGCTGTTTATAATAGCCAGGACATGGAAGCAACCTAGATGTCCATCAGCAGATGAATGGATAAGAAAGCTGTGGTTCATATACACTATGGAATACTACTCAGCCCTTAAAAAGAATAAATTTGACTCAGTTCTAATGAGATGGATGAAATTGGAACCGATTATACAGAGTGAAGTAAGCCAGAAAGAAAAACACCAATACAGTATACTGACACATATATATGGAATTTAGAAGACAGTAATGATGACCCTATATGTGAGACAACAAGAGACACAGAGGTATAGAGTGGACTTTTGGACTCTGAGGGAGAGGGAAAGGGTGGGATGGTTTGGGAGAATGGCAGTGAAGCATGTGTATTTTCCTGTAAGAAACGAAGTGCTAATCTATGTTTGGTGTAGGATGCAGGATGCATGGGGCTGATGCACAGGATGATTCAGGTAGAGGATGTGGGGTGGGAGGTGGGAGGGGGCTTCGGCATTGGGCGATTGTGCTCACCTATGGCTGATTCGTGTATGTATGGCAAAACAAATACAGTATTGTAATTAAAAGAATTAATAAATTTAATTAAAAAATATTTCATAGAATGTATTTCGTAATTCCCACAGGAGGCACATAGTGTCTGGTTTTCTCTCTTTGTGTGATACTAGTAGCCACTGATTATAATTACCTAGATCCACTCTTTTATTCAGTTCAGTTCAGTTGCTCAGTCATGTCCGACTCTTTGCAACCCCATGAACTGCAGCACGCCAGGCCTCCCTGTCCATCACCAACTCCCGGAGTTCACTCAGACTCACGTCCATCGAGTCCGTGATGCCATCCAGCCATCTCATCCTTGGTCGTCCCCTTCTCCTCCTGCCCCCAATCCCTCCCAGCATCACAATCTTTTCCAATGAGTCAACTCTTCGCATGAGGTGGCCAAAGTACTGGAGTCTCTGCTTTAGCATCATTCCTTCCAAAGAAATCCCAGGGCTAATCTCCTTCAGAATGGACTGGTTGGATCTCCTTGCAGTCCAAGGGACTCTCAAGAGTCTTCTCCAACACCACAGCTCAAAAGCATCACTTCTTCGGTGCTCAACCTTCTTCACAGTCCAACTCTCACATCCATACATGACCACAGGAAATACCATAGCCTTGACTAGATGGACCTTAGTCTGCAAAGTAATGTCTCTGCTTTTGAATATGCTATCTAGGTTGGTCATAACTTTTCTTCCAAGGAGTAAGCGTCTTTTAATTTCATGGCTGCAGTCACCATCTGCAGTGATTCTGGAGCCCCAAAAATAAAGTCTGACACTGTTTCCACTGTTTCCCCATCTATTTGCCATGAAGTGATGGGACCAGATTCCATGATCTTCGTTTTCTGAATGTTGAGTTTTAAGCCAACTTTTTCGCTCTCCTCTTTCACTTTCTTTAAGAGTCTTTTTAGTTCCTCTTCACTTTCTGCCATAAGGGTGGTGTCATCTGCATATCTGAGGTTACTGATATTTCTCCCAGCAATCTTGATTCCAGCTTGTGTTTCTTCCAGTCCAGCATTTCTCATGATGTACTCTGCATAGAGGTTAAATAAGCAGGGTGACAATATACAGCCTTGACGTACTCCTTTTCCTATTTGGAACCAGTCTGCTGTTCGATGTCCAGTTCTAACTGTTGCTTCCTGACCTGCATACAGATTTTGCCTGCAAAATGGTGATCTAATTCTTTAAGTTATTTGTTAGCTGGGATACTTTTATATAAATAAACCTCAAGATATTTGGTAATCATGAGGTTATATAATAAAAGCAGGTGGAATACTTAATTCTTTCTCTCATTACCAGTTTTCAGAAAAAAAAAATTGAGAATTGGTTTTTAGCAAACTTCAAGTTTGTCACTGGCTTTTCCCCTTTTTATTGAAGTATAGTTGGTTTAAAATATTACATTAGTTTTAGGTGTACAACATACTGACTCAATGTTTTTATAGATTATACTCCATTTAGTTATTACAGAATAATGGCTATATTTCACTGAGCTGTACAGTGTATCCCTGTTGCCTGCATAGTAGTTTATAACTCAAATCCATGCTCCCCCTTTCCTTCCCTATTGTCAACCATTAGTTTGTTCTCATATCTGTGAGTTTGCTTCTATTTTCTTATATACATTTGTTTTTATTTTTTAGATTCCATGTATAAGTGATGAGAGTTTCTGTTTTTGTCTGGCTAATTTCACTAAGCATAATATCTTCTAGGATCATCACGCTGTTGGAAATGGCAGCGCTTCATTATTTTTTTATGACTAATATACACATATATGCACACATACAGAGGGCTTCCCTGCTGGCTCGGACAGTAAAGAATCCACCTGCAATGCAGGAGACCTCGGTTCAATCCCTGGGTCGGGAAGAATGGCTACCCACTCTAGTATTCTTGCCTGGAGAATCCCATGGACAGAGGACCCTGATGAACTACACTCCACGGGTCACAAAGAGTCAGACACGTTGAGTGACTAACACTTTCACTTTTTCACACACACATATACAGTCATCTTCTTTATCTTTCTGTCTGTTGATGGACACAGGTTGCTTCCATAGCTTGGCTATTATAAATAATGCTGCTATGAACATTGAGGTGCATGCCTCTATTTTGTTTCCATTTTTTTCTGATATATACCGAGGAGTGGGATTGCTGAATGATATAGTTTTTAGTTTTTGAGTAACCTCCATACTGTTTTCCATGGCAGTTGTACCAATTTACACACCCACCAACAGAATATGACAGTTTCCTTTTCTCCATATTCTTGCCAACATTTGTTACTTGTCGTCTTTTTGGTGATTGCTATTGTGACACATGTGAGGTAGTACTGTGGTTTTGATTTGCATTTCTCTGATGATTAGCAGTGTTGAGAATCTTTTCATGTGCCTGTTGGTCACTGTATGTCTTCTTCAGAAAAATGTCTATTAGGTTTTCATTCATTTCTTTAAATCATTTTTTGATAGTTGCAGCAGTGATTTATATATTTTAGATGTTAACCTCTTATTGGTCATATTATTTGCATATATTTTCTCCCATTCTGTAGACTGTCTTTTGATGTGTCCATGATTACCTCTGCTTTTAATTTTAATCTAATTAAAATTATATTAATTAATCTAATTACTTAGTCCCATTTGTGTTTCTTTTTTAAATGCCACATTATCGTTGATTTTTCATATTTTTGGTGTTTTCACCCATACATTTTATTATGCCTTTAGACTTCCCTGGTGGCTCAGATGGTAAAGCATCTGTCTACAATGTGGGAGACCCAGGTTCGATCCCTGCATGGGGAAGATCTCCTGGAGAAGGAAATGGCAACCCACTCCAGTATTCTTGCCTGGAAAATCCCATGGACAGAGGAGCCTGCAGGCTACAGTCCATGTGGTCGCAAAGAGTCAGACAAAGCTGAACGACTTCACTTTCACTTTCTTTCAGATGCACAAAATGCCTCATCCTGGTCGAATGGGAATCTCTTCACATTGGTTCCTGAGTCCTTTTGGCATGGCCCCAATAGTTTCTGATAGCTTCCTTACTTTCTGGTATAATAAGGTATTTTAAGCTCATCTTGCATATTTTCTGTCATGGAGCTAGAATCTGTAGTTTCTCCATTCTGCCTCCTATAGTAGGTAAAGATCTTCAGATAACACAATTTGTACGCTGGTGGTGCTTCTTGCTACCAAATCTGTTGTTATTTTTAAGTCTTTTCAGTGTACGATGCTATACGTTATAAATATGTACTCATATTTCCAGTTCCAATGATAACATAGAGGTTAAATTTAAACTTTATTTTATATTTTTTCTATCATACGAAAACTCCTAGGACCTAAAGACAGTGATTATGTTATTGCTTTACTATATTATATTAACAATATATAAAAATGCATTGTATGTGTAATAGTTTCAGAATAACAACATCAGTATCATTATAATATTATTACATGAAAACATTTTAGAATTTCTTTCCACAGTTTTGTCCTTAAGGTGGCTTTCCAGGTGTGGCTAGTGGGAAGGAACCTGCCTGTCAATGCAAGAGACACAAGAGACAAGGGTTTGATCCCTGGGTTGGGAAGATCCCATCGAGGAGGAAATGGCAACTCTTTCCTGTATTTTTTTGTCTGGAAGGTTCCATGAACAGAGAAGCCTGGTGGGCTACAATCCATGGGGCTACAAAGAATCAAAACTGATTGAGCACAGCACACAGAGTGCTTAAGGTATACCCCTCTAAAGATGTGAGGATAAACTACTCTGTTTAAATCACTTGAAAATGTTCCTCTATATAAGCTCTGCCCACAAATTTTTATCAGTTTAACTTTTTTTCTTCTTTTTGGAGGAATTTTTTAAAAACTTTGCTGTATAATTGTGTAGACGAGGTTTATGCAGAGAAGTATAGCTACTGTCCCTGCCCCATTTATTTTGTTCATTCTCCTTCTATTCTTCACCTTCAAATTTTTCTCTCTGTATGATTGATATGAGGATGAATTGATGTAATGCATAGAGAGTGAATAGTCTATATTTTAGGTATTCAGAAAATGGCAGCTATCATCATGGGAAAGGCATATGGCTGGTTATTGTCTCTGAAGTTTCCAGATTTAACTACTCTCTACCATACTCCATTGAGTGGTGACTTTTCGTCTTGACTGAACCCTGGTTTGTATATGTAAGTAATTTATAACTACTTCTTCAGAAACATCAAGCTTCTACTTAAAGTGTTAGACATGTTATGGCTTTCCTCCGGTGACATATAAAGTAGGCAGGAAAGTTGTAAAAGTGAAAAAAGTCCAAGATTCAATGTTAGAAAAATGCTGGTTCAAATCTCACATTTATTAGCTGTTTTAGGAGATAAATTTCTTAGCCTCTCTGAGCCTTAATTTCCCATAAATATAACAGTGATCATGTCCAATATTATTATTGTAAGAATTAAATGAGCAGACATATATATAGAAAGTGACTGACATAGTACCTAGAATATACTGGTGTTCAAGGAAAGCTTTACTTTTTACCTTTTTAAAAAACTTAATCTGTATGAAAACTATCAGCAGTGATAGGGAACAGAGAGGTCTTTCTTTGAGCAGCACTTAACAAATTTCTGTTCTGTTTGCTTATCCTAGAGAACTCATCCCTGTTCAGTTCAGTTGCTCAGTCATGTCCGACTCTTTGTGACCCCATGGACCCCAGGCCTCCCTGTCCATCAACAACTCTCGGAGCTTGCTCAAACTCATGTCTGTCAAGTTGGTGATGCCATCCAACCATCTCATCCTCTGTCATCCACTTCTCCTCCTGGCTTCAATCTTTCCCAAAGTCAGGGTCTTTTCCTATGAGTGGCTCAGAGGTTAAAGCATCTGCTTGGAATGCAGAAGACCTGGGTTTGATCCCTGGGTCAGGAAGATCCCCTGGAGAAGGAAATGGCAACCCACTCCAGTACTCTTGCCTGGAGAATCTCATGGAGGGAGGAGCCTGGTAGCTACAGTCCATGGGGTCACAAAGAGTCGGACATGACTGAGTGACTTCACTTTCACTTTCAATTCTTCATATCAGGTGGCCAAAGTACTGGAGTTTCAGCTTTAGCATCAGTCCCTCCAATGATATTCAGGGCTGATCTCCTTTAGGATGGACTGGTTGGATCTCCTTGCAGTCCGAGAGACTCTCAAGAGTCTTCTCCAACACCACAGTTTAAAATCATCAATTCTTTGGCACTCAGCTTTCTTTATAGTCCCACTCTCACATCCATACATGACTACTGGAAAAAAATCAAATTTTGACCAGACAGACCTTTGTTGGCAAAGTAATGTCTCTGCTTTTTATTATGCTGTCTAGGTTGGTCATAGCATTTCTTTCAAGGAGCAAATATCTTTAAATTTCATGGCTGCTTTAACCATCTGCTTTGGAGTCCCCAAATATAAAGTCTGTCACTGTTTCCATTGTTTCCCAATCTATTTGCCATGAAGTGATGGGGCTGGATGCCATGATCTTAGTTTTCTGAATGTTGAGTTTTAAGCCAACTTTTTCACTCTCCTCTTTCACTTTCATCAAGAGGCTCTTTAGTTCTTTACTTTCTGCGCTAAGGGTGGTGTCATCTGTGTATCTGAGGTTACGGATATTTCTCCCAGCAATCTTGATTCCAGCTTGAGCTTCATCTAGCCTGAAATTTCACATGATGTACTCTGCATATAAATTAAATAAGAGGGTGACAATATACAGCATTGACTTACTTCTTT
This sequence comes from Nanger dama, assembly GCA_917880005.1. NCBI lineage: Eukaryota > Metazoa > Chordata > Mammalia > Artiodactyla > Bovidae > Nanger > Nanger dama. Next base: position 22,601,735 of record CAKJTW010000025.1, on the reverse strand, counting down.
CCCCATTTGGAACCAGTCTGTTGTTCCATGTCCAGTTTGAACTGTTGCTTCTTGACCTGCATACAGATTTCTCAGGAGGCAGGTAAGGTGGTCTGGTATTCCCATCTCTTGAACAATTTTCCGCAGTTTGTTGTGATCCACACAGTCAAAGGCTTTGGCATAGTCAATAAAGCAGAAGTAGATGCTTTTTTTTGGAACTCTCTTGATTTTTTGATGTTCCAACAGATGTTGCCAAGTAGATCTCTGGTTCCTCTGTCTTTTCTAAATCCATCTTGAACATCTGGAAGATCACGGTTCACATATTGTTGAAGTTTGGCTTGAAGGATTTTGACCATTACTTTGCTAGCATGTGAGATGACTGCAATTGTGCAGTAGTTTGAACCTTCTTTGGCATTTTCTGTCTTTGGGATTGGAATTAAAACTGACCTTTTCCAGTCCTGGGGCCACTGCTGAGTTTTTCAACTGGCAGAGTTTTGCTGGCATATTGAGTGCAGCACTTTCACAGCATCATCTTTTAGGATTTGAAATAGCTCAACTGGAATTCCATCACCTCCACTAGCTTTGTTTGTAGTGATGCTTCCTAAGGCCCACTTGACTTCAGATTCCAGAATGTCTGGCTCTAGGTGAGTGATCACACACCGTCATTGTTATCTGGGTCATGAAGATCTTTTTGTATAGTTCTGTGTATTCTTGCCACCTCTTCTTAATATCTTCTGCTTCTGTTAAGTCCATACCATTTCTGTCCTTTATTGTGCCCATCTTTGTATAAAATGTTTCCCTGGTATCTCTAATTTTCTTTAAGAGATCTCTAGTCTTTCCCATTCTATTGTTTTCCTCTATTTCTTTGCACTGATCACTGAGGACAGCGTTCTTACCTCTCTTTGCTATTCTTTGGAATTCTGCATTCAAACTGGTATATCTTTTCCTTCTCCTTTGCCTTTTGTTTCTCTTCTTTTCTCAGTTATTTGTAAGGCCTCCTCAGACAGCCATTTTGTTTTTTTGCATTTCTTTTTCTTAGGGATGGTCTTAAAGACTGCCTCCTGTCCAATGTCATGAACCTCTCTCCATAGTTCTTCAGGCACTCTGTCTATCAGATCTAAACCTTTGAATCTATTTGTCACTTCCACTGTATAATTGTACAGGATTTGATTTAGGCCATACCTGAATGGTCTAGTGGTTTTCCCTACTTTCTTCAATTTAAGTCTGAATTTGGTAGTAAGGAGTTCATGATCTGAGCCACATTCTGCTCCTGGTCTTGTTTTTGCTGACTATATGGAGCTTCTCCATCTTTGGCTGCAAAGAATATAATCAATCTGATTTTGGTGTTGACCATCTGGTAATTTCCATGTGTAGAGTCTTCTCTTGTGTTGTTGGAAGTGGGTGTTTGCTATGACCAGTGCATTCTCTTGGCAAAACTCTATTAGCCTTTGCCCTGCTTCATTCTGTACTCCAAGGCCAAATCTGCCTGTTACTCTAGGTGTTTCTTGCCTTCCTACTTTTGCATTCCAGTCCCCTATAATGAAAAGGACATCTTTTTGGGTGTTAGTTCTAGACAGTCTTATAAGTCTTCATAGAACCATTCAACTTCAGCTTCTTCAGCAATAGTGGTTGGGGCATAGACTTGGATTACTGTGATACTGATGGTTTGCCTTGGAAACAGAGATCATTCCGTCATTTTTGGATGCCTCCAAGTACTGCACTTCAGACTCTTGTTGACCATGATAGCTACTCCATTTCTTCTAAGGGATTCATGCCCATGGTAACAGATATAACGGTCATCTGAGCTAAATTCATCCCTGTACCATTGTCCATCTCCAGATTCCCACTCCACCCTGTTCGTTGCCTCTGAACACTGACCTACATGAAATGACTGTATCAAAGGGATCCATGTCCTCTAGCTTCCTGTCGAGTCTGGTCAAAGGCCAGGAGATTTTTGAGTTGAGGAATTTGTGGAGAAGGCAATGGCACCCACTCCAGTGTTCTTGCCGGTAGAATCCCAGGGATGGCGGAGCCTGGTGGGCTGCTGTCTATGGGGTCGCACAGAGTCGGACACGACTGAAGCTACTTAGCAGCAGCAGCAGCAGCAGCAGCAGCAAGGAATTTGTTCCTCTTGCTCCCTTTCCTGTAAGGGTGCTCCTTCAGTGGTTCCTCTCCGGAAGTCCTGTACCGCTTCATGTTGATTTCCCTAAATTGTCCCCACACCTTTGTAAGGAGTCCTTTTACTCAACTCCAATTACCCAGTTTGGTGCCATCTGTTTCCTGCAGGGACTCGTATTGATACAATTTCCAATCAAGAAGATAACAAGACTGTTAGTCTAAGGAGCACATCTTGTCTCAATTCCTTCAGTTATTTTGAAGTCCTAGAAGTGAAAGTGTTAGTGGCTGAATTGTGTCTGACTCTTTGTAGCCCCATGGACTGCAGTTCACTAGGCTCCTCTGTCCATGGAATTCTCCAGGCAAGAACACTGGAGTGGGTTGCCATTCCCTTCTCCCATCCCAGGGATCAGACCCAGGTCACATGCATTGCAGGCAGACTCTTTACAGTCTAGGGAAGTCCTTCTGAAGTCCTAAACTCACATAAATTGGAGTTATTGAAAAGCAAAATACCTAGACTTCAGTAAATTATCCCAAACTGCAAGTCACTCAACCAGTTTTTCTTGAACCTCTCTGTCCTCAGTTGTTAACCTAGGGTCAGTACAGGATATGGTCACGTGCTATGTCCATTCCTGCAAGTTTAATAAATGTCCTATTGAACACAGCATCCATTATTGTGGTCAATGTCTGTGAGATCGTAACGTGAAAAGAGATATACGCTGGAACTACTGCTCTGTAATTTACTGGTTACCAAACCATATTTCTCTGAGCTTCAATCTATTCTTCTGTAAAATGAGACAGAAATACTTATAAATTTGTATTAGTGAGGGAAAAAAGCTTTCTAAAGAGCTCCATAAATATTCATGCATAGTATGAATATATTAAACTTCTTTAAAATTTAGTACTTAAAGAAAAGTAAAGTTTTCTTTTCTTTCTTTCTTTACTAGCTTACTAAAGTAAGCTTTGCTTACTCTGTCCTGTTGAAAACAAGTATGTGACTCATTAGCTTATAAGAAATGCACAATTAACTGTAATATTTCATTACACTTTGCTAGTATTTTTATACCTTGTCTTTCTACATGATTTTCATTCCTATTTTGACAAGGAATGTTATATGCATGCACAGGTACATGCATGTTATATTTTAAGGTATATCAAATTATTTGGGTGAAGAAGGATGGGGTCTAAACAAGCCAATACATTTTTAGAAAATAATTTATCCATCACTGTACAGATTCTGGGGTGAAGACTCTCACATCTTTCAGCAACATTCCTCTTAATTCTGTACCCAAGCAGTGTTCATAGAAATGGTCCCAGCCTTCTGTGTTTATGATTCATTATTTGAAAATCAGCAAGACTGACATCTCTCTACCCATAAAAGGTGTTGTATAAGTATTATTATAATACATATTTTACAATCCCTGTCCTACAGTTTATTGGTACTAGAAGAATAGAAGAAAGGGAAGGAAGAGAAGAAGAAGTGAGGTAAAAAGGGGAGGAGAAGGTTGTAATATTCATTTCAAGCTTTTTTCAATTTTCATTCCCAAGTAAGGATCTAGAATTATTACCATCAGTACAGCATATTTGCCTCTGCCCATCAATGTTCTTCTATTGGTTCCTGTTCACCATATGACTCTGTTCATGAATATTCTGTTCTTATTCCACAGAGAGAGGGGCTCAGTTCAGCTCCCTCCTAGCCAATCACCACTGCTTACAGGAGACCACATCCTTTCTCCAAGTCCAATCAAATCCAGGACTTGTGAGACACCATTGCCTAATTTTCAAATCAACAGGACCGGAGTTAGAACATAAGCTTTATCTGTTAGAATAAAGTGACATGCCTGAACTATAAGGTCTGCTACCTTATTTCAGGCAAAAGAAAAAATTTGAGTGAAGAACAGGTACAAATGTGTCTATCATCAAAAGAAATATAGAACTGTCTCAGACAGTTGTAAGTCCAAGTGGAGATGGTAGATTTTTAAATACACTCCCCAGGCCAAACAAAGAACTTATTTGTGTATGGTGAGGTATGATTTACCAAGGAAGGGTGCTCACTGTCCTACCTGAGACATCCTCTTGAAAGACACCTGCAGCACTATTTTGCAATGTAAAGCACCAGGTCATTAAGGGCTCCGTCAATCAAGTGACTGATCCCTCCAGATACGGCTGGTGAATAAAGAAGGCACTTCTCAATTTCAGACTGAAAGTCACACTCCACCTGCTCTGAACCCTTGGGTTTTTGAGAAAACAGAAGTTAACCTCATCTACTTCCATGCCAAAAGGATTTGAGACTTTAGAATTCTTTCACCCAAGCAGAAGCTGATTCTTCAGGTATGTGTCAAAACACTTCTGGATTCCTTTCTCTCTTCATCATTGGATGATTATTGGTAGAAAAATATGGTATCCAGTGCCATATTTAATTTTTTGATAATATAGTTTTTATTTTATTTGGGGGTATAGTTGATTTCCAATGTTGTATTAGCTTCAGGTGTACAGCTAAGTGATTCAGTTATATAAATACATATATCTATTCTTTTCAGATTCTTTTCCCATATAGATGATTACAGAATATTAAGTAGAGTTTTCTGTGCTATGCAGTAGGTTCTTATTGATGATCTATTTTTTTATAAAGTAGAATACATGTATCAATTCCAAACTCCTAATTTATCCCTCCCCAGTGCATTTCCCCTTTGGTAACCATACAGTTTTCCAAGTCTGTGAGTCTGTTTTGTAAATAAGTTCATTTGTTTATTTTTTTAGATTCCACATATAAGTGATGTCGTATATTGTTTTTCTCTGATTTACTTCATTCAGTATGACAATCTCTAGGTCCATCCATGTTGCTGCAAAATGCATTACTTCATTCTTTTTATGGATGAGTAGTATTCCATTCTAAATATATGCTGCATCTTCTTTATTCATTTGTTGATGGACATTTAGGTTGCTTCCATGTCTTGGCTATTGTAAATACTGCTGTAAATAATAAACACTGATGCTGTATGCATCTTTTAGAATTGTAGTTTTCTCTGGATATATGCCCAAGAGTGGGACTGCTAGATCATATGGTAGGTTCCATTTTAGCATTTTAAGGAACCTCCATACTGTTCTCTATAGTGGTTGTATCAGTTTGCCTTTCCACCAACAGTGTAGGAGAGTTCCCTTTTCTCCACACTATCTCCAGCATTTACAGTTTGTAGACTTTTTGATGATAGCCATTCTGATTTGTGTGAGCTGATACTTTACTGTAGTTTTGATTTGCATTTCTATAATAATTAGTGATATTGAACATCTTTTCATGTGCTGTTTGGCCATCTGTATGTATTCTTTAGAGAAATGACTAGATATTCTGTCCATTTTTTTGATTGGTTTGTTTTTATGATACTGAGCTGCATGAGCTATTTGTATATTTTAGAGATTAATCCCATATTGGTCACTTCTTTTGCAAATATTTTCTCCCATTCTGTGGGTGCTGTTTTCATTTTGTTTAGTTTCCTTTGCTGTGCAGAAGCTTTTAAGTTTAATTAGTTCTCAGTTGTTTGTGTTTTTATTTTCATTATTTTATTAAGAGGTGAATCCAAAAGATCTTGCTGTGACTTATTTCAGAGCATATTCTGCCTCTGTTTTCCTCTAAGAGTTTTATAGTATCTGGCCTTACATTTAAGTCTTTAACACATTTTGAGTTTATTTTTGTGCATGGTGTTAGAGAATGTTCAAAATTCATTCTTTTATATAAAGCTATGCAGTTTTCCCAGCACTACTTATTGAAGACACTATCTTCCAGTTATTTGTTTGCTCTACTTCTATCCTGTTCCATTGATCTGTATTTGTTTTTATGCCAGTACCATACTGTTCTGATGACTGTTGCTTCAGACTGTGTAGTCTGAAGTCAGAGACTCTGATTCCTCCTGCTCCATTTTTCTTTCTCAGGATTGCTGTGGCTCAGTACCATATAATAATAAAACACTTATGTTTCTGAAGATATAGCTAAAGAAAATGAAAACAAAATATTGTGTCTAACTCTTTGCCACCCCATGGACTGTAGCCTGCCAGGCTCCTCTGTTCATGGAATTCTCCCAGCAAGAATACTGGAGTAGGTAGCCATTCCCTTCTCTAGGGATCTTTTCAACCCATGGATCAAACCTAGCTCTCCTGCATTACAGGCAGATTCTTTACTGTCTGAGCCACCAGGGAAGCTCATAGCTAAATAATCAAACCCTAAAATTTTTCAATCAGAAAGCAAATTGAAAAAAATCATGCAATCAACACCTGTATACAAATCATCTAGATTGTATCATTAACCTTTATTAGACTTGCATTCATTAAATACCTATCTATTCATTCCTCTCTATTACACATATCATTCTATCTATTTCTGAGGTATTTTAAAAGCAAATTGCAGATACCTGACTCTCTCTAAATACTTCACCATGTGCATCATTAATAGAGCTCAATAACTGCTCAACAGTTGTTTTCTTTGGATATAAAATTTCCATACAGTGAAATACACAAATCTTTACTTTTGTTGCATTTTGATAATGCATACATCTGTTGTAACCCAAGCCCCCTATTAAGATAGGGATATTACCACAACCTCAGACAGTTTTTTTTTTCCCCTTTCCATTAACCCTACTACTCTGGAGATAAACTTTGTTTTGGTATTTTTTCCTGAAAAAAAAAAATTGTATTTGCTTGTTCTAGAATGTCATATAAATAAAACTGTGCAGTATGCATCCTTTGTGCGAGACTTTTTCACTCAGCTGAGTGTTCAGCAGATTTATCCATGTCAGTGCATGCACAAACAGTAAGTCTTTCCACTTTTATTGTTTAGTATGCTACTGTATGAATATCAATGTGCTTATCTATTGTCCTGTGGATTGACACCTGGGATCTCCATATTGTGCTGTTATTTTCTAATTTATTTTGGGTAAATAACTAGGGTTGGGATTGCTGAGTTTTAGCTACAAGTCACTTTTTGGTGATTGCTTTATGGATGACAATATTCATTCTTAATTTTTCAAAGTCTACTTTAGAAAATTTGCAACTATAAAAGTCCATTTAGTCCTTTTAATCCATAAGCCTATAGGTCTCAAAAAATATTACAAGTTTTGCTTTAAATATTTATATATATTTTAAACAAATTAAGAGAAAAAAGAACTTTAATATGTACCCTCATAGTTATCATTATCAGTTATTTCAACTTCTTTTTGAGGAGCCAAGTATCATTTTGTTTCATTTTTATCAACCTAAAGAACTTCCTTTTGTACTCCTTGTAGCACAAATCTGAAGTCAATGAATTTAATTTTGCTTTCTCTAAAAATGTATTTACCTTTTGAAGGTTATTTTTATGGATACAGAGTTCTATTTTTTCCAGATTTATTGAAGCATGATTGACAAATTATATATGTTTGGAGTATATGTTTGATATTCATATACATAGTGAAGTTATTACCACAATCAAGTAATTAACATATCCATCATCTCACATAGTTACCATGCTTGTGTATCTCTATGTAGTGAGGATACATGAAATCTACCTGTTTATAAATTTCAGGTTTACAACATATTATTATTTACATTAGTCATCATGTGCATTAGCTCTCTAGAGTTTATCCACCTAATAACTGGAAATTTGTGCCCTTGCTAATTATCACTTCTTGTCCCCCACCCTTAAGCCTTTGGTAATCATCATTTTCTCTGTTTCTTTGAGTTCAGATTAATTTTTCCCCCTTAGATTTCACATACAAGTGAGAGAGTGCAATACATATCTTTCTGTGTCTGGCTTCCTTTACTCAGCATAATGTCCTCCAGTATTACAGAGAATATTTTCACTACCCTAAAAGTCATCTGTGCTGTTTACCCAAACCCTGCAACCACTGACATTTAATTCTCATATTTTTAAGTCTTCCAAAATATCTTATAGTTGCAATCATACAGTGTGCAGCCTTTTCAGATTAGCCTCTTTTGCTTCATAATATGCATTTAGGTTCCTCCATGTCTTTTCATGGCTTGATAGTTCATTTATTTTTTACCAATGAATAATATGTCATTTCCTGGACAGTTTACTTATCCATTCACCCCACTGAAGGACAGTTCAGTTGCTTCTGAGTTTTGTCAATTTAAATAAAGCTCCTATAAAATCCATGTTGATGTATTTTGTGGATGTAAGTTTTCAGTTCACCTGGGTTAATATTAAGGAACATGATTGTTGGATCATAAGGTTGAATATGTTCAGTTTTTTAAGAAATGGTCAAACTTTCTCCTAATTTTCCATATTATTTTCCATTTCCACCAACGAGTGACAGTTCTTGTTCTCCACATCCTTGCCAGCATCTGGTGTTGTCAGTGTTCCAGATTTGGGCTATTTTAATTGATGTATTATTATGTTGCTGCTGCTAAGTCGCTTCAGTCGTGTCCGACTCTGTGACCCCAGAGACGGCAGCCCACCAGGCTCCCCGTCCCTGGGATTCTCCAGGCAAGAACACTGGAGTGGGTTGCCATTTCCTTCTCCAATGCATGAAAATGAAGTCGCTCAGTCGTGTCCGACCCTCAGCGACCCCAGGGACTGCAGCCCACCAGGCTCCTCCATCCATGGGATTCTCCAGGCAAGAGTACTGGAGTGGGGTGCCATTGCCTTACCGTTGTTTTACTTTGCATTTCCCTGAGGTGATATTTCTTTGCATTTCCCTAATAACATATACTATAAACTACCTTTTCCTATGTTTATTTGCTATCCACGTATCTTCTTTCATGACTAAATATATATTTTTATGTCTTGAATCACATTACAGTTTCCTTTGGGTTCTTCCTAATACTCTCTCTTTTTCTGAGAGAAAAGACCTCTGACATTTCCAATCTTTTTCTTTGTTTCAAGCACACTTTTCTTACCTCATTTCTTTTAGTCATTAAAATCCTACTTTAAAGTCTTTAAATAATACAGTTGTTTCCGCTCACTCTCCAACAAAATAGCAATTTCATCTATTTAGTTTTAAATGCTTGCGTGCTCAGTCACCTCCAACTCTTTGTGACCCTGTAGGCTCCTCTATCTGTGGGATTCTCCAGGCAGAATACTGGAGTGGGTTGCCATGCCCTCCTCCATGGGAGGGTCTCCTGCATTGCAGGCAGATTCTTTACCACTGAGCCACCAGAGAAGCCCCTTAGTTTTGAATACAAATGCCTAACGTTATAGAAAAAAGCAATGAATATATCCTTAAAATTCTGATATTTATAACAATAGCTATTATATGTGACCATTAAAAAAAAATTAATGGCTGACTCCATATGCTACAGTAAGATTCTTCTGCTACAGCTAGTTTCAGATATCTGAGAAGACTGGCCAAGACGGTGGAGTAGAAAGATGCTGAGTTCATCTCCTCTTGCGAGTACAGCAAAATCACATCTGCAGAACAGCCATCAATGAAAACAAACAGGACCTACCAGAAAAGATCTTCTACAACTAAAGACATAAAGAAGAAACTTTATGAAATGGGTAGGAGGGGCGGACACAGTATAATTAAATCCTATACCACTGGGTGGGCAACCCACAAGCTAAGAGAATAATTATATTGCAGACTTTCTCCCCTAAAAGCAAGAGCACTGAGCCCTAAATTGAGCTTCTCAGCCCAGGAATCCTGTACCGGAAGGATGAGCCCCCAGAGCACATGGCTTTGAAGATAAGTGGGGCTTCCTCTTCAAAGTCTCCTAGGACTGAAAGAAAGAGAGACTTCACTCTTAAAGGGTGCACATAAAATCTCAGAGGCACTGGAACCCAGAGCAAAAGCAGGATTTTGATAGAAACCTGGGCCAGACCTCCCTGCTGATCTGTGGGGGAGGTGGGTGGCGGGGCAGCCGTGGCTCACCCAGGGGACGTAAGACTATGGTGGTAGTCTCATCGGGAATGTTCTACTCTGTGGACACCTCCGTCTAGCTCATTAACTCTAAGACTTGTTCCAGAAAGCCTGTAGGCACTAGTGCTGAGGACGCCTCAGGCCAAACAAGTATCTGGGTGGGGACACAGCCCCACACAGTAGCAATCAGGCTGCATGAAGACTTTTTGAGCTCACAGCTGCCTCTAGACTAGACTCACTCACAGCGGGAAGACACTAGACACAAGAAATCCATAATCCCAGATTATAGACCCAGGCCACCCACAGTAGGCCAAACTCTACCCGGGGACCAAACATGCCTTGTCCACTAGCAGGTCGGCATCAGCTTTGGGACACCCCAGATATCCAAACCCAACTGTATCAGGAGCCAGCCCCCTCATCAGCTCTCTAGGATCCCTGGGCCCTGCAGCCAGACTCTAGGACCCAGCTCTGCCTGTCAGTAGTCCAGCACTAACCACAGGACCTGGCTTCACCCACCAGTGGGTGGGCAACAGCCCTGGAGTCTTCTGGATGCTGAGTCTGCCCGCCAGTGAGGGTCCTAGGGTGCCCTAGTGTTCTTTGGCCAGCCACCTCATGACTAGATCCTATCTGGCAGGGCCTTGCAACCAACCAGGCCAGGGGCCAATAAGCCTCCCAGACTGCTCACATAGTCAGCCCACCATAAAGAAGGGCCCACACTGCCCTCTTAAGGGCAGCCCTAGAACACAGAGGTTGGGTGACAAGAGGGGCATGCCCTGCTGGGATGCACTGGCTGCCTCCTACAGAAGGCCACTTCTCCAAGGACAAGAAATGTAACTAATGCATCACGTGTATAAAAATATAAATAGCAACTTAGATGAAATGAGGTGGCAGAAGAACAGGTTCCAGATGAAGGAAGAAGACAAAACCTGAAAAGAACTAAGTAAAGTGGAGATAGGCAATCTACCCAAGAAAGAGTTCAGAGTAATGATCATAATGACCAAAGAACTCAGGAGGAGAGCAGATGGATGCACAGAGCAAGAAGTTAGAAGGTTGTAATGAGTTAGAAAGTAGAACAACCTGAGACGAAGAATACAACAACTGAAATGAAAAAACTAGAAGGAATCAACAGTGGACAGTGATACAGAGGTATGGGCCAGTGAGGTGGATGATGGAGCACCAGAAGTCACTGCCGCTTAACAGAAAAAAAGAATAAGGTGAAATAGACACAGTTTAACAGACATCTGGCACAACATCAAGGACACTCATATTTGCATTACAGGGGGTCCCAGAAGGCTGAGAGAGAGGCCCAAAGATCATCTAGCTGAGGTTGGAACACAAGGATGGATACATATTTTTCAAAGGAAATTATAGATCACCTATTCTATAAAGTTTAACTTATTAAGAGTTTTATCACTCTTGTAGAAATTTTGGTAATAGGGCTTGCATACATAGTAAATTAAGTGCAAACTCCCAAACAAGGTAATTATTAACTCCAAGCAAAACAAAAACCTGAACCAGAAGAAAAGCCTAAACTATGTAGTATACTTACTGAGCTGCGAATAATAATTATGTAATACTGATGTAAATAATGAATATAAATTTAGTCCCAGATTATGATATATCTGCATTGAAAGGATGGTCAGAGAGAACCAGGATATATCTGTACAGACAAGGGGACTGGGGAAATGAAGGGAACATGAGAGGAGAACTAAATCTCTCTCTTACTTAATAGGAAACTGAGAATATATGAAATTCAAAAATCAAAGAAGGAACACAGAAGCATATAATTTAGAAACATGAAATTAAATATTAGAATACACCATTACAAAAGTTGAGCCTGGTTATCTTTAGGTAGCAGGACCAGGAGGGTAAGAAAGATGAGACAGACCAATGCTATTCTTTGCTAGCAGTCCTTCTTTCCTAGTGGAATTTTACACTATGCGTAGGTATTATTTTGCTTAAAAGCAAAATAAAGAGACAAGAGATATGAAGAAATATAGATGGCCAGTAGAAACATGAAAACATGCTCATCATCACTAATTATCAGAGAAATGCAAATCAAAACTACAATGACGTACGGCCGTACACTGATAAGAATGGCCATCATTAAAAAGTCTACAGATAACAAATGCTGGAGAGGATGTGAAGAAAAGGAACCCTTATATAACACTGTTGGACGTCCCAGGTGGAGTCTAGTGGCAAAGAATCAGCCTGCCAACGCAGGAGACAGAAGAGATGTGGATTCAATCCCTGAAGATCCTTGAGGGCACGGCAACCCACTCCAGTATTCTTGCCTAGGGAATCCTCTTGTCTAGAGGAGCCTGGCAGGTCCACAGGGCTGCAAAGAGTTGAATACAACTGAAGTGATTTAGCATACATTGTTGGTGGAAATGTAAATTGGTGTAGCCACTCTGGAAAACAAGTTTTTAGTTTCTCAAAAAAACTAAAAACAGAAATAACTATATGACCCAGCAATTCTACTTTTGGGTATATATCAAAAAAAGCAAAAACACTAATTAGAAAAGATCCATGCACCCAATGTTCATTTACAATCGCCAAGGTATGGAAGCGACCTCTGTGTTCATCAACAAATGAATGCATAAAGAAGATGTAAAAACACACATGCACAGTGAAATACTACTCCACACTAAACCATAAAAAATAACAAAAATTTTGCCATTTGCAGCAACATGGATGGACTTGGAAGGCATTATGCTAAGTACAGTAAGTCAGAGAAAGATTATCACTTTTTTGTGGAATTTAAAAAATATAACAAACTAGTGAATATAACAAAAAGAAACAGACTCCTGGGTATAAAGAACAAACTAGTGGTTCCCAATGGGGAGAGGGAAGGGAGGAGGGGCCATATAAGGGTAGAGGAATAAGAAGAACAAACAGTTAGGTATAAAAGAATCTACAAGGATATAATATACAACATGGGTGATATATAGCCAATATTTTCTAATAACTATAATTGGAATACAACCTTTAAAAATTCTGAATCACTATATTATATACCTAAAACATAATATTGTACAGCAACTACACTTCAGTAGAAAATCTGTAAACAAAGCCAAATATATGAAAACTTACTTCCAATGGCATGTCAATACATATATTTTCCTAATAATTAGTTTTATGTGTCAACTTTGCTAGGCTGTAATACTCTGTTATTCAGTTAAACACTAATCTAGATGTTGTTGTAAAGATGTTTTGTAGAAATGATTAAGCTCTACAATTAGTAGACTTTAAGTCATCTTCAATAACCTTGGTGGGGCACATTAACTAGCTGAAAGCATTGACAGAAAAACCAAAGTTTCACTAAAGGAAAAGAAAGCCCACTTATAGAATGCAGATTCATCCCCTGCCCAAGATTTTCTAGCCTGCCAGCCTACCCTAGAAATATATTAACTTTAAATAGACATATGTATAAAGAACATATAGAAGAATATAAAGAACATATAAACAATATATGGAAGATAGCCCTTATCTTTGGTGGTAGGTGCTGAGGAAAGTGTCCAGTAAAGGTTACACTGAGATTTAAAGGGATGTGAAGGTTATAGAGGGGCTTCCTGTGGCTCAGACGGTAAAGCGTCTGCCTACAATGCAGGAGACCTGGGTTCGATCCCTGGGTTGGGAAGTTCCCCTGGAGAAGGAAATGGCAGCCCACTCCAGAGATGCCCTTCAGGTAAAAGATGGAAGAAGGGTAATTTGCAACTAGGTACTTACATATGCAAGACAAGAGTGTGCGAAAACTCTCTGTATTGAGGGAAAAGTCAGTACACTGTGGCTGAAACACAAAAGCAAGATGACAGTAGCAAGAAATGTGACCGGAATGGCAGCTTAAAGCCTAGTAATAAACTACCTTGAAGGTCTTGCTAAGAGTTTTGAATTTTGTTCCCTCCCATGGTTGTTAGGAAACCCTAGAGGACTTTGGAATAGGGTGATGATGTAACCAGATATATGTAAACTGGTAATGGTTTGGAAGGTGAAGAACAAAAGATAGGGATATCAATCATGCTGTTTTTATTTTCACTTTCCCTCTAGACTCAGTTTCAAGTCCTTTTGACTAGTTTGATCTCCCAACAAAGCCCAACTTCTCCATCTTTTAGAAATGTGGGGCAATAGGTTGAGCCCAGAACAACCAACAAGATTGGATAAATTCTGTTCAAGTGAATTTTAAATAGTAAGCAGAGGCGGTGTGAGCTAGAAAGTTCTCAGCAGTAGGTCTGGGCATGGAAATGCCAGCCTTTGGACAGGTCAGGGCAACAGAGGTGATGTTTGAGAGCAAGTCATACAAAAGTAACCTCTGATCCTAAAGCAAAGACTGTTCACTTTCTGCCCTCTGCAATGCTCCCAGAACCACATGGTGAGACACATTTGGGGAATGTGTCTATACTCAGAATTTCTCAATTGCACTTTGCCTTTTATTAAGAAAGGTGTAGAGTTACCAGGCCTTCTGGGTGGTTCTTACATTATTCATGCTTATACAGAGTAACCCAGATGACTCCAAGGCTATGGAAATTATACCAGAGAAGAAAGATACAGAGAAGAGCACATACCCTTTTGTATGTTACCAACAATTATTGCATAGCCCAAATGAGTGTGTGAAGTGGTTAAAAAAAAAAAAAAAACACTTGTTAAGTGGGACAGCATGGGAAGAAATTAAATAGAATTACACAGGAAGTATCCAAGTTTCAATTACTGCCAATGAGCAGGATGAAAAAAGTGTCCATCTTCATTCTGAGTTCCAATGAAGAATTAATCTACTTACTGAAAAGCATCAAAACCCATCAAAGAGAGACACAAGGTAAACCTGCTAAACAGAGAAGAGTAGATATCTGAATATACATTGTAGGCAACATGCATACAGGGAAATCAGTAGATAAAGTCTATACCCCAAGTGAGCATTGAACAAGGGCTTAAGCAATGATTCATAGATTGATTTTTCATGGTTGAATGTCAAGGGAGAAGAACAGGAAGGGGTAGAAGGAGAAAAAGAGAGGAATGTTGACCATGCTAGGGAAGAAAACGCAGTGCCCACAGATAAAGCCTCTGTCTCAGTGCCAAAGGGAGGCTTCCCCATAGCCCAGTCTCTGACCTTGAAGGGTTGTTCCTACGTCAGTCATTACAGCAGACTGCCAAAAGGCCAGCATTTCCAGCTCTCAAAGACTACTACTTTACACCAGCCAGTGTTCTCTGCAAATCTTTGTAGCCAGCATATTCTATCAGCTTCCCTTCATTGGTTGCTGTGCAAAATATAAAGTCCCACAGTCCTATCTCTGCTTGCTCATGTTTGCATCCCCTTACTCCCCTGATTTTCTCAGTCCTGGTTCCAATCTTTCTGCTCCTCTATCTTTCAAATGTTCCCAAGAAGACCTCTGGAACCATCCATTATAAATTAATTCTCCCCTATTAAGCTTATTATTTATGATTCCTTCCACTATCCCCCGTGACAACAGTTTTCCTGTTAGACTTCTGACATAAGAACTGCTCAAATTCCATGTTTCATCTCATTTAGTGTCAGGAGATAGGTTTGATTTCTTTGCTTCTCAATGCTACTTCCAGATTTTGTTCATTTACCTCTTGCTACAACCTCAGCCATCACTGTCTTCTTTTGACTTAGTGAGCTCTCCCCTTAATTTGTTGATTCTGGCCCCACATCAACTTGTGGCATGAGAGTGGCTTTAATTTCCATGTTGATGAACCATCCAGCATCTAATACCACTAGCCTTTGTGGCCTTCAACTCTACTCCATCTCACTTCAACCTGGTATTCACTTCTGTGGCCATTCTCAGACCTTGCCATCATCTCATGGAACGCTCCTCCTCTGAAATATTAAGCTTCACTTTTTCACATAAATCACCTTCCAGGTCCCTCACTATCTTTTTCTTATCTCAAATGACCTTCAACCTATTTGGTACCTTAAATCATTCATATAGTCCCATTCTATCAACTGTGTTCTAACCTCTTATCTTTTTCTATGCAACTCGGATCGCATACTGGACCATCCACTACTTTCTCAGTTCTTTTCTTTCATTTTTAACTTTATTTGCCTGATATAAACCTACATTTGCTTTAGTGTTTTTTTTCATGTTTTCCCTTGACTTCTACATTTTAATTATTCAGTGCTTCTAGAAACAAACAAACAAAAAACAGCAGCACTGCACACTGATAACTCGACATATTCATGCTCTCCAAATTGAAGCAAGAGTGGTTCATTGGTCTCCTTATCAGCTCTTGGTCATCTCTGCTCGCTGTTTCTCACTGATGCTCTTTCAAACCTCTACTGATCTCAGTTCAGTTCAGTCATTCAGTCATGTCTGACTCTTTGCGACCCCATGAATCACAGCACACCAGGCCTTCCTGTCCATCACCAACTCCCAGAGTTCATTCACCATCCAGCCATCTCATCCTCTGTCGTCCCCTTTTCCTCCTGCCCCAAATCCCTCCAAACATCAAAGTCTTTTCAATGAGTCAACCTTTCGCATGAGGTGGCCAAAGTACTGGAATTTCTGCTTTAGCATCACTCCACTGACTGAGTTGTCCCTCCTCTTGCTCTCAGCCAACGACTCATCTGAGTCCCGAGTTTATCCTCCTCTAGCTCCATGCTCACTTGACTTTTCAATCATCCCACTTCCATCCTGAGTTACTTTCTCATTACTTCTCCTCAGTCAATAAATATTTTCAAGTTATTCCCATCCTTTAAAAAGTGAGATTATCTCTTGATCTTACAGACCCTTTGAATGACTGTCCAATCTAGATCCCCTCATTTAAATCCAAACCTCTGGAACTAAAAAGAAAAAAAAAATCCAAACTAACTTCTATTTCCTCACTTTCCACTCATTCCTCAAAAAACTGCCACAATGTCATTAAAACTAGCAAGAGCTAGTTATCTGTATCTTTGAATTGGCCAATACCTTGTATATTTCTCAATAATTCCAGAATATGTACTTGAAAAGTCCTTCAACAAGTCCCAAAGTGCCTCAATGTCAACAGGTGCAAAAATGAACATACTAACCCTCTGCCTAAGCCAGGTCTTTCTTCAGCTTTGTCCATCATAGATGCAGGCACTGTCATGCACACAGTCACTGAAGACTTAAACCTAGGAGGCATTTTGACTAACGCACAATCAAGACTTGCCAGTTTTGTGATAAACTCTCTTTTTCTACCTCAAATAGCTATTCAAGCTTATAGCCTCACTATCTTTCACCTACACCCTTCAACTACTTATCTATGGTTGCCCGCTACAGTCCATCCTGTAGACTGACCTTGCTGAAAATGCAGCTGCGATAATGCTATTAATATTTCTGGGATTAAACTCTTCAGTAATTCATTTTCTTTAGGTTTTCTTCAGGATCTAGCCCTTGAACAGAATTTCCCCCATTTCTAGCTTGGCACTTTATCATTCAAAATATCAAATTGCTTATAGCCCCCTCCCTTGCTGTTTAGTTGCTAAGTCATGTCCAAATTTTTGCGACTCCATGGACTGTAGCCCACTAGGCTCCTCTGTCCATGGGATTTCCCAGGCAAGAATACTGGAGTGGGTTGCCATTTCCTTCTCAGGGGATCTTCCTGACCCAGGGATCTAACCTCCATCTCGGGCATTAGCAAGTGGATTCTTTACCACTGAGCCGCCAGGGAAGCCCATAGCTCTTCTTAGTTCAGTTCAGTCAGTTGTGCCCGACTCTTTGCCACCCCATAGACTGCAGCATGCCAGGCAAGTTTACCTAAACTCATGTCCATTGAGTCAGTGGTGCCATCCAACCATCTCATCCTCTGTTGTCCCTTTCTCCTCCTGATTTCAATCTTTCCTAGCATCAGGGTCTTTTCCAATTAGTCAGTTCTTCACATCAGGTGGCCAAAGTAGTGGAGTTTTTGCTTCAGCGTCAGTCCTTCCAATGAACACTCAGGACTGATCTCCTTCAAGATGGACTGGTTGGACTCCTTGCAGTCCAAGAGACTCTCAAGAGTCTTCTCCAACACCACAGTTCAAAAGCATCAATTCTTCAGCACTTAGCTTCCTTTATAGACCAAGTCTCACATCCATACATGACTACTGGAAAACCATAGCATTGATTAGATGGACCTTTGTGGGAAAAGTAATGTCCCTGCTTTTTAATATGCTGTTTAGCTTGGTCATAACTTTTCCTCTAAGAAGCAAATGTCTTAATTTCATGGCTGTAGTCACCATCAGCAGTGAGTTTGGAGACCCCCAAAATAAAGTCTGTCACTGTTTGCAATGTTTCCCCATCTATTTGCCACGAACTGATGGGAACAGATGCCAGGATCTTAGTTTTCTAAATGTTGACTTTTAAGCCAACTTTTTCACTCTCCTCTTTGACTTTCATCAAGAGGCTCTTTAGTTCTTCACTTTCTGCCATAAGGGTGGTATCATCTGTGTATCTGAGGTTATTGGTATTTCTCCCAGCAATCTTGATTCCAGCTTGTGCTTCATCTAGTCCAGTCCAGCATTTCTCATGATGTACTCTGCATAGAAGTTAAATAAGCAGGGTGACAATATACGCCTTGATGTACTTCTTTTTGTGATTTGGAGCCAGCCATGTCCAGTTCTAACTATTGCTTCCTGACCTGCATACAGATTTCTCAGGAGGCAGGTTAGGTGGTCTGGTATTCCCATCTCTTGAAGAATTTTCTACAGTTTGTTGTGATCCACACAATCAAAGGCTTTGGCATAGTCAGTAAAGCAGAAGTAGATGCTTTTCTGGAATTCTCTTGCTTTTTTGATGATCCAGTAGATGTTGGCAATTTGATCTCTGGTTCCTCTGCCTTTTCTAAATCCAGCTTAAACATCTGGAAGTTCATGGTTCACGTATTGTTGAAGCCTGGCTTGGAGAATTTTGACCATTAATTTGTTAGCATGTAACATACCCACTCCAGTGTTCTTGCCTGGAGAATCCCAGGGACTGGGGAGCCTCGTGGGCTGTAGTCTATGGGGTCGCACAGAGTCGGACACAACTGAAGTGACTTAGCAGCAGCAGCAGGAGCAGCAGCAGCAACATAAGTGAAATTGTGCTGTAGCTTAAGCATTCTTTGGCATTGCCTTTCTTTGGTATTGGAATGAAAACTGACCTTTTCCAGTCCTGTGGCCACTGCTGAGTTTTCCAAATTTGCTGGCATATTGAGTGCAGCACTTTCACAGCATCATCTTTTAGGATTTAAAATAGCTCAACCGCAATGCCATCACCTCCACCTGATTTGTTCATAGTGATGCTTCCTAAGGCCCACTTGACTTCACATTCCAGGATGTCTGGCTCTAGGTGAGTGATCACACCATCATGGTTGGTTATCTGGGTCATGAATATATTTTTGTATAGTTCTTCTGTGTATTCTTGCCACCTTTTCTTAATATCTTCTTCTTCTGTTAAGTCCACACCATTTCTGTCCTTTATTGTGCCCATCGTTGCATGAATATTTCCTGTGGTATCTCTAATTTTCTGGAAGTGATCTCTAGTCTTTTCCATTCCATTGTCTTCCTCTATTTCTTTGCATTGATCGCTGAGGAAGGCTTTCTTATCTCTCCTTGCTATTCTTTGGAACTCTGCATTCAAATGGGTATATCTTTCCTTTTCTCCTCTGCCTTTCACTTCTCTTCTTTTCTCAGCTATTTGTAAGGCCTCCTCAGACAATCATTTTTCTTTTTAGCATTTCTTTTTCTTTGGGATGGTCTTGATCACTGCCTCCTATACAGTGTCACAAACCTCCGTCCTTAGTTCTTCAGGCACTCTGTCTATCAGATCTAGGCCCTTAAATCTATTTCTCATTTCCACTGTTTAATCATAAGGGGTTTGATTTAGGTCATAGCTGAATGGTCTAGTGGTTTTCCCTACTTTCTTTAATTTAAGTCTGAATTTGGCAATAAGGAGTTCATGATCTGAGCCACAGTCAGCTCCCGGTCTTGTTTTTGCTGACTGTATAGAGCGTCTCCATGTTTGTCTGCAAAAATGTAATCAATCTGATTTCAGTATTGACCATCTGGTGATGTCCATGTGTAGAGTCTTCTCTTGTGTTGTTGGAAGAGGGTGTTTGCTATGACCACTGTGTCATATGGTTTGCTATGACCACAGCTCTCCTTACACAGTGATATTTCTCTAACACTGATCCTCTAATTAAAACAAGCTCTGTGCTGAAATGCACTTCTCCAACACGTGCTTCTCCATTACTGACTTTCACACTTTGAATTCCAAATTCTAAACTGCTTTCCTCAGAATGAATTTCCAGAATGACTCTGTGTTTTCATATACATACCGCCAGAAAAATGGCCACAGTCAAGATAACCAATGATTCTGCTTTGACACATTCAGCAGTCAATGTCCATTACTATTTTCTGTAAATTTGCAGGCTTTGGAAAGATTGACCGTTTCCCATTTCAGATATCCCTTCTCCTGGCTCCCGCAACAGCAGTCTCTCATTTTCCCTCTGACTGGTGCTGCAGTTCCTTCTGCGAGTTGCTCCTCACGGCCTCCAGTGTGCATGTGGAAATGCCTCAGAGCTCAGTCTTCAGCCTTTTCTATATCTAAACCTATTTCTGAGCAAATCATTCACAACATTTAGATATCAAGTGTATTCAGTACCTCTTATAGCTCTGCCTCCTACGCTAGACTTCCCCTGAGCTTCAGACATGGATATTTAATTACCATCTCAAACTTAACAAGTTCCTAAAAGCACTCTTGATTCACAATCTCCTTCTCCAGTCTCGCCTATCTAATGTAATGGCTCAGCTCAAACCTAGGGGCTATCACTAGACCTTCATTTCTCCTACACTCCATGATCTCCACCTCTGCACACCAGTCCTGGCCTCCATCTTCTATCTGCAATGGCCATCTACCTGTCTCCTTGTTTGCGTTTTGGCCTCTCCTGTCCATTCTCTGCCCTGCACAGAGTTAAATTAAATCATACATCCAGGTTATATCAAACTCTTGCATAAAACCCTCCAATAGCTTCTAATTGTGCTTAGAATAAAAACTGAACTCCTTAATCATGACCTGCAAAGCCCCAGTGATCTGGCTTCTTCCTCTGCCTTTGACCTCATTTCCTTGCACTAGTATCCTCATTTGCTAATAAGCTGTAGCCACATGAGCCTTCTCTCTGTTCCTTTCCTTCTCTTGCCATACCTTCCTACCTCAACTGCCTGTACATTTGTCTTCCTTCCTTCTGGCACATTTTCCCTTCTCATCATTATATCCCTGTCCTAACTACTCTTTCTAAAATACCTCAACGCTGCATTTGGCCTCTGTTCAACTACCACTTTTCTTTTGGTCTATATAATACCATTCTTTGAAATAGGATTTCTAATGACATCTGTATATTTCCCTATTTAAATTTCACAATGGCTTTAATATGTCTTGTCACTGCTGTATCTGTAGAGCCTAATCCAGTGCCTGGAATACTGTCGGCATATGTGCTTTCCTCTCTGACCCTTCCCATGATTAGCGATTTTTGGCACAATGCCTGGGACGTGACTTTTGCTAAAATGTTAGTTAAATGAATCAAAGAATGAATGAATATGCCAACATTAATAAAGTTATACTAGCTACACTGGCTTCATATTTTCACTTGTTACTTAGAGAAAGAAATTTGCGAGTCAATACCAGCAATCACTGTGTTATTTACTGGTTCAGGGTAAAAAATCCACCTACCAATACAGGAGACCTGGGTTCAATCCTTGCATTTGGAAGGAGCCCCTGGAGAAGGAAACGGCAACCCACTCCAGTATTCTTGCCTGAGAAATCTCATGGACAGAGGGGCCTGGTGGGCTGCAGTCCATAGACTTACAAAAGAGTCAGACACAGCTTAACAACTAAACAACAACAACGTATCGACAGAGGATGAGATGGCTGGATGGCATCACTGACTCAATGGACATGAGTTTGAGTAAACTCTGGGAGCTGGCGACGGACATGGAAGCCTGGTGTGCTACAGTCCATGGGGTCTCAAAAGAGTTGAACATGATTAAGCAACTGAACTGAACTGAGTCAACTGTGAATTGACTATATAGTTCTCATTCAGGGTGGGGATTTAATCACATTCAACTAATCCTTCTAAAACTCCAAATTAGAAAACCTCTGCAGGCAGAGGGATAGAGAGACATCTGGTTTGGGAGGTTCATGCCTTGCCTTGGCTACTCTGGGCCTCAGAGCTGGCCAACGACATAAGCATCCTCTTCATAGAAGGCTGAGAGAAATCCATGCTTGCCAGGGTGCCGTATCTCATTATTTCATTAAAATTATCCATTTGTGAGTCTGATGAACTGGTTACAGTTTTTGTTATTCATTTTCCTCTGGCTGATGCTCTAGTCTAAAGAGTAGCCATGAATAACTACTATGGTGGTTCCACATCCCGCAGAGAAGTTATCCAAGAAGATATAACTTGAAAAAAAGAAATAATTTGGCACGTAGGTCCATCTCTTGGATAGAGAAAAGCAGTGGAAACATGGAAAAGTTTCCAAGAAAACCCCATTTTCCATAATCAACAAACTGACCCAGAGTTTAGCTTGCGTTTACTAGAGCACTCTAATTTCACAACAAGAATTTGATTCTTAATTAGTCTGAAGGGGAAGAAGAGAGTCCTTTTCAGGGCCCTTGGTGAGTCTTTCATTCACACCATACCCGCTTATGAACTTGAGCAAAGATTTCATCACTTTGTGGATTTTGCACAGCTGGAAAGAGGCAGGGTCATGTGGGGGAAAGCCTCGATGTATGGGTGTCAGCAAGATGCTAATTAGCACCTCCTCCAGGGTAGTCATCTCCGCTCCCATTAAAGACAAGCCTGTTCTTCCAGTTCTAGTTCCAGACGCCTGCCTTCAAGTTATCCTTGGCTCCTCTTTTTCTAATAATCCTCATCCCGTGCTCTGTGCTCAGTCACTCAGTCATGTCCAGCTCTCATGACCCTAAGGACTGTAGCCCACCAGGCTCCTCTGTCCATGAGATTTTCCAGGAAAGGATACTGGAGTGGGTTGTCATTTCCTTTTCCAGGTGATCTTCACAAACAGGGATTGAACCCACTTCTCCTGTGTCTCCTGCATTGGCAAGTGGATTATTTTACTAACTGAGCCAGCTGGGAAGCCCTAATCCTTATCCTGAAGTGAAACTGTTAGTCACTCAGTTGTGTCTGATTCTTTGTGATTCCATGGACTGTAGCCCCCAGGCTCTCTGTCCATGGAATTCTCCAGGCAAGAATATCCGAGTGTGTTACCATTCCCTTCTTCAAGGGATCTTCCCGACCAGAGGATCAAACTCAGATCTCCTGTATTGGAGGAAGATTCTTTACCATCTGAACCACCAGAGAATCCTTATCTATCTTCAAATACTTTCTGCTCTACCTTTCAATACATCACAAATCCAACTATTTTTGTCTCTTTGCTACCACTCAAGTCTAAGCATCCTATCTTACTTACCTGGATTACTGCAAAAGGCTTGTACCCCATCTCTATGCTCTTAGTGGTCAGTGATTTTTTTTCAAGCACAAGTCAGATCATGTCACACTTCTTAAAGCCCTCCAGTGACTTCCATCCCACTCAGAATAAAAGCCAACATCTTTGCAATGGTCCACAAGGCCCTGTATGCTCAGGCCCTTATCATCTCTTTAATCTCATCTCCAACTAGTCTCTTGCTTATTCACTGCACTCCAGTTACTCTGCCCCATTGGTCTCCAAAAACAGTAGCCATATTCCTACCTCAGGGCCTCTGAACTTACTATTTCTGCCAGAAATACTCTTTCCCAGATGTCAGCCAGGCTCATTCTTCATCTCCTTTGTGTCTCTATTCAAAGTCTCTGCCTCAGTGAGACCCTTCCTACTGGTTCAGGACAAATGCCCATTATCCTACCAACACTCCCATGTCTATGCTTCTTTTCCCCATTGCATTTCTCTCCATCTGGCATATATATTTTATAGATTGTTTATAACTACCAAGAATGTTAATTTCTACAAAAGCATGAATCCTATCTGTCTTGTTTGATTCAGTACCCTCAACACCTAGAATACTTGAAACAGATGTAGCACTCAATAACCCCTTATTGAATAAATGAACCCTTCTTGAGGAATAAATGGAACAATGTACAATATATACCATTCATGGCAAGTGGTAGGTGTTCAAGAAATATTAATTTCTGTCCTCACTTCCTTGCATATTGACTACAATATCTGTCATAGTAGTAATAATTGTATAAAATGGCATATCACTATGGAAACAAATTCCCAAAGGAATTTGTCTTAATTCATAGGTGGGTGATTTATATGGCATTATTTTTAGAATCAAAGGCCATCTGGATATATTCTTTGGTCAAAATAATAAGACATTTGATAAATGTCTTCAGCCTGCATGAATGTTAGCAGTGACAAATAATAAACTAAAAGTTTAAATATCTAGACTCTACTGAGAATGGGAGGAGAAAATCTATGGGTCATTTTTACCTTACACAGTAAGAAAGAAAACACCTGGGTTCAGATTCCAGCCTACCTCTGATAAGTTGTATTCCTTGAGCAGGAAATTTTAGATTCTCAGAGCCTCAGCATTTTCATCTTGACAATGGGAGTATAATATTTCCCCTTTTGGGTTATTACAGAAATTATAGAAATGACATATGTGAAAAGATATATCCCAGAGTTTGCTGATGAAAAACAACAAAAGTTCATTTCCACTAACCACAAGCCTTGTTCGGATCGTCCTTTCCCTTCATCTGTCAATAACATCTAAATGGAAGTATGGTCACCTGGAGGAGAACTTGCCCTGTGTGTGCATGCTATACCCTCTTCTCTTTTGTAAAAACAGCTGCCATCTGTTGAGAGTTTATTCTTGACCAGATGCTGATTCTTTCTTTTTAAAGGCAGAAGAACCAGAGATCAAATTGCCAACATTTGTTGGCTCATAGAAAAGCAAGAGAATTCCAGAAAAACATCTACTTCTACTTCATTAACTATGCTAAAATCTTTGTGTAGATTACAAGAAACTGTGGAAAATTCTTAAAGAGATGGGAATACCAGACTAACTTACCTGCCTCCTGAGAAACTTGAATTTAGGAAGCAATAGTTAGAAGCGGATATGGAACAACAGACTGGTTCAAAATTGGGAAAGGAGTACATCAAGGCTGTATACTGTCACCCTTATTTAACTTATATGTAGGGTGCATAATGTGAAATGCTGGGCTGGATGACACTCCAGCTGGAAACAAGATTGCAGAGAGAAATATCAATAACCTCAGATATGCAGATGATATCAGCCTAATGGCAGAAAGTGAAGAGGAACCAAAGAGCCTCTTGATGAGGGTGAAAATAGAAGAGTGAAAAAACTAGCCTAAAACCCAACATTAAAAAAATTAAGATCATGGCATCCAGTCCCATCCTTCATGACAAATGGAAGGGGAAAAAGTAGAAGCCTTGACAGATTTTATTTTGGGGGGAGGGGCAGCTTCAAAATCACTGCAGCCATGAAGTTAAGACACTTGCTCCTTGGAAGAAAAACTATGACAAACCTAGACAAAGTATTAAAAAGCAGAGACATCACTTTGCCAACAAAGGTCTATATAGTCAAATCTATGTTTTCTCCATTGTTTATGTTCAGATGTGACAGTTGGACCATAAAGAAGGCTGAGCACTGAAGAACTTATGTGTTTCAACTGTGGTGCTAAAGAAGACTCTTGAAAGTCCCTTGGACTGCAAGGAGATAAAACCAATTAATCCTAAAGGAAATCAACCCTGAATATTCACTGGAAGGACTGATGCTCCATTACTTTGGCCACCTGATACAAAAAAGCCAACTCACTGGAAAAGACTCTGATGCTGGGAAAGATTGAAGGCAGGAGGATAAAGGGATGACAGAGGATGAGATGGTTGGAGAGCATCGCCAATTCAATGGACATGAGTTTGAGCAAACTCTGGGAGACAGTGAAGGACAGGGAAGCCTGTCATGCTGCAGTCCATGAGGTCACAAAGAGTCAGACAGGACTTAGTAACTGAACAACAAAGCAAGTATAGTTTGTGTATATAACTACTGTACTTATAGTATATTTAGGTGTGTAAGACAGTGCCCTGAGCTGTGTCCACTATAATAAACAGTGCTCAGTGTGGGAGCTTGAACCACCCAGAAGCTATGATTTTTCATGTCCTTAGCCATTGTTAGAGTCCATATAAGAATATTGGTAACATACATTGTATTTAAGTACTATTTTTGTAATTGATTTTATGAGTTTTTCCTCAAAACCTTCACCTACTTATGGTAGGCCTGGGTTGATCTGCAAGTGGTGGTCTTGGTTGTGGACTTGTGTTGAATTTTTAGATTTTTTAGGATCGTTTTTAGGTTTAATAATGTTCTTATTTATTTAGGGGGATGTCAGTGGTGTTTGGTTATACAAAAGCTCTGGCTACAAAGCAATATCTTGAAGTTTTAGTCTCTAATAAGACTGTATTAGGAGTATTTCTTTCAGGTTTAATAATAGAACTATCAATGGTTTTTATATTTTAGAGGATGAGAAAGTGGAGATGGTGTTTAATGGTTTAGGGGATTGGATGATTTATTATACAAGCAATTCTGGTATTTTCTTTATTTTTAGTGAAGCGGCTGTGGGGGTTGTGGCATTATATAGTTATGGTACTTGATCAGTGATCGTTACGGGTTGAGCGTCGCTTACTGATGTTGCTTACAGGTTTATTTTCCAGAGTATAAGCACATCCATGTAGTAACTCTGAATAATTCTTCCCTGTACTCACAACACCTGGCACTGGACATGGCACACAGTAAATGCTTGAGGATTGTTTGCTGATTGATGAATGACATGACCTGAATTATTAATCACAAGACGAGTTACTGAGTTCCTTTAATGGGCTCAGGAAAAGACTTCAGGTTGCACTAGAGCAACCTGGGCATCTGGACACCCAGATAACCTAAAAAATTCCATGACATAGTCTGGGGTCCCCTAACATTAACCTGTCACCTCTGCTCTGCCAACCTAGCCCTAACTGCCCAGGCCTATGCCCTCAACTTAAGAACACTGCACAGATGTTCACCTCTCTGGAAAATCCAACAGAACATTTAAATGTAAAAGAACCTTATTTTAGTTCAGGTTCCGGACACATGGCTTTATATGACACTAGTTATTATGAACAACCATCATCATAAAATTGAGCTTCTATACAGCAAATCATGATTTTTAAAGTACCTTTACATCCATTACTGCTAGTAGTAACTTTCACAGTAACTGTTCCCGGCAGTTCTGATTCACCCCTCTTTCACATTTGAGTCAACTAGGGCTCAGAGAGAGTAAGTGTCTTGCCAAAGAAGACACAGATGTAGAGTAACTTTGCTTATTCAGAACCTGCTCTGGATCATACACTCCGATGAGCATATTACTTGAGTATCACTTTTAATCTTTGCAATGGCCTAATAATGGATGTAGGTAATACTGTATTTCAGACATTTCATAGGAGAAAAGTGAAGCTTAAACTTCTCAAGGTTGCACCCCTGCTAAGAGATAAATAAACCAAGATGAACACACACCAGAGCCACACTTGGGTGCTGCAGTTCCAGCCAAAGAAAGGAAAGATCAAACCTTTCACCTCTTGTCTCTCTCTACAAGCAGCAGACACCTAGAAATCTATGGATTAATTTCAAGTACCACACTCCTTGATTCTCCTCCTCTTAGATGACTCTTTCAGTTGAAAATTTCTTTGGTAACTCTGCGTGGAGTTTCTCTAAGTGATTTTTCTGAAAAATAAATGACTAATTTCACACTTCTCTAATTCATCTTCTGTCACGATGACAAACTCACCTTCCTAAATACAGTTCTCATCATGTCACTTTCTAGTTGAAGACAATGAATGGCTCCTTATTCCATCCTATATGAAATCCAGCTTCCTTTCTTGGCTTTACCTAACCATCTCGGTGTGTCATTCACCTGTTTCCATCATACACCCACTTTATCAGCTGGCTCCTCCTTCTCCCAAGAAGTCTTCTCTCACTGTCACTGACATACTTCCCCTTCTTCCTGCTTTAAACCAGTGACTTTCAGGGACCATCAGCATTGTTTAAAAAGCAAAAGTTCTGACAACCTTCACACTTATTTTTTCCAAGTATGGAACCAGAAGAAACAATGGCTTTATGGTTTCATGAACATTTCAGAAAAAAAAAAAAGAAAAACACTAAAAGACAAGTAATAGATCAAAATAAAGAACTGTCAGAAGGAAAGATAGTTGGATGTATTTATATATATATAGGTTTATATATATTTATAAATTTATATAAATAGATACAAATTAATTTACATACATATAAATTATATATATATATGTATGTATAGGTTTAGTGACTCATTCATGTCTGACTCTGTGACCCCATGGACTATAGCCTGCCAGGCTCCTCTGTCCATGGGATTCTCCAAGGCAAGAATAGTAGAGTGGGTTGCCATTTCCTTTTCCAGGGGATCTTCCTGACCCAAGGACTCAACCTAGGTCTCCTACATTGCAGGCAGATTCTTTACCAACTGAGCCACCAGGGAAGCCCGTGTATATAGTATAATGATCCGATTATATATGTTCTATAACACATATGTCTATACTGATGCTAAAATATTGTTCTTATTTTCTTTACATTTTGAGGTGGTTTGATGAATATTTTATCAGTTATCAGCACCTGCCAGAACAGAGAATCTGGTTTCCTATTCCACTAGTATTCAGGATCAAGAGCAGACTGAATACATCCGATATTATTTCTTAAGTCTTCCATCCTCTCATTTTAGCTAAATAAGGTTCTTGAGAACAGAGACCACATCTCCTACTTCCTCTGCACTCCCCATGGGACTTAACTAGGGCAGGGCCACTCAGAGGAGAGAGCGCAATGTATGTGAGTGTGTAGGTAATCAAGACCACCTGAAATATTGCAGGCAATGCAGCTGGGGGGACAATTACCTCTGGGGTGAAACAAGAACAACCCAGCTCACCCCATAGTAGCTTTCTGGAATGCAGCCTTCCAGTCTGACCTTTCAGTGACCTCCAACTTCACAGAGCTCATTGATCACCTGAAGCCTCCCTCACTTATCTTCCTGGTAAATCATTTCACTCACTGTTCCCACCACCCTCTCAGGGAGGGCAGGAGAGGTTGTCCTAAGAGAGACATATCAAAGCAAGAAAATACCTGAACCACAATCATCGGTTGGTGTTCCTTGGCAGAGCAAGCGGGCAGATTGTCTAGCAAGCCTCAAGTCTTTGTCTCTTCTCAGTAAGAGGGGTATGTAGAGAAAGAATAAAACACTGAGTTAAGATTCCTGGCCACGTGTGGAAACCCACAAAATATTTTCACCCAATTAAACATTTAACGAGGCCATCTTGGAAAAGCTATTGTCTTCGGTCATAGGGAGTGTTTTCCCCTCAACAGAACCTTTATTTAGGGGTTGTAATATTGGAAAACTTCTTGACCACTGACCCTTTCACTGGTCTTCTGTGTACTCTGATATTACGTGTGTGGTTCAGTGGGCCATGTCTCACAGAGCTTTCCTCCTCATTTCTTGCCTTCTCCTTCTTGCTGACCATCCAGTATCTCCATTGCCCTTAACAAACATTATCCTTGCAACTAGATTATCATACTAAGTGACCTTAGTCAGAAAGAGAAAGACACATACCACATGATATCACTTGTATGTGGAATCTAAAATAGGACACAAATAAATTTGTCTGTGAAACACAATCAGGGACTCAGAGAAGAGACTGGCCATTGTCAAGGGGGAGGGTGGGTCAGAGAGGGTTGGGCTGAGAGTTTGGGATCAGCAGATGCAAACTGGTATACATTGAATGGATAAACAACAAAATCCTACTGTATAGCACAGGGAACTGTATGATATCTTGTGATAAACCATAATGGAAAAAATATATATATATTTGTATACCTGAATGTGTGTGTGTGTGTGTGTGTATATATGAAAAAATATATATATATTTGTATACCTGAATGTGTGTGTGTGTGTGTGTGTGTGTGTGTGTGTGATATATATATATATATATACATGACTCACTTTGCTGTATAGCAGCAATTAATGCAACACTGTAATTCAACTATACTTCAATAAAAAATACATTAAAAATATATTCATTTCCTAAATATGAAAACCAATATTCCTGAAATTTTGGTTGATATCTTTTAGATTCGCCAATATCATTATTATTTGCATACACCTGAAATAAAGACAGGGGCAAATCACACACACACACACACACACACACACACACACACACACACAATCCCACACATTATCTGATTTAACTCCCACAACAACTCAGTGAGATAGGTTTCCTCACCTTCATGTTACAGATAAGTAAACTGAACCCAGAGGAGTAAGGTAACATTGCTCAATGCAACGTGGCAATGATGAGGTATGGCTGGGACTCCAACCCTGGTCTGTCTGACTCCAAATGGTCTGCTCTTTTTATCTAGCCCCCCATGTTGTTTCAGGTGGCTAGTTATTTTTCAGATACACAGACTATTCCTGTCTGAGGAAGAAATGAGCAAATGACCCTCCATTCTTTAGCTGACAGCTCATATAAAGCCAAGAGAGATTAGCAGGTCTGCCAGTGAAAAACGTTCCATGACAATCTGTCGTCTTTAAAACTGGTTCACACAGGAACTGGTTCAGGCTGATTAGGAGGCTAAATTACAGATGGCAATAAAGCAGTTCAGTTCTGGTTTGAGTTAAACCAGATCTAGGTTAGTCTTTATTCTACTCACCTCTTAGAAGAGTGACTGTGTCAATTAAAGGAAAGACCATGAGAAAAAATAATAAATAAAAGAGTACACAGCTCAGTGTCTGACCCATGGCTAAAGCTTACTACATATTCATTTAATCTCATGGACATTTAGCTATATAGTCCCTAATACAGAACTAGACATATTTGTTGCATCTATCTTGTAGATGCCATGTTGATACCACATTGATTCCCACAAAATCATAGCTATCCGATTGTCTGGAAAGGTGGAAACCAGGACAAGCTCACACCCCTGGTAGAGTCATGAGAGCGTTCAGAAAGTTGTGTGTCTTCTGCTCTGACCCACTTTGGGACCACGTCGTCAAAAAGACCTGAAAGAAAGGTGCCCACAGTCTCCAGTAGAAATGGTCCGCTACAGTTGCCCTCCGTAAAGTATTTGTCCCCACCACAGAGTGAGTCAGGAGGCAGCCTCCGAACTGAGAAGAAACAGGTCGACCTGGGATTTATGGTTTAGCGTCCTCTCATCTTTTAGTCAGAGAGCTGACTGACTCACGTTTTCCTTCCACATAAATTGCCTCTGTTCTCTTTCTCTGAGAAGGCCTGGATCTGTCAGGTAATGAGATGTGAAACATCTTTTTGTTTCCTGTGAAGCCTGATGAAGGACACCATCATTCCCCAAGATGAGCTTCTTGTGCAAGGAAATAAGCAGGGCTCTGAAACCTAGCTGGTGAAAACAGCCTCGAAGGGATAAATTTAAATAAATAGCCACTGTTTTGTTTTCTGTGAAAGAGTGCTCTGCATAGCTAGGTGGCATGACATTCCACCAAATTACTGATAGAACTCCATCCTTCAAAGTGAGAAGGAACATGGTCCAGGAAGAATTACAGGAGTATTGATGAGAGAAAAGTTGCTACTGCTAAGAGATGAGGAAAAATGATTAGGAGTGTCATGAAGAAAAAGTTTGGAATTTGTGAAGTGAGGCAAGTCACAACTCAATTCTCTAACAGTTACATAACCTTGAGCAAATTGCTTGACCTCTCTGGAGCTTGGTTTTGGAACCCCATTCTGTGAAAATGAACAGGATAATACCTATGCAAAAACACTTATGTGAACTCTTACACATATATTTTAAAATCTAATAAAAATTCAGTAATTCAAACATAGCCTGTTTGACCTAAGCAAACTGCGATTTCAAAACACAGAGTTTATGGCAAGGATCTGCTATATTAGCCAAAAAACAGCTGTTTTGTCTCAGAAGCTTCTGCTTAAAAATTAGTTGGAAGGGAACAGGTGGCATATTCTAAACAAGATATTGGTAGGCCAGTTCAGAGGCTAACATGGCTCCAGTTAACAATACTGGACTGTATATTTGAAGATTGTGAAGAGAATAGATTTTAAAAGCTCTCATCACAAGAAAAATAACATTTCTAACTATGGGAGGTGACTAGTGTGATCTTACCTTATTGTGGCAATCATTTTGTAATAGACAGATATATCAAGTCATTATGTGGCATATCTTAAAATAATACATTTTTAAATGTCAACTGTATCTCAATAAAAATGGGGAGAAAGAGAATATAATAAAATTTCTCCTTGGTTTGCTTCTATTTTGATGGGGGGATTACATGTGATATATTTTTATAGTATAAGAGAACAAATAAGATGGTGGATTATTTACATTGACTTATGCAATCTATTTCCTGTGGTATCCTGTTTTTGCTCTCTAACAAATGTTTTTGTTTGTTCATTTTTGTTTCACCCCTCTGGAATAACAGCAGGATATTATCCTGGCATGTTAAAGACAGACTTCATGATATGGGGGTGTTTACATGTTTACTTAAAAGTCTTACCATGAGTATAGAATTATACTTGAATAGTTTTAATACATCTGTAGGGAGCACAGAGAAATATTTCCAATAACAGAAAATAATAGATGAAGGCAATTAATATATCAATGGAGAAGTTCTGTTTACACATTAATATTACCACAGGGTTAAAGCAAAATATAAACTAAATCGATTTCTCAACTCCCTTCAACCCATCATGAGCAAAGAACAGAGATTTTACAGGAGATGGGGCAGGATTCAGCTTTCCCATGAACCCTGGGGACAGGTCTAAAGGAGAATTACCCCTGCCACCTTCTATGGGGCTTTGTAGTTTTCAAAAATTTCTTAAAAACCATCTTCACCACAATGTGGAAAGAGCAGCAATTCAATCTAAAGAGATGGAAACAGAGGCACCTGGAGGTTGCCATTTGCCCAACTTCACCCAGTCAAGTCATGGTTCCAGGATTGGCCTTCCTCCCACCACACCTCCAAGAGAGGGAAGCATGGAGACAATAGTGTATCTATCGGTTGCTTGGGGCTTCCCAAGTGGTGCTAGTGATAAAGAACCCACCTGCCAATACTGGAGATGTAAGAGATGCAGGTTCGATCCCTGGGTCAGGAAGATCCCTTGAAGAAGGAAATGGTAACCCACTCCAGTATTCTTGCCTGGAGAATCCCATGGACAGAGGAGCTTGGAGGGCTGCAGCCAGCCCACGGGGTCTGAAAGAGACAGACAGGACTGGAGTGACTTAGCATGCATATCAGTTGCTTATATGACCCAGGGACTACTCTAAAGGGTAATTATGTAGAAAAAACATGAGACTTCCTGGATATCACCTTTAGGAAAAAGGAGATAATGTCTTGGAAAAACTTCCCCCTCAAAATATACAGAAACCCTAAAGAACTATAAGAACTTCTAAATCTATGCCCTTATCCAGTTATCCATAACAAATCTGATGATTATGTGCCACTCTCAGAGTTTTTTTTTTTCCACTTCTTCAAATCACAGAGTTCTAGACCAAAAAATGTTTTCAAATTTCAGAAGAGAGGATACCATTAAATATAGACTTGTGCATCATACAGGTCTGCAATGATTTTGAACAAATCACTTAAAATAATGTTTATGGTATTGTTTGAGGGAATATAATTTTAACGTTTTGCTGGTGCTATCATTTGAAATTAGAAGGGGGGAAAAAAGGAAAGAAAATAGTGCAGAAAGACGTAGGATGATAAACACTAAGAGTGTGTGCAAGCTCAGTCGTGTCCGACTCTCTGCAACACTATGGGCTATAGCTTACCAGACTCCTCTGTCCACAGGGTTCTCTAGGCAAGAATACTAGAGTGGGTTGCCATTTCCTACTTCAGGGGATCACCCCGACCCAGGGATCGAACCTGCAATTCCCATTTCTCCTGTGTTGGCCAGTGGATTCTTTACCACTGAGCCACCTGGGAAGCCCATGATAAACCCTAAATCTAATAATAAAATTCAAGTCCAGCATGTTTCACCATTAAATAAGCTGGACACATTTTATATAGTAAATAAAAATTCTTACAAGTTGAGTGAGGGATAAAATAATGACACTTTCAGAGTGTGCCTTTGTTCTTCAAAGATGGCAGGAAGATGCGCTCTGGGCCAAGGATGGTGTGTGGCAATGAAGAGCACATCACTGTTCAACAGAGCAGCCAAGATTCACAATATACATTTGTAGACAAGTACATTAGGCGTTGAGTTCTGCAACCAGAATAGTCTTTCCACATCACGAGCTCAGATCTCACCTTTTAGAGAAGAAAAATATGAGGTCTCAAGTGGGTAAATGTCATGGTCAATATCCCTCACCTCCTAAGTGGCAGAGATAGGAATAGAATCTGGACATCCAGAGCCTCAGTGAATGCCTTGTATACCAGACCATATTTTCCTTTTACACTTCCATTCTCAAAGTCTTGTAGAATGAATATGCATTGCTTTCATGATTGGAAGAAAAAAATCAATGCAGCAACAATAAACAACAGGAAGCACATAGAAGGTGAGTACCCTAGGTAGTGGAGTATTCAGGAAGGAGAGGAGGTTGCACTGAGAAAGTCTAGATGGGAAGATGATAGTGGAGAAGGAATGGAGATCGCAGAAGGCAGCATGTGTGATGCTGAACACAGCAGAACAAAGACAGAGAGTATGGAGAAGGCACCATGGACCTTTGACAGAAGACTCATTCCCCTCTGTGTTTCATGACTTTGGTATGCTGCAGATGTTTAATCTTCTGGAAGGAAGGGAGTGAGGATGGGAAATAGGAAGGCTGGGAGCAGGAGAGGAAGAGAAAAGGAGCGGTAAACATATAAGGATAAGGGAATTTGAAAGCACATTGTGGACATTTTGCGTTGTCTATTTTTGGAATTTGGACTTCATTCCTGAAACTAAATGAGTTCACCGAAAGCTTCTGATCAGGGAAGCTACTCGATTTGGATTATATTTTAGAAGAGCGCTATAGCAGCAATAAAAAAGGTGAGCTGGGGAGTGAAAAGACTGGAAATATGGAAATTTAATGCTTTCAGAACTTCTCCAACAGTTGTTTCTTATTTCTTTAATTTTGATACTCTGGCTAAAGTTTTCAACACTGAATTAGCAAGCTGTTTTGGACATCGGGGCTCAAAAGATATCTTGTTCTTTTTCCTGAGTGTTTTATAGGCTCTTAATTGGCAAAATGTATTAGCTTAATTGAATATATTTAGATCTGAATCCAAATTGTGGATTTAGAAGCTTCAGTTTTCAAACAAAAATATATAGGTTAAATAAAAATATCATATTGTAAATATGGTTAAAAATTCATAGCTGTTAAGATAAAACTGTCCTAAAATATTTTAAAAACCCTCAGCATGCTATTATTAAAATATCAGTTCAGTTCAGTTGCTCAGTCGTATCCGACTCTTTGCAACCCCATGAATTGCAGCATGCCAGGCCTCCCTGTTCATCACCATCTCCCGGAGTTCTCTCAGACTCACGTCCATCAAGATGGTGATGCCATCCAGCCATTTCATCCTTGGTCGTCCCCTTCTCCTCCTGCCCCCAATCCCTCCCAGCATCAGAGTCTTTTCCAGTGAGTCAACTCTTCTCATGAGGTGGCCAAAGTACTAGAGTTTCAGCTTCAAAATCATTCCTTCCAAAGAAATCCCAGGACTGATCTCCTTCAGAATGGACTGGTTGGATCTCCTTGCAGTCCAAAGGACTTACAAGTCTTCTCCAACACCACATTACAAAAGCATCAATTCTTCGGCGCTCAGCCTTCTTCACAGCCCAACTCTCACATCCACACATGACCACAGGAAAAACCACAGCCTTGACTAGACGGACCTTAGTCAGCAAAGTAATGTTTCTGCTTTTGAATATACTGTCTAGGTTGGTCATAACTTTTCTTCCAAGGAGTCAGTGTTTTTTAATTTCATGGCTGCAGTCACCATCTGCAGTGATTTTGGAGCCCCCCAAAATAAAGTCTGACACTGTTTCCACTGTTTCCCCATCTATTTCCCATGAAGTGATGGGACCGGATGCCATGATCTTCATTTTCTGAATGTTGAGCTTTAAGCCAACTTTTTTGCTTTCCTCTTTCACTTTCATCAAGAGGTTTTTAGTTCCTCTTCACTTTCTGCCATAAGGGTGGTGTCATCTGCATATCTGAGGTTATTGATATTTCTCCCAGGCAATCTTGATTCCAGCTTGTGTTTCTTCCGGTCCAACGTTTCTCATGATGTACTCTGCATATAAGTTAAATAATCAGGGTGACAATATACAGCCTTGACGTACTCCTATCCCTATTTGGAACCAGTCTGTTGTTCCATGTCCAGTTCTAGCTGTTGCTTCCTGACCTGCATACAGATTTCTCAAGAGGCAGGTTAAGTGGTTTGGTATTCCCATCTCTTTCAGAATTTTCCACAGTTTATTGTGATCCACACAGTCAAAGACTTTGGCATAGTCAATAAAGCAGAAATAGATGTTTTTCTGGAACTCTCTTGCTTTTTCCATGATCCAGTGGATGCTGGCAATTTGATTTCTGGTTCCTCTGCCTTTTCTAAAACCAGTTTGAACATCAGGGAGTTCACCGTTCACGTACTGCTGAAGCCTGGCTTGGAGAATTTTGAGCATTACTTTACTAGCATGTGAGATGAGTGCAATTGTGCGGTAGTTTGAGCATTCTTTGGCATTGCCTTTCTTTGGGATTGGAATGAAAACTGACCTTTTCCAGTCCTGTGGCCACTGCTGAGTTTTCCAAATTTGCTGGCATATTGAGGAGCACTTTCACAGCATCATCTTTCAGGATATGAAACAGCTCCACTGGAATTCCATCACCTCCACTAGCTTTGTTCATAGTGATGCTTTCTAAGGCCCACTTGACTTCACATTCCAAGATGTCTGGCTCTAGATGAGTGATCACATCATCAAGATTATCTGGGTTGTGAAGATCTTTTTTGTACAGTTCTTCTGTGTATTCTTGCCACCTCTTCTTAGAGTTCATATAATTAAAATACACATAGTCTTCCTTCACAGAATTCTAAAAGACACATTTTTCCAGCCAAAATAATGAGGATGGAGAACTTAAAGCAGACAAATTCTCACTCCAGTCGGTGACCAGCAACTCTGCTTCGCATATTTTAGGACACCCGAGTTCTCATGGAACAAGGTCTTCAGAGACAAAATCCCCATAAAGTCAACACTACGAATGACTGATAGAGTGTGGAATTACATAATTCCTAGTCTATGCTTCATTTTACAAGGGTGGGGATGATATACACTATGTAGAGAGGAAACCCCAAGCTCTCGGAAGCTGAGCTGGAAAGCTCTATAAAGTTGAGGAAAAGAATAAGGAGTGGCCTGAGTTGGAGATGGTAAATAAGGTGGAGTAAAATCTCACAAAATAATGAAGAAACAGAAAAGGAGGGAGCAGACAAAAGCAAACCCATGAGAGACAGATCTATAGAAATTACCAAATCAACCATGGTGCCCTTAGAATGAAGGGATCACTCATGTGCTGTAAAAGATTAAGTCAATCTGTAAGAGCCATAAAGCCTCACTTCTCTGGAAAGAGAATTCAAAGCTACACAAGCATTCAACTAGTGCACAA
Organism: Nanger dama; assembly: GCA_917880005.1. Lineage (NCBI taxonomy): Eukaryota > Metazoa > Chordata > Mammalia > Artiodactyla > Bovidae > Nanger > Nanger dama. The sequence goes on along the minus strand of CAKJTW010000025.1, from coordinate 22,564,156 downwards.
ACAAATATCCGGTGACACTATCAGTTCAAAGATGCTCTTTGTCTAGAGTCCAGGGAATCAGGGGTAAAAATGGCTGAAGGGGTTTTAGGAACAAGATACATAAGAGTGACCCTATAAGTATAAAAAGGCAAGTGAATGGTAAAGATCTTATAAGAGGGAAAATGATACCCTGACTAACACAAATCATGGGGAGATAAATTGTGCAGGAGAAGTAATGATGGTTTCATACCAACTTGTTGAACTCTCTGGCAAGTCGATTCTTCAAAATGGTTAGAAAAGTTTTGCATGTGATATTCTCCAGCCTAGAGGGATAACATGTTACAGGATCTCTCTCACCCTCTCCTTCATTCAGTCAGCTTTCTCCTTCTACTCACATTAGAACTTATTGAGAACATCTGCTCCATTCGTCGCGACCCCACAGAAGTGAGGGCAATGTTCACCTCAGAATCCCGTAGCTTCTGTCTGTGTGCCTGAGACGGGTGCTCAGACTTTCTAGAGGGAGGCTAGTCATGTACCAGGTCCTTCCCTAACCACTGGGAGATACAGAAGAAATGGGATAAAGAAAGTAAAACACAGACTCCACCCCCAGAGGTAGAGTAAAAATTCACTTATGAAATTAAAGGACTTTGACTCTTCTTGTTTTGGGGATTCTGCAAGTATCTCTTGAGAGAGACTCACATTAAGAACTCATTCAGTAAGGCAAGTGACTAATTATCTTGGGACACAATGAATACAAAGAGGAAGGTGGGAGTCAGACTTAAGAAAGATTGGAGATCAGCATATTTCTAATGTCAGGAGCTGGCAAGTAACTCAGCAAAAAAAAAAGAAGCAACAAGAAAACACAATGGCTCCAATTAGCAGGGGCCACCCATGATGACACATCTGGAGAGAAGGAGTCAGATGGTGTAAATAAAAGTTCAGTCAAGATGATGCCAAATGGTCAATGAGTTTGTATCTGAAACAGATTTAAAGTTAGAGAATTAAGAAAACCTAGGAACCTCCCTCCACAGCAATTTCTGCTGTGGTCAAAGGCAGTGCTCTGTGTGGCAGGGATTACGTTCACCCCCAAATTTCTTCACCCCGAGCAGCATCTTTAGTGGGAGACACAGGGTACAGACTCATCATTACTGTGACCATTTTCTTGGTGCAAATGGGGCATGGTGAAAGCAGCTGGGGATGAGGATTCCATGCTCAGGTTTCTCCCCAATGCTCTCAGTGTGGTGGCCCTCTGAGTTCAACCATCAGTAAGATGAGCAGATGATACAATCAGTAAATGCACAAAGTGAAATAGCTGCTGCCACCTGTCCTCTCTGGGGTGGAGCAACACCTCAAGTATTTTCCTAGGCTGGGCAGTGGAGTCACTCATCTGACATGGTTGAGAGCTCCTCTCCTGCTTGGGTCAAATCCTCACTCAAGGTCATCTTACTCAGACATTCTTAAAGGAAGGACTCTACATTCCGGAGGCAGTCATAACCCAGGAGAGAAACAGGAGTCATGCTCAAGAGGGATAACCATATTTTTCCAAAGACATATTTAGACCGATGAACAAAAAGATCACACTAGCTTTGCATACCGCCAGGCATCCAGTGCTAGGCTGCTGACTCAGGTCACAACTCAGAGAAGAGGCAGGTTGAGTCCTCAGTAACAAAGCCTTTGTTCAACCAGCTGATGGCTATTTTCCCCCTCTGAAATTCCCTTCCTACATACTCATTCCTTAGGGCTGAATATTACCCATCCTTCAGGGCTCAGCTCAAGGGCCACCTCCTGCAGGAAGCCTTCCTCGCTTTATGTAGCCAAGTGCTATTACTCTCTACTCTCAGGTCCTGTGACCTGTGCTACTCCTGCAATCTGTGCAGCATCGTCACTAAACTTGGTAGTGTTTAAGAGCTCAGACCTGGAGCCAGACTGCCTGGGCTTATCATCTTACCTAGCTACTGCAGTTTCATTATTTGTAAAATAGGATAATAATAGAATCTACTTCACTGGCCTATTTTGAAGATGAAGTGAAATAACTGTCTCAAAGTGCCCTTCACCTGCTAAGAGCTATATAGGTGCTTACCAATACTATTACTAGTGGTATAAATCTATACAGTTCAACCATCTCGAACAGGATCCTGGCCACTAACCACCTTGAGGCTGGGACCTGCGCGTGATTTGTTTCATCCCCTACAGAGCATGGCACAGTGCCTAAGACACAATGACATGCAAAAGTAATGAGTATAACATTATAACATTCATTATTGTTTTTAGATGTTTGTGTTTTAAGGGTAGAGATCTTGGGCAGCAGGGAAGGGAAAGCAGGCAAGACCAGGGGTTGAAGAAATGGGTCAGTCTCTAGACTGGCCCCCGTCAAAGCCACCAGTGGTTCAAGGAACAGAATTAAATGGATTGGCCAAATGCAGATCAATGTCACCAACAAGGGGGCTTCATTCATTAGAAAGAGAGAGGCAGTGAGAGTCATTCCTTCAGAAGGAGAGACACAAGAACAATCACATGACCCAGCAAGCCCACTCCTGGGCATATACCTGGAGAAAACTGTAATTCAAAGATACATTAACCCCAATAGTCATTGTAGCACTATTTAAAATAGCCAAACCATGGAAGCAACCCAAATATCCATCAACAGATGAATGGATAAAGAAGATGTAGTTCATATATACAATGGAATATTACTCAGCCGTAAAAAAACCCCAAATAATGCCATTTGTAGCAACATGGATGGCCCCAGAGATTCTCAAACTGAGTGGAGTAAGTCAGACAGGGAAAGACAAACATCATATGACACTGCTTATATGTGGAATCTAAAAAGGATAGTGCAATCAAACTTATTTACAAAAGAAAAGGAGAGGCACAGATGCAGAAAACAAACTTAGAGTTACCAGGGGATGGCTGGAAGGGATAAACTGGGAGACTTGGACGGACATGTACAAGCTACTATACATAAAGTAGGTAACAGGAACCTGCTGTATAGCACAGGAAAGTCTACTCAATGCTCTGAAATGACCTACATGGGAAAAGAATTCTAAAAAAAAAAAGAGTGCATATATATATATGTACAACTGATTCATTTTGCTGTACACCTGAAACTAACATTGTAAATCAACTATTCTACAATAAAACATTTTTTAAAAAGGAGAGACTCAGTGTAAGCTAGAACTAAGCTATGTTGGACCTATTTATTTTAAGTGAAGCAATAGTATGTGTTTGTAGGGCCCAGAATGCCAGTAATATCCTGAGCAATGTGACAGAGCAGAAAGAGGTTTTGCGGTCAAAAAAATTCATATAAAAATCCTGCCTCCACATGTGGTTAGTTACTTGACCTTGGGACATGATCTAAGCGTTTCTGTAAAATGGGAATAAGCACACCTAACATTTAGGACTGGGAGAAGGCTTAACAATAAATAGCCAGTCTAATGCTGGACCTACAGCAGATGCCCAGCAACTGGCATTTATTCCTGCTCTTGTTACTGTTATACTTGGCAGGTTAGAGAGTAGCCTGTGAGCATTAAGATTCAATTCCAAGTCCTAGGGATCGTGGGCCTGGCACAACCTGGGATGATGCTGGACTGGCCAAGGTTGGACCCAGTACCTGATGCTGGCAAGTATGGAGAAGACAGAGTCAGGGGCTTCACTCAGCCCTTCCATCTTAACATTTTTGCATACAAACTGATCACACAAATATTCTGCGCCCCAAGAATAGCTCTACCTTCATTACTGTAATCACCCATCCAGAAAACATAATCCTGCGGTGCTTTTTCAGAAGGTAAGTTAACTTGGGGACTGGGGCAAGGACAGGACAGAAGAAGCTAAGCCACTTAAAGAGTAGAGATATTTGGGAGAATGAGAGACCATTGAGTTGAAGTGATGTAACTCTACAGTGGCTTGCTGAAAAATGAGAAAATCATTCAATATACTTTGCCAAACAGCTGCTTTGATTGACTTTTTTTAAGCAGGAGCCAACCGAGTTGTCCAGCTGTCAGAATCGTGTAGCCAAAGTCACAGGCTATGTTGCGCTAAGAAATAAAGGATGTTTTGCACAGGATTGTTTAATAGGCCAAAGAATGGCATTAGGAATTCTAAAGGGAAAGATGGAGGAAATACAAGTAAGCAGGTTTTCCAAAGCTATTTCTATCCATGTATTGCTAGAGGAACCCCGAGTTCTTTTAAGATTTATGTAAAGACACAGTCACAAAACAAGGAGGGACTCCAAAGAGAATACAATTCCAAGTATTTTTCCAGAAATCCAACTGCACCAAGATGGGGCTATTTAGAGGTTCTCAGAGCTAGTGATTTAAATATATTATCCTTTTACTATAGGTGTTTGTCAATAAAGGGCTTCTGGAGCTTTTCCCCTCCACCTTTTCTTCTAAGAAGACAGGGAGCCAAGATAGAAATTAGCTGAACAAAGGGACAGTTCATTTTGTGAACTGTTTGTGAACTGAAGGCAAAACATGCCTCCCGTTTGCTTGTTTTTCTTTTTCTTTTCTTCTTCTAAGCTATTTGTAAGCTTCACCTGTACGTTAAAATACATTCCTCATTCTGAATTGGTCGCTAAGAACTGAAACTGGAAAGGGAGGCTTGGAGGGAAGACAAGCCTTTAGGGGCAGGATGATCCACAGAAAGCAACTGACCAAATTAGAGCTTTCTCCTTATTCATCTGCCAGGCCCCGAGGCCTTCCCAATGCCCTAGCTTCACAGGATCGCATATCCTAGGGACAATTTAAAAATATATAAATTTTACTTTTATCAAAGCAATTCATGTTCACATTTTAAAAATCAAATACAACTAAGAGGTCTATAACGAAAAACTGCGTTCCCCTGGCCCACCCCACGGTCTGGCCCCAGGCAACAACTTAAAACACTTGAACTGTTTCTTCTGGCATCTATCTCCACATCTCTCATAATAGACTCTCAGTGCTCTTTTTCTTGATTTCTCTTTTGAAGTTATCTTTTATTAATTTCCTGACATTTTAGTTGATTTAGCTTTCTTATTAACACTCCACCTCTTTCTTCCCAATATTAACTATTGTTTCAGTTGTCTATTTGGGGATAACAAATCACCCCAAAATTAGCCTCATAAGGAAATGCTGATTTCTTAGTTTTTGTGATGCTCTGTGTCAACTGGATGGTTCTTCTGGCTTCTCTTATGTAACTGCATTCAGCTGGTGGACTGGGGGAGCAGGGCTTTCACTCGGAGTGCCGTATTTCTCCTCCACATGCCTCACTTGGGCTTCCTCAGAACATGGCGGTCTCAAGGCAGCATTCTAAGAGGAAGCATTTCTAGAGCCTGAACATGGAAGCTACAAGATCTCTTACAATCTAGCCTCACAAGGCTTCAGCTTTCTCTTTTACTGCACTGTGTGGGCCCATGTAAGGGACATGCATGTCAGGCACTCAGTCATGTCTCTTTGCAACCCCATGGACAGTAGCCTGCCGGGCTCCTCTGGTCCAGGAGATTGTTCCAGGGAAGAATACTGAAGTGAGTTGCCATTTGCTCCTCCAGGGGATCTTCCTGGCCCAGGGATCGGACCTATATCTCTTGCATTGGCAGGCAGATTCTTTACCACTGTTCCACCTGGGAAGCCCCATGTAAGGAACAGGGTAAACCTAAACTCTGGGGTAGGAGACATCAACTCCACACCCCGATGTGAAGAGTGACAAAATCTTATTGGGGAAGGCAGGCAGGATGGGAGATATTTGGAAATAAATTACCACAGCTATAGCCAACTCTGTTTAATCAACAGCAGTATCTAAGTTATTGCTCAAATATTATATAAGACAGGGACAAATTCTACAGGCAGAGTTCCATTTTGTACAACCTATTTATTCTTCCTAGAGTTAGTGATTACTTTGTTTTTATATTTGCTTTTGACTTGAGTGGTCTTCAGTGTACCTATCCTTAGATTTTTTTTTCCATTAGATCATTTAAATGTTCACTTTTCAAATGTAACAGACTGCCAGAAGAGCCTCTTTCCCAGAAGTTTCTGTCTTCCATCCACCTCTTGCAGTCTGAACTGGCTTCTCTCTGCATCTGCTGCATAGCTGTCATCTCATGACTTCACTCAATGCTTTCATCGTGTGTTGGGTTTCTCTTCCCTGAATGCTTTCTTTAAAAAAACAAACAAACCTGTATTTTGCACATCTCCAATAGTTTGTTAATACAGGTGGAAGAGGAATAAACATTTTAAGTACTCCTTTTCTAAGAATTTTTAATCTCCAATATAAAAAGAAAATATCTGGGGACACCAGGCATACAAAATTGAAATTATGACTTTACAACATCCAGTTTTCATAATGCCAAAGAAGAGTGGGGCTAGTTTCGTGAGGTCAATATAACTGCACAGGGGCTGCTATTAAGGGCAGAATTTAAAAGAATACATGTAAAGTGGGGAGACAATGAAGGTAACCAACTGGTCAGAAAAGAATCATTAGATTTACACGATTCTTACAATCAGTGTGAAGGATAACCCAGAAGGCTTACTTAGTCTTATAAGATTCAAGAAGGAAGTATTGGAACTAATGAGCAAAATTTTTATGTGAAAATATATAATGGTATGATTATAAGAAAATATGTAATGGTCCCTGGTGGCTCAGATATCTGGTAAAGTGTCTGCCTATAATGCGGGCGACCCGGCTTCAATCCCTGGGTCAGGAAGATCTCCTGGAGAAGGAAATGGTAAGCCACTCCAGTACTCTTGCCTAGAAAATCCCATGGGCGGAGGAGCCTGGTAGGCTACAGTCCATGGGGTTGCAAAGAGTCAGACAAGACTGAGTGATTTCACTTTCATATAATATTTAATGAAAACTAAGCTTCACTACCTATTTTTTGCAGTTATCTTTTAAAACTTTTTTTGAGGTATAGCTGATTAGCAATTCTGTGATAGTTTCAGGTGAACAGTGAAGGGACTCAACCATAAATAGACATGTTTCCGTTCTCCTCCATACTCCCCTTCCCATCTAGGCTGCCACATTACATTGGGCAGAGTTCCATGTGCTGTACACTGAACGTCGTGGGTCCTTGTTGGTTATTCATTTTTAAATACAGCAGTGCCCATCCCAAACCCCCTAACTATACCTTCCCCCATCCTTTCCCTAGACAACCACAAGTTCATTCTCTAAGTCTATGAGTCTTCTGCTGTTTTGTAAGCTCATCTGTGTCCTTTCTTTTTAGATTCCACATATATGGGATGTCATATGATAGTTCTCCTCTGACTTACTTCACTCAGTATGACAATCTCTGCTGCTACTGCTAAGTCGCTTCAGTCGTGTCCGGCCCTGTGCGACCCCACAGACGGCAGCCCACCAGGTTCCTCCGTCCCTGGGATTCTCCAGGCAAGAACACTGGAGTGGGTTGCCATTTCCTTCCCCAATGCATGAAAGTGAAAAGTGAAAGTGAAGTTGCTCAGTCGTGTCCGACTCTTTGCGACCCCATGGACTGCAGTCTACCAGGCTCCTCCATCCATGGGATTTTCCTGGCAAGTGTACTGGAGTGGGGTGCCATTGCCTTTTCCAATGACAATCTCTAGGTCCATCCATGTTGCTAAAAATGGCATAATTTCATGCTTTTTTAAATGGATGAGTAACATTCCATTGTATATATATATACCACATCTTCTTTATCCATTCATCTGTTGATGGACATTTAGGTGGCTTCCATGTCCTAACTATTGTAAATAGTGCTGCAGTGAACATGGGTGCATGTATCTTTTTGAATTATGGTTTTCTCTGGATACATGCCCAGGAGTGGGACTGCTGAATCGTATGGCAGCAGATCATATGGCAATCCTATCTACTTTTTAGTTTCTTAAGGAACCTCCATACTGTTCTCCATAGTGGCTGTACCAATTTACATTCCCATGAACAATATAGGAGGGTTCCCTTTTCTCCACACCCTCTCCAGCATTTGTTGTTTATAGATATTCTGATGATGGCCATTCTGACTGGAAGGAGGTGATACATCACTGCAGTTTTGATTTGCATTTCTCTGATAATTAGTGATGTTGCACATCTTTTCATGTGTTTTTTAACCAATTGTGTCTCTTCTTTGCAGAAATGTCTATTAGCCAGAAAAGGATGAAATGATGCCATTTGCAGCAACATGGATGGACCCTGAGACTGTCATACTGAGTGAAGTGAAGTCAAAGACAAATCATAGATATTGCTTATATGTGGGAATACAAAGAAAGGCTACAAATGAATCTATCTACAAAATAGAAATAGAGTTACAGATCTAGAAAATAAACTTATGGTTACTGGGGGGTAAGGGCAAAGTTCTAGGGAGGGATAAATTGCAAAATTGGGACTGACATAAACATACTACTATATATAAAACTGATAACTAATAAGGGTCTACTGTATAGCAACTGTACACCAACTATATCCCAATCAACGCTTTTTAAAAGAGAATATTTTCACCTCTGAAAGGGGCATCTGATACATGGATCTGTGGATACCATCACTATCCACTGATAACTTGTTCTCTCCTTTCAGATATAGTGGAGGGTTATGATTCCCCACTCCTTGAGGTTTCGCTTGGCTGTTTAATTTGCTTTGATCATGATATGTCGCTAGAAGCAGCATGTATCATTTTGAGTTTGAAACAGTTAATTGTCTTTGCATGACTTTCCAGTATGATCTTCCAGTCACTGCAATCAAGTAAGCCCATTCTGATACATAAAAGCAACATCAAAATAAAACTGATGCTATTTGTCACTGCAGCATAACCCAGCCTAATCCAAATAAAACAAGAAAACTGAAACCAAACCATAGAAACGATCATAAGAAAACATTAGAGAGTTTTTTAACGTGTTTCCTGGCCTTGAATAGTTATAAAAGGCAACATGTATACTAATTAAAAACACAACCTTGGAGTTTGAGACCTGGGTTTGAATCCTGATTACCACATACCATATGAGTAACTTTGGGCAAAATTTAGCTCTTTTTGTTCTTGGATTTCTGGTTTATAGATTTCAGATATTCAGGCCTACTTCACAGATTTGTGGGAAATTAAATTAGGTAATGTAGGTCAGGTGTCTACACAGTGTTTATAATGCAACCTTTTGAATAAATGGTTATTGTTGTTGTTCTTATTAAGAGAACTTTTCAACTATAGCCTCAAAATTCTGCCAGAAATCTTGTAAGAATTAAGATAGAAAATACTTTCTTGATTCACCTTCAAAAGGAATGTGCTGCAAAAAATATATATTGCACTTAATGTCTATCCCAAATAGTTTCATAGGTCGAATGATAAAACTGAGTATTTGTGAACTCTAGGAGAAAAAAAAGATTAGAAAAATAATATGTCCATGAAACATGAAATACATCTTAAGCTTTTCTTTTTGCAAAATAAGATTATCAGAATGGCAGATTTGGGGGAACTATATATAGTGTACGTGACTATACCAAAACATTTGACAATGTCTCCCTTTAACACCTATAGATAAAAAATAGAGAAATGAAGGTATCTTAACTACAAAGTCCAATGGATTTATAACTGAAAAGGCCAATACTACTATATTTCAATGGAGACATGGCACAACACTCTGTCTTTGACCCATATTACTCATTCATTCATTCAAAAGTCATTTATTTAATACCTTCTACCTAACAGGTATTGTGCTAGGTACCTTGGGTGTAGCAAGGAACAAGCAGACTGTTGTTAATTTTCTTTAAATTGAAGACTTACATAAAGGCATAGAACGTTGAATCAAATCCTCTTTGACAAAAATTGGGCCAGAGAGTAAATGCATTGAAAAGAATAATCCAAATGCAAAATGATGCTAACAGATTATAGCAGTAGATCAATTCTAGCATTTCGTTGTGTTACTCTCAAGAATTTATTTGATCTCGCTAAGCCTCAGCTTTCTTGTGGATAAAATGGAGACAATGATACCAGCTGGTTGACTTGTTTTGTGCTTTTAAGATAATGTATGTAAAGACTATAGCATAACGCCTGGAATATACTAGATGCTTAAAATGTAATCGCTTTTATTGCCATGGGAATTATCTTTCCACAGAGTCATTTGTTCATGCATGCAAGGATTCTCAAAACGCATCAGAAGGCCAAGAGAAGTAAGGTGAATGGTTCAAGGTCAAATAATGAGAAACTGACAGGATCAGAACTTAAAGTCATTTTCCTTCTACTTCTGATTAAAAATTTAATACTCTGGAAGTGACCAATATTTGATATTCAAATGCCTGTCATAAAGAATGCAGTTACTGAAACAATTTCAAGGTACAATAATTGGAGAGTGCCAGGAGAGCCTTTGGAGCTCAAAGAGAAATTTTGTTAGCCACATGGGAATTTCTGTTTCTGTTATTTTAAACTAGTTGCTTATTGGAAACCAATATTGCATTAAAAAAAAAAAAAACTAGTGATATTCCTTTCATGGAGAAATCATCCTACCATTTCAAGAAAGTCCTTTTCTATAATTGCACACAAGTTAGATGAAGGAGAAGAGTTGGTACAACATGAGACGTCTTTCTCTTGGCAATCAAAAGGGTGAATAAGCTGGATGATGTGAAACAAAGTAAAACTGAGCATCTTACACAATCCTTACGGCAACCCAATGATGAAAGTAGTTCATGTCCTCATTTCTGTAGTGAGAAAATTGGCTCAGAGGGGTCATGTGGCTTTTCAAGTCACCCAACTAGTAAATATTAATACTTGCTGCCGCCACTGTTTAGTTGCTCAGTCGTGTCTGACTCTTTGCAACCCCATGGACTGCAGCCCCCAGGCTCCTCTGTCTGTGGGATTTCCTAGACAAGAATACTAGAGTGGGTGGCCATTTCCTTCTCCAGGGGATCTTCCCGACCCAGGGGTGGAGCCTGCACCTGCTGCATCTCCTGCACTGGTGGGCAGATTCTTTACCACTGAGCCACCTAGGAAGCCCAGTAAATACTTGAGAGAGACACAAGTCCAGGTCTTTAGGATTCCATCTCTCATGCATTTCTCCTCTTGCATATTGCCTCTGGTATGTTCTTCTGCCTGTGATGAGCTCCTGAGTCCCTCCTTAGCATTACCTCAAAACTATCTGCTCATGAGCTATGTCATACTTGGATAATTCACACTCCCCAGACAACAGCCCCTTCTGCGAGGCCTTTTCTTTTTATGTCAATAGAAAAGCAGTGCAGAGCTTAAAAAATAGATTTTTAAGCTATTAAAATCTTACTATCTTAACAATACTATTTTGTGTTTACATGCATTCATATTTTTAAGTAATTGTAATCATATTCTCTACATAATTTTGTATCATTTGTTCCCTCATTAAACATGTATTTACTGAGTATTTGTTATGTGCCAGGCATCATTCCAGCAGTAAGAAGTACATGCAGCAGAGAACAACAAAGTCCTTGATCTCTTTGAGATTACGTGTGCTAGAGGAGACAGATAACAAACAATATAAATAAGATATATATTGGACTTTAGATGATAAGCGCTAAAGAAATTTAAAAAGAAAAACAGGCAAAAGGGGTGGAAGTTAAGGTGGAGATAAAAGGAGCAGTTGAAATTTTAGATAGATTCCTGGAAACACTTTGCTAAAAAGTTAACAACTGAAAAAAGACCTGAAGGAAGTGAGAGAGAGAGTCCAGTCTGGGGCCGGCAGGCAACAGGATGAATCCTTGGCTCCATTTGCCTCTTGGCTTCATTTCCATGAGTATGTTATAGTATGTGGCAAAAGGGAGTTTGCAGATATTGACCCAAAGACCAAAAGATTATGCATGGGGGCCTAGCCAAATCACCTCAGCCCCATAAAAGCTGAGTTTTCTCCAGCTGATAGCAAGAGAAAGTGAAGAACAACATAAGGGAGGTTCTCTAATGCTGAGATGGAGGGAGCCACATGGAACGACCTGGAAGAAGCCTCTAGAGACGAGAGTGAACCCCCTAGTCTATAGCTGGAAAGAAGATGAAAACCTCAGTCCTAAAAATTTGAAAAACTGAATTATGTCAATGACCTGAAAGAACATGGAAGCAGGTTCTTCCCAAGAGTCCCCAGGTAAGAGTCTCGCTAGTTATGCAACACAGGAATCCAGCCAAAATTTCATAATAAATGTAAGTGGAATAAAATCTTTAAAAATCATGAACCACTATGGTGTACACTTGTAAGCTATATAATACCATACTTCAACAATATCTCAATTAATCCGTTCATCTTAATTTCCATGTGTGTGGAGCTGGCTGAGCCAAATGTAAAGAAGTGAGCACACAGAGGCATAGGCATTGTCCCATGCTTGTATTCCTGATGATAAGGAGATTGTCATTAGCTACACAGTATTCTCATGAGCCCCACAATTTGTTTAGACCTTCCCTTCTGACAAATTTTGCCGCTTCAATTTTTTTTTTTTATTATTAGACAGTGCAGCAACAAGTACCTTCATTCATACAGCATTTTCTCCTTAATTGGCTAATTTGTCTTTCCAAAGATTGCTACTTTACAACAATACATGTGTTTCAATTTCCCTGGACTCTTGCAAGCATTCAGTATCATCACTCTTTTAATTTTCCCTATTTTAACAAGTAAAAGAATAGCAACAGTTAAAGTCTTTTCTGTGAATACTCACAAGAATGAAGGTTTCTCTGTTTCCTCATAGCATTTCCATTCATTGATTTTTGAAAGAGGTAACGTTGCTTATTGAGTTACTGACAGGTAAGGCAACCAGTAGAAAGAGGTTTCAGACCTGATTTGGACTGTCACTTGTTCTTCTTCAAACCCCTTATATCTTCAGTTCTTCATCTAGAAAAGGAAGATGATGGCATCCTAGCAAAACAATATTTATAAAACATTTACAGAAGTGCCTCCTTGCATTTCTTCCTATTAACCTATATATATATTTTCCTTTTTAAAAAAGTGTTGTACAGTACAAGTAACTCTATTAGATTAAGTAATCCTCATGCTCTGTAACTTTGAGTAAGTTACTTCATCTCTTTGTAGCTTAGTTTCTGAATCTATATAATGATGAACTTGAAGTAATTTTCTAGCCAATTCCTGCATGCTGTGAGTGTCTATGATCTCACATAAAACTTACCTACAGAACTGAGGGCTCTGGTAAATCCTATCCTCCCATATCGATAACCTCAGATATGCAGATGACACCACCCTTATGGCAGAAAGTGAAGAGGAGTTAAAAAGCCTCTTGATGAAAAGTGAAAGAGGAGAGTGAAAGAGTTGGCTTAAAGTTCAACATTCAGAAAACGAAGATCATGGAATCTGGTCCCATTACTTCATGGCAAATAGATGGGGAAACAGTGGAAACAGTGTCAGACTTTATATTTTTGGGCTCCAAAATCACTGTGGATGGTGACTGCAGCCATGAAATTAAAAGATGCTTACTCCTTGGAAGAAAAGTTATGACCAACCTAGATAGTATATTCAAAAGTAGAGACATTACTTTGCAGACTAAGGTCCATCTAGTCAAGGCTATGGTTTTTCCTGTGGTCATGTATGGATGTGAGAGTTGGACTGTGAAGAAGGCTGAGCACCGAAGAACTGATGCTTTTGTAATGTGGTGTTGGAGAAGACTCTTGAGAGTCCCTTGGACTGCAAGGAGACCCAACCAGTCCATTCTGAAGGAGATCAGTCCTGGGATTTCTTTGGAAGGAATGATGCTAAAGCTGAAACTCCAGTACTTTAGCCACCTCATGAGAAGAGTTGACTCATTGGAAAAGACTCTGATGCTGGGAGGGATTGGGGGCAGGAGGAGAAGGGGACGACTGAGGATGAGATGGCTGGATGGCATCATGTGCTGCGATTCATGGGGTCACAAAGAGTCGGACACGACTGAGGAACTGAACTGAACTAAACTGCAGGTACAATGGGTCTATATTTGACCCCCAAATTAGTTATTTCTGATCAATTCCCTTGAATACTCCTTTTACAGTTCCCTATTCTATTCTTTTTCCTCTATCACCTTCTCAAATATCACATCTTAACTTTTAAGGTGAAAAATTAAACCTAGGTGTTGTCTTCTCTACAGTAAATATCACTGATCAAAAACTATAGACACTGAAAATGCTGAAAACATATAATACTGAAAACATAACTCCAATATTTCTTAAATAAATATATGTTTCAAAGAAGAGCTCTCGGAAGCTTTTCCATTCACCTGGAGGTTAGCATAATTTTAACATCGAACCTCAAAAAAGATCACAGTAAAAGAAAACTATAGATCAATCATTTTATTCCTATAAATGTAAGAATTCTATATACAACATTATTAGATGCCGTCAAGCAGGATAAAAACAGAACACTCTGAATTTGCCTAGTGAGGATTATTCCAGGAATTCAAGGATGGTGTAACATATTTATTATATTAACAATTAAATGAACTTTAATGAAATTCAACATCGTTTGTGATTATAAAGCTTTTATAAACCGAATACAGAATGAAAGTTCCTTAACATGATAGAGTTTTTAACAATCAGATTCTAGCAGTAAACATCAGTGTAAAAATAATATTGGAAAGGAAAATGTAATCATTATTTGAAAATGATATAATTGTCTACCTACGAGCAAGGACCATGTCTCCTTGCTTAACAGGATGGCCTGAATGTCTAATACCTTCTGGAAAATAGTAGGAGTTAAAAAATTGATTGAATGACAAAAACATGGATATTAACTAAAATTGTTCAACAGAATTTAAAAAGGATGCAAATATGAAAATCTATGGTATTTATGTAGAGAAATAATGGATGGAATAAAATCACAACTTACGGAAGGAATGTACAGAACCTAAATTAAAAAAACTCTGAAAGGAGACTTGAATATCGCTGAGACATTCATCTCTACAGATAAGAAGATGCAAATAAGTAAAAATGTGAATTCTCTCAAACTAGAATTTCACAGACCACCATAATTGAAAGGGATTTTTTTCAAAGTTGAAAATTGATCAAAATTTCATTTCAAAAATTATAGTTGAGAGCCACAAAAAGAATACATAATAGAGAACAAGAAGTGGGGACATTTGCCATTGGAGATATCAAAATGCACTATAAATGAGTATCTTTAAACTGTAGTACAGATCCAGCTATGGGTGTGGCTATTAAAGACATAAAAAGAAAATCTAGAAATGGACCCAAGATTTGTGAGAATGTAAAATATGATATAGCTGTAATATGAGAATGGTGAGAACAAGTGATAGAAAAGAACTTGCAAGTATCTCATGAGATTTCAGTGCCTTAAGAACAGAGAAAGGATTCTGAACATGTCCAGAAAGAAAGACAAAAACGCAAGAGATCAAGAATCAGACGGCATTGGTCTTTTAAACACCATGGATGGCTGCAGACCAAGTTCGATGCATGAAATAGGGCACTCAAAGCCGGTGCACTGGGACATCCCAGAGGGACGGGATGGGGAGGGAGGTGTGAGAGGTGTTCGGGCCAGGGGGACAAATGTACACCCGTGGCTGATTCATGTCAATATATGGCAAAAACCACCACCATACTGTAAAGCAATTTGCCTCCAATTATAATAAATAAATAAATTTTTAAAAATGCCTTTAAAGTTCCAGGGTAAAAATTGTTTCCAACCTAGAATTACTCACACAAGCAAATTACAAAATCAAGTGAGAGGGTCGAAAACCATACTTTTAGACATACAAGTTTTCAAAGATAAAGTGATTCCATGTACTCTTTCTCAGTATTATACTGGAGTTAGGTCTTATAACAAAATTGTGGAGAAGGATGAAATGATATTTCCTGATATAAACCAGGAAAAAGAAGCTGAAACACAGGGGAGCTGCAATGGGAATTTCAATAATGGGGAGAAGAGGTTCTAGGATGATATTTGTACAAAAAGCCCACATATCAACTAACTGAGATTTGTACACAAGGATGGACACATTTTTTTTTAAGGAAATTATAGATCACCTATAATATTTACCCTAAGAGTTGTATCACTCATGCAGAAACTTTGGTGACAGAGACTTGCAGATATAGATAATTAAGTGCAAAGCCCCAAAAGAGGTAATTATTAACTCCAGGCAAAACAAAATGCAGAACCAGAAGGAAAACCTAAACTATGTAGTATACTTACTGAACTGTGAATAATATTGATGTAATAATGATGTAAATAGTGAATATAATTTTAGACCCAAATTGTGATATATCTGCATTGAAAGGATGATCAAAGAGAACTGAATATGTCTGTACAGACAGGAAGACAGACTGGGATGAGGAGAAAATGGAACAAGAGCTAAATCTTCCTCTTACCTAGTAGAAAATCAGAAATTAATATCAGAAGCCTATCATTTAGAAACATGAAGTTAAGTTAATTAAATATTAGAAGAAACCATTACAAGAGCTGAGTATGGTTACCTTTAGGTAGCAGGACTGGGCGGAGAAGGCCAATGGCTCCCCACTCCAGTACTCTTGCCTGGAAAATCCCATCGATGGAGGAGCCTGGTAGACTGCAGTCCATGGGGTCGCTGAGAGTTGGACATGACTCAGTGACTTCACTTTCACTTTTCACTTTCATGCATTGGAGAAGGAAATGGCAACCCACTCCAGTGTTCTTGCCTGGAGAATCCCAGGGATGGTGGAGCCTGGTGGGCTGCCATCTATGTGGTCGCACAGAGTTGGACATGACTGAAGCGACTTAGCAGCAGCAGCAGCAGCAGAACTGGGAGGATAAGAAAGATGGGACAGACTGATGCTATTCTTTACTAGTAAGCCTTCTTAGTGGAACTTTTATACTCTGCATATGTTATTATTTCATTAAAAAGTAAAATAGTCAATATATACGAAGAAGAAATACGGATGGCCAACAGCCACATGAAAAGATGTTCACCACTGCTAATTACTACAGAAATACAAATCGAAACTACACCAACTCACACTGGTCAATGAACATCATTAAAATGTGTACAAATAACAAATGCTAGAAAGGATGTGGAGAAAAGGGAACCCTCACACACAGTTGATCGGAATGTAAGTTGGTGCAGCCACTGTGGAAACAGTATGGCGATTCTTCTGAAAACTAAAAATCGAGTTATTGTATGCTCTAACAATCCTACCTCTGGACATACATCCAGACAAAACTGTAATTAAAAAAGTTACCTGTACCCCAATGTTCACAGCAGCACTGTTCACAATCGTCAAGGCATGGACACAACCTAAACGACCATTGACAGATGCATGGATAAAGAAGATGTGGTCCACATGTACAATGCAATACTAGTCAGCCATAATAAAGAATGGAATAACGCCGTCTGCAGCAACATGGATGCAAACAGAGATCACCATGCTAAGTGAAATAAGTCAGAAAGAGAAAGGCAAATACCATGTGCTATCACTTCAATGTGGACTCTGAAATACCACATAAATGAATCTACACATGAGACAGAAATAGATGCTCGGACGCACGGAACAGACGTTATTGCCAAGGGCAGAGGTTGGACAGAGGGGGGGGGTTGGGGTTAGCGGACACAAGCCATAATATACAGAGTGGATATGCTACAAGGTCCTACTGGATAGCATAGCTGCTTCTGCTGCTAAGTCGCTTCAGTCATGTCCAACTTTGTGCGACCCCATAGACGGCAGCCCACCAGGCTCCCCTGCCCAATTACCCTATTATATTCATAATGGAAAAGAATATTTTAAAAAGAATGTATATATAACTGAATCACTTTGCCGTACAGCAGAAATTAACATGACACTAAATTAAATATACTTCCAATAAAAACACTGATTAAAAAAAAGTCAAAATATATGAACTGGAAACATCAAAATAAATTTGAAAGGTTAATAATAAGCACCTAAAAAGATGCAAAATTTCAATAAAGAATCAAGTATTCAAACTTAAAGAAGAAATTTTTCACATATTAAACTGGCAACAATTTACAAAATTTACAATAGCAAGAGTTTTAAAGAGGCATAAAAGTGAGGACTCTCAGAAAATGCTGGTAGAAATATATAAATTAGCCCACTTTTTCTGGAGAGAAAAAAATAGCAATTCATATCAAACCTTAAAACATGACCCTGATCCAGCAAATCTGCTTCTATGGAAATCATGAGAAAACTTTTCAAAAATATATACAGAAAGACATTTATTAAAGCATTGTATATAATGTAAAATTCCAAATTTTACATCTGTGTTTCAGCCAACCTGAATGATACAGATTAAGGTCCGCCTTCTGGCTATAAACCACACAAACATACATATACACACATGTGTGTATACACATGGAAAAAACAGACACATATACACACTCATACATACATACAGGAGGAAAATCACCAGTGCTACTCCTTTTTCTAAATATGGACTTGCCTTAAAAATGTGTCTGTGTTTGACCACTCTTAAGCCTTTACTTATGAGAGGAGCAACCCCACGTCCAAGGAGTGGTGGCTGTGCCGGCCCAGGAGGGTCGAGAGGAGCTACTCCATACCAAGGCCAGGAGGGGCGGCCGTGAGGAGATAGCCCTCATCCCAGGTAAGGAGAAGTAGCTGCGCTTTGCTGGAGCAGCCATGAAGACATACCCCACGCCCAAGGTAAGAGAAACCCAAGTAAGACAGTAGATGTTGCCAGAGGGCATCAGAGGGCAGACACACTGAAACCATAATCACAGATAATTAGCCAATCTGATCACATGGACCACAGCCTTATCTAACTCAGTGAAACTAAGCTATGCCATGTGGGGCCACTCAAGACGGGCGAGTCATGGTGGAGAGGTCTGACAGAATGTTGTCCACTGGAGAAGGGAATGGCAAACCAATTCAGTATCCTTGCCTTGAGAATCCCATGAACAGTATGAAAAGGCAAAATGATAGGATACTGAAAGATGAACTCCCCAGGTTGGTAGGTACCCAATATGCTACTGGAGATCAGTGGAGAAAATAACTCCAGAAAGAATGAAGGGATGGAGCCAAAGCAAAAACAATACCCAGCTGTGGATGTGACTGGTGATAGAAGCAAGGTCCAATGTTGTAAAGAGCAATATTGCATAGGAACCTGGAATGTTAGGTCCATGAATCAAGGCAAATTGGAAGGGGTCAAACAGGAGATGGCAAGAGTGAACATTGACATTCTAGGAATTAACAAACTAAAATGGACTGGAATGGGTGAATTTAACTTAGATGACCATTATATCTACTACTGTGGGCAGGAATCCCTTAGAAGAAATGGAATAGCCATCATGGTCAACAAAAGAATCCAAAATGCAGTACTTGGATGCAATCTCAAAAACAACAGAATGATCTCTGCGCGTTTCCAAGGCAAACCATTCAATATCTCAGTAATCCAAGTCTTTGCCCCAAACAGTAGCACTGAAGAAGCTGAAGGTGAATGGTTCTAGAAGGTGACAGGACTGGAAAAGGTCAGTTTTCCTTCCAATCCCAAAGAAAGGCAATGCCAAAGAATGCTCAAACTACCACACAATTGCACTCATCTCACACGCTAGTAAAGTAATGCTCAAAATTCTCCAAGTCAGGCTTCAGCAATACGTGAACTTCCAGATGTTCAAGCTGGTTTTAGAAAAGGCAGAGGAACCAGAGATCAAATTGCCAACGTCTGCTGGATCATCGCAAAAGCAAGAGAATTCCAGAAAAACATCTATTTCTGCTTTATTGACTAAGCCAAAGCCTTTGACTGTGTGAATCACAATAAACTGTGAAAATTCTGAAAGAGATGGGAATATCAGATCACCTGACCTGGCTCATGAGAGACCTATATGCAGGTCAGGAAGCAAACTGGACATGGAACAACAGATCGGTTCCAAATAGGAAAAGGAGTATGTCAAGGCTGTATATTGTCACCCTGCTTATTTAACTATATGCAGAGTACATCAGGAGAAACACTGGGCTGGAAGAAACACAAGCTGGAGTCAAGATTGCTGGGAGAAATCTCAATAACCTCAGATATGCAGATGACACCACCTTTATGGCAGAAAGTGAAGAGGAACTAAAAAGCCTCTTGAAGAAAGTGAAAGAGGAGAGTCAAAAAGTTGGCTTAAAGCTCAACATTCAGAAAACGAAGATCATGGCATCTGGTCCCATCACTTCATGGGAAATAGATGGGGAAACAGTGGAAACAGTGTCAGACTTGATTTTTCTGGGCTCCAGAATCACTGAACATGGTGACTGCAGCCATGAAATTAAAAGAGGTTTACTCCTTGGAAGAAAAGTTATGACCAACTTAGATAGCATATTCAAAAGCAGAGCCATTGCTTTGCCAAAAAGGTCCATCTAGTCAAGGCTATGGTTTTTCCAGTGGTCATGTATGGATGTGAGAGTTGGACTGTGAAGAAGGCTGAGTGCTGAAGAATTGGTGCTTTTGAACTGTGGTGTTGGAGAAGACTCTTGAGAGTCCCTTGGACTGCAAGGAGATCCAACCAGTTCATTCTAAAGGAGATCAACCCTGGGTGTTCTTTGGAAGGAATGATGCTAAAGCTGAAACTCCAGTACTTTGGCCACCTAATGTGAAGAGTTGACTCACTGGAAAAGACTCTGATGCTGGGAGGGATTGGGGCAGGAGGAGAAAGGGATGACAGAGGATGAGATGGCTGGATGGCATCACCGACCTAATGGATGTGAGTTTGGGTGAACTCTGGGAGTTGGTGATGGACAGGGAGGCCTGGCGTGCTGTGATTCATGGCGTCACAAAGAGTCGGACACGACTGAGCGATTGAACTGAACTGAGCCTTTAGTTAATTTTTATATTTTATTTTAAAGTTTATATTTATCTGCATAATTAGTTTTACATGAGCTTATTTGGCCACTACTAGGAAGAAAACCCCTAGGATTATAGACAATTTTCACTTCCTCAAAGGTTTTTCCTTTTTTTTTTTTTTAAGATGTAATTCCCAAGCACAGTCAAAGAAATTAAGTTTCCCAGATTTTCAGTCCTTCTCTTGGAGCAGATTCGGGGGGTGTTTCCTATAAAAGTTTTTCCCAGTAACTAGCCTGGTTAGCTTCAAGCATACACAGAAAACTACACCTGAACTCATACTGAACAATGTAACAGTGGCCCTGGGGGACCACAGTGCCCAGAAACCAATTAGGGCAGAGGGAAGCAAGGGATCTTCTTCAACTGGCTAATGGTGACCATACACAGAGACTCTGATGCTGGTCCCACACTTACTTTCTTCTTGAATTTGAACAAGGATCAGTGACCTGGAGGACTAATCTGAGCCCTGGATGGCTTCTGCATTAGCATTATGTCATGCTTAGCAACAGTCACTCATCTATGACTCCCTGGCACAAGAAAATATGATGCTTTGCATCTACAAGGTATTCGTTAAAATCCCTATGTTCCTTTTCATCTTAAAAGGACATGAGAACTTACCTGTTTTAACCCAGCATTTTACTCATCAGAAAGCCACAGTCCCAGAAAGGAAAGACCCACCCAAGACAACATAAGAGAGCTAGAGCTGCAATTAAGAGTGCAGTTGAGCTGACGCTAGTTCTTGCAACTCTCAGCTACACAATGTTTCAGAGACACTGCTATGTGGTGAGTCCCTAATCTTTCTTAAGTTTAGACTTTAATATTCTGAGTGGAAGAAAACAGTCTGCTCAGTGATATGATCACGATCTCTTGGAATTCAGCAGTAAGACAGTGCGATCAGTGCATTTAATGGCTGGCTGTTCCAAAATCAGGTCGGCAAGTAAGGGCGTGTAGTCTGTCTTGTAATTATTCTCTCCTCACTTCCCCACCTCCTTCCTTCGGAGGCCCCATGTTCTCTCTGTGTGTGTGTTCCATAGAATTCAGTTGCAAAAGGACTACTCAAGATATCAAATAGCAAAAAGGAACTTGCCAGGCCAAAGTCAGGTCAAACCTGAATGATAAACTTCTTTCTCTGTGCACTGTTTGTTTTTTTATATGTAATCATTTCAATTATTCACTTGCTATCTAACAATAGATAACATGTTCTTATTCATCAGCCTTCCTCACGCTACAGGACAGAGAACCAAGACACTTGCTTTGAAGAAAAAGCTTCTTCATGTTCAGAAATCTCCCTTAAGACTTAGCTACCAACTCAGGCAAACCCGGTGGACTATCAAAGACCTCAGTATGGAAAAGTCAGAGTAAATGTAGTTCACATTATGAGTTTGGGGGAGGTGGGAAACCCTGCCTGTCTTCAGTAGTCTGTAAGATCTCTCTTGTCTCCAAGCGGGAGAGATTCCTCAGGTGTTACCCACTTTATCATAGCATTCCTCATCTCTCCTTTTATCTTATGCCCTTCTCCTCTTTCCAGGATCATAAATCAACAGAGACAGGTCTTCATTCTTCTTTCAAAGAGACAAGGGGAAGTCTAGACTTCTCCTATTCCATGAGAAAGTGAACAACCTGATAAATTTAGCTACCTGCTTCTCAGGCTAAAAAAATGGAACTATTTCAAAGCCCAAGTGGGCAATCTGTAGCCAGAAGCCTCTGCAGCACCAGTCCAAAGTCTTTTCTGAATTCCTGTCTACTACAACACCAGGAAGGGGGCACATATTGGAAAATGGCAGACTGGTACAAGAGATGTCAGATTCTGCAGAGGGATCACAGTCAAATCCAAGAGTGTGTGACAGCTGAAATTGTCCATGATTTACAAATTGCTGACGGCAGCGACCTTGCCATAGGAGCAAAGGCCAAAGGGAAGGCTTGCTGCCCACTGCTGGCATTAGGTTTCTGTCTAGAGGAGGAGAAGATAGCAGAAGACTGAAGAACATTTGGAACTAATTAGTGGGACTAAGGAAACTTGAAGCTAAGAGGTGGGGGTGGGATCAGGGTTGCATTATTCCTTAAAACAAGAAGTGGTTGATCAGCTTCACTAAAGGCTCTGCTTCTCCTTATCTTTCTTATCCTCCCCATAACTTAAACATAGCCGATTAAAGCACAGCCTCATCTTTCAGCTTCCTGCAATATTACGGATCTTATCTGCAGAATAATACAACTTTAAAAAGGAAAGGAACCAGCAGATATTATGGTTTTCCACAAGGATGGTCTGGATCTGGGAATGTGGGAGAGGTCAGGGAAAGAACAGAACTTTAGAGTCAGACAGACATGAGCTCAAATATTTGCTCCACTGCTCACAAGTTATGTGACTCTGAGAGAGTGAAGTACTTCCACTGAGCTTCTGTTTTCCCATTGATGAGAGTCAGTCAATACCACTTACTTCACATGGCTGATGTGAGGATAATATGAGATCAAATAAGAATTCCCCCACCCCACCAGCACAGAACTGAGCTCATTAAATAGAATGCCTTTTCTTTATGCCTCATAAAAATTACAAATACAATACAAATCATTTTTATCCATCTGATATTTCAGAAATCAAGTTATACAACAAAGCCATAGTACTTAAAACAATGTGGTGCTGTTTTAAGAACAGGTGCATTAGATCAATGGTATAGACTGGGAATTCCCCCAAATTATCTTATTAATGGGCAGAAATAAATTCAAGGTGAGTTAAAGATCTAGATTTGGGAAAGCAAGACTAATTCTGTGCCAAGATAATCAAAGAGAATACAAAGACCCTGGAGCTGGGAAGACTTTCTTAAAATCAGTTATGTAACAAAAATAGAAAGAAAAAATAATAGAAATTTGAACACCAACTAAAAACAAAAACAGGAGAGAATCTGAGAGAAAACAGTCACAGCTGTAAAATACTGAGATACAAAACAAACCAAGGATAAGATTCTGAAGCTTTCAAATAATTCTTACATATCTGTGAAGATGTCAAAAAACCAATGAAAATATGACTTAAAGGATATGAATAGGCAATCATAGACAATGAAATCAAAATTGAAAATAAAAAATGGCTCTGCTTCATCATGAATGAGAAAATGTAAATTAAAATAACAATGAATTACCATTCTGCTACTGGTTTGGCAAAGATTTAAAAGTTTGATAGCATCAATTGTAGACAAGCAAAGGATGGGGGTCAGGGGAGAAGTAGAGAGTCAAACATAGCTGCTCAGGACCTTGAAATTGGTACAATAAATCTGAAGGGCAAAATGGTGGCATATATTAAATTACTCACCCTTGGCCCCCAGCAATTTCTTGCTACATACCATTCTTGGACAAAGACATAAACAAAATATCTGATGCAATATAGCATATAATATGAAAAAATTAGAAATATTTAACCACAAGGAAAGGACGGATAACAATTCCATAAACACAAATAATTCCTAAAAATGTTCAAAGAATAAAGTAGATTCCACATATCAACATGGAGCACTCGCAAAAATATCCAGAACCCAATATTTCATATTTTGCCAGATATAGAGACATATTTGAAAATTACAAGAGAAACTCTTCATCAGGCAAATTTATCACACACTACACTCTTAGTATTAACAGGAAGACATCAGTATGGGGATATGAGCTATCAGGAGGCCATGGTTTAATCTGTAACTTAAGTTATAACTGGTATATTTATTGTTTGTATAAATTTTAAAATAAATATGTGCAGACACTGAAGAAAGATATGGCACAAATATTCCAACAATGTTGACAGTGACCTATTTTGAGGGGAATGAGGAAGGAGTATGGGTGATTTTTTTCTTTATACATCCCTATAATTAAAAATAAAGTTTTCCAAAGAGGACAATAATCATCATTACTGAGTGATATTCATAAAACCTCAGGTTATGGCATAACAAGCTCAACTTATTCAGAATAAACATTCTTGCCCTGTCGCACAAACATGATCTTATTGAATTCTTGTATTAATCTGTGAAATAGATATTATTATTATCTGCTGATAGATAAGGAAATTGAGTTCCCAAGAAGGCAGGAAATTTGCCCAAGTTCACACAACTGCAGAGTCACAGAGTTGACAGCCCAATGTGTGTCTTTGGATACTAAAGTTAATACTTCTCTCACCATACTAGAGCTATCTCAATGCCAATGTTATGTGCTACCTAAAGAAAAAAAAAAGCTATAAAGCTAGTTGTTTTTTTTTTTTTACAAATTGTAAAGCTGTTTCACTGCTAAATAAACTTGAAATTGAAGAAAGTGATGAATTAAACAAGCTTTTAAAATATGCCACATTTTATGGACATATATGCATTTAAATACAGAAGTTAAACCAACCTATTTTAGGGAATAATATTACTGGTCCCAAGTAAGGCAGCTGTGTAGAAAATCCATTTGCAAAAAAAAAAAAAAGAAAAATCCTTTGTTCAAACATAATATTCTAATGCAGTGTGATACAGCAGCATGGAGTTCCACAGAATCAGTTGTTAGCTAGAACCGTATTAGCAGGATCCCAACTCAAACAAGCCTAAAATGATGAGAATTTATTGCCTTCCATAACTACTTTCAGGCATATTTGCATCCAGGGATTCAAAAAATGTTCTGCGACATCTCTCTCTCTCTCCCCACCCTCTCTTCCCCTCTCCTCTTTGTCGTCTTTATTTTTCAGAGTACTCTACGCAGAGTGGTCATATATATCTTTCAATTTCTCCAAGTTCCCACAGATATACTCTCATGTAACCTCAAAAGGAAAAGATATCCTCTTTCCCTCAGTGTGAGTCCCTGAGGAATAAATCTTCCATATCATAATAATCTCTATAACTAGTAGGATTGGTCCATCCAGGGTGGGTTTTTTTGTTTGTTTGTTTTTTTACCATCCTTTCAGGAAAAAAATAGATTCAACCCCACTCAAACCAAAGGGATTGAATTGGTTTTCTTTTAATAAAATGGGTCATTGGGGTTAACTGAAGGGATTCTGGGCAGATAAAAGAATATATGGCCGCGATTCCGTTCCGGCTTTGGCAGTGGTACATCTGTGACCGCTGGAAAGCCAGTAGACTGACCTACGAAGAGTTGAGACCTCATAATTTTCTCTTGAAGATTAAACAATAGTTGGAGAGAAAATGGACCTAACACAGCATCTGGCAGATACAAAGTATCTTATAAAGTTTGTTTCCTAATTGATTCATCAAAGGCCAGGTGGTTCTGAACTATTTGTATCAGTCACCTCATCCCAGAGACTATCAGTCAGCAAGTCTAACTGAAGAATAGAGCATTCCTATCAAATGTGAAAGAGAATGGCAAGCCCATCTCAAGTTGTCCTTTGTAAGCCTATGGAAAGCTGGGGGACTGTATGGCCTGGCAGTCATAATCACCACAACAATGAAAACTATGGTAACTAACAACTACCTCATGCCAACCACATGCCAGGTAGTCTGTTAAATGTTTAACATGCATTTTTTCAGGCAATCTTTCCCATAACTAACGAAGTCGATATTACTATCATTTCCATTTCACAGATGAAGAAACAGATGTGGAGAGGCCAAGTCATTTGCCCAAGGTCAAGTGAGTGACAAGGCTTGGACTCCCGTTGGTTGTGTCTGACTCAGGAGCCCGAGCGCTTAACCATGCATTGTTCTGTCTCTCGCTGCCCTGCACGGCCTCATAATACCCCGAGGAGAAGGCTCAACGTGAAACAGCTCTTGGCTGCATTCCAGCCAGTCAACCCATTCATCACTAGATGCACAAAGAAAGCAGGTAGGTTGGATTCCCTGTCCTGAACACAGCAATTCAGGCCAGGACAGGCGCTGACCTCTAACTCGATTTGGAGATTTAGCATCTCCATCTTGAAGACTTGACTAACATCTCAGCTGCTGTATTTAATGGAACCTTTTGTTGATGGGGTCAAGAAGGGATCAAAGAGAATTTATCTTTTTAGTTTCTTTTCCTTTCATTGAAAAAAAATTTAACCATGATGGTTCTGGCGTTATTTCTTATTGGCAAAACTGTGGAGCTGTGTACTGAATCAGAGAAGTGCTGGGACTCTGGGCACAGATGGCTTTAATTATTTGGGCAGCCATTGACAGATGTGACAGTCTAGGTTTCTGCAGCCTTGGACAGGTGTAAGCTATAGGATTTACCCACAGGGAGTTGCAGAAAGCCAGAATTGGAGAGAGCCCTGTGATGGCCCTTTATTTTGTCTTAATCCACCCCTAGGTACATAGTTATCATATTTCTTTGCCTCAAGGCATGGTCAAGTCAGTCAAACCAAGTTTGTTTGCAGAAAGAAAATCTCAAAGAGAGAAATACACTGTCAGCAACTGGCCCCAAACTCCTCTCACTGTTTTTACTCAGAAGCCCTTCTTCTCTTTTATTATGTCTTCATAATCAAAAGGATAGATGCATGTTCCTTCCTTCTGGATCAAAACAAGCATGTTTACTTTTACAATTATAGTCTGCACCAATAATTTCCAAAAAATTGAATGCCAGCCTGTGAAAGACTTCATCATTTTCATTTTGTTCAGTAAATTTATTGAGCAAGTTACAGAGAGCAGGAAGGAAAAAGCAGACATATTTCTCGCTCTTAGGAGCTGGCATTAGAAGAGCGTTTTCAGATCTTTGAGCTGATAAGAATAACAGAGCCAGCACTTACCACATCATAGCACCATTCTAGACTCTGGGCATGCACTGGTGATCAAAATGACCTTTTCCCCACGGAGCTTCCATTCTGACTTGGGACGTGGACCATGAATCCCCCCTCCCCATCTCTCTCTCATGTATTTATATCCATACATGAATGGATGGGTATATATGCATACACAGTGTGTTTGTGTGTGTGTATAGAGGGGATGGATATAGTACACTACTCGTTATAACACACTGTATCTGAGGAATTATGAGTGGCTGTGTAGAGGAGTTTAAAAAAAGCTCTACAGAGGAAAAGATATTTAAACTGGGCTGAGTATGAGAGAAATCACCAGGCAGAGAAGGGAAAGAAGGTATCCCAGGTCCCACTATGCTTTGCTTTAAAAAGCAGAGTTTGACTTACCTAAGCTGAACTGTGTCTCCCCAAGTTCCTATTGGAAAGGTCCCAACCTCCCAGGACCTCAGAATGTACTATATTTGGAAATCAATCTTTAAAGAAGCAATTAAGTTAAAAATTAGACCATAGAGTGGGGGCCTAGTTCAACGTGACTGGCATCCTTATAGAAGAGAGAGAGATGCCAAGGAAACTGGGCACAGGGAAAAGGCCAGGGGGTCACGGTAACAAGGCAGCTATCTTCAAGCCCAGGAGAGAGGCTTCAGGAGAAAAGCAACCAACCAGCCCTGCAGGCACATTGATCTTGGATTTCCAGCCTCTAGAACCGTGAGAAAATAAAGTCCTGTTGTTTAAGCTACCCAGGCTATCACCTTTTGTTACAGCAGCTCTACAAAACTAGTAGATGTGCCTCCTGTTCAGATGGGAAGGGGAACAGTGTCTATACCTAGTGTATAGGAAGCCTGCCAAAAATAATTACTTAATTAAAATGTCTGAGAGTTAACACAGCTGACCCACACTGAGCACCGATCTAATGTAATCTAGCAACGGTCTGATGTGGATGTTATTATTCCTGTTTCATCCATGAGGAAACTGAGGCTTGATGAAGTTAACGGAGGCATCTAGTGTCACCTGGCTGGTAAGTGAGCATGTGTCCGAACCCAGTCTGAGCTGACAGCAAGAGCTCATCACTGGAGCTCCAAGAATGGAAGGAGACGGTAAAGGAGAGGAAAGGCCAGCTCATGGAGGGCCTTGATTGCAGCCATGAGGCTGAATTATCAGGGAACCAGAAAGCTAAATCAGTACCCAGAAAACCTCTGAAGCAATTACCTGTTCTTTACTCAGACTGACTCTCGAGGTAATCACAATTTACACACACAGCTCATCACCCTGTACCTGACATAGACAAGGCCCTCCCAACCACTCATCTCCTCCCTTGTGAAAACACACGCACGCACGCACACGCACTCTCTCTCTCACACACTCTCCCCAAACTCCTCAGACAATAGAACTTTTTAAAAAGTCCTTTGAAGAATGCCTTAACAGATTTGAATCAATAATCTCCTCAGATCCTAAACTGGTGCTCCCCAGTTTGCTTTTTAATGATATCTCCCAACTCGGCAATCACAACTGTTCTTACTGCTGGCTCCTAGCTGCTGCACTCTATTCTTCCCTCGGCCCATAGCGCATGTGTGTTTTTTTTTAAAGAAAGAAACAGACATAGAATTAAGTCTTGATGTCCCATGTGCTTCATTATCCTGCCTTGTTGGGAATGTGTTAAACATACCGTGTGAGTTTTCATAAGGAGTAGAAAAGGATCAAAGGAACCTACTTTACTAAAGGTTTCTCCTTTCTGTTTCTCCCCCACTTTTTAAGAACTGAGGTGTGGGTGATTCAAATCACACTAGGTAGTTGAGCTGATAAGATAGGGGAGGAGAGATCTCCAGCAGTAGTTTTTATTTCAAGAAAAGAAAACTTTTAAAGTCATGAAATGTTCTTAGGTGTCTTTGATTTTTTTTTTTCAGTTGAATTGAAAACCTGGAATTAGAAGACGTTTTCAAAAAAATACGCTTGATGTTAACCCTAGGTAGTTACATAAATAGAGTGAATTGAAGGAAGTTATACAGCCCAAAGATTACATTTTGCTCTGCTGCTGAGATTTTTACATACCCAAAACTTTAAAACTTAAAATGGGCAACTTAAATTTACATTCTTTACTGGAAATATACATGTGTATATATATACATTTCTTGATAATAATGTTTTCATATTGCTCTTCTGCAAAACTTTAGTGCTTGTTCCTAGCAGATGTTAAACAACAGTCCTTGGATGGGGAGGATTTGAATAAATTGCCCTGAGATGAGATATAATATGAAATATAAAGTTCATGGGAAAACAGATCTCCTCATTTAATCCTATCTCTGCAGTACAGAGGGATCTTAGTTTCTTCTTTTTCCTTTTTCAAACATTTAAATATATTGACATAATATTATAATAGTTTGGGGTGATATTAATATTTTCATAGATTACACACTACAAAGTTATTACACTATTATTGACTATATTCCCTGTGCTGAACTCACATCCCTGTGACTTACTTATAACTGATACTTTTCTCCCCTTAAATTTTGGATGTCCCTAGGTTATTTGGGTTTCTGAATACAAGAGTGGAATCCATAAGCTCCCAAACTGAATTGAAAGCAACATATTTATAATGATAATTCATTAGAATCTGGTTTATATGCCTAAGACATATAATGTCTAAAAGACATTTTCCTTGGTAATACTATATTTTAAAAAAGGTCTTTCCAAATCCAACTTTGCTGAATATAAATCTGTTTCCTCTTTTCTTTAATTTTGCAGCTACTACTGTAGCATCATTTTCACCAAAAATGGTTCTAAATATTTGCAGATTCATGTCTTTGATGTGTATCAGCAGATACTCTTTTTGTGTGAGACATTAGTGAAATGACTTAAATTTAAAATGAAAGCTCACTGAAAAATATTTGGGTAGAAAAAGGTCATATAATCACTGCCCCAAGAGATTTTTGTTGTTATTATCATTATTTTATGCATACTTGAAAAGGCTATAATCAGACTGTGCCCACAAAGTTTGTATCTTGATTCTATTGCTTAAAGTGATTAAAATCTTTCATATTAAAATAAGACAACATTTTATTATCTATTAAGTATAACTTAAACTCAATGACTCTGCATTCAAATGGGTATTTCTTTTCTTTTCTCCTTTGCCTTTTGCTTCTCTTCTTTCACAGTTATTTTTAAGGCCTCTTCAGACAACCGTTTTGCCTTTTTGCATTTCTTTTTCTTTGGGGTGGTCTTGATCACTGCCTCCTATGCCATGTCACAAACCTCCATCCATAGTTCTTCAGGCATTCTGTTTATCAGATTTAATCCCTTAAATCTATTTGTCACTTCCACTGTATAATCATAAGGGATTTTATTTAGATCATACCAGAATGGTCTAGTGGTTTTCCCTACTTTTTCACTTTAAGTCTGAATTTGGCAGTAAGGAATTCATGATGTGAGCCACAGTCAGCTCTCAGTCTTGTTTTTGCTGACAGTATAGCGCTTTCTCCATCTTTGGCTGCAAAGAATACAATCTATCTGATTTCAGTGTTGACCATCTGGTGACGTCCATGTGTTGAGTCTTCTCTTGCGTTGCTGGAAGAGGATGTTTGCTATGACCCGTGCGTTCTGTTGGCAAAACTCTATCAGCCTTTGCCCTGCTTCATTCTGTACTCCAAGGAAATAGAGGAAAACAATAGAATGGGAAAGACTGGAGATCTCTTCAAGAAAATTAGAGATATCAAGAGAAATTTTCATGCAAAGATGGGCACAATAAAGGACAGAAATGGTATGGACATAACAGAAGCAGAAGATATTAAGAAGAGGTGGCAAGAACACACGGAAGAATTATACAAAAAGATCTTCAAAACCCAGATAATCACGATGGTTTGATCACTCACCTAGAACCAGACATCCTGGAATGTGAAATCAAGTGGGCCTTAGTGGGCACTAAGTGGGCACCACAACAAACAAAGCTAGTGGAGGTGATGGAATTCCAGCTGAGCTATTTCAAATCCTAAAGATGATACTGTGAAAGTGCTGCACTCAATATGCCAGCAAATTTGGAAAACTCAGCAGTGGCCACAGGACTCGAAAAGGTTAGTTTTCATTACAATCTCAAAGAAAGGCAATGACAAAGAATGCTCAAACTACTGCACAATTACACTCATCTCACACACTAGCAAAGCAATGCTCAAAATTCTCCAAGCCAGGCTTCAACAGTACATAAACCGAGAATTTCCAGATGCTCAACCTGGATTTAGAAAAGAGATCAAACTGCCAACATCCGTTGGATCATCTGAAAGCAAGAGAATTCCAGAAAAACATCCATTTCAGCTTTATTGACTATGCCAAAGCCTTTGACTGTGTGGATCACAACAAACTGTGGAAAATTCTTAAAAAGATGGGAATACCAGACCACCTGACCTGCCTTCTGAGAAATCTGAATGCAGGTCAAAAAGCAACAGTTAGAATTGGACATGGAACAACAGACTGGTTCCAAATAGGGAAAGGAGAACGTCAAGGCCGTATACTGCCACCGTGCTTATATTTAACTTATATGCAGAGTGCTGCTGCTGTTGCTAAGTCGCTTCAGTCGTGTCCAATCCTATGCAGAGTACATCATGAGAAATGCTGGACTGGATGAATCACAAGCTGGAATGAAGATGGCTGGGAGAAATATCAATAATCTCAGATATGCAGATGACACCACACTTATGGCAGAAAGCAAAGAACTTAAGAGCCTCTTGATGAAAGTGAAAGAGGAGAGTGAAAAGTTGGCTTAAAGCTCAACATTCAGAAAACCAAGATCATGGCATCTGTGTCCATCACTTCATGGCACATAGATGGGGAAACAATGGAAACAGTGACAGACTTTATTTTGGGGGTCTCCAAAATCACTGCAGATGGTGACTGCAGCCATGAAATTAAAAGACACCTTGCTCCTTGGAAGGAAAATTATGACCAACCTAGATAGTATATTAAAAAGCAGAGACATTACTTTGCCAACAAAGGTCCATCTAGTCAAAGCTATGGTTTTTCCAGTAGTCATGTATGGATGTGAGAGTCGGACTATAAATAAAGTTGAGTGTCAAAGAACTGATGCTTTTGAATGGAGTGTTGGAGAAGACTCTTGAGAGTCCCTTGGACTGCAAGGAGATTCAACCAGTCCATCCTAAAGGAAATCGTTCCTGAATATTTATTGGAAAGACTGATGCTGAAGCTGAAACTCCAATACTTTGGATACCTGATGGGAAGAGCTGACTCATTGACTCAGCATCCCACCCTGGATGCTGGGAAAGATTGAAGGCAGGAGGAGAAGGGGATGACAGAGGATGAGATGATTGGATGGCATCACTGACTCAATGGACATGAGTTTGAGTAAACTCTGGAGTTGGTGATGGACAGGGAAGCCCAGTGTGCTGCAGTCCATGGGGTCGCAAAGAGTCAGACATGACTGAGCAACTGAACTGAACTGATACTCAATGACTCATCAACATGGGTACACTCATAAAACCATCATCCAAGTCAAGTTACTCAACATTTCACTGATCCTCAAAATTAACTTCTGCTCCTTTATAGTCAATCTTTTCTGTTTCTGACCTCAAATAACCACCAATAAACTTTCTGTAAGTATGTATTTTTGCCTTTTCTAGAAGTTCACATGAATGCAATTGTACAGTATCCACATGACTTTGGTGTCTGACCACTTTCACTCAGCACAAGGGTCTTAAGATTTATCCTTATCATTGTTTGTATCAGAAGTTTCATAGTTTTTATTGGTAGGTTGAATTCCATTGTATAACTATTCAACCAGTTATTTATTCATTCACCTATTGATAAACATTTGGGTTGTATCCAGTCTGCAGCTATTATTAATAAAGCTGCTCTGAACCTCTCGTACAAGTTACTTTGTGGACATATGTTTTTCTTTTTCTTGGGTAAATAAATATTAATAGGAGTGGAATTGCTGAGTGGTAAGATAAGTGAATATCTAACTTTTAAGAAACCCTCATGTTGATGTATGGCAAGGCCAATACAATATTGTAAAGTAATTAACCTCCAATTAAAATAAATTATATTAAAAAAAGAAACTCTCAGCTTATCTTTTAAATTAATTTTATTGAAGTATAGTTGCTTTACAATGCTGTGTTAGTTTCTGCTGTGCAACAATTTATATTGGTTATATGTATACATATATCCACTCTTCAGATTTCCTTCCCATTTAGGTCACCGCAGAGCACTGAGTAGAGTTCCCTGTGCTGTGTAGTAGTTATCTATTAGTTTCCTATTTTATAGATAGTAGTGTATATATGTCAATCCTGATCCAATTCATCCTACTCCTGCTTCCTGCCTTGGAATCCAGTTTGTCCTCTATATCCGTGACTCTATTTCTACTTTGCAAATAAGTTCACTTGTACCATTTTTCTCGATTCCACATATAAGCAATATTATACAATATTTTTCTCATTTCCAGTCTTTTTAAAATGACAGTGCAATTTTGCATTTCCTTCAGCAATATACGACAGCTTAATTGCTTCATATTCCATCCAACATTTGGTATTGTCAGCTCCTTAATATTAGTCTTTCTGAGGCATGTGTAGTGATATTTCATTGTGGTTTTATTTATATTTCTTGATGACCAGTGATGTTAAGCGTATTTTTACATGCTTTATAGACATTTATGTATCTTTTGCATGTGTGACCAATTATTTTATTTTTTTTAATTGGGCTGCTTGTCTCCCTTCTATTGATTTATAAGAGCTTTCATGTATCACAAGTTCTTTCTTACATATATGTATCAGTGAATAGTTTCACTGATCTTTGATGTGCCTTTTGATAATCACTTTAGTGAGTGATTTCTTTGACATCTTTGCTTCAACACTGTAAAGATTTTTCTCCTACGTTTTCTTCTGGAAGTCATATAGTTTCCATTTTGAGGTATAGATTTTGAATCCATTTTTGGTTAATTTTGTATATGATATAAGGGTCAAGATTAAAAATTGCTTTGCCCATTCTGTTTTGCAGTTCCATGTAAATTTAAAATCATTTTACTAACCTAATTTTTTAAAAGTCTGCTAGGATTTTGATTAATATTTCATTGAATCTACTGATCAACTTGGAGGATTTACATAATAATAACACTGAAACTTCTGATTCTGAGATAGTACATCTCTCCTTTATTTAACTCATTTAATTATTGTCAGAAACATTTTGTAGGTCTCAGTATATCAATCTTGAACATACTGTCAATTTTATCCTTAAGCATTTCACGTATATAGTCCATTTGAATTGGGGTATGATATTTCACAGAGCTCAACCATTCTACCTATTGTTCACAGTATTGATTCTAATGCAGTTAATGTGATAAACATTTGTGCATACTTTTTTGTATTTAAAATTAGTTTCTCTATATAAATATCCAGAAGAGACATTACTAAGTCAAAGGGCAAGAACAATTTTCAGGTTTCTGATACATATTGAGTAACTGCTTTTTTTCCTTGAAAAGAATTACAAAAGTTTTTCCAGATATTCCACTCTTTCCTCCTCTCTAGCCAAAGTGAATAGAGTCACTATTATATAATCTCCAAAAAAGCAGAGATAGAAAATAATGTTAAAATTCCCTTTAAAAGAGAAATAGAACATACCCATTTTTCTCTTACTATATGACTGAATATAAAAGAGACCAAGCCAAGCTGTTGCAGGTGATGCTTTTATATGTTAAAATGTATGGATTCTTTCTAATAAGTAACTCTTCCTGGCCTTCAGCTTCTTTATTTACAAAGTAAGATTGTTAAAAGTATCAGTGGTTTTCAAACCCTGCTCTGAAAAACCTCAGGGTTTTGGAAGGGGAGGTCTTTGATGAGAGTCTGAGCTGGCCTCTTTGGGCCCCCCAGCAACTTGTCATGCAAAAAAAAAAAAAAAAAAAAAAGCTTTTTGTGTCAGTTTTGCATAACATGATTCTTTCTCAAATTTGTTTTAAAATAGGCATCCACTAATAAAAAAAAAATTTAGAAGACCACTGAACTAAGTGGACTCTAAGGTATTTTTTGGTGAAATATTTTGTTTGAAGCTACTTTATCTTCTGGGAGCTTGTCTACATAAGAAACCCTAGGGAAGGTGGGATTCCATGCCACCAAATATATCATAAAACACCCCTAAGGCCCCCCCTTCGGTTCACAGGACACAGTGGCTCTGGGAAGATCCCCAAAGAGACTGGAATCAGAATTCAGAATCATTCAGAATCATTCAGAATCATTTCTGGGCACCTAATACAACACGACTGGTCCTCTGACTGCATTCTAATATACACTATCTTATTGAATTCTCACGTGAGATCCATGATATCACCATTTTGCAAATGAGGCAATTAGAGCCTAGCTTACTGAGAATGGAGTTGTGACGCAGACCCAGGTCATCTGTCTCTGCATCACCCCAAGGTATCCCAGATTTGTGAACATGGCCTGGTCAGAGTCTGGGCACCAGACGTGGACTGCTAAAATCGCCAAGGGATAGGTCCAGGTGAAAAGCTCAGAGAGTCCCAGAAGAACCCAGGACTGGAACCTGATTTCAAATCCACTCACTTCCTAGAAAACTGACACCAAAGCAGACCACTTGAGACCCTGCTTTTTACTAGCTTTGTGATTTTGAGACCATTTCTTAGCCTCTCTGAGACTCAGTTTCCTCGTACAGGAAAGAAGAGCAGCGAGCCTCATAGAGTATCTGTGAAACCTAAATGAGATGATGAATATGATAATATATAGCTTGAGGTCTGTACAGAGAATGTGTCACACCCAAAGTGCCACATGAGCAGACCACAGACACATCATCAGATACAGCAGCTCTGAATCAGACCCTCAACAGAGGAGAAGAGAAAAGAGTCAGGGCCAGGAAAATAAGATTATTATCGTTTCTAAGCAACCACAGAAAAAGAATAATATAAGGGGCATGTCTCATAACGGTGCTACACTGGCAACTCACAGAAAGACTCCTTGTCAGCTTTTAAAAGTAGAATACAACTATCAATGACCAGAGAGAGGTTTTTGATGCTTTACAAGTATTCAAAATTCTTCCCAAACACCAACCATCCCCCACCCACCCGCCCCACTCTCCTACTTCACAAAGTTAAGTCAGTGAGGGAGATAAAAAGATGTTTTCATTTTAATTTTATAAATAATCAAACTGAGGCTATGAGAAAGCTTAGAAAACTACATATCATCATCCACTTGGGGCTAACTGCCCCCCGGCTGGGCTATAATCTCCTCGAGGCCAGGATCTATATCTTATTTTTCTTATATACCTTCCCAAAGGATCTTTAGAAAATAACTATTGAGTGAAATGCATTCGTCTAAGACTTGCTCATTCAGCCGTTTTTCTCGGTAGCAGAACCTCAGATTAAATTTCAAGGTCGCAGATGCTGTGGATAGCTTCTTTGGATGGTACATATCCATTTAGGAATAACTTATTTTAAATGTCTTGGTGCACTGTCCTGTCCCACTACTAATCCATTCTTTCTTTTCTTTCTAATCTTTGAATAATGCATGTACTTTTTTTTTTTGAGAAACAGCATAGGAAAAAAAGAACACTGATTGAGGATAAATTTTCATGTGGGGAAAAAAAAAAACTTTGATGTTAACTCATCGTCCTGATTGGTTTTAAGTTGCAAGGAAAATTAATTGACCTTGGACATAATATGTCTTAAAGCCAGAATGGGTGAAATTTTACTGCCAGCATATTTATCTGAAGTTGAAATGTAACTTGCTGTCTCTAGTATTATCTCTGATTGAAGGCAGGAAGTGTTGTCCCATCTATTAGAAATGTACTTCATCTGGACCCCAAATAAAAATAAGTCAAGTGCAAAGAGACCCATATTTGAACCTTGACGCCCGAGATTTACAAGGTTCCATTATGAATATCACTTAAAACTGCTCTGTGTCTCCAAATAAAATAACCACTTGCCCTCCCTTCTTCCCCAGCTCGTAAAAATTAATATAATGCTGCAAAGGGCTGGCTTCCTCAGAAGAAAAGGCTTGCTAGGTAAATGTTGAGACTCCCCTGCATTCTTAGGACCACGAGTCGTCACTATGAAAGTCAGAAGAAGAAGACAGGGAAGACATGTTTTGCTTCCGACAATTTGAGGATTGGGTTTTCCAACCACCTTTGAACCTTTTGATGTTCAAATTCCTCACTGGCAAGCATTCCAAAGCCTTGCAGGGCTCCTGAAATCTGAGAAGCCTTCCCACCAGAGACACACTGAGCGGAGCTGAAGGCTCACAGATGTGCCTGTAGCCCGGCTCCCAGAGCGGGAAGAACCAAAGTAAATGATTTGCATGATTCCCAAGGTTCCCTGCTCTTCCCGGCCACCTTCTTTGCGTTTGTGGGGACAGGGCTGGGCAATCAAGAGGGACCTCTCCCCTCCAGCACGGTCTGCACCGCGCCGGCCGCAGCCCCACCTCGGGAACCGCGCTGACAGCCTTTCTTCGACCGTGTCACTCACAGCTGAAGGAGCGTCCAGCCTGGAGATAAACCTCTCCCAGCGCGCTCATTCTTCTCCAGGGGGCTGTGGAGGAGAGTGATCAAGGCCGTGCGCAAGGCTAGTTTGCTTAGTGAACCAGAGAGAGAGGCGGGAAGGCAGGCGGGGGAGGACAAAGAGCCTACTTAAATACCAAAGTCCCCTCAGCTCCCTCCTCCTAAGTCATGGCCTTGTTCTTAACATTTCAACGTCTGTACCTACCAACAGGGACTTCAGGGAGATGGCTGGCAAAGCCAAGAATATCCCCTCAGGAGATGGCCCGGCCAGCTTCCTGAAAATAAAGCCCTTGCACATATTTCGAAGAGTGTGCCTCTCCACCATAACCGCCAGTTGTTCATCCGATGGAGAACAAGCCCTGGGACAAACAAAACTGGAAGATTAGCAGGACATTATGGGGCCACTGACAGGTGCAGAGAGACAAAAGTTAATCTGCTAAGATGCGGACGTCCCGCTGCAGGCCCCAGGCTGGCAGCAGTGCTCTCTCTCCAAGAACCCGAAGGTATTTCTGGGGTGGCGGGTCACTTTCCACAAGCCAGGAGGCTTTGCTGGGTTTTTGTGTTGTGCCCTGCATTCTCTGTGCATTCCAGGAGCCAGCCCGTCACTACGGCAACTGGCCACTGATCTGGCAGGCCTTTCTCTCTCTTTAATAGGCTGTCTGGAAGTAAGGGTGCGAGTTCTCTCCTCTCTGAGCCTCATGGCTCCATCAGGCTGGAAACAACTTTCAGGAGATGTTCCTAACCCTCAGCTCGTGCTTTGTAACTGGTTCCATGGCGACCAGTTTCTTCCTCTTCCATGCATGTTCCTTCCATCCTGGCATCAGAGCGGTCATTTCAAGCTCAGACTTCACAATGTTATTCTCCTGCTTAAAAACAAATTCAGTGTCTTGCACCAGTGACACGATGGATCTGTATACTGGGCTGGCCAAAAAAGTTCATTTGGGTTTTTCCTTAAGATCTTACAGAGATCCAAATGACTTGTGTGGCCAACCCAATACTTGGGAGGTCCCCAGAGAGGGGGACCTGCTCCATCATCCTGGCATGATGAGGACTTGGCGTCAAAGCCAACCAACGATGGACATAGCAAGCCAGTGAGAAATTAACGTTTCCTGTTGTCAACCACCAAGGCGTCAAGTGTTACTTCAGCCAAACTCAAGGTAAACTGGGAGAAACTGTAAGGTTTCTCTATAGTCATCTTGTTTGAGACATAAAATGACATTAGGGAAACTATTAAGAACCGATTGTGTCTTCAGGAAAAAATGTTTTTAAATAGTACACTCCTAAGTTCAACCTTGTTCTAGGCCTTTATAGACTAGTAATTAGAGTAATTGAGCATGATAAACCAGACTCCATCATCAGGATTCAAAACACTTTTAAGTCTGAGAATTCTGCTATAACTGAGAGAAAGAAATGATTTGAAAAACTGAAAAGCAATCCATGATCCCAGGGTATGATGTGGTTTCTAGGCCAAGGAAAGAGGTTTATATTTTAAGTTTCTACTGTGCACCAAACACTATAGGAACTTTAGACAGATGCAGAAACAGATAAAATAATAAGACAGATGGATAGATAACGGTCTCAGCCTGAGCCCAAAAGTGGGTTCAGACATGTGCAGATGCGTCTGATGAGTATGGGGCAGCAAGCCAGGGGACTTCTTGCGGGGTTTAAGGGAGAGAGCTGAGGGAAGAAGGAGCCACCCAGTGGAGACGCCATCATTCTGAAACTAGTGTGGGGACTTCTGGAGTCATTTCCAAGCACAGCCCTCACAGGATTCATCATATCTGAAACAAAGAGGCAGAAGGCAAGACCTAACGAACCGCTTTCATAAAAGCCTGTGAAACGTCAAGTCTCACAATCAAGTCTCACGCAGCCCTGCACGGGCATCCCTGGCAAGGAATGTGACACACAGCGGGGAGAAGGGCCTTTTTCTTTACCTTGCCCTAGAATATCTCACAGGCTCCAGGCACTATGCAGTGTTAGGAGTTGTTGGCGTACTGCTAGTGGCACTGAGCAAATCCCTCCTGGGGACATGGCAGCAAACACACCACCAGGGAGGAGACACACGTGGAAACTGCCATAAACCCTTGAAAAGTGATTAAATGGAGATGAGACCGTGTGCACAGAAAAGGTGCAAAGCTATACAAGCATCTTTACTACTGCTGGTGTAACCCCACCATTAATACCAGTCAACTAACATTATGTTTCCAACATCTACTCTATTCTAAGAGAAGCCTGGTGTGCTGCAATCCAAGGGGTCGCAAAGAATCGGACACGACTGAGCAACTGAACAACAACAACATGCTGAATAATAATTCTCCATCTAAAGGGGCCAGATCTACCCCTCCGTGGCCTGACAATGCTGGAAGACACGCCACCATATATTATCTCATGCAATTATCACAGTGACTCCATAAGGGAGACTTTATCATCTCTTTAAAAGAAGGGCCCAGAGAGGTTAAATAACTTACCAAAGGTAACGCAGCTCTAAAGTGATAGAGAAAAACCAGGCCAGTCAGATATGATGACACAAACAACTGGTCATAAAGGCAAGGTGGTGTTCCTGCTTATCCCTAACAAAACAAAAAGATGAAGAAACAAACAAAAGAAGTTCTATAGACCTTTTTCCTGTGGTTCCTTGGTGGAACCAGTCACCAGCTCTCACGCCCTGGGGGAAATAGCAGCTGTCAGAGGCAGCCCACCTTGCTTTCCCTCTAGGTTCCTTTCTAGTAGCTTCTGTGATTTCTCCCCTCGCCAACCTGAGCCTCAGGAGTAATCAAATCAGTAACTGATATTCAGAAAGTAGGTATAGGCTTAGCTGAAGTGGATTTTGTATGTTAATTAAGTGTTTTATGGAACCTCTGAGATCTCAGATGACGCTCCGTAAATATTCCTCACTGAATCCACAGAATCTGTGAGCAGGTTCTGTTTAATAAAGCAATTTCAATGTCCTAACAGATGGGCCATGGAAATTGACTGGGTGGCTATGATTCCAGCAGATTATACATATACGATGAGAAATCTGGACAGTAAGTACTTTGATTGTTGCCTATGTCCTGATCATTTGCTATTAATAGAAGGGAAGAAATCAACTGTTTTCAGTTTGTATTACAGAGGAGGGGGTTCTCAGATGTCTGTAGTTCTTTTGTCTTGCCATTTAGTAAAGAAGAAGAAGAAAGTACCTCCCAGTTCTGCTTTGTGGTTCTTGCATGAACAATTCAACCCGCTAAATGTCATTTGTAAAGCATTTATTGAAAAGATAGAAATGACAAACTTCCCCTTTTCCTCTTGAGTTCAGAGCCCTCTTTTCCCCTACAACTTTTATGTAGAGAGTCTGATCACAGTTCTGTTGTATCTTCAGCTCTTTCAGATCAGGACTGCAAATTCTTGGAGTGAGTTCATGTATTAGGCTAGTGAAAAAACAACTGCAGCTTCAGTTGTCATTATAACTAGACTCAAACACATCTTTATTAATCAAAATAGGAACCATTACAATCAACACATTTTTGCCAACAAGAAATGTTTGTTTATCCCTATAGCATAAAAATCCTTGCTTTGGGATTTGACAAATTATTGAAAGCATTTTCTGCCTCCTGCGCATTTTCCCTGCAAAAAGTTGTTGAGATGCTTGAAGAAGTTGTACTCAGTTATCAACAGGTCATATGAATATGGCAGATGAGGCAAAACTTCATAACCCAATCTATTTAACTTTTGAAACGCTGGTTGTGGAACACATGGTTGGGCGTTATCATGGAATAAAACTGGGCCCTTTCTGTCGACCAGTGCCAGCAGCAGGCACTGCAGTTTTCAGTGCATCTCACTGATTTGCAGAGCTTACCTCTTGGATGGAATGGGTTCGCTGGGATTCAGAAAGCTGTAGTGGATCAGACGGGCAGCAGACCACCCAACAGTGACCAGGACCCTTTTTTTGGCGTGAGTTTGGCTTTGGTAAGTATTTTGGAGCTTCTTTGCAGTCTAACCACTGAGCTGGTCATCGCCGATTGTGGTATAAAATTCACTTTTTGTCGCACTTCACAATCCAATTGAGAAATGGTTTGCTGTTGTTGCGTAGAGTAAGAGAAGACAACACTACACAATTACTATTTTTTTGATTTGCGGTCAGTTCTTGAGGCACCTTTCCAATATGTTCAAATGCGGAACAACTGTAGAACGGTCAGTACTGAGTTCCTCGGCAACTTCTCGTGTATTTGTAAGAGGATCAGCTTCGATGATCCTCTCAATTGGTTACTATCAACTTCCAATGGCCAGCCACTGTGCTCCTCATCTTCAAGGTTCTCGTCTCCTCTGCAAAACTTCTTGAACCACGACTGTACTGTACATTCATTAGCAGTTCCTGCGCCAAATGTGTTGTTGATCACTCAAATTTGGTTTTTGTCTAACATCATTTCCTAGTCTAAAACAAATATAAAATACACAGCAAGCAGTCATTAGCAAAAAACATAAAGTGAGAAATGCACATTAAAATGATGTATAACACAACCACATTTATTTCAGAATGTATTCCAATATCAAACAGCAAAGTTCAACAGTGCAAAACTGCGATTACTTTTGCACCAAGCAATACATAAATCCTTAGCAAGTGTATGTGCACACACATACACACATACACACACACCCCCCACAGGAATTCACAAAGCTTGTGTTGTTAAACACAGTGTTTCAAACAAATACCCATTATGCAAAATACTTTTTAAACATTCACATGAAGATCTGTCTAATCTGAAGAGAAAAAATCCCAGGCATTTAATCTGTGGGTTTTGCCTACCTTGGACAACATTAAAGAATAAAATTTCAAAGTGGCCTCAGCCAGCCACAAAAAAGATTAATACTGCATGATTCCACTTATATGAAATATTAGAGGGGTCAAAATCATGGGGACAGAAAGTAGAATTGTAGTTGCCAGGGGCTGGGGGGTGGGGAGGGGGATGGGAAACTACTGAACTACTGTGAATGGAAGGAAGTTTCAGCTTTCAAAATGAAGATTTATGGAGATAAGTGGTGGTGACGATTGCACAACATTATGAATATATTTATTACAACTGAACTGTACACTTAAAAACAGTTAAGATGGTACATTTTATATGTATTTTATCATAATTAAAAAATTTTTAAACCATAGGCAAAAATTAAAAACAAAACAAAAAATTTATAATTTCCTTTTTGCTTCTTTACCTTCATCAAGCATCATCGTCTTCTGCCTACACTGGCTGGTCTATGCTCAAATGATGAAAGGAATCTGGTGCAGCCCACAATTAGATAAAGGCAAAATTGCCCATGGAAATGACCAAATCCTTATAATTAGCTAATTGCAGGTGCAATTGGCCACTTGCACCATCAGATGAAGGGCAAGTGGTTAATTGAGCCCACAAGTGACCTACTCAATCAGAACTAACAAATGGCTCATCAGATGAGGTCCTGGCCAAAATGTGTCTGCAAACAATAGCATGTGCAAAAACTGCACAAATCAGAGCGGCAGTCGGGCTGTTATCTAAAAACGAAACCCACAAAACACAAGCTAATTAGGGAATGATCAAAATAAGGGAAATTCAATAATGAGCCATGATCATGGGGGAAGGGAGGGAGATGAGTGATGAAGTGATTTTGGGAACCAAAGGCTGTAGATACTGGAAAGAGCATCTGCTTGGAGCCATCC
This sequence comes from Nanger dama, assembly GCA_917880005.1. Classification (NCBI taxonomy): domain Eukaryota; kingdom Metazoa; phylum Chordata; class Mammalia; order Artiodactyla; family Bovidae; genus Nanger; species Nanger dama. The sequence goes on along the minus strand of CAKJTW010000025.1, from coordinate 22,520,652 downwards.
CACTTTGTTCTTATTTGAAACTTTCAGAAATGCTTGACATTTTCTCCCATTGCACATTCTTATTTACAGAGGGTATTGAGACCTCAGCACAAAGTGCTGCACCGATAGGACGCCTGGGAACGGTGACTGAATGAATGAATGGGGACATCATATTTGCACATAGAAGGGCTGATACATGAATATAGCCACTTCAGTAAATTGGTGGTACTGAGAAGTTTCTGCTGGGTTTCCCCAATACTGAATATTTTGTTTCACTGTGTTGTTACCATATGCAAGTTAACTAGTAGGAGTAAATACTAATGATTATGAGGCTGTTGACAGAAGCAATAAAAATAGGTTGTATTCATCAGATCAGGCCAGGTCTACACTGAGGTAGAAATCCCAAGATCTCAGTGGCCCTAAACAACAACGGACTTCACTTTCACTTTCATGCATTGGAGAAGGAAATGGTGACCCACTCCAAGGTTCTTGCCTGGAGAATCCCAGGGATGGGGGAGCCTAGTGGGCTGCCATCTATGGGGTCGCACAGAGTTGGACACAACTGAAGTGACTTAGTCTAGTCTAAACGACAAAAGTTCATTTCTTACTTGCACAAAATTCATTTTAGTTTGTTTCTCCTTCTCACCTAAAAAGATTGTTTCATTATGTAATTCCACCATCTCAACAAAGGCCTCCACCTTTCCATTCAAGAGAACAAGACCAGAGAATTCTGCAATGAAATAGGACTTTTCACTGCCTCAGCCTGGATATGTCACATATTGTTTCTGTTCACATTTTACTGGCCAGAATTAGTTATGTGATCCTGGGGAGAACAGGCTCCCATCCATTCAGAGAAGAGGAGAGCTGAAATAGGGTTGGATGAATCTGTGGCATTTTAGGAGAAATAATCTATCCATTTGCAAACTTAGAATAGCTCTTGATATAATGCTATTTTAAAGACATAATCATAAGGAAATGTACAAATGATTCAGAAATGAATAAAAAGAGAAATTTTCATGATAAAACATATAAGCCAAACTGGTATTCATAAGGTAATGCAAAGACATAAAACTCCTTATAAGAGGAAAGATAGACTGAAAATAAATAACCCAGAATTTTATTCAAGAATTGTAAAGTAAGAAATAACAAGTGTTGGCGAGGATGTGGGAAAAAAGAAACCACTGCACACCACTGGTGGGAAATATAAACTGGTGTAGCCACTATGTAAAACAGTATGGGGGTTCCTTGGGAAATTAAAAATATAACTACCGTATGATCCAGTGATTTCATTTCTGCATATTTACTTGATGAAAACAGAAACACTAATTTGAAAAGATATGTGCATCTCTGTATTCACTGCAGCATTATTTACAATAGCCAAGACAGACACAACCTAAGTGTCTACTGATAAAAGCGAATGAAGAAGAGATGCAGTGCACGTGTGTGTGTGTGTGTGTGTGTATAAATATATATATGTACACACATAATGGGATACTATGCAGTCACAAAAATGAAATCTTGCCATTTACAACAATATAGATGGACCTTGAGGGCATATTAAGCAAAATAAACCAGACAGAAAGACAAATATCGTATGATCTCACTTATATGTCAAATCTAAAACCAAAAAACAAAACCAAGCTTATAGATACAGAGAACCAGTTGGGGTTTGCAAGAGTCAGGGGTGGGCATGGGAAAAATAGGTGAAGGTGGTCAAAAGGAACAAACTTCTACTTAAAAATAAACAAGTCATGAGGACATAATGTACAGCATGGTGACTATGGTTAATAACTCCACATTTCATATATGAAAGCTGCTAGGGGAAGAGATCTTTAAAGCCCTCATCAAAAGAAAAAAATTATGACCGTCTATAGAGACCAAGAACTTCCCATGTGGCTTAGTGGTAGAGAATCTCCCTGCCAATGCAGGAGATGCAAGTTCGATCCCTGGTCTGGGAAAATCCCCTGGAGAAGGAAATGACAAACCACTCTAGTATTCTTGCCAGAAAAACCCCAAGGACAGAGAAGCCTGGCTACAGTACATGGGGTCACAAAGAGTCGGACATGACTTAGCGAAGGCACAACAATGGGGACAAATGTTAACTATAATGTGATTATTTCACAATATGCACACATATTGAATCATTATGTTATACACTTGAAACTAATATGTCAATTATATTAATACTTCAATTAAAAAGAATCTTAAAGAAGCAAGAAAAGAAATGTGCTGAGGGATCACTAAAGATTTTTTTAATGATGAAATAAAAATATTTTATGGTAAGTCGTATTAATAGGAATTTTAAATGTTTTATTTGTAAAGATTGATAAAACAGAAAGATTAGGGCCAGTAGGATTAGAAGGAATAAAGAATGAATTCCTATGAACAATACTATTAACAATATAAGAGACATAAATATAGACGCTGAGTAGCAGCAAGAACATACATAATTTCAACCAAGAAATTGAAAAATACAGAAAACTGATGAAAATCAAGGAAATCATTATTAAACCTAGGAAAATTATTTATCCTTACTCAATTTTTTTTTCTTTTATTTTCCTTCCTTGAAAATGAAACACTCACTCCAGAGTTTGGCCTGTGCTCTGGGTTATCAGTACAAGGATTCAGATTCTGACTTCACCCTAATAGACATGCCAAATTATTTCACCTCTTGGTGATTCAGCCTGTTAACTTAAAGCTACTCACTAGATTATTGTGAGGATCTGGTAGGCAGTAAGCTATCAGTAAACACTGCTATTATTCTTTCAATGGGCCCTCAAGCAGGTGCTTTTAAGTGGGTTGAGAAAAAAATTTAGATAGGTTATATTTACAGAGGAGTTATATCAGTTATTCCAGAGCACAGAAAATATTCTACTAAATCATGTTAATTTAAGGATGTAATATGTCCACATGAACACAGATTACAGATACACAGATCAATGGATCGCACACTCAGCTGCTTTCAAGAGTCAGGCAGTGAGAAAAGTGGGCTTGGTTTAAGAAGGACTATATGTGGGTCTTTTTGGTCCATTTTGATTGTTTCCAGTTTTAGTAGAAACATGGAACTAAGAAGCAGTTCTCTGCTATAAGAAAAGCAAATGGGCACTCTTGGTTAAATCGTCATCTGGCAGCTGAAGTCACGTGATAGGAAGCAAAACGGCGATGAGAACTAGTAGGCAAGAACCCCCATGAAATAGGGCATTGCCTCTGAGCTACAGCCAAATGCTAATGTATAGAATTAAACTCCCAGTGTAACCTCATCATCTCAAGTTTTTAAAGAAAAATTCTTTTTATACATAAATTCAGTATGAGCAACATACATATAGTCGCTCAGTCATGTCCAGCTCTTTGCGACTCCATGGACTGCAGCATGCCAGGACTCCCTATACGTCACCAACTCCCAGAGTTTACTTAAACTCATGTCCATTCGGTGATGCCTTCCAACCATCTCATTTTCTGTCGTTCCCTTCTCTTCCTGCCTTCAATCTTTCCCAGCATCAGGGTCTTTTCTAATGAGTCAGTTCTTTGCATCAGATGGCCAAAGTATTGGAATTTCAGTTTCAGCATCAGCCCTTCCAATCAACACCCAGAAGTGATCTCCTTTAGGATGCACTGGTTGGATCTCCTTGCAGTCCAAGGGACTCTCAAGAGTCTTCTCCAACACCACAGTTCAAAAGCATCAATTCTTTGGTGCTCAGCTTTCTTTATAGTCCCACCTTCACATCCATACATGACCACTGGAAAAACCATAGCCTTGACTAGACAGACCTTTGTTGGCAAAGTAATGTCTCTGCTTTTTAATACGCTGTCTAGGTTGGTCATAACTTTCCTTCCAAGGAGTAAGTGTCTTTTACTCTCATAGCTGCAGTCACCATCTGCAGTGATTTTGGAAACCCCAATATATAAAGTCAGCCACTGTTTCCACTCTTTCCCCATATATTTGCCATGAAGTGATGGCACTGGATGCCATGATCTTAGTTTTCTGAATGTTGAGCTTTAAGCCAACTTTTTCACTCTCCTCTTTCATTTTCATCAAGAGGCTCTTTAGTCCTTCTTTGCTTTCTGCCATAAGGGTGGTGTCATCTGCATATCTGAGGTTATTGATATTTCTCTGGCAATCTTGATTCCAGCTTGTGCTTCATCCAGCTGAGAGTTTCTCATGATGTACTCTGCATATAAATTAAAAGCAGGGTGACAATATACAGCCTTGATGTACTCCTTTTCCTATTTGGAACAAGTCTGTTATTTCATGTCCAGTTCTAACTGTTGCTTCTTGATCTGCATACAGATTTCTCAGGAGGCAGGTCAAGTGGTCTGGCAGTCCCATCTCTTGCAGAATTTTCCCGTTTATTGTGATCCACACAGTCAAAGTCTTTGGCATAGTCAATAATGCAGAAATAGATTTTTTTTTCTGGAATTCTCTTGCTTTTTTAATGATCCAGCAGATGTTAGAAATTTGATCTCTGGTTTCTCTGCCTTTTCTAAAACCAGCTTGAACATCTGGAAGTTCACAGTTCACATATTGCAGATCTATCTATATATTTACCAAAAATTACAGTGTTGGATTCCTACTTTACATCTTTCACAAAGTTATATTTCAGGTGGTTTAAGGAGATAAACTAAACTTAAAATAGTATTTTTATGATCATGGAGTAAGACAACTTTTCCAAGTGAAGCACAAATAAAGAAAAAATGAACATGTTAGACTACATAAAATTTTAAACATTTATATCACAAAATTATTATCCCAAGTGAAGTTAGTGGTAAAGAATTTTCCTGCCAATGCAGGAGACACAAGAGATGCTGGTTCAATCTCTGAGTCAAGAAGATCCCCTGGAGAAGGAGATGGCAACCCACTCCAGTATGCTTGCCTGGAAAATCCCACAGAGAGAGGAGCCCTGGTGGGCTACAGTACATAAGGTTGCAAAGAGATGTACATGACTGAGCAACTAAGAACATATTACAAAACAGTTGTAAAAGGCAAGCAATAGTCTTAGAAAAATATATAACCAGAAATTAAGATCTAGAACAATGCTGTCTAGCAGAATTTTCTGTGGTGAGGGAAATGTTAACAATTTGGTATGTATTTCTCTGGATATTTCTCTCTACATTTATATGCATATTCAGGTAGATATACATAAATATGTAGTAATATACTACTATAAGTAATATTGCTTACCACGTACCATGCACTGTTTTAAAGGCTTTTCCTTTATTAACTTAATCCTTGTAATAACCCTATGAAATAAATATTATTCTTATCCCCATTTTGCAGATGAGGAAACTGATGCACTGATGCAGTTAGTAACTTTTCCAAGGACAGAAAGCTAGCAAGTATTGGAGACCCTACTCAATCTTATGCAGTCTGGCTTCAAATTTCCTCATATTTAATTTTGATTTTCCTGATTGTTTTTAAGGTTGCTTTTTGTTAAGTGGGATTTTCTTGCACATGTATTTCTACAAATGATGTTTTTCACTGAGAGTCTAACTGGCATATGTCCTTGCCAGGACATACATATCTAATTCATTCTTTTTACTGAATGCATGACATTTCATAGTGTGGATGAGATGTACCATAATCAGCTTACCCACTCTGACACTGTATTAGGGTTTCCAAAGGGGATTGCCCAGAGAGCACCATTTATAGAGACTACGAGGTGAACTCCTGCATCCACTGGAGTTGTGCAGTGCATTGCCCAACTGGTTCTGCATTTAAGTAGTTTCCACTTTTTCCAGTAATACAGATGATGTTGCTGTGGAATTTCTTATCCATGTCTGTGCCAGTATTTCCGTAAGCCAGAGACCCAGAATGGGAATTGCAGAGAAAAGGATATGGGTGGTTTAAATGGTCATAGACAGTGCCAGAGTGACTCCAAAAAGACTCTGACATTATTCTCTTACCAAAAGTATATGAGAACTCATTTTCTTCTAACCACACTAAAACATATATTGCCAATATTTATGTTTCTTGTTCCCTGGAGAATGAAACGGCAACTGACTCCAGTATTCTTGCCTGGCAAATCCCATGAACAGCGGAACCCAGTGGGCTACAGTCCATGGGGTCGCAATGAGTTGGACATGACTGAGCATGCGTGGCCATGTTTCCTGTCCATCTGAAGAATGAAAACTGACACCTAACTTTTGGTTACTCCAACATCTTTTCATATGTTTACTAACCTGTGAATGTCAGTAAATAGAATATGTTTAGAATTTCTTCTTCTATTGACTGTTTCATATTATTAATTTATAGATGCATATACAGTTCACATCTGCACTGTCCAATATGGGAGAGGCTAGCCATGTGGCTGTTTGAATATAAACTAAAATTAAATATTAACTCCTCAGCTGCATAGCCACATTTCAAATGTGTATGTTCTCTGATAGAAAGGAGATGATGGAGAAGAGACCAAAGATAATAGAGTAAGGAGATACTTAGAAACTAAAGAGAAAATGGAGAAAGTAATATGAGTACAGAAAAATAGCCATAAACATAAAAGAGATTACTGAAAGGAAACTTTGAGATGATCTGACACATAGTCTCCAAATTCTATTTTGTGAAATCCAGGAACTCTATACAGATGCACAGATCTATATGTTCTAAGTTATAATATAAGTTATAATAAATATTTACTAATGTATTTTAAGGGTCATAAGTAAAAATGCACAGACTCAAATTTCAACACATTGTGGGCCATTGGAATTTTAAGTTTTTCACCATTTTAACTTGCTTTGAGGCAGACCCTAACACTTTTCTGGAGTGTCTACATGTGTGTTAGAGAGAAGGAGAACAAACTTATGGTAAGTGCATCACTGGGTAGGAAGGTTATAGCTCTATATGGAAGCTTTTTTTCTTTTAACAATTCAGGAGATGTCAACACTCATAACTTTGAAGAAAAGCAAACACATATGCAGAACAATATCCATGCAGGCAGGTCTTGGCTATACCTGTTTGGCACATGCTCCCATATTCAATGAATAGAGTCAATAGTGCAATAAGAAGGAAATGTCAATATATTCAGTCAAAATAATATGTTATATCCATAACTTTAGAGCTAATTTTAAATCTTTGAGGTTTCCGGTTTGACTTTTTATTGATAAAGTTTTTGCAAATGTTGAGTTATTCTTACTTCATTTTTGTATTTATAAACATTCTCTTTTTTCAGGAGATATTAAAAATATCCTTCAATCAAGAAAGAGTTATCCGGGAAGAGAGAGAGAGAATTAAAAGGGTAAGGCAGACATGGTATATTAGCATCTACTGTGAAAGTGCTGCACTCAATATGCCAGCAAATTTGGAAAACTCAGCAGTGGCCACAGGACTGGAAAAGGTCAGTTTTCATTCCAATCCCAAAGAAAGGCAATGCCAAAGAATGCTCAAACTACTGCACAATTGCACTCATATCACGTGCTAGTAAAGTAATGCTCAAAATTCTCCAAGCCAGGCTTCAGCAATACATGAACTGTGAACTCCCTGATGTTCAAGCTGGTTTTAGAAAAGGCAGAGGAACCAGAGATCAAATTGCCAACATCTGCTGGATCATGGAAAAAGCAAGAGAGTTCCAGAAAAAAATCTATTTCTGCTTTATTGACTATGCCAAAGCCTTTGACTGTGTGGATCACAATAAACTGTGGAAAATTCTGAAAGAGATAGGAATACCAGACCACCTAACCTGCCTCTTGAGAAATCTGTATGCAGGTCCGGAAGCAACAGTTAGAACTGGACATGGAACAACAGACTGGCTCCAAATAGGAAAAGGAGTACGTCAAGGCTGTATATTGTCACCCTGCTTATTTAACTTCTGTGCAGAGTACATCATGAGAAACGCTGGACTGGAAGAAACACAAGCTGGAATCAAGATTGCTGGGAGAAATATCAATAACCTCAGATATGCAGATGACACCACCCTTATGGCAGAAAGTGAAGAAGAACTAAAGAGGCTCTTGATGAAAGAGAAAGAGGAAAGTGAAAAAGTTGACTTAAAGCTCAACATTCAGAAAACAAAGATCATGGCATCTGGTCCCATCACTTCATGGGAAATAGATGGGGAAACAGTGTCAGACTTTATTTTCGGGGGCTCCAGAATCACTGCAGATGGTGACTGCAGCCATGAAATTAAAAGAGGTTTACTCCTTGGAAGAAAAGTTATGACCAACCTAGATAGTATATTCAAAAGCAGAGATATTACTTTGCCGACTAAGATCCATCTAGTCAAGGCTATGGTTTTTCCTGTGGTCATGTATGGATGTGAGAGTTGGACTGTGAAGAAGGCTGAGCACAAAGAAGTGATGCTTTTGAGCTGTGGTGTTGGAGAAGACTCTTGAGAGTCTCTTGGACTGCAAGGAGATTCAGCTAGTCCATTCTGAAGGAGATCAGCCCTGGGATTTCTTTGGAAGGAATGATGCTAAAGCTGAAACTCCAGGACTTTGACCACCTCATGGGATGAGTTGACCCACTGGAAAAGACTCTGATGCTGAGAGGGATTGGGGGCTGGAGGAGAAGGGGATGACTGAGGATGAGATGGCTGGATGGTATCACGGACTCGATGAACGTGGGTCTGAGTGAACACTCCTGGAGATGGTGATGGACAGGGAGGCCTGGCGTGCTGAGATTCATGGGGTCGAGAAGAGTTGGACACGACTGAGCGACTGAGCTGAACTGATGTATCAACTAATATCAACCCACTTAGAAAAACATGAGGAATAAAGGCCAGTGGCTGATAACTCGCACACAATTGCACCTGAAATTCATACAAAATCAAGAAACCACAATGATGGAAGGAAAACTAGAGGAATCCATGTTCATGATCATAAAATCATCTATACCTACAGCAGGTTTAATGCCACAAAGGGGACAACAGAGGATGAGATGGTTGGATGGCATCACACAAGTTGAGCAAACTTCGGGAGATAGTGAAGGACAGGGAAGCCTGGCCTGCTGAAGTCCATGGAGTCACAAAGAAACGCAACTGAGCGACTGAACATCAGCAACAACTTCAAAATACTATTATGGTCTCTGATAGATCAGTCATATCTCAATAGAAGATAATGTGCAATAAAATGCCTTCTTACTAGCTGTTTATTCCCCCAATATTAACTGAACAGTTCTGAATGCTATCAGATTTGATGCAAATTGCCCGTTAGGGAACATGCACTTTCTCCCATGGCAGGGAATCAGATTCTACAGAGGAAAGTTTTAAAAACACAGAACACGTTGAAATAATCTTATTCAAAGGTAAGAGAATGAGACTATATAAATATATACACGTGCCTGCTTCTATTTTCTGATATATTTACAGAGAAGTGAAAATTTTAACATTCAAAATATATGATGGGTTAGTGAAGGCTGTCAGTTTTATGAACTCAGTCACAAACTTTACTAGTAATACTGTGGATTTCAACATATTTTTCTATGTTGGCTTCACACAGATAAAAACAAAAAGATATTTTAACGTTAAACTGTCCAATGTGTAGTAACATCTGTACAGATGATGTGAAATTAATATCTGAGAAGAACACAGAAGTAATGATTCTCTTAAAACTCAGCACAATGTGTCCAAGCAATCTAAGACTCTAATACAACTGTAGAGTCAAACATTAGGTGTAAACTTCTTACAACCATGCAAGTATCTTTCTAAATTCTGTTGGATCAGACCGTATAAATAATCAAATTAAGATACCAGCCATAAAACTATAATTTGTTGAGTTATGGGTAATTATATCAGTAGTTTATGTTCCACAATTGTTTTTTCTTTACAGGAAACTTAAATGATGAACTGAAGGCAAGATGCTAGCACAAATATTTCAAAGATTTTAAAGAGAAAAAAAAATTGTGCTTGACAGCAAAGGAATTCCATGTAATAAGCCGCTAACAAAAAATACAACAGCTTTTCAGAATTCTGGTATTTTCATGCTTATAATTGCAAATGAAGTATCAGCACGGGAACTGAAACTTCAAATTTCTAATGAATGGAAAACAGTAGATTTTTATAGCCTTGAAATATGACAGAGGTGTGCTAAGACATGTGAGATTTTTAAAAATGAAATCACTGAGAAATCTTATATTGTTATCAGATATACTTGAAAAGTATTTTCTGCCAAAGATATTTCAACCACCTAGATAGGAGAAAGGTTACTAACACTCCCCAAATGAAACATTTACCAAATAACCTAAGTGAGTTTCCCTAGTGGCTCAGATGGTAAAGAATCTGACCACAATGTGGGAGACCCAAGTTTGCACCCTGGGTCAGGAAGATCCCCTGGCTATAGTTCATGGGGTTGCAAAGAGTGGACACTTTCATGAAGTGAGCTTTTATTAGATAATGTTAGTGATTCAGTCTTTAAATAAAAATATCCTATTGCTTGGCTTTCAGTCTTCTCTAATGGTTAATGGAAGAATAAGCTTATCCATTGAAAATGTGTTATCATTTGTTAAAAAAACTTCTCTTTGTAAATCAGCATTTTTTCTCATAAAATCAAAACAAATCACTGGAATAATTGGATTCTGACACCAGTTATTACCCATAACTCCAAATTTAAAAATTATGTTTTTAGTTCAGCTGCTCAGTCATGTCTGACTCTTTGCGACCCCATGAATTGCAGCACGCCAGGTCTCCCTGTCCATTGCCAACTCCTGGAGTGATATGTAATTCTGAAATATTCAGTTGCCTTTATGATAAATAATAATAAGCATGTATTGAATAAATATATGTGTATATGTAAATATATAAGTGAATGCACACTGAAACTTTAAAAAATTACACTAAACATTGCTTTTTCTTTTAACATATATTTGGGTTCTTCATATCATTTTGTTGAAAATAAATACTGCTAGAAATGAAATAAAGCTGACTTATTCAACTCCATTTTACAGGAAAGAGATTGCAAACAAGGGCACAATGAGCACTATGCTTCAGAGCATAGTCTCTAGGTTCTGATAGCTGCTGCTGCTACTAAATCACTTCAGTTCTATCTGACTCTGTGTGACCCCATAGACAGCAGCCCACCAGGCTCCCCCATCCCTGGGATTCTCCAGGCAAGAACACTGGAGTGGGTTGCCATTTCCTTCTCCAATGCATGAAAGTGAAAAGTGAAAGTGAAGTCGCTTAGTTGTGTCCGACTCTTCATGACCCCACGGACTGCAGCCTACCAGGCTCCTCCATCCGTGGGATTTTCCAGGCAAGAGTACTGAAGTGGGGTGCCATTGCCTTCTCTGAGGTTCTGATAGGTTTGGGGTTAAATCTGACTCCATCACTTATTTTCTGTGTGCCACTGGTTATATTTATTAACTTCTCACCAAGAAATTTCATCATTTGTTTGATGAATGTATTAATAGTATCTATCGCACTGTTATTAAGGTTAAATTTGATGTAGTGAATCCTCTTTGAAAAGTAAAAAATAATTAAAAACAAAATGAAACATGTTCCTTATGGAAAAGTTATTCAGTATCACCCAGCAGTCAATAGTTAAGTCTGGATAATAAGTTAGTGGTCCTAGTTCCAGAGTTCTCTTCATCACAGTAATCTGTAATGAACCCAATGGAAGAGTTCCTTGGGATGAAGATGCATATAGCTTCTTCCTCTGCAACGGGGGGTGGCAGGGGAAGGGGAGAAAGACACAGGAGTTCAGAAATTCTGAGCTGGAATGTGGACAGTGGCTGGAATTTTAAGTTGTGGTTAGTTTATCTGCTGAAAATTGGGGGTTTTGAGTGGCATGGGAAAAGGTGGAAAAAGTCTTTGTAGACAGAGTCAATTAAGTATGAGATTAATCAAATTTATTGAGCTGTAGTTTCGACTAAGTTTGCAGACTTTGGAAGAAGATGAAGCTTTGAATTCCAATAGAATTGCAGCAGATTCAAGCTTTACTACATAGTAAATGTGTGGTTTTGGCAAGTCTTTAATACCTCCATACCTTTCTGCTGAGGTTGCTGTGGTAATTACATTAGACAACATGAGATGAAGTTCCAGGCCTGTTGCTGAGGCCCCCAGGCCAGAAGAAAAGACATGTGGCCCAAATCCTCCTAGACTGTGGGCTCCTTGAGCAGGAAGGAACAGTCTCACCTTCTGTTGAGTGTTGAACAAACCCTGAACTCTCGTTTCCTATACTCTTTCATCTGAACATTCGACCTTTGTTCTGCTGGTGGTGGCCCAATTTATTAAGATTTCTTCCTTCACCTTTTAGGGTATGTTACTACCCTCAGCCTCTGGTCCCTGGAAATAAAATGGGAATGATAACCACTAGGTACAGGTATTAAGCCACTTAGTAATGTTTCCTGTATGCACTGTGGTGTAGTCCCAGCACACAAATTCAAGTTCTGATATTCATTTTCTTTTAAGAGTCCTCCCTGTGAAATGGGATGGTAATGCAGTTTTCCTAGAGCCTAAATGAAATTGTTGAGATGTGTAAAGACTTTTCAAATTGTCTAAAGTGCTAAGTGAATGTTGACTAACATCTTAAATAGAGAAGAGCTAATTTATGTATCTTTGACTAAAGACAAAACAGAAACATTAAGTGCTGGAACATGAAATTTTCCCAGTAAGTTCTCAAACTAAAGGATATTCTTTCTATTAATGTTTCAGTTAAATGTGTGCTTCCACCTGCATTCTTGAAATCATTTCCTCTACCCTTTCCAGGAAATTTGTTCTATCAGTCAATGAATTGAGACCTCTACAATATCAAATGGCAGCTAGTAGCTTGCACACACAACAAAAAAGAGCATGAAAAAAAAATTGGCTAATGGACTCCACTTTCCAAGGATGCTATAGAGGAAATGCCTGTGTTGGGTGGAAGACAGGACTAAAATGATAGGAATGTTGAACTGGAAAGGATTTATACTCCAGCTCTTACCACAGCAAGTGGATATTTATCTGCTTTCTGTTCAAGCATTTCTAGCCATTTAATTTTTCAGGGCACCTTCATTTTTAGGAAGCTCTTTATATTGCATTAAACTCTACCTCTCCTTGGCCCACATGCTCTTCTCTGGAGCCATCAAAACCAGCCTCTTCCATCTTCAATGTGAGGCTGTCAAATATTTAGAGATAGAGATCAAGCTTTTCATTATTTGAACATGTTATCTGTCATCACACAAGGGAGCTTGAGGGAAGGCTGGTCAGTGGGTTTGAGGAGCATCTCAGAAAGAGTTTGGCTAACCCTCATTAACCACAGTCTGTATCTTGACTGGCCACATCAGGTCCAAAGAAGCCACAGGATGTCACTAAACCACCCAAATCTGCCACTTTTCTTGAAATTCTCTTGATCTTAGTCATACTTATGAATCCTTCTCATTTTCTAGAGTATTAAGTAGCACTTTGGTAAAAGACGTGTTTTATGTGAGGAAAAAAAACTTTTATATATTGAATAGCTACAGGGATTATGATTCCATCCCATTTTTCCCCTCTCAGGCTCAAGTGTCTTTTTGTCAATCTTTTGGTATTCATCTTCAATCCCTCCTCCTTCCTTCTCATTGTACAATTTCTTCCTTCCTTTCTTATAAGCCATTTAAAGGGTTCCCAGACCATTTTACCTTTTCCTCAAATAGGGTGACAAGATGGCATGGAGCACATAGTCAGCATGGCCTCAGGCAGGAAGAAAATTATAACAGGACAGAGACACCCCCCCTCAATTTCCACAATCTGTCAACTTCTCCTGATGATGGGAAGACTAAGGTTAGAATCTTTAGTGAAACACAATTCTCTTTTCTAACTCGTAACAACACCGTAACACGGTGTTGTTATGCATGTTTCATCCTTTCTTGCAAACTGACTTCTTCTACCCATTGGCTTGGCAAACCATACTTTTCCACAAAAAGATCTCAAGCTTCACTATCCTCAGCAACATACTCCCTGAGTCTTCTCATTCCCATACTCATTTATATGACAATATTTACTATGCTATATTATTTTTCTAATTGCCTATCCTCCCCACTGTATGTAAAATGCTTCTACCAGGGCTACATTTCACGTCTATAGCCACAGAATCTAGCCCAGGGCCTGACATAAAATAGTTACTCCTAACTAACTGCCACTTATAAGTAGACTATGGTTTCCTGTTACAGTTAAGACAGTGTGTCTATTCTCTTATTTTTTCATCTCACTGTTAGTTGCTTAGTCACTCATTCAATGAATAAAATATCAGTCATTTTCATAAGTCTCTGCAGACCTGTTTCCAGATGTTCAGTAAGACATCTGCCTAGTCTCCAAGGATTTCTCATCAGTATTTGTAAACTGGTAGTAATACACACATGTGAATGAGCTTTTATCAAATATCTTATGTATTTTATGAACATCCTTACAACATTTCCATGATATGTGCAGAAGAGATATATTATTAATAATTATCATTCTAAAGATGAAAGGAGTCAAGGGTCTGGAAGATTGTTGGCCTGCTTAGATTGTATGTGGTGGGGCTAAGATTCCAATTTCAGTCTTCATACCCAGAGACTCACTTTATTTACCTACTCATTCCCAAAAAGAAACAGATTTAAAAATTCACCATGGAAATTATTATTAGGTACAAAGAGTTTTTCTCCTAAATTCTTTGCCCCATCTTAACAAAAGTAATATCATGAAATCTCCTTGAAATACTTTAGTCTGAAGTTCTGTCTCATCTTCTAAAACCAATGTACTGTATACTTCCTCTTTGACTTCCACACATGTCCATTCATTCATTGTGCCTTGAGTGTCTTTCTTGTACCAAAGTGCCAAGCACTTAGAATTCAAAGCTGAGTAAGAGATGGCCCTTGCTTTTGAAAAGTTTATTGTGTAGTACAGAGTATAGGGACATCTTTTAAATGGTACAAAAATAATGATGTTTTTAATAATAATGGCTAGCATTTATTGAGTACTTACTATGTGTCAGCACTTTAGATATATGGTTAAAAATGCACAATGTAATATAATTTATATTTTCTTATGAATACATATTACTTGCCCAGCTAGTACGCAAAGGTTTGAGAACAAGAGCCTTTCTTCTCAGTATTTTGCTTACATCATATACGTCCTCAGTTAGTTTAACCAAAATGAACTGGTTTATGGTAGCAACCTGGGAATCATAAATAAACTAAACTGGAATATAATAAAAATTTTGCTACTAGTTTTAATGACAACTGTTGCCAAGGGGCACACATATTATTAGAAATCATTTTGACTATGTTGAAAAGGGGACTATGAAAGGACAAGGTTTAATAGCATATGAACAGGATGATGGCTTTAAATCTATTTAAAAGGTCAATAATGGTTAGGATATGAAACACAATGGTTCACATATCAAAAATATATCTGGAGAATGAAACTTACAAGGGAAGGAGGAACAGATGAAAACAAGGGACTAGGGCATACAAGTCTTATCTAGGTTATAAAGCAGTAATGAATATAAATCTCACTGACTTAAGACAATAGGTCTCAACCAGGAGCAATTTTCTCCATAGGGGAAATCTGATAATATCTGGCCACGATTCTGATTGTTGCAACTAGGAGAGGAGTGCTACTGACAGGTGCTGAAGGGAACTCAAGGATACTGCTTAATATCCTTTAGGGCTCTGGAGAACTCATCGCTCCATCCCCCAGCAAAGAGTTACTCAGCCACAATGTCACTAGCACTGAGACAGAGAAACTCTAAATTAAAGTAACAAACGGTCATTGCTCACTCCTAAAACATGTCCACCATGGATAAGCTCAGGACTTTGTTCTGGGATCATTTTCATCCTAAGTCCAGGATTTAGCCTAACAGAATAACGTGGTTGAAAGGAGAGAGAGAGCTTTGGTGTGTCTGCCAGTGGCCATGAAGTCATCCAGCTCTGAAATGCCACACATCGCCTCCACTCAAACTCACTGGCCAGAACCAGTCATATGGTCCCACCTAAGCCACAGGAGCCAGGAGATGCAATTCTACCATGAGTCCCAAACAAGGAAGAACTCACACGGCTAATGGACAGAACAAATCTACAGTTTGAGGGAGGCAGGGCAGAAAAGAATAGTAGTATTGTGATGTGGATCACAATAAACTGTGGAAAATTCTGGAAGAGATGGGAATTCCAGACCACCTAACCTGCCTCTTGAGAAATCTGTATGCAGGTCAGGAAGCAACACTTAGAACTGGACATGGAACAACAGACTGGTTCCAAATAGGAAAAGGACTATGTCAAGGCTGTATATTGTCACCCTGTTTATTTAACTTCTGTGCAGACTACATCATGAGAAATGCTGGACTAGTAGAAACACAAGCTGGAATCAAGACTGCCGGGAGAAATATCAATAACCTCAGGTATGCAGATGACACCACCCTTATGGCAGAAAGTGAAGAGGAACTAAAGAGCCTCTTCATGAAAGTGAAAGAGGAAAGCGAAAAAGTTGGTTTAAAGCTCAACATTCAGAAAACAAAGATCATGGCATCCGGTCCCATCACTTCATGGGAAATAGATGGGGAAACAGTGTCAGACTTTATTTTGGGGGTCTCCAAAATCACTGCAGATGGTGACTGCAGCCATGAAATTGAAAGACGCTTAGTCTTTGGAAGAAAAGTCATGACCAACCTGTTAGGTAAAGATGACCAGGATCCCAAAGAGTTTCTAACAGGCTTTACTGGGGAACTGCTCCTGGGCGGGGTTCCCAGACCCAAAGGAGGCAGGTCCAGGAAGTCCGTGCCCCGGACAGTGCTAGAAGTTTGTTTATATATGCACGCTGCAGGGGGATAGCCAGGTTAGCGGAAGGGGTTTGGATAGGTTGCTGGTTTGCAGCCGCGCGGCTGATAGGTCTTTCTATGCGGCTGGGGCGGGGCAGCTTTGGTGGCGAAGTGTGCTGTCCTTGGTCTCCAGATCTGGGAGCCTCCCTTTGTTAGGGACTCCCCTGGCCGGCGGGAGAGAGGAGGGGCGGCCCATCATGGTCCCTGGGGTCCAACCTTACACAACCTAGATAGTATATTCAAAAGCAGAGACATTACTTTGCCGACTAAGGTCTGTTTAGTCAAGGCTATAGTTTCTCCTGTGGTCATGTATGGATGTGAGCTTTTGAACTGTGGTGTTGGAGAAGACTCTTGAGAGCCCCTTGGACTGCAAGGAGATCCAACCAGTCCATTCTGAAGGAGATCAGCCCTGGGATTTCTTTGGAAGGAATGATGCTAAAGCTGAAACTCCAGTACTTTAGCTACCTCATGGGAAGAGCTGACTCATTGGAAAAGACTCTAATGCTGGAAAGGATTGGGGGCAGGAGGAGAAGGGGATGACAGAGGATGAGATGGCTGGATGGCATCACGGACTCAATGAACGTGAGTCTGAGTGAACTCCAGGATATAGTGATGGACAGGGAGGCCTGGCGTGCTGCAGTTCATGGGGTCGCGAAGAGTCGGACACAACTGAGCGACTGAACTGATGAAGAATTATTGCTGTTCTCATCATAGTTTCAAGTTCTAAAGTCAATGTAGCTTCTACTTTCAGAAAATCTTTACACAGAAGGAAGTAGTATATTCACAATAAGTGTAATTTAGAGATTTTTCAGCTGGAAATGCTTAGAAATAATGCCTACCTCTCAGTGTTATGTGAAAGCATAGCCTCTATTGGTGAAGGCAATTGGTACAGTGCTTAATTTCTAAGACATGTTCTTTAAATGACTTAGTCCCCTCTTTACTCTGCAGAGTACATAGAAGATCAATGATACAGCTGAAGAATAAAGTCATTAAAAAATGGGCTACTTCTTTTGCATTAGGGAAGAGAAAAACACTGTATTATGTATGATATCTGAGGCTTTGCTCCTTTCTTGCCTGGATTGCATCAGTTATCTTATGAATTTCCTATCTCCTTTCTCAGTCCTTTCCTCTTCTCCCTCCAAGTCAATCTTTAGTGTTTACTTAATGAAAACCCTTCAGTAGATTTTTATGAACTCACTGGAAAACTCTTAACTCCTTAGCACGGCATTTTTCCGTTTGCTTAATTCTCCACTCTCATCTTTCTCCCTGTTGCCTAAGCATTTAAATTTTCTCAAACACAGTGTTGTTACACGTTTCGTCCTTTCTTGAAAACTGACTTCTTCTACCCATTGGCTTGGCAAACCATACTTTTCCACAAAAAGATCTCAAGCTTCACTATCCTCAGGAACATTTTCCCTGAATCTTCTCATTCCCATACTCATTTATACGACAATATTTACTATGCTATATTATTTGATTGTCTAATTGCCTGTCCTCCCCACTGTATGTAAAATGCTTCTACCAGGGGCCACATTTCATGTCTATAGCCACAGAATCTAGCCCAGGGCCTGACATAAAATGGGAACTCAACAAATGATTTTTGAATGAATCATTGAGATGTAAATTTCAGTTTGCTATGTCTTCATAATGATCATTTTAGCAAATACATATTATTCAGCCAAGATGGTATCAAATTTTTCAAAAAATTAAAACCAGATAACATTTTCCATTACTAAATTAAGGGAAAATATTTATACAAAAAGAAGAAAAATATCAATTATCAGATAGTTCCTGTAGCATATATATATATATATATGAAGGATTATCATTTTCCTTCCTCAGTGGTAGCTCTTAGGAAGGGACTATGGATAAATAACTGAATAAAGTTAGATTAATAGGTAAGAAAGAGGTTTCACCTTTCTTGTTCCTAGGGGTTACCAAGTCTTGCCCCACAAAATTCTACTTTTATTATTTGTCCTAGAATATTCAGAATTGGACTTGAATCTTGAGTTTGTCTGGATCATTACTTCTGAAAACCCCTTTAGGAAACAAGAGATTTTAAGCAGAGCACCATTCAGTTCGGTTCAGTTCAGTCACTCAGTTGTGTCCGACTCTTTGCAACCCCATGAATTGGTGTAGTCCAAATCTGTCATTTTATACAATCCTATAAGATGAATGCTCTTATAATCCCATGTTACAGATGATAAGATGGAGGTATCAAAAGGCTAAATAAAATCAGGTGGACTGTAGCCCACTAGGCTCCTCTGTCCATATAATTCTCCAGGAAAGAATTTGGAGCAGGTAGCCATTCCCTTCTTCAGAGTATCTTCCCAATCCAGGGATCAAACCCAGGTCTCTTACATTACAAGCAGATTTTTTTTTTTCTCCCCATCTGAGCCACCAGGAAGCCCAGTAAGATGCATACTAATATAATCCCATTTTTACAGATGATAAAATGGAGACATCAAAAGGCTAAATAAAACCAAGTAGAATATCAGGTTTGAACCAAGAAGTCTAATTCAGAGAGTATACAATCCTTAATCTATAATACCATCTAAAACAAAACATACCTACTTTTATGACTTGAAAAACTTTATCCCTGAAAGAATGACTTTCTTAAAATGAATGTGAAAAGTAACTGGGAATGTAGAAGAATTTCATTGGACATTTGTCTACTAGTTTGTTCACTTCCCAATCGGAGCACGCATTTTATCAGGTGAATCCTTCATCTTAAGAAACTTGGTGGGAGGCAAAGATTGCCTTCCATGATAATGAAAATTGTACCCTTTTCTTTCTAGGGCGGATGGAGGGCACAAAATGAAACAAAGTTCACCTTGCAAAAATATCTGTCTAATTTTCCAGGTATTTAAGCTTTCTGATACTTATATACAGAGAGAAAAAGTCGTAAGTCAACTGAGGTCATTCCTTTACAAACATGACTCATATGCCATCCAAACTATAAGTTACTGAAATTGAAATCTAACAGGAAGTGGCTATTTTGTTAACTCTACCTGAAGAAGAACTTCTCAGTAGGAACCACCCACTTGTGCTTATTGTTGAATGAATCCTTTCTAAAGACCCAGCCTCCTCCTGTAAACCAGACTGAGGAAAGCCTGCTCTTTAAATATGATAATAGCTTCAATGGGGGCACAGAAGAACTCTCCGGAGACACCTTTTCTTTGTCATATTGGTTGTAGGAGTTTGCTAGTAAGTAGCTGATCCTGGAGAAGAAAAAAGCAAGAGAATAATAAAGATAATTTCAGTACGATGATTGCAATGTCTTTCTCTGTTATGATTGGGGAAGGACATGCATTCACTCTGGTGACTGTGGCCATGAATCAGTGTCAGGGAAGACTAAGAACAACACAGCTTCCTGGAGGGACAGCTTGACTCAAAGATTATCATTTCAGGACAGTATATTTTATCTCAAACAAATGAAAATAGGTTTACTATAGAAAAGAAAAAAAATTAGCATGAACTTATAATATTCATTGATTTACCCAAGTATGTACTGAGTGAAGTGCTAAATGTTAGCTTCCCAAATGCTGAGCAGAAAGCAAAATGGTCCCTGACCTCAGGAAATTTACAACCTAGTGAAGGAGGCGGACGAGTTAGTCACAAAAGCTAGGCTAAGGGTTTTGCTTCTCCTGTTCTTAGAAGTTTCTAACTCTTTCACTATGAAGTTCAACTTTTATTGTTACTTGTCCCAGAATGATAAGACTTGGACTTGAATCTCAAGTTGACCTGGATCATTACCTCTGAAGACTCTTTTAAGAAAGAAGGGATCTTAAGCAGAGCACACATGAAAGCCTCAGTTTTTAAAAAGCCAAGAACAGAGCCAATTAAGGATAATCGGAAGGAGACAAGAACAGAGGTTAGAGAAAGGCAGGGAGTGGTGGTGGCAGGGAAGCGATCACAGGTGTCCTTGAAACATATGGGGCTTAGGACACACTGAAGAAATAGAAAGAAAGCCAGTGAAGCTGAAGCTCATAGGGTAAGGGGATGGTGGTGGGCCAGGCTGGAGATACTGCTGGAGCCAGAGAAGAATTAATCTTGTGAGCATGTAGGGCATAGAAAACAACAAAGGTGAGTACTTGCTTCAGGCAGTTAGTTTTCTGGTCCTTCCAGAGGAACAGGTATCTTCTCCTTTGATATTGGGAGGTACATGGATAGAAAATGTGAAAGTGAAAGTCGGCTCAGTCGTGTCCGACTCTTTGTGACCCCATGGACTATACAGTCCATGGAATTCTCCAGGCCAGAATACTGGAGTGGGTAGCCTTTCCCTTCTCCAGGGGATCTTCCCAACCCAGGCCTCCTGCACTGCAGGTGGATTCTTTACAGCTGAGCCACGAGGGAAGAGCAAGAAGCACTGGCTTATTCTATATTTTGCAAGGTCAGCTTCACTGGCCCTGATTTTGCAGATGATGAAACTGAGGCACAGAGAGAAGTGAACAAGGTAGGTTACGTTGTAATCAACAGGCAGGACTTCAACTTTGGCCTATTGTACCCCATGCTATAGGGAGACTGTAGAAGCCAACTTTGTCTCCTCCACAATTTGCCTGTGATCAGTCAGGGCTATGTATACTGATCTTATGGGCAAAAGTTTCCATTTTTATTGCTTTTAAAATAGCTGTTATTGTTGTTCAGTTGCTAAGGTGTGTCTGATTCTTCACAACCCCATGGACCGCAGCCCCACAGGCTTCCCTGTCCTTCACTGTCTTCGGGAGTTAGCTCAAACTCATGTCCATTGTGTCAATGATGCCATTCAAACATCTCATCCTCCATCTCCTCCTGCCCTCAATCTTTCCCAGCATTAGGGGTTGATCTCAACATGATTTCCTTTAGGTCTAGTCTCTTTGTGGAATTTCTAATCTGGAATCAAAGCAGGTTTGGATAGTCAGCTTAAAATGATCTCCTGGTCATCCCATCAGTCACAGGTACATTTAGCATCCAAATGACAGCTTTCCTTTGGCTCATGTGAGATATGAATCACTCATCCATGCCAGTTACATTTTGCTGAGGAAACTCACTGCTCTATCCTCAACAGGTTTTTCTCATCCTACCTCACTTCTCTGGAATTTTCAGGGAACTCAGAATTTGTCAGAGTTGAAACTGACTCACTGCAAGTTCTCCCTCAAAGAGATTTTGTTCAAATAAATCCTTGATATATCCAAGATCTTAATGAATCAGCACATTCACAAATATTGCTCTAATATAATTTCTCCCAGAAAAAGAAATAATGAAAACCTGAAACATTTTAGTTGTGCTTTGATGATTTTCTTAATGAGTAGTATTTGCCGAGGGTAGAGTACTGCCTGAAGTGAAATCAGAAATTATCTTTTTTTCAGTGCTGTACAGAGCGTATGGGGGACTCGTTTATGTCATGGAACCCGAGCACTGCCAAGTGTGACATTCCATTCCTTAGTGAATCCAAGGGTTCAGCTTTCTGGCAAGGGATGATCACTTTTTTAGAATTATTTTCTACTCCCTTTCAGCACCACCTCTTGCCATTGATGCACTTCTCCTGTTTAGTTTCTTTTTCCCTCGAAAGTACAATTTATCACATTATGAGAACTGCTAAATTCTCATCAAGGAGTACAAAACCATAATACTGATTAAAACACAAAAGCTGGATGGTTGGTTAGGTTCAGAGATGGAGTGGAAGGGCTGAAACGCGAGTTTGCAGACTCATGTGATTTAAAGTGCTATTGCAGCAAAATGATAAATCACCCCATATCCTGGCCATGCAAGGTCCCTTGTGAATAGCTGAATTCACAGATACCAAATTCACAAATGCTAATGGTATACTATATTCCCATAAGTTTTCACCTAACTTGTGTTTTGCTTTTTATGTAATAATATCCAAAATCCTAAGTCTTTTGTGTATACTCAGCCTGTTCTGGGCCTCTCTTTGAGAGTTTGCCTTTGATAGTGAACTTGCCACATGAATTCAGTCAATTTATCATGGATGCTGACCTGTAATAGCACCCCAAAAGTCTCCATAGCTATCTCTGATTATTCTGTTCATCTGTTTCTACCAAACAGATTTTATAATGATCAAGAACATAAACACAACCTAGAGTAAGGGTCTAGTTTATATTATTCTGAGTGAAACAAATGACTACTAAAATATACAGTCTGAATTTTTCAAGTGACTCAAATTTTCAAGGAACTGTTACGTATTCATGAAAATTATAAATAATAATATAGGGAAATAATTATGACATAGTACTAAATGACCAAAAAAGATATAAAATGACAAATATATTAAGATTTCAGCAAGATTTTTGGTGTTAAAAAAAAGTGTACTAAAAATACTAAATTTCATTATACCAAAAAATAGCAATCATATCTGGGTACGTGAATAATATCAAGTTTTCATGTATCATACCCTAGACCTTATATTTCTTTTTCACAATTCATTAAAAAAATATTCAGCAGTTCAGTAGTACCTATGAAGTACCTTACTCTTAAAAGAACTATAGACCAGCTCCTTAAAACACTGCTCAAATTCCTCCACAGTTTCAGAGGCTAAAACTCAGGGCCAGCAACTTGAGGAATTTAATAAAGAACAAGAAACAAATCCCAACTTCAATTCCCCTGCAAATATGACAGGATTTTTAAAATGTGCCTGGAAAACTGCATCTGGGGTTTTGCCAATCCCATAACGTTTGGGACGTTTGCTGAACCCAAAACACAGCCGGGCCCACCCATCCATAATTAAAGCCCTCCCCCAAATGAATTCATTGCTTTGTGGCACCATCTGTCTCATTCCCTTATTTACATAATAGGGAACCCTGCTCCGACTACAGCAAATGAGAAGCGACAAAAGAATGGCAAGTGAAGATGAAATGTATACATGTATACATCAGATTATGTATAATATGGTCAAATCCTTCCAATTAAAAAAATTTTTTTCAAATTCCCAAACCCATCACAATTTTTACCTGGGCCTCTTTCCAGCTCTCGGAACCTCCTTCTTCCTTCTGCTGTATCTGCAGCTCTCACTAGCATGGCTTATTTCAAAGAGTTCATTTGTCACATTTTATTTTATTAAATATTTTATTTTCCTCTTGTGGACCCATTAGCATGCCGGTTTGAGAAAAATGACACAAATCAGTTGTGTTTGGTAGTTACTAAGCTGCAGTGGAGAAATAAGCAGTTTTATATTAACTTGAAATTTAAAAAGAAAAAAAAATTGTCCCCAATGTAGAGCTTCCTTGAATCCTTCTCATTTTCCTCCCTTCCGTCTCCTGGGAAGTTCTTGTCCTAATAATGGGAACGTGAGCAGTGGATCTGTTAAAGACAAAGGGCTGATTTCTGAATATGCAGCAGTTACTCTAATCCCATGTTTTGTGTCTACTCCTACAGGCTGGGACAGGAACAGCCTTCCAGTGCCCAAGGCAGCCCCAGGACTCCTATCTGGCCTCTGCCACTAACTCTCAGTGACTCACGCAAATCTAACTCTCAGTGACCTCACGCAAATCTACTTTGGGGATCTTCAAGTTCACAGTGAGTGCTCTGCTGTCCCATAAATGCCTGCCTGGAAGCTGAGATGATGCTCCCCTCTGTGGATGGAGAGCCCCTCCCTTTCCAAGCCCACAGGCACAGATGCAGTGGGTGGAGGGTTAAGAGGCCTGAGTTCCTTCAGCTTCAGGGCTCACTTTTTACCAGGACCGAGCACCCTCAGACTGGAAGGAGAAAGATGCCAAGACTTAGAGGTATATACTGTCTTCTGCACCATGCTGACTTCTTTTATAGTCAGGGACCAGGAGGGAGCCTTCTAGGTCCAGCACTGACAGCCATTCCTTGGCAGCAGCCACAGCTCAGGCTAAAACATGAGAGGCTGGAGTTCTGTGCTATACAACAGGCCCCTATTGGTTATCATCTGTTTTAAGCATAGCACTGTGTACGTGTCAATCTCAAACTCTCAGTCTGGCCCACAGACTGGCACTTGCCATCTACCTCTATAAGGTTTAAATCATGGGCTGCTGCAGCTGCTGACCTCCAAGCCCTGAAGGAGTTCAACGTGGAGAGGAAAAACTGGGAAAATTGGCAGGACAGGTCTTCAGACAGTCAGATATTTTCAGGAGCTGGTTTTATGAGGCCAATTCTTGTATCTCTTCATATCTCATAAAACACTAAAATCTTCCATGGTATTCAAAGAGACACTTGTACCCCAATGTTCATTGCAGCATTGTTTATAATAGCCAGGACATGGAAGCAACCTAGATGTCCATCAGCAGATGAATGGATAAGAAAGCTGTGGTACATATACACAATGGAGTACTACTCAGCCATTAAAAAGAATACATTTTAATCAGTTCTAATGAAGTGGATGAAACTGGAGCCAATTATATAGAGTGAAGTAAGCCAGAAAGAAAAACACCAATACAGTATACTAACTCATATATATAGAATTTAGAAAGATGGTAATGATAACCCTGTATGCGAGACAGCAAAAGAGACACAGATGTATAGAACAGTCTTTTGGACTCTGTGGGAGAGGGAGAAGGTGAGATGATTTGGGAGAATGACATTGACACATGTATACTATCATATATGAAACAAATCACCAGTCCAGGTTCAATGCATGATACAGGATGCTTGGGGCTGGTGCACTGGGATGACCCAGAGGGATGGTATGGGGAGGGAGGTAGGAGGCGGATTCAGGATGGTCTTTGGAGCAGTTTCTCAGAGCTTTCTGAGGTGCCATTTCCCAGGCTACCGTCCTCATTTTGTCCCAAATAAAACTTAACTCACAGCTCTTACACTGCACATCTTTTTAGTCAACAATCCCTTCCTCTGCTCAATATTCTGTAATAATTTAAATGGGAAAAGAATTTGAGAAAGAATAGATACAGTGTATGTATAACTGAACCATTTCACTATGTACCTGAAACTAACACAACATTGTTAATCAACATTACTAGAATATAAAATAAAATGTTTTTAAAAGATAAAATGGGCAGAGCACCATCAAATTCATGCTTTTGAACTGTGGTGCTGGAGAAGACTCTTAAGAGGCCCTAGGACTGCAAGGATCAAACCAGTCAATCTTAAAGGAAATCAACCCTGAATACTCATTAGAAGGACTGGCACTGAAGCACCAATACTTTCGCCACCTGATGCAAAGAGCATGGGAAAAGACCCTGATGCTCAGAAAGACTGAAGGCAGGAAGAGAAGAGGGTGACAGAGGGCGAGATGGTTGGATGACATCACTGATTCAATAAACATGAACTTGGGTAAATTCCGGGAGATTTAAGAATCTTCTTCGTTTCTCCAGACAAGGGAAGCCTGGCATGCTGCAGTCCATGGGGTCTCAAAGAGTGACTTGGTGACTGAACAACATACAGATATTTTTAAAATGTGAGAGGCTACTGCTGGAACAGTGGCTCAATCAGCACAAAGAGCTCAAGAATCATGCTTGTCTTTAGTATTTCTTAGCCCATCTCCAGGTCACTCAATAAGAATTTCCAGGGTTGGGATGGAGGAATCAGTGTATTTATTACCTTCTCAGGTAATTCTGATTGATAGCCCAGGTTTGGGCTCTACTAGTTTCCATAACTCTTGCTATGAGAAAAGATTAGCATATCTTTAGGAGAAACCATTCCTTAGCTCTAAACTCTACAAGGAATTTGCCACATGTTTGTCTTTATCCTGGAGTCACTGATCCACAGAATAAGTAAAACTAGCAGCCATTTTACTCTTTAGAAGCAGAAATGTGGACACATCTGATATACAGTTGCAATCAGCCTGAGGCCAGAACCTGAGGTATTTCCCTAAGGGAAAGCATTTTGGTGCTGGTGCTGGAGAAGACTCTTGAGAGCCCCTTTGACAGCAGGGAGAGCAAACCAGTTAATCTTAAAGGAAATCAACCCTGCATATTCATTGGAAGGACTGATGCTGAAGTTGAAGCTCCAATACTTTGGCCACCTGATGCGAAGAACTGACTCATTGGAAAAGACCCTGATGCTGGGAAAGATTGAAGGCAGAAGAAGAGGGCAACAGAGGATAAGATGGTTGGATAATATCACTGATGCATTGGACATGAACTTGGGCAAACTCCTGGAGATGGTGAGGGACAGCCTGGCATGCTGCAGCCCATGGGGTCGCAAAGGGTCGGACACAACTGAACACCACCACTCTGGTGAGCTTCAGGCTGTGCTTATACTCTATGCCTGGCAATGTTCTGAGGCTAAGAACAGCCTCACCAGAGAGGTCAAAGCCCCCAACCCGCCCCCCCACCGCCCATTCTGCTGGCTGGAGCCTCCTTCCAAAAACAGAAAAAATAAGTACAACAATGACAGGACTTTTAATATAGGCAATTCAAATTTTCTCAATTGTATACCATGTATGAGATAAAAATAACTTCAGAAAATATTTACAGCAATGTAACACATACATTTGCTCACTCACGTCCGACTCTGCGACCCCATGGACTGTAGCCTGCCAGGCTCCTCTGTCCATGGAACTTTCTAGGCAAGAATACTGGAGTGAGTTGCCATTTTCTTTCCACAGCAATGTAGAACAGAATCCAAACACAGCCTCTGTACTTTTCTTGCAAGTGCAGCTTTAAGGTAAGTCAGTTACACTTCTTTTCCAACCAGATAAGCCTCCTGCTCAGTCGCTTCTGTCCACATAGGAGAAACTGCTGCTACTGAGACATCTATTAATTAGCTAACAGTGTGTGGCAGTGGGGACACTTGGCTTGGACCTCCAAATCTTCCATTTATCATCTGCACAATCTTGATACATTTGCTAAACTTGACTGTCATCTGTAAAATGGGATAACAGGGGCCTATCTAAGGGTTGAAGGATCAATCAGATAAAAGCCATGACAGGTCTAAGCAAGCAGTGAAAACAAAGGATGTATTGTAAGACATGGTCTGTGTTACACTGAGCTGGCAGTTTAGGAGAGGAGATGAAAAATTAGAAAGTTAATTGAGGTTCAAGTTGCCGTGAAAGCTCAAAGGTGGAAGGGATCTGTAGCCCTACAGAGATGGTAAGGCAGTGTCCTTCACAAAGAAGATTCGAATTGCATCTTTAGGGGTGGATAGAGTCTTCCAGAAGGACAAAGAGAGGCAATATAGCATATGTGGGGGAAATGGAGGCTCATTTCCAGAAATAGGCATGGAAGTTGACACAGTTTGTTTATAACATACATTTTGAGGGGTATGAATTAGGGAAGTGGGAGGTGGGAAGCCTCTAATTAGGCTTTTGTTGCTCTGTGCTGAAAAAGAAGGCCCTTCTGCTGAACACACTGAAGGACCAATGAAGGCTTTATAAAGGAGAGTGACATGATTAGATTTGAGTGTAGAAAGGTCACTCTGGAAATACTGATTAAGATGGGCGGGAGGAGGGTGAGCCTAAAGGCAAGAAGACCAGTTGGAGGGGTGCTGTAGGAATCCTGGTAAGGAGAGGGAGAGGCAGCAGTGATGGAATGGACATTACTTATTTGAAAGATGCTAAGAAAGCAAGAAAGGCAGGGCTCAGTAACTGATTGACTGGGGCAGATACAGGAGAATAAGGAGTCAAGGCTGTCTCCCAGGTTACAAATGCAGGTAAATGACTTGCACACTGACCAAGAGAGAAAGAAAAGAAGATGAGCAAATTTAAGAGTAAGTAGATGTGGGAGATAGTGAATTTGCTTTGAGACGTGTTGAGCTGAAAAGTATCTGTGAAAATCCAGAAGGAAAAGTCCAATAACTATGGATATGAATGTCTCTAATTTATGGGGGAAAAACTCAGGGGAAAAAAATCTCATTATGTGGAAGCTAAGAGTAGTTAACTTGATGGCAGGATGTTCTTCAAAATAGTTCGCTAGCAGCAAATACAGTGGTTATTTTCAGAAATTGAACTGCTTTGGAGATCGAGTTTCTTTTCCATGGAACAAAGCTCTGGATTCAGAGCCATACACCCAATGGTGCTCAGCCATACTCTTGAGTTTCAGACAAAACTCAAGGACATTTTAGCTGCATCATGTTCAAGGTGAGATGACTCTGGACAATGGTGAAGGTCATGGACATAGTCAAACAGGACAATACACACGAAATTGCTTTGAAGTCCTTCAAGAATCAGCAGTGTTTTCTCTCGTTCCTTGCTTCCTCACAGAAAGGCAGCCGATGGCAATATGACCAGAAGTTCAGTCATGCCTGGCACACTGTCGGATACACAGCAGTTACGCAGTTAATGTTTGGTGAATAAACTGCCTAGTGAAGGCACACAGCAATTAAACAGAATAAACGTTCCAAGGGAACTGGAAGAGGCTGGGAAAAGTTTGCAGTAATCTTCCCCCTAGGTAGAAGTGATTCCCAAAGATGGGGCATTCAGACTTTAGTCAATGGTGGCATTTCAACCTGGCCACATCTCAAAGGAACCACTGAGCGGGGGAAAGGGGTTGAAAGTGAGAAGTTGGGATTTTCTTTCTTTCAAGGAGGAGACAAAGTGTTCCAAGAAGGGATGAGTGGGTGCAGCTTCTTTTAAATGGTGGTGAAATGCTACATCAGGTCATAAACCTGTGGTAGAGTTTAGCGACTGTGTTTAAATGGATGCTTCTCATTGCCTTATGAGATCCGGAAAAGCCATAAAAATTCATGGCCTACTTGTGGCTGAGGTCTAATAAAGGAATAATCGGTGCTTTAAGCGAGGGATAATGGGAGGTACGGTGGGAGATTTACTCGGGCAGTAAGGGCTGCAGAGAGAGCGTAGGTTTCTCATGCCAATTACACTGACAGACAACAGGGCAGGACTGCCCTGATAGGCACTGTAATCCTGTTCTCTTAAGTGACAAGATGGGTCTTTAGTTCCTCCTTCTCCTGCACTTTCAGGAATCAAGCCTTAGAGTTCTACTCAGGGCTCCTGTCATCACACTCAATAAATCTGCAGTGAGGTTCCCATCAGAGATCACTCGGCATGGTGGAAAGAACTCGGAATGTGAATTAGAAAAAAACTTTAGTTTTAAACCTAGCTCTGTGAATTTCTAGGTTATTTTCTTATTGACCCCAATTATTCTTTCTCAATCATTTGTTCCTGTCCACTGCCATGGGACTTGGGTGTCTCTCATGGGAGAAGTCCTCACTTATCCTCTTGACTACAAGCTTGGCCATGCGACTTGCTTTGGCCAAGGGCTTGTGTGTTGAAGTAATGGATGTCACAACTGAAGAGCTTCAAGAGCCGTTGGGAGGTGGGCCATTGTTCTTTTATCTCTCTCATGAGAATAAAAGTGAAAATGTTAGTCACTCAGTCGTGTCCACTCTGTGTTGATCCCATGGACTGTAGCCCATCAGGCTCCTCTGTCCATGGAATTCTCCAGGCAAGAATATTGGAGTGGGTTGCCATTCTCTTCTCCAGGGGTTCTTCCCCACCCAGGGATCAAAGCCAAGTCTCCCAAATTGCAGGAAGATTCTTTACCATCTGAGCCAGGAGTGAAGCACTGATGAGAATAATATACCCCAAATCAGGACTATTTTTCAGCCTGGGTTCTGGAATATAGAAGATACACAGGGCAGAGTCAAAGCTGCTTTCAGATACTTCAATCGGGATGTAATATGACTGAGAATACAGGCTTGTTTCAAGACAGTGAGACATTGGGGGTGTTTGTTACCTCAGTGTAACAGTATAGTGAAAGCTGACTGACACACAGAGTGGTTTAGGAAAAATATCTTAACCTGACTGAGCTCTGTTTTCCCTAAAATGTTGACAATACACCCACTCTTATGTGTGTGTGTGTGTGTGTGCGTGCCCGCACTTAGCTGCTCACTTGTGTCTGACTCTGAGACCCTAGAATAGTCGCTTCACTAATTGGGGTTTTAGTCATTCAGATTTTTCTACTCAGTCAGAGAAAGAAGAGAGACTAAGGCATTTCCCCAACATGTGCACTTCTAGTTAGCTATATTTGAATGACTTGTTGCTGTGGAATCCCTGGGCCAATGCGGCAATCAGTGGCAAATTGGACATTTATGACACTCTTCTTCCAGGACCAGGGTGAAAGAGGCTCTCAGATCTTTTCATCACCGCCTTCACAAGCTGTGAAAGAAATAGCAGCAGGTTCACTTTCACCCCATTACACATCCAGTCAACGGAACGCTACCTTCTCCTTACCTGGGGTGTTGGCAGGCAGGTGAAAGCTGGCTCCTATGGCCTTTCGCACATGGTCACACTGCTATGAAAACCAGGGGACTGTGCTCATTACAATCCCAGTAATAGCCCCTGGCCCAGGCCCACCTATTCATGGTTCACAAAGTTTCTGTGGTGTTCATTCTGATTTTCATAACAGTTCTATGAGCTTTTCATTCCCTCCATCATTCATTCAGCTGAGTGCCAGCCACACTGTTTTGGCCTTCGTGGAAGCAGGTAGTAGTGTATTAGTGACAGTTTATGACTAGTTACTGCATTTATTCAGCAAACATTCTTCTGCATCTACTATGTGTTGGGCACTGTAAAGTCAACGAAGACAAGTGAAAAGGCATGGTCCCAGCCCTCAAGTAAATCACAGCTGCAAAGACAATACAGACACGGAAACCACCATGTCTGAAAGGCTGTAGCGTAAGTGTGACCACAGAGTTCAAACCAAGTGCATCAGGGCACAAAGGAGAGAAAGCCCACCTACAGAATCAGGGATGGCAGGCCATAGGAAGGGACCTACAGCTGGGTTCTAAGAGATGATGGGAAGCTTACCAGGTGGGTGAAAGTGGAACAGAGAAGCAAGCAATGGAAACAATTTAGAGATTAGGAAGAGTATCTGTGTCTGGCTAGAGCAGAGGGTCAGCTGGGGCCATAGGGAGGGATATTAATAGAATTCAATAGGTAGGAAGAAGTGGTTGAAAAAGAACCTTGAGGTGCAAAGGGAAGAGTTTCTCTTTACTCTGTAGACAACAGTGAGACTTCACATACAGTATTTTAAATAGAAGATTATCATGGTCACATTTAAAAAACTATTTCACTCCGGTAACAATATAGTCTACTGGAAATAAGTCAGACTAGAGTAGAGAAAACCAGATACAAGGTTAATTCCAGAGTTCTGAACTCTGTGCTCACTCCAAAGTCTTACGTGTGCCATTTCTGCCGAGGACTAGCACTCCTAGGGAGATGTCACCCTTATGTCCTGCCATCTCTGCCCTTCTTTTGGGGAAAACAGACATTTAGCAAATTACCCACTCAGTTATAATCACTTATCAGAGGGACAATCATTTCCCAGATAGCTCACATACTGTCTATGGATTGTGATCCCAAGGTCAGGATCACCTGGATAACCAGTCAGGGTTCGATGATGAATGGTACGCATTTACACTGAGCACCAAAAACAGGGATTTTTTTAAAAATGTGTAGACACATTTTAAAAATATCATGGAAAATAAGAACTTTGCTGGATTTGGATACACTTAGTTTCTAATTCGGCCTTTTATATAGTTCACGATGTTCTCACAGCAAGTATACTGGGGTGGTTTGCCATTCCCTTCTCCAGTGGATCAATTCCCAAGAAGGGGAGTACCAAAGAATGTTCCAGCCATTGGACAATTGCACTAATCTCCCATGCTAGTAAGGTCAGGCTTAAAACCTTGCATACTAGGCTTTAGCATTATGTGAACCAAGAAATTACAGATGTCCAAGTTTGGTTTAGAAAAGGAAGAGGAACTAGAGATCAGATTGCCAACATTTGCTAGATTATAGAGAAAGCAAGGGAATTTCAGAAAAACCCCTATCTCTGTTTCATCGACTAAGTTAAAGCCTTAGATTGTGTGGACCATGACAAACTGTGGAAAGCTCTTAGAGAGATGGGAACACCTGTCCATCTTACCTGTCCCCTGAGAAACCCGTATGCGGGTCAAGAAGCAGCAGTCAGAACCCTGTATGGAACACTGACTGGTTGAAGATTGAGAAAGGAGTACAGGACAGCGCTGTCAGCTGTCACCCTGCTTGTTTAACCTATATGCTGAGCACATTTATGAGGTGCCAGGTTGGATAAGTTACAAGCCAGAATCAAGATAGGCAGGCAAAACAACAACAGCCTCAGATATGCAGGTGATACCACTCTAATGGCAGAAATCAGAGGAAATAGAGAGCCTCTTGATAAGGATAAAGGAGGACAGTGAAAGAGCCGACTTAAGACTAACTATAAAAGAACTAAGATCATGGCATACGGTCCCATTACTGAATGGCAAATAGAAGAGGAAAAGGTGGAAGCAGTGACAGATTCTCTCTTCTTGGGCTCCAAACTCACTGCAGATGGTGAATGCAGCATGAAATCAGAAGACGACTGCTTCTTGGCAGGAAAGTGATGACAAACCTAGACAGTGCTGCAAAGCAGAGACATCACTCTGCTGACAAAGGTCCGTATAGCCAAGGCTATGGTTTTCCCAGTGGTCAGGTACAGCTGTGAGAGCTGGCCATAAGAGGGCAGATGCCAAAGAACTGATGCTTTTGAACTGTGGTGCTGGAGAAAGCTCATGAAAGTCTCCTGGACAGCAAGGAGATCATGCCAGTCAGTCTTAAGGGAGATCAACCCTGAATATTTACTGAAGGACTGATGCTGAAGCTCTAGTATTTCAGTCATCTGAGGCAAGCAGATGACTCATTGGAAAAGTCCCTGATGCTGGGAAAGACTGAGGGAAGAAGGGGAAAAGGGCGACAGAGGATGAGATGGCTAGAATGAACATGAACTTGGGCAAACTTCAAGAGATGGTGAGGAACAGGGAGGCTTGGCATGCTGCAGTCCATGGGGTCTCAAAGAATCGGACACACCAGGGGACTGAACAAGACCAATTTTATAATTTACATTTGCTTTTCATTGCATATAATGTGGGGAATGGTGGTAGGGGTGGAGGTGGGACACATATTTTTAGCACATAAGTCTTCTAAAGCAGCAATCTTCCAACATTTTTGGCATCAGAGACTGGTTTCACGGAAGACAATTTTTCCATGGACTAGGGTTGGGGGATGGTTTCAGGATGACTCAAGCATTACATTATGTACTTTATTTCTATTATTAAATTGTGATATATATAATGAAATAATTATAAATATCATCACAGTGCAAAATCAGTGGGAGCCCTACTCTTGTCTTCCCACAAGTAGATGGTCCCATCTGGGGGAGAACAATGGAGAAGAATTGTAAATACGGATGAAGCTTTGCTTGCTGGCCTACCATTCCCCTCCTCTGTGCAGCCTGGTACTGGTCCATGGACTAGGGGCTAGGGATCCCTGTTCGAAAGGACTCAGTCTAGCCTTGGTTATGCCCTTTTTTCTCTGGTTGCACTGCAGATGACCACAGCCACGTCCTTCCTTGGAACTTCTCTATAGAGAAGTTTCTAGACAGCAGCCAGAAAGAGAACTGCAATGAACTGGATTCATCATTCATAGAGATGTCAAGGACAGCAACTCAACCCTTTCTAAGGCTGCACAAGGAGACATGGCTGGCAACTCCTACTGCCTAATTCAGGTCTGAACTTCATGTAAGTTTATTTGGGCAACAGAATCGGAAACAGCATTTCAGATTCTGCTTACTCAACAGCAGTATTCAATTGAGATCTTCTATACTGTCAGGGCTTTAAAGTCTTGCGGATTACTATAGGGCAGGTTTCCAACACTCTTCCAAGGGTTCTGCTTTGGAGGCCCATCTATTTCAAGGAAGGCCAGCTCCATAGAGAGAGGCTGAGGAATGAGCTGACATGTTAACAATATAAGTCACTATGTACTTAGTCACTCAGTTCTGTCTGAGTCTTTGTGACCCCACAGACTGTAGCCTGTCAGGCTCCTCTGTCCATGGAATCCTCCATTCTCCAGGCAAGAATACTTGAGTGGGAGCCATTCCGTTCTCCAGGAGATCTTCCCGACCCAGGGATTGGACCCCGGTCCCCTGCATTGCAGGCAGATTCTCTGCCATCTGAGCCTCCAGGTAAGATCAATATAAGTTGCTGCTGTTCCCCATATGGTTTCCAAACACTGCACAATCCAGTGCCACTGCACTCTACTAGAGAACAGAAATATAAAAGGTCTACTCAGTATCTAGGTCAGAGCAGTTCAAAATCACACTTCAGACTTTCTCTGCTAATTCAGTCTATGCTCTTTGGTCATAACTCACAAGGTTTTCCACAGAGTTCCCTATGATCATAAGCTACGTATTGAGTACTTATTATGTGCTAGGCATATGATGGGAGTTTTACCTGCATTCTCTGATTTACTCTTTATATCTATGGGACATCAATTACTATTATTATCCCTCCTTAGCAGATAAGGAAACAGACACAATGATCTTTAGTAACTAGGCCAAAGTCAGAACAAGTTTCGGAGCCCAGGTCAGAATTTAGGAAGACTTAGAAGAAAAGTTATAACCAACCTAGATAGCATATTGAAAGGCAGAGACATTACTTTGCCATCAAAGGTCCATCTAGTCTAGGCTATGGTTTTTCAAGTGGTCATGTATGGACGTGAGAGTTGGACTGTGAAGAAGGCTGAGCGCCAAAAAATTGATGCTTTTGAACTGTGGTGTTGGAGAAGACTCCTGAGAGTCCCTTGGACTGCAAGAAGATCCAACCAGTCCATTCTGAAGGAGGTCAGCCCTGGGATTTCTTTGGAGAGAATGATGCTAAAGCTGAAACTCCAGTACTTTGGCCACCTCGTGAGAAGAGTTGACTCACTGGAAAAGACTCTGACGCTGGGAGGGATTGGGGGCAGGAGGAGAAGGGGACGACAGAGGATGAGATGGCTGGATGGCATCACTGACTCAATGGACGTGAGTCTGAGTGAAACTCCAGGAGTTGGTGATGGACAGGGAGGCCTGGCGTGCTGCGATTCATGAGGTTGCAATAAGTAGGACACAACTGAGTGACTGAACTGAACTGAACTGAACATCCCTTGTATATGTGGGTTTTATTCTGTACCCACTTTAACAAAAGGATGAAGGAGAGAAATGGGACTTAACACAAGCAATTTTGTGACATCATCCCCTCACAAGATCCTGGCCACTATGCCTAAAACTGAATTTGTAAGGAATTTCCCTGAGTTCCTGGGTCAAAGGGCCTCTGATGTTCTGACAACATTCCTCTCCTTGATTCTATGCCCTGACTCTTCTTACTTGGACCCTGCAATGAAACACCTCACAATTATTCACAGGTTACCTACCAGAGAAAACATCCTCTAGACCTTGGCTTGAAATTGCTAGGTGAGTCAAGTCATATTTTTGGTACAATGAATGTGTTATTTCCCAAGTATTGGGGGTTTAACACAGCAACAGAAGCCTCTCACCAGAGACCTTTCCCCCTTAACTTTGAAATATGTGTGTATAGCAGAGAAATACTTCTGGTTTTGATGCCTTTACACAAATTGTCAACACACTGTATCTTTTTCTTACAGCTCTTTGATGTACTTGAAGGAGTTTTCTTCCTTGAACAAGAAGCCACAACTCCTAATGTGTTTAAGAGAGAAGCCCTAAACATTTGAAGTTCAGTTCAGAATTCCTAAGCAGAAACTTGGCAAGAAGTCCTCACTTAAATTGGGAAAAATGAGAAGAAAAAAAAAAAAGAAAGAAACCAATACCCTTCTCCCATCCACGAAGTATCAAATGTATACTTCTCAATAGAAAACAGACTTTTCATATCCATGTCATGCTGGTCTATCATTTATTCCCTGCATTTTCCCCCACAAGACTTCTGGCTCATTTCAAAAGCATGGTAACGACCATTGGATGTATTGCTTTCATCTCAAATTCAACAAGCCCAAGTCTTAACTTCTAATCTTTAATCCACTTGGTGTCCCTTGCTTTCTTCTTCATTTCTGCCAACAACCCCCATCATCTAGACTTAAAATCTAGACACTGGTTTCCTCAAGGACAGGAAGCATCCCTTAGCTATCTTTGTATGTTCACTACTCAGGCAGTGCTGGTGCATAGAAGATGCTCAATAAATACTCGTTCAATAGATTTTCCCTTCTCCTTTTCCCTCTACTTCACCCATGCATCTTTATCTCTTCAAAGCCCTTGACTTGACACTTGTATTTTCCAACATGAGTACCTAACAGCCAAATAGGTCAAATATGACCTATTCGACTAGCGTGCAGCCTGTTTAAGATTTTTATGGCAACCCCCACCCTGAAACCAACACAGAAAATTGGTCAGAAATAGAAACTAAGAGGCCAGTGGTTTCAAATAATCGCAGTCTGAGTGCAGATCAGGGTCATTCTAAAAGAAGTAGACGTGTTATCATTGCTATTGAATATAAGAACAATTTTAATCTTACATATTAAAATTACTCTACAAGATCAAGATAAATTTTAATGGATCATTTCCAAGGATTTCTTACCAAAGAATAAGAATGTACCATATCATTAACCCAAAATTCTTAACAGTGGAATCTATAAAGCCCCTTTAAGTACATAACATGCCTTGCACATGGAAACTACTTATGAAAGTTTCTGTGTATCCTTGAATCTCACTCGAGTTATGGGCCCAATCTGAACACCAGCCATTAGCCTTCTTTTAAACTAAAATGTATTATTGATAATGAGGCGGCTTCATTCAACTCTGTTTCTGATTATGAGGTTCTCTATATAAACCACATATCTTTACTTGTTTTTCCTTCAGTTATTTATCCCTTGACATTCTTTTAATGTATACCATGAATCCTATGACTATTTCTGTAGTTCATATTTTCCTGCTCCATCAGATCAGAGGTTCTTAAACTGAGGTTTGTGATGCAGAAGAGAGACTGGGGAAGTAGAGGTGCAGGCTCAGAAGCAAGAAAGCAGCATTGATCTCTTGATGGTTTGAGTCTAGAGAAAGCTAAGACATGCTGATGAGAATAAGTAGATGCTGGAGGTAAGACATTGCAGGGTTTACTGTGCACCAGGCATAGTTGTAGACACTGTGGGAAAAGCCCTACCAACCTTCCATTCTGATAGGGCCAACTAATGACTACCAAACAAATCAATACATATTGTGTCAGGTAATCATGAAAGCTATGGAGACAAAGAAAAGAGAGAAAGAATGGAGAGTTTTATAAATTGCCATTTTTTAAAAGGTGGTCAGAGAAGTTCTGACTTTCCCTGAGCAAAGATCAGATAGAAGTGAGAGCAGGGATGCGCTGTTATCTGAGGAAGATCTTGGAGGGAGGGGAAGCATCTGAAGCAAATGCCCTAAGGCAGGAAGAGGCTTGACCCAGCTCCATCAGCAGAAAGCAAGTGGACCGATGTGGCTGGAGCAGAAGGTGGGAAAGATCATATGCAGCCTCGTGCTGGTGACAGGGCTCGTACTTTCACTCTGAATGACTCTCCATTTGAAAACACCATCTCTCATGGGGGCCCAGCGTGCAACAGCTGCAAACAGCAGCCTTCTCAGTAGTGTATGCAGCCTATTGCCCATACAGGTTGCCCTAAGGGAACTTGAAGACAGATAACGTCCAGTGGACATTCATGACAGGCATGCTGTCTCCAATTCAGGCTCCAGACAGGTATGTGTGGCAATTTTGGAAAGCCCCAGGACACAGAGGCCAGGGTTCACATTGGACAAGTCATTAGGCCCATCCATACCAACCTGTAGAACAAGGAGCACATGACTGAGGCCCTCCACAGGGCCAAGATCAAGTTCCTTGGCCCCTAGAAGAGCCACAAGTCCAAGAAGTGGGGGTTCATTAAGTTTAAAGTGGATGAATTTGAAAACATGACTAGCAAAGCAGCTCATCTTGGATGGGCTGTGGGATCAAATACATCCCTAATCGTGGCCCCTCTGGACAAATGCTGGGCCCTGAACTCATGAGCACCTTGGTGCTGTCCCCACCTTACTCATGCTCACCAGTAAACCCTACTTTCCTGTCAAAACAAAACAAAACAAAACAATCTTTCCCTGATCG
Organism: Nanger dama; assembly: GCA_917880005.1. Classification (NCBI taxonomy): domain Eukaryota; kingdom Metazoa; phylum Chordata; class Mammalia; order Artiodactyla; family Bovidae; genus Nanger; species Nanger dama. The sequence continues at coordinate 22,482,156 of CAKJTW010000025.1, read as the reverse complement.
CATTACACCAGAATAAACTGATTGTTCACCATGTTCCAAGCATTCTGATAAGCTCTGGGAATATACATATTAATAAAGTCCAGTCCCTCTATAATAAGGAAATAGATATTTAGACAAATGTATCTAACACAAGGTAGAAAGCAAGTTAAGTGTTGTTAAGAGAGATGGCTGGCCTGCAGGAGAGCTGAGACCCCTCTCAGCTTCAGGGAGGAGGCAGTCAGGTTTGGTTCACAGAGGTAGTTCCCATACATTCCCATACGATGGGTGGTGAAGGATGCATTGAATTCGAATACAGGGGTCACTTAGGTACAAAACTTTCTAAGAAAACAAGTCAAGGGATGGAGGTGAAAATATGCCTGATATTTTCAGACAGCTATGAGAATTGACTAAGATGGGAAATGCTTGAAGGTGAGTAATTGGAAATGAGTTTGGACAAGAAGTTTGAAAGTAGATGTTTGAGGTACGTAGATGCAAGACAGAATTAGTGAACCCTTATTAGCTCTGGGGTATAATATGCCTTCTACATCCTTTCCAGATATGCTTGCTTACGTCTCTATAGGAAAGATTTCATAGGAGAAAAGTACATGTGGTGAACGTACAGGAATTAAACTGAACTCTCCTTTTGCAATTTGGTGAAAAATTTTAAGTTATATTATTAGAGACAATTTAATATACCAGTCCCTTACCCCCCCAGCACTGCATTGATGAGGAATGTGAGTCCTAAAGGTTTAATAAGCAATGAAAGGTCACACTATTAATAACTGATGAATCAGGAATCAGACTTATGTCCCGTTACTTTCCTGCTACATTTTTTCTGCTCAGCTCTACCAGATCTTTCCATTACTGTACAAAGCAAGATACGGATGACACACATTTAGTGCTTCAAATCCAGATCCTGAGCTATCTTATTGTCACACACATGATATTAATGACTCATCTGCTCTTCCTCCCCCATCTGGGTGCAATCTACCTCCTCAAAACTCCTGCACACTGTCAGTGGTGACTGAGCTGTACAGCTGTAGGCAAGGCCTTCCAAATACTCCACTGTGGCATCTTCCACCCCTGCTAACTTCTCTGAGAACAGAAAAAATGGAATTCCCTTTCCCAAGAGATATTTGTCACCACCACGCCATTAAGAAGTTTTGCTTCCGCTTATTTGCTCAATATTCCTTACAAGAAGATCCTGACTTGTTATTTTTCAATAATTGAGCTTAGCAACCAGATTAACATGCTTTTGGATTTTTCAAATTTATTTCTAATGAAAAGCAGAGTTGACAGAAAGCAAGAGAGAATCAGCCAACTTAGCCACAAAAGTAAATTTTAGCTCTTTGCTTGTACCTTAAGGCAGTGGTGCCTAACCTCTTTGGCACCAGGGACCAGTTTCATGGAAGACAATTTTTCCACAGACTAGGATAGGGGGTGGGGTCAAGGAGAGGGTGGATTCAGGATAATTCAATTACATTACATTTATTGTGCACTTTATTTCTATTACTACTACATCAGCTTCACCTCAGATTGAAAATGAAAGTGAAGTTGCTCAATTGTGTCCGACTCTTTGCGAACCCATGGACTGTAGCCCACCAGGCTCCTCCATCCATGGGGTTCTCCAGGCAACAATACTGGAGTGGGTTGCCATTTCCTTCTCCAGGGGATCTTCCCAACCCAAGAATCGAACCCATGTCTCCCGCATTGCAGGCAGACGCTTTAACCTCTGAGCCACCAGGGAAGCCCTCACCTCAGATTATCAGGCATTAAATTCTGGAGATTTGGGACCCCTGCCTTAAAGAAGGACTTGAAAATTTGGGAAACGGCCTTCTAAGATGTTTCATCTGAATCCTGAAAATAAAAAACTAGCTTCAAGACTCAATCTAATTCCTATTTCAGGAAACCTTCTGCGAACAAACCCATTCCCCAAATCTGTGCTCCCGTGAAATGCCACACATACCTTTAAGATGATGGTGCAGAACGCACTGCACTGTGACGATTGCTCTCCACGTCTCTTCTTTCCCACCAGGTTCACAGCACCTATCACAGTGGAGAAGAAAGGAGAGGGAGGGAGGAAGGAAATGTTTGATGCACATGTTTTCCAAACTAACTCAAGACACATGATCTGGCAAAGAATGTCTTGGCTGCTAATTGGCTAAGAGTAATTTGAAGAGAAAGAGCTTGGGTGTTAACACTAGGATTCCATGCACACTGCTGGTTTGTGATGACACTAGAAAAGAATGTTCTAATTTGAGACTGAAAAATCTATGATGCTCATTTACTCTGCACACATTACATCTCAAACCTGGACTGCCGAAAATCAACATTTCATGGATCTGTGGCTATTTTTATGAAAGCTTATACAGGCCCATTTTGGTCTAGATACATTTGTGCTTTATGTACTTGATCTATAGATAGTTTTATATTGGCCTTACAGTGAAATAAAACATGATGCAATGTATGTGTGGCAAAAACCATGGCAGGTGGGTACCACAGTACCTGAGGTTCTAACTGTTGGTGAATGACAACACTCTAGTACCTATCCTTCAACCTCTCCTTCTCTCTACTGCTTGTCCAGTAAGATGTGCTGTGTCTGTTTTTCTGCATTGCCATTTTCTTTCCCGTATTAACTGCTTGTGATTCCACAGCTACACAGAGCAACATGGCACATGCTTCACTGTTAAGTTTTTATTTTTGAAAAAAAAAAAAAATTTAAGATAGGTTATAACCCATCATCATGAACCCTGTGGCAGGACAACAAAGCTGATTTATCATTTTCAACTCTTTTTCTGTTCACACCAGCTCTCAACCCAAATACTTATTGAGTCCAGCTTACGTAAGCATAGATTAAATAAAGATAGTGATATCCCCTTAGAGTGGCTGAAATATCTTAAATCTCTTCTGCACCATTACTCTACCGGAAAACTGCTTTGGGCATGTTGATTTTGGCTGGTATCCTTTGTAAGGAACTCAGCAACTGGTCATGTCTAGGGGTGTCTGTACACCTGTGTTTTTGATCTCTAATACACAGGACATTGGAATTAGATTTGTATGCTTGAGAATCATTAATCAGTGATGAGTCTCACCTTGCCAAATGACTTTAAAGATTGGTATGAAAAAATTAATATCAGATGTTTGCATTAGGATATTAATTCTCACTAGTATTTTACTAAGACATTGAAAGATTTCTGCAAAAGGAGATATAAACAAAGAATGTCCCAGGATAGAAGAACACATAATGAAGGCAGCATGGACTACTCAAGGGGACAACAGAATTGAAGCAATTCAGAATCTCAAGCCGTGACTATTTTTTAGCACCCGTTATATGCTGGAACATGTACATATATAGTCATAGCCATATATATAAATGTAGGGTATAATTATGAGTTCTTTTTGGTGGTGGTTATTCAGTTGCCCAGTTGTGTCTGACTCTTCATGACCCCATGGACTGCAGCATGCCAGACCTCCCTGTCCCTCACCATCTCCTGGAGTCTGCCCAACTTCATATCCATAGCATTGATGATGCCATCCAGCCATTTCATTCTCTGAAAATCTCTTCTCTTTCTGCCTTCAAGCTTTCCTAATCTTTCCTTTGGGAGATTCAAAGGAATACTTGACCATCTCTGTGAAGAGACTGACTGGGGCTGAGCCACAGCTTGCAGAAAACTTTTGGGTGGGGCCAGAAGAATCAGGAACCTTTCACATTGATTTTGTTTACCACAATCATTTGTCTTTTTTGCAAAGTTTTAACTTTCACATGAAGCCATACTTATTATATTGAAGTATGGAATTATCCGTACTTATGTTAGATGTCATCCCTCGAGTCTGAGTGTTTTAATATCTAATTTTTGATATAAGACAAGTTATTTATGATTCCTTCTGGCTCCATATCACCTGCCACTTTAACAAATAAGTCTTCACCTATCTCAATAAAAAGATGTTGGCCCCGGGCCAGATCAAGGACCTGCAGGTTCACCTTTTCTCTAGGGATCTCCCTTCTGACAGCCACTGCAGCACTCTGCCAATTACACAGCCATCAAATTGAAAGCCATCAAGCTGTTTCCATCTTCACTCTAAGGTTTTACAAAGCACCCAGCTCGAATACCTTATCAAGACTACAGGATTTTATAAATGGCTAAAATTTGATCCACAAAATGAAATGAAGATGTGAGGGCATAATCTGTTCTTAGGGATTATGGCTAATTCCCAGGGATTGCTGCAACTTTTATAATTGCTCAATTTTTTTTTTTTCACTTAATCTATTTAAAAATCAGAACCATTGCCAAGTTTTCTAAAGCTTTTGGAAATCGATACTGGCTTGGTCATGCAGTACTTCCCAGGTCCCCACACACTACAGACATGGCCGAAAGCATCTCAACCATCTCCTCTGTGGCTCTGCCCAGCTCAGCATTAGGCAGGCCAGCAATTTCACCTGGGCAGAGGGCTCCATTTCCTTTACCGAAAGGTAATACTCCTTGGGAATCACTTTATCTTGACTGGGCTTCTAGATCCTTCCCTTAATGTCTGTTCTTCTCTTTCCTGACTTTTTTGAGTACTGATCTGAGGAGAAGTTAAAAGAGGCATTTAATAATTTATGCAGTTGACAACTGACACCTTGCTTTAAAAAAAAAAAAAATACATGACATCAAATATAATGTACCTAAAAAACGAAGGTGCTTCAACTCACTGAGCCTAAAAGAGCTGATATGAGTGAGAAGATGGAAAGGGTGAACATGTTTCTAGAGAGACTGCTTTTATTTGCAAGAAATTCCCTCTACAGCTGGTGAGCCTGTCAATACAACAAGAAGGGTGGAGGCCGTCTCTCTCAAGATGATCTGAGGAATAATGGTGAGCAACCAGGTAGCTGATGCAGTGTGAGAAGGCCTGTCGTCCACGCCTCTACCTCCTCTGAGAGATCTGCCCTGTTCATCTGTCAGTTCAGCAGAAGCTCTGTCTGTGACGACCAGAAGCCTGGCGGTAAGTCAATATGTTCCCCTTGAGACAAGGAAAATTCCGTAGGTCAGACTTGCAAGGCAAGTAGACTACAAAAAGTGCCAAGTGCATACAAATGCTGTAGTAAATTAAGATAATGATATTGGCTGTTTATTGTAGATAAAACCTAAATCTGTAATAGAAGCATCTAGGAGATTTCTAGCGCCCAGTGTATCAACATCAGAAAGAGCAGTTATGATTGTTGTCAAGGAAAAAAATATAAAATAAAATCCAGGGCCTAACATTTAGAGATATAACGCTTTCATATCCTTCAGTCTTCTTTCCTTTGTGATTTCCACAGGATTTTCATTTCCAGAGATATTATACTACTTGCTTTCAAAGGAATTCAATATTTTCATTCAGAAAAGTAATTTCACAGGAAAGTAACACAGAGTGATGTCCTGGGTATTCATTTTCTGAGCCAATCTTACAAAGTCAATTTGTGCTGCATGGTGCTGGGGCGACATGAAAAGGTGCAGATGCTGTGTCTCTGGGTTTCTGGGGTCCTCTTCTTCCCTCCCAGTCCCCTCCTGCAGGACACCCCATAAGCATTTGAAAAGAACTGTCTGGCGGTGAAACAAAACAGGCCACCTGGCTCCCTTAATAACCTCACCCAGTGTCACCCAAAGACATTGATCCCGAGCCCAGGACTCGATTACAGCTTCATCCCCTCTGCCCTGTAGGAAAAGTCATATCTCCATAACCATCACAATCATCCTGTTTCTTTTCTTCATGTTGTTACAGAAATTAGAGGAGAAGGCAGCCAGCCTAAGGTGAAAGACGAGGAGATGAGTGACTTCCTCGGGTACTTCTGTGCAGATAAAAGCTAATTCTGATAAAACCAAGACTGAAATCCTTCCAGCCCACAGAAAGTCAAGGTCAGACAACATGAACCAATCAAGTTGAAAGCTGCCTGATTTTTTTTTTTCAGAAGTGAGTCAGAGACTGACAGAGGTGGATGGAGGAAGGATGAGGGGGAAGAGGGAAGAAGGAAGGAGAAAAGCCCCCCATCGAGATGAACAGATGGACTGACAGAGTGAACGAGAGATGGAGATGGACGGGGGAAAAGGAGCTCCTTCTCCTGTTCCTTACGTATTTCAGGATCAAAAGGCACAGGAAAAAAAATAATCTTCAAGTTTTTCATCAGGCCCTGGGGGTGATGGGACCACAAGGTCCAGCTGCCAATGGATGTTTTTCCTGGGGGTTTGCAAGTCAGCCACGTGCCCTAACCTTGAGGATGCTGTTTATTCCTGGGGGAGAGAGAAGCCAGCAGCCCCAGCCCCACCCCCATCGGAGCAGAGTGGGCATTACCAGCGAACAAAGAAAGAGCGCTGTACAGCAACAAGCATTTGGTTTTGATTAGAGCATATTCAGAGACTGTGCAAGTTCTATTAAAATAAGCACAAAACCATCTTAAAGGGCTTTTTCTTTTCTTTCTCTTCCCCCCTCGGTTTATATTGTTAATCTTTCTTCCTGGACGGCTCCTCACAAATGCCTTTTGTTTTCTTGTGTGATTCTACGTGCCAGGACTCTAAGAAGGCAGGACGGAGGTCCTATTCTGGCATGCTTTCAAGTCTCTTCCATAGGAGATGAAGGCTCGTTGCTGTGCCTTCAAGGGTATAAATTTAGAGGCCGCCAAACCGTCCGGGAGGTAATTCAAATGCTGGTAAATGGTGGAATCCACCCTGGCCCCCTGCTCCTATGAATACCCTGGCACTTACCCCACTCAGAGGAAACGAAACCAATTTGGGAAAGCGTAGACAGAATAAACATGCAATTAAAATGGTCATTCCTCCTGGTTTCTTCCTTTAGTTCTTTTTTAACACTGCATCCCATTCTATAATCTGATGATGAAATGGGCCTAGCTAATTATAACAACGTACAAAAGATCGCTGTCTTTTTCCCCACAGTGTCTAGGCTAGCTTTGAATATTTTTTTTGGTAGTGGGGGCTCAGGGGGTGGTGAGGAACGGGAAGAGAGGTGGACGAACTTCAAGGGAAGCCGTCATTTTGGAAGAGCCGCTGTTTTTTTATATTGTTTCCAACCCTTTGCCAAGGTGAACATTTCAGAAATGGCACTTCCCTTTCAATTTATCTATCTTCTTCCTTTATCCATAGATAGACAAATAAAAATGAATCTTTCCAGAGGCAGCATGCATGCCACTTCTATATATTCTTCAGATAGCTTATTTTTATTCAGCTTAAAGCATAACCTATCATTTTTATTCAAGATTCCATCCAGCCTCTCTCTCTCTCTCCAAGCAAGCCTTCAAGAAGCCCTGCTGCCCTGCTTTGTTCCAGAGACTCTGCTAAAGGCCAAAAGATGGAGATAGCACACCCATCTGGTCTGTTTTCACATCTGAAGAGAAGGGTTTGAGAGAGCCCCTCCAGTGGAAGGAACAGGGTGGTCGGGAATAAGCACTGCAGTCTTCTCTTTGTTTGTTTGTGATTAGCTTCTTGTGCTCATCTCAGGAAGACTCTTAATATCCATGGGGAAATAACACCATGAAACGAAGCTCACCCAGCAAACAGGAGGATTCGTTGCCAGGGCTTTGAAATACTTACACTTAAAGATTCCATTTCAGTGTCAAAAAAACATAAGCATCTCACTTCTCTCCTCATGCTAGTCTCCTGTTGTTCCCTTTAGCCCTCCCCTCTGCCTAATTCTCAATCGTGTGTGAATTTTCTATGTATCAACCTTAAAGCATCTGCTAGAAAATAACAGCCAACCTGTATATGAAATAGGAATAGATTCCATGTCAGAGCAAAATTAAGATCTTGATGCCTCCGCGTTTCCGTGATATTACCCTCATGCTTGGTGAATAAATACCACAGGAATACCAAACAGCGGTGGAGCAAAAATGAATATTGAAATTTATAAAATGGCCAGTGTCCAAAATCGTAATATTCACAGGGAAGTGTTTTGACATCTGAGATAACCTCCATTTTCCTTCAGAGCTGAGCATGCTTGATTTGGTAGGATGGATTTGAACAAATAACATTATTACAACGCATTTCAAATTGTTCGCCTCTTTTTTAACCCCTTCAATTTTTACAATGCCCCTAGTTTTAAATAAGAAAGGGCTGAAAGCATAAAGTTTTAAGTCAAATGATTTGGGGCTGGAATCCTTGTTTTGTCACTCTCTTAAGTGTTTAGCTTCGGGTACCTGAATGACTCTTTCCATGCTTCAACTGGCATCTGTGAAGTGGGGAAACCAACAGACCCATTCTCACAGGGTAGTGGTGAAGATTAAATAACAATATATATTATAGATGACATAAAAAGTCATGATAATTATCACAGCTAACATTTATTGCGTATTTTAAAATCAGTATCAGTCACTGTTTTAAGAGTCTTACACATAATAGCTTGTTAACTACGAGACAGAGTTGTTGGAAAGATTAAATGACTTAATTCATGGAAACGAAGTAATACATTTATGCCGAGCACACAGTAATGCACTATAAATGTGATGACAGTGATGCTCATGTAACTCTCAGTCAGTTCAGTCGCTCAGTCGTGTCCGACTCTTTGCAGCCCCATGGACTGCAGCACGCCAGGCCTCCCTGTCCATCACCAACTCCTGGAGCTTGCTCAAACTCATTTCCATCAGGTCGGTGATGCCATCCAACCACCTCATCCTCTGTTGTCCCCTTCCCCTCCTGCCTTCAATCTTTCCCAGCAACAGGGTCTTTTCCAATAAGTCAGTTCTTCGCATCAGGTGGCCAAAATATTGGAGTTTCAGCTTCAGCATCAGTCCTTCCCATGAAGATTCAGGACTGACTTCCTTTAGGATTGACTGGTTTGCTCTCAGAACCTTCTAAGAAAGGAATTGTTATTAGGCCTATTATACAAATGAGGAAACTGAGACCCAGAGTAAATATTTTAGAGTTGAACACAACTGGACGACTGAACAACAAAAACCCAGTATTACAGATTAGGAAATAGTGAAATGATTCAAGCAGACAGTATAGTCCCAACCACTGTACTATATGTCAAAGCTCTTTACAAAATATAAAATATGACATATATTAATGTCAATGATATATGTGTGTATGTGTGTACACAGACACACAGTTGATTTCTCATATTACAAAAAGAAATATTCTGGTTAAGTTTCTACCACCCAGGCAGGCCAACCCCACCAGAGTGGAAGCTGTGACTGGTGCCTGGCCTGATTAAAATTCTGAAATCATCATATTTTCTTCTCAGTCTCCTTTCTGTCCATATTTTCTTTTCTGGCTGACAGGGGTTGTTCAGCTGGGCTTTGTGTGAGTTACAAAGCAGCAACAATTACATGAGGGAGTCCAGGAGCAGGTTCACCACACACACAAAAAGAGTTGTCATAAACACTGTGCATTTAACGCAGTGCTTCCTTCTTTACGTCAGATTAATTAAGGAGCAGATGTTCTGTCATACCCTGCGCTAGGTATGGTTATCTTTCAGATTCCAACTCCTCCATTTGCTGGGTTTTAATTTGCATCATTATGCATTTCCAGCCTGGGGCATGAGTAGTCAAGTGGTAAACATTAGCTATACTGCACTGTATTTCCAAATGCACCTTCACTATTAGGCTGACTAATAGAATTCAATTCTATTTTCAGCCGAATCCTCTCAATTTTCATTTGCTTTTGACACATTACATGGCAGAAGGAGAGAGTGAGGGAAAATGAGGGAACAAGAGGAACCCACAGCCTTGTCTGTGTGCAGGCCTCAAGTCTGAAGACAGCCCCCCTTCTGGTGGGTTTTGGCCACCACTGCCTTGTTACACACAGCTGTGACAGCCTTGAAATTTCCCCACCCATCCTCATCTCAGCGGTTGACACTCCAACTATGGCAAGATGTCCCTGCTGTTGCTAAAAACTGGAGATGCTAAAGTCAATTCTGATTTTCTAAATGCAATTCCTAAAACCTGATGTCAAAAAAGTTTTCAGGCCACCATCAAAGTCCGGTATGAATTAATCTGTCATGATAACACAGCCTCACTTGCCAGGCATTTCAGGCCAGAGTTTGGGAAAGGCAGCAGATATCTGGGTTGACAATTTCATTTAAAGGACAGAAAGCTTTCTGCTTTCTTTTCATTGGTATCTTGATTTAATGAACACACAAACAGACCATGGCCATATGCTCCAAATACCAGCTTGCTGTTCTTCAAGAAGCAGCTTGGGAAAATGCCAACGCAAGAAGCTTGGAAGAAACTTGAAAAGGCTTTAAGACATATCTTTGTAGCCTGAGATAGCAAATGCATCAGTGATTAATTACACTGGGGTTGGACGTGAACAGGAACGCCAATAAGGCGTCCGCAGCACTGCAATAGTGGGCACGTCGGCCTGATGATAGAATCCTTCCTGTTTTGATTTCCCGAGTTTCCTTTCTATTGGTAACGCATTCACATGCAGGTCAGAGATGTAAGATGGCAATATCATGCTACTTCTCATTACAGAATCATTAGGTAGGGTATCACCACAATCAGCAAGGGTGTGGCCCTAGGAAGGGGAATTCCAGAATCTGTGCCAGAATATTCTTGTCTGAAGAGAAATCTGTGATGGTCTCTTCCTGAAAAACCCCTCTACTACATCCCCCAGAGATGCTGAAAAACATCAGCATCTCTGGGGGTGGTTTAACCCTTCTGGCAACACAATCCACAGACTCTCCCAAAAATGACTTTGAGAACTGATCCCCCTCCTTCAGAATCCAGGGAAGAAGGTTGCTGAGGGTGTAGAGTAAGAAAGGTCATCTTCTTTCCAGTGGAAGAAAAGCGACTTTTTAATCCAGAGCACAAAGCATCACTGAGCTTAATAAGATCAGGTCTGGAGGTCTGTGTCATCTACTTTAAGTACAAGAACCTGGCCATGTGTATGTCGAATGGCTTCCCATCACTTACAAGACATAGTCTAGAATTCTTTACCTTTTATACATGCTCCTTTATGACCTAATCTTGTCTTAAGGTTTAGTCTTAGCTCCTGTTTGCCCCTCCTACACTCTATATTCCCCTTATCACACTACATGTAACAGGCATAAGGTTGGATGCTGGCCCTTTTAATCTCTAGGCTTTTGCACACTTGTTACCTGTACCTGAAAATCTCTTCTCTACATTGTCTTTCTAGGAAAAATTTTGCCTACATTCCTATCTCTTGGGATATTGTCCCAAATTTCTCACAAATACTTCGATATCTCTCCTTGAATTTCCCACCAACACCTCAAACCAAACACATTTATGACTTAACTCATCTTCCCTTCCAGACAACCTCCACTTTGTAATCCCCAACGCCAATTAGTGGTACCTAAAGACATAGGGCAGTAATACTCAAAATATTGATCTTGTTTCACTTCTAACTCCTTAATAGCCAGGCACTAGATCATTCCTGATGAGTGTTTCTCTGGAATCATTCTCCCATATAAAATCTTTAAGCGCTACCTAAATTGTCTCCCAGGTTTTTCCTTTCGACTGTCAATTCCCTGCATCAGATATTGGTTTTATCTCACCTGGCCTACTGTGATAATCACTTAATTGATTTCATTTCTGTCTGTCTTTCTATCCATTTCATCTTGAGCCACAGGCTTAAACTGTGATGCCTTAAGTTTTCATTCAGTCATTCATTTGACATGGATAAGCCTATGTGCCAAATACTAGGAAATACATCCCTTAAGAACAGAATTCCATATCCATTTACAGTGTCAACCAGTGATTGGTATTTAGACACTTCTAAATAAGTGAGTATTCAGTAAACGACTGAATGAATAGGGTTTAAGGTTTAGTTGGAGAGATGAGTTATTAAATCATCAGAAGCTAAAAATAATCAAACGTTTCTCTGCAATACTTCAGGACAATTTGTAATTGATTGCCAGATGAAAGATATTAGCATTCTGGACTAACGTAGTCAGAAAAACCCTTAGAGAAGGTAAAGGAGAAGAGAGAGAACTAAGATTTATTGAGTACCTATTATGCATCTAGCCCTACCTATGCTATGTGAATTGTATACATTATTTTATTTATTTATTACAGCAACCCTATTAGTAAGCCTATTTTACAGATGAACCTACAAAGACTCACGAAGGATAAATAGCTTGCCCAAGGTCACATAGCTAGAAGGGAGGAGAACTGAGGTTTGAATCAAGATGCATGCTGCCTCAGTGCCTCCCTCTTTCCACTGAAACAAACTGGAAAAGAAGAGGTGGTTGCAAAAACATTCCCAAGGGGACTAGATAGGCTTTCGTTACTGATTTGACATGACAGACCTCAATAAATAATGGATCAAAATTTATGCTCAAATTTCAAGTAATGTTTGGGAGGAATACAGGAAGTGTGAATTGGGTGGCTTTATAGAAGATAAACAACAGTCTTCCCACGGCTATTTCCATGGCTATTTCTTATAGAGATTCTTTAGTAAAGCAAAGGGAAAAAATACTAAATTGCTGCTCAGTGAAGGCAATTCTAAAATCACCAACCAACCATGGATGGTGTAGTACTGGGGTATATATTCAGCGGGGGGCGGCGGGAATGCATGTAAGCAGACTCATGCAGTTCAAACCCCGTTGTTCGAGGGTCAACTGTAGATCATCCTTTGGTTTCTGCAGGGGATTGGTTCCAGGACTCCCACCTCCTACCAACAGATACAAAAATCTGAGGATGCTCAAGTCCCTTATATAAAATGGCTTAGTATTTGCATATAACCTACTCACAGACTCCTGCCTACTTTAAATAATCTCGAGATTACTTATAATACCTAATACAATGTAAATGCTATGTAAATAGTTGGAAATACAATGCAAATGCTATGTAAATAGTTGCTGGCTTGCAGCAAATTCCAGTTTTGCTTTTTAGAACTTTCTAGAATTTTTTCTGAACATTTTCTATCCATGGTTGGTTAAATTCACAGGTGTGGAACCCACCCATATGGACAGCTGACTGTATGTGGTTAGGGTCTTCATGGGTTCTATAGTGCCTGCAGGATATCAGATAAATGCATCACTAAAAAATAAAAAATAATCATGAACTTACTTTCTAAGGTTTGGGGTGGAGGGCATGCCTGGTCAGACTGTGGTATGATATGATCAGTTTGGTTAGTAGGAACAAGTTTAAAGAGGTTGAGGGTGAGATAATATGATCAGTAAGAGCTGGGCAGAACTTTCCACAGCCCTTGGGATAGAGTTCCATCCAGCGTTGGAACACTGCCTTAGGATCCTCAAATCTGCCTAGTTACAGTCTGCTCAGCACTTGTGGTAGTAAGAACCTCTTTCCATCATCTGAATGATCTAACAGTGAGAAACTGCTTCTTTTTTGGAATCAAAATCTACCTTCTAGTTCATCTTCTGGTCCTATCTCCACTGGCCCTTTAAAATTTAATGGTTCTTTCTCTATTTCCTGACAACCTTTGTATCTCCCTTCAGTCTCTTCTAGGCTAGAAGCTGCAGAGTAAATTTATTATACATTTTTATCTGGCCTATTATATCCACTTTGTAAATGAAAAGCAATATGCTCAAGCCAACAAGGCTAACAAGCATCAAAGCAAGAATCTGAACTCAGGCCTGTGTGATACCCAAACCCCTTTTCCTTCTATTACAATTTGCTGCTTTAACCTTCCCATTGAATATTTATTTACAGATAATCTCTTTCCACTGCTAAATTTTTAAGTGATGCAAAGAACACCAAAGTAAATTGGTTAGTCAAAAAATAAATATGAAAGGATGACAAAAAATAGCATATTTTAAAAAAAATTATTGAAGTATAGTTGACATACAATATTAGTTTCAGGTGTACAACATAATGATTTGACATTTATACACATCAGGAACTGATCACCACAATAATTCTAGTAATCATCTGTCACCATACAAAGTTACCACAATGTCATTGACTATATTCCCTATGCTTTATAGTACATCCTCATGACATTTATTTTACAACTGGAAGTTGGCATCTCTTAATTCTCTTCATATTTTTCACCTAACTCCCCAGCTGTCTCCCCTCTGACAACCACCAGTTAGTTCTCTGTATGAGTCAAAAACAGAATATTTTTGAGGACAGAAGATGATTATGCCTGACATCAAGGTGTAAGAGAAGTATTACATTAGGTTTAAGTATTTTATTTATCTGTGAGCTTCCTGGCACTCAAGGCAAAAAGAGAAGTAAAACTAGAGCTTCAAATTTCTCACCATAGGAAAATGGAAACTAACCAGTTCATGAGAAGAGAAAAATGTTTTCCTGACACTGCATTCTAAAAAGGATTCTCAAAAGCATTTATCACATAGCTGTAAGGAGAAATCATCACTTAGATGTTGAGTAAAACAACAGATGATGCCTTCAAAGTGGTTTTGCTGCCACTTAAGTCACTTCAGTCGTGTCCGACTCTGTGCGACCCCATAGACGGTAGCCCACCAGGCTCCCCCATCCCTGGGACTCTCCAGGCAAGAACATTGGAGTGGGTTGCCATTTCCTTCTCCATGCATGAAAGTGAGAAGTGAAAGTGAAGTCACTCAGCCGTGTCCGACTCTTAGCAACCCCATGGACTGCAGCCTACTAGGCTCCTCCATCCGTGGGATTTTCCAGGCAAGAGTACTGAAGTGGGGTGCCATTGCCTTCTCCATCAAAGTGGCTTTACAGAAGATAAAACAACAGTCTTGCCATGGCTATTTCCATGGCTATTTCTTATAGAGATTCTTTATTAAAGCAAAGGGGAAAATACTAAATTGCTGCTCAGTGAAGGCAATTCTAAAATCAGCAAAGCCAATGTAATTCACAAGCATTCCCATAAGAACAAAGTCCAGAAAAACTGAGGAATGGGCTCTTTTACTGGCCCAGACAGTTAGAACGTCGGAGAGGCTAACTGTGCTCTGGCCAGAGACTAATATAAAGAAATGTCTTCACAATACGTGTACTTTGATAATCTCATTTTCAGCTGGGTTTATGTTTCCATTACCTGGCCTTTCAGTTTGGATCTCCAAATGGTTCCTTCCAGCTCCTTCTCTTTATCATATTTTCCAAGCTCATAATTTCACTTCTAGGCCCTGCATTTCTCAGAATTATCTTCTCCCCAAAGACCCTTCCACTTGATGAGCCCAGGATCGTCTTCCTTCTGCAGGTTCTGCTTCAGCCAGGGACACAGGCAGCCCAGTGGGCACCTGGTCAGCAAATCCCTTCGAGAATTTCTCAAAAAGCAATCAATTCAACTGTGCTCGGGAAGAGAACTCAAGCAATCAATTCCAGCCTGAGCTTTCTGGCAGCACGGAAGGGGCAGTTCCTCTGTGTGGCTGAAAGAAGCAAATTCCATCGTTTTTTGATATGAGACATTCCACTGGCACGATTGACATTCTGTTAGGGTAATTGTGGAATCCGACATACTTTTCCAGTTGAAGGGGCAAGGCAGGGTATGAAAAGGCTTGCAGATACAATCAATTTTTTTTTTTTTTTAAGATTTAAATCTGCTTAAGAGCTCAGCTAAATCTCGGGTTGACTTCAGAATATGGGATTGTTTCCCCCTCAGTTGCCTTTGTTTTAGTTGAAAAACACTAACAAAATTCTAAATAAAATTAAGAATTTATCTACATTCATCCTCATCCAACTGACTTCCCTTTACCATGCTCTTTCCTAGACTTTCCTCATATAAAGACATAATTTTTTAAAACAAATTACTGCATGGGCATACATTGGCATTCTGAGTTTTTTCCCCATTCAGTTTTATAAACATTTTCCTACTACACAGTTACCCCATGGTTTTCATAATTATCATTTATGATGAAGCCACACTTCCATTAAGCAACTGCGTTATGATTTAATTAACCATTTCACTACACAACACAGACATTTAAGTTGTTTGAATTATTTGGCTTATTTCCACATGACAAGCTCAGAGGAGTTAAAATTTTAAACTAAACCATAAAAATATGGTTCTTTACATCTTGTCAAACTGATTTTTCAATGACAGTTCGCTCCCATTTACATGTTCATCAGTAACTCATGAAAATATCATCTTCGCCACAGCCACGCCAACACTGGGGATTTGTATTTTTTAAACATTAATGTAAAAGGTAGAGAGTGGCACACGTGCATGTATTTAGTTAAGTGGCTAGAAAAATGTAACAGTTGTCATCAACAGACAGTGATCGTGCCAATCAAAGAGCCCTTCCATCTCTTCCTTGTCAAAAGCCCAGATTTTGTTCTCATTTTCATCTTTCCCAATGTCACTCAGAAATAAACACTTATTAGCCAAAGACAATCTTGAAAATCCCATTTCACTGACAATGAGACTTAGGAAGGGGGCCACAGAGATTTTAGAAAGGGATTCTTTGCTTCTAAAGAAGGCAGATGAAACAACTGAACACAACTGGATACTCTATATTAAAACTCGTAACATAACCATAGTCATTGTATCATGTACTTTGGACTATACCTGTCTGACTATATATCCTTAGTGATATATGCTCTAAGAACAAAAAGAACTGCAAAGAAATCTACTAATTTACTGAGTAGGGTTTTTAAACTCATAGTGATGTCAGTGTTTTAATTTTAAGCAATTTTATTTGTATTGTAATATGCATAATAATTATATATTATATAATCTATTGTTATATTGTATTATGCTATATTATATATATACTTTGTTACATTATATAGATAGATACAAATATATTATCTGTTATTAGAAATGAAGATGTGCACTTTAAGGGAAAAATCCAAATATAAAGTAAAATAAGACAGTGTAATATTAAATTTGAACTGCAAATATCAATATAAATTTATGATTACATAAATAATAATGTATGTGTGTGGAATATATATATATATATATATACACCACACACACACATATATATATGTCCCTAGCTCTTTCAAGTACAAGAAGACAGAAGGGATAATAAACTATCATCAATAAATACCCTGACAACATACCTTGGTTTCTAAATGCCAGTCCCCACCTAAGGTAACAAGAGCTTCTTAAAGACATGGCTAATCTATGTCTGGGACAGGACAAGATTAATCTTAGATAACTTCAGTTCAGTTCAGTCACTCAGTCATGTCCGACTCTTTGCGACCCCATGAACTGCAGCACACCAGGCCTCCCTGTCTATCACCAACTCCCGGAGTCCACCCAAACCCATGTCCACTGAGTCAGTGATGCCATCCAATCATCTTATCCTCTGTTGTCCTCTTCTCCTCCTGCCCTCAATCTTTCCCAGCATACTGTCAGAAAGCAAAGGAACACTCAGTAACTAAAGGGATAATGTCAAAGCACACAGGAGTCAACTTGAAGGGGTTCCAACTGGCTAAACTTGGGAGAATTTAAGGAACAAAAAAAATAATCACTGTACTTGATTATAACATTAAAAATAAATATATGACTCCATAGTAGCATTTAAGTAAAAGAAGGAGTTCTTTTCTTTAAAGGGAAAAAAAAAAAGAAAACAGGTTGACAAATGTGAAAGGAATGACAGAATTAGAACATTACTATTTTGTAACCTGCAATATAATAAGAAATTCAGTGGATTCTGAAATCACCAGCTAGAAAGAATATGAGAGCAAAGTATCATCCCTTGTCTCTAGATTAATTGCTGAACACTGCAGGGAATATAACCTTTGTTATGGAGAGATATGACTGTCACCATCTCAACCAGTGATCAAACTTAATATCATTAATAGTAGGCCATCCTCACACTCTGCCTGATATGCTGCAATGTGCTATACATGGCATCGCCCATGAAGTTGTATTGCCTAAAATAACTAAACCTACTCAAGGCTCTAGACCTGATGTCTGCAAGTACACTTAATTGAGCAAAAAGTTAAATGACACTATTAGGAAACAATCACAAAAATCTAGAATGTGGCACTTATTACAAGACCTGAACTCTTCAAGACATCAATGTCATAAAGAATTAAAAGATATGGGGACTCATAAATAAATAAAAACAGGCTTAAAAAAACAGATATAAAGGATATCTGGGGGCCAATGAAGAATTTGAATATACATTAGATCTGAAATAATATTATGTAAGTTTAGTAACTTTGAAGTCTGATTGTTGTACCATTCTTAGTCAGGATATTATCCTTATTCTTAGGAGATGCAAGCTGAACTATTTAGAATGAAGTGTCATGATATCTGCAACTTAATTTCAAAAGGTTTGGCAAGAAGGATTATTCTTTCAATTTTCCTTTATGCTTAAAATTTTCAAAATAAAAAGTTCAAGAAATGAAAGAGATGAATGAGAACTACTAGATGTTATTATTTAGTTGCCATAATCAAGAGGATACACTGACATATTAAGAAGAGACTAGCTAAAGCAGAGACATTACTTTGCCGACAAAGGCCTATCTAGGCAAAGCTATGGTTTTTCCAGTAATCATGTATGGATGTGAGAGTTGGACCATTAAAAGGCTGAGCTCTGAAGAATTGACGCTTTTGAACTGTGGTGTTAGAGAAAACTCTCGAGAGTCCCTTGGACAGCAAGGCGATCAAACCAGTCAATCCTAAGGGAAATCAATTCTGAATATTCATTGGAAGGACTGACGCTGAAACAGAAGTTCCAATACTTGGGCCACCTGATGCAAAGAACTGACTCATTAGAAAAGACCCTGATGCTGGGAAACAGCGAAGTTGGGAGGAGAAGGGGACAACAGAGGATAAGATGGTTGGATGGCATCACCGACTCAATGGACATGAGTTTGAGTAAGCTCCAGGAGATGGTGAAGGACAGGGAAGCCTAGTGTGCTAAAGCAAACAAAACAAAAAGGAGACCTTGATTTCCCAAGCCACCAAACTAACCAATTTTATAAACATATTACCTAATAGTTTCTTATTATATCAATTATTTTATTTTTAAACCAGTTGAGGTTTTGCACCATGTTGACAAATGTATTCTAACTAATAGTGTAAGTAGCAGACAACAAAAACTTATACCATGTGGCAGCCACCATAATAAATAGTTACTTACAGTATCTACTTTCGGCGTCATTACATCGCTATGAAGGAAATCCCGGGGTCAGGAAGGTCCCCTAGAGAAGGGGATGGCAACCCATTCCGGTAATCTTGCCTGGAGAATTCCACGGACAGAGGAGCCTGGCACACTACAGTTAATGGGGTCACAAAAAGTTGGATGTGACTGGGCGACTAACACACACACAAAGTAAGTACCACTACTGTCCCAATTTTCTTCAGATTTGGAGGCAAAAGTGTAGACAAGCAAGTCTTATCGAAGGTCACACAGTCATTAATCCAGCTAGAACCCAAGCCTAAGAATCTAGCAACACCTTGCCACTGATTGCCAGACACATATTCAATTGACGGCTTGCCAAGTCCATTTTGGTGTTGAATGTACTTCCTGAATGTACTAAATTAATATGGCTTATACATTCTTGATTCCCTCAACAAAACATGTCTCACCACCCAGTTCCTCAAGACCAAATCCTACAGACATCCCCTTATTTGCCTCCCCCACACAACATTGAATCTATAAGCAAATCTCTTCTCCTTTATCTCAAAAACATGCCCCAGATCTGTTTGTTTGTTTTTTTATGCCAACTGCTACAACCTGGATTGAAGCTTACATTGTCTCTCATACAACTGCAGTAACCTAACTGACCTCCATACACTCAATTTTGCCCCTGCAACTTTTCTCTATACAATAGCAACAGTGACCTTTCCCTGCCATGAATGTTCTGACCATTTCACTGCCATGGTTAATGCTTCTAAGGGCTTACCCTTAAACTTTACATCCAAATGAATCACAACAGTCAATGAGGCACAGTAGAGTCTCTGTCTTTCTCTCCAACCTCATCTGGAACCACTCTCTCCCAGGCTCATTTTAAGCTATGGTACACACACCTTTCTTCTGTCCTTCAAATACAACAAGTTCATCCTTGGCACTTGGTCTTCCCTCCAACTGAAATGCTCTTCCCCCAGAGAGATGCATTGTTGGATCCTTCGGATCATTTAAATGTTAGCCCAAGTGTCTTTTTTCACGGAGGTCTCCGAACCTCTGTATACAACACGCTCTATACAAAATGCTCACAATCATTCTCAACTGCCTCTGTAAAAGTCAGTGTTTCCAATGATCCTGTTCATTCATTTATTAATAGTTGCTTTTTTGGTCTTTCCTTTCCCTCTCCCCCAACTTGGATGTAAGTTAAATAAGAGCAGGGATATTACTTGTCTTGTTTACCACTTTATCCCTTATTCCTAGAATAGTGCTGGATACATTGTAATATATTCAATAAATATTCATTAATGAATGAATAAATAAAATATTCAATGGCTCTTAATAGCCACATTTTCCCATCTCTCCATAAAATATTGATGCAAGTTGCTTTTCCTTGAAAGCATAACCCCTGCTTTCTCAAAGTCTTCCTTATAATGCTGCCTTTAGAAAGCAACAAAGAGCAGTAATCCTTTCTCACAAGATTTTTGCCATATAGTTTTTTTCCTTTTCTTCTTCTACTACTTGGAAGATGAACATTCAGTTTTAAGTTATAGCAATGGTTATTTTTAAGTTTCATAAAATACATTTTACTGATATTGCTCTTTCAGCATTAAGAATAAAATACATTTACTTCTGCATCAAAATGAATAAACTATCTAGGAATAAACTTGTATTCTGAAAGCTATAATATGTTGATGAAAGAAACTGAAGATGGAAAGAAACAGATGGAAATATACACCATGTTCTTGGATTGGAACAATCAATATCATCAAAATGATCATACTACCCAAGGCAATCTATAGATTCAATTTAATCCCTATCATGTTACCAATGGCATCTGTCAGAGAATGAGAACAAAAAACTCTTATGATTTGTATGGAGACACAAAAGACCCTAAATAACCAAAACAATCTTGAGAAAGAAGAATGGAGCTGGAGAAGTCATGCTCCCTGACTTCAGACTATAATACAAAGCTGCAGTAAGCAAAACAGTATGCTACAAAAACATACAACTCACTGGAAAAGGACAGAAAGCCCAGAAATAAATCAACACACTTCTGTAAATTAATCTATAAGATAGGCAAGAATATACAATGGAGAAAAGACAGTCTCTTCAATAAATGGGGCTGGGAAAGCTAGACAGCTACATGTAAAACAATGAAATTAGAACATTCTCTAATACCATATAGGAAAATATACTCAAAATAGTTTAAAAACCTAAATGTGACTGGACATTATAAGGCTCCTAGAGAAAAACACAGGCAGAACATTCTTTTATATAAATCAAAGCAATATATTTTTGGATTTGTCTCCTCCAATAATGGTGGAAAAAACCCAAAAATAAACAAACAGGACCTAATTAAACGTAAAATCTTTTGCATAGCAAAGAAACCATAATCAAAAGACAACCCACAGAATGGGAGAAAATATTTTCAAACTATGCTACCGACAAGGAATTAATTTCCAAAATATACAAACAGCTTATATAGTTTATTAATTTAAAAAGATCTAATAAAAATAGGTGGAAGACCTGAATAGACATTTCTCCACAGAAGACATCCAGACAGCCAATAGACACATGAAAAGATGCTCAATATTATTAATTATTAGATCAGTGTAAGTCAAAATCACAATGAGGTATTACTCCACACCAGTCAGAATGGCCATCATTTAAAAGTCTACAAATAATAAATGCTGGAGTGGGTGTAGAGAAAAGGGAACTCGCCTATGCTGTTGGTGGGAATATAAATCAGTGCAGCCACTATTGAGAACAGTATGGAGGCTTCTTAAAAAATCAAGGAGAGTTACCATTTGCTCCTTCAATGTCTCTCCTAAACATACACATGGAGAAAACTCTGATTCAAAACCATACATGCATTCCAATGTTCACTGCAGCACTGTTTATGACAGCCAAGACACGGAAGCAACCTAAATGCCTATTGATAGATGAATGGATAAAAAGATATGGTGTACACACACACACACACACACACACACACACACAGAGGAATATTACTCAGCTATCAAAAGAATGAGATAATGCCATTTGCACATGGATAGACCTAGAGATTATCATAATAATGAAGTAAGTCAGGGAAAAACAATATCATATGTTATCCCTTTTGGCAGAATCTAAAAAAATGATACAAATGAACTAACTTGCAAAACAAAAAGAATCACAAGCATAGAGACCAAAGGGGATAGCAGGGCCAGTGGAAGAGATAAATTAGAAGTTTGGGATTAACAGATGCACGTTACTATATATAAAATACGTAAACAAACAATAAGGACCTACTAAATAGCAAAGCAAACTACACTCAGTATTTTGTAGTAACCTATAATGGAAAAGAATCTGAAAAAGAGTAGATATATATTTATGTATACTTGAATCACTTTGCTATACACTTGAAAATAACACAACATTAAAAACTAGCCATACCTCCAAAAAGAACAAAACACATATTATTCACATGTACACAGACATAGATACTCTGCAAATTATGAAAAAAAATAGCATGATATGATGTCCTCTTACTTCAGTTCACTTCAGTACAGTCGCTCAGTCATTTCTGACTCTTCGCAACCCCATGGACTCAGCACGCCAGGCTTCCCTGTCCATCACCAACTCCCGGAGTTACTCAAACTCATGTCCATTGAGTCAGTGATGACATCCAACCATCTCATCCTCTGTTGTCGCCTTTTCCTCCCGCCTTCAATCTTTCCCAGCATCAGGGTCTTTTCAAATGAGTCAGCCCTTCTTCCCCTTACTTATCAAATCCTATTTTTTGGTAGTACATAGAATTTTTGTCTTAGACTACTATCATTATTTTATAATTAAGTTATTATTCACATTCTGTGTATTTACCCTTTCAAGAATCACTTAAGATATTTACACTAGAGTTTTCCTTTCCATCATATCAGTCACTAAGTCAGATCCAACTCTGAGACTCCCATGAACTGGAGTACACCAGACTCCTCTGTCCTCCACTGTCTCCTGGAGTTTGCTCAAATTCATGTCCATTGAGTTGGTGATGCTATCTAACTATCTCATCCTTTGCTGCCCACTTCTTCTTTTGCCTTCAATCTTTTCCATCATCAGGGTCTTTTCAAATGAGTCAGCTCTTTGCATCAGGTGGCCAAAGCATTGGAGCTTCGGCTTCAACAATAGTCCTTTAAATGAATATTCAGCGTTGATTTTCTTTAGGATTGAGTTGTTTGATCTCCCTGCAGTCCAAGGGACTCTCAGGAGTCCTCTCCAGCACAACGATTCAAAAGCATCAATTCTTTGGCGCTTAGCCTTCTTTATGGTCCAACTCTCACATTTGTACATGACTACTAAAAAACCATAGCTTTGACTATGTGGACATTTGTTGGCAAAATGATATCTCTTGCTTTTTACTATGCTATCTAGATTTGTCATAGTTTTCCTTCCAAGGAGAATCTTTTAATTTCACCATATTTCTAGCTGTGACTTAAGATAATTTTACGTTTGAATTAGCTTAAGCTACTACCTCATTCATTCTATGACTTCTAATAGCATCTTTATTTTGATTTATCTCAGAGATGTTAGGAATAGGTCTTCAAGAAAGATAAATGATAAAACTATATTCCATATCTTTGTATATTTGATCATGCCTTTCTACAGCTTTCATATAAGTGTCATAAATTGGCTAGGCCACAAACTTTTCTTCCATAGAAGAATATATAGATATTTCTCCTATTATAAGACAGTGTTAAGACAGTCTGGCATTTATTCCTTTTGGATGACCTTTTATTTTGCATAAGTATTTGTGGTATTTTTTCCTTTACTTGAAATTTTAAAACATTTCAAGAATGTGCCTACATATTAGCTGCTTTCCATTGAGTGCCTGATAACCATGAATTTGTTTTGATCTGGGGAAGGCATCAGCAAATAATTCCTGTAAGAGGCCAGACAGCAAATATTTTAGGCTTTGAGGGTCATATGCTCTGTCACAGTTATTCAGCTCTGCCCTGTAAGGCCCTTCTTGACAGTAGGTTTCTGGCTAGCATTGCTACAGGAATGAACAGACTGGGGAGGAGTCCATGGCAATGAGGCTTGGAGAGGATATATTTGTTATTTCAGCCTGGAGATGATACTGAAATCTAGCAACTGATAGCTAAGCAGGAAACTCAAGTCACTGAGTGAGGAAGGGGCATCCGAACGTGTTTGAAGAATCCAAAGGGCTACCACACATTCCAGGGAGAAGTCAGAAAACCGTGGATTTGAGGACAGAAAGCAGTAAGACAAATGCACAATCGAGAGGTTCTGGAGAGGCATCTGGGAAAAGGGTGCTTGGGTGAGGCTGGTTTTTATTTTGTCACCCATGGGGGCTGAATAAAAACTATGTTTCTATCTTAAAGGATAGGATGGGTATTCATCCATAGCCCCTGATCAAATACCTTCAATGACTCCACATAATTTATGAAATAAAGTTCAAATGACATAGCAGGAAATCCAAGCCTTCATCAATATGATCCCAACTACCTTTAACTTAACTCAGCATCTGCCTTTTTCACTACATGAACCATACATTCCATTGAATACCCCTTTTTCTTAATGCATTGTACTCCTTTACAGCTCTATGCTTTTTCATTCTTAACTGTTCTTTATTTTCCGTTCTATCTTGAAAAATAAATCTATTTATCTTTCAATGTTCAGCTTTAATGTTCCCTAATATATGAATATCTCCTCGATATACTCAAGTATGTTAAAAATATTCACCCCCCCCCAGTATTTCCCTGGAATTCCATTAACTGGCTTTAGCTTAATCCACTTACTTACGACAGTCTTCTAACAGTTTTTCCTACGTCATTTCATTTCCTTGCTTGAAAATTTAAAACATAAGTATTTCCACAAAGTAAATCCTTTTTGATGTTGTGTAATTGACCACCTAAATATAGAAAAAGTTATGTCCTAAATAATACAGCAGTATTATTCATAATGTGTGTTAGTCGCTCAGTCGTGGCCGACTCTTTGAGATACCACGGACTGTAGCCCACCAGGCTCCTCTGTCCATGTTATTCTCCACGCAAGAATACTGGAGTGGGTTGCCATTCTCTTCTCCAAGGGATTTTCTGATTCAGGATTGAACCCAGGTCTCCTGCATTGTAGGCATATTCTTTACCACTGAGCCATGAGGGAAACCCAATTTTATAACAGCAAAAGAGAAATTTCAGCTAGTGGTTCTAGAGTATTTAAATAAACTGCATGGAATATTATGCAGCCACTGAAAAGATGATTTCTCTCTCACACACACATATATAAATTTTGAATATCAAGATCTTAAAAATGATTGTTTCCAGCTGATGAATTATGGCTGAAATTTTTCACTTTTTGCATATTTAAAATTATCTATAACAGAATATGGTATTTTTATAATAGAACAAAGTATTTTTAATCATCTAGTAGAACAAGGACCACAATTTGTAATGTTTAATTTGCTCTTTTGGCAATTCTCCATTGACCTAATGGAAGTATTGGCTTACCTTAGAAAGGTTCCATCACTTGTATATGTAACATGCTAGATTAATCATGCTACTCTGATTTTAGGGAGACTGGCTTCACTTCCATGCATTAGAGAAGGAAATGGCAACCCACTCCAGTGTTCTTGCCTAGAGAATCCCAGGGGTGGCGGAGCCTGGTGGGCTGCCTTCTATGGGGTCGCAGAGTTGGACACGACTGAAGCGACCCAGCAGGAGCAGCAGCAGCAGCAACAGCCCTTGGTTAATGAACTTGTTGTCCTTGACCCATGACTCTAGGACTTTTGTAAGAATGGGAGGAAGGAGCTATTTTGTTTATATTTGTTGTTGCCATTGCTTGTGGTTTTTCTGGTCTGTTTTGACTTATGGTTTTCCTAGAAGCTGCTTCACTGTGCCCTCAGAAACCTGTATGGAGATGCAGCGAGCAAATGTGCTATATTGGATCCCTCTGATGCAGCACTTCAGATTCTCTATCAACCAGCTTCCCCTGCGTGGAACCTAATAGCACCCTGCTCCTCTCACTTCCTGCCTCGCAATGCTCTGAGACTCATGAGAACCAGCTTGGCACTCATAAATGCGCAAACCAGAAGTACAGGCAATCCTCAACCTGGGGGATGATGAATAAGTGCTCCTCCCTTTCTTCCGCTGCATAGATGATTCTCTATGATTTCAGCAAGACTCATCAGAAGAATCTGTAGCATCAAGAAATCAATTACTTAAAATGGTGGCCAAAACAATATACATCTTACTATGGACTTTTTCTTCCATGTTTCATTCTCTCTCTCCCTCACTCCTGCTCTCTGTGACCATGTTCATTATTAGATTTTGGAGATTTTTAAAATAATTTTCTACGTGCAAAATTACATCATTTGCAGAAAAAGACAGCTTTATGTCTTCCTTCAAGCTTATGTTTCTTTTATTTCTCTCGTCTAAATGAACTGACCAGGACCTTCAGTACAATGTGGAGTATAAGTGACAGTAGACATCTTTGCTTTGTCGCTGATCTGTGTTTCTCCAAAAATACTTTCTGTGATGATGTTATGACATGGTTCATATTCACACCCTAAGACAGGTGCTTTTTAATATAAATTAATTGTATTTCAGTAGTTGTTTTAAAAAAGCTAGCCCTCCTAAATAAATGAAGGTGAAATAATAGTTTTAAACAAGCAAATCTAAAAAAGTATGTTACCAAAAACCTGTATGAAAAGAAATAATAATTCCTCAGACTGAAGATAAATGATACCAGATAAAACTTGGATGTAGAATAAGGAATGGAGAGCATTAAAAATGCTAAATATGTGATCAAAACAATTTTTTTCTTTTATTAATTTCTTAAAAGACAACTGATTATGTAAAATAATAGTTATAACATTGTATTGTCAGGTTTATTATAACACAGATAACTAAACTAGATAACAAAAACAGCACAGTATGTAGACACAAATGGGATTAAATGGTTTTTATATTTTATGTGAGTGGCACAATATTAAAGTACATTGTGATAAGTTAAGGAAGTGTAACAAAAACCCTAGAGTTACCACTAAAAACATTATACAAAGAAGTATGACTAAACACTTATTAGAGGAATTAAAGTTATATGTTATAAAAATACAATTAACCAAAATAAGGCAGGAAAAGAAGAAAAACCACAAAATAGTGAGCAAATTGAAAACAAATCATAAGTGATAGGCCTAAATATAAACATTTCAGTAATTTCATTAACTGTAAATGGATAAAATATTTCAATTAAAAGGCAGAGGTTGTCAGACTGGATAAAAAAGTAAGATATAAGTATACTGGGGAAGGAGGTGGGGGTGGTTCAGCATAGAGGAGACACACATATGGCTACGGCTAATTCATACTGATGTATGGCAAAAAAAAATCACAATATTGTAATTATTCTCCAAGTAAAATAAATTTTTAAAAATAAAAAAATGAATACATTTTACAGGAAACAAGCTATCAATACAAAGATACAGACATGCTAAAAGTAAAAACATGAAAAAATATGTATATGAAAAAACTGAGCATAATAAATCTTGAGTATTCAAATTTCTGTTTCATGTCCTGTCTCTTACGGAACCTGAGGATGAACCCCAAATGAAGATATAGCATCTATGATGCATCAAAATGTTCTGATCCTATAACTGCACCTAGCATTCACTGGATCATAAGCAACTTATTACAGTCATTTTCCAAGACGACACATGTAGTATCTCTCCCCATACTCAAGTGGTTAGTGTAAGCTTGAGGCACTTTCCAAAATCATAAGCCTCCTTGACTAAACGTAATGATATGATCAGGTACTGTTATTAAATTACACAAATGTCCCAGCACATCTGTGTGATGGGAAAGAGCCTAAATAGATGCTGAGCCTAAATAGATGCTGAGCCTAAATAGATACAGTCTTCCAACTGCAGTAAATTTCCAGACTGTATTCTAATCCTTCCACCACTTGACTTTGTCATCTTACAAGCAAGTTCTGAGCAAGTGAGACTGGCACATTGCCCATATAGACTTTTCAGTCAAAAGTTCTGGGGTTTGGGGATGCTATCAGAGAAAATGCCAAATATCTTTACAGACTTAACTGGATCAAATCTTTTCCAGGTTTTCATGGGGAAATATGCCAGTAGAGGCATATCACACACAAAACACGAACACATGACATACTGATGTTGTCTTTCCCTAGATAAATTTATATTTATAACATGTTGTTTCTTTGTTTTTTCATTTAGGAATATTGCAGAGCCATACAACTGAGCCATCCAGAAGGGGCAAAAATCCGTCATATTTGCCCAGAAATTCAGCATTTCTATTTCTCCCCATACATCTGCATTTTCATGAGTTGTTATTTATCCTCCAACTGAAGAAATCATTTTAGCACTTCCTATTGAACAAGCCTGCTACTGCTGCTGCTAAGTCGCTTCAGTCGTGTCCAACTCTGTGCAGCCCATAGATGGCAGCCCACCAGGCTCCTCCGTCCCTGGGATTCTCCAGGCAAGAACATTGGAGTGGGTTGCCATTTCTTTCTCAGGTGAACAAGCCTACTGGCAACAAATTCTCAGTTTTTGTGTGACAATGCTCTTACTTCACTTTCATTTAGTGGGGCTGGTTGCTTTTATAAATCAAGTTTACTGTGGCACAACAGGATTCATGTGTTAGTCTTCCCAGTTGATGCTCCCTGAGGGCAGGGCCCAGGACTCTGAAAGGACAGCAGAGCACAGAGGCCCAGCATCCAAACTCTGCAGCCAGATGCCTGAGTCTAAATCTCCACTCCACAACCAACTATGTGGGCAGGCGTCTTAACTTCTCAGGACCTCAGTAGCCTCATAAACCAAATTAGGAAAATATAAATAGTACCTGCTTCAGAGAACTGTTGCAGAGGTTATGTGAACCACTATATGTTAAAAATCTTAGAACAATGTCCAAGACATAGGAAAGTGAAAGTTGCTCAATTGTGTCCAACTCTTTGCAAACCTATGGACTATATAGGCCATGGAATTCTCCAGGCCAGAATACTGAAGTGGGTAGCCTTTCCCTTCTCCAGGGCATCTTCACAACCCAGGGATCAAATGCAGGTCTCCAGCATTGCAGGCAGATTGTTTACCAACTGAGATATCAGGGAAGCCCTTAATATATAGGAATCACTATACAAATGTTTGCTATTATTGTAACTATATCACTATCCCTGACAATTAACAGAATGTTTACATCTTAGGAAATGTTTAACATAATTTGAAGAAACAAGTGCTTCCTAGATTATTTAAAGACTCAGTTACCAGCACCACTTGTTAAAGAGATTGTCTTTACTCCATTGTATATTCTTGCCTCCTTTGTCAAAGATAAGGTGTCCATAGGTGTGTGGATTTATCTCTGGGCTTTCTATTTTGTTCCATTGATCTATATTTCTGTCTTTGTGCCAGTACCATACTGTCTTGATGACTGTGGCTTTGTAGTAGAGCCTGAAGTCAGGCAGGTTGATTCTTCCAGTTCCATTTTTCTTTCTCAAGATTGCTTTGGCTATTCGAGGTTTTTGTATTTCCATACAAATTGTGAAATTATTTGTTCTAGCTCTGTGAAAAATACTGCTGGTAGCTTGATAGGGATTGTATTGAATCTGTATATGGCTTTGGGTAGTATACTCATTTTCACTATATTGACTCTTCCAATCCATGAACATGGGATATTTCTCCATCTATTAGTGTCGTCTTTGATTTCATCAGTGTTTTATAGTTTTTATATATAGGTCTTTAGTTTCTTTAGATAGATATATTCCTAAGTATTTTATTCTTTTCATTGCAATGGAGAATGGAATTGTTTCCTTAATTTCTTTTTCTATTTTCTCATTAGTGTATAGGAATGCAAGGGATTTCTGAGTGTTGATTTTATATCCTGCAACTTTACTCTATTCATTGATTAGCTCTAGTAATTTTCTGGTGAAGTCTTTAGGGTTTTCTATGTAAAGGATCATGTCATCTGCAAACAATGAGAGTTTTACTTCTTCTTTTCCAATTTGGATTCCTTTTATTTCTTTTTCTGCTCTGATTGCTGTGGCCAAAACTTCCAGAACTATGTTGAATAGTAGCGGTGAAAGTGGGCACCCTTGTCTTGTTCCTGATTTTAGGGGAAATACTTTCAATTTTTCACCATTGAGGATAATGTTTGCTGTGGGTTTGTCATATAGAGCTTTTATTATGTTGAGGTATGTTCCTTCTATTCCTGCTTTCTGGAGAGTTTTTATTATAAATGGATGTTGAATTTTGTCAAAGGCTTTCTCTGCATCTATTGAGATAATCATATGGCTTTTATTTTTCAATTTGTTAATGTGGTGAATTACACTGATTTGCAGATACTGAAGAATCCTTGTATCCCTGGGATAAAGCCCACTTGGTCATGGTGTATGATCTTTTTAATGTGTTGTTGGATTCTGATTGCTAGAATTTTGTTGAGGATTTTTGCATCTATGTTTGTCAGTGATACTGGCCTGTAGTTTTCTTTTTTGTGGCATCTTTGTCAGGTTTTGGCATTAGGGTGATAGTGGCCTCATAAAATGAGTTTGGGAGTTTACCTTCCTCTGCAATTTTCTGGAAGAGTTTGAGTAGGATAGGTGTTAGCTCTTCTCAAAATTTTTGGTAGAATTCACCTGTGAAGCTGGCTGGACCTGGGCTTTTGTTTGCTGGAAGATTTCTGATTACAGTTTCAACTTCTGTGCTTGTGATGGGTCTGTTAAGATTTTCTATTTCTTCCTGGTTCAGTTTTGGAAAGTTGTACTTTTCTAAGAATTTGTCCATTTCTTCCACGTTGTCCATTTTATTGGCATATAATTGCTGATAGTAGTCTCTTATGATCCTTTGTATTTCTGTGTTGTCTGTTGTGATCTCTCCATTTTCATTTCTAATTTTATTGACTTGATTTTTCTCTCTGTGTTTCTTGATGAGTCTGGCTAATGGTTTGTCAATTTTATTTATCCCTTCAAAGAACCAGCTTTTGGCTTTGTTGATTTTTCCTATGATCTCTTTTTGTTTCTTTTGCATTTATTTCTGCCCTAATTTTTAAGATTTCTTTCCTTCTACTAATTCTGGGGTTCTCCATTTCTTCCTTTTCTAGTTGCTTTAGGTATAGAGTTAGGTTATTTATTTGACTTTTTTTTGTTTCTTGAGGTATGCCTATATTGCTGTGAACTTTCCTCTTAGCACTGCTTTTATAGTGTCCCACAGGTTTGGGGTTGTTGTGTTTTCATCTTCATTCATTTCTATGCATATTTTGATTTACTTTTTGATTTCTTCTATGATTTATTGGTTATTCAGAAGCATGTTGTTCAGCCTCCATACAAGCAACTTACGCAGCTCAATTCCAGAAAAATAAACGACCCAATCAAAAAATGAAAGAAGACATACAGATGGCTAGCAAACACATGAAAAGATTCTCAACATCACTCATTATCAGAGAAATGCAAATCAAGACCAAATGAGGTACCATTTCACACCAGTCAGAATGGCTGCGATCCAAAAGTCTACAAGCAATAAATGCTGGAGAGGGTGTGGAGAAAAGGGAATCTCTTATACTGTTGGTGGGAATGCAAACTAGTACAGCCACTATGGAGAACAGTGTGGAGATTCCTTAAAAACTGGAAACAGAAGTGTGCTTTATGACCCAGCAATCCCACTGCTGGGCATATACACCGAGGAAACCAGAATTGAAAGAGACATGTGTACCCCAATGTTCATCGCAGCACTGTTTATAATAGCCAGGACATGGAAGCAACCTAGATGTCCATCAGCAGATGAATAGATAAGAAAGCTGTGGTACATATACAGAATGGAGTATTACTCAGCCATCAAAAAGAATACATTTGAATCAGTTCTAATGAGGTAGATTAAACTGGAGCCAATTATACAGAGTGAAGTAAGCTAGAAAGAAAAACACCACAGTATACTAACACATATATATGGAATTTAGAAAGATGGTAATGATAACCCTGTATGCGAGACAGCAAAAGAGACACAGATGTACAGAACGGACTTTTGGACTCTGAGGGAGAGAGTAGGATGATGTGGGAGAATGGCATTGAAACATGTATACTATCATGTAAGAAACAAATCACCAGTCTATGTTTGATACAGGATACAGGATGCTTGGGGCTGGTGCACGGGGATGATCCAGAGAGATGATATGGGCTGGGAGGTGGGAAGGGGGTTCAGGATTGAGAACTCATGTACACCCATGATGGATTCATGTCAATGTATGGCAAAACCAATACAGTATTGTATAGTAAAATAAAGTAAAAATAAAAATTAAAAAATAAAGGAAAAAAATAAAGTTCAAATAAAAAAAATAAAGACTCAGTTACTCGAGAAGTCATAATCACTAAGGAATTCTAAGATTATTCCTTCTGTATTTTTGGTGGGACTGGGGAGATGATGGGATGCACAGCATAAGGGATCTTAGTTCCCTGATCAGGGCCCTGTGGTGCAGGTGCAGTGTCTTAACCACTGGACAACCTGGGAAATCCTCTTTTATATATTAGTATAAGATAGGCTCAAGGATGAACTGTATTAACACAGGTTCAGTTCAGTTCAGTCGCTCAATTGTGCCCGACTCTTAATGACCCCATGAATCGCAGCATGCCAGGCCTCCCTGTCCATCACCAACTCCCAGAGTCCACCCAAAACCATGTCCATTGAGTCGGTGATGCCATCCAACCAAGTCATCCTCTGTCATCCCCTTCTCCTCCTGCACTCAATCTTTTGCAGCACCAGGGTCTTTTCAAACGAGTCAGCTCTTCACATCAGGTGGCCAGAGTACTGGAGTTTCAGCTTCAAAATCAGTCCTACCAATGAAAACCTGGGTCTCATCTTCAGGATGGACTGGTTAGATCTCCATGCAGTCCAAGGGACTCTCAAGAGTCTTCTCCAACACCATATTTCAAAGCATCAGTTCTTTGGCACTTAGCTTTCTTTATACTCCAACTCTCACATCCGTATAAGAACCTAGAAAAACCATAGCCTTGATTAGACGGACCTTTGTTGGCAAAGTAATGTCTCTGCTTTTCAATATGCTGTCTAGGTTGTTCATAACTTTCCTCCCAAGGAGTAAGTATATTTTAATTTCATGGCTGCAATCACCATTTGCAGTGATTTTGGAGCCCAAAAATGAAGTCTGACATGGTTTCCACTGTTTCTCCATCTACTTCCCATGAAGTGATGGGACTGGATGCCATGATCTTCGTTTTCTGAATGTTGAGTTTTAAGCCAACTTTTTCACTCTCCTCTTTCACTTTCATCAAGAGGCTTTTTAGTTCTTCTTCCCTTTCTGCCGTAAGATGGTGTCATCTACATATCTGAGGTTATTGATATTTCTCCCAGGAATCTTGATTCCAGCTTGTTCTTCCTCCAGCCCAGCGTTTCTCATGATGTACTCTGCATAGAAGTTAAATGAGCAGGGTGACAATATACAGCCTTGACGTACTCCTTTTCCTATTTGGAACCAGTCTGTTGTTCCATGTCCAGTTCTAACTGTTGCTTCCTGACCAGCATACAGGTTTCTCAAGAGGCATGTCAGGTGGTCTGGTATTCCCATCTCTTTCAGAATTTTCCACAATTTATTGTGATCCACACAGTCAAAGGCTTTGGCATAGTCAATAAAGCAGAAATAGATGTTTGTCTGGAACTATCTTGCTTTTTTCTGATGATCCAGCTGATGCTGGCAATTTGATCTCTGGTTCCCCTGCCTTTTCTAAAACTAGCTTGAACACCTGGAAGTTTATGGTTCACATATGGCTGAAGCCTCGCTTGGAGGATTTTGAGCATTACTTTAGTAGCGTGTGAGATGAGTGCAATTTGCGGTAGTCTGAACATTCTTTGGTATTGCCTTTCTTAGCGATTGGAATAAAAACTGATTTTTTCCAGTCCTGTGGCCACTGCAGAGTTTTCCAAATTTGCTGGCATATTGAGTGCAGCACTTTCACAGCATCATCTTTTAGGATTTGAAATAGCTCAACTGGAATTTCATCACCTCCATTAGCTTTGATCATAGTGATGCTTCCTAAGGCCCATTTGACTTCACATTCCAGGATGTCTGGCTCTAGGTGAGTGATCACACCATCGTGATTATCCAGGTCGTGAAGATCTTTTTGTACAGTTCTTCTGTGTATTCTTGCCACCTCTTCTTAATATCTTCTGTTTCTGTTAGGTCCATACCATTTTTTTTTACCTTTATTGAGCCCATCTTTGCATGAAATGTTCCCTTGGTATCTCTAATTTTCTTGAAGAGATCTCTAGTCTTTCCCATTCTGTTGTTTTCCTCTATTTCTTTGCAGTGATCACTGAGGAAGGCTTTCTTATGTCTCCTTGCTATTCTTTGGAACTCTGCATTCAAATGGGTATATCTTTCCTTTTCTCCTATGCTTTTCACTTCTCCCCTTTTCACAGCTATTTGTAAGGCCTCCTCAGAAAGCCACTTTGCTTTTTTGCCTTTCTTTTTCTTGGGGATGGTCCTGACTCCTGTCTCCTGTACAACGTCACGAACCCTGTCCACAGTTCATCAGGCACTCTGTCTATCAGACAGATAGATTTAGTCCCTTAAATCTATTTCTCACTTCCACTGTATAATCATAAGGGATTTGATTTAGGTCATACCTGAATGGTCTAGTGGTTTTCTCCACTTTCTTCAATTTCAGTCTGAATTTGGCAGTTAGGAGTTCATGATCTGAGCCACAGTCAGCTCCCAGTCTTGTTTTTGCTGACTGTATAGAGCTCTCCCTCTTTGGCTGCAAAGAATATAATCAATCTGATTTTGGTGTAAACCACCTGGTTTTGTCCATGTGTAGAGTCTTCTCTTGTGCTGTTGGAAGAGTGTTTGCTATGACCAGTGCATTCTCCCAGCAGAACTCTATTAGCCTTTGCCCTGCTTCATTTACTTCAAGGCCAAATTTGCCTGTTACTCCAGGTGTTTCTTGACTTCCTACTTTTGCATTCCAGTCCCTTATAATGAAAAGGACATCCTTTTTGGATGTTAGTTCTACAAGATTTTGTAGATCTTCATAGAACTCTTCAACTTCAGCTTCTTCAGCACTACTGCGACTTTATTTTACTGGGCCCCTAAGTCACTGCAGATGGTGACCACTGCCATGAAATTAAAGGACACTTGCTCCTTGGAAGAAAGACTATGACCTACCTATACAGAATAATAAAAAAGCAGAGACATCACTTTGCCAAACAAGGTCCATCTAGTCAAAGCTACGGTTTTTCCAGTAGTCATGTATGTATGTGAGAGTTGGACCATAAAGAAAGCTAATCTCTGAAGAACTGATGCCTTTGAACTGTGATGTTGGAGAAGACTCTTGAGAGTCCCCTGGGCTGCAAGGAGATCCAACCAGTCAGTCCTAAAGGAAATCAGTCTTGAATAGGTATTGGAAGTACTGATTCTGAAGTTGAAGCTCCAATACTTTGCCCACCTGATGGGAAGAACTGACTCATTGGAAAAGACGGTGATGCTGGGGGAAGACTGAAGGCAGGAGAAGAGGACGTTAGAGGATGAGGTGGTTGGATGGCATCACTGACACGGTGGACATGAGTTTGAGCAAGCTCTGGGAGTTGGTGAAGAACAGTGAAGCCTTGCATGCTACAGTCCATGGGGTCGCAAAGAATCAGACACCACTAAGCAAGTGAACTGAACTGAATGAAAGCCAGCTGTCCAAAATGCTTCCCTGTCTCCCCTCTGAAGGAAGAGTATATCCCTAACTTGGTACCAAAGCCCTCTTAGCTTTTCCAACTTCATCCTCTACCAATACCTCTCCAAGTACCTTATATTCCAGTTACTCTGAACTCCTTACAGTTTCCCAATGGTTTTTTTTTTTTTAAAGGTGGGGGACAACGGAAGACATAAACTGTGTCATCTATCTGTGATATCTTCACCCTCATTACTAATTCCTACTTACCCTTTAAAACCCTCACAAGTCATCATACTCAAATCAGCAAGGACATATCCAAAAGTTCAGCTAGTGGCTCTGCCTTACTGCAAAAGCTCATTAGTTAGTAACGTTGCAGTGAAAACCCTGTGCAACAGGAAGATTTAGTTATGCAGAATTTAGCAGAGCAGCTGCACTCAGGCATGCCCAAAATAAAGATCAGATTTTCACTCCTAGTTCTCAAAAGCTGCTGCTTCTTTTTGTGGCTCAATGGGCTTTCTGTACCTATGAACCATGTCAGTGTTCTAGATCTGCAAGGCCATGACTGTTGGCCAGAATATACTTATGTTATATGGTATATGCTATACATATGGTATATACTACCATGTCCAGAATCTAAACAAGTGATATTCTCAGAAAGAGTGTCTCCTAGAGAAAACCTATTGCCCCAAAGGTGTAAAAGAACCAGGAGTGATTGCCCACAAGTCATCCCGTATCCAGCCCAAATCAATACTTTCCCTTTTAAGAGAAGTTTTGAGTTGCTACCATTGATCATAAACCTTTATAGAATCTCTTCAAATGTTCTCTGTTGCCAGGCACTATGCCTGACAATTCCTCACTTTTTCAAGTGAGGGGCTCAATAATTTTTCCATTCCTGGCCTCAGCTTCAGTCACTATAAATGAGGCAAGCCTTTACAAAGGCATCAAGGAATGATGGCTATCCTCTCTTTCCTCACTGTATCTCCACATCGAGTTTTCATCATGAAAATAAATATAGCTCTTGGTGGCTGAGTGCACCTGGTGTAAGACCAGTTAAAATAAAGCCCCATGTTTTCATGGTGCCTGACACTTCAGAGTAGAGAGTGGTTATCAACTGGTTAACACATTCATCGCGAGCTTGGGTTTACATTCTCCTTAACTTACCATTGAGAGAGAAATGAGAATGACAGCCATCCAAAGGATGATTGATATTTATCTTATGAGAAGATGCAGGAGCTGGGCAAAGGAACTTCTGTTGTATCATTGGGCTTATCAGTTTAAATCATCCAACTGGTAAAGTTCCATGTCTTGCCCTTGCCCACTGTCATTTGCCAGGTGTGACAGCAGTTCTGAGCCACAGCTGCACCTCGTCTATCAGGTCTTGCCTTTGATTAATCAGTGATGCTTTCTGGTCAGAGGATGTTTATATCAGTTTGGCCAAAAAGCTCATTAGGATTTTCCATAGCACATTATGGAAAAACCCAAACATGAATGAACATTTTGGCCAGCCCAATACCATCCTAACCTGGAGGTTCTTGATAACTGCATGGGGTCAATGCCCACTCCGGAATGTATGTGAATCTGAAACCCAGCTTCTCCCTACTGTCGGGTCTGAGCAGGTGTCCCGTGTAAGGTAACATCTCCTTCTTTGTGGGCAAAAGTTCAAAGAACAAATCTCTTCTGAACACCTACTGCTATATGAGTGGAATGGTGGACATTTTACGTGTATCAGTATAATTTCCTTTGATCCTCACAACAACATTGTGAGGTCAGTGATAACAGCTCCCTATTAGAGAAGTGGTATTTGAGAATCTGAACTAGCAAATAACTTACCCAGAGTCATACAGCTACTGTATGATGACTTGGGTTTGAAACTGATGCCAAACCTATGTTTTCACATAATTTAATTTAGGGATGTTTAATACATTAGGATCTTAGAAACTTTAGAGAGCTATTGGGTAATGTATTTAGATCTTTAGGGTAGGGAGCATGCAAGCTTTCTAGTTGTTGGATTTCTGGGTGGTGGCAAAATTTATGAGATAGTAAATACAGAAGGGAATACCAGACCACCTGTCCTGACTCTTGAGAAACCTATATGCAGGTCAGGAAGCAACAGTTAGAACTGGACATGAAACAACAGACTGGCTCCAAATAGGAAAAGGAGTATGTCAAGGTTGTATATTGTCACCCTGCTTATTTAACTTATATGCAGAGTACATCACGAGAAACGCTGGGCTGAAAGATGCACAAGCTAGAATCAAGATTGCCGGGAGAAATATCAGTAACCTCAGATATGCAGATGACACCACCCTTATGGCAGAAAGTGAAGAGGAGCTAAAAAGCCTCTTGATG
The DNA here is from genome assembly GCA_917880005.1 of Nanger dama. Lineage (NCBI taxonomy): Eukaryota > Metazoa > Chordata > Mammalia > Artiodactyla > Bovidae > Nanger > Nanger dama. The sequence goes on along the minus strand of CAKJTW010000025.1, from coordinate 22,444,248 downwards.
AAAGTGAAAGAGGAGAGTGAAAAAGTTGCCTTAAAGCTCAACATTCAGAAAATGAAGATCATGGCATCTGGTCCCATCACTTCATGGGAAATAGATGGAGAAACAGTGGAAACAGTGTCAGACTTTATTTTAGGGGGCTCCAAAATCACTGCAGATGGCAACTGCAGCCATGAAATTAAAAGATGCTTACTCCTTGGGAGGAAAGTTATGACCAATCTAGATAGCATATTAGAAAGCAGAGACATTACTTTGCCAACAAAGGTCTGTCTAGTCAAGGCTACAGTTTTTCCAGTGGTCATGTATGGATGTGAGAGTTGGACTGTAAAGAAAGCTGAGTGCCGAAGAATTGATGCTTTTGAACTGTGGTGTTGCAGAAGACTCTTGAGAGTCCCTTGGACTGCAAGGAGATCCAACCAGTCCATTCTGAAGGAGATCAGTCCTAGGTGTTCTCTGGAAGGAATGATGCTAAATCTGAAACTCCAGTACTTTGGCCACCTCATGTGAAGAGTTGACTCATTGGAAAAGACTCTGATACTGGGAGGGATTAGGGGCAGGAGGAAAAGGGGACAACAGAGAATGAGATGGCTTGATGGCATCACTGACTTGATGGACGTGAGTTTGGGTGAACTCTGGGAATTGGTGATGGACAGGGAGGCCTGGTGTGCTGCAGTTTATGGGGTTGCAAAGAGTCGGACACGACTGAGAGACTAAACTGAACTGAACTGAAATACAGAAGGAGTAGGAGTTTGTGAACATTTGAATGTCTCAATTATTCTAGGCCTTCACTCAGATCACCTCAACAACATCTTGAGATGTAGACAAAATGGCACACAAGTGATTAAATCAAAGCACACTTGTCTGCCCAAGAAACAACTGTAGAATAGATACAGTGTAGTCTGAAGATTTAATCATCATCCCTTTGCCTATCTGCAGAGAAATGACATTATCTGAAAAAATTCCTTCTTTCCTTTCTCGCTTTCTCTTTATGTTTCTTTTTTTTCTTTCTTGATTTCCCTCTATTCTTTTCCCTATTTAATTTTCTTCCAATTAATTCTTCAACAACAGATTCTTATTAAACATCACATACACGTGGAAGTCTTCTGTTCACAGGGATGAATTAATCCATTATTGCCATCCAGGAAGTAGCACTCCCATTTGTGTAGTAAGACATGCACGTAAAAATATATATAATACAAGATGAAAAGCATTACTGGCCTTAGAAGAAGTTTGGAAGAATATGCAGTGGGGTAAAATGAAACATCAGGTTACTTTTAACTGAAGATGAGTCTTAAAGGATAGATAGAATGAATGGATATGATATAGACATAAAAAGGGGGGAAACGAACCTCCCAAAAGTTCTGTGCTCTGCAGAATAATGCCCACACCCAATGACGTCCACATTCTATTAATGCCCCAGAAACTATGACTATGTTAGGTTACAGGGCAGAAGGGAATTAAGGTTGAGGATGGGATTCAGGTTGCAAATAGAGTGACTTTAAAATAGGAAGATAATCCCAGGCTATCTGGGTGGGTCCAATATAAGAGTCCTTAAAGGTGGAAGAGGGAGGCGGAAGGAGAGAATTAGAGGAGGTATGAAAAGAGAAGCGAAGGTGTGGAGATGCTATGTTTATTGCTTTGAAGATGGAAGAGATATGGTCATGAGTCAAGAAATGAAGGTAGCCTCTAAAAGCTATAAAACGCAAGGACTATGTTTTCTCCTAAAGCCTCCAGGAAGGAACACAGCCCTGCCAATACTTTGATTAGCTCAGGAAGATCTGTGTCAGACTTTTGACCTCCAGAGCTGAAGGAAAATAAATGTATGCTGTTTTAAACCACTAAGTTGGAGGTGTTTTGTCATAGCAGCAAATGGTAAACTAATACAGGAGGAATCACATGGTGCATGGGTGGGAATTTAATCATATTTTTTTTTATAACACAAAGTCCACAAAGAGGAAAGTAGGAGATGAGACTTGGGAGGCAGGTAGAGTCTACCAAGAAGGGTAGTAGGAAGGCACTAAAATTATTAAAGAAGAGAGTGACAGGATCAAATCTGCATTTAAGAATGACCAGTGTGGCAGCTATGTGAAGGAGAAATTAGAGCAGGTCAGGAAAATCAGTTAGGAAGCTGCTGGAGTAGTTTAGGCAAGAAGTGTTGAGGCCTCTGGGAGAGCATCATCATGAGAAGAGATAAGGGTAGTCATTCATTAATTCAACAAATTATGTTTGAGTGTCTGCTAAGCACCAGGCACTGCTGTAGGTGTTGGAGACATGGGCAAGCCCACGGCTAATATCCTGACCCTCACTTCAGGATTTAAAGTCTAATGGGTATAGGGAGGCAATAAAGAAATAGGTATATAATGTGTCAGGAGTGATAAGAGCTCTGAAAAAAATTTAAGTGGTGAAAGATGCTTTGAGAGTGACAGGTGAGCACAGGGAACTATTTCAATGGGACTTTGGGGAAGATCTTTCTGAGAAGAGGGCATCTGAACACAGATCTGAAAGAAGAGAAGAGAAGAGAAGAACCAGGCAAGTATATCAGGCCAGAGTCTTCCTAGCAGACAGCAGAGATAGAAGTGCATTCACGGTAAAGTATAGAGGGTGCTGTGGCTGGAGGGAAACGAACACAGGTGTGAGTGGTGGGAGCTGAAGGCAGAGGCATGGAACAGAAGCATCTCTTGGACAGTCTTATTGATCACTGCAAGCTCAGGCTGCCCAAGACGATGAAAGCATCCTGCTTTTAGAATTGATAGGACTAGGAAGCTGTTGAAATGGAGAGTTAGGGGGTCTGAGGATAACGGACAGTCTTCTCCTATGGCTTCAGGTGTCAAATTCATACTGAGCCTATCAGATGTTCCCACCCAAAGGAAGCCCATTCAGAAGAACACAGGAAACGTGATCTGGAAAACGCCTCATCTTGAAATCATCCAAATCCAGCTTGACTGCAAAGTAAGTGCTTTGCACGAAAAGAAATTTCCATATTGCTCTCCATGTTTCCCTCTTGGGTCAAAACCAGATTGGAGGTGTACCAGAGAAAATCTGGGTCCCAAATTTTTGTACATTAGTCTGGACAGAGACAAACCAAGAACTGTGTTCAAGTTTCAATTAGAAAATATCCCACAGTAATGATGGCACCAGGTATAGCTTGGTATGTAGCCCTTAACCTCCCTAGGTCTCAGATTCCAAATGGAAGAAAGGAGGATTATTTAGTTTCTAAGAGATCACTTGATCTCTTGAAGGCCTTTGTTTATAGGACCTGTAGTTCTATGCCTGAAATAAAAACCTAAAATATATTCAATAAAAAGGCAGACAAGGCTTCCCTGGTAGCTCAGGGGTAAAGAATCCACCTGCCAATGCAGGAGACACGGGTTTGACTCCTGATCCAGGAAGCTCCCACATACAGTGGAGCAACTAAGCCCAGGAGCCACAACCACTGAGCCCACGCACAGCAACTACTGAAGCCCGTGTGCCCTAGTGCCTGTGCTCTGCAGAAAGAAAAGCCACCACAATGAGAAGCCCACGCACTGCCACTGGAGAGTAGCTCCTGCTCACTGCAACTAGAGAAAAGCCTACACAGCAACAAAGACCCAGCACAACCATAAATAAATGAAAAATGTAAAAAGTTTATTTAAAAAAAAAAACAAAATCAATGGGCAAAAAGACAGAGGAGGGGAAATCAGGGGTTATCAACCTGGGATTTTATGTGGCCAGGTGTTCTGATATTACAGAGCAAGAACAGCATCTCACTGTAGGGATAAGAGCACAGACTCATGTATTAATTTCAATTTCATCTCTTACTGGTTGTGGAGTTAAACAAGCCAGCATACAAATACACAAATGTATAACCAAGTGACTTTGAACTCATGATTTCCTACCCCCTTGTGAGAAGCTCTATACAGTCAACAAAAACAAGACCAGGAGCTGACTGGCTCAGATCATGAACTCCTTATTACCAAATTCAGACTTAAATTGAAGAAAGTAGGGAAAAACCACTAGACTGTTCAGGTATGACCTAAATCAAATCCCTTGTGATTATACAGTGGAAGTGAGAAATAGATTTAAGGGACTAGTGCCTGATGAACTATGGAATGAGGCTCGAGACACTGTACAGGAGACAGGGATCAAGACCATCCCCATGGAAAAGAAATGCAAAAAAGCAAAATGGCTGCCTGGGGAGGTCTTACAAATAGCTGTGAAAAGAAGAGAGGCAAAAAGCAAAGGAGAAAAGGAAAGATATAAGCATCTGAATGCAGAATTCCAAAGAATAGCAAGAAGAGATAAGAAAGCCTTCTTCATCGATCAATGCAAAGAAACAGAGGAAAAGAACAGAATGGGAAAGACTAGAGATCTCATCAAGAAAATTAGAGATACCAAGGGAACATTTCATGCAAAGATGGGCTCGATAAAGGACAGAAATGGTATGGACCTAACAGAAGCAGAAGATATTCAGAAGAGATGGCAAGAGGACACAGAACTATACAAAAAAGATCTTCATGACCCAGATAATCATGATGATGTGATCACTAATCTAGAGCTCGACATCCTGGAATGTGAAGTCAAGTGGGCCTTAGAAAGTATCACTACAAACAAAGCTAGTGGAGGTGATGGAATTCCAGTTGAACTGTTTCAAATCCTGAAAGAGAATGCTGTGAAAGTGCTGCACTCACTATGCCAGAAAATTTGGAAAACTCAGCAGTGGCCACAGGACTGGAAAAGGTCAGTCTTCATTCCAATTCCAAAGAAAGGCAATGCCAAAGAATGCTCAAACTAACGCACAATTTCACTCATCTCACATGCTAGTAAAGTAATGATCAAAATTCTCCAAGTCAGGCTTCAGCAATATGTGAACCGTGAAATCCCTGATGTTCAAGCTGGTTTTAGAAAAGGCAGAGGAACCAGAGATCAAATTGCCAACATCCGCTGGATCATTGAAAAAGCAAGAGAGTTCCAGAAAAACATCTCTTTCTGCTTTATTGACTATGCCAAAGCCTTTGACTGTGTGGATCATAAGAAACTGTGGAAAATTCTGAAAGAGATGGGAATAATGGACCACCTGACCTGCCTCTTGAGAAATCTGTATGCAGGTCAGGAAGCAACAGTTAGAACTGGACATGGAACAACAGACTGGTTCCAAATGGGAAAAGGAGTACGTCAAGGCTGTATATTGTCACCCTGCTCATTAAACTTCTATGCAGAGTACATCATGAGAAACGCTGGGCTGGAGGAAGAACAAGCTGGAATCAAGATTCCTGGGAGAAATATCAATAACCTCAGATATGTAGATGACACCATCTTATGGCAGAAAGTGAAGAGGAACTAAAAAGCCTCTTGATGAAAGTGAAAGAGGAGAGCAAAAAAGTTGGCTTAAAGCTCAACATTCAGAAAATGAAGATCATGGCATCTGGTCCCATCACTTCATGGGAAATAGATGGAGAAACAGTGGAAACAGTGTCAGACTTCATTTTGGGGGCTCCAAAATCACTGCAGATGGTGACTACAGCCATGAAATTAGAAGATGCTTACTCCCTGGAAGAAAAGTTATGACCAACCTAGACAGTATATTCAAAAGCAGAGACATTACTTTGCCAACTAAGGTCCGTCTAGTCAAGGCTATGGTTTTTCCAGTGGTCATGTATGGATGTGAGAGTTGGACTGTGAAGAAGGCTGAGTGCCAAAGAATTGATGCTTTGGAACTGTGGTGTTGGAGAAGACTCTTGAGAGTCCCTTGGACTGCAAGGAGATCCAACCAGTCTATTCTGAAGGAGATCAACTCTGGGATTTCTTTGGAAGGAATGATGCTAAAGCTGAAACTCCAGTACTTTGACCACCTCATGGGATGAGTTGACTCATTGGAAAAGACTCTGTTGCTGGGAGGGATTAGGGGCAGGAGGAGAAGTGGACGACCGAGGATGAGATGGCTGGATGGCATCACTGACTCAATGGACGTGAGTCTGAGTGAACTCTGGGAATTGGTGATGAACAGAGAGGCCTGGTGTGCTGCGATTCATGGGGTCGCAAAGAGTCAGACACGACTGAGCGACTGAACTGAACTGAACTGTGCCCATATCGTCATCTGTAAATTGGAGATGTTCCTATCTATGCCATAGTGTTATTGTGAGGGTTAGAGAAAATGCAGACAGGAAACGCTTATGAGGCCCTTCACCACTGAAAGGTGTTCCAGTGAAAGAAAACACTGTTCTTGTTACTTTAAAAATAAAACTAGAAGTAAAAATTCCATTAGAAGTTGAACACTGCAATAATCCCACTGAGGAACAGCACAATAAAGACACTATCTTGGGGAGAAGAAGAAAGATAAGTGCAGGTTCTCCACAGCTGCTCCTAAACCAGCGAAAGGTCTCAGATGCACAGTCTCTGCAACAGTCAACCTAAGAATTGAGGGCGAGCACCTTCTTGTTCTGTAATCCTTGACTCCTCCCAGACCTCTCATTAGCTCGCCAGGAGTTCCCTTAACACTTACTGAGAAGCACAGCCTTAAGGGGAACTCAGGGACTCTTCAAAGTAACACTGATTTCATCTAGACTGTATACACCCCCAGCCATCTCTGCTTCGAGGTCCAACAGTGTCTCTCTCTTGATCTTGACCTGCTCTCTCCCTAAGGCAGAGTTGTGATAGAGGGCTGGCCCTGAAGCCTGCATTTCCCCAGCATGATGTGAGCTGTGCTGGGCCAACGGGAGGCCCTGGAGGGAAATGCAAGAGCAGGAGGAAGGGAGCCACCAGGCTATTTCTTCCCATTTCTCTTTCTGTTCAGAGAAGAAGCTCTGAAGTCAGCGATGTCTTTCCATGGTTCCAGTTCCCACCTGCTGACCCCACATTCTGGAGTCTGGCTTCTATCTGTTACTTCAGTCTACAGAGGCTAGATGCTTCCTTTGATGGAAGGTGGGTTGATTTGGTATACGCACTTTGGCTTTGCAGATTTTCTTTTACCTATGTGAATGGTTCCCTACATTAATTTCCCTGTTTTTAATGCTTACAATGATTTCCTTTTGGTTGGACTCTAGACGAATGCAGTCATATTGAGAGCCGGCTGTAACCCGGGTGGGGGTGGAATGAGCTCAGGGAGCTCTCACACAGCAGCAGCACCCTGGAAGCTGCAACACACTCTTAAGTCAGTCTGTGGTCCAGCTGGTCCAGAAATTCACTCTTGTCTTGGGCCTTGAGCCAAGTTAAACTCTAGGAAGTAGACTCACAGATTCTAAACTAGCAAGATTTTGAAGGATAAAGCATAAAGTCCATTTTAAAATTCTGATGAGAAATGGAACTGTGGCATGGACCAGAGAAATCTTATCTGCAGAACCCACACAGTTTCTCATGCAGAAGCCTGATACAATCAGAGGGAAATCTGCAAAGACCAAAGACAGAAGAGCTTATGCGTTTAACTGTGAAGAGTATCATATATTAGTATCAGGTTCTGAGGGCCCACAGAATCCATGGCCACAGCAGAGATGGCCTTGACAATCTGCCAATGTCATTTGTTGGGAAATTCATATCAACAGGATAGACTACTCCTACCCTCACGGAACATTCAATAAGTCTCCAAGTCCAGTGGCCATCCCCTGGGGAGAACTCTGACTGGCACTGCCCACATCCACCTCTGTGACCCCTTTACCTATACTTCCATGACTGACCATCCCATGCTCCAGTGAGCATAGTGCTGCTTTGTTTCTCTGTCACCTGGAGAAAAAGTGTCAATCATTCATCAGTTGGAAATGGTCTTAGGTGAGGCAGATCCCAGAACCGGTCCTCTCCAGACCTCCTGAGGGAGACAGGGCTCCTGGGAAAGTTACCATACAACTGAATCTAAAAACCTTCCTATTGGAAAGTGAGGCCACACATGGAATGAAGCATCCTCCTCTATGTTTAATATGAAGGAAATGAGTTCATTCTCCCTCTGGAACCTAAAGGAACCATTAGGAACTTAGGGCTGGTATGGTCTGCAGTGACCACAGGTCAGGGCAACACTCACACACAAACACACTCATACACACACCCTGTAATAACAGCAGGGTCATTTCAACAGTAAATAAACCATTCAGCATCGTCTGTTCAGCAGCATCATATATGCACTCACTGAAGCCAGCCCTGGAAAACTGGGCCTTCTGTAGGACTGATTATATTCTCTCCATCTCTCTCTATGAAGCACTGGGAAGCAGGAGCATTTTACCATCTTCTATTTCTGATCCATACTCTAATAATCTAGAATCTAAGTCTCAAAGATAATTTTATTACTTAAAGCCCAAATTTTGGGAAGGGCAAGGGTGGCAGCATGCAAGTGGTATGCTGGGAAACCAATTTTTCAAAAAAATGAATTTATAACTTTGACAACTTCGGTTGCATACATTTTCACACAATGGCTGATTTTAAGGTGATAAAGTGTAATCAACCAACTGACAAAATTCCTTTATATTTGACAAAATTCTCTCTCATGTGCCGTGACAAATACAAACATGTGACTAGAACTTTGTCCCCCGCTCAACCAAATGAATGATCATCCCCCAAAATGAACCATGTAGGAACTCAAGAAAATCCATCTACGATTAAAATTCACTTGCAGTTTTCTCTGCTATTGCTACCTAAAGCTGTGGAGAAATATTCTTACCATCATAAGGATCTCAAGTCTATCTTTCAACAGAGATTATGTTTGCTTATTTGCCTATTTATTTATTTATACCTTCTTTTTCAATAAAGGATTTACGGTAGATTACCTAAATACATTCAATATAAAAAGTAGATAAAACTGAATTTAAAATAAGTGGATGAGAAAAGTAGGACAAAGAGAAAATGAAAGTTTTAGTAATAAGAGAAAAAATGCAATTAGGAGTGAGCTTAGCACACAAAATACATGGTATAAAGCCTTCTGGGCCATTCATGCAGAGAAGGTTCAGAGGGAACAAGTAGACACTCAGTGACAGGCCACTCACAGGAGTTCCCATGTCCAGATTTTAGTGTATCTGACCATCTGTGCAGAGTTATGTGGCAACTGGATTCCAGTGCATCTGTTTGGACATTACTGTCACACCCAGGACTTCTATGGAAAGGTGGTGAATGGGTCTTGTGGCCCACTGTCTGCCTGTAGAGGCTCTTGGCAGTCTAATGATCTCCCATTGCCTTGACAATCTGTCAGAATTGCTGTTCTGGAGGAAACCCCAGTCTCCAGAAACAGGCTCACTAGGGGCACTCTCTGGATGGTGAATTCATCAAGCCCCTTCTAAGTCAAACTGGCAGTCTACGAGCGTATCAGTCCAGCCCTGCACAGATAGGACACTGTCAAGCAGGAGAGTGGCCCACGTTCTCTCCAGGTGCCAATCACCTAGAACAGCCAGAAAATCAACTCTGGGGACATGAGTGACCAAAGAGGCGAGAGAAAAAGAAAATCATTCGAATGGACATATATCTGGGCTTTGGTTACATGAAATCAGTGAATACCTAGGATATGAAATTTGGCAGGCTTTTCATGTCTTGTGATGAAGCTCCAAAATTACTCCCCACTTGGTTCCCAAGGGCCTTTAAGGAGACCTCCAGGTGTCTCCTCTATGATGGGCTCATTCCCTGAGTTGGCCTCATTGTTAGGGATGTGTTCCTGCTTAATAAAACAACAACAACAAAAAAGTATATGCCTGGCATAGGGCGTGGCATTGAGCAATGAGTAGAAAGGAAACCCCATGCCTGACTCTGCCAGTCATTCCTGTCTCCTAAAGCTGTCAGTGGGGTCTTTATGGTGAGGTCTCTTTCCTTCTGGGGTCCTACCTGAGGTAAAGTTCATTTTCCCAGGATTATGACCATGAGACACCTAGGTGCCTCTCACCCCCATGCCCCACACCCCTGTGTTCAGCCAGGCCTGATACATGTTGAGCTTGCCCAACTCTCTGGGCCTTCCTGCTTGGCTATACTTCCAGAGCCAATCTCTGTAGCCAGGACAGATTCCTCAATGGTCTTTATCTCATGCCAGGCCCATCTTACTTTCATGCCTTCTCTGGGTATAAATCTGCAGATAAGACCCCTAGAGTGATGTTTTGGGGAAACTGCAATAATCAGGCATTGGTCCATCAGCCTTTAGGGGACCAGTTCATGGCAGGTCCTGAGAATTCCATATGCTGAATATCGGTGAGAATTGGCAGAATCTGCTGAGTGTTGCTTGCCCAGAGACTTGTCCTCTCTAGTGTCCACTCAGTCACATCCAGCCTCAAATTTCCCAAGAGCAGGTCATCAAAGCTATCCAAGCCTCAGCCACAAGGCAAAGATTACTTTTGGAGACAGCTTTGCTATTGTGAGAAAAATGCAGAGCTTAGGATCAGCAGAACTGAGTCCAAAAGAGAATTGCATGTATCAGATTCATGAACTCGCATAAAGTAATATCTCTGAATTTCAGTTTTTTAATCTGTAAAATAGGCATAATAAAAATATCTAACTGGAGTCAAGGTCTAAAAAGAAAATGTATATAAAAATTCTTCATAAATTAAAGCACAATACAATGTTATATATTATATTCATTTACAATTGACTTTTCAAAGAGTTTGTTAAATTTTAAAAAAGCAAACTGATTTTAAGGAAGTTCCAGATTTCAGTAGTGACAAAGTAGCTTGAACAGGCTAACTCTTATACAGATAACAGTTACAAAGTGTGTACAAAATATTTTAGGATCATTAGAGGGTACCACAAACTGGCAGAAACTGAATGGGAGATCAATCTTGTTAGATAGGAAATGCACTGGTGAGATTTGTGAATTAACCGTTTTTACCTGGGGGTATATCCCAATCTTTATATTTCAGAACAGTAGAAAACTACAGTACTGCTAGCTTGAGGTGTCAGAGAATGGAGTTCTGGGCTGGCAAAACTGCTGAAAAGTGTGTGTGTGTGTGCGTGTGTGTGTGTGTGTGTGCACATGCGCACGCATGCGTGCGTGCGTGCTTGTGTGTGTGTGTGCACGCAGGCATTTATGGTAGGGGAAAGATCCTGGAAAGGAGGGGGCTACAAAGGTAGTGAATACAAAAATCTGCAAATAAAAGGAAGAACACAGAACTGAAAGCTGAGTGAGTTAAGTTGCTCAGTCGTGTCCAACTCTGCGACCCTATGGACTGTAGCCCGCCAGGCTCCTATGTCCATGGGATTTTCCAAGCAAGAATACTGGAGTGGGTTGCCATTTCCTTCTCCAGGGTATCTTCCTGACCCAGGGATCAAACCCAGGTCTCCCGCATTGCAGGCAGATTGTTTAGCATCTGAGCCACCAGGGAATCCTCAAAAGCTGAAATAATTGTATTGATTATTTCCTTCCAACAGAAGATACATTTTGGAATTTAAAGTCAGCCAAGTTAATTAAACAAATGTAAATATTCTTCAAAAGAAGATAACAAAATATAGAGTCTCCTGCAATATACCTTCCAAATTGGCCACATATAAATAAAAAATTAGAAGACATTCAAAGCAATAAGAATGTATAACCTGTACTTCATGGATAAGCAGTACACTCAAGAACTTCTAGGAAAATATGTCAGTGAATCAAGAATAAAAAATATCAGCAAAAACACAACTATGTTAAAAAAGCAAATTTTAAAGCTGAAACCACAAAACAGAGTATTAAAAATGTCAGAGGAAAGAAACAGTAAACTCAAAGTTAGATGAATAGAAATTATCCAAACTAAAGAACAGAGAGGAAAATTTTTGAATAAAAATTAACAAAGCTTTAGTTACCTTTGATACAATATCAAGCAACCTAATATATTTATAATTGGAGCTCCAAAAGGAATTAAGAGAGAGAATGGAGCAGAGAAAAACATAATGATCAAAACTTCCCCAAATTACTTAAGAAAGTTTGCTTTGCAGATGCAAGAAGTCAGTAAACAACAAGGAGAATAAATATAATCAATACCATATAACACCATATCAATGGCTGAATCCCAAGATAAAAACAAAATCTTAAAAGGAGCCACAAAAATCATACATTATGTATGGAAACATATTACACAAATACAGCTGACTTCTTATCAGAAATCATGAAGGTCACTGGCAATGGAATGAAGTCTTTAAAACAATCAGAGAATAATCAAGAATCCTACAGCCAGTAAAATTGCTTTTAAAATATTAAAGGCGAAATAAAAACATTTTCAGATGAGCAACAACAAAAACAAATGGGGGGATTTGTAGCCAGGTTATTTACTCTGCAAAATACTCTGAAAGAAGTTCTGGCTGAGGGGCAATAACACCAGATAGAAAATCAGATTAACAGAAATGAATGAGTGACACTAAAATAAGTATCGTATAAATATGAAAGAGTTTTCCTTCATTTTTCTTCAAAAATATATGACCATTTAAATAAAAACAGCTAATATTTTTGCTGTGTTTATAGTGTATATAGACTATAAAATGTGTATGCATGTGTGCTAATTTGCTTTAGTCATGTCTGATTCTTTGCGACCCTATGGACTACAGCCCACCAGGCTTCTCTGTCCATGGGATTTTCCAGGCAAGAATACTGGAGTGGGTTGCTATGCCCTCCTCCAGGGAATCTTCCTGACCCAGGGATCGAGCCCATGTCTCTTATGTCTCCTGCATTGGCAGGCGGGTTCTTTAACACTGGCACCACCTGGGAAGCCCAAAATATGTGTATGTGTGTGTACGTTTACAGAAACACAAAGGGTGATCATGTCAACAGAATCTAATCGTTCCAAGTTTCCCAATGTCTTGTGAAGAAGCAGGGAAAAGTAACACTGTGAAGAGTTAAAGGTACATACTATAACCATCAGTTAAATGCTGCTGCTGCTGCTGCTGCAGCTAAGTCATTTCAGTCGAGTCTGACTCTGTGCAACCCAAGAGATGGCAGCCCACCAGGCTCTACCATCCCTGGGATTTTCCAGGCAAAAACACTGGAGTGGGTTGCCATTTCCTTCTCAATGCATGAAAGTGAAAAGTGAAAGTGAAGTCGCTCAGTTGTGTCCAACTCTTTGCAACCCTATGGACTGCAGCCTACCAGGCTCCTCCGTCCATGGGATTTTCCAGGCAAGAACTGGAGTGGGTTGCCATTGCCTTCTCTGAGTTAAAAGCTGAGTAATCAGTTAAAGACATGAAAAAGGTATGGTTAAAGAGCCATTAGTTGGAATAAAAGTAAATACTGTAAACTGCTTACGTCAGAACAATAAAGGTGAAATGGAGGAATGAAGGAATTGTTGGAACAAGCAATAATATGCTAGATCTAAGGGGCTCAGATGGTAAAGCATCTGCCTGCAATGCAGGAGACCCAGGTTCAATTCCCAGATCAGGAAGATCCCCTGGAGAAGGGAATGGCAACCCACTCCAGTACTCTTGCCTGGAAAATTCCATGGACAGAGGAACCTGGTGGACTACAGTCCATGGGATCACAAAGCATCGAACATGACTGAGCAACTAACACACAGTAAAATCAATATCAATAATATCAATAATTATATCAATAATATCAATAATTACAGTAATATAGAAAGACTAAAGTCTCAAATAAAAGGCAGAAATTGTCAGACTGTATTAAAAAGTCAAGACCCAACAATATGATGCATAGAGAAATTTTAAATACCAACACAAATAGAGCAATGCAAATCTTGTGACTATATCTAACTTTCAGGTGAGTACAAAAGTGTAACCCTACCATGTGCTAAGATAATGGAAAACCAATTATCTTTGCTGCAAAGACAGGTACCATCAATGATGGTTAAGAGAGAGCTGCATGTCTCTTAAATACCACACACCCACTTGTCCACCCAGTTGACCACAATGCCTAGTGAACGTTATGCCCATGGTCCCTGTGCTAAGCCTAATCCCACTGATAACGATGCATGAACTCGGGGTGGCATTTTCAGAAATCAGTGGAGTCCAAAATATATTGGACAATACCAAAGGGATAGGCAAGAGGCCAATCCAACCCTGTAAAATCCAGCATAGGTGTTCATTACTCCTTAAGCTTGAGAGAGAGACTTAGACCAGCAGAAAAACATCTCCTCTATGGCTGGTATCTCACAGAAAGAAATTACACCAGTCATTTTAACAGGAAGAATTTAATATAAAAATTTTAATGCAGGTAAAAGAATTGTTATCTAGATATCTGAAAAGAGAAAAAGATGCACTAAGGTATCACAGAGATAGCAAATGCAGGAAGTAACTACCCCTAGGAGTGGGTAACAAAGAGAAAAAATGGACACTGAAATTGAGACGTGTGGATGAAGGTCCTTTTGGCTGTTGGTTCTTCAAGAGTTGGTGAAATTGGCTTCAGCTGTAGTTGCAGAAACACCTTGCTGTCTAGGTAAAGAAGGAAGCCAGAGGTGACCCACCAGAAGCTCCCAGGAAGCTGAGAGGAAAAAGAAACTCCCTTCTTCCTCCCCCCTGCCTCCTAGCTGACTCCAGCTCCCCCTATTGAAAAAAACCTCTGTTTTGAGCTGGGGGCAAAGCAGAAATGTGGTGTAAAGGCTTCAGTCCCAGAATCACAAATTGGAGTCTGGAAGAATGAGTTTGGGGTCAACAGACAGCAGTGTAATACCTGACCCAGATGGGCTATGGCAAGTCCATCAGGGACTGCTGGGGTGGGCTCCCGAGGCAGGGAATTTGATATGGGAATTGGGAGCAAAATGAATCACAGAGTGACTGAGTCCAAGGAAGTGTGCAAGACCACAGTGTGGAAAGCCAGGCTGCATATTAGGGCAAGAGGGATTATAGAGCTCATGTCAGGAGAGGAAAGTGCAGGAGACTAGCAAATGCGGGAGCACAGCAAGGCATGGGGAGCATAGATGGTAATGAAACAAGAAGGCACAGAAGTCTGCAGGGCCTAGACTCTCCCCCGGGATGGCTGTATGCTGATAGGAAGGTTAAAGACACGCTTTGGATAGGGTGCTCTAAATTGAGACAGAGAGCAATAATACTTATCCATCTGTTTATCAATCAGCCTTATTTTGTGTTTTAGAGGAGAAGAGGTGTATAAATAAGTGTGTGTCTGCAAGTGTCCATGCATGCGAGTGCACACAAACATGGATGCAAAGCCCAGGGGACTGTTCCAGAAGAACACTGTAACACTGATGCGTGGGCAATATCATATGTATTTATTACGGCTGGTGACAAGAACTGTATCTTAATGCAGACGGCGATTGTTATTCATGATTTCCAAATGGTTAACTAGATCCAGAGGATTTGCATTAAACCAAGTCATTCCCCTTCCTTGCTTGATGGCCATGATCGATGGAAATGTCAAGTCCCATGAGATGTCTGAGCTCACATTCTCTTTCTACTAGAACTGGGGCATTTTTTTCCTGACCATTTCTGCTCTGAGTCTCATTTCCACAAACACTGCTGGTGATATGTCTATGGATTTGATCTTCAATTTCTGACTTCTTTTAAAGGGCATTGTCAGCTGCAACACAGTTTCTAAAGCAGATATTGCTTTGGCATCCAGGAAAAAAAATAAAGATGAAAGAAGGCAGGTGACTCTGAATGTGAAATGCAAGATTTCACAGAATCATAGATTTTCAAGCTGGAAGCACTTTAGGGATTACTGAGTCCTGTGTTTTCAAACTCTGTTTTAAACAGGGGAGCTGTTTACACTAGATGTTGAAACTGGTAGTAATTTTCTGAATGAACAAAGGAATGAACAAGGCAGAATGTGTGATGGAGGACTTTTCAAGTAGAAGAAATTTTAGGATCCAAGATATGGTAGTCATGACATTGTCCATGATTTTCTGAATCACTGAAGCCAAAGTGTAGGAGAGGGAGAGGAAAAGGTGGAGAACGAACTAATTTCCTACATTTCAACTTAATTCTATTCAATCTAATAGTTGAAGAACTAGTGACAGATTCTAAACAAAGGAGATAAACAATCTCATTTGAGTTTCTAATATATTAGATCAGAGGCTGTACCATAAGGGGGGCGTAAAGGGATTTTTGTGATAATCAAAATGAGAAATTATAAACTCTGTACTAGAGTCTGAGGACTGGGTAATTGGGAATAGGAAGAACAAATTTAAATGACATTTAGAAGACAAAGTCCTAAGTGACTGAATAGAGAGAAGGCACACAGGGACCCAGAAGAGTCTGAGATGAGCCCCCAAGGACTCCAGCTGACACTGCCGAGCTAGTGACGGTCTTCCCCAAACTGAGGAGCCCAGGAGAAACATTGGTACAATTACTACATTTGGTTTTAGACATGACAGTTTGGCTCAATGTGGGAACCTTAAAGGCAAAAGTAAAAAGTGAAAAAGCCAAGGTAAAATACTGATAATCTTCTGGATGGGATGGCAACCTACATAGACTGAATGGGAGACAGGACATAAAGTACAGGCAGCACCAAATATGGCCACCTAAGTTCCACTATCAATGTCAGAAAAGGTGAATAAGAGGGAACATCCCAGTAGGTTAGGACTAATTTCCACAGAATTTCCACACTACTGGCCTGGGCCTTTCTCCTATTCATCCTCTTCACAGGGTCTTAAAGACACAGTAGTCCATACACAGCTTCTGAGCGAAGACACGAGCAAAGGTTGGCTTTATCTATTACACGGCTTTTGCATTCTACCTCCAAGGAAGCACATAACCATTAAGCTGGAAAGGGACGTCTCCATCTCAAGGGAGATGGAGCTGTGTGGGTAGTGACTTTGGCGAGCAGTCCAACCTCAGAGAGGGAGTGTGAATTGCCGCCCGCACACACAGAGTGGCTCTCCTCGACTGCCTGCCAAGGAAGAGATGGTTCTCAACCAAATCAGTCTGCGGCTGCCAAAAGCTCTTGTGAGGGCCCGGTTTTCCAGCAGGAAACATAACCTGAATTGGAAAACATGAGTGTAAGCTGGAAAACAAACAGCTCAAAATATCTGTGTCCTGAAATGAACTATAAGCCATTCTGTCTCCAGTGCTAAATCCACTTACTCAAAGGAGCAGAGGGTCAGAGGAGACAGCAGAAGGGAGGGAGAGAGGAAGGAAAGACCAACGGATGGAAGAAAAGAAAGAAGGAAATTCAGAACAAAAAGAACACTGAGCTTTTGCTCTTTGCCAGATCTGTGAGGCGAGGTCCACGTTCATTTTCTTATGAAGTCTCTCAGCAACCATATGATGGATGGAGAAGCTGGAGGTACAGTTAACTGACTCAAGATCACATAATTACGATGCAGCAGAGAGGGAGTTTCAACTCAGATCCAATGGCTCCAAAATTCACATGCTTTCACTAGAATCTTTTACCTCTGAAAGAGGAAAAGTGGGAAGTGTTATTGGAAACTGCCTTGGAGAAGGTTTCCTGAGTCCCTATTAAGTTTTCTCTGTAACAAAAAAAAAGAAAAGAAAAGAAAAGAAAAGGATTAAGGGTTTGGAAGTGGCCTTCATCAGAGAATTCCTGAGACGGACTTATGGAGAGTAGTCCAAATAAGTAATTGAAAGTTTATAGGGCCCATGTTTTTTCCTAGAAAATCTTCCTTTCTCATCTCCCTTTTTCCTGAATTTCCCCTGCCCTTCAAGACTCCACTTGAACCATGTACTTATACATGAAATTTTATAGGGTCAAAGGATCTAAGCAATCCTGAATGATCAAAGACAGAATTGAGATTTAAACCCAGGTCTTCCGACTCCTCATTCCAAGCAACTTCCATTGCATAACAGCTGTCTTTACAACATCTGCCTACCACAAGAAGATGCAAGATAAACAGTGACCATTAATTTGTCAATTCCAGTTGCCATGATATCTGAGTGACCACTAAGCCAGAAGGTGATTTCAGAAAGCCAGAAGGATGGGCCAGTGTCCATGAGGAAATGATTAATGAAATAGGTTAAAACTGTAAAGTGATGCACAAATGAAAGCTATTGCTATCATTTTAATAACATTCTTTTGCTCTTTTCAATGTTGAGTTGTCCAAAGTCACAAACCTGGAAAATGGTGAAGCAGAAATACAAATTCCAGCAAATGGTCTCCCTCCAGCAACTACAATTAAAACCACGTCACAACAATCCAATGAAGCAGGTGACATCATTGTATATCCTCTATTGCATACATAAGATGACAAGAAATTACATTCCTTATGCAAAGGATCCACAACCAGTAAGCCATGGAGCTGAGATTTGTATTCAGGTTGTCTGACCCCATAGTTGGTGGCATTAACCACAATTCTACTGGTGCTGCCTTAGATGGAAGATAAAGAGAATACCCCAAAATACAGGACTAGTTTCTCATTGTAATTTATAAAATAGGAGAGCACTGAAAGGTGTTACCATCATGACCCATGACAATTACCAACTATTGGTTCCTTAAACCCGTCTCCACTGAAAACACCTCAATTCCAAGCCATCAAGTCTCCCATAGACAACCTCTTAATTATGTACCTGTCCTCAGTCTTTCCCTCCTGCAACTCATCTCCCACTTTACCACAGGAGGAATCTGTAGAAACATGTATCTGATCATGTTACTCCCCCAACAGAAAATGCTCTCTGGCTCCCTATTTTCTTTAGGAAGATGTCCACAGATGCTAGCACCATGCTCCCAGCCTCTCCTCTGCCACGTGACCACCTCCTGGGTCTTGTCCCATTGCTGCATCTCTACCACCTCATACACTTTCTACTCTACCTCTTTGAACCACCTCCAGTTCTATGATTCAGCCATGCTGTTTTCTGCCTCTTTATCTATGCTCACCATGCTCTCTGTCTACCTGGAACGTTTCCCTCTTCCTTGTGTACATATGGTGAACTTTGTAGTCAGGATAGCCCACCTTTAAGATCCCCTCTCTTCCCAACTCCCTCAGCCTTCCAGGCCTTCTTTGGGTTGCTTTTATACTAATCATACACCTCTTTCATTCTCCAGGGTGCATGTCTCCTCCATAACCAACCTGCTACAATACAAAGTTAGAGACCCTGTCTTCATTTTCTTTGGTCCTCAGAGCCTAGCGTAAAGGTTTGCTAAGTGCTTGGTCAAAATAAATTTAGCTGGCATCTCTGTTTCTTCCTTGCTAGTCCCTGGTCAAGATAATAAAATGCCCATCCAGGTACAGAAAATGTATACTTCTTTACTTCTTTATTCCCTGATTCTCTTTCTCTCTCTGCATATCCTCTCTTCTGTTCTATGCACTGTGAAGAGATGAGAAAGCAAGAGGCTGGATGAAAAAGTAAACTCAAAAGCTCTATCCTAATGCCAGTTTGTATTATTCCTTCCATGTCTGTAACAGAGAGAGGAACGGGGAAGGGTGAAGATGTGCATGCAGGTGGCTGTGGGTAGAAGTGTCCCCACTGGGCAGCATCTCACGCTGTGTTTAATGGCAAGCCTACTTTGGGGGACGGTGGGGATGGGGAGCAATAGACTGACTGCTGTGTGTACCAATTTCAAATTGCTAGCTATACCCTTAGCTAACACCAGTGTTTCATGTTGCAAATCCAGTGTTACTGCATGAAACAGTCAGCAAGTACACTTCTGCCAGAGATGGAGTAATTTGTTATCGGCTGGAGTGAGAAGCTGACACAGTTAGCTCACAGAGACGCTTTTATTCAGATGTGCAGGCTTCCCCGGATTAACCATGACTGTCCCGGGTCTCCCTGGCAGTGTATGCTCTCAGCAGCTCCATGGCCAGTGCTGCTGCATTTTTGAAGAGGGTCCCCTATCTGCTGTGCAAACAGTTTCTGGCTTTGCTATCTTAGCTGTTTCGTGAGGGCAGCACAGGAGGGTAAGTTGGAGAGAAACAGAATTCAGAGGCAGTAGGAAAGGGCAGGCTTCTGCCTCTGGTCTTGTCTCCCTTCCATCCACCCTCCAGTGTGCTTTTCTAAAACTCTGGCCTGACCATGCACCCCTCCCTTAAAGCCCCTTAATGATCCCTGTCATACTCAGGAAGAAGGTCAAGCTTCTCAGACTCGCATGTGAGCCCCTGTGTAAACCTGGCCCCTGCTGACTGGTCCACCAGCAACTCTTGCCTTTGACTTTTGGATCCTGTAGCACCAACCTATTTGTTAGTTTCTTCACGTATTGTTTTTGTCTCCACACCCTCACTCAAGCAGTTTCTTCTGCCCAGAGTACCCTTGCCTGCACCCCCTCACCTCTCACCCACTTTGCTTAGCAAACTTCCACTTATCATTTAGGGCTTAGCGAAGCATCCCCTCTTCTAGCTTCTTCCAACTCTCTAGGTTAATTAATTTCTTTCAGACTCCCATAGTCCTTTTCTACTTCTCCCATATGTGTTACAGTGATCAGGGAAGCAACAGAATATAGTGGGTAAAAACAGAGGAAGTACCCAGGGAGTGGTAGGAACGTCTGCTTAGGATGCAGGCAATAAAGGGTGCATTGTATATAGAGTGTGTAAAAGAAAAAGTTTTAAAATGCACTGAAGGTGCATTCTAAACAATCTCAGGGATAAAATCCTATTCCTTACAAGGGCAATCTACTCCATCTCCACCCTTGGCTAATAATTCAGGGTCTGTAATGAAAACTCTTAGCTCCATCATTTGACCTCATTACATCATGTGTGGTCTCAAGCACATTACTTATCTTTCTGTTCCTCAGTTTCCACCTCTGTAAAATGGAGACAAGAAAACTATCTGCCTGTTTAGTTCACATGATGATTACATGAGGCAATCCATGCAAAGCATTTAGAATAGTAACTGGGATTAACTAATCACTCCATAATGTTAATTACATTTTGCTAACGAGTCTGTATTCCTTCTCTTTGGGTTAAAACTCCCTCATTAGCTTAAAGATCTTTGAGAATCTATCTTTGCTCACTGTTGTATACACTCTGCCTACTTAATGTATAAATTAATCTTATAAATGGATAAATGAATCTTATCTCTCTGTGCCAAGTACACTGCAGACAACGTGAACTGGCAATAGGTGCTCAGCAAACATTTGTTGGATGAATGGGTATTACTGAATAAATAATGACTCATAAGAGAAGAAGAAACTTGCAACAGGAACTGGATGCGAGTGGCCATAAAGAGACACAGAAATGGGGACAGAAAAAGTAGAGGAAGTCAATGGTGAAAGTGAAAGAAAGACCCCAAGCTACCTCTCCTTGAAGTAGCCCAGAAGGTGGGACCTAATGACATATCGGTCTATGAAAACTAGAGAGTCATACCCGCCAGCTGCAGGACTTGTAGATGCCTTGAGGAGGGAGAGGAAACTCTATCCATCATGGGGTCCAGGAAAACAGCATCAGTGGAGCAAGAAGACTGTCCCACAGTCTATGCCCCACATAAAATCAGATACATGATGCAAAGAGGGAAATGCAGATTTGCCAGTTTCTTATTCCACTTACTGTGTTAATGTTAGATTAAAAAAAAAAAAAAAAGAATTTGGTTGACGAAGCTCATTAGTATAATTTTATGCACCTAGTTTTTGAAAGATATGTGACTAAAATGTGATCATCATATGGATTACCTTCAGGTTTTTCAGGGTGTGATACCTCCTAAACCCAGTGAGATATGCATAAAACTCTAGATTGGAGCCATTAAGAGAAGTAATGATGATTATACACTCAAGACTATCTCACAACAACATTTAGAATTTGCCTCCAAGGTTTCAGTTCAAGATGGCAACACAGGAAGATCCTGCATGGACACATCAAATCCACAGCTATATATGGAACAATTCCCTCTGCAGAAAACCCAAACACTGGTAGGGCAACCCCTTCACACCCAGTAGACAAGAGGGAAACCGTGTTGAAGTAGGAAGGAAAGGCTGAGACACAACCTCGCCGTAAACTCTACTATTGGCACAGTGACTCATAATGAGGAGGGAACTCAAAACACAGAGCTCCTCCCCGAGGAGCAAAGGGTTTGAATGCCAAACTGGGCAACCCAGCCTTTAAGACCAATACCTGAGAGACGAGGCCTTGATATATCTGGCTTTGAGGAATAATGGTGATCATGCCCACGAGACTCACAGGACTCCTGCAGATTGAGGAATGGCTCTTACGTGCACACGTGCAGACCCACCTGCCCCAGGGGCCAATACAGAAGAGAGAATGTTTGTGTGTGCACATGTGCACACGCACACACTCAGTCCCTAAGTCATGTCCAACTCTTTGCAACCCCATGGACTGTAGCCTGCAAGGCTACTCTGTCCATGGGATTTCCCAGGCAAGAACACTGGAGTGGGTTGCCATTTCCTCCTCCAGGGTATCTTCCTGACCCAGAGATAGAACACAGAAGTAGCTTCCTAAAAATAAATAAATAAATAAAAATACCCCCAAAAAAATAAATAAATAAAGATGAAAAGTTTCTCCACAGTGAGGGACACCCAGAGAGGTTCACAGAGTTATATGGAGAAGAGAAGAGGGAGGAGGGAGTTAGAAGTGACTCGAATGAGATGAGGTGGAATCAAAAGAGGAGAGAGCAAGCTAGCCAGTAATCACTTCCTTGTGTGCACTCCACAGTCTGGACCGCTCAGAGATATTCACAGAGTTACACAGAGAAGAGGAGAGGGAGGAAGGAGACAGAGGTGGCCAGGAAGATTAAGGCAGGGGGAATCAAAAGGAGAGAGACAGATCCAGCCAGTAATCAGTTCCCAAATGTTCTCCACCATCTGGAACACACAAAGAGATTCACAGAATTGGGTAGAGAAGAGAAGGGGGAAGGAGGAGATAGAGGCGATCTGCTGGAGAAAAAGGAGAGTCCAAAGCGGGAGAGAGCAGTCAAGCCAGTAATCTCTTTCCCGAGTAACAATGGGTACTGAAGATTGGGTTCTTAAAGGTGCAAAATTGGTCACAAATACCAAAAAGGAAAATTAAAAATCTAGAGTAGAGATTGGATTTTCAAAAATACAAAATTAAATGAAAGAGAAAAAAAACAAAGTCACAGAAATTATAAAAATATTTATATATGAAGTTTGCTTTAGGGTCTCAAAAAAAAAAAAAGAAAAAGAAAAAGAAAAACGCCCAGACACTATAATGATAAAAACAGGTGCTCTCAAAGAACATAAGCCAGCAGATAATGATATTTGCACCATATCTCTGTCTTACTACAACTCACTGATATTTCCCAGAAAGAAAGCCTCATGACAACTGTAAAGCAAAAACCTATAGCTGATACACAAAAGATAATGAGAATTTCCCTCTAAAATACTATTCATTAATTTTTAGCTTTAATAAGTAGGAGGAATGGGCCATGCCTGGGTTCTGGGCAAACTTTGCTTGGCTATGTGTCATCACAAGGATTCCAGAGGACCTTAATAAACTGAATTCAAACCAACAAAATAAGATGCAATGAAACAAGTTCAAAGCTTGGTTGACATTTATATTTGACAGGAAAAAAAAACTGTCCAAGCAGTCACAGTTCCATTTGAAATTGGTTGTCTCCACCCTAGTAACCCAAATTTGGCCCTCTGGATGCCAAAAGCAGTCATTACCTTTCGTACATCACAGCTCACCAGTGACATGGCAGTAGCTCTCATGCGCTACCAACCCATCAGCTAAAACTTACGTTTTCCAGAAGTAAATATCCCCAGTTGCTTAAGCAGAACTAGCTCATGTGACATGGTTTTCTGTCTCGTCTTGTCATTTAAATCAGAAAAGAAGTAGCTCCTGAAATGTATTGGACTGACTTAACCTCTCTTTTGATGTCACTCAAAAGCTCCATATCTAACATGTAAGAAATCACACAGGATATCTAGCCTGATCACTCATTCACTGAAACACTTTCCTCTACAGTCCTTTTGTTTGAACTTCACTCGCTAGTAGGAGGTGCACTATCTTCCAAAGCATTTGCTGGAAAGAAAGAACGGAAGAGGTGTTATTTCTTCTTCTGTTACAAAGAGATCCAAAATAACAGCGGTTTTAACAATCTAGTGATTAATTTTTTCTCAGGGAGATGGTCCAAGTCTGATATGGCAGCTTTATAATCATTATGGATTCTGGTTACATTTATCTTTCATTCTGCTATCTTCAAAATGCAGCTTCCATCTCAGGGTACAAAGTAGCTTTTCCAGCTCCTATTGTCACCTGAGATTACATTTCTACTAGCAAGAAAGAAAGAGGAGGAAGCCCTTCCTGTTGAGGGTCCAACCAGACCAGAAGACACACAACATTCTTGTTCAATTCAGGTTGATCAGGACTCAGTTACATTCCATGGATGGCTAACAGGAAGCCTTTATTCTAGATCACCACCACAGGCTTATTCAAAAATCAAAGATTCTACCACAATAAAAAGGAAACAATGGAAATTGGAGGAAAACTGGCAGCTCCTTCTGTACAATGTTCAAAACGCTTTCTCATGTTTAGGGAAACTAGCCTGTTGTTCTTTTGTAACTGAAAATAATTTATTCTCTGGAGATAAAGACAACAAAATTACCCTTGTCAAAAAATTAAATGCAAGTGTCATGGAGTGTCCTCTTACTAAATCTTTCTTTGCCAAGGAAAGCAAGCCTCCATTCTTTGCTCTTTCTATAATGTGATTTCTGCAAACCTTTGCAACTTCATCACATTCCTCTTATCTTTTACCAATGTTTCTCACATCACTTTAGAATTATTTTTCTATACCTCTAGCCGTCTATGGGGTTGCAAAGGGTCGGACACGACTGAAGCAACTTAGCAGCAGCAGGATGACATCTAGCAATCACATTCCACAAATACATATTTATTACTGATATTTTCCAAAACCTATCACAGTATTGGCAATAACCCAAAGAGGACATGATGTTTAAACTTAAGAAGCTCATAGTCTAGGGCCACATTAGACAACTGATGCATAATGACCTTACAGTCAGTTCAACCATCTCATGCACATTTTTCACGAGAACAATTAAGTCATGCCATTCAGAACTTAGATAATCGACTTTTTCATTTAATTGAAGGACATGATCCCCAGCTAGGCTGTACTTTGGTTTTCAGCCTATTATTCTATCAGTTGGAACCTTGATTCTGCCCTTACATATTATGCCACCATTCCCAATTTTATGGATTTGGAAATTTTTCCTTTGATAGACATGCTTGGAAGAAGCATCCACACAAGTGATTTGCTGGAACTCAGATAAAATTCTAAGTATAACACTCATCACTCAGAAGAGGGTAGAAAACCATGATTTTTATTTTTAAATCAGAATTTTTTTCTTTTTGCATTTTTTTTTCGTCTGTTAAAGATGCTATAAAATGATCCTGACAGCATGAATGGCTATGCAGGTAATTTGCCAATGCCAACTGACTGCAGCCCAGAAGGTGCTTAAACCCACTGGCACACTGGTACCAGTGACACTCCATATTAGTAGCTACTAATATTGGCATAACTCTAGAAATTGCCCCGTTTTGTGAGCTTAATCCTCATCAACAGAGGCTTCCTCCATGTTCTACCTTCGTTTCTGAAAATGCAAATGAAAGTGATCTATAGTATGGGATATTTTCAAATTCTCCAAAAAGGACATTTCTGTGTTCTTAGGCAGTGAACGATGAACCAGCCAGAAGTTGAAAATTTTTTCACAAGAGCTTCATATCAGCCATGGGTCTATCTCTTTCCAACAGGAACCTTGCGCTTGCTTGCAGAGTGGGAGATAAATAAAAGCCTTGTTCCACAGCCTCCACTTCTTTGTGTTGTCACAATGATTCCCTGCCTGTGTCATCCATATGACAGGAAGAAGGAAGTGGTTAATGCCACTCTCACACACACAGGTCACACTGTGCAGAAGAAGATGGGAGGTGGTTTCAACAATGGGGAAAATGCCTCACGATTTTATGTTCTCATATGTAAATTGGTGAGGTCTGTCCTCAAAAATAAGAAAAACAGGTCTTCCATCATTCTCTTCTGGGGAAAAGACTGAACTCAGGAGGAGAATTATTAAGTACAAAGAGGGTTAGGGATGGGCGAGATCAACAGGGCGGCCAGACAAGTGAAGAAATAATCCATTCCCTTGCAAACAGGAGAATGGGCAAGGCATCTGGTATACAGCATTCAGGGGAAAGTGCATCCCTTCACTGCAGCTAATAAAAGCTCTCCATTTCGGTGACCTCTCAGCAGTACCAGACAGAGAGAGTGGAAAGTCCTTGCAAACAGAAATACATGCTTCAGAGAAGGACTGACATCTCAGAGCAGACTTGCTTGGGGCAACTACAACTGAGAAAACACAGTGTCCTTGATAATAGCCTGCACTCAACCTCAGGTCGCTTGGAGCCACAGCCAGAAGACCCAGGATAACTCATTAATGTTGAACACCTACTATGTACCATAGCAGTCACAATTCTTATTGCAAGCTATTTTGATAGATGTCAACCAACAAAAGTAACTAAGATTGAGTCCCAAGGCAGACAAGCACTTAAAGAATATTGCTTTTTCAAGGCATGTTTGGGCAGGTTGCCTGCCAGTTACTTTCACATTACACTGTTGCTTTTTTTTTTTTTTTTTAACTCTCTGAAGTATACTTACACACCTTCCATGAGAAAAATTGAAATTAGCAAATAACATTTATGGATAACACAGAATTACCTCTCCATGATTTGAGGCTTCTAGTACGTCAAGGCTGTATATTGTCACCCTGCTTATTTAACTTATATGCAGAGTACATCATGAGAAATGCTGGACTGGAAGAAACACAAGCCGGAATCAAGATTGCCAGGAGACATATCAATAGCTTTAGATATGCAGATGACACCACCCTTATGGCAGAAAGTGAAGAGGAACTAAAAGCCTTTTGATGAAAGTGAAAATGGAGAGTGAAAAAGTTGGCTTAAAGCTCAACATTCAGAAAATGAAGATCATGGCATCCGGTCCTATCACTTCATGGCAAATAGATGGGGAAACAGTGGAAACAGTGTCAGACTTTATTTTGGGGGCTCCAAAATCACTGCAGATGGTGATTGCAGCCATGAAATTAAAAGACGCTTACTCCTTGGAGAAAAATTATGATCAACGTAGATAGCATATTCAAAAACAGAGACATTACTTTGCTGACTAAGGTCCGTCTAGTCAAGGCTATGGTTTTTCCTGTGGTCATGTATGGATGTGAGAGTTGGACTGTGAAGAAGGCTGAGTGCTGAAGAATTGATGCTTTTGACCTGTGGTGTTGGAGAAGACTCTTGAGAGGCCCTTGGACTGCAAGGAGATCCAATAAGTCCATTCTGAAGAAGATCAGCCCTGGGATTTCTTTGGAAGGAATGATGCTGAAGCTGAAACTCCAGTACTTTGGCCACCTCATGCGAAGAATTGACTCACTGGAAAAGACTCTGATGCTGGGAGGGATTGGGGGCAGGAGGAGAAGGGGACAACTGAGGATGAGCTGGCTGGATGGCATCAATGACTCAATGGACATGAGTTTGAGCGAACTCCTGGAGATGGTGATGGACAGGGAGGCCTGGCATGCTGCGATTCATGGGGTCCGGCAACTGAGTGACTGAACTGAACTGAGTAGCAACAGAAATGTGAATTAAAAATGAAACTTGATTGTGCAGAAGCTTTTAATTTTAATTAGATCCCATTTGTTTATCTTTGCTTTTATTTCCAGTATACTGGGAGTTGGATCATAGAGGATCCTGCTGTCATTTATGTCGGAGAGTGTTTTGCCTATGTTCTCCTCCAGGAGTTTTATAGTTTCTGGTCTTACAAGCAAGGTGAAAAGACAGCCTTCTGAATGGGAGAAAACAATAGCAAATGAAACAACTGACAAACAACTAATCTCAAAGATATATAAGCAACTTATGCAGCTCAACTCCAGAAAAATAAATGATCCAATAAAAAAATGGGCCAAAGAACTAAATAGGCATTTCTCCAAAGAAGACATACGGATGGCTAACAAACACATGAAAAGATGTTCAACATCACTCATTATCAGAGAAATGCAAATCAAGACCACAATGAGGTACCATTTCACACCAGTCAGAATGGCTGCGATCCAAAAGTCTACAAGCAATAAATGCTGGAGAGGGTGTGGAGAAAAGGGAACCCTCTTACACTGCTGGTGGGAATGCAAACTAGTACAGCCATTATGGAATACAGTGTGGAGATTCCTTAAAAAATTGCAAATAGAACTGCCTTATGACCCAGCAATCCCACTGCTGGGCATACACACTGAGGAAACCAGAAGTGAAAGAGACACATGTACCCCAATGTTCATTGCAGCGCTGTTTATAATAGCCAGGACATGGAAGCAACCTAGATGTCCATCAGCAGATGAATGGATAAGAAAGCTGTGGTTCATATACACTATGGAATACTACTCAGCCCTTAAAAAGAATAAATTTGACTCAGTTCTAATGAGATGGATGAAATTGGAACCGATTATACAGAGTGAAGTAAGCCAGAAAGAAAAACACCAATACAGTATACTGACACATATATATGGAATTTAGAAGACAGTAATGATGACCCTATATGTGAGACAACAAGAGACACAGAGGTATAGAGTGGACTTTTGGACTCTGAGGGAGAGGGAAAGGGTGGGATGGTTTGGGAGAATGGCAATGAAACATGTATATTTTCCTGTAAGAAACAAAATGCTAATCTATGTTCAATGTAGGATGCAGGATGCATGGGGCTGATGCACAGGATGATTCAAGTAGAGGATGTGGGGTGGGAGGTGGGAGGGGGCTTCGGTATTGGGAGATTGTGTTCACCTATGGCTTATTCGTGTCAATGTATGGCAAAACAAATACAGTATTGTAATTAAAAAAATAAAAATAAAAATAAAATGAAACTTGATTAGGGGTCATGAGGCAGCCTGAGAGTCATCGATTACTGTATGAGATACTTTATGCAAAACCCTAGCATGGTGCCTGGAGAAGACTAATTACTCAAAATATCACAGCTGTTGGCACTGTAATAACAAGTGTTATTGATTTTTTTTTACTTCTGGTGTTATAATTATTATGACTGAGGCCATTATATATCAATAGCTCTAAAATTATCCTTACTTTATTGGGGCTAATTTCCTAGAGATGAATTGAGGAAAATGGGGAAAGAGAACCTCCCTTCCTAATGAAAGATATATAGGAAAAAGTGCCGAGAAAGGTATAGTGTACATCCTTAGAATGAATGCTTGGGCAAGTCGGCAATATTTTACATAAAAGTTCATATACATAATCTAAAACACCATCATGCCTGGACTAGTATCATGCCACACATTAAAGGAGGCAGATGTGGGCTTCAGGATGACCTAGAGGTTGTTGCTTTCATTAAGGAAGGAGACAGATGAGTCTGTGTAGGTAGATGGCAGAATATTCCAGCTTTAAATTGATTATATGTGTCAAACCTAAATAATCTAAAGGCTTCTTAGTTGCAGACAACAGACCATTATATCTAGCTTAACAAGAAAGATCTATATTATAGAGTAGCTTGGTAGGCTGCAGTCCATGGCGTCACGAAGAGTCGGACATGAATGAGCGACTTCACTTTCACTTTTCACTTTCATGCATTGGAGAAGGAAATGGCACCCCACTGCAGTACTCTTGCCTGGAAAATCCCATGGACGGAGGAGCCTGGTAGGTTGCAGTCCATGGGGTCACTGAGGGTCGGATACAACTGAGCAACTTCACTTTCACTTTTCACTTTCCTGCATTGGAGAAGGAAATAAATAGCAACCCACTCCAGTGTTCTTGCCTGGAGAATCCCAGGGATGGCAGAGCCTGGTGGGCTGCAGTCTACGGGGTCGCACAGAGTCAGACACAACTGAAGCAACTTGGCAGCAGCAGCAGCAGATAGCAGCAGCAGATAGTTCACAGAACTTATTGGATGACTGAGTGCTACCCAGCCTGGAACTACACTGTCAGGAGAAATGTCCGGCCACACCACTGAACCTCTG
Source organism: Nanger dama (assembly GCA_917880005.1). Taxonomy (NCBI): domain Eukaryota; kingdom Metazoa; phylum Chordata; class Mammalia; order Artiodactyla; family Bovidae; genus Nanger; species Nanger dama. Next base: position 22,414,556 of record CAKJTW010000025.1, on the reverse strand, counting down.
TAGCAGACACCCTGTTGCTGTTGTTACCTGCTGCTCAGTAGTCATGCCAAAAGGGACCAGAAAGTAGAACTTCCACCACAGCTGCACCATGGAAACCACATACTTCTGCAGTGAGGTCTGATCTCACACATACTCTCCAAGTCTCCCACAACTGTATCAACTTGGCAGAATCTAGGTAATGTAAGAAATTCTTAGCTTCATGATAATTGCGAAGAATATAGATTTTTCCTGAAGTATAAGAGAGTATGAGGAAAAGGTATTGGAAGTGGGTGTTGAATAAATTCATCTGTAGCATCTATTACATCAGATTTGGAAACTAGGTAGCTTTTTAAGGGTATCTGGTTATTAAATCTGGGAATCTCTTTTCATACTAAGTCGCCTGGAGTTGCTCCAAGACTATGGAATGGTAACTACTGTCAACATTCAACTTGATGGACAGAAACCCAGACAAAACATAGAAATTTTTTATTTTGCTGAACTCAGGAGTCCTCAGCACAGGCTACATTGGTTACTTTCAAAATTGAAAACTGCTTATGTGCCTTGATTTTAATGGTACTCTCAGGCTGGAGGTATGGATGTAGATCAGTGTATCTCAAAATATATCCTGCATGACACCCTCATCAAAATCCCTTGGGGTGTTTATTAAAGTGAAGATCACTGGGCCTCCCTCCAAACTCTGCAGCAGAATCTGGATTAGTGGGAACTGTATAGTTAGAGGACCACTTATCTGTATTTTGAATATATGCTCCCATGCTCATACAGTCTAGACTTAGAGTGCAGTGAAATCCCTAGTTATTTCCATAAGAGCTCATTATCCAAGTTTAAAAGTTGTAATGCAGGAAGAAGTCGGAAACTCCTCTTTGGCCTTGTCAACTCAAACTTTACAAATTTACCTATAAGCTCAGGCCACAAGAGCTTAGAATGACAATATACTGAGACTCAATTAAAATGCATAATGTTTTAAAGCTACATTAGCATTCTGTCATATCCTAAGCATCAAAAATATATAAATCAAAATTGAACTCATAATAATCTGAATATTTGTGTGTAGAATCTTTTGCTCAGTTACAGGAATAAGGTCACAGGCCTGAAAAATTGGTTACAGGTGTCTCTAAGGAGATAGCATTAAGACATTTACACATGGTGTGCCCTGTATTTACATGTGAGCTAGCCTCTCTGCTATGTTTTCCTATGAATGTGTTTAACTCTACAGAGAAATGTGACAACCAACTCCTAGCATATGGAAGTATTTCCACATAGCAAATTATATGGGAACTAGGGAGAACAAGATGGATTTGTAAATCCTGCGAGTTTAAATGTATGTTTTCAAAATTTATTAGACCTAAATCTTGCTGTATTTAACTAAAATCAACCTACATTTACTGTACTGTGTGCCAAAATCATTCTAGATGCTTTCTCATATGTTATCTCATTTAATTTTTAGAAAAATCTTGTAAAGTAAGCATTTTCAATTCTGTTTCATAGTTGAGAATACCAAAGTTCCAAGAGATTGGGTAACGTGTCACAGAGCAAAGACGTAAAGCCATTCCTGGCAGTAAATCCCATGCTCTTTCTACTCTATAATTTTAATTAATGTTAATTAAGTATCATTTAATATTTAGTTAATACAACCCACTATATCTCACAGCAAAATACATTTTTACTAAGACCATTATCTCCTTTGATTCTCGTGAGAGCACACAGGCCTGGTAGAGAATGATGTTATCATTGCACATTGGAAAAACAGAAACCCCAGGAGATTCAGGAATTGTTCACAGGTCACAAAGCTCACAGCATCTGAGCACTATTCTTTTGATTCCAAATACATGTTCTATTTGCTATCTCAGAGTTTAGGAAAGGAGAATTAACATTACTCTGTCCTAGTTTACAGTAATCTGCTCAGCGTTTTACATATGTGAGTCCTAATTCTCACCACAACTCTGAAAACTAAGAAGTAGACCCATTTCACAGATGTCTAAACAATGACTTAAGCTGAAGTTGGGGCTTCCTGGTAGCTCAGCTGGTAAAGAATTCACCTGTGATGCAGAAGACCTGGGTTGGGAAAATCCCCTGCAGAAGGGAAAGGCTACCCACTCCAGTATTCTGGCCTAGAGAATTTTTATAGACTGTATAGTCCATGGAGTCGCAAAGAATTGGACATGACTGAGTGACTTTCACTTCAAGTTGAAGTTAGTGTTAGAACCAATTCAAATCCAAATCTTTAAGACACTGATAAAATTACGTATTACACATACACACACGCACACAGGCTTCCCTCGTGGCTCAGATGGTAAAGAATCTGCCTGTAATGTGGTAGCCCCAGGTTCAATCCCTGGGTGTGAAAGATCCCCTGGAGAAGGGAATGACAACCCCACTTCATTATTCTTCAGTATGCAGTCCTGGTGAAACCCATGGACAGAGGAGCCAGGCAGGCCACAGTCCACAGGGTCACAAAGAGTCAGACACAACTGAGCGACTAACTTTCACTTTTACCATGAAGAAAGTATAGATAGCTCTTAACAGAACTTTCTATTTGGAAACTCCTAGTTTTGATCATGAAAGTGTTGTTAGTCACTGTCCTTAAACATGAAAGTAGAATGAACAAATACAGACAAAAATCTTTCAGTGGATTCCATATAGGCATAACTGTACCTAAAAGAAGAAACTGGTGGGTCATTTTAAAAGTACTTGGCCATGCCTATGAATGTGCACTGCCAGGAAAACTTCAAATAATTATGTCCTTCATGCCATTCACCCAGTGTCATTCTTGGAAGTGATGTTCTCGGGGATTAAGTTTTAAACAGACATGTGGAATCAGTGAGGCCTTATGCTTAGAACTCCTTGTAAATGAACAGAAAACTGAGTAAATAGAACTTGTTTGGAGCTTCCCTGTGGCTCAGACGGTAAAGCGTCTGCCTGCAATGCAGGAGACCCAGGTTCGATCTCCGGGTCAGGAAGATCCCCTGGAGAAGGAAATGGCAATCCACTCCAGTACTCTTGCCTGGAGAATTCCATGGACTGAGGAGCCTGGTGGGCTACAGTCCATGGAGTCGCAGAGTCAGACATGACTTGTTTACTGAATGAGAACAGCAGGGAAGCCAGTACTTTCACAGAGACTCTGAAAATCACAGTTGCTATAAAATACATGAGATTTTACCCGAGGACCAATAAAGTATTTTCTTTGTTAACCAATAGCTCAGCAGGTAAGAATAACAGTTACTAAGACTTGTATTTTTTATAGATTATAAAATATGTCACACAGAAAGATCATTTGATTTTCAGATTGTAAGACACCTTAATCCCATTACTTGGCCCACAGTGGGCTTTCAATAAATGTAGTTGCAAAGAAAAGAACTGAACAAAGTTAAGAATTGTTAGCCTTTTCAAACACACGAGAAAATGGATAAGTGACTCACTAGGGGTAACTGACTTGCCCAGTTTCACATATAAGCTTTGATATGTTATTAAATTCTTTTACTCATCCATGAGTCTTTCAGAAATTATTTAATTCTATATTGCTATCAAGGAGTAACAGTAGACCATCTGATATACATAAAAATTGAGTATTTTTTCCATTAAGATGCCTCTCCATCTTAGTCAAAAAACCTGGATTTGATCAATCTTGGTTTCCAGAATAGAACCCTAAGAATTTAAATCCAGATTTTTTTGAGTTATCCATATGTCTGAATCAGTTGTTTCTGTCAAACATCCATTACCTCATGGCCCAGATTTCCATAATTAAATGAGGTCAAATGAGAATATATGGAAACCGAAAAGCAGTGTGTTAATATTAGCTGTTACCAGTGAGATGTATTTCTCTTATAAATACAAAGACAGTAAAGGGCTTCTTTTATAAAAGAAAGAATTGTCCAGCCAGCTTACAAAAAGTGTGTTACTGTACATCTTGAATATAGAAATTCAAAGGCAAATATGATTGGTAATAACACTGTTATATTAGACTCTGACAAAATAAGCTTAAAGTTTGGAGTTTGATGTTTGAAAGGACAAATGTTACAGGCATAGAGAACTTTTACAGATTTAGTCCATTATGAATATCAAAGATTTACCCAGGCATAATCCTCTTAAAACATGATCATCTATGGTTTTCACATATTACAAACTCAGCCTCCTTTGATGTCTTCAATCATTAAAAAGCTGTTAATAAAAATAATTATATAAGGCATTGGAAGGAATGTATAGTATACTGTATTCAAATAAAGGCATTTATTGAATGCCTACTAGGTGACTGATAACTGCAAAACAATCATTACTATCTCCATTTCACTGATGAGGAAACTGAGATTTAGATTTGTTAAAGCACTTAACAAAGATGATAAAGATAATAAGTAACAAAGACATGCACTAAGCACAAGTATTCCAATGCTGGTTCCCATATTAGTTTTTCCTAAACTTCTCTGTAAGTTTCAAAATTGACCAATGCATAGATCCAGAACGGCAACACTAATAGCCTTTTGTTCGTCTCATTCTCTTTTATTAATGTAACTCTTTAACATTTGCTTATACTTAATTTCTTAATCACTCTATTTTGTGTCTCTATTTAAGGATTCAGCTATTAAACACAAGGAAAAGACTTCTGGCGTTCAGATGCCTTTTGTTTCAGATATCACTCCCAAAGCAACAAGAAATATGAACAACAGAATTCAAAATCTTTTCTGGATCAAACCTCAAAACATCTATAAAATCCCACTGTATACGATTAAAAGATGTTAAGATGTAATGCAAGAAAAGAAGCCTGCAGGAGCAGATCTTAACATGTCAGGAGAGTACAACCACCAAAACAGATGGGGTACTGAAAGAAGCAAAACACAATTATCCCATCTTTGGGGAAAAAAATAAAGGGAACAAGATGCCCAGTCAATGAAGAGTACCAGAAAGTAAGCAAGCAAACAGACAGACATTCCCTTTCTGTAGGAAATAGTGCATTGATGAGTTGCAATGAAAAAGAAAAGTCAAAGGCTAAGGAAATAAAATGTCCAAAAAATTATCACAGAGACATAAACATACATATACACTCAGGGGTGGAAGATGGGAAGGAAAAGAGACAGAAAACTTTCACTTCATTGTGAAATAGGGAGACTCCTACTGGCCTGTGATAAAAGACCTTGGTTCTTTTCCCATGAACTTCCTACACATGCAGTCCAAGAACTCAATAATTCATTTTATTCAAAAGTGAAAGCAATATTCAAAAAGAACCAAAGATTATTTAAGAAAAAAGGAAGCAATTGACAAACACACACACAAATGCAAATATAGAAGAAATGTTAGTGGCTCAGACGGCAAAGAATCTACCTGCAACGTGTGAGACCTGGGTTCAACCCCTGGGTTGGTAAGATCCCCTGGAGGAGGGCATGGCCACCCACTCCAGCACTGTTGCCTGGAGAATCCGCACGGATAGAGGTGTGCCTGGCGGCCTATAGTTCATGGCGTCGCAAAGAGTCAGACTTGACTGAGCAATTAAGCACAGCACAGCACAGGAAACGTTAACAGGCAGAGGTAAATCATGATGAAAGCTATTGTGATGAATCAAAAAGCATTAAAAAAAAAAGAACCCAAAGTAAAAAATATAAGAGTTCAGGGAATATGTAACTGAATGATAGAATAAAGTAAATAAGAGAGGTCAGAGCTAAGAAAAGATGAAGAATAAAAAGCATGAGGGCTTCCCTGGAGGTCCAGTGGTTGAGAATCTGCTTTGCATTGCATGGGACACGAGTCTGATGCCTAGTTTGGGAAGATTCCACATGTTGCAAAGCAACTAAGCCTGTGCACCACAACTACTGAGCCTGTGCTCTAGAGTCTATGAGCTGCAACTGCCAAGCCCATGTGCTGCAACTACTGAAGGCCATGTGCCCCAGAACCTGTGCTCTGCAACAAGACAAGCCACTGCAATGAGAAGCTCGTGTACCACAATGAAGACTGTGGTACACAGCCCCAACTCATCACAACTGAAGAAAGTCCATCCACAGCAATGAAGGCCCAGCACAGCCAAAAGTAAATAAATTAGCTAACAAATATGTATTTTTTAATTCTAAAAAAGTAAAAGCATTAAAATAATGAAGACAATATTAAAAAAATGCACACAAAAAGAATAGTCTTATGAAAACACAATAAAGAGTAAAGGATGATAAGATTTCCAAAAGTAAACAAAATTAAATTGAAACAATTCATAAAAGTAGCTTAGAAAAATTATATAAAAAATAGACTAAGGAGATCTTTCACACATGATTAATAATCTTAAAGAAAACAAAACACAAGGAGAAAATTTAAGATATAATTCAAGAAAACTTTCAGAAAGAAAATAATGCTTACTCCAAAAATTAAAATGGTCCATTCTAAGAAAATGAATATATTACAGGACGATGAATAGAAACATATCTCAATAACACTACTGCATGTCAAAAGAATCTCTGGGTATTCAAACAAAATATTACCTATAATAATAAAACAAAACCAGCTAACCTTGGGTTTCTCAAGGGCAATCTTTAAGAATAAAATAAAGTTAGAGAAAACACTATGCTTATCAAATCCTAGAGGAAGATTTGTAATAATTCAAGTAAAAAGATGAGAGAAAAACATTTGTAACTTGTAAAATCCAGGAAACATAAATTATATAAAAAGGAAAAGCCTAAGTAAATTAAGAAATTAATAACTATTAAGAAAAAGTCTGGCAGTGATCACCAAATACAGGTAGTCAGAAGCCCAAGTCTAAAACAATTGTGGAAATTATAAACATAAAATACAAATTTTAAAAACCATTATAATTTAGAAATACTTTTAAAATATATATTTAAGCACATAATATGAAAAGCATACATATAAGGTACCAGAAGAATCAGAAAAGAAACAAGAAATAAGGATAGGAAAAACTGAAGATCGCTACTTTTATCACTACTTAATATACTGTTGTTGAAAAAGAGAGAATTGAGTGCTCATATAAAGTTAGTTATGAAGGTAACAAAAAGAACTTTAAACAAAATATAAACTTAAACAATCATAGTGATCCAAGCCTATGCCCCAAACAGTAATGCTAAAGAAGCTGAAGCTGAACAGTTCTGTGAAGACCTACAAGACGTTTTAGAACTAACACCCCAAAAGATGTCCTTTTCATCATAGAGGACTAGAATGCAAAAGTAGGAAGTCAAGAAATAGCTGGAATAACAGGCAAATTTGGCCTTGGAATATGGAATGAAGCAGGGCAAATGCTAAAAGAGTTTTGCCAAGAGAACGCACTGGTCATACCAAACACCCTCTACCAATGACACAAGAGAAGACTCTATAGATGGACATCACCAGATGGTCAACACTGAAATCAGACTGATTCTATTCTTTGCAGCAAAAGATGGAGAAGCTCTATACAGACAGCAAAAATAAGACCAGGAGCTGACTGTGGCTCAGATCATAAACTCATTGCCAAATTCAGACTTAAATTGAAGAAAGTAGGGAAAATCACTAGACCATTCAGGTCTGACCTAAATCAAATCCCTTATGACTATACAGTGGAAGTGAGAAATAGATTTAAGGGACTAGATCTGATAGATAGAGTGCCTGAGGAACTATGGAATGAGGTTCGTGACACTGTACAGGAGACAGGGATCAAGACCCCATGGAAAAGAAAGGCAAAAAAGCAAAATGGCTTTCTGAGGAGGCCTTACAAATAGCTGTGAAGAAAAGAGAAGCAAAAAGGAAAGATATTCCGATTTGAATGCAGAGTTCCAAAGAACAGCAAGGAGAGATAAAGCCTTCCTCAGCGATCAACACAAAGAAATAGAGGAAAAAAACAGAACAGGAAAGACTAGAGATCTCTTCAAGAATTAGAGATATCAAGGGAACATTTCATGCAAAGATGGGCTCAATAAAGGACAGAAATGGTCTGGACCTAATCAAAGCAGAAGATATTAAGAAGAGATGGCAAGAGGACATGGAAGAACTATACAAGAAAGATCTTCACGACTCAGATAAGCATGATGGTGTGATCACTCACCTAGAGCCAGACATCCTGGAATGTGAAGTCAAGTGGGCCTTAGGAAGCATCACTACGAACAAAGCTAGTGGAGGTAATGGAATTCCAGTTGAGCTCTTTCAAATCCTGAAAGATGACGCTGTGAAAGTGCTGCCTTCAATATGCCAGCAAATTTAAAAAACTCAGCAGTGACCACAGGAATGGAAAAGGTCAGTCTTCATACCAATCCCAAAGAAAGGCAATGCCAAAGAATGCTCAAACTACTGCACAATTGCACTCGTATCACATGCTAGTAAAATAATCCTTAAAATTCTCCAAGCCAGGCTTTAGCAATACGTGAACTGTGACCTTCCAGATGTTCAAGCTGGTTTTAGAAAAGCCAGAGGAACCAGAGATCAAATTGCCAACATCTGCTGGATCATGGAAAAAGCAAGAGAGTTCCAAAAAACATCTATTTCTGCTTTATTGACTATGCAAAGCCTTTGACTGTGTGGATCACAACAAACTGTGGAAAATTCTGAAAGAAATGGGAATACTGGACCACCTGACCAGCCTCTTGAGAAACCTATATACAGGTCAGGAAGCAACACTTAGAATTGGACATGGAACAGACTGGTTCCACATAGGAAACGGAGGTATGTCAAGGCTGTATATTGTCACCCTGCTTATTTAACTTCTGTGCAGAGTACATCATGAGAAATGGTGGGCTGGAAGAAGCACAATCTGGAATCAAGATTGCCGGGAGAAATATCAGTAACCTCAGATATGCAGATGGCAGCACCCTTATGGCAGAAAGTGAAGAGGAACTAAAAGCCTCTTGATGAAAATGAAAGAGGACAGTGAAAAAGTTACTTAAAGCTCAACACTCAGAAAATGAAGATTATGGCATCTGGTCCCATCACTTCATGGGAAATAGATGGGGTAACAATGGAAACAGTGTCAGACTTTATTTTTCTGGGCTCCAAAATCAGTGCAGATGGTGATTGCATCAATGAAATTAAAGAGGCTTACTCCTTGGAAGAAAAGTTATGGCCAACCAAGATAGTATATTAAAAAGCAGAGATATTACTCTACCAACAAAGGCCCATCTACTCAAGGCTATGGTTTTTCCAGTAGTCATGTATGGATGTGAGAGTTGGACTATAAAGAAAGCTGAGTGCTGAATACTGATGCTTTTGAACTGTGGTGCTGGAGAAGACTCTTGTGAGTCCCTTGGACTGCAAGGAGATCCAACATGTCCATCCTAAACGAGATCAGTCCTAGGATTTCTTTGGAAGGACTGATGCTGAAGCTGAAACTCCAATACTTACGCCACCTCATGTGAAGAGTTGACTCATTGGAAAAGACCCTGATGCTGGGAGGGGTTGGAGGCAAGAGGAGAAGGGGATGACAGAGGATGAGAGGGCTGGATGGCATCACTGACTTGATGGACATGAGTTTGGGTGAAACTTGGAAGTTAGTGATGGACAGGGGAGGCCTGGCGTGCTGTGATTCATGGGGTCGCAATGAATCGGACACAACTGAGCAACTGAACTGAACTGAAAACTTAAACAATTATCAAAAAGAAAACATATCATTTTGGGAAATATTTTTTATGAATCAATAAAAATGATGTATATTTAATATTTCATTGCAAAATTAAGAGTAGTTCAGTTCAGTTCAATCACTCAGTCGTGTCCGACTCTTTGCGACCCCATGAATCGCAGCATGCCAGGCCTCTCTGTCCATCACCAACTCCCGGAGTTCACTCAAACTCACGTCCATCGAGTCCGTGATGCCATCCAGCTATCTCATCCTCGGTCGTCCCCTTCTCCTCCTGCCCCCAATACCTCCTAGCATCACAGTCTTTCCAATGACTCAACTCTTCGCGTGAGGTGGCCAAAGTATTGGAGTTTCAGCTTCAGCATCATTCCTTCCAAAGAAATCCCAGGGTTGATCTCGTTCAAAATAGACTGGTTGGATCTTCTTGCAGTCCAAGGGCCTCTCAACAGTCTTCTCCAACACCACAGCTAAAAAGCATCAATTCTTCGGTGCTCAGCCTTCTTCACAGTCCAATTCTCACATCCATACATGACCACAGGAAAAACCATACATAGCCTTGACTAGACAGACCCTAGTCGGCAAATAATATCTCTGCTTTTGAATATGCTATCTAGGATGGTCATAACTTTTCTTCCAAGGAGTAAGCGTCTTCTAATTTCATGGCTGCAGTCACCATCTGCAGTGATTTTGGAGCCCCCAAAAATAAAGTCTGACACTGTTTCCACTGTTTCCCCATCTATTTCCCATGAAGTGATGGGACTGGATGCCATGATCTTCGTTTTCTGAACGTTGAGCTTTAAGCCAACTTTTTCGCTCTCCTCTTTCACTTTCATCAAGAGGCTTTTAGTTCCTCTTCACTTTCTGCCATAAGGGTGGTGTCATCTGCATATCTGAGGTTATTGATATTTCTCCCAGCAATCTTGATTCCAGCTTGTGTTTCTTCCAGTCCAGCATTTCTCATGATGTACTCTGCATAGAAGTTAAATAAGCAGGGTGACAATATACAGCCTTGACATAGTCCTTTTCCTATTTGGAACCAGTCTGTTGTTCCATGTCCAGTTCTAAGTGTTGCTTCCTGACCTGCATACAGATTTCTCAATAGGCAGGTTAGGTGGTCTGGTATTCCCATCTCTTTCAGAATTTTCCACAGTTGATTGTGATCCACACAGTCAAAGGCTTTGGCATAGTCAATAAAGCAGAAATAGATGTTTTTCTGGAACTCTTTTACTAGAACAGTTTAATAGATATTAAAAGATACAGTAAAAAAAAGACACCTTAAATTTCAAAACTGAAAACTGCCATACACTGCTGAGAGAAATTAAAGAAGATCTAAATGAATGAAGTGATATATTATGTTGCTGCTGCTGCTGCTAAGTCGCTTCAGTCGTGTCCGACTCTGTGTGACCCCATAGACGGCAGCCCACCAGGCTCCCCCGTCCCTGGGATTCTCCAGGCAACAACACTGGAGTGGGTTTCCATTTCCTTTTCTGATGCTTGTAAGTGAAGTTGCTTGGTCGTGTCCGACCCTCAGCGACCCCCTCATCCTTCCTGGCTCCTCCGTCCATGGGATTTTCCAGGCAAGAGTACTGGAGTGGGGTGCATTGCCTTCTCTATGTTAATGGACTGGAAAACTCAACAGAGCTAAGATGTTAATTCTCCCTAAATTGATCTATAACTTTAACTCAGCAGGTTTTACCTTGTTTTTTAATTCCAAAATCTATAAAGAAAAGGACCTAGCATAGCTAAAACAATCTTGAAGATAATAAAGCTGGAGGATTATAATAAAGAGAGTGTAGTTTTGGCATGATGAGAGGTAAAGAGAAATGGAATGGGAGTGGGAGATACAGACTCACTCATACCTGGACCAATGATTTCAATACTGATGCCAAAACAATTCGATGAGGAAAGGAATGGCTTTCAACAAATGATGCTGGAACAAGTTTTAAAAGATGTGGGGATTATAAACAACAAGTGCCTCAAAACCTACCTCACACCATACATAAAAGGTAATATGAGATGGATTATAGACCTAAATGTGGAGCAAAACTGTAAGGTATCTCAGAGAAAAATAATATAATATGGTTCTAAACTTGGGATATGTAAATATTTCTTAGAAAATACACAATAAATCAGGATGTAATTATAAAAGAAAAATATAGACTAAACTTCACCAAAATAAAATTATCTGCTCATAAAAAGATATTGGAAAGAAACTAAAAAGGCAAGCACATAGTGGAAGAAAATATTCATAAAACTATGTCCTACAAAGGGCTTGTTTCTAGAATTTTAAAACTGCATACATATCAATAACAAAAAAATAAACAACCTCAATTTTTTAAATGGCGAGAGACTGGGACACCTCACATAAGAAAAATATATGAATGACAAATAAGGACACAAAGAGATACTCAATGCTATTAGTCATCAAGGAATGGAAATTTTAAACCACAATAAAACACAGTTTTCATATTCATTCAAATATATTATATTTTTAAAATGGCAACAAAAAATATTGGTGAAGATGCAGAAAACCTGAACTCTCATACATTGCCTATGAGAATGCAGAGACTGTGTGGCAGTCTCTATCAAAGTTAAACATGCATCTACCCTATGATGAAACGTTCTATTCTACACATTTACCCAAGAGAAATGGAAACATGTACCCACTAGGAAACTGTTAAAAGAATGTTCTTTGCAAGTTTGTTCATAATAGTCTCAAACTGGAAATGACTCAAAAGTCTACCAAAAGAGAATGGGTAAAAATTTGTGATGTATTCATAGAACTGAACACTACCCAGCAATAACCAAACTACTTACATACCCAACAACATGGAAAGAGCCTCAAAAATACTATGTTGAACAAAAATGTGCATGCTGTAAGCTTCCATTTATATGAAATTCAAGAACAGGTGACAGCCAACTACCTTCAGAAATAAGACAGCGATTTCTAATAAGGAAATGGGAATTGACTAGAAAAGGCACAAGGAACCTTGTGATAATAGAAATGCTCCATACCTCTATTAGAGTGGTGACTTACATGGGTAGATACACTTATCAGAACCTATCAAATTATATGCTTAATATACATGTATTTCACTGTATATAAATTTAGCTTCAATTTTTAAAAAATGAAGGAAAAAATAAAAAATCACTTTGATCTTACAACTCTAAGAATTAATCTTAAAGATTACACATAGTGTTCACTATAATACATTCTAAAACATTCTAAATATCCACCAATATCCACAATGAAAAAAAAATGATGTACCACAAATGATAAAGAATGAGGTTCAATATATTAAGTGCTAAGTTTAAAAGGCAAGGTATGGAACAGCACTTATGATACACTATCACGAGTATTTAAAAACAACACCGTAAATATCTAGAAGGAAAAAAGATTAGTAACCCTGCTTGTCTCCAAGGAACTAGGTGACTGAGGGACCTAGAGTAGGAAGGACTTATTTTTCAACATTTCTCCTTTGTATCTCTTGAATTGCATATTAACTGCACCTCGTTTCTTCTAAACTTACACCAATGACTTCTTTCTATGAGAGATAGAAAAAGGCGAAGATTTGGTAAAAAAAAAAAAAAAAAAGTAAAAACAGAGGGAAAAGGAAGTAGAGAGGAACAAGTGTCAAGATAAAGACTCTTAGAAAAGTTAAGATGGAGTTTACTGGAAGGGAAAGTGGAGCAAATTTTAAAATTGAGAAGAATAAAGACTGTTGATTTTGATTTTTTCAGTACAGAAACAGAAAAATACAAGAATGGCAGTTGCTTCCTTAGGACTCGTGATAGTTAATCAGACACTAGAGGATAAAAGGGCAAAAGACATATTAAATACCTGTTTTCCATCTGCAGTTACAATCGAAGAAAATGGATAGTTAGACAAACTGAGGATCAGGCTTCCAGGGATGAAAGAAGAGGGGCAGACACAAATCAGAGTGGAAATTAAAAGTCTTTGGAAATTCAGAAGGATCTCCCCAAAGAATGAATCCTGTGTAGGGAGGAGAATTCAACATGTGGGTGAGGCTTGGCAAGCCCTTAACTCACAGCTCACGAGGCCTGGCAAAAGCTGCCTCCTTTCAAAATGGATGGTAGAGGCAGAGACGAGAACAGAGACCCAGGGGCTCCTCACAGGGCTAAGGCTGCAGGCTCCCTCCTCTGTCCCAGGAGAATGCCTCGCTCAGGATCGTTGCCTTATCTTCAGTTAATATTTGCACAGACTTAGAAAGGCTATGAACAGCTCTTCCTAGGCTTTCATTTCCCTGGGAGCTCAGCCTCTCTGATGTGCTAAGATGATATCTGAAGAGATAATAAAATCCACCTGTCCATTCATTCATTCATTATTTGGACAGATGTCACTTGGTTACCAATTATGGGCCTGGTACTCTAAGTATTGATGAAATAAAGATACGTTAATTAGCATTAAGATATCCCAGTCTAGAAGGAGAAAAGAAATAAGTAATATATAAAGCAGACACAGTAAAATGTTAATTGTAGAATCCACAAGGTGGGATTATTTGCTTTCGATTTTTCTGTAATTGTGAAAGCCTTTATAATAAAATGTTGAAAAAAAAATTACCGTACAACATGACAAGTGCTTATTGACACTGAATTCACAGTAAAGAGGCCATCATTTTTCTAATGATTGTTAATGGGAATGCACAAATAAAGATGTCTAGTCAAGTAAGTTTGGTTAAAGTAAGTCAAGTAACATTTGGTTAAACAAAAATAAACCTGTTCTTTACTGCATCATGTATTGATAGCTCCAAGACATTCTAGGCCACATGATTCTTCTAAGACCAAATGTGTAGAGTCTTCCAGGTTTATTAGACTATATGACACTTTCCCTACCCTCTGCAGAAATGTTATGGAGTTACATCTACTGTACATGGGGATTCCTTCTTCAGCTCACAGTCTAAACAGGAGTTTATTTTTCTCACATCTGGCTGTTTAATGCACACAAGCTAGTATTACAGCACCATGGTCATGCATAGAAACACTGGGTGATGGCCTTATATAATACAAAGATCAGAAACACAAAAACGAATTAAGAAAAAACAAACATGAAGACTCACTTCAAACAAATGCTTAAACAAAATTTAAGCACTTAAATAATATTAGTTAAGGACCCTGAAATGAGAAAGGGCCATCTCAGCACAGACTGACATACAGGAGAGGAAAAGCAGCACCAAAATACTGCAGGCAGCAAAGAAAGATTTTTTGTCCTGTGGGTTTAGAGTCCTTTGATGAAGGAGATGGATATCAGAGGCCGCAAAATAGCATACAGAATGATACCTGAATAGGACTGTATAGTAAAATATACATAATTCTCATCCAAGATGACATTTTCAAATCCTTGTTTGTTTTTTTCCCTCAAAGTCCCAAATGAAAGAGCCCTCCTAAGTACTGGGTAAGGTATGCATATGTCTGCATTGGTGGGAACCTGCCAGACAATATCTGTTCAATTTTGCTTCACAGAGTGAGTAAACTAAGCAGATAATTTCCAAGAATGTTCTCTTAACAAGCTGAACTTCCCTCTTGCACTACCACATCTTCTATAATCACAGAGGTATAACAAATATTACACTTTACTGTAGTTGTTTGTATTTTCATACGCGAACACTCTGTGTAGTACATTACAATGATCTATGTATGCACTGGCCTCCGTAATCAAACTGTGAGCTTACTGAAGAGGGGACTGTACATTTTTTTTCTGTTTCAAATCCCATGTGCAAATTCTGAAGGTCCTGGTATGCAGCTCTAAAGAGCTTGGATCTTATCCCAAGAGCAATTGGAAGCGCTAGAGGCTTTTAAATAAGGTCAGTTTTTAATAGGGCCAGATTTGCATTTAGAAAGCCCTTTGGCTGGATTGTAGAAAGTAGATTAGAGGCACGAAGCCAGGTGGCAGAGAGGCCAGCGAGAAGGCTACTGCAGCCATGCAGGTGAGAGAAGCAGCCTGAAATTAGGGCTGCCGTAGACCAGGGGGCAGTCAGAGGGTTTTAGGAGGTAGCATGGGCTGCATTTGATAACACATGATGCTAGAGATAACGAAGAAGGGATAGCCTTGAATGACAGAAGTTTCTAGCTTTGGTGATACCAGTGACTGAAAAGAAGGAATGTTGGAGAGAAAACCAGACTGGGAGAGCAGAACATTATTATGTTCATCACAAACAGGCTTTTTTGGAAGAAAACTCTGTGCTGTGGAAACACTGGGGAATATGGGTGTGTTAGTTGCTCAGTCGTGTCTGACTCTTTGTGACCCCATGGACCATAGCCCACCAGTCTCCTCTGTTCATGGGATTTTCCAAGCAAGAATATAAATGGTGTCTAACTTACTACTAGATTCCAACTGTTTACAAGTTGATTGCTAGAAACTGGAATGTATTTTCCCAAAAGAAGCAACACTATAAACTCTGATTTGAGCCTAAAGGCTACTTCTGCCCTTAGTGTGGTCACATAGTACGGTATCAATTCTGTGGAAGGAAGGCAATGTTGAGGGGAAAGCCCTGGGTACATAGGAAGAAGGCTTATGACCTAGACCAAGGTTCATCACTGACTAAGACTGTCATTTGCTTAGTTAGGTTCTCTTTCAATAAAATGAAGAGTCAAAATAATGGTCTGCTTACCAAGGAGGGCTGCAGAGACAGCCAGTTGGAAAATTTTGTATACTGTAAATTTTTAAGCGTAAAATTTGAAATTATCTGGTACTTTCAAAGGGCAAATGATTCAGGATAGCTGTGTTTGAAACACAGGTTAGAGTTTCTCCTTAGAACATTAACCAAAAGTTTTTTTCTAAAATATTAACAACTCTGTAGGCATAGAAAGATTTCTAAAATACAGCCTCTATTACAGAGCACACTGAACAGGAGACTAGGACTAAAAACTATTGATACTCGTTGAGTAAAGGTTTATGATCTTATTCTCATGTGGCTGCTCTACTGGTTTCTTCCTCATCTTCCAACAACCTACTCAACATCTTTGTTTGTCAAATAAGCTCGTCACATTTAACATACCCAGAATGATTCTTGATTCTTACCCATGCCCCAGCTGCAAAACCTGCTCCCCTCTCAGACTACCTAATCTCAACAAATGGCAGCACCAGTTGGCTATGGGCTCTGATCAGAATCCTTGGAGACAGCCTTGACTCCTCTCTTTTATTCCCAGTCTTCAATCTATCAGCCAACACTGACTGTTCCACTTTCAAGGTCAATTCTTATTCCAACCATTTCTCATCATCTCTATGCTACCTCCATGGCTGAGTTACCATCATTTGTCCTATAAATTATCACAAGAGCCTCCTAACATTCCTTCCTGTCACCTGTTCCTCAAGTAGTAGCCAGCAGGGCCATATGTATAATTCACGTCACTTCTTCACTCAAAACCCTCCAAAGGATCAGAATAAAATCCAAACTTATTTTAATGATTTATAAGCCCCAGTAATCCAACAGATTTCTCCTGTGCCCCCTACTCCTAGCAAGAACAGCACAAGTCTTGACCCAGAGCCTTTCCTCTAATGGTTTCTATTCCCTCAAACTCTCCCTTTGATATCTGCAAGGTTCACACTCTTAATCCCATTCTCTATTCAAACTTCATGTCACCAGAGATGCCCTCTGATTTCCTTCAATAAAGCAGCACCAGCATCCTCCAGTTCCATCAGTCTCTATTCCACTGTTGGACTTTATTTTCCTCTATAGCATTTTAATGACCCTTGCATATTATATGTGTATTTGCACATAATATTTCAAGTAGTATAGACTTCTGCCAGTCTGCAAGCTTACCCATATGCAACAAGAAACACCAAAAAAAAATGCTTTGAAACTTGCTTAGCCACTTGACAGAGAAAGTTCATGCTTGTAGAATCTAATAATAAAAAATTAGGGCTTGTGTTTTCTATGTCCTTTTAATTTTTGAAAAATTTTCAAAATACCAGTCTGTAAGATACTGGGAAAGTTTTTTTTTTTTTTTTAAGGGAAAATAAAAAACCTCACTCTTCATCAAAGATGGTCCAAAAACCACTGGCTTACGTGACGTGCGGGACTGTAAGCCCTAGGAGAAGAGGGTTGCTTTTATCACATGTTCACTAAACACCTACTATGTCCCTAGCCCTGTACTAATCTCTGGGAGTTAAACTTGAATAAGATATAGACAATGCCCTACAGGAACTCACAGTTCAGTGGAGAAGAGAAACATGTATAAACAAACAGCAATAGAGTATAAAAGTCCAACAGTGCAGAGAAGGCACATACCACTCATGATTGTAAATTTCATATTTACACATCTGAAAAAAAAACCCAGCATTGGAAGTGGGTGATAAACAGGGATAAGTAGCCCCAGAGAGCATTCTTGGCAAGTCCTTTTGCTGCACTGGTAGTTGTCTCCCTCCCAGTTCCTGTGAGTACCTTTGTGCCTCTTCCTTCAGCATCACCTTACATATTATATATCTATGTGTTCATTTTTACATCAGTGGTAATCAGAGTATGGTCCACAGCCTGTTTGTTACCAAGGACTCAACCCCATTTGCATCCCTTCTGTCTTTCGCACATATCACATATTTATGCTCCCTATCCAGAGATGACTATTCTCTCTCCCATGTTGGTATGGCAGGGGGTGAGAGCTCCTGTGGGTGAGATTTCCTCCTAAGTGGCAGAAGTTGTAAGCAAGAAGTAAGAGGACAAATAGCTCCTGAGATCCCGAAGCTTACAAATATCTGCCAGGAAACCATTGTTTACTTCACATTCTCTGGACCAAAGTAAAAACATCACAAGTCCCGGCACTGCCTCTAAAAGAGGGCATCTCATTTCATTAAAAACAAATGCATTTCAATAGTCAGAACGCAGAAGCAATCTAAATGTCCATCAATGGATGACATGGAATATTAGTCAGCCTTAAAAAAGAGCAAAATAATGCCACTTGCAGTGACATGGATGGACCTGAGACTATCATACTGAGTGAAGTAAGTCAGACAAAGACAAACACTACATGGTATCGCTTATATGTGGAAATCTAAAAATGTATGGTGCAAAGGAATTTATTTACAAAACAAAAATAGACTCACAGATCGGGAGGTTGGGATTGACGTAGACACATGACTATATGTAAAACAGATAATAAGGACCTACTGGGTAGCACAGGGAGCTCTACATAATACTCTAATGCCCATATGGGAAAATAATCCAAAAAAGAATTGATATATGCATAACTGATTCATTTTGCTGTATACCTGAAACTAACACAACACTGTAAATCAACTATATTCCAATAAAAATTAATTTAAGACAACAGCAACAACCAAAAAAGTCATCTCACCGTCTCCACTGCAAACCTGGAAGTACTTTGAAGGTACAAATGCGGTTTTTATAATGGTTCTCATCCACAAAAATACAACACACATTTGGTACAATACTGTGCAATTCAGGAGCCCTCAACACTAGGGTATTTTAATATGCATTTAAAACTCTTTTCCAAAAAAAATATCTGAGATATTCAGTTCAGTCACTCATTCATGTCTGACTTTTGCAACGCCATGGACTGCAGCACACTAGGCTTCCCTGTCCCTCATCAACTCCCGGAGTTTGCTCAAATTCATGTTTATCAAGTTGGTGATGCCATCCAACCATCTCATCCTCTGTCATCCCCTTCTCCTCCTGCCCTCAATCTGTCCCAGCATCAGGGTCTTATCCAGTAAGTCAGTTCTTCACATCAGGTGGCCAAAGTGTTGAAGCTTCAGCTTCAGCATCAATCCTTCCAATGAATATTCAGGACTGATTTCCATTAGGACTGATCTGTTTGATCTCCTTGCAGTGCAAGAGACTCTTGACCATCTTCTCTAATATCACAGTTCAAAAGCATCAATTCTTCAGTGCTCAGCTTTCTTTATATTCCAATTCTCACATCCATACATGACTACTGGAAAAACCATAGCCTTGACTAGACAGACCTTTGTCAGCAAAGTGATGTCTCTGCTTTTTAATATGCTATCTAGGTTGGTCATAGCTTTTCTTTCAAAGAGCGAGTGTCTTTTAATTTCATGGCCACAGTCACCATCTGCAGTGATTTTGGAGCTCAGTAAAATAAAGTCCGTCACTGTTTCCATTGTTTCTCCATCTATTTTCTATGGAGTGATGAGACTGGATGCCATGATCTTGGTTTAATTAATAATTAACAGCAAAAAAAGGATGAAAATAAGGATTTATTGATCAAGGCATGTTGTACAGACCTTTGATTATTTAATCTTCACAATGTACCTGGGAGAGAGGGAGGTTATTCCCATGAAACAAATGAGGAAACAGGCTCAGGGGAGATGGGTGGGGACACCAGACTTCAACACATATTGCCTTATTACAGAGCTATGGACTTAAGTAGGGCTCTGGAAGAAAATATGATAGCAATAATAACTACTAGAGTTCCTACAACTGCAATATAATTGGCTACAAATATTTTGGTTTCACAATTTCTAGCAGCTAAAGCACTGAAGAGGAGGAGGAGGAGGAGAAGAAAGAGGAAGAGGAGAACAATGGAAAGGAGGGGCAGGAGGAGAAAGCATCTCTACTTCTCAAAGGTAAAATTTCTCACATGAGACCTCAGATTAAAATTAATGGAAAAAATGTGGCCGCCAACAATTTATTCATTTATTCAACACTACTGAGCATCCTGTGTGTCTGGCATCATGCCAGAAGCTGAAGTTCTCGGGTATACAATAGAAAACAAGGACTCCTGGTCTCACAGAGCTTAGAGTTCTCCAACACACACAGATGGGGCCGTGTCTTTTGTCAACAACACTGCTGTTATTTAGAAATAACAATTCACCAAAATAAAAATATTCAACTCTCCGTAATATCCAGGGACTAATGATAAGTGGACTTCAGTCAAATCTCTTGGTAGGTTGCTAAACTAACACAGCTCAAGGACGTAGCATTTTCGAGGAGCTAATTTGATGCAAAGACAAAATACAGAGCAGTGGATAGAAAATGTGTCCCTTTATCCTTTTTCCTCCAAATACTCCATCTCACAGCCTGGCTTAATTGAGGTCATAGTCCTGACTCAGACCCATACACAGGGTTTTCTGTGTTGCTGATGGAAGAAAGATCCATTTGTTTTAGATGCCAGATTAGCAGATAGAACTGTGATCAAGCTCTGGAAAGTTGAGAATCCAAACCAGTTTCATTCAAATGGTTCACAAGTAAATTCATATTAACTAAGATTCCTTTTTCCTTTCCTGCTTTAGTTCTCTCCAATTGTCCCCACATTTGGAGACCCATTTGGGTGTACACACATTTGGGTGTACACATTTATCCACCACATGACACACAACAGGACAAAAATATTTCATAGTACTGCACAAGAAATAAATGTATGACTGGATTGGGATGTCACAGTCTCCTTATTTGCTTCATTTTAGTGGGATTCTTTCTTTCCAACATTCTAGACTTTAGTTTACTATTAAGTATAATTATAACCACTTATTTACTAAATAGTAAATGAGTATTGTGTACTAGGCATTATACTCGGAGAAGGCAATGGCACCACACTCCAGGACTCTTGCCTGGAAAATCCCATGGACAGAGAAGCCTGGTAGGCTGCAGTCCATGGGGTCTCGAAGAGTCGGACACGACTGAACGACTTCACTTTCACTTTTCACTTTCATGCATTGGAGAAGGAAATGGCAACCCACTCCAGTGTTCTTGCCTGGAGAATCACGAGGATGGGGGAGCCTGGTGGGCTGCCATCTATGGGGTCGCACAGAGTCAGACCCGACTGAAGCGACTTAGCAGCAGCAGCAGCAGCAGGCATTATACTAGCACTAGAGAGGCTCTCAGGAAGCTTGGATTCTAATGCAGGAACAGAGCAAACAAACAAAAATATGGTAAGCACATTTCTACAACAGAAATGGAACTAAGCTGTGGAGCCCAAAGAAAGAATGTAGTGATTATTATTAGAAAAGGTATTATACAATGATATTATAATCATGGTGAAAAATGAAAGTAGAACAGACATTATAAAATTTTACATTTTAACCAAACAAAGCATTTTTATTTTCTTGTTCCCTTCCTGCCTTTATCTATGTTCAAAGTTGAATTCCCAGATGCATATAATTATTATTTTTATTTGTTATATATTAAGAATATAATTGTTCTTTATAATTATCACATAATAGTCTACATCTATTATAATTTTCATATCAAGTTCTCTATTGTTGTACACTTAGCCTGTTTCTAAACTCTTCTGTATAAGTAACATTGTAGCATACATCCTTCTTTTTTTAATCACATTTTTAAATTCAGAAATAAAATTTAAAATAATAACATTTTGTAATTATTCATTCACTTTTGCCTTATTGTTTCCTAAAAGGGTTGTATTCATTCATCATGCCAGTACTGATATAGATAATTGTAATCTCAAGCATCTCAAGCAGTATATTTTCCAAATTATTGCTATTTTAGTTCTTTGCTAAACTAGTATGGTTGAACATTTACCAAAAGCTTTGCATATTAATCTTTTGTGAATTTTCAGATTCTTCTTTCAAGGTGTGTTTATCCTTTCTATAATAAAAGCATTGTTATCATGTTTCTGTAAATGTTTTTTCATAACATACTGTTACTTTTTTTCTTGTACAGATATTGTATCTTGGTTAAATCAGACTATCTTCAATTTTGTGATTTAATCTCTTAAAATTTATAATGTAAGCATCATTCCAGAATAATATATTGATTTCCATTTCCTATTACATTGTCTCACTAGGTTTTTAAATGGTGTTTGCTAACTCTATTATCTAATTCAAATATATTTTCAGGATTTGTGTGCATTTCATTACATGGTACTACCTCACTATTCCAATGACTGCGTATTTTCCCATGTTTTAATATGCGATGCCCTGGACCACGTTGTTCATCACTCTTTGATTTTTTAGGCTTTCTTAAGATGAATTCAATAAACATTTGATGACATTGCAAGGAATTCTTAAGAGGTTTTTATTGGTAACATTTAAATTTATAAATGCATTTAAGAGAAATAAGCATTACAGAATTAACTTTCTCTGAAAGAGGATCTTATATCTTCTTTAAGCTGAGTCCATGATCTGAAATCAAACAGCCTGAATTTAATCTTGGGTCTACATTCACTATGTTTGGCACAGGAGAAATCAGCAAAAATTTTATTTTTTGTCTCTCAATTTTCTCAACTTTCTCTTTTTTTACATAAAAAGGAGTATATGGGATGTATTGTAAAATATGTACTTTTCTGTATGTAATCATCTTTACCTTCCTCTATTTAGCTTTTCGATGTTTCTGTTGGTATTTAAGAGGGTTTCATTTTTTGTGTGCTAGTAGCTCCCATCACCTTGTAATCTGTTTCCTTATTCAGGTTTCTGCTATTTAGATTTTCACCTTTAAACATATCCTTAGGCTTTTACATTGTTGTTTAGTTGCTAAGTCATGTCTGACTCTTGGAAGTCTATGTACTACAGCCTGCCAGGCTCCTCTGTCCATGGGATTTCCCAGGCAAGAACACCGGAGTGAGTTGCCATTGCCTTCTCCACGGGATCTTCTCGATCCAGGGATGAAACACGCGTTTCCTGCATTGGTGGGCGTATTCTTTACCAGTGAGCCACTGAGGAAGCCTGACTTTCACATTACTTAAGAGTCAATCACTGAGCTGAGCTTTTTCTTTTTTCTCTTCCTTATTATGCTACTTTCACTTTGTAACAGAAAATGTATAAAATTTATGCCTTCTATATTGTTATATTGGTTTTGGTAGGCCTTGCTCTGTATTTTTAAGTGTGACATCCACGATTAGATGTATTCAGTGCTGGCCAACGTGCCAAACTCTCCCCAGTCACAGCGTCCTTGAAGGAAGTCGGTCCTTCATTAGATGCGTCAGGAAGAGCAGTGTTCCTCGAATTCTTGTATGTCTAAAACTATTTTTCCTCATTCTTGATTTTTAAGTACAAGCTGGCTGAATAGAAAATCCTTCACTAGCATTTTACTTCCTTAAGCCCCTTGAAAAGAGCACTCCACTACTGTTTGTCTTTGTATTTTGCTGTTGAAAATTCTGATGCCCTAATTTTTTTCTTTTTTCAGTGTCTTTGTGTTTGTACTGGAAGTCCACATGCTATTTTGCAATTTCTTGTTAAAGACTTTGATTTAGAATTGCTTGTTCTGGGTCAATTATTCCAAGTATTTATGGTGAACTCTTTCAGTATGTAGATTTAGGTCTTTTTTCCAGAAATTCTTCTTTGATTATAATTTTAAATCCTAGTTCTCTTCCATTATCACATTTTAATTCTTCAGAAACTCCAATTCTAGATATTCTGGATCTTCTTTGCTATGAAAGTGAAAGTCGTTCAGTTGTGTCTGACTCTTTGCGACCCTATGGACTATATAGTCCATAGAATTTTACAGGCCAGAATACTGGAGTGGGTAGCCATTCCTTTCTCCAGGGGATCTTCCCAACCCAAGGATCAAACCCGGGTCTCCCGCACCGCAGGAGGATTCTTTACCAGCTGAGTTGTCACTTCTTCTTTCAACATTTCAACCTTCCATTATTTTGTTATTTTTCTCCTAGCTATTTTCTTTCCATTTCCCAACTCCTCTTACTGTATTTTCAGTTGACTCTATTCTCCTTAAGCACCTTGCATTTTATCTTCATTTCTGAGATGATTTTGCCTTTTCTTCCAAATTCCTTTTGACTGTATTCAACACTAATATCCAATCTTATTGGATGTTCTATTGCAATTCTAAATTCTTGTGTGTTTTTTTTTTTAGCAAGTTTTTCCTGTCTATGTAATTGAGGATATTCAAGTCCAGCTGGAGTAATATGCTATAGTTTTCCTAGGCTTCATTATTGAGCTGAAGGGAAATTGTTTTGCTTTGTTTTCTTCTCATCTAGTAGATATCATTATCTATTCAGTTTTCAATGTCTTACAGTTTTCTGATCAGCAATACCTGGTTATGTAAGCTGAAGTTATGGGTTTAAATGGCTTATCAGGTTTCCTAGTTCAAGAGTACCCTCTTCTATTGCTATGTGAAGTCAATTTCTTTAATCAGTCCTTAAACAAAGGTTTCATTTGGATGGAGGCTGCAGATAAGGGCTGATGTGTCTTCTAATTTTATGATTATCCTTTGTTTCTGAAATATGCTTTATTTGCACAGCTTACTTTCTGCTTTCCATTTAGCACCAGGGTTCCAAAGATAGCTACTCCCTCCAAATCAGCCTCCTCTTCCTCCAAAGCAGTGGCTTCTCAAACTGCTACTCTTAGTTTACATACTTTAAACTCTCTGTGTTTTGAGTTGCTAGAAATCAGTGCTCCAATGGATGTCTCAGAACCACTTTCAGTATTTCCCCACTAAGGGGAGGTCTCCTTCTTTTTAAGGGTGATTTTATTTGATTCCACCAATGTTAGTATTATCTCTACCCCATTCTTCCTTCTTTTTTAGGAAATCTCTACAAAACTCTTCTCCAGCACAGATTTCAGAGTGTCCCTAGGCATTGGAATATTTACTTCCCTATGTAGTAGTTTCCCCAGAGCTTCTGTAACAAATAGCCAGAAACTTGGTGGCTTAAGAACAACACAACTTTAGTATCATGTTGTTCTTGAGGCTGGAAGTCCAAAGTGGTTCTCAACAGGCTAGATTCAAGGAGACGACAGGAGAGAGGTCCTTCTGAGGCTCTAGGGAAGAATATATTTTCCTGCTTATTCCTGATTCTAGAGATCATCCACATGCCTTAATGCGTGGCCATGTTCCTCCATCTTCAAAGTCAACAAGGTCTTGCTGAGTCCATCTCATAGTTTCATCTCTCCAAGTGTTTCCCTTCTTTCTCCTTCTGCCAGTTATCACATTGAGCCCATCTGGATAATCTAAGATAATCTCCTATCTCAAGATCACCTGATTAGCCACTTTAATTTTCCCTGAAATTTTAATTCCCCTTTGCCATATAAGTAAAATATTCACAGTTTCCATGGATTAGGATGTGGAGATTTTGGTGGGCAGTGGAGGCATTGTCAAAGGGGTGTAAATATTCTGCCTACAATACTTTGGCCACTTGATCGACTTATTGGCAAAGATCTTGGTGCTAGGAAAGATTGAAGGCAAAAGGAGAAGAAGGCAATAGAGGCTGAGATAGTCAGATAACATCACCAACTCAGGGGACAAGAATTTGAGCAAACTCCAGGAAATAGTGAAGGACAGGGAAGCTTGGTGTGCTATACAGTTCATGAGGTTGCAAAGAGTCAGACATGACTCCGCGGCTGAACACAGCAAAACCATGCTCTACTTGCACAAAAGTTGGTCTGCAGCATTCTTGGCCTTTATGCTGTAGGTATGGATTGCCTTGGAAAGGAAGAGAGATTTTGGGGGCTCCAAAATCACTGCAGATGGTGACTGCAGCCATGAAAGTAAAAGACGCTTACTCCTTGGAAGACAAGTTATGACCAACCTAGACAGCACATTCAAAAGCAGAGACATTACTTTACCAACAAAGGTCTGTCTAGTCAAGGCTATGGTTTTTCCAGTGGTCATGTATGGATGTGAGTTGGACTGTGAAGAAAGTTGAGCGCCGAAGAATTGATGCTTTTGACCTGTGGTGCTGGGGAAGACTCTTGAGAGTCCCTTGGACTGCAAGGAGATCCAACCAGTCCATTCTGAAGGAGATCAGCCCTGGGATTTCTTTGAAAGGAATGATGCTGAAGCTGAAACTCCAGTACTTTGGCCACCTCATGAGAAGAGTTAACTCACAGGAAAAGACTCTGATGCTGGGAGGGATTGGGGGCAGGAGGAGAAGGGGACGACTGAGGATGAGATGGCTGGATGGCATCACTGACTCGATGGACGCGAGTCTGAGTGAACTCTGGGAGTTGGTGATGCCAGGGAGGCCTGGCATGCTCCGAATCATGGGGTCGCAGAGTCGGACATGACTGAGCGAGTGAACTGAACTGAAATGAGGTATGGATTACAGATAACTTTATTTGCCCTTATTGACATGTATGATTTTTGGAGGCAATATGCAGAGATTTGGCTTTAGGCAACTACCATTATTACCCTACTAGAAAGTGGATTTCATCTACTCATCATTTCAAAGGCCAGATTATTATTTTTTATGTCTTCATCCCTTCGTTTGTACTATACTTACTGACCAAAATGTTCCTGATTCTTTATAAAACCCAAGTTTAGGTGGCACCTCTCCCATACTCCATAGAGAGAATCAATCATTTTTTATTTGAGGTCTGTTTAAGACTTTGCACTTAATCTACCATTCCATTTGCTGTGTTGTATTAAAATTATTCCTTTATGTGTCCCACTGGATCAGGGGATATTTGAGAGTTAAAAGATAATTTCTTATTCACTGTTGTTTACCTACAGCCTAGTACAGTATACAGAATATGCTCTAGTCTATTACTGTTATTACCTATATTACTAATATCAATACTATAGCTACCATCTATACTGAGCACCTGATGCATTCTTATTAATGCCATTCTAAAATTCAATGGCATAGGTCTTATCATCCTTACTTTACAGAGGAAAAGACTGAGACTGACTGATATTGTGTCTGAAGTAACAGGGTCAATAAATAGCGCTATGAACTTTGATCTTAATCCAAGTCTACTTGACTATATGCGAGTCTTAAGCTGTTTTCACTTCATCCCACGTGTTGTTGGAGAGTCAAAAGAAGAGTGGAAGATTTTTAGAGCAGTCAGCAAAAGAAGATTCCAGACAAAGATTCCAAAAACTCTATTGTATTCTCTTCCTTCATGTTCCAGTAAAATCACAAGGTCTCCCTGGAGGCCAAGAACCTCTGCTAGGTGGGCAAATATAAAACTTCTCAACCAAAGCATAATCTAAATAATTTTGCAAGGCCTTGATCATTTTCCCAAGAAAAAAGACCGGCTGAACTTTGGGAGCAGTGGAGAGTGTGGACACATGCCAGAGGCTTTCAGGAAAAGCAGTCTTCTTAACACAGACAGCCAGAATACTCTGGACAACCACCAAAGTCCTCAGGACAGGCTGAGAGAAGTGATATAATTCCTTGTTTTCCCGCTAAAATTCCTAGCCTTGGCAATGACCAAGATTTAAATATGAACTTGCTATATGAAAACTGATTTGCAGGTACAGACCACTGGGAATCCACAGAGTCTATTGTTAAGATGGGAAGACACAACTAAGAGGCAGAGGAACCGGAGAAATGAGTGCCAGGCTCATACAGGCTAACCGGTTGTAGGCTGGGCCTAGATGCTAAGTTTATAGCCCTTGGGATGTGCTTCATAACTGCAGGTTGCCCCAAACTGGGAGAAGCCAGAGCAAAGCAAACTCATGAAACTAAAATGAAATCTCCTTCAGTCCTGCTTTCAAAAGCACCTTAACATCTCTTCAAACTTCTTAAAGGAAGTGATAGCTTGATAGCCATAGAAAACAATCTTAAGGCAGGTCTGATGCAAAGAAAGATATAGTTCCTGTATGCTGACCATTGGTCCCTAAGACCTGGTATTGACTCCCTAGTATAACAGAATGCAGACCTAAACAAAATAGTACTAACCAGGAAGGAATTACAAGTCATAAGTCAGTGCCACCAAATACTGAGCAGACTCAGTTCAGTCGCTCAGTCGTGCCTGACTCTTTGCATCCCCATGAACCGCAGCACGCCAGGCCTCCCTGTCCATCACCAACTCCCAGAGTTTACCCAAACCCATGTCCATTGAGTCAGTGATGCCATCCAACCATCTCATCCTCTGTCGTCCCCTTCTCCCCCTGCCCTCAGTCTTTCCCAGCATCAGGGTCTTTTCAAAGGAGTCAGTTCTTCGCATCATGTGAACAAAGTATTGGAGTTTCAGCTTCAACATCAGTCCTTCCAATGAATACCCAGGACTGATCTCCTGAGCGGACTGAGGGGTGCCAAATAATGTTACTCAAGAGAAGGCTCTCATAGCGCTGGTACCAGAGAAGGCTGGATGAATCAGGATGATCTGAGAGAGACCGGCTCCAAGTGCAACTTCTGCCTCTATTGTTACGTGACTTGATGGCTTTAAGAAGGGAACAAAACCAAGCCAAAATGGCTGACTTAATGGATAAGTGGCTACAGGCTCTGACCTGCATGGCACACAATGATGATACAGTATCTCCCACTTTAACAAAGGTAAAACCAAATGAAAATGAAACACACAAAAATAAAAGAAACCTCCCTAGCCCCACAGCTCTTTCTAGTCACTCACACATCATTCTAAGGACTGCCTGTGCTCACTGTTTCTATTTCTCTCCCTTCTGTTCTTTAATGAAAATACTCCAATCAAGCTCTTCTCTCCACCACTCCAAACAAATTGTCCTGTAAGGGCCACCGATGCCCTCCACCTGGATGAAGACAATAGATGACTTTTAGTCTCAAGCATACTTGACATCTCAATAGCATTTGGCAGAGTTAATTTCCTTCTCCCTCTTGAAATACTTATTTCTCATCTTCCAGAAACAGTGCACATCCAGTTTTATTTCATTTTTGTTGACGGTTTGCTCATTGGTTTCTTAGACTTTTCTCCTGTTTCACACACTCTTCCCTTCTGAGGCTTCTTTGCTATGCTTTCTCATTCTACTCTCCAAATGTTGGGATCCTCAAGGACTCAGTCCTCAGCTCTGGTTTCTTCTCTTTTATACACACGTCTAAGGCACATTCATCCAGTTCCACAATTAAATGTCATCTATCCTGCATGGTGTCTAAAAGTGACTCTCCAGCCCCAATCTCTCCCTAGATTCCACATGTTGACTAATAAGTATCTCCAAATTCCTACCTGGATATCTAATAGGCTTCTCAAAATGAATGTGCCCAAAAGAGAACTGTTGATCCCCATTCACTCCTGCATCCTGCACCTTGCAAGGAGACCCTTATCTGATCCTCTTTGGCCTTTTCCAAGTCAGTAAACGAGAACACTGCTCAGACCTTCTGGTCCATATGCTGAACTATATTTACTCAGCTTACCTCTGCACCCACACCCTAGTTCTAGTCTCCATCTCTCCTGTGAACAACTAGAAGATAACAGCCTCCTCACCTTTGCTACATAGGCCAGTTGCTCCCCACATAGTAGCCAGGGGGATGCTTTTCAAATATATGTCATATCATGACACCTCCTTGACACAAAGCACTTCAAGGGTTTCCCACATTACTTGGACTAAACTCTAAATTTTTGGTCTTCTTGAGCAGAAAATCTGCATAATTAATGCTCCCACTGCCTTTAATTTTTTGTTCAAATGTAGTTTTTAAAATGATTCTTATACAAACCACCACGTTTTCAATTGTAGCCTACCATCC
Organism: Nanger dama; assembly: GCA_917880005.1. Classification (NCBI taxonomy): domain Eukaryota; kingdom Metazoa; phylum Chordata; class Mammalia; order Artiodactyla; family Bovidae; genus Nanger; species Nanger dama. Next base: position 22,384,747 of record CAKJTW010000025.1, on the reverse strand, counting down.
CTCTACTTCTGGTCTATTTTTTTCTCATTTTACTCTGATTTTTTTTTAACAGCATGTATCAACATCTAAGATATTACATAATTTACTTCTTACAGTTACTGTTTTTTTAATTATTTATCTATTCTGTTGCACTGCTCTTAACTGTACCATGTGTGATCTTCGATCTTTGTTGCATCATGCAGGATCTTTCATTGTGGCATGCAAACCCTTAATTGCAGCACGCAGGATCTAATTCCCTGACCAGGGATCCAGCCTAGGTCCTCTGCATTGGAAGGGCAGAGTCTTAGCCACTGGGCTACCAGGAAATTCTCTAGAGTTATTGTTACTGGTCTCTTGTGCACCACTAAAATGGAAAGGTCTATGTTTTTGTCTGTCTATTCACTGATCTGGCCCCAGAGCCAAGATGAGTGCCTGGCATATGGTGGGCACTCAACAGATACCCACTGGATGGTGATGACGACTCTGTCTTGCCCTGGTGACTATGTCCCTGCCTAGCTCCTTGGTCCCATTCCTATTCCTCTTCTCATGCTCTCTGCCATATCTATCTTCTTCAGTTCAGTTCAGTCACTCAGTCGTGTCCGACTCTTTGTGACCCCATGAATCACCACACTCCAAGCCTCCCTGTCCATCACCAACTCCCAGAGTTCATCCAAATCCAAGTCCATTGAGTCGGTGATGCCATCCAACCATCTCATCCTCTGTTGTCCCCCTCTCCTCCTGCCCTCAATCTTTCCCAGCATCAGGGTCTTTTCAAATGAGTCAGCTCTTTGCATCAGGTGGCCAAAGTATTGGAGTTTCAGCTTCAACATCAGTCCTTCCAATGAATACCCAGGACTGATCTCCTTTAGGATGGACTGGTTTGAGAGTCTCTTGGACTGCAAGGAGATCCAGAGTCTTCTCCATCACCATAGTTCAAAAGTAACAATTCTTTGGCACTCAGCTTTCTTTATAGTCCAACTCTCACATCCATACATGACCACTGAAAAACCACAGCCTTGACTAGACAGACCTTTGTTGACAAAGTACTGTCTCTGCTTTTTAATATGTTATCTAGGTTGGTTATAACTTTCTTTCTAAGAAGTAAGCATCTTTTAATTTCATGGATGCAATCACCATCTGCACTGATTCTGGAGCCCAGAAAAATAAAGTCTGACACTGTTTCCACTGTTTCCCCATCTATTTGCCATGAAGTGATGGGACCAGATGCCATGATCATCGTTTTCTGAGCTTTAAGCCAACTTTTTCACTCTCCTCTTTCATTTTCATCAAGAGGCTTTTTAGTTCTTCTTCACTTTCTGCCATAAAGGTGGTGTTATCTGCATATCTGAGGTTATTGATATTGCTCCTGGCAATCTTCATTCCAGCTTGTGCTTCTTCCAGCCCAGCGTTTCTCATGATGTACCCTGCACATAAGTTAAATAAGCAGGGTGACAACATACAGCCTTGACGTACTCCTTTCCTATTTGGAACCAGTCTGTTGTTCCATGTCCGGTTCTAACTGTTGCTTCCTGACCTGCATACAGGTTTCTCAAGAGGCAGGTCAGGTGGTCTGGTATTTCCATCTCTTAAAGAATTTTCCACAGTGTGTTGTGATCCACACAGTCAAAGGCTTTGGCATTGTGCTGTTACTGAAACATGTCACTCACACGCCTCTTTCACACCCTTTGTGCTTGCTTTCCCTTTGCCTAGCACAGGCTTTGCCCAAATGGATTACTGCCTCACTTCATTCAGAGAGCACTTTTAAGATTCTTGGCCAGGCTGAATGTGTGCTCTGTGTTACACTGTATCACCATCCACCCAACACCCCTGTTTCACTCCCCATGGTGGCTCACTCAGTGGGCACATAATAAGGTAGACACGGCCATTTAATTTGCTTTGATTAATGTACTGTGGACAGAAGTAATATGTATCACTTCCAGAAAAGAGCTTTCAGAGCCAGCCTGTGGTTTACTACATCTCTTTCCTCTCTGCCACCATGACCGGAAGTGCTCCAGATTAAGGCCTCTCTGTTTATCGGGATCCCAAACCGTGGATCAGAGGTGCAACTAACCTAAGGCAGATATGATGCAGGAGCAAGGAATAAGCTTGCTTATTGTAAGCCACTGACATTTAGAGCTTCTTTGTTACTGCAGCACAACCAACCCTTTACCCTCCAAAGCTTTTGTCGTCACCTGAAAATCCAATGTGCTTTGGATTTGATTCCTTGTTCAACATCTCCCACTAGAACACTGGGGATGGGGACTCTGTGTTGTTCACTACACAGCTCTCACCTAGAAAATACTTGTAGGTGCTCAACAAACATTTATAGAATTGTTAAGGAAGCTCTGTGCTTTAGTGCAACTAGCACCGGTGGGTTCAACCTGTGTGCTAGGTATTCTGGAGTTTCTACGTCTCTCTCAGAGGAAAGAATGCATTGAGAATGCTGACCCAACAGCTTCCCTAAGTATCAGCATCGTTCCTTCCCTCCCTCCTGTTGCATCCAGGTGTTGACAGAGCGGCATATCTAGAAATATTCATCCAGACCAGGGGCAGCTGAGAGAAAATTCCCATTCCACTCTGAGCTACGTGAACAGCAGACTGTGTAATTCCCTCTCTGAAAGGGTCCTTCCACCCAAGATTCTCACTTTTACTTAGCCACGCTCTCCTGCTTTAAGGAAAAAAAGTGGGACAAGGCTCTTTCTGTTTTATATCATAAAATCGTGAAGTTGCTCAGTCATGTCCGACTCTGTGACCCCATGGACTGTAGCCCACCAGGCTCCTCTATCCATGGAATTTTCTAGGCAAGAGTACTGGAGTGGGTCGCCATTTCCTTCTCCAGGGGATCTTCCCAACCCAAGGATCAAACCCTGGTCTCCTGCGTTGTGGACAGACACTTTACCATCTGTCTGTTATATACAGAGGCACACAAATACCATAAGGGGTACAGGGCTTAGAATCTTTGCTTTGGATCCATTTCTTTTTTTTTATGCTGGTGAATATTAAACTCTTTGTTCCTTATCTACAATAAGGCTAGTAATGGTTCTCAATAAAGTTGTTTGGATTCTAAAGCAAAAGAAGGGAAAAAAAAAGCATCAATTTTGCTTAATCCCAAACATTAGCCAAAGAGAAAATTGCTTGCTTACTTGATGTGATCACAGAGCTTAAACTCATAAGGCCTTGGGGCAGTGAAAACTCATTTCGTTTTCTTCTCCTTTCCCACAAGCCAGTGTCCCAGTTCAGAATGTTCTGCACTCAACCTTCCTAGGTGCCATCCATACTGTACTGCTCCCTCTCAATGGATGAGAAGTTGCTCTCCCACTCAACCGTTGCATACCTAAACTACTGGAAATGTCTTCCTTGAATTTAGCTGGACTCTGTTCTTGATAGCTTTTTGTATATTATCTCTAGCTCTGATCTCTGACACCACCATCATTAACCTTTCCTGTAAGCCAACTGTTAGGAGAGCCAGAGGAGTCGACTGGATCTTCTCAGAGAAAGGCACTGCTAAGCAGATATTTCATAGAATAAGTAGTAGTCAGTCATATGAAGAAGACAGAAACCTTGAAAGAGGTAAAGGGAGAGCACACACTTCTGCCAAGAAGGAAGAAAAAGTGTGGTAAATTCCAAGGGCTGAAATGCATTTAATGTCCCGGGAGTACTAGTTCTGGAAGACCTTAGAGAAGAAAGGGCAAGGAATGAGTCTAGAGGCAGAGGAATATGGAGGCACTTGTAGAGATGCTTAAGGAGCTTGGATTTCACCCTAAGAACATCAGGGAACACTGACTGTGTCAGCAGTGGACTAAACAGATATACATTTTAGGAAGACCATCTTGACCAGGATGTGGAGAATGGACTGAATGGGGTATGAGGTAAGAAGGAATTAGAGGAGACCTTTAGGAGGCTCCTATAGCAATTGGGGTTCCAGAAGATCGGAGCCTGTTAAAGGAAAATAGCAATGAGAAAGATAGAGGTAGACAGAATTCAAGAATTTGGAGCGAGAATGGACAGAACTTAAGTGAATGATGTCTTGTTTCATTCTCTCAGTATGTGTTTTATTGGGCTAATAGCCCGGCATTCACTTTCTGTACCACCTTCTTGCCTCTCTTGGGCTCCAGTTCCCCTGACTACTGTTTGCTCATTCTGTTGGCAATAGGCCAGGTGCTCCTCCTAGGCAGGGAGAATAGAAACCTCAAAGAGGAAGTGAGCACTCTCCCCTCTGCCCTCCGAATGTGACATGTTGCTATCAGTGTATTCATGTAATTGACAAAGAGCCAGAATAAGGCTCTGTGTAGGAGGGTGACTGTTGTCAAAAACGAAAGAACACGAAAGTGCAAAAGTATTTGTTTTCTTTTATATTTCAAACAATGCTCCCACATACAGATAAAAGATTATCAGATGTTATGTAAATTTAACAGCATTTATGCTTCCATCATCTCTATTTTGGGAAGCAATCGAGAGATGTGGTTAAGATAGATCTGGATTTGAATCTCAACTGTATTTTCTTAAAAGCAGTGTGACCTTGGACAAGTCATGTAAATTCTTTGGCTCCCAGTTTTCTTATGGGAAAAGCAAGATGAATAATGTTGTTTAGCCTCTAAGTTGTGTCCAACTCTTTTGAGACCCCATGGACTATACAGCCCACCAGGCTCCTCTGGCCAAGGGATTTCCCAGGCAAGAATACTGGAGTCGCTTGCCATTTCCTGCTTCAGGAGATCTTCTTGACTCAGAGATTGAACCCAAGTCTCCTGCATTGGCAGACAGGGTCTTTCTCACTGAACTACTGGGGAAGCCCAAAGTGAGTAATACCCACCTGTTACTGGACAGACAGCTGGAGTCCAGAGCTCTTAATGGCCTGTAATTCACAATCCCTTCCCATCTATAAGTTAACTTATAACATGATCTCACTTCTCTAAGGAAATGTCTACTGACTTTATCCAAGAGTTCTCTGTACCCCTGTGAAATCTCAAAGCTAGTAAACCACTGAGTCCTAATCACCAAACCGAGGTAGCATGCTACAGCTCTGGTCATGGGGCAGTTGACAAAGCACTCGATCATCTTGGAACCTCACCACCACTCTGAGTGAGAAGCAGAGTAAAGGTCCCCGTGCCTACTTAGAAAGCAAGCCTAGAGAGGTTAGGTGACTTACCCAAGATCACACAATCAAAAGAAGACAGAACAAACACTAGAGAGAAGACCTTATAACCCGTGATAACACCTCTTAAATCCTCTTTACTGAGCTTCTCCACTTAGATTCAGCCAACTGCTTGGCCCAGGACTTCTGGGTCTGATGGCTTCATAGAAAGTATACAGGTCAATGGCCTGCATACTAATAGTGCTTAACCTCATTATTCAAACAAACCAGAGCAAAGAGGAGAGAAAGGTAAGGGAACAAACAATTTCACAGCTCTGAAGACCTCAACATGCCAACTTCCTATTCTAGATATGAAAACCATCCTTCCTCTGACATCACACTGAACTCATAGCAGAGGCAACACTAAACTGAAAAGGTGACAATTTGGGAGTTGACTCCAAAAAATTCACAGAGTCATCATTACCAGGTTTCACTATTATCATTAATTCAATTAACATTTACTGAGAACCCACCATGTGCTAGAGCCTATACTAAATTCTAGATTCAGAGAAGAAAAAGATGCAATTCTTATTCTGAAGACAATTAGAGTCTCTCTCCCTCTCTATCACACACACACATTTATATAAGGAATATTAATTGCATTGCATAATCACATGATCAAAGTGCTGTAATCTACACATAAGCACTTTGCAACTTAATTAACCCCATGCAGATAAACACTGTTGTTATTCCTATTTTACAGATAGAGAAATGGAGGCCTTAGAGCATAAAAAATTTTCCCAAGGTCTAAGTAAATATAGCTAGGATTTGAAACCAGGCACTCAGATTCCAAAATTCATGTGTAAGTCTACTCTAGTAGGAGGAATACAAACTCCTAAAAAATAAAGCTTTTAAAATATTTCTAACGGAGGGTAGGTCAGTTCTGCCTAAGATGAGACAGACCCTGGAGCTGATGATGGAGCCCACTGCACCGGAGAACAGTGTTCTCCTGAGCTGCAGATCTAATAGAAGGAATGAAAGCAATTCATGAGCAAAGCTGCTGCTGGAATTCTATGTCCACTACCCAAGCAGTATCTTACCTCTTTTCTGAATTTTTCAAAGCACCACTTCTTGATGATTCTGCAGCAGCCCCAGCCAGGATGATTGCAGATACAGCACTAAAAAAAAGAAAGCCAGGAGTGGGAGTAGGTGAGAGATGGAGGGGGGTTAGGCAGCATGGAGAGATACTTTAGTCTCATTGCTGTTGAATCTGTATTTTATCTTTCAAAGCTGAAACAAGCAATTCAATCCACGCAGTCTTTCCCCCCTTCAATAAATTGCATTTTTAAAAGAATCAACTGGTGCAAGATTTATTGATCTGAGTTGACAGTGAACCTCACAAATTCATACAAAAGAGTTTTCTCATTATAGAGTCATTTAGAGGACTTGTTAGTTCAGAGCATTCATTGTAAAGTTCACCAGTAATATTTTTTAAAAGGCCATAAAATTGGGCCCAAGCCATTTTTTAAAAAAATCAATTGTATTTTTATTTTTCACCATATTCTTTCAGCTGTGTTCTCTTCAATTTGGACAAAACCAAGATGTGTGCCCTTGACAATTTTTTTCACCAAGAAGCAGAAAGAGAAATCTTTCTAGGGGTTTTAGACAGTCAAAGCTTGAATCCACGTGCTAGAATTAATCAAAAGCTGATTCTAGGAAAAATCATGGTTTTGTCTGCAGGTTCCCCCATGGCCTCACTCCATGTGGAAAAGAAGTGGTTTGTCATCAAACCACATATTGGGGTTCTTGGCCTTCATATCAGATATATCAACCTCGCCATCTATTCCTTTAACTTCCCAAATATAAAGACCTGTCTTCAGCCAAATACACGAAGTCTTATCACACAGTCTCAGTCTCATAATGCCTCCGGTCTGGACTCTGACAGAAGTTCCTAAGAATTTAGGGAAGATACACTACAAAACCATTCCTTTAGGCATTTTACCATAAGGTCATGAAACCACACATGAAACAATCACATACTCGTCCTGAGTTGCCCTTTAATCATATGACCACTGTTTCCATGGAGGGATCGTATCAGAAATATTATATTTCTTGCTGTATTTGTCAGAGGAGGAGTTACAGTCACATGCTCCGTAGGTCAGCCTGCCTGAGTGTTATTACTGACTCTACTACCACTTACTGGTAGTGTGTCCTTGACAAGCTATTTAACTTCTTAGGCTTCCATTCCTCCACTGGTAAAGTGGGAATACTAACAGCATCCATCATGTAAAGTTAGGGTTAAAAGCAATGGTTGCTACTGCTAAGTCGCTTCAGTCGTGTCCAACTCTGTGCGACCCCATAGACAACAACCTACCAGGCTCCTCTGTCCCCAGGATTTTCCAGGCAAGAGTACTGGAGTGGGTTGCCATTCCATTCTCCAAAAGCAATGGACATATACATATTTACAGCTATCCCTGGCTCAAGAAATGCAAGTTTTTAGATTTAATCATGCTTATCAAAACTACTGTGTAGACATTGTATGTTAAATCATCTGATGTCTCCAATGTTGGATCTTAATTGTAAACTTTTCTTAAGTACTCAAACTAAAGAAAATACAGCATCCACTAAGAATCATAGCATTCTTACATTGAGAAGCTCTGTAATCTAACCTGGTTCCCATTCTTCCTTTGCAGAAAGCGAAAGTTGGTCAGTTAAGTCTGACTCTTAATGCCCGTGGACTAAACAGTCCATGAAATTCTCCAGACCAGAATACTAGAGTGGGTAGCCTATCCCTTCTCCAGAAGATCTTCCTGACCCAGGAACTGAACCGGAGTCTCGTGCATTACAGGAGGATTCTTTACCAGCTGGGCTACTAGGGAAGCCCAAATCAAAATGTGATGAGAGCCTGTATCTGAGTGACCACGTTTAACATATTCATTTTACCTCTTTAACACCAGGATTTTGATACTGCTTCAAATTCATTTTGGAAAGAGTCTATCTGATTGTTTCTTAGAACCAAGGTGTCTATCATTCCTGTTTGCAACCCATATCTAAGCATAGAGCTGAAAATAGCTGTTCATAAATATCTAGTGATTTGCATATTTGAGAAAATTTAAGAAAATGAAAGACATCTAAAAGATAGAGCCTGTAGTGTGATTATCAATGACATTGCCAGAGGTGCAATGAAAGAAATTTAGGCCTTCATCAAAACCTTTCAGTCTATTACCATTAAAAACACTCTTTCAATATAGTATAGTATCTGTTTAATCCAGTGTAATGAGTTAACTGAGGGACTTGATCTCATTCATCTTCCTTTTCCTACATCTAGCCTTTTGGTTAACACATTTATGGTAAAGGTAATAAACAGACTTACAAATGAATATATGACTAAGAGTAACAGATGGTCAGAAAAATCTCCAGAATGAAATGAAACTTACACTTCACATCAAACACATCACAGTTAAAATGACTCAATGGCTGCAGTTAGAATGGGTTCAGGCCATTCTCAGTTAATCTAAAAGAAAGATAAAAAGGAAGAGGACAGAGGAAAAGGTGCAAGAAGCCTTCTCCAGCCACATTTATTCCATCAATAAATATTTATTAAGCACCTGCTTTATGCCAAGCTCTGTTCTAAACACAGTATTATAAGAGTGATGAATCCAAGGACCTGCTCTCATGGAGCTTGCATCCCAGTGGAGACAAACAAACAAGCAAACAACAGAATAAATAAGATAAGCTCAGAGAGCAAATGCCATGGGAGAAATGACACTGGTAATGTAATAGCACAGAACTGACTATATACATACAGGTGGGTAACCTTAGATAAGATGTCCAGAAAGGTCTCCTTCTGGTCTCTATTTGAGCATTCTGTACTATAATCTTTATATCACTGAGTTATGACTATCTTTTCCTAACTTCATCTCCCAACAGCTCAACTAAAGAATAACATATCTCAGCCTCAAGTACAAAACACAGTGTCTGGTGTCTATGAATGAAAGTGAAAGTGTAGTGACTGTGCAACCCCATGGACTGTAGCTTGCCAGGCTATGTTCATGGAATTCTCCAGGCAGGAATACTGGGGTAGGTAGCCATCCCCTTCTCCAGAGGATCTTCCTGACCCAGGAATTGAACCCAGGTCTCCTGCACTGCAGGAAGATTTTTTTTTTTTCCATCTGAGCCACCAGGGGTGCCCTCATTGGTATCTATGAAGCCCTCTATAACTTTTTGCATGGATTAAATTCTTTAAAGCAAGCACTTTCTCTAACTTTGGAGACACAGAGGAAGGAAAAAGTATTTTTATTTCCCTCCTTGGAAGGGAAGAGGGGTTGAAATCAGGAAAAGCTTCAGAAAATGTGTAAGGAAAGGCATAGGACATTACATGCCACATATGAGAAACAGTGGTAATTCAGGAAAGTAATGAACATTGATTGGCAGAGGTTGGTGGCAAGGTCGAGAAAAAGCCATCGTTGCCACGCTTGGATTTTCACCCTTAGGCAAGGTGGGAGCCATCAGAGGTTTTACAACAAAAGAGCCACCAACAAGATCTGAGAGGTGGAAAAATCATTCTGGAATCTGAGGAAGAGCTAGAGGAAAGAGGAAGAGACAATAGGATGGGAATAATATCAAAAGCAGTTACAACGGTCTAGATGAGCATTTTTTAAAAAGAGGCGGGCTGGGCAGTAGCATATGGACAGACAGTAATGAAACAGAATCTATAGGTTTTGGGAACAATTGCATCTGAGCACAAAAGGAATTGGGATGGGGGGATCAGCAGCTGCCAGTTTGGTGAACCTTGTTTTCTCATGGTTTATCCGTATGAGAGACTGAGACACATAACATGTCTTAGGAAAACAGGTACCTTGAGCAGGTGGCAATTCTGTCAATAAATACGGAATCATTTTCCTTTCAGCCTACATAAGAGTCTGAACCAAGAGGCATCCCAAACCCTTTATGGGTCAGCTACCAGCATGAACTCTCACTCTCAGCTGACCAGTTTGACATGGAGCCTTTTTATCTCAAGATGTCAGCCACTGAACTGTGCAGGCTAACTCTCATCTTCCCAAACAGAGTTTGTCTGCACAGCAACGGCTGGCAACTTAATATTTTGCATAAAAATTCATGAGGAGCAGTATCCATTTCAGCTATGTTATAAAGTAGTAAAAGGAAGAAAGAGGGAGGAAAGGAAAAGTTCAGCCCTGCACTCAGATAGGGTTCATTTTGAGTGATGATTGCAAGCCATCCTTGGAAATTACAGATGCTACTTGGTTCACTATTATTTTGCAGCATCTCCAGTAATCTTCCGTGATCATTTATAACAGCATGTCTGATGACTTTCAAAATGTAACGGGAAAGGGTACTTCTGTGAAGCATGTCTGCTCAAAGGAAAAATCAATCTTGGCTGCTAAGGGGTGAACTTTGTACCACCACGATTAGACAGTTAGAGATTTCAACATATAAAAACAGGAATGGCAAAGGGTCCAGTCTTCCCAAATATATGTGTTATAACATGTGCTCCAGTTGCTTGAACAGTTTCAAGATTTCTCCTTTCATCCAAACAAAACACAACATGTGTCGGGAATCCAAATTGGCACACTCCAATAGAAAATAATCATGAACCCCATAATAATAACCACTAATGTTTACACACTGCCTTTACAGTTTGGTAAAGTACCTGTCACACACCTGAGCTGCTAATCATCAAAACTACCTCACACTTTGCAACCTTTTTTTCTTCTCTGACAGCCGTTCCTACTGCCTGCAATGTTCTTTGACAACATCTGTGCTCCCATATTTCAAGGACAAGCTTAAAATCTCCCTGCCTGTGGCTCAGTCTCTGGTTATTTTAAATCTTCCAAGTGAATAATATTGTATCATGTATAAATATCTCTGAAAGGTAGTGGAGTGTGATACAAAATTAACAGAATCAGAAGACCTGATTTCAAGGACTATCCATGCATGCTCAGTCATGTCCAACCTCTTTGTGACCCTATGGACTATAGTCCACCAGGCTCCTCCATCCATGGGATTTTCCAGGCAAGAATACTGGAGTGGGTTGCCATTTCCTCCTCCATGGGATTTTCCCAACCCAAGGAGAGAGCCTGGGTCTCCTGCATTACAGCTGGATTCTGTACCATTTGAGCCATTTATTACCTGTATGACCTGGGCACATCTTTTAACCTCAAAACTATAGTAAATTATTACCTACCTTATATGACTTTTATGTAGATCAAAAGGGGCATTATATGAAAATTTGTTTTGTAATACTGATAGGTACATAAACATTAAGTATTAGTTAACTATTGTGTTTATCATGGAGGATTATTTTGATGACTAATTTATGTAAATACCTAGCCCTGTGCCTGGCACATAAATGTTCAATTAATGAAAGCAATTATTATTATTAAAATTTATTTATTAATGTAGCAATTATGAATCAAGCACATATTATGTGCAATACACTGTAATAGATATACCATCTCACTCACCTTCTAAATTATTTAGTAATAATTTATATAAATATCTTACTGTTGATTTTTTATTTTATTTTATTTTTTTTGCCACACTGCACAGCATGCAGGATCTTAGTTCCCTGACCAGGGATCAAACCCATGCTCCCTGCAGTGGAAGCACAGTCTTAACCAATGGACTGCCAGGGAAGTCCCTACTGTCATAAACAAACAGTATAACATAGTGATTAGGAGCACTGGCTCTGGAATCAGATAACCTAGACTCGAAGCTTAATTCCAATTCTTTAGAACTGTGATCTTGGGCAAGTTACATAATCTGTCTGTGCCTTCATTTTCTTACCTATAAAATGAGGAAAACAGTAGATCTTTAAAGACAGGGTTGTCGAAAAGATTAAGAAAAGTAATCCCTGGAAAGAGCCCAAACAGTTCTTGTCACATGGAAATAAATTCAATAAAAGTTAGGTATTATTTATTCTCTTGGTGTGATGACCTCAGAAATCACTTTTCATGTGAATCAAGACAAAAACAATTTGTAGTCAAACATGTACTCAATTATTTATTCTTTGAATCCATTCCACTGTTCCTAATTCACCTCTCTGCTTCCATTCTTGGCCTCTCTCAATGTTCCCTCCACACTCTAACCAGTCAACTTTCTAACGCATCAAGCTGATCAAGCTGAAACCTGCAATGGATCCTTAAGATGCTTTATGGTCTCCATCACCTGGCTTTACCTTCATCTGTGGCAAATCATCTCAGCTGATTCTCCTGAATGACCTTGTTGCAGAGCCATGGAGATGACTTGGGAGAGATTAACCCATCCTCCCCAATAACACCCAGAAACCATACAGCCTCATTTTTTAACATGGGCAATGGATAAATTGACATTTTTGTGTTAAAAGGCAGTGAGAATTCAGTTTCAATGCTTTTCTAGTTCTTTCTTCCAACCAGTTTACTTCCCCAAACCTCTCCATGTAGAAATTCTGAAGTCATGTTTAACTCCCTGCCCATTCAAATCAACCCATCTCCTCTCAGATCTCCCCATCATGTAGCCAAGCAATTTCCTTTCCCTGGATTCCACCTCTGCCATCAACAGCAATGCCAGTTTATCGCTTCAAAACTCAACTCAATCATCACCCTCCTCTAAGAAGTCTCATAGGACTCTCCAGGCAGATTCAGCCATTCTCAGGCAAATTCTATACATGATGGAAGATCCCTATAGTAAGTGCTCCTCAAAGCAGGATTTGGCTCAGTACTTTTGGCACCTAGTATATGAACTAGCACTTAGTAAATATTCAACAAAGCTTAATCTCAGTTAATATTTGGAGGATCATATTATACACAGAGAATGCTTTGGATAACAGAAGCATAAAAAGCACCAAGGATGTCAGCAACTGTAGACTACAGGCCATTGCCAGATTTTTGGTTTAAAATCTTCATCATAATAATGAAACTCTCCAAAAATCAAGATAGCCATTTTAATAAATATCAATAAACATTTTTATCACGATTCAAAAAACCACTCAGGGTTGTAAAATACTCATCTCTATAATGGGCCCTAGATACACACAGAGTGGGTGGCCATTTCCTTCTCCAGAGGATCTTTCCAACCCAGGGATCGAACCCATGTCTCCTGTATTGGCAGGTGGATTCTTTACCACAGAGCCACCAGGGAAGCTCATAGATATACACAGAGATGTTAAAGTAGCCATATATTCTGAATTAAAAAAACAAACAAACAAATCTTAAGGCCCTAAGATGATAGAGAAGCACAATAATGATACAAATCTGCCACCAAGACTTCCTCGGTGGTCCAGTGGCTAAGAATCTGCCTTGTAGTGCAGGGAATGAAGTTTCCCTGATCAGGGACCTAAGATCCCACATGCCAAGGGAGCAACTAAGCCCGTGTGCCACAACTAGAAGGACGGCATGCCAAAACCACCAAGTCCTTGCACCACAACTAGCCTGTGCACCACAAGAAAAGATCGCACATGATGCAATGCAGATCCTGAGTGATGCAACTCAGACCTGACAAAGTCACATGAAAAAAAAAAAAAAAAACTTACTGAGAACTATGATGTCTCAAGACTATGTCTGAATAGTACATGCAGTCTCTCACTTTAATCCTGCAAAAATTCTGAATGTTAGATATTTTTATCTCCTTTTTCTAGATAAAGAAACTGAGTTTGGAAAAGTTAAATTACTTTCCCAAAGTTATAACTTGGAAATGGAAATCAGAATGTGAACCTTCTTCTGAACCTTCAGAACCTGTTATTATACTATCGATTTCAGGAATAACTTCTATCTTGATGAGATACTGTTTCAAGTCTCAAAGAACTCTTAGTCTGGACATATAAATAAGCACCAAATGTGAGCAAGCCTCCAACCTCTTTTGTTTTGTGAATCATGGACTTCATTTCTAAGGCTAGCTTCAGTGATAGTTTCTCTAGCTCCAAGTGGCACATGCCTCTCTTCACCAAGTCATCCTATGTATTACATATTATATATATAACCCTATATATTATGAGGTTGGCCAAAAGTTCATTTCGGTTTTTGTTGCAGCATATGGAAAAAAAGCAAATTTTTGGCCAACCCAATACTTCAAATAAATCACCCTCGTATATCATTTAAATTTTGATAAGGTTAAAAAGATAGACTGGAGCAAAGTGGTGGAGGCCTTCGAGAATTTAGTGAAAAATTATCTTCCTATTTTGGAGGGTCCTATTACACTGAACGTTTCTGAGTACAAAAATGTTAATATGCACAGCAAGGTTGTATAATATAAAATATTAAAATGTAAGACAGAGGTAAAATATCTACCAGTAATATAAAGACAGATAAGAAAGACAAGGAGACCAGCTCAGAGAAAATATTTTGTTGTGATGGAAAACTAGAGAATTGACAGCACAATGGGAATGAATGGAGGAATATAAAAGATGCTGTAAGTGTCTAGGTAATAGGAGAGGAAGCAAAAGTGGAGACAGATTAACTTTGAAGCTGGGGTAATGATTGTGAGCTGTATTTAAACTATACTTCCTAAGGTGATGAGAAGATAGCTAATTGCTATGTCTGCAAATAATCAAGAGTTGTGACATAGGAAACAGGAAGACAGATGGGTCAATGGGTACCAGCTGAGAGAGTAAGAGTGGCTCAGATTTCTAGGGAAGTCAGGGAAGAGAAAGAATTTCAGGATTAAGCTGAAGGATAAAGCAGTGAAGCAGAACTCCATTCACAAGACTCAGTCATGCAGTCAATCAGTGTTTGTGGAACACCAGCTATACGTCAGGCACCGCTCAAGGTCCCGGAGACACAGCAGTTAGCAAAGTCCCAGTTCCCCTGCAGTGCACAACAGAGTCTGAGAAAGAACAGACAGAGAGCAAGGAAAAATCGGGATGCTGTAATAATCAAGAGTTAGTAAGAAGTTTTGAAAGGAACCTCATCAAGTTACAGTCCACCCTTTTCACCAGGAACTCAATAGGTAAAACTATGCATCTTCAAGGTGTGACACTGTCCAAATGATCTTCTTCCTGAGCCCATTCTTGGACTATTAGAAACATCTGTCAGAATAGCTAAAGTGACTGAAAATTTAAAAACAGCTCTGTGAAACCTCTTTAGGATGGACGATTGTAGGACCATCAATGTGTTACTTTTGGCCATTCAAATAAAGTCCCCAAAGTGGGACATGACCCTAGCCAGAGGGGAGAAAATAGAGAAGCTGAGGGAATCCTGTCTCAAACCTGTTTTTAAAGAGGAATGTGTATATTTTAAAAGGAATTTAATCCATACGTTCCAGATTCTTTAACTACAAATTCTTTTACAGTCTACAAAACAGTGACACAAAAGAGTTCATTGATGTTCAGAGATCTTTCCAGTTCTTTTTATGAAACTTGTTATGCCAAATCACTGCCAAAATGGAAGTTTTGTTTTACCCAGAGTAAACAAGCTCACACACGAGCAAGCAAGAGTTTGGGTCAAAGAAGGAAAGACACAACCTTCAGTAAACCTCTAAAATGTAAAAATGATCTCCATCCTTGACTTCTGTGGTCCACATGTAAGGGGACATGAATCAGCTAAGTACAAAACCAGACTACAAGCAAGTACATCATGTTGAAGACCAGCTGCTATAGACAGAGACAGGGAGCAGGGAGAGTGGCCAGAGAAAACACAATTGATAGTTGGGCCTATGAGGCAATCATAGAATAAATGACTTTTTTAATCTGAGGGGAAAAAAATTATTTTAGCCAACCCTCAGCCCAGAAATTGTTTCCTCCACCAAAAGCCAGAGAGTGCTATAAAAACTCTCCCATCACAAGAGTGCAGAGAAGGAGGCATTTTGTAACAGGAATTTTACAAAACATGTTTTCCTGAAAGAATATTCTGCTTCCAGCATTTTCATAGGCTTGTGCAATAGCAAATAAAAACAGAAATCATGGGAGAAATAGAAATACAAGAAGAAACCTTTACTATATAGATTGAACTTAAGCAATTTCATTCATAAGGATTAAAAACTGTGAAATCACTATTGAGAATCTGCCAAGCAGCTTCTGTTTCTCCACTAAAACTGAAAACAGAAACAAATTGATGCAATTGTAAGACTGGCTCAGTCATCTATAGCATGAGTGTGGCAAGAGGCGTTGGTGATGTATTATTTTTCATTATAATTGATATCATTTCCTTTAGAATAATTCTCTCCATGGGACATTGGATGTAATAAACTCTTTCATTGGTCATTTCTGAGATTTTATGTTTCATTAGAAAGAAATGTTTATTATTTTTAACATCCTTTTACCATCTATGGAGGGCGGGCTCTGACAAATGGAGGACCCATTAGTTGTCAAACCAGGTATCCAAATATTGCAGCGCTAGGACAGAATGAAACTGGTTAGCCTAAGAGGTGAGAATATGAAAGTGAAAGAATATACGGGAAAGCGAAGAAAGCAGCCAGTGAGATGGGGGGGAAAGGTGAGCTGGAAGAAACCCCTCTGATAATACATGTGGAAAGATTTGAAAGAATAGATGAATGTTTGAGATTTTACCTGCATGATCTGCTATGCACAATTTAGTATGGCCCCATGATGATTCTATTTCAAGCAGAACCTGACAAACAAGTAGAATGTTAAGACAAAATGGGTCAGGAATCAAAGAGTCAAGCTATGCACGTGTTAGGGACTGGGACCATCTGGCTTGTATTTGGAAAGAATGATTTATCTCCCTACAACCTGTTCCTCAGCCAGTCCACTGCTCTGAGAGGTAGAAAGAGGCAGGGAAATATCAAACAATACAGACCTCATGACCAGAGGGCTCTGTCTCTATGGACAATCCATGACCTAACCCAGAATGTCACCTGTGATATATAAAGCTTAACACAGTTCCTGACACCCAGTAATGACTCAACGGATGTTGAAGAATGAATGAGTAAAGAAAGTAATCAGTCTTATATGAACTGACAAAGAACAAGGGGATCCAAATAGAATTAGATCTGCAGATGCAACAGAACAAGAGAAGGGCAATTAAAAAAAAAAAAAAGACATCCACTGCCTTGCTACTCAAAGTGTAGTGGCTGAATAGCACTGGCATCACCTGGGAGCTTTACCGCAGGTCCCTGAATCTGAGTTTACATTTTAATGAGGTTTCCAAGAGATCGGTGAGCCTGTTAAAGTAGGAGAAACACTGATCTAGACTATAACTGAGGTAATACTAAAGGCATACCCAACTAAGACTTATTACCATCACAGAGAGGTGGAATTGGTAGTTACCTGCAGATCACCCTGTGGTGATGCCTATACATTATTTACCTGCCATTCTAATGAGTGAGCTCTGCCACCACAGCTCTCCTCTTGCTTCATCAATGCCCAAAGAAAGAACACAGTTAAATAGAAGGACGATAGATAGGTAGGTAGACAGACAATAAGCAGGGTTATTTTCCCTTCTGTTGGGCTCAATGGACATTTGCAGTAGTCAAATCAGCAGCCTAGGGAAAAATAAGTAATTTTAGATATGCCACTTATATTATCTCTTGTAATAGTGATAACCATAACAACAATAATAAAGAGCTAACTCAATAATAAAGGCATCGAGTGCTCACAGGCACAGTTTACATGGTTTACACATCTGACCCTCTTAAGAGTTCTGTGACACAGATTCTCTTTTACCCTCATTTACTCCTTCAACACTGTGACATGGGTATTTTTATGCCTGCATTATAGTCACAGATACACAAGTCAGAACAACCTGCATTCTGATAACAGATTCAACATTTTATGTACCAGGGATCTGGGGAAGGTCAATTCACTTCTCTTAGCCTCAGGTTCTTGAAAATGTGAATTAGCAACTCTAAGATCATAGCATCCGGTCCCATTACTTCATGGCAAATAGATGGGGAGCACATGGAAAACAGTGGCAGACTTTGTTTTCCTGGGCTCCAAAATCAGTGCAGACAGTGACTGCAGCCACAAAATTGAAAGACATTTGCTCCTTGGAGGAAAAGCTATGACAAATCTAGACAGCGTATTAAAAGGGAGAGATATCACTTTGTCAACAAAGGTCTGTATAGTCAAAGGTATGGTTTTCCCAGTAGCCTTGTTTTGGATGTGAGAGTTGGACCATAAAGAAGGCTGAACACTGAAGAATTGATGCTTTCAAATCATGGTGCTGGAGAAGATGCTTGAGAATCCCTTGGACAGCAAGGAGATCAAACTAGTCAAACCTAAAGGAAATCAACCTTGAATATCCATTAGAAGGATTGGTGCTGTAGCCAAAGCTCCAAAACTTTGATCACCTGCTGCAAAGAGCCAACTCGTTGGAAAATGAAGCTGGAAAAGACTGAGGACAGGAGGAGAAGGGGCAACGGAGGATGAGATGATTAAATAGCATCGGTGACTCAGTGGACCTAAGTCTGAGCAAACTCTGGGAGATAGCAAAGGACAGGGAAGCCTGGCATGCTGCAGTTCCATGGGTCTCAAAGAGTCTAACACAACTTAGTGACTGAACAATGACAACTGATTGAAGCAAACATCGCAGGCATCCCAACCATACTCCCTCAAATCTTCCAGCTTCCAGGAACTGCACTTTTTTCCTAAGGATTTCTCTGTCTTCAGGTGCCCCTGCAGCTCATCCATGGTAGGCCAGCAGCAGTGAAGAATTAACATGCTCCAGAGTGCAGTTCTCAACCACCGAGTGATCAGAACAGTGCATAACACATCCCATCTCTATCCCATCTTAGTCAGGACAAGTCCAAGGCATTTGTCCACTCTGGTTTCCAGATTTCCCCAGAAAGAAGCCCAGTTGCCCACAGTGTTTAACTTGCTTGATAACACTCCCTTCATCAATGCTTCCTTTCCCCACTTACCTCCCCCAGTCCCTCACCAATGTCTTCTGCATCACTTCCCAAATTAACAACTTGCATTAGAACCTCATCTTAGGGCCTCCTTCTAAGAAAACCAAAGTATGACAGTGGAATTTGCACTGCAGAATTATTTTCAGTGTAAGAAACTATGCAGGTAAAGAACTTGGTATGTAGTAGGTAACCAGTAAATAGCAGCTATTGAAATAAATACGTTTCCATTCAAGAGCGATGATAATAGTTGTGAGGAACAGTGACGTGAAAAGCCTCGCCTGCTTCTAGAAATACGCTCTTCCTATCTTCATATAGGAATGAAATCAAACCCCTTTCTGATGGAGGCAAAGTGAATTTCATTCTAGATTTCATTTAGGAAATGGAAAGGAAAGGGAAGGAAAGAAAGCATAAAAAGAAGGGACAGGGGAAAAAAGGGGGAAAATATAAATTATTTTCTTTCTTGTTCAAATACCAATTCCATCACCTGTGAAGAGTGTACCCTTGGACAACTTTCAGAAGCTAATACTAATTTCCACGTAAAGCTGTAAGTGGTGGAGCTGGGAATCCTTGGGAAAGATTCATAAAATCTCAAAGCCTCAATTTTTCAGCTGACTTGTTCAAGGTCACAAGGGTATTAGTGGATGGAACCACCCACTGAACCCAGGCAGCCTGGATCTACAGTCTACCTGTGTAACCACTACGTTCTACTCCTTTCCCCAGGAAGCGTATTAATCACCCAGCTGGGACCTGCATTTAAATCAGTCATACATGAAATTCTGAAGGAATAAAATGCCGTTGCATTGAAGTTAATGTACTTTCTGAGGTTTCTATAGCAACAAAAATCTAAAATCACCTCTGGTGGTATTACTTACAAAAGAAGAGAGCCATTCCTGCTGACCCTTTAGCAAAGAATTTATTTCTTCGGGACAGGTCTAGCCACATGGAAGAGAATTGTGCAATGGAGTCTCAAAGATGTGGTTGCTCCACTGGACTAATACAATCGACAAATATTTTTGAACATTTATTATGTGCTAGACCAAAGACATTAAAATATTGTTGTTTCTTTTCTACAGTCCAGTAGGAAAAAAAAAAAATGTGTATTAGAGTTGTCACAATAGCACGTGACCTGATTTAGTGATATGCAAGGGCCAAACATGAAATGTAATGGGAACAAACAAAGGTAAAAATCATAATTGGCTGGAGAATCAAAGAAAACTTCCCAAAGGTAAAAATTAAAGAGCTGTTTTCCAGATGGAGGACAAACCAATCATTACCACACAGCTTATCATTTTCCCTCTTTGCCTATCTTACCTTTCCCACCCCCTCATTTGAGTTTCCTAGGATAACCTCCCGAATAAACTACCCTCACTCAAGAGCTTGCCTTGGGAGTCTGCTTTCAGGAGAATCCAAACTAAGATGACATCAGTCGGGTTGATTCATTCTGTTCCTTGGGGACATAATTTATAGTTAACTCAAGTTAATATTAAGAGGCTGGCCCTTCAGCATCCATTAAACCAAGTTCACCTGTATTACAAGATTCAGCGTGACCACCTCCAGCACAGACAGTGGTCCAATACTTGTCCCTGATCACTTGCCTTCCTTTAGGGATTTGCTTTGAATTCTTACGTGGCCACGTAGAAGTAGGTACAAAAGCAAAGCTCAAGAGCATGCCTCCTACATTCCCAAGTGTCTCTCTGTTGGGAGTCACAGGATAAATGCCTTCCCCTTCACAGACTGAGTTAGAGGTCAGTGTGGTCCCTCTGCTGTCATTCCAGAATGCTAGAGGAAGAGCCATTAGACATTTTCAATGAGTGTGTTGCTAACAGCACTGTTCAGCACACCCTCCATATAAGGCCCTTCATATAAGGTTCCACACTGGTGAACTGCTGCTCCAAAACAGCGTCAAGAAAAGTTTTGCTTCTTGTGAGTGAGTGAAATATTTTTCTATTCCAGTCCTAAGATCCAGGACACGGACTACGTCTCCTTTTTCACTCCTGTCACCATGAACTCAGTATCAAAAATGAAGTTCACCTATAGTCAATATCCTTTGGCTCAGAGAAACTCAGCTAGTGTTCTTTCTGTCATCAGACTTCATGTTTTACTTCTTTTATTGATATTTTCCTGTTTTCCTCATTCTGATTCATTTCTATTTGACAATGTTTTATTGCAAATGACCTTATAATCAACCAGCTCAAGTCTTTTGTGGAATTCAGTCAAAAAATGTTTTGAGTGTCTATACATGCCAACACTATATTCAGAAAAAGGAATACAACAGCAAATAAGAGAGGCCTGGTCCCTAGCACCACAGAGCTTGCTTTCAGGGGAAATAGGTGGAAAATAGATTTTATTATGTCTTAAGTATTTTATAGAACAATATTGGCCCACCAAATGGACACACTTTCTTCTATCAGGGAAAAAAAATGACATAACCCATTTTCACTTTGTCTTTCTTATTGAGACACTTGGACAATGTTTAACATTAAAGTCCAATAATTCATCTCTGACTTCTCGTGCAATTCCTTCTTCATTTTTCCCAAGTTGTCTTGGATATTTTCTGGATTATCTCCATCATACTTTTTTTTTCCTGCAAAAGTCAGTAAACCTACCTTAATAAATAACTGCTTTACCTGAAGTCCTAAAATTTCAGCCCCTCTGTTGTATGCTGTTTTCCTTATAAAACCTCTCAATTCAATTTTAACAAGTCTGGAAAACCTGCAAACCCAAGGTTCTCAGTGCACTAATGCTGGCCTGAGGTGAGAAGTCATGGCAGGCAAAATGAGATGGCAGCATCTCTTTCCACTCCCACACCTTTAAAGTAACTATGTCTTCAGGGAGAGCAATGAATTTGAATCCGGAACCCATACCTTGAGTTGACTCAGATGAGCAAAGAAAGAGCAACTGGAATGGGGGAGACCCTCAAAATAATGCCTTGGAAGAAACTGATGGAACAATTGGGGAAATTTAACTTGGAGATGGGAACTCTCAACAAAAAGATCAAGTCTTTAAATATCTGAAGAGGCAACAGATCTGTAATACATGGCATCAGTGGACCAAAGGTAGAATCATGGGTGGAAGCTTCAACTATGAACATGGAAGAACTTTCTAAGAGATGTGGTCATGCTCCCTGGGACACAGATGAGCTTCTGTACTGGCTGTTTTGTTCCTTGCAACAAGATCCAGAAAACCACTCTATTTTCCTCTTTGAAATAATGCCATTTGCAACAACGTGAATGAATCTGGAGGCTATCATGCTAAGTGAAGTAAGTCAGACAGAGAAAGACCAATATCATATGGGATCACTTAAATAAATAAGTGGATAAATAAGAATGATACAAAAGAACTTATTTACAAAACAAAAACAAGACTCACAGACTTTGAAACCAAACTCACGGTTACCAAAGGGAAAACATGGGGGAAATGATAAATTAGGAGGCAGGGATTAACATATACACACTACTATATATAAAATGGATAACTAACAAGAACCTATTGTATAGCACCGGGAACTCAACATTCTGTAAAAACCTATATGGGAAAGAATCTGAAAAAGAATGGATATATGTACATATACAACTGACACTTTGCTGTACACCTGAAACTAACACAATATCAACTCCATTCCAATAAAAATTAAATTAAAAAACTAAAAGTAATACAGCAGCTCTAAAAGATAATGAGTTCCTCATCATTGAGAGTAATCAAGCCAAAAAAATTAGACATTTACCAAGTGGCACTGTTGCTGACAAAATATGTCCCAGCTATCACTCAGAGCTCTGCGATCTGAAAGTATGCGTGTAAAGTACAGAGAAGCAACCTCATCCCAGATTCTGTCTTTGATGAGAACAAGACGTCTTCCATCTCTTCTCACACTCTGCCTAGGCCTTCCCAATTCGTGTAAGTACATTCCTCTCACCCCCTATTCCAACACGTTTCTCACACGAGGTAGAACAGACACTGGGGTAACGCCAGCTAAAAATAAAAGCAAGAGGAGGGGGGGAAAACCCTCTTTTACAATAAATATCTCAGCAGAAACTTTATATCCTGAATGGATCCGGCAGCAAACGAGCAGCTGCTGCCTCTTTTGCGGTTCTTCCTTCTCTCACTTTTATAACCTGATTAATATGCCAATCAGAGTTTTGTAATCAGGAGTAAGGGACATTAACCTCGTAAAGCATATAAACTGTATCTTATCTGAATAAAGAAGGATGTATTTCATCAATTGGGCTCTGCGCTTTTTAATTTCTAATTGCATTGAGAACCTCGCCTGTCAATGAAGACCAAAGAACCCTGTCATCTTCTAGCCCTCCAGGCCCTTAAAGCACCCTCTATGCTCACCCTTGCTCCAATGTACCAGACAGCCACATCGCAAGGACATCCATTAGCACTGCGGGATAGTGGTACCTACTGAGGCTGTCCCAAAAGATCACAGTCCTTAAAGGAGTCTTGATACCCTCTGGCTCTCTCTAGCTATTCAAGTCAGAGACTGACTGATCCATTAGAAAGGCTGACCCCAGGGACTACACCAGTTTCTGAACGTTAATAAGCTAGGCCATCATTATGCAGCCTTTGTTGTTGTTCAGGTGCTAAGTCGTGTCAGGCTCTTTGCAATCCCATGGACTGCAGCACACCAGGCTTCCCTGTCCTTCACCACCTCCCAGCGTTTACTCAAACTCCTGTCCATTGAGCTGGTGATGCCATCCAACCACCTCATCCTCTGTTGCCCCCTTCTCCTCCTGCCCTCAATCTTTCCCAGCATCAGGGTCTTTTCCAGTAAGTCAACTGGTTGCGTCAGGGGGCCAAAGTATTGGAGCTTCAGCATCAGTCCTTCCAATGAATATTCAGGGTTGATTTCCTTCAGGATTAACTGGTTTGATCTCCTTGCTGTCCAAGGGACTCTCAAGAGTCTTCTCTAGCATCACAGTTCAAAAGCATCATTTCTTTGCCACGCAGTCTTCTTTATGATCCAATTCTTACATGCAGCCTTTGGTCACATGCCTACATGCAGTGATTAAGCACCCCTGGGTACAAGACATGCTGAGAAATTAAATCAATAAGGTGTGGCAGCTACTCTTTAGAAGCTTATAATCTAGAGGAAAAGATAGGTTATACTAACAACTAATTTTTAAAAGGCAAAATGAAAAGAGGTAGGGGACAGAGAAGCACCACTGATTAAATGAACAGAGGTTCAGAGCAGGGAAAATATTATACTGGGGGAGAGATTACACTTAAAAATAGGGAGATGCATTGTGGAAAGAGGTGGCATTGGGCCAACTCCTGGAAAATGAGTAAGCTTTGGACAAGCAGAGATAGGAGGAAGATGGTGGTGGAGAGTGGAAGAGGAAAAGCAAAGATCAAATGAAGGAGACATCCTGGACAAAGACCAGGGTAGGGAAGCACAGGGCACATTCTGATGGTCAAGTCACTAATTCAACTAAAGCCTGGAGGAGAGGGGAAAAAAAGAGCAGAGGGAGGCTGGAGTCAGGGAATAGAATAGAATTCCAGGTTTTACTTTTTATGATGCCATGATGGAATATTAAATCCACAGTTGCGGAGTGTAGGCTTTAGTTCCCTGACCAGGGATTGAACCCCGGCCCCCTGCATTGGCAGTGTCAAGTCTTAGCCACTGGACCACTAGGGAAGTCCCAAACCCATCATCTTTACTCCACCCTATTGGCTAGTCAATGCCACTCATTCCCAAGTATCTTCCCAATCTTGCCAAAAAAAAAAAAGGCAAGGGTGAACCCTAGGTCAGTTCTGGACAGTAGATCCTATAACATGTTATGCTGGCTCCTTTAAACCTTGATATATGAAATCTGCAATCTCCTTTAAAATCATCCAGCAAACAAATATGTACATGTGTCTGTGACAAGCTTATGTATGTGTAAAGCGTATTCAGCAAAATGTTGAGAATTGTTGAACCTAAGGGATGGACATCTGTGCAATCATTATTCTCTTCTTTTTGCTCTTTGCAATTATGAAAAGGCTTAAAACCAGTTTTCAAAAGATTAACAGAATATATAGGATTGATGCTAAAGCTGAAGCTCCAATACTTTGGCCACTTGATGAGATGAGCCAACTCATTGGAAAAGACCCTGATGCTGGCAAAGATTGAGGGCAGAAGGAAACAGAGGGCGAAAGAGGATGAGATGGTTGGATGGCATCACTGACTCAATGGATGTGAGTCTGAGCAAACTCAGGGAGATAGTGAAGGACAGGGAAGCCTGGCATGCTGCAGTCCATGGGGTCACTAAGAGTCAGACATGACTTAGCAACTAAACAACAATAACAACAACAAAATAAAGAATTCCTGGGCTACTGACCTAAGAATCAGTGGAAAGTCTCATTTCCAGCAGAGTCCAGCAGGATTCCCTACACCTGAACTTCTGTGTATAAACCACCCCCAAGACCACATTGTGCTCAGACTAAGGGTCACTGGGATCCTTGGTCAGGTATCCAAAGTGCCCAGGATGCAACTGCAGAGTTAAGAGGCAACCAAATATCATCATGTGTGGGAAGCAAAAAGAGCAGAGCAGTTTGCCATGTGTTCATTTTCACAAGTTGTAGGCGCTTTCAGTGGCAAAAATATTCATGGGGTTAAAAATCAGCTTGTTTGGTAAACTGCAATTAGCATGAACTGGGTCTCCTCAGCTTCTGGAAAAGGGATAAATATAGATGTCGATATTTTCTGTGGGAAGACAGAGCCCAGAGCTTCTATTTTAGAATCCCAGAAGAAATGCCTCGGTGAGGGGCATCCCAGCCAGGAAGGCAGGCCTGGGCTCTGGACCCGCCATGAAGACAAGGGAATGCTACCTGGGTAGGTCAGCCGGGTTCGGGGCCTGGAAGTATGCTCTGGCCGATCCCTCTGAGAACTATGGGAAAGAGACAGAAGACAGGGAGGCTCAGCATGGATTTGGGGAAACAGACAGCCCGGGCTTGATCCCTACTTTACAGTCCACCAGCTGTGTGACTCACTGCACACAGCTGAATCTGTCTGTGCTGCTTCCTCATCTGTAAGATGGAAACGGACTGGGCACCAAGGAAGTAGAAGATGCATATTAACTGTTATTTCTGGGCTTTGTTGGTGGCTCAGTGGTAAAGAATCTGTCAACCAATGCAGGAGACATGGGTTCAATTCCTGGTCTGGGAAGATCCCACGTGCCACAGGGCATCCAAGCCCACGTGCCACAACTATTGAGCCAGTGCTTTAGAGCCCAGCTCTGCAACAACAAAAGACACCGCAATGAGAAGCCCACACACAGCAACTAGAAAGCAGCCCCCACTCACTGCACCTAGAGAAAAGGGCACTCAACAGTGAAGGCCAGAAATAAGTAAATAAAGTTGTTTTAAAAAACTGTTAGTCTTTAATCTTCCAAAGCATAAAAGGGAAAGGCACATGAATATCACCTCCTATACGGACCTTACCTGAATGTCACCAGTTTTTCCATTCCTGTTCTTTTTCTCTGGTTTAGGATCCCATATTGCATTAAGTCATCATGTTTCTTAGACTCCTCCAATCTGTACCAATTCTTCAGTTTTTGTCTTTCATAACCTTGACACTTTTTAAGAAAGCTGGCCAGCTGTTTTGCAGAAAGTCTCTCAGTTTCAGTTGGTTCTGTTTTGATGATTAAACTGAGGCCATATATTTGGGGGCAAGAATATTGTAGAAGTAACACCATGCCCTTCTAGTACATCACATCAGGATGTCCATAACTTCACTACTCCTTATTATTAGAGATGCTCAGTTTTACTATGAGGTTAAGGTAATGCCTATCTCCATTTGGAAGAGAAGGTTTCTCCATTTGGAAAGCTACTGTTTTCTCACATGTCATTAATTATCTTATAAGGAAATTCTTAGAGACTATGCAAATGTCCTCCTTCTCATTTAATTTTGCTCATTATACTTTTGCTTTGCTCCTACTTTTATGAATCGGATGATTCTTGCGTTCCACAATTATCAGTGCTGCTTTGGCCTAATGATGATCTTCTATATTCAACATTTCTACTCCATCTACTAATTAGCATTCTACTTACAGAGCTGCCCTTTCCTATTTATTTGTTTAATTAGTTATATAAATATGACTCATGGATATTTCTTTTATCCTATGGGTTAAAATCTATTGTTTTGTTTATTTGTGGTTGTCATTGTTGCTCAAATTCATTCAAGTGTTGGCCATTAGGAGTGAGTCTGAGTTGGCTCCTGTTTCTCTTTGATGATGTGTTACAGTTAGCTCAGAGGTTAACATTAGGAGAAATTGAATGAGGGGGATACAGCAACCTTCTATACTATTTTCTGAAACTTTTCTGTAAGTCTAAAATTGATCCAAAATAAAATTTTTTGAAAATGTATAAAGAACTTGAAGGGAGCGTGAAGACAGTTTCTGGAGACCTAGTAGAGTGCTATTTTTATCCAGGTGCTGGTCACATGGGTGTATTCAAGTTTGTGAAAATTCATCAAGCTATATACAATTATGATTTGCATATTTTTCTGTTTGTTTTGCTTTAGCAAAAGGTTTTTAAAAGGAGGTCACAGAGTTTTATAAATGTGGTTTTAGGGGAATTTAGCCATAAAATACATGGTAACAGAAAATAACATGCACGAATTTCTTCATGTTGTTGAGTTCCAAATCATCCAGGATCTAGATAAGGGTTTCTATCTAGATCCTACTCAGATCCCTTCCTTGCTTCTTCTGTGTTCTGTGTCATCTTTTGAGTTATTTGCATCCCCCAACGTGACCCATCGAGCTGGGCACTTCTTCAGACCTGAACTGAAACATTATCAAGCCTCAGTATATCTGCAATTTCCTGACCATCTCTAGGCTATTCAGACAGTCTGCTCTGCACTATATCACTTTCAGAAAACTTGCATTGTTACTGATAATATGTATTTCAATTAATGGATTCTTACCTGTGTTGCCACAGCCCTTCGTATACACCTCTATTAAAACACATGCTATGTTGTTTCTGTAGACTATGAATTTCTCAAAAGAAGAGAATTAATCTTCCCCATATCTGAGTCTCCAGTGCCATATTGGGGCCTCTCTTAGTAACCACCTGACTTCACCAGAGTGGGCAAATGAGAGGGCCCAGGAAGAGTGTGTTAACAAGATGACCATCACCATCTCTTGTAATCCTGTAGTGAAAGTGACATACTGCCACTTTTGTCACAGTCTGTTGAACAGAAGGAAGTCATCAGAACTAAGTCATACTCAAGAAGAGAGGATTACACAAGGGCATGAGACCTAAGAAGCAAAGATCACTGGGATCATGCCAGAGATGCCTACTACAAATGAGATTAAGAGACAGTGATAAAGTATAGGTAGTTTTAGAAATCTGTTCTAGAAACTGCTGGCTGCTCTGCTTCTTCATTTCTATTGGAATCTATGTGCACTCAAACATAGCTTATGGTTTACTTCTGACAGAAGTAGCTAAGAAGTGTTTCAGTGGTTCAGGACACTTGCAAGCCAAGTAATAAATTTCTGTAAATTCCCTTCTTGATATGACATCACCTCGCAGCAGGCTATGTTTCATCGATTTATTATTAATAATCATGTCAAAGACAATAAAGAGCATAATTCAAATCCACACTCTATGTGTGTTAGTGCATTCATTCACTCTCTCTCCCTCTCTTAGCTAAGAGCCATTTTTGCCCTACTCTGCCCTCACCTAGGCACAAGTGAAGGTGTAAAGAAACCCCTGATCTAATTGCAAGACAGAAGTGTTGGCACGCATTCATTCATGCCTCTAAGGACTATATTTGCCTGAAGATGGAAAATAGGCCTGAGAGGGAAGAGGAGAGGCAATTAAACATCTAGAAGAAGAATCTATCAACCTGAGGGCCAGGCAGGACTCAGCACTGATATTTTCCAGGAAGAACACTCTAGGATCTACTGTCCAAGCTATTTGTAAGCTCCCTGAATAGATGATACAGGCCTTGGACACTGTGTGCAGAGGTAAGGCTTGAAAGGACAGCCTTGCTCCTTGACCAGCGTGGAACCTAACTAAACATATTAATTCACTCATTAATAAACTAGTAATACAAGTATCTAAGTTGAGGATTAACCCCTATGAACTAAAATATCAGTGAAAGCATTACCTGTTTTTATAACTCTCCAATAGTAGCAATTATCATTTTCAAAGTTTTTTGTTTGTTTTGTTCTGTATTATCCAGGTAGGATAAATATGATCTTCCTGTACTATTTGGTTAGGATTATTTATTGCTTGTGCAAAGTTAGGTCAGTGGCCTTCCTCCATCGTGTTAGCTATGCTATCTGAAACACATGGCATCCAATGTCAGCACAGGAGAAGAAAGAGATCAAGAAGATGCATAGGCTCTTAATAGCCTTGACCTAAAGGTTACCAATATCAGTTCTGCTCACAAGTCACTGATTGAAGTTAGTCATGTGGTCAGACCTATCTGCAAGGGGATGTTGAATGTAGAGGAAAACATGTATATTTAGCACTAACTTAAGGCATCACTGAGGCTCTGGAAGCTTAAACAACATACCCAAGATCCATATATTAATGAGTGATTACATTCCTAAATATTTTTCTATGTTCTGTACTTAAATATCACAAATGCTCTTCAACTCAGATTACCTTCTTTCTGTCTCACTCATCTCTACCCATCAGAAAAACAAAATGCTGATCAACCCCACAGATAATGTCATTCTTACTCAAGCTTATACAAGTTGTTAGAAAGGTGGAGATATTTTAAAAAAAGAAAGAAAGAAAGAAAGGTGAAGATGTTAGACAAAATTCTTGTGAGCCCAAAGAATGTCATGTTACAATTTAAAAATGGTACCATTCATTTGCGGATGGTAAAGTACGTTCATAAATGAAGACCCTAGCCTGCATGAGAAATAAAAATATCCAAGGTTTCAAAGGGAAGGAAACATTTTTTTCATGAAAAAAATTTTAAAACATTTTCCTGGCCCATCAGTCACAATGACATAGGCTTTAATTATTCAAAAAGAAATTTTATTTCTGGAATCAAAGATTTAGATCTTTCTTCACAGGGCAAAAGTTTTGAGACATTCACTTTGTTGAGTGATCTGTAAGTTTTTCTCTGACCTTATTAGAATTTAACACTCCATGAGATAAATTGGTGCCCATGACTCAGAATAGGAAGACTCTCTCAATCTATTTTCCAGAAAGACCATCCTAAACCACAAATCAGATGTCAATCCTCTACTTAAATATCTCCTTGGCTTCCATGCTAGATATTGGTTGACTCTTTAACCTCCATTCTTTCCTGGCTAACCAAACCTAGATTTTATTCAAGCATTGGATAGATCTTAACACACAGGATATGTCTAATGAGCACATCTCTCCCAAAATCCAGGATACAATTCAAAATAACCTGCATTAATCACCAAAGTAGATGAATCGAGAGACTGTCAAACAGAGAGAAGTCAAAGAGAGAAAAGCAAGTAATGCATGCTAATGCAAGCATGTGGAATCTAGAAAAATGGTATGAATGATCTTATTTGCAAAGCAGAAATAGAGACACAGATATATGGATACCAAGGGGGAAAGGAATGAGCAGGAGGAATAGGGAGATTGGGACTGACACAAATACAACTATCTATACTATGTATACAGTACATAACCAGTGAGAATGTACTGCACCATAGATAGTACAGAGAACATCACTTAATGCACTGCAGTGACCTGAGTGGGATATGTTGGGATATCCCACATCATCAGTGAGATATGACCTTGAATGCGAAGGCAGTCCAAAAGGGAGGGGATGTATGTGTACATATGACTGATTCATTTTCCTGCACAGTGGAGACTAACACAACACTGCCAAACAACTATACTCCAAAAAACTAATTTTAAAAAATCACTACCCACTCAGATGCTTATTTTTCTAACCTCACAGTAGCCAACTAAGGGTGAACATGTGACATAGCTTAGATCAGAGAGATGTAAGAAGGAAGTCATCTTGAAAATTTCTAGGAAAATTGATATAAATCCAAAAGGAGAGGTTTCTGGCACTGCACCTTCATCTTTCTTCCTACTTGAAAGTGATTATGTAAGAGGCAGTACTTAAAGTAGCATTATCCACACTGTGACACATGACAGACTCTGCTAGCTGGCCAGCCAACATATCTCCGCTTCCTCTGAGGCTCACTGATGCTCTTCATTTCCCATCTTCCTTTGCAGTTAGGTATAGCTGAGTTCTAGTCAGTAAAACACAGGGAAAAATATTGTACAACACTTTCAGCACTGGCACATTCAAAAGCATATATGGTCCTTCATATTCTTCCCTCCTCCCAGCTTGAGGCAAATAAGTACATTTGTCTTTGAGGATATACTGAAGCTGGAGAAGAAGATGAAAACTATCGGAATAAAAGCCACTTGCTTATTATGAAACCTGTTTTGGACTTTATAGAAGGGGAGATATAAACTTCTGTTGTATTAAGACACTTAAAACTGGGGGAGTTTTCTATTATAGCAGCTAATGTTACATTGACTATATATGATTATGATGCAAAAAGCCTGTGAATGGAAGGTCAGCATGGTGAGGATGCAAAAGAAATAATAGGAAGATCTTGAGCCTTTGAAGACATTGTTGAGATGCTGCATCAAACTACATGGATCTCTGGACTTACAGCTCTCTATGAGAAAATTGAATGTCTCTGCACTTAAAACACTGTGAGCTGGATTGTCTGTTACTTGTGGCCTAAAACATTCCTAACTAATAAACTAAAAATATCCAAAGGAAAACAGATATTGGTCTTCAAGTTCCTTATCAACTGGACACCCAATCTACCCTTTCAGCCTATCCGCATCTCAAGAACTCATATCCCATAATGAATTAAACTCTAACCCTGATTTATCTATGGATCATCATGCTTCTTTGATAACGAAAATGTTCATCCCTCATCCAGGACTTCTATTCCTCTCTTCTCCATCAAAGTCTTCCTTAAAGATCTCAACTCAAAGGGCACCTCTTCCTGTATTTTCCCCTGACTCCAGCACACAGATTTAACAGGTTCCCTCAACTATATTCCACAGAGCCTTGGGAGAACATCTAGCATGTCCTTAGCTGCTTATTTACCTGCCAGTATACCTGCCTGCCTCCTTCACTAGACCAAAAGCTTCTTAAGGCAGAGCTTTTCTCTCTTTTACTTAGCACAGTCCCCATGGAAGACTCTTGACAAATACTCACTAAATTGAAAAGAATCATCAAATGCTGAATTGTTGATTTTTTTTTTTCAGAATTGACAGGATCTTTTAAGATTGAACTGTCCTTCCTCCTCATTTCATAGATTATAAAAAAAAAGAAACCCTGAAATGACCAACAATTTGTATCAGAACTGGTATAGAACATAAACCTTCTGACTTTCAGGCCACTTGAGAATTTTTTTCCATTCCCCAGTTTCTAGGCTGAAGCTATTTTTAGTTTGACCACTTTATTCAACTCTGGTGACATGACCTTCCCCCAGCTCTAGCTTTACCAGTCATAGAAATAATTTTTCATAAATCCTACTTTGAGCACAAAGAAGAGAGAAATGTCAGAAAGGAGAAAAGAATTCATCCCAGCTTGGAAATCAATCTTTCCCATGATCATACAAACCTAGCAAGCCCTGCCTTACTGGAGATATCCTGGCTTGCAATCCAGACCCCACTCTGTGCCTAGAAGCCATCCCTGACTCCTAAAAAGAATATGTAGGGTTTGGTATCCTGTGTGACCCTGCCCAGGGTGACCCAAAACCCTTTCCTGGGAGGCAGCTGAATTCTGCCCTCTAGTCTAACAACTACTGCTTGATCTCTTATTCCAGGCTGAAAAGAACACACAGAAACAATGACTACACAGAATTCAACACACTGGATTGTGCCTGGAGATGCCTGGTGCACACCCACCCCAGAAGGGAGGTCTTGGCTACCAAGCTCAGCCGGGATGCTCTTTAATCTCTATGATTGGTCTGACACCAAATCCCAGAATGCTGAGTTCATCCAATATGAGGGAGGAAGAAGAAATGACAGTAGCCTTCTAAGGGAGCCCTGTGTAGGATTAATATTCATTCACCCTTTCAACAAAAATTTATATTTCTCAACATCACTAATCAGTAGGAAAATGCAAGTCAAAATCATAGAATATCACAACACCCATCAGGAAGGTCACAATCAAAAGAACACAAAATAAGTGCTGGCAAGGATGTAGAGAATGTAAAATGGTGCAGTCTCTGTGAAAAACCTAAGTATGGAGATTCTTCAAAAATTTTAAAATAGAATTACCAACAATCCCACTTCTGGGCATATATGCAAAAGAATTCAAAATAAGGTATCAGGTATTCACACACCCATGTTTATTGCAACACTATTCACAACAGCCAAGATTAGGAAGCGACCCAAATTTCCATCAACGCATGGTTGTATAAAGAAAATGTGGTATACATACACAAAGAAATAGTATGCAGCCTTGAAAAGAAGGAAATCCTATCACATGTTACAAACTCAAGGATATTAAGCTAAGCAAAATAAGCCAGTCACAAAAGGACAAACACCGAATGTTCTCACTCATATGGAACACCTAAAGTTATCAATATCTTAAAAGCATAAAATAGAAAGTTGGTAATCAAGGGTTGTTTTTACTTACTGCTTCTTCTCTATATTTTTCCTTCTGCAACATCATATATTTATATGTTTGGTGCCCTGAATCTCTGCCCCAGTAATTTTCTTTTTAAGATTTCCTTATTTTTATCTTTCTGCTGAAGTATTTGTAACAGATATGACTGGTGCCCTTTTTCACATCCACCTAACCAATCTCTGGTGTCAGCTGCAGCTGCAATGTACAGTTTCACAGGTGCTCGACTTGCCTTGTGCTGACAGCTAGCTGTCCACTTCAACCACTACCCATGTTTTGAAATACAATAGAGGTAATATTCCCAGGGGTATCCCTCAATCAATGGAGATCAAATTGCCAACATCTGCTGGATCATCGAAAAAGCAGGAGAATACCAGAAAAACATCTACTTTACTGATTACATCAAAGCCTTTGACTGTGTAGATCACAACAAACTGTGGAAAATTCTTCAAGAGATGGGAATACTAGACCACCTTACCTGCCTCCTGAGAAATCTGTATGCAGGTCAAAAAGCAACAGTTAGAACCAGACATGGAACAACAGACTGGTTACAAATTTGAAAGGAGTACATCAAAGCTGTATATTGTAACCCTGCTTATTTACTTATCTGCAGGGTACATTATGAGAAATGCTAGGCTGGATGAAGCACAAGCTAGAATCAAGATTGCTCAGAGAAATATTAATAACCTCAGATACGCAGACGACACCACCCTTTTAGCAGAAAGTGAAGAGGAACTAAAGAGCCTCTTGATGAGGGTAAAAGAGGAGAGTGAAAAAGCTGGATTAAAATTCAATATTCAAAAACAGAGATTATGGCATCCAGTCCCATCATTTCATGGCAAATAAATGGGGAAACAATGGAAACATGAGCGATTTTATCTTCTTGGGCTCCAAAATCACTGCAGATGGTGACTGCAGCCATGAAATTAAAAGACTCTTGCTCCTTGAAAGAAAACCTATGACCAATCTAGATAGCATATTAAAAAGCAGAGACATTATTTTGCTGACAAAGGTCCACCTAGTCAAAGCTATGGTTTTTCCAGTGGTCATGTATGGATGTGAGAGTTGGACTATAAAGAAAACTGAGTGCCAAAGAATTGATGCTTTTGAACTGTGGTGTTGGAGAAGACTCTCGAGAGTCTCTTGGACTGCAAGAGATCAAACCAGTCAATCCTAAAGGAAATCAGTCCTGAATATTCATTGGAAGGACTGACACTGAGGCTGAAACTCCAATAGTTTGGCCCCCTGACACGAAGAACTGACTCCTTGGAAAAGACCGTGATGTTGGGAAAGGTTGGAGGCCTGAGGAGAAGGGGACAACAAAGGATGAGATGGTTGGATGGCATCACCAACTAGATGGACATGAGTTTGAGCAAGCTTCAGGAGTTGGTGATGGACAGGGAAGCCTGGCGTGCAGCAGTCCATGGGGTTGCAAAGAGCCGGACACGACTGAGCAACTGAACTGAACTGAATGTTCCCAGGAGCATCCCTCAATCAGTGGAGAATGGGAGACAGTAGATAAATGCTGCAGCCTTCCATCCTTCAGGGGCTCAACTCTAGGAAGCATTCTGGATGTTTCTCAGGAGATCCCAGTGAAATTGAGTCATGTTTCTCGTAGCAAAGGCTTCCCATGTGGCTCTAGTGATAAAGAACCTTCCTGCCAATGCAGAAGACATAAGAGACAGGGGTTCCATCTCTGGGTTGGGAAGATCCCCTGGAGAAGGGCATGGCAACCCACTCCAGCATTATTGTCTGGAGAATCCCACAGACAGAGGAGCCTGGCAGGCTACAGTCCATAGGGTCACAAAGAGTCAGACACGACTGAAGCAACTTAGCACGCATGCACGCCCTTAGCAGTGGTTTCAAGAATGTATCCTTACGATGGATTTTACTTGTTCCCTGTTTCATTCCCCATCATCTAACTCCTGCTTCCAGAAATCATCTCCAAAACACACTGTCTGCACCCAAGTCTTTGCCTTAGTTTCTGATTTGAGGTGACTGAGTTGGGTAGGGAGGAGCCAAACCAAGAATAGTTTAAAAGACTCTTGTATTTACTTCTCCAGATCATTAATCTGGGTTTTAACATTAATCATCCTTTCCTTAAACTCAAAATTTTAGCTAAAAATTTAAGTTATTAAGCCCGAGAAAGCTTTATTTTAATTGGTCCCCCTCATGCACTCTCTCTCTCATTCAGATGGACATCTATCTCCTCCAGTAGATTTATTTCACCATTTTTGCATACTAATTGTTCAATCTAATTCTCTTCTCCTTTCTGGTTGTTGGGGTCCATCAAGCCTAAATGCCATTATATTCTTAATTATGAGAATCCGCAGGAAGGTAAAACTGTGGGTCTGTGGTTTAAGAGTGGGATATCAACCCTCACTGAAGCTACTGGGGAAGCTTGTCTACTATACGTTCTACCCGAATTCTTCCACCCCAGAGAGAAGACAAGATTTAGGCCAGTCATCCAAATCCCTCTCACTGTTTTACATGATGGAAAATGAGCATACTCCTAAGAGTTGGCACTAGATTTCTTCTAACATCTTAGGACCTTTGAATACCAGTCTCTCCCCAGAACCAACTCTCCTCTCCTCATCCCTGGTCTTTGATGCTCTCTCCAGTGATTGCCCAGCAATCAGAAAGTCACATCCAGTTCTCTCTCTGCGACCTCAGCAAAGCCTGATGCCTTTACCCACACCCAGACAGAGAGATCATGATACCTAGTTGACTCAAACCTAAGTTTACTTGGAACTAGAGGAGAAGGAACTAAACTTATTCTCAGGTCACTATGCTTCTAGTATCCTCTTCTCTGGGTTATGCATGATAAGTAAGCCTTGAGACTATTTGAGATCATCTAGGAAGTGAATGGAGAAGGCAATGGCACCCAACTCCAGTACTCTTGCCTGGAAAATCCATGAACAGAGGAGCCTGGTAGGCTGCAGTCCATGGGGTCGCTAAGAGTCGGACACCACTGAGCGACTTCACTTTCACGCGCTGGAGAAGGAAATGGCAACCCACTCCAATATTCTTGCCTGGAGAATCCCAGGGGCAGCGGAGCCTGGTGGGCTACTGTCTATGGGGTTACACAGAGTTGGACACAATTGAAGCAACTTAGCAGCAGCAGCAAGTGAATATATTTAAATAGAGGGCTGTGGACAGGATTCAGGAAGATGGAAATATTTAGAGGACAGAGAGAGGAGGAGAACTTATCAAAAATATAATTTAAATAATATAGATGTAATAAAACTTAATTTATTACTAACACTATAAAAGGGAGCCATCACATCAAAGCTTAAAAGAAAAAAAAAATCACATGATCAGAAAGTGTTTGAAAAAAATCTAAAACCCATTCATGATTTTTTAAAAGCTTTCAATAAACTAGTAATGAAGTACTTCCTCAACTTGATTAAAAAAAAATCTACCAAAAAGTACAGCTAATATCCCACTTAATAATAAACTCTAAGCTTTCCCACTAAGATCAGGTATGACACAAGGAACTCCCCTATCACCACTTCTTTTCAATATCATCCCCGAATCCTTGTCAATTTAATACAATAAGAAAAAGAAATTAAAAGGTACACAGATCAGGAAGGAAAACATAAAACTGATGACATTCACGGATGACATAATCATCTGTGCAGAAAAAAAAATCTACAAAAAAATCTTCTGGAACTAATTAGTGCAGTGTACAAAGTTAATACACAAAAGTTAATTGCTTTCTTACATACCAGCAATGAGCAAAAGGAACTTAAAAATACAATATAATTTACATTGGCACCCCCAAAATTAAATACTAATATGTAAATCTGACAATATATATATATAAGATCCACATAAGGAAAAATATATATATCTATAAGAGCCACATTCATTCTGATGAATGAACGCTAAGAAGAATTTAATAAGTACAGAGATATTACATGTTCACAGGTAGGAAGACTGATAAGGTTAAGATGTCAGTTCTTTCCAACTTAATCTATAAATTCAAAGCAATTTCAATCACAATTCTAGCTACTTATTTTGTGGATATTGACAAACTGACCCTAAAGTTTCCATGGAGAGGCGAAAGACTTACAGTACAGTCAACACAATATTGAAGAAGACCTCAGTTAGAAAACTGACACCACTCGATATCACAACTCACTATAAATTGAGACTAATCAAAATAATGTAGCATTGATAAAAGAACAGGCAAACAGAGCAATGGAACAGAATAGAGCGTCCAAAAAATAGATCACTTTAAACTTTTAGTCACTGATCTTTGATAAAGGAACAAAGACTTTTTAATTAATGGTGTTGAAATAAGCTATCAACATGCAAAAGGAAAAAAGAGAATCTAACCACAGACCTTACATCCTTCAAAAAAGCTAACTCAAAAATGGATCACAGACTTATACTACAATATTGTAATTAGCCTCCAATTAAAATAAATTAAAAAAAGAAAAAGTCAGAGTATAAATAAAAGTTAGTAAATAAGTATTCTGATTCTGAATAATAAAAAAATGGATCACAGATTTAAATGCAAATTTCAAACTATAAAATTCCTAGATGATAACATAGTAGAAAACCTAGATTACCCGGGGTATGGTATTGACTTTTTAGATACAAACCAAAGGCATGACCCATGATTGAAATAACTGATAAGCTGGACCTAATTAAAGACAAAATTAAACATTTTTTCTTAAAAAAAAAAAAAAACTAATGTCAAGATAATAAGAAGACAAGTCACAATGTAGGAGAAAGTCAAAGTGAGAGTCATTCAATCATGTCCAACTCTTTGTGACCCCATGGACTATATATTTAGTCCATGGAATTCTCCAGGTCAGAATACTGGAGTTGGTAGCATTTCCCTTCTCCAGAGGATCTTCCCAATCCAGGGATCGAAGCCAGGTCTCCCACATCGCAGGTGGATTCTTTACCAGATGAGCCACAAGGGAAGCCCCAGAGTAGAAGATGTTTGCAAAGATATATATGAAAATGACTGTTAACTGAAATATATGAAGAACACTTAAAGTTCAACAGTAAGAAAACAAATAATTCAGTTTAAAAATGGGCCAAAGACCTTAACAGATATCTCACCAAAGAAGATATACAGATGCCAAATTTAAAAAATGAAAAGATTCTCAGCAGCATATCATCAAAGAAATATAAATAGAAACAATGAGATATCACCATACACAACAGAACTGTCAAATCTGGAACACTGACAACAAATGCTGTCTAAGATGTGCAGCAACAGGAACTCTCATTCAGTGCTGGTAGGAAATGCAAAATGGTACTGTCTATTTGGAATACAGCTTGACGGTTTCTTACAAAATTAAAACATACTCTTCCCCTATGATTCAGCAAGTGTGTTCCTTGGTATTTACCCAAAGAAGTTGAAAGTCATGTCTACATAAAAATCTGAACATGGATGTTTGCAGCAAGTTTATTCATATTGCAAAAACTTAGAAGGAATCAAGAAATCAAGATGTCCTATAGTAGCAGTATGGACAAATACAATCATTCAAGATTAAACAGAATTGAACTATCCAGCCATGAAAAGATGTGAAGGAAGTTTAAATGCACATTACTAAGTGAAGGAAGTCAATCTGAAAAGGCTACATACCATTTGACTCCAACCATCTGATATTCTGGAAAGGGCATAACTGTAGGAATAGTTTATATATATATATATATATATATATATAACACACACACACACACACACACACACATATATACATACATATACACACACACACACACACACATATATACATACATATACACACACACACACACACATTATCAGTGGTTTCCAGGGGTTGGGAATAGAGGAAGCAATCAAAAGGTAGAGTACAGAGGATTTTTAGGGCAGTAAAATACTCTGTATGTTACTACATGTCATTATACATTTTTCCAAACCCACAGAATACAGGACACCAATGTTAAACTATAGATTTTTGGATGATTACAATGTGTCAAGATAGGTTCATCAATTATAACAAACATACCACTCTAGTGGAGGAGGCCACACATGTATAGGGGTCGGGGGAATGTAGGAAATCCCTTTCCTCTCAATTTTGCTGTGAAGCTAAAATTTCTCTTTAAAAAAAAACTTTTCTGAAATATAGCGGGGTAGTACTGAGAACTGTGTGAGCAAAGAGGCCCTAGAGGACCCAGTGAGCACGGTAAGTGACTCTTCAACGTTAAACAGTGTAAGACAGAAAAGAAGAGAGACAACATGACGACCATTAGTGAAATTATCTAATTCAGGTATCTTTCGTTGGCAGAAAAAACAAGTTGCAAAGGAATTATCTCATGAATTCAAGAACACATTGGCCAAGCAACTTGGGAGATAGAGCCTGTGTCCACACAGACAAGAGATGAGATGGGTCCTGGAGAGGCAGTTTAGACATTTGCTACACTCAGTGAATACCAGCATGCCTCATTTGATTGCACTTCACAAATACTGAATTTTTCTTTTTTTCTTTTCTTTTTACAAATTGAAGATTTGCAGCAATCCTCAATCAGATTTAAGCCTGACTCTGTGCCATTTTTTCCAACAGATTTTGCTTAGTTCATATCTCTCTGTGACATGCTTTGGAAATTCTCTCAATATTTCAGATTTTCCTTATTACCATATTTGCTTTGCTGATCTGTGATCATTGATCTTTGATGTTAGCACAGAGAAATCCTGATAAAGTTGGGAGGCCAAAGACAGGAAGAAAGGTATATCCCCAAGGCTCTCATGATTACGATAATGGACAGAGTCCTTGGTTGAGTAGTAGGCAAACAGTTTGGATAGAATTCTAACTTCTATAAGAAGTCTGCAGATCTAGTATTTCCTATATGGGATATATGATATTTTATATCTGTTAAACTCTTATTACAGGTTTTGCAAAAGTGACTTCTCCATCTCAGAGAGTCACAGGAGACCTTGGAAAAAAACAAACATGCTATGCAAGAATATCCATGAGAATATTTACTTGGATTAAGTTGCAAAAATGTGGATGGCTAGGCATGCTACTTAAATAATATGTATACTTAAAGAACTTGCCAGTTTGCATCACCTTCACTTTTCTGCTTTAATGCAATTTTAAAAACAGTCCTGTGTGAAAAGTAGGGCAGGTATCATTAATAACCCCATTTTATAAGTAAGGAAATTAAGGCTTACAGGAGTTAAAGGACGCACTCCAGATTGCATGCTAAGTGACAGAACTGAGACCAAGACCCAGGGCTGGTACTGCGCTACTGAGGAAGGCCTAGAAGGAAGGGTAATGACTTGTAATTGAAATGTCTACCAGGAGTGCGATGAGCTCGTGTGGGTAACGGCTGCCTCGACCCGGGCTGGGCCGGCAATAGGCCAAGAGCAGCCTGTTTCCCAGGCATTTCTTCACTTGTTCAAGAGATCATGAAAATTAAATTGAGCTATAACCAGGCCTTAATTCCCCACCCTTGATGTGAGAGCCATATTTATCTCATTAGCCTAGGTCATAAACTCCAGCAGGAGGGAGAAGAGGAGGCAGAGGATAAAAGGCAGAAAGGCAAAGGAGACAACTGTATGAAGAGAAAGCGCAAGGGAGGGACGTGCGGGGAGTGAGGGGCAGGCACACCCCCTTAGATGAAGTGCATGCTCTACCTGCCAGAAGCACAAGTACATTTTAAGTTTATGGAGCTCTTTGCAGTTCTCTAAACAAGAGTGTGTGCTCTCTCATTTAGTCCTCATTATCTTTTGGGGAGGCAGACAGGGCAGAGACGACCAATCCCATTTTACCAGAGAAGGGGGAGGCTCTGAGAAACTGAGAGACTTATCTAGTGGCAGACCCAGGGCCGATGAAACCTGAGGTTTTCGACTCCTACTCTGCAGGCCACTGTCAAAATCCCCTTGAGGAATGCAGGGGCAAAGGGCAGAGCTCCAGTATTCTTTTGAACATATCATGCTACCTCTTTTGTACCTTCAAAATACAGCAATACATTAAATGAGGATTTCTATTCCCCAGTAGGTCAGTGGTAAACAACCCGTCTGCAATGCAGGAGACACAGGAGATGCAGGTTCCATCTCTGGGTTGGGAAGATGCCCTGGAGAAGGAAGTGGCAACCCACTCCAGTATGCATGCCTGGGAAATCCCATGGACAGAGAAGTCTGGCAGGCTACACAGTATGGGTCTGCAAAAGTCAGAGACAACTTAGTGACTGAATGATCATTCTACATAGCAGTCAGGGGTTGACTACGAAAGTTTTATTATTAAATATTTAAGAAGCCAAGAGAATGTCCCTCTTCTTCAGCTATATTGGACTATCAATGAATCACCTATTGATTAAACTAGTGCATCAAAAGTGGGAACTTGGAATTATTTTTGTTTACTTTATGGGGAGTTGCACCATAGCAGTGTGGATTAGAGACATTTGATCCAAATTAAGCATGAAAAGTCTTAACTTAAAATTATATCTCTTGGATGATTTGTCTTCCATATACAAGAAATATAGCAATCAACAATCTCCAAAGAATCAGACAGCCAGAATAGATACACTTTTAGAAAAGCAGTGAGATCCTGTACAAGGATACAGGCTGTCAAACCAGAAAAGCCAGGTTCAAATCCAGTCTTTACCACTTAACATGAATAATACAGTAATTAAGAATGTAGAATTAGGGCTCCAAAACCTTGCCCTACCACCTTAGGAAAGTTATATGAAACTCTCAAAGCTCAAATCCCACCATCTGTAACTTGGCAATAACTATGCTTAACTTGCTGGATTATGCTTTACAAAGAGTAATTATTAAGAAATATCATTCTTCAATGAAAATACATTTTATGATTATCTCTTGCATACAGTCAACAAAAACTAGACCAGGAGTTGACTGTGGCAAGCAGGGAAAACCGCTAGACCATTCAGGTATGACCTAAATCAAATCCCTTATGATTATACAGTGGAAGTGAGAAACAGATTTAAGGGCCTAGATCTGAGAGTGCCTGATGAACTATGGAATGAGGTTCGTGACATTGTACAGGAGACAGGGATCAAGACCATCCCCATGGAAAAGAAATGCAAAAAAGCAAAATGGCTGTCTGGGGAAGACCTACAAATAGCTGTGAAAAGAAGAGAAGCGAAAAGCCAAGGAGAAAATGAAAGATATAAGCATCTGAATGCAGAGTCCCAAAGAATAGCAAGAAGAGACAAGAAAGCCTTCTTCAGCTATCAATGCAAAGGAATAGAGGAAGACAACAGAATGGGAAAGACTAGAGATCTCTTCAGGAAAATTAGAGATACTAAGGGAACATGTCATGCAAAGATGGGCTCGATAAAGGACAGAAATGATATGGACCTAACAGAAGCAGAAGATATTAAGAAAAGATGGCAAGAATACACAGAAGAACTGTACAAAAAGGATCTTCACGACCTGGATAATCACGATGGTGTGATCACTCATCTAGAGCCAGACATTCTGGAATGTGAAGTCAAGTGGGCCTTAGAAAGCATCACTACGAACAAAGCTAGTGGAGTGATGGAATTCTGGTAGAGCTATTTCAAATCATAAAAGATGATGCTATAAAAGTGCTGCACTCAATATGCCAGTAAATTTGGAAAACTCAGCAGTGGCCACAGGACTGGAAAAGGTCAGTCTTCATTCCAATCCCAAAGAAAGGCAATGCCAAAGAATGCTCAAACTACTTCACAGTTGCACTCATCTCACATGCTAGTAAAGTAATGCTCAAAATTCTCCAAGCCAGGCTTCAGCAATACGTGAACTGTGAACTTCCTGATGTTCAAGCTGGTTTTAGAAAAGGCAGAGGAACCAGAGATCAAATTGCCAACATCTGATGGATCATGGAAAAAGCAAGAGAGTTCCAGAAAAACATCTATTTCTGCTTTATTGACTTTCCCAAAGCCTTTGACTGTGTGGATCACAATAAACTGTGGAAAATTCTGAAAGAGATGGGAATACCAGACCACCTAACCTGCCTATTGAGAAATCTGTATGCAGGCCAGGAAGCAAGAGTTAGAACTAGACATGGAGCAACAGACTGGTTCCAAATAGGAAAAGGAGTACGTGAAGGCTGTATATTGTCACCCTGCTTATTTAACTTCTGTGCAGAGTACATCATGAGAAATGCTGGGCTGGAAGAAACACAAGCTGGAATCAAGATTGCCAGGAGAAATATCAATAACCACAGATATGTAGATGACACCACCCTTATGGCAGAAAGTGAAGAGGAACTAAAGTCTCTTGATGAAAGTGAAAG
This sequence comes from Nanger dama, assembly GCA_917880005.1. Lineage (NCBI taxonomy): Eukaryota > Metazoa > Chordata > Mammalia > Artiodactyla > Bovidae > Nanger > Nanger dama. The sequence continues at coordinate 22,341,072 of CAKJTW010000025.1, read as the reverse complement.
AGGAGAGTGAAAAGTTGGCTTAAAGCTCAACATTCAGAAAACGAAGATCATGGCATCCAGTCCCATCACTTCATGGGAAATAGATGGAGAAACAGTGTCAGACCTTTTATTTTGAGGGCTCCAAAATCACTGCAGATGGTGACTACAGCCATGAAATTAGAAGATGCTTACTCCCTGGAAGAAAAGTTATGACCAACCTAGATAGTATATTCAAAAGCAGAAACATTACTTTGCCGACTAAGGTCTGTCTAGTCAAGGCTATGGTTTTTCCAGTAGTCATGTATGGATGTGAGAGTTGGACTGTGAAGAAGGCTGAGTGCAGAAGAATTGATGCTTTTGAACTGTGGTGTTGGGGAAGACTCTTGAGAGTCCCTTGGACTGCAAGGAGATCCAACCAGTCCATTCTGAAGGAGATCAGTCCTGGGTGTTCTTTGGAAGGAATGATGCTAAAGCTGAAACTCCAGTACTTTGGCCACCTCATGCGAAGAGTTGACTCATTGGAAAAGACCCTGATGCTGGGAGGGATTGGGGGCAGGAGGAGAAGGGGACAACCGAGGATGAGATGGCTGGATGGCATCACTGACTCGATGGACGCAAGTCTGACTGAACTCCAGGAGTTGGTGATGGACAGGGAGGCCTGGCGTGCTGCGATTCATGGGGTCGCAAAGAGTCGGACATGACTGAGCAACTGAACTGAACTGAAATAGGACTTAAATAGTCCAGCTGTACCATATAAGGTTTTTTCCAATAAAAATATCGATTGGACATCATTCTTATCTTTTCTCATTTTCAGTATTGGTAGTAATTTGCTAAGTGCTTCTAAATCTGTCTACCCTAAAAGTCCACATAGATTATACCTCTGCTTCAAGTAGACAGAGTTCACTACACACGTAACACTAGAGAACTTCTGTTGAACTCTGTTGGAAAACAATAGGATCTTGTTAATTGAAATAGATTTCACGGATTCAAAAGAAAGATAAAATATCTGATATCTTTTAAAAGGAATTCTTAAGGATTTAGTTGAAAAGTTTAGTTGGAGGCAGTTTAAGCTTTCCATATTTAAACAGTTCTGCTATATACTGAAAGTAATGCAGTCTTTGCTGTGACTTTTTGTTTGCAATGAAGAGACTGGCCCATGCTCATAATACTGAACCTTCAAAGAAAAATCAGTTTGTCATTAGGTGGTCAAGTAAAATTTTGGATTCTCAAGAAAAAAAGATCTTTCAGTAATTAGAGGGTCAATGACAACCTTCATGACTGACAGAATTTCCATGTATCTTTAATACGGTAATAAATGGCCTCTTGCAGAGTAAATACAAAGTTGTCTAGGCCCTGCAGCCCCTTCTTGGGTGAATCATAAAGGGTTAAAGAAAGCAACTCTACCTCCTGACACTGAGACATTACCTGTGGCTCTCCATCAACTGAACTAGAACTAGACTAATAAGAGCCAAGCCTCTATTAGTTCCTCAGAAACTCAAGTGTTCCTGCTTCCATCCCTGAAAGAATTATTTTTGGAGTAGAATAGCATGATAGTTCTAGATTCAGAATGTCTGGATGTGAATCCCAACTACTCATAGCTGACATATGCAAGACTGAATTCTAAGATTTATATAATAAACATTTTATATAGATATACACTAATGAGATGGATGAAATTGGAACCGATTATACAGAGTGAAGTAAGCCAGAAAGAAAAACACCAATACAGTATACTGACACATATATATGGAATTTAGAAGACAGTAATGATGACCCTATATGTGAGACAACAAGAGACACAGAGGTATAGAGTGGACTTTTGGACTCTGAGGGAGAGGGAAAGGGTGGGATGGTTTGGGAGAATGGCAGTGAAGCATGTGTATTTTCCTGTAAGAAACGAAGCGCTAATCTATGTTTGGTGTAGGATGCAGGATGCATGGGGCTGATGCACAGGATGATTCAGGTAGAGGATGTGGGGTGGGAGGTGGGAGGGGGCTTCGGCATTGGGCGATTGTGTTCACCTATGGCTGATTCGTGTCAATGTATGGCAAAACAAATACAGTATTGTAATTAAAAAAATAAATAAATTTAATTTTAAAAAAATGCATTTGATCCTCTTAACAACCCTATGAAGTAGATATTTGAGTTATTCCCATTTTAAAAGTGAGTAAACTGAGTCACAGAAAAGTTGAGCAACTTGCTCAGGATCACACAGAAAGTACTGGCTCTAGAATCCAACACAGGCAACCCAGCTCCACGCTTCTCTCTCTCAAGGTCAATCACTTACTAGCTGTGGGGCTTTGAACAAGGTACTCAGTCTTTCTATGCCTCCCTTGCTAAATGGTGATAATCAGAGATCATTAAAGTACTGCAAACTTGTAGGGCTGTTAAAAACAAATTAAGAAAGGTAACTCCCAAATTTTTCTCAGTGCAGCAACTGGCACATGGCTAAATGCTGAACAACAACCACATATTATTTACAATACTGTTTCCTTGGTGAGGTCAGGGACTGCATTTTGTTCATTTATTCACACTTGCTGACAAGCAAGTCATTTAACCTCTCTGAGACTTCATTTTTTCATCTGTAAAATGGGATGATATTAAGGTCACAAACTTATCTTGGCACATAAACAAAACTCAAAAACTGCGTGATGAATTTGTGGGATCTCTTTATGTAGTACCTAATATAGTTCCACATAAAAATAGGTACTGCAATAAAAACTCCTTGATCATAGCCATCCATAATATAAAAATGATAATACTGCCGCCTCCACATCCCTCGGGATCTGTGAGGATAAATGAGACAATCTTTAGGAGAGAGATTGTTAGGAGAAAGGTGCTTTATAAATCTAAGGGGTTGCTATTAATGATCACCATCATAATAAATTTGATATTGGAGAAATCATAACTCATCATGCATGACTCCGCCAGGGAAGCCTATGAAGTCTCCTTCAATGACACAGTGGCAGCTGGTGCCCGAGGCTGTGATTCTTTGGGAACATGAGAGGGAAGATAGTGATGACAGAGGCACCAGAAAGGTATTTGAGCTGGCCATTTAGACAGAGTCTTCCCTAACACGTCCTCCTGCCCTGCCACCCAACACAGCTCTCACCACAAAGCACCAATACTTGGGTTCTGGTCTTCTAATTCCCAAGCCTGAGAACACAAATGTGTCCATACATCCAGAGCCCAACAGACTCTTGGAGACACTCCCTATAGGAAAGTCTCAGAGAATCAGACAAGTTGGACAGGGTGATTCCTTATGGCAGTCTGATATAAAGTTATGTATTCTTGGGAGACTATTTTACTCCAAAGGCAAAACGCTGGCCCAGATGAGAGAGATGAAGTTAAGACAAAACTAGCATCAAATCACAGTGACTGAGAACAGACAGGTCTGGACAGGAATTCAGCTGCTTAGACACATGTGACAAACCTCTCTGAGTCTGTTTCCAGTAAAACAGAAGTATCTCCAAGGGGACTTGTAAAGTTAAAGGAATCAGAGTCCATGATGTGTCCAGCACAGCAACGAACACATGCAATGCCCTCAGAGAATGACAACAATCACCACTACAGTTGCTGTTAAATTTTATATTTTGATTATTCAAAGGAAGACTGTGTAGCAAAGCCAGCCTAGTCTCAGGAGAAAGCAGCAGGCCACACAGTAGATCAGATGAAGGGTCTTCCCTGTATGTTTCATAATCTGGTCATCAGTATACAGAGTATGGGTGGGTCAATGGTGTCTTTAAAGGAACTGCAGCAGGCTGAACAAACTTCCTGAACTCAGGACACACTGACACAGAAATCAGACACAAACATATTCACTTACAGATTCAGGTTTCCATTTTTAGTAACCACGCCATATCAAGTACACAGGAAACCTAATTAGCTATGGGAACTTGACTTGGTAAGCTTGAGACAAAAGGAAATGAGGAGATTCAGCAGGTTATTTATCCCGGTATGTCAAAGCTAAATAGGCTGTCTCCCACAGTAGACTCTACCTCCTAAGTGGTCTGAATACTTGACATTCATGTCAAGTACATGACATTCAGATACTTCTATTTTACTGCAAACAGAGCCTCAGAGAGATTGCCATGTGAGACTAAACAGGGCAATGGTATTCCTGTCCAGATCTGTATGATCCTGTCCATTACACTGCCCTGCTACCAAATGTAATGTCTCCTATTGATGGATGTACAGAACTGAAGTCTTATTACCCTTTCCCCAAAACCCACACAGAACACTTTCCTCTATGAAGTAAAGGTTTTGAAGTCAACCAAGCCTGCTCCATCATTGACAAGCTGTGTAACTTTGTAACATAACTCAATTTCTCTGAACCTCAGTTTGTTGATCCATAAAGTAGGGCCAACAAAGGTCTGTATACTCAAAGCTATGGTTTTTCCTGTAGTCATGTATGGGTGTGAGAGTTGGACCATAAAGAAAGCTGAGCACCGAAGAATTGATGCTTTTGAAATGTGCTGGAGAAGATTCTTGAGAGTCCCTTGGACAGCAAGGAGATCAAACCAGTCAATCCTAAAGGAAATCAGTCCTGAATATTCATTGGAAAGACGGATACTGAAGCTGAAGCTCCAATACCCTGGCCACCTGATGTGAAGAACTGACTCACTTGGAAAAGACTCTGTTGCTGGGAAAGACTGAAGGCAGGAGGAGAAGGGAACAAGAGAGGATGATATGGTTGGATGGCGTCACCGTCTTGATGGACGTGAGTCTGAGCAAGCTCTGGGAGCTGGTGGTGGACAGGGAAGCCTGGCATGCTGCAGTCCATGGGGGTCACAAAGAGTGACAAATGAACTGAAAGTAGGGCCAATAGCCTGTTTCATAGGCTGTGATGATACTTAGAAAGAATGTACTCAGCACAGCACTTGTGATTGTTGTTAAATTAACAGTGGCTACTACTTTAATTCTATTAAGCCAACTGCTTCTAGGTCTTCTCTGGAGGCTCAGTAGTAAAGCATCCACTTGCCACTGCAGGAGATGCAGGTTCAATTCCTGGGTCTGGAAGATCCCCTGGAGAAGGAAATGGCAACTCACTCCAGTATTCTGCCTGGGAAAACCTATGGACAGATGAGTCTGGTGGGCTACAGTCTATGGGGTTGCAAAAGAGCCAGATCCAGTGACTAAACAACAACTAAGCCCTAAAGGTGAATCCTAAACACATCGTTTGCATCTATAACTGCCCTGTGTCCACTTTCACGTCCATTCAATCACACAAGCACAGAACATCTCAGGAGCTGACCAATCTGAAGATGGTTCAATTCACTGAATCTTTGCTGACTTCTGGATACTTTACCTTCAGAGGGCCACTTCATTACCTACTGAGGACATCTAACGGTAGCTAACGTGTGCAGGGAAAAGAAGAGGAATTCTGAAGGGCCAGAGGAATCCAAACGGCTGAATATTCTGCCAACACCAATCAGCTCTGGACCTCGTAACATGCAGCCATTTCTATTTTTCTGCCCAGGACATTTTATTCTTCTCTGAGACCAGCCTTACTCTCCAGGGACAGTTTCTTCCCCTGGCTACTATTTAGTGAAGCAGCTGGCATTCATTTGATGTTACTGGGATCAGCTACAGTGATGTCACATTTCACTTTGGGCCATTTTTAATTTACTGTAAAATCTCAGGATAAAATGAGCCAGACAGCACTTCCCCAGTATCTTCGAACAGGCACTTTCTTTCTTTCCAAATGCATACACGAGCCCTGGTCAGTGAAGAAACACATTAACAGCAATCTCTCTGTTCTCTCTAGGTTACTCGCAAGTCTTCCTGTGTTTTTAATCTTTGCCAAGCTCCAAAACCAACCATGCTGAGTAATGTGAATACCAGGTTTCTCATTTCAGTAAGGAGAGGGCTGGATTGGAGTCTGTGAAGATTAATAAAAATGGGGAGAAAAAAATCCACTCTCAGAAGAAAACCACCAGTTTGAAAAAATGTAGATCATGATAAAGATTAAGAAGAAAAATAGAAAAATGTAAAATATTCCCATTTTATCTAGAATGGTGAAAAACGACAATGCAAGTGGAACAGTGCTGATTTGCTCTTTAACATTCAGAAAACGAAGATCATGGCATCCGGTCCCATCACTTCATGAGAAATAGATGGGGAAACAGTGGAAACAGTGTCAGACTTTATTTTTGGGGGCTCCAAAATCACTGCAGATGGTGACTGCAGCCATGAAATTAGAAGACACTTACTCCTTGGAAGAAAAGTTATGACCAACCTAGACAGTATATTCAAAAGCAGAGACATTACTTTGCCGACTAAGGTCTGTTTAGTCAAGGCTATGGTTTTTCCTGTGGTCATGTATGGATGTGAGAGTTGGACTGTGAAGAAGGCTGAGTGCAGAAGAATTGATGCTTTTGAACTGTGGTGTTGGAGAAGACTCTTGAGAGTCCCTTGGACTGCAAGGAGATCCAACCAGTCCATTCTGAAGGAGATCAACCCTGGGATTTCTTTGGAAGGAATGATGCTAAAGCTGAAACTCCAGTACTTTGGCCACCTCATGCGAAGAGTTGACTCATTGGAAAAGACTCTGATGCTGGGAGGGATTGGGGGCAGGAGGAGAAGGGGACGACAGAGGATGAGATGGCTGGATGGCATCACGGACTCGATGAGTGTGAGTCTGAGTGAACTCCAGGAGATGGTGATGGACAGGGAGGCCCGGCGTGCTGCGATTCATGGGGTCGCAAAGAGTCAGACACGACTGAGCGACTGAACTGAACTGAACATGGGAGATAAGGAATAGAGACCCAGAATGAAGAGGGTATCTTCAGCCAAGTACGAGGCTAGGGGCTCAAGATGTGGATCACACAGGGAAAGGGGTTGCTGATTTAAGTGGTGTGGGCAAATGGAGAAGCTACTGCTTAAAGCAGTAACCAAAGTTGTTTATTTGGGATACAAGCAAGAGAATATTATTATGGCGGAGAAAAGAAGTCATCTCTTGCAAATTGTCTTGAATTATGTGGTTGAGGAGCAAGAGAGGCTCACCACGCATGACATTTAGAATTGCAATTTCTAAGCAGAGTGCCACGTCTGATATATAATTTATTGTCTCTGCAACCATCCTTGCAAAGCTGCATTAAGGACAGAGGCAAAACTCACTTCCCTCGTTCTCCATTTTCACGTTGATTTGGAGGACATTTACTTTCCCTTTGCAACAGAATTGTATTTTTCCCCTTCTCCAAGGTTTAGTTCATCAGTAAATATTCAGGTCTAGGAGACAATTTTCTTTTCTCTTTGTGCATGATTTGTCTCTCTCTGGAGCTGAGTCCCTTTGGTTGAAAGCAAGAATCTATACAAATAAAGGGCACAGGTGAGGAGAGAGAGTGGGTGGATGAGACAGTGAAGGTTTCTTCAGTTTGTGATGGAAATTTGCACTTGAGTCTTCCCATTTTAGCTGATTTTACAGGAAGGAGGAAACAATGAACATCCGATCGGGTATCAGATCCTGCTGGCTTAGAAGATTCAAAAGGCAGTTTCAATTACTATGCAGGGTACACCTCCTTCCTGCTGAAAAACATTATGCCTACGTGCAGATTCTGGGGGTCGCTCTTTAAAAATGAAGTTTGCACTCCATCCTCCCTGCATTTCAGGTGGAAAAGAAGCGATTCCAGAAACAGATACTCCAATTTCACAGATTTAGTGAAGTTTCAAACTGGAAGGGACTGATACACCTTTTTTTTTTCCCTTGGTAACTAGAGAAACTGAAGTTTTTGAAGGTAACTGACTTGGTCAAGATGACATTCTCACAAGTGACTATAGATGTAATTTATTTGCTTTCTGCAGCACTTTAAAATTACTATTTTGTTGCACATATACTGAGAATCTCACATTTAGCTCAGGGTCTTTGCCAAGGCTGGGCACTCAAAGTATCTGGAAGTACCATGCAGCCTTTCCTTAACAAGGTCAACCTCCCTGGGGCTCTGTGAAGGTGTACAGCAGGTGAAACTGCCCTTGCAAAGCCCACGAGTTCTGGGGGAAAGGCTTCTCCTCTGGTCTCACTATTCTGCATCCTTACAAAGGCATATATCACTCCCTCTCTCCTTCGGCTAACTCCCCCAATAAGCTGAGGTATCTGAATACAATAGCTAGCAAAATCTGTTGTCCTCAAGCAACTTCTGCTTCTAGTCCTGCAGCTAAACCTCTGTAGAAAATAGGTCACAAGACACAATTAAAATCTCAGCAAATTATCCTGCCACACTTGCTTTGTATTTGCCAGGCCCTGGGGCTTTGTTTATGCTTTGCCTTCTTCCCCTTCTCCCCAAGCTATCCAAGTTTTCTTATCCCTCCGTCATCAGGAAGCCCTCCTTGACCTCTTCACAGAATGCCTGAGGCATTCTCTGTCTCTGTCAATGGCTTTAGCCATTTCATTTCCTGTCTCTGGCCTTCGTGACTTTTTTCTTCAATCAGGTTGTTAGTTCTGGGGTGGCTCTACTGTATACCCAAATTACCTAATAAACCAGTCACGTGCCTCAAAGGGAGGTTTGGATTTGAATCCTGAGCGAATTATTCTCCCTCTTTGTGACAACATAATAACCACAGAATGTGGCTGGTAGTATTTTTTCCTCAATGGCTTTATTATAACTTTCTTGTTTGTCTTCTGACTATATCAATGATACATTGTCATTGTAAAAAACCAAAAAACTACACGGTACTATAAACAAAATGTGAAGGTCACATGAATTCTATCTTCTTGGTTTAAGCACCATTAACATTCTGTTGGCCATCTTTCATATTTTTTTCTATGACTCACTACAAAGGTGTGTGTGTATGTATATGATTTGACATTTCATATAAATGGGCTTATTTCATACATACTGGCTTTTTAAACTGGAGAATATGGATTGTATGCAAAAGCGTCAAACAACATTATTTAAATTAAAAAATACTAGCTGAATCTGAGCTCCCATAGCTTTCCCATAGAATGCAGAGAATAAAGAAAAGCTGAAGTTGTCCCTGTGTCTAGGTGGGATGTTACTGAAAGTGTTGCACTTACATTAGCTTGGGGCCCAAAGTATGTGGTACAAAGGAACATTTTAATTGGAAATCCTATGACACTAACATCAGATTTCTTCAGCCTAGAGCAGCTTTCAGACTTGGTCTGTATTTTCAGTTAACCAGCTAAAAGGGCCCTTTAATCACCCTGGTAGCTCTGTTCTGCATAACCCTCCACTATCTACATCCTTTCAAGTTGGATATAAACTCCCCCTCTTCCTGCCTTCAAATGAACTGAAAAAGACAAATATGTTACAATTCAGATCACTCCTTCACAGAAAATGACAAATTAACATATTGATTAGTAATGATGTTAACATTTACATTTAAAAAAAAAAAACTCAAAGAGCCATTTCCGTTTAGTAGGGGGAGCCTGGTGGGCTGCCATCTATGGGGTTGCACAGAGTCGGACACTACTGAAGCAACTTAGCAGCAGCAGTCTTCAGTTCAGTTCAGTTCAGTCCCTCAGTCCTGTCTGACTCTTTGCGACCCCATGGACTGCAGCATGCCAGGCTTACCTGTCCTACCAGAGCTTAACTCAAACTCATGTCCATCAAGTTGGTGATGCCATCCAACCGTCTCATCCTCTGTCGTCCCCTTCTCCTCCCGCTTTCAATTTTTCCCAGCATCAGGGTCTTTTCCAATGAGTCAGTTTTTTGCATCAGGTGGCCAAAGTATTGGAGTTTCAGCTTCAGTATCAGTCCTTCCAATCAATATTCAGGACTGATTTCTTTTAGGATTGGCTGGTTGGATCTTGGTTGACCAGTTGGATTGACTGGTCTTCAGTTCAGTTCAGTTGCTCAGTCATGTCTGACTCTTTGCGACCCCATGAATTTCAGCACATCAGGCCTCCCTGTCCATCACCATCTCCTGGAGTTCACTCAGACTCACATGCATCGAGTCCATGATGCCATCTAGCCATCTCATCCTCTGTCGTCCCCTTCTCCTCCTGCCCCCAATCCCTCCCAGCATCAGAGTCTTTTCCAATGAGTCAACTCTTCTCATGAGGTGGCCAAAGTACTGGAGTTTCAGCTTTAGCATCATTCCTTCCAAAGAACATCCAGGGCTGATCTCTTCTAGAATGGACTGGTTGGATCTCCTTGCAGTCCAAGGGACTCTCAAGAGTCTTCACTGAAAGTTAAATCCAGACCTATTAGCAATTCTGTTTTCAGATACGCAAATGTGCTAATGGGATTTTCCCCACTCGGTGACAACATCCACTTTCTGGGCAGTGGCCAAGCTACCCATAGTTTTTTCTGTCCATGCAAAGAGCTTGAGTCTGGGTGTGAGTCAGACAATCCATCATCAGCCATTTATGTCACCAGAAGTCTGACTAATAGATTATAAACATTTCTTCTTCTGTCAGCTAATCAGCTGGACTACAAGGCCTGCTACAACACAAAGCAATCCTGCTGTCCTATTCCCAGATGCGTAGGTTATGACCACCTCCTGGCAGGTATGTGTTGGCCATAGAAACACACTGACCAGCAAGATGGCCATGGACTGTCAGAAGCCTCATGGAAGAGCCAGACATCCAGGGCTAGAATCTTTCTCATGCTATCCTCTTTTCTACAAAGCATGTATCATTATTTGAGATTAAATGATTTATTTACTTGTTGTCTGTCACTTCCACTAGATGGTAAAAGAGGTGTCTTGCTCATTGCTAAAATGAACTCCCTCACCTCCTTCTCATCTCTTCCTCTCCTCACTTCCTCAATGAGAAATAGATTAAACTGCAAAGTCTCAAACACACACCTCACCTTCCTTTTCTGCTTCTGTTAATTACTTTTTTCATCTTCTAACATATTATGCAATTACCTATGATAAATATCATTTGTTTATCTCCCCTGCCCTTTGTCCATGGGGATTGAAATCCTTGTCTGGAATCTGGAAGAATGACTAGATTACAGCAAGTGTTCAATAAATATTCGTTGAATAAATGCAAATAAATCATTCACTTTATTCTTAGCTCCTGTAACAGTGCCTGGCACACAAGAACTGCAATGGCTGTTGAATGTATTGCTTTCCTATGTAAGCCACTGAGTTTACAAGTACTTTCTCCAGTGTCCAAACCCTTGCCCATCTAAAGGCCCTTCACTCATTTTTTTCTCTGTCTGTAGTTAATAGCATTTAATAGGAAATAAATGAATCTCTGACAGACTAATTAACAAACTAACAAATAACTGGATTGATCATACTCAATGCTCAGTGCACAGTGACTAACATCCAGGCCTGACACTCTTTTGAACCCTCCCCCCGCCCCCACCATCATCAGCAACACTAACCTATCCCTGGTGCATTTCAACAAACACTTCCTGAAACCCCACTGTGTCCCAGTCATTCTGTGAGATTCTGAGTGGGACAGTCAACAACAAACTGACAAGTGCTTACTGAACACTCACTTGGTGCATGAGTCACGCCAAGAACGTCACACGCATGATCCCATTTAATCCTCATCATAACAATATGAGGCAGGGATTACTGTTATGCCCATCTTACAGACAGACCAACTAAAACCTCAGTTTCAGGTACCTCCAGGTACCTAAAACCTCAGGAACCTTGACTAAAGTCTGGCAGACAGTCAGCCAAGACCTGGACCCTCACCCAGACACTACCAACCCAGAGCTCATACTGTTTTAAGTTTGAGAATGACCTATAGATGAACAATCAGAAAAAGTGTGTTTTTCAAAGAAAATTGGATATATCAAGGGAGGTTAAAAAAATTTTTTTTTTTCCAAAAGCTCTGAATCTCTCATCTTTGGGTCTCCCCAAACTAGCACAGACTATAGCACACAGCAGATAAGGATTAAATTTTGGCTAAAACAAAATGATACTAAGTGATTAAAAAAAGTCAAAACCATGAGAGAGAAACATGATTTATACTTGGAAAAAACTGAGGACAATCCAAAACTGAAACAGTTGAATCAAGAATATGTAGAATTCAAAGAACTTCCCTGGCAGTCTAGTAGTTAAGACTTTGCCTTCCCATGCAAGGGGTGTGAGTTCAACTCCCGATTGGGACTGAACTAATATCCCACATGCCTTGCAGCTAAAAAAAAATAAAATAAAATAAAAAATAAACAACAGGAGCAATATTGTAACAAATTTAATAAAGACTTTTTAAATGGTCCATATAAAAAAAATCTTTTAAAAAATAGGAATCATAGGATTCTAAAAGACTGAGAGGACAGCCATTCTTAGTGGAGAGTGTATTGGTCATCTACTGCCACATAACAAATGTAGTAGATGCAAAACTTGGTAGATTAAAACAAAAATAAACCTTTACTGTCCTTATGGTTTCTGTGGGTTTGGCATTCAGCAGCAGCCTGGCTGATTTCAGTTTGGGACCTATCACGAGGTTGCCCTTAAGATCTTGGCTGGGGCTGCAGTCATTTGAAGAGTTGACTGGCAAGAAGATTCTCCTTCAAGGTGAGAAACACATGGCTGGAAAGGTAGGGCTGGTTGTTGGTGGAGGTCACCATTCCTCCCCACAAGGGCCTCTCCACAGGCTGCTTGAATGTCTTCAACAACACGGTAATTAGTATTCCACAGAGTAAGGGAGGGATGAGAGAGAAAGAGAGTGAGATCCAGGCAGAAGCTATTCTTTAACGACATAACCTTGGAAGTCATATAGCAACACTTCTGCCACACACTAACGTCAGAGGCAAGTCATTAAGTCTGACTCACATTTAAGAGGGAGAATTAGGCTCTACCACTTGAAGGGAGAATTGTCAAGAATTTGCAGACATATTTTAAAACCACTAGAGAGGTAGCCCACAGGAAAGTACAGGGAAGATTCTAGAATGACAAGTTTTCCAATGTCCCAGTTAATGAACTTCTATAATCTGGTGACCTCTCATTTTTGCAATTTTCACATCTCTCCATCTATATCTCATACTTTGATCTTTTGGTCTTTGTCATTTTGCAGAGAGTCTCTTTTAGCATTTCTTGTCCAGTTCATCCATTACCCCATTACATTTAAATATCATTCTATTCCATGTGTTTAGCACTGGAAATACAAAAGTGAAAAAGAAACAACTCTTGTTCTCAAGAAGTTTGTCAATCTATTTCACAATCATAATGTGTGCTCACTCAATTGTGTCTGACTCTTTGCGGCCCCATGGATTCTAGTCTGCCAGGTTCCTCTGTGCATGTAATTTTCCAGGCAAGAATACTGGAGCAGGTTGCCATTCCCTACTACAAGGGATCTTTCCAAGGGTATTTAACCAGTGTCTCTTGCATCAGTAGGCAAATTCTTTACCACTAGTGCCACCTGAGAAGCCCAGTCCACATAATAAGCACATGACATATACCAAGGGCCATAAGAGAGTTATGACTGAAGTGCATGGTGATACAGAAGAAAGAATTCTCCTGTGAGAGGAACGTTACTGGCCTCCTAAGGAGCTTACACTTCATTTTCTATGTAATAAAGAATTTTAAGCAGGTATGTTCCAAGATTCAGATCAGTATTTTAGAAAGACAATTTTGAGAATGGAATTAGTAGAAGTTATGTGATCAATGGTATGTGAAATGGAGAGGACAAAATATACTTGAGAGATATTTATTATAATTGACAGGGCCTAGTGATTAATTACACATGCAGGAAAAAAAAAAGATTGGAAGTAAATTCTAGATTTCTGGAAGGCATATGATGCCCTCATTATCTAAGATAGGAAATACAGGAAGGGGGTCCAGGTGTTTTGTGGGGAAAAGAATGAAATAAATTCACCTTTAAACATAATGAATCTGCATTGATTTTAGTTATATTGATAAAAGATGTATCACATAGGTAATAAGAAATATGCGATCCAAATTCCAGGAGAGAAGTCCCAGCTGAAAGTATAAACTTCGGAATTACTATCATTCAGTACTACTGCACCAGTTACACTCATCGTATGAAAGGAGATCATCTAAAGTGCTTCTGATGTAGAAAAGGCAGCCATGAATGGGGCCTCTAGGGATACCAACATATAAAGGGTAGTGGAGAAAGACAAGACATTAAAAGCAGTGAAAGGAGAATCTAAAAGAGGAGGAAGACTTTAAAGATTCCAGGGTCATAAAACACACAGAAGGAAAGATTTTCAAGGAGAGAGGAGCAACGAGGCAAGCAAAAATGTGGAGACATCAAATTAGAGGCAGACTGAAAATTATACTTCACATTTGTCAATTAGGAGATTATTAATCACATCAATGTTTCAGCAGGGTGATGTAGGATGGAATGCAGCTGCAGTAACTTGAGGGGTGAACGAGAGGTGAGGGAGTGAACGCAAGGGTAGACCACTTTCACCAAAAGTTTCAAAGTGAAGAACAGCAAAGACATTGAGTGTTATTACTTTGAAGTGGGAACGTGAAGAATCCATACATTTCCATTCCATTCCATTTTGTGTTGCGTGTGTGTGTGTGTGCGCGCACACACGTGCGCAGTCATGTCCAATTCTTTGAGACCCTCATTCCATTAGGGTTGTGTTTTAAGGTTTCTGTTTTATTCTCAATCCAGTCTCAATAAAGAATATTCATTCTCCCTTTGGTTTTTGCAGCTGCTTCTACCAGAATAATGTTATCAAAGTGAGGCTACTTTAAAAGGCTGAGGAGATGACCAAGAACAAATACAGGATGTCAACTTCAAGACAGAATGCCAGTAATGGAGAGAATCTGGATTTACCAGCCTGCTCATTACATTCAATGGAACAAATCTCTGCTCAATTCTTAAAGGAATTAGCTGGTCAAAAATTTATAACATTTTCAAGGTAAGTGAAGGTCGACTAATTATTAATGAAGGCAACCAAAAAAGAGGGAAGTATGTGTTTATTTGATTTATGGAAACCTTCCCTTTCCTCTAAGGATACAGCATGTGCCTATGAATACAAAAATCTTAGATTCATAATATTTTTCATCAAAGCAATATTTTCATCATTTATCAAAACATACACAAGAAGAACCAGAATCTAAACATAAATTTCAACTCTGGTAGACTAGAGGACAAAACTTGGAGATCCAAAAGGTAGGGGAGTGCCACTGAATGGCTGTAATTAGCTCTCTGGTGGGTAAATCTGGACAACTTGGCAGAGCTTCACCAATCAATCTCCGTTATCAGAAGGAACACAGAAACAGAGGCAAACTCTCAAGAATATAAGACTCTGTTTAAAGAGGTCTTACCAAGCAAGAATCAATTCTTTCTCTCTCAGTGAAAAATAAAATAAAAGTATATAGAAAGTATGAAAAATAGAATACTGCCCATAATCCCAATATTTCAGCATTATAATTATTGTATTTGAGTGCTTCTTTTAATAACATAGAACTAACAATACTTGTTGACAACCCTTTGTTTTACGAATATTTACCGAGCATTTATCTTAGGCCAGAGACTGTGTTAGATGCTGGCAATCAAAGCAAACCTCTTCCTGGCCTTATGTACTTCATATGCTAATGGGAAAGTAGACATTGAACAACTAGATACATAATTATTTGACAACAGGGACTGATAAGATGAAAAAGAAGCATAAGGTATTAAGAAAGCACTGGTAGCCAAACATCCCCAACTTCTTTTCCCTTATAAGGACCTCTGTCCTTTACCACCTGAATGAAACAACTCAAGCTCCTTTGTGCATTGGGCTGGAAATCCTGTTTCTGCAGAAATGTTCCCAGGAAGTCCTGAGGCAGGTGTTTACAAGTCATGGTTGCCTCTTACCAGCCCAGGTTTCCTCTAAGTCCCCTTGGGCTTCCTCATCAGCACTTCTTATGCTGCTCTGTCTCTCTTGGATTGATTTCACAGTAATCACAAGAGGGGCCCGCTATTCTTCAAGGTAGCATTTATAATACAAGGCTAACTAAACTGGTTGCTAATATGGGTCTATTAAAATTTTACAGTGATTGAAGAGAAGGAGAAAAAAGGAAAATTAAAGCTATAAGTATTGAGTATCAGATATCCTTGCATCAGCAACACATCCATGCACCTTGTCAAAGGAATCTCCTGCTAGAACATTCCTCTCTCATTAGTCAGATATACTCCTCCTATCTTTCTAAAGGCAGAAAGCTAAGAGGAACTAAAGAACTTCTTAGTGAAGGTGAAAGAGAAGAGTGAAAAAGCTGGCTTAAAACTCAACATTCAAAAAACTAAGATCATGGCATCTGGTCCCATCACTTTATAGCAAATAGATGGGGAAAAAGTGGAAATAGCAACAGATTTTATTTTCTCGGGCTCCAAAATCACTGAGGATGGTGACTGAAGCCATGAAATTAAAAGACACTTACTCCTTGGAAGAAAAACTATGACAAACCTAGATGGTATATTAAAAAGCAGAGACATTACTCTGCTGACAAAAGGTCCTCTAGTCAAAGCTTTCCAGTGGTCATGTATTGATTTAAGAGTTGAACCATAAAGAAGGCTGAGTGCCAAAGAATTGATGCTTTCGAACTGTGATGCTAGAAAAGACTCTTGAGAGGCCCTTGGACTACAAGATCAAACCTGTCAACCCTAAAGGAAATCAGTCCTGAATATTCATTGGAAGGACTGATGCTGAAGCTGAGACTCCAATAATTTGGCCACCTGATGTGAAAAGCCAGCTCAGTGGAAAAGACTCTCATGCTGGGAAAGATTGAGGACAGGAGGAGAAGGGGATGACAGGGGATGAAGTGGTTGAATGGCATCACTGACTCAATGGACATGAGTTTGAGCAAACTCCGAGAGACAGTGGAAGACAAGGAAGCCTGGTGTGCTGCAGTTCACAGGGTTGCAAAGAGCTGGGCATGACTCAGCGACTGAGCAGCAACAATCTTTCTAGATCTGTGTTTACTCAGAACCAGGTCCTTCCCTCCACCTTCTCTCACCTTCCCAATGCCAAGGCTCCTTACAAACTACTGATCAGAGATACATTCTGATGAAGTCAAACATATTTGCATAACAAAAGAGCTTCTAACCTTCAATTTATCATAATACAGCAAAACTTAGTATCATTAAACTACACTTCATCATACCATCTCACATTATCTTAACTTCACAGCAAAAGTTCCATTAGTATGCCTTCTAAATAAAATACCAGGTTTCTCCTTGAGAAGTCCTCCTCAACCTTAGAATGTAGTTTATTGTCATTGTTTAATAGCAATTTTTCCTTTCAGCTACAATTCATCAGTGGGGGAAAATGAGCTCTTGGTAAACTAAGGAGTGCAAATTTAAAAGGTCATTCTAATCTAAACCCTGGGCAAAGATTTATGCATAAAAATTCCCAAGCTGGTGTTATACTTCACTGTTGGAGTGTGAGGAGAAGCAATCTAATTGTCCAACAATAGAGAAATGACTAAATTATGATAAAATCATTTGATGAAATATTGTATAGCCATTCAAATGGTATTCATTTAGACTTTTGGCAATAAAGGCAAATGTATGATATATTAAATTAAAATACAGGATTCTGAATTTAATAGAGGACTTAATATCAAATATTCAAAATGTTTGCATTTCTAGTTCCGGAGAAAGTGAAAAAGTAACTGGTGTGACTGGTTCTCTCTCAGCCCTCAATGATCAACTACATTGATCACTGTGATTGAAAAGGGAGAAGAAAGGAAAGATCTGGGAACTGCCTAATACTATGAGAGCTGCTTAAGGAGCCTGAAGGATACCGTAATCTCGAGAAGGAAAGAAGCAGGAGTACACTGACATATATTAAATGCTCCAGGGATAGCAGAGGATGAACTGAAAGACAGCGTTTACATTCTGCTCCAGCCTCACTCTAATATCATCTTAAATGGATAATGGCTACCCTCCATTACCCCTGTGAGATAAAAACCATGGTGGCAGCAGGACAATAACAAGGAAGACCCAAAGCCCTGTTGGACTGAAGAATCAGAAAAGAAAAAAGGTAGAAATAGATCAGCAGCTTTCCCCAGCTTTCTAGGGCTAGTAGACTATAATCTAGGAAATGACTTTCAAAATGTTTGATTTTGTTTCGAAGTAAGGAATACATTTTTTCCCACTTATATATCTTTGTGTTAAAGATATAGAGTTGAAACAAAAGTTTCACTCAACAGTACTTTTATTTAACAACTGTGATGTTCTATGACATTTTCCATTATATTCAATTCTACTTCATTTTTAAAACAGTGGTTGCACTCTATTAAACATTCCCCTGAAACCCACTGTCTGGGATTAACTCTACTCAGTGTTATTTTTACTAGATAGCTTAGAGAAGAATTCCTAACCAGAGATGTTGCCAGGTAGAGTAGGGGCCAAAAGAAAAAGTCAACAATTTTTTCTCTCCTCTTTCCTGTATTCACTTGGAAGAATGTAACAGAGGTTGAGTACTGGTCTCTTGCTCAATATACACTAGTAGATGGTAGTTAATGATCCAAAGAGAAAATAGAAAGCTAAGGTGAACAATGACTTTAAAAAAACACACACACACAAAAAAAAGCAAACTGAATATCATATGACACAGGAAGCATAATCATAGGAACATAAATGTTTTACATTAAGTATAATAAATATTTTCAAAAAAGTGAAGATATTGATTAAATAAAATAGAAATAAGAATTAATGAAAAGGACCAAATATTAACTGTGAAAAATACAACAGTTAAAGAACATGAATAAATGAAATAAATTCCAGAGTGGATGGTGCTGACAAATAAATTAGTGAGCATCAGATATGATTAAGGAGCTCCTCCAAAAGGTAGAGAGTCATGACGGCATAAAAACATGAAAGAAAAGCTAAGCAACCAGAGATGAGATTTGGAAACACCAACTTCCAGATAACAGAAGTCCCAGAAGGTATGAGGAAAAAAAGAAAGGAAGAAATAAAGATGATAAAAACTTTCAGATTGAAAACAAGATGAAAAAAGATGAAACATGTTTAACTTACAGAAGAACCCTCACCGATACATATTAAAACAAATTTCAGATTAAGGTGAACATTAGAAAGATTAATAAATTTATTTTTAAAATCCAAAAAGAGGCCGCAGAAGACCAAAGAATCATAACATCACATTTCTCAAGAGCAAGCACTGGATGCAAGAAGGTGGCAGTGTTCCTCATTTTCTTATGGGAAGAAAGATATTTGGAACAAGTTTTGTCCAGCCAAATGATCATTTAAAGGTTAAGATCGCAGCAGTTAGCTTCTGGCCATGACAGTAACTGGAACAAAATCCACGTTCTCAAATAGGAAACTAGAGAAAATATATGAAACATGAGTTTTCAAACACAGGACAATAATAAAATAGATATAGCTCTAATCAGACTAACCAGCAAGAGAGAGAAAGAAAGGAATATTCAACATTAGGAATGATGAGGATACATTACTACAGATCCTACAGATATAAAAAAGATAATAAGCAAAATACTGAGAACAAATTTAAGCAAATAAATATGACACTTCAGCTGAAATCATAAAATACACTAAAAGAGACAAACTACCAAACCTCACTCTCATTTATTAAAAGAATTCTTAACTTTATCTTCTTTGTTTAACAATATTTTCATTGGTTTTAGAAATCTAAGTTGACAATTTTTTCTTTCATTACTGTTATATGTTGAATAGTCTCACTCCCAAAAGATATGTTGCAGCCCTAATCCTCAGTGCCTGTTAATGGGATGTTACTTGGAAATAGGGTCTTTGCAAACATAATCAAGCCATTACAGTGAATCCTAATGCACCATGACTGATGTCCTCAAAGGAAGTAGATTATGCCATGTAAGAAACAGACAAAGCGAAGTCGCTCAGTCGTGTCCGACTCTTTGCAACCCGTGGACCGTAGCCCACCAAGCTCCTCCGTCCATGGGATTGTCCAGGCAAGAATACTGGAGTGGGTTGCCATTTCCTTCTCCAGACAAGCAAGAGGGAAAAGCAAAGTGATGATGGAGGAAGAAACTCAAGTGCTGTAACTTCAAGCTAAGGATTGCCAAAGATCACTAACAAAGCATCAGAAGTTTAAAAGAGGTAAGGAAGAATTCTCCCATAGAGGAAATCCTGCCAACACCTAGCTCTTGGACTGTCAGGCTCCAAAATTATAAGGCAATATATTTCCATTGTTTTAAACCACTCAATTTGTGGTACTTTGCTACTTCTGTCCTAGGAAATTAATTCAAATACATGAAGTTGCTGCTCCACTGTCTTCTTGTTTGCATTCTTTCCAAAGAGAAATCTGCTATCACTCTCATTTTTTTCTGTGGGCTTCCCTGGTGGCTCAAGTGGTAAAGAATCTGCCTGCCATGGAGGAGACTGGGTTCAATACCTGGGTCAGGAAGATACCCTGGAGAAGGAAATGGCAACCCACTCCAGTATTCTTGCCCAGAGAATTCCATGGACCAAGGAGCCTGATGGGCTACAGTTCATGAGGTCACAAAAGTTAGACGTGACTGAAGCAACTTAGCACGTGTGTATGTGTGTCCTTTTACTATTGCTTTAAAATTTTTATCTTTATAACTGATTTTTAGTAATTATTATGTTCATTGGTGCAGTTTTCTTCATGCCTTGTACTTCAAGTTTATTGAATTTTTGGATCTGAACTTCCAGCTTAGATCAAGACAAAATCTGGTCATGCTTTTGTGATATGTTAGGCCGGTTAGAACCAATGCTTAGTCTAGAGAAGTCAATTCTCTACCACTGAGGCAAGAGCCCTCTGTGTAGTCCACCCAGTGCCCAGTGAATCTTGAGTCTTTCCCATTTGTGTTTTCTTGTCCTTTTCTACTACTTCTATCATCTGTGTCATTTCTAGGCTGTCTCCTACTGATTGACTTTTCTTTATGAATAGCATTTTTCTGCTTCTTTGCATATCTGGCAATTTTTAAATCAGATAGCAGACATTTTGAATTTTATCTTGCTAAGTCCTGGATATTTTTGTGTTATTACAAATATTTTTGAGCTTTTCTCTGGGATACAGTTAAGTCTTTGGGAACAGTGTGATATTTTTTGAGGTTTTATTTTAAGCTTTGATAAGCAAGAACAGAGCAACCTTTAGTTGAGGGTTAATTACACTCCACTATTGAAGCAATATCCCTCTGAGTTTTCTATTTCCTCTTACATGAATCATGAGTAGTTTTTTTTTCCACTGGATTGGTGGAAACACAAATTATTGCTGATCTTGGTTGAGCTCTAGAGATTGTCCCCTCTAATCTAGTCATTCTCAACTGGAGGCAATCCCCTACCACCTCAGGGAACATCTGGTAATATCTGAAAACAGTTTTGCTTTTCACAACTAGGAAAAAGTGCTGCCAGTGTTTAGTGATTAGAGACCAGAGATACTAGGAAACATCCTATAAGACTCAAAACAAATCCCCCACACCCACACACAACAAATTTTGGAGACTAAAACTTTAATAGTACCAAGGTTGAAGAATCTTATTCAAACTCTTTCAGATTATTTTCTCCAAGTTTTGGGACAGGAAAATCTTCAAATAGACAAAACCAAAGAAATCTAGAATGTATAAAATCTCTCAAAATATAAAGACAAAATCACAGTAGGTAATAAAAGATGTTATATTCTTGTAAAACAAAGAATAGAGCCTCCCTGGTAGCTCAGTTGGTAAAGAATCCTCCTGCAATGCAGGAGACCTTGGTTTGATTCCTGGGTTGGGAATCAACCTGCTGGAGAGGGGATAGGCTACCCACTCCAGTATTCCTGGGCTTCTCTGGTGGCTTAGCTGGTAAAGAATCTGCCTGTAGTACATGAGACCTGGGTTCAATCCCTGGGTTGGGAAGGTCTCCTGGAGAAGGGAAAGGCTACCCACTCCACTATTCTGGCCTGAAGAGTCCATGGGGTCACAAAGAATAGAGCAATAAGATCTAAAAATCATGAACCTATAATGGATCTAACAGCAGAGTCTCAAACTATACAAGGCAACAACTAAAGGCCTACAGAGGGAAGCAGATGAGTTGGTAATTGTGGGAAGTGGGCTTCCCCGGTGGCTCAGCGGGTAAAGAACTTACCTGCAATGCAGGAGACACAAGGGATGGGAGTTCGATCCCTGGGTTGGGAAGATTCCCTGGACTCCAGTATTCTTGCCTGGGAAACCCCATGAACAAAGGAGCATGGTGGGCTATAGTCCACAGGGTCACAAAGAGTCAATACAACCAAGAGCACACACACACACACAACAGTGGAAGTTAATTGGTAATTGTGGTAGAAAATATGCCTTCAAAAACCAAAAAGTAATCAGATATACTGAAGATACAAATATAATTTAAAAGTTTGTATTATTAGATATATAGAGATCTTTTCATATTATAAAGAATATCCTTTGTTTTCAAACACATGGTCAAGATTTACATAGATTAAGCATGTTCTGGGCTACAAAGAAAGGGTCAATATATTCCATATAATTAATATGATAGAGACCAACAGCAAAAACATTGAAATCAAACGCAGTATATGAAATTCCACCCCACTGCCTCTACTGCTTTCAGGATCCATACTAAAGGGGAAAAGGATTTACAAAAATAGAAAAAAAGAAAAAAAAGCAATGTGAGAAGAGTTAGGGAATTTACATTTTTCCCTCTTGAACTGCCACTGCAGTTCGTCTCACGGTGAGCTATACAGGTTCTACTGTTTTCTGCCTAGACAGTGTTTTTTGTCCAGAGAACTTCTGTCATGATTCAACATATTTCTACTTGAATCATATGCACTTCCCTCTTCTGACCTCGTGTGCTGCCTTGCAGACTCAGTCCCTCTGACCTTACTCTTTGGAGAAGACTGCAGCAAGAAGTGCGCATGCTCCAATATGTCTTATCCACCCTTTATATCACCCCACGTGCCTGCTTTCCTCAGTGTACCCTTGGAGCCTGGCACGTGAAGTGGACTTGACTCAAGCACCATCTGAGGGTCAACAGAGTGGCAACTAATATTCAAACTGCCGAGGACCTAAAACCTACAGTTACAGACATGACGATCATATAACTTGTTAGCCAGACCAAAGCACTTCCAGATGACAAGCCAGGACTGCAGAAATACTCCAAGATGTTTCTAGGAAACTGGAAAACTTCCTAATCAGTCCAGTTAGAGAAATGGTGGCTGGAAAGCCTCTGTGGACATCGTCTGATTGCTCATTAAAGAATTTTTGCAAACTTGATGGAAATTTCCTGGCTCAACTTTTTTCATAATTTGGTAATTTAAATAAGAATGAACTACAAACCCCCAGGCCAGACTAGATCTATTATTGAGGTTTTGTCAGAAGATTTTGATTAAATGAAGATGTAATCTCTCTGAATCTAGTCTTCATAGCATTTAGACACTCTGTTAACAGGATGATGATGTTTATGAGGAAACATTAAGAAGTTTTTTTTTTAATTTGGATTAATAACTAGTGTTAAGAGGATGTTGAAAGATTATACAAAGGATTTGTATCTTCTCCCAGAGAGGCCTTCAAAGAACTGAGACGAACTAGTACATTGTGTGCTCAAGTATGTTTCTTTGGCCCAGAGGAAAGAAGAAGGAAAGGATCGCATCATTAACCAATATATCCAAGGATGGCAGAAATGAGAATTACCTGACAAAACAGTTCCATAAGCTCAGGGAAGACCTCCTTAATCAGCTAGTTCATGTGAGATCTAAAGGCTGACAGTAAAACCTAGGAGACTCAAAGGCTTCTAGGAAATATTGACGCATATACTAGTCTCAACCATGCCTAAGCTTTTTGATCCCTGGACAGTCTCTGGGCCTCTCTGTAACCCCTCAGAGAGTCAAGATTCCCACTGCATGCTAAACTTCACAGTTCATGCTGTTCCTCCCCACCCCTCCCTGCCACTGCCTACCTGCAATCTCTCCTGCCTCTGAAGATGTTGCCTCCTACAAAGATGCCTTTAAAGTAAGCAGTCCATATTTCACAACACAGCATTTTTGGTCACCTCCACTTGAAGTTTGTGTGCAGAGAAAAAGGGAAAACCGTCCACAGGGGCGCTGTAGGAAATTCGAAGAAAATGTTGCTCCCATTTATCCAAATCTTACCCTCAAACATGGCTTAAAAACTCACAAGAATGCAGCCAAAGTTGGTAACTCTGGGCCTCCAACCAGACTGCAGTCTGTGAAGTCCCTCCCTCCAAGTAGATGGGTTGAGCCAAGAACTATGATTTTGCGTCCCCAAAAAGCAAACTCCCTAGTTCAGTTCAGTTGCTCACTCATGTCCAACTCTTTGTGACCCCATGGACTGCAGTACGCCAGGCTTCCCTGTCCATCACCAACTCCAGGAGTTTACTCAAACTCATGTCCATTGAGTCAGTGATGCCATCCAACCATCTCATCCTCTGTCATCCCCTTCTTCTCCTGCCTTCAATCTTTCCCAGCACCAGGGTCTTTTCAAATGAGTCAGTTCTTCACATCAGGTGGCCAGAGTATTGGAGTTTCAGCTTCAGCATCAGCCCTTCTAAGGAATACTCAGGACTGATTTCCATTAGGGTATACTGGCTGGACCTCCTTGAATTCAAGGGACTCTCAAGAGTCTTCTCCAACACCGCAGCTCAAAAGCATCAATTCATCAGCACTCAGATTTCTTTATAGTCCAATTCTCACATCCATATATGACCTCTGGAAAAACCATAGCTTTGACTAGATGGACCTTGGGTGGCAAAGTAATGTCTCTGCTTTTTAATAAGCTAGCTAGGTTGGTCATAACTTTCCTTCAAAGGAGCAAGCATCTTTTAATTCCATGGCTGCAATCACCATCTGCACTGATTTTGAAGTCCCTCCAAAAAAGTCTGACACTGTTTCTACTATTTCCCCATCTACTTCTCATGAAGTGATGGGACCGGATGCCATGATCTTTGTTTTCTGGATGTTGAGCTTTAAGCCAACTTTTTCACTCTCCTCTTTCACTTTCATCAAGAGGCTTTTTAGTTCCTCTTCACTTTCTGCCATAAGGGTGGTGTCATCTGCATATCTGAGGTTATTGATATGTTGTGTTTCTTCCAGTCCAGCCTTTCTCATGATGTACTCTGCATAGAAGTTAAATAAGCAGGGTGACAATATACAGCCTTGACATACTCCTTTTCCTATTTGGAACCAGTCTGTTGTTCCATGTCCAGTTCTAACTGTTGCTTCCTGACCTGCATTCAGATTTCTAGAGGCAGGACAGGTGGTCTGGTATTCTCATCTCTTTCAGAATTTTCCAAAGTTTCTTGTGATCCACACAGTCAAAAGCTTTGGCATAGTCAATAAAGCAGAAATAGATGTTTTTCTAGAACTCTCTTGCTTTTTCCATGATCCAGCAGATGGCAATTTGATCTCTGGTTCCTCTGCCTTTTCTAAAATCAGCTTAAACATCAGGGAGTTCACAGTTCATGTATTGCTGAAGCCTGGCTTGGAGAATTTTGAGCAT
The DNA here is from genome assembly GCA_917880005.1 of Nanger dama. Taxonomy (NCBI): domain Eukaryota; kingdom Metazoa; phylum Chordata; class Mammalia; order Artiodactyla; family Bovidae; genus Nanger; species Nanger dama. The sequence continues at coordinate 22,315,785 of CAKJTW010000025.1, read as the reverse complement.
TACTTTACTAGCATCTGAGATGAGTGCAATTGTGTGGTAGTTTGAGCATTCTTTGGCATTGCCTTTCTTTGGAATTGGAATGAAAACTGACCTTTTCCAGTCCTGTGGCCACTGCTGAGTTTTCCAAATTTGCTGGCATATTGTTAACAGGTCAATTATCTCTTTTTTAAAAACCTGAATTTTAACAGTTATTTGAATCAATTTTCTAGATATTTTGTGAGTAGCCTAGGCAATGGTAACCTTTCTCCCTTTACATTTTTTTAGTTTGAGGTTTACTTAACACCATTTACGGGCTTCCCTGGTTGCTCAGAGGTAAAAGCATCTGCCTGCAATGCTGGAGACCTGGGTTCAATCCCTGGGTCAGGAAGATCCCCTGGAGAAGGAAATGGCAACCCACTCCAGTATTCTTGCCTGGAGAATCCCATGCACAGAGGAGCCTGGTGGGCTATACAGTCCACGGGGTCGCAAAGAGTCAGACACGACTGAGCGACTTCACTGTCTGTCTGTCTTACACCATTTATATGTTGTGTATCCAATGTACATACCAAATGTTGTAAGTATAAAAATTTCTCAATTATAAAAAAGCCTCCACTTAAAAAGAAACTATATACTGAAAACTAAATAATATGGTATTTAACAGCCCTTGAGTTTGAAGGATATTAGAAATTAGAAATACTTAGAAGTGAATGGCAATAAAACATAGTATGCCAATATTTATGTTAGAGTCAAAGAAGTATCTATAAGTACATGGGTTGAGATACATTTCATTAACAAAGACAAAATAATTTAATGCAAAAAAAAGCTAAGATTTTTAACTGAAAAAAATTGGCAGGGGGTGGGGTGGGGGAGTGTAGTCCGAAGAGAACATTTATTCCAGGAAACACAAAAGCAGTAAATAATAAGAGATAAGTACATATATCCATAAAATAGGCAAAAGAAGAGGAGAAGATGACTTAAAAAAAAACTGGTTCTTTGAAAAAATTTAATAGATACTACTTTAACAAGACTGAGGAAAACAGGGAGCAGGAGAGAAGGATATAAATAATTAAATACAGAATTTAAAGACTACAAGAACATCCTGACCAACTATCCATTAAGTAATCTGAATCCAGACAAAATGAATAGATTTCTGTAAAAAATCATAAAATTACAACGTTGATGCAAGAAGAAATATAATAGTTGACTGCAACAATAAGCATAAAGAAGTTAAAATAACAAGGAAGTTAAAAAAAAAAACCTCCACAAAGATCTCTCTAGGCTCACAAAGCTTTATTGTTGATTCCTACCAAATTTTCAAGGAACAGATAATTCCTATTTTATATAAATTGTTCTAGAAAACAGGAAAAAGTAATAAAACTTTAGATTATTTTATAAAATTACTGTCATGTTGATGCCCCAATAAATTAAACTTGGTACCCTAATCATAGTAAACATTTAGAGCTTACTTGGTGTCAGGTATTCTAAGTGTTTTCTCTACTTTAAGTCTTTATTCATAAATACAAGGTATACATTAGGTACCATAAACACTGATCCCATTTAAAGATGGGGTAGATGAAGCCAGAGAGGTTTGCTGCCTCCTCAGAAAACATAGCCACTGAGTGGCCAAGCTGGTTCCAGAGATTGCATTCTTAAGCTCTATGCCATACTTCTCCAAAAGAATGGACTTAATTTCATAGAAGCAAAAACACAGGCTAACAACATCTAACAGTATATATAAAATAGAATGCATCATGATCAGGTAAGGTCTGTTCCAAGAAGGCAAAGATGATTCAATACAAAAACAATATTCCAAGGAAACGCAACACATTAATAGCAAGAAAACTACACCAGGAAAACCCTAGATACAGCAAAAAAAAAAACTATAAAGTTTATCACCTATTTATGACAAAACTAGCAAACCTGGGATTGAAGGGAACTTCATTAACATGGAAAATATTATACCTAAAAATTTATGATATATATTTCTCTTATTAGAAAAAGTTTAATAAATATGTAAACAAGAAAAGATGTTTCTTTTACCATGTACCATAATACTAGGTCATGTCAATATAGTAAATAAAGAAATAACAGAAATGAGAACTGAAGAAATAGTCAGTGCTTGAAAATAATGTGATCATCTACACAGAAGAAAAAAAGCAATGAAATTATCAAGGTATCAAGGTATGAGTTCAATGAGGTTACTAGATTTCAAGGTAAACATATTAAATAAAAATAGTATTATTCTTCCCCAGGAGTTGCTAAATAGAAAATGTTATCAAGTATAAGATATCATTCAAAATAACAAGAAAAACTAGTTATCTAAAATTAATTTAGTGTATAAAGACCTGATGGAGATATTTTTAATTTGTCTTTTGAGGAGCATTAATAAGATCTGTGTAAATGGAGAGAAAGTGCATGATCTTGGATAATAATACTTTATACCATAAAAATATTAATTTCCCAAGTTAACCTAAAAATTAAATCCTACACTATATTTCAATTAGCTCTTTAAGGAACTCAATTTATTCAAAAATTTATAAGGAAGAAAAAATGCTTATGATTAGCTAAGTCAGGTTTGAAAGAGTAAAGAAAGAGTGGAGATGTCCACTCAATATTCTGAGATAACCTACATAAGAATGCAAAAGAATGCAAAAAATTCTTTTTGCAATCCCTATCAAGCTACCAATGGTATTTTTCAGAGAACTAGAACAAATAATCTCACAATTTGTATGGGAATACAAAAAACCTCGAATAGCCAAAGCAGTCTTGAGAAAGAAGAATGGAACTGGAGGAATCAACCTGCCTGATTTCAGGCTCTACTACAAAGCCACAGTCATCAAGACAGTATGGTACTGGCACAAAGACAGAAATACAGATCAATAGAACAAAATAGAAAGCCCAGAGATAAACCCATGAAACTACAGACACCTTATCTTTGACAAAGGAGGCAAGAATATACAATGGAGAAAAGACAATCTCTTTAACAAATGGTGCTGGGAAAACTGGTCAACCACTTGTAAAAGAATGAAACTAGAACACTTTCTAACACCATACACAAAAATAAACTCAAAATGGTTTAAAGATATAAACTTAAGACCAGAAACTATAAAACTCCTAGAGGAAAACATAGGCAAAACACTCTCCGACATAAACCACAGCAGAATCCTCTATGACCCACCTCCCAGAATATTGGAAATAAAAGCAAAAATAAACAAATGGGACCTAATTAAAATTAAAAGCTTCTGCACAACAAAGGAAACTATAAGCAAGGTGAAAAAAAAGCCTTCAGAATGGGAGAAAATAATAGCAAGTGAAGCAACTAACAAACAACTAATCTCAAAAATATACAAGCAACTCCTACAGCTCAATTCCAGAAAAATAATCGACCCAATCAAAAAGTGGGCCAAAGAACTAAACAGACATTTCTCCAAAGAAGACATACGGATGGCTAACAAACACATGAAAAGACGCTCAACTTCACTCATTATCAGAGAAATGCAAATCAAAACCACAATGAGGTACCATTTCACGCCAGTCAGAATGGCTGCTATCCAAAAGTCTACAAGCAATAAATGCTGGAGAGGGTGTGGAGAAAAGAGAACCCTCTTATACTGTTGGTGGGAATGCAAATTAGTATAGCCACTATGGAGAACAGTATGGAGATTCCTTAAAAAACTGGAAACAGAACTGCCGTATGACCCAGGAATCCCACTGCTGGGCATACACACTGAGGAAACCAGAATCAAAAAAGACACGTGTACCCCAATGTTCATCGCAGCACTGTTTATAATAGCCAGGACACAGAAGCAACCTAGATGTCCATCAGCAGATGAATGGATAAGAAAGCTGTGGTACATATACACAATGAAGTATTACTCAGCCATTAAAAAGAATACATTGGAATCAGTTCTAATGAGGTGGATGAAACTGGAGCCTATTATACAGAGTGAAGTAAGCCAGAAAGAAAAACACCAATATAGTATACTAATGCATATATATGGAATTCAGAAGGAAGGTAATGATAACTCTGTATGCAAGACAGCAAAAGAGACACAGATGTATAGAACAGTCTTTTGGACTCTGGGGGAGGGCGAGGGAGGGATGATATGGGAGAATAGTATTGAAATGTTTAAAATATCATATATGAAATGAATTGCCAGTCCAAGTTTGATGCATGATACAGGGTGCTCAGGGCTGGTGCACTGGGACGACCCAGAGGGACAGGATGGGGAGGGAGGTGGAAGGGGGGGTTCAGGATGGGGAACACATGTACACTCATGGCAGATTCAAGTCAATGTATGACAAAACCAATAAAGTATTGTAAAGTAAAATAAATAAATTAAGTTTAAAAAGAAAAAAAGAATGCAAAAAAAATCTATTTTATTATTTATAACCAATTTTAATTATTCTTCATTATTAAAACATGAATTTATTCTTTTATTTTGTATATTCATATATGAAATATATACATATATGTATAACTGAACCACTTTGCTATATACCTGAAACTAACATTTTAACTCAAATATGATTCAATAAATTTTTTTAAAAAGAGGGAAACCTGCTTTCTAGATATTAAGATATGTACAAACCCACTGCAATCAAATCAACATGTAACAAGAGCAAACAAACCAATGGAGGGTAGTAGATAGTTTTGAAATAGATTCATGAATTTATGGTATTATTTAACTTATATGCAGAGTACATAATGAGAAGCACTGGGCTGGAAGAAGCACAAGCTGGAATCAAGATTGCCGGGAGAAATATCAATAACCTCAGACATGCAGATGACACCACCCTTATGGCAGAAAGTGAAGAGGAACTAAAAGGCCTCTTCATGAAAATGAAAAAGGAGAGTGAAAAAGTTGGCTTAAAGCTCAACATTCAGAAAATGAACATCATGGCATCTGGCTGGTCCCATGACTTCATGGGAAACAGATGGGGAAACAGTGGAAACAGTGTCAGACTTTATTTTGGGGGGCTCCAAAATCACTGCAGATGGTGACTGCAGCCATGAAAGTAAAAGACGCTTACTCCTTGGAAGGAAAGTTATGACCAATCTAGACAGTATATTCAAAAGCAGAGCCATTACTTTGCCAACAAAGTTCCGTCTAGTCAAGGTTATGGTTTTTCCAGTAGTCATGTATGGATGCGAGAGTTGGACTGTGAAGAAGGCTGAGCGCCAAAGAATTGATGCTTTTGAACTGTGGTATTGGAGAAGACTCTCGAGAGTCCCTTGGACTGCAAGGAGATCCAACCAGTCCATTCTGAAGGAGATCAGCCCCGGAATTTCTTTGGAGGGAATGATGCTAAAGCTGAAACTCCAGTACTTTGGCCACCTCATGCGAAGAGTTGACTCATTGGAAAAGACTCTGATGCTGGGAGGGATTGGAGGCAGGAGGAGAAGGGGACGACAGAGGATGAGATGGCTGGATGGCATCACTGACTCAATGGACGTGAGTCTGAGTGAACTCCGGGGAGTTGGTGATGGACAGGGAGGCCTGGCGTGCTGCGATTCATGGGGTCGCAAAGAGTCGGACACAACTGAGCGACTGAACTGAACTGAAACTGATACATAATAAAGGTAGCACTACAATGCAACATAGAAAAGGCTGACTCTTTATAGATGGTATTAGAAATAACTAGCTCTATGTGAAGAACAACTAAAACCTAGACCCTTCTTTACAACATACACAACACTAACTACAGATGAATTAAAGATGTAGATGACAGGGACAATGGGTTTGATATAAAATAATGTAGGAGAATATCATAGGGATATGATGGGGAGAACTTCTGAAACAAAATCTGAAATTTTGATCCATAAGGCAAAAAAATGATAGATTTCATTACATGAAAACTATAGACATTCATTTCGTGCCGAACACTCTTGACAATGTTAACGATGAACAACAGAAGAAAATATTTTCATTGTCTAAAATCAAGAGACTAATATCCAGAATTCATAGGATATACAAGGAACTTCTGAAATCAATAATGAAAGAATAGGAAGTCTAGCCAGAAAATGGAACAAAGACATGAACTAACAGTACACGTAAGAGGAATTTCAACAGACTAGCAAGCATATGAAAATATGCCCAGACTCATTTATATTTACAGAAATACATATTGAAACAATGGGGAAAAAAGGAAATCACTACAGTTCCCATGGGCATTCAAAGGATAATATGGGAATGTTGTGAATAATATTAGGCTTATAAATTTGATGACCTACATGAAATAGACCATTCCTTGAAAAACACAATTTGCCAAAACCCACACAAGAAGATTATGCCATTATACATTCATCCAAACTCATAGAATATACAATACCAATAGTTAACCATATGGTAAAGTATAGACTTTGAGTGATTATGTGTCAGTATAGGTTTATCAACTATAACAAATGTACCACTTTACTGGTGGGTGTTGATAACGTAGCTAAGTCACGAAGTAGTGCCTGACTCTTTGATAATGGCAGAGGTTATTATTTGTGGGGTCAGGTAGAATGTGGGAAATCTCTGAACTTTCACTTCGTTTTTGATGTGAATCATAAAATGTTCTAAAAATAAGAATCTTAACTTCTTAAAAATGTTAGTCAATAAAATGACCAATAAAAACTTCCAAAAACTAGAAAGCTGGCTAAAAAGCAACATGGATAGAGCTACAAACACAGTACTGAGCAAAAGGAGAAAACTTCATGAGGATCGTTGTTGATGACATTCCATGAATTGAGGAGTACAATTAACTCAACACTTTGTACCAGAGAGCCTATAATAGCCAAGGGTAGATTTTAAAATATATGTAGTTTTGATATTTATATATGGTTGATGTAAACTTTTATATATAAAATGCCTATTTTTATATGAATTTTAATATATGTATATGTACAGTGGAATGGTATATAGCTAATTTAAAAAGTAAGCTGCTCTTTCTGTGCTGATGAATAATCTCTAAAATATACTAAAAGAATATGGAAGATATAAAATGAAGTATACATTATGCTACATATAAATTATATATACTTCCATATATATATATTTACTTATGAATATATACATGTATATATATTGAGAGAAAGACAAAATGAAAAATAAGAAACTGGTACCTGTGGTTGCCTCTAAGATGGGAAACTGTGTGGTTAAAGGACAGGGATACAAAACAGATTTACCTTTTACTTGATGACCTTCTGTAATTTTTGAATTTTGTACTGTTTACATATATTTCTTATTCAAAATGAATAACCAAGCTAATTATAAAAATAAAACCAAAACACATGCATATGCTGATACAGAATACTACATTCATTTGTCCGTACATCTTCCCCTCCAGACTGAGACAAGAGGTCAGTTATAATCATCTTTATATCTCCTATAATACAATGTGGCAGTTTCTGCCAGACAGTAGGTACTCAATAAATAACGAAGAAAAATAAAGACAAAAGGAGGAAAAAAATGTGCTGAGTGAGACACAGATGGTTCTCAGTTCCCTCTTTGTGCTTTCTTCTGATTTTCACATTTTCAAAATTGTTTTAATTAAAAAATACAACTGTGGTAAAAGTGTGGAGTTTGACCTGAAAGTGGAGGCAGGCTATTACTTAAGAGGCTACTTTCACAGGCCAGGTAGGAGATTCTGAGTGGCCCAGCCTTGCTGGGCCAAATGCCCTTCCAGGCTCTTTTCTCTGACGTTTGCTTGATGCTGCCTCCTCCACCATTGCTAATTATGTACTTGAAGGTAGAGTGGAGATAATGAGCTGACCAGGCATCACCAGAAATAACAGTAGACCAAGGGATAACCTGAGCCTGCTGTGGCTACTTCATACTCTTTTTCAGTCAAAGCTGGAGTTATTCTGATTCCCTCCAGGAAAAAGGAAAGGGAAACTGAGCTGAACACAGTGTAGGATCACCAGGCACCCAGCATCCGCACAGTCTACCACTGGGCTCACCTATCTGTCCCATAGTGGTCCCCAGCCCGTCATTAATGGATCCCAGCCTTTAAACATCCATTTGACCTGCCTCTCCTTCAAGTCTTTTTTTTTTTTTTTCCCATTTCTTAACCCTCAATTCCATCCTCACTTTCCAGCTGCTCTCAAGGCTTCACCTTTTTGAGTACCTTTTATGTGTTAAATATTGGACTCTGGTGCTGGGCTCCAGTGAATGTTGCTTAAAACACAAAAGGTTAAGCAGAGAGCAACTGTATTGATTAAACATCCATTTTCTTTCCTTTTGTTTTTGTAAGAGCCCTTGATGTTGTCTCTGATTGACAGCCCCACCTGTACACCTCTGGCCCCAGATTCCCCTTGGTAATGTCACTGAGAGCTGCAGAGCTCCTCACCTACTCCACACAAGCCACAGATCCTTCATGTACAGATTTCAAAGAAAAAAAAAAAAAAGAAACGTAGCTTTTCGCTCTTCTCCTTTCCTTCTCTATTCCTTAGACATATTTTATTTCCACAAGTCCCTGTTGAACGAAGAAAAGTAAAATGGGGAGAAGGGAAAAAGCTTTTGGCACTCACCCCTGCCTTCTTTCGAATGTCTTCAAGTAGCAAGCTTTTGAATATGCTTTCAAGAAGGGGACAACCTTGTTAAATTAGCTTTTCCTTTTTCCCTCTCATGGTGTGAGTGACCTAAAGAATTCTTCCTGCAAGATTAACAAAATTACACCCATTGAGCTCGGTGTGAAAGGCATGGTATGAAGCCTGCTTTGCCCTGTTGTTGGTTCATGATAATGACTACATGAGCTGGCTTTGCCTCTTCCTCGCGCCTCCCTAAAAGTGTAATATTGCAAATAATAGGGCATCACCTTGCCATCCAAGAAGAGGATAAGCCTCTCAAGCAGAGAAGCCAAATGTCCAGTTACTATATGTCACCAACAATAAATGAAACCAAACAATTCCAAAAATTCATCTCCTTATCTCAAAACTCCATTTACACCATCAGATGAAGCCTATTCCTAAGAACAGGGTCGTGAAGTGAAGTGAAGTGAAGTCGCTCAGTCGTGTCCGACTCTTTGCAACCCTGTGGACTGTAGCCTACCAGGCTCCTCCGTCCATGGGATTCACCAGGCAAGAATACTGGAGTGGGTTGCCATTTCCTAAGAACAGGGTCGTAAGAATTAGCAGTAGAGTTGGCAGGACTGACTAGGGTGTCCAATGGTAAAGAGCACAGTTTTAGCAATTTGAACCTCTATGTGGCCCTTTTGGGCTTCCCTGGTGGCTAGGATGGAGAAGGCAATGGCACCCCACTACAGCACTCTTGCTTGGAAAATCCCATGGACGGAGGAGCCTGGTGGGCTGCAGTCCATAGGGTCACAGTCTGATACAACTCATAGATCAGTATATACATATTCTGAAATATATATGTTATATATATATATATCGGAGAAGGCAACTGCACGCCACTCCAGTACTCTTGCCTGGAAAATCCCATGGACGGAGGAGCCTGGTGGGCTGCAGTCCATGGGGTTGCAACTGAGCGACTTCACTTTCACCTTTCACTTTCACACACTGGAGAAGGAAATGGCAACCCACTCCAGTGTTCTTGCCTGGAGAATCCCAGGGACGGTGAAACATGGTGGGCTGCCGTCTATGGGGTCGCACAGAGTCGGACACAACTGAAGCGACTTAGCAGCAGCAGGTGGCTAGGATGGTAAAGAATCCACTTGCAATGAGAAGACCTGGGTTCGATTCCTGGGTTGGGAAGATCCCCTGGAGAAGGGACTGGCTACCCACTCCAGTATTTTGGCCTGGAGAATGGAGCATGCCATGGACAGAGGAGCCTGGCAGGCTACAGTCCATGGGGTCGCATTGGGTTTCACCCTCATCCACACCTTTGCTAGATCACTTTAGACATTTTGTAGGGAGGAAGTCTAATTCAGATCAGATTCTATGTCAGTGTTGCTAGGATTTAAACTAGATGAAGCTACGGGACAAAGAAATGAGGTGCAAAGATGGAACGTCTGCTTCTCTCTTCTTAGGCTTATCAAGACCCCTTACAGACTAACGCAAACATCCAGAAATGTGATGAAGCCAGATTTTGCAAGGGCTGACTCTTAAATTTTCAGGAAATTTGCAAACCAATTGTCAGTTTAACAGTTTTTATTTAAAAATTAAGTTATATACGAATGAACCTGTTCACAGAACAAAAACAGACATATGCTTACTAAAGGAGAAAGGAAGAGAGGGAGGGATAAATTAGCAGGAGTCTGGGATTAGCAGATATAAACTACTATATATAAAATAAACAGCAAAGTCTTACTGTATAACATAGGAAACTATATTTAATATCTTATAATAACTATAATGGAAAATATGAAAAGAATATGGATATGTGTGTATATACACATATATAACTGAATCACTTTGTTGTACAGCAGAAACTAATGCAGCATTGTACATTAACTACACGTCAATAAAACAAATTATGCTAAAAATGGAATTATATAAACATTATCACATTATATCAAAACAAAGGTAATAAATGTTCAAAATTCATCACTTAAATATTTCACTACATTTTACTGTTATCTATGCTCTTTGGTTATTTACATCTATTACTTCTGTATGGTTGAAATATTACATAAGGGTGTGCTATTGTGCATCTGTTCTAATTTCATGTTCAGTAATATCCTGTTCCAAGAAGGCAATGGCACCCCACTCCAGTACTCTTGCCTGGAAAATCCTATGGATGGAGGAGCCTGGAAGGCTGCAGTCCATGGGGTTGCTAAGAGTTGGACACAACTGAGCAACTTCACTTTTACTTTTCACTTTCATGCATTGGAGAAGGAAATGGCAACCCACTCCAGTGTTCTTGCCTGGAGAATCCCAGGGACGGGGGAGCCTGATTGGCTGCTGTCTATGGGGTCGCACAGAGTCGGACACGACTGAAGTGAATTAGCAGCAGCAGCAGCAATATCCTGTTGGTAATTTGAAATCAACCATGTTGGAAGTATTTATACCACAGTAATTGGAAAACACTGCAAATCAGAGACTGACTTACTGTTCTGTTGACTGGCTAGACTGGGGCTCAGTGATTTATGGCTCAATGAACAAATCTAGCCCTTAACTTATTTTTGATGGTCCACAAGCTAAAAGTACTTTTTATATTTTTAAGGAGTTCTAAAAGAAGGAAGAGGAATAGGAGAAGGAGAGAAGAAGAGACAAAGATTCGCTTTTCCCTGCTGCTGCTGCTAAGTCGCTTCAGTCGTGTCCAACTCTTTGCGACCCCATGAACCACAGCACGCCAGGCCTCCCTGTCCATCATCAACTCCCAGAGTCCAGCAAAAGCCATGTCCATTGAGTGGGGAATGCCATCCAACAATCTCATACTCTGTGGTCCCCTTCTCCTCCTGCCCTCAATCTTTCCCAGCATCAGGGTCTTTTCAAATGAGTCAGCTCTTCCCATCAGGTGGCCAAAGTATTGAGTTTCAGCTTTAGCATCAGGCCTTCCAATGAACACTCAGGACTGATCTCCTTTAGAATGGACTGGTGGGATCTCCTTGCAATCCAAGGGGCTCTCAAGAGTCTTCTCCAACATCACAATTCAAAAGCATCAATTCTTTGGTGCTCAGCTTTCTTAATAGTCCAACTCTCACATCCATACATGACCTCTGGAAAAAACTTAGCCTTGACTAGACAGACCTTTGTTGACAAAGTAATGGCTCTGCCTTTTAATATGCTGCCTAAATTGGTCATAACTTTCCTTCCAAGAAGTAAGCGTCTTTTACTTTCATGGCTGCAGTCACCATCTGCAGTGATTTTGGAACCCAAAAGATAAAGTCAGCCACTGATTCTACTGTTTCCCCATCTATTTGCCATGAAGTGATGGGATTGGATGCCATGATCTTAGTTTTCTGAGTGCTGAGCTTTAAGCCAACTTTTTTCACTCTCTTCTTTTACTTTCATCAAGAGGCTCTTTAAAGGGTGGTGTCATCTGCATATCTGAGGTTATTGATTTTTCTCCCAGCAATCTTGATCCCAGCTTGTGCTTCCTCCAGCCCAGCACTTTTCATGATGTACTCTGCATAGAAGTTAAATAAGCAAAGTGACAATATATATACAGCCTTGATGTACTCCTTTTCCTATTTGGAACCAGTCTGTTTTCCATGTCCAGTTCTATGAGTTGATTATTTCCCCAAATGTCAAAAAAGTAAACATTAAATAAAAGTTTTAAAAGAACAAGTGTCAATGTAGCTCTGAAACTGTAATAGTACTGAGCTGAACTGCAACCAAGTTAAAAGGTCTTGGCATTCATTAATATTAACATATCAGGTGTTTTCAGCTCTTTGAGGGCAAGAGTCAGCCATTCTTCCTACAGTGCCCAGTGGAGGGCTGATCATACAAAAGCTGTTGTCAAAGCACTTGAGTAACTGGGGAGGATGCAGTGGGATCTGCAGAGTCAAAGATCCAGTGAATGACCAACAGGACTTCCCACAGGGTAGTCTTTATCTCTAGAGGCACAAGGAAATCCAACAAGTTGAATCAGTAACTGAACCACAATCTTAGCAAAGAGGAACCTGTGTGATGCAAAGTTGATACATTTATCAATTCACAGAGATCTAAAAAAAAAAAAAAAATCAACATTTTCTTAAATGTGTAGAGAAGATTCACAGTCTCCCTTGAAAATTTCTTTTATAGCAGAGCTTCTTAAATTTTGATGTGAATCAGAGTCAGCTGGGGAGCTTGTTAAAAGTATCTCTCCCCAGTCCACTCCCAGATGGCCTGATTTACCAGGTCTCCAACCAGATCTGCACACCCCTGGTTAAGAATCTTCTAGAGTTTCTAAATTCCTATTGTGAATACGTTTTTCAACTGTGCCTAACAAATTGATGTGCTACAGATCCACACACTCTTTAATCTGCAATTCTGAAACACAAAAGCTCTGAAATCTAAACGACTTTACCTAACTCATCCAGGAGCCAAACCTGTTGTGAGCTTAACTCTTTTGGGGGTAAAACCGGACCTGAACTGTCCAAATACGTTTTAAAATCTCAGTTCATCTAACTTTGTGTAGCTATAAATACACTTTGCTACAGAAATATTAACCTGGTGATTGCAAGGTGCCACTCCAGACCCTCTGGGGGTGTCACAAAAGCATGCTCCGTTTTATTTTCGTCAAACCATAAATATTTGATATGTGAAATATATTTGGTTCCAAGCACTTCAGATGGAAGACTGTGGGCCTAAATTAAATCCCTTGTAACTCCTGTTACTTCTCAAGGATGGAGGGTAGGAGGATTAAGAAAGGAAATTCACCAACATATACCCTTTGAGCAGCCTCAGTTTTCACAAAGTGCTTGATCTTCAGAAAGCAAGAGGCAGAAATACTTCACATTGCAGTGAACACAAGCTTCCTGGCTACCAGCTTTTGGAAGTCCTGTCGTTTCCAGGACTCACTCCAATACCTATCCACCCTGGTTCAGGTAAGACCAGCTCTTCATCATTTTTGATGCTCAATACATTTGTGTCATAAAAACAATCTACACCACATTTTAAGTATTTTGAAAGTTTCCCTAAGTCTAAGCCCCTATCAATGCAAAGAAATAGAGGAAAACAACAGAATGGGAAAGATTAGAGATCTCTTCAAGAAAATTAGAGATACCAAGGGAACATTTCATGCAAAGATGGACACAATAAAGGACAGAAATGGTACGGACCTAACAGAAGCAGAAGAGAAGAGGTGGCAAGAATACACAGAAGAACTGTACAAAAAGATCTTCATGACCCAGATAATCATGATGGTGTGATCACTCATCTAGAGCCAGACATCCTGGAATGTGAAGTCAAGTGGGTCTTAGAAAGCATCATTACGAACAAAGCTAGTGGAGGTGATGAAATTCCAGTTGAGCTGTTTCAAATCCTGAAAGATGATGCTGTGAAAGTGCTGCACTCAATATGCCAGCAAGTTTGGAAAACTCAGCAGTGGCCACAGGACTGGAAAAGGTCAGTCTTCATTCCAATCCCAAAGAAAGGCAATGCCAAAGAATGCTCAAACTAACGCACAATTGCACTCATCTCACATGCTAGTAAAGTAATGCTCGGAATTCTCCAAGCCAGGCTTCAGCAATACGTGAACCATGAAATCCCTGATGTTCAAGCTGGCTTTAGAAAAGGCAGAGGAATCAGAGATCAAATTGCCAACATCCAATGGATCATGAAAATATCAAGAGAGTTCCAGAAAAACATCTATTTCTGCTTTACTGACTATGCCAAAGCCTTTGACTGTGTGGATCACAATAAACTGTGGAAAATTCTGAGAGATGGGAATACTAGACCACCTAACCTGCCTCTTGAGAAATCTGTATGCAGGTCAGGAAGCAACAGAACTGGACATGGAACAACAGTCTCCTTCCAAATAGGAAAAGAAGTACATCAAGGCTGGTATGTTGTCACTCTGCTTATTTAACTTCTATGCAGAGTACATCATGAGAAACTCTGGACTGGAAAAAAACACAAGCTGGAATTAAGATTTCTGGGAGAAATATCAATAACCTCAGATATGCAGATGACACCACCCTTATGGCAGAAAGTGAAGAAGAACTAAAGAGCCTCTTGATGAAAGTGAAAGAGGACAGTGAAAAAGTTGGCTGAAAGCTCAACATTCAGAAAACGAAGATCATGGCATCGAGTCCCATCACTTCATGGGAAATAGATGGGGAAACAGTGGAAACAGTGTCAGACTTTATTTTGGGGGGCTCCAAAATCACTGCAGATGGTGACTGCAGCCATGAAATTAGAAGACGCTTACTCCTTGGAAGAAAAGTTATGACCAACCTTGATAGCATATTCAAAAGCAGAGACATTACTTTGCCAACAAAGGTCCGTCTAGTCAAGGCTATGGTTTTTCCAGTGGTCATGTATGGATGTGAGAGTTGGACTGTGAAGAAGGCTGAGTGCAGAAGAATTGATGCTTTTGAACTGTGGTGTTGGAGAAGACTCTTGAGAGTCCCTTGGACTGCAAGGAGATCCAGCCAGTCCATTCTGAAGGAGATCAGTCCTGGGTGTTCTTTGGAAGTAATGACGCCAAAGCTGAAACTCCAGTACTTTGGCCACCTCATGTGAAGAGTTGACACACCGGATAAGACTCTGATGCTGGGAGGGATTGGGGGCAGGAGGAGAAGGGGACAACAGAGGATGAGATGGCTGGTTGGCATCACTGACTCGATGGACGTGAGTCTGAGTGAAACTCCACGAGTTGGTGATGGACAGGGAGGCCTGGTGTGCTGCGATTCATAGGGTCGCAAAGTGTCAGACACGACTGAGCGACTGAACTGAACTGAAGCCCATATTATCCAGTCCCCTTTCAAGAACATCAAGAAAGCAGAGAGATAAGAGAGTTGGGTTCCAGGGACTGAGGTATAATCAAGAAGCAGTGTTCTTAAAATAAAACAAGAAAGGCATGAGGATGAAACCAAGAGAAGAAGATGCCTAGAACTGAAGTTCTAAGTAAATGCAAACTAATTAAGATGATCTTCTAAGTCCTGCATTACCTTGTCCAATTTTCTGTCCCCTCCACATCTTCACTCCATCACTGTTAACTTTATCCGGTTCACTGGAAAACTCCTTTTCCTACCCCTTTGGTATAAGCTGTTTTTTCTCCCTGAAATACTCTTCACACCCGTTCCCCTTTCATCTTGGGTCTTCTGTACACTATCCCCATCCCCAGGAAGAGTTATCCACCTCTACTGCCCAGCACTGTCTCTACCAGAGTCCATACCACTGCATTTTAATTGCCTGATAACTGTGGTTATACATAGTCTTAACTTTGCACCAGTCAGTGATCATCTTGGGGCTGTCTTCCATAATCACATTCCCAGTGCCTGACACCAAGCCTGCCTAGAAGTGACCCCATGCTCAACTGATGTGTGCTAAATCAATGTGTAAATGAACAGATGGATGGAAAGGAGGCAAGAAACAGGTCGGAGGCAAGAAACAGGTCGAAGGCAAGGAATGGTCCAGAGCTCTTTCTAGGAACACTGCTGGCATGTAGGTGTCCTCTCTTGCTGAGTGGGCTTTGGTTGGTGAGTGATAGCTTCACTAAAGGTAAAGAGGCAAGATCTGGAGCAGAAACCCAAACTCCCTCTTCCTGCTCCTTTTCCCCCCTTTCCTTCACAGTCAACAAAATTTCCATTATTTGTATTGTATTAATTTTCCCTCTCCCCAGTAAGCTTTACAAGAGTAGAGACTGTTTATCTAGTGTTCCCCACTTTATACTCAGCATCTACTGTCATGCCTGGAGAAGTTATACATAGTAAGTACTTGCTGAATGACTGAATGAATGAACAGATGTATGACATTTAATCTCTCAAGTTCCAGAGAATCTGTGTTTTGAGATCTCCTAGGGTCCCCCAAGCCTTCTTATGAGTAAGCAGGAAATTACAAATTGAGATAAAAGAATGAAAACTTATCAGACAAAATTTTATCAATCTATCCCAAAGGAACCTATCCACTCATCCCAGACAACTTATTCTTCTGAGAAATTAATGAACTTTAAACACTAAAATAATCACTTCTAAAATTCTTCATTTTCCAGTTGATACTCTAAAAGAAATCCCCCCTTGATTCAGATCCTCCCATTCCTACATTCATTCCATCTTTCATCCCAGAATCCCAAGAGAGATTTCTCCAGAAGACAAAGCCAGAGACCGATGTTTTCATGAACTTTTCTGTAATCATGAAAAGCTGCTTGGCAAAAGGTAGGAGAAAAAGGGATGTACTCTTCTCTGAACCCAATTTAAAAGAAAATTAGATGTCCTTCCACCTGGAAAATCAAAAGGCTTCAAGGAAATGTCTTGCCCCAGTAAGTATCTATCTTGGGAAACAAGCAATCAGTGGATAGAACAGAAACATCTTTGTATCATGATCACTATAAGCGCTGATGAAAATGAGAAGTTGAAACAATCTTCCCTGAAAACAAAGAATTTACGTTCATATTCATATTCCATTCTCCAGGTCTCTAGAGTCCAAATTCTCCTTACTTTTCCCAATTAAAAATAAATACGTAAATAACCAAAAGAAGTTTTTGAAAGAGTTTTGCTTCAAAAGAATAATGAATTCCCTAGAGGCTAATGCATAAAATTCCAGAAATGAAGTGGGATGAAAGGAGGCCTTTCAACATAATTTTGGTAGAAAGGGCTCAAATATATCATACATTCTTTATATTTCAGAAGAATGGAACCAAGACTTTTCTGAGTACCTCGATTTTTTCTGCTGCCCCTAAGTCTATCAAATATAGTTTGTCAAATTTCCGAAATCCACATCACTTTTTATAAGAACCAAACAAGACCATGAAGTATATATAAACAATAAAAGTCATATTAAAATATGTTCTGAGGACTTCCCTGGTGGTCCAGTGGCTAAGACTCCATGCTCCCAATGCAGGGTGCCTGAGTTCAATACCTGGTCAGGAAACTAGTTCCCACGTGCCACAGCACAACCAAATAAATAAATCTATAAATAAAATATAGATTCTGGGCAGTCCTTAGAGTACACACATTTGGTTGAAACTGATGTCTGTCCTGGCAAAATTACAGGTGACTACAGAGCATTAGCCTCCTGACTCATTTTTGAAAAGCAGAAATGTCAAATGTCAGGTCCATGCACACCAAGAGTCTACTGCCTGATTTTCTCTATCCCTCCAACCCAACCTCATCAAAAATAAACCATTCTGTACATGTTTATGGTTGATGTAAACTGTAGATTTATCTGTACAAAGGTGCTATCCCAACATGAGGAAACCTTGATCTGTTAATTAAGAACTGATTTCTGCCAGAAAGCAAAGAACTAAAATAGTCTCCTGATGAAAAGTGAAAGAGAAGGGTGAAAAAGTTGGCTTAAAACTCAACATTCAGAAAACTCAGATCATGGCATCTGGTCCCATCACCTCATGGCAAATAGATGGGGGAACAAAGGAAACATTGTCAGACTTTATTTGGGGGCTCCAAAATCACTGCAGATGGTGATAGCAGCCATTAAATTAAAAGACACTTGCTCCTTGGAAGAAAAGCTATGACCAACCTAGACAGCATATTAAAAAGCAGAGACATTACTTTGCCAACAAAGGTCTATCTAGCCAAAGCTATGGTTTTTCCAGTAGTTATGTATGGAGGTGAGAGTTGGACTATAAAGAAAGCTGAGTGCCAAAGAATTGATGCTTTTAACTGTGGTGTTGAAAAAGACACTTGAGAGTCACTTGGACTGCCAGGAGATCAAACCACTCAATCCTAAAGGAAATCAGTCCTGAATATTCATTGGAAGGACTGATACTGAAGCTGAAATTCTACTCTGGCAATCTGATGCGAAGAACTGACTCATTGGAAAAGATCCTGATTCTGGGAAAGAATGAAGGCAGGAGGAGAAGAGGATGACAGAGGATGAGATGCCTGGATGGCATCACTGACTCGATGGACATGAATTTGAGCAGGCTCCGGAAGTTGTTGATGGACAGGGAAGCCTGGCATGCTGCAGTCCATGGGGTCACAGAGTTGGACATGACTGAGCAACTGAACTGAACACCTAGAGAAGTTTTTAATGGCCAGGCAACTACAATCTCAAAGGAGAAAAATATAGAATGGCCAGACAACCAAATACAGAAAAATACAGAATGGCCAGAAAATCAAAATCTCAAAGGAGAAAAATACAGAAAAAAATCCAGGGAAGAGACAGACACATGAAGAATGAGGCAGAGGACAGAAGGGAAAGATGAAATCTAGGAAGATGTCATATTGTCCATTTTTTGTGAGCGTACAGAGAGGACCTTTGCAACACTCAGAATGATAATAACAATCCCATGTTTTTTTTCCTGCAGTAAATTCTTCATAGACTAAAGAGATAAAACAATCTGCCCACAAATTATAAGGCCAATTATTCAGAGTGATACATTTTACAGATACATGTGCATGTTTATTAATAAAGATCACATGGCCAAAACGACACACTGCGGAAATTGTAAACAATAATCGATTTTAAATAAATTTATTTTAAAAAGTCAAAACATTCAAAAAATATAAGCAGACAATTCCATATGAATATCTCCATCATCTGCAGTTGTTCATCCAGGCACAACTGGTAGTGGAGGTCTTGAATTTAAGTTTCAGCTACTCATTTACTCTGTGACTTTTGGCAAGATGCCCAACTTCTCTGGTCCTGAATTTCTACAGTTGTAAAATGGGATAATGATAACACTTACCTCACAGTAAGTGCTGTGAATAGCAAATGAAGCAATCAAATAGTTCCAAAATACCACAGTGTGACAAGTATTACAATCTGCAACAACAGGGGAGAAGGATGTGTGGATTTCTGATAAAGCTACGTAATCTATAACATGCCTATTCTTTGGATAGTACATCGTTCCTCCTCTTTTGGTGGTAAAATCATCTTTCTATTATTAAAACTTAAGAGTTGGAAAAGGTCCAGCTCTTTCTCTCTGTATGGTTTAGTAAGTGTCTATTGTTTTGGGTTTTATTCTGTTTGGTTTATTTTCCTCAGTTGGCAAAATAAACAGTAGGCAATTCAATATTATTTCTGCAAATTGTTTCTGAACTGTTATTGATCTCTGAAGTCCCAAAGTCAGAGTACTAAAATATTATGTGAATGACAGAGGACCCTATATGGACCTGAGCTGTGGTCACCAAACAGAATCAGTTGTGTTTGAAGACAAGTAGGGACCACCAGAAGGTAGCTTATTTACCTAAACAACAAAGGAAATTTAGACGAAAAAAATACTTATTGAAAGACAAGAAGTAGTTCCTCAGGCACAGCAGTTAATGATCAATGGAGTCAGAAGATGATTCTAATAAGGTCACCATGTTACCTGTCCCTTGAATTTATCTTTTATAATTTTGTATCTCAATAATACCCATGACGGCTAATTTTATATGTGAACTTCACTGGCCTGAAAGGCAATGCAGAAGACTGCTGCTGCTACGTCGCTTCAGTCGTGTCCGACTCTGCACAACCCCATAGAGGCAGCCCACCAGGCTCCCCCGTCCCTGGGATTCTCCAGGCAAGAACACTGGAGTGGGTTGCCATTTCCTTCTCCAATGCATGAAAGTGAAAAGTGAAAGTGAAGTCACTGAGTCGCGTCCAACTCTCAGCGACCCCATGGACTGCAGCCCACCAGGCTCCTCCGTCCATGGGATTTTCCAGGCAAGAGTACTGGAGTGGGGTGCCATTGCCTTCTCCGATGCAAAAGACTGGTAAACATTATTTCCAGATGTGTCTGTGAGGGTGTCTCCAGAAGAGATCAGCAACTGAATCCCTACACTAAGGGAAGGTCACCCTAGCCGATGCAGGTGGGCAACACTGAAACAGCTAAGAGCTCATATACACAAAAGGCAGAGGAAGAGTGAGTCCACCCTCCTGGTTGGGACACTCATCTCTCCTACCCTCAGACACCTGCATTCCTAGTTCTTAGGCATTTTGACTTGGACTGGAACTTAGACCATGGGCTTCCCTATTCTTCCTCAGCCCTCTCAGTTTGGACTGGATCTACACACCTGCTTGCCTGGGCCTCCAGACTGTAGATGGAAGACTGTGGGAGTATCTCCCATAATCGCATAAACCTATAACTCATAATAAATCTTTCTATCTATCTACTACCTATCTTTCTAGCTACCTACCTACTTAGCTACCTATCTTTTCATTCTGTTTCTCTGGAAAACCCTGGCTAACAAAAGGCCTCACTGAGACTTTCAAGAGGACTATAATAAAACTAAAAGGATTATTTTCACCCAACTTCATAAGCACTGGAGTAGGAGCAAAATAGTACTGCTTTGGGGCTTGAGGAATAAAGCCCCATTTGCGTCACAACAGGCTGAGGGTTCCTCTCCACACAGATGTTCTTATCACAGAGGCATCGGACAGCAAAGTCACTATGCTTAGGCAGCATCAAGGTGAGGAAAAACACCAGTGACTTTGGGAACACAATGAGACTGGGCCCTCAATTTAAGTTCCTTTGATGGCAGGCACTGGTAGCCATGGCAACAGGGAGGCACCTTCACAATGCTTCTTTTCAGGTGGCAGACCTCACCAAAATAAACCCAACCTGACAAGGAGGAAAATGGCCAACACCAAGTGGTAATTATGAGCATGCGTTCATGAGGACCTATGAAAGAGTCCACAGGGATGCCCAGAAATATAAGGGACCAAGACATAGTGTCAGCAGGCAGCAGGAATACAGAAGAGAGAGGTGGGGTCAGGAACTCCAAAGTATTAATACTATTTATTACTATGAGGTCCACTGGGGGAAGCCATGCTTCCTCCATTATTTCCAGCTATGTGACTATGGCTGAGTCCTTGAACATTTCAGAGCCCTGATTCCCTCTCCTAGAAAATGGAGTAACAACAGATACTAATAACTACTTCAGAAAATAATTTTAAGAATTAAAGAGGATGCCATGTTTGAAAGTGTTTCTTAAATGCTCAAGTGCTATGTAAATATTAGTTTTCATATTTAACAGTGGATCATTATGTGATGTTCAGTGCTGGCATCCTCTCAGGATTCAACCTGCAGTACATCCACTCCAAAAATCAGAGCTAGGAAAACATCTTCAAGGAAAAAGAATGAGGAGGGATTGATCTAGCTGGATTATAAAGTGGCATGGAGGAGAAACCCCAACCCAGTTATACCCAGAGAACTAACAAGCCATCAGTGTTGGGTGACACTGTGAAGGAAGGGAATATGATACACATACTGTGATTATGTAGATATTATTTCCTCTAAAGCTCTGGAAGGGAGAGATTATCACTCTTGTTTTACAGATCAGGCATACGTGACTCAGAGATGTGAAATGGCATAGCCAAGACCAGCTATATAAATAGAAGACAAGCTAATATTTTAAATCCAGATATTTCTAGATCTAATATCAGACAGCATTTTTGTTCTTTATTTTGACTAAACAGACAATCCACAATCACAGCAATCGTGACCTAAATATGATGACAAGTCATGAAGCACACTACCAGACCCCAAGCTTTCTACACTTTGCAAGCCCAAATCATTTTTTTTCATA
The DNA here is from genome assembly GCA_917880005.1 of Nanger dama. Lineage (NCBI taxonomy): Eukaryota > Metazoa > Chordata > Mammalia > Artiodactyla > Bovidae > Nanger > Nanger dama. The sequence continues at coordinate 22,293,798 of CAKJTW010000025.1, read as the reverse complement.
CCCAGTAGTCAGCTTGGCTTCTACCAAAAGGGTTTTTCCAGATAGGCTTCTACTTAAACACTTTTTAAAACATTCTTTTGGGTAGTAAACCATTTTATTTGTCTGCATGTATCCTGAATGATAATAGCTACAGAAATAAAGAGCAGCTGGGTCAAAGTGGAATGATGCTCAGTTGTAGATGTATCTGGCAGTGAAAGTAAAGTCCAATGCTATAAAGAACAATACTGCATAGGAATCTGGAATGTTAGGTCCATGATTCAAGGTAAATTGGATGCTGTCAAGCAGAAGATGGCAAGAGTGAACATCAGCATCTTAGGAATCAGTGAACTAAAATGGATGGGAATGGGAAAATTTAATTCAGATGACCATTTTATCTACTATAGTGGCCAAGAATTCCTTGGAAGAAATGGAGTAGCCCTCATAATCAACAGAGGAGTCTGAAATGCAATACTTGGGTGCAGCCTCAAAAATGACAGAATGATCTCAGTTCATTTCCAAGGAAAACCATTCACAGTAACCCAAGTCTACATCCCAACAACCAATGCCAAGAAGCTCAAGTTGACAGGTTCTATGAAGACCTATAAAACCTTTTAGAACACCAAAAAAAAAAAAAGATGTCCTTTTCATCATAGGGGATTGGAATGCAAAAGTAGGAAGTCACGCGATACCTAGAGTAATAGATAAGTTTGGCTTTGGAGTACAAAATGAAGAGAAATGGCTGATAGAGTTTTGTCAAGAGAACATACCAGTCATAGAAAAACCCTTTTCCAACAAAACAAGAGATAACTCTACACATGGACATCATCAGATGGTCAATACTGAAATCAGACATTATATTCTTTGCAGCAAAGATGCAAAAGCTCTACACAGTCAGCAAAAACAAAACCTGGAGCTAACTGTGGCTCAGATCATCAGCTCCTTATTGCAAAATTCAGGCTTAAATTGAACAAAGGTAGGAAAAATTAATAGGCAATTCAGGTATGACCTAAATCAAATCTGTTATGATTATACAGTGGAGGTGATGAATAGATTCAAGGGATGCGATCCAGTAGCAGAGTGTTTGAAGAACTATGGACAGAGGTTCATAACATTGTACAGGAAGCAGCGACCAAAACCATGCCAAAGAAAAAGAAATGTGAAAAGGTAAAGTGGTTGTCTGAGGAGGTTTTACACATAACTAAGGAAAGAAGAGAAGCAAAAGCAAGAGAGAAAGGAAAAGATACACTCAACTGAATGCAGAGTTCCAGAGAATAGCAAAGAGATAAAAAGCCTTCTTAAATGAACATTGCAAAGAAGCAGAGGAAAAAGAATGGGGAAAACCAGAGATCTCTTCAAGAAAATTGGAGATACCAAGAGAACATTTTATGCAAAGATGGGCACAAATAAAGGACAGAAACAGCAAAATCTAACAGAAGCAGAAGATATTAAGAAGAGGTGTCAAGAATACACAGAACTTTCCAAAAATATCTTAATGACCCAGATAACCACCATAGTGTGATCACTCACCTAGAGCCAGACATCGTGGAGTGTGATGTCAAGTGGCCTTAGGAAGCATCACTATGAACAAAGCTAGTGGAGGTGGAATTCCAACTGAGCTATTTCAAATTCTAAAGTATTACACTGTTAAAGTGCTACACTCAATATGTCAGCAAATTTGGAAAACTCAGCAGTGGCCACAGGACTGGAAAAGGTCAGTTTTCATTCCAATCCCACAGAAGGGCAGTGCCAAAGAATTTTCAAACTAGTGCACAATTGTGCTTATTTCACATGCTAGTAAGGTCAGGCTGAAAACCCTTCAAGCTAGGCTTTCCTAGTACATGAATCAAGAATTTCCAGATGTACAAGCTGGATTTAGAAAAGGCAGAGGAACCAGAGATCAAACTGCCAACATCTTTTCGATCACAGAAAAAGCCAAAGAATTTCAGAAAAATATCTACTTCTGCTTCATTGACTACACTAAAGCCTTTGACTGTGTGGATCACAACAAACTGTGGAAAATTCTTAAAGAGAATACCAGAACACCATACCTGTCTCCTGAGAAACCTGTATGGGAGTTAAGAACCAACAGTTAGAATCTTACATGGAACAACTGACTGATTCAAAATTGGGAAAGGAGTACAAAAGGCTGTATATTGTCACCTTGTTTAACTTATATGCAGAGTTCATCAGGCAATATGCCAGGCTGAATGAAGCTCAAGCTGGAATCAACACTGCCAGGAGAAATATCAACCACCTCAGATATGCAAATGATACCATTCTAAGGGCAGAAAGGGAAGAGGAACTAAAGAGCTTCTTGATAAGAGTGAAAGACGGGAGTGAAAAGGCTAGCTTATAATTCAACATTCAAAAACTAAGATTATGGTATCCGGTCCCATCATTTCATAGCACACAGATGAGGAAAAAGTGGAAGCAGTGATAAATTTTCTTTTCCTGGGCTCCAAAATGACTGTGGACAGTGACTCTAGTCATAAAACTAAATGATGCTTGCTCCTTGGAAGAAAAGATATGACAAAACTTGACAATGTGCTAAAAAGCAGAGACATCACTTTGACCACAAAGTCCATGTAGTCAAAGTTCTTCCAGTAGTCATGTATGGATGTGAGAGCTGGACCATAAAGAAGGCTGAGCACTGAAGAACTGTGGTGTTGGAGAAGACTTGGACTGCAAGGAGATCAAAGCAGTCAGTCATAAAGGAAATCAACCCTGAATACCCACTGAAAGGACTGATGCTGAAAAGCTCCAATGACTTTGGCCACCCATGTGAAAAGTAGATTCACTGTTAAAGACTCTGATGCTGGGAAAGATTGAAGGCAAAAAGAGAAGAGGGCAGCAGAGGATGAGATGGTTAGATGGCATCACTGACTCAATGGACATGCATCTAAGCAAACTCTGGGAGATAGTGAAGGACAGGGAAGTCTACTGTGCTGCAGTCCAAGGGGTTGCAGAGTCAGACAGGACCTAGTGACTGAATAATAACAAAAATTCTGAAAGCACTATAGCAAGATTGTTCAGATGAGAAATAAAACCACTTTACTGTGTGTAAATGAAACACTTGTAGCCTACATGGGGGAAAAGAAAAAACAACTTAAATTCAAAGCACATGAGCTGGGTGAGAATGAAGCAGGCGGTAAGCAAGGATGAGAACACCATGCAAGGAAAACCACAGGCTCGTGGCTTCCTGCTCTAGAATGCCATCATGCCAAGGGGATGATGTGGGACAGCACTTCTGGTAGAGACAGTGAACCATCATTCAGCTCTTTGTGAAATGGGGTTTGCAGGACAGCACATGTGGTAGTAATAGGAAAGATGCAATTCTCCTTGGCTGCTTTTCAAGCTTCACTATTTGGATAATTTGGGGGACTTTTTTTCAAACTTTGAGACATTCTCTCAGAACTAGACTGATTATGAGGGTATGTCTTGAACTCTGCCAACAGAGAAAACTTGGCTTGAGTTTATTTTTTAAGTCGTGTGCACTTTTGCTACGGATGAATATGCTTCCTTCCGATCAACCATCTTTTTCAGAAGACAAACTCAAATGCTGCCTTATAAGAGTTTAAATCTTTCCTTTACAGGATGAAGACCCTTCAGTATTGCTCCCAAAATAAAATCCCCAGTGTGCATTGTCAAGAAGTCAAGTCAAATGTTGAAAACAATCTCATTTCTGTCATCTGCAGTGCCCTGAACTTATTGGATAACTTTCTTTCAATGAGTCAAAACCCTAAGCAGTTCATTTGTGGCTTCCCTGCTGGCTCAGAGGTAAAAGAATCCGCCTGCAAAGTAGGGGACCTGAGTTTGATCCCTGGGTCGAGAAGATCACCTGTAGAAAGGAATGGCTACCTACTCAAGTATCCTTGCCTGGAGAATTCCATGGACAGAGGAGCCTGACAGGCTACAGCCCATGGGGTCACAATGAGTTGGACATGACTGAGCGACAGTTCACTTACTGTTTGCTTCCATCATGTCTGACTCTTTGCAACCCCATGCACTGTAGCCTGTCAGGCTCCACCGTCCATGGAATTCTCCAGGCAAGTATACTGGAGTGGGTTGCCATTTCCTTCTCCAGGGGATCTTCCTAGCCCAGGGATTGAACCCATATCTCCCACATCTCCTCATTGGCAGGCAAATTCTTTACCACTGCAACTTGTGGGAAATTCCATTTGTTTGTGAATCATTAAACTACCAGTGGAACAGTGTCAGACTTTATTTTGGGGGCTCCAAAATCACTGCAGATGGTTACTGCAGCCATGAAATTAAAAGATGCTTACTCCTTGAAAGAAAAGTTATGACCAATCTAGATAGTATATTGAAAAGCAGAGATATTACTTTGCCAACAAAGGTCCATCTAGTCAGGGCTATGGTTTTTCCAATGGTCATGTATGGATGTGAGAGTTAGACTATGAAGAAGGCTGAGCGTTGAAGAATTGATGCTTTTTAACTGTGGTGTTGGAGAAGACTCTTGAGAGTCCCTTGGACTGCAAGGAGATCAGTCCTGGGTGTTCACTGGAGGGACTGATGCTGAAGCTGAAACTCCAATACTTTGGCCACCTGATGTGAAGAGTTGACTCATTGGAAAAGACTCTGATGCTGGGAGGATTGGGGGCAGGAGGAGAAGGGGACGACCGAGGATGAGATGGCTGGATGGCATCACTGACACCATGGACATGAGTCTGAGTGAACTCCGGGAGCTGGTGACGGACAGGGAGGCCTGGCGTGCTGTGATTCATGGGGTCGCAAAGAGTCAAACACGACTGAGCGACTGAACTGAACTGAAACTATCTGACTGCTGTGGACTCTAGGTTCATGCTCAAGGACAAATAGTAGCCAAAATGAAGAACCTACAACTATTTGTTTTCACCAAATCCAAAGAGACTTTAAAGAAGAAGCAAGCCTAAAACATGACTTAAGTGAAACTGTCTCTCACATAAAGGAGATTTGGGGAGCATGGAGGAAAGAGGATGGAAGACAGAGAAGAGGCTCAGGTATGAGAGACTTAGGTGTGATCTCAGGCAAGTTGCCTGTCACCAGTTTTCTCAGCCACATCTATAAAATAGGAATGCAGATACCTCCCTCTTAGGGTTGACACATACATGAAAGGGCCACTGTGAAAGTCCCTGGTTTAGTCCCGGAAACAAAGTGATGCTCCATTATCGCCGGTTTTGTTCTTTCCTTTTTAAATCTGTCTCACAGGGTTCACGTGAAGAATGAATTCAATCATGGGAGATAGACTGGGGTCCCACTTATATGTGGGATGTTACAACAAGAAAAATGAAAATACAAGAAATGAGGATTTTTAAAGAACAAGGGCTCACCCACAGAATCCACCAAGGTCCAGAGGTGGGTACTATGCAGGTGTTAGTGACAGATTCAGTGAACCAAAGGCACTTATAACTAAATTATAAAATTGTCAATGCAAGTAGAGTTAGAGATATTGGCAGAAATTTACCAACAATGGAAGAGGAGAAGTAAAATATAGGAAAGTAAAAAGATCAGACAGAGTTTACAGTGTGGTTCTATGCATTGGAAACTAATAAGTTTCCAACCACTCATGAGTTTTGTGACCTTAGCTGAGTCACTGAACTCCAAATCAAATTTTTCCACTGTAGGGTAGTAATTATAAAAGCATATAGCACATAGATTGCACAGTATTAAATTTTGATTCCTACTTTCATCTTAGTACATATCAGTTCAGTTCAGTCGCTCAGTCATGTCCGACTCTTGTGACCCCATGAATCGCAGCACGCCAGGTCTCCCTGTTCATTACCATCTCTCGGAGTTCACTCAGACTCACGTTCATCGAGTCCATGATGCCATCCAGCCATCTCATCCTCTGTCGTCCCCTTCTCCTCCTGCCCCCAATCCCTCCCAGCATCAGAGTCTTTTCCAATGAGTCAACTCTTCTCATGAGGTGCCCAAAGTACTGAAGTTTCAGCTTTAGCATCATTCCTTCCAAAGAAATCCCAGGGTTGATCTCCTTCAGAATGGACTGGCTGGATCTCCTTGCAGTCCAAGGGACTCTCAAGAGTCTTGTCCAACACCACAGTTCAAAAGCATCAGTTCTTCGGCGCTCAGCCTTCTTCACAGTCCAACTCTCACATCCATACATGACCACAGGAAAAACCATAGCCTTGACTAGATGGACCACTAGCCTGACTAGTCGGCAAAGTGGGTTGCTCATAACTTTTCTTCCAAGGAGTAAGCGTCTTTTAATTTCATGGCTGCAGTTACCATCTGTAGTGATTTTGGAGCCCCCAAAAATAAAGTCTGACACTGTTTCCACTGTTTCCCCATCTATTTCCCATGAAGTGATGGGACCCGATGCCATGATCTTCATTTTCTGAATGTTCAGCTTTAAGCCAACTTTTTACTCTCCTCTTTCACTTTCATTAAGAGGCTTTTTAGCTCCTCTTCACTTTCTGCCATAAGAGTGGTGTCATCTGCATATCTGAGGTTATTGATATTTCTACCAGCAATCTTGATTCCAGCTTGTATTTCTTCCAGTCCAGCGTTTCTCACGATGTACACTTAGTACATGTAGAGAGAGATTTAATATATTCAAAGATTAAAATTACAAAATTACAAATGACTATGTAATTTGGTTAACCACCATAGCTGATTTCATTAGTAATAACTTCACCTTGGGTCTATTAATTCATCTTTAAATTACCACAAAATTTCTCACATTTCTTTAATTCAATAAACATTTGTTGAACGTGCACTACAGATCAAGTATCACATGAAATAACACAGGAGATGGTAAGAAGACTGCTTTGGTTTTGGATTTCTTTTTTCTAAGCCACAGCCTATCACAATCATCACATTGTGATAATCATTATTATAGAAGAATGTATTGTGAGAGATCAAAAAAGGAATGAGTAATTCACAAAACAAAGATCATGGCATCTGGTCCCATCACTTCATGGCAAATAGATCAGGAAGCAATGGAAACAGTGACAGACTTTTTTTTCTTGGGCTCCAAAATTACTGCAGATGGTGAAGCTTAAACTCCAATTATTTTCATCACTGATGCATAGAACTGACCCTGATGCTGGAATAGATTGAAGGCAGGAGGAAAAGAGGATCCAGAGGATGAGATGGCTGGATGGCATCATAGACTCAATAACATGAGTTTGAGTGAACTCTGGGGTTAGTGATGGACAGGGAGGCCTGATGTGCTGCAGTCCATGGGGTCACAAAGAGTAGGACATGACCGAATGACTTAACTGATGGGACCAGATACCATGATCTCCGTTTTCTAAATGTTGAGTTTTAAGCCAACAGCTTCACTCTCCCCTTCACTTTCATCGAGGCTCTTCAGTTCTTCACTTTCTGTCATAAGAGTTGTGTCATCTGCATATCTGAGGTTATTGATTCTCCCGGCAATCTTGATTCCAGCTTGTGCTTAATTCAGCCTGGCATTTTGCATGATGTATTCTGCATATAAGTTAAATAAGCAGGGTGAAAATGTACAGCCTTGACATACTCCTTTCCCTATTTGGAACCAGTCCGTTGTTCCATGTCCAGTTCTAACTGTTGCTTCCTGACCTGCATACAGATTTCCCAGGAGGCAGATCAGGTGGTCTGGCATTCCCATCTCTTGAAGAATTTTGCACAGTTTGTGGTGATTCACACAGTCAAAGGCTTTGGCATAGTCAGTAAAACAGAAACAGATGTTTTCCTGGAAATCTCTTGCTTTTTTGATGATCCAGTGGATGTTGGCATTTTGATCTCTGGTTCCTCTGCCTTTTCTAAAACCAGCTTGAACATCTGGAATTTCATGGTTCACATATTGCTGAAGCCTGGCTTGGAGAATTTTGAGCATTGCTTTGTTAGCGTGTGAGATGAGTGCAATTGTGTGGTAGTGTGAGCATTCTTTGGCATTGCCTTTCTTTGGGATTGGAATGAAAACTGACCTTTTCCAGTCCTGTGGCCACTGCTGAGTTTTCCAAATTTGCTGGCATATTGAGTGTAGTACTTTCACAGCATCATCTTTTAGGATTTGAAATAGCTACCTGGAATTCCATCACCTCCACTAGCTTTGTTCATAGTGATGTTTCCTAAGGCCCACTTGACTTCGCATTCCAGGATGTTTGGCTCTTGGTGGGTGATCACATGGTTATCTGGGTCATGAAGATCTTTTTGTATAGTTCTTTTGTGTATTCTTGCCACCTCTTCTTCATATCTTCTGCTTCTATTAGGTCTATACCATTTCTGTCTTTTATTGCATCCATTTTTGCATGAAATGTTGCCCTGGTATCTGTAATTTTCTTTGAAGAGCTCTCTAGTCTTTCCCATTCTATTTTCTTCCTATTTTTTTGCACTGATCACTAAGGAAGGCTTTCTTACCTCTCCTTGCTATTCTCTGGAACTCTGCATTCAAATGGCTATATCTTTCCTTTTCTCCTTTGCCTTTCTGAGCATTTGCTGATGCTGCTAAGTCACTTCAGTCGTGTCCGACTCTGTGTGACCCCATAGATGGCAGCCTACCAGGCTCCTCTGTCCCTGGGATTCTCCAGGCAAGAATACTGGAGTGGGTTCCCATTTCCTTCTCCAATATGAGCATTTACTATGCACCAAACAATATTCTAAATACTTTACAGATGGCAACTCATTAAGCATCACAGCAGTCTGAAATAGTTACTAGGATTATTTCCATTTTGCGTATCAGGAAACTGAAGCACAAGGAGGTCAAGTCACAGGTCCAAGGTCACAACTACTTTGTTCCAGCGTAGATAAAACTTGGAATTTGTTGTATAAGCGAAAGAAGATGCCAGTAGAAGAAAACTTGAAGGTACATGACAGAATGAGGATAAGAGACTGAGCGACACCATGGAGAAGACAGGAAGGGTGGCTGGAAACTGGTGATTGAAGATGATACATAGGAATGAGGTAAGGAGATAAACTCCCTGGTATTGGAAATAGGAGGAAAGAAAATCCGTGGTAATTCATAGGGTAAAAGGAAGAAAGGCGAGGACTGGGCTGTCTGCTGGTCTTGTCTGCCTGGTAAAATGAAGGCAAAGTTCACAGGTATGAGTCAGAAACCTGAGACCCATCCTCATTCCTGTCTCTGCCCCCACTTCCTGTGTTCACCCATCACCTGGTCCAGGTGATCCTGCCTCCCAAGTGTATCCACCATGGTGCCATGCTCTCCGTCTACAGAGCCACCACGGCAGTCCAAGTCACAAGTATCTGCAGCCTGGACTCTACAAGAGCTTCCAGCTGCTTTCCCCACTTCTTCTATTAACTCTCAATCCACACTCTCCATGCAATTGCCAGAAAGAGATTTCAAAAGTAAAAATTGACTCCAGCTCCTCTATGGCTCTTTGAATACAATAAAAATCCCTTACTCTGCCAAAACTGCCTCAGAGCATCTGGTCCAGCTCTCCTCTCCAGCCCAATCATAGACCATTCTCCCTCCCTGTCCGTAGTCCAGGCATCCTGACATTCTTTCCATTTTTGAAATAAACCCTGTTCTCCTTATTACTCAGACCTTTCTCCATTCTACTTGCACTCACTGAAATATTCTTTCCTAGCTCTTTCATTTATGACTGTGTGTAGGATTCCTTCTCTTTCCTGAAGCCTCAGGCTAAAAACTTTCTTCTCCAAAAGGCTGTCAATGACCAGCCTGTCTAAAAATCCCCTAACCACTGCCCCGGAGTAGGGATTTAGTAGTTAAGATGGTGGCATAAGGAAACTGCCCGATTTCAAATCCCAGCTCCATCACCTGTGTGACCCCCAGGTAAGAAACTGAATTGTTGTCCACTATAAAATGGGAATAATGTGAAGCAATTATTCACAGGGTAGTTGTGGTGATTCAGTGAATTAATAATCATAAGAAATTTATAAAAGTGCCTGGTCCTTATAAATGTTTAGTACAAATTTATCACCCCAGTACCTTGTCAATTCCAGCTAACACTTTAGTTTGTACTTTCGTGTTTCATGTTAACTGTATGGTTCAACCACTATTTCACAAGTTCTAAGAAGGCAGAGAACTGGTCCATATCTCCAATATAAAAATGCCAGTTGCTTAATAAATACTTAATGAATGGGGAATGCATGAATGAGTTCATATCATGTACAATTCAGTGTATAGGGCCTGAGAGAGACCAAACTGTCATTGAGAAGAGAGCTAAACTCGTTAATCATAGTGACCTATGGTGAGAATGTCTGAGAAGCTATGAAGGGTCTAAGAGACAGACAGCACAGTGGTTCCCAAGATGGAAAGTGTCATCAGAATCAGGAGAAGGCTCACTGAGAGTGGGACTAGATCAGGTGAAAGGATAGGAAGATGTGGGAGTAGAGGAAACATCTCAATTTTGGGTGAAGATGAGATCAAAAAGTAGTTATTTCTACCCTAGGGACCATGATTAGAGGCCAGATTAGGGTGATCAGAGTTGAGAGGTCAAGGAAGGGAGAGGAGCAATGTACTAGTAGAGTTATCAGTGTGAAACTGAATTCCCTGTGCATCAGGAGAGAGAGGTCAGGAAACACGACACCAACTCAGGGCTAAGGTCACTGAGAAAAGCAGAAGATCCCAAAGGACAGTTAATGAGAGCAATGAAGATGGGAAAAAACGGTCCAAGTGGTAATCTGAGTTTCTCAAAAAGAAGACTAAAGAGTGTCGACAGAAAAAGCAAGTGGCAGTGGGGAAAACTGCCAGCCCTTCTTCTTGTTCCACAAGTTCAAAGAAATGGGAGCACTCTGAAATAGAGAGGAAGCATTGTGTAGTCCAGATGGACATATCAGTGAAGCGGGGCAGGCAGAATGTGGAGACTGTTTGAGTCCTGGACAGACTTGACTAACATCAAGGTTGTAGTGATACAGTGAGATGCAGTGATGGTTTGATGGTCAGCTGCCTGAGTTTTGCCCTCTGATCTAAAAGGGATGGAAACCACACGCTGATTTTTAATCTAATCCAGATACTATGTCTGGAGGAATGGGATGCATCCGCCCCAAGGCAGAGAACCACCTTAAACTTGCTTCGTGGCTCTCTCTCAATCTGTCTCTCTACCCCTTTCCCTCTGCCCAGGGGTGACACAAATGCCCTGCTGCAACTGGTTGAAGCATCCTTCCTGTAGGCCTCCCCAGCAGATATCAGGAGAGAAAGGACAGAAATCAAGTCCATATTTAGGAAGGAGAAAATACCAGAGGCTATTGACAGCGCCGTAACTCCCGAGGGGAAATCTCCGGCTGGAATTTGTCTAAACGGATGCAGGAATTTGCCATTTTTCTCATCCTTCCTCATGTGCACTGCTCAACAGCCTCTTCAGATCAGAGTCAAGGCTGCAGCCTGCATTAGCTAGATCATGGGGGATACTTGGGTGAAATACTAGCGCTCAGCCCTCCCTCATTTTGAGCACTAGGTCAGGTGAATTACTTCAAATACATGCAAGGCCCTTCTGTTTCCATGGTAACTGCTCCAAGAACCGTAACAATGTCAATCATAGAAATGGTGAAATCATAACTTGAACCCATCTTGCTGACAAAGATATCTTGAGAAGTAGCCGCTGCTCAGTATCAGACTCCCGCGTCGCATTTGGGGGAGAATGTTTTGTTTATGTCCAATCAGTTATGGGAATAAGGGCAAACAGTGGTTAGTCATTTTCCTTCTGCTTCGCCAGGTCCACCTCTGTCTGTATTTTGCTGATAGGCTTGTAACTCATTTTCCCTGCTTGAAATTTACAGATGGAACAATTCATTTTTCCACTTCCTTTTCCTGCATAGGTGTAAGCACTTGAAGACAAATTATTGATTTTTTTTTCCTATGCACTTAAAAAAAAAAAATGGCTTGTTCATTTTCATTCCACTGTGTTCGTTGCTTTAATTTCTCAGTACCTGTTTTGATGAAGAAAACACAATATCTGGAGAGGAAGTTCTAATCTGGGGATCCTGAAATAAGATCCAGTATCTTTTGCCAGTCCTGAAAAATGGAGCAAACATTTCAGTTCACAGATTCTAAAATAAATAAGGAAGGTGAAGAGTAATTGTCATTTCCTGTTCATGCAAAATCTATACTCTGGATTCTAAACTGATCTCCCCAGAAGCAGTAAAATCACATCTAGAACCTACATGATAATTCCACCAAAAGAGTGTTTGGGCACATTAACCTTCAAAATCCGTTGGCCATTTTATTGGCTTGGCTTCATTTTTTAATGTATATTTTAGGACACTCTTTCCCTGTACAATATTTTTATCTTCCTTTCTCCTCTAAAGAATTTCAAAGCAAGAACATTTCTGTGGGTTTATGAGAGCCTTCAGTCTGGACTCTGAATTGTTACAAAGCCAATATTTTTTTACATTTTTCTTCTTAATAACATTCTTTGACCCAGAGAGAACTAAAAAAATAAGCTATTTGATGTCTAAAATTGCAGAGATAAACTGACACTGTGTTCTGAAGGTGTCTTTTCATGAGAAAAATGGAATTGTTAAAAAATGTAATCAAGTTATACAGAGCTTCTCACCCTCAGGTCATCAGTTCAGATCTATCTGAGGTGCAAAGTTGCAGAGAGCTGTAGTGGTCGCTGGGCTCCCAGTGCCCTCTGAGAAACGAGTTGGAGGTCCCGGGAGGAGGCCACCGCTTGTGGTCACCACCCGCATAAGTGACTCCCATGGACTCTTCCAGGAATAACCACTCCAACGGAAGCACAAAGATTTGGCCCTAGATTCCTAAGTCGGTCCTGAGTACCGTTATGTCCACAACTGTACATTCTCAAATGTTGAGCTCCATGGGAAACAGAAGGCTTTTTTTTTTTTAACTCTGGAAAACTTTTCCTCAGTATCCTGCTTAATTCAGCTGAGTGGTGACAATCCAAGAAGTATGAAGGTAAATGAGGAGGGAAAAAAGGGAATAGAAGACAAAGAGGAGCTGGAAATTAAAATAAACTAAATATGAAAAACTAAAAGCAAGAGAGAACTCAAGATTAAAAGAAGCAGGAAAAGGATAAACGGAAAAGAAAACAGAAAGGAAGAGGTAGGGGGAAAGGAGAGAGAAAGGAAGGAGCAGGAGATGTGAAATTCTATCATGACAATGAGTAGAAACCTCTCCATTCCAGGAGGGCTTTTGTTTGTTTTATATTCCTTATTCTCACAACAAGGATCTTCCTGCTACAGGAATTTTGCTTTTACAAAAACTAAATCTGGCACACACACACACACACGAATCCAGACTTAATAATCACCCTCCAAAGAAAGGAAGTCACTGGGGAAGATTTTGCACTTCAGTCCCACAGGGAAAGCATCCCTTCATCTCAGATTAGAAGCCCAAGGTATGAAAAATTGTAATAACCCAGAAAAGGACCCATCCGACTGTGTACCATGGCCCCAGGGAAGAAGCCTCACATCGATACTGGATGAGGGAGGAGACTGGGTGTTTGATTTCTGTTACCAAAGTGGACTTCTGTGGACCACACTCCCATCAAGGGAACCGCAATTGAAAGAGTAGTTCTTGATTTGTTTGAAATTCTCATTCTTTGCTAACTTGATATGAAAAAATTACAGTTCTTAGGGCTTCCCTGGTAGCTTAGATGGTAAAGAATCTGATCGCAATGAGGAGACCCAAGTTTGTTCCCTGGGTCGGGAAGATCCCCTGGAGAAGGGAATGGCAACCCACTCTAGTATTCTTACCTGGAGAATTCCACGGACAGAGTTGCCTGGTGTGCTGCAGTCCATGGGGTTGCAAAGAGGGCTGGACACAACCGAGAGACTAACACACAGAAAACAGTTCTTGCATTCTCTCCCTCAGGAAGTTAAAGAAGACAAAGAGATATATTTTAGGCTATGGGCAATTTAATTACAAAGAAATGAGAATCAAACAAAAATGTATATAAAGAAATGATATACGACGTTCTGAAGGTGACAGGAACAGGAATATGGCAGAAGATGTGATGTGACCCCAATAGTACCAAGAATTCTTTCAGGAAGGAACCTCTCTTCTTCTGTTCGTATCAAGGGGATTTCTACTTCCCTCCCTATAGGACAGGCCTCAGAAGTAAATCTGGAGTGGTCTTCCAGTTTCTCTTAACCATATGACTTGCTGTAGAACTAGGTTGGTCGGTGACAGTCTGTCATCCAACGGGCCACAGCTCTACCAAAGTGTGGGTGGGTCAGTGCATTCAGAGGCCACCACTGTCTAAGATGCCTTTTCTCTCCTGTTTCTTCTTACGCTTACCTGTGTGTGAATAGACTGCTCTCTAACTGCAGTTTTAGACTCCAGAGAGGATAAAGATTCCTGGGCAGAGATTCTGTAGAGCATGGAGAAAGTTAACCACTTCCTAGCTCTCCACCTACTTGCAATAAAAGAAGTAAGTTAAGTTGCTCCCACTGGACATATGTAAATAGTGTCCATTCTAGTCAGAAAATAGGAGATCCAATTCCATTCTCCAATCTAGTTGTTGTTAGAGCATCTTGCATTTGAGAAGCATGGAGGGAGATTTATTTGACATTTCCCTGGTACCTCTAATAAAACTCACACTTGAATTGCCTTTGTTTCTCTTCCCCCATTCTCAGTAAATAACAGATAAATGGTACCTCTATCTGTCAACAATAAAATGATATAAACTGCTACTCATCCAGTACTTCTTATACATCAGTTTCTGAGTTAAATGCTTTATACATATACTTCTAAATTCTAATAAGTCAATAGTGCAAGTGAAGTCACTCAGTCGTGTCCGATTCTTTGCGACCCCATGGACTGTAGCCCGCCAGGCTCCCCTGTCCGTGGGATTTTCCAGGCCAGAATACTGGAGTGGGTTGCCATTTCCTTCTCCAGGGGATCTTCTCAACCCAGGGATTGAACCCAGGTCTCTCGCACTGCAGGCAGATTCTTTACCATCTGAGCCACCAGGGTGTTATTATCCTTTTTAAAAAATACCCATGAGACCAAGAGAGGTTCAGTTAACATGCTCAAGACACATGGCTAACAAAGACTCTGAACCAGGATTTAAATTGCAAGTTTTTGCCTCTGAAATCCCTTATTTCAATAAATAATAATATTTATATAAATATCCCTAGTTACTTTTTTCAAAAACTTTATAGGACTCCTGATCAAGCTGAAGACTTAACAGAAGTGTTTTGCCATTTCTCCCTCTCCAAACAAATCACAATGATTCAGAGGTACAAAAAGATATGACGCAATGACAAGAGGATGGGGAAGAAGGTGACAGGAATGAAATTCTGGAAACTAGAAAGCAGATGGAAAGGTAGTAACTTATTCATTAGACACATGGGAATTTAATTCTAAACTGATGATGAGGGTATTCCAGAAACAAGCCTATGCAAGTGGAAGAACTCAAGAAAGCTCAGGAATTCATGGCTCAGTGAATTTTTGAAAGTTGGAGACAAATGAGACAAACAGGAGTAAAGTTGGAAATTTGGATCAGAATCTGCAGCTGGAGGAAGCTCTCCTCGCATTGCAGCAGAAGACTAGATATAAGCTCCGTAAAGAGACTGAACCAGACATTCTGGTCTCAGGGTTATTAAGCAGAGCTGAAGTCTGATTTCTTACTGAAAACTGGAGGGGAGATGAAGGTCTATTTACTGAATGCTAAAAGCACCAGTCTCCTTACCCAGTTCAGCAACAGGAGTACTTGGAAGCCAAGCATATCTTCTCCAGGAGGAAGACTGGAAGATTCATCTCGGGGACAGTAATCAGCCCAACAGAAAAGAGCTGAAGGTACTCTTAATTGTTTTTGTCCTTGTACAATCCTACCAGATCATCCTACAATGAAACTCACCATTTAACAAGCTCTGTCCCTGCTCCCAGAATGTTCATTTCCCTAAGTTTTCAATGTCCTGCTTTTTGATGAAATAGTCCCACATCACCAGATACTTGAGGGAAAGCTTCTGATGTAAAAGAAATCAAGAAGTAAAAGGATCTTACAGGAAAGAAAAATAATGCAGGGACCAAAAGAAAACATCTCCAAAAAACTGACCTCTTCACAGAAATTTTTAAAAAAGAATATTGTAAGGGTAAAGAAAGAGTATGCATCTACTAAATAAGAAGAATCAGTCTGCATAAAATGAGATCTTTTGAAATTACAAATAAGTGAGCAGAAATAAAATCAATACAAGGGTTGGAAAATAAAGTTGAGAAAATCTTTTAGAAAGTACAAAAGAAAAGAGATGGAAACTAGAGGGGGAAAAGAGAGAAATTAAAGTCATAGTTTGGAATGTCTAGAGAAGAGAATAGAGAAACCAGAGCAGAGAAGAAAATTCAGGATCAGTCTCCCCTATTCCATGAAACTAGAAGCACAGTATTACAGCCAAATATCCCTACTGTCCTGTTTTGAAGAATCTAAGACAGCCTTTTCTTATTTCATCCATTTCCATCTCCTTTAGTTAAAACTGGCAGTGTTTCTGTGGATATAATCCTATCTCCAATTCTGGTTTCTGCTGAAGTGGCTGACTGAATTCATAGTTCCCATATATACTAATATCCTTATCAAATGGTTGTTCAGCCTCCCTTCAGAACTAGTTTCCTCATTTTTTTTTTTCTGTAATATAGTTAGGCTGCAAATTTTCTAAATCTTCAAGTTCTGGTTCCTTTCACTTAGTTTCTTCTTCATATTTCTCATCTCACATTTTATCATAGCAGTCAAGAGGACTCAGGATGTATTTTCAACATTTTGCTTCAAAATCTTCTCACTTAAATATCTCATTTCATTGTTCACAAGTTCCTCCTTCCAAAACACACTGCTGCTGCTAAGTTGCTTCAGTCATGTCCAACTCTGTGCGACCCCATAGACGGCAGCCCACCAAGACGCCCCGTCCCTGGGATTCTCCAGGCAAGAACACTGGAGTGGGTTGCCATTTCCTTCTCCAATGCATGAAAGTAAAAAGTGAAAGTGAAGTCGCTCAGTCGTGCCTGACTCTTCATGACCCCATGGACTGCAGCCTACCAGGCTCCTCCGTCCATGTGATTTTCCAGGCAAGAGTACTGGAGTGGGGTGCCACTGCCTTCTCCACCAAAACACACTTAGAATGCAAGTTTTCTGTCACTTTATAACAAGGATTGCCTTTTCCCTGGTTTCCAATAATGTGTCCCTCACTTCCATCTGAGACCTCATCAGAATGACCTTTAACATCTGTATTCCCACCAACTTTATGTTCATGATTATTGACATAAACTCCAGGAAAACAGAGGCTTTCTCTCTAGCTCTGCTCTTTTCTGAGTCCTCACAAGAATCATCTTTAATGTCCATATTTCTGTCAACAATCTCTTTATAGCAAGCTAGACTTTTCAAGCATGCACCTCAAAGTTCTTCCAGCCTCTAGCCACCACCCAGTTTCAAAGCTGCTTCCACATTTTAAGTATTTGTTACAGCTCCAACCCATTTCTTGATTTCAAAATCTGTCTTTAGTCAGCTTGGGTTAACATAACAAAATACCACAGACTAGATGACTTAGCCAATAGAAATTTATTTTCTCACAATTCTTGAAGCTAGAAGTCTCAGATATGACAGAGCTGGTTTCTGATAAGACCTCATTTGTTGGGTGCAGATGGTCATCTTCTCACTATGCTTCACATGGCAGAGAGAGATCTCTTCCTCTTCTTAGAAGGTCACCAGTACCATTCAATTAGGTCTCCTCTCTTAGGAGCTCATTACCTCCTAAGGACCCATGATTTAGTCGCTAAGTCATGTACAACTCTCCCAATCCCACGAACTGTAGCCTGCCAGGCTCATCTGTTCATGGGATTCTTCAGGCAAGAATACTAGAGTGAGTTGCCATTTTGTTCTCCAGGTGATCTTCCTGACCCAGGAATCGAACCCGAGTCTCCTGCGTTGCAGGAAGATTCTTTACTGATTGAGCTATTAGGGAAGCCCCTTTAAGGACTATCTCCACCTAATTAAACTCAAAAGCCTTTGCACAGCAAAGGAAACCATAAACAAAACAAAAAGCCCACAGAATGAAAGAAAATATTTGCAAATGATGCAACCAACAAGGAATTAACCTCTAAAATTTACCAATAGTGTACGCAACTCAGTATCAAAAAAACCCAACAATCCAATCAAAAATGAGCAGATGATCTAAATAGACTTTCTCCAAAGAAGACATACAGATGCCAAGAGGCACATGAAAAGATGCTGAACATCACTGATTACTAGAGAAATGAAAATCAAAACTACAATGAGATATCACCACACACTAGTCAGAATGGCCATCATCAAAAAAATCTACAAACAATAAATGCTGGAGAGGGTGTGGAAAGAAGGGGACCCTCCTATACTGTTAATGGGAATGTAAATTGGTACAGCCACTATGGAGAACAGGGTATGGAGGTTCCTTAAAAAACTAAAAATAGAGTGGCCGTATGATCCAGGAACCCCACTCCTGGGCACATATACAGAGAAAGCCATGGTTTGAAAGGGTACATGCACCACAATGGTCATTCTAGAGCTGGTTACAATAACCAAGCATGCACGCGCACATGGGTGCTAAGTGGTTTCAGTCGTGTCCGACTCTCTGTGACCCTTCGGACCACATCCCACCAGGCTCCTCTGCCATGGGGTTCTCCAGGCAAGAATACTGGAGAGGGCTGCCATGCCCTCCTCCAGGGGATCCTCCTGACCCAGGAATCTCTTAGTCTCCTGCACTGACAAGCGGGTTCTTTACCACTAGCACCACCTGGGAAGTCCAACCAAGACACGGAAGTACACTAAATGTCCATTACAAGAGAATGAATAAAGATGTGGTACATATATACAGCGGAATACCACTCAGTCATTAGAAAGAACGACAACGCCATCTGCAGCAACATGGATGGACTTGGAGATTATCATACTAAGTGAAGAAAGTCAAAGACAAATACCACATGATGTCACTTACATATGGAAGCTTTAAAAAAACGATACATACGAACTTATTTACAAAACAGAAACAAACTCACAGACACAGAAAACAAACTTAAGGTTACGAAAGCCGAAGAGTGGTGGAGGGGAATAAATTGAGAGTTTGGGATTGACATATACACGCTACTATATTTAAAATAGATTACCAACAAGGACCTACTATATAACACAGGGAACTCTACTCAATATTCTATAATAACCTAAATGGGAAAATAATTCCAAAAAGAATAGATTTATGTATATGGACAACTGAGTCACTTTGCTGGAGAAACTAGTTTCACCAGAAACTAACACAACACTGAAAATCAACTATTCTCCAATATAAAATAAAAATTTTAAGGAAAGACTATTTCCAAACAGTCACACTGGGTAGGGCTTTAACATAAATTTGGGTAGGGAGACTCAATTCAACACAGCCAAGGACCAAAGGCTCTAAGATGGATGTCACAAAAAAGAAAATGTAAAACATAGATTATCTGAGGAATCTGAATACAAAAGGAAGAGATATATTCAGTGGCAAATAGTTCAGGGATGAAACAGCAATATATGCACAGAAAAGTGAACAAAAATTTTTCCAATTATTTTTAATTCCAGGAAAGTAAACTACCTCCTCCTACCCCAAAAGGGAAATGTAATCATAATACACTCCATGATTCAGGTGTAAATAATGTTTATTTAGTCATAACTGTGTAAACACTGAGTCTGTTTTTAGATCTCAAGTGCAGATGGTTGAGTCAATCACATTGCTCAATCCCGAGCTCACCAGCCCTGGTCTCAGCAGAACCCTCCCTTCTTTATTTATGCATTTCCCTTATTTCCATCTCCCCATCTACAACCACCTTGATACATGTGAAATGTATCATTTCATTTATATGAGTTCTTTTAAAAGGTATATCAAATTATATGCACATATTTTCCATTTATACAAGCTTAATTTGCTGAGTATCTTAGGCTTTTTCTTTACCTCTTTCATTCAGCACCATTTTTTAGAACTATGCATCCTGCTGTGTGCACCTCAAATTCATTGCTTTCAACTCACAAATAGTCCTCAAAATGCATCCACCATTTGTACTTATCTGCCCTTTACTGATCACCAACCCAACTGTCTCTGACTTCCTGCTATCACAAACAAAGTAGAATTTCTGTCGAACGTACATCTTGGAGTGTGCCAGAGGAGCAAGCAGTGGCAGAGGTGGCAGAGCACTCTCCAGAACTGCTGCTCTGGCTCATACTTCCACTGCGGAACTTGGCAGTTTCTGTATTGCCACAGACCTGACAACCCTTGGCACCATCCAGCTTCCCAACCATGGCCAATCTGGTGGAAGAAAAGTAGCATTTTGACATTTTCATTATTCTAATCACCAATGGGTTTGAGCATCTCTTTCTGTCCTTACTAACCCATGGGTTTTTTTCATTTTGGAATTAACTCTTCATACCTTTCCCTCATTAGTTTTTACTAATTTCTTATATTTTTGACTTGTAGAAATTCTTCTACAGTTTAGAAACTGGTCTCGTTTATTAATAATTTAGAAAACAAAGCATATCACTGATGAACCAGATGCAAAAATCATCAACAAAGTTCTAGCAAACAGAATCCAACAAGACATTAAAAGGATCATTACACCCTGATCAACTGGGATTGATCTCAGGGATGCAAGGATTCTTTAGTGTGATGCATCATAGTAACAAATTGAAAGATAAAAACCACATGACCATATCAACATTGCAGAGAAAGTTTTTGACAAAATTCAACACCCACTTATGATTTTAAAAAAAAATCTTCAGAAAATCAGCATAGAAGGAACCAACCTCAACATAATAAAGAACATGTATGACAAACCCACAGCAACCATTATTCTCAAAATGAAAGCATTTCCCCTAAGATCAGAAACAAGACAAGAGGGCCCACTCTCACCACTATTACTTAACAGTTTTGAAAGTCATAACCACAGCAACAGAGAAGAAAAGAGAAAAGAATCCAGATTCGAAAAGATGAAACTCTCACTGTCTGCAGATGACACGAAGCTATACATGTGTGTGCTCCATGCTGTGCTCAGCTGCTTCGGTCATGTCCAGCTCTTTGCAACCCCATAGACTGCAGTCCGTCAGGCTCCTCTGTCCATGAGATTCTCCAAGCAAGAATACTGGAGTGGGTTGCCATGCCTGCCTCCAGGGGATCTTCCTGACCCAGGGACTGCACCCACATGTCCTTCATCCCCTGCACTGCAGGTTGATTTTTTTACCACTGAGGCACAGATACTATACAGAGAAAACCCTACAAAATGCCACCAAAAACTACTAGAGCTAATCAATGAATTTAGTAAAGTCATAGGATACAAAATCAATACACAGAAATCCCTTGAATTTCTATACACTAATAATGAATCAGAAAGAGAAATTAAGAAAACAACTCCATTCACCATTGCAACAAAAAGAATAAAATACCTAGGAATAAACCTACCTAAAGAGACAAAAGATCTGTTTGCAGGAAAACTCTAAGACACTGATGAAAGAAATCACAGACAACAAAAACAGAGAGATACACAATGTTCTTGGATTGGAAGAATCAATATTGTCAGAATGATTATATTACTCAGAGCACTCTATAGGTTCAGTGCAATCCCTATCAAATTACCAATGGCATTTTTCACAGAACTAGAACAAAAATTTCACAATTTGTATGGAAACACAAAAGACCCTGAATAGCCAAAGTAATCTTGAGGGGAAAAAAAAAAAAAAAACAAGAGCTGGAGGAATCAACCTCCCTGATTTCAAGTTATACTACAAAGCTACAAGTCATCAAGACAATATGGTACTGACATAAAAACAGAAATATAGACCAATGGAACAAGATAGAAAGCCCAGAAATAAACCCATATACCTATAGGCACATTATCTTTGACAAATGAGGGAAGAATATACAATGGAAAAAGACAGCCTCTTCAATAAGTGATGCTGGAAAAACTGGACAGCTATGTGCAAAAGAATGAAATTAGAAATAAAATGGACTAAAGACTTAAATGTAAGGCCAGAAACTATAAAAGTCATAGAGGAAAACATAGTCAGTACACTCTGATGGAAATCACAGCAAGATTCTTTCTGATCCACCTCCTAGACTAATGGAAAAGAAAAAAAATAGGTGGCACTCTGTTTAAAACTTAAGTTTCTTACATAGCAAAGGAAACAAGATGAATAGGCAACTCTCAGAATGAAAGAAAATAACTGCAAATAAAGCAACTGACAAAGGGTAAATCTCCAGAATCTACAAACAGCTCATACAGCTCAATATCAAGAAAGCAAACAACCCAATGAAAAAAGGACAGAAGACCTAAGGCAGACACTCCAAACAAGACACACAAACGGCAAACAAACATAAGAAAATATTCTCAACATCACTCATTATTAGAGAAATTCAAGTCAAAATTACAATGAGGGACCACCTCATACCAGTCCGAATGGTGTGACTGTTCATCATCAAAAAAATCTACAAACAATAAATGCTGGAAAGGATGTGGAGAAAAGGGAAGCCTCCTGCACTGTTGGTAGGAATGTAAACTGATAACACCATTACAGAAAATAGTATGGAGATTCCTTTTTACAAATTAGGAATACATCTGCCTAGGAATGTATGGGCAGGAATGTATGACCCAGGAATCCCACTACTGGGCATATACCTTGAGAAAATCACAATTTAAAAAAACACATGTACCCCAATATTCATTGTAACTATTTACAACAGCCAGGACATGGAAGCAACCTAGATGTCCATCAACAGACGAATGGATAAAGAAGTTGTGGTACATTTATACAGTGGAATATTACTCAACCATAAAAAGGAAAAATTTGAGTCAGTTCTAGTGAGTTGGATGAATCTAGAGCCTCTTATGGAGAAGTCAATGGCACCCCACTCCAGTACTCTTGCCTGGAAAATCCCATGGACGGAGGAGCCTGGTAGGCTGCAGTCCATGGGGTCGCGAAGAGTTGGACACGACTGAGCGACTTCACTTTCACTTTTCACTTCCATGCATTGGAGAAGGAAATGGCAACCCACTCCAGTGTTCTTGCCTGGAGAATCCCAGGGATGGGGAAGCCTAGTGGGCTGCCATCTATGGGGTCGCACAGAGTTGGACACAACTGAAGCGACTTAGCAGCAGCAGCAGAGCCTCTTACACAGAGTGAAGTAAGTCAGAAAAAGAAAAACAAGTATCATATATTACTGTGTACACATGGAATCTAGAAAATGTTACTGATGAACCTAGTAGAGAATGGACTTATAGACACAGGGGGAAGGTGAGGGTCAGATGAACTTAGAAAGTAGCATTGACATATATACAATATCATGTGCAAAATGCAATGAGTAGGAAGTTGCTAAGCAACACAGGGAGCCCAGCCTGGCACTCTGTGATGACTGAGAGGGATGGGATGGAGGGAGGGAATATATGTATATTTCCCTTAATTTATATATATATGTGTATATTTATATATATATATACACACATATATTTCCCATAATTATATATAATTATGACTGATCCACATTGGTATATGGCAGAAACCAACACAAAATTGTAAAGCAATTTAAAAATAAACAAGAAAACTAAGCAAACAAGGACATAAGACCATTAATAATTCCATGAAAACCAAGAGTTGCACAGAAAGGAAAATTTAATCATACTCATTACATGACCCAGATGCAAGTAATATTTTCACAATCATAACAGTATAAACACTAAATTTAACAAAAAACATTACCAGAAAGATAGGAGGCCTAAAAGTGAGTGGAAGGAAGATGTAAAGATGAGAGCTGAATCTCATCTTGTATGTTAGGAAAACAATAGATAATTCTTATGGGTTGAATTGTGCCCAACCTCCAAAAAGGTATATTGAAATCCCAACCCCTCGTACCTCAGGATGTGACCTTATTTGAAAACAGAGTCTCTATAGGGTTAATCAAGCAGAAAAGAGGTCCTTAAGCTGGGCTCTAATCCAATATGTCCAGGGTCCTCATGAAAAGAGGGAATTTGGACACAAACTTGCACAGCGAGAATGTCATGTGACGATAAAGGCAGAAATCAGAGTGAGGCAGCTACAAGTCAAGGAACACCAAAGTTACCCAGCAGGGACAGATTCTTCCTCAGTACGCTCAGAAGGGCCCAACCCTGCTGACACCTAGATCCCAGACGCCTAGTCCTCCAGATCACAGGACAAAAAATATCCGATATTTAAGCCACAAATTTGTAGCACTTATTTATGGCAGGGCTAAGAAGTTTCAGTTGGTAGGTTGGTAGATAAGTAGGTAGGTAGGTAACTAAAAAAACAAAAAATGGCAGTATGTGTATATATATATATATATATAGCACATATGTATATATAGCACATGAGGGCAACCATAAATGTGAGTGGTTGCCTCTGGGAAGTGGGAAAAGGGATGGGGTGTGGGCAGGAGACTGCTGTTTTCCATTATAAGTCATGTAAAACTACTAGACTTTTAAAACTATGTGTACTTGCAACTTTTATAAAAATGTATCCTTAAAAAGCTATCTTGCCACATTTTAAGCTTCTGCAGAATCTTAGAGAAGACATGTTCTACATTTTTACTATTTGCACAACATCCAAGGTTTTTGTTGTTCTATTAAGAAAATGCTGGTCTTTAAGTTTCAAAGGACGTTTTTGTATGGCTTCATGGCCTTGTATAGTATTGATCAAGTCTTGAGCTGGGGCCTAAATTCCAGCTGTCATTAATGGGCAAAAGCATTCACATTTCATGAGTTTGGACAGGGAGCAAGCAGAGAATCCTCTGCTGCTTGGATAATGGGCAGAAAGAGTACAAGCTTTAAAGGGAGACAGCAATGGGTCCAAGAACAAATGCTTCTGCTTATTAAGTTGTATGGCCTGAATTGAATTCATTTAAATCTCAGAACCTCAATTTATTCATCTGTATGATTGGAAAACAGAACAGTATTTCCCGGGAATTCTGTTGTTTTCCTGAGAAACACAGCATAATGCCAAGTTCATGATAAGTACTTGATAAATGGTAGTCATATGGTTCTTATATCCATATTAAAAAGCCTTTCCATTTTTTGCAACTCTGTCTTCAGTCACTAGTTGTTTGAAATTCTCCCTTCTAACCCTCCATCCTTCAGTCTTGAATCACATCATTAGTCAATTTTGCTCCCTGGTTACATGATAATGTAGAACAAAACCTCTGGTTTAAGATCTGCCACCTACTTGACCTCTGGAAAGTCACTTAAATTTTCTGAGCCTCAGATTCCTCATCTGTAAAGTAGGTTAAATAATAGCAGTTGTAGTGATAAAATGGTTTAATGAACAGGAATGTAGCTGCTCAGTTTATGACGGCACAGGATAAGCCGATAGGCAAAGCCATTTCCCAAAATATAAAATAGAGTTACAGAAACAAAACACTGCAGGCTCTTCAGCTATCTCATAGAAATATTTTGTGAATACTTAAGAGCCAGCTCCACTCTTCAAAAGGATACCTGAGAAACGAATTGTAGATCTAAGAGACATGCATGAGAGCCCAATGCCTTTGCTTCATAAAATGCCAAAGAATTAGATTCACACAGTGCCCCAAGCAAACTGTCCAGGTTACTTCAATTAATTTCCAATGATATCCAGAACTTTGCATTATTTGGTAATTCTATACATATGCAAATATTACATGCAGCCTGCTGTAATACTTAAGAAATCCACAGTAAAACTTAAAACAAGCAGCTTGTCAGTTACCGGTATTATCCATGTTTCAAAAACAATGCAACTTACAAAAACTCCAAATGTACCCAACATTTGAAACTTTCACCACAGAAAAAAAGTTTCTGACTTCCCAGTGAATTCCAGAAAATAATGATTTGGTTTACTGAAAACTGCCTTGCACACAAATCTCCAGGAACACAAACAGCTATCATCCAAATGAGGAACACTCACAGCTGGAACAAGATTTTCCCTGCTTTGATGCCCATTATCCAAGTGAGTAGGGGCTAAGTTTAAATCACCATGTCCCTGCCAGAACTGTCCCATTCCCCTCATCCTCACCACGTCTGTGGTGTCCTGTCAGGGAGATGTAGGGCTTTCTGAATAGTTGAGTTCAGCAATCTCCTAAAATGCTGATACAGCTCCCTGGGCTAAGTGAACACAATATTTCTGTGACAAGCTTCCATCATCCAAGGTAGAGCTCTCTCAGGTCAGCAGAGGTGATTGTGGTTTTCTGTCAAGGAGAGACTGCTCCAAGTCGTCCTTCAGAGCTGCCAAGGATGTCTTCTCTTTTATTCATTTATTTTTCTAATAAAATCCACATCCAACAGAAAGCACTGAAAAACATCACTGAAATCTATCTGCTCTTGTGACTGTTCCATACCTAGAATAACATCCCACAATTGGGCCTGATGGCTAATCATATAATGGGGTAAGCCATTTGCACATGCATGAATCTGAAACTGCTGTTCAGACTGAATTCCTTCTCATATTGGCCCATTGTAATAAAGACAAAGATACAGACCATTCTTTTAGACACCCTGACATACTTGTATCATGTATTCTTTCTAGTGAAATTTTCTCAGTCTTGTCCAACTCTTTGTGACCCCACGGACTATACAGTCCATGGAATTCTCCAGGCCAGAATACTGAAGTGGGCTGCTGTTCCCTTCTCCAAGAGATCTTCCCAACCCAGGAATCAAACCTAGGTCTCCTGCATTGCAAGTGGATTCTTTACCAGCTGAGCCACCGAGGAAGCCCAAGAATACTGGAGTGGCTAGCCTATCCTTTCTCCAGCAGATCTTCCTGACCCAGGAAATCAAACCAGGGTCTCCTGCACTGCAGGAAGATTCTTTACCAGCTGACCTATCAGAGTGTCATCTTCATCATATAGACAGGGAAGTAAGTTGTTGAACATGGTCCTTCTGGACAATAAAAGAAACTGAAAGTGAAGTCGCTCAGTCGTGTCTGACTTTTTGTGACCCCGTGGACTGTAGCCTACCAGGCTTCTCCGTCCATGGGATTCTCCAGGCAAGAATACTAGAGTGGGTTACCATTTCCTTCTCCAGGGGATCTTCCTGACCCAGGGATCAAACCCGAGTCTCCCGTATTGGAGGCAAATGCTTTAACCTCTGAGCCACCAGGGAAGCCTAGACAAAGATCCTTCCTAAATGCTGCATCCAGATGAATCAGTGCTTTTGATGACATGTGAGCAGAGCAGAACAAGGCTGTGTTGCCTTCTGTTGGGGTGCATTCAGGTTCTGGTCATTCGTGTGTCAGCCACTGAAGTCCCCTGGAATCTGATCTCACCCACTTCACACAAGCATACATATATTCAGGAGGGAGAAAGGCGACAGCCAGCTGCAGAAAGCCATCCTAACTCTGAAAACTCAGGAGATACTCAGGCCTCTTGTGTGAAACTGAGGTTGCCCTTTTAACTGAGTCCCTAGTAGCTCAGCTGGTAAAGAATCCACCAGCAATGCAGGAGACCTGGGTTTGATCCCTGGGTTGGGAAGATCCTTTGGAGAAGGGAACAGTTACCCACTCCAGTATTCTGGCCTGGAGAATTCCATGGGCCGTATAGTTCCTGGGGTT
The DNA here is from genome assembly GCA_917880005.1 of Nanger dama. NCBI lineage: Eukaryota > Metazoa > Chordata > Mammalia > Artiodactyla > Bovidae > Nanger > Nanger dama. Next base: position 22,266,370 of record CAKJTW010000025.1, on the reverse strand, counting down.
GCAAAGAGTCAGACACAACTAAGTGACTTTCACTTTAATTATGAGATGACATCTGGTGAGTACTTACCCTGGGCCAGGCACTAGACTTTCCACGATATTATCTTATTTAACTCTCAAAAAAAAAAAAAAATGATGTGTGCTATTATTATTCCCATTTTTCAAATGAAGAATGTTCTCCAGAGAAACAAAATTGATAGGATCTACATAAAAGAGACTTATTATGAAAGATTGGCTCACATGATTATGGAGGCTGAGAAGTCCCATAATCTGCCACTTGCAAACTGGAGGCCCAGGAGGGTTATTGTATCAATAGTTTCAGGACAAACCCAAAGGCCTGAGAACCACGGCAGTCGATAGTATACATCCTGATCCTAACCAAAGGCCCAAGGACCAGGAGTACCAATGTCTGAGGACAGAACACAGACGTCCCAGTTCAACCAAATAGAGCCTACTAGCCTTTCCTCTGCTTTTTTGTTCTATTCAGGCCCACGATGGATGCGATAATGCCTACTGGCATTGGCGAGGGGCAGCTTCTTCACTCAGGTTACGTACTCAAAAGCCAATCTTGTCCTGAGACACCCTCACAGACACACCCGGGAATGTTTTACCAGCTCTCTGGGCATCTCTTCGCCCAGGCAGGTTAATACACAAAATAAACCACCACAAGGAAACACTGTGAAGTTGCTCACTCAGGCAGCTGACGCCACAGTCTGGGTCCAAATCTCTCTGTTTTGCTGTTCCCATCACTGCCAATCTGTCTCATAGCCTTTTAAAAATCAAAATGCTCTTTGTCTTTTAGCCCCACTCTCATAATTCCCACTCCCAACCTCCTGGGAAGGGAGGGACTGGAAACTGGATTCAGTCTCGTGACCAATGATTTAGTCAATCATACCTATGCGACGAAAGCCCAGTAAATATTCTGGATCTGAGGCTCAGTGGAGCTTCCTGGTTCATAAACACATTAATATGCCATGATGATAAGGCACTGGATGTGTAAGGAGAAGGCATGAAAACTGTGTTCCCCTTCTCCTCCTCCTCTTGCCCCCCGCCCGCCCTATGTTTCTCTTCCATTCAGTTATTCCTGAATTGTATTTTATAATAAAATTTAGTTGTAACTACAAAAAAATTTTAATTTAAATAAAAAATAAATAAAAATGAAATGTCCACAGATATCTCTTTACAGTTCCCTAATGTCCCAGTCTAGAGTTAATGTAGCCTTAGATTTGGAAATCAAGAATTCTCAGAAAAAGTGTGAACATTCATCCATCACATTTGATAGTAACAAAATAAAAGAGCCCACCTCAATGCTATTGCTTGATATTTCATTTTTATCAACCTGGCTTTTTGCAGCACAAAATATTTCTAAGATATATATGGATTTTGCAAAAATTTTGTTCTCTGCTCACAAGTCTCAAAATTCACCTCTGTTTACTCTGTGATGTAATGGCTCAAAGCTAGATGTACCTACCTGGTGTTAGAGATTTAAAACTGAACACGAGAGAGGTAACCGGCAGAAAGCAACCAAGTTCAACATAACGAATGCAACATTAATGGTCTGAACCAAATCCTCTGATGACCAAAAGTAAGAAAAAGTAATGTATTCATTCTAAATGGTAGGCTATGACTTTATCAAGGTGGTGATATTTGAGATGGGTTTTAAAGGTTGTGTAGGAACCTACTATGGACTGAAGGGGAGGAGAAGGGCACCCAGGTATGGTCAAGGAATGACTGGAGCATAGGGATAGCTAGTTATGGTGTTTGTAAACTAAGGTATCAAATGGTGGTGGGAGATGACTGCAAAGAACCCTGAATCCATGATAATAATTATTTTTTGTAATTCCTTACACTCAACACTTTCACCTTTATTCTCACTTGATACTTAAATTAACTATGTAGAGTTGTTAATATTATCCATTCTTTGCAAAAAGTAAGAGGTTAGCCCCAAGTCCTCATAGTTGCAGCTAGAAACTTTATAGTCTTTGGCCTCTAAGTCCCATATTCTTTCTAATACTTAAAAAAAAAAAAATAGACCTCCCTACAAGAAACAAATATTGGTGAAAGTGTGCAGAAAGGGAACTTTCATGCACTGTGGTAGGATAGTAAATTGCAGCTGCTACAGAAAGCAGTATATAGTTTCTTCAGAAAGCTAAAAATATGATTCAGCAAAAAATTACCATGACTCAGCAATTCCACTTCTGGGTCTATATCTAAAGAAAATGAAACACTCATTCGAAAAGATACATGCACCCCAATATTTATAATTGTCAAGATGTGTTCAACAGATGAACAGATAAAGATGTGAGATATTTATGCATACATAAATATATTTATACATAAAGACTAGAATATTATTCAGTCATAAAAAAATGAAATTTTGCCACTTGTAACAAGGTAGATATAACTACAGGATATTATCCTTGGTGAAATAAGTCAGGGAAATACAAATACTGTTATTTCTTATACACAGAAACTAAAAATAAAACAGATTCACAGAGAGAACTAGTGGTTAACAGAGGAGAGAAGGAAGCAGGGAGGGGCAAGATAGGGACAGACGATGAAGAGACACAAAATACCAATACTAGGTACAAAACAAACAATAAGGATATATTGCACAGCACTGGGAATTATAGTCATTATTTTATAACAGTATACTCTAAAAATTATCGAATCACTACAGTTCAGTTGCTCAGTCGTGTCTCTTTGCGAACCCATAAATCACAGCACGCCAGGCCTCCCTGTATATGGTACACCTAAAACTAATTTGTAAATCACCTATACTTCAATTTAAAAACCCAGACTGCCATGGGAAGAACCCAGAGGAAGGTCTCCTGAAATGTTCAAATTGAATTCTATGCCCTTTGTGCTTGGTGTTCTGCAGACAGGAAGTGCAAGGGGTCAGCACCAACCCACCATAAGCCATTCCTATTAGCTTTATCTTGGAAGTTCTCTCCCTATCCCTGGTGCCGATCTCAAGATTGGAAGCAGCTGGGAATGAGGTGATGTAATTCGATGTAGATGTGGAAAGCCTGAAGTCAATTTCAGGATTTCCTTCCCTCGCTTCTTTATCCTTTTAACTTGCTCACCCAAAGTTTGCTCCAGAAAGGCTTATTTACGTGTACATTTGTTTATTTACTTACATATTGCCATATTCCACAAAGAATTTAAAGCCATTTATATTACATACATAGAATGATAAAATATTTGTCTTTAAGTCAAAGAGAGAAAGAGAAAAGGAAGGAAGGAAATTATGAGAGTTAAGCCATGGGGTAAAACAATGTGGTTAAGCAGGTGATGGCATCTCTACCAAGGCTCTGTTTGAGCTGTACTTTTTGCTCTAAGCTTCCTGGCAGACAAAGCAAAATTGGAAACAATGTGTAACCTAGGTCTTTTTATCCATGAGAAGGAAACAGATAAATTCTTCAGTAGAAGTGTTTTGGTTTTTTTTAGTTATTGACTCTAAATTTTTCTTAGGAATTATCCTACAAGTGACCCTGAGGAATGCAGCAAATAATGCTAACAATGAGATTTGTGTAGTACCTTAAATGCAACAGAGAGTTTCATCCAGCACCGAGGTACACACCGGCTTCCACAGGCCGCACTTCTTCCAGCTCCCATTGCTTCCCGTTGCTCAGGGAGCACGCAGCCCAGGCGCACGCATGCGCCCTTACTCTCTCTCGCTTTCTGTCTGGGAGTTCCTCCATGCCCTAGAGGGCATTTCACGTTGGATGCCTTTTCTCTCCCACGTGTCGGCAACATATTTTTCAAATTAGCACTTGGTAGCTTTGAGGGAAACCCAGACATTGTGGGGAAGAGAGTGTGAGGCCAACTAAAAAAAAAAAAAGTACGCTTTATTCTCAGTTTGTTATAAATTTGCAATACAAGCAGAGAAAAATAAACTATTCAGATCCTGCAATTGATATAGAAGTTCTCTAGCTTGATGTGATACCAAAACTCGGTCTTCCCCCAGAACTTCTGCTGTTTACAAGCAGGGAGCTGTTTCTCTTGGGAAGAGGACAGCTTAGCCTCCATTCCCACCTCCTCCCTGTCTTCATTCCCCTGCTTTCCTGTGATTGGAGAGAGGTGGACGGACATCCAACCTGGAAGACTCCATCCTGCCCAAGAAGCCCCATGGGTTCCTGGTTTGTGAGAAATATCTGCTTCTGAAGTTGCATTTTTAACTCAGTGAGACGCCTCCCTGCTCCTCTGAGAGGCAGGAAAACTCAAGGAGCTCAGCTGATCTTCATAAGCAAATGGGATGAGCTAGGCTCCCACCAAGGCCTTCCACCTAGGCCCTCTCCTGCCCCTAAGGGGGACTGTTCCCATGGTGACTAAGGTCTAAAGAGAAGAGAGGGGCAAAAGGAAGGTTTTTCCCTGAGAAGACACTGGGAAAGGATTAAGAAAATTGATCTCTTCATTTTAATTAGGGAGGCTGCATTCAGGGTCCGGCAGGGTAGACGGATTTTTGCTGTCAAAAGACTCCTGTCTGAAACCCAACTCAGGCAATTGCCGTCAATGTCCTTGGGCAAGTCCTTTTACTTCCTTGAGCCCCAGTATTCTTCTCCATAAAATGGGGATAATGCCTTCATAACTGTCAAAATCAAGATGGCATTTGTGAATGTGCTTTAACTCCTTAGCATGATGCAAATTCTAGTTGTTACCAGACAATAGCAGATCTGGTTTCCAGGCGCTCCAAGATGCTCTGCTTCTAACATTTACTGGCCGGATTGTTTTAACTAATCCCTATCCTATCTGAGCCGCAGTAAAAATATCGTGAAAAGAAGTTACTGCAGAGCATAGGGCTGTTGTGAGAATCAAGTGAGACTAAACATCAGGAAGTACTTTGACAACTGTAAAATGCTAGACAAATATTACTTGTTAATATTATTAAGCAACAGCCTAAAGGCCTGTGCTCTGGTGCCAGCTTTGCATGTGTCTTCGCCCTTGGCGCTTTCTCAGTTGAATTTATCACATTCTCCTACAAGCTGTCTTTTCCCCTGACAATTATTTAATTCCTTTCTCAATAACCAAGTTCCCTGAGTGGAGCCCCCAGAATCCAGGGGGAAAATAAATCTATTCCTGTCTTTGGGGAACTTTCCCTAGGCAAGGCAGAGAATAAATAACCAAGATAGCAGAAGGAAGATAAAGTGAAAGAATATGGATGTTGAAGGGGAAGATTTGTTTCTGATGCCCAAGACTAACCGAGTGATCCTGGGTGAGTCTCTTGGCTTCCCTGAGCTTTAGCTTCTTTTTCTATAAAATGGGTCTGATGATAAGAATAATAATACCTGCCCCGTGCGCTTGTTGTGAGGATTAAATCAGCTATTGTCTATTCACAATGCTGTATAAATGCTGTCATTATTTTAAAGGAAATGTTAACTGATGCCACTTACTGAGCATTTTCTCTGCCAGGCTGTGGGCTAAACCTCTTAAAAGTATCATTATCATTAATCCTTACAACAACTTTTACATTAGGTGTTACAATCTCAGTTATAGAAATAAGGAAATCGAAGGACAAAGAGGCACATAACTTGGTCCAAGTCTAAACAGGAATTTCTAGAATAACTTTGAATCCATGAGGCTAATTAGTCCTCTTAATGCATAGAGAACTATAGGGAGAGTGAAATGACATGAAAAGGAGGAAAGAAGAACCTTGGAATGCGGGAGAGTATCAGCCTCTCTCTCAGAGCTACTTTCTCATAGAAACTGCCAGGCACCTCTCTGCTAATTCCTTGAGCTTATACTTACTGAATACCCACCATGTGCCAGGCATGGTGAAGAGCACTTACATGTTACTGCATCATCTTACACTTTTAGACGGACATTATCTGCATTTTATAATGAACAAGACTCATGAAGGGTAGGAAAGTAAGTTGTGGAGAAAGTTCTGGAGCCCAACTTCCTGATTCCAAAGCCCCATGTTCTTTTCACTACCCTCCTAATTTTTTCCAATAAACTGATAGCAGCAATAATACAACTTCTCAAGATACATCTATTAGCAGAAGAGTGGACTCCCACGTTGCTTTCTGCTCGTGGCAGACTTTCAATACATGTTTTTCTTACTCAGCTTTCCACAGAAACAGACCCTGAAACAAGGATTTGAGTGCAAGTAAGAAGAAGAGGGCATCAGAGGATGAGATGGCTGGATGGTATCACCGAGCAATGGACATGAACTTGGGCAAACTTTGGGAGATGGTGAGAGACAGGGAGGCCTGGTGTGCTGCAGTCCATGGGGTCTCAAAGAGTCAGACGTGATGGGGCGACTGAACAGCAACAAGTTTATTTGACAGTGATCCCAGGAAACGCCAGTAGGGGAGCTGAGGCTTGAGACAGTCACTGAAGGGTTTACTGCCAAACAAGGAGTTTGATTCCATTAGAAACTCTGGAGAGGCAGTGAAGATATGCTTCAGACACCCCTCTCCTTTGACTGAAGGAAATGGAATATCTATACACAAACTCCTGGCTGGTATTAGTGTTTTGGTACTTCTGCCCTGCTGTGCAGCAAAGCAGCCCAAGACATGTATATACATACACCACGGAAAAGGGAAAAAATAAAACACTTCCCAAGCAAGAGATGCAAATGTTAGAAACCACATCACTGAGTAAGTATGTGAATCAAGACCAAGTAACTGATATGTTGGTAGTGTTGCATGGGAAATGGGGTGTCAGGGGAGGGTAGGTTGGGTAAGGAAAAGAAAGAGGGTAAGGAAAGGTCAAAAAATGTACCCAAGTAGTGGCTTGAGGATTCATCAGACTCTAATCATTCTTATCATGCCAAAGAATTTGTGTTACTGAACTGTGATGTTGGAGAGGACTCTTGGGAGACCCTTCAACAGCAAGGAGATCAAACCAGTAAGTCCTAAAAGAAATCAGTCTGGAAGGACTCGTACTGAAGCTGAAGCTCCAATATTTTGGCCACCTGACGAGAACAGCCAACTCATTGTAAAAGACCCTGATGCTGCGAAAGACTAAAGGCAAATGGAGAAGAGAAGGGTAGAGGATGAGATGGTTAGATGGCGTCACCAACTCAATGGACACGAACTTGAGCAAACTCAAGGAAATAGTGGAGCACAAGGAAGCCTGGCCTGCCGCAGTCTATGGGGTCACAAAGATTCAGGCAAGACTTAGCTATTGAACAATTCTTCTGGGGGCTTCCAGGTGGCTCAGTGATAAAGAATTTTCTTGCCAATGCAGAGACATGGGTTTGATCCCTGGTCTGGGAAGATCCCCTGGAAAAGGAAATGACAACCCCCTTCAGTGTTCTTGCCTAGGAAATCCCAGGGACAGAGGAGCCTGGTGGTCTCCATTCCATGGGGTAACAAAAGATTTGGACACAACTTAGCAACTAAACAACAATCTATCACATGATGTCATGTACATCAAGAGACCTGAGGCAGTCTGGGTTATTGTTCCAACTTTTCATACCCTGTCCAGTAATGGAGCTGCAAATCACCCTTTGCCATGTAACTTGGCAGTGCCTCCTGCTTTGGGTACGGTGTACCTCCTTCCCCTTTGACTCTGGGCTTAACTGGCTTTGGTGAGTGGCAGGTTTGACACAAGCAAAGACTGGGAATAGGGTTGCTATTGGAGTTTGTCAGAGTTATTCAGCTGGTTGCAAAAGAAAGCTAAGCTACCCCTATACAAGCCCAGCCTAGATTAGTAAACCCCAGCAAAACACACAGACACATGAGTGAACCCTGCTCAACCACCTGTATGAGCCTAACCTAGAACTGAGCTGATCCACAGACACAAGTTTAAAAAATGCTTATCATTGTATACCACTGAAATTTTTCTGGTTATTAAATGCTTTGACGCCAAAAATAACTGATACAAAAATTGTACTTTCTTCTGTGCTAGCACCAAAGATTCAAAAATTTTAGTTCATCTAACATTTTACAAGTGGCTGCTTTGGGTCATCATAGGAAATTATTTATTTACTAGTCATTTATTTTCCCTTCACAAACTATGAGTTTCATGAAGTCAGGAATTTTGTCTGTCTTGTTCATCCAATATCTCTCTCAAGTGCCTAGCACAGTGTTTGTCACTGAGTAGTTTTTCAATAAATATTTGTTGATTGAATTAATATCAGCTGTTATACTATATACATTCAAAATGGGATTCTTGTTACACTGAATTTATTGAAAAAGACAATGCATTCACAAAAAATGTAACCGAGTCCTCTAATCATTATATCATGGAAGCATAGAAAAACAAATAATTAATTCTAAGTGGAGAAATAATGGAAGACTGCTAAAATAATAGCATTGGAGTCATTATTAGTTGACTCAGGGTAAATAGCAATTTTCCTGATGGAAGTGAGAAAAGAAGGCATTCCACCCAGAAAGGACAGCCTGAACAATGGGACAGAGGTGTAAAAGAATATCCAGAGTGGCTGGAAGCATAGCATGTATATACAGGGAGACAGTGGGTGGGGCCCAGCTATGAAAACCATAAATGACATACTAAAAAAACTGCACGTTGTCCTCTAAGAAATGGGCAACTGTGGAAGGTTTTTAATCCTACAACTTCTATAAAATAAAAATAACTATTATTTTAATAAAGAAATTATAAAACTGAAAGGAAAGGTAATTAAGAGTCATCCTGGAATGTGAGGTCAAGTGGGCCTTAGGAAGCACCACTATGAACAAAGCTAGTGGAGGTGATGGAATTCCAGTTGAGCTATTTCAAATCTTGAAAGATGATGCTGTGAAAGTACTGCACTCAATATGCCAGCAAATTTGGAAAACTCAGCAGTGGCCACAGGACTGGAAAAGGTCAGTTTTCATTCCAATCCCAAAGAAAGGATATGCCAAAGAATGCTCAAACTACCACACAATTACACTCATCTCACATGCTAGTAAAGTAATGCTCAGAATTCTCCAAGCCAGGCTTCAGCAATACGTGAACCATGAACTTCCTGATGTTCAAGCTGGTTTTAGAAAAGGCAGAGGAACCAGAGATCAAATTGCCAACATCTGCTGGATCATGGAAAAAGCAAGAGAGTTCCAGAAAAACATCTATTTTTGCTTTATTGACTATGCCAAAGCCTTTGACTGTGTGGATCACAATAAACTGTGGAAAATTCTGAAAGAGATGGGAATACCAGACCACCTGACCTGCCTCTTGAGAAACGTGTATACAGGTCAGGAAGCAACAGTTAGAACTGGACATGGAACAACAGACTGGTTCCAAATAGGAAAAGGAGTAAGCCAAGGCTGTATATTGTCACCCTGCTTATTTAACTTATATGCAGAATACATCATGAGAAACGCTGGGCTGAAAGCAGCACAATCTGGAATCAAGATTGCCAGGAGAAATATCAGTAACCTCAGATATGCAAATGACACCACCCTTATGGCAGAAAGTGAAAAGGAACTAAAAAGCCTCTTGATGAAAGTGAAAGAGGAGAAAGAAAAAGTTGGCTTAAAGCTCAACATTCAGAAAACGAAGATCATGGCATCTGGTCCCATCACTTCATGGCAAACAGATGGGGAAACAGTGTCAGACTTTATTTTGGGGGCTCCAAAATCACTGCAGATGGTTATTGCAGCCATGAAATTAGAAGATGCTTACTCCTTGGAAGGAAAGTTATGACCAACTAGATAGCATATTAGAAAACAGAGACTTTATTTTGCCAACAAAGGTCCATCTAGTCAAGGCTATCATTTTTCCAGCAGTCATGTATGGATGACTATGGAGAGTTGGACTGTGAAGAAAGCTGAGCATGGAAGAATTGATGCTTTTGAACTTTGGTGTTGGAAAAGACTCTTGAGAATTCCTTGGACTGCAAGAAGACCCAACCAGTCCATCCTAAAGGAGATTAGTCCTAGGTGTTCACTGGAAGGACTGATGTTGAAGCTGAAACTACAATACTTTGGCCACCTCATGAGAAGAGTTGACTCGCTGGAAAAGACTCTGATGCTGGGAGGAATTGGGGGCAGGAGGAGAAGGGGACGACAGAGGATGAGATGGCTGGATGGCATCACCGACTCCACTGACATGAGTTTGAGTGAACTCCAGGAGTTGGTGATGGACAGGGAGGCCTGGTGTGCTGCGATTCATGGGATTGCAAAGAGTTGGACACGACTGAGCGACTGAACTGAACTGAACTGAAAGAGTGAGTCAGGCAGAATTAGAGAGTAATAGTAGATATATCTCTATTAGAAACAGAATAGACAAATCTATTTTGATTGTGAAAGTCTTCTACACAAATCTTGATTGTAAAAAATCAATATACACATATAAAGGCAAAGCTGAGGTTCCCTAAGAACAAAGGAAATAGCAAAAAGTTCGAATAGGGAAATGAGAGGAAAGAATTATGATGTAATCTAGGAATATTGGATGCTTCTAGGAATCTGGAGTAAGAAAAAAATAATCAAAGACATAACTGAAGAAAATTTCCCAGAGGCCAAAACACTTTTGACTATTTTTTGAATATTTGGTCCAGCAAAATCAAGAAATATCTGAAATTTTTGTTAATTATACAGTTAATGGAGAAAGTCTTAAAAACCTCCAAGAAGAAAAAAAAAAGTAGCTGTCCTTAAAGGAACAAAATTCAAACTGACCTTAGATTTTTATTTTGAAACACTAAAATTTCGGAAGGTCATAAACCAATGTCCATAAAGATTTGAGGGAAAATATTAATATATGAGTATTTTTGAAGCCAGGGAAATTCTTCTTCATTTGAGATTCTTATGCTATGTTCTGTGTTACATGGGAAGTGATTCTTACCTGATATCTTCCCACAGATTTTGCTACTTCCAGTATATCTTCCATATATCTTCCATACCCTTTGAATTGGGCCTGCTTCCTCGCTAAACACTTTTTAAAGCTATGTGATTTTTAAAGTGTGATGAAATGCTAATGATGGGATCCAGGTGATGAGAAGTGTTCACAATCAAATTCTTTCAACTTGACTTAAGAAATTTTTCATTCTTATAAAAAAAGAAAAACAAACTTTCACACCATCTTGTGTACTAGATAAGATCTAAATTGCCTGCAATGCTAAGTCGCTTTAGTCGTGTCCGACTCTGTGCAACCCCATAGACGGAAGCCCACCAGGCTCCCCCCGTCCATAGGGTTTTGCAGGCAAGAGTACTGGAGTGGGGGTGCCATTGCCTTCTCCGAATTGCCTGCAAAGAGGTGTGCAAACCTCTTCAGTCTAACCCAACTTACCTCTCCAGTAGCATCTTCTACCCATTATTCTCACCCCATTTCCCTCTTCCAGTCACCGTGAACCCCAGCCATTCCTGAAATGCATTCTTCTTTCATGACCTTCTTATTTACACTCTTCACTCACCTGGAACTGCCCACCCCCAGCTACTCTGTTTATGTCTATTCATCCTCAAAGACCAGAAGAAACATTACATCTCTATGTAAAGCAGTCAATTGCTCCTCTCCTTCTCCAGGAATTTTTGGTTTATGCGTCTCTTAGAGAACACATTGGCCTTGTACTGTGTTTCTGTCCCTATCACTTCACTCCAAGATCAGTGGGCATCTTGAGAATGGTGACTATGTCCTTCATCTCTGTGTCTCGCATAAACTAGAACCCTACAGAATACATACTCATAAAGGACCTATAGTTTCTCTCCAGGGTATGTGGGGATGATAGGGGCCCAAAAGGAGAATTTTAATTAAGGTAGCATTAAAGTCAAATTTGTCCTGCAACAGCTGGGTTTGAAGACAGACAAAAATGAATACTCTGACATCTCACGTAAGTTAGGTTTTTATGGTGATATGCAGTGAAAAATGAAAATACAGGTGCTCTTGTTCAAAAATTATCAAGATTATTTCAAGATCTCAACAGCATAGCATTAAACCCAGTGCAGGACCCTTTTGAATATGAGTCCCTGTGCGCTGGTAAAGGTAACACGCTTATACACTATATTACCCTGTTTACTCAATATCAGCCTGACTGGGGCTTCCTGAGTCTCCACCAGTTCCCTTGAGCGCCACCAATGGTGTCTGTACTAGATGAGGTACAACCGGGGAATGGAAACTTCCAAGTGGGACCGCAGCGAGTCTCTTATCTCTCCCTGCTATGTCATTCTGAGACACAGAGTCTCAGAATGTCTTTAGCAAGCCACATCTGAATCTGATGTCTGGGTCCTGAGTACAGCTTTCTACTCTGCCTGTCGAGTCACAGTGCTATATATTGTCCATAAGTCCATAAGTTCTATTACAGTACTTATATTGCAACAGGGTGTGATGACTAGTCTATGATCAGGCCTCACTATGTATCTCCTACTTGACAAGAGTAAGGAAGAACTGAGCAGACAAGACATTTTACACTAGTTGGTTTCCTCATTTAACAATATAGATCATGCTATGTCTCTTCAGTTATCCAAATGCTCTTTATACGACTTCACATAATTTGCTAAATAGTTCCTTCTTGCTTTAAAATTGCTGCTACTTGTTTTTGTTATAGTTGTTATATATTTTCCCTATCATAATACCCAATATTTTGTTTGTGCTATAGAGAAAAATCTATGCATTTTATATATTTCTCTCATATATAGATATTTTACTTAACTCGATACTTCTAGGAGTTTTACAGTTAATATTTTCAGGTTTTCTAGGAAGACAAACATGTACAAATAGTGATGCCTTTATGTATTTCTCTGCAATAGTCTTTTATTTAAGTTTGATATCTTACTGTGTGGCCCAGAACTTCCAGAAAAAAGTTCTGACTTTGGTGGCAATGAGCCTAATGCTTCATTATTAAACATCACAGTGTTTATTTTTGAATAGTTCATTTTTGGCACATTGGAGAAAAACTACTCTTAATTTCTTCAGATTTATATTTTTAAATATAGAATCAGTTCAGTTCAGTTCAGTCACTCAGCCGTGTCCGACTCTTTGCGACCCCATGAATTGCAGCACGCCAGGCCTCCCTGTCCATCACCAACTCCCGGAGTTCACTCAGACTCACGTCCATCGAGTCCATGATGCCATCCAGCCATCTCATCCTCTGTCATCCCCTTCTCCTCCTGCCCCCAATCCCTCCCAGTATCAGGGTCTTTTCTAATGAGTCAACTCTTCGCATCAGGTGGCCAAAGTATTGGAGTTTCAGCTTCAACATCAGTCCTTCCAGTGAACACCCAGAACTGATCTTTAGGATGGACTGGTTGGATCTCCTTGCAGTCCAAGGGACTCTCAAGAGTCTTCTCCAACACCACAGTTCAAAAGCATCAATTCTTCGATGCTCAGCTTTCTTCACAGTCCAACTATCACATCCATACATGACTGCTGGAAAAACGATAGCCTTGACTAGACGGACCTTTGTTGGCAAAGTAAAGTCTCTGCTTTTGAATATGCTATCTAGGTTGGTCATAACTTTCCTTCCAAGGAGTAAGCATCTTTTAATTTCATGGCTGCAATCACCATCTGCAGTGATTTTGAATTATAAGTCTTTTCACTGTCTACTAAGATTATCATATAGTTCTTATAGTTCTTTGTTCTTTTACCTAGAGTTATGATGTATTATATTAATCAATTTGTTTCAGTACTGGAATTAATAAAAGAACTACCTTCATTTTCCCAGAATAAACCATACTAAGTCATTATGAATGATTCTTTTGATGTTATTGTATTCAGTTTGCTATCATTTTATTTAGGATGTTTGTATCAGTTCATTAGTGAGAATGGCTACCATTTTCCTCTGCATACTATCAGTATTATATTGCTCTAAAAAATTCACAAGATCTATTCATACTGTGCATTGCTCATTTTAGAGAATTAAATGTAATATTATAGGAATCGCTACCTTCATATTTTCACTTCTTTGATTAAAAATTAACCACTGGAAATTCCCTCCAAAGATGGAGTATTGCTTTAATTTCCTTAACAGATGGGAGGATTCCAGAGGCTTCCATGTGTAAACTTCTGTAAGTTAAAATAGAGGACAGTCCACAGGATTAGTAACAAAGCTAGGAAACCAGTCCTGTAAATCAAGGAACCTGGGTACATGACCACTGACACTTCTGTCATTGGACCCCAGGTGCCATTCCCACTATTCCAGATTATTTATTCTGAACTGCTCCTATTTCTTTGCTCCACTGATTCAGATTCAAAACTCCTGTATGACAGCCTGCACAAAGCCCAGTTTCTGGGCCCAAGGAAGGCAATTACATGCCCATTTCAGCTTATATTATTTCAGCTTATATTAGGCAATTACATGTCCATTTCAGCATGAAGTGGGTCATGCCTCCTATGAGGACTCACACAAACAGATGGAAGGAGTTTGGAGAATGTGCCACCTCCCTGACAACAAAAAATGCTTCCTACTCATTTCTTTGCAAAAGAAAATAATTTATGTATCTGTCCTTTGTAATTCTGAAATAACTTAGCACTAAAAGCATCTGGTTCCAGAACATTTTATCAATAACTTTATAAAATATTGCCCATTTCTTTCATGATTGTTAGTATGTTGTAAGAGCTTATGTTCGGTATATTCAAAGGAGAGTAAAACAAAGCCATTACTCTCAAGGAACTTATAGCTGATACCATTACAATTACAGTTTTCTTTGTGCTCTAGCCTCAGTCAGAAGGCCTGCATACAACTGACTCAGGAAAAGTTTTGTGAGAAATAGTTTCCAAAATGTAAAAAGAAAATTAAGAGGTTCATTTAAAATACTGCTTTGTTTGGGGATTCTGATTTAGTGCCTGCATTAAGATTCTTCTAAAGAAATCAAACCCAGCAATTAGATACATAGATTTGGGCATTAAGGGTGATCCATGCATAGATAAATGAGACCAGTTAATCTATGAATTATAGAGGAACAGGCAAAGCCAAGTGTAGGTATCAATGTCTTCCTCAAAAATGTATAATTTGAATATAACAATGATCCAAAAATAGTGAAAGTTAGCTACTATTATAGATAAAAGTAAAATAAAAATTGCTCTATATTGTTCATGATAACCCCAGAAGGAATACAGAAAATTGTAATAGTCAAAACTGAGCTAAAACATCTCATTTCACAACCGTAAGGAGTGACCACTAAAGGCAAGTCCATCCACCATTTGTCAGAGCAAACATGTTAAGATTTAGAACCATCAAAAACTAAACCATCCAGTCCTCACGGTGAAAATTATAAATATTCTGGTAATCATAAGAATCCCTTTAAAAGTGAGCATATGTTTACAGAAGATATCATTATGGTCCTGTTTTCTTAACCAAGGATTCCTAACTCAGGCACCTGAATAAGGATGCAAGGCCAGAATTAGGCAGGAAGTGGCCATTTCAGAAACCTCTGTCTAACTGTGGAGCATGGGAATGTTTTCTTAAGGCTTTCTTTTACTGCTGCTTTTTAAACTTTCTTTTTTTCTTCACTAACTGGTCCAGAAGGAAAAGTACAAGGTAGAATGAAAAAGAGATGAAAACTCTCAGCAAAATGATGACATGTCAGTCCTTTTAAAAGATGCTTGGAAGACTCTTTACAATGGCCCCTGTTGATTTTTAAGCATCCAAAATGTGCAAATCGTTGCATTATTTTTCATCACCCCAGAAAGCATTTGCATTTTTATTTTCATGGGGCAGGGGCAGATGTACTCCTGGAAAAGAAGCTGGCACTATGCCATCTCTCAGAAGCTGAAGTGGATGGGAATCCAGAATCTGGGTGGGAAGGTGACTATTGTGTGTATCATGTTACTGTTTTACGCTTTGCGCTCGTGCTCAGTCATGTCTGACTACAGCTTGCCAAGCTTCTCTGTCCGTGGGATGTTCCAGGCAAGACCACTGGAGTGGGTTGCCATTTCCTCCTCCAGGGAATCTTCCCAACCCAGGGATCCAACCCACATCTCTTGCATCTCCTGCATTGGCAGGTGGGTTCTTTACCACTAGAGCCACCTGGGAAGCCCCTGTTACTTTTTGCAAATAGCCTTTTTGACATCCATCATCTTAACCCTGTAAGGTAAGGAATTAAGATCCCAATGTAAAAAGTAAGAAAATTTTAAAAAAAAAAAAGTAAGGAACTTTCCAAACATGGGTTCAGCATAATAAGATTTGGCTTCAACATGGATGTGCCAAATTGATTCAGCTATGTGATCACACAGGTTATGACCTTCCCTAGTTCTGCACTCTTTTGAAGCTCCACGAATGGCCAAACCTTCCTGACTCAAAGACCATCTTCAGTAAAAGAAAGAAATAAATAGATCCAGCTCCCACAGAAAACTTCAAACCAGCTTTGAGAGTTCTCTAAACATGGACGGGAACTATGACTTGCTTCTAACTCAGTGTTAGTCACTCAATTGTGTCTGACTCTGCAATCCCAAGAGCTGCAGTCCACCAGGCTCCTCTGTACATGGAATTCTCCTGGCAAGAATACTGGAGTGGGTTGCCCCATAGAAAACCTCAAAGGAGATGGGATGTCAACCTTGTGATTACATTACTTAATGTGATGTAATCACATCAGTGATTACTCCACTTCACCAGCCAGCTCACTCCAGCCCTTCTGGTGGCCTTGAAGAAGTAAGCTGCTGTGTTTGAACTTCCTGTGGAAAGGGCCACTTGGCAGGGAATTGTAGGGGACCAATAGCCAGTAGCCAATAGCCAATAGCCAGTGAGAAGCCAAGATCCTGGCTTCTATAAACCATGATGATACGAACTCTGCCAACAATCTGAATGAGATGGAGTTGGATTCTTCTTTTAAGCATCCAGATGAGAACATACCTTGGCAGGCACCTTGTTTGCACCCGCTGAGACTCTGAGTAGAGGCCCTAACTTAGCCAGGCCTGGACTTCTGAGCTACAGAAAGTACAAGATAATAAATGCATATTATTTAAAACCACTAAATTAAATTTGTTTTTTTCTGGCCTCACTGCAAGCATGGCATGTGGGATCTTAGTCCTCCCACCAGGAATCAAACCTGCATCCCCTGCACTGGAAGTGTGGCTTCTTAACCACTGGACCACCAGAGAAGTCTCAAAGCCACTAAGTTTAGGTAACTAATGCAAGCAGAGCACAGCATGAACCCAGGTTATCCTAACACAAACCTTTCTTTCTTCAGTTCCACAAGTAAGAAACAAACTGGATAGCCAGAACAAGCTTACAAACTGTGGATTTAAGTGAGGCAGGGGCTCAGCGGCCCCAGTGAGATGACTATCCCTGTGCTAAAGCAGCAGCTACATCACTGACCACCACTCTATGAGCATCAAAAAACATGTGATAAACAGAATCTTAGTCATCAGCTTCTCCCTCTACCTACAGACCCTGGCATCACAAAAGGAGCGTTAATGCCCTAATTTTTTTTAATCACTTATTTATTTATTTGGACTTGTGGGGACATGTCCTCAGCCTCCATTTTTCTCATCTTTAAACCAGGAGATATCAAAACATACTTTGCAGGGACAGAATGGGATTTAGAGCTATAAAGTATACATGAAAGTGTAAGTCATTCAGTCATGTCCAACTCATTGCGACCCCATGGACCTTGCAGTCCATGGAATTCTCCAGGTGAGAATACTGGAGTGGGTAGCCATCCCCTTCTCCAGGGGACTTCCCAACACATGGATCGAACCCACAGATCGAACCCAAGTCTCCTGCATTGCAGGCGGATTCTTTACCAGCTGAGTCACCAGAGAAGCCTAAGAATACTGGAGTAGGTAGCCTATCTCTTCTCCAGCAGATCTTCCCAACCCAGGAATTGAACCAGGGTCTCTGTATTGCAGGTGGATTCTTTACCAGTGAACTAAGTGGAAGCTGTTACTATTAAATCATCTGTATTACTTTCCCCATCTTACAGATGCAAAATTAGAATGACTTATCCAAAGCCACAGAGCTCCCAGTGAAACTGGGAGAAGAGGCCAGGTTATCTAACTCCAGAGCTTTCCTACTGCATTTCCCCTCTAATTTTCAAAAAATGTTCAAAACACAGTTCGTTTAATTTATGCTAATTTGAAAGATAAATATGTTCCATTCAGCTCTTTGAGGAAAAGGGTTGTTGGGTAATGAAAAGAAATATTTGAGCTGTCTCTAATCCTTTGTGGAACAGATCAGGATAGAAATGCATTTCCAGAGAAGACAGGAATCCTTGGTTCAAATAATTACACCTAAAATAACCGCCACAATTAAGCAGCTCTTAGAATAAAGTTTCTGGGTTTTGGCACAGGCAGCTGAGTTTCCCTTGAACTTTTCCATCCTAGTTACAAAACAGAATTAATTGAATCACTATGACCGGGTTCCTCCTGCAACTCTGGGGAAGACCAAAGACACGTACAGACATGCACCACATCTGTAATAGCATATTAAGGCTTTATCCACAAACCACCAAGGACCTACCAATTCCCACTGACTGTTAATAGTCAACACATTCTAATCTAACAAAAACAACAAGAACAAAGTCTGCTCTTCTGAAATTAGCACAACTGCAGACTTATTCATGAAAATGAAAAATCTGTCTCTTGAATTCAGCAACACACTCTTTTCTTTTCCTCGCCTGTCCAGAACACACAAGCAGGTAAGAAGTTCTGATATCTCTATGCTGCCAAGAAAGTCAAGCCAAGCATTAGATAGGAATCAAACCAGACCCCCTTTCAGGTCTCACTGAGTCCTGGGAGCCCATAACTCAGATGTGTATTCTGCTGTTCCCAAGATACAAAGCATATGAGTCCATGGAGGAAATCAGATTGATAACAAAATGCATAGGTTCTGTTCAAGGGTTGAAACTTAGAGTCACACAGCTAGAGAAGTTTGCTGAAGGTACTTATAAACCAGGTTAACCAGAGACCCACAAGAATTTCTATTTACCACCTTAGGAAGAAAGGACAAGAGAAGAACCACCAACTCAGAGGGGAACAGAGGTGATGTTTAAAGACAAGCTAAAAGCATTTTCAAAGTTTGAAGTAACCAAGAAATAGGAAAACTGGCCATTCACTAATAAACATAAGCTGAAACAGCAACAAACGTCAATGTAATTTCTTAAATTACATTAAGAAATTAAGGTAATTTTTTACCTTAAGGTAAGAAAAAATATCCATAGATATTAACCAATATAATACCTTAACTGGCAGTAAGTTGCATTATTAGAATACATTCCCAGTGGAGAAATGGCAAGGGAAACCATCAGATCTCCTGGGAAAGCTTATACAGAAGCTGACACAGAGGAAAAGAAAAGTGGGGGAAAAAAGATTCGGAACAATTATGCGGCATCTGTTTCTTACAACATCAGTGGGGGGCACTTTTCCCTAAATCAGTTGAATAGTCAGGGATGTGAAGGATGAGGACTCGTTAGGCAGCCTGCCGACAGCACCTGAAATGGTTTGTCAAACAGTCGTGCCTCTAAAAATCAACAAGAAACCAGGAGGTGAGGCTTCTTTTATAAGGGGAAAGGCAAAAGCAATCTAGACCCAGAGACAGGTTCCTGGGATTTTCAACAGGCTCATTATGCTCAGTTCTGCTTAAAAGTGAAAAAGATGCAGGATGCCAGAGTGGGAAATAAAACCTAGGTGGCAACGGTTGCAAACAGAAGCTGTCGCAAAGGTTCACAGAAGTTAAACCCACCTCCCACCTCCTTGCATGGCAACCCACTCCAGTATTCTCGCCTGGAGAATGGACAGTGGAGCTTAGGGGGCTACAGTCCACAGGGTCGCAAACAGTCAAGACACACCTGGAGCGACTTGTCATGCACACCACCCCGCACTGGGAGGACACTTCCCCCTTCACCTCCTTCAGCATCACAACAGTCAAGAAAGATAATGGTACATTCTTAGGAAAAACAGAAGCAACACTGAGAGCTCTCAGTGTAACTGTGTCTGTCTTCGGTGGGACCATCTGGTGATCTTGGCCCTTTTATTTATTCTTTGTATCTTAGCCTCTTTTAATGGCATCCTTTCAAGGCCTCCTAGAAAAGACACAGACTAAGTTAGTCCCAGATTAAATCAGTAAATAGATGCTGAGTGTTTAGGACAGTGTTAAGTCCATTGTAAAAACTATCAGTGATCGTTATTTTAATTTTCCCTCCCGTCACAGTCATATAGCCCCTCCCCAGGCTATACGAGGGGCTTCTGGTTTGATTTCCTCCTGAGTCCAGATCCCTGCCCCAAATCCCAGCCCATGTGACTGGGTCCTAGGCAGGGCAAAGCTCTTGCCAGCTCCCTTTTCCAGTAAAGTTCAATGTGTTCTCTTTATTTTCAGCCCAGCATGGAGTTCTGCTATAAACCACACATGACACGCTCTGATATCAAGAATCGCCCTTGATTGGACCCACTCAGCTTCTCAGCTCTCCAGTTTTGACTGGTGTAGCTAAAACAAACCCCATGTGGTGTGCCACCTGCTGACACCCAGAGGCTTGTGTGTGAAGGTAACAGGTCTCAGGGCTACAGCTAAGCTGAGAATATTTTTCAGAAGTCATATATATAGCCAGAAACAGTCTGGGTTATATCAGTGAGGGGACTCCAGAGAAGTAGTGTTAGGTCTCTGCTATAAGGTTACACTGAAGCAATAAAAAGGCAAATAACCAAGAACTCAAAAACACAGAATCTTGGGGACAGGTCAGGAAGGCACAAAAGGGCCTGAGGCAGTCTAAGCCAGACACTGTGACAGCCATCTCTCCATGAGAACCAAGATTTTATTTATTTTGTGCCCATCTATGACCCTGTACTTGGAAAATGCTGCAATATTCACTGAATAAAGAAATCGATATGGACATCATCAGATGGTCAACATCAAAATCAGATTGATTATATTCTTTGCAGCCAAAGATGGAGAAACTCTATACAGTCAGAAAAAAAAAAAAAAGACCAGGAGCTGACTGTGGCTCAGATCATGAATTCCTTATTACCAAATTCAGACTTAAATTGAAGAAAGTAGGGGAAACCACCAGACCATTAAGGTATGACCTAAATCAAATCCTTACTATTATACAGGGGAAGTCAGAAATAGATTTAAGGGACTAGATCTGATAGACAGAGTGCCTGATAAACTATGGATAGAGGTTCATGACATTGTACAGGAGACAGGGATCAAGGCCATCCCCAAGAAAAGAATTGCAAAAAAGCAAAATGGCTGTCTGAGGAGGCCTTACAAATAGCTGTGACAAGAAGAGAAGCTAAAGGCAAAGGAGAAAAGGAAAGATATATCCATTTGAATGAAGATTTCCAAAGAATAGCAAGGAGACATAAGAAAGCCTTCTTCAGCGATCAATGCAAAGAAATAGAGGAAAACAATAGAATGGGAAAGACTGGAGATCTCTTCAAGAAAATTAGAGATATCAAGGAAACATTTCATTCAAAGATGGGCTCAATAAAGTAAAAAATGTTATGGTCCTAATGGAAGCAGAAGATATTAAGAAGAGGTGGCAAGAACACACAGAAGAACTATACAAAAAGATCTTCACAACCCAGATAATCACGATGGTGTGATCACTCACCTAGAGCCAGACATCCTGGAATGTGAGTTCAAGTGGGCCTTAGGAAGCATCACTACAAACAAAGCTAGTGAAGGCGATGGAATTCCAGTTGAGCTATTTCAAATCCTAAAAGATGATGCTGTGAAAGTGCTGCACTCATTATGCCAGCAAATTTGCAAAACTCAGCAGTGGCCACAGGACTGAAAAGGTCAGTTTTCATTCCGATCCCAGGAAAAGCAATGCCAAAGAATGTTCAAACTACCGCAGTATTCAAACTATTGCACTCACCTCACACACTAGTAAAGTAATGTTCAAAATTCTCCAAGCCAGTCTTCAACAATACATGAACCGTGAACTTCCAGATGTCCAAGCTGGTTTTTAAAAAGGCAGAGGAGCCAGAAATCAAATTGCCAACATCCACTGGATCATCAAAAAAGCAAGAGAGTTCCAGAAAAACATCTATTTCTGCTTTATTGACTATGCCAAAGCCTTTGACTGTGTGGATCACAACAAACTGGAAAATTCTGAAAGAAATGGGAATACCAGACCACTTGACCTGCCTCTTGCGAAATCTGTATGCAGGTCAGGAAGCAACAGTTAGAACTGGACATGGAACAACAGACTGCTTCCAAATAGGGAAAGGAGTACATCAAGCCTGTATATTGTCACCCTGCTTATTTAACTTGTATGCAGAGTACATCACGAGAAGAAGTTCTTAACAATCTGGATAACCACGACGGTGTAGTCACTCACCTAGAATCAGACATCCTGGAGTGTGAAGTCAACTGGGTCTTAGGAAGAATTATTATGAACAAAGCTACTAGAGGTGATAGCTCAGCTGATTCCAGCTGAGCTATTTCAAATCCTAAAAGATGAAACTGTGAAAGTGCTGGACTCAATATGCCAACAAATTTGGAAAACTCAGCAGTGGCCACAGGACTGAGAAGGTCAGTTTTCATTCTAATCCCAAAAAGGGCAATGTCAAAGAATGTTCAAACTACCATACCATTGCATTCATTTCACATGCTAGCAAGGTTGTACTCAAAATCCTTCAAGCTAGACTTCAGCAGTACATGAACTGAGAACCTCCAGATGTACAAGCTGGATTTAGAAAAGGCAGAGGGACCTGCCAACATTTTCTGGGTCATAGAAAAAGTGAGGGAAATACACAAATACATTTACTTCTTCTTCTTCACTGACTACACTAAAGCCTTTTACTGTGTGGATCACCACAAACTGGAAAATTCTTAAAGAGATGGGAATATCAGACCACCTTACCTGCCTCCTGAGAAACCTGTATGAAGGTCAAGAAGCAACAGTTATAACTGGACATGGAATGATGGACTGGAACAACTCTAGGAAAGGAATATGACAGGGTTGTGTATTGTCACCCTGCTTAATTAACTTATATGCAGAGTATATCATTCAGAATGCCAGGCTGGATAAACACAAGCTGGAATCAAGATTGCCGGGAGAAATATCAACAACTTCAGATACGTAGATGATGCCACTCTAATGGCAGAAAAGACCCTGATGCTGGGAAAGATTGAAGGCAGGAGGAGAAGGGGACAACAGAGGATGAGATAGTTGGATGGCATCACCAACTTGGTGGACACGAGTTTGAGCAAGCTTCAGGAATTGGTGATGGACAGGGAGGCCTGGCGTGCTGCAGTCCATGGGGCTGAAAAGAGTCGGACATGACTGAGTGACTGAACTGAACTGAATGGCAGAAAGCAAAGAGGAAATAAAGAGCCTTCTTGATGAGAGTGAAAGAGGCGAGTAAAAAAAAAAACAACCATCTCAAAACTCAACATTCAAAAAACTAAGATCATGGTATCTGGTCCCATTACTTCATGGCAACTAGATGTGGAAAAAGTGGAAGCAGTGACAGATTTTCTTCTCTTGGGCTCCAAAATCACTGTGGATGGTGACCACAGCCATGAAATTAAAAGACGTTTGCTCCTTTGAAGAAAAGCTAGGACAAACCTAGACAGAGTATTAAAAAGCAGAGACACCACTTTGCCAACAAAGGTCTGTATAGTCAAAGCTACAGCTTTTCCAGTAGTCATGTATGGATGTGAGTGTTGGACCACAGAGAGGACCAAAGAATTGATGCTTTTGAATTGTGTGCCGGAAAAGATTCTTGAGAGTCCCTTGGACAGCAAGGAGATCAAACCAGTCAATCCTAAAGGAAATCAGTACTGAATATTCATTGGAAGGACTGATGCTGAAGCTCCAATACTTTGGCCACCTGATGCAAACATCCAACTCACTGGAAAAGACCCTGATGCTGGGAATGAGAGAGGGTAGGAGGGAGAGGGGGCAATAGAGGAAGAGATGGTTGGATGGCATCACCAAGTCAATAGCCATGAGTTAAGCAAATTTCAGGGAGGCAGTAAAGGGATAGGGAAACCTGAGGTGCTGCAGTCTGTGGGGCCTCAAAGAGTCAGACACGCCTTAGGAACTGAACAACAATAAGTGGTACCATGCTGTTTAAATTTGCATTTCCCTAATGACATTACTTTGCCAACTAAGGTCCGTCTAGTCAAGGCTATGGTTTTTCCTGTGGTCAAGTATGGATGTGAGAGTTGGACTGTAAAGAAGGCTGAGTGCAGAAGAATTGATGCTTTTGAACTGTGGTGTTGGAGAAGACTCTTGAGAGTCCCTTGGACTGCAAGAAGATCCAACCAGTCCATTCTGAAGGAGATCAGCCCTGGGATTTCTTTGGAAGGACTGATGCTAAAGCTGAAACTCCAGTACTTTGGCCACCTCATGCGAAGAGTTGACTCATGGAAAAGACTCTGATGCTGGGAGGGATTGGGGCAGGAGGAGAAGGGGACGACAGAGGATGAGATGGCTGGATGGCATCACAGACTCAATGGACGTGAATCTGAGTGAACTCCAGGAGATGGTGATGAACAGGGAGGCCTGGCGTGCTGCGATTCATGGGGTCGCAAAGAGTTGGACATGGCTGAGTGACTGAACTGAACTGAATGACATGTGATGTTGAGCATATTTTCATACAGTGTGTGACATCTGTATATCTTCTTTGGTGTGGTGTCTATTCAGATCTTTTGCCCATTTTTAACTGGGTCGTTTTAGTTTTCAGAGTCGTTTGTATATTTTTGGATAACAGTCCTTGAAGCAAATATGTCTTTGCATATGTTTTCTCTGAATCTGTGGCCTGTCTTCTCATTCTCAATTACTTCATAGAAATCTTTTTGTAGTGTATATTTTTAAAAGTCACACTGATCCTTTTGGAAACAAGTTAGTGTATTGATAGTTTTTTTAATTAATTTATTTTAATTGGAGGCTAATTAGTTTACAATATTGTAGTGGTTTCTGCCATACATTGACATGACACTTTTTACTTATTTTTAAACATTAATAGAATAATGAAGGTTATACCGGGGGTGATTTTTTTCTTTCTTCTGTTGTCTTTTGTTGCTTTGTTTTGACTTACCTACTGACTGCAAAGCCTTGAACAAATCCCCTCCTCTCTTAAGGCCTCAGTTTCTTCTTCTGCAAAATAGATGAGCTGAATTAGATGATGCCTGGGGTTCCTTAAAGTTATCACACCATATATACAGCCCAATGGCACAGCCAGTGAAGGGCAGAACTCCAGCTCATATCATGGCAACAAAGACTCATACCCTGAGCAATCTGAAAACTGGATTTAACATGCTGACATAAGGCGAGACGCCCAGTGACTCTCTCCAACCTTCACTGAACATCTCTGTAAGGAGAGACACCAAAGAATGGGTATTATTTGATCACTTCTTGGAGAAGGACCTGGCATGGAAATCTCTCCAGTGCTGAACTGTTGACTGATAAAGTAGAAGACACACCAATACTCTGGATTAAAAATGAATGTAGGGGAGATTGAGGGAAAAAGGGCGTGAAATGGCTTTATAAACCTAAACCTGGGGCTCCTCTGGTGGTTCAGTGGTAAAGAACCCACCTCCAATGCAGGCAACACTGATTTGATCCCTGGTCCGGGAGAGTCCACATGTCTCAGAGCAGCCTATCCCATGAGCCACAACTACTGATCCTGCGCTCTAGGAACCTAGATCCTGTGCCCAGGAACCACAACTACGGAGCCAGCGTACACAGCTACTGAAGCCCACGTGCCTAGAGCCTGTGCTCCACAGCAAGAGAAGCCACTGCAATGAGAAGCCCAAGCATTGCAACTGGAAAGCAGCCACTGGGTAGCCACAACTAGAGAAAAATGCCCGTGTAGCAACAAAGACCCAGGACAGCCAAAAATGAATAAATAAATAAAATTATATAAAAATATCTAAACCTGGAAACAATTAGGAAACTGAATAAAAGGCATTTCAAGCCCAGGGAATCACTGATGGCAAAGCGTCCTTGGAAGCTCAGACTTTTCTCCTACAATTCTCATTTCTTATACTAGCTAAACTAATGGTTCTGAGTTTTTTAAACAGATGAAGAAACTGAGGTTTAGAGAGATTAAATGATCCACCTGAGACTACAAAGGAGTGATAGAAAAGAGTGAGAGTCCAAGGCTTCCAACTTCAGATTCAGGATTCTTTGCACCTCACATTCTGCCCCCGCCATGACTAGCTCAAATTTCATCACTTTCCTGGGCAAACATCTCCCTTCCTATGCCCATTTCCATTCTTCCTCTTCAGTCCCAGCTGCTGATCAGTTTTATAGGGCTTTATGAACACATTCCAGATGACTCTAAGTCAGGAGAGATGATTAATATCACAGATGTTGGGTGAAGAATTGAAAGCAACAGGTTGGAATGTAGAGCAGAAACCAATTTGATGAAATCTTACAGATTAAATATCAAAACCTGAATCAGGTATGCCCCACTGCCCCTGGGTGCTGCTTTGTGTCTCCACGTTTCATGTTGGTCTCCTGCCTAGAACAGCTCCCCTTCCTGGCCTACCTAGCCAGGATCTTCATCCTGCACATCCTAGCTGAACTGTCTTCTCTTGGAAGCCCTACCGAGCACTGTCAAATCTTTTTTTTAGTGTCACAATTATACCTAGAACACATTTATTGATGCCTTGACCTCAGAGTACTATGTAATTGTGTATATACCTCTGTTTCCTCTCTGGAAGCCAAAAGTCAATTGAATCATCATAAGAATCCTGTGCACATCATCATTATTTGTTTACATGTCTATAAACTCCTGGAGAGCAGGATCTGGGTCTTGCTGGGCTGTATCTCCAGCCAGGACCAGACCAAAGTATATAAATTTTGATGCCAGCTAGTGAAGAAGACAAACAAAGCCCCTAACCCTGCAATCTTACATTGTGGTAGAGGGAAGTCAATAACACCCATCAAGGCAACACAAAAGAACAGAAACATTTCAGACAGCAGCAAGTGCTATGAAAAAAATAAACAGGGTTATTAGAAAGGAACCAACCAAGGGTTACCTTAGTCAGGTCAAGAAAGGGTTTGAAATCTGAGCTAAGACTTAAATGATGCATAGGAACCAGCTGTGGGAGGATCTGGGGCAAGACCACTGCAGTCAGAAGAGCAGCGGGGTCAAATAAATCACTGAGCCATGAAAAAGCAGAGCACATTCAAGGGACAGACTCAAACTGGGTATTAAGTTGAGAATCATACCACACTCTTCCCTGGGAGCAGGGGTGGAGGAATAGAGGGGGGTGAGACTGATATTTCTTGAATGCCTTCCAGATCCCTGGAACTCAACATACATGATCTCGTATCATCCACATGACCAGAAAGCAGATGATCCCCATTCTACAGACATGGAGAACGAGGCCCAGGGAGGAGGTGGGGCAGAAGCCAGATCTGGCTGATCCCCTCCTCTCACGCCCCCATGTCACCCTGCACCAGCTGCCTCCTGACACAGTGGAAAAATGAAAGAGGGCACAACGCAGGTTAATACTGGGTAAAAAGCAGCCAGAGCCACAGGGATGGGCAGACCAAAGGCTGCTAGAATTTCGGGACACGAATGAGCAGAGCCCATCTCTTCTGCTCCTGCCCCCTCCCATTCGGCAGCATACCATCATCACCCAGACAAGCCCTTCAAATGCATTCTCTGAGTGTTTTGGTGAGGACTGGGTCTGAAAAGAAACCTGGCTGTGTGAGCTGAGCTGTAGATAATTCCCCAAGCTCTCTCCCCCAATTATGGTGCATGCAGACAGCCCGAGAGACAAAGGCCTGGGCCCTCTGTTGATTCAACGTCGCCTCATCTGAAGTCTAGGTATTTATTTTAATTCGGGACTTGGTTCCTTTTAAAGGAAAAATCAAAGAGTCCCTGAAGAGCTTCTCCTGCTAAGATTTCAATCTCCATTTCCTCCAAAATGGATGTCAAAGGCAAAAAAACCCTGGGATTCTTGTGACCATCCATGCTGAGTTTCTAATTTTGACAAGGAAACCATAATCTGGTGGTCTAACCACTGATGAAGAATGCAAGGGGGAAAAACGAAAATCAAATTGAGGAATCGATCAAAACACAAAAAGAGGTCTGAGCACAACGGCACTCAGAGAAATAAAATCTCCTGAGGTTCTCAGCTAATAGGAGCAGCTGGTGAAGACCACCTAAGACAAGAGAGTGAGAAAGGGCTTCCAGCGAGAGAAAGGAGAGTGGCTTCCGAGGGACAATGGGGCAGAAATTAGCATTCCAATGAACCAGCACAAAGGGACCCTGACCAAGCCTGGGAAGGAGGCCCCTCTCCTCCTGGACCTTTCTTAAGGTCCATTTGTATCTCTCTGCAGCCTCCCCACAAAATCAGTTGGCTTCCTACATACTAGCTTCTTGTGTATTTTTTAATAGAAGTGTGTTGCGGGGCTTCATTTAGCTAAAAATAAATCTCTCCTCTGCTTGGAATTTGGGCAGAATATGGCCCAGACATCTAAACACACACTTGTTGTCAGAACTTTGCTGTCTCCTTTTCCCTTTCTTTTAATGAAAGTTTGGATTCCACTGAGCGTTCTTCCACTCTTAAGCTCCAAACATTTCAAACAGCACAAAAGATATGACAAGATGAAAGGAAGTGTCCACAAAATAGACAGCTAGACAACTAGTTAGCAGCTGTCTGCTTTTCTTCAGGGTTTTTCCTTTTTTTTTTTTTCCTGCAGAGGGGAAAAGTTTATTTTTCATTCTTGAAGGAGGCTGACTACAGAATGTCTCTCCCTCTCTCTAGCTCTCTTTCCTTCTCATATTGGCCCTTTTCCAAGCCTGTTTAGTGTTAGACGCGGAAAAACACTTACCATGCCATGTGTAACCCTGAACTTGAGAACTCATTGTCCTTCTGGGGCAACGTGTGGAGAGCTGCCGCGTTTAAGTGGAATTGCTCATTCTCCATCTTTTATAGTCCAGTGTTTGCAATTTAATGAGGTTTTGGTGTTCCATCCAGTAAGGGCATTTCTTTAACAAAAGGAACCTGAAGCCCCGGCTTTGATTTAAGGACCTGCCCTGGCTTGGTGGAGCTGCTTTAAAACTATTTCAGACCCAGATCAAGTGAGGTTTAATTCGAACTTACTCCTCTTCTCCGCTGACAGGCCGGGCAAGAACCTGCTGCTCTAATCTTGGTTTTAATTGCAGTTGCTTTACAAGTGTTTGCCTTCTTTTCTCTCCCCTCACTGCCTGAGCACACCTTAAACTCCTGAGATGAAGGGCCGGGAGTGTGAGGACGCATGTTTGGAACTGAGAACACCTCCCCGCTCAGGGCTGGTCCAGACCCTGTCTCAGGGATGAAGGCGACGCTGCTGCGGGAGAGAAGGGAGGGATGACAGCCCTCTGCCGGAGCTCCTTCAGGGCTGGAAGGAGGCACATCAGAGCACACTGTGCTCGGCCACACTGGACCCACATCCCCTCCTGCCGGATACACACCGCTGCGGGGCTCTCTACTTTTCCTGGCCAGACTGGATTCATCCTCCACCCCTCATTTTCCTGAGCAGCAACACTCCCCTTGTCCAGGAAGGGTTGTCAGCCCAGAGACTTCCCTCTGTCCCCCATCACTTCATCAAATCCATCTCTGCTGAGGTCAACCTTCTCTGCGGACCACTTCTCAAATGTACCCGCGCCCTCTTCTCCAGCCTGTGAGGGTGCCCCAGTGTAGCCTTCTTCATTCCTAACTGATGTTGCAGCCTGAAGCCTCACTTTCCTCTAATTCAGCCTCTATGCTGCAGCAGGAAATCGCATGTTTGCTGTTGTTGTTGTTGTTGTTTAATTACTATTCTGTTCACCTTCTTCACCACCTCCCAGTGATTCTCACCTGCCTCAGCATAAGGTCCAGACCTAGTCTGGGCTCTGAGGCCCCTCATCATCTCACCTTTGTCCGTCTTTGAAACCGAAGGAAGCAGGCAGGGCACAACGTTTGAAAGAATGACACAGCCTAAGGACGCCACACAAACCAATTAGAATCAAACGGATGGAGATGACAAACAAGTTACACTTTGACTAGAACTTGATCCTCAATCAGCAAGCTAAATGACACACCCCAAGGCACCATCAAAAAGACCAAAAGGTGGGCGGTGGCGCCCCCTCACCAAAATAGCTGGATAATCCTTCTGCTCATTAGCCTATGAAATTACCCAGCCCATAAAAACTAACCACACCGTGTTTCAAGGCCACCGCACTTGCCCGCTGCAGCGGCCCACACGCTGCGCAGTGTGTTTCTCTCTGAACAAATCCACTTCTTACCATCACTTTGTTTCTTTTCTCACTGAATTTGTTCTGCGATGAGACATCAAGAACCTGAGCTTCATTACTGTGGGGTTTGGCTGGGTTCGAGTACCAGCCATGAAGGTTAGAGCCCCAAGCAAGGTTTTGGTCAAGTGTGAGTCCTGGTACATGGGTTCAGTCTCAGTCTGAGGAAAATGGTTTCATCTCCACCGCCTTTTCTCCCATCACTGCCCAAGCTCAGCACCAGTAAGATAAACCTAGCCCCTCTCAGGCATCCATGACTTTCTTCAAGCTGACCCCTCTGCCTGATGTCCCTTCCCCACACCAGCCTGGCCAGCATCTCAGCCCACTCCATGAAGCTCCTCCTGACCCCTTCCCTTGTCCCACAGCACTGCACGGGCAGTCAGCCACCCACTGGCACTAAGCCTCATCCCCTCTTCCTCATCCCTCTGCATCTCAGCCAGACAGGGGACAACTCACACACTTCTCTTCCCTCAGCCTAGCCTAGGATGATCATCAGTAAAAACTGAGGCATAGATTAACTAATTCATTAAACATCAAAGGAACTAGCCAGAGGATCCTGCAGTCCTGGCAGCCACGGCAGGAAAAGCGGCCAAGAGGTCTTCATGAAAGCTCCCCTGCATGTGTGCTAAGTCGCTTTAGTTGTGTTCGACTCTTTGAGACCCCATGGACTATAGCCCACCAGGCTCCTCTGTCCACAGGATTCTCCAGGAAAGGAGTGGGTTGCCATGCCCTCCTCCAGGGGATCTTCTTGACCCAGCGATCAAATCTGAATCTCCTGCAGCTCCTGCATTGCAGGCAGGTTCTTTACTGCTGAGCTACCGGGGAAGCCTGAAAGCTTGCCTGTCTAGGGCTGACCTTCCATAGTATGGAGGGATGGTGCCATGTAAGGCACAGGGTGAGGAAACATCCTGTCCCCACCCTGTAGGCACCTCCTGGGAAGAGATAACTCAGTGACACGATTAACCCTTCATATCCTGGAGAGGCAGCCTGGGGGTGCAGAACAAGCCAGGGACTGAAGTCCAAAGGTGTGGATCCTCTGCCTCTTTTTTTGCAACTCTGCAGAAGTCACATGACTATCTGGGTCTTCATTTGTTAATTAGGATGATACCACCCGTCCTGGCTGTTTCATAATCTGGACAGAAGGATAGTATCACATGTAAGAATATTCTGCTAACCAAGCGTGATACAAGCTATCGTCCTTATTTGAATTTCTTAAGGGTCTATCCTCTGGTCAGCTCAGCAAATGTGCCCAAATTCTTTAAATGTCTGCCTCCTAGAAATGTTCTTTCATTAAAATCTTGAAGATACATTTACAAGCAAGTAGGATATAAGATGGCTTCCCAGGGTGCTTAATGGTAAAGAATCTGCATGCCAATGAAGGAGACATGGGTTTGATCCCTGAATTAGAAAGATCCCCTGGAGAAGGAGATGGCAACCCACTCCAGGATTCTTGCCTGGGAAATCCCATGGACAGAGGAGCCTGGCTACAGTCCATGGGGTTGCAAAGAATCAGACATGATATGGTAACCAAATAGCAGAAAGGATATAAGACACACCTATGTGGTACAAAATAATACTTCAGAGGAGTAATCAATGTGTTTTTCCTTCATGACTGATTTTCTTCACTGCTCCTCCAAGGACATCCACCTCCACATATGTGAGTCATCTAATGTGTGGAAGTAAGAGAGAAATGGAGGAACCAGAAAACTAAGAGGGAATATTCTTAAATATTAAGTTGAACATCCCTGGTCCAAGTATAAGACAGATCTAGAGCATATTTTCAGAGTGAGTACTTGACACTAGACTGGACTAAAAAGACAGGTTGAGAGAGCAGAAGAGGAGAGACCCCATGGACAAAAACAGTGAGATGGAATGACCACTGGCATCTCCCTGAGCAGGAGTCACCCATCACCATCATCAACCTGGGAGTTGAATGGAAACCCAGCTCCCTCACTTCATCTACTGATGATGACCAATCAATGACAGCCCCACATCACCCAGGAAGGGAGGGATTCATCTCCTCTCCATCCAAAAGTTTGCCCAGCTTCTCATTCAACTCACTCTATGTCAGAAATGGCCCAGGGCACTTGAAGGGCCCCCTCTATACACACACACACTCACATACCTACACTAAGTAGAAAATAGTGCCTTGCAGACACAGGGATGGGGCTGGGGGTTATCCCCACACTTGTTCACGGTGAGACCAGGTGGAACCACCTTAAGGTCTCCCACCAAGGTAGCACTGGGATGGACACACACAGATATACATACAGCTCCATCTGCTGCCCTTACATATGCGTAAAGTACCCCTTAGACCTCACAAAGAGTTTCAGAAACTAAACCAACAATGGCACATTTTTAGGGAGAAAAGAACTCAGCCTCTTAACAAATAAAATAGAATATTTGCTCTGAAGAACTGACTTAAAACAATATCACAGTCTTACTTTAAGTAGTTACTACAATAAAACTTCTGAGGGCATCATCCTTGTTCATCAAGGGTCTGACACATTTTGCTGATGTCAAGGAACACTCCAGATGACACTGGGTATGAAAGGGTTAAACACGGATACCCACTGAGTTGGTGAGGGAGAGATGGAGCGAGTGAGGGATGTTGCATGATACTATATACAGATAGTGTTTCAGCATCCATGTTTCTGCCCAACAAGGGATCTGCTTTTTATTTATTCATACTCCAATCTATCTGGCAAGAACCAAGCAAGATTAAACTTTTCTCACATCTCTGCAGTAAGAGCTGAGCACAGTGACAGCTGACCGAGGCCTGGAGCATAAAGATGAGGAGAAGGCAGAGGGCGCAGAATCCTGCAAATAAATGAATAGTCCAAGTCCTAAGAGAGTAGAGAAAAAAGTGGGCTCACAGCCACATATGTAGGAGAATATAAACTTCACTCATTCATTTGGCCATTAATCTCTAGGCACCCTTATGCTTCAGGCATCCTGTACCGTGGGACCGGAAGTCACACCATCAACAGAACTGTTAGCCTCGTGGAGATGACTATCTGCTACAAGACAAGCAATCACCAGGGCAGTTACAATACTGTGCAATTAAAACAAGTGCTATGGCAGGGAAGGCAGGCTCCCTGTAGAGCTCTGCCATGGAAACACCCTGCGCAGTGACAGGACACAGTCCAGGGCTGAGAGTGGTGGTTACGGAAAGTTACTATCAGAATAAATTGTAAGCTGTGGCCTAAAGCGTGAGTAAGAGTTTTTCAGGTAAAGAGGAGGTACGGGATGAATCAAGCTATTGGAACATTCAGAGTTCTAGCACGACAGGACCAAGAGGAAAAGCAAACTGGTGAACGTATTGTGTGCGGCCCACGGTTTTGTCGGTTTGACATTGTTGCTTTCATTGCTGCTGCTGTTCATTCCTGGCCAACAATGAAGGTTTCACATGAAAATTCAGATTTCTGATTTCTCTGGAAATTCCCTCATAAAAACAATCTGCTAGAACCGAGTACTGACTGGCCCCTTTAAATAGGCCCTAATTTGGCCACCTCACGAGAAGAGTTGACTCATTGGAAAAGACTCTGATGCTGGGAGGGATTGGGGGCAGGAGGAGAAGGGGACGACCGAGGATGAGATGGCTGGATGGCATCATGGACTCGATGGATGTGAGTCTGAGTGAACTCTGGGAGATGGTGATGGACAGGGAGGCCTGGCGTGCTGTGATTCATGGGGTCATAAAGAGTCGGACAAAACTGAGCGACTGAACTGAACTGAATTTGCTACAGTCCCCACCATTCCTTCTTGTGCACCAACAGAGAAGCTTAGATTAGCGGATATTCATTGCAGACCTTGTGATGTTGCCCTTCTAATAGAAGAGTCCAAGAAAAAGCAAGATGTTTCTTACCTCCGTGTTTTTGCCAAAATAGACAGGGTAGGATAGAGGGAGGGAGCCATGTTTCCCCCTGCTCTCTGCCCTCATCAGTATGGCTGACCAGACCTTATTCACATTTGAGTGTTGAGCCCCTGGTCGAGATCTCCATAACGGTAGGAACCATGTCTTTATCACCTCTGTGGATTCAATACCACATACAGAGCCTGGCACTTAGTGGAGGAGAAATAAGTGTTTCTTGAATGAATTAAAAGTGTGTACAGGGGCCTGATGCAAAAAAGCTCACATCTTTTTCAGAGAGTTGGGGGCAAAAATTAAGATGAATGTAAAGGTGGAACCTGACAGGGCGGAGAGCAGGGCAGAGGCCATCTCAGTGAGGTCTGGCCAGGTTTCCTAGACTCTAGACTTTCTCCTAAGGGCAGTCTCCTCGGGGAACCTGGAGAAGCGTTTTAAACAGAGGAGTGGACTTAACCAACTTGGTGGTTAGAAAGATCTCTCAGCTGCATTGTAGAAGCTGGTTCAGAAGAGAACATACTATAGTCTGGTCTAAGGATGCATCATGATGGTCAAGGTCCTCAATGATGCAAGCCTCAGTGGATGGTGGTGGAGGTGGGTGCAGAGTGAAGGTAAAGGGTTTTTAGGAGATGGCAACACCAGGGTGGGTAACGGTTTGAGGGTAGAGAGAGGAGAGAGAGGGTCTAACTTAGGTCTTTGGATGGAACCATCCCATTCTGGAAACACATGGGGCTCCCATGAACCCAGTGAATCAGAATGAGTATACTTTCCATGGTCTCTTCTCTTGTTTTTCAACTCTTGCCCTTCTAGAGGTTCAGCTACTATTTCAGTGAGGGCTTGCCAGATAAAATACAGAATATCCAGTTAACTTGAATTTCAGATGAAAAATACATTTTTTTTTTTTTTACCTCTAAGTAAGTCCTGTGAAACATCTGGGCATTCTGAATTTCTTTTTAATGTTTATTATTTTTTGGCCACACACGTGGCATGTGGGATCGTTGTTCCCCAGCTAGGGATCAAACCTATGTTCCCTGCAGTGGAAGCATGGAGTCTTAAACACTGAACTTCTGGAGAAGTCTCATGGCATTCAGAATTTTTATTTGCTTAATTTGACTATGTTTCACCCACATCTTCATCCAGGGATGCCCACTGTGACCCTGCCCATGGCCTGGAGTGGAGATCTGAGGAGGTGTTATCTAGCCACAGAACAGGAGTCTTCAAACGCTGTTCTAGAGTGCTCCCTTCTTGGCAAATAAGCAGAGTCATTTTCTCTAATGCATTTCTGTGGCTCATCAAATTTTCAAATAAAGAAACTTCCACCATCCTCCTCCAGGGTCGTTCCTGAAAGAACTCAGGGATTAGCCATAGGAAGAGAATAAAGACCAAAATCAGAGACACAAAGGAGGGAAGAGAGAAGAGAAAAGGCAAATATGAGAAGAGGAAGAGGGCCCGGACAATGGAAAGGAAACCACCTCCATCATAGGTTAGACCCAAGATTTCGAGGTCTTTGGGAAATTGTACCACAACATTGGCGATGGAATTACAGATACTATTTTATTCCCCAATGTCAAGGCTTCCCTGTCCCTCACCGTCTCCCAGAGTTTGCCCAAGTTCATGTCCATTGCATCAGTGATGTCATCCAGCCATCTATCTCATCCTCTGTGCCCCTTTCTCCTCCTACCTTCAGTCTTTCCCAGCATCAGTGTCTTTTCCAATGAGTCAGCTCTTCGCTTCAGGTGGCCAAAGTATTGGAGTTTCAGCTTCAACATCAGTCCTTCCAATGAGTATTCAGGGTTGATTTCCTTTAAGATTAGCTGGCTTGATCTCCTTGCAGTCGAAGGGACCCTCAAAAGTCTTCTGCACCACAGTTCGAAAGCATGAATATTCATACTTTTCCTTATTTCCAAAACTGCTACATTGGCTATATGCTACTTTTTAATCAGATCTTTAAAACTCAGTTAACTCTAAAACTCAGTGTTGTTTTAAAAGGAAAAGTAGGCTATTTGAAAATTTTACCATGAAAATTTTAGGATTTATCCTCAGACCTTTGATAGCAGTGAGCACCCGTTGAGTTCATGGGGCAGATGCATTTGCAACAAAATCCGTGGGGCAGACAAGGGTGTCTGATGACTGTGCATAAGCAGTCATAAACCAGAAGCACCTGCATTTAGGAACACCACTTAGGAAGAAGCTGCTGGTCCAAAAATGTCTAAAATCTCAGAAGAACCCTATCCGCAGGCCATATCTTTTAGCAGAATGGTTACAATCTGATGCCACCATGCACCCAAAGTGTCGACCCAGAAAGGAAAAAAGATAAAATGATATGTTTTCTTTGTTACGAGGCCAATTTGCATATTTTTTTAACCCACACATGAATTCCACTGGGTGCAAGCTCTTCTCTCTAGTGAGGAGGGGGAAAGAGGTAATCATGACAAATTATCCTTTTTCCAAGTTATCATCATCTTGCTCTGTCTCTGTCAAATTGTTCCTCCAACACAGCAGCCTGCAAGCCCAGCTCACCCTCCCCCTCGCATGCTATTTATACCTTTTGGATCAAACCAGCACTTTTGCATATCTCAGCCATTTCAAGGGCTCAGATGATGAACTGCACTGCTTTCAGTCTTTCCATCAGAGTTCCTTGTGGTCACGTCCCCGAATATCTTAAAAGGACAATGCGTTCCACAATCACTTCAATCTAAATCTGTTGATAATTATGATAGAGGGGGATAGGCAAAGTTTCACCCAGCAAGGAAAGGTTCATTTTTCAAGCTTACATGTTGCTTCCACATTATCCATGAGCAGGAGCACAACTGAGACCTGCAACTTTGCAAAGAGGTGGACCCAAGCTTCTTTTTTTTATTCCCCAGGAAAAAAACAAATTACTGTTTCTCTGAAGACAATGGCTTCTTCTTAAGCTATTTTATTTCTTTCACAGCTGTTTTTTCTTTTGTTCCAGTGGGTAGTCATGAAAAGAAACACAATATCCAAGGTGGTGGAGGAGTAAAGAGTGAGGTAAAAGAACAGAAGAAAAGCGAAGGGAAGAGTGTTGCTAAGAAGAGAGAGAGGAGATGGATGGGAAGCCGGAAGCTGCAGAGATGATGATGCTTTGTCTTGGAACAATCAGTTCAGCAGGACACTGCAGCTGGTTCTTACCGGCGATTTTTTTTTTTTTTTTTTGATGAGAAGTACACAGGGTGGCTGCAGAATTTTTAAGCCTCCCCATGATGGTTGACAAGCTTTGCTCACACTGAGATTTTTCCTCATTTCTGTAGTCAGCATCCCAGGAGTTTATGTCTAAAGCGTTTAAAATTACGAGATGTTATATTCAAAACAAATTATTGATGCTACAAAATCAGGAGGCTTAAACATGAAAATGATACTTTGGTAAAAGTTTAAGTGAGGAAAGAATAAGGGGTAGAAAGAGAGGAGAAAACATTTTTTAAGAATTCTAAGTCCACTTTTTCCAGCCCACTCGGAGTCCACACATTTGGAAAATCCAAGGAAACTCATGGTGTTTACTGGAAACTTGTTGGACACTAGACAATAAATCAGGCTATATTTCATCCATCTTCCCGCTCGGGTTTAGGAAAACCTATAGGAAGGAGCTTGAAACTGGACAGAGTTTCCCTTAACTCTCAAACAAGGAATGCAGTAAGCAGCCAGCTTGGACCTCTGTGACCTCAAAGGAAAAATTAGCTTTTCACTTAATTCCTACCCGATGTAGGAAAATGGAAAGAACACAAGATGTGGAATCAAGGACTTGGATCAAGTCTTGCCTATTTATGGATATGGATTAAGTCTCAGTTTCCTTGCCCTTAACATTAGAATAGTAACTACAGATCTATGTGCTGCTATGTTTTGTCACTCAGCTCTGTCCAACGCTTGGGGACCCCATGGACTACAGCCCACCAAGCTACTCTATCCATGGGGATTCTCCATGCAAGAACACTGGAATGGGTTGCCATGCTCTTCTACAGTGGATATTCCTAATCCAGGGACTGAAGCCAGGTCTCCCACATTGCAGGTAGATTCTTTAGGGTCTGAGCCACCAGGGAAGTCAAAGATCTATAAGCATTACTAAATGGATGGATTTACATACGGATGCAAAAAGCAGCAGGTAAATTGAAAAGCTCTAGGTATGTGGGTTATGGCCCTAGAGCTGTCCTGGCTCCAGGGGAGGGTAAGCCCCTAAATCACCCTCATTGTTTGGCTTTTGGCCTTTCCTTCCAAAATATCAGCCTCAGGAGTTTAGAGTTCTCCTACCTGGCCCTGCAGTAAACCCTTTTCAGCTCCAAAATAAAAAAACAGAGATTCCTGTTCACCCTCTGAGTGTATTCAAGTGATGACTCTTTCCTTCATGATTAAAATATGATTCTAGACCAAAGTGCTCACATCTAAAACAACACTGGAAGTATTTTCTGCATGTTTCATACGGTGGGAACACGGTAGTTTAAGAAGCAGAAAGGAAAATGGGACAAAAATTAATTTGCTCTAATCATAGAAACTTTACAGGTCCTT
This sequence comes from Nanger dama, assembly GCA_917880005.1. NCBI lineage: Eukaryota > Metazoa > Chordata > Mammalia > Artiodactyla > Bovidae > Nanger > Nanger dama. Next base: position 22,227,984 of record CAKJTW010000025.1, on the reverse strand, counting down.
TTCCCCATTAGGAAGTAATTCAATTCTTACTCTAGCCCTATGAGGTATGTACTATTAAAAATCCACTGTACAAATGAGGAGACTGAGGCCAAAGGCATGTGAGTGACATACACCCAAAGTCTCAGTGTGGCTGAATTCTGGCTAATTTCCAGCACATAATCTAGAATCAATGGTGGTAGAGTGTTGGCGATGCAGGTGACAGACACACCTTCAAGTGGTTCTGCTTTGCCTTCAGGATACAATTCAAGCCCTTCAGCAACACCTACAAGGTCCTCCATGGGCTGGCCTTGGATGACCCCTCCACCTTCCATCCTTCCACATCTTCACATACTGTAGCCACACCCACCTCTCTGCAGCTCCTGGAGGTACATGGCTTACTCTTCACTTTCTTGATCCACACATACACTTCCCACATCCACTCCTTGTCTATCTAGCGGCAGCTTACTCATCTGGAATATCTCAATTCAACCCAGTCTTTAAACCTGGTTAGCTCCACCTACTACTCCTCTCCATCCTTCCCCTCTGCCACTCAGGTGTGCCTAACACATATCCACCAATAACAAGTAACACAGGGGACCAAGTTCTTTGACTTCAATCAACTGGATGCTGACTTTCTTGAAGAGAGCATCTTCTAGTGGAATTTACTATATACAAGGTATTAGCTGCTAATTAATATTGTGGACTGAATGAATGACCAGGAACAGAAAAGTGTGGGGGGGGAATTGCAATAATAATATGTTGACACCACATACTATTTATCTTCAAGCGTTTCAAAAGCATGCTCATAGATTTTCTTGTTTCACCTTCAGAGGGTTTTATAAAGCCAAATCTTGCCATGAAAATACATATTTGCAAATTATTTTCCCATCCTCTAACCAAAAAAAAAAAAAAACTACACAATTTTTGTATCAATTTGTAGAAACTCTGCTTTGAAAAATAATCATTTTCCCTACCTCTCCTTTCTTCTCTTATCCATAAAAAGCTTCATCTGATCCACAGTTTTACACATTTCCAGGTTTTTCTGATGTCTTAAAGGGTTCATATCTTCCACTTAGGAGGGGGTTTGTTCTTCTTCCCCTTTCTTTCTAATAAAATTCCACAAGCTCTCTCTTTGTGACAATAGCTAGCCACTCTTTTTTTTTCTTTCTGCCTCATAATTAGTCCTCTGGCTCTAAAGCCTTTTGCTATGGGGCATGAAGAAGCCAGGAACTTTCTGTCTTTCACTAGCAGTCTGTAATGCATAATATTGTGGAAACTATCTCTTTTGTTCCTATTCTGTTTTTTTCTGCACCTCTCACAGTTTAGCCTCCTTACCTTCTATTCATTTATTTCTCAGACCATTCTCTGAGGATCAGTGGGAACTTCTGAGAACCCCAGCAGGGGGCACAGAGGGGGCAGCAGGCAGGGAGCCCATTCTCCCAACCTCCAGGCAAAGCCACTGCATCTGGTACTTCTTGGGTTTCAGCTAAAACACCACGTAAAGAAAGGATTCTGAGTCTGAGGCTTGAGTCACTGTGAAAATCACTGCTCCACCCGCTGGAATGTGTTGGAGACTTCTGCTCGTATTTTTATGACACTTGTCTCTGTCTCCTTTTGGGGCTCTCAGTCTTCTTTCCTTCAGCATTCCCCATATGCCATGCTGAGCTTAGTCACTCAATAGTGTTCGACTCTGTAGCCCAGCAGGCTCCTCTGTCCATGAGGATTCTCCAGGAAAGAATGCTAGAGTGGGTAGCCACGCTCTCCTCTAGTGGATCTTCCCAACCCAGGGATCAAACCCAGGTCTCCCACATTGCAGGAGGATTCTTTACCCTCTGAACCACTAGAGAAGCCAATGAACATGCAATCGTAATGCTCTGCGTTAGCCTGGACTCTACCCTTTTTTATCTCCTAAATCACCAAGAATCCTTGGTTCTGTCTCAAAAGATCCTGAAATCTGGCTCCTCTTCAGTACTCCCCCTGCTTTGTTTTGGCTTGCAGTTCATTACCTCTCAGTTCAGTTGCTCAGTTGTATCCAAATCTTTGCGACCCCACGGACTGCAGCAGCTCGCAAGATCTCCCTGTCCATCACCAACTCCCACAGTTTAATCAAACTCATGTCTATTGAGCTGGTGATGCCATCCAACCATCTCATCCTCTGTCATCCCCTTCTCCTCTTGCTTTCCATCTTTCCCAGCATCAGGGTCTTTTCAGATGAGTCAGTTCTTCACATCAGGTGGCCAAAGTATTGGAGCTTCAGCTTCAGCATCAGTCCTTCCAATGAACATTCAGGAACGATCTCCTTTAGGATGGACTGGTTGGATCTCCTTTCTGTCCAAGGGACTCCGAGAATCTTCTTCAACACCACAGTTCAAAAGCATCATTCTTCGGCACTCAGCTTTCTTTATAGTCCAGCTCTCACATCCATACATGACTACTGGGAAAACCATAGCTTTGACTAGACAGACCTTTGTTGGCAAAGTAATGTTTCTGCTTTTAATAAGCTGCCTAGGTTGGTCATGACTTTTCTTCCAAGGAGCAAGTGTCTTTTAATTTCATGGCTGCAGTCACCATCTGCAGTGATTTTGGAGCCCCCCAAAACAGTCCGTCACTGTTTCCACTGTTTCTCCATCTATTTGCCATGAAGTAATGGGACCAGATGCCATGATCTTAGTTTTCTGAATGTTGAGCTTCCCTAGTGGCTCAGCTGGTAAATAATCCGCCTGCAATGCAGGAGACCTGGGTTTGATCCCTGGGCTGGGAAGATCCCCTGGAGAAGGGATTGGCTATCCACTCCAGTATTCTGGCCTGGAGAATCCCATGGACTGTGTAGTCCATGGGGTCACAGACAGTCAGACATGACCGAGCAACTGTCATTATCTCTCAAGAAGGCTTTTTTACCTTCCACTCTTCCACTGCATGTCTGTCTCTCTTCCTTTCTCTTCCCCTTCATCTCTCTCCTTTCTTCTCTTTCTCCCAAGAAGAACATTCCTCACACACAGATGTCCCCGAGGTCCTCTGTCCTCTGCATCTCCAGCTCCTCAGTCCCATGCATGCTCTCTTCACCCCACATCAGGCCAAATGCCAAACTCAACCCTCTTCAGGATCCTTCCAATCACAAGTGATGAGCAAAATCACCATGACTGAAGGCCTGTGGAGAAGATGGAAGAGGAGCCTGACAATTTCCTCCCCACACAAACCACGTAAGAATTCAGGTTAGGCCTCTGTCTCCTTCGGTGTTTCTTCTAGACCAGGCTACCACCAGGGTTTTCTCTCCCTGAACTTTCCCCTGTGCAGCTCCTGAGAGGAAGCTTCTCCCCCGGTGACCACAGATGCGCCTCTAAATGTCTCACTCCTCCTACAGGTGTAGAGTTTACACATGGGACTTCAGCATGAGAATTAACAGGAAAAGATGGTACTTTGGGGTCAGGCAGATCCAACTAGACTCCCAACCCTTCCACTTGCTCTGTGACCTTAGATAAGTTGCTTTATATCTCAGAGCCTTGTTTTTCTTACAGCTATGAAATGGGATAATATTCCTCTCACCAGGGTCTACATAAGGATGAAGGATAATGCGCATAAAGCACAGAAGGTGTAATAGGCAACTAACAAATGGAATTAAAGTGAATTTTGTGCTCTTATTGCTCCTGCTACTATATCTCCATCCTGTTTAAGGAATCGAGTTCCTCATCCATGAGTCGTGTTCTATGACTGCAGAGCTTACTGCACTGTACGCTCTCACTATTACCTGATTAAGCGCGAACAGAAGGTCTTCTCAAGGTCCATCTTCTTGATGGACCTAGCATCAAGACGTAGAAATGGCAGCAACTATTCTCCCGAAAGGTGTGTAATAGAAAGTGTCCCCTCTGTGGTGGGGGAGAGACAGCTAGGAAGGGAGGGAGCCCCGGGGGGCCTCAGACTAGTAACATGGAACTGAAAGATCTAGTCACAACATCCCACCTTGATTTTCAGCCACAAAAATGTCAGCACACCCAACACTTGCGCTGTTCAAGCGTCAGCTGCACTGGTGCATCCTGGGAATGCTAGGAAGGTGGAAGGAAGATGGAGGCCAAGAAGGTGGCACTGCCCTTCAGAGTGGTGCCAGGACAGTGTCAGGCTCTTTCATAAGAGCCAAGTCATTGACTTGCTTTAACTAGCACTGGTTTCACTTCTCTGAGACCAGCTTCCCCTCTACCCTCTTCAGAAACCGCTCCAAACCTTACCACTCACTTCAAACCTCCACCTCAGATGATCTCACAGAAAATTATTTCAAAGACAAAATAGGTGACCCAGCCTGGATTCTCTTAGTCCCCGCCCACTACACCAACCACCATCCTATACAATGTTATCCTGACCGTCTGCCTCCAATACCCAAGGAAGAAATGTTTCTCCTCCTGCTATAAGCACATTCTTCTTATCGTTCTTGCTTTAACTTTTCCCATCAATTGTCCTTCAACTTTGGACAGTCCCTCCCTCTCTACTGACTCCTTCTCCACCTCTGAGAAACATGAGTAAGCTTCTCCTAACCTTGATGTCTTCTCCCATCCCTAAGTAGCTGCTGCCCGTTTTTTCCCCTTAAAAAAAAAAAAATTTTATGTGGACCATTTTTAAAATTTTTATTGAGCTTGTTGCAATATTGCTTTGGTTTTATACATGGTTTTTGGCTGCAAAGCATGTGGGATCTTAGCTCCCTAAGCAGGGATCGAACCTGCATCCCTGCATTGGAAGGCAAAGGCTTAATCACTGGGACACCAGGTAAGTCCCTCCCTCTTTTTAAAAACCAAGTATCTAGAAAGTTGTTCACTTTAAATGTATTTTAATTTTACCATTCATTCTCTATTCAACCCCTAAATGCTCTCACCAAGAATCCCTGTGAACTCCACATTACACAACCCAATGAACACTTTAATCCTCACTTGTGTGAAACCTCAAGTCTTGCCCCAGCACTACCAGTAGCTCAATTATCAATTTTATTCTTACTCTAAATTACAACAATAGTAGGAGCTACAGAGCAGCAACTACAGTTGAAATTTCTTTAGATCTTAAACATATAAACAAACAAGCAATCTATTCTACTCAGGCAAGAGTAGTTCTTATATTTACCTATCAAAGATACCAGATATGAAATCTGTAAGAGCCATCAAGACTCATCTAATCACTGTCAGAAGGATAGTTTTACAAAGGTTACACTGACATTTGCTATATATCCAAATTGTGCTATTAATAAAAATAGCAATAAGAGCCTTCATGGCGCCCCTTAGAGTTTATGAAACACTTCTGTCTTACTCATGATGATACTGGGATTCAGAGAGGTTAAGTAATTTGCCTAACGTTCCATAGTCAAATAAGACAAGGATGCTTAGATTACAGTTGGGTAAACCAGGTTTCCTAGTTTCCCATGGAACTGTAAGAAAATTTCTACAATACATATATAAATACACAGACAAAACAATGCATATGATACATAAAACTGGAACGCTCTATGCTAGCTACTCATGAAAATTGTTTAAGTCTATATGTAACATTTTCATTGTTCTGAAATTCCAATGGGGGAAAGAAAAAACTGATAAAAAGGCCACAGAAATGTGGCCCCAATTACACAGTTCACTTCAGTTCAGTTGTTCATTCATGTCAGACTCTTTGTGACCCCATGGACTGCAGCATGCCAGGCCTCCCTGTCCATCACCAACTCCAGGAGCCTACTCAAACTCATGTCCATTGAGTCGGTGATGCCATCCAACCAAGTCATCCTCTGTCGTCCCCTTCTTCTCCTGTCCCCAATCCCTCCCAGCAGCAGGATCTTTTCAAATGAGTCAGTTCTTCACATCAGGTGGCCAAAGTATTGGAGCTTCAGCTTCAACATCAGTCCTTCCAATGAACACTCAGGACTGATCTCCTTTAAGATGGACTGGTTAGATCTCCTTGCTGTCCAAAGGACTCTCAACAGTCTTTTCCAACACCATAGTTCAAAACCATCAATTCTTCGGCTCAGCTTTCTTTATAATCCAACTCTCACCTCCATACACAATTACTAGAAAAACCACAGCTTTGACTAGACAGACCTTTGTTGGCAAAGTAATGTCTCTGCTTTTTAGTATGCTGTCTAGGTTGGTCATAGCTTTTCTTCCAAGGAGCAAGAGTCTTTTAATTTCACGGCTGCGGTCACCATCTGCAGTGATAAAAAAATAAAGTCTGTCACTGTTTCCATTGTTTTCCCATCTATTTGCCATGAAGTGATGGGACCGGATGCCATGATCTTAGTTTTCTGAATGTTGAGTTTTAAGCCAACTTTTTCACTCTCCTCTTTGACTCTCATCAAGAGGCTCTTTAGTTCTTTGCTTTCTGCCATAAGGGTGGTGTTATCTGCATATCTGCAGTTATTGATATTTCTCCCGGCAATCTTGATTTCAGCTTGTGCTTCATCCAGCCTGGCATTTCACATGATGTACTCTGCATATATGTTAAATAAGCAGGGTGACAGTATACAGCCTTGATGTGCTCCTTTCCCTATTTGGAACCAGTCTGTTGGAACCAGTCTTTGTTCCACGTCCCATTCTAACTGTTGGTTCTTGACCTGCATACAGATTTCACAGGAGGCAGGTCAGGTGGCGTGGTATTCCCATCTCTTGAAGAATTTTCCACAGTTTGTTGTGATTCACATAGTCTAAGGCTTTGGCATAGTCAATAAAGCAGAACCACATGTTTTTCTGGAACTCTAATACTTTTTCAATGATCCAGCAGATGTTGGCAATTTGATCTCTGGTTCCTCAGTCAGTCAGTTCAGTTGCTCAGTCACATCCGACTCTTTGTGACCCCATGGACTGCAGCACGCCAAGCCTCCCTGTCCATCACCAGTTCCTGGAGTTTATACAAACTATGTCCATTGAGTTGGTGAGGCCATCCAACCATCTCATCCTCTGTTGTCCCCTTCTCCTCCTCCCTTCAATCTTGTCTAGCATCAGGGCCTTTTCTAATGAGTAATTTCTTCACATCAGGTGGCCAAAATATTGGAGTTTCAGCTTCAGCATCAGTCCTTCCAATGAATATTCAGGACTAATTTCCTTTAGGATGGACCAGATGGATCTCTTTGCAGTCCAAGGGACTGTCAAGAGTCTTCTCCAACACTTCAGTTCAAAACCATCAACTCTTCAGTGCTCAGATTTCTTTATAGTCCAACTCTCACATCCATACATGACTACTGAAAAAAATCACAGCTTTGACTAGACGGACCTTTGCTGGTTCCTCTGCCTTTTCTAAATCCAGCTTGAATATCTGGAAGTTCACACAGTATATCCGAAAATTCAGAGTCCAACTTTGCAATGAGGAGGTTTGCTCCCAGGCAGATGGCAAACAAGGTTTCATTGTCCAAAGTCACATTGGGCAACTGGATACAGGGAGAACAAGACACACATAGACACTCACACAGAAGAGGTCTGCCAAACCTTTAGGCTTTAATTGTACAAACACACAAATCAAAGAAAAGTGCTTGCCTAGAGATACTTCCTGGGACAGGCACTCTGCCCTTTATTTCACCAATACACCACTGTGTAAAATTATAGCATTCATGAGATCCTGATCTCTGTGAGTGCAAAGACTCATGAGAAGATGGGAAGTTCTCAGTTGTTATCTTTCATACACTGATAGGGTCTACGGTTACAAGGTGGCTGACTGGAAGCTGAAGCTGAGAGGAACAGTCAAAGGAAGACCCTTGCTGACTTCTCCTTGACCTGAAGGTGGGTTTAAGAAGATCTGCACTGGGCATACTGCATCTACTCTGTCACTTTAATCAAGAAACTCACTTTTTGTTTTCTAAAACACTGTAGTCATATGCGTAGTTCTCTCCAATCTCTCTCTTAACTGATAATCAGAGTGATTATATTAAGATGACAATCTGACCATGTCACACCTCTAAATATATATTAAAATAAAACCTCCAATATATCATGGCTGCCTTCAGGATAATAAAGGCCAAATCCTCAGTGCTGCATTTAAAGTTCCTCATCCTTTGGCTCCATTCTGTGTCTCACCCTGAATCCCACATTTTGCCATGCCAGGTTATTTCAGACCTTACTCCCATGGGCATCATGTTCTCTCATGCCCCCATGCCTATACCGAAGCCAGACTTTTTGCTTGAAATGCCCTTTCCCTTTGTCCCTTAGAAAAACTCATACAATGCTCCAATGCTTCAGCTCAAATGTCACCTGGTCTAGACCACGCCACCCTCATCCCCAAGAGAATTAGTTGCTGTATCTGCAATGTACTCCTACAGCCCCCATGCTGATCGTTTCTCTGCTGCATTGTCCTCCATAGGTTACAAATATCTCTTTTCTTATCTGTTACCCAAACTAGATTTGATGGCAGGATTAATATCTTATATACTGGTATATTCCCAGTTTTTCAAGGGAAACAGAATAGATATTCCATATCAGCCAGTCAGTTCAGTTGCTCAGTCATGTCCAAATTTTTGTGACCCCATGAACTGCAGCACGCCAGGCCTCCCTGTCCATCACCAACTCCTGGAGGTTACCCAAACTCATATCCATTGAATCAGTGATGCTATCCAACCATCTCATCCTCTGTTGTCCCCTTCTCTTTCTGCCTTCAATCTTTCCCAACATCAGGGCCTTTTCTAATGAGTCAGCTCTTTGCATCAGGTGGCCAAAGTATTGGAGTTTCAGCTTCAGCATCAGTCCTTTCAATGAATATTCAGAACTGGTTTCCTTTAGGATGGACTAGTTGGATCTCCTTGCAGTCCAAGGGACTCTCCAGAGTCTTCTCCAACACCTCAGTTCAAAAGCATCAATTCTTCAGCACTCAGTTCTCTTTATAGTCCAATTCTCACATCCATATATGACTATTGGAAAAACCATAGCCTTGACTAGATGGGCCTTTGTTGACAAAGTAATGTCTCTGCTTTTGAATATGCTGTCTAGGTTGGTCATAACGTTCCTTCCAAGGAGTAAGCGTCTTTTAATTTCATGGCTGCAGTCACCATCTGCAGTGATTTTGGAGCCCAAAAGAAATAAAGTCAGCCACTGTTTCCACTGTTTCCCCATCTATTTGCCATGAAATGATGGGACCGGATGCCATGATCTTCATTTTCTGAATGTTGAGCTTTAAGCCAACTTTTTCACTCTCCTCTTTCACTTTCATCAAGAGGCTCTTTAGTTCTTCTTCACTTTCTGCCATAAGGGTGGTGTCATCTGCTTATCTGAGGTTATTGATATTTCTCCCAGCAAGCTGATATTCCAGCTTGTGCTTCCTCCAGCCCAGAGTTTCCCATAATGTACTCTGCATAGAAGTTAAATAAGCAGGGAGACAATATACAGCCTTGACATACTCCTTTTCCTATTTGGAACCAGTCTGTTGTTCCATGTCCAGTTCTAACTGTTGCTTCCTGACCTGCATATAATTTTCTCAAGAGGCAGGTCAGGTGGTCTGGTATTCCCATCTCTTTCAGAATTTTCCACAGTTTATTGTGATCCACAGAGTCAAATGCTTTGGCATAGTCAATAAAGCAGAAATAGATTTTTTTCTGGAACTCTCTTGCTTTTTCCATAATTGAGCAAATGTTGGCAATTTGATCTCAAGTTCCTGTGCCTTTTTCTACAACCAGCTTGAACATCTGGAAATTCATGGTTAACATATTGCTGAAGCCTGGCTGGAGGATTTTGAGCATTTCTTTACTAGTATGTGAGATGAGTGCCATTGTGTGGTAGTCTGAACATTCTTTGGCATTGTCTTTCTTTGAGATTGGAATGAAAACTGACCTTTTCCAGTCCTGTGGCCACTGCTGAGTTTTCCAAATTTGCTGACATATTGTGTGCAGCAGTTTCACAGCACCATCTTTTAGGATTTGAAATAGCTCCACTGGAATTCCATCACCTCCACTAGCTTTGTTTGTAGGGATTATTCCTAAGGCCCACTTGACTTCACATTCCAGGATATCTGGCTCTAGGTGAGTGATCACACCATAGTGATCATCTGAGTTGTGAAAATTTTTTCATGTATTCTTGCCACCTCTTAATGTCTTCTGCTTCTGTTAGGGCCATACTATTTCTGTCCTTTATTGAGCCCATCTTTGCATGAAATGTTCCCTTGGTATCTCTAATTTTCTTGAAGAGATCTCTAGTCTTTCCCACTCCATTGTTTTACTCTATTTCTTTGCATTGATCACTGAGGAAGGCTTTCTTAACTCTCCTTGCTATTCTTTGGAACTCTGCATTCAAATGGGGATATCTTTCCTTTTCTCTTTTGTTTTTCACTTCTCTTCTTTTTACAGCTATTTGTAAGGCTTCTTCAGACAGCCATTTTGCTTTTTTGCATTTCTTTTTCTCGGGGATGGTCTTAGGTCTGCTGAAAAATTATGGAACTAAGTGCAGTGTGAAATCTATTGAGAAAATGCATGTGTAATATATAGGCATCTCTTTCCAACTATGTTACATTCCAGAACAAGTCACTGGAGTGGTAAAGTGATCTCACTTATCTGCTTCCAAACATTGGCCTATGAACCACACCCAATTTTGGATAAAGTTTCTACTAGGTCATGATAAAATCAGAATAAAAAACATCTCGATATTTTCTACAATTATTCCTTTCCTCCTAATGTTTTTTGTATTCCAATACCTTTATTTTAGCGAGATAAATGAAGCAGTAGTAAACGGCAGTTTTGTTCAGATTTTGCTTACTTGTTAATGCCTTTACTTGGCAATCTAAAAATAAGCAAGTCAATATTGGTCTTTGTAGCAGTCAGGGTCTCAGCAGGAAACAGAATTCACACCAGATGGTTCAAATAAGGAGACTTTAATGAAGGGATCACTCACAAAGCTGAGAGGGCTGGGAGAATAAACAAGGGTAGTGAGATGCCCAGAACAGTCAAGGCAAGGATACAATGTCCCTGGAGCATGGTGGGAGCTAAAGCCTTAGGAGAAAATGCCACCCAGCAGAAGCCATGGGCTGAGTGGACATCACTACTCCTAACATGCAGCACTGAGGCAAAGTTTCTCTCTTGTCACCACCCCCTGCCCCCCAAGTCTTCTGCCAGGGACTTCACTGGCCACATCCAACTGGCACCCAGCCAGCAAAGAAGGCTAAATTGCAAGGTTCATGAGGGTCAGCCTGCTAGGCACAGAGAAGATCAGAGGTGGGCACAGAATGGATTGGGGGAAGGAGAAAAATTAGGAATAAGCTGCATTGTTCCCCTCAATTTTCACAAAAATTTTATTGAAGTATAGTTGATTTACAATGTTGTAAATTTCTGCTGTACAGAAAAGTGATTCTGTTATGCATATATATATATATATATATATACTCCTTTAAACCTTCTTTTACATTATGATTTATAACAGAATATTTAATATAGGTGATTAAACCAGTTAATAATAAAGGAAATCAACCCTGAATATTCATTGGAAGGACTGATGCTGAAGCTAAAGCTCCAATATTTTGGGCATCTGATACAAAAGCCCACTCATGAAAGAGTCATATGGTAGGACTTTGTTTATCCACTCTACATATAATAGTTTGCATCTGCTAAATTCCTAAACTTTCCCTCTCCCACCCACCTTCGGCAACCATATATCTGCTCTCTGTATCTGTAGGTCTATTTCTGTTTTGTAGATATGTTCATTTCTGTTATATTTTACATTGCACTTATAAGTGATATCATATATTTGCCTTTCTCTTTCTGACTTATTTGGCTTAGTATGATAATCTCTAGGACTATCCATGTTGCTACAAATGGCATTTTTTTCATCTGTTTCTATGGCTGAGTAATATTCCATTGCATATATATGTACTACTTTCTATTTATCCATTTATCGATCAATGGACATTTAAGTTGCTTCCATATCTCTACTATTGTGAATGCTGCTACTATGAACATCAGTGCAGTTCAGTCGCTCAGTTGTGTCTGACTCTGTGACCCCATAGACGGCAGCATGCCAGTCTTCTCTGTCCATCACCAACTGTAGGAGCTTACTCAAACTCATGTCCCTTGAGTCGGTAATGCCATCCAACCATCTCATCCTTTGTTGTCCCCTTCTCCTCCCACCATCAATCTTTCCTAGCATCAGGGTCTTTTCAAATGAGTCAGTTCTTCACATCAGGTGGCCAAAGTATTGGAGTTTCAGCTTCAACATCAGTACTTCCAAAGAATATTTGGAACTGATTTCCTTTAGGATGGACTGGTATGATCTCCTTGCAGTCCAAGGGACTCTCAAGAGTCTTCTCCAACACCACAGTTCAATAGCATCAATTCTTTGGCGCTCAGCTTTTTTTATAGTCCAACTCTTACATCCATACATGACTACTGGAAAAACCATAGCTTTAATTAGATGGACCTTTCTTGGCAAAGTAATGCCTCTACTTTTAATATGCTGTCTAGGTTGGTCATAACTTTTTTCCAGGGAGCAAGCATCTTTTAATTTCATGGTGACTGCAGTCACCATCTGCATGATTTTGGAGCCCAAAAATATAAAGTCTGTCACTGTTTCCATTGTTTTCCCATCTATTTGCCACGAAGCGATGGGACCAGATGTCATGATCTTAGTTTTCTGAATGCTGAGTTTTAAGCCAACTTTTTCACTCTCCTCTTTCACTTTCATCAAGAGGCTCTTTAGTTCTTCACTTTCTGCCATAAGGGTGGTGTCATCCGCATATCTGAGGTTATTGATATTTCTCCTGGCAATCTTGATTTCAGCTTGTGCTTCATCCAGCCTGGCATGTTGCATGATATATTCTGCACATAAGTTAAATAAGCAGGATGACAAAATACAGCCTTGATGTACTCCTTTCCCAATTTGGAACCAGTCAGTTGTTCCATGTTCAGCTTTAACTGCTGCTTCTTGACTTGCATACAGATTTCTCAGGAGGCAAGTCAGGTGGTCTGGTATTCCCATCTCTTTAAGAATTTTCCCAGTTTGTTGTGATCCACACATTTAAAGGCTTTGGCATAGTCAATAAAGCAGAAACAGATGTTTTTCTGGAACTCTCTTCCTTTTTTGATGATCCTACAGATGTTGGCAATTTGATCTTTGGATCCTTTGCCTTTTCTAAATCTAGCTTGGACATCTGGAAGTTCACGGTTCACATACTGTTGAAGCCAGGCTTGGAAAATTTTGAGCACTACTTTAAGCATGTAAGATGAGTGCAACTGTGCGGTAGTTTGAGTATTCTTTGGCATTGCCTTTCTTTGAGATTGGAATGAAAATTGACCTTTTCTAGTCCTGAGGCCACTGGTGAGTTTTCTGTATTTGCTGGCATATTGAGTGCAGCATGATCTTTTAGGATTTGAAATAGCTCAACTGAAATTCCATCACCTCCCCTAGTTTTGTTCATATAGTGTTGCCTCCTTCACATTCCAGGATGTCTGGCTGTAGGTGAGTGATCACACCATCATGATTTTCTAGCTCATGAAGATCTTTTTGTATAGTTCTTCTGTGTGTTCTTGCAACCTCTTCTTAATATTTTCTTCTTCTGTTAGGTCCATACTATTTCTCTCCTTTATTGTGCCCATCTTTGCATAAAGTATTTCCAAATAATTTCCAAACAGGAAAAGGAGTACATCAAGGCTGTATATTGTTACCCTGTTTATTTAACTTCTATGCAGAGTACATTGTGAGAAATGCTGGGCTGGAGGAAGCACAAGCTATAATGAAGATTGCCAGGAGAAATATCAATAACCTCAGATATGCAGATAATACCACCCTTATGGCAGAAAGCAAAGAACTAAAGAGCCTCTTGATGAAAGTCAAAGAAGAGAGTGAAAAAGTTGGCTGAAAGCTCAACATTCAGAAAATGAAGATCATGGCATCTGATCCCATCACTTCATGGCAAATAGATGGGGAAACAGTGGAAACAGTGGCTGACTTTATTTTTCTGGGCTCCAAAATCACTGCAGATGGTGACTGCAACCATGAAATTAAAAGACACTTACTCCTTGGAAGGAACGTTATCACCAACCTAGACAGCATACTAAAAGCAGAGACATTACTTTGTCAACAAAGGTCTGTCTAGTCAAGGCTATGGTTTTTCCTGTGGTCATGTATGGATGTGAGAGTTGGACTGTGAAGAAAGCTGGAGTGCCAAAGAATTGATGCTTTTGAAGTGTGGTGTTGGAGAAGACTCTTGAGAGTCCTTTGGACTACAAGATCCAACCAGTCCATCCTAAAGGAGATCAGTCCTGGGTCTTCTTTGGAAGGACTGATGTTGAAGCTGAAACTCCTATACGTTGGACACCTGATGAGAAGAACTGACTCATTTGAAAAGACCTTGAGGCGGGAAAGATTAAGGGCAGGAGGAGAAGAGGACGACAGAGGATGAGATGGTTGGATGGCATAACTGACTCAATGGACATGGGTTTGGGTGGAGTCCAGGAGCTGGTGATGGACAGGGAGGCCTGATGTGCTGTGGTTAATGGGGTTGCAAAGAGGCAGACGTGACTGAACTGAACTGAACTTGCATGAAAAGAGGCAGACGGACTGACTGAACTGAACTTGCATGAAATATTCCCTTGGTATCTCTAATTTTCTTGAAGACATCTCTAGTCTTTCCCAATCTGTCATTTTCCTCTATTTCTTTGCCTTGATCACTGAGAAAGGCTTTCTTATCTCTCCTTGCTATTCTTTGGAACTCTGCATTCAAATGGGTATATCTCTTCTTTTGTCCTTTGTCTTTCACTTCTCTTCTTTTCACAGCTATTTGTAAGGCCTCCTCAGACAGCCATTTTGCTTTTTGCATTTCTTTTCCTTGGGAATGCTCTTGATCACTGCCTCCTGTACAATGTCACAAACTTCCATAGTTCTTCAGGTACTCTGTCTATCAGATCTAATACCTTGAATATATTTCTCACTTCCACTGTAAGGGATTCAATTTAGGTCATACCTGAATGGTCCAATGGTTTCCTAGTTTCTTCAATTTAAGTCTGAATTTGGCAATAACGAGTTCATGATCTGAGCCACAGTCAGCTCCCAGTCTGGTTTTTCTGACTGTATAGAGGTTCTCCATCTTTGGCTGCGAAGAATAGAATCAATCTGATTTCAGTGTTGACCATCTGGTGATGTCCATGTGTAGAATCTTCTCTTGTGTTGTTGGAAGAGGGTGTTTGCTATGACCAGTGCATTTTCTTGGCAAAACTCTATTAGTCTTTGCCCTGTTCATTCTGTACTCCATGGCCAAATTTGCTGTGACTCCAGTTATCTTGACTTCCTACTTTTGCATTCCAGTCCCCTATATTGAAAAGTACATCTTTTTGGGTGTTAGTTCTAAAAGGTCTTGTAGGTCTTCATAGAACCATTCAACTTCAGCTTCTTCAGCATTACTGGTCAGAGCATAGACTTGGATGACTGTGATACTGAATGGTTTGCCTTGGAAATGAACAGAGATTATTCTGTCATTTTTGGAGATTGCATCCAAGCATATGCATTTGGGACTGTCTTGTTGACTATGATAGCTACTCCATTTCTTCTAAGGAATTCTTGCCCACAGTAGTAGATGTTACAGTCACCTGAGTTAAATTCACCCATTGCAGTCCATTTTAGTTCGCTGATTCCTAAAATGTTGATATTCACTTTTGCCATCTCTTGTTTGACCACTTCCAATTTACCTTGATTCATGGACTTAACATTCCAAGTTCCTATGCAATATGGCCCTTTACAGCATCGGACTTTACTTCCATCACCAGTCACATGCACAACTGGGTGTTTTTTTGCTTTGGCTCAATCTCTTCATTCTGCTCAATCTCTTCATTCTTTCTGGAGTTATTTCTCCACTGATCTCCAGTAGCATATTGGGCACCTACTGGCCAGAGGAGTTCATCTTTCAGTGTCCTATCTTTTTGCCTTTCATACTGTTCGTGGGGTTCCGAAGGCAAGAATACTGAAGTGGTTTGCCATTCCCTTATCCAGTGGACCATGTTTTGTCAGAACACATGGGTATATACATCCATTCCCCTCAGTGTTTTAATTGGCCCATGAAAATTAAATCTTGGCCATCCCTGATCTAGAAGACTGAGCACCAAAAGAAGAACAGAATCTCGGATTCTGCCATGTTGTCAGCCACCTGGTTGTATCCAGCTCTTTGCGACCCCATGGACTGCAGCACAACAGGTAGCCCAATTATTGGAGCTTCAGCTTCAGCATCAGTCCTTCCAATGAACTTTCAGGGTTGATTTCCTTTAGGATTGACTGGTTTTAACTTCTTGTTGCCCAAGGGGTTTTCAAGACTCTCTAGGACCACAGTTCAAAAGTATCAATTCTTTGGCACTCAATATTCTTTATGGTTCAAGTCAGAACATCCATACATGATTACTGGAAAAACCAGAGATTTGTTGGCAAAGTGTTTCTGCTTTTTAATACACTGTTTAGGTTTACCATAGCTTTTCTTCCAAGGAGCAAGTGTCTTTTAATTGCATGGCTACAGTTACCAACCACAGTAAGGCATATATATGGAAATTAGAAAAACAGTACTGATGAACCTGTTTGCATGGAACGAATGGAGACACAGACATAGAGAATGGACTTGCGGACATAGCAGGGGAAGGGATGGTGGGATGAGGTGAGAACATAGCATTGATATATATATGGACTAGATAGTGGGAAGCTGCTATTCAAGACAGGGAGCCCAGCCTGGCTCTCTGTAACTACCTAGAGGGGTAGCATGGAGGGGGTGGGAGGAAGACTTAAGATATATATGTATAGTTATGACTGATTCAAGTTGTTATTTGACAAAAACCAATACAGCATTGTACAGCAATTATTCTGCTATTAAAATTAAAAAGAATTAAAAAACAAACAAACATAAGACTGATTGATGAATGAAGAAAATACAGTGTGTGTGTGGCATTTATGTATGTATATCCATACATACACAATAGAATATTATTCAGCCTTTAAAAAAGAAGGAAACTGGCCATTTGTGACAATATGGATGAGCCTGGAGGACATTATGCTAAATCAAACAAGCAAGACAAAGAAAAGCAAATATTGCATGATGTCACTTCATGCAAAGATGGGCACAATAAAGGTCAGAAATGGTATGGACCTAGCACAAGCAGAAAATATTAAGAAGTGGCAAGAATACACAGAAGAACTATATAAAAGAGATCTTCATGACCCAGATAACCACAATGGTGTGATCGCTCACCTAGAGCCAGACATCCTGGAATGTGAAGAAAAGGGGGCCTTAGGAACCATCACTACGAACAAAGCTACTGGAGGTGATGAAATTGCAGTTGAGCTATTTCAAATCCTAAAAGATGATGCTGTGAAAGTGTTGCAGTCAATTTGCCAGCAAAATTGGAAAACTCAGCAGTGGCCACAGGACTGGAAAAGGTCGGTTTTCTTTCTAATCCCAAAGAAAGGCAATGCCAAAGAATGTTCAAACTACCACACAATTGCATTCATCTTTCATGCATTGGAGAAGGAAATGGCAACTCACTCCAATGTTCTTGCCTGGAGAATCCCAGGGATGGGGGAGCCTGCTAGGCTGCCGTCTATGGGGTCGCACAGAGTCGGACACACTGAAGTGACTTAGCAGCAGCAGTGGCTCATGAAGGCAAAGTAATGCTCAAAATTCTCCAAGCCAGGCTTTAACAGTACATGAACCGATAACTTCCAGATGTTCAAGCTGGTTAGAAAAGGCAGAGGAATCAGAGATCAAATTGCCAACATCTGCTGAATGATATAAAAGCAAGAGTGTTCCAGCCAAATATCTACTTCTGCTTCATTGCCTAAACCAAAGACTTTGACTGTGTGCATAACAACAAACCATGGAAAATTCTTCAAGAGATGGGAATACCACACCACCTGACATGCCTCCTGAGAAATCTGTATGCAGGTTGAGAAGCAACAGTTAGAACTGAACATGGAATAATAGACTGTTCCAAATAGGAAAGGAGTACATCAAAGCTGTATTTTGTCACCCTGCTTATTTAAGTAATATGCAGCATACATACATCATGAGAAATGCCAGGCTTTTGAAGTACAAGCTGGAATCAAGATTGCCAGGAGAAATATCAATAACCTCAGATATGCAGATGATACCAGCCTTATGGAAGAAAGTGAAGAGAAACTAAAGAGCCTCTTGATGAAAGTGAAAGAAGAGAGTGAAAAAGTTGGCTTAAAACTCAACATTGAGAAAACTAAGATCATGGCAACTGGCCCAATCACTTCATGGCAAATAGATGGGAAAACAATGGAAACAGTGACAGACTTTATTCTGGGGGCTCCAAAATCACTGCAGATGGTGACTGCAGCCATGAAATTAAAAGACACTTGCTCCTTGGAAGGAAAGCTATGACCATCCTAGACGGCACGCAGACATTCATTACTTTGCCAACAAAGGTCCGTCTAGTCAAAGCTATGGTTTTCCAATAGTCATGTATGGATGTTGGAATATAAAGAAAGCTGAGCACTGAAGAACTGATGCTTTTGAACTGTGGTGTTGGAGAAGACTCTTGACAGTCCCTTTGGCTGCAAGGAGATCATACCAGTCAATCCTAAAGGAAATCAGTCCTGAATATTCATTGAAAGACTGATGCTGAAGCTGACACTCCAATATTTTGGCCACCTGATGCGAAGAACTGACTCATTAGAAAAGACCCTGATGCTGGGAGATACTCAAGGCAGGAGGATATGCGGACAACAGAGGATGAGCTGGTTGGATGGCATCATCCAACTGACTCAATGGACATGAGTTTGAGCAAGCTCTGGGAGTTGGTGATGGACAGGGAAGCCTGGTGTGCTGCAGTCCATGGGGTCACAAAGAGTCAGACATGACTGAGCGACTGAACTGAACTTATATGTGGAGGATTATTTTAAAATAGCCAAACTCACAGTAACACAGAGTAGAACAGCGGTTTCCAAGGGCAGCAAGGAGAGTGCTGTGGGGAGTTATTATTTAAGCAGTTATGAGTTTCAGTTTTATAAGATAAAAAGAGTTCTAGAGATGGATGGTAATGAAGAGTGTACAACACAATGGTACTTGATGTCAATGAACTGTGTACTTGAAAATGGCCATGGTAAGTTTTATGTTATGTATCTTTTACCACAACATAAAAGAAATTTTAAAAATAAACAGAATAAAACCTCATTATCTCCTTCTCATGTATTTTATTGTGTGTGTTAGTTGCTCAGTTGTGTCCGACTCTTTGCGATTCCATGGACGGTAGCCCCCAGTCTCCTCTGTGCATGGAATTCTCCAGGTAAGAATACTGGAGTGGGTTGCCATTCCCTTCTCTAGGGGATCTTCTCATCTCACAGATCAAAACTTGGTCTCCTGCACTGCGGGCAGATTCTTCACTGCCTGAGCTGCCAGGGAAGTCCATGTATTTCACTACTTGAGGAGAATAAGAACCAGTGGCAGACTGTGGGCATTTACTGCTGCCATCTTTGTTATTACTATTGCATTAGTCAACCAAAACTGAGAGTCTGTGGTGGCCTAGGGCTAAACACAGAACATTCTCCTGGGAATATTACCCATTTTTATGGCAGTCCTTCAGTTTGTTTTTCCAGACATTTGCAAATGAATCATAATAATCATGAACACCATAACTGTTTCCATCAACAACCAGTAACCCATGTGTTCCATCACCCACTCTCGGGTTTGCCAGCTGGTTGACCATGAACACCTGCATATCTTCCTGTGAGATGTGCTACAAGAGTGGGTTGCTCCAAGCCTGTTCTGAATACCCCTCCTTTTGCCTGGAGCACAAATAATCACAGACTTTCCAGTGAGGCTTTTGGAGACCATGGCTGAGGTTAAAGTCATTGAGTTTAGTGACATACTAGAGATCTTCTTTCATCCTAGAGATGCAAAGACCTTAAACAGAAATAGGGCAGCAGGAAGAAGACAGACACTGAAGCCAGAGAAACTGGAAGTCAAATCCAGCTCCCTACTTACTAAGTGTAAGACTTTGGGAAGTCACTTCATGTGAGTGAGCCTCAGCAAAGTAGCAAAATAACTTCTGCCTTAAGGGATTGTTGTAGAAATCAGTGAAATAGTGTGAGTAAAGCACCGGGTCAGGTGTCTCACACATAGCAGATCCTCAGTAAGTAAGGATGACATGCAGAGCTCAGACTTGTGGTTGCCAGGGAGTGGGGAGGAAGGAGAGGGATAGACTGGGAGTTTGGGGTTGGTAGATGCAAACTGTTACATTCCGAATGGCTAAACCACAAGGTCCTACTGTATATCACAGGGAACTACAGCCAACGTCCTGGGAGAAACCATAATGAAAGTGAGTATTAAAAAATAACGTATATGTTTATAACCGAGTTGCTGTGCTATACGGCTTTTATTTTACAGTTGACTTATAACACTTATAACAACTATACTTCAATTAAAAAAAAAAAAACAGGCATGATCAGGAGGAGGAAGATAGCCTATGATGTCCCTAAACCAAAGGGGTGGCTGAGGATGAAAACACCTAAAGTGGATGAATCTAAGATTTGGCTTACTCTTCAGCCAGGCATCAGTGTTGATCAGTGAGTGCTCCCTAGGCTGTAGTGAACTGCTCCTTGTCTGCCAAGCACATCTCCCTCTTTCTGGGAAGAGCATCCTCTTTCTAATATAGGTACAGTGCCTCTCCTTTCTCCAACCACCAACTGTAGTGGAGTTGGCCAGTCACACCTCCCACACCACCACAGGCCACACAAAACACCACGGGACTCAGCCAGACCAATCAGTCCATCCCCCAGAATTTGCCAAACTGCAAACAAGATTTTCTTCCCCGGACTCCAAGCTAAAAACATACGGCCTAGTTCTGGCCCGAGCCTTGGAATATATAAAGATAGTTTAGACCTGCTGTCAGAGAAATATGACCTTGATAGCAAGTATCTGAAAGGGTCTTGGTGTCCTAGTTGACCCCAAACTTCAGCTGTTTGTTTCCCTGCCTCTCTTCCAGTGGACCATGAGCCCCTCCAAGTTGTAGATCTCATTTCATCTACATTTGCCACCCACTAAGGGCTCAATGAATGTTTGCAGAAATAAAATTAAATAAGCATCTAGAAAACAAAACAGAAACATGTAATATAAAAACTCACACACTCTTCACAGACACAGGATGGTTTGATTTAGCATTACTCCCCACCTCCGCACCAGTTAACTGAGTCTAAAACATGTGGAAATCACACTATTTACCCACAAAATAGTTACACTATGCCCCCCACAGACACACACGCACTCCAAAGGGCTCAATGAGTTTATAAGCCAATAAAAGGGCATTTTTATTTTTTTTTCCTCTTCTCCTTTGTCAGAGCATCTCCTGGCTTGGAAGGAAGAAGGAAGATAAACAGCAGACCCTGAGCGCTTTTGAAGCAGGGCTATCAACAAAGGATCTTCTAAATCAATTCACCACCAGAAACGGAATGCAGGCGCTTCTCAGAAACATCTCACAAAGAAGCACAGAGAAAGGCTCTCTGAAGGCAGAAGCAGGACATCTTTCCACTGTGAAGATGGAAATGGAAGACTGTGCCCACAAACCTTTCCCAGGGTCAGCGGGGCATGACAGCGCCACGGCCATTTCAGCACAAGTCACGCAAAGAAGGCCAGAATGCTCTCTCTGGGCCACACGGGGAGTTGTCATTCCAAGCATGAAAGTCAGATTTCCCAGACATCCACCCAGATCCACCCTTCCACCCCAGACGTCCTATTGTTTCTACCAGCACCAGGCCCACTGTGCAGTCACCGCCAGCAGAGGAGTAAGGGGCACCAAGAGGCACCAAGTTGAGCACCTGTCAGTACCATCTGTAGATTCCACAGACCAAGGGGACAGAGGCAGCCTCTAACCCCGCTGAATCAAAAGAGCAGGGGGTGTCAGACAGGGACTCACAATGTCACCTGTCCACCCTCCCTAGGGCCGGTGCCTGTGGGGGCTTGGTGTACCCACTTAGCCTTCCAGATCCAAAAATATGGTTCTTCCCAGGTACCCTGAGCTGATCAAGTTAAGAACTCATGTTCCAACTAAACTCATGAGACTGATGTTTAGAGCAAAATGGCTTTTTTTTTTTTACACATTCTAAAAGTTTTTATATACTAATATTTGGATTAAGTACATTTTAAGCACTATTGTTATATACATTACAATATATAGCACAAGTATATTATTATAATGATGCACATTATACATATGTAGATATAAGTTCATATAACATATAGAATTAGTAGACATAAGTATATATTAGGGTATGTATACATATTAATATACTTCTTTTTTTAATACTTTATTCTACATTACAATACTGTATTTGTTTTGCCATACATTGACATGAATCAGCCACAGGTGTCCACAATCTCCCAATGCCAAAGCCCCTTCCCACCTCCCACCCCACATCCTCTCCCTGAATCATCCCGTGCACCAGCCCCATGCGTCCTGCATCCTGCATCGAACATAGACTGGCGCTTCATTCTTACAAGATAGTATACATGTTTCAATGCCGTTCTCCCAAATCATCCCACCCTCTCCCTCTCCCTCAGAGTCCAAAAGTCCGTTCTATACCTCTGAGTCTCTTTTGTTGTCTCACATAGAGGGTCTTCATTACTATCCTTCTAAATTCCATATATATGTGTCAGTATACTGTATTGGTGTTTTTCTTTTTGGCTTACTTCACTCTGTATAATCGGCTCCAATTTCATCCATCTCATTAGAACTGAGTCGAATTTATTCTTTTTAAGGGCTGAGTAGTACTCCATTGTGTATATGTACCACAGCTTTCTTATCCATTCATCTGCTGATGGACATCTAGGTTGTTTCCATGTCCTGGCTTTTTTGCAATAGACTCGTTAGGGCAGTTTTAGATTCACAACAAAAGTGAGTGGGAAAAAAATGGCCATTTCTAAATTAGTAACTGGGGTCAATAAATATGCTTTGAGTTTCTACTATGAGCCATGTGCTACTTGGAAATGAAGCAAATAAGATTTCACTCTTCTGACACCAAGTTGCTCACAGTAGGTGAAAGAGAAAATAAAGTGAGGATTACAAGAGAAGGTAATAAGGAGTCATACAAAGGTGAGCAGATAATGTTACAGTAATACAGATGATAGGCCCCTAGAACATGCTGAGGGATCAAGGAAGTCATTTAGGAGATGTAATGCCTGTACTGGGTTTTGAAGAATGCATAGGAGTTTTCCAGGTGAGTGAGCACATCCATGACACTCACTGATGTTTCATGTTGTCATAAACCCTTCTTGCCCAAGCTCACAGCCAAAGGGGCCTTAACAAAAACTCCCTTGAATTACCTTCTCTAAATCCAGGAAGTCCTCTACATTCATCTTTAAAGTTTGGTCTCTTGGGGGCTTAAGATGAACAAACACATACTACTATAGATAAAACAGTTAACCAACAAGGACATGCTGTATAGCACAGAGAACTCTACTCAATATTCTATAATAGCCTATATGAGAAAAGAATCTGAAAAAGAATGAATGTTATAACTGAATCACCATGCTGCACCCTTAAAACTCACATAACATTGTAAATCAACTAAACTCTAATCAAATTTTTAAAATATACAAAATAACGTTCTGCCCTAATTTTTCACTTTCTTCCATTGCAAATTCAACCTCTCTTCAGCCCTTTCAGAGGGACTGGGTGGTTTGCACTCTTTGATTCCGTTTCTGCCTCACACGCTGTCTTATCACTTCTCTCTGCCCTACCCACTGGAACATTTGGATGTGATGTGCTACCTCCCAAGGCATTATGCCTAAGTCCCTGGCTCCACGGCCTTCACTGGCTTAGCAATGAGGAGACTGGACCATTGCAGACAATGAGAGTGATGTACAGTGTCAATACGGCCTCTATCCAGAGTCCTCTACTCCTCTCAGACCCCTAGTCAGGGTGAGGACACTGGCTCCAAGCCCACAGAATTTAAGATCCTAAGAGTGAGTCCTCCAGGTTGTAGCCAAAGCCTCATGAAGTGTCACATCATCCCAGATAGGAAGGTGACAAGAGAGGACATTCTCGACACACCTGGACACTGTTGATCTTAATTCAATGGGAACATCTCTAATGTTTGTTAAGTGAACAGATCTAAGGACTGGCCCTTGAGCTTTTTCTTATGAAGACAGCCAAGCTTAGCCATTCTACACTGATGTTTATAACTATTCCTCTTATTTTTGAGGACCTTCTGCCATCATGTCCAACACCTTATTCAACACAATTAAAATGAGTCATTTCACCAACAATCTCTGTAGCTTCCTCCCATTCTTTCTCATCCCCAGAGTGAAGTCTTTTCTCAAAGCCGGCCTCTGCCTCAGCCCAACCTTATGCCCATCTATAAAGATACATAGACTTGTTCCGTGAATTAGAGTCTCCTTTTCCCATCTGGATTGTGAGCTCCAAAAGGGCCAGAGCCACATCTTCAGACTTTTTGTGTGGCCATGCAATGTGGAGTGAGTCACTTAGCCTCTCTGTAAAACTGGGGGAAATAATACAGTCAACCTCAGAGGGTCCCTAGGAGCATGACATGAAACCATGTATAAAAAGCCCCAGTGTGGCATAAAATAAGTATTCAAAACATATTTGCTATTATCATTAATATAATTATCTGGATTTTAGATCCTGCATCAATTAAATAATAACAAAGTAGGTACCCCATTGGGTTGCAGTAAGTAAATGAGATGATGCATGCAAGGACTTAGCATGGTGCCTGGCACACAGTAGGCTCTTTATCCATGGAGGCAATTAATCCTGATGCCCTAGGTAATTGCTTCCTGGCTTGTACACCAAAAGAACTAAGTCTGTACTTGAAAGTGGAAGATCTGAAACATAGCATCAATCTTTTATTTCGTGAAAATTCACTCCACAGAATAGTGACTCAGGGGCAGAGAGGGAGATGGAAAGCTATGCCCCGTGAGTGAAATCAGTCTCTTTCTTTGACACAATAGACATTAATGAGCACTTACTACGTGTCAAGGTGGAACTTGGTGATGTGATATATTTCTTTGTGGCAACAGCTTGAAATATCAAACTCTCTTTTTTTCTCTCTAGCTTATTTCTCACCCAAATTATCAGAGGCTACATCCAGTGAATACTATTCAAGGTGGTGTAGACATGGGTGAAAGTGCCATAAGAAGTGACATCCTAAGACAAAAAGCAAGATGGGGAAGAGAAACTAGAAGGGGGTATGTTAGCCTCCTAGTGCTACCACGACAGATTACCACAGGCTGGATGACTTAAAACAACAGGATATATCCCCTCAGAGTTCTCAAGCACAGACATCCAAAATCAAGGTATCTGAAGGGCCATGATCCCTCTGAAGACACAAGGGAGAATCCTTCCTTGACTCTTCAAGCTTCTGGGAGCTGTGGGGGTTCCTTGGCTTGTAGCAGCATCACTCCAATCTCTGTCTCCATCTTCACATGGCCTTCTTCCCTGTGTGTGTCCTCTTCTCTTCCCCACAAGGACATCAGTCACTGGATGCAGAACCCACCCTCACCCAATATGAAAGTGTTAGTCGCTCAGTTGTATCTGACTCTTTGCAACCCCACAGACTGTAGCCCGCCAGACTCCTCTGTCCATGGAAGTCTCCAGGCAAGAATACCGGAGTGGGTTTCCATTCCCTCTCCAGGGCATCTTTCTGACCCAGGGATTGAACCTGGCTCTCCTACACTGCAGGCAGATTCTTCATCCCTAGGGGTTTGCCTGGTGGCTCAGACAGTAAAGAATCTGCCTAAAATGCAGGAGACCCTGCGTTAGGAAGATCCCCTGGAGAAGGGCATGGGACCCACTCCAGTGTCCTTGCTTGAAGAATTCCATGGACAGAGGAGCCTGGTGAGCTACTATCCTTGGGGTCACAAAGAGTTGGGTACGACTGAGTGACTAACACTTTCATATTGGGTTAGGGTGGGCCCTACATCCAGTGACTGATGTCATTATGGAAAGAGGATTGAGCTACTAACACTAACCTAATATACTCTCATCTTAACTAATCTCATATGCAAAGACACTATTTCCAAATGAAGTCACATGCACAGGTACCAAGGTAGTGCTGGGACTTGAACAGATCTTTGGAGGATACGATTTTAACCCACTACAGATGGTGTCTTCAAAACTAAAGCAGAATTCGGTGATTTGGGAGATCAGACTTTGGTGCTTGGTCTTACCCCCCTCCTTCTCCTCTGCATCTTCACTCACAGAGAGGAAGCTCAATGTGCACCCTCTGACTCTGGGTGCTGCCAAGAGGAGTGAGGGTGGCTCCGGAATGTGAGATGAGGACCCTGTTTTCTCTGGAATTTCTGGGGGATCTCACAGGATGTTTGCCCTAGCCCACCCCATAGATTCTGGAAATTTTGAAATCAGGGCAAAGAGAACACTGCTGCAGAGCCTACTGGAAAGTGTTCATCCTTCCTTCCATTCATCCATCCATCTATCCATTTACAGCACAGAGGCTCTAGAGACAGGACAGGCTCCCTGAGTTGAACCCAAGACTTACTGGATATGTGACATGAACAAAGCACTTAATTTCTTAAGTCTCAATGTTCCCCTTCTGTAAAATGGAAATAATAATAGTAATGACCTCACAGGCTTACTTGCTAGGAAAAAAAAAAAAAACCAATTCCCGTGTATAGTGCCTGGCACAGAAAGAGCATCAGTACATGCTAGCTGCTACTATGATGATGACAACAATGATGATGGTGAAAGACTGTTGGAAATCTGCACGAAGGTGAAGATTAGAGATGCGTAAAGCAAACTGCAGATGGAGACCACCAGGCAACAGGTCAGAGCCAGCCTGCATAATCTGGGCGGGGGCTACTGCACCTGCTGCGGGGCTCTGTGAAGGTCTGTTGGTTCCTCAAAAGGAGGAAGACATCCTGCCGCATCCTTTAAGTTTCTAGTTTACGTGGGTCAACTGCACACCTGCAATTACACCTTAAAGGGGTCTGGGGAGCCCTCCTTTTCAGCAGCCTTTTTTTTAAGCATCCTTCTCCAGGTTTGCTCCCTCAGTCACTTGTCAATGTGTCACTTCCCTTCAACCTTCCCTCTAATGCATTTGCTAAAAACAATTTCCAAACTCTCCCTGTTACCAGGAGAGATGCTGAGACAGAAAGGAGGGAGAGCTAGAAAAGCTACCGACTCTCTTTGAGGAGTCAAAGATTCTAGCATTTCCCTTTCCTTAACACTCTGCCTTTGACTGACACTGGGGGCCTGTTTATAAATCTTTAACGTGAGCCAGTGATCCTTTTCCAATACCTCCACCTGCAGACCAGCATCAACCTCTGAAATGACTATAGTGGGTTTGTTTGGTGGCACCTTCTCAGGAGTCTTAACGAGCAACCTTTCAAGGGTTGTGGTGGGAGCACTGATGTCATGAGAGAGAGGATGTGAGAGAGTGAAGGCTCCCCAGACCCCCACACCCACTCCCACTTTCCCGCTCGGATTAGCTCCTTCTTCTTGCTACTTTCTGAAGATACCAGCTCACTCTCATCTCCATCCTCTGCCCGGGCCCAGGACTGTTTCCTCCTCATGCCAACTGACATTCAAATTGACAGCATTAAGGAAGAGCAGTAGGAAGAAGTGAAGTGAAGTCACTCAGTCATGTCCGACTCTTTGCAACCCCACAGACTGTAGCCTACCAGGCGTCTCAGTCCATGGGATTTTCCAAGCAAGAGTACTGGAGTGGGTTGCCATTTCCTTCTCCAGGGGATCTTCCCAACCCAGGGATCGAACCCGGGTCTCCCGCATTGGAGGCAGACACTTTACCCACTCAGCCACCAGGGAAGAAAGACAGACCTAAAATTCTTCAGTGGGTTTTGACAACTCTGTTTTTCCAGACTAACAGAATTATGCATGTGGTAAAAACAAAATACAGAAAAGCAAAGTATCTCCATAGATGATCAATGTACGTCGATGCATACATGTCTGATGACCCTCGCATCTCATCAGACACTACTGGCGACATCAGATGCTAAATTATTAAAATAACAAAAATTCAAGGTGGCCACAGCCCCTCCCAGAGACTCAGAAAGAGCAACTGCATCCCTAATAAGATGCATTCTCAGGCATAAGGCCTTGACCTGCTTACTGAGCTCTCAGCAGCCCATCCTGCTCAGCAAGACCTCTGCAGCTCAAAGGTGACAGAGTCTACAAATGCAAGGGCAGGGTCACCTCTGGTGGTCACCCTGGTCCCTCCAACTGGCCAAGCTCAGATTTGGCCTCTTTCTGTGGAGACAAGGAAACTACACGAATCTTTTCACTCGGTCACACCCTGGGGATGGAGCTTGCATCACAAACGTGCTCGGAGCTATGCCAGCCAGACAAATTAGCTAACAGGCAGGGGGAACAGAGGCCAGGGCCACCTGTGCGGGCAACCTGCCATTAGGCAGGCTCTTGACACATCAGGGCAGAGGGACCACAGCCCAGGGGGCAGGACCACGTGCCTGGTCAGGCCTGAATCTGCCCTGTGCGCCCGTGGCCTGGGCCAGGCCTCTGCTCCCAGCAGCATAAGCAGAGCTGGAGGAATTGCAGGCACCTTCGCCACTGCTGGGAGTAATTGAGCAATAGCCTCGCAGCAGGCTGAATCGCAATGTGTTCCTGAGGAAATTATATACTTTTAACCTCTAAAACAATATAATTTGAAGGTGAATGTATTTTTCCTCAATAGTTACAGGGCCTCTTATTTTCTGTAAAGATCTGGGGTGGGAGGTTATTTTGCTGCCCCTCTATTTTGTATTTAAAGAGATACCTACAATGAATTCACCTCCAAATGTAAGTTTTGGCAGAGGAGTGTTTAGAATGCCTCTGAAAGTCATGTTCCATAAAAGGATTTCACTTCTAATTAATACAGTTTTGCAGCCAAAGTATACATGCCCACTCTGATATACCTGTCTTTGATTCACCGCCCTCTTTCATTCCTCATATCCTCATTCCATCACTGAGCTAGTCAAGGATCCTGTATGGGGCTCTCTGAAACACAGAAGCAACAGGATATTTAAAGAGACAGAGACAGACAGAGAGACATAGACAGAAGACAGAGAGAAATAGAGATAGAGCATAGACATAGAGCAGATGTACTTGTGGGAGAGCAGAAGGGCATGATGTAATCAAGAAAGTCTTCATTAGAAAGGTAGACTCTGGAGCATGGTTAGACTTGAGTCATAGTGGAAGAAGATGAAAGAAAATTCCAAATGATGGGGGTATAGTAAGGGCAAAAGTATAAGGTCTAAGAGATGACCTCTCTCTGAGAGAGAGAGTGATTCTGAGGAATTGGCTCATGTGATTATGGAGGCCAAGAAAGTCTTCAATCTGCCATTTGCAAGCCAGTTCTGGTTCAAGTCTAAAGGCCTAGAACCAGGATTGCTGGTTAGCCAAAGGTAGCAGACTGATGTTCCAACACAGTCAGTTAGGTAGACAGATAATTCTCCCTTTCTCTGCCTTTTTGGTTCTATTCTGGTCTTCCGTGGATTGGACAATACCCATTCACATTGGGGAAGGCAATCTGAACTGGTTCCACAGCTTCAAATGCTAATCTTTTTGTAAACAACCTCATGGACACATCCAGAATTGATGTTTAACTAGATATTTAGGCATACCATGGCTTAATTAAGCTGACACTTAAAACTAACCATCACACATTCAATCTGACTTATTTCCTATTGAAGTGACTCTCATGTCTATGGCTGTGCAGTTCCAATATCCCTGAGGCAGTCTCGCCCTTATCCTGGGATTGCCGTGTCAATTCCAATAAACCCCTAGATTCCAGCAGTTCTTCCATATTATGCATTCCTGAACTCAGGGTTAGCTTCTTCCCATGTTGCTCTTGCCAGCTTACTCCTCCACTTAAAAATCTCCAATGCCTTTTATCCTACACATCGTTTAGAGCCAAGTTTCTCGGCATCACCTTCCAGACCATCCTACAGGCAAGCCCCACCCTGCCTGTTCCACTGCAATCTTGATCACCCCTGGCATGTACGCACACACTGCAGCCAAATCAGTGTCTTTTGGGTCCACAAACACACCACATTCATTCATCTCTTAGACCTTATACCTTTGCCCATACTATACCACCATCATTTGGAATTTTCTTTCATCTTCTTCCACTGTGACTCAAGTCTAACCGTGCTCCAGAGTCTACCTTTCTAATGAAGACTTTCTTGATTACATCATGCCCTTCTGCTCTCCCACAAGTACATCTGCTCTACGTCAAACAAGGCACCTCATTATAGACTGTAACCAGGTCACTGTCTCATGTTCTTTCACAAAGTGTCCCAATTTTTCAAAATTGCAAGAATTGGGATGTCACCAGTCATCTGTATCATTTCAGGGCAAATTCTAGAACAGATTAGCAAATAGGCAGTTTCTGCAGACTTGGAAAGAAACAGAAAGATGCCATGATGCCAGCTCGGCAAGAACAAATCACACCAAGTGACTTATTTCCTTCTGTTTGGGAATTTTACAAAGGTAAAATGGAGCAAACACAATGCTTCTGCATTTCATTAAATACTTCATAAAGTCTCCCGGCACCAAAATTTAAGAGCAATAATAATCCTGATGAACTTTCTAGATAATTCAGTGACCAATCCAATGTCTAAAGGATGCCAATCACTGCATAGTTGTCAACTAGCAAAGAGAGCTCTGACAGTGTGCTCACAGGTCCATCCCTAGGACCTTTTTGTTAATGGCAGGATGGTAATAATTATAGCACTCTGATCAAAATATATCCAAGGAAAAAAATATTAAATCATGAAACAACGTTACAAAATTTTCTTAACTAGTTGGAGAAAAAGCCAACACTGACAATAAGGCACTCATTGGAGACAAATTTAAGATGTTTTACCCAGGTCCATTCATCCAACATGACCGATAGGAAATCTCTGGCACTGAAGGTTTTCTGATAGAAGCTTTTTTTTTTTTTCATTCTTAAAATATTTACAGACTATTCAGTATCCTGGAGAGGGCTGAAATATAAGATGTCAAAAAACACTCCCAACTTCAAGATTGTAATATTTTCAGATTCTTTACATATCCCTATCTTGTACCCCAAGTAAATTATGAATCTACTGGCATGGACATCATGGCAAAATGAAAAGCATATGAAATTTAGAGTTAAGTAGACATGAGTATTTTGGGCTTCCCTGGTAGCTCAGACGGTAGAGAATCTGCCTGCAGTGCAGGAGACCCAGGTTTGATCCCTGGGTCAGGAAGATCCCCTGGAGAAGAAAATGGTAACCCACTCCAGTATTCTTGCCTGGAGAATTCCATGGACAGAGGAGCCTAGTGGACTATAGTCCATAGACTCACAAAGAATTGGACATGACTGAGCGACTAACACAGGTAGATACAGGTTTGGTTCTTCCATTTATTAAGTGCATGATTTCCTAGTCTGTTTCTTCATATACAAACTAGAAATTGTAAGATGTAAGAGTTGACTCAGATAATGCTCCATGCAAATGGTCTTGTCCAGCGCCAGGCACCTAGTTAGGTGCTAAATAAATGTTAATTATACATCTTTCTCCATATCTGACACAGCTAACAGAATAAAAGGAACTTAGTAGGACCTCAGTAAGAAATCATTTAGTTCTTTGATTTTGAGAGGTAGCGTGGAAAAGTCACTTGCTCACTGGAAAAGTAGCTTTAGAGATGGAAACTAAAGAAGGCAAGCCAGGTAGGAGAATGGCAGGAGGAAAGGCATGGAGGTGAGAATGAAGAAAACACGCTATGTGGAGCACGGCGAGGTCTCTGACCCACCAGGACTTGGAGGCTGGAGACGGGGTCTCTGACCCACCAGGATTGGAGGCTGGAGACAAGGTTAGAGGAGCTGAATGAACTAGATGGTATGCAACTTGAAAGACCACTCAGCCAAATGATGAGAAATGGATGAGCTGACGCTAATATGATCACTCAGCCCTCACATCGTCTCTTTGGAGTAAGAACATTAAAACAATGACTGGAATTAAGAATTTTTCTCTTCATTTGAGAGCAATGGTATGCCAAACAGCGTTCACAAAGGATGCCTCTTCTAGCACCAAACAACCAATTTCATTATCATTTTTCTGGTTTTCCTTCAATAGCCAAGGTTTACTGACTTACCAGGGTATCCTACTATAACCATGCAACCTTTCTAGCTGTCAGAGGCTTTGAAGGCCTGTTTCATCTGTTCTATTCCTTTTCTAACATTAATGTGTTTAACAGGAATAGGAGTGGGTGGAAAACATAATGTCTCCAGTTGAAGTTCACTAGCAAGCCTCTAGAAGAGTCATTTTAGAGATTAAACAAAGGATCGTTTGGATACATGAATTTGAATATATTTTATAGATTACATGCAGAGATTTAACAGTTATTTATCTCTCAGCCAATTGTCAGAATAGACAGAAGTCGAGCAGGAGGTAGGCAGCCCTTAGAATGGGGGAGAAAATGAAATCTGAAAATGCTTGATGCAGCAATTAATATTTCAGCCTTTCTTGTGCAAGAAAGAATAAGATCACAGAGATGTTGGACTTCATGAATATGTGAAATCAGATCTGCGAGGGAATAGGAGAAAGCGGAAATGGGGAAGGGAGGGAGACCCCTAATTACGTATTATAAGCCTAACCTCTTGGGCACATAATGGGATATTTTTACATGTTAAAAAAATATCATCGAAACTAAAAAAACTTATTTTTATCAAGGTTTCTGTAGAACAGTTCTAGCACATTCCTAAGTTATGTTATCAAAGAGAAATAATGCATAGGCAAGCTTCTTAAGAGTTTAGATCAGTTCAGTCACTCAGTCGTGTCTGACTCTTTGAGACCCCATGGACTGCAGCACGCCAGGCCTCCCTGTCCATCATGAACTCCTGGAGCTTACCCAAACTCATGTCAATTGAGTCAGTGATGCCATCCAACCATCTCATCCTCTGTCGTCCCCTTTTCCACCTGCCCTCAATCTTTCCCAGCATCAGGGTCTTTTCAAATGAGTCAGCTCTTCACATCAGGTGGCCAAAATATTGGAGTTTCAGCTTCAGCATCATTCCTTCCAATGAACACCCAGAGCTGATCTCCATAGAATGGACTAGTTGGATTTCCTTGCAGTCCACGGGACTCTCAAGAGTCTTCTCCAACACCACAGTTCAAAAGCATCAATTCCTTGGCACTCAGCTTTCTTTATAGTCCAACTCTCACATCCACACGTGACTCCTGGAAAAACCACAGCCTTGACTAGACGGACCTCTGTTGGCCAAGTAATGTCTCTGCTTTTTAATGTGTTGTCTAGGTTGGTCATAACTTTCCTTCCAAGAAGCAAGTGTCTTCTAATTTCATGGAGCCAAAAAAATAATATCTGTCACTGCTTCCACTGTTTCCCCATCTATTTGCCATGAAGTGATGGGACCAGATGCCATGATCTTCGTTTTCTGAATGCTGAGCTTTAAGCCAACTTTTTCACTCTCCTCTTTCACTTTCATCAAGAAGCTCTTTAGTTCTTCTTCACTTTCTGCCATAAGGGTGATGTCATCTGCATGTCTGAGGTTATTGATATTTCTTCCAGCAATCTTGATTTCAGCTTGGGCTTCCTCCAGCCTAGCATTTCTCATGATGTGCTCTGCATAAGTTAAATAAGCAGGGAGACAATATACAGCCTTGATGTAGTCCTTTTCCTATTTGGAACCAGTCTGTTGTTCCATGTCCAGTTCTAACTGTTGCTTCCTGACCTGCATACAGATTTCTCAAGAGGCAGGTCAGGTGGCCTGGTATTGCCATCTCTTTCAGAATTTTCCACAGTTTATCCTGATCCACACAGTCAAAGGCTTTGGCATAGTCAATAAAGTAGAAATAGATGTTTTTCTGGAACTCTCTTGCGTTTTCAATGATCCAGCTTCTTAAGAGAGTAGACTTTTATTTCTTTTAATGTCATCAGTTAAGTGTTTGGCAACCATGTCCTGTGGGGGTGCCAGACCACACCCTTTCACTCACTAAATCCTACTCCACCTACCAGTGTACACACACTTTCATAAATACACAAGAACAATGATACATGACCCAGTCCTGAGGGCTTTTACCATGAGTTTATTGAAGAAGACAGACAACAGCTGTAAACACGTCTGATGCATTTACCTCTCTGGCCATCACTTGAGGTGCTTCTAGAGTTCCAGAAACAAAGACACTAGGTGAGCTAGAGAAGCTGAAGCTCTAATACTTTGGCCACCTGATACAAAGAACTGACTCACTGGAAGAGACCCTGATGCTGGGAAAGATTAAAGGTGGGAGGAGAAGGGGACAACAGAGGATGAGATGGCTGGATGGCATCACAAACTCAGTGGACATGAGTTTGAGCAAGCTCTGGGAGTTGGTAATGGACAGGGAGGCCTAGTGTGCTTCAGTCCATCTGGTCGCAAAGAGTCAGACATGACTGAGCCGCTGAACTGAACTGAGCTAGAGAAGTCAAAGGAAGCTTCAGAGAGAAAGTGCTAAAGCATCTGGGATTGTGAGACAGATGGCAGAAGAGGACAGGCCGACAGAGAAATGAAGAAACTGTTTCGCCAAGGGGAAAAGGGGATTTAAAACACATAGAGGAGAGACTTCTCTGGTGGTCCAGTGGCTAAGACTCCATGCACCCAATTCAGGGGACCTGGGTTCAATCCCTGGTCAGGGAAGTAGATCCCACATGCTGCAGCTAAAGATCCCGTGTGCAAATAAATTTTAAAAAAATACTTTAAGCAAATTAGTCACCCCACCACCATTATACATGTCTTTTTCAGAAATTCTATTCCATCTTCCATTTCTAGCTGATACACCATACACACCACCTCTCCATCAACTGGGTTCATACTTACATATTGATATGATAGAAAAAAAATTTTTGTCTTGATCAAACCAAATACAAGAAAGTGAGCTAGCTGCCACAGAAATATTGAAGAACCCTTGCAAATTGCACAGCTGCTAGGATAAGATCAATAAAGAATAAATGTTGGTAAAATTATAGTCCAAAGACAATCAAAGCACCCTTAAGGTGCAACAGAGGCTGAATAAGCAGAGGGCTCATCATCAGGGCAACAAACTACAAAGTGATAACAGGAATCACAGTGCTAATCAGACCTTTGCTCTGTGCCTAGGCTTACAGAGTGTAAGAGATTGGCCGTACAATGTTATGCCCCCAGGATGAAGCATGAAAACTTCTCTCTAGGAATAATGGGAATGTGACTGGATGAGAGGCGAAAAGCAAAGGAGAAAAGGAAAGATATAAGCATCTCAATGCAGAATTCCAAAGAATAACAAGAAGAGATAAGAAAGCCTTCTTCAGCTATCAATGCAAAGAAACAGAGGGAAAAAATAGAATGGGAAAGACTAAGATCTCTTCAAAAATGTTAGAGATACCAAGGGAACATTTCATGCATAGATGGGCTCGATAAGGGACAGAAATGGTATGGACCTAACAGAAGCAGAAGAGAAGAGGTGGCAAGAATACACAGAAGAACTGTACAAAAGAGATCTTCATGACCCAGATAATCATGATGGTGTGATCACTCATCTAGAGTCAGACTTCCTGGAATGTGAAGTCAAGTGGGCCTTAGAAAGCATCACTACGAACAAAGCTAGTGGAGGTGATGGAATTCCAGTTGAGTTGTTTCAAATCCTGAAAGATGATGCTGTGAAAGTGCTGCACTCAATATGCCAGCGCATTTGGAAAACTCAGCAGTGGCCACAGGACTGGAAAAGGTCAGTTTTCATTCCAATCCCAAAGAAAGGCAATGCAAAAGAACGCTCAAACTACCACACAATTGCACTCATCTCACATGTTAGTAAAGTAATGCTCAAAATTCTCCAAGCCAGGCTTCAGCAATACGTGAACCGTGAACTTCCTGATGTTGAAGTTGGTTTTAGAAAAGGCAGAGAAACCAGAGATCAAATTGCCAACATCCACTGGATCATGGAAAAAGCAAGAGAGTTCCAGAAAAACATCTATTTTTGCTTTATCGACTATGCCAAAACCTTTGACTGTGTGGATCAGAATAAACTGTGGAAAATTCTGAAAGAGATGGGAATATCAGACCACCTGACCTGCCTCCTGAGAAATCTGTATGCAGGTCAGGAAGCAACAGTTAGAACTGGACATGGAACAACAGACTGGTTCCAAATAGGAAAAGGAGTATGTCAAGGCTGTATATTGTCACCCTGCTTATTTAACTTATACACAGAGTACATCATGAGAAGCACTGGGCTGGAAGAAACACAAGCTGGAGTCAAGATTGCTGGAAGAAATATCAATAACCTCAGACATGCAGATGACACCACCCTTATGGCAGAAAGTGAAGAGGAACTAAAAAGCCTCTTGATGAAAGTGAAAGTGGAGACTGAAAAAGTTGGCTTAAAGATCAACATTCAGAAAACGAAGATCATGGCATCTGGTCCCATCACTTCATGGCAAATAGATGGGGAAACAGTGGAAACAGTGTCAGACTTTATTTTGGGGGGCTCAAAATCACTGCAGATGGTGACTGCAGCCATGAAATTAAAAGATGCTTACTCCTTGAAAGAAAAGTTATGACCAACCTAGATAGCATATTCAAAAGCAGAGACATTACTTTGCTGACTAAGGTCCGTCTAGTCAAGGCTATGGTTTTTCCAGTAGCCATGTTTGGATGTGAGAGTTGGAATGTGAAGAAAGCTGAGCGCCAAAGAATTGATGCTTTTGAAGTGTGGTGTTGGAGAAGACTCTTGAGAGTCCCTTAGACTGCAAAGAGATCCAACCAGTCCATTCTGGAAGGAGATCAGCCCTGAGATTTCTTTGGAAGGAATGATGCTAAAGCTGAAGCTCCAGTACTTTGGCCACCTCATGCGAAGAGTTAACTCATTGGAAAAGAGTCTGATGCTGGGAGGGATTGGGGGCAGGAGGAGAAGGGGACAACCGAGGATGAGATGGCTAGATGGCATCACGGACTCGATGGACGTGAATCTGAGTGAACTCTGGGAGTTGGTGATGGACAGGGAGGCCTGGCGTGCTGCGATTCATGGGGTCGCAAAGAGTCGGACATGACTGAGTGAACTGAACTGAACTGACTGGAAAAGGGAGTTAGTTAGTATAAGAAACCTGAAAGATTTTGAAAAAAAATAACTGTCCACTTCCACATTAGACCAGCTAGGTGGAGGTCTTAGCTCCATTTAAGCACAATATAAGCTAAAGTTCTCTAACCTCAGATATAGTTCTGAGAAATTTCCCTGAAATTGTGGGAACATCTACTTCACCTGCTTACGGAACATAACGGAAAATCTGTCTACTCATTTACTTTTATAGGTGCTCAGAGTAAGACACTGGAGAAGGCAATGGCAACCCACTCCAATACTCTTGCCTGGAGGGTCTCATAAATGGAGGAGCCTGGTAGGCCGCAGTCCATGGGGTCATGAAGAGTCAAACACAACTAAGCGACTTCACTTTCACTTTTCACTTTCATACATTGGAGAAGGCAATAGCAACCCACTCCAGTACTCTTGCCTGGAGAATCCCAGGGACAGGGGAGCCTGGTGGGCTGCTGTCTGTGGGGTCGCACAGAGTTGACAGGACTGATGTGACTTAGCAGCAGAGTAAGACATGGAGAAGGCAATGGCACCCCACTCCAGTACTCTTGCCTGGAAAACAATCCCATGGGTGGAGGAGCCTGGGAGGCTGCAGTCCATGGGATCACAAAGAGTCAGACACGACTGAGCGACTTCACTTTCACTTTTCACTTTCATGCATTGGAGAAGGAAATGGCAACCCACTCCAGTGTTCTTGCCTGGAGAATCCCAGGGACGGGGGAATCTGCTGGGGTGCTGTCTATGGGGTTGCACAGAGTCGGACACAACTGAAGCGACTTAGCAGCATCAGCAGCAGAGTAAGACATCCCAGTCAGGAGAGAAGCCTACCGAGGACACAGACTTTTAAAACCTGCAAAGAAAACTTCTTACATGGTACCCACATGAATCAAACCTCTCCTTCATTTATCATCAAGATCAAGAGACATCTGAGAAGATCAATTTTAATTAAAAGGATGAAGCCAATATGACACCAAAAGAAATAGAAATGATTAAATAAACTAATTTTAAATATTCTAATATGTGTCTTCAGAGATATTTTAGTGGATGTTGAATATATATTAAAATAAATTAGTGATATAACTGGAAGTCTGTACCTCTTTTAAAAACACACAAATTAAAAAAAAAATACTTAAGTGTAATTGCTACTGTGCTATAAAAGCAATCAGAGAACAAGAGAAAAATCCCTGAAAATTAAAAAATATGATTACCAAAATATTTTTAAAGCAATATATAGAATAGATAATTACAATGGATAAGGTTAAAGACTGGAGAAAACATTTCTATTAAAAAAATAAAAATGAAAAGAGATGGAAAATACAAGATGATGGATGACAGAGTCAGGAAGTCAACATATATCTAATATGATGCCTAGAAGCAAAAATTTAGAAAACAAAGAAAAGAAAATAACAAAGAAATAACAGGAATGAGGGGAGAGAGAGGAAGTTCCAGAGGTAAACAAAGAGATATCTCTTTATAATGAAAAGACCTACCAAAATAAAAGCAAAGTGAATAGAAACAACATACATCTGAACAAACTTCCATAAAATTTCAGAACTCCAAGGGCAAAGATAAAAATCCTAAAAATTATCCTAGGGAAGAGAAAATGAAGTGAATTCGCTCAGTCGAGTCCGACTCTTAGCGACCCCATGGACCGCAGCCTACCAGGCTCCTCCATCCATGGGACTTTCCAGGCAAGAGTACTGGAGTGGGGTGCCATTGCCTTCTCTGACATATAATTTAATACCATATAATTTTAGTACATATTACGTAAATGAATATGTAAATGAATTATGTAAATATCTCAGTGTTAGTCGCTCAGTCGTGTCCGACTCTTTGTGACCCCATAGACTATAGCTCGCCAGATTTCTCTGTCCATGGGATTCTCCAGGCAAGAATACTTCTAAGGAAGAGAGGGTACCTGCAAAGTAATAAGATCAGAATGACAGCATACATCTCAATAGCAATACCATCAAAGCACTGAGGGAAATGTTTGACATTAGAAATATATACTCAGCCGAACTATCAGGCAAAAGTGGAATAAAAATAAAAATATTCTAACAACAAACAACCAAAACAAAACAAACAAGCACACACACACAAATTCTCAGACATGCAAAAAAAAAAAAAAAAGTTTCAATGAGGTTCTCCAGTAAAACAAGAACACCTAAGAAGAAAACAAGATATGAGAAATACCTGAAAAGAGTA
This sequence comes from Nanger dama, assembly GCA_917880005.1. Classification (NCBI taxonomy): domain Eukaryota; kingdom Metazoa; phylum Chordata; class Mammalia; order Artiodactyla; family Bovidae; genus Nanger; species Nanger dama. The sequence goes on along the minus strand of CAKJTW010000025.1, from coordinate 22,188,825 downwards.
TATATATATAGCTAAGCATGACCCAGGAGGAAAGCAAGCTCCGAATAAATCAAGAGAAAAACCTCTCAGCCCTGTGACTCAGGATTTCTTGCAAATGACTTAGCATTTCATTTCCTTCTCTTTGGATCCAGTCACCTCACTTGGTTGAGTTCTATCATTATTTGGTTAATATTTAGAATGAACCTATGCAAAAGGTACTACTAAATACCATTAAAAATGAAAGGACAGAATGCAAATACTGCAAAACTTAATAACATAAAAATAAATACAACAAAATTCAGGAGCAGAGGGGAGTTGTAGAAATCAATGTAAGTGGACTATTTAGTGGAAATATCAAATGCACAATGACTAAATGTAAGAGACAAACAGATAAGGGTAAATCTGTAAAGGCATGAAGCTAACCATTTTAATTACTGAATCTCAGGAAGCAGAGAAAGAAAGAAAGTTGGACAATGCTGAAAATGACTAATACCTCAATTTCCATAATAGGATGTCAGGTTACATACTCAGATCCTGATATACCAAAAACATAAATTTATTTTATTTATAATTTTAACTGTAGCCACCAAAAACTAAAAGAAGAAACTTTAATTTCAGAGGAATGAAATGGAGGGTATTTCTTTCCTTCAAAAAAGGAAATGGAAAAGACAGATATTTACTTTTCATTTTAGATTCATATGTAGTTTATGGCACCCCACTCCAGAACTCTTGCCTGGAAAATCCCATGGATGGAGGAGCCTGGTGGGCTGCAGTCCATGGGGGTGGCTAAGAGTCAGGCACAACTGAGCGACTTCATTTTCACTTTTCACTTTCATGCACTGGAGAAGGAAATGGCAGCCCACTCCAGTATTCTTGCCTGTAGAATCCCAGGGACAGAGGAGCCTAGTGGGCTGCTGTCTATGGGGTCGCACAGAGTCGGACATGACTGAAGCAACTTAGCAGCAGCAGCAGCATGTAGTTTGAACGTTTTTTTCTATTTGCCACATGAAGGTTTTACTCTCATTTTTAAATTAATCTTTAAAATTTTAAAGAAAAAAATAAGCTGTATTCTCCCAGTTTATCAAACAATATGTGGTGCCCCCAAGGTAAGCTGGGTCATTTTGAGTATTAGGAATTTGTTATGGCAGCTATGGAATGACTTATTGGAAAAGACCCTGATGCTGGGGAAGACTGAAGGCAGGATGAGAAGGGGACGACAGAGGATGAGATGGGTGATTGGCATCACCAACTTGATGGACATGAGTTTGAGCAAGCTCCAGCATGCTGGACAGGGAATCCTTGCCTGCTGCAGTCCATCGGGTTGCAAAGAGTCAGACATGACTGAGTGACTGAACTGAACTGAACTGATGGTAGTTAAGGCTGAGAACTAGGACTTGGGATTCAGGATTTCAAGTCAAAAATTCTAGACATGAGATACACGACAAGGCTAGACTAGAAAGGCATGTATACTTGTTAATTGGCACTGAAAAGTCATTAATTTGCTCATGCATTTATTTGCTCTCGCTCCATTTATTCCCTCTGACTCATTTCCCCACTTATAAATCATTCATTCTCTCATTGATTCATTCATTCATTCAGTGAATACTCAGAAAATATAAGGCAGGCTGCCTTCAAGGAGTTTAAAAATATACTTGCAGGTAAAGTAATAACCTAACACATTAACCCCTAAAAGCACAAATCATGCTGAAGAGTAAAATCTCATGGGCAAAAGCTCATGAATGGGTTAACAAATGTACTAGGTCTTAAAGAATGAACAAGCTCCAACTCAGAGGAAGGAATCTGTGCTTCATTTTAAATATTTTTATACTTTTGCTTAAAGTTTCATGGCACTCCTTGAGATATTGAGAGGACAGATAATAAGATAGTGAGTAACTCTGATTCTCCAAACCAAAGTTCAGAGTCCACTGATTGAAGAGATTGGGCAATTAATCCACATAAAAACAAACAAAAAAGATTTCCTTCAGCTGTGGAGAAAGTTCCATTACCCACTGGGGTAATTGTTTAAGCTGGGTTGGGTCTTTGCAGGGGGTGTGGGCAGAATGGACTGCTCTGAGTAGGATGACCAACCATTCCAGTTTTTCCAGTTTTTGCACTGAAAGTCCTTTCCCCCAAAGCAACCTTCCACTCTTAGGTACCCTCAAGTCAGCACCAAGTTTCCAGCACCTTCACAGGCTTCCTTCATCTGATTCATACAATAAACGACTGAGATTCAAGATGTTGGTATCCCCACTTTCCAGATGGTAAAACTGAGGAATCAAGAAGTCCAATGACTGCTAAAGATCACAAACATAAAGAAAGTGGCAGAGCCAGGATTCAGTCCCAGATCTGGCCGCTTTGATCTTGAGCCACCTCCAATAACCCCACTCGATGCCTGGTGCTTCTCTGCATAGATGGACACAAAAACAATAGTGGAGCAGGCATATTGGAAATTCAGGCTCTCTGTGCACAGAGTGACTGAAAAGAGACCAGGAAATCTTGAGTTTGTTGATGCCCTGCTCTACACCAATGAGCCAAGGAGCCCAATTATGAGGAGAAAGATGAAGCAACATCTACATGGGGTATTCAGGGTCTCATGGAACTGTTTGCAGGTTATGATGAATCTTCCGTTTAACTAGATAGGAGACTATAGATACAGACATAGATGTAGACACACATACAGATGTAGTTATAGACACAGATATGGTCACTGTAGATTTTTAGCAAAAAGTTTGCAGTTCTTTATCAAGGATACTAAAGATTATCTACATATCCAGTACAAAGTAGAAACTTCTGAGGCCCCTTCCAACCTCAGAAGAAGACAGTTTTTGGACTCAAAAGAAATGATCCATATTTCTAGAAAAATCTTTGCATATGTGTGCCCTGCTAGGGTTTGGCTTTTTTTTTTTTTTTTTAATGTAGAAATTCTATAAAAGAGAAAGAAAAAGAGCTGGGAGAACATGAAGCAAAATGGAAACATGGGAGTGATGGACATAATCGAAGAGGGGAAGGTAGGAAGGAAAGAAAGAAAAAGGAGAGCTGGACCTGCGTGGTGAGAAACAAGAACAGATAAATGAGGAACGACAGCACGGAAAGTCCTGGAGAGCTCAATTAATTAGTTATTGTCCATTTCCTTGAGAGACCTCTAACAAATCTGTCCTTGTCAGTGACAGGAAATCTTTTTGAATTCTGTGTAAAAGGATATTAATGGCGGTGGTAAGCTTCAACACCCCTGCACGGTGACACAGGGAGGTGGTAGAAGTTTCTGGAGGTCATCCCAGCAGCCAGCCTGGATGCACAAGCAGCCCCTCTGCCCTGTGCACAAGGAGAACTTCCCCAGCCCACAAACTGTCAACCCTCTCTCCTCGACTGGTACATCAGGAGGCTGACATTTAATACCCTAAGGATATAGATGTTTGAGAGCTGGTTATTGTAACAAAGGAGGCCATCCAAACTCTGCAAGACCAAATGGATCAGATAAAGCTGACACAGAGATAAATCTGTTTTACATCCATTCTTGTACAAGTTTTGCTAATCTATGTAGTTATAGCTTTCCCACTGAAGAGAAAAAATAAATAAAAAATAACCCACCACATGTCGGCAGGTCCACATCGCGTTCCTATTTTTAATCTCCGAGGTATAACATTCTAGGCAAAGAATATTTTTGTGCTGACTTTTGCATGAACTCCATTAACAAAGGATGACACAGGAAAAAAATGAGAAAGGAAGATCAGAGAGGGGAAGAAAGGGGGGTAAAGAGAGAGAAGGAGAGAGGATTTCTTCTTGAATGGCTATAGAAATGCAGTTTTGCTTTTTGTTATTTTTTCCTCAAATGAATGAATCCTGCCCCATCATTGAGACAGGATCCCTTCTCTCCCAGTCAGTCAGACACCTACTCTTCATTAGCCAGTATTTATGCTGCCAGATTGGACTTTCATATGGGAGCCTGAAGCACAAATGGTACAGATGGCAGGAAAGCTCTCATGAGATTGATAACGATGAAGAAAGATGCCACATTAAGTCAGAAGGTGCCACTGTTAACATCCCAGCTCAGAGGAGGATATTTCTAGCGAGCACTCCCCCCCAGGGCTGCTTTTCTTCTGGTTTCAAGTAAAATTCATTCCCCTCCCCAGAAGCTCTCCGCCCCACCGAATTGCTGGCAAGTGAGTGATATACTCGCTGGAGTCTCTTTGGTGTGTCAACTGATTTCTCCTCAGATACTTAACCTTTGCTTTCCAGAGGTGGTTGAGATCCTAGCAGTGAAAGGGGGCTGGAGGGAAAAGGAAGGGTGGGGGACGGCATTTCAATCCCTGTTTCCCTCAACAAAGGCGCCACTATAAGAAGCTCCATGCGGGAAATCTGAATGGTATTTATTGTCTCCATCCGGGCCCTCATTGCGTCTGCTGTCTTTCAGAGACAGGCACTGGGTTCATAAAACCAGAGCCCCGTCTCAAACACTTTAGATAGAAGGCAGTCTCCAAGGTCTAGGATTGAGGGTTTCATGGGCAAGTCACCACCACCACCAGAAGATGACAGTGTGGGGCCTTTGCTGATGGGACAGAAGACGGCCTTCTAAGGACCCATTGTCAGAAGAGACACCATGATTCTTTGGAATCTTCAGCTGCTGGCTCAGACAGTTGGCTCCTCATTCAGTGAAAACACAAGTCCTCATCCATGAAGTTCAAGCCTTTCGACTGAAAAGGTTTAAAAGGAATCCACTTTTCAAAAAAAAAAAAAAGACAACTTGTCCTGATTTTTCATTTTTTCATCTCTAAGGGCCTGGTCACTGATTTTATCTCTGGCATCAAAGCTGAGACTGAGTTTTCTGGTTCCTCCAGACATGCCAGCCTCTCTAGATGGCAACCTGACACCAGACCAGGAAAGGAGAGTATAAGGGGAATGTTCTCTAGCCCACAGAGCAAGCAGATCAGCAAAGTGTCTCCCTTGTTCAGCAAGAGTCAGCCAGAAGCCCAACCAACAGAACAGGGCATAATGGGACTTGCAACTTCAAAATATCTGGCAGCTCTTGCCCAATCTGAATGATACATTATCAGAGGTCCGTTCTAGAAAACACAGGCCGGGAGACAAAGGGAGCTCACATCAAGAGCCCCAGTGCAGCAATCACAAATTCACAATGGTTTGTAAGCATTTAATTAGCTTCCTGGATTCACAAGAACTCCAGTCAATTTAAAACACTCTAGGGAGCTCCTTCCAGATTCCACCAGCCGACTCAGAAGCTTGGACCTAGAATGCCTACCGCACGGGAAGGTTATTGGGAGAAACTTAATTGAAGGGAATTCCTATTTTTATGTCTATATTGATGTACCATCAGCATTTCCTCCCCTACAAAAATACACTGAGGGGCCACTAGTCCAAATAACTGGTTTAAATCTGTAAATTACAGCACTGCTTCGAGGAACTTTTAAGGTCATTTTGTGTCTCCAGGAAAGTTAGATGGCAACATAAAATTTTTAGAGCTAATGTAATCTTAATACAGTGGATTCAACTCAACTGACAAGATGACTTTGAGGCACTACCCTTCTCTCCCCCTTTCTTCTGACCATCCTGGAGTCCTTAGGCAGAATTTACTGCTCTGGAAGCATTCACTCCATGACTACACAAAACATCTTCCTCCCTGCAGGTCTCAGAACCTAGGTCTTCATCTCCCTCCCTCCACCAAGAGAAGAAGAGATTGCTAAATATGGTTAATTTTCTGAGTTGGTTGCATTTCTGCTGTGGAATCTAATCCTCTTTCACATCTCCTGTGTGTATTTCTTCTTGGAGCTCTGGTCTTTGGTGACCTTCTCATACCATTTCATTAAATGCCCTCCGCCTTGGTAAATTACAGTACTTTGAAGCCTTGGAGTTTAGCATATAAAAAAGCAAGAGGCTCTGTATACTGCCTTGGGATAAGGTGTGATGAAAATCCCATACAAGCTGAACTGTACTTCCTAATCAAATGGGTGTAACAGATGGCTGCTGGAGCAAACCATCACAATGGAAATATCTGCAGTTCTCATGGTAACGGAATCTGCCAGGTCTGAGGGATTTGCTGTTTTTCAGGACATCTGAGCTGCAATCTCTTTCGAGCTGTCTAGCAGTCTCCGTCTCGCTCGCTCTCACTCTCTCAGCATGATGGAGATAGAGTTGAAAGGTGGAGCTCGATTTTGCATTCCAGCTGTGATTAAAGACACAGGCACACATCCTGGGAGATAATGCACTACATATTCATCACGCTATCTAGAACCTCTTTAGCTACTGGGACACGACTGTCATGCAATTACAATATGCCTTCTTCAGGAGCAAAGTGGGGGGCTGGGATGAAGAAGATCAGAGGAACAACAGAGAGGAAGAATAGGAGGAATTAAGATGCATGGGACGTACCTAGTAATAAAGATATGGAGCGATATTAAAACTAGCAGTTGTTTCCACTTCGTGGCAGCATGTCAAGATGACTTAACGTAGCAGGATAAAACATCTGGCCTAGGGAAAGAAAATACATGATGTCGAATTTCCAAATCGTAGACTATGTGGAAGAAAAACAACAGATAAGCAACTGTGTACCTTCCCAATAAGTGAAAGCATGTGGAAGATTTCCTTACCCTCTGCAATCAGAAAGGAGATCCATCTCATAAGGGGAGGTTCGTGTATAGACACTGAGCTTTCATTATAAATCGAAGGTTTGGGCTTAAACCCACAGGACTACATTAGAAATGGGTCTTTTATTATTTTTTTCCCTCATGCCATTCATAACCTTCTGATTTTACAATAGTGCTCGGAAAGGGGGAAATAATCAGTCACAGTTCTATTTTATTAAAGGCTTTTCCTCCAAATCCCTATCGATTTAAAGAAATAAGGAAAAGTATACTGTCTTCTTTGCTATAGTACCTGCTAGCTGACACACACACACACACAGACAGGATTGATTCACAGCTGCCTGGTCCCTTGGGTATTTGAGCTTGAAGATCAGACAACATATAAGAATTCAGCCATGACTCAAAATGGAAACAAAGAAGACCATTCTTAGCAAAGCCTGCAATGTGAAATGAAAAACTACGGGCTGGAGGCTGGAGCCCCCTAGCACGTTTCCCCACCCCATTGTCCTTGAGGGCACTACTGTTAAATACATATGACAGCCAAAGAGATGAGGAGAATAGTCTCCAGAAAGCAGTGATTGGATCTCCCTTTTCATGAGGTAGAATAGCCAGGACTATGTAAGCCTCTAAGTAGCACTTGAGAGCAGGTCCCGTAAGGCAGCTTTGTCTCCCCCTCATACAGCGCCTGAAGAACATATTATATTATATAACCTTTCTCCAAGCCCGCCCTGCTCTGCCTGAGACCCTCTTCCTTTAGAAGCCTGCTAATAACAACTTGTGGATGACGATCTCCATCTTAACAAGCCGGATTAGTTAGTTTCAAGCAATGAACTGAGGCCATTTGTGCAGATGCTAATCAAAAAAAAGAAAAAGGAAAAAAAATTATAAAAGCCCCATGTGCCTCGTTCTCTTGTAAGTACAATATAGATAAAGAGGAGGGGTGGCCCACGGCCACATCTGTGATCTGATCTCTAAGGCACACAAAGGTCTCGGGGGGCCACAGAGTTAGAAAAGGAGGAAAAGAGGGTTTGGATCAAGCCAGCAGCAGACAACGGAGGCTCTGAAAGGGCAGTGATTGGGGAACCGTCTGAAGCTTTTTTCTTGGAAATCACTCTTTCGTTGTCTCCCATGGGGGCTTTGCTTTTGACAAACACTTCTCAGCTCCTAGCACAGAGCCTGGCATGGCATAGGGGGTGCAGAGCAAACCTTGGCAGGGTGGAGGGATGAGCATGGAGGGATGGATGTATAAGGAAAGAAGCCCAAATGTCAAAATGTCAAAACCAAACAAATCCCACTGGTCTGTAATCGTCCTCTCTTTCCTCCTCACACCAAGAACATAAAATTGCATGAAACGTCAGAGTCAGCACATTTGGAGAGGTACTCTGCGTCTTCAGAGATCAATGGCCAGATTGACTATTAACATTCAACCACAACTGGCACTTTTAAAACCTACACACAAAAAGGAGAGCTACTCAGCTGATGCTTCAGACTTGGAATATTGCAGAACATTTAAGCCCATTAAAAAAAAAAATTCTGTCATTTTATCAGCTTCTCTGACAGCTTCTCTGCCTTTTTCTATACCACAACTAGGGAAACTGACTCATGAAGGAAGGAATGTTTCGTTTCCTTTAAAATAGTCTAGGAATAACATAATATACACTCTGTTACATATGGGATCTGAGTGTGTAATCAGGGTGAGAGAAAAAAATTCAAATTGTGAGGGAGAACACCAGCTCTCACATTCCAGAGAATGCAACACACACACACACACAGAGAGCTTCCACCAGCTTCTTGAATCTTAACTGCCCTTCAGAGTACGTAGTGCTTTTTAGGAATTCTCTAAGCCAAATGTTTGTTGGAATGCTGACCTCCTCAGAAGGTCAGGATGTCTTGCCGAGATCATTCAGTTAGAAGACACCCAACTGCCCTACAAGTTAGAAGAGGGTAAGTTTGAGAAATGAAATTATTCTTTAAGAGTAAAACATAAAAGTTGTCTCTGTGGATAATACTCATCTCTAACACTCATCACAAAGAATATTTTTGTACAAGAAAGTTGCAGTCAATCTCAAAAAGATCCTACTATAACTCCAAAAGGTTCCTTCTACAATTTATAGATATTTCAAATCCAAAATATTAGGAAACTAATTTATATATATAATAAATTTATATATAAACTTATATATATATATATTTTATATATATTCAATTCCTATTACTTTTCATTCCCATAGATTTTTTCGGTTTACTGCCAAAGGATCAAGCTTCCCAGGTGGCAGGGGGGGCCGCCGCAATCCAGGGACGAGGAGATGCGGGTTCATCCTGGGTCGGAAGATGCCCTGGGGGGGCATGGCAACCCACTCTAGTATTCTTGCCGGGGGACCCCGGGGCGGGGGGGCCCGTGGGCTACTGTCTACAGGATTACAAAGACTTAATTGACTTAGCATGCACAACAAAGGATCATCTTTTTTCATGTGTCAACACAAGTGAAGGAAGGGCATTTTATGGGATTGCTATTCCCAATAAGCTTTAGGATCAACTTTGTTTCAGGCCTTACTCACCGCCCTGAAGTATTCAAGGCCCCAGTAGGACAGACTTGTTCTTTCAGAGGACGATCTTTATTGCCAACCTTCTCTGGAGTGGTTTGCCTGGAACTAAACTGGAGTATTTCTATTGCAATTGAGTTAGCTGAGCCTAAATAGGAAACGATTGCACCCAACACCCTGCGAAGCACTGCAGGGACAACAAAAATGAGTCAGTACCTTCTTGTCCCCAAGGAGTTCACAATTGACTAATGTTGACAAGATCTGGCTGCACAACGAAACACCACAAAAGAGGTGTAATCCAAGTGTCCAAGCAGACTCAAAGGAGGCATTATAAAAGGCTCCATGTGAAATGGAATGGTTGATGAGCCTTGAAGGGCTATAAGTAAGATTTCAACAGGTTAGGGCATGGACGAGGATATTCCAAATACAGGCAATGACAAGAGTCTGAATGCAGAAAAGTGTTGTGACCAGTTTGGGCATGCTGAAGAACCTGTTTGTCTGAGGTGAGAGTACAGGGACGGTTAGGTGGGAGAATTAGAGAAGGTGGGATGTGATCCCAGGAGCATTTGGGCACCACTGACCTTCACTAGGCTCACAAAACACCTTGCTTTGTGAGAAGTCCAAGGATGCTCCAAACAAGGAACATTCCTAAGGATCTGTAATCAACAGGAAATCCACAGGGGCACTCAGTTTTCATAAAGCACCCCCATTTTTATGAAACATACTCTCTGAAACTATGAACCTTTCAGAGTTAGACTAGTAAATTGCAAAACTTGTCCCATTCTGTGTCTTTGGAAATAAATAAACCTTTCTATTTCAATATTTGGCATCATGACAAGATCTAAGAGGAACCAGAGAGATAATTAATAAGGGCATGAGGGGAAAGTGCAATTAAAAATGGCAAAGACTACTCCATCAATAAGTGCTTCATACTGAGATAGATTATTACTGCGATCGCCAGCTTCAAACCTGGAATCAAGTCACTCTGAATGGATAATTTGACCATTACCGGAGGGCAGGGGACGCAGGAGTGGGGGGGGGGGGAGGGGCATCATGGTTCCCAGCCTCTAAATTACAGGAGAAACAAGATTCTATTCTGACCTCACCTTTCCATCTCTAAATCAACACAATATTCACAGCTTAGTCCCAGTTGGCATACCTTCTATAACCTCAGGTTTTAATGTTGTCCTTCAGATTCTTAACCAGAAGAGGAAGGTAGACTGAGAATGCCTCTAGAAGAGTCTTTTCTAGGGAATTAAAAAAATTTTTTTTTCCTAGGAAACAAGGAAGATAAACTCTCTTTATCTAAATAAGGGCCTTTGTCAGAAATAAAAACTAGCTGGAGCAAATCTGAAAGCCCCAGCCCCACCAGGCCTGGAGATGTCTGAACCTCTGGCCAAGTTTACAGAGGCTGCTTAAAGATGTTAGCCCATCTAGCCCATCTGAAAAAGCAGTCCACATGCTTGCCACTCTGCAGAGAACTGTTGGCCTCTGCCTGTTTGAATGGAATGGTTCAATACGGAATCACTTCCTGCAACTTAATTTCGGAGCTGCATGCAAAGTATAAGAAGATAAGGTCACAAGGACATGGATTTTTCTCCAGAAAGCGATCACACACCCTGGGCTGCCAAAAGTGAAGATTTAGTAGGACACAGTAGGTTTTGCTACTGTTGCAATGTGGAAATATATTACTTTAAAAAAGGCCAGTGACCACAGCAGGCAAAGCAGTCAGAAAAAAACTTTTTGACTTTCAATTATTGCCTCAGATGGAAACAGCTGCTTATGTCAATTTCAAATGGCTGTGAGTAGCTTCATTATTTCATAATCATCATCGTTGCTGTCATCCTGCCCTATATTTATCTAGCCATCTTAAAAAGGGACATTGACCAGAGACAAAAACTATTGTCCACGCTCTTTTGATCTTTGGTTAAGGAGGTCCACTGAAATAAAAATGGGATGAACACCTCTTGACTATCATTTCTGCTCAAAATATTGCGGTCACCTTCCTTTTAGTCAGGGTTTGGCAAACTACACCCACAGTCCAAATCTAGATCACTACCTGTATTTGTAAATAAAGCTTTATTGGAACCCAGCCACACTCATCACTGATGAATTATCAATGGTTGTTTTTGCAGTAGAATGACAGAGTTCAGTGGTTAATGACAGAGGCTGTGTGACCTGCAAAACTTAAAATGTTTACTAGCTGGCCCCTTACTTTGCCAACCCCTGCTTTAAAGCACCGTCATCCTTATCATCATCATCCCTTCCATCTGCAGAGGGCATGGCTGTCAGAGGGGTTTCCCAGGGGGCATGGTGGTAAAGAATTTGCCTGCCAGTGTAGGAGACATGGAATTGATCCCTGGGTCAGGACGATCCCCTGGAGGAGGAAATGGCAACCCACAGTACTCTTGCTGGAAAAATCCCATGGACAGAGGCGCCTGGCGGGCTACAGTCCATGGGGTCACCAAGAGTCAGATACAACTGAGCAACTCACACACACACACACACACACACACACACACAGACATCAGGGTTCTTTAGCACACTTCATCTGATAACATCTTTCCAGTACATAAAGACAGAGATAACAGCAGTGACCGGAGACCTATCAGACCAGTGTCACTTGTCTGCGAGAGATTCAGACTTGACACTTCCTCGCGTTGGGACACTTGGGGTAAGAATGCCACTTTATGTGTGAGAGTGAGGATCAGTGCTCCTGGTTTTCGTTAAGAATTTAAGGCACTAGGCTTGACCCATAGACGAGTGATTCATGCGGAAATGACAGCAAGGGTTGTTAAACTTGGAAATTGCATATTAAACCACCGTGTGTTAATACATTTATAACTGTACATATTCTCACCCATCTGGAGTGGAAATATGTAAATGGGAAGACATAAAAGTTGAGAACATTAACCTGATTGTGCTCTTGGAAATTGCAACAGCAGGACAATATACTGAAAATAATTTAGAGTTTAAATAATAGAGTTTAAATTCAAACCTGAGTTCAAATCCAGACTCCCATTAGCTATCTATCTTTGGGCAAATTTCTTAACCTCTCTGAGCTTCAGTTTCTTCATCTTCAAAATGCAAATGTTAATAGATAACACTTTTCAGGGTTGCTGTAAGAATGGAACGCAATAATTCCTGAATAATATCTGGCACAGTGCAGTAAATGCTCAAGAAATGGCAAAGGTAATAACTAGGACAGTATTTGGCTTCAACTAAGATAGCAGGAAAGTTCCTTCCTAAGAAAGGCTGATTTAAATGATATTAGAGAATGGGAGAAAATAACAGCAAACGAAACAACTGACAAAGGGTTAATTTCCAAAATATACAAGCAGCTCATACAACTCAATACCAGACAATCCAATCAAAAAGTGGGAAAAAGACCTAAATAGACATTTCTCCAAAGAAGACATACAGATGGCTAGCAAACACATGAAAACACGCTCAACATCGCTCATTATTAGAGAAAGGCAAATCAAAACTACAATGAGATATCACCTTACACCAGTCAGAATGGCCATCATCAAAAGGTATACAAACAAAAAATGCTGGAGAGGGTGTGGAGAAAAGGGAACCCTCTTGCACTGCTGGTGGGAATGTAAATTGATACAGCCACTAGGGAAGACAGTTTGGAGATTCCTTTAAAAACTAGGAATAAAACCACCATATGACCCAGCAATCCCACTGCAAGGCATATACCCTGAGAAAACCAAAATTGAAAAAGACACATGTACCCCCAATGTTCATTGTAGCACTATTTACAATAGCTAGAACATGGACGCAACTTAGATGTCCATTGACAGATGAATGGATAAAGAAGTTGTGGTACATATACACAATGGAATATTACTCAGCCATAAAAAGGAACATATTTGAGTCAGTTATAATGAGGTGGATGAATTTAGAGCCTATTATACAGAGTGAAGTGAGTCAGAAAGAGAAAAACAAATATCATATACTAATGCATATATACAGAATCTAGAAAGATGATACCAAAGAATTTATTTGCAGGGAAGCAATGGAGAAACAGACATAGAGAACTGACTTATGGACATGGGGAGAGGGGAGGAGAGGGTGAGATGCATGGAAAGAGTAACGTGGAGACTTACATTACCATATGTAAAATAAGATAGCCAATGGGAATTTGCTGTATGTCTCAGGGAACTCAAACAGGGGTTCTGTATCAACCTAGAGGGATGGGGAGGGAAATGGGAAGGAGGTTTTAAAAGGAGGGAACATCTGTATACCTATGACTGATTCATGTTAAGGTTTGACAGAAAACAACAAAATTCTGTAAAGCAATTACCCTTCAATTAAAAAATAAATAAAATTTTAAAAAGAAAAAAATAAATGTTCTAATAAATAGGACTAATACTCCCCAAATGAGATATTTCTGTATCCAATTTGTTCTGAATATTATGCTTAAAAATATTATAGTTTATATTTTCATATTGCTTCTCCTCTCAAAGTTTCTTCAAATGAACTCAGTATCTCTTGTGTGTAAAGCAGGGCATAAGGGTCATTATTTGCCCATTTTACAGATGAAGACAGTAAAGTCATACATAGAGTTCTACAGTTAATGAGTTAAGCTGAGACCCTATCTCTCCTCCTCATGGCCCAAAGCACTTAGTACTACCCTGGATGTTATGTAATAGTCTTTCAACTAACCAGATCTCTAACATCCTGGGGAAGGAAGAGACCCAATTAGAAAGGTACAATGGAAAGAATGAGAACAAGGGCAGAAGACCTGGGGAAGAAAGCAAGACACTCAAGAAAGCAAGACTCCAACAGAAGGATGATGCTTTAGACTGCAGACAAATGCAGTGCGCCTTTAAAAGGACCACATCTATACCTCTATATTGCTTACTATCTGAAGGTAAGCCAGAGGGATGTGCATAGTGAGATTTTTGTCTCATTTCAGGAAGGATACAGGATAAAGATTCTGTGCCAGTAATCTTCCTTGGATTAATGGTTTCTCTTTTATCTGCAGTATTTCTGCTCAGATGTCTCTTCTTTGAATGAGTCAGAGGAATGCAAATGCTGGGCGCAATCCGCCTGAAATATTTAAATCCAGTTTTGCAATGTTTTGCAGGTTTTGAGGGACAAATTACACACACACACACAAACATACGCGTGCACACACACAGAGGACAGAGGAATGGCAGATGAGAATCACAGATATATCAGCCAGAGATACAAAAACGTGGTATTTCAATTTGACAACAAACTCATTTTTCCTTTTTCATTTCTTTGTTTCTCCAGATCAACATTTTAGAGGCTTGATATGAGTGGAAGGAATCTGCAACATTCTTTTGTGAGGCTCGGAATCTCATCAAGAATGTATCTGACTACACAGAAAACTGATTTTCTTTTGGCTCCCCAAATGACGAGACTTCATTATGCAACGAGCACGTCCCTGGAGAGAGCATTCTCTACATACTGAGAGAGAGAAGGTGGGACAGGTTGGACGGTTGGACATGATTTGTGTGCATTTTCTCGATCTCTCCTTTTATGGATACACTCTGAACCCTTTATTCTTACGTTCAGTCATAGACTTGCAGGCAGTGTCTCACTATTGTGACTAAGAGGCCTTCTTCTAAAAGGAAACCCGAATGACATTAATATTCAAATCCTCTAACTCGGTCTGCAGTGGCTTGGTGGAGCTTGCATGGAGCTTCTGTCTGCCAGGGAACAGATCTTGGGAAATACAGCTGAGTAAATTGGGATTTAACATCCATCCCCATGAGCAATTCTTAACATGAAACCCCTAGAATAAAAGGTCTCCTCCAAAGGCTTTTATTGCTGCCAGAAAGAATTCCTACCATGTGAACCCAAGGACAGAGGGAGGCTTTCTTATTTTCCTTTCCACCTCATGTGAAAGAATAATCTCATGCCTTTGGGACAAAGGCTTCTTTAAACAACAAAGTGAAATGCTTTCAACGTCCATGAACATCTCCCAACATCAATGAGATTGGTATTCACAGATGAAAAGCAGCAGGGGGGACACACTGGCCATGAACAATTGGTCAATACGGCATTACCCTTGAAAACCAGAAAGCCAGGATTTGAAATGTGAAGCATCTCGCACTCCTAGTAAATGAGGACTGATGAGTTCCCAGGGACGTTCAACTTCCTTTGACTTTATATAAGTGATTTATAACCTTTCTCTATACCATGGTTTCTGAATTTTCTCCAAGCATGTACCTGAACTAAGGCTGGGAAAGGCTTGGCCCAAGAGCACAGAATCATACTCCTTTTTCTCAAAATATTTTCATAAATCAGTCCACGGACTTCAGTATTCACCAAGCACCTAGACTATGTGGGTACTTTACTAGGTACTGGGCCACAAGATCGGCACAACCCAGGCCTTGCTCTCAGAGAGAGAGAAACAAAAAACCTAAGTCACTTGAGTGGTGGCTTAAAGACATTAACCGTTGGAGAGAAGGACAAAAGAGAAAGAGGCCTCAAGTGAGGTCCTCATCTTTAGACAAGCAAATAAATATACCTCGAAATACAACAACCTCTAGGAACACAAAAACGTGTTGGCTGTGCCAAGTCAGATTTGTTCTATTATCCATGCTCCCTAATGATCAAGAACTGATTCATGTCACCCAAGGGTCTACTTTAGAAGTTTCCATGTTATGAGACAGGTCAGACTTCAGTGTCTCGAGATTTTTGTGGCCCCGGCCTCTGCCTGGCAGTCAACTCTCTAGCTCATTCCCTCTCCAGAAAAAAACCCTGAAAGAGCCCAATTCTCTGAGGTCTCTGGCAGCTGCAGATGCGATACAGGTCCTCTTCAGACCCCATTCAGTCCATCAGCAGACTATCAACTGTAGGGTCTAAATGAGAAGGGAGAAGCAGGGCTGGGGCCCTTTCTCAGAGAAGTTCAGTGAAGTCTCTGCCTAGCGAGGAGCTTCATCCTGCCTGGTACAAAGATGGAAGCCACACTGTGAAACAACTGGCCATTTATATCTCCTTGGAAGGACTCCAAGTGTTACCGTCATCCTATGTGCGGTCTCCAGAACTGAACAATTATCAAGGCATATATCAGATATACCATACACATACATGAAATCAATATATTTATATATATTAGAATAGAAATGAATATATTTATTAAATATTATGATAGAATATATGAATATATTTGCTATATGCATTAGAATACTTTTATACATTCATATATATGTATATTAAAATCCAAGTTACAGTGGCTGCAACTGACCCACTGAGTCCTCTTCATGAACCAAGTGTGGTTTACTGACATACTCTCTTGATACCAGAATCCAAACCATCATCCATGCCACAAAGAGACAGATTTTACATCCAAAGACACCTCCCAGCCCACCAAATTAACCTTCTCTGGCTAGGGAAGCATGTTGCTGAGAAGGGTTTTTACAGGGCTCCTTTAAATGAGATGGAAGCTAATTTACTCTCTTAAATGATATTCTGGCTCTGGGTGGCACAATGTGAAAAATGACAAAGTCCACTCATGCATCAGACAGGATAATTCTGGCAAAGTTGGCGCTGACAGCATTAAAAAACAATGATGGAAGAGCCTGGCCTTGTTGTTGTCATTTTAATTGTCACTGTGAGTGACGAAAAATGCAGTTCCTGCTCCCGCATACTTACCTCTCAGCTTTGTAATACCTTCACTGGGTCTGCGTCATTTGAAATTGTGATTAAAAAAAAAAAAAATTCAGGGGCGGGGGGAGGAAAAGAAGTGTGTGTGTGAACACATGAGAGATAGAGAAAGTGGGAAGAGAGAGAAAGACAGAAAGGGATAACAGAGCACTAGACTCAGAAAGAGACAATGAGACAAAGAGAGGAAAAACAGGATAACCAAACAAGGATTATTTCAGATGGCTTCTCCTGAATATCAAACACAGAGTGCTGTTAGTAATCTCATGGAAGAGGCTAGTTTTCACAAATCAAGAAACCTGCAGTGTTTCCAAGATCCACTCTGAGTTTTCAGGCAAGACAGTCCAGAATTTCTTGTTAAAAGCTTAAGGGCTCAATTTATGCTAAGAATTCAAGGAAATGTCTCATCCAAACAGGATATCGTTTTTCATATTAAAGAAGCAAACCCAATCTCAGAGCATAAATGTTATTATTCACAGTTGCAAAGGAAAATGGCATTTACTTTCTCTTTCTCCATAGGAAGGGAAGGAGGAGGCTCTCCCTTCTCTGGGGCCAGAAGAGGGCTCAGAAATTCTGTTTCCACTCCTGAAAGAAATACATTTCTCTCTCCCAATCCCAGCAGGTGAGTCCACAAACTTCCTCCACAGCACTGATTGTTGCTTTGATGGGTCAGTGTACTGTATGCGCATGTTGCTTTTCAACATATGTTTGGGGGAAGAATCAAAGCTAATTTCAGTGTGTGAAAAGCTAGCAGATTCCATTAGTGATTGTGACTTCCCTTCAAAGTGATAAGGCTGCTGGATGCAGGTTCTCAAAACTGAATGTCCAAATGGGAATTTACGATGTAGAGCTTGTTTTATCAACCGTGGGCTTCAACACACACACAAAGGGAGAAAGACATAATTTTTTTCCCTTAGCAGAAATGTTAAAAGTTAACCCAGAGAACCATTTGTGCATGTTTTTCTCATTCCCCAGCCCCCTCCAACCCACCCACATCATTTTTCCCTCTTCAAACAGGTTAGGGTGGAGAAGGGGGTTGTTGAGGCCATCATTTCTGATTTTCACATTGATGGATTTGAGAGAATACACATTCAGTGAACTCACACTAGCTCTTCTGTAAATGACCACGGAAAAATCCCAGAAGGAATTCAAGTGGGACTTGACTACAGCCTGATTCTCTGAATTGTCCTTATAACATCTATATCTGGTAGTATTCTTCATTACCTTGGTCTCAAAGCCCACAAAGTCATTTCTCATCTTTATGGAAAGCAAGCCCAACTAGAGCTTTGAAAAAGTTTTGGTCAGTGGTACTTGATGGTTGTCATCACATTTAAGATGCACCTGATCCATAAACATACATAGATAGACTACTCAGAGGTCCAAAGGAGAGTGGGGAATGGCATGCACTGCTAAGCTCTATTAGGATGCAGCACACTTTACAAGAAAGTTTGTTATGAAACAGCATGTGGTATTTCCACCTATAAAACTGGGTGGCCTCTATTTAATGATATGTGTTTTTTTTTTCAAGACAAGATTTACATTACTCAAATATGAAGAGCTCATAGCTGGGCCCACCAGTTTCATTAAAAAAAAAAAAAAAAAAAGTTGGGATTCATGCCAGTTCAACACGATCTCAGGCAGAGTAACAATACACCTCCTTGTTCCAGGTCCAGGAAAAGAAAACCAGAGTCACTGCAAGTGATACTGGAACCCCTCCTTATTTGATCTGGCCCCGTATTCCTCTGCAGCCATTGTCTGTTGTGTGTTCAGCATGGGCGGCGATGATCAGTGGAAGATACAAAGACACAGAACGAAGTAAAAGATAACTTATGTTTACTATGTGCTGGGCACAGCGGATTATCTCTTTCAATCCTCGGAGTTACCCTATGAGGTAAAGATCCCAATACCCACTTTCAGTTCAGTTCAGTTGCTCAGATGCGTCCACTTCTGTGCTACCCTACAGACTGCAGCATGCCAAGCTTCCCTGTCCATCACTAATTCCCGGAGCTTGCTCAAACTCATGGCCATCGAGTCAGTGATGCCATCCAACCATCTCATCCTCTGTCGTCCCCTTCTCCTCCTGCCTTCAATCTTGCTCAGCATCAGGGTCTTTTCTAATGAATCATTTCTTTCTATCAGGTGGCCAAAGAATTGGAGCTTCAGCATCAGTCCTTCTAATGAATACTCAAGACTGATTTCCTTTAGGATTGACTGGTTTGATCTCCTTGCAGTCCAAGGGACTCTCAAGAGTCTTCTCCAACACTTTACAAATGATCAAATGGAAGCACTAAGTCTTGCCCACAATCTCATAGTTGGAGACCGTGGGACTGAGAATAAACTCAGACCTCAACCCATCTGATTCCAAAGCCTATGTTCCAGAAGACTAGAGAAATGGTTTTCAGACTGTGTCCCAGTACTTTAGGGGCTCCTCAAATTTGATTTGAATTTTCAAATATCTTTTGAAATACTTTAAGACTAGAATAAAACACAGGAGGTACATTCAAGTATTATATACTCACTGAGAACTTTTCTGAGACTCCCAGGATATTGACTGGTTTAATTGCTGGCTGACTTTGTTAACAGAACACGTTCATATAATTTAACATTTAAAGTACATGTATACTACTAAAATGATGCCTTTTATCAATTTCATATATTGAATTTGTACAGAATTTGTATCGGCTTTAAAAAAAAAAAAAAGGCTTGAATATCCCTGCTGTGGGGCATGCAATCTCAAGGAAAGGGTGACAAAGTGTTGTTTTTGAGGGCCCACAATCTTAGCTACTGCAATAGTTTTTCCCGCCTTCCTGAGGGTCACAGTATTTACATAAACAAGTATCCAGTATTTTTGCTGTATTAAATTTTCATAGAGAGAAGAGGATTAGGAAAAAGTCTAAAAGTTCTTTATGGAGGAGACAATGAGAAAAAGGTTGAAAAATACTGCTCTAGGGTATTAAGAATTTCAGAGTTTGAAACAGAAAAGAGGAATAGCGTGGTCCTTACTCAGCTTGAGCAGCCTATGTAACATGAATTGTAACTCTGTGAGGAGTTCTCCTTGAAGAATAAGCCTGGCTTGTTTGCAACCCAAGGATTTGCTCCCCGTAAAAGGCTTTTATGAGCTTCAATCCCTTTGCTTCTGCGAGGAATCTTAGCAACTTGAGCCAGCCCTCTCATTTTGCAGAAGGAAAAACTGAGGTCCAGAGAAGCAAAAGGTTTATCCAAAGACGCAGTACTGTTTGCAGCAGTCTGAATTCAAACCCAGAACGGCACCTTGCACTAGTAGGTATTCAAATAGTATCTGGTTACATGAGTGAGCGAAGGGAAAAAGGACTTTGATAAAGAGATTTCATTGAAAAGATCAGGTACAAGAATTTTTTAACCAACAAAATAGGAGTAGACTGCCTACTTCACACCACCTATTGATAGGGAAAAAGAGAGAGAGGGAGAAAAAAAAGAATCTCACCATCTAAATTTGCCTGGGATTTGGAGACCTCTAAAAGAAATGTTCCACCCGCTCAGCCCCAGCTGAAGCAGAACAGTGTCAGGAGCCAAAATAAGTGAGTCCTTCCTCCAGCTGACCCAACTGCACATCTTTCCTTTGCTTGTTTGTTTTCTTTCTTTAAAGCTCTTACAATACTCCTAGCATACTACCATCTGCTGAAGCGGGATGAACAGGTAGCTTTAAAATGATGATAGCTCTGGGAAATGATAATCACTAGGTCATAGAAAGCGGCACTGCAGTGCATAAATAAGATAAGTAAAAGTGCTGAGGACGGCATGTTTGCTTTAATAAAATGTGGTTTCCCTTTGTGTGGAGAATGCCTTTCTCAAATGCCTGGGGAGAGAGGCTGAACTATAGACCAGAAACACACAGCCGGTTCCAGAATCTGGCAATGAGGGTGGGATCAGAGGGGAGAGGAATGAAATATGACTTACTGAGACACAAAAGGAAAGGAGTTGGACCAGAGCCTTTGTGTTGAATTGCTGAAGCAATGGAATGAGATCAGAACTTCCAGGTCTAATTCCAAAGCTCGCTTTGGTGGAGGCAATAGCGCTGCACTGGAAAGAGCGAGGGCTTGGGTTACAGCATAGCTCTCCTTGAACTATGTGACCTTGGGAAACACCATCTCTTGTATTTTGATTTTTCTCTTATATGAAAAGGGGATACTATCTCACAGGGTTATCGAAAGTTTTAAATTAGAGATTGTATACAAAGCACCAGCCACAATACCTGACATACCTTTAGCATTTAATCAATAAATGGTAGTAATGGTGAGCAGGATGTAGCTAATGCAAGATGATACAGGAGGTGATGAGGATGACAATAAGGAAGATGATGCACAGGCCTTTTCTAGAAAGCAGCTACAAATACACACCGAGTCCTAAGATCACAAGTAGCTTAGAAAAGACCATCACTTGTTAAAATTACATTGGAAGGCATAATTCATACAGTGAACATTCCCTATGCAAAGTATTTCAGTGAGCAAGAACTATGTTTTGGAAACATGAGCAACTTCTGAATTTTTGCAGATAGACCATCTTACTTGGACTTTCTACAAAGCATTTTCACTAACGTTCTCTCATTTTAACCCTATACCAGCAATGTGAGGTTGTGAGGACAAGTATAAGATACCCATTTAACAGATGAGAAAACCAGAGGCCTCAGGAGGTTGTAGTCGTTTAGTTACTAACTAGCTCAGTGTTGCAGAGAGGGGGTGCAACAATCTAGACAGACTAGACTGTCTAGACCCCTAGATTGTCTAGGTGGTCTTGACAATCTAGACCACAAGCCTGGTTGTCTGCTTCCCACCCCCATGGTACGCTGAGCTGACTACTTAAACATTCCCACCTGGAAACAAGCATAGAACTCAGGCCGGTCTGGCACAGTTGTGCCCTTTCTGCTCTTGGCATCCTAACATGCAGTCATCTAGCCTCAGCTTGACTCCTTTCATCTGAGTCAGCACAGCACTCTCCTTAGTCATTTAACTAGCTCTGTGTCCTCCACTCCTGATCCAAAATAGAAAATCCAGGAGAAGAATCTTTTCCTTTGGAAACTAATAACATGAGATGTCCATCAAACCAT
Source organism: Nanger dama (assembly GCA_917880005.1). Classification (NCBI taxonomy): domain Eukaryota; kingdom Metazoa; phylum Chordata; class Mammalia; order Artiodactyla; family Bovidae; genus Nanger; species Nanger dama. Next base: position 22,166,980 of record CAKJTW010000025.1, on the reverse strand, counting down.
ACACATAAATGGCATCACCTAACCATTGTGTGATTGCTAGTGGAGCAAGCCCGAAACAGCTCTGGAAGGCTTTGCTCTACCCAGTGGACAGAACAGAGCTGACTTTGTCTACAAGGCATCATCCTTTGCTGGGGATACTCTCTCTACCCTCAGATGCAACTCTGATCATATAAATGATGTAGCCTCCTCCTCACAACAGTCTTATAATGAAGATGGGGCAGTTGGGGAAACTGAAAAATCAGAAGTAGGGCAAAATATGTAGAAACACACAATTCAGTTGGAAAACCATGTGTGAAACACAGATTTCCTCACTCCAGTCCCTTGTTCTTTGAACTATACCAAAGTATAGTACTGTCGTCAATTGGAAAGCTTTTGATGGCAAATAACAGAAAATCCAATCCAAATCTTCTTAAACAAAAAAGTTAATTTTTTCTTTTCTCCTTCCCCTCTAGTTTTTCCGTTTTTGTTGTTGTTGCTGTTATTTTTTAAAAATTACTAAATCGTTCTGGGATAAGTCTGGTTGCAAAACTCAGATTAAAGTCAGAGTTGGCTCCCTCCATGTGGATCTCTTCCCATGGTAGAGGCAGTTTCATTCCTCAAATCCTTACAGTGCCATCCTCCATGGGAATTGTCTCTGCAGTTCCATAGGGTGGTGAGCTTCACTTTGATTGGACTAGCTTAATCATGTGTCCATCCCTGAACCAATCATAATAGGTGGAAGGAAAGGATATTTTGGTTAGTTTGCTTCCCTGGTGGCTCAAAGGTTAAAGCGTCTGCCTGGAATGCAGGAGACCAGGTTCAATCCCTGGGTTGGGAAGATCCCCTGGAGAAGGAAATGGCAACCCACTCTAGTATTCTTGCCTGGAGAATCCCATGGAGGGAGGAGCCTGGTAGGCTACAGTCCATGGGGTTGCAAAGAGTCGGACACGACTGAGCAACTTCACTTCACTTCACTTCAGGCTAATCAGAGCCCACCATCAGAGTCAGAAGTGAGGTCAATCCAACTCAGTCTACATGAATGACTGTGGTGGAGAGGTACTTGTTCAAAGGAAATTCAAGGTGCTGTTACCAGGAAAGAGAGGCAATGGAATCTGGGCAGAAGCCCCACAATGACATCCAGTCCTTTATTCTACAGATATTCTTTGAACTCCTTGTTGTTGTTCAGTAGCTAAGTTGTGTCCAACTCTGCAACCCCATGGACTGCAGCACACCAGGCTTCCCTGTCCTTCACTTTCTCCTGGACTTTGCTCAAACTCATGTCCATTGAGTTAGTAATACCACTAAATCATCTCATTCTCTGTCACTCTCTCCTCCTTCTGCCTTCAGTCTTTTCCAGCATGAGGGTCTTTTCCAAAGAGTTGGCTGTTTGTATCAGGTGGCCAAAGTATTGGAGCTTCAGGATCAGTTCTTCCAATGCATATTCAGGCTGATCTCCTTCAGAATGGACTGGTTGGATCTCCTTGCAGTCCAAGGGACTCTCAAGAGTCTTCTTCAATACCACAATCCAAAAGCATCAATTCTTCAGCGCTCAGTCTTTTTATGGTCCAACTCTCACATCCATACATGACTACTGGAAAAACCATAGCTTTGACTATGAACTATGAACTACAAACCTTTATTGGCAAAGTGATGCCTCTGCTTTTTAATACACTGTCTAGGTTTGTCATAGCTTTCCTTCCAAAGCGCAAGTTCCTCCTAATTTCATGGCTGTAGTCACTGTCTGTGGTGATTTCAGAGCCTAAGAAAATAAAATCTGTCACTGTTTCCACTTTTTACCCTTCTTTTGATTTCCTATTGTGTGCCAATTGCAGGCAAGAGGTAAAAAATTAATAAAACAATGTCTAAGCAGAACTCAGTCGAGCATATCTGGACCCAATTGTCAACTACTTCCCCATTTTAACCTCTAACTCACTCAAAGTACTCTTCTGTCCAGAGCTTAAGCCAGGCTGTTGAAAGGCCCGGCAGGGTGGTGAGTTCAAATTGTTTTCTATTTGCAAGGCAACTAAAACCCTGGAGTCATGTCTTCTACAGCAAGAAGGGCAGTTACAGTGTAGCAGTTAAGAGTTACAGGTTCTGGAGTCTGACAATTTGAGTTTGAATCTTGAGTTGGCCACTCCCGAATTGTATACCTTGCAAGGTGTTTGACCTCTCTAGGCTTCAGGTTCTTTACCTGTAAAATGGGGATAATTGCAGTCACCTATAATTATGAGATGAGATGGTTGGATGGCATGACCAACTCAATGGACATGAGTTTGAGCAAACTCCGAGAGCTAGTGAAGGACAGGAAAGCCTGGGGCACTACAGTTCATGGGGTTGAAAAGACTCAGACACGGCTTAGTGACTGAACAATAGTCACCTAAGGATATCTGGATTTGATCCTTGAGTCAGGAAGATCCCCTGGAGAAGGGAATGACTACCTGCTCCAGTGTCCTTGCCTGGAAAATTCCATGGACAGAGGAGTCTGGTGGGCTACAGGCCATGGGGTCACAGAGTTGGATACAACTGAGCAATTAATACTTTCACTTTCAAGGATATTTGGAGAGCCAAATGAGTTAATACAGAGGTCAGCTAACTTTTTCTACACAGGGCCACACAGTAAATATTTTAGGCATTGTGGCCCATGCGGTCCTACGGCAACCTCTCTACTCTGCTATCACAGTGTGAAAACAGCAATGGATGATATATGAACAAATGGCAGTGCTTACAATCACTTGACACCAAGTAAGAGCACAAGGAGAGCTCAACACATTTACAGCAAATAATGCTTAACTGTGTTTATTATTTTCTTTCCACACTGTTTCTCTCTCTCAATGGCCACTACACACCCTTTCTTAACTACATGGATCATAGATATGTTATTTCACATATATACACATTAGCTATTTGTCTTTATTTATTGACTTAGTGACAAAGATCTCTACTCTTCTAATTGGATTACTCACCACACTGTTAAATTGTTCTGTCCCTATCTATGTCTTAAGAAGGAAATAGTAAAAACCTTGGCATGTTGTAGATGATCCAGTGCTAGGGTGATTCATAGCCAGTAAAGAATAATAACTGTTATTATTTGCTATACACAATCTCTCAGCCTCATTAGTGAACACTCACTTGCAGACATTCCCATCAAAACGATTTTCTTATGTTACAGGACAGCCCGCAAGTTTCCTCCTCTACAACCAGACTCCAGATCCAGAAATCACTGCTCAGATTTCATGGTGCTCAGTCACGCTGAGAGGTCTCAAGAGACAAAAAAAAAAAAAAAAACACTGGAGTTAAAAGTTAATTCTTCCTGCTGGGTTAATAATTAGGTAAAACCCATTTGGAGTAAGGAGAAATCAGTGTGTCTGGAGTTCAAAATGAATTAGTGAGGAAGGAGGCAAAATAAGGAATTACAGAGTTAGAATGGAACTGCCAAGAACTCCACCTTCTGCTGGGTGGGAAAGGAGAGATGACGAGGAACCCACTCAGGAACTTCAGCTTTCATAATCAGCAAGGAATCCCCAAACTCAGACGCAGATCCCTGCCTGTGAGAAGGCTTTTAGCTAATCCAAATGAATAACTCTGCTGTTTATTGGTGAGACAGAGACAACCACTTAAAACGTGATAAATTATAAAATGTCTCCCTGTTAGCACTTCTGTTGGCAGCCTAACTCACTTTATTTTGCACCAAGGCATCTTCCCTTTAATTCAGCATCTTCCCCCAAGTTCGTGTGTTAAAGGAGAAACTCTACATATCATTTATACACTTTGTTTGAATGGCTGTGACCCCCAATCAATAGTCACATTACCCAGAATGTCAAGTGACAACCCTGGGAAAAACAAGAAGGAAAAGAAAAGCTCACACTTCTCTGCTTACTCACTCAAAAGCACAATGCCATACTCTACATCTTTCAGTAGAAAGGTTCATAGGTGAGTTCATTTATGGCTCATAATTTTGTTACCAGGAAAGGACTCAGTGGAGTTGGAAATATTCCACATATTTGGCAAAATTGTATCAACATCATTCAGAATAAAGACGCTCCCATCCATTGCACTGCCTTGTACAGACCTAGACATATACCCGAAGGCACTCAGTGTAATTAGTTGGAAATATACCAAGGCCAAGATTACATTCATAAAGGGTGAAATGCCACAGATTCATTGGTCATGCTGCTGGTGCCACCTACAGCCAGTTAACCTAGGAGTTGCACATTCAATTAGCCACACGACCCACAGTCCTTGTCTGTACTTTTTTCTACAAGGAGAGCTCCTGGCATCACTTGAACACACACAGCCTCTGCCATCCGCCCATTTCCCCAGGACTAGGGTTGAGAATTTGAGTGGAAGGAACTAAGAAATCCTGATGAGCCTAGAGAAAATCTCATAGGTTTTAAAGTAAGATAGGGTCAAGTTCGATTTTCAGAGCTGCTCTTACTAACTGTAGGACTCTGATTAAGTTACCCCTCTCATTTCTTCACCTGTAAAATAATGATAATACCTCCTTTCTAGTATTGCTGTAAGAATTACAGAAATACATGTTAAGTATTTAATATGTGTTAAGGTTTCAATAGATAATATTTTTCTGGAAATACAAGTTATATGGGCCTAAAGCACAATTCCTCCAGCCTAGCTGTCTGTTCCTCCCTATTTTGGCACATCTTGTGGTCATCTCGGGCTTCCCTGGTGGCTCAGAGGTTAAAGCGTCTGCCTCCAATGTGGGAGACCCGGGTTCGATACCTGGGTTGGGAAGATCCCCTGGAGAAGGAAATGGCAATCCACTCCAGTATTCTTGCCTGGAGAATCCCATGGATGGAGAAGCCTAGTAGGTTACAGTCCACGGGGTCGCAAAGAGTCGGACACGACTGAGCAACTTCACCTTCACCTCACCTCACCTGTGGTCATCTCAGGAAACACAGGAAAGGCCAGGATGCATAACACACAAGAAGAAGAAAGAGAAGGGCAACTAAAAGAAGAGAATGAGGGCCAACAGCAGCAACTAATACTGAAAGTGCTTACACAGTACCAGGAATTGTTCTAAGCTGCTCATATTTATTAACTCAGTTCATATTCATAACATCTCTGTAGAGTGGTACCATAGTTATCCCCATTGTACAGATAAGAAAAATGAGGCACCAAGCAAGGAGTATGGGATTTGCTCAAGACTACATTGCTAGTAAGTGTCAAAGCCAGGATGCAAACCCAGACAGAATGGCTCCAGGGTGTGCGCTAGTGGCTACTGCTATAAGACCCAAAGAAGCAACTCACGATATCAGAGAGCTCTCAACTAAAGACATCAGAGAGCTCTAAGTGATAGGTATGTCTATCACTTTCCTAGAGGCACTACAGTGTCATTTTGAACAAGAAACCCAGGGGCTTAAAAATACTCTCTGACATGAAAAATTCAGAAAGGGCTGTGGTACAGCCACTAGTTCAAAAAAAAATGGTGCCCGAGTAAGCCTGTGCCTGCTGCAGTCTGTGTCTCATCCGACCAACCAATTCCAAATCGCTGGGGAAAGTGAGGATGCTTAGAAGCACACTGGTTCTTGCCTTCCCTTCCATGCCCTCTTTGGTCTTTAGAATCAATCAGACAAATGGCTGAGTGTCCTCATTGTTTGAGTGGTACCTTTGAATATTGAAGGAGATATATGGAAGTGACAGGTGAGGGCATCTTCATTGTCTAATCTCTGACACTTGAAATCTCTGTCAGGCAACCTGTGACAGGCAAAAACCAAGAGGGAGACAGATGTCATATTCTCCAGGTTCCCTCCCAGAGGGGATTTGTTGATGTTACATGTATAGGAGGTTAAAAGCAAACATACTTCCACGTGTTTAGCAGCCTCCGCTAAAAAGCCCCTCGGAATTTAAATTTAATCTAAGGTTCACAACCTACAACCAAAATGCTAGCTTCTGTCCCAGTTGTATGGTACAAATAATATGGATCCGAAAAGCACAGAGAGACTGAGAATGGGAAACTCCAGAAGTGGCACAGAAGCAATGTCTCACAGCTGGGAATAACCAGGAGAACCTTACAGGAGTTGACCATTAAGGTCCAACTTTTGTTTCCTCCCCAGGACAAGAATAGAATGAATGGAACTGTGTTGGCTACAGTATGGGGAAAAGGCCAGTATACAGGCCTCCCGACTGCAGTACTGGTGGGAATCACTCAAGAAGGGGGTTTGAAGGAGGGGAGGGGATTCTGTTAGATGACAGAAGGATCGGAATCAGCTTGGTTATTCTCCTCCTAACTTTGCATGCTCCAAGTCCTTGGTGGTCTTCACAAAGTTCAAAGTGAATTCTCAGTACATCAGTGAGTCAAAGCTTGATACTTGGGATTCTTGTGTATCTCCAAATTCATCTCAGAACTATAAGACTGACCCAGGTTAAAGGTTCTGGGAATGTCACTGGCCATCTCTACAGGTTCAATATGACCAAGAGCTGTGAAAGCCATGGTAAGTAAACCAGTCACTTCGAATTTTAGATTCCAGGCAATTCAAAGTCAATGCTAAGGGCAGCCTAAGAAAAGAAGCTTATTTATGTGGATTAAGTGCTAACCACCTTCTTCCTCTCACTCACTCACTCTCACTTTCTCTCATCCTTCTTCCCTCTTTCTCCCTCTCTACTTGCTTTAGGGGAGGAGTTATGTAGTCAGCAGCCCTTTAGAGAGGCCCATGTGGCAAAGAACGGGAGCCTTCTGCCAAATGCCTCCTGCCAACAGTGACTGAACTTAGAAATAAGATTTTTCCAGCCCCAGTCAAGTCTTTAGCATTGCAACTTTGTCTGACAGCTTCACTGCAAAACCTCATGAGAGAGTCTGAGCCAGAACCATCCATCTAAGTTAGCTCCCAAATTCCTGACCCTTGGAATGTCTGTGAGATAAATGTTTCTGGTTTTAAGTTACTAAGTGTTTGGGTAATTTATTATACAATAATAGATAACTAATACAAATACTTGCTTAAGTCCTATAGCTGAAAGAGTGGTATGTCTGTTTCCCAAACCTATGCCCTTGCCAGTGCCCCTTTATGCCAAGTCTATAGCAGTTTTCTGCTCCATAACTAATGGCTTCTGTTATGGTTTTGAAAGAAAGAGAAACACAATCAAGCTAGCTCAAGTAAAGTGGGGATTCCTTAGAAGGAAGCACTAAGCAAATCATAGACCTCCAAGGATAGGAAACAAAGTACAAAGTTCTGCTTTTAACAAGGAGTGAGAGTGTAACAACTTATCCTCCCATAAATAACATCTATAAATGGTGGAATAAAAATATAAAGCCTTGAGGGCTTCAGGAATTCAAAAAAAAAAAAAAAAGCAGGCGTATTTTGGAAGGCAATCAAAAATTATAGCAAGAAATCAACACTAAGTGAGCTCCAGTTTTTCCAGCATGTCCTGAAGGCAGCCAGAATCGTGGCCAAAGTGGCATGTTTGAAATTTAAAAAAAAAAAAGTCTGCTACTCTTCTGGCTGGAAGAACCACCTGAAAAAACGCCCAGGGAAATTGGACAACCAGAGAGCAGAGAGAGAAGAGAGTCAGGAAAGAAGAAACTAAATTTTGTGCTTAAATTCAGCCTGTCTGCCTGACCCCTAAACCACTCACTGGTGGGTCAAGCGGAAATCAGCTAGCGATTAAGACTTAAAGAACTGATCTCAGGTCTGAAATTCCACTCACCATAGACACTGCAGTTTTCCATTTCAGTTAAACCAAGTTCGTTGGCCACTAAAATAAAATATCAACACTCCTTAGGGCAATATAACAAAATCCAGAGTCTCTCCATGATAACATTCACAATATCCAGGATATAATGTTAAAAATATTCAACATATGATTCAGTCTAAAGGGAATGTAAATGATAGATGCCAACCTCAATATGGTCCTTATTTTGGTTTACAAAAACAGTATTTCAAAGTAGCTATTATAAATATATTCAGGGAAGTCAAGGAAAATACACTCATAGTGAATGAAAGAAACTTCAGCAGAGAAACAGAAAATATAAAAATGTAACAAATGGAAATTTTAGAACAACAGCAAAAAGAAATCTGAAATTTTAAATTCAACTGATGGGCCTAATTGGTAAAACAAAGATGAAAAGCAAAAGTGAATTTTTAAATGGATTAAAAATTCCATTCTATTTGAATAATAAAGATGAAAAAATGGAAAAAGTACTTCCCTAGCGGTCCATTGGTTAAGAATTTGCCTGCCAATGCAGGGGACATGGGTTCAGTCCTTAACCTGTGAAGATTCCACGTGCCACTGGTAAACTAAGTCCATGCACCACAACTACAGGTTCCACACTCTGGAGCCTGTGAGCCACAACTACAGAAGCCCATGGATCTACAGCCTGTGCTCTGCAGCAAGAGAAGCCACTGAAACTAGAAGCCTGTGCACTACAACTAGAAAGCAGCCCCTGCCCGCCACAACCAGAAAAGAGCCTGCACAGCAGTGCAGACCCAGCACAGCCAAAAATTAATCAATCAAACACACACACACAAAGAATAAAATGGCAGACCATTTTCTAAGTGCAACCATATCAGTATAATAAATACTAAGTGGCTAATGATTCTGATCAAAAGACACAAATCAACAAAATGAATTTTTAAAAATCGACCCCAAATTAAATGCTATGCATAAGAGGCACACACGGGAGAAATATCAATAACCTCAGATATGCAGATGATACCACCCTTATGGCAGAAAGTGAAGAGGAACTAAAAAGCCTCTTGATGAAAGTGAAAGAGGAGAGCGAAAAAGTTGGCTTAAAGCTCAACATTCAGAAAACGAAGATCATGGCATCTGGTCCCATCACTTCATGAGAAATAAATGGGGAAACAGTGGAAACAATGTCAGACTTTATTTTGGGGGCTCGAAAATCACTGCAGATGGTGATTGCAACCATGAAATTAAAAAATGCTTACTCCTTCGGAGGAAAGTTATGACCAACATAGATAGCTTATTCAAAAGCAGAGACATTACCAACAAAGATCCATCTAGTCAAGGCTATGGTTTTTCCATTGGTCATGTATGAATGTGAGAGTTGGACTGTGAAGAAAGCTGAGTGCTGAAGAACTAATGCTTTTGAAGTGTGGTGTTGGAGAAGACTCTTGAGAGTCCCTTGGACTGCAAGGAGATCCAACCAGTCCATTCTAAAGAAGATCAGCCCTGGGTGTTCTTTGGAAGGAATGATGCTAAAGCTGAAACTCCAGTACTTTGGCCACCTCATGAGAAGAGCTGACTCATTGGAAAAGACCCTGATGCTGGGAGGGATTGGGGGCAGGAGGAGAAGGGGACCACAGAGGATGAGATGGCTGGATGGCATCACCGACTCAATGGACGTGAGTTTGAGTGAACTCCAGGAGTTGGTGACGGACAGGGAGGCCTGGCGTGCTGTTGTTCATGGGGTCGCAAAGAGACAGACACGACTGAGCAACTGAACTGAACTGGAGACACATTGTAAATGTAAATAATGGACAGAAAAAAGACACTACATAAACAGTAAACATAGTAAGGATGAAATGGCTGTAGTAATATCAGATAAAACAGATCCCAAGAGTATTATGAAAAATGATGAAGAACATTTCATAATAATAAAAGGATCAGTTCATTAGAAAGGCATAGCCATCGTAAATGTGCATGTACCTAGTAACAGAGCCTCAAAATCTATGAGCAAAAAAACTAACAGAATGAAAGGAAGAAATAAATGAGGCTACAATCAGACTGAGAGAATTTAACAGCCCTCTTTCAACAAATAATAGAAAAGCTAGACAAATACTAGTAAATATACAGAATAGAATAACTGGACATATTCATATAAATGTGCATACACTGCACAATACACATTATTTTACATGCATATTGTAAATTCATCAAGATAAACCATATGTTAGGCCTAAATGCAAGTTTCAACAATTTCAAAGAATTAAAGTCATACAAAGTATGTTCTTTGACTATTAAAAGATTAAATCAGGAATAAGTACCAACAATATAGCTAGGATAATCACAAACATCTAGAAATTTGACAACAGTCTCCTCAATAATCCAAAGGTCAAAGAAGAAATCACTGAAGAATTAGAAAATATTTGGAGCTGAATGATAATGAAAACACAACATATAAAACATTTGTGGGATGTAAACAGTTACAGTAGTACTTAAAGGAAAAATTATGATTTTAAATATCTATTGAAAAAGAAAGATCTACAATCAATGACCTTGAAAACCTAGAAAAAGGACAGCAAAGCATTAGGAAACTCAAAACAGGAAAAAAAGGAAATAAAACTAAGAGCAAAAAAACAATAAAATAGAAAGCAAACAATAAATAGAATACTAAAGGCAGAAGCTTATTCTCTGATCAACAAATTTCCTAGCTCCCTAGTTAGACTGAGCTGAAAGTGGGAGGGAGAGTATGAGAGGAGGACAAAAATGACCAATGTCAGGAATTTTTAAAAAGTGTTAAAACTAAAATACTATTAAGAAGAAAAATTATAAACTGTTTTATATAAAAATTTTGACAACCTAAGTAAAATAAATATATTTCTTGAAAGCTAGCACAGTACAATCAAGAAAAAAGAGACTGCTTGATAGCTATTAAAGAAATGAAAATACCTTGTTAAAAATTCGTCTTACAAAGAAAAACACTAGACTCAGATGTCTCTAGTGGTGAATTCTGGCAAACATAAGGAAAAAATACCAATTCTACACAAACTGCTCCAGAAAATAGAGGAGAAGAGTGAAACTGTCCTGATGCTAATACATATTAAGATATTACAATAAAAGTAAAGATTCCATGTTGGACATGGAACAATAGGCTGGTTCCAAACAGGAAAAGGACTATGTCAAGGCATATATTGTCACCTTGCTTATTTAACTTATGTGCAGAGTACATCATGAGAAACGCTGGGCTGGAGGAAGCACAAGCTGGAATATCAGCTTGCTGGGAGAAATATCAATAACCTCAGATATGCAGATCACACCACCCTTATGGCAGAAAGTGAAGAAGAACTAAAGAACCTCTTGATGAAAGTGAAAGAGGAGAGTGAAAAAGTTGGCTTAAAGCTCAACATTCAGAAAACTAAGATCACAGCATCCGTCCCATCACTCCATGGCAAATAGATGGGGAAACAGTGGCTGACTTTATTTTGGGGGCTCCAAAATCACTGCAGATGGTGACTGCAGCCATGAAATTAAAAGACACTTACTCCTTGGGAGGAAAGTTATGACCAACCTAGACAGCATATTAAAAAACAGAGACATTACTTTGTCAACAAAGGCCCATCTAGTCAAGGCTATGGTTTTTCCTGTGGTCATGTATGGATGTGAGAGTTGGACTATAAAGAAAGCTGAGCCGAAGAGTTGATGGTTTTGAACTGTGGTGTTGGAGAAGACTCTTGAAAGAATCTTGGACTGCAAGGAGATCCAACCAGTCCCTTCTAAAGGAGATCAGTCCTGGGTGTTCATTGGAAGGACTGATGTTGAAGCTGAAAACTCCAAATTCTGGCTACCTGATGCAAAGAGCTGACTCATTTGGAAAGATCCTGATGTTGGGAAAGATTGAAGGCAGGAGGAGAAGGGTATGACAGAGGATGAGATGGTTGGATGGCACCACCAACTCAATGGACATGAGTCTGGGTAAACTCCGGGAGTTGATGAGGGACAGGGAGGCCTGGCATGCTGCGGTTCATGGGGTTGCAAAGGGTCTGACACGACTGAGCGACTGGACTGAAAGATCCATATATTTCATGAACATAGATGAAAAACCCTAAACTATAAGAAAATCAAATTCAGTAAGATATCAAAAAAATAATACATCATGATCAAGTAAAGTTTACACCAGTAATGCAAGGCTGCCTTAATATTTAAAAAGAAACCAATGCAATTAACCATATTAACAGAACAAAAGAGAAAAATAAAAGGCAGGGGAAAATTATGTGACAAAATTTCACTCCTGTTTATGATAAAAATTCTCAGAGACAAACTATGAATAGAAGGAAACCTCCTCTATGTGGTAAACGACATCCAGGGGAAAACTTACAGCCAATGTCATTATTATGACACAGTGAATGCTTTCCCCTTAAGATCAGGAAGAAGGCAAGGATGTCTTAACACAGGTCATGCTGCTGCTAGCCATTGCAATAAATTAAGAAAAATATTTAAATTATTTATTTTTTATTTTACTTTACAATACTGTATACACTGACATGAATCCACCATGGGTGTACATGAGTTCCCAGTCCTGAACCCCCTCCCACCTCTCTCCCCATATCATCTCTCTGGGTCATCCCAGTGCACCAGCCCCAAGCATCCTGTATCCTGTATTGAACCTAGACTGTCGATTCATTTCTTACATGATAGTATACATGTTTCAATGCCATTCTCCCAAATCATCCCACCCTCTCCCTCTCAAAGTCATAAAGATCACACGCCAAAAAAGAAGGAAAACTGTCTCTACTTGCAGAAGACAAGATTATTTATGTACAAATCCTCAGGGAGATACAAAACAACTACTAAAGCTAATTAGTGAATAAAGCAAGATCTCATAATATGAATTTAAATTTCTAAAAATCAAGATTAAAATAAAGATTAATTGAATTTTTATACAATAGCAGCAAACAATAGGAACACAATTTTTAAATGTCATTTCTAATAGCACCAAAAAATGAAAATATTCTCAGGAATACATTTAACAAAATCTATATAAGACTCCTATACAAAAAAAAAGTACAGAGTATTGCTGAGAGAAATTAAATATCTAAATGGAAAAATATATAATGTCCATGGATTAGAGGACTCCATATAATTAAGGTGTCTCTCTCCAAATTCACCTGTGATTTCAACATAATGCCAATAAGCATTCTAGTAAGGCTTTTATACAGAAAATCACAAGTTAACTATAAAATTTTTATATATTAATAGATATATATGGAAATGAAAAAGAACAAAGTTGGCATACTATTTAACTTCAGGACTTACTCCAAAGACACAGTTAATACTGATTATGAAGTGAAGTGAAGTCACTCAGTTGTGTCTGACTCTTTGCGACCCAGTGGACTGTAGCCCACCAGGCTCCTCTGTCCATGGGATTCTCTAGGCAAGAATATTGGAGTGGGTTGCCATTTCCTTCTCCAGGGGATAACCCAGGGATTGAACCCAGGTCTCCCACATTGTGGGCAGACGCTTTAACCTCTGAACTACCAGGGAAGCCCAATACTGATTATAATACTGGTTAATTCTGATTCATTATTATTAAGTAAAGTTCATATTTTAGTCACATTTTCTTACTTTCTCTATTTTCTTATTTTCCTATTCCAGGGTCCCATTCAGGAGGCCACACTTGGTCTCCACTTCTAGCTCAGTTGGTATAGATTTCACCTGGAATGCAAGGGACCCCAGTTTGAATCCTGGGTCAGGAAGATCTGCTGGAGATGGGATAGGCTCCTGGTAGTTCAGAGGTTAAAGCGTCTGCCTGCAATGTGGGAGACCCAGGTTCGATCCCTGGGTTGGGAAGATCCCTTGGAGAAGGAAATGTCAACCCCCTCCAGTATTCTTGCCTGGAGAATCCTATGGATGGAGGAGCCTGGCAGGCTACAGTCCACAGGGTCGCAAAGAGTTGGACACGACTGAGCAACTTCACTTCTTCACTTCACCCATTCTAATATTCTTGGGCTTCCCTTGTGACTCAACTGGTAAAGAATCCACCCGCAATGAGGAAGAACTGGGTTTAATCCCTGGGTTGAAAAGATCCCCTCTAGAAGGGAATGGCTTTGCTCCAGTATTCTGGCCTAGAGAATTCCCTGGACTGGGGACCATGAGGTTGCAAAGAGTTGGATATGGCTGAGCAACTTTCACTTCACTTAGTCGTCTCTTGACTATGACAGTTTTTTTTAGCTTTCCTTATTTTTGATGACTTTGACAGTTTTGAGAAGTATTTTGTAAACTGACCTTCCACTGGGATTTGCCTGATGAATGATTATACTGGGTTCATGGGTTTAGAATAACAGATTAATCTTTAATGATTATGTTCAAGGCTGAGAGAGGTGTATTAAGAAAAGCATTCTCATATTGTGAGAGTAAAAATTGCTACACCTTTCCTGGAAAAAAAATTTAATAATGTGATGATACTTCATACAAACGAGTGATTTCATTTCTGAGACTTCCAAAAAAATTATCAGAGATAAAGACAAGGACTGAGCTCTCTCTCTGCTCCACACATAGGAGGAATTGGATGAAAACATCTATATAAGACACAGAACCAGGAAAAAGAATCTAAAGAAGTTCTTCCAAAGGGTTCACAATGTTTCTCTCTGGATCATGTATCTTTTTAAAATTATTTTCTATATTTTAAAAATTTCCTACCATGAACACATATTACATTTATTATCAGATAAAACAATATTTTTTTAAGAGAGTCACGTAAATACATTATAGGTCTGAATACATCCTGTAGACCAGGATACACAATGGTGCTGAGGTGATATACCATTCCCTGCATTCAGAATGCTGGAACTCTGCCACAGATCAGTCAGGGACTTGATTTAAACTGTCTCCAGGACACACAGGTCAGGGGTCTTTCTATTTAATAGTTGACATTAGGATTCTCTCCTCTCTACATCTGTGATATGGCTCATGGAATGCTTGTATTGTGATACCCATGGCTCTTTATCTCCAATAGAATCAAGACCAAGATCCTCACCCTGACAATTCTCCCAAATATTTGGTCAAACAGTACTGTCCAAAATTTAGGCTCTACTACTTTCCTTATGGTGGTTTGTCTGCTGAATTTTCTAAAGACCAAGTTGTAACTCATTTTACCTTCTGCACATACGCCCTTATTGTGTTGAATTAAAATGTTAACAATTATGTCCAGTATAATCAGATTGATTTTTTTCATCATTGCCCTGAATGTAACTCACTCACATCTGCCTCTGCATCTGTCTTTGTACCATCCCCGTCCCCAACTTCCCATTCACATCTTTGCCAGCCCTTCAGGTTCCGGATAATTCTGAGTCCCTCCATGAACTCTCTTCTCCTGATTTGGCTAGTCCCTGCTTCTGATTTCCTAAGGCTCTATTCATATACGGCTGCTGAACTGTCTTACAGTGTCCTGTATTAATATCAAGTTTAGTATCACCTCATACCAGTCAGAATGGCCATCATCCAAAATATCTGCAAACAATGCTGGAGAGGATGAGGAGAAAAGCGAACCCTACTGCACCACAGAGGACATCATGCAAAACGCTGGACTGGAAGAAGCACAAGCTGGAATCAAGATTGCCGGGAGAAATATCAATAACCTCAGATATGCAGATGACACCACCCTTATGGCAGAAAGCAAAGAACTAAAGAGCCTCTTGATGAAGGTGAAAGAGGAGAGTGAAAAAGCTGGCTTAAAACTCAACATTCAAAAAACTAAGATCATACAGCCCAAGAAAGCCATAATTCAAAAGACACATGTACCCCAGTGTTCACTGCAGCGTTATTTAAAACATCTAGGACATGGAAGCAACCTAGATGTCCATCAACAGATGAATGAAAAAAGAAAATATGGGTACATATATACAATGGAATATCAGTTGTAGTGAGGTGGATGAACCTAAAACCTGTTATACAGAGTGAAGTCAGTCAGAAAGGGAAAAACAAACATCATATATTAACATATATATATATATATATATATATGGAATCTAGAAAAATAGTACTGATGAACCTATTTACAGAGAAGACATGGAGACACAGACATAGAGAACACAGCAGGGGAAAGAGAGGCTATGACAAACAGAGAAAGTAGCACTGACGAAAACATTACCATGTGTAAAACAGATAACTAGCAGGAAGCGGCTATGTAACATGGGGAGCCCAGCCTGGCGCTCTGCGGCCATCTAAAGAATGGACCGGGGTGGGGGGAGGGAGAGGGAGGAGATATATATAATTATGACTGATTCATGCTGATGTATAGCAGAGAATACCGCAACACTGTAAAGCAATTATCCTCCAATACAAACATGAAAAAAATAAAAATATCGAGTTTACATGTGCCCCAGCCAGCAGCATTTAGTGGAAAGTCCCAGAATTTTATAAAAGAGAGAGCCTGAAACCAATATTGCTATTACCATCTTGGAAATCACAGTCAAGCATTTCTGCTTTTAGAGCTCTATTTTTGTTTACCATCTGTAAAATGGGGATACTATCGCAAAGGGATTGTGCCAAGATCAAAAGAAATAAGACACCAAAAAAGAAACCAACAGAAAAATAGGCTTTATTATTATTTGTACCATGATCAAACCCTTTCTCCTCCAGAGAGTTCATAGTTTCATGATACCATGGCAGTCTTCTGTATCTTCCAAGGCATCTCACCCAATATACCACACACAGCACACTGACTTGAAAGTAGAAGATATACCTTATTTACTATACAACCTTGAACAACTCACTTGACCCCTCTGAGTTTCCCTGTCTGATAAGTGAGTCATATTACTGCATTTCCCCTAGTTATTTCATAACACTGTTAAGAGAGAACAAGTAGATGGTGATGTATAGTACTGCATTATTAAAAAGTACCTGCAATCCGTAAAATATGACTGTTAGCCTTAGTTACCATCAAATATACTCAGTATATGACTTCCCTGGTGGCTCGGCAGGAAGAATCCACCTGCCAAAGCAGGAGACGTGGATTCATCCCCTGGGTTGGGAAGACCTCCCTGGAGAAGGAAAAGGCAACCTACGCCAGTATTCTTGCCTGGGAAACGCACGGACAGAGGAGCTTGGCAGGCTATAGTCCATGGGGTTGCAAAGATTCAGACACGACTTAGCAACTAAACAACAACAATACTCAATATATATGGATCAACTTCAATTACTCTTCCCTCTTTTCAAATTCTGCTTAGTACATTCAACCCCTCCAGTGTTCCCTTGAGAAATAAAAACCGCCCTCCCTGAGCTATACTCTACTAACTCTGACTCAGACTTAACATCAGATACTAGCTTCCTTCTCTCTCATGGGCACCATGGTTCACACAAGTGATGAAGTTCCCCTCTGTACCATGGCTTCTAAGGGCCAGATCCAAACATGCCCATCTCTAGCAACTATACAGGACTTCTAAGCATGCATTCTTACACTAACTGCTCCTGACTTCATCTTTTTCTATTTTTATCCTATACTTTTCATTTTCTCTTTTGTGTTGTTACTTGTAACTCTAAAACTCAACCCAAATTTCTTCTGAGGTGAAAAAGAACAAAATCTACAATTAAAGTTCCACTTAGTTGCTAAAGACAATGCCTTGTTTTCTGATTGCAGGGTGCTATGATTCCATAGCAACTGTGGCAATCTCTGCGGTCACCCAGTGCCAACAGGAATGGCGGTGGTAGATAGTTCAGAGAAATGGATACAATGGTTTTCTTGCCTGTGTGAATGCTACTTTGCAGCATGATTTGCAGCTGCTGCTAAGTGGCTTCAGTCCTGTCCAACTCTGTGCGACCCCAGAGACGGCAGCCCACCAGGTTCCCCCGTCCCTGGGATTCTCCAGGCAAGAACACTGGAGTGGGTTGCCATTTCCTTCTCCAATGCGTGAAAGTGAAGTCACTCAGTCATGTCCGACTCTTCACGACCCCATGGATCGCATTCTCTACTCTTCGAATCTGGGTGGGTTTTGTGACTTGTTTGAATAAATAGAATGCAACAGAAAGAAAGTTAAGACAGTTTGCTAAGATTCAAAAGAACTTGAAAAGTTCCCATCCCCCTTGAAATCCCATCCAGCCATCAAGTGAACAAGCCCAGGTTATCCTGCTGGTTAATGAAAGACATGAGACCTAGTTGCCCCCATTTCCCCTGCTCACCACAACTACAGAGAAGCCCAGGGGGCAACAAAGAGCCAGGGCAGTCAAAAATAAATAAATAATTTTTTTAAAGCAAAGAGTGAATAAATAGAATGTACATTAGTAAACCTCTAGTCTGAAAATTACTAATTTTCAAGACTACAAAGAGCAAAGCTCCTCATTTTACAAATGATGAGAATGAGGTTCTGGGAATAAGTGGAAACTAGACCTAAACCTAGGTCTCCAAACTCCAGGTCTTGCTACAGCTCATAATACTATCATCTTCACCACAAGAATCTCTACAAATAATTGACCACAGTGATAGAAAAAGAAGTATACACACACACACGTGTGTGTGTGTGTGTGCACACACACATACACATATCTCCTAAAGGAAATGCTATGTCATTTGTCATTCCTCATCTATCCTTTTGGCCAGAAATCCAGATCAGCTTTTGTCACTGCCACATTATCAGGCTGGCTTCACTCAAGACCCACTTATTGTCTGCAAATGTTGCTATAATTAAATCCAAGTGGCCGCTGTGAGTTATCATCACATACCCTCTCCAGCCATTAGTCAGATTTCCAGGGCTGCAGTTTTTCTAAAGAGGTCACTCACTCTTCTCTTCCCCCTTGGCTATCCCCCAGGTTTCTGTTTCCTTTTCTGGGGCAAGGAACCTTTAAGCCAAACTCATTTTCAGGCAATGGGCCAACCTTCCCATTTATCCCCATGACGTTACAGCAGCCAGGAAGTTTCTCGCCAACATCACTGCTGAGCTGGGGTTGGGGGCTGAGGGGCAGAGGAGGAGGGAGCTCTGCAGCAGTGTCTGTGAGAGCAGAGGGCGGGGGGGCTGCTTCTAATAGAGAGCAGGACCGCCCTCACCATCACCGTCGACGTCAGAGTCAGAAACCCCTGGAGTTTACACAGCACAACACGATACTTCAGCTCTCTGGACACTCCCAGTAATCCTTCCATCTAGGGAAGAGGGAACTGAAGAGCTTTTGATTTGATGGAATCATCAGAATCACCTGATATAAACTTCTCCCCATACCAATAAGGAATCTGAGACCCACACGAGGAAAAGTGGCCAGCCCACAGTCATTTAGTGAGTGAATGACAAAATGGGTCACACTCCTCTCCCACCTGAATCTAAGTTCAGGAAGTACTGCATTCTTTGCTCCTGGGATCCCAGAAGACTAATAAGCAATGGTAAAGGAATGTATCTTGAGGATATCCTCTAAGAAACCATGTTGTGTTGCCACCTTTTCTAGACAGCATGACTCACTGGAGGTTGACCTTGCTTCCCAGTTCCAAGGAGAGGCACATGGCCCAGACCTAGATTAAAAAAAAAAAATTATTGAAGTATGGTTGATTTACACTGCTGTGCTAGCTTCAGGTGTATAGCAAAGTAAATCAGTTGTAAATATATCCACTCTTTTAGATTCTTTTCTCAGATAGGCCATTACAGAGTACTGAGTGGAGTCCCTG
This sequence comes from Nanger dama, assembly GCA_917880005.1. Lineage (NCBI taxonomy): Eukaryota > Metazoa > Chordata > Mammalia > Artiodactyla > Bovidae > Nanger > Nanger dama. The sequence continues at coordinate 22,147,722 of CAKJTW010000025.1, read as the reverse complement.
TGCTATATAGTAGGTCCTTATTAGTTATCTATTTTATATACAATAATGTGTATATGTCAATCCCAATATGCCAATTTATCCCTCCCCCACTTTCCCCCTTCATAACCAGAAGTTTACTTTCTACATCTGTGACTCTATTTTTGTTTTGTTAATAAGTTCATTTGTACTATTTTTCGAGATTCCACATATAAACAATATCACATGATCCTGGATATTTTAGAACACATATCCTCCTGGCCACAGTTATTGGTTCAGAGATAATTATACTTAAATGAGGCCAACGAGAATCATCCCCAGGATTTTTGCTAGAACTTTCAGAAAAGAATCTATGTTCTTTGGGACTGTAAATTGTAAGGATTTTAAAAGCCTTGAGTTGCTAGAGGCCATCTTTGTCACTAGTTCAAAAAAAGCCTTCCTTAGAATAAATCCAACACATTAACATTGTTCGAACTCCTAGATTCAAATAATGTCTGAAGACCTGGGCTTTTCAGTTATAGGTCAATAAATTTTACCTTAAAAAAAAAAATAGTCTGAGTTGTGTCATCATTTGCAAGCAAGTGAATCCTAACTATCACACCAACTTTTCTCAATGAGTTTCAATCATGATTGAAATTTGAAGGCTTCTCTGGTGCAACACAGCTTTGAACATGATCACTGACAATGTGGGCACCCCCTTCCCCCACCCACTTACACATCTATACCCAATGAACCCCCATCATGGAATTACTCCCTGAGTCTCCAAAATGAATTATTACTAGGCACTACTTTTGCATTATCTCTGACTGGGAGGAGCCACCCACGCCCGAGGCCAGGGCCAGCAGCCGGGAGGAGCAACCGGGAGCGGTGGCTGCAGGAGGGCCTAGAGGAGCCATCCCAAGTTAAAGGTCAGGAAGGGCGGCAGTAAGGAGATACCCCTCGTCCAAGGTAAGGAGCAGCAGCTCTGCTTTGCTGGAGCAGCCGTGAAGAGATACCCTATGCCCAAGGTAAGAGAAACCCAAGTAAGATGGTAGGTGTTGCAAGAGGGCATCAGAGGGCAGACACACTAAAACCATACTCACAGAAAACTAGTCAATCTAATCACACTAGGACCACAGCCTTGTCTAACTCAATGAAACCAAGCCATGCCCATGGGGCAACCCAAGATGGGCAAGTCACGGTGGAGAGGGCTGACAGACGTGGTCCACTGGAGAAGGGAATGGCAAGCCACTTCAGTATTCTTGCCTTGAGAACCCCATGAACAGTATGAAAAGGCAAAATGGTTCCAAAGAGGAATTCCCCAGGTCATTAGGTGATGAGATGGCTGGATGGCATCACTGACTCGATGGATGTGAGTCTGAGTGAACTCCGAGAGATGGTGATGAACAGGGAGGCCTGGTGTGCTGTGATTCATGGGGTTGCAAAGAGTCGAACACAACTTAGCGACTGAACTGAACTGACCTGAACTGAACACTGTCATTAAATTCTTTCAAATTCCCATAAGGGAAAAAATACACATAACTGAAGCAACCGGGTCTTTAGGACTCTTGCGTACCTAATAGAAAGGGCCTGCTGTGAGAGTGTAAGCATCCAGTCCACAACCCTGCCTTGGTACACACCCACCTCCAGCCAAAGGGCAGTATTAATGATGGGCATTCAGACTGGACAACCCATCTGAAGCCAAGCTTGCTGTAGGGACCTCTGCTCAATATTCTGTAAGAACCTAAATGGGGAAAAAAATTGAAAAAGAATAACTATATGTTCATATGTAATTGAATTACTGTGCTGTACACCTGAAATTAACACAGCATTGTAGATCAACTATAGTCCAACATAAAATAAAAACTTTTTAAAGACTGCTAAAAGTTCATAACAGCATTTTTAAATTCACTATAAAGAGCTTCTCTGAACAAAGTAAAATGTTATTAGTGAAATCCCCTTGGCAGTCACATCAGCTTGGCCCTTTCCAAGACCTATCTTCTAGGTGGTAGAAAAGGTTCTCAGAGAAAGTTAATAAAGACGCTTCAAGAATCACCATATGCTTACTATATACTGTGGTGTGGAAAGCGGAACTGCAACCAAACAAAATAATAATATAATAGGAATAATAATAATTAGAATTGCTGGTACAGACACAGAATTGTCTGTTGAAAAGACAAAGCATCCAGTGCAAGTGCACCACTTTTTAACAAAAGCCTTACTAATAGCTGAGATTTGTGGACACTAAGAAAGCAGAAGCTTGGCTGTCAAAGCAAATCAGGTAAAGAAGCCATTCTTCTTACTATAAACATGCTTGTTTCTCTGTGTACAGTGTTGTACCAAATGCTAGCCCAAGGATTATTTTTCCATTATTGCATTAGAGCCAAAATTATACTTGATGGAATGGATGGATGACAGACAGACAGACAGATGTGTGTGGGCTAAGTTGCTTCAATCATGTCCTTCTCTTTGTGAGCCTATGGACTATAACTCCCCAGGCTCCTCTGTCCATTGGATTCTCCACACAAGATTACTGGAGTGGATTGCCATTCCCTTCTCCAGGGGATCGTCCTGACCCAGGGATCAAACCTGCATCTATTACATCTCACGTCTTTTTCATTGGCAGGTGTGTTCTTTACCATAAATTCCACCTGGGAAGCCCCTAGATAGATAGATATTGCTTCTTAATTCATTTCAGACCCAGGAAATACCCTGGGTATTCACCCTTTGCCATCACCTCTCTGAGATAACTGTACATGTGATGCGTCCTGGTAAAAATTTATGTCCTTAACTTAAAGCAAATAGCATCCTTATCCTCAAAATGCATTGCATGCAAACAAATAGAATAACTTCACTATCAGGGCACAGATGCATGATGGGGGAAAATGAAGGAATCAACAAGAGAGTACACATAAATTCAGGAACCTGAATAGGAAATCACTTTAGTTCAGTCACTCAGTTGTGTCCGAGTCTTTGCGACCCCATGAATCGCAGCACGCCAGACCTTCCTGTTCATCACTATCTCTCAGAGTTCACTCAGACTCACGTCCATCGAGTCCGTGATGCCATCCAGCCATCTCATCCTCGGTCGTTCCCTTCTCCTCCTGCCCCCAATCCCTCCCAGCATCAGAGTCTTTTCCAATGAGTCAACTCTTCGCATGAGGTGGCCGAAGTACTGGAGTTTCAGCTTCAGCATCATTCCTTCCAAAGAAATCTCAGGGCTGATCTCCTTCAGAATGGACTGGTTGGATCTCCTTGCAGTCCAAGGGACTCTCAAGAGTCTTCTCCAACACCACACTTCAAAAGTATCAATTCTTTGACGCTCAGCCTTCTTCACAGTCCAACTCTCACACCCATACTTGACCACAGGAAAAACCATAGCCTTGACTAGACGGACCTTAGTCAGCAAAGTAATGTCTCTGCTTTTGAGTATGCTTTCTAGGTTGGTCATAACTTTTCTTCCAAGGAGTAAGTGTCTTCTAATTTCATGGCTGCAGTCATCATCTGCAGTGATTTTGGAGCCCCCAAAATAAAGTCTGACACTGTTTCCACTGTTTCCCCATCTATTTCCCATGAAGTGATGGGACCAGATGCCATGATCTTCGTTTTCTGAATGTTGAGCTTTAAGCCAACTTTTTCACTCTCCTCTTTCACTTTCATCAAGAGGTTTTTAGTTCCTCTTCACTTTCTGCCATAAGGGTGGTGTCATCTGCATATCTGAGGTTATTGATATTTCTTCTGGCAATTTTGATTCCAGCTTGTGTTTCTTCCAGTCCAGCGTTTCTCATGATGTACTCTGCATAGACTTTAAATAAGCAGGGTGACAATATACAGCCTTGACGTACTCCTTTTCCTATTTGGAACCAGTCTGTTGTTCCATGTCCAGTTCTAACTGTTGCTTCCTGACCTGCATACCTACAATATAAGCTAACTCTCCTTTGTGCAACTTCCATCATGGAATGTTCATTATTTAAATAAGTATTTATTAAGTACCTACTCACAAGCTGGAATCAAGATTGCCAGGAGAAATAGTAATAACCTCAGATACACAGATGATACCACTAATGACATAAAGCAAAGAGGAACTACAGAGCCTCTTGAAGGTGAAAGAGGAGAGTGAAAAAGCTGGCTTAAAACTCAACATTCAAAAACTAAAATCATGGCATCTGGTCCCATCATTTCATGGCAATAGATGGGGAAAAAGAGGACACAGTTATAGCTTTTATTTGCTGGGGCTCCAAAAATCATTGCAGTGACTGTAGCCATGAAATTAAAGATGCTTGCTACTTGGAAGAAAAAATATAACAAACTTAGATAGTATATTAAAAAGCAGAGACATCACTTTGCTGACAAAGTGTATAGTCAAAGCTATGGTTTTTTCACTAGTCATGTATGCATGTGAGAGTTGGACCATAAAGAAGGCTGAGCACTGAAGAATTGATGCTTTCAAACTGTGGCACTGGGAAGAAGACTCTTGAGAGTCCCCTGGACTGCAAGAAGATCAAACCAGTCAATCCTAAGGGAAATCAACCCTAAATATTATTGGAAGGACTGATGCTGAAGTTCCAATATTTTGACCACCTGATGCAAAGAGCCAGCTCACTGGAAAAGACCCTGATACTGGGAACGACTGAGGGCAGGAGGAGAAGAGGGCAACAGAGGGTGAGATGAGTGGATGGCATCACTGACTCAATGGACATGAGTTTGAGCAAACTCTGGGAGATAGGGAAGGACAAGGAAGTCTGGCATGCTGCAGGCCGTGGGGTCACAAAGAGTCGGACACAACTCAACAACTGAAAAACAAGTACCAATACTGAAATACAAGTACCGAGTTCAAATAAGTGTCTCAATACTGGGCTAAATGAGCACACAGTGTGGACAAACCAGGCCTGGTCCCTGTGGTCTTTACAATGCTTACAATCTAAAAGAGAAAATAGATATTAATAAATAACTAAACTTGAATCAGTGTTATCCCAGTCATCCATTACTGCAAAACAAACTATTCCAAACTACAGTGGCTTCAGGCAGCAACCACTGTGTTAGATCTCACAATGTTGAGGGTCAGGAACTCAGGCAGGGCTCAGCTAGGCAGTGCGTTCCACGTGGTGTCAATGGAGGTCACATGACAGAGTTCAACAGGCAGGTATGGTGTAGTCTGCAGGGTCCAGTGTAGTTCACTCACATGTCAGATGCCTTGGCAATAACAGCTGGAAAACTACACTTGGCGAGGACGGTCGACCAAGAGACTCTATGAGGACCCTCTGGCCTGGCAGTGTCAGAATAATCAGGCATCTTGCTGAGGGGCGTGCAGCTCCCAGAAAGTGCCCCAAGAGACAGGAAGCAGAAGCTCCCAGTTTATTAAGGTCAGAGCCCAGAAACTCTCACATCATAAGGTCTGCCACATCCTGTTGGCCTCACGGTCAGAAAGCCTGCCCAGATTCAATGCAAGGACAAACGATTTCACCTCTTTCTGAGAGAGGAGGAAAGAATCTGCAGCTGCAGTCAATCTACCACAAATATATAATTTCATAATCGTGAAAAATACTGTGAAGGATGAGAACAGGGTGCCATGAGGGATGGGGGTTGAGGGGGGAAATCTAATTTAACTCAGGTGAACAGGCAGCTCTGGGTTCTCTCCAGCTCTGAAGGGTAAGTAGGCATAAGCTTTAAAAGGAGCCTATCTTCATCATACAACAAATACAGCCCATCTTCAACATCATCTTCCCCTTCCCTCTCCAAGGAAAGTTATCTTTATTGGTGGTTAAAAAAAAAAAATTCAATAGGGTGTTTTGTGTTTTTCTAACTCCTTGGAAGACAGGCATATGCTTCAGAACTCTTGAATTCCTTCTCTTCTCTGAGGAGTGAAATAAATTATAGCCCTGAGAATTTATTTAATGATATGGAACAGCAAATTCCACTCTAAAATCAAATACAACATCTGTACTAGTACAACAAAATAATCAGCAATCAAGTAGAAAACTTTGTTGCTAAATACGAATATCTAGAAGGAACAATTTGTCACCCTCACACAGAGAACATTAGACACTTCAAAACTGCCATAATTCGCACTCACTTTCTGTAATGAAAGTAAATATTTTAAAATTTCCAGGTATGCATGTTTATCATAAAAATTATATAGCTGGCATAGGTGAGTGTGCATCTGTATATAAATGTCTAACTAGAAACATAATACGATCCATCTGTATTCAACTTTCACCTCCCCCAGTAAGCATCCATTTGTTTCAGGTCCTTTCCCCATACCATCTTTTTTTTCAACTGAAGCATAGTTGCAGGTGTCCAGCAAAGTACTTCAGTTTTATATATTCTTTATACATACATGGGCTTCCCTGGTGGCTCAGACAGTAAAGAATTTGCCTGTAGTATATGAGACTCAGCTTAGATCCCTAGGTTGGGAAGAGCCCCTGGAGAAGGAAATGACAACCCACTCCACTATTCTTGCCTGGAGAATTCCATGGACAGAGAACACTGGTGGGCTACAACCCATGGGATAAGCAAAGAGTTCAACAAGACTGAGGGACTAACACCTTTTAGATATACATAGTTCTATATATTCTTTTTCTGAGTCTGTTCTGTTATACATTATTATAAGATACTGAATATAGTTTCCTGACCTTGTTGTTTATCTATTTTATATAAAGTAGTATGTATCTGTTCATCCCAAACTCCTAATTTATCCCTCCCTTCCCCTTTCCCCTTTGGTAACCATAAGTTTGTTTTCTATGTCTGTGGGTCTATTTCTGTTTTGCAAATAAGTTCATTTGTACCCTTTTTTTTTTTTTTTTTTAGATTCCACATATGAAAGTGGACTGTAGCCTATCAGGTTCTACCGTCCATGGGATTTTCCAGGCAAGAATACTTGAGTGGGTTGCCCTTTCCTTCTACAAAGGATCTTCCCAACCCAGGGATTGAACCTGGGTCTCCCACATTGTAGGCAGACGCTTTACTGTCTGAGCCACCAGGGAAGTCCCAGATTCCACATATAAGGGATATCATATAGTATTTGTCCTTCTCTGTCTGACTCAGTATGATAATTTCTAGGTCCCTCCATGTTGCTGCAAATGGCATTCTTCCTTTCTTTTTATAGCTGAGCACTATTCCTGTGTGTGTGTGGCTACCAGGACAACCTTCCTCCAGTCAGTTCTCTCCAGTACAGTCTCAGATAGTTCCACCCCCCAGAGGGATCTTTCTACTATTGCTGCTGAGTCGCTTCAGTCGTGTCCAACTCTGTGCGACCCCAGAGACGGCAGCCCACCAGGCTCCCCCGTCCCTGGGATTCTCCAGGCAAGAACACTGGAGTGGGTTGCCATTTCCTTCTCCAATGCATGAAAGTGAAAAGTGAAAGTGAAGTCGCTCAGTCGTGCCCAACTCTTAGCAACCAAATGGACTGCAGCCCACCAGGCTTCTCTGTCCATGGGATTTTCCAGGCAAGAGTCCTAGAGTGGGTTGCCACTGCCTTCTAGCTATTAGCACAGGATAATGTCCGTGCTCCAAAGTCTGACTTGGAAGGCCCTTCACAGCTGGGTTGAATTTCTCTCCAGCCTCTTTTCCTACTGCCCCAGGCACTCCATATATACCATGATTCTGTGGGTTTTGCCCACATTATCTCCCCCTCATTTTGCTGACTTAACCTTCAAACCTCATCTCAAAATTTGCCTCCTCTAAGGAACTTTTTCTCCCATGTTCGCACACGCTCCTGTTGTAAGCTCTGAATCACGGAGTATTAAACTGGCCTCTCACCTGTCTGTCCCTGCCCTGCAGCCTCAGCCTGATCTCTGCAAGGGCAGGGCTGCACCTTCTTCACCTCGTTATCTCCAGTGACCAGCAGGGCCCGGTCCAACATCGTCATTCCATAAACATTGTTGAATGGCTTCTCTTTCAGGCCCCAGATGACCTTCGAGAAGGTTGATTTGCTGGCTCGAGAAAAATTTGGCTTTCCTGAAACACTGAAAAATCTTGATGCCAATAGGGGATAAAGAAAAACACAGGGACTTTCCTCATGGTCCTGTGGTTAAGACTTCATGCTTCAAATGCAGGGGACTGAGACCCCACATGCCACATGGTGTGGTCAAAAAAATTTTTTTAATTAAAAAAAAAAGACACATCTCTTAAAGTTCACAGAAGTACTTCTATTTTTTTCTCCATTAAGCAGATAATTCTTTCCCACAGTTCATTATGTGTCTCCATGTGGACATCTGATGCACTCTGCCTAGCTTTATTTTGCAAGTCATGAAGCTGGGCCTCTGGGACTTCATTTGCCAAATCTAACCCCATACATTTGATTCGCTACAACGGCTTTACAGCCCCTGAAAATGACGCCTTCTGTGTAGCTGGGTTCCCTGTGACAGCAGAAACTGACCAACGGCACAAGAAAGGAGCCGAGATGGAGATCGCAAGGAGTGCCCCCGGAACATAGTTACTCCCTAACGCTGAGGCTTCAAGCAGATCACTCCATCTCTACGCCTCAGGGTCCCCATCTGGAAAATGGGCTCAGTATGGAAATAATAACTGCCTCACGGCATTTGGAGAGGCAATGTACACAGAGTGTTTAGCACAGCCCATGACACCCACCTTGCTCTCCTCCTCCATCCCCAGATGAACACTGCAGGAGAGAGCAGTTTCCCACAAGCAGGAGGTACAGTCAGCCAGCCAGCCAGCCCCTGTCCTGAGCCCGTGCACAGGCAGGATCTTGCTTTCTTTGGCCCCTGGCTGCCTTTGCAGGCTGCGATTGCTGGTGAGGAATTCCCATTCTTCAGGTGATAAGGCTGAGACTCAAGATACAATTAAGCACCAGTTCCTTTGTGCCTGTTTAGCCAGAGGAGGTGTTACAAAAGGCAAATGGGTTTCTCTCCATCTTTACGGAGGCTGCTGGCAATAAATCCCATCTGCCTCTCACGTGCACTGCTGCCTGGAAGGATCCTTTTTCCCCGAGACGTCATCACCTGACACCCTCCATTAACACCACTCAAGAGTCTCCAAACAGAGGGGAAACACCGAAATAAACTGCAGGCTGCATCTCAACATAATGACTTAGTTAAAACCAAGTTGCTTCTGTCAAGGTTGCTTCAAAGGGACAGTAGTAGAAAAACTGGAAACAATCCGGGGTCAGGACTCAAAGGGGATTTAAAAATCACTGGGAGAGGAATAACGACTTGCTTAAGCTTGTACAGCAAATTAGTGGCTGTGAGACACGGCTTCCCTGGGTCAGGAAGATCCCTTGGAGGAGGGCATGGCAACCCACTCCAGTATTCTTCCCTGGAAAATCCCATGGACAGAGGAGCCTGGCGGGCTACAGTCCACAGGGTTGCACAGAGTCGGACACCACTGAAGTGACTTAGCACGTATGATGGGAGTATGGACCAAGGTTCTTAAAGTCAACTCCAATATTTTTGCCTAGTAACACTGAAAAGACAATGGATTACCGAATAGACTGTGATTTGGGATGGGGAAGGGTTTTAAGAGCAGAAGGACTACACAAGTATGATTAATTTTTGCACCAAAGGTTTGTTGAGTGCCAGGAACTGAGGTGACAGTGACGATAAGGGTTCCTGGTCACGTGTGACTTAGTTTGAGCTGGTGAGGAACAGAGATAGATAACAAACAAGCAAATACACCAAATACAGAAAGTCCCCTGCAGACTAACCTTCAAGTCGTGAACCTTCAAAGATGTGAACGAGCGTTCCATCAGCATCAGGTGTGAGTGAAAATGCAGCTTGCCCTCCATAACCTGCTGCTGCTGATCCTTCAGCTCTACCATCTCCCACCTCCTCTCCCTCTTCCAGTCAGTCACCCTTCTTACCTGTTCACTTGATGCCAGCCCCTGTATGCCAGCTGTTTTACTGTACTTTTCAAGGTACTGTACTATAATGTTAAAAATGTTTTATTTTTTGTGCTTTTATGTATTACATGTGAAAAGTATGTGTGTTAGTCAGTCGCTAAGTCATGTCTCACTCTTTGAGACCCCATGGGCTGTAGCCCACCAGGCTCCTCCGTCCATGAGACTTTGCAGGCAACAGTACTGGAGTGGGTTGCCATGCCCTTCTCTGGGGGATCTTTCTGACCCAAGGATTGAACCTGGGTCTCCTGCAGAGTAGGCAGATGCTTTACTGTCTGAGCCACCAGGGAAGCCTGAAAAGTATATTACTGTGCAGCACTACATAGCCTTTTGTGTTAGTTGAGTGCCTAGGCTAACTTTGTTGGACTCAGCAAATAGGCTGGACTTCTGAACGTGCTCTCAGAACAGAACGTGTTTGTATGTAGGGGATTTACTGTACATAATTATAGGTAATGACAAGCACCATGAAGAAAGCCAGCAAGGCTCTCTGATGGCAACTAACATGGTGGAGGGAGCCTCTTTAATAGGGTGGGAAAAAAGTTCTCACAGAGAGACTGGTCTCTAAACCAAGACCTGAAGGGCAAGACTCAGGCCATATGAAGAGCCAGGAGAAGAATGTTCTAAGGAGAGAAAAAGAACAAGAAGGGGGAAACTTGCTCTTTTCCAGAACTAGTCAAATGTGTATGGGGGAGTATGGCTTGGAGAGCAGAGCAGAGAGTGCAAGAGATAAGAGGAGCACAGGGTCAGGGCTGGATGCCACTAGATTTTACAAGCAAAGGTAAGACAGTCAAACGTTACTCTAGGTACAGGAGATCTGCAGAGTCCCAAACAGAGGAGAGACACACTGTATCATAATTTCTTGGAAGATGGTTCCAGCTGCTGTGAACCATGATGCCAGGTGAGCAAGCATGGGAGGGAGGGAGGGAGCACACCCAGGAACCAGGGAAGGGGTCAGAAGATGGTGGTACCCAGGGCTCCGGGGACGAGTCTACTGACGACAGAAAGAAATAGATGCTTTTGTGATCGGTTTAGAAATACAACTGAGAGGACTGTTCAGTAGATTAGATTGAACTGGAAGGAAGAATCAGACATCTTACCTAGGTCTGTCACTTAAGAAAAACTGTCTGGCCCTGCTGGAATTTAGAGAAATTCTAAAGAACTAGAAAGATTCTCAAGTGAGGAGTAACAAACTCTGTTTTGTCCAGGTAATCTGAAGTCTGAGCAAGTTGACAGACCTCTTTCAGCCTTGGTTTTCATATATATATATATATATATTTTTTTTTTTTTTTTAAAGGGGGATAATAATATGTACATTGTCCAGTGATCATAAGAATTTAAAGAGTACTGGCACATCTTCAGTTCAGTTCAGTCGCTCAGTCGTGTCCGACTCTTTGCGACCCCATGAATCGCAGCACGCCAGGCCTCCCTGTCCATCACCAACTCCCGGAGTTCACTCAGACTCACGTCCATCTTGGCCCTAGGTAAACATTAGTTTAATTCTTCCTAAAAATAACATCTCATTTGGGATCAGATAAAGTCCTCTGAAGAAGACTTTTTACTTAGTCTACTTTAAAGTACAAAACTTTTAAATATTCTAAATAAATATTTTCTAATACAAATTAGTCGGGTATATCACTAGATTATCATTAGGAAAAACCATAAAGTCTTTAAGAAGATCTATTTTCCTTTCATTTCTTTGGAGTTGTTTCTGACTCTCAAAGTTAATCTGTTTGGTCTTATTGTGATTTAGTCTAGAGAGAGTCTTAAAATTCTTAAACTTATTGCCTCATAAGTATGGCAACTTGATTAAACAAACTGAGAGGCAACTGTGGATTTCTCAACCACCCATGATGCTAAGTTTCAATACTGGGTCCTCCAAACAATATTTACAAAGCTGCTCAGTTAACAGAAAAATAATGTCCCATGTGTGAATTCCTGCCACTTGGGAGGAAGAGTGGAGCTCAAGAGGGCAGGTATTACCACTCAATCCACTTAGCACATTGGGAAATTCAGCCTCTTTTCGACACCAAACTCTGGAAGGGCCAGAAACAGTCTGGGGACTTCAGCTGAGTCGCTAAGACAATGGAGTAGAGTCCTGTTTCTCCACCTGCTGCAAATGCTTTCAGCATGGAGACCCAGAGACTGACTACTGAAAACAGAATAATCACTTTTATGCTATCATCTAAGATTGTTTCTCCTAAAGCATATAAATATGTATGTGGAACATGCATAAACTTCTCTACAAAGTCTCTGCCCTGTGATTGGGCTGGCTCACTTGCTGGAAGAGCCAAATTTATATTAAAAAGAGGATAATCACTGTAATTTCTGCCCTAACACATTCATTGGAGAATTGCACTTATACCTCAGGGAGAAAAATTATTTTTCTCTCCAAGACAAGTAATTTGGAGGCTATGATAAAGGTTTGTTTCAGCTTTATTTGAATATCAATCTCGTATTCAATTTTCTTAAATAAAGGCGGAGAACGTACACATAACATCTCAGGAAGTATATATGCGATACAGGGGTGTACCCAGAAAAGACTTCGTCTATGTATTTGCTATTCTGCTGGGCATTCCCACGAAAAAGAGGAACAATACTCAACTGCTGATAACCAAAGAACCTGCTATTCTAAGAGAAGGTGGTGATATGTTTCTAAGGCTAAATATCTCCTCTCACAGTGGCTGTCATTTAAATTCCTGCCTAGCAAAGGGATTTTTATGGAAGGCTAATGCCTTCTATAACATTTATCCTGGATGGCGGAGCTTTTCGCATAATTTTCTGGGCTTTATTCCTAGAGTGTTATAGAACCTTATCTTCCCTGTAATGGCCTGCCAGTAAAGAGCCAGTGCATATAAAGGCAGTCATTATTTCTCAGTTCAAGCCCTGATTTACTGAAATTCCAAATCTCTAGGAAAAGGAGGTTTAGGGTTAAGCCATGAAGCCAGGAGGGCAGGCCGAAAGCAAGATGCTGTGGCCCTTCCTGGGACTGGGCTGTAGGAGGTTACTCAGGACACCCTGCTCTGGCCAGTGGAGGCCACCTGAGGCTACAAAAGAGCAGATAAGTCAGGCCAGTGGACTAAGTCGAGGGCGCAATCACTGCTTTTTGGAAGGGATCTTTGGCTGGAGGAAGCCTCTTCCAATACTCCTCATTTGCATTTGAACTTCTTTCCTTTTCCATTATTTTCCTAATTCCCTTTCACTATTTTAACATTTTCTAGAGACCCAGGCACTCAACCGAACATTTCCCTTCCCTGGAACCTATCCATCTTCCTTCTCTGTAACATTGATAATGACCATGGCAGACTGTATTTTCCAAAAACAGCCACGACAATGTCTGTGGGTCCACTCGCCCTGCTCAAACCTTACCATGTCCCATAAGCAGGCAGAATCTGTTTCACCCCCGCCTTGAGGCAGAACTCTGTGACCACCACGTGGAATAAAATGCATGAAGTGCATGGTGTGGGACTTTCTGGGGTGAGACCATGGTAAGCGGTGTGTCTCTTCTAGCCTTTTGAACCCGGTCGCCATGCCATGAGGGAGGAAGCCAGAACCAGTCCACACAGGGAGACAATGTGGAAAGGCTGCATGGAGAGGTTTGAGCTACCTAACTGACCAGCAAGTCCATGAGTAAACAAGTTTCTTCGGCTGTTTTCCGCCCTTAGCCTTTGAAGTCCTCCAACTGAGACCTCTCATGCCTGCCATTTGGGGGTGACTTGTTTTACAGCAATAGTAACTGGAACAGTGATGCCCTATAACCATCTCTTTTTAAGTAAGACAAATGTTTCTTGCAAAGATCTCTCTTCCTCTAGCAAAGTCTCCAGCTACATGCCAGCTGATCCTCAGAGCCAATCTTAGCCACCCAGTATTGAAGGGTGGCCTTGAGACAAGGGAAAGCATCAGGTCACTCAAGATCCAAGTCTGGGTTCTTTTGTGACCTTAACTAAGTTCCTTAACCTCTCTGTTTCATCTATAAAACAGGGATGATAATAATGTCTACCTTGGGAAACGAGGCATGTGAAACTCTTACACATAGTAGGACCTGTTATCACTAATTGAAAATTCTTTCTAGGAAGTGTCTACATTTTAGCCATTGGGCCATTGCCAAAGGCTCAGACACTGCTGGTCACTGCAAGGAGATATCCATTCCCCAGCGTAGCCTGTGCACTGGATTACAGATTCCCACACATTCTCTTATTTCACAGATCCACAGAGGAGCAGACAAACCTCATGGGAGGAATAAAAATAAAACTCTGACTCTCTTGCCTTTCTTATTAATGTTCAAGGATTAAAAACATTTCTTCTCTGATAATTTAGGGTGGCAGCAAAGTGGGGAAAACACAAGAGACTCCTGAAAAGGAAATTCACTGTAAGAGAAACATGAGTCCAAATAGATAAACCAGACACAATACTATGTCAAAAGAATAATTCTGGGTACAGTATATAGTATAGTGACTCCCCACAGATCCATCCAAGCTGAAATCAGAAGCAGGTTTCCAGGAAAGATAGTTGCATGTGGGGATGAAGACCTGTACTCCTGGAGAGGTGTACCACTCGGAGTCCAGGTAGTTTTGTTTCAGAATGGTGCTGTTCCATGTAGTGGCCACTAGCCACCTGCAGTTACTGAGCAATGGAAAAGTGGCTAGTCCAACTTCAGATGTGCCATAAGCATAAGATATATTAATACACCAGTTTTGAGATATATGATTTTAAAATCATGCCAATTATTAATAATTGTATATGTTTTATATGCTAAATAATAGATACACTGCATTAAATAACATATTGTTGAAATTAATTTCATCTATTTCTTTATATATTTTAATATGGCTGCTAGAAAATGTAAAATTATACCTGTGACTGACATTATATATTCTCTCACACTAAAACATCTCTATGGAAAAGACTATCAGAAAACCAGGTTAACTTGGTCCAAAAGGATACATGCACCCCAATATTCATTGCAGCACTCTTTACAATAGCCAAGACATGGAAGCAACCTAAACATTCATCAACAGATGAATGGATAAAGAAGATACGGTGTATACATACAATGGAATATTCAGTTCAGTTCAGTCGCTCAGTCGTGTCCGACTCTTTGCAACCCCATGCATCACAGCATGCCAGGCCTCCCTGTTCATCACCATCTCCCGGAGTTCACTCAAACTCATCATGTCCATCGAGTCTGTGATGTCATCCAGCCATCTCATCCTCGGTCATCCCCTTCTCCTCCTGCCCCCAATCCCTCCCAGCATCACAATCTTTTCCAATGAGTCAACTCTTCGCATGAGGTGGCCAAAGTACTGGAGTTTCAGCTTCAGCATCATTCCTTCCAAAGAAATCCCAGGGTTGATCTCCTTCAGAATGGACTGGTTGGATCTCCTTGCAGTCAGTCCAAGGGACTCTCAAGAGTCTTCTCCAACACCACAGTTCAAAAGCATCGATTTTTCAGCGCTCAGCCTTCTTCACAGTCCAACTCTCACATCCATACATGACCACTGGAAAAACCATAGCCTTGACTAGACGGACCTTAGTCGGCAAAGTAATGTCTCTGCTTTTGAATATACTATCTAGGTTGGTCATAACTTTTCTTCCAAGGAGTAAGCGTCTTTTAATTTCATGGCTGCAATCACCATCTGCAGTGATTTTGGAGCCCCCAAAATAAAGTCAGCCACTGTTTCCCCATCTATTTCCCATGAAGTGATGGAACCGGATGCCATGATCTTCGTTTTCTGAATGTTGCGCTTTAAGCCAACTTTTTGCTCTCCTCTTTCACTTTCATCAAGGGGTTTTTAGCTCCTCTTCACTTTCTGCCATAAGGGTGGTGTCATCTGCATATATGAGGTTATTGATATTTCTCCTGGCAATCTTGATTCCAGCTTGTGTTTCTTCCAGCCCAGCGTTTCTCATGATGTACTCTGCATATAAGTTAAATAAGCAGGGTGACAATATACAGCCTTGACGTACTCGTTTTCCTGAATATTACTCACCCATTAACAAGAATGAAATAATGCCATTTGCCGCAACATGGATGGACCTAGAGCTTGTCATGGTGGGTGTAGTGAGAAAGACAAATATTGTATGATATTGCTTATATGCAGAATCTAAAAAATGATAGAAGTAAATGTATTTGTAAAACAGAAATAGCCTCACAGACTTAGAGAACAAACTTATCATTACCAGGAGGAAAAGGTTGGGGGTGGGGAGGTGGGGGGGTAGGCAGGGAACAGCTATGGAATTTGGGATTGACATATATACATTGTATATTAAAATGTAAAACCAACAAGGACCTACTGTATAGCACAGGGAGCTCTGCTCAATATTACATAACAACCTAAATGAACTTGAAAACTAATAATGTAAATGAATTTGAAAAGGAATAGAGTGGCTCAGATGGTAATCTGCCCCCAATGTGGGAGACCTAGCTTTGATCCCTGGGTCAGGAAGATATCCTGGAGAAGGGAATGGCTAGCACTCCAGTCTTCTTGTCTGGAGAATTCCATGGACAGAGGAGCCTGGCAGACAACAGTCCATGGGGTTGCCAAGAGTCACGAATGAGCAACTAACATATATGTATAACCAAATCACTTTGCTGTATAAATCAGACTAACATAACATCGTTAATCACCTACCAGTAAAGTTGCTCAGTTGTGTCCAACTCTGTGACCCCATGGACTGTAACCAGGTGAGCATCAAGGGGACAGAATGTGAGAATCAAGGGGAACCAATGATTCATGAATCTGGGGATTCTCAGTAACACTGGGGAAAAGGAACCCTCAGTAAAGGCAAGAATTCCAGCTAGCAGACTGAGCCGAGATTCAAATCATGGTAATGTGGGTGTAAAAAGTCACAAAGCCTTATTTATAGTCCTAGATTATCAGTGCCTCCTCATTCTGGTTACATGTATGGTTCCCTTCTACTTATCCATTCATCTCACATAGGAAGAAGAATAGCTCCTGCTGAATGGTTCTGCTGGACATTTGGTATGTATGTTAAATCATCACCCAAACCCCTAGAATGCAGGCATTATTACCCACATCTTACAAAGTGGACGAGACTTAGAGATGTTAAGTCTTGCTCAAATTCTAGTAAATGCCAGAATTCAAACTCAGATCTGTCTCATTCCAAAACTCACTGTCTTCAGATTTGGAACTAAAGAATTCTAACCAATAAAAGAAATGTATTATAGTTACTTTGCATTGATTAAATATATATTTAAACTTTTATATGTACATTCCTTTGCAAAGGTGATGCTAAAATCAGTCAGTTCAGTTCAGTCACTCAGTTGTGTCCAACTCAGCTGGGTCACTCTTTGTGACCCCATGGACTGAAACACACCAGGCTTCCCTGTCCATCACCAACTCCCAGAGCCTACTCAAAATCATGTCATTGAGTCGGTGATGCTATCCAACCATTTCATCCTCTGTCATCTCCTTCTCCTCCCGCCTTAAATCTCTCCCAGCATCAGGGTCTTTTCCAAAGAGTCAGTTCTTCGCAGCAGGTGGCCAAAATATTGGAGCTTCGGCTTCAGCATCAGGCCTTCCAATGAATATTCAGGACTAATTCCCTTTAGGATTGACTGGTTGGATCTCCTTGCTGTCCAAGGGACTCTCAAGAGTCTTCTCCAACACCACAGTTCAAAAGCATCAATTCTTCGGTGCTCAGCTTTCCTCATGGTCCAACTCTCACATCCATAGATGATGCCATAGATAGAAAGTTGTGAACAGGTTTCTACTTTAAATACTGCCGTCTTTTACCCTGAGTTTCCTCATCTATAACGATGACACCTGCATTCCAGGACAACTTGAAGGTGATGTCTTCACTTGTTTCTGAGCTTATCAAGTCTTGTTTCCTCACTATATTCTATAAATCTTGGATATAGGGTCTTATCGAGCTAAAACAGTCTTTTAGTTTTTCAAAAGTCACGTAGCAGACATAGTTCTGTCTTACATTGTTTAATCTTTATTATGAAGGCAGTAGAGATCATTTTTAAACTGGGCATGAGATAATCAGATTTGCATTTTAGAAGGATCCCTGTGGGGTACTCTCACACACACTGGTGGGAGTGTAAATTGATACAATCCTTTTGGAAAGCAATTTGGCAAAGTGTACTAAGAGCTCTAAAATGTTTGACACAGTAATACCACTTTTGTGACTACTCCAAGGAAATAATCCCAAAACCAGAAAAAGCTTTAGGCACAAAGCATCTATTGTAGCGTTATTCATAATCGCAAAAAATGTCAATGACCTCGCTCCTCAACAAAGGGAAATGGTCACACAAGGTTCAGCAATGCACTGGGTGGCACGTTACTCAGCCATCTAAATTATATTCATGACAATCTACCAATAACATCAGAAATGATGATTTACCAACATCAGTATTAGCAACACATTTGTGGTAGATTCTAAAACTGGCCGCAAATTCTTCTCTTGCCTATAACCGTACCCTTACTAAAAAAAAGCCACAAATTCTTCTGCTTATATTCCCATCCTTACAAAATGATGCTTCAGATTCTTCATCAAGAAGTGGAATCTATTTCTCCACCCCTGGAGTATAAATTGACTCTGTGGCCTGCTTTGGCCAATAGCAGCATTAGTGAGCTACAACCAGAAGTCCGAAAAACACTTATGCATCAGCACTTGCCTCTTGCTATGGTTGGAAGCTTTCTATCACCATGTGAAGAAGCCCAAGGATAACCTGCTGAATGACAAGAGACACAGGGACCCAGTCCCTCTTGTGGCCCCACATGTCAGCCAGTCAATCCCAGAAGCAAAGCCATCTCGCTAAGTGGCAGCAAAACATAGATGCAAGACTGAGGCCAGCCATGACTAGCCGAAGAGTCACACAGCTGAGCCCAGCCAAAATCACTCCTCTAGAGAATTCTGAACAAAATCAATGGTTACTATTTTAATGGCTACCAAAGTCTGAGGCTATTTGTTGCACATCAGAGGTTCATGGATACAACGCTAATGCTTTTTAAAGCTAAGTGTTGGGTACACGGGATGGGTGGTGGGTTCCTTATAATATTGCCTTGGTTTTGTGTATGTGCCATACTTTCCATAATAAAAGAAATTTAATACATATATGCATTTGGGCTAAAGGGAAAATAAATGTTAAGTAAGGCATTTAAATATAAAACTACATATACATATACATGTATCATGACTCTATAAAAATTTTTTTTCACAGAAAAATACTAGGAAAAAAATTACCATTGGTTCCCTTTAGGTGCTGAGACTATAAACTTTTTAACTTGTATGTTTTTTCCAAAGTATCGATAATAAGCTTGATTTATTCTGAAAACCAGTATTTACAATTTTATTCATTTATTTCACTTTCATCCCTCCCTTCAATACATTTTCTTTTTCCCACAGAATGTGAAGAGGTGATTGGAGAAGAATCTAAAGACAGAAAGACTAAGGTAAAGAAAATTAAAGTAGTCTAAGGGAAAAATGACCCTCAATAAGAGTCCAAAATGGAGGCAACAGAGAAGGAAAGAGGAGATAGATGGGGGAGACAGAGAGGGAGGGGTTAGATACTGAAAGGGATATTGAATGTCCATAATGTTGGGCATTGTCTTGTACTAGAAGGACATTTAACCTGGGACCATTTTTGAGCTTCAAGGGGACCCACAAACCCAACCTAAAAGTACACCCTAATTTGGATTTAAGTGTGTAAATGCATCTCTCAAGTAGAAAAATCCACAGATTTCATCTGATTCTCAAGTAGTAAATATGCTCTCAAGAGCTTAAGACCCTTGAAGCCTTGTCTCCCTGTAGACAGGGAAGAATTTGGTTTCATCTTTCCAACCCTATTCAAATGTGAACACCCATGGACACCCTGACTAGGACACTGAAAGGATCAGAATGCAGTTTGGGGCTCTGGTCCTGAGGGCATGATCTAAGTGCAAGATGGCCCAGGAGGTGTCAAGCCTTTTGAGCCACAACTCATCACATGCACTTTCCTAGTGTCCCTCAGAATCTGGTTCCAGTGGGTTCCAATCTGAAGATAGCCAAATCCTCGTGGATATCAACTCAGAGTGTCAGAGCCATGGGTCCAACTGGGAACTCTGACTTCCAGGAGGCACTTACAAAACTAGTTTTTCCAACTCTTGGGCTCCAGCAGAGCCCAGCACAGCCTAGTCCCTGCCCCACCTCTACTCTCTTCCTCTTCCTTGTTCTGCTTCATCCTGGCCTACTCTAAATCCAAAGAAATCTGTGCTTCTTCCCACCATAGGAGCTTTCCATATGCCATTCCCTGGAGTCTGTTCCATTCTCCTTCAACTGGTGAACTTATCCTTCAGATCTTAAGTTTAATCACTATTTCCCACGCTGAAGAAATCCTCCTGATACATGTTCTCATAGCACTTAGTACAACTGAAATGCTATATTTATTTTTGTGCTTATTGGATTAATATCTACCTGCTCTACCAATAATAAAAATAAAAGTCAACATCATTTAAATGTTCACCATGCACCAGGTACTATAGGAATCCCTTGACACGTATTCCTTTATTTCAGTAGTACCATAATCCCATGAGGAGAAAGAGGCATAGAAGAGAAACAATTGGACTGAGATTCTCTAGCAAGCAAGAGCTGGTATTGGGCTATAATCCCAGGTGGCAGCAGCTGGAATGGTTCCATGTCTATTTTCACTGACTATATCCCGTGCCCAGCACAAGGTCTAGAACTTAATAGGGACTCCAATAGTGCTGACTAGATTGACTTGTCTTGCCCAGCCTGAAGTTTCTTTTACACATGAAAGCCAGACTTGGGGACAACTTCACAAATCACTTTTACCAGCTCCCAAGAGAAGAACCGGGGACCTAGAGAGGGAATAGGACTCTCTTAAAGTCACACAAAACCACAACCAGAAGCCGCATCTTCCAATTCAGCCTAGGGCTCTTTCCACTTCAATGAATGAAAACTTATAATGCTTAATATTTTTAAACCCATAAAGAGACATGACACTCCCTTTCCCTCTCCTAACTTTGCTATGGGATCTGATGAAAGATGGGTGGGTAAGGAAAGAAAACCATTCTTCAGAAAGGCAGAGAAAAGCACATGGATTACAAAAAATTGCTACTTATAAAAATTGTTCCTTAAAAGAGGATTTTTAAAAATTTATGAGTGTTGACCATTTTTTAACTCAAAATAACCTTGATTTAGTAAGTCCGTGTCTTAAGCTTACAGTTATTTCAGTGTGGTCATCTGCCATCAATTTCATTTTAGTGCAGTTTCACTTGTTGTACTGATACTGATTCACACAGTGAAACACCATCATGGGGGTCCTGGGGGCACGCAGTGACACAACTTGGCCATCAGAAAGACCTTCATCATGGCTGGAGAGGCATTTTGACTATCTCTTTTGTTTGAATAGGGGAGGTCTGGGGATTGGTGAAAACAATAGTGGGTTTTGAACTGTTTCTAGAACTTCAGCTATATTCTTACAAAAGCTTGATTTGTAAGTCAAGTAGAGTTATTTTGGGGGCTTCCCTGGGGGCTCAGTTGTAAAGAACTACCTGCCAATGAAGGAGACACGGATTCGATCCCTAGGTCGGAAAAATACCCTGGAGAAGAAAATGGTGACCCACTCCAGTATTCTTGCCTGGGAAATCCCATGGACAGAGGAGCCTAGTGGGCTGCAGTCCATGGAGTTGCAAAGAACTGGACGTGACTTAGCGACTGAGCACATACCCAGAGTTGTTTTTAATTCCTCAAATCATTGGGTTGCCATCTTAATTATATCCAGCTGCTGATCCAGCCATCCAACTACAGTATCTTTAACTCACTTTTATATTAAGGAGAAGATCTTCAACTAAGACGGAAATCAAATGATTCCCATGTTCTAGATTGAGAGCTGTATTTCTTTGGAATGTTTTAGTAAATTTTTCCACAATGGCTTCAGAATGTTTTTCTTTCCCTCCGCATACATAGTTTTATTTTAGCTTTGGGAGAAGGCCTAAAAAAAATTTTTTTCCTATCAGGTTCTGAACGTTAACTTCCAACTTGGCCAACTTCTGACCACAGAGATACTTACTTTAAAAATCATTTCAAACAACATATCAAGTTTCAGTTTGGACAAATAATAAAAATATCCCTGCTAGTACTGAATAACTTCCTAGATACCAGAATGTGCAAAAGAAATTCCCTTCCCAAGATCCAGAGCCACTTTCACAGATAAGAAAGAGATAGTTCCCTGTTGTTGTTCAGTTGTTAAGTCATGTCTGATTCTTTGTGACTCCGTAAACTGCAACCTGCCAGGCTTCCCTGTCCTTCACTATCTCCCGAAGTTTGCTCAAACTCATGTCTATTGAGTCAATGACGCCATCCAACCATCTCCTCCTGTCACCCCTACCCCTCTTGCCCTCAATTCTTCCCAGCATCAGGGTCTTTTCCAATTAGTTGGCTCTTCACTTCCAGAGGCCAAAGTATTGGAGCTTCAGCATCAGTCCTTCCAATGAATATTCAGGAGTGATGTCCTTTAGGATTGACTGGTTTGATCTTCTCCCTGTCCAAGGGACTCTCATGAGTTCCCTCTGAGAGCCCAGCTATAATCAGTAGGATCCCAGCTGCAATTAGGGTGCAATCCACATTTCTGACCAGCCATATTTTGGAGGCCTCCAACCTGATGGCTATCAGCCACATTCTTAGAACACAGTATGAGACAAACTTCCATCTCTGGGAGAGAAAGAATCAGTACCTCCTCTGTCCATGGGGTTCTCCAAGAATACAGGAGTGGGTTGCCATTCCCTTTGCCAGGGGATCTTCCTGATTCAGGGATCAAACCTGCGTCTCCTGCACTGCAGGCAGATTCTTCACCATCTGAGCCGCCAGGGAAGCCCTTAGAAAGGAAGGAACAATTTGAAATTTTACCTAGGTCTCCAGAACAGGCAGCACAGATAGGGATCAAGGAAAGCCAACGCTGGGAAGAATTCTTACCCTCTGCGTGCTTCTGCTAGTTTTCCCAGGGTGCTGTCTACAGGCTCCAGAACATGTTGGTGTCTCAGTGGGTCTTATCCTGGCCCCCAGAAACTGTAAAGAAGGAAAAATAATTTTCCCTCCACCCTTTAAAGTGGCCAAGACCCCTTTTTCTCTAGGGCACCTTTTAATGGACGAGCTCATCTGGGTTAAAAGTTCTCCACCGTGCCCAACGGTAGTTCAAGACGATCTTTGGAAAGGTTAACCTATTTGTTCAGCCTTAAAGTTTATTCTCCTGAGGCCTCACACTGGCCCCAGTCCAGCTTAAGTCAGACCCAGTTCAACCCCAGACTCAGACCAGTTTCTAAGTAGGATCTAATTTTTACCGTCCAGGTTCCAGACCCAATCTGGAAAAAAATTAATGCTCAAATAAAGTCTGAAATCTGTGGAGCTGGGATCTAGGACTCGGGAGGGACTCACCCACCACATCCAGAGACCACAAGAAGGCAGTCACTGAACGGGCTACAACAGTCCCCACTGATGGCTCCTTCCTGCTCCTGGAGCTCTGAGGGGCCTCCTGCAGTTCCTTCTTCTGACACCAGAATTGTTAAAAGATGAACTACACCATTTTAAATGGTAAAAAATTTGAGTTTATTTCAGTAAAAGATGCCTGTTACTTGGAAGAAAAGCTATGATGAACCAAGACAGCATTTTATAAAGCAGAAACATTAAGACAGCATTTTATAAAGCAGAAACATCACTTTGCCAACAAATGTCTGTATAGCCAAAGTTATGGTTTTCCAGTAGTCATGAACGGATGTGAGAGCTGGACCATAAAGAAAGCTGAGTGCCAAAGAACTGTGGTGCTGGTGAAGATTCTTGAGCATCTCTTGGACAGCAAGGAGATCAAACCAGTCAATCCTAAAGGAAATCAACCTGAATATTCATTGGAAGGACTGATGTTGAAACTGAAGCTCCAGTATTTTGGCCATCTGATGCAAAGAGCTGACTCACTGAAAAGACCTTGTTGCTGGGAAAGACTGAGGACAGGAGGAGAAGGGGGCAACAGGAGATGAGATGGTTGAATGGCATCACCAACTCTATAGATGAGTTTGAGCAAACTCCAAGAAATAATGAAGGACAGGGAAGCCTGGTGTACTGCAGTCCATGGGGTCACAAAGAGTCATACACGACTGAATGACTGAACAATAACAAAAACAACAAAAATCCGTTCCAATCAGGCAGCACCAAACCCCACCAATAGGAGCTAAGGAGAGGCTTTTATAGAGAAGACACAAAAGTGAAGGAAGGAAATTACTGATTGGCGGAGCTTAGGACTGGTGGGGCCTCTGTGATAGGATGGCCTCTGTGACTGGCTGTCCTCAGTGTTTTGATCTTGTGGCTTCTAGGCCTTGGGATATCAGAACCCCCAGCCGCTGCCCCTCCCAACTGCACAGTGGCCACCACGGCGACTGCCACAGGATATGGGCAGAGCCTCCCTCACCTTCTCAAGAAGGGGTGTCCCGGCCCTGTGGTGGGGCCGCGCCGGCCCTGTGGTGGGGCCCAGCACCACTCTTGGTTTAGGGCTTCTCTGGCAGCTCAAATGGTAAAGAATCCTCCTGTAATTCGGGAGACCTGGGTTCGATCCCTGGGTTGGGAAGATCCCGTGGAGGAGGGCATGGCAACCCACTCCATATTCTTGCCTGGAGAATCCCCATGGAGAGAGGAGCCTGGAGGGAAGAAATCCACTGGGTCACAAAGAGTTGGGCACAACTGAGCAACTAAGCACAGGCATTTACAGCCTTAGATTTTGGTTTGCTGATGTGGGCACCATGGCATCCAAGCCAACTCCGTCTAATGTTCTCCTTGTTTAATAATTTAACATTGTTAAGATGACACTGAGCTCTACAGATATGGATATGAAAGCTTAAAGTGGGAGAAGTATCTGCCCAAGGTCACAGAGTGAACAGGAGACGGCCTGATTCTGAGTCAGGACTCACTCCATGAGAAAGACAACTCCAGAGTGTCAACAACATGATCACCTTTCATAAGTTGGGAGGCTAGTGCAGCGGGTCTCATCAGGGATGTGCCAGCGAGCTGTGGAGAATCCAGCTCAGAGGCCAAGTTAGATCTCAGAGCAGCTGTCTCCCCCAGGGCCTGGGAGGACCACCACAAAAACCCTGCAAGAAGGCTCTGTCCTTTACCCCGACACTGGTTTTCCCACCAGCCATGGCATGGAAGCTCAACCCTGGCCTGTTGTAATACTCTGGATTTTTAAATGCCTTCTCCCTGAAAAGGGCTGTGGAAAAAGTTCACTGTGTGCTCTTTGGAAAGCCTCCCTCCACACCCAGAATAGATCCCTTCATGGTTCCCTGTTGCCAACAGAGCCCACGGTCTCCCTAATAGAACTAGGCAACAGTGACAAGGTCTCTTCAAAATGTTCCAAACGGCAATGACACATGTTTTGAGACGAGCACTGGTAAGCAGGAAGGGGTCCAGAGGAACTTGCCAAACTGAGATGCAATGTCCGTTGACATGGAACAGAGGAAAAAGGAAAACTGGGAGGCAGGCTGAGGGACAGGAAGGCTGCCTCAAGTGTCTGAAGGGCTAGTGTGTACAAGACTGGCAAGGTGTTCTCAACTACAAATTGGCACTTGCCATGGGTGCTTGCCATCTAACTTCTACTAGGATTAAATCATGTGCTGCTGCAGATGCTGACCTTCAACACCGCCTGAAAGGAGTTCGGGGTGGAGAGCAGAAATGAGGCATTCTGTGCTTGTGTCCTTTTCATTATAGGGAACTGGAATGCTAAAGTAGGAAGTCAAGAAACACCTAGAGTAACAGGCAAATTTGGCCTTGGAATGTGGAACGAAGCAGGGCAAAGACTAATAGAGTTTTGCCAAGAAAATGCACTGGTCATAGCATACACCCTCTTCCAACAACACAAGAGAAGACTCTACACATGGACATCACCAGATGGTCAACACTGAAATTAGATTGATTATATTCTATGCAGCCAAAGATGGAAAAGCTCTATACAGTCAACCAAAATAAGACCAGGAGCTGACTGTGACTCAGATCATGAACTCTTTATTACCAAATTCAGACTTAAATTGAAGAAAGTAGGGAAAACCGCTAGACCATTCAGGTATGACCTAAATCAAATCCCTTATGATTATACAGTGGAAGTGAGAAATAGATTTAAGGGACTAGATCTGATAGATAGAGTGCCTGATGAACTATGGAATGAGGTCCGTGACATCGTACAGGAGACTGGGATCAAGACCATCCCCATGGAAAAGAAATGCAAAAAGCAAAATGGCTGTCTGGACAGGCCTTACAAATAGCTGTGAAAAGAAGAGAGGTGAAAAGCAAAGGAGAAAAGGAAAGATATAAGCATCTGA
Organism: Nanger dama; assembly: GCA_917880005.1. Taxonomy (NCBI): domain Eukaryota; kingdom Metazoa; phylum Chordata; class Mammalia; order Artiodactyla; family Bovidae; genus Nanger; species Nanger dama. Next base: position 22,121,592 of record CAKJTW010000025.1, on the reverse strand, counting down.
ATGCAGAGTTCCAAAGAATAGCAAGGAGAGATAAGAAAGCCTTCTTTAGCGATCAATGCAAAGAAATAGAGGAAAAGAACAGAATGGGAAAGACTAGAGATCTCTTCAAGAAAATTAGAGATACCATGGAAACATTTCATGCAAAGATGGGCTCGATAAAGGACAGAAATGGTATGGACCTAACAGAAGCAGAAGATATTAAGAAGAGGTGGCAAGAATACACAGAAGAACTGTACAAAAAGATCTTCACGACCCAGATAATCATGATGATGTGATCACTCATCTAGAGCCAGATATCTTGGAATGTGAAGTCAAGTGGGCTTTAGAAAGCATCACTACGAACAAAGCTAGTGGAGGTGATGGAATTCCAGTGGAGCTGTTTCAAATCCTAAAAGATGATGCTGCGAAAGTGCTGCACTCAATATGCCAGAAAATTTGGAAAACTCAGCAGTGGCCACAGGACTGGAAAGGTCAGTTTTCATTCCAATCCCAAAGAAAGACAATGCCAAAGAATGTTCAAACTACCGCACAATTGCACTCATCTCACATGCTAGTAAAGTAATGCTCAAAATTCTCCAAGCCAGTCTTCAGCAATACGTAAACCGTGAAATCCCTGATGTTCAAGCTGGTTTTAGAAAAGGCGGAGGAACCAGAGATCAAATTGCCAACATCCGCTGGATCATGGAAAAAGCAAGAGAGTTCCAGAAAAACATCTATTTCTGCTTTATTGACTATGCCAAAGCCTTTGACTGTGTGGATCACAATAAACTGTAGAAAATTCTGAAAGAGATGGGAATACCAGACCACCTAACCTGCCTCTTGAGAAATCTGTATGCAGGCCAGGAATCAACAGTTAGAACTGGACATGGAACAACAGACTGGTTCCAAATAGGAAAAGGAGTATGTCAAGGCTGTATATTGTCACTCTGCTTATTTAACTTCTATGTAGAGTACATCATGAGAAACGCTGGACTGGAAGAAACACAAGCTGGAATCAAGATTGCCAGGAGAAATATCAATAACCCCAGATATGCAGATAACACCACCCTTATGGCAGAAAGTGAAGAGGAGCTAAAGAGCCTCTTGATGAAAGTGAAAGAGGAGAGCAAAAAAGCTGGCTTAAAACTCAACATTCAGAAAACGAAGATCATGGCATCTGGTCTCATCACTTCATGGGAAATAGATGGGGAAACAGTGGAAACTATGTCAGACTTTATTTTGGAGGGCTCCAAAATCACTGTAGATGGTGACTGCACCCATGAAATTAAAAGACGCTTACTCCTTGGAAGAAAAGTTATGACCAACCTAGATAGTATATTCAAAAGCAGAGACATTACTTTGCTGACTAAGGTCCATCTAGTCAAGGCTATGGTTTTTCCTGTGGTCATGTATGGATGTGAGAGTTGGACTGTGAAGAAGGCTGAGCACCAAAGAATTGATGCTTTTGAAGTGTGGTGTTGGAGAAGACTCTTGAGAGTCCCTTGGACTGCAAGGAGATCCAACCAGTCCATTCTGAAGGAGGTCAACCCTGGGATTTCTTTGGAAGGAATGATGCTGAAGCTGAAAGTCCAGTACTTTGGCCACCTCATGCGAAGAGCTGACTCATTGGAAAAGACTCTGATGCTGGGTGAGATTGGGGGCAGGAGAAGGGGACGACAGAGGATGAGATGGCTGGATGGTATCATGGACTCAAGGGATGTGAGTCTGAGTTAATTCCGAGATGGTGATGGACAGAGAGGCCTGGCGTGCTGCGATTCATGGGGTCGCAAAGAGTCAGACACGACTGAGCGACTGAACTGAACTAAACTGTGCTTGGTTGGGAGGGGGGTACTGGCAGGACAGGTCTTCAGATAGGTATTGTCAGGAGCAATATTATGAGCCCAATTCTTATATTAACATCTCCTGATATCTAGAAAAGCACTAAATTCCTTCATGGTGACAATGGTTTCTAACAACTAGGAGAAAGCTTCACAAGACTAACATAAACCTTCTGGGAAAATATATGCTTGACTGCATGTACCCTCCCTTCATCAAGATCACATATACACTGTTCTTCCCCCTACCTCTTGGAGCAGTTTCTCAGAGCTACCTGAGGTGCTGCTACAGTCCTCATTTTGCCCCAGATGAAATGTAACTCGCAGCTCTCACATTATGCTTTTTGTTTATGTTGACAGTGTATTCCAGTGTCTCCAAGGAACAAAAATCACAGTCAAGGCTGCCCATGATGGGACAGCCCACAGGACAGCCCAGGCAGGGGGTGTGTGCAGGGAATAAGAAAGCAGCACACTCTAAATTCCTTTCTCTGCGACTCATGAAGCCTGTTCCCCCTCTGTGAAGTGATGGTGCAATCAGGTCTCATAAGGTTGCTGCAAGCATTAAATAAGACCATGATTTTTCAAGGCGTATCACAGGCCTGACGCACAGTAGGTCCTCCATGTAGCGTCACTGTTGTCATTGCTGTTGAGGAAGTGATTTCTTTGTCCTCAGAGGTATTCAAGCAGCAACTGATCAATGCACTGCAAAGCTGTGCTGGGAAAGAGACTCCTACATTAGACAAAAGGGAAGATTAGGTGACCTTAAGTTTCCTTCACTTCTTGGCTTTCAAATTCTTTGTCTCCTTGAAACTGAGGTTAGCACGAAGTCCTCTATTGGACTACCCTCGAGGGCTCCAGCTTGGGGGTTTTGTTTTTCCACCTTTGTACTTGCAAAGCCTTGCCACAGAGCAGATTCTGAGAGCACAAGCCAGGAAGGAAAGCTTCTTTTGCTTGGAGGGTGCATTCCTGAATTCCCAAGATTCCAGTCCCTTCTCCTCCTCACTGTCTACATTAGGTTCTTGTGGGGAGGACAAAAACGGTCACTCTCCAAACCACAGTTGTTCCCAGGCTCTGATCTGAATAACTCAACTCATCCTCCATGAGAGTTCCAAGCCCATCTGACAAGAACCGAGCTGATTTAGGCTAACAAGAAGTCATTGTTTGGGTAGGAGAGTGACAACCTCACTTCTTGGTGAGCAAAACCAGGTCGGAGAACATAAATCCCAAGGACTCCTTGCAGCTGAACCAGAGGCAGCCTTCCCCAGATTCCCTTCTTAGCAAGACCAAGCCCTAGAGGAGGAGGAGGAGGCATTTATTAGGGATTGCTACAAATTCAGCTTTACTGCCACCGCCTTTAAAACCACAATATAAAGTAACTCCCACAATACACTGAAGATAAGCTCTTTAAAGAAAATATAAAAAGCATTAGCTTGGCAATTCACCCAAACCTCATCATGCACCATAGACATTTTTGAAGTTTAACAAAGAAAAGCACATCATTAAAGAATACTGCTCTATCACCATTCTTATGCAAATCCTTCCAGATAGTTGGGTGGAAAATTCCATCTAACACACAGCAAGAAATAAATGTTGCAGGGTGGAGATTTCAGCTATACTGAGTGCATCTATCACTTGTATAATCCAAACTACTGTATGTGCGCTGACTACAGAATTAGTATTGATCCATTCACCATGTAAACATCAAGTACTTTCTATTATTACTTGAAATAGCATGCTATCACAATTTCTATTTCCTCCTTCTATCTTAAATAGAAGTATTGCACATTAGCCCTTTCCTTCATGTACTTTTTGCACAGCTATCTAACTACAGTGTTCGGTGTGGTGCTGAGTTTCCTGCAGACATCTGCAGTATTAGCTTTAAAGCACTTTATTTTCAAGTCATCTCTGATGGGAGACAATACAACTTTCATTTACCCAGAAACCTGTTACCAGAGCTTTTCTGAGAAAGAAACAGGCACAGGGCACATTCCCTCCCTCTCCTTCTCTCTCTCTCTCATCATCAACATTCTTTGCTGCTGAGACCCAGAGCACCAGGATGCACTTCCAGCTTCACTCCCCAAGTGGACAGGACCTCCCAGGCCTCTTTCTCTGAGGTCATGAAATATACATTTGCCAAGCTGAGAAGGCTATTTCATTTCAGGTCACCTTGTTATGGAAGCTCAAGACTTGACTGCCACAACGTTCCGATGTCTGGATGCACGAACACACAGTATTCTGGAGAATCAGTTCTGATGTTCAAGAGCATCAAAAAACATCTCAAGAGGTGAGCCTTCTCTTTCCTGGGGAATGCAGATTCCCCAGGATAACAGGTGGAGGAAATCTGGACTGGGGTCCAGACCCTGGAGGGGCAATTTTAGCTCAAATAGTTTGGAGCTCCCTACAGCATAATTCTTGTTCTCCGCTGCCTGTGGCAATCCCTGGGCACCACAGGCATCCAGACCCAGGGCACAGTGCTTCTCATGATCCCACACGCCCTGAATGGCACACGCTGTATGTGACTTAACTAGATTTCCAGTGTCTTCTGAACCCAGCAGCCGCTCCAGTCAGAACATGCTCAATCTCATTTCTGTTGATGAGAATCTATCTAAACGTTGCAACTGTAACCTGCCACAGAGCCCGCAGTACCCCCTTGAGGATGACCCCAGTTGCACAACACTACTGTTCTCTTTAACCAACATGTGGAACCTGTCCTTTTTCATTGGGAAAAAAAAAAAAAGCTGGGGCTTTGTTTCACGGAGAGAAAATACCCGGAACCAGCTGAGCACTGTTTAGCTGCCATGCTCATGTCCCAGCTCCTTTCAAACCATCAAAAAAAATAATAATAATTAACCAATTCATTGAAATTCTTCTAAATAAATGGTAGCTTTGTTACCAAACTAGACTGATGCAAACTCAAAGAGAGAAAATTCTGCAATTGGATAGTGTGTGTTCAATAAATATTCAAAGAAGAGAGAGGGAGGACATCGTAACGGAACCGTATATGTAACTCGCAGCCTCCAATAAATTTCCAACTTTCTTTTTTTTTCAACTTTATTTCTTGACACCACCTATTCAGTCTCTTGAATGCTCAGTTGTGTTCACAGCAAGAAAGTGTGACTCACTTCCCGAGCAAGTGTCCCTTCCAGAAGTGGAGCCGGGTTTAAGACAGGTACATGCACTCTTTCTTACGTATCTGATCATTTGAAGTGAACTGAAAAACCTCACAGTAGTGGATCAGATTGCTCCAGCAATAATTGTGCTAATGTTTGGGGAAAATACAATTAACTGACTACAATAAAAGCAGCTCACAGCAACCACTGTCAATTGCCTCTTCATTCCTCCCTTCTTCTCAACGATAACCTTTCCTGATTTTGAGGTTATTGCCACTCAAGGAAAGGTGACCCTCTCCCCCAGCTGAGGGTCAGTCCACCAACCACTAAGGGTGAACAGGAGGTAAATGACTGAACTACCCCCATCCTCTTGGCAGTGACTGGTCCAGGAGACCACCACAATTCCTGTGTGGATCGCATTTCTCTGATCTTTTCCTGTAGCAGTTATCAACCTGTATTTAGGTAGATTTCCTTCTTTTTCCTTTTGGCCAAGATTTCCAGGGAATCCCACTCTGGAGGCCACAGGTGAATCCTGACCTCGAGGTGAGGAGGCTCTTCCACTGGCCTCACTGTTTTCTCCTGTGTTGTTACAGTGCTTCATCACTGATTTGCACATCTTCCTGCAAACAGAAGTACTTTTGTTTGTTGAAACTTTTAGGATTTCATGTCCTTGTGTTACTTGAAAAGCTCTATTACCTACAGTGTGGCATGGCCCCTCAGCCTTGCTGTAGATCATCATTTCTAAAGCTGCTCCAGGGAGTCCTAGGGATTCAGCAGTATCCACCATTGACAAGGTGGGGTTATACCATAAACGATATTGAGAGACTAAAGACAAGGATTTCCCTGCTGGTCCAGGGTTAAAAATCTGCCTGCCAATGCAGGGGATAGATCCCTGGTCCCGGAGGATATGATACGTTGTGGGGTATCTGGGCCCTCGCCCCAGAGCTCATGCTATGCAACAATGAGAAGCCACCACAATGAGAAGATCGCACTCTACAGCTAGAGAGCGAGCCCCGCTCATCACAACTAGAGAAAGCTCATGTGCAGCGATGAAGACCCAGGACAGCCAAAAACTTAAATAAATAAATAACAGACTAAAGACAGCTTGGGAGAAAATATCTGCAATCTACAAATAAAGTTTGAATTCCCATACGATATGGAATTTACAAATCAACTTAATTTTTAACAGGCCACTTGATATTAAAAAATGAGGAAAGAATATGAACATACAATTCACAGAAGAAATACAGGTGACCAATAAATATATGAAAAGATTCTTGGCTTCACTTCTAATCAGGGAAGTGCAAACTAAAACAATGAAACACCATTCTCAGCACTAGATGTTTGCAAAAATGATAAAGACATAATATCCGGGGTTGCAAATAAAGTAGCAAAATGGGCACTCTCACACATCTTGATGGAGTGTGAATTGGAACACAGTTTTGGAGGACAATTTGGCAATGTCTATCAACTTAAAATGCAATTCTATTTTAGGAGTCTGCCCTACAGATATATTTGCACATGCCTGCAAAGATATAGCTACAGAGATACTCACTACAACATGGTTTATAATTGCAAACACACAGGAACCAATGTAAATGTCCATCAATAAGGACCAGATTAAATATATTCTGGCAAAGGCATAAAATAGAACAGTGAGCAAACATTAAAAAAACAATGAGGCAGATACAGGTCCTGTTATAGGAGCATCTGAAATGTGAAAAAAATAAAAAAGAAAAGCACATCTTCCCCAAACAAGTTTAATAGAAGATAATATATATATATCTTTTTCTAGTATAACTATACAATGCCAGGAATATAGTATATGCCAAATAAATATTGGAAGTATAAGTGGCTTGTAAATATTTGCTAGAAGAATGAATCACTGAAGAATAAATGAATGATATATGAATGTGCATATAAACATGAAAAATGTGAAGATATGCAAGGTTAACTTAGTGTAATGGGAGAGAGTCATTTTTATTTAATGTCTCTCTATAGACTGAAGTGAACTGACAGACTGCTTTTAAATGTTTACATGCTATCTTCACAATAACAGAAAAAGTTAAGGATCCAAAGATATCAATAGCTTAAACAACACTGAAAGATAAAGGAAAGACAGAGAGTATTTGCAACGTACATAACAAAGTAAACTCCACAAAACATAAAGAGCATTACTAATTAATAAGAGATAAACAGCCAGTAAAAAAGTAGTAATAGCCAAATGATGTGTGGCTGACAGTGGTAATCTCTACCTATTGCCTATTCTTCTTTCTTACAAACAGAACTATATTAGGGAGTGGGACCAGCACTGTTTATCACCCAAAAGAAAATTATCAATGACAAAAAAAAATGTGAAAAAGATATTCAACTTCACATAATCAGAGAAATACAAATCAAAATAAAATACCTGATTTTTGCTCATAACACAGGCCAAAAAGAAGGAAAAGATTTTATAAGCCAGTGTTGACAAGGACTTAGAAGAAGCATTCACCATCAAAGTCAGTGGGAGTGCAAATTGGAACAGTAATTTGGGCAGCAATTTGACATATCCATCAAATTTTAAAATACATCACCTTGGACCTGGAAGCTCCACTTCTAAAAATGTGTCCCACAGAATCCCTTCCACAATCACCCAAAGATGTATATACGCCCAAGAATGTTCACTAGAGCCTTGCTCATTAGCAATGATCTGGAAACAGTTTTATTTATTCATCAGTGGATCTGTGAACATGAACATGAGTCAAGATCTCTGCCCTGACAGAGCTCGAGTTCAGTGGGGGGCAGAGGAGACAGATGATAAACAGGAAACAAATAAGCATCATGCCTTCCAGTAAACTGAGTGCTACAAAGGAAATAAAACAAGGTGACGGGATAGAGCACGTTTGGAGATGTAGAGGGGGCAGAGCAAAGGGAGACTGTTGTACCTAGAGCCATGGGGAATGCCTCCCTGGAGGGTGACAAAGAGTTAAAATCAGAATGATGACAAAGAACTAGCTCAGCAAATGCAAGCCCTGAGACGCCAGAAGAAGAAGATGGAGGGTAACGAATAAGGAGTGAAAGGGACGTGATGAGACTAGAGAGGAGGACCATGGTCTGAGATCACTTAGTCTTTGAAACTCAGTCTGCAGATGAAGGGTCTGGGAGGCCACTGGGGGTAAGTAAGGAGGGACAGGACCAGGTTTGGTTTACCAGTTTTAAAAGACCACTCCAGCTGCTGGGTGCAGAAAGGACTGTAGGAAGTAACAAGAGAGGACGACAAGCAGGGAGGAGGTCCTGGCGAGGTGTACTGGTGGCTTACACCAGGTTGTTGGTAATGGGGTAGAACAAGCATCCGGCAGGGACATGTTTTGGAGATGGAGTCTATAGGATTTGCTAGCAGACTGGACTTGGAGTCCTACAGTAAAGGGAGAACCAAGGATGTCTCCCAGCCTTGGGGCCTGAACACCTGGCTGGGGTGGTGATGTTATTTTCAAAGAGGAGAAAACCTGGGGGAGGAAGAAGTTTAGCAGAGGAAAATCCAGAGTCCATTTTGGCCTTGATGAGCTTGCCTGTCCTACAAGACAAGTAAGCAGACACCAAGTTGGAAATTAACATATATATTCACAGTTGCAGAGAAAAATCTGGGAGGTTATCCACCTAAGTGATAAAGGGATTCTCTTCAGGAAGTGGAATTGGGGGTGGAGGGTGGGAGAAGCGAAGCGGGAAGAAGTCGCTTCTACATTTGACTGTATGTACATTAACAAGGTTGGAAATTGTTACAATGAATATGTATTACCTTTGAAATTTAAATAAATGAATACAAATAAAAGAAGACTGAGAGATTTTCAAATCTTTCCACAGAGAGTTTTCTTCAAACAAAATCTTATCTAAAATGTTCATCCCACGGTCATCATTCAGGCCTTAGCTCAAATAGCAGCCTCTCAGAGAGGCCATCCTTAACCATGGGACCTCGAGGGGCCCCATCCGTCCTCACCCAAGGAGCTTTATCCCACACCCTGTTTTACTGATACCACTTACACCCCAGAATTAAATCGTCATTTATTAGTTTACCTGTCCTCCCTACTAGAATAGAACAGTCAAGAGAGCACAGTTGTTATGTGTGTTGTTCTCCAAATATTAGGTTGGTGCAAAGGTAACGATGGTTTTGCATTGCTGAACTTTGCTGTTTGACTTTGGAATACATTCTTAAATGTGGTTATGTTATAAATCAATCATTTGAATGCATAATTTTTGCTTTATATTTTTGCTAATGATATTACTTGCTATTTATATGTATCTTAGAATATGATTTATTACTTGCTGTTTATTTTATATGTATTTTAGAATACAGAAATAATGTTAGACAAAAAGCAAATTCTAGTGATTTTTTTAACTCATGTTGAAAATGGGTTGTAAAGCAGCAGAGACAACTTACAACACCGACAACACATTTGGCCCAAGAACTTCTCATGAATGTACAGTGCAGTCGTGGTTCAAGAAGTTTTGCAAAGGAGATGAGAGCCTTGAAGATAAGGAGTGTAGTGTCCAGCCATCAGAAGTTGACAATGACCAACTGAGAGCATCACTGAAACTGATCCTCCTACAACTACACAAGAAGTTGCCAAAGAACTCAGTGTCAACCATTCTACAGTCATTTGGCATTTAAAGCAAATTGGAAAGGTGAAAAAGCTTAATAAGTGGGTGCCTCATAAGCTGACCGCAAATCAGAAACATCATCGTTTTGAAATGGGTCGTCTTCTCTTACTCTGTGCAACCACAATGAACCGTTTCTCAACTGGAGTGCGACATGCAGTGAAAAGAGGATTTTATAAGACAATCGGTGGGTGAGCCAAACTTGCACCCAAATGAGGGTCCTGGTCACTGTTCGGTGGTCTGCTGCCAATCTGATCCACTACAGCTTTCTGAATCCCAGCAAAACCATTACATCTGAGAAGTATGCTCAGCAAATCAATGAGATGCATAAAAAACTGCAATGCCTGCAGCTGGCATTGGTCAAGAGAAAGGACCCAGTTCTTCTCCACGACAACGCCATCACACAACCAATACTTCAAAAGTTGAACACAGTGGGCTACAGAGTTTTGCCTCATCTGCCATATTCACCTGATCGCTCACCAACTGACTACCACTTCTTCAAGCATCTGGACAACTTTTTTCAGTGAAAATGTGTCCACAACCAGCAGGAGGCAGAGAATGTTTTCCAAGAGTTCACTGAATTCCAAAGCACGGATTTTTATGCTATAGGCATTAACAAACTCGTTTCTCATTGGCAAAAACGTGTTGACTGTAATGGTTCCTATTTTGATCAATAAAGATGTGTTTCAGGCTAGTTAAAATCATGTGAAATTCACCATCCAAAACTGCAATTACTTTTTCATCAAATATCTCTAGAATGTACAACAGTGAGATGCATACAGTAGGCACTCCACAAATACTCCCTTGATTAAAAATGAATTCCAATTTGTACTCAAGATTAAAAAAACAAAAAACTGAGCAGCTTCAACTGAATTGAAGCCAGGGGTCCAGAGTCTTCCCATTGTCCCCTCTCCATTTCCTTCTCACCACCACTGGGCTGCCTTAAGGTACATCCAGGATCACCTGATGACTCCATTCTTTTCCAGTTCAGTCTGCAAGAGTCTGACCTGAGCCCTCCTTCTCAGGAAGCCTACCTCCTCCAGGTTCTAGCCAGCACAACCAGAGCAGGCCTGGTCCAGATTCAGCATTAAGTTCCACCTGTGTCTCCGCATGATGCCTCCATCACCCCAACTGCCACACCCAGGTAGCATCCACTCCCACTCTGTGCTCCTGCTCACGAAGGCACTGCGAGTGCCAGCCTCAGCTCAGCCCTGCACTGGGCACGGCGGGTCCAGAGACAAGCACCCCAGGGTCCTGTACTGCAGAATCAGCACCTGGGAGATAATCCAGGCCCGAGTCAACATCAGCAGTGACCCTGGCATCCTGGTGGCTCTCGCAGGCACGTGTCAAGCCCAGTGGGTCCCAAGTTCTTTGTCGAGTCTTCCTGATTGAAAATTCCTGAGGTCGCACGGTCAGGGCTGGCTGTCCTTGTGGCACTCACGCTGCCTTCAAGATGATGTTACAGCCCCACTTTCAAGAAAGGGAGTCATCACCTGTCTAGCTTGCCACTTCAATGCCACTTCAAGCAGGGGTTAGCAGGCATCTCTGAGCATTATCTTCTGCCCTTTCTGCGGTCCACAGGAAGGGGCCCTTGTCCTCAGACTGCACCCCTCTCAGGCCTCAGTCCAGGCCAGGGGGTTTCGCCTATGAGCCTGTTGCCTGCCAAGGTCCAGGCCTAGCGTCTCTCAGCAAGAGCCCAACAAGGAACCAGAGGGTGGCAGGTCTTCAGCAACCTACGGAAAGGTCAGTCCCCACCATTCTAGGGAACCTGCCCCAGGTCAGAGTCATCCTTCAACGCCCACTGTCTCCCTTGGCTATGGATAGACCTCTGCTTCCGTGTGGGCTGAGGGCAGGAGAGAGGGCTAAAGCCAGCAGGCACTAGAGCAGAGAGGAAGGCCTCTGCAGTCCTCATCATGATTCAAGAAGGCAAGAGAGACGCTGCCGGCCCCCTTCCCAGGAGCCCTGCACGTGGTGCTCAGGGGCCCCCTGCTGGCCGTTAGGCGGATGTGTGACTCTGGGGGGGCGGGGCTGCTCAGGCCCACGGCTGCTGCTGGGACCCACAGAGACACCCCAGTCCATGACGTGCACCCACACAGAAACACACATTCCACATCTCCAAGAAAGCATGTGCACACAGACAGAGCCATGTATGCCTGGACGTGCAGATCTGCGCTCCAGCGTTCAAGCAGAGAGGGAACACAATGCGCGTACTCCTTTCCTTCGCAGGCGCCTGCGCATCTCCACTGACAAACAGGTTCACTCACGCAGGTGCGCAAAGCCATGAGCATGGCCCCTTAGGAAGACCCACCCTCCCAGCCACCACCTAGGGGAAGAGGGCCCCGTGGCTCCTGCCCCTTCGCACTCTTGTTCTGAGGGGGCAGGTAGAGCTCACTCTGTAGTTTAGGTCCCCCAGGGCCTCTGGCAGGACCTCAGCCCCACCTGGGCATGGGACTCCCCCGCCTGCACACGGCCTCTCCTCACCCGTGGCCTGGGGGTCTGGACTGCAAGCCCATGCTGGCAGCCATGGGCCTCAGGGCATGAGGACAAAGGCTGAGGGCCCTGGCTGACAGTGATCTCCCTACTGGGGCCCATCACGTGGTAGGCAACAGCAGCCAGGGGACGGGGTCAAAAAGCTGGGAGCTGATGCTCTTGAATTCTCCAAGAAGTTGAGGCTGTAGGCAGACATCCGGAGGCTGGGACAGGGGTTGGGGCTCCAAGGCTGATAGAACCTCAGAAACCCAGAATGGAGGAGGAGCAAGGAAACCCAGTACACTGAATGCCTGCCATGGGCAGATATGGTTCCCCACTCGTCTGGTTCCAGCCTTAATCCCCCAGGAGGGGAGGAGTGTTACTAGTCTTCACAGCCTCCATAACAAGCTGTCACAAGGCCCATTTTCTCCTTAAATAGCCCTCGGATTTTCCCACTGATGCACCAACAAGTCCAGGCTCCCCTTAGCTCTTAGTTTGGCCCTTTCCCCAGGCTGTCTCATCCAACCCACCTCCATCATTCAGGATGACCAGTTTTAACAACACAAAGTTTTTAAATTCTCTTAGTGGCTTCCATGACTTCCTGTTCTAAAGACTAAGAAAACAAAATCTTCATCTCTGCTTTGTACCCTCACCTACCTGTCCAGTCTCATTGATCCCCTCACCCCTGATTTCCTCCATTCCACACAGTTGTCAGTTTCTCCAGTGCCCTGCACTTTTTCCCATCTCAGGGAAGCAGGCTTCGCACCTGCTCTGCCTTCTCCCCCCACCCCCATTCCCTTGCCTGATAAACTCCTCCTTCACGCATCATGTCCCCCTGGAGGCCTCCCGTGCCCAGATCCTCTCTCCCTGTTAAACACTCACAACTCCCTGCAGTGTCCCAGCACGACACACAGCAGTGCTTGTTATCAATAATTACCTGTCTATGCTGTTATGTGGCTTCCTTCTGTCTGCTCCATCCCCTAGGCGTCCAGCTATGTGACTATAGAGACCTGTCGCTTGCTCAGTCTTTGGTGCCCAAGTTCATAGAAATCGTACATGCTAGAGATGATGACATCCAAACCGGGTGTCTCTGCCTGCAAACCGACCCCCTAATTCAACAAGCTGCTCTGTGTCCCAGAGGGCAATGCCAGGAAGGAGGACTAGACATTTCTGGATCCCGAGACGCAACCTTCTAGGTTAGTCCCTGCTTTGAATGATAAAATCTAGCCCATCCTTTCACTAGCCCCAGCACTCAGCAGGGCAGAATGTGTAAAAGTTTCTACCTGGGCAAGCCTGAATTATTATCTTTCTTGGGCAAAATGATAGCTGTCCGATTGGCAAAGGCAGTGCTTACCTGCAATCTCAGGTTGGCAGATAAACATAAACCCAGTAATTTTTTAAAAAGACCAGCAGATACATCATCTTGGGAAGGCAGGGAGAAGCTTTCTCACCATGAAGCCAGACAGCATACATAATGAAGAAAGTGATCAAGTGAGAATGTTCAACTCCTGTACATCTTTTTAGTCACCATCCAAAGGACAAAGCAGGCTTTTGGAGCTCCTGAGAGCTTGTGGTCGGAAAGCTCTGAAGTAAACAAGCCTCCATGGGGCCGATTCATGATTCCCAGGGGCCCTTATTCTAAAATTATTAACAGTTTCAAGACAGAGACAGCAGAGAATTAAGCCAATATCAGGGCCTTTCTAACTGGGCAACTACAGAGATCACACACCAACAGAGCTGGCCCTGCTCTTTCACACATACAGTTCAGTTCTGGAAACATTGATTCACTAAGCATCTCACCTGAGCCCAGTTCTCACCCTCATGAAGCCCAGAGCCCAGTGGTGGAAGATCAGCCATCACACAGCTGAGAAGATAACCCGATGTGTCTCCACTCCCCCGGAGGCAAGCGAGGTGGATGGCCTCCGTTCCAGACCCCAGAATCCCAGGAGCACACAGTGAGTTGTCAAGGTGCATGTGTCCTGGGGATGCTCTCACACACAGTGCCCTGGGGATTACTTTACACTCTGCATAGGCCTGGGTGCCTTCTGGAGGAGGGAGTCAGGGAAAATATGAACAGAGCTAGTCCTGGTACTTCAAGGAGGTTTGGGTCTTTGGAGAGACAGGGGTCCCTGCTTGAGGTCCTCTGCAGTACCACATCAGCAAACTACACTCAACAGGACTTATGATTGACAGCACCCAAGCCGGCTCTGCCTCTCTGTGCCAACTAGGGTGGGAAGTCTGAGGACTTCCTTTCCTGGAATCCTGAAGCTGCAGTGTTTTTGCCAAAGAATGTCCAGAGGAGGGATCAGGCAACCTTCACCTCCCCATGCATCATAGAAACAGTCACCGTTTGTTGGTGGCCACTGTGCTGACCAAGCACCGCACTGGGAGTTTTACATTTAACCTTCACATGAGTTCCCTAAAGAGTGTCTTATTCCTGTCTTGAAACTCGACTTGAAGCTTGCTGGCTTTTGCCTGTGATTTAATTTAGCACTAACAGTGTCAGACTTCATATTTTGGGGCTCCAAAATCACTGCAGATGGTGATTGCAGCCATGAAATTAAAAGATGCTTACTCCTTGGAAGAAAAGTTATGACCAACCTAGATAGCATATTCAAAAGCAGAGACATTACTTTGCCAACAAAGGTCCGTCTAGTCAAGGCTACGGTTTTTCCTATGCTCATGTATGGATGTGAGAGTTGGACTGTCAAGAAAGCTGAGCGCCAAAGAATTGATGCTTTTGAACTGTGGTGTTGGAGAAGGCTCTTGAGAGTCCCTTGGACTGCAAGGAGATCTAGCCAGTCCATTCTGAAGGAGATCAGTCCTGGGTGTTTTTTGGAAGGAATGATGCTAAAGCTGAATCTCCAATACTTTGGCCACCTGATGCGAAGAGCTGACTCATTGGAAAAGACTCTGATTCTGGGAGGGACTGGGTGCAGGAGGAGAAGGGGACGACAGAGGATGAGATGGCTGGATAGCATCACTGACTCGATGGACGTGAGTCTGAGTGAACTCCGGGAGTTGGTGATGGACAGGGAGGCCTGGCGTGCTGCAATTCATGGGGTCGCAAAGAGTTGGACAGGACTGAGCGACTGAACTGAACAAACCAGGCATTGTTCTGAAATATTTACAAATAGTAACTGATTAAATCCATGTAGCCACCCTATAAAATAGATACTATGACTATTACGCCTATGTTACTTACAGGGAAGCGGACCAGAGGGTGAAGTTACTCACTCAGTCTCATGTAGAAAGTAACTGGCAGAGCAAGGATGCAAACCCAGACAGACTAACTCCACATTCCATGACCTTACTGGTTATGTTGTGCTGCTTCTCCAGACTCAAAAAGCAAACAGTATAGACTGCAAGCTTAATTCAAGGCCTGGACTGTTATTTGTATCTGGGGTTTTCTTCCATAGGTATTAGCAAATATCAAGTACATCATTCTTTCTAGAAAGCAGCTTACATGGATTAAAACTTTGTGCTGGGGATTGAGACAGTTCAGTTCAGTCGCTCAGTCATGGCCAACTCTTTGCAACCCCATGAACTGCAGCACGCCAGGCCTCCCCTGTCCATCACCAATTCACGGAGTTGAAACAAACTCACACCCATTGAGTCGGTGATGCCAACCAACCTCCTCTGTCGTCCCCTTCTCCTTCTGCCTTCAATCTTTCCCAGCATCAGGGGGGTTTTTTTATGAGTCAGCTCTACGCATCAGGTGGCCAAAGTATTGGAGTTTCAGCTTCAGCATCAGTCCTTCCAATGAACACTCAGGATTGATCTCCTTTAGGATGGACTGGTTGGATCTCCTTGCAGTCCAAGGGACTCTCAAGAGCCTTCTCCAACACCACAGTTCCACAGCATCAATTCTTTGGTGCTCAGCCTTCTTTATAGTCCAACTCTCACATCCATACATATCCAATGGAAAAAACCACAGCCTTGACTAGATGGACCTTTGTTTGCAAAGTATGGAGAAGGAAATGGCAACCCACTCCAGTAATCTTGCCTAGAAAATTCCATGGATGGAGGAGCCTGGTGGGCTACAGTCCATGGGGTCGTAAAGAGTCGAACACAACTGAGCGACTTCACTCACTGCAAAGTAATCTCTGCTTTTTAATATGCTGTCTAGGTTGGTCATAACTTTCCTTCCAATGAATAGCGTCTTTTAATTTCATGGCTGCAGTCTCCATCTGCAGTGATTTTGGAGCCCCCAAAAATAAAGTCAGCCACTGTTTGCCATGAAGTGATGGGACCAGACACCATGATCTTAGTTTTCTGAATGTTGAGCTTTAAGCCAACTTTTTCACTCTCCTCTTTCACTTTCATCAAGAGGCTCTTTAGTTCTTCTTCACTTTCTGCCATAAGGGTGGTGTCATCTGCATATCTGAGGTTATTGATATTTCTCCCAGCAATCTTGATTCCATCTTGTGCTGCTTCCAGCCCAGCCTTTCTCATGATGTACTCTGCATAAAAGTTAAATAAGCAGGGTGACAATATACATAGCCTTGACGTACTCCTTTCCCAATTTGGCACCAGTCTGTTGTTCCATGTCCAGTTCTAACTGTTGCTTCCTGACGTGCACATACGTTTCTCAAGAGGCAGGTCAGGTGGTCTGATATTCCCATCTCCTTCAGAATTTTCCACAGTTTACTATAATCACACAGTCAAGGGCTTTGGCACAGTCAATAAAGCAGAAATAGATGTTTTTCTGGAACTATCTTGCTTTTTTGATGATCCAACGGATGTTGGCAATTTGATCTCTGGTTCCTCTGCCTTTTCTAAAACCAGCTTGAACATCTGGAAGGTCACAGTTCACGTATTGCTGAAGCCTGGCTTGGAGAATTTTGAGCATTACTTTGCTAGTGTGTGAGATGAGTGCAATTGTGTGGTAGTTTGAGCATTCTTTGGCATTGCTTTTCTTTGGGACTGGAATGAAAACTGACCTTTTCCAGTCCTGTGGCCACTGCTGAGTTTTCCAAATTTGCTGGCATAATGAGTGCAGCACTTTCACAGCATCATCTTTTAGGATTTGAAATAGCTCAACTGGAATTCCATCACCTCCACTAGCTTTGTTCATAGTGATGCTTTCTAAGGCCCACTTGACTTCACATTCCAGGATGTCTGGCTCTAGGTGAGTGATCACACCATTGTGATTATCTGGGTCAAGAAGATCTTTTTGTATAGTTCTGTGTATTCTTGCCACCTTTTCTTAATATCTTCTGCTTCTGTTAGGTCCCTACCATTTCTGTCCTTAAATGTGCCCATCTTTGCATGAAATGTTTCCTTGGTATCTCTAATTTTCTTGAAGAGATCTCTAGTCTTTCACACTCTATTGTTTTCCTCTATTTCTTTGCACTGATCACTGAAGGAGGCTTTCTTATCTCTCCTTGCTATTCTTTGGAACTCTGCATTCAAATGGGTATATCTTTCCTTTTCTCCTTTGCTTTTCACTTCTCTTTTCACAGCTATTTGTAAAGCCTCCTCAGACAGCCATTTTGCTTTTTTGCATTCCTTTTTCTTGGGGATGGTCTTGATTCCTGTCTCCTGTTCAATGTCGTGAACCTCCATCCATAGTTCATCCGGCACTCTGTCTATCAGATCTAGGCCCTTAAATCTATTTCTCACTTCCCCTGTATAATCATAAAGAATCTGATTTAGTCATACCTGAATGGTGTAGTGGTTTTCCCTACTTTCTTCAATTTAAGTCTGAATTTGGCAATAAGGAGCTCATGATCTGAGCCACAGTCAGCTCCTGGTCTTGTTTTTGTTGACTGTATAGTGCTTCTCCATCTTTGGCTGCAAAGAATACAATCAATCTGATTTCAGTGTTGGCCATCTGTGATGTCCATGGGTAGAATCTTGAAACAGACTTGGATTCAAATCCCAGCTCTGCCGTTTGCCAAGCTGGGAGGCTTGGACAACTAACTTCAGATCTCTGTGCTTCAGTTTCTTTGATGTAAAATGGACATACTAAAACCAACTACCTTTCAGAGTTGTGGTGAAGAGGAAATAGGTTGATGCAAACAAAATTATTTGCAAAGGGCCAGGCCCAGAATACTGAACACAGACAGGTTTGTCGTTACTCTTTTTAATACTATCATCTTCATTTCATCTGTATAGAGTGAGATCCTGAGGGGCAGAATGAGAGCAACATGGAATCTGGATAAAGGAAATCCTGGAATAAAACATAGCCACATAATGTGTTCCCTGTATAGCCATAAGCAAGTCACTTCTAACACCCTTTCCTCCTCTTAACTAGAGATTGTGACAAGAGCTACTCTCTCAGCATTTGTCAGGATCTCATAAGCTCGTATGTGTCAAAAGGGTTTCCTGCTATCTACCAACACAAAAATTTTGTTCATCATTTATATAGAATAACTCATCAATAGTGGACTGAGGTGACCCAAAAAATATGTCTCAACCCACAGATGAGGAAAAATATTTGTAAATGAAGCAACTGACAGTGCATTAATCTCTAAAATATACAAATAGCTCATGCAGCTATCAAAAAAATAAACCCAATTAAACAATGGGAAGATCTAAATAAACATTTCTCCAAAGAAGACATACAGATAGCCAAAAAGTACATGAAAAGATGCTCGACATTACTAAATACTGCTGCTGCTGCTAAGTCGCTTCAGTTGTGTCCGACTCTGTGCGACCCCATAGACGGCAGCCCACCAGGCTCTGCCGTCCCTGGGATTCTCCAGGCAAGAACACTGGAGTGGGTTGCCATTTCCTTCTCCAATGCAGGAAAGTGAAAAGGGAAAGTCAAGTCACTCAGTTGTGTCCGACTCTTAGTGACCCCATGGACTGCAGCCTACCAGGCTCCTCCGTCCATGGGGTTTTTCAGGCAAGAGTACTGGAGTGGGTTGCCATTGCCTTCTCCTATACTAAATACTAGTGAAATGCAAATCAAAACTACAGAGAGGTATCACCTCACACCTATGGCCATCATGAAAAAAAAAATATATATATATATATATATACACACAAACAATAAACACTAGAGGGATATAGAGAAAAGGGAACCCTCATACTTAGCGGAAATGTAAATTGGTGCAGCCACTATGGAGCACAGCATGGAGGTTCCTTTAAAACCTAAAAATAGAACTACCACATGACCCACCCAGCAATTCCACTCCTGGCCATATATCTGGAGAAAATCATAATTTGAAAAGATACATGCACCCCAATGTTCAGTGCAGCACTGTAATATTTATAACAGCCAGGACACGGAAGCACATATTTCGCACAAACGGAACTAGAGTTTATCATATGATATCACTTACATGTGGAATCTAAAAACAAACCAAAAAATGAGACAAATGGACTTATTTACAAAATAGAAACAGACTCACAGACTTCAGAAACAAACTTCTGGTTACCAACGGAGATAGATGGGCAGGGGATAAATTAGGAGTTCGGGATTAACATATACACTACTATACATAAAGTAGATAATCAATAAGGATCTACTGTGAAGTATATGGAACTCTACCCAATATTCTTTTATAGCCTATATGGGAAAATAATCTGAAAAAGAGTGGATATATGTATATGTATAACTTAACCACTTTGCTGATACAGTTGAAACTAACACAATATTGTAAATCAACTATACAATATACAATAAAAATTAAACTAAAAAAAAAATACGTCTCAATCCTAACCCCCAAAACCTGTGAGTATGTCCTTTATTGCAAAAAGAGTCTTTGGAGATATAATTAAGTTATGGATCTCAAAATGAGATTATCCTGGATTATCTGAAAGTGAAAGTTGCTCAGTCATATTTAGCTCTTTGTGACTGTAGCCTGCCAGGGTCCTCTGTCCATGAAATTCTCCAAACAAGAATACTGGAGTGGGTAGTCATTCTCTTCTCCAGGGGATCTTCCTGACCCAGGGATGGAACTCAGGTCTCCTGCATTGCAGGCAGATTCTTTATCGTCTGAGCCACCAGGGAAGCCCAGATTATGTGGGCGGATCCTAAATCCAATGACAAGTGGCAGGAGAAGATTCAGAGAGAAGGAGAAGAGATCTGAGTTCTGCTGGCACAGCCAAGGAAGGAAGCCCTGGAGCCAGCAGAAGCAGGAAGCAGCAAGGAGGATTCCAAATCAGAAACTCCACGGGAGTGTGACCCTGCCAGCACCTCGATTTCAGACTTCTAATTCTTGAAACTGTACAAGAGATGAATCTCCACTGCTTTAAACCACCAAGAGAATGGTAGGCAGCCCTAGGAAACTAAGACAATGTCCCCGGGGAGAAAGAAAACCCGTGAGAAGGCTGCCTCAGTTTCCTTAAGCCACCATAACAAAGTACCGCAGACTGAGAGGTACAACAAACATTTAAATCTCACAGATCTGGAGGCTGGAAGTCCACAATCAAGGTGCCGGCAAACTTGCTTTCTGGTGAGGACTCTCTTCTTGGCCAGCAGACATCTCCTTGCCATTGAGTCCTCACATGGCCTTTTCTCTGTGCTCACACAGGAAGAATGCTTCCTCTTGCTATAAGGACACCAGTTCCATCAGATGCCAGCCTCCCTTTCTGGCTTCATCATCTAAAGTGAAAGTGAAAGTCGCTCAATCGTGTCCACCTCTTTGCAACCCCATGGACTGTAGCCTGCCAGGCTCCTCTGTCCATGGAGTTCTCCAGGCCAGAATACTGGAATTGGTAACTGCTCCCTTCTTCAGGAGATCTTCCCAACCCAAGGATCGAACCCAGGTCTCCCGCATTGCAGGCAGATTCTTTACCATCTGAGCCACCAGGGAAGCATCTAAAGACCCTCTCTCAAAATACAGTCACATCGGGGCCGGGGGCTTCAACATATGAATTAGGGAAACACAATTCGGTCCATGACAGAGGCCATGTAAACAAATATGTGAAAATCCAGAGCATGCAGAAGTGGCTCCACATGGCAAGTGGAGGCAGGCATTCTGGAACACAAGCTAACTTCTAGGAACTGGCCCAGGACGTTCCTCAATGATGGCTCAAGAACAGGCAGCAGCAAAGGGAGGGCCTAAAGGAAAATCTCCTGCCCTCGGCCAAATCCACAAGTCAGTCTCACATGCAGCTTATGCCCAGCCCTATTATTGCCCTTTACTTTCATTTTTTAATTGAGCCTGCAGTACATGTAGGTGTCTTTTTTTTTTTTTTTTTTTTTTGGCCATGCTGCTCGGTACATGGGATCTTAGTTCCCAAACCAGAGATCAAACCCAGGCCCTCTGCAGTGGATGCAAGGAGCCTTAACCACTGGACCACCAGGGAAGTCCTTGCCCTTTCTTAGCCAATTGGCTGGTCTCCCCACAGGGAACAATCACAAAATTTCCCCACAGGGACTTAGGTAAATCTATGGCTGATTCGTGTTGATGTTTGGTAGAAAACCAACACAATTCTGTAAAGCACTTATCCTTCAATTAAAAATAAGTAAAAAAAAAAAATTCCCCACAAGGAACCTACCACAAAGTTTCATTTTCAAAAGTGAATTCTTAGAGTGGAAGTATCTCCAAAGAGTATCAGAATCCCTTCACACCACATGAGATGGTATGTTTATAAATAAATATCTGCGTACTTTTGGGTTTCGAACAGCAAAGTTGGCTGGAGTCATTTTATCAAAGAATTGTTAAAAAGGCGGTTTATCCCCAAGTGGACGGGGAATCCACACCAAATCCAAATGGCAGAATTGTGAACAGGATTTAGGATTATACAGCAAAAGCATCCAAGGTAACTGCTCTGAAATCTGAAGAGTTGCAGCATGTTAAATTAAGTCCTCTGGCACCTCTTAAAATCTGAGATCAGTCTTAGGTTTCTCTAATAGGTTAGGTTTTGGTGAAAAACAATGCAAGCATTTTATATCATCCTGGCTTTGAAAACAAATAACTGATCACCATCCATTCCTGCAACATCCTTTACCTTGTTGTTGCTGTTTAATTGCTAAGTCGTGTCCAACTCTTTTGTGACCTCACAGACTGCAGCCCAGCAGGCTCCTCTGTCCATGGGATTTCCCAGGCAAGAATACTGGAATAGGTTGCCATTTCCTTCTCCAGGGGATCTTCATGACTCAGGGATCAAATTCGCATCTCTTGCATTACAGGCAGATTTTTTTTTTTTTTTTTACCACTGAAACACCTGGGGAACCCTATTCTTTCCCTTAAATGTTTACAATTTATTTATTTATTTTAAAAATATGTATTCAGCTCCTACTATGTGCCAGGCATAAGGCTGGGTCCTGGGGTATTAATCATAAAAAATGGACAATGCCCAACCAAAAGGCAGGCCCACTGTTGGCACCGGGGTCAGGCTAAGAGGACTGGAGTTGGGAAACAGGAAGACAGCCTTAAAGAAGAGAGTCCCCCTCCACCACACAGGAACTCAGCAGGAAAACATGAACACAGGCCAATCATAGGGAATCCATCAAGATTTAGAGGAACTCAGGAGTAGTAAAATCATTGCCAGAAGTGGGTGTCCTGATACAAGGGGAGGCAGGGCGAAGGGGCACGTTTCAGGCAACAGCTGGGGTCACGGGGACCCATGCTGGGTGCCCCACCCCCACTCTAACAAAGAGGCTGATAAACCGTAGCGTCCACCCTCCCCGCCGTTCCTGCCAGGAAAGCCTTCGTCTTGGTTCAGCCTGGATGGGTTGGGGGCAGAGAGGAGACAGCACGTGTTGAGGGCATCAGTGCATCCTGTGAGGCAGGAGTGGATTCAAACCCACCTGGGGGAAAACCGGGTGGCCAGAGCCTCCCACGCATTGGGATTTTAAAGGTCACAATCCAAATGCGTGCCACAGGGTCCAAGCACACAGTGAGTCCGGCCCACCAGCCCCTGACTTCCTGGACCTGTCACTCTCCCACTGAGGAGGCCCTCTGGTCTCTGATCACTGTCCAGGAGTCTCCCCACCCTGGCACCTGCATGAGGAAATCAAGAAGGGGAGGAAGGAGAAACTGCAGGACGAGGGGAGCTGGCTGCGCACCACTCACTGCATACCCTCACGGCCCAATCCTGTTCCTGCATTTGTTTCTACTTGGTCTTATCTTTTCTAGGAAGCTGCAACAGTCTCCAAATTTACACAGTGTCCCCAAATACCAAAAAAGTGAGGGGGTAAATAGACTTATTTACCTGCTCTATATTAAAGAGATCATGAAATCTGATTTTGGAAAAGCCGTGGCCTCTCTAAGCTTCATTTTTCACCTCTGAAGAATACATAGAGAAGGTTTACTCAGGTGTGATCTGGGGGATCAGCACCCGTGGAAGGAAGGGGAGGGAAGAGGGGAGCAGAACTGGGGAGAGGGAGAAGCTGGGCTATGATGGAGCCTCAATGGAGGCCTCCACTCTGAGGCCCTTCGTAGCTGCCAGGGTTCAGGGAGCCGGCAAGGCCTTTATTTCCCTGCTCTATCACGGAGGCGGCCAAGGAAGGGGCCAGGACTTCGGCAGGAAACTGTCTACAGTGGAGGCGACGCTGGAGAGGGCTCTGAAGGTAGCGCTCCCGGCGGCTGGAGGACTGCAGCCTGCATTTCTGAGAGGGATCTGAATGGTCATCCCAGCGTCCAGCACAGCAGCATCAATGAGAGTGCATGTGACCACAGGGGCGGGGCTGGGCTCCCTGTGAGGGGACTGGAAACCAGTATAGAGACCCAGGCAGACAGAGCCAGGCGGTGAGGGTTTTGTGGGCATGAACAAACCAGAGCCCTCCTCAGGCTCCGTGGACAGTAGGCTGAAGGCAGCAGGACTCCTTGCTGACACCATGGAGTGTTCGAAGCCCCATTGACCACTGTTTGCAGACTGGGATGACTCAGTCCGGGCCAGGTCCCTGGCAGCCACTGTTGGCCTGCGGGCATGGGAGGGATTGGCACCCAGTTGCTCCTAATCCACGATCACCTGGGAACACCTGCCTATCCCACAGCAGGCCATAGATGAGTCAGTCAGTGTGCTTCCCCTCATAGACCGGTCTTACAGCCTTTAAAATAATTCCAGTCACTTTCAAATGACAGGAAAAATCGGATTCATTGGGCAGAGAAAAGCACATGAAATATCCACCTTATCGGTGTAACTATGAAAACAAGCTCTGCATATGGACAGGCGTTGGCAGCAAACCCAGCAAATGAAACCACTGACTTTTATGACTGAGGGAGCATGGATGGTTTTTAATTCCTGTTATCATAGTGTGTAATAAATACTTCTTTTCCAGCCTTGACCGTCTCCCACCAGAGGAAGCTGAGGACACATCCATGCTGGCGGGCAGCCGGCAGACGCTCTTTGCATTTCACACGTACAGTGACAGCTGTGTGCAACCCACATTCAGGCAGACCTCCAAGCCCGCGAGGAGACTGCTCATGGGCAGCCACCAGCAAAGCCTCTGAGCAAGATGGGTTCAAAAGCTGGTGACAGGGGAAATATTTTTTGGAGGTTAGAAAAGAGGATTTTGTTCTTCCCACACCCAGCAGCTAGCAAGGGGGATGTTAAAGGAGGCAGAGTTCTGATCAATATTTAAGGAAAGCATTTGTAATAACAATTGATGGCCTATCTCCAGAGCGTTAAGGCCACTAGCTTCAAACAGGTGCTGAAAGATCACTGGTCAAGGATGACACAGAAGCAGTTCAGTTCAGCGGTTCAGTCATGTCCAACTCTTTGTGACCCCATGGACTGCAGCATGCCAGGCTTCCCTGTCCATCACCAACTCTGGAGCTTACTCAAACTCATGCATCGAGTCAGTGATACCATCCAACCATCTCACCCTCTGTTGTCCCCCTTCTCTTCCTGCCTTCAGTCTTTCCAGCATCATGATCTTTTCCAATGAGTCAGTTCTTCACATCAGGTGGCCAATGTATTGGAGTTCCAACTTCAGCATCAGTCCTTCCAATGAATATTCAGAACTGATTTCCTTTAGGATTGGCTGGTTGGATCTCCTTGCAGTTCAAGGGACTCTCGAGAGTCTTCTCCAACACCACAGTTCAAAAGCATCAATACTTCAGCGCTCAACTTGATTTATGGCTTAGGGAGGGTCAAAGACTCTGGCTTAATTTGTTTAATCATAAGATTTTATAGATGATCATTAAAACAATTCAAAACTTAACTCAGGGAAGGTGGGATAGGGAACAGCTGGGTCAGATCTCCATGGGTTCGTGAAGGGAGAGTGGTCTCCAGTAGCCCATGGAGAAGGGGCGGGCACACTCTCACCGCCAGCGCCCTCTGGTGGTTACCGGCTCAACCGCATCTGGGCTGTACAATAGCCCAGACCTTTCAAGGCCAACTCACTGAAGAAGCCACAAACTCCCATTTCTTCCTCATGCTCAAAAGCATTTGTAGAAGTATGGTGGGAAAAAGCCCCACAGTTAACCAAGTGGTCTTATTTGCATCATTTTTTCCCCTAAAAGTACTTTTATTTTTACACTGAATTTAACACCATGGCCAAAGGCATTTGAATGCAGGCTCACAACAAATTTTTATGACAAATTGTCAAGGAGCCCTAAACACCATTTACACATCAAGCGGGCTTGGATTCTGTCCATAATTCCCAAAGAAAATACTCTGTACCTTTCCTGTAGACGCTCAGCAAACGTCTCGTCAACTCCTCAGGTGCCAGGAACTATGTCAGGTGTTAAGGACACAGAGATGAACTAAGCAACAGCTGAGAGATGGAAACACAGACAAACAGAGAAGGAGAAGGCACTTAAAGTAAAATTACGTATCAAATGTGAGAAGAGCCGAGAAGGAAGCACAGAGCGAAATCTGTGGGATTCCACGACCCTTCAGAAAGAGGTGATATCTCACCTGGAAAAGCAACGTTAGTAGAATCACTCTGGATGGAGAAGATGGCACAGGATATAACAGGGGCTAATATTTGTCGGGAAAGATGAAAAAGGTGAGTTTCCAAATGTGACAGAAAGTTAAGGTGCAAAAGAGAAGTTGCCTGGAGAGGTAAGGAGAATTCTGATTGGGAGAGGCTGTGAGTGCCAAGCCTGAGAGTTTGGGCTCTATCCTGAAAGTCACGGGAGCCGTGGGGGTTTTCAAGCAAGGATCCAGTGGAATCTGTGCTTTTACTTTAATCTTTCTGGCACAGTGAGAGGATGGGCCAGAGTTGAGAAGTGACAGGAAATTATAACCATCTGTTATCATTTCACCTGTCTCATTTAATCCTGATATCCATCACCATGAGTACCTGTCGCTCACCTGACAGGCAACCCACCGTGATACAGAACTGATTCTGTGCTGGAAAACCTCCCTGGTGTAGTTTAAAGAGTACAAGAACCTCCAAATTAGAATTATGGCTCCTCTACTGACCAGCTGTGTAACCTTGAAAAAGCCATTTAACAACACTGATTTCTAGCTCACTTAGCTATAAAGTAGGAACGCCTGCCTCCCAGGGATGTTGTGATGATTCTGAGACACTATGTGAAAACTCTCAGGAAATCACCGAACTCTGTGAAAACGCTAACGCCACTGTCCTCTTGCTACACTGAGATAAAGAGGTCATCATTCCCCCTTGGCATTAACTTTGCAATGGGGATCTGCCCAGATCTGGATTACTTCTTTACATGTATTAAGAAAGTCTCAATAATGTGTCTCTTGACAAGACTGTACTACATGAAAGAAAGTGTCTGTCTTTCTATATTTACCTGTGTCCCCAAGAAAGTGAGGTTGTGCCAAACCACACTCTGCCACTAGAGGGAGCTCATTCTTTAGCATCAAAGAAGTCATTCAGTTCAAACTAAAATTTAGAGATCTGTTAGGAGAGACAAAAACCTAGAAAGTGTTGGTTGGCGTGATGGTAGTGGTGATGGGTGTGTGTGTGTGTGTGTGTGTGTCTGTGTGGGTAGGTGTGCCTCTCTCGGTGGTGGTGATGATAAGGTGTGAGTGTGGGTGGGTGGGTGGGTTACGGTATTCTAAGTGTTATTCATCATTAGCCTAATAGTAAAATCTCTGCAGAGAGAGACTAGAGGCCTACGCCCTGCCACCATCTCCTAGTGCATGGACTTGGAAAAGTGACTTAATTTCTCAGAGCCTAAGTTTCTTCATCATGCCTACCCGATGGGAATGATTAGACAATGAGATATTAGACACAGTGTCCAGCGAGTACCTATCACAGAATAGGAATTCCATAAACTTTAGCATCCTTTCCTTTTTACATTCTGTTACAAATACCAATAATTGAGAACTATATTTAAGTGACATTGAAAGGCAAACAGGAGAAAACAAGAGTGGAGAGAGGCATGAAGGTGCAGCAGAAAGCGCCTGATGTTGGATGAGGGTCTCCCTCATCCTCCCAGCTGCTGAGTGGAGGCATCCATAGATGTGGATACCGTTTTATAAGCCCCCTGGCTAGACCAGGCAGCCACGAACAGATGGGCCGCTAGGAGTGACTGCAAAATGAAGCAGGCATATGGGCCGCAACTACAGCTCCCTCTCCCTTCTGTTGGAGCCGTTCCCCTCAATCCTGGAGTTATTACCCTGAGGTAGGAGGGGGAAACATGATTTGATCGATTTCATGTCACCCTATTTTATGTTTCCAAAGTCACCATATCAATCCTGCCTTGTGTTTCCATGTCCTTTTGGTATTCTAGCAAGTGGCTCTGAAAAAGGCTATGCTGAGACCATGCCAACATAACTGGTGGGAAAAGAAGATTCGAGTCAGACAACCAGGTTCCCTTGACTGAATTCCAAGTATCAGAGGGGGTGATTTTTCCAGTCTGAATTCACACACACACACCCCACCCCCCGAGCCCATGTTTTGTTTTGTTTTAACTAAACCAACAGAATCAAATAGATCTTTCGGTTCTTCTTAGACAGATGGGGAAAGTCACCTTTGTTAAGCACCTTTCGTGTGCCAGGCTCTGTGCTGGGCACATCACACACGCTGTCATGTACTATTCACAACCTTGTGACAAAGTCATGTTTGTTTCTGCTTTCCCAAGGCAAGGTGGCACCTGAGGTTCAGAGAGGTTGAGTAACTTGCCTGAGGTCACACAGCTCAGGTGGGAGAGCCAGCTTTGGAGCTCTTAGGTGCTAGACACCGAAGTCTGTTTTTCCAACCAGTGTAAGAAAAGCTATTACCAACCTAGACAACATACTGAAAAGCAGAGACATGACTTTGCCAACAAAGGTCTGTCTAGTCAAAGCTATGGTTTTCCCAGCAGTCATGTATGGATGTGAGAGTTGGACCATAAAGAAGGCTGAGCACTGAAGAATTGATACTGTCTAACTGTGGTGTTGGAGAAGACTCTTGAGAGTCCCTTGGACAGCAAAGAGTCAAACTAGTCAGTTCTAAAGGAATCAACCCTAAATATTTATTGGAAGGACTGAAGCTGAAGCCAAAGCTCCATTACTTTGGTGACCTGATGCGAAAGGCAAATTTATTTTAAAAAGACCCTGAAGCTGGGAAAGATAGAGGGCAAGAGGAAAAGGGAACAACAGAGGATGAGATGATTGGATGGCATCACTGAGTCAATGGACATAAGTTTGAGCAAACTCCAGGAGATGGTGGAGGACAGGGAAGCCCGGCATGCTGTAGTCCATGGGACCCCAAAGAGTCAGACACAGCTGAGCTACTGAACAACAAGAACATACCAAATACAATAAAAAAGCTTCCTCTCTGAAAGCTTCCACTTTCAAATGTCCCTGTGTGACATGCTCCCTCTTAGATCTCAGCCTTCTCAATTCTTTCTTGAGTCTTCCTCATTATAAAATTTGCCATTTAACTCAACCTCAAAGTTGATCATGGGCTTCCCAGGTAGTGCTAGTGGTAAAGAACCCGCCTGCTAATGCAGGAGACTTAAGAGACACGCGTTCGATCCCTGGGGAGGGAGAAGGGGATGACAACCCACTCCAGTATTCCCGCCTGGGAAATCCCAGTGGCAGAGGAGCCTGGCCGGCTAGAGTCCACAGGGTCGCAGAGTCGGACATGACTGAACTGACTTTGCATGCAGCGGATCACCCCCTCTTTATTCACTGTAGCAGCAACCCCACAAAAGCTAAGAATAGCCTGTCTCGCAAGCAAAGAAACTGTGTGACTTGGCTGTCTCGGGCCACTCAGTTGGCATGCCTGGAATCACAGAAAAGCGACTTTCTCTCGTGTAAGAAACTGCCTCTAGGCTGAGCTGAAACTGCTCCCCAGTGTCCCGGATCTCTGAATACAAAACCCAGGAGCCAAGCTCTGAAACTCAAATGTCACCCTCAGTGCTTTCCTGAACTCTCATCTCAATACTGATTAAACAAACCCTGAATCCATCTCTGTCCCCACTGTCAGTGCTCCCCCAGGCTCTCAGCTGGATCCTTGCACAAGTCAGCCACCTGCTGACCCGACTCCAGTCCTCCCTGGTCAACTCAGCTCCTCGCTGTCTCCAGTGGACTCTTTTTTTTCTCCTGTGAATAGTTGCTTTATCGCGTTGTGCTAGTTTCTGCTGCACAGCAAACTGAATCAGCTGTAGTATACATACAGCCCGGAGAAGGCAGGGGCGGCCCGCTCCAGTGTTCCTGCCTGGAGAATCCCAGGGACGGACAGCCTGGCGGGCTGCCGTCTATGGGGTCGCCCAGAGTCAGACACGACTGATGTGACTTAGCAGCAGCATCAGCAGAGTAAGACACGGAGAAGGAAATGGCAACCCACTCCAGTGTTCTTGCCTGGAGAGTCCCAGGGACGGCAGAGCCTGATGGGCTGCTGTCTATGGGGTCGCACAGAGTCGGACACGACTGATGTGACTTAGTAGCAGCAGGAGCAGCAGCAGAGTAAGACACAGAGAAGGAAATGGCACCCCACTCCAGTGTTCCTGCCTGGAGAATCCCAGGGACGGGGGGCCTGGTGGCCTGCCGTCTGTGGGGTCGCACAGAGCCGGACACGACTGAAGCGACTTAGCAGCAGCAGCAGCATACATATAGTCCCCTCTTGTTTGGATTTCCTTCCCATTTAGGTCACCACAGAGCATTCAGTAGAGATCTCTGTGCTAAACAGACAGTTCTCCTTAGTTACCTATCTTATATATAGTAGTGTATACATGTCAATTCCAATCTCCCAATCCATTAACAGAGCACTCTTTTTAAAAATTTAACTCCATCAGGTCACAGGTCTGTTGAAAACAGTGACCCTCCCCCATCACCATCTCCAAGTGAAAGTCGCTCAGTTGTGTCTGACTCTTTGCAACCCCCTGGACTGTAGCCTGCAAGGCTCCTCTGGCCATGGAATTCTCCAGGCAAGAATACTGGAGTAGGTAGCTGTTCTCTTCTCCAGGAGATCTTTGAACCCAGGAATAGAACTCAGGTCTCCCGCATAGAAGGCAGATTCTTTACCAGCTAAGCTACCAGGGAAGCCCTTATTTATTACAAGTGTTTCTTCATTTGTACTTAGTCACTCAGTTGTTCCTGACTTTGCGACCCCATGGACTACAGCCTACCGGACTCCTCTGTCCACGGGGATTCTCCAGGCAAGAATACTGGAGTGGGTTGCCCAGCAAAGAGAGTCATAATCCCTCAACCTGCCTAACAGCTTCCTGCGCATTCTCACCCAGATTGCCTCTTTAACCTCACCACAATCCACCCAGCACCCCTGTTCCCTCCCCCTCAGTTGCTCAATGAAGCAGTCTAGTCTAGTGTCTGTTATTGCTGTTTAGTTGATCAGCCCTGCTGACTCTTTTCTGACCCCACTGCAGCTTGCCAGGCTCCTCTCTCCATGGGATTTCCCAGGCAAGAATACTGGAGTGGGCTGCCATGCCCTTCTGAAGGGATCTTTCTGACCCAAGAATAGAACCCATGTCTCCTGCATTGCCAAGCAGATTTTTTTTACCAGTGAGCTGGGGAGCCCACCTCACGCTAATCCATCCTCCACTCTTTCCTTTTCGAGATGGAACTCGGGAGTTTTCACTGAGCACAAGGACTCCCTTGCAGATAGCTATGGCTATGTGACGAGACTGTGACCCACGGGATATAAGGGAAAGTGATGGCACTCAAAAGAACCTTCTTCTGTACTAATATTTAGTCCTCACTCCCCTTCCCACCCTCTCACCTCCCCACCCTTGGCCTCTGGCATCTACAATGTACTTTCTGATTCCATAAATTTGACCATTCTAGGGAGCACATTTAAGTGAAAACAGTGTGTGTCTGCACCTACTGTATACTGGAATGCATTTTTAAAGTTAACAACGCATGTCCCGCAGACGGCACCTTTTTCCTCCTGTGCTAGAAAGTAGGTTCTCACTAGTCATCTACCTTATACACAGTACTGTGTGTGTATCAACCCTAACCTCTCAATCCATTCCCCCATCCCTTCTAATAGAGAGTTTCAGCTTAGGAAAGTGAAGATTTGAGAGATGGATGGTTGTGACAGTTGAACAACAGTGCGAAATGTACGGTTAAATATGGTTAAAATACTATGTTTTATGTGACTTTTATCACGGTGAAACATTTTTTAAAAAGAAGCTTCTTGCTCTTCACTTTCTATTTGTTCTCAGGAATGAGAAAATGGACGTATTAGTAATACACCAGCTTTGATCATGTAGATGAAGATAACACCCTGGTGGGGATGGGCAGGGTGATGCAGCAACTAGACAGAAGGAACTCGGGTCCCTGAGGCTCTGCAGAGTACACCACAGCTGTACTTGGTTTGGGCTGCCCTATCGCAGAGCTGGACATGACTGAATGACTGAACTGAACTGAACTGAACTGAACTGAAAGATTCCAGTGCACTGATTTCAGAGGCGATTCCAGGAATCACCGCTAGGGGGTGGGGAAGTGAAACAGAGAAAGGAAAGTCAAACAGTGAAATGTACAACGAGGTGTACATTTCCTACTGATTGCGTATGGGCAGCTGGACCTCAGTCACAATGGGGATTACTGGGAGAGAGAAGAATGTGACTCAGATGTCCTGCCCAAGGAGCGAGGGAGCTGGGGTAGTTATGTACCAACAGCTGCAGACACTCACTGAGGGATACTAGAGAAGGGGGCACTCTGACTCCAGGCAGAGTGCTCTGGGGTCAGAGAGCGCCCCAGGCAGGTATAGGTGTTAGAATGTCAATAATCTGGGTGGACAGATGTGAAAGTCTTGAGGGGCCTTGGCTATCTCATCATACATATGTGTCTGCTACACTCACCCACCTCTCCATCCCTTTGTCATAGCTTGTAATTTTAGGAAAGAGAAATAAACCTATTTTAAGTCACATTTTTCCTTAAGTCACTTAAAACCTATTTTAAGTCACCATTCCTTAGGCTCTGTTAATGCATACGTTTCTGTTAAGGATCAACCTACTTTATACACTAGCATGAGACTCCCTGCATTCAAAGCCCATCTCCACCACTTATTAGAGGCAAGGGACTGAATTTTCCTGGCCCTCAGTTTCTCCTCCTGAGAAATGGGCCTATTTATATTTCTTCATGGGGCTGGTGTTTAGTGGTACCTGGGAGAATACATGCAAAGCACACTGCCTGGCCCAGAGTAAGCCAGCTGCTGCTCCTATTTCACACATAGGAGCCCTTTTTGAAAGCTGCTCTTGAATTTGTTTTGACAGTCCACATGGTCCCTGCAAAGACAGAACACAATGGGTCATCCCAGGGCAGCACCAGAGAATGTAACAGCAGAGGCTCAGTCTGCTTAGATGCTGCTGCCCCAGAGTCAAAAAGAAACTGGGACCAGAAGCCAGAGCCAAAGATCAAAGCCAGGAAATGACAGCCAACCTGGGAAGAAAACGACAGGAAATGAGACCAGGCCACAGGGAAGCCACAAGAGGAGGGAGGAGATTCCAGAGGTTCCCCAGTCTGCTGAGCTTCTCTGGCCCAAGCTTCCAGCCAGGCAGCAGGAAGCCAGTGCCCCATAAGAGTCTGTGAATGAGCAGGCAGGTGGCCCGGCGGTGGCCTGGCTGATTCCCAGCTCTGCTCAATTAGCACCTCCCTCATCATGCACCCTGGACATCGGCAGATGACTGGCCCTCACCCCTTCCTGTACCCCTTCTCCATTCCCCCAGCACCCAGGGGAGCAGAGAACTCACCCCAAGACTGGAAGCCGCAACTCCAGCCTTGCAAAGACCAGTCAGTGGGGACTAGGAATCATTAACAACTGCAGCTCTGCCCAGGGTAAATGCCTCCTGATGGAGTCGAGAGAGAAATGACTGCAAGCAAGTGCTGTGTCATTAAGATTAGTTGAAACTGAACCTAGGGGGTTATTGTTTTAACTGTTTCTCTCCACGGGTGCCATCACAGATGCAGAACTGGTCATTAATACTAATTACTCAGTCCACTTCTATAGAGTACTTTCCTGAGCCAGGTTCTGCATCAGCCTAGGGTCTCAGACACTAGGAGACAGGCTCCATGACTTTGATTAAATCACATCCAAGTGGGGGAGCAGCCAAGCAACCAACTATATGATGAGCCAGTGATTTTTTAAACACCGATTGATGGTAAATTTGTGTGTGTGCTACGTCGCTTCAGTCGTGTCCGACTCTGTGCAGCCCACCAGCTCCTCTGTCCATGGGTTTCTCCAGGCAGGAATACCAGAGTGAATTGCCATGCTCTCCTCCAGGGGATCCTCCCAAAGCAGAAATCGAACCCACGGTTTCCTATTACTCCTGCATTTGCAGGCAGGCTCTTTACTAGGGCTTCCTGAAAGCTCAGTTGGTAAAGAACCCTCCTGCAATGCAGAAGTGAAGTGAAATCTCTCCAGTCGTATCCGACTCCTTGCGACCCTGTGGACTGTAGCCCACCAGGCTCCTCCGTCTATGGGATTTTCCAGGCAAGAATACTGGAGTGGATGGCCAATGCAGGAGACTCCAATTCAATTCCTGGGTCAGGGAAGATCCACTGGAGAAGGAATACACTGCCCACTCCAATATTCTTGGGTTTCCCTTGTGGCTCAGCTGGTAACGCGGGAGACCTGGTTTCAATCCTGGGTTCGGGAGATCTGCTGGAGAAGGGAAAAGCTACCTACTCCAGTATTCTGGCCTGGAGAATTCCATGGACTACAGTCCACAGGGTCACAAAGAGTGGGTCACGACTGAGCGACTTTTGCTTTCACTTTTTCTTTACTACTAGCGCCACCTGGGAAGCCTCTAGACCTGGAAGTCCGTAGCTTCCTGGGCCCCACCCCCAGTGACTTCATCCAGGATCTGCATTTTTTCATTTTAATAGACTTTACCTGGTGGCTCAGACTGTAAAGCGTCTGCCTACAATGCGGTAGACCTGGGTTCGATTCCTGGGTCGGGAAGATCCCCTGGAGAAGGAAATGGCAAACCACTCCAGCACTCTTGCCTGGAAAATCCCATGGACAGAGGAGCCTGATAGGCTGTAGTCCATGGGGTTGCAAAGAGTCGGACATGATTGAGCGACTTCATTCATTCATTCATTCATTTTTTGGAATAGTTTTTAAATTCACAGAAAAATTAGGAAGAGAGAATACAGGGAGTTCCTAAACACCCTCTCATCCTTACATTCCCATAATACACTTATTAAAATTTATGAACCAATGTAGATGTTTTTATTAAAGGCCATTGTTTATTCAGATTCCCTCAGTTTTCACCTAGTGTATCCTTCTGTTCCAGAATCCCACCAGGATACCATATCACATTTAGGCTCTCAGGTCTCCCTAGGCCCCTCTTGGCTGTGACAATTTCCCAGACCCTCCTTATTTTTGATGAGCTTGACCACTGTGGGGAGAGCTGCTCAGGTATTTTATGGGTGTCCCTTCTACTGAAGTGTATCTGATGTTTTCCTGATGATCAGCCTGTGGCTATGGATTTGGGAAGGGGAACCAGCGAGGTAAAGCACCCCTCTCATCACATCATACTGCCTGGGTGCAAACAGTCAGTGTGACATTACTGTTGATGCTGACTCTAATCCCCTGACGGAGGTGGTGGTTGTCAGTTTGCTCTGCTGTAATGCTATTCTCTCTCTCTCTCTTTTTTTTTCCTTCCTTTAGTCACTTCCCTACTGTACTCTTTGAAAGGAAATTATATGCAGCCCACACTTTGAAAATCTGGAGTTGCTGGCCACACCACCCAAATCAATATACAGATTTAAAGCAATCTCTATCAAATTACCCATGACATTTCTCACAAAACTATTACCAAAAAATCCCAAAATTTATATGGGACCATAAAAGATCCAGAACTGCCAAAGCAATCCTGAGGAACAAGAACAAAGCAGGAAGTATAACCCGCCCAGACTTGAGACAATTCTACAAAGCTACAGTAATCAAAATAGTGTGGTACTGGCACAAAAACAGACATGTGGATCAATGGAACAGAACAGTCAGCCATAAATAAACCCACATACCTATAGTCAATTAATCTTTTCTTTTTCTCCACCTAGCATTAGAGAGCTAAATTAATCAATATTTGTGAACATTAGTAACAGGCTAATGTCTATGATGGATGAAGGCCTCTTAGAGGAAGTAAGTTTTGAGTGAAATCTGAAATGAAATAAGTCATGCAGAAATCTGGGAAAATAATGTTCCAACCTGAGAGAATAGTCAATGCAAAGGTCCAAAGATGGATATGCTTGGCATATTCAAAGCTATCACACTGGCAGAATGTCAGGACATTCAGAAGCCTCAGACAGGATATCTGGCCTGGGTCTTACAGGATGAATAGGAGTTTGCTGTTGTTGTTTAGTCACCAAGTCGTGTCTGCCTCTTTTGTGACCCCCTGGACCATAGCCCCACCAGCCTCCTCTGTCCATGGGATTTCCCAGGCAAGAATTGGAGTGGGTGGCCATTTCCTTCTCCAGGGGATCTTCCTGATCCAGGGGTCAAACCTGCACGTCTTGCATTGGCAGATGGATTTTTCACCACTGAGCCACCTGGGAACCTGAATAGCAGTCTGCCAGACCTAAAAGGGGCAGTGTGTTCCAAACAGAAGGCACAGCAAGGGCAACGACAGTGTGGGGACAAGATTAAACTGCACAGTGCTCTATAAAGTATAAAGGGATCCAGTCACACCAGCTGTTGCTCTTACTCACCAAGAAGGCACACAGAAGAGGAAGCAGTGGTACTAGAGCAGATGGTAAAGAAAGCTGAAGAATGCGGGAGGCAGCTTTGTCAGGGAAAATAAACATACGCGATTAAAAGAAACCAGTGACAAACACTGGCATTAGTAATACAGATGCAGCCTTCATCTGACAAGTCCTCTTGGTGCTCTAGAAGCACTGGAGAACGCTGCAGAAACTGTACACACTGGATCAAAATCACTCTTGCTGGTTCTGCTGCCACTGCTCCTACCGCTCCTTAGAAAAGTTACACGAAAACTCAGGGGAAATCATAATAGGAGATTAAGCATCACATTAGAAATTAGCCTGATTAGATGTTTATTAGTCCAGGCCCTCCAGAGACACAGAACCAACAGGAGAGAGAAAGAGACAGAGAGACAGATAATGAGGAATTAGCTCTTGTGATTATGGAGGCTGAGAAGCTCCATGACCTGCCACCTGCAAGGTAAAGACCAACCAAGGAAAGCCAGTGGTGTACGTTTCAATCCAATTCCTAAGGTCTGAAAACCAAAGCACTGATGGCACAAGTCCCAGCCTGTAGGCAGACCACTGATGTCCCAGCTCAAGTAGCCAGGCAGAGAGAGAGATTCCCCCCTTGCTCTGCCTCTTTGTTCTGTTCAGGTCCTCAATGGATTTGGATGATGTCCATCCAAATTTGGGAGGGCAATCTGCTTGACTGAGTCCCCTGATACAAATGCTTACCGGATCCAAAAACACTCTCGGATACACTCAGAAATTAATGTCTATTCTGAGTATCCCGTGGTCTAGTCCAACTGACACATGAGATTAGTCATCACAAGATGCCAGTTCCCAAAGAAAGGCATGAACAAGTCAACCTATTCTTCAGAACCAAAATTGACAGTCCTGGGCTCAAGAAAACCAGAGGACTGGTGTTGACTGCCCCCTCCCCTCCGTATGGACCTATCTCTCCAGACTAGGAAGAATTCACAAGTGGTTATCTTTCTGGAAGCAACAGAACATGGTGGTTAAGAAGATAAAGCAGGGAACTTTCCTGGTGGTCCAGTGGGTAGGACTCCACGCTCCCAAGTGCAGGGGATCTGGGTTCAATCCCTGGTCAGGGAACTAGGTCCCACCTGCTGCAGTGAAGACCCATCACAGCCCAATAAATAAATACAAACATTGTTTAAAAAGAATATAAGGTAGATCTTGTCTCATCTCATATCTGCCATTACTACGTGTGTGTCCTTGGACAATCACTTCCCTCTCTTAGCCTGCTTCCTCATCTGTAAATTGAAAATGATAATTATAATACTATCTTCCTCAAAAGCTGTGGTGAGAATTCAAAGATAATGCATGTAAAACACTCCATAAATGCTAGTTATTATGGATACATTTAAATATTATTCTTAAGACTCCTATTACAGTTAGAAAAGGTTTGGTAGAAAGCTTGAGAAGAAAATGTATAATGACAGGGTTAAACTGCAGATATTCAAATTGTGACCAGAAGGAGAAAGGAAGAAAGAATTCAACTTTATTAAGCACTAACTGTGTGACAGACACTCTTAGACCCTTTAAATCGGAGTCTCATTCACTTCTCACAACCATCTCTGAAGAATGAATTAGCCACTTACTGTCTTCATTTTTCAGAGACCAAATTTCAGGAAAGTTCAGTAACTTGTTCAAAGTCATAAAACTCCTAAATGCCATTTTTTTCTGACTGTTCAAATCTGTTCTCTTTCTATTACAGCAAATACACTTCTGCATGTTACCAACATCCATGCTGTTATTCTAAATTCTAAGGTTAATCATTAATCTCTCAAAAAGCACATCTAAATTCAACTCTTCAGGTTCAAGGTTCAAGAGCAATTCATTCAAGGATAACTGTGATTTTTGATGATGAGGTTTTTAAGAAAGTCACAGCTCTTACTAGCAATGTAACTTGGGGGTGATTTCCCTAAGCTCTCTTAGCCTTTATTTGCTCACCTGAAAAATGGTGATCATATATTTGCAAAGCTACTATGTAAATTAAATGAGATTATATATGAGAAAGCCGGAGAAGGCAATGGCACCCCACTCCAGTACTCTTGCCTAGAAAATCCCATGGACAGAGGAGCCTAGTAGGCTGCAGCCCATGGGGTCGCTAAGAATTGGACAAGACTGAGCGACTTCACTTTCACTTTTCACTTTCATGAATTGGAGAAGGAAATGGCAACCCACTCCAGTGTTCTTGCCTGGAGAATCCCAGGGATGGGGGAGCCTGGTGGGATACTGTCTACGGGGTCGCACAGAGTCGAACACAACTGAAGCGACTTAGCAGCAGCAGCAGCAGCATATATGAGAAAGCACTCAGTACAGTGTCCATGTCTTTAATCTGAGTCTTCAAATTAGTCCTACTGAAATAGTTGGAAAATCCTTTTCAGTCAGAAACCACTAATAACCTCACTGCTAACAGCCTTGGTTACTTTTGCAGCTATAAAAAAATTTCCTTGAACAAATTCTTTTGAGGAATTAAGAAAGCAAGGGATACAGTCTATTATGCAGAGTGAAGTAAGTCAGAAAGAGAAAAACAAATATCACATATTAATGCATATATATGGAATCTGGAAAGATAGTACTGATGAACCTATTTTCAGGGCAGCAATGGAGACATAGAGATAGAAAAAAACTTCTGGACATGGGTGGTGGGGAGGAGGAAAGAGAGGGTGGGCTGAATGGAGCGAGTAGCATGGAAACATACATTACCATATGTAAAATAGACAGCCATTAGGGACTTGCCATAGCGCTCAAGAACTCAAATTGGAGCTCTGTAACAACCTAGAGGGACTGGGGGAGAGGTTCAAGAGGGAGGGGACCTAGGGACACCTGTGGCTGAATCATGTTAATGTATGGAAGAGACCAACAGAATATTGTAAAGCAATTATCCTTCAGTTAAAATTAAATTTTTTTAAATAACAACAACAACAAAAGCAAGGGAGTTCACCTTTCCATTCCCAAGTTAGATTCTTTACCACTAGTGCCACATGGGAAGCCCCAAAACCGAAAGACAGTAGCAACTAAACTAACTTCATAACTCAATATTATAATTTTTTATTTTTATAAACCGGGGAGTGTGTTTCACTTTTGCTGTATATGAGTATGCAGGGGATATGCAAAAAAAAAAAAAATACACACACAGGATTTGTTAAAATAATATATATGTTGAGTTTGTTAGCTTTTAAAACTAAAATTTAGGAATAAGGCAGGAATACTAAGAGAGGTATAAAAATATCTCCCAGGTGTACAAAATCAGTGCTTTCCAGAGTTGCCTGATGCTAAGAATTAGCTGATCCATGAACTCAAGGGTGGGGGGTGGGGGCCAGGAAATCTGTGCTTTCGAGAGCACCCCAGGTTGTTCCTGAAACCTAGCAAATTAGGAAAATACTATTCAAACCCAACTTGCAAATTTCAAGATGTTTCACCTCCCCATGAGTCCACTAATTTTGGCCTCAAGTATTTTTGGCAATGCAACTATCAAATCATTAAATAATTCCCTAATGTGACTGACAATTAACTTTTAATAAAGAAAAGTACTGCTATAATTAATTTCAGAAAAGAAAGTACAATATGAAAACTGTCTGTCTCCCTGAGCGGTAAAGAAAGTCTTCTGACCACGCTGGAAGAGAGAAGCCCACTTCCAGCAGAGAAAGTGATCCAGGGCATCTCTCTGAACAGGTGATTTCAATCAGGTCCTACCCGCCACCCCAGGCAGGTGTAATGTTAGTAATGCCTGTCATCCAGCCAGAGAGAAGGTATCACAAGAACAGGGCAGAAGGAGATGACTGAATGGGAAGAAATTAGGAACAACTGAACTAAACAAAGTTAATCAATATTTAAATAATGTCTTAGGATTTACAGAGCCTTTTTATACAAACATCTTTTCATTTAACCTTTAGAACAATTCTGCAAGGTAAATGATCCTGACTCTACAGTCAAGGAGATCAAGGTTCAAGCTAATTATCAAATGGTCCCTGGGCACAGGTTTTTCAGATTCTAGATTCCAGGTTTTTCTACATTTGGAGCTGCTTTGACGGACAACACTGGGTTAGAGGGAAAGGGTTTCTTCAAAGCAATGCAATAAAGAGGGAAACCGTCATGACTCAAGCAGAATAAAATATAAAGAGGAGAAAAGGATAAGGACTCTTAAGCAGAAAACAAGACAGAAGGCATCAGAGAATTCAGAACAGGAAAGTGACCAGTGACTGCAAATCCACCTCATAAATCTTGAAAGCTGTGCGAGGGGTAAAGCTTGTCAAGGCAGACCCAACACTGAAAGGTCCTTACCACGATGGAGAATAGTCCATTATTCCTCACCAGGTGCCAGCCCCAAGAGCACAGGAGTGCAGAGATTACAGGGCACAAAGTTCATCACACTGAACATGGTGCCCTGGGCCTGAAGACCATAAATCAGAGAAAGATGTGCAGGGCTGTGGGGCTGGAGGGGTGGGTGTGAGGTCGGATGTCCCCTCCAGGGTCTCCCCTCCAGCCCTCTAGCCTCTGTCCTGATCCAGACCTCCTCATCTCTGCCCTGATCTCTTGAGCAGTCACGCTGCCTCCAGCCTCACGAACTGTGTGCAAAGCACCATTTCAAATTGCAACCTGATTCCTCTAGTAAAAGATATCCAGTAACTCACATGATGCCTGAGATATGGCTCAGGGTCACATTAATAACTCCAGCACTGGGGACTTCCCTGGTGGTCCACCGGCTAAGGTACTGTGCTGCAGGTGGGCCCAGGTTCAACCCCTGGTCAGGAAAATAGATCCCACATGTTGTAACTTGAGTTCGCATGCCGCAACTAAAAAGATTCCGTGTACCACAACTAAGACCTGGTGCAGCCAAATAAATAAATAAAATATTAACGATAATAACTCCAGCACTGCGGTCAGGCTGCCTGGGTTCAGCTCTCAGGTCCGCTCCCACTGGCTGCAGATCCTTAAGGGTTTACTTATCCTCTCTGAGCTTCCTCTGTGAAAAGGGGGTAATGGTGATGCCAGTGGCACCTGCCTCCCAGCCAGCACTGAAGCACTTTGCACAATGCCTAGCCAGTGGCGTCTGCTCAGTTAGTGGTGGCTGTGATTACTGCCGGTGAAAATAGCACTTCCAGGAAAGTACAACTGGATCATTTGTCCAGCGCATCCTTTGCTAGGAACTGTCCCAGTTTAGGATGAACTCCTGGCCATCGCAAAATGATTCTGGGCCTCCATCTACTAGTAGCTCATTCATTCAGCAGTCTTTAAGGGTCTACTAGAAGCCTGAAACTATTGTCAGTGCTGGTAAACCTATTTTTTACATTTTATTATTCTATACAAATTGTATATACTTAAAGTCTGCAACACGATGTTTTGATATACACCTTATGAAATGACTAGTCCTACAGTCAAGCTAATTAACACATCTATTACTTCACAGTGACCTTTTTTAATGTAATAAGAACATCTAAGATCTATAATATTAATATCATAATACAGTGTTATAACCATAATCCCATCATGCTGTACCTTAGACCTCTATAACTTACTCATCCTGCAAAACTGAGATTCTGTACCCTTTGATTAGCATTTCCTCTTCCCCCCACGCTTCCCCTGCTCTGGTTCTATGAGTTTGACCGTTTTGGATTCCACATATAAGTGAGACCATGCGGCATTTCTCTTTCAGTGCTTATTTCATTTAGCATAATGTCTTGTAGGCTCATCAGTGTTGTTGGAAATAGCAAGATTCCTTCTTTTTAAGGTTGAATAGTATTCCATTGTGTGTGTTGTGCGTATTTATCACAATTTCATTATCCATTCATCTATCAACAGACAATCATGTTGCTTCAAGCTGCAGAGAAGACAAGATGGTGGTTATCCCCTCAAGACTCTGATTTTATTTTTCTGCATGCTCTCAGTGCCCTGGCCTTTCTCCCACAGGAGCAGCTGCTGAAGACCATGGCTGTTAATCCTCAGGATGAGAGCGACAGGAAGAAGAGCAGCCTGGCTCCTCAGTGCAAAGACTCGGATTCACAACCAGGACAAAAACCAATAACTATAATGCCCAACGCTTAAAAAATAAGGCTTCACTTCTAATAAAATGGCAACCCACTCCAGTATTCTTGCCTGGAGAATCCCATGGACAGAGCAGCCTGGTAGGCTACAGTCCACAGGGTCACAAAGAGTTGGACACAGCTGAGCGACTTCACTTCTGATAAATTATTGGCTACATTTCTTACCACAGACCCTCAACCTACATGTCTCATTCTGACCTCCTCTACTGGATTCCCAGCACCTGTTTTTTATAACATCACAGAG
Source organism: Nanger dama (assembly GCA_917880005.1). NCBI lineage: Eukaryota > Metazoa > Chordata > Mammalia > Artiodactyla > Bovidae > Nanger > Nanger dama. The sequence continues at coordinate 22,079,327 of CAKJTW010000025.1, read as the reverse complement.
CCCGATTTCCCAAACCAGACTGTTGCCCGAATTATCTGGAATGCTTGCTAAAAGTAAGATCACCAGGCCTGTCCCCTGGAAATTCTAATTCTAGGAAGCAGCCTAGAAATCTGTATTTCTAAGCAGAGTTTCAGTTAAGTCTTATTTTGAGAAACACTGAAGAACTCTGATATAACACGTAAGGCTATGATAAGTAATTTCGGAGATTTTCTTAGCTAGAAGACAATCCTATGCAGTTAACACCATTGCCTTAGGGCAGCGGTCCCCAATCTTTGCACCGGGACCGGTTTCGCTGAAGACAAGTTTTCCCCAGACAGGATTGGAGAATGACTCAAAGGGTAATGCGATGGATGGGGAAAGATGGGGAGCGGCAGAAGAAGCTTCTCGCTCACCCCTGCTGGCATCCTGCCCTACGGCCTGGTCCCTAACAGGCCTCGGGGCCGGGATCGGCCCACGATCCCTGCCTTGTAGTTTCTGTTGTTAAACGGCTGATATTTGTGCATTACGCAGCAGCGACTTTGATGGACTCTTAAACAATCACCAGGAGGGTGAAGTGGAAATTGGACACAAAGAAGGTAAGTGACTTACTTGTCCAGGAGAAAATGATGAAGTTAGGCTTTCAAACTCGAGTCAGCCACACTCTTGCTGCTGCTGCTGCTAAGTCACTTCAGTCGCGTCCGACTCTGTGCGACCCCATAGACGGCAGCCCACCAGGCTCCCCTGTCCCTGCCTGTTCTTTATTCTGCACTCCTTCAGGGGTGTGCTGGTGGAGACTATGACTACAGAGGCCGCGAAGGTTCTCCTCTCCGCGGTGACACTGTCCACCTGCGCGCCGGGCGGGGCTGGGCGGGAGGAGGAGGGGGGTGGGGGAGGCGAAGATACAGCTGGGCGGGTCGGAGGGGCGGCGCGGAAGGAAAGTGGGTTCACTCACTGGAATGGAGAGTGTAACACTGCGGACTGAGCTGGAGGGGTCAGGGCCTGGGCTCCAACTACACTGGGTGGCTTGGAAATTATTAAAGGTCAAAGAACGCCAGCAACCAGCCAGCCAAGGTGCTGGTGACCTCTGACCCCTGACCTGACTCTTGGCCTCTGTCCAGTCTACTCTGCTGCTGGGTGGGAGTCTGTGTCCTTCCTGCGGCTGCTCCCACCTCCTGAGGGGCCCCTTCCCCAGTCACCGCATCCCTGACTGTTAACGCCCCCGGCTGGATTCCTGCACCTCCACAAGCCCTTACTTGCATTTCCCTCGGAGTCTCTTACTTTGAACCCGTGATACTAATCCTCTCCTCTACTTGGACGAGGAGTCGCATGAGGTGGCCGGGAGGCCAGGATACAACCCTGTAGCTCTTGCCTGCGGGGTCACGGAACCGGCAGCACGCGCTCCGAGACACCCTGGGCGAGGCGGCCAGAGCGCAGGCCGTTCTGGAGCTACGCTGTGGCTTTCTTGCTCCGGGTTCCATTCTCCTCTCTCGCTCTCTTTCACTTGCCATTCCTTTTCCTACCTCCTCCTCTCTCCTCACCCTGTCCCCTCCCCTCCTGACTCAAAATTTCTTCCAGTGGGCTTTCGCTTAAGCGCACTAAATCTCAACATGCACTCTCTCCATCTCTCCTCCTCCCTCCTCGAGCTCACCACCATCACGCGCTTAAGCAGGAGGTGAGGCCAGTCCGCTGATGTCCGGTCTTCGGGAGGCACACGCGCGGCCAGCCCCCACGACCGGCTTTTGTCCAGGGCCGGTTTCCTCTTTATTGCATGTTTGTGGCCCACAGCAGGTAGCAGGCATCACTTTAATCCACTTCACAATTCAATTCCGGCTCGCCACTGGGTTCCCTCCAGATCCTGCGGCTCAAAATGTGCCGATAGAGACTCAGGATGGCTGCAGGAAGTCCCCAAGAGCGCACCAGCCGCGGTTCCAGAAGTCTGCGGAGTGAGGGGGCTCTCAGTTCCTGAATCCAATTGGTTCAAGATCAGGTTCCTCCAGGCCTGGCCTGCTCCTGTCTGGTACATTTTCTCAAATTAAACAGTCCACACCATGTCTCTTATGAGATGGGAATATCGCTAGTGTCTCAGAATTTTCTTTGAAGCCCGAAGGTCACAAGTGGCCACAAATGGGTCACGGGGCCCTCCGTGCATCACCCACCTTCAGCCTAGACAAGCTTAGGAGAGTAGGAGGAAGGGTTTTGTGGACGAGGGTTGCCCATCCGGCAGAAAGTATGTGACATCCCCGTCCCTTCTCCATGAAGGAAGGAAATGACAAGGGTTCTGGTGTTCAGCCCACCTCAAGCCCCAGGGAACTGCCTGTGACTGCAGAGTGGAGATAGAACCCCCTACGCAGAAGGTGAAGCGCGGTGTAGGTTTACCATGGATTAGGCGGACTCCACTAAGAGTACTGGGCTGGAGCCATACAGGGGGACGGCCCGCAGGCTGAAGACATGCGAGCAGGAAGAGTCCGGATCGGTTCCCTCTGAGTCAGAACTGAGGCGAGGCTGTTAGCTCGCCAGAGGCTGCATCATCCATGCCAGAAATATGCCGCCCCCCAACCCCGCGCCCCAGGGAGGCAGGGCTTCAGGGACTCAAAGAATCTCTCCTTGAGCATTTGGGCATCTGCCACACTGAGAACATCAGGACCAATTATGCCAGCAAGTGTCAAACAAGAATTACTACTTCCCTCTAATTCCTTCTCCCCAGAAGCAGGTGAATGGAGAGGAGAGGGCAGGAATTGGAAGGCAGGGTGAAAAAACAGACCTCCCTTCCAAGGCAGGAGGCTGAGTCTGAGTTTGCCCTGAGCTGGGGACTGGAGGACAAAGAGAATTGGGTAAGAGAGTGAAATTTTAATTTAAATCAAACAGAACTTGTTAGTACTCTAAAAATGAGTCTGTTCTGATACAAGAAATTGCCAGAAAAGCTCATATCTCTGAGATTTTACCCACAAATAGGAAGTGGGTATTGACTTAAAGAGTCTTGGTTGGGAAAAAAAAAATTATTTTCAAATTTTACTCTACAACATTCAGCCCTTTCAACATATATATAAATTATACTTGTCGTTCGGTTGTGCTCAGATGTAAGGTATGCTGGAACTTTGCAGGAGACAGGGGGTAAATGTGGACTCTGAGCTGGGAGGAGAAGACAGAATATGAAACCAAAGAGAAGGGGTCTGGGGGAGCTAACCTGGCTTGGGACAGGCTGGTGTGGACCAACATGTGACCCCCCTACCCAGCTCCTCAAGTCTGGTTCCCCACATACCTGTCTGGGCCAGTCTGACTACACATGAAGATGCTGTAGCAGTGGGAGTCCAAAGCTCAGGTATCGGAGGGGAAGGGGATACCGGTGGGAATTAGGCATGGAACTTGGGCTCTAGTCAAATTGACTTCTAGTCAAGATCTTCTAACCAAAGGTGGGACTGGAGAATTACAGCAACCAGTAAAGTATGAGGCAGAGAACTAAGGCCGAAACAAGTCCCATGGACAGAGGCAGAAGAGCTAGCTGTGTACAAACTCAGTTCCATGAATTTGCTTCCAACAAAACGTCTGCACAATTGCCCTCTCTGTGCTCTCTGTTCAGCCCTTGACTGGGTTAAGTATATCTTCTTCATAGCATTCTGGGCTTCACTCTAACTTAGCCTTTATATTACTATTGTGTAATTGTCCCCTTGCTTTTCTGTCTCCTTCGCAAGGCCTGGGGGAAAGTCTGTTTGAGAGCAGGGATCCAGCAAATCTTTCTTGAGTGGCTGAGTGAATGAATGAATGAAGGAAGGAAGAACTGCATAGGTACCTTGAACCAGTTCCTGGTGGTGCATAGGTCCAAAATTTGGTTACCACCAAACAGACTTTAGTAAATGGTTTAGGGGATGGTTCAAAGAAGAAACCAAGAGTGGTGGCTAGCTGCTGAAGCCTGGATCTAGGGTACAGGGGAATTCCTTTTAAGGACCATAGTGTTAAGGGAAAGGAGTACAGGAGCTTTCTTAATCGTGATGAGCTCAGGACTTGAGGAAGAGAAATCCTATAGGTGGACCATGTCAGGAAACCCAGTGGGAAATTGTTGAGGAAGGCAGAGTTCAGGGAAGCAAGATGGCAGCTATAATCCTGTGATCTTTCTAGAGTGTTTCACGAATGACCCTGAATTGTTTACAGCATAGGGGCCATAACAACGTTGTTTAGTCGCTCAGTCATGTCTATTTGCGACCCTACGAACCGCAGCATGCCAGGCTTCCTTGTCCTTCGCCATCTCCCAGAGTTTGCTCAAACTCATGTCCATTGAGTCGGTGATGCCATCCAACCATCTCATCCTCTGCCATCCCCTTCTCCCCCTGCTCTCAATCTTTCCCATCACCAGGGTCTTTTCCAGTGTGTCAGCCCTTCATATCAGGTGGCCAAAGTATTGGAGTACATCTTCTGTATTAAATATTAATAACACCAGGACAACCAGTCATCTGTGATGCCTAACACTGTGGCACTACATCTTATCAGTGGAGGAATCACATCCAAGAGGCAATGATCCAGCTCCTACTGAATCTAGTTCCCACTGAATTACAGCTACAGAAGAATAATGTCATTTGGGAACATATGCTAAGAACACCTTCCCAATAAAATGCTTTAAATTAAAAGGCAGTGTTTAAATCAGAGTGAGCATATCAATATCAATGAGATGCAACTGGTTCCAACTGCCAGAGGGACACATCAAAATCCACCTCACCACACATACCCATTTCACCACGGAAAGGAAAGCTGGACAGACAAGGAGAGGATGGTCAGACATCACACCCAACATAATTTCAGATCTCTGAGACCCATGCCAAGATTCTGCCAAACCTTATGGCATCCAAGAGAAGGGAGTTAGATAGAAAAGGCATATGGCTAGGGTGGGAGGGGGCTGGGGATAAACTGCACAAGGAACAGACTTGCTTTTCCAGAGGAGGTCTGCTTCAGCATCAGACTGTTGAGACAAAAATATGCTGTTTGAAACCCCCCAAATGTCCTCGGTATTATTTTTTAACACCAGGAATTGTGTCCTGGGGTGGGGGAGGCTGCATCCAGCCCACACCTTACAAACACACAAAGTGCAGACATGTGGACGGGAACACAGGGAAATGCAATTCCCAGAAATCTAGACCTTCTTGGGTGCTGTCAGAGGCATCTGGCAGAAGTAACTTGATTACTTGATTCAAGACCCACACTGTATGTTTTGCAAGTATAATTTTTTTTTTATTATTTCTTAAGGGGTAAAAAAAAAAGTACACACATAAAATTAAGGTTTGGCATATTTTTAGTGTTTTTGCCAACTGTTACATGGGGGAGGGGTGTTAGCTTCAGTTCTTTAAATTATGTATAAAAAAAAAAAACCAAGTGGTCATAAGTAATTTAAAAAGAAACAAAAGAAAAGTAAGCTATCACAGAAAGCCAAAAGGCTACTGAGTGAGGAAAAGCCGCCATAGGAATTTCAGAAGTGGATGAAAATGGTGCTCAGAGAGAACCGGGTCAAGCATAGAACACCCAAGCAACAGCCAGTCCTTCCGTATTTAACGAATCCTGGCCATAAATCTAACAATACTTAGACACGGTGCCCAAGGGCATTCCCTAGTTCAATCAGATATGTGACACTGAGTAAGTCACCCTCTCTCAAAATCAATTAAGAGTTTGGAGGACCTACAACATGTCTGCTACTATGCTAAATTTCATCATCATGCACTTTTAAAAATCCTCATTACAAGTGGAATGTACAATTGTTATTACCAACTTCCAAGTGAGGACACTGGAGGAAACAAAGGTTTCATAACATTCCCAATGTCACACAGCGCCCTAACACATCAGGACTGGCTAGGGGATGGATGTCAGAGTTAGCAGGTAGTACCAAACCAGGAAACCAGCCAAGGGAGGAGAGGAACCAGGGCAGAAGAGTAGCAAGGACATGTGATGTCCTGCCCAATCTGACCCCATTTTATCTCGTCCACCGAAGCTTCTGACCCTCAGAAAACCCAAAGGAGGATTCAAACGCAGGTCGTGATGATGATGATGATGAAGACTGATGAGGATGGGAATAATGGTAAAGATCCATGATGAAGAGTTTAACAGTGATGATAAATAAAGCAGTACCATTTATCAAGCCCTTTCTATGTGCTAGGCGTTGTTAGGGGATTTAAAGTCCTTTATCTCCTCTTATTGTCCCTTCCTATCACCTTGTAAGGGAGAAATGGTCATTATCCTCCATGTTACAGATGAAGAGACTGAGGCTCAGAGGGAAATGAATTCCCTAAGGCAACACAGCCAGTAGGTATTAAAGCTGAAACTCACATTCAAGCCTAGACACTCCAAAGGCCATGCTCTTAACCAGTACACTTACTTGACGGCCTTCCCATAGCTCAAGTTAGTCAGAAATCCACTATGGGTCTGCTAGCCTACACTGCACCCGGCGAGGAAGATGGCCAAAGAATTGAGTTGGCCAGAAAGTTCATTTGGGTTTTTCCACAAAATAGTACAAAAAACCCAAATGAAGTTGTTGGCCAACCCAATAATTCCTAAGGTTCCATGTAGATCTCAAATACTAGGATCATGACTTTGTAATTATCATTACCATTCAAAGTAGGTTTACCTTTTAAATTTTGGTAATTTTTGTTGATGGACAGAAGTTTTCATTTTATGGACTCAAACTTGAAACTCTTAAAATGATTATTTTTCTGTGACCTCAGTGCTTGGTAAGGTATTCTGCTGCAGAGGAAAAAAAAAGATAACTCTATTTTACTTTTGTTCATTTTCTTACTATAAATTCTTTAAACTCTTGAATTCATCTGGAATTCATTTTGAATATGGTAGGAATCAAATCTGAGATCCACTTGTCTAGCTAACCAGTGTTTCTGATAAAAGCCTTCTTGTTGCCTCTTCCCACAATTACTATCACAAGATAAGGCATCTCAAAGCTGAAGTTTTCCAAGTGCTTTTCCAATTATGTGAATTCCTACCAATACATCTGTGACTCTCAATCTTCCTAAATTATGTCAAGGTAATTCAATATCAAATCTTTTAACAGATTAAAAAAGGAGGGACTAGAAAATAAAGCTGATATCTGATATCTTACAGCAGACATTTGATATCCCCCACTCACAAATTTCAATGAAAATGGCAAACAAACTTTAAACACTCCATTAGCTATTTGTAGACTGATCCCAGGGAAGACAACTAAGACTGGCATTACCCCAGGGCATGTACAACATTTAGGAAACAGCTAATTAGTGTTCAGTGTGGAAGGCCAGGCAGTGCTGTCTTGGAGATGGGATGCCCCATGTGGAGAAACAGTAAAGTCACATCTACAAAATAAATAATACGGAAGGTCAGAGGGAGAGAATATCTTTTTTTTTTTTTTAATCTTCTTATGAAAGAGATTTACTCCAAGTAGCAGGAGAAATTTTTGAAGTATTTATGTCATACTCTCAGCAAGATTTAAGGATATATTGCATCTATGAAACTAAAAGAGGCATAAAGAAGTAATGATCTGACACGAAGATAGACTGGATAGAGATAAAAATGAAATTGGAATTAAAGCTGTTATGGAAGCAAATAGATACTGCAGAAAATCAGATTACTGAAGTAGAAGAGCAAAGTAGAAAAATAAACATTTTTTAAATGTAAGAAGACATGTAGGATATACTGAGATTCAAACTGCGTATGACCCTAATGTCTGCAGTATTCTAACCTTGATAACAGCTTTGTGTTCAATCGTCAGACTCTTTGTGACCCCATGGACTATAGCCTGCCAGACTCCTCTGTCCATGGAATTCTCCAGGCAAGAATACTGGAATGGGTAGCCATTCTCTTCTCCAGGGGATCTTCCCGACCCAAGGATCAAACCCAGGTCTCCTGTCCATTGCAGAGAGAGTCTTTACTGTCTAAGCCACTAGGGAAGCCCCTTTATTGAGGTATAATATACATACCATATAATTTACCAGATAAAGTGCACAACTCAATGCTTTTAGTATATGTACAGAGATATGCAACCATTATCACAAAATAATTTTTAAATATTTTCATCAACCCCAAAAGAAACTCCATACCCCTTAAGAATCCCTAAACTCCTTATCCTCCATCAACTACTAGCATAGGCAACCAATAATACACTTTGTTTCCATAGATTTGCCTATTTGGATATTTTGTATAAAAGGAATCATAAAATATGTTGTCATCTGTGGCTGGGTCCTTTCATATACTGTATTTAATTTTAGATTCATTCCTTTCAATACTTTTCAAAATCCAGTAATGGACAATTTGGTTGTTTTCAGCTTTTGGCTATTATGTACTCATAATATATAATATTATATAATAATAATAATATATCACATACATATAATAATACATAATGCTGTTATAATATTCATGCACAAGTTTGGTTTTTGTCTGTCTTCAGCAGAATTACTGGGTCATAGAATAACTCTATGTCTACATTTTCAGGAACAGATTGGTTTTCCAAGGCAACTGCACTATTTTACATAACTACTAGCAGTATATGAGTGTTCTAATTTCTTCACACCCTTGCCAACACTTGTTATTATTTGTCTTCTAAATTATAGCCATCCTGGTAGGAATATAGCAGTGTCTCATTGTGATTTTGATTTGCATTTTCTTTAATCAGCTAATAATGTTGAGCATCTTTTCCTATGCTTATTGGCCATTGGTATGTCTTCTTTGGAGAAATATCTATTCAGCTCCTTTGCCCATTTTTAATTGTGTCTTTTATTATTGAACTATAAAAATTCTTTATTCTAGATCTGAGCCCTTTATCAGATTTATGATAGACAAAAATTTTCTTCCACTCTATGGATTATCTTTTCATTTTACTGATGATGTCCTTTGAAAACTTTTGAAGCAAAAGTTTTTAACTTTGATGAAGTCCAATTTGCTATTTTTTTTCTTTGAGGCTTGTGCTTCTGTTGCCATATATAAGAATTTCTACACTGAGATCAAGATTTGGGCCTATTTTTTTTTAAAGAATCTTATAGTAGTACTGCTTACTTTAAGGTTATTAATCCAGTTTGAGTTAATTTTCCTATATTGAATGCAATAGGGGTTTGGCTTCATTATTCTGCATTTGGATATCACGCTGTCCTAGCACCACTTCTAGTCTTTAAAGTCACTCTGTTAATTGCCAGGAGAAACAGCTCAAAGCCTCAACCCACATAGCTGTAGGAAGTTCAGTGCCATCACCACTGTTTGTAAGGATTCCTGCTTAGAGAAATGTGTCACACTTCATCATCACTCCTTCTAAGCCTCTTTCTTCTGGGCTTTTTTCTATCACAGATGCTATATGGCTCAGAAAGTAGATGCCCATCAACTGCACACATTGCAAAAGAAGTCCATGGTCTGCCTTCCAATTCACTTTCCTCTGAGAAAAGGGATCCCAAGCAGGTCTCCTCCACAAGCATGGCCTGGATGAAGTATATATGTCACATAAACAACCTTGCCACTCCAGCCATAGCTGATGGTACCAGGGAGCAGCTGCGAAGGTATGAAGAAAGCCAGATCTTCCTGTCTCAGGGATCACACCTGGTCTGCTGCCTTGCAGGCAGATTTTTACCGTCTGACCACAAGAGAAGCCCCATGAACTCTTAAGATGGCTGGACATAGACACTGCTTTAGAGGTATATACTATATGTGTGAGAGCAAACTGAACCCATCAAATCCTCTGTTTTGGGAAGTGCAAATATTCTCCCTAAAGTTGTGAGATTAATGGGAACTCTTGATCACAACAACCAATTATACCAAAGATGATTTTGGCTTAGACATCTTTTTCAGGGATCCCACTGTGACACTATGGATATGATGTCTTGTAATAAAGTCCTGAAAGTAATCCTTTACTCCATGGAATAGCTTTATTTGGTTTTGTTATGTCATTCTCCATTCACTTTTTTTTGGTAAGATTTCAGATTCTTAAGAATGATCTCCAGGTTTCCTTTTAATCCATCTCAGTTGAGAATATCTAGATTATGCTACTCTGTGATTGGCTTTAAACTCATCAGGTTCCATATTCTAAAACAGTACAAGTAGTGAAGAGAAGTGAAGTGAAGTCATTCCGACTCTTTGCGACCCCATGGACAGTAGCCTGCACCAGGCTCCATGCAATTTTCTAGGCAAGAGTACTGAAATGGGTTTCCATTTCCTTCTCCAGGGAATCTTCCCGACCCAGGGATCAAACCCACAAATGATATGAAAATCTCCAATTCTTATCAACTGGGGAAGAATTATCCATAATTACCTCTAGCCTAGAGTATGTTTTCTTTTCTTTGAGATTTAATGATTTTATTTCTATTTTTTTCCTTGATTATCATGCCATTCAGGCTTTCTATTTCTTAGAATCAATTTTGATCATTTCCTCCCTCTTCAGGAAACCATCCATTTCTAAGTTAATCTGTTCCAGCTGTTCACATGATTGATTTTTAATTTAATATTCTGTATATCTATTATTATATTACTATTCTGAGCTACATTTTTATTTACATCATTTCTCCACTTCTGTTGTGATTAAAATTTCCAGAAGTTTGTCTCTTTAAAGAACCGGTTCTGACAAATCTACAAATTCCACAGTTTTCTACTTTTAAGTATTTTTTAATAACGGTCTTATTTATACTTTCTTTAAAGTTTTCATTATTTTTCTAGCTTCTTGGTATAAAAAATTTAATATTTTTTTCCAAAAACTTTAATTATATATTTTTCTACCTCAATCTTTATAAATGGATTATTTATAAAGGTCTATAAAGGTACATTAATTTGTGGTTAAATCAAATATTCCATGCATCCTTGAAGGGATGTTGTTATGATATTAATATAATAATATAATATGTATTACATAATAATGTTAATATTTAGATAATTTCATCCCTTTAAAAATTACTTCTATTTAAGAATAATGATGTGTTGAAATGTGTTATTTTCTTTCTTAATATCTTCGGTGCTTTTGTTATGTATATTTTGATGTTTCCTTAGCACGTGCACTTTCATTACTATCGAATCTCCACTCCCAGTTAGTGTTTCTCAGTGACTGGCAGCATCAGCCTCACCTGGGAATTTCTTAGAAATGCAAATCCTCATGACCCAGCCCAGACTTAATAAATCAGAAACTCTGTGGGTGGGGCCCAGGGATCTGCTTATTAACAGACCCTCCAGGTGATTCCGAAGCAGCTTAACTCAAAGAACTGCAGATCTACATCAGCTGTTCTAGCAGTATAAGATAATTCTAATAACTTGGTTAACAGTTACTATAAGCACTCTACTTTCTTGTTTCTGTTTTCCTGACATATTTTTACATTTTATTTTATTGTTGAATATAGCAAACCACTGAATTTTATTTTGTGATCAAATTTCAGAAACTTTAACTTTTTTAAACAGTGAAGTTTAAGCTTTATCCATTTACTCTCATACTTATTATATTTGGTCTCTCTAATGCCATTGGGGCTTCCCTGGTGGCTCAGTGCAATCTGCTGCCCATACTGGAGACAAGGGCTCGATCCCTGGGTTGGGAGGGTCCCCTGGAGACGGAAATGATAATTTGCTCCAGTATTCTTGCCTGGGAAATTCCATGGACAGAGGAACCTAGCAGACCCACAGGGTCGCAAAGAGTCAGACATGATTTAGCGACTCAACAACAACGCCATTTTATGCTTTCTGGTTTTTGTTTCTTTGATATTTCCTTTCTGTTCTAATATTCTGTAGGTTAAACTTTATTTTACTCTTCTAAAACTTTTGAAAATCTAGTAGTGAATTGCATGTAAAACTTTCAAAAGCACTCTCAAATCAATCTTTATTTACCAAAGACTATCATTTTTACTGTACGCTATTAAAGACAAGAAAATCAGCAGCTGTATTTTTCCCTTGCCCTCCGTTCTTTCATTTTGAATTCAGATAATATTATTTTCTCCTTTAGATATATAAAATATGTATAATTTCTTAATATATAGTCCTGTGCCTTCTGTGCAAATACATTTATCACTAAATTAATATATTCAGTGCTTACCACAGTGTAAAATGTCTTAATGAACTGGAACACCACCTTGTCACTACTTTGTTATGCAATATTATGTGGGTGTTATGTCTCTCCAGGTACCAAACATACCTGACGGTGTCTTCCTATACCCTTCATATGAGAGCCACAGCATTCTCCAGTAAGTTCTACATACACTACGACACTGTTTTCTAACATTTACTGTTGCCAAGAATTCTGAAATCAATCTTCTTTTGCTCATTTGCCAGAACTAGGTTTTTTCCTTTTTATTAGGATGCTTGTACGATTACTTCTTTTTCTTTGAAATTCAATTTTCTTAATTTTTAAAGGTTTTTAATCCATAAATCCTTTTTTCATATTTTCCTCTATTTCCTCTACTCCATTTGTTCTGGATTCTTTTCCTAGACTGCCTATTAATTATGAAGTTAATTTCTTCTTTCTGTTGCTTATAGAGGTTTCCCTGGCGGCTCAGTGGTAAAGAATCTGCCTGCCAACGCAGGAGATGCAGGTTCAATCCCTGGGTGGGGAAGGGGCCCTGGAGGAGGCAATGGCAAACCACTCTAGTATTCTTGCCTAGGAAATCCCATGGAAAAGGGAGCCTGATGGGCAACAGTCCATGGGGTCCCAAAGAGTCTAACATGACAGAAGCAACTAAAACACAACTCCTTTCTCTTGCTTATAGATGTCATTTTTTTTTTGATGTTGCTCTAATATCTTTGCCCCTTTCTTCTGCATTCAAAGAATATCTAAAATTTGTCTTCCCCCTCACTTAACTGCTTCTTTTAATAGTATATGGTCTCCACTTTCTTGGTTCCTATATGAACTTTATTTTAGTTACTTTATTTGTTACTCTTTATGCATCATTTTGTTTTCCTATTCCTTTCTCTTCCATAACAGCTTGATCAGTTAAACAGAAGCAAGTACCTCGTCTATCTCGTTAGGAATTATATTTTTAATGTATTTTTGGTTTCTCATAAGAAATTTATTTCAGAATAAAGTGAATTTGCTTAGTCACAGTACATTACCATGCTTCTCTTGTGCTGAGAATTTTTCCATAAACCTTATATTGATTTTTTTCTGTTCTTATCTTTATGAAAGAAATAACATACTTGTCCAGGATTGAAGCATTACCAAGAAAGAACTGCTTAGAGACTAGTCAGTATTTGGGTGATGAGTAGTAAAAGAGGGTGTCCCCTCAACTCCTTCATATCCTATATTCAAATCCACAGGAGAGAAAAGTAGCAATGGGTTATAAATGCAGAGATTTAGCAACTTGGAAATTAAACAGGGCCACTTCTGAAATCAATATCTGTAACATCAAAGACAGGAAAATACCTTATGCTGTGACCTCATTGGGTACATTCCTGGTCCTACAATGTTCAGGGCCAGAAGGAAAGTAAGGCCCAGAGAAGTCAAGCCACCTCCCCAGCTGTGACACAGTCTAAACCTGAATCCAGGTGTCTGACCTCCAAACTCAACTTTTCTTCTTTTCCCTGAGTTATCCCTGTCTTCTCTGGGATCAGTTCTGTTATTGCATTATGCTTTTTTGCTTCTTTCCTTCATGCATCTGGTGATCAGTGGTTGTATTCATATCGCTGAATAAAGGACTAGGTTGATTAATGATGAGTGTGTGTTTGCTCTACCATCACCAGCATTCCCCTCCCTACCCCTTAGGGAGAGGCATGAACACGGGCTCTCCCTCTGCAGGTGGAGTGTGTTCACTGGGAAGCATCTCTTTAAGATGTGAGGGTAGGGAACAGGCAGCAACATCTCCAATGCCCAATGGCCTCAAAGTCAAGATAAAGAAAACTGGTAAGATTTGTGGGGCCTGGCCTCTTGCATGCAGATTTCCTGATTCCTTCAGAAAATATGCTTCTCTCTTCAGCCTTAGATGGAAAGGACACCCACTCTGCAGGTAGATTTAATGGGGCAAAGGAGGGAAGTTTAAAAAGTTAAACAAGCCAGCCATCCTACAGACTGTTGTTTTTTTTTTATCTCTGTTGTGGACACTCCTCCAACTCCCATGCAGTGTTCCTCCATACCGCTGACTTTGGCAAGTGGGCAGGCTCCCCTTCCTAAAGAAACTTGCCTCCCTGCTGTTCTGCTGCTGTCTTTAGGGCAAGACTGAGCCCTGGCCCTCTCCATTCTGGCTAGCCCATGAGTTTAAACTCAATCTGCTTTCTATTTTCTAGAAATCCTTCAAAATATTTGATGTTCTAACATGCCACACTACTTCCTCATTTTAGTGAATCATGTTGATGTTCTTAAGGGTGAAAGGGGTTGAATGCTTGGGCTCAGTCTGCCTTCAGGAACTGAAACCTAGGCGGAGAATTTCTAACAATTAAACTAACAGAGAGCTGCAGAGAATATTAAGAACACTATTTGCTGTAAATTGGTGCAGCCACTCTGGAAAACAGCATAGAAGTTCCTCAAAAAAAAAAAAAATGGATTTGTCATATGATCCAGCAATCCCACTCCTGGGCATATATCCAGAGAAAATCACAATTAAGAAAGATACATGCACCTCTATGTTCACTGCAGCACTATTTACAATAGCCAAGACATGAAAGCAACCTACATGTCCACTGATAGATGAATGGATAAAGATGTGGCATATACAAACAATGGAATACTACTCAGCCAAAAAAGAATGGAATAATGCCATCTGCTGCAACATGGATGGACCGAGAGGTTATTATAAGTGAAATAGGGCAGAAAGAAAAAGATAAATGCCATATGGTATCAATTATGTGGAGTCTAAAATGACACAAATGAACTTATCTACAAAACAGAAACAGACTCACATAGAGATTAGACGTGGTCACCAAAGCAGTAGAGAGGTGGGGGAAGGGACTGACTGAAAATTTGGGACTAGCACAGCCATTACATATAGAATGAATAAACAACAAGGTATGACTGTATGGCACAGAGAAGCATATTCAATATCCTGTAGTAAACCATAATGGAAAAGAATATGAAAAAGAATGTATAAATATATATACATATGATTGAATCACTTTGCTGTATAGCTGAAACTAACACATTGTAAATCAACTACAATAAAAATTTTTTAAAAGAATATTAAAGACACTTTAAGTACCTTAAAAGAATATATTTTTATTCTAAAATTTAAAATTTTATAATTATGTGTCATAATCCTGGATAGTATATAAAAATTGTTTGTTCTATGAATTCTATAAATTTTATACTTTATATTTACATATTTTATATATTGATAATTTACATTTTATATAAACTTTAAAATTCTGTATTTTTTAAATGGCCCTATATTTTTTCATAATGATAAAAGAATGTTTTAAGAGTGTGTTGGGAAAATATCAGAATAGTGGCTTAAAATTCTGTCCGAAAATTCTATAACCATATTGGTGACGTGTTAAATCAATTTATTGTAGTAATCATTTCACAATATACACAAATACTGAATCATTATGTTGTATGCTTGAAACTACTATAATGTATGTCAATTACACCTCAATAAAAAAATAAATCTAAGTCAGAGGAAGACAAATACTACATATCACTTACATGTGCAATCTAAAATAATACAACAAACTACCAAATATAGCAAAAAGAAGCAGACTCAAAGATATGGAGAACAAACGAGTGGTCACCAGTGGGGAGAGGGAAGGGGGGAAGCGGCAATAAAGGGGAGAGGAGAAAAGGGTCATTCAATTCAGTTCAGTCACTCGGTTGTGTCCAACTCTTGCAACCCCATGAATCGCAGCACTCCAGGCCTCCCTGTCCATCATCATCTCCTGGAGTTCACTCAGACTCACGTCCATCGAGTCCATGATGCCATCCAGCCATCTCATCCTCTGTCATCCCCTTTTCCTCCTGCCCCTAATCCCTCCCAGCATCAGAATCTTTTCCAATGAGTCAACTCTTCGCATGAGGTGGCCGAAGTACTGGAGTTTCAGCTTTAGCATCAGTCCTTCCGAAGAACACCCAGGGTTGATCTCCTTCAGAATGGACTGGTTGGATCTCCTTGCAGTCCAAGGGACTCTCAGGAGTCTTCTCCAACACCACAGTTCAAAAGCATCAATTCTTCGGCACTCAGCTTTCTTCACAGTCCAACTCTCACATCCATACATGACCACAGGAAAAACAATAGCCTTGATTAGATGGATCTTTGTTGGCAAAGTAATGTCTCTGCTTTTTAATATGCTATTTAGGTTGGTCATAACTTTTCTTCCAAGGAGTAAGCATCTTTTAATTTCATGGCTGTAGTCACCATCTGCAGTGATTTGGGAGCCCAAAAAAATAAAGTCTGACACTGTTTCCACTGTTTCCCCATCTATTTCCCAGGAAGTGATGGGACCAGATGCCATGACCTTAGTTTTCTGAATGTTGAGCTTTAAGCCAAATTTTTCACTCTCCTCTTTCACTTTCATCAAGAGGCTTTTTAGTTCCTCTTCACTTTCTGCCATAAGGGTGATATTATCTGCATATCTGAGGTTACTGATATTTCTCCTGGCAATCTTGATTCCAGCTTGTGGTTCTTCCAGTCCAGCGTTTCTCATGATGTACTCTGCATAAAAGTTAAATAAGCAGGGTGACAATATACAGCCTTGATATACTCCTTTTCCTATTTGGAACCAGTCTGTTGTTCCATGTCCAGCTCTAACTGTTGCTTCCTGACCTGCACATAGCTTTCTCAAGAGGCAGGTCAGATGGTCTGGTATTCCCATCTCTTTCAGAATTTGCCACAGTTTATTGTGATCCACACAGTCAAAGGCTTTGGCATAGTCAATAAAGCAGAAAATAGATGTTTTTCTAGAACTCTCTTGTTTTTTCCATGATCCAGCGGATGTTGGTAATTTGATCTCTGGTTCCTCTGCCTTTTCTAAAACCAGCTTGAACATCAGGGAGTTCATGGTTCACGTATTGCTGAAGCCTGGCTTGGAGAATTCTGAGCATTACTTTACTAGCATGTGAGATGAGTGCAATTGTGCAGTAGTTTGAGTATTCTTTGCATTGCCTTTCTTTGGGATTGGAATGAAAACTGACCTTTTCCAGTCCTGTGGCCACTGCTGAGTTTTCCAAATGTGCTGGCATATTGAGTGCAGCACTATCACAGCATCATCTTTCAGGATTTGAAATGGCTCCACTGAAATTCCATCACCTCCACTAGCTTTGTTCGTAATGATGCTTTCTAAGGCCCACTTGACTTCACATTCCAGTGTATCTGGCTCTAGGTGAGTGATCATGCCATTGTGATTATCTTGGTGGTGAAGATCTTTTGGTACAGTTCTTCTGTGTATTCTTGCCACCTTTCTTAATATCTTCTATAAAGACCTACAAGACCTTTTAGAACTAACACCTCCAAAAGATGTCCTTTTCATTATAGGGGACTGGAATGCAAAAGGCGGAAGTCAAGAAACACCTGAAGTAACAGGCAAATTTGGCCTTGGACTACAGAATGAAGCAGGGCAGAGGCTAAGAGAATTTTGCCAAGAGAACACACTGGTCATAGCAGATACCCTCTTCCAATAAGACTCTATACATGGACATCACCAGATGGTCAACACCCTAAATCAGACTGATTATATTCTTTGCAGCCAAATATGGAGAAGCTCTATACAGTCAACAAAAACAAGACCAGGAGCTGACTGTGGCTCAGATCATGAGCTCCTTATTGCCAAATTCAGACTTAAATTGAAGAAAGTAGGGAAAACCACTAGACCATTCAGGTATGACTAAATCAGATTCCTTATGATTATACAGTGGAAGTGAGGAATAGATTTAAGGGACTAGATCTGATAGATAGAGTGCCTGATGAACTATGGATGGAGTTTCGTGACACTGTACAGGAGACAGGGATCAAGACCATCCCCATGGAAAAGAAATGCAAAAAGATACAAAATGGCTGTCTGGGAAGGCCTTACAAATAGCTGTGAAAAGAAGAGAAGCGAAAAGCAAAGTAGAAAAGGAAAGATATAAGTATCTGAATGCAGAGTTCCAAAGAATAGCAAGAAGAGATAAGAAAGCCTTCTTCAGTGATCAATGCAAAGAAATGCGAAGAAATAGAGGAAAACAACAGAATGGGAAAGATCTCTTCAAGAAAATTAGAGATACCAAGGGAACATTAGTATTCATGCAATGGTTACTAGAGAATACATTAAATAGATATAACCTATAATTTATGCAATAGCCTAAGATATTGACAGATCAAGTTAAAATGAAGCTGCTGCTGCTGCTAAGTCACTTCAGTCGTGTCCGACTCTGTGCGACCCCATAGACAGCAGCCCACCAGGCTCCCTCATCCCTGGGATTCTCCAGGCAAGAGTACTGGAGTGGGGTGCCATTGCCTTCTCCGAAAATGAAACTATTTTCTCATAAAGAACCATTTGGTAAAAGTAAAATAAAATTTTAATAATAATAATTTTTAAATGAAACTCTGTCCCATGAAGCCCCGAAGTTCAGCAAAGGTGGCTCAAGGATGAAAGAGGAGGGTGAGAGAACAGACTCCCAGTGTCCCTGCCCTACTTCAGAAACAGTACCACTCTTCCTACCACTCTCATCTATTTCATCTAGAGATTTTGTATATGATTTTATCTGAAAAATGGTCACCATTGCCTAAAAACTGTTTGAAACACATTGTGTTAGAAGCTTTATATTTGGTTTATTTGGGGACACTGATTTGTAAATAGGCTTTTTTGTTTATTTAATAATCACTAAATTGGCTTCTTTTAACAAGCACAATTTATCTCATTCTAGCTTTTGGAATGTGTTCTCCTTGACTGCATCACAGGTTTCTCCTGCCACCTGGTGGCAACAGATGTCTATTGCAGGGGCAATGTCTAAATTTAGCAGGTATCTGCTGAAGTTGCAAATACAACTCACAAGGCTATTCTTAGAGATTTTTTAAAACATCCAATTACAAGTTACAATTCTACATCCATTGTGTCATTTTTCCTCCCACCAGATTTCACAGTGGGTATTCGTCTTCTTCCCTATTTTCAGCAGAAAAAGAAGCAGCTCAAGAGCTAAGAAACTGACCTTAGATGATAGCCAGACAATAATGGGATTAGAACTCAGCGCCAAACTTGCAGCAGCCATGACAGTGATAGCTTCGTGACTATCATTAAGGTCTTAAATCTAGGATATTTGGGTTGGAGGTACAATATTGGTGGCCATCAGAATAGAAGAAATATTTGAAGGTTGATCAAAAGTTGAAACCAAGAAAAATGACACAATGGGGTTCCAATAAACAAAGCAAGACGGCCTGGCTTAGGGACAGCAGGTTAAAGAAAAGGAAGCTCATACTGCTGGCAGTCTGAAGTCACAATCTGAAGAATGAACATCTTTGTCTATTACGTGAAAATGCATAGTAAGAAGGAGGAGGAGGAAGAGAGGAAGGGGCAGAGGAGACCTAACAGTTCTGCTCTCCACTCTACTCTCCATGGTCCAGGTCAGATTTAAAACTCTAGCCCGTATTTGTTATGAGAAACACAGATGTGACAAAAAGTAACAATAAAGTATGACTGTTCACAGCCTCTTTTCCTCCTTACCCCTCTTTCCCTAAACGATTATTTCTTGCCAATTATTCAATCAGTGCCTGGACATTTTTATAAATAGTGGGATAATCAACAAGAGAGGGAATGTAAGAGGGAGAGGATACCTCTTAAAAGGAAAAGGAGAATTAAAAGCAGAAAAGGGAAAGAAGAACGAATGGAAAGAATGTATCCAGATATGGGAGACCTTACAAGCTGGGTTTAGAATTTGGGGTGGGAGAGAAGTGAAGCTTTGAGAGTATGTGTTGTATGGGAGATTACTAAAGAGAGAATCTAGCTGGGCATAGCCTTAGACGGGTCACCAGGTAGGAGCAGTCACACAAGCAAGACAGCAAGTCACGAATCCAGGCAGATGGCCAGACGTGCACAAAGGGGCACAGGTCAAAATTCCTGAGGAAGAGCCCAAGGCCAGTTGCGACTTTGAGGCAAAGTCTACAACAGAAACCAGCTCGTCAGCAGAGATGGATCCTGAGCAATAGATGCCAAAAAGAAAGGGTCATATTCCAATGAACAAAGGAGAGGAGATTGAAGAAACCTTCTGACATATTCAAGTGCAATAGGAGAGAAGTCTGTCCAGGCTTAAGAGCACAGCTCTGCCATTTTCTAACTGGTGAACCTGGAGACTTCTTCCCCTCTCTGAGCTTCCATGCATCCTCTGGATAGTGAGATGTGGCTGGGTGATCTCTGAGGGCTCTTTCAGCCCTGACCCTCAGCCTCAGCACCCCACTGGGCTGCAGGCACTCTAGCTGTCTCCTTCCCCGGGACAGGTGAGACTGAGAGAAGCTGGTCCCCTTTGACTGCTGTTGCCAAGGGGAGGCCCACCACCAACCCCAGCCTAGCAGCTTTCTCATCACCACAGCCTTCTCCGTTGTCTCCCACCTGCCTTTAGTGCATGACCACCACGAGGCTCCAACACTGCATCCCTCAGCATTCCCCGTGCTCTGGGCCTCTGCCTTTGCTCTGTCCTCTCTCTACCCAAAACAGGAATGTCACCTGCCAAACATATTTTTATGCCTCTAAGTATTGTCTATGAGCATTGCTCTCTTCTCCTGATTCCTAGACTCCTAGAACTCTGGAGTTGAATGAGTTTATGATCATTATTTGTCTTCCATTTCAGATGTAATCTCTGTTGGTATTCAATAAATATTTACTAATTCATTTATCAAAGGATGTATTAATAAACAAGATGTGCAGTGCTAACAAATGCACACACTTCTCGCTATATTCACTGCCAACATCTCTATCATCTGAATTTTTCTAGTAATTCTTATCTGTTCTCCTTACATCTGTCTCCTTGTCCATCTTTCCTCCTTTTAAAACTTTAGACGTAATATTTATCAGAGCTCTCTGCTCTACTCAGAGCTCTCCTGACAGAGTTAAAGGCATTTGCAAACTCCTGTATGATCAGGGAAATTCTCTGTGCCATGCTTTGCCTCCATCACTCCACCCAGCCACACTGGCTTTCTTGGTGTCCTGCAAACATGCCCTAATGCTAACTCTTCTGGGACTCTGCCCCCAAATACCTGCCTGGCTCACCCCTCACAGCCTTCAACTCTTTGTTCTCATGACTTTTCTCATGGAGGGTTTCCTGTCCACCATATTTAAAATTTTCAACATGGAATTCCCTACAGCTTCTCCAGCTTTACAATAGATAACATAATTTACATACTGCTTTTACTGTCTATCTCTTCCAGTAAGTTCCATGAGGAGGGGTTTGGGGCCTGTTTCATCCATTGCTATATCCACTGTAGCTTGTCACTCAACATTTGAAATCCCTGGTTCTCAAGTTGTTTGACTACAGCGTGGTATCTCATTCAAGTAAGCTAATCCAGCAGCCAAAATAGTTTGAACCTTTTGTTGTGGTCTTTAAAAACTCTGAAGAAGATAGTAATCGTAATCCAAGTAAGAGGTCTTAAAATTTTCCCTTCTACCCTAATTCTTAGATTCCAGAGCTGCTTCCGCCAACATCTTCACGTCTTTCTCTGAACTCTCCCCAGGTACCCTGTCCATGTGAGGTCTTTATTCTCCTTCCTCATGGAACCATTCCACCTATATCCCCAGCAGGACTTCTGTTCCCCCCCTCAGAGCCACTCTAGGATGGCTCTCTACTGAGGGAAGTGTGTCGAGTCCTCTAAGAAGCAAGGTTCTCTCTGTGTGCTCTTCCCAAGGTAACTGTAATAAAGAAATTTGGGGGTAATAAATTTGTCCATTGCTTAAAAATGCAACCTCAGAGAGCAAACAGGTCAGGGATTCCAAAATGTTCCCAAGGAGTCACTATATGTGTTATTGAGGCACTTGTCATTAACTTACCTATGAGCAGTGGGGCAGAAGTTAGAGATTTCCCTCCCCTCTAGTCTGTTTTTTTCTGGAGAGTTTGGAGGCTGGGGGACTGGAGCAACTAGCTAGAAGAGAAACTGAGTCAAGCCCTGGCAGTCCTGTCCCCATACTCAGGTGCTCAGCTCGCTGTTTGGGAAGTCTGGCTACCTAGAGAAGCACTTTCCAGGAAAACAGCCAGGCCACAAAGTTCTTGATTCCAGAGACCTGGTTATCTCAGTTGGTGGACAAGACTCTCGAGTTAAGAGAATAGGCACTTACTTGGAGAAAAACCCAAGAGTGACAGGACCCGAGAGCTTCTGTCCTTGAATCAGAGGAACTAAAGAACAGGGACCAGAATTACCACCTGAGCCGTCACCAGAAGGGGAGAGGGAAGAGCTGGGACCAAAGGTGAGCCAAGCACTCAGGAATTCCCTTGAGAGCAAATGTTGTGCAGGAAAGGAGACTGGGGGAGTCGTGATGGGGTCACTTGGTCCCAATCAGGCCTGAGGGCCTTGACTCTAAGCATGTGAGCAAAGCTGCCCTTGGTCAAAATGGACACAAGGTCTGAAGCAGAATGAAGCTACAGGTGGGGCCGTCAGAAGACATAGGGTGGTCAGAAAATTCATCTATTTATTCATCCCACAAATATTTACTGAGTGCTTACTATTGCCAGGTACTCTAGGGGCTGACATCCTAGTCAAGTGACAAATCTCTATTTGGGGGACTTCCCTGGGAGACAAGGGTCCGATCCCTGGTCCAGGAAGATCCCACGTGCCAAGGGGCAACTAAGTTCATGTGTCATAACTACTGAAGCCCAGGCACCTAGAGCCCATGCTCCACAACACAATAAGCTACCGCGATGAGCAGTCCACACACCACAGCTAGAGACCAGCGCCCACTCACTGCAGCTACAGAAAGCCTGCACACAGCAACAAAGGCCCAGCCAGTGCAGAAAAAAAAAAAAAAAAAAAAAAACCTCTCCCTGGGACAAGTCAGAACCAGAGAACGTCCTCTGTACCTGCCCGGCCCACGCCTATGGTAACTCTGACAACAAACTGCAGGGAGTCCAGTCGGCTTGCGCTATGTATTTATTTTAACCCCAGAAAAGTTTAACAACCAAAATAAAATCATAGTGCCTTGAAAAATAAAAGAATGTCCATGGCTGATTTTATTATTGTTATTTCCTAGAACTCTAGGCAGCCTACTCAGGATTCCAGGATTCCACAGAGCACAATTTAAAATCCTTTGTCCTCAGTCAGGCTGACCTTCCAAAAACCAGGTGGGCACACTCTCTATTCCCCCAGCAGCAGTAGCAGGGAGATATATCAAAGGAGAGTGAGCTAGGCTTCATTACGGGAGCTCTGAGGCTCGAACTGGGCCTCCCAGAGGGTCCATGTGGACTTATAAATAGATGCAGTAAAAGAGTAAATAATGAATTTGTGCAATTGGAGGAAAGAGCTCTAAAGCAGTTCTGGCAATGTGGAGACAACCATTTAAAAAACAGTGCCTGTGCACACATCTCACCCGGCAGATATAATGGCTTCATATACATTCATGAGCTTTGGTCTCCCAACTCTTCCTCTTTCTCAATCACAATCATAAAAGACAAAGAAAAAGTGAGAAGGGGGAGAAAGACAGATAAACTTTAAGGCTCCGAATTGCAAACACAACCTACAGTGTGTAAATTGCTTGGAGACCTTTGGAGGGAGAATCAAGGAAATGAAAAGTAGAACATACAGGAATATTGCTGTTTAGGGGCAAGTCTCTGCTCTGGGCATAAAATCTTGTCTGGAGAATGGCTGAGAGGCACAGCCTGAACACAAGATTGCCTTGTATAAAGGACGTGCCTTGCTCTTCACTCTGCATTCCTCCGTCTGCCTCCTGTGGCTGTATCCAAGGTCATTTACTTGTGCAAGTACCAAGGCTCTATGGTTTTAGTCATATGAAAAAAACAAGGGCCCAGGAGTCCTGGCTCTGCTTATCAACTTCTGTTATCCCAACCCTCCCAAGTACATCTTTTTTAAAGTGAGATATAGTTGATTTAAGGATATTACATTAGTTTCAGGTGCAGCCCATGTGGGGCAGTGGTAAAGAATCCTCCTGTCAATGTAGGAGATGCAAGAGCCGCAGGTTGGATCCCTGGGTCAGGAAGATCCCCTGGAAGAGGAAATGGCAACCCACTCCAGTAGTCTTGCCTGGAAAACTCTATGGACAGAGGAGCCTGGCCGGCTACAGTTCATGGGGCTGCAAAGAGTGAGACTTGACTGAGCAACAGCACACATGAGCCAGGTTGCTCTTCTGAGAGGCAACCTGCCACCAAGTCAGGGGGTCTCAGAGCTTGAACCATGGAGTCTGATTTCCCGAGTTTAAATCCTAGCTCAGCCACTTTTTGTTTAACCTGCACTTTCTTCCATAAAAGAGTTAAGGTCATCTGCAAAAAAAAAAGGCTTTTCAGTTTTGTGCATTTGTACATGTGTCACCTGGTGATTTGGGTAGGAGAATTTACTGCTTTTAGAAATAAACAGGCACGCACACACAGTGAGGAAGTCAGCTGCCAGTAACTTGAGGTCAAGTTATTGTTACGTGCTAGGGTCTTGTGCCCTCAAAGGCAAGTGCTTAGTCTAACTTCAGCGGGAAGGAATTGAGCAGTGTGGCCGAAAGGAATGAACGAGAGATCACAGACCAGCTTCCGTTTCCACACCAGGCTGTGTGCTTAGACCAAAGGCAGCCGAGAGGCAAGCAGCCAACTCAGCAGGGTCACGGGGCTCGGGTGCCCCTTCCCTGTGAGTGAGACTGACCCCAGGCCCTGGAAAGCTGTTAGGGGGCTCGGGGCTGCCAGAGGAGCAGCTCTTCAGAAGAGATGTGGAGATGAAGGTCGTGCCCATTTGTGTTGAGCCCTGGCCTTGCTGCAGCACTGAGTAGCCTTGGCCCAGAGCCAGCTTGGATAATTACATTTCACCTGCCCAGACTCCCCCATGGCTTCCCCTGAGAGGCTATTCCTCTTCCACGGCTGCCGTGATCCAGAACATAAATACTCTCTCAAAGGCAGTATTCTATGCCTGGGCAGCTGAGGTATAGTTCCTTAAAAGGAAAATCCTCTTGTAACTACACACTTACTCTCATTCCTTCATTCCTTCGGCAAATAGTTATTAAGCAGCTACTTAAGTGCTAAGCACAGTGCAGAGAGCCGGAGTGAGGAAATGAGTAAGACAATAAATTCTCTGGCCCTGAAGCAGCTCACAGTCTAGCAGGAAAACCATCAGGATGAATGGTGAACGTCTTTTAAAATGAAATCTACGTGGAGAACCAAAAAGATAGATTCCAGATCTGCACAGAAGAGTTAAGGATGGTTTCCAGTGTCGGCAATGTGGGAACTGAGCTGTTAACTAGAACCTCAGTAAGCAGATAATGAATAAGGACATACACCTGGGTCCACAAACCTGAGCTACCAATCCCTGACAGGGCATGTTAAAACACGTATTTCTGGGGCTCATCCCAGAGTTTTAGAAGGTCTAGGGTTCCCTCCCCAAGAATTATATTTCTAACAAATTCCCTGTGATGTTGATGCACCTGACCTGGATGTCATGAAAGAACCTATACTCTAGACTTTTATATGGGCTGTTTTACCCTGCTTGATCTGAGATTGTCTGAGGTGGGTGAACATGATCAAAAATGTTCCTTTTTACCACCAGAATTTCAAGGATTCAGTTATAACCTTTAAGAACAAGTGTTTGTATTTAGTGGTGCTTAATCTCCCATTTTTTTCTCAAATTACAGGGTTTTAAAAAGTGTTAGCCAATAATAGGTAACATGTTTTTTTTTTTGAAGGTCAGCTACATGCTAGGCATCATGCTAAACATTTTTCATACACTGTCTCATTTAGTCCCATGGAAGTGAATACCGTTACAATTCCCATGTCTCAAGTGAGGATAAAAGTAAGTGAAAGTCACTCTTTATGAGACCCCATGGACTATACAGTCGATGTAATTCTCCAGGCCAGAATACTGGAGTGGGTAGCCTTTCCCTTCTCCAGGGAATCTTTCCAACCCAGGAGTTGAATCCTGGTCTCCCACATTGCAGGCAGATATTCTTTACCAGCTGAGCCACCAGAGAAGCCTAAGAATGCTGGAGTGGGTAGCCTATCCCTTCTCCAGAGGGTCTTCCAGACCCAGGAATCAAACCAGGGTCGCCTGCATTGCAGGAGGATTCTTTATCATACTGATAATAGTTAAGATCAACCCAAGGTCAAGTTATTAATTGACAGATTTACTAGAGTCTATGCTCCAATACTATAGTTTACGGCATCCTTTAGCATCCGTATTTTGTTCTATAAAATAGGTTAGCTATTTCATAGAACAAGACCAGAATTTTTCCACATCCTATTATGTCATTAACCTACAGTGGTTTCCTGAATCTGTTTGCAAAAATCTGCCAGCACATAGCTGGCAGACACGATGGAGTGTAACAATCATCTTTCAGCTTCTTAATAACCCTTGTGCATTGAACAATCAAGAAAATGGAAGGGTCAAGTGGAAGGCAACGCCCTGTAGGGCTATGATTGTGTTTGAGGATTTTCTGTGATGACGCCTGGGGGATATATGGGCATTCTCAGCATATTATGAGTGTAAGAACCTCTCACAACATCTGTTCCAACAACATCTCTAGACAGTACATGCAGTATCATCCTTAAAAGACAATGTTCAGAAAGCCCTAAGCCATTGTTGATTTTTTTTTTGGCCACCTCCAAAGAAGAAAGCAAAGCAAGCAATTCAAGTCCCAGCTCTCTATATGCAGCTCTACTGGTTATTTAGAATCAGGTAGTTATTTAGCCACTAGGTTACATGGCTAAACTGTGAGACAGAATGTGGCCTATGAGACTATACAACATCAGAAATCTGTGACCTAGGACTTCCCTGGTAGTCCAGTGGTTGAGCCCACCGTCCAAGTGCAGGGGACACGGGTTTGATCCCTGCTCAGGGAAGAGTCCACATTCTATGGGGCAACCAATCCCATGTGCCACAACTACTGAAGCCCACATACTCTAGAGCCCAGGCACCACAAGAGAGTAGCCCCTGCTCACCCCAAAACTAGAGATAAAGTCTGCATACAGCAACAAAAACTCAGCCCCCCCACCTCTGCAAAATTGTGACCTGTACACCAGGGTTATTTTAATGTAAATTCCTAAAAGCTGGGGATTACTAGTATGGCTGCTTGATGAAGCCACATGGACCAGGACACCCCTCTTGTGAGGATATGAAACTCTTTAAAGGGCATATGTGAGTGCCCTTCTGGAAAAGACAGCGCTAAAGAAAATTGCAGGAGGAGGACCCTCCCCAAACTGTCCCAGAAACAAGCCTGACCCACAGTCCGAGGCTCACCAGCAGGGTTCCTGGGATTAGGTTTCTTATCATAGGCAAAGAATTCCCAAGGTAAGCCTTCATATGTAAGCCTTCTCCTAAATCTGTCCATATTACTGGATTTCAGTCTCAGCACGAACCTGGACTTGACTCTGTCCCTGAGGCTCAGGTCTGGAAGTCTCACTCTACTTGATTCCAGGAGCCCTCCCATCCAGTTTTCCAGGGCCTAGGCACTAGTATCCGTAACAGTCCCACCACCAAAATTATCTCCACACCTGCCGCTGGCTAACATCTTATTTCAGACTGGGCAGAACAGCACTAACAGAATGCTGCCTCCTGTCTGAATTCCAGGAAAATCTTGGCTTTAGCTCCTGCTGCCTTGCTCCAGACACCACAACACTGCCAAGGCTGCTGCTGCTGCTGCTAAGTCACTTCAGTCGTGTCCGACTCTGTGCGACCCCATAGATGGCAGCCCGCCAGGCTCCCCCCGTCCCTGGGATTCTCCAGGCAAGAACATTGGAGTGGGTTGCCATTTCCTTCTCCAATGCATGAAACCAAAGTCACTCATTCGTGTCTGACTCTTTGCGACCCCATGGACTGCAGCCAACCAGGCTCCTCCGCCCATGGGATTTTCCAGGCAAGAGTACTGGAGTGGGGTGCCATTGCCTTCTCCGGTCCAAGGCTGCTAGTTCACCAAATTCATCTCTTCTTGGACTCATAGTCCAGTCTCTTTCAGTTAGATGTGGCTGTATCATTCAGTTTTACCAAAGGGAAGTGAGTCATGGTATTTCAAGTTTAGTTCATAAAAACCTTACATGTGCCTCCTTTCCCTTCCAGGACAACCTTAAAAGTATTTATTGAAAATGGCAAAGTTGTGCTCACTTTACCAGTACATAAACTAAAAACTGGACTGATACGGAGATGAGCATGGCCCCTGCAAAAGGATGGCACCCAAATTCATGACGCCTTTCACTTAACCTATAATGGAATATAATCTGAGGGGAAAAATAACTGAATCACTTTGCTTCTAAAAAACAATATTGTAAACCAACTATACTTCTTTTTTTTTTAAACTGCAAAGCTTATCAGCCTGGCTCTTCGAATGCCTGTGCAAAGCATTGTTCTCCACCAACTTAAAATGTCTTGAACTCTTGTTGGAACTGAAAATCAACTTGAATGTATTTGACCCATTATACATTCAGGAAACTTTGGTTACTGCAGTTGGCGTAACCAACTAATACAAATGGATCAACTCTCAATTCACTAAATACTCCCAGTCAACATATTACTCACTTCTTTTGCTTTCCTAGTTTGTTGTTGTTGTGATTGTTGTGATAGAAGATGTGGAAATTGCCTTCTTTAGGGTAATCAGGAACTTCTGAAACCAGATGGAACTTCTGTTAACCTAGGTTATAAACACTGTTAGTGGTATTCTGGATCCCTATCTGAAATATACTCTTCTGGCCATGCTTGAGAGGCTTCGAACTTGAACCAACAGAGTGCAGAGATGAGACACAAGGGAGAAGCATGGGGAACACAGTTAAGACCAGTGAATTATCATGACCATGGCCAATTGTTGCACTTTTATTTGCCATGAAGGGAATTCCTTGATCAGAAGAAATGCTATGTGGAATACTATGATGTACATAAGGCATTCTGTAAACCCAAGGATGATAGTTTTGGCAGAAGCATTGCATTCAGGGAAATCAAATCCATGTCCAAAGTGTCTGTTCCAGTAAGAGCAAAGTGTTGCCCCTTCCATGATGGAAGCAGTCCAGTGCAATCAAACTGGTGCCATGATGTAGGCTTAGTACTGTTCTCTATGGCTGGCGGATTGGGCACTCAGCAGCAGCTACAGCCAGGATGGCTGTGGAGAGAAGTCCATGTTGTTGAATTCATATATAACCTCAATATAAATTGAGGATTGGCCGTTCCATTTTTGGGGAAAAAAAAAGATTATTGGAATTTTTATAGGGATTGCATTTGAGTCTGTAGAGTGCTTTGGGACATACTGTCATTCCCTGGTGGCTCAGACGGTAAAGCATCTGCCTGCAGTGCGGGAGACCCAGGTTCGATTCCTGGGTCGGGAAGATCCCCTGGAGAAGGAAATGGCAATCCACTCCAGCACTCTTGCCTGGAAAATCCCATGGATGGAGGAGCCTGGAAGGCTGCAATCCATGGGGTGGCTGAGGGTTGGAGACGACTGAGCAACTTCACTTCACTTTAACAATATTAAAGTCTTCTAATGGATGAACATGGGTTATCTTTCCATTTATTTAGGTCTCCTTTCATTTCTTTCAGTGAGGTTTTGTGTCTTCTTAAATTTGCTTAAATTGTTTTGTTGCCTAACATATGGACTATGATGGAGAATGTTCCATATGCCTTTGAGAAATGTGTTCTGCTGTTCAATGGAATATTCTGTATTTGTCTTTTAGGCCCATTTCGTCTATAATATTGTCCAAACCCACTGATTTCTTATTGATTTACCATCTATACGATCTATGCATTGTTAAAAATAGAGGACTGAAGTTCCTACTATTATTAAAGTATTTCTTACTCCCTTCAGATCTGTATTTGCTTCATATACTTAAGTGCTCTCATGTTGGCTGCATATAAATGTTATATCCTCTTAATGAACTGAATATCCTCTTAATGAATTGATCCTTTTCAGTTGAGTTCAGTTCAGTCACTCAGTCGTGTCTGACTCTTTGCGACCCCATGAATCGCAGCACACCAGGCCTCCCTGTTCATCACCAACTCCCAGAGTTCACTCAGACTCACGTCCATCAAGTCAGTGATGCCATCCAGCCATCTCATCCTCTGTCGTCCCCTTCTCCTCCCGTGCCCAATCCCTCCCAGCATCACAGTCTTTTCCAGTGAGTCAACTCTTTGCATGAGGTGGCCAAAGTACTGGAGTTTCAGCTTTAGCATCAGTCCTTCCAAAGAAATCCCAGGGTTGATCTCCTTCAGAATGGACTGGTTGGATCTCCTTGCAGTCCAAGGGACTCTCAAGAGTCTTTTCCAACACCACAGTTCAAAAGCATCAATTCTTCGGTGCTCAGCCTTCTTCACAGTCCAACTCTCACATCCATACAGGACCACTGGAAAAACCATAGCCTTGACTAGACGGACCTTAGTCAGCAAAGTAATGTCTCTGCTTTTGAATATGCTATCTAGGTTGGTCATAACTTTTCTTCCAAGGAGTAAGCGTCTTCTAATTTCATGGCTGTAGTCACCATCTGCAGTGATTTTGGAATCCAGAAAAAGTCTGACACTGTTTCCACTGTTTCCCCATCTATTTCCCATGAAGTGATGGAACTGGATGCCATGACCTTAGTTTTCTGAATGTTGAGCTTTAAGCCAAATTTTTCGCTCTCCTCTTTCATTTCATCAAGAGGCTTTTTAGCTCCTCTTCACTTTCTGCCATAAAGGTGGTGTCATCTGCAAATCTGAGGTTACTGATATTTCTCCCGGCAATCTTGATTCCAGCTTGTGTTTCTTCCAGTCCAGCGTTTCTCAAGATGTACTCTGATAAGTTAAATAAGCAGGGTGACAGTATACAGCCTTGACGGACTCCTTTTCCTATTTGGAACCAGTCTGTTGTTCCATGTCCACTTCTAACTGCTGCTTCCTGACCTGCATACAGATTTCTCAAGAGGCAGGTCAGGTGCTCTGGTATTCCCATCTCTTTCAGAATTTTCCACAGTTTATTGTGATCCACACAGTCAAAGGCTTTGGCATAGTCAATAAAGCAGAAATAGATGTTTTTCTGGAACTCTCTTGCTTTTTCCATGATCCAGCGGATGTTGGCAATTTGATCTCTGGTTCCTCTGCCTTTTCTAAAACCAGCTTGAACATCAGGGAGATCATGGTTCACATATTGCTGAAGCCTAGCTTGGAGAATTCTGAGCATTACTTTACTAGCATGTGAGATGAGTGCAATTGTGCAGTAGTTTGAGCATTCTTTGGCATTGCCTTCTTTAGGATTGGAATGAAAACTGACCTTTTCCAGTCCTGTGGCCACTGCTGAGTTTTCCAAATTTGCTGGCATATTGAGTGCAGCACTTTCACAGCATCATCTTTCAGGATTTGAAATAGCTCAACTGGAATTCCATCACCTCCACTAGCTTTGTTCGTAGTGATGCTTTCTAAGGCCCACTTGACTTCACATTCCAAGATGTCTGGCTCTAGATTAGTGATCACATCATGATATTCTGCGTCGTGAAGATCTTTTTTGTACAGTTCTTCCGTGTAGTCTTGCCATCTCTTCTTAATATCTTCTGCTTTTGTTAGGTCCATACCATTTCTGTCCTTTATTGAGCCCATCTTTGCATGCAATGTTCCCTTGGTATCTCTAACTTTCTTGAAGAGATCTCAGTCTTATTGACCTTGTGTCTTGTTACTGTTTTTGACTTACATCTATTTTGTCTGATGTAAATATAGTTACCCCTGGTCTCTTGAGTTCTACTTACACGAAATATCTTTTGCTAAGTTTCCATTTTCAGCATATATGTATCCTTAAAGCTTAAGTGACTCTTTTACATGCAGCATATAGTTGGGTCTTATTTTCTTATCCATCTAGCCACTCTATGACTTTCCATTGGATAATTTAATCCACTTACAAGTTATTTTTTGATGACTTACTAATCAAGTGAGGACTTACTAATGACATCTTATTGTTTTCTGGATGTTTTTAATTCCCTTATTCCTCTTCTCTTGCTGCTTTCCTTTGTGAACTGATAATTCATTTTGATATACTTTGATTCTCGAATCTTTACTGTTAGTTATCTACTGTAGGTTCTGCTTTGTGGTTACTGTGAGGCTTACATATGTTATAGATATACCAGTCTATTTTACACTGATAATGATTTATCTTCAATTATATACAAAACTCATGGGGTCGCAGAGTCAGACAGGACTGAGTGACTGAACTGAACTGATATACAAAACTACTCTCTTACTTTCCCTTTCATGTTTTCAGTATCACAACTTACCTTTTTATATTATGTATCCATAAATTATTATTTTTAATACTTTTGTTCTTTAACATTTATCCTAGAGTTAAGTGGTTAACATATCACTCTATTACAGTATTAGGGTATTCTGATTTTGACTACATACTTACCTTTTCATGTATATTTTCACACTACTAATTAACATCTTTTCACATTTTCATGTTATTAATTAGTATCTTTTCATTTTGGCTTCAATAAGTTCTTTCAGTCTCTCTTACAAGGCAGGTCACTGGTGAGCCACTCCCTTCATCTTTTGTTTGTCTGGGAAAGTACTTATATTGCCTTAATTTTTGAGATACAACTTTGCCAGTCAGATATTATTGGCTGGCAGTTTTTTTCTTTCAGTTGTATAGATTTTCTTTCAGTTGTATATATTTCACTTTGAACATATCATACTACTCTCACATAGCCTGCTAAGTTTCTGCTGCAAATTTTTTCCCTCTCTTCATTTTTCTCTTTTCCCTCTTTTAGGATCCAGACATTAAAGGCTAGGACATTCAAAAATAATTGCATCTATGGAAGAAATGAGAAAGTGACTGTGCATATAGGACTGTGCTATAGGAGTTCCCTTGTAGTACAACTTTCTTCCCTCTTGATGCTTTTAAGATTCTTTTTGTCTTTAATTTTTGACAGCTTTCTTATAATGTGCCGTGGAGAATATCACTTTAAGTTGAGATTGTTTGGTGACCTACAAGCTTCATGAATTTGAATATCCAAATTGTTCCCCAGATTTGGGACATTCTCTGCCATTATTTCTTTAAATAAACTTTCTTTCTTCTTCTACCTCTCTTCTTCTGGGACTCTAATAATTCATAGATTATTTCTTTTTAATTTTGGTCAATTTCTACTCTTAGCATAATAGTAGCTAGTCATTTCCCCACCCTAGCCTCTCAGGCATTCATACATGTGTTCCAGGAACAACCTGCACACAAGTTGCAGGAACCAGGGCTGGCAAAAAGATCATCTTCCAAATATCAGGAATCTATGCTTTGCTCGCTGATTGATGTTTTTGATCACAAAGGTGCAAAGTAGGCAGCCATTTTTGTTTCACCCCTTCCCCATGAATTTAATAACTTCTAGGCAATATGCAGGGCCAGTGTTTTTTTCCTCTCTGCATTTTCTCTTTTCCCCCTTTTAGGATCCAGACGTTAACGGCTAGGATATTCAAAAATAACTGCATCTATGGAAGAAATGAGAAAGTGACTGTGCATGCCCAGTAAAAGGCATAGGCTGAAAACAGTCATGAGAAGACCTTATGTTTATACCTCAGGCTAATTCCTAACACAAAAATAATCTGCAACAAACATAAGATGAAACAAAACAATAAACAAAAACAATTTTTTATAAACCACCAAACCCTAGGAAGGGAGAGAACCTGATTTGCATTTACAACATTATTTGATTCAAATGTCCAGCTGTCAACAAAATTCACAAAAGAAACAGAAAAGTGTGGCTCATTCAAAATAAATAATCAGAAACTGTCACTGAAACAGACTCGTAAATCTGGTGGCAGATTTATGAGATAAAGACTTTAAAAAGTCTTAAAGATGCTCAAAAACTAAGAGAAGATATGGAGAAGCCAAGACAACGTGTTAAAAAAAAAAAAAGGAAATATCACTAGATGGAAAGTTAAAAAAAAAAATTCTGCAGCAGAAAAGTACAATAATTGAAATTTAAAAGTTATTTGAGAGAGGCAAAGACAAGTTTGGATAGGCAGAAGAAATAATCAGCAAAACTGAAGATAGGACAATGAAAATTATTAGAGGAACAGAAAGAAAAAAGACTGAAAAGTGAACAGAGCCTTCTTGACTACCATCTAGCAGAACATTATCCACACTGTAGGAGTCTCAAATGGAAAACAGAGCAAGAAAGAAGAAACAGTATCTGAAGAAAAAAATGGCTGAAAACTTTCCAAATTTGATGAAAGACATAAACATTCAAGAAGCTCAATGAACTCCAAGTAAGATTAACTCAAAGAAACTCATACCAAGACACATTATAATCAAACTTTCAAAAGACAACCTTGAAAGCACCAAGAGAGAAGTGATTCATCATATATAAGGGATATTCAATAATACTGTCAGCAGATTTCTCATCAGAAATGTTGGAGGCCAGAGGTAGACCAACATTTTTAAATGTTCAAAGAAAAAAACTTGATGACCAAAAATTTTACATCCAGTATAAATATCCTCTAAAAGTGAGTGAGAAATCAAGGCATTCTCAAATAAAAATTGTTACCACTAAATCATCCCTAAAAGAAATACTCAAGTGAGTTGCTATGTGAAATGAAAGAATACTCAACAATAACTTGAGGTGATATAAAGAAATATAGAATAAAGGCAAATAGATATAATAAATAATAATGAAGGCAAACAGATGTACAATAATAAAAGCTGATATTACTGTAATAATGATTGACAACTCCACATTTTGTTTTCCACAATGTAAGAGACTGATATATCTTCTAAAAACAATTATTAGTTCAAAAGTAATATTGTAACTATGGTTTGTAACTCCACATTTGGTTTTCTACTTAAGAAGCTGATGCATTTATATTATCAGTTTCTATCTGCGGGCACATAATGTATAAAGATGTAATTTTATGACATCAACAATCAAAAGGGGTGGAAATAGAGCTATTAAAATAGCAGACATTTTCTGTTGTTGAAGTTCAGATGGTATAAATTCAAATAAGAATGTTATACCTTCAGAATGTTTAATGGAATTTTCATGGCATCCAAAAAGAAAATAGCTGTAGAATATATACAAAAGGAAAAGAGAAATAAACATTTAACAAAAAAATCAACTAAATGCAAAAGAAGACAGTAATGCAGGAAATAATGAATAAAAAGTTATATGACACAGATGAAACAAATAGAAAGTGACAAAGAGAAAGTCCTTCTACATCACTAATTGCAGGCATATCTCACTTTTTGCACTTTACACATATTGTACTTTTTTTAATTGAAGTTTGTTGGTAACTCTGCATAGTACAAAGTCTGTCAGTGTATTTTTCAAAGAGCATATGCTCTTACTTCGTGTCTCAATGTCACATTTCAGTAATTCTCACAATATTTCAAACTTTTTCATTTTTGTTTGTAATGGTAATCTGTGATCAGTGATCTATGATGTTACTATTGCAAAAAGATTAATTTTCTAAAAGATTCAGACAATGGTTAGCATTGTTTAACAATAAAGTATAAACAGATTAAACTCCCCAATCAAAAGACAGAGATTGGTAGAATGGATTTTAAAAATGATCCAACCATATCCCCTCTACAATAGACTCACTTTAGACCCAAAGACAGAAAGACTGAAGTAAAAGGATGGAAAAAGGCATGTAATGCAAATAATAACCGAAACAGAGCATGACAAATTTAAATCAAGAAAAGTTGTAAGAGACAAAGAAGGGCATTAGGTGTTACTAATTATACATTAAGGCAAGATCCAATAGAGCATGAAGATACAACAATCATTATCATATTCACTATACCTACATAGCTACTAACAGGCCATCAAAATACATAAAGAAAAACCTGACAAAACTGAAGGGAGAAATAGACAGTTCTACAACAACAGTTGAAGACTGCAGTACCCCATCTCATAAAAATATTAACAGAACAACCAAAAAGAAGGTAAGAAAATAGAGGACTTCAAAAGCACAATAAACCAACTAGATCTAACAGACATATGCAGAATATTCTACCCAAGAACATATACATTCTTCTCAACTACACATGGGACACTTTCCAGGATAGAATATATCTTAAGTAACAAATTAAGTCACAAGAGAAGTAAACAGATAATATGCAGTGTATTTTCTCCAATCACAACAGAATGAAATTTAAAAATCAGTAATAGGATTAAATTGGAAAATCCACAAATTTGTGGAAATTAAACAGCACATTCTTAAGCAATGGACTAAAGGCTAAATCACATGAGAAATTAGAAAATACTTAGAGACAAATGAAACTAAAATACAACATATCAGAACTTACAGAACACAGTGAAAGCCAAAGGGAGAATTTTATAGCTCAAAACTCTTACATTTAAAATAAGGAAGATTTCAAATCCACAAACTAACTTTCAGTTCAGTTAAGTACAGTAACTCAGTCATGTCCGACTCTTCACAACCCCATGAATAGCAGCACGCCAGGCCTCCCTGTCCGTCACCAACTCCCAGAGTTCACTCAGATTCACGTCCATCGAGTCCGTGATGCCATCCAGCCATCTCATCCTCTGTCATCCCCTTTTCCTCCTGCCCCAAATTCCTCCCAGCATCAGAGTCTTTTCCAATGAGTCAACTCTTAAGAGGTGGCCAAAGTACTGGAGTTTCAGCTTTAGCACCATTCCTTCCAAAGAAATCCCAGGGTTGATCACCTTCAAAACGGACTGGTTGGATCTCCTTGCAGTCCAAGGGACTCTCAAGAGTCTTCTCCAACACCACAGTTCAAAAGCATCAATTCTTCGGTGCTCAGCCTTCTTCACAGTCCAACTCTCACATCCATACATGACCACTGGAAAAACCATAGCCTTGACTAGACAGACCTTAGTCGGCAAAGTAACGTCTCTGCTTTTGAATATGCTATCTAGGTTGGTCATAACTTTTCTTCCAAGGAGCGAGCGTCTTTTAATTTCATGGCTGCAATCACCATCTGCAGTGATTTTGGAGCCCCAAAAAATAAAGTCTGACACTGTTTCCTCTGTTTCCCCATCTATTTCCCATGAAGTGATGGGACCAGATGCCATGATCTTCGTTCTCTAAATGTTGAGCTTTAAGCCAACTTTTTACTGTCCTCTTTCACTTTCATCAAGAGACTTTTGAGCTCCTCTTCACTTTCTGCCATAAGGGTAGCATCACCTGCATATCCGAGATTATTGATATTTCTCCTGGCAATCTTGATTCCAGCGTGTGCTTCTTCCAGTCCAGCTTTTCTCATGATGTACTCTGCATAGAAGTTAAATAAGCAGGGTGACAATATACAGCCTTGATATACTCCTTTTCCTATTTGGAACCAGTCTGTTGTTCCATGTCCAGCTCTAACTGTTGCTTCCTGACCTGCATACAGATTTCTCAAGAGGCAGGTCAGATGGTCTGGTATTCCCATCTCTTTCAGAATTTTCCACAGTTTATTGTGATCCACACAGTCAAAGGCTTTGGCATAGTCAATAAAGCAGAAATAGATGTTTTTCTGGAACTCTCTTGCTTTTTCCATGATCCAGCGGATGTTGGCAATTTGATCTCTGGTTCCTCTGCCTTTCTAAAACCAGCTTGAACATCAAGGAGTTCACGGTTCACGTATTGCTGAAGCCTGGCTTGGAGAATTCTGAGCATTACTTTACTAGCATGTGAGATGAGTGCAATTGTGCAGTAGTTTGAGCATTCTTTGGCATTGCCTTTCTTTAGGATTGGAATGAAAACTGACCTTTTCCAGTCCTGTGGCCACTGCTGAGTTTTCCAAATTTTCTGGCATATTGAGTGCAGCACTTTCACAGCATCATCTTTCAGGATTTGAAACAGCTCAACTGGAATTCCATCACCTCCACTAGCTTTGTTCATAGTTATGCTTTCTAAGGCCCACTAGACTTCACATTCCAAGATGTTTGGCTCTAGATTAGTGATCACATCATCATGATTATCTGGGTCGTGAAGATCTTTTTGTACAGTTCTTCCATGTATTCTTGCCACCTCTTAATATCTTCTGCTTCTGTTACGTCCATACCATTTCTGTCCTTTATCGAGCCCATCTTTGCATGAAATGTTCCCTTGGTATCTCTAATTTTCTTGAAGAGATCGCTAGTCTTTCCCATTCTGTTGTTTTCCTCTATTTCTTTGCACTGATTGCTAAAGAAGGCTTTCTTATCTCTTCTTGCTATTCTTTGGAACTCTGCATTCAGATGCTTGTATCTTTCCTTTTCTCCTTTGCTTTTTGCCTCTCTTCTTTTCACAGCTATTTGTAAGGCCTCCCCAGACAGCCATTTTGCTTTTTTTTCATTTCTTTTCCATAGGGATGGTCTTGATCCCTGTCTCCTGTACAGTGTCATGAACCTCATTCCATATTTCATCAGGCACTCTATCTATCAGATCTAGGCCCTTAAATCTATTTCTCACTTCTACTATATAATCATAAGGGATTTGATTTAGGTCATACCTGAATGGTCTAGCGGTTTCGAAACCCTACTTTCTTCAAATTAAGTCTGAATTTGGTAATGAGGAGTTCATGATCTAAGCCACAGTCAGCTCTTGGTCTTGTTTTTGTTGACTGTATAGAGCTTCTCCATCTTTGGCTGCATAGAATATAATCAATCTAATTTCGGTGTTGACCATCTGGTGATGTCCATGTGTAGAGTCTTCTCTTGTGTTGTTGGAAGAGGGTGTTTGCTATGACCAGTGCATTTTCTTGGCAAAACTCTATACCACTTTTGCATTCCAGTCCTCTATCTTTTTGGCTGTTTGTTCTAAAAAATCTTGTAGGTCTTCATAAACCCGTTCAACTTCAGCTTCTTCAGCGTTACTGGTTGGGGCACAGACTTGGATAACTGTGATATTGAAATGTTTGCCTTGGAGATGAACAGAGATCATTCTGTCATTTTTGAGATTGCATCCAGTACTGCATTTCGGACTCTTTTGTTGACCATGATGGCCACTCCATTTCTTCTGAGGGATTTCTGCACCCATTCCAGTCCATTTTAGTTCACTGATTCCTAGAATGTCAATGTTCACTCTTGCCATCTCCTGTTTGACCACTTTCAATTTGCCTTGATTCATGGACCTGACATTCCAGGTTCCTATGCGATATTGCTCTTACAGCATCGGATCTTGCTTCTATCACCAGTCACATCCACAGCTGGGTATTGTTTTTGCTTTGGCTCCATCCCTTCATTCTTTCTGGAGTTATTTCTCCTCTGATCTCTAGTAGCATTTTGGGCACCTAATGACCTGGAGAGTTCCTCTTTGGTATCCTATCATTTTGCCTTTTCACACTTTTCCAAAAAATTAAAGATGAGGCAACACTTCCTAACTCATTCTATGAGAGGCCAGCATTACCCTGATACCAATGTTAAGCAACAACACTACAAGAAAAAATAAAACTATATACCAATATCCTTTATGAAC
Source organism: Nanger dama (assembly GCA_917880005.1). Lineage (NCBI taxonomy): Eukaryota > Metazoa > Chordata > Mammalia > Artiodactyla > Bovidae > Nanger > Nanger dama. The sequence continues at coordinate 22,040,013 of CAKJTW010000025.1, read as the reverse complement.
ACTGATGCAAAAATCTTCAACAAAACACTTCCAAACCAAATTCAACAACATACTAAAATGATCGTATACCATGACCGAGTGAAACTGATCAATGTAATATACTACATTAATCCCATGAAGGGAAAAAAAACCATATGATCTCCTCAACAGATACAGAAAATGCATTTGACAAAATAAACTAGGATTAGGAGGAAATTACCTCAACATAATAAAAGCTATATATGAAAAACATACAGAGAACATCATGCATGATAGTGAAAGACTAAGATTTTACACTAAAGATCAGGAAAAAAAACCGAAGTTGTTCACTTTTGCCACTTCTTTCAAACATAGTACTGGAAGTCCTAGTGAAAGCAATTAGGAAAGAAAAGGAAATAAAAGGCATTCAAAATGGAAAGGAAGAAATAAAACTGTCTCTATCTGCTGATGTTGCTCTCTGTAGAAAACTCTAAATATCACAACAAAAAAGTTAAAAATTATGAATTCATCAAAAAGGCAGGCTAAAAAGTAAACACACAAAAATTAATAGCATTTCTATACACTAAAAAGGAACAATCTGAAAAGGAAATCATGAAAACAATTCCATTTACAATAGCATCAAAAAGAAAAAAATGTTAGGAATTAGCTTAACCAAGAAGGTAAGAGACTTACACAATAAAAACTATAATGATATTGCTGAAAGAAGTTAAAGAAGACATAAATAAATGGAAACACATCTCATGTTCATGGATTAGAAGTTTTAATAGTGTTGTCAATATCCATGACCTACAATAGAATTTGTCAATATCTCGATTTCTTTAGAAAAACTCATCCTAAAATTTATACAGAATCTAAAGCAACCCCAAATAGCCAAAACAATCTTGAAAGAGAACAAAGCTAGAATACTTACACATTTCAAAAACCTGCTCTTTTGTGATCCCATGGACTGCAGTCCGACAGGCTCCTCTGTTCCATGGGATTTTCCAGAAAAGAATACTGGAGTGGGTTGCCATTCCCTTCACCAGGGGATCTTCTCAACCTAGGGATTGAACCCAAGTCTCCTGCATTGGAGGCAGATTCTTCATCATCTGAGCCACCAGTTCAGCTCAGTTCAGTTGCTCAGTTGAGTCCAACTCTTTGCGACCCCATGAATTGCAGCACGCCAGGCCTCCCTGTCCATCACCAACTCCCCGGATTCACCCAAACTACTGTCCATCGAGTCAGTGATGCCATCCAGCCATCTCATCCCCTGTCATCCCCTTCTCCTCCTGCCCCCAATTCCTCCCAGCATCAGAGTCTTTTCCAATGAGTCAACTCTTCACATCAAGTGGCCGAAATATTGCAGTTTCAGCTTTAGCATCATTCCGTCCAATGAACACCCAGGACTGATCTCCTTTAGAATGGACTGGTTGGATCTCCTTGCAGTCCAAGGGACTCTCAAGAGTCTTCTCCAATACCACAGTTCAAAAGCATCAATTCTTCGGCGCTCAGCTTTCTTCACAGTCCAACTTTCACATCCATACATGACCACTGGAAAAACCATAAACTTGACTAGACGGACCTTTGTTGGCAAAGTAATGTCTCTGCTTTTGAATATGCTATCTAGGTTGGTCCTAACTTTCCTTCCAAGGGAAGACCCCAAAACCTGCTACAAAGCTACAGTAATCAATAGTGTTCATACTAGCAAACATACAGACATATACACCCAACTAGATAGAATCGAGCCCCCAGAAATTAAACACATATATGGTCAAAATTTTGACAAGAGTGCAGAGACTGTTCAGTGGAAGGAACAGCCTTTCTAATAAATGGTGCTGAGAAAACTGAATGAACACACGCAGAAGAAAAAAAGTTGGACCCTCTTAACACTATATGCAAATATTAACTCAAAGTGGATCAAAGGCCTAAATATAACACCTAAAACTATAAAATTCTTAAAAGGAAAAATAGGATAGAACTTCATGACACTGTATTTGGCAGTGATTTCTTTAATATGACACCAAAGGCAAAGGCAACGGAATAAAAAGTAGACAAACTGGACTTTATAAATATTTTTAAATATGTTTAAAGTACACCAGAATATTAAGAGTAAAAAGGTAACCCACAAAATAGGATAAAATATTTGCAAGTCATATATCTGATAAAGGATTTATACAACCAATATATACAGAACTAAAACTCAGGGATGGGGGGTGGGCAACGACCAAATTAAAGCATGAACACAGGACTTGGATAAAGATTTCTTCAAAGATTTACAAATGGCCAATAAGTTCAGGAAAAGATCCTCAAAGTCACTAATCATTTGAAGTGAAGTCACTCAGTCGTGTCCGACTCTTTGTGACCCCATGGACTGTAGCCTACCAGGCTCCTCTGTCCATGGGATTTTCCAGGAAATAGCCCTGGAGTGGATTGCCATTTCCTTCTCCAGGGGTTCTTCCCAACCCAGGGCTTGAACCCAGGTCTCCCGCATTGTAGACAGACGCTTTCCCGTCTGAGCCACCAGGGAAGTGAATGCAAGTCAAAAGTACAATGAGATATCACCTCACACTGATAAGGATGGCTACTATCAAAGAAAAAAAAGTTTTGATTTGGGTATAAAAAACTAGAACATTTATGAACCTAAATGTCTAGAACCCCAAAGATTTGGTTCAGACAGGGGCTGCAACTTAAAAGATTCTGGACGATTTGATTTCAAGTCTTTTTACAAAGAACAACATTAATAACACTGCTCAAGATAAGGAGTCAGGACCAACCTGAAGCCTCTTGAACACATACCTACTTTAGAGGGAGACAGAAGGATTTTAAAAGATTGTATTCAACTGAATTTAATTACCATAAAACTTATCATAATACCTACTTACAATCACAAAGAAGTATAATGTGGGCTTCTGAGGACCTGTATTCAACTAAGAACAGGAAAGATCAGACATAAGGTGAATGCAGTAATTGGCATAGCAGTGCAGTTAATAGCAATGAAAGAATTACTTAAGTGCATGAGTCAAAAGGCCATACAGAGCAAGTGAGCTCTTCCATAATATCATTATATCACCATAACATCATAACAGTAAAATAAAACACAGTAACAGTGTAATGAAGAAAAGACTTCTGAACAAATCTTACCGACCTGTGGTATTTAAATATTATACGTAAGAAATGACCGCAGCACAGTATTCTGCACTCCAAACTGCAGAACGCTGGTTATATCCATAAATCAACTAGATGCCTCTCTGTGAAATAATGTTTTAAACACATTTTCATATACCTTATTTTCAAAGCCATTCTTTAAGGTAAGCCAACATGGCAAAGACAGTTATGTGTCCTCTAACATAAACTGTTCTCTTCCTTAGTAATATAACCCCCCAAAATACCAGCTGCTCAAAATGAAGACCATAACAAGCTAATGTTTCATTAATTTGTTATTCATATTTTTATAAAATAAAATCATTTTTCCTTAGGTTTAGACCTCAAGTAATCTTCCCAGCTGTATATTTCAACACTTTTACACTGAATCATTTCCCAAATTGTTCCTGTCACTTACACAGGTTTTCATAATACCAAATGTCCTCTGCAAATTTAATCAAGATGTTATGTACTTCTTCTCACATCTCATTAAGAGGTCAGTGTAACAATGTTGCTTATCAGCCACTGTAGCCTATTCCTTTCACTTCATATTATCCTCAAGAAAGATTTTAGTCTACAGTCTATTTTACTGAGACAGACTGAATTTTTACATCAAACTTCATATGATTACACAAAATAGTTCTAAAAATACAAATATTCATTATCAACTTTATTCTCTTTACTAATACATTCTACAAGGATGAAAATACATCTAAAGTTACTTTATACAGTAGGAGAGTCCCCTTTTCTCCCCTACACCAAACCACAATCCCACCATACGAATTGCTTATTTTTATCCCAATTAAATCTTAATCCTCTTTACTAAGTGTAGTAAAAAAACAATAGTTTTCAACTTCAATTCAGTGTGCCATATAACTTTGCATTGTCATGGATTAATAGACAACCCTGTAAACCAAGCTGTACTGATTTTAAAACGAGATGCATTTGGATTGTGTACTTCAATACAGATCGCTACCTTCCCAACTAATCCCATACCTAGACTGAGCTTAGAGGATTTTTATTGTCAGATTCTTATTCACCATCTCTTGTAAATACCAAAGCTGTGATAAACCAAGGACAAGTCTACATACAAACTCCCTAAATAGACATACCCTGGTAGCTCAGCTGGTAAAGAATACCCGTGCAATGCAGGAGACCCATTTGATTTCTTGGTCAGGAAGATCCCCAAAGGAAGGGATAGGCTATCCACTCCAATATCTAGGGCTTCCCTGGTGACTCAGTCAGTAAAGAATCCGCCTGCAGTGAGGGAGACCTGGGTTCGATCCCTGAGCTAGGAAGATACCCTAGAGTAAGGCAACCCACTCCAGTATTCTTGCCTGGAGAATCCCCACGGACAAAGGAGCCTGACAGGCTGCAGTCCATGGGGTCATAAAGAGTCGAACATGACTGAGCGACTAAGCACAAAACAAAAAGTCTTATGTATTCCTTAAGTGCATTATAGGAATTTACACGTTATAAATTCCTACAGAAAAAGTGACTGCATATATAACATGTACAGTGATTTTTGAGAAGCAGAACCAAAAATTAGGCCCAAATAATAGAATCATTACATAATAGCATAAAGTGTTCCTCTTTTAAGTGCTTTTCAGAACAAAAGCGAGGCACTCCTTTATTTGGGGTTCCTCAGATGGGCAAATGTATTTGACTTGTGTGCTCAGTTGCATCCAACTCTTTGAAGTCCCATGGACTGTAGCCCACAAGGCTTCTCTGCCAGGGAATTTTCTAGACAAGAATACTGGAGTGGGGTGCCATTTCCTACTCCAGGGGATCTTCCCACCCCAAGGATGGAACCTGAATTTCTTGCATCTCCTGCATTGGCTGACAGAATCTTAACCACTAGCGCCACCTGGGAAGTCCATATTTGTAACTTAAAGGTAAGCAAAAGTTTCTTAAGACATAGAAAACAATAACTATAAAACAGAATTCTGGGAAATTAGTTTTGTGAAATTTAAAATGTGTGCCCATTAAACTACATCATTATAAAAATGACATCATTATAAAAATGACATCATTATATAGGTAGTCCAGAGCCCCCGCAAAAATATGTACAAAACACCTACTTAACAAAGAATGGATACCCAAGATACATGAAGAACAAGTTAATAATAAAAAGATAAATTCAATAAAATATGGTCAAAACATCCAAAGGAACACTTTACAGAGCAAGATATACAAATGGCCAATAAGTACACATAAAAAGAGTTCTACATCACATTAATCATTAGGGGAATGAAAATTAAAACCATAAATCTATAAACCACTCATTGGACATGAACAAAATTAAAATGCTTGACAACACTAATCCTGTGTAAGACTGAAGATCAACTGGAACTCTCATACATTGTTGTAAAGTGTAAAATGGTACAACTACTTTGGAAAAGACATCTAGTAGTTGCCTTTTTTAAATAAAACATAATTCTACTCCAATGTATTTGTTCAACAAAAATAAAAACACATGTTCCCCAAAAGATTTGTACAAAAAAATGTCCACAGTAGCTTATTCAGAATATCCCAAACTAGAAAGATGCCTTGATGGGCATCAATAGGATAAACAAACTGTGACACAGCCATATAGTACAATGCTATAAAGAGAAATGAACTACTGATAAATGCAACAAGATGAATGAATTTCAAAAACATCATGCTGTTTGAAAGATGTGTTATGCCAAAGAGAATATACTGCATGATTTTATTTCTATTCAGTTGTGGGGAGGGGGGCTTAACTAGAAATGAACTTCCTGAGGCACTGGTAATGATAGGAGTTTAGACTGTACCAGTTGCATGCATTTGCCAACTCTTTAAATATATGCTTTCATTATATGTAAATTTTAACTTAAAAAAGAACAAACTGTAAAAACAAGAAAAATCCTATCAAAGAAATATGTCTGTTAAAAACAAGTGTGCAATTGTACTAAACAAGAAAAATAAATTCAATAATTTTGGGGGAAAATACATAATCTAACTCAACTAAGTGAAGAAACAGAATGACCCTTGCACTTAACACAGATGTCTGCCTGACTTATTCCCCCACTTCCTCTCCAGTAAAATACAATTTTAACAGAAAGGCCTTTCTAACTCCTACTTAACAAGTACCCCCAACTCTCTCACTTTCTGTCCTTGGGTCCTGCTTAATATATATTCATAACCTTTAGTATTACCACAAGAACATATCTGTTTGCTTATTCTATGTCTCACCACCAGTAAAATGTAAACAACAAAAAGCAGTGGGGGAGAGATGGTATTCTTGAACATGTTATTCCACTTCTAATGTATCACTCATTTGTGATCAACTTGTGATTTGTGGTAGATTTTAACAGAATGATGAACGCCTTAAAGGAATAGACCAAAAAAAAGAAAAAGAAAAGAAAATACACCCAAGAGGGAAAGTCTCTCCTCTTCTCTCCACATTTTGCTTTCTGCCTACAGGAAAGCTGGAATTTCCCTGAAATCAATTTACTCCACATTATCTGTGGAGTCCCTCTCCAGCTATTACACCCTCAGCAAGGAAGAGTGACTAATCTGATAAATCAAGAGTTTGATATTAATTTGGCCTTATTTTACTAGAGGGTGAGATCACTGAGTTAAGCCAGCCCATGTTCTTGCCAGTTTCTTATCTCCTCTTATTTAAGAAAACCTACCAGATCTTAATTTTCTCAGTGCTACCTGTCTGTGTGAAGCATGTCCACAGGCTTCATTCATGCTATATGTTGGGTAAGGAATGTAACAATCTGCTTTGCAAATCCAGTCAAATCTCTGCAGGCAGCATGAAGAGGGAGGTTTCAGGCCTAAGCCATGTCCTCCAGTAGAGCTCTTAAAAATCTTGAATTAAAGGTTATGGATACTTGCAAAGATTAATAAAGTTTGTATATCTCATGCAGACAGCAACATTTGGATATATATCAAATCAACCAAAAGGCCACAGGAGCTATAAACTCCTATATCAAGAAAAATAGAAAAAACATAAAAATAATATAATACTCCATTGGTACTAAATAATTTATTGCAATAAGTTTACCTTTAATACAAGTGTAAAATAAGATTCCTGCCATTTCAATTACAGTTAAACCCAAACTTTAAAACTAACCCAGTAATTAGCAACATTTTAATTCCACAAAGTTTTTAACTATAAAAGTATCAAATATAATACAGAGCCCCTTAAATATTTAATGACTCTTGTCAGAATATTAAAAATTAACTTCTGATAATTCCAAAGCTATCAAAGGTCCTCCCCCTCAAAAAAAGACTTTCTTAGCAAGTATAGTACCTGCTAGTGTTTTTTTTTTTTTTTTTTAATTTTAAAAACCAAGACTTCCAAATTGAATATGATTTGAATATTTCTGTGTCATCCAAAATGCCTGATACATACTAACTCTGTGCAGGCTCATGGTCTTAGCAGAACAAATCATGTCAGTCACAGTTTTTAAAATTATAACTGCAATTTTAAATTATAAAATACAGAAAGTTTAACATTATTTAATAACTTTTCTACTTATTATTATATTATTATAATTATTTTTGCCAATAAGGTACAAAATGTAACGTCATCATTCTTTACTCAAGTAGACGCCTACCATACAGGATTTAGTTTGTTTCTTCTTAATTAGCTGGTTGCTGTCAAATGCCCCAGGACAATTCGCATTAGAGCTGAGTATTTACACATAAGGGTAACTAGTTTTAATGTAAAATAAGATTAGTAATATATGTACATGTACATTAAAACATAACAAACCTATGTAAAACTAGTAAGAGACATTCAGCTAGAAAACTGAGAAGTACTCATAAGGAAGGAAACAGTAAAGGTAAATTTTTTTAATTTAAATAATCTTTAAGAATATACGAAATGCTCTAAAGAATTTCTCCCACAGTTAAAACAAATGTGTTTTAAGGAGAGAGAAAAAAATAAGCTCCTCAAAACTTACAAAGCAAAACACGGACTTAGTAACTTGTTAAAAATTATGCCCTTGGTTTTTTTTTTTAAGAAAAAAGAAATAGTACAAACAAGGGCATGAAACACACTTAAAATTAAGACTAATAATATTCCATTCTCACTGAAAAATGCTAGGAGAAAACAATTAAATTTCAGATACTTCCATTTAATGTGGGGAAAAATACAATGTTTATTTCTAAGATATAAACTAGTAATTTATTTTCAGTCATAATATAAAGTGATTTAATAAAGTTTACTCTTCCCAGTACTCAAAATTAAACAAAAACTGTTTTTCATATCTAGGAATTATAATGGTAATGTGAAATAAAAGTTTAATTTTGCTGAACTAAAGCTCAAATAGTTTCGAATAAAAATTTATGAAAATATCTAAACAATAAGAATTTAATTTTTGTTATTTTGCAATGACAATAGGTTTACTTCTAACATTTTTTAAAAATCCACCCTTCTTTTATCCATATAAAACTTTTAAAAATCACAATAGAATCTTTTATATGTAACTTAGAAAAACAATTTCACATGATATACTCATAACACTCAGGAAATTACAATCCAGGAAGGGACAGTCTCCCTGAAACAGAAAGTTCTTTCTTTTGTCACCTCCAATCCTTATAATCTTTATTTACATCATTTACAAGAAATATTTATCACAATCTGACAGGTAGATAAGAAAATGAAAATTTTTTGCTTTCTAAAGCTCATCAAGTGAATTTACTCAGTCTTCTTACTATGTTTCTTTTTAACTTTATCTGAAGCATTAGCTACAGGTTTTGAGGTAGATGAACCAGTACCATTGAAAGATGATTTTGTTTCACTTTTCCTTTCACATGGTGAAAACTGCTGCTGCCAGCCGAACAGCATCCGACTCAATGTATCTTCAAAACAAGCAAAAGGCATAAGAGCAGTCTCTGTAATCATCATGGTTATCTGAAAAAAAAGTTTAATTTTGAATTTAAATACAAATGTTTTCTGTTTCCCAAAACTGACAGGAGAAAGTGAAAAGAGTCAAAACACATTTTTTAAATTGAGGTATAATTGACATATAACAATATACTAGTTTCAGGAATACAACACAATGGTTCAATACTTATATATAAAGTGAAATAACCACCACAGCAAGTCTAGTTAACATTCCTCATCATGCACAGTTACATAACAATTTATGTGATGAGAACTTTTAAGAGCTACTCTAATGACTTCCAAATATTACAACAGTTACCATGCTATACATTACACACTTGATGACTTATTTGTTTATAACTGAAAGTTTGGACCTTTTGACTCCCTTTAACCTATTTCACCAAGCCTCACCACCCCTACCCCCCACCTTTTGGCAACAACTAATCTGTTGTACCTATGAGCTTGGATTTTTCAAAATTTTAGATTCCACATATAAATGAAATCATAGTGTATATTTGTCTTTATCTCATTTTTTCACCTGGCATAATGCCCACTTATGATGTTAGTTGTGGCCTTGCCATATATAACCTCTATTATGCTGAGGTACATTCCCTCTATACTCAGTTTTTTATTTTAAGTGGATGTTGAATTCTGTCAAATGCTTTTACTGCCTCTATTGAGATAATTATGACTTTTATCCTTCATTTTGTTAATGTGATATATAGATTCATTTGCAGATGATGATCCATTCTTGCATCCCTGGAATTAATCCCGTTTGATCACAGTGTATAATTTTTTAAATGTATTGTTGAACCTGGTCTGCCAATATTTTGTTGGTTTTTGCATCTATGCTCATCAGGGATATTGCCCTGTAATTTTCTTTTCTTGCAGCATCCTTGTCTGATTTTGGTTTCAGGGTAATGTTGACCTTGTAAAATGAGTCTGGACGCACTCCATCTTTTTTTTTGGGGAGTTTGAGAAGGATTGGTATTAATTCTTTTAATGTCTGGTAGAATTCACCAGCATAACTCTCTGGTCCTGGACTTTTGTTGGGAGATTTCTGATTTCTGATACAATCTCCTTACTAGTAATTGGTCTGTTCAGATTTTCTTTTCGTAATTCAGTCTTGGTAGGTTATATGCTTCTAGAAATATATCCATTTCTTCTAGCTTGTCCACTTTGTTGGCATGTAAGTGAACACAGTAGATTTTTACAATTCCTTGTATTTTTGTTGTAACAGTTGTAATGTCCTCTTTCATTTCTGAGTCTGTTTGAGTTCTCTCTTTTTCTTTCTTGGTGAGTCTAACTAAAACTTTGTTCATCTTGTTTATCTTTTCAAAGAACTGTCTCTTACTCTGATCTCTTCTATTGTCCTCTTAGCTTGTATTTCATTTATTTCCACTCTATGTTACTTCCTTGCTTCCATTACCTTTGGGCTTCATTTGTTCTTCTTTTTCTACTTCCTTTAGGTATAAAGTTAGGTTGTTTATTTGAGATTTTTCTCATTTCTTGAGGTAGGCATTTATCACTATGAACATTCCTCTTAAAACTGCTTTTGCTACATCCTGTAAGATTCATATGTTGTATTTCTACTTTTGTTTCAAGGTACTTAAAAAAAAAATTTCTTCACTGATTTCTTCATTGACTCACTGGTTATTCTATAGTATTATGTTTAACTCTCACATGTCTGTGATTTTTCCAGTTTTCTTCTTGTAAATGATTCCTAGTTTCATACTAATCTGGTAGAAAAAGATTCTTGGTATGATTTTCATCTTTTTAAATTTATTGATTTGTTTTATGATCTAACATATGATGAACCCTGGATAATGTCATGTGTGCATGAGAATAAAATGTATTCTGTTACTTTTGGATGGAATGTCCTATCTAATCTGTAGTTAAGTCTATCTGAGGCAATATTAAGTGCTTTGAGGCAATGTTTCCTTCTTGATTTTCTGTCTAGTAATCTATCCATTATTGTAAGTGAAGAGACTTTAACAAGTCCCTTACTATCACTGTTTTGCTGTCTATTTCTCTTTACAAAGTGTCAGTTGCTCAGTTCTGTCTGACTGCAATCCCATGGACTGAAGCCTACTGGGCTCCTCTGTCCATGGAATTCTCCAGGCAAGAATACTGGACTGGATAGCTATTTTTTTCTTCAAGGAATTTTCCTGACTCAGAGATCGAGCCCGGGTCTCCCATATTGCAGGCAAATTCTTTACTGTCTGAGCCCTTGCAATATTTCTCTTTAGGTCTGTTATTATTTGCGTTATATATTTATGTAGATAGACATAAATATCTGCAACCAATGGACATGAATTTGAGTCAACTCTGGGAGATAGTGAAGGACACGGAACTCTGGCATGCTGCAGTCCATGGGGTCTCAAAAGAATCGGACAGACTTAGTGACTGAACGTCAACAAAACATTTGCAAATGTTATATATCTTGTTAGACTGACCCCTTTATTACTTACTACCCTTCTAATTAGTCTTTTTTTAAAAGTCTATTTTATCTGATAAAAGCAGAACTACCCCAACTTTCTTTGGGCTTACATATATTTTTCCATCCCTTCACTTTCAGTCTGTTTCTCTCTCTACATCTGAAGTGAATCTCTTGCAGGCAGCACGGAAATGTGACTTACTTTTCTTTTTTTTATCCATTCAGTCACTCTATGTATTCTAAATAGAAAATTTAGTCAATTTACATTTAAAGTAGTATGTGAATGCTTGCGTGCTAAGGCTTCAGTTGTGTCCTACTCTTTGCACCCTACTTATTGTCATTTAGTTAACTGTCTTCTGTCTGTTGTGTAGTTCCTCTCTGGTATTTTCATTCCTGCTGGCTCTCTTCTCTTATGGCTTGATGACTTTCTTTAGAATGCTTACTTTCTCATCATCTTTTGTGTATTTATCATGAGACTTTCATATAGCAACTTACATAAATAACAGTCTACTTTAAGTTGACAACAACTTAAATGCATTTTAAAGCTTTATATTGTTACTCTTCCCCTCAATGTTTTTTTTTTGATATTATATTTTACATCTTTTTATCTTGTATGTATTCCTTCATTGTTGTAGTTATGGTTCTACTACTTTTATTTAATATTCATACTAGCTTTATAAGTGATTAAGCTACTATCTTTCCTATATATTTATTATTCTTTACCAGTGAGATTCATATTTTCATGTTTTGCTGTTACTAATTAGCATCCTTTTCTTTCAGCTTAAAGAAGTCCCTTCAACACTTCTTGTAAGGCCAACGCAGTGGTGATGTACTCCTTTAGCTTTTGCTTGTCTGGAAAAACTCTTTAACTCTCCTCAAATTTTTAATGTAACTCTGCCAGGTAGAGTAATCTAGACTGGAATTTTTTTCCCCCCTCAGTAATTTGAATATATCATGCTACTCCCGTCTGGCCTGCAAAGTTTCTGCTGGAAAAATCTGCTCATAGTCTTATGGGGGTTTATTTACACGTAACACATTGTTTTTCTCTTGCTGCTTTTAACAATCTCTCTTTTGCCTTAAACTGTTGACATTTTAATTATAATGTTCACTTCCCTGGTGGTCCACTGCAGAATCTGCCTGCAAATGCAGGGGACATGGTTTTCACTCCTTGGTCCAGGAAGATTCCACATGCAAACTAAGAACAACTAAGATTGGTCCACAGGTGGTCCACAGAACAACTAACCCCATGTGCCACAAAATACTGAAGCCAGCATGCTCTAGGGCCTGTGCCACACAACAAGAGAAGCCATCTCAAAGAGAAGCCCACACGCTGCAATCAAGAGTAGTCCCCACTCGCCACAACTAGAGAAAAGCCTGCGCACAGCAATGAAGACCCAGTACAACCATAAATCAATTAATATTTTTTAAAAGAATCGTTAATTATAATGTGTCTTGGTATAGGTCTCTTTGGGGTCCTCTTGTGTGGAATTCTCTGGGCTTCCTGGATCTGCATGTCTGTTTCCTTCCCCAAATTAGGGAAGCTTTCAGGCATTATTTCTTCAAATAATTCTTCTGCCCCTTCCTCTCTCCTATCTCCTTCTGGGAGCCCTGTTATGTGGATGTAAGTCCTTCTGAGATTGTTCCATAAATTCCCTAAGTTATCTTCACTTTTTTGTTCTCCTTCCCTTTTGCAGCTCTCAGTGGGTGAGGTCTACTGCCTGGTCTTTAACTCCACTGATCCTTTTTGCTTTCATCTGGTCTGCTGTTGTACCCCTGTAGTAAATGTCTTAGTTCAGTTATTATAGTCTTCAGCTTTGTAACTCAAGTAATTTCTTGAATTTCCTATTTTCTATATTGAAGTTCTGTGTTCAAAATGCATTCTTAATTTAATCTTCAGGAGAAGCAAATTAAGCTAGATTCTAGGGAAAAAAATCTGTTCTCTGTAACTTTACACTTAACTAATGGAAAAGAACACAACTCCTTAACAATAATAAAAGATACCACATTGTGAGTGCCAATGAGCAGCGTAAATAAACAAATACATTTAGTAACAAAAGGAAATAAGAAGACAAAATATCATTTACAATCTACACCAAATGACCAATAATAGCTATTACTACTATACACTTAACATGTGTTAGAGCTGTGTAATAATGTGTTTATATTACTTTATTCTCTTTAAATGTAATCCAAAAACTACTCTATCATTACTCTCATCATAAAGATGTAGAACTCAGGTTCCAACATGTTAAGTAACTTGTTCAAAGTCACAGAGCTAACAAGTGGTAAAGTAGTTTGGAACACTCAGATTTTGACTTCAATCACTAAATATACTGCAGTCTACCACTATCTAAAGTCACAGTCTTCCAGTAAAGTATAGAATAGTGCCAGTAGGAGGGAATGTACTAAGTCTTTAGCCATCCAAAATTTCCCACATATAAATTGAGATAGTGGGAGGGAGAATGGAGAGAGGTACCAACCTATTATCTGGCAAAACATACAATGTTCAGAGATATTTAGATTTGTTCAAGAAAGTATCCTGGTACCAAAATGAATCTGGGAGAGCTTTATGATTCAGAAAGATTCCCAAAAGTCTATGAATTTTCAAGAGTCAATTCCTCCAGCAGATCGCAGATAATGAATCCAACTAGGTATTTTTTGGAACTAAATATTCACAAGAGGTACCTACATAATCGGCTTTCTTAAGGACAATGGAATCAAGAGTAAATCCTAGTATCTGCAATATAGTTTAGGTAGTAGGGAGCTGGAGACAAAGTAGGTGTCCATTACAAGAAGAATGTATAAGTAAAATAAACACTGTTTAATTGTTAAACATAATAAATAGTAAAGTCATATGGAAAAATTCTTAAGATATATTGTTAGATGAAAATGCAACAAAGAACAAAAGCTCTAATGTACTATCACTGATATTAATTTAAAAACGCACACACACATAGCATTGTGAATGTACTAAATGCCACTGAATTATATAATTTTAAATAACTGAATTTGCTATGCCACTTTGACCTCAGTAAAAATAAACAAATAAAAAATGAACACTTTTACTGCATGTACATAAACTACAGACCAACCATGACTAAAAAGCTTATATCACACTAGTATCCCAACAGAATCAATATAAGAGACAGAAATACATAAAACAACTGTTAAAAGGCACTGGAGTACAACCAATACAGGTATAACCTGGTAGGATTATGATCCCTAAAAGGAAGGAAGTTGAACAAAATGAACTTCACATTTATCTTGGCATTTTCTTTAAAGGAGAGAATAACAGCTGGGAGGCCAAAGAGCAGAGTAGCCTGCTGCTTGATGCTAGGAAGACAGGTTGGAGTTCAAAGTCAGGCAAGATGGAGCTGCCTAGGGATAGAACTCAGGCTTAAACTGAGACCCCCAAAAGGATCACATTCTAGAAAGGCAAATCTGAACTACAATAGCACTAACAAAGCCTAAAACCAACAGGCTTTGTGCATTAAACTTGGCTGCCAAAAGAATGTTGAGTGTAATCCCTGACCTCAAAGATCTTACAGACTAGTCAGACAGGTAAGTAAATCAGTAATAATATAATGGCAATGGAGTAAGTCAATAATAGACACTTGCCCAGAAATGTTAAGAAATGAATTTGGAAGTCATTATGATACAAGTAAAAGGTAAGGGCATAAATATGAACGTGATCACCTAGAGAGAATATAGAATGAGGAGAGTCCAAATACAATGTTAACATCCGAGTTTATGTCATTACTGGTTAAGATCCAAGAAGAATTTCTTTAGATAAAATTATTCTTTAGAATAAATAGTTACAATAACATGTACTACCATAATTATTCTGGTCATAGCTTGACTTCATGGACTGTCAACAAAATACAAAAGAATTCAGATCAAACAAGGGTCCACTGTCTGGAAAACAGCAATGTATTTTTATAAAATCCGGTAAAGAAGAGTGTCAGGAACTAAACTAATTCCTGAGAATGTGAACTATAGTTAAGTATTTTTCAAAGTCAAGTTTTAATAGAATTTCCACTCCCAGTAGACTCATCACTCAGCTGAGGAATACTGTTGACATCAGAAATTACTGCTGAGATAGACTTATGAGGTTCATGGACAGATTTCTGTGAATTCAGCCTCTTCTTAAGGCTTGATTCAGCAAGGTGACACAAATATAATGGTGACAAATGAAATGAACCCTTATTCTTCTACAAATAAAACATAAAACTCTCCCTACTCAGCAAGTTATTAAAAGAAAAAGCATATTACCTAAATTAAATAGCATTTGACTTCACAGTCTCTAACTTTAAAAGGGAAGGAAATGAAAGAGTCTAAACACTTTAAAGATAGTCTGATATTTAAACACATTCTAAAACATAATTCCAGTAAAGAAACTGTTTGAAGCTGTTCCACATTCTTTATATCTCATATTGCATCATTTCAAAATATGCCCAGAAAAATGTGATCTAAAATATACGTTCCTCAAAGGCACAAATAGGACTCATATTATATCCTCTATAGTACATAGCAATAAGAATAGAGCACAATGAATAAACACAATTTCTACATCACATGAATAATTCAAAGACTATTATAATACATCTGTATAAGCAAAATTAATCTTTCTCTCCACCCAGAACATACTTCTTCCTGTCTCCATGTGCCCACATTCAAACATCTTTTACAGTGTAACTGCAAGGTGTCTATTCCATTAAACGTTCTCCAACACCCTCTGATGAAAATCATGTTTCCCTGTAATAAGCTTCTAGAATATGGTACATTCAACCAGGTTTTCTGGTCACTCTATACTTCTTTGGCGGTATCATTCACTCAGACACTAATAATTATTAACCTGAACGACTGTCAAATCTTCAGATCCTCATTTTTATAAATCTCTTCAATAAGCTGGGTAAGCAAATTGTTCATCTGGTAGTATAGCCTTAGATAAATAAGTGACTATGCCAAAGCCTTTGACTGTGTGGATCACAATAAACTGTAGAAAATTCTAAAAGAGATGTGAATACCAGACCACCTTATCTGCCTCTTGAGAAATCTATATGCAGGTCAGGAAGCAACAGTTAGAACTGGACATGGAACAACAGACTGGTTCCAAATAGGAAAAGGAGTACGTCAAGGCTGTATATCGTCACCCTGCTTAGTTAACTTACATGCAGAGTACATCATGAGAAACGCTGGGCTGGAAGAAGCACAAGCTGGAATCAAGATTGCCAGGAGAAGTATCAATAACCTCAGATATGCAGATGACACCACCCTTATGGCAGAAAGTGAAGAGGAACTAAAAAGCCTCTTGATGAAAGTGAAAGAAGAGAGTGAAAAAGTTGGCTTAAAGCTCAACATTCAGAAAACAAAGATCATGGCATCTGGTCCCATCACTTCATGGGAAATAGATGGGAAAAGAGTGGAAACAGTGTCAGACTTTATTTTGGGGGCTCCAAAATCACTGCAGATGGTGACTGCAGCCATGAAATTAAAAGATGCTTGCTCCTTAGAAGGAAAGTTATGACCAACCTAGACAGCACAGCATATTAAAAAACAGAGACATTACTTTGCCAACAAAGGTCCGTCTAGTCAAGTCTACGGTTTTTCCAATGTCATGTATGGATGTGAGAGTTGGACTGTGAAGAAAGCGGAGCACCGAAGAATTGATGCGTTTGAACTGTGGTGTTGGGAAGACTCTTGAGAGTCCCTTGGTCTGCAAGGAAATTTAACCAGTCCATCTTAAAGGAGATCAGTCCTGGGTGTTCATTGGAAGGACTGATGTTGAAGCTGAAACTCCAGTACTTTGGCCACCTCATGCGAAGAGTTGATTCATTGGAAAAAACCCTGATGCTGGGAGGGATTGGGGGCAGGTGGAGAAGGAGACCACAGAGGATGAGATGGCTGGATGACATCACCAACTCGATGGATCTGAGTTTGGGTAAACTCCTGAGTTGGTGATGGACAAGGAGGCCTGGTATGCTGTGATTCATGGGGTTGCAGAGAGTCAGACACGACTGAGTGACTGAACTGAATTAAACAGAGAGAGACCTATGAAAGAACATTTTGGCCATTTATCAGTCAGTCAACAAATAAATATTAAATATAGGCACCAGACACAATGCTAGGGATACAGTTATGAATAAAACAAACTTGGTCCCTATTCTCATGAAGTTTAAAAGCATAGTGCTTTGTATTTCTTTTTAGACAATAACATCTTGAAGAAAGAGTCTTTGTCTTAGTCAAAGTTTATGTGTCCATTTGTATCCCCCAAAGAGCTTAATACCACTGTCCCTCATTCATGTATTCAACAATACTATACTATCTCAATAGTAAGTAATTAAGTGTTAGTCACACAGCCATGTCCAACTCTTTGTGACCCCATGGACTACAGCCCGCCAGTCTTCTCTGTCCATGGAATTCTTTAGGCAAGAATACTGGAATGGGTTGCCATTTCCTTCTCCAAGGGCTCTGACTCACCTGAAGACACCTCTCAAAAGCATTCAGCATAACTGACCACCCCTTTAATACCATCTCCTGGTTTTCAGCAGCTTCTTTCCAGTTTCTCACTCTGGATCTTCCTTCTCTAAATATTAGAAAATCTCATGACTGTCTTTTCTCCTGTCTCTAGCCTTTGTTCCTAGGTACTGTAACTGCCTCCCTAAGATAATTTATAAACCAAATACAATCTTAGTAAAAATACCAACAAATTCCATTACAGAATTAGACAAACTACCATTAAAAGTTCATATCAATATGCCAAAAAAGCTGGGGAAAAAAACTAAACATAAATAAACATGCCAGATTATCCAGAAAAGATTGAAAAAGTGCCCGGTTCTCTTTGTAAATAGGATACATAGAGATGATACCACCCTTATGGCAGAAAACAAAGAAGAACTAAAGAGCCTCTTGGTGAAAGTGAAAGTGGAGAGTGAAAAAGTTGGCTTAATGCTCAACATTCAGAAAACTAAGATCATGGCATTTGGTCCCATCACTTCATGGCAAATAGATGGGGAAACAGCAGAAACAGTGACAGACTTCATTTTGGGGGCTCCAAGATCCCTGCAGATGGTGATTGCAGCCATGAAATTAAAAGACACTTACTCCTTGGAAGGAAAGTTATGACCAACCTAGATAGCATATTAAAAAGCAGAGACACTACTTTGCCAACAAAGGTCCGTCTAGTCAAGGCTATGGTTTTTCCAGTAGTCATGTATGGATGTGAGAGTTGGACTATAAAGAAAGCTGAGCGCTGAAGAATTGATGCTTTTGAACTATGGTGTTGAAGAAGACTCTTGAGAGTCCCTTGGACTGCAAGGAGATCCAACCAGTCCATCCTAAAGGAGATCAGTCCTGGGTGTTCACTGGAAGGACTGCTGTTGAAGCTGAAACTCCAATACTTTGGCCACCTGATGTGAAGAGCTGACTCATTTGAAAAGACCATGATGCTGGGAAAGATTGAGGGCAGGAGGAGAAGGGCACGACAGAGGATGAGATGGTTGGATGGCATCACTGACTCAATGGACATGAGTTTGGGTAGACTCTGGCAGTTGGTAATGGACAGGGAGGCCTGGTGGGCTGCGGTTCATAGGGTCGCAAAGAGTCGAACATGACTGAGTGACTGAACTGAACTGAATAATCTATAGGGGAAAAGAATCTGAAAAAGAATAATGTATGTGTGTGTGTGTGTATATATATAAATCACTCTGTTGTACATCTAAAACATGAAGACAACACTAAGTCAATTATATGTCAATAAAACTTAAAAAAGCAGAAAACAAGAAAGCAAAGGCCAGATTTTTCAAACAAACTGATGAAACTAATAAACCTCTAGTTAGACCAATTTGAAACAAGAGACAAAGATACAAATGATCAATACCAGAAATGAAACTGGAAACATCACTATAGACACAAAAAGGATAACAAAGAACTACTATTAACAATTTCACGTTAACAAAATCAAAAGTTTAAATGACAGTTAAGAAATGAATGAAAAGTACAACTTACCAAAATGAACACAAATAAAATAGACACTGTAAACTGTCCTGTATCAAATGACTAAAATAATGCTAAATCTACCTAAACTCTTTCAGAGAGTAAAGAACTGAATATTTCTCTACAAAACCATACAGATAACAAAGAAAATATATTTCATGAACACAATGGAAAAAAATATACTTGAAAAATATTAACAAATTGAATCTGGCAAAGCATAAAAATGATACATCATGACAAAGTCGGGTTTATGACAGAAATGAAAGGTTTATACAAAATTTAAAAAAATAAATCAGTATAATCCACTCTATTAACAGAACCAAACAAAAATTCTGGAGCTGAGAACACACTAAATGAGACAGAAGAATGCATTAGAAAGCACTGGAAATAGAGCAAATCATGAGGAGGAAAGAATTAGTGAGCTTGAAGATAAAAATCTAGAAATGATAGAAGTAGAAGAGGAAAGAGACTCAAGATATTTTAAAAATAGGAAAATTCTATGAGAGAGATCTGACTCTTAGGAAGGGCAACATTAGGGTAATGAGTAATCCAGAAAGAAGAGAGGAAGGAGGAAGCAACTTATCTTTTTAAAAAAAAATTAATAGTTGAGAACTTCCAAAAGTTGGAGAAAGAAGTGGATATTTAAACCCATGAAAAAAAAATCCAACTACCTCAATGCTAAAACACCTTCTCAAAGACATATTATATTAAAATTGTCAAAAGTCAGTCAAAGAAAGAACTTTTAAAAAGAATAGTAACTTACAAAGGAACCCTCATTAGGCTATCAGTAGATTTCTCAGCAGAAACTATACTCCAGGAGGAAGTAAACTGACATTCTCAAAACACTGAAAGGTAAAAACTGTCAGTCAAGAATAATCTATCCAGCAAAGTTATCATTTGGCTTTGTTTGTTCCCAGGAAAAACTTGGGAGAGTTTAACACTAGAGCTGCTTTACAAGAAATTTAAGAAACAAAAAGGTAAAAGCACACAATATTTTCAGTAAGGTAAGAAACAGAATCAGAAAACTGCAACTCAATACCAAAATACTTTTTTTAAATTTAATATAGCATTGAGGTTAAAGGGCAGAGGGAGAAGAAAAATAACTACAGCTATTACAATATGGTAACAAATTTACAACATAAAATGGAAATCTGAGATGACAAAAACACAAAAGGAGAAGAAAAAAGAATAGAACTTATGTAATTAAATGAAGATAAAATCCTATCTTTGGAAAAGGATTATTTTATCTATGATGTGGTATTATCTATGATTTCATGTTAACCACAAAACATAAATCTAGAGCAAGACATGAAACAGAGAAAAAGAAGAAACTGAGAACATCATAGAAAACCACCAAACAAAATGGTAGACAGAAACACAAGGAAAAGAAACAATGGAGATATGGAGCAATCAAAAAACAAAAGATAAAATAGCAGTACTAAGTCCTCATTTTTCACAATCACCCTAAACATAAGTGAATTGAATTTACCAATCAAAAGACAAAGCAGCTGGACGAATTAAACAAGACACAACTATACGTGCTCCAGAAGACTTACCTCAACTCTAAAGACAAATATAGGCTTCAGGTAAAGGGATGAAAGATGATACTTAAGAAACAGCAGCCAAAAGAAAAACAAGTGTAGCTATACTCATATCAGACAAAACAGACTTCAAGTCAAAAAAATTTAACGAGACAAAGATGGACAGTATTTGATGATAAATATGACAACACATCAAGAAGACATTAACAGTTATTAATATTATATATGCACCTAACATAGGAACACCAAAATATATAAAGCAATTACCAGACCTAAAGGGAGAAATTGATAGCAACACAATAATAGTAGGGGACTCTAATACACCACTTACATCACTGGATAGATCGCCTAGACAGAAAGTCAATAAGGAAACAGCAGCCTTAAATGAAACATTAAATCAGATAGATTTGATAGATTTGCATAGAGCAGTCCATCCAAACACAGAAGAATTCATATTCTTCTCAACTGCACACAGAATTTTCTCAGGGACAGACCATATGTTGGGACACAAGTCTCAGTAAATTTAAGAAGGCTGAAATCAGATCAAGAATCTTTTTCAATCATAATGGTATAAAACTAGAAATCAACTACCAGAAGCAAATGGACAGAGTCACAAATATGTGGAGACTAAACAACATGTTATTTAACAACTATGGGTCAATGAAGAAATCAAAGGAGAAATCAAAAACTACTTGAAGATAAATGAAAATAAATATGCAATACACCAAAATCTATGGGATGATACAAAAGTGGTAATAAGAATGAATTTTATAGCACTAAAGGCCTACTTCAAGGAACAAGAAAAATCTCAAATATACAATCTAACCTTACAACAAAAGAAACTTGAAAAAGAACATGAAGTAGAAAGAAGGAAATAATAAAGATCAGAATGAAAACAAAACAGACACTCAAAAGACAATAGAAAAGATCAAACTAAGAGCTGTTTCTTTGAAAAGATAGGCAAAGCTGACAAAGTAGGAAGGAAAAATGAGTAAAGATCAACTGTATGGTGACAGACTTAAAAAATTTTTTTTGGCTATCCTGCACAGCTGGTGAGCTTAGTACCCCCACCAGGGATTGAACTCAGGCCCCAGCAGTGGAAGCAGAGAGTCCTAACCACTGAACCACCAGGGAATTCCCTAAAGTAAACTTTTGATGGTGAGCATACAGCTGTAGTCTTTATACTAGCAGAATTACAATGTACACATGAAACTTGTGTTATAAACCAAAATTACCTCAAAGATAATTTTTTAAAAAAGTTAAACATAAGCTTTCCATATGACCCAATAATTCTACTATCTATCCCCAAAAAATGAAAAAATATCTTCACACAAAGTAAACATGTTCATAGCAGCTTTATTCATAACAACCTTAGTCAAAT
Source organism: Nanger dama (assembly GCA_917880005.1). Classification (NCBI taxonomy): domain Eukaryota; kingdom Metazoa; phylum Chordata; class Mammalia; order Artiodactyla; family Bovidae; genus Nanger; species Nanger dama. The sequence goes on along the minus strand of CAKJTW010000025.1, from coordinate 22,017,694 downwards.
AATCAAACGTTGGAAATAATCCAAAATCCATTAACAGGTAATTCAGTTCAGTTCAGTCACTTAGTCATGTCTGACTCTTTGCGAACCCATGGACTGCAGCATGCCAGGCCTCCCTGTCCATCACCAACTCCTGGAGTTTACTCAAACTCAGGTCCATTGAGTCAATGATGCCATCCAACCATTTCACCCTCTGTCATCCCCTTCTCCTCCCACCTTCCATCTTTCCCAGCATCAGGGTCTTTTCAAATGAGTCAGCTCTTCGCATCAGGTGGCCAGGAGTTTCAGCTTCAGCATCAGTCCTTCCAATGAACATTCAAGACTGATTTCCTTTAGGATGGAGCCCTGATCTCCTTGCTGTCCAAGGGACTCTCAAGAGTCTTCTCCAACACCACAGTTCAAAAGCATCAATTCTTCGGCGCTCAGCTTTCTTCATAGTCCAACTCTCACATCGATATATGACTACTGGAAAAACCACAGCTTTGACTACATGCACCTTTGTTGACAAAGTAATGTCTCTGCTTTTGAATATGCTATCTAGGTTGGTCCTAACTTTCCTTCCAAGGAGTAAAAGTATCTTTTAATTTCATGGCTGCAGTCACCATCTGCAGTGATTTTGGAGCCCCATAAAATAAAATCTGCCATTGTTTCCACTGTTTCCCCATCTATTTGCCATGAAGTATGGGACCAGATGCCCTGATCTTAGTTTTCTGAATGTTGAGTTTTAAGCCAACTTTTTACTCTTAGATAAACAAATTGTGGAATATAATGCTACTAAGCAATAAAAATAATATGCAACAACATGGGTAAATCTCAAAAACATTCTGCTGAGCAAAAGAAGCCAGACACCAAAGATGCATACTGTATGATTTCATCATGGGTGGTGGTTGGAATTTACTTGAGTAGAGCACAAGCAACTTATTCAAGTAATGGAAACATTCCATATCTTGGTTGTGGTGGTGGTTACAAAGGTATACACATTTACTGAAACTCTAGAATGAGTGTATTTTATTGTGCAAATTATACTAAAGTTTTTTTTTTTAAGGAGCTCATTCCTAAGTTTTTGTAAATTATTCTTTGCTAAAACATTTTTTAAGAGATCCTGATAAAGCTGGGCTCTGTACTGTATACCTTGCAAGACTCATATAGATTATAAGCAGAAATGGAATTACTAATTTACAAGGTACATAAATCTCCAACTTCATGAGATATTGCCAAACTGCTCTCCCAAGTTGTTTTTGTTTCAACTCTAAATCCCTTTAAAGTAGTTCATACTCTTTGTCTTTACTTCCTCTTATCCACCTAGTCTATTAAAAATATTTTTCTATTCCCTAACAGTCCATTGAAACTACTTTTACCAAGGTTACCAAATACCTCTTAATTTCAAAATTCAATAGCCTCTTTTCAGTTTTAATCATTCTTGACCACTCCAGTCTCCTTTTGCTTTATTTCACAATTACACTATTTCATATAATGTCTTACACAGAGGAACCAAAAGATATTTCATGCTTCTGAAACTTTTCTCAAGTTGTCTCTGGTGGGAGAAAGTAAACTTGGCCAAAATAACCAAGTGAAGTCAAAGTCGCTCAGTCGTGTCCAACTCTTTGCAACCCCACAGATACACAGTTCATGGAATTCTCCAGACCAGAATACTGGAGTAGGTAACCTTTCCCTTCTCCAGGGGATCTTCCCAACCCACGGATCAAACCCAGGTCTCCTGGATTGCAGGTGGATTCTTTACCAGCTGAGCCACAACGGAAGCCCAAGAATACTGGAGTGGGTAGCCTATCCCTTCTCCAGAAGATCTTCACGATCCAGGAACTGAACCAGGGTCTCCTGCATTGCAGGAGGATTCTTTACCAACTGAGCTATCAAGGAATCCCAATAGCCAAATATATCCCAATATACAAATATCCCAATAGACAAAAAAACAATCAAAGACAAGCCAGAGATGTCATTTTTATCTCTAAAAATGTACGTGAATTTTGGATTCTATTCTGTAATATATTCATATTCAACTTTAAAACATTTAAAATAAATTAACATTGAGACTAATCAATGATACATAATGTATCATATTTATAATATGACTATACATAATGTCAAAATATATCCCCTGGGTTATGTATAATTCTAGTCTGAGAAACATAAACGACTTAGTCAAAATTGTAAAGCCTAGATTTTAACATATGTCTGTCTAATTCAAAGCCCATGTGCCTTCCCTATACCAAGAGTCTCAATTGGCACAAGTTTCTTTCCTCTGAGACTTGAGTTTTAACAATCACAAAGGACTTTTGAAAGTGAGGAAAGTAGAATTAAGTCCTTCTTGAAAGAAACTGGGACCCTCCCCAACAAGGACAAAACATTCAAAGAATGTTCAGCTTGCTTGAGCTATGGTAGAAAAGAAAGGAGGATAAAAAGACAGGAGGGAGGGAAAGAACTGAAGAAAAAAAAAGAGTAGAAGAAAGAATAAATTAAACATACTTCTCTCTGAAAGGAAGAAAATTAATAGATGGGACAGGGAAAATGTAACTATGTATCTGAAACATAACGAACAAGTATATATGTAGATCAAGGTAGACTCCCTATGGCTTCAAAATAAAGAATATATTTATTTTTCACACATACAAATAATAATTACAAAATCTCATCAATAACAAAATAAAAATGAAGTCTCAACAAATATCAAACAATAACATACAGTTATATAATAACCACATATACTGTCCACAATGAAGTTCTAAGAGAAATCATTCTCTAAAAAGATTTTTTGGGGAGGACTTCCCCACTGGTCCAACGCTTAAGACTTCACTTATATGAAATATCAGAATAGACAAATTTATAGGCATAAAGTAGATAACTGGTTGCCTACAGTTGAGCGGAATGAGGAAAACATGAAGGGAATGCTAATGGGTATGAGGTTTATTTTGGGGTGATAAAAATGTTCTAATATCAATTGTGGTAACAGCAGCACATCTCTGTGCTAGAAACCACTGAATCCTTTAAATGGATGAATTGCATAGTGTGTAAAATATACTTCAGTAAAGCTATTACCAAAAAAAAAACCAGCTCAAAATTTAATTACTGGAAGAAGAGGGCACATATGAAGAGATTTTGCCTTAGACATCCGAAGTACAACCACCACAGATCGCCTCTACTGCAGAGAATACTGGGGGAAAAAAATGATCTCTATAGTGATATGGTTCTTTCTAAGATATAAATTTATATAACATATTCTGTTTTCCTTCTAAGCATCTCATAGGAATGTTTTTAGCCAAAAATATCTAGGCTGACAGAGTTTTCTATAAGATTTCTCTAGACCTAAATAATACTTTAAAAATCAACTGTATACCAGTGAACAATATATAAGAACTTTAAGAATAATAATTAGAATTAGTCTCATCATAAAGTTGCAAGTAAAATTCATAAGATGTGTCAGACACAGTCATAAATAAGACATGTCATCTCCAATCCTGTCAACAATCGGTACAGTGAAGATGAGGAAATCAGGGTTCAGAGATATTAAGTAACTTGCCTATTCAGTGATTAGACAACAAAGCTAGGATTTGAATTTAAGACTGCCTGTCTCTAAAACCTATGATATCATACTATTTCCTATCTTTAAGAAGGGATAAAACATCCAATCAAGCAATAGTAATTAAAGAGATTAACCACAAATATGTACTAATATAAAAATATTAAAAGTTTAAAAGAACTTCAGAGAACATCTGTGTCAAGTACCTCATTTTACAAATAACACAATACTCTGCAGTCTCTGATTAGCCTTGGCTATTTCCACTACTCTGTGGCCTCCAACGTATTACAAAGGGTTAGTCAGTCATGGCTGACTCCTTGTGACCCATGGACTGTAGCCCGCCAGGCTCCACTATCCATGGAATTCTCAAGGCTAGAATACTGGAGTGGGTTGCCATTCCCTTCTCCAGGGAGTCTTTCTGATCCAGTGATCAAACCTGGGTCTCCTGCATTGCAGGCAGATGTATTAAAAGGCTATCTGCAAATCCTTCATGATAGCCTCAGCATAAATCAAAAGAGGAATCACAGAAGAGCTATGTTTCACTAAGTCATGGATGTGCTGAATAAACTCCCCAAAACTGATTTTTAGACTATCATACAAAGTAATTATTTCTGTTACTTGCCTTATGCACAGTTCTGGTTACACAAAATCTATAATACTGATTTGTTGCTACTTTGAACACCTACCTTCGTGGCCACAAGAAACACAGTAAAGAGGAACATAAGATTATGCTTTGATATTGCCAAATGCTTGGTTTGCTGGAATGTGAAGATAACTGATCCCAGCAGGGTTACCTTGGCAGGGCTGAAAATAAAACACATTTTAACTCAGTAAGTATTAAGCATGATTTATCTCTATATTTCTCAGAGTATTCTCATAATATTAATTAAATGAGTTATTAATAGATGTAACACAAAAATGAACTCTATAAACTTTTGGAAATGCTGAGTTATATAAAGTTAAACACCCTTCTCAGCATAAAGGAACAGATTTTAGAATGTTCATACATATTGTGACTTTCTGATAAAGACAATGCTTTTCTATATGCAATATTTCTGAACTGGCCATATAACATTGTTTCAAAAGGATTCAAAAGTCCCACGTTCTATAGCATGATTTGAGAAAAGCATATTAATCCTGAAAAATCTTACAGTGTTAACCAAGCTCCTTGGGTGGGATGGGGAATGGAAAAGAAAGTCATGATTTGTAGCAGTTTCTCATTTTCCATGGTGTAAATACCTTATGGTAGTCACAGGCAATTTGATCCTGGACCCCCACAAATACCAAAACTCACTGATGCTCTTCAGTCCCTTATATAAACTGATGTAGTTGCATATAATCTATGCACATCCTCCCGCAAACTGTAAATAATCACCAGAGTATTTATAATACCAATATAATGTAAACACCATATAAACAGTTGTAAATACAATATAAATACTATGTAAACAGCTCACAGCATATGAAAAATTCAGTTTGCTTTCAGAAACTTTCTGGAATTTTTAAAAAATATATTTTGGTTCACAGTTGGTTAATACATAAAAGCAGAAACCTTGGATATACAAGGCCAACTGTACTCCCACAGCCCACTTCAGGCTGCTGTGCATAATTGCTCTCATAAAACAGCATGAGCCAGCACCAGCACACTACTTAGCTAACTCCGGTACAAAACATTAGCATTAGCCAACATCTTAAATTTAAAGTCTATAATAAGATATTAATCTACAAATAAGAAGTACTATTTTCATGTCATATATTTGCCACACACTTAAAATATATCTCAGTAACATCATTTATTAGCTGTTTATGCTGACAACTAGAAAAAGATAAATAATAAACTCTCAGAAAGCCATACTGCAAAATATGACAAATGTAAAAGTCCCTATAAGTAACTCTGTGAAAAATAAGTTCTTTCTTTAATTAGTACAAACTAAGGATTGAGTTCAAAACAGAATTAGGCTGGGGGTAACAGGATTTGGATCTTGCTTACCAATAACAGGGCAGCGTTCCTGTTTTAGGACAGTGGTCCACAAGCTTTTTGACTGTGTGTCTCTAATGGTAACTCCTTAATATATATCAATTATTTTATAATTATGTACATATACAATTATATCATAAAATGTACACCAAACTGCCTTTTTTAAAGGATGAGATTTAAAAATTGTCTTAATGTCATTTTGCTACTCTGTTTCTAATAGTTCAGTTTCTGTAACAGAGTGCCTCATCAAAGGCATCTCAGCATACACACACTGTATTTTGGATTGTGTTCTCTTAAAGCATAAATTCACAAGCAATGAATCAGAGAAGCAAGGATAGTGTAAACAATAAATTGGAGCAGGTGGTTGAAGCAGTGTTGGGATTTAGAAGACAGTGAGATTGGTTAGGAAGATCAGAATGCATTCAGAAAATTCTTACGCTTATTAATTTCCTGTGAATCTAGTAAATAGCTATCTGCTTCCAAAATACAATGGTGGAAGAGGCAAAACATAACAGCTATAGACACTGCCATTCCAAAAGGGAGAAAATGTAAAGAATTTTTGTGATCACAGACCTATGCAATTTCAAAATTCAGCAGGTCAAATTCCATTAGATTTCAAAGCCCAGGACTAACCCTCCGTGGCTTAAGGGAGTCCACCCTCTGAGTTTGCAGCTCTAATCTCTGCACTCATGACTCTGGCTTATTCACCTGTGACTTCAGCCTATGGGTCTAGCCTTGGTTTCTAAGACCACGATTCCCACCTTAAGCCATACTTCCCTTTCCCCTGAATGGTAGCAGATGTCTACAGCTAACAAGTTTTATCAGCCTGTTACTAACCACAGAATTCTGAGAGTCTGAATTCTTTTATTTCATCTTATCTCTGTCCTTTTCAGTCAACCTGAAGTGATTCTGTTGATAGAACATCTTCAAAATCTTTAGGGCTTCCTATGTGTGACACATGGAGAGGGAAATGGCAAACCACTCCAGTACACTTGCCTGGAGAATCCCAGGGACCCGGGAGTATGGTGGGTTGCCATCCATGAGTCCGCACAGAGTCGGACACGACTTAAGCGGCTTAGCAGCAGCATGTGTGACACATGGGCTTCCCAGGTGGTAGAGTTGGTAAAGAATCTGCCTGCCATTGCAGGAGACACAAGAGACACAGGTTCAATCCCTGTGTCAGGAAGATCCCCTGGGTAGGAAATGGCAACCCACTCCAGTGTTCTTGCTGGGGAAATCCCATGGACAGAAGAGCCTGGCAGGCTACAATCCATGGAGTCACAAAGAGTCGGACACAACTCAGTGACTAAAAACACATATATATATATTCATATATTTATTACCAAATACTTTTGCATAGTGGAGAAAGCCTTTATGGTCTTAGATAATATGTATGTTGGAATAAACAGAATGTTGGTAGAAACAAGAACATTAGAGATGCTGGTGAGGTCTCAGAAGGAAATGAGGAACATGATACTGGAACTGAAAGAAAGGTAGTTATATGTGCTACAGTTTTGTGGTAAGCAGTGAACTTGGATATTTAGTTGAGATTTGGAACCAAACTGCTGATGGTCTGAGTTGGTTTCTTCTTGCTTCTTACAATGAAGTGTGAGAGGAAAGCTTTGAATTGAGGAAATAATTGCTAAACAAAAAAACCAAGACTTGATGACTTGGGAAATTATCAGCCTATCCAATCTGTTAAAAATGACAAAATTAGAGTTATTCTTAGGAAAAGCTAGCTGTGGAGAGAAAGTTAAGGGTGTGGCTGGGTAACTTTTGCTAGTATTAAGAGATTAGGTATATAATTCATGGATCCATTCAGCTCTCACAGCAGAAGGCAGGAATAAAAATGAGATTATACAGGAAAGGTCTGTGGAGGATCATCTTGACTAATGGCATGGATCCCGAGTCATATTTGTGTGCGTGCTCAGTTGCTCAGTCATGTCCAACTCTTCATGATCCCATGGACTGTATACATAAATACACACATGGCCTTCCCTGGTGGCTCAGTGGTAAAAGTAAAAGAATCCACCTGCCAATGCAGGAGACATGGGTTCGATCCCTCGTTAGGAAGATCCTCTGGAGAAGGGAATGGCAACCCACTCCAGTATTCTTGCCTGGGTAACTCCATGGACAGAGAAGCCTGGCGGGCTACTGTCTATGGGAGTAGCAAAGAGTCAGACATGACTGACCAGCTAACACTTCCACTTTCTCACACACACACAAACAGAACTACTATTTTCCAAGTTTCACACACACACATACATGCATACATAAAATATCATAAATGGACCCCATGATTTCACTTGACAAACTGTTAATCATTCAATCATTCACATAGCATTTAATGACTACCTACTATGTGGTAGGTGCTCCAGATATAAAAGCAATCAAAAGAGAGAAAATCCCTGTACTTGGCCACTGGTACTCTTTGAAGCATGAGGGGAAGCCAAGGGGGAGAAAAACAAACATAATGGATAAGTAAATTATAAAGTATGATAAATGTTGGGTGGGGGGAATAGAGCAAAGTGTTTCAATTTTAAGTACGATAGTCCTCATTGAGAAGTTAAGCTCTGAAAAACTACTTTGAGCAAAGTAGATAAGGGAGCTAGCCACCTAAGGAAAAAGATCCTAGACAGAGAGAGAAGTTAAGTTTTAAAACAAACAACACCTGGCTTGTTCAAGGATACAGTGCAGTGAGCAACGGAGAGAATAGTGAGAGCTGAAGTCAAGGCAGATTGGGTGTGGTGGAGACACATATCTTAGAGGGTCTCAGAAGCCAACTGGGCGGACACTACAAGGTTTTAAACACAGGAGAATCACAACTTGATTTCAGTTTTACAGCCTTGAGAAATGTTTCACGGAAGAAATTTCAAGGCATATACTCAAAATGAGAAAAATGTCCCCTTTCACTAATGTCTTATTTACTTAACTTATTTACGTATTTATCAATCAAGGCTTCCTTTGTTCCATTTCTAAACTACCTCATTCAAGCTTTAAGGGATACATTCTAAGTTAAACATCCTGAAATCTACTGATCCATTCAAACACATACTTCATCATTCATACTACTTCTCAACCCTCATTTTTAATCCATTCTAATGAGTTTATTTTACATTAAGTCTTCCTCACCTTGTTTATTATGGCCACTAAAGCCTAAGTCTTTCCTTACTGAATTGTGCAAATGGTAACTATATTTATTTCATTTTCAGTTGCATCAGGAATACATTTGTGACTTATTTGATTGGGTCAATGTCTGTAGAGAAATCTAACAATTAGATTGTCCTAAATGGGTGCAAAAGGTAGTTTGAATTGTACAAGCACAGAATGGGTTATTTCCTCTTTTTCTTATTTTTTTATGTTGTTACTCAACTCTCATTTTTAAACTAACAGAGCTTTATGATAATGTATTGACCATTCACATAAGTTTGACATTTTACTACCAGAACTATGAATAATTTGGAATCTGGGTGATGATGTAGCCATTAATGAAAATGCTAAAAGCCTGCCACTGATTCCAGAGAAGTCTGCTCCTGTTCTCAGTTCATAAATACACTCTCTTCCCACAATTCTGTAACAATCCAAGAGCTTTTGCTTGGTTTTATTTTCTAAGAGGAGGAACCCACAGAAAAAGTAATCAATATTTATTTTTAAAGCTACATTTAAGACAGTAGACTTTCTGGAAAAAAAAATAGGTTTCCTGGTTTTCTCCCCATTATCATTTTATTTGTCTTTCTGTTTGTTTGTTTCATTCACGTTTAGAGTCCAGAATGTTTTAAAAATAAATTTGGTAAAATCTAAAGATAAAAGACCACGTCTCAGTATAGTCTATACAAACTCACTAGGACATCTTCAGCCATTCCTCGGCTTCTGGTTTCCAACATCCTTTTACCAGCTGCTCAAAATTCGTAATAATGCTACCACCTGCACCTAAAAAGACCAAGATAAGATAGGAATGTGTTAGTTCTTCAGTCATGGCAGACTCTTTGAGAGCCCATGGACTACAGCCCACTAGTTTCCTCTGTCAGTGGACTTCTCCAGGAAAGGATACTGGAGTGGGTAGCCATTCCCTTTTCCAGGGGATCTTCCCAAGCCAGGAATCCAACCCAGGTCTCCTGCACTGCAGACTGACACTTTACCATCTGAGCCACAGAACAAGAATACTTAACCAAATATTCTTGAGAAAATATATGAAATGAAGCCATAATTCTCTCCTGACTTAAAATTCCAAGCTATAATTCTTAGGAGGAAGAAAAATGTTGCTTTGTACATTTATGGTAATGAGACAACTGCAGTCTTTCATGGCAGCTGTTTATTGCACTACAATTAAGGTTAAAACTAGGGTCTCAGACAGAGATGTAACTTGAGGTTTGTTTCTGACCTGAAAAAATAAACTCCTCTGCTTTATCATTTCCTTCTCTGATTTTAGCTTTAGGTGTATAACTGTAACAACAGATTGAAAATTTAATTTCAACTTACAAAAGAACAATAAAGGTAGGTAATATAGAGTGAACATAAACTCATAAGCAATCACATTTACTATTTCAGATTACTCAAGATGGAAAAAAAATCCAGAAAAACCAAAGAGCAAAATTTCTTTAATTAGATAAACCACATAATTTCTTATGTAAACTTGTTTTATTTATGATGACAGCTACACCTTAATTAACTATGAATCTCTCTGGCTACAGCTATTAATCAAACCAATGATAAATATTGTATATTTAAAGACAATCAGCTGTAAAATAATGGCTGATGACTAGTACTGGTTAAGAGTGCCAGTTTTGAATTAACCAGTCAACAGAAACAATGCTTTCATCTTCCAAAGAAGTCTCTGTTATTAAAGTATGTGGTCCCCATTAATGTAACTAAAGAACTACTCAGTATTTGTAGTATACCAATAACAGAATATTTATGAACACATGTTGATAATATTACCTCGGGCCCATCCAATAGCTATCATGACTATCCAGCCATTTTTGTAATAGCTATTAGCATGTGTGACTCCACCTACTATTTTCCAAGTTCTGGTCACTTCCTTCATTCCCGCAGCCAACAGTTGAACAGGTAGGAATGAGTATCCCTGGGAAATTAGGTCATATGGGCAAAAAAATGCAATATACCTGAAATTAAAATTTAAATATTTTAATATGACCGTAATCAGAACAAAAAAATCTAGCATATCAGCAATAACAATCTGATAAAACACAACAAATGGAATTATCCAAATAAACATGGAATTTGACTTCAATAAGACCACAGATAATATGAATTAAGTCAGTTTGTTGTGTTTTTTTTTTTTGGCTGCTCCATGAGGCATGTGGGATCTTAGTTCCCCAACCAGGGAACAATCCGTGCTCCCTGCAGGAAAGCACAGATTGTTAACCACTGGACTACCAGAGAAGTTCCAAAGTGCATTTTTTAAATCACATGAAGCACATAAAATCTGCCAAAAAGTCATAATGAAAGAGGAATATAAATTTTGTACTTCTGAGTACTCTATATATGCAGTAAGTTCCTAACCTGTGTCTGTACTACTCTAGAAGCTAAGTACTGAATGCACCAACAATATAAAGCAAGTATATAATCATCCTTATGGCAGGAAGTGAAGAAAAACTAAAGAGCCTCTTGATGAAAGTCAAAGAGGAGACTGAAAAAGTTGGCTTAAAGCTCAACATTCAGAAAACTAAGATCATGACATCTGGTCCCATCACTTCATAAGAAATAGATAGTGAAACAACAGAAACAGTGAGAGGCTTTATTTTTATGGGCTCCAGAATCACTGCAGATGGTGACAGCAGCCATGAAATTAAAAGACGCTTACTCCTTGGAAGAAAAGTTATGACCAACCTAGACAACATATTAAAAGGCAGAGATATTACTTTGCCAACAAAGGTCCATCTAGTCAAGGCTATGGTTTTTCCAGTGGTCATGTATCGATGTGAGAGTTGGACTGTGAAGAAAGCTGAGCGCCAAAGAATTGATGCTTTTGAACTGTGGTGTTGGAGAAGACTCTTGAGAGTCCCTTGGACTTCAAGGAGATCCAACCAGTCCATTCTGAAGGAGATCAGCCCTGGGATTTCTTTGGAAGGAATGACGCTAAAGCTGAAACTCCAGTACTTTGGCCACTTCATGCGAAGAGCTGACTCATTGGAAAAGACTCTGATGCTGGAAGGGATTGGGGGCAGGAGGAGAAGGGGATGACAGAGGATGAGATGGCTGGATGGCATCACTGACTCAATGGACATGAGTTTGAGTAGACTCCGGGGAGTTGGTAATGGACAGGGAGGCCTGGCATGGGGCAGTCCATGGGGTTGCAAAGAGTCAGACATGACTGAGCAACTGAACTTGAACCTGATAATCACTTCTGCTTTCAGGTTTCTCTAGATAGAAAGTGAAAGGCGCTCAGTTGTGTCTGACTCTTTGTGACCCCAAGGACTATACAGTCCATGGAATCCTTCAGGCCAGAATACTGGAGTGGGCAGCCTATCCGTTCTCCAGGGGATCTTCCCAACCCAGGGTCGAACTCAGGTCTCCCGCATGGCAGGTGGATTCTTTACCAGCTGAGCCACAAGGGAAGCCCTCTCTAGGTAGAGTGTCTTTGGAATTAGAAAAGAGCCTTTGGTAACTGAGCAAGGAGCAACATTTCAATCCCACTTACATCTTTACCTTTACGAGACAGATTCATTCATGTTAGGAAAACACATTTTCATACAGTTAAAAGAATATGAAGCTTGTTCTTCAACTCAGTTGAGTAAGTTTAAATTTCAACCAATTAAATTGTGATATTAGTTTAAAAATAATTCACTCCTCAGGTGAATTATTTTCTGCAGCTTCATTTGTTCTAAGCATCTTTTCAACAATTTAACAGTAGTACTGATAGGAAGACATAGCACTCCCCCACCCCCATATTCCTAATACTCTCTGGCAGACAATTTTGTGCTTAAAGCAGAATATTTATCTTGAAGCAATGAGGAATATACTGCTTAAAAGAGGTACTCTATCTTTTCTAAAAGACACTGTTAATCTTACTGTAATTCATGGTTCATAAATCCAAATTCCCAATAGTATTCATGGAATATGAAACCTGTTCACCAAAACATTACTTCAGAGACCAAATATAAGATGCAATAATTTGTCAGGCCTGAAGCACCCTCTCTTCTTCAACTCCACTTACCAATTCTTCCTTTTCTTCAAGATTTCACTCAAATACTACCATATACATTGACTTTGGGAGTTTTATTTAATAGTCTCAGTTCAGACTAAATTCTGATGGTTCCTATATTCAACATAGCTCTTCTATACCTTTTCTTTATAATAAATTATAACAGTCCTTAATGGCAGGAATCATTCACTGTGTTACTCCCTCACCTAAAACTCAGCATAACAAAAAGTAGCCCTGAATTAAATCATTTATTAACAGCTAATAAATAGGAGGCAAAACACAAAATATATCAAAGAACCATCTGATTATTAAAGAGCTTTAAAGAAAAAAATAAATTACCTAAGAATAGTTAAAAGCTTTTTGAAAATGACTGGTATGATATAAAAATTTCACATGTTTATATAATATTTTGAAAGCCTCTCTTTAAATTCTCTCTTTAAAGGTAGAACAAATTTTCAGGAAGTAGGTTAGGTGCCAGGAAAAGAAAAGAGTTACACTTAAGCAATTTTTTAAAGGATATTTTTAAATGAAATAAAATTAATGTATGCTCAAAATACTCAAACAAAAACACAACAAATAAAAATAATACAAATGACCCCATTTTCATTCTCCACACAGAAACTATCTTCAACATGAGTTAAAAGCCTAAACTACAAGAGCAAGCTTGACGTTTTTTTCCCCCCCTAACTAGAGATCAAACCCATGCCGCCTGCAGTGAAAGCACTGAATCTTAACCACTGGTCCACCAAGGAAGTCTCAGTCTTTGAGTTTCTATATCCAGCTATGTGACATTTTCCACAGTTTATTGTGATCCACACAGTCAAAACCTTTGGCATAGTCAATAAAGCAGAAATTGATGTTTTTCTGGAACTCTCTTGGTTTTTCCATGATCCAGCGGATGTTGGCAATTTGATCCCTGGTTCCTCTGCCTTTTCTAAAACTAGCTTGAACATCTGGAAGTTCATGGTTCACATATTGATGAAGTTTGGCTTGGAGACCACCTGACCTGCCTCTTCAGAAACCTGTATGCAGGTCAGGAAGCAACAGTTAGAACTGGACATGGAACAACAGACTGGCTCCAAATAGGAAAAGGAGTACATCAAGGCTGTATACTGTCACCCTACTTATTTAACTTATATGCAGAGTACATCATGAGAAACGCTAGGCTGGAATCAAGATTGCCAGAACAAATATCAATAACCTCAGATATGCAGATGACACCACCCTTATGGCAGAAAGTGAAGAGGAACTAAAAAGCCTCTTGATGAAAGTGAAGGAGGAGAGTGAAAAAGTTGGCTTGAAGCTCAACATTCAGAAAACGAAGATGATGGCATCTTGTCCCGTCACTTCATGGGAAATAGATGGGGAAACAATGGAAACAGTGTCAGACTTTATTTTGGGGGGCTCCAAAATCACGTAGGGCTTCCCTGGTGGCTCAGAGGTTAAAGCGTCTGCCTCCAATGTAGGAGACCCAGGTTCGATCCCTGGGTCAGGAAGATCTCCTGGAGAAGGAAATGGCAATCTACTCCAGTATTCTTGCCTGGAGAATCCCATGGACAGAGAAGCCTAGTAGATTACAGTCCATGGGGTCGCAAAGAGTCGAACAAACGGAGCGACTTCACCTCACCTCAAAATCATGTAGATGGTTGATTGCAACCATGAAATTAAAAGACGCTTACTCCTTGGAAGAAAAGTTACGATCAACCTAGATAGCATATTCAAAAGCAGAGACATTACTTTGCCAACAAAGGTCTGTCTAGTCAAGGCTATGGTTTTTCCAGTAGCCATGTATGGATGTGAGAGTTGGACTGTGAAGAAAGCTGAGCGCTGAAGAATTGATGCTTTTGAACTGTGGTGTTGGAGAAGACTCTTGAGAGTCCCTTGGACTGCAAGGAGATCCAACCAGTCCATTCTGAAGGAGATCAGCCCTAGGATTTCTTTGGAAGGAATGATGCTAAATCTGAAACTCCAGTACTTTGGCCACCTCATGCGAAGAGTTGACTCATTGGAAAAGACCCTGATGCTGGGAGGGATTGGGGGCAGGAGGAGAAGGGGATGACAGAGGATGAGATGGCTGGATGGCACCACTGACTTGATGGACGTGAGTCTGGGTGAACTCCAGGAGTTGGTGATGGACAGGGAAGCCTGGCGTGCTGCGATTCATGGGGTCGCAGAGAGTCGGACACGACTGAGCAACTGAACTGAACTGACAGCTGACTTATTGGAAAAGATCCTCATGCTGGGAGGGACTGGGGGGCGGGAGAAGGGGACGACAGAGGATGAGATGGCTGGATGGCATCACTGACTTGATTCACATGAGTTTGGATAGACTCCGGGAGCTGGTGATGGACAGGGAGGCCTGGCGTGCTGCGATTCATGGGGTCGCAAAAGTCGGACACGACTGAGCGATTGAACTGATGTGACATTTTGGCATATGGTCTAAAAATCTGTAATTACTGCTATTTCTAATAAATAAGTCTTTATTGCATTTCAGATATTTCTAAAGTATACCTATAACACACTAATATTTGAAACAAAAATAGTTCTCATTTCAAGGGTTAAATAGCCACAGGGCAAAAGAATTGTTTATTGTGCTCCATAGACTTCAGTTCAGTTCAGTTCAGTCTTCAGTCGTGTCCAACTCTTTGCGACCCCATGAATCGCAGCACGCCAGGCCTCCCTGTACATCACCAACTCCCAGAGTTCACTCAGACTCGTGTCCATCGAGTCAGTGATGCCAAATCAGACCAGTGGCTCCCTAAACAGCCTTTCCCGCTCTATAACACGTTAGCTTTTTAAAATTCCCTTGACCTTTTCATGAAGATGGCGCCGAAGGGCGAAGAAGGAAGCCCCTGCCCCTCCTAAAGCTGAAGCCAAAGCAAAGGCTTTGAAGGCCAAGAAAGCAGTGTTGAAAGGTGTCCACAGCCACAAGAAAAAGAAGATCCGGACGTCACCCACCTTCCAGCGGCCCAAAACACTGCGGCTCAGGAGGCAGCCCAAATATCCTCGGAAGAGCGCCCTAGGAGAAACAAACTTGACCACTACGCCATCATCAAATTCCCCCCTCACCACCGAGTCAGCCATGAAGAAAATAGAAGACAACAACACACTGGTGTTCATTGTGGATGTCAAGGCCAACAAACACCAAATCAAACAGGCTGTGAAGAAGCTCTATGACATTGACATGGCTAAGGTCAATACTCTGATCAGGCCTGATGGAGAGAAGAAGGCATATGTTCGACTGGCTCCTGACTATAATGCTTTGGATGTTGCCAACAAAATTGGGATCATCTAAACTGAGTCCAGCTGGCTAATTCCAAATATAAAAGTTTTCACTATAAAAAAATAAATAAATAAATAAATAAAAATAAAAAAATAAAATTCCCTTGATGACTCAACTCAACCAACACTCATTAAGGAATCATGTTCTTCCTTCTGTAAAGATTATAATTTCACCTTTAATTAAAATTGTCACATCTAAGGAAGTCTTAACTTTAAAGCACTTAAATAAAACATATCAGAAAAGAAGGGCTGCAACATAACATGAAATGGAACAAGAAGGCAATTTATTTCTCATATATTTTTAAGTCATTTAGATTAACAGAGAGAAAAAAAAGACAAGGAATAGTGCTAAATAACAAAAGTTAGTCTAAAATAGGATACAAACAGGATGCAGGGCCACTGACAAATGAAAGCTGAAACAGTTAAAATAGGAAGATGAATTGAGAATTTAGGTTAATACCAAGAGTTGAGCTTCCACGGTTAATCACTGAGAACTCTGCCTTCATTCCCCCTTAATTCCCCTTCTCTGACTACCAAAAACAGGGTAACTTAGCCAAGCCAAAAGAACAATAAACTTAATCCAGTTCATATTAGTCCAATAAGATAGCTTTTCTCTTGCTCTCATTACTCTAACAAATTAATAACTTTACATATATTCTCTGAAAAAGACTATTACAGATGACAGGCTTATATAATTATACTTTTGTTGTATTTTTCCTCATAAAAACACAGTATCGGTTATGTAAATGTGAAATATATAATAACTGACACTTAGAAGTTAAAGGAAAATAAACTGGGGCATAAAAATCAATACATAGATGAATTATAAAATATTTACTTCCTCCCAGAAACAGTTTTCAAAAGGAAAAATCCTATGAAAGGTTATACTGTCTTCCAAAAGACACTGAACATACCATGACACACCAAGTTACTGTTTCCCTTTGCCAGCAGATGGTGCTAATTTCCAGATGTGAGCACTAGAGCTATTATACTAAAGATGACCTTCCCAACAAGTGTATTCACATACTCCCTTAGTTTAGCTTGCTAGAGATAAAAGTATATCACAAACATTTCAATCTCTCAAATAAAATCAAATGAAGCCAAGATTAGAAACTTGTTCTCAACATTAAAACCTGAAAAAAGAAAACATTAAAATACAATGTGTCTTTAAGCAAGCACCGTTTTTTTGTATTTAAGGGTCTGTGAACACAAAGACAATGTATTTCCCAAATCCAAAACAAAAAGCTGTGCAAGTGCAGACTAAAGGACTAGGTAGCTTAGGGTTTGAATCCTGGCTCCAGCTACTAGACACCTGTGACTCCTTGGGCAAGTTATTTAAGCCTTCTTGTCTCAGATCCCTTATCTACCAAATGAAAATAAACGGAACTTGCCTCACTGGTTTCCTGTGAGGTTAAATGAGAGGACAAATGCAGAGCACTTAGACAAGTGTCTGAAACAGTAAGTACTGCATCAGTAGCTGCTATTGTTGTTGTTTAGTAGTACCCAACAAAACAACTAGAACCAATAATAAAGGTCATCAGAAGAATGAATATAGATAGTAATATAATAGATTATACAGCAATGAGAAGGAATGTACCACAGCTACAAACAAAACACAGATGAATCTAAGTAACATAATGCTGAGTGAAAAAAGCCCTAGAGAACTATATAAAAATATAATACTCCATTTTAAAACAGGGCAAAAAACTAATAAAACTAAACAGATATACTGTTTAGATATTCATATGTAAGATATACACCTTTTTCTAAAAAGCAAGATAAACACAAACAAGGTAGAAATTATCTGTATGAAAAGTGCAGGGAGATGGGATGAGAAAAATACTGAGTATTTAAGTTACTGGTGCAATTTGGTTCTTAGATTTAAGTGCAGTACAGTGGAGATGTAAATTAGCATAATCATTTGAGAAACGATTTGTCATTATCTAGTAAAGCTTAAAAATCACTTTCCCTATAACTCAATAAATATATTCTTAAGTTATACCAAGAGAAAATCTCTTGGTATATCATGTGCATCATGTTCTTAGCAACATTGTAATAGAAAAAAACTGGATATAATTCTATCTCAACAAAGAAATGGATGAAATATCACCACAATTCATTCTGATAAGCTATACAGGAGAGAAAATCAGTAAATTATAACCACACACCATAAGGCTGAATCTCAGGAAAAAAGGCTGAACAAAAAAAAGCAAGTCAATGAAAAAAATATATATATGATTGCATTTATAAAACTGTCATGAAATACACTGTTTAGAAATATATATGTCAGAACTACACAGAAAAGTAAAGATAGGTACAACATTTAAACTGTGGTGCTGGAGAAGACTCTTGAGAGTCCCTTGAACTGCAGGGAGAATCCAACCAGTCCATTCAAAAGGAGATCAGTCCTGGATGTTCACTGGAAGGACTGATGCTAAAGCTGAAACTCCAATACTCTGGCCACCTCGTGCGAAGAGTTGACTCATTGGAAAAGACTCTGATGCTGGGAGGGATTGGGGGCAGGAGGAGAAGGGGACGACCGAGGATGAGATGGCTGGATGGCATCACTGACTCGATGGACGTGAGTTTGAGTGAACTCCGGGGAGTTGGTGATGGACAAGGAGGCCTGGCGTGCTGCGGTTCATGGGTTCGCAAAGAGTCAGACACAACTGATCGACTGGACTGAACTGAAGGAAGAAAGGAGATGGGATTGGGCTGAGCACGGAAGGTCACAAAAGGGACATCAAAACTAATGACAAGTAATCGGGGAAGATGGTGGCAGCAGTAGTCGCACAGATTTAGATCTCTTCCAATCCCCACATAAAAACAGACAGGGCAACTAGAGAGCAAAGCCAAAATTCCATCTGCAGCACTTACATCAGAACTATGTGACAAAGTATCCCTTCAAATCCCAAAGTGTAACTGGAGAGGCAAATCACCAGCACCCACAGACCTAAACTGCTTGACAGGAAGAAGAAAGTAAGAGACAACTAATGGACCCAAGAACAAAACAGCTTCAAAATAACTAATGGGTATTCACTAGAAAACACAGCAGGCCAACTTGGAAAACAACAACAGCTGAAACTGGAAGGATTGTGACATTTCCAATACTAGGTGAGAGAAAGGGTCCATGATAAGGTCCATAGGGGTTTGACCAACGTAGTCCCCATGAACTCTGAAAACTGATCCACCTAGGCTCCCTTCTAGAACAAGTCCCACAGTGAGAATCAAAACTGAGCATGGACTTCCCTGGTGGCCCAGTGGTTAAGACTGAGCTTCCACTGCAGAGGCCTCAGGTTTGACACCTGGTCAGGGAAGTTAAACATGTCATGGGGTGTGGTAAAAAACAACAACAACAACAACTGAGCAGGACAGAACAACAAAGCAGGGAAAGGTACAGACCAAACTGGGGAAGAGGGAAAGACTGGTGAAATCTCAGAAAGCAAGTCATCATCTTTTGAATACTATATAACAACCGATGCACGAGCTCTATGAAGTCAGACTCTTTCATGACCAACAGAAAATTATCAGGTCAAACCCTATATAAATTTATTATTATGAGAAAAAAATTCCCTATAGTGAAAGTACTCAGGTAAATGTGTTCACAAAACAGATCAAAACTGCAACCTATTTCAAAACAAGGTAAAGACATTAAGAAAGTTATACAACACATAAAAGAACAATGCACATCAAAAACAGAAAAAAAGAGAACCAGAGATAAAATGCTCACAAAGAGTAAGAAAAAGATTTTAAAAATTATTTCACTAATGAAGACCAAACTAGAAGGAAAACAAAGAGAAATAAAATAACAGTGCCTTCTAAAAAAGACTAGGTAAAAAAGAAAATTTTTAAAAATTTTAAAGACATAAAAGGTTCCTTGAAGAAAGGCAGAAAAGAGCCAATAGGAGTTCCTGGAGAAAATCAAAGCAAGAGAAGAGTACATATAATAGAAGTTTTCTCAATTTAAAACACACACACACACACGTAGCTACTAAAAAGGACACACCACATACCTAAAAATATTGAGCCCTAAATGACTAACACCTAGTAATATTTGATTTAAATTATTAGACTTTCATGCCAGGAAAAAAAAAGCTTTGGAGCATTTAGAAAAGAAGAACATGTGACTTATAAGAGAAAGAAAAATTAAATGATCAGTTTTTCACAGAATGCTTCATAAACAAGAAAACTGAGTAACATATTTAAAATACTCAGACCTAGAAAGTATGATCCTATGATCCTATATCCAATAAAACTGACTTTCAAATACAAAAAAACACAAACTTATCAACACATGAGAATTTAGGGACTACTATTCCAGAAGAATGAATTAGAGAAAAAAACTTCAGAAAACCAAGATTACTACAGACACAGACATAAGGACTGATTTAGAAAACATTAAATATACAGTTAGCTATAAAACAAAGACTGAAAAGGAATTTAGAAGGGAAGAATACAGTACACAACAACTATTACCATGACAGTGTAGAATACTTCATCTTTTTAAAAACAGGAAGACAATGAAAACAGTATATGCAAAAAAATATTTTCAGTAATCATAACAGTGGTGGTATTCATATGATTACTCCAAAACTATTATGTATTGTGGGAATGATACAAAATAAATGGGCAGTGTTGAAATATCCTAATTCTGTCATATCTTTTGTGCCCTTAAGAATCAAAATTTTCATTTCATTTCAGTTCAGTGGCTCAGTGGTGTCTGACTCTTAGCAACCCCACGAAGTGCAGCACGCCAGGCCTCCCTGTCCATCACCAAATCCCGGAGTTTACTCAAACTCAGGTCCATTGAGTCGGTGATGCCATTCAACCACTTCATCCTCTGTCGTCCCCTTTTCCTCCCACCTTCCATCTTTCCCAGCATCAGCATCTTTTCAAATTAGTCAATTCTTCGCATCAGGTGGCCAAAGTATTGGAGTTTCAGCTTTAGCATCAGTCCTTCCAATGAATTTTCAGGACTGATCTCCTTTAGGATGGACTGGTTGGATCTCCTTGCTATCCAAGGGACTATCAAGAGTCTTCTCCAACACCACAGTTCAAAAACATCAATTCTTTGGCACTCAGCTTTCTTCACAGTATAGCTCTCACATCCATACATGACTACTGGAAAAACCATAGCATTGACTAGACACACATTTGTTCACAAAGTAATATCTCTGCTTTTTAATATGCTGTCTAGGTTGATCATAGCTTTTCTTCCAAGGAGTAAGAGTCTTTTCATTTCATGGCTGCAGTCACCATCTGCAGTGATTTTGGAGCCCCCAAAAATAAAGTCTCTGTTTCCACTATTTCCCGATCTATTTGCCATGAAGTAATGGGACCAGATGCCATGATCTTAGTTTCTGAATGTTGAGCTTTAAGCCAACTTTTTCACTCTCCTCTTTCACTTTCATCAAGAGGCCCTTTAGCTCCTCTTCACTTTCTGCCATAAGGGTGGTGTCATCTGCATATCTGAGGTTACTGATATTTCTCCAGGCAATCTTGATTCCAGCTTGTGCTTCCTCCAGTCCAGCATTTCTCATGATGGACTCTGCATGTAAGTTAATAAACAAGGTGACAATATACAGCCTTGACGTACTACTTTCCCTCTTTGGAACCAGTCTGTTGTTCCATGTCCAGTTCTAACTGTTGCTTCCAGACCTGCACACAGACTTCTCAAGAGGCAGGTCAGGTGATCTGGTATTCTCATCTCTTTCAAGAATTTTCCACAATTTGTGGTGATAGAAACAGTCAAAGGCTTTGGCACAGTCAATTAAGCAAAAATAGATGTTTTTCTGGAACTCTCTTGCTTTTTCCAAGATCCAGCGAATGTTGGCAATTCAATCTCTGGTTTCTCTGCCTTTTCTAAAACCAGCTTGAACATCTGGAAGTTCACAGTTCAAGTACTGTTAAAGCTTGCCTTGGAGAATTTTGAGCATTGCTTTACTAGCGTGTGAGATGAGCGCAACTATGGAGTAGTTTCAGCATTCTTTGGCATTGCCTTTCTTAGGGATTGGAATGAAAACTGACCTTTTCCAGTCCTGTGGCCACTGCAGAGTTTTCCAAATTTTCTGGCATATTGAGTGCAGCACTTTCACAGCATCATCTTTCAGGATTTGAAATAGCTCCACTGGAATTCCATCACCTCCACTAGCTTTGTTCATAGTGATGCTTCCAAAGGCCCACTTGACTTCACATTCCAGGATGTCTGGATCTAGGTGAGTGATCATACCATCGTGATTATCTGGGTAGTGAAGATCTTTTTGTATAGTTATTCTGTGTACTCTTGTCACCTCTTCTTAATATCTTCTGCTTCTCTTAGGTCCATACCATTTCTGTCCTTTTGAGCCCATCTTTGCATGAAATGTTCCCTTGGTATCTCTAATTTTCTCAAAGAGATCTCCAGTCTTTCCCATTCTACTGTTTTCCTCTATTTCTTTGCAACGATCACTGAGGAAGGCTTTCTTATCTCTCCTTGCTATTCTATGGAACTCTGCATTCAGATGCTTGTATCTTTCCTTTTCTCCTTTGTTTTTCGCTTCTCTTCTTTTCACAGCTATTTGTAAGGCCTCCTCAGACAGTCATTCTGCCTTTTGCATTTCTTGGGGATGGTCTTGATCCCTGTCTCCTGTACAATGTCACGAATCTCCGTCCATAGTTCGTTCATCAGGCACTCTATAAGATATAATCTCTTGAATCTATGTGTCACTTTCATTGTATAATCGTAAGGGATTTGATTGAAGTCATACCTGCATGATTTAGTGGTTTTCCCTACTTTCTTCAATTTAAGTCTGAATTTGGCAATAAGGAGTTCATGATCTGAGCCTAAGTCAGCTCCCAGTCTTGTTTTTGCTGACTGTACAGAGCTTCTCCATCTTTGACTGCAAAGAATAAAATCAGTCTGATTCGGTATTGACCATCTGGTGATATCCATGTGTAGAGTCTTCTCTTGTGTTGTTGGAAAAGGGTATTTTGCTATGACCAGTGTGTTCTCTTGACAAACTCTTTTAGCCTTTGCCCTACTTCATTCTGTACTCTAAGGCCAAATCTGCCTGTTACTCCAGGTGTTTCTTGACTTCCTACTTCTACATTCCAGTCCCCTATAATGAACAGGACATCTTTTTTGTGTTAGTTCTAGAAGGTCGTACAGATCTTCATAGAATCGTTCAACTTCAGCTTCTTCAGCATTACTGGTCAGGGCATAGACTTGTATTACCATGATACTGAATTCTTAATTCAAAATTCTTAGTGTGGAAGAAAGAAGATACATATGTAGCAGAGAAAAGTTACATAAATTCTATGATCCTGAAATTTCAGTTAGAAATATCAATGAACTCATGAGTTATTTTATCTTTATTTTTCCTAGCTCTGTCCACTGAAAAGACCTAGAATACATAAGTAGTTAAGAATAATGAACATGTCTAGTGTTCAGACTGTGACCTTGAAATACCTTTGCTCCTATAAAGGAACCAGAGTTTACTACAGAAATCAGTAATTCTAGAAGAAAGTACAAGATGAATCTTGTATTAATTAAGTAGCAAGGAAGCTAATCAAAGTCTTACAAGCCAATCTGAAGAAATTCCCCACTGGTCAACAAAGGGTCAATTTGAGCTTTAATAATAAGAAAATTCAATCTATTGAAACCCATAAAATATGCTTAATCCATGAGCTCATACTTACTTAAAATTATTTTTTTAATTACAACAGCAACAACAAAAAATACTAGTCACTTCTGAAGAACAACAGGGGACCAATTCATAATCCTTAAAACTGTAAATAACAAGCAAGAATCAAGTATTTATCCTTCCTTTCCTTTATCAACTATATAACTTGGGTAACCAAATAATGGATGATTTGTGGGAAGTATTTATTTATAATACTACTTCAATTAATATACAGAAGAAAAGATAGACTAATGCCATTTTGAAATTCTCAATCAGTTATCATATGAAAGTCATTAAAAGAGTACTAACATCAATCAAAAAAAAAGCTAATCACACATTCTGGTCTCTTATGGTCTTGCTAATTAAAGGGATCTAGGAGAAGGGGACGACAGAAGATGAGATGGTTGGATGGCATCACCAACACAATGGACATGGGTTTGGGTGGATTCCAGGAGTTGGTGATGGACAGGGAGGCCTGGGGTGCTGCGGTTCATGAGGTCGCAAAGAGTTGGACATGACTGAGCGACTAACCTGAACTGAATATGAAACTGCTCTGGATTCTGGATCAATCTGCCAATTATCAGGAAACACAGAGATTAGAGGACTATAATGATCTGCACCATGAGTATGCAATCAGCAAACTCAAGAGTATAGAAAAGTCTACATGTCAAATAGCTCTGGTTCTTCATGAGATAACTATAAGGAAAAACAGAATGGAAGGGAAACTGATAAAATCAAACAGACTTAAGAGACATTAAAATTTTTAATGGGTGTAACTAAATTATAGTGCTTGGAATGAACATCTGGATGATAAAATTTTGTATGCAAAGAAGTCATAAACATAAAAGTCAGGATAATGGTGTGCTATCATCTATTATTTGGGTTCCTAGTTGTATAGTTCATATAGGAAAGGAAGGATATATACTTGATTCTTGCTCTTTGTTTACAGTTTTCAGGATATGAATTGGTCCCCTGCTGTTCTCCAAAAGTTTTCCAGTTCTTTTTGTTCCTGTTATTAAAAAAAATTTTTTTAAGTAAGTATAAGCTCATGGATTAAGCATATTTTATGGGTTTCAATAAATTGGAATTTTATTCAGTTCAGTTCAGTCGCTCAGTCGTGTCCGACTCTTCGCAACCCCATGAATTGCAGCACGCCAGGCATCCCTATCCATCACCAATTCCTGGAGTTCACTCAGACTCACATCCATCGAGTCTGTGATGCCATCCAGCCATCTCATCCTCAGTCGTCCCCTTCTCCTCCTGCCCCCAATCCCTCCCAGCATCAGAGTCTTTCCATGAGTCAACTCTTTGCATGAGGTGGCCAAAGTACTGGAGTTTCAGCTTCAGCATCATTCCTTACAAAGAAATCCCAGGGCTGATCTCCTTTAGAACGGACTGGTTGGATCTCCTTGAAGTCCAAGGGACTCTCAAGAGTCTTCTCCAACACCACAGTTCAAAAGCATCAATTCTTCGGCGCTCAGCCCTCCTCACAGTCCAACTCTCACATCCATACTTGACCACAGGAAAAACCATAGCCTTGACTAGACGGACCTTAGTCGGCAAAGTAATATCTCTGCTTTTGAATATACTATCTAGGTTGGTCATAACTTTTCTTCCAAGGACTAAGCGTCTATTAATTTCATGGCTGCAGTCACCATCTGCCGTGATTTTGGAGCCCAAAAAAATAAAGTCTGACACTGGTATTATTAAAGCTCAAATTGTCCCTTCATTGACCAGGGAAATATCTTCAGATTGGCTCTTGAGACTGATTAGCTTCCTTGCTAGTTGCTGTAAGATTCATCTTGTACTTTCTTCTTGAAAAAAGAATCAAAATCAAATTCAGGTTAGATCCCTTTATGTAGCAAGACCATAAGAGACCAAAAATGTCTGATAAGATTTTCTTTTTTGCTGATGTTAATACTCTTAATGACTTTCGTCTGATAACTAATTGAGAATTTCAAAACGGCAATAGTCAGTCTTTTCTTCTTTTATTATTTAAGGTGGAAAGGGAGTTGTGATTAGAATGTGACACCCAGAAGGAACTTCTGGGAAAGATGACAAAGCTTTATTTCTTGACTTGGGTCATGGTTTCAAGGATATACCTAGCAATAATTCATTGGGCGATATACTTGGTTTTCTGAATTTTTACTTTATAATAAAATATTTTTGTAAGACGACAGAGGATGAGATGATTGGATGGCATCACCAACTCAATGGACATGAGTTTGAGTAAACTCTAGATGGTCAGGGAGGCCTGTCATGCTGCAGTCCATGGGGTCACAAAGAGTCGGACACGACTGAGCAACTGAACTGCACTGAATATTTTTTCATGTAAATGATGGATATAAGTTTTTATTGTGTCATAATTCTTTGTCCTCTGCATATAAATATTCCTTTGTCCTCAATATTAATTGAAACTTTAAAATTAAAAAAACATACATTGTTTATAATGAAAGTTCATCTTGGTTAAGATCACGCTAATTTGAAATTGAGACCCTGTCATTTATCAATTTATCAAGCATCAATTTCCTCTTATATTAAATGGGAATAATAAAAGATTTCAAGTTAACAACTAAATACTATATTATTAGTTAACTACATAAAATGCATTTATTTTCCATTTCTAACACATCTTAGTTTCACTCAAGAAAGTATATATTTATAGACAAGCAATTTTATTTCATTTAATGAACCACTAATCAAGATCTGTAATTTCTTGCCACTCAATTACAGAACTCCCATGTAACACAAGCAGCCCATTCCTTTAGCAATGTACTTACTCAGCCTAGAACAGCAGTACTTGGCACACAATCAACAAAACAAAGTCTCTGCTCTGATAGGCTG
The DNA here is from genome assembly GCA_917880005.1 of Nanger dama. Taxonomy (NCBI): domain Eukaryota; kingdom Metazoa; phylum Chordata; class Mammalia; order Artiodactyla; family Bovidae; genus Nanger; species Nanger dama. The sequence continues at coordinate 21,991,232 of CAKJTW010000025.1, read as the reverse complement.
CTATTCTAGTGGAGTGAGACAAACCACCATAAAAAGAAATAAACAGACAACACACCAGACAATAATAAATCTAGGAAGAAAAAAAAAAGAAGTATGATGAGATAGTCATGGGAGAGAAGGTATGTTTTTTAGAGACCTCTCCAAAAAAAGAAAATATGAGCCTCCTGGGAAAAGAACATCACAGAGAAAAGAGAGCAAGCACAAGGGCACTGAGATAGAACAATATCCTGTGTTCAAAAAACCGGCAAAGCCAAGGTGACTAGAGCAGACTGAGCAGGAATTGACTAGAAAGACATTACCACACAGAGTGGAAAGGGAGACTTTACAGTCTTACAGGGCACACTAAGAGTTCTGAATTCTCCTCCTAATAAGATAAGAGTATACTCATCATAGAAGTAATATGCTCTAACAACTTATTTTTAAATAATTACTTTCTATCTACTATGCTGAAAAGAGTTGGATACAACAGTGACTAAACAGCAGCAAAAGTAAAGACAAGACTCAGGGGGATAATGAAAGAAGCAGCTAGACCACTTAGAAAGCTACTGCAACTGTCCAGGCAATAGTGGTAGTTAGTATATAGGAGTAGAAGTCAAAGTGATGAACAGTGTCAGAGTCTGGATATCCTACTTTCATATAGTTTCAGCATCTAGACACATTAAAAAAACAATTCTCCAAGGTGTTAATATCCTTTTAAAATACTGCTATAGAAATAAAAGTCCTTCAGAAAGTGTTTTAAAACACATAGTAACTGGAAGGTAATACTTTAAGAAATAGTTAAGCAAATAAATGAGAGACAGTGGTTGTTAAGCTCTACAGTCAAGCTTCCTGGTTTTGATCCTAGCTCAATCACTTACTAAATATGAAAATAACAGCGAAGTTTCTCTATGCATCAGTTTTCTCATTTTTCAAATGGAAAAAATAGGAGCTACATCATTAGACCCTTGTGATATGACAATGAGTATAAAGAATTTTAGCTGACACATGGTAACAGCTCAATACGTATTTGCTATCAACCTTATTGTGCTACTCCGAACAGTTTCTATGCCTACAGGTTCCCACTATTTTTCCCATTGCTACCACTATTTATAATATCCCCTTTTATAACTGGTTACATATTTAAATGGAGAAGGAAACGGCAATCCACTCCGGTATTCTTGCCTAGGAAATCCCATGGACAAAGTCTGAGCCTAGTGGGCTACAGTCCATGGGGTCACAAAGAGTCAGGCATGACTTAGCAACTGAGCACATATTTAAAATTATCACAACAGGGATTCCCTGGTGGTCCAGTGGTTAAAAATCTGCCTTGCAAAACAGGAGAGGTAGTTCTATCCCTGGTTAGGGAACGAAGATCCCAAAAGCCATGGAGTAACTGAAGCCCCTGTGTCAAAACTACAGAAGACTAACCGCCACAACTAGAGAATCCATGTGCCACAACAAAAAGCTCCCACAAGATGCAATGAAGATGCAATGAAGATCTCTCATGCTGCAACTAAGACCCAACTCAACCAAATAAATAAAGTTTTTAAAAATAAAAAAAATTATCACAATAAAAATTAACTTCAAATGTTCCTAATATTACCTATTTCATTGATTTGATTTTTAATCAAAAGTTTCCATTTTAGGTTTAACAAAGCTCTCTGATTGGTATTATACTTTTTTTAACTTGGAGGATCACTCCTCTTAAAGATAAGTGAAGTTGAATTTGCAAGAATCCAAAAGCAATTCTTATTAAACTTTTTTTCTTCACTTCAAAACAAAAGTAATGTTAAATTTCATAAGGCGCTGAAAAATCAAACAGAGTATGACAAGAACAGTTATCTGAAATATCATAATCACTTGGACTTTTTGTATAGTTGGTCACACTCTTGATTATTAAGTTGTATAACTATGAACATAGGTTAGGTTCACAAGATCAACTGTTGGGGGTCAGATATTTGATGTCCTTTCATATTTGAAATGCTTCCACTAAAGACACATAAGAAAATGGTAACAATTCCTACCTCTGAGAGAGAATAGGGGAGAAGGGTGAGAAAGAGACATACTTTGCATTTAAAACCTTTGGCATTATTTGGGTGCCTTCCTTTGCAAATGCATTAACTTCTAAAAAGATAAAAATTTTTTTTTAAAGAATACCATTTACAAACAATTTAAAGAACAATTTTTTAAATAGTTCACCACAATGGCAGCTTACCAGATTGAAGATGCCAGTAATATATTAGTGTTGTTTGCAAGAAACCTAAGTGGAGGCTCTGCAAGCAGTACACAGGATAAAATTCCTCCACCAAAGCAGTGGAGCATAGCAGTAAACCAGCTTGACAGAGGATTCTTCCATGCCAGTGCTGCCGCTCCTGAAATGATAAAGTAAATGTTTGAAAGACTGTACACTAAACAAGTCTGGAGGTACCAGTGGCACTAAAGAAACACACTTAATTTCATAATTTTCTAGAACTATTACTCATGACAATCATGATCATCATAAACTGTATCTCCTGTTCTTTAAATCAACACTGGAAACAATTAAGACATGGGTGACTTGGGGCATCTTTAAAATACCCTCTTTAGGATCTTACTGGACTTCCATGGCACCTCAGACAGTAAAGTGACTGTTCACAATGAGGGAGACCCAGTTCAATCCCTGGGTCAGGAAGATCCCCTGGAGAAGGAAATGGCAACCCACTCCACTATTCTTGCCTGGAAAATCCCACGGACAGAGGAGCCTGGTGGGCTACAGTCCATGGGGTCGCAAAGAGTTGGACACAACTGAGCGACTTCACTTCAGGATCTTACTGCCAGTTTCTTAGTAATACGTTATTGTATAGACAATCTCCCCATCTACTGTCTCCTTTCATTTCCAACCTACTGTAAGTATGTCAGTTAATATGTCCAAGTGACATATTAGGAAAAATTTATAATCTTAAGTAATTTAGAAAATAAAGGTGAAAAACTAATATGACAGACTTGAAACAGAATGACAAAATAAACTCAGAGGTTAAAGGCTGATGAGAAACAGGTATTTACATCATCTCAAATCTCTAACAGATTATTTAGTACAGAGAGAAACAGTAACTTTAGATAGGGCAAACCTTGCAGGCATCACTATAAACAAACAGTATCAGGTGATCTCTGATACTATGCACTAAGGACACATTGTTGCTGCTGTAGTATTTCTACTATCCCAAAAATGTATAATCTCAACTAGTCTAATTACACGAACTCAAATTGAGGGTTATTCTAAAAAACAAAAAAAAACATTTGGCCTATATTTTAAGAACATAAAGGTCAAAGAACACACAAAAAAAGGCTGATGAAATGTTTTAGATTAAATGACATTAAGTTCAGTTGCTCAGTCGTGTCCGACTCTTTGCAACCCCATGAATCGCAGCATGCCAGGCCTCCCTGTCCATCACCAACTCTTGGAGTTCACACAGACTCACGTCCATCGAGTCAGTGATGCCATCCAGACATCTCATCTTCTGTCGTTCCCTTCTCCTCAAGCCCCCCAATCCCTCCCAGCATCAGAGTCTTTTCCAATGAGTCAACTCTTTGCACGAGGTGGCCAAAGAACTGGAGTTTCAGCTTTAACATCATTCTTTTCAAAGAAATCCTAGGGCTGATCTCCTTCAGAATGGACTGGTTGGATCTCTTTGCAGTCCAGGGGACTCTCAACAGTCTTCTCCAACACCACAGTTCAAAAGCATCAATTCTTCGGTGCTCAGCCTTCGTCACAGTCCAACTCTCACATCCATACAGGACCACTGGAAAAACCATAGCCTTGACTAGACGGACCTTTGTTGGCAAAGTAATGTCTCTGCTTTTGAATATGCTATCTAGGTTGGTCATGACTTTTCTTCCAAGGAGTAAGGGTCTTTTAATTTCATGGCTGCAATCACCATCTGCAGTGATCTTGGAACCCCAAAAAATAAAGTCTTACACTGTTTCCACATCTGTTTCCCATGAAGTGATGGGACTGGATACCATGATCTTCGTTTTCTCAATGTTGAGCTTTAGGCCAACTTTTTCACTCTCCTCTTTCACTTTCATCAAGAGGCTTTTTAGTTCCTCTTCACATTCTGCCATAAGGGTGGTGTCATCTGCATATCCGAGGTTATTGATATTTCTCCCGACAATCTTGATTCCAGCTTGTGTTTCTTTCAGTCCAGCATTTCTCATGACGTACTCTGCATATAAGTTTAATAAGCAGGGTGACAATATACAGCAGGTGACAATATACGGACTCCTTTTCCTATGTGGAACCAGTCTGTTATTCCATGTCCAGTTCTAACTGCTGCTACCTGACCTGCATACAGATTTCTCAAGAGGCAGGTCAGGTGCTCTGGTATTCCCATCTCTTTCAGAATTTTCCAGAGTTTACTGTGATCCACACAGTCAAAGGCTTTGGCATAGTCAATAAAGCAGAAAGAGATGTTTTTCTGGAACTCTCTTGCTTTTCCCATGATCCAGCAGATGTTGGCAATTTGATCTCTGGTTCCTCTGCCTTTTTAAAACCAGCTTGAACATCTGAAGTTCACGGTTCACTTATTGTTGAAGCCTGGCTTGGGAGAATTTTGAGCATTACTTTACTAACATGTGAGATGAGTGCAATTGTGCGGTAGTTTGAGCATTCTTTGGCATTGCCTTTCTTTGGAACTGGAATGAAAACTGACCTTTTCCAGTCCTGTGGCCACTGCTGAGCTTTCCAAATTTGCTGGCATACTGAGTGCAGCACTTTCACAGCATCATCTTTCAGGATTTGAAACAGCTCCACTGGAATTCCATCACCTCCACTAGCTTTGTTTGTAGCGATGCTTTCCAAGGCCCACTTAACTTCACATTCCAGAATGTCTGGCTCTAGATTAGTGATTACACCATCATGATTATCCGGGTCGTGAAGATCTTTTCTTTTTTGTACAGTTCTGTGAACTCTTGCCACCTCTTCTTAATATCATCTGCGTCTGTTAGGTCCATACCATTTCTGTCCTTTATCGAGCTCAGCTTTGCATGAAATGTTCCCTTGGTATCTCTAATTTTCTTGAAGAGATCTCTAGTCTTTCCCATTCTGTTATTTTCCTCTATTTCTTTGTATTGATTGCTAAAGAAGGCTTTCTTATCTCTTCTTGCTAATCTCTGGAACTTTGCATTCAGATGCTTATATCTTTCCTTTTCTCCTTTGCTTTTCGCCTCTAAGGGCGGGCGGGCGGCAGCTGCGACCCAGCGCACTAAGCTCAGGAGGTGGCTGTGACCCGGCGCACTAAGCGCGGCCAAGAGGAGTTAAACCACGTCCGAGGTCAGGAGCAGCGGCCAAGAATGCCAGGCTGCGACTGGGCAAGAACGGCCAAGAGGAGCTACCCAAGTCCAAGGACAGGGGCAGCGGCCCAGAGGAGCTACCCTGCATCCAATGCCAGGGACGAGGAGCTACCCCGCGTCCAAGGTCAGTGGTGGCCAGGAGGAGACACTCCGCATCCAAGGTCAAGGGCTGCAGCCGAGAAGGGCTACCCTGTGTCCGAGGCCAGGGGTGGCGGCCGAGAGGAGCTACCCCGAGTCCAAGGTCAGTGGCAGCAGGGGAGGAGACACCCCGTCCAAGGTCAGGGGCGGCGGCCAAGAGGAGGTCCCTGTTTCCGAGGCCAGGGGCAGCGGCCGAGAGGAGCTACGCTGCGTCCAAGGTCAGTCGCGGCTGGGAGGAGACACCCCGTGTCCGAGGTCAGGGGCGGGGCCGAGAGGAACTAGCCTGTGTGCGAGGCCAGGGGCTGCCGGGAGAATCCACCTCGCACCCGAGGCCAGGGGTGGTGGCCCTGAGGAGCCACACCGCACCCCAGGCCAGGGTCAGCAGCCAGGAGGAGCGTGCTGGAGGCCAGGGTCTGCCGGGAGGAGCAACCCGAGGAGAGGTGGCTGTGCAGGCACAGGAGGGCCTAGAGGAGCCATCCCACGTTGAAGGTCAGGAAGGGCGGCGGTAAGGAGATACCCCTTGTCCAAGGTAAGGAGCAGTGGCTGTACTTTGCTGGAGCAGCCATGAAGAGATACCCCACGCCCAAGGTAAGAGAAACCCAAGTAAGATGGTAGGTGTTGCCAGAGGGCATCAGAGGGCAGACACACTGAAACCATACTCACAGAAAACTAGTCAATCTAATCACACTAGGACCACAGCCTTGTCTAAATCAGTGCAACCAAGTCATGCCTGCGGGGCAACCCAAGACAGAGGAGTCATGGTGGAAAGGTCTGACAGAATGTGGTCCACTGGAGAATGGAATGGCAAACCACTTCAGTGTTCTTGGCCTTGAGAACCCCATGAACAGTATGAAAAGGCAAAATGATATGATACTGAAAGAGGAACTCCCCCAGGTCAGTAAGTGCCCAATATGCTACTGGAGATCAGTGGAGAAATAACTCCAGAAAGAATGAAGGGATGAAGCCAAAGCAAAAACAATACCCAGCTGTGGATGTGACTGGTGATAGAACCAAAATCTGATGCTGTAAAGAGCAGTATTGCATAGGAACCTGGAATGAATGAATCAAGGTCAATGAATCAAGGCAAATTGGAAGTGGTCAAACTGGAGATGGCAAGAGTGAACATTGACATTCTAGGAATCAGTCAACTAAAATGGACTAGAATGGGTTAATTTAACTCAGATGACCATTCCATCTACTACTGAGGGCAGGAATCCCTCAGAAGAAATGGAGTAGCCATCATGGTCAACAAGAGAGTCAGAAATGCAGCACTTGGATGCAATCTCAAAAACAACAGAATGATCTCTCTTCGTTTCCAAGGCAAACTATTCAATATCACAGTAATCCAAGTCTATACCCCAACCAGTAATGCTGAAGAAGCTGAAGTTGAACAGTTTTATGAAGACCTACAAGACCTTTTAGAACTAACATCCCCAAAAGATGTCCTTTTCATTTTAGGGGAATGGAATGCAAAAGTTGGAAGTCAAGAAACACCTGGAGTAACAGGCAAATTTGGCCTTGGAATACGGAATGAAGCAGGACAAAGACTAATAGAGTTTTGCCAAGAAAATGCACTGGTCATAGCAAACACCCTCTTCCAACAACACAAGAGCAGACTCTACACATGGACATCACCAGATGGTCAACACTGAAATCAGACTGATTCTATTCTTTGCAGCAAAAGATGGAGAAGCTCTATACAGTCAGCAAAAACAAGACCAGGAGCTGACTGTGGCTCAGATCATGAACTCCTTATTACCAAATTCAGACTCAAATTGAGGAAAGTAGGGAAAACCGCTAGATCATTCAGGTATGACCTAAATCAAATCCCTTATGATTATACAGTGGAAGTGAGAAATAGATTTAAGGGCCTAGATCTGATAGAGTGCCTGATGAACTATGGAATGAGGTTCATGACACTGTACAGGAGACAGAGATCAAGACCATCCCCATGGAAAAGAAATGCAAAAAAGCAAAATGGCTGTCTGAGGAGGCCTTACAAATGACATTAAAGAGACAATCAAATGCAATGCATTTCCCTAGATCATATTTCAGAATGAGAAAGAACATTTATAAAAGGACTTTACGGACAACAAATTGATAAAATTTAAACATTGATTATGTCTTTAATAATAGTATTGTATCACCATTAAACTTCCTGATTTTGATAACTGTAATGTGACTCTTAAAATCAACACACTTAGGTAGTCAGAAGTTACTGGGCAAAATGTCTCCAATTTACACTCAAGTGGTTCTGCAAAAATACTCTACAGAGATAAAAATATTCAGAGAAATGGTAAGGTACAGACTTTTAGTCATATATGGATAAGTTCTTGGGATCTAATGTACAGCATAATGACTGTAGTTAAAAATACTATATAATACTATACTATATCCTTGAAATTTGCTAAAAGAACAGATTTTAAGTGTTGTCACCACACACACACACACTCAAAAGGTAACTACGTGAGATGATAAACATGTTAATCACTTCAATGTGGCAATCACCCCACAATGTACTATGTATATCAAATCACACTGTACACTTTAAATATATATAATTTTGTCAATTATAGGCCAATAAAGCTGGGAAAAAAATTAAATAAGTGGGGCAAAATGTCAGTTGGTGATTCTGGGTAAAGTACATGGGACTTCCTTGACCTAGTCCAGCAACTTTCTACAAGTGAAATTATTACAGGAAACAGTACCAAAAAAAACTTTAACCCAGCCAGAAAAATAGAAGCAAATTATAAAAATGAAAGTAGAAACCAAATAGATTTGGTAAAGACAGGCAATCAACAAAGCCAACCCAAATCTTTTCTTAGAAAAGACCAATAAAACAGAATATTGTTCAGTAAGTCTGAAAAATGGGTGTGGAGAGGGGAAGGAATGAAAATAATGTATAATATTATAAGCAAAAAATGGAAATACTTGGAGATTTTTTATAAGAAAACATTTAATCTAATAAAGGTGAACATATAGTTGAAATGGAAATTGAAATGGACAATTTTCCTAACAAACTATATATTGCAAAATCCCCTTAAGGATAGGTAGAAACTTGAACACACAAGTTAACTATGAAAAAAAATTACAGGGTAGTCCAAGATCTATCCTAAGAAAAGTGTTAGACCCAGACAGACTAATGGACAAATACCAAATAATTTATTACTCATTTTTATATTATATAATCATTATATAGTTTAGAAACACTTAAATTATTCTGTGAAACAACGTAACTCCAATATAAAAAACTGTAAAGAAAAATAAAGAAGAGAGACAGAATGAGAGAGGAAGGAGGATGGGAGTCAGGAAAAACGGATGAGGGAAAAGCAGGAGGGAAGAAAAAAAAGAGGAAGAAGACTCTGTAAGTCACACTATAATTTTAACTTATACAGTACACAAATACATCCATAACAAATTGAAATCAGTAGTTTTTCAAAAGGATCACAAAATCATAACCAGGTAGATTTTTATCCGAAGAATTTAAGGAAGTTTCAACACAAATTCATTAAAATCATTCACTATACTAACAAGTTAATATGATCACTCCTTTAGACATTAAAAAAATCACTGGATAAAAATTTTAACATTCATTTTTTAAAATCTATTAATCTAAGAACGGGAGGGGGGGAGCCATGAAGAAAAAGATTTGTAAGTTTGACACCATCAAAATTTAAAACTTCTGAACTTCCCTGGTGGTTCAGTGGTTAAGACTCCACCCGCCAATGCACGGGACATGGGTTCAATCCCTGGTCCACAAAGATTCCACATGTCACAGGGCAACTAAGCCCGTGTGCCACAACTACTGAGCCGATGAGACCTAGAGCCCATGCTCTGCAAAAAGCAAAACCACCTCAATGAAAGGCTCGTGCACCACACCTAGAGAATAGACGTCACTCACTGCAACAACAGAAAACCCATACCCAACAAGGAAGACCCAGCACAGTCATAAATAAAGACAACTTGTTAAAAAAAATTTTTAACCTCTATATAACAAAAGACTAGGATAAAATATTTTTAACCAATCTTTGCCTTTTCCCATTAAAGCAAATTCCAGAGTCCCCACAAAGACTGAGACAGAACTGTGAGTGTCTCTTGTGGAGGTACGGGTCAGCAGTGGACTGCAGCAGGGGCAGGGGCTCTGAGTGCAACAGACCTGGGTATGGCATAAGCCCTCTTTGAGGAGGTCACCATTAACACCACCATAGAGCCGCCAGAACTTAAACAGGACTGGGAAACAAACTCTTCGTGGGCACAAACAGAACCTCATATGCACCAGGACCCAGGAGAAAGGATCAGTGGCCCCACAAGAGACTGACCCAGCTCTTTCCCTTTGGCACGCCATTGAAGATCCTGGTGTCACCATGGGCTGCCGCCCTGCCCGGTGTTACCAATATTGTAAGAATAAGCTGTACCCAAAGTCCCGCTTCTGCCAAGGTGTCCCTGATGCTAACATTCACACCTTCAATGAAGGCCAAAGTGGAAGAGTTCCCACTCTGTGGCCACATGGTGTCAGATGAGTATGAGCAGCTCTCCTCTGAAGCCCTGGAGGCTGCCCGTATTTGTGCCAACAAGTACATGGTGAAAAGCTGTGGCAAAGATGGTTTTCACATCTGATTGTGGCTCCACCCCTTCCATGTCATCCGCATCAACAAGATGTTGTCTTGCACTGGAGCTGATAGACTCCAGACAGGTATGTGCGGTGCCTTTGGAAAGCCCCAGGGCACAGTGGCCAGGGTCCACATTGGCCAGGTCATAATGTCCATCTGCACCAATCTGAAGAACAAGGAACATGTGATTGAAGCCCTCCTCTGGGCCAAGTTCAAGTTCCCTGGCCACCAGAAGATCCACATCTCTAATAAGTGGGGATTTACCAAGTTCAACATGGATGAATTTGAGAACATGGTGGCAGAAAAGCAACTCATACCAGATGGCTGTGGGGTCAGATACATCACTAATCATGGTCCCATGGACAAATGGCGGGCCCTGCACTCATGAGCATCAGCACTGTCCCCTCCGTAATCATACTCACCAATAAATGCTATTTCCTGTTAAAAAAAAAAAGAGAGAGAGAGAGAGACTGACCCAGATTTGCATGTAAGTGTCCAGGAGTCCCTGGCAGAGGCGTGGATCGGTGGTGGCCTGCTGCAGGGCTGAGGGCACAGTGCATGCACAGGATCTTTTGAAAGAGGTCATCATTATCTTCATTATCTCCATCATAGTTTCTGCTCAGTTCAGTCACTAAGTCGTGTCCAACTCTTTGTGACGCCATGAATCGCAGGATGCCAGGCCTCCCTGTCCATCACCAACTCCCGGAGCTTACTCAAACTCACCTCCAACGAGTCAGTGATGCCATGCAGCCATCTCATCCTCTGTTGTCCCCTTCTCCTCCTGCCCCTAACCCCTCCCAGCATCAGAGTCTTTTCCAGTGAGTCAATTCTTTGCATGAGGTGGCCAGAGTACTGGAGTTTCAGCATTAGCATCAGTCCTTCCAATGAACACCCAGGACTGATCTCCTTTAGGATGGACTTGTTGGATCTCTTTGCAGTCCAAGGACTCACAAGAGTCTTCTCCAACACCACAGTTTCAAAAGCATCAATTCTTCGGCGCTCAGCTTTCTTCATAGCCCAACTCTCACATCCATACATGACCACTGGAAAAACCATAGCCCTGACTAGACGGACCTTTGTTTGCAAAGTAATGTCTCTGCTTTTGAATATGCTATCTAGGTTGGTCATAACTTTCCTTCCAAGGAGTAAGCGTCTTTTACTATCATGGCTGCAATCACCATCTGCAGTGATTTTGGAGCCCCAAAAACAAAGTCTGACACTGTTTCCCCATCTATTTCCCAAGAAGTGATGGGACCAATGCCACAATCTTAGTTTTCTGAATGTTGAGCTTTAAGCCAACTTTTTCACTCTTGTCCTTCACTTTCATCGGGAGGCTCTTTAGTTCCTCTTCACTTTCTGCCGTAAGGATGGTTTCATCTGCGTATCAGAGGTTATTGATATTTCTTCCAGCAATCTTGATTCCAGCTTGTGCTTCTTCCAACCCAGAGTTTCTTATGATGTACTCTGCATATAAGTTTAATAAACAGGGTGACAATATACAGCCTTGATGTACTCCTTTTCCTATTTGGAACCAGTCTGTTATTCCATGTTCAATTCTAACTGATGCTTCCTGACTGCATATAGGTTTCTCAACAGGCAGGTCAGGTGGTCTGGTATTCCCATCTCTTTCAGAATTTTCCACAGTTTCTTGTGATCCACACAGTCAAACGCTTTGGCATAGTCAATAAAGCAGAAATAGATGTTTTTCTGGAACCCTCTTGCTCTTTTGATGATCCAGCGGATGTTGGTAATTTGATCTCTGGTTCTTCTGCCTTTTCTAAAGCCAATTGAACATCCGGAAGTTCATGGTTCACATATTGCTGAAGTCCTGGCTTAGAGAATTTTGAGCATTACTTTACTACTGTGTGAAGTGAAGTGAAGTCGCTCAGTCGTGTCCGACTCTTTGCGACCCCATGGACTGTAGCCCCCCAGGCTCCCCCGCCCATGGGATTCTCCAGGCAAGAATACTGGAGTGGGTTGACACTACCATGTGACATGAGTGCAATTGTGTGTTCTTTGGCATTGCCTTTCTTTGGGATTGGAATGAAAACTGACCTTTTCCAGTCCTGTGGCCACTGCTGAGCTTTCTAAATTTGCTGGCATATTGAGTGCAGCACTTTCACAGCATCATCGTTCAGGATTTGAAACAGCTCAAGTGGAATTCTATTACCTCCACTAGCTTTGTTCGTAGTGACGCTTTCTAAGGCCCACTGGACTTTACATTCCAGGATGTCTGGATCTAAGTGAGTGATCACACCATCTGATTATCTGGGTAGTGAAGATCTTTTTTGTATAGTTCTTCTGTGTATTCTTACCACTTCTTAATATCTTCTGCTTCCGTTAGGTCCATACCATTTCTGTCCTTTATCAACCCCAGCTTTGCATGAAATGTTCCCTTGGTATCTCTAATTTTCTTGAAGAGATCTCTAGTCTTTCCCATTCTGTGTTTTCCTCTATTTCTTTGCATTGATCGCTGAGGAAGGCTTTCTTATCTCTCTTTGCTATTCTCTGGAACTCTGCATTCAGATGCTTATATCTTCCCTTTTCTCTTTTGCTTTTTGCTTCTCTTCTTTTCACAGCTATTTGTAAGGCCTCCCCAGACAGCCATTTTGCTTTTTTGCATTTCTTTTTCTTGGGGATGGTCTTGATCTCTGTCTCCTGTACAATGTCACAAACCTCTGTCCATAGTTCATCAGGCACTCTATCAGATTTACTCCCTTAAATCTATTTCTCATTTCCACTGTATAATCATAAGGGATTTGATTTAGGTCATACCTGGTCTAGTGGTCTTCCCTACTTTCTTCAATTTAAGTCTAAATTTGGCAATAAGGAGTTCATGATCTGAGCCACAGTCAGCTCCTGGTCTTGTTTTTGCTGACTGTATAGAGCTTCTCCATCTTTTGTTGCAAAGAATATAATCAGTCTGATTTCAGTGTTGACCATCTGGTGATGTCCATGTGTAGAGTCTGCTCTTGTGTTGTTGAAAGAGGGTGTTTGCTATGACCAGTGCCTTCTCTTGGCAAAACTCTATTAGCCTTTGCCCTGCTTCATTCGGGTACTCCAAGGCCAAATTTGCCTGTTACTCCAGGTGTTCTTGACTTCCTACTTTTGCATTCCATTCCCCTATAATGAAAAGGACATCTTTTTGGGTGCTAGTTCTAAAAGATCTTGTAGGTCTTCATAAAACCATTAAACTTCAGCTTCTTTAGCATTACTGGTTGGGGCATAGGCTTGGCCCCACCATAATTTGCTACTGCTGCTAAGTCACATCAGTCATGTCCAAATATGTGCGACCCCATAGATGGCAGCCCACCAGGCTCCCCCGTCCCTGGGATTCTCCAGGCAAGAACACTGGAGTGGGTTGCCATTTCCTTCTCCAATGCATGAAAGTGAAAAGTGAATTGAAGTCGCTCAGTCTTGTTCAACTCTTCATGACCCCATGGACTGCAGCCTACCAGGCTCCTCTGTCCATGGGAGTTTCCAGGCAAGAGTACTGGAGTGGGTCTCCAGTGCCATAGTTTGGACCCAGGTAAATAACAGGGAGGGAACACAGCCCCACCCATCAACAGAAAATTGGATTCAAGATTTACTGAACATGGCCCCACCCACCAGAACAAGACCCACTTTCCCCCCTCAGTCAGTCTCTCCCACCTGGAAGCTTCCATAAGCGTCTTATCTTTCTTCATCAGAGGGCAGACTTAAAACCACAATCACAGGAAACTAACCAATCTGATCACATGGACCAGAGCTTTTTCTAAATCAATGGAACTATGAGCCATGCCTTGTAGGGCCACCCAAGACGGACGGGTCATGGCAGAGAGTTCTGACAAAATGTGGTCCACTTGAGAAGGGAATGGCAAACCACTTCAATATTCTTGAGAACTCCATGAGCAATATGAAAAGGCAAAAAGATATGACACTGAAAGGTAAACTCCTCAGGTAGGTAGATACCTAATTGCTACTGGAAATCAGTGGAGAAATAACTCCAGAAAGAATGAAGCGATGGAGCCAAAGCTGAACTCTAGCATCTTACTGTCTATAGTTTTTAGTTTTCACTAGTAATTTTTCAGTTGCTAAGTCATGTCCAACTCTTTGCAACCCCATGGACTGCAGCACACCAGTCCTCCCTGTCCATCACCAACTCCTGGAGTTTACTCAAACTCAGGTCCATTGAGCCGATGATGCCATCCAACCATCTCATCTGTCATCCCCTTCTCCTCCTGCCCTAAATCTTTCCCAGCATTAGGGTCTTTCCTAATGAGTCGACTCTTCACATCAGGTGGCCAAACTATTGGAGCTTCAGCTTCAACCTTCCAATGAACACTCAGGACTGATCTCCCTTAGGATGGACCGGCTGGATCTCCTTGCAGTCCAAGGGACTCTCAAGAGTCTTCTCCAACACCCCAGTTCAAAAGCATCAATTCTTCTGTGCTCAGCTTTCTTTATAGTCCAACTCTCACATCCATACATGACTACTGGAAAACCCATAGCTTTGACTAGATGGACCTTTGTTAGCAAAATAATGTCTCTGCCTTTTAATATGCTGTCTACATTGGTCACAACTTTTCTTCCAAGGAGTAAGCGTCTTTTAATTTCATGGCTGCAGTCACCATCTGCAGTGATTTTGGAGCCCCTCAAAATAAAGTCTCTCACTGTTTCCACTATTTCCCCATCTACCTACTATGAGCGAGTACATTTAAAAAACTTAGAATGGGGACCTAGCAGATAGTAAGCAACAAGTATAGCTATCATTATCATAGAAGTATGTGTGCTAAGTCTCTTCAGTCATGTCTGACTCTTTCTGACTCCATGGACCACAGCCTGCCAGACTCTGTCCATGGGATTCTCCAGGCAAGAATACTGGATTGGGTTGCCATTTCCTACTGCAGCGGTTCCTCTCAACCCAGGGACTGAATCCAAGTCTCTTACAACTGCACTGGCAGGCAGGTTCTTTACTACTAGCATCACTTGGGTAGAGAGATATTATGGAAGTAAACAGAAATAAAATTACCCTTTCCTCTGTACTTCTACCCTTTAGTTACACTGATTTTCTATAGGGTGACAACTTTTGAGTCTTTTTCCTATGCTTATTTACACATATACACTCCTTCTCCCCCTCAAGACCTTCTTCTCCCTCAACCTTGCCTTGTGCATGTCTTCCTCTCTCAGATATACCCAGAATGCTTGCAGACACATTCTGGAAATGGGAGCTCTTAACTGAATGAGAGCTATTAATACAACAGGTCCATCACTGCACAGTACTATGAAGGCACATTCCAAAATAATTGGTTACTTTTGGTAAATATACTATTAGAGATTATGTCTCTATCCCCATTACTATCATCCATTTGACACTAACAATTTGGCTTAGACCAGAGGTCTCCAACCTTCGGGATCTAATTAATGTCTGAGATCTGAGGTGGAGCTAAATAAGAAATAATAGAAAAAAGTGCGCAATAAATGCAATTTGCTTGAATCATCTGGAAACCATCCCCCTGCACCCCAATCCAAGGAAAAATTGTCTTCCATGAAACCAGTTCCTGGTGCCATAATGCTTGGGGGACCACTGGAGACAAATTCAAAGAGATCCATAATGTTTTCCTTTGACTATTAAAACAATCCAAATCAAGTTAACTAAATTTGATGCTTTCACATAAATTATTCACTCATGTAATATGCATTTCCAGTTTAGTCTGTCAAAATAACTTTCCTTTTCCCCCAACTTACCGTATTTTATCCTTTCCTCCTGAAACATATCATTTTTTATATTTGTTCACAAGTGTTAGTTCCATTATAAGATTGTCACCCCTTGAGACACTTATGAAACTTTGTATAAAGTAGATGCTCTATAAATGTTTCCTGTACTACAAAAAATGTATATGCAATATTTCAAAATATAAGTATGACAATTTTACTACCATTAGTGTCCCTTAGTTTTATCATAAGTCACAAAGAGAGACAGCTGTCATTACATACCAGTTCTGTGACTCTTTGTAGGACCTTTAACCTGTCTTTGCTTAAACTTCAAGTTTCATAAAGTGAAAATAATACATAACTTATTAGAATTTAAAATGAGAGAATATACATAAAAACACATATATACTACCCAGTACATGTCAGACACCGTGTTGATTTAAGTGCTGAATGGGTTGATTATTGACAACAGAGAAAAGAGGCCAGGAAAATGCAATTCTTGGGCTGCTTCTGAAAATTATCTGAGCCTAAGATATAATTCTTTTGAGTTCTTACTGCAAGGCTGGGATGAGAGTGACACATCACAGCACTGAAAAGGTACTTGTAACCCCAACAGTCTTAAATCAATGAAACTAAGGTTTTATTAGACCAAAAAGAAAAGAAAAAGAGTTGAAGGGAGGGTCTTTCTCATACCAGTCTTTTATGCCTAATTTTCAAAATTATGTCAGAAAAATTTCTCTAACTCAAAGAGGTTTTTCTTTAAATCTTTCTTCAGTACACACATTGTGGTAAAACATTTTTCACCAGAGACAATCTTACAATAAGGTATTTGGGTATTATGTTCCTTTGTATATATCCTACCAGCACCAGAGTTAATGTGAACGTAAACCATGAAAATACAAGAACTTCCCTGGTGGTCCAGTGGCTAACACTATGCTTCCACTGCAGGGGGTGCAGGTTTGATCAGTGGTCAGGGGATCCTGCAAGCCACATGACATGGCCAAAATAAAAATATAATGCTTTCAAAATTTAGCTTAAAGAAAATATAGGAAAAAAAAAGAAAAAGCTGTATTATCTTTACGGCATATAAATAATTTTCAGAAGAAAAATGTTAATATATCGCTAATTTCTCCTCAGTTTTAAACAAAGGTGTATCCCTTTAGCTAAGAAATAAGCTGTTTTAATTTAGACACATTATTTTTAACATACTGACATTTAAAAGAGAAAAAAAAATTATCTGTCCTACCTTCAGATGTTTATGATACATTATCAGAATTATTTCCCCAAACTCAGCAAAATTTGTCACGCTGAAACCTGAATCTAATTCAAAGTATAAGACATTTAAACATACAACCACAGGGGACTTTAACATCAAAACAGTTTCATTATGAAATGAAAGCTGACAAAGTCACATTTTATTCTGTTAAATTCGCTTAAAATCACACCCACAAAATAACCCCATTCTCTGGCTAACTGAATTATTAGACTATGTTTAAAATAGTTTTATTAACTTAGTTATAACAAAGCTTAGAAGGGCATTTCTTAATGTACTGCACACATGACTTCTTTATTTTTATATTCTCAGTCTAATTTTACTCCAGTAAAATACTCAGTCTAATGTATCTCTATTTTTAAGAATTAGTTGCACTGTAGCTATTTTCAAACAGCATTAAGCTTGCTGGTGGTTGATGTGACTTCCAGCAAGAAGCAGGGGAATGTTCTAGCTATCTTAAAGCCTTATTGCCAGATGTTAAGTATTTTTAAATTGCATATTAAACTATCCTAGTCTTTACCATTTATAGATTTATCTCTTTTAAAAAAAGAAAAAGTAACATAATATATCTTATATGCCTCAAGTACATTTTTTCATCAAAATTATTTAAAAATAATCATGTAGACAACAGAGGTTTACAGATTATCTGTGACACAATTTAAGGAGTTTCAGATCAAATCATAGTGGGCCAAGTAAATCCACAGACTCACCCTGTCCCCCAGTTCCCCACTGTGTAACTAGAACAGACATACTTAGCAACTGGCACACTCACCATAGTGATTCTCTGATCCACAGAGTAAGAATCATTATGGTAGGAATGATCAAGCAGAGGGCTTCGCTGGTGGGTCAGTGGTAAAGAATCCACTACCCTGATAGTTCAGTTGGTAAAGAATCCACCTGCAATGCAGGAGACCCCAGTTCGATTCCTGGGTCAGAAAGATCCCCTGGAGAAGGGAAAGGTTACCCACTCCAGTATTCTTGGGTTTCCCTTGTGACTCATCTGATAAAGAATCTGCCGGCAATGTGGGAGACCTGAGTTCCATCCCTGGGTTGGGAAGATCCCCTGGAGAAGGGAAAGGTTACTCACTTCGTATTCTAGCCTGGAGAATTCCATGGACTGTATAGCCCATGAGGTCCCAAAGAGTTGGACATGACTAAGTGACTTTCAAGTATATATAAGTATACATCAATGCAGGAGACATAAGCTCGATCCCTGGGGACGATCCCTTGGAGGAAGAAATTACAATCCACTCCGGTACTCTTGCCTGGAAAATTCCATGGACAGAGAGGAGTCTGGTGGACTATAGTCCACAGAGTTGCATAGACTAGGATGCAACTGAGCACACACACACAATCAAGTAGAAGCCACTAGAGTTTCTTCCCCATCTCACCAAGATATTTTTAAAATGCAGTATTAGAGATGAGTGCCATGATTAAAAACCATGAAAGAGGATGATACCTATCACATTCCATTTAACAACTTGCCTGTTTAGACTATGTATAAAGCAGATGGGTCTTGAAAAATTACTGAATTATAAATAAATGCAGACAGGCAGTAACTCCAACTGCAGTTGGTATTCAAAATACAGTATTTTTACTGGAACAAATTAGTATTAATCACTGTAACCTGGTAAAGAAATGCTTTTTCTCCATATTAATTTGCAAAGAATCCCAAAAGCACTTTGCTTTTACCTGGCAAGTTTAACAGTACACTATCACATTCTTGCCTCAGATCTCTGTCAATGATCCTGCTCTCCAAAAAAGTCCACAGAGACTTTGAACTTACTGGAGTATACAGAACATGTCACAACTGCCCGCTACACTGAACGCATTATGCTGACTGGACCTACAAACGGGTATAACATAATGAAAACCAGCAAGCATGAAGTTAAACCTTACCCTTAAGTTTCTGCACCAGTCAGAGTCCAGTCAGGAAACAGAAAATATAAAGTTTGCTTAACAGGCTCAAATTATTAAAACTCAGAAGCTTGGACAAAGTGCTCTTTAGAGTCAAAACTGAGATTCCCGAGGACGACACACTGGTCAGCTGGTGTTCTGGTCCAGCTCACTCACTGCATAAGCAATTGAGTTTTAAGTTCTCATCTCAAGCTACCTTGATAGTGGTAGAGTTTGAACTAAACACTGGTCTTCTGACTTCTGACTTTATGAACTCTTTCTACTACAGAACACTTCTTGATTAATATTTGGTCAGGTCACTCAAATATTCTAACTTTCCTTTAGATTAAAAAATATTAAAGATATTTAAGTAAGATTCTCTGAACTCAAAGAAGTAAATTATGGACTATCATTTCTGAGATACCCTTTTCTACCCACACCAGGCAGAATCTGCTCTGGCTTTATAAAGCATGGTATCACAAAGGGGGCATGGGCGTTCTATTGAGGATATCATAGATGTTCTATTTTCTTTGGATGTTGCTTAACTTAGTTATGTGTATTCTGAAAATTCACTAAGCTATACTCTGACTATCATTTTTGCACTTTTCTGTATGTTTTTATGTGGGAATTCATAAAGATAGCAAAATTATGCTGCCACCTTCCCAGAATCCTAAAAACTAATAAATTCCTATCTTATTTACCTTTTCATCTCTCATAGATTATAGGAAGGAACAACTACAAACTTTATTTCTGGATTTAATTCCTGAAAGCAAATGAGAAACTGATTGGTGATGTAGAAATGAGCAAAACCATAGGAGAAAATAACCATGTCAAATGACAACTTATTGAGAAATTGTTAAATGTTGAGAAACCACAATCTGCAAAGAGAGAGCTAGAGAAAAGTTCAGAACTTTGAAATTAGCCCAAGAACTAGCTCTACAATTAACTAAACTATGTAACTTATGTAAAGTTACTTTATTCCTACAAAGTATTCCTTATCTGTAAAATGAGTTCAATACTACCTACCTAAAGAGATATATGAGGATTAGAATTAAGATACTGAAATGTTTTGCCTGTTATCTGAAATGAATATTGTTATTGTGTAAGAAAGGCAGTTGTAGCGGCATCCCTGGGAGTCCAGCGGTTAAGAATCCACCTGCCAATGCAAAGGACACGGGTTTGACCCCTGGTTCAGGAAGATCTCACATGCTGTGGGGCCACTAAGCCTGTGCACCAAAATGTAGCCCGTGTGCTACAATTACTGAAGTCCACAGGCCTAGAGCCTGTGCTCTAAAACAAGAGAAGCCATTGCAAGGAGAAGCCTGCACACTGCTACTAGACAGTAGCCCCCACTCTCTGCAACAGTCAGCGCACAGTAACAGAGACCCAGTGAAGCCAAAAATAAAACAAATATTAAAAAAAAAAAAAAAGGTAGTACAATCTTATGTGACACTGTAAGGAAAGAGTAAGAAAGGGAGGATGAGCAGGGGAAGGGGAAAAGATGACAATGACAACAGCATAATCAAGTTCTTCTACGGATATAAGAATATCTTTCTAGTATCTGCAACATCTAATATAGTACCTAATAAATTAAATAGCTACTTAATGAACTACATATGATTTGAGGGAAGTTAGCAAAATAGTGGTCAGAGAATTTTTTAAAAATACTAGATTTTGTGTGAAAAATCAAGTAAAAATCATCGTAGATTAAATTTTCAGGATGTCTAACAGAAAATAGCAATCTGAGTAATTTCAGATTGATATCAGTGCAGGACTGAAGAAATGTGCTTATTTTAATGAAAATTTAAATAAGAAAAAAAGAGATGACAGAGTAAAAGCATAGGAAATTAAAATTAGTGACAAAAATATTCTGCAAAAATGGTTTCTAACCAACAGCTCCTAAAACAGCATTTTCCAACTTCCTAATAAAATACCCAACTCTTTGCAACCCCATGGACTATACATTCCATGGAATTCTCCAGGCTAGAACACTAGAGTGGGTTCAGTTCAGTTGCTCAGTCGTGTCCAACTCTTTGCAGCCCCATGAAGCAACCCCATGAAGCACCATCCCAGGCTTCCCTGTTCATCACCAACTCCTGAAGTCCACGTAAACCCATGTCCATTTTGTCAGTGATACCATCGAACCATCTCCTCCTCTGCCGTCCCCTTCTCCTCCTGCCCTCAATCTTTCCCAGAATCGGGGTACTTTCAAATGAGTCAGCTCTCCGCATCAGGTGACCAAAGTATGGGAGTTTCAGCTTCAACATCAGTCCTTCCAATGAACACCCAAGACTGATCTCCTTTAGGATGGACTGGTTGGATCTTCTTGCAGTCCAAGGGACTCTCAAGAGTCTTCTCCAACACCACAGTTCAAAAGCATCAGTTCTTCAGTGCTCAGCTTGCTTTATAGTCTAACCCTCATATCCATACATGGCTACTGGAAAAACCATAGCCTTGACTAGACGAACCTTTGTTGACAAAGTAATGTCTCTGCTTTTTAATATGCTATGTAGGTTGGTCATAACTTTCCTTCCAAGGAGTAAGTGTCTTTTAATTTCATGGCTGCAATCACCATCTGCAGTAATTTTAGAGCCAAAAAAATAAAGTCAGCCACTGTTTCCACTGTTTCCCCATCTATTTCCCAAGAAGTGATGGGACCAGATGCCATGATCTTCGTTTTCTGAATGTTGAGCTTTAAGCCAACTTTTTCACTCTCCTCTTTCACTTTCATCAAGAGGCTCTTTAGTTCTTCTTCACTTTCTGCCATAAGGGTGGTGTCATCTGCATATCAGAGGTTATTGATATTTCTCCCAGCAATCTTGATTCCAGCTTGTGCTTCCTCCAGCCCAGCGTTTCTCATGATGTACTCTGCATATAAGTTAAATAAGCAGGGTGAGAATATACAGCCTTGATGTACTCCTTTTCCTATTTGGAACCAGTCTGTTGTTCCATGTCCAGTTTTAACTGTTGCTTCCTGACATGCATACAGGTTTCCCAAGAAGCAGATCAGGTTGTCTGGTATTCCCATCTCTTTCAGAATTTTCTACCGTTTCTTGGGATCCACACAAAGGCTTTGGCATAGTCAATAAAGCAGAAATAGATGTTCTTCTGGAACTCTCTTGCTTTTTCGATGATCCAGCAGATGTTGGTTGGTAATTTGATCTCTGGTTCCTCTGTCTTTTCTAAAACCAGCTTGAACATCTGGAAGCTCATGGTTCACGTATTACTGAAGCCTGGCTTGGAGAATTTTGCACATTACTTTACTAGCGTTTGAGATGAGTGCAATTGTGCGGTAGTTTGAGCATTCTTTGGCATTATCTTTCTTTGGGATTGGAATGAAAATTGACTTTTTCCAGTCCTGTGGCCACTGCTGAGTTTTCCAGATTTGCTGACATACTGAGTGCAGCACTTTCACAGCATCATCGTTTTCCAGGGGATCTTCCCAACCCAGGGAGTGAACCTAGGTCTCCCTCATTGCAGGCAGATTCTTTACCAGCTGAGTCACCAGGGAAGCCCAATAAGATACCCAGAAAAATAGAAAAAATAAATGAAAAAAAAAAAACCCTGCACTATTAGTCAAAACTAAAGGGGTAATACTGACCTTCTCCAAAAGGACTTATGGCAGCATGCTGCACCTCCCAGGACTGCTGCTGCCAATGCCTCTGACTTTGCAGCAGGCCGCTGTCAACCCAAGCCTCTGCCAGATACTCCCAAATACTCACAGCAGAAGATGAGTGCATGTCCTTCTACACTGCCCTCAAAATGATCACATGGATCACAGTTTTGTGTAACTCAGTGAAACTATGACAAGGGAATATTTCATGCAAAGATGGACACACTAAAGGACAGAAACAGTATGGACCTAACAGAAGCAAAAGATATTAAGAAGTGGCAAGAATACACAGAACTGTACAAAAAGGTCTTAATGACCCAGATAACCACAATGGTGTAATCACTCACCTAGACCCAGACATCCTGGAGTGTGAAGTCAAGTGGGCCTCAGGAAGCATTACTAAGACAAAGCTAGTGGAGGTGATGGAATTCCAGGTGAGCTATTTCTAATCCTAAAAGATAATGTTGTTAAAGTGCTGCACTCAATTCGTCAGCAAATTTGGAAAACTCAGCAGAGGCCACAGGACTGGAAAAGGTCAGTTTTTATTCCAATCTCAAAGAAAGACAATGCCAAAGAATGTTCAAACTATGACACAATTGCACTCATCTCACACACTAGTGTGAATTCTACACTTTTTATATGTTCACAAGTACTAGTCCTGGAATATAACATTTTTATACCAGGTAGAATACTGTATCAGTGTCCAGTTAATCCAGTGGTCCTCAAAGATTTTGGTTTCAGGACTGCTCTGCTGCTGCTGCTAAGTCGCTTCAGTTGAGTCGTGTCCGACCCTGTGCGACCCCGTGGACGGCAGCCCACCAGGCTCCCCTGTCCCTGGGATTCTCCAGGCAGGAACACTGGAATGGGCTGCCATTTCCTTCCCCAATGCATGAAAGTGAAAAGTGAAAGTGAAGTTTCTCAGTCCTGTCCAACTCTTAGCGACCCCATGGACTGCAGCCCACCAGGCTCCTCCATCCATGGGATTTTCCAAGCAAGAGGGGGCAAGATTTTCTGCCACATATCGGTCAGTTTTGTGGCTCCCCAAAGGGGCAGGAAGGAATCTGGGATGGATGATGAAACTGTTCTATATCTTGACTGTGGTGGTAGGTACATGACTGTATGTTTGTCCAAAATAACAGAATTTTATATTTAAAGGAGTAAATATATGTAAATTAAACTTCCCAAAAGTCTGACTCAAAAAAAAAAAAATTCTTGAAGATCCAAAGAGCTTCAGTTTATTCCCGCTACAATATCTAGCATATTAGAAATTATAAATGAGAAAAATCAGGGATTCCCTGGTTGCTCAGTGGTGAAGAATTTGTTTGCCAATCCAGGAAACACAGGTTGATCCCTGATTGGGGAAGATTCCACATGCTGCAGAGCATCTAAGCCCATTTGTCACAACTATTGAAACTGTGCTCTGAAGCCTGGGAGCCACAGCCACTGAAATCCCTTGTGCGCTACAGCCTGTGCTCTGCAACAAGAGCAGTAACTGCAGAGAAACCCACACCGCAACTGGAGAGTAGCTCAGGTCACTGCAACTAGAGAAAGCTCATGCAGCAACAAAGACCAATCATACCCCAAAATAAATAAATAAAACTATCAAAAAAATTTTTAATGAGAAAATCTTTAGTTTTTTATGTATTCATTTTTAAAATAATGCACTGAATGTCAACAAATAATATATTCTTCATGAAAAAAACTATTTTCCAAAGCAAAAAATATTGAGAAAAGTCACATTTTTTGAGTCAATCTCTTTAATGTCTGCCTTCAAATAGGGAACAGCTGGATTCTCATATCTGCTTCTGCATTTAACCTGTTACAGTATGACAGGTCATTTGGCCTCTGGAAAACTCCACTGTACACTTGTAAGAAAATGAGTGTGATAAAGACAACACCTGCATATTATTACAAAAATAATTTTGAGCTGGAAATGTCAGGAACCCCAGGGCTCCTGCACCATACTTGGAGAATCTTTGATCTAACCTATACAAGAAAATATCAAGTATTAAATACAGTAAAGTAATTAAATATACTTATTTTCAAATCAAGGAAAGTGTCTCTTATGATCATCCATTCCAATTTAATACACTAATATTCCCTTTATCCAGGTCAAAACTTCTATCAAACAATGATTTAGACTGAGTACCAATCTCAATTTAAATTAAAAACATTTCAGAGGTCCATGAGTTAAAAAAAAAAAAAAAAAACCACCAGAGACTTCCCTAGTGGTCCAATGGTTAGGACTGAAGGCTTTAAAATGCAGGGGGTGCGGGTTCCATCCCTGGTTGGGGAACTAAGATCCCACGTGCCATGCTGGTTCGGCCAAAAAATTAAAAATTAATTTTAAAATGTTTTAAAAAGCAAAATCAGACCATAAGAGGCAGAGCACCATCCTTGAGCCTTCACTCACTGACTGCAGGACAAGGCATATCAAAGGCAGCAAGAACATGGAGAAAGTAAGGCAAAGAAAATACCTGACCTCAGGAAAAAGAAGAGAGCACAAAATGAAAAGGCAGGCAGAACTGCAAAAGTCAAGCAATACAGGAGCAAACATATCCTGAATGAAAAATACAAGAAAAAACAAACATTGCTCCCTGTATGCACACTTAAAGGAACTCAAAACTCTTGTTTTAAGACCACATGCCCTCTGCTACTAAGTCACTTCAGTCGTGTCCGACTCTGTGCGACCCCACAGACGGCAGCCCACCAGGCTCCCCCGTCCCTGGGATTCTCCAGGCAAGAACACTGGAGTGGGCTGCCGTTTCCTTCTCCAATGCATGAAAGTGAAAAGTGGAAGTGAAGTCGCTCAGTCGTGTCCGACCCTCAGCGACCCCATGGACTGCAGCCTTCCAGGCTCCTCTGTCCGTGGGATTTTCCTGGCAAGAATACTGGAGTGGGGGTGCCATTGCCTTCTCCGACATCCCCTCTACTGGCATTTAAACTACACCAAACGGCGCTTCGTGTGCAATGGCATTCATATGACCCCCAATGGGAATCCACTCTCCTCTCAGCAATCACTGTGTCTAACATGATAAGCAAGGTGAGAGACCTGTGCGTTATGGGGAATGTAGGGGGTGCCTACTTGAGGCTTTTTATTTCAGTGTTTACACAACTTTCACAACCGGAGAGCAGTCCAGAACCAGTTACTTACTAGTACAAGCGACGAAGTCAGACCTGCTGTCTGCGGGAGCTCGGTTCCCAGGTCTTTTAAAAATATTTCACAAGGAAGAGGGGGCACGGCCGGGAGACGGCGCCACCCCAGGGCGAACGAGGGCAGTCCTGGACTGCCCAAAGTGGCTGCGGCCGCCCGGTCGCCTGTCCCGGCAGTCCCGCCCGCGGCAGTGGGACCGCCTCGCACTCCCCACGCCGAGACTCCTTTGGCGGGGCCCGGGGCCACCTTCCCCCGCGGCCTCAGTTTCCCCTTCTATACGGCGGTCGGACGGGCCCCCTCTCCCCTGCCCCTCCAGCTTGACAACAGCACTCCCGGCGCGAGGCAGCTCGGCCGCTCACCCAGCTCAGGCCGTCCCCGCGGTGAGGAGTCCCTGAGGGGGACGATCCTCGGCGCCCAACACTCACCCGGCTGACGCTTCAGCGCCATCACCGACACCAGGTAGTGGGCGATATCAAAAAAGGGGAACATGGAAGTGCGAGAAAAGGCAAGGGTCAGCTCGTTCCACGGAGAGTCCATCGCGACTACCGACCTTCGCAGCCGAAGCAGCCGCGGGTTCCCGGCGTGCGCGGCGAGCGGTGGGGGAGGGGGACGGCCGCGGCCGCGCGCTCCTCGACGCGGCCTCCGGGGGCCCTCCCTGCGCGTGCGCCCTGGCTCCAGAGGCTGGCGCGCGGAGGGGCGGGGCCGCCTGTCCCGGGAGCCTCGGGCGCGCGGGGGGGTTGGCTGGTGAGCGGGATGAGCCGGCCGCCACAGCCGAATCGCGTTCTCCTAATAAGGTTCCAGCATCTTCTCGGTGCAGCGGGTTGTGCCAGATCTGGAGAATTGGCAGATGAATGCAATATAAGTAATGAATAAAAAGTGCTTTATTTCTGTTAACATTTAGTTCGTTTGTTATTTTTAAAACGAATGAAGAACTATTTTAAATGTTTCTTGCTGCTACTGTTGCTGCTAAGTCGCTTCAGTCGTGTCCGACTCTGTGCGACCCTATAGACGGCAGCCCACAAGGCTCCCCTGTCCCTGGGATTCTCCAGGCAAGAACACTGGAGTGGGTGGCCATTTCCTTAAATATTTCTTAGTTATTTCTAATATGCTAAGTATCGATAAATGAAACCCACATAAAGTCTCAGGACTCTGGGATCCTTTACAATTTTTTTTTAAGGCAGCTTTTTTAAAGGTTTAATTTACATACATTTTATTCACCCTTTTTAGTATAAAGTTCTATAATTTTGGATAAGGAGAAGGCAATGGCACCCCACTCCAGTACTCCTGCCTGGAGAATCCCATGGACGGAGGAGCCTGGAAGGCTGTTGGATAAACGCAGTCCACAAGAGGAGACGCTCAGAGTTGTGAGTGCTAAGTCACTTCAGTCGTATCCGACTCCATGTGACCCCATTAACTGGAGCCCTCCAGGCTTCTCTGGCTGTGAGATTCTCCAGGCAGGAATACAGGCGTGGGTCACCAGGCCTCCTCCAGGGTATCTTCCCCACCCAGGGATCAAACCCGCTCTCTTATGTCTCCTGCATTGGCAGACTGCTTCTTTACTACTAATCTTACCAAGTGACCTTGCACCAAACTAAGGAAAAAAGCAAGTCGTGGTTATTTACATTTTGATGTTTCAGTGTGTTCTTTCCACAATTTTTATACATTTCTTTATCTTTGGAATTTTAGTATTGTGAATTTAGGGGCAGAACTTGGATGTTATTTCCCAAAATTTTAGTATTAATGTCTTAAACGCCACAAACTATGTGTTTTGTCCTTCGACTTAAAATACTATAATATTTCTAAATCATATGTCTATGCCAACATCACTCTGAGGCATAATTAAATTCATTACTAACACCAATAGGGAAAGAGTGAAAAACACTAGAGTTTTTTTTTTAAGATATATCAAACATTTTGCTTACCCTAAACATATTAATTCCAACAGAAAAGAACAGATCATTTCAGACTCTACAAGTAATCTGAAATTTGTTTCATTGCAAAACTAAAAATATGTCAGACCCCTCCCCCATTCTGCCTAGAGCCTAAAGGATGTTTTTTATCTAAGAGAAACGAAATCGTAACCTCACAAAAAGACGCTGGCATTTTAACTGTGCCCACTGTTTCGCTTCTGGCCAGTGCTTCAGTTGTTCTCATGAAATGGGCAGAACAAAATGAAGCAGGCAGTGAAAGGAGGGGAGACTTTAAATTGGTGACAGGGAAAGGCAAGATTTGGGGAATATTCGTGAAAATTAAAACCTGCCCTGACTTTGGAAGCAGGTTACAAAGTTACATAATTATTGCAGATAAAAGAAATCCAAATTATAAAAGTATTGCTTCTATAATAGAATGCAAAACTGGCCTAACCATATGAAATCTGGAAAAGAGTTTTCACTAAACATATTCAAAGCATTTTTAGTACAAAAACATGTGAAACTAATTGTCATACACCAAGTCTTTCAACAGCAATGCTCTTGATATTTTGGACTGAATAATTTGTTGCCTCGTGGGATGTCTTATGGAATATTTAACGGCATCCCTGTCCTTTACCCACTATTAAGAAATGCCAGTAGCACACACGTACATACACACACACACACACACACACACACACACACACACACACACACACAGTGACAACCAAAAATGTCTCCAGAATTGCCAAATGTCCCTGAGGCAGAGGATGGGGGAGAGCAAAAATCCCTAGTTCAGAATTACTTTATAAAAAAATAAATTTTGGACAGCATGTTCCATAATGCATATACAGACATTATCGATATGCATCTAATATTAATCATCAAGTTAATTCTGCATAACTTGATCATTTATCCCCTGGATCAAGTTGAAAACATCTCAAAACCCAGCACCACAAAGGTATATGTGTGTGTATGTGTGTGTGTGTTTGTCACTTGCTCAGTTGTATCCAACAATTTTGGGACCTCATGGACTGCAACCCCCAGGCTCTTTGGCCCATGGAATTTTCCAGGCAAGAATACTGGAGTGAGTACTGTTTCCTACTCCACAGGATCTTCCTGACCTGGAGAGCGAAACTGCGTCTCTTATGTCTCCTGCACTGGCAGGGGGATTCTTTATCTCTAGCGCCACATGGGAAGCCCACCACAAAGGTAAACCTAGCTATTAATCTGCAATACTGCTTTCTATCCACTGAGTGGCATGCCTTTCACTTTGGGAAGTCAATAACAATAACTTTTTAAAAACCATGAAGAGTCCATGATGAGGAAGTTTCACATTAGAGGAGCCAATTTCACTTCTAATCTTTAGTATCTGGTTAGGCATTTTCATTCTAAAGTTGTTTTTATAGGGATTTGATAACTATGCATTTTCAAATTATAGTGTAAAAATGTATGACATTTAAGACAAAGTATGTTTAATTTTAATTCTATTTTTTAATGGTCTGCATTATCAAGGAGGATTAACTAAAGAGCACCAGTTGCCCTGAATTCAGTCAGTACAATGAAATGCTGGCAAATGAGATTTAAGTGATAAATCAATTCAATTATATACTCAACTCTTTAGATTCAGTGTGTATCTAATAATACACATTAGTGTGATGACTTGAAAATAATAACTTGGCTTACATTTCTTACACTGGAAACTAAAATCATTTTCTGTAAACATCATTTACACCTGTAATATAAAATATTACACTAAAAATACTCTCCACGTGTAACAAGTACAAATTTAACTACTTAACAATCTGATGTTATTAAAAGGGATATCTCTAGTGTTCATCAGTATAAGTGAAAGTGAAGTCGCTCAGTCACATCTGACTCTGCAATCCCATGGACTATAGCCTACCAGGCTCCTCCATCCATGGGATTTTCTAGGCAAGAGTACTGGAGTGGGTTGCCATTTCCTTCTCCAGGAGATCTTCCCGACCCAGGGATTGAACCCGGGTCTCCCGCATTGTAGGCAGATGCTTTAGTGTCTGCACCACCAGGGCCGAAACTGCAGTCAGCCACTGGTGCCATGGCTGCCAGGTGTCTATGGTTACCAGTCCTCCAAGTTATTATTCATCTCTGTTCAAGAGTAACAGGTACCATTAAATCAAAGGGTAATAGAATTGTGCAAGTTGAATGGACTCTTTAAAAAAAATAACTTTGGATGTGAGTCAAATAAAACAGTTCTGAGCAGCTTAAACAAAGTGAGGGATTTACTGAAAGGCTACCAGGGAATCAGCCATCAATTCCCCAAAAGAGCAAAAAGCTGGGCATTTCTGAGGCCGGCAGCAGCAGGTGGGTGTGGGCTGCCCTTAGTTACTATTGATAGTCAATGTCAACATTGTCTAGTTCTGTGTCCCCAATTCAATACTGCCAGGAAAGAAAGCCTGCTCTCTCCTGGGACAGATGCCCTCTCCTGGTTAATCACCTCGGAGGGATGCTGGGTCACTTCCCTAGGTATCGGAGGCAGTGTCCTGAAAAGGGATGGAGTCACACAGCCTTCACAAGAGGTATCTATTACAATCATTTTTAGGCCATTTATTTCAGAGAAGGCAACTCAGAGGTAGAGAGAGAGATCACAAAGGCAGGCAGTGACAGACCAGGATTTGTTATTATCCTATTATAATCAATCTCCCTACTGGGCTTTCTCTGGTTCCATGCAACCCAAATGGTTCTCCTAAAGTTGCCTTTTACTGACAGATATAGCATCCCCACAGCAATGAAAAGGCTACCAGATGAGAGTGAGAAAGACCTACTAGGAGTCAGGGCTGTGGGTCAACAGCCAGGATTAAAGGAGTTTATAGTTTCCAGCATAACCAGTGTGTTGAAGAGGCTGAACTCAGTGAGGCCACCAGGAAGTGGATTTATTATCCTCCAGACAAAGCCCCCAACCTTTATCTTTATGTCAGCAGATTCCATTACTTCCTCATCATTTAAGATACTAAAAGTTAAAAGTCCAATCCAGTTAAAATGTCAATGTTGCATCTAATTCAGAGCTTTTCCCCAGTCCCTCAGCTCAGGTCTGCCTGGCCCAGAGCCCTGCAGTGGGGGAAAGGGGCATGAGGTGGTCTTTCAGCCTTTCTTGATTTTCTCTCCCTTACGCCTCTATGTCCTCCAGGGTTAAGGTGTCAGATAAGGAAATTATAGAAAGGGAACAACAGGCTTTTAGTTCACAAGTGTTTGTTATAGTTTTTGTTTTTCTTTTTGCTATTGATACTTTCTACAGCAGGCTCCCGATGCTAACTCATGCATGGGGTACATCTGTGAGTTTCACAAAGATGCCATAGACCTCTGGATAGCAAGTTTTCCCAACACCTGAAGTTATGGCAAATACCATCAGATGGCTAACCCAACAGGCACATCCAACTTTGTATGTTGAGTTAAAACATTAATGTGTTTTTTCCAGTCTCTCAGCAAGGGGTGGCAATGCATTAGAATATTGGCAAATGAAAATGAAGCGAATCTGTTTGACATGCTTCTGAAGACAAAGTGAAGAAGGATGAAGTTGAAGGACTGACACTACACAGTCTTAAGGCTTACTATACATCTATAATGATCAAGACAGTGTGGCACTGGGAAGAGACAAACAAGTGGATGAAAGCAATGTGGCTTCTCTAGTTAAAGTGACTATGCCCTTGAGACAGGCCCTTCTCTTTTTTTCTGCCTTGAGCTGGGGCAAGCCCTGTGACCATGGAAGAAGGGTCAAGAAAATAGTAGATAGCTGACAATATCAGTTATCTCTCTCAGACTTGCTGCTATGCAAGAAAAAAATTATCCTTCATCTGTTTAAATAAGAGTCTCAATTGGCTTGGGGAAGGGGAAGCACCTCCTTCCTCATAGAAGGAGGAGTAGAAGAGCACAGCACTCTTAACCTTTTGAATTCCCTTCTGTGAATTTTCTCTCAGATTTTTGATCTCTTGGGCTGTTGGGAGTGAAGTTCTCTGGGCCAGTTTTTATCTTTAATTAAGTCGCACTTGCACAGCCTAGCTCCTTTCTTTAGAATGTGAAGGTAACATCCTTTGTCTTTAGAGCTCTTCCTGGAGTTCCAATATAATAAATCCCAATTAAGGGCTACCCTGGTGGTCTAGTGGTTAAAAGTCTGCCTTGCAATGCAGATGACACTGGTTCAATCCCTGATCGAGGAAGATCACACACGCTTCATTAACAACTAAGCCAGTGAGGCACAACTACTGAGCCTGTGTTCTTGAGCCTGCAAGCCGCGCTACTGAGTCCACGTGCAGAAACTACTGAAACCCGCACGCCCTAGCTCCTGTGCTCCACAACAAGAGAAGCCACGGCAATGAGAAGCCCGCCTACTGCAGCTAGAGAGTAGCCCCAACTCTCCACAGCTAGAGAAAGCCCAGGTGCAGCAATGACGACCCAGCACAACCAAAAATAAGTGAATAAATAAATATTTTTAAAATCCCAACTAACATCTTGTTATACCAAAGACAGGCAAATAGAAGAAATTTTTAAAGAGAGGTGAGTGAAGTTTAAAAGAAAATGCATGTAGCTAAAGCTAGGAGCTCACAAAATGTCAGTAATCTGTTTAGATGAGTTGATTAAACCAAAACATTAGTAAAGAGAACACAATGTGCACCTGATGTTTGGGCAAACAAAAGGAATCTCACCTACCTAAAGAGTCATGCTGCTGCTGTTAAGTCGCTTCAGTCGTGTCCAACTCTGTGCGACCCCATAGACGATAGCCCACCTGGCTCCCCCGTCCCTGGGATTCTCCAAGCAAGAACACTGGAGTGGGTTGCCATTTCCTTCTCCAGTGCATGCAAGTGAATAGTGAAAGAGAAGTCGTTCAGTAGTATCCAACTCTTAGCAACACCATGGACTACAGCCCACCAGGCTCCTCCGTCCATGGGATTTTCCAGGTGAGAGTACTGGAGTGGGGTGCCCATAAATATGTCCAAATAATAGGGAGTTCCATAAGTACAAACAGAGCCAATGCAGTCACAGGTGGACCCATACGGTGGTCAGAACCAATTATGGTTCTGACACATAGTTATGGAAAGAAGTCATTTTAATGTAAAGCTGTCCATATATGACAACTGACAAACATATTGCTTGAGCCTCAAGCTGTCCAGATTTTATACCAAAAAAAAAAAAAAATACATTGGAGCTTCCTCAGTGGTTCAGCAGTAAAGATTCAACTACAGTGCAAGAGAACTACAAGAGATGCAGGTTTGATCCCTGGATTGGGAAGATCACCTGGAATAAGAAATAGCAACACAGTCCAGTATTCTTGCCCAGGAAATCCCATTGACAGAGGAGACTGGCAGGTTGCAATCTATTGGTTGCAAAGAGTTAGACATGACTGAACAATTAAACAACAACATCTACATTACATATCTCCTGAGTTTATTTTTTAATTCAATGTTCAATTAGTGAAACTGTATGTATATCTATAGATATTACATATATTCCAGAGACTGCGTCAATCACTGAATATTCCTTCAATGTCTGTAAACATGTGTAAGTCATGGAATATGTAAACTCTCTAAAATGTAAAAATCTCTTAGCATTTATTATCTATGAAGCCAAGTATTCTTGCTTTTGCATACAAAAATATAAATATTTCCTTAGTTTCAAAAAGCTAAAGAGAATATTTCTAATATTAGCACAACTTCTTATAGGCATTAAACTTATCTTGCTGCTGCTGCTGCTGCTAAGTACCGCTTCAGTCATGTCCTACTCTGTGCGACCCCATAGACGGCATCCCACCAGGCTCCCTCGTCCCTGGGATTCTCCAGGCAAGAACACTGGAGTGGGTTGCCATTTCCTTCCTCCAATGCATGCAAGTGAAAAGTGAAAGTGAACTCACTCGATCGTGTCCAATTTGTAGTGACCCCATGGACTGCAGCCCACCAGGCTCCTCTGTCCATGGGATTTGCCAGGCAAGAGTACTAGAGTGGGGTGCCATTGATAATTTCTCAAAATGCTTAGCCATGGAAATCTATTTTTCCCCTCCAAACAGTTCACAAAACTGGAAATCCAGCTTGAGAACCCTGTATAAAGTTTTTCCTGTCTCCACTATAGTCAGTTGTACTATCAGGTTATATACAATGTTCATTTACTCGATACCTATTATCTTATCTTTCATATTAGTCCCATCAGATCACAGTGTCAAAGTCTTTCCCTCCATCTCTTCAGCTGCCTTTCTGTTAGGTTTAACCAGCCATAAGTAACATACAAAATTATATTCATGACTTTATACCAAGGAGTTCATTTGTGAAACTCTCTCATCTTGGGAGATGGTGTAACTCTCTCATCTTGGGAGAGGGTGGTAACACAGAATCCACAGGCTCCAGAGTTAGACATTCTACTTACCGTATAACCTTATAGAAAGCAGTTGCTAGATCTCTGTAAGTTTCTGTCCTCATCTTTAACCTAGGAATAACAGTAGTTACTTAACAGTGTTGTTTTCAAAATTGAGAGCATATCACGGATACAGAAAGTAAACTAGTGGTTACCAGTTGGGGGAGGAGCAATATTTGAGTGAGGAAGTGGAAGGTACAAAGAACTGGGTGTAAGATAGACTGCAAGGATATATTGTACAACACAGGAAATGTAGCCAATATTTTGAAGTCACTATAAAGGAGTGTAACCTTTAAAAATTATGTAAGAAATTTAAAGGGGAACAAACAGGAAAAACCAAACCGACCTGACAGGTAAGTAGGACATAAGGAAAAATTAGGTGAGTTGGACTGTGAAGAAAGCTGAGTGGCAAAGAATTGATACTTTTAAAATGTGGTGTTGGAGAAGACTCTTGAGAGTCCCTTGGACTGCAAGGAGATCCAACCAATCCATTCTGAAAGAGATCAACCCTGGGATTTCTTTGGAAGGAATGATGCTAAAG
Source organism: Nanger dama (assembly GCA_917880005.1). Classification (NCBI taxonomy): domain Eukaryota; kingdom Metazoa; phylum Chordata; class Mammalia; order Artiodactyla; family Bovidae; genus Nanger; species Nanger dama. Next base: position 21,956,721 of record CAKJTW010000025.1, on the reverse strand, counting down.
CTGAGACTCCAGTACTTTGGCCACCTCATGCGAAGAGTTGACTCATTGGAAAAGACTCTGATGCTGGGAGGGATTGGGGGTAGGAGGAGAAGGGGACGACAGAGGATGAGATGGCTGGATGGCATCACCGACTCGATGGACATGAGTTTGAGTGAACTCCAGGAGTTGGTGATGGACAGGGAGGCCTGGAGTGCCGCAGTTCATGGGGTCGCAAAGAGTCAAACACGACTGAGCATCTGAACTGAACTGAACTGAAGGAAAAATTAAAAGTGCATACGCATGAATTCCTTAGCCAAGTACCTGACACATGGTACCTGCTCAATTAATTTTAGTTATGACTCTTCTATGATATTTAGATCTCTTAAGAGGAACTTGGAAGTCCCTTTTCTACTGCTTTTCTAACTTCTGAAGTTTATAGATGACACTGACTTTAGAGACATAGTGCTTAAGGGTGCAGCTGCTAACCCAGATGTCCTGAGTCAAATCCTGATTCTGGCTCTTGCTCACCGAATTACCTCGCACAAGTTTCTCTACATCTCAGTTTTCTCATTTCTAAAATGGTGAAATAACTCATGCAGTTTTCTGAGGATTAAATATGTTAAGACATGTAAAGAACTGCCTAGAAAATAGAAATCTCATAAATGTTATTATTATTCAAAATTTACTTACCCAACATCATAAATAGTTTAGTTTTCTCTTATCATGAATACAATTCAATTTGGACCTAATTTCATAGAAAATGCCTACATATGAAAGCATTCAAATTTGTGTTCTGGCAATGGCACCCCACTCCAGTACTCTTGCCTGGAAAATCCCATGGGCAGAGGAGCCTGGTAGACTGCAGTCCAAGGGGTAACTAAGAGTCAAACACGACTGAGCGACTTCACTTTCACTTTTAACTTTCATGCATTGGAGGAAGGAAATGGCTCCACTGTTCTTGCCTGGAGAATCCCAGGGACAGAGGAGCCTGGTGGGCTGCCGTCTATGGGGTCGCACAGAGTCGGACACGGCTGAAGCGAACTTAGCAGCAGCATATTGACCTGAGCATGCACACACATTGCAACAAGATTACAATAGAACTGTCTCCTACTTTCATATTATTATCACTTTAATAGTAAAACACACCAGAAGAATCATGTTAATAAATGTAAAATGCATGGAAATACAGCTCCCTGTATTAGTTCTTTGTTATACTTAGATTATGTTTCAGCAGTTTTTTTTTTTTTTCCTTTGAGATTAACACACTAATATTAAGCATATGAGGGCTTCCCTGGTGGCTCAGATGGTAAAGAATTCACCTGTAATGCAGGAGATATGGGTTTGACCCCTGGATCAGGAAGATCCCTTGTATGAGGGCATGGCAACCCACTCCAGGATTCTTGCCTGGAGAATCCCCATGGACAGAGAAGCATGGTGGGCTACAGTCCATGGGGTCATGTCGAACATGACTGAGTGACTAAGCACACAGCACATATTGACCTAAATAATGATCAGAATGATCAGTGTGCAATAAAAAGGATGCAGACTTGCTAAAGTTCAGTAAAATGTCCTTAGCGTTCCAAGACACCTGCCAATGGAGGAGATGCAGGTTCGATCCCTGTGTCAGGAAGATTCCCTGGAGAAAGAAATGGTAACCCACTCCAGTATTCTTGCCTGGAAAATTCCATGGGCAGACAAGCCTGGTGGGATACAGTCCATGGGGTCACAAAGACTCAGACACAACTGAGCAAACATACACACATTCCAAGAACAAGTATAGGCATTTCTCCTTTACTTGTCTCCTTTTTGATTTTGTGTTGTGTTTTCTTATTTCCTTCTCTTTAGCACTATAGCTCATAATAATAATGTGCACCCAAATAAAAATAACAATAATGCTTCCCTGAATACATGAAGAAAACGCTATTGCTTTAGCCAAAGGCATGTTTTTGAGGTTTTCTAGTTCTCTTACCACATTCTCTCATACTTCCCTGGTGGCCCAGACGGTAAAAGCATCTGCCTACAATGTGGGAGACATGGGTTCAATACTTGGGTCAGGAAGATCTCCTGGAGAAGGAAATGGCAACCCACTCCAATATTCTTGCCTGGAAAATCCCATGGATGGAGGAGCCTGGTAGGCTACAGTCTATGGGGTTGCAAAGAGTCAGACACAACTGAGCGACTTTATCACATTCTCTGTCATAAGCCATATACATTGAAATCTACTAGTTCAGTTCAGAAAAAGTCATTAGCGGTGCCTCCAATCCTCTAAATTCACCTACCTTTTATATGCCAATGTAAAAAGTAAAAAGAAGAAGAGTTATCCAGGGCATATTCTAAAGAAAAGCTGGGAACATTCACTCCCAGACAGAGGTTAATACTGGGCCAAGAGTTGTTGCAAATTCATAACCAAGAGAGACTGAGGATAAAATTAGACATGGGGATATTGAGACTGGCTCATTAGAGTGAGCAACTGGCAAGTTTTCTCAGTGAGATTGTAAATGAGACTAAGAAATCCAACCTGAGGACCAGATGAGGTTTAGTCAGCAGGCATAAGCAGGAACAAAGTCAAACATTGCCAGAGCCAAAATGTCAGGTGAAAAAGTGAAGCCAATGAAGCAAGAAACACAAGGGTGACAAGGTATGAATGACTAGCCATAGTAAAACTCCTGATGTTAATACTTGGCAGGAGCCAAATAAAAATTTCTCCCCAATGAGTGAAAAGTTATACCAAAAAGAACTTGCTATTCAAAAGACGTCTTCGAAGAAAAAGCTCTAACTCTAAAAGAAAAAACTGATAAATAGGATTACACTAAGATGAAGAACTTCCAATTACCAAAGGCACTATAAAGAGAATAAAAAGACAAGCACAAAATAGAAGATTCTTGCTACATGTGTTTATCTCCAACACAGGAGTCTTACCCAGAAAATACAAAGAACCCATATAAATTAATAAGTAGAAGAGAACAAGCATTCTTAAAGTTCAGTACAAAACTGAGCAAGAAATTGAGCAAGTAATTTACAAAAGAAAGTGTCAGTCACTCAGTCATCACTGACTCTTTGTGACTGCATGGACTGTAGCCCGCCAGGTTCCTCTGTTCATGGAATTCTCCAGGCAAGAATACTGGAGTGGGTTGCCATTTCCTTCTCGAGGAGATCTTCCCAATCCATGGATTGAACCTGAGTCTCTTGCATTGCAGGTGGATTCTTTACCTTCTGAGCCATGAGGGGGCTAATTTACAAAAGAGGATATACAAATAACAAATAAACATATGCAGACATGCTCAACTTTATTAGTCATCATAGAAAGGCAAATTAAGACTACAAGATACTACTGTATGCCCATCATAATGGCCAAAATGAAAAAGATAAAATAACAAGTGCTGCTGAAGATGTTAAGCAAACTTGAACTCTCTTATACTGCTGATAAGAGTATAATTTGATAAAACCACTTTGGAAAACTGGTGGTATGTGCTAAAAGTGAACACAGATATCCTTCAATTCAGTTCAGTCGCTCAGTCGTGTCCGACTCTTTGCAACCCCATGAATTGCAGTACACCAGGCCTCCCTGTACATCACCATCTCCCGGAGTTCACTCAGACTCACGTCCATCGAGTCCGTGATGCCATCCAGCCATCTCATCCTCGGTTGTCCCCTTCTCCTCCTGCCCCCAATCCCTCCCAGCATCAGAGTCTTTTCAATAAGTCAACTCTTCGCATGAGGTGGCCAAAGCACTGGAGTTTCAGCTTCAGAATCATTCCTTCCAAAGAAATCCCAGGGTTGATCTCCTTTAGAATGAACTGGTTGGATCTCCTTGCAGTCCAAGGGACTCTCAAGAGTCTTCTCCAACACCACAGTTCAAAAGCATCAATTCTTCGGTGCTCAGCCTTCTTCACAGTCCAACTCTCACATCCATACATGACCACTGGAAAAACCATAGCCTTGACTAGACGGACCTTAGTCAGCAAAGTAATGTCTCTGCTTTTTAATATACTATCTAGGTTGGTCATAACTTTTCTTCCAAGGAGTAAGTGTCTTCTAATTTCATGGCTGCAGTCACCATCTGCAGTGATTTTGGAGCCCCAAAAAATGAAGTCTGACACTGTTTCCACTGTTTCCCCATCTATTTCCCAAGAAGTGATGGGACCAGATGCCATGATCTTAGTTTTCTGAATGCTGAGCTTTAAGCCAACTTTTTTACTCTCCTCTTTCACTTTCATCAAGAGGCTCCTTAGCTCCTCTTCACTTTCTGCCATAAGGGTGGTGTCATTTGCATATCTGAGGTTATTGATATTTCTCTCAGCAATCTTGATTCCAGCTTGTGTTTCTTGCAGTCCAGCATTTCTCATGATGTACTCTGCATAAAAGTTAAATAAGCAGGGTGACAGTATACAGCCTTGACATACTCCTTTTCCTATTTGGAACCAGTCTGTTGTTCCATGTCCAGATATCCTAAGACCCAGCAATTCCATTCCTAAGAGATCATATATTTACCAAAAGATATGCATACAAATGTTCATAGAGCCCAAATGAAAATAACCCAGTTCAGTTCAGTTCAGTTGCTCAGTCATGTCCAACTCTTTGCAACCCCATGAACCGCAGCATGCCAGGCCTCCCTGTCCATCACCAACTCCCTGAGTCCACCCAAACCCATGTCCATCGAGTCAGTGATGTCATCCAACCATCTCATCGTCTGTCGCCCCCACCTACTCCTGCCTTCAATCTTTCCCAGCATCAGAGTCTTTTCAAATGAATCAGCTCTTCGCATCAGATGGCCAAAGTACTGGAGTTTCAGCTTTAGCATCATTCCTTCCAAAGAAATCCCAGGGCTGATCTCCTTCAGAATGGACTGGTTGGATCTCCTTGCAGTCCAAGGGACTCTCAAGAGTCTTCTCCAACGCCACAGTTCAAAAGCATCAATTCTTTGGCGCTCAGCTTTCTTCACAGTCCAACTCTCACATCCATACATGACCACTGGAAAAACCATAGCCTTGACTAGACAGACAAATGTTCATCAAAAGTAATATGAATGAATAAAATGAATAAACTCTGTTATATACTTGTAATATATGTGTGTGCTCTAAGACACTTCAGTTGTGTCTGGCTGTTTGTGATCCCATGGACAGTAGTCCACCAGGCTCCTCTGTCCGTGGGATTCTCCAGGCAAGACTACTGGAGTAGGTTGCCATGCCCTCCTCCAGGGGATCTTTCCAACCCAGGGATTGAACCCACGTCTCTTATGTCTCCTGAATTGGCAGGTGTGTTCTCTACCATTAGCAGCACCTGGTAATGAAAATCATGAAATACTGCTACTGTATCAATATCAATGCATCTCAAACATAATGCTAAAAGAAAGAACCAGAGATTTAAATATATATATATTCTGCATGATTCCATTTATATGGAGTTTAAAAACAGGCAAAACTAATATATGGAGATAGAAGATAGAGTAATGTAGTGGATATTCTTCAAGGCAAGAGTTTTAGTTTTGTTTTATGATATTGGTGTATTCACTGTGAAAATACATAGAGTTGCACTTTTATGATTTGTGCATGTTTTATACATATATTATACTTCAAAAATTTTCATTCGAAGAGGAAGAAAGACATCTTCTAACAAACTTATCAGGGCTTGGTAGGTAGTCTGGCCATGACTAGGTTTTCTGTCTCTCCAGAAGAAACCTAGTGTCTGTGGGAGTAGTGTGGTGAGCCAAGTTACAAAAGCCTATCCGCATTCATGTTAAGTTTTTGCAGTCCACTTAAAGGCATTGTTATGTCATCAGCTTCATCAGAGCTTACACAATACCTAAACTACCTGCAGTTCCCTTAGTTCCATACTCTCTTGTTTCTAAAAATTTCCTTCCATGGGACTTCTCTGGTAGTCCTGAAGTTCAGAATCCCCCTTGCAATGCTGGGGACACAGGTTCAATCCTAGTCAGGAAACTAAGATCCCACATGCCACAAATCAACAAAGCTCATGTGCCACAACTACTGAGACACAACTAGAGAGTCCGTGGTCCTCAATGAAATATCCTGCATGATGCAACAAAGATCTCATGTGCTTTTACAGCTAAGGCCCCATGAAGTCAAACAAATAAGTGTTGAACTAGAAGAATTCCTTCCAGAGCAGATGAAGTCAATAACAGTCATCCTGGAGTTAGTCATTGCTGCTGCTGCTGCTAAGTCGCTTCAGTTGTGTCCGACTCTGTGCAACCTCACAGACGGCAGCCCACCACGCTCCTCCATCCCTGGGATTCTCCAGGCAAGAACACTGGAGTGGGTTACCATTTCCTTCTCCAGTGCATGAAGGTGAAAAGTGAAAGTGAAGTTGCTCAGTCGTGTCCGACTCTTAGCGACCCCACAGACTGCAAACCACCAGGCTTCTTTGTCCATGGGATTTTCCAGGCAGGAGTACTGGAGAGGGGTGCCATCACCTTCTCCGGGAGTTAGTCATTAGGTGCCAGTAATTTCAGGTCTTAATGCTTGGCTCCTTGAATTATTTGCTTTTAAAAAAGTTTTACACTAAGGACAGAGCTGCTTAAAAAGTGGGAGTGGAGGTGAGAGGTGGGGATGGTCACCTGATACCAAGTCCACTCTCAGTTCAGTTCAGTTTCAGTTCAGTTGCTCAGTCGTGTCCAACTCTTTGCGACCCCATGAACTGCAGCACGCCAGGCCTCCCTGTCCATCACCAACTCCCGGAGTTCACTCAGATTCATGTCCATCGAGTCAATGATGCCATCCAACCATCTCATCCTCTGTCGTCCCCTTCTCCTCCTGCCCCCAATCCCTCCCAGCATCAGATTCTTTTCCAATGAGTCAACTCTTCTCATGAGGTGGCCAAAGTATTGGAGTTTCAGCTTTAGCCATCAGTCCTTCCAAAGAACACCCAGGACTGATCTCCTTCAGGATGGACTGGTTGGATCTCCTTGCAGTCCAAGGGACTCTCAAGAGTCTTCTCCAACACCACAGTTCAAAAGCAGCAATTCTTCGGTGCTCAGCTTTCTTTATAGTCCAACTCTCACATCTATACATGACCACTGGAAAAACCATAGCCTTGACTAAATGGACCTTTGTTGGCAAAGTAATGTCTCTGCTTTTTAATATGCTGTCTAGGTTGGTCATAACTTTCCTTCCAAGGAATAAGTGTCTTTTAATTTCATGGCTGCAGTCACCACCTGCGGTGATTTTGGAGCCCCCAAAAACAAAGTCTGACACTTTCCACTGTTTCCCCATCTATTTCCCATGAAGTGATAGGACCAGATGCCATGATCTTCGTTTTCTGAATGTTGAGCTTTCCAGTCTGGGGGCCCTCAATTATGTGCCTCTGCATATTGTAAGGGATCTCTTCTTCCTGAAAGGAAAGTGAAATTAGCTAAGCAGGGTTAAGAGTCTTGTGCTGTTGTGTGAGAAAACGTCATCTCAGCTCCAACTATGCAAATTTTGTTGTATACTTTGAATTCAGAGCTCCATGGCAAGGGAACCTAGAGTCAGGCTCAGAATTCACTAAACAGTTATTCTCCACGAGGCTGCTAGATCATGAAATGTAGTGGAGGGGGCGAGGGGGTGGGGGGCAGTGAGAACATAACAACTCACCCAAAGATTGCCATTCAGATGGGGATGGTGAATGGTTCAACCATTACATGAAAAATGACCACCATCACCACCATCTACATTGGGCTCTTGTGAGGAAACTTTAACAGGTTGATTCATGCATCTTTATGTATAAGTGAACTACTTTTTGTGTAGACGAAAAACACCTCCCAGGCTCTCAGGAGCTTTTCTCTAATGGCATACAGACCAATGAACAAAGGTTATATGGCTCGGTAAGTACTATATCCTTACCATAGTTACGATATACTTACCAACAGCAGGAAGCACAAGGTACTATGAGAGTTTTTAGAGGATAAGCCCCTTAGCCCAGACCCATAAGCTTGAGGAAGTCTGGAAAACAGCTGTTTACTTAGCAAATACACCAGAGTCATAACCCCATATTGTACACCACAGTGTTTTCCCTGCCATCCCTGGCTATGAAATAGAGGATTTCCTTCAGGAGGCTCCTAACCAATCACATGGCAGCAAATCAGGTCTCTGAATAGTAGATATTTATCTCCAGATATTAATTCATAGAGTGTCTAGCTTCCAACTAAATAAACAAGACTTAGGACTTGATCAGGACTCTGGTCTACAAGTCTAAAATTTGTCACAGCCGTCTCCTAGAAGTCCAAGTCCATGAACTGATGCAACAATTTCTGTTTAAAGTAGGTGGAGGAACAGTTGCCTTGTTCCTTGCTCCACTTTGCAGAGCACTCTGCTTCTCAGATCATGAACATAATTGTAGATCAGATCATGAGCTCCTTATTGAAAATTCAGACTTAAATTGGAGAAAGTAGGGGAAACTATTAGGCCATTCAGATATGACCTAAATCAAATCCCTTATTGTTATACAGTGGAAGTGACAAATAGATTTAAAGAATTAGATATGATAGAGTGTCTGAGGAACTATGGACGGAGGTTTGTAACATACAAGAACTGTTAGGGGAAGCACACTGATTGAAATCACCCACCCTGGCTAGGCACCATAGTAACCATTTGGATGAGCTGTTTTATGAAAGCAGGTCCTGGTAACAAACACGGAACTAATAAGCCACCACCAACCAGAAGAGTTCAGGAAAGGTCAAAAGGAGACAGCACACATCTGACCACTTCCCAGAATCCTCCTCACTGGCATCCATCTTGGCTGAACAAAGTGTACACCACCAGGAAGGACTCTGAGTCAGGGTGATTGGCTAAACACAACCAGGAAAATAATCCCATCACCATAAAACCCAAGACTGTGAGTCACATGGTAGAGCAGTTCTCCTGGGTTCCCTTGCCCTACTGCTGTCCACCCAGGTGCCCTTTCCCAATAAAATCTCTTGCTTTGTCAGCACATATGTCTCCTTGGGCAGTTCATTTCCAAGTGTTAGACAGGAGTCCAGTTTCAGCCCAGGAAGGGGTCCCCCTTCCTGCAACAGAGACAGTGACTAAAACCATCCTTAAGAAAAAGAAATGCAACAAGGCAAAATGGTTGTCTGAGGAAGCCTTAAAAATAGCTGAGAAAAGGGGAGACTTCAGGCAAAGAAGAAAAGGAAAGGTATACCCAGTTGAATGCAGAGTTCCAAAGAATAGCAAGGAGAGATAAGAAAGCCTTAAGTGAACAATACAAAGAAATAGAAGAAAACAATAGAACAGGAAAAACTACATATTTCTTCAAGAAAATTAGAGATACCAGGAAACGTTTCATGCAAATATGGGCACAATAAAGGACAGAAATGGTATGGACCTAAAAGAGGTGGCAAGAATACACAGAACAATGTACCAAAAAGGTCTTAGTGATTAGGATAACCACAATGGCATGGTTATCACTCACCTAGAGCGAGATATCCTGTAATGTGAAGTCACATGGGCCTTAGGAAGCATTCAGTTCAGTTCAGTTCAGTCGCTCAGTTGTGTCCGACTCTTTGCGACCCCATGAATCACAGCACGCCAGGCCTCCCTGTCCATCACCAACTCCCGGAGTTCACTCAGACTCATGTCCATCAAGTCAGTGATGCCATCCAGCCATCTCATCCTCTGTCGTCCCCTTCTCCTCCTGTTCCCAATCCCTCCCAGCATCAGAGGCTTTTCCAGTGAGTCAACTCTTCACATGAGGTGGCCAAAGTAAGAACAAAGTGGAGGTGATGGAATTCCAGCTGAGCTATTTCTAATTCTTAAAGATAATGCTGTTAAAGTGCTGAACTTAACATGCCAGCAAATTTGGAAAACTCAGCTGTGGCCACAGGACCACTGGAAAAGCTCAGTTTTCATTCCAGTCCCAAAGAAAGGCAATGCCAAAGAACGATCAAACCACAATTGCACTCAATTCACAGGCTAGCAAAGTAATGCTCAAAATTCTTCAAGCTAAACTTCAACAATATATGAACTGAGAACTTCCAGATGTATAAGCTGGATTTAGAAATGGCAGAGGAACCAGAGATCAAATTGCCAGCATCTGCTAGATCATAGAAAAAGCAAGGGAATTCCAGAAAAACATCTGACTATGCTAAAGTTTCTGATTGTAAGAATCACAAAAATCTGTGGAAAACTCTTAAAAAGATGTGAATATCAGACCACTTTACCTGCCTCCTGAGAAACCTGTATGCAGGTCAAGAAGCAACAGTTATAGCTGGACGTGGAACAATGGACTGGTTCAAAACTGGGAAAGGAGTACATCAAGGCTGTATGTTGTCATCTTGCTTATTTAACTTACATGCAGAGTACATCATGCGAAATGCTTGGCTGGATGAAGCACAAGCTGAAATCATGATTGCTGGGAGAAATATCAGTAACCTCGGATATGCATATGATACTACCTTAGTGACAGAAAGTGAAGAGGAACTAAAGACTCTCTTAATGAAGGTGAAAGAGGACAGTGAAAAAGCTGGCTTAAAACTCAACATTCAAAAAACGAAGCTCATGGCATCTGGTCCCATCATTTTATGGCAAATAGGGAAACAATGGAAACAGTGACAGACTTTATTTTCTTGGGCTTCAAAATCACTGCAGATGGTGATTGCAGCCATGAAATTAAAAGACACTTGCTCCTTGGAAGAAAAGGTATGATGAACCTAGACAGCATATTAAAAAGCAGAGATATCACTTTGCCAACAAAGGTCTATACAGTGAAAGATCTGGCTTTTCCAGTAATCATGTACAGATGTGAGAGTTGGACCATAAAGAAACCTGAGCTCAGAAGAATTGATGTTTTCGAACTGTGGTGTTGGAGAAGACTTTTGAGAGTCCCTTGGACTGCAAGGAGATCAAACCAGTCAATCCTAAAGGAAATCAATCCTGAATATTCATTTGAATGACTGATGCTGAAGCTGAAGCTCCAAAGACTCTGATGCTGGGCAAGATTGAGGGCAGGAGGAGAAGCCCTACATCCTTCAGGCTTCTCTGTCCATGGAATTCTCCAGGCAAGAATATTAGAGTGGGTAGCCAGTCCCTTCTCCAGGAGATCTTCCCGACCCAGGAATCGAACATGGGTCTCCTGCACTGCAGGCAGATTCTTTATTGTTGGAACCCCCAGGGAAGCCCTTAGACTCCTTCAGTTCAGTTCAGTCACTCAGTCGTATCCGACTCTTTGCGACCCCATGAATCGCAGCTCGCCAGGCCTCCCTGTCCATCACCAACTCCCGGAGTTCACTCAGACTCTCATCCATTGAGTCAGTGATGCCATCCAGCCATCTCATCCTCTGTCGTTCCCTTCTCCTCCTGTCCCCAATCCCTCCCAGCATCAAAGTCTTTTCCAATGAGTCAACTCTTCACATGAGGTGGCCAAAGTACTGGAGTTTCAGCTTCAGCATCATTCCCTCCAAAGAAATCCCATAGTGAGTGAAGTCACTCAGTCATGTCTGACTCTTTCCGACCCCGTGGACTGTAGCCTACCAGGCTCCTCCGTCCATGGGATTCTCCAGGCAAGAATACTGGAGTGGGTTGCCATTTCCTTCTCCAGGGGATCTTCCCGACCCAGGGATCGAACCCAGGTCTCCCCGCATTGGAGGCAGATGCTTTAACCTCTGAGCCACCATGGAAGATTCAATGGTAAGAAATCCCATATGTTACCAATATTGTTTAGTGCTTGTCCTCTTATGTCTGGCTTATTTTACATAACATGATGCCCTCAAAGTTCATCCATGCTGTTGCAGGAAACAGTAGGGTTTCTTTCTTTTTGAAGCTGAATAATATTCCCTCATACCCCCTTTTTTTATCCATTCATCAGTGGATTCTCTGACATTATTCTTTAAATAAGTTTTCTTTTCTTTCTCTTTTTTTTTCCTTCTGAGACTTCTACCACAAATACATTTGTTTTCTTGAAGATATGCCATAAGCCCTATAGGTTTTCTTCACTTTTTTCTATTCTTTTTCTTTTTGTTCCTCAAACTGGATAATTTCAAGTGATATGTCTTTGAGTTTTTTTATTCTTCCTGCTGCTTGATTTGGTCTACTGTTGAATATTTCTATTGAAATTTTCAGTCAACCATTGTATTCTCTTTTTTTTTCATTTTATTGCAGTATAATTGCTTTACAGTCACTGCATTCTTTAGCTCTAGAATTCTGTTTGGCTTTTTTTTTATGATTTCCCTTACTATAATTTTTGTTGTGTTCATGTGTGGATTTTCAGATTTTGTTTAGTTGTCTATCTGTGTTCTCTTGTGCTGACTGAGCTTCTTTAAGATGATTGTTTTCAATTCTTTGTCAGGCAGTTCATAGGTCTCCGTTTCTTTAGGGTCAGTTATTGGAGCTTGATTTTGTTCCTTTGGTGGTATTTGTTCATGATCCTTGTAGCTTTCCACTGGTGTTTGCACATTTGAAGAACCTGTCATCTTTTTCCAGTTTCTATAGACTTGTTAGGGAGGGCTTGTCAGGTAAACCCCTGACAAGGTGGAGGGAAAGCCCTCCACCAGTTAGCCCAGCCAGAGATTCTTCATGGGCTGGCTGGGGGGTCCACAGGCAGACGGACCTGGTCCCAGGGATCAAGAGTGGTCTGCTTGCTACTGGGTGTTGCAAGGCAGCAGCTGAGATCTGTATATCCCTTTTCTTTGTTCTTAGCGACTTCCCAGAGATCTAGCCTTGTCAATTCTCTCAGGGTTTTGGGTGAAGCATGACAGAAAAGGGCCTCCCAAGTTGTAGTCTGAAAGGCAGGGGAAGTCAGGCTCTCATTTTGCCCTCTCCTTCCCCCATGGTGGACGATCAACTCAAAGGGATCTCTTTCAGTATTGTGCTGTGCCAGCCTGGGGAAGGGTGACATACACAGAATGAATCTGTTCTTTTTACCCTTTCATTGTATCTTTTCTATTGTCTCTAAAATAGAATGGGATGCTGTGACCTCCCACTCGACTCCAGAACTCTAATGAAGGTATTCCTGGATGGTTGTTAAATTGTCGTTTCCACATGGAGAGACAAGGACTAGAGCCTCCTGTCTACTTTCTTGGTGATGTTATTCCTCTGATCTTTCCTATCAGTTAACTTTCTCTGGCTTTAATCCCAGATGTGACAGTGGACTTTGATTCTTATGTTGCATTTGCCTTTGGGAATTTCCATTGTGACCTTAGAAACTGATCCTAGGCAAAAACACTCAGAGATATCTGGATTTTGCTTTGGTATCCTGTGTATTCTAACCTGATACATAACTCCTTTCCCGTTTTTGCACTGCTGCTGCTGCTGCTAAGTCACTTCAGTCGTGTCCGACTCTGTGTGACCCCATAGACGGCAGCCCACCAGGCTCCCCTGTCCCTGGGATTCTCTAGGCAAGAACACTGGAGTGGGTTGCCATTTCCTTCTCCAATGCATGAAAATGAAAAGTGAAAGGGAAGTCGCTCAGTCGTGTCTGACTCTGCGACCCCATCAGCTGCAGCCTACCAGGCTCCTCAGTCCATGGGATCTTCTAGCTCCTCTTAAAGAGTACATCCCCTGCTGTTTAACTGGAGACGAGAGGCTCATTCACAGTTTTCCACATTCAGAGATTTGCTGGAGTCTGGCTTTAAGAAATCCTGATATCTACACAAAACATAGGGGAAAAATTGCCAGGATGAATTCAGTAATGATTTTCTATTAGTATATCTTATGAATATCTAACTTTAAGCATTTTTTATTCAACAAGTTTTCTTAATCTTCGCCAAATTTTTTAATCTTCTAGGTTAAAAAAATCTATTATTGCTACAATTTTCATAAAGAAGTCATCTTTTTAACAAAGCTATGTCTGTAATACTTGATCTGAGTGAAGTCAAGGCAGTCACCTTCACAAAGTCCCAAGACTTCAACGCACATAAAACCCAACCTCTAGTCCTTAGTACATTATAAGAATTTGATGAAAGAATGTAGCAGTAAAAATCCAATAGGGCTTCATGTTGAGGTTTGACAGAAAACAACAAAATTCTATAATGCAATTATCCTTCAATTAAAAAATAATTGTTTTAAAAAAGAAAATATAAGAAAAGGTAAAAAGACAAAAAAGAGAAAAGCTGTAAAAAAAAAAAAATCAATATAGGGAGTCCAGCATACATCTAGTAAGAGTTCAAAATGAACAAAAAATAAAAAATGGTGAATGAGTGGATGTAGGGTGGTGGGAGAGGACCCAGAATTGAAAATTCCAACCAGAATTATACCATAAATGAACACCTATGAGAGACATACATAATTATGAAATTAACAGAATACCAAAGATTAAAAGCTCAACTGGAATTCCATTGCCCCACTAGTTTTGTTCATAGTGATGCTTCCTAAGGCTCACTTGACTTCCCATTCCAGGATGTCTGGCTCTAGGTGAGTGATCACACCATTGTGATTATTTGGGTCATGAAGATCTTTTTGTATAGTTCTTCTGTGTATTCTTGACACCTCTTCTTATTATCTTCTGCTTCTGTTAGGTCCATACCATTTCTGTCCTTAATTGAGCCCATCTTTGCATGAAATGTTTCCTTGGTATCTCTAATTTTCTTGAAGAGATCTCTAGTCTTTCCCTTCTATTGTTTTCCTCTATTTCTTTGCATTGATCACTGAGGAAGGCTTTCTTATGTCTCCTTGCTATTCTTTGGAACTCTGCATTCAAATGGGAATATCTTTCCTTTTCTCTTTTGCCTTTAGCCTCTTCTTTTCTCAGCTATTTGTAAGACCTCCTCAGACAACCACTCTGCCTTTTTGCATTTCTTTTTCTTAGGTATGGTCTTGATCACTGCCTCCTGTACAACTTCATGAACCTCCATCCATAGTTCTTCAGGTACGCTGTCTACCTAACCCCCTGAATCAATTTGTCACTTCCACTGTATAATCATAAGGAATTTGATTTAGGTCATACCTGAATTGTCTAGTGGTTTTCCATAAGTAAGTGAAGTCACTCAGTCGTGTCTGACTCTTTGCGACCCCATGGACTGTAGCCTACTAGGCTCCTCTGTCCATGGGATTTTCCAGGCAATAGTACTGGAGTGGATTGCCATTTCCTTCTCCAGCAGATCTTCCTAACCCAGGGATCGAACCCGGGTCTCCCGCATTGTAGACAGACGTTTTACCTTCTGGAACCACCAGGGAAGTCAGTGGTTTTCCTTACTTTCTTCAATTTAAGTTTGAATTTTGCAATAAGGAGTTCTGAGCCACAGTTAGCTCCTGGTCTTGTATGTTCAACAGTATGTGAATGTATGTGAACCATGAACTTCCAGATGTTCAAGCTGGATTTAGAAAAGGCAAAGGAACCAGAGATCAAATTGCCAACATCTGTTGGATCATCAAAATAGCAAGAGAGTTCCAGAAAAACCTCTATTTCTGCTTTGTTGACTACACCAAAGCCTTTGACTGAGGGGATCACAACAAACTCAAAAATTCTTAAACAGATGGGAATACCAGACCACCTGACCTGCCTCTTGAGAAATCTGTATGCAGGTCAGGAAGCAATAGTTAGAACTGGACATAGGACAACAGATTGGTTCCAAAGAGAGAAAGGAGTACATCAAGGCTGTATATTGTCACCCCCTTAATTAACTTATATGCAGAGTACATTATGTGAAGTGCTGGGCTGGATGAGGCACAGGCTGGAATGAAGATTGCCAGGAGAATATCAATAACTTCAGATATGCAGATGACACCACCTTTATGGCAGAAAGCAAGAAGAACTAAAGAGCCTCTTGATGAAAGTGAAAGAGGAGAATGAAAAATTTGGCTTGAAACTCAACATTCAGAAAACTAAGATCATGGCATCTGGTCCCATTACTTCATGGCAAATAGATGGGGAAACAATGGAAACAGTGACAGAGTTTATATTTTGAGGCTCCAAAATCACTGCAGATGGTGATTGCAGCCATGAAATTAAAAGATGCTTGCTCCTTGGGAGAAAAGCTATGACCAACCTAGACAGCATATTAAAAAGCAGAGACATTACTTTGCCGACAAAGATCTGTCTAGTCAAAGCTATGGTTTTTCCAGTAGTCATGTATGGATGCAAGAGTTGGACTATAAAGAAAGCTGAGTGCTGAAGAATTGATGCTTTTGAACTGTGGTGTTGGAGATGACTCTTGAGAGTCCCTTGGACTGCAAGGAGATCCAAGCAGTCAATCCTAAAGGAGATCAGCCCTGGGATTCATTGGAAGGACTGATGCTGAAGCTGTAACTCCAGCAGTTTGGCCACCTGAGGCGAAGAACTGACTCATTAGAAAAGACCCTGATGCTGGGAAAGATTAAAGGCAGCAGGAGAAAGGAACGACAGAGGATGAGATGGTTGGATAGCATCACCAACTCAGTGGACATGAGGGAGCTCCAGGAGTTGGTGATGGACAGGGAAGCCTGGCATGCTGCAGTCCATAGGGTCACAAAGAGACACGAATGAGTGACTGAAGTGACTGACTGAGGAAGATAAGGAATACCAGAATACCTTGTTTTGTCATGATTTGCTTTACTGTGCTTTGCAAATGTTGTTTTTAAAAATTGAACATTAGTGGTAACCTGTATGCATCAAGTCTATCAGCACCATTTTTCCAACAGCAGCTGCTCACTTCATATCTCTGTGTCACCTTCTGGTAATTGCAATATTTCACATCTTTGCATTATTACTGTATATTTGTTATGCTGATCTGTGATCACTGATCTTTGACGTCACAACTCACTGAAGGCTCAGTTGACAGTTAATTTTATTTTTTAGCAATAAAGCATTTTAAAATAAAAAAAATCCAATAGTGGTTTAAAAAGGCCATTTGCAGCTAAATTAACACCAAGGTTAATATGTTTACATATTCATTATTGTTTAGATTGCTGGGTATTAAACTGCTAGCAAAAGGAAGTCTGATATTGGCCTATAATATTCCACTGTATAAGGAAATTTATTCAAAAATACTGGTGGAAAATTTTCAGGCAAAAAATCTATCTTAAATAAATTGTAAATTGAGTAAGAATAACATTTTTGCGGCAAAAAATGATTTATTTAAACACACCTGAAATTTTCAATTCTGCCTCCCACATTCCATCCTAATGATGATCTGAGGCTATAAGAATATAAGAATAAATTTTTAGATACTAAAAATAGCAAAGAGAGGGGACAGAAGGTGGGCAAAAAGGGACAGCAGAGATGAAACATGCTTTGCTTTTCTTCTTTTGATGGAAACATTACTGCTGCATATTTAGGCTACTTTAGGGGTGATGGAGAGGGAGGTGTGGTGAATTGAGCATGTGAACTGAGAAGGTCTCAATCACTCATTAATTTCAGGACACTAGATGTTTTCAACTCTGTAAATGGACATGAATTATAAGCATCTCTCAGATCAGATACCGGAACTCAGTGTGACATCCCAGAGGGAATGAGGGCTTTGAAATAAGAGAAAGTTGTGATACAGACAGGTATGTGGCACTCTCCAGAGAATATAGCTGCAACAGCTGGGCCTTCATCACCCAAGAGTGTGTAACCAGTTTAGAAACTAACAAGCACAAGAGCTGAGTACTAACCACCTAGGGCAGCAAGAACCTGATGTGTGAAAGGGTCAGACTCCTGAACCTGTAGGAGACCAATTCAGGCAGCATTTGACTATGTCTTCACCAAGAAAGGCTTCCCTGGTGGCTCAGACAGTAAAGTGTCTGACTGCAATGCGGGAGACCCGGGTTCGATTCCTGGGTCGGGAAGATCCTCTGGAGAAGGAAATGGCAATCCACTCCAGCACTCTTGCCTGGAAAATCCCATGGACAGAGGAGCCTGATAGGCTATAGTCCATGGGGTCACAAAGAGACCAAGAAAGGAGGAAAGCGAATGGTATAAATATAGAACAGTGGCAGGAACGTTAAGGGCTAAAAATGAGCCGAAGTTAATTGAAAACACTTGTCTAGATTATTCTAGAACAATTTCACTTACCTATTTGAAAATTCAAATTGGCTTTTCCAATTTCACAATACGTGAAGCTTTTTTGAAGCCATTAGTATAAAAGTTAACGTTTTGTGTACAGTCTTACAGAACGTAAGTCAACTTGAGGAAGCATGTGAGGCAGTGTGAAGTCAATGTGAGGCAGCATGCAGTGGTTGGGGGCAGGGAGCACACTGGATTTGGACTCAGAAGCTCAAGTTATTATCTTGAGGATTCTCCTTGGATTGACTCCTTTAACATTTCTTAAGTTGTAGTTTTGACTTGAAAATGGGCTTGAAAGTACCAGTTTTGTTGATCTTACTGTCCATTATGAAGATTAAATTATATACTTCTATATTTTGAATAAACATAAAGCTTTAAATGAACATAAATTATTTTTAAAATCAGGTGTGGAAGATTCCGGAAGATGCCCCTAGCAGAGTCAGCAAACACAAGGCAGAGAACAAATACAGGAATACCAATTGCCTCATTGAGGTGTTTTCTAATTTCCATACCTAGAGTATCTTTCTCTACCAGAGTGCACATTTTGAAGGCAAGAGTTAAGTGTTAGACATTTTTGCACCTCCCAACCCAAGGAAGACAGGACCACAACTGTCATCCTTAAGAGGTTCAGTTCAGTTCAGTCGCTCAGTCGTGTCCAACTCTTTGCGACCCCATGAATCACAGCACGCCAGGCCTCCCTGTCCATCACCAATTCCTGGAGTTCACTCAGACTCACGTCCATAGAGTCAGCGATGCCATCCAGCCATCTCATCCTCTATTGTCCCCTTCTCCTCCTGTCCCCAATCCCTCCCAGTATCAAAGTCTTTTCCAATGAGTCAACTCTTCGCATGAGGTGGCCAAAGTACTGGAGTTTCAGCTTCAGCATCATTCCTTCCAAAGAAATCCCAGGGTTGATCTCCTTCAGAATGGACTGGTTGGATCTCCTTGCAGTCCAAGGGACTCTCAAGAGTCTTTTCCAACACCACAGTTCAAAAGCAGCAATTCTTCGGCGCTCAGCCTTCTTCACAGTCCAACTCTCACATCCATACATGACCACAGGAAAAACCATAGCCTTGACTAGACGGACCTTAGTCAGCAAAGTAATGTCTCTGCTTTTCAATATACTATCTAGGTTGGTCATAACTTTTCTTCCAAGGAGTAAGCGTCTTTTAATTTCATGGCTGCAGTCACCATCTGCAGTGATTTTGGAGCCCAAAAAATAAAGTCTGACACTGTTTCCACTATTTCTCCATCTATTTCCCATGGAGTGATGAGACCAGATGCCATGATCCTCGTTTTCTGAATGTTGAGCTTTAAGCCAACTTTTTCACTCTCCTCTTTTACTTTCATCAAGAGGCTTTTTAGTTCCTCTTCACTTTCTGCCATAAGGGTGGTGTCATCTGCATATCTGAGGTTATTGATATTTCTCTAGTAGGTGCCAATAAATGTTTGTTGAATTGTACCACCTGGCTTCAGCTTCTAACCTGATATATTGAGTTGCCAAGAGGGTAAATGTGAGTAAGTTGGGAAGGAAGAAGAGGAAACTTACTTTACAACAGGGACAAACAGCCTTGACATTGTGGTCCTCATTGTGCCTTCACTGTGCTGCCTTGCCTTTTCTGTTTTGAACACAGCCGGCTACTGGGCACTCTCAGTTGTCAAGAGTTCGGTGGGCTCTCTGGACTGGCAGATCTGTGTGACTGAACACATGATGCTTTCTTTTGGCACTTTTGGGGGGTAGGTTTACCAACAAAGTCGTTGTCCCTCTCTTCCTGGCCCTAGCTCTCTGCAGATCTAGTTATGCTGTTTAGGTTCATGAAGTACAAATTAGCATAATCCGATTAGATGAGCTGCTGAGGGGCATTTTTTTTTTTTTTCTGTCTGAAAAGCAGAGAAAAGAAAAGTGCCTCACAAAGAGGGGGGCCTGGAGCTGGAAGGGCAGAGGGGACAATTGCTCCTGGACTGCTGGCCTGAAAGCTTGCACCTGCACAAGCCCTCTTGTAAACAAGGACTCTTAAATGGTATTAAACGGGGGACTGAGAAGTCCGAGGGAGCTGGGGGAGGTAAGTATAGGGAAGAGAAAGGCAGGACAGCGGCTCTGCATCCCATTAATTGATTTATCTGGATCGCAAGCGGAGCTTGCTGACAGAAGAGAATGCCCATTTGATTCCTACTCAGCATTGAGAGTGGGTCAGCCCCATAATCGGGTCTATCGAGATAAGCATTTTAGAATCTCTGCAAGAGACTGATAAGGGGTTTACTTGTTGGGAACAAAGTTCAGTGGATATTTGATTTCAGTACTTGCTGAACTGGACTTCTGTATTTTTCCTTTATTTCCTGAAAAGAAAACAAACAAAAAACCTGGGTGATGGTAGTTGTTTTAGGACTGTGGGTGATGTGTGCTTAGAAACCACAAGAGGAAAACTCAGCTATCAAAACTGTTAAAATAGGGAAAGCCACGGAATTTTTTTGACTGAGTGCACCTTTCTTGGCTATAGACAGTTTATGGGTATAAATGAAATTTTCATTATTTTGAAAACTAAGAAGGACCCTAATCTATGCGTGTGATAAATTTTGAATTTCCAGGAGGTGATTTCTTCTACCCTTCCTACTTGGAAGAAAAATTTTTTTACCCTTAAAGATGAAAGAGTTCTCAGACGACATCCCTATACTTGCTAGGGACTGACCCTCTGCACCAGTTTACATGATGCTCAGAGAACATCTGAATGTGTCCAACTCTATGAGATTAAAAGGAAACCTCATTTAAACCTGACTTACAACGTGAACATCAAAGGCCAGATAGAGGAGGATCATTTCTGTTGATACATCATCTGCAGTGGTGTTCAAAATAATTTAAAGTGGTGTTCAACATAATAAGAACAGAACCCCCCTCATTTCCTTTAATTTATTCTCTATCAAAGAATTCTTGTGAATAGAAAATCCAAATTACCAATCAAATTACTCTGTACTAAACAAAAAATTCATTTCAATCATTGCCTACCTGCAGTGAGCACTTACTTCCTGTGTGTGTGTTAGTTGCTCAGTCATATCTGACTCTGCAACCCCATAGACCACCAGGTTCCTCTATCCATGGAATTCTCCAGGCAAGAATAGTGAACTGGATGGCCATTCCCTTCTCCAGGGGACCACGTTCTGTTAGCCCTCTCCAACATGACCTGGCCATCTTGGGTGGCCCCACACGGCATGGCTTAGTTTCATTGAGCTAGACAAGGCAGTGGTCCATGTGAGCAGACTGGCTAGTTTTCTGTGAGTATGGTTTCAGTGTGTCTGCCCTCTGATGCCCTCTCACAACACCTACCGAAAAAGCAAGAGAGTTCCAGAAAAACATCATTTCTGCTTTTTGACTATGCCAAAGCCTTTGACTGTGTGGATCACAAGAAACTGTGGAAAATTCTGAGGGAGATGGGAATACCAGACCACCTGACCTGCCTCTTGAGAAAATTTGTATGCCGGTCAGGTAGCAACAGTTAGAACTGGACATGGAACAACAGACTGGTTCCAAATAGGGAAAGGAGTACATCCAGGCTGTATATGGTCACCCAGCTTATTTAACTTCTATGCAGAGCACATCATGAGAAATGCTGGGCTGGAAGAAACACAAGCTGAAATCAAGATTGCTGGGAGAAATAGCAATAACCTCAGATATGCAGATGACACCACCCTTATGGCAGAAAGTGAAGAGGAACTAAAAAGCCTCTTGATGAAAGTGAAAGAGGAAAGTGAAAAAGTTGGCTTAAAGCTCAACATTCAGAAAACTAAGATCATGGCATCTGGTCCCATTACTTCATGGGAAATAGATGTGGAAACAGTGTCAGACTATTTTTCTGAGCTCCAAAATCACTGCAGATGGTGATTGCAGCCATGAAATTAAAAGATGCTTACTCCTTGGAAGGAAAGTTATGACCAACCTAGACAGCATATTCAAAAGCAGAGACATTACTTTGCCAACAAAGGTCCGTCTAGTCAAGGCTATGGTTTTTCCTGTGGTCATGTATGGATGTGAGAGTTGGACTGTGAAGAAAGCTGAGCGCCGAAGAATTGATGCTTCTGAACTGTACTGTTGGAGAAGACTCTTGAGAGTCCCTTGGACTGCAAGGAGATCCAACCAGTCCATTCTAAAGGAGATCAGTCCTGGGTGTTCTTTGGAAGGACTGATGCTAAACTGAAACACCAATACTTTGGCCACCTCATGAGAAGAGTTGACTCATTGGAAAAGACCCTGATGCTGGGAGGGATTGGGGGAGGAGGAGAAGGGGATGACCGAGGATGAGATGGCTGGATGGCATCACTGACTTGATGGACATGAGTTTGGGTAAACTCCAGGAGTTGATGATGGACAGGGAGGCCTGGCGTGCTGCGATTCATGGGGTCGCAAAGAGTAGGACACGACTGAACGACTGAACTGGAACTGGAAAGTGAACATGTGAAATACCGTAAGTGTGATCTGGGGATCTGGAGGCCTGATATTCAGAGAAGAGAAGTGAAAAGTAGATAGAGTAAGGCCTGAGAAGCTCATGAGCTCTGACAGGCACTGTCTCCTTTGGGCGGTGGGCTGAAACAGTTGCATTTCACACATCTTCTTACAGAGAATAATGGAGTGGCAGAAAAGGCAGCAGTGCAAGGTATCCTTAGAAAAGGTGCTCTCTCTATCCACATAGGTTTGGCAATAGTCAAACCTACGGTCAATTAATCTACAACAAAGAGGGCAAAACTACAATGAAGAAAAGACAGTCTCTTCAATAAACGGTCCTGGAACCACTGGACAGCCACATGTAAAAAAAAAAAAAATGAAATTAGAACACCCTTTAACACCATACACAAAAATAACCTTAACATGGATTAAAGACCTAAAGGTAAGACTGAATAATATAAAATTCCTAGAGGAAAACAAAGACAAAACACCCTTTGACATAAATTGCAGCAATATCTTGTCTGAGCCATCTCCTAGAGTAATGGAAAAAAAACAAAAATAAACAAATGGGACCCAACCAATTAAGCTCAAAAGCTTCTGCACAGCAAAGGAAACCATAAACAAAATGAAAAGACAACCCATAGAATGGAAGAAAATATTTGCAACAGTGTGACTGATAAGAGATCAATCTCCAGAATTTACAAAGAGCTCATGCAGCTCAATATTCAAAAAACAAACAACACAATCAAAAAACGGTCAGAGGATCTAAAAAGACATTTCTCCAAAGAAGACATACAGATGGCCAAGAGACACATGAAAATAGTTCCGTTCTCTCGCTCAGTCATGTCCGACTCTTTGCGACCCCATGAATCGCAGCATGCCAGGCCTCCCTGTCCATCGCCAATTTCTGGAGTTCACTCAGACTCATGTCCATTGAGTGAGTGATGCCATCCAGCAATCTCATCCTCTGTCGTCCCCTTCTCCTCTTGCCCCCATCCCTCCCAGCATCAGAGTCTTTTCCAGTGAGTCAGTGCTTCGCATGAGGTGGCCAAAGAATTGGAGTTTCAGCTTTAGCATCATTCCTCCCAAAGATACCCAGGACTAATTTCCTTTAGGATGCACTGGTTGGATCTCCTTGCAGTCCAAAGGACTCTAGAGTCTTCTCCAACACCACAGTTCAAAAGCATCAATTCTTCAGCACTCAGCTTTCTTCACAGTCCAACTCTCACATCCATACATGACCATTGGAAAAACCATAACCTTGACTAGATGGACCTTAGTTGGCAAAGTAATGTCTCTGCTTTTGAATATGCTATCTAGGTTGGTTATAACTCCTTCCAAGGAATAAATTCCTTTTAATTTCATGGCTGCAATCACCATCTGCAGTGATTTTGGAGTCCCCCAAAATAAAGTCTGACACTGTTTCTGCTGTTTCTCCATCTATTTCCCATGAAGTGATGGGATCAGATGCCATGATCTTAGTTTTCTGAATGTTGAGCTTTAAGCCAACTTTTTCACTCTCCTCTTTCATCAAGAGGCTTTTTAGTTCCTCTTCACTTTCTGCCGTAAGGGTGGTGTCATCTACATATCTGAGGTTATTGAGATTTCTCCCAGCAATCTTGATTTCAGCTTGTGCTTCTTCCAGCCCAGCATTTCTCATGATGTACTCTGCATAGAAGTTAAATAAGCAGGGTGACCATATACAGCCTTGATGTACTCCTTTTCCTATTTAGAACCAGTCTGTTGTTCCATGTCCAGTTCTAACTGTTGCTTCCTGACCTGCATACAGATTTCTCAAAAGGCAGGTCAGGTGGTCTGGTATTCCCATCTCTTTCAGAATTTTCCACAGTTTATTGTGATCCACACAGTCAAAGGCTTTGGCATAGTCAAAAAAGCAGAAATAGATGTTTTTCTGGAACTCTCTTGCTTTTTCCATGATGCAGCGGATGTTGGCAATCTGATCTCTGGTTCCTTTTCCTTTTCTAAAACCAGATTGTACATCTGGAAGTTCACGGAAAATAGCTTAACATGGCTAATTATTAGAGAAATGCAAATCAAAACTATAATGAGATGTCACTCACACTTAGAATGGCCATCATCAAAAAGTCTACAAAAACTAGAGATAGTGTGGAGAAAAAAAAATCCTCCTACATTACCAGTGGCAATGTAAATTTGTATAGCTACTATAGAGAACATCATGGATGTTATTTAAGAAACTAAAAATAGAACTACCATATGCTCCAGCAATCCCACTCCTAGGCATACACCCAGAGAAAAACATGGTTTGATAGAATACATGCACCCCAGTGATCACTGCAGCACCATATACAATAGCCAAGACATGGAAGCAATCTGTATGTCCATTCACAGATGAATGAATACAGATGTGGTAATATATATGATGGAATATTACTCAGCCATTAAAAAGAATGAAATAAGGCCATTTGCAGCAACATAGATGGATTTGGAGGTTATCATACTTATTCAAGTCAGATGAGAAAGACCAATATCATGTGAAATTGCTTATATGGGGAATCTAAAAAAAAATCATACAAATGAACTTACTTACAAAACAGAAACAGGCTCACAGATTTAGAGAACTAATTTATGGTTACCAGGGGAGAAGGGTTGGGGAGAGGGATAGATTGGGAATTTGGGATTGATATGTGCAAACTGCTATGTTTAAAATAGATAACCAAGACTTCCCTGGTGGGCCAGTGGTTAAGACTTCACTGTAAAGAGCACAAGATTCTCGGTCAGGGAAGGTCCACATGTCATGTGGTGCAGCCAAATAAATAAATAAATAACCAACAAGGATCTACTGTATAAGCACAGGAACTCTGCTCAGTAGTGTGTAATAACCTAAGTGAGGAAAGTATTTGTAAAAGAATAGATACATGTATAACAATCACTTTGTTGTACACCTGAAACTAACACATGATTTAACTATTTTATTTTTTGATCAGAGGATAATTACAATATTGTGATGGTTTCTGCCACATATCAACATGAATCAGCCACACGCATACATATGCCCCCTCCTTCTGCAATCTCCCTCCCCATCCTACCCCTCTAGGTTGTCATAGCACTGGCTTTGGGTTCCCTGCATCATACAGCAAATTCCTACTGGCTCTCTATTTTACATATGGTAATGTATATGTTTCAATACTATTCTCTCAAGTCATCTCCTCTCCGTCCCCCACTATGACCAAAGGTCTGTTCTTTATGTCTGCATCTCCTTTGCTGCCCTGCAAGTAGGCTCATCAATACCATCTTTATAGATTCATATATATGCACTAATATACGGTATTTGTCTTTCTCTTTCTGATTTACTCCACTCTGTATAGTAGGCTCTAGGTTCACCAACTTCATTAGAGTTGACTCAAATGCAGTCCTTTTTATATGCAAGCAATATTCCATTGCTAATACAACATTATTAATCAACTATACTCCAATAAAAAATAAAAACTTTAAAAAATTCATCCTTTAAAAAAATCATCTCCTAAATTTCAGTTTTGTCATCTGTGAAACAAGAACAAAACATATAATTGATATGACAGTAACAATATAAATTGTTATGAAGATTAGGTGAGCTGATATGCTAGAAACTCTTGTCACAGTGCTTAGTATATTGTAGGGAAATATGTTCAGCAAATCTTGGCTCTGATTCTTACTGTTATAAATTTATTTTATTTTTACTTACATTGTAAATAACTCTGAAATAGATACCCACACAGATAATCCTTTGACTATAATTCTGATTACTTCTTTATGATAGCTTCCTAGAAGGAGAGTTACTTAGATTCAAGCGTATGAACATATTGGATAATCCTGATTTTAAAAATTATCCAGGAAAGGCAATTCTACAGCTTGCCTTGTTTAACTACCCCTTGAGCTCTGAAAATTAAATTCTTAAATATTATTTGATAGATTACAAACCTAACTAAGGTTTATTTAAAAATCTAGAAAAAATTTTTAAACTGAGTGATTTTAATGCTAGTGATAGGTCATTAGCAAGAAAAAGAATATAGGACAAAAACTTTCCCAGTTTATAGTAAGCTCTAACAGTCCCAGAAGGGAAACTGCGTTTCGGAGGCCACACCCTGGCTTCCTGTAATCCTTTAGCCACACTCTCCCCTTGGCATTCCTTCCTAGCACCTGCCACTTTAAATCCCTCACTTTGCATTGCCATTGAGCTCTTAGATTCCTTCCTTATCTTTGACCTTTTTATTTAAGGATGTGACTTTCAGCTAACCTTTGGCCTATGGGTCAGGAGTTAAGCTGTCCATTCTCCTGGCTCCTTTCATCCTTTAGCCTCTTAAGGACAAAGCCGGTTGTGTATAACTTACATATGCTTCGGTCATCTCAAGCCATTCTTAGGTGGTGAAACCTCATCAGGCAGGTGCTGCAAAGGCCTTGTTGAATGGAAATTCTGAGAAACAAACTTTTAAAAAGAGCTTTAGACTTTGGATTTCTCAGGGAAATTCAGCTTGTTCAAGATGCAAAGTTGCATCATTTTCTTTTCTTTTTTTTTTAGTTGGACAGTGAAGCTTGTGGGATCTTAGTTCTTCGACCAGGAATGGAACCCAGGCCATTACTCAGTGAAAAGCTAAGTACTAACCACTGGACTGCCAGTGAATTCCTTCAAGTTACATTTCAATGTTATCTTTTAAGAGAGGCTAGAGAAATATTCTTAATGGAGCCGGTATTGATCTAGTTTTCTCACTTTGAAAGTAAAGTCACTGGCAGCGTTGTTGTGAGGATTCGGTGTTATAAATTGTCACTGCCCTCAAGGAGATCTTGTTGCTGGGGACAGAATATACACAAGACGCCTGTAATACAGGAAAGAGGAAGCAAGGGTCCTGAAGCAATAAGATTATTCTACAAAAGAAGAGATTATATTGAGTGGTAGAAATCTAGGAGGACTTCATGTAAGATGGTGTTTAAGATGAGTCAAGCTTCCTGAAAGAGTGGTATCTAAGATCAGTCATGAAGGATTTTAGAAAATGGAATTTAGTGCAAGAAGAGAGACTCACAATAGTAAAGCTGGAGGTATCAAAGAGTGGAGAGTGTTTGGGGACCATCAAGTGAAGCAGTTTCCTTAGCATGTCTGATACATTCAGGCAGTTGTGAAAAGAAGGGTACACTGAGCCCGTCTACAGAGGGCCTGGTTTGCTGGGATACAGTATCTCTCTCAGTCTGGTGGACAAGACACTGAAGGTTTGATAGCTGGGGATGACTGTAGTTGTGATTTGAGAAGGACAGTTAGGAAGCTGTGTGAAAGTGAAGGAAAGGGAGGCACTAATCAGGGAATGCTATATTTTTTTAGACTAGAGACAACAGAAGGAGTGAGGTTCAAAGCCAGGAATGTCATTGTGAGGATGGAGAGATGGAGGGTATGCTTAGTAAATTTGTGAAATATTTCCTAAAAGGAAAACAATAAACTTCTTTTCTTAAATAATTTATTTTCAATAAATTAATAGTTAAATAGCAAATTAGAATCAATGATTAAAAACTTGCAAAACATCAACAAATAAAATCTTTGGTTGGTACCGCTAATCACATTCTACAAAGCACATTGATCCAATTTCAACTAAAAGGCATATGAAGAAGATCACCCAACAGTATTGCAAAGAGGTGAGCCTAATAATAAGATGCTTGTCCATTTCCAATCCTGGCTGAATAGACTGGATGCTGGGTCAGGAGATCTTGCAGTATGTCTTGGGTTTCCACTAATTGTCCATGCGACCGCTAGAAAGTTACTTCAAAACCCTCTGGACTGTTTTCTCCTCTGTAAAGTGAGGAGTAGAACAAGCCAATCTAATGATTTATATAAATAAAAGGACCTGTTATTCCTGGTTTCTGGAAGCTTTCAGTGGTGTCCATAGCAGAACAAGCAATAGAGAAGCATAGATGATATAATTGGTCTAAATTTTTCTGTTGGGTTCAAATGATCCATAAAGAGATGTACCATCAGTGAACTATAATTCATTTGAACCATAAATTCTTACTACTCCAGTCACCAAGCTGGTGTACAGGACACCAAGAAAAGCTGTGGAGTGATTTTAGAATTAGCTTCCAGTCTCATGAGTACCTTGCCAAGCTTCTGACACACACGTACCCACAATTCCTTTTGACAGTCACTTTAACCTAATACAACTTGACAGACCAAGACTCAACTTGCAAAAGAAATAATTTAAAAGATGAATTACATTAAGTAATATATTAAATGTTTATTCACTTTTCATAGGAATTTCCTATAGAGTTTCTTTTTAAAAACTGTTCCCTTCATTTAATTTAATGATAATCTCCTCATGGCTTTTCAGCGGCACCCAGTTACATCTCAGTGGAAAGGCCCCTGTGCACAGCAGACAAGGCCTCAATAGCAGGGAAGGGCACTCAGTCTGAGAAGAGCAGTAAAATCCTATGTTCACACAAAAAGGTCTTCTGTGCCTTCCTCGGCTACAGTTCAAATGAAGCTACTAGTAGCTCAGTGGTAAAGAATCCACTGGCAATGCAGGAGACAGACCCAGGTTCAATCCCTGGGCTGGGAAGATCCCCTGGAGGAGGACATAGCAATCCACTCCAGTATTTTTGCTGGTAAAACCCCATGGACAGAGAAACCTGATGGGCTATGGTCCGCATGGGATCATAAAGAGTCGGATATGACTGATGCACAGCACAATACAAAAATACTGTCAAAAGTGTCAATGTGATTTAGTGCCAGATGAGAGAATAAGCAATATTACTCAATTAACAACTGTCACCAGAGTTTTGAGATGTGATATCACATGGCAGTTTGGGGACAAATTTAAGTCCACATAAGCTTATGAGAACAATAAAGCTCATGAGAAAGAAATGCAAATTTGGGGGAATCCCCTGGTTTCTATGTTTATGTGTTTGTCTGGACTACTTTGAGTCTGTGGGGATGTTTATTGAATGCATTTTAAAGAAAGGACCTACACACAAGAATGCATTGTTTCTTTTTAAACAATTATTTTATTATTCTCATTATTTATTTTTATTTTTTGTCCATGCTACACGGCACGCTTTTTTTTTTTTCCTTGGGCTTTACAATCACTGCAGATGGTGACTGCAGCCATGAAATTAAAAGATGCTTGCTCCTTGGAAGAAAAGCTATGACCAACCTAGATAGCATATTAAAAAGCAGAGACATTACTTTGCCAACAAAGGTCTGTCTAGTCAAAGTTATGGTTTTTCCAGTAGTCATGTATGGGTGTGCGAGTTGGGCTATAAAGAAAGCTGAGTTCCAAAGAACTGATGCTTTTGAACTGTGGTGTTGGAAAAGACTCTTGAGAGTCCTTTGGACTTCAAGGAGATCCAAGCAGTCAATCCTAAAGGAAATCAGTCCTGAATTTTCATTGGAAGGACTGATGCTTCAGTTGAAGCTCCAATACTTTGATGCTCCAATCCACCTGATGTGAAGAACTGACTCACTGGAAAAGACTCTGATGGTGGGAAAGATTGAGAGCAGGAGGAAAGGGGATGACACAGGATGAGATGATTGGATGGCATCACCTACTTGATGGACATGAGTCTGAGTAAGCTCTGGGAGTTACAGATGGATAGGGAAGCTTAGAGTGCTGCAGTCCATGGGGTCACAAAGAGTCAGACATTACTGAGTGACTGAATTAACTAACACAGCATGTGGGATCTTAGTACCCTGCCTGACCAGGAATCCCACACCCCCTGCATTGGAAGTGCAGAGTCTTAACTTCAGGAAAGTCCTAAATGCATTGTTTTAATAAATGCATTGTGCCATAACCGTGAATGCTGTGGAGAGTTTAATGACATTATGAACTGTCTGTTTTGAGAATGAGATTTTGAAGATGCCTCATCCAGATTTCTTCTGATCACCAAACCAAAGAGGTTCATTTAAGCCTTTCATAAACTGAATATCTTCTTTCTAGAGTGGGCAGAAAATTTAAATTCCTCTATTGTGTATATATAATCTCAAACTCATCAATTTCCTACCTATAGTTCAGAAGGTTTTAAAACCAATGGTTTGTCAAGAATTTGGGGAAAATAAAATATTCCAGAGACAATCAAATGACATTATTTCTATTCTGGGCTTAACTATGGGATTCATTTTTGAATCCAAGTGTCATCATGGTGGCATATGGTTGTGAGTTCTGCCAGATCCACGCCATTCATTCTTTTTGGCCTCACCCCTCCCAGTGTAAAACTGAGCTAATGTTCCTCAGCAGGAAAACAAATCACACATCCATCAATTCATTAGAGTCTGGTATTACACTCCTGTTGTCTACTCTAAATCTTTTGTTAAGCTCTCTGTTAAATGAGCTGTTAAATGGTAATATTTAGATTTTCATCATTCTATTTGAATTTCACAGGTCTTAAATCATTAAGAACTCATGCTGAATTAAGTTTTCAATAACTGACATGTGAAACTAAAGGATTAGGAAAACTACTTTAGTTAACTTCTTTTCATAAGAAAACCATGAACTCTCACAAATTATCATGTCCTTTCCTCTCATAGGTATAATCTACCATTTGGCTTTAGCGATAACACATATACTCGTGGTCCAATGCAAGTGACACCTCACATTTCCATAGAGATAGAGGATGCAGAGCTCATGCAGAGCTCTCCTGCACGTATCTGCTGCCTTCTTGTGGTCCTCATGTGTCAGAAGGGTGCTTTATCCACAGATTCCCCACAAGTCTCCAGGCTGGTTTCTGCAAGAGCTATCTTTTCATTTGTCTTATGCTGTTCACCCTTGATCACATATGCCTCATTTTTCAGAACAAACTTTTAAAATTATGTTCGGAGGGTAGCATTTTCTACTCATCGATCTGTGATCCATTTCGAGAAAACTCTTCTTACAACTGAAAACATATTACATAAAGCAATGATTTTCAAACCAGTTTTTTAGTCTAAGTGTCTTTTTCCCCCAAACAACATCTTATGCAGGAAACTAGATTTATAAAATCAACAAATACAGGCTGCTCTGCCTGAAGCCCCCAGGGAAGGGGATGTGTGGGCCACCTCCCTTTTGGCCTTCTTTTAGCATTCTGCAGCTGACCATGAGACACCTCCTATGAAGCTTGAGTTCATGCCTCACAAATTATTCACCATGCTGACTCTGGTACTTGCAAAAGGCCGTTGACAGCTAGTGACTTCTGAACCAGTGCTGCCTGGGGTCACAACAGCCAGAGCCCCACTATTACGGAATGTGGTGGCTTGAGCCGGGTGATGGAACCTGGTAGTCACCAAGCAGAGTCCTGTCTGGCAGGTGAGGTCCTTGGGGGAAAAGGCCCAGAAGGTTTCCTGGAGCGGCCACTCCTGTTTGCTGTAGGCTCTGCTCTCCCAAGACCTTCACCAGGAAGTTGATGTACCTCATGGCCAGGCGAAGTGTTTCATTTTTGCTCAGCTTCTTGTCCGGAGGATGAGTGGGGATAAGCTTCCCTCAGCTTGGCAAAGGCACTGTTGACGTTCTGCTGCCTCCACCGCTCCCTGGTGTTCGTGAAGATCTTTCTGGTCATGTTGGAGTTCCTGAGACAGGAAAGAGAAAGGGCCCTGAGGGCCAACACCTTGTCAGAGGCCTGCTGGGTAGCCCATGTCCTGCCAGGAGCTTGAGTCGTTCATCTTCTCCACCCAGATCTTAGGGGATGTGCTGCCTCATTTCCAGGTGTGGATCTTCCTGTGACAAGAGAAGAAAATGCGGCAGAATAAAGGGTAGGGTGAGAACACCTCCTGTCAGCTTTTCTCTCCTTGGTTGTTTCGAAGCCTCCAGGTAAAATGGTGGTTTTATCCTAATACTCCCATTGCTTCTTTTATAACCAACTCTTCCTAAGTGTTCAGAATCAGGCACGGCATAGGACTGAGTACACATGAGAATAAAATATGTATTTGTTAATAGGGAGTTGCATTTAGATTCTTTAAAAGGGGGGAGGGGGCTGCGATCCTAGGTTTCGTTTGCAACATACATGAGGAATGAAGAAGGTGGCAGCACAACTCTTTGGCTGGTGGATTTTATCTGCAGGATTGGGCGCACTGTGTAAGAGCTAAAATGCCTGGACCAGACCACAGTCAGAGGGGGATGAACAGGGTGAGGAAGAGTCTTGAAGTCCAGTTGTATGAAGAATAGCAATGGGGTTATTTAGCATTGCAAACAAAGAAAAGGAGTAGGTGAAGGGCGACAATTTGATATGGATGCTGCGGAAGACAGCCAGGCTCCCCAAGGTTGAATTTGATGATCTTTCCAACCGTAGGCGAGGTGATTGTTATCACGTATTGCCAATCCTAATCGTGCCATTTTTTCCTCTGAGAGGCACAGGCCCCTTTGTTCAGGAGGCTTGGATTAACATACATCAATGGCAATGTTTATGGCACATCAGGAAATAAGCCAAAACCCAGCACCAGACATTTGGTACCCTTGGCTCATGGCTATCAGTTTGCCACCTGCTCCAGTCTCAGCAACCTGGGCAGAGGGTCCCTTCCTGTTCCCCAACCACCACCTCCCCCCCACCCAAAGAGTAGTAAATATTCCCAATTCCATACCTTTGCATTTTCTGTCCCATGAGTTCCCTCCTCACTGTTTTCTTGCCTATTTCTACACAATCTTTAAGGAGCAGATTAAATCCTCCTTTCCACTCCTATAAACCCTTCCAGGCCATCTCAGAGCTTCCCATATCCTTCCCTTGCTGAACCCCTGCAGCCACTGGTGGTAGACAAAGGCTATTAGGAGAATTAAATAAGCTTAATATTTGTAAATCAATTTCAACAGTGCCTGACACACGGTAATGGCTATAAAACTGTTGAGGAATAAATACAACAAAAATATGTTTATAAATAAAAATGACTTGTGAAATACTGAATTGTGAATACTGGGGGAAGGTAATATCTTGTTTTTCTATAACCAAGTCTGGTTATACAACCTCTTGGCTCTTGCTACCTTTGTTCCTTTATTTTAACCTCTTTCCGTAGACCTGCTCTGTGCTAGGCCCCGTGCTATGAGCTGGGCTTGTGGACTTGGCTGGGATGGGACACTTGTGCTCAAGGAGCTTACTGGATGGCCTGATGGAGAAGGCAGCACGTACAGAAACATTTAAGAATCACAGGACAAGGTCCCACACACTAAGGGCCAAATCCAGAGAGACACTTGCTGACTAGAGAAAAGTGTCAAAGGATCATGTCAAGACCAAAATGATCAGGTCAACACTGCTGAACTTTTCCCTAAATTCTACCTTTCTTCTACTTTTATTTGGGCTTTTCTGAGGATATAAGGGGGCCTCCAGTGGCTCATCGGTAAAGAATCTGCCTGCAATGCAAGAGATGTAGGAAACTTAGATTTGATCTCTGGGTCGGAAAGATCCCCTGGAGGAGGGGATGGCAATCCACTCCAGTATTCTTGTCTGGAGAATGCCATGGACAGAAGAGCCTGGTGGGCTGCAGTCCATAGGGTTGCAAAGAATCGGAAATGACTGAGTGAGCACACACGCACACACAAGGATATGAGTCTGTAGGTAAACACTGAGTATCTGACATAGGTTACATAAAAGCAACATATAGAATATCAGGAAGTTGGTAGGTGCCTCTCAAAATGCCAGCTTCCTTCCACAACCGTTGTTTGTGTTAACAGCCCACCATTGCAGGAAGGAGTTGGAGGGTTACAAATTGGCACCTATGGCATGAAAGGGTGGGCGCATTTTATTCAAAAAGGACCTAAAGAACTGATTTGTTGAAGCCCTAGTGACATGAGAAAGCAGATCCTTGTCTAACTTAATAAACACTTGGAACTTCTGCTCCAGAACTTTTCTTCTATTCCAGTGGCCCTTCACTTGGGCTGCTTATTGGATTCACCCAGACTGTACCCCAGACCAATTAAATAAAATTTTCTGGGGGCATTGGCATTTTGGTGGTTTTCCCTGGTGGCTCAGAGGTTAAAGCGTCTGCCTCCAATGCAGGAGACCCGGGTTTGATCCCTGGGTCGGGAAGATCCCCTGGAGAAGGAAATGGCAATCCACTCCAGTATTCTTGCCTGGAGAATCCCATGGACGGAGAAGCCTAGTAGGTTACAGTCCAGGGGGTCGCAAAGAGTTGGACACAACTGAATGACTTCACCTTCACCTTCACCACTGGTATTTTTAAAACTCCCCAGGTGGATCAGCTTGGTCCTCCAGGAACAGATGTCAAGCTGGAGTTGGATGTACAACTAGCAGCTTATTGGGAGTTAAGGCTTGTGAAAGATGAAAAAGAAAAGAAAGACTTGGGCCAAGAATGTCTTCAGACTGCAATGCACATCTGACACTTACAAAATCAAAGCAGGGAGATTGCAAGACTGGTCAGAAGAGCCTTGGGCTGCAGTACAGAGCTGGAAAAGTGGCAGCCAACCAACAGGGAGCTCTGGGGCAAAAGTGCCTGTAAAGGAGACGCTACGGGAAAAGAATCGCCAGGTCCCGGCAGCGCTGCTAGGCTCACTCATAGGCTGGGAGCTACCTGAAGAATGGAGGCCCAGTCCTGAGTCCAGTCGGCACTGCTACTGATGGCTGTCAGCTAACTGCACTCCTGCAGCTGCACTGCAAGTTTTTTTCCTGAAGTGAGGTCCCATCAGTGCACCCCTCACATGATCTCCCTGTGCAGCTAATGACAAGAGCATTGCCTTGCTCTCCAAACAGAAGCTCTGAGACCTAGCAGAACTATGTTTAAGAAGGAAGCAGTATTTAGGGGATTAAGAGTGACAAACTATTAATATTACACAGAATATCAGCTAGAAGGATATATGCCCCTACGACATTTCCCCATGCAGGTTCTTGTTGACCTTCCTACTTCTGCCTGGGTAGGAGAGGCCGGTGCTGTGCTGAGAAGCCAGTGGTGAGCAGAATCATGGCAGCTCAAGTTCACTGGCTGATCTCAGCCCCCTCCGGCTTCCTCCATCAGCCACTTAGGTTTATTTCCTCTATCTCTGTAGAGACACCCTGGTTGGATCCATGATCCAATACAGTCACATGTACTCCAAACTTTACTATCAACAATAACTGACCCTATGCGCCAGACACTGTACTGGCTGCTGGACACTGAGGAACCCTCTGCCCTATGACACAGATGGGAAGCCCAGGGTCTGTAGGAGCAGAGAAATAGCACCTAACTCAGGCAATCCAGGGGACTTCCAATCTGAAGGGGGTAATACCCAAGGTCTCTTTCTGGGCTGAAAGGCCACAATGCCTTTGCCTTTATCTGCCTAAAGTCAAAGTGAACGTTGCTCAGTCATAACCGACTCTTTGTGACCCCATGGACTATACAGTCTATGGAATTCTCCGGGCCAGAATACTAGAATGGGTAGCCTATACTTTCTCCAGGGGATCTTCCCAACCCAGGGATCAAACTCAGGTCTCTCACACTGCAGGTGGGTCCTTTACCAGCTGAGTCACCAGGAAAGCCCAAGAATACTGGAGTGGGTAGCCTATCCCTTCTCCAGTGGATCTTTCCAACCCAGGAGTCAAACCAGGGTCTAACCTGGCCTTTATATTTACAATGAGCATTGTCGGACCTGTATCTAACTATACCTACAATATGAAAGTATGAACCTAAATCAAGGGAATTTTAAAGACTATCCAGTTTTGCTCACGTTGAAACTGGCTGCTTTGCAGCCAGGACTGTAGAAGTAAAGTTACTTTTAAGCTTCTCTTGTCAAAAGAGGCTTTAGCTTATTCACTAGTCCCATGGGAGGGTCATTTTCAAACTGGGAAGAAAAGATTAGCCAGGATAAACTAACTGATGTTCTCGTCTGAGAAAGCTCCATCCTATTGTGAAAAGCAGAAACAGGGAGGAGAGAAGGCAGGCTTCTGAAATGCAGTCTTGCCATTCTAGGAGGTGCTTAATAATTACTTGTTGATTTATCCTCAAGTGTGTTACTCTCCTTCTCCACATTGGGAAATAAAAATCAGTGATTTAACAAGCTGGAAAAACTCAAAGTAGAGGTCACTGGAAAATTATTAAAGTATTTATTAAATCAAAGGAAAATGGCATTTAGTGTTTTTCCTGTTGCAAGTACTGACTGCTGCAAATCTTGATTCAGAGTACTTTAAGAGCTTAAAAATACTCCAGATGCCACAGAATCAGAGAGCATCAGACAGATGTTGAAACAGAGGTGCAGTTCTTTGTCCCAGGTCACACAACCCAATGTGGCAGAGCCTGTGTCCCAAGCCTGAGTCACCACTGACGCCAGCTGAGTCGGGGCCGGGAAACCCAGGGACAGATTTCATCTCAGAACAATTATTTCAAATATATAAAGGGAAACGTCTTCTC
The DNA here is from genome assembly GCA_917880005.1 of Nanger dama. Lineage (NCBI taxonomy): Eukaryota > Metazoa > Chordata > Mammalia > Artiodactyla > Bovidae > Nanger > Nanger dama. The sequence continues at coordinate 21,920,134 of CAKJTW010000025.1, read as the reverse complement.
AGAATATGAAGTTAAAAGGCATGAATTAAAATACATGCACACATAAAATAACCAGTTATACTTCATAGGTATGAGAATAATTCTAAAATGCAAAATAATAAAACCTATGCTTTACTTTTAACACATTAAATAATTAGATTTGTCACCATCATTTCTAACTGGTGATTGGTAAGTGTTTTTTTAGAAGATCAGCAACATCTGTAGCTAGAGTTGAAAGTGTCTATGATTTCTATTGATGACAAAGGCATCAGCACTGCTACCACCACTGTAGGTGATTCATAATAAACTACATAAACATTCATGAATAAAGGAAATGCTTGATTTAGTTGAAAGGCTAGTAGATAAAAGGATGTAATTTAGAATCCCCTGAGTTTTATCCACACACCCCTGGGTAGGTAGGTGTCATGGGCCAAAGGTTAAGAATGCCTGAATAGAAGGAATGTCACAGTAAATTGAATGGGAATATAGGTGAGCACAAACTTTGTTACCACAGAAGGTAACAGGTTACTGGAGAAAATAACAACATTATGCCCCCTGAGAAGGTGACCACTACCTGTAACAGGTGCTGCTGCTTTTCCATGTGGATGTTTTCTGGACATGGAGCCCAGGTCAACCAGGAAGGCAGCAGCACAGACGTACAGACAGCTAACCTTCCTGCGGTGGACTGTGCCAGGCATTCAGGCTCACCCTGCTCTTTTCTCCTAAGATGTTAATTTCTCTCTCTGGCATTTGGTCCTGTGTATTTCTCTCCTCTTTCATCTCTCTTTGAAAAGTAAGTGAAAACATGGTACAGAAGGAGGGTAGTGAAAGGTGGTTTATACAATTGGGTTTGGGGAAGGTGCCTAACCTCAAAAACCAGGCACAGGTTTGCCTTTAGGAGTTGCTATAGAAGTAACACAGGCTAACTTAAGGGAGGGGGGCGGGAATCAAGCAGTATACAAGTGATAAAGCGGCAAAAAGTCCCCCTCCCTTATCCATCTATCTATTCAAACTCATTCTCCAGCAGTAGCCAGTTTGGTGTGTGTTTATATAATATATCCTCTCTCTATATATATAAAAATCACCATACGTGCTATTATGCAATTACTTTTCTCACCAGACAGCTCTGCATGTTGATGTTCTAAACAAGTACTTTTACTGTGAATGTGGATCTTTGGGTGGGCTCCCGGTGCACTGGGAGGGCCACTTGTTTCAAAACAGCGCTCTTCACCTGCCTTCCCGGCCCACGCCCACCCGACCCAACTTGCTGCCCTTGACCGCTTCAGTTCCCAGCTTTTCCCTTTTTCTTTTTCTAATTCTTGCTCCCCCTTGCCTGCAGCGCCTGCCCTGCGACTAAGTTCAGGCATTCTGGAGAAACATCTAAAGTTTCGCACCTGCCAGGTTTCCAGGAGTCGCTCACCCCAGCTCAGAAGCTGCCAAGACGGCCCTCGGAGGTTCTCCTGGGTGTCAGGGACATCACATTATCAAGGCTCAGCAGCACCGCCGACACGCGCTAGGTAGCCGCTAGGCTCCCCGGAGCTGCACCACGGCCCCTGCTCCGCGGAAAGTCCTCACGTCTTCTCACCGAGTCGCCTTGGTGGCTGCCACCAAGTCACTTCCACACCCCTGCCCTCCGCGGCGAGTGCGGCTCGGACTGGGGAACTGCGCCAGAGACTCGCTGGCGCCCAAACCCAGCAGCGCCCCCAACCCTCTTGGAGTCCACGCACCTCCTCTCCGAGCAGGAGCCCGCGCCGCAATTGTCGTTCTCGCCTGGGCGCTGCCCCTCCGCCACCGCCTTTATAGACATCGCCTTTTGTCTAGGGGCCCACGGGGACCTTTCCCCGCCCTAGACCCCTGCAGGTCCCTCCCATACCCACCCTCCACCCCCACATCCCCGCTTCCCGGGACCAGTCTCCTTGTGCCCTAGAACCGAGCAGAGGCGGAAGAAGCCAGCTTTGTGTAACGTTTGGGTATGCGAGGGGGTCCTGACACTCACCCGGACTACAGCATACCCGGAGGGCGGAGTGCAATTTACCAACCCTTTTCTACAGTGTCTACAAACCTCCGGAAGTGCGTGCCCCGAGGTTAACTCATCAACTCATCAGATGTCAATCATTTAAGCCCCAGTGAGTTTCCCAACTGTAGTTCAAGAACCACTTACTTCAAAATCATGGATGAGGGAAGGTAAAAACTTCCAACACCCACAGTCAAGACCACCAGATCAGGTTTTCTGGGGATAGGGTTAGAAATCTGCCTTTTTACTAAGTGTCCCAGGAGATTAACATACACAGAGAAGTTTAACAATCACTGCACTGGACAGATTCTCAGATTTATTAATCCCACGTTCCAGAGTGCCTCCTCCTTAGTCTTACTGCTTCTGTACTTTCCTCTTTCCATCTATTCTCCAGCATCACCCAGAATGATCCTCTCAAAACCCAAGTCAGGTTCCTGTTGCTTCTCACTCAAAACCCTCCTCTGGCTCCCCATTTCACTCAGAATTAAGCTGAAGTCTTAACATTGGCTCCCAGATACCTTTACCTGACTTGTCTGCTCCTTCTCTGCCTGAGAAGAAGCTGAAGAAGTGTACTCAGCTCTAGCCACTCTGACATCTGTAGTTTCATGAACATCCAGGCACCCTCCTGCCTCAGGGCCTCTGCATGGCCTGTTTCCACTGTCTGCAACACTCTTCCCTCAAAATCCAGGTAGTTCCCTCCCTCACCTCCTTTGATTCATTCAGAAATTATTAATACTGAGTGTCTACTATGAGCCAGTGCCTATTACAGGCACTGGGATTCAAACAAAACAGACACAAAATTCTGCCCTCAAGGAGCTGACATTCTTCAGGTCTTTGCTCAAATGTCACTTTCTCAATGAAGATTCTCTGACCACAAGGTCTAAAACTGCACCTTCACACACACAAGGCTCTGCATCTTCCTATCCTGCTTTATTTTTCTCCTTAGTATTCACTGCTATGTAGTAATATTTTACTTATTTGTTTTGTCTGTCTCCCCAGTCCCACTAAATAGGCATTCTTCAAATGCTGGTTAATAAGTCAAACTTCTAGGTATCACACTCTCTGAAGGTACGAGCATAGGATTTGGCACAACAAATTCACAGATGCATTAATGCTTAGTGAGTAAGAGCTAAGGACTCTGGATTTGCATTACCCAGGTTGAAATCCCCTATCTATCCACTTATATGACCATAGGCAAATCATGTAACTTCTCCCTACCTCAATTTCCTCATCTGTAAAATGGGGACAATAATAGGGTCATGAGGACTAAATGAGAAAAACAGAACAGGTAAAGAATTTAGCTTTGGGCCTAGCACACAGTCAGACTAATGCAAATTTTACTCTGATAAATCACATTATTGTTTCAACTACTGGCTCCCTCCCTTCCTTGTGAGAGGATTGTCATGACTGGCAGTGCTTCCCTGTAGGTAATTTAGGTAAAGAGACAGCTTGCTCCCCTTCCAGGCTTGACCATGTGACTTACATCAGACAATGGAATGTGAATGGACTTGACTTGGTGGTAATGGAGTAGAAGCTTTAAGAGGTTGCTGATTGAGCTCAGTCATGAGAAAGTCATGTTGGGGGTTGCTCTCTGAAGAAACAAACCCATAGCCAACCCCAGCCTTCATAATATGAGACAGGAATAAATCTTTGCTGTTATAAGCCACTGAGATTTGGGGGTAGTTTGCCCCACTCTTCAAAAATAATGAATACAGTTCTTATTATAAATAAGAAAGCTATTGCCCAAATTGCTAGGTTCTCAGAGGGCAGGGAAGTTAAGAAAATTATATATCTGCCTTCAAGGAGTTAGTTCACAGTCTTTGGGAGGAAGAGGACATGACAAAAATGACCAAATACAAGGCAGACAGTCCTGAGTGCCAGAGTGTATGAAATTGGAGGTAGGGAGGCAAAGATTCTAGCCAGAGGATCAGCAATTGATCGTGGGAAGGATGACATTTAAACTAGGCCTTGAGGTAGGGCTGCCTCTGACATTGGTGGACCCAGAACAAGGGTACAGACCCATCCCCATCTCTTTTCTCTTCCCACCTCAAGCTGTCCTGCTCTGTGAGGGGCCTGGTATATAATGTGGACTCCTAGTCCACATGGACCCTAAGGAAAAGGCCTGTGTAGGTTCTGACAATGGACTCAAGGCCATTTGAGCAGAAATGCTGGGGTTCTAGATACAGAGTTTGATCTAAATTCAGGGGTCCCTGACACCCTAAGCGTGGTCTAGAATATGGGAAATGGGCAGGTACATGGTGGGCATAGGAGTGGGGGCCAGCACAGGGCGGGGCCATCTAAAGCACAGAACCCAAGGCAGGGGCCTGGGCCGCCCGGGTACAAGAGTGGGAGATGCTGGGTAGGAATCACACATGCAGGAGTGGAGGAGAGGGCAGTCCATGTGAAGACAACTGTGTGCCTCTATGATATGCTTAGATTTACAGGTTCCGAGGCTCATTCTGGTGGCAGTCAGAGGATGGACTGGAGGGTGGGCTGGAGAAAGTGAATTGGTCAATGATGCACAGGCTCAAAGGGGCCTTTGGGAACATACTCTGGTGTTTGCAGTGAGAGCCCTGATTTGTCTTTTCTGCTGCCTGTCTCTGTGTGCCGTTGAGAACTGCTTTCTCACAGGGCCTCTTGGTGCCCATGCTTTTCCACCCTACCTCAGTCCTGATAGAGGACATGTTAGAATTTAAACCAAAAACCTACATTATCCTTCCTCTCAGCCAAAGCCGGCGAGGTAATATATTCTTAATGGCACATTCTACAGTTGTAAAGAAGTGTACAGAGAAGACAATGGCACCCAACTCCGGTACTCTTGCCTGGAAAATCCCATGGATGGAGGAGCCTGGTAGGCTGCAGTCCATGGGGTCATTAAGAGTGGGACATGACTAAGTGACTTCACTTTCACTTTTCACTTTCATGCATTGGAGAAGGAAATGGCAACCCACTCCAGTGTTCTTGCCTGGAGAATCCCAGGGACAGGGGAGCCTGGTGGGCTGCTGTCTATGGGGTCGCACAGAGGCAGACACGCCTGAAGCGACTCAGCAGCAGCAGCAGCAGCAGGGCTTCTCTGGTAGCTCAGCTGGTAAAGAATCTGTCTGCAATGCAGAAGACCCCAGTTTGATCCTTGGGTCGGGAAGATCTCCTGGAGAAGGCTACCCAATCCAGTATTCTTGGTCTTCCCTGGTGGCTCAGGCAGTAAAGAATCTACCTGCAATTTGGAAAACCTGCGTTTGATCCCTGGATTGGGAAGATCCCCTGGAGGAGGGCGTGGCAACCCAATCTAGTAGTCTTACCTGGAGAAACCCCATGGACAGAGGAGTCTGGCAGGCTACAGTCCATGGGGTCACAAAGAGTTGGACACAACTGAGCAACTAAGCAAAGCACAGCACAGTAACCAGGAAGCAAGACTGGAAATATGTGAAGCTAAGGGAAACAACAATAACTGTAAAACAGGATCTGTGTACAAGTGGACCAGGATTGACAGACAGGAGAAAGGGAGAGATAAGGACTGCAAAGAATGGAGCACAGAGGTGATAGCACAGTGTAACCGGGGTCATCATTTGGTTTCTTCTCCAAAGTTTCTTCCATGTTATTGCTGGCTTTATAATTTTTGAAATGGGGAAAGCATTTTGGTGCAGCATTCCACTAGCAGTGATTCTTCAGCGTGCTGTGCTGTCTTTCCTGCTGGTCCCACAGTGTGGAGAGTTTAGGGGCGAGGTCTTACAGGGGAAGGGGTTGAAGTAGGAATTTACATAATCCGATTATTGGGGGATTAGGTTTGGGCAGCTAAACGCCTCTGTGTGCTTGAGCTAAGACCCTTACTATTCATGGCTCTCACCGCCCCCTGGAGAGACTGCACCTGCGGGAGGGAGGTGGGGACAGGGTCCTGGGGAGGGACGAGGGGGCAGGGGAGGGAACTAGGTCGTTAGGAGGGCTCCAGCTTTGTTAGCCTCTCTGATTCTGCTGGCTTAATTGATCTGTCTGGATTAGCCTGTGATGCTGGATCTCTAGTCCTGTGTGCTGGGGTTGTCAGCTTCAGGAAAGACCAAACTGAGGTTTTCAGAAGGGATTCTGGTTAGCCCAGGTGATTGTGGACTAAGGTCATTTTGGCTCAAGATCAAGCATCAGCTCTATCCAGTCTTAAAACTCTCTTCGTCCCTGCTCATCAACCCCCTTCCCAGTTCCTAATTCTGCTTTATCCAGGCCCCAACGCATCCATCTTTTTCTCCATTTATGCAGTTATACATCCAACTCTCTTTCCATACATTTATTGTTAAGCTTCCATCAGTTTATTCATCACATGAATTAGCTGGTTCTTGACAGTTAATAGAATTTACTAGTCAATCCTAGATAGGTTTTGTTCCTTCAAGGTTTTGCTACCTTTCAAGTTAATTTTGCTACTTTGACATAGAAAACTTTGACATTTTCACATTCTTTAATAAAGTATTACATACAGTTATTCAAAGTTTTAAAACTATCTCAGTATTTACTTTATCACCTTTCTCATTCCTTATATATTTATGACTTCTCTCTTTGTTATTAGCTTTGCAGAACTTGTCCATTTTTCTTTTAAAAACTACCTCTATGGGTCATCATTTTTCTCATTTATACTATCTCTTTTAAATTTTTTTGGACTTTCTAGGTTCCATCTTCTTTCAAAAATTGGTGTAACTGGTTTATAACACTATATAAGCTTCATGTATACAATAATATATTTCAACTTCTGTTCAGTTCAGTCCAGTTCAGTTGCTCAGTTGTGTCTGACTCTTTGTGATCCCATGGACTGGAGCACGCCAGGTTTCCCTGGTTACTACCAAAAGTAGAGAGTGCTCACCATCAAAAGCTGAGTTTCCTCTGTCACAATACAGTGGCTCCTCTTTAGCTATTGCGCCCCATCCCCACCCCTTTCCCTCCTAGTAAGAACTACTCCACTTTCTACATCTAAGTTTTACTTTTTTTTTTTTTAAGTATTCCTCATGAGTGAAATCATACTGTATTTGTCTTTCTCCCTTTGACTTATTTCACGTTCTACTATATCTTTGTTACATCGCTTTTCATTTGCCTGTGTTTATTTTGTCCCTTCTCTACCTTCCATTCTTAGATTGTCCATTAGTTTACATTCTTTTTAAAAAGAACAGCACTTCAGGCTATGAATTTTCTTCTGATACATCTTTGACATCATCCTGCATTTCCACTTGAGTATCTTTGCTGTTAACCTCTAACATGGGTTATTTAAGTTTTCTTTTGGAGAGGTTTTCTTTTGTTTGTTTAATTTCCTTACTCTTTTTTTTGTAAACACTTGCTATTAATTTCTAATTTTCTTGCAGTGTAGTCAAAGATATATCTTGTATTATTTTTGCTTTAGGGTATTTATTGAGAGTTTCTCTTTGGTAAAACATATGATCAGCTTCCATAAATGACCCATAGGTAACAGAAAAGGAGGTATATCCTCTGTTTGAAAAATAAAATTTTTGATATACATCCACTAAATCGATCTTCTATATTCATGGGAGTTTGGGTCTATTTGATCTGTTAGAATTGTGTGAATATCTTCCTCTACTGTTTTGTGTCTGTTTCCTTCCTTTTGGTGTTTCCAGGAGTGTTTACTTTAGATTTTTATACCCTGAGATACAAGGCATTTCACACATAAAGACTCACGGAAGTTTTATTGACTTAAGAGAACTGTGCCCTGTGTCAACATAAAATGATCTTCTTTGCCTTGTTTCTTGTCATGAATTCCATTTTGTTTTATGATACTACAACTCCTGTTTTTAAATTTGCATTTTCCAAATAAACTTCTGTTCTTTTACAATTAAATCTGTCAGTATGAGGGTGTTACTTTTGGTCATAGGTTTTATCTTTCTGTGACATTTTATTTGGGAAATTTAGGTTCCTTTGAGTCCTTTGGTTTCTTAAAGGAGCTCCCATCTCCATTTTGGATTCTTTAAAACAAGTCTCATTCCAGTTTATTTGCTTTCAATGAATGAACATAAGACAGTGACGACTCATTCTCCAAACAGTTGCCTCCAGCCTGCCCCGTTCTCCATCAGAAGTCACATAACTTGTTTCTGTGAAGTGAGTGCTTCCAAGGCCAAGGAAGGAGTTTCTTTAATGGCTGTTTAGGGAAATGAGAAGAACATTCTGGTCGCTGTATGGAGGGGGCCAAGAAATGATGTGGGGAGACTAGGAGGGTGTGACAGGGATACAGCCGAGAGAGGATGAAAGCTTGACAAAGGGGGTGGCATCAAGCACCAACTCCAGGCCACACAATGAATTCTTTAATCCTAATGTAGCACTAAGTACTAGGTGTCATGCTAAGCATTTCACCCAATTTTCTGATTCTTTATGAAATAGATGGGGAAACAGTGGAAACAGTGGTTGACTTTATTTTTCTGGGCTCCAAAATCACTGCTGATGGTGACTGCAGCCATGAAATTAAAAGACGCTTATTCCTTGGAAGGAAAGTTATGACCAATTTAGACAGCATATTGAAAAGCAGAGACATTACTTTGTCAACAAAGGTCTATATAGTCAAGGCTATGATTTTTCCAGTGGTCATGTATGGATGTGAGAGTTGGACTGGGAAGAAAGCTGAGTGCCGAAGAATTGATGCTTTTGAACTGGGGTGTTGGTGAAGACTCTTGAGAGTCCCTTGGACTGCAAGGAGATCCAACCAGTCCATCCTAAAGATCAGTCCTGGGTGTTCATTGGTAGGACTGATATTGAAGCTGAAACTCTAACACTTTGGCCACTTGATGCGAAGAGCTGACTCATTTGAAAAGACCCTGGTGCTGTGAAAGATTGAGGGCAGGAGGAAAAGGGGACGACAGAGGATGAGATGGTTGGATGGCATCACCGACTCAATGGACATGGGTTTGGGTGGACTACGGGAACTGGTGATGGACAGGGAGGCCTGGTATGCTGTGGTTCATGGGGTCACAAAGAGTCAGACACGACTGAGCAACTGAAATGAATGAAAAATTAAATATTTTCATTATAAAGTTACATTAACAACAAGTTGTTATCCTAGACAAAACAAACTATTGTGAAAATAAAGTTGCTCAGTTGTGTCTCTTTGTGACCCCATGGACTGTGGCCCACCAGGCTCCTTTGTCCATGGAATTCTCCAGGTAAGAATACTGGAATGAGTTGCCATTTCCTTCTTCAGGGGATCTTTCCAACCCAGGGATTGAACCTGGGTCTCCTGCATTACAGGAAGACTCTTTACCATCTGAAAGTGAAAGTGAAGTCGCTCAGTCGTGTCTGACTCTTTGCAACCCCATGAACTGCAGCCTACCAGTGTCCTTTGTCCATGAGATTTTCCAGGCAAGAGTACTGGAGTGGGTTGCCATTGCCTTCTCCAGGGTATCTTCCCAACCCAGGGATCGAACTCCGGGTCTCCCGCATTGTGGTCAGACGCTTTACCATCTGAGACACCAACAAAATATTACTCCCACACAATTTAGCTCCCAAATAAATTTAGTATTTCCCTAAATACTAAAATGTATGCCCAAAGAAACAAGTCTTCACATGCAGCTGACTGTATTACTAGCAGTACTTATGCAAACATCTTTCCAGAGCCAGCAGAGGCTATAAATTCTCATGGATTTAATGTCACCCATTCACAGGACCCACAGGGCAACCGACTGATGAGCACCCCCTCCTCTGAAACTCTTCCTGCCACCCCTCCTCTAACATCCCCCAAATAGAAAATTAACAGAGCAAGCAGCTAGCTCCTCTATGATGAAAGTGGGTGACGTGGGAAACCAGGGTACATGGAAGGGAGAAATACACTGACATGGCCCATTGGGAGGGGGTGGGAGCTTTGGTCTTCTCTCCCAAGAAAAGAGATTAGGCTTTTTATCATCATTTGGGACTTCCTGAGATTATTCCCTAGTCATGACAGAAAAGTGAAGATGCTAGAATCTTTAGATCAGAGTCTCCAAGGTACCCAGATTTTGTAGCCCTGGACATACTTATAGATAGGAACAACAGAGGGAAAAAAATGATACTGATTAGGAGAAAACAAACCTGCTGAAGCAGGTTTTCCCCTGTAGCACACAGTGACTTTCCTTGACAAAGGAGGAGAAATAACATTACGCTGTAAACACAATTACCCTTACTTGGAAGCTTGCCACAGCCTGTTACCAAGCATCCTTGGTATCAGCAAATGATGGTCCTCAACTGGATCCACACGTGAGGAGCCCTGTTTGAATAAAGAGGGTAGGGGTGGGGAGAGTGATCTATCCACAGTCCGGAATCAGATTTGCAAAGGCTCCCTGCACTGTTGTTTAATACTGTTCAACTGTCTCATTGATGCCCTTTCTTCTTGTCTCCCCTCTTTTCTATCTGCTAACCCAGTGCCTTGCCTGGGATGAGCACAATGATGAGGCTACTGGTTTGGATTTAAGTAGAGGAATTTGTTAATTTGTTTAAAGGCTCACTGCTGCACGGTAACATTCTCAATTAAATTGGCCACTTGCTTAAGAAATCAAAAGTTGTTGGAAAAAAATACTCTTCTGAGCCTGTTTTCTATAAAATGGGGGTGATAAATATTCACTGATATGCAGTGGACTAAGTGGGAAAATTACTGAGGAATATCAAGTGGAAAGCAGTCTGGCATAGAAGCTGAGAGGCCCTTCATTAGGCTTTGGAGGCAGACTGGAATTTGAATTCCTGCTCCAACACCAGCGGCCATACTGGACAGGTTACTTAACTGCTCCCAGTCTCAATTTTCTCAACTGTAAACTGGAAATAATATCAACTTCATGGGTTACTGCAAGATTCAGTGTACTAATGTATGTAAAGTTAATGCTTGGGAATAAATGCTAAAGCATAGCTGATCAATAAACAATCATTTTATTACCAGAAAACTTTACCCAAAAACTAGACAGGGAATATGAACATGTGCCTGTAATTCCCCTAATCAAACGGCACTTTTTTTCTTTCATTTGCTCAACCCATTGTCTTGGCTGTCACCTCTCTCCTTCCAGTTGCTTTGGATTTGTGCTACTTTCTAAAGAAGCATTTATTTCCTTCAACCAACTTAAGCCAACATTGCAGGGCTGGATGAAGGAGGGAGATGTCAGAGGAAGAGAAGGAAAAACTTCTTTTGACCAGCAGGCTCTCTTACAGTTAATTTTCACTATCCAGCTCCCTAGACCCAGGACCCCTTGGTAACCTTCCCCCTGCCTGCCCTAACATTTCGCCACCAAGACACCTGGTGTTGAGGCTGGGTGGGTATTTCATTTTTGTCCAGAGCAAATGTTGACAGTTGCAGCAGAAACCAGGGCACACAACGGCTTCAAGCGAGTGGGCTTTTCTGCCCTTAGTTACCAGTTGGGGGATGCACACACAGCCCTGAGTGTGCCCAGCTGCTGACACTCTCAAGACCAGGCTGGCTTGGCCTCAACTCAGTAGGCCTGGAGCTGTGAGTGCTTCTATTTCCAGCCAATAAACGCAAGGGCAGTGGGAAAGTAAGGTTAGTAAGGGAAAGTAAGGGTGGTCAAAGCCAGGTACTGGAGAAAAGAAAAGGGTGGGAATGTGACTCCCTCTTTTCTCTTTATACTCTCTGGTCTTTGTAAGAGACATGATTCATGAATGGGTCCCCTAGATGAGGATTTAGATGCTCTGTGGGTAGCAGATAAGAGTGCAGCCTTCTTGCAGAGAGTAAATTCATTGAATACTTCTCATAAAGTCAATAATGTCAGGCTTATCAGCTGTCCTCATTCCCCACTCAGCCCCTGGGGATCCAGGACTTGAAATAAAGGCCACAGCTCCAAAGACTGGAGAGTGGAGGTGCAGCACTGGGCTGGGGAGGGGCCTTTGCCCTCTGGGCTGAATTTTAGGCAGGTGGGGGAAATCTGTCAGGCCTGAACTGCCCAGAGCCCTGAGCTTCCCAGACTGACAAATCCCATACCAAACCCATACACTGAGGGGGTGGAGGAGGTACCCCGGTCCCCTCAGATCCAGCAGATGTTTCTGGGAGGTTCCCTGGGACTTCTTAGGAAGAGCAATATCAGTTGTTAGCATAAGCTGTGCTCCCAGGATAAGTAGAACACCTCCTCTTTACCCATTGGAAACCAGAGCCTCCAGAGGGGAAGAGAAACTAGGGAGATGAGGGTCAGGCTAAGATCCAGAACTGAACATCTTGACTGCGCCCTTCTTCTTTCCTGGCTTCAGTCCCCAGCTCCCACAGCCAGGCCTTACAGTGTTCCCACAGGAGGGCCCATCCTGTCCTGGGTTCTAACGGAAGTACCAGGTATAGAAATGGCTCCAGCCTCTTCCCTACGTCTGTCACATTACCTACACTGTGGTACCCAGGCCTAACTGGGTACCCTGACTTCCCTGAGCCAAGGATCTCGCTATCAAGTCTCCTACCTCAATTCATCTGAGCCTTGACTTTCAAATGCCTGTTCTAACTTCTGGAACCCCCTGGATAAGACCCCCACCCCGGTCCCAGCATGCTTCCCTGAGACCTGTACCACTGATCTTGAGCCCCACTTCCTGGAGCAACAGCAGCTGCCCCTCAGCTTTGAGATCTCCCTGCCCCTGGACTCCCTGTGTCTTTGCCTGGCACTAGATGGAAATTCCTAGGAGTGACTTTACCTGAGCCCCCGCAGTGGCTTATCCCTACCTGGCAAGGTATCTGTGCTCTGACCCTACAACTGAGAGATCCCAGGGTTCTGGGAATGAGTTTCTGTGAACCTCAACTTTCCCACATCTCTACTCTGGCCTTAAAAGAATTTCCATGAATGTTTAGTGAGTCAGTGAATGAACCATAGTCTTAGCACAGAGGCTATGAGTCATAATCTAGCCAGAAGAATTTACTGAAGACATCATGCTCTGATTCAAATAACTTTTTCCCATTTTCTCTCATCTAAACTTTACAGCTTCCTCCTTGGAAGGAAAGTTACGACTGCATATTAAAAAGCAGAGACATTACTTTGTCAATAAAGGTCCGTCTAGTCAAGGCTATGGTTTTTCCAGTGGTCATGTATGGATGTGAGGTTGGACTATAAAGAAAGCTGAGTGCCGAAGAATTGATGCTTCTGAACTGTGGTGTTGGAGAAGACTCTTGAGAGTCCCTTGGACTGCAAGGAGATCCAACCAGTCCATCCTAAAGGAGATCAGTCCTGGGTGTTCATTGGAAGGACTGATGCTGAAGCTGAAACACCAATACTTTGGCCACCTGATGTGAAGAGTTGATTCACTGGAAAAGACCCTGATGCTGGGAGGGATTGGGGGCAGGAGAAGAAGGGGACGACCGAGGATGAGATGGCTGGATGACATCACTGACCCTATGGACGGACGTAAGTCTGAGTGAACTCCGGGAGTTGGTGATGGACAGGGAGGCCTGGCGTGCTGCGATTCATGGGGTCGCAAAGAGTCGGACACGACTGAGCGACTGAACTGACTGACTGACCAGGAACATGGAATATCTCTCCATCTGTTTATGTCTTTCTTTCATTAGTGTCTTATAATTTTCTGTGTACAGTTCTTTTGTCTCCTTAGGTAAGTTTATTCCTAGATATTTAATTCTTTTTTGTTGCAGTGGTGAATGGGATTGATTCCTTAATTTCGCTTTCTGATTTTTCATTGTTAGTATATAGAAATGCAAATGATCTGTGTATTGATTTTGTATCCTGCAATTTTGCTAAATAAATTCACTGATTAGCTCTAGTAATTTTCTGATACTATCTTTAGGACTTTCTATGTACAGTATCATGTCATCTGCAAACAGTGAGAGTTTTTTACTTCTTCTTTTCTGGTGTGGATTCCTTTTCTTTTTTTCTCTGATTGCTGTAGCGAGGACTTCCAGAACCATGTTGAATAACAGTGGTGAAAGTGTACACACTTGTCTTGTTCCTGATCTTAAGGGAAACGCTTTCAGTTTTTCACCAATGAGAATAATGTTTGCTGTAGGCTTATCATATATGGCCTTTACTATGTTGAGGTAGGTTCCTTCTATGCCCATTTTTTGAAGAGTTTTAATTATAAATGGGTGCTGAATTTTGTTAAAGGCTTTTTCTGCATCTATTGAGATGATCATACAGTTTTTATCTTTCAATTTGTTAATATGGTGTATCACATTGATTGATTTGCATATATTTAAGAATCCTTGCATTCCTGGAATAAACCCAACTTGAGCATGGTGTGTGAGCTTTTTGATGTGTTGCTGAATTCTGTTTGCTAAAATTTTGTTGAGGCTTTTGTTCTATGCTCATCAGTGATAGTGGCCTGTGGTTTTCTTTTTGTGTGTGTGCTGTCCTTTTCTGGTTTTGGTATCAGGGTGATAGTGGCCTTGTAGAATGAGTTTGGAAGTGTTCCTTCCTCTGAAATTATTTGGAAAGAGTTTTAGAAGGATAGGCATCAGCTCTTTATTAAATTCTTGATAGAATTCTCCTGTGAAGCCATCTGGTTCTGGGCTTTTGTTTTGGGGGAGATTTTTTTTTATATCACAGCTTCAATTTCAGTGCTTGTAATTGCATTCTTCATAATTTCTATTTCTTCTGGTTCAGTCTTCCAAGACTGAATCTGTCCATTTTTTCCAGGTTATCCATTTTATTGCCATATAGTTGTTCATAATAGTCTCTTACAATCCTTTATATTTCTGCATTGTCTGTTGTAACCTCTCCTTTTTCATTTCTAGTTTTGTGGATTTGATTCTTCTTTTCTTGATGAGTCTGGCTGAAACGTTGGTCAATTTTATCTTCTCAAAGACCAGCTTTTAATTTTATTAATCTTCACTATTGTTTCTTTCATTTCTTTTTCATTTATTTCTGCTCAGATCTTTATGATTTCTTTCCTATTAATTTTTTTTGTTCTTCTTTTTCCAGTCATTTTAGCTGTAAAGTTAGGTTGTCTATTCAATGTTTTTCTTGTTTCTTGAGGTAGGATTGTATTGCTATAAACTTCCCTCTTGGGACTTCTTTGCTGCATCCCATAGGTTTTGAGTTGTCATGCTTTGTCATTTGTTTCTAGAAATTTTTTGATTTCCCTCTTGGTTTCTTCAGTAACCTGTTGGTTATTTAGAAATGTGTTGTTTAATCTCCATGTGTTTGTGTTTCTTACAGCGTTTTTTTCTTGTAGTTGATATCTAGTCTCATAGTATTGTGGTCAGAGAAGACGCTTGACACGATTTCAATTTTCTTAAATTTACCGAGGTTTGATTTGTGACCCAAAAAGTGGTCTATCCTGGAGAATGTTCCATGTGCACTTAAGAAGATGTATTATTCTGCATTTGGATGGAATGTCCTGACAATATCAATAAGATCCATCTCATCTAATGTATCATTTAAGACTTGTGTTTCCTTATTAATTTTCTGTTTTGATGATCTGTCCATTGGTGTGAATGGAGTGTTAAAGTCTCCTACTATTATCGTGTTACTGTCAATTTCTCCTTTTATGTCTGTTAGTGTTTGTCTTATGTATTGAGGTGCTCCTTTGTTGGGTGCATAGATATTTACAATTGTTATGTCTTCCTCTTGGATTGATCCCTTGATTATTATGTAGTGTCCTTTCTTATCTCTTGTAATCTTCCTTAAGGTCTATTTTGTCTGATATGAGTATTTCTATAGCATTCTTTTGCTCCCCATTTGCATGGAATATATTTTTCCATCCTCTCACTTTCAGTCTGTATGTGTCTTGAGTCTGAAGTGGGTTTCTTCTAGACAGCATATATATGGGTCTTGTTTTTGTATCCATTTGGCCACTCTGTGTCTTTTGGTTGGAGCATTTAGTCCATTTACATTTAAAGTGATATATATGTTCCTATTGTCACTTTCTTAACTGTTTGGGGTTGATTTTGTAGATCCTTTTTCTTCTCTTGTATTTCTTGACTATTTAAGTCCCTTTAACATTTGTTGTAAAGCTGGTTTGTGGTACTGAATTCTCTTAACTTTTGTCTGAAAAGCTTTTTATTTCTCCATCAATTTTGAATGAGATCCTTGCCGGGTACAGTAATCTTGGTTGTAGATTTTTCCCTTTCAGTCCTTTAAATATATCCTGCCATTCCCTTCTGGCCTGCAGAGTTTCTGCTGAAAGATCAGCTGTTAAGCATATGAGGTTTCCTTGTATGTTACTCCCTTGCTGCTTTTAATATTCTTTCTTTGTATTTAGACTTTGTTAGTTTGATTAGTTTGTATCTTGTCGTGTTTCTCCTTGGGTTTATCCTGTACTGGACTCTTTGTGCCTCTTGGACTTGATTGACTATTTCCTTTTCCATACTGGGGAAATTTTCAACTATAATCTCTTCACAAATTTTCTCATACACTTTCTTTTTCACTTCTTCTTCTGGGACCCCTATAATTCTAATGTTGGTGTGTTTGATATTGTCCCAGAGGTCTCTAAGAGTATCCTCAGTTCTTTTTATTCTTTTTACTTTATTCTGCTCTTCAGAAGTTATTTCTACCAATTTATCTTCCAGCTCACTGATTCATTCTTCTGCTTCAGATATTCTGCTATTAATTCCTTCTAGAGTATTTTTAATTTCAATAATTGTGTTGTTTGTCTCTGTATGTTTATTCTTTAATTCTTCTAGGTCTTTGTTGATTAATTCTTGCATTTTCTCCATTTTGTTTTCAAGGTTTTTGATATTCTTTACTGTCATTATTCTTAATTCTTTTTCAGGAGTTTGCCTATTTCCTCATTTATTTGGACTTTTGTATTTCTAGTTGGTTCCTTCATTTGTGTAGTATTTCTCTGACTCTTATTTTTTCTAACTTATTGTGTTTGAGGTCTCCTTTTCTCAGCCTTCAACGTTGAATTCTTTCTTCCTTTTGGTTTCTGCCCTCCTAAGGTTGGTCCAGTGGTTTGTGTAAGCTTCATATAGGGTGAGATTTGTGCTGAGTTTCTGTTTGTTTGTTTTTCCTCTGATGGGCAAGGCTGAATGAGGTGGTAATTCTGTCTGCTGATTATTTGGTTTGTATTTTTGTTTTTGTTGTTTATATGAGGCATCCTGCACAGGGTGCTACTGGTGGTTGGGTGATGCCACATCTTGTATTCAAGCGGTTTCCTGTGTGTGAGTTCTCACTATCTGATACTCCCTAGGGCTAATTCTCTGGTAGTCTAGGGCTTGGAGTCAGTGCTCCCACTCCAAAGGCTCAGGGCTTGATCTCTGGTGAGGAACGAAGATTCCAGAGGCGGTTTTTCTAATGGCATTAAATGAGATTAAAACAAATACCCAAAAATGAGAAACCAAAGGTGAACCCCAGACAAATGACAGCTACAAAATCAGGCAAATAATAATGGAATATACACATATACATATCCACCCATGAGCAAAGTCAAAACAATCCAACAAAAAATAAAGTACAATAGATTGACCCGGGCGGGAGAAAAGGAAAAACTCCAAAAGAATCTACAGAACAAGCCAAAACATAAGAATAATAAATGTTTTTCTTGAGTCACTGCTGTCAGAGTTCTTTCACTCACTGGGCGTCACAGACCACCTCACCTCCCTAGGATGCCCTCCAACACTGTGCTGATCTCTGGACCTGTTGTGGGGGCTCTCAGATTCTAATCTGGTCCTACTCCTCTGTGTTTTGTCTCCAATGTCCACAGCTATCAGAACTAGTGTGTTTTCTTTTGTGGGAGCTCTAAATGACCTTTTATATATTCCATAGACACAGAGTCTGCCTAGTTGATCATATGGATTTAATCTGCAGCTTGTGCAGCTGGTGGGAAGGTTTTGGGTCTTCTTCTTTAGTCACACTGCCCCTGGATTTCAATTGTGGTTTTATTTCCACCTCTGCGTGTGGGTTGTCCACTGGAGTTTGCTCCTGAAGCTGCCCTGAAGGACTTGAGTTGGCCCCTGTGAGGGCCAGGTGTGGAGGCAGTGCAGCTGCTTGGATTGTGGGGGTTCTGGCAGCACCAGGTACTTAGGGTAGTTGGCAGGTAGGGCAGCAGGAAATATAGCACTTTAGAAAGGTATGGCAACCAGTACTGGCGAATACACTCCAGTATTCTTGCCCAGAGAATCCCTCTCCTGACGGAGAAGCCTGGAAGGCCATACTCTATAGGGTCTCAGTCAGACACTCCCAAAGCGACCCTGGGAACATAGATGCAAGACTGTTTTGCCTGTGGCAGCACTGCCCCAGTGAGAGTTGAGCATGAAGTTGGCACAGCTGCTTGGCTTGCGGGGACCCTGGCTGTGCCAAGTGTGCAGGGACACAGACTGCCTCTGCTGCAGGAGTTATGACCCTATCAGAGTCTTTTTTCGAGCCTCTTGTAGCTAGCGATCAGAATGCCTCTTTGGCCAGTCTTTCTCTGTAGCTCTGCCCATTCAGGCACTTAGAGAGCTCCCTTGCCTAGGGTCCTGTTATTCAGCGTGTCAGGCACATAGAGGCAGCCCTCTGGCTGGGGTCCTACTCTGTAGTTCAGTGCATCCAGAGTTTGATGGGACAGCCTTTCTATTGTTCAGCTGCCAATGCCGGTGTGTTGGGGGAGAGAGGCTATGGTGATGGCTCCACCCCCTCCCTATACGTGACTGAGCACAGCCTTTCGCCTTGCTTCCATGGCCACCCGGCTTTCCTTCAGAGGCATTTCCCAGCACAGTCTCCCTCCTTCACATCCCCTCAATCCGTCTCTCCATAGTCAACAGCAGACCTCACCCTGGGATTGCTGCACAATCCCTATACTCCAGCTCCCAGCCGCTGCGCCTTCCAGGGGATCTATGTCCCTGTCCAGGGTGTATATGGCTGTGGCAAGGACTGTCTGAGTCTCACTCCATTTAGGCTGCCACAGATCAGCTGTTTCATTCTCAGCCTTAAATGTTTCTCCTCTGACTCAGACAATTGCCCTGATGTGGGGATTGGACCCCTGCTTCAGTTCCCCCATTTGCCAAGGTCAGGTCCAATCCTACTAACACTTCTGTTTTTCCCCTACTTCCGTCGTCCTACCGAGTTTTGCACGGGTCTATATGTTCTTTTCCGCTGGTCAGGTACTCCTGTCCGCTCTCAGCTGTTCTGCGTGCACTTCTGTGTCTGAAGGTGTATTCTTGATGTTTCCATGGAGAGAGATGTACTCCATGTCCACCTACTCCTCTGCCATCTTTTTCTCCAGTTGAGCATATTTTTACGTCGGTCTCTAATTTCCTTTTTCTGCTCCATTGATCTATGTGTCTATCCCTTTACCAATACCACTCTGCCTTAGTTTGCTAGGGTTGCCTAACAAAGTGTGACAGACCAGGTGCCTTAAAATAGAAATTGATTTTCTCACAGTTCTGGAGGTTTATATCAAAGTGTTGGCAGGACTGGTTTCTTCTGAGGGGCTCTCCCCTTGGCTTGTAGATGGCCATCCTCTCCCTAAATCTTCACCTGATCTTCCCTCTGTGCTTGTCTGAATCCTAATCTTTTCTTATAAGGATACCACTCATATTGAATTAGGGTCCAACCATAAAACCTATCTCACCTTAATTTGAGAAGTACTGTACTGGTGGCAAGATTACTATTTTACTAGATTGCTTATGAATGTTAATGGCTATTATTTCTACTACAAGCTTTAAAAATAAACACAAAATATCTCAAGTGATTAGAAAAATTTTATTCATCATCCCAAACAGGATTATATATTACAAATTCTGATCAAAACAACATTAAAAGGTGTTTTCAGTAGTACCACAAACTATCTGTACCTGAAGATAAAGTCAAATAGTAAACTAAATGGCAACCCATGCCAGTATTCTTGCCTGGAGAATCCCATGGACAGAGGAGCCTGGCAGGCTACAGTCCATGGGGTTGCAAAGTGTTGGGCGCAACTTAGCAACTAAACAAAGTATACACTGAAATTTACTCACATTTAAAATATCACTTTGTTTAGAAAAATTAACATTTCTTCTGGTTATGATGTAAGACACACAAATAGCTACTTTGATTTTTATTTAACAAACACATGAACCATTCCCCATGCTCCGAATGAGTCATCGTAAGTCTATAAAATCTTGTAATTTTTTTAATGGTACTTGAGACAGTTTACATTGTTTTATAGAACAAAATACAACACTTCTAATTCTCCTCTACTGCCTTTCAACTCCATGGTGAGAGCTATGCATAAAAACATAGCAGCTTGGGTGGCTCATGGGTTCCAGTATTATCTCCGCATTGGGTTAGGTTGGGGGAGGGCAAGGAAGGCATTCTAAGATATAAGTTCTGAGAATAAAGAAACAGTGATTTCCCTCAAGAAAATTTATACTTGTCTCCTTTATAAGCACAGGTCCTATACAAAAAGTATTACCAATGAATTGCTCTGTCTGACTTATAAGCTATAATTAAGATTCCAGTCTGATGTGGAGCAGTTTAAAATAGCATCACAGACCCTGTTGATTCTTGCCTAGCTGAAACAGAAACATAAATCTGAGGGAAGAAGGTGGAAATGATTATTATCAATTCCCTTTAATAATACTGATATAGGTATCCATGGGTACAGAAAATTAAGTAAAGTAAGTATTCCAAATTCTCTCCCTCTCCAAATCGCTTATACCTGATTTTGGCTGGGCAGAGATTTACTAACAAGGAGGTGAGGGTTTACTTCCACAAAAGCTATAATATTGAGACAGAAGTTCAGGGCAGAGCAAGCACCAAATATAGGGAAGTACAGAGAGTGACCTGCTTGGGACCTAGGAACTAGGTAGCATGTGGAATAGCATAAGGAGACCCTAGAAGACAAGCACTTGACCAATAAAGTGGAAACACCTGTTTAATTTAGAGAAGGAAGCACCATGGTAATATCTCTGAATTCATAAACCATACAATTCAATGCCCTGTTATAATGAAACATTCTTTTTTTCCTAAGCAAATTTAGTCATGCAATCTTCTGAGTAGGGACTCTGTCCTACCACAATGTCTCCCATCCCATTTGAAGAATAATTAGAAAAGGATTTGGAAGTAAGAAACAGAACATTTCTTGAGTATTTACCTAATTTTAGGTTGATAATAGGTACACTTCATTTAAACCTAACTTTAAAAAGTCAGAAATATCCATCATTTCACCAATTCTCTCATATGGAAACTGAAGCTATGAGGTTCCCTACCATAAATCCCACATAATGAAGCTGGGACTCAAACTCCCGCCTAATTTAAAACTTTGTGCGCTTTATGCTAACATGCCACTTTCCGTAAGTGACATGTCAGAGGTGACTACCCTCGGTTGCAGGTCAGGAAGCAACAGTTAGAACTGGACATGGAACAACAGACTGGTTCCAAATAGGAAAAGGAGTACATCAAGGCTGTATATTGTCACTCTACTTATTTAACTTATATGCAGAATACATCGTGAGAAATGCTGGGCTGGAGGAAGCACAAGCTGGAATCAAGACTGCTGGGAGAAATATCAGTAACCTCAGATATGCAGATGACACCACCCTTATGGCAGAAAGTGAAGAAGAACTAAAGAGCCTCTTGATGAAAGTGAAAGAGGAGAGTGAAAAAGTTGGCTTAAAGCTCAACATTCAGAAAACGAAGATCATGGCATCCGGTCCCATCACTTCATGGGAAATAGATGGGGAAACAGTGGAAACAGTGTCAGACTTTATTTCTTTTGGGCTCCAAAATCACTGCAGATGGTGACTGCAGCCATGAAATTAAAAGATGCTTACTCCTTGGAAGGAAAGTTATGACCAACCTAGATAGCATATTTAAAAGCAGAGACATTACTTTGCCAACAAAAGTCCGTCTAGTCAAGGTTTTTCCTGTGGTCATGTATGGATGTGAGAGTTGGACTATAAAGAAAGCTGAGCACCGAAGAATTGATGCTTTTGAACTGTGGTGTTGGAGAAGACTCTCAAGAGTCCCTTGGACTGCAAGGAGATCCAACCAGTCCATCCTAAAGGAGATCAGTCCAGGGTGTTCATTGGAAAGACTGATGTTGAAGCTGAAACTCCAATACTTTGGCCACCTGATGCTGTCTCATGAGAAAAGACCCTGATGCTGGGAAAGATTGAGGGCAGGAGAAGGGCATGACAGAGGATGAGACAGTTGGATGGCATCACTGACTCAATGGACATGGGTTTGGGTGGACTCCGGGAGTTGGTGATGGACAGGGAGGCCTGGCATGCTGCAGTTTATGGGGTCACAAAGAGTCGGACACAAAGGAGAGACTGAACTGAACTGAGCCTGGGTCTTAGTGACAGATGAAGAGGAGGAAGAAAGAGAAATAGCTGCTGGAACATTTCTTCAGAGAAATCCTCTTGACTGATCAAAAACTAGAATTTTTCCCAGGCTTTAAAGCTGTTACAAATTATGACTATGTGTTAGAAGGTGGGAATGTGGCACTTTCTCTGACCAGGTTTTGAGGGAGAAATGTCCCCTGAGTATTTATAACATGGAGAACAAAAGAACTGTTCAGTTTCCAGAAGATGGAACCAGGGACTTACAGACATTGGAAGCCTTAGCTTTGTGACAGTGGGTGAGGGTTTACTGGAATGTGGGAACTCACTACAAGCGTGTTTCCTAGATACAGCTCTGGTCCCAGTCTATAAACCCCTGCTTTCCTATGTAATTTCTTGCTGTCCTATGTGCCATTTGAAGTTTTATAGCCTATAAGGCTAGAATCCATGGTTTAGGTCACAAAGAAAAAGAAATGAGCACAGTCTGTTCTCAACTACTTGCATCCATAAGAGAGTATCAATAAAGAGAAAAAGAAAGGAGTCTGCAGAAATTGGCACTTCGTGGACTGGTGTTAATGGTTTCCTGGAGAAGTGGAAGGTACAAGTAGAAATGGGATACATCTTGAGCCTAAGGGAATCAGATGCTCCTGGATATTGAGAATATCATGACCAAAGGCTAATGCCTCCAAACATGAACTATTTCACCGTTTGGAGATAAGGTATGTTTTAGATAAAGTTATGAAGACAGTGTAAGCATTTTGGACAAGAAAGAAACACTTCCCTTTATCACCTCAGGCTCTCAATCTGAGCAGAAAAATATTAAGTGGGGAACGGCAAAAACATCCTGTAAACTTCTCAGTCAAGCAGTTAAGCAGGCATAAAGATTCTGTGCTATGGGACTTCCCTGGTGGTCCAGTGGTTAAGACTTGGTGCTTCCTGTGCAAGGGGTACAGATTTGATCCCTGGTTGGGGAACAAAGGTCCCACATGCTGAGTGTAAGCGTTAGTCATTCATGTCTGACTCCTTGCGATCCCATGGACTGTAACTTCTCAAGCTCCTCTGTCCATGGATTTCTCCAGGCAAAAATAGTGGAGTGGGGTAGCCATTCCCTTCTCCAGCGGATCTTCCTGACACAACCAAAAAAATTTTTTTATTAAAAAAAAAAAAAATGACACTGTGCTGTGATCAGTGAAACAGGCATGTACTGGGAGTCATGGCACTCTTCAGTTAAGAGACCCAACTGTTTCTTGCTCAGCTCACTCCTTTCTGTGCTTGTTTATTCAGCTATAAACCAAAAGGGTTAAAATGAATGTTGCAGTGAGGCTCCCTCGGGCTCTTAAAATTCAAGCTGATTTTCACTTGAGTGCTAACGTGTTTGGGGGAATGGTGGCACACATTCTGCCATCTAGTGGTCATATTTCAGGGTTTGTCCCACTGCTCAGCTTCTCAGGATGGCTCCATTTGGAGAACTGAGATTTTATTCCAGGATCCAGATGTCAGCAGTTGCAGCAGAGGCAAGAAGGACAAGAGCTCCCTGCTGAGAGAAGGAATGAGTGGCCACCTGGTTGTCAAGTGAGAGACTGTCAATCTTGACTCTCAGGACCTCTCTGGGGACATCCATGGATATATAACTTCTACCAAGTTAACATAAGAGGTTTTCTCCTCGGAAGGCAGGCAAACTGTACATAGAAATGGTCAGATTAGGAAAATTACTGCTGGAATACGCAGGTGAGGAAAGAAAAGTGATCTGATGAGGCGCCAGTTAGTGGATCCAAGGCCTCTGGTCACTTAGCAGAGTGCAAGGTTAAGAAGCACAGAATGAAGTATAACTGAATCTATCAGAGCAAGCCTGGCCTTCAGAGTTTAGGGAAGGGCTTTCATTCTGCAAACTTAGCGTAGGATCCAAGATCTGAAGCCTGTGAAACCAGAAGACAGTCAAAAAAAAAAGGTATTTGAGCAGCCAGTTGTGTACAAGGGGATAGATATGGAACCTCTATCAATGTGGACACAAGACAGTTTAGACTCTGAACCCTTCAGGGACAGATAAAAAGAAATAACCTAAACAGAGAGTGGGTAAGACCCTCCCACCCTGGCGAACAGTGGGAAACCCAATCTGAAATGGGTAGAAATGTGTAGTGTATACACTTCTAGATGTTAAGTTTGTGCAAGGTTTCTCACTAAACAAGCTGGATTTTGCCCAGGAACACTAAAATTACCTGTTAAAATTTTTCGATCATGAAAAAGTTAAGGTTCAGCTATTTAGAATTTGGGTATAATTTCTATGGGCTGATTTTCTAGCAAAGAGAAAGTTGATTACAATGACCAGTCATTTGGGGACAAGTTTACTGGTAACTCTAAAATTTAATTGTGTTATTTATGAGTAGACCCAATGAAAACACACTGAAAGTTCATCCTAAGAGAGGAAGGTCACTGGTTATCATGTATCAAAAAAAGTTTTTGTTATTCTTTAATTTGTAGTGATATGGTCATAGGTTGTACCTTTTCTCAACTTTGCTTTAGGAAAAACTTTCAGCCCATTCTATCTTCTAGTTTCCATCTATGATAGTACTATTATTTTCTAGTTTTAGAGGAAAATCTGCCAGTTTGGTCCAGAAAGTAGTCCTAAGCAACCTAGATAAAATGTAAGATGGCTTCCTATCCTGGACAAAGAAAACATATCATGCTTCCTGTGCCTGATATCCCTTTACCTGTCACTTAGAATACACAGTCAAAGTGACTCATGAAGAGATGTATCTTCAAGGGAGAAAAGAAACCAGGGGTTTCAGAGCGGGTGGTACTTGATAAAGTAGGGATGTTTCAGTCCTTGCTCCTCCCCAATATTCAACAGAGAGGACAACTGGGAATGGATACAAACTTTATAAACACGATGATCTCAGGCGGGGAACAGCTGCCAGGTTTGCCACTTATGTGCATTTCAGAGTTCTGATGTAGTGTTGGAAGAGGAGAGGGAACAGGCAGGTTTACATACCATGGAAATTGGTTCAGGGGCCAAAAGTGAAAGATATGGAACTGTAACTGATGAATAAATACAATGAGGAGTACATTTATAAAAAGTAGAGGTATTTCTATTAATATTTTAGGGTTAACATTAAAATTGGGATTGATAAGGATTATAAATTCATAAAATATTAGTGACCATGAATCACTCATATTTTACCTATTGATTGAGAATGAAATAAGGAAAATAAGTTTTATGAAATCACAGCCCTTTGAAATCATGTCTGGTAGCATAGTCTCACTTGAATGATTTGTCAAATGAGTACTATCAGGTCAGTGAAAATATTCTCACAATGGCTGAAAATTGAAGCATCACACACACATAAGTTTTCTTTTCACTTCAAACATGAAAATAGAAGGTGTATGAACATTTACATATCTTTGACAAGACTAGAAATAAACGGTCATTTTCTTATATGATGCCCTGTGCTCTGAATCAATTCCACACCAGGTTGCTTGTAAAAGGAATCACCTCACATCTTTTCTTGACATCACCTGAAATCTGACCACTTGATTATTAATTCAGCCTCCACAACCTTAAAAGTAGCCCTAACATACAGGCTTCAAGGAGTTAAAATTTTACTGGTATATACCCTTCCTTAATTTCACCTGGTAAGCCCACCTTCCAGTGCAAACATTATTTAACATTCTGAAAGCAGTTATAGAACATATCATATTCTGTATAAGGAATATTCTTCAAGGGGTGAGGGGTTTCCCTCAAAGGAACTGGGTTGCTTAACAAAGGGAGGGGGTAAAGAGGCAGGCGTCTATCTCACTCATGTCTTCCTCGCCACTGTAACCTAGTTCACAAGGCACATGGAGACTAATAAATGTCAGATGAGAGAATGGTATCAGATGGCTCAGGAGTTAGGACTCTCTGTATCTTCAAACTTTTCATATTTCTTTGGTTCCTACTTATGTTTGACATGTATCTTTTTAAACAGTTATCTCCCTTTTGTGCAGGAGGGGAATTCTATTAATACCATTTCGACCTACTGTCTCAGTACAATTGGATAACTTCATCCCACTCAGAAACAGGCCAGACTCCATTGGGCAACACGTTCGGGGGAGAACGCTTCCAGTCCCATGTCTTTATAGGAATCTTCCAGGTCTTACCGTAGTTGGCTTCGATGTACTCGACGGTTTCACAGGGCACACGAAACTTTGTGTCTACAAACTCAGTCCAGCACAGTGTAAACTTGGGAAACAGGTACCTGTGGCAAAACAGGCAATGTGGAGAGGAGTGAGGCTCCAACAGTGGAAGTTTAGCTGAGGAACCCACAGCTAGTGTACTCTGGGCCAAAGGACAGTCCTCTTCCATTCAACAGCTTTGGGCAACAGATACAGGGGACATTTTGTTGTCAATTGTCCAGCATCTCCTTCCTTTTCTAATGTTAATTGTATCCCAGTTTCACTCCCTAGTCCCAGTCCCTATGGTCCAAAAGCGGCTGACTCCACTCCTAGGCTCCAGAGATGGGCGTAAAGAGACTCAGACCTAACCAGTAAATTATAGTCATTAGGTCAGGGAAGGGAATTTATACAAATTAGGCAAATGGAAATCAGTCTTGGAATTTCTGTTGGAACTACCGGGGGAAGAAGTGTTCTTGTGCAGAGGTTTCTAAGCTGTGGGATGGAAGCTGAGAACTGCTGGTAGCCATCTTTGCTGTTAGCAGGGAGAGCCTGTCTGAGACTGCAGCTAAAGCAAAAGTTGCCAAAAGATGGAGGCAAATGATAAGAGTCTGGAAAACCCTGGGGAAGTGTTTCAGTTTGGCCGTGACAATTCCTTAAATACATAAATATATAAATATTCTTTTTTAATACATTTCTAGTATTTGAAATTCGTATACATTGAGGGAGGCACATATAGCAAGTGAGAGAGGAAACAAAAACCTTCCTAGTTAGCCAGAGAACCTAAATAAATCCTGGCAATATATGACATTTTCCAACAACAGCATCACAAATACTTGTGTCTTTGTGACAGGTCAAGTTAATTTCTCTGTCCTGGGTTTCACTGTGGTCCTAAATGGCTTTTGATAATGCTAGATAGCTAAAGAAGAAATTCCCAGGCTCAGAGTATTTCTTAAACTCTTTTTCTAACTTGTACAGTAGTGAGAATTTCATACCACAATATGTGAACAAGGTAAGACCCACTATATATTGGCTTTTAAGCAAAGCTTCACCCCACCCCCTCCTCAGATGCAAGAATAGAGATCCTATGCTTGATGTCCTGTATTTCAACAATAATTCTCTGAAAAAAAAAAAAAAGTTATACAAACCACCTTCTTCCTGCTCTGCCTTTTATCACTTGCCCTTTTAATTTCTATTCTCAGTCTCAAACTTTTTTCTTTCTTATTTTTAATAGGTTGCACGTCATTATATCTCTATCAAATTCAAACTGCTACTAAAAGACCCCAACTAAAGAACACTAAAATGAGCAGCATCCGTGTAAGGTGATGCTTCCTTCACAGCATGGATTTTGCAGGGAAAAAGACAGGCTGACCCTAAGATGCTCTCCCAGGCTTCTACCTTGCTTCCATTCCTCACAAGAACCCACCTCCCTCCCCTTTTTTCCCTTTCTTTCTTTCATCTCAAATGCAAAAGAATCTCTCTAAGCTAGCCCAAGGAATATGTTATAATGAATTTAACTCAACTCATTGCAGAATTATTTCAATTAGTAAGTTTTGTTACTAAAACATGTTTCTTAAAGATATTTTGTATCAGTAAAAAGCTCTATATTACAAAGAGAACTAGAAGGTTTGTTAGATTTAAGTTTATATAGTTTATATTATAGACTGTGTTGTTGCTTTCTGAGAAATATTTCTTTCCTTCACAACATGGTAAGAACCTTTAGTAATAAGATTTGAAGTAGCAATACCAGAGATGAAAGAAACGTAAAATATCAGAGGATTAAATAGAAAAGGAACAGAGAAAAAAACAGATTCAAAGTGTAATCATATTACAGAAAAAGGGATCTAACGGGGATGTTCTTCAAGGAAAGGTCAGTTCTCATATATTTTGCTTCTCAATATCATGTTTTACTAGCAGATGAACTTAAAGCCACAGATGAAAATGACAGGCTGAGCAATTCTAAAGAAAGCAACAAGTCCCTTCTACCCAAACCAATAGGTGCTGGCAGTTAATAGACAATCCCAGCTGGCTTCTATGAAAAGAAGGCCACAGCAAATTTCAATGCTGAGGAAGAAATAGGATACAGCATAGTTCCACCATCTGCTGGTCCCAATTTTACTCTGCACACTCATATTCATGGAATTGCTTATTTTGCCATGAGATATAACCATCCATCATCAGCCTCTACCGTCCGCAATCAGATGCTGGTCAGCAGAATGTCCACCTGTCGCATCTTATCAAGTTGACACACTGAAGTTGAAATGAGACAGAAATCATCGTCTATCTAGTAAAATAGGCCAGAAAACTTCCCTCTCAAATTTTATCCTCTACAGTTTTAGAAAAGAGGTACAAGAATGAAAAGAATGAAAAACCGTCCCATTTAGATCCCTGGCGTGCTGCAGTCCACGGGGTCACAAAGAGTCATGACTGAGTGTTTGAACCGAACTGAACTGGAAAGAATGAAAAACCAGGATGACAGGGTGGGTGAGAATACTACAAATTTTATCAAAGCTTTCATAAAATAAAATGTTCAAAGCTTTCACTGAACAATGAAAGATTTACAAACAAAAATAAAACATTTAAAATATACAAAAATCTTAAAATTACTCAAAGACAATTTAACTCAAATGTTAATTTTTGTTCCTAAATAGAAATATCCCTAAAACTGTGGTTTTCTTTTCACAAGATAATTTTTAAGCCTTTCAGCAAAAAGAAAACTCCAGCTTCCTAGGAAAAGAAATAGGGAAGGTAAACAAACCAGAAAATGTAAAAACTGACTGTAAAATGGGATTGTGGAGAGGAAGTTGTGGGGGTAAAGGTGTTAAGTGACTCAGAACAGCACACTCTGTCCAGGTTACCAGTGAATAATAACGAAGACTATAATATAGTCAATGTTATTTTAGCTTTTAAAGCCCAGATTAAGTTCTCCTAAGCAGTTTTTACTTTAAAGCTCTGAGATAGGATCCAAAATGTGAACAGATTTAATTCAGACTAAGCAAGCCCCAATAAGAATGTGAGTTCAAGGGATCTTATCACACAAAAAAATCCATTTATTTTCTATTTCATACCGCTTTTACTTTATTTTAGTTTTGCAAAAAACAGTAGTTAGAATTTAGTTGGAATAGATCATTTTTCCCTCACAGACATCCTTAAAATCTGTAAAACTACTTATTGGTGGCTGGATAAACTAATTTCATCAACTGTACAAACTATAAACATAATAGCTAAGTGACAAACACTGTTTCTACTGTTGTTAGCTAGGCTAAGTGAGAATCTATTACAACCGAATCTGACCTTTTTAAACTTAAGTTTGCATTAAACTCTAGAGTTGGAATAGCAAAGCCATTTTTTAAAGAATTTCTTGCAAAACAACACTAGTGTATTCTCATTACCAATTCTGTCTCCACTTTTAACTCTTAATGTCTTTTTCTTGTGTAACTGCAGTGCCTAAGCCCTCTAGCATACTGCTTAATAAAAGCAGAGACAGTACACATTCTTACGTTTTATTTTAAAAGAAGGGCTTCTATGTTCAGAAGCCCTTCTCTTAAAATCAGAAAAAAAAAAACAAACAACCTACAGCCTGTTATACAAAGTGAAGTAAGTCAGAAAGAAACAAATATTGTGTATTAACGCATATATGTAGAATCTAGAAAAATTGTACTGATGAACCTATTTGGAGGGAAGGAATGGAGACACAGATGTAGGGAACAGACTTGCACCCACAACGGGGGAAGGAGAGAGTGGGATGAATGCAGGAAGGAGCCAAAGGCATATATACACGATCATGTAAATAGATAGCTGGTGAGAAGTTGCCATGTAACACAAGGAGCCCAGCCTGGCACTCTATGATGACCCAGAGCGGGGGGTGATGGGAGCTGGAAGGCTCAAGAGGGAGGGGAGATATGTATAATTATGGCTAATTCACATTGTTGTATGACAGAAACCAACACAGTACTGTAAAGCAATTTCCCTCAATTAAAAACTAAATTTAATTAAAATTAATTAATGATTAAGAAAAGGACAAGCGCTTCCCGAGTTTTACCATTAAACATGATTGCTCACTTTAGGTCTTTGGTATATTCCCTTTACCAGGTTTAAAGAAATTTCAGATCCCTTTACTCCAAGTTTACTAAAAGGTCTTTTGTTATTGTTAATTATGAAATATATCAAATGTCTTTAATGTCATCTATTGAAATAATCATGTACTTTTTAATTCCTTTAATCTTCAAGTGTTGAGAATTACACACACTACAAAATTCTATTCTTCTACATTTCATTTAGAATAT
Organism: Nanger dama; assembly: GCA_917880005.1. Taxonomy (NCBI): domain Eukaryota; kingdom Metazoa; phylum Chordata; class Mammalia; order Artiodactyla; family Bovidae; genus Nanger; species Nanger dama. The sequence goes on along the minus strand of CAKJTW010000025.1, from coordinate 21,889,599 downwards.
TTTCCTCTGTGTTCACTAAGACAGTAATTTCCCTTGAAATTTTTTTTTGGTACTGTTCAAGTTCAGTTTTGCTATTAGTCAAAATGAATGCATTAATGTAAGTTTTTTTTCCAAAAATAAATTATTTAATATAGGGAATAATTTATACTATGAAGGCATTGTAAAAGTTTCCTATAGATTTTCTAAGTCTTTGGTAGGGAAAAGAAAAGAAAAGGAGAATTTTTAATTAGCAATTCAATTTCATTAATGAGTATAAGTTATTTAGGTGTTCTTGAGTTGATATTGTTATTATTTCCAGAAAATTTTATCATTTTCCACATTTTACCTAATTATCACACTTGAGACTTGTCTTCAGTTCAGTTCAGTTCAGTTGTTCAGTTGTGTCTGACTCTGTAACCCCATGAATTGCAGCACGCCAGGCCTCCCTGTCCATCACCATCTCCTGGAGTTCACTCAGACTCACGTCCATCGAGTCCGTGATGCCATCCAGCCATCTCATCCTCTGTCGTCCCCTTCTCCTCCTGCCCCCAGTCCCTCCCAGCATCAGAGTCTTTTCCAATGAATCAACACTTCACATGAGGTGATCAAAGTACTGGAGTTTCAGCTTTGGCATCATTCCTTCCAAAGAAATCCCAGGGCTGATCTCCTTCAGAATGGACTGGTTGGATCTCCTTGCAGTCCAAGGGACTCTCCAGAGTCTTCTCCAGCACCACAGTTCAAAAGCATCAATTCTTCGGCGTTCAGCTTTCTTCACAGTCCAACTCTCACATCCATACATGACTACTGGAAAACCATAGCTTTGACTAGATGGACCTTTGTTGGCAAAGTAATGTCTCTGCTTTTGAATATGCTATCTAGGTTGGTCATAATGAAAGGTTGTTGTTGAATCACGACGCTGGATTCTTGGCCCCCGGAGGAGAAGAATTCAATCCGGGGCCAGAGACGAGGCTGGATCGCTCAGAGCTTTTGTGTAACAAAGTTTTAGTAAAGTATAAAGGAGATAGAGAAAGCTTCTGACATAGGCATCAGAAGGGGGTAGAAAGAGTACCTGCTTGTTAGTTTTAGCAATGAGTTTATATATTCTCCAACTAATCCAAAGAAGGTCTGGTAAACCTCCAGGCTGTAAACACCTCACCAGACCTACTCCCATAATTTACATTTTAAGATAACAGAATTAGCCAGAAGGTTTAATCCAGAGACTGTCCTCAGGCAGAATACATTGCTGTTATATAATCCTTATAAAGAGAAGGTTTAATCCAGAGACTGCCCTCAGGCAGAATACATTGTTGTTATATAATCCTAAGGAATGTAGAGAAATAAGTTTGTCCTTTCTTCCTCCTTGAGAATTCCAGACCCCTCTCTCCTTGGGGACCCCTAGACTTCTTATCAACCTGCCTCGGAAATGACTCTGTCAATAACTTTCCTTCTAAGGAGTAAGTGTCTTTTAATTTCATGGCTGCAGTCACCATCTGAGGTGATTTTGGAGCCAAAAAAAAATAAAGTCTGACACTGTTTCCACTGTTTCCCCATCTATTTCCCATGAAGTGATGGGACCAGATGCCATGATCTTTGTTTTCTGAATGTTGAGCTTTAAGCCAACTTTTTCACTCTCCTCTTTCACTTTCATCAAGAGGCTTTTTGTTCCTCTTCACTTTCTTCCATTAGGATGGTGTTATCTGCATATCTGAGGTTACTGATATTTCTCCCAGCAGTCTTGATTCCAGCTTGTGCTTCATCCAGCCCAGAGTTTCTCATGATGTATTCTGCATATAAGTTAAATAAGCAGGGTGACAATATACAGCCTTGATGTACTCCTTTTCCTATTTGGAACCAGTCTGTTGTTCCATGTCCAGTTCTAACTGTTGCTTCCTGGCCTGCATATAGGTTTCTCAAGAGGCAGGTCAGGTGGTCTGGTATTCTCATCTCTTTCAGAATTTTCCACAGTTTCTTGTGATCCACACAAAGGCTTTGGCATAGTCAATAAAGCAGAAATAGATGTTTTTCTGGAACTCTCTTGCTTTTTCCATGATCCAGCGGATGTTGGCAATTTGATCTCTGGTTCCTCTGCCTTTTCTATAACCAGCTTGAACATCTGGAAGTGCATGGTTCACGTATTGCTGAAGCCTGGCTTGGAGAATTTTGAGCATTACTTTACTAGCATGTGAGATGAGTGCAATTGTGCGGTAGTGTGAGTATTCTTTGGCATTGCCTTTCTTTGGGATTGGAATGAAAACTGACCTTTTCCAGCCCTGTGGCCACTGCTGAGTTTTCTGGCATATTGCTGGCATATCGCGTGCAGTACTTTCACAGCATCATCTTTCAGGATTTGAGATAACTCAACTAGAATTCCATCACCTCCACTAGCTTTGTTCATAGTGATGCTTTCTAAGGCCCACTGGACTTCACATTCCAGGATGTCTGGCTCTAGGTGACTGATCATACCATCGTGATTATCTTGGTCATGAAGATCTTTTTGTACAGTTCTTCTGTGTATTCTTGCCACCTCTTCTTAATATCTTCTGCTTCTGTTAGGTCCATACCATTTCTGTCCTTTATGAAGTCCACCTTTGCATGAAATGTTTCCCTGGTGTCTCTAATTTTCTTGAAGAGATCTCTAGTCTTTCCCATTCTGTTGTTTTCCTCTATTTCTTTGCATTGATCGCTGAGGAAGGCTTTCTTCTCTCCTTGCTATTCTCTGGAACTCTGCATTCAGATGCTTATATCTTCCCTTTTCTCTTTTGCTTTTTGCTTCTCTTCTTTCCACAGCTATTTGTAAGGCCTCCCCAAACAGCCATTTTGCTTTTTTGCATTTCTTTTCTTGGGGATGGTCTTGATCCCTGTTTCCTGTACAGTGTCACCAACCTCCATCCATAGTTCAGCAGGCTGTCTATCTATCAGATCTAGGCTCTTAAATCTATTTCTCACTTCCACTGTATAATCATAAGGGATTTGATTTAGGTCATACCTGAATGGTCTAATGGTTTTCTCTACTTTCTTCAATTTAAGTCTGAATTTGGCAATAAGGAGCTCATGATCTGAGCCACAGTCAGCTCCTGGTCTTGTTTTTGCTGACTGTATAGAGCTTCTCCATCTTTGGCTGCAAAGAACAGAATCAATCTGATTTCGGTGATGACCATCTGGTGATGTCCATGTGTAGAGTCTTCTCTTGTGTTGTTGGAAGAGGGTGTTTGCTATGACCAGTGTGTTCTCTGGCAAAACTCTCTTAGCCTTTGCCCTGCTTCATTCCATATTCCAAGGCCAAATTTGCCTGTTACTCCAGGTGTTTCATGACTTCCTACTTTGCATTCCAGTCCCCTATAATGAAAAGGACATCTTTTTTGGGTGTTAGTTCTAAAAGGTCTTGTAGGTCTTCATAGAACCATTCAACTTCAGCTTCTTCAATGTTACTTGTTAGGGCATAGACTTGTATTACTACCACTCCTTGGCGAGACTTGTCTTAGTAGTCCACAGATTTTCTTTTCAGTCAGTGTAACAAAGCTGAGAGTATAAACTCTAAAGCCAGACATCCAGGGTTTGAGTATTGAATATTGTCTTTAATTTTACCTTTTATAATTTAAGAACTAGCATTTTGATTTGTTGGTCTTTGCTACTGTTTTTTTGTTTCATTAATATCTTCTCCTGGTTTCCTTTCTTCACTTTCCTTGGACTGACTGTGCTGTTCTTTTAATTTCTTCAGTTGGTAACTGTAGTTTTTTTAAATCTATTCTTTCATACTTAACTGTTTTTAAGGCTACAAGTTTACCTCTATCCTTTTAACTGAATTCTACAAGTTTTGATATGTAGTACATTTATCAACTTGTGTAAATGCTCCATTTATAGTGGATAAGAAAGTGTATTCACCATTTGCTGGATGAAGACTTTTATATATCAATACATCAAATAGATCAAGCTTGTTGATGTTGTCCATATCTTCAATATTTTGGGGATTCCATGGTGGCTCAGATGGTAAAGAATCTGCCTGCAATGTAGGAGACCTGGTATCAGTCCCTGGGTTGGAAAGATCCCCTGGAGAAGGGAACAGCTACCCACTCTAGTATTCTGGCCTGGAGAATACTATGGACAGAGCAGCTTGGCAGGCTATAGTCCATGCGTCACAGAGAGTCGGACACGACTTTCACTTCACTTCAATAATTTTACTGGTATTTTCTTTGCTTGAATAAGCAGTTTTTAAAATAAAAGTATTACCAAAATCTCCCACCATATTTGTGGACATGTCAAATATTCATCATCATTTCATCAGTTTTCAGTTTATGTATTTCAAAGGTATATTGCTACAGTCATTACAGTTACAGCCATGAATATTATTTCTTCTTGGTGGACTATTCCTTTGTAAAATTATACAGTGGGCCTTTTAATCCTTTAACATCCTTTAACATTCCCTTCAATAAAATTCTACTTTGTCTGATACTAGAATTACAGTACAATTTTCCTTGGTTAATAGTACTGGGGTATATCTTTTCCATCCCTATAATTTTCAAGCTTCCTGTGTGGTTTTGCTTTAATTTTGCTTTTTCCAAGCATGTCATAGCTAAATGGTGTTTTATTTGATGATCTTTATCTTTTTATAGGTTAGCTTAATCTGTGAATATTTACTGTAATAAATTATGTAGTTGGACATATTTTGAACTCTATAGCTAATTGTCTGATTTTATGTCCTGGATTCACCAATTATTAGTTGTGTGACCTTGGCCAATCTCTTCGTGCTTTAACCTCATTCATAAAATGAAGGTACTAGCAGTACCTCAGAAAGATATTAGCATAGAATGCATATATAAATGTAAAGTGCACAGAATAGTATACAACACACATATAACAATGCTGACTATTTTATGCTTATTTTTACATGTTTTCAGTTTACTATGCTTTTTCTTTGTCCCATCTTTCCTATTTTCATTTGGATTGGTAAAGGTTTATAAATTATCTTTTGTTCTGCTTGTCTGGAAGTTTTAAATAATACTTCTATCCAGTAGGAATTAATGTCTGTAATATTTACTGTTTATTTTCAACAAATGTAACACTATAAAATTTTCTAATAAAGACTAAATGTATGCAGAATCTTTATACTCTTCCTTAACATGGGACTTAGTATACTTATTCCTTGAAAACATAACAAATCTCCTTCTCAACTTATTTTTTAACATACTATCTTCTTTTTGTAAACCAGACAAGAGCTAACAAATTTACTGACATGTTTGATCCATTTCTGTGGCCACCATTATTCCATATATATCAACTCTTCCTTTTGGGTTCTTTAAAATAGAGTTTTAATGTACATCTGTAAAAATACACTTTCTTAGTCTTTGTACATATGCAAATGAGTTTATCTTGACCTCTCTTGAGTACTAGTTTTAAGTGTACATAACATTCTTACTTGAGAGTTATTTCTTCTCAACTTTTGGAAGATATTACTCCATTATCTTCTGTGCTCCATTGTTGCTGAGGTATATCTGCTTTTCTTCTATGAGCAATCTATTGTCTCTGGTAACTTGTAAATTTTTTTTGATTTGGGTATTATTGTTTCTTTAAGAAGCATCCAGATGTAGATTTATTACTTATCCTGCTTCAGTTCAGTCAGTCAGTCGTGTCTGACTCTTTGCCACCCCATGAACCGCAGCACGCCAGGCCTCCCTGTCCATCACCAACTCCCAGAGTCCACCCAAACCCATGTCCATCGCGTCGGTGATGCCATCCAACCATCTCATCCTCTGTCGTCCCCTTCTCCTCCTGCCCTCAATCTTTCCAGCATCATGGTCTTTTCCAATGAGTCAGCTCTTTGCATCAGGTGGTCAAAGTATTGGAGTTTCAGCTTTATCATCAGTCCTTCCAAAGAACACCCAGGACTGATCTCCTTTAGGATGGATTGGTTGGATCTCCATGCAGTCCAAGGTGGTCATGTATGAATGTGAGAGCTGGACTATAAAGAAAGCTGAGCACAGAAGAATTGATGCTTTTGAACTGTGGTAATGGAGAAGACTCTTGAGAGTCCCTCAGACTGCAAGGAAATCCAACCAGTCCATCCTAAGGGAGATCAGTCCTGGGTGTTCATTGGAAGGACTGATGTTGAAGCTGAAACTCCATCATTTGTCACCTGATGTGAAGAGCTGACTCATTTGAAAAGACTCTGATGCTGGGAAAGATTGAGGGCAGGAGGAGAAGGGCACGACAGAGGATGAGATGGCTGGATGGCATCACCGACTCGATGGACATGGGTTTGGGTGGACTCTGGGAGTTGGTGATGGACAGGGAGGCCTGGCGTGCTGCGGTTCATGGAATCGCAGAGTCGGATACGACTGAGCGACTGAACTGAACTGACTAGATGGACCTCTGTTGGCAAAGTATTATCTCTGTTTTTTAATGTGCTGTCTAGGTTGGTCATAACTTTCCTTCCAAGGAGTAAGTGTCTTTTAATTTCATGGCTGCAGTCACCATCTGCAGTGATTTTGGAGCCCCGAAAATAAAGTCAGCCACTGTTTCCACACTTTCTCCATCTATTTCCCATGAAGTGATGGGACCAGATGCCATAATCTTAATTTTCTGAATGTTGAGCTTTAAGCCAACTTTTCCCTCTCTCCTCTTTCACTTTCATCAAGTGCTTTTTAGTTCCTCTTTACTTTCTGCCATAAAGGTGGTGTCATCTGCATATCTGAGGTTATTGATATTTCTCCCAGCAATCTTGATTCCAGCTTGTGCTTCCTCCAGCCCAGCGTTTCTCATGATGGACTCTGCATATACGTTAAATAAGTAGGGTGACAATATACAGCTTTAACGTACTCCTTTTCCTATTTGGAACCAGTCTGTTGTTCCATGTCCAGTTATAACTATTTGATCGTGACCTGCATACAGATTTCTCAAGAGGCAGGTCAGGTGGTCTGGTATTCCCATCTTTTTCCAGAATTTTCCAGTTTATTGTGATCCACACAGTCAAAGGATTTGGCATAACGCAGAAATAGGTATTTTTCTGAAACTCTCTTGCTTTTTTGATGATCCAGCAGATGTTGGCAATTTGTTCTCTGGTTCCTTTGCCTTTTCTAAAACCAGCTTGAACATTTGAAGTGCATGGTTCACGTACTGCTGAAGCCTGGCTTGGAGAATTTTGAGCATTGCTTTACTAGCGTGTGAGATGAGTGCAATTGTGCGGTTCCTTTGCCTTTTCTAAAACCAGCTTGAACATCTGAAGTGCATGGTTCATGTACTGCTGAAGCCTGGCTTGGAGAATTTTGAGCATTGCTTTACTAGCATGTGAGATGAGTGCAATTGTGCGGTAGTTTGAGCATTGTTTGTCATTGCCTTTCTTTGGGATTGGAATGAAGACTGACCTTTTCCAGTCCTGTGGCCACTGCTGACTTTTCCAAATTGGCTGGCATATTAAGTGCAGCACTTTTACAGCATCATCTTTCAGGATTTGAAACAGCTCAACTAGAATTCCATCACCTCCACTAGTTTTGTTCATAGTGATGCTTCCTAAGCCCCTCTTGACTTCACATTCCAGGATGTCTGGCTCTAGGTGAGTGATCATACCATCATGATTATCTGAGTTGTGAAGATCTTTTTACACAGTTCCTCTGTGTATTCTTGCCACCTCTTAGTATCTTCTGCTTCTGTTAGGTCCATTTCTGTCCTTTATTGAGCCCATCATATTTCTAATTTTCTGGAAGAGATCTCTAGTCTTTCCCATTCTATTATTTTCCTCTATTTCTTTGTACTCATCAATGAGGAAGGCTTTCTTTTCTCTCCTTGCTTTTCTTTGGAACTCTGCATTCAAATGGGTATATCTTTACTCTTCTCCTTTGCTTTTCTCTTCCCTTCTTTTCATAGCTATTTGTAAGCCCTCCTCAGACAGCCATTTTGCTTCTTTGCATTTCTTTTTCTTGGGGATGGTCTTGCTCCCTGTCTCCTGTACAATGTCACAGACCTCTGTCCATAATTCATCAGGTACTCTGTCGTTCAGATCTACTCCCTTAAATCTATTTGTCACTTCTACCCTATAATCATAAGGGATATGATTTAGGTCATTCCTGAATGGTGTAGTGGTTTTCCCCACTTTCTTCAATTTATCCTGCTTATCTGTCTTTAATTTAGAAATTCTGTTTAAATACTGCTTTTTCATTATTTACTCCATTCTCTTTTAGCTCAGCTACATATTTTAGATATATCCATCAGTAATATTTAGAGCAAAGGGAATATGACAAAGTGAGAATTACTCTGCCACATTAATCATGTCATTAGCGTCGATTCTGCCCATAGTTTTCTAAACATTTCTAAGAATCAACTGTTGAAAACCAAAGTTACAGCATGCTGACTAGTATTTTTGAACCATCTCTTCCACTAAACTCCTCACAATCCCGCCATAGATAATACAGAAGCAAAAGACATAATAGAGATATGGCTAACAAACTTTTCATACACTGGGCTAGAATATAGTCTTTCTGAGGTTTTTATTGATCCCATACACCAATCCTGTCCCAAACTTCTAACATATAATGAATATATATATAGCATATATATATGATAGAATTCTACTCATTGAACCTTGTGTATTCCACTGACTTCCACCGTGAATTGAGTGATCCCATTTATTCTATTGGCAAACTCTCCTATGCAATCTCCATAGGACAGAACTAAACTAGAGAACTAGAAGAAATTTATATCACCAATGAGTAGACAAATTAAAGCTTGTATCGTTTAACTTCTGAATGTGCATGCCTAACGACCATATCAAAAACTATTCATTTAAAGCATGCACGAAACTTTTTTTTTTTTTTGGCTGTGTCAGGTCTGAGTTACAGCATGCGGGATCCAATTCCCTGACCAGGGATTGAACCCAGGCTCCTTGCATTGGGAGTGCAGAGTCTTAGCCACTGGACCACCAGGGAAGGCCCAAAACTTTTCTTTAAAGTCACAGGACAAAGCCTCTGGACATTTTTATTTCTACTCCATAACTTTCAAAAAGTATATCTTTAGCTCATTAACAAGTAATTAGACTCCAGCTGTGCTTGCTTTGTCTCAATTTGTATAGTATTCCTTTTGATGTAATAGATAATGATAAAAGGAGATTAAGATATAATTTCAAATTTCATACTAAACATATAAATGGCTTCTTTTATTTTGATCTCAGCTTATCCAATTTGTTCAAGCTGATGCAAAAGGCTCCAAGTTTATCATTGCAATTAGGTCTGCCTTGTTCAAATTCATGATTTCTGGTCCCAGATATCCTCTTGTTTCAACCTGTGATCTTGGGCTCTTTTCTCTTAGCATAAATTTTCTAAGTCATAGATTTTTTTGTTTTTCTTTTTCAAAGTTTTAAATTAGTTTTTCAAGGTGCAATTTACACATAATGAAAAGCACCCATTTCAAATTTTGACAGATATATATACCTGGGTTACCACAAAAATAATCAAGATATAAAACATTTCTAACACCCTGCTTCCCTAAAGCTCTCTGTGGCAGGCATACAGTTAATCCACCCTGGCCCCTGGTGATCAATGACCTCTTTATATTCTTGACTGCTTTTGCCTGCTTTACAATCTCAAATAAATGCAAGTACATAGTACATATTCTACCTATCTGATTTCTTCCACTTAACACACGGTTTTGGAGATTCATCCATGTTACTGCATGTATCAGTAATTGGCTCCTCTCTGTTGCTACGCAGAATTCCATTGTTTGAACATACCATAACTTGTCCATTTGGTCACCAAAAGATGGGCATTTGGGTTGTTTTCATTTTTTGGCTACCATGAATAAAACTGCTATGAACTCTTTAAAATTTTAATGAAAATTCGTTTTCATTTCTATCAGAATACTACCTTATAGAGTCTCTTATATATTCAAACAACAAAATATGTCTTAAAAACAAAATTTATTTCACATAAGTAAAAAGCTGACTACTCATTATGAAGTAATCTTCTCTTTAAAAAAAAAAAAATGAAGAACTGCCACTTCTACATAGTGTATAAGAAATATAATTACCGTATAATATGCATTCAGTGTCCTCCCCCTTGATAGTTTGGAGGTTAATTAAGGAGGCCTAAATATAGTCTAAATATTGTAAAATATGAAGGTATAAACAGAGTTGGAAATATGACATCATTTTTAGTAATGTTTTAAATGCACTCATTTAAAGAAATTATTCAAATCTGTCTTTTAGCTTCACAGCTGTAAGTACTCAAAAGACAAATGTGTTTTTGAGCTAAAACTATGGAAGCATAGTTATCACTCTATGGAGCTGAGAGAGCCTATGAGTGGGGATTCAACAACCAATACCACTTTTACTTCTTTTGAAGCTGTGACTGAAAATAACTGAGGTAACAACTTCATAGCTTTGATTCTCCAAAGGTGCTAGGTTGGATCAAGTCATCAATCCAGGGTCATCCTTACATCTTACGGCAACACTACAGACTGTGTTTAAGAGGACTTGATATTAGTTTCCAGTAATGGCTCAGGTCTCACTCAGCTTGATAGATTTATCAGGATTGATTTTACCTATAACTCAGAAAGGACAGATAAATCAGCAAAAGTACCTAAATACACCATAAGAGAGGTAAACAGAAAAGAAAAATCTATGAAAATTCAAAGGAAGAGGTGATTTATTTCCATTTAGAGGAACTGAGGAGCAACTTCTAAATGGAGGCAACTCAATACCCTCGCATGGCAGAACTGGGACATGGAATGATGTCTAATAACCTGGTACTACTAGTGATAAACTTAAAATCTTGGACCAAAATCAAGTTTCAAAAGGCTGGGGTCTAAATGCAATGTGGGATCTTGGATTAGATCCCAGAGCAGAAAAAGGACATTAGCAGAAAAACTGGTGAAGAACAGATAGCATTTAGTTAACTGTAATGCACCAAGACTGGTTTCATGGTTTGACAAAAGTACCATGGTAACAATATGTTAACATTAAGGTAAACTGGGTAACTGTATCCAGAAACTCATTATATTATTTTCTTTTCTGTGAATCTAAAATTATCACCAAATTAGCTGTCTATTTTTTTAAAAATAGGGGGAAAAAGGCAAGGAGAATAAAGCATGCTGACAAGGACGACTGAGGAGGCCTGTAGATATGCAAAGTGCCTTAAAAGAGTCAAAGGATAAAACAAAACACTGAGTATAAAATCTTGTATGTTTACTGCTATCAAAAGATTGCCCAATTACCCCTCTATTTCTCAAACAGCACAATCAAATGATAATAATAATTCCACTTCTGCAAATCTATTCAAAGAAACAATCCCTAGTAAAATTTTCACTTAATGTACAAAGATACTCATGGAATTTTTAGTAATAAAAAAATGGAAACAATCTAAATTTAAAAATAGTTCAGTAAACCTATTATTAGACCCTTCTCCATATTCCTCCCAAGTCTATCTAACAAACTTCTCTATATTTTATTCCACACTTCCTTGTCATTAATTCTAGATAGAGTTGATCTGTATCTCAACTATACATGACACCTATTTAAATCATGTTCTGCTGATAGAGTACTTTAGTATCTGTTTCACGGTCTAGACTATGAGATTCTTGAGAGCAGAAACTAAGTTATATCCACATCAGAATCCTTGGCACATAGCAGTTAGCAAATAAATTCTTCAGAAATGAAATGTTAAATTATATAGGAGTCACACTTGGATAAGTCTAATCCCACAGAGGACAAATCCCATTTTTTTGAAGATCTATACAGTAAGCAGAAGCTGCATATAACAGAAGGTCTAAGGAACCCACAACTAGCTCTGGGGTAGTAAATTTTCTATCAGTGGATACAGAGGTAGCTGTAATATTCTGACAATGTCAATAAACAGAAGGGCTCTTTTCACGGAGGGAGTATTAACAATATGACTGAGATTGTGGTGACAGTGTATTGTACGCGGGTTGGAATATAGGCTCTGAAGTGATATGGCCTAAGTTTGAGTCTTAGCTCTGCCTTAATTTCCTCACCCATAAAATGAAGCTGACAGTAAACCTCCCTTATAAATTTGTGGTGAGGGTTAAATGAGATGATGCATATAAAAGCTTGGCATAGTGCCTAGAACACAGTAAATATTCAATAGAAGTTAAATTTTGTTATACCATTATTATTACCTCTTAAACTTCTGGCCTCCACTTACATTAGTTGATTCAAATGTGAAGGAAAGAAATAATCCAGAGAAATCTGGGCATCTGTAAGAACTGTAAAGCTGTGGAATGAAAATTTTACAGCTGGAGGCAAGGTTAATATATTTATTCATCACCTTTTATCACTAGTGATTTGAACTTGGAGAAGAAAAATTAATAATAATAATAATAATTCCATATAATAATAATAATAATAATAATTTAGACAATATTTAAGAAAAGAATTTAGATTTTAGGTGAAAGTACAGGCTTAGATTTAGAACTAAAGATGGAAGAAATATGAGACCTGGGAAGAAAATGCTTACCCAGAGTAACTAATACAAGTTAACACTGGTTGACTGTCCTATGCTTTTACCAGTGCAACATGAGTAGTAATAGTAGAAGAATAATAATATGGTAATTACAGTTGCAGCTATGGCTAATATTTATACAGTACTTACTATGTGCTGGGTACTGTTCTAAAAGCATTACTACATGTATTAACTCATTTAACCTATTAACTCTTAGACGGAAGCATTTGGGCTTAAGAATCCAACAGGTCTTAAGTTAAATCTTGGCCCTATCACTAATGGCCAGAGAACCTTCAGCAAGTTACTTCACTTTTCTGAGCTTTAGATTCCTCATATCTAACTGGGAATGAGAATATCTAACCCACAGGGAACATGTGAGGATTATCTGAGAGTAAATCATAAAACACGTATCATTGTGTCTGATATATAGGTAGATACCCTGCTAGCTATAACTTTATCATTTGCTATCAATATTGTAATCATAATTCAATCTTATGACCAAAACCTCATTCTGAAGGCATGCAGAGCATGCAGAGCAAAGTTTTAAAAGGGGGAACCTTTTGCTTCCTTCCTGAGTTCTTCTTCAGCTTTATACAAAATGGTGAAAGTGTTACTTGCTCAGTCACATCTGACTCTTTGTAACCCCATGGATTGTAGCCCGCCAGGCTCCCTGTCCATGGAATTCTCTAGGCAAGAATATTGGAGTGGGTAGCCATTCTCTTCTTCAGGGGATCTTTCCGACCCAGGTCTCCTGTATTGCAGGCAGATTCTTAACCATCTGAGCCATTAAAAAATGGTAAGTACTCTATCATCATTAAGTTTTTCTCAGAATAAACTACACATGAATAAAAAGTAGATTATAAAGATAAAAGACCCTTAGACTAGCTTTAAAAATTTTTCCCTCTAGGAATAGTAGTGGTGATAATTCTACAGTTTCTTACAGTAAATAGTGCTGAAAAGAATGAAAATGGCATATGGCTGGGGGAATCTTCCAAAGAAACTACTCTTCACAACCATCCCCTGTTCTTTTCTCTGCCTTTTAAGGTCACAGTAACATGATAGAAAATCTGGGACTCAAACCATCTGTCCAGGCAGTTCTATCACTGTTCATTTCTCTCATTAAATAATCAGAACACTTCACACTTCCCAAACACTGCTACCATAAAGAGCAGTTAAGCAGAATGAAAGAAGCTTTTTCTAGCCAGAGATGTAGTGGTTAGAAATGCACAGTTCTTTTGAGGTTTGACATGGGATCATGCCAGTGGGAACAAAGAAATCCAAGCTTTAGAAGAAAAATTAAGAATAACAGGATTATAATACAAGCTCCAGAAACAAAAGGTGACATTTTCATGAGGTCTCTAAGAACAGATGTGGCAGTTTAATACTGAGATAATTATACAGGTTTCTGATTTATAAATTTCTTATAAGACTAAGAAGAAGAATAGTTTTCTTTATTACTACTGAGAGTATTAATAATAGCAACTAATAACTTCTTAGCACTCAAGATATGTTTAATTTTCTTCAAAACCCTTTATGTGGATTAACTCAGCTCTTAAAACCATTCTATGTAGCAATTTCTATTATTATTCTCATTTTACACTTGAGGAAATTTAGGACCAGGAGGTTAAATAACTAGCTGGTAAAATGGAGAGCTGGGATTCAAAAGCAAACAGACTGGCTCTATGCCTTTAATCTCTATGCTATACTACCTCACAGTTTGTTTGTTGTTGTTTTTTTTAACTCTGGAAATTATACATTAAGTTTGACATCTGTATTATATTTTAACAAACAAACTAGCTAAATGTCAAAAAAAACACCTCCCTATTCACCTAGCCAGTGAGAGTGTGAACTACATATTTATTAACTTACTAAGTATTTCTGTCTTATAATCAGAGCTTACTTAGCACTTTTTTGTTGTCATAAAGCAAAATAATATTTTATAATATATGAGCTCCAGGAACACACTCCAGGATCATGTCAATTTTGGGATACTTTATGACTTTGAGAAAAAGGTTTGGATTATTCTCAAATCTCCAGAACAAGGTTAATATTAGATGGAGACTCCTTGCCTTTAAATAAACATTCAAATAAAGTATGTAACGTCTATGTATCCAGGAGAATCCAGTCTGAGTTTGGAATTATTCTTCTGTGCTACAGAACATTCTCCAATGGGCCCAATGACTCAAGTTTATTCAGTGATAGAAGCCCTAATCTCAGCTAGTTGGTGAGGTAAATCTACGCTCCTGGTCATAAGAACCAGTAAGAATGACATAAGAACCATAAGAAAGACAACAATGACAACAGTCACACTAGCAATCCTAATATTAATAACATTAAACAACTATAACAAAGGTAACCACCACTTACTGATAATAAGGGCTAAGTATCACACTAAGTGCTTCATACTGCCAAGTGTATTAGGGAGGCAGTAGGGGGTAGTGATTAAAAGTATGAACTCCAGAGACAGGCTGCTGCTTGACTTATTTGCTGGGATGTTGAACAAACGACTTAAATTCTCAGTGCCTCACAGACTATCTATGGTTGTTATGAGGATTCGATGTGTTAATACATGAAAAATGTTCCCATCAGTGCCTGACCCACAGTAGTATGAGGAGATTAATGTTCAAAAAAGCTAAAGGCTACAGTTAGTTAGGGTGAAGCTGACATTTTCCAGGTCTGCCTGACTCCAGAGCCCACATTGTTTGGGTTCAGGTTCACATTCATTCTCTCTCAGAACTGTCAACAGGCCAACTGCATCATAAAGGGTATATACACAGTTACTCTACATTTTTGTCTTTTAATAATCAAAGAGCTTGACTATGGTAGCATTTTAAAAAGTGCTCAAAATGCTATTCTAATATATTGTAGTCCATCAATTAATTCAGAATTGAGATACTTTCCCCCTACAATTTTCTATCTGAATTAGGTGTCTTAAAAAGATTATAATTAGCCGTGTCTTTCCTTTCTCGTTAGCACATACAATAATGGTACATCTTACAATGCATATCACCTTACATTTGAGAAAACGTGGTAGCTGTTAACTACCATATTATCCTTTAAAGTATCCTTTAAAGAATGGGCCTCAGTCTATGCTAAAGGCACATTCCAGAGCTTGCCCAGCATTCATGACCTCAGTTCCAGCCAATCTCAATCTTCTGATTTAAACTTCAGTTCACCTTAACTATCTCCTTCTTACTGATCCTCACCCATTCTCATCAAATTATCAAGCTCCAACAGCTCTAACAGCCAACTGGTTTTTGGCTCAGAATCTGGGCCTAATTTTCTGTTCTTTATTTTGGCTTTCCCTTTCTAATGACTCAAGGGCTTCCAATCATAATGACTTTTTGGAGTGACAAACCCAGGGGCACTTCCTCAGTCCTGATAGGTATCCTCATTTCTCAAGCACAACTGGGAAACTCTTTGGGAAGCTGAGAACTATCAGCTAAACAGTGGAGCCTTGATGGTCATTCCCCATCCCATCCCATTTTCAGTTACTTCCTTATTTCTACCTTCTGCAGTTATTTCTAAAGCCCCCTTTGTAAGAACTTATCTGATTCATACTTAAACTTTTTTCCTGTTTTGGCCTGAGTGCCTCCATTCCACATATGGTCAGCCTCTTCATAGAAGAAAAAAATGTCAAGTTTTACATCATCTTTTCCTTGGAAAGACAATTCCAAGCTGTCTTCTACCTAGGGAGAAGATGAAAACCCTTACAGACGGAAACAAAGGAATTAACATTTTTAAAATCAAAAGAAAAAAAAGATTCTTATGTTTTATATGGAGAGAGTATAGGTCTTAAGATAACTGTTTTTCAAGCGAGAGCATCTCTGAAAGTAGCACACAATCATAAGATTTCTTTCTTAAATGTGCATAAAATAATGTTGCTTTTACAACTGAAGACAACTCAGAATAAATGACTTATAGTAGTTAAAGGATCACTCTGCAAAACATCCTGTTCCAGAGCTCCTTTCTGACTAAAAAAAAAAGTAATCAAATAAAAATTATTCCCTTTAATAACCAAGTAAAACTATCAAGAAGTCATTATAATCAATAACTAAGTACTTATGTAAATGTAGTATAGAAACCCATATATCACTGCATTATATGTATGAAAAAGAAGAAATAAAAGTACAAAGAATTCTGAGAGCATTTCCCTAAGAAACTTATCCTACAAACTTATCCTCCAAGTTCCCATTGGACTTGGTACACTTGTCCATTGTAGCACTAACCACTTAATTGTTTATGCATTTGTTTTCTCTCAGTTAGACAGTGGGCTCCTCAAGGATAAGGACTGTACCTTATTCACCTTTGCCATCCATGCAGAGCACAGTGCCAGGCAGAGACTGGGTGTTAAGGAAATGTTAAGTCATTTGCTGAATGATTAGAGTTCTATTGCTTTGACTTTGACCTCAAGAAGATACTTTATTAAATTTTTAAATAAACTAGAATGATTATGATGAGGGAAGTAATTTTCCACAAACAGAACATACTTCTTGCTTTCCAGGACAACACCTCCCTGGGAACAAGCACAGTAAGAGTAAGGTGATTGCCAGGGATCATAGGCTTAGGTTATATGAATTAAATTATCTAAAAGGAGATTTCATCTAAGCCACAATGACCTGTGAGAAAATTGCTATGACCTAGGGCATGTGAAATAAATAAGAAACCCAAGTAATGTTTGAAATGATTCTGTATTTTGTCCTTAGCAATCAATGGAATGTTTTGAGGTGATAATAATATGATGTCTATGTGACAAAAAAATAAATGACACTTCAGATAGGGTAGGTGGGATTCTTATATTAATTAATTATTATGTTATGTTGTTCCCTAATGTAATGGCAATAAATTCTTCTTCAAGATTCCAAGATCCTTTTCACTTTCTCGTGGTCAATAAAAAGCCAGATTTTCTAGTTTTCTTTAAATAGTGCAGAAGTCACAAATGGTAATAATTTTCTGCTGAACTCATTCTGGCCAATACTGAATGATAAAATGCTATATGAAACATCTCTGAGTTGCTTAATATAAACTTTACTTTTGAAACATGTTACTAATGAAGTGAAGCATTTTTATTCCCAAATTTGTGTTTACTGACCTTCCCAAATTTGTGTTTGAGTGGGAGTCCTGCATCTTGAAATGCTGAAATAATATCAGATTTGTAATCCTGTATAAAAATTCCTAGGTCAACATCTTTACTATATGGAATAATGCTGCATTGTCGATACCATCCTAAAAAAAAGAAAAAAAAAGGAATAAGAAATCTTTTTAAAAACTTAAGTTTGGAAATAATTAGTAATTATTAGAATGGACAGTCTTTGTAACAATGTATTTTATTTCACAGTATTAGATTTAGTGTGCTTTATTAGAATTTTAAAATTAGATCCCAACTTAGTGTTTATGATCATAGGAGCCAACTGTTGAAGAGTATTTCTTTTATTTCTTCCTTCCTTCACCTGCTCTGAGCACTCAGCAACTTCAAGACTTTTCATGATGTACTTTAATTTCTGAATAAATTATTAGCTTTAATAATGTTAACTGAACCATTCATTTAAAACACTGTTACTTCTTAAAATGTTTACTCATAAATCTATGATGAAGGTTGCTTTTAAGATATGCTAAAAACATAATTTAGTTCTTTCGCTTAATCAATATTCCTTTCCTAAGCAGTAATTTGTAGAAAACAGCTCTGAATGTGTGATGGGTCATATAAAAGAAGAGCAGTATCAACCTCAATTTTCACATATCACCCAAAGATACGTCTACATATTTACTATGTATCTACCTCTAAGTTAGGTGCTATTGTACTTTCTAAAAGGAAAAAACTTTATACCTTACTATTACTAAGGGCTCTGGGTTTTCCCTTAATATCCTTCTACTTCCATTCAAAGTATTCAAAAAGTAAACAAGTGTCTACAATAACCTTTGGGAAATACTGTTTGGAATTCTAAACTTTAATTCAGTTTTAACACAGATCTTTAGAAGCCAAGCACAGGAGGATCTCATATCCAGTTTAAGAAAAATCTATAATCCACATCTATCAAAAAGATCACAAATTATTAAAAATGAAAAGTATTAAAATAGAAAAAAATGGAAGGCACTTTAAATATCACCTAATCCAACTTCTCTCATTTTATAAATGCCCTTATGGGGCTAAGAACTCAAAAGGTATCATGAGAAATGGTTAAGAAGAATTTTGGTAACAGTCCACAAAACAATCTTGCTTCAAAAAGTTAAACCTTAGGGCATATATCACATAAGTGAAATGTACTCTTTTTGTGCAGGGCGAGGGGCGGAGGTGGCTTACTTTAGCTGTAAACTCCTTGACAGGAAGAATCATGTAAATTTTCCACAAAGTTTAAATGACAAGATAACCATATATCCCTGTTTATACCTGTTGTACCATAATTACTAACAGCACTCCTTTCATTCTAAAAATGTCTCAAATTAAATAAATTATACGATAACTCTCTAAAAGCAGAAGCAGAATTAACTTTTGTACAAATAGTTATAACTAAGATGGAACAAAAACAGCTATAATCAGCTATTATTATAAACAAGAAAGAATTTAAAAATCTTACGATTCTAAATAATTTTGTATTCCAAAGAAGTTTGATCTAATGAATAGTGGAAAGAGATTTGGAAATCTTTCTTGGATTCTATACTTTCCCATCTCAGAATAAGCAGAATTTGCTAGGATAATGATGTTCAATCAGTGATACCATCATGATGTGGAAAAGATTTGTGAAAGACCTTATAACATTCCCTTCATTGTTTCTCTTAAAAAACTTGCTCTTAAGAAACTTTTGGTGCAATGCAAGTTGTCTGTATTGTTTGTATGTAAAGAAACAGAATACAGTTTCTTTTTAAAGAGAATAACAACCTATGGGTAGAAATAATAAAATGCTAATCTAAAGATTACCTGAGGATCACATGTAGTCTACACGTTCTGATATAAATTTTACACACATTATTTTGGAAACACAACATGGTCTTCCTAGTTCTGTTTTATGATTTTGAAGTTATTTCTTAAATAAAGCCTTGCTCCACGCACTACCTTTATTCTGTCTATAAATATGACACTTCAAATACCACCGATGTTTTGTCATCTCAGGCAGTCATCCCTAAAGCCAAAGAGGATGAAATGTCAAAAAGACAAATGAAAAGCAAGAAGAATTTTACCTAGACAAGTTCCACTGCTCAGCCAGAACCGTACTCCCAACTTCTTTAATGTTTTGGCTGCTAGTTGCAACAATTCCTTTGCCCGCTTCTGAAAGGTCATAGCTTCCACAGTGTTATCATCAAGGTATTGCTACAGATATAACAAATAGTAAGCTACTATAGCCATTTCTAAGTTCCCAGAAATATTTCTGTGACATCCAAATTAAACTTGAAAACTAACTTCATATTATAATTTTTCTAGTATAAAAATCAGGTTTCAGAATTCCCTGTTAGTCACACATTAAAATAAGACTATAAAGAGCAGATTCTAGGAGAGCCAAGTTAAAGGAGGAAGGAATATAATCAGGATTCCCAAGGGATGAGGTTTTTTTTTTTTTTTTTTACTTTGTTTTACTTTACAATACTGTATTAGTTTTGCCATACATCAACATGAATCCGCCACAGGTGTACACATGTTCCCAATCCTGAACCCTCCCTCCTGCTTCCCTCCCCATACCATCTCTCTGGTGAGTTTTATATGTTCTAGTTTTATGGGAAAAGAAGGCTAATTAAAAGAGTTGCAGGCATATCTGAAGTACAATGCATTCAATGATATTTTCATCATTCACTAGTATAAATGCTCTTTAGGACTGAATAGTATAGTAGAAAGAACATGGTATTTTTGAAGCAGACTGTTCAAGTCTAATATCACTTTATTTTAGCTGTGACCCTGGGCATATCACTTCAGGAGAAAATAAGCTCTATGAGGAAAGGGACTTCATTTTGTTTATCACTGTATCTCCAATGTCTAAAACAGTGCCTGAATGAATGAGGGAATGAAAGAACAAACCTCTCTCAGATATAATTTTCTCATCAGTAATTAAAGGATAATTATAGTCTGCAAGAGAGCTGTGAAAATTTAATGAGCTAATGGATGACAGACAAATGTCTCACAAATTTTTAAATTCTATACAAATACTAATCATTTATCTATAGTCTCTTCACTTTTCTTCATTTTTAGGGAGTTCAGAAACTGAATAAAGAATTATAAGTTCTTCAGTAATGCTTCACTACCTACAGGACAAAATCTAAATTTCTTAGCATGACAGACAAGGTCACTGTGTTTAGGTCTAGACTACTGATCTGGCCTTTATCTCCACCCTCCTCATATTTCACTCGCCAAATATGCCACAATTTTTCAAGCCTCTGTGTCTTCATAACATGTTTCCTTTGTCTGAAATGCCCTTGACTAATAAAATCTTGAATGTTTCAGTTCCACTCTCTGAAAAACAATCTCCGATTTTCCTAGGAATACATATATATTTATTCTTCCAGGACTCCTCTTCAGTTCAACATTAGAGAGCAAAAATTATGTTTGCTACTAGATATGTAGACAAACACCAATGAAATAAACTGTTCAATGAGCTCATAAGTTATCATTTTTATATATTTTTACTATAATTATTATATTTAATTCGTTTTTGATTTTTTGATGTACAAAAGATCAAGGGCTTCATTAAATAAATTACAATTTACATACAATATTATATATTAGCTTCAGGTACTGAACACAGTGATTTGAAATTTTCATAGAAGTGTAGAAGACAGTGATTCAATATTTTCATACATTACAAAATGATCATCATGATAACTCTAGTTTCCATCTGTCACCATACAGAGCTATTACAGTATTACTGACTATATTCCCTATTTTGTACATTACATACCTGTGACTGGAAGTTTATATCTCTTAATCCCCTTCACCCATTTTGCCCATTCTCGCTTATCATATTTCATTCTAACTGCTGATTCTATTTATATTTCCTCCAATAGGCTGTAAAGATGATTCCTTGAGGGCTGGTACTGAATCTCTCCATCAGTGTATATGCAAATTTAAAATGGTACCTAGCATATAATATGTGACTAACACATACTGATAAATGGGTAAATAAATAAATCATTGGTTAACCCCCTTCCATGCCAACAATATCCTAAAATATCATGGCATTCTTTTACAACAGGAGGAAATACAGTTCCTACAAGGACCATATATTTCAAGCAAAAAGTATTCCTAGGAAAAAGAGGGATTCCTGAAGGTAAGTTACATTCTCCAGAATATGTATATGGGATCTCTTCAATATGAAAGTATATTGGATCTCTTTAATATGAAAACATCCTCAGAGCCATAATGCTGTTAGGACATACGACCGGAATGAGAGATGCATGCTCTTACCCCTGCTGCAGAGAGAAAAGCCTAGAGCTAGGAGTTTAGAGACTCAGAATTTAGTCCATGCTCAGCCAATAATGACTGTGACTTACATCTCAAGACCTCACATCTTCATTTTGAGACCTTAGTTTTCTTAAAGGTTAATGGTGAATCTTGGCTTATTTCACAGAGTAACTGAAAGGATCAAATTAAATAATATAAATGAAAACTTTATGTTCTACAAAAATATTACTCTGATAGTTATGTCCAGTTAAGGCTGCCCTGCATGGACATACTCCCATCTCTGTGACATACCTTTAATACCATGACATTCCCAGAAATTCCATTCATTAGAACTGATCCTCATATGTGTTAAAATATAAACGTGTATATACCTATACACCCTTTACATGTGTTATAGACTTTAAAAATTATAGTTATACATAGGGCTTTCCTGGTGGCTCAGACAGTATGAAGTCTGCCTACAATGCAGAAGACCTGGGTTTGATCCCTGGGCTGGGAAGAGCTCCTGGAGAAGGGAATGGCAACCCACTCCAGTATTCCTGCCTGGAGAATATCATGGACAGAGGAGTCTGGCGGGCTATGGACCATGGGGTCACAAAGAGTTGGACACTACTGAGCAAACATACTTTTTTTTCATTTAAAATGTCTCATATAAATCTTTGGATTATCATGCCTTTAGAAAAAGACTGAATCCTAATTTAAATACCATGTCATATTTGATCTTTCCTGTTCAGGCAACCTTTCCCCAAATCCTTCCCCCAAGTATAGATTAAAAATAACAAGGTAACAGAAGGTTTCCTCATTTCATAAATGAGGAAACTAAGGCTCAGAAATTTGCCCCAGGTCTCAGAGCAATGTAGTAGAAGAGGATATGAATATAGCTTTCTAGATATTCCTGAACTAGGGGTCCAGATATTTCCATATCCTCTATGGTTTTTTTTTACTGGAACTCAACACACTGGAGCGCACCAATTATTTTTTGACGGCTGCTGCTGAGACAAAATCAAGTGCAGAAAAACATGTATTATCCTGTGCTTCTTGGTAGATTGAGAAAATAGTTGAAGTAAATAAAGGAAGTCAGGATAAATTTCCCTCTGTTCTCCTTCCCTTCCTGGACTTCTAAACTAGAACCATCACATGAGGCAGAGCAAGAAAGTAATCAGTGGTGGCCTGGCATGGGTATCAGGGCCTGAGCACGTGATGTGGGCATTCACATGGAGCAAATCAAAATTAAGCAGCATCTGACAGGATAAAGTGAAAACACAGAATCACTTGTGTATTATTCTTACTAAAGGTGTATAATATCAATGCAACATGAGGAAGAAACATACAAACCCCAAACAAGGGACAGTTTATAAAATATCTGGCCTGTAATCTTCAAAACTAGCAAAGCCATAAATGTTAAAAAGTGATTGTGAAACTGTTCCAGATTTAAGGAAACTTTATAAGGAGACAGAAAATAAAAGCAACATGTGATTCTGAACTAGATCCTTTTATTATAGCGGTAATTATTAGGATAATTAGCAAAACGTGAATGAGGATTAAATGGTAATAATCTTTATGTTATTTTATGATTTTTGAATTAAGATATTAAGAGAATGTTCTTGTTTTTAAGAAATATTAAATTATTTGAGGTTGTACGGTAGATATCAACAAATAACTCCCAATGGTTAAGCAAAAGGAATTATTTATATTGCATCTGTAACTTTTCTGAAGGTTTGAAAATGTTTCCAAAATTACTGTTTTAAAAAGGAAAGTTAGAAGGCTGCTCTATAAGATCTAGTAGATTAACTCATTAATTTTTTTTTTTAAACACCAGGCATTGTATTTAAGACTGTTTGGCGCCATCAAGTGTTCAAAGTTATGTATGTTCACTTTAATTTGAAAACTGACCTTCCTGGTTCTAACATTAGAAATTAAGTCAATTCTAAAGGAAATTAACCCTGAATATTCATTGGAAGGACTGATGCTGAAGCTGAAACTCCAATACTTTGGCCACCTGATGCAAAGAACCAACTCATCTGAAAAGACCCTAATGCTGGGAAAGACTCAAGGCGGTAGGGGAAGGGGATGACAAATGATGAGATGGTTGGATGGCATCACCAGTGAGACAGACATGAATTTCAGTAGGCTCCGGGAGTTGACAGGGAAGCCTGGCGTGCTGCAGTCCATGGGGTGGCAAAGAGTCAGACACAACTGAGTGACTAAACTGAATTGATTCTCACGATTTCTCAATATTTTGAAACATTTTACATTTTACACAAAGATCAATAAAATGAGTATGGGCAAATGTTTGCCAAGTAAATGGAGCAGCCCCAATAAATGTTCTAGAAAAAAAAAAAAAAAACCATTTGATTCTGAGCACCTTATTCTTTATGCATTTTCCCTCTGCTACGGGATCTTTTCTTTGTGTCAGGTATTGTGCTAGATGCTGGGGCTACAAACGTGAGTAAAATCAGATACCTGCTGTCAAAAAGTTCACACCATCTTATAGGTGGACAGGACAGACATTCACAATCAATTGTGATAATTGCTACGACAGAGGTGGCAATCAGAACAAACTCTTTGAGACAGGAGCAGTGATTGGATGGTGAAATTCAAGCATCAGTCTGCTTCTCTTCTGCTTCCTCATACTCTGCGGTATGAAGGGAGCACTTGCCCACTGACACTGGCCCAGCTACACATGCAGTTTTCCAGCTTCTCATTCATGAGGCTTCAGCCACAAACCTACAGATTTAAAGGAACAGGGCTAGGAAGGCCCACTCTGGCTGCCACATCTAGGCCTTTCGTGCCAGCACAACCTATCAGAAAAAAAAAACCCTTGCATTTTTGGGTTCTGGGCATTTGGCCGGTGATGATACAGCTGGTACTTCTTTTTCTCATTCCCTTCCAGTCCTTGGATACACAGCTTTCTTGGAAGGGGACCCAGAAAATAAAATAAAATAGAAGTTTGCCCAGAAAAATAAAGGGCACAAGGAAAAACTAGAGTACCAAAACTCCACCAAATATCTGACTGCTTTCACAGTATCTCTGTTTCATGTCATTTCCTAGAGCTGAACTTTCATGTCCTTTAAAATCATCTTTATATCCCCAGGGCCAGGAGAGTTCCCTGGAAGCTGGCTTTTAATAAATGTTTATTGAACTGAAAGTTAAAACAACAGAATAAAGTAAAGTTCAAAAGCACTTGGTCTTTGTGTAGCATTTATCTTGAAAAACCTTCATAAACACAAAAAATCCATATTCAGTGCCAACCCTCTGAGAAAAACTGTATTTTCTATGAAGTATGTATTCTACATGGTTTGATCCTACTTGGATTGCTTTAAGAACAGAATGTACCATCTTTATAAAGTTTGTGGGCAATCCTAACTAAAAGCAGAGGCCACTGCTGAACCTGCCAATGTCTATCCAAATAAAATAAGGTCTCCATAAATATAAAACCATTCAGCTGGGGAAGAAACTGTTCCTTAAGGTTAATGTTTAATCTACTTAAAAAATTTAAACAATCTAGAAGGAAACAGAAAAATCAGAAAAGATGTTTTCTTAACTAAGTCTCTTTTTACCATAAGTCCCTTTACCATCCCCTCACCTCAACGGGTAAATAATAAAAATAAACATATTTCCTTTAAATTATAAAGTACAATATTTGGTTATCTCTAACCTGAAAGAATGCTCGAGCTTCTTTATACCTACACTCAATAAATCTAGAGTGTGGTATTTCTTCTAGAAAGTGCACTGGATCTTTTGGAATGAGAACATCTAATCCATCAACAGTGATTTGTTGTAACTCTGGCCTGAAAACAAAAATTAAGACTTATTACAAGGACTTAATTCAGAAAACTGGCAGCCTTTTCAAAGTACATTCAATACAACATAAGCAAAATAGCTAAAGATCAAGCATATAAGGTATCATTTTTAAAGATCTACTCTTTTAGCAACTGTCAAATATATAATACAGCAATGTTAATTAACTATAGTCATCATACTGTATATTATATCCCAAGAACTTATCTCATAACTGGAAGTTTTTACATTCTGAACACTTTTACTTGTAAGTATATATCCACCAACATACTTTATCCTGTGTCTGATCGCTTTACAAATATAATAAGATTTGTATTCTTTTATGCCTCACTTCTGTCACTCAGCATTGTAGGATTCATCTCTGTTGCTACATACAGCATGAGTTAAGAGCTTCTTCATTTCCCTGCCCCATGGTTCTTCACTGTGTAAACATATCACATTTTGTTTGGGGCACTGAGAACAATGTTGCTATGAACATTCTGATATATATTTCCTGGAGTATATGTACATGAGTTGCTTCTTGTTGAATGTTTACATTTGAAAACTGATTTGCATAAAATACATTTTAGGGTTTTAATAAATGTGAAAAAGAGAATAAGAATTCATGACTGAACAAGGTAAGTTTCATGTATTCCCTTTAGACTCTGAATTTACCTGTCAAAAGCTCCAGGATAACGACCAAACTGTAACTTTCGAAAAGGAACAAACTTCCTGTCGATGTGTCCTTTCAGCCGTAGATGGCCATGCCAGAGGTAGCTGCCACTCCTCTCATGAAAGACCACCAAGTGGATGGCATGACTGGTCAATTTGCAGATATAGTGCAGGGGGATTTCAGTCCCAGAAAGTGACTCTATCCAATCCAGCCGGGGGTCCTTGCTCTCGACCTTTAGGCACTGAAATCCCATATTTTCAGCTATCCGAAACCAGCCTTCCTAAAACAAAAGAAACATTTAAATACTTTAAATGTTTGAATATTTAAAATAAATACTAGTAGCAAAATTAAAGTTACTCTTACACTGAATTAAGTCTTCTGTATTATTGTCCTAACCTGCTCTTTGCCTGAAGATTAAAAATGAAGGTGGAGAAGGAAAGGTGGTGGTGGGAGGATTAAGGAAAGCATCAAAAGAGAAACCAAAGAGCATGGAAGACATGTTCAGACTCTCCTTATGAAAATCAATACAAATTCCTCCCTTGGAATGAGAATGCCCATTCACTATAGCATTCTCTGGTTAGCATCTCCAAAATAAACATTAATGTAAGGACTTAAAATTAAACCTGTGATTCTCAACTTAACTTTTAATAATCTTCAAAAGTGCTTCATAAGAGCAGGGTCTCTCATCTCATAGTTATATCCCAATGCCTTAAACTGCTACTAAAACAGAAGTCTATCATAATATACATCATTAGAAAACAGACTAAGATATACTATAAAGCAAAGTACAGTTCAAACAGTTATTAGTTATAGTATAACTCTCACGTAAAAAGATTAACCTATAGAGTAGATTTTTAATCCTAACAACCAGTGCTACAGATGGTTAAACAGTATTAATTATTAAGAACACCTCACATTTGAACAGAAATGTACAGTTTTTAAAGAACTTTTATAAACATTACTGTATTTACATATAACATCTATGGCTTTCTTGATAGCTCAATTGGTAAAGAATCTACCTTCAATGCAGGAGACCCTGGTTCGATTCCTGGGTCAGGAAGTTCCCCTGACAGGATGGGCTACCCACTCCAGTATTCCTAGGCTTTCCTTATGGCTCAGTTGTTAAAGGATGTACCTGCAATGCAGGTTTGATCTGGCTTTGATTGCTGGGTTGGGAAGATCCTCCGGAGAAGAGAAAGTCTACCCACTCCAGTATTCTAGCCTGGAGAATTCCATGGACTGTACAGTCCATGGGGTAGCAAAGAGTCAGACATGACTGAGCGACTTTCACTCACTGGTTGAATTCATGACATTGACCTTAAAGAGTAAGTAGCACAGATATTGTAGATAAAGAAAAAGACTCACAGAAGTCCAAAGAGACAAAATTAACAAGAGGCAAAGCTACTGCCAGCATTTAGGTCTTGAAGGTGAAGTCGCTCAGTCGTGTCCGACTCTTTGCAACCCCGTGGACTGTAACCTACTAGGCTTCTCTGTCCATGGGATTCTCCAGGCAAGAATACTGGAGTGGATTGCCATTTTCTTCTCCAGGGGATCTTCCCGACCCAGGCATCAAACCTGGGTCTCCCCGCATCAAAGGCAGATGCTTTAACCTCTGAGCCACCAGAGAAGCTTTCTACTCTACACCACCTCTTTAAGTCTATATTTATATAGTGTGTATGAAGCTTATTCACATTAATTATTTCATCTAATGTCCATAGAAACTCTGTGAGGTCAACAAGGAAGATATTACACCTAATCTACAGTTAAGGAAAATAATGTTCTAAGTAGTAATAGATGATGATGATGAAGTCGCTCAGTCGCGTCTGACTCTTTGCGACCCCATGGGCTGTAGCCTACCAGGCTCCTCTGTCCATGGGATTTTCCAGGCAAGAGTACTGGAGTGGGTTGCCATTTCCTTCTCCAGGGGATCTTCCCAACCCAGGGATCGAACCCGGGTCTCCTGCATTGTAGACAGACGCTTTACCATCTGAGCCACCAGTAATACCAGGCATTAAAGTTATTAAAGGTTGCAACTAAGTCTAAAAGTGATCATTCTGGTACAGAATGCTAACCAGTATCAATTACAATTGCCTTCCCCTTTCTGGATATAGAGTGAAATTGTGTTTTGGTCAAAGGAATGCAGATGGAAACATCAGATACAACTTCTAAGCCTGGCCTTACAATGTCCCACCGGATCTTCTCTGCTTTTTCTCTTTTATCTGCAGGTAGAGAAACAAAGAACTATGGGATAGGGAAGCCACACAAATGAAACATCCTGCATCCTGGGACACTGCTTATAGGAAAGTCATCCAGAATACTCTTGACCAAGAATATTCACACTGGATTTTGTCTAGGGACAATTACTCCTTTTTTGCACTAAGTCAATGAGACTTTAGGGTTGTTTTTAGCAGCAATTAATGTAACTTACCCTGTCTAAACTGTGGAAAATTCTGAAAGAGATGGGAATACCAGACCACCTGACCTGCCTCTTGAGAAATCTGTATGCAGGTCAGGAAGCAACAGTTAGAACTGGACATGGAACAACAGACTGGTTCCCGATAGGAAAAGGAGTACGTCAAGGCTGTATATTGTCACCCTGCTTATTGAACTTATATGCAGAGTACATCATGAGAAATGCTGGGCTGGTTGAAGCACAAGCTGGAATCAAGACTGCTGGGAGAAATATCAATAACCTCAGATATGCAGATGACACCATCCTTATGGCAGAAAGTGAAGAAGAACCCAAGAGCCTCTTGATGAAAGTTAAAGAGGAGAGTGAAAAAGTTGGCTTAAAGCTCAACATTCAGAAAACGAAGATCATGGCATCTGGTCCCATCATTTCATGGTAAATAGACGGGGGAACAGTGGAAACAGTGGCTGACTTTATGTTTTGGGGCTCCAAAATCACTGTAGATGGTGATTACAGCCATGAAATAAAATGATGCTTACTCCTTGGAAAAGAAGTTATGACCAACCTAGACAGCAGGTTCAAAGCAGAGACATTACTTTGCCAACAAAGGTCCATCTAGTCAAGGCTATGGTTTTTCCTGTGGTCATGTATGGATGTGAGAGTTGGACTATAAAGAAAGCTAAGCACAGAAGAATTGATGCTTTTGAACTGTGGTGTTGGAGAAGACTCTTGAGAGTCCCTTGGACTGCAAGAAGATCCAACCAATCCATCCTAAATGAGATCAGTCCAGGGTGTTCATTGGAAGGACTGATGTTGAAGCTGAAACTCCAATACTTTGGCCACCTGATGCGAAGAGCTGACTTATTTGAAAAGACTCTGATGCTGGGAAAAATTGAGGGCAGGAGGAAAAGGGGACAACAGAGGATGAGATGGTGAATGGCATCACTGACACAATGGACATGGGTTTGAGTGGACTCCTGGAGTTGGTGATGGACAGGGAGGCCTGGCGTGCTGTGGTTCATGGGGTCACAAAGAGTTGGACATGACTGAGTGACTGAACTGAACTGACCCTGTCTAATAAAATTGCACCTTAGTTCTTCTTATATTAGAATTAACTACTGTAGGGTTTCCTTTCTTCATAAACCTAAGAGGTAGAAAGTACTGATTGAGTGTAAGAATGGCTGATTCAGAGCAGGAATCTACTGTACAAGATGAAATAAAAACATGATAAATTGGTAAATTTATGAAAAATTTAAAAGTCCAGACAGAACTTGAGAGGAATCAGACCTCGAGTATGAGGAGATAGACAAAACAGGAAGAACTATGAAATGGCTTGCCTTTTCATAATCATGACAGAGGAGAGTCAAGAACAAAGAAGTTGCTCTGATCAAACACAACAAAGGCCTAACTCAAGGCTACATTGCACAAATCTACTTCCAGTTGTGGGCTTCCTAGGTGGCTGAGTGGTAAAGACTCCAGCTGCCAATGCAGATGTGGGTTCCATAACTGGGGTCAGTAAGATTCCCTGGATAAGGAAATGGCAACCCACTCTAGCATTCTTGCTCGGGAAATCTCACAGACAGAGGAGCATTGTGTTTTGTTATTTATAGCTGAAAATATTCTTGATATAATTTGTCTTTATAAAAAAATTTAAATATTTTACAGTTTAAACTGGTTTATCTTATATTGCTTTACAAAAGACACATTCCATTACCTGAAAGCAAATCATCTTACCTCATTCTTCCATAGTTGATACTGTAGTGCAAATGTAGTAAAGTCTCTTGGAACACAGAAAAACTTGCATTCTGAAGTGGAGGAGGCATGAGAAGTATTCTTGATTTGTTCAAAGTTTTTATTAATCAATTCCAGAATCAAAGGGTCAATAAGGAACACGGGTACATTTTGACTGGATGTTAGCATAATAAATTTTTTAACTGCACGCTGTTTGAGAGGAAAAGAATTCCCTTAATTCTTCTAAACCAATACAATAATCTATCTCATTAAATTTTATTCATTAATTTACAAGAATACATATAGAGTACTTTCAATACATAACAGGAATACTACTTTGCTAACATTAAAAAACCTACAAATAAATAATACACCGTACCTGCTCTTAAGAAGTTCATGGTCTACTGAGGATGATGTACAAATATTTACAATATAAGGTAAGTACAGAACAGTAATCAACTAATTAACCGCACATCAAAAGGATATCGAAATCTTCTCAGAGGAAGGAGTATCTGAGATGACAACTCTGGACTTACAAACTATTCCCTTGGTAGTAGCTAAATCTTTTCAAGCAAAAGTTGGAGAGGAAATACCAGGTCTTTCAATTTTAAAAAATTAGTCACACCAACATTTTCAAAACCAAAAATCAATTGTATGCGGAACTTTTCTTCATATTTGAAATACTGCTTAATAATCTTGCCAAGTAAAAGACAAACTAAAATACACTCTCTGCTTGACCATTCCTGTATACAGTCTGACTTTCTAATAATACTGTAATACTGATATTTTAAAATACAATTCTGCTGAGCAGTAAGCAGAACATTCTACTGCAAAAAATAAATTTTGAAATCAGAATGGAAACCGAATAATCATACTCAGGAGTAAACAATATCTAAGAGTAGCCAAGATAAACAGAATAAACAGCATACATTGTTGCTTAAAAGCCTACGTTAATGAAGGAATAATGACTTCAAAGGGATGTATGCCCATCCAAAAGATGTTTCATGGAATTAAGGATAAATGATTACTCACAAAAATCTGAAGAAACTTATAAAAACATATACAAGATAATAAATAGATTAGAATATCAGGAATTATAAAGATAAAAAAGTGAGACAAATGTATGAATCAGTCTCTTATCCTTTGTTTTTACTATAGGGTATTATGCAAATACCAAGCATATAATAATCTCTGCTCCAGAGGAGTTTATTATCTCTTAGTGGGAGAGACAACGAAGTAAAAGTTAGAATAAACAATGCTATGCCCCCAAATTCAATAACTTAGAGGAAACGGATAAATTCCTTTAAAAATGCAATTAACAAAACTACCAGAAGATGAAACAGGAAATCTGACTTGCCTTATAACTATTAACAAAATTGAATTTGTTGTATAAAAAAAGTCTTGCCATCAAAACAAGAAAAAACTCTAGACTAAGATGGTTCACTGGCGAATTCTATCAAAGATTTAAGGAAGAAATAATGCCAATTATACAAAAACTGTTTCAGAACTGAGCAGGAGGAAATACTTCAAACTCATTTTGAGGTCAGTATAATCCTAATAGCAAAACCTGACAAAGACATTACGGAAAAAGAAAGAAAAGTATATACCACTGTCCCTCATGAACACAGATGCAGTGACATTTAACAGGATACTAAAAATTAATTCTTGTAGTTAAAAACAAAGAAAATGTTATGAACAAGTATAGTTTATCCCAGGAACGAAAGGCAACATTTGAAAATCAACCAATCATATTAATAAAGGGAGGAAATCTCTATGACAATTTAAACACAAAAAAATTTTGACAAAATTCAATTCCTATTTCATGATAAAAACCTCTCAGCAAACCAGGAATAGGACACTTGTTCAATTTGATAGAATATGAACAAAAAAATCTATTACTGAGTTGCAGGAGTTCTTTATTTATCCTTGATATCAGTCTTTTGTCAGACACACATTTTGCAAATATTTTTTATATTTTCCTGGTTCAATTCTGCTTTTCACATATTTATTCATTTGGGGAAGCACCACAACTCAATGAATGAGGATTTTGGAAGCAAGCAGTTAGAATCCGGAACCAGTCACTTATTAGCCAACCAACCTTAATCTTTTTAAGTGAACTAAGGACAAACATGTATTAACATCATAAAGTCTGCATAAGGACTAAACATGATACTCCATATAAAGCACCTGGCACAGTGTCTTCCCCTTGCCCTCTATCACCTACTCCCACTTCCCACCAAGCCAGCTACTAAAACCGTCATAATTCAACAAATACTTATTAAGTATATAAGTGAATGAACTAAATGAACTTGGCAATCGAAGAATTTCTCGACTGTCATACATACCCACTGTGTGCCATCAAATCCAATTCGGCTTCCTTTGGATTTTGATAAACCAGATCCATTCTAGGAAGATAACAAAAATAAAAGTTAGTAAAAGCGAAGCCCAGGACTTAACATTACATTTAGGGCAGGCATAAGGTTCAACCTATGTAACTGGCTAATAATCATGAAAAACCATAATCTAAATATATATAGTCATGAGCTAAGAATTCTACAATTATATAACTACCCAAGATGGACAACGAGACTGCTATAATTTATTAAACAGGCATATATGGTGAACATATCAGAATCTATTAACTTCCATCAAATAATAGTAAACTCTTTGCCATCTCTTTAGAATTACTATATTTATAAGATCTTGAGAAGCTACTAGATTCTAAATTATTGTCTCTTTATGCCTAAAGGTTTATAATAAAGGTGAGTTATAACACTACACTTCCTGTTAGGCACTATATTAAAATCGACTTTGTATTAAACTAAGTCTAACATTTTATCAAAATTATTTATCACTGAACTCTTTCCAATGAGTGATGAAATGTTTGGAAAAATAACAATTTTCACATAATCCTATCAGAAAATTTCAACATCACTGAAACTTTGCACCTCTGACTTTTAGTGTGTTATTATAATAATTTAACTACAATTCTGAATTGCTTCTTATCATACCCATGAAGAGGAGAATTTCAAAGAAATATTTCTGCAAGGATTTTAAAAACTGATTAATTTTAGGTACTGCAAAAGAAAAGTACGTTAGGAAGATATTCAGCTAAAATGAAGTTTAATAATGAGAAAGAAGGAAAAAAGTTACCTTTGCTGATAAATAGTGCTTGTAGTAGTACAACTGAAACAGTAGAAATGCAGAACTTGTCAAAGTTAAAAGCACCAAAATCACGTTCTTACTGATTCTACTCATCAGTCTGCAGTGCTCACTTGGTTGTCTTCTGAAAGTAACCCAGTTGGTTTCATCTTTTGGGGTAAAAAGATAATCTTGTTTTCTGTGAACAATATTTCTGAAGAGACAAAAAAAAAGCCTATATTTAATTTTTCACCTTTATTAACCATGAAAAAGTTACCTAAAGTTCAACAGAACATTCTTTGATTTGGTAATGTCCTATCCTAAAGGAATCATCAGCTATAAGACCAAACCTGGAAGAACAAAAATGTTTACCATGGCAATCTTTACAACTGCAAAAAATAAACTTAAGTGGGACATCCATAAAAACTGATCAACAGAGATAGGAGGGATTCTCCCCAGGGTTTCTGATT
This sequence comes from Nanger dama, assembly GCA_917880005.1. Classification (NCBI taxonomy): domain Eukaryota; kingdom Metazoa; phylum Chordata; class Mammalia; order Artiodactyla; family Bovidae; genus Nanger; species Nanger dama. The sequence continues at coordinate 21,855,590 of CAKJTW010000025.1, read as the reverse complement.
TAGTAGAACTGGGGTGAGGCCTCTGAGTTTGCAATTCTGATGCATTCTCAGGTGATGTTGATGCACATACTAAGAACCATTGCCAAAGAAAAAATAAATTTTTGGTCAAGGAACATCACCTGTGTAATAGCTCTGTTGTCTAATGTGATGTAGGTTACGGTCGGTTTTTATAAATAGCCCATATACATTTTCAGTTTTTGGCAAGTGTAAAAAAAGTCATGATAAAAATTTTGTTAACATGTACACACTGCTTTATTTACTTATTTTTGGCTGCACTGGGTCTTCATTGCTGCACACGGGCTTTCTCTAATTGCAGAGAGCAGGGGTTACTCTCTAGCTGCGACGTGTGGGCTTCTCAGGTGCAGGGGCTTCTCTCGTGCAGTACAGGCTCTAGGTGCATGGGTTCGGTAGATGAAACTTGCTGACTCTAGGGTGTGCAGGCTTCAGTAGTTGTGGCTTGCAGGTTCCAGAATGTGACCTCAGTAGTCGTGGTGCACAGGTTTAGCTGCTCCGTGACATGTGGAATCTTCTTGGATGAGGGACTGAATCCATATCCCCTACGTCACCAGGGAATTTCTCAATTTCTGTTCATCTTTGGTCCCATCTGATTATTCCTTTAGAACAAGTAATTTAATACAGTTCTATTTCTTCTTAACTCCTCTTCACTGTTTGATTTTGGTCACACACACTGCATTTGGTTCTTCAAATGTTTATCTTTATTCCTTTTAACTATATACTGCTGCTGCTGCTAAGTCGCTTCAGTTGTGTCTGACTCTGTGCAACCCCATAGATGGCAGCCCACCAGGCTTCCCTGTCCCTGGGATTCTCCAGGCAAGAACACTGGAGTGGGTTGCCATTTCCTTCTCCAATGCATGAAAGTAAAAAGTGAAAGTAAAATCTCTCAGTTGTGTCAGACTCTTAGCAACCCCATGGATTATGGTCTACCAGGTTCCTCCATCCATGGATTTTCCAGCCAAGAGTACTGGAGTGGGGTGCCATTGCCTTCTCCATTAACTATATACTAATACCTCTATTATTTCATCCATAAACTTTGTCTTTAGTTCTCCAGCTAAAAATAAGAGGAAATCTATTAACACTTTCTACATCTCTCCTTTAAATCCTGACTTTTATTAGTTCACTTTGTTATAGTTCTCTTTTATTCTGTAATACAAATCTGTTTTTAAAATCTTATTCCTACTATGTTTCCCTGCCAGTCCTTTCACTGTGTCATCTCTGTTCATCTATTAGATGGCTGATATTGATCTTCTCCTTAGAATATGGGGATTATTTACCTTGAGATATTGCTCAAAACAGGTTCTTGCATTGTTCAAAAACAGGTGTCAACTAATAGTTTGGCTTTGAGGTTACACCCTCTTTCCTCTGATGACTTACATGATTTGTACCACTGTCCTGCGATACTAAATACTCCTTTCACAGTAGGTGATCCTTTCCCTGGCACTACAGGCAAGATGATCTTTTTAATGGATGAGCAAAGAACACATTCCTTAGTTTTGAAATACAATTTTTTAAAAACTAGGTTATGTAATGATGTTAATGATTGTTATTAGTTTTTCTTCATTATGCGTTCTTCCAATCTGTAGAATCAAGATTTCTTTCTCTGCAACAGGTTTTCTTATGTGTTTTGAATACTTTTCTGTTCTAATGTTGAATTTTTATTTCCAGAACTACAATTAAGCATTTGTTTCATCTCCTTTCATTCCCATTTCACTGTGCTCAACTTTCAAAAGGCTGTCGTCATATCCCTTACTGAGTTTTCAACAATATTAATTCTTTCTGTTTCCATGCGGCTTTTTATTCCTGATTTTGTTTTTCTTTCTTGAGTTCTGCCAAATTATGACTCATTATTTACCACTGTCTTACTATTTCTTCCTAGCCAGTTAGCTTTCTCTATCATTTTAAAGAAGTGGCTGTGTTGTGCTTAGTGACTCAGTCGTGTCCATCTCTTTGCAACTCCCTGGACTGTAGCCTGCCAGGCTCCTCTGCCCATGGGATTCTCCAGGTAAGAATACTGGAGTGGTTGCCACGGCCTCCTCCAGGGGATCTTCCCAACCTGGGGATCAAACTCAGGTCTCCCATATTGCAAGCAGATTCTTTACCAGCTGAGCGACCAGGGAAGCCCTTATAGAAGTGGAGTCCCCTTAAATTTGTTATGCCACTAGTTTTCTCATGGGTCTTCATCACGTTTTTCCATTTCTTTTTGCTTTTCTTTCTGTAACACTTGTGTAGATATTGTACTCATTTTCTTTTTATCACTGTTTATCTTTGAATGACATGAGCTTCACCCAGGCCAATTATTTGCAAGAGGATTGCAGGAGGAAGAATTAAGGCTGTGTTCTGGACTAGAAGGTAGTCTCTCTAGCCTACAAGAGAGCTCTTTATGACACAGGGTGTCCTGTGCATGCGTGTGTGAGAGACAGACAATGTATGTGAGAACAAGGAAAAGAAAGATGTTTAGCCATTATTTCTTGCCTCATCAAAAGAGCGGTTCCTGCAAAGATCATGTATCTGTGTGCTTTTTCATTTGTTCTTCCTTTCCTGCTAGAATATGTTGCCAGACATTCCAAGGAAGCTTCTACTGCTTTTCTATGCACCCTGACACCACAGAAACAGATCTGTCTTTCATTGCTCTGTCGGTTCTACCTGAGATCTCTTTCAGAATGTTCTTTTAATCTCTTTCTGCTTACATTTCACAAACAGTTCTCAAATATTTCAATTTGGGATACAGGGCTCTAGTCCTACTGAAGATGTAATTATAACTGACCCTTGAACAATGCAGGGGTTAGGGACGACAACATTTTATGGAGCTAAAAATCTGCATATAACTTATAGTTGGTCCTCCATATACATACATAGTTCCTTTGTATCTGCGTTTCCTTCATATATGTGGTTTGCATCTGTGGATTCAACTATCCAGGGGTCATATAATACTGTACTATTTACTACTGAAAAAAATCCACATGTAGTAGTTCAAACTTGTGTTGTTCAAAGGTCAACTATACATCTCTGTCTCTCATTTTCCTTGCTGTGAAAGTGAAACTGCTCAGTCGTGTCTGACTCTGCGATCCCATGGACTGTAGTCTACCAAGCTTCTCTGTCCATGGGATTTTCCAGGCAAGAGTACTGGAGTGGGTTGCCATTTCCTTCTCCAGGGAATCTTACTCACCAGGGGATCAAACCCAGTTCTCTTGCATTGCAGGCAGACGCTTTACCCTCTGAGCCACCAGGGAAGAAGAGGGCACAAATGTTTTCACTTTGCCATCTTTAAATCAGAATTCGTAGGATTTTGAAACAATCCAAATGGGCTTCCAGAGTGAAAGCCTATATACAGCAAACATCCAATGATGTTACATAAAGCCAACAAACTACTTAAGAGAAATATCACCAGTGATGTGAGTAATCTATTTGATTTACAGATAATGCATCAAGAAAAGATAACTGAAGAAATCATGATCATATTCTATCTCCTAAAACTGTAAAAATTAGCAACATCAAACAATATTAATAATGGTATTAGTTCTGCTGTCAGCTAAAACCTCCTAAAATAAAGACAGTCAAATATGTACTGTGATAAGGATAGCTCACAAGATAATAAAAGAACAGCCTTTATTTTCAGTATTTCAGCTCAGCTTTTTGTAATTGTGTTAAAAAGTACATCAATGTATTGTACTTTGATTCCTAAAATCTAAACTAACACTTGGAATGTGCTATAGTCCAGTCTTTCCTGTGCTTGAATTAACAAACAGGAAGAAAACATAAAAGACCTATAAAACCACTACAGAAAAATAAAGTCAAAATTAATATCTTGTTCTCTTTTTGGACATAATTCTAACCTACTATTAATTCTTACATGAACTAAATCTCCAAAATATATCATCAATCACAACTACATTTTTATTATCAAGATGATATCCAATTAACTTTATTTCATTATTTATTTTCTATAAATACCAAACCAATTTAACTGCAAAGATAGGAATATTAGCCCATCTAAACATTCCTTTTTGCTAGCACCATCTCTTCATTAGGAATGGAATTACCACTTTAAAATGAGTAATGTTATACTTAAGAGACCAAGGCTTATTGAGTTTACCTCTGAAATATCTCTTGCACCAACTTCCTCTTCTTTCTTCACTGTCATTCTAATTTAAACTCTACTTGTACAAATGTCTTAATTCTAATTGATGTCCCAGGCTCCACTTTCTGCCTACTCATAATCTTACACTGACAGACATACCAAGCTGCTGATAAATGAATCAAATTACATCATCAAAATTTTTCAATGGCTCCTTACCACCTACAAGTAAAGCTCAAGTTTCACATAAATTTGACCCATGAACAACATGGATTTGAACTACACAGGCCCACTTACCCACCAGATTTTTTTTTTTTCAATAATAAACACTACAGTATTACACGATCTGCTGTTGACTTAATTTGCAGATATGGAACTGCAGACATGGAGGGCTGACTCTATTACATGTAGATTTTTGACAGTGTAAAGGATGGTGCCTACCATCCAGTTCTACAAGAATCAAGTCTTTAGCCAATTGTAGTTGCTAACCTATAACATATGTGAAAGGAATTCAGGGTGAAGGGAAGGATGAAGCACTCTGTCCTCTGGGAAAACAGGCCTTTAGATAGTGGGAAATATTTCAGGAGAATAGTTTATGAACCTGGACTCTTACATATTTCCATATTTAGAAAAGCACTAAAATCATTAACTGAGGTACATGTTCCTTGTGACTAGGAGTAAACTTCTACAGAGATGTGTGCACGAGTGTACATACCTCTTTGCAAAATTATCTATCTATTGACCTCCCCTATCTACTTTCTTTTCTAAGAAACTACTCAGAACTATCTGAGACTGTCTCCCAAATAAAACTGAAACTCACAGCTCTCACAATGTGTGTTTTTATTTCAGTTGACAGAGGTTTGGCACCTCTGACTGTACTGTTCAAGGGTCAAATACAGAAGCATTCAAGGGCATTCACAATCTAACTGAACACAAGGCAAATTTTCTAGATTTTCTCCCACTTCACACACTGCCCAAGTGTCTGTCTCTGCCCAAGTATTCCTGGAATACACACGACACTTTGCTATCTTTTTGCTTTTGTTCATTCCCTCTTGTCTAAAGTATTCTCACCTATTTCCAGAGAACCAGTTCTATACCTCTTTACACAGCTCCTCTCAATGACCTTCCTTTATGAAGTCTTTCATGCTCTTCCAAGTCAGAAGCAATCTCTTCCAGCTATAAATTCCTAGTCTCACCTTCTTGCAAGGAATAAATATTTACTGCCTACCTTAAACGGAGCAATGCCAACAAAATTCTAAGCCCTGAAGAGAAAATAAGTAAAATACTGTTCCCTATCTTCAAAGATTTTAGAGATGAGTATATAAGAGTTTTTAAAAGAATGGTGATTGATAGTGGTGGAGGGTAAGAAGTCCTAAAGAACAGCATGGGAAGTATTTTCCAAAACGCACAACCACCATCCTTACCACCTTCACATCTATTAAGAAACACTATTCTGGTTTGTGCTAGACTGTATTAGAGATAAATATAGAGACACTATCAAGGGTGTAATGGCTATGAAGAAGTAAGTACAGGCTACTATGGAGCACAAAGAGAGGAAACTAACCCTAAGGCTTTTACTATTTTCTATTTTGAATTACAGTTATTAGAATACATGAATCATCTCCCTATCATACTAAAAATGATTGAATTAATATCCAAAATAATAAGTATGCTGCTGCTGCTGCTGCTAAGTCACTTCAGTCCTGTCCGACTCTGTGCGACCCCATAGATGGCAGCCCACCAGGCTCCCCCATCCCTGGGATTCTCCAGACAAGAACACTGGAGTGGGTTGCCATTTTCTTCTCCAATGCATGAAAATGAAAAGTGAAAGTGAAGTCGCTCAGTCGTGTCCGACCCTCAGCAACTCCATGGACTGCAGCCTTCCAGGCTCCTCTGTCCATGGGATTTTCCAGGTAAGAGTACTGGAGTGGGGTGCCATTACCTTCTCCGAATAAGTATGCTAAATATATTCAAATAACTGCACAATGTTCAAGAGAACACAAAACTATTTTTTTTAAGTTTTATTTTTAAAAGTTCTCTGTCCTACAGGAACTTTTATAATAAAACAATATAAAAATATGAAAAAGTGAATTTTTAGAGTTTAATGCCCATACTTAGTTCTAACTCCTGAACAGTAAACATTTAAAAATAATATATGGAGAAATACAGCATAGAACCAAAAGAAAAATATTATTTGTGTATACATTTCTCTTTACATGTGACATTTTAGTGCTGGGGAGGACAAGTAATGTATTTTCACTTATACTTAGGTAAAGCTTCATAAAGAAAGCAGTATATCACGTCTAATGGAAAAGAAGAACACTACACAGATAGTAAATTTAAATGATGGGATAGTTGGGGGAGATAGAAAATGCTTTAAAAAAATGTAATGGGGACTTTAAGGGGAGTTATGAAGTTTAAGTACCTAAGTATCTTCAAGTACGTACGTAAGTATCTTCAAGTTCAATGGCTAATATATAAGTAACCGCCTGCAATGCAGGGTATCCCGGTTCGACTCCTGGGTCAGAAAGATCCACTGGAGAAGGGATAAGCTACCCACTCCAGTATTCTTGGGCTTTCCCTGTGGCTCAGCTGGTAAAGAATCCACCTGCAATGAGGGAGACCTGGGTTTGATCCCTGGATTGGGAAGATTCCCTCAGAGAAGGGAAAGGTGACCCACTCCAGTATTCTGGCCTGGAGACTATGTAGTCCATGAGGTCACAGAGAGTCAAAGATGACTGAGGAACTTTCACACTACAGCACAGAATTAGTCTTAGATGACTTGGAAACAGGCTCTAACTAGTGCATGAACTAGGATTTGGCAATTAAGAAGAAAGAAATGGGCAGATCTGCTTCCCAACTGAACCTTTAATGGGTTATAGGTGTCAGAGTTATCAGTCTTATCAGTCTTTGAGCCTGGGGTAACTAGAGACCAAGAACCTCTAGCCAAGAACAAACACATTCTTTTACCCTTTCTTTTGTCCTTTATTATTAATTTGTATCAAGGCATGAGAAAGGCTGGAAAAACTAGTGGTAGATGACAGCCGCACACAAATTTGAAGGAAAAACGTATAGGATAGGAAGCTCAAGATAGTTCTCAGGCTCCTACTACAACCAAGAGCAGCACTTCATATTCTTTCAGCTTCCCATTGCCATTTCACATTATCACTTGTTCTTTGATGGTAATAGCACAAAAAATTTTGGCATCTGCCTTAATGTGACACCTGTCCCCCACTACTCTTTTGAGGATTATTTTGATAGGGATCTGTTTGAAAGAATGTCAAGCTGTCTGACTTTATTACGCTTCTAACCACTAGTGGCTTCTGGATCACCTCTCTTGATATCAGAGGCCCTTGAACAAGAAATGACCAGCCCTAGCAGTGCAATTACGTTCGCAGATGATGTGTGTTAGCCTGGTGCCCTCAATGCTGTTAGATCCAATTTGCTCAGGAACACTGAGGAATGCAAGGAAGCATAGTGGGTGACAGAACTGAGATTCAAATATGCCCTGCACTGCAAAATAAACAGGAGGCTAAACTAGAGAAGAAAGAGGGTAGTGTAAACAATCAAAGCCATTGTTTTGAAATAAGGTAGCAAACTGGAAGACATAAAGAGAAAATGCTTCTGAAGATGTATTCAAAGAGAAGATGGGGAAAAAAGTCAACATTTTCAGCTGTTCTAAGCCAAAAACATCCCAGTAGCAACAGATGCTATCCATCTTAACTTAAATACCACTGGTCCTAATATACTGTTCTTTTTCTTTCATTGCTAACTTTGCAAGACAGTCAGTAACCTGGAAGCAAAGATTAGACTGTAAGGGTTTAAAAGTCTCTTCATCTGCTTACCACTCATTCACTTCTTAACCCTTTGCAATATAACCGCTCTCAAAATGCTGACATTTGAAGATTAAAAAATTAGTCTCTCCATTTGATGCTTGAGAAAAATCCAAAATACACAGCAACTCCTTCTGAAATGACTATGGAGTAGTGAGGTTTTAGAGAACGTCTGAAATGAAAGACCTAAATAAGAAAGAAAATGAAGACAGGAGGGGACTGATTTATGAGGGCAAAGTAAAAGGGTGAAGGAAGTGGCACTGCTTACAAAGTGTATTTGATATGAAACCTGGATGGACGTTCTCTTTACATTCGCTGGTTCCTAATCATTTAATTAGATATACTTCCCGTGTCTACTGACTGATTACTGCTTACAAGTATTTCACTGGACTGCTGGTGATGTCCTCTTAAATACCATCGTCCACCTTCAAGCCACATTTTTTCATAACTTGCCCCTCTTTTCTGTTAATGGTATCCCTATTCTCTCAATTATTTATGTTCAAAACAGTTTTTACAGTTCTAACTCCTTATCTAATGAGTCAACAAACGATATTCTTCTCAGTGCCTCTAAAAGCTGTCATTTCTTTCCCATTTCCAATACAGTTAGCCAACTTTAAGGCCTTATTAACTCTGCCTAAACAGAAAGCCTCCTACATGAATACAGATAGTCCCTGACTTATGGTTTGACTTATAGTTTTTGACTTTCCAGTGGAGCAAAAGTGACAAGCATTCAGTAGAAACTGTGTGAATTTTGTTTTTTTTCCCGCACAGCTAGCAATAGTACCACATAATCTCTCATGACGCTGGGCAGTGGCAGTGTGAGACACAATTCCCAACTAACCATGTGATCGATCACAAGGTAAACAACTGACACTTAAGACCATTCTGCTTTTCATCTGTAGTACTCAATAAATTGTATGAAATATTTAATACTTTAAAAAACCACTCTGCTTTTCATTTGTAGTATTCAATAAGTTATATGAAATATTTAATACTTTATTATAAAATAGGCTTCATATTAGACAATTATGCCCATCTGTGTAGGCTAACACATGTATCCTCAAAACATTTAATGTAAGCTAGGCCAGAGAAGGCGATGGCACCTCACTCCAGTACTCTTGCCTGGAAAATTCCATGGACAGAGGAGCCTGGTAGGCTGCAGTCCATAGGGTAGCTAAGAGTCGGACATGACTGAGTGACTTCACTTTCACTTTTCACTTTCATACATTGGAGAAGGAAATGGCAACTTACTCCAGTGTTCTTGCCTGGAGAATCCCAGGGACGGGGAGCCTGGTGGGCTGTCATCTATGGGGTTGCACAGAGTCGGACACGACTGAAGTGACTTAGCAGCAGGCTAGGCTATGATGTTCAGCAGGCTAGGTACATTAAACGCCATTTTCAATTTATGATGAGTTTATAAAATTGAGGAAGATCTGTACTCTACTACTAGGCCTTCTTTGAAATGCCATCTTAGGGACCAAAGTGCAGTCATTTCTACACTGACACTCTGTGTCACTTTCCCCTGCTTTAAGGACTTCCTTGGTTAACTGAGTCTAATCCCCTAAGTGAGCCCACTGATACAGCGCCTTCTTACCTCGGTGCATTTATCTATGTTATCCCTTCTGTGTGTAATAGCTTCTCTCCAACACCTTTCCTCTCTCGCTATCTTTTCAGTAGTTAAGACCATAGGCTCTGATGACAGACTACTATGTCCAAATCTTGCTCTGCTACTTGCAGCTTATATATACATATGTCCTTGGCAGGTTACTTAATCTCTCTGTGCCTCCATCTTGAAAAATATAGGTCTATAAATTTACTTAATTCACAGAGCTGTTCTGTCAGATTAAGACACGTAAAGCACTGAAGAGTACCTCAGTTCAGTTCAGTTTGGTTCAGTCACTCGGTCATGTCCAACTCTTTGTGACCCCATGAATCGCAGCACGCAAGGCCTCCCCTGACCATCACCAACTCCCAGAGTTCACTCAGACTCATGTCCATTGAGTCAGTGATGCCATCCAGCCATCTCATCCTCTGTCATCCCCTTCTCCTCCTGCCCCCAATCCCTCCCAGCATCAAAGTCTTTTCCAATGAGTCAACTCTTTGCATGAGGTGGTCAAAGTACTGGAGTTTCAGCTTTATCATCATTCTGTCCAAAGAAATCCCAGGGCTAATCTCCTTCAGAATGGACTGGTTGGATCTCCTTTCAGTCCAAGGGACTTTCAAGAGTCTTCTCCAACACCACAGTTCAAAAGCATCAATTCTTCGGTGCTCTGCCTTCTTCACAGTCCAACTCTCACATCCATACATGACCACAGGAAAAACCATAGCCTTGACTAGATGGATCTTAGTCGGCAAAGTAATGTCTCTGCTTTTGAATATACTATCTAGGTTGGTCATAACTTTTCTTCCAAGGAGTAAGTGTCTTCTAATTTCATGGCTGCAATCACCATCTGCAGTGACTTTGGAGCCCCCAAAATAAAGTCTGACACTGTTTCCACATCTATTTCCCATGAAGTGATAGGACCGGATGCCATGATCTTCGTTTTCTGAATGTTGAGCTTTAAGCCAACTTTTTCACTCTCCTCTTTCACTTTCATCAAGAGGCTTTTAGCTCCTCTTCACTCTCTGCCATAAGGATGGCGTCATCTGCATGTCTGAGGTTACTGATATTTCTCCCAGCAATCTTGATTCCAGCTTGTGTTTCTTCCAGTCCAGCGTTTCTCATGATGTACTCTGCACAGAAGTTAAATAAGCAGGGTGACAATATACAGCCTTGAGGTACTCCTTTTCCTTTTTGGAACCAGTCTGTTGTTCCATGTCTAGTTCTAACTGTTGCTTCCCTGACCTGCATACAGATTTCTCAAGAGGCAGGTCAGCTGGTCTGGTATTCCCATCTCTTTCAGAATTTTCCACAGTTTATTGTGATCCACACAGTCAAAGGCTTTGGCATTGTCAATAAAGCAGAAATAGATGTTTTTCTGGAACTCTCTTGCTTTTTAGATGATCCAGCGGATGTTGGCAATTTGATCTCTGGTTCCTCTGCCTTTTCTAAAACCAGCCTGAACATCAGGAAGTTCACGGTTCACGTATTGCTGAAGCCTGGCTTGGAGAACTTTGAGCATTACTTTACTAGCATGTGAGATGAGTGCAATTGTGCGGTAGTTTGAGCATTCTTTGGCATTGCCTTTCTTTGGGATTGGAATGAAAACTGACCTTTTCTAGTCCTGTGGCCACTGCTGAGTTTTCCAAATTTGCTGGCATATTGAGTGCAGCACTTTCACAGCATATTTCAGGATCTGAAACAGCTCAACTGGAATTCCATCACTTCCACTAGCTTTGTTTGTAGTGATGCTTTCTAAGGCCCACTTGACTTCATACTCCAGGATGTCTGGCTCTAGATTAGTGATCACACCATCATGATTATCTGGGTCGTGGAAGATATTTTTTGTAGAACATGATAAATGCTAGCAATAAAATTAGTAGACAAAAAACTAGTAGACCTTTAGTCTACTAGTCATTCCCTTTGCTCTCTGATAACTGAAGGTCCCCTCATTTATATCCACACAGCACTTGTAGTTGTATTATTTTTGCAGTCAGTCTTAATCAGTTACAGTGCCTTGAGACAGGAGGCTATCATGTTTCCATATTTCTCAGTATTTCATATTCTATATTCTTCCACCGTAGAAATCAAACACATAGACTGTAAAAGATTTATGATGGATTTCTGTTACCCCAGAAAAGCTGTGTCCCCAGAACAGTACAAAAGTATTTGAGATAAGTGGTGAATGTAAGTACCAGCAGGTGAAGAGTGACAGCCAGAGTTTATGTCACACAGATCAGTTCGGTTTGTTCCCTCATTCTTTTTTCCATTAAGTTCACAAATATTACTGGGTCCTGTGTACACCCTACAGACACCAGGCAACCTGTGAGCTGTTCCCTGTTATAAGACTCTATAGTATAAACAAAAGATTATGGTTATTGCAAAGGCAGCAGAAAGTTGAAAAACCAAGGATTTCTTTTGACCCAAACATAGTTTACATACGTCATTTTCATGGGTCATTTAAGAGCTATCTTAGTAGCATACACACCAGAGTAAGAACAGTGGTTGTCTTTGGGTTGGGTGGACTGTAGGTGTTTTTCTTTTTCCTTTTTATTTATCCTATGTGAATATCAATTGATTTTGTAATAGAGAAAAAAATGACTAAGTTTTCAAAAAAACTTTAAAAATTCTCTCATTCTATGGCTCAATTAACAAATACTATAGCCTCTATAACATCACAAGCTTTCATTATTTTAATATCTCCCAAAGTAATAGAATAGCATTAAACCAAGTTATTTGTAACTGGGTAAAGTCTTTCCCCCAAGAATGCAAGTACTTAATTGCTTGGTTGAGGATGTTTGGGTACTGATCTCAGTAAAACTGTAAAACTAACAGGATCAAACACATGACTCAGCATGCATACTTAGTACAATACGTGTGTGAATATATGTACATACATAAAATCTAGATATATGTTCACCAATATATCAATAATGGTCATGTCTAAGTACGGAGATTGGTGTGATTTCTACATTGTTCTTTATGCTTTTCTACACTGTCCTGATATTTTTATAATGAACACATATTATTTTCATAAGGTGAAGGTGAAGTCGCTTAGTCGTGTCCAACTCTTTGCGACCCCATGGACTGTAACCTACTAGGCTTCTCCATCCATGGGATTCTCCAGGCAAGAATACTGGAGTGGACTGCCATTTCCTTCTCCAGGGGATCTTCCCAACCCAGGGAGCAAACCTGGGTCTCCCGCATTGGAGGCAGACGCTTTAACCTCTGAGCCACAAAGACAACAAAATTATTAATAAAGTAGATAATAAGTAGTAGTAATGGCTTAATCTTTGCTACTTAAAAGTATGGTCCAACAAATCAACATCACGTTGGAGCATGTCAAAAATTCTTAGGCCCTACTGCAGATCCAGTGATTCAGAATCTATATTTAAGCTACACTTTAAGATCCTCAGGTGATTCATATATGCATTAACATTTGAAAAGCACTGATTTAGACACTACTGCCTTTACATGCAGCTACAACAGGAACAAGATCTGCCTTCTGCATTATATATTCCAGGCATGAAACATAAGTATTTGTTGAATAAATAAGCATGTAAATGATATTACTTCTGAATAGACATCAGAATGACAGTGGGGACTGTATCTATCTGAATTATTTATTTTCTGCCAGAGTTCCCAGAAATGGTTGCTTAATATTTACTGTAAATAATGTTATTTTAGTAAAATGTTGACCCCCAAAATGTAATCCTTTTGAAAAGGAGTGCTTGCTCATAGAGATCTATACATCTCTTTTAATCATTTCTCTAGTCTATCTACACACACATCCTATAGTGACTCTTTACAGTCTCTACCTCAAAGCAAACTCATGTGCAAGATTTTAACTAACATCTCTAGAGAGAAACCTTACTACTTAACTTTCTTAAACTCCAGCTGTCTAAATACTTAACTCTATGTCCTACACCTCTAATTTAACCCTTTTATTCTCCATCAACTATTTCCCTGCCCCCTTCAGAAGAGAATAGTTCTCCATCGTCACAGACTCACATTTTACAAGTTTTAGAGAAGAGAGACCAGTAAGTCTAACAACATTATTTTACAGAAGAGAATAGGATCTAGAATCAAATGACAGCCCAAGAGGCTAGTTATTGGCAACACGAAACCACAATCTGCAGCACCATACTCCCAATACATTTTCACATCCTAGAATTTTGATAGAACTCTCATTTTTATCAACAGCACTTAAATTCACTTTTTAGAAACACAGGTTCAAAATAGCAATCATTTAGATCCAAGAAATCAAGTTCTGTGTTATTGGCTGACATTTTTCTCATTCCTTTTTTTCTTCCTTTTTAGAACACACTGCACTTTCTTTTCAGATGAAGTTCCTTCAATATGTAGTGCCATCCTCCCCAAATCCTCTATCCTCCTAGAGGCTTATTCCTGCTGCCTCTGCCTTATCTATGGTGCTTAATAGAGATGGTTCTAGATGACTCAAACTCTATCCATCCTCAAAATATAGCCCAATCCCAGACTTCTTTTCCCCAATTTCTAATGCACTGCTCTATTACTCACTTTTGTATTTGTTCACAGTTCAGTTCAATCCAGTCACTCAGTCATGTCCGACTCTTTGCAACTCCATGAATTGCAGCACGCCGGGCTTCCCTGTCCATCACCAGCTCCCAGAGTTCAACCAAACTCATGTGCACCGAACTGGTGATGCCATCCAGCCATCTCATCCTCGGTCGTCCCCTTCTCCTCCTGCCCCCAATCCCTCCAGCATCAGGGTCTTTTCCAATGAGTCAACTCTTCTCATGAGGTGGCCAAAGTATTGGTGTTTCAGTTTAGCATCAGTCCTTCCAAAGAACACCCAGGACTGATCTCCTTTAGAATGGAATGGTTGGATCTCCTTGCAGTCCAAGGGACTCTCAAGAGTCTTCTCCAACACCACAGTTCAAAAGCATCAATTCTTCGGCACTCAGCTTTCTTCACAGTCCAACTCTCACATCCATACATGACCACTGGAAAAACCATAGCCTTGACTAGACGGACCTTTGTTGGCAAAATAATGTCTCTGCTTTTGAATATGCTATCTAGGTTGGTCATAACTTTCCTTCCAAGGAGTAAGTGTCTTTTAATTTCATGGCTGCAGTCACCATCTGCAGTGATTTTGGCTGATGCTTATTCTTTGGAAACCTACTATCTTCAAAAGTAAAAAGAACTTGATATCATCGAGGTTCTCTTTTAATGTGAGAAATCTGAGGCCCAGAGAGAAGTGACTTCTCTTGTGTTACTTAAGAACTGGTGATGGTGACAAAATCTGAACACAGTTCCCCAGATTCCTATCCAAAGCTTGCATCAGCTCTCCACATGTCAGTCTTTCCCGACACCCCCGCGTTGACAATGCAAATAAAAGGCATAGGTCAGTGCTATATGAAACTTTATTTACACGGCTAGCAGTGTCCATCCCATTATTAAGCATACAAAATGGACACTCCTCCAACTGAACTGAAGCAAGAGAGACAGGGATGACTAATTTAAATACCCCTCTCTAGAAAGGTATCGTAGCTCCCCCACTGCCGCGGAAGCACGTCACACTCCCCTCACGGGGAATCAAGGCCCTTCCCAGTTGAGCCCCCTGGTTAGCTCCTGCCACGTTCCTGGCTTCCCGTCTCCGCACCCATCCCTCCAGCCATTCCCCTAATACGCAGAGCTGCCCAAACCTGTGAGCTCTTTTCGTGCTTCTACACTTTTACACACACTGGCCCCACAACCTGCAACGCTCTCCTCCTCCCTCTAGATCCTTTTCCAAACCCCGAGACGGCTCTCACGACCCTACTCAAACGTCACGACCCCAACCGGGTCCTACAAGGGTCTCGATGGAGTCCAAACCCAGTCCTGTCCCGGGAGAAGGATTTTAGTGGCTGACACGACCAGAAGCGTGGCAGCGAGGGGAGGAGCCCGAGCACACCCTCCCAGAGGTGCTCGAGGACTGCTATGCTGAGTATTCCCCGCCCGGAGGGCGCTCAACCTGTGCCCTGCCTGGGCCAGGGCAGGTGCCCAGAGAGCTGGGGGAATGCCCAGTGACGGCAGCAGAGCCACCGGCGACACCTTCCTGAGATGCCCGCCCATCCCGGAGACCAAGCAGCGACTGTCACACCTTACCTCAGCCAACTGCGGCGGCAACTCCGCTTTACGGCACTCACAGCAACTGCTGCAAAGGGGCCTTCAAGCGCGGAGTCGTGCGCACTGGTCTGGTTGGGTGTCTGCGGCGTAAAGCACGTTCGGGAGACCGGCCACCGGCAGGTCTACGATCCCCGACGCTTCCTCACCACCCGAAGTTTACTGAACCCGGAAATTTTCTGGTTTGAGGGATTAAGCGACGTAGCCAAGCTTTTTTTTTTTTTTTTTAAAGAGTATCTCTTGCCTAGGAAACTACTACAGCAGCGCACAGAGGCGATCTGAGATTTTAGGAAGCCGTCCAGGAATTGGAGAGGCACCCTCTGAGCTGTGTTCCTCAAAGTGTGTGGGTTTGCCAGATAAAATATAGGATGCCAGTTAAATATGAATCTCACAGAAGCAACGAATAATTTTTTAGTGTGTATGCTCTGCAGAGGGATTCAGAATAACTCCAGATTCTGGTTTCGGTACGATTGGGTGAGACGGGGGATGGAGTGGGAAACGATCGTCGTGCTGAGTCGCTAAGCTGTGTAGTCGCTAATTCTAGTTCGACTGTTTGCGACCCCATGCATTGTAGCCCGCCAGGCGCCTCTGTCCGTGGGATTTCCCGCGAGAATATTAGAGTAGGTTGCCATTTCCTCCTCCAGGGTATCTTCCCCACCCAGGGCTCAAACCCATCTCTCCTGAGTCTTCAGGCGGATTCTTTACCACTGATCCACGTGGAAAACAACTGAGTTAATATTGCTCTTGAGGCTGAGGTGCCTGGGGAACATCCAAGCTCCAGCGAACTGTTACACTCCTGTTAAAATTCTGGAAATACACATTCCGTTACAGACTGGACTATTAACTGTAATCCAAAGAATTACTGTAAAGGAACACATATGAATCAGTTTTGACATAATTTTGAAAACTATAAAGCAGTAAACAAATCACTGTAATTTTAAGTTCTACAAAGATTTCTATTATCAGCCCAGGGTGAAAACTGAAAATACTCTCCTCATATATCTGAGTAGTTTGCTAAACTTTCTTTTCATTTTGAAAATAGGCATTTTATAATAGTAGTAGTGCTGGTATGTATTAACAATTTTTGTACTAATACCTAATACTGTACATACATTTTCTTACACCCTGAATTATTTTTAGTGGGTTAACTTGGTTTCCAATTTCCAAAAATGCATGATATATACATTTTTGTGCCTTCTAGAAGAATGCTACTATTATGAAATGCTTAATAATGCACATGGAATCTGAACTGTTTTTTGGAAAAGTATAAAAGTGTTTTTCTCACTTCCCAGGGTTATGTTCCTTATCAGTTTCTTACTTTTCCTTGCAGAAGTTTTCTATGTACATACTGATTTATTTTGTATGTAACCAGACAACACCAGTACTGAAACCCAGTTCCATTGCTTGCTGCTCAAAGGCCAGTACTGGAGCGGAGTGTTAGTGGAAAAGGAAAAATTTGCTTTATTCAGGAGGCCCGCAACCTGGGAAGACGGTGGACTGCTGTCCTAAGGCTATCTCCAAGTTGGTAGTTAGGAGACAAATGAGGCAGTGTGAGGGAGGGAGCAGGGTGCGTGACCAGCTTGTATGTTGCTCTTGGATTGGTTGGCATCAAGGTGAAGTTTCTAGCATCACCAATCTTCTGTTTTCAGCCAGTGTGTGGTCTGTGTGCTTATGGTCAGCAGTTTTCATCAGGTGGGGGCCAGCTTCCTGTTAAAATAACTTAAGGCTGTGTAAATCAGACCTTTGTATCTTTTAGGCAAACTGTGAGTTTGATAATTCTGTGTCTGGTTTATAAATTGTTGCCAGTTTCCTGGCCCAATTGCTTTTCTTTCTCAGTTCAGTTGCTCAGTCGTGTCCAACTCTTTGCCACGCTATGGACTGCAGCACACCAGGCCTTCCTGTCCATTACCAACTGCCAGAGTCTACCCAAACTCATGTCCATCGAGTCAGTGATGCCATCCAACCGTCTCCCTCGGTCGTCCCCTTCTCCTCCCGCCTTCAATCTTCCCCAGCATCAAGGTCTTTTTCCAATGAGTCAGTTCTTTGCATCTTTGTTTCAACATCTTCCTATTTCCTAATCATTAACTATTGAGCCAGCCTTTTGAGAATCACTGGAAGACTAAAGCTTTTCTACAAACAAGAGGCAGGTGGAGGGGCATGGTAGGGGTGGGGTGGGGGTGGGGGAGTTGTCTGTCACAGGAAGGTCCCCTAGGGTCCTGCTTCATTACAGTCCTCCCTTTTCTTTGACACTCAGTTCTGAAATGGGGAATAAGAAATAAGGTTTGGGATAAAGAGGTTAGTTATAAAGTCACCAGAGGAACTGTTTTAGGGGACTCAGTTTTACACAGAGCCCTCTTATTACTGAGACTAGTATAGTAGGTTAATTTTAAAAGTAGGTAACACTCAGAAGAAGGAAGTTACCAAAGATTCATGGGCTCATTGGATACAGGTGTTTACCTAAAGGACTGAAGATGGTAAATTTTGAGCATCAAAATGAGTAACTTCTATTAAGTGAAATACAGAATATACATAAAAATTCTTGACTTCATGTTTCCTTAGAAGTGAAACTCATTAGTCAAGACTGAAGACTGTCAAGGCATGAACTCACTACCCTGAAACTTGATAAAATCATTGAGCATTTATCCTGCCTTTCTTATTAGAACAGGATTTCAGTGTAATCAAAATGCAAATGAGAATTCCAACTAATAAAGAAAGAATGATAGAACAGTCATTGCTACTCCTAGTGAAATAAGAACAACAACCCTCATCAGCAGAGGCTAAAATTAAGTTGAAATGTTGACGGGGAATTTCTTAATAGATGGATTAGGTTGGAACTCCCTGAACCCACTGATCAACCTTATCATTAACTCTGGGACAACATCACACCATGCACTTTCAGATGTAACAGAAAATATACAGCACTACCTGTGAAAGATTCTTGCCTAAAAATTGAACCCACATTTAACCATAACTCTCGATTTAACAGAGGCTATAGAGAATCGCTCAATGTGGGACATTCTACAAGACAAATGTCCCAGTTTCTTAATCAATGGCATTTAAAAGGTGGTGGAGGGAACTAATGCAAAATCAGACTTAAGAGACATATGCCCATATGCAATGTATGGACCTTGTCTGGACCCTGATTTTTAAAAAGCAACCATAAAAACACATTTTTGAGACAACTGAAATTTTAATACAGACTGAGCCATTAGATGATACTAACGGATTGCTGTTAATTTTGCTAAGAATGTTAATAGAATGTGGCTGTGTCATCATCATTGATGTATACTGCAGTACTTATGGGTGAAATTTTTTTAGAACTTAAAAATGACAAACATGGCAAAATGTTAACAATTGATAAATCTAGATGAGGAGCATAAACGTGTTCATTGTAAATAGCCTCTCTACTCTTCTGCCAGATGGCCCAGTGGTAAATAATCTGCCTGCCAATGCAGTAGATGTGGATTCAATATTTGGGTCTGGAAGTTCCCCTGAAGAAGAAAACGGCAACCAGTTCCAGTATTTTTGCCTGGAAAATTCCATGGACAGAGGAGCCTGGCGGGTTAACCCACTGGGTTGTTAAGAGTCAGATGCATGCATGCATGCATGTTTGAAAACTGTCATAATAAACAAGAAGAGGGGAAAGTTATCAGGTTCATAAATGTAAAGTGCATAAAAAGTCTTGTTCTATGTAAAGCTTAAAAAGACGGTTATAATAGGATTACATTAGTCAATCTTTTTTTTTTTTTAGCCACGCCTCAGACATTCAGGAGACCTGACTCTTTGACCAGGGATCTAAACTATGTCCACTGCAATGGAAGCACAAAGTCCTAACCACTGGACTTGCAGGGAATTCCCCAACACTGGCCAATCTTTTGATTTAAACTACAGTCTTTATAAATGTGGACCAACTGACTAGCTTTTCTTACATAAACCAGAAACATAATGGATCATCTATAGCTTCTGGTATGTTTCTTTAAAGTGGACCAGGAACTTTAGAAGTGAAGGAATCTCAATTCAGAGTCCTAGGTTTGTATTTTTCTTTTTGTAATCCTCTATAATTTACAATTATCTTGGATACAACTAACTCATCAGCAACTTGATCATCACTGAAGTTCCCCCCACCTTCCTTATAAGAAACTTTCCATACTTGAATTCCATTGGTTTATGTAATATTTAAATTATACAACAATGCCATTGGCACAAGTAAGTTGGGGAACAAACAGCTAACTAGAGGTATACATACCATTCAACTGGCAGGAGCAGTGCTTCTCCAGTATACCAGAGGGAGCCCAGCCGTGAGTCAGTTACTTTAACCTGGTTAGCCAGTCCAGTAGGGGAGGGGTACAAGGATTGGTAAAAACAGTCCCTATTATTAGCAGATATCCATCTTTTAAAAATCATTCAGACACAGTAGCACATACACATCCTGGCCCACTCTTAACACTGTGGGGTCTGGGGCAAAAGGGTAGATAGAAATGGAGGCCAACCTTGATATAAGTGTCTATATATGTAACAGTCGATCATATATGCATAACATATAGACTTCTATCTTGATAAATATTTCTTCTCAAGGAACAGAAATTTAGGTTCAAGACTGAATTCTCAGACATGTGCTGGAAAGCGACAACAGAACCAGGTCAGCCTGTTCTCCCATAAGTACCCTGGGATTGTTTCCTTTCAGCCTCTAGCTGCAGCTTGCCCAACGGTCCTGGTAGCATGAAAGTGGACACCCCAGTCTGCACATCCAAATTGAACTGCCTCCCGAGTCTAGCGGTGCCTGTAGTGCAGAATGTCTTCCAGGATGGATTGGGGAAGAGGTCTTTATGGAAGCCAGCTTTGGGCTGGTGGGACAGGGGATTATGGGATCCTGGCTGTCACGTTCATAGTGGGTAGCGGAACATAGACCAGGAGTGGACACAATTCCTCACCAGCTTCACTTGTTCATTCTGTGGAAAGGTACAGCCTGAGATTGAGGATCAGGGCAGGGACTCCTTTCTTGCCCAAGTCTCAGTGTACATGCCCATCCTTATGGTATCATGCTATATATACTGTTGGGCTTGCTCTTTCCATCTCATAAGTAAAGTCACTCAGTCGTGTCCAACTCTTTGTGACCCCGTGGACTGCAACCCACCAGGCTCCTCAGTTCATGGGATTTTCCAGGCAAGAATACTGGAGTGGGTTGCCATTCCTTCTCCAGGGGATCTTCCTGACCCAGGGATCGAACCCAGGTCTCCCGCATTGGAGGCAGACGCTTTAACCTCTGAGCCACCAGGGAAGCTGGAATCATGAAAACCCTCCCATTTACAACAGTATCAGCTGTGTAGGGTTACCTGGAGGTACTATCTAATCCCACGACCTTGTGCAAAATGGGCATAAACATACTACTAGTACCATGCAGTGTAAATGAGGTGTAATAACGGACAGTTGGAGAAAAAAGTGGAATGTACACAATTTCCTGAGTTCTTGTCCCAGAGATCCAGTCAGGCACATTAGGACTGGTATGTCAAGGAAAATTTTCGCTAATTGAGGAAGCCAATTCCAAAAATGGTTTATGTAACATTTTGGGAGGGGGCATGTAGAATATATCTACGCAAGTATACAACTTTTGCAGCAACATAGAAAAGGGAATCCATCAGAACCATAGTGAAAGTGGTCGCTCAGTCGTGTCTGCCTCTTTGCAACCCTATGGACTGTAGCCTACCAGGCTTCTCCATTCATGGGATTTTCCAGCCAAGAGTACTGGAGTGGGGTGCCTTTTCCTTCTCCAACCATGGTAGTGCACTGTTAACAATTAGGTTGTGTTTTGCTATAATAATGCTGCAGTGTGTGTGTGTGTCTGCATGCCGACTTCAGTCATGTCCAACTCTGTCACCGCATGAACCTTCACCTGCCAGGCTCCTCCGTTCATGGGCTTCCCCAAGCAAGAACACTGGAGTGATTTGCCATGCCCTCCTCCAGGGGATCTTCCTGACCCAGGGATGGAACCTGCATCTCTTAAGTCTCCTGCATTGACAGGCAGGTTCTTTACCACTAGCAACATTATTTGTGACTATATATGTAACAGAAATACCTAGAAATGGAATTAAACGTTTCAAGTGAAAGCAAAGTAGCTCAGTCATGTCTGACTCTTTGCAACCCCATGGACTGTAGCCTGCCAGGCTCTTCCATCCATGGGATTTTCCAGGCAAGAATCCTGGAGTGGGTTGCCATTTCCTTCTCCAAGGGATCTTCCCAACCCAGGGATCAAATCAGGTCTCCTGCACTGAAGGCAGACTCCTTACCATTGCAGGAATACTTCTTATATATGTTTTTAATACCTTGATCTTTTTTTTTTTTGGGGGTGTTGTTCTAAAAGGTCTTGCTAGGTATTCATAGAACTGTTCAACTTCAGCTTCTTCAGTGTTATTGGTTGGGGTATAGGCTTGGATCACTGTGATACTGAATGGTTTGCCTTGGAAACACAGATCATTCTGTTTTTGAGATTGCACCCAAGTACTGCATTTCGAACTCTTTTGTTGACCATGATGGCTACTCCATTTCTTCTAAGGGATTCCTGCCCATAGTAGTAGATAGAATGGTCATCTGAGTTAAATTCACCCATTCCAGTCCATTTTACTTCGCTAATTTCCTAGAATGTCAACATGCACTCTTGTCATCTCCTGTTTGACCACTTCCAATTTGCCTTGATTCATGGAACTAACATTCCAGGTTCCTATGCTTCAGCAATATATGAACCGTGAACTTCCAGATGTTCAAGATGGATTTAGAAAAGGCAGCGGAACCAGAGATCAAATTGCCAACATCTGCTGGATCATCAAAAAAGCAAGAGAGTTCCAGAAAAACATCTATTTCTGCTTTACTGACAACGCCAAAGCCTCTAACTATGTGGATCACAATAAACTCTGGAAAATTCTGAAAGAGGCGGGAATACCAGATCACCTGACCTGCCTCTTGAGAAACCTGTACGCAGGTCAGGAAGCAAGTTAGAACTGGACATGGAACAATAGACTGGTTCCAAATAGGAAAAGGAGTACGTCAAGGCTGTATATTGTCAACCTGCTTATTGAACTTATATACAGAGTACATCATGAGAAACGCTGGACTGGAAGAAGCACAAGCTGGAATCAAGACTGTCAGGAGAAATATCAATAACCTCAGATATGCAGATGACACCACCCTTATGGCAGGAAGTGAAGAGGAACTAAAGAGCCTCTTGATGAAAGTGAAAGAGGAGAGTGAAAAGTTGGCTTAAAGCTCAGCATTCAGAAAACGAAGATCATGGCATCTATCACTTCATGGGAAATAGATGGAGAAATAGTGGTAACAGTGTCAGACTTTATTTTGGGGGGCTCCAAAATCACTGCAGATGGTGACTGCAGCCATGAAATTAAAAAGATGCTTACTCCTTGGAAGAGAAGTTATGACTAAACTAGATAGCCTATTCAAAAGCAGAGATATTACTTTGTCAACAAAGGTCTGTCTAGTCAAGGCTATGGTTTTTCCAGTGGTCATGTATGGATGTGAGAGTTGGACTATAAAGAAAGCTGAGTACCTAAGAATTGATGCTTTTGAACTGTGGTGTTGGAGAAGACTCTTGTGGGTCCTGTGGACTGCAAGGAGATCCAACCAGTCTATCCTAAAGGAGATCACTCCTGGGTGTTCACTGAAGGACTGATGCTGAAGCTGAAACTCTAGTACTTTGGCCACCTCATGCGAGGAGTTGACTCATTTTTCAGACTCTGATGCTGGGAGGGATTAGGGGCAGAAGGAGAAGGGGATGACAGAGGATGAGATGGCTGGATGGCATCACCGGTTCGGTGCACATGAGTTTGGGTGAACTCCGGGAGTTGGTGATGGACAGGGAGGCCTGGCGTGCTGCGATTCATGGGGTCACTAAGAGTCGGACATGACTGAGTGACTGAACTGAACACCTTGATTATTACTTGTTCTCCAGAAATGTTGCACCCATTCACACTCCATCTTTAGTTATTTAAAAACTTTATGAAACCCATAAATTGTATATTTGTCCAAAGAAATCATCCTTGGAAAACATTTTCTGTATGAAGGTACTGGTTTCTCAGTATCTTTGTCACACTCTTCTCCCTGTGACTCAAAACTATCTAGTATCTCTTCATTCTTCTCTTGGTAAAAATGATCTTAGTTACAAGAGCTCCAGCCTTGTCTGGTCATTGACTGGTTTTATCTCCCAAGCTGGTTTCAAGTTAGAATATAAATTTAAAAATCTTAGCTTCTGATTCTGTCTTAGCTACAAAATGTAATCCAAGATGTGACAACTTCCAAAGACAGAAACTAAGTTCCTGGTATATATAATAGTTACAGCGTCTATAGCTGCACTGTACAAGCAGCAGGTATTAATATTAGCAAGATGTGGCTCTTACATTTAAGTTACAATGAAAATTTTAGTTCCCAAGTTGAACTAGCTATACACATTTAAAGTGCTCAACAGCTGACTGTGGCTAGTGGCTTACTGTGTTGGACGGCCCAGGTTACAGAACGTTCCGTCACTGCAAACAACTGCGTTGAATAGCACTGCTCTAAAATTAAAAAACCTTTGGAGGCAAAATTCCTAATGGCTTATCTCTCATGCTCAACAGCACACTGTAGATATTTAATAAGAGTGGGTAAAATGCAAAAACTGAAGCAAAAGAAAGCAAGAAAAAAAAAGTTTAATTTTTAGATGAGATATTCCAGGTGCTTTTTAAGAATTTGGTTATTCTGTACAGAACATAAAATCATTTCAACATACAAGTTACTCTATCTTGAATACTCTATTTTGAAATTTCAAAACCATTTTAAAAGCTTTGTCTTGTTTCCAAAAAATGAGGCAACATGCTTATTATAAAACACTAGTTTTCAGCACTGCGTACATTGTAAGTAGTTCATTAACGTTCATCTTTAACTTAAACGTTAAACCTGAGGAATTAGAATTTTTATTATCAGAACTGCATAGCAAAATCATGTCCAGATGATAGAAAAACCAAATAATCTGTGGATCAAGATAATTTGTAAGCCACTTAATTCAGTTTAAAGCAAAACAAGTTATGTTAGGAGAGATAATAAATGATATCCAGGATAACAGAGTTTTGAAATGTGTCATTGTGTTTTTAAGAATGATAATGCAACAAAAGTTATCAAATGTTTTAAATGGTCACATACACCTTATATCATCTATCCAATGACAACAAACTGTTGAACCATTCCAAAGCTGGTATTTTGCAAAGAATTATTTAGGCCAAATTCAGTCTTTGCAAGTGGCATTGGGCAGTCATGAAAGTGCAAATGCCTGGATGGAAACACAGCTTAAGTCATTTATTTATGCTACTATTCTACTCTACACACATTAATGCTATGGGAGAAATTTTACAGTTCTACAAGTCTTGATATAGAATACACCTTGATGAGAAAATACAAAAAGGCCACAAGTCATGCATAAACTAAAAATGTTAAAGGATATTTTAATCAGGCTTAAAAAAAAATCAGGTTTCATGTCCTGGTGATACCACTTTAAGCACATGCTTTATAAAAGTAAATGGCATCTAGAGGTATCCAAACACTTAAGTCCATTATTAACTAAAAGTAATACTTCACATTTACATAGCATTTTACTGTGGTTGAATCTATTTCATATACTCCATTTCATCTTATTCCTCACAACAGCCCTGTGAGGTAGGCTGAACAAGTTACATTGTTGTAAAGGCAAGTTACATTGCCTTTATGTAAGGCAATGGAAGCCCAAGATGATAAGTGATTATGTAGAGATCACAGATATAATATATGGTAGAGCTAAGGTGATTAATTTTAAATACTTTAAAAGAAATTAAGCCAAAATATTTTTGTTATATCTAGAAAATTTAAAGACTAGTGATTTTTAATACAAATCATTTCAAAACTTTAGCTATTATATATCTTATTGTATGAATTAGTTATAAATTTGATTTTAAAGAGTCTCCCTAAAAGGTAAATTAGACGCAATGCTTTGGTATCTTAGGAGATTTTAGAAATGTTAAAAAAAAAAAAAAAGCATTCTCATAACCCTTAAGCTCTCCAAAATGTTCTAACACTAACAAAAATATCTTTTACCAACTACTTACAATAAACTTAAGTAGCTCCAAGGCAAAGCAAACACATTAAATTATGGGCTGTCCTACATACTGTGAAATCCTCTGCATGTTCATGCCCAAGAACCAACATATATTGATTGGGTACCGTTAAGAAAATATACCAATTTAAACTAACACAGCTCAAATGATTACAAATCAAAAGTCAGTACCTGATACTGACTCAGAAATAACAAATACTGTTTTAACTTGAATGTGAGTAGTCTGAGGAGAAAAGTACTATGGTAATCTCTGATATTTATTTTATGTCAATACTAACCTTTATATGGCATACCCAACAATATATTTTCAACAAAAACATATACCATGTGTGATCCAGTTAACCTCCAAATTACTCAAAAGCTTATTTACATTAATCAAATATTCCAGGTAACAAAGCTATCATATGTGACATTGGGATCACAAGTATTTGCATAATATGAATACTGTAAGATACACACAAAACTAAAACTATACTATGAGGTAATCTTTCTGCAATGATTAAGGAAAATTTGTGATCACTTATAAATGCTCCAGCACTGGCATTATGAAATATAAATTTAAAATAACAAATAACTTTATGGTTATTTATGCTGACCATTCACTTCCCTAAAATAATATATTCAGTGTAAAAATAAAATCAAGGAAGAAACTTTTTCAGAAACATCTTACATGACTACATATAGGTGAACCATTTTACATGCAGTTAATTATAATTTTTATAAACTCTTAACATTTACTTTTTAAAATTTCTGACTGATTAGCAAAAACATTGTTTTTAAGATGCAAACTTTGTTATACCTCTCAAAAGCAGCAAAAGTACTGTACACACAGAAAATCAAACTTCACAAAGTTAGGAAATCTGAATAGAAAGTGTGACTGCCATCCCAGACTTAAATATTTGTTACACGAATTAACAAATGAATGAATACTGATCTTACAAATATGGAGTCTCCAAAATAATTATCATGATGATTTTTAATACAGTCCTTAGTCTGTTTAGCTCAGATTCACATATTTCATGGAAGTCTACACTGTCCCTTCTAAAATGAATACTTTGAAATAATCATTTTTCATATATATCCTTTCCCAATTTTCCCGTATGTTTCCAAAAGACACTAAGTAACTCAATAATTTTATGTGATTTAAAGTATATGTAAGAAAACTAATCATTCTGGGTAAGTCATGAAATAAGAGTATCTTAGCCTAACTAAATCATTTTCTTCTTTATATCACTGAAGATCAGCACAAAAATTCAAATTATACATAATACTGCACATACTTGAATTTCATAAGTGAGCAAATAAAACCAAGCCAGTAAGTCTCTTCAGATGACAATATGGGGGAAAATGATTGCAGAACAAATTCGATGAAGTCTAGCTGTACAGCAGCAGTTCATGGTTTGTCAAAATAGTACAGATTCCATCAGCTAAACCCCTGTACAGACAGGCATACCTTTAATACTTTCAAATTGTCTACCTACACCTGGAACATTCAAAGAATTACTGTATATTAAATTTCTATGTGCACTTAGTAAATATTTGGTATGTACATATTTACGAAAAGTTAAAGATATATGACAGTCAGTCCAAAGAGTCAAAACGAAATGTAAAAAAATTCTTTTTTCTAAAGTGCTTAAGGCAACTTCTTCATTTTTTATCCAGTTTACTACAACTGGTTTGAGATCCAACTGCTAAAAGAGAAAGGCAATACTAAGTGTATATTTTTATAAAACATAATTTTTTACACCTGTGGTATATCCACTACCATCAACCTCTCATGCATTTCTTTTGTAGAAAGCAATCATGTTTGACCTGTCAAAACAAAGAGTAAAAAACAAAATATTTTAAAGAGTATACCAACTTTTCATGTCTTCAATTGAGCAAAAATCTCAGTTTTTTTAATTCCAATGTTAATGAGAATGTTATATATTGTGTCAAGTTAACAGTTACCTTAATTTGAGACTATGTAAATAGGCACTATAGTTATTTTCTAGTTTGAAAATGAGAATGACAAACTTCCTCCAATTTAACTTAACACAAATAAACTTAAGCTAAAAGTCCACACATTTTGTTTTTGTTTTTTGGGGATGGGGGACCTTTAAGAAGAAGCATAGTAAGAGGGAAACCTCAGATTCTTATTTTGAAGTATAAAAGTATTACTTCAAATGAAGTTTTCCAAATGATACTAGAATATTTTATATGAAGGGTTTCAAATGATGGGATGAGCACACACAAGAATCATATGCATTCCTCCAGCCCCTGACTAGTATTTTCCTTTCCTCATGCGCCTGCAATAGAACTCCTCACCAGTATTACATAATGGTCTCTGGTTTAAGTATCAGTTGACAATGCATGGGGCATGGAGTGAGAGCATGCTTAAGAGGAAGAAGGCACTTAAAATTAAAAACAGGATATAATTATAAAGACAAAATAGTAAAAGTTTTATACAAGAACCTCTGGCTTTTTCAGTGTCATTTTGGTTAAAATATACATGACTGTTCACATAAAGCAGCTGCACCACTAACTTGCTACTTTCAGGTTTAACTCTATGAGAGAGAATTATAACTTCCTGTTTCCTTAGGTCTTGCAATAACCCTGCTGCAGAGAACAGGACATCCAAAAATTTCTTTCAAAATCTCTAGGAAAAACAAAAATCAAAATTATATTTATTTGGAGAATCAAAACAATATCTACTGACAATGTCATACTCTAAACTGCCTTATAGTTTTTAAAATACATTATCAGACAACGGTATAGATATGACTCTCCTCTGGAAAAATGAATACCCAGTTAGAATAAAATTCCTCATTAGATTTGTTTTACAAAGAACAAAAAATCCGGTCAGAAAATAATAAACTTTAAGAGAGACTCAGCTGTTCCTATCCCACAAGTCTTTCTATAGAAAGTAACTCAAATGTACACAGCAATGGTCACTTTTTGGGAGAAAGGTATCATAAGACAATATACTTAAAATATGAATGGAAGAAGGTCAATGTGAGAAGTAACAGCTTCAAAAATTAAGGAATATACAAACCTAGACCTTTTGAAAATGCTCAAGGAATTCTTAAATACTGTAATGACAACTTTCAATTTGGCTCAAAGATCTTGCTACAAATTTTAATCAACTTAAAAAATATAAATGCTTTGCTCAATAGTCATGGGTGTTACTCAGAGTTAAACACATCTTCCCTACGTATGGTAAACATCACTCTATGTTGATTTTTTTTTTGAAGAATTACGATCCTTTAGAAAGCAAATGAAGTAGCAAAAAGACTGAGAGAAAAATAACCTCTGCATAGGTATGTCTGAAAAATTCATGTGCCAAATAAGTCAGAGATACATAGTTTTATCAAAACTCTTGTTTTTAACCATTCCATCTTATTAAAAAGCAGATATAGATGACTTCAGTAAAGAATAGTTTTAGGCACCTCCCTTTATAACATATTCCATATAGATAAAACTTGAATAGGTAGCTTTTTCTACTTTCTATATAGCTTTAATGATCTTTCACCTTACTAAAAATGTTAAAAATAAGCATAATTATTACCAGTTATTACACCAAATTCAAGTGGGAGTTTTATCAAAACTATTTAAGTTTCTATTAAACTAGACAAAAAAATCAGAAAATATAAAGCTTTAAAAATCTTACTCATCATTCAAAATAATGGAAAAAAGTCTAATTAAACAAGGTAATGTATAAAGAATATCCCTTTGCAGCAGGTAAAAACTGAAATTTGGGCAATTTAAAGCTATTATATCTAGAAACACTTCCTGTCCACTCTCTATTTTAAGTTATAAACTGTGAGAGAAATGTCACAATATTTGGAAAGAAGAAAATGATATACAATCTAGTTGAAAAACAAAAGACAATCATTTAGCAAACCTCAACTTATTTGTAAGAAGGGAAAAATAAACCACTGTAAGAAAACCTTTCTAGCATACCCAATCAATTTTTTGAGTTTTTAGAAAACCATGGAAGACTGTGCAGTTTTAAAGCTTTAGTGTAAGAATTAAATAATAGGTAGTGATGACATTAAAAAAAGGGACCGTATGGAGGAAAGATTTAAATGCTTTTCCCTCAGGGCCTAGGGCTACCATATGCAACTAAACATTTTAGAATAGTCAAAGTAATCCAAGAAACACAAAAATGAGTTTCTATGTAACTACTTAAACACTGCCTTTTTTTTTCCCCATTTACTCTTCAAAACATCATTTTCTTGCTAGATGTCTGCTTGCTTCTCTGATGCCCCACAGCAGGCTCCTGTGATGCTTCCTACTAGATGCCTGATGCGAACATATGCCAGACCTTAGAGCAGAAGGCAGCAAACCTGACTTCCACCACTTGGAAACTGCTGCAATTAGTGACTGCACGGAAAAGGCCACCCAATCAAAAAGGAGTGGGGGAGATAAACATATTCTGAGTAGGCATTACTGAGTAATATTGTTTAGGCTGCTAGTGGAGCCAGTCATTCCATTTTCATTTTTCTGAAGAGTCCTCACAGCACTTGGAACCTGCATCCCAGTACTCAAAGAAAGTCCACCACACCAAACCTAAGAGAGGACAGAAACAAAGCTATAGTCAGACTTCAAGTGAAAACTTAAGGGATCCTGACATTTTTCCATCTGAAAGGCAAAAATAAGTGAACACAAGTGAACATCATCAAATTCCAAACTGAAAACCTTCGTGTGTGAACTAAAGGGAAGTAGAAAGGCTAATGGAGAATGCAATGGCACCCCACTCCAGTACTCTTGCCTGGAAAATCCCATGGACAGGGGAGCCTGGCAGGCTGCAGTCTATGGGGTCGCACAGAATCGGACATGACTTAGCAGCAGCAGCAGCAGCAAGGCTAACTCATGGGTCTTTTAGAACCATATTGGCCAAAGGAAGTCTTATGACAGCAGAACTCACTGGAGCTACATGCGAGAAGGAAATAAGGGCTGTAGAAATTTAGAGACTAAATTGGATTAATTTAGCCAAAAGATACTATCATTACTGATAAGTTCACAACCAAGAGAAGTACACAAAGACTCATCTTTCTCATCCCAATTACTGCCTTGGATTTTGATAATGGGTTGTGGCCTGAAACTATAGGAATCTAACACCCCCTCTGTTAACAGAGTAATCTCATTAGCGTCTTCCCTAACTTGTTAACAATAAGAACCCTTTTATAATTCTCTAAGATAATCTGAGAAAAACACAAATGGCAATATCCAAATACACTTGCCATATTCTATTATCATAAATGTGAATGAGTTTATGAAAGATAAAACTGCTTCACTTGTGTTGAACAAAGCAGCTATCATTCAGTAAAGTAAATGATAACTGATATGGAATAGAGTCAAGAGAATTAAAATGTGAAAATATGAATCATTTAAACTATCATCAACTGCCATGTATGCAGCAGAAAACCTTAAATTAAAGCAAGGGAGATTCTAGAAATTTTTATGTATTCCCATCTTCAACTATATCCTAAGTATTCAGTATTTACTCAGTAACCATAGTATAGTTACAAAGAATTTGCAGACTGTGAAACGCATGGCTATATAATTAACATTCCAAAATTTTTAAACTTTAAGGTTCAGTAATGATAACTCTTAAAATACAAGAAAATATGGTACAAATGAACCTATCTATGAAACAGAAACAGAGTCACAGATAGAGAGAACAGACTCATGGCTGCCAAGGGGGATGTGGTTAGGGAAGGCTGGTAGACTAGGAGTCTGGGGTTAACAAACTATTACATAGAGAACAGATAAACAACAAGATCCTAGAGTATAGACAGGGAACTATATCCAATGATCTGGGAGAACCATAATGGAAAAGAATATAAAAAGAGTGTGTAGAGGAATTCCCTGGTGATCCAGTGGTTAGGACTCAGCGCTTTCACTGCCAGAGCCCAGATGCAACCCCTGGTCAGGGAACTAAGATCCTGCAAACAGCTTAGTCAAGGAAAAAAGTGTATGTGTGTACACCTGAGTCACTGTGTTGTACAGAAGAAATACAAAATTGTAAATCAACTGTATTTCAATAAAAAATAAATTATAGAAACACAAACGCTACTCTGATTATGAAACTATCATATTATTTTATTGAAAATTAAGTGATTTACAGAACTATTTACTCAAAATATCTAGCACAAAAGTGGAAGAGCAGATCAATGGAGAAAGGTTAGTCTTTTTCAGAAAGTGGCACTGGAACACGTGGATATCCATATGCAAAAACAGATCCAGATCTTAAATTATACCCTGTATCACATATTAAAATTAACTCAAAATGGATCAAGACCTAAATGTAAAACTTTTTATTTATAAAGTTACAAGAAAAAAACAAAAGAAAACATCTCTGTGACCTTGAGCTGGGCAAAGCATGACATTAACAAGAATATTTATAGAAGTTCTACTTGTAAATGTCTCCAATGGGAAAGCACTCAAGTAGTCAACTAAATTAGAATGTGTAAATAAATCCTGATATAGTCATCCAATGAAAAACGATACACAAACATATAAAACTATGTGAACTACCACACCATGAAAAAACATGCATAAATCTCACAAACGTATGTTAAGCCCAAAAGATACTGCACGATTCCATTTATACAAAGTTGAAAGGAAGGCAAATGAATTTATGGTATTAAAACTCAAGACAGTAATCTCTTTGGAGGAGGGCCACTAGAGGCTAGAAATGGGTACAATGTTCTACTTCCTGACCAAGACCTTGGTTACAAAAATGAGTGCAGTCCTATGAAAACACTGATCAAACTACATGCTTATGATTTGTAGACTTTATGTCTCAACACTTACTTCAGTAAAATATACCAAAAACATACAATCACAGACGTAGGAGAGGTAGACTGGGGAAAGGAAGAGGAATATAAGAAAAAAATAAGATATTGTGTTTCCCCAAATAGATAGCATAGATATTCTCCTTAAAGTTGCCAAACCAAATATAAGTTAGGTACTAACCATGAAACCAGGTAGTACTGGCTGTGTAAATTTTGCCTTAAAGGAATACAACAACTGTTTTGAGTTTGCATCATAGAAAGAAAGCTGACCTAGAGGAAGGAGAAAAAAAGTCACATTTATTATTGAAAAAAATTAACATCTAATTAAGTCTAACATATAATCATGCATAAAAGTAATAATAAAATAAATATTTGTCACTTTGAGGACTGGACTTAGGAATTCTCACTTGAAAATAGGTAGTAAACATGTTTAAGAAAAAGCCCACATCCACTTTTCTTTCCCTGGTTTTTAAGATCTCCACAGTGCTTTCATAATCTGGTACTATCCAAATATTCAACTATAGACTTCTCTTTTTACCATTATTTAACAAATGGTTCCTTAGTCCAGTAAAAACCATGGTTATTTCTGCCCCCTTTTTTTAAACTATAACCAGTCTTTCCACTCAATCTTATCACTATTTAAGGTTTACTCTATTAGACTTTGTCCTCTAATTACTTAAAGCCATACTCATACCCTAATCTCTAAAATCATGGTATAATTATCACTGCTTCAGTTTCAGTTCTTTTTAAGGTCTCCTGACAGTCTTTCAACAATGATCATGTAATAAATCATTGTCCTTCTGACCACCTAACTGTCCAACCTGATGACACCCTTGCAACTGTTATCATTTCTTCAAACTTTTCTCTCATGACTATTCTCTTGGTTTGTTTCTTAATCCTGAGGATATCTTCTGTTTCTTTTCCTCCTATTCTAAGTGTAGATGCTTGTCCAGGATCTTTTCTCTCTATAAGGTTCCCATAATAAATCAGCTAAGAACTAACATTATGTCTACTACAAAAGAAACTAACATTATGTCTACTATTTATATAAACTACTTCAAAATGCCAAGCTACCTATATGTGGTCACAAAGTTAGTGTACAGGAGAGCAATAACACTTAACGGTTCTGTACAATATTCAGTGGCCATTCTGTGATGCCGTAACTACTATTTAGCTTCAGCTAAGTAATGCCACATGGCTGTCCCACTGGTATCTCATCTTTCCCCCAGATCCTCTATGCTCTCTACTGTCTTGATGGCATGATTATCCTTTTGATCACACTGGATGGAACCTCAGTCATCTTCAGTTCTTCTGTGTCCCTTCCTCTAATCCATATTTTTAGTAGCCAAGTCCTATGAATTCCACTTTCACACCACCAAATCCATTTTTCTTGATTCCCCACTGGTCAATTAAGGGTTTACTATGTAAAGAAAGCAAGGCCAAAGAATGTTAAAACTACTGCACAATTGCACTCATCTTACACGCTAGTAAAGTAATGCTCAAAATTCTCCAACCAGGCTTCAACAGTATGTGAACTGTGAGCTTCCAGATGTTCAAGCTGGATTTGGAAAAGGCAGAGAATACCCTCCTTGTGGCTCAGCTGGTAAAGAAAAGGCAGAGGAACCAGAGATCAAATTGCCAACCTTCCCTGGATCATTGAAAAAGCAAGAGTTCCAGGAAAAAACATCTATTTCTGCTTTATTGACTATGCCAAAGCCTTTGACTGTATGGATCACAACAAACTGGAAAATTCTGAAAGAGATGGGAATACCAGACCACCTGACCTGCCTCTTGAGAAATCTCTATGCAGATCAGGAAGCAACAGTTAGAACTGGGCATGGAACAACAGACTGGTTCCAAATAGGAAAAGGAGTACATCAAGGCTGTATATTGCCACCCTGCTTATTTAAATTATATGCAGAGTACATTATGAAAAACACTGGGCTGGATGAAGCACAAGCTGGAATCAAGATTGCTGGGAGAAATATCAATAACCTCAGATATGCAGATGACACCATCTTTATGGAAGAAAGTAAACAAGAAAAAGTTGGCTTAAAACTCAACATTCAGAAAACTAAGATCAGGGCATCTGGTCCCATCATTTCATGGGAAATAGATGGAGAAACAGTGGAAACAGTGGCAGACTTTATTTTTGGGGGCTCCAGAATCACCGCAAATGGTGACTGCAGCCATAAAATTAAAAGACGTTTACTCCTTGGAAAAACTTATGACCAAACTAGACAGCACATTAAAAAGCAGAGACATTACTTTGCTAGCAAAGTTCCATTTAGTCAAAGCAATGGTTTCTCCAGTAGTCATGTATGGATGTGACAGTTGGACTATAAAGAAAGCTGAGTGCCAAAGAATTGATGCTTTTGAACTGTGGTGTTGGAGAAGACTCTTGAGAGTGCCTTGGACTGCACAGAGATCTAACCAGTCAATCCTAAAGGAAATCAGCCCTGAATATTCGTTGAAAGGACTGATGCTGAAGCTGAAACTCCAGTACTTTGGCATGATGCGAAGAACTGACTCATTTGAAAAGACCCTGATGCTAGGGAAGATTGAAGGCGGGAGGAAAAGAGAATGATAGAGGATGAGATGGCTGGATGGCATCACCAACTCGACCGACATGAGTCTGAGTAAGCTTCAGGAGTTGGTGATGGACAGGGACACCTGGTGTGCTGCAGTCTATGGGGTCGCAAAGAGTCGGACACGACTGAGCGACTGAACTGAACTGAACTGATGTGAAGCACTTGCCAAGCAATAAGGACATAATGCTTAACGAAACAGACATGGTCCTGTCTCTATTACTTAAAGACCACCTTGAAAGGCTTCCGCTCTCAGTATTTTGCAACCTCTTCCACATTTAACCATTTATTCTCTAATATGTCTAAAACTATATTACCATCATATAACTATAGTTTTCTAAAATAAACAGAAGTCCTCCTTCAACTACTAAAAAGAGACTAGCTTATTATTATTTTTCAAGGCCCTCAGAATCTGATCCCATCCTACATTACAATTTATTTCTATGCCCTATGTTTTAGGTTAACAATTACACTTCTCACTATCCTTAAGGAATCTTTAATTATACTTAATCTTTAAGTATCTTTAATTATACTTATCTTTAAGGAATCACAAAGTATGGGAAAAGAGAAGAAGATAAGCAAATGCTATCTTGTAGTTTAAAAAGAAAAAATGTATTCATATGCCAATAAATTTACTATTTATCCTGAGGAAAATTATTTATGAGCCTGAGTAAATTTTTAAAAATACAGCAAAACTTGACATGTCATCACTAAAAATAAATCAACCCAAAGTCAATTTTTTTCCTTTTTGAATAACTAGGTTGATACTTCATGGAACTCTTTGGACATAACATTACCTAAAATCATAAAACTTGGTTTTATTAGCTGTAAGTGTCAACTTGGAGTGAGGCATTTAGAGAATTACTTTTGTTCCCTACTTCATCTACAAAAGTTTTATATTTAGATAACAGCAGACAAGATACTTATTAAATACCTAACTGAAAAAGCTTAAAACACCAAGTTAATTTTTAGATGATCTTAAGAGGAGGGAAGATTGGCAAAATCTATTAAGATGAAGCTTAAGGACAAATACAGTATTCTTCATTTGAGTTACAAACAGCAAAGAAACACCTCTAACTGCCTAACATCAGAGGAAAAAGATAATCTGCCAGAACTCAACAGAAAAAGATCTAGTGGATTAGGTGGCTACCAGCTCAATATTGACCTACAATGCTGTTAAGTCATATTACTAGAAATCATGCTGCCAAATCACTAATCTACAGTGGTCAAAAGTTGTGTGTTCTACTTTGAGAATCAATCT
Source organism: Nanger dama (assembly GCA_917880005.1). NCBI lineage: Eukaryota > Metazoa > Chordata > Mammalia > Artiodactyla > Bovidae > Nanger > Nanger dama. Next base: position 21,819,163 of record CAKJTW010000025.1, on the reverse strand, counting down.
TTAAAATATATATAGACATAGTATATAACCACAGGTGATAACAAAGGTTTGGAAAAATTAAATTAAAAGGAACAGGTAATGTTACAGAGAATGTACAGTTTGGAAAAACAGGGAAAGAGAAGCAATGTTAGTTTTTAAACAAATAAGGATTATAATGTAAACATAAATTAGGGAACATAATTCTGTGTTTCTTCAAATGATAAGACTTAACAGCAGGAGTCTCAGAAGTTACTGACACACAAAATGAATTGACTTAAGAAAAACCTTCTAATCAAATCTTATCCTACAGTGAAACAGGCTGCCTTCTGAGACCATTAGCTTCACACAGAAAAGTTCAAGCATAGGAGTGGCAACTACTCACAGAGATAATGTAATAAGAAAATCATAATGTGGCAAAAGGATTGGGTAATTTCTAAGGTCTATTTTGACTCAAAAAAATCTGACGCTACCACTCTTAACAGTTAACAAAACAAGGTAAGGGAGGAATTAAAAGGGCATTAAGACATTTTAATGCTCATGACTAAAATTAGCAACATCTTTTTTTTTCAGACTTAGTATATTATAGATGAGAGCTTTTGTAGGCCTGCAAGCAGACATGACATGCCCTTTCAGTCAACTATAGACCTTAAGTTATGTTTGTGATCAAATCCTAAGTAGGTCAAAACATCCTTACCACAATACTAGTGGAAATTCCGTACAGATTATTACTATAGGAAAGCATGGGCTTCTCTGGTGGCTCAGAGAGTAAAGAATCCGTCTACAATGTGGGAGACCTGGGCTCAATCCCTGGGTTGCGAAGATCCCCTGGAGGAGGGCATGGCAAACCATTCCAGTATTCTTGCCCGGAGAATCCCATGGACAGAGGTGTCTGTCAAGCTACAGTCCATGGGGCCGTAAAGTGTCAGACATGACTGAGCAACTAAGCACAATGCAGAGTAATGAAATACAAACAATGGTGATGAAATGACTTAGAAGAAAATCAGCAAACTTACCACCATCAAAATCACAAAATACACCTATTCTTTCAGGAACAGCAACATCCAAGGCTTTGACTTTATTATTATGCTTTGCTGCAAATGTGTTCTGTAGCCAGTTGTTCACATGGATACACCAACTAGTGTTTGTCTTTCCCAACTGGTCAAATTTCCCCCAAAGTCTTATACGCTACTCCCACACTGTAGGATTTACAATCCTTCTGGGCCTTGACCTCCCAATAATGTTGTCCACTTTCAATAGCTGTGTCTCCTACAAAAGATTAGAAGGAAATTTAACTCTTACCTGTTTCTTATGACTTACAGAGTTTTACCTATATTTGGTTCCACAAAATGGCACCAAAAAGTCTGATTCAGGGAATAATCATGTTAACAGACATTAAATGCAGAGTATCTGCTATAATGACTTGTATGTTTACTAATTTCTCTGAATATAAAAGGCTTCAGAACTTTTCTTCCTTATTATCCCCTTAAGAGTTATAAATGTGGAGCACTACATAAACTGAAGTAGAATTTAAAACATATCAATAAAAAGATAATTTGAAAACCTACCAAAGCAACTAGGCTTCCAGGGGTAGAAATTTTGGCAAACATTCATTTAATACACAGGCAGCCACCCCTGAGTAGAAAGTCCACCCATGTGACTGTGATGCTTTTAATCTGAGATAATGAAGAATTATTATGTTTATCCTACCCAACACTGTGTACGATTCCCCCGTAAAACGATCTCTGCTGCCTCTTACTGCTGGTGGCCTGGAGCCTACAGATGTCCGTTTAGGGGATGGGGTACCACTTCTATATAAACAGGAACAAAAAGAAAAAAAAATATTCTATGTTGTACATGTTTCACAAACTAAAATTACAGATAAAAGGAAACTTTGAAGAGCTTTCTAATCATGCTGCACAAAAAGCAACATTTAATTGTATTTGAATTATTTACTATTAAACAGAGTTGTCAATTATAACACATGTAAGAAGTCATCAACATAAAGCAAGCTAAAAACACTAATACCATGCAGAGAGAGCAAGGCTTGTACAAATAATACACAGTTGGAATATGGGACAAGACAAAATGGGACGCCAAAATGGGACAAGACAAAAGGGGAAAAAGAACTCAAGGCGAAAAAAAAGAACTGCAGAAAGATAATGGATTATATAACTTACATTTCTTGCAGTTAAATTTAAATTAAAATCAAGTCTTTTTCTAGGAAGAGAAATGATTTATAATACTTGATATTATTCTGTGCACGGATTTGGGTAATTGCTATTTTTCTTTTTAAGATTTATCATAATCAAATAATCTTTTTTATTTTCATAAGCAGTAGGTATTTTTGTTTTGTATCTTTTCTTCTTAAAAAAAAAAAGCAACTACCCAAATCCATGCACAGAGTAATATCAAGTATTATAAAGCATTTCTCCTACTAAAATGGACAAGATACAACTTGACTTCCTTTTTCAAATTATATGATATAGTAAACTGGACAGCATTAAGGCCTTCCACTAACTCCCCCAAACTCAAAACAGACCAAACCTCAAAAGATGTTTAAAAATTAACATTTCAATTATATCCAACTGCTGCATTCATAAAACAAAAATTCATAACTTACCAGCAGTAAAGAAATAAAGGGAAAGCATGGCAAAAAGAAAAACAGATGTAAATATTGAGAATGGCAATTCAAATTTCAAAGAAAAGTTAAATAAGGAAAAGTCTTCCATTGAAGCACCCTAGAATTCCAACCCTGAATACATTTTTGCAAGAAGTACAAAAGTTATTATTGTCTCAAAGCAAACACGATTCCACCCTTTAAAGATACCTCAGTCACTCAACTGTCTCAACTAAGGTTCTTTCTTATCTCTAATCTGGACTGTTTTATCAGCTTCCCTAATGATCTGTTACCAAAGTCATCTGTTCACTGTTAGAAGATAAACCTAACTCTGATTCTCCCACTCTAAAATCTTCAAGTACTTCCTTACTACTTACAAAGAACTTAGCATGGCATTTCAGGTTCTTCTTGATTTGGTCCGCTTTCCGGGTAGCTCAGCTGTTAACGAATCTGCCTGCAATGCAGGAGACCCCTGAGTCGGGAAGATCCCCTGGAGAAGGGACAGGCTACCCACTCCAGTATTCATGGACTTCCCTGGTGGCTCAGACAGTAAAGAAACTGCCTGCAATGTGGAAGACCTGGGTTTGATCCCTGGGTTGGGAAAATCCCCTGGAAGAGGGCATGGCAATCCACTCCAGTATTCTTGTTTGGAGAATCCCCATGGACAGAGGAGCCCGGCACTAAGCACACAGCACTGCCTTTCCAGGCTTCCCACCTCGGGACAGCACTATCCAGCTAAAACTAGCAGCTCAAGCGTTCCTTAAACTCAGGCAATCTGCTTCAGCGCCTTTCCCTTCCGTCTCTCGTGCTCTCACTGCCAAGTCCAAATGCTACACATTCTTCCACTCACTCGAGAACCAACTTAAATACTAATCCACTAATGAAGGTCTCCCAGATCCTACCAGGCTAAGTAACCTTTCTGAGGAGTCCACTTCTAGGCCAAAATTCTGTGTATGACCCTCCAGGCCTAACAAAAGTAATTATAAATGCTTGCTTCTCCTCACCAGACTTGGGGCATTGCGAGTTCACTGCAGGTTTTGGAGGGAGCTGAAATCCCCCTTGCAACCCCATGCTCCTATGCATGTCTGCATTCCTAGATTAGACACCTGTATTGAGAGGTTCCATTACAGGAGGGGGCCCTCAGCTGAGACCCTTTCCAGCTGCCTCTTCAGAGACCTCCTTAAAGGGGGAAGGGTCGGGGAGCAGTCTGAAGACACTTTTCTCCAATCTTGTCTCTAGACTTTACCACTCCTAACCTTCCCCATTTCCTTGGCCTCAGGTCCACAAAACAGAAGAAGGCTTTTGTTTGGTCTCCCTGGGCAGCGAGATGGTCCTCAGATAATTACCATCTGCCATTTGCTCTGGTTTACCTAAACCTCACCCCATGCCATTCTGCTGTGAAAACGGAACACTGGGCGACCTAGCACCCCTTCCTCTGCGCCTCTTACTTATACTATCACAGTTAAGTGAACAAAGTCTGCCCTGTTACTTTCAGTTTGGCTCACTGTCCTAACTGACCACTTCAACATCTGGCAGCTCAGGAAATCTTTCTTCCTCCAAACTCCCTGATTCACACATACTACTAAACACAATCTCTATCTCAGATTATTATTATTTATATAGAGAGAAATAGCTCATCTACATAAGTTAGGGCAAATTCCTTGAAGGCAGGGACCATGTTTATCCCTATAAACCCTACAATATCCAGCTGACATCCTACAGTAAATAAATATTTATGGAAAGAATAAATGTATGTAACATTCTAGAAGTAGCCCACATACAAAATATGTTTAAAGAGACGAGAGAAAGAGAAATAACATGATGAAACTATAAACATAAATAGTCTAAAAATCTCCAAATGACCAAACTTCACTGATCCTATCAAATCCAGCAGCATTTTACAATTCTAATACACCAACTATGAATCACTTTCACCAATAATAAGCAAATAAACTGGAAAAAAGAGAGACAATAATTTTGAAAAGAGAACACATTCTGGTTTCTGGGAAAGATATGGGGTATCTTCAAATCAGCACATTATTACTTGTGCAATTTGAAATGATTCATCTTTCTGGCACTGTTCTAATAATTTCAATAATGACCTTTTTATCTTTGATACTTTCAAAATTGTATGATTATTAGAAATCATAGAACACTTTAAACTTGCTTCATGTCAAATATTTGTAAAAGCAAAGCTGTAATGTTAGATATATTGAATACAGCACAACAAGAAAGATGCCAGGTATAAGTAAATGCAGAAAAAAATCATATAAACGAAATCAATTCAAGAAAGACTTAAAGCAGAGCTTATTGTTTTGTTATCATATACAGTATAATCTAAATAATATGAAGCATAATGCTATATAATGCTGTAAATCCAAAACATAAGCTACCAATACAGACAGTCTACACAAAGCAATATTTTAGCTTATGAAGGCTGCTGCAATGGGTTCTGCTTATTGGTTAAAGAAAAATTTAAGTTATTCAGCCAAGCTAGATAGACTAGATCCTAGAACTAGACAGACATAGATCATCACCTTGAATGTTTCTTCAGTGAAGTAACATGGACACTGTCAGATAAAAATAGGCAACTGTTAAGAGACTGCTTTACAACTTAAATTTAACAGTTTATATAATAAAATCAGAAGAAACGTTGGCTGAGGAATTTCTTTTGATTCACTGTTTCACAGTGATTACACCTTATTTCAGTTTGAGTACAATTCATCTCTGTTAAAAGAGGCCTCCATACTTTAAGACTACCTAAGTCAGTCTGACAGTAACACAAGGTCCCAAGCCTGTCTCTGGTTCACAAGGTTGCTGACCAGGGGCCCGACACTGGGGTTGTACATGGTAAAAGCTGTCATTCAATGCAGACCTTCAGCTAAAAGAGGTGATCTGTAAGTCTAACATTCAGGAACTATGCTAGGAACTTCTCTCTAAGCAGTTCAAACTGCTGGAGATATAACCTGAAAAGAAATGGAATACTGAAATAAAAGATGTAAGAAGAGGATTAGGAAAAAAAACTAAGAAAAAATAATGAAAAGTGTTAATGACAAATTCAAGTACTGGCAAACAATATTGTACTTTTCACTTTGGTGTTAATAAAAAGAATTTCATTTCTAATTACTGTCAAATAAGAATCAGTGTACAAGCATTTAATCCAGATAACAGACTTAATAAATGAGCTTACCTGCCCTTGTTCTCTTTTCCTTTAATTTTACTGTCTTGACCTTTTCCTCCAGTAGGATCCCACTCTACACAGGTATCTTCAACTCTCAGGTTCAAATGGGAGGATGAGTTATCCAAATTGAAATTAAGTGCTAACCAAAACAATATTTCATTTTTAATGTAGCATATCTCTGAAGCACAGCCATCATTATATTATTTTTGAACTCAATAGATTTCAAAACTATATATAGAGTTTCAATTCTTAACCTTAAGATTTAAAGTCTACAATCATAAAGCCATAATCTACTAATCCCTACTCTATTTCCCATTATTCTCCTCTATATATCTATCCTATACTCAAACCAAATACAATGTACTTGCACAGTCACAGTTCTTTCTGCTTTTCCTTCTAATGGAATCTCCATTAGCAAAATAGCTTCAATTTCCTATTATCAGAGCATCAGCTGATTGTTACAACTAAACAGAAAGAGGAGCTAGTAGCATCAAGGATGAGAAGAAAGTGATGTGGTGTAAAAATTATAGACCTTGGCACACACATTCTTTTGCTCTAACATTTAATAATTTCATATTTAAACTCTCAGTAGTTTCAAAAATAAGGCAAGTAGGGAGAAATAGGCCATGATGGCAGAAGCAAGGGAAATAACTCAGCTGATAGAGCTAAGATGATTTATAAGGCAAAGAATAGATGGGGGAAAATGGCTACTGAAATGAAAACAAATCAAGAAAATACAACACAAAGCTACGCTTTTAAAATTATTTGGTATCGGGTAACTATCTGTACTATTCATAAGACTTACTTAGAACTGCTAATTTAGGAAATCAGTTTAACATAGGATCACTTGTTCCTTTTGGATACTGAGGGTTAATCATTGAAATGTATCAATTTAATAGGCAATTTCTGGAATTTGCATTTTAAGCAAGGTATCATCTACTACACAGTTACCAATAAATCTGCTTATTAGTTATATTTCCCTCCAAAAGTCTAAAGAAATATTGCTTTACAATACCCCATTTCACTTAAGGATAATACGTGATTTAGCTAAAGGTTCAGTGTGTCTGTGAAATATTCATCATCAAACAACAAAATATTCATATAGAAAACCTAATGCTTATCTAGTGCATGAAGAATCCTTTTATACTCTGTTTTGTAAACAGCACTTTAATTTCACCTATTCATCTGACCTATTGTTCACTGTATTTCAAAACATTCTAAATACAAATTGACTAACCATAACTACTTCCAGAAAATGTCATACTATATGCAAAAAAGTTAACAGCTTTCAAAACATGCATGTAAACAGAAATGAACTTACTGAAAGAAGATATAATACAGTTCCAGTAAAAATGGAAACAGAATTCCTCCAAAAGGAGGTACCGAAAAGTTAGGATTATGCAAAATTGAGATCCTATATTACCAAGAATGAACTGTCTTAAGAAAACAGAGTCAACCTCTATATTAGTTATTAGTTAATACATGTGAGGGCATCTGAATTTTGAAATAAACAGTGGATATAACTCAAGGTGCCATCAACACTCAGCTGCTTGTTAAAATCCTAAGGAAAGAAAAAAAAAAATCATAAAGCTATTCCCTATGTCTGATGATGAAGGTGAGAGTAGAGTCAAGGGTGGCAAAAAACAGGTATTATCCCTCAAGCCACTTGAGACTACACTTATCAAATACCATAGCACCCAAACAGAAAGGTATAGGTTTCAAACTCCGGGGTGCAATCTTTTCTCTCTTCCTTTTTGGACACTGTCCCTTCATGAAGCTAAATCACTGAGGCTCTCTAAGTAACAAGGATAATATTTTACTACGAAATTTAAAGAAAGATTGTCCTCAAAAGTGAGGCCTCAACTGTTAGTCTTATCTCTCATACAAGCCCTGTAATGAAACCAGATATTAGTTTCCATATCTTTAAAAGTCTGTGTAAACAAAGTACCAAAAAAAAAAATAAGGCACAGATATGTTTCAGTGTTTACTTTGGGTTGGTGGCTACTTTCTGTACTGTAAAATTATATCATAGATATTAACATTTGAAGCTAGAAAGCAACTGGTGATTAGTATCACATCATTTACCTTTATAAGAAAGAGATATATACTTTAAAAATTCTGGTCATAAGAAATCATTACTTTGGGTAATTTGAATAAAAGAAGAAATTACATACATTGGAGAGACAGATATTAACAAGGTTCACTATGTTCCACACCAAGCACCACAAGTGGCAGGATATGAAGTTTTGGTAGGACTCAACTATTTAATCTCCATCTCTCTCTCCCTTTCCCTCCAATTCTCTGTTCATATATTTATTTCTAATGGTTGGTCAAAAAGGGCTACAACAAGTCAAAAAATTAGTAAACAACTGTTTACCATGGTACTTTAAAAAACATGACTTTTCTCTGGAGCTCTTGCTGTCATTAGTAGCCACTCCAGTGGTATGGAATAACCTTAGAAAACCTGTGACCCATAGCTTCTTAAGAGATAATTTTACCGAGTCTCCCAGAAGTTCCTAGAAGGTTCAGTGGGCCTCAAGGTTGAGTTTCAGTCTACCCCAAGCCCAGGAAGTTTACCCCATAGTGAGAACTGCTCAAAAGGACTAGAATCAACTTAGTCTTTCCCTGCAAACCCTAAGACGAAGAATTTGACTAGTTAAGATCTAGACACTGCTAATGGGAGCAGAGAGTCCATTTCCAAAGAAACTACAAGCCAGATATTAATTTTCCTGAATCTATAGAATTTGCATGGAAATGTAAAATTCACCACATTTAGGCTCAAGTTTGGTCACTAAATATTAAAGGAAAAGGAACAAAAGAAATTTAAAAGATAACATATTCTTGCAGGAGGATATTAATAATAATGCTGATAATAATAATGCTAATAATAGGGCTGAAAACAGTTCAAATTATAAAGATTACCTACCTGTAAATATGACTTCATTTTGAAATGGTAAAAATTTCTAAAGAAACCACAGTTTCAATTCAATTTGTTAACAAGTAATTCTAAGTAACTGCATTTCTTGGCTAAGTTATCTGTAGTTCTCAAATAAAAACATTTGCTAATCCAAATTACTTTGACTTAGTTTTGTTTGGCTTTTTAATCTTTCTAATGCAATCATATTCTTATTGAGTTTGAGCTGTCAATAACTTATGAACTTCTTGTTTTATTCTAAAAATTTTTATACCAGCCTCCAAGTCATATCAAACTTCTAGCATTCAAACCTATTGAAATGCTACGTGAACTGTAGGTCAGTGGAACACTGAAAGGCCCAACTATCTAACAACAATGGATAGGCACTGATTCTGGAAGTAAACTGAGTCAATTATCATTTCACAACTGGAAAGATCTATAACATTATGGCCTTCAAATTGGTAAACACCTGAAAAATCTTCTGTGTTTAAATATGTTACTCTTTGTTGTTGTTGAGTCACTAAGTCATGCCTGACTCTGCAACCCACAGACTGCAGCACAGCAGGCTCCCCTATTGTTCACTATCTCCTGGAGTTTGTTCAAATTCATGTACATTGAGTTCTAATAAATTCAAATTGTCAGAGACTAGAAGCACTTACTTACATTCCTGGCCCACAATAAAGGCAGGCAGAGAACCTGTAAATAAGATTCTTGTTCACACCTTTCAAAGCTAGTTTTAGGGATCATGGGTAAGTTAATTTACATATTTGAACATCCTTTTCTTCACCTACAAAATGGGTATCAATACCATCTGTTCTACTGATCCCTCAAGATGGTTTCAATGATCAAATAAAAGACTTGTGAGGGCTTTGTAAACATTAACAAACTATATAAATAATAATTTCTACAATAAGATTTATAAAAACAGAAAGTATTTGAACTAAACTGAATACATACTTCCCTATTGAGACATAATCCATTCTCTGGGCAAACCTCAACAATGGGAATGTAATTACACTAGACTGAAATCTGTAAACTAAGTCCCTATGGGAGAACATAATACCATCACTGGTCTATATCACATGTCTGAAAGTGAAAGTCACTCAGTCGTGTCCAACTATTTACAACCCCAGGGACTGTAGCCTACTGGGCTCCCCTGTCCATGGGATCTCCCAGGCAAGAATACTGGAGTAGGTTGCCATTTCCTTCTCCAGGGAATCTTCCCAACCCAGGAATCAAACCTGGATCTCCTGCATTGCAGGCAGAAGCTTTACTGTCTGAGATACCAGCGAAGCCCCTGACTCATCTGAATACTAGGGTAAAGAGAAACCAATGAAACCACTACTGTAGTCCTAATCTTCCCATCTTAAAATACCTCCTGATGAGAATTCTGTGTGTGGAGGGGGCTTGGGGGGCGGGTATGAAGGTGAGGAAGGGAAGGCAACTATACATGAAATGTTTCCTATTACAAAGTGTTGAAAAACTTTACATGTTAAGTTCTATTTTGTGGTGAACAACAGCTATTGATCTTACCTTTGGTCTCTAGAGTCACTGGATCAGAATATTCTCCAGCCACAGCCTTGTTACAAGCTCGCACTCTGAAATTCATGTACTTTGAATCAAACTTTAAACCTGAAAAAAATGAAAAACAGCCTTGAGATATGAAAAGTAAAGGACTCTACTCCAAAAGTATGAGTATGAACATTCAAACAGACTTTTTCCCTCCTTAGAACTATCTTTTTACTCAGAAAGAGTACAAATTTATCTTAACAGAGTGATAATGCCTGAAATAAAAGGAATCATGATTTATCTATTATTTTCTTCAAAACAAATGAATCATGCAGTTTATCATTGGGCTTTTAAATTTAGCAATAAAAAAATATTCTCAAGCCTCATTATAAGTAAAGTTTCATTCATGGAGAGATGCTATGATTTAAAACAACATACTTAATTTCTGGAAAGTAGCTAAAGAATTTTTATATTTGTTTCACAAGTAAAAAATTAATTTAAAGAGAAAGTGAAGCATAAGGATTAATAGCAAAATTCTAAAGTTAGTCAGGACCAGATTAACATCTCAATCCAAAAATTACTAGCTATGGGGCATTCAACAACTTGATAGAGCCACAGTTGTAAAATGGAAAAGGAAAAATCAACCTCACAACTGTAAGGACTAACTGAAATGCACTGTACTTATGAAATCAGATGTCCTGTGAACTTCAGCCCAGATACTGACAAATGTTAGGTTCTCAGTCATGATAACAATACTAACGTTACTGCTCACATAAAACAAACATTAAAAATCTCAGGCAACATTCAGCTCACTCAAATGCCCTAACTCCCCTATATATAGAGGTATGTTTTTAAAGACTATCAAAAGGCCAACACACAAATTTCTAATATCAAGTCACAACTTAACTTTAAGTATTACCATAAAGGTAATAATGAAAAGGTAAAGGCAAATATTTACAGTATTACTGAAATGTGGAGTAGTGCATACATCTAGAAAATTGACACCTATTTTACTGTTAGAAAACTAAGGTAAATTAAATTTTATTGAGACAGTGTTTACAATATCCCTTCACATATTGTTTTACCAGAGTGCAAATATCCAGAACTAATTAAAATGAAGGTTTTCCAAATATAAATGTCAGCTTGGCTAAAGAAACTGAATAACTTGATCTTTTAATGTAAGTCAAAAATTCCTCAATTATATCTGTTTTCTGAGAATGAAATTCACGAAATGCAGTCATCTTACCTGATAGTGTATATTCAGTACCCTTAATATTATCAACTATCTCCCAACATCGCTCATCCTTTACACGTGGAAGCCCATCAAAATTCGTTTTCCGATATTCTAGTATAAAATGATCAATCTTATTATCTTCTTCTGGCATTCTCCAAGCTACTGTCACAGAGTTGTCAGCCACCAAACATTCTACTGGATCTATCTCTGGAGCTTTGGGGACTGAAGCAAAAAAAAAACCTCATTTTTCACTAATAGTACTAATCCAATATTTATGTCTGTCATTCAAATTATGCTTTTTCATGTTGCTTTTGAACTGTTAAACTGAATCAAGCTAAGAGAAGGGATATCTTATAAATGCAAAATAACCATTTTTCAAAGCTGTTTTAAAATTCATATTTCAAAGTTTTCCATAGATGCATTCAAAGTACATTAAAAACACAGTTGGCAAAAGCAATTCAAACAGGCTAAGAATAAAGAATCGAGAATTATTTGCTACTTTTCAACACTTACGTCTAATCTGCTATTTCAAACAGCTGGAGACCATAAATTAAATTACTGCTGACAAAATTAAATAACTTGCTTTGAATCCAATGATTAAAATAATTCAAAATATTTTCAATGTATTTTAAAAATCTTGTTTATAGAGTAACTGTGATTTCTCAACACTGAACAAAAATGAAATCTGCAACCCCATAAAATATTTAAGAATTTTTAAATGTTTCTCCAGAGTTCCATGATTCACTAGAACAAAATGCAGTAAATAAGTCACAGTCAACATGTATGAAAATTAATCAATTTCTTTTCCATAAAAGAGGTTTTACATAGCTCAACATTAACAGATGTTCCATTTAAATAGTAGGCTAACTGGGGAACATGGTCCTCCAGTGATACAGATGTGTCTGAAATGTGTAAAACTGTGCCAGCATTGTATTTAAACACTTGTTGCTAAAAAAGCTTTGAAAGATTTACTCCAAGCATGTAAGGCTGGTTCAACATTCTAAATTAACTAATTCATTATATCAGTAGAAGAAAATTCAAATGATCAGAAGAAAAATTATATGATATGAATCAATAGAGGAAAAAACACTTTACAAAATCCAACATTTATTCATGACAAAAGCTCTCAGTAAACTAGGGAACTTTACCTGATAAAGAATATCTACAAAAAAACACACAAAATCTACAGTTAACATCAAGGTTGAGAAACTAGACACCTTTCCCCTAAGGCAATGACGTCCCCTCTCTCCATTCCTATTCAACACTGTACTGGAAGTTCCAGCTAATGCTATAAGACAAGGAAAAGAAGTAAAAGATATGCAAGTTAGGAAAGAAGAAATAAAACTGTCTTTGTTTGCTGATGACAGTCTATGTAGAAAATCCCAAAGAATCAACAAAAAATTCCTGGAAATAACAAGCTTTTAGCAAGGCTGCAGGATAGAAGGGATGAACAGGCAGAGTGCAGGGGAATTTTAGGGCAGTGAAACTACTCTGTAAGATAATGTAGTCTTGGAGACATGACACTCAGTTCAGTTCAGTTCAGTCGCTCAGTCGTGTCCGACTCTTTGCGACCCCGTGAATTGCAGCACGCTAGGCCTCCCTGTCCATTACCAACTCCCAGAGTTCACTCAGATTCACGTCCATCAAGTCCGTGACACCATCCAGCCATCTCATCCTCTGTCATCCCCTTCTCCTCCTGCCCCCAATCCCTCCCAGCATCAGAGTCTTTTCCAATGAGTCAACTCTTCACATGAGGTGGCCAAAGTACTGGAGTATCAGCTTTAGCATCATTCCTTCCAAAGAAATCCCAGGGCTGATCTCCTACAGAATGGACTGGTTGGATCTCCTTGCAGTCCAAGGAACTCTCAAGAGTCTTCTCCAACACCACACTTCAAAAGCATCAATTCTTCAGCGCTCAGCTTTCTTCACAGTCCAACTCTCACATCCATACATGACCACTGGAAAAACCATAGCCTTGACTAGACGGACCTTAGTCGGCATAGTAATGTCTCTGCTTTTTAGACATTTACCAAACCCACAGAACTGTGTAACAGAGTGAACTCTAATGTGAACTACGAACTTCATTTAATAATAATTTTTTAAGACATTATAGACGTTAGTCTATTATTGGAAGATAAGCAATACAGACTACTATTCATTTCTATGGGAAGACATCATGGGCATTCATAAATTTAATATGCTGTGCCCTGCCTACATATGAGGAAGTGTAAAGGCCTATAGCATGTAGTAATTTTGCTGAGTTAAAACCTGTATTGAAGTCCTAAGAGGTTTGTATAAATAAAATACCACTTAATCTGTAAGTGGGTCCAGCTAACTCCCCACAAATCTATGTCTCAAATTCAGCTATTAATATCACTGCAATAAGAATGTACTGGCAAGAAGATTCTTCCTTCTTATGAATAATGGCCCCCAAAGAAAGCAAACTTGGCTGGTAAAAAGAAAATCTAGATATTTTTATTTAATTATCTATTATTTTAATAAATAATATTTCATTTATATATATTTATATAAACATATTTGTATTTTATTTTACCTAATAAATAATAATTAACATTATTGATAATTTATTTATTTAAATTTTAGAGTGGTATTATTCAAAGCAGAGACATTATTTGTCAACAAAGGTTGATCTAGTCAAAGCTATGGTTTTTCCAGTAGTCATGTATGGATGTGAGAGTTGGACTATAAAGAAAGCTGAGTGCCATAGAACTGAGGCTTCTAAACTGTGTGCTGGAGAGACTCTTGAGAGTCCCTTGGACAGCAAGGATATCCAACCAGCCCATCCTAAAGGAAATCAGTCCTGAATATTCATTGGGAGGACTGATGCTGAAGCTGAAACTCCAATACTTTGGCCACCTGATGTGAAGAACTGACTCATTTGAAAAGACACTAATGCTAGGAAAGACTGAAGGAGGGAGGAGAAGGGAATGACAAGGATGAGATGGTTGGATGGCATCACCAACTCAATGGACCTGAGTTTGAGTAAACTCCAGGAGCTGGTGATGGACAGGGAGGCCTGGCGTGCTGCTGTCTATGGGGTCACAAGGGGTCAGACAGGACTGAGCAACTGAACTGAACTGAACTGAAGAGAGGTATGTCGAATATTCTATAATAAGCTACCTGGGAAAAGAGCCTGAAAAAAATAGACATATGTATAAATGAGTCACTGTGCTGTATGCCTGAAAACACACAACACTGTAAATAAACTATACTTCAATATAAAATAAAAATTATATTGAAAAAAAGAGCTGTATGTCAAATTAAGAGTGACTTAAATCCAATGCGTGGGAAGTTCACCCAATATCCTATATAGAAGTAAGAGAAGAATTTCAACAAATGTAGGAATAAAGTACAGGGAAAGATGAAAGGTGGTAAACTTGTAATATAAAAATATTAGGGAACAAAGAACTCTCTTTAAAAAATGAGAATGTAAAGTAATTCACAGCAACTTCCATAAAGCAACAAATTGTGTGGACATTGTTCTAAGAATTTGACTAAGGTTTTTCTCTGCATGTGAATGTAAAAGAACAACTGAACAAGGTAAAAGAACACTGCCACAAACATGTCTCTCTTCTTAACTGCCGAAGCTCAGAAAGGAGGACATAAACTCTGAGTTTCAATGTATGAATAATGGCTTAGAGTAGAAGAAAATGATCATATTTATTATCATCCATCATTATCACTTCCAATTTTCAGACTCAGGTAAGTCCACAACTTGTTACTATACATAATGCAGTGTAGAGTTGATTTGTGTGGTGTTTACAGAATGAACTATTAAGGGATGAAGGTATTCATTTTTAAATTTATCTGACTGCATCTTACAGGAAATTTTTATGCTATAGCAGAATATAAAAAATTAATGATATGAGTTCACCTTTCATAAATTTTAACAACCTATTACACCTTCTTTCAGGATGAAATTCCTCCACAAAAAGATTTCTTTCTTTTTATTACACCTCCTTCCTTCAGACTGTCTTAAGGGTTTGCAAAGAGGAAATCCTAACTGTGCATGCAATCTACTTGACTGTACAGCAGATATGGCCTGCGTTTGTTAAGCCATCACTGAAAATCCAAGAGAAGCAAAGTAATGTTGAGAAGATTGCTTTTTAGTATTTTTTTAATAAAAAAAACTACTACTCATGCATATATTCACAGTCTACCCCTCCTGACTCTCCTTCTGAATTTAGAAACAGTGTGAATGAAAATACAATGGTTAGCAATTCTGAGAGGCCAATTTACAGGTAGGCATCCACTGATAAGTATGTATACTTTCTTCTACAACTATGATTTCTTCTCTCATCTTTTCCTTCTCTGAACTCCTCTACAACTTCTGCTCTATACCATACAAGTTAATACTTCACTTATGTCACCATAATTAATTCTACTATTGTTTCTTGACTACTAACTTTGTCTTTCCAATAATATTCTACAGTCATGGACCAAATTCTCATAGAAGAAAAGAATGGTTTCATATGATTAACATTCTCTACCAAAACCAGCTAACTTCCAAAAACTGTAAGCCTATAAGTAAAATGCTTCACTTTCCAGAGATTTCCTGATCACCATGTTCAAACTGTTTTAGCTATCCACTTAATTAACACTACTCGATGTCAGTAAAAAGAAAATAACCAAAAGGTCCTTAGTTGGCTCTTTCACACACGTGAACAGTAACAATAAAGTGGGACTCAATTTTAAATGGTTTCAACTGCTGGAATATCATCATACTAATACTCTAATAAACTAGTGTTGACACATTATTATCATAAAACTCCATCTGAACCAGAAGCCACCACAACAATGGTAATAATAACAATCAATATTCATTAGGTGTTAACTATGTGCCAGGTACTCTTTCAAGTGCTTTAGAGGTCTCAATTCACTTAATCTTTATAAAAATCCTAGAAGGATAACATCATACTTTAAAGATGAAGAAAATGAGGTGAAGTTAAATAATTTGTTGAGGCTATACAGCAAATAAGTGACAGCCAGAATTCAAATCTAGGAAGTCTGGCTCCAAGACTCAGCATTAACCATAACAGTACATTGCTTCTCTCTGCCAAACTAGTGATAAGAGGTATCCTGTACTAGGATTCTGAAACTGGAATTTTTACTCTCAGTAAAATAATTCTCTAAAAATAAAGACTAGCAAATTCAGTTATTCCTTAGCTGAAGAAAAAAAACACACACTGTATTTCCTTAATATTTAAATTCTAATGTTCATTACAAAAAAATCTTGAAAAAGAGGTTTTATACATAACTTTATATGTAATATATGTACTAACTTACCTGGCAAAAACTTCAAAGTTTGCAATATCTGTCTTTCCTGAGAAAAATCCACCATTAAATGAGTCATGTTGTCACTGACCTTTGGTTTCAAAGAAAGGCGAAAGGCTGAAGCCATTGTTACTCTATAGCAAACACAGACATAAACATTCTTTTAAAAATAACAGAATGGGAAGTATCATATCACATTTAATGTATAAAGTGAACAGATAGAACTTATTTCTCCACTCTAGTGGTTTCTGAAGCTATTAATAAAGATAACAAAACTAAACAGAAATTTGCTTTTAGATCTTTTGAAAATTAGCTTTAAAAATGTAAAGTGTTTTTAAATTTAAAAACATTTAAATAACCTTTAAAGAACTTTCCTCCAGCCAGTTTTACAAAACTTCATAAAAACACAAAAGACTCAAGAGACAAACATCCAAGACAAATCATCTTTAACAGACTCAACAGTCATCTGAATCTCTGTAAACTCAACCTGACTTCCTGATGCCAGTCACTCCTTTTCATATGCCAAAGAATAAACTGTAAATACACCCTGAATCAAACACTCTGCCTAGTCATCACAGCCATCCCATATGTTTTTAAATAAAAGTAAAGGACACTGACCAAATACTGTATTGTTTGGTAGGTGCTAAAGAAAGACTGTGGATGAGGAAGGACAGAAGTGAAATCACAATTCTGAATACTATGCTAGAAGCTATCACTCTGATGTATTAACATCAGACGAATGGAAGCAGACAAGAAGAAACAGCCCTGTGAAATCATATTCCATGGAAACAGTAGGAACTCAATCAATATATTTTAGATGAATGCAGCATACAAAACAAAAAAGAAAGAAGCCATACAAGAGCTCATTTTACCTACAGTAGCGGGGAAATTGTTCTGTCAATTAAAACTAGAGATTAAACGACGTTCCCATACTCTATTGTTATTTTATTTCAAACTTCAATTTTTCATATTATAGTAGATACCTACACATATCACAAAGTAATTACCCTTATTATCTTTGGTCAAAGAATGACACCAAAATACTATTCATGACCATTGTCCTCCTAGAACAGAATCTGGGAGAGGAAGAAAATAGAGTCACAGGAACAAAAGGAATACCAGGCATAGTCATTCACATCTATCAAACTACCCTAAAGATCAATGGTATGAAAGGGATTAAACATGTTGCTGTATTCAATTACTTTATTAGGTAACTAGAAAAGTAATCACTTTAGTAGTAACAAAGAGTGAGCAATAGTTGATCTATTTATCAAGAAGAGAGTGCTATGAAAAGACACTAATTGTTAGAGAAATGTTACAAAATTACAATGCCTCAAAATTACAATGAGGCACCACACCTCACACTGGAAGAGCCATCATTAAAAAGTCTACAAATAATAAATGTTGCAGAGGGTGTGGAGAAAAGAGAACCATCCTACATTGTTGGTGAGAAGGTAAACTGTTGCAGCCACTATGGAAAACAGTACAGAAATTCCTCAGAAAACTAAAAACAGAGTTGCCATACGATTCAGTAACCTCACTCCCGGCATATATCTGGACAAACTGTAATTCAGAAAGATACACATACCCCATGGCACTATTCACAATAGCCAAAAGTCCACTGACAGATGAATGGAAAAGATGTGGCTCATATATACCATGGAATAATACACAGCCATAAAAAAGGACAAAATAATGCCATTTGCAGCAACATGAATGCAACCAGAGATGATGCTTAGTGAAGTCAGAAAGAAAAAGACAAATACCATATGATATCACCTATATGTAGAACTTAAAATTAAGACACAAATGAACTTATCTACAAAACAAAAAATGACACACAGACATAGAGAGCAGACTTGGGGTTGGCAAGGGAAGTTGGGGGAGGGACAGAGTGGGAATTCGGGGTAAGCAGATGCAAACTTGCGCATGAATTTGAGCAAACTTTGGGAGACAGTGGAAGACAGAGGAGTCTGGCATGCTGCCATCCATGGGATGACAGAATTGGATATGACTTAGCAAGAACAAAATGCAAACTATCTATATAGAATGGATAAACAACAAGGTCCCACCGTAAAGCCCAGGAACTATATTCAACATCCTGTGTTAAGCCATAACGGAAAAGCATATAAAAAGAATGTACATATGTGTAACTGAGTCACTTTGTTATTCAGCAGAAATTAACACATAATAAATCAACCATACTTCAATTTTTTTCTAAAAAAAAGAAGAAGGTTGTGCTATACTGAAAAACAATTTATGGAGAAAGGAACTCACACTTAACTGAATGCCAAGTATAATGCTGAGTATTTCACACACTATTACTTTAAGCTCTTGGTTCTCAATATACAATTTCAGATTATATCAATAAGAAGTTAGGAATAAAGGCTAAGTCTTACATATGTTCTCTCCAGCTCCAAGAATCTTCTGAATTAAAGACTTCTTTTTTTTTTCAAGTTTAGTTTTAGTTGAAGGATAATTGCTTTATTACAATATTATGTTGGTTTTTGCCATAGATCAACATGAATCAGCCATAGGTATATAGATGTCCCTCTTCCTCTTGAACCTCCCTTCCACCTCCCACCACAGATTTAAAGATTTCTTAAAGAGCTATATTCAGACAGATACTTAGTAAATGCCCACTGAATCAATGGACAGGTGTGAATTTGCTGCTTCTAAATATGGGGATTTAAAAGTTTGTTGAAAACTGTTGAGAAAAATATCTGAGAGTATTTTAAGGAATTTAAACCTGAAACTTTATCTATAAAACTTGATTTAATCATAATGGTCTTTCCTGTAATAAATCATAATGGAAAATAATATTTAAAAATGTATACATCTATGTATAACTGAATTACTGTGCTGTACAACAGAAATTAACACAACACTGTAAACCAACTATACTTCAATTAAAAAGTATCAAAAACAAAACAACAAAAGCATAGCACATACACCTTTCAAGATAAATCTGGGCCATAAAATCACTACGGCCTCAAAGGAAAAAAAAAATTCTTGAAAAACACATTAAAAGGCTTATCAAAGCCCCCAAAACAAGTTATTTCCTAGACAATGAAAATTTCAATCTCCAAAAATAAAGTTAGATGTACAACTATGCAATAATTTTCCAAAAGACTGAACTTATTTTTAGACTGAATATATCTAGACATTATGATTCAAAGCTGAACCCAACTATCTAAAATCCATATAAAAGTCTCTACATTACAAGATCCATGTGGTTAGGGATGTTTTAATTCACCTTGCCTTTCTTGGTTCATTTTTAATAGTACAAGCTAAATACAAAGATCTTCTTCTTCCTAGTTTTATTTTTGCAAAGAGAAAACTGCAAAATAGTAAGAATGAACACAATTTCTTCAAACTACCTACTACATTAACTTGACTCTCTCTTTCATGATCCCTTTCTTTCAAGAACTAGTAACTCTTCACAGTATACCTCAATTAATCCTCTTCCAACCAGACTAAGCAATTGGAAGCTTATACTAGTGATTTTTAAAGTTCTAAAAATCTACGTATTATCATTTCTTTACGTTTTCCTGTCACTCCTGCCATTTCTTCTGTATAATATATATCATAGAAAATAAGTACTGAATTCTCAGAGATACTTTATTTTTTGATTGCCTGCTCAGCTATGTTATCCATTCCTTAAATACCACTTCTGCCCTCTTCTAAGGAAGTAATCCTTTCTTCCTTTAATGAAGATAATTATTTTATTATGACTATATGTTTATTTTTGTACTAAAAATATCAATATTGAATTCTAGAAGCTTGCTTCCTGGAAGAGCACATAAAAGCCGTATCAGAGAACCCTGAACATTATGAAGCTAAAAAGCCAAATTAAAAAAAATTAAACCAAGACTCAGAAATGTTCCTTACACAGCAAGAACAAACTTTGAAGGTAGCAAAAAAAAAATGGAGCTTGCTCTGGCAGAAAAAAGGAACTTTGACTCCTTTGAGATCACCTGGATACTCTGGGTCATTGATGAAATATATCTAAGAGGTTGGTTTTGGGCAAAGAAATCTAGACTCACTGAGGAATATTCAGCCATGAACACTGATGATAAAATTAAATTCTGACAAATCAGGACAAAGAGAAAGAAGTCAAGGGTAAGGGCAGGAATCTGGGAGGCACAGAACCATATAGATTCCCAGGACAGGAAAGAGAGAAGATTTTGCAAGGATTTTCTCAAAAGTCTTTGGGCAGCCTAAAACCTGATTAGGAAGTGACTTCTAATCCAGAAAATCAGGGACCAGAGGAGGATTTAATGGAGGAGGTGGCAAAATAATAATCATCTAGCCACAGTAGAAGATGAATTACTTATAGCAAAGTTGAGCAGATACAATCCAAACCTAACCCAAAAAACTGACCTACCTAGCATCCATTACTCATATAGCCAATGCTTTTCACCTTAAACTCTCATAATCTCATAATCAGGATTTATAAGAATAACCCATGTCTTATATTCTGATATAAAATATACAAAAATACTGTAGAGCACATGAAACTCTACTCAATATTCTATAATGACCTATGTGGAAAAGAATCTAAAAAAGAGTAGACATATGTACATGTATAACATCCACTTTACTGTAGAGCAGAACAAAACATTGTTAAGTCAACTATACTTTGATAAAAATTAATTTAAAATGAAATAAAACATAGAAAAACAGAAAAATCATTTGTGCTAAGAATGCTATGGAAGTCAATGTGAATCTTGCCTCTAGTCAAATAAATGGCCACAAGAAAAACACAAGTCTTCAGCCAAGATTAACAACAGCAACACTGGTTTTCCCACAATATATAAATAATAATTTTGCCAATTATCTGATGAATAATTTAATCTAGGACTCAGAGTGGTGCTTTGAAGAGCTATGCCTTTCAGTAAATTTCATAATCCTCAAATGAAGAAACCTTAAAAATGACAATCTCACTATAGTCAATGCCCACTGACTAGCCAGGCAGATCAAAACCACCCCTCTGTGATAACCCAATCCAAAACTGCCAAAAGCTCCTTTAGCCCTCTGCTATATTCTTACAAGTACTAAAGTACCTTTCCTAATCCTGGCCCTGCTAATGGTAAAGACCTTTAAGCCAAAGTCTTCCACTATTTTTTTTCTCTTCCCACCAACTAGACAGCAGTGGCATTAGAAATAGCAAGAGATGGCACCAGGAACAGGATGAAATGAGAATACAAAGATATTAAATAGGAGAGCAGTGAAGCAGGAGTGCTTTCGCTCTTGAGGAACAATATAATGCTGTAACTTTTCATAAAATAAGACATGCTTATAAAATTTAACAACAAACATGCATTCCAGGATTCCAACAAAACAAATATTCCAGGAATATTTTTTACATTATTCAAAATGGTTTCCCATCTACTAGCACAGCTAATTAAGGACTATACTAAAACTACATTATATCAGAAATGAAATTCTTCTGGAAGCACATAATTGTCCAAAACTGTATTTTTAAAAACTCTTGCTGATATGTTCTTTATTCTAGAATATAGGCAGAAGATGCTGTTTCTTTTTTCTGTACTTGGCCATTAGATATTTTTATTTTAACTAATGAGATTCTAATAAGAAACTGTTTGAATTTCATTTCTGACTTCAATGTTGATACTTTAAAAAATGTAGGTTTTATATCATACCTATCCTTGATCTGTCTGGCAGCCTTGGAGCAAATCAGGGAGAAGAGAAAGAAGGCAGTTAGTGCTTTTCATGCAAGTTTCAATGGCAGTGACATGCAAGAAAAGTTAGGATAAAATCCCTGGAACAGATTAGTTCATTTTCACCAAAACAAATTTCCTATAATTTGTACAGTTCATGTCAGCTTGCATAATGTGATGTTAGAACTATAGGAAATCTGGTTCCCATATAAATATTATCACCTTAAAATAAGGAGGGAAATGTAAAACTTCAAACTAATTTCAGATGACTGTAAATTTTTTTTTCTTACCTTAAGATTATCAACACACACCTCCACTTTCATTCAGTCTGATAATCTTCAACTAGAACACTCAATCTCCTTCATGGGGCACACATTTCTATGCATTCTGATGGTTTTCTTATATATTTCAAATCTGCTCTCCAAATTTTCTTCAGAGATCTCTTTCACCACTTCATAATGTTGTTCCAAGTTTTCTCTATTTGCCTCCATATGGGCAAGGACTTTGTATTCTTAGAGCTTGCCTGCTAACATATAAAACTAGGCTGCAGTTCTACAACCCTTTACCCCAAAGAATGAAGCTGTAATGGCAAAAATTCAGGTAAGGAGAAACCAAAGAAACACTTGCAGCAATGGGTCTTTCCCTCAGATGAGTTCATAAGAGCTGCTGACTTAAACCTACACTACTTAAGATATCTTTTTTTTTTTTTTTTTTTTTTGAGAATTCTAGCACAAATTTAGGAAGAGGGCACAGCTATTATTTGGTACTGCACATATAAGAAAAATGATGAAAAATACAGGCATTGCTATTCCCTTTAAATCTACACACCATATAATAGATCCAACAAAAGTTTTTCCCCTACACTGAGCAGCCTAATTAACAACACATCTGATGTAGAAGATGGCTGTTATGCCTGACACTCTATCCCCAGTGTCAAGCAAAAGCTTGGCACATGGTAATAGCTAACAATCACTCAATTTAATTGAACATTAATTAGATGTATACAGCAATGCTTCTCTCTTTTCTTCAGTTCTAATTCTGTTCTTACTTGGTACTGGTCATTTTTACACCTAATCTAAAATATTCTGGTCTGCATACCTGTCTACCACTTTACCACTGAGCCACCTGGGAATATTTCAGGTAATTTTACAATATCAGAAACAAAAAGAACAGAACTGAAATTTAGAAGATGAGCACATCACACAGTCTCAGCACTGCCATAACCAATTCCATGCCACTGCGTACTAATCAGGCTTCCCTGGTGGCTCTAGGGTAAAGAATCCACGTGCCAATGCAGGAGACATGGATTCACTCCCTGGGCCAAGAAGATCCCCCGAAGGAGTAAATGGCAACTCACTCCTGTATCCTTGCCTGGAGAATCCCACAGACAGAGGAGACTGGCCAGCTATAGCCCATGGGGTCGCAAAGAGTCAGACACAACTTAGCAAACAAACATTTAACAATCTAATTCTCTGAAATACAGGCTGAAATGGAAAGAGGCAGCAAGGGAAAAGTTAGTTAAAATCAGAGCATTGATAAACAGCAATAAAAAATAAAAATATACCTGTTTATGAACCATAACTGCTGTGAGAAAAATATACTAACATTCAATGTAGCAAAGGCTAGATGTCAATTTCACACTTTCCAGAGATTTATCTTTATTTTGATTTGCAGTAAAGCCCAATAGAATTCCCAGTAAAAATGTTAATGCCATATAACACTAAGGAACTTTTCAAGTTTTGTCTATACATTCACATTGTTTCATACTTCAGATTTTCCTACTAGATTTGGGGCAGATAATGTTGTAAAGTTTTCTTGAGAGAATCTGAAAATGAGTAGGGGGTAAATATTTAATACTTTTTAAATTATATGATTGAGACTTCTACCTTCACCCAAAAAATACCATATTAAGAAATAATAATATGGGAAATGAAGGGAGCTCAGTCAGAGAGTAAATAAGAGCCAGTTTCAAGGTCCTATTTCCCCTTAGACAAAAAAATCAGATTAAAAAAACAAAACACTGCATAATGGTTGATTCCAAACATCAGAAGTTTTATATTTTCTATACAAATTTTTGGGCTTCCCTGGTGGCTCAGCTGGTAAACAATCCACCTGCAATGTGGGAGACTTGGGTTCAATCCCTAGGTTGGGAAGATCCCCTGGATTCCAAACATCAGAAGTTTTATATTTTCTATAAATATATATATTTTGAGAAGGAAATGGCAACCCACTCCAGTGTTCTTGCCTGGAGAATCCCAGGGACGGGGGAGCCTGGTGGGCTGTCAACTCTGGTGTCGCACAGAGTCAGACACGACTGAAGCGACTTAGCAGCAGCAACAGCATACATATATTTATCCATTTATAAAGAGGACTATTTAAAAAAAAAACAATTATTTAAAAGCCTTCACAAAACCCTAGTAAATAACTTGAAATAAATTTTGCATCTCATACTGCATGCATCTATACTCTATGATTAGATACATTTTTATAACAGGAGATTACATTTCTATAAACACACATAAGAAGTAAAGGTGAAAAACCATAGTTCTTAACAAGTACAGTTCTTAACAAATATTTTTGTGGATTTTTTTAGGCTTTAGGATGTTTTGGGTTTTTTTTTGGCCATGCCATGTGGCATGCAAAAATCTTAGTTCCCCAACCAGGGGCTGAAACTGTGCCCCTGCACTGAGAACATGGCATCCCTGGAGTGCCAGGGAAGTCCCTATTCTTAAACATTTAGAATTGTTTTTAAACTGCCTTTATAACTGAAACTTTCATGCCTTTTTTGGGGGGAGGGGGGGCACACTGAGCAGCTTGCAGGATGTTAACTCACTAACCAGGGATTGAACCCGTGTGCCCTTCATGCTTTCGTTGATGGTCCTCTTTCCTGGAATTCCTGACTGCAGCTCACAGAAGGAGCTTCTGCCAGTACTACATGTGCTCCGTTGAAAATACTGAGTGAGCTTCCACCATTCTCTTTATTTGTTCCTCCCAGTGGTCAGAGACTGACACTTGCTGAACAATATTCAAAAGGTGAGTTACTGTAAGTCAAAACTGGGAAATACACAAAATCCTTTCTCCCTTTTCACCTGTGATCAAATTCAGAAGACTATTTCTCTTTCACCTTATTCTGTACTTTTTTCTCAATTGTAGGCGTTTGTGGGCAGGTAACCATTCCCTTCCTCCTCGTCTGACAACTGAGTTATGTGTGGCAAGATTGTGATGAAGTGGTTGGTGAATTATACTGACTTGGAAATTGTCCCACAAACTCAGCTCTTCTCTTAGGTAGGATTCAAGTTCTAAATTCAGGGGAGAGCAGGAGTTGGTAGGAATACTAGTTTTGCTAAGGGATCCATGCAGTGTTATGCAGGCCAGTTAATAGCAGAAAGACTAAGTCTGATGAGGCTTTGGCTACTTGTTCATCCAGAACTCAATTGCTGATGAGCTTTCTGCATATATTTACTATCAGCCAAACTTCCAACAACTGAAAAAATTAGTGAAAATTTGTTCTAAAATCCTTTTTCATTTGTGCTAGTTTTACTTGTTCTCTTTCAGACTATCTAATGCTGGCAAATGCTGGCAAATAGCAGTTTTGTATTCAATTCTCATACTGCTGCTGCTGCTAAGTCGCCTCAGTCGTGTCCGACTCTGTGCGATCCCATAGACGGCAGCCCACCAGGCTCCCCGTCCCTGGGATTCTCTAGGCAAGAACACTGGAGTGGGTTACCATTTCCTTCTCCAATGCATGAAAGTGAAAAGTGGAAGTGAAGTCGCTCAGTCGTGTCCGACTCTTAGCGACCCCATGGACTGCAGGCTACCAGGCTCTTCTGTCCATGGGATTTTCCAGGCAAGAGTACTGGAGTGGGGTGACATCGCCTTCTCCTACTGGTGTACTGCAAAATGATTATTTAAATATTAGTATTTAAAGTACTCTTTTTGAAGATAATGAAATCTAAAAAGAATCATGGCCTGGATTTCAGCCTATAATGATTTTGTCTCCAGAAGTTATATTAATCTTATTTCGTAGCTCAGCAGATAAAGAATCCACCTGCAATGCAGGAGATCCTGGTTCAATTCCTGGGTTGGGAAGATCCCCTGGAGAAGGGATAGGCTACCCACTTCAGTTTCTTGGGCTTCCCTGGTGGCTCTGATAGTAAAGAATCTGCCTGGAATGAAGGAGACCTGGGTTCGATCTCTGGGTTGGGAAGATCCCCTGGAGGAGGGCATGGCAAGGTATTCCAGTATTCTTGCCTGGAGAATCCTCATGGACAGAGGAGTCTGGTGGGCTACAGTCCATGGGGTCACAAAGAGTTGGACATGACTGAGCAACACAGCACAGCAATTACTTTAATATGAGACATTTACAAACAATATACCTTAAAAGAATTGTTTCCAAATATCTAACAACATACTGCTAGTCCATTAATTAATCTTCCAAGTCATCTTTCCCTATCCTGCCAGCAATTAGGAATCCGAGGCAAGCCTGAGTCCATGCAGTTTGCAGGAAAGTGAATTTGGTTTTTAACTTGGAACAATTATCTGGATGCTATTTGGATATACTAAGAAAATAATTGCAAGCAACTCTCAGTTAAGCATTTTTCTTGAACAATAAACTCCGATTTCTGTCAAGGAAACACTGACAAATAATTCATTTCACCACATCTTCAAAACGGTTCAAGCTATTAGGCAATACTGCAAAATGCTGGAAGACAAGACCAAAATAGTAAGAAAAGTAGCACATGAAGAAAATATATTTAGACCATAGGTGATGTATTTTATCAGAACCTTTCCAATTTAGAGTAAACTGGAAACAAGTTTTAACATAGCTGGAAAGAACAAAGGAGAGGGCAAGAGAGAACAGCATCTTTTGAGAGGAAGAGGAGAGGACTCTGAAAATGTTAATGGAAAGAGAAACGAGAGAAACAAACTGTTACTAGTGTTTCTAAGCATTAGGTCCTACTTAAATTCAACTGGATTCAAGCTTTTTTGAGTACCATGTCCATACTTTACAGTTCTCCTGTCTTTCCTCTCTCTCAGGCGCTAAGCTGTGAGTTCTTGCTGCTATGATTATTCCTATCATTAACAGCTGCCCTAGTCCACTAGAAGGGGAATCTGTTGACAACAAGGAAACAAAAAGGGGAAAAAACCCTAAAAGCTCAGTGGTACCATGTACATATTAATAACAGTTTCCGATAAACTATCCCAATTAGAAGATGTTAAGTCTCGCTCATGAACTGCCTGACATTGCTTCTGCTGACTCAAACATCTTTTGCTTTCTGCATGTTTTTGGCTATGTTCCAGATATTCAAAGTTATCACGTAAATGCCCTCTGAACAGGTGATGTATATATACTTTTAAAATAATTTAAAGTATGATACAATTCCCTCATAAATCCTGTACATAAGTCTTACAAAGTATGAACTTTCTTATAACCGACATCCAAATTTAAGAATGAATTAGTTAACTGGTTTATGGCAAAAGAACTCTGATTCATTCTGTCAAAAGGAATTAATTTTCAAGATGTAGAGACAGAAGTCAGCAAATGTTATCTTCTTAAGGAAGTCTTTTCTACCCTTAAAGTTCATAGAAAAATCATAAAATTAAATCACTGGTGGGCACAAGTGGATTATAAAGTCACCTTCCTAACAATAAAACAGTTCACTATATAGTCCACAAAGACCAAGAAAATATTAAACTTAAATACCTTATCTTGATAAGACTACTTCACAGTACATATTTTACTAATTATATCACTTAATTTCATTCTCCTTCACATCATTTTCTATGTAGTCTACATACTTATTCTAAATAAAAGAGTAGATGTGATTTGATAAATTGATAATCATTTAAAAATGACTATACTTAAGACTTAGAATCTAGAATTAAGAATCTCTTATCAAACACCAGGTTACAACATTAGTGGTCTTCTTGCTCTACTATTTATATCTCTGTATCAAATATACGCTATAAGGACATACATTTTCATATTTCAATAAAGCATTCTTAAACAGTAGGACATTTAATAACAAACTTAGTAACAAATTTCACAGTGCTCTCATATGCATTAAGTGATGATGTTTTCCCAATCCAATGAGCTCAGTGAAAGGAACATCAACCTAGATTTTTAAGAATATTAGCCATAAAATGTTTATAACAAAGTATAACAAAGGTATGATTCAGCTAAAGCATATCTTTAAATAAAGGGGGAATGTAACTGAAAAAAGATTAACAACCGAATTGAGCATTAGCAAAATTTAAATAAATAATTAATTTAAATAAATAATTAATTTGTTCATGGCCCCAGTGACACATATTTCTAAGCATATGCTTTGGAATACATGAACAGCTAGCATTTTACTTAACAAATTCCAAACCTTTTCTAGCATTAGCAATGACTGAATGAATTCAAAATTAAATGAGGAAATATCAATTTCTCTTAAACAGAACTATCCTTTTTAAGTGGATTAGTCTCATTTTTTTGGTCAGTTTTTTGGTACCTTTGAAAATTCTTCAGGTTCCTTTATATCTAATGATCTTGTTGCAAACTCTAGTAGTTCTTCTGAGTTCTCCAAGGCATTATTACATTGACTAAGTTGACTCTAAAAATAAAAATAATAATGATAAATCATTAAAACAGAATTTCCTATGATCAGAATCTTAAATGAATGTTGCACTCTTAACAGCAATAATCAAACAAACATATTTCAGAGAGGTACTTAAGGTAATCACTAGTCACATATATAATAAATTTTAATTACCTTAAACCATCCAGAATAGCTTAATTGCATACAGATTAAGGTATACTCATTAAGAATACAAAAGAAAACATAGCAATTATAAATAGCTGGGGTCAAATTTATTTAAAGATTCTTCCAATTAGGGTAGCCAGAAGACCATCAATGATTTAAACTAAAATATCAAAATATCCATCTCTAGACAACATCCTCTATAATGGAAACTAAATTTCTAGATGATATTTAACTAAGCTAAAATGTATGAATCAAGTTATAGGTACATTCAGTTGAACACAATATCAGTACTCCATTTATCACATTACTCAAGTAACACATACTCCTATAAAGACTAATTTACAGCTTCGAAAACTGGGTAACACAGGAGTCACAAATTCAAGTGTCTAGATTTCATTAAAAAGTCAAACATAAACAAAAGTAGTAACTGTTACAGTGATGTGCTCTATTATAGTGATGTGCTAATTTCACCTAACACAATCTTTCTTATTCAGTTCTCTTCTCTCTTGGCCTCTCTCCCTCACTTTATCATTTGTAGTTTAAAACTAAGCTATGTGAAAATATTGTTAGTGATACCTTTAAATGAAGAAACAAACATATCTCTAAGAGTTTAAATGTATTGAAATTTCTTCTTCAGAATATATATTTATATGTATTTATTAACATCTATATTCTTTGCAGCCAAAGATGGAGAAGCTCTATACAGTCAGCAAAAACAAGACCAGGAGCTGACTGTGGCTCAGATATGAACTCCTTATTGCCAAATTCAGACTTAAATTGAAGAAAGTAGGGAAAACACTAGACCATTGAGGTATGACCAAAATCAAATCCCTTATGATTATATAGTAAAAGGAGAAATAGATTTAAGGGACCAGATCTGATAGACAGAGTGCCTGATGAACTGTGGATGGAGGTTCATGACACTGTACAGGAGACAAGGATCAAGACCATCCCCATGGAAAAGAAATGCATAAAAGCAAAATGGCTGTCTGGGGAGGCCTTACAAATAGCTGTGAAAAGAAGAGAGGTGAAAAGCAAAGGAGAAAAGGAACGCTATAAGCATCTGAATGCAAAGTTCCAAAGAATAGCAAGAAGAAATAAAGTCTTCCTCAGTGATCAGTACAAAGAAATAGAGGAAAAGAACAGAATGGGAAAGACTAGAGATCTCTTCAAGAAAATTAGAGATACCAAGGGAACATTTCATGCAAAGATGGGCTCAATAAAGGACAGAAATGGTAGGGACCTAACAGAAGCAAAAGATATTAAGAAGAGGTGGCAAGAATACACCAAAGAACTGTACATAAAAGATCTTCAAGACCAAGATAATCACGATGGTGTGATCACTCACCTAGAGCCAGACATCCTGGAATGTGAAGTCAAGTGGGCCTTAGAAAGCATCACTACGAACAAAGCTAGTGGAGGTGATGGAATTCCAGTGGTGCTATTTCAAATCCTGAAAGATGATGCTGTGAAAGTGCTGCACTCAATATGCCAGTAAATTTGGAAAACTCAGCAGTGGCCACAGGACTGGAAAAGGTCAGTTTTCATTCCAATCCCAAAGAAAGGCAATGCCAAAGAATGCTCCAACTACCACACAACTGCACTCATCTCACACACTAGTAAAGTAATGCTCAAAATTCTCCAAGCCAGGCTTCAGCAATATGTGAACCGTGAACTTCCAGATGTTCAAGCTGGTTTTAGAAAAGACAGAGGAACCAGAGATCAGATTGCCAACATTTGCTGGATCACCGAAAAAGCAAGAGAGTTCCAGAAAAACATCTATTTCTGCTTTATTGACTAATGCCAAAGCCTTTGACTGTGTGGATCACAATAAACTGTGGCAAATTCTGAAAGAGATGGGAACACCAGAGCACCTGACCTGCCTCTTGAGAAACCTATAAACAGGTCAGGAAGCTACAGTTAGAACTGGGCATGGAACAACAGACTGGTTCCAAATAGGAAAAGGAGTACGTCAAGGTTATATATTGTCACCCTGCTTACTGAACTTATATACAGAGTACATCATGAGAAACACTGGGCTGGAAGAAGCACAAGCTGGAATCAAGATTGCTGGGAGAAATATCAGTAACCTCAGATATGCAGATGACACCACCCTTATGGCAGAAAGTGAAGAGGAACCAAAAGCCTCTTGATGATAGTGAGAGGAGAGTGAAAAAGTTGGCTTAAAGCTCAACATTCAGAAAACTAAGATCATGGCATCTGGTCCCATCATTTCATGGCAAACAGATGGAGAAACAGTGGAAACAGTGTCAGACTTTATTTTGGGGGGCTCGAAAATCACTGCAGATGGTGACTGTAGCCATGAAATTAAAAGATGCTTACTCCTTGGAAGGAAAGTTATGACCAATCCAGACAGTATATTCAAAAGCAGAGACATGATTGTGCCAACAAAGGTCCATCTAGTCAAGGCTGTGGTTTTTCCAGTAGTCATGTATGGATGTGAGAGTTGGACTGTGAAGAAAGCTGAGCACCGAAGAACTGATGCTTTTGAACTGTGGTGTTAGAGAAGACTCTTGAAAGTCCCTTGGACTGCAAGGAGATCCAACCAGTCCATTCTAAAGGAAATCAGCCCTGGGTATTCTTTGGAAGGACTGGTGCTAAAGCTGAAACTCTAGTACTTTGGCCACCTCATGGGAAGACTTGACTCATTGGAAAAGACTCTGATGCTGGGAGGGATTTGGGGCATGAGGAGTAGGCGACGACAGAGGATGAGATGGCTGGATGGCATCACCGACTCAATGGACATGAGTCTGAGTGAACTCTGGGAGTTGGTGATGGACAGGGATGCCTGGCGTGCTGCAATTCATGGGGTCGTAAAAAGTCAGACACGAGTGAGCGTCTGAACTGAACTGATTAACATCTATTGCATATTCAAACCTACTTCATTTTCCCTTACAGTACACACTAAAGATAAACTACATATGATTAAAATAGTAGTAAAAAGCATGGGAGGGAGGAAGGAAGGCCAGAGATTAAGCAATTGAAAGCTTAAAAGGTATTCCAAACCAGTGCTATAAAGAAGGATCTGGGTTCAAGGCAGAACATAAATCTGCACAAGATGAATCATGGGTGAAACTTCAGGAGATGGTGAGTTTTCCTTTTTTCTCCAATCTTGTTTTTTAAATTAATGAATTTCTTACTTATTGAAATTTATGAGTACTTTATGACTAAACTAATTACCCTTAAATGATTTAAGTACAGCTGGCTCCTGAATAATAAGGAGGTTAATCCATAAATGGGCTTCCCTGGTGGGGAAGAGTCAACCCTTCACATCTGGAGTTCTTCTGCATCTGCAGAGTCAACCAACCACAGACTGTGTGATACTGCGGTATTTCCTACTGAAAAATATCAGCGTATAAGTGGATCCTCACAGTTCAAAATCCATAGTGTTAACTGTACTATAACCCCTACCTCCTAAATATAAATAAGAAATCTCAACCAAGAAGACTGGGCAGACTTGAAAGGGAATTTAATTAACCCTTGGAAACTGTGTGTATACAGCCTGTTTGTAAAAGAAAGAGAACATCTGTATTCCTCCACAGCTTTCAGATTCTCAAAGATTTCATAACCAAAATCAATACACAAAAATCAGTTGCACTTCTATAGATGCACAATCCAAGAAAGAAAATTTTTAAAAATACCATTTATAGTAGTATCAAAAAAAATGAAATTCTTTGGAGTAAACTTAATCAAAGGGTAAAAGACCTATTCACTGAATCCTACAAAACGTTGCTAAAAATTAAAGACACAAATAAATGGGAAAACACAGCTTATGATTATGGATTGGAAGACTTAATATGATCAATTCTATTATCCAAAGCAATCTACAAATTCAATGCAAACACTATCAAAATGTCAATGTCTACCTGTGTATACTACAGCATCACACACAACAGCCAAGAGATGGAGGCGGCCCAAATGCCCACGGACAGACACACAGATAAGGGAAATGTGGTAGACATATACAAGGGGATATTATTCAGTTAAAAAGAGAAGGAAATCCTGGCACATGATATACAATGAATAAATGTCGAGGACATTATGCTGAGTGAAGTAAGCCAGACACCAAAGGGACAAATACTGTACGATTGCTCTTATATGAGACATCTAAAGTAGTCAAAATCATGAAAACAAGACAATACGATGGCGGTTGCCAGGCAGTGGGTGAAGGGGCACGTGGAGAGTTGTTCAGTGGGTATAGAGTTTCAGTTCTGCAAGATGAAAAAGTCCTAGAGACACATTACACAACAAAGTGAATATACTTAATGCCACTGTATATTTTAAAACAGTTAGGGTAAATCTAAAGTTTTTTTATCACAATTTTAACAAAATGGTTTCTATGACCAATATGAAATTAAGAATCACTTTTCTATTAGGTAAAAGTAGTTATACACAAAAACTCACTGATTTTTGCTTTTAATAAACCAAGCATTATACAGACTAAAATTATTCATATTTAAATCACTGTGTAATCTCACCTGTAACTCTTGTGATTTACGCGCTTGTTCCTGCTTGATACTGTTAATCATACTTTCCTTTACCTCATCCAGTATGGAGTATAAACTGTCAAATTCTTCATCTAATTCTGAAAGTATGCTAGAAGAATTTTCCTGTTTAATAAATAAATAAAACAAATTATTTTACCTAAGAGCTATTAAACACTAAAAAACTAAAAGATACAGTGCTTATTAAAGGAGAGAATAAATTCATACTATGAACTACCATAGCCTAACATCATAAAATAATTAAAATTCTAATTTTTGATATAAGGTTTTAAAAACAGATCCATCCAAGAAGTTGGCTGCACTGATAGTTCTACTTCAGCAATGCAGCCTTTTATGAACTAGCCCACACCCTCTCCTCACTTTTATAAGACTGTTTCACAGGACAAGGTGAAAGGTTGTTTTAAGGTTGTCAACTTTGTCCTGACCTTTGAGCTCTAAGGCAGGCCCTAAGCCAGTGGTTTACAACCTTTGGTGTACATGAGAATCATCAGTGAAGTAGATTTTAATAAAATATTCCAGAGACTTCGATTCTGAAACTCTGAGGAACAGTTTGGGCATACAGGGTTGGGGGCTGATACTGCACAAAGTTTTAAATCTCTCAGGTTGTCTAAAACACTGCATTTACACAAGATAAGCAAAATTAAAAGACTAAGTAATCCTTATTGGGTTCGAAGAAAAGGATCAAACACTGAATTTTGGTGACAGAAGGAATCTCAGAAGTCATCTACTGACTAGAATTTATAGTCAAACTTCTAAATTTTACAAACTAAAATAGAGACTTGCCCAAAGTCCAACACCTAGTTATTAGTGGCAGAACCAATACAGCATTTCCAACTGTTCCCCTCCCAGAGTTCCTCACTGCCTCATTAAGCAAGATGCTTCTGTTTCAAGAAGAAATAAGAAAATATCTGTGAAACCCCTAGATAAGCAATATCCATACTTGCAACAATTATGAGGCAGAAGAAATTATATTAAAGTATTGTTCAACATAGATGAATCATTCAGCTAAAAGAAGTGAAACTGGCACTGGTTTACAGAACTAATACATAAAATCTACTATAATAGCTACAGTCCATGGGATCGCAGAGTCGGACACGACTGAGCAATTTCACTTTCACTATAATATTACAATCCAAATTTTTGCTTATAATGTTTATAGAACCAGACATGATCTCACTAGAGGCTTACAAAAGTGGTGTTAATCATTTTACTACCTTTTATACAGTAGTAAGAACATGATTTGGAGGAAGAAATGTACAGTTTGGAAGGCAGAAGAACTAAGTCAAATTCCACACTGACTCAGTAAAAGTGTGACCCTGGACAAGACACTTACATTCCTGGACCTCAGTTCTTCCATCTATAAAAAGGAATTGGCCTACTCTTTTCCCTCTCAATGACCAACTGGCATATCCTTAGAGTCTCCTGCCCACTACAGCTTATATTCCCATCTTCAATGACAAGGGTATAGTTTAATTCCACCTCTATTTCTTTTTCTAGATGCTAAAGTCTGAATAATTTGTCAATCAGAAAAAATAGTATGAGCTAGCTCTATTTAGGACTTCCCTGGTGGCTCAGACGGTAAAGCGTCTGTCTACAACGTGAGACACCTGGGTTCGATCCCTGGGTTGGGAAGATTCCCTGGAGAAGGAAATGGCAACCCACTCCAGTACTAAGGCATCTTTTCCAGATTTCAAATATGATGATTCTCTTGTCCATAGACCAAGAGTTTTAGAACCACTAGTTTTGCTTATTTAAAGAAACTGGATTAGTGGATTCCAATAAAATACTTTGAGAAAGATAAAGTGGTGAAGATTATAATCAACTAACTTCAATCACACAATTTCAGAAGAAAAGAAAACATAAGACCATAGGTTTAACAAGCCAAGAGCCTGGCAATTAACTAGGTTGAACCAAACAAAAACCAAAGGAAAGGATTCACTGTCTACAAGGGTCCTGTAAATCTTCTACTAATATGTATATCTTACAAAGAAATGACCCTTAAATTAATTTAGGTGCATTCACAGGGAAGCACCACCAGCTTATCTTAAGGTCCCTTCCACAATCAACATTTGATTATTTACAATATGGATTACCCACCTAAACCTGGGATCATTTCCTTAAGTATTCCCCTCTCTTCTCATTGGGCACTTTATCTTTTATGTTTTACTTTCATCTAGTTCTACAAGTGGACCTCTTACTATTTACATTTTCCTTCTATTATTTACCGTAAAAGAAACGTTTAGCTTCCCAGTACTTTTGGAAAGGTACGATTTGCTCTTACTTGGGATTAGAAAATACAAACATGAAATGGAAAGAAACAAAAGTGAGCATTATAATATTCCTACCAATTACTATTCCAGAGTTTTCTTCCTCCCTAACTATTTGATCTTTCTATGGAGAATCCAGGACTAGCAAATGAAGCATTTTTTTTCATCTGCCATTAAAAAACCCTGCTCTCATCTTTATTAGTTTATAATCTAGAGTTAATGGTACATATTTATACTTATGATTCCACCCAACAATCATTGACTGTGATATAGTCACACAAATTTTTCTCAACAGATTCATACCTGAACTCCTTTTAGTGTTTGGTTTAGTGTATCAATAAAGTTCTGAATTTCATCATTTTTATTTGCCAGAGTTGAAATGATCCTTTGTAGAGCTTCCTAGGATAAAAAAATTTTTAACATTATGATATTTTATTAAAAGAGAGTTATAAACTTCACTACAACGACTGTCTTTAAAAAATATCTCTGAATATCAGAGCATATTATGTAACAAACAGGAGCAATGTAAAACTGCTCATTGTTCAAAGGCTATAATTACAAAAGATGGCAGACATACCGGTTGTTTTAAAACATCTTATCCCTGCAGTACAACAATACCTTTCACCACCATACCTTTCATACCACAGATGACCAGCATTATTTAATATAAAGACTGTTACATTAAGTCATAAGGCCATGGCAAATCAGTAAAATCAAATTCTTAAATGATGCAAAAAATATACGAAAACTTCTAATCAACATCAGGATATAGGAGTAAAAGTTGAGACACTGAAATTTGACATTTTATTTATAAAAATTAAATCTTAGAAATATGAAAGTAGATAATAAATCTGCATTTAAAATTACATTTATCAATACAATATTGCAACTATGCTCCAATTAAAAACATTTTTTAAATTACAACATTCATGGCAATATTTACAGATGATATAGAACCATAATAAATAAGGCAGATAATTTTAGTAGCAAATACCTCAGACTTTGCTGCTGCTGCTGCTGCTAAGTCACTTCAGTCTTGTCCGACTCTGTGCGACCCCATAGACGGCAGCCCACCAGGCTCCCCTGTCCCTGGGATTCTCCAGGCAAGAACACTGGAGTGGGTTGCCATTTCCTTCTCCAATGCATGAAAGTGAAAAGTGAAAGTGAAGTCATTCAGTTGTGTCCGACTCTTCGCGACCCCATGGACTGCAGCCTACCAGGCTCCTCCATCCATGGGATTCTCCAGGCAAGAATACTGGAGTGGGGTGCCACTGCCTTCTCCTCAGACTTTGCTAATACTTCCTATTATAATAGAACACTCAATTATTTAATTTTCTCATATCTCTAGTTCAGTGTTGTCCAATAAAACTTCCTGCTATGATGGAAATACTCCATACGTGTCAATGAAAGTGAAAGGGAAAAAGCACAGAAACCTAGGCCATCTATTAGTTACTTCAGTCTGTCAGTCGTGTCCGACTCTTTGCAACCCCATGGATGCAGCACGCCAGGCCTCCCTGTCCATCACCAACTCCCGGAGTTCACTCAAACTCACGTCCAGTGAGTCAGTGATGCCATCCAGCCATCTCATCCTCTGTTGGCCCCTTTTCCTCCTGCCTTCAATCTTTCCCAGCTTCAGGGTCTTTTCCAATGAGTGAGTTCTTCGCATCAGGTGGCTAAAGTATTGGAGTTTCAGCTTCAGTATCAGTCCTTCCAATGAATATTCAGGACTGATTTCCTTTAAGATGGACTGGTTGGATCTCCTTGCAGTCCAAGGGACTCTCAAGAGTCTTCTCCAGCACCACGGTTCAAAAGCATCAATTCTTCGGTGTTCAGCTTTCTTTATAGTCCAACTCTCACATCCATACATGACTACTAGAAAAACCATAACTTTGACTAGATGGACCTTTGTTGGCAAAGTAATGTCTCTGCTTTTCAATATGCTGTCTTAAGGTTGGTCACAACTTTTCTTCCAAGGAGCAAGCATCTTTTAATTTCATGGCTGCAGTCACCATCTGCAGTGACTTTGGAGCCCAAGAAAATAAAGTCTGTCACTGTTTCCCCATCTATTTGCCATGAAGTGATGGGACCAGATGCCATGATCTTAGATTTCTGAATGCTGAGCTTTAAGCCAACTTTTTCACTCTCCTCTTTAACTTTCACCAACAGACTCTTTAGTTCTTCTTCACTTTCTGCCTTATATAAGCGTGGTGTCATCTGGATATTTGAGGTTATTGATGTTTCTCCCAGCAGTCTTGATTCCAGCTTGTGCTTCATCCAGCCCAGCGTTTCTCATGATGCACTCTGCTTATAAGTTAAATAAGCAGGGTGACAATATACAACCTTGACGTACTCCTTTCCCTATTTGGAAACTACCAACAAAACTGCACTGATCTCACACACTAGTAAAGTAATGCTAAAAACTCTCCAGGCCAGGCTTCAACAATACGTGAACCGTGGACTTCCAGATATTCAAGCTGGTTTTCGAAAGGGCAGAGGAACCAGAGATCAAATTGCCAACATCCGTTGGATCACCGAAAAAGCAAGAGAGTTCCAGGAAAACATCTATTTCTGCTTTCCTGACTATGCCAAAGCCTTTGACTATGTGGATCACAAGAAACTGTGGAAAATTCTTCAAGAGATGGGAATACCAGAGCACCTAACCTGCCTCTTGAGAAATCTGTATGCAGGTCAGGAAGCAACCTTTAGAACTGGGCATGGGACAATAGACTGGTTCCAAATAGGAAAAGGAGTATGTCAAGACCATCATTACAGTCTTTCATTTGTGCTTTACATGCAACTACAGTAGATTTTACCTCTAAACTAACTCTGGGTAGCCATTTCCTTCTCCACGGGAGCTTTCTAACCCAGGGCTTGAACCCAGGTCTCCTGCATTGCAGGAAGACTCTTTTCTGTCTGAGCCACCAGGGAAGCCCTGAAACTCTGTAATGACTATTACTACAAGTCAGTATCATATCTCAAGTTATACTCTTGCAGAATTTCTTAACTGGCTTCTGATCCATTTTTTCTCCCCCATAATTAGTTCCCTATACTGCAGCTAGAATAGTAAGTTAAGCATCACTCTTCCTGATCAATCATCTTGCCTAAGTCCTTTGATAAAATTAAAATCTTTTAACATGAGCTGTTAACAACCTTAAATATGACCTTACATAATCTGTAAGACCCTGTATGATCTCCCCACTGCCTACCTCACCTATTTCAATTCACAGCAAACTTCTTCTCTCTTGCTATATTCCAGCTTCAGGAGCCTGCCATGACTGTCTCTAATATGCCTTGCTTCCCACCTAGGAATCTTCACATTTATCAGCTTCTTCACCTATAACCACTGTTCTAAAACATATACATGATTTATTGTTAATACAAGTTCCAAAAATATAGAATGTGCCCATTCTATATATACATATACGTTTGCTTCACTTCTTTTATTTCCAAAGCCTGATGGAGAAGAAGGGCAAAGATAGCTTTTAGCTGAGACTCTCTCAATCTAACAGGATGCTGACAAGGCTCTCTCAGACTTCATTTTAGGTTTTAAGCTTCCCATTACCCTCCAAACACTGATAGATAAAGTGATAAAGATGGAAAAGGCAATATAAATTATCTGAAGTTTATCTAGATAATACTGAATATAATTGATCTTAGTGGCCATGACTGAAAGTTTTAGGTGATACAGGTCTGAATATAGCTTTGACAAATTCTGCTGGATCACAGTAAAATATATAGAACATTATGTCTCCAGAGGCAGTATGCACAGGTAATCTCAGCCATCATCCTTTGATCACACACCACAGGCACCAGGATTTTGGGGAGGAAAAAAAAAAACCTACTCTCAGAATTAAGCCTCTCAACTACTTGACTATGGAATTAGGCTAAGGTAACTGCCATGCTAACAAAAAGGGTGGGGGTTCACACCCCAGCCAAGCACTACTGCTATGGAATGGCTCAAACTAACCTGGAATGTACAAGGCATGAGTCACCCATCGTCAAAGACTAGCTTAAAGTTATGTTTATAGTCCCTATAAACCATGTGAAGTAAAAGCACAACCAACTGACTACAAGCAAAATAATAACTAATACTGGCTTCGCTGGTGGCTCAGATGGTAAAGCGTCTGCCTGCAAAGTGGGAGAGCCGAGTTTGATTCCTGGGTCAGGAAGATCCCCTGGAGAAGGAAAAGGCAACCCACTCCAGTACTCTTGCCTGGAAAATTCCATGGATGTAGGAGCCTGGTAGGCTATAGTCCATGGGGTCACAGAGTCGGACATGACTGAGCAACTTCACCACTTTATACTCTTAAAGCCCAAGCACTATCTTAAGCTCTTTACATAAATTTGTTTAATCCTGTCAAGAATCCTATGAGGCAGGATACTTGGTTATCCCCATTTTCCAATTCAGAAGCTGAGGTATAATGTGGGTAGGTAACTTGCTCAGGACCTCAAGAGTTAGTATGTGGCAGAACCAGAATTCAAATCACAACAGTTTGCCTTGTGAGTCTGTGCTCTTTTTTCTTTTTTCCCCCCCCCAAGTCTGTGCTCTTAACAATTAACACTATACTACCTAAAAACAAAGGTCAGAGGTTCAAGTAAAGAAGGTCAGAACATCTAAGGACACTGAAAGGGCTTAAGATCATCTTTAAAATTGCAAAAAATTAAGAATGATCAAGAGGCTGTAACCTTTGTTACAGGTTGCAACCTTTGCTGCAGGAAAGGGGACCCCTTCCAGGGCCTGAAACTGGGCTCCTGTCTAACACTCAGAAATGAACTGTCCGAGGAGACACATGTGCTGACAAAGCAAGAGATTTTATTGGGAAAAGGCACCTGAGTGGAGACCAGTAGGGTAAGGGAACCCAGAACTGCTCTGCTGCATGGCTCAAAGTCTTGGGTTTCATGGTGATGGGATTAGCTTCCAGGTTGTCTTTAGCCAACTATTCTGACTCAGAGTCCTTCCAGTGGTGTACGCCTTGTTCAGCCAAGATGGATGCCAGACAGAAGGATTCTGGGAGGTGGTCGAACATGTGGTGTCTCCTTTTGACCTTTCCTGAACTCTTCCAGTTGATGATGGCTTATTAGTTCTGTATTCCTTACCAGGACTTCCTGTCGTAAAACAACTCATGCAAATGGTTACTATGGTGCCTGGCCAGCATGGGCAGTTTTAGTCAGTGTACTTCCCCTAACACCATCTCGCCAAATACAAGGGCAACAGTAACAGCTATTCTTACTACAGGCATATCATCTTTTAAGTCTGAGAACATGATGACTGTCACTATTTGAAATGGCATGATTCTACTGGCTTTAACTTAATATATGTTAATGCGACAAATTCAAATGTCTTAATTCTGCATTCAACAAAAAGCTCAGCCAACGTGGGCTACTTAACTGCAAAGTATCCAAGGTAACAAGCCCCTGAAGTTTTGATGCAGAAACCTCTCATTCTTAGAACTAGTGGCAAAACACCGGTATATCCAGGCTTTCAGGCTATTTTGAATCCAAAAGCATCAATACCAAGTGGTCATAATTGGACACTGTGATAACTGGACACTGTGATCTATGGGTTTCCCACCAGGGTCTATGTGGACTAGGAGAAAATTTCTGATTCAAATTCTACATTAATATTCCAGACAGTTGAGATACACAAACCTAGAACCACTGCAAATATCACTAATCAATCTACAATTTAAGGGGGCCAAACAATTACTATAGCATTTCAGTTAGTATTCAGTAAGCACTACATGCCAGGCGGGCTTCCCTGGTGGCTCGGCAGTAAGGAATCTGCTTGCCAATGTAGGAGATACGGGTTTGATCCCTGGGTCAGGAAGATCCCCTGGAGAACAAAATGGCTATCCACTTCAGTATTCTTGTCTGGACCCATGGCAGAGGAGCCTGGTGGGTCCATGGGGTCTCAAAAGAGTCAGACACAAGTCAGCAACTAAACAGCCAGAACATGTCAGGCACTGTGGAAAGCTTCTAACGTGGACTGCTTTTTAATCACCACAATAGAAAGTAGTCTTTGCATCTTCTGGTTGAAGAGAAGGTTAAAGGCTTCTTTGATCACACAGCTGTCAAATGGCAGTCACAATTCAAATACAGAAAGCTACCTCAAGAGTCTGCACTTTTACACCACTCTAAGCTGTATACACTGCAGATGATTGTACAAAACAATCAGAGGGTTTCCAGAACCAGAGCAAAGGGATCAATGAAAATATCCTAAAGCCACCAGGGATTATGCCACTTGTTTTGCTCCACACCATAGACCCCTCCTTTGACTTAGGTAATGAGCCGAAATCCAGAATGCTCTATCCAGTTGGTAAGTCAGACAACCAGAATCTTACAAGCTGACCACAGCTACGGCAAGAGTACTGTGCTCAAATGTGAGCACAGTGCAAAGAGTTAAAAAGAGAGAATTATATATTGTTGAGGAATTCAGGAATCTACCATCGTGCATGCTCAGTCTCTCAGTCATGTCCAACTCTTTGTGACCCAGTGGACTGCAGCCTGCCAGGCTCCTCTCTGTACATGGGATTCTCCAGGCAAGAATACTACGGTGGGTTGCCATGCCCTCCTCCAGAGGATCTTCCCAACCCCGGGATCGAACCCAGGTCTCCTGCATTGCAGGCGGATTCTTTACCATCTGAGCTACCAGGGAGGAATCTGATTGTCAAAATAGCTAACTGGGAGGAAGCCATGCCATCTATTGTTATAGTGAAGCAGCTGGGATTACCACTTCTGTATATGGATGTAACTGAGGTGATCCACAGGAAAAAAAAATCTAATAAAAGGCCTGGTGAGGAATGCTGCCTTTTCACCCCTGAGCCCAACTGTAAGATATCAGGGCAGAAGAAGAGATTCTCTCCCAACAAGGATTTGAGGAAATACAATGTGTCAGAGGCTGAAGAAGCCTCCCATTTTCAGTGACCTCTGAACTGGCTGTTCCATCCTGTGAAATCCAGGAAGCTCACATTCAGCCAAGGAAACAAGGAGCCCCACCATCTAATTAAGGGAGGTGGGATGGAAGTAGAAATGGGGGTACCCTCAGGTACTGCTGGATCAGTACAAACTGACAAAACCCTTCTAAAGGGTGATTTGGCAATACAAATCAAAGGACAGAAGTATTATATACACAATGACTCAAATTCCACTTCTATTAATTTATTCTAAGTTAAAGGGTAACTAATTAATTAAAGATACAAGTAGAGACTTGACAATAAAGATGTTCATCTTCAGTTCAGTTCAGTTCAGTCGCTCAGTTGTGTCCGACTCTTCGCGATCCCATGAATCGCAGCACGCCAGGCCTCCCTGTCCATCACCAACTCCCGGAGTTCACTCAGACTCACGTTCATCGAGTCCGTGATGTCATCTAGCCATCTCATCCTCTGTCGTCCCCTTCTCCTCCTGCCCCCAATCCCTCCCAGCATCAGAGTCTTTTTCCAATGAGTCAACTCTTCACATGAGGTGGCCAAAGTACTGGAGTTTCAGCTTTAGCATCATTCCTTCCAAAGAAATCCCAGGGCTGATCTCCTTCAGAATGGACTGGTTGGATCTCCTTGCAGTCCAAGGGACTCTCAAGAGTCTTCTCTAACACCACAGCTCAAAAGCAGCAATTCTTCAGAGCTCGGCCTTCTTCACAGTCCAATTCTCACATCCATACATGACCACAGGAAAAACCATAGCCTTGACTAGACGGACCTTAGTCAGCAAAGTAATGTCTTTGCTTTTGAATATACTATCTAGGTTGGTCATAACTTTTCTTCCAAGGAGTAAGCATCTTTTAATTTCATGGCT
This sequence comes from Nanger dama, assembly GCA_917880005.1. Classification (NCBI taxonomy): domain Eukaryota; kingdom Metazoa; phylum Chordata; class Mammalia; order Artiodactyla; family Bovidae; genus Nanger; species Nanger dama. Next base: position 21,775,417 of record CAKJTW010000025.1, on the reverse strand, counting down.
ATAGTCACCATCTGCAGTGATTTTGGAGCCCAGAAAAATGAAGTCTGACACTGTTTCCACTGTTTCTCCATCTATTTCCCATGAAGTGATGGCACCGGATGCCATGATCTTTGTTTTCTGAATGTTGAGCTTTAAGCCAACTTTTTCGCTTTCCTCTTTCACTTTTATCAAGAGGCTTTTAGTTCCTCTTCACTTTCTGCCATAAGGGTGGTATCATCTGCATATCTGAGGTTATTGATACTTCTCCCAGCAATCTTGATTCCAGCTTGTGTTTCTTCCAGTCCAGCGTTTCTCATGATATACTCAGCATATAAGTTAAATAAATAGGGTGACAGTATACAGCCTTGAGGTACTCCTTTCCCTCTTTGGAACCAGTCTGTTGTTGCATGTCCACTTCTAACTGTTGCTTCCTGACCTGCATACAGATTTCTCAAGAGACAGGTCAGGTGCTCTGGTGTTCCCATCTCTTTCAGAATTTGCCACAGTTTATTGTGATCCACACAGTCAAAGGCTTTGGCATAGTCAATAAAGCAGAAATAGATGTTTTTCTGGAACTCTCTTGCTTTTTCCATGATCCAGCGGATGTTGGCAATTTGATTTCTGGTTCCTCAGCCTTTTCAAAAACCATCTTGAACATCTGGAAGCTCACAGTTCACGTATTGCTGAAGCCTGGCTTGGAGAATTTTGAGCATTACTTTACCAGCATGTGAGATGAGTGCAATTGTGCGGTAGTTTGAGCATTCTTTGGCATTGCCTTTCTTTGGGATTGGAATGAAAACTGACCTTTTCCAGTCTTGTGGCCACTGCTGAGTTTTCCAAATTTGCTGGCATATTGAGTGCAGCACTTTCACAGCATCATCTTTCAGGATTTGAAATAGCACCACTGGAATTCCATCACCTCCACTAGCTTTGTTCATAGTGATGCTTTCTAAGGTCCACTTGACTTCACATTCCAAGATGTCTGGCTCTAGATTAGTGATTACATCATCATGTTTATCTGGGTTGTGAAGATCTTTTTGTACAGTTCTTCCGTGTATTCTTGCCACCTCTTCTTAATATCTTCTGTTAGGTCCATAAACTTTCTGCCCTTTATTGAGCCCATCTTTGCATGAAATGTTCCCTTGGTATCTCTAATTTTCTTGAAGAGATCTCTAGTCTTTCCCATTCTGTTCTTTTCCTTTATTTCTTTCCATTGATCGCTGAAGAAGGCTTTCTTATCTCTTCTTGCTATTCTTTGGAACTCTGCATTCAGATGCTTATATCTTTCCTTTTCTCCTTTGCTTTTCACCTCTCTTCTTTTCACAGCTATTTGTAAGGCCTCCCCAGACAGCCATTTTGCTTTTTGCATTACTTTTCCATGGGGATGGTCTTGATCCCTGTCTTAGTGTTATTTATAATATTAAAAAGACCAACATAAATGTATGACAAAGGGCACTCATTAAAAATCAAGTAATATTGATACATCCATACTAAAGAAAATTGCTGAATCATTAAAAGTGCTGTAGAACAATATTAACATGGTAAAAGATACTTCACATATTAAGTGAGAGGCAAATTATAAATTACTATAAATAGCATAATACTATACTTTTTTAAATTTCTATATTCATAGTCAACAAGAGAGTCCGAAATGCAGTACTAGGGTGCAATCTCAAAAATAACAGAATGATCTCAGTTTGCTTTCAAGGCAAACCATTCAGCATCACAGTAATCCAAGTCTATGCCCCAACCACTAAGGCCGAAGAGGCTGAAGTTGAATAGTTCTATGAAGACCCACAAAACCTTCTAGAACTAACACCAAAACAAGATAACCTTTTCTCATAGGGGACTGGAATGCAAAAGTAGAAAGTCAGGAGGTACCTGGAGTAACAGGCAAGTTTGGCCTTGGAGTACAAAATGAAGCAGGGCAAAGGCTAAGTAGAGTTTTGCCAAGAGAATGCATTGGTCACAGCAAACACCCTCTTCCAACATCATAAGAGACTACTCTACACTGGACATCACCAGATGGTCAATACCAAAATCAGATTGATTATATTCTTTGCAGCCAAAGATGGAGAAGCTCTATACAGTCAGCAAAAACAAGATCTGGAGCTCACTGTGACTCTGATCTTGAACTGCTTATTACAAAATTCAGGCTTAAATTGAAGAAAGTAGGGAAAACAACTAAGCCATTCAGGTATGACCTTCATCAATTCCCTTTTGGTTATACAGTGGAAGTGAGAAATAGATTCAAGGGATTAGATCTGGTAGACGGAGTACCTGAAGAACTATGGACAGAGGTTCACAACACTGTACAGGAGGAGGTGATCAAAACAATCCCTAAAGAAAAAAATCCAAAAGGCAAAATGGATGTCTGAGGAGGCCTTACAAACAGCTGAGAAAAGAAGAGAAGCAAAAGGGAAAGATATTTCCAACCGAATGCAGACTTCCCGAGAATGGCAAGGAGTGGTAAGAAAGCCTTCTTAAGTGAACGATGCAAAGAAATAGAGGGGAAAAAATTCAATGGGAAAGTCTAGAGACCTCTTCAAGAAAACTGGAGATAAACCAAAAGAACAAGGAACATTTCATGCAAAGATGGGCACAATAAAGAACAGAAATGGCAAGAACCTAACAGAAGCAGAAGCTATTAAGAAGAGGTGGCAAGAATACACAAAAGAACTATACAAAAGATGTCTTAATGATCTGGATAACCACAATGGTATGGTCACTCACCTAGAGCCAGACATCCTGGAATGTGAAGTCAGATGGGCCTTAGGAAGCATCACTACAACCAAAGCTAATGGAGGTGATGGAATTCCAGCTAAGCTATTTCAAGTCCTAAAAGATGATGCTGTTAAAGTGCTGCACTCAATATGCCAGTAAATTCGGAAAACTCAGCAGTGGCCACAGGACTAGGATAGGTCAATTTTCATTCCAATCCTAAAGAAAGGTAATGCCAAAGAATGTTCAAATTGTGCTCATCTCACATGCTAGCAAGGTAATGCTCAAAATCCTTCTAGCTACGGCAAACCTAGACAGTGCATTAAAAGCAAACATCACTTTGCCAACAAAGGTCCATATAGTCAAAGCTATGGTTTTGCCAGTAGTCACGTAGGTAGGGGTATGAGAGTTAGACCATAAAGAAGGCTTAGTGCCGAACAATGATGCTTTGGAACTGTGGTGTTGGAGAAGACTCTTGAGAGACCTTTGGACTGCAAACAAATCAAGCCAATCAATCCTAAAGGAAAACAACCCTGAATATTCATTCACTGGAAGGACTGCAGCTGAAGCTCCAATACTTTGGCCACCTGATGTGAAGAGCCAACTCACTGGAAAAGACCCTGATGCTGGGAAAGACTGAGGACAGGAGAAGAAAGGGGCAACAGAGGATGAGGTGGTTGGATGGCATCACCAAGTCAACGGACATGAGTTTAAGCAAACTCCGGGAGATAGTGAAGGACAGGGAAGCCTGGTGTGCTATAGTCCATGGGGTTGCAAAGAGTTGGACACAACTGAGCTACTGAACAACAACAATATGTATTAAAAAAACCTGGACTATAACACACACATAAATGTTAAAAGAAGTCATCTCTGGGTAGCAGGATTATGGATGATTTTTATTTTCATTTATCTGTACTTCCTAATTCCCTAATAAACTTGTATTAGCTATATTTATAATATAACAGAAGTGCACAGGCTGGCTCTGTTAATATTATAAATTAGTTCAAAATATGATTACCTATCATCAGTGAATATCAATAACTGAGATCAGATTCTATCAGAACCTTGTGACTGGAAAGAAGTGTCAACCGAGGATATAAAACATACAAAAGAAAGCTGGAGGAAAAAAATCCGCTAACGTCAAAATACTGTCTACCCTAGGTTGGAGCAGAATATCTACTACTATGGAATTCAATATGTTTGTTGCATTAATAATTCTGCTTACTTTCAGCCAGGCACTGCAATGAACCATTGTCTTTAAAAAGTTTTAAAGTTTAACTGTATTTCTAATTTTTTTAAACTGTCAAGTTTAATAAAAAAAAAATGAAGATGCCTATGTTTAAACACTGATTATGTCAGCACAGTTCTTTGAAGAGGGCATCTCATATCTTGTACATCCCAAACTGCTTTGATTCAGTCCATGGGCATGACTGCCACTGTAGTTGGCTAGGGTATTTAAAACCCCAGTTACACTTTCATATTCAACACCTCTATTTTCGAAAGCAAAGACCTTCCCTCATAAAATAAAAAGGGCTGGAGAGAGGGAAGATACATATATTATAGGAAAATAAAGATTTATAGCAGCAAGAGACAACTTCCAGAGTTTCACCTAAATCATGTTCTATGCTGCTGCTGCTGCTGCTGCTGCTAAGTTTCAATCGTGTCTGACTCTGTGCAACCCCACAGACGGCAGCCCACCAGGCTCCTCTGTCCACGGGAGTCTCTAGGCAAGAATACTGGAGTGTTTTGCCATTTCCTTCTCCAAAATCATGTTTTATACTTTCCATCAACTATTTTTACTAGACTTAACTAGTTTCTTTAATCAAAAAACCCTACTTTATAGGGGTTTATTTCTGTTAATATTTTAAGTTTAATGACATTAATCATATGACCATATAAAGGCAAAGGAGCCAGGCAAGAGTGTGCTAATGAAAAAAGCTTGGGCTGTGAGGAAAGGGCTGGTTTGAATCCAGACTATCACTTGCTAACTGTGTGACTCTCAACAAGTTATTTAATCTCTCTTGAGTTCCATCTTCTATATCTGGGCAATAGGAATACGAGCTGTTGTGAGAATTTAAAGCAGTCTAACATAATATTGTATGCAGAACAATACTCAAATTTCATTTCTCTTTCCTTTGCTCAATCTTGAAGGAAAGTCAGTCAATCCTAAAGCACAATCTAGTCCATCCTAAAGGAAATCAGTCCTGAATATTCACTGGAAGGATTGATGCTGAAGCTGAAACTCCAATACTTTGGCCACCTGATGCGAAGAACTGACTCACTGGAAAAGACCCTGATGCTGGGAAAGATTGAAGGCAGGAGGAGAAGGGGATGACAAAGGATGAGATAGTTGGATGGCATTACCGACTCGATGGACATGAGTTCCAGCAAGCTTTGAGAGTTGGTGATGGACAGGGAAGCCTGGCGTGCTGCAGTCCATGGGGGTCGCAAGGAGTCGGACATGACTGAACTGAACTTCCTTTGCTCAGGACTGAGAAAAAGGAGTCATTTTGGAACATGAGGCAGTGGGTTACCTGGATATGGTGTGAGTCTCTGAACTGCCAGAGTACACTATGAAGGCAAAGGATAAAAATACCAGGGCAGAGGAACAAACTGGGATGAGGGAAGCCGAGTGCAGACATGCTGCTGATTGCAGGCTCTGCTGTGCTTTATTTAAAACTCTCCCTACTTAGTTTCCCAATCTAGGTTTGCTCAGTCTTGTACATCAAACCTTGCCTGTTACTACCCCCCAGGTAGAAGGTAGAGTACGTGTGGGAAAGTAAGGAAGAGCAAACAATTGGCAAGGTATGCTTTCAGTGGCATCTTTCCTCTGGGATCCCTACTCTTCCCTCTCCACTTTTATTATTCCTACAGCAAGAACCTTTCCTGGACACAGCAACTCCTATGAATATGAATGAGCTCCTGCGCAAGAATTTAACTTAACCTATCAAATTCTAAGCACCAAGATTCTAGAAAGGTGCAAATGTCTTGTTTCAATGGGTTTCTTTGAACATACACATTTTATCAGGTAAAGAAACCTTTGGGATTTTATCTTAAAACCACTTAAAAGGACATAATCAAAGGTCTGAATATCAAATAAAACCACCTATCCATAACACAGAAGTGTCCCAGAAACTTGATATAAACAAAATCCCTCTATTTGTAGGAGATAACACTGTGGCTTTCTGTAACCAACAGTACTCTTTACATATCCAAGGCAATTATGTTTTCTTCCTCTACTCAAACAGAACATCTGTTGCTAACACAACACTGAAGTCCAAGTTATTTTCACAGACAAAAAAGCAGCTGGTCAAGCTAATCCAATTGCTGACTAGCCATCATCAAGCTTCTGTAAGATTGTCCGGTTAACTTAACCTCTATTGTCAGACTGCATGAGTCAGAACTTCCAATCCTCTTTCAGTTAGGATTTAACAATACTTCTTTGGCACCATCATTTGAAATATTTATTACAGACACAAATACAGAAAACAAGCTGTAAACTTAAGGACAAAGGTATAGAATGGCTAGATTGGATTAGAAAAAATAAGAGAAATTATCAACAAAGGGATAAAGTTATTTTGAAGTTGGGATTATGAGATTAGTAAACACTTAGCAGACAGTACTGATGTGTGCTAGGCACCAAGTGATTTTTAAAGCTAACACGACAGTCATAACCCTTTGAGGTAAGGAGACTGTCAAGATCAGAAAATAGAGACACAGCAAATTGCCCAACTTTATTCAGTTCATAAACCGCAGGACTGGAGACCTGACTCCGAAGCCATCCTCTTAATTTAAAGCTCAGATCCCCAAGTCTTACAAATGGCAATACATTCAAGCCACCCTCAGCCTTTGCCCTTGGGGTACTTATGTTTCCTTATGCTGACTTAAGGTATCATCTCTGCTGTTACTTTCACTGTAACATTCTAGAACAGAAAAGAAAAGCCAGGCCAAAGGTGTAGCACTGACTTATTTCAAGAGAAATATCCAGCTTAGTTCATTATTAGTTGAGGTATATGATGGATTCTGCAGTAATTCATGAGAAAAAGATGCTCAAATTCAGAGCACTGAATTGGTTATAAGCATTAACACACGGTGCCTGTTTTAAGCTGTGAGACAAAATAAAGGCTTTTTATTAGAAATACTTGCTACCACCAATGAAATTGAACGTATTTTCTAATACTGAGAAGTTGATTCTCTAAGATAAATTAGTACCAGTAAGAAAGAACAGCCAGTTCTTCACTACTTCTGCTAAAACTGTACACAATATGTGTAGGTACTCGAACATCAAAACAAAATCTGCAACGCAAGCAATTTCAAATGTTGGCATTATGGATGGCTACTAGTATGACCGTGCAGGACCCACAACCTCCAACTCTTGAGTCCTCATTAAAGTGAGAGAATATGTATGCCCTGGCAAAATACGATGATCCACATTAAAATATTTTTAAAAATTACATTTTACAGTGCATAGACTACTTTAGTACTTATTCTTAATAAAATTTAAGGCGCTGTACTCTGAAGTGCCTAATTCATACTGTATTATATTACCTGGTTTTTACAATAACTCTATATTCTCATTTCCACTGTATAGAGGAAGAACTGGATTAGTCACAATTAAGTGATTTGCTCTGTATCACAAAGTTGCATATAGAGCATAGAATCCAAGTCTCTGGACTCCAAGTCTTTGACCTTCCATTTTCTCTGAACTAATCTCAGATATCACACGTCCTTTACTTTAAACGTTAAATAAGCTCTGAAGTGTTTTACAAATTTAGGTAGAGGCATTTAAAATGTATATTCCAAAACACAAAATGTTACTTTAAAAATGTCTAATAGTCACGTGAATAAAACTGTATCTGAGTTTCCAGATGAATACATACAATGAAATCATGTGATTTTTGTTAAATACTTTAACAGTTAACGTTTAAAACATCACTACACTATTCTCATGCCCCACAGTGTTCCTCAAGGAGATGATTCCAGGCAAAATTACAGAAAACATCTTTCTAATAAGTCTTTCCAGTGCTTCCTATCTAATAATAGAAAAGAATGGGCTCTTGTTTTTGCCCGTTATTATTAATAACACTTGTGTTTCCTTCCTATACTGTACTATTTCAATTACTATAATCTAATAAAGAGAGCACGGTCGTTGATTTCTATATAGGGATTATGACTAAGTATTAACTCACTTCTAATTGTATTCAAAACATTGGCTACGTTCTCTAAATATATTTTTGGCTAACAGAAAATGTTCTGTTATGCCCCCGTCCTTGCTCAGAAAGTATAAAATATGCCAAAAAACAATCATTAAGGGAACTGACCAGCAACACTGAACTGGCCAGAGGGTGGGACCGCTGCTCTGGACAACTATTAGCCTTTTTTTCTCAATTCAACCAACACTATAAACAGTAAGACGTGCCGGGGAACTAGTCCCAAGGAGGGCGCGGCGGGGGTGGGGAGCGGTGCAAAAGGCGGGTGTGGAGGGGACGGATGGGGGAGGGGGACCAAGGAGACCTGGGTTCCCAACCCATAGAGACACAGACTGCGCCAAAGTAGGCGAAGACTGGGTGGAGGAGGAGTGGGTCAGCTTCGGCGTCAGCAGGTACACTCGTAGGTGCTTTGATTTCCTCTTCTGCTGAGGATGGATAAACCCTCACTAGCACGCGGCAAGGCTGCGAGAATCACAGGGGGCCTAGATCGTTGCAGAAAATGATGGGAAAAAATGGGGCGGCTCCCGACATCCCCTCAGGAGCCAGGGCCCAGGACCAATTGCAGAGCAGAGGCTATCCGGGGTCACCCGGCGCGGTCCCCGCACCCTGGCGGGCGCCGCTTCACTCCCGAGAAGGGTGCCTGGCGGCCTCGCCCTCCGCGCCCGTAGCCCAGCCCGGCCCGGCCGGCCCAGCGCGCCCACCGCCCACTGTCCACCCTGCCCAGGGCGCCCCGCCCACCCTCCGCCCGGCCTCGGCGACCCAGCGGCCCCCGCCCCCGCTTACTTTCTGGGAGTCCATGGCCAGGGACTGTGTCCGCTGGACCCCAAACCGCGTCGAAGAACTTTGCGAGGAGGCGGAGGGAGGTCTGACACACCGAGCCCGCTACACACGGCCGTGGGTCTGCTGGGCCGCCGCCGCCGCCCGCCGCCGCCTGAGCCTCAGCTTCAGCTCGCACCGGCGCCGCCCGGCCCCGCCCCGTCCGCGCCCAGCCAGGCGCGCGCCGTGGTCGCGCCGCGGTTGCCAGGGTGAAAGGGCGGCACGCCGAAGGGAGGGGGCGAGGAGCGCCTTGCGCACGCGCCCTGCTGCCAGGCGGGCTGCGGCGGGGTGGGGAGGGGCCTGGTTATCCTGCGCACCAAGCGAGCCGTAGAGAGAAAGAGGTGCTCGCCCCTCTGTCCCGCAGATCGTTTGAAGAAGCCCCTCCCTCTTTCCCCCCATCCTTTTTCCTCCAGCGCGCTGGCCTTGCACTGGGCCACTGGGCGTCCAGCAGCCGGGTCTGTGGGGAGGGCGGGGGGAAGGAAAGCTGTGGCCCTGGAGATAAATCAGCCCCTTCTCCGCCCTGCAGCCTTCTGAAGCACCTCCTTACCCTAGCCTTGGAGAAGCAACCAGGGCAAGCCAGGCCCAGCTGTCCAGTGAGAAAGAAAGGGTGGGGAACGTAGTGGAAACATGGGGAAAGCCTTGTAGAAACGTGACAGAAACTTGGGTGACTGGAAAGCCTGGGATACCTTTCCCAAGAGAGCCCCCTGGAACCTTGCTGTCTCTGACTTTCAGCAAAGGAATGAATACGCTCCCTGAGCCTGTTTCATCTTTGGAGAAACATGAAAAATAATGCTGATTTTGCAGAGCATTGTGAAGGTTAAATAATGTATTGGAAGTGCCCACTATGTAGTTAATGTTTAGTATTTATGGTTATTGGTGGGAATCTAGAACCTGTTCCGTCTGGACTAAGGACAGTACAAACTGGAAAAGGTGGGAAGATAGGCTTGAAAATGTCCTTCCCCAAGCAGACAAGCCTCATCTTCCATTTCGATGACTGGAGAGGCTCAGGAAAGTTCAAGTGGACAACCACGTATGGTGAATGAACAAAAGGAAAAAATATATTGCATACCTGTTAGGTCCCAATTCTATACACTGAAAATCAGCAGTGACTAGGCACTTTATATATAAACATAAAATATATACATCTATACACATACACACACACATATATATGAGGAGGTTAAAGTTTCACAGAGAAAAATCACATAGGATAAATGTACTCAGAATTGTGTGGGCTCCATTTTCAGTAGGAGGGTCAGGGAAGGCCTCTCTCAGGATTGACCCAAGTGAAGTGAGTGAAAGAATAAGCATACAAACATCCGGAGAAGAGTATTCTAGACAGAAGAAACAGCAAATACAAAGGTCCTAAGAGGGCATGAGCTCTATGTTTCAGAAATGACATTTATCCTACAAGGCTGCAATTATCTCTGTAGATGATCTCCCCAGCTATACTTGTGAGCTGAGATTTCTTTTCACCATATCTGTATGTATCCCCAGCACAGGGTCTGCCATCTAGTATGCATTCGCTAAACTCTTTTTAACTGGACAGACAGATACAAGAAATGGGATGAAGAGAACCAGTTCAGGCTAAGCAGGTTGTTTTTGAAGGCCAGGGTCCAGAGAGGGCCCATGTGCATAGTTTTGCTCCTGTATCTGAAAGCAGTAGCATGCAGTCTTGCAGAGATGCTGCTCCTTCTCTTGATAACAAGGGAAAGGAGGCTGCTCTCCAAGCTGCCCAGTTCCTTGAGGAGAGATGAGAACAGCCAGCTACCCAGCAGCTAGCACACTGCTGCAGCGACGCAGGCCATTCTCCGCAGTGCGTATGCACTGCAGCTGAGTCAGTTTCCCAGAGGGAGAAATGCAGCCTAGAGACTGAAGAACATCAGAGGTCAAACCACCAGACTGTGAGCTCCCCTGCCCTGACCCTGCCTGCACCGTGGGACCCACCGCTAAGGGAAGAAGAAACAGCATTTAGCACTGTCCTAGTTCTCTTGCTGTAAGAACTTCAGCTCACTACTGTCAGAGAGCAACTTCTGGGTACTCTGGGCGTGATGGGCTTAACCACAGGGGGAGGCTTTAGAGACGGTTAGCCACAGCTGAAATGTGACCGCCAGATTCTGTCCCAGGCCATATCCCAGGAGCTCACTCCTGGCCCCTTGCCTCCCTGCTCCTCTAGTTCTTTCCCTGCAGCCCTGCCAAGAGCCTGCAGCTTTTGACAAGACTGCTACCCAATTTGACTTCTGCCCTCGCCAGATCTCTATCTCTGGCCAGTCTGGCTCCCCTGCCCAGCTTCCTGGACCTTCTGCTTCTCCATCATTCTCATCTGTAAACAGCTAGCCTCTTCGAGCTGTGACTTCTGTCTTCCGCAGCCCATAGAGCAGTCACTTGCCTAGCTGAGCACTGTCTGCACTCAACCCCCTCCCCCTGCTTCTGGCCTGTGGGCAAGTCCTTTGCCTCTTCATGGCCAAGTCAGTTTACATAATTTCAAAAGTAGCTTTTCTAATAAACCAAAGCCCTTGTTCTTAAGTGTAATCCCCAGACCAGCTGAATCAGCACTGGTAATTTGTTAGTAATACAGATTCTCAGGCTTCATCCCCAGACCTACTAAATCAGAATCTCCAGCGGCTGAGGTCCAGTGTTCAGTGTTTTAACAAGACCTCTGGATGAGTACAATGCACACTAAAGTTTGGTCACCATTGAACTGAGTGAAAGCAAATTGTTTTTTTTTAAAACGGAAAAAGGGAACTACAAAAGCACAAAAACAAATGACTTTTCAACACTGGGGTTTCTGATTCTGAGATAGCATATCTGGTCATGGATATGCATTTGAATGAGGTTCCTGGGCCTCCAGGACCACCTTTCTGACTATCAATTTAGGATAACCTCAGTATTGGCACTACTGATTTAAAGCATCTGGCAAAATTGTCTCTTCCAGAACACCTATTCTGTCTTGTCAGGCATTGCCAGCAGCCCTGAGTTCCCTTGTAAGTTCTGGGATCCCCCATCTTTTGGGAGAGAAAATGTCTTCCCTTATGTTTCTTGCCAACAGGCTTTCCTTTGGGAGTCAGTACAGGGCATCACCCTGGAGTCAGCTGTCTGAACTTTAATCCTCAAACTGCCACTTACCAGCTGTGTAGTCTTTGGTGAGTCATTTAACCTCAATAAGCCTCAATTTCCTCTTCTGTAACATAGCGATCATAATGGTGGTAACTCCTAGTTAGGGTTGCTGTGAGGATTAGAGGAGATTATGTATGCAAAACGTCTGACTTTGTACACATTTAGTAAATGATAGCTGTTACTGCTATTACTCCCCTGTACCTCATATCCTTCTGTACCACCCTGGTGTGACATTTTCCTTCTCGATCTCTGGGCCCTTAGAAGTCCTGTGCTCACCCCTAACCACTTTTCACTGTCATACCTTTTCTGAAGCATAATCACTGGCCAGATGCTGCCTTTGTTGAAGCCAAACCTTTACCCCTTACTCCCTCTTAATATCTGGCCTGAGTCTTGGCCTACACCACATAGCCTGGGAAAATCCTGAGCTTCTCTAAGCCTCAGTATCTTTAGCTGTGAAATGGTCATCATAACAGTACCACCAATAAGAGTGGTTGAATGGATTGAATGAGAGAATCCTGTTTTTTTAATATTTAATAAGTGTCTGGTATTTAATAAGCATTAAAAAAAAATTAGCCATTAGCTTTTATCATCTCTTCCCAACCACAGACATCTAACTCATTCTTTTTTTTTTTTTTTTTTTGCCCCCTTCTAACCAAAAATAAATTCATCCAAAAGCCCTGGAACCCCCTGGAACTCAAGAGTACTGGTTTCTGATTCTAGAGGCTTTCATAGCGGGGAAAGGATGGTTCTGTTCTGAAATGAGCTGGTCTAGTGCCATACTCGGAGAGCTGTACGCAAAGTGGGGAAGCAATCAGCGGACACAAATCGGGCCTGGAAATCATGTGAGAAGAAACACAATTCAAGCACCGGTGAGTATTTAGCCTGGAGAAGAAAAACTCAGGGAGGACAGGTTCATTTACTTCAAATCTCTCTAGGGCTGTTGTGTTTAAGAGAAGGCTGGCTTGTTCTCTAGCCTCTGACAGAATTAGATCCAGTTTTGTGGAAGCTACAAGAAGATAGATTTCCACTCGACAAAAAGGCCAATTTTCTAACAGAGCCATACAGAACTGGGATGGATTTTTGTTTGGTAGGGAGGTCCCCATCAATAGAGGTATTCAAGCAGAAGCTGGGCATTTGCTTCTCAGAGCTGTCCTAGGGGTATCAGGCACTGGAAAGACAACTGGCAGAGATAGCCTTTAACATCTTTCTGAACCCTGAGGCTCTTTCACTCTTCAGACTAGAGGCCGGTAACTATGCATCTCCTTCCTGACTCTGCTCTGCAACTGGACTCACCTTTGGAATGCACTCTGAATCTCTTCTCCCCACCTCCACTCATAAGATCCATAGCAAGAGGTGCCGCTCCTTTCTGGGAGAGGGCATGAGAGGAGGAGTTAACTAATCTGTAGCCATTATGATGTTACTATGTCACAATCCCTTTTCATGAACAGAAGGCCTGTTTTATGCTAGGCCCCTGGGACACTGAGAAAAGTGAGATCTGGAAGAAACAGGTGTTTCCATCACATCCTGCCTTGGCTCTGGAAATGCCCCTCACTTATCATGTTCATGGTTCATTTATTGCTGAAGCCTGGCTTGGAGAATTTTGAGCATTACTTTACCAGCATGTGAGATGAGTGCAATTGTGCGGTAGTTTGAGCATTCTTTGGCATTGCCTTTCTTTGGGATTGGAATAAAAACTGACCTCTTCCAGTCCTGTGGCCGCTGCTGAGTTTTCGAAATTTGCTGGCATATTGAGTGCAGCACTTTTACAGCATCATCTTTTAGGATTTGAAATAGTGCAAATGGAATTCTATCACCTCCACTAGCTTTGTTCGTAGGGATGCTTCCTAAGGCCCATCTGACTTCACATTCCAGGATGTCTGGCTCTAGGTGAGTGTGAGTGATCACACCTTCATGATTGTCTGGGTCCTGAAGATCTTTTTGTACAGTTCTTTGTATTCTTGCCACCTCTTCTTAATCTCTTCTGCTTCTGTTAGGTCCATACCATTTCTGTCCTTTATTGAACCCATCTTTGCATGAAATATTACCTTGGTATCTCTAATTTTCTTGAAGAGATCTCTAGCCTTTCCCATTCTTTTGTTTTCCTCTATTTCTTGGCATTGATCGCTAAGGAAGGCTTTCTTATCTTTCCTTGCTATTCTTTGGAACTCTGTATTCAAAAGGGTATATCTTTCCTTTTCTCCTTTGCCTTTCACCTCTCTTCTTTTCACAGCTATTTGTAAGGCCTCCTCAGACAGCCATTTTGCTTTTTGCATTTCTTTTTCTTGGGGATGGTCTTGCTCCCTATCTCCTGTACAATGTCATGAACCTCCATCCATAGTTCATCAGGCACTCTATCAGATCTAGTCCCTTAAATCTATTTTCACTTCCATTGGATAATCATAAGGGGATTTGATTTAGGTCATACCTGAATGGTGGTTTTCCCCACTTCCTTCAGTTTCAGTCTGAATTTGGCAATAAGGAGTTCATGATCTGAGCCACAGTCAGCTCCCAGTCTTGCTTTTGCTGACTGTATAGAGTTTCTCCATCTTTTGCTGCAAGGAATATAATCAATCTGATTCCAGTGTTTTAGAAAAGGCAAAAGAACCAGAGATCAAATTGCCAGCATCCGCTGGATCATCAAAAAAGCAAGAGAGTTCCAGAAAAACATCTATTTGTGCTTTACTGACTATGCCAAAGCCTTTGACTATATGGATCACAAGAAACTATGGAAAATTCTGAAAGAGATGGGAATACCAGACCACCTGACCTGCCTCTTGAGAAACATGTATGCAAGTCAGGAAGCAACAGTTAGAACTGGACATGGAACAACAGACTGGTTCCAAATAGGAAAAGAAGTACGTCAAGGCTGTATATTGTCACCCTGCTTATTTAACTTATATGCAGAGTACATCATGAGAAACGCTGGGCTGGATGAAGCACAAGCTGGAATCAAGATTGTCAGGAAAAATATCAATAACCTCAGATATGCAGATGACACCACCCTTATGGCAGAAAGTGAAGAGGAACTAAAAAGCCTCTTGATGAAAGTGAAAGAGGAGAGTGAAAAAGTTGGCTTAAAGCTCAACATTCAGAAAACGAAGATCATGGCGTCTGGTCCCATCATTTCATGGCAAATAGATGAGGCAACAGTGTCAGACTTTATTTTTGGGGGCTCCAAAATCACTGCAGATGGTGACTGCAGCCATGAAATTAAAAGACGCTTACTCCTTGGGAGGAAATTTATGACCAACCTAGACAGCATATAAAAAGCAGAGACATTACTTTGCCGACAAAGTTTCGTCTAGTCAAGGCTAGGCGAAAGTAGCCATGTATGGATGTGAGAGTTGGACTATAAAGAAAGCTGAGCACTGAAGAATTGATGCTTTTGAACTGTGGTGTTGGAGAAGACTCTGGAGAGTCCCTTGGACTGCAAGGAGATCCAACCAGTCCATCCTAAAGGAAATCAGTCCTCAATATTCATTGGAAGGACTGATGCTGAAGCTGAAACTCTAATACTTTGGCCACCTCATGCAAAAAGATGACTCATTTGGAAAGACACTAATGCTGGGAAAGATTGGGGGCAGGAGGAGAAGGGGGACAACAGAGGACGAGATGGTTGGATGGCATCACTGACACAATGGACATGGGTTTGGGTAAGCTCCAGGAGCTGGTGATGGACAGGGAGGCCTGGCATGCTACAGTTCATAACTGAGCGACTGAACTGAACTGAACTGAACTATCATGTTCAGAGGATGACCAAGGACTCAGCAAGTTTGTCTGCCTGTTGACCTCCTCTTTGTGAAAGGATGCTAGCCCCAAGCCCGGTCTCTCCAACACAGAGGAACAGGCTCACTGCTTCTAGTAAGAACAGCCCCCTCCCCTCTGCATATACTCTGAAGATGGTTGTGGACCTGACTGAGCCTGGATGATTGAGACCAGAGAGAGAAGGGCCATCGTGAGTTGGTAGCACTTGTATTTCATTGGCTAAGCACCCAGACTCTGATACCAGACTATCTGGTGCCAGTCAGTCAATGCCAGGTTTCCCACTTACCAATGCTATGGCCTTGGGTGATTTCTTAACCTGTCTGTACCCCAGTGTTCGTATTTGAACAATGAGAGTATTAAGTTCAGTTCAGTTCAGTTGCTCAGTCATGTCCGACTCTGCGACCCCATGAATTGCAGCACACCAGGCCTCCCGGTCCATCACCAACTCCTGGAGTTCACCCAAACTCATGTGCATCGAGTCGGTGATGCCATCCAGCCATCTCATCCTCTGTTGTCCCCTTCTCCTCCTGCCCCTAATCCCTCCCAGGATCAGGGTCTTTTCCAATGAGTCATCATTTTGCATGAGGTGGCCAAAGTATTGGAGTTTCAGTCTCAGCATTGGTCCTTCCAATGAAATTATTAACAGTACCCAAGTGAAAGGGTTGTCATGAAGAGAAATTACAATGTATATAAAGTGCCTGACATATAGAAAGCACATAATATATGTCCACTGTTATTCTTTTCTACAATAAACCATTCTCCTGAGGATAGCACCAGGGAATAAGGAATTCTGAGGTTTCTGAGCCCTTTGATACTGCCAGTGCCATTGCAGTCAAGTTCAGATGGCACTATGTCAGCATTTTCTAGAGACATGAGTCTCTTGAAATCCATCCCTCATTCTGAAGGTCAAGCTGAACTCTCCCCCAGCCATAGGAGATACAAGACAGAAGGTGATGGACGTAAGCTGTAAGGTTAGGATTTAAGCAAACAGGAAAAGACACGAGAATCCTTCCCAAGCTAAGGAAACAGCCTGAGCAAAGGTGAAAAATTATGAGAAGAACAACTGGAGAGAATAGAGATAGGAGTCAGAACAAATGGAAATGGCACCCTTCAATTCCCAGATACAACATTACAAAACTTAGAAACATTTAAGAGATGAAATATTCTGCAGCCATGAAAAATTATCTTTATGAAAAATACACAGCAGTAGGGAGAAAGTTTATGATAATACAGTTTAAAAACAAAACCTTACTTTGAATATTTTTTCTAAACAACTGGATAATGTCTTTTGTAGAAAAGTATTAATAACTGAAACATTTATATATTCTTGTTTATAACTTTTAGCTTAGGTGAAACATCAGGTGTGAAAGCTCAGCCTGGTTTCCCATTATCGCCCACAAGTATTATATGTTTACTTTTCTGCTTATATAAAAGTGAATCAAAGACAAGTCCACTGGCTTTGCAATATAAATTTAAATTTGGCATGAGTGGCTCATGATTAAAAAAGAATAAAAGGGACGGAGAGAGGGATTTATAGGGGTCAGATTGTTATGATTTCTACACTCCAGGTTGAGATGTTGGAATTTGAGTATTTTCTAAGTGAGAAGCCACTTAAAAGTTTATGAGCAGAGTTATTTCAGGAAGCTTGATTTGGCAGGTGAAACAGGAAGAACATGAGTGGGATGAGTCTGGGCTGAGGACCCAGAGGCCCAGACCTGCCTTCTCCTCCTGTCCTTTCACCTTCCTTGGTTCAGTCCCTGTAGCCTTCAACCCTCTCCCCAACTCCAACCACCACCAGTGATGACCTTAGCAGTACAAATCTTTGTTTTTCCATCAAATGGAAAAAAATAATAATTTAGTGCTAACAAGAATTATTGGCTGTCTTCCCCAGTCATGTAAAACAGGTGTCAGCACACTTTTTCTAGAAAGGCCCAGAGAATCAGTATTTTAGGCTTCAGGGGCCATATGGCCTCTGTCACAACTATGCAACTTGGCCATCGTAGAGAGTAAGCAGCCTCGAGCAGTACATAAAGGACTGGACGTGGCTCTGTTCCCATAAAACTCAATTTGCTACAAGAGGTTGGGAGCCGATTTGACTTACCAGGCATAGTTTATCAACCTCTGATCTAAAAGAGCATTGTGTTATTTTTCCTAGAGAATAATTCTGTGATTCTTCAGTGCCTCTAAAGCCTCCCTGACCCTCCCTCTCAGACACTTGCCATCACGCACACGGCCATCCCCACCTTATTTATGAGAAGAATGCCAGTGAGAACATGCAGGAGGGCAGCACGAATGATCTCTGCAGCAGTGAGGAAAAGCAGCGTGTTAGAGTGAAGGGGCTTTAGATTTCTCTCAGTTTGAGCCCTTACTCTGCCAACTGTCTGACTTTGTACACAGGGTGCAACCTCTCCGAGCCTCCATTTGCTCGAGGGCAGAATGGAGATAACAGGTACAACCTCATGCAACAGGGTTTGCATGAGGATTAAATGTTTGTCAAGCACTAACAATTGCCATGGAACTGGCACTCAATAAATAGTTACTAACCTACACTGGCTTTATAAATAGCAGTCAAACAGAGCCAGCCTGCATGACGAGAATCCACTGTGGATCCAGCCTTCAGGTCAGTACTGGCATGGCAGTGAGAGGCAGCAGAGATCTCTGAACAAACACAGGCCTAGATAAGAAGGCAACACTAAATTAGAAGATGCTGCTGCAACACATTTGTATCAAATGCTTCTGATGAATCATTTATTAGGCAGCTGCACTGTACCAAGTCCTCTTGGCTACTGGTGGCTGGGATCATGGTCACAGGCTTCCATTGAAGTAATAAG
Organism: Nanger dama; assembly: GCA_917880005.1. NCBI lineage: Eukaryota > Metazoa > Chordata > Mammalia > Artiodactyla > Bovidae > Nanger > Nanger dama. Next base: position 21,756,978 of record CAKJTW010000025.1, on the reverse strand, counting down.
ATCCTGCTCTTCATCCATAGACTCTCAACAGCTGGTGAGTAGGAGAACCTCATGTAAACAGCCTCCTCTGAGTCCATTCTTCTGAGCTCCTGGGACCAGTCACCTTCGCCTCAGCTGAAAAATAAACACATCAAGATAATGAATGCATCTCTCCTAGGGGAATGCGACACAATGAAAAGCAATCAATAACAAGAAATAGTGTGGGATCCTCTTTAGAGAAGACACTGTGAAATGTAAGAAGGCTAAACATGCGCGCACACACACACAGACACAGAGAGAGTGAGACAGAGACATACATTTAGGTTAACAGACACAAATTTATATTAACTATTAAGAAAGAGATATAAGAGCCTGGGTTCAAATCTTGATTTTGCCCCCTTACGAGCTGTTTGTTTCTGGGTAAATTATTCAGCTTCTGTGCCTGCATTTCCCCATGTATAAAATGGAGAAAATCATGGTATGTCCCTTTAGGGTTGTTGTGAGGATTAAATGCGTTGGAACAGTGCCTGACAGTAATGAATGCTAGGTCAGTGTTGGCCATCATTGCTTTCGGGAGTACTCTCTTACAAAGACGTTTTCAGAATAGCTGAACAACTGAGTCAAATCCATAAAGAATGAAATTCAAAACTAATCTGAAAAATATGATTCTGTGATACTCTAAAGACTCAAACCTGAAATTCAAATAAAACTTTGAATTTTTCACTCCCATGACTCAGCGATGGGAAAGGTCAGTCTAGGATGATGGGTGTTCCCGTCATTCAGTTCAACTCAACAAACAGGGACTGAGAGAACATACCAAAGTTGACAGCTATACTGTGGTTTGTAAAAGAATGTCCTAATTCTTAGGAAATATACAATGAAGTAGGACTAAAGTCTGTATGCAAATTATCCTCCAGTAGTTAAAAATGTTAAATGTGCATACATTTATGTATATTCATATATACCCATAGAGAGAAATATTTAACAGTAGATGTAACAAGAGTCTATCAGTGTACTCTTTTTATTCTTGCAAGTTTTCTATAAGTTTGAATCCTTTCCTGATGAAAAGGTTTTAAAAATCCATTCAGTTCAGTTCAGTTGCTCAGTTGTGTCTGACTCTTTGCGACCCCATGAATTGCAGCACGCCAGGCCTCCCTGTCCATCACCAACTCCAGGAGTTCACTCAGGCTCGCGTCCATCGAGTCAGTGATGCCATCCAGCCTTCTCATCCTCTGTTGTCCCCTTCTCCTCCTGCCCCCAATCCCTCCCAGCATCAGAGTCTTTTCCAATGAGTCAACTCTTCACATGAGGTGGCCAAAGTATTGGAGTTTCAGCTTTAGCATCATTCCTTCCAAAGTACACCCAGGGCTGATCTCCTTTAGAATGGACTGGTTGGATCTCCTTGCAGTCCAAGGAACTCTCAAGAGTCTTCTCCAACACCACACTTCAAAAGCATCAATTCTTCAGCGCTCAGCTTTCTTCAGAGTCCAACTCTCACATCCATACATGACTACTGGAAAAACCATAGCTTTGACTAGATGGACCTTTGTTGGCAAAGTAATGTCTCTGCTTTTGAATATGCTATCTAGGTTGGTCATAACTTTCTTTCCAAGGAGTAAGCATCTTTTAATTTCATGGCTGCACTCACCATCCGCAATGATTTTGGAGCGCCCCAAAATAAAGTCTGACACTGTTTCCACTGTTTCCCCATCTATTTCCCATGAAATGATGGGACAAGATGCTATGATCTTCGTTTTCTGAATGTTGAGCTTTAAGCCAATCTTTTCCCTTTTCTCTTTCATTTTCATTAAGAGGCTTTTTGGTTCCTCTTCACTTTCTACCATAAGGGTGGTGTCATCTGCACATCTGAGGTTACTGATATTTCTCCTGGCAATCTTGATTCCAGCTTGTGCTTCTTCCAGCCCAACATTTCTCAAGATGAACTCTGCATATAAGTTAAATAAGCAAGGTGACAATATACAGCCTTGATGTACTCCTTTTCCTATTTGGAACCAGTCTGTTGTTCCATGTCCAGTTCTAACTGTTGCTTCCAGACCTGCATATATGTTTCTCAAAAGTCCGTTAGGATGGGTTAAAAATAAAAAGAAGCATTGACTTAGGTTTGACTATCAAACAAGTACTGAGTTGATGCAGGACAAGCAGAGGTGATCAACACACAGACCTGACAAAGACTAAGAACCGTGGACCTGGGACAAGGAAAGGGGTTCTATGATCTCAGATATCTGATGGAACAAGGCTAAGATCGTCTGATATAGCCATCTGCACAATAGACTCTGCTTGTCCCCAGGGGCCTAGAAGAGGTTGTATGCGGCACTAAGAATAACAGTGCTTGAAACCTTTGCCTTAAGTTTCACTTTGGGGGGTTAGTCTTAATGCTTTTGTTTTACCTGCCAATTATCACCTCTTCACTGATACCCCTACTTCAGTCTCTCTTCAGCTTTAATCCATTTTGCAGACTGCTCATAGGACAAATCTCTCAATTGTTGTTCTCACTGTATTACCTCTTTACTTGAGAACATTTAACAACTTCATATTTTCCACAACCAAAATCTAAACCTTGCTGTCTTATTAGTTCCATATTTTATGTTTTTTAAGTATTTTGATTTGCAGTTTCAACTTTTTTCTTTGTTGCTGAAAACAACAGAACCTGGGACTCAACTGATATCCCTTAGTGGCTGATGCTTAGTTGCAGTCATGTGGCCTGAATACTAGACTCATGCCAAAGATGTGATTTGTCTGAGGTTGAGATAATAGTTCTTTCTTCCTATATATATTTTAAATTTAAATAAAAATTTAAATTTTAGAATAGATTGAGGTTTACAAAAAAGTTGCAAAGATACTATGGAGACTTTCCATATTCTTCATATCCAGCTTCCCCTATTATTAACATCTTATATCACTATGGTACTTTATCACAATTAATGAACACACACTGGTACATAATTATTAACTAAACTCCATACTTGGTATTTCTTTAATTTCCCATAATGTCCTACTTTGGCCACCTCATGCGAAGAGTTGACTCATTGGAAAAGACTCTGATGCTGGGAAGGATTGGGGGCAGGGGATGACAGAGGATGAGATGGCTGGATGGCATCACCGACTCGATGGACATGAGTCTGAGTGAACTCTGGGAGCTGGTGATGGACAGTGAGACCTGGCATGCTGCAATTCATGGGGTCACAAAGAGAAGGACACGACTGAGCGATTGAACTGAACTGAATGTCCTTTACTATTCCATGATTCCATAATAACATTGCAGTTAGCTTTCCTCCTATTTTTAAAGTTTAGAAAATTATTTTAAAAGCCACACATAAACAAAATGTATAGTCTAATTGAATAAGATCTAATATGACACTCTGATGCAATATCTTTCCTACTACCCTTGGACATGAAAAAACTCACAACATCTAACTCATCCCAAGGCATGGTTAGAACATTCATTTTGAAGCTTCCTGAATTTTCTCTTTGTGTTAGATACCTTGGGTACCCAGAATGTTCTTCTCAGATTCAGTGTCCAACTACATCTAATCAGCTGGTCCAAGAAATCCTTGCTTCCTCTACAGTATAAAGGAATTCTTTACACAGTAACTCACATGGAGATTCCTGAAATCTCATTTGACACAAGCACGTAGTGGTTAATTGAGCTTTTACTACCACCTGTGGAAAGTACTTCAGAAACATCACCACTGTGTTATTCTCTCGTGGGCCAGGAACCCTAGCGTCCTGTATGGAAAACTATGGTGCCAACTGCCCTTAGGCTGCCAGTGAGTTTTCTCTGGTTCAGTTAAAGGGAGTCTGCTCATTCCGCTCCTAGAGCTCATTAACCCATGGAACTAATTAACAGGCAAGGTCTAATTGCTCTTTCGAGCCTCCCATTTGACATTGGATCTGCATTCTTTCCGACACCCTTATCTTTCTCTGCATAGCTGAAGTAGAAATAAAAAGTTTATGATAACATCTAAGCAAGTGGCCATGTTTTTCCCATCAGGAATAGGTAATTTCCCCTCTTTCTTGAGAAAGAGGCATCACACAGCTTCTTGGGAGAATTTACTAGATGGCACCTGAATTTAAATACAATATTCTTTAGCATCCTGGGTTTTGATGTTCCGCTATCTGTTAGAAAACCCAATATAGAATTAAAGGGAATTTTGAAAAAGAAAAACATTGATAATTTTGCTATCCTAGCATATCCATTTTCAGGCTTATGACTTCCCTTTTTGTCTTTGTCCACAGCTTGTGGTCTTTTCACCCTTCCTGTGTTTCTGGTATTCATGTATTTTTCAATGGTTGCATAACATTTCATTAATTAGATGTGTAATTATTATTTAAACATGTCCCTAAAGTGCTCTATGAGGGCAAAGACTTCTGTTTTCTTCACCACTGTACCCTTATCATTTACAGAAATGCTGGGCTTTCCAGGTGACTCAGTGGTAAAGAATCCATCTGGCAAGCAGGAGATGCGGGTTTGACCCCTGCATCAGGAAGATCTCCTGGAGGAGGAAATGGCATCACACAGTCCAGTATACCAAGAAAATCCCATGACAGAGGAGCCTGGTCATTCTCTACTGAGCACAGATGAACAGGCACCTTCATCATTTAAAACAATGCTGGCGAAAAGTAGTTCTCAGTACACGTTTGTTGAATAAAAGTAAACTCAAATGGTTCAAATTCTTTTTCTCATTTATTATTATGTTCATATTCCATCACGCCTTCTTTTGGTTGTTAATTTTTTCTCACTGTACCTCCATGAAATAGTTTATCATGATTATTTTCTGTTTTTTTATGTAGGAAACATTGAGTGACCAATTTTCTTTGATGATGATTGGTATGATTACATGTAAATCCCTTGCATATCTGAAATATCTTTATTTTACCCTCATACTTATTTCATAGTTTGAATAGATCATAGAGTTCTATGATCATTTTCCGTCTGAATTTTGAAACTGTCTTTTCATTTTCTTTTAGCTTTCAGTGCTCTGTTGGAAAAGCCAATGTTCTGATTCTTGACCTTTTCCTAAGTATGACATTTCTCCCCTTCCTTTTCTTTCACTTCTTCCCCTCCTCCTTCAGCTTCTGTTCTCTGAATCTTCCTTTTTTAATATTTATTTATGTATTTCTTTACTTGACTGCACTGGGTCTCAGTTGCGGCACACAGGATCTTTGATCTTCATTGCAGCATGTGGGGTCTAGTCCCCTGATCAGGGACCAAACCTGGGTCCCCTGCATTGGGAGCACAGAGCCTTAGCCACTGGACCACCAGGGAAGTCCCTTCCTCTCTTAAATAACACATCTTTTTGATGAAAACAATCTTCTCTATTATCTATCTGAATTTACTAATTTTTTTAAAAAGTGTTTTTACACTTTGCAGTCTGTTTCCTCCAGGTTATTTGGTTGTTGTTTTCCCTTTGTTTTGGTCTTTCATGGTAGAGTCTTGCCTTAGGGGTCTAGTAATTCTTAAGAATGGGGCACATGAGGTTCATCAGCATAGGGATATATCTGCCTTATTAGCTCCTATATTCCCAGACCTGGCCATTCCTGGTACTCATCAGGAGCTCAGTAAGAACAAATAAGATGGATGGATGGATCATGGACAGGTGGATGGTGGCTGCCTGGATGGATGGACAGGTGGGCGGACAGTGGGTCTAAATTCCATCATGTTCCCTTGTCATTAGGAATAAAGACAACCAAAAATTTAAATTCCTTTAAAAGGAATGGAGCACTCAGCATGTTCAACACCTTATAATAACCTATAACAGAAAAGAATACGAAAAAGAATACACACACACACACACACACACACATTTATGTACATGTAGTATATACGTCGGAGAAGGCAATGGCACCCCACTCCAGTACTCTTGCCTGGAGAATCCCATGGACAGAGGAGCCTGGTGGGCTGCAGTCCATGGGGTCGCTAAGAGTCGGACATGACTAAGCGACTTCACTTTCACTTTTCACTTTCATGCATTGGAGAAGGAAATGGCAACCCACTCCAGTGTTCTTGCCTGGAGAGTCCCAGGGACGGGGAGCCTGGTGGGCTGCCATCTATGGGGTCGCACAGAATCAGACATGACTGAAGTGACTTAGCAGCAGCAGCAGCAGCAGTATATACATATAACTGAATGCACTTTGCTGTGCACCAGAAACTAACACAACATTGTAAATCAGCTACGCTGCTGCTGCTTAGTTGCCTCAGTTGTGTCTGACTCTGTGGGACCCTATGGACTGCAGCCTGCCAAGTTCCTCTGTCCATGGGATTCTCTACGCAGGACTACTGGAGTGGGTTGCCGTGCCCTTCTCCAGGGGATCTTCCCCATCCAGGGATCAAACCTGGGCCTCTTGCATTGCAGGTAGATTTTTACTGCTCAGCCATCAGGCTGCTGCTGCTGCTAAGTCACTTCAGTTGTGTCCGACTCTGTGTGATCCCATAGACGGCAGCCCACCAGGCTCTCCTGTCCCTGGGACTCTCCAGGCAAGAACACTGGAGTGGGTTGCCATTTCCTTCTCCAAAGCATGAAAGTGAAAAGTGAAAGGGAAGTCCCTCAGTTGTGTCTGACTCTTAGCGACCCCATGAACTGCAGCCCACCAGGCTCCTCCGTCCATGGGATTTGCCAGGCAGGAGTACTGGAGTGGGGTGCCATTGCCTTCTCCTGAGCCATCAGGGAAACCCACAAATCAGCTAAACATTAATAATAAAAAAAAAGAATAGGGTGCTAAAAACTAATGGAAAGCTTATTTGTGGGTAGGTGTTGGATTTGAAGAACTTCACTACAGGATGATTCGGCTGGGCCATTTTGTTGGAGAACTCCTGGTGTTAATATCTTTAGGTGTTTTCCCTTGGCCTGCTCAGATTTCCCAGAGAATAATCTTCCAGTCTCCTGCTTAGGGTCTGAAGGCATGGCTGCTAGATTTCTGGGAGCTCAGAGGGAGAAGGAGGCTTCAGATCCTCTGCTCTCACTGTGCAGACTTCCACTTAACCTCCTGGCTTTGCTATGATCCATCTGCTCCTGATGCCCCCTGTGTCCTGTTTTACGCTTTTCAGAGACTCCCCTTAATTGTCTGCTGGGGATGAGAAGGGACATCAGAATGCCTGACTTACCAGGATACAGGATAGTATCTGAAAAACTCAATTTCTTTTAGTATACCTCAAAAAAATTAAATAACTTAAATACAATAAAATGTACATATCTTAAGAATACATGGCTAATGAATTTTTACAGGTGATTGACATATTAACTATTTCCAGCACCCAGGAAGACTCCCTCTTGATCCCTCCCAGTCAAAACACTCCTTAAAGTAACCACTACTCTGCTCTCATTTACCATAGATTAGTTTTGCTTATTGTTAATCTTGATTTAACCATTAAATTACACTGCATATATTCTTTTGTGTCTAACTTTCTGCTCAACATTATATCTCAGATTTATGCGTGTTTTCTCAAGTTAGCTATAGTTCATTCTTTTTGTTTCTGCATGGTTTGTGACTGAATGACTATACCACAGTTTATTTAACCATTCAACTACTGTGGACAGTTGAGGTGTTTCCAGTCTGAGGCCCTTACAAATAATCCTTCCATGAACATTATTGAACTTCTCTTTAATACACATGTGCATGCATTTCTGTTGGGTACATAACCAGGAATGGACTTGCTGGATCTTAGGACATTTATTTATTTTTAACTTTAATAATACAGCCAAAGTTTCCAGTGTGCTTGTTTTATTTCTTTTCCTATGAGCAGTGTATGAGAGTTCCAGTTGCTCCACAACCTAGTCAACATCTTAAATTTTAGCCATTCGGGTGGGTGGGTAGTAGTGTCTCATTGTGGTTTTAATTTGCATGTCCTTGTTAACTAAAGATGCCGAGTATCATTTTATATGCTCACTGGGCATTTGACTATCCCCTTTTATGACATGTCTATCCATGTCTTTTACCTGTTTGGCTTATCTTTCTTTATCTCATTGATATGCAGAAGCTCTTTATACATTTTAGGTGAGTCCTTTTTCAAATGTATTTTGCAAATACCATTTTTCCAGTCTGTGGTTTACCTTTCCTTTCTTTAAATGCTGTCTTTTGACAAACAGAATTTTTTTTTATTTTTATAATGTCCAATGGAAGGCTCAATTTTAAAACAACTTAAAAGGAATTATTTCATTTAAAAGTCTGGTCCATCTTTGTGAGTTTGCTTTAATGCACTGTAACAGAACTTATACTGAGCAGAAAACCATCTTTGTTCCAGGGTTCGGAGTGATGATTCTTGTGCTGGCTGCCATCAGGGTTAAACATTACCAGACACAAACTGGACTATGCTACTATAGGATCTCAGGCATCAGTAAAGAGGGTGTGAAGGCTCAGTCTTTGGTTATTCTAACAGACCGTAGTGCAACAGAGCTTTTATCTAAAGACAGACAAAGTTTCCAGGCACAGGGAATCATTGTCGTTGCCCCTTTCTTTCTACATCACTTGTTAATAATGTGATATAAGTTTCATGCAATCCTGCAGATCCTCCCCATCCCAATCTTCAACAGAATGGAACAGAAGGACAAGCATTTTATTATATAGAAATGATAAGACTTTATTACCTTTAACGAGGAGTGGCCTAAACAGATACTGTAGTTGGCCTCCTAGATAATTATTGACAAAGAAAAGAGCTATAATCAACTGTTCATGAACTAGAGCTACCATTCAGTGGTTTTTGACCCAAAAATATAATTTCATATAGATAACTTACTGTTTTTGGTAACTTTGCAAATAGTTTATATTGGAGAAATAAAAGTCCTCATATTAAAAGCTGCTTTATTGTGCGTGGTACAGAGGAGGGTCTCAACAGATACTTACCAGATGCTAGGATGAGTGTATGAAGAAATATTTGTTAAAATTGACAAGGCTTCAAATTCTTTTAACCACACTATAGCAGATGGAATTTGGACCTAATTTGTCAATTTGCCTCTAAATAGACTCGTGGAATTAGAGTTCTACACCATCTTGCCAGGTATGTGTTCCTCTTAAGATCCTCATGTCTCAGAGGAGATTCAGTCTCTTACCCAAGCCAGGTGACAGGTAAGAAGCCTGGGCCAGTTCAACTACACTCCAGGTACTTGTTAGAGAACAAAATGTATGCAGTTCACACAAGTATTTATCAAAATGTATGTATGCCAAGACATAATCACCAGTGGAATAGAACTATGAGTCCAGCAGTAAATCTATGCATCCATAGTCAACTGATTTTGACCTTGACAAGAATGCCAAGACCATTTCATAGAGACAGCATCATCTTTCAACAAAGGGTGACTGGACAACCAGACATCCACATGCAAAAGAAGAAAGTTGAATACATACTCTACACCATGTACAAAACTAACTAAAAATAGCTGAAAGATTTAAATAGCTAAAATTATGAACTTCTCAGACAAAAGTGAAAGACTAAATCTTTACAACCTAGGAGAAGGCAATGGCAACCCACTCCAGTACTCTTGCCTGGTAAATTCTATGGATGGAGGAGCCTGGTGGACTGTAGTCCATGGGGTCACGAAGAATCGGACATGACTGAGCGACTTCCCTTTCACGTTTTACTTTCATGCATTGGAGAAGGAAATGGCAACCCACTCCAGTGTTCTTGCTTGGAGAATCCCAGGGATGGGGGAGCCTGGTGGGCTACCATCTATGGGGTCACACAGAGTTGGACACAACTGAAGTGACTTAGCAGCATCAGCAGCAATGGTTTCTTATATATGGCAAGAAAAGAACAAGCTACCAAAGAAAAAAACCAGATAATTGGACTTCATCAAAATTAAAATCTTTTATGCTTTCAAGGAGACTATATGAAAGAGAAAAACCCCACACAGGGAGAAAATATTTGCAAATCAGATACCTGTTAAGGATCTGGTATCCATACTATGTAAAGAACTCTTATGCTCAACAACAAAAACACAAATTACCCAATTAAAAGATGGGCAAATGACCTGAATAAACATTCAACTTAAGAAGACGCACAAATGGCTAAAAACATATGGAAAGGTGCTTAAAATCATCAGTTATTAGGAAAATGCAAAACAAAACTAAAATGAGATAACACTTCACAGCCATGAAAATGGCTACAAAAAAAATGTGGAAAATGGCACATATTGTCAAAGATATGGAAAAACTGGAACCTTCATACATAAATGGAAATGTAAAATGGTACAGCTGCTGTGGAACATGGTTTGGCAGTTCATCCAAAAGTTAAACACAGTTAAACCATATGACCTAACAATTCCATTCCTAGGTATATAACTAAGATAAATGAAAAAATATTTCTACACAAAAACTCATACTCAAATGTTCATAGCAGTATTATTCTTAATAGTTAAAAAGTGTGAACAACCTAAATATTCATCAACTTACAATGGATAAGCAAGATGCAGCCTTTCACACACATGACTGTTATTCAGCCATAGGAAGGGCTGAAGCACTGGCACACACTGCAACTTGGTTAGACCTTGAGAATATCATGCCAACTGGAAAAGCCAGACAAGAGCCTGCCTATTGCGTGATCCCATTCACACGAAGCACTAAGAACCAGAGACCAAACTGCCAACATCCGCTGGATCATGGAAAAAGCAAGAGAGTTCCAGAAAAACATCTCTTTCTGCTTTATTGACTATGCCAAAGCCTTTGACTGTGTGGATCACAAGAAACTGTGGCAAATTCTGAAAGAGATGAGAATACCAGACCACCTGACCTGCCTCTTGAGAAACCTATATGCAGGTCAGGAAGCAACAGTTAGAACTGGACATGGAACAACAGACTGGTTCCAAATAGGAAAAGGAGTACGTCAAGGCTGTATATTATCACTTGCTTATTTAACTTCTATGCAGAGTACATCTTGAGAAATGTTGGGCTGGAAGAAGCACAAGCTGGAATCAAGATTGCAGGATGAAATATCAGTAACCTCAAATATGCAGATGACACCACCCTTATGGCAGAAAGTGAAGAGGAACTAAAAAGCCTCTTGATGAAAGTAAAAGAGGGGAGGAAAAAGTTGGCTTAAAGCTCAACATTCAGAAAACGAAGATCATGGCATCCCATCCCATCACTCCATGGGAAATAGATGGAGAAATAGTGGAAACAGTGTCAGACTTTATTTTTTGGGCTCCAGAATCACTGCAGATGGTGATTGTAGCCATGAAATTAAAAGATGCTTACTCCTTGGAAGAAAAGTTATGACCAACCTAGATAGCATATTCAAAAGCAGAGACATTACTTTGCTGACTAAGGTCCGTCTAGTCGAGGCTATGGTTTTTCCAGTAGTCATGTATGGATGTGAGAGTTGGACTGTGAAGAAGGCTGAGCGCCAAAGAATTGATTCTTTTAAGTGTGGTGTTGGAGAAGACTCTTGAGAGTCCCTTAGACTGCAAGGAGATCCAACCAGTCCATTCTGAAGGAGATCAACCCTGGGTGTTCTTTGGAAGGACTGATGCTAAAGCTGAAACTCCAGTACTTTGGCCACCTCATGCGAAGAGTTGACTCACTGGAAAAGACTGTGAGGCTGAGAGGGATTGGGGGCAGGAGGAGAAGGGGACGACAGAGGATGAGATGGCTGGATGGCATCACTGACTCGATGGACGCGAGTCTGAGTGAACTCCAGGAGTTGGTGATGGACAGGGAGGCCTGGCGTGCTGCAATTCATGGGGGTCGCAAAGAGACGGACACGACTGAGTGACTGAACTGAACTGATAGAGAAAAAAAAGTAGATTAGTGACTGTCAGGTGCTGAGTGAGGGGAAGAGGCACAGACTGCTGAAAGGTAGGGGTTTCTTCTGGAGATGATTAAAGAGTTTTGGAGTTAGACCACAGACATGGTTGCACAGTTTTGTGACAATGCTCAAAACCATGAGTCATACACTGAAATGATAAACTTTGTGATGTGTAAATTATATCTCATGAAAGTAAAGAAAACTATCAAAAACTTTGGTAAGAAATTTAGCCCCACACTATAAGAACTGTAATTAAGGCATACATACATTAAGAGACACCAAAGAAGAGTCAAACAAAATTGAGATAATATCAAAGTTCTGCATGGGAATAATTATTTTTTCCAAATTAATTTAAATACGTAATAGTCTTCTAATTAAAACTGCAGAGACCTTTTGACAGATGGCAAAGAAATAATTTTATCTCAAAGGATAATAAGTGCTATACAGAAAAATAAGGGATATTAACTGAGACAGGGAATATGGATATAGAGTTACTTTACCTGTTTCCATAAGTGGTTCAAGGAAGGCTTCACAGATAGGGTGACTTCTGTAGTGAGCACATGAGCACACGAGGCCTGGCAGCCGGTGCAAAGGCCCTGAGGTCCATCTGCTCATACAAAGGACAGCAGGGGCCCAGAGGCCTGCTGACGGCAGCAGAGAGAATGCGGGGAGGGCAGCCAGAAGTGACTTGAGAGCAATGATGGGTGAGTGTGTGCGTGTGAATCCCCTAATTTTGAGAGGCAATAGCTAAACTCAATTACAGAAGAAAGACCGAATAAAATATAATATTTAGATTCAAGTGAAAGAGTATTGTTAATCTATTAGTGCAACTTTCAAAAATTTTAATACCATAGGGAAAAGTTTCAAATATCACAGTAAGAAGTATTTTTCATGTTAAACATATATTATAGAGAAATTATTTAATGTGTATTTTACTTAATATAACATTTTGGAGAAGGCAATGGCACCCCACTCCAGTACTCTTGCCTGGAAAATCCCATGGATCGAGGAGCCTGGTGGGCTGCAGTCCATGGGGTCACTAAGAGTCGGACAAGACTGAGCGACTTCACTTTCACTTTTCACTTTCATTCACTGGAGAAGGAAATGGCAACCCACTCCAGTATTCTTGCCTGGAGAATCCCAGGGACAGGGGAGCCTGGTGGGCTTCCGTCTATGGGGTCGCACAGAGTCGGACACGACTGGAAGCAACTTAGCAACAGTAGCAGCAGGAATATTTTATTTATTTATTATATTTTTATTGAAGTACAGTTGATTGACAATGTTATATTAGATTCATATTGGAGAAGGAAATGGCAACCCATTCCAGTATTTCTTCTTGGGAGATCTCATGGACAGAGGAGCCTGGTGTGCTACAGTCCATGGGGTTAAATGGACTATAAATCACAACCATTGCTGTTAGTTTCATATAGCCTCTTTCCTTTTTTTTCCCTTTTTGCTCCTCCACACGGTGTGTGGGATCTCAATTCCCCAACCAGGGATTGAACTTGAGCCATGGCAGTGAACGTCTGAAATCCTAATTACTATTCCACCAGGGAACTCCCCATATAACTTTATTTTTATATGAGTTAAATCAGATAGATAGTAGACAGATAGGCAGACAAATATACAAACATAATGACTCATTTATTTCCTTATTTTTCAATTTACTTATTTAACAAATTCTTTCTAGAGATTGGGCTTGAATTCTGACTCTGGTAAAATACATAATTAAAAATAATTGTGTGACTTTGGGAAAATTACCAATCTTCCTTTAGCTTCTATTTTCTTATCTGTGAAATGGGAAGAACATCTATTCTGCAAGTGTAAATGAGGACTCATTCATAAAAGGCTTTTAGGAAATAGCAGCTGATATTCTTTGATCATTATTTTTAAAATGGAAAAGATTTATGAGCAAAGTAGCAGTGAAGGGAGAGGAATTATTTTACCACCCAGAGGAATTATTTAACTTATAATTTAAAAATAAAAACCATAAAAGATATTACAGTCCTGGGACTTAAAAGGAATGTAAATGTCACTGTAAATCAAATATCAGGAAAAATAATGTTAGGAATAATGCAATGCTCTATATGATCTCCATGAACCCCATGAACAGCATGAAAGGCAAAGAGATAAGACACTGAAAGAGGAACTCCCCAGGTTGGTAGGTGCCCAATACACTACTGGAGAAGAGTGGAAAATTAACACCAGAAAGAATGAAGAGATGGAGCCAAAGTGAAAACAATGCCCAGCTGTGGATGTGACTGGTGATGGAAGTAAAGTCTGATGCTGTAAAGAGCAGTATTGCATAGGAACCTGGAATGTTAGGTCCATGAATCAAGGTAAATTAGCAGTGATCAAACAGGAGATGGCATGAGTGAACATTAACATTTTAGGAATCAGTGAACTAAAATGGACTGGAATGGGTGAATTTAACTCAGATGATAATTATATCTACTACTGTGGGCAAGAATCCCTTAGAAGAAATGGAGTAGCCATCATAGTAAACAAAAAGTCCAAAATGCAGTACTTGTGTGCAATCTCAAAAATGACAGAATGATCTCTGTTCATTAGGTAAACCATTCAATATCACAGTAATTCAAGTATATGCCCCAACCAGTAATGCTGAAGAAGCTGAAGTTAAATATTTCTATGAAGATCTACAAGACCTTCTAGAACTAGCATCAAAAAAGATGTTATTTTCATTATAGGGGACTGGAATGCAAAGTAGGAAGTCAAGAGATACTTGGAATAACAGGTAAATTTGGCCTTGGAGTACAGAATGAAGCAGGGCAAAGGCTAACAGAGTTTTGCCAAGAGAATGCACTGGTCATAGTAAACACCCTCCTCCAACAACACAAGAGAAGACTCTACACATGGACATCACCAGATGGTAAACACAAAAATCGGAATGATTATATTCTTTGCAGCTGAAGATGGAGAAGCTCTATATAGTCAGCAAAAACAAGACCGGGAGCTGACTGTGGCTCAGATCATGAACTCCTTATTGCCAAATTCTGACTTAGAAGAAAGTAGGGAAAACCACTAGACAATTCAGGTATGACCTAAATCAAATCCCTTATGATTATACAGTGAAAGTGACAAATAGATTCAAAGGATTAGATCTCATAGACAGAATGCCTGAAGAACTATGGATGGAGGTTTGTGACATTGTACAGGAGACAGTGATCAAGATCATCCCCAAGAAAAAGAAATGCAACAAGGCACAATGGTTGTCTGAGGAGGCCTTACAGATAGCTGAGAAAAGAAGAGAAACCAAAAGCAAAGGAGAAAAGGAAAGATATAAGCATCTGAATGCAAAGTTCCAAAGAATAGCAAGAAGAGATAAGAAAGCTTTCCTCAGTGATCAATTCAAAGAAATAGAGGAAAACAATAGGATGGGAAAAACTAGAGATCTCTTAAAGAAAATTAGAGATACCCAGGGAACATTTCACACAAAGATGGGCTCAATAAAGGACAGAAATGGTATGGACCTAACAGAAGCAGAAGATATTAAGAAGAGGTGGCAAGAATACACAGAAGAACAGTTCAAAAGATCTTGATGACCTAGATAACCACGATGCTGTGATCACTCACCTAGAGCCAGACATCCTGGAGTACGAAGTCAAGTGGGCTTTAGGAAACATCACTACAAACAAAGCTAGTGGAAGTGATGAAATTCCAGTTGAGCTATTTCAAACCCTAAAAGATGATGCTGTTAAAGGGCTGCACTCAGTATGCTAGCAAATTTGGAAAACTCGGCAATGGCCACAGGACTGGAAAAGGTCAGTTTTCATTCCAATCCCAAGGAAAGGCAATGCCAAAGAATGTTCAAAGTACCACACAAATATACTCACTCACACGCTAGCAAGGTAATGCTGAAAATTCTCCAGGCCAGACTTCAACAGTATATGAACTGAGCACTTCCAGATGTTCAAGCTGGATTTAGGAAAGGCAGAGGAACCAGAGATCAAATTGCCAACATCCATTGGATCATCGAAAAAGCTAAAGAATTCCATAAAAACATTTGCTTTATTGACTATACCAAGGCCTTTGATTGTGTGGATCACAACAAACTGGAAAATTCTTAAAGAGATGGGAATACCAGACCACCTTCCCTGCCTCCTGAAATCTGTATGCAGGTCAAGAAGCAACATTTATAACTGGATATGGAACAACAGACTGGTTCCAAATCAGGAAAGGAGTATGTCAAGGCTGTATACTGTCACCATGCTTATTTAACTTATATGCAGAGTATATCATGTGAAATGCTTGGCTGGATGAAGCACAAGCTGGAAATCAAGATTGGTGGGACAAACTTCAATAATTCCAGATATACAGATGACACTACTCTTATAGCAGAAAGCAAAGAAATAAACAGCCTCTTGATGAAAGTGAAAGGAGAGAGTGAAAAAGTTGGCTTGAAACTCACCATTCTGAAAACCAAGATCATGGCATCTGGTCCCATCACTTCCTGGCAAATAGATGGAGAAACAGTAGAAATAGTGACAGACTTATTTGGGGGTCTCCAAAATCACTGCAGATGGTGACTGCAGCCATGAAACTAAAAGATGCTTGCTCCTTAGAAGAAAAGCTATGACCAACCTAGACAGCATATCAAAAAGCAGAGCCATTACTTTGCGGACAAAGGTCTGTCTAGTCAAGGCTATGGCTTTTCCAGTAGTCCTGTATGGGTGTCAGAGTTGGACTATAAAGAAAGCTGAGCACCGAAGAACTGATGCTTTTGAACTGTGGTGTTGGAGAAGACTCTTGAGAGTCCCTTGGACTGCAGGGAGATCCAACCTGTCCATCCTAAAGGAAATCAGTCCTGAATATTCCTTGGAAGGACTGATGCTGAAGCTGAAACTTCATTACTTTGGCTACCTGATGCGAAGAACAGACTCAGTGGAAAAGACCCTGATCATGGGAAAGATTGAAAGCGGGACGATGACAGAGGACGAGACAGTTGGATGGCATCACCGACTCGATGGACATGAGTTTGAGCAAGCTCCGGGAGTTGATGATGGACAGGGAAGCTTAGCGTGCTGCAGTCTAGGGGGTCGCAAAAGTTGGACACCACAGAGCGAATGAACTCAACTAGGAAATCCTAGCAAGTTCTCCAAAGCTGCTTATACAATGACACTGCCACCTTGTGGAATGCGTGATGCATTACATATCCCAGGATATTTAGATTTTCTTTTTCTTGATGTAGACGGAGAAGGTACTGGCAGCCCACTCCAGTACTCTTGCCTGGAAAATCCCATGGACGGAGGAGCCTGGTGGGCTGCAGTCCATGGGGTCGCACAGAGTCGGACACGACTGAGCGACTTCACTTTGACTTTTCACTTTCATGCATTGGAGAAGGAAATGGCAACCACTGCAGTGTTCTTGCCTGGAGAATCCCAGGGGCGGGGGAGCCCTTCAGTCGTATTTCTATGATTTTACCCTATTTCCTATTCATCTCTGAGTTAATGTTATATGATTAGGATTTACCATGCTGTGACATTGGTCACAATGATTTTTAATGGCCGCCTAGTATTTTGTTGAATGGATGTTCCATCTTCTGGTTCAACATTCCCTTAATGCTGGACATCTAGACTGCTTCCAGGTAAAATGTCAGGTTACTGTAATAGTTTCTGTATAGGTAGTATGAGGTATTTATTTAGTTAAAAAATTAAAATATGCTAAGAAGATAATACACAATCAGTATTTTTAAAAATAAGCAAAATTAAGAAAATAAAATGCACTCACAAATTTCCAACCCAGATAACCACTGTTACACCTTGCAGAACTTTTAAACACACACACATACACAAATTTGTAAACATATGTAGCATACATTCACACTTATAAAAGACAAATGAGATTATATATTACTATATGACTTTGTTTTCATTTAAAATTATATCATGTCCAAATTTCTATACCAGTAATATCCATAGAAAACATTATTTTTATTGACTAAATAATATTCAATTATATAGATTACTTAATTGCATAGATGTACTATGCTGTGTTAAATTCTGATATATACATTATGATCATGATGCTTACAATTTGATGAGGGGGAAACAGGCATTATACAAATAAACAAGAAAAAGGAATACTGAAGCCTATTTTGTGATAAAATGGCCCAAAGGAAGAAAAAAAAATAATGGCTACAAGGAGGAAAAAAAATAGGTATACAGTTGAGTACAGAAGGTCTGCCTGGGGGAAAATTTTGGACTTGAAGGAAGAGGAACCTGTCATGTGAAAACTGAGAAGAATGTTCTAAGCAGAGAGAGCCGTGCACAAGAAGGTCCTGAGGCGGAAAAATTCGTAAGAAGTACTGGAAACTGAAAGGGGTCCGTCACTGTGGCTCACACCTAATGAGGCAGGGACAGACGCGCCAGAGGGCTTCTCTGCTGCGGCAGGGAGTAGGTGCTGTAGTTTCTGTCCGTGGCAGTAACGTGGTCTGATTTCTATTTTAGAAAAGCCCACTCTGCTTGTAATGTGTCGAAGAATGGACTGGGGAGGAAAAGTGTGAGATGTGATGTGAGACTAGTTAGGGAAGTACAGCAAAAACCCAAACAAGAGATCCTGGGGGACTTGGAGCAGTGCTGAGGTAATACTGGGATATGAGATACAATGAGGTGTGTGTGTGTGTGTGTGTGTGTGTGTGTGTGTGTGTGTGTGTGTGTTTTAGTTGTTCAGTCACATCTGACTCTCCTGGTTCCATGGACTGTAGCCCACCTGGGTCCTCTGTCCATGGAATTTTTCAGGCAAGCATGCTGGAGCAGGTTGCCATTTCCCACTCCAGGGGATTTTCCTGACCCAGGGATTGAACCCGAGTCTTTTGTGTGTTCTGCATATTCTTTACCATTAGCACCAACTGAGAAGCCCCATAATGGCATGGGGAGTTGGTTAGTCCTAACAGTCAGTAGTAAGCATTTCATCCAATGTGACGTGAAAGTCACCCAGTTGTGTCTGACTCTTTGTGACCCCATGGACTATACTGTCCATAGAATTCTCCAGGTCAGAACACTGGGTGAGTAGCCATTCCCTTCTCCAGGGGATCTTCCCAACCCAGGGATTGAACCCAGGTCTCCTGCATTGCAGGTGGATTCTTTACCAGCTGAGCCACCAGGGAAGCCCTCATCCAACGTGGCTGCTAACATTTTCAGAGCTTAAGCAAGAGGACAAAGACCCTGCTCCTGAACCCACTAATCCAAGCTCCATCCACACCATCTACCACAGACATCATCTACCCTTAGGAGGAAGTACCTGGAGAAGAGAGCCATGCAGACCTTGTTTGAAGTGGGAGTTCTGGGGTCCTGTGTGGTCTCAGGGGGAAGAAGTGGGCTTCAAGTGGATTCCTCGCTCCATGGAAGGGATTCAGAGGGAAGAGGGCGTGGGTGAGCACCCTGAGGCTCAATATCATTAGGTGATATTGATCCTATCGAGTCAAAATTAACTTCAAAAAATAGCTTAAATTATCAATATAGTACTGTATGTATGATTCACATGTATCAAAACCATCCTGGATCAGTGTTTCCTAATTCTTCCTTGTCCATGGTTCTCAGATGAATTTCATCTTCCATGATATTTGTGGAATCATCCACACCCAACTAGCTGGCTTCTTAATGCCTTCTAGGGACTTCCCTGGTGGTCCAGCGGTTAAGAATCCACCTTGCAACAACAACAACAAAAAAAGAATCCACCTTGCAATGGAGGGAAGTGGATTTGACCCCTGGTCGGGGAAGACTCCACAAAGCACAGAGCAACTAAGCCCATGTATTGCAACTACTGAGCCCAAGCACCACAACTAGAGAGTCTGTGCACAGCAGTGAAAGATCCTACATGATGCAATGATGTGTGCCACAACTAAGACCCAACGTAGCCTAAATAGATATTTCAAAAACAAACCAACGCCTTACTTTTCTCCTTATTTTCCCTAGTCACTACCCAGGAATGAGCGGAGGATACATCCTCCTCTATCAGTGGTGAGTAAGCACTTGAAAGCGTTCAATTTTCCTTATTAGCTTTAAGGCTTGATGGCATCTGTTACCTGCTTAAGTTAATTCATCTACAAGATGACACCCTGTGTGTTTTGGAAAATGATAAGATTTGGAATGAAAAGTCAAAAGAGAAGAAGGAAATTTTTAAATGACTCTAGGTTTCTGGCTTGAGCAACTGGTTTAATGATGGTTCCATTTACTGAGAGAGGAGGGACCAGGGAAAAACAGGTGTAGATGTAATTTGCTTACCTCGTTCTCTATGTTGGATATTTAGGTTGGTTGCCATACTTTATGATTATGAACAAGACTCTGGTTCATGACAAAATATTCTCACACATCTTTAACTTCTAAATACACAATTGCTGGGTTAAAGAGTGTGCACGATCTTTAGATTCGTAGTCAGTCAGTCAGTCCAGTGGCTCGATCATGTCTGACTCTTTGTGACCTCATGGACGGCAGCACGCCAGGCCTCCCTGTCCATCACCAACTCCCAGAGCTTGCTCAAACTCACGTCCATCGAGTCGGTGATGCCATCCAACCATCTCGTCCTCTGTTATTCCCTTCTCCTCCTGCCTTCAATATCTCCCATCATCAGGGTCTTTTCCAATGAGTCAGTTCTTCTCATCAGATGGCCATGTATTGGAGTTTCAGCCTTAGCATCAGTCCTTCCAATGAATATTCAGAACTAATCTCCTTTAGGATGGACTGGTTGGATCTCCTTGTAAGTGAAGGGACTCTCAAGAGTCTTCTCCAACACCACAGTTGAAAAGCATCAATTCTTCAGCACTCAGCTTTCTTTGTGGTCCAACTGTGACATCCATACATGACTACTAGAAAAACCATAGCCTTGACTAGACGGACCTTTGTTGGCAGACTCATGTCTCTGCTTTTAATATGCTATCTAGGTTGGTCATAACTTTCCTTCCAAGGAGTAAGCGTCTTTTAATTTCATGGCTGCAATCACCATCTGCAGTGATTTTGGAGCCCAAATAAAATAAAGTCCGACATTGTTTCCACTGTTTCTCCATCTATTTCCCATGAAGTGATGGGACCAGATGCCATGATCTTCATTTTCTGAATGCTGAGCTTTAATGTTGAGCCAACTTTTTCACTCTCTTCTTTCACTTTCATTAAGAGGGTTTTAGTTCCTCTTCACTTTCTGCCATCACAGAGGAATGGACAAAAATAGATATGGTGTGTGTATATATATTATATATATATATATATATATATACACACACACAATGGAATACTACTCAGCCATAAGAAAGAATGAAACACTGCCATTTGCAGCAACGCGGATGGACCCACAGATCACCATAATGAAGTGAAGTAAGTCAGAAAGACAAATACCATATGATAGCACTTATATGTGGAATCTAAAATACAACATGAGTGAACATCCATGAAACAAATACAGACTCACAGACATAGAGCACATACTTGTGGTTGCCAGGGAGGGGAGAATGGGGGAGGAAAGGACTGGGAGTTTGGGATGAGAGGATGCAAACTACTATGTAGAGGACGGATAAACAAGGTCCTCATGTATAGCACAGGGAACTACAGGGAACTATATTCAATCTCTTCTGATAAACTATAATGGAAAAGAATATGAAAAATAATATATATATGTATATCTGAGGTGAAGGCAATGGCAACCCACTCCAGTACTCTTCCCTGGAAAATCCCATGGACAAAGGAGGCTGGTGGGCTGCAGTCCATGAGGTCGCTAAGAGTCGGACACGACTGAGTGACTTCACTTTGACTTTTCACTTTCATGCATTGGAGAAGGAAATGGCAACCCACTCCAGTGTTCTTGCCTGGAGAATCCCAGGGACGGGGGAGCCTGGCGGGCTGACATCTTTGGGGTCGCACAGAGTCGAACACGACTGAAACGACTTAGCAGCAGCAGCAGCAGCATGTATATCTGGGTCACTTTGCTGTACAGCAGAAACTAACACAGCATTGTGAGTCAACCACAATAACTTTTTCTTAAGAATCAGATTTTAAAAATCCTTCAAGCAGGAATAAAGCAAGGTAATGTTTTATCATCACCGTCAGCTCCCCACAGCAGTCATCAGCTCTGCCTTGCAGCCACCCTTGGGCAGTCACTGGTACTAGTGACACTCACAGTACAAAAGCTGTGTGAACTGTCAGCACGTTTCCCACCAAAGGTCTCTGGGTTAATATGATGCTTCTCCAACTTGTCTTTTTCTTTCGTGGCTTTTCAATCTTTTGTCATTTGGCTCTATTTTTTAAAATCTCCTTCCTTGTGATGAGGATTCTTAGGGTTTACCCTTTTTTCAAAAAATGGTTTTATTTATTTTTTAGCTGTGTGGGGTCCTATCTCCTGAGAGGGCCTTTCTCTAGCTGTGGCCATCGGGGGCTACACTCTAGCCCCAGTGCAAAGGCTTCTCTCCTTGTGGAGCATGGGTTGCAGGGTACGTGAGCCTCAGTAGTTATGGCACACGGGCTCAATAGTTCAGCTCGCGGGCTCTAGAGCACAGTCTCAGCAGTTGTGGCACGTGGGCTGAGTTGATCCACGGCATGTGGGATCCTCCCAGATCAGGGATCGAACTCGTGTCTCCTGCATTGGCAGGTGGATTCTTGACCACTGAGCCTCCAAGGGAGCCCCATTTGGCTCTATTTTGACTGTTATGTTCGCTGCCATATGGTATTTAGTCATAATTGGCCAAGTTCTCTACATTTTTGAGATACTAAGGGTAGATGATACAACAGAACAAAACATATGTGATGGGAACTGTCCCTAAAATAGTGTCCCTTTAAGTCAAAGATTAACTTTGGACCAAATCTTTCAGAGTAATGTTCTTTAGACTGCTGGCTTGGAAGACAAGTAAGAAGTCTCAGTCTCTTAGGTAACATCTACCAATAAGAAAGTCCTACTTCAGCAGGAGTGGCTATGAGACTGTCTCTGGATTTGGGGTTGGGACAGTCAGCACCAGCTGCTTCTCTGTGCAGATGGGGCAGCCCCGCCCACAGGTCAGGGCAGCCAGGCTTCAGACATCACATCAGGGTTGTGGTCCATGTCCAGTGACGCACTAATATCAACAGAACTGGATTCTTCTCAAAACTGCAAGGAGGGTGGGAGGCTAGCTGATGGTCATCAGACTCCATGCTTCAGTTCAGTTCAGTTCAGTCGCTCAGTCATGTCTGACTCTCTGCGACTCCATGAATCGCAGCACGCCAGGACTCCCTGTCCAACTCCCGGAGTTCACTCAGACTCACGTCCACTGAGTCAGTGATGCCATCCAGCTATCTCATCCTCTGTCGTCCCCTTCTCCTCCTGCCCCCAATCCCTCCCAGCATCAGAGTCTTTTCCAATGAGTGAACTCTTCCTTCGCATGAGGTGGCCAAAGTACTGGAGTTTCAGCTTCAGCATCAGTCCCTCAAAAGAAATCCCAGGGCTGATCTCCAGGGACTCCATGCTAAAAGAGCTCCAAAAAGACTTTTTAAAAATTTTGGCCATGCCATCCAGCTTGTGGGATCTCAGTTCCCTGATCAGGGATCAAACCTGGGTCACAACAGTAAAAGTGCTGAGTCCTATCCTATAAACAGAGAGATTGGGACAGAAGATCTGAAGCTACGAAAGGGTCTCTTATTTTATTAGCCTGAAATTGAAAGTGCTAGTCACTCAGTTGTGTCCAGCTCTTAGCAACCCCATGCCAGGCTCCTCTGTCCATAGAATTCTCCAGGCAAGAATATCGGAGTGGATAGATTCCCTTCTGCAGGGGATCTTCCTGACCCAGAAGTTGAACCTGGGTCTCCTGCAATGCAGACAGATTCTTTACTGTCTGAGCCACCAATTAACCTGCTTCAGAGGTAGACTCCATAGAACAGCAGAGAGCAGCATGCACTCATGGCCACTCACCACTGCTGCAGCCTGAAGGCTGTGCGCCTCCTGGTCTTTTGATGACTCACTGGTATCAAGGGAAGGATAGAAAAAGAAGGGGAAAGCTCACATTTATTAAGGTCCTGCAGTGCCTTGGGCACTGCTCTCAGCTATTCCACACATCTTTTTCTCACGCAGTCCACAAGAAAATGTATTATTAGCTCCCTTTGCCAGGTAAAGAAAGAGGAAATGTTAACTGACTTGTCAACACAATGGAATGGGGGAGGGGGTGTCATAGGGAAGGATGAGATTCAAATTCAAGTACTTCACATTTCAAATGCCATATTTTTTTTCCTCCATGTGTGCCTGTGTGCTCAGTTGCTTCAGTTGGGTCTGACTCTTTGCGACCCTATGGACTGTAACCCACCAGGCTCCTCTTTCCTTTTGACCATGCCAAGTGTGTAAGGCTGTACATAGTGACTGAAGCAGAAGGGAGGTGGAAGAAACAAAGACTGTGTTTGTCCTTCTTGAGGGAAGTTCTTAATATTGTAGCATGACTGAGCACCTCATCCTGTTGTGAAAAGCATCATGGAAATAAATCCATGATCACTTGTATTTTAAAGGTGAAAAACAATGGAAATAGTGACAGACTTTATTTTCTTGGGCTCGAAAATCACTGCAGATGGTGACTGCAGCCATGAAGTTAAAAGATGCTTGCTCCTTGGAAGAAAAGCTATGACCAGCTTCAGTTCAGTTCAGTCACTCAGTCGTGTCCGCCTCCCTGCAACCCCATGAATCGCAGCATGCCAGGCCTCCGTGTCCATCATCAACTCCTGGAGTTCACTCAGACTCACGTCCATCGAGTCAGTGATGCCATCCAGCCATCTCATCCTCTGTTGCCCCCTTCTCCTCCTGCCCCCAATCCCTCCCAGCATCAGAGTCTTTTCCAATGAGTCAACTCTTCGCATGAGGTGGCCAAAGTACTGGAGTTTGAGCTTTAGCATCATTCCTTCCAAAGAAATCCCAGGGCTGATCTCCTTCAGAATGGACTGGTTGGATCTCCTTGCAGTCCAAGGGACTCTCAAGAGTCTTCTCCAACACCACACTTCAAAAGAATCAATTCTTCGGCACTCAGCCTTCTTCACAGTCCAACTCTCACATCCATACATGACCACTGGAGAAACCATAGCCTTAACTAGATGGACCTTAGTCAGCAAAGTAATGTCTCTGCTTTTGAATATACTATCTAGGTTGGTCATAATTTTTCTTCCAAGGAGTAAGCGTCTTTTAATTTCATGGCTGCAATCATCATCTGCAGTGATTTTGGAGCCCCCAAAATAAAGTCTGACACTGTTTCCACTGTTTCCCCATCTATTTCCCATGAAGTGATGGGACCAGATGCCATGATCTTCGTTTTCTGAATGTTGAGCTTTAAGCCAACTTTTTCACTCTCCTCTTTCACTTTCATTAAGAGGCTTTTTAGTTCCTCTTCACTTTCTGCCATAAGGGTGGTGTCATCTGCATATCTGAGGTTACTGATATTTTGGACAGCATATTAAAAAGCAGAGATATGACTTTGCTGACAAAGGTCCATCTAGTCAAAGCTATGGTTTTTCCAGTAAGTAGTCATGTATGCATGTGAGAGTTGGACCATAAAGCAAGCTGAGTGCCAAAGAACTGATGCTTTTGAACTGTGGTATTGGAGGAGACTCTTGAGAGTCCCTTGGACTGCAAGGAGATCCAACCAGTCCATCCTAAAGGAAATCAGTTCTGAATATTCATTGGAAGGACAGATGCTGAAGATGAAACTCCAATACTTTGGTCATCTGATGCAAAGAACTGACTCATTAAAAAGTCCCTGATGCTGGGAAAGATTGAAGGTGGCAGGAGAAGGGGATGAGAGAGGATGAGATGGTTGGATGGCATCACTGACTTGATGGACATGAGTTTGAGCAAGCTCTGGGATTTGGTGATGTACAGGGAGACCTGGTGTGCTGCAGTCCATGGGGTCGCAAAGGGTCAGACACAACTGAGTGGCTGAACTGAACTGAAAGGTGAAAAATTGTGCACAAAATAATGAACTGGCTTATTTCAGGCCTCAGGCTCTGAATATAACCCAGTGCTTAGTTTTTGGCCTTCAGGACACCTGTGGGATTTCCCTGGGGAGTGTGTGACTGGCACTGCTGAGGGTGAGGCCCTGTTAACACAGGAAGAGCAGACAGTACAGAAGCTCTAAATAAAAGGCACAGAAAGCCGGCTCTGTCAAATAGAAGCATTAAATAAACAAACGAACCCCTGTTAACAACACACAGGCCAAATCTATTTACTAGAATGCTGAGTCTTTTCAGGTGGACTGGGAGTTTTTTTGTGTTGAAGCTGCATGACATTCTCAGCTATTAGATACAATTTTAATCAAGAATTTGGACTTGGATTTATAGACCATCAGATAAAAGAGAGGTGCTCTGTTATGTGTATTGATCTTCCAGTGGAATAGTCTGATAAAAGCACATCTTAAACCCTTCAGTGGTTAGTCACCACCTATAGGATGAAATCTAACCTTGGCAAGGGGGCAAGGTCTGGCCTAACTCCTTGGCCCCATCACCCATCACTGACTTCCAGCCTCATACCTTATTTGGAGGTTACCCCTTTCCAGAGGTATATTCACCCCAAATGCTGCCTCACACTTCTGATCTATGTTTCAGCACATACCAGTCTCTTGTCTGGGAACTTGAGATGTAGTCATGTCCATGAATGATCTGGAAGAATGAATCTTCCCCAGGTCTCAGCTTATTCCTTGACTCTACCCCTCCCTCTCCACACCACGCACACGTCTGCTGTAGGGACGATGCTTGCGCCCTCTCCGTCCTTGAGCCGTGAGTTCTCTGGGAGGGCAGCTCCCAGTAGGTGCTCAATAAATAGAAGGAACCAAGATATTATGAAGCATTTTTTCTTTATCTTGCCTGGAGGCATCAATGAGAGATAAAAGCTGGTTTCTCATTCTTTCTCTCAAACAACCACAAAGAATAAGTTCTCTAGCCAAAGAGTTCAGTAAATCCTTTCAGAGGAAATCCAAGGGTTAGTAATGTTTCAAGTAGATGTGAATAAGAACATCTGTTCTAGGAAACATGTAAGATAATTGAAGGATGACATTCTTAAAATATATACTGATTTTACTTGAAGTTAGTGAAAAGAGGATACATATATAAAAGCACATCCCCTAGATACCTGGGGCTTTGGGTATATTAATCATCGCTATTAGAATTCAGACACTAAAATGCAGCGCCCTCAGAATCTGGACCCAGTAAGAAAAACATCTGTGTAGTTCCAGAGTTGAGCGTTTGATAATTGTTACTCTCGACCAGCAGGTGTCGCCAGAGACAAGCGCATTTGCTGCTGCTGCTGCTGCTAAATCGCTTCAGTCGTGTCCGACTCTGTGCTACCCCATAGACGGAAGCCCACCAGGCTCCCCCGTCCCTGGGATTCTCCAGGCAAGAACACTGGAGGGGGTTGCCACTTCCTTCTCCAGTGAACGAAAGTGAAAAGTGAAAGTGAAGTCGCACAGTCGTGTCCGACTGTGTGCGACCTCATGGACTGCAGCCTACCAGGCTCCTCCGTCCATGGGGTTACGGCTGCCTTTTCCAGAGGCTGATCACCCAGATCCTGATGCAGCTGCCTCCTAAGAGACCATGCCTCTGGGGAAGCTTCAGCTGAAACACCCAGCGTACATACCTGTAGTTCTCACAGTGTACTATACAGGATAATCTGTCTGGGGGTGTGTGTGAAAGAAAGTGAAAGTGGGTCGTGTCTGACTCTGCGACCCCATGGACTATACATTCCATGGAATTCTCCAGACCAGAATATTCTTCACCAGGGGATCTTCCCAAGCCAGGGATCGAACCCAGGTCTCCCCCACTGCAGGCAGATTCTTTACCAGTTGAGCCACAAGGGAAGCCCTGTGGTGGGTAGGAGTGCAAAATGCAGATTCGTGAGCCCCAGCTGTGGAGATTTCTGATTCAGTAAATCTGGAGGGGGGCCCTAATTTCCATTTGAAGCACCATCTATTTATTTTCTCTCCAACTTCGCAATGTGAAGCCCTTTTGAGAAACACTGATTTGCATCCCCACAGGCTATAATATCATCTCACAGCCTGTACTCAGAGACAGGCTGGAAGAGGACTCATTTGTTCACTCCCTTGTCAAACACCTACTGAATCCTTGCATCCTACCAGTCACCACTGGGCACCTTTGCAATCACACTGTTCATCTTCCTCTCTCAGGCTTGAGATCCCCATCAAGGGATCAATCCTAGAATCCAGTAAAGAGTCAGCCTATCCTTTCTTACGTTCACCCCGTCAAATAATTCTCTCCACTATGAGAGGGAAATAGTCCCCCTTTGCAGAAAGAACACTGCCATGTTTACAGAAATTCTGCCAATAAATTGATCCCTAATGGTTATTTTATAGGATACCAATGTTCCAATGATACAGTGAAGAAGGAATCTTATTACCAAGATCCCTTCTTTCACAGGCAAAAATAATAAATCCACTCAGTTCAGTTCAGATCTGAAAATCAAATGATGCTGAGTATGTTTCATTGCCATGTGAACTTTGTAAGTCCAAGATAGACAAAAATCCTGGTAGTGTATAGTGGGATAAATTACATTGCTACAAATAAAACAAACTAAAATTCCATTAGAAATTTTAAATTGCCATGCTATGGTCCCCTGGAGGAATTGAAGGAGAGTATTTTCTTAGAAACTATAATGAAAATTGCATATCCCACTATAGTTTTTCAGACTATAGCTGAAAAACACCATCTGTTCAGTGGCCAAAACTTAACTATGCCAGAGTACACTTATTTTTAACTTTCTGATCATTAGAAACGCTTTTGTTCTAGAGAGGCCTTTAAAGGTCATTAAATCTGACCTTTCACTCTGCACTCAATACTGCTTTATAACATCGCAGCTGCATTTGTGCCCACAGCCTCTGCGTGCATTCCTTTGGGTCAAGAGGTTCACTGCCTCCCGGAGTTCAGTCCATCCTGAGTGTGTTTTTAGGACATTCTATCTCACATCCTGTCTGAAAAGCAGGAAATGCCAGTGGTTCTTCAAGAAAGACTTTTCCCTCTGAGAACCGAGCAGGGAGCCTGGATTGGGATAGCATCTCGGCTGCATTGATAAGAAACCTGTTTCCGTGCCTTAAATGAGGCAGGGCTTAATTCCTCTTACCTAACAGGAAGCCCAGAAGACAGCCCAAGTGAGAGAAGCTCTTCAAGGATGTCCTCCAGGAACCAGGCTCCTCCTATCTTTCTGTTCTACCATCTTTCACATGTGGCTCTTGTTCTTGCTTGTAAGATGATCGCCGCTCCTCCGGCATCATGTCTACAGTACAGACAGGCCAGGAAGGGGAGAAGCTGGAGGAGGTGAGGGGGCATGACACCTGTATGAGAAGGCAAAACCTTCCTGGAACTACCACTTAGACTTCAGCTTACGTCTCATTGGCCACCACCCTGTCACATAACCACTTCGAACTTCAAAGGAGTACGGGAGCATAGGTTATATTCACAGGGAAGAGGGCTAGGACAGTTATGGTGTAGGATAATTAGAAGTCACAGCCACAGCCTGAGAGCAGTAACAGGTAATGTACGCTAAGTGACTGATGAAACCTTAGGGGCTTCCTGCTAATGCTCAGTAGCTAGGTCTTCTCAGACTCTTTGTGAGCCCACAGACTGTAGCTCACCAGGCTCCTCTGTCCATGGGATTTTCCAGGCAGGAATCCTGAAGTGGGTTGCCATTTCCTCCTCCAGGGGATCTTCCTGATCCAGGGACCAAACCCATGTCTCCTGCATTGAGAGGTGGATTGTTTACCACTGAGCCACCTTTTAGGGGCTTCAGTTCAGTTCAGTCACTCAGTCTTGTCCGACTCTTTGCGACCCCATGAATCACAGCACGCCAGGCCTCCCTGTTAGGACAAGATTATAGCAACTCCTTTCTCTATTTCTGTAACATCCGTTTAGATATTTGTACACAGTGATCATTTCTTTTCCTTTTTCCCCTCCCAAGTGATGCCTTTCCCAGGCTTGTCTCTGAAAACACTCTCATTTGTTTATATTCCAGGTGTGGCCTGACCTATAAAAAGTGATGCAGAGTCATCTTCCTCCTGCTGTTTACCATGCTATTATTAACAGAGACTAAAATCCCCTGAACGGAAATAACCTGCTGTCAGTTCATACAGAGCGTGCCTTGAACTCAGACGCTCGTGGGAAGGGATGGTACCAAGGGGGCACACATCACTGAGTACCTACCCTGTGACAGGCACTCCACTATCTCCTTTGTAAGGCATCCATTCAGAAGATATTCCCCGCCTCCAGGCCATATCAACCTCATTTGGCTATTGCAAGGCTGCTTTTGTGGATCCAAGGAAGCACTTTACATTATCACTGCTAACTTCCATCCTTCATGCTGTCAGATTTAGTCCATTGCTCCTGAGCTCTGATTATTATTCCATGGACGACAAAGCTAGCATTTTTAGCTCTAAGTCACCTTAAAATATGATATATCTTTGGCACTAGGATTGTGCTCATTTGTAATAATAATTTTTAAAAAACCCAAATAATAGTTGCTAACATGACAGAAGTTAATTCAAGAAGTCTGGAATTGTCAGTGGAATTGATGCACAAAATTGTCAGATATGCAGATACCGTCTATCTTCTTGTTCCATCATGCATGTATTCTAATCTCAAGGTCACTTTGTTGTTCAGAATGGCTGCTGAGCCTCTAAGCATCACATCTGTATTCCAGCTGGTGGAGAAAGGAAATTGAGGAAGGGGCATTGGCCCTTCCTTTTAAAGACAATTTCCTGGTAGTTACATGTTATTTTTACTTACATGCTATTGGCCAGAACTGAGTCACATGGTCACAGTCTAGCTGCAAGGGGGAGCTAGGAAGTGTAGGCTTTGTTCAGGATGGCTATATATATATCCATTTAAAAACTAGATGACTGTTATCATCAAAGATTAAGTAAAAAGTTATTGGAAGACAACCTATAATAGTGTTGGCCACTTCATTCTTCATCTACAACAGTGGTAAAAACATTAAACTGTTCAAGACTGAGGCAAAAATATCCAGCAATAATAAGAGATAATATTCATTGAGCATTTACTATGTGCCAGGCACTGCCCTGGGCTTCCCTGGTGGCTCAGATAGTAAAGAATCTGCCTGCAGTGCAGGAAACCTGGGTTTAATCCCTGGGTTGGGACGATCCCCTGGGAGAAGGCATAGCAACCTACTCCAGTATTCTTATTGGGAGAACTCCATGGACAGAGGAGCCTGGAGGGCTATAGCCCAGGGGGTGCAAAAAGTCGGACAAGACTGAGTGACTAACACGAACAGGCACTGCTCTATGTACTTTACATTTAATAAATGTAGTTAATCATCACAAAAACGTCCTTTGGTTGGGCACTATTATAACACCATTATATAGGTGGGAAAACAGAGGCCTAGAGATCTGATGCCCAAAGTCATATAGTTCATAAGGGATACAAGTGTGCTTGAATTGGAGTTCATGTTCCTAATTATTCACTGTAATGCATTACCTTTGGGCAATGTGTGAGAGATGTAAACTTCTGTCTTATTTTGGCAACAGTTATTTGGGGAGTTTTTTGTTTACTCACATCTAGAGTTGGTCTTCTCTACTGGAATCTTCTCTTGGATTGAAATTACTTAGCAAGGCTTGGGCTTGGTCCTTTAATTAAAGACTATTCCACCCATTTATCTTCTCAGGTCTGCTTAGCTCTTAAGACTTGTCCTTTGTAATTTGGATAAACAGGATCAGTTCCCAGAATCAGGCTTATGCTGAAGAAAAATGGGAGATATGACCTAAAAGAGAGGAGAGCAAGTCTGGCAGTCCAGCAAATACATCATGGCCGTATGGTGCTATATATGGGAGAGTTCAAGGGCTTTGGGTTTTTGTCTTTGAGTGTTAGAGTTCTTTATTCTTGGTATTAAACCCTTATCAGATACATGATTCACAAATATTTTCTCCCATACTGTGGGTTGTCTTCTCGTACTTTAAAGAAGTGTCTGTTGAAGCAAAACATTTTTAATTTCCGTTGTATCTGAGAAACTATCGCCAAATCCAAGGTCATGAAAATTCACCTGTTTTTGTCTACAGGTTTGTACTTTTAGCTCTTATATTTAGGTCTTTGATCTTTTTAGTGAACTTTTGTATATGATGTGAGATAGGGGTCCAGTGGAGTTGTATACACATTATTTATTGGAAAGATTATTCTTTCCACATTGAGTAGTTTGGCAATCTTGCTGAAAAAATCAGTTGACAACAGACCACACTTTTATTTATGTACTTTTAATTCTTTCTATTTTATTGATTTTTATATCTATGTGTGTGTCAGTATCCCCATTTTTTTTGATTGCTATAACTTCGTAGTTCAGTTCAGTTCACTTCACTCAGTCATGTCCAACTCTTTGTGACCCCATGGACTGCAGCACACCAGGCCTCCCTGTCCATCACCAACACCCAGAGCTTGTTCAAACTCATGTCCATCGAGTTGGTGATGCCATCCAACAATCTTGTCCTCTGTTGTCTCCTTCTCCTCCTGCCTTCAATCTTTCCCAGCATCAGGGTCTTTTCCAATGAGTCAGTTCTTTGCATCACGTGGCCAAAGTCAGCTTTAGCATCAGTCCTTCCAGTGAATATTCAGGACTAATTGATTTCTTTTAGGATTGACTGGTTTGATCTCCTTGTAGTCCAAGGACTCTCAAGAGTCTTCTCCAACATCACAGTTCAAAAGCATCAATTCTTTGGCACTCAGCTTTCTTTATGGTCCAACTTTCACATCCATATGAGTATTGGAAAAACCATAGCTTTGACTATATGGACCTTTGTGGGCAAAGTAATGTCTCTGCTTTTTAATATACTGTCTAGGTTGGTCATAGCTTTTCTTCCAAGGAGCAAGCATCCTTTAATTTCATGGCTGCAGTCACCATCTTCAGTGATTTTGGAGCCCAAGAAAATAAAGTCATTTTGTTACTAACTTTGTATTAAGCTTTGAAATCAGGAAGTGGTAGTTCTCCAATTTTATTATTCTTTTTCACAATTGTTTTGGCTATATGGGCTTCCTTGTAATTCCATATGAATTTTTGAATCACTATTTCCATTTCTACAAAACAAAAAGACCTTTAGGATTTTGATAGGGATTACATGGATTTGGCTTTGGGTACTATTACCATCCTAACAATATTCATTCTTCCAATCCATGAATGTGTGTCTTCTCATTTACTTTTGTCTTTGTTCATTTGTTTCAATGGTATTTTATAGCTTTCAATGTGAACATCTTGTACCTCCTTGGTTAAATACAATCTCAATATTGTATTCTTTTGATGTCCTTGTGAGTAGTATTGTTTTCTTCATTTCCTTTTGGATTGTTCATTGCTAATGCATGGAAATAAAACTGGTTTTTATGTGTGGAGATTATATCCCATAACAGTGCTTAAATTGTTCATTAAGTCTAATTGGTGTATCTGTAGGAATTGTTTATGGTTTTCTATCTATAAGATAATGTCATCTAAGAAGAAAGTTTACTTTTTTCTAATTTGAGTGCCTTTCATTTCTTTTCTTACCTAGTGACCCTGGCTAGGACCTTCAGTACAACGCTGAATAGAAATGGCTAGAGAGGCATACTTGTCTTGTTATTGACCTCCGGTGGAAAGCTTTTGGATTTCCCCACTGAGCATGATGTCAGCTGTGGGCGTTCTGTGAACACCCTCTAACAGGCTGAGCAAGTTTCCCCTACTGCCGTCACAATGATTCTTTCCTTCTAATATTCAAGTATCAGGTATTCCCTTGCTAGAAATCCTGCAGTGAGTCCCTATTTTCTTCAGCATGAAATCAAGTCGCTTAGTATGGCCCAAAGACCCTCGAGATCTGATGCCTGTTGGCTTCTCCCTTTCCATGTCCCCACACCTAGTCTTCAGTACAGTCATAGACATCATTTCTCCACATATGTCGTTGCCTCTGCTTGGGACACTTACCTCCCTTTCTCCCACCTCCTGCCTCTCTGTGCTACTCCTGTGTTAACTCCCTTAGAGCAGGTGGGACATTATATTACAATCATCTGTTTAACCCTTTGCCTTCCTAAACAGTCCATGAAGTTTTGGAAGGCAAAGACTAGGTCTCTTTTTCTGTATCCTTAGCGAATACAGGACTATGTAAATGTCTTTGGAATAAACAAACACTTCCTATTTCATTTATACTTTTGTGTCTTATAAGTCTTAATGGAGGCTGATGTGGCTACAAATGAGGTAACAAATTCAGTTAAACCATCAGGTAGTTACATGCTTGGACTTTACCAGCTCAGGTCCCCAATCTGAGAGCCATATGCAGATTATTTTTGTTTTCACAAGAACTTGAAGAAGGTATATTACCTTTTTCCATAAGAGGGTACAATTTTATAAATCTTGCTACTGTCCTTTCTTTTAAGGTTGCTAGGAAGCTCTAAGTACTTAATGCTTAATTGTCCTGTAAACATATTAGTCCTAGAGTCTAGCATATTTGTTTCTTCCTGTTTATGTCTTTGTTTTTCTGTTTTTATTTTAATAGTCTTATTTTGCATAAGCCTTTTCAGGAAAAATTGGAACATAAATATATGAGTATACATATATACATATATATATACACACTAAAAATACACTATATGTATTTCTTGTTAGCAGAGAAGCACACAGATGGTTAAGGTGACAATGAAGAAGAACAGAGTTAGAGCCACTGAGAAAAAGTTTGTAGTTACCTTAGCTGTAAAAGCCATTGTTAGGTTGGGGGTCTCTTAAAAAACAAACAAACAAGAAATTAGGTAGACTTTCTTCATCAGGGAATAGAAAAAAAATCTGCTGGCGAAAAGGAGTAGTTTTAGTCCTTCAAACTCCTTTCCAAATGGCTCCTTCATATCATTACAGAGATTTTGCATCACAGCACTGAGAAGAAGAGGGAAACGTTGAATTCCCGTATCAGTGAACGGCGGGCTCAGAGCCTGATGGACTTGACCATTCGGAGCAAGTCCCTATCTTGAAATGAAGTCGCATACCCCATGCTGAGTGGCGTACCCTTTACATCTGCCCAGATTTAATCAGTCACGGGTCTATAGATTTCCCATTGGAATCTTCCTCTTCCTCCTTTCCCCTCTCCCAAGTCTCCCCACAGGCTCTTGACAACTCTCAACTGATGTCTGAACGAAGGTGCACAACTCCCATATCCCCTCTGGGGTCACTTCTTGACTCTGGGTTTTCTAAATGACTGAGATTTCCTCTGGTTGCTATAGGATGGCCCCCGCTATTCCTCTGGGGATTCTTCTCCCTTCCTCCCTCCGGCTCTTTCATCATCTGGCTCATTCTCCCTCCTCCTTCAGGACTCAGCTCAGTTTCTCCTAATAGCCCAGCATACCTCTCTATGTCTTCCAGAAGCACCCTCATTGCCATCTGTCTTCTTCATGGGGTTATGAGCTACTTCAGATCAGGGAGTTGGTATTTTCCATTGAATTCCCAGAATACAAATCCTGCAGCCCAGAGAAGGTCCCAGGAAATGTCTGCTGAAAAGAAGTGAATATACACAGCACACTGCTGGAGATACGCTGAGTAAATGCATCCAAAACAGGCCTCACTCATCATATTTTCCACAGACTATGAGATGTGGGCTCACCAGCGCCACTACTCTATCACTTCTTTTGTCCCCCTCCTAATTCTTCTATGTTTATTAAGTCCTTCCCACTCCTTCCTCTCACTTTGGAGTTCTCTAATTAAAAATTCCTTAATCCATTTGGATTTGACTTAGATTTGTTTTCAAAGTGAAAGCCAACTGTGCTAAACACAGTTTATGAAATGATTTTTTCTTATTCATTTGAGGTATTGTTTTAGCTCTTAAATTCCAATAAATAATAGAATTGGAGGGACTGTCTTTTCTACTCTATTGGCCTATTATCACATGAGTTAATAGTCATTTTATTATACTTACCTGGATATTTGTTTTTTATGTTAATTATATTTTCACTAAAAACTATAGAGGTTATTAAAAATATACTTCAGTTCAGTTGCTCAGTCATGTCTGATTCTTTGCAACCCCATAGACCGCAGCATGCCAGGCTTCCCTGTCCATCACCAATGCCTAGAGCTTTCTCAAACTCATGTCCATGGAGTTGGTGATGCCATCCGATCATCTCACCCTCTGTCATCCCCTTCTCCTTCTGCCTTCAATCTTTCCCAACATCAGTCCTTCCATGAATTGGTCTTTTCCAATGAGACAGTTCTTTGCATCAGGTGGCCAAAGTATTGGAGTTTTAGCTTTAGCATCAGTCTTTACAATGAATATTCAGGACTGATTTCCTTTGGGGTTGACTTGTTGAATCTCCTTGCAGTCCAAGGGACTATGAGCGGTCTTCTCCAACACCACAGTTCAAACCCATCAATTCTCTGTTGTTCAGCTTTCTTTATGGTCCAACTCTCACATCCATATATGACTAATGGAAAAACCATAGACTAGATGGACCTTTGTTGGCAAAGTAATGTCTCTGCTTTTTAATATGCTGTCTAGGTTGGTCATAGCTTTTCTTCCAAGGAGCAAGCATCTTTTCACTTCATGGCTGAAGTCACCATCTGCAGTGATTTTGGAGCCCCCAAAATAAAGTCTGTCACTGTTCCCATTGTTTCCCCATCTATTTCCCATGAAGTGATGGGACCAGATGCCATGACCTTCATTTTTTTTGAATGTTGAGTTTTAAGCCAGCTTTTCACTCTTCTCTTTCACTTTCATTAAGAGGCTCTTCACTTTCTGCCATATCGGTGGTGTCATCTGCATATCTGAGGTTACTGATATTTCTCCCGGCAATGATTTCAGCTTGTGCTTCATCCCGCCCAGTATTTTGCATGATGTACTCTACATATAAGTTAAATAAGCAAGGTGACAATATATAGCTTTGATGTACTCTTTTCCCAATTTGGAACCAGTCCATTGTTCCATGTCTGGTTCTAACTGCTGCTTCTTGACCTGCATACAGATTTCTTAGGAGGCAAGTCAGGTGGTCTGAGATTTCCATCTCTTGAAGAATTTTCCACAGTTTGTTGTGATCCACACAGTCAAAGGCTTTGGCATAGTCAACAAAGCAGAAGTAGATGTTTTTCTGGAACTCTCTTGCTTTTTTGATGATCCAGCAGATGGCAGCAATTTGATATCTGGTTCTTCTGCCTCTTCTAAATCCAGTTCGAACAACGAGTTCTCGGTTCACCTACTGTTGAAGCCTGGCTTGGAGAACTTTGAGCATTACTTTGCTAACATAAGAGATGAATACAATTGTGTGGTACTTTGAACATTCTTTGGCATTGCCTTTCTTTGGGATTGGAATGAAAACTGACCACTTCCAGTCCTGTGGCCATTGCTGAGTTTTCCAAATTTGCTGGCATATTGAGTGTGGTATTTTCACAGCATCATCTTTTAGGATTTGAAACAGCTCAACTGGAATTCCATCACCTCTACTAGCTTTGTTCTTAGTGATGCTTCCTAAGGCCCACTTAACTTTGTACTTCAGGATGTCTGGCTCTAGGTGAGTGATCACACCATCGTGGTTATCTGGGTCATTAAGATCTTTTTGTATAGTTCTTCTGTGTATTCTTGCCACCTCTTCTTAATATCTTCTGCTTCTCTTTGGTCCCTACCATTTCTGTCCTTTATTGAGCCCATCTTTGCATGAAATGTTCCCTTGGCATCTCTAATTTTCTTGAAGAGATCTCTAGTCTTTCCCATCTTATTGCTTTCCTCTATTTCTTTGCATTGATCACGGAGGAAGTCTTTCTTATCTCTTATCTCTGAACTCTGCGTTCAGATGGGTATATCTTTCCTTTTCTCCTTTGCCTTTAGCTTCTCTTCTTTTCTCAGGTATTTATAAGGCCTCCTCAGACAACCATTTTGCCGTGCTACATTTCTTTCTCTTGGGCATGGTCTTGAACATTGCCTCCAGTACAATGTCATGAACCTCCATCCATAGGTCTTCAGGCACTCTGTCTATCAGATCTAATCCCTTGAATCTATTTGTCACTTCCACTGTATAATCATAAGGGATTTGATTTAGGTCATACCTGAATGGTCTGTGGTTTTCCCTACTTGATTAAATTTAAGTCTGAATTTTGCAATAAGGAGTTCATGATCTGAGCCACAGTCAGCTCTTGGTCTTGTTTTTGCTGACTGTATAGCGCTTCTCCATCTTCATTTGCAAAGAATATAATCCATCTGATTTTGGTATTGGCCAACTGGTGATGTCCATGTGTAGAGTCTTCTCTTCTGTTGTTGAAAGAGGGTGTTTGCTGTGACCAGTGCATTCTCTTGGAGAAACTCTGTTACCCTTTGTCCTGCTTCATTTTGTACTCCAGGGCCAAACTAGCTTGTTAATCCAGGTATCTCTTGACTTCCTACTTTTGTATTCCAGTCCCCTATGATGAAAAGGACATCTTTTTTTGGTACTAGTTCTAGAAGATCTTGTAGGTTATCATAGAACCCTTCAACTTCAGCCTCTTCGGCATTAGTGGTTGGAGCATAGACTTGGATTACCATGATATTGAATGGTTCACCTTGGTAACAAACATAGACCATTCTGTCATTTTTGAGATTGCACCAAAGTATTGCATTCTGGACTCTTTTGTTGACTATGATGGCTACTCCATTTCTTCTAAAGGATCCTTGCCTACAGTAGTACATATAATGGTTATATGAATTAAATTTTTCCATTCCAGTTCATTTTAGTTCACTGATAAAAAACTATCGAGGAATATTTTAAATATTTAAATACAGATAAACAAAGAAAAATTAAATTACCCTAAGGTCACATCCAAGAGATAACCATTGTTCTCATTTTGATGTAAAAGAGTGGTAGCTGACTCTCACTTAACCATATTTCCATATTAACTAACTCCCTCCAGTCCTTTGGAGAACGTGCTGGCTGATGTCCATAGCAGACTGAATGGTCCAGGAGAACAGCCTATGTGCTGTTCTCAGCATCAGCAAACCATGCTTAGCAAGAGTCAGGTATGTTTATTTCAACACATTATGCCATGTTCTGTGGTTACTAAAATGGTATGATTATTAAAATACTACATATATGGTAAAAAACAATGAGTATGAAGAGAGTAATTTCTATGAAAGCTAAGGCGAATGCTTTGGGAAGACTATGCAAGTGAAAGTCACTCAGTCATTTTCTGACTCCCACCAGGCTCCTCTGTCCATGATATTCTCCAGGCAAGAGTACTAGAGTGGGTTATCATCCCCTTCTCCAGGGGACCCTCCTGACCCAAGGATCATACCTAGTCTCCCACATTGTGTGCAGATTCTTTACCATCTGAGCCACCAGGGAGCCCTACTGGAAAGACTATAAAGATACTAAAACTACCACTCTTGAGTTAAGTGTGCATGAGAATTATAAACATTGGCAAGAAAGAAAAACCTAGCAGTCTGTACTCAGCTTGCTGCATCATTCAGCATCTCTAAATTCTTGATCCATTTTAAAGAAACCAATATTTCACATTATTACATTTTTTTTTGGTGGTTTACATTATTGGTATGTTTAATGCTGCCAAAAGAAAGACAATAGACAACTTCAGAAGACTTAAAGTGTCATATATAGAACTAATATTTAGGTCAAAGCTTGGCCAATGATCATTTACTTGTTGTAGTTTTAAAAAACATTTCTTTTATAATGACTTTCCTCCTTAACCAGTCTTTTCAATTAACCAATCAACAAGCAATGCTTATAGAATTGGTTAAGAGGGCATCTATTATATCCTCAGTCATTTAAAGATGTATAAACATATTGATTTTATATGAGATCATGCTGTAAATATTGCTTTATGCCTTTTTACATTGACTATATTGTAGACATCACTTCAAGCCATTAAAGATCAGAACATTTTTAGTACCTACCTCATCCCTCCCGTTGAAGTTCTATTTAATGTTTCCTTTTATTAGAGATTTAAAACTATGTTCCTTTCTTGTTGTCCTCTTCACAAGACTGACAGAAAACTTGGAGTTAATCTTATGGTCAGTCTAGGGTTTCTTACAGCTAATCTCCTTTTCTGAATTTTCACATGCTTGTTTTAAAAAAAATTTTTTTTTCTAAATTTTCATATTAAAATTGTTTTTTGTTGTCAGTTGGAAGAATCCCTTCTAGCAGATAGAACAAATCAAACACAAACCCCTAAAATCCTGTCTCCAAATGTGAGGTTACAGTTTGAGTTTGGTTGAGTGAAAGCCCTTTTGCTTTGCCTTGAAGACAGTTCCTTACTGTCACCTCTCTGGTCTGACATACCTGGCCAAGGAGCTTATAACTACCTAGAGAGCTTTAAGATGCCTATTGAAATTGCTGATAAGCCCAGGAAATGGCATAAGAGCTTAGCTTTGCCTTTCTGGAAGCCTAAATGTAACCTAGGTACATCTTCTAAAATTATTTTTCTTAGGATTTGGACAGTAAAGAAGGCACAAAATCAAATTAAAGGCACAAACTATTCCTCACCTTCACTGCTACTTGCAACAACTAAAAATAATAATGTGAAGAGGCCTGGACTCGTGGTTTAGTTCCACAGCACCTGGACAAAAAAAGGAGGTCAAAGGGCCTTATGCGGCTTCCCTGGTGGCTTAGATGGTAAAACATCTGCCTACAGTGTGGGAGACCTGGGTTGTAATCCTGGGTTGGGCAGATCTCCTGGAGAAGGGGATAGCTACCCACTCCAGTATTCTTACCTGAAGAATTCCATGGACAGAGAAGCCTGGCCGCTATAGTCCATGGGGTCACAGGAGTCGGACACAACTGAGCAACTAACACTTTCACTTTCAAAGGGCCTCATAGGACTCTGGGTTCTTTCTGAACTTTTCAACAACCCCAGGAGCTTTGAGCACTATTTGAAGCTGAAGTTTCAATCACAGCTTATATTTCCAGTATGCATAAGCAGTATGCCTCCTAAAAAGACTCTCTAGATTTTCATTTATTTTCTAAAATTTGAGATTGAATAAAGATTATACTTCTCAGCCAAACAGATAGAAAAGATTTCTGGGTACCTTTCAGGGGTTTTTCACAGGCTCTTTAATCACTAGCTAGTCTATATAACTAGGAATTGTGCAAAAACCTGCTTGAAGACTACTGCCGCTCAAAAGAGAATGAACAGTCCAGAATGGTTAACATTCTTCATCATCTCAAACACCTGGAGTATCTGAGGAGTCCTCACCAAGGTTCTATGACAACTCCTTTTGGCAAGATGGTAGAGATCAACAACCAGGATTATAATCTGGGCATTATTCAACATGTGCTAATAAAAGCAGTCTATACAGAAGTCTCTGGAGAAAAATTACATTGGATTTTGGGTACTGTAAAAAAACCTTCCATTTTAAAAACACCCTTAGTCTCCAGTATCATTTAAAATATGATTAGTTTTAAACAAGCTTGATTTTTTTCCCAAACATTAATGGGGGCATAGCTATTGCCTAAATTTTGGCTCACCACAGTTTCACCAACTCACCAACTTAGCACCAGGCTTTGATTTATGTGCAGGGCACCGTACCAAGCACAATGAGTGTTTTCCATGGCAAACGTTATCTAACAGGCTTTTCCATCCTGCCTGGTGATTGAATTCAGTTCCAACCTTCATACTCAGACCTCGTACTCAGAGTGACTCAGACTCCAGCTAGGAAGGCTGGTCAGGCAATAGATGAACTTCATACTTTGGAAATTAGGTTTTACTTAGTATATTTACACGTATGTTTCACACTTCGGGGATCCTAGAACATGCTGAGGCACACTGGAAAGAAATAGCTGGGAAATTCCAGAGCACTCTTGCAGTGTATTGACCTAATCTGAAAACAAGATGTTGCCCACAATCACTTTCTACTGCAGTTAGCAGAATATGCCACCCCAAAGTATGACTGCAGAAGTTCAAGACATGCCATTTTCTTGAAAATGCTGCTTTGTTATACTGATTATTTTGAGCTGTAGGCACTTGAAAAACAGCAAATGCAGGCCAAGGCATTCTCTGAACTCTCCTTATCTCCCTAGACAGATTCTCTAAAAGAACTCAAATGTCATAAATCCCTTTCTCAGGAGTTTCATCAGTCAGGGAAGATTGACTCTTATCACAGAAGAGACTAGAAGTTGACACCACACCCAGACACACTTTGTCACAAGCTATCATGCCTCTCATCTATCCTTCTAAGGGCCCGTTCATCTTTCCTAAAAATTGTTTACTCTCCCCTAAAAGGCCTGCATCCTCTCTCCCCTTTCCCTATTAGGATGGTATTTAATTTGAATTCTAAGCCACTTAGAGGAGTTACTCATTTTCCCCTGGGTATTCCACATGTATACATGAGGCATACATGTTAATAAATTTCTGTGTGTTTTCCTCTTGTTAATCTGTCTTCTGTTATAGAGGCTCAGCTAAGAACTCAGGTATGGAGAACAATTATTTTTCCTCATCTACACTATTCACAACTCTGGGCATGGGAAAGTGTTACGACACAGCAGACAATGACATTATTTCCTATAAAATTTTATTTATTACATAAAAATTCTATACATTTGTTAGACTAAAATACAGTTTTCATTATAATTCTGGCAACTGAGTTAGTACACAGAAAACTTAGCATTAGATCAGCACTTTTGTTTCTAGATCATATTTCTGCACAAGGAAAACATTTCAAAGCTCCATTTTATATTGGCTCATTGTACTCTGAAGCCAGATGGAATTCCATCCAATTCAGAGCTCTTAGAATTTAATTTCCCAGCAAGATTTGATAACTCCAGAAAGTTAATTGCTTAATATCCATATTTTTAAAGTCCTCTGAGAGCACAACCCTCTGTAAAGTCTGAACTGTGTCAAGAATGACAGCCACAAATACCACAGGGCTATGGCCGTGTCCTTGGGGCATGTTCACAAGCAGCTACATGTTTATTTCGCTATCTGAATACAGTGTAGTGGCACTGTAATAAGGAAATATAATAAGGGGGAGGACCCTCAAAATCATGCTAAGGTAAAAGATACCAAACCAGGGAATTCATGGAAGGCTTAACTGTGATCCTAGTTTGTAGCGGACAAAGACCAAACGTGATACAAAAATTAATCGTGACACTATGAAATAGGAATGCAAATGGCAAAACAAAACCAAAGACAAAAAAGGCATCAGACTGAGAAATATGTGGCACCACAACACACTTCTCATGGTTGATTACAAAGTAGTGAGACACTGAATCACACTGATGGGCCTGTTTTGCTCAAGTCACCCCATACACTGGACAGGATCTGACAGTGGATGTGAGGCTCAGAGTAGGTTCCTTGGCACTGACTGATCTTTCAAACTTTGCTGCTTTATTCTAGGAGACTGTTCTAACTTAGGAGTTCAGGAAGGCTGTGTTACAAAGTACTTTGTTAGACTTTTTGTCTTCAGAAGATATGCTTTTGTCTTTGGTTGTTAGCCCAGAGCCCCTGTCATTTTCTTAGGTGCCCTCCACACTTTTCTCCCCACTCTAGTTAGTTGTAACAAACCAAATCAGCCAACAGCCCGCTGAATTAATTTCACCTGGTATAAGATCTACCAGACATGCACTCAGTGATCAAGGATATTCTGAGACAATATAACTGAAACTTCATTACGGGCTCCCAGCTTCTTTTATAGGATGGAAGAAATCCAGGAAACTTCAACAACGTCATAGTCTAGTAGTACTAATGCGACATAATGGAAGAAAGGTAACTTTCTCCCTCTGGTGTCTTTGAAAATAAAAATTAGCCAAAACAAGAGGGCCAGAAAGTTCTGAGAACAACTACTAGAACCCAGAGGATGGGGAAAATGTACTCAGCAGTCTGTCTTCCATCATCAGTTCCAAAGCTGTCCTAGCATTGTTTCATTCCTCTAAATTACTTCATACAATTTTTGAAAAAAATTCTGGCCTAATGGTCAACATGGTAAATGATGGAAGTGCTCACATTTTCTGGTGGCAGGTAGAATGGTCTGCAGGATGCTGGTAGGAAGTTCACTCCAGTCCTGGGCCCATTCATTTTCCTCAAGTCTTCTCAATGCTTAATCGCATAGGATGGTTTAACACATCTTCCTCAAAAAATCACTAACTCCAATTTCTGAGTTGATGAGATGAGTGGATAAGATTCCTAGGTGAACATCAGGATGTACCCCCTTTAGGTCACACACTCGTATGACAAAAAGGCGTTATCAAATGTGGATACTTACACTGGACTTAGGATTTTTTCCACCCAATATGGGAACTTCCATCTGTGGTCTCTCTCTTCACTACTGTGGAAGTTTCAGTAGAGCTCTTCTAGGGGTATGGGGTGGGGAAGGGAGCTGACTTTTTTAGTTTTTGGCTGCACCCCAGGCAAGTGGGACCTTAGTTCCCCAACCAGGGATCAAACCCATGGCCCTTGCAGTGGAAATGCAGAGTCTTAACTACTGGACAATTGGCAAAGTCCCTGATTTCTATTTTCTTCACCAGTCAGTTGTGACATTCCCATTGCTTTCTTCACCTTGAAAATACAGGTAATATTTGATGTCTGACTGTAAGTCATGACCACTGGAATCAAATCTTAGAATAACTTCAGACTCTTTTAAGGATGTCTGCCTGCTTTTCAAGGGCCCAGAGGACCCTCCAGCACTCTTAATAGTAAGGGGGTAAAGTGGAAGTCGCTCAGTCATGCCCACCTCTTTGTGACCCCATGGACTATTCAGTCCACGGAATTCTCCAGGCTAGTATACTGGAGTGGGTAGCCTTTCCCTTCTCCAGGGGATCTTCCCAACCCAAGGATAAAGCCCAGGTCTCCCTCACTGCAGGCGAATTCTTTACAGCTGAACCACAAGGGAAGCCCAAGAATACTGGAGTGGGTAGCCTATGTCCCTTCTCCAGGGGATCTTCCTGACCCAGGAATCAAACCGGGGTCTCCTGCATTGCAGGCAGATTCTTTACCAACTGAGCTATCAGGAAGCCCAAGGGGGCAGCTATAAGGGGCTAAATGGGAAGAAATTCTAAAGAAGGAAGGTGAAGCGAGCCTGGGCAGTGGAAGCAGTCCCGTTGGCAGCGGCCCCAGGCGGCTCTAGTGGTGACTGGAAACCACTCAGAACGGGAGGAAACACCCCCTCCTCCCGATTCAACGCTTGGAGAAAAACAACCGTTAATTTCTCCCCTCAGCATCTGCCACTGAAAATTGTTGTCAACTATGAACTACAGTGAGGCTGCTAATTTATCATC
Organism: Nanger dama; assembly: GCA_917880005.1. Classification (NCBI taxonomy): domain Eukaryota; kingdom Metazoa; phylum Chordata; class Mammalia; order Artiodactyla; family Bovidae; genus Nanger; species Nanger dama. The sequence goes on along the minus strand of CAKJTW010000025.1, from coordinate 21,712,119 downwards.
TTCAAATGTTCTGTCATGTTGACTGAGATCTATTTTTAGACAGAGATTTACTGTTAACACTATGCCATAAATGTCACATCTGAGCGACAATGTTAAAGAATCTAGTGTTTTGGTAGATGGATAATTATAGATTCCCTACTTATTTCCTTTCGGGTTTTCTTGTCCATTGTAAATAATTTGGTACCTTGCCAAAAATTCATCCCAGGACACAGACATCCTCATACCTTCAAGGAAGGAAATCTTGGAAATTCAGTGTTTATCGTCCTGCTTTTCATTCACATTGGGGTAGTTTCTACTTTCAAAGCTGGAACTAAATTAAAGTTTTCAAGTTATATAAAAAAAATGAGTCCAGACAACAAGGTCGTACTGTATCAGAGAATTATATTCAGTATCCTATGATAAATCATAATGGAAAAGAATTTTTTAAAATATTTCTATCTGAATCACTTTATTGTACAGCACAAATTAACACTGTGAATCAACTTCAATTAAAAAAGGATGATTCCACGTCTGAAGTTGGTAAGCACCGCCTTAAAAGTATCTTCACTGGAGGCCTAATCACTACTTCATTTCAAAACACAAACCAACTTTAGAGTAGCCTCTGACTTGTGTTCATTAGGCTCTAAGGGGGTCAGGTGGAGGCTGGCAGTCTGAGGGTCCTGAAATTCTGCCAGTATTTTAAATATTCATAGGTAGGCTATGAGACTTTGAGAGAAAGATAGTTCATTGCTTCCATAAGCTTCTCAAAGATCCCCACAAAAGATTACAAACCTGCTTTTGAATGTGTGCGTGCCAAGTCGCTTCAGTCGTGTGCGACTCTTTGCGACCCTATGGGCCATAGCCCACCAAGCTCCTCTGTCCATGGGACTCTCCAGGCAAGAATCACTGGAGTGGGTTGTCACGCCCTCCTCCAGGGGATCTTCCCAATGCAGGGATCAGACTCGTGTCTCTTATGTCTACCTGTATTGGCAGGCAGGTTCTTTACCTCTGGTGCCACGTGGGAAGCCCCTTGCTTTCTTAGCAAATAAAAGTGAGAGAGTTCTGAAACATTTGGAAATTACAACCTTTTGATGTTCAGCTAGATCTTGACTAGACTTTGAGTTACTTGAATGCTTTACTATTCTGAATTCCTTGGTCTACAGTGTTATTTCTCAGGAAATCATTCATGCTGTAAAACTGAGTATCAAAACTGAATAAAATAGCCTAATATTTGGGTCCCTAACAACTGCATGTCTTTTTTTTTTTTTTTTACAAATTTACTAATGAATTCCTTTAGAAAATATCAAACTTAAATCCTTCTTATCTAATGTAGAAAAGTAATAACTGTTCCTGTGATATTGAAATGGAAGCACAATTTGTCTTTTTATACACATATAAAAATGATATGGGGAGGAAGAGGGGGTACTGTAGTATTTCCATAGAAAAGGTTTTCCACAGAAATTCTCAAGTTTAAAAACTCTGTATTGAAGTTTTTTTATAAGAAAGATATCTTCAAAGATTTAAATCTTGGATTAAAATTTCCCTCTTAATTAAAACTTGGGAGAATAAGAATTTGACTCAAATTTATGAAACATGAAGGGGGAAAATATGCTATTTAAAATTTTTAAGTGTATACAACATGCTTTGTATTTTGTTTTCTAAGTTTGCCAGCTTTATATTTTTTCTTGGCACATTCAAGGCTCCTGCTTTTTCACAGTTTGGGCTGTGTGCCATGAAAAAGATGAGCTAATTCTAAAAGCAGCCACTGTCTATGAAGAAAGAGTACTTTTCAAGTGGGCCAACATGTTTTCCTTAGTACACAAAGATACATGAATATGCATTTAAAGCAAAAGGCATTCTACATTGTGACTATATAATACACAAAGCTCTGCTTTATGCATTTACTTATGAACTCACAATTTTCTAATATATATCCACAGACCACATCTTAACAACTCTAGGCAAGCCAGTGTAGTGCACTTTCCATTTGTCAGATGGAATATATGAAGAGAATACAGAAATTAACTGTGGCAGGTACACTGATAAGCCTCCACATTCTGGGGATTTCATTTTTATTTTTTTAAGTAACAGTAAAAAAGAAGAAGAAAAGCAGTAGAAAACTTACTGAAAGGTGAAAACTTATAAAGACCTTTCTGAAGGAAACGTCTCAGAGGTATGTTAAGGCTACTGGAAACTCCAAAATTCAAGTGAGGTTACTGATCAAAAATAAAATAAAACATTCAGGTCACCATAACTATCAGCTCTAGTTTTGAGAATGACCGTAGAATTCTACATTGAAGGCCTTTCAGTGGTCTTTATCAGCTAGTAGTGGTGCTTGGTAGAAACGGTCTGGGCCTTAGGGGCATTAATACAGGCTCATGAACATTTGGTACTTGTAGTAAGGGAGAGGGTGGGAGGAGCCTTACTCTGGTTTCAAGTGGTTCAGGACCACAACACAGGAAGGAGTCATCTCCTCACTACCCTCTAGCGGGGTGAAATCTTGAAACTGCCCTGGAAGATAACAGAGCCCTTGGCAGACCAAGATCAGTGGTATTGGGAACTGGCAGCTTAATGCCTTTCGCTGAAAAAAAAAAAAAAATAAGAGGGAGCATCTGTACAAAGGGGAAACTTATTTGCCACATAACTTTTAAACAGACTCAGTGAGTGGCCCCTCCTCAACCATTGGGGAAAAAGTTGAGGGACCAACATACAGTTAAGCTACTTAAACTGCAGTAACTTAGTACTTAATTATGCAATAGGCTAGGATAAAAGTTCTAATCCTTAAACATTAAACACTGCATTAAATGGTTTAAAGGAACAACCTGCTTTGAGCTGTGCTCATCCTTATAAGGATTATACAATCTCAGTGCTCTAGCTAAATTCCTAATGTTTACCTAATGTACTGGTAAGCCTCCCATAGAAGATGGGTCTCTCGGATTTATACCGAAATATAACCTCTTTCCTTCCCTATCATATACAGCAGAGCTTAATCTTCAGGCAGGAGCCCAGAAAGTCTGAATCAGGCACCAGAGCCTGAATTTTCCGATGGCAGCAACAATTATGATTCTCTTCTCACTGTAATTACCCTTGATGAGAGAGGACACTCACTACAACTCTGGAAATAGGTGTCCTGAACACGCTTTTGAAGATACACCACAGAAAAAGACAAAAACCACAACACAGAGCCAGTGGTTTATAAAAGTATGCAGGCAACCACATCTCACAGATAATTTTTGTTCTTCATCTATTCTTCTCACTTGGGCAGAGATGGAGGCAGGGAGCAAATAGCAGTAAGGCAGCCCAGAGCTAGCTGAGGAATGACTCGTGATGAATGAAAGCGGCAGCAGGACTATTCAAACATAACCTCAAAACATTCAAATATTGCTAAAAAGCCTCTGTGAGTCTTTCTAAAATGCCTCAAGGAATGAAGCTCATGAGAGAGTGATATTCTATAAATCAAATATCTCTCTGTGTGTGCCTGTGTAATATCATGCCTGTGCATAATAATATATGCACATCTGCATATATCTACCTGTATGGCACACACATTCACTGAAGGGGAAACAGGCTGGCCATTAATTTGGAACACAAATGACATGGTTACACATAGATCATAATTTCTAAACACAATGTTAGTAAAACAAAATTTATTTGTAAAACAGGACCTGTTATATAAAATGGCACACAATCCAGTTATACAAAAATACAAAATTTCTTTCTGATTACAGTTCTAGTTGCAAATGATAATTAGAAAGCATTCCTGGTGGCTTCCAAATAGCTGAGATTGCGAGCATACGGAACAGGAGCAGCAACAGTCCATGGTGCTGGGATGTCCAAGTGAGCAGAACCTAATTTCCAAATGCAAGACTTCCAGCAGGTCACTTTGGAGGGACACCTCCTAAAATAACTAGCTCCTGGAATGTCTTCTGTTTTGATACTCATCTTCTAGACTTTTGCCAATCCTAAATTTAGTTTACAATGTTTCTTAATGTCCAAAATCTGTGTGGCTATGAAACAGAAGGTAGGCTAAATTTTCTTACATGATTTGCTCTCTCACCTATTTGGATGATTAGTTACATGATTATATTTATTCCATTTCAAATGATATAAAAGAGCACAATGATACCATTTAGTGACATCAGATGTTAGATGTTAACTTCTGGAGAATTATTGTTTCAAATTAGCTACTCTCATAATATTCTTTTCCGTGATCTTGCCAAGACATGAGCTCTTGTTTCTTTTTTTTTTTAATTCCAGACTCTTATTGCAAATATTCTGAAAAATCAGAAATATTACATGAGCTTTGAAAAGAAACCAAGGCATTTAGCAAATTTTATCCTAGCGAAAGAACACGGATACTTAAAAAAAAATACAATTTACCTTTGCAGCAATTTAGAGGTCCAACCCTTTGAAAGGAAGCACATTAGCAAACAGCTGCTTATTAAGCCCTAGTGACAGTAATTGTATGTATTTCCATAATACCGGTCTAATTCATTTTCTAATTCTGGTAGGAGGCAATGCTTTCTTTCAAAAGATTCTCCTTCCATGGAATGATAAAATGCTGAGGCTTTTCTTTTTTATTTTGTACAGAGCCTGTATTTAGTGCAATAAGTTTAAAAATCTGCTCTGAAATATTTACTTTACATTAACAAAAATAGCTTTTTTAAAAAATTGTAACAAAAAAGGAGTTATCGCATAAACAGATCATGAATTATTCTTAGCAAATTACACTTTTTTCTTAAAGCATTCACCATTACAATAAGCAGAACAATGGAATATTAGCCATTCATATCTGGTAAGCTTCAGGAATTAAAAAACCCCCAAAACCCAAAACCCATCCCCAAACACAAAGAACGTTCAACACTTGAGGATCAAAACGTTAACCAATTCTTCAGTTAAACATTGTAGAATTCTGGATACTTAATGAATTGCCAAGAAGAGGAGCACCTGCCAGTATGTTTTTAAGTTTTACAGCAAGCATTCGAATAAAATGGCCGTTTAGCTCTAAGCCACTAGGGTTCCTCTGAAGCAGAAGCCCAAGCACCGGAATTTTCAATGCTTTGTGTTCCATGTGTCTCTCCCTTTTTATTCCTCCCAGCATTATTTACTCTGCAAACCGATACATAGAAACTTAAAGGCTAAACTTGCTGGGTGCCCCAGCTTCCTTTCAAATCAGGCACACGAATGTGTGGAGGATGCTACTAACATCAAAAGAAAGAAAGACAAAATGTAAGAAAAAAGTTTGCATAAGAAAGATTATCTACCCTTTTCTTTTTACCTACTCTCTTTATAGAAGCATTAGGGTAAACTACAAATACCTGAGGAGTTGGTTACATTTTAATGTTGGCTGACAAATGCATGAGCTATTATGAAAATTTCCCAAATTGGGTCCACTTGTATGTTTCTAAAAGGAAAATGACATGGCTTCTTTGATTGGGGAAAACTGATTGGAGTTAAGTCCTTATTAACCTGAAAGCATATGCCTAGTCTCGTCCCACTAGGACTTATGCATCAGTAAAATAAGGTCTTGATTTTATGCACACAACAGGGAAATCACCCCTGAATAAACTTTAGACAGAGGATTCAGTACAATAATTTTACCTAATTTAAATAACTAAAGTTAAAATCTCCTCTAAGTTATTAAAAATGTTAATCAGATATGAATCTTAACATTTCCATTAAGACAATTACAATTGAAAACATTAAATGATGGCAGTTGCCTTGTAAAAGCCACCCGTATGAAAGGAGTACATGTTTGACAAAAATAAGCATAAAAAAGGTATTAAATCCCTGTTCCTTTTCTCTGATTTTGGCTGATTATGTGTGTGTGTGTATATACGTATACATATATATACACACATACATATACATATATACACACACCCACACACACAAATACATAGTTATGTGTATATATTGTTTTGGAATGTCAATGGGTTCCATAACGATCAGCTAGGTTCAAGCAGAACTTGCTCCCGAAGCCTAGAAAACAAAGTCATACAGAGTATAATCTTAGACAGTTATCATTAAAAGGAGATCACGAATGATGTTACAAATACACAGATGGTCACAAATGACAATAAAGCAAAATGGATTGAGAAGTCCTCTCCCCTGAACCTAAATTCTAAGGGCTGAAATTCCTATTGAAGTTCACATTTCCTCTGGGTCATGTTTAAGATAGGCAGAGAATTCATTTCTATTTACATTGCTCTAGTGCCCAGGTTTTTTCCTCTATTTTCTCTATAAGTTTCTCCTGTATGACAAAAAGCAGAAGGCCAGAATATCTTTTTCTTAAACCTCATCATATTTGGTAAATTTTTCTAAAATAATTTTCAAAGATTTATAGAAAGACTACAAACCTTCAAACTTTCCTTAACTAGTGAGGTGCTCTCTCAAGTCTAAGAGAAAAATTGGAAGTAAAGGTCCTTCTAGTCAAGGGTATGGTTTTTCCAGTGATCATGTTTGGATGTTAGAGTTGGACTATAAAGAAAGCTGAGTGCTGAAGAATTGATGCTTTTGAATTATGGTGTTGGAGAAGACTCTTGAGAGTCCCTTGGACTGCAAGGAGGGCCAACCAGTCCATCCTAAAGCAGATCAGTCCTGGGTGTTCATTGGAAGGAATGATGCTAAAGCTGAAATTCCAATACTTTGGCCACTTCACACAAAGAGTTGACTCATTGGAAATGACCCTGATGCTGGGAGGGATTGAGGGCAGGAGGAGAAGGTGACAACAAAGGATAAGATGGGTGGATGGCATCACCGACTCAATGGACATGAGTCTGAGTGAACTCTGAGAGTTGGTGATGGACAGGGAGGCCTGGGATACTGCGATTCATGGGGTCACAGAGTCAGACACGACTGAGCGACTGAACTGAACTGAACTGACATTTAGTTCAGTGATCCCCTGTCAAAAGTAAATATTTAAATCTTAGATTTCTGCACATTACTTTATAGACTTAAAAAACCTCCTATATTAAACTATTGCATTAAAGAGAAAGACAGTGCACTTGAACAGCAGTGTTTCTATAGATGATGGTCTGTTAACAGAACTTTCATCTAAGGGAACAACAACACGTGAATTAAACCAAGCAAATACAAACAAGCAATCCTAAATTCAACCAAGCCCCAAATTATAGGAGGGAATTTCTCAGATAATACTCTAGGGACATACACAAGATGCTGGTGGTAGCTGGGGTCAACTCTTATCATGTATACTACAAAAGAAGAGAAGAAGTAAAGGTATTGATGAAAGATTTAAAAGTTAAAAGATTTAACTATGCTGTGAACAACAACTCACACTTCTTTCACAGGGACTTTTTGAACCACTTAAAATATCATTCTTACAGATCAAATGCTACAGTGTACAAAGCACCAGAAAAACAACACATAAAGGATGTATTTGGATACATAGCAGACAGCTTTGTCATTAATCTGCAAGCAATGAACCAGTGAACAACATAAAATAAAAGCAGAATGAGGAATTCAATGCAGTTTCTGAATTAAGGGATATTAATTCAAAACTGAAATATTAGGGGAAAAAAACCCTTTCTACATTTTTGGCTTCTAGTAGAATGCCACATAATGTAGGCAATTCTCCTAGTACTAATACCTATGAAGAGGGGTCTAGGTAAGAGAAAATATATTTGCATTCTGGTATGCCACAAGTCAGCTATCTTTCCCCCAAGAATAAGACAGAAATACCTGCTAGCTCATGGTCAGAGTAGCTAGTGCTAAAGTTCTAATTATTTCTGCCTTTCTTTAAATACTTTTCACTGAAGAATGATTTAATGTAAGCTTCAACCACGGAAAAGAGAGAAAAGAGAGGAGAGTTTACATTTTAAGACTGTATATATCTTTTAAAAGTTTTAGGTTTGAAACTTTATTTTCTGAACAATTAGGACAACCAAGCAGTGGCAAGAAGCCTTCCTCTTTTTCCAGACCACCTTGGAGTTGGCAGAATTTTCACTTCAACCCGCTCAGGCTACGTGAAGTAAAGGGGATGCAGAAAAAGGGGGTAGGAAGGTGAGGATCCTCATAGGAGAAACTGGTGATTAGTGCCCCTTCCCTGTTCATCTAGTTCTGGCTGATATATACTTAAAACTAAGAGTTTATATGGCCATTCTAGATCTTTTTAATTATGACTAGAGCGACCTGTGCCTTGGGACTATAAGTGTTGAAGTTTTGATTTTATCATCATCAATACTATTAAGAGCAACACTGAAACAGGGAATGGATGGGGTTATAGAGAAGGGTTTATGTCTAAACATTCTGTGAAGTTTTAATGCAGGTTGACTATGCAATTATTTTGTATAAACATGTACCTCTGCCATGAACCCATCTCCTCTATTCCTATATACTTAAATGGACTTACTTTAAACTATTTCTTAGAGCCTTATAACTCAAACCATTTATTAAAGTATAAAGAAGAAAGACAAAAGAATCCTTACCTTACCTTTCTTGGGACATTATATGCAATTAGAAGGCATGTTATTTTAAATTAACTGTTTTAAGGATGTAGGCAATTATATAATATTTTGAAGTAAACATGCTATTTAAGAAGAATACATTTGTAATACAAGCAGTAATTAGGCCAATATAGCTAAAGACATCTGTCATTAGGCAGCAGTACGAATGTGTGTTGGAAAAGCTACTCAGGATTCTCTTTCACTGGTCAACTTTAAGTTGCTTTTTCAAATGAAAAGAGAGTGGTTATATATATCACTGACCAGAGATAATTTATCTTTCTCACAATTAAGCTGAGGCTGGAGAAGACCAGATTGTCTTACTGAGTGGGAATGTGGGTGTGGATGGAAATAGCCTTGTTTGCTACTGAAAAATCACTTAAGAAACAAAGAAAGTACAGTCCAGGCAACAGAAGAAAAAAGTCAGCAAAGGGGAGAAGACAGCAACATAAACAAACCAATATTAAAAGGGGGAGAAATATGAATTTCAGCAAGTTGAAAGGAATTGCTATCATCACCTCTAAAATGATAAGTATTAAACTGTCAGTTCAAGTGCACAACCAAATGTTCAGTCCCATGAAAACTAAACTCTGATACTAAAAACAACAACAACAAAAAGGAAACTGCCAAGTTCGCCTCAGGGACAAAGAGGTCCCCTACCCCAGGCATGAACACTGTTCCTTTCAGCTTACTTTTACAGAAGGCGGTCTCAGCTGGGACAAGAGTTCTGCCATCCAAGTGATGGGTAAACACACAAACAGAAAGAGCAGCATGTCCTGCGTGATACAGATCACAACAGCTTCTCCTGAACAAGTGCAGTCAGTGAAGAGAGAGAGAGAGAGGAAGAGAAAGTGAAACTCCTGGAGGGCGGCTGCCTCCTCACCACCACCTACCATCGGTTTTAGCTCTCTGGCATCAGCAGCGCCTCCCTTGCCAGCTTCCTTCATTGCTTTCCTACTGTTTTCCACAAACTCCTGAAAAACAGGAACCAGATTACGTAAACTCTTAGGTCCTTTCACACTTTAGATGGTAGATGATTTCTAAAGAATACTGACATGTTTGACTCAGTAATGGCAAATGGATGGCCTAAAAAACCCAGCAATAAATAATGTTTGGTACCATACACAAGAATGGCTCAGTTTGAGGGTATGGACTGCAAGCTGTTGATATAAAATCTTTTTCCCACCCTTCCTCGTGACAGTCTTACTTAGACTCAAAGAGATGTTTAGTTATCTGGAAGAGAAAATAACTCTGGTTTTTTAGAAAAGACTATTTTCTCACCCTTAGAATATTGTTTTATTTGCTATTTTACCTTTTCCATATCAAGGCTAAATAAATGAAACAAGAACATTTTATTCCATTAAGCCCCCTCTTTAAAATAACCCTAGGAGATAAAAGAAAGCATTCACACTACTTGGTATACTACTTTTACCAAGGCATAAATACTTAAAAAATTTGTCTATATGGCCTTGAAATTATTCCACAAAGTAGGAAGACAGGGAGTAACAACCAGAAACAGCTGGTCAGAAGCAGTTAAAATGGGATTATGTCCCAAAGGAAACATTTCTATCCTGTCAAAGTTTATGGAGCACTTCCTCATTCAATAGCCTCATCATTCTTAAAGACAAAACTAAAATGAGAAAAACTGTATTTTTTACTCTGTTTTTCATCAGTGGCTTAAAGAACAAAACTAATCTCTCCTTCTAAATGCTTTAATCACAAGAGAGATGCAGTGCTCTTAAGTCAAGTTCAATGATGAGAATAATCAGTTAGGATTATAACTGAGAAAAATGCCCAAAATGTAGCTGGTGATGTTTTTAGTAACAGAGATAATGAATACCAAATAGGTCAGTTGAATCATTTGGAATTTTTGAAATTGAAAAAAATCTAGCTTATTTATTAATACATTTATTTTAGATTTAACTGGATAAACCATATTACTGGAAGATGTTTTGTTATTTCAATGTCTAACGTTTAATCTTCAATACTATTCATTCTTGAGACAGCAATATTTCACAGATTAATAGCAAAGTATTACTAAAAATATCTTTAATTTGGTAGCATTTAACATAGGTCCTAGTATTTAAATCATTTTAATATGGTTTCCAAATTTTTTAAAACATTTAATTGAGGTTCTAATATAGGGAAGCTGCAGAGGCTATGTAACTATAAAGAATATGTTATCTTTGTAAAGGTTTGGATCTTGACTAATGGAAAACAATACAATCTACTAGTCATAGGTCTGATAATCTGTATTCATTACAAAACATCTTCAATTTGGTTTGGCATACCTAGGATAATGAGTTTTAACAGGTTAACAGCAATAATATTTAGAAAAGTGGTGGATGGAGAAATACAGGTAGGCACTACAACCCGGAAAATAAAATTTTTTGTCTTTGAATCTTGATTCAGAAAAGGCACTTAGAACGTGAGTGGTCCAACACCACAATTTCAAGGGCTAAAACGTCATCTAACTGCAGAGACGAGGAGAGCAGTAGGGAGCAATGTGAACTCAGGACTCTTAGTGGGATACTGCTCTAGCTAGGGGACTGAAATGGTCTCATTCATGCTAAAAGGGTCTTCTTCCCTGACTTCCCCAAGACTAGACTCACTCATGAGTGCTACAGATTAATTCTGAATTACTCAGTTGCATATAATGGGAATTAAACATAGAGAATGTTCTACAACATTTATATTAGTATTTTTAATCCTTAAAGCAATAGAGGGCATTTGAAGTACTTACCATCAGTACTTTATCCATATAAAATTCTCTGCCTGGGCTCCCATCATTGTATTTTGTATCAACGGCAAAACACAAGAATAAAACATCCACTACCATTTCATAAATGGACAGGAAGCAATGGGCGACTAGGAAAGCAAAGAGGCAGACGATGATCAGAGGCAGCACCCATACTGTGTAATCTTGTTGGTAGTTGAGCAGCATAACCCCAGCCAAACCCGTGCTGCAGACTATCAGCACCTGAAATGGAGAAAACAAAGACCACACTGAACAACCTCCTGTAGAAACCTCTATTTCTTCATCATCTGCAGACTTACAGTCCTCTTTCCTATTTAGAAATGATGGCTGTATGAATTCATGCCCCCTCAGCTTAGAAAGTGTAGTCCATAGATATGCATATACATGTGTATCATGTAACATAAAACATCATCCACGTTGACAATAAAAATAAGCAAGTTTTCCAAGTGGTATGCTTATTCCCTAAGACTTCACTTATTTAGCATCTGTGGCAATCTCTAAGAGAAATGTATACCTATCTTAGAAAAAAAAATTACACACACTCTTAGCATGCAGAAGAAAATTACTGACATTGCAGAGTATTGCTGTGTATTTTTTTCTAAGCATTTTACATACATGAAATGCTATTATAAAAACAAATCATTAAAACCTCTTCATTAGTATTTACAATATAATACATGCTTCTTAAGTACATATTCAGCTACATTCTTTTCATTCTGTGGGTGGTTTAAAATTTATTTAACCATTCTCCTACATTCGGAGACATTGTTTTCAGATCTAAATAATGCTGCAAACAACATCTCTGAGAGCTTTCTCTTTGTATTTTATTTCCCAGAGAACATGTGGTATGTTTAATACAATTTGCTATGAAGTGTTGCTTTGGACTATTGGTGAAGAAAAAGATTGCGAAACACATTCATGCTATAAAAATAAAAGAAATAGCCATTTGCTCACTGTCAAGAACCACCTACTCTGATGCTTCATCATCACACATGCAGCACTTTAAATTTTCTGCGGTCCGTTTAATATATTTTATTTCAGTTTTTCAATAACCCTATGAATAGCTTATAGCGAACATTATCACCCTTGTATTATAAATTGGGAAACATTCGTAGAGAGCCTAGCTGATCTGCCCAAGGCCACAGAATAAAGAGCAGATACCACTCAAAAAATAGCCTTGTGATGCCAATACCATTGCTCTTTCCAGGTAAACATTCAGCAAATACTTGCATGCTGATATGTCACAGTAACAGGTACACTGAGCCCTAGCCTCACTCTTGCCTAGCCCTTTACCTGGCCTAGCATGAAGCTGTACATAACAAAGAAAAAGAGAGTCGTCAAGGACCACAGCAGCCTTTCCTTGCCCAGGGTTGAAGACAAGACACTGGGAATTCTTTTGTCTTTCCCCTACTATTTGTCAACACAAAAGCATCTCTCATTCATCATTATCTTAACCAGGGATTATAATGCATCAGAGGACATACTGGTTAAGCTACAAATTGATCCGTCTCTCAGATGATTTTTAGGGAGCAAAGCTGGGTCTGCTCCCCTCCCATCATTTTTGTGGCAATACATTTAAGAATCTTCTCTCATGATGAGTTATTTCTGGGGTAATGTCCACAAACAGCTAATTAGGCCCATTTTTTTTCAGTCTTCTGGTTTCAGTTTTGTTTGTTTGTTTGTTTTTGTTTCAATTTTAGAGTGAGTTATTTCTTACCCTTTTCTTCAATGTTTTTACATCTACCCTGTGGGAGAACTGAGCTGCTTTATGCTCTCTCTACGCCACAAAAAGTTAAAACCACATTTGAATGTTAAAGTCAATAACAGGCAGAAGATGTGGCTCAGGCAAAGCAGATGTTGAGACAAAAGCTGTTGAGGCAGAATACTGTCACATGAGAAACAACTATGAAAATCAGTGATATTTAGCTTAAAAAGTCAAAGAAATGTAATAATCACTCCCTAGTATAATGAAAGGGTATCATGCATCCATTTAAGCAGAGGATACATTAGTGGTTATCAAATTATCAGATGGGCTAGGAATCACTTGGGGAGTTTGTGAGTAAAATGCAGATTCTTGAGCCTTGCCCCCAGAGAGTCTGATTGGTTGGATTTAAGATGAAGTCAGCAATATTCATTTTAAAAGTACCCCCAGTGAGTCTTAGAAAGTTCACAGCCTTCAAGAAGTACGGCTCTATATACCTGGTGGGTGTCCTCCATGGTGGAGTACACATAGCCGAGGGAGTGTTCACGAGAATCACTTGGGATTTCTATTTATATTTCTCATAAGCTAAAAATTTACTTTTTATTAAAAGCTATGCCTATATCATAAATAAATATACTGGGGAAGTGTGCTCAAAATTTTTAAGAGGATATGTAATTTTAAAAGTTTAGACAATCTTATAATAAAGGATAAATTATTGGCAAGTCAGGGTAGAATGTGAGAAGCAGGAAGAAAGGATACTAGTTTTGGAGTCAGAAAGATGTAAGATTGAATCTGAGTTAGCACTTTTAGTTTCATGACTAAGCAAGTTCATTTAACCTTTCTGAGCCTATTTATCCATCTTTAAAAGAGATACAATATGACATACACCCTGTAATTCTTAAAATAAGCATTCTGAAAGCATTTTACATAGTGACTGGCAATCTTAGTTTCTTCCTCGTTTTGGTCCTCAACCTTGGATTTATGGTGCCTTTTCTCCCAAGAAACCCATGTTTTTGAAAGATTTTGCTTACCAATAAAATAGCATCTATAAGTAATAATTTTTATTTTCATTTTTAATTGCATGAACTCAGATTAAGCTGTCAACTAGGACATATAAGGAGTGTCACAAAAAGTATTATTAAATGGACATAAAATAACATAAATATGCAATATCTGTTAGACTTTAAAATGTTGAAATAGAGCTTCTACATCTTTATTCTTAACCTTTGAGGACCCTATAGGCCAGCAATCATAGGTCATAAGCCACTAAACTAGAGGAGCTAGGGTCTCTTCTAAATCTAATTTACCATTCCATAAAATCAACGGGGCTTCACAGAAACAAAATCCATGACACTATTTTTTGTTTTCTTTCTAAAATCAAGGTTTTGAAAATTAAATTTTAAATTCTGAAATAATTATGGATTAATGTGAAATAGTAGAAAAGTAACACAGAACAAACCCCATGTACCCTTTATCCAGTTCCCTTCAGTAATAACACTTTGCAAAATTATACTGGCAGTAGTGAATACAGAGTGACAATCCAGATAATTGACACCGGCGCAGCAAAGACGGCGACGTTCCCATCATCACAAGCCTCCTTCATTTTTTTATAGCTATCCCTACTTCCTCCCACCCCATCACTAACTTGGCAACCACATATATGGTCTCCATTTCTATACTGTCATTTTAAGAAAGTTGTATAAATGGAATCATACAACATTTAATCTTCTGGGATTGGCATTTTTCACTCAGCATAATTCCCTCAAGATTCATCCAAGTTGCTCAATGCACTAATAATTTGTTCCTAACACTTTAATGTTTATTATGATCTATCTAGTTGAACTATCTGACCAAAAACTATTTCTGCATACTGAGGTGAAGTCGCTCAGTCGTGTCCGACTCTTTGCAACCCCGTGGACTGTAACCTACTAGGCTTCTCTGTCCATGGGATTCTCCAGGCAAGAATACTGGAGCGGATTGCCATTTCCCACTAGTAGCTATTAATTTCATTAACTTCAGTTAACTTCATTAACTGTAACAAAAGAAACTCTTTAAAAGATTTATTGTATTTTGTGACCAGAAGTATATTTTTGAAAAAGGAAAACAACCAAAAAAAGAAAAACAAGAAATTCATTTTAGTATGTTAGAAACCCAGAAGTTTTTTTTTTCCTCTTATCTTTTTCCTTTTTTGATTTGTCAGTTTAAAAACTGTTTATCTTTCATGGTCTTAGGTCTTTTTGTAAATAACATTAGATATATTATTCAAAATTATACTTTGCTGGAAAGCAACTTGGAAATACATATCAAAATCCTATTATGTACTTGAACTCATTAATTCCACTTCTACAATTCTGGCCTTAGGACATAAGTATTACTGTGGGCAAGAATTGGTATACAAAAGTTTCACTACAGTACACTTTTTAATAGTAAAAAATTGAGGAAAGTTCAATAGTAAAAACAAAGGCTTTGTTAAATAAATTATACAATTGTATAATCACATTTAAGACATTTTTAATAAAGTGAGAAATGCTCATAATATGAAGTGAAAAAGGGATATAAAACTGTCTTTTCTACCAGATTTTAAATTCACTTTATTGACTAATACTATAACCAGCATCCAGAAAAGCCCCTGGTACATTACAAATAGGTACTCTATACTTGTTTAATGACTAAAAGGTTATAAGAAATGTAAGAAAAAAAGCCTAAGAAAAATAAAACACTACATTTTATCATGTATGTATTTTTCCATTATTCAAAATACATAGAAACTTTATCATGGTAAAATGGGAGAAGGGGTTTGGAATCACTCATATTTTCAATATCTGAAAGCAATCATTATTAATGTTTTGAGATATTAATTTTTTTCTTATGCACATTTTTAAACAGTTCTGTGACAGTCTAGTAGTTTTACCCAGATTTTCCACTTACCATATTATATACAACCATATTACAAACTCTTAATAAAAAAACATAATTAGGGAATTCCCTAATGGTCCAGTGGTTAAAACCATAGTGCTTTCACTGTGGAGGGCACAGGTTCAATCCTTGGCCAGGGAACTAGATCTTAAAGATTGCATGGCGTGGCCAAAAAAATAAAAAAAAAAAAAAAAGAAAAGAAAAGGTTTAATAGGCAAATAGTCTGCAGATTATTACTTCCAACTTTTATTGTTAGGCAGTAGACTACATTTTACATTTGGTCACTATTATAAATAATGCTGTATTTAGAATTATCTCTAGTAGTTTGCCATCATCAGAATCACTGAATCAAAAGGCTTCTGGGAAAAAGGCCCAGGGACAAAATTTTTGTCAGTTAAGGCAATTATAGCTCACAGTAATTAAAAACTTTGAAGTCAGACAGATCTGAATCTGAACTCCAGCTCTGCCACATTTGAGTTTTCTAAATTTGGACAACCTACTTAGCTCTCTAAACTTTGGTTTCCTTTGCTGTAAAATGAAGATAATAGCAGTAGCTCTCCTTATGGGGTGGAGGGCGGGTGACCAAATGTATCGCTTCACATAAAGCACTGCCCTCAGTGCCTGGTACCCAGTAAGTGTCAGAAACTTTAATTGCTCTGTATATTTGTATTTATATATGCTTTTAAGTTGCTTTTCAGGTACTTGGGGTCAATTATAAATATGTAAAAAATAAACCAAAAATCTGGGGTCTCGCTGAGTTATTCATATAGCACATAAATAACAGTAATGGTTAGTAACAGGGTCAGACCTGTATTTAGTCCTTAATATGAATTAACTCACTTCATTCTGACTATAAAAAATTTCTTATTGTAAAGACATGACAAAAATCCAGGAGTCATAATATATGTTTAATTACAAATTTTTAAAATATCTGTACAGTTGTATAATTCTTAGAAGACTGTTGCCTGAGAACTTAAAACTACACAGTGCTATGGGATGAGGGTTAGGGGTGGGAGGGAGGCAATATATGTATACTTATAGCTGATTCACACTGTTTTATAGCAGAAACCAACACAACATTGTAAAGCAATTATATTCCAATGAAAAAATAAATTAAAAAACATACATAGTGCTAATCAATGCCTTTCAACATCAAATGCTTTTTCCCTTTTCCTTTGCAAGGGAAAAATGTGCTTTTCCTTTCAAAAGCACAGTGGCTGGAGTAAAAAGTGCTCAACAGTAAGAGGATACCATTTGATGGAACAGTGGCCATCATGATAATGAGTAATTATTAAGGTTATCAAAAAAATATGAAAAAATACATAATAGAATATGAAGTGAAAAGAGCGGAACAAATAGGTATGTATAGTAGGACTGTTATACTATAGAAATATAAGCCTATGAAAAACACGGGAGGTAATATAAAAATAAGTTATTAGGTTATAGTGGTAGTATCTTAAATTTTCTGAGTTTTATGGTTTGAAATATAGATACAGTGAATCCCAATTATAATGTTATCTAATATTTTTCAGATTTAATATCATAGAATAAAAAGATACTTCAAGACAGTTAACTCTCGTTCCCTAACAGTTCTATTTTAAGGGATTTATATATAGTTAACGATGACTATTAATATTCATCAAGAATCTACAATGTCTCAGGCACTATCTTAGGTACTCTACACATATTAATTAGCCTAATCCTCACAACTCTAGGGGTTTGGCACTATTGTGACACCAATTTCACAGATGGACAAACAGAGGCACGGAGTGGTTAAGTACCCTGCCTTAGGTCACACAGCTAGTGAGTCCAGGATTTTCATCCAGGCAGCCAGGCTTTAGATGCAGTGGGCCTAACTACCACATGGACTGTTTCTTATTTCAAAATATGTCAGGAGAATCGCAGGCAAACTACTTAACTGTGCTTGCCTCTGATTCCTCATTTGTATCATAAAGTTAATAGATAATAATAGACCTTCCACTACAAATTTGTTATGAGGATTAAATGAGCACAATACATGTAAAGTACTTAGAAAAAATGCCTGATACATACTGAGAGCTCTGTAAGTGCTTGCTTCATAGTATGTGACTTTGGGGTTTTTGGTCAGCTACATATATGTTTTAAATTGAAGAGTAACTATTGCATATGTGAAAATTTACTGTATGTCTCAGATAATATACTTGGTTTTATTACCTTGCCTAGGAATAACATGAAATCCCCCACTGTGTTGATGGCAGCTACTCGCAAAGCATTCTCCACGAGAATGACAAAGGCATCCTTCGCTGAGGTGCAGAAATTGGTGCTGTTGATAGCTGTGGCTGTGTATGCATTCTGGACAAAAGTGAAAACAATTTTTTATCAGTAAATGTTATCTTTACAATTTAAACCAAGGATAGTTAAAGCATAGCTTGCAAAAATTTTTCACAGTTAAACCTATGGCTTTGGTGAGGTAGAGATTTAGATTAAGCACAAGGAAATATAAGACATTAAAAAAAAAAACCTGATATGGTAAAGAGAACTCGGATGGCCTAGTTTCAGTCCTTTAAAAACACTGACATTTATTAAAACACACATAAACCTTTCCAACATTCATTACCTTCTTCCCCATCTTATTAAATCAAACCATAATTTAACCTTTCCTAGATACTTTGGGTTCATCACTAGGCATTTCAGCGATGCTTTAAAAGCTACACGCACATTTAAAGGCACCAGATTGCTGCGCTGTTATATCGGGAACATCTATTTCCTCCTCCTCGGCACTTTCTTCTGTGCTGTCACTTCTCACAGTTCTAGCAGTAGACAGCTCTTTGTTGCTGATTTTATACCCCTCCCTCCTGGGGCAGAACATCAAATCGTCTTTGAGAAAACAATGCTTTCTCATTCTCTTGGAGTCTGAGTGAGGCTGACACTACCTCCAGCTCTGGGGATAAGCTTTGATCGATGTCAGTCAATCAACATGTTTCACCCACAATGACTGCTTCAGGAATTGGTACATAAACGAATCAGAGCCAATGAAAGTAAAAGATGTTCCCTTGGGCTTCTGGGGAAAAAAAAAGAAGTTTTCTTTCTCTTCTGACAGAGGAGCTCTCTCATGTACCTGGACGCAAGGTGTGACGATACAGACGACCATGCTTGTCTTGCCAGCATAACTGAAGTCAGAGCAGAGAGAGAAACCAGGTACTGCACTTGGTGACAGTCTTTACATGGTTAGGAACCAGCCAGATTCTGTACTCGGTTACAGAAGCTCATAAATATCTAAGAATCTCTCCCCTTCTTCCCACCCCCAGCCCTTTCTCAATCTTGCTCTTGTTGGGGCAAGACTGGGCTGGTTTTCTTTCTCCTGTAGTACTCAGTCCCCAGCTGACATATTTTATCCAATCATACCTGCTTCTGTTTCCCCATGTTTTCTTTGACTAATAGTCACTCTGATTTTTTTTCCTTCTGATTTACATTTCATTCTAGAATAGCACTGACATTTTCTGGAAAATGTGAATAAGTAACATAACATGAAATATGTCTGACTCTTAAGAAGGGAACGTATATGGACTTTGTAATGAAAACATACAGTCCTGAGCAATTTTTGGCTTAGTGCTGACTTAAGAAATTGTTGGTGAGTCCAAAATATGAAGTTGCAGGAAAATCACAGAACACAAAGACATACTTTATACTGTGTTGTCTGTAACATTTAAAAAACACTGAGATCAGAAGAGAGAGTCTTTAATTTATGAGTGTTCCAATTGTGCACTCGTTAGTTATTATGAACTGGGTATGAAGATGAGGTTGAAGTCATCAAAAATTTAATTTGCCATTATATGATTAATTTCATTGGTTAAAAATGCAGAACTTTTCAGGGCCAAAGAGAGACTACTGTACTGAGTAGGTCACTATTTGTGGTTCATAAACTTTATTCGGTATTGGAACAGCAGGAAATAACAGTGCTCTTTGAGAAACACAGTATGATCTTAATACAGGAAATGTCTTCATGCAAATTGGCATAGCTTGTATGCAGTAGCCCTCATAGTCAACAAGAGTCCAAAATGCAGTACCTGGGTGCAGTCTCAAAAACGACAGAACGAACTTGGTTCGCTTCCAAGGCAAACCATGCAACATCACAGTAATCCAAGTCTATGCCACAATCACTAATGCCAAAGAAGATAAAGTTGAATGGTTCTATGAAGACCTACAAGGTTCTCTAGAACTAACACCAAAAAAGATGTCCTTTTCATCACAGGAGGACTGGAATACAAAAGTAGGAAGTCAAGGTATAGCTGAAGTAATAGGCAAGTTTGGCCTTGGAGTACAAAAAAGCAGAACAAAGTCTAACAGAGTTTTGCCAAGAGAACACACTGGTCATAGCAAACATGCTGTTCCAACAACACATGAGAGAACATGGACATCAACAGTTGGTCATTACTGAAATCAGATGGATTCTATTCTTTGCAAATGAAGATAAAGCTCTATACAGTCAGCAAAAACAAGACCAGGAGCTGACTGTGGCTCCTTATTGCAAAATTCAGACTTAAGAAGAAAGTAGGGAAAACCACCAGGCCATTTAGGTATGACCTAAATCAAATCTGTTATGATTACACAGTGGAAGTGACAAATAGATTCAAAGAATTAGATCTGATACACAGAGTGCCTGAAGAACTATGGACAGAGGTTCGTAATACTGTTCAGGAGGTGGCGATCAAAACGATCCCCAAAGAAAAAAAAGCAAGAAGGCAAAGTGGTTGTCTGAGGAGGCCTTACAAATAGCTGAGAAAAGAAGAGAAGCAAAGGGCACAGGAGAAAAGGAAAGATATACCCATCTGCATGCAGAGTTCCAAAGAATAGCAAGGAGAGATAAGAAAGCCTTCCTCAGTGATCAATGCAAAGAAATAGAGGAAAACAATAGGATGAGAAAGACTAGAGATCTCTTCAAGAAAATTAGAGCTATCAAGGGAACTTCTCATGCAAAGATGGGCACAATAAAAGACAGAAATGGTATGGACCTAACAGAAGCAGAAGATATTAAGAAGAGGTGGCAAGAATACACAGAACTATTTAAAAAAAAAAAAGATCTTAATGACCCAGATAACCACAATGTTATGATCATTCACCTAGAACCAGACATTTTGCAGTGCAAAGTCAAGTTGGTCTTAGGAAGCATCACTACAAACAAAGTCAGTGGAGTTGATGGAATTCCAGTTGAGCTGTTTCAAATCCTCAAAGACGATGCTGTTAAGTGCTGCACTCAATTTGTCACCAAATTTGGAAATCTCTACAGAACCACAAGACTGGAAAAGGTCAGTTTTCATTCCAATCCCAAAGACAATACCAAATAATGTTCAAAGTACTGCACAACTGCACTCATTTCACAGGTTAGCAAAGTAACGCTGAAAATTCTCCCAGCTAGGCTTCAACAGGATGTGAACTGAGAACTTCCAAATGTTCAAGCTGGATTTAGAAAAGGCAGAGGAACCAGAGATCAAATTGCCAACAATCGTTGACAGAAACAATCACAGAAAAAGGAAGAGAATTCCAGAAAAACATCTACTTCTGGTTCACTGATTACGCTAAAGCCTTTGACTGTGTGCATCACAACAAACTGTGGAAAATTCTTAAAGATATGGGGAATACTAGACCATTTTACCTACTTCCTGAGAAACCTGTATGCAAGTCAAGAAGCAACAGTTAGAACCAGACATGGAATAATGGACCAGTTACAAATTGGGAAAAGAGTACATAAAAGCTGTATATTGTTACCCTCCTTATTTAACTTATATGCAGAGTACATCATGAAAAATGCTGGGTTGGATGAAGCATAAGCTGGAATCAAGACAGCTGGGAGAAATGTCAATAACCTCAGGCATATAGATGACACCACTCTTATGGCAGAAAGTGAAGAGGAACTAAAGAGCTTCTGGATGAAGGTGAAAGAGGAGAGTGAAAAGCTGGCTTAAAACTCAACATTCAAAAAACGAAGATCATGGCATCTGGTTCCATCACTTCATGGCAAATAGATGGGCAAACAATGGCAACAGTGACAGACTTTATTTTTGGGGGCTCCAAAATCACTGCAGATGGTGACTGTAGCCATGAAATTGAGATGCTTGCTCTTTGGAAGAAAAGCTATGACCAACCTAGACAGCATATTAAAAAGCAGAGACATTACTTTGCCAACAAAGGTTTTAGTCAAAGCTACGGTTTCTCCAGTAGTCATTATGGATGTGAGAGTTGGACTATAAAGCAAGCTGAGCACTGAAGAATTGATGCTTTTGAACTGTGGTGTTGGATAAGACTCTTGAGAGTCCCTTGAACTGCAAAGAGATCAAACCAGCCCATCCTAAAAGGAAATCAATCCTGAATATTCATTGGAGGGACTGATGCCAAAGCTGAAACTCCAGTACTTTGGTTACCAGATGTGAAGAGCCTACTTATTGGAGAAGACCCTACTTATTGAAGAAGACCCTGATGATGGGAAAGACTGAAGGTAGGAGGAGAAGGGGACAAGAGGGTGAGATGGTTGGATGGCATCACCGACTTGATGGACATAAGTTTGAGTAAGCTCTGGGAATTGGTAATGGACAGGGAAGGCTGGTGTACTACAGTCTATGGGACTGCAAAGAGTTGGACACAAATGAGTGACTGAACTGAACTGAAACCGGAAATGAGCATATGTGGTTATGTTTCAAAAAGGCTGAGGAGATGGGTTCTCTACACTGTAAGTGAGGTTGGTGCTGATTCTTAAGGGTACTCTAGAGGAGGAGCAACAAAGTTTTTTGGTAAAAGACCAGACAGTGAATATTTTGGCTTTGTGGACTATATAGTCTCTGCCACAATTGCTCAGTTCTGCCATCGTAACATAAAACAGCCAAAACAGTTTGTAAACTAATGAATATAGCTGTGTTCCAATAAAACTTATGTACTGAAGTACATATTTTGCCCACAGGTAGCAGTTTGAAAACACTGCCCTAAAACAAATTATTAATGGGGCTTGTTTGGTTGTTTTTATTTGTTTTGTTTTGGGTTTGTTATTGTTCATTTTTCAGGTGAGTAAGGAACTGGTGAGAACTGGGGACTACTCTGGGTTCCTTGAGAATAGATTAGGCTTGGAAAGTTCTGTATCATTTTTTTAGCCAAGTTACTGTTACATAAGATCAAAAGTACAGTTTATTTTGATGTCGTGAGGCTATTCACAGAATGTTTCAAAAGAAGCTTTTAGAAGATTAGGAAATGTGAACCACTGCAGTTAGGTAGGTAACTCTTTGGTGCCTTCTGTTAACTGACAGGAAGCACTGGCCAATGACAGCATACAGTAGGCAAGCAGCAGATACCAGGACAACTTAACAGTATGATTTCCTTAAAATATTGTGTATATGAGCTTTTGAGATAAGAGCTGTGAGCACGAGCTAGCAATATATCGTGCTGTTGTTCAGTCGCTCAGTCGTGTCCGACTCTTTGGTGACCCCATGGACTGCAGCACGCCAGGCTTCCCTGTCCTTCACTATTTTCTGGAGCTTGTTCAAACTCATGTCCATTGAGTCGGTGATGCCATCCAACCATCTTGTCCTCTGTCATCCCCTTCTCCTCTTACCATCAATCTTTCCCAGTATCAGGGGCTTTTCCAATAAGTCAGTAGGGTAAAAAAACCTACCACATTAACTACACACATTCTATCTATGTATGTACTCACACACATATAATTAATGTTGATGTAAAAAAGCATCATTATAATGCCTAGAATCAAGGGTACTGGATAACCTATTTAAAACAACTGGGTGTTGTCTTAAATCCCACCCCTTAAATGAAGACCAACAATGCTTAACTACACTGCACTCCCTTTTCAGTTTGAACATAACTCCTTTAAAGAAGAGGCAGGAAAAAAAAAAAAAAAAAAGAAGAGGCAGGACCGAGAGGACCACATACCTCCAATCTCTCTCTTCTGTTATCATCAGGCCAGCTGAGTCTAAGAGCAGGCCCAATGTTTTGAAACTAAACAATGAAAGTTTTTTTGCTGCTCTCATTAATTTTGAGAGCTTCACTTTACTTGAGAATTATTCTTCTTCCTCTGCTGCTTCTTTTCTCCCTCCTCCAACCATCTCCACCCATTTGATCTACTTTTAAAGCAAAAGGCTATTTGTAGACATGAAAGGAGGCAGCAGTGATTTCTTTTCTCCATTCCTTGGTTCCGGGGTTGGATGTGCTCAGAGAAATTCATACTTCTTGGCAATATTCCTACAGATCTATGCAACTCTTTTATAGTCAACCTAACTGAAAAAAAGTGGATATTTTATAAACTTTTTCCTATTCTCAAGGCAAGAAGATGAGCTGCATGTGATACACAAAGGTCAAGATGATCTCTTTAGGAAGAAAAATGTGCTAAAGATCATAGCAAGCCATTGAAATTTCCCTCTCCTTCTTTATCTCTTGTCTAAAGGATTCACACCAGGGTTCTCAAGAAATTCTGAGTCCTTTGTGGCTAATAAGCATTCTCTGAGCTTTCTGCTGATGACTTAGTTAAGATTTTTAGAGCCCACTCACCTTCTTCCAAGACTGCCTTCCTGATATTGAGCTAAATCGCCCACAGAGAGTCATCAATGATTAACATTTAGTCTGTGCCCAACATCTCCTCATGCAGGACACAGGCTTGAAGACTCAATTCTCTAAGTCTCACTGGCAGGACTCAATTCTCAGAAGCAACATGAAAGATGATCACCATCCAGAAATCTTTATAAAAGGATGCCTATTAGCCCAAGTGGCCCCTGGTGTGTGTACTTTTGTGTGAAAGGTTATAGTGAAAAAGTACTGGTCCCCAGGCCTGCCCGGCCATAGGTCCCAGGGCACAGATTCTATACTTTCACACCTTCTTTCTTTTCTTCATTTAAGGACCTAGAAATTCTCTTAAAGTTTAAAATCTTAACATAATAATCCACTTAATAGGGAAAACTAGATAGCAATGGTAGGAAAAGGGGAACAGATAAGTACAACCCTACATGTGGATCATCATATATTAAAATGATCATCATACATCAAAATGATCCCTTTTGTATTTTGAGGGAGGGATGGAGGAAGCACAAAGTCCAATCTATACCATATATTTCACTCAGTTTGGTTCTAAATACTCCAACTTTTTAAGGGACAAAATTAAAAATATGTTGTAAATCTTAGACTGCATATAAACTACCACTTGTCTTAGTTTAAAATAGGAAACAGTTTCAGCAGAAAGCTGCTTTCAGCAATTTATAGAGGAAAGCTTGAATATTTTCTACAACAATTACTTTTCTTTAAGTTGTACAAACGCATGTATACATTTGACCCTTGAACAACACAGGGGTCAGGGTGCCAACTCTTTCACACAGTTGTCAATTCCTTCTCCTTCTACATCTCTTAGTCTAAAGGATTCATGCCAGGGTTCTTAAGAAATTCTGAGTCCTTTGTGGCCAATTAGTGTTCTCTGAACTTTCTGCCAACCACTTAGACTAACTTTATAAAAAAAAACAACAAGTGAAGTCTCTCAGTCATGTCCAACTCTATGCAACCCCATGGACTATAGCCTACTAGGCCCCTCCATACATGGGATTTTCCAGGCAAGAATACTGGAGTGGGTTGTCATTTCCTTCTCCAAGACTAACTCTATAGTCTCTGTTATCTATGGTTCCTGCAGCCATAGATGCAATCAACAGCAGACTGTGTTATACTAGAGTATGTAGTATTCATTTTTAAAAGTTCCTATATAAGTGGACTCCCATAATTTTTTTCATCTTAAGTTGATTTTACTACATTCACATATTAAACAATACACCCACTGGTGGCCAATACCTTATATTAATGACTAAAACAAGATAAAAAGGGGGTAGCACCTCACTCCCTTAAAAAGCCCTTGCCCCATCCCTGGATTAATGCACATGCCTCCCACTCCCCATCATTTGTCTCACTCCTCCTCCCTTTCTATTAAATCCCTCTTGCCAGGGTGAGAAGTTCATCTCCGATGGACCCACACAATCTAAAGCTGTTGTTCAAGGGTCAACTGTAGGAAGCAGTGTGTAGTCATGGCATGATCCAGGCAAACTTAGATTTGAAACTTCCTTCACCTCTAGATCATGTGATCTGCTACAAGGTACCAGACTCAATGTTTTCATGGATAAAATAGAGGAAATGCACCTTCCTTACAGAGTTGGAGAAAGTGTTAATATACATAAAGTGCTTAGTGTACTATCAGGGATTTAAGTACATGCTCAAAAAATAACTCCCACTCATACTATGTAGAGAAAAGCTTTATAATCTTAAGGGTTTATCAGCTGGAGAACAGATGCCCTCCAGTGTTAAATGTACTGTCTTCAAACAATGTCCAAGTAAACCAAGACCTGAGTAATTCAATACTCAAAAGAAACAGATTCTAGTTGGAACAATCTTTCTACTTAAAGTGAATTTTATACTGTTCCATTAGATGTACAATTACTTTCCTGTCACATCAAGATAAGCACGGGTAGAAACAAAAAGCGGTTCACAGTTTACTCTGTTTATCTGCAAAACCCTAGCACCTATGCTATATATATTTAATGGCCTATTTAAAAAAATCCAAAGCTGTTTTTATTTAAATTGAAGTATAGTTGATTTACAATACTGTGTTAGTTTCAGGTGTACAGCAAAGTGATTCATACATATATATATATTCTTTTTCAGAGTCTTTTCCCTTTTAGGTTATTACAAAATATAAAGTATAGTTTTCTGTGTATACAGTAAGCCCTTGTTGCTTACATATTTTATACATAGTAGTGTGAATTGGACTGTGAAGAAAGCTGAGTGCCAAAGAATTGATGCTTTTGAACTGTAGTGTTGGAGAAGACTTGAGAGTCCCTTGGACTGCAAGGAGATCCAACCAATCCATCTTAAAGGAAACTAGTCCTGAATATTCATTGGTAGCACTGATGCTGAAGCTGAAACTCCAATACTTTGGCCACCTGATGTGAAGAACTGACTGACTGGAAAAGACCCTGATGCTAGGAAAGACTGAAAGCAGGAGGAGAAGGGACGACAGAGGATGAGATGGTTGGATGGCATCACCGGCTCGATGGACATGAGTTCGAGCAAGCTTTGGGAACTGATGATGGACAGGGAAGCCTAGCATGCTGTATAGTCATAGGGATTTGATTTAGGTCATATGTGAATGGTCTAGTGGCTTTCCCTACTTTCTTCAATTTAAGTTTGAATTTGGGAATGAGGAGCTCATGATCTGAGCCACAGTCAGCTCCCAGTCTTGTTTTTGCTGACTGTATAGAGCTTCTCCATCTTTTGCTGAAAAGAATATAATCAGTCTGATTTTGGTGTTGACCATCTGGTGATGTCCATGTGTAGAGTCTTCTCTTGTGTTGTTGGAAGAGGGTGCTTGCTATAACCAGTGCATCAAATGGCATTATTTCATCGTTTTTCATAGTTGAGAAATGTTCCTTTATAGTTGAGAAATGTTCCATTGTGTGTGTGTGTATACATATACACACACAGCACATCTTTTTCTATTCATAAAGCTCTGTTTGAAGCCAGCTGTATTTTCCACACTGCTTAGCACATAGCTGGGGACTATGGGATTTCATATCATGCTGCACAATGACTCTGGTCTAACCCGCTTCCATGTCAACACTCCTCTCTATTATCCTCTGTATTCTCTACAGCAGTGGCGACCAACTGATGGCCTATAGACAACTGATGATATGTGCCCCAAAGACTATACAATGTTTGCTCTGGCTCATTCAGAATTATTCTTTATTAGTTGTAAACATTTTAATAGCAAGAGATAAAATGCAAACATCCAGAATCCTGGTTTCTCTTGGAAAACTGAAGAGTTAGAAACTGTCTATAAATTCTCACATGGCAAAGCTATATTAGAGCTAAGTGGTGACAGCCTTCTTTGGATGGAACATGAGCTCTGCAGTTGACCATTCTCTACTGTTCCCTATAGCTCTGGACCCTGGCTGCTGCACTCAGTCACATGAAGGATGTAATGAACCTCAAGTGGCCCTTCAGGGGTTATGTTGTCCGGTTCCACTAAAGGCTTTTAACTTCAAGTTGCAAGTTTTCTTTAAAAAATAAAAATTATTGATTTATCTTGGCTGTATCGGGTCTTAGTTGCAGCACACAGGATCTTCGCTGTGTCACACAGACGTTTCACTGTAGTGCACTGAGTCTCTAGTTGTGGTGTCCAGCTTCAATAGTTGTGGTGCATAGGATTAGTTGCTCTGCAGAATGTGGGATCTTAGTCCCCCAGGATCCAACCCACCTCCTCTGCACTGCAAAGTAGATTCTTAATCCCTGGACTACCAGGGAGATATGCCAGGTTGGATGTTGGCATACAGGAGGAAAATGACGTAAAGTGACATCAACTGACTCATTGTTAACCATTTCCAAAGAGTATTACAAAAACCAAACTCCAAATGAGAGACTCTGCATGTGAAATGTGAGCCACAAGTGCCTGGCACATGATAAGTGCTCAGCAAATGATAGCTGGCATTGTAACTGGTATTATTTCACTGTATTCCATTGAATAAAGACAACCTCAGAGAATAGACAGGTGATCATACAAGAAGTTTTTGAAAAATCAGAATGCAAGAGATTTGCTCCACAGGACATCTGAGATATATAATGAAGCTATAATAAATATTCCAGTACTATATTCATGTAACTTATACAATACTGCACATCAACTATAGTTCAAAAAAATTAAAAACAAACAAACAGAAAAACCCAAACCAAACCAAACAAATACTCAGTACTGGTAGAAGAATAGACAAATCAATGGTATAGAAAAAAAAGCCCAAAGACAGACTTACGTACAATATATAAGAATTTAATACATGATTGAATTGACATTTCACTGCAGAAGAAAGAATAGATTAATCATTAATTGGTCCTGGAACAATTGATTGAATCCCAAATAAACTTTTTTTCAAAGAAGGGAAACCTCTAAAGGACTACAAGAAAATAAGGTAGAATAATTATTTGATATTCAAGTGGGGAAAACTTTTCTAAGTAGAAAAGCCAAGAGAGAACCATGAAGGAAAAGTTAAACAGACTTGACAAGAGAAAATAAAAATTCAGTTCAGTTCAGTTGCTCAGTTGTGTCTGACTCTGCAACCCCATGAACTGCCGCACTCCAGGCCTCTTTCTCCATCACCAACGCACAGAGTCCACCCAAACCCATGTCCATTGTGTCGGTGATAAAAATTGATGTACATTATAAAAATATAAAAGAAATTAACTGTGGGCATTACTACAGAATAAGATTCTCCACTCACTGAAGACTTGCTGTGTCTAAGCCCATGCTCAGAGCACCGTAGACTCTCTTCATACTCATGTTAACAGGCACTTGTAAACACTATTTTAGCCCTACTTTACATATGAGGTTTAGAGCTTATCAGACATTAACTGAAGTAAAATACTGCAAACTTATTCTCAAAGCTATTATTAAGTATATTAATGAAAGTGTTAAGTAGTTAGTCAGACACAAGTGGGTCCCTGCTCCATCCTGGATGGGGCCATCTTTCCCTCCCTGACTTGGACACTGGTGATCAGAAAATGCCCAGAGATCCTCCCTTAATTGTGGTTAAGACAGTTAAATTTGTAGACTTATGAGGCCCAATAAGATAAAACCTTCCATCACATGTTGGCACAGGCACACCAAGCCCTAAAACCCTAAAAGGTGACACAGTATAGCCTGGGGCTCATTATTCTGTATTTGTAATAAACTAGTATTGCAGTATTTGTCCTGGTCCGCAACCCCCTCCGCCCCGCCCCGCCCCCGAATGGGTTTTTCTTGGGTGTTTGTGGGTTAGTGCCGCACACAAGGAGAAAAGTTATATAACCTACAACGGACAATCAACGTGTCAAATGAGGCAGGACACAGGGAGGGACTTGCCACTACTTTGAAAAACCAACCCTATCCCCAGCTGGAAAGTGAAAGTGAAGTCGCTCCGTGGTGTCCGACTCTTTGTGACCCCATGGCCTGTAGCCCATCAGGCTCCTCCATCCATGGGATTCTCCAGGCAAGAGTACTGGAGTGGGTTGCCATTTCCTTCTCCAGAGGGCTGCTTCTAGCTTCCACACAGCCCACTGTCCTTTTCTCTCTTGGGAGTACACTTTCACTTTGTTTAATAAGACTTCTGCTGCTTAAAAGTTGTTCTGTGTCTTTTGATTGAAAATTCTTTCCTTTGGGAGGTCAAGGACTGAGTTGCCATTTTGCTGGTAACAAAAGTGTTATGTTACACGGTGAGATCATGGGTGATGTTTTTTTCTTGTTTTGGTTTTCCAAACTCTTCAGTATTTTATATTACATTTACTATCAGAGAAAAGACACATTATAGAACTACCTTTTAAATTCTTTGTCACAGCTGTTATCTTAGAGTAAAACACGGGGAGTTCTTTATAAATAAATAAAATGGTGTAGGGAAAGAGTGATAATAACACTTACTAGGTGTCTACCAAAAGCTAGACACTGTAAGAGTTGATTTATCTACATTATATTTCATCCTAACCTAAAGCCTATGAGGTATATTTTTTCCATTTACTGAAGAAGGAAACTGAGACTCACAGGCTTCACCGAGCTTGCTAGGGAAGGAAACACATCTTCAACATTTGGGCTCTTTCTACTGTGGCTTCACACCTGTAGCAGAGCACTAAGCTTATACCTGCTGACTGCGTGTGATAGTGTTAAAGTGTCTCTTCTTACACTAGCAGATCATACACTTATACCCTGCTTTCTCAAATTTTAGAAAAATCTCTGGAGCTCGTTGATTCAGTACCACCAAACAGATGGGTGCCCATCCTGCTCTGAAACATTTCACAGGGATAAGGGTTAAAAAATTCCACTGGCAACTGGTACTTATGCTTAAAATTAATCTGTCATGATAAGTATTCTACTATTTCTAATATGTTGACCTCATCTCAACATTTCTTTGAAAACAAGAGACATGATGCTTCAATGGTAACCAGTCTCCACACTGGAATACTTCATATTTCAAGGATGAGTTCAAGGATGAGTTTAGAATCACTCTCCCTAAACCTTCACTCCCATAATTGATTTGCTACTATGTCAATGTGAAAAGTTGCTCAGTCGTGTCCGACTCTTTGCAACTCCATGGACTGTAGCCCACCAGGCTCCTCTGTCCATGGGATTCTCCAGGCAAGAATCCTGGAGTGGGTTGCCATTTCTTTCTCCAGGGGATCTTCTTGACCGGGGGATCGAACCCAGGTCTCCCGCATTAGAGGCAGACACTTTAACCTCTGAGCCACCAGGGAAGCCCAATGAGCAATGGTGTTCACTACAATTAACTAACTTGTTTTCCAACTACTGCTAACTGATGACTTTATTTTTCCAATGGGTAATAATTCCCTTAAATAGTAAAGAGCTCGCAGAGCATGAGGTGAAGTCGCTCAGTCGTGTCTGATTCTTTGTGACCCCGTGGACTGTAACTTACTAGGCTTCTCTGTCCATGGGATTCTTCAGGCAAGAATACTGGAGTGGATTGCCATTTCCTTCTCCAGGGGATCGTCCCGACCCAGGGATCGAACCTGGGTCTCCCGCATTGGAGGCAGACACTTTAACCTCTAAGTCACCAGGGATGCTTTCCTTGAATCTTCAAGCATCATGCCTACCTCTTGAAGATGCAAAATGGACAAAACTTGTACAAGAAACACCAACTTGTAGTTTGGATATACATCACAGGACTATTAGGACTAAATTGCTAAGTATTGTTTAGCTTGGAATGAGCTGAAAACTTTCTGTATGTTTTCACCTGGTTACCATCTTGATATCATGTGATTTATTTCCTTCCTTCAGCATTTCTCCTTTTGAGATCGGTACAGTTTTATATCATTCTCTTAATCTTTTTAGTCCAAATATTTGGTGATTAATCATTCATTTAAAAATATTTAAAGACCATGTATTGCATACTAGGCACTATGGAAGTTTTTGCAGAGACAAAAATAAGATCCTGTCTTTAAGGAGCTAAAAGTCTAAAGGAGGATAAGAAGTAAACAGACAACTCCTATACAGTGTTTCTAGTGTTTTCACAGAGGTATGAACTGATATTGTGCAATGTCATAGGAGGAGCTGGGGTAATGAAGGAAAGTTTCTTGGAGGTGGTGTTCAGGAAGAATCATTAAAGACCAATAGGAGCTAGTAAGACATTGGAAGGAAGTTATTTTCTGCAGATTTTAGAAACTGTGAGAGCAAAAGGTGCCTATGGGAAGCGAAAACAGACAGCCGAGGTTAGCACATCTCTCTGAATATAAGCTATTTAGTGACAGATACAACATGTAATGCTGATTATTGTTACTGCATCCATCAACTTTTTTATGAAGATGACTTGTTCCAAAACCAAATTTTAAAAACATAATTTTGCAGAATGTTGTGGTTGTTACTAATTATTTTAATAATGACCTTCCAAATACTTTACATCCGAAGAGTATTATGAACCACAGGAATGTATTTTGCTAATGAAATGTGAAATCTACTTCTTCGCATTAATCACAGAACTCCAATAAAGCAGACTTCAGGCATGCTCAACACCATCACCACAGGACTCTCTCCCTTTGGCTACATGTGAGTGAATGGACAGTGCAATGCTACTCTTCAATCACTGAAAGGTTAATAGTGAGAAAGTCAATTTTTATCTTTGGTCTATTAGATAAGGGCATCAGTACATTAGAATTGATTTTTAGGGGCTGGAGAAAAGTGGTTAAGAAAAACAACTCAAGATTAAAAGAGTGCTTCACAGTGAGAGTCCTACATGCTCAGATACAGAAAGGCAGAGGACCAAGCCACTCCTCTGTGAACTGTTACTCCATAAGTATCAGTCCCTCCATTTGACCCTAGAAATAGCAGTTCTTTGCTAGTATTTTCCAGGCCAGTACCACAGTCTTCAGCAGCTGGATAAAGCAAAAATTAAAAACTCCCATGGCATGTTAATTTTGAACAATAGTAAACAACTGCAAAAAGGAGTAAGTGTTACAACTTTTCACTAAAGCTTTCAAACAACATGAAATGAATTAAAGAACAATGGCTAGAGTAGACAAGATTCTCAGAGAAAATCAAAAATAAAAGGTTGTGAATTAAGGGATAAAAGATAAATGATTTTCCTGAAAGATGGACTCTAAGGAAATTTATCCATGTATTACAATTAATTTCGCTCAGTCGTATTAGACTCTTTGTGACCCCATGGACTATACAGTCCACGGAATTCTCCAGGCCAGAATACTGGAGTGAGTAGCCTATCCCTTCTCCAGGGGATCTTCCTGACCCAGGAATTAAACTGGGGTCTCCTGCAATAATAAGCTTTGGGAAGAATATATATTATGTTTCAAAATAAGAATATGATTAAAATAGTTATACTTGATCAAGGCACAATGTACAACACCATGAGAAAAAACCATTTTTCAATTAAATTCAAAAAC
Organism: Nanger dama; assembly: GCA_917880005.1. Lineage (NCBI taxonomy): Eukaryota > Metazoa > Chordata > Mammalia > Artiodactyla > Bovidae > Nanger > Nanger dama. The sequence continues at coordinate 21,678,875 of CAKJTW010000025.1, read as the reverse complement.
TTTATCTTGAAAGAAGAAACAATGAACCTATCTTTGAAAGTGAGTGTTAGATATATTTTAAAAGTCTTTTACCTGATTTAAATAATTTAGGCACTTTTCAAGACACCAAAGGCAACAAATGCAAGATTTCAGCACACATCGAGCACAAGCATTTTCCTGGAAAGAATGAATAATGAAAATAATTAAAGACCAAAGAATCAAACCATACCAGGTAGAATATTATAAATTTTAGAAAAGTAAAAATTAAGAAAAATCATAACCTATGCTTTAAAGCCTCCACACTCACCCTTTTTTCCCTCAAAACATAATGGTTGAATTATTTTTAATCAGTTTAATCCAACATTTACTTAGTACCTATTGCATATAAGATAGAATATATAAGACCAACAAAGAACTTAAAAGCATTAAACGTAACAAAGGTTAGAGTCAGAATGATACAGATCCTAGTGCAATGAGAGTGGAGAAGAGAGAGAGAAGATGCCACAGGTTAGAGGACTCAGGGAGGGTTTCTAGGAAGAGGGGCCATTTGCGCTAAGCTATACAGAAATGCATGTTGTTTCCGGAGTTAAGGACAGGAAGGAGAGTTCCAAGGAGGAAAGTGGAATTCACACAGAGGAATAGAAGCACAGGATATTTGGGGAAACCTGTGATTCGATAAATTTTGCCAGAGCATACAGAATATGAGAGTGGGAGAGAAGGGGACTGAATTAGATTCCATTTGGCAAGGACATGGAAGAAAACATTCACACTTGGACTTAATATCATTGTTAATTTTGCTACATGCAGAACTGAGATCTGGAATATGCCCGCAGAAAGTCCAGAAAAGATTTTTCCTTACCTTTCCTTTGAGCTGACTGTGAATGTACATAAGGATCATTCGTGGAATTTTGACTAACGTGATAATGAAAGAACCTTTTGCCACAGTACCAAGGTGATAACGAATAAGGCGATTCACTGATGCCAGAATCGGTGTAAAGGGCAAATTCCTTTTATCTCTGTTTATAAAATGACCAAAAAGACAATTAAAGGCTTGACCAGGATAGAAACATAGAAAAGATTTAGTTCAAAAAAGAGTGAAAAAGTAGTTCATTTTCCTTATTCTAGTTCTATGGCAAAATAGCAAAGTATCTGCAAGTGCTTCAGATGTATCATGTAAAATTAATGTTTCATTTCTTTATGGTAGTTTCATAGCATTCTTATGCTCTAACATTTTAAGTTAAATAAAACTGCTTTGAGAGCTCTTACTAGTAAACAGTTATGATGGTAATTACATAATCAGATAATGGAATGCAGAAAGATGTTAGACTTGGCACCTCATTTTAGTGGAAAACTGTCAGGCCTACTGTAGTGCATAGTTAGCTCTGAAATTAGGAAAGGAAGTCACCACACCTTTTCTGATCCATACAAATTAAAGACTTGTTAACCTTTGCTAGATCCTTATATAAGCAAAAATACTGGGTTGACCAAAAAGTTCACTCGGCTTTTCTATACCATCTTATGTGGAAAAATCCAAAAGAACTTCTTGGCCAACCCAATACATAAGATACTAACTAGATTTATTTTTCTGATAAATGTAATTAAGTGTAGCATGACCTGCTATTTTCATTAATTTTTTAAGAAAGTTACAGGAGAGAATAAAGAATAAAATAATAACCTCCCATTTTCCTACCTCACAGAATTATCAATTACACATTTTGTCATACTGAGTTCCACTTACTTCTTAAAGAAATTAAACTCTTATCAGCCTCAGTTCCATTTCCTTCAGGCATAATCACTTAGATTATCTTAAGTTTTCTTTTTTTTTTCTTGCTTTTTTTTTAATTGATGTATAATCAACCTACAATACTATGTTAGTTCTGCATATATAACATAGTGATTCACTATTTCTACACATTACAAATGATCACCACAATAAGTCTAGTTGTCATCTGTCACCATACAAAATGATCACAATATTATCGTCCATATTCCCCATGTAAGACTTTTCATCCCCATCATCATTCATTTTTTTTTTTTGTAACTGGAAGTTTGTACCTTTCAGTCTCCTCCACCTATTTCACTCACAGCCTTGACCCCTCCTCTGGAAGTCACTTGAATTTTCTCTGTATCTATGAGGCTTCCCTGATAGCTCAGTTGGTAAAGAATCCTCCTGCAATGCAGAAGACTCTGGTTCGATTCCTGGGTCAGGAAGATCTGCTGGAGAAGGGATAGGCTACCCACTCCAGTATTCTTGCACTTCCCTTGTGGCTCAGCTGGTAAAGAATCCACCTGCAATGCGGGAGACCTGGGTTCGATCCCTGGGTTGGGATGATCCCCTGGAGAAAGGAAAGGCTACCTACTCCAGTATTCTGGCCTGGAGAATTCCATGGACTGTATAGTCCATGAGGTTGCAAAGAGTCAGGCACAACTGAGCAACTTTCATTTGAGTCTGTTTCACATGAGTCTATTTGTTATGTTTATTTGTTTTTAGATTCCACATGTAAGTGAAATCATACAGGTATCTGACATTCTCTGCCTGACTTATTTCACTTAGCATAATACCCTCTAGGTCCATCCATGTTGTTACAACTTAAGTTTTCTGACAAGTATAAATTCTCACCTAGTAAAATAGTAGGTCACCACAGCTCCTGCCACAGTCATCTGCTGACAGGCTAAAATAAATTCACTGATCCAAATCAGGCCCACCACGTGGTACCACCACATGTACTGCAGAGGCCCTGACATTTTGAACTCCACAAAGCCTTGTTCATTCTGAACAGCACTACCTAGGAAAATATCAAAGAAGGAAAGAAGAAGCACATAAAGTATAAACCAAAAAAACATGGCTATTAAATCTAGGAGATTAAGCTAATTTCCAACAATATATCCCCACCCCCAAACCACTGGCATGATCGCAGTGTTATTTCATTAAGGGACAAAAATAATTATCACTTCAAAAGTTGTGTAGCAGAACACTGTAAAATCAAGCATTTTGTTTTCCTCAAAGGCAACATATATAGCTTTTAAAAGTTGCTCTGTTTGAATATAATTCTTACCACATTATCAGTTATTTAGTTTAGTTATGAATTTTCCAACACTTCAGTTTTCTTAAAGAGCTATTACTTGTCTAATAATTACAGATATAAAATTAGCAACGTACAGAAATTAGTATTATTTTCAATTTGGTGGTGTTGAATGACCAGAGAAGTTACATATACGCTTATTATCCTTATACCACCCTTCACAATTAATTCCATTTATATATACATAACTTTTGATATTGGAAAAGGCAATGGCACCCCACTCCAGTACTCTTGCCTGGAAAATCCCATGGATGGAGGAGCCTGGTAGACTGCAGTCCATGGGGTCTCTAAGAGTCAGACACAACTGAGCAACTTCACTTTGACTTTTCACTTTCATGCATTGGAGAAGGAAATGGCAACCCACTCCAGTGTTCTTGCCTGGAGAATCCCAGGGATGGGGGAGCCTGGTGGGCTGCCTGCCATCTATGGGGTCGCACAGAGTTGGACACGACTGAAGCGACTTAGCAGCAGCAGCAACTTTTGATGTTAAGTATGGCTACAAGTAAGTCTGAGCATCCAACTATGAATTGTATCAACACTAGCTCTATATAGATTCAGGTCATTTCCAAACTAGAAAACCCCAAGGAGGCAGGCTGATCTTCGGCTGCCACTGGAGTTTGAGATAACTCCAGAGGAGCACTGCATTCACTGGTTCATCTCAGAATGAACCTAAATGTCTGAGTCAGTACAGGAGCCTACTTCAAATCTACTACCATCTCAAAACTGGATATGATTTCAGGCCCTACCTGGTTTAGACTCACTTTGCTGGGAAGATCTAAATATCATGAATGGGGAATGCGTTATCATCATTTTTTTAACTTTCCTTTTTATATTGGGGTATAACAGATTAACAATGTTATGATAGCTTCAGATAAACAGTGAAAGGACTCATCCATCTGAACTCACGTATCCATTCCCCCAAACTCTCCTCCCTCCAGGCTGTCATATAACATATCCCTGTGCTACGGAGTAAGTCCTTGTTGGTTATCCGTTTTAAATATAGCAGTGTGCATATGTCCATCCCAAACTCCCAAACTATCCCTTCCCCACATTCTCACCCCTGGCAACCATTAGTTAATTCTCTAAGTAAGTTCATCTGTAAAAAGGTAATGTGTTATTGAAGAGCCATAACCTCTGTTATTTCTGATGACTATCAGACCTTAGTTCATAAATGTCTTAAGAATTATATTTCTCTGATGTTTTAAAATATTTTAATGCAAATCAGTTTCATCACTAAAAGAAAGCCACAACATGTTTTCTTACCGGCTGTGCCAAGAAAGAGAAGTGTCATGATCCAGTACACCCAAAACAGGACAAGAGCAAAAAAAGTCCAAAAGGGCTGGAAGACTAGCAGCGGCAAGTGAATGAAGACCTTGCCAGCCACGTGGAACAAGGCGATGGTGAGGGCAACCCGCTTGCGCATCACCAGCATGACCAGGAACAAGATAACCTGTATGCAGAAAATGGACGGGAAGGCTCAAGCTGCTGTGTTAAGCGGTAAAAATGGAAACAATGGTGGAAAAATTTTAACATAACTCTTAATTCCACTTGTCATTTTTCATTATTTACTGAATATGTCCTCTAAAGGTAAACCTAGAAGAATTTCTAAATTATTAATACATCCTAGAAAGCTACTTTTCCATTTCCTACTCGTTACAAATCAAAACATGTTGCTTGTCATCAGGATGAGACTCATAAAATTTTGAAAACTGAGGAGAAGACCATATACTATGATCAAAAAGTACAAGTATTTGTACGTTCTGTCCCTTATTAGATCATGAGCACCTTAAGAGCAGGGTTCATGTCAAACTTATTCACTCCCCACTCTGCCCCAGCACTTGGCACAGAGAAATGTATTTAAAAGATGATTAATAAGTATTTGCACAATGATAGCACAATGGTTTTACAGTGGCTTTATTTTTAGTTTCTAATGCTCAATGAAAAGCTTGGGATTGCTCCAAGAAGTAAACTGAGATTTTTTTCCCCTTTTATCAGATATGAGAGGGAGATAAACCAAAAAGATAAATATAGATTATTGAACCATGTTAATTAATAATTTTACTGTAATTAGTATAGTAATTATACTAGTGAAGCTCACCTCTATTTTTGGAATAGTGTTAAAAGTTTAAAAGGAAAAAAAAAGGGAAAATAATTAGTGAAAAACAGAATGACATGAGATGGTTTATTTCTTAATATACTTTTCTATAATAAAGAGAACTGTTTTTTAAAAATAGTTACATTATTTCATGACAGTAAGATATATGGTCTTACTAGAAAATCATAATTAATATCCTAGGTGAAAATTCCCTCTCAAAAAGCAGACAGTGCAGAACAAAACGTCGCATCAAACAGCACCCATCAATTAGAGAAGCCTCTGAAGACTTCTGAGGAGGTCATTCCCCACGGAACAGAGATTTAACCTGATAGTGATCAAGGGTAGGCTTGCAATAGCTAGGGGTAAGTTTCTGCTTCATTAATGGTCTATAAATAAAACATAAACCTGAAAGACACACCGAGGCCTGTACTTACCGTGAACACTGTTGCTGAAATGGCATAGATGAGGAGGGCCCGAAGATTGGCCTCAGCTACCTGAGGCTGTTCAGGAATAACCGTTTCTTTGGGAGACTTTCTTTGCTTTGCATACAGCCACCAGAGCACACCTGTGCCACCTGGAGACAGGAAACAATTTTGCAATAATTAGCACAAGAAAATGTGTACCAGAAATCCTCAGTTTTCTAGACCCTTCCTATACCTCGCCATGGACTAACAGCAACAATCCATTTGGCTGGGAGGTGTGCGGCTGTCATTTCTTGCCAGCAAAGGGGAACTCCAGTGACTCCGCTATCATCTTCCACATTACACACTTACAAATCTTTAACTGTATCAAATGAACTTCCTTTAACTATACTATCAGTTCTGAAGCTGAGAGAGAGCCCAGCAAGGACAGATAACCCTGAGAGGCACTGGTCACTGAAGAGAGCCTCAGCATCTGTTTAAGCTAGGGAGCGTGTGGAAAGCAAGTAAAGGGCATAGAAATCAGCAATGAGGGGACTTCCCCAGTGATCCAGTGGTTCAGACTCCACACTTCTAAGGCAGGGAGCATGGGTTAGATCCCTGGTTAGGCAACTAAGATCCCACATCACGCAGTTTTGAGACCGCCCCCGAAAAAGAACTAAAGTTAAAAAACAAAACAAAAAAACACCCAGCAATGAAGCTAAGGAAGGCAAAGATCTTCTTTGTTGTACAATAACCCCAGTGCATAGTGATGACACACTCACATAGTTGATAAAATATTTGTACTATGAATAAATGAAGATCAAATGAGTAGTTCCTACCATAGGTAGGAACAAAGGAAATCTTTGACAGTTTGATAGCAGTGGATACTAGAAATGGGACTTTTTATCACTTGCTCAGAGATTCTAGATTGAGGAGGGAAGCATAACTGCCTCCAAATAAGAGAGCAGCATCAGACACCTTCATTCAACTCGTTCGGTATAGTTTGAGTGCCCACAGCATCTACTGTTCCAGGGGTTAAGGCCTGCATGCATGCATACTCAGTCATGTCTGACTCTTCTCTGACTCCATAGGCTGTAGCCTGCCAGGCTCCTCTGTCCATGGGATTTCCCAGGCAAGAATGCCAGAATGAGTTGTCATTTCCTACTCCAGCGGATCTTCCTGACCCAGGGATAGAACCCATGTATCCGATGTCTCCTGCATTGGCAGGTAGACTCTTTACCAATTTTGCCACCTGGGAAAACCCCCAGGAGTTGAGGACAGAGGACAGAGCAGTAAAAAAACAAGCCCCCAACATCACCTCTCCTGGAGCTTATATAGTTTTGGGGGAACAAAAAAATAAGGAAACAACCAAAACCACAGCATATTAAACCTAAAAAAAAAAGCTGCTTAGTAAGAGGGATAGAAGTGTTAGTGTTGGGAAAGCAGTACAATTTTATATATGATGGGTAACTAAGTCCTCTCTGGGGTGAGATGATATCTGAGCAAAGAATCAAAGACAGGGAGAAAACAAATCTATGAAGCTAAGGAAAGAGTGTTCCAGGGAAGAAGGAATAGCAAGTTCTAAGATGCTGAGATGGGGCCACGCCTAGCAGGAGAGAAAGTAAGAGGCCATTATAGCCACAGCAATGAGCAATGGAAAAAGTGATAACAGATGTGGGTAGAGCAGGAGCTGGCTTCCAGATCATACTGTAAGGCCTTGTAGGCTGTGGTAAGGAAATGGGAGATTCAGAGTAGAGGCATGTATATATCTAGGTGGACAAGAGAAATGCCTGAGAGAGAAGCACTGGGCTAAGATCTATGTAAATCAGCTCAATCCATCTGCACTCCAGTTAAGAGTGAATAGTGTCAAAGGGAAATTCCTTAGTTATTTGTAAGCAAATACTAAGCATGAGTTTTTCTTCTACTGAAGATGAGTAAGCAAAACAACTGAGTCTATAAAAATGTTTCTGAGAAAGGGAAATACTACTTCCATTTTGGAATCTTGAAGGTACAAGAAAATTGTCTGGAAAACTATTTCATATCCTCAAAAACAGGAATAAAATACATCCTCTCTAAACAGAAAAAGTTGGGAGAAAGGCTGAAGTTACAGGAAAATATATAGAATAAGATAATTGTTATGACATTAAGGACATTGTTCATAACATCCACAGTAGATATCATTCATTAACCATTTAAACTTGTGCCAGGAATTAGCACAAATAGATGCAACCACATTTAATTACAATGTTATTAAGTGGGTATTATCAGTGCCACTTTACAAGTGATGAAATTGAAAATTTAGGGAAGTTCAATAGCATGCCAAATGCCACATATCTGGTAAGTGAGAGAGCTAGGATTCAAGCTAGAGCTAGTCCATCACTGACTCAACGGACATGAGTTTGAGCAAACTCCAGGAGATGGTGAAGGACAGGGAAGCCTGGCATGCTGCAGTCCATGGGGTCGCAAAGAGTCTGACACAACTGAGCAACTGAACAACAGATAGGATTCAAATCTACTTTTATTTTAAAAGCTATTCATCTGTTATGAACTGAATGCTTATGTCTCCCCAGAATCCATCTATGGAATCCTAATCCTCACTGTGGTGGTATTTGGAGGTGGGGCCTTTAGAAGATAAAGGGGTCAAAAGAGTGGAGCCCTCATGAATAGGATTAGTGCCCTTTTTATTTATAAAAGAGACCTCAGGGAGCTCCTATCCCTCTTCTGCCATGTGAGGATAGCAATCAGATGGCTAGAAACAGGAAGCCAGCCTTCAGATGCCAAATCTGCTGGTGCCCTGATCTTGTATGCTCCAACCTCCAAAATTTTGAGAAATAAATGTTTATGGTTTATAGGGCTACGGTACTTTGCTACAACAGTTCAGTATGACTAAGACATCATCTAGCACACAATTAGATTTGAAGGCTACAAGCTGAAATGAAAAGTATGATGGTTGAGAGAAGGAAGAACTACAAATTAGATGAAACTGGAATAACAAAATTAAGTAATCAAGTACAGAAGTGATACTGAGGAAAACTAAATCAGTGATATAGCAGATAAACCTGAAGAGTTCTTCCTGAATGTAAAGAAAATGACAAAAGGACTAAAAATGCTAATTTGGTAGATGACTGGAGAATAACAAGAATCTTAAGTCAAAACCCACTAGAATAGAAACAATACTCAAACACGGAAATAAAGAAAACTTTTCAAAGTTAAAAAGATCCTCCCAAAAGAGATCATAGGCGAACTTAGTTAAGATTCTGAACTAGACACAAACTTTAAGTTGTAAGTTAAAAACTGCATAAACATCTGGTAAGTCAGGCAGGTTATGGGCAAAGGAACAAACTTAGACTGATGTCAAAGTTCTCTGGAATAAAGTATAGATATAAAGCAACATATTGCACCTCAAGAATTTTATATGCAACAATTTTACATTCACATGTGATGACAAAGGCAATCTTACATAACCAAGAATTCAGAATATATACAAGCCACAAGTCCTTCATGAATAAATTATTGAACTCAGATTCTAGTCAAAACAAATATGAACTGAAATTAAGAACTCAAGAACGGACTTTTATAAAAATAGGAGCAGAATAACTTAATCACTCTGCTGTACACCTGAAACCAATACAACATTGTAAATTGACTATACTCTAATAAAAAGTAAAAACAGGACCAGTAGTTTTCACTAAAACCAAGTAAGGAGAATCTTAAGGCAAAGGTAAGCAAAAGTCTTAAAAAAACCCCAACAAATAATAATATTTTAACTTTAATAATAACCTAACACTCAAATTACTTAATAAGAGCCAAAAAGTGCAAATGGGCAGAAAGAAATAGAATTAGAAAGGTAGAAAAGCTTATGCTAAATTTAAGGAGAGAAGGACTCAACAAATACTGCTTCCTTTCAGCCTTTAAAAATCATAGAATTCTAGACTGAAGAATATTTTCTGAAAATGTATAGGTTAACAAATGCAGAAGTAAAAATAAAATGTATACTATCCAAAGCAAGGGTGAAAATAATCAGAGAAAACATAATTCATACAGCAAAGAGATAGGGAAAACAAAATAAGGAAGCATAAATTTAAGGAAAACATGAAACAGATGACATCAGGGGTGACAAAGGAAAAAGTAGCTTACCAAGTGAACCCAGGATGAGCAGAAATGTTAAGATCCACACAAGTATTCTTGATATATACCTGATTATCACCATCAAAATCATGGACAGAACTGTAGGGAAGATAAAGGACACACAGAATATCATTTGAAAACATTAGAAAATACGAAGAGAAACTCTTTCAATTGTTTTCTCCTAGGGAAAATAATTTGTTGCTATTGACAAGTTCATGACCCCGATTTTGGTAAGAATGGAAATTGGCTGCTTTTGTACTTTGACTTGAGGACTTGTGTCACTTGAACAGCATCACTTAAAACCAAAAGCACTTAACTGTGGGTTTATAAACGACAGAACAGAATCCATGCAAATGCACATGGTGATTCAAAGACAGCACAGAACTGCTATGGATTCGCCACGGGAAGACATCAGAACTCGCATGCAAACAGAGATGACAACACAGAAAGGGTAGAGAATGACATGCCATGCTCGTGACCAGAAAATTACCAAACATAGACAGAGATCAGTTAAATTAAATGCTACACTTCCTTGTGTCATCTATGCGTTTCAGGACCAACTTCTCGGATGTTTGTTTTGGCCAACAAGTCAGATGGTATATTATTTTTTTCTAGTTTTTTCTCCTCTGAAACTCCAAGATATGGTCTGACTCTACAGAATAACACCCTGAAAACTACTGAAGTCAAAATTCCTGACCTTACTTCTCAACTGGGGTCAGGAGTCTTGATTGAGAAGCTCTTCAAAAAGGAGCAAAGCTTAGTTATTTAGCCAACTCCTATACCCACCCCAATGTGACAAAATCCTGAGTGAAAAAAAAATCTCAAAACAAAAAACCTTGAGGATTTAACCCTTGCATAGGGAAATTCATTTCTGAAATCATAATTTGTTTATTTCTAATTAAAGTCTTGTTTTACAAACAAATGAATAAAGATCTTAAACCTCAAAAGAAAACTATTCTAATAAAAAATGGAATTCCAATGACTTAACATTATTAGCACTACATTTCTAGGTCTGGATTTTTTTTTCTTGGTTCAAGTATTCAACTATTTCAGAAATCAAATAATTTTTACATAAGGCTAGACTAATAGTTAAGTTTTCTTGGGCCATTTGCAAAGCCAACTAAATGTTTGGGATCTGTGACTAGGTAATGTTGTTGAGGTACTCACATTTGCAATAAATGTACAGGAACCAAAAACAGATGGGAGCGTTTCAAATATCACAGAAATAGCTTTTCATATGGACAGCATTATTTCAACTGAGTCAAGTACTACCTAAGCAAAAAGAAAATACTCTCTAATGACAAGACAGAAATACAGCTAGTCTTCGCAATGACTATAATTGGTGTTAACAGGCATTAACACTCATTTTACATATATAACAAAATAGTTCTTTGGTTCCTACTACAGTTTACTTCTTTCATATAAAAAAGTCTATAAATTCTGATATGGCTACATACAGTTCTAGGATAATATAGGGAACTTACAACTTGAAAATCACGTTTATTTATTTATTTTATTACCTATTTATTGACCAAAAAGCTCACTGGCTAACAAGTGGAGAGTTCCTAATTTTTCCAGCAATACAGTAACATTAATTGTATCAATGAAAAAAATTACATAATCCAAATGTAACCTATCAGAAATTTATGTTTTTTGACGGAAATATATGAGAATATATAACCTCTTTTTATAAGCAAGTAAGCCTTTTGGAATCATAACTAAAAACAAAGGGGTGCTAACTCATTAAAAGAAGCCTCCTATTATACTAAATGTTATTATAGACTTAGTAACCAAAGTTTGGGAATATACCAGTTTTCTCCAATGAGAGAAAAAGAAGGGAAATGAGTTTCAGATATATATATATATATATCCTTTAAAAATATGTGTATACTTATAACTATATATAATCTGAAACAATTATTTTGGCTATGGGAAGTTAAACAATTACAAGTATCCCCAGCAGTATTCATATTTTGGTTAAAAGAACAGTCTTCTACTGCAATACTATGTAATAGCTAATAATGAGAAAAACAATTACCTAGTGACAACAAGCAAAGTCCCAATATAATTTCTTTGCTGGTCATTACTCCACTAATCAGCCTGTGTAAGACACTATTGTCACTGACAAAGGTGATCAGGGCCTCTGCAAACTTGGCATAGCAGGAAATGTTCACAGGAGCACAGCGATGGAAGAATGGAATAGGTGCACTGGTGACACAAGAAAAAAAAATCAGAAAAAAATTACTCCTACTTAATATAAATGCCACATCAAACACACAAATGAAAGGTGAATATGACTGCAATACACTCCACCCTCCACACATCGTATGGGAGCTAAGAGCTGTGCGCTTAATGCTATGAAGATGACTGTCATGGGGCGTGATGCAAATCTTACCGCAAGCTTATCAAAGAGGGTGGAGTGCATATTCCAACAGAAGACATTACCCTCCCCTTCTGAAAAGAAACACACATACATATACACACATACACAACTACCGAAAACAAAACCAAACACTTAAACTCCTCAGCCTACACATCTATCAATCGAGAGGCAGGTGACAAAACTTACACACACATACTTTATTGAACTCAAAATTAATTTTTGCCATAAGCTATTTAAAAATAAAAAAGCATATACTTTTGCTTGAAATGTGCCACCGTTAATAGAATATTTGTTCTATCAGAACATACACAACCTTAGATTAAAAAAGGTATTTGAGGCACCAGTTTAATAACTCATACAAAGTAGTCATACCAAGACATCAACATACAGCAGAATATGCAGCTGTTTGAAACAGTAACTATGAATGCTAGCATACGGAAGAACTTATAACAATATAAGGGAAAAAAATGAAAAACTTATATCTAATGTGATGATTACATCTCTGTATTAAAGATCTAAGAATAAGAACAGGAGAAAAACTCTAAAGAAAAATCTCTGCTTTGTTATAGTTATGGGATTATGGACTATTTTCTTTTCTTTTTATATGTTATTATTATGAGATTATTTGTGTCCAATAAAGAATCAACTATATCAGGTTTATACTGACTGCAGCTCTTACTTGTGAAGGAACACAGCTATGTATAAAGCGTGGCAGAAGTATAGTTTGTTATAGCATGGTTCTATTTTAGCTTCTGAGAGCATGTGTGCATTTAATTAATGAGAGATTTTAAGCAAAGCTCTATGAACATGCCCTCAGTTATGATTTGCTCGAATTCTAAAGAGCCCACATGTGTCCCTATGCACCACACATATTTACACATACATTAAGTTAAAATTTAGTCATTACTAGCACGAATCCCGCATTTTCAGAATTATATATAGGACTTTCAGTCATAGTTCTAATATAACTTTTTTGACTGGACTGATGTGTGTTCTCATTCTTGACTGGTACTTATTTTGGTCAAATTGGTGAACAGATTACATGGTTGAGCACCAAATTCCAAAAGTCTAATCTCAGCAAAGCAACTTTGTATGACCTGAAGCAAAATATTGTTTTTGTTTCCTTCCTCAAAAAACAGAATGTTTCTTTTCAAGTAAGAATATAAGTGAACTATATATTGATTTTCCTTAAATATTGGTACATGAGCACCATTGGGAGTAAGAATAAACATCTTCCATGCTGTTAAACTTTATGGAGCAATAAAATAATGTAATTTTAAAGATCTAGCCTTACCTTCCTTATGCTTCAGAGTAAAATATATCCAAAAATGACAATGATAGGCATGCTTATTTTTTAAAAACTGCTTCCAAATACACATGTGAGTGTACTTGTATATACCTCCAAATGGTGTTGGTGAAAGATAACGCCAAAAATTTGATATTTTGACACAAACTGCAGAAAGCCAGAGCATTCTGAGTAATGCTTGAATTACAGGTATGTAAGTCACCATTTTTTGATCAAAAGTTGTTTCATTAATGATTTGAAAATATATTAAATTATAGATTGCTTTTAGATAAGATAGATTTAGTTAGAAATATTTTAAGAATCAAAAAACATTAACAAGTTCTTACTCAGTGGAGACTAACCTGGGACAGAAACCTTTAAACTAACAACTGTGTTGTGACCTACAACTGCTTTTTTTCCTGATACTGTCCTTGCCAGGTTAATGTCCCTGTCTAAGGACTTCTAACCATATTTTAAGCCTGGTTCTCTATCCTTCAAAACTAAAGTCCTCTCTGGTCTATGAATGTCAACATCTTCATCTGCTTTATTTATTATCCTAAAATCTCTGAAGTCAACTCTGTTTAACTCACCTGCCTCCAACCTTGAACATAAAATACATCCACCTAGGAACACTGATGTTCTGTTTGTAATATCCACCAATTTCCTTGGTCTTACTCCCGTTTTCCTTTTTCTTGTCACATACCTACAAACCTCACACTCTGTCAAGAAGTGGCTCCTCCTAAATCTCCCATATCCTAACAGGATGTTGATATATTTTTATACTCAGATAGAAATACACATCATCTCCAAAAGGGAATGGAACTTGTGACAAAGAAAACTGGACTTGGGTTTAGAAGCTCTGGGTGATTCTCCTAATATTATACAGCTGCAGGTCACTCACTATGTCTTTCTGCTTCTCTGTCCCTCCATCTGTCAGCTGAAAGGGTAGGAGTAAGATCTCTGTAAGTCTTTTCACATCATCTTGATCACCATCATCATCATGCTACTCACAAATCAATGATTCTAAATTAATATAAGCAGGATGCCCAGTAGCTTTAGCTTTTTCTGCTTTTCAAACTTAAAACGAGGATAGCTGATTTGAAAAGGGAAGAATTACAGTCTTAAAATTCTAAGCCTTCGTTTTTATTTAAGGGAAAAGCTGAGTGATATCAGCTCTGAACTTACCCTTTCAAGTCATCTGTATACTGTATATAAACACTTGGTCAATTATAAAGAATACTTTTAAAAGCATCCTTCAAAGAAGTGGAGTAAAGTAACAACAGTTTGTTGCCTTATAATTCAATCTATGTCAGTTAAAAAAAAATCTGACAGCTCTAAAATTAAGGTATAAAAATAGCACAAGCTGATTAACTACATTGTCTACCTGATGGTCAAAATGGTCAAAATCTGTTCTTCTGGTAAGGAATAACAGGTAAATCTAGTGTTACAGAATAAAAGAAACAGAAGGCAAACAAAAGAGAAGATAGCATTTGGACACAACAGCAAAAATGAAATTAAATACTTAGCTTCAAAATAAAAAGTAGTAGATTCCATTGTCATTCTTTATTCTCAATTCAACTCTTTCTCAAACAGAAACAACTTGACCAGTCACAAGTTTTTAATACTTGAATTGCTTTACTATTTAAAAATTATAAGTAATCATGGCATTGAAATGGTTTGTCTTATATTTTACCACTTAAATCCCATGTGAGATAATGAATTTAAGACGAGCTATCTGATTTTGTATATCTCTCAGAAAAATTACACTTCTGAGAGCCTAGTACATGAGATCATTTCTATTTAGTGTCTAACCCAAATGGCACTCTCCGTGCTTCTTAATTAAGAGGAAAAGCATAAAGAATTCTGTTTATAGGAAGTCTTCTACCTTTTAAAGCCCACAGAATATTGAATCTTTAAGAAGTCCATGTCATCCCATTAGAAACTAACTGATGCTGTTTCACATTATTGAAACATTAGTCAACAAGAACAAATGAATTTATAATGAGTCTTTTAAAGATTTTTAAATTAGCCACTCATAAGAAAACTGTATCTTACCTTGGCAAACATATTCCCATTTATCTGCCTTTAAGTTCAGATTATCACAGTTAATGAGCTCCGTCAAAGTATGATGACAAACAATGCCTAATATTTTTTGTCCATATGCCTTCCTTCATAAGACAGAAGTCTGCACCTCACACAACTATTTTAAACCTCCAGGTTATAAATAAGCCATTACACTTGATTTCTAATTAAATTTTTTTAAGCAATAAAACAATTAAAAAGGGTTCTGGCAATATCTCTACAGCACAGCAAAGCCAGGAAATAATTAATCAAGACTCTAATGGCACTATGCAGTGATGGTCACATGTTTCACTTTATTTCTTTTTCTCTCCTCTTTCATTTCTATACTCCCTTTCCCCCTCTTCAAACTACCTGTAGTATAGACTTTACAAGATCTTAAATTCAAATTTTGTTTCTCAACAGTTAGTTGTGTGACTCTGAACAATCTATCTAACCTTTCTCTTATAAGAGACAATATCCTTACAGGCTTTTGAGAGGGTTCAATGAGATAACACAAGAAACTTAAAACAGTGCTTGACACCCAATAGATAATTTATAAATGCTAATTCAGCTTGATCCTTCACGTAAAAATATAGATATATAGTATTTTTTTCATGACTATTAGTTTCTTATTTCTGTATCACGTTAATTCTCCAACACTTAGTGTCCTTTCTGGCATCTGAAAGTATCAAATGTTTGTGTGAGGAATAAACTGAAGTTATGAAATCTGTTTCTAGTACTGCAGTTTTCTCTAGCTATACTCAGAACTTTAAGCATTATAAATAAATAGGCTGGCTAGAACTCCCCATGGCTACCATGTTCAGCACATCACCAACAGAGTTCTGAATCTGGATACAATATGGCCCTTCTGGTTCCTAAAATTCAAAAGCTCTTAGGAACAGTAACCATTTGGCAATTGGTGTGGCACTAGTGTTTTACTGCAAATTAGTTTACCACTGTTTTTCTTTAAAATAGACACTGCCTTCATCTGCAGAAAGTTCCTGAGTACCCAGGACGGATGAGGAGATGGGAAGGTTCTAGACGTTGATATAGATAATACTCTGAGCCAAACACCAAGCACAATATTGTATGTTTAACACATAGTATCTTATTTAATTCTTATAGCAATTCCATGCAAGAGGTATTGATATTCCCACTTTATATATGAGGAAACTTGGTTTACTAAGAGCTTAACAGACTTGTTTATGCTGAGAGCCATTTGCCTGCATCGCAGGTTTGCCTAGTGTTAGTCAAAAGTGTTAGTACGTATAATAAAGTCAATCAAAGTATAGTCCCTACTCTTTTTTTTTAAGTCACTTTGCATTTTTATTTTTTTATACCTTATTTATTTATTTATTTATTTATTTTATTATTATTATTATTATTATTATTTTACTTTACAATACTGTATTGGTTTTGCCGTACATTGACACGAATCCGCCACAGGTGTACATGAGCTCCCAATCCTGAACCCCCCTCCCACCACCCTCCCCATATCATCTCTCTGGGTCATCCCAGTGCACCAGCCCCAAACATCCTGTATCTTGTATCGAACCTAGACTAGCGATTCATTTCTTACATGATAGTATACATGTTTCAATGCCATTCTCCCAAATCTTACTCATCTTTGGAGATTTGCTATCTATATGTGAAACAGGGTAGTGACCTAAATTTTTATTAAAACAAATTTATTTTTTTCTGATCCTTTGAGTTTGCTTGCCAGATACTAGATTTACTATGTACAAGGTCTTGATTTGCCTTCCTTTCAATTATCTCGTCTCGTTTACTTTCCAAAAGGTGAGTTCAGACAAAAGTGATAGATTGTGAACTAGTAACATAAGTAAAACATGAGGATCTTTAAATAAAGTATAAACATTTATATAAGCAGTTTTCAGACAGTATAGATTCATCATTGCATCTTGGATTACTAAGACATTAGTGGATAACCATGCTACCAAGCCTGTCCATCTCTAACATTCAAGCCCCTAATTCTATGTTCTCTGTCCTAGTGAATGCCTTTAGGATGCTGTACATGAGACATCCATGAGTATGCAGCCAAGACTGGATCACCCCGCAAAACCAGGAACAGGGAGTCCTCAACATGGTAGAGACAAGAGGTCAGAGGTGCAGAAGGATATGCAGTATGAACTGCCCTCTACCCTAAACGGAAATTATACTAGAGCAGGCAACTTCATTCTCATACCACGGCTTTTTCATACCTATTATATTTATGCCTTAAAATAGTGACTCCATACTCAAATATGCATTTAAAATAGGCGTTAGCAGTTGAATAGATAAGAGAACAGAGTTTTTCTTATTTTTACATTGATAATTTTCTCTGTTCAAAGAATCTCTTTTCTTTATTGTCATAGCCTCCCTAATATTCTCAATTTTCATGAATGGAGTCTCTCTACCTATTGGTCTAAATGGTAATTTGTAGGTCCTTCCTATTTATTATCTTTTAAAACAGTCCCATTGTTTTTATGTCTGTAGGCTTTAAATTTTAATTTCAACAGCAACTTGACAAAACTAAAAGAGCAGGAAATCAATTAAACTGATATGTCCTTGTCAACTTTTCAACAGAAAATTTCAAATTCAAGCTAATGAAGCATAAGTAATACCCCTAAGTCAGTTGAAGGAAAGGAGACATAAGATAAGAATTTTAACCAATAGCTTTCTATAATATACTAAGATACAATAAAAAGTGGTTTTGATTCAGTATCCCTAGGAAATATTCATGTCATACATGGTTAGTGATATATGCTAAGGTTCTTAAGATCAGACATGCTTCAGATAGTATATACCTAATTCTGAGGATATCTTCTACAGTGCTTGAGAATCTATTTCCTTAAAAAAAATCAATTTATAATTTTAAAATTTGCCTCACTTAAAACTACTATGAGATCTGTCCAAAAAAAAAAAAAAAAAGAAAAAGAAATATCTAAGGAATTCCCCAGCAGCCCAGTGGTTAGGACTCCATGCTCTCACTGCTGAAGGCCTTGCTTGATCCCTGGTCAGGGAACTAAAACCCCAGAAGCCCAAATCTGTATGACATGGCCCAAAATTTTAAAATTCTTTCAAATAAACAATATTTCTTGTTTCATCTTTGTATCCATTACATATAGTAGGTACTTAACAATAAATATTTGTTGATTAGGATAAACAGCTTATTACAGAGAAAGCACCTAAAGGATATAGCCAGAAATAAAGTATGGAGACTAACCAGTGGCATATTTTTAAATTTATAAGGGTAATTTAAAAATAATACCAGTTAGGATGATCAACTTCAAAGAAACTTCAAAGAATCTTTTGAAACTGTGAGACCTGACTTCCAAATTTTGCTATAAGTTTTATAATATCAATAGCTTTCTATACTTGAAAACTATGACATTAAAAAAATAAGTGAGGGACTTCCCTGCTGGTCCAGTGGTTAAGCCTCTGCCCTTCCATTGCAGGGTGCATGGGTTCAGTCCCTGGTAGGGGAACTAAGATCCCACATGCCACTAGGCGTGGCCAAGAAATTAATTAATTAAAAAAATTTTTAAGTGAGTCCCCCAAAGAAATTTAAAGTGTTTGAGAAATGAGAAATGTTGTTTGGCTGTGTGTGTGTGTGTGTGTGTGTGTGTGTGTGTGTGTGTGTGTGTGTGTGTGTGTGTGTGTGTGTGTGTGTGTGTGTGTGATTTTAAAATAATGTGAAATTCATGTTGTCATTTCTATTACTTCTTTAAAAATTGTAAAAGTACTGAAACTGGGCAACAGGTATCATCAAGTCACTCTCTTCTCATAACATATACAGTTTAAAACCTACCTACAAAAACAAGAGTCACAAGTTAATGAAATACAATAAAATTTACCTCGCTGGAACAGGTAGTTTGGGGCAAAGACCTTTTGCTTTTGATGATGCGTATTCAGAAGGCTTTAGGTCATAGCTGCATAGTGCTGAGCCTGTTGAAAGAAAAGCTATATGTTAGCTAGCAGAACAGAGTCTGAATAAATTCTTTTATTAATTCATTTTAATTTTATTTCATAGGTTAATATTAGTTCAACATATACCACTTTCAAACATTATAGAATTAATAAAAGTTAGATTTGTTCTAATAGTATTGATCCTCAATCATTTGAAACAGACTCTTCTCTGAAGACTTATACACGAAGTTTAATTAACAGTATTAGGGTAACAACAATAAATACTAAAACTATCTTCATTGAGTGTCATATGTCAAGCCCTATATAATATACATACACACACATATAATTCTATAAAGAGTCAACTTTTCATCGTAACTGACCCAACTCTGTCTAGAAATGTCTTCAAACAATGGAGAAAACTAACATGATAAAAAATTCTCCTGAAGAAACCAAGAGTTTTTGCCAGCCCCAGTGCTTCTGAGGGTTAGGCTGAAACCAGCCCATTCATGAGGCTGGTCCTGTTCCCCATGCAGGTTTCTCATCTCAAGAGAATGGTTGGGATGGGCAAAGGACCCGTTTCCTCCTCCCATCCTGCTGTGCACTCACTGGTGGGGTGAAATTCTTTTCTCTCATATATATAAGTATATAATTATATAATTTACTTTAACTTTACTAGGCAGGCATTATTAAGCCCACTTAACAGAGGATAAAATAGAGGCTAAGCGATAAGGTAAATAACTGACATAGCTAATAATCAGTAAGCTGGGATTAAACCCTAGATCTCTTTGGCTACAAAACTCTTCTTCAACTACACATGTCATCTCTCCTTCCTGTGCTTTCCACTACTAAATATTTAAGATTACTTCATATAGCAGATAGCATTCAGATAATACATTACTTTTTTCTTATGTAAGAGGCATGAGACAGTAACTGTAAATAAACTGAACTAACTGATCAAATCAATCAGTTGATCAAAAGAGTCTCAGTTTTCAGATAGTTTAAAACAGCTTAAAGTCAGCCTTAGATTGGTTATTTTCTGACTACATGGCCAATACATACATACATATATGGGCTTCCCTGGCAGCTCAGCTAAAGAATCTGTCTGCATCATAGGAGACCCCAGTTCGATTCCTGAGTTGGGAACATCTGTTGGAGAAAGGATAGGCTACCCACTCCAGTATTCTTGGGCTTTTCTAGTGGCTCAGTTGGCATCCTCTTAGAATCTGCCTGCAATGCGGAGATCTGGGTTCAATCCCTGGGCTGGGTAGATCTCCTGGAGAAGGGAACTACCCACTCCATTATTTTGGCCTGGAGAATAGTCCATGGGGTGACAAAGAATTGAACACAATGGAGTGACTTTCACTTTCATTTATATATATATATATAATTTGGATGGATACAGTACACCAAATCCTTGATTAAGTCTTATTCAAACAACATGCTAATTTTTCAATACGGCAACTATTATAAAGTTCATTGTACAAAGACATTGTTAGCTAGGGACATTTAGGCTTTAGTTCTAATTTTGCTCAGACCAACTATTATTATATCATGGAAGTTGTTTGTATTTCATTATTAAACTACATTATTCATTATTCTTACTACGTTACTAATTTGGGCAAATACTTTATTATTAAATACAAGTAGAATGGCTTTGCATATATATAATAGCAATAATGAGATTTTGCACTGTATCACCATGCAATATGTTTAAAATATAATGTGAAGGCAGATTTTAACACTGACTTAATTGTGAAAACATCATGTGAGGACATGAGAAGGAACTAGAATGGAATACAGAAAAAAGATTTGTTGGGACAACAAAATGGAGAGGTTTATTTCATTTACATCTTGTAACTTCAATCAGAAGAGTTTGAAAAAGCCACAAACCTGCACTACATCAGTAATGCTGTCCCCAAACCAACCTGTTAAGTGTTTGAATATGTGGGCTTAGTAGCATATTTACATAAATACATGTAGCATCTATTTTGGAGAAGGCAATGGCACCCCGCTCCAGTACTCTTGCCTGGAAAATCCCGTGGATGGAGGAGCCTGGTGGGCTGCAGTCCATGGGGTCGCTAAGAGTCGGACAGGACTGAGTGACTTCTTTCACTTTTCACCTTCATGCATTGGAGAAGGAAATGACAACCCACTCCAGTGTTCTTGCCTAGAGAATCCCAGGGACGGCGGAGCCTGGTGGGCTGCCATCTCTGGGGTCGCACAGGGTCTGACATGACTGAAGCAACTTAGCAGCAGCAGCAGCATCTATTTTATATAAAAATATCTCAGGTAATTGGGCAGTGTAAAATATTTTTAAAGAGATACTTGAAAGTTGCACGGCATTGTTCTTCAAGTTGCTGCAGCTCTTAAGATAGACTCAATAGGAAACTAAGTTTCTAAAATTGTTTTCTATCATTCTCTTCCATTTTAATGACTTAGTTAAGCATGAATATTAAGCATCCAAATTCTAAAATTAGGCTTTCATGTTTAAAGATAATACCACTAGATACTATTTATAGCAATTTTAGAGAAATTATGACAGCCATGGTAAGCAAACACTTTAGATTAACTGTAAAATAGTTGGAGTCCTATTATAGAATGGCTTAAGAAAAAATAGCCACTCTGCCAGTAACTGCGATCATCAACTTCCTGATCTGAATTGTCAACTTCTTTCAGAGTCCAAGATGGAATTGATTTGCACAACACGAAAGGCCCTAACTAAAGCATATTGTGTCAATGCTGTCAAACACACTGCTCCATTTGAATTCAGTGAACATAATCTTCATCCCCACCCTTTTTTCATTTTAAAAAGGAGGTCAGCAGGTGCAACAGAGTTCAATTTTATGAAGACTTTCCCAGGATAATGCTCAATGAAAGGATAATAGCCTTATCTCTGATGGTATTCTGGGACAGAGGCCAGTACTAAATAGATCCTATACTAAATAGATTAAAGGAAAATGATCTTTACAATGCGCTGGTAGTAACAATCAGAAGAAACCTTATATTGCTTCCTACTCAAAGGACTGATGGACAGAGAAGCCTCAATGAAGAGCATTAAAACAACCCAGAAATGGCCAATGTTTTACAACTGTTTCCCTTTTCATGTGTACTGCTAATGCATTTTTAGTGAACTCTTAAGGTAGTATCCATTTTATTTTTTTTTACTAGTAGAAGTACAGACATAAGATGTTTGATTATAAACAGACAATATTTTTCTTCTACTGCAAAAAACAGGGAAATACCGTGCTAGAGTAATGAAAAGTCTGAAGCAAAGAACAAAAGCTTATCAAAACCGTATCAGAGGCAATCCACGCAACTCAGCCAATGTTATTCAAAAGCCATCAGAATGAATGATATAAGGAACCTAACTTGGGTATATAAAATTAAAATAAAATTAAAAATAAATAAATAAATAAATTTTGTGAAAAATTAAGCATTAAAAAAAAAAGAATTTATCTTGGTAAACAGTTGCTATAGTTCCCAGAATGTTAACTACTACAATATTTCAAATGCCTTATAATAGTTAATTATTTATTTTTAGCTCAATATCACTTATAACAATTTCACTAAGGTATGTTTCCATCACCATGCTCCAAACATTACAGATGAAAAAAAGGAAGTCATATTTCCAAGGCCTTTTAGGAGATGACTGACAAACTAAGAAATAGAATTCTTTACCTGCAGCCTACAATGCTTCTTCTGTGTCTTTCCTAATTATCATAATCAGACAAGTATTCAACATGCTCCTGAGAAAAAAATGTATATTCCACAGACACTGCAAAGATAATATGTTTGAAAAACATTTTTTTCCATCAGTTCAGTTCAGTTCAGTCGCTCAGTCATGTCTGACTCTTTGCGACCCCATGAATCGCAGCATGCCAGGACTCTCTGTCCATCACCAACTCCCGGAATTCACTCAAACTCACATCCATTGAGTCGGTGATGCCATCCAGCCATCTCATCCTCTGTCGTCCCCTTCTCCTCCTGCCCCCAATCCCTCCCAGCATCAGAGTCTTTTCCAATGACTCAACTCTTCGCATGAAGTGGCCAAAGTACTGGAGTTTTAGCTTTAGCATCATTCCTTCCAAAGAACACCTAGGGCTGATCTCCTTTAGAATGGACTGGTTGGATCTCCTTGCAGTCCAAGGAACTCTTCAAGAGTCTTCTCCAACACCACAGTTCAAAAGCATCAATTCTTTGGTGCTCAGCTTTCTTCACAGTCCAACTTTCACATCCATACATGACCACAGGATTCCATCACCCACTCTCTAAACCTGCTCTGCCTTCTCCCGTTTAAATCTACCCTAGGTAATGGCTCCACCATTCATAAAATTCCCAAGATGCAGTATGGAAGTCATTCTGTACCTTCTTTTTTTTTCTTTTTTGTAATAAATATTCTGTACCTTCTTTATCTACATCTTCCATTTATGTCTTCTCATACTATTCAAGTCATTCAAGATACCAAGTCCTGACAATCAGACCTTTCTACGTTATTTTTTAAACATAATTTTTATTTATGTATTTATTTTTGATGGCACTAGGTCTTCACTGCTGCACACAGGTTTGCTTTTGGCTGCGATGTACGGGCTTCTCCTTGCTGTGGCTTCCCTTGTTGCAGAGCACGGGCTCCAGGGCACTCAGGCAGCAGTGGTTGCTGTGCACAGGCTCAGTAGTTATGCACACGGGCTCAGCTGCCCTGCAGCACACACTTAGATCAAACCTGTGTCCCTTGCATTGGCAGGCAGATTTTTCACCACTGAGCCCCCAGGAAGTCCTAGATCTATGTTATTTCAGACCATCGTGATCTCTTATTGGGTCAGTTAAACTACTCTCTCGGAGGGTTTCTTACCTCCATCCTGCACACACCCTTCAGAATGATTTCTGTAAACTTAGGATTCGTTTATTATACCTCTGCTCTCAGGACAAATTCCAAACTCCTTGGCTTCAAGGCCCTCCTACGGCAGGCCTCTACCTAAAACCCCAGGCTCATTAATAAACTACTTATAATTATTGAGGTTCTCAAGCTTCCAGGCTTTTCCACATGCTATTTCCTTTGCTTGAGCTGTCCTTTCCTAACTAGCATCTGAAAGAGTGTTCAACTTTGAGGAGAATTTCTACAAACTACAACCTTTACCCCCTCCATCAAGTCTTATCTGATGCACCCAAACAAAGCTGTTTACTTCTTAGCTGTATTATAAAACACATATTATTTTATAATTTTTAGTTTACATATCATTTCTATCTTTAGAATGTGAGCTCTTTGAGAACTGAGATCTTATGCCTACAAGATATCTGGAATTTCTATTTCCTGGCACACAGACAGCATTCAAAAGCCATCTGTTGAATGAAACAGATATCCTGATCAACAACAACAAAAAACAATTATTTTAACCTCTTATATTTTGGTGTTATATATTATATATAATGATATATGCTTTTCACCATTCACTACAAAGTATACTATCTAAAACAGGATTTCTAAACCTTGGTATTAACACAGTTCTCAGGCAGTTCTTGGTGGTAGGGAGCTGACTTGTGCATTTGCAGGATGTTTATCAGCAACCCTGGTCTCTGTCCACTAGATGCCAGCAGCCTCCCTGTAACCTCTCACCCAACTGTAACAACCAGGAAAAACGCCTCCTGACACTACTAAACATCCTGGATGGGGGAGAGGGAGGGGGTAGCTGTGGTAGGTGCGAAAGTCACCCTTAGTTAAGAAATACTAATCTAAAACATCAAATTATTTGAAATAAAGAGTTGGGATTGGCGGCTAATTCTTATTTTAAAATTTTGTTTGAGTTACTATTTCAGTAACATTTTTAGGATACACCAAGAGGAAAAAAATAGTACTTAAAACACATGACTTAGAAAATTGTAGTTAATAAAAAAGAAAATCTTTCAATGCAGAAGTTTTTGTTATTAAGAACAAGTGACGTGAATATGAGTTCAATGAATTTAATTCCTTTCTAAGTAGGAAAGCATTCTGTATTTATATACCAGAAAAGAGCAAGACAATTTTCCAATTTCCATTTCTAGTAACCAATAAAAAGGATGGACATATTTGCAATTCTGAAGAAGGACTATTAACTAGCTGGAGATATGGCATCTGTGATCACTACGGGCACATACTAGGTACACAATAAATATCTGCTGAGGGAATTAACTTTGGCCATTTTTGTACAAGACTCCTACTGTATTGCAGAGGATAAAGAGAAGTTTGACTGTCTACTCTAACGCAAGCTCCTTATACATGGCGACTATACCTTGTTTTTGTCTTTCTGGTACATATTTAATGGGTACTAATTAATTATTTGTTGAATAAAGTAATTACTTAGAATTATATTACTAAACTTAAGAATTTCCCCCTCTTTTTAACAGTCAAATCTCCCTTGATGATCTCTGATTTGGAGCCAATTAAATCAGTTGCTACAGTTGTTCATTTCACTCGCTTATAAATGATAACCAATCTTTTGATATACTGTGGCCAAAAGAATCCATACTAAGCAACTATACTCCAATTAAAGTTAAAAAAAAAAAAAAAAAATCCATACTAATTCTGTTTTAAGTTATAGTGTAACTGACTGGTAAGAAAAAAAGGCAAACAATAATCTGATTGCCTATTCATACTAACTCTACACTTAACCAATTAGATAAAAATAATCAAAAGCCTTGTTAGTATTCACATGTTTTATCTGAATGGATCACATACTCTCTCATGATTTTCACCAATGATCACTGAAAGCACCAATATGCATGGCTTACCTCAAAATGTGAACATGGCCCAAATGGCAGGCCATAAAGCACTCTGAATTTATACAAGATACAGTACATTGAAGAAGAACTCTTAAGTAGGAGTGCCATAAACGGGACACACACACAAAATAAGAAATCAGCCATTTTACTACAGTAGGACTTCCCTGGTGGTTCAGAAGTTAAAGTGTCTGCCTGGAATGCAGGAGACCAGGGTTCGATCCCTGGGTCGGGACGATCCTCTGGAAAAGGAAATGGCAACCCACTCCAGTACTCTTGCCTGGAGAATCCCATGGAGGGAGGAGCCTGGTAGGCTACAGTCCATGGGGTCGCAAAGAGTCGGACACGACTGAGCGACTTCACTTTCACTTAGGGAAAACAAAATAATATTGATACAACAGTTTGATAAGAGTAATACAAGAAATAATACGTAATTCCATGTAAAATACTAGCACTGAGAACAAGCAGTCAGCCCTCAACTTACAGGTTATTCTCATTTCTAAACTTTTGTTTAGAATTTAGACTGTATGTGGAAAGAATAAAATAACATGCAAAGCATGGGCATGGCACATGCCGCTGTGCACAACACAAATAGGTATTATAAATATGTTGAAAAAAACACAGAGCTTCAGTCTGATTTGCCTATTCAGATTCAAATGCCCAAGCTGAACATCAGGGACAGTAGAGTAAAGTGAACAGTGGATTATGGACCAGAGGTGGTGGTAGGACCAAAATCAGAAGAGGGAGAGAAAGAGGAAGAACATCTGAGCAGGTATCATCTTCCCTTCTCTTCCCCATCTGTCATGGTTTGAGCCCAGCGGATGATCTGGCTGGGCTGAGATGAAAGTTTCATGTAAAGTTTAAGTTAGTGTCAGAGAGAGGAAGATTCCTGCCCCCACACACAATGTATACATTTTTGAGTTTTCCAAAGTAATGATAGTAAAGGAGGAAAGAAACTTGTTCATCAGAAACGACAGGGAAGGAAAGTTGATGGATTCAGGCTCTGCTGAAAAATAAGACCTCAGATGGGAGCTCTCACCAGATGGTTTTCGTTTCCTCCATAGAGCATAAGGTTAGGAAAGAAGAAGAAAAAGAGGACTTAAGAAAAGAAAAGCATGAATAATCACTTGGAGAGTATGAATAAGAGAGACAAATAAATGAATAAGATGAATTATTTAGAGATGAATAAAAAAAACTGATTTCACAGCAATTCTAGTTCAGTTCAGTTCAGTCACTCAGTCATGTCCGACTCTGTGACCCCATGAATCGCAGCATGCCAGGCCTTCTTGTCCATTACCATCTCCCGGAGTTCACTCAAACTCATGTTCACCGAGTTGGTGATCCCATCCAGCCAAGTCATCCTCTGTCGTCCCCTTCTCCTCCTGCCCCCAATCCCTCCCAGCATCAGAGTCTTTTCCAGAGTCAACTCTTTGCATGAGGTGGCCAAAGTATTGGAGTTTCAGCTTCAGCATCATTCCTTCCAAAGAAATCCCAGGGCTGATCTCCTTTAGGATGGACTGGTTGGATCTCCTCGCAGTCCAATGGACTCTCAAGAGTCTTCTCCAATACCTCAGTTCAAAAGCATCAATTCTTCGGCGCTCAGCTTTCTTCACAGACCAACTCTCACATCCATACATGACCACAGGAAAAAGCATAACCTTGACTAGACCTTTGTTGGCAAAGTAATATCTCCACTTTTGAATATGCTGTCTAGGTTGGTCATAACTTTTCTTCCAAGGAGTAAGCGTCTTTTAATTTCATGGCTGCAGTCACCATCTGCAGTGATTTTGGAGCCCCCAAAATAAAGTCTGCCACTGTTTCCACTGTTTCCCCATCTATTTCCCATGAAGTGATGGGACCAGATGCCATGATCTTCATTTTCTGAATGTTGAGCTTTAAGCCAACTTTTTCACTCTCCTCTTTCACTTTCATCAAGAGGCTTTTAGTTCCTCTTCACTTTCTGCCATACGGGTGGTGTCATCTGCATATCTGAGGTTTTCGATATTTCTCCAAGCTGAACAGTACCTGTTGGTGGCAACTCACATGGATACAGAGTTGAGCAAAGGATAATGTGTTAAGAGAATGAGAAATTATTAAGTGGCAGTAGAGATGAAGAGGGACATTCAGTCTATTATTCTTTCAAAAAACATGAATCATTGCTATGTGAGATCCTATATTACGGCTTGGATATTCAGAGATAAATAGAGCATGATTCTGCCCCCAGGAAAGTCCTGCACCACTGCAGCAAGATGATAAACAAAGCACCAAAGAAGTTTAACACTGAATCCTAATGGTATCTGGCACCTCTGATTTTTAAAGGCAACTGTTAAATTGTTTTATTCTCTAGCATCACATATTTATGATATTTATGTCTGTATATGCTATGGCCCAAAATAATGAAATGCACATTTACACATCTATCACTCGATGTACAAAAACATACTTTTATATTCATTTGAAATCTGTGTTTTTAAAGCTTCCTGTAATATGGCAGTATCTCTACATAAGTGAAGTGAAGTGAAGTCGCTCAGTCGTGTCCGACTCTTTGAGACCCCGTGGACTATAGCCCACCAGGCTCCTCCATCCATGGGATTCTCCAGGCAAGAATACTGGAGTGGGTTGGCATTTCCTCCTCCAGGGGATCTTTCCAACCCAAGGATCGAACCCGGGTCTCCTGCATTGCAGGCAGACGCTTTAACCGCTGAGCTAGCAGGGAAGATTTTCAGCTATTTCTTCCAAGCTTTCTATTCTAGTCAGACATATTTGACAGAAGTATTCCACAAACTTAAGTGTCCAAGAAAACAACTCCTCTTTCTTGTCTAAAGGAAACAAAGAATGGAGGAACTATCATCTGCCTGATAAATGCATTTCTTACATTACTACAGCAACTAAGAGCTTTTCCTTAAACTGATTTCAACTATTTGTAAAGGTAAAGAAAGTTCACATGAATGGATGGTTAAGTGCTAAAAGTACCTTCAAACGTTGTCATGGAAACTTAAAATTCTGAAGAGGATTTATATTATCTTTTCCTTCTGGTAAGAAAAATGATATTTTACCTTGCATTTTAAAGTAAGTTTTTAAATTATCATTGAAAAAGTTACTACCCCAAACAGGATTTGATCTTTCATAAACTTTTAAATTATGGTAAAATACACATAACAAAAATTTTATCATCTCAACCATTTCTAAGTGCAGATTTCAGTAGCATTAATGTACATTCACCATGTACATACACTAAGTTTTCATTAAGTACATTATTGTGCAATCATTACCATCATCCATCTTCAGATCTCTTCATCTTGCAAAAGTGAAACTCTTCATGCAGAAATCAGTAACTTCCCATTTCTCTCTCCCCACAGCTCCCAGCAACTACCAGTCCACCTTCTGCCTTTGTGGCTTTGACCACTCTAAGTATCTCATTTAATAAGGGGACTCATACAGTATTTGTCCTTTTGTAACTGGCTTATTTCATTTAACCTAATATCTTCAAGGTCCATATATACTGTAGCATGTGTCAGAATTCCCTTTCTTTTAAAAAAATTCTGATGAAAACATTAACATAAAATGTATCATATTAAGCATTTTTAAAGTGTATGTTAGTGTTAATATATGTACACTGTTGTACAACAGAGCTCCATAATTTTTCATCTTGAAAAATTGAAACTTTATACCCATCCAACATCATCTCCCTATTTTCCATCCCCCTCAGCTCTTGCAACCAGAATTTTACCTTTAAAGAGTCTGACTTTTATTTATTTATTTATAACTTTATTTATTTATGGCTGTGCTGGGCTTCCCTGGTGGCTCAGGGGTAAAGAATCCGCCTGCCAACGCAGGAGACATGGGTTTGATCCCTGGGTTGGGAAGATCCCCTGGAGAAGGAAATGGCAACCCACTCCGGTATTCTTGCCTGGAGAATCCCACAGACAGAGGAGCCCGGTGGGCTCCAGTCCATGAGGTCACAAAGAGTCAGACACGACTTAGCAACGCAACGAAACAACAACATACCCATTCAACATCATCTCCCCATTTCCCATCCCCTCAGCTCTCGCAACCACCATTCTACCTTTAAAGAGTCTGACTATTCTACTGACTGATCTGCAGCTTTCTTTCTTTATTTATGGCTGTGCTGGGCACTCGCTGCTGCGCAGGCTTTGCTCTAGTTGCAGTGAGCGGCTTCTCTTTGTGGAGCAGGGCTCCAGGGCACGCGTGCTTCAGCAGTTGCTGCACGTGGGTGCAGTGGTTGTAGTTCCCGGGCTCTAGAGCACCCGCGTTCAGTAGCTGTGGCGCATGGGCTAAGTTGCTCTCCAGCCTGTGGGATCCCCTGAGATCAGGGATTGAACCAGTCTCCTGCACTGGCAAGTGAACTCTTCACCACTGGGCCACCAGTGAAGCCCCTGACTACTTCAGGTACTCCATATAAGTGTAATTGTGCAGCATTTGTCTTTCTGTGACTGCCTTACTTCACCTGGCATAATATCCTCAAGCTTCACACATTATGGTATATGGCAGGACTTCCTTATTTTTTAAGGCTGACTAGTATTCCTCTGTATGTATATATCACATTTTCTTTATCCATTCATCTGTCAATGGAAATTTAGGTTGCTTCTACCTCTTGGCAGCATAAGGCTGCAATGAACATGACTGTAAATATCTCTTCAATATCCTGCCATCAATTCTTCTAAAAGTGGAACTTTGGGGTCAGAGAGCAATCTATTTTTCTCCAATTTCTCCAAGACAATTTTTTAAGAGTAGTTTTAGGTTCTCAGCAAAACTGAGAAGAAGGTACAGAGATTTCCCATAAACCTCACACCCCCACATAATGCCTAACCTCTATCATTATCAACATTCTCCCACCAGAATGCTATGTTTGATACAACTGATAAACCTACACTGACCAATCATAACCACCCCAAAGTCCATAGTTTACATTAGAGTTCATCTTTGTGCTTTACATTCTGTTGTTGTTCAGTTGCCCAGTAGCATCTGACTCTTTGCATCCTCATGGACTGCAGCATGCCAGGCCTTTCTATGCCTCACCATCTCCCAAAGTTTGTCCAAGTTCATGTTCATTGTATTGGTGATGCCATCCAGACATCTCATCCTCTGATGCCCTCTTCTCCTTCTGCCCTCAACCCTTCCCAGTATCAGGGACTTTTCCAATGAGTCAGTTTGTATCATATGACCAAAATACAGGAGTTTCAATTTCAGCTCATCAGTCCTTCCAACAAGTATTCAGGGTTGATTTCCCTTAAGATTGACTGGCTTGATCTCCTTGCTGTTCAAGGGACCCTCAGGAGTGTTCTCTAGCACCATAGTTCGAAGACATCAATTCTTCGGCGTTCTGCCTTCTTTATTGTTCAGTTCTCACAACCGTACGTGACCATTGGGAAGACCATAGCCTTGACTATAAGAACCTCTGTCAGCAAAGTAATGTCTCTGCTTTGCAACACGCTGTCTAGGTTTGTCATAACTTTCCTGCCAAGAAGAAAACCTCTTCTGATTTCATAGCTGCAGTCACCATCCACAGTGATTTTAGAGCCCAAGAAGAGGAAATTCGTCACTGCTTCCACCTTTCCCCCCTCTATTTGCCATGAAGTAACGGGTCCAGATGCCATGATCTTAGTTTTTTTAATATTTAATTTTAAGCTAGCTCTTTCACTCTCCTCCTTCACCCTCATCAAGAAGCTCTTTAGTTCCTCTTCACTTTCTGCCATTAGAGTGGTATCATCAGCATATCTGAAGTTGTTGCTATTTCTCCTATCTTGATTCCAGCTTGTAACTCATTCAGCCCAGCATTTCTCATGATGTGCTCCGCATATTAAACAAACCAGGTGATAGCAGAGAGCCCTGTTATACTCCTTTCTCAATCTTGAATGAATCAGTTGTTCCAAACAAGGCTCTATCTGTTGCTTCTTGACCCCCATACAGGCTTTTGCAGGAGACAGGTAAGATGGTCTCATATTCCATCTCTTTAAGAGCTTTCCAGTTTATTATAATCCACACAGTCAAAGGCTTTGGCATAGTCGATAAAACAGAGGTAAACGGGTTTTTTTTTGAATTCCCTTGCTTTTTCTATGATCCAGTGAATGTTGGCAATTTCATCTCTGGTTCCTCTTCCTTTTCTAAATCAAGATTGGACATCTGGAAGCTCTTGGTTCGCATAATGCTGAAGCCTAGCATGCATGATTTTAAGCATGCCCTTACTAGCATGGGAGATGAGTGCAATTGTCTGATGGTTAGCACATTGTTTAGTACTACCCTTCTTGGGAAGTGGGATGAGGATTGACCTTTTCCAGTCCTGTGGCCATTTCTGGGTCTTCCAGATTTGCTGACATATTGAATGCAACACCGTGATGGCATTATCCTTAGGGTTCTGAATAATTATACTGGAATTCTGTAGCATCCACTAGCTTTATTAACAGCAGTGCTTCCTAAGCCCCATTTGACTTCGTGGTACAGAATATCTGGCTCTGGGTGGCTAACCACACCACTGTAATCATCCCATCCATCTGGATCTCTTTTACACAGTTCTTCTGTGCATTCTTTCCATCTCTTCTTGATCTTTTCAGTGTCTACGAGGTCTTTATGTACTTTATTGTGCCCATTTGTGGGCAAAATGTTCCCTCAATATTTCCAATTTTCCTGAAGAAATCTCTAATCTTTCCCCTTCTGTTGTTTTCTTTAAGTTTTATACACTGTTCATTGAAGAAGGCCTTCATATCTCTCTGTGCTGTTCTTTGGAAATCTGCATTTAGTTGGCTATGCCTTTTCCTTTCTCCCTTGCTTTTCGCTTCTCATCTTTCTTTAGCTATTTGTAAAACCTCCTCAGATAATCATTCTGCCTTCCTGCTTTTCTTTTTCTTTGGGAGGGTTTTGTTCACTGCCTCCTGCACAATATTACAGACCTCTGTCCATAGTTCTTCAAGCATACTGTTTACAAGTTATAATCTCTTGAATCTATTTGTTACCTCCACTGCATATTCATAGGGGATTTGATGTAAGTTGTACCAGGCTGGCCTAGTGGTCTCCCTCACTTTCTTTAGATTAAGCCTGAATTTTGCAATGAGAAGCTGATGATTTGAGCCATAGACAGCTCCAGGTCTTGTTCAGCTTCTCCATCTTCAGTTACAAAAAATATAATAAATTTGATTTCAGTATTGGCCATTTGGTGATGTCCATGGGTAAAGTCGTTTCTTGTGTTTTTGAAAAGGGTATTTGCTATGACCAGTGCATTCCTTTGGCAGAATTTAGTTAGCCTTTGCCCTACTTCATTTTGTTCTCCAAGGCCAAACTTGCCTGTAACTCTAGGTACCTCTTGACTTTCTACTTTAGCATTCTAATCCTCAATGATGAATAGAACATCTTTCTGTTGGTGTTTTGTTGGTGTTAGTTCTAGGAGGTCCTGTAGGTCTTCATAGAACTGATCAATTTCAGCTACTTTACCACTGGTGGTAGGGGCACAGACCTGGATTAATGTGATGTTGAATGGCTAGCTTTGGAAATGAACTGAGATCATTCTGTCATTTTTGAGGCTGCACCAAAGTACTGCATTTCAGACTCTTTTGTTGATTAGGAGGGCTACTATATTTCTTCTATGGGCATGGAAAAATGTATAATGACATGTTCCATTATTATAGTATCATACAAAGCGTTTTCACTGTCCTAGAGATCTTCCTGGTTCCATTTTCTAATTTTGAGGAACCTCATACTGTTTTCCACAGCTGACACACTATTTTACATTCCTACAAGTGGTGCACAAGGATTCCAATTTCTCCACATCCTCACCAACATTTGCTATATTCTGGGTTTTTGTATTTATAGTAGTCATCCCAGTGGGTATGAGGTGGTATCTCATTGTGGTTTTGATTTGCATTTCCCTTATGATTAGTGATTATCTTGGTTGTGAAGATCTTTTTGTACAGTTCTGTGTATTCTTGCCACCTCTTAAAATCTTCTGCTTCTGTTAGGTCCATACCATTTCTGTCCTTTATTGAGCCCATCTTTGTATGAAATGTTCCCTTGGATCTCTAATTTTCTTGAAGAGATCTCTAGTCTTCCCCCATTCTATTGTTTTCCTCTATTTCTTTACATTGATCACTGAGGAAGGCTTTCTTATCTCTCCTTGCTATTCTTTGGAACTCTGCATTCAAATGGGTATATCTTTCCTTTACTCCTTTGCTTTTTGCCTCTGTTCTTTTCACATCTATTTGTAGGGCCTCCTCAGACAGCCCTGTCTTCTGTACAATGTCACAAACCTCTGTTCATAGTTCATCAGGCACTCTGTCTATCAGATCTAATCCCTCAAATCTATTTCTCACTTCCACTGTATAATCATAAGGGATTTGATTTAGATCATACCTGAATGATCTAGTGGTTTTCCCCCTTTCTTCAATTTAAGTCTGAATTTGGCAATAAGGAGTTCATGAACTGAGCCACAGTCAGCTCCCAGTCTTGTTTTTGCTGACTATATAGAGCTTCTCCATCTTTGGCTGCAAAGGATATAATTAATCTGACTTTGGTGTTGACCATCAGGCTGTATATTGTCACCTTGCTTATTTAACTTATATGCAGAGTACATCATGAGAAACGCTGGACTGGAAGAAGCACAAGCTGGAATCAAGATTGCTGGGAGAAATATCAGTAACCTCAGATATGCAGATGACACCACTCTTATGGCAGAAAGTGAAGAGGAACTAAAGAGACTCTTGATGAAAGTGAAAGAGAGTGAAAAAGTTGGCTTAAAGCTCAACATTCAGAAAACTAAGATTATGGCATCCAGTCCCGTCACTTCATGGCAAATAGATGGGGAAACAGTGGCTGACTTTATTTTTCTGGGCTCCAAAATCACTGCAGATGGTGACTGCAGCCATGAAATTAAAAGACACTTATTCCTTGGAAGGAAAGGTATGACCAACCTAGACAGAATATTAAAAAGCAGAGACATTACTTTGCCAACTGAGGTCTGTCTAGTCAAGGCTATGGTTTTTCCATTGGTCATGTATGGATGTGAGAGTTGGATTGTGAAGAAAGCTGAGCACCAACGAATTGATGTTTTTGAACTGTGTGTGTTGGAGAAGACTCTTGAGAGTCCCTTGGATTGCAAGGAGATCCAATCAGTCCATCCTAAAGGAGATCAGTCCTGGGTGTTCATAGGACTGATGTTGAAGCTGAAACTCCAAAACTTTGGCCACTTGATGATTATGATTAGTGATGAACTATGATTAGTGATGTTCATTCAGTTTCTTTTCATATCCTTATTATTGGCCACTCATACACCTTTTTTGCATAAACGTCTACGCAAGTCCTCCTATTTTTATTTAGGTTGTAGGTTTTTCTCGTTGAGTTGTAGGAATTCTTTACATATTCTGGACAGTAATCCCTTACAGATACAAGATTTGCAAATGTTTTCTCCTATTCCGCGGGTTGCCTTTCATTCTGTTGATTGTGTGTTTGACTCACCAAAGTTTTAAATTTTGATGAGTTCAATTTATCTACATTTTCTTTTGTTGCCTGCGCTTCTGGTTCACATTCAAGAAATTATTGCCAAATCCAATGTCTTTTATGAGCTTTGCAGTTTTCTCATACGTTAGAGCTCTTTCACGGATTTTTAACAATTCTCTTACAGAGTCTGAAAGTTCCCACTTAAATCTAAATTATCTTTAAAGATTTACATCTCTGAAATTAATGACTAACAGGTATATATTTGAGGTCAAGAACTGTGTATTTTCTAACAAAAACATAGCTGTAATAGCAAATGGACACAGATAACAATAAAAATTATCTGCTCCTTCCAAATCAACCTGTACCTCCAGCTTTATGTCACCAATCCAAAAAACAATATGGATTCTTTTAAGAAATTCAGAAATTTCAACTTAGGGATACTTTTAAAATTAAAGTGCTTAGGCCCCTACAAAAAAGGCTCCCTCTTGATTATAATTTTATAGTTTCCTATTTATGTTTTTAAATAATCTTCTCCATCTTCTACTGCTGTGCTTTTTGATGTTGACATTGTTACTTTTTAAATGCCTAATCTGCTAACTTATTTTGCAAACAGCTGCCTGAAAAGCCTAAGGGTGCCTTTATCACTAGGCACCAATCTAAGAGGTCTGTTTTCTCAAATAATGTTTATTCATTAACACTCCTGAACAACTTTGTGCAAGATACTATGGGTAATACAAAGCTGCAAAACTCACTGGAAGGGGCTTGTTAACGAGACCTATTAAGGTCATATCAGTATCATATTCACTTACAAGGACAGGGGTCTGGAAACAAAGCATGAAAACTGGGCATCATGGAGCATTTTTCCCCAGTGGATCATCACAGCAGGCAACGCAGCCAACAAGGAACCAGCTGTCTCCTGGCCTTCCAGATGACACGCCAGGTTCAAGGACCAACACTCACATCCAGTAAGCAGGCCCAAGAGAACATGTTAGAAAATAGTTCAATAGTAGATAGTAGTTTTGAATGCCAGGGCAAAACCCATAGACTTTGATTTTATCTTTTTACCACTGATTTCTGAATAAGAGATTAATAAGGAAGATTAACACAGCAGCAGTATGTAAATTCAGTACAAGTTAGAGTTTGGAGACAGGAAAAGTATTACATTCCATTGGTAGAAATAATAACAATTATGATGATGTAACAGCAGTAGTTAAACCTTTTTTTTTTTAAACAAGTTATATTTGCCCAACACTGTTCTAATCATTTTTCATGTATTAACTCCTCGTAACAATTCTATGAGGTACTTCAGGTACAAATACACCTGTTTCATAGATGGGGAAACTGAGGCATGGAGAGACTGAGTAACTTGCCCAGGGTCTCACAGATATTAAGTAGCAGGACCAACATCTGAACCCAAGCAATCCTGTTCCAGAGTCTACAATTAACCACTCAAGGATGCTACCTTTCAGAGTACACACTGTCTGATATTTTAGGAAACCCTTAAGGAATAACTCATCCTTCCCTGAAACCTGATAGTGATAGAGCTGACAGTCCTGGTATCAGACTCAGCAGATCAACACACGCGTGAGAGAATGAGATCTTAAAGAGTAGCTGGTGACTGTTTATTCAGTGCTCACCAAGTATCCAGTACTCTTCATGCGTTATCTCATTTAATCCTCATACCAACCTAAGAGAGGAGCATTATTTGAAACCTACAATGTCTCAGATGA
This sequence comes from Nanger dama, assembly GCA_917880005.1. Classification (NCBI taxonomy): domain Eukaryota; kingdom Metazoa; phylum Chordata; class Mammalia; order Artiodactyla; family Bovidae; genus Nanger; species Nanger dama. The sequence continues at coordinate 21,641,627 of CAKJTW010000025.1, read as the reverse complement.
GTAAGTCTAGGCTCAGATGGAGTATACCTTCTGTCCCTCATTTCAGAGCCAGTCAGTGACAGAAGCAGAAGCAGAATCCAGATCCAAATCAGTCCCATGCTCTTCCTACTATCTGATGCTGACAGCAAGGAATTCCACTGGTGTGGGAGCCTCCATCCTGCTCCCTCAGAAGGCTAGAGCCTCCATCTGAAACACTCTAAACTCTAGAACCAGGCTGATGTATAGTTATGTTCCTGGGCTACTTCTCCAACCAGCCAGAAGTGACAGCAGGTGGATGCCTGAGTCAGCTCTTGTTCAAGGCGAGAACTAGCCTGTGAATTTGGGCAGGACAAAGGCAACTCTCCAGATTCACGCACACAAAATACAAAAACTCATGGAAAAATACAAGCTTGAGGGAGTATCACCATGCAGCCTTCCTTGAAGAGAGGTTTTAAAAAAAAACATTCTCTGGAGAGAACTGCTGTGAGTCATATGGAGCTGAGGATAGCACCTGGAGATTAGCAATCTAGGAGAAGAAAGCTAGAGTTCAGGAAATTGAATGTGCTTATTTTCTCAGGGAGTTCCCAAATATTTAAGCTCAAGGTTTCTTATAACTTATTTCTTCGAAAAATGATTGACATAATGCCTAATTTAAAAAGCAAAACACAAAATTATATATACAATTAACACACTGAAAAATGGTGGAAGTTTTTAACTTCATTATTTTTTTCTGAACTTTTCAAATTTTCTATTATAGATACATATTATATCCAGGGATAAAAATAAACTAACTTTGAACCTACACTTAAGGAGGGGCTGAAAAAACCCAAATTTCCCATACAGTAGTCTAATATTTCCCAAATACTCAAACAAGCTACATCAAAATCACCTGAAACATTTGTAAAAATACAAATTTTCAGGACCCAAAGACCGACTCAGTCAGAATTTCCCTGGGCAGGGCCCAGGAACCTGGTGTTTCAACAAGCTCCCTAAGTGACTATAATAATTTGCATCAAGGAAGTCCAAAAGTATCTTCACTTTTCTTTTTCTTTCTAAGGTTCTATGATGATTTATTTAATGCTAGGACAAATTTATATTGAAAGGCAAACACATAATATTTAACAGTGACTGTACTATAGACTTGGAAAGCCTAATGTCTCACCATTTATCTCTGCAAACTTCTGAACATCACTTATAGTTTTCAGTTCTTGTCTTGGACATGCTGCTACACACAGTGCTACAGACTTGATCTTCCGGTTTATCAAGTCCAGATTGCATGGATCCAAAAAGAATACATACCTAAAGCATGAAGAAAAATGTTGAGATATTATTTCACAAAACATAGTCTGGCTCACTGCATATTTGAATAAACCTAAGAGCAAAGAACATCTCATTGCATTCTACTTCACAAATTTAATCATACATGAACAAACATTTCGCAAATCTAGTCATACACTGATTTTTTAAAAAGTAACTGCTTATAAATATACTCAACAGTAGGGATGGAGGAACTACAGAACTCATTTTTAATGATTTTTTTAATATTTAAAATCTTGTAATGTGTATTTTGTAATCAGAAATGACCTATTTTAGTTTTTTTTTTAAAAGAACTAACTTCAGTTTTCTTTTTTGACAAATTGTACCCCCCAAATTACTGCTATATAACATGAATTACTGGAGAAGGAAATGGCAACCCAATCCAGTATTCTTGCCTAGAAAATTCCATGGATGGAGGAGCCTGGTGGGCTACAGTCCATGCATGAATTATACTTTATACATAAACTTGAGTGAATATACAATCATATATAAAGCATATCATTATAAAATGAACAAATATATATAAAGGGTAGCCAAGATGACTGAGTAAGAAGACCCTGAGCTTATCTCCTCATGTGGGCACACCAAAATGACAAGAATTTACAGAGCAACTATTGATGAGAATGACCTGAAGATTAGCAGAAAAGATTTTCCACAACTAAAGATATAAAGAAGGAATCACAGTGAGATGAACAGAAGGGGCGGAGACACGGTGCAGGCAAGATCCACATCCCTGGGTAGGCAACCCACAAATGGCAGCATAATCACAACAGCAGAAGTTCTGCTCAAGGAGAGAAGGATCCAAGCCCCATAATGGGCCCTCAGTCCAGGGACTCTGCACCAGGAAAACAAGCCTCCGGAATATCTAGCATTGAAGATGAGCAAGGTTTCACACAGGGAAGTCAGAGGACTGTAGCAAACAGAGACTCCACTCTTAAAGGACACAGACAGAAACTCACAAAACCCCATATAAATGCTGCCTACAAAGGAGCACTTCAGATCTAAAGACAGACGCAGACTGAAAGTGAGGGAATGCAAAGAGAGATTCCATGCAAATGGAAACAAAAAGAAAACTGGAGTAGCAATACTTAGAACAGACAAAATAGACTTTAAAACAAAGACTGTAGGAAGAAACAAAGAAGCATGTTACAGAACTATCAGGGATTGAGCCAAGAAGCAGATATAACAATTGTAAATATACATGTACCCAACATACATATTTTTGGGGAAAAAAATGGAAACAGTGACAGACTATTTTCTTGGGCTTCAAAATCATTGGACACAGTGACTGCAGCCATGAAATTAAAGACACATGCTCCTTGGAAGAAAGGCTACGACAAACCTAGACAGTGTATCAAAAAGCAGAGACATTACTTTGCTGACAAAGGTCTGTAGCATCAAAGCGATGATTTTTCCAGTAGTCAAGTATGGATGTGAGAGTTGGACCATACACAAGGTTGAGCACTGAAGAATTTATGCTTTTGAACTGTGGTGCTGGAGAAGACTCTTGAGAGTCCCTTGGATTGCAAGGAGTTCCAACCAGTCCATCCTAAAGGAAATCAACTTTGAATATTCATTGGAAGGATTGATGCTAAAGCTGAAGTTCCAATATTTTGGCTACCGATGCGAAGAGCCAACTCACTGGAAAAGACACTGATACTGGGAAAGACTGAAGGCAGGAGGAGAGGGCAAAAGAGGATGAGATGGTTGGATGGCATCACTGATTCAACAGATATGAGTCTGAGCAAACTCAGGGAGATAGTAAAGGACAAGGAAGCCTGGCATGCTGCAGTCCGTATGGGATCACCAAGAAGCAGACATGACTGAGCGACTTTACAAGGTACCCAACACTTAAACATATGAAACAAACATTAGTAGACAAAGAGAGAAATTGACAGTAACACAATAATAGTAGGGGACTTCAACACCGTACTTACATCAATGGACCAAAAGTCAATAAGGAAACACTGGCCTTAAATGACACATTCAATCAGAACTTAACTAATATATAGAGACCATTCTATCCAAAAGCAGCAGAATACACATTCCTTTTGAGTGCACATAATGAAACAAAGTCTCAGATGGGCCACATGCTAGGCCACAAGGCAAACTGCAATAAATTTAGGAAGACTGAAATCATATCAAGCACCTTTTTTGACCACAAAAGTATGAAACCAGAAATCAACTACAAAAAAACCCTGCAAAACTCACAAACATGTGGCGGGTAGAAAATATGCTACTAAACAGGCAATGGAGACATGGTACAGGCCAGATCCACACCTCTCAGTAGGCACCCCACAAATGGGTTGAAATCAAAGAGGAAATTTAAATACGCCTAGAGACAAATGAGAACAGAAATACAACAATTCAAAATCTACGGCATGCAGCAAGAGCAGCTCTAGGAGGAAAGTTTATAGTGATTCAAGTTAGCCTCAGGAAATTTTAAAAATTTCAAATAAGAAGCCCAACCACACACCTACAGGAACTAGGAAAAGAAGAACAAACAAAACCCAAAGTTAATAAAAGGAAAGAAAGAATAAAGACCAAAGCAAAAATAAAATGAAAGTGATAAAAACATGATAGAAATGATCAATGAAAAAAACTGTGGGAAAAAGTGTGGGTTCTTTGAAAAGACAAACAAAACTGATAAGCTTTTAAGCCAGACTCATCAGGAAAAAAGAGAAGGCCCAAATAAATAATGTCAGAAATGAGAGAAAGTTACAACCAATACCACAGAAATACCAAGGGTCACAACAGATTACTATGAACAATCATATGCCAATAAATGCAATCTAGAAAATAAATAAATTTCTAGAAACATACAATCTCACAAGACTGAATCAGGAAGAAACAGAAAATAAGAATACACTGATTACCAATCACGAAATTGAATTAAGTAATAAAAAAACTCCCAACAAACCAAAGTCCAGGACTAGACAGTTTCACAGGTAAATTCTACCAAACACTTAAAGAAGAATTAACACCTAGTCTTCTCAAGTTATACCAAAAATTGTAAAGGAAGGAATGCTTCCAAAGTCATTCTATGAGGCCAGCATCATTCTGATAACAAAGCTAGACAAAGACATCACAAAAAAGAAAATTACAAGCCAGTAACACTGATGAACATAGATACAAAAATTCTCAACAGAATATCAGCAAACTGAATTCAATACATTTAAAAGATCATTTTAAATTTAAAATGATCAAATGGCACTTATCTCGGGGATGCAAAGATGATTTAACATCTCTAAATCAATCAATGTGATATATCACATTAACAAATTGAAAAATAAAAATCACATGGTCATCTCAATAGATGTGGAAAAAAACTTTGGGCAAAATTCACCACCAATTTGTGATAAAAACTGTCAATAAAGTGGGTATAGAGGGAACATACCTCAAATATAATAAAGGCCATATAGGACAAGCTCATAGCTAACATCATACTCAATGGTGAAAAGCTGAAAGCATTACCTCTAAAATCAGGAACAAGACAAGGGTGCCCACTCTTGTAACTTTATTCAACACAGTACTGGAAGTCCTACTACAGAAATCAGACAAGAAAAAGAAATAAAAGGAATCCAAACTGGAAGGGAAGAAGTAAAACTATCGTTGTTAGCATATGACTTAAAACTATGTATACTAAATCCTAAAGATGTCACCAAAAACTATTGGAACTCATCAATGAGTTCAGTAACATTACAGGATAACAAAATTACTAAACAAAAATCTGCTGTGTTTCTATATACTAACAAGCTATCAGAATGAGAAATTAAGAAAACAAACCATTTACAATTGCATTAAAAAAAAAAAAAAAAAGCCCTAGGAATAAATCTAACCCAAGGAAGCAAGAGAGCTACATTAGAAAACTCTTAAGACAGTGAGGAAAGAAATTGAACATGATGTAAACAAATGGATACATACATCATACCCAGGTAATGCAGTTGGTTAAAAAAAAAAAAATCCACCCGCCAATGCAGGAGACACAAGAGATGCTGGTTCAATCCCTGGGTCAGGTAGATCCCCTGGAGGAGGAAATGGCAACCCACACTGGTATTCTTGCCTGGAAAATTCTATGGACAGAGAAGCCTGGTGGCCTACAGTCCATGGGGTCACAGAGAGTCAGACACAACAGTGTGCCCACACATGCACTCATGGACTGGAAGAACTACTACTGTTAAAATTACTGTATTTCCCAACACAATCTACAGATTCAATGGCACTTTTCTTAGAATTACAACAAATAATTCTAAAATTTGTGTGGAAACAACAAAGCCACAAATAGCCAAAGCAATCTGACAAAAAGAACAAAGCTGGAGGTATCACACTCTTTCATTTCAAAGTGTACTACAAAGCTAAGGTAATCAAAATTGTGTGGTATAAAAACAGAAAAACAGAACAATGCAACAGAATAGAGCTAGAAATAAACCCATGCACTCATGATCAATTAATCTATGACAAAGAAGACAAGAATATACAATGGGGAAAAGACAGTCTTTTCCATAAATCATGTTAGGAAAACTGGACAGCCACAGGCAAAAAAATCAAACAACTACTTCCTCACACCATATAAAAAATAATCTCATAATGAATTAAAGACTTAAATGTAAAATCTGAAACCATAAAATTACTAAAGAAAAGATAGGCAATATGCTCTTAGATATTCATTTTAGCAATTTCTTGGATCTGTCTCCTCAAGCAATGGAAACAAAACCAAAAATAAACTAATGGTACTCCATGAAACTTAAAAGCTTTTGCAAAGCAAAGGACCTATCAATGAAATGAAAAGTCCAGTTATTGAATGGGAGAAGATATTTGCAAATGATATGTCCAATAAGGGGTTAATATCCAAAATATAAAACGAACTCATATAACTCAACATCAGAAAAACAAACAAGTCAATTAAAAAATGGGCAGAGGAGCAGAACAGACATTTTCTCAAGAAGAAATACAGGTGGGCGGTATAAACATCAAAAGATGCTCAACATCACTAATCATCAGTGAAACAAAAATCAAAACCATAATAAGATATCACCTCACACCTGTCAGAAATACAAGTAACAAGTACTGGCAGGGATGTGAAGAAAATGTAACCCTCATGTTCTATTACTGGGAATATAAATTGGTACAGCCACAATGGGAAACAGTACCGAGGTTCTTCAGAAAAACTAAAAATAGAACTACTGTGTGTGTGCTCAGTAGTTTCTGACTCTTCTCGATCCCATGGACTGCAGCCCATTGGGCTCCTCTGCCCATGGAATTTTCTAGGCAAGAATACTGGAACAGATTGCCACTTCCCTACTCTAAGCGATCTTCCTGATCCAGGGACCGAGTCCGTGTCTCGTGCGTTGGCAGGTGGATTTTGTGCCACATGTGCAATCCAGCAATTTCACTTCTGGATATTTCCCCAAAGAACACTACACCACTAAAGAAAAATATATTGCTGTTCAGCTGCTAGTCAGTCAGTTCAGTCGCTCAGTCGTGTCCGACTCTTTGCGACCCCATGAATCACAGCACGCCAGGCCTCCCTGTCCATCACCAACTCCCAGAGTTCACTCAAACTCATGTGCATGGAGTCACTGATGCCATCCAGCCATCTCATCCTCGGTTGTCCCCTTCTCCTGCCCCCAATCCCTCCCAGCATCAGGGTCTTTCCCAATGAGTCAACTCTTCGCATGAGGTGGCCAAAGTATTGGAGTTTCAGCTTCACCATCAGTCCTTCCAATGAACACACAGGACTGATCTCCTTTAGGATGGACTGGTTGGATCTCCTTGCAGTCCAAGGGACTCAAGAGTCTTCTCCAACACCACAGTTCAAAAGCATCAATTCTTTGGCGCTGAGCCTTCTTCACAGTCCAACTCTCACATCCATACATGCCCACTGGAAAAACCATAGCCTTGACTAGATGGACCTTTGCTGGCAAAGTAATATCTCTGCTTCTTAATATGCTATCTAGGTTAGTCATAACTTTCTTTAAAAGGAGTAAGTGTCTTTTAATTTCATGGCTGCAATTGTGTCCAATTCTTTATAATAGTACCATTCATGTAGTACCATTTGTTTATTTTACACACCCCATGGACTGTAGCAAGTCAGGCTTTCCTGTCCTTTACTATCTCTTGAAGTTTGCTCAAACTCATGTCCATTTGGTCAGTGATGCTATCTAACCATCTTATCCTCTGCTGCCCTCTTCTCTTTTTGCCTTCAATCTTTCCCAGCAACAGGCTCATTTCCAGTGAGTCAGTTCTTTGGATTAAGTGGCCAAAGAATCGGAGAACTGAAAATATATATACCCCTATGTTTATTACAGCATTATTCACAATAACCACGATACAGAAGCAACCTAAGTGTTCATCAAGAGATAAATGGACAAAGAAGATGTGCATGTATGTATAATGGAATATTACTCTGCCATAAAAAGAATGAAATCTTGCCAGTTGTGACAACATGGACAGACCGAGAAGCTATTACACTAAGTGAAATAAGTCAGAGAAAAATATCATATGATTTCACTTACATGTAGAACATAAAAAATGAAACAACTGAACAAACATAACAAAACAGAAACAGCTTTACAGATACAGGGAACAAACAGGTGCTTTCCAAAGGGGCTTGGGGAGGCAGGGGATGAGTGAAATAGGTGAAGAAGATTAAAAGGTACATTCAACTTCCAGTTATTTAAAAAAAAATGAATCATAGGAATGAAATGTACAGCATGGAGAACAGAATTAATATTGTAATATCTTGTATGGTGATAGATGGTAACTACTTATCATGGTGTACATCTTGTAATGTATGAAATAACAAATCACTATGCTGTACACCTGGAACTAACATCATATAGTAGGTGAATTATCCTTCGATTTAAAAGAGAAAAAGAAAAAAAGAGAGAGAGAATTGCCTGTAGGTCTAGTAGTTAGGACTCCACATTTTCACTGCCAAGGGCCCATGTTCAGTCCCTGGTCTGGGAACTAAGATCCCACAAGCCAAGCGGCAATGTCAAAAAATAAAAGGGGGAGGGGGAATAACACCTTAGTGTTTTAGCCACATATTTGATGAGTCTAAACATTATTTTGGAAAACTCAGCAGTAGCCACAGAACTGGAAAAGGTCAGTTTTCATTCCAATTCCAAAGAAAGGCAATGCCAAAGAATGCTCAAACTAAAGCGCAATTGCACTCATCTCACACGCTAGCAAAGTAATGCTCAAAATTCTCCAAGCCAGGCTTCAGCAATACATGAACTGTGAACTTCCTGATGTTCAAGCTGGTTTTAGAAAAGGCAGAGGAACCAGAGATCAAATTGCCAACATTCGCTGGATCATGGAAAAAGCAAGAGAGTTCCAGAAAAACATCTATTTCTGCTTTACTGACTATGCCAAAGCCTTTGACTGTGTGGATCACAAGAAACTGTGGAAAATTCTGAAAGAGATGGGAATACCAGAGCACCTGACCTGCCTCTTTGAGAAATCTGTATGTGGGTCAGGAAGCAGCAGTTAGAACTGGACATGGAACAACAAACTGGTTCTGAATAGGAAAAGGAGTATGTCAAGGCTGTATACTGTCACCCTGTTTATTTAACTTATATGCAGAGTACATCATGAGAAACGCTGGACTGGAAGAAACACAAGCTGGAATCAAGATTGCCGGGAGAAATATCAGTAACCTCAGATATGCAGATGACACCACCCTTATGGCAGAAAGTGAAGAGGAACTAAAAACCCTCATGATGAAAGAGGAGAGTGAAAAAGTTGGCCTAAAGCTCAACATTCAGAAAACGAAGATCATGGCATCTGGTCCCATCACTTCATGGGAAATAGATGAGGAAACAGTGGAAACAGTGTCAGACTTTATTTTTTGGGCTCCAAAATCCCTGCAGCTGGTGACTGCAGCCATGAAATTAGAAGACGCTTACTCCTTGGAAGAAAAGTTGTGACCAACCTATATTCAAAAGCAGAGACATTACTTTGCCAACTAAGGTCTGTCTAGTCAAGGCTATGGTTTTTCCAGTAGTCATGTATGGATGTGAGAGTTGGACTCTGAAGAAAGCTGACTGCCAAAAAATTGATGCTTTTGAACTGTGGTATTGGAGAAGACTCTTGAGAGTCCCTTGGACTGCGAGGAGATCCAACCAGTCCATCCTAAAGGAGATCAGCCCTGGGATTTCTTTGGAAGGAAAGATGCTAAAGCTGAAACTCCAGTACTTTGGCCCACCTCATGCGAAGAGTTGACTCATTGGAAAAGACTCTGATGCCGGGAGGGATTAGGGGCAGAAGGAGAAGGGGACGACAGAGGATGAGATGGCTGGATGGCATCACTGACTCGATGGACATGAGTTTGAGTGAACTCCCGGAATTGGTGATGGACAGGAAAGCCTGGCGTGCTGCGATTCATGGGGAGGTCGCAAAGGTCGGACACGACTGAGTGACTGAACTGAACTGAAACGTTATTTCATACATTGCTCACTTGCACTTTCAAAATATTTTATACCTTTTGTGTGTTTTTAAAATGGAGGTGTTCTATTAACCACTAAATGATAAAGAAAAAACTCTGTATATTATGAGTATTAAATTTTTGTTAAGGCTGATACAAGTTTTTCCAATAACTTGCCAATTGTCATTTTGAAACAGTTTTCTATCTTTGTTATCATTTGTCATCAAATCTTTTTATCTGTGTGATTAGTTCACCACTTTGTGTTCCCTGTTACTTCCCATTACTTATGCTTCCCAAAAGCAGCTCCTCATCCCATTATATCAAATGTTTCACAGATACATTTTGGTGTATGGAAAAGAGGGAAAAGATGTTACGTTAATTTTCTAAGTTATTAATTAATTGCCCTAGGGCTATTTTTAAAATATTATTTCCTGTTCATAGGATATTGTCACCCTTCCACCCTAGAGGATACAGGTTTATGTCCTCTGTTTTGTTTCTTTGTTTCATCTGAACTGTAGTAAAAAAGTTGAAAAAAGATAGATAAATCTGAGCTAAAGAATATATAATTATTAAAAATGCATTATAAAATTTAATAAAGTTGAATGCAGAGTAGAGGAAACTACATCAATAGTTCAACTACAGTCATCTCTGGGTGTTAGAATAAAGTGTTTTTAATTTTTTTCTTTTACTTTTTAGAATTCTCATTTTCTGGAATGAATGCACATTACTTTTGAGTTGAGAACACTGTAATAAATGTTGTTTACTAAAAAGGTCCATTTCATATAAACCAAATAACTCCCCAATCCTAAATTATCCTTTGTGTTTCCTGTACATTTATATTTTAGGAAAGAGAAAATTAATTAGAAATTACACTAAAACATTTTTTTACCCAAAAGAAAGTAACAGCCAAACCCTCTTAACTGAGATAAGGAAAGAATAATATTATTGATCCAGAAAGAGACTACAAGTAGGGATATTTCCTCCCAAGACAAGAGTTAAAGAACCTCCAGCCTTGGGTTCTACTCTACTGGGTCCATGGAAAGTTTTATAAGATAAACTATCTTCCAACAACCTTTCCCATACTGTTAACCTCTGTTGTTTACAAAATATGATTCAAATCAGGAAACACAAGAATCAGAGAAAAAATGAAAAGCAAAGGTCAATATATGTGTTCAAATGGATAATGTAAAGGGATATGAAAAAAATTAAACAACAACAACAAAGTTGGGCGTAGACTAGGAAGACCATTGTGGGTAGAGTAACCACTGAATACTTCAGTGGAGCTGGGGACCAGGAACCCCATGAAGGTTAAATATAAGCTACAAATCACCAAACTAAAAAAAAAAATTTGTGTAACTTTGTTAGTAACTCCAATACCATTAATGTTCTACATAGATTAAAGGAAAGAAGTCAGGCAGAAAGATGTGGCCTGGAAATGGATTCACTGTCTGATCTCGTACACAGAAGAAACTTCCTGGCAATCTCTGTGTTGAGACAATTATTCCTTTATGAACTCTCCCTCCATCTGTCTTGTATATCTTATTTTACAGGTGCCGATGCCTCAGACCTGGTACAATGAACTGCTCAAAGCCAGCCCCTGGGCAGAGAACATGCTGGGCCTTGAGAAAGGCATTCTAGAACCATTGATTCACTTACTACCAACCATTACCACCACCACCACTAATGATAATACTATTAACATGGAAACAATAGCCAACATTTATTGAGTACTTACCATGTACCAGATACTACCTTACATCCTTTAAATACCTATCGTTTATCATTTATCCTCACACAATCCTGTTGTGTGTTTCTATGTGTGTGCTTGGGGTACTGGGTGGGATGGGCAGTAGAACTAGGGTTGGGTAGAGAAGTTAACTGTATGGTTATAAGCGATGAACAACACCTTAAGAAATATCTGGAGAATCTCAAGACAGTAAAAAAAATCTTGGGGGAAAGGAAAGAAAGCCAGAGGTTTCTAGGGTCTTGCAGATAGCTGGGCCTAGGCTGGGTCAATAACAGTGCCTTTTATAGCTTCTTCAGAACAGATGACTTGTCTGATCATCCTGCAAACTTCTGTCCCCCTCCAAGGCCAGAAGCGTGCTCACTTTATTCCCAACCTTTTTATATCTTAAAGCACACTCCCTTGATTCATACTGGGCAGCAGCTTTACACCACACCTGGGTCAAATCAATCTGAGCTTACTTTCTGGGTTTCTTTCTTAACAGTTCTCTGACCTTTGTGAATATATTTATCCCTCTGAGCCTCAGTTTCCTTACGTGTAAAACTGCATACCACGTATTTTTAGTTTGTCATAAGGTTATTGACAGTGCATATAAGCATCTAACATGTAGTATATGCTCGTGGTTCATATAATTAAGAACTGGCTTGCCTTTCACAAATTTTACATTTCATAGTAAGGCACTAAATTCAACACTTCTCTGATATAGACATAAAACAGGGCTACAATACTAGTATTTCGCTTTCCCTGGAAGAAAGATCTCTGTAGGTGTATTCATGACTGCTAGGGCATTAGCCTTGATAAGAACTAAGGGGTCTCCAGAACTGATCTAGCACAAAGGAAAAATATTAAGAGGGAAAGAAGAATTCTACTATGACTGCAATACCGTAACATTAACACCACACATTTCTACCCTGTGTATATGCTTCAGAAGACTCTGCTTCAATAGAACTTTATATAACTTCAATAGAATGTTATATTTAATATAACCAAAATAACTCTAAATGGTATCCTCAGGAAATATATTCACATACATACACATCATTAAACTCAAAAGCCACCAAGGTCCATAGTCTAAGAACACAATAAAGTTAATTCCCTATGCATCTACCATATTCAAATGCATATACACACAACATGTAAACACACATGTTTAAAATAATTTTTAGGCCTTAAATTTAGATTCTATCACTGTCTGGGTGCTGGGAACTCCACATTAATGACTTTATTTGACCCTCATGCCAACTTGATGAGACAGAGACCTTAACCTTAGGGACTAACGACATGGTCCAGGAGAGCTAGCAGGTAGATGACAGAATTATGAAATCCAACACAGTCCTTCTGATTCTGAGTTCAACTCTACTTCCAATCGGCTCTACTCTTAAAATATTTCTCACAAATACAACTGATAATTGTAACTGTTCTATATTAACTCTGAACATTGTTGCCACCATTCTGAAGCTCATCCAATCCATGGCAACATGTCTATAAGTAATTATATTTTAACTAATTGGTATTTAATTAAATATTCACAGAGGAGGAAAAGTGCACGTATTAAACACACAAATTCAGGACTGATTAAAACTGCACTTTTGTGCCTTTCAATTTGAAAATGCCCTTAGCCTGGTAAATAAATCCTTACATTCATTTCAGTTTTCACTTCAAACAAAATGAACTATATGCGGCAGTTTTATCTTTCTGAAATGAAAAAAATAACCAACTCTCAAATAAGCATAGCACTGGCAGATTTTTATAACAAATTAGCAGATGAGTGTTTTTCAACCAAGAGGAGGCCAGAGATACCAGGTAAAAAGCTATAAAATATTCTAGAAATTTTCTTTAAACTGCCTACTTCCATCTGCCACCAGGCAAATGGGTGGGATGGGGATGAGGCAGATGAATTTTGAGAAAGCTTCTTTGGTAACTCTAATTATGTGCCTTGGCTCCTATGCCCCATCCTTTCAGGATGGAGAACCACTGTCAAAGATAATTTATAAAATTACGTTAAAAGCAAATTTTCATTGCTATCCTCAGTGAATCTTTTACTAGACCTAGTAATACCTTAAAAACAGCTTGATATGAGCTTTCCATTCTTTAGAGAAGCTGGAATGACTAAAATAGCAAAAGTGGGGATGAGAGAAGAGAAGCACCAAGAGAAAAATACTGCACAAATGAAACAGCCCAGACACCTGCAGGCACGGCCTATACAACACGCGCACAGCATGATCACATGACCCAGAGAAGAACACATTTGCAAAGAGAATTGTAAAGCGGCCAAAGCAAGCTTTGAACTTAAAAGTTAGGGGAAGGGAAAAAAACTGTTCAAACTGAACTATAATGCAAACATTAGAGAAGACAGTGGGTTAAGAAAGATAAATATATATTATGATTAAGGTTGTTCCTGGGAATTATCAAAGGAGAGAAAAATTCATTTAAAAGGGAAATTCTTGGAATACAATAGTAAGGGATCCCCTAAAGGGCAGGAAAGGAGAGATACCTAAATAAAATATCTACCTACACAGTGAACTTGAGGGAACAGATGCACCAAAGATGAAAATGGGACTCTGAGGCCAAGGAAGGGGCATTAACACAGCAAAGTGCAAGAAAAGGGACAAAAGACACAGAAAGGGGTGACCTTCAAAGCCTTACTCAGAAAAAGAAGGTGAACAGCGAACAATCTGATGCAGACAAAGATGCCACAGAAGATTCAAACCTAGTTTAAACCTCCATTTTGCTGTACTTTCCTAACGGAAGATAAGGCAAGGTAAAAACAGTAAGCTTGACCATGTAGGGTTGTCCCCACACGTCCTAATTTAACAAGAAGTAACTGAGACTTACAAGCTGGGCAACTAACTAAAGGCTACATGGACATGAGCCCTGGGGAGACTGGCTCCCAGGGTGTTGCTCTCTTTACCGCTGCTATTCCGATTTGAGCTGGAAAGTCAGAACAGATGCAATGGCAAGTGAGTTACAGAGCCATCAAAGCAGTGAGTCAAGCTGAGTCAACCCTCTGGAATCCCAAAATAGGTGAAGCCCCACTTGGATGTGATGGTGTTGTTGGCTGAATGGTATGCAACACCCCAGTGACAAAGATTCAGTAAGTAGGTTGATATGGGACTTCCCTGGTGGTCCACTGGTTAAGAATCCACCTGCCAATGCAAGAGACACAGGTTTAATCCCTGGCCCACGGTGATCCCACATGCTGCAAAGCAACTAAGCCCATGCACCACACCTAGAGAGGCTGTGCTCTGCAACAGAGAAGCCACCACAATGAGAAGCCTGTGTACAACTAGAGAAAGCCCACATGCAGCAACAAAGACCCAGCACAGACAAAACAAACCAGTTAAATAAGCTTTTAAAAAGGTTGATAGGAAAACTGCATTTACTCAATATACATTGTAAGTGTTTACTATGTGCCCACTCCTGGGCTAGGTCCTGGGGATATGGAATTCACACACACACACACACACACACACACAAACACACACACATATACACACAAACTCTTCTTAAATGCAAGTAACTAGAGAAGAAAAGACAAAAATACAGAGTCATCTCAGAACCGTGTGAGCTGTGGCAAAATGGGGATAGCAGAGGAAATAGCATAATTCCGCAGAGGTTATGGGGTTAGAGGAAGCATTACAAAGCAGGAGGCAGTGGCTAAGCCACATTTTGAAAAGTGACTAGGAATTTTCCAGACAGATGGGGAAGGGAACATTCGAAGCAGAGTAAACATTTGAAGCAGGGTAAAAGCACAGAAGCATGAAGGAGCATATTTAAGGAACTGCAAATAATCTGAGAAGGTGGACTATAGGATAGACATCAAAGGGCTATAACACCAGGGGAGGCAGGCGATGGAAGAGGCAGCCATCCTCAGACTCGGGCGCATCTTACAGTTCTACTCCATTAGACAACATCCTTTCAAATGGCCACGACACAGTGATGCCCTGGTATAACCAGCCTCTTGGGTTGAAGGCCAGAGAGGAGAAGGCTAGAGTACCAGCAGCGTGCTGCTCCAGAGATGAGCCTTTGCCATTAAATTGCCTCCCGCTGCCATGGCAACTCTCTGCGGCAGGGCTTTTTGGAGCAAAAGGTGGCAAGCAGATACTAGGTCTGTTGGCCGCCTCCTGCCGAATTTGGCTTCTCTCCTCTCTCTAATCAGGATGGAAGCACTGCAGCACTAAAACTGGAAAGCCGGTAGAAAAAATCCCTCGGTTGCCTTCTGCTTTAGTGATTCCTGACACGTGTTTTCCCCAGAGGGGCATAAAAATGGAGTCTGATCATTTTTCCAATTATTACTTCATATCAACGTACAATTTATAGCCCCCTTCCATAGAGTGTGCTACCATTAGTGAGTCACACCAAAAGGAAAACACGACAAGCCTAGCAGAGGCTTCTGCAACTGCTAAATATAGACTGCAGAGAGCCGAAGAGCTGTGCTCCACTCACTCTGGAAGTCTGCCCAGAGGAGGCCTCTTACTTCCTGTAGGGGGTGCCAGCAAGGCAAGTACAGTCATCCAACTGGGGTGGAACCCAATTACCCCACGAAGAGCTGTGTTATAAAGGACAGAGCTATGAGGCCAGAACACCAAGGTCAGTGAAACCCAACACAACTAAATGTAACACATAATTAACTACAGCTTTCTGGCCCTCAAAGTTCTGGGACAAAGCTAAGAGCAGAGAGAAAAACAAACTGTGAGTAGATATTTATCTCCTAATTTATAACTCCCAGTAGTGGCTGACAGAACTGTACAATATTATAAAGTCCCCAAGACTGCGCGGACACAGACTGAACAAAAAAGGGCTGGGGTGAACTTTGGATAGTCCAACCTTTGCAGCCAACGACCGTGGTGTTCCACATACCCACTGCCTTCCCAGTCCTAAAGAGGCCATGGTGAGACCATCCTGAGAAAAAGGCAGTGCACGTTAAAGAAATGTCTAAGCGTGCACCTCCCCAACCTTCAAAGAAGCAACCGAGCTGTTAGCCACACAGCAGCCTTCTACACCAGTACCACAGCAGCTCTTGACACACAGAGCCCTGCTAAGAGAAATTTTCCTAATCCTTCCTGGGAAATTCACAGCACTGAGAGCTTGAAAAAAAACTAAAGAGGAGGCCCAGGGATTGGATGAAAGCAACAGTTGATACTCAGAATATTTACTTCCCTGACCTCACTCCCCCAGTCTCTGGCCTGCTCCTCAAACACTCTGGCATACTCTCACATGGGGCCTTTGCACATCTGTTTGTCTGAAAGGTTCTTTCCCCAGATAGCAGCACACCAATAGCTAGCTCCTCCACTTGCTTCAAGCCTTCACTTAAGTCACCTTCTCAGTGAAGCTTTCCCTGGACACTGTATCTAAAATACCACCTCTCTACTCTGACGTGCCTTACCCATCTTTCTTGCTTTATTTG
This sequence comes from Nanger dama, assembly GCA_917880005.1. Classification (NCBI taxonomy): domain Eukaryota; kingdom Metazoa; phylum Chordata; class Mammalia; order Artiodactyla; family Bovidae; genus Nanger; species Nanger dama. Next base: position 21,624,752 of record CAKJTW010000025.1, on the reverse strand, counting down.
CTTCTCTTCAGGACTTACACGCAATAACACAACATCAATTTCACTTATTTATGTGTATATTATCTGTCTCCACTGTTAGAGTATCAGCTCCCAGAAGGCAGAGATATTTAACTATATAATTCATCACTATATATGCTCAGTACCTAACATAGTGCCTGGAATAAGAAAAGAGCTTCATTCTTATTTGTAAACTAATAAATGGATGGTATGCATGTAAGACTTTACCAAGTGCTGCAAGAGTAGAGGGAAGATAAGGAAGAAGATATTTTAGGTAAAAGGAAATAACTCTCATTCATTCAACAGAAAGGTATTGAACATTCTCCCAGGTGCAGGGCTACATAAGCACTAGCAATACAGTGAAAAATAAGACCAACACAAACAAGTGTCTCCCTACCTAGTATTTATAGCCCAGAAAGGAGGGAGGCAATGACAAAACTGTGTGTAAATGTTTTAACAGGGGAAAAAAAAAAAAAAGGAGGATGGTAAAGGATGTGAGAGTCATTTCCTAGGCAGGTTGATAAGAAGTCTAGGGGCCCCCAAGGAGAGAGGGGTCTGGAATTCTCAAGGAGGAAGAAAGGACAAACATTTTTTTCTTCTTTCCTTCTCTACATTCCTTAGGATTATATAAGAATAATGTATTCTGCCTGAGGACAGTCTCTGTATTAAACCTTCTGGCTAATTCTATAAATTATGAGAATAGACCTGCTCTTTACAAGGATTATATAACAATAATGTATTCTGCCTGAGGACAGTCTCTGGATTAAACCTTCTGGCTAATTCTGTTATCTTAAAATGTAAATGATGGGAGTAGGTCTGGTGAGGTCTTTACAACCTCCAGACATTCTTTGGATTCATTGGAGAATATATAACTTCATTGCTAACACTAACAAGCGGGCCCTCTTTCTGCCCCCTTCTGATGTCTATGTCAGAAGCTTTCTCTATTTCCTGTATACTTTAATAAAACTTTATTACAAAAAAGCTCTGAGCGATCAAGCCTGTCTCTGGCCCCGGATTGTATTCTTCTCCTCCAGGGGCCAAGAATCCTGGCGTCATGATTTAACAACAACAACAGGAGTGCTAAGAATGGAGAGTTAGGACAGGAGTCCAGAAGAAAGAAAATCTATAGCCAGGACCTAAAGAATGAGTAAGAGTTAGCAAGGTGTGGAAGAGCAGCGGTGGGAGCAGGGAGGAAACAGAGCATGCAAAGGTTTAAGAAGTGAGAGACAGCATGGCATTACTGAGAAAAGAGGCAAGGCTGGGATGGTGGAGATGCACAGCGACACAAGAGACAGGTAAGCTGGAATTAGATCACATAGAGCCTTGCAAGTGGTATTAAAGATGTCGGAAAATTTGGAGTTCATTCTAAAGACACTGGGAAGCCATTGAGAGTTTGCCAGCTGTCACTCAGAGACTGAATCGAAGGTAAGAGAGAAAGCAAGGAGACTGGTCAAGGGGCTACTGAATGTCTACCAGGAAAGGAGGACTTGGACTGGCGGGGGAAAGAGAATGAAAAGGAGATTTCAAGAGCATGTATGCATAATCAAGAAAACCTGCTGACTAGAGAGAGAGGGGGAAAGGAAGAAATGAAGAAGGATACTTAGCGTCTGATTTAGGCCGGAGTGGCCAAAGCATTCTTGGTTTGGGCTCTTGTTCTATTCAATAAGACAGATTCAGTATGGAGGGATAAAAGACCATGTTCCAACTTCAGACAATTTGAGTCGGGGTGTCTGTGGAGTATCCAACTGGACCTAGACAGATGGCTGCAGTGTTCTAGCAGAGAAATCTGGACAAGAAATAGATTTTGGAATTATCAGCATATAAATGATAACCTCACTGCAGGACAGCATAAAATCACCCAAGTCAGTGTATGGGGTTGAGATTCTTATCCTGGGTGAAATTTGTGATCCTCCTGAAATTGTAAGCAACATTTGGTATGCAAATTCACATACAGTTTTTCTGAAGAGAGACTTCATAGTTCACAGCTTTGAGCAGATTATCAAAAGCCCCCAAAGAGATTAAAAGTAAGCTAAAGTAAGATGCGTGAAGAGCGAAAAGAGATAGCAACATTGCAAAACAACGGCATGGAACTGGAAACACAAGGGGAAAACTGATCCTCCCATTTAACTACGGTGTCTTCCTACTCCTTCTACTTGTTCTATAAAGAAAGAAATAATTGCCAAGAAGCAGACATCATATTGTGTTCCTTATACTAATCTGAGACAGAAAGCAAATTAAAATAGTCTTTTAAAAGTTTTTCATAAGAGCTGCAAGGAAAAGTTTTCTATTTATCTAGTTAACTAGAAGAATACCCCTAATCCCAAGTTCATGGTCAGTACTACAGAAAGGGATGGTTCTCACAATCAACTTGCTCCAGCACTCATAATGAGGAAATCCTATCTGCTAAGAGTCAAAAGCCAGACATTTATTTTTCTTTTTAGATTTATGCTTTATTGAGCTTAAACTGTAAACTGTACAGTCCCATTCACTATTTTTAAGTGTAATTTACCAAGCTGTTCATCTACCATCACAATTTAATTTTGGAACATTGTCACTCCCAGGAGAAACCTCATACCCATTAAGCAGCCACTTTCAAACCTAACCCCCAGCCTTAGGACACCACTAATCTACCTTCATTTCATAGATTTGCCTATTCTGAACATTTCATATGAATGTAACCATATAAAATGTGGTCTTCTGTGTTGGCTTCTTTGATTTAGCATAATATTTTTGAGGTTTGTCCATGTTGTAGCATATATATGTACTTTGCACCTTTTGATGGCTAAATAATATTCCATCAAGTGGATATACTACATTTTATGTATCCATTCATCAGTTGGTACACATTTGTGCTGTTTTCCTCTTTTGGCTATTATGAATAATGGTATGATGAACATCTGTACACAAGTCTTTGTGTGGACATACGTTTCTATTTCTTTTGGGTAAGATAACAAGGAGTGGAATTGCTAGGTCATATGGTAATTCTGTGCTTAATATTTTGAGAAATTGCCAGACTGTCTCCCAGAGCGGTGACACTTGTTTTTTGTTCCCACCAGCAATGTATATAAGAGGGATCCAATTTCTCCACATTCTTGCCAACATTTGTCAGCTATGTCTTTTTATGATAACTATTCTAGTGGATGTGAAGTGGTAACTCATTGTGGGTTTGATTTACATTTCCTTGGTGACAAATGATGTTAAGCATCTTTTCATTTGCTTATTGGTCATTGATCTCTCTTCTTTGGAGACATAGCCAATCAAACTCTTTGCCCATCACAGATTTCTTTATAATCTTTGAGAAAGAGAAATACAGAGACAGGGGACAGATATTGTCACAATATTATGAAAAAATTACCAGAAAAAGTAGGGATAAAAGAGAGAAGGAAGAGCATTTAGAAAGTACAGGAGTAAAAATCTACAAGTCAAAGAATGACTCTAGTGGACAAAGAAAAACACGCAAGCTAGGAGAGAAACCTGTGGTCAGAATGGGGAATTTTGAATCAGGTTGAATTAAGGGTAATGACAAAGATGAAGCTGTGACTACAGAACAGTGAATCCTGAAAACCCCCCACTGAGAAGAAATTAAAACATCTCCCAGGGACGGGGTGAGAATCAATGAAACAGAATATGCGCAAGTGCTTTGTAAACTACGCAAATGTAAAGTTGGTTTAAATAGCCATGTTTTTCCCAACTGGCTTAAAAAAGTTGATAAGTAACTTTGAAACTTGTTTTGGAAGATGGTAACAATGAAGATGATTATAATAAATAGCAGTTACCATTTATGGTTCCAGGCAATGTGCTAAGGAACAGGAACGTCACTCAGTCGTGTCTGTGGACTGTAGCCTACCAGGCTCCTCTTTCCATGGGATTTTCCAGGCAATAGTACTGGAGTGGATTGCCATTTCCTTCTCCAGCGGATCTTCCTGACCCAGGGATCGAACCTGGGTCTCCCACATTGTAGACAGACACTTTACCGTCTGAGCCACCAGGGAAGTCCCATAATGTGCTAAGGATTATACATCATTTATCATAGTTATTCCTTCAAAACACTCTAGGAAGTAGGTATTACTATTATCTTCACTACAAATGAAGATCTTTAAGCCACACATATTCATGTTTTTCTCTCCAGTGTAAACCAACCATGGTGACGGGGTAAACCAACTACTTACAGTAAGGTAGACAATTTCATAGGAAATCTTACCTATCAGAGAAAATCTATAAATATTATTCTCATTGCATTGCTTTTTCTCTATATTGGAGAACCAACATTTTTATAATTATACATGATTACTTTGGTACTAATTTATTTCTTTATTGCTTCAACAATGGATAAATTGTCTCTTCTCCATAATGGCTTCCCAGGTGGCTCAGAGGTTAAAGCGTCTGTCTCCAATGCAGGAGACCCAGGTTCGATCCCTGGGTCAGGAAGATCCCCTGGAAAAGGAAATGGTAACCCACTCCAGTATTCTTGCCTGGAGAATCTCATGGACAGAGGAGCCTGGTAAGCTACAGTCCACAGGGTCACAAAGAGTCGGACACGACGGAGCAACTTCACTTTCACTTTCTCCATAATAAAAGTAGGTATACAATGTTTGTTTAAAAAATATTTAACTCATCTTATGGCTGATCCATGTTGATGTATGGCAGAAACTAATACAATACTGTAATTATTCCTCAGTTAAAAATAAAGAAAAAATATGTATGGTATGAGAAATTTGTTATGCATGGTATGGGATAAAAATAGATTTAAATGTAGCTTTTTTCATATTATCATTCAACAATGCTTTTTTAAAATTAAACACCGATTTCTCACATATTAAATCACTATGAATTTATTTCTGATATTTCTATTTTGTTTCTATCACTATTATTGACCTACATTCAGGTAATCTTATTAATATACTTTGGAATAGGTTTTGGTCTTGAATGGCAGAAACTCCTTTGTTCCTCTTTAAACATCACAATCCTTAATTAGATGATAACAACTGTACACACATCAACTGTACACACATAAACCTTACTCAGATAATGAGTATACATTTTGTTTGGCCAGTACACCAATTGCCAGTATTTAAAAAACAGTAGATGATAGGTGCTACAGTCTGAATGTGTCCTCCCAAAATTCATACACTGAATTCTAACCTCCAAAAGTGATGGTCTTAGGAGGTAAACAGGTCTTTGGGAGGTGACTGGATCAAAAGGGTACTTTATAAATTTCTGGCTTCTCTTGAAAAATTAGTATCACTGAGCCCATGTACCCAAGTGCCAAGAATAGATGAAAACAAATTAGACACCTCTTCTTCTCCTTTATACAGGTACACATATATAAAGTTTAAAGTGTCCAACATTCCCTGTTGTCTTATTCCCAGGCCACCTAAGTGACTCATAGTGTCTGCCTGAAGGCCTATGAACCGCAACTTCTAGGTAAAACCTCTGAGTTTCCCTTTCTGTCTTCAAAAGCCAGAAAGTTCATAGTTAAATTGGTGATCAACTTTAGTAACTACACTTAACCTAGATTTCTGGTCTAATCTCTTCTCTACTTCCATAGTGTGGGTGCCTGATCTTTTATCTTCATTTAATTATCTTACAATGTATGTACTAATTCTGATCCTCTCAAATATTAATTTTATGAATGAGAATAATTTTTTAAAACGTTTGCCTCCCCTGAAGTTCTTGCCTGCTCCTTTACTGTGTGATTTATACTATCAATCAAATTCAATTCAACATCCTATTGTAATCTTTAACTGGTATTATATTAAATCTATAAATTAACTTTGCTAGTATTGTCATCTTTATCATATTAAGACTACTCAACTAGAAGTAGATTATATTTCTCATTATTTTTTATATATCTTGTAAGATTTTTAATAAAATAATAATTTAATGTTATCTTTTTCAGTACATTTTTGTTTACCGATAAAATAAATGGCTGAATTCAGTTAGGTATATGTTTTATAACCTGTGATTTAAGCATCTCAAGATGTGGTTTTCTTGAATCTGCTAAACCTTCAGGTTACAGTCCCTTGCCACTGACAAACAGTGTCAGTCTCTCTACTGACCTACACATACTTCACTTATCTCTTTTATATGATTTGTTGCAATTATTTATAAAACAATACAATAAAAAAGTGTCATCCCTATTTTGTTTAGTTTTAAATAGACTGCCACTATTAGAAACTCCATCAACTGGAGTTTGGTAACTGCCGCTATCAGAAACTCCATCAACTTCCTTCATGCTCTCAGACTTAAAATGAAATCTATTTTTGACAAACATGACAAGGTAATTCAATGGGAAAAATAGTCTTTTCAATAAGTGTTGCTGGAATAACTGTATTTTTACATGGGAAAAACAAACAAACATACCTTGACCTCTTCACACTGTATACAAACATTAAACATAAGCTATAAATAAAAAAACTTGTAGAAGAAAACAGAAAGAAAAATCTTTGTTACTTTAAGGTTCAGTGATGATTCCTTATAACACAAAAAGCTTGAAGCATTAAATGACATATTCTCATGTGACGTTTCTAAAATTTATGTCATGGATAAATTCAACTTCAGCAAAATTAAAAACTTTCATTTGTCAAAAGATGCCATTAAGAAAATGAAAAGGCAAACCTCATATTAGAGAAATATTTACAGAATACTCCCAAGAAAGGTCTTTTAAATTGGTCTGTTTTAAGAAATTGAGAATACATAAAGAACACTCAATTTCTTAAAACAAACCATGTTAAAATGTGTAAATGATTTAAATAAATGTTTTGCAAAAGAAGATATATGGATGATCAACTAGCACTTAAAAAAATTGCTCAACGTCATCAGTCGCTACACATATAAGAATTAAAACCATAGTAAGATACCACTACACATATCCTAGAATAGTTAAGATTAAAGACTGATTACAAAGTGAGGAGATGGATCAGCTATAAATCTCCTCCTTTCCTAGTAAAATAGCTTGTTAATTTCTTATAAAGTTAAACATAGGCTCATATGACTGTGAGTCACATGACTCAGCAATACCAATCCTAGGTATCTACCCAAGAGTAATAAAATAGATCTTCATACAACATCATGTGCACATATTTTTAAAAAACTTATTCACAATAGAAAAAAATAATAATTTTAAGCATGGAAAAACCCACATATCCAAAAACTGGTGAACAGATAAACAAAACATGATATATCCACACAATGAAATACTACTCAGGAATTAAAAAAAAACTATTAATATATTTGACAAATGGATGACTCACATTATTATGCTACATGGAAAATAAGTGAGACACAAAATACTACACACTATACAACTCCGTGCATATGTAAGAAATTCTAGAAAAGGCAAAAATATACTGACAAGGGGGACTTCCCTGGTGGTCCAGTGGCTAAGACTCTGCACTCCCAAGGCAGGGGGCCTGATACAGTCCCTGACTGGGGAACTAACTAGATCCCACATGCTGCAACTGAAGGCTCTGCCTTGCCACAACTAAGACTCCTGTGCAGCCAAATAAATAAATATTAAAATAAGAGAAAAAAAATCTATAGTGACAGAGAACAGATCAGTGGTTGTTGGAGGGCAAGGACTGTGGGGGTAAAAGAAGTATGGATTATGATAGAAGGCACATGACTGCATACATTTATCAAAACTATACAATTAAAATGGGTAGATTATTATACACAAATCATAACCTAATAAGACCATAATATACTTTAAATTTCATCGTGAAAAATATATTTTACAAAATCCAACCTAAAGAGTCTGAATGGGTAGTAACAAATTTAACTTCTACTCAGGAAGAGGTCTGGACTTTGCCCTGGGCTTTTGAAAGATTTAATCTCTAAGCCTTGTAGGAGTGTCTTTATTTGCCTGAAATTTCAATTATGACAGGTAGTCTAACAGTGTGAAGGCTGGAGGCAGGCCACACCAGATAGGATTTAAGGTAGAAGTTGACCACCCAGAGAAAGATTAGCAATGTTATGTAGACCAGGAGTTCTGGATCATACGGTATCAACCTGACCAGAGGGACTGAAACTGCGTCAGCTACCTGGGCAATGAATCATGCTTGCACAATGGAGCCCTAATAAAATTCTGAAGACTGAAGCTTCGGTGAGCTTCCCAGCTGGCAATAGTTTCATGTATATCATCACAATCAGTGCCAGGCAAGAAACAAGCCCTGACTCCAAGGGGGAGAACAATAGGAGAGCTTCTCTTGTTAGCTTCTGTTAAAATCTGTTTGCTTTTCCTAATAGTTTTGTAATAAACTGTAACTGTAATAGATTTCAGCAAGTTCTGTGAGGTTTTCTGTAAAGTTATTGAACCTAAGGTTGGTCTTGTGGATCCCTGAACTTGTACGTAGTGTCAGAATCGAGGGTGGTCATGTGTGGACCGCGTACCTTCTAACTTCCCGGTTGCCTTCAACACTCACAACCAGATAAACATAAATAGGTGGGAAATTGATGACTATAAAATTCATAGCTGAAATGTTTCATAATTACTTAAGCAAATTACAAAGGTCACACCTATAAGTCTACGTGAAAGCGTCAGACACTCAGTCATGTCTGACTCTTTGCGACGCCATGGACTGTGGCCTTCCAGCCAGCCATGGACTGCCAGGCTCTTCTGTCCATGGAATTCTCCAGATAAGAATACTGGAGTGGGTAGCCATTCCCCTATAAGCCTATATACAACGACAAAATGACAACCTTTACAGCTGCCTGGTTAACGTGGAACCAGCCCAAGTAGTAACATTCTGTGTTAGCATGTGCAATCAGTTGTTTAAGTTAGACATGTCAAGTGTACAGCTTAGGCAGGGAACACACAGAGAAACCAACCATCCCTCCCGCCTCCCAGGTGCATGCCTGTCATCTACTTCTGTTACATGGCTTTCCACTTCCTTATTTAGAATCTGCTCAACATTTCAAGTCCTAAATTTCCTATAGCATGCAACTGGATCTCTTCTTTCAAATTCCTAGCAGTATTATCCAGAGCAAGTATTATCCTAGAGATAGTTCACTAGCAATACAGACGTAACTTTGTAAAAAGTGTTTTAGAAATTCAGGCTAAAGAGTCTGCAGTCATGAAATGACAAAAAATATTTTCCAAAGATGCCCCATGAATTTGTCTTCTGAAAACGTAGTTATTGTTTTTATAACTAACATTTTCCATGAGAGAAAAAAATGAAAAAATTAGGGAGGAAAATGGCATAAATAATACAATAAATTTCCATAGAACACCATAAATGTTACTGTTTCCAAATGGTTGTAAACTTGTGGGCAAATGAGTCCACAAATGCAAGTTTAAGTAAAGTATCTATACTGCTCAGTTTCTCAGTTGTGTCCAACACTTTGTGACCCTATGGACTGAAGGGCTTCTTTAACATCGCAGGCTCCTCTGCCCATGGGATCTTCCAGGCAAGAATACTGGAGTGGGTTGTCATTTCCTCCACCAGGGGATCTTCACGACCCAGGGATTGAACCCGCGTCTCTTGCATTGGCAGGTAGGTTCTTTATCACTGAGCCACCTGGGAAGCCCAGATATCTAACTAGGCTGTTCTTTTTCATGTTAAGCCAAACAAGGACAGGTGGTAGGCTAATGCTGGAGTCAGAGATTACTTGACAGAAGGGCAGAGAGGAGAGTGCTTTCCCTCCAAACAAAGGTAAACTTATCAAATGCTCAAAGTATGTCCATTTGTCCAAAGTTATCCCTAAGTGTGGGAATGAGCAGATATCTACTGGGCTGCTCTTAATACCCTGTACACTCTGTAAACAAAACTCAGCACAGCAGACAAACACACTACCTCTGTCCTGAGCCACAACTCAGCAAGACAGCAGTAAGCTCTTTCCTGTGTGAACCAGTTTTCACCAGGCTTCAGGCTGGCCTGCAGAGCCCCAACCTGTAGATGATGTTCTTCGGCCAACAAGAACAGGTTGGGCACTCTAACTGGAATACCATCCTCACCACAGATGGGCTCTCGAAACTACCTCTTGGCTCAGAATGCATGTGACCATCTATCATTGGCTCTCACCTGCCCCACTCTCGCTATGTGTGCCCTCCTTCCACAGATCTACTTTATCTGACTTCACCCTGGTAGAATGCAAGTCCTGCTTTGAATCCCCAACTCACCTAACTGGGGGTCTAAAATCCTTACTTTAAATGACTCTGTTCCTGAACCCGAGTCACTGGCTGAGAGATTTGCCAACCCACATGGACAATCTAGAACTAAGATGCAACCCTAGCAAAGGGGAAGTCAGAGAGACTGAAGCGTAAGAATCTCTGACCCACGGCTTTTAAAGGAAAAGGGCCATGAGCCACAGAATACAGGCTATAGGATACACAGGTTACCTCTAGAAGCTGAGAATGACCCCAGGCTGATAGCCAGCAAGGAAATGCAACCTCATCCTACAGCCACATGAAATTGGCTGAACTCAGCCAACAGCCTGAATGAGCTTGAAAGAAGATTGATTCCCAAGAGCCTCTAGTGAGGAACACAGCTCTGCCAAACCTCTGATTTCAGCCTTGTGAAACCTGGGACAGAGAACCAGCTGAACCATGCTATGAACAGAATTCAGATTTAGAGAACTTTGCTGTTTTAAGGCACTTAGTTTATAGCAATTTGTTACAGAAGCAATAGAACTGAACATAGTGGTGGTCCCAGGGCTACCATCAAATTGCCTTCCTGTCCCCACCAGTTTGCAGTTAGGAACCAAGGAAACTGAAGTTACCCAGCTGTCAATGGACAAAACTTTCATAGGATGTCCCACATTGCACCATCAGTGTGTCTGTGTATTTTGTCTTCCTCACTAGGATGCAAGCTCTTAAGAAAGGGACTGTGAATGACCTTTTTTTTAACTCTAATTTTTTTTAAATTGTCCAAACAATATATATTGACTGTAGAAAACTTAGGGAAAAAGAAATAAATATAAAAGAAATTCTTAAAGATCCATAATTCAACAGTTAACCATACTATTAATATTTTCATGTCATTCTATATTTTGTACATGTATTATATATATATTATATATATAAATCATAAAGATATATACTGACTTATAATTTTATCTTTCCCTTAATAGCATTATGTGGCTATTCCATGTCAATGGATGGAATTCTGTACCATCATTTTTACTGTTCCATAGTATTCAGGCTGGGCCAGGTCCTCCTGTTATAACCTCTTTGGTACCTTTATATCTCACCTTTCATAACACTTTTGACAGCTGTAATAACATTTGTGATTATCTGATGATTTTAAGCTCTGTTTTCTCCACTAGACTATAATTCCCATGAGATAAAAGTGTGCCTGTTTTCATCAAGAGTATAATCTCCAAAGCTTGGCCCCAAATAGATGCTCAAGAAATAAAATTCATGAGTGAATGAATTTAACCAAATATCTTTTTTAAAGCCATTTAGGTTGTTTCCTATTTTGTCATTCTTAATAAAGGTTTCTAGAATACAGTAGATTTTCAATAAACGCTTGCTGCTGCTGCTAAGTCACTTCAGTCGTGTCTAACTCTGTGCGACCCCACGGACTGCAGCCCACCAGGCTCCTCTGTCCGTACTAGAGTGGGTTGCCACTGCCTTCTCCTAACGTTTGCTAAGGACTAATAAAATAACAGAATTTGAGAGACTGGTGAAGGATAATCATTTAGTAGGCAGTAATTTGATTTAAGTCATTGAGAGGAAGAGAAGTAAGCCTCAGTCATATAAACATGAAGAACTGTACAGAGCTGATAAAAGGATCCTCAAAGTGAGTATTTTGGCAAATTTTATCTATACTTTTCTATTTTTTTCCAAACACAGACAGGTATGCACGATCAACGAGGTTTCATAACTCTTTAAAAAATCTTCAAAGAGGTATGTTTTATAATTTTTTAATAAAGTTCTTCCTAAAATATATGGTTATATAGCATAGTATAGACCTAGAAAGCTTGGCAATCTCCTCATGGGTAAAAAGTAAACACATTCTTCATATGGGTATAATATCACTACCAATCCCTAAATAATAAATAAGCCTTTGCAAAAGTTAATAAGCTTTATACAGTATTGTACATCAACTATACTGCTGCTGCTGCTGTTCAGTCACTAAGTCATGTCCGACTCTTTGCAACCCCGTGGACTATATAGCCTTATAGGCTCCTCTGTCTATGGAAATTCCCAGGCAAGAATACTAGAATGGGTTGCCATTTCCTTCTTCAGGGGATCTTTCTGACCCAGGGACTGAACACATATCTCCTGCTTGGCAGGTGAATTCTTTACCACTGAGCCACCTGGGAAGACTACATCAACAATACTTCAATTTAAAAAAAAAAAAAAAGAAAGAAACATGGGGGAAAAAGTTAATAAGCTAGTTAGCAATCATGGGGTGGGCTAAACCAGACACTAAGGCTACAGGCTCCTGAGCTTTAGAGAAGGTAATCAGTGGCTGTTAAAGTCCTGTTCTGTATTCATGTAGAGATTATAAAATTAGATTTTCTTTAAAATAAGACTATTGCCTATTAAACAATCAATTATCTTACTAAGAGAGTAACATCAGTTTTAAACTACCTGCTTTTCAATTAATATTTAAAACATACAAATGATAAAAAATGTCCAAATGTGAAATAAGTATAATACATTTCATCATTAAAATTCATATTCTTTATCTGACAGAAAAGAAACACGTAAAGATTGCCTGCAAATTATTCAAAGCCTCCCAGAGATTGTATAGGTATTTTGGTTCCTTTCAAAGTTTCTTTAGTTATAACTTTATTGATTTATATAACCTGTCCTTCTTTACATGTTCTACTAAAAGTTTCTTTCATCTTTAAATGCTGGAAGTAAGAGGCCCCAAAAGCAAAAAAAAGTGAGAAAGGGAATCACTGTGTAGCTTACGAGTGTGTAGCATATAATGCAAAGAGCACTAGACTAAGGATTAGCCCTGATAAGTACTATCGGGACTAGCACTAGGCTAGCACTTGGCTAGTCCTGATATTACTGTCTTCGTCAGTTCACTGACGTTTCCTAAACTCCAGTTTCTTCGCCTACAAAATGAAGGCGCTCAGTGATCTCAAGGGCCCTTACAGCACAAACATTTTAGGCTGTGAATTTCTGGGAGATGAGATAGTTAAAGAAAAGAAGAAAAACTCACACTAGATACCCTGCTAAAGGTTACGCAGGTAATTGAAAAAGGTCTCAAACAAAATGCCCCTGATAATTTTACTCACACATGCATGCCATCAACCTCCTTGGATGCCTACTTCCTTTACATCTTGTTAACACTGATTTATCTGAAACCTGAGAGGCATTTTAGGACCACAGAGCCTTTATCAGCAATAGGGACTAATGGATTCCTTAGAGAAAAGCCAAAAAGATAAAGAAGAAAGTTAGATTTGTGCAAAAAATACAGCTTCAAAACCTCTGCAGGAAAAATCAATATTGATAAGTGAGATATACTGGGAAAATTTCTTAGCGTTACAAAGAAAGTGGACACTAACCTGTGTGTTAGGATTGTCTGCAGAACGGAGAACAGAATTCTATTAATAATAAAATGTCTACATCAAAATGATTAAAAACCATTCCCTACATACCCTCACCTGGCTTTGTAGCAGCCTATGTGGACTAAGGGCACTGCCACCTGCCACAGCCTAGCCCCTCCCAGGCACCCAGGAAAAGGAGAACCCACGGTGAAGCACAATGCCTCCCCAGTCATCTCACCAGGGCTCAAAAGAGCAAGACGCTTTGCACCGTACAGTCCCCATATATACTAATCCAGGTATCTTAGAACTGGAACCATCTCTGCTTTATCCAATTTGGTATGGAAGATGGGGGCTTCTTTTCTGGGAACACTTTATATGATAATGATTCTCTCTGTCTAAAAATTGACACATACACTCTAAGACTAGCTTTCTGGTTTTGAAAATGATAGGCAATGTAGAATGTGGCAGAGGAGATAAGTTTTTGGAATCATCAATCAGTTCAAAATATATTATTACCACCAAGCAACAGTTAGAACTGGACATGGAACAACAGACTGGTTCTGAATAGGAAAAGGAGTACGTCAAGGCTGTATATTGTCACTCTGCTTATTTAACTTCTATGCAGAATACATCATGAGAAAAGCTGGGCTGGAAGAAGCACAAGCTGGAATCAAGATTGCCGGGAGAAATATCAATAACCTCATATATGCAGATGACACCATCCTTATGGCAGAAAGTGAAGAGGAACTAAAAAGCCTCTTGATGAAATGAAAGTAAAAGAGGAGAGTGAAAAAGTTGGCTTAAAGCTCAACATACAGAAAACGAAGATCATGGCATCCGGTCCCATCATTCCATGGGAAATAGATGTAGAAACAGTGGAAACAGTGTCAGATTTTATTTTGGGGGCTCCAAAATCACTGCAGATGGTGATTGCAGCCATGAAATTAAGACGCTTACTCCTTGGAAGAAAAGTTATGACCAACCTAGATAGTATATTCAAAAGCAGAGACATTACTTTGCCGACTAAGGTCCATCTAGTCAAGGCTGTGGTTTTTCCTGTGGTCATGTATGGATGTGAGGGTTGGACTGTGAAGAACGCTGAGCGCCGAAGAATTGATGCTTTTGCACTGTGGTGTTGGAGAAGACTCTTGAGAGTTCCTTGGACTGCAAGGAGATCCAACCAGTCCATTCTGAAGGAGATCAACCCTGGGATTTCTTTGGAAGGAATGATGCTAAAGCTGAAACTCCAGTACTTTGGCCACCTCATGGGAAGAGTTGACTCACTGGAAGACTGATGCTGGGAGGAATTGGGGGCAGGAGGAGAAGGGGACAACCGAGGATGAAATGGCTGGATGGCATCACGGACTCGATGGACATGAGTCTGAGTGAACTCCGGGAGTAGGTGATGGACAGGGAGGCCTGGTGTGCTGCGATTCATGAGGTTGCAAAGAGTCAGACACGCCTGAGCGACTGAACTGAACTGAATCTTTTCTACCAAAAAAAAAAAAGTTTGGTCATAAGCAATGCGCATGCTTTATAGGCCAATTACCAGCGTTCAGCTATAAATACAAACTACTTTCTTCTTTGGGCCTTCGCTGGTGCTCATATGTATTTGATGTGATGCTTTAAGGAGGTTACCCACTAGGTAATCTTAAAGACACCTTTCATCTCTGGCACTTTATGGTTCTAAGATAAATGAGCTTTTCCAGGTTGACCCAGCCTCAGAGCCTTATTTATAGCATTGTTTCTATGCAGAAAAATTTTACACATCTCATCCAACTGACTTAAAAATTAACTTTGGGACATAATCCATTTGAAGTTGAGGCATTCCAGTATCTCATAAAATATTGTCTTCCATGTTCCTATACCTCTTTATTACTACAGTAAATACTATTTGGGGAGAAAAGAACATATTAATTAAAATGATAAATAATAAATACAAACTTTTACTACAAATAGAATTCTTATAGTCACCTTAGCATCTTAAATTTTCTGGTTAGAATAGGTCAAAGAAATTCTCCTTCTCATGTCCCTCTTGACCTACCTCCTTCCTATTTTATTGTAATTCAACAAGCCCCTATGAAATAACTCTTGAGTACTGAAATTTGGGAGTCATACAAAACACGGTGCTCCAGAAAGACAGAGCTGGGCAGTGTGGCTTTCAGACTCTGCTGCTACTGCTGCTAATTCGCTTCAGTCGTGTCCAACTCTGTGCTACCCCACAGACGGAAGCCCACCAGGCTACCCGGTCCCTGGGATTCTCCAGGAAAGAAAACTGGAGTGGGTTGCCATTTCCTTCTCCGAGGCATAAAAGTAAAAAGTGAAAGGGAAGTCAGTTAGTCATGTCCGACTCTTGGCGACCCCAAGGACTACAGCCTACCAGGCTCCTCCATTCATGGGATTTTCCAGGCAAGAGTACTGGAGTGGGGTGCCATAGCCTTCTCTAAGAGGCCCTAATTACCCCTACCTCCTATATTTAGAATCCTCCCATTAAATTTGGGTAGGGCCTGTGACTTGCTTCTAACCAACAGAATATGGCAAAGGTGAGGGGTTATCACTTGCACAGTTACATTATATAATTTTGTAGCTTCCATCTTGCTAACAGACTCTCTTGTCTGTATCTCTCTGTATTGACACTCTCTCCTATTGGCTTCAAGTAAGCTGCCATATGGAGAGTCCCATGTAGCACACACCGAAGGTAGCCTTTGGCTGATAGCCAGTAAAGAGTTAAGGCTCTTGGTTTAACAATCACTGAGGATTGTGTGCTGCCAACAACCACCTGAGCTTGGTAGGGGAACTTCCCCAGGAGAACCCCAGCTCTAATCAACACCTTGTAACAGTCTTGTAAAAGACTGAAGCAAGAGTCCACCTAAGCTGCATCCAGATTCCTGACCCACAGGAACTGGGACATAATAAGTGTCTCCTGTTGTAAGCCATTATGTTTATGGAAATATTGTTACCGAGCAACTGATCATTAATATAGGCAGATGAGTAGTACAATATAATTAGACAACAACTTAAAGGCAACAGAAATCCAATAAAAAGTTCTGGGATAAAGGTAGCTTTGAAATATTCCATAGAGAGGGTAGAAGTCCCACGTTCTTTCAAGAATTCAGACTGGCAGAGAGGTACACAGCACAGAGGCTGAATCAACTGAATGTCACGGAGCGTGGCACCACTGCACTGAGAAACAGTGAGGGGAGACTGCAGAGGTGCATGGGGTCGAGGTCACAACAGGGCTGAGTGGGCTCATTTTCAATAGGTAACAACACAAAAGGAAAGGCTCTGGAGCAGGGAAATGACAGTAAAAGGGCTTTAAAGAACTTAATCCTATCACTGTATAAAGGAAGGAGAGGATTAGAGATAAGAAGACCAAGAATAGATGTGCTGGCACAAAGGTCTTCAGGAGAGGCCACCAAATATGGGCCGGGGGAGGGTGGGGGGCGGGTGGTTTCACACTCATGAATAACCAAAGGCATGAAAATAAAACTATAAAATACCGTTCTGTGGCTGAATCAAATTTGTACAAAAACTAATAATACTAGCAAAGATAAAGCAATCTCAGACACTATCAGTAAGAATGTAAATAGAATAGACTTTATGGAAAGACAGTCAGCAAAATGCATGAATAACCTTAAAATACTCAGATCCTCAGACTCTAATTCACTAAGAACATATTCAAAAATAAATAAGTTTATTTACCCATCTAACAAACATTTGAGTGTCTACTACATTCCAGGTACAGAGGATATAGCCGTGAACAAAACAGACCTCACCTCTGCTTTCATGAAACTTAGAAGAGACATTTAACAAATAATGACAAAATTACTGTATAATTACACATATTATAGGACACAATGGAACTTAAATCATGAGCTTAAAAAATACCTTTCTGGGAAGTAACATTTATACTGAAATCTGAAAGATGAATAGAATTTAGCCACATGAAGAATAGGATGATTTTTTTTTCTGATAGGAAAAAAACACACAACATTCATGAAGACAAGAAAGTTAGCTATATTCAATATTTTAGAGGATTCATTCATTAACCTATTTAACAACTATGTGTAGAGGCCCTAATAAGTACCAGGTACTAGGTGCTAAGGATAAGGGATGGGAGAAAATGATCAAGGTCAAGACAAAACATGTATAAAAAATCCTGTAGGAATGGAAGCGTGTGGTATTTATAATAAAGCCAAAGATGTATATGTGAAAAGGAGAAAATCAATATACTTGGAAGGAAAAAAAAAAAAAGAGAGAGAGAATGGAATATAGGTTCAGTTCAGTTCAGTCACTCAGTTGTGTCTGACTCTTCATAGCCCCATGGACTGCAGCACACCCAGGCCTTCCTGTCCATCACCAACTCCTGGAGTTTACTCAAACTCATGTCCATTGCATCGGTGATGCCATCCAACCATATCATCCTCTGTCGTCCCCTTCTCTCACCTTTAATCTTTCCCAGGGTCTTTTCAAATGCGTCAGTGCTTTGCATTAGGTGGACAAAGTATTGGAGTTTCAGCTTCAGCATCAGTCCTTCCATGAATATTCAGGACTGATTTCCTTTAGGATTGACTGGTTGGATCTCCTTGCAGTCCAAGGGACTCTCATAAACACAAAGACTGTCTATCTCCTTTCAAATCCAAATAGTATAGACTTACCTTAGAAAGGTACATTCAAAACTATACCATTCATTTATAAAAAATTACCATTTATAGATAGAAATAGGCTTCCCTGGTGGCTCAGATGGTAAAGAATCTGCCTGTAATGCAGGAGATCCAGGTTCAGTCCCTGGGTTGGGAAGATCTCCTAGAAAAGGGAATGGCTACCCACTCCAGTATCCTTGCCTAGAGAATTCCACAGACATAGGAGTCTGGCAGGCTACTATCCCTGGGGTTGCAAAGAGTGGACATGATGAGCGACCGTCACTCTCACTTTCATAGACAGAAATACTTAAATGACTCAGGGCTAAAATGCTCATGTGCAAAGAAGAAGAAGACGGAGAGATCAAAAATAAATTTTAACATGGATACATAAGTTCAGTTCAGTCGTTTAGTCGTGTCCGACTCTTTGGGACCTCATGAATCGCAGAACGACAGGCCTCCCTGTCCATCACCAACTCCCGGAGTTCACTCAGACTCACATAAGTTAAAGCATTGCTATACTTGAGGGATTACCCTACCCTACCCTATCCATGAGTGTGTCCCAACTATGCTAAGCACTCAGGGAAAAGGAACCATTTTTTTCAGAATAATAAGCAGGCTTTCTTTCAAGAGGCCAAAATGAACATAGAATATCTTAGGACTTGAAATTAAAAACTGAGTTTGGGATTGACATGTACAAACTGCTATATTTAGAAAAGATAACTAATAAGGATCTACTGTATAGCACAGGGAACTCTGCTCAGTATTATATAACAATCTAAATAGGAGAAGAATTTGAAAAAGAATAGCTATAGGTCAATGTATAACAATCACTTTGCTATACACCTGAAACTAACACAACAGTGTTAATCACCTGTGTGAATGTGTGTGTGCGAGCGTTCAATTGTGTCTGACTCTTTGCAACCCCATGGACTGTAGCCCATCAGGCTCCTCTCTCCATGGAATTTTCTAGGCAAGAATACTGGGGTAGCTTGCCATTTCCTCCTCCAGGGCTCTTCTCACATCTCTTGTGCCTCCTACTCACTTATATGCCAATATAAAATAAAATATTTCTTAAAAATTAACCAAATTAACCTCCAAAAGGTTAAGGATGAACTGACAATTACACAAACTTTATGATAAGAACATGCTTGGAATTACTAGCAAGTTAAAAGGGAGTGTGACCAGTAAACCCAAGGAACTAGAGTACTTTTTCTTCTGTGTCCTCAATTATTCAAATGGTAATATCTTATGTTTGGTACATGTCAACAGCATTAAAGAGTATATAATATTTGACACTACCTTAAGATAAAAGAGATATGCAAAACTCTACTATTTTTGCGCTTCTCTGTGAGTCTAAAACTATTCCAAAATGAGAAGTAGAAACAAAATACATGGGTAGATTTGCTACAGCAAATAACACAAAGCCTAAAATTTGTGTTAATTTCATAAAGCAATCAAAAAGAAGGACAAATGAAATAATCCTCCAAATTATGCTCTCAAATCCAATTTTTACTTCTCCTGTTAAGGGATGCAGGTACCTATCAAGAGAAAAGCTCATGGTCTGTCTTGGACAGTCCACTGCCCATCAGACTTCTGGGGAGGTGATTTCAATCTCTCTAAAAGCTCAACATTCAGAAAACGAAGATCATGGCATCCGGTCCCATCATTTCATGGGAAATAGAGGGGGAAACAGTGGAAAAAGTGTCAGACTTTACTTATTTGGGCTCCAGAATCACTGCAGATGGTGATTGCAGCCATGAAATTAAAAGACGCTTACTCCTTGGAAGAAAAGTTATGACCAACCTAGATAGCATATTGAAAAGCAGAGACATTACTTTGCCGACTAAGGTCTGTCTAGTCAAGGCTATGGTTTTCCTGTGGTCATGTATGGATGTGAGAGTTGGACTGTGAAGAAGGCTGAGTGCTAAAAATTGATGCTTTTGAACTGTGGTGTTGGAGAAGACTCGAGAGTCCCTTGGACTGCAAGGAGATCCAACCAGTCCATTCTGAAGGAGATCAACCCTGAGATTTCTTTGGAAGGAATGATGCTAAAGCTGAAACTTCAGTACTTTGGCCACCTCATGAAAAGAGTTGACTCATTGGAAAAAACTCTGATGCTGGGAGGGATTGGGGGCAGGAGGAGAAGGGGATGACCGAAGATGACATGGCTGAATGGCATCACAGACTCGATGGACGTGAGTCTGAGTGAACTCCGGGAGATGGTGATGAATAGGGAGGCCTGGCGTGCTGCGATTCATGGGGTCGCAAAGAGTCAGACACGACTGAGCGACTGAACTGAACTGAAGCCTTTGCTACCCCCTTGCCACAGTTTGGTATCATATACTTCTTGACTATTGCAGTCTATACAAATATTCATTATTACTATATGAAATTTTTTTATTTGAACTGCATTATTCCTTCATTAAATGGAGAAATATCTTTTAAGATTAACTATTTGGATTTTTTCAAGTTTTTAATTTATCAAATTAATCTACTTTAGTAGGGGCCCAGATTTAATCAACATATTTATCTAACAATAAATAGAGTTATTATATCTCTCAAAATATTATAGAACTAGTCTAAAAAATGTTTTTATCTGCATTAGCCTTCTCCTATAAAGTTCACTAATGGAACTGGCTAACCTTAAAATTAGTGTGATTAATTCTAAAGACTTGTCTTTATTTATTAGATCTGTCTAATAAAGTTTGATGGGCATAAACACACAGTTTGGAACAAATATATTGACATCATACATACACTACATTTGATAAGATATCTTTTTCCCATAGACAGTAAAAATAAAGTAATAGCTCTTTTGAAGAAAAGAGGTGATTAAGTTAGGAATTTCAAGAAATCCAAACCCTGAACCTTGAAAACCCGAATGAAATTTCAAAGTCTGACAAAGAAAATATATCTTTTATATATATTTTATAAAACTGGAAATCAGTGTGTACTTATAAATGATGCACCACAAAATGTTTCATTGTAACTTTACTGTGTCAAAATCCATTATCCATCTGCCTTCTATCAAGCAGACTTAGGAAGAAAAAATATTATATTGTTTCCTGGGTTAAAACTTCATGTACAGCCTAAAGGCTAATGGGAAAACAGTAGGAGTACAGGGGTAACTCTCTCAAATCATGCATTTACTCATTAAAACCTCAAAGTAGGCCATTTTCACATGGCCCCTAATTTTGTTTCCTGGTAAATGTATTTATAGACCAAAACCAGAAATGATTCAAGTGGACAGTCAAAAAAACCACAAAACAAGAAGCATATAAAAATAATATTCAGTAAGATATTATCTTTATAACAGTAAAAAAAAAAAAGCAGGATACCCCTCCCTGTTCAAGTTCCCACCATGTTCACCATTCAGCCACAGTCTACTCACTTCCGATGGGTGTGGTCCATGCCACTGTTTGGTATTGCTTCCAACTCTGCGTTTTTCTGCCCACAGATATTTCCATAGCTGTCGTATCCTGATACTAGTCTTGCTGCTGCACCTGTTGCTACTGAAAAGCCACAAATAAATCCCTAGGAGAAAAAAAAAAACAGAAAAAAACATACAAATAAACCATTTCAATAGCAACAGCCACTACTTGATACGATAATGAGCTTCTTTTGTCCGCTGAAAGGAACAAAGAGCTCTCTTTCCTTATTGCAAACACTATTCCACTGTTTTCCTTGGGTTTCACATAAGCTGTACAAAGAAGTCCACAGGGAAACACTATTTACTACAATAACAAAACAAATCTCAAGCTTTTACATCGTAAGTATGTCTTTGCATTTTATAATAATAATAATAGCAGCTTCTTTGTTCTGAACATCTGCTCGATGCCAGAATCTGTACAAGCTGCTCACCATATATTATCTCTAATCCTCATGATGGGGAAACTGAGGCCCAGAGAGGGTAAATAAGTCACACAAGGCCACAGAAGCTAGTAAAGATCAGGGCATAAGACTCAAACCTAGCTTTCTTCATTCTTTAATTTTTTTTTTAATATTTATTTATTTGACTACGCTGGATCTTAGTTATAGCATGTGGGATCTAGTTCCCTGACCAGGGATTAAAGCCAGGGCCCCCTGCATTGGGAGTTCAGAGTCTTAGCCACTGGACCACATGGGAAATCCCCATTCTTTAGTTTTATTTGGTTGTCAAAGAGCTCTGTTAAATGAAGAATAGCAACAGATGAAAGACAAAAATTCAAAAAACAATAGGTATGTGGGTTTCAAATTATCACTTCAGTACACACAACACTTCTGTTCTCTTCCTGCAATAAAGTTGTGTAGAAGCCAAAGAATTATACGGTGAAGTACATTCACACTCTGAATACTGGAGACTCAAGGACAGTGAGGCCCTGGGTCCATGTGCCATAGAGGTCACTTCATTTCATGGGGATACGCTTCTCCACAGTACCAACGGCAAATGGTACTTGCTTCAGCACTGCATCATGTTTGCCAAGTCAAGGATGAACTGATCAAAGCAAAGGAATAAACCCTACACTCAACTGCAGGCTACTGGGCATAAGAACAGGAAATAAGGTGAGTCACTATTAATAAACTGAATTGGGAGAAAAGACAGAGGTTAAGATATATTCTTGCAATGTGGTCACTAAAAGATTGAGTTTCTGTTATCTTTAATAAAAGATACTAAGGTTAATGGCGAACCTTTCCAGTGCAGTTCTTTAACGAGAGGCATCATAGAATAATAGAAAGAGGAGTCAGAAAGATCTGGATTCAAACCCTCACTCTACCATTTACCAACTATATAACCTTGATCCATTTACCTCTTCTTTGACTGTTTCTTCCTCATCTATGACAGAAAATAATACCAACTGTTTCACAGCCAAATGATGGGGCCTCCATGAGATAACACATTTCTAACTTTTAGCTGGGCCTGGACACAGCAGGTAGTCAATATATTGTAGCTGCTAATGAAAAAGTTAGACTAAAGAAGTTGATAACAGTAATTGGGGATTAACCAAAAATCCCTTCAGTTCTAAATTTTGGGAAAAAATTTTCCAGGGGGTGTGGGGGAGTGAGAAATACTGTCAGTCATTTTGTCATTACAGAGAAACATTCAGACCACAATTACCATCTTCTTTCACTACTAGTCTAAAATAGCAAAGCCTTTGCATAATTAAAAGGTTATGTTCTTCTTTCACTTTTTATAGAAATGTTCCTCTTATGTTTGATAAGTACTTTGTGTTAGAGATGGCCTTCAGGGGTTTCTGAAGTCCCTTTATGACTATTTTTAACAGTACTGTTGGAAATGTACATGTGTGTGTTTTTGTGCATGTGTATGTTTGTGTTTTTAGTTACAGGCCTCCTCATATCCCTCTGGGATGTAGGCAGAATATAAATTATAAATGTTTCATATATATGGTAAAATGGAACCCTGACATATTTTCACATAGGCCATTTAAACTTCTTAGTAGCTTCCCAAAGCATTAGAGTAGAGAGGGTGAGAAGCTGTAGGAGGGAAAGGAAGGGGAATAGGAAGGTAGTAAGAGAGAGAGAAACCATGACTGTCATCCTGGAGATGTCCCATATGGTACAAGTAGTGACAATGGAGAACTAGGCCAAATATAATTAAAAAGACAATCTCCTTTTTCAAAAAAAAATTGTGAAATTCAAATGCAGGAAGCAATATAGTTTCAGACGAGAAAAAATGTGGTACATGAAATTAAAATAGGGTGAGAGAAACTTTACAGAATGTACTCTATAATTCAATGGCTCCAAGAGGCAGATGGAGTGTTATTTAGCAGAAGGAAATCATATTAATGAAGCAAGTTGTAAGGGGGATAAGGAAAGCTTTTATACACCTATAGTAGGGAGCAATCACTAGAGAGAAAGGAAGTCTATTCGTAAGGAATAGAATCATGGTTAAGATCTTAAAATGACTGAGCTACTGAAGTGCTTTCAGAACTGCTATTTCAAGAGAGAGTGAGAAGGAGCAGACAAATCTAATCACAAATAGAAGGTGACTCAAATCAGATAAAGAGACCAGAGATGGTAGATCACAGGCAAGATCTGGCAACTAATAAGTGCCGATTGCCTATGTGGGAGAAAAACAATTGGCCAATTAATGGACTGTGTTCATTTCCCCTTCACATCACAAGTTTAGTTCAATTTAAGTAAGAGTTTTGGCTTAGTTTCACTCACTCTTAGTCAAAAAAAAAAAAAGGGCACGTTTCATTTCACAAGCAATGTTTGAATTTCACACATGGAGCCTTTATCACACCACTGAGCAAGGCAGAGGTCTTAGCTTTGCTCTGAAGAAAAAAAAAAAGTCAACAAAACATGCATGAGGGGTGGGGAGGGAGTATGAATATGGCACTGTGTTTCAAGACTTTAGGCTTACAGCCTTCTCCCAGAGATTAATGAAAATATATCCAGAATTTTTTCTTGAAGACTACCTCTCTTACCTCAAACAACACTTGGAGTCAGTCTGCTAGTAACTAACTTGTCAAACCTTAGAGTAACACTTGACTTCTGTTCCTCCTTTTCCAAGAATTCTGAGACCAGGAGGCTATTAGGATCCAGCAAACAGCATCAGATTAGAAAGTCTAACGCAGAACTAATACTTATGCAAACAGACTTCAAAAATAAATTTAAAAGCTCTGGCAGTCTGCCAGATTTGGGGATTTCTTTAAAGTTTAATGGGATATATTACTCTAAGAAAGAGGAAAGAAGGAAAAAAACAAGAATGGTTGGAAGTCTAGGAAATATCAAGTTCACCCTGAAAGAACTGAGATATTCTCAAAAGAAAAAAACAATAATGGGGCATGAGGAAGCTAAAATCAGAGAGGCTATTTCATGGGCAGCCTGAGCAATTAAAATAACATAGACAAAGAATATGTACTGAGAACTGAAAAGTGAAAAGTGAAGTCGCTCAGTCGTGCCCGACTCTCAGCGACCCCATGGACTGCAGCCCGCCAGGCTCCTCCGTCCATGGGATCTTCCAGGCAAGAGCACTGGAGTGGGGTGCCATTGCCTTCTCCTGACTGAGAACTGAAACCAGCTGCAAATACTCATGACCCCGGTAAGTCACTTTATCACTTTAAATTCTCTGAGGCCCAGTCTCCTTACCTGTCACTAGGAATGAATTAGATTAATCTCAAAAGTCCTTTCCAATTCCATTCACTTTCATGCATTGGAGAAGGAAATGGTAACCCACTCCAGTGTTCTTGCCTGGAGAATCCCAGGGATGGGGGAGCCTGGTGGGCTGCCGTCTATGGGGTCGCACAGAGTCGGACACGACTGAAGCGACTTAGGATTCTAAGGAAAACTATTAATAGAAACAGAGTAAACTTTTTAGGCTATACTTTCAGGGAGAAGTACAGACCCATTTGATCCACTTTAATGACTGAGCATGTAGTATGTGCAGGTGGCGAGGAAGAGTAGATTAAAAATAAATGGATTTAACTGGACATTTAAAAATAGCCAAAATAATAAATTTTAAGTTATGTATGTGTGTACGTGTGTGTGTGCTCAGTTGCTCAGTGGTGTCTGACTCTTTTGCAACCCCATGGACTGTAGCCTGCCAGGCTCCTTTGTCCATGGGATTTTCCACGCTAAGAATACTGGAGTGGGTAGTCATTCCTTTCTCCACGGGATCTTTCCAACCCAGGGACAGAACTGGCGCCTCCTGTGTCTCCTGCATTAGAAGTGGATTCTCTACCGCTGAGCTACCAGGAAAACGAAGTTATGTATATTTTACCACAATAATAAAAAAAGAAAAACCAAAGGATTTAACAGAGAGCAGGCAGTCATTTGGATCAGGTGACCTTAAGGTAATTTCTGGCATGCTGTTCTTCCTATTCTATGATCCTGGCAAAGCACAGCCCATCACACAGGTGACTAAACACTTCAGTAAGTCTTTGAATCTTTCCCTTTGTGCTGCCTGCTCCACAAGAGTTAATGAGGTAGAAACACTACGCTCGGAGAACTAGACTAAGACTATAAAATAAAAAAGGTCCTTGAAAGCAGTCTGAAGGGACGACCTATGCAATAATGGCTCTAAAATTCAGCTCTAGTCCAGATCATTCTCCAAAATTCCAACTCTGTATTTCCAACTGCTTATCCCTATGCACACACCCTACATGTCCACAACTCAGTTCCTTCCACGTTTCCCCAAACCACTTTCCCTTCCGGCATACACCCCATCTCCATCAGAAGCACCATTTCTGACTAGACTACACAGCCAAGATACAGAGGGAGAGGACACTAGCTTTCTAACTCTGCACTAGATGAAGCAGTAATGCTGAACTCTTTGCTCAAAGAGTCTGAACTATTGAGTAGACAACATTTAACTGGCAGGTAAGGTTACTGTGTTCTACAGGTCCATGTTCTCAACAACAACTTCCGTTGTTTCCAATTCCAGGCAACAAAGAAGGGACTGTCTCTTGAGGCCTTGCCTTCTTCCTCTTCTCTCCTGGGTTCAATGCTGCCACCATGTAATCTTAGACAAGTTATTTAACATATCCCTGTGCCCCCTTATCTGTAAAATGGGAATGATGATAACCAGAGTAGCACTGAGCAGTTGTGAAAATTAAATCTGTGTTGAGTGCAGAGAATAGTACCCAGTCCATAGTAAGCAGCAATAATGATTAGGAATAAGTTGTATGAGTTGTCTCTATCTTCTGTCTTTCAAAGTATGTACTCCTTTTAGGATATATAAAATTTTATTTATTATTTATTTTTGGCTGTGCTGGGTCTTCATTGCTGTGTGGGCTTTTCTCTAGTTTCAGAAAACAGGGGCTAATTTCCAGTTGGGGTGCATGGGCTTCTCACTGAGGTAGCTTTTCTTGTTGTGGAACAGAGGCTCTTGGGCATGTGGGCTTCGGTAGTTGAGGCACATGGGCTTAGCTGATCTGTGGCATGTGGGATCTTCCCAGATCGGGGATCGAACCTGCATCTCCAGTACTGGCAGGCAGATTCTTCACCACTGAGCTATCAGGGGAGCCCCAGCTTCCTCTTTATCCTGACTTTTGTGGTACGATGATCTGGGCAGATTTGGTCCAAGTGAATCTCTTTTTCTCTCCTCTTTTCACATATACCTCTCCTTGGAACAGAATGAAGTCAGCCTAACTAAGGTGGGAAGAACCTTGAGCTCATGTGGCCCAAGCTTCATTCTACAAGCCATGCTTATTGAGGAATTCTTTATTGGTAATCAAGTGACTGCTTGGGTACTAAGAGCTGCACTTTGCTCACCCATCCTACTCTTGTTCCTTCGTGTGCACAGAAACTGTGGTTTGGAACCTACAAGGAGCTGGAGTAGGATCTGAGCTGAAAAAAGCTTACACTGAACCATATACATATCCAATAATATAACCCATAACATAACCCCTTAGTATTCCACTTGCCTGTAACACTGATGACATCAAACATTATTAATTCCACTTCAATCTGTCTCCTGCTCTCTTTTACTACTTCTTTATTTCAGGTTTTTACCTCTTGTTTAGACTCATCTGAACCATTGCATCAGCTTCCAAAGTGGTGGCCTGAAATCTCTTCCCCCTTTACAATGACTTTACATTTACATTTACACTGGCTACCAGGGCCATCCTGTTGTCTGCTTATCAATCCAGACCCCTCCCTCGCCCCCGAGGCTGTAGTTTACCCATCCATCTCCCCTCCCCGTCCACCCACTTGCTCTGGTCATGTGCTGTGGTCCACAGCATATGTCCCCTTAGTCGGGTTTGTGCTTTGTCTTCATGTCTCATTAAATGGTGTTTTTCCCCTATAGGAATAAGTTGAATTAGTGTATCACTATGCAGTTATAGGAGAAGGCAATGGCAACCCACCTCCAGTACTCTTGCCATGGACAGAGGAGCCTGGTAGGCTGCAGTCCATGGGGTCGCACAGAGTTGGACACGACTGAAGCGACTTAGCAGTAGCAGCAGCCAGGGCCATCTTTCTAAACACAGTCATGTTGTTTCTTGCTTAAAACTGCTATACATCAGTGCCTACAACAGTGGGTCTCAACCCTGGCTGAATATTAGAATCAAAGAGATTAAATCAGATTCAATGGGGTGGGGCCCAGAAATGAGTATTTTTATTTTAATCCAGGCAAATTCTAATATGCAGTTAGTGTTGAGAACCACTTGTTTCCTACCTTAATGGAAAATAGAAATTAAGAGGTACAACTCATGTAATTTTTTAGAACAGGGTAAGCATATATCCAATGATTTCAAAATACCAAATAAGCTCCAATCTCGGAGATGATAACTCTCAAAAAGACTGACAGAAATTTACTTTAAAAAATATCCTAAGTTCTAGACAATTCAAGCATGGAAAATATTTTAAAAGTAAGAGAAGAAACAAAAGAGAAGTACACATATTTATGATGAGATGAACATGTGTAAATAAAAAGATTTAGTGGTAAAGATCAGTGAAAGATGACAAGATTTTAAAATATTTCAGAACTAGAGAGTAGACACCAAGGAGTGAGCAAAGAACTGCAAGTAAGAGCAGTGAGTAAAGATATGGTTTGAATGATAGGCTGTAAGAGGATTGAAAAAGAAAATGCCTATAAAAGCAGAAGCAACTGGCCATTAAATGAAAAGAATATAGGCAGAAAATTCCAGTTCCTTTTCTATTTGTGCCTCTCATGGGTAGCAGTATATTCTTAGATAAGCTAATATTCACTATACTTTGCCTGTAAACTGGGATAAAACTCATTTTATAGGGTAATTGGGAGAATTTAGTGAGATAAATATATATATGATAACATCAAGCCCATGATAATGCTCAAAAATATTTGTTCAATGTTTCTTTTAAAGGTACTACAGAATGAAATCTAAAGACAAAAATGAAATGCAACTCTTAAAAACATACAAGGCTTCCCTAATGGCTCAGTCGGTAAAGAACTCATCTGTAATGTAGGAGACCACCTGCAATGCGGGAAACCCTGGTTCCATCTCTGGGTCAAGAAGATCCCTTGAAAAGGAAATGGCAACCTACTCCAGTATTCTTGCCTGGGAAATTCCATGGCCAGAGGAACCTGGTGGGTTACAGTCAACAGGGTCACAGGAGTCAGACAAGAATTAGTGAGTAAACCGCCATCACCAAAAACATACAAAACAAATATTCAGAAGACAAAAAACTTTTAGTCAACTGTTATGCCAGTAAGGCAACAGAACTTTGAGATTTCTCCAGTTTCCACATGGTAAAATTTGATGTTAGCTCTACTCCAAGGAATGGTAATCCATAAAAAGAAACATTTCAAGGCAAATAACACTATGCCTGCATTTAAAAGTACACACAATGGGTCTTAATTACCACCACACTGAAATCAACATTATATTAATTACCATTGCATTAAAACATTTCAGTAAACAAATAGCTCCTGACTCTCCAGTCACTCCCAAATCAGCCTATTAACATTAGTGATTACACTTTCCTGAGCTATTTTAGCACAGAAAATCAAAAGCACCTTGGGAGGTAGGTACATATTTTTATAAACATAATTTTGAAAGGTCAGCTGCTATTTGTCCCAGAGGGAAACTCAGGAGGTGGGGAGAGGTTGTGGACTACTTCTGTTAGCAAAGAATATCTCCTCTACCCTTGGATGCTGCATTTCAGTTTCTACTCCATTAAACTAAGTGACTCTTGAACAATATCTTACAAGTTCTAAGTTAGGAAATGAGTAATTCTGATGTTTTCTAAATATCCTAGATTTGGTGAAACTGAGCCATCTATTATTTTTAAAACTAACACTCTTTTATTTTACTGAATGTGTTATATCTCATCAAAGTTCCCTGTTTTCTTTTCCTTGGTTCAGGAGCTGGTTGGTGTCCACACTTCTGCCCATTAGCCATGAAAAAGGTTGTTCTCAAATGATGTTTGCGAGGTAGGCCATTGCAGAGAGACATAAAATAAGATTACCTAAAAAGTAGTAATAATGAAAAACAATAAGATTCCTTAAAAAAAAAAAAAGTATGGGGAAAAGATTAAATACATGCACACTTGAGAGGAGGGAAAAAAGCATGCCTAAGGCCTAAGGTAGCAGATCATGGTATCTGGCCCCATCACTTCAGGCAAATAGATGGGGAAACAATGGAAACAGTGACAGACTTCATTTTGGGGGCACCACAATCACTGCAGATAGTGACTGCAGCCATGAAATTCAAAGATGCTTGCTCCTTGGAAGAAAAGCTATGATCAACCTAGACAGCATATTAAAAAGCAGAGGTATTACTTTGCCAACAAAGGTCTGTCTAGTCAAGGCAATGGTTTTTCCAGTAGTCATGTATGGATGTGAGTTGGACTATAAAGTAAGTTGAGCACAGAAGAATTTGATGCTTTTGAACTGTGGTGTTGGAGAAGACTCTTGAGAGTCCCTTGGACTGCAATGAGATCCAACCAGTCCATCCTAAAGGAAATCAGTCCTGAATATCATTGGAAGGACTGATGCTGAAGCTAAAACTCCAATACTTTGGCCACCTGATGTGAAGAACTGACTCATTGGAAAAGACCCTGATGCTGGGAAAGATTGAAGGCAGGAAAAGGGGACAACAGAGGATGAGATGGCTGGATGGCATCACCGACTTGATGGACATGAGTTTGAGCAAGCTTTGGGAGTTGGTGATGGACAGGGAAGCCTGGCATGCTGCAGTCCACAGGGTTGCAAAGAGTCAGACATGACTGAGCGACTGAACTGAACTGAAGGTAGCATAATTGTGTTTCGAGTTGCAAAGACTAAGAAAGAGAGGACAATACTGTCTGCGCAATTCCCTTGAGGGAGAAACAAGGTGACAGAAAAGAGCACTGGCCTGGAAGGTAAGAGACTAAGCTCTGTTCCCAGCTCTGCCGTTAACTAGCGGTGTGGCCTCGGGATGGTCACTTTCATCTCTGGGGTCTGATGTTCTTGACGTGTATAATGAGGGTGATGGACCAGATAAGGATTTCTAAATGCTTTCCAGCTTGAAATGTCAGCTAGCTCTAAAGGGCTGCTTTCTACCTCTTGTCCAGCCCAGAACAACGGCAGTGGCACTGAAGTCCCTGAAGCCTGTGTGGAAACTCCTGCAGGGCAGACCGGGGATGCAATCTGAATAAACACAGCCCCAGCGCTTTGCACCAGGGACTCTGCTCATCCATCCTCCATATCCATTGGAAAATCACCAGCTTCCATGATCCCCGACTGAGAAATGCCACTTATTTCCGTAGGCACAGCAGGCAGCAGGAGCCTAGTATGGGCAGAAAGAGGAAGAAGCAGGGAGCAACCAGACTCTCGTCTAAGTAGAACTAAAAAAAAAAATGTCACAACTGGGAGCATTGTAGACATCAAGAAAAACCTCTAATTTTATAGAAAGGCACATCAAGTCCCTGAAAGAAACTGACTGGCAAAAAAAATAACCATCAGGACTGTGTGACTGGGTTGGATAAACACTAAGGACTCAGCTCCACGACCACTACTCTGCTCAACACCTGCATCAAGCTTAGAGTTCATGGATATTTATTTCAAAGGCTTGCAGGCTTTCTGAAATAATCTAGTCAAAGAGAGAGTTTCAATTATTCCTTAATTTTGATCTCAGTTCTCATGCAAACCAAAAAAAAAAAAAAAAAAAGTCAAAGGGTACCAAATACCACGTAGGTGTATGGGAAAAAAAATAACCTAATTCTATGGTATACTAGAACTTCCAGTTAAGCAATTCAAGAGGGATTATTCATTCACAAATATAAATAAATATCTAAATAACAAGTTCCCTCTTCAAACCAACTCCCCATCATCCCCTTGAATCATGGGTTCATATTCTGTGAGGATCTATGACCTTCTTACCATCCCAATGCAGAAGAGGATAAAAAGCAGCAGCCACAGTATGTCTGTGCAGCTACGGTCCTCCAGAGGCTTCCATTCTCGCTTGGAGCTCTAATTGAAAACACAAAATAAGAGAGTGGTAAATGTGAATTTTAGTTGAAGTGAGGAAGGCACAAACATAACACTGATATCTAAAACCCTGAACCTTTAAGATACAACTCAAATATCTGTCACTTTTCTGTGAATTTTACCCTAATACCCATCTCTCTTCCTGGCCAGGATTGATTTCAGTGCTTTGTTGGCACCTCTCTTAGAGCAGTTAGCATCCTGAATTACTACCACTGAGATGTGTCCCTGGCAGAATGTGAGTTTTGCATAAGAGATCACTTCTCATTTCCCAGCATCTTACACGATGCCTGATGGTTTGTGGTATGTGGTCAGTACAGACTTTTTAAAATGAATAAACAAATTCTTCTAACATCAGTCTTAGTGGTAGCTTTTTCTTTGTGTGACTTTTGCCAGACTTAAAAATGTAGAACATGCTTTTCTACATGTTCTCATCTAGGAAGGAAGCTGAGTAAAATGAATTTCTATTGAAGGCTTGGGAAACTTATGGGAAGAGTTCTGCAAAAGAAGGCTAGGGCCTCCAGTGGCTTCCATGACAAGATACAGGAAACTATCCAGAAGGCTGTCAGGAGGAAGGACAATAGCAGAAGGAGGCTGGAGATAAGGGAACCCTCTAGTATAATTAGTATTTAGAGTTTAAGAATGAGGACCCAGGGACTTTCCTTGTGGTCCAGTGGATAAGACTTCACGCCTTCAATGCAGGGGACCTGGGTTCCATCCCTGGCTGGGGAACTAAGATTCTACATATACAATTAGACCCACATGCCACAATTAGAGAAGTCAGCACTGTTCCAACAAAGAACCAGTGCAGCCAAAATACTAAAACTTTTAATTAAAAAAAAAAACTATAAAAAGAGTGGGGACACAGTTCTCAGTCAAGTTTGCTTAGCTTTTCCTCCATCTAAAAATAATTTTTAACTCTGACAAACTGATGAAAGCTACAGATCCTTTTCTTAGGGAGATAAGCATGTAGCTGCATACTTTTCTCAAAAAGTTTAGGGAATTCAGACCCCAGGTTACAAAACTGAACTTTAAAACATCTGCCTATTGATGTTAAGAGCAAAAATTTGGAGATACAACCACTCCTTCCTAACCCCTAAATGCTAACCAGACAAATGCCTTTTCTTTTCAGTGCCTTAGACTCTGAGTTGCTCAACAACGCTAACAAAAACTCCACCACCCTTTATAGCTTGTTCCCAAACAACCACACAAGAAAACAAAAGAGCACTAGTTAGTCACAGGCCAAAGGGAAACAGGAAGTGGGACTGATGGAAAACAGGACGTGCTCAACTTTGCTCCCACCCACTTAGAAAGAAGCCCGACTCTAAGAGGCAAGGTGGTTCTTTGGGGCATGAGTCCATCCTCTTGGCCAGCTGGCTTTCCAAATAAACTCGTCCTCCCTTGCCCCACCACCTGGTCTTGCTTTACCAGCCTGTGGTGTGGCGGGCAGTAGGAGCTTGGACTCAGCAACCCTGGGAGCTGTGATAACAGAAGGAATTGATGACTTGGCATCTCCTTTTGAGGAAAAGACACTTCAGGAAGATGGTTGTCCCTGCCTCGACCAGCTCTCGGCTCAAGCTGACCCGGGGTGTGAGCGGGAGGAGCTGCTGAAATCCTTGCCCAGCTCCTGAGCACCATCAGCAGGAAGGCCACAGCGAGCAGGTGAGGAGGTGCCATCACCAGGCTGAGCTCACGTTCCTGCATATCTGCCTTTGAGGCCCCGAAGCTGCGTTCCTTCCTCCCCTTGAACACCCCCTCCTTCGGTGCCAAACACACACACGGGGCTGAGGAAGCAACAGCAGAGAACGCAGGGAAGAGTAAAGACCTTTTAAAAGTGACTTGAAGTTAAGTTCGGAGAAGGCAATGGCACCCCACTCCAGTACTCTTGCCTGGAAAATCCCATGGATGGAGGAGCCTGGAAGGCTGCAGTCCATGGGGTCACTGAGGGTCAGACAAGACTGAGCGACTTCCCTTTCACTTTTCACTTTCATGCATTGGAGAAGGGAATGGCAACCCACTTCAGTGTTCTTGCCTGGAGAATCCCAGGGATGGGGGAGCCTGGTGGGCTGCCGTCTATGGGGTCGCACAGAGTCACACACGACTGAAGCGACTTAGCAGCAGCAGTAGCAGTAGTCATAGGAAAAAACCCTACCCTAAGACTCTAACTAGCATTAAAAACCAAGTGCAAGTAGGCAGTTTTTTCCAGAGGAATGTAGCACTATGGAGAATGGATAAAGGACTCTGTCCTCTCCTTAGCTCTGTCATTATGTAGCTCAATAATTTTAGATGAATCACTTCATCTCTCTGGGTGGCAGGAAGAAGATTAAACCTCTTAGGCTCCTTCCAGTTCTACAAATCTATGATTAGGAATGTAGTTTTGTGAAAACTTGTGCAATGACAAAAAAAAAAAAAAAAAAAAACCTGCAAAAATAATTTGACATTATTCCCAGTGTTATTCAAATAAGAATGCCTGTATTGTGGGCTGTGTTTTGAAAGACAGTTGCTTCCAGTATGAAAAAGAATGTTTCTTTGTATTAAATAATTTCAATCTTGAATAATATCCATTACAGTAAAATTACTTACAAACACAGAATTTGGACACCTCTTTGAAATTCATTAAATTTACTCTAAGGTGATTTCCAGAACAAGGGCTACTTTGAAATACTATGTTTGCTTATCTTAACAAACAGTATGTATCAGGGGAAGGAGGGGGAACAAGTCTGACTGAGCATTCTCTTTATCCACAACATTTTTTTACTTTAGACCAACTTTACTTTAGATCAACATTCACATTTAATATTTAAAATTTCACCTATAACATAAAGATGGTAGAATTTCATTTTACCAGAAAAACACAATGATTCAATATCTCAAGAATTCAATTTACTGTGGGCAATTTCTGGGCCAAATACATAGAAAACCTCTCACTGGGGATGAGAAGTGGAGAGAGGATAGGGATTAAATAAAAAATAGTCAGAGTACAAAGTGGATCAGAAGAATACCAAAAAGGGTGTGGTCATCCTCACTCAAATAAAGAAAAGCTTCTCCAGGAAGGGCAGTTTATCTCATTGGCTATGTTGAGGATTAAATGTGACCATCTATCACATAGTAAACACTAACTCTTGGTTATAATTCTTATTCTCCAGTACTCACTTTTCAGTTAACCTTCTCCCTGTTGTTAAAATATCCCCTTACTAGGTGGACCCTTTCATTGAAAGAATAGAAAGAATATTGAATTCACCTTTCCCCTTCTATTTAATAAAACTTCAACTTAATGGTGGCATCTTTCATTGTAGCTACTGTTTTTAAAGCTCTCAGTTATTGATTCCTATTAAATAGGCACTATACCCAAAGCTTTAAACACATTACCTTTAAAACAGCTCTCTGATGCAGGTATCATCCTTATTGCACAGCTAAGAAACTCAGGCCCAAAAGTTAAATTATCAGACCAAGGTTTCACAACTGTACAGTTGGGATCTGAACCCAAGTCTGTGGCCACAAAGCCAAATCCAGTGAGAATATCATTCATTTTGCACTTAGTCAGTAAAGAGCAAAAATACCTCCATTACTTTTTCCTCATACTGCAAACTTTCCTCACACTGCAAACTGCAACCCAAGAATTTAAAATTCTATAGGCACAGAGAAAAAGAGTGATATGTTTTATAAGCCATGAAATTTCTCAAGCGAGTCAGGAAACCCAACAGTTGAAAAAATTTAAATGATTCTTTAACAGACTTAACCAAGTGGTAACTGGATTTAATGCTGTCTGTTTCTGCCAATTAAAATCCATACAGACCTAGAAAAAGTAAAATGTTTTCAAAAGCACTTTTTAAATGTGATTTTTATCCCTTTCTCAAATTCTGCATAAGGTTAATACAGGCTGTCAATCAGTGTTAGGTCTCTTCCCATTCACAGAATCTTATGTTACAGGAACTAAATAAGACCAAAGGAATCATACAGTACAAGTCTTTAAGTGACCAAGGGAAAAGAAAGAGACTTGCCTTGACTTGCTCAAGATCAACTGCTTTGATCTTCAAAACAATTCTGTTAATTATCATTATACAGTCCCAGTTTTTCAGCTTTGTAAAGCGAAAACCAAGATTCAGAGAAAATAAGTGGAACGTTCATTACTGAAACCTGAGTCCTCAAACTCTAGCAGAGAGGTGGAAACTATAAGAAAGAATTAAGAATACATTTTTTAAAAAAACACACAAAAAAAACCCATGATAACAGAGATGAAGAATGCCTTTGTCAGGCTCATCAGTAAACTAAACACTTCCAAGTAAAGCTCAATAAATTCAAGAATAGGTCAACAGAAATTACCCAAAGTGAAACACAAAGAAAAAGAAAATTAAAATTAAAAACCCAAAACAGAATGTACAAGAACTATAGGATAATATCAAATAGTCTAACGTGTGTAACTGTAATCCCAGAAGAATAAATGGAGCAGAGGAAATGTTAGAAGAAATACTGACAGAATTTTCCAAAAATAACATAAGAAATCAAAGCATAGATCCAAGAAGCTGAGAGAATTCCAAGCAGGATAAATACAACACATGCATGTACACATACACGCCCTACACAAACTATATTCAAAATGTTGAAAACCAAATACAGAGACATCATTTTGATGGCAGCAAGAGGGAGGAAAGGGCACACTGGAAACAAAGAAGCAAACATTAAGCAAACTTCTTATCAGAAATTGTGCAAAGCAAAAAAACCATGGGATGACATCTTTTAATTACTGAAAGAATTAAAGAGAAAAAAGAAAAGCCTTATTAACTCAGAATTTTATACCCAGAGAAAATGTCTCTCAGAAATGAAGACTTTTCAACAAAACCTAAGAGAATTTATCAGCAGCAAACTGAAGTACAAACAATGTTAAAGTTATTCAGGCAGAAGAGTATGAGGCAAACTTGGATATACACAAAGAAATAAAGACTTCCAAAAACAGGTAAAATGAAGTTTTAAACTTTTCCATAATAAAGTATTTTTAAAATAAGGGTGTAAATATATGTGCATAACAGCATTCACATTACAGTCTTCCTGCACACTCTACAAGATTAATAACCTAGAAAGCAGAATTACAATTTTTACTACTAGTACTAGACCATAAAAAAATAAATCTAAGTCAGATCACAGCTGATGTCTGCCTGATGTTTGTATTATATTCATATCCTTAAAGTTAGGGAGGAACAATGTTCAACATCTTCATATTCCTTCCTACATTTTACACATCATAGATTTTAAAACAAAACAAAACCAACTTCCATAATATCTCTTTCAGAAGTCATACTACAGGTAACTACATCCTAGACTTCACATGCACCATGAGCCCTAACAGTTAAAACCAAGGCGTTCTGGTGAATTTGATTTCATAGGGGTGTGCATTTTTAGGAAACAAATCCTGGGAAAAGTTCTGTCTTAGATTTCCATGTTATTTCAAGTGAAGATACCAGTTGTTGAGTAAATGTTTTTGTAGATAACAGTCACTCACAAAGGTTTTGGCAGGTGATATGTTACAACCAGTGAGTCAAATCAGGCATTACTGGAGGGCATCAGCAGTAACAGGGCAGGCAAGGTGGGCCAAGCCAGGGGACCAACTAGGCAGGAAAAGGTCTGACAGATGTGAATCTAGTTCACAGAGACAGGCGAGGCTGGAAGACATAAAAGGATCAGAGAGGCAACAGTAACAATCCAGACGTAAGACAAAAAGTCAGCGAGGTCTCAAATTTGGAAACAAGCAGGGTCCAAACTCCAGGATGTCAAAGATCCACGTGATACCTAACGGCAAAGACCGAATGCCCCCTGTCCTCTCTTTATACTCTGCATACTGTCTTTATGACTCTCTTATTAAGATTGATATACAAAGATTCCCAAAAGACTCCTATCATAACTCAGTAACATTATTACCTAGTGCTATGAGTCTTTCCTTGATCCATGAGATTTTTGTAAACATGATGTGACAGTAATGAAAAACGTGCTTTAAACACTAGTATTGAAAATTATATAAGAAGTTACTTAACTTTTCAGGTAACACTCTTAAGCATTCTGTAGGTTCTTCAGATAAATACTGCTGCTGCTGCTCCTGCTAAGTCGCGTCAGTTGTGTCCGATTCTGTGCGACCCCATAGACGGAACACCACACAAAGAATCTGAGATCCAAAGCCAGGTAAGATAGCCCCCTACCCTCACAAAGCTTTAGGCAAAGCAAGAGAGGCAAACTGAGGACTTGGTAACATAAGTGATGTCAAAATAAAGATGTGTAAAAAGTACTACAGATGAATAGAGATGGGGAACCATTAAGCAAACATTTGTAAGATTTGTTGAAATTACCTCATAAACTTCTGAAGCAAACACTAAAAAATGATTCTCTGTTGTCTAAAATAGAATGTGTTTTGTGCCCAAAACATACTAAAAATTTTTCTAGCTCCAATGGGAAATATTGACTGCCAAATAAGAATTATTCCACTCAGAAATGTGTAGTAGTAAACAAACAGAACATTAAGTTGATTTAAAAAGAAACACACACACACAAGTCAGCCATATTTCTCTCTTCATAGCCATTAAGATTTCTCTATACTACATTTTATGGCTGCTCTACTTAGATAGAGGCCTTTTGGTTTTGGAAAAGAGAAAACATATTGTCCTTTGTTTTCTGGTACAATTAGTGCAGGGCTATATTTATTAAGCTAACTAGAATAATATTTTCTTGTTGATGTCATTGAGATTCCCACTAATACTGAGTTAAGTAGTATCTGATCACACACATCCAGAGTCACTGTAAGCTGGAATTTCTGATAGGCTAAAGGACTAGAGGCTCCCCCTTGTTATTTCCCCAGAGCAAGCTTGAGAACTGCATTCTCCTTCATTCAAAGCAATAATAAGTGGCAATCTGGGAGGCTGGTCCAAAGAAAAAAAGTAGGGTATAGGTAGTATTAGCCCTGAAAATAAAGGACAAACCAGAGCCAATTCCAACACCATTCGGGCCAGCAATTCATAACTACAGCACTGCCCATGCCTCTGTGTTTTTATTAGTCAGGAGGTATACCACAATTATTCATTACTCATGGTTAAGTACTTAGAAATTTAAACAGAATCAGATTATCATTATAAGGTTATCAACACTTGCTTATGTTCCTATGGAACAGCAAAAAGTAGAGTTAGACTGATTGGCCAGGGATTGCAATAAACTGAAGCCTATACCTAATGACAGGCATACTCATGTCATCCTTCCTATGTGCCTACCTCTACAACACAGATCCATCCACCTTGCCTTTCCCAGATTCCAATGAAAAGCCAATTCTGTACGTGAAGGCTAAAGCAAGCTAAGATGTGGTCTTTCACCCAGCAGATTTCCAGAATGTATCCTTGGAAAGTGTTCATTACTTCTTTGAATAATCAAATTCCCTCTCTCCAAGTTTCTTTGACCACCACTGTCTCTATTTCCTGGGTAAACAGACCACCTCTGAAACAGGATCATAGTTCCAGCAGCTCTACTGCTTGGCACAACCAGAAAGCCTCTAGTCACTGAATTCATCTCCAAGGTCACTACTATAGACATTTGTGATTTAAGCACATATGTCGTAAGCATTGGGCTATCTGTGAAGACTTTATTTTGTTCATGCCATCTGCTTTACACAAAAACCTCCAGTGTTAAAGACAGATAGTCATACACTCCAAATCTTCAAATCTCCCTCCAAGGACTTAATGGTTCATTAAATTCCCCAATAT
Organism: Nanger dama; assembly: GCA_917880005.1. Lineage (NCBI taxonomy): Eukaryota > Metazoa > Chordata > Mammalia > Artiodactyla > Bovidae > Nanger > Nanger dama. The sequence continues at coordinate 21,585,039 of CAKJTW010000025.1, read as the reverse complement.
GCTTTTATTTGCACAGAGTAGTAACAAAAGAATAAAAGAGCTGATGTGTATCATTTTTGCCACAATTTTCAGTAGAGTGAGCAGACCTGATGAAGTTGGGTAGCAATAAAACATGGAGGCTTTCAGCTTTCTGTTCATAGCACCTGAAAATAAAATCTTGTAATAGGATTTTGAAAGACATTGCCTGTCCTTTGGGAAAGCTCTCTCAAGGATTTAGAGTGCATAACTACGTACAGTTACCGTAAGTAATCCGTTTCATTTGCTAAGCCTGGTGATAGCAATTCATATTTGAAAAGGAAAAATAAAAGCATGATTTTAACAGGCAGTTAAAGGCAATAAGCTACACTGAGTGGAAAGATATAGACATGTGTCCAACTGCTTTTTTAGTTCATGAACTTTATGCTAAACCACAAACATTCCTCTGTTTAAGGAAAAAGAGTGAAATGGCAATGATAGCCGCTCTAAGTTATGCATTCACGCAGTGACAGAAAGATCATGGGGAGATATGTTGCCAATGACTTCATTCTTTCCCTGAATGCCCTAAAAAAAAAAAAGCACCAAAACTGTGGGTTTGTTACAAAGATGTCCTTCTTCCTTCAGACACCTCAGGGGCTATCTTTCTTGTACATGAGCACATGACAATTACTGGGCAGGGGCCGTATTCCTCCTGCCCTACAACATAGCTCACAGCATATTTTACCTCCATGAGCAAAGAAACACCCTCAAAATTATACAGATAAACCTTGTCTGTAACCCCTGAATAGTATTTCTAACTTGCCTTTCTTCTGAATCAGTGGAAAGCAACATTGTTAATTTAAAATTAATATTTCATTTTAATTATATAGTTTTCATGGGCTTCATTTCCCCCCATCACAGCCTACAAATGTTAGAATATCTTCAGCACTTGGTGACACCAAGGGCAGACTGATAGGACCCAAGCTGTACTTTGTACCTCCAACCTACTATAATACAGCCAATTTCCTGTAGCTAATGGATTTACTGACTTTTATGAGCTTCCCTGGTGGCTCAGAGGTTAAAGCGTCTGCCTCCAATGCGGGAGACCCGGGTTTGATCCCTGGGTCGGGAAGATCCCCTGGAGAAGGAAATGGTAACCCACTCCAGTATTCCTGCCTGGAGAATCCCATGGACGGAGGAGCCTGGTAGTCCACGGGGTGGCAAAGAGTCAGACACGACTGAGTGACTTCACTCACTCATACTGTTACCCTTTTTCTTAAAGCAGGAACTCACAGGTACTCAAGATAGGATTCTCATTCCAACCTTGCTTCCCTTCCCTGATGGAATGGCTAGGAACTGACTTATGAAGACTATGATGACTTATGGAGAAGAAACATAAAGACTACTCTGATCATATATCATAGCTAATGAGTAAGTGGAAGTGAGTAAATTTATGTCTTAAATCAAAATTAGATCTTGTCTTTGGCAATGAAGATGTCTTTAATCTACAGTAATTGTGCACAGAAATAAATATATGTTCAGTTCTGTGGCAGTGCCTAAAAACTCTGAAGGGAAAAATTCCTATTATAGGTAAATAATTTATGAAAATATAGATTACATTCCTTTCTTTGGAGTTACTATTGCACACTATGTTCATACAACCATCACAATAATTATTATTTCACATTATAATTACTTATTTCTCTAGTAGATCATGAGTTTTTGAGAGTAAAGATAATGTTTCTATTTTTTGTTTAAATCAGGGATCAGTAAGCACTTAAAATTCTTCAAGAGGAAACCTACTCCACATGAAACAATGTGTAGAGAACCTTGCCGTAAGTGGTTGAATTACATAATGGCTATTCTTCCAAACTTACTGCCTACTTCAGGGCAAGGACTTGTTGGCTTTGTTCACTGCTATATCACCAGTAGATGAACAGTGTCTAGCACATAATATGCTCTCAGTAAATTTATTTAATGGATGAATGAACAAGGCAAGGTCTTTCACCATTCAAGTAGCATAATGTTTGAGCAAACGTCCTCACTCTCTCCTGCATAAGATCATTTCCCTAAAAAGCATTCTACTGCATCACAGGCTGGCTCCTTTTCCTACAGATATTACACAATATAGCATTTCCCAGAGAGGTTTATCAATAGGGTCTATGAGAAAAACAAATTCTAGGTATAAGTAAGTTTTAGAAATTCTAGTTAATGAAGTCTAGTCTTTTCAGTAGGACTTCTCTGAGACCTTATTTTGAGACTCTCCAGAACATATTTGGCCACCCACAGACTGGGAGACGTGAACACAGACAGTGCCAATCTTTCTCCGAATGCATTTCTGCAAACCAGAGCATAAGGGTTCATGGTTAGGATGGATGCTCCCACTGAAAAGTACTCAGAAGAAAAGGCTGATGGCGCTGGTTAAAATTATGCTGAAACTCATAAAGAGAGAATGAAACCTTGCCATCTGCAACAACATGGATGGACTTGGAGGGTATTAATGCTAAGTGAAATAAATCAGACAGAGGAAGACAAATATTAGTATCACTTATATGCAGAATAAAAAAACAACAAACTATTGAATGTAACAAAAAAACAAGCAGAGAGAACAAACTAGCAGTTACTAGTGGGGAGATGGAAGGAAGAGGGGCAATATAGGGGTAGGGGATTAAGAGCAATCAATTGTTAGGTATAAAATAAGCTACATGGATATATCATATAATACAGAGAATTCAGCCAACATTTTACAAAAACTGTAAATGGAGTATAACCTTTAAAAATTGTGAATCATGTTGTACACTTGTAACTTAATATGGCATATCAACTATACTTCAATTTTTAAAAAAAAGACTATTTTGAAACTGAAAGCAATGTATATCAGTTAGACGTTTCTGGAAAGTAATTTGGTGATACATTTCAAATGGTGGTACATTTCAAATAACTCAAAGTAATCTAAAACATTAAAAGAACTGCATGTGGGATGTCCAATATAGTGCTATTATGAGAAAAAAATTAGAAATTAACTATCTACTAATAGAAAATAGTTAAAAATGAGAATGAAATATTAAGCCAACCATAAGGATAATTATAAAGATGTTGCACAGTAACATCTAAAATGATAATGGTAAAAAGCTGTGTTCAGAAATAGCATATAAAAGTATGCCATGCTCCAGGTATACAATTTATAAAATAGTTTATCCCAATGTACAAGCATTAGAAAAGGATAGTGCAGTTTTTATTTTATTTTTATTTATTTTTTTATTTTACTTTACAATACTGTATTGGTTTGTCATACATTGACATGAATCTGCCATGGGTGTACATGAGTTCCCAATCCTGAACCCCCTCCCACCTCCCTCCCCATATCATCTCTCTGGTTCATCCCAGTGTTTTTAAATAGTTAGACTTATAATGCATTTTTACTTTCATTCATGCTATTATGGAAGAAATAACAAAGATAAATATTAACTCCCATTTCTCCAGGTCATGCTTATTCTACTTCCTCAATATAGTGTCAGCTATAAATAGATGCACAATGAAAACAACCAGAATGTATTTAAGTCATTCTATCTGCCACTTATTGACAAGAGATCAGAACATTTCAAACTTCACTAGAAAGCTGTATGCTGAGAATCACCTAGGCAATAGCAAGATTTCTCCTCAAAAATGCGGGAGAACCAGCAATATCTGAGAGGTGAAGTCACTCAGTCGTGTCCGACTCTTCGCGACCCCATGGACTGTAGCCTACCAGGCTCCTCCGTCCATGGGATTTTCCAGGCAAGAGTATTGGAGTCAGTAGTACACTCTAATAAACATTACAGAGGAAATACACCAGTGTAGTGAGAGATGTATACAGCGTATACAGCCAATAAGCACTAAAAAAGCAGGATGTGAAGCAGGCAGTCGACCCTGCCCTGTTTATTGTGGTTACTGTATCCTGTATATAAGGCTTCCCTGGTGGCTCAGAGGTTAAAGTGTCTGCCTGGAATGCGGGAGACCCGTATTCTTATATGTACATAAGGAACAGACTTGTGGTTGCCAAAGGATAGGTGGGGTGGACTGGGAGTTTGGGATTAGCAGATGCAAAGGACTACATATAGACTGGATAAACAAGGTCCTACGGTATAGCACAGGAAACTATATTCAAAATTCTGTAGTAAACCTTAATAGAAAAGAATATAAAAAGAACATATATAACTGAGTCACTTTGCTGAACAGCAGAAATTAACAAAACACTGTAAATTATCTTCAATAATAATTTAATTAAAAAAAAAAAGTATCTCATATGGACACTGTGGATGGTTGGATGTGGAAAGGAAGGGAGGAGGAAATAAGAAGCATAAGAATTACAGTTTACCATTGAACAATGCAAAGGTTAGGGGCATCTAACCCCATGCAGTCAAAAATCTGCATATGACTTTTACAGTCAACCCTCTGTATCCACGCTTCTTCCATATCCCAGATTCTGTTCTGGAGGATTCAACCACCCACGGATCATGTGGAACTGTGGTATTTACTGTTGGAAAAATCTGAGAACAAGTAGACCCACGCAGTTCAAACCCATGCTGTTCAAGGGTCAAATGAACAGCAAAAATACCATAGTACATTCTGTGGCTTGTTTTATCTAAATTGATTGTTTGCATGGCTAATATTCTTCTTACAGGAAAATTATAGGACATAACCAAGAATAACATATTTTTAAACATATTTTGATTTCAAAGATAATTTCCAAATGTCCAAATATTACTGCTGATATTTGAAGAAAACACCTGTAGTGGTGTTTAACAGGTGGAAACAAACAGTTGTTTCCTCCTAGCCTTCCAAAACTTCAATCTATATTTTGCATAGCATTTGTTTGGATTTCAAGAGTAATAATTATTTAAAATGCTACTTTGCTATTTAGGAAATCACATACAAATGCCTATCAACTGATAAATAGATACATACAAATGTGATTTATCCCATAGCATGGTAGATACACTTTGGAATAAAAAGGAATGAATCGTGAAATATACTATAACATGGATGAACTTTGAAAACAATGTACCTGAAAGAAGCCAAACACAGAGACCACATTTTATTGTACATAATTCTGATTATATGAAATGTCCAGAATAGGCAAATCTATAGAAAGAGAAAATAGTGTTTGCCAAGGGTTGGACGGGAGTTGAGGGAATGGGGGAATGACTGCTAATAGTATAAGGTTTCTCTGGAGGATGATGAAAATGTTCTAAAATTGATTGCAGTGATCAAAACTCAGTGGACATACTCAAAATCATTGAGCAGTACACTTAAGATGGGTAAATTATATAGTATATGGTTACATCTCAATAGTTGTTGTAACTGAACTGATGTATAAGAAAAACTGCACTAAAAGGGGGTCATTCTGGCCACTTCACATATGGAGTTCTACTGACAGACTCCATATGAACACTTTTAATATAGCTCCACTAGCTATACATCAAGATAAAAGCAAAATAGTTTAAGGTAGCAAAAGAGACACAGATGTATAGAATGGACTTTTGGACTGTGAGGGAGAGGGAGAGAGTGCGATGATTTGGGAGAATAGCATTAAAACATGTATACTATCATGCAAGAAATGAAGCACCAGTCTATGTTCAATACAGGATACAGGATGCTTGGGGCTGGTGCAGGGGATGATCCAGAGAGATGATATGGGGTGGGAGGTGGGAGGGGATTCAGGATTGGGAGCTCGTATACACCCGTGGCAGATTCATGTCAATGTATGGCAAAACCAATACAGTATTGTTAAGTAAAATAAAGTAAAAATAAAATTGAAAAAAATTGAAAAAAAAAAAAGAGAGAGAGAGAGCTGAGTAAGGCTTCCCTGGTGGCTCAGAGGATAAGCGTCTGCCTGCAAAGCAGGAGACCCGGGTTTGATCCCTGGGTTGGGAAGATCCCATGGAGAAGGAAATGGCAACCCACTCCAGTATTCTTGCCTGGAGAATCCCATGGACAGAGGAGCCTGGCGGGCTACCGTCCACAGGGTCGCAAAGAGTCAGACATGACTGAGTGACTTCACACACACACACACACACACACACACACACAAAGAGCTGGGTAATAGTAAAATTTGATGAAAGAAAACATTTTTCTTTTGAGAAATTAGAAATTACAAGAATTATTAAGTGTAGATTTTCATTCCCTTTGTAGGTAGCATAAGGGGAAAAGAGAAGTAAGTTTGCAGAGAACTGAAATATAAGGTTGTTATTGTTGTTTAGTCACTAAGTTGTGTCCAACTCTTTTGCGAGCCCATGGGCTGTAGCTGCCAGGCTCCTCTGTGCATGGGGGATTTCCCAGGCAACAATACTGGAGTGGGTTGCCATATCCTTCTCCAGGGGATCTTCGAGACCCAGGAATCAAACCAAGTCTCCTGCATTAGCAGGCAGATTCTTACTACTGAGCCACCTGGGAAGCCCAAAATATAACATAAAACAGATGAAAGTAGAGAGAGAAAAGTCATCTTTTAAAGAGACTAAAGGACACCAAGGCAAAACTAGACCATGGTATAAAACACAGCTACAGAATGTACTTGTCAGAAAAGAGGCCAGGTGGAGAAGTATGTACACATGTACTATTTATTTAGCACCTCTTGGGTGCCAGGATCTGTAATTGGCCAATTATAGTGACAAACAGAGAGAAGGCAATGGCACCCCACTCCAGTACTCTTGCCTGGAGAATCCCATGGACGGAGGAGCCTGGAAGGCTGCAGTCCATGGGGTCGCTACGAGTCGGACATGACTGAGTGACTTCCCTTTCACTTTTCACTTTCATGCATTGGAGAAGGAAATGGCAACCCACTCCAGTGTTCTTGCCTGGAGAATCCTAGGGACGGGGGAGCCTGGTGGGCTGCCATCTATGGGTTCACACAGAGTCGGACAAGACTGAAGTGACTTAACAGCAGCAGCAGTAACAAATAACCGTCTGAAAGATGCATACTGACACTGGTCTTCCAAACTGTTTTGGGGAAGGAGTGCCAGGGCAGCAGACTCTAAAACACTGAATATACAATTCAGGATACAGGATACTGAGCTGCTGTGCCGTGAGTCAGCCAGTCCACTCCCCTTCATCTGGTTCCACGTTGTTAGGCGACCTCACTGTCCTCTGGCTTCCCACAATTGACAAGCAGTGTGCACAACATAACTACAGAACTTTTAGAAAATAAAGCAATGGAGCAATAGAAGTTATTGCATATGCAGAGAGTCTGGAAGAATATTTATAGACTAAGCTGTGAACAACTGTTATCTCATGAGGTGGGATCAGAAAGGACTATTTATATGTGTCCATATTTGGGTTGGATTTTTAATAATCACTGCTTTTCTATCAGGCATAAATATGATAGTTCTTAAATAATAATTTGGCTTTACCTTAATACTAGCTAACCTGACAAAAATCCTCTGGTCTGTAGGTCAGTTTAATTAATTAGCCTCCCGAGACAATGCATGTGTCTTAAGCCTATGGTTTACATGAATCTACTATTAACAAAAGTATGGACTCACAACGTAAAATCAAGATTCTGAGCCTTGAAGCCCCAGGGCTTGGTGAATTCTAGAAACAACAGTCGGTCAAGCTTCCTGGCAGCCATCTTCAAATTATATAAGCAGAAAATATTAAGGAGTTATAATTTAGAATCCTTCTAGAGAATGTTTCCCAGCATTTTAACCTAATTTACAAACAGGTATCTCCAAGAACAGCAGACCAGCTTTAGCCATTGAAAGAAAACAGGCTGATTTTGTACCACCGACCAAAACCCTTTTCCTGCTCATGAATAGACCAGAACCATGGAGGAAGTGCTGGAAGCATAAGATTCCTAGGTTTAGCCTGGCCCTAGAGACTGAATCCTAAGTCTAACTACCCAGCTCCAGCCCAGGTTTAAGAAGAAAGGTCATAGCACCCTGTAGTAGATGCCACTGGATGGTATCAATACTTCAGCGTCAAAACCAGCTGGGCCTCAGCTACTCCAAAGTATGGCCAATTGGTTATCTCCAAATGACTCTGGGTCTGAGAATGCTATGCTGTCGCAAAGCCCCCAGTTCCTACTTCTTGATAAATCCAACTACTAAAATCAAGATATCAGTTATTTAAGTCTAAAATGGAAAAGAACAATACAAGAGAATCAAGCATTAAAGTATCCATGGATTAGACTATTTCTGACCCTTCCAATCCTGAGAAACAATAGTTTCACAAATCAGCAAAGGTTTCCAGGGAGAAGCAGAATTAATGAAAACCAGTTAAAGACCTAAAATGATTAAGAAAACTCATACAAAAAGACTAGGAACATCCAAGTAAGTGAGGAGGAACATTGAGGCATCAAATTAATAGCCCTATACATGACAGATACTAAACTTACTCTTAAAAAAAATCAACCAAGAATAACGAATGTTAATGGACCAACCTTGACTAAATAAATGCTCTGAAAATATGAGCATCTGTAAATCTCCATGCCCAATGAGTCATTAAAGCATCCCATTCATAAGAAACCATTTCTGTCTACCTCCAATGCCAAGTATCAAGCTCAGGCAGATCTCATTTATACCTTAACTGGTTTGTAACCAATTTTGGCAAACTACCTTTCCCATCAGTCATCTTCTATGTGTCTGTTAAAGCTACTTTTCTCACAAGATTAATTATTAGCCTCTTAAAAGTAACAACTTTTTCTTTCTCTCTCTACACCTTTATCTCACCTCTATGTCAACTGTTCTTTTCCTGCTGCCCAAAGTAATGATTCTCAATTATAGATTTCAAACAACTATACCACTTCTAAAGATAATATTCCCATCTTTAGTATATCTCCACTTCTCTGAAATCCAATTAAATTCCTGCTTCTTTGCATGAAGTTGACCTTATAATAAGCTAATCTTCTGTTAGAACTATAGATTTGTTGTTCAGTCATATCTGATTCTTTGCAACCACATGGACCGCAGCATGCCAGGCTTCCCTGTCCTTCACCATCTCCCGAAGCATGCTTAAACTCTTGCTTATTGAGTCGGTGATGGCATTCAACCATCTCATCCTCTGTCGTCCCCTTCTCCTTCTGCCTTCAATCTTTCCCAGCATTAGGGTCTTTTCCAAGAGTTGACTCTTTGCATCAGGTGGCCAAAGTATTGATGTTTCACTTTCAGCATCAGTGCTTCCAATATATATTCAGGACTGACTTCCTTTAGGACTGACTGGTTTGATCCTCTTGCTGTCCAAGGGGCTCTCAAAAATCTTCTCCAACACAGATATGATCACAAAAAAACAACCTATTCCAAGATGGTACATTTAAGACTGGGTTACAAAATGACCAGCTAGCCATCCACTGTGGAATAAAAGTGCAAGCGCCTGACAGAATCCCTACAGCCAACAAACTGGAGGTAGGACTCCAAGACTCCATACTTGGCTGGTTTTAACCCTGACAATACCTTGGCTCCCTGGCCACAGTGAGACACATCTTTGGCCTCCCAGTGTGCTATAAATATCACTTGGGTCACATCATCATCGTCTAGACACAAGTTTTTGTGCTCTCACTAATGAAAACTATCATGGTGACTGAACAATATCAAAGGGAGAATTAAAAAACAGAGACGAGAATACAAGTATCCAGAGAGGGAAAACACATGCCCCAATGCCAAGAGTATCTTTGGCTTTGGAGGAACAAATCAAGGGGGAAAGACCCTCTGCTCCGGTCCAGCTGTTCTTTTTCTGCTAAGTGAATTGCCTAGCAATACCTCTCCCCTTAGTCCTCAGTCTAAGGGGAAGTACGATTTGGCCCCAAAGGGGTTATTCCTAGTGTAGGTCCCAACCATCCCACAGGGATCTTTCCATCCCAGAGATCCTTTGTGGGTCCAAAACCCCCATGCGGTACAAGTCCAGCTCAAGGAACCCTCTGTGATACAACACAGTGGATGCTTACTCCCAACTGCTTCTGCTTTCTGGGGGAGGCAGGTTCAAGCAGAAATGTGTGCTGGCCTGAGGCTGATCTCTAGGTGGTTTTTCAGCATTCTCTGTCACATCTGTATAAGGGGTGTGCTGCAGTTGGCATGTACCAGCTTCTGAGCACCCAACTTCATGTTGGTAGCCTGGTGGGAGTACTTATACCATGGAAATCTGCAAATGTGACAAATCTGGGCATTTTATTTCTTTTAATGTTGTTACCATTAACCAGTACACCACTACTTATGCCTGTCTATCACGCAATTTGTGGCTTTTTGTTTTATATAGAAAAAGTTTGGAGGGGGGGTACTTTCCTGGTGGTCTAGTGGTTAAGTCTCTGTACTTCCACCACAGGGGCCCAGATTCAGTCCCTAGTTGGGAAACTAAGGTCCCCCATGCTGCAATGCAGGCCCAAAAAATTTCTTTTTCTTTTTTGCACAGCCAAATCAGTTTGACTTTGGACCTTTTCAAACTGCTTTTAAACTTTTCAATTATTTTTTCTCCTACTTACTTACCTCATAAAATTAATTTTAATGTATGAATTATCTGAAAATTTTTAACTACTAAATATAATGACATCAATTGCCTGTTGATTCAAAATGGCTTTAACAAATAACAAATTATTATTTACAGTAGGTCTTATGTTTACACTCTTCTCTCCCATTGACCTATTTCACTATTATGTCATCAACAATAGCATCTAACATTTTTTGAGTACTTCCATGTATCAGTAACTTTCTCAGTCTCATTGAATCTCACACTTTACAGGTGAAGAAACTCGTGGTTGGAGAGATTAGGTAACTGAACGGTGGTTGAATGTCTGGTAAGTTGTTGTTCAGTTGCTAAGTTGTGTCCAACTCTTTGCGACCCCATGGACAGGTTCCTGTCCTTCACTATCTCCTGGAGTTTGCTCAAACACGTCTATTGACTAGTTAATGCTATCCGTCTCATCCTCTGCCTCCTCCTCCTTTTGACAGACCTGAAACCCAAGCACTCTACCTCCAATACCTAAACTCACAACCATTCTGCTAAACTGTAACAAATGACTGATTGCTACAGCTTGATTATCTCCTTTATGTTTATTGTGTTGTTAAGCCCTCTAAGTTGGCTTAAAGCTCAACATTCAGAAAACGAAGATCATGGCATCTGGTCCCATCACTTCATGGGAAATAGATGGGGGAAACAGTGGAAACAGTGTCACAGTTTATTTTGGGGTGCTCCAAAATCACTGCAGATGGTGACTGCAGCCATGAAATTAAAAGACGCTTACTCCTTGGAAGAAAAGTTATGACCAACCTAGATAGTATATTCAAAAGCAGAGACATTACTTTGCCGACTAAGGTCCGTCTAGTCAAGGCTATGGTTTTTCCTGTGGTCATGTATGGATGTGAGAGTTGGACTGTGAAGAAGGCTGAGCATGGAAGAATTGATGCTTTTGAACTGTGGTATTGGAGAAGACTCTTGAGAGTCCCTTGGACTGCAAGGAGATCCAAACCAGTCCATTCTGAAGGAGATCAACCCTGGGATTTCTTTGGAAGGAATGATGCTAAAGCTGAAACTCCAGTACTTTGGCCACCTCATGGGAAGAGTTGACTCATTGGAAAAGACTCTGATGCTGGGAGGGATTGGGGTCAGGAGGAGAAGGGGACGACAGAGGATGAGATGGCTGGATGGCATCACGGACTCGATGGACATGAGTCTGAGTGAACTCCGAGAGATGGTAATGAACAGGGAGGCCTGGCGTGCTGTGATTCATGGGGTCACAAAGAGTCAGACACGACTGAGCGACTGAACTGAACTGAACTGAAGCCCTCTAAAAATAAATGTATTTTTTACTCAGATCATGTTAAATTTATAAATTGGGGAAAAATTGTACCATCTCAGTATATCATCCAGCAACAAAGTATATTTTTCCAGTTCATTCAAGTTTTATAAATCTCAAGAAAAGCTTTATAATTTTCTTCATTTTGATCACATATATTACTTGTTAGGGTTATTTCTAGGTATTTTGTATTTGTTGTTACTATGGTCAATGGGATATTTTTCCTATTATATGTTTCCAACTGGTTATTGTTGACACTTGGGAAAGGTACTGATTTTTTTAATGTTGCTGTTGTTGTTCAGTTGCCCATTTATGTCCGACTCTCTGCAGCCTCCTGGACTGCAGCATGCCAGGCTTCCCTGTCCTCACTATCTCCTGGAGTTTGCTCAAACTCATGTCCATTGAGTCGGTGATGTCATCCAACCATGTCATCCTCCTGCTCTCAATCATTCCCAGCCTCAGGGATTTTTCCAGTGAGTCAGCCGTTTGCATCAAGTGACCAAAATACTGAAGCTTCAGTTTCAGCATCAGTCCTTCCAGTGAGTATTCAGAGTTGGTTTCCTTCAAGATTGACTGGTTTGATCTCCGTGCTATTCAAGGGATGCTCAGGAGTCCTCTCCAGTACCACAGTTCAAAGGCATTAATTCTTTGGCACTTGATCCTCTTTACGGTCCAGCTCTCACAACTGTACATGACCACGGGGAAGATCAGAGCCTTGACTATACAGACCTTTGTCTGCAGAGTGATGTCTCTACTTCTCAACACACGGTCATAGTTTTCCTGCCAAGTAGTGATCGTCTTCTGATTTCATGGATGCATGATTTTTATATACATATCAAATATAGCTTTTATTAATAATTTTTAGTTGACTTTCTTAGTTTATGTTTTTCATTCCTGATCATTATTTTTATTTTTGTTTTGTGGTTTAGTGCATCAATCAGAACTTCTAGGATAATGCTAATAGTGACAGAAGGCTTGCTTATGTGTTCCCGAAGAGAAAATCCTCTAGCATGTCACAGTCAAGTATAATATTGGTTATTGGTTCAAGACAGTGGCTCTTATTAAAGATGTAGTTTTTATTTTCTAGCTTTAAAATAACTTTGAAAAGGAGGGGAAGGCTTCCCTGGGGGTTCAGTAGGGGAGAATCTGCCTGCCAATGCAGGAGACATATAGGTACAATCCCTGGTCTGGGAAGATTCCACATGCCCCGGAGCAACTAAACCCATGGACCACAACTATTGAGCCTGTGCTCTAGAGCATGGGAATCATAACTACTGAGCCCATGCACTGCAATTGCTGAAGCCTGAGAACCCGAGAATCTACTCCACAACAAGAGAAGCCACTGCAATGTGAAGCCTGTGCACTGCAACTAGAGAGAAGCCCCCTTGCCACAACCAGAGGAAACCCATCAGAAACAAAGACCAAGCATAGCCAAAATAAAATAAACTTAAAAAATTTTAATGAGGAGACATTGATTTTTTTGTATGTTTTTGGGGCATACATACCATTGAGGTAATTTTAGGATTTTTCTTACTCACTTCCTATTTGAAATAGAAAAATTCTAGACTATTCAATCAAAAGGTAGGTCTGAGTTTGGTCCTAGGGTATATGTCAGCTCTAAGTCATCCTAGGTCCACAGTACAGTCTGTTCTGAAAAAAAAATAAATAAATAAAATTTATTTCTTTGATACGTATTATCTCACACACATCTGGGAAATAGACAAATGATGTCAGTATAATGGAGAAGTCATTTTGACTCACATGCAGTTTTCCCCAGCATGTTAATATTTTCAAGGAGGCAGACTCAAGTTTTCTCATGATTATTAAGGAGAAAGCTTAGCAATAAGACCTTCAGTAGGAGGTAAAAAGCTGAAAAACCTACAGAACTTAATTTTAAGTGATGGGTAAGTCAGTGGCTTCAAAAAACCATTACACTTTCCCTCTTTTAAGTTACCTGGCAAAGGTACAAATGCAGCTGAAGAGACATTGCTCTTTGTATTAAAACAACTGATTAATTAAGAAGGCTATGTCCTGGATCAGATTCTTAATTCCGATGAAAAGGTCTCTATTAGAAGTAAATATCCTCTAAGACTTACTTCTCAAAGAAGAGAGCGGTAGGTTCCAGTGTTGAAAGCAACAAGATTTTTCTGTGATATTGGGTACAAACACCAGTAAACTGTTTTTTTTTTCTCTCTTTTCCTTAGTACTTCTATTTGGACTGTACTTCGTTACAAAGTTCCTTAGTTTTAAGTGTTCTTTCCCAATTCGATTTCTCCATCAGGCCTATTGTTTTTAGCACCTGAATTTGCACAACATGAAGTGATTTTATTTTTAAATTGTTGTTGAGGTTCTAATCTTGCTTCGTTTTGTTTCCTTGTATTTTCCAGCTTCACCTATACGGGGTAGCAGAGGAATGTCTGCATTCCTCATAGAACCATTGGGTCTCATGCAACCTGCTTATCACAATACAGCCCACTTGAGATTTTTTTCAATCCAGCCAGCTAATAGACACGAAATATCTGCTATCAAGGAATTTAAGATAATTTATTTAAGTATCAAAAGTTTAAACACTTTTCATAGATGGAGTACCTGCCGTGAAGACAGGAGGTGTGCAAATTTCTGAAGCATACTCACATGGAGAGTCTGGCCACTCTCAGGCTCCAACTGTCCCGTTCACAATGCACGCATGTCATGAAACTCCTGATGTTCTCCCATACAACCTGCTCTATCAACAGCCTTCCTCTCCCCTATAAACAGTAATTCCACCCCTCTCAGGCGGTCAGACAAAAAGCCATACTACGGCCTCTGTTCCTCAAGTCATATGCCCCATTCATTCACAAAATGCTACTGTCTCAACCTTCCAGCTACATCCAGAATCTGAATGTGTCCTCACTTCTCCACAGCTACCACCGTTATCTCTCATCTGAGTCACTGCAATAGATTTCTATCTGCTTCTATCCTTGTCGCCTCAACACTAGTTTCAATGAGACCCTTTTCCTCAGAAAGCCAGAGCACGTTATTCCTCTGCTCAAAAGTCCACAATGTCTTCCAATCTCACCCTGAGCAAAAGTCCAAGTTTTTCTAATAGTCTATAAGACCCTATGTGCTCTGGCACCAACCACCCCTGACCTGTTCCCTTACCTCCACACACTCCTCCACCCACTCTGGCCTTGTAGCCCCTCCAGCCTCTCAGGCCTGCTTCTATCTCCAGACTCTGTACTTGCTGTTCCCTTTACCTAGAATGGTCCTTCTCAAGTAATCAAGCTGGCTTGCCCCCTCATTTCCTTTAGCTCAAATGTCATCACTGGAATGAGGCTTTTCTTGATCACCATAAATTGCAAATACACACACACACATACACAGACATTCCCTATTTCCTTTCCCTAGCTTATTTTTCTCCATTCGCAGAATGGAGAAACTGCTCAACTATTTATTTTACTTATTTTTTTACCTGTCCGGTCCATTAGAAAAGAAGCCTGATGTTCTCTGAGGCATCCCCAGTACCTAGAATGGTTCTTGCTCAATAACTACTTGCTGAGTGACCAAATAAGGCTCACTGTAGGATGTGATGAAGGAAGAGACAAAGATGATGCAAAGTTATGGCATTATTCATCACAAATTCAAGGAATACTTGGAAGAAGGTGAGCCGTGCACAGAAGTTTATTTTAATGCAGTCATACAGCTAGGTTGTGAAAACTTGTTCAAGAGATTTACTGAGCTGCTTCCTCAGATCAAGGACACTTGAAATTAAAGGGTTTTGAGTGGTTCAACTTGTCAGACCCCCAGCGACTCACAAGATTGTTCTTCTATGATGTGACAAGACATCCAGACACACCAAAACTGAGACTGCAGGGGGGAGAAAAAGCAGAAGCACTGCTGATATGACCAAGGATATGTAAGTGCTCTGACTCACAGTGGATACAGAAATCAAGCATGCATTTGATTGGAGATTGCATTCACTTTCCACAGTGGACCAGTCCCCTCACTCAACAGAATGATTGCATTTTTAAAAGAATCTTATAAATCAATTTCAAAAGAAATTAAAACATTTTAAAAAGAAGAAATTGCATTTTCAGTATCTGTGGTTACCTCTGAAAGCCATCCTTCAGGGACAGGCCTGAATCACCAAGCATTTGTCCCACTGCTATGGCTCACATGTTCATGAACAAAATGCACGAGCAAAATCCAACCAACAAAAAGTCAATATTTATGACATTCTGAAGATGAATTTGCAAAGCTTAGAATAATCCTAAAACTTCTCATGTGTGCTCGACTTAGATGTGCTTTCTATCCCTGATGCTGTGAAAATGTACTCTTTTTCATCAAAGTGTGAAATCAGTCCTGGAGCTGCCTTCTATGACGTAAACCTAGAGTCATAATAAATTGAACAATGCCTGACTATTCACCTAGAGTTGAGGATATGGTTGCGTCTTAAGTGCCACTTTCCACTGTTAGATCAAGAATGCTGTGAGTAGCTGCGGGCCTGTAACTGTACTCTGGAGATTAACAAGTTTATCAAATTATTTTTCAAGTTGACTGAAATTTTAATATTAGAGATCTGTTTTATATCATCAATGTTAAGAATTTAAACTTCACATGAGCCCACACATGTGTGGATTTCAAATTATGAAATCCATTACTTTAAAAGAACAGGTGCTTACATTCCAGCAGAGACAAGGGAATGAAATATAAGAATGCCTGAGAAACTTTATAGAGTGAACGAGTTAAAGAAGGAAACATGATGGCTAAATGCAATGTGGGATCTTGGATTGAATCCTAGGATAGAAAAAGGGCAACTGTGGAAAACTTAGGAAAATCTGAATAAAGGCTATAGTTTAGTTAATGATATTGTACCAATGTTAGTTTTTAGTTTTGACAAATGTACCATATCAAGCTGTAAACATTAGTTGAAGCTGGATGAACGGAATCCAGGAACATTTTCTACTCTTTACAACACTTGTGTAAATCTTCAATTATTTCAAAATAAAATTTAAAAGGCTCTAATTCTAGAAACACAACAAAAATTTTAGCCATTTAAGGGTGCTCTACTAAAATAAAAATTCAATGTCACAAAGTTGGTTTCATCTACTGATAATTATTGGTACAGAATAAAGCAAGGCTACAGAAATCTGGAATTTCAGCTACTCTCAATATGCAAATAATCAAAAATAGACACACTGAATAACAACAACAACAAAAAACCTGACATTGCTCTTTCACAACAAAACATAAATATCCCAAAACAAATAAAGGAAAACCACGTCAAGATAATCATGATCATATTTATACAGACTTACAGTGACAATGAAGATCTGAATAAGCCATTATTTCAGCTAACACTGGGTATGAAAGACTCTGTAAATCTGGAAGGTACTTAAAGCTTGCTTCTACATGCTGGAATTATAAAAGATTACCTTATTCTTTATGCTTTTCTCTTCAGTGGGCATATCAAGATTTAAAATCTGAACAATAAGACATTTTTGTATTAGCCTATGTGATACCGAGATAAAACAACAGGAAGCTATTTCTGCCCCTGCAAGCTCTCATACACTTTCTCCCCTTTTGTCCTCTCCCACTCCACTGCTTTGGGCTCTGACCAGGTCTCCTTTTATATAGCATCATCAGTCTTGCTGGACCCCTCCACTGAACTCCAGTCTATCTTCCCATTCTTATAAGCTATTTTCCTAAAATTCAGGTTACAACACATCACTTCTCTGTCAAAACAAAAAAAACTCTAAGGCTCTACCTATTGTCTAAAAAGAAAAACTTAATATTATAAGGGTGAAATAATTCACTGAAGCCATAATTTCAAACATACGTTTCAAGGCTTAGCCCACTATGTCCCACCATAAATATGGGAAAAAGCCTCTTGATGAAAGTGAAAGAGGAGAATGAAAAAGTTGGCTTAAAGCTCAACATTCAGAAAAAGATCATGGCATCTGGTCCCATCACTTCATGGGAAATAGATGGGGAAACAGTGGAAACAGTGTCACAGTTTATTTTGGGGTGCTCCAAAATCACTGCAGATGGTGACTACAGCCATGAAATTAAAAGACGCTTACTCCTTGGAAGAAAAGTTATGACCAACCTAGATAGTATATTCAAAAGCAGAGACACTACTTTGCCGACTAAGGTCCATCTAGTCAAGGCTACGGTTTTTCCTGTGGTCATGTATGGATGTGAGAGTTGGACTGTGAAGAAGGCTGAGCACCGAAAAACTGATGCTTTTCAACTGTGGTATTGGAGAAGACTCTTGAGAATCCCTTGGACTGTAAGGAGATCCAACCAGTCCATTCTAAAGGAGATCAACCCTGGGATTTCTACGGAAGGAATGATGCTGAAGATGAAACTCCAGTACTTTGGCCACCTCATGGGAAGAGTTGACTCATTGGAAAAGACTCTGATGCTGGGAGGGATTGGGGGCAGGAGGAGAAGGGGACGACAGAGGATGAGATGGCTGGATGGCATTATGGACTCGATGGACATGAGTCTGAGGGAACTCCGGGAGATGGTGACGAACAGGGAGGCCTGGCGTGTTGCAATTCATGGGGTCGCAGAGTTGGACACGATTGAACGACTGAACTGAACTGAAATATCTTTAGGTATAAATAGACTAGGAAAAAGAAAGTGAAAGTCACTCAGTTGTGTCCAACTCTTTGTGATCCCAGGACTATACAGTTCATGAAATTCTCCAGGCCAGAATACTGGAGTGGGTTCAATACCTACCATCAAGCTTCTCCCAAGCCTCTGTTCATGCCCTTCTCATTAATAAAATTACTTACTTTAGCTACTCTTTGCTGAGTGCTTATTATGTGCTAGACATAATGCTAAGAGATTTACAATTAATTTTTTCTATCATTTTCTTACCAACTCCTACGGTACATGCTACTAAATGAGGAAAAGTCAAAGCTATTAGCTAATTTTCCCAAGGTTACCTGGCTAGTAAGTGGTGGTATAAGAACTTGAGTTCCAATCTCCAAGTTCCAAACTCTGAACACAATCTTCTTGTCAACTTCTATCAATCCATTAAGTCCCAGAATAAATGCTAACTTCTATTACCATTCCCAATTCCTCCAGTTGGAAATGATAATCTTTTCCATAGACCCACATGCCTATTTGGCTTCCCTTGTAGCTCACTCGATAAAAGAATCTGCCTGCAATGTAGAAGACCCAGGTTTGATCCCTAGGTTGGGAAGATACCCTGGAGAAGGAAATGGCAACCCACTCCAGTATTCTTGCCTGGAGAATCCCATGGGCAGAGGAGCCTGGCAGGCTACAGTCCATGGGTCACAAGAATCAGACACAACTTATTGACTAAACCACCACTGAAAGTGAAAGTGAAAATGAAGTCACTCGGTCGTGTCTGACTCCTTGCGACCCCGTGGACCCCGTGGACTGTAGCCCATTTCCTTCTCCAGGGGAATCTTCCCGACCCAGGGATCGAACCCAGGTCTCCTGCACTGGAGGCAGACGCTTTAACCTCTGAGCTACCACCACTACCACATGCCTATTTAATTTCCTTTTATAAATCTTAATTCATCCTGCCTTGTATATAGGAAACAATATATATGTCTGTATTACTCATTGGATTCAAGAGCTTTGAGAACAGGAATCGCTAAATTATTATCCTTTACAACTTGGACTCATGATAATGTAATGGGATAGCAGAACTCAGTAAATGTCTGTCAAAGTAGGAAATCACGTTCAGAGAAACTTCAACTTCTATTTAATTCTCTTAGTTGTTCAAAAACACATACAAATGTTTGAACTACAGCTACCAAGAATTTCCCAGAGTACAAAGAAAACAGGTTTTGAAGCTTGACAAACCTGTTCACAAATCTTGGCTCTACTACAAAGAAACTATCTGACCTTAGGGGCAACTCACTTAACCAATGTGTGCTAAGTCTTCATCTGTAACATTAAGACTACTCATAATAGGTGTAAAATATACTGCACTACATAGCAAAGTAAACTTCTGATACATAGTTAAGTGTTTCTTACAAGAACTTGTTTCATGCCCAGAATGACAGGCCCTCATTTCCTTAAAAATGTTCTATGTTTCCATAGGTAGATGACATGAAACACTTTAGATAATAAGACCCAGGATGGTGTATGATTAAATGCTACGTGTTCAGGGGTGGGAATGATCAGCATTGACCAAAAAGAAAGTCTTCCTGAAAGGAAGGAATATCAGTTAGCTAATCAGGACAGAATTTGGACAGAAGGGAGAAAAATTCCAAATAAGTTGAACATCATAAGTAAAAGGGGTGAGGCTGGAGTAAAAAGCTTATTCAAAAGTATGCCTCCAGTACAATTTTTGCTTGGTGGACAAATGTCAGATGAATAAAATAAGGGCAGAGTACAGAGCAAACTTTGAATATAATACTGGATATACTGATAAACAGAAGTGGGAAAAGAGATGCTTCATATGGCTTATAGGAGAACATGCAAAATGAGAATCGGTGGATTATTTAATAAAGGCATGAATAGTTTGCTATAATGAGCATAAACAAAATCTTACCTGTGGATGTATCCTTTGTATTTATTAGCTTTATCATTATTTTTATCTCTAACATCAATGTCAGTATTCCCACCCAATCCTGTCTTTTAGCACTATGAAACATATTTGTATGCATAGAGCAATAATGACTGGGTGTAGATAAAAGACAGAAGACATAAGGCTAAGGGTTCCTTACAAGTTAAGAATGCTGTTTGTTTCTGAAGACCATCAGAACCAGGAAAATTAGTTTATCTTAATGTTAAGAACAACAACAAAAAAATCTTAGGCCCATTCTATTGAGAGAAAAACAAAGCAATGTCAAATTGGTTAATGAGCTATGATATTGATGTGAACTATCAATGTTCTGTGACAGCTGATAAAGAATCAGCCAATATACACAAAACATAACACCTTTCAAAATGGACTCAAACCTTCCAGATTCCTGTTGCTCGAATGAAATTCACTCAGGTGTAGTTTTATACAAATCATCCACCATAAAATGATCTAAGAGCCCAGAATCCTGAGTTTACATATAGATTTTTCAAATCAGTGGGCACCTATTCAATCAGAGCTGAAAAAAACGAAAAAGGAAAAACCTAGCTGACAAGTATTAATAACAGGAAAAATGTAATCCACTCATCTCCAGTAGTCCATATTAACCACATTGACAATAAGAACACCCCTACTTCTGATTCATCAACATTTTATGTCCTAGAAATGAATTAGGGGTAACTCTTAATCAAAATTATCAGCCAACAGGAATGGTTTATACTAAATGGAAAAGGTACTTTGAGAATTACAATGTCAATGTCAAAAAATATAGGAAACAAAATTAAAAGCTAAATATGTTAAACAGTATTACTGTATCTTAACATAATACGTAATGTGTTAAAAATGTTTTTTTCTTTTTTTTTTTACTATCTCAGTCAGTCAGTTCAGTCACTCAGTCATGTCCGACTCTATGAACTGCAGCACACCAGGCCTCCCTGTACATCACCAACTCCTGGAGTCCACCCAAACCCATGTTCATTGAGTCAGTGATGCCGTCCAACCATCTCATCCTCTGTCATCCCCTTCTCCTCCTGCCTTCAATCTTTACCAGCATCAGGATCTTTTCAGTGAGTTAGCTCTTTGCATCAGGTGGCCAAAATATTGGAGTTTCAGCTTCAACATCAGTCCTAATGAACACTCAGGACTGATCTCCTTTAGGATGGACTGGTTGGATCTCCTTGCAGTCCAAGGGATTCTAAGAGTCTTCTCCAGCACCACAGTTCAAAAGCATCAATTCTTCGGTGCTCAGCTTTCTTCACAGTCCAACTCTCATATCCATACATGACCACTGGAAAAACCATAGCCTTGACTAGACAGACCTTTGTTGGCAAAGTAATGTCTCTGCTTTTTAATATGCTATCTAGGTTGGTCATAACTTTCCTTCCAAGGGGTAAGCGTCTTTTAATTTCATGGCTGCAATCAACATCTGCAGTGATTTTGGAGCCCAGAAAAATAAAGTCTGCCACTGTTTCCCCATTTAATTGCCATGAAGTGATGGGACCAGATTCCATGATCTTGATTTTATGAAAGTACTATCTAGTTCCATTCTTATGGTACAAGAAAGGCCAAAGGCTGTGAATTTGCCTGTATCCCCTAGCAGATGGGGAATACATACTTTCAGCATATGCTGCAAAAATTCCTTTTTTTTTCAACTGGTCCATAGGCTATTAATGGAATTTGGGATACCTAAAAATAAGAGTAAAGAAAACAACCTAAGGCCTGTGTTCTAATGTGTTCTAATTCTCAACAATTTGCTTACAAGCTAAATCATTTTAACTTCTATCAACTTGTTTTCTCATCTGTAAATAGGACAGTTATGTCTAACACAGGATAGTTAATGGTGGCTCATTTTCTTCTCTCGAAGGACACAAAGTGTCCCCACAAAAATCAAAGGCAGTTCTCTAATTGGAAGGGGGTGCATGAAGATGGCTCTGCACAGTATTACACTGAAAATTGTGAAAATACTAACTGTCATATCAAGAATGGGTACTTGAGGAAACTATTCCCCAATCTTCTCTTTGATGCTAGCACTGCTTGGTATAGTGACCACAGATTATATACGGGAACAGTGATATGAGAGAGGGAAAGAAGACCAAAAAAATGAATATCCACAATGCAAATTCAGATAAGATATGCAATAAAAAATTATACTAAAAGTTCTTTGCTTAGATTAAATAGAAAAAGTCTCCCTTCTAGATTCTTGGAAAAATTAAATCCTCTTATCAAGAATTCAACTCAACATTGAACACCTATTATGTGCAAGCTACTATGTAGGTACTATCAAAGACAGCGGAAAACATTAAAAGTCCCATGGGGCTTCCCAGATGGCTCAGTGGTAAAGAATCCACCTGCCAATGCAGGAGATGCGGGTTTCACACCTGGGTCGTTAAGATCCCCTAGAGAAGGAAATGGTAACCCTCTGGTCTTCTTGCCTGGAAAATCCCACTGACAGAGGAGCCTGGTGGGCCACCATCCATGGAACCACCAAGAGTGGAATCGACTTAGCAATTGAGCGTGCACATGCACACACACATGTACAACAAGCCCAATACATAAAATAATTACTATACCAGAAATACAAAAGTATCATGAAACTAAAGTACAGACACCCCCATAATCCTGAGCCTAGCATTTAAGGTTATAATCTACTCCTCAGCCAGGCCTCATACTGAAGATAAACACATTCTCCAGTCATTCCACACCACTTTTGCCAAACATATTAAGCATTGTATGCTTCTGTGCTTTTGCTCATGTGATTCCTTCAGGCAAAAATCTCTTTACCTATGTCTTACTGAAGTTATTTTTCATCCTCAAGACCAAAGTCCATTCCTTTTGCTCCACAAAGCCTTCCCACACCCAGTTGTAATTAAGGAAGGTGACTAAAACAGCAACAAAATGATCCCAAGAAACATACAGACAAAAGGAAAGAAACGCAAAATCTGTACCAGAGAAGCTAGAAGGTAACTATAAGATTAAAAATTTGTCAGAATCTTCTAGAAAACCATCATCCCATGCTACAGAGAAAGTTAACAAGTCTAACAAGGTCTGGCAGGAGGAACCCAAGCGGTAAGAGAAAGCCATCAAGATTATGGGGTAATAGAAACAATAAAAACTCAGCAGTTAGCATTTTCATCTATTATTCCAGAAGGACTAAGAAGCATATGGAACGTTAACCACTGGTTAATGTTAATGTTAATGGATGGCATTAAAGAACAGAATTGAGTATTTTATAATCTTAAGACACTGGTGCCAGTGGTAAAGAGCCCGCCTGCCAATGCAGGAGACATAAGAGACACAGGTTTGATCCCTGGGTCAGGAAGATCCCCTGGAGGAAAGCATGGCAACCCACCCCAGTGTTCTTGCCTGGAGAATCCCACGGAGAGAGGAGCTTGGCGGGCTACAGCCCATAGCACTTAGCACAAGACAGTGCAAAGATTAAGCATTAACTGTACCAGAGGGCACCTGATTAAGTCTGAAAGAATGCCTTTGCCCAGAAACTGACTTATTTCATCAGAAGTTCTCAACAGAAGGGCCTTGAACTACAAATGGAAGGGTGGAAGAAAAGATGTACACTATAGTGATACTATAATGTATCATTAATCCACCAAACACTCAATGGCCATCTATCTCCTAGGTGCCAGGCCCCAGTATAATGCTGGGGATACAGCAATCAACAAAACAGACAAATTCCTGCTCGTGGAGCTTATGGAAGGAGAAAGTCAATAAAAATACGTTAGTGATTTCAGGTGAGGATCAGCTTATAGAAAAATAGAGCCAAGTAAAGAAAGAGAAAATGAGAGGGCTGGGCTGGAAGGGCTGCTTCAGAACTGTGGGTTCAAGTCTGGCAGATCTGAGGGTAGAACCAGAGAAGACGAAGGCTCTGACAAGGACACATCTGCAGACAAGGCTCGGGGCCAGAACATAATGAATTAAAACAATGGTAAGAAAGAAGAGGTAGGCAGAGCCAGATGAGAAAGTCTGGATGTCACATTTAAGCGTGATGAAGTTGCTGGAGGGCTCCAAGCTCACAGAGATGGGATCTGAGCTGCTCTTTGATCACTCAGGCTGCTGTGAAAAGAAAGGACCATAGGCACCAAGCACAAGATGCTAATTTGGACTAGGCCAGTGGCAGTAAAGTTGGTACACGTCAGACACTATATGTAAATAAAGATGAGAGCCAGTCCTAGGAAAACATTTTTGGAAAAAGGGAAGCATCACAAAGACAACCTTCCAATATGACATGTGCAGGATGTGTCATACACAAGCCTTGACTGTCAGTGCTCCTTTAATCCTCTCCTCCCCATTGTGGGGTGGGCTCCTTGAGAATTTTCATTCATTGCTATGTCTCCAAAGCTCAGCACAATGCTTGGAATACCAGCAGGTACTATGAAAAGACTTTTTACCAGTAAATCTTGACACTTTAAACACAGGAAAGTACAACCTTATAGGTATCATCAAAATTTAGTAGGATGAGACTCAACAGTAGTCTGTAAACACTGAAGCCCTAATACGTGAATAGGTGATGAAATTCAGAAAGAACTCTACACTGTTTCAAATAAACAAGTTTACCCAGACATAGACTGAATCTCTGCTACATGTCAGACCAGTGCAATACCCTGAGAACAGAGAGACACTGCCTCTCCTGTCTCCCAGGGAGGTATTCACACCCTGGTGATCCAGACAGGTTATATGCCATCTGTGATGGCAGAGAATGAGAGGAAAGCACACACTAAGAAACATGTTAGCATCCCCATTTTTAGAAAAGAGAATACCACAAACTTTGCAACTGAGCCTAACTTCAACTCTAGGTAAAATTCCAGAACAGATGATCAAAAGAGGGTTTGTGGGCACTGAGAAAAGGATGAGGCGAATGGTTACAATCAGCTCATGTACCTGAGCAAGCCACACCTGGCTAATGTCATGTCCTTGGTTTGATAGTTAAGAGAATAGATTGGAAAAGAGTCGATATATCTGAATTTTACTAAAATTTGTTGATCTCACCTCTAATACTATCTCTCACAATAAGATGGAGAAAAATGGACTAAAAGAAGCATCAAGTACATTTGGAACTGCTACAGTGGTCTTGAGAAAAGAACTGATCAAGTAAACAGAGGTCCTCAAAAGAAATGAAAAACATTTTTAATAAATAAAGTAAAATGATAAATGATACCAAGGCAAAAAGATAAGGAGTTCCAAAGAAAACAGGCTGGCAGGACCACACTACTATGAACCCCACAATCAATAAGCCCTTTGCCAAATGAACATGAAGACATAAATGATTTGCTGACCAAATTATCAGATAATAACCTGAGGAAGTGATAGCAAATACAACAGATAATAAAGTCAGAATTCCAAAAGCTAATACAATCTGCCAAACTGGGGAAAAAATCAACAACTTTACATTTTCTCAGAAAATTCAAGTTTTCTACTTATCTCTTTAAAATCCAACACTACTAGAACACGGTTCGAAGTGTGGGGGGCAGGGAATGACTTAGGGCTTTTCGTGGACAGCAAGCTAATGTAAGCAAAGTTGCTGAAAAGCCTACTGCAACCTTTGCGTGTGTGCGTGCTCAGTCATGTCCGACTCTTCGCAACCCCACGGACTGTATCCTGCCGGCGTCTCTGTCCATGGAATTTTCCAGGCAAGAATACTAGAGTGGGTTGCCATATCCTACTTCAGTGGATCTTCCTGACCCAGGGATTGAACCCGCATCTCCTGCACTGGCAGGCAGGTTCTTTACCACTGAGCCACCTGGGAAGCCCAATGCAACTTTAGGCAACACTAAGAATTCAGAAGAAAGAACTGACTACATCTAGCCCAGTGAGTTCCTTTCTATGCCCCACACTTCAGTGGAACTGTTAAACTAGAAGTTAAACTAGAATTCACTCATACAGATGAGAGACTTGGGTCGTACTTCTGGTAGTTGCTAACTGAACATATGCATTTAATGCTGCTCCCTCCCAAAATGCCACTTAAATGGCAGTAGAGGAATTCAAAATATCTGGAACTAGGATTTAGGTAGGAGAGAGACAATTAACCTAGCAGAATCCAAGAAACTAAATTCTGAGTCAACAGTGGGAAAGGCCAGGAAGCAAACCAATTAATACCATAAAACTCTCCCAAACTTCAGGAATTTGTGGTATATGATATCTCTGGAACCAGAGGAGAAAAACGGGAGGATTCATGAAAGGGAGCTGTGAGACCCTTGGAGCAGGAAGGGAACTGACTGCCCCTCCTCTATCCAGAAAAGTTACGGGCAAGGGAGAGAAAACAAAAGGAATAAGTGCAAGTTTACATATTAAATGCTGAGAGCAAGTCCCTCTCCAATTTTCTTTCCCTGCTTGGGTCCCAGAATTCTAGCAGTTAAACAAACACTCTCCAGGAGATGAGAAGAGATTTCCTGGGGAAAACCTGATCAGTTAAAAAAAAAAAAAAAAGACCAAAAGATACTGACACTGAATGTTTCCAAAAATAGCGCCTGGCCAAACCACCCTACAGGGCTTCCCTGGTGGCTCACACTGTAAAGAATCAGCCTGTAATGCAGGAGACTTAGGCTTGATCCCTGGGTCCGGCAGATCCGCTGGAGAAGGGAATGGCAACCCACTCCAGTACTCTTGCCTGGAGAATTCCATGGATAGAGGAGCCTGACAGGCTGTAATTCATGGGTCCCAACAGTTGGACATGACTGTGTGACAAACACACAGACCACACTACAGTGAACCTCATAGTCAACAATCCCATCCTCAAATGAATACAGTGCTTTCAACAAGCTTTTGGAGCCTGGCACTTAAACAATGAACAGATAATTAAGTACGACCAGCAGCGGCTGCACTTTGCTGGAGCAGCCGTGAAGAGATAACCCACATCCAAAATAAGAAAAACCAAGTAAGATGGTAGGCACTGAGAGAGGGCATCAGAGGGCAGAAAGACTGAAACCACAATCACAGACAACTAGCCAATCTGATCACACGGACCACAGCCTTGTCTAACTCAATGAAACTAAGTCATGCTGTGTGGGGCCACCCAAGATGGACCGGTCATGGTGGGAGAAGTCTGACAAAATGTGGTCCACTGGAGAAGGGAATGGCAAACCACTTTGATATTCTGGCCTTGAGAACCCCATGAACAGTATGAAAAGGCAAAATGATAGGATACTGAAAGATGAACTCCCCAGGTCAGTAGGTGCCCAATATGCTACTGGAGATCAGTGGAGAAATAACTCCAGAAAGAATGAAGGGATGGAGCCAAAGCAAAAACAACACCCAGTTGTGGATGGGAATGGTGATAGAAGCAAGGTCCAATTCTGTAAAGAGCAATATTGCATAGGAACCTGGAATGTCAGGTCCATGAATCGAGGCAAATTGGAAGTGGTCAAACAGGAGATGGCAAGAGTGAACATTGACGTTCTAGGAATCAGTGAACTAAGATGGACTGGAATGGGTGAATTTAACTCAGATGACCATTGTATCTATTACTGTGGGCAGGAATCCCTTAGAAGAAATGCAGTAGCCATCATGGTCAACAAAAGAGTCCAAAATGCAGTACTCAGATGCAATCTCAAAAACGACAGAATGATCTCTGTTCGTTTCCAAGGCAAGCCATTCAATATCACAGTAATCCAAGTCTATGCCCGGACCAGTAATGCTGAAGAAGCTGAAGTTGAACAGTTCTATGAGACATACAAGACCTTCTAGAATTAACATCCCAAAAGATGTCTTTTTCATTATAGGGGACTGGAATGCAAGAGTAGGAAGTCAAGAAAACACCTGGAGTAACAGGCAAATTTGGCCTTGGAATGAGGAATGAAGCAGGGCAAAGACTAATAGAGTTCTTCAAAGAACACACTGGTCATAGCAAACATCCTCTTCCAACAACACAAGAGAAGACTCTACAGATGGACATCACCAGATGGTAGACATCGAAATCAGATTGATTATATTCTTTGCAGCCAAAGACGGAGAAGCTCTATACAGTCAGCAAAAACAAGACCAGGAGATGACTGTGGCTCAGATCATTAACTCCTTATTGCCAAATTCAGACTTAAATTGAATAAAGTGGAGAAAACCACTAGACCATTCAGGTATGACCTAAATCAAATCCTGTATGATTATACAGTGGAAGTGAGAAATAGATTTAAGGGCCTAGATCTGATAGAGTGCATGATGAACTACGGACGGAGGTTCATGACATTGTACAGGAGACAGGAATCAGGACCATCCCCAAGAAAAAAAAATGCAAAAAAGCAAAATGGCTGTCTGAGGAGGCCTTACAAATGGCTGTGAAAAGAAGGGAAGCGAAAAGCAAAGGGGAAAAGGAAAGATATACCCATTTGAATGCAGAGTTCTAAAGAATAGCAAGGAGAGATAAGAAAGTCTTCCTCAGTGATCAATGAAAGACATAGAGGAAAACAATAGAATGGGAAAGACTAGAGATCTCTTCAAGAAAATTAGAGATACCAAGGGAACATGTCATGCAAAGATGGGCTCAATAAAGGGCAGAAATGGTAGGGACCAAAGAGAAGCAGAAGATATTAAGAAGAGGTGGCAAGAATACACAGAAGAACTGTACAAAAAGAGCTTCCACGACCCAGATAATCACAATGGTGTGATCACTCACCTAGAGCCAGACATTCTGGAATCTGAAGTCAAGGGGCCTTAGCAAGTATCACTCTGAACAAAGCTAGCAGAGGTGATGGAATTCCAGTTAAGCTATTTCAAATCCTGAAAGATGATGCTGTGAAAGTGAGGTGAGGTGGAAGTCACTCAGTCGTGTCCAACTCTTTGCGACCCCGAGGACTGTAACCTACTAGGCTTCTCTGTCCATGGGATTCTCCAGGCAAGAATACTGGAGTGGATTGCTATTTCTTTCTCCAGGGGATCTTCCCAACCCAGGGATCGAACCCAGGTCTCCCGCATTGGAGGCAGATGCTTTAACCTCTGAGCCACCAGAGAAACATGTGCTGTAAAAGTGCTGCACTCAATATGCCAGCAAATTTGGAAGACTCAGCAGTGGCCACAGGATGGGAAAAGGTCAGTTTTCATTCCAATCCCAAAGAAAGGCAATGCCAAAGAATGCTCAAACTACCGCACAGTTGCACTCATCTCACACGCTAGTACAGTGATGCTTAAAATTCTCAGGCCAGGCTTCAGCAATACGTGAACCATGAGCTTCCAGATGTTCAAGCTTGTTTTAGAAAAGGCAGAGGAACCAGAGATCAAATTGCCAACATCCGCTGGATCATGGAAAAAGCAAGAGAGTTCCAGAAAAACATCTATTTCTGCTTTATTGACTATGCCAAAGACTTTGACTGTGTGGATCACAAGAAACTGTGGGAAATTCTGAAAGAGTTGGGAATACCAGAGCACCTGACCTGCCTCTTGAGAAACCTGTATGCAGGTCAGGAAGCAACAGTCATAACTGGACATGGAATAACAGATTGGTTCCAAATAAGGAAAAGAGTACGTCAAGGCTGTATCTTGTCAACCTACTTATTTAACTTATCAGAGTACATCATGAGAAACGCTGGGCTAGATGAAGCACAAGTTGGAATCAAGACTGCTGAGAGAAATATCAATAATCTCAGATATGCAGATGATACCACCTGATGGCAGAAAGTGAAGAGGAACTAAAAAGCCTCTTGATGAAAGTGAAAGAGGAGAGTGAAAAAGTTGGCTTAAGCTCAACATTCAGAAAAATAAGATCATGGCATTCAGTCCCATCACTTCATGGCAAATAGATGGGGAAACAGTGGGAAACAGTGGCTGACTTTATTTTTCTGGGCTCCAAAATCACTGCAGATGGTGACTGTAGCCATGAAATTAAAAGATGCTTATCCTTGGAAGGAAAGTTATGACCAACCTAGACAGCACATTAAAAGCAGACACATTACTTTGCCAGAAAGTTCCATCTAGTCAAGGTTATGGTTTTTCCAGTGGTCATGTATGGATGTGAGTTGGACTATATAAAGAAAGCCAAGTGCTGAAGAATTGATGCTTTTGAGCTGTGGTGTTGGAGAAGACTCTTGAGAGTCCCTTGGACTGCAAGGAGATCCAACCAGTCCATCCTAAAGGAGATCAGTCTTGAGTGTTCATTAGAACTGATGTTGAAGCTGAAACTCCAATACTTTGGCCACCTGATACGAAGAGCTGACTCACGGGAAAAGACCCTGATGCTGGTAAAGATTGAAGGCAAGAGGAAAAGGGGACGACAGAGGATGAGATGGCTAGATGGCATCACTGACTCAATGGATATGGGTTTGGGTGGACTCCGGGAGTTAGTGATACACAGGGAGGCCTGCTGTGCTGTGGTTCACGGGGTCACAGAGTTGGATATGACTGAGTGACTGAACTGAACTGAACTGAGACAGTCAAGGAGGGAAACTTTAACATGAATGCAGAGATAAACAGAAGAAACTAAGTTGGAAGAAACAGATGATGCAGATACAGAGAGAAGTGAACTTAAATGCACACACATATGCACAGAGAACAGATGGCACAAAAATAAACGATAATGATGTGAACAAAGCAAAATACAGTATGAAATTAAGAACTCATAGCAGAAATAAAAACATAATAGAAAGACAAACTGAAGAAATCTAATAGAATATGGATTAGAAGACAAGGAGTTCAGAAATCAAAGAAAAGCTAAAAAAAAGTAAGGAACAAGGAAAACAGGGAAGAAATCAAAGAATTCAGGAAAATCTTCCCAACTGCAAAATATGAATTTCCAGATTGAAAGACCCCCCCACAGTGTCCAGCATAATGGATGAAAACAGATCCACAAAAAGGCACATCACTGAAAAATGTCAGAAGATGGATCACAAGGAAGACCCTAAAAGGTTCCAGAGAGAATAAAAAAATTTAATACATTAAAAAAAATAATCAAGAACCAGAATCAGACTTCAATAGCTACCCTAGCAGGAAGAAGACAAAGGAAAAATACATTTTAAATTCTGAGAGAAAATAATTTCTAATCTAGAATTCTAAATCCAGCCAAATATAAATATTCATGAAGAATAAAAATATGTAAGTTATCCAAAAATTACATGTATCCTTTTCTCAGGAACCTACTAAAGGAGGTATTTTTTCTCCAATTAAGGGAATAAACCAAGAAAGAAAACAGCAGGACAAGAACACTGATGAGAGAAATCAAAGGCTCAATAAATGGAGAACTACATGGCATTCACAGACTGGAAGACTCAATATTATTAACAAATTCTTTCCTACTTGATCTATAGTTGCAGGGCTTCCCTGGTGGCTCAGACGGCTAAGAATCTGCTTGCAATGCAAGAGACCTGGGTTCGATCCCTGGCTCAGGAAGATTCCCTGGAGAAGGGCATGGCAACCCACCCCAGTATTCTTGCCTGGAGAATTCCATGGACAGAGGCGCCTGGAGGGCTACAGTCCTATGGGGTCTCAAAGAGTCAGACATGACTAAGTGACTAACACTCACTTTACTATAGTTGCAACGGAAGCCAAATCAAAATCCCAGCAAGATTTTGGGGGTAAATTGATAAACTGATTTTAAAATGTGTAAGGAAAGCAGAAGACTAGAATAGACAAAATAGTTTTCTATATTACTCACACCACTTGATTTCGATATATACTATAAAGCTACCATAATCAAGACCATTTGGTATTAGTGTCAAGACAAATAGATCAATGAAATAGAAAATTCAGACCCATATATACATGGTTAATATTTGGTAAAGGTACATAAACAATTCAATGGAAGAAAGTATAACCTTTTCACCAAATCGTACTAGACTAATTAGACACCCATATGCAAACAAACAAAAAAATCCCAACCTATACCTCAAACTTTATCTAAAAGTAAACTCAAAAGGTATCCTAGAAATATGTGTCAGATGTGAAAAGAGAATATTGTAGGGTACTGTTACCTTGCTGCTTACTGGGGAAATGATATGAGAATCTGGAGTCTGCTTACTCCTGATATAGGCTATCAGGCAGTTCTGTGGTTTTCAGACTCTCTTCTCATCCACACCCTCAGAGATCCCTAAGCCTTAGACTCCTGCTACTAGAGGCAGAGATAAATACCAGTGTTCAATCCGCCAAGTTGACTAGATTTATTGGTCTCATTCCAAACACAGATATTCTAAATGTTCCCCAGGCCTTCTAGCTTAAAGGCAAAACGGATGTTTTCTTCCTCCAACTCCATTTCACCATCTTTTCTTCCCTCCTTTCCCCAGTTTATTTTTCTTATTCGGAGTTGTAAAATAAAGCTACACAGCCATTTTTAAAACACATGTTTTAATAAAATTTTTAAGTACATGGATTCCACATAATTGGGACACCAACACAAAAGATGAAGTGAATCCTTGGTATGATGTCAAGGGAGATCTCAAATTGATAACTTTGAACAGGCCTGAGAAGCGGGTAGTCGAGACTAGAGCTACAGGAGATGTCTTGTCAGGAAATTGAAATTAATTAATATCTAAGGGGACTTCCCTGGTGGTCCTTTGGCTAAGACTCCATGATCCCAAGGGTTAAACCCCTGGTCAAGGAACTAGGCTTCACACACTACAACCGAAGATTCCACATGCTGCACCTAAGACCCAGCGCAGCCAAAAAATAAAAATAAATAATAATTTTTTTAAAAGACTATCAAAGGTATCTGTGCTGACTCAAAGAAATTTACACAACCAGGTAAGAATGAAGAGGTCAATTAGTCCTCAACAAGTACACAGAAAACCAGGTAAACAGCAAAACATGACAATTATCTCCAAGAGCCACAAAAGATTATGTAGGAATGATGAAATACCACATGAGTCAGCTGTAAAGAACATTTACATAGTCATAATGAAAGGACCTGAATATCAGTCCAAACAGAACCATGATACCTCTACAGTAGGATAGGGGACTGGAAGCATGTAGATGGAACCTAAGTGTCATCTTCATCTTCCACAGTGGAGGCCAAAATTAATGCCAAAAACTGAAGAGTCAGGTGGCAGCAATATAAGCATGTTAGAGATACAGAGAGAAATAGCAAAGAATTAGTTCAAAGATTTAAAAGTGATGGCCTCAGGGAAGCATAAAATGGGGAAAGCCTTTTTAAAAAATAACAATTCTGCTTCTAATGTTTGACTCTTTAAAAATATAGGCATGTATAGCTTTGATAAAAATAAAAATTAAATAAACTTAAAAAATAATAATCAAAGCCTAAAAGGGAAAAAAAGAGAAGCCCAGACTAATACAGAATCTAGAAACATGATACTTAGAAACGGCAGTATAAACTAAGGGTTTTTAAGTTTAAATGTATACAACTCAGTATACATTAAGGATGATTTCAGTTTTTTATCTTCAATTATTCTGTATAGCTAGTGGGTGCAGAACTAGAATCAGCAGTAAAGTTACATGGACAGAGAGGTCAGCTGTGCAAAGAAACAATTTTTAATAACTGCCTGAAAGTAGAGTTAACTGACTCAGGAAGCAAGTGAGTTCTCTGTTGATGGGAGGTCTTTAAGCAGAGCCTGAACAAACCACTTAGTGGATGTGATATCTTGGTGGGTTGGAATACAGAACTCTAAGTCCCCGCCAGTTGTGGGATTCTGTAAAAGATTTCCTGGTTATCATCTCCTTTGAATTAGCACCTTCCAAAGTGGGACTAGTAACTGGTAGGCGAAGCAGTTTAGCTACTTAGGATACACAAGCTTCTTCCTTCTACCTCATCTCTGTCGCTTTTCAGCTTTCAGTTTTCATAAAGTCTTTCTGAAGTCTTAAGTATATTTACATTTCATTACAAATCATCTATGATATTTTGGAAGCAGATGAGATATAAATAGACTTAAAGAGTAGAGAAAATGCACGTCTGGATAGGAGAAAACTGGAAGAGAAACGAGAAGATGGTCTGACTGGTGGTAAGAAATGAAGAATGGGTACCCACTCCAGTATTCTTGCCTGAAGAATTCCATAGACAGAGGAGCCTGGTGGGTTAGAGTCCATGGGGTCACAAAGAATGAGCAACTAACATAAGAAATGAAGAATCAATTCTGAGCCCTGTGATTCGGCAGCTAACGGACATTAAACAGGTCCCTGTGCCCAGTTAGGTAAGAGCACCCGGGCTTGCTGGCAGGGTGAAAGGGCAGAGATCTGTGGCTCAGTCACTAAAACAGATGAGCCGCAAGAGAGCCATTTGAGATTAGAGAACAACCGCAAAGGGACATTTCTGACTTGTTCTACTTTAAATATAAAGTTCCTAGAACCTAGTGCTATCAAAGAACAAAAGTCACACTGCTTAAATGCTGGTCATTTCAATGGGGAAATAAAGATATTAAACACATTATAGGTCCTACCTTTTTAAGGGATCACCTCAAGAGTGACTCATCCACAGTATTCAGGGAAGTTTTACATTATTTTCTACTCAAGGACAGTAATTTTTTTCACTCTGTGTCATAAAATACTGTCATGACTACAGAGACAATAAATTTAGCCCAAAGCTTACCAGACTCCATCCTTAACCAGTTAAGAGCTGACACAGCACACACTTCAAAAATAATGTTTAGGGAACTTCCTGGCGGTCCAGGGGTTAGGACTCTGAGCTTCCACTGCAGGGGACACAGGTTTGATTCCTGGTTGGGGAACTAGATCCCACACGCTGCACCAAAGACCTGGCGCAGCCAAGTAAGTAAATAAATAAATAAACATTAGAATCTATCGAGAAATTATCAGCACTGTGCACTCAGTAAATGGTGTAACTTTTCTGGGGCTACTTAAGACTCAGGTGAGCTCCGACACTCTGTGGATGCCCCTCAGCCCTCCCTTTAACAGACTGACACTTCTCAAGGGAAAGGCTCCTTCTTGGTTGAATCCAGTCCTTAGCATCCTGAGTAGCATGGTACTCAGTAAATGCTGAACCAAAACAAAGCATGTGACAGGCCTGGAATTTTCTCTGTATTCTACCAACATTCTTGATTTTCTTCCCTTTTTTTCAGCACCTTCCCCTCCCTCCTGAGCCCATCACAAGCAGGTGCCATTTCTGCATGCTGCTCTCTACCCTTCTGGCCACACTTTGAACAAAATTAAGAGGATTTGTGGCTCTATCCACTCTGCTCCAGGCAGGCACTGGGAATATGGGCCAGAAGACCTGTCACTGTACACCTGCACAGTGGCAGAGCAAAAGTAAATCTCT
The DNA here is from genome assembly GCA_917880005.1 of Nanger dama. Lineage (NCBI taxonomy): Eukaryota > Metazoa > Chordata > Mammalia > Artiodactyla > Bovidae > Nanger > Nanger dama. The sequence continues at coordinate 21,549,627 of CAKJTW010000025.1, read as the reverse complement.
GTTCTTATAAATCTATTGAGCAGTGCTGACCACCTAGCACACTTTCTGGTGCTGACAAGGCTGTGGTCTCTAGCTTATGATATGCTCTTTTTACCCTGACTGGCTAGTATGGATGTCTTCACCAAGACTTCATTACATAATGTGGGAAAACATGCTAACAAGGGCAGGTTTAAAATCACCAGAATTAACTTGAAACATTTCATTGAGTGGCTTCTTTTAATTTTCAGGTTCATTCCCATTTCCTTCCATTGAAAGGTCACCTTTGTTTTCATACTAAATTTGACCAGGAAACATGAGCATCACAGGGCTTCCCTTGTGGCTCAGTGGTAAAGAATCTGCCTGCAATGAGGGAGACCTGGGTTCAATTCCTGGGTTGGGAAGATCCCCTGGAGAAAGGAAAGCTACCTACTCCAGTATTCTGGCCTGGAGAATCCTGTGGACTCAAGAGTCAGACACAACTTATCAACTTTCACTTTTCATGAGCATCACAAACTAAATTTCTAGTCTCTAAATACCCCATGCGCTTAGTCACTCAGTCGTGTCCAACTATTTGCAACCCCATGGACTGTAGCCCACCAGGCTCCTCTGTCCACGGGATTCTCCAGGCAAGAATACTGGAGTGGGTTGCCATTGTCTTCTCCACTGAATATCCCATGCCCCCACCACATATATTCAACAAACATTTATTGAGGATCTATTATTTGCTTGTTCTTCCCTGGTGGCTCAGTCAGTAAATAGTCTGCCTGTAATGTGGGAGACCTGGGTTCAGTCCCTGGGTTGGGAAGATTTTCTGGAGAAGGAAATGGCAACCCACTCCAGTATTCTTGCCTGGAGAATTCCACAGACAGAGGAGTCTGGTGGGCTACAGTCCATGGGGTCACAAAGAGCCGGACACCACTGAGTGACCAACACTTTCACTTTCTTTCATTATTTGCTTGGCCCCTGTCCTGGATTCCTTCTCCAACAACAGATAATCAGCATTCAATCAGCAGGTTCCATCTACTGAAGTCCATGCGGAGTACTGAGCTCAGTTCAGTCGCTCAGTCGTGTCTGACTCTTTGCGACCCCATGAATTCCAGCATGCCAGGCCTCCCTGTCCATCACCAACTCCCGGAGTTCACTCAAACTCACATCCAACAGGTCGGTGATGCCATCCAGCCATCACATTCTCTGTCATCCTCTTCTCCTCCTGCCCCCAATCCCTCCCAGCATCAGGGTCTTTTCCCAATGAGTCAACTCTTCATACTGACCAACTACTCCTGTGGTCTCTGCCACAGACCAGGGCTAAAGGAGAAAACTTCCAAAGCAGATGGCTGCTCCCCTCTCTTGCTGTTGGCCCAGCTGGTCTCACAGCAGTTCTGTTCCTGAAGTTCTAAAGTTGAAGGATCCTTTTGTAAACTCTTAACCTTCCTACCTTCTTGGAAATCTCAAACTACAAATCTTGAGAGATTATTCACGTGAAGGCTTTTTCATTAGCCTAATATACTTGAGTAACTGGACATCTGTTTACACCATCTTGCCAATATTGTAAAGAACATGTTGAAGTTTGTGATGTGCTCAAACTCAGTTTCAAACCTTCTAAGCACTTCCGGACTAAGTGATCAAGAACATTCCCGCTACCACACTCAGTTCAGGAAATTGAGAAGGAATATTTCAAGCACTGTTTCTCAAAGTATGTCCTGTAGGAGAACAGTTCCTCAAGATGCAATGAAAAAAAAAAAAAACAGAAAAGAAATTTTAAGGACAAATTAATTGAAGGCCAGTTAAGCCAAGTTAGACTGGTTTCTGGTGTGGGATGTGGATTGTGGGACAGTGAAGCTGTCCTAGACTGATATGCTGACATGGTGGTGAAGGAAATGGCAACCCACTCCAGTATTCTTGTCTGGAGAATCCCATGGACAGAGGAACCTGGAAGGCTACAGTCCACGGGGTTGCAAGAGTTGGACATGAGCACCATGCTAATATGGCTCCACAAATGGGTGAGGGGTATGGGAATGAGCAAGAACTCTACAAACTTTTCTGACCTCAGGAATCCTTTCTTAGAAGACCACTTTGTAGCCCTGGCACTATCGGAGCACGTACTTGGGGAAACCCTGCTTACAGTAGTCTTTGGAGCACATACTTGGGGAAACCCTGCTTACAGTATTCTTACATAAGTAACATCTGTATCCTTACATGGACAGCATATGGAGCACTGCCTACAGAGCAGGGAGCCTGGTGAAGAGCAGGTCATGGGGGAAGCACCCTTTCCCTCTGGAGGCATCCTACTCAGTGTGCTTATCACTCCCTCAACAGTATCATGTGTTTCCACTTGGTCCAGGATTACTTTCTCAGATTAAACTAGAAACCTTTAAAACATTATTACCAAAACTAGAATTGTATTCGATTTTAAAATGAAGTATCTTTTATTCCCATATCTTCATAACTGAAATCTGCTTCAACCACCAATGTCTATTCCAAATGTTTTTCTTGATGTAAAAGCAGGGCTAGTTTCAAAATATATTTAATATATTAGGCTTTAAAACTTGATGTTTTCAGACTGTTTTCCAACACTTGATGTTTTCAGAGTTTATGAACAGACAAAATCACATGCAATATTTCAAAATCCATTTGAAAAAAACTGAGGGTTTTAAACTGAAGTTTAGTTTAAAAACAAACTCCAGTTTTAGCTCTAGTGGGAAAAAAAATCTCTGCCTCTGTAATTTGATCTTTATGTGCCTGCAAATCATTTGTACCCGTTGTTTTCAACTTCACCATGGCCATTTTCTTCACCTTCTCCTTTCTTACTGCTCTCCTGAGCCTTTTGATACTTGATATTAAATGATATCAATTTAATTAATTAATTAAATACAACACATTAACCCTTCCAAAGGCAATGGATCTACCAAGTCTATATATAGATGCTTTTGAAATGTGGTGTTGAAGAAGACTCTTGAGAATCCTTGGACAGCAAGGAGATCAAATCAGTCAATCTTAAAGGATATCACCCCTAAATATTCATTGGAAGGACTGAAGTTGACGCTCCAATACTCTGGCCATGTGATGCAAAGAGCAAACTCATTGGAAAAGACCCCGATGCTGGGAAAGACTGAAGGCAAAAGAAGAGGGAGACAGAGGATGAGATGGTTGGATATCATTACCGATTCAATGGACATGAACTTGGGCAAACTTTAGGAGATGGTGAGGGACAGGGTAGCCTGGCATGCTGTAGTCCATGGGGTTGCAAAGAGTCGAACACAACTTGGGGACTGAACAACAACAACATTACATATATAGATATATCTATTCCTTATTATAACTGTATTTAGAGAATCTGAGTTATGAAAAAGGACACAATTGTAGTCATATTTAGTAAATTTACTGCCATGATAGACTTGTTCTTAGAGAATGTAGAAGGGCCCAGGACGAAATGCACAGCAGTCAACGTCCCCAGAGTCTGAAGTTTATAACCACCACTTACATAGACTTGGAGGCAAACTGTTACATTCTGATCTCTAGTTTAGGGTGCACTGATTGAAAACCAACACCCTCGCCCCCCACCCCCCCCCGCACCGCTCCCGCCTTGCCACACACACTCTTTAAAGCCAGAGTAAATAGTACAAACAATCAGAATTTTAGGGAAGAAAAACTGACATCTAAGCTACATTTAATATACTATTTAAATATAGCTCTCAGTACAACAGATGGAAGAGAATGCAGTGCAGTAGGAAATGCACAGGCTTTCAACTACCCCAGCCTTTACGCTCCTTCAGGGACCCTCAGACAAGCTGCCTAAACTTTCTGAGTCTCAGTTTCTCTCTCCCTCTTTTTTTTTTTTTTTAGATTATAGTTGATTTATAACATTGTGTTAGTTTCAGGTATACAGAGAAGTGATTCAGAATATACATATATTCTTTTTCTGATTCTCTTCCGTTATAAATTATTGCGAGATACTGAACATAGTTCCCTCTGCTATACAGGAGGTCAATAATCTATTTTATATATAGCAGTGTGTACACATTAATCCCAAACTCTTAATTTATCTCCCCTCCCTTTCTCCTTTGGGCTTCCCTGATGGCTCCCAGGGCAAGGCATCTACTCGCAATGTGGGAGACCAGGGTTGAATTCCTGGGTCGAGAAGATTCCCTAGAGAAGGAAATCCCCTTTCTCCTTTGGTAACCATTAGTTTGTTTTCTATTTCTGTGCCTATTTCTGGTTTGTAAATAAGTTCATTTGTATCACTTTTTAGATTCCACATGAGTAGTATCATATTTGTCATTCTCTGTCTGACTTACTTCACCTAACATCTGTATCCATCCATGTTGCTACAAATGGAGCCTCAGTTTCCTAATCTGTAAAATGGGGCTAAACTGATACTCATCTCCAAGTTGCAAAAATACAGTGAAATTTATTATATGAGAGCAGACAACTAGGAATTGAAAGCAGGGAAAAACCAGATGTCTACGCCATATTCCATGCCGTTCCTTTCCCCTGGGAGACCATCCACCCTTACAGCATCTCCTTTATGCACATGACTTAGAACATTTTCTGAAACCCAATTCAAGATATTCAGTTGCCTATGGGAAATTGCTACATGGAGGTATTAGTATCATCTCAATCTCAGTTCACACAAAATTAAATTCATCTTCCCCGCCCCATATTCTAATCTCCATCTCAACTCCCTTGTCTACCAATTATAATACCCTTCTTCCATTCTACAGTGTTCTAAACTGGTTTTATCCCTCTCCTTCATCCCAAATATCCAGGTTAAGTCAGGAAAATCTGTCCTATTTCAATTGTGTAACGTCTCTGTTCCCCATTTATACTGTTATTTCAAGTTACTGAACAGCTTCCAGGGTGGCCTGTTTCCCCCTCTCTCACTTCAAGTACAGGAAAGGCTCAGATTATTCTTCCTTAAGTCACTCCGAAAAACCCTTCATGACTGCCATTTCTCTCTCCTGTGAATAGCAGTCTTCCCCTACATGTAACACTCTTTCTACCCTGGCCAGGTCCCCTTTCCAAACTGACAGTTGAAGGCTGCTGTACCTTTGTTCAAGCCATTCCTTTCACTGGAATGTCCTTTCTTGTCCCTGCTTTATACTAATGTCTGTCTATCCTCCCACTCTTTCTAAACCCATCCTTAAAGGTCAAATCAAGGCTGATTTTCAGGAACCCCACTCTCCATCTAGTCCATTCTTTTCTGACTTCTCCAACCCCTGAACCCCTAACCACCTCCAATTTAACCTCTCCCTTATCACTGTTCATTGCACCCTTAACACTCATCTTCTAGCCACGATTTTAGTATTTTGAAAGTTTGGGTCCCTTTTTGAAAAAGTCAAATACAGGTTTGTTTTAGGGTAGTATTAATGGATAGAACACCTGAGAGACTTAGTTTACATTTATATCTTAAGATATGTTCATACATTGTTCAGTTTGCTACAAGCCTGTAAGATAGGTTTTATTATTATTCCCATTTTATACCTGGGGAAAATGAGGCACAAAAATGTTAAAGGATTTGGCCCAAATAACTCATTTGGTGACTTTAAACCCATACAGTCTGGCTATACGCCCATATTCCTGCCAGTACACAACAGTGTTTAATTCTCAGATTCCAATATCCCTTTAGAGCAGCAGTAGGGAAAGTATGACAAAAGGCTACTTGTCCACTAAGAGACGATCATTTAGTTGGGGATGGTGAAGTGAGACACATATAACAGACTAAATTCAACTGAATTTTACATTAAGAAAACTTTACATCAACAATATTATGTTGGACTTTCCTGATGGCTCAGTGGTAAAGAATCTGCCTGCCAACACAGGAGGCACAGGTTCGATCCCTGATCTGGGAAGATCCCACATGCCTTGGGGCAACTGAGCCTGTGCTCTAGAGGAATCCAGCCATAACTCCTGAAGCATGCACAACCCAGAGCCTGTGCTTTACAATAAGAGAAGCCACTGCAATGAGGAGCCTGCACACTGCAACTAGAGAGTAGCCCCCATTCGCCACAGTTGGAGAAAAGCAACAAAGACCCAGCACAACCAAAATAATAATAATAAAATAAAATTTTAAAATATGTATTATGTTAAAAGTAAACTATTTTGCTATTATAAATAATGCCACATGTAAAGATTTTGGCATCTAGCATTTACTATACTCTTGGATTACTAAATTAAAGAGTGTCAAATTTTTATGGCCCTCAATATATGTCACCAAACAGTGCTCCAAGAGGGTCAAACCAGCTATTCAGCAAATCAATAAAGTATACTTGAGTCAAAACCACATGAGCAATTAATATTATCCTGTTAACTTTTATCAAAGGTACAGATGAAAAGGGTGTCTGTGTGCCCTTAATTTGACTTATGAGCAAAATTGAACATATTAACATATTAGTTTACTAATTCTCCTTCTGTAAACTAGCTGTTTGTTGCAAAGATGCAATTTTTATACCATAAGAGCTCTTTGTATCATAGAGATACTCTAAATTATGATTTGAATCTTCAGTCTTACTATTGCTTTACCAAAAACAAAAATACCCAAAATTAAACAGGAGGGGGAGGGAAAAAGGACACTCTCTTTCTACTTTTCTATTCTAGTATATTCCACTCAGTATTGTGGCTCCTTAAGTCCATCAGATAGGAGTTGAAAGAAAGAGAAGGAAAAAGAAAACTTTAGGGGAAAGAAAGGGAAAGAAAGAAAAAAAAATGAGTACTAATCAGATAGAGATAAACACATATAGAAGAGAGAAGAGGCAGAAAAGGAAACAGAGCTTGAACAGGAAAAGGTTATAGTAACACCAAGGTTCTCTTAGTGCCCACTGGTTGTTGAGAATACTGATTAGCTATTTAACCATTATTCCAACCTTAAATGCTCTTCTTTATCCAGAAACTATGCTTGCCTCATAACAGGAAAGAAACAGTTGGGGTGGGAAAAAAGAAAGATGGGGCTTAGGCAGTGGCTAGGTGGCACTAGTCGTGAAAAACACGCCTGGCCATGCAGGACACATAAGAAACACGGGTTCAACCCCTGGGTGGGGAAGACCCCTGGAGGAGGGGGCACAGCAACCCACTCCAGTGTTCTCGCCTGGAGAATCCCATGGACAGAGGAGCCTGGTGGGCTTGAGTCCATAGGATCACAAAGTCAGATAGGACTGAAGCAATTAAACACGCACACAGCAGTATTAATGAGGAAACAGGAAGATGACTGTGTGACTTTTGACTAGCAACTGTGAAGTTTCATAATGGAGCTATAAGCAAAATATTAGGAAACACTATTTTACAGGCAGAAGAAATCAGCAAAACGATATAACAGATATCAGTGGCTGCCTACACAGTCACCATTCTCCCCAATCCTCCTAGCCTGGCTAGTGGTGTCCTAATTTTATTCTGGTGTTGCTTCACCCTCTACTTGACTCAGAGGGAAATCCTGGTTAGTCTAAATCAGTTACCACACTCGTGCCTCCCTCTTGCTACAGATTGTTTAAAGATGAGTATACAGCCCTCCCTAACTCCTGTTGAAAGAAAAACCACTGGAAGTTGTCAGCTCAGCATACACAAGTCTTCCAAAAGAGTCACATCCATCTTGGGATGACAAGGAGAGCTAAATGAGGGAAATGTACCTTCCATAAATGATAAAAAGAGAGAGAACTCAGGTCCTTGTGGACGTTATGTCATCAAGCCAAAGAACTAACCCAGCTGGAAGCCAGCCTACCTCTCAACTTGTAAGAGATAAGTTTCCCTTAATGTTTAGCTATCTAGATTTATGGGTTTTCATTTCTTAAAGCTGAATCATACTTAAGTGATTCATAATGAAAAATCGTACAAGACGTGATTGTTATCATTACCATTATCATAATGCTACCAAAAAGGAAGGCACTTCAATACCTTCCCTGCTACTTGAATATCTCAAAGTAAACATGTATTTTCAATTTTTCTATCTTTTGCTGTTTTCCTTATTTTACATTATAACGTACCCAGAAATCAAACACTTCTGTTCAGCAACCTCAAATTTTAGGATAAAAATAGCTTTTAACAGTTTCCTTACTAAACAGATGTCCAAATATTTGGTTGTGGGATATTATAGTAATATCATTTTCACACACACACCAGAAAATTCCTGTAATTTATCAGCCAAAAGTTTTAATGTAAATCTTACTGAACAGCTGATATGAAATCAGAAAGGAGTCCACAAAAGGGAAAAGACTATCACTGCCTAACTTCAGGTCAGTTCAGTCACTCAGTCGTGTTCAACTCTTTGCGATGCCCTGGACTGCAGCACCAGGCTTCCCTGTCCATCAACAACTCACCTCCTAACTTACACCTTTACAAATACACTTGCTTCACACATGAGATGTATACCTGCAACAGACAAGCTGCTTAAGACAGCTGCTAAGACTTCTGTTGAGAATCTTCTTCAAAAGTAGTTGTCCTTTTATGGAATTCCCTGATGTTCCAGGACTTAGGACTCAGTGCTTTCACTGCTGAGGTCTCGGTTCAATGATCCCACAAGCCATGTGGCAAGATCAGAAAGAATTTGTCCTCTTAAAATTTTTTTATAATAAATTTTAAAACATCAAGTTACTAAGTTGGAGTTCATTCACATCCAACCATGAAAGGAAAGAAAATTAGTTCAAATCTCTTCAAATTTCAAAGTTCAAATTTCACAAGCATCTATCATGTACCAGGTACCAGCTAAGCATAGAGAATGTCAGCAATGAACAAAGCATACATGGTCCCTCTTCTCATCAGCTCAGTCTAGACCAGAGGTCAGCAAACATTTTCCCCATAGAGCCACAGAATAAATATTTACACTTGCAGGCCACAAGATCTCTATCACAACTAACCAGTCAACTCAGCCACTGTAACATAAGAGCAACTATAGACATTGTATAAATGAATGAGTGTGGCTGCATCAATAAAACCTTATTTGTGGACAATGAAATTCAGTTATATAATTTTTATGAAATAATTTCTCATGCAAAGATGGTTAACTTTTTTCCACCCATCTGAATATATAGATACCATTTTTAGCATTATTAGCTTGCAAGCCATACAAAGATTTGGCACATGGGCTGTAGTTTTGCCAACTTCTAGATATTCTGGACTAGATATTAACCATATAATTATGTATAGCTCTAAGTGTTTATAGGTAAAATATATAAGGCTGTAAGAACTTAATGAGGAGACATGGCCTAGTTTGAAGGATCAAGGAAGTCTTTTCCCAACAAGTGACTCTGAGGCTGAAACTTGAAGGATGAGTATCAGTCAGCAAGACTAGGGAGAAAAGCAAAGAGCCTCCCAGACAAATGAAAAGCATGTGCAAAGCCCTAAAAGAAAAAAACAAAGTCTACTGAAGAATCTGTGCGGCTGGATTACAAAGATTAAGGAAAAGCATGGTATGAGTCGACAGTGATGCTGGAGAGAGCTAGAGGCGAGCCCACACAGCACTGTGGGCTAGTTTCAGTTGATTCTGGTCTCTGTCTTAAGAGTAATCAGAAACCATTAAAGGGTTTCGAGTAGGTGGGGGACACAATCCCTACACAGCTTTGGATTTTTAAAGCGATCATTAGGACTGCAGCGTGGAGAAAAACTGGAAGGACACATGAATGAATACGGGGGTGACCTAGAAACAAAGTTCTGGCCAGAGATGACAGAAGCTTAGACTGAGGGACTTGTAGTGGAATTCAGAAGGGAAAGAGACAAGATATGGTGACTAGATATGGAATAATGAGAAGCAGGTTTCCTACACGTCTCAGGTTCTCAGTTTCCATACCATGATATTGGTGTCAGTCAGTGAACCAAAGATACTGAAAAAGATGTGTGTATCTGTGTCTACATACTTTGAGTTTAGTTTTGACACACTGAGTTTGAGTTGCCTACAAGACATTCTAGTGGAAGTGGTAAGTAATCAGTGGATATACAGTTTTGAAGCCAGGATAAAGTTGGTTTCAATTCAGTAATTTAGTTTGAGAATTGTCGGCAAATAGGTTGTAACTAAAACCATAGAAGGAGATGGAATTATCACAGAAAGGGTATGGAAGAGCGGTTTTCAACCTTGGCAAAACATGAAAATCATCAGGCCAACTTTGAAACTTTTGATGTCCAAGTAGAACCCCTGGACCAAGGAAATTAGAATCTATGAAAGGAGAATCCAGGAATCGTGGTTTTCTTTTTAAGCTTTCTAAGTGTTTCCAATGTGGTACGAAGATTGCAAAGATAAGACTTAACGGTAACTATAGAATTAATGGTAACTACAGAAAGATTAAGGGACTAAGTGGGTTTCAGGAGTTCCGTCATGGTCCACTGGGTTAAGACTCTGCACTTCCATTGCAAGGGGTAGAGGTCTGATTCCTGGTCTAAGATCAGGGATCTGGGAAACTAAGATTCCACATGCCTCCTGGAGAGGCCAAAATTAAAAAAAAAAAAAGAGAGAGAGTGACTAAGTAGGTTTCTAGTTTGAGTTACCTCATAATGTATCTTTCTGACCTCAGACTTCATATCTCTACATTCCAGTTTAGTTCAAGAGAAAAGACAGTAGTTCTAGTTTATCTCTAATAGTCCTGAGAGTCCCAAAATCTGAGTCAAAGTTATGAAACTGAAATAATTCTCCTTTCTACAGGAACGGGTTGGGGAGGAAGGAGATGGCAAAATATTGAGTTGGCCAGAAAGTTTGTTTGGGGTTTCCCATAATATTTACTAAGGGTTTCTCTGGTGGCTCAGACAGTAAAGTGTCTGCATGCGATGTGGGAGACCTAAGTTTGATCCCTGGGTCGGGACGATCCCCTGGAGAAGGAAATGGCAACCTACTCCAGTATTCTTGCCTGGAGAATTTCGTGGATTGAGGAGTCTGGTAGGCTACAGTCCATGGGGTCGCAAAGAGTCGGACATAAAACCAATTACCAGTAGTAGCATATAATACAAAATATATTTCTATAAGTAAATATCCTCCAAGCCAACAACATTTCTAAATGATAGGATTAACACATCAAATAGTATTTGGTAGTATTTGTTAAGCCTGGGAACTTTCTAACTGGACCAGTTTTGCTTATTATATCATGTTGCTCCCTATCTAGTAACTGCAGCAAGTTCAAAATGGCATGACTTGAACTTGGACATTCCTTATTTCACAGTGTTATTGAGTGGACCCTTTCTAAAGATAAAATGAAGTGCAATTTAAGATACAGGAAGCATATATGTGAACACAGAAACAAAAGCACAGGACTCAGATTCAAGGCAAGGGTAAAGTTTGGATTGATCCCTTAGTAGCTCTGAGACTGCAGCCAAGTCTCAACTAACATCCCAGTCTCAACTTCCTCAGCTGTAAATGGAAATAAAGTCGACTTCAGAATTACTGGAGAAGGTGAAATGCGAAAGGGCTGTGAAAAATAGCTATACAAAAAGTCTCATCATTTTTACATTACTTTTCAGCCAATTTTAATATTAACATTGACTTCTATATTTTAAAGAATGAGTTTTCTATGCATGGGCATCCCTGGTGGCTCAGATGGTAAAGAATCCGCCTGCAATGCCGGAGACCTGGGTTTGATCCTGGGTCGGGAAGATCCCCTGGAGGAGGGCATAGCAACCCACTCCAGTATTCTTGCCCGGAGAATCCTCATGGACAGAGGAGCCTAGCAGGCTACAGCCCGCAGGGTCGTGAAGAGTCCAACAGGACTGAGCAACTAAGCACAGCACATGCTAACAGCACAGTATTCAGAAGATGAAAATAGTCTTCATTCTACGATTCTTCGCTTCAGTTAGAACAAGTATATTTTGTTGGGCACATTTTAACAGAATAACTTAGTCTCCGTTGGTAATTCCCACTACTCTTCAAATTTCATTTTTAACCTCTGACTTCAAATTCCACAAAGCAGGAGACTATGGTTACTATTAAAATTTTTCTAAAGAACGGTTAGCATTCTTAAAAGTTAACCAGTGTTTGTGAACCACTTGTTTCTCATTTTTCATTTCATCCCAAGACAAGATATGAGAGCTAGAAAAACAGTTAAATACGGAGCTCTCAATTTGATGACATGGGGCAAGACCAGAGATCAAGAACAACCTCTCCAACAGACAGATATAAGGGGCAGTTTATTCAACGAGAAAGATTATCCTCCATCCCTCTCACAATTTCTAAGGTTAGAACCAAAGGACACAGAACTTCACAGCACTTGCAAAATCTCCTGACTTCCAAAGCACTACTGTGAGAAATAATGATCTAGCCATTAACGACAAAGACTTTTGACAATTCGCTAAGTAATCTTTCAAAAGCCTCCTTCATTCAAACTGGTTTGTCAATGGGAAAGAACATTTCATAAATCTGAAGATTTATAAGTGAACTTTGAAGTTTAACATTACAAGAATAGAAATTATGTCAGGTTATAACAGAACAAACGAATTATGGAGAGTTGGGAATAAATTTTAAGAGTCTTAGGGAGGATTAGTGCTGTAAAAGAAACTCAAGACTATCTCACTTTTATGTTCACTTCAAAGAGATTTTTAGGCAAAGGCTATCATGTACTGGCTTGTCTTGAGCAACTACTAGTATTAGCAAGTAACTTGCAGTGGTCACTAATAAGAAAACAAAACATAATTAAGAGTTCTATAAACATTTCTAAGAGTTCTTAAGATTCTTAGACACACATATGTGATTCAGTACAAATAATTTTGCCAATAATTTCCTCCTTAATGAAATACAAGTAGGTATAGAATGTGACACTTTATCTAAATCCAAAAACAGGATAATTATTTTGATGACAAATTATTATATTCAGACACTGCCAAGAAAATGAAAATAATACTCGAACAGACTACAAGAGATGAAACAGTTTGGAAGACAATAACTCTTTTATGAGAGTCTACAATATAGCAAGAGACTATGAGGGAAAATAAATTATATGTATTTCAAAAGTGAATCCCTACTACAAAGAGGAAACACACTATATTTACAATGATAAAACCTGCCAGAGCTTTAAAGTTGCTGACGATACCACTGAGAAAAGCTAAGCTGAACTGCAGATTATCACAAAGCACGTTTGTTTTGATGTGCTGTGCAGGTTATCATTAGAGTTTGCAGACAAGCTCCTTTAAGACGTTTTAGCCTCTGCTCCAACTAAAATATAAGCACTGAGCGGAGCACCAGTAGCAAAGAAAAAACCTGCTCAATTCTGCAAACTGACAGTCCCACTGAAAGAATAGGATGGAATGTGGGAAAGGCAAGTGAATTTTAACTTAGATAGTTCAAATTTGAACTTAGAAGAGGATGGCTTGGAGACATTAGTCAATCAGCTCATGGAAAGTGAAACAGCACATGGTTCAGGGCTGGATTCATATTAAATGTTACTTGCCAGCCAAATGTTCCAATCTGTGTATCTATATTCTGTTCATTGACTGTTGCTGAGCCACTATCATGTACAAGGTATAGTAAGGCACTGCAATGAATACATACATGTGGAAAACAAAGAGTTCCTATACTCAAGAAGTTTACAATCCAGTAGAAGGGATGAAAGAAACATTGTGCCTGAGAACACAATCCAGGCCTCTTAGAGAAGTTCATAGTGACATGCAGGCTCACATTTAGAGAAGATGTGCAGCTGCATCCCTATATGGTGTCAACACAACACATATAGATACTATATTATCCCAACTGATGATGTTCCTGAAAGGAGCATTAAAATACAGCAGATTGATAACATTTTACAAATAAAGAATGATGCCAAAACCTCAAATAAGGAAGAAAAAAAAATGATGACCTGCTCTTTGGCACAAAACCTGCTCCTCAATGCTCCACTGAACACTACAAGTCCCTAAAGCTGAACTTAAGGGCATGTGACAGCTGTTGATTGGTTATAGGAAACCACAGGGGCAAAAAAAAAAAACCACAAAACGCACCCCTTAGGGTGCATGACATGCATCTTGTCTGTAGAACACGGCATGAAGCAAACAGTGGCTGTAAGAAGAGGAAAAAACTAGGAAAATATGTGTGACAGCATTCTGAAAAGTAAGGTGTGGAGCTAGTTAAATGCAAGACCTGTTAAGTAGAGTTTGAGTCCAGCATCCATCCCTTCCAAATTTAATTATAAACACGGTACAAGCCATCCATAAACTATCCAATATTTTCCTGTCTCTAAGGCATTTCATATCCAAAAGAGGATGCACAGTAAACCAATTCTTCAGAGAAAGGCAACAGCAAAGATACCATTTTTGTCAAAATAATATTTAAGTAAATAAATATCAGACCAACAACACCCAACTAGATTCCTCTGTCTCCTCTAAAACCTCTAACCAGTTGAAAGGTATTGTGTGATTCCACACCTTTATCTGTTAATATGAAAACTATAGACCTCTCCCTCCTAATACCACTATTTATAGTTTTTCTTTGTTATTCTAACTGAACAGTAAGGTTTAACTAACTAAGCCAATCAGCCTATGATCCTAATAGGAAAAGGAAAAAAAAAAACACACACCAGTAAGCAAACACCCAAAAAGAAATGGACAAACAGGATGGATACTTAATAAAACATAGATGTCCTCCATTCATCTGCAATTCCAGTCATTTTCTGACAGATCTCAGATTTTCAGAACAAGTATGCAGGTTATTTAAAACTGAGTTATATATAGTCATTTAGCAGTAGCAAAACACTTCTGGCATTATCACAGATGCTAGATCTCTGAAGGAATTTTTTCCCCAAAACTAGCGTTTTTCTTCACCAAGAACCGACGAGCCTTTATTTCTAAAAAAAAAGAGCCCTTGTCTCCCGCATAAAACAAACAAGTCAAAGACCACAGTTAAATTCTACGCTAATGAAACTGTGAGATTACATCCCAGGCATTGTCAGAGCCTATTTTTCATACACCACCATCAGACAGTTTGATGCAGTATTCCTGATTGCTTTTTATCGTATTTGTAAATACACTCACTAATCCACTAAATTAGGTAATGTACAAACAGGTCCTCTCAGTTATTAGCGGACAGCAGTCAAGTCCTATTACATCTGATCCTTATACAGTTGTCTAAAACATTTCTATCCAGGTTAAGGGCTCCGATCGGCAAGAGAGAGAGGCAGGTTAGCGAAATTTGGATGGGGGCAGGGTAGACGCTGGGAGAAATCTCTGCATCTCAGCCCTCAGCGACAACACTCAGCCAGTGTGCCCACAGAAAAACTAAATTCGGCACCTCTTCCTCCTGTTACACTGGCAACAAAGAGGGAGTTTCCGTAACGCTCCCGTCACCCTCCAGGTGCCCAATCTCCTTCCCAGCGCAGTCCCCGCGCCCGCAGGGGCCTCCCGGTGTGCGAAGAGGCCTGGGTGTCTGAGGTCAAGGCACCAAGGGGGATGGGGGGGGTGGCGAGCCGCTGGAATCTGGGGAAACCGGGTCGTAGGCGGGCTCCGGGATCCGCTTAAACGCTTGAACCCGGACCGGGGGCAGCCGGCAGGAGAAAAGGGACAGAATCTCCAATAGAGCAGAAACTGTAATAAGGTGGGAGATGGGGCGAACAGCCCAAGCTGGAGCTACTCCTCCAGCGAGCACAGAGGATAGTCTGTGGATGTGGAGCGGGCGGACTCCAAGGAGGTGGGAAGCGAGGAGGCAGGCCCGGAAGGCGAAGGAAGGGGGGTGCCACCTGGGGCAGAAAGCAGGCGTCCTTCCTGCCTCTACCTGCGGGCTGGCGGGACGCGCCGCTCAGGTGTGACTAGGAGGCGGCGGCCAAGTCCGCAAGGGGGCGCCCCGGGGGGCCGCGCTGAGGCGCCTGCCAGTCGGCTGCCCTGGGAGCCAGCGCGGGGGGCAACGGCGGGACAGGGGGAGGTGCGGGTGGGGGACGTCTCTGGAGTGCACGGTGGGCTGAAGGGAAGCTCGCGGGTCGTGGAAGGCGGCGGGAGACACGCCGCGCGGCGCGGGGGAGGCATCCGGGTGGGCGGCCGGGAGGCGGGAGCCCCTCACCTGCGCGGCTGAGGAGGCGGAGCTGCAGCAGCCCATGGCGGGGCCGGAGGAGCCCGGAGGCGGCGCCGGGCGCGCAGCTACGCCCCGGAGCCCCTCGGCATGCGAGCCGGCGGGCGCCCTGGGAGGGCGCGGCCTGTCCCCGCACGACTCGGCGGCGGCGGCGGCGGCGGCGGCTCGGGCGGCGGCGGGTACTCAGGAGGCGGCGCGGCTCGGAGAGGGCGCCGACCACATCCCCCGGCGGCGGCGGCAGCGGCGACGGCTGTGGCTGCGCGGTTCCTGCTCCGCTCCTGCTACTGCAGCTGCTCCCCAGCGGAAAGGGGCGGGCGGCGGCGGCGGCGGCGCCTCCCCTGTCCCCCGCCTCCCGCCTCCCGCGCCCAGTCCCTCTCCCGCTCCCTCTCCCGGGCCGCCGCCTCCTCAGCGCCGCGCGCGTCTCCCATCAGACTCCCCGCCCCCAGTGCAGCGCCGCGCGGGCGGTCGGGCGGCTGCGGCCAAAACTAGGCCGGGCCCTTCGGCGCGCGTCGGGGCCTGCGCGGTACCGAGCCCATTTAGCTGTGGCACCGAGGCAGAGCGCTACCTCTGCGCGAGAGGGCGCCTGAGGCTGGGGGCACACGAAGGCTGGGCAGGCTCGCAGCCGAAATGGGGTCGGGTTGTTTCCGGACCCGGGAAGCACCGGCGAGGCTTGCGGAGCTGTTCTGTATCCCTATCGGGCTTGCAACCGGAGGACCTTAATGGTTTTTTAGCTCTCAGGTGACTGATTTTTATCCAGAGGAAAGCGTACGCAGTAACCCCGTGGAGAAGTCAGGGGTGTGACAGAGGACAAGGAGAAACAAGCATCTGTTGCTACTCGCCCCATTTTGCTGATGTGGAAACTAAGCCTTGAAGGCACCAAGAGTTTGATGGAACGCACCCAAGGTCGAAACTGTTATAAAGGGACGAAAATAAGGAAAAGGCAAAAAATTCTCCAGGTCTCTAAATTCAGAGACATATTGGATCTGAACGAAACTTTACACAGAATAGTCCACACACACACAAATGAGTATTAATTCATCATATCAAAACATATGTATACCGCAGGCATACTAAGTTCCAGTAATTTACAAGCACTGGGAAAAAGAGGTGAACAAAAGTGCCAAAGTTCCTGCTCTCTTAAAATTCCTTGTTGTTCCGTGAATACCTTAGGCAGTATCAGCAAGTTAAGAGTAAGTGCTGTCACCATCTTCGAGAACTACAGCCCCAAGAGTTTGAGAAAGTGTGATATGAGAACAGTCAAAATGTGGCAGGAATAAAACTACAGATCATGCTTAACATTAAGAGAACCACTTACAAGGCACTGTTTTAAACTTGTTCATGTTTCCTTTCATCCTGTCAAAGAATGTCTTAAAGACAGAATCAGCTAAGGGGAAAAAAAGCTTATTTGTAAAGGTGCAAAGGAGACTAACCCCTGACTGCCAAATGAAAGCAAGTTTTAAAGTTTACTCAAAACCTAAGAGGAGTGGAAATAGTACAGAAGTGGATCTAAGCAGAGGAAAGTCAAGATGGGAACCTAGGGATCGCTAAAGGAAAGGCCAAAGAGGAATTCCCAATTGGTGTGTTTCAATTCTCTAGGTCTGTTACCAGGGATGAATCATTTCTCTAAGTCTCTTTCTCCTGCTCTGTGAAAAACAGGTGATAAGGATGACCAGGAAGAGCTGTTGTCAAGACTAAACACTATATGAAAGCACCCAGTAGGACAGTAGGGGCTTCCCGGGTGGCGCTAGTGGTAAAAAACCCACCTGCAATGCAGGAGACCTGGGTTCCCTCCCTGGGTCAGGAAGATCCCCTGGGGAAGGGAATAGCAACCTGGTCCAGTATTCTTCCCTGGAGAATTCCATGAACAGACGAGCCTGGTGAGCTACAGTCCATGGGGCTGCAAAGAGCTGGACACAACTGAGCGACTAATATGTCATTTTCAGTAGGACAGTAAGGACTCAGTAAGTACTGCTTGAGATTATTAATTCTTCCTCTGCATTCTCCCTATATTCTCTTCCAATTTGATCAGAGGGTAAACCATACCACTGGGCTGTGAATCCTAAGAGTGTTACCAGTAACCATTAGGCCATTAAACAGAAGTGAAAAAAATAATACTTCCATGGCTCTGGTCCCAATTCTGATTGTGAACTCCACAATTAGATTGTAAACTCCCTGAAAACATGCTATAGCATTTTCTCCTTTGTGTCTTTCTCAGCTCTCAATTGTTTGTCAATTATTCAGTGCAACCGGGAATTTAAAAACCTTCCCTTGAGATTTTCCCTCAAAGCATCAAAGTACATCTTGTTTTTTAACTGAGGAAGGAGGCTGAAAGTAAAATTACAGTCTTAAGAAGCCATCTGTCTTACTTCTTTATAATCAAGGAGAGGGGAGTTTGTTTCTCTTAGCAGTATCAATACGGGAGCATTTCTCTCAGATTATAAAAATCTTTTTGGCTAGTGTAGTTATCCTGTGTAGCAGCTAGTGCTTATTTTGTAATTAGAACTGCAGAAGCTGACAAATACATAACAGACTCTGGCAGTGCTTCAGGAAAAAAAAAAGTTCATTTCATATTTTTTGGAGGTGTCTTTCCTAGACAAGGATGATGGGTGAATATAATTGAAAGGGAGCACATTCCTCCGTACTTGGGCTGATCTGAATTTCAGTTTTCCTTTTATGGGTTAATGGAACTAAGAGTTCTAAGGTTCTGCTAGATGCTTTGTAAATATACTGATTATGTATATATGTACCATATATGCATATGAATGTGATGCTTTTAAGTTATACGTTGTCATTAGCAAGAAAGAAACAGCTCCCCAATTGATATTCTGTACCTTCGAAGAATGAATCTCTTTCCTTCATGCCCAAAGAAGCCTCATAAAAGGAATGATTTAGAAGGGGGCAAATTACTGTTCCTTTTCATCCGCTCTCATAAGCAAGCTCAGATAGCAGTCAATGAAATTAAACTACATCAAATTCCGAAATTGTGAAAGGATCACTCTAGCTGGTGACTGGGGTACTGATCTTATCACCATGAGATGTCATTGAGGGCAAACCACTTGGGAAGGACTCAGGTTTTCTCTTTTGAGAAAAAGAGGAGTTAAAAAAAAAAAAAAGCTTATATGAGAACAGCATCTACACTAACCAGAATAAAATTATAAGGTCTATCAATCTTGCTGCTGCAGGGTAAAATCAGATCAACAGCTGAGCCAGCCAGAAATGCTTCCCAGTGGTCTAGTATTGCATAATTGGCCATGTGAATTTCAGTGTTTCCAGCTTCAAATGGAGGGCTTGGTGCTGGTCACTCACCTAGGGAAAACATGGAACTAATGCTCTTTCTGGATATTAATAAAGCCCAACTGATTGTTCACATGATTTCAGATCTGGGGGTAAAAGAAATTCAGATGCATCTATATGTGTGTATGTCTATAACTGCTCAGAGGAGTCCTTTATTAAAAAATTTTTAATTTGTGGTATTTGGTGCTTTGGCTGTGTTATTTACATTTTAGCACACACTGTGTTCACAGTCACATCCCACCAAGAGCACGTTTCCCTCAGCAGAGCCCTGGATTCCAGATCTGTCTCACAACCTCCTCCTCGAAGCTATTCCCATGCCACTCCTGGGAAACGCTCCAAAACTGAAAACTAATTGTAACCAAAAGGGCTGTAACTGTTCACTCATTACCAGAGAGGCAAGATCAGGTCTCTATTTGAAAAGATTGAAATGTATCCCAGCCTCCTAGTTAAACCCTGAAGTTAGAAACCCCGGGAAAAGAGCTTCCCTGAACTCAGGTATGTGACAGAAAAAGAAAACATTGTTCCCAGTCAGCTCCTGGCGAGAATCATTATTCCTTAGCTTTGCGACTTTGCTCCTGCCCACACTTGTAAGCTGATGTTTCACCAGCCTTAATTAAAAACTCTGGCTTTTATTTATTTTCACTGAGATTTTCATTACAAGATCAAACAACATTTAAGTTCTCTAAAAATACTTGCTGTGAACTTGTGTTCATAGGGGTGTGGCACTTCCCTATTACTTTTCTGAAAGTCATTTTTTAAAAATCTGTAGATATTCATTTATCCAATTTGTTTTATTGAGTCTCTCTTATGAACTAGGCACATTTGATTAAGTATCTTGTATGCCTGGTGTGCTGCAGTCCATGGGGTCACAAACAGTCGAACACAACTTAGCGACTGAACAAAAACAACAAAAATGCTAACTTGAGTTCCAGGGATTTGATCTGTTTCTAACATAAAACTAGTGTTGGTTTATATGTCAGTTCAGTTCAGTTCAGTCGCTCAGTCGTGTCCAGCTCTTTGCGATCCCATGAATTGCTGGCACCAGGCCTCCCCATCCATCACCAACTCCTGGAGTTCACTCAAACTCACGTCCATCAAGTCAGGGATGCCATCCAGCCATTTCATCCTCGGTCGTCCCCTTCTCCTCCTGCCCCCAATCACTCCCAGCATCAGAGTCTTTTCCAATGAGTCAACTCTTCACATGAGGTGGCCAAAGTACTGGAGTTTCATCTTCAGCATCATTCCTTCCAAAGAACACCCAGGACTGATCTCCTTTAGAATGGACTGGTTGGATCTCCTTGCAGTCCAAGGGACTCTCAAGAGTCTTCTCCAACACCACAGTTCAAAAGCATCAATTCTTCGGTGCTCAGCCTTCTTCACAGTCCAACTCTCTCATCCATACATGTCCACTGGAAAAACCATAGCCTTGACTAGACGGATCTTTGTTGGCCAAGTAATGTCTTTGCTTTTAATGTGCTTTCTAGGTTGGTCATAACTTTCCTTCCAAGGAGTAACTGTCTTTTAATATATTATTTTATTTATTTATTTTTGGCTGTATTGGGTCTTCATTGCTGTGTGGGCTTTTTTCTCTAGTTGTGGAGAGTGGGGGTATTCTCTAGTTGTGGTGCATGGGCTTTTCATTGAGATGACTTCTCTTGTGGAGCACAAGCTCTAGACACAGGCTAAATAGTTGTGGTTGCTCCGAGACATATGTACCCTGCACTGGTTGGTGGACTCTTCATCACTGAACTGCCCCTGGAGCCCAGTGTTGGCTTTTATTTTGGGCTGGTGGGTGAGGAAGAAGGGGAAGGAAGGCAGGATTATGAATATTCATTTGAGGAAGGAAAGAGGCAATTTGTAAAATAGGGAAATCCATTTATTTCAAACTGTAGTTCTTGAGCCATTATAATGATCAGATACTAGCTAGATGCCAAAGATTCAAAAATGAATAAAGGACATTCCTTACCCTTAAGTCGTTTATATTTTAGTGAAGTGGAAAGACATTAAAGCCAAGATTTTGAGTATGTCGTGTTTAAATGTAATGAGAACAATGAGTCCATGTGCTGTATAAACTCAGAAGCACAGAGATAAATTTATTTTGCTTCCTAAAAAAATTGTTACATTACAATTCTCCCCTGTACCCCCTTTTATTATTAACTCCACTAGACATGTTCCCACTGTGTACTGAAAGCCTAGAAAACAGCTTGGTACCCAAGAATGTGCCATAAACATCTCTTCAATGAATGAGTGAATTTTCTCAGTATGAGTTCCTGGAAATTTAGATTTATAAATTAAATGCGTAGAATATCTCAAAGAAAAGGTTATCTGAAATATTAAACAATCATTTTTAAATTTTTTTGCTTTTTCTCTTATGAAACAACAGAATAAAACTATTTACTTATATAAAACTGTAAGTATGAAAGTGTTTTTCTTTGGAAGACCACTTGGCTTCTTTGGTCACCACCACTTCTTTGGTCACCACCACTTCTTTGGAAGACACCATGGCTAGCTAGCTAGCTAAATTGTTTCAGTCATGTCTGACTCTTTGCGATCCCATGGACAGAGGAGCCTGGAGGAGGCCTGAAGGCTCCAGTCCATGGGAATTTCCAGGCAAGAATACTGGAGTGGGTTGCCATGCCCTCCTCCAGGATCTTCTTGACCCAGGAATCAAACCTGAGTCTCCTAAGTCTCCTGTATTTACAGGAGGGTTCTTTACCACTAGCGCCATGTGGAAAGTTCAGAAGGCACCATAGCCTTAGTAAAAGAGATCAACTACATAACCCTTTTAAAACTCCTTGATACAAAATGTTTCATAAATAACTGCAACCAACTGCAACCAACAAATAGATTAGTAGTACTTGCAAAGTGATTTGTGAAAGTTCTCCTGCTATGATCTGAACGTCTCCCAAAGTTCATGTGTCGAAATCCTAATGCCAAAGATGACAATATTAGGAGATATAGGCCTTTGAGATGTGCTTAAGTCAGAAGGATGGAGCCCTCACAAATGGAATTAGTGTTCTGTAAAAGATATTCCAGAAAGTTCCCTAACCCTTCCACTATGTAAGGACACAAGAAATTGTGATCTGCAACCTAGAAGAGTACCTTCACCAAAACCCTGATGTGCTGACATCTAGATTTTGTTCTTGCTAACTCCACAGCTATGAGAAACAAATTTCTGTTTCTCACAGAAATCGCTTATAAGCGATCCCAGTGTATGGTATTTTGTTATAGCATCCTGTATCCTTAATACTAAAAAACTCCTACTTAAAAAAAAAAAAAACAAAACAAAACAAAACAAAAACAGAAAAATGGGCAAAGGGCATAGCAGACAAAATCCACAGTGAAAGAAATACAGGGACTAATAAAATGTGAAATGCTGCTCAACTTCACTAATAATAAAACTGTAAGTTAAAAAATTAGGAGCTATTATTCCTCACCTAAAACTCCAGCAAAGATTTAAAAGCTTGACAGTATCCAGTGTCAGGGAAAGTCACAATCCTCTCATATACTATTGATAGAAATATAGTTAACTCTTTCTGAGGAGGAATTTAAGAATTTATACCAAAGCTAAAAAGGGTGCTTTTTTTTTTTTTTAACCTCAGCAATTCTTCTCCCAGGAATGTATGTAACAGCAGTAGAGTCTTGTTTTTAATAAGGAAAATTTGGGGAAAACCTACATTTCTGTAAGTCTTCCCTGGTGGCTCAGCTGGTAAAGAGTCTGCCTGCAATGCGGAGACTTGTGTTGAATCCCTGGGTCAGGAAGAATCCCCTGGAGAAGGAAATGGCAACGCACTCCAGTATTCTTGCCCGGAGAATTCCATGGAGAGAGGAGCCTGGTGGGCTACAGTCCATGGGGTCTATAAAGAGAATATTGATTAAGCAACTGGGTAAATAATAGGAAATACTATACAGCTATTTAAAAGTATGAGATAAATTAGTATTCACTGACAGAAAGATAACTAAAATAAACCATCAACTGAAAAAGCAATTTATAAAACAGTATTGTGATAGAATTCTATTTATGTGAAGTGTGTGTGTGTGTTTGCAGAAGAGGTTGTGAGGAATATGCATGACTCTGTTAAGCAGTTACCTTTGGAGAGGGGATAGAGGTAAACTGGAGTGAAATAGAGCAAGACAGAAGGGAGAGAGTTTCTTGATTATTGATTCCTGTATTGTTTGTAGTTTTGACAAAAGCAAGTATTGTTTTTTTAAAGTATATTAAAATATTTTAATAAAATAATTGTAAGAGGACAGGGTCCTCCCAAATGACCTATCAATGTTGGAGAAACAGATCACTATTAAGCAATGTTTATAAAATGTATTAAGCTGGTCCTTGAACAGCAGTTAGGTTCAAGGTCACAAAAGGACTGAAGCAAAAGTGCAGGTTTAGAATTGAGTAAGATCTGGGAATTCCGTGGCAGTCCAATGGTTTTAAGACTCCAAGCTCTCCCTGCCAAGGCCCCAGGTTGGATCTCTGGTCAGGGAACTAAAATCCCATAAGCCCCATGGCATGGCCACACACACACAAAAAAGAAATGAGTAAGAGTTGTTGGCTGTTCTTATTATCCATTAATGTATCACAAACCAAACTAAAACTTGGTGATTTAAAACAGCAACAACTATTCATGGTAACCTCTCATAGTTCTGGGGACTCAGTAACCTCGACTAGGCAATTCTCACAGAACAAACAGACAGTGGATGGGTCAGGAGTCATTTCAAAGTCTTCTCCCTCGCATGTCTGGTGTGCTGGAGGCTGGCTATTGGCTGTTGGCCAGAAGTTACTGCATGACCCAGGTTTCCTTGCAGCATGTGGCTGGGTTCCAAGAGTGAGCATCCCAAGAGGACCAGGCTGACTCTGCATTATCTTTTATAACCTAGCCGCAGACAGCAGAGAGCATGACTCTTGCTGTAGTCTTAGGCCCATCCAGATTCAAGAGAAGAAACCGTAGAGATGACCACCATCCCACCTTCAACTGAAATATCAAAGTCACATTGTGAGAGGAGTGTGCAGGATAGGAGGTATTGTCGTGAGCTCTCCAATTTGCTACATGCAGTTCCCAACACTCTCTCAGGTTTTTCTGACAGGAGCCAGCTTCTCCCATCTGCATTATCCAATGGCATCCATAAGCCCTGGAGTGTGTACCTCCTACAGGCAAAAGGAGCAGGGAATTTGGAACAAATAGGTAGTAAGAGGAGCTTTTCACTTTAAAAAGATCACTGTGGTGATATCCTACAAGGAGGTCTAGAGGAAGGAGAGATTAAATAATAAAAACAGTAGGTGCTGAAGCTCTTGCCCCTACTCATCAACTCCCCTGCTCAATTCAGCAAAATGATGCCTAAGTATGATTGACAGGAGTCCTCCATATTCTTAGCAAAGCATTCAGTCTTCAGGATGCTCTCAATGGGTCTCAATTCTTACAGAACCAGATACTCCTATGCCTGGCAGGAAATTACTGGACCATGGAAAGTAATTGAACTTTGTGAGAATACCAAGGTACCACTTCAGAGATACTGATATTTCTCCCACTGAGCAAAGGACATAGACTACCAGGGAATGAAGCCTGACATGACCACCAACTTGCTCACTTCCCAAGCATTCCAATAGTTTGTCTTCTAGTGTGGTGCCGAAGAGCAAAATGAAGGGGAAGTGGGGAGGGAGGTGGTGAGGTCTGGCTGGACTAGCAACTGGAAGCTTAACTACAGTCATTCCCAGCTTCCCTCAAGTCCTGTTAAGAGATTTGTTTCGGGCTATGAAAATTGTAGCATCAGACTGGTTTTTAACGTTTTCTTTTTCTCCAACTATTATTATTTTATTGGAAAAACTGTCAAAATCCACCTGTTCTTTTTCTCAGAGCTTCTTTCTTCCTTTCTCATTGGCATTAGACAGAGTCATTTCCCTAATACTATGTAATTTAGAAGAGGCTGTGTCAATTGCACAAAATATTTCTAATCTCCATAATTAAGATGCTGCTGGTCTGACAGCTTTGCTCTCTTACTCCCCCTCAGCTAGTTGCAAGGATGTAGAAAGACATTTAAAGGGAGTACTAAAGCAAAAAATGACATGCTGTTCCCCTCCTGAAGGGCCGTCTCACAACTATCCCACTCTCCCCAGGCTCCCTCCTGAAGAGTTTCATTTAATACTTCTTCATAAGTAGAAAAGAGAGACTCTGCCAAGGTCCTCCAGACTGTCTCTCCATTCCCAGAAAATGTATGCTGTGTGCTCAGTTTGACTCCAGAGAAAATCCACATTGCACCTCCTTAAGACCTGCTCCTGAAGCCAACGTCTTAGCACAGCATTTGACAACAGAATGCATGCGTGCATGTTAAGTTGCTTCAGTCATGTCCAACTCTTTGTGACCCTGTGGACCAGGTTCCTCTGTCCATGGAATTCTCCAGGCGAGAGCACTGCAGTGGGTTGCCATGTCCTCCTCCAAGGAATCTTCCTGACCCAGGTATCAAACCCATGTCTCTTATATCACCTGCACCGGCAGGAAGGTTCTCTACCACTAGTGCCACCTGGGAAGCCCTTGACAACAGAATCCAGTTCAGTTCAGTCACTCAGTCGTGTCTGACTCTTTGCAACCCCATGAATCACAGCACACCAGGCCTCCCTGTTCATCACCATCTCCCGGAGTTCACTCAGACTCACGTCCATTGAGTCCGTGATGCCATCCAGCCATCTCATCCTCTGTCATCCCCTTCTCCTCCTGCCCCCAATCCCTGCCAGCATCAGAGTCTTTTCCAATGAGTCAACTCTTCTCATGAGGTGGCCAAAGTACTGGAGTTTCAGCTCTAGCATCATTCCTTCCAAAGAAATCCCAGGGCTGATCTCCTTCAGAATGGACTGGTTGGATCTCCTTGCAGTCCAAGGGACTCTCAAGAGTCTTCTCCAACACCACAGGTCAAAAGCATCAATTCTTCGGCGCTCAGCCTTCTTCACAGTCCAACTCTCACATCCATACATGACCACAGGGAAAACCATAGCCTTGACTAGACGGACTATAGTCACTAGTTAATTTGGGTCAGACAATTGAAGACCAAATTCCAAAATCAGAGAGAAATTTAGATGTGAGAAATAGCATGAAACTTTGAAGATCATGCAGTCTATTTTCCTCTACTTCTGGAAAAAACAGAAGACTGTGATTCACCCAGATTGCCACACATTCCATGTTTCCTTCTGCCCCTTGCTAGTTTGACAATGTTTTCAGGTATAGCCTATAAAGTCTCATACCATCCTCACAATATTTCTATTAAGTCAAATTCAGTATCACTATTTTAGAGTTTAGGAACATGAGGTATGAAAAAGTAGTCTCAATAGACTGGGTTATGCTGCTACAATAAGTTTACCCTCAAATCTATGCGCTTTCATAGAATAGAGGTTTATTTCTCCTTCATGGTCTGGATGGCACACAGTCAGTCTGGATGGAGAGAGAGATGAGTAGTAATGTCTATTCCATACAGTCATTCAGGTCCCTATTTTTATGAAGGCTCCATGATATTATAACTGCAACCTGTGTAACTTGAAGTCTTCCAGTCTCTCAGAGATAAGAAAGAACTGGATAATTACCTGTGGATGTTTCACTGCTTCTGCCAGAAATGGCATACAGTGCTTTGGGTGCATTTCATTAACTAGCACTAATTATACATCTCACATGAGGGTAAGAGGGAGGAACTGCAAGAGAAGAGGACTATTTGGTAAGCATGACTGTCACTGTTTTATAAAGTAATAATTTGTAAACCATCTCACGGCTATTAGGTGGCAGGATTGTCATCAAGATCTAAGCTGACTCCAGAAGCTATGTTCTTACCCACTGTATTTTCTTTTACATCACTTCATAATGCCATTTTAGGGACAGAAGTGGCTATTTTGTAGGAAGCCTCTGTAGCATAGTGGAAAGATGCCTGGGCTTAGATGGGTGGGCTTGCATAAGCATTTTGCCACTTCCTAGTTGTGAGGTCTTGGGCACGTCCCTTAGTCTCTCTGCTAAGAGCAGTTTTACCATCTCTAAAGTAGAAGTGAATAAAACCCAATAATCATTGTTACAGGCATGAGAACCTCCATGACCTGTAACATGCTCTCAATGAGTGGTTTTCCTGTCCCTCTTTCTGTTATGCAAGTGCTTTGCTAGGATGTAAGTCCTTCTATAGTAAGAGCTTTGGCTAATAGTTGTAGTTGAAATTTTGCCAAGGAAAGACTCCAGTAACCTGATCTAAAACACTTCCAGCATTAAAGTTCTGATTCTATTACCAGTCTTTTTCCTGACATCAGCAATTTCCTTCATGTGTTGCCAAGCACAACTCATTCATGACTTCAAGTAAAAGGAAAGGATAATGTCACAGTAAAATTAAAAGTTGTGGCTTGAGAGCAGTTTCACATTTAAAAACAG
Organism: Nanger dama; assembly: GCA_917880005.1. Lineage (NCBI taxonomy): Eukaryota > Metazoa > Chordata > Mammalia > Artiodactyla > Bovidae > Nanger > Nanger dama. The sequence goes on along the minus strand of CAKJTW010000025.1, from coordinate 21,522,024 downwards.
TGGAAATGTTGGAGCCTCTCTAGGAAGTAAATGTCAAAGTGTATTAATGTAGAGTGAGCACCAATGCCTTAAGGTATTAACCTGTTGAGAAAGCCCATTTGGTATCATTGTAGTTTCTCCTAAACTCTGAAAAATGGTCTTTTATATTATTTTAATGTTATTTAGAAAAAAGAATTAAACGTCTATTAAAGCAGCCAGGTATTAGAAAAAGTGTCTTTTAGAAACCTACTGGGCCATTTTCTCTTGGGAAAGGAAAGTATAATGTTTCTTATGGAAAGGTGCATTGACTCTTTCAGGCCCCTGGGTGATTGTTTAGGTGAGTATTGGTAGAGATAATTGATAACTTTTGGTTCCAAGGCTCATGGCAAAAGTAATGAACTTCCCAAAGCAAGTTTCTTTCTCAAAAGGAGCCTGAAGCATACAACTCTTATTTCTTACTTTCCCTTTCTTGTTAGCAACTCAAACATCCTGACATAGTGTTGGAAATCTTTGGCTCTGGAGTCAAGACAAATGTGGATTTGATAACCAGCTCAGCAAATTACTAGCTGTGGGGCCTTGTGCAAGTCACACACGCTTTCTGAGAGCCCCCGTCCTTATCTGTGACACTGCACTGAGATTATTAAATGAAGGAAATCTAACTTTGCAAGGTGACAGTGGTGTACTGGCATGATTGGCACCTGCGACAGATCATTTTTAATTCACTCCTTTAGATGCAAAAATTATTATCAGTGATAATCATTTTTCTTAATTTATTCTAGTTTCAAAACAATTAACAGTTAAAAAATAAATTTAGTTAAAATGTATGTTTTGTATGAACGAATATACGCACTTACTAAACAAGGTATTACACTCTGTGGTTCACCATTTTTAAGTTTTTAATTAAAAAATCAAATTGTCATGTAGAATCATTGTTTTGTTTCCAATTTTGTTTCTTTGTCTTTAGAGACAGTGTGCTATCCTTGTTTATTCATATTTACAGTTTAAATGTAGGGATATATTGTACTACAGGGCTTGGAGATATGAACAGTCCTCTAAGTGAGCCTGAACAGCTCCCATCTATTATGAACTTACTGTCAAAAGCAAATTCATGAAGCTGTGTCCACATGTGTCAGGGTGGCCTATGTAATTGGGCGTTCTCTGGGTTAACTTCTGGATTAACTTCCATGTAGAATACAATGTGTATTAAGAGGTAATTTGAAGTTTACATACACACACACAGATACATACACATATTATATAATAAATATCATGTACACATATTATGGGGCTTCTCAGGTGTCACTAGTGGTAAAGAACCCACCTGCCAGTGCAGGAGACGTAAGAGACATAGGTTTGATCTCTGAGTTGGGAAGATCCCCTGGAAGAGGGCCTGGCAACCCACTTCAGTATTCTTACCTGAAGAATCCCATGGACAGAGGAGCCCGGAGGGCTATGGTCCATAGGATTGCCAAGAGTCGGACACAACTGAAGCAACTTAGCATGCACGCACACGTATTATATTACATACACATATGTACATATTAATATTATATGATTATATATATATATATATATGTATTATTACAACACAGCAGTTTGGAAGATAGACCAAAGATGCTGTAGTGAAAAGCATTTTATCATTAACATTGTTCAAAATTGTGAGCACATGGTGATAATAAAAAGCAGATAAACTAGACTTGAGAGGTTTTTAAAATTCTCTCCAGATAACGCATGCTCTATTGTCGCACCCAGGTCAGCCACACCCCCTTGTCCCTCCTTTGGCACACCACTGCGAGTTCCTGGCATATACTTAGCATGCAAGTCTTCTGAAACCAGAAAGATTTCTAAGGTCTTACTTTTGTGCTGCAGAGAAAGAAAAACAAAGACATAAAAATATAAGTTAAAGATGTAGCATTATCTTTTTGTAAAGAGTAATGTTTTTCTGTAAAAACAGCAATAGATGCTTTTAATTTAGAAATATACGAAAGTATTTTTTTAAGAACTCAAAAAGCAATAAGAGCCCCTGTAGTCACATTATCCAGCAACAATAATAACAATCATTAATTGATCCCAAGAGCTGTACATTCATTCCATTATTTTAATCCTTACTGTGAATTTAGGCAGTAGCTTCATTTTCAACTTTTTTTTGTTGTCTTTTCAAGTCTTTCTATTTCTTTTCTTTTACAGAAGCAATAATTGAGACCTAAAGAAGTTATATAAGGAGACCAAGATTATAAGCTCAAGCTCATTATTAGCAAAACTGGGATTCAATACAGATGTTTGACTAAAGCCCAATCTCTTAACAGCTCTGCTATTTTATACCTTTTTAACCTTTCTTCTAGAGATTCATTCTAGGAAATAAAACTGTTTTCAAAGGTTTATGAGTGAGAACATTTATCAGAGTGATAGCTGTATGTAGATGGGAGAAAGATGAGAAGGAAGCAATAATGAATCACCAGTGGTTAATTCCCCATTACTGAACTATTGGTGTTCATTCCGTTGTACATATATTTCCATATTTTCTGAAATTTCTATAATAAAAAAGTGTAACCTACAAAAAGTTGGAAAAAATGTGCTGGTAAATGTTTGGTGAATCTTCAACTCATCAATCACTGAATCCTGATTTTCACACCAAAGTTTTATTAAAATGTTCTGTACAGCTCACACTTTTCAGCAACGTCTGGACTAGGCTGGAATTAAATGTCACTTTGCTGTCTTCTCTCATATCTCCTTTAACCCTCAGCTGTTAGTGGCTTTTCTTCTACCAATTCTTTATTGCTCCTAACCTTCCCAGAGAGATGGCATTCATTTACTACTTTGACTGCATTTTTAAAAGACACCCAATTCCTTTCTCTCATTAGGAAATTAAAGAAAGATTTAGACAACTTAGCTTTCTCCAAACAGATGGAATATTTTTTCTTTTTTTTTGCCATCTTTTAAAAATTTCTTCCTCATGGCTAAGCTTTCTCCAGAAATTTTGGACATGGTTAGCAGTTTTCATTACAAGCATAAGCTTCCTGGATATCCAGGCGTAATTTGTTAGCTGTGGGACCTCAGCATGTTTTTTCACTTTGGACTCATTTTTCTCATGTATAAAATGAAGACACATATATGTTTAAGTGAACCACTTTGCTGTATGGCAGAAACTAACACAACACTGTAAATCAACTATATTCCAATATAAATTAATTTGAAAAAAATTGAAGACACAGAAGTCACTGAGCTCCAAAATTCCTGCCTAGTCTGAACCCTTAAGTAAAAACAGACCAAGTAATACTGGGCATTAGGTCTTCTGGTCCTAGTGCTGAAGGAGGATGTAATAAATATTCAGCTCTCTGAATGGTGCCCGAACAAGGGGCTTAGAGTATAGAAACTGAAGGTAGTATTGAGGAGTGGGTGCTTTCAGATTTTGTCTTGGAATTCTGTGGCTTCTGTATAGAAGTGCCCAGATGTGGATTTCTTTTTGTTTATCCTGCTTAAGAATGGCTGAAAATTTTGAACCGTTGTGGATTCTGGCTTTACTGGTTTTGGAAAAATCTCTGCCATTTAATATTCAATTTATTACCTCTAGGGGCAAAATTATATGAACTCTGGGAACTGCTTTAAAATGCACCAACAAGGAATTCCCTGGCGGTCCAGTCGTTAGGATTCCCTGCTTTCACTTGTCCAACAGCAGAGTACCTGGGGTCAATTCCCGGTCAAGTTACTAAGATCCTGCAAGCCAAGAAAAGTCTCCAAAAAAAAAAAAAAAACAACCACCAAGAAAGAACATTAAGAAAAAGAAAAATGGGAAAATAAAGGAATGTGGTAAAATCTTGATTATCCGGATGATGAACATACTGGATTTACAGTGCTATTCCCTTTATTATTTCAAATATGTTTAAATAATTTTATAATAATAGCAAAGAGATATAAGAGGCACATGAGTCTCTTGGTATGAAGAAGCTCCTTCTGGAGCTTAAATGGAGGTGTACATCAGAGCTTTCATTTCTTTCCTCCCTGTCTCTTAGTACTCATATTTTTCATGTTTTTATTTTCCATGTGACATTCTAAGTAATTTCTTCTGGCTTATTTTTAGTTCATTTATCCTGTATTCAATTATATTTCATCTGTTTGTTGCTGTTCAGTCACTAAGTTGTGTCCGAGTCTTTGGCACCCCATGGACTCTAGTCTGCCAGGCTCCTCTCTCCTTTGGGTTCTCCAGGCAAGAATACTGGAGTGGGTTGCCATTTCCTTCTCCAGGGAATCTTTCTGGACCAGGGGCTGAACCTGCATCTCTGGCATTGGCAGGCAAATTCTTTACCACTGTGCCACCAGTGAAGCCCCTTTAATCTGTTACTGAGTACTTAATTTTTATTATTGCAGTTTTCATTTATAGATACTATTTTTATTTCTTTTTCAAATATATTAGATGACTTTTTATAGTTTCCTGTTCCTTATTTTTTTCTCTCCATCAGAAGTGAGCTTTCTCCAGGATTTTTTTTTATACTTATACTCCAGCTAGTAAAACAACAGCAACAACAATATAGTATGCATAATTGTTTTATAACCTAGGTCTCATAATTCATATATAAGAAATCTGTGAAAGTCTTTTTATGTGGTCTGTTGGTTCTGTGGTTTTAAAAGGTTCTGGCTCATGATGCCTAATTTTTTTTTTGTTTGATCGTTTTGAGGGGCGAGGAGCTTGCTGTGTGGCTTATGGGATCTTAGTTTTCCTTTCAGGGATTGAACCTGGGCCCTTGGCAGTGAAAGCATGGAGTTCTAACCAGTGGACAATCAGGGAATTCCCTGCTTGATTATTTTTGACCATTGCTGCTCATATATTCCAAAACTTATAAGTAGGATCCTTTGTGATCTAGAATGCAGATGTTTTCCTTTAGGGGAGAATATACACTTGATTCTGCCAGGTTCTCTAGGAAATGACAATTTGGGACTATTTCAAATCTTTTTCAGATTCTTTCCCTATATCAGTTCAGTTCAGTCGCCCAGTCGTGTCCGACTCTTTGCAATCCCATGAATCGCAGCACTCCAGGCCTTCCTGTCCATAACCATCTCCCAGAGTTCACTCAGACTCACGTCCATCGAGTCAGTGATGCCATCCAGCCATCTCATCCTTGGTCATCCCCTTCTCCTCCTGCCCCCAATCCCTACCAGCATCAGTCTTTTCCAGTGAGTCAACTCTTTTCATGAGGTGGCCAAAGTACTGGAGTTTCAGCTTCAGCATCATTCCTTCCAAAGAAATCTCAGGCTGATCTCCTTCAGAAAGGATTGGTTGGATCTTCTTGCAGTCCAAGGGGCTCTCAAGAGTCTTCTCCAACACCACAGCTCAAAAGCATCAATTCTTCAGCACTCAGCCTTCTTCATAGTCCAACTCTCATATCCATACATGATCACAGGAAAAACCATAGCCTTGACTAGACAGACCTTAGTCGGCAAAGTAATTTCTCTGCTTTTGAACATACTATCTAAGTTGGTCATAACTTTTCTTCCAAGCAGTAAGTGTCTTTTAATTTCATGGCTGCAGTCACCATCTGCAGCGATTTGGGAGCCCCCCAAAATAAAGTCTGACACTGTTTCCACTCTTTCCCCATCTATTTCCCATGAAGTGATAGGACCAGATGCCATGATCTTCGTTTTCTGAACATTGAGCTTTAAGCCAACTTTTTTACTCTCCTCTTTCAATTTCATCAAGAGGCTTTTTAGCTCCTCTTCACTTTCTGCCATAAGGGTGGTGTCATCTGCGTATCTGAGGTTACTGATATTTCTCCCGGCAATCTTGATTCCAGCTTGTGTTTCTTCCAGTCCAGCGTTTCTCATGATGTACTCTGCATAGAAGTTAAATAAGCACGGAGACAATATACAGCCTTGATGTACTCCTTTTCCTATTTGAAACCAGTCTGTTGTTCCATGTCCAGTTCTAACTGCTGCTTCCTGACCTGCATACAGATTTCCCAAGAGGCATCATTGCAAAATACTGAGTAGAGTTCCCTATGCTATACAGTCGGTCCTTGTTGTTTATTTTATATATAGTAGTATATGTGTGAGAAGGAAATGGCAACCCACTCCAGTACTCTTGCCTGAAAACCTCATGGGCAGAGGAGGCTGGTAGGCTGCAGTCCATGGGGTCGCTACAAGTCGGACATGACTGAGCGACTTCACTTTCACTTTTCACTTTCCTGCATTGGAGAAGGAAATGGCAACCCACTCCAGTGTTCTTGCCTGGAGAATCCCAGGGTCGGAGGAGCCTGGTGGGCTGCCGTCTATGGGGTCGCACAGAGTCGGACACGACTGAAGCGACTTAGCAGCAGCAGTATATGTGTGATATTCTCAAATTCCTGATTTATCCCTCCCCTTCTTCCTTAATTTATTTTAAAATGGTTCCAAATGGTTGTCAGTAACTTTGAGCACCCAGCAGAATCAAATGTATATTCTCCCTAGAGGAAAACACCTCCATATATATCTATCTATACACACACACACACACACACACACACACACACACACACACACATATATACACACACGTACATATATGTGTGTGTGTGTGTGTGTGTGCGCGCAGGTATGCTCTGTGTGTGCGCGCAGGTATGCTCTGTGTGTGCTTAGCTGCTCAGTCATGTCTGGCTCCTCGTGACCCCTTGTACTGTAGCCTGCAAGGCTCCTCTGGAGATGGGGATTCTCCAGGCAAGAATATTGGAGTGGTTACCATCCCATCCTCCAGAGGATCTTCCCAACCGGGATGGAACCCAGGTCTCATGTATTGCAAGAGGATTCTTTACCGTCTGAGCCACCAGGGAAGCCCATGAATAATAGGATGGGTAGCCTATCCCTTCTCTAGGGGATCTTCCTGACTCAGGAACTGAAGCAGGGGCTCCTGCATTGCAGGAGGAGTCTTTACCAGCTGACCTACCAAGGAAGCCATACACACACACACACACACACACACACACACACACAATGAAACAATCAATGTGCTGTACATCTGAAACTAACAAAACATTGTAAATCAACTGTGTTTCAATAAAAATAATTAGGGCTTCCATGATGGCTCAGTGGTAAACATGTGCTTGCCGATATAAGAGACACAGATTAGATTCCTGATTCAGGAAGACCCCACTTGCCTCCGAGCCTCCGAGCACCACAGCTGTTGAGCCTGTGCCCTACAGCCCAGGCTCCACAACAAAAGAAGCCCCCACAGTAAGGAGCCCCCAGACACAACCAGAGAAAGCCTTCGCAGCAACGAAGACCTAGTGCAATAAAAATTTTAAAAATTAATGAAAAATGAAATAAATTTCAAAATTTGCAACTTCTTGGACTCACCAAATTCAATGATGTGAATGTGGGCTGCAAATCTGAGTGTAGCTTGTCATGATTCTTCAGTCTTTCCCTCTCTGACCTGGGCCACAGCAGCAACATAATTTTCTTGCTGCTCCTGAAGTAGGTGAGAGGTGTAACCCATTTTCTTTGAGATGAAGAGGTTTCTCAGTAGAGTTTATCTTGGACAGGAGCTGGGCTTTGATTTCCCTCCACCTACCATCAGCACTCTGGGGGAAAAAAGCAGCCTCAGTGCTTTCTCTTACTTTCCAGGAAAAAGATGAATAGTAAAAACTCCTCTGAGGTCCAGCTTCTTTATGTGTAAGATGGGGTTAAAATTGCTTCACGCACAGAGTTGTAAGTGATAAACAGAATTTTAAAATGTCTTTTTAAAACTGTATCAGGAAGAGGAAATTTTCCTGTCCCCATCTAAGTTCTTCTAGCTAGTCCAAGAATTAAAGTGACGTGAGACAGATTAACAGAAGAAAATCAAGCAAAAGTTTATCAAATTTGCCAAAAATTGCTTAAGTCCAAGAAATTGCTGCACAAATATTTTCTCCTACTATTCTAATTTTTAAAAGAGAAAAAGGATTCTTGCCATTCTAGCTTCCAACAGATCCCTCAGGCAGAGATCTAGGAGACTAATACAGCTAAGATTTCTCATCTTCTGCTGGCTTTTGTCAGTTTTCTCAGGATTTCTTAGCAGTAGCAGTCTTAAGGTGAATGGGATCCAGTGAAATTGAATCCTGCTGGGTACACAAACTGCGTGAAAAGGTATATTCCCTCTTTACCCTCTAAATTCTTTTGACTGGCAATTAAAATGACATAAGGCAGATTGTTGCTATTGTTCAGTCACTAAGTTGAGTCCAACTCTTTGTGACCCTGGACTGTAGCACTCCAGGCTTCCCTGTCCTTCACCATCTCCCAGAGTTTGCTCAAACTCATGTCCATTGAGTCAGTGATATAAGGCAAATAAACAAAAGAAAATCAAACTTATTATATACATATTGGGAATTCACATAACGTGAATTCCAAAGACTGTTAGGTAATATTGGGTATGTATGTCATTGTGGACTGTGGAGAATGAGGTAGGGGTCTTCCCTTTCCTTACTTCAAAGAGAAGCAAGGTAATTCTCAGAAAGATGAAAATAACATTTGATAAATGTTTGCTTGGCTATCTACAGGCAACAAGACACAGAGAAATCTTTGATCAAAAGGCCTTGCTAGGTCCCTCCCCTGTCTACGTAGGTCCCACCTATTTCATACTTTATTATATTTACCTGTGGTGATAGTTCCTTCCAAGAATAGGTCTTGTGTCTTAAATTCTTTTAAGCAGTTAGGGAGAAGTTCAAAGGTTCTTCCTGAGTCTTTTGGGCCTTGCTTGATTTTAGCTCTGCATGCCAGTGGCGTATCTTGGGGCAGAATGCCCTGTATACCATCAATTGTAAGTCACAATATAAACTTACTCTGGAACCCTAGGCTCTCAAGTGTTGGGGAACCATCTCAAGTTCCATTCATTACTTTGTAGATAAGTGCATTTTGCTATATGAGCCCCCATATTTCATAAGATTTTCAGAGGATTAATTGACTTCCAAAATATATTTTAAAAAGCAATTGGAAGTGGAAATTATTATGAGAAATTTAACAAGTACAGAAAGAGGACAGCAGATCTGGCTAGTGTTGCTAGATGTTGCTGAATTATCAAAGCCCTGCCAATGATCCAAATAATGATTATTTGCTCAATAAAACCATATTTTCCTGTTCTCTTCTAAATGATAGTTCCACTGTGTGTGAAGTTCAAGGGTATGAGGGAAACAACATGGGTATATTCAAAATTGGTCCTAGTTCAAGTTTAGCATCTGGTAGGAAGAGCATTTTGTTCCTTTCATAATTTATCCCTTGCAGTTTTCCACTCATGGCTGCCTAAACTCTTAGAACATTAGAGCTGGCTGGATTTGTCCAGATCAGATCACTTACCTCTTTAATTCATATTTACGGACACCAAGGAAATGACAAAGATAAATTTACTAGGATTATAAATTCTAGAGGATTTGTGCGCCAATATTCCATAGACTTTATGCTAACTAAAATGTTTCTTTCCTCAAAAGAAACCAACCAACCAACCAACCAACAAACAAACAAAACCTCAGAGGCTGAGACTTTCTCCTCTTCCTCTAGAGCACTGCCAGTGCTCTCCTTCAAGGCCCTGATCAAATGTCCTCTCTTTGGTGATGTTTTGCTACTTCAGGTGAGATGAGCTGTCTGAGTGCTGTAGGAAAGTAAGTGGAGTGGGAGAGGATGGTCATGCTTGAGGTCTCAGGCAAGTCCCTGTGGCAGCCACAGAGTGGGTTCTTGGCATTGCACAGGCAAGAATTCAAAAGTGGGCCACAGTAAAGTGAAACAGCTTTATTCAGGGAAAAGCATATTCCATAGACAGAATGTGAGCCATCTAGGAAGACAATAGTAGAAATCCCTATCCCTTCACCAAAGTAGTTGGAATAATCCTCCCACTCATTCAGTTCAGTCGCTCAGTCCTGTCTGACTCTTTGTGACCCCGTGGACTGCAGCACACCAGCTTCCCTGTCCATCACCAACTCCCGGAGTTTACTCAGACTCAAGTCCATCACGTTGGTGACATATCCAACCATCTCATCCTCTGTCGTCCCCTTCTCCTCATGCCTTCAATCTTTCCCAGCATCAGGGTTTTTTCGAAGGAGTCAGTTCTTCGCATCAGGTGGCCAAAATATTGGAGTTTCAACTTTAGTATCAGTCCTTCCAATGAATATTCAGGACTATTTTCCTTTAGGATTGACTGGTTGGATTTCCTTGCAGACCAAGGGACTTTCAAGAGTCTTCTCCAACACTACATTTCAAAAGCATCAATTCTTTAGCGCTCAGCTTTCTTTATAGTGCAACTCTCACATCCATACATGACTACTGGAAAAACCATAGGTCTCACTAGACGGACCTTTGTCGGTAATATCTCTGCTTTTTAATATGCTGTCTAGGTTGGTTACAGCTTTTCTTCCAAGGAGCAAGTGTCTTTTAATTTCATGGCTGCAATCACCATCTGCAGTGATTTTGGGGCCCCAAAATATAAAGTCTCTCACTGTTTCCATTTTTTCCCCATCTATTTCCCATGAAGTGATGGGACCAGATGCCATGATCTTAGTTTTCTGAATTGAGTTTTAAGCCAGCTTTTTCACTCTCCTCTTTCACTTTCAACAAGAGTCTCTTTAGTTCTTCTTCACTTTTGGCCATAAGGGTGGTGTCATCTGTGTATCTGGGGTTATTGATATTTCTGTCAGCAATCTTGATTTCAGCTTGTGCTTCATCCATCCCGGCATTTCACATGATGTACTCTGCATACAAGTTAAATAAGCAGGGTGACAATATACAGTCTTTACATACTCCTTTCCCGATTTGGAACCAGTCTCTTGTTCCATGTCCAGTTCTTGCTTCTTGACCTGCATACAGTTTTCTCAGGAGGCAGGTCAGGTGATCTGGTATTCCCATGTCTTTCAGAATTTTCCACAGTTTGTCGTGATCCACACAGTCAAAGGCTTTGGTGTGTCAATAAAGCAGATGTTTTTATGGAACTCTCTTGCTTTTTCTATGATCCAGCAGGTGTTGGCAATTTGTTCTCTGGTTCCTCTGCCTTCTCTAAATCCAGCTTGAACATCTGGAAGTTCGTGGTTCATCTACTGTTGAAGTCTGGCTTGGAGAATTTTGAGCATGACTTTACTAGTGTATGAGATGACTGCAATCGTGTGGTAGTTTGATCATCCTTTGGCATTGCCTTTCTTAGGGATTGGAATGAAAACTGACCTTTTCCAGTCCTATGGCCACTACTGAGTTTTCCAAATTTGCTGGCATATCAAGTGCAGCACTTTCATAGCACCATCTTTTAGAATTTGAAATAGCTCAACTGGAATTCCATCACCTCCACTAGCTTTGTTCTTAGTGATGCTTCCTAAGGCCCACTTGACTTCCCTTTTCAGGATGTCTGGTTCTAGGTGAGTGATCACACCATCGTGCTTATCTTGGTCATGAAGATCTTTTTGAATAGTTTTTCTGTGTATTCTTGCCACCTCTTCTTAATATCTTCTGCTTCTGTTAGGTCCATACCATTTCTGTCCTTTATTGTGCTCATCTTGTCAAAAGCTAACAGAATTCTGCCAAGAGAATGCACTGGTCATAGCAAACACCCTCTTCCAACAATACAAGAGAAGACTATACATGGACATCACCAAATGGTCAATACTGAAATCAGATTGATTATATTCTTTGCAGCCAAAGATGGACAAGCTCTATACAGTCAGCAAAAACAAGACCAAGAACTGCCCGTGGCTCAGATCATGAATTCCTTATTGCCAAATTCAGACTGGAATTGAAGAAAGTAGGGAAAACCACTAGATCATTCAGGTATGCCCTAAATCAAATCCCTTATGATTATAAGTGGACATGACAATAGATTCAAGGGATTAGATCTGATAGAGTGCCTGAAGAACTATGGATGGAGGTTCGTGACATTGTACAGGAGGTAGGGATCAAGACCATCCCCAAGAAAAAGAAATGCAAAAAGGTAAAATGGTTGTCTGATGAGGCCTTACAAATAGCTGAGAAAAGAAGAGAAACAAAAGGCAAAGGAGAAAAGGAAAGATATACCCATTTGAATGCAGAGTTCCAAAGAATAGCAAGGAGAGATAAGAAAGCCTTCCTCAGTGATCCCACTCATTAGCCTATGAAATTATCCACCCCTATAAAAACTGACAGGGCTTCCTGGTAAAGAATCCTCCTGCAATGCAGGAGACCCTGGTTCGATTCCTTGGTCAGGAAGTTCCCCTGGAGAAGGGTTAGGCTACCCATTCCAGTATGCTTTGGCTTCCCAGGTGGCTCAGACAGTAAAGAAGACCTGGGTTTGATCCCTGGGTTGGGAAGATGACCTGGAAGACACCGTGGCAACCCACTCCAGTATCCTTGCCTGGAGAATCCCCCCGGACAGAGGCGCCTGGTGGTCTACAGTCCATGGGGTTGCAAAGAGTGGGACACAACTGAGTGACTAAGCACTTGGCATAAAAACTGACAACCCCATACCATGGAACCTCCTGCCACCACCCACCTTTTGGGCTTTTATGGACTGACCTCAGTACTGTCATGGCACCAGGCATCGTTTAGCTTGATGATGTACTATAGGGAGCATATACTGTGGCTCAAGGTCTAGTGAAAGTCAATCATCTGCCATCTTGGATCTAGTCTATGTTGGGTCCTCAATGGCTGTGATTCTTTTAAAGGTTGTACCCTGCCCCTTCCTATCTCATGAATATAAGCAAAGGCTTCCTGATAGACCAGAATTGCTACTATCACTTTTTAACCCTTTTTACAAAACAAGTCTTGCCATATTCTGGAACTGGAGTAGAAGAGAAGTCAGGGGTGGCACACTGGATATGTGCTAGTGTGCTAAGTGCTGGGGTTACAATGATGAACAAAAGAGATATGATCTGTGTCCATTTCACCATTTCCACAGCACCAGGTTCTTTTGGGCAACTCCATTTATCTCCTCACTGATATGCCTGCTTACACTTTGATCTCCTTTGATTCATTCTCCATTTGACATGGAGAAGAATCTTTCGGTTACTAAATTGGCTGCCTGGATCCATGCTGGGGTTCTTTTTCTGCTCAGATTTGCACAGCCAATAACAAAACTGAGACTGGAATAGCACAAGCTTTATAATGTCCACAGAATGGAGAAGCAGGAACTTAAATTTCCAAATCAGCTTCTTAACTTGATTCCAGTGGAGAACATATATAGGAGGGAGGAGGTATAGAGGAGGGAATTGGAAAGAGTGGGAGGAATATTCATGACTTATCCAAGAACAGGGCTGTGCTTCAGGCTTGGAACTGAGGCAACACTCATTTTCAGTCCTTGTGTGGGTTTTTCAGGTTGTTGTCATGGCAACTGTCAACTGTTGTGGAGCTGCTGGGTGTGTCATTTAGCTAATGTATTACAATAAGCATACAATGAGGCTCAAGGTCCAGTAGAAATACAATCTTCTGCCATCTTGGGTGTAGTTGGTCCTAACCAGTTCTTGTTTTTCTCTTTCCAGCTTCCCCCTGACACTCAGGTAAGAGCAGTTGGTTTCCATTCAGTGGAGGGGAAGGGGTGTGATTCTGGGGCAAGAGCCTTGGTAACATTTTGATTATGCCTGAAATCCCTCTTTAAAGCCCATGGTGGGCGGCAGGGTGGGGGTGGGGGAACCCACTGGAGTTCCTTTCATGGAAGAGTGATGTATGGACCCACTCCTCAGAAACAACTGTAACTAGTGACTTTTATTATATTTGTATGTATATATGCAAGAAGATCAAACCAGTCAATCCTAAAGGGAAATCAACCCTGATACTCATTGGAGGGACTGATACTGAAGCAGAAGCTCCAATACTTTGGTCACCTGATGCAAAGAGCCAACTTATTGGAAAAGATCCTGATGCTGGGAAAGATTGAGGGCAGGAGGAGAAGGGGTCAACAAAGGATAATAAGATGGTTAGATGGCATCATTGACTCATTGAACATGGATTTGAACAAACTCTGTAAGATAGTAAAGGACAGGGAAATTGGGTGTGCTGTTGTCTATGGGGTTGCAAAGAGTCATACACAACTGAGTGATTGAACAATATATGCATAAAGCAATCATTAAAATCTCTGGAAATTGTTCCAAGGTTGTGTAGCAAATTGTTGCAGGAGAGGGAGATATCGTGTCCTTAGACCTGCAGGAATCTTTAGGATAGACCACCACTCTTGGCTTTGAGTTGGAAAACATTCAAGAGAGAGCCACAGTAAAGGGAAAGCGAGTTTATTTAGAGACAAACTCATTCCATAGGCGGAAGGTGGTTTGTTTCAGAAGGCTGAGAATGAGACAGTGGCTCCAGGGCAAGGGATCATGTTAGAAAGTTAGAGCTGCCCTGGGGTATAGGGACCTAGGGTTTGTTTTTTTTTTTTTTTTTAATGTTTATTTATTTATTTGATGCACTGGGTTTTAGTTGCAGCATTTGGGATCTAGTTCCCTGACCGGGGGATCAAACTCAGGCCCCCTGCATTGGGAGCTCTGAGTCTTAGTCACTGGACCACCAGAGAAGTCTGCTGCTGCTGCTAAGTCACCTCAGTCATGTCCGACTCTGTGCGACCCCATAGATGGAAGCCCATGGGGCTCCCCTGTCCCTGGGATTCTCCAGGCAAGAACACTGGAGTGGGCTGTCATTTCCTTCTCCAATGCATGAAAGTGAAAAGTGAAAGAGAAGTCGCTCAGACGTGTCTGACTCCTAGCGACCCCATGGACTGCAGCCCACCAGGCTCCTCCGTCTATGGGATTTTCCAGGCAAGAGTACTGGAGTGGGGTGCCATTGCAACAGAAGACAGAAGTCTGGGGCCTAGGTTTTTATGGGTTAAGTCATTTCATAGGCTACTGAGTAGGAGGAATATTCTTGCTATTTTGGGGGAAGGGGTGGAGATTTCCCAGGAACTGGGCTACTGCCCACTTTCTGGTCTGTTTTGGTCTACCTTGGGTCTATCACAGAGTAAGAGGCAGTGATTTTTACTGTTAAAATGAAGGTGTGGGGACTTCCCTAGTGGTCTAGTGGTTAAGACTCCATGATTCCAGTGCAGGGGGCCTGGGTTTGATCCCTGGCCGGGGAACTAGAGCCCATGTGCCACAACAAAGACCTGGAGCAGCCAAATAAATAAAAAAAATAAATAAATATTTTTAATTGAAGGTGGCAATGAATGAGTGTTAGGTGCTCAGTCATGGCCAACCTTTGTGAGCCCGTGGACTATAGCCCACCAGGCTTCTCTTTCCCTGGAATTCTCCAGGCAAGAATACTGGAGTGGGTTGCCATTTTCTTCTCCAAAAGATTTTCCCAACAGGAAAACAAAGGTAGAATGAGCTAAAAGTCAATGACTGGACTATTCTGAAAGCCACCTCGGTTTCAGTCAGTTCCAGCAGGTATTTATGGCTTCCCAACAGCTGAGCCTCTTCTCCATTTTCTAGCCTTTGAGTCCTCCCCTTTCTGTCCTGTGTTAAAATGAAGAAACCTTTATTAAAGAAACTCTATTAGTAGATCTTGATTAGAAGGGCAAGAGTCTGTAGCACAAGCTGCTCCCTCCCCCGCTTCTCATCACAGCTTGAAGACAGCTCAGTTCTGGGAAGGTATCACCAAGGAAAATGAAACTCCTCCCCATCTCAGCTCCCAGTCAAGGGAGGTGGAGGAGCAGGCCGCCAGCATCTCTCATGCCACGGCTCTGGTGAGTGTGGCTGAGGGTGAGGGGCTCCATTCTTCCACCCAGTGATGCTGAAAGCTTGGCCTCTGTCCATTGGTACTGAACTAAATCTTGAAGACAAGAGTTTTGGGTGAAGCAGAAAAGGATAGCTTTATTGCTCTGCCAGGCGAAGGAGGACACAGCAGGAGGACACAGCAGGCTCCCCATCCACAAGAAAACTATGTATCCCAACCTGGGAGGATCTGATGAAGAGTTTTATGGTGGCTCAAATGATTAAAAAAAAAATTGTCTCCAATGCAGAAGACCTGGGTTCAGTCCCTGGGTTGGAAAGATCCCCTGGAGGAGGGCAGGGCAATTCTCCAAGTATTGTTGCCTGGAGAATCTCTGTGGACCAAGGAGCCTGGTGGTCTACAGTCCACCGGGATCTCAAAGAGTTGGACACAACTGAGTGGCTAATGCTTTCACTTTTTTCACTTTGTAGCAATAGTTCAAGGGTGGGGTTGCTCACAAGACCAGGGCGTGACTAGGGCTGCTGCTGCTGCTGCTAAGTCGCTTCAGTCATGGCCGACTCTGTGTGACCCCATAGACAGCAGCCCACCAGCTTCTGCCGTCCCTGGGATTCTCCAGGCAACAATAGTGGAGTGGGTTGCCATTTCCTTCTCCAGTGCATGAAAGTGAAAAGTGAAAGTGAAGTCGCTTGCACTCCCTTATTCTCAGGTGGTTGGTCTCCTACTCTTCAGCTTCTGCTACCCCTTTAGTCTTGCCTCAGGTGGTTTCTTGGCTGCCCCTCCCTTAATTAGCAATTGTTCCAATCTGCCCTTTGGAACTCCGGGAAAGTCGTAGAGGCTGGAGTCTTGCTTATAAGAAGGTGAAGTGAAGTCAAGTCGTTCAGTCGTGTTAGACTCTTTGCGACCCTGTGGACTGCAGCCTACTAGGCTCCTCAATCCATGGAATTTTCCAGGCAAGAATACTGGAGTGGGTTGCCATTTCCTTCTCCAGGGGATCCTCCTGACCCAGGGATCAAACCTGGGTCTCCTGCATGACAGGCAGACGCTTTACCATCTGAGGCACCTGGGAGGCGGGAGACAAAAAGGCATCCATGCCCAGGAGCCCCACAGGGCCCCCCCACTCAGTTTCACCAGAACCAATGTATAGGTGGAATCTCTAACCAAGGCATGGCAGGCCAAGGACACTGGAGACCTGATAACTCTTGCTCCTGTTTGCTTGCTAGGTGGAGATTTTATAGAGATCTTAGGCAAGCAGTTGGATATAGAATTCTGGAAATTAGCGAACAAGAGACTGTAGATACACAAATCAACCTGGGCAAGTGTGGTCACCTCTGGGGAACCAGTCCTCCACTCCTAGGCCTGAGGCTCTGGAGGGGCCAGTGATCACACTGCTGTGGTCAGCCTCTGGCTCCAGGTCTGCCTTGCCCCACTGGCCCATCAAAGGCCTGGAGTGTCCTTCGCCATGCCTCTCCAGCTGTCAAATTCCTGCTCATTTCAGCAAGACCCTTCTTTCACTGAACCCTACTCTGCAGGAGGGGTGTACCCTGGCTCTTGGGGATTCTTTTGTAATGAGCTGGTCCCTAGGAGAGAAACAATTTCTAAGAGTTAATGAAAAGCTCCTTTTGTGCCTCCTACTTTAATTTGATCCTCTCAGCTTGAATCCCAGCGGAGGTGTGTGTGCTGAATTCTGAGGGTGAAGGGAGTGTTTTTCTGTTAGCTCTAAAGGTCAGGAAGCAAACCTTAGTCATGCTAATGGAGAGCTAACCTTTCACGGTTTCAGAGAGAGGTTTCCAGCTTGAGGGGGTTTTCCAAAATCTTTCAAATGAGGTCTTTGTCTCCAAATCACAGTGATAATTACTGGCAAAGTCAGAACTTGAACTGAGGTCTTCTGACTTGAAAGCCAATGCTTTCTTCACCCACAACACTCTCCTGTATTATTTGAGGTTTTAATGGCTCTTTCAGCACCGACCACCATTCCTGGCACATAGTAGTATTATAATAAATAATGGTGAATAAGGAAATTGAAAGGGCGAGCTGCCTGAAACGTGGCCAGAAAGGGGGCATCCGGTCAGCACCAGGGGCGGCTGATGACCAAACCGGAACCAGGAACGGACCCGACCCCCGGGGCCGGCCTTGGTGCCCTGGCCCGATCCAATCGGGAAATGCCAGAAAGACCATGGGCAACCAACCCCTGCTGTGGTCCGCACCTGTTGCCTTACATGGAAAAAAACTTGGCCTGTCTGCCAGCCCTCACTATAAAACCTTCCCACACCCCCTCCCCACCTCGCAGACTCCCTCGCTTCCCTCGCTTGCCTGTCCTTGGGAGTTCTGCCCGAGAGCAACCGCCCAATAAAGGCCTTTTACTAACGGGTCCTAGAGGTGGCTTTTTCTTCCCCGGCCGTTTTCTTACAGAAATAACAGCTACTCTACTCCTTGATTCTTCAGGGAATAAAGAAAGCAAAGAGGCAGAATGTGTTCGAGGTTCCAAGAAGTACTATCTACAAGAATGAATGACCTTTGGGATCCCTGCCACTCAAATAATTCAATCAAGTGAAAATTGAATCTCTGAAGAACTGCTGTCCATTCTCAGCACAGTCCCTAAAGGATACAAAATCCCAGAACAGAACCAGTAGAAAATGCTAACTCTATCTGTTGTCTAAATGATATGGGGGGGCCCCCACCCCCCAAACCCATGTATAGAGATGGAAGGCCAGACACATCTTCAAAATGGCTGAAATGCATATTCATGGCTACCACATGCATGGGTTTAGAATCAGAGGGCTCCCACATAGCTTTAGGTTGTGTTTGTTGAAATAAGTGGAATTTAATTGAATTGGATTGATTTCTGCTGTGATTACTCAAGGGGTCAGAGTTTTTGTCTTTCAAAGTCCTGGGAACAAGAACTCTAGAGCACATCTATTATTTTCTGCCACAGAGCATCAATTCACCCTCCCCACTCGAAGTGCTCTGCCTTATCCCTGGGAAACTCTCCCTCCGCTGTTCTCAACCCCCATAGCCTGGGCAAGACTAAACCAATTTCAGGTTCCAGAAGGGCCAATGGACTTCAGACATGGCTAATGAGTTGTTCCACAGTCAGTGAATCATAATGAAGGATTTTTATATGAACAGAAGACAGAGACCCTTACTCTTTTTCCTGAAGGTGGACTTGAGAGTTTATAGGGGCTTGGCCTGCTGCCGCCATATTGCCCCTGTATGAAGCCCAAAGCTGTAACCATACAACAGAAAGCAGGGCCAAGAGACTGGAGAGAAACAAAATCTAGATGACTTAAGTTGAAGCCTGGATCCACTTACCCAAAGTCAGCCGTAGGTCTGGATTTTTCAGTAAAAATATGGACCCATAGTATTGTGTTTTTTTTTTTTTTTTTTTTTTAAGGCAGGTTTAAGTTGGGTTTTTCTGCCACTTATAGTCAAGAGGCTTCTAATTTGTGAAAGAACATTTCTGTCTCGCTTCTTCAGTGTTCTCTGCTAAACAATCTTCTCTAGTAGAAACCGTACACACCCCAGCAATAGGGTGACAAGTTGGCTCCCTGTAATCTCTTTCTTTTCAATCTCCACCCTCTCATCAGCATGCTGCCTTTAGAATGTAACTTAGGCTAAAAAACAAGTGTTTTATCAAAGATCATATACCTAAGAGGTGGTGAAGCCAAAACCGTAGCCTGGGATTTTGAATTCAAATACTTTGCTTTCTATTTATCACATTTAAAAAATCATATTTAGAGCCACTATTGATTCCTTTTTCTGGCTGTGGCTGTATACTTTAGAGCTGTGTGTACAATGTGGTAGTCACTAGCCCCATGGAGCTACTTAAATTCAAATTAAATAAAATTTAAATTCAGTTCCTCAGTCATCCTGGTCGCATTGCAAGCACACACTAGCCCACATATGGGTAGTGACTGCCAAATCGGACAACACAGGTAAAGAATTTTTATATCATCCCCAAAAGTTCCAAAGGACAGCACTGCTCTAGAGACAGATTTCTTTCTTTATCCAAAGTTGCTAAGGTCAGAATGTCTGATAGAATCTTTCTACTCTTCAAATGGCAAATGAGGCTAACGGATGATAAGCTATGAGCTATTTAGTCATCCATTCCATACT
The DNA here is from genome assembly GCA_917880005.1 of Nanger dama. NCBI lineage: Eukaryota > Metazoa > Chordata > Mammalia > Artiodactyla > Bovidae > Nanger > Nanger dama. Next base: position 21,502,335 of record CAKJTW010000025.1, on the reverse strand, counting down.
TTCTAAACACTTGGATGGGATGTATAGGTCCTAGCTCCTCATCTCTGGGAATGTAAATCTGAAACATACTACAGTGTTGTTGTTGTTGTTCAGTTGCTAAGTTGTGTTCACCTCCTGGCCACCCCATGGGCTGCAGCATGCCAGGCTTCCCTGTCCTTCACCATCTCTCGGAATTTGCTCAAACTCATGTCCATAGAATCGGTGATGCCATCCGACCATCTCATCCTCTGTTGTCCCCTTCTCCTCCTGCCTTCAATCTTTCCCAGCATCAGGGTCTTTTCCAGTGAGTCAGCTCTTCACATCAGGTGGCCAAAGACTTGGAGTTTCAGCTTCAGCATCAGTCCTTCCAGTGAATATTCAGGGTTTATTTTCTTTGGGATGGACTGGTTTGATCTCCTTGCTGTCCAAGGGACTCTCAAGAGTCTTCTCCAGGACCTCAGTTCAAAAGGATCAATTCTTCGGTTTCTTTATGGTCTAGTTCTCACATGCTACTTAATAAGGGATGATTAACTTGTTATTGTATCAAACATCTTGAAATTATATAAATAAGTATATGAAAACACATATGTCTCTACTCTACTCTGACCTAGTATATGATTATACATTTCTTGGGAGTTTGAAGAACACAATGTTTCCTTCTCAGGCTGGGGATTCATTAGGAATACATTTCTCAATGACATCCCCACAGCTCATCATTCTCCAAGCAGGAATTATCTTCCTAGCCCTGGGCCCATTTCCTTTCAGATTAAAAACCCTCTGGGAAAAAATATCTAATCATTTTCATTCAAACAAAAAGTAAAGCTCTCCAACTGAAAACTTGTAGCAGATATTCAGGTTGGGAAATGATAACTATGGCATAAAATAAACCTTCTATATTGGACAGAATATACAAATTGCAGATTATTTTGTCATCTAGATAGCATAAGGGAATTATTCTTCCAGAGAAAACAGGCTAGCTTGGCTTTGTTTTCTGTCAAATGGGGGAAAAATAATGAGCACATAACACATAGGACTCGGGGTGACAATTTCTTTTTGGTTTGACATGAATAGTGTGTATTTGCAAACATTGTCCATTTGCTTGTGTGAAGTAACTAGAAAAAAAAAGCACAATTTTCACAAAATGGGAGAAGGGAGTATCAGATTTCAGCCCAACTGTTTCCTGGCTGAGTGGATAATTTGGTATCAGAAGGTAGCCATGGTGACCATAAAAGTTACTCATGTGAGTAAAGATGCAACTAATGATGCCCACAGTTACTTAATCGCAGGCATGCTTAAACCGCTTTTGCCATTTTTGGAGAGTGCTTATGGCTAATTGTGGCTGCAAGGGAGTAACTACAGGTGCAATCAGATGTGTTTCTAATTTTTACATTTGTGCTGACAGCAGGAGAATAAACCACCCCTTCCGAAAGGGCGATTGTAAAAGGAGGGCTGAAATCAGGGGATGGTGAAACAGCCTCCAACATGAAAACAAACACAAGTCATTTAATGTTGAAGCAGAAGAAAATTCTGGATCATCAGCTGACCAGATCCCAGGCCCATCTGTGCATCTTCCCCTTTCCCTGAGGTCCTCTGACTTCCAGCTACTTCCCCCAGCAGAAGGGGCCTTTTACTTTCTCCATATAACTCTGCCACTCCTGTCCCATCATGGAACAGACACTATTTTTTTTTAACGTTATTGTTGACAAATACTTAAAATTATTCACTTATTTATTTATGACTGTGCTGGGTCTTTGTTGCTACACACAGTCTTTCTCCAGTTGCACCCCTCAGGCTTCGCATTGCGGTGGCTTCTCTTGTGGTGGGGCATGGGCTTTCGGCACGTGGCCTTCAGTATTTGCAGCATGCAGGCTCAATAATCATGGCTCCCGGGTTCTAGAGCGCAGGCTCAGTAGTTGTGGCACAAGGGCTTTGTTGCTCCGTGGCTTCTGGGATCTTCCCAGACCAGGAATGGAACCCATGTCCCCTGCATTGGCAGGGAAATTCTTAACCACCAGGGAAGTCCACAAATACTTTTACACATGCTGTAATATGTATGTGCACAAATGAATTATAATATATATAGTGGGACAAGCAGTTAGCTTTTGAAGTTCTCTGATTGGAATTAACACCCCAAAGATGGCTACATGACACTTCAAATATCTATCAAAAATCTCATTTGGTTTTTAATTCCTATAAGGAATGTTAGAAATATTTCTGAACAGGTAAATTGAGTGATGGAACAAGGCTTTTGGTTGACTAGGAAATAGAAGCCGCATTAGTCTTGCATGACTGAGTGTACAACTCTAGCAAGCTGTGGGGTCAGACTCCAATTTAGTGCCTGTTACTTGTGGAAAATGGATCCCCAAAGCCTCAAGGACCAATTGCAGGACTGTTCTTGTACCTGCTAGCTAGTAAACATTTGTAGCTTTGGCAGAATTTGGTTTGAGTCCTCACCTGCTGTGGAAGTTGTAAAAGATGTATGCCACTACCCTCTCGTGTGCACTAGAACTGCTGATATTCACCCCAAGAGCCTGGCAGCTGCTGAGTGGCCAGATTAGTGGGTCAGTTCAAAACATCTTGATTTCTCCTAAAATATCTCCCGCAGCCCCGTATTTCCACAACAAATGAAATAAAAGACAGAGATATGTGTAGTTACATAGACAATGAAATAAACAACAAGGACATAAAAGAAATATATAGTTACCGAAGGTACCAAATGCAGAGAAATGGACACATTGTTTTAGGTTCCAGGAAACTGCCTTCTATTCAAGGGAAGACACTACTCCCTTTGTGTACACCTTGCCTGGCCTCTGTTCCTCCTGGGCCCTCCTTGGCTGCCTTTTCCTAAGTCCTGTGAGTCATCTTTTTCCCTGCCTCATAAGAGATGCTGGTTAATCACTTAGACCGCTTTCCATTCCACAGAAAGTATCAGAGGTCCATTCTGTGCCAGAAACGTGTTCTGGGCTCTGTGGTGACTCAGTGGGATGAACTAGACAGGCTCCTTGCCCAGGGGATGTTTTGCTGTTACTAAGCCCTCTGCTCTACCCTCATTCACTCTTCTGGTTTGGGACCTGAGGACAACAAGCTTTACCCACAGTAAAGTGGCAGAACTGTGAGACTGGCAAGTAACAAGGTAGAGAAAATGTCGGTTACCAGAATTCTCTTGGGGAGAGCTCTCCATCTGATTAGAAGAAATACTTTGTAATGACATTTGGGGTGGAAGGTGGAGTCCCAAGGGCCTTATCCATCAAGGAAAGATGTCTGCTAAACTGCTTTGCATGAGACAAGGAGAGGGATTATTTTGCTCCTAAAAGAGGCAGAGAATGGGGAGGGCAGAGCAGGGGAGGGCAGGGAGGTGGAGGGTAGGGAGTGCAACCACGGTGCAACAGCAGAGAGATGTCTGCCACATGATGGATGGATGTCTGCCCTTATGGTATGAGCAGATCTTTGGTAAATACACTAAATGAATGGGATGTTTAGCACTTGTGGTTATCTTGTGGAGTTTGGTGGCAAGGCTGAGTTTGGTATCCGTACTGATGCTGAACACTGCCTCTGAGGTTTTTAATTTCAGAAACCCAGACATTCCTTTTGTGCTTCAGGCAGTCTGGTTCTCTCTGTCTCTGTCTCTTCCTTTCTCACAGACAGACAGACAGACACACACATGGTTCTACCTTTCCCCAAAGTGATACCCTTCTCTACAGGTGAGTAAAAGGAGGACTATTCTATCACATTGTAACACGTCAGTCTGAGTGTACCAGCGGACTTGGAGAAATGGGCATGGTACCTAGGGCTTGGGCAGCCGCAAGTCAGAGGATGATTAGACAGTAGAAATCAATGACTTATAAAGTCTTGGGGACAAGGCCACAGGGATTTTTCAAAATCCAAGCAAACAATCACCACTCAGGCATCTGTGGGATTTGAGTGTCTGAGGAGCAAATGGTCAAACATTTCCTCAGACTGAGATGTGCCAGGCCCAGTGTTAGAGATTCCATAGAGGCTGAGACACTGCCCCCTTTCTCCTTGTCTTTTAGGTCCAGTAGCAAAACTACAGCATTACGAAGCTCAGAAGAATCTGGCAGGGTAGGGCAGGCTTCCACAGGAGGCGGTTCTTGCTGTCAGCTTTGGGGGACAGACAGGAGTTATGCAGGAGGAAAGGCCTTCCAGGTGGAGGGACTGGCTAGTGCGAAGGGCAGAGACCTGAGAGTCAGAGGTACTGAGGCAGGAGATGAGGTTCTCTGAGATTAAAAAGATTTTGCCTGGAAAGGACAGAAGCCTGAAACAGGCCCTCACCTCATGGCCCTTGGAAAGAATCAACGCTGCTGACATCTTGCTTTCAGACTTCCAGCTTCCACAGCTGTGAGAAAATTAATTTCTGTTTTTAAGTCACTCTGGCTGTGACACTTCGCTATGGCAGCCTTAGCAAACTAATATAGCGGGTTTGAATTCCGGCTCAGCTGCATCTCAGCTATGCAACCTTGAGTGAGTTATATAATCTCTTTCAATCTTACTTTCTTATCTGTGAAACAAAGATAGTAATCAAAGCTATGCTGTGACAAATGATCCGTACAACTTGTTCGGTTTAATACCTAGCCTGAAGTCAGTTCTCAATAAATGCTAGCTTCCATTATTATTTTGGTTATTATTATATGTTTCTTGGTAATATTTTAGCTTCATGATATAGTGTTAGGGTAATGAAACTTTTTATTGCTATTTAGTTGCTAAATTGTATCCAATTTTTTTGTGATCCCATGGACTGTAGCCTGCCAGATTTCTCTGTCCTTGGGATTTCCCAGGCAAGAACACTGGAGCGGATTGCCATTCCCTTCTCCAGTGGAACTTCCTGACCCAGGGATCAGACCTGAGTCTACTTCGTTGGCGGGCAGATTCTTTACCACTGAGCCACCAGGGAAGACTGTGATGAAACTTCAGCTCAGTTCAGTTCAGTTGCTCAGTCGTGTTTGACTCTTTGTGACCCCATGAATCGCAGCATGCCAGGCCTCCTTGTCCATCACCAACTCCTGGAGTTCACCCAAACTCACGTTCATCGAGTCAGTGATGCCATCCAGCCTCTGTCATCCCCTTCTCCTCCTGCCCCCAAATCCCTCCCAGCATCAGTCTTTTCCATTGAGTTAACTCTTCGTGTGAGGTGGCCAAAGTACTGGAGTTTCAGCTTTAGCATCATTCCTTCTAAAGAACAACTTAAATGGCTCTAATTTTTTTAAAAATGATTGCCTCTTCACCTCAGTCATAATCAAGAATGTAGTCAGGTACAACATAGTCCAATAAAAAATTTTTTAAAAAGAATGTAGGGGGCTTCCCTGGTGGCCTAGTAGTGATTAGGATCCTGGGCTTTCACTACTGTGGCCCAGGTTCGGTCCTTGGCCAGGGAACTGGGATTCCTGCAAGCTGCCACTGGATTCTCTAAGATCACATGTCAGGTTGCATCCTCCCTTCACTTTGGACCTCACCCTGATCCTTTTCAAGCTGAAAAACTAAAACTTCTTCACAAGCAGAACACATGCCCAGATTCAAAATGTATTTCCTGCTCAAGCAGATGTCATGCACCTCCTGGTCACGCCCTGAAGGAACCCTGCTTCTCTGTTGGGTTTTGTTGCTGTTTTGTTTTATATTTTCACCATTTGATTATGGCGAATCTCAAATATACTCAAAAAGGAGACAAAATAGCTTGAAACCCTCAGGTGTCCATCATGAACTCATGACCAAGCCTGCCCATCCTCTCTTAACCCCTGTGTTCTTTTCAGAGAATATTCCAGACATTACATATTTTCACCATTAATGTTTTGATTATGTATCTTTAAAGGATATGAACTTAAAATTTTTTAAAAATTTATTTGGTTCTGCCAGGTCTTCCTTGGGGCATGAAGGATCTAGTTCCCAAACCCAGTTCCCCTGCACTGGAAGTGTGATGTCTTCCCTGGAGGTCCAGTGGTTAAGACTTTGTGCTTCCCTTGCAGGGGACTTGGGTTCATTCCCTGATCAAGGAATTAAGATTCCACATGCTTTGTGGCATGGTCAAAAAAAAAAAAAAAAGATATGAACTTTAAAAATTTCAAATAATACTATTATTCCATAACTTAAGTAATTAACAATGTAATATCATTCAAACATCATAAATTTTCAGTTAACATTCAAATTTCCTTCCTTATAAGCTCATTATTAAAAAAATTATTTGAATGAAGATGAAAATCATCCTTATTGTTTAAATAAAATCCACACATTGCAATTAACTAATACAGCTGACCAATGAAAAGATGTGTTTGAACTAAGCAGGCCCATGGTTAAGCAGATATTTCAATAGTAAGTACTGCAATACAGCATAATCTGAGGCTGGTTGAATTTGCGGTTGCAGAGCAGCAGATACAGAGGAACCACATGCAGATACAGCAGATACAGAGGAACCACATTGTTCTTTAGATAAGGAGGGCTGACTGTGGAGTTTTGACTCTGCAGGTGTTGGCGCTCCTAACCACTAACGCTCACTTTGGTCAAGGGTCACCAGTATACCTTTTCAATTTCTCTTAGTCTATAGGGTTCTCTTCATTTGTTGAAACCTGGTTGTTTGTTCTGCAGACTTCCCTGCAGTCTGGATTTTGCAATCCCTACTGTGGTGGCCTTTACCACATTGCTCCATCCTCTGCATTTCTCATAAACTGGTAGCTAAAACTAGAGTCTTGATCAAACCCAGGTTCAATTGTTTTAGCCAGACTATTTCATAAATTTGCTTCCCTGATAGCTCAGTTGGTAAAGAATCCACCTGCGATGTGAGAAACCCTGGTTTGATATCTGGGTCAGGAAGATTCCCTGGAGAAGGGATAGGCAACCCACTCCAGTGTTCCTGGACTTCCCTGGGGGCTCAGCTGGTAAAGAATCTGCCTGCAATGTGGCAGACCTGGGTTTGATCCCTGGGTTGGAAAGATCCCCTGAAGAAGGGAAAGGCTACCCACTTCTGGCCTGGAAAATTCCATGGACTGCATAGTCCATGGGGTCACAAAGAGTCAGACACAACTGAGCGACTTTCACTTTCTTTCATAAATTGGGTTGTGTTCTTACACCAGGAGGCATATAATGTCTGATTGTCTCTCTCCTGCTGTTTTCCATTCCTTCTTGACTTCTTTTCTTCTTTCTTTTCCATATCTCATCTTTCTGCTTTCGGACAGAGAACCTGGAGATTGGGAATCTGGGGGAGGGGTTTGCCAGCTTTGTTGCCCCCATCTGGAGGCATTGCCCTGCTTTATACCCTTGCTTTCTGTCAGTTCTCTCAGGATGGCTTCCCATTTCTGTGAGATGTCATGGTGTTACTAAAGATATTCTCAGGGCTGTGTGGGGAAAAAACCATGCTAAGGAAACTTCAGAGGATGATACTGAGCTTCTTTTGTTCTTCCACACGAAGAAATGCCAAGTTTGAGCGCTGCTTAACTTGCTAGTGATCCATCCAGATGGCAAACCGCTGTCAGGCAGGGGCTGGACTGTTAGAGGTGAGGAAGTAGTTGAAGTACTTTCTCCCTGACCCATGCAGAGTAGGAACCTAATTTCCAAATACACTTGATGCCCACAGTTCAAATTTAATGTTTGAAGCCTGAAGTCCAACTATAGCTGAACCTTATAGGAATGTTCCAGATTCCCAGATCTTGGTCATCAAAGGACTGCCATATAAAAGGGTTTGCTCAACCATTTATTGCCTGCATGAATATGGAGTGCTTGCCCAAGTTCCAGGCTATTTTGTGTCTAGAAAAAAGTGTTATCAGTTATCACAACCAACCTTTCTACGAAATAATCTTTCACTAGATTCAAGGACATTTACAGAATACCTGTTTTTATTTGACCTCAATTTCTTTATCAGTTAATCTTACCTTCTGTTGATAACCTATCCCATTGGTCCACCTCTGAGTTCATATGTGGTTGGAAAGGGATAGTTCAAGGAACTGGCTAGTTCCTATCTCACATTCCTGTAGCTCCCTGCTTCTCTTCTGAAAGTTTTCTCTTATTTCTTCAAAAATTACCAGACTGTGCAAGGCACTGTGGAAATGCTAGTTATTTAAGGCTTCCAGAAGCAGCCCTCAACACTGAGAGATGAGAGTCAGTGGATAAATATCTCAGCGTCCCCCTCACCTTCAGAGGGAGAATTCTGAGTTGTATTCTGTGTAATTCTTCAGAGGGTTCCCAGCAATACTGGTTCACAGTGGGCTCTCTTGCTCATCGGTGCACCTTTTATTAACTTTTCTCCCTTTCCAATCTACTTTCTTCACTGTTTCACATGAACTTCCTGGGATTATTTCCCCAATAAGCCATCCCTTCCCAATTTCTAGTGTCAAGGGCTGCTTTGAGGGGAATAGAAGCTAAGACAGGGAATAAATGTGTAAGCTACCTTGAAATCCTTTGGAACATGCAAGTACGAATAACTAAGCACATTAAACAGGGAGAATTATGTACTGAGTAGTTTTCAGTTATTGATAGCCTCATTTTTCAAATAATAAAACTGAGAATAAATCATTAAAAGAATTGTCCAAGAGAATTCTCTGGCAGTCCATTGGTTAGGAATCAGTGCTTTCACTGTGGGGGCTCCGTGTTTGATCCTTGGTCAGGGAACTAATATCCCACAAACTGTGGCATGGGGCAAAAAGAGAGAAGAAAAAAAGAAAGAAAAGAATTGCCCAAGATCATATAACTAGTATGAAAGAAAGAAAGAAAGTGAAGTCGCTCAGTCATGTCCGACTCTTTGGGACGCCATGAACTGCAGCCTACCAGGGTCCTCTGTCCATGGGATTTTCCAGGCAAGAATACCGGAGTGGGTTGCCATTTCCTTCTCCAGGGGATCTTCCAAACCCAGGGACTGAACTCTGGGTCTCCCGCATTGCGGTGAGTTTCATCATCTGAGCCACTGGGGAGGCCCTGAGATGCAAATATATCACTGCCGTCAATAATGTCTTGCCTCTTGTTCTCCATTTTGTTTTGGGTGAAATCTTTTCTCTGACAGCTAGTAGATTTCTGGTTTTTCTAATTGTTCTGTTTGCTTATCTATATTTTGAATGGGAGCATTTCCTGCCAGTTGAACTTTAAGTTGTAAGTGAAAAGGCCCATCTTGATGCGGTCTCCTAGCAACAATTTATGAAACACTTCAAAGCAATTATTCTTCTCAAACACGTTTCAATGTTGAAGCATGTTCATTCACTTTGATCATTAAACTCCCCAAGAACATTCATTGTGTAGCACACAGTTCTGGTAATTATAAGCTCGTCAACAGGTTGCTTAGTGATCTGAGAACGAATGGACCATGCTTCCCCAGGAGCCGAACACTTTGCTTCCAGCTGGGCAGGGCAGGGTAGATCCACTTTTCTCCAAAGAAATCTTATTTGACATGTGGTATGGGGGTAGGAGGAAGAATATTTAAACCCCAAATAGCCATCTGTAAAATGGTGGGCCCCTGACAATACACACGGGTTTAGGGAGGATTTGAATACCTAAGGCCCAAGTCTACTAAACCAGCAGCTTTCTGCTCCTCCTCCTCTGACCCTCCCCTTCGCCCAGCTTAGATCTGAACAATCAAAGTCAGGCGGAAGACCCATTTCCTCCCCCTGGTGCCTCAGAAATGCAGTCTTGCCCTAAATTAGCTGCTGGCCCTTCAGTTTGTGCTCCTTCCCTCTTTTTCAAAGAATTCTTTTTTGTTGTTTCTATCTTTTAAATGTTTTAGTATACAAGTCTGGGAGGAAATCTCGATTGTTAGTGATCACTCTGAGGAATAGCAAATTGGAGTGCCAACTCGACAAGTTATAAAGTTGTGAGTCTGGCTCTGGTTGTACAGGCATTAGGCCTGACTCCACAACCCTGGTGAGGATGCCACAACCAGATCAGTGCCTTGGGCAAAATAAGTGCCCCTGGAAAGTTTTAGACCTGAGGAAGAGGGGAGGATTACATTTTCTGCTAATCTATGGAATAGCTTCTAAACATTTTAGATTTACAGAAGCACTCCTATATACCCTGCTTACCTTTTATCTAGCTTCACCTAATGCTAAAATCTTACACAACTGTGGCGCATTTGTCAAAAGGAAGCATCTGTTGTGTTTTAGGTGTCCTTGTGGAGGGAAATTGTGTGAACCCAAAGCTGATGTGAACCCCAAGCTAAATGTGAGCACAAGCGCACACACACATGCACATATATACACATATACACCTATCATACATACATGCACACAACAGAGATATACTCACAAAATACACATGTACACTTGTTATATGTACAAACACAACTTATGCATACAAAGCACACATACAGATACACATAAAATGTGTATAGACACACAAGTACACATACATACAACATACACACAGAGATATACAGATATATGTACCATACATACAGATATACACACATGCTGTGTAGAATTTGGGGCTCATACTATAATGTGGGGCTTCTGAGATTGTTTCCTGATGGAACTTGAGTTTGTTGGTAGAGCAGAAAGGTGCTGAGAGAGAATTAAGGAACACTGGTGATGAATCAGGGCAAGTGGGCAAGACTGAGCCTTTTGACATGGACATAGTTATTTCTCTGTGGAGACGAGGCTGGCGTCTCTCCTAGCAGTATTTGGGGTTGAAAGATCTGACCCACCCAGCGGTTTGAGGGAGCCTCATTGAGATAAACTTCAAACACAAACTGTTCAAGTCCCTTCTCCAGGCAGGGCTGGTTACGTGTGGCCAGCCTTGTTGTTGTGTTGTGTTAGTTGCTCAGTTGTGTCCGACTCTTTGTGACCCCATGGACTGTGGCCCTCCAGCTCCCCTACCCATGGAATTCTCCAAGCAAGAACAGTGCCTAGAGAATCTAAATCCCGAGGTGAGGATGGGAGTGAAAAATGAGAAATGTCTCCATCCCTAGACTTTAGGGTGAGGGTCTGGATGGAGAATAGCTGAATTATGGGAGAAGGTAGAGGCTGAAATCTGCCCCAAACTTACTGGGGCAGATTAAGAGGATAACAGTCTTGAGGTGACTATCATTCACTGAGATGTAGAGATAGGTGGGTTTTAGAGATGTAGAGAAGTAGGAAAAGCAAGGAAGAGTGGACCACAAGTGTATAATGGTACACTGGACAAATTCCAGGGACAGTGGTCTAACTTTGCCTGGATTTGTCTTGGTTTATGTGGGTAGAAGGGTACCTTAAAGGAAGTAGAGCCATATGGACTAAAAGATCCTAAGAGTTAGGTTAGTGAGTATATTAATTATCTATTACTATGTAACAAACTACCTCAAACATATAGTGGATTAAATAACAATAAGGATTTTTTTGTTTGTTTGTTTTATCCCTCAAATTATCCATGGGTCAGGAATTTAGGAGAGGCTTGCTTAGCTGGGTAGTTCTGGCACAAGGTGATTCATGAAATCACAGTCAAGATGTCAGCCAGGGAAATTCCCTGGTGGTCCAGTGGTTTAGACTTTGTGCTTTCTCTGTAGTGGGTTTGGGTTCAGTCCCTGGCCAGGGAACTAAGATCCCACAAGTTTTGTGTGGTATGGCCAAAAATGAGAGAAAGAAAAAGATGCTGGCCATGACTGTAGTCTTATGAGAGCTTGACTAGGGCTTGACAATTTGCTTCTAAGATAGCTTATACACACAAAAGGCAGGTTGATGCTGGCTGTTGGCAGGAGTTGTCAGATCCTCACCATGTGGGTCTCCCTGTCTGGTTCCTTGAGTGTCCTTTGGCATGGTGGCTAGCTTCCCCCAAAGCAAGACAGAAGTCTCAGGGTCTGTTATGCCTAGGCTTGGAAGCTGCCCTCTCATGTCTGCAGCGTCCTAACGGTCACACATGTCAGCCTTGTTCTGTGTGGGAGGGGACTTTCCAAAGGTGTGACTATCAGGAGGCCATCTTGGGGTAACCGACTTTCACAGTGGTTGTTTTATCTTTATGATAAATTTATTCAAGTTTCATAAAGCATATTTTGATTAGACCTTGAAACCAAGTGACTGGAGTTGGTGAGGCCAAACTTAGGTGTTCCTGGTAAGATGGAGTTTGAGAGGAAACCTGAAGGAAAGGTGAGAATGACAGAGAGAGTGGGGGTGAGATCAGAGGCGTGTGTCTTTGGGGAGAAGAGCGTGTCTTATGGGGAGGCGGGTCACAGCAGGGCTTGGGTATTTTGTCCTTTCCGCAGTGTCAGGAGCCTTGTCTGAGACCTCCTCCTCCTTTCTCTCTCACATGTGGAGTTCAGGTGACATACAAGATTTGGAGGAGTTGTGTGGGAAGGAGGTCAAGAAGTGTGAAACAGAAGTGGAGGACCTTGGACTTCCTTGGTGATCCAGTGGTTAAGACCTTGTTCTTCCACTGCTGGGGGACATGGGTTCACTCCCTGGTCAAGGAAGTTGTATGTGCAATATGGTGCCCCCCAGATTAATTAATTAAATAGAAATAAGTAAAAGGACTTGCTATTTAAAAAAAAAAAAAGGAATGGTTTATTATTAAAAAAAATAAAATATGGAGGACCAGATAGAGTTTAATAATAGAAGTCATTACTACTGTAGGAAATACTGTGTGCACCATTTGTGGTGTTTGAGCATGTGTGTGTGTGAGAGAGAGAGACAGAGACACAAAGAAGTTTCAAAGTCTAATGATATGAACTGGTAACAGCTGTAATGTTATTCTTTTCCTTTAAAAGTTATTTAAAAAAATTCTTCCTTTACAATTTTTTTCCAGATTATCCAAATAATATATGTTCATTGCAGAAAGATAAGGGAAAGAGAGGTAAGTATAAAAGATAAGGCAAGAATCATCCACAATACCATCACCCAGAAGCAACACTTACTGTTTGACATTTTCTTGGTACATTTTAGTTTTGTGTACATTTTATTCCTGAACTTGAGATCATATTTTCTCTGTAATTTTGTATTCAGTGTTCATATAACCTCAGATATGCAGATGACACCACCTTTATGGCACCAAGTGAGGAGGAACTGAAAAGTCAGTGAAAGAGTTGGCTTAAAGCTCAACACTCAGAAAACTAAGATCACGACATCTGGTCCTATCTCTTCATGGGAAATAGATGGGGAAACAGTGGAAACAGTGGCTGATTTTATTTTGGGGGGCTCCAAAATCACTGCAGATGGTGATTGTAGTCATGAAATTAAAAGACGCTTACTCCTTGGAAGGAAAGTTATGACCAACCTAGATAACATTTAAAAGCAGAGACAATACTTTGCCGACCGACTAAGGTCTGTCTAGTCAAGGCTATGGTTTTTCCAGTGGTCATGTATAGATGTGAGAGTTGGACTGTGAAGAAAGCTGAGCGCCCGAAGAATTGATGCTTTTGAACTGTGATGTTGGAGAAGACTCTTGAGAGTCCCTTGGACTGCAAGGAGATCCAATCAGTCCATTCTAAAGGAGATCAGCCCTGGGTGTTCTTTGGAAGGAATGATGCTAAAGCTAAAACTCCAGTACTTTGGCCACCTAATGGGAAGAGTTGACTCATTGGAAAAGACTCTGATGCTGGGAGTGATTGGGGGCAGGAGGAGAAGGGGACAACAGAGGATGAGATGGCTAGATGGCATCACCACATCACCAACTCAATGCACATGAGTTTGAGTAAGCTCTGGGAGTTGGTGATGGATAGGGAGGCCTGCCGTGCTGCGATTCATGGGGTTCAAAGTGTTGGGCACAACTAAGCAACTGAACTGAACTGAACTGAAATGTATTTTTATGAGTGTGTAATATTTGATCATATCGCACCATTATTTATTTAAAAGTGAAGTCTCTCAGTTGTGCCTGACTCTTTGCGACCCCATGGACAGTGGCCTGCACCAAGCTCTGCCATCCATGGGATTTTCCAGGCAAGAGTACTGGAGTGGGTTGCCATTTCCTTCTCCAGGAAATCTTCCCAACCCAGGGATCGAACCCAGGTCTCCTGCATTGTAGATAGACGCTTTACCGTCTGAGCCACTAAGGAGATACCTTATTATTTCCATTATTTTGTTATTATGAACAATCTTGTGAGACTTATCTTGGTAATTTCCTCTGTATTTCTGATTATTTTCTTTGGCTCAACTCCAGGAGTTAGAATTTTCACGTCAGACTTTAATATGTGATATGTATTTTTATTTGCTTCCCAATTATAGTTTAATGAATTATAAAACCAGTAATGTATCATTCAATTATTTTTTCTTAAAAATATTTATTTAATGAACAAACCACATTGTAACAAAAATTTTAAATTATTAAATATGACTAAAAATCACAAGAATACCTCTACCACAAAAAGTCAACTTTATTTTTCTATATTCACATTTTTCATATAATAGCATTTATACTTTTAGACTAGGCCTTGGCAAATTTCTTTGAGAAGCATAAGATAGCTGTATTTTAGGCTTTGTATGCCACACAGTTTCTGTTAAAATGACTCAACTCTGCCATTGCATCATGAAAGCAGCTGCAGACAATACATAAATGAATAAGCAATTGCTTTTTTCAATAAAACTTTATTTACAAGACCAGATGGCCAGCTTGTGTTTGTTGACCCCTGTTTTACGTACGGCTGTTTTTATATTTAGATGAAACAATTTGTTCAGTCATTCATGAACCAGCCTTCTAACTTTCTGAAGCCGTTTTGCATGTTTAATTATTTATTTTTCACTTATGGTTAGCTTCCTTCGATCTTTTTAACTATGCTAGAATTATTGGAGCTGAAGCTCCCACAGCGATTTGTTTTTAATAATGCAGTCAACTCAATGGATTTCCAAATTTTAAAAATAGAGTACACTTTTACAAAGGTCTTCAAGTATGATTCTTAAAAGAGAACTATTCATCTATAACCCCACACCATAGCAAATAGCTGTGATATTTTTCTGTCTTGGTCTATGGGCTTACTTTTGGATGATTATGCTGATAGAAAAGGTGACATAGCAAGAGTAATTTTGAAGAAAAAAATGATCACCTCTAGTTCCATTAGTCCAATAGATATATTTCTAATTATGCAGTATATATGTACTGCAATTATGTACTTATGTTTTTAAAATATTTTTTACATTTACTATAATTATCACATCTTTTTTTGTTTTTTTGGCCACACAGGATGTGTGATTTTAGTTCCCTGACCAGAGATTGAACCTGTGCCCCTTGCAGTGGAAGCACAGAGTTTTAACCACTGGACAGCTAGGAGGTCCCATGAACACACATCCTAAGCTATGTAGGTTTGTCCACAGTTTTGATTTTCTAAAGGAATTTCAAGCTACTATTACTCCTTTCAGAGCGGCTCCCTCTCCATTATTCTGAGGCAGCTTAATCCAACCTAGTTTTAAAATTTATATATTGTCCCTTTATACTTTAAAAAAGCTTAAATGTACAGCAAAGTTGAAAGAATAGTATAATAAATAAGTACATACTCATTAGCTAGATTCAAAAATTGACAATATCTTGCACATACACAACACATTTTTTTCCTCAATCATTTGAAATTAAAGGGCGGACATCATGATACCTGACTCCTATACTTCAGCATATATGTGAACAAGGTTGTTTTCCTCCATAACCACAATACTGTATCACACTTAAGACAACTAATAATAATCTCTAGTATCATCTAATATCTAGCCCATCCTCACATTTCCTCAATTGTTCCCAAAATATCTTATATAGTTCTATTTGGAACCAGTATCCAATTAAATTTTACATAGTGCATTTGTTAACATGCTTTCGGTCTCTCTTAAAGAGTCTAGAAGAGAGTACTCTTACCTTTTGCACCATAGTATTGATTTTTTAAAATTTAATTTTAAAAATAATGTTATTTGGCTTTGGTTGTGCTGGATCTTAGTTGCAGTATTTGAGATCTTCATTGCAGCATGCAGGCTTTTTGTTTGTGGCCTGCGGCCTCTAGTTCCCTGACCAAGGACTGAGCCCAAACACCTTCACTGGGAGTGTGGAGTCCTAACCACTACCCTACCATTGACTGTTTGAAGTGATCAGCATGGTTGTCTTTATTCCACAGTCTGATTGTTGGTCAGATTGTTTTTTTATGATGGCTTCCCTGGTGGCTCAGAGGTTAAAGCATCTGCCTGGAATGCTGGAGACCTGAGTTCGATCCCTGGGTCAGGAAGATCCCCTGGAGAAAGAAATGGCACCCCACTCCAGTATTCTTGCCTGGAGAATCCCATGGAGGGAGGAGCCTGGTAGGCTACAGCCCATGGGGTCGCAAAGAGTCGGACACGACTGAACAACTTCACTTTCACTTAGATTGTTTATCTCCTGGACTTCCCATACACTGTACACTATGTCTAAAAGTGAAATAGATGGAGGTTAAACCTAAAATGATAAAAAATATTTCACCATTTTCACCTATCAACTTTGATTCATTAGACATCCTCTTATATGTGAATATATGTTCTGTATGTCATGGTGGACAAGATCTGCTTTGGAATCAGAGAGGTTTTATAGCTAGAGGCCTTGGGAAAGTTATTTCATTTCTTTGAGCCTCAGTCTCCCCATTTGTGAAAAGGGGAGTGATAGAAACTTCACAAATGTTTGCTTCCTCCCCCAGCCTACGGGTTCTTCAGGATCTCACAAAGCACCACCAAAATAGATATCTAAAGGCACATTTGAAGAGCTCACGTTTCCTAAGTAAGACAGCAGCAGCAAGATAGCAATCATTTCTGTGGAGACAGTATCATCATAATGCAATATTAGCTACTGTGATCTTCTATCATTTCCCTCCTGGAGAGTTATGACTATGGCATTGAGGATTTAAGACTTACAGCCTGAACACTACTTACTACAAATCTCTCACAAAGCTGCTGCAATAAATCTCATAGAGGAAAGTCATTGCATAAAAAGCCCCAACTCCAGGGAGCTGGCCATTTATTTTCCTAGAAAAGAAGGGCTGTGACGAGAGACACTCCATGCTCCTTTAACTCCATGGAACAGAACCCAACAAAACATTCATCATGGAAAGCTGAGTGATGGGCCTGGTGAGACCAGCTGGGGAAGGAAGATGGAAACAGAAGTGCCCTCACCCAAGGCCTGCTCAGGGATTTCCTTTTAGCCTGGCACCTGGCTCTGTATAGAATCATCACAACTCAGAGTATAGTTCCTGAAGACAAATTGCCCTCAGAGGTGTTGCTACTAAGTAATTGGTCTTAACCTGTGATCTACTCCACAGATTCATTTAGACTTTAAACATGTTTTCACTTAGTTTACTAATATTTAGAAACGGAAAATTTCACAGAAAAAGATAAAATCTAGATTTCTGGCTCCTCTAAAGAAATAGAAATATCTGACAACTGTGGGTCACAGTCTTGTCTCCTTTGGACAGTGTGTGCATTCTCCCATTTTCCACACTGCTTTTGGTTTTACCTTTACCTGCCCTGTAGGCAATGGAATTTGCAATGTTCATAATAATCCATCGCCTGGGAGTATATTTGCTCACCCTCTACTCCCACCTCTGTCTTTGTATTAGAAGTGTAAAATGGGCTTACTTGGTGGCTCAGTGGTAAAGACTCTTGCCTACCAACGCAAGGAGACATGGGTTTGATCCCTGTTCCAGGAGGGTCCCACATGCCATGGAGCAATGAAGTCTGTGCTACAACTATTGAGCCTATGCTCCAGAGCCTGTGCTCCCCAACAAGAGAAGCCACTGCAATGAAAAGTCCATGAAATACTACTAGAAAGTAGCCCCCACTTGGCACAACCAGGAAAAAGCCCTTGCAGCAATGACGATCAAGCATGGCTTAGGAGAAAAAAAAAAAAAAAAAAGTATAAACCTAATGCACACAGTGCAATTATAGAGTGGAAGTGACAAATAGATTCAAAGGATTAGATCTCATAGACAGTGCCTGAAGAACTATGGATGGAGGTTTGTGACATTGTACAGGAGGCAGTGATCAAGACCATCCCCAAGGAAAAAAAAATGCAAGAAGGCAAATGCTTGTCTGAGGAGGCCTTACAAATAGCTGAGAAAAGAAAAGAAGTGAAAGGCAAAGGAAAAAAGGTAAGATATACCCATTTAAATGCAGAGTTCCAAAGAATAGCAAGAGGAGAAAAGAAAGCCTTCCTCAGTGATCAACGCAAAGAAATATAGGAAAACAATAAAATGGGAAAGACCAGAGATCTCGTCAAAAAAATTAGAGACACCAAAGGAACATTTCATCAAAGATGGGCTCAATAAAAGACAGAAATGGTATGGACCTAACAGAAGCAGAAGATACTAAAAAGAGGTGGCAAGAATACACAGAAGAGCTATACAAAAAGATCTTCATGACCCAGATAACCACAACGGTGTGACCACTCACCCAGAGGCAGACATCCTGGAATGCTAAGTCAAGTGGACCTTAGGAAAGATCACTATGAACAAAGCTAGTGGAGGTGAGGGAAATCCAGCTGAGCTATTTCAAATCCTGAAAGATGATGCTGCACTCTATATGCCAGCAAATTTGGAAAACTCAGCAATGGCCATAGGACTGGAAAAGGTCAGTTTTCATTCCAACCCCAAAGAAAGGCAATGCCAAAGAATGTTCAAACTACTGCACAATAGCATTCATCTCACAAGATAGCAAAGTAATGCTCAAAATCTTCCAAGCCACGCTTCAGCAATATGTGAACTGTGAAGCTCCAGATGTTCAATCTGGTTTTAGAAAAGGCAGAGAAACCAGAAATCAAATTGCCAACATCCATTGGATCAACGAAAAAAGCAAGAAAGTTCCAGAAAAACATTTACTTTTGCTTTATTGACTACACCAAAGCCTTTGAATATGTCGATCACAACAAACTGAAAAATTCCTCAAGAGATGTGAATACCAGATCCCCTTACCTGCCTCCTGAGAAATCTGTATGCAGGTCAAGAAGCAACAGTTAGAACTGGACATGGAACAATAGACTGGTTCCAAATTGGGAAAGGAGTACGTCAAGGCTGTATATTGTCACCCTGCTTATTTAACTTCTATGCAGAGTACATCATGGGAAATGCCAGACTGGAATCAAGATTGCCAGGAAAAATATCAATAACCTCATGCAGATGACATCACCCTTATGGCAGAAAGTGAAGAAGAGTTAAAGAGTTTCTTGATGGAAGTGAAAGAGGAGAGTGAAAAAGCTGGCTTAAAACTCAACATTCAGAAAACGAAGATCATGACATCTGGTACCATCACTTCAAGGCAAATAGATGGGGAAATAATGGAAACAGCGACAGACTTCATTTTGGGGGCTCCAAAATCACTGCAGATGGTGACTGCAGCCATGAAATTAAAAGATGCTTTCTCCTTGGAAGAAAAGCTATGATCAACCTACACAGCATATTGAAGAGCAGAGACATTATTTTGCTGACAAAGCTCCATCTAGTCAAGGCTATGGTTTTTCCAGTAGTCATGTATGGATGTGAGAGTTGGATTATAAAGAAAGCTGAGTGCCAAAGAGTTGATGCTTTTGAAATGTGGTGTTGGAGAAGACTCTTGAGAGTCCCTTGAACTGCAAGAAAATCAAACCACTCAATCCTAAAGAAAATCAGTCCTGAATATTCATTGGAAGGACTGATGCTAAAGCTGAAACTCCAATACTTTGGCCACCTGATGCGAAGAACTGACTCCTTGGAAAAGACCCTGATGCTGGGAAAGATTGAAGACAGCAGGAGAAGGGGATGACAGAGAATGAGATGGTTGGATGGCATCACCGACTCAATGGACATGAGTTTGAGCAAGCTCTGGGAGTTGATGTGAACAGGAAAGCCTGGTGTGCTGCAGTCCATGGGCTCGCAAAGAGTGGGACATACTGAGTGACTGAACTGAACTGAAAGCTCACAGATTAAAAAATACAACTGACTGATCCCTCTTAAACCATGACTTCATATACATTCAGGAGATATTTCTAGCAGGACACGGAGGCGGCTTGGTGTAAAGCAGAGAGTACTTAGCTTTGCTTAAGGAGAGACCTCAGCTCAAATCCCATCTCTCCCTTACACTGGGATATTTTTCAACTTACTAAGTTCCTCTTGAAACTTTGCTCAAAATACGCTGTAGCAAAAGGGCTGTAATAGGATCTTTCACTTTGGGTGAGGACTAAGTATAGTAACTGATATAAAATGCTTGACACCTTGGACATACCACCTTCTCTCAGCTTCTGTGACTCAGGCTCTCTTGTTTCGCTCTTTTTAGACTTCTTTGATTCATTTTTTTCTGTCTCCTTTACAGGCATCCCTTCCCTGAACACTCCATACATGGCAGGGTTCTTCAGGGTTCTATCGTTGACTATTGGGGAGTTTGGGGGTTTTAAGTGTACGTCACCAATTCCTTCTGCTTGACCATGCAATAAACCTTTCCCTACCCCAAACCCCCATGTTTTGTTTATTTGGCCTCACTGTGCATTAGGTAGATAAACTTTGCCCTTCCCTCAGTTTAGGTTCTCTTGGCTTAGATGGTAAAAAATCGGCCAGCGAGGCAGGAGGCCTGGTTCGATCCCTGGGTTGGGAAGATCCACTGGAGGAGGGCACGGCAATCCACTCTAGTATTCTTGCCTGGAGAAGCCCCATGGACAGAGGAGCCTGGCAGGCTACAGTCTCTGGGGTTGCAAAGAGTCAGACACGACTGAGCGACTAAGCACATAGACACACAAACTGTTAAGTAGATTATAGCACAATATGACCTTCTCTTTTGCTTTATTTCACTTATCATCATGGGACTTCCTGGTGTCTCAGAGGGTAAAGAATCTACCCACAAGCAATGTAGGAGTCCCACCTGGGTATGATCTCTGGGTTGGGAAAATCCCCTGGAGAAGGGAATGGGTTGGAGGACATCACTGACTCAATGAACGTGAGTTTTAGCAAATTCTGGGAAATAGTGAAGGACAGGGAAGTCTGGTATGCTGCAGTCCACAGGGTCACAAAGAGTCAGACACGACTTAGTGACTGAACAACATCATTGCATAAACTTTTCTTTGTTGCAATAGAGTCTTCAAGATAAATATTTAAGTGGAAGCACAGTATTCCATTGCATGAATCATTCCTTCAGTACTGAACATTTAGGTTGTTCTAATTAGCATATTAAAAAGCAGAAACATTATTTTGCCAACAAAGGTCTGTCTAGTTAAGGCTATGGTTTTTCCAGTGGTCATGTATGGATGTGAGAGTTGGACTGTGAAGAAAGCTGAGGGCTGAGGAATGGATACTTTTGAACTGTGGTGTTGGAGAAGACTCTTGAGAGTCCCTTGGACTGCAAGGAGACCCAACCAGTCCATCCTAAAGGAGATCAGTCCTGGGTGTTCATTGGAAGGACTGATGCTAAAGCTGAAACTCCAATACTTTGGCCACCTCATGTGAAGAGTTGACTCATTGGAAAAGACCCTGATGCTGGGAGGGATTGGGGGCAGGAGGAGAAGGGGACGACAGAGGATGAGTTGGCTGGATGGCATCACTGACTTGATGGACATGAGTTTGAGTGAACTCCGGGAGTTGGTGATGGACAGGGAGGCCTGACATGCTGTGATTCATGGGGTCACAAAGAGTCAGACATGACTGAGTGACTGAACTGAACTGAATTTTGAAAGGCTAGAACACCAAGTATGCTTTCTTTTACCTGGCATTTTCCTGTTTTGGGATTATTTCTCAGCTTGGAAAAAGAAAATCATTAAGGAGCAGCCTCAAGTGAGGTTAGACCACAGAAGAAAAGTCCTACAATCAGGAGGTTTTTTTCTTCTTCTTTTTGAGGCTTACAGACAATTTAGTGTGCAACTGAACAGTCTCAACTATCTGGCCATAGGAAATGAAACTTTGGTCTAAAGTCAGATTCCAGGAACACACAGGAGAGTTTGTAAACCTAGTAAAATCCTAGTTGAGCTATTCTCTTAGTCTCTTCACAAGCACCACAAATCCTGTTCTTTTCTTTTCCTTGATTGAAGTGGCTGCAACATGAGAGAGTTCACTAGCCAAGTTTATGACTCCAGTGGAAATGGCCTGGTTTTCTGGATCAAGCTTTCTAGACAGTTATTCCCACTGCTATCTCTGATCCATAATTGTGAAAGCAATAAACTTCTGACCTACAGAACTGTGAGCTAACAAATGGGTGTTGCTTTAAGCTGTTGAGTTTGAGTTAATTTGTTACACAGCGATAGAAAATGTATACACCTACTTTCCTCTTTCTTTACTCAGGAAAATACTTTGTTATTCAGTCACTATCCCATGAATTGCAGCACACCAGTCTCCTCTGTCCTCCACTGTCTCCCAGTTTGTTCAAACTCATGTCCACTGAGTAGATAATGCTGTCTAACCATCTCATCCTCTGCTGCTCCCTTCTCCTTTTGCCTTCAATCTTTCCCAGCATCAGGGTCTGTTCCAAGAGTTGGGTCTTTGCATCAGGTGACCAAAGTATTGGAGCTTCAGCTTCAGCAGCAGTCCTTCCAGTGAATATTCAGGGTTGATTTCCTTTAGGATTGACTGGTTGGATCTCCTTGCTATCCAAGGACTCTCAAGAGTCTTCTCCATAACCCCATTTAAAAGCATCAGTTCTTCAGCACTCAGTCTTCTTTATGGTCCAACTCTCACATCTGTACATGACTACTGGAACAGCTTTGATTTTTGGACCTTTGTCGGCAAAGTGATGTCTCTACTTTTAAATACACTGTCTAGGTTTGTCATAGCTTTCTTTCCAAGAAACAAGCATCTTTTAATTTCATGGCTGCTGTTACCATCTGCATTGATTTTGGAGCCCAAGAAAATAAAATCTGTAACTGCTTCCATTTTTTCCCCCTTCTAGTTGCTGTGAAGTGATGGGACCAGATGCCATGATCTTCATTATTTGAATGTTGAGTTTTAACCCAGCTTTTTCACTCGTCTCTTCCACTCTCATCAAGAAGTTCTTTAGTTCCTCTTCACTTTCTGTCATTAGACAGAAGAGCCATACAAAAAAGGGACCCAGATAACTAGATGATGTGGTCAAGTCACCTAGAGAGAGCTGGACATTCTGGAGTGTGCAATCAAGTGGGCCTTAGGAAGCATTCTATGAATAAAGCTAGTGGAGGTGACAGAATTCTAGCTGAGCTATTTAAAATCCTAAAAGATGGATGCTGTTAAAGTGTTGCACTCAATAGATCAGAAAATTTAGAAGACTCAGCAGTGGCCACAGGGCTGGAAAAGGTCAGTTTTCTTTCCAATCCCAAAGAAGGGCAAATGCCAAAGAATGTTCAGACTACTGTACAATTGTGCTCATTTCACAGGCTAGCAAGGTCATGCTAAAAATCCTTCAAGTTAGGCTTTAGGAGTACCTGGATCGAGAACTTCAGATGTACAAGCTGGGTTTCAAAGAGGCAGAGGAACCAGAGATCAAATTGCCAAAACATTTGTAGGATCATGGAGAAGGCAAGGATATTCCAGAAAAACATATCTTTCAGCTTCATTGACTATGCTGAAGCCTTTGATTGTGTGGATCACAAAAAACAGTGGAAAATTCTTAAAGAGTTGGGAGTACCAGACCACCTTACTTATCTCCCAAGAAACCTGTACATGTATCAAGAAGCAACAGTGAGAATTAGACATGGAACAACGGACTGATTCAAAATTGGGAAAGGAATATGACAAGACTGTATGTTGTCATCCTGCTTATTTAACTTCTATGCAGAATATATCATGTGAAATGCTGGGCTGGATGAATCACAAGCTGGAATAAATATTGCCAGGAGAAATATCAACAATCTCAGATACGAAGATGCTAGGAGACTACTATAAGACCCACTACTTAGCAGTGCACTTTCCTGGAAGCCAGGCTTCAGCAGTAATGCTCAAAATTCTCCAAGCCAGGCTTCAGCAATATGTGAACTTTCAGATGTTCAAGCTGGTTTTAGAAAACGCAGAGGAACCAGAGATCAAATTGCCAACATCCGCTGGATCATCAAAAAAGCAAGAGAGTTCCAGAAAAACATCTATTTCTGCTTTATTGACTATGCCAAAGCCTTTGACTGTGTGGATCACAATAAACTGTGGAAAATTCTGAAAGAGATGGGAATACCAGACCACCTGACCTGCCTCTTGAGAAACCTATATGCAGGTCAGGAAGCAACAGTTAGAACTGGACATGGAACAACAGACTGGTTCCAAATAGGAACAGGAATACATCAAGGCTGTATATTGTCACCCTGCTTATTTAACTTATATGCAGAGTATATCATGAGAAACGCTGGGCTGGAAGACGCACAAGCTGGAATCAAGATTGCCGGGAGAAATATCAATAACCTCAGATATGCAGATGACACCACCCTTATGGCAGAAAGTGAAGAAGAGCTAAAGAGCCTCTTGATGAAAGTGAAAGAGGAGAGTGAAAAATTTGGCTTAAAGCTCAGCATTCAGAAAACTAAGATCATGGCATCTGGTCCCATTACTTAATGGGAAATAGATGAGGAAAAAATGGAAGCAGTGGCTGGCTTTATTTTTCTGGGCTCCAAAAGCACTGCAGATGGTGATTGCAAACATGAAATTAAAAGACGCTTACTCCTTGGAAGGAAAGTTATGACCACCTAGATATCACATTAAAAAGCAGAGACATTACTTTGCCAGCAAAGGTCTGTCTAGTCAAGGAGAAGGGGACAACAGAGGATGAGGTAGTTGGATGGCATCACCGACTCAATGGACATGGGTTTGGGTGGACTCCAGGAGTTGGTGATGGACAGGAAGGCCTGGCGAGCTGCGGTTCATGGGGTCACAAGGAGTCAGACACGACTGAGCCTTTTAACTGAACTGAACTTCCTGGAAAGAAAAAAAAAAAAAAAAGGCTTCTCCAGAACAGAGCAGCCATACTGCCCTCTGGTGTAACTCTCGGGTAAAACAGGCATATATAAGTACAACTTTTCTCAGAAAGAATCTGTTTGTCCTGGTCATGATGAATAAAGCCATGGAAATATTGATGCCAGCCTACCATAGGAGTGGTCACTGTAGAGTAAAGCAGATCCAACTGAAGTGGCCCCACCACATCCAACGTTCCATAATGAAAAACCTAATTCACACAATAACATATTAACAGGATAAGGAAAAGGGACAGCTTATCAAAGGCTCACATCTTCCCTCTGCCCAGTCTGTGGTCCAGAGAGGCATGCCTGGGAGCACTCCAATTCTACCCAGAAGTCTGCCCCCTGGAACTCCAGACCCATGTATGCTGTTTGATACCTCCCTCCCTCCCGCATCCAAATAAAAGCTCCCGAAGAAAAAGGCTGGCTTTCTCCCTAGTAAGTTCAGTTCTGTTCAGTCGTTCAGTCATGTCCAACTCTTTGTGACCCCATGAATCACAGCACGCCAGGCCTCCATGTCCATCACCATCTCTTGGAGTTCACTCAAACTCATGTCCATCGAGTCAGTGATGCCATCCAGCCATCTCATCCTCTGTTGTCCCCTTCTCCTCCTGCCCCCAATCCCTCCCAGCATCAGGGTCTTTTCCAATGAGTCAACTCTTCACATGAGGTGGCCAAAGTATTGGAGTTTCAGCTTTAGCATCAGTCCTTCCAATGAACACCCAGGACTGATCTCCTTTAGGATGGACTGGTTAGATCTCCTTGCAGTCCAAGGGACTCTCAAGAGTCTTCTCCAACACCACAGCTCAAAAGCATCAATTCTTCGGCAGTCAGCTTTTTTCACAATCCAACTCTCACATCCATACATGACCACTGGAAACCCATAGCCTTGACTAGACAGACCTTAGTCGGCAAAGTAATATCTCTGCTTTTCAATATCCTATCTAGGTTGGTCATAACTTTCTTTCCAAGCGGTAAGCGTCTTTTAATTTCATGTTTATAATCACCATCTGCAGTGATTTTGGAGCTCAAAAAAATAAATTCCAACACTGTTTCCCCATCTATTTGCCATGAAGTGATGGAACCAGATGCCATGATCTTAGTTTTCTGAATGCTGAGCTTTAAGCCAAATTTTTCACTCTCCTTTTTCACTTTCATCAAGAGGCTCTTTAGTTCTTCTTCACTTTTTGCCATAAGGGTGGTGTCATCTGCATATCTGAGATTATTGATATTTCTCCCAGCAAACTTGATTCCAGCTTGTGTTTCTTCCAGTCCAGTGTTTCTCATGATGTACTCTGCATATAAGTTGAATAAACAGGGTGACAATATACAGCCTTGATGTATTCCTGTTCCTATTTGGAACCAGTCTGTTGTTCCATGTCCAGTTCTAACTGTTGCTTCCTGACCTGCATATAGGTTTCTCAAGAGGCAAGTCAGGTGGTCTGGTATTCCCATCTCTTTCAGAATTTTCCATTTTCCACAGTTTATTGTGATCCACACAATCAAAGGCTTTGGCATAGTCAATAAGCAGAAATAGATGTTTTTTTGGAACTCTCTTGCTTTTCGATGGTCCAGTGGATGTAGGCAATTTGATCTCTGGTTCCTCTGCCTCTTTTAAAACCAGCTTGAACATCTGGAAGTTCACGGTACATCTATTGCTGAAGCCTGGCTTGGAGAATTTTGAGCATTACTTTACTAGCATGTGAAATGAGTGCAATTGTGCGGTAGTTTGAGCAATCTTTGGCATGGCCTTTCTTTGGGATTGGAATGAAAACTGATCTTTTCCAGTCCTGTGGCCAGTTCTGAGTTTTCCAAATTTGCTGGCATATAGAGTGCAGCACTTTCACAGCATCATCTTTCAGGATTTCAAATAGCTCTACTGGAATTCCATCACCTCCACTAGTTTTGCTCGTTGTGATGCTTTCTAAGGCCCACTTGACTTCACATTCCAGGATGTCTGGCTCTAGGTGAGTGATCACACCATCATGATTATCCGGGTCGTTAAGCTCTTTTTGTACAGTTCTTCTGTGTATTCTTACCACCTCTTCTTAATATCTTCTGCTTCTGTTAGGTCCAGACCATTTCTGTCCTTTATTGAGCCCATCTTTGCATGAAATGTTCCCTTGGTATCTCTAATTTTCTTGAAGAGAGCTCTAGTCTTTCCCATTCTGTTCTTTTCCTCTATTTCTTTGCATTGATAGCTGAGGAAGGCTTCCTTATGTCTCCTTGCTATTCTTTGGAACTCTGCATTCAGATGCTTATATCTTTCCCTTTCTCCTTTGCTTTTCGCTTCTCTTCTTTTCACAGCTATTTTTAAGGTGTCTTCAGACAGCCATTTTGCTCTTTTGCATTTCTTTTCCACGGGGATGGTCTCGATTCCTGTCTCCTATACAATGTCATGAACCTCATTCCATAGTTCATCATTCACTCTGTTTATCAGATCTAGTCACTTAAATCTATTTCTCACTTCCACTGTATAATCGTAAGGGATTTGATTTAGGTCATATCTGAATGGTCTTTTGGTTTTCCCTGCTTTCTTCAATTTAAATCTGAATTTGGCAATAAAGAGTTCATGATCTGAGCCATAGTCAGCTCCGTTCTTGTTTTTGCTGACTGTATGTGTAAGAAAACGCCGCGGAAAAAAAAAGCCACCTCTAGGACCCGTTAGTAAAAAGGCCTTTATTGGGTGGTTGCTCTCGGGCAGAACTCCCAAGGACAGGCAAGCGAGGGAAGCGAGGGAGTCTGTGAGGTGGGGAGGGGTGCGGGAAGGTTTTATAGTGAGGGTTGGCAGACAGGCCAAGTTTTTCCCATGTAAGGCAACAGGTGCGGACCACAGCAGGGGTTGGTTGCCCATGGTCTTTCTGGCATTTCCCGATTGGATCGGGGCTCCAAGGCCGGCCCCGGGGGTCGGGTCCGTTCCCTGGTTCCGGTTTGGTCATCAGCCGCCCCTGGTGCTGACCGGATGCCCCCCTTTCTGGCCACGTTTCAGGCAGCTCGCCCTTTCAGTATGGAGCTAGCTTCTCCATCTTTGGCTGCAAAGAATAAAATCAATCTGATTTCGGTGTTGACGGTCTGGTTATATCCATGTGTAGAGTCTTCTTTTGTGTTGGAAGAAAGTGTTTGTTATTACCAGTGCGTTCTCTTGGCAAAACTCTAGCCTTTGCCCTGCTTCATTCCGTACTCCAGGGCCACATTTGCCTGTTACTCCAGGTGTTTCTTGACTTCCTACTTTTGCATTCCAGTCCCCTAAAATAAAAAGGACATCTGCCTAGTTAATCACCTTCCAAATCCTCTCAGGCTTATTCTAAGTGAGGAGAACACCCTTCCCCCACACTCCACTCAGGCTGTGCTCTTCTCTGTAATCCAGGCATGTTCAAGCACATTTGACCTTAGTAGACCAAGAACTTCAGAGAACAGGAGGGCACTACAGCTGTATCTTGGAAACTGCTGAAGTTTCATTTATTCACCTTTGTGCTGGGTGGTGGCATGGAAAAGTCCATCTCTGTGCACCAGTGCAGAATCGAATGTCAGAGTCAGAGTTTTGGGTGACGTAGAAAAGAATATTTTTATTGCTTTGCCAGGCAAAGGGGGATACAGTTGGCTCCTGCCCTTTAAACTGTGTGGTAGGCTTGGTTGAGGAGTTTTATAATAATAGCTCAAGGGCAGAGCTGCTAATAGGGGTCAGGGTGTGTGCAGGGCCTGCACTGCTTTAATCCAGCCTCAGGTGGTCTCCTAATGAGCTTCTCTGGCTCTTTCATCTGCCTCAGGTAGTCTCCTGATGAGCTTCTTAAGGTTATCAAGCTGTGACCTTCTCTGGAATGAAGTTCCAGAGTTTCCATTTGTTGTGGGTTTTAGTTCTATAAAGAGCTCAAAGATACTGTGTGTATCCCTTGAGGTGGAATCAGAGTCTGCCCGGAGTCTGCCCCCAGTCTGCATTGTTGTTTCTTGGCTGCTCCTCCCAAATCTCTGCATCCCCTCCCTTCCCTGATTAGCAACTCTTTCCATGCCCAGGAACCCACAGAGTCCTGCTTGGTTTCAGTGGGCCCTGCACCTAACATTGTTAAGGAGGGTTTCAAGAAGGTGCAAAGGCGATATGCTTCTGGGCCAATGAAAGTGCACTCTGCTCCAGATTCACTGAAGTGCATTTTAATAGAATCTAAATTCAGGGTAGCGGAAACCAGATTCTTTTGT
The DNA here is from genome assembly GCA_917880005.1 of Nanger dama. Lineage (NCBI taxonomy): Eukaryota > Metazoa > Chordata > Mammalia > Artiodactyla > Bovidae > Nanger > Nanger dama. Next base: position 21,473,430 of record CAKJTW010000025.1, on the reverse strand, counting down.
ATTTCAGCCTCATAACCATTTTGTGAGGTAGATACTGTTATCTTTTTATAGATGAGACTTGAAATGTTAAGTGACTTATCCAAGGTCACAGTCGATAAGCTGTGGAAGTGAGATTCAATCTGATTTAAAAAAATCTGTATGTGGTGTTCTGATTTATTTTAAAATAAACTTTTAATTTTAGCATAATTTTAGATTTACAGAAAGACTGTGAAGATAATACAGAGTTCTCATATACTCCACATTCAATTTCTCCTATAATTAATACCATCCATTAGTATGATACATCTGTCACTATTAATAAACCAGTAATGGTACATTGTTAAGAACTAAAGTCTATGGTTCGTCCAGATTTCCTCAGTTTTTCCCTGATGACTTTCACCTGTTTCAGGGTCCCATCCAGGATACCACAGTACTTTTAATTTTTTTGTTCAGTCCCTCAGTCATGTTGACTCTTTACAACCCCATGGACTGCAGCATGCTAAGTTTCTCTGTCCTTCACCACCTCCCAGAACTTGCTCAAACTCATGTCCATTGAGTTGGTGATGCCATCCAACCATCTCATCCTCTGTCGTCTCCTTCTCCTCCTGCCTTCAATCTTAATAGGTCTACTTAAGATTGTCTTGATTGTGGCACTTTGTCAGACTTTATCACTTATATGTGGAATCCAAAAATTAAATAATGAATAGATATAACAAAATAGAAGCAGACTCACAGATATAGAGAACAAACTAGTAGTTGCCGATGGGGAAAGGTGGGGAGAGACAAGGGTGGGGAGACAAGACAAGGGGTACAAACTATTATGTATAATAGGATATGTTGTACAGCACAGGGAATATAACCAATATTTTGCCACTTTAAATGGAGTATAATCTCTAAATAAAATTTTTGAGTCATTATGTTGTATACCTGAAACTAATATAATATTGTAACTCAATAATATATTAATTAAAGAATTGAAAACACGAATGACTCTTAAAAATATGGAATAAATATATGTCAAAGATTTTATTTAACTTACTCGTTAGTGAGGGAGCCAGTAAGATCGTAAAACTGGTTTTAAAGAGTAATTTCCTGGTGGTACAGTGGCTAAGACTCTGTGTTCTCAATGCAGGGGCCCAGGTCAGGGAACTCTGTTTCACGTGCTGCAACTAAGAGTTCACGTGCTGAAACGAAAAGGTCTTGAATGCTGCAACTAAGCACCGATGAAGACAAATAAACGAATATTGAGAAAAAAAAAAAGAGTATTTGAGGAACAAGATAATTGTAGACAATTTTAAAAAGAAACATCAAAATAAGATCACTGGATTAGATACAAAACTGATTTAATGCCCTATAGGGCAGCAAAAACTATAACCTTTGAGGTTATCATATCTACCAGTCAGAAATCATTTGCATCATTTGCATCTCTGCTAGCCACAAATCTACAAGTCAACTGCAATGTTGCCAAGTCTGAGCCTTCAGTTCAGTTCAGTTCAGTTCAGTCGTTCAGTCGTGTCTGACTCTTTGCAACCCCATAAATTGCAGCATGCCAGGCCTCCCTGTCCCTCACCAACTCCCAGAGTTCACTCAGACTCGTGCCCATAGAGTCAGTGAGGCCATCTAGCCATCTCATCCTCTGTTGTCCCTTCTCCTCCTGCCCCCAATCACTCCCAGCATCAGAGTCTTTTCCAATGAGTCAACTCTTCGCATCAGGTGGCCAGAGTACTGGAGTTTCAGCTTTAGCATCATTCCTTCCAAAGAAATCCCAGGGTTGATCTCCTTCAGAATGGACTGGTTAGATCTCCTTGCAGTCCAAGGGACTCTCAAGAGTCTTCTCCAACACCACAGTTCAAAAGCGTCAATTCTTCGGCCCTCAGCCTTCTTCACAGTCCAACTCTCACATCCATACATGACCACAGGAAAAACCATAGCCTTGACTAGACGGACCTTAGTGGGCAAAGTAGTCTCTACTTTTGGATATGCTATCTAGGTTGGTCATAACTTTTCTTCCAAGAAATAAGCGTCTTTTAATTTCATGGCGGCAATCACCATCTGTAGTGATTTTGGAGCCCCCAAAATAAATTCTGACACTGTTTCCACTGTTTCCCCATCTATTTCCCATTAAGTGATAATAGTAAATAGCAAAGTCATAGAATGATGCCTTCTCATGAGAAATTAAATAATTGTTGGATGGGTTTGTTAAACAATATTCAGTATGACATTGAAAGGACAGGTGCACTTAAACTTATTTATTAACTTATGCTTGGTTACTTTTTCTTAACAGTTATCTAGTGTCATCTCCCGTGGAACTGCAGGAAACGGCAGGAAAGTATCTTTGCCAGCCTAGGCAGGCCTAGTGGCCTCCCCACAAAATCCACTCTGGTTTCGCTCCAGGAAACATAAGGTCCTTCCTAGTGGAGAATTAGTCTCCAGTCTAGGGAGACAGACTTCCCTGGTGGCTCAGACGGTAGAGCGTTTGTCTGCAGTGCAGGACACCCAGGTTTGAGCCTTGGGTTGGGAAGATCCCCTGGAGAAGGAAATGGCAATCTACCCCAGTACTATTGCCTGGAAAATCCCAGGGACAGAGGAGCCTGGCAGGCTACAGTCTATGGGGTCGCGGAGAGTCAGACACAATTGAGTGACTTCACTCACTCACTAGGGAGACAGAAGGTTGCAGAGGGAGGCCAGAAACAGCCTTGGGGGCTTAACACTTGTTTTCTTCTCACAGCACTGTTTCCTGGCACTGTTAGCCACAAAATATTAAACCTGATCAATTCATAGCAACACCCCTTTCTTGATTATGGGGAGACAATGAGGCTTGGCAAAGTGGACAGAAGTGGATTTCACTCCAGAAAGTAAAACCCTCTACACAGCTTCCAAATTTTAACACCACACAATAGTACTAATTTTTCTTTAATGCCTTTTAGATTTAGTGCTGAGGGCAGGACTTTACATTCTTCACAGCCTCTGGCTTTGGGCCTAGATTAGTACAGGTGCTCTGTAAAAGGCAGCTGTGTGAAGAAGAATTTACAATTTGGGGGGTTTTGTAAAAATGGGATCACACAGGAGAAAGTGTTCTGAGACGCCTACACCAAAGACTTGCTATTTATGAGGCCTTGCTGTGAGGGGGTGTCTTGAGGACACAGTGTTCCCAAAGAAGTACTTTCCAAAACACAAGAATGCCTTTTTTTTTTTTTTTAAATGCAACCCAGATGGCAATACCTAATAATAATGCTATTTTTAGAAAAAGATCCTAGGCCTGACTTTAGATTATAAATTGGCTCGTTATCAGGAAAAATACTTATTGAAACACAGCCATGATCAATGGCTCCACATAAGCCTGCTGCAAAAATCAGGCAGTTATTTGTACATGTGGGATTTGGTACATAGCTTCTCAACAGAGATAATTTTGTTCCAAGATGAGCACCAGGGACAGGAAATTGGACAGGGGTCCTGATCTGATCATCTGGAAAATAGGGCTAATTGGGATGCCTCCCTCCGAGGTTTGCTTTACTAAGGTTTGATTGGGAGTTCAGAAAGCATTGAATCAAAGACTCTTCAGCACTGTGCCCAGCCTTATTATTTAAATATAAAAACCTCTGTTTTTCAAGGCTCTTTGTTTTTCTGTTACATTAAGTCTTTCCTAGGAACCTGTCTGCATTCAACTCACTGCGCCTCTACTTCCTTCTTCAGAAGCATCTTAAATATTATTTAGCATATACTTATTATAGCATATACTTAAATATTATTTAGCATATTATTTAGAATATACTGCCTTTGTCCAACACTCCTTTCCCTGAGACTCAACTCATTCTAGTAGGTTTGTTTTGTCTGTCATTAAAATACTGACGCACTGAGTGCAGGCGGCGGCGGCCAGCGCAGCGGAGAGGAACTACCCCACGTCCGAGGTCAGGGGCAGCGGCCAAGAGTGCCAGGCTGCGACAGCGCAGGAACGGCCAAGAGGAGCTACCCTGTGTCTGAGGTCAGTGGCTGCCAGGAGGAGCTATCCCGCATCTGAGGTCAAGGGCCGCGGCCGGGAGGAGACACCCCGAGTCCTAGGTGAGGGGCGGCCGGGAAAAACCACCTCGAGCTGGAGGCCAGGGTCGGTGACCCCGAGGAGCCATCCCGAGCCCAAGGCCAGAGGAGGCGGCTGGGAGGAGCCACTTATGCCCGAGGGCTGGGCCGGCAGCCGGGAGGTGCAACCCAAGGAACCTTGGCTGCGAGGGCCTAGAGGAGCTATCCAACATTGAAAGTCGGGAACGGCGGAGGTAAGGAGATACTCCTCGTCCAAGGTAAGAAGCAGCAGCTATGCTTTGCTGGAGCAGCCATGAAGAGATACCCCACGCTCAAGGTAAGAGAAACCCAAGTAGGATGGTAGGTGTTGCAAGAGGGCATCAGAGGGCAGACACACTGAATCCATACTCACAGAAAACTAGTCATTCTAATCACACTAGGACCACAGCCTTGTCTAACTCAGTGAAACCAAGCCATGTCTGTGGGGCAACCCAAGATGGGTGGGTCATGGTGGAGAGGTCTGACAGAATGTGGTCCACTGGAGAAGGGAATGGCAAGCCACTTCAGTATTCTTGCCTTGAGAACCCCGTGAACAGTATGAAAAGGCAAAATGATAGGATACCAAAAGAGGAACTCCCCAGGTTATTAGGTGCCCAGTATGCTACTGGAGATCAGTGGAGAAATAACTCCAGAAAGAATGAAGGGATGGAGCCAGAGCAAAAACAGTACCCAGCTGTGGCTGTGACTGGTGATAGAAGCAAGATCCGATGCTGTAAAGAACAATATTGCATAGGAACCTGGAATGTCAGGTCCATGAATCAAGGCAAATTGGAAGTGGTCAAACAAGAGATGGCAAGGGTGAACGTCGACACTCTAGGAATCAGCGAAATAAAATGGACTGGAATGGGAGAATTTAACTCAGATGACCATTATATCTACTACTGCGGGCAGGAATCCCTCAGAAGAAATGGAGTAGCCATCATGGTCAACAAGAGAGTCTGAAATGCAGTACTTGGATGCAACCTCAAAAACGACAGAATGATCTCTGCTCGTTTCCAAGGCAAACCATTCAATACCACAGTTATCCATGTCTATGCCTCAACCAGTAACGCTGAAGAGGCTGAAGTTGAACGGTTTTATGAAGACCTACAAAACTTTTTAGAACTAACACCCAAAAAAGATGTCATTTTCATTATGGGGACTGGAATGCTAAAGTAGGAAGTCAAGAAACACCTGGAGTAACAGGCAAATTTGGCCTTGGAATGTGGAATGAAGCAGGGCAAAGACTAATAGAGTTTTGCCAAGAAAATGCACTGGTCATAGCAAACACCCTCTTCCAACAACACAAGAGAAGACTCTACACATGGACACCAGATGGTCAACACCGAAATCAGATTGATTATATTCTTTGCAGCCAAAGATGGAGAAGCTCTATACAGTCAACGAAAACAAGACCAGGAGCTGACTGTAGCTCAGATCATGAACTCCTTATTACCAAATTCAGGCTCAAATTGAGGAAGTAGGGAAAACCACTAGACCATTCAGGTATGACCTAAATCAATCCCTTATGATTATACAGTGGAAGTGAGAAATAGATTTAAGGGCCTAGATCTGATAGATAGAGTGCCTGATGAACTATGGACAGAGGTTCGTGACATTGTACAGGAGACAGGGATCAAGACCATCCCCATGGAAAAGAAATGCAAAAAGCAAAATGGCTGTCTGGGGAGGCCTTACAAATAGCTGTGAAAAGAAGAGAGGCGAAAAGCCAGGGAGAAAAGGGAAAGATATAAGCATCTGAATGCAGAGTTCCAACAAATAGCAAGAAGAGATAAGAAAGCCTTCTTCAGCAATCAATGCAAAGAAATAGAGGAAAAGAACAGAATGGGAAAGACTAGAGATCTCTTCAAGAAAATTAGAGATACCAAGGGAACATTTCATGCAAAGATGGGCTCAATAAAGGACAGAAATGGTCTGGACCTAACAGAAGCAGAAGATATTAAGAAGAGGTGGCAAGAATACACGGAAGAACTGTACAAAAAAGATCTTCACGACCCAGATAATCATGATGATATGATCACTAATCTAGAGCCAGACATCCTGGAATGTGAAGTCAAGTGGGCCTTAGAAAGCATCACTACGAACAAAGCTAGTGGAGGTGATGGAATTCCAGTGGAGTTGTTTCAAAACCTGAAAGATGATGCTGTGAAAGGGCTGCACTCAACATGCCAGCAAATTTGGAAAACTCAGCAGTGGCCACAGAACTGGAAAAGGTCAGTTTTCATTCCAATTCCAAAGAAAGGCAATGCCAAAGAATGCTCAAACTACCGCACAGTTGCACTCATCTCACATGCTAGTAAAGTAATGCTCAAAATTCTCCAAGCCAGGCTTCAGTAACACATGAACCATGAACTCCCTGATGTTCAAGCTGGTTTTAGAAAAGGCAAATGAACCAGAGATCAAATTGCCAACATCCGCTGGATCATGGAAAAAGCAAGAGAGTTCCAGAAAAACATCTACTTCTGCTTTATTGACTATGCCAAAGCCTTTGACTGTGTGGATCACAATAAACTGTGGAAAATTCTGAAAGAGATGGGAATACCAGACCACCTAACCTACCTTTTGAGAAATCTGTATGCAGGTCAGGAAGCAACAGTTAGAACTGGCCATGGAACAACAGACTGGTTCCAAATAGGAAAAGGAGTACATCAAGGCTGGATACTGTCACCCTGTTTATTTAACTTCTATGCAGAGTACATCATGAGAAATACTGGACTAGAGAAACACAAGCTGGAGTCAAGATTGCTGGGAGAAATATCAATAACCTCAGATATGCAGAAAGTGAAGAAGAACTAAAGAGCCTCTTGATGAAAGTGAAAGAGGAAAGCGAAAAAGTTGGCTTAAAGCTCAACATTCAGAAAACAAAGATCATGGCATCTGGTCCCATCACTTATGGGAAATAGATGGAACAGTGGAAACAGTGTCAGACTTTATTTTTGGGGGCGGCAAAATCACTACAGATGGTGATTGCAGCCATGAAATTAAAAGATGCTTAAATCTTGGAAAGAAGTTATGACCAACCTAGATAGTATATTCAAAAGCAGAGGTATTACTTTGCTGACTAAGGTCGGTCTAGTCAAGGCTATGGTTTTTCCCGTGGTCATGTATGGATGTGAGAGTTGGACTGTGATGAAGGCTGAGGGCCGAAGAATTGATGCTTTTGAACTGTGGCGTTGGAGAAGACTCTTGAGAGTCCCTTGGACTGCAAGGAGATCTAACCAGTCCATTCTGAAGGAGATCAACCCTGGGATTTCTTTGGAAGGAATGATGCTAAAGCTGGAACTCCAGTACTCTGGCCACCTGATGCGAAGAGTTGACTCATTGGAAAAGACTCTGATGCTAGGAAGGATTGGGGGCAGGAGGAGAAGGGGATGATAGAGGATGAGATGGCTGGATGGCATCACTGACTAGATGAACGTGAGTCTGAGTGAACTCCAGGAGATGGTGATGGACAGGGAGGCCTGGAGTGCTGCGATTCATGGGGTCGCAGAGAGTCGGACACGACTGAGCGACTGAATTGGACTGAAAACACTGACTTCCTCCAGTTGCTAGTACCTCTGTTTTGATCCTCTAATTGTTCTCCTCAACCATGAGTCAGTAGCTGGACTTGATGGTCTGAGCTCTCATGGAGAAAAGAAATTTTCTCTGGGTTCCAGCCTTATGTAATGTGTGTATTCTTGGCTCAGAGGGGTTCAGTGTTGGGCTGCACTCAAAGTGAGAGCAAGGTTTTCTTCAGAAGGAAAAAAGCACTATCTCAGGTTCCCACCTGTGAAGCACGGTGGAGGGGCAGAAAGTAGGGATGTTGTCGCAGTCTGGGGCAGGGGACAATCCTAGAGTCTGCCAATAATAAAGAGCTAACTGTCGACAGCTATTCTATTTAGAAAATGGCTACCAATTGTTACTATTAGTACATTCGCTCCATTCTGCATTAATTTGTCTCCAGGAACATAACCAGCTCAAACATTCAGGGCTTCTTATGGTCCACCAGGGTATTTCGGGTCAGTCTCAGTAAAGGTGCCTTTTGGGGAGATGCCTCCCGAAGCACTTGGATAACGAGTCTCTTCTCTGGTCCTCTCCATGGTCAGTCTCCATACTGATTGCCTGCTTTATCCTTGACTATCAATATCTGACAGACTAATTTTATTGCCGAGTCAGACAATCCATTTTAATTGCCCGTTTCCACTTCCAACTGTGCCTCTGTCTCGCAGGAAGAAAAATCTCTCTCTTAGGGCTTGGTGCCTGCTCATCCCCCTGGATCAGATGCCCAGGGTGGCAATGCAGGCCACCCAGAGCAGCTGTCCTCAGCCTTTTTTGGCACCAGCGACCAATTGCGTGGAAGACAATTTTTCCACAGACCTGGGGTCGGGCCGATGGTTTCGGAATGATTTACATGCATCACATTTATCGTGTGCACTTTATTTCTCATCTCATGCTGCTGATGATCTGACGGGAGTTTCGGGACTCCTGACCTAGAGGATCTCTTACAGCTCCTGAGCCCCCAGGTTCTCCATTGTCCTGGGCTGTACTGGGGAGATGAAGGTTTTGTTCATATGCTGAGCCTCTCCCACTAGCTTCCTGCCCACCTTCAGTGTGTTCTCTTCTAGAAGCTGGCCAGTGCTGTGTCCAGGTCCCCTTTTTTTTGTCCCTCCACTCATTCTTCCTTATGTTTCTCCTTGTCCTGGGAGATGGGTCTGTTTGGACCCCATCAAATGGCTCCTTTGTTTCCTGGCTTCCAGCTGGTCTAGCGGTGAGATGACTGCAGGAGGCCTGGGCAGGTCAGGACCTTTATTCTCCTGGGGCTCTCTTTGTGGGATTCCTTAGGTTCTCTCTGATGGAGGGTCAGAGCACCTTCCAAGGGGGCCCTCTCCTCACGGTTCTGAGTTCTGCTAAGCACTCCCTCCCTCAACCCTAGATATGTGATAGATTAAATTATTCGCCCGAATTCTTTGTCCTTCCCGGTAGCCACACTTTTTGCCAGGATATGACTTTGTAGCTACTCTCATAAAGAGAGGGAGGCAGTGGCGGGGGTATATATTTCTCCTTGCCCCTGGGCTTGGGTCTTTGACTCACTCTGGTCAATGGAATGTGAATGAAACCAATTGTTTACACCAGTTTCAAGCCCAGGCCTTTAGAAGTATCATGTGTTTCTGTGTGCCTTTTTGTGCCTCTGCCAGCTCCGTGAGAAGAGCTTCCCCTGGGCACTGCTGCCTTCCTCAGTCTGGGACGTAGAATGAACCTATGTGGAGCAGCCCAGACCTTTATCTGCAGAGGAGGCAAGCCCAGCTGGACACCAGCTTGAGGCAGAGCTCCCAGCTGAGCCAGCTGACCTCCAGTAAGCCCACAGCCTGGGAGAAGCACATGCTTATTGCTGCATTTCACCGAGATTGTGTGATAAAGGGTGGCAACACCCTACTGCTACTAGCACCAGGGTTCTGCTCTTAGACCACAAATACTCCCTTTATTAAGCCCCTGGGGAGCCACCCTAATTTGAATGTCATCTGTTTCCTGTAGTGACACCAAGTGAATGACATAGGCACCAGCCTAGCTCTTCCCTAACATTATATCACGTTGCCAGCAAGCTCAAAATATGACATTTGATACCAGCGGCCCTTCTTCTGTTTCCCATTTGCTACTCAATATTCTCCTGAAAGCTGTTCTTAGAAGCTAATAATGGCATTTAATTCTTTGTATGCATTATTAAAATTTTCAGTTTTTTATTTGGAAAAATTTTGGAACATATAGACAAGTAGAGATATTATCAAGAACCTCCAGGTACTCACGACCCACTTTTAACAATGATTGACATTTTGTCAATCTTATTTAATCTCTTCCGCTCCTGTTTATTTTCTAACCCTAATGACCTTTCAGTTTCAAGAGGGAATCATAGCTCTACTCTTCTTTTCTTTTAAACATTAATCTTTATTGGAGTATAGTTGCTCTACAATGTTGTGTCAGTTTCGACTGTACAGCAAAGTGAATCAGATATACACAGACATATGTCCACTCTTTTTCAAATTTTCTTCCCATTTAGGTCACCACAGAGCACTGAGTAGAGTTCTCTGAGCTCCACAGTAGGTTCTCATTGAGTGAAGTGAGTGAAGTCACTCAGTCGTGTTCGCCTCTTTGCGACCCCATGGACTGCAGCCTACCAGGCTCCGCCATCCATGGGATTTTCCAGGCAAGAGTACTGGAGTGGGGTGCCACTGCCTTCTCCAAGGTTCTCATTAGTTATCTATTTTATGCATAGCATCCTACCCACACTGCCCTCCCCCCAACCTCCTTAGCTCTAATCTTCTATGATTTCTGTGCAGCAGTCGCTACTAAGGCTCACCCTTCTTTTCTCTGCCCTTGCTATCTGTCTCCTGAGTTTCCTTTAATCTTCTGTGTCTGTTCTCAGTTTCCTGTTTTTGATTTCTGACTCGGCTTTCAAATGTTGGGATTCCCGGGGTCTTGTCCTATTCGTCACCTATTTTCTTTCTCTCTGTGCTTTCTCCCTGGGGGAGGGTCTCCTGTACACTCATGGCTTAGTCCATGAGCCTGTTCTGTGTTTCTGGGCTCTACTTTCTGTCTGTCCACTAAGTGTCTTCGCTTGGATGTTGTATGTATGTCACAAACCAAACTCAGCAACTTCTCAAAACTTCTTCTCCACCTCTTCTGGGTTCCCCATCCCCGTTTGGGCCTTCTGTAGTGCCCTGTCACTTAACTAGATGTGTTATTCCTTTCTTTGATGTAGACCTGACCAATGTGTTCCTCTAAGTGCTAGCATCATTATTCTAAATCACATCATGCTAACACCATCCCAGCTTGGAAATCTTCTATGGCTCTGTTCAGAATATATTGTAAACATTTTGGTGTGATATTGAAACCTCTCCACCCCTCTCCTTCTAATCTCAACTTCCATACCCCATCCTCAAAACATATGGCCCTGCTTGTTTCCCCATAACACACCACATACTTTCATGTGGCCTGGCCTCATGCTCATCACTCTTTTATTTTTTAAGATTAAAAACAATGTGGCTCTGTTTCTCAAACGCTAATTTCAAAGTGACCCCCTTCCGTCATTCTTGAATCACCCTTGCTCTTCTGAGATTCTTGCTGACATTTGAATTTGCTGTTCCTGCCAAAGGAAACAGTCAACACGGTATTTTTTTTGAGCAGCCTCCTTAGAGCTTCTCTTTTCAAATGGGATCGATTTACCATACCACGGCAACGAGATATTGTCTCCATAGAAATACTGGCTGTGTAAAGTTTCTGACTCTGTAGGATTTTGATTCCTGCCCCTAAGGCAGGAATGGTGTGCTACTCATCTCTTTAAGTATCCCCAGTGCCTGGTATACAGGAAATGGTAAGTGTTTGAATTGCTGCTAAGTTAGCATTGGGATGAGGAAGTAAGATCTGGAGAGGGCACACATGTTGACAGCCAATTGCAGAGAGGCTGCCAAACACATAATCTATGAGCTGAGAGGCTGGGGTCACGCCATTTCCTGCAGTGAGGGCCTCTAAGCCTGTCAGATGTCAATTGCGTTTGCAAAGCTAGGAGTTCAGGTGGAAGGTTGGATTTTTCTTCATTAAACTTGTCATTCCCCAAGGTGGGGCTCTGACAGGCACCCAGTGAGATGTCAAGCTGAGACAGCTGTTGCCAAACCTGGCGGAGGCATTTCAGACAGCTGCCTCAGACTTCATGGGCAACATCCTTTTCTTCTTAAAGGACATCAAAACACTTAACAAATTAATAGGATCGCAAAGAGTCGGACACAACTGAAGTGACTTAGCAGACACACATGCATGATGAAGACAGAATTGTATCTGAGTCAGACCACGTGGATTTGAGTCTTGACTCTGATTGTTAGCTCTGTAACTAAAGAAATTATATCACCCCTCTGAGCCTCATTTTCCTTATTCATAACACTGGTTGCTATGAGGACTGAATGACATAAGGTATACGTACATGTTTTATAAGTTGTTGGTCACTGTTCAAATATGAGGTAAAATTAGAATTAAAATTATGTTTAGTCTTCATGTCATGCACACACAATAAATATAGAATGATTAAATTGATACATATTTGCTCACTGTGTATTATATGCCCAGCTCACTGCTTGGAACTGTGATAAACACAGAAGTTTATATAAGTCAGTTTTCTGACTTTAAGAAATTTATAATCTAGTTGGGAGAAGAGACCAGTTTATTTCTCTCCTTGTTTCTACACAGGACAAGGCATTTCTACTCTGCATCCGAGGGAGACCATTTCTCTCTATTTCTTTTTCATTCTTCCTAAGAGAGGGAGAGTAACCTACAATGTTGGTAAACTTGGGCAAAGGTACTAAGTGTGGTGGCTCAGCATTTTTTTCCCTCCTCCCTTCTGAACTAGTAGATTTCTGGGAATTCATACTGTCTTTACTGTTTGCCACAGTGTAATGTTTTAGGAGGTATAGTCTGGGTGAGAGCAGAGCTTGTCCAGATTTCTTTGTGATTGGATGGGTAGGTTAAGTTCTGGGGGAGAGTGTTAGAAAGTACATTGTACCTTGGCATGTAATACCACTTCTTAGCCTTGATTCCATCCTAAAGTATGTTTCTTTATTTAAAACCTTGACATTTAAATCTTCTCCCCAATTGTGGGGAAGCACCAGCCACTCACACTTAGGGTTTGAACCTATCCCAAGATTGAACTGCCTCTCTAGATTTAGATGATTTATTTATTTGTTCTATTATTTTGGGTTGTGCTGAGTCTTTGTCACTGTGCATGAGCTTTCTCTGGTTGCAGACAGCCGGGGCTACTCTCTAGTTGTGGTGTGCATGCTTCTCATTGCAGTGGCTTTTCTTACTGTGAGCACCGGCTCTAGGACACGTGGGCTCAGTAGTTGTGGCACATGGGCTTAGTTGCTCCATGACATGGAAAATCTTTTTGGACCAAGGATTGAACCCGTGTCCCTTACACTGGCAGGCTGATTCCTACCCACTGTAACACCAGGGAAGTTCCTAGATTTTTAAAATTAGCCCAATGCCTTAGGAATTCTGGACGTCTTTCCAGGTGGGCTTGCCACTCCAAGTCCTACAGAACAGTTCAGAATGTCCTCCAAATATGATTTTCTTCTGCCTGACTCATCAATGTGAGTTGATAGGGTGCTTCTCTATCTTGGGCCTCAGAAACTGTTAGGTGTGGCTTTCTTTCTATTTACCCTACTTGGGGTTTATTGAGAGTCTTGGATCTGTCACTTAATGTTTTTCACCAAATCTGGGAAGTTTATGGTTATCATCTTTCAGTATTTTTTCCTGTCCTGTATCAGTATCAGTCATGGTTCCAGCAGAGAAACAGTAGGATATATAGTAAGATATGTGTCCAATAGGATATAAGTGTGTAAAATATTTTTACTGCAAGGAATATTGTCATCCATGACTGTGGGGGGCTAATGAGGCAAGTCTGAGACGTAGATGACAGGCTGTCAGGAAGGGCAGACTGGGGCTTCTGGGGCAGGTATTGATGCTGATATCCACAGATGAAATAAATGTCTTTTTCCTCCCCTCAGGGAATCCTCAGCTCTGTTCTTAAAACTTTTTAACTGATTGGCTAAGGTTGACCAAGATTACTCAGGAAAATATCCTTTATGTAAGTTCAGTTCAGTTCAGTTGCTCAGTCGTGTCCGACTCTTTGCGACCCCATGAATCGCAGCACGCCAGGCCTCCCTGTCTATCACCATCTCCCGGAGTTCACTTGGACTCATGTCCATTGAGTCCATGATGCCATTCAGCCATCTCATCCTCTGTCGTCCCCTTCTCCTCCTGCCCCCAATCCCTACCAGCATCAGAGTCTTTTCCAATGAGTCAACTCAGGTAGCCAAAGTACTGGAGTTTCAGCTTTAGCATCATTCCTTCCAAAGAAATCCCAGGGTTGATCTCCTTCAGAATGGACTGGTTAGATCTCCTTGCAGTCCAAGGGACTCTCAAAGAGTCTTCTCCAACACCACAGCTCAAAAGCATCAGTTCTTCGGCACTCAGCCTTCTTCACAGTCCAACTCTCACATCCATACATGACCACAGGAAAAACCATAGCCTTGACTAGACGGACCTTAGTCGGCAAAGTAATGTCTCTGCTTTTGAATATGCTGTCTAGGTTGGTCATAACTTTTCTTCCAAGGAGTAAGCGTCTTTTAATTTCATGGCTGCAATCACCATCTGCAGCAATTTTGGAGCCCAGAAAAATAAAGTCTGACACTGTTTCCACTGTTTCCCCATCTATTTCTCATGAAGTGATGGGCCAGATGCCATGATCTTCGTTTTCTGAATTTGAGCTTTAAGCCAACTTTTTCACTCTCCTCTTTCACTTTCATCAAGAGGCTTTTTAGATCCTCTTCACTTTCTGCCATAAGGGTGGTGTCATCTGCATATCTGAGGTTATTGATATTTTTCCCAGCAATCTTGATTCCAGCTTGTGTTTCTCTAGCCCAGCATTTCTCATGATGTACTCTGCATATAAGTTAAATAAGCAGAGTGACAATATACAGCCTTGACGTACTCCTTTTCCTATTTGGAACCAGTCTGTTGTTCCATGTCCAGTTCTAACTGTCCATGTCCAGTTGCTTCCTGACCTGCATATAGGTTTCTCAAGAGGCAGGTCAAGTGGTCTGGTATTCCCATCTCTTTCAGAATTTTCCACAGTTTATTGTGATCCACACAGTCAAAGGCTTTGGCATAGTCAATAAGCAGAAATAGATGTTTTTCTGGAACTCTCTTGCTTTTTCAATGATCCAGTGGATGTAACAGCTTGAACATCAGGAAGTTCACAGTTCACATATTGCTGAAACCTGGCTTGGAGAATTTTGAGCACTACTTCACTAGCGTGTGAGATGAGTGCAATTGTGCAGTAGTTTGAGCATTCTTTGGCATTGCCTTTCCTTGGGATTGGAATAAAAACTGACCTTTTCCAATCCTGTGGCCATTGCTGAGTTTTCCAAATTGCTGGCATATTGAGTGCAGCACTTTGACAGCATCATCTTTCAGGACTGAAATAGTTCAACTGGAATTCCATCACCTCCACTAGCCTTGTTTGTAGTGATGCTTTCTAAGGCCCACTTGACTTCACATTCCAGGATGTCTGGCTCTAGGTGAGTAATCATACCATCATGATTATCCAGGTCTTGAAGATCTTTTTTGTACAGTTCTTCTGTGTATTCTTGCCACCTCTTCTCAATATCTTCTACTTCTGTTAGGTCCATACCATTTCTGTCCTTTATTGAGCCCATCTTTGCATGAAATGTACCCTTAGTATCTCTAATTTTCTTGAAGAGATCTCGAGTCTTTCCCATTCTGTTCTTTTCCTCTATTTCTTTGCACTGATCGCTGAAGAAGCCTTCTTATCTCTTCTTGCTATTTGTTGGAACTCTGCATTCAGATGCTTATATCTTTCCTTTTCTCCTTTGCTTTTGCTTCTCTTCTTTTCACAGCTATTTGTAAGGCTTCCCCAGACAGCCATTTTGCTTTTTGCATTTCTTTTCCATGGGGATGGTCTTGATCCCTGTCTCCTGTACAATGTCATGAACCTCATTCCATAGTTCATCAGGCACTCTATCTATCAGATCTAGGCCCTTAAATCTATTTCTCACTTCCACTGTATAATCATAAGGAATTTGATTTAGGTCATACCTAAATGGTCTAGCGGTTTTCCCTGCTTTCTTCAATTTAAGTCTGAATTTGGTAATAAGGAGTTCATGATCTAAGCCACAGTCAGCTCCTGGTCTTGTTTTTGTTGACTGTATAGAGCTTCTCCATCTTTGGCTGCATAGAATATAGACAATCTGATTTCAGTGTTGACCATCTGGTGTCCATGTGTAGAGTCTTCTCTTGTGTTGTTGGAAGAGGGTGTTTGCTATGACCAGTGCATTTTCTTGGCAAAACTCTATTAGTCTTTGCCCTGCTTCATTCCACATTCCAAGGGCAAATTTGCCTGTTACTCCAGGTATTTCTTGACTTCCTACTTTAGCATTCCAGTCCCCTATAATGAAAAGGACATCTTTTTTGAGTGTTAGTTCTGAAAGTTCTTGTAGGTCTTCATAAAACCGTTCAACTTCAGCCTCTTCAGCATTACTGGTTGGGGCATAGACTTGGATTAATGTGATATTGAATGGTTTGCCTTGGAAACGAACAGAGATCATTCTGTCGTTTTTGAGATTGCATCCAAGTACTGCATTTTGGACTCTTTTGTTGACCATGATGGCTACTCCATTTCTTCTGAGGGATCCTGCCAGCAGTAGTAGATATAATGGTCATCTGAGTTAAATTCTCCCATTCCAGTCCATTTAGTTCCTAGAATGTTGATATTCACTCTTGCCATCTCTTGTTTGACCACTTCCAATTTGCCTTGATTCATGGACCTGACATTCCAGGTTCCTATGCAAGATTGCTCTTTACATCATCAGACCTTGCTTCTATCACCAGTCACATCCACATCTGAGTATTGTTTTTGCTTTGGCTCCATCCCTTCATTCTTTCTGGAGTTATTTCTCCACTGACCTCCAGTAGCACATTGGGCACCTACTGACCTGGGGAGTTCCTCTTTCAGTACCCTACCATTTTGCCTTTTCATACTGTTCACGGGGTTCTCAAGGCAAGAATACTGAAGTGGTTTGCCATTCCCTTCTCCAATGGACCACGTTCTGTCAGCTCTGTCCACCAAGACCTGCCCATCTTGACTTGCCCTGCGGGCATGGTTTACTTTCATTGAGTTAGACAAGGCTGTGGTCCTAGTGTGATTAGAATGACTAGTTTTCTGTGAGTATGGTTTCAGTGTGTCTGCCCTCTGATGCCCTCTTGCAACACCTACCCTCTTACTTGGGTTTCTCTTACCTTGGGCGTGGGGTATCTCTTCATGGCTGCTCCAGCAAAGCACAGCAGCTGCTCCTTACCTTGAATGAGGGTATCTCTTCCCGCCGCCCTTCCTGAGCTTCAACGTGGGATGGCTCCTCTAGGCCCTCTTGCGCCCACACAGCCACCACTCCTTGGGCGTGGGGTTGCTCCTCCCAGCTGCCGCCCCTAGCCTTGGGCGCTGCCCCTGGCCTCGGATGCGGGGTAGCTCTCGGCCCGTGCTTAGTGTGCCGGCTTCTGCTGCTGCCTACGCTTAGTGTGCCGGCCACTGCTGCCGCCTGCCCTAAAGTCAACTGATTATAGATGGTAGCAGTAGTGATGGTGGTGAAGTTGCTCGGTTGTGTCCAACTCTTATGACCCCATGAACTGTAGCCCACCAGGGTCCTCCATCCATGGGATTTTTCCCTGCAAGAGTACTGGAGTGAGTTGCCATTTCCTTCTTCAGGGGATCTTCCTGACCCAGGGATTGAACCTGGGTCTCCCACATTGTAGGCAGACGCTTTACCATCTCAGCCACCAAGGAAATCTGATTATAGAGGTAATCACATCTAAAAAAAAAAAAAAATACCTTCACTGCAATGTGAGATTAGTGTTTCATTGAATATAGTGTTTCACTGAATATAGTGTTCATTTCATGGGTATAGTTTTTAATAATCCAGTATTATTAATATTAATACCAATTTTCTTTAAAATATTTAAAAGCATTATAAGGAGATTTGACCAGTCGACGCTAAATGAAATCAGTCCTGAATATTCATTGGAAGGACTGATGCTGAAGCTGAAACTCCAATACTTTAGCCACCTCATCTGAAGAACTTACTCATTGGAAAAGACCTGATGCTGGGAAGGATTGCGGGCAGGAGGAGAAGGGGATGACTGAGGATGAGATGGCTGGATGGCATCACTGACTAGATGAACGTGAGTCTGAGTGAACTCCGGGAGTTGGTGATGGACAGGGAGGCCTGGCGTGCTGCGATTCATGGGGTCACGAAGAGTTGGACATGACTGAGCGACTGAACTGAACTGAACCTGGTTTGAAATAGATTAGTCATTTGAAGCAGTATGAGTCTCCCCCCACCCCCGCCCCCAGGTGCATCCCTTCCCTACCATATGGAAAGGTTAAAATATGCAGAACAATACTATATGTTTTTATGTAAAAGTATAAAAACATACATATAATGATAAATAACAACTGAAGATAGCAGTTATCTCTGGAAGGAAAGAGAATGGGATTGGATAGGGATATGAGGGTTTCTAACCTACCTGTAATGTTTCATTAAAAAAAGATGTCAAGCAGAAGGGGCGAAATGTAAAGATCTGGCTGTGTTTGTTACATTATTCTCAAAGAGCATGAAGGCAAAATAGCACAAGGGGTTGAGTATACAAGTTCTGGAACCAAATAGGTTTAGATTAATATGTGCCTGCTTAAGTTACTAACTGTAGAAGTTGTACAAATGACTTAGCCTCCTTGCAACTCAGTTTTTCTTATCAATAAAATGGAGATTATAATAATACTTATATTTACTTTATAGTATTGTTGTGAGCATGACATTAACTAGTTTGCAGAAAACATTGAAACACTGTTTGGCACATAATGAGCAGGCAATAAATGTTAATTAGCAGTAGTAGGAAGTTTTACAAGTTTTATAAACTTCTCTTAAGAAACTGCAGACACACACACACACACACACACACACACACACACACACAGACCCAAATTCCTAAGCTACAGAATCATGGTTATTTATTTGAAACTCTTGGGGCAGACATTTCATATTTCAGAACTTTTTGTTATTTATTATGTCACATCACTATTGGGGTCTGGGACAACATGTCCTAATCAAACACATTATTATTTCTGCAATAAAAATTATGAATATTCATTAAGTAAGATACATAAAGACTGAAAAGCTTCATGTTGGTTCAGGTCAGGTTTTACCACCAAAGGATTTTGCTACCAGCTTTCCAAAAACTTTCAGTTTTCAGAGTGTTTTGGAATCTAGACCTGCATTTAAAAGGATCATGGACCTTTACTGTACTTCATCCACCTTATGAGTACCAGTTTGTTCTTAAAAGAATGAGGCAGCAAGACGTATTTAAATGATGAGGTAAGGCATATGTTAAGTAATAATACCATATGTGTTAGAGTATTTGGCAATTGGCCAAATAATATAGGCAATTGGCCAAATAATATGTATTATATAATTACTGTTACATTTATAGAAAGAGGCTTCCACATTTTTTTTTTTACATATATAGGATAAATGCATTGAAAGGAGACAAAGTCAGGTCAGCTGCTTGCCTCTAAAAACCCAATATTTGAGAGGCAAGATTGTTTGAAAGAAAAGTTTGCTTTATTTTGGAGGCCAGCAACCGGGGGAGAGCGTGAACTCATGTCCAAAGCTGACTTCCCACTGACAATCAGCGGGCCAGAGCTTTTAAAGGGGAGTTTCAGGGGCGCAGAGGTGGAGGGAGCAGGCTGCGTGCAGAATAGCACAGTCAGTTCTGACAATCACCTTGAAATTAGTCATGCGGTGGTCTGATCAGCATCATCTTGATTATTTTAAGTATAGCTAATCTTTAGTTCCAAGGTCAGTTTGCTCTCATTTCTTTGAGATCAGTTCTCAGAGCTGTGCAAGATGGAGCAACTTATGTCATGGCTACAGTCTGGTCATCATGCATTAGGTTGGCCGAAATGTTCATCGGATTTTCCCATAACACCTTATGAGGAAACCCAAACAAACGTTTTGGCTTACTTAATTTCCACCTGGTGGCAGTTTTGGTATCTACAAAGCAGCTCAAAGGATATGGGTTAGAATATCATCTACAGCCGTTGAAAAGGAATAAAAGGTCCTTGACTTTGCTTAGTGACTAAACTGTTATTATTTTGTCCCATTTGATTTCTTTCCCTTTGTTTCTGCATTTTATCATTTCTCGGTAAAATTTATTCTTTGACTAAAGTTTGTCTACAGACAAAAGGCAAGTGGAGGACATGGGGGGTTGTGGGAGGGGAAGGACCATAGTGTCCCGGTCAGTTTCACTGCTGAACTTGTCACCTCTGGAGAGGGGAGTGGAGGAGGTGAGGGGGGCTACCACATTTCCCTCTGCACACATCTGAATTTTTTGAGTCTTTTGTGAAAAGGTACTAACTTACATTTGAGTAGTAAAAATGGGGGAAAAACTGGAAAAGTAAACTGAAGCAGTATTGTGGACAACTTGAGAAGTTTTATTTAAATAAATGAATGTAAAAAGCAGTGGCTGTTTTTGAGCAGATTAGTAACAGCAGGCTCAGCAGAGAAGTAAGTTGTAACTATAAGGTCAGGATTTAAGTATAGAAAAGAGAAATACCCAGGATCAGTCTGTGAAACTTTTCCACTTGGGTTCCAACACCAGGCTCAGAATAATAATACTCTGGATTACTGCCCACAATGTTTGTAGTTCATGAAGAACCCAACAGGTGATCTGTGGTAACAACAGGAATGAGTCTAAAAGTTTCTTAGCCTCTACCAGAGACCTATAATGCTTCCATGTCACAGAAAGCGAGGAAGAGAGAATTTCATTAAATAGTTGGCCAACAAGGTCATGTGGTGCTTCCACTTTTGCTTCTGTTCAACAAATTCTCCAAACAGCAGCCAGAGCAATCTTTGCAAATTCACAAACTTTGCTCTGGTGCAGCTTCACTGGTTTTCCTAGGATCTTTCAAAGTAGGGCTGGTGAGGAAGAGTCCTAGGTTCCTTTCTGGTTGTAAGCCTATAGCTCCCTAGGGTCATACTTCCCTTCCATCCCCTTGCTTGGAGAAGGCAGCTTGAGATATTCTGATAAAGGAGAGTACCAGGGATGAAAGACAGAGAGAAGGAAGACTAACAGTATTTAAGCCCTGAAATCCAGTCTCACTTGAAGCCTGGTATGCCATAGCTCTTTCTGAATTTGGTTATGTTTTTGCCCATGCTAGTGTGAATTGGATTTCTATCTCTTGAATCCCAAAAGATTCTGAGTAATACCCTCCCCCTTCAGTGTTGGGTATCCTAGAGCATCTAATTGGGACTCAATGTTTTTTTACTTTTTTTTTTCGCTTGTTCAGTAAGTTTGTTTTGTCTTTATCTGACAGTCTTGATAGAAGTTGTGGTCTGGTTTATTAACTCTTGGTAGCCCATTTGAGCACTAAGGAAGCTTGCCTTCTTCTGAGCTACTTGATCTTTCTTCTGGGCAAGTGACATTTTGGGCTGATTCCACCTCTTCTTTTTAACTTCTTTCTTAGGCTTCTCATAGACTGGATTCGCTCATATTGCAGCATGAGCTTTTTTATACATCTCCTCCATCATGTATGGAGTTATGTTGTTCTTTATGAATGGAGAAAATTGTTTCTTGTAAGCATCCTCATCTTCTTCAATCAGATAACACGTGTAATCTGCAGCATTCTGCCCCATGATGTGCTTTCGGTGTACCTCAGCACTGAATTCTTTGTTTTCGGAATCATAACTAGGGAATCGTTTGGTACTGTGAAGGATAGACAAACCTTCATTGACAGCTCCCTTCAGGGCCCCAGAAACTTTATTCCCAATAGTAGTCCTGGCAAGTCCTGCATCAAAGTAACAGATGAAGGCACCAGGTTGGCAATCAACGCTTTCCACACTGTATTCATCTCCAGTCACCTCGATTTGGCCTTCGTAAATTTTTTCCATACCAAACCTATTCAGAAGCCTGCAGGCCAGCAGCAGTCCAGTACAATGTGCCACAGCGTAATTTGTCAGGCCAACCTTCGCACCATACTTTGGGAGTTCGTGAGCATGAGCTGCACAAACAATCATGTCTCCTTCTATACGAGCATAAGCAGTCTGACAAATGATATCTCTGTTCATTACATGAACGATTGTTCTGTATTTTGGTGTGCTGTACTTATTTTTCTCTTGCATTACCAGTTATTTCCAAGCATAGTAGTCAGTTTTGCCCTCTTGCTGTCATCTGAACTTCACTTGGTATCTCTTGAAGTAAGCCTTGTTCTTGACAATTTTAACAAACCCCATCCTGCAGAACAGAGCTCGGACACTGTGGCTTACCACAGAGTTGCAGGACCTGTATGGCTCTGGCTGGGGGTGGGGTGGGGTGGGGTGGGAAGCTCAATTTGAATTGTTCTTCTGGTGAGGTTTCTGAGGATTTATGAGGTATAAAGTCTTTATGTCTGCCTTATACAAACACAGAATTGTACATAGCTGAAGGGGGAAGTAGTCAGAGGTGACTCAAAGAGTCATGACATTTATATCCTAAAATACATCTTGTCACTGTGGTAGTCATTAGGGCTGCTTACCATCATTCCAGTTCCTCTTTGAGTCATCACCCCCCTTTGACATTGGATGTAGCGATGAGATTTGCTTTGACAAATGCAATGCAAATGGGAGTGACATGGGACAGTTCTAGATGGAATCTTCAAGAGGTTGCATGAAATTTACATGTTCCTTTCTCACTACTCTGGAGATGATGAAAGCACATGTTGAGATGAAACTTCTATCATCTGAGTGAGTGATTATGGTGGGCTGAGACCTCCTGCCAGCCCACTTGTGGTCACGTGGATGAGAAATAAATGTTTGTTAAGTCACTGAAATTTGGAGGTTGTTATTGCCATAAAACCTATCCTATCTTGACTGATACAGTCATTCGAAAAGTTGAGTAATATAATTCTGGAAGACTTCGACTTTGGACTTGAGAATATATAATGAACATAATTATGGGGAGAGTGGAAGTAAAGATCTCAACTGATATATAGAAGACATCACAGCCACCTGAGATTTTGTAGACCTTGTGTTACATTTTTGATAGAGTCTGCTAATGATTCCCCTCAAATCTATTTTAAAGCTCATGATAAAGGTTTTATTTTGCTGTTTTTCCAAAATCTGTTATTGTTGGTGACCTCTGATCCTTATTAAACATTTTTCATTAACTCTTGAAGTACAATTCAATTTAGGTACACTCAAAACAGAAGCCATTTGATTTTTATAAACAGAAGCCTTCTAGCCCTCAAAATTCCATTTTTATTCATGTGGTTTGCTGTATTTTTGTTCAGTTTTTGTGCTAGTCTCATTTTTAGGAAAATTCTTATTTGGGTCTCCAGGACAGAATTTTATATGCAGAGCAAATGGGCTTTAGGGATATCTACAACATTATTTGTTGGAGGTAATGTATACAGAGGATATTTCCAATGGATCTGAGGTGACTTATCCTTACTGAGATTAAGGGGAAGATTTGCAATCATAACCTACAGTGCATTTATAGCTCTTACATCATATGTATGTAAGATCACTGTATAAGGTCATATACGATAATTAGATTTCTCTATTTTTTGCGGTTGTACTAATTCAAATTGAGATTCTTCTTTTTCCCCAAATTTCATATATAGATTTTGGTATTTATCTCATTTATCATTGCTTGCTATAGGAGAAGATATGAATACTTAAGTAATATCTTGATGCCAAGATAATGGGAGCACCTAGATCCACCTGGATACTTTTCGATACTTGGGAGCAGATGTTAACAATTGTCACAAGATCCCAAGATCCCACAAGAAGGTGAAATAATCAGATAAGATCCTTGAAAAGCAGTGTCTCCAGTGTGAAGTTGAAGTTCAAATTTGTAGATGATTCAGTATGTGCAATGTGCATGTATATGTACATCTTTAATTTAGAGATGGGTTTAATCAGTCACACTGTCAACCACATGATACTAAGGGCTATCACAAAGTTGACAAAATTCTTATGACTCTCTGAGTCAAATTGCTTTTGGTCTCTTTAATCATCCAGGGAACCCAGGGAGGCCACAGCTAGAAAGAGGAAAGGAAATTGCAGAGCAGTAGCCCACTGATCATTGTGTAGAATGATCTTGTGCAGAAATCTGGCAAGAATAATATTATTGACCTTCCACTGGTCTGTCACTCTAAGTTTCAGGAGTTTAATACAGACACTACATTATTGCTGATTCTACAAAATCTGCATACTAATATCCCTAAAGAATTCAGAATTGATAGAAATAGCCTTACATCCTAATGAGTCTCAAACTGTAGATAAATATGGATGCCTGCCCTCCCAGAAGAGGAGGGTAAGTGTTCTCCTGGGTGCTGATGATATGGCTTTAATGTCACGGCCATAAAAATGCCTCAGTAATTGGTTCTGAATAATTAACCATTGTCAGTACTTTTGATGTAAAGTATTCAAAGTTAATGTTACTCTCATTAGTAGATATTTCCCCACATTTATTTAAATAAATAACAAAATTAAAACAATAATTACAATAAAACTGGACCCATGTTCATATAGAAAGTTCAGTCATTTAATTTTCTTGGGGCTAGTTCATTCAGTCAAATCTACTGGGAAGTCACATGATTCAGGGATATATTATTGAGAGTTTTTAATAAGCCTTGGGGTGACTGTTAACATCTGCTTTGGATATTTTCTATTTCAAAACAATCCCAACCATGCTTTGTGGGACATAATTTTGTGTGGCAGGATCCAGGCCACTTCTTGAAAACCAAAAACATTTTTGCTAGTAGATTCATTTCTGTGGGAAAGGGGTAGCTTTTGAATCAGGTGGAAATCCTGCCTAGATACCTCACTTTTCAAATAAGGCAAGGACGTTACTTCCTGTGCAATTATGCTCTCACACAGTGGTATGCTGGAGATGGCTCTCTCTGGTTTGGGAGACTGTACACATCTTTTCCCACATCCATGGTCAGTGGTGTCAAGTCGGTAGCTTGAAATTGGTCAGAGCAAGAGTATTAACACCAGTGGTTCTATGAGAGTGATTTTGCCCCTTGGGGACACTTGGCAATCTCTAGAGACACTGTTGTCACAACTTGGGGATTGCTACTGACATCTAGTGGGTAGAAGCCAGGGATGTTGTTCAATATCCTAAAATGCTAAAGACAGCCACCCTCCCCACACTCTCTCTCACAGCCAACAAAGTATTTGTGTGTTCAGTCGGCCAGTCATGTCTGACTCTTGGCGCTCCCATGGACTGTAGCCCACCAGGCTCCTCTGTTTATGGAATTTTCCAGGCAAGAATACTGGTGCCTGTGCTAAGTCATTTCAGTGGTGTTTGATTCTTTGTGACCCTATGGTCTGTAGCCTGCCAGGCTCTGCTGTCCATGGGATTTTCCAGGCAAGAAGACTGGAGTGGGTTGCTATTCCCTTCTCCAGGGGATCTTCCTGACCCAGGGATCGAACCGAGTCTCCTGTGTTTCCTGCACTGGCAGACGGATTTTTTTTACCATCGTGTCACCTGGGAATTATCTAGCACAAAATGTCAACAGAGGTGAAGCTGAGGAACTGTGATTTATACCATGGAGACTGGAAAACTTTACAACTGTGGGGTTTTTTTTGGAGTGTCAGTTTATCAGCCACCAACCCCTCAAATTAATTCTTATGCCCTCATTACTGTGTAGTTTCTAATTCCTATCAGAAGTTGGCTAGGAGAAGTGATATTCTTGGGAAGACTGAAAGCTGTGTTCTCCCCAGGGTAATCATATAGAGCACAGGTTGGCAATTTTTTTTTTTCTGTAAATGGCTGATATTTTAGGCTTTGCAGACCATATAGTCTCTGTTGCAAATACTTACCTGTGCTATTATAGTGTAAAAGCATTTATACACATATGGAAATTGAATGAGGATGGCTGTGCTCTAATAAAACTATTTACAAGGCTGGTCAGAAAGTTTTCTGACCTCTGACTTAGATTATTAGCTTAGCCCCACTTTAGAACTGCCTTCACTGAGGCTTTGGTACTACAGCTTCAGCTTTTACTACTAATAATTTATAAGACATAACTAAATTCTGTTTGCTGCAACATTTGGCACCAAAGGAAAAAAGACACTGAGAACACTTTCCACTGGGTCATTATACACTTGATTCTTAAGGTCCTATAGGAATAAATTTCTTAAAATGCTTGGCTTCCCATTGAAGAACTAATTATGTTTACCTTTTTACCTGATTTACTTTGTATACTAGAAAGCTCAAAAGTATCTCAGTCTTCATGGGGGAAATCTAGATCAGTGCTCCAAAAGTTTCATGAACATGTAAGTCATCTGGGAATCCTGCTCGAAGATTCTGATATAGCAGGTCTGGGATAGGGCCTGAGATTCTGCATTTCTGAGAAGTTTCTAGGAGATATTGACACTGTTGGTCTTGGGACCACAATGTGAGCAGTAAGGTCCTGGAATATCATAGTATTTTGGTAACAAATTCTTCCCAGAAGATTCTTATCATGGAATTTATTTCAACTACATTTCTCCTTTTGCATTTTGGCTGCTCTAATTTATAATTTGAAATTTTATTTTTGGAAGTGGTGAGATGGAGCATAGAAATAAATCTAATACGAATAACTTTGGATGCACATTTTTGTTTTTACAAGTTTAGTCTGATACTACTTAGTTGTACAATGAACAAGGTTCACAAACAACAAGGTTAATTTTATGTTATTTGTTCAGGACAGGGATTTTTTTTTTTTAGTTTTCAAATTTGGGATCTTTGCAGCTGGGCTACATATTCCTGGCTACTTCACCGTAAACATGTGAAAGCTTAGAAAAGTCCCTCTCCAGCTTTTGCTGATCCTCTGGGCCAAGAAGGTTCTTAAATGCTGATTGCTTTGCCCACGAAAGGCTTCTGTACAGGATCAAGTTCCTTATTAAATGCTACTGCTATAACATCGATGGTCTTCCGGTCCGCAGAAGGAGCTAGACGGCCAACCAAATGGCAGGTCTTCTCCTGAAGACCTCTGGAGAATCCTTGAGATTCTGTTACCTGTGCAGAAACTCTGTGGTCCCGAGCGCCAGCCAGAGCGGCCACCCTTCTACTGGCTCCGCCCGCAGCTCCCCGGCTGCCAGCCTCGCGGTGCAGTACCGGGCCCCTCTTCCCCGGACGAAGCTCAGCCGACGAAAAGCTCCTCGGAGAAAGCGTGCACAGCCGTGTACTGAATGCCCCTTTAAAACATACGTTCCTTCAGTTCATACTCGGGAGTGAATAGGAGTTTTCGTATCAGCGTCTTGTATGAGCAGGAAGATTTGTGAGTGTAAGTTACGCCCGTTTCATGAGGAGATAATAGACTAATATTTCCACTTCTCCTTCCTGATGGTGGAACCTCAGGATGAAAATGGCCATTTCAGCGTGCCTTTTTCAGCTGATTCCCCTCGGAGGCCTTGGCAACTGGCAGGAGGTAGCACAGGGACCAGTGGACCCTGCTGAGTGACAGGGGTTGGGCCTTTGGGCTCCGCATGACGTCCGTCAGCCTCAGACTGAACAGCTTTCTTGGCTGTTGAGGTATTTGCAATGGTTCCTGAAGTTCTGGGCGAAGCAGAGAGGACGCCGATGCACCAAAAGCTTGTGGACACCATGCTTTGGCCTCCAGGTGATGGAGGGCTGCTCTCTCTTATCAGAGAATGGCTAAGCAAGTATGTTAAATTTCCTTTGTCACTAGGTGGCAGAATATAATTAAGACGTCTTTTTTTTTTCTCTCATAGCGTTGAAAGATGTTTTTAGTTCCTTCTTAATGACCTCTTTCATTACTTTGCAGTATTTGCTAATGCCAGTTAGGGCTGAAGGAGTGAAATAAAATTTCTTCTGCAAACATTTCCTGTACTTAGGAAGGAATTTAGTTTTTCATTTAATTGGTTTGTGTCTTAAAGGGAAGTATCCTTATAAAGTGCATTCCCTTCCTAAAGTCTATCATTTGGACAATCCAGGCTTCTTGTTTTACAAATAACTGTTTTTTTTTAAAATTAATATTATTTAAAGAATGATTTTATTTATTTGTTTGTTTTTATGCTAGGGTCTTCATTGCTGCACGGGCTTTCCTTTGGTTTCAGAGCACCAGCTCTAGGTATGTGGGCTTTAATAGTTGTGGCAGGTGGACTCAGTAGTTGTGGCTCCCCAGGCTCTAGAACACAGGCTCAGTAGTTGTGGTTCAGAGGCTTAGTTGTGTGGAATCTTCGTGGACCAGGAATGGAACCTGCCTCTCTTCCATTGTCAGGTGGATTCTTCACGGAAGCCCTTGTTATTTTTTTTTTTTGAAACAAACTGCAGACATTGTTTCACATCACTTCCACCTATTCGAGTGCCTGTATCTAAAATAAGGACTAGTGGGAATTCTTTCTGTGGTCCAGTGGTTAGGACTTTGTACTTTCCTTGCCAGGACCCAGATTCAGTCTCTGGTCCGGGTACAAAGATCCTGCAAGCCAAATGGCTTGGGGAAAAAAAAAAAGTGCAGTTTCGATGATTAACACAATCAAGTAATTAAATATTCCTGTGGATCATAGTTTCAGGATATGCACAGTTATCCACAGAAGTCCACTTTTGCAGGGGTGGGAGTGGTCTGACTGCTGTCTGTGAAATTTGGGATTTATTCTGCTGGGAAGAATACATCCTTGACTCAATTCTTGAATCTTCATTCAGCCCTCAGATAAATGTATACAAAGATTTTTTTTTTTTTTTTTTTTATCAAACTGCTTTGTCAGTTTCTGCTGGACAGCAAAGTGAATCAGCCACATGTATTCACATGTCCTCTCTTTTGGATTTCCTTTCCATTTAGGTCACCACAGAGCACCAAGTTCCCTGTACTGTATGCAAAGAGTTTAAATGAACAGAAAGCAACGGACCAAATGTTGGTCGGCATATACAAATTGAGAATTTTTCACATGTCCTCTGCCCTCTTTTCAGTCACCAGGGAGTCTTCAGCTGAATCTCTTGTGGCCTCGCTTCTAGGCCTCAGTCCTGTGCTTCGTTCTCTGCTCTTCCAGGGTTGGTTTCACCCTTCATCTCTTTCTCAGTTGGAGGTTCACCTTCATTTACCCTTGATTAGCACTGGCCCAAAGTACCCCTTTTACCCCTTTGCCTTAGTTGGGTTAGCTATACCTTTTCTGCAAGGGTTGCTGTATTTTCCTCTCTCCTCACTTCCTCTTCAGATTCCCATTTTTACATGAAGGCCCCTGTTGATTCTCCTTTCCAGAGTGCTAATACCACAAAGTTGACTGGTCGGCCTGCCCTCTTTCTTCTCTTTTCTGACTTTCAGTTCCCCATGAGCTGGATGTGTGCCACACATCAGGGACTGTCCTATGTACTGGGGCTACAAGAATGAAAGACATAGAGTCTTGCCTTAGAAGATCTCAGAGCTTGGCGGGGTCTAGGTGACCAGGGTAATGGAGCATAGATGAGGGCAGTGCAACATGATATGTGTCAGAGAAAATGTAGGCACAGGTGATACAGGAACATGGAACAGGGGTGGGCTTATTGTGTTTGGAAAAGGGTCTGAAAATTTTTGCTCAGGCGAGCATTTTCTTTGTTTTTGTATTTTAATTTTGGATCAGGTTATACATTCATATAGTTCAAATATATATGCATATATTTTAAAATAAATTGGTATGTAGATGTGTATATATATATCTATCTCCCCTAGACCCTGTTACTCTTCTGTCCAGCCCCATGCTATCCTAAAGTAACTATGGCTATTAGTTTCTTGTGTGTCCTTTCAGAATTTTGAATGCATATACAAGCAAACAGTTTTTTTCTTTCTCCCTTTTTTTACACCAAAGGTAGAATATTATATTTACTTGTCTGAACTTTGGCTCTTAAAATTAATATTCTTATTTAGTGGTTAATAAAGTGAACTCTGGAATCAGAATGCCAACATTCAAATCCCCATTGTATAATTTACTAGCTGTGTGAACTTGGCAAATTTCTTAATGTTTCATTGCTTTAGTTTATACATCTATATCTGAGGTTTTCAAAATCTGGCAAATTTATCATATACTAAACTTTATCATAAACGTTCAGTTCAGTTTAGTTCAGTCGTATTGATTATATTCTTTGCAGCCAAAGATGGAAAAGCTCTACGCAATCAGCAAAAATAAGATTAGGAGCTGACTGTGGCTCAGATCAGTTCAGTTCAGTCGCTCAGTCTTGTCCGACTCTTTACGACCCCATGAATCGCTGCACGCCAGGCCTCCCTGATCATTACCATCTCCCGGAGTTCACTCAGACTCACGTCCATCGAGTCAGTGATGCCATCCAGCCATCTCATCCTCTGTCGTCCCCTTCTCCTCCTGCCCCCAATCCCTCCCAGCATCAGAGTCTTTTCCAATGAGTCAGCTCTTCGCATGAGGTGGCCAAAGTACTGAAGTTTCAGCTTTAGCATCATTCCTTCCCAAGAAATCCCAGGGTTGATCGCCTTCAGAAAGGATTAGTTGGATCTCCTTACAGTCCAAGGGACTCTCAAGAGTCTTCTCCAACACCACAGTTCAAGAGCATCATAAACTTTAAGCACATACATATGCAGCTTTATCATATACTACATCTGGTATGGCCATTTTGTTTTGTTCTATTGGTCTATTCATGTACCAGTGACAGTTTTAACTATTGAAGTTTTACATTATGTTTACGATTTAGTAGAACTAGTCTCTACTTGACGTTGAAGGATGACTGGAAGCCCCCAGGCAGCGATAATGACAGCAGCAATGATGGCTAACAGTACAAACTGTTACCACTGCCACCAATGTTTTTACTTTATGCCTACTGTGTGCAAGTAGGCACATTCCTAATTTTACTCTGCTTTTTACTATACTTGTTTTCCCTTTGCTCTGAAATTTTTTACTTATTTTAAACTAACTTAGTTGATTGTAGGTTACTTCTTAAAAACCACTTTCAATCCTTTCGGAAACAAGGAGAGGCATAAGTAGAAAAAGATCCAGGAACTGTATTAGGTGCTTTGTATAAGTCCCTAATTCTTAAAACAACTCTACAAGGTAGAATTATTATCCTCTTTTTACAGTTGAAGACACACTTGGAGAGGTCAAGTAATTTTCTCAAGTTTATATAGCAAATAAATATAGATTCAGAATTCATGCCAGGATTTGTTGGTGTTACAGTCTGTGGTTCTTGGTGCTTCTTACACCATACTGGTTGGGGTTCTTTATCTAAGGATACCAGAAAGAATAACTGAGAAAGAAATTGGACCCATAATAGGGAACAATTGTATACATTTTTCTAATGGCTAATATACATATATAACTGCAGACTGTGTAGTACTACAGACTATGTGAAATGATCATTGCTATGTGATTTTGGTGTTAACCCATTAATTCACCAAACATAAATAGAGTCTACCATGTCAGGCCCTGTACTAGGTGCTGGTGGTCTGATGGCAAATGGGAAATGGTTTCTGGCCCTTACCTCTTCCTGTGGGAGTTAGCTAACAGGTCTTCCTGGTCTGGACCCTTGACATCTGTTGCACTCTGAGGAGTATCTAGTCTGTTTCTTCATCCCATGCTGGTTTATGCCTGACTATTTTGCTTCAAAGCTGATAATTCATTTATGATTAACTAGTAGCAGCTTCTCGGAGTGTTGTTTTAAAGATAGTGGGGCCGTATCTATAATCAGTGGCAGAGTGCAGTGACTAGTTTCTGCTTGCAATGGGGGCAGGAGGGAGAATGAAGGCAAACAAGTCATGTATTTTTCTTACCTGAGCTAGTTGTCCAGAACGATTCATTTTTCTCTGCAGTTGTTATAAATGACACCAACTGTATTTTATTGCTTGAATTCACCATTTCTCAAACTGCTGTATAATCTCTTTTCCTCCTGGGAAGTCCTAGAGTAAAGAAATCTATTTAACTTGATTGAGACATAGTTTCTCAAACATATTTTTTGTAAAGGAATATTGTATCTTCTTCATTGCTAACTGCACGATCCATACTGGTGCTGGATGTATCACTTTGTCCTTGTACACTATGAGTGTACAAGTTCATGAGTGTACTGCCCATGAGTGCCTTTGATTTTCTGATGTTATTGTAGTGACTTCTGTTGGGAAGGAAAAGTCCTAGACTGAATGTTACTGCACTCTATGCAAACCGTTTATTCAATATTTTCTTCTTCTGTCTTGCCATCTAAAATTCCTCTTGCTGCCATACTGGAAATGGTCACTGGTTGTGTGTCTGCAGTTTTACTGTTTAACCTTTTCAACACCACACAAAAATGAGTCCTTGCATTTCTGAGGTAGCTCTGTTCGCTCTGTTTGTTGGTTGAGTGTGTTAGTCACTCAGTCATGTCCGACCTTTTGCCACTCTGTGGACTGTAGCTAGCCAGGCTTCTCTGTTCATGGAATTGCCCACGCAAAAATACTAGTGTGGGTTGCAATTTCTTTCTCCAGGAGATCTTCCTGACCCAGAGATCGAACCCAGACTCCCACATTGCAGGCAGATTCTTTACCATCCGAACCACTAGGGACATCCATGTTTGTTGGTTGAAAGCCACGCTAATTAATGGAAAACTTCCTCTAAGAAGTTAATCCTCAAATGGATGTTGCCTTATGAGAAATGCATTTGAATTGCTGAACAGCTTTCTCTCTGTCCACTTGTGGTTACCTCTCTGGCCAGGGAGGGTAAGGAGATGGTGGTAGTTGTGCTATAGAATGGTATAGTCATGCAAAGAGTATTGCTTTTGGAGTCACTCACTCTATGTAAAGTTCTGGTAACATTGCTTCATTGCTATGTAAACTTAAGCCAATCACTTAAACTCTGAATGTCAGTTGACTTAATTATAAATGATGATTATAATAATAATTCTGATCTTCCTTCTTTAGGGAGTTGTTGAGAGGACTAAATGGGATGATATATAGAAAGTAATTTTGCAAAAATAAGTTGTTATTATTACATGTCTGGGTTTACATTTTCCCTGTTGGTTTTCCCACTGCTCTTGTGTTAACCAGATGCATTATGTGAAATACAGTCTTTCTTGTGGCGTTTCCAGGTGTGCTTTATATGAAAAACTCATGGATGAAACTCCTGATGTAAGTCCAACTTAGTTTTGGTGGTAGAGTTTGTCTTGTTTTTCTCTCACCACTTCCTTTGTTCATCATTATTTATAAATTTTAAGCATAGTGTTGACCCTAATTCATAAATTATGCCACAGTGTTAATGACTTTTAGCAAGTTCATGGAAAGAAGGAATAAAGAGATGTGCTTCTGTCATACAAAACTTTAAAAAATTTTAGTTGAATAATTGCTTCAAATAGCTGCTGGAAGAAATGAGAATATAAGAACAGAAAAGTAGAGTGTTAGAATTATTTATTTGGCAAAAGGTTAAGGGTCTATACTCTGTACCTTAACGTAGGTGAAGATGTGAAGAGTTATGAGGAGAAATACCGTTGCACACTTGGAGGAGGAAATGGCAACCCACTCCAGTATTCTTGTCTGGAGAATTCCATGGTCAGAGGAGCCTGGCGGGCTACAGTCCATGGGGTGGCAAAGAATCGGACATGTCTGAGTGATTAACACACACACAGAAACACACACACACACCCCATTGCACACTATAGGGCTTTTGCCATCTCACTGGCTGTGTGTCACTCACTCCTTTCTTTCCCCCTATCATTTTCTCTTTCCTTTCTGGAACAAGTATCACATTCTTTCACTAGTGACCTGCAGGATGTTTACACTCAGACCCCCTCATAAGAAAGCCATATTGCTCAACTCCAGCAAGTGGGTCAGCAGACAGCTGCCCACTGTCGGCAGGGTCTGCTTCAGCAGCAGGACGACACCTTACCTGAGGCCACATCCTCCCCAGGGTGACCCACATCCAGTGACTGAGTGCGGTGGAAGTATAACGGCTGTGCTATTTCAGCCTCATGTGAGACACTAGTGGGCACCACTCACTCCAGAGCTCCCAGTCTGGTTAGCTGGGGCTTTGCTGGGCCTGCATCACAGTTCAGGTTCTTCCTCTGCCAAGTTCTGCTTCTTCCTCCTTCCTTTCACAGATATTGATCCCTAACAGTTACCTTAAAAATTGTTTAGTTTTGTTAATGTATAATTTATGTATTGTAATAGTCACTCTTTAAAAGTATTCTACTCAGTGGTTTTTAATAAATTCACAAAGTTGTGCAACTATTGTTATTATCTAATTACAGAACATTTTCATGATCCTCAAAAGAAACTCCATACATGTTAGCAGTCACTCTGTGTTACCTCCTTCCCCAGCCTCTGGCAACTCTTTGTACTTTCTGCCTACATAGATTTATCTGTTATAGATTTTTTTCGTATGAAAATGAAGTCGCTCAGTCGTGTCCGACTCTTTGCGGCCCCATGGACTGTAGCCTCACAGGCTCCTCCGTCCATGAGATTTTCCAGGCAAGAGTACTGGAGTGGGTTGCTATTTCCTTCTCCAGGGAATCTTCCTGACCCAGGGATCAAACCAGGGTCTCCCGCATTGTAGGCAGATGCTTTACTGTCTGAGCCACCAGGGAAGACATGGAATCATATAATATATGGCCTTTTGTGACTGGCTTCTTTTCACTTAGCACAGTAGTTTCAAGGTTATCTGTGTTATACCATGTATCAGTACTTTATTCCTTTTTATGGGTGAATAATATTCCACAATGTAGTTTATAGATCTACTATGATTTATTCATCAATTGATGTACATTGGATTGTTCTAATAAATATCTTGGGCTTCAAACTCTATATCAGCATCTACTTCTGAAGAGTATAACCTGCAAACTACCCTCAGTTGGGGCCCCTAGGACCTCAACTTCTGCACCAGTGGGGGTTATGAAGAAATCCAATAAAGGTGCATGCATGCCAAGTCATTTCAGTCATGTCTGACTCTTTGTGATCCTATCTACTATAGCTTGCCAGGCTCCTCTGTCCATGGGATCTCCAGGCAAGAATACTGGAGTGGGTTGCCATGCCCTCCACCATGGGATCTTCTCAACCCAGGGATCAAACCTGCATCTCTTATGTCTCCTGCATTGGCAAGTGGGTTCTTTACCACTAGCGCCACCTGGGAAGCCATCCCAGTAAAGGCGGTTCTTCCCAAAGAAAAATGTTAGCACCAGATGCCAAGATAATCAAAAGTTCTCCATCTTATTATAATAAGTACTGTAGGCCAAGTTGTTGGCTACTTAATCTTAGAGTGGGTGTATTTGGGGAAGAGGTTAAGTGTGGTTGAAATCTGGTGAAAAAGGAAAAGATAGAAGGGCCAGGTGAGAAGTGGGGCCAGCAGTACCAGTAGGGACCACATTGTGAATGGCATTTATGCCATGATCAGATATTTGGACCCTGCCTATAGTAGTCGATTGGAGAAGGAAATGGCAACCCACTCCAGTGTTCTTGCCTGGAGAATCCCAGGAATGAGGGAGCCTGGTTGGCTGTTTTCTATGGGGTCACACAGAGTTGGACATGACTGAAGCGACTTAGCAGCAGCAGCATAGTAGTGGAGACTCGTGGAAGGCAAGAGAGGTGAAATCAGGTATGCTCTCCCTTCATTTGTGGATTATGAACGGTAGGCAGCTCACCTATCTTAAAAGGCATTGTGAGTTGGCCAAAATCTGAGTAGCGGAAGTTGCTGGAGTTTAAGAGATGAATTGTAGGTTGAAGGGGTTTGAATGACGGTTGCATTCTGGGGAAGATGCATATGAGACTCCAGGAAAAGTGGAAAAGAAGCATGGAAAGAGAGACAGTGTGGCATATTGGAAAGAATATGGACCTGAAGTCTGATACACCTGGATTTTTATTCCTCTTTCATCTTTTATTAGCTCTGTGACTTCTGACAGGTTACCTAATTCATCTTTTAGAGGAGGCTAATAATCCCTACCTCTGAGCATTTTGTTGTGAATTTGAAGTGATGTAGTCTATATATAACGGAGAAGGTGATGGCACCCCACTCCAGTACTTTTGCCTGGAAAATTCCATGGATGGAGGAGCCTGGTAGGCTGCAGTCCATGGGGTCTCGAAGAGTCAGGACATGACTGAGTGACTTCACTTTCACTTTTCACTTTTCACCTCATGCATTGGAGAAGAAATGGCAACCGACTCCAATGTTCTTGCCTGGAGAATCCCAGGGATGGTGGAGCCTGGTGGGCTGCCGTCTGTGGGGTCGCACAGAGTCCCACACGACTGAAGCGACTTAGCTAGCAGCAGCAGCAGCTTATATAAGATAACCAGCTCTTCTAAACTCACTTGCCCTGTCCTCCTAACCCGGCAAGGTGTGAGAGGCAGGACCCAGGACCTAGGATGGAGTTGAAGAGTCCAGTCACCATGTAGCCAGGGGCAGAGGATAGTGATGGTTACGGGACCTGGGGAGCAAGGAGTAGGAAGTGGAAATGAGAGGAGGCCCAGACCCCAGGGGATTGTAGGGCTGGACCCAGGCAGAAGCACATCTGCAATCATAACATTTCTCTGGAGCTTTGTCCTTTTTAAAGGCTCAGAACAACCTCTCCAGCTCAGACCTCTGTGCAACTTCAAATGGTGGCCGCTGGGGTCCATTTGGATGAGGGATCTTGCCACACCTCACAATTTTAGACCTCTTATAGCTGGATGAAGTAAGGACAAAGGCTGCATTTGGCAGGTGCAACTGCCTGGTGCTAAAGAGTTTCTATCAGCTATCTTCTTCCGTCCTTTCTTGCTTACCTTTTCTCAAACTCTTTCACTGACACATGTCTTGATTTTTAAAATAGTTATTTTGCATCTGCTAAATATATGGTGTGATATATGGTTGGGATCCGTGATATATGGTTGGGATCCGTGACCTCTGAAGCTCCTTGCTATCCCATGGTGCTGGGACTGAAAATCAGGCAGAGTTCAGCAGCTGCTTACTGAGCTGTCTTGGACATTTGCCATCTCAGAAGTTAATCTCATCCATCTCAGAGTCTGTCACTTAGCTGTGTGGAGATACTACCAGCCTCTGAAAACACTTCAATGGTACAGAAAACTGTCTATTTGACCCCTTGGGGAATCACTCATCTTCTGTGTGGAGACACTGCCAAGCCCTAGAAACCTGAAAATGCTACAGAACTTGTGTATTTGATGTGTTGGGGTTCACTCACTGGCACTTCCGAATTCAAGGGTATAGAGATAATTGAGTATGTAATAAGGAGCTGGCATCTCCTTACATCAAGAACTTTCTTTCATTGATGCTCAACCAGAAATTGTGAGTATGTGGTTGCCTTGTGTTCACTTACTTGGTTAACATTTGCCAGGTACCTCTGAATACCCTGAAATTTATGAAATTATGATTTTTTTTTTTTGTGGACTGAAGATGGTATAATTTTGCATGATTTGACCTAACACATGATAGGAACTATGCCAGAAGCTGGAGATAAAAAGAGAAGAAGCACACGCTTTGGCCAGAAGGAGCTTATGGAGTCCAGGGAGGAGGTAGTTGGAGCATAAGTGACACAGGCTCTGTTCCCGAGGTGTACGAAGGGCAGTGTGTGTTATAGCCCAAAGGGAAAGAGTAAAGGAGACCCTCTGGACAGGCCTCCTGGGCTTTGGTGTAGGGACTAAGTTTTTGGTGAAATTTCAAAATTGAGCAGCCTTGCTAGGAATGCACAGTGTGGTGGCTTTGTACGGTTTAACTTAAGGTCTAACCACTGTAATAAATCCTATTCTGTATCACTCATCCTCACGCTGCTTCTCTGATCATCCCCTGACTAATGTACCCCGTAAGTCTCAGTTCACCTTGTATTTGATTGATTACAGTTCTTTATTTGGTGTTCACTTAAGTAGCAAAGAATAATGTGTTTGCAAATGTCGGCATCTATGAAGATGGCCCCTTGGGTTGAATCAGAGGCTAACTGCCACATCGTAGCTCCCCACTCAGCAAGTCATGTCTTCAACTCCTGCATTATGTTCAATTCAAAGCAGTACCATCTACAGATCTCCTATTAGGATCTAGGTACTGTTTTAAGCGCTTTGCTCACATTAATTCATGAGCTCAATCTGAGGTAGATACAAGGGTCATCCCACTGTATGGCTTGAGAAACTGAGGCACAAAGTAATTAAGTAACCAGTACTCCATATGTTTTCTGAATGAAAGAGAAACTGCTTACATCTCATTTTTCCAGCTTTTCATTTGGAAATAGAGATCCTGATATGCATTCCTTTAACTGCTGGCTCTCTCCTCTGCTTTCCCCCATCAGAGGCTGAGTTCCCTAAACCAGACACAGGACTCTGAATGTTCAAAAGTTCTCAGATAGAAAAACTTAAACCTGAATGCATCCCTTGGGGAGGGTCTTCCTGGACCTGCTGCCTTCCTCAGTTAGTACTGTAGGAGTCCAGCTGCTGCCAGAAGAGGTCAGGGGAAGGGAGTGGTTCTAGCTTTTAGAAAATAAAGCAGAATTTAGTAGCTGAGCCTTGAGAGGAGAGGGAACAGGGAAGATACAGGGCTAAGCAGTTTCATATTCAAGGGCTTCCACGGTCTCTCTCCAGTTTGCCTTCCAGATTATGGCCACCCCTGACCCCTGGAAACAACAAATGACTCCTGGTGAATGAATGAACATGTTGCTGTCTTCTGTGCCTGTTTGCTGTGCCCTCTGCTGACTCACTCCTATTGACTTCAAGACTGAGCTAAAAGTCACCCTCTGAGATATCTTCCTTTAGGCTAGTGCATGGTCTCACTTGGAGACCTTGCTGAATTGCAGATCTTAATTCAGTAGGTTTGAGATGGGACCTAGAGTGCGTTTCTACTAAGTTCTGGGGAATAAGAGATCTGTGGACCACATGTTGGTCTGTGGATCACACTTTGAGTAGAAAGGCTCTAGATCTCATTGTTTTGTTTTTTGTTTTTGCTGGGGGACTTAAGTCTGTAAAAGTTATTACAAGGGAAACAAGATGTTTTGCAATGACTCAAGCTAATTTGGCATTGGTAAATTGTTCTGGTAGATATGTAGGGTGGCCAGTGTCCTGGTTTGCCTAGCATTTTGGTGTTTCCTGGGACATGGGACTTTCAATGTCCTGGACAAAACAGATATTCAGAGCTCTAATAGTTTCAGGTGGGTGGGACTATAAATCATCTTCCTTACAACCTCTACACCAGCTGAGGTCTTTGATAAAATTCTGCTAAAGTTACAAATGTTTATTAGCCAGACAGTAAAAGAACAGTCCTGTCACTCACTCTTGAGGCTTTGGGGGCCATTCTCTGCCTTTGGCACTGTAAACAGCACTAGCATGATTGGTTCTCTTTAAGGTGAACATAAGGATTTTATAATGATGGAGCCAGCTAACTTTGCAGTAGGCTCAAGTGACTATCCTCTATGGAAAGAGACACAGGCCAAAAGGAACACTAGACCTCAGGCACAAAACCCCAAATGTTAGACTGCTTGGTTGGATTTGTATATTTTATTCAAGCATGAGCAATGGGCTTAATTCTGCACCCAGTAAGGAGCCCTGAGGGTTTTAGAGCTTCTTCAGGGGTATTAGGTTCAGCCAGGGCATCAACTCTGTGCCTTTCTCAGACTTAATTAAATTAAGGTTTTGTTGGTCTTTTTAGATATTTTTCCTGGAAGGTGAGTGAAAGTTCATCTCAAGAAAGGACTACCATTCAAAGCTATTTTATTCCACACTGCAGTATATCCCAGATAAAACCCCCTTGAGACTCCTGTATTCTTGTTCAACATCAGGAAGAAGGAGGGGCACAAAATTGGTTTCTCTGGGCTCTGAGGAGCACACAAAATAGCAAGACCCCTCCCAGGGTTCAGAGAAGCCAGATCATGTGAGGTCCAAGGGCTGCTTTGAAGTTGCTTCAAGCTTTTTTTCCTGAAGATCTCTTTCTGATTGAGCCTTAGTCTCTTAAAAACATTTAGAAGAATCACTGCTATTTGTATTCCTGGAAAAAGGAGAGAGAAGGAGAAAAACTATATCTTTGCCTCTAGCCCTTTCAGAAGAAACCAGCTGGGGGACGGGAGGCTGGGCTGCTGAGATGGAAGTTCTGTGAACAGATTTTTCAGAGCAAGTGCTAGCGTTAGTGAAGCTTTCATCCTCCCTGTGGGTTTGATACCCATTCAGCAGAGCAACTTCACCTTTCACCTACTTTCTTTGTTTTCCAGCTGTTTGGTGTGTGCTCTGTGTGCACATGTGAGCAATTCTTGATGATATTGTTTACTTATACCATTTTTTTCAACACAGAAAGAAAAGACATCCTCACTGAGGAAGTAAAAGTTAGGATACTAAGGGGGTATGACTATGTTAGTGTAGGAAGTGACCCCAAGGGGGTCTAGATTATGGCCCACAGTTGGATGGCAGCCCTGACTTCACACAAAGTCCTTCATTTTGTAGATGATGAAACTGAAACCTGCAGACGGGAAATAGCTTATGCTGAGGGGAAATAGTTTATGCTGAGGCTGGGAAATAAGTGGATCTGAAAGGTTTTTTAATGCTCAAACTTCATGGAGTCTTGGGGTTGAAAGGGATCTTAATTTCATCTGCAACTTCAAGTAGATGCCTGAATTCTGGTGTCTGAGTCCTTGT
Organism: Nanger dama; assembly: GCA_917880005.1. Taxonomy (NCBI): domain Eukaryota; kingdom Metazoa; phylum Chordata; class Mammalia; order Artiodactyla; family Bovidae; genus Nanger; species Nanger dama. The sequence goes on along the minus strand of CAKJTW010000025.1, from coordinate 21,433,256 downwards.
AAAGTAGCCCTATGGCCAGTGCTGGCTTCACTGAGTAATGGGGGTGATCATTACTGTTACAAAAGTGGGCCTTCTTTTGATAATTTCTTTGGGTATAGGATATTTTGACAAGACTATGTTTTGAACTCTCTTTCTGAAGACATTAATTTCAGTTAGAATTATATCAACATTGATGAATTTTCATCGAGAAGGTATTTCTTGGAGCAAACTTCATTTACCTTTGATCAGTTCATTGTGGGACACCTAAAAACCTTTCATTTCCACAAGGGATGAAGCCTCTCCTAAATATAACTCAGTTATTTGGGACAGAATATCTTGTAACTAAGAGTTCTATAGAACAAATTTAGGAAAATGTTGATCTGAGCAGTGGAATGAAATTCTAAAAAGATACATGTAAATTTCAGGTTTTGAATCAGATAATATTTTAAATATAATAGAGGAATTTATCACTGAAAAGCAACCAATGGAAAATATATTGCTAAGTGAGAAGAATCGTATTTGTAGAACACATATCAATTTTAATTAATACATATTATAAATCATTTGGAAGTTTGTATATAAATGTTTTAATGCTTATTTTGTACATAAAGTTGTGGAAGACTTTCATTTTTTATTTTGCTTGTCTATATTTTCTAAATTTCTAAATTGAATAGTACTCTAACAACAAAAAGTCTCAAAATATCCAATGATAAATCCTTTAGAAAAACGAAGGATGCTTTTGGTAGGGAGAATAAGCATTATTCCCTCTTATCTTCTTTGTAGCTCAGGGAGAGTCTCTCTTCTGTGAGAGTGGGACTTTGCTATTGCACAAGCTTTCTCTGGTGGTGGAGAGTGGGGGCTACTCTCTGGTTGCGGTGTGAGGGCTTCTCACGTGGTGGCTTCTCTTGCGGCAGCGCACACGCTCTAGGGTGCGTGGTCTCAGTAGTTGCAGCTTGTGGGCTCTAGAGCACCAGTTCAGTCGTTGCGGTGCATAGGCTTAGTTGCTCTGTGTCATGTAGGATCTTCCTGGACTTCCAGCGATCAAACTGGTGTCTCTTGCATTGCAAGGCAGATTCTTAACCACTGGGCCACCAGGAAAGCCCCTTCCTTCTTTTTCTGTCAAAAACCTACCATGATACCTGCCTGCATATCAACTCTAACCTCCTCTGCCTTATTGTTAAGACCTTGTATAATCTCTCAGATTCACCTAATTTGGTCCTATTTTTTAAATTTAAATTTTTATTTTGTATTGCAGTATAGTTGACTTACAATGTTGCATTAATTTCAGGTATACAACTGATACAGTTATACACATACATGTATCCATTCTTTTTCAGGTTCTTTTCCCATGTGGGTGTTTATAGAATAATGAGGAGAGTTTCCTGTGCTATACAGTAAGTCCTTGTTGATGATCTATTTTATATGTAGGAATGTATATATGTTAGTCCCAAACTCCTACTTTATCCCTCCTCTCAATATTTCCCTTTCCTTAACCACAAATTTGTTTTCAAAGTCTGTAAGTCTGTCTCTATTTTGCAGATACATTCATTTGTATCTTCTTTTTAGATTCCATGTATAAGTGATACCATATGATATTTGTCTTTGTCTGATTTACTTAGTGTGATAATCTCTAGGTCCATCTATGTTGTTGCAGATGGCATTATGGTCCCATTATTATTATTATTATTTTTTATTGTTCGATAAGTTTATTATTGCCTTTACCTGAAAAATCCAGATAGAAGATTGTGATTTGGTTTACTAATTCCAGGGATTTTCTTGTGGCTCAGCTGGTAAAGAATCCGCCTGCAATGTGGGAGATCTGGGTTTGATCCCTGGGTTGGGAAGATCCCCTGGAGAAGGGAAAGGCTATCCACTCCAGTCTTCTGGCCTGGAGAATTCCATGGACTATACAGTCCATGGGGTCGCAAAGAGCTGGACATGACTGAGCAACTTTCACTTTCACTTTATTAACTCCCAGCAGCCCATTCCTGAGTTCTAAGGAAGCTTGCCTTCTTCTGAGCTACTTGATCTTTCTTCTGAGCAAATGACATGTTGGACTGATTCCACCTCTTCTTTTTAACTTCTTTCTTAGGCTTCTTCTCATACACTGGATTCTCTCATATTGCAGCATGAGCTTTTTTATACATCTCCTCCATCATGTATGGAGTTATGTTGTTCTTTATGAATGGAGAAAATTGTTTCTTGTAAGCATCCTCATCTTCTTCAATCAGATAACACGTGTAATCTGCAGCATTCTGCCCCATGATGTGCTTTCGGTGTACCTCAGCACTGAATTCTTTGTTTTCGGAATCAACTAGGGAACCATTTGGTAATGTGAAGGATAGACAAACCTTCATTGACAGCTCCCTTCAGGGCCCCAGAAACTATTAACAGTAGTGATCCTGGCAAGTCCTGCATTGAAGGTACCAGGTTGACTATCAACGCTTTCCACATTGTATTCATTTCCAGTCACCTCGACTTGGCCTTCGTAAATTTTTTCCATACCAAACCTATTCAGAAGCCTGCAGGCCAGCAGCAGGCCAGTACAATGTGCCACAGCATAATTTGTCAGGCCAACCTTCGCACCATACTTTGGGAGTTCGTGAGCATGAGCTGCACAAACAATCATGTCTCCTTCTATACGAGCATAAGCAGTCTGACAATTGATATCTCTGTTTGTTACACGAATGATCATTCTGTAATTGGATGTGCTGTACTTATTTTTATCTTGGATTACCAGTCGTTTCTGAGCATAGTAGTCAGTCTTGCCCTTTTGCTGTCTGAATTCTACTCGGTATCTCTTGAAGTCAGCCGTGTTCTGGAAAACTCTAGCCCCATACTATAGAATAGAGCCCCGACTCTGCAGCTAGCCACAGAGCTCTATGGTCCCATTCTTACAAGACTCACTCCAGTCAAGTTCATTTCTTGTCTTCAGGCCTCTGGACCTAAGCTCTTTTCTGCTTCATTGTCATTATTTTTTCTAGATTGGAATGTCCTTTCTATCTCTCTAAATTCTAGCCATTCGCAGTTCTAGTCTATACTGTACTATACAACATTCACAGATTTATTATGCTTTTCTAGGCTCAGCCCTTGATGCTGGATGGCAGCGGCTAACTTATCTTGCTGGCTGGAGGGTCTGAATACTTTGAAGACATACTGATAGTGAAGAAATAGCCAAGAATGATGCACTGAGTTGGAATCAAGAGAAACAGACCAAGTAGACCTCAGTTGGAGTGGCTGAGAAACACTAGAGCAAGTAGAGGGGAATGCAGTGTGGATAAGCATAGACTGATTCTCTTATTCCAGTTGAGAGAATCCCAAAGAAGGGCTCTGGTTGGCTCTCCCAGGGTCAAGAGCTTCATCCATAACTAACCAAATGTGTTGGGGAAGACAGGGCCATGTAGGAATTTGCATATGGATGGGGTGGGGTGAATAGTTCCTCTGAGGAGGGGTTTGGGCCAAACATGGATGGCCTGTGGATATCTAATATATTAAAAGCACAGCCGTGACAGTCCACTGGTAATGTCCAGTATAGGCGTGTGGGTCAGTATGCTGGAAATCAGGAAGGAAGAACTATGGTGTAGCATACCACCCTTCCTGCTGTTAGAACAGAGTCAACAAGTCTTTATTGAGACTTACTCCCTGGGGACTTGATAATTGTTGGACTAGCCTTCAGCTCTGTACACTGTCATTTTTTCCCCTGTTACGTTAACCCTAGGACCTGCGGCTCCATTTAGACACCCGACAGCCTTGGCATTTCTCTGCTCTGCAAGGAGCCACTGACAACTCGCACTGTTATCTTGGACTTAATGACTGCTAAGTCACTTATTTCCCCAGAGGGACACTGTGAAATCATCGACAGTGTCAGCTCACTGGCAGCCTTAAGCTCTGGATGGAATGTTTCCAGGAAGAAATGCGAGTGAGAAAAGGAGCTGGACACTTCCTTTTAGAGGAAGACTGTTAGCTCATCCTGGGAAGGTCAGCTGGATGATGGCAGAGTAAAGAAGTATTAGCACTAAATGCTTAACTCTGGACCGGTCTTCCCCAGCACTAGGGGGCACCAAAGTCAGCAACTTCCTGATTCTTAAGGCGGGTAGCATGCCAGCTCTTAGGAAATAAGATGAGGGACAAAGCTGTGAGGTAGGGAAGGTGGCATGGCAGGAAGACCCTGGCATGTCTAGGTCCCTTTGGTCCATCTTTGCTTGCTCTGTTCTGGCTTCTGCTGATTGATCTGGGCTCTCCAGCTGCCTACCTGCCACCATACCCCTATTTCTTATAGCTGCTGGGTTTTTGACCCACTACTTCTTTCAGAATTTATGTTTCATTTGTCTGGCATGTGGATATTTGCTGGACTCTGCAGTGCTCCTTTGAACCTTGTCTTTTGTGACATAATATGGAGGCGTTTATCCAGGTGACCCAAGGCAGCGCAAGCTCCACATCCCACATCCTGGCACCTGGCTCTAAGCTTACTAGTACAGCTTCCAAATATACTGGGTGGGGTTTGTTTCCTTGCTGGGCCTCCACAGTGCTGTAAAGGACTTAATCCTCCACAGTGCTGTGTTAGCATTGCCTGTTAACTCATGACTGTGTCCCTTCTAACCCAAGTCAAACGCATCTCTGTACCCACGGCCTCTGTCACAGAGCCTGGCACCGAGCGGCATTAACCATGACTGTGAAGTGATTGGAAAATGCTCACTGCCACCTCTGAGTGTCGCCTGGACTTTGCCTCTGAAAATATGACTTGCTTTTCCCTGTCTGTCTGTCCTTGGGTTCAAATGCAACTAATCACCACACTCTTCTTCTCCTTTTCCACCTACTCTCTTTGCTTTTCCTACCAGTCTATCTGAGAGAGAGTGCACTGTAGTGGTTAAGAACATAGATCCTAAACAGGATTTTCTGGTTTTAAATCCTGGTTTTATTACTTATAAGCTGTGCAACTGTTAGCAAGTTACTTCGCCTGTCTGTACCTCAGTTTTTTCCCTCTGTAAAGTGGGAATAATAAGAATAGGACCAACCTCACAGGGCTGTTGGGAATGTTAAATGTGTTACTATGAACAATGTACTTGGAATAGGATTTGGTACACAGCAGGCATTCTAGAAGTGTTAGCTGTTGTTACTGTTCTCTACCTTCACTGCTCAACCAAAAGTAAAGGTCATCTGACTTTGTTCCCTCTTGACTTCTTGGGCTTACCTCCCTTCTTCTTGCACTCAACTTGGTGTGCCTCAGTCTCATTCTCTGGTACACTTAGCTGAATATTTATAAATATTTACTGATTTCTAATAAGCTAACACTGAGCTGTAGCCCAGGAGATATCTACACTCAATCCTTTTAAGTACCACCTCCTCTACTCATGGTTCTTTCCTCAGTCAAGTCCTGATTCAGAGCTTGGTCTTTTAATGGCTGACTGTGGAGGCTGTGAAAAAGGAAGATTTATCTCTGTTGCTAGATAGAAATTTGACAAAGTTTTTTTGTAATGGGCTGGACAGTAAACTATTTTTTTTTTGACAGAAGTATAGTTGATTTACAGTGTTGTATTATTAATAGTTTTGGTATATGGCAAAGTAATTCAGAAATATTTATGTGTTTGTATATATGTATTTTAATATTCTTTTCCCTTATAATTTGTTACAAGATATTGAATATTGTTTTTTGTGCTTTGCTTGTTGTTTATCTGTTTTATGTATAGTGGTGTATATCTGCTAATTTCAATCTCCAAATTTATCCCTTCCTCCCTTTCCCCTTTGGTAACCATAAATTTGTCTGTGAGTCTGTTTCTGGTTTGTAAATAAGTATCACTTTTTAAAAGATTCCATATATAAGTGATATCATTTGATATTTGTCTTTCTTTGTCTGACAATTCACTTAGTGTGATAATCTTGAATTCCATTTATTAATGTTTATTTGTGTGTGTATCACATCTTCTTTATCCATTCATCTGTTGATGGACATTTAGGTTTCTTCCATGTCTTGGCTGTAGTGCTGCAGTGGTTGTTGGGGTACATGTATCTTTTTGAATTAGGGAATTAGAGTTTTCTCTGGATATGTGCCCAGGAGTGGAATTGCTAGGTCATATGGTAATTCTAAATTTTTAAAGCAACCTCCATACTGTTTTCCATAGCAGCTGCATGAATTTACATTCCTACCAACAGTGTGGGAGGGTTTCCTTTTCTCTATACCCTCTCTAGCATTTATTATGGTCATCATTCTGACTGGTGTGAGGTGATGCCTCATTGCAGTTTTGATGTGCATTTCTCTAATAATTAGCAATGATGAGTGTCTTTTAATGTGCCTTTTAATGTGCCTGTTCTCTATGTCTTCTTCAGAGAATTGTCTATGTAGGTCTTCTGCCCAGTTTTTGATTGTGTTGTTTGTTTTTTTGGTATTGAGTTGTATGAGCAGTTTGTATATTTTAGAAATTAAGTCCTTGTTGCTTGCATTGTTTGCAAATAAATTCTCCAATCTTTAGGTTGTCTTTTCATTTTGTTTATGGTTTCCTTTGCTGTGAAAAAGTTTATAAGTTTGATTAGACCCTATTTGTTTATTTTTTGCTTTTATTTCTATAATTTTGGGAGACTGACCTAAGAAAGCATAAATATGGTTCATGCCAGAGAGTGTTTCGCCTATGTTCCTTTCTAGGAGTGTTATGGTATCATATCTTATATTTAAGTGTTTGAGCTATTTTGAGTTTATTTTTTTGTATTGTGTTGAGGGTGTGTTCTAACTTCAATGATTTATGTGAAACTGTCCAGCTTTTCCAACACCACTTGCTGAAGAGACTGTCTTTTCTCCATTTTATATTCTTGCCTCCTTTGTTGAAGATTAATTGACCATAGGTGGGTGGGTTTATTTCTGGGCTCTTTATTCTGTTCCATTGATCCATATGCCTGTTTTTGTGCCAATACCACAATGTTTTGATTAGCTTTGTAGTATTGTCTGGAGGGTTATGCCTCCAGCTTCATAAATATTTTAGGCTTTGCAGGCCACACAGGGTCTCTGTCTTGTCTTCTCTTCTTCCTTTTCCTTTTTCTTTACAACCCTTTAAAACTGCAGAAACCACCCCTAACTTGAAGGCTGTATTAAATGAGTTTACAAGCCACATTTGATCATCAGTAAGTCCCATGAGGGCAGGAACAATCTGTCTCGTTACCCTGATGGTCTAATGCTACCCGGGCACATGATAGGCCTTTGATTAGTACTTGTTGAATAGATGAATAAGCAATAAATGAGTTCAAACAAGCCTCTGGCTTCCAAATTTAAGAGACAGAATTTCTGTGTAAGTTCTACAGTGAATAGGAGAACCCCAGGGAAGCGTTGTATTAAGTTGACTCCTTGCTCTGTCTGCAGTTGTCAAAGGGTACAGGAGCTTTCCATGGAGTCTGCCTTAGCCTAAGTACCTATCTGCAATTCCACTGCCATCTTCTAGTTGAGAACTGAGCCTCCCTGTAGCCTCAGTTCCATACTAGCAGTGTGCTGGTAAATATTTAACAACCAGCTACCCCCAAAACAAGCAAACAATCCCTGATTTATAGTATTTGCCAATTTCCATGGTGTCAATACTTGCACCACGGCCAATTTCATGCTATGAAATGAAGCCACTAAACTTGAATCTGGGAAGAGAGATGCCATTAAACCATCCTCCCTGCCCTGCTCACCTCTGCAGTCCTAAGAACCATATGCCTCCTTGGAGAGTGATTGAAAGAAACGTTAGCTCTCACAATCTCTGCCTTTAGGATTGGACTCTTCTCTGTGTTTTGGTGGATGGGTACCATTATCTTGCCTTCCCAGACTTCCTGGATTTTGGCCTTTGCCTGCTTTGATCCCCAGGCCCTGAGTGCTCATTGACCTCCTGACTCCCTGTTTCTTGCAGAACACAGATGGCTGGACTCTTTCTGATCCACCCTAGCTTCCTGGCTGTCAGGTTTCTGATGTGTTTCCGAGCACAGAGACACACAGCCACTCTACCTCCTGTAGGGTCTTCTGGTTTCCAGGCTGTGATGTGCTTTGAACACTCACTTCCAATTCTCACAACACACCTCTCTTGACTGCTGGGAGGTTAACTCTCATCCTACTGATTGGGAACTCAGTTCCCAGCTCATTTCTTCTTGCTCTGTCTTGGTTTCTGTTTAATTAGTACCATCTGCTTCTAAATCTGTATATAATTTTCACCTTTATTGATTCACACAAAAACAATTACTGGGTGCATTTTTTGTGTATCATGCTGTGTCTAGGCACCCAGGATACCTCAGTGAACAAAACAAGTAGGATTCTCTGTCCTTGCAGGGCTTATAATAAAGTGTGAGGAAGCTCATACTAAACAATAGGAGTAATAAATCATACATTTACAAAAGAAGGTGATAAGTAGAGTGGAAAAAGTAAGTAGGGAAAGATGGGTTGACAGTGCTGATAGGAGGCGCATGGTTAGAGTGGCCTCTTTGAGAAGGTAACATTCAAGTAAAGCCTTGCAACACATACTGTGTGTTCTGTACTCTCATACACAACATCTACTCATCATCAACTCCTGCTCATACATGTATGTGGCTCACTTCAGCCTGAGAATTTCCAGGATTTGTTTCTCACAGAGGGACTATTTCCTGTAAGAGAGAAGGAGAAAGTATTGTGATTATATGCTTCGGCTTTGGTATATGATTTTGAATCCCTGCTCTCTGGTCAATTAGGGCAGCTATTGAGGTTTACATAATCTATTGGACAACGAGTTTTTGAGGGGAGGGACTGGATCTGTCTTGCTCACCCTACATGTCCCATGCCTAGTAGAATCTGTCTGACCTCTGTCAGTGTTGCTTATTAGCCTTTTGTCCTGGGAAAGTTCCTGTCTGAGATTTCAATTCCTTATATGTAAAATTGGGATGTTAATAATGATAATATAAGTATCCACCTCATAGGATTGCTCTATGAGTTAAATCCAGCTGCATGGTGCTGGAGTGGCGGCTGCACAATGCTGGAGTGACTTTGAGGGGATACCCCACGTCCAAGGTCAGAGAAGCCACAGCAAGATGGTATGAGGGGCAAATTCACGTTTAGAATCAATTCCTACTCCCCCTAGAGACTCTCGGAGGGCTCAAACAAACCTTGTTGCACCAGGACCCAGAGACTCCACAGAGACTGAGACAAAACTGTGTTTAAGCATCTCCTATGGAGGTACGGGTCAGCAGTGGACTGCTGCAGGGACAGGGACTCTGAGTGCAGCAGACTTGGGTGAGGCATAAGCTCTCTTGGAGGAGGTCGCCATTAACCCCACCATAGAGGTGCCAGAACTTACACAGGAATTGGAAATAGACTCTTGGAGGGCACAAACAGAACTTTGTGTGCACCAGGACCCAGGAGAAAGGAGCAGTGATCCCACAAGAGACTGACCCAAACTTGCCCAGGAGTGTCCAGGAGTCTCTAGTGGAGGTGTAGGTTGGTGGTGCCCTGCTGCAGAGTTGGGGGCACTGAATGTAGCAGTACATACATAGGACCTTTTGAAGGAGGTCACCATTATCTTCATTACCTCCCCCATAGTTTCAGTTCAGTTTCAGTTTCAGTTCAGTTCAGTTCAGTCATTCAGTTGTGTCCGACTCTTTGTGACCCCATGAATCACAGCACACCAGGCCTCCCTGTCCATCACCATCTCCCGGAGTTTACTCCAGCTCATGTCCATCGAGTCGGTGATGCCATCCAGCCAGCTCATCCTCTGTTGTCCCCTTCTCCTCCTGCCCCCAATCCCTCCCAGCATCAGAGTCTTTTCCAATGAGTCAACTCTTTGCATTAGGTGGCCAAGGTATTGGAGTTTCAGCTTCAGCATCAGTTTGGCCACAGGTAAATAACAGGGAGGGAACACAGCTCCACCCATCAACAGAAAATTGGATTAAAGATTTACTGAGCATGGCCCTGCTCATCAGAACAAGACCCAGTTTTCCCTTCAGTCAGTCTCTCCCATCAGGAAGTTTCCAAAGCCTCTTATCCTTCTCCATCAGAGGGCAGACAGACTGAAAACCACAATCACAGAAAACTAACCAAACTGATCATATGGACCACAGCCTTGTCTAACTCAGTGAAACTCCGAGCCATGCCATGTAGGTCCTCCTAAGATAGATAGGTCACGGTAGCGAGTTCTGACAAAATGTGGTGCACTGGAAAATGAATGGCAAACCACTTCAGTATTCTTGCCTTGAGAACTGCATGAACAGTATAAAAAGGCAAAAAGATAGGAGGGCACTGAAAGATGAACTCCTCAAGTCGGTAGGTGCCCAATATGCTACTGGAGATCAGTGGAGAAGTAACTCCAGAAAGAATGAAGAGACAGAGCCAAAGGAAAAAAAAACACACAGTTGTGGATGAGACTGGTTATAGAAGCAAAGTCCAATGTTGTAAAGAGCAATATTGCGTAGGAACATGGAATGTTAGGTCTATGAATCAAGGCAAATCGGAAGTGGTCAAACAGGAGATGGCAAGAGTGAACATCAACATTTTAGGAATCAGCAAACTAAAATGGACTGGAATGGGTGAATTTAACTTAGATGACCATTATGTCTACTACTGTGGGCAAGAATCTCTTAGAAGAAATGGAGTAGCCATCATAGTTAACAAAAGAGTCCAAAATGCAGTACTTGGATGCAATCCCCAAAACGACAGAATGATCTCTGTGCATTTCCAAGGCAAACCATTCAATATCATGGTAATCGAAGTCTATGCCCTGACCGGTAATGTTGAAGAAGCTGAAGTTGAATGGTTCTATGAAGACCTATAAGACCTTCTAGAACTAACACCCCCAAAGATGTCCTTTTCATTATAGGGGACTGGAATGCAAAAAGTAGGAAGTGAAGAAACACCTGGAGTAACAGGCAAATTTGGCCTTGGAGTACAGAATGAAGCAGGGCAAAGGCTATTAGAGTTTTGCCAAGAGAATGCACTGGTCATAGCAAACTCCCTCTTCCAACAACACAAGAGATGACTCTACACATAGATGTCACCAGATGGTCAACACTGAAGTCAGACTGATTATATATTTGGAGCTAAAGATGGAGGAAGCTCTATACAGTCAGCAAGAACAAGACTGGGAGCTGACTATGGCTCAGATCATGAACTCCTTATTGCCAAATTCAGAATTTAAGAAAGTAGGGAAAACCACTAGACCATTCAGGTATGACCTAAATCAAATCCCTTATGATTATACAGTGGAAGTGAGAAATAGATTCATGGGATTAGATCTGACAGAGTGCCTGAAGAACTATGGAATGAGGTTTGTGACACTGTACAGGAGACAGGGATCAAAACCACCCCCAAGAAAAAGAAATGCAAAAACCCAAATGTCTGTCTGAGGAGGCCTTACAAATAGCTGTGAAAGGAAGAGAAGCTAAAAGGAGAAAAGGAAAGATATACCCATTTGAATGCAGAGTTCCAAAGAATAACAAGGAGAGACAAGAAAGCCTTCCTCAGTGATCAATGCAAAGAAATAGAGGAAAACAATAGAATGGGAAAGACTAGAGATCTCTTCAAGAACATTAGAGATACCATGGGAACATTTCATGCAAAGATGGGCTCGATAAAGGGCAGAAATGGTATGGACCTAACAGAAGCAGAAGATATTAAGAAGAGGTGGCAAGAATACACAGAAGAGCTATACAAAAAAAATCTTCACTACTCAGATAATCACAATGGTGTAATCACTCACCTAGAACCAGACATTCTGGAATGTGAAGTCAAGTAGGCCTTAGGAAGCATCACTACGAACAAAGCTAGTGGAGGTGATGGAATTCCAGTTGAGCTATTTCAAATCCTAAAAGATGGTGCTTTGAAAGTGCTGCACTCAATATGCCAGCAAATTTGGAAAACTCAGCAGTGGCCACAGGAGTGGAAGAGGTCAGTTTTCATTCCAATCCCACAGAAAGGCAATGCCAAAGAATACTCAAACTACCTGCCCAATTGGACTCATCTCACACACTAGTAAAGTAATGCTCAAAATTCTCCAAGCCAGGCTTCAACAGTATGTGAACTGTGAACTTCCAGATGTTCAAGCTGGATTTAGAGAACGCAGAGGAACCAGAGATCAAATTGCCAACATCTGTTGGATCATTGAAAAAGCAAGAGAGTTCCAGAGAAACATATATTTCTGCTTTCTTGACTATGCCAAAGCCTTTGACTGTGTGGATCACCACAAACTGTGGAAAATTCTGAAAGAGATGGGAATACCAGACCACCCGACCTGCCTCCTGAGAAATCTGTATGCAGGTTAGGAAGCAACAGTTAGAACTGGACATGGAACAACAGACTGGTTCCAAATTGAGAAAGGAGTATGTCAAGGCTGTATATTGTCACCCTGCAATTTAACTTATATGCAGAGTACATCATGGGAAATGCTGGACTGTAGGAAGCACAAGCTGGAATAAGATTGCTGGGAGAAATATCAGTAACCTCAGATATGCAGATGACACCACCCTTATGGCAGAAAGCAGAGAAGAACTAAAGAGCTTCTTGATGAAAGTGAAAGAGGAGAGTGAAAAAGTTGGCTTAAAGCTCAACATTCAGAAAACGAAGATCATGGCATCTGGTCCCATCACTTCATGGAAAATAGACGGGGAAACATTCGAAACAGTAACAGACTTTATTTTTGGGGCTCCAAAATCACTACAGATGGTGACTGCAGCCATGAAATTAAAAGATGGTTGCTCCTTGGAAGAAAAGTTATGACTAACCTATGTAGCATATTAAAAGCAGAGACATTACTTTGCCAACAAAAGTCCATTTAGTCAAAGCTATGGTTTTCCCAGTAGTCACGTATGGATGTGAACGTTGGACTATAAAGAATTGATTGATGAAGAATTGATGCTTTTGAACTTTGGTGTTGGAGAAGACTCTTGAGAGTCCCTTGGACTGCAAGGGGATCCAACCAGTCCATCGTAAAGGAGATCAGTCCTGAGTGTTCTTTAGAAGGACTGATGTTGAAACTGAAACTCCAATACTTTGGCCACCTGATGCAAATAGCTGACTCATTTGAAAAGAGCCTGATACTGGGAAAGATTGAAGGCAGGTGGAGAAGGTGATGACAGAGGATGAGATGGTTGGATGGCATCGCCGACTCAATGGACATGAGTTTGAGTAAACTTCAGGAGCTGGTGATGAACACAGAGGCCTGGCGTGCTGCAGTCCATGGGGTTGCAACGAGTCAGACATGACTGAGCCCCTGGACTGTCTGACTGATGAATTAAATTGTAACAATTTATAATATGTGTAGAGCACTTGGCATAGAGCCTAGTACACAGAGAGTGCTTACTAAATAAATATTAGAAGTGGTCACTGTTGTTAGAGTCACCGTACAGAATTAATGTTCTCCAGTTGAAGAGATGTTATTCTGGAAATATTCCTTGCTTCCCTGATAAGTTGGTCCCATTGCCAAGCCTATACAGTGCTTGTTTTAACCTCTGAGTAAGTATGGGGTAAATGGTGGATAGGGGGTGCGAGGAGCCCTTGGGAGGGGGAAAGAGCCCAGGTGGCAGGACTGAGGTGGTGCCCAGAGTTCTGTGGCCAGGCCTGAGGCTGTTGTATAAACAGTCAATCAGTCAGAATGGAGAAGTGGAACAGCAGTGACTAGATGAATACACAGAGCACGGGGATTAATGGAGCTGAGATTAAACTGTTAGCTGAGATTAAAGAGAGTAATTTTCCTTAGGGCATGGGCATCAGTGGTGGGGTCTGGAAACAAGACCTTGACTATGTGTCCTATACCTGGGTCTTCCTTCCTCTTAAAGTGTTCTTTCAGACCCAGTTCCTTAGCTTTCCCGGCAGCCCCCAGTATCTGCTGAACCGACTCTCTTGTCTCTTTGATTGCTCCCATCTGGTCTAGGTTTGTCTCTCATAAAGCCGTCAGTCTGGATGAGGATCCCTGCTGTCTCTGTGGGCACAGCCAGGGGCGCCACTTGCTAACTCATCAGGAATGTAACCGCCACTGCAGCTGTTCACAGGCAGTGTAGACAGTCCTTAACGCTGTGACACAGAAGGCAGCATCCTGACCAAACAGACCTAAACAGAAGAGCCTTCTCTTCCTGCTAGGCGCCTGGCTGGAAGCAGATGCTTTATGGAAGTCAGTTGCCATCCAGATAGTCAGCAACATTTGTTTAGGAGCTGCTGCACGTCTGTCCCTGTGATGAGGGAGACAGTATTGCAACGCAGAAAAGATAATGAACCTCATCAGAATCTCTGATTACTTCCTGAGGATTGATTCTGAGAAGTGCCTTTAGGGGTAAAAACACTTTTAAGGCTCTTGATGCATATTGCTATATTGCTTTCCAAAAGGATAGACAAATTCTCATGCCCTTTTATTGCATTTGATTGTGTCCATTTTATCATACCTTTGCCAGGACTGAGTATTGTTAAAAATTTAAAAATATGTGTAACAGAGAGGCAAAGTGACGTTTCTCTGATTGAATCTTTATTATTTTATTAACAGGGGTGTGAGCATTTTGAAATGTTTCTTTGCTATGGAGATAATATTTTATATCGTCTCCATGGTAGGTCTGGAGGAATAGTGACTAGATTTTTTTGGACTGAGTTTTATTTATGTTACTTATTTTTAAATACCCATACAGTAAAATTTACTTTTGTTGTTGTGTAGTTTTGTGATTTTAACGAGTACACAGAGTTATGTAACTACTAAGACAATCAGAATTTAGACAGTTATCTCCCTCTGAATTCCTTATGCTGCCTCTTTGTAGTAAAGGGTAAGTCGCTCAGTCGTGTCCGACTCTTTACATCCCCATGGACTGCAGCCTACCAGGTTTCTCAGTCCATGGGATTTTCCAGGCAAGAGTACTGGAGTGGGTTGTCATTTCCTTCTCCAGGAGATCTTCCCAACCCAGGGATCGAACCTGGGTCTCCTGCATTGTAGACAGACGCTTTACCCACTGAGCCACCAGGGAAGCCCCCTTTGTAGTAAAACCCTCTACTAACTCTTAGCTCGTAGCACTTACTGATCTATTCTATGCCCTTTATTTTTCTTTCCCCAGAATGATATTACAGTGTATTTAATAAAGCAAGATGTTAAAACTTAAGTCCAATTTATCAATATTTTTACTTTGTTTATTGTGCTTTGTTGTCCTAAGAATTCTTTGCTTAACCCAGGGTCACAAATATTTTCTGCTAAAAGTTATCTAACTTTACATTTTACATTTAAGTCTATAATCCACTTTGTTAAATTTTGTACCAAGTGTGAGATATTTGCCAAGATTCAAGTTTTTGAAGTCTACAAACAATAAATACTGGAGAGGGTGTGGAGAAAAGAGAACCCTCTTTCACTGTTGCTGGGAATGCAAACTAGTACAGCCATTATGGAGAACAGTGTGGAGATTCCTTAAAAACTGGAAATAGAACTGTCATATGACCCAGCAATCCCACTACTGGGCATACACACCAAGGAAACCAGAATTGAAAGAGACATGTGTACCTCAGTGTTCATCGCAGCACTGTTTATAATAGCCAAGACATGGAAGCAACCTAGATGTCCGTGAGCAGACGAATGGATAAGAAAGCTGTGGTACATATATACAATGGAATATTACTCAGCTATTAAAAAGAATGCATTTGAATCAGTTCTAATGAGGTGGATGAAACTGGAGCCTATTATACAGAGTGAAGTAAGTCAGAAAGAAAAACACTAATACAGTATATTAATGCATATATATGGAATTTAGAAAGATGGTAATGATGAACCTATATGTGAGACAACAAAAGAGACACAGATGTAAAGAACAGACTTTTGGACTCTGTGGGAGAAGGTGAGGGTGGGAAGATTTGAGAGAATAGCACTGAAACATGTATGTTATTGTATGTGAAATAGATGGCCAGTCCAGGTTCGATGCATGAGACAGGGTGCTCAGGGCTGGTGCACTGGGATGGCCTTGAGGGATAGGATGGGGAGGGAGGTGGGAGGGGGTTCAGGATGGGGAACACATGATGTACACCTGTGGCGGATTCATGTCAATGTATGGCAAAAACCACTACAATATTGTAAAGTAATTAGCCTCAAATTAAAATAAATAAATTGATTTAAAAGATTCATGTTTTTGTAGTGTATCGATGGCCATTTGATCTGACACCATTGCTCACAAATCTAACTTTTTCCTATTTAATTGCCTTTGTATCCCTTTCAAAAACCCACTGGCCATATGTGTTTTTTCCCCTGGCCCCTCTCTTTTGTCTTATTGATCTATCTTATGTTCATTAGCATCTGGCCTTGATTATAGTAAGTTCCGATATTTTTGTCTCCTCCAGAATGACATGCAAATGGAATCTTATAGTATTATAAAATTTGTCTGGTGTGTGTCACTTAGAATAAAGAATGTGTGTGAGATTCATCCAAGTTGTTGTGTATGTCAGTCTCTCTCTTTTTTTTTAATGTTCAGTAGTATTTCACTGTATGGATGTACTAGATAGAGACTATTTATTCATCCAATTGCTGTTCATTTTTAGATTTTGTTTGTTAATTCTAGTTCCTTTCCCTTTTTCAGAATCAACTTGTAAATAGCTGTAAAACTTCATTAGGATAATGTTGGGATTTCCCAATGTAAGTCTAGAAATAAATTTGGGGAGGATTGATATATTAGCATATTGAACTTTCCAATCTATGTATATGGTATATCTTCATGTGTTTAACTCTTATAAAAATTATTTCATCAGTGTTTTATAGTTTATAGCTGACATCTAAGTATTTCATGCTTTGGAATTGCCCAGAGTACTGTTTCTAAAATTTTAAATTCAGTTTCAAATTGTTATTGCTAGTATAAAGAAATACAATTGATTATTTGTGTATTGATTAATTTCTGATGTTGCCCTCTTGTTAGCCACTTGCTGTGTAAAGAAGTCCAGTCTATTCTGGTGGAGACAGATCCTAGAACACAAGAAATCATGTGACAAAGAACTGAGGTTTCCCATCCTACAGTCAACCACCACTGCCAGTTGTGTGAGTGAAGCCATTTTCAGTATTCTTGGCTTCAAGAGTACATGAATGGAGGACTTCCAGATGTATAAGCTGAATTTAGAAAAGGCAGAGGAACCAGAGATCAAATTATGAACATCTGTTGGATCATAGGAAAAGCAAGAGAATTCCAGTAAAACATCTACTTCTGTTTTGCTGGCTATGAAAAAGTTAAAGCCTTTGACTGTGTGGATCACAATAAACTGGAAAATTCTTAAAGAGATTGGAATACCAGACCACCTTACCTGCCTCCTGATGAACCTGTATGCAGGTTAAGAAGCAACAGTTAGAACTGGACATGGAACAACGGACTGGTTCGCAACTGGGAAAAGAGTATTGTCACCCTCCTTATTTAACTTATATGCAGATTATATCATGCAGAATGCTGGGCTGGATGAATCACAGGCTGGAATCAAGATTGCCAGGAGCAATGTCAACAATCTCAGATATGCAGATGACACCGCTTTAATGGCAGAAGTTGGAGAGGAACTAAAGAACCTCTTGATGAGGCTGAAAGAAGAGAGTGAAAAAGCTGGTTTAAAATTCAACATTCAAATAACTAAGATCATGGCATCTGGCCCTATTACTTCATGGCAAATGGGGAAAACCTGGAAACAGTGACAGGCTTTATTTTCTTGGGCTCCAAAATCTCTGTGGACTGGTCATGTATTAAAAGACCCTTGATTCTTGGAAGGAAAGCTATGACAAACCTAGACAGCATATTGTAAAGCAGAGATATCACTTTGCTGACAAAGGTCCACATAGTCAGAGCTAAGGGTTTTCCAGTAGTCATGTACAGATGTGAGAGCTGGACCATGAAGAAGGCTAAACGTTGAAGAATTGGTGCTTTTGCATTGTGGTGCTGGAGAAGACTCTTGAGAGTCCCTTGGACAGCAAGGAGATCAAACCAGTCAATCCTAAAGGAAATCAACCCTGTAAATTCATTGGAAGGACTGATGCTGAAGCTGAAGTTCCAAGACTTTGGTAACCCAATGCGAAGAGCTGACTCATTGGAAAAGACCCTGATGCTTGGAAAGGTTGAGGGCAGAAGGAGAAGGGGACAAAAGAGGATGAGATGGTTGGATGGCATCACCGATTCTATGGACATAAGTTTGGGCAAACTCTGGGAGATGGTGAAGGGCAGGGGAGCCTGGCGTCCTGCAGCTTATGGAGTTGCAAAAGTCAGACATGACTTACTAAGTGAACAACAAAAGCAACAAGCCACAGCCCTGCTCAAAGCTGATGTAGCCACTCAGCCAACACTGCATGGAGCTGAAGAACTGCCCATCTGAGACTAACCAGCCCACAGAATTGTGAGAAATAATACATCTCTGTGGTTTCAAATCACTGAGTTTTAGGGCATTATTTAATATTGTCCTAGATATGGGACTTAACAGCAGTTCACTTACCCAACTCTTGGTTCCATGGCCTGGCCATGAGTCTTCCTGAGCCTCCTTGTTGCCAGTCAGACTGAAGCCTGTGTCTCTAGAAGTAGCAGCTGGCTGCCAAGTCACAGCTCTCCCTCTAGCCTACACACTCCACAGTGGTACAGTCCAAATAGTCTGTATTTTTGCCTGAACTCAAGTTGGCCACTGTGAGGCCTCTGTCTGCCTTGCTGTGTTCACCTTTACGCTGACTGCTTGCTCACTTGGCTGATGACACACCTGTCTGCCTGGCTCTCCCTGGCTCCCCACAATGTCCTCTCTCTGGCCTGATTGAAAGCCCCAGGAATTCTATTTGCAGTGCCTCCTTCCCACCTGCTGATATGAGGTTCTTCCTCTGTGGGGCCAGTTTCATGCTGCTGCAAGTAGATCAGTATTCCTCAGGCCTGAAACCCCAACTCTAGTTCCAAGAATTGGCAACTGTTTAAATCTGACCTAGAACTTCCGAGTGGTTGGATTTTATTACCTGTTCAGTAAAAAACTTGGAACCCTGGAGATGTTAATTGGTTTAAAAAAAGTAAGTCAGGGCAAACACTTCCTGGCCTGTTCTTACTCGCTGTTCAATCTGGGACGAATTCCCAAGCTCATGTAAACCACATTTTCTTCACTCATAAACTAGGGATAATAATACAAGAGAAGATATGTGCATTGCTGAGCAACATGCCTGGCACACAGCAATTGCTTAACAGTGGTAGTTATCAAAATTTGTATGAAAGTGAGTGATAGAAGGGGCCCTTAGAGATTATTTAGTCCAAGCGCTACATTTTTCAGCAGCAGAAAGTAAGGTTGAGAGAGACTGAGTGATTTGCCCAGCATCACCACACCTCATAGTTGAATAAAGACTGGAACACTAATGTTCCAGCCTCTGATCTCATACCTTTCCCACTGCTCCATGGTTTTTTGGCTTAGGAGGCCCTGGAGAGAAAAGGGGGAAAAGGAAGAAACTATCAACTACTAAAGTGTCTACTCTGTTTTTGCTTATATATATTGTGCCATTTTATCCCCATAATAATTTTTTAAGTTATTATCTCTGGTTTACACATGAAGACACCATTGCTTAGAAAAATAAATTCCTGCCTGAAAATCCCATGGTGACAGACTAGGGGTTGCAACTCATGCCTATCTGACTCCAAAACCAGCCCATGCTCCTCCATCATCTCATGCCCTTTCTGGGTCAGGCTAGGGAGGGGAAGAGTTTCTGCAGAGCCTGGCACTACCCCTGGCTGTGTATCTTCTCAGTCCTCAGATGCAGTAGCTGGTCTGCACGCAAGAGCCTTTCATCCTTCCTTCCACACAATCCTTTTAACTGAAACCAAGTGGCCAAAGCTTAACTGTAATTCTGCAGAACTGGCAGTGAGAGGCCTGGTGGGAGCTTGGGCTGCTCACCCTGAACGTGATGTGCACAGAGAGTGGGGCTGACATTGTTTAGCTCTCTGCTCAGCAGTGCCCAGCCAAACCTCTTGGTCTAAATTGAGCCCTTAATCGTTTTCCTGGCGTTTGCTCAGACAGGATTTTATTTTCTAGTAATAAAAGCGCCTACATTGTAGGAAAAAGACCAACAAAAACTGATCTGCCTCTTTTGTAGCTTTTGTGAATGCTTCACCACCTGTCCATTCCCTGCCTTGTTTTCATGCTTGGAGCAGAGCCAGGTTGTTTTGTGCCCACTGTCGAGTTTGGGGGAGCTCTGCGTGGGCAGAGAAATGCACTCACATTGACTGCTTCTGCTCATTACCTGGGGCCTGGCACCTCCTGGATTGAGAGGTTTGACTTCTGAGTCTGTAGGCTTGACTTCTGGGTCTGCAGGTGGCGCAGGGGAGATGGTTCTGAGGAAAGAGGAACAAAGTGAGTCACCAAGGGCCTCCCACCTAAGTAGTTCTTGATGGCTCACTCTTGGTTAGCTCAGTCTTTCCCTTAAGAATTTTCAGTGCCTGCAGAAAGAAATGCATACTTTCTAATATGATATTCAGACCTACATTCGCAGCCTCTTTTCTTTCTTTCTTTCTTGGTAAAAAAAATATAATACGGATACCTAAGAAAGTAAAATTGAAATTCACCAGAATCTTCTCCATTATAACCAGTGTTAAAATATTGGTAAGTATCCTTCCAGACTTGTGTGAATATATATTGTTGTTGTTGTTGTTCAGTCTCCCAGTTGTGTCCAACTCTTTGCAGCCCCATGGCCTGCGCATGCCAGGCCTCCCTGTCCCTCACCATCTCCTGGAGTTTGTCCAAGTTCATGTTCATTGCATCAGTGATACTGTCCAGCCATCTCATCCTCTGACGCCGTCTTCTTCTCCCCTCCATCTTTCCCAGAATCAGGGACTTTTTCAGTGAGTCATCTGTTTGCATCAGATGATTAAAATACTGGAGCTTCAGCTTAAGCATCAATCCTTTCAGTGAATATTCAGAGTTGAACTCTGTTAAGATTGACAGGCTTGATCTCCTTGCTGTCCAAGGGATTCTTAGGAGTCTTCTCCAGCTCCACAGTTCGAAGGCATCAATTCTTTGTTGTTCTGACTTCTTTAGGGTCCAGCTCTCACAACCGTATCTGACCACTGGGAAGACCATAGCCTTGACTATACAGACCTTTGTTGACAGAGTAATGTTTCTGCTTTTTAACACGCTGTCTAGGTTTGTCATCGTGAATTTCATTGTGATTTGTGTTGAGCCCTTTTCAGTTTCAATTTGCCTTTCTAACATTCAGTTCAGCTCAGTTTAGTCACTCAGTTGTATCCGACTCTTTGCAACCCCATGAACTGCAGCATGCCAGGCCTCCCTGTTCATCACCAACTCCTGGAGTCCACCCAAACCCATGTCCATTGAGTCGGTGATGCCATCCAACCACCTCATCCTCTCTCGTCCCCTTCTCCTCCTGCCCTCAGTCTTTACCAGCATCAGGGTCTTTTCCAATGAGTCAGCTCTTCGCATGAGGTGGCCAAAGTATTGGCGTTTCAGCTTCAACATCAGTCCCTCCAATGAACACCCAGGACTGATCTCCTTTAGGATGGACTGGTTGGATCTCCTTGCAGTCTAAGGGTCTCTCAAGAGTCTTCTCCAACACCACAGTTCAAAAGCATCAATTCTTCAGCACTCAGCTTCCTTTATAGTCCAACTCTCGCATCCATCTTTTGAAAACTCCCACAATACAGTAAACATTGTCTAAACTGAATTCACCTTCTGTAAATATATCATGCACTTTCATGCTTCTAAGACTTTGTTTCTGACAATCTGTCTGCCCCAAATACTTTTTATACATTGCCTGGCACATAGTAAGCTCCAACAAAGCTGTTTATTCTTTCTTTCTTGCCTGGTAAGCTCCTACTTACTATTTAAAATTTTGCTGAAATGACCCCCTCCCCTGCCCCTTTTTAAAACTACACTCTCTCCCAAGTACATACTTGTCCACTCACTAGTTAGTCACTCACCATCCATTTTGGGACCTGCTGCCTCCCACCCCGACCTATTCTAATACTAAGTTCTTCCAAGGCAGTCAGGGGCCATGTCTCCTTTACTCCAAACCATGACTGGCACCCATTATGAGCTGGAGAAATTGGCATCAACTCTGTCAGAGGCAGCAATCTGCTGGTGAAGCTGAGCTGTGGTGAAGCTGGTCAGGGTGGCCTGTGAGTTGCTGTTTGGACAGAGATTCCATATTGCTAAGTAGACCCTTTTTCTTTATTCCTCCCTGTCTGGCAAGAGCCAACCTTCAACCTCAGAGAGCGCTGCAATACTAGCAAACTGTCTTGGCAGACCTTGGATGAATTATTTACTCTCTTGCTAAGTGAATGCAGGTGTCTGTGTGATGCCTCCAGTTCTGGGTATGTCTAAGGTGCCTCTCAAAGTGCTAGGGCCAGAATTCTGGACTTAATGATAGTGGGCTTCAGGGAGAGAGAAAAACCCAGCATTCCTACCCATGGCCAGATTGCTTGCTCTGTCTTTAGAGGGGGGACATTTTGTTCTCTCTGGCTCACCTTTGCCCCCAGCTCCCTCCATTGCCCTCCCACCTCTGTCTCCAGTTACAATGGAAATTTTACATTTTTTTTTTGCTGTTGGAGTCCTTGCTCCTCTCTACTTCTTTGCCACACACCATGCAGCTCCTATGTCATAATCTTACACACTTTCTACTTGGTCTTTCCTCTTCTTCCAGACTCCAAACACTGATAGAAACCAGGGAAAATGGTTTACTGGATGCTGTAGCTGATTTGAGCAGGCTTTGTTGAAAGCATGAATTGGGTGCTTTCCAATACTTTGGATCACTTTTGGGTGGTCATCCTCAAGAGAAGGGGTTTCTAGTCTTCCTCGGTTTCACACTTCCATTTCCAAACTCCCTGAGAGAAAACAAATGAAGCAATAGAAGTGACTGGAAACAGTGTCTAATGCTACCTGAACTCACATGGTATCAAACAGTCAGCCTGACTTAATGATAAAGTTCTTGAGTTTCTCCAGGCCTTATCAACCTGAGGGTATCAATGTTGGAATCTTATTAGGGCTAATGACCTATATTTTGCTTTCTCTTGCTCTTGTGACTTTGTTCCCTAGAAAAACTTCACAGTTGCTCACAAGTACCCTTCTCATTCTTCCTCTCACACCAGTATTGGCAGTGTTTCTAGATCACTTGGCAGCTGAGGGGATAGGGTGCGGTGGGTGCCTTACGTGCTCTCGTCTGTATTAAGAGCACTTTCTTCTCATGTGGAAACTCTTCAGGTGACTAAATAGTATTGATTGCAGTTTTCCTGTGCTGGGAAGACCACTCCCCCTTTCACTTCTCTCTACCTATACTGCCAAACTTGCACTCTGCCACATTTTGCACCTTAGTTTGTCACTAGGCCCTGACGTGGTGAAGTCCCTTTCTGGAAACAACCCTCTCAGGTACTGCAATAAGGCCCTTTGTCTGCTGAGTTCTGACTGTTACCATGGGGTCTGCCAGACACAGATGTCTGAAGCTTCTCACTCATCTTTGTTCTTTTTCTGGCTTGTGAATCAAACCACTTCCTCCTCTTTACATGGAGTGACTCCCAGACACCCTACATACCAGTTCTTCAAACACAACACCCAGGGCTGAAACCAGTTTAGGCTCATGTTGGGACCTCATTGAATTAATGTTTTTCCAGTTTACAAAAATCTTTCACATACATTTTTTTTCACTTAATCCTTAAAACAGCATATTGAAGTATGTGTTGTCTTTATTATCACTTGATGGGGAGTAAAACTGAAGTTCACATAAGTTAGGGAATGTGGATATGGCTACTAGTTTTTTAATTGAAGTACAGTTGATTTACAGCGTTTGTTAATTTCTGGTATACAGGAAAGTGATTCAGTTATACATATACCTATTGTTGTTGTTCAGTCGCCCAGTCAGTTCTGACTCTTTGTAACCCCATGGACTGCAGCACACCAGGCTTCTCTTGTCCCTCACCATCTGCTGAAGTTTGCCCACAAGTTCATGTCCATTGCATCAGTGATGCCATCCAGCCATCTCATCCTCTGACACCATCTTCTCCTTCTGCCCTCAATCTTTCCCAGCATCAGGGACTTTTCCAATGAGTCAGCTGTTCACATCATATGACCAAAATATTGGACTTTCAGTTTTAGCATCAGTCCTTCCAACAAGTATTCAGGGGTGATGTCCCTTAAGACTGACTGATTTGATCTCTTGTTGTCCAAGGCACTCTCAGGAGTCTTCTCTAGCACCATAGTTCAAAGGCATCAATTCTTCGGTGCTCTGCCTTCTTTATGATCCGTCTCTCACAACTGTATGTGAGCACTGGGAAGACTACAGCCTTGACTATATGGACCTTTATTGGCAGACTAATGTCTCTGCTTTTCAACACACTGTCTAGGTTTGTCATCACTTTCCTGCCAATAAGCAAACGTCTTCTGATTTCATGGCTGCAGTCACCATCCGCAGTGATTTTAGAGCCCAAGAAGAGGAAATCTGTCACTACTTCCTCCTTCTCCCCCTCTATTTGCCATGAAGTAATGGGGCTGGATCCTGTGATCTTAGTTTTTAGTATTTAGTTTTAAGCTGGCTCTTTCACTATCCTCCTTCACCCTCACCAAGAGGATCTTTAGTTCCTCTTTGATTTCTGCTATCAGAGTTATATCATCCACATATCTGAGGTTGCTGATGTTTCTCCCATCTATCTTGATTCCAGGTTGTAACTCATCCAGCGTTTCTCATAATGTGCTCAGCATATAGATTAAACAAACAGAGTGTCAGCAGGCAGCCCTGTCGTGTCTGTACATGTACATATAGGTTTATATATATATATACACACACACACATGTACATACATGCATACATATATAGACATAAACATATATATTGTTTTTCATATACTTTCCATTTCAGTTTTTTACAGAATATTAAATATAGTTCCCTGTGCTACAGCAGGACCTTATTGTTTATTTTATATATAGTAGTTTGTATCTGCTAATCCCAAACTCCTAATTATCCCTTCCTCCTCCCTTTAATCCTCTGCTCACCATAAGTTTGTTTTCTGACATGGTTACTTATTTAGTAAATGACAGAGCTAAGAATTGTCAGTTCTTGCTATTCAGAATCCTAGGTTCCCTCTCTTAGAGGACCACAGTGGCCAACATTTAGATAGTTGAGGGGGATGTGGAGAAAGTCAAAATGCCTATAACTTCAGACCTGGAGTTAGATGCAGCTGGTACCATCCAGAGGTGATTGAAATCTCTGGTAGAGTAATGACTAAAACTGTACTGTCCAGGCCACAATAGCTATGGTCTTTTCTCAAGAAGTTTATGAGACTTTTCTGTTGTTTTGGCTGGTCTTCTTTTACCTGTGCTCCAAGTATTTGGCTAAGATTATCATATAGTTGTTTTTGTGGATGTCTTACTATACTTGCTCTACTTTAGGATACTTGAGGGCAGACACAATGTTTTTGGCATCTTTGCATGCTCCAGATCAAGAGCTATGAATGTAGTAGGTGCTATAATATCTGTTATTGGCGTGTTTTAGAATGAATGACTATTTCTTAATGTTACCCTCTTGGATTTCCAAGTGGATAATTCAACTGTAGCCATTTCTTCCCCACTAGCACCTCTAACAGAGGGTGAGCATGGTGCATGATCAAACAAAATAACTCAAGCCTATTGGTCTCTTGCCTCAGTTTTTCCAAGTACTTTAGTTACCCAGCTGTTCCCTTTGGGGCCCACTGATACACTTTACTGTCAGTTGCCCTCTCTCCCTGTCCCCCACTCCTTATTTCTGAGTGCAGACCAATTCAGGTAGGAATTAGATAAAAAACCTCAGTGCCATTGGAAGGACTTGCTGCTCAGTCATCTAACTGATCTTGGGTTTGGTCTAGTGACATATTTTCCCAAGTGACATTTGTTCTCTTCCCTGTTCATTGTTGGTCTAAGGCATAGATCTGGCTTATATCAATCATTAGTTTTCCTGCTCAAAGGCACTGTTCCCTTTTAGGACTTGACAGTGGCCCTGGACTCAGCCTGGGACTGGGTCCTGATGTCCTATGGGGTACTTCTCCCTGGACAAGAACCTGGATCTTTATACCAGTCTATTGTTGCCCATGGACAGTTTACCTGGAATCACTTCCCACCTGTCTGTCTGCCCGACTGGTGAGGGCAGACAGGATGCTAGAATTCCTCACCATTGTGCTCTGTCCATTTATTGGAAGAGTTGCTTCAGTCATGCTTAGGCTTGCTGTGTCCTTTGGCCATTGTGCCTCTTCCATCTGGCTGCCAGTCTTGTGTTTACCTTTGCAGCTGGGCCTATTCCTCCTGCTAAAGATCTGACTGTATACTTCCAGGGTTAGAATTTCACTTTGTCTTTGCTTGCTCTGCACGGCTGTGAGATGCCCTGTGCAAAAACAAAAGCCCCTTTGATTTCATCTTATTGTGCCCTTTAAGAGGTTTGGTGTGAAGGAAAGTTTGAAACTAACTGGATAAATTAAGGGTTAATGTTTGGGATGGTTTTTATTGGTTAATTCTGTCTCTATTATTGACATTTTTTTTTGACCCACATTCAGTCAGATACTAAATATTGCTTTCCAGTGTTACCGAACTTGGGTTTGGCTGCTTACTGCTTGAATCAATACTCATGAAACAAGTGCTGGTAGGAATGGAAAGGTTGTTTTAATCAGAAGACTAGCTATCTAAAGAGAAGGCAGACTCATGTCCCAGAAATAACTCTGAAGATGCTGCTCAGCCATGGAAGTTTTTAAAGGAAAAAAAGGGGATGTAATCCAGCCATGAAAGTTTTTAAGGGGACAAAGGGGATGTTATCTCAATTAATCATTGAGGTAGGTGGTCAGATTTGTTGCCATTTCCCACTGGGTACGGGCTTGCTGACTCCTTATAATCTGTCTTTAGATGCTGTCTGGTTCACAGTTTGCTCTTGAGAAGGGGAAGCTGAAGAAAAGTTTTAGGCATCCATTAATTACTTATTCTTTGTTCCTATTTCTTTGATCTAATGAAAGAAACAACAGGTTATGCAAAGCACTGTGTGATCAAAAGATTTGAAAAGTGTGCTTAGATCATAGGTTAGTTGAAATATAGCTTTGCTAAAGTGACAAGACAAAAGGGTCTCCTGCAGAGAGCTGCTTCTTGCCATAGAGCTGCCTGCATTAAGCTGCTCACAAATCCCTGCTGTGCACTTTAAGAGGTTCCACCATTCCATTTCTGTGGGATTATGAGTGAAGGTCTATCTTCTGTAATTTCTTCATGCTGATATAGGATGCTGTATTCTCAGAGTGGAAATATGTCAACATGGGTCTGTGGCATCTTCTTGGTAACAATTTTAGTTGCCTGCTTACATATACAGGCAAAGCAGGCTACAATCATTTTGATACCCACAGAGATACAGATGATTATGAGCAGTAGTGTTAATACCATTCTCTTGAGGCCAGTTCTTGGAATAACGCTACCCATAGGTTCAGTATTGCTCAAGATGGAGTAGCTTATGCCATGACTATTGTGTGAAAGTCACTCACTTGTGTCTGACTTTTTATGACCCTATGGACTATATAGTCCATGGAATTCTCTAGGCCAGAATAATGGAATGGGTAGCCTTTCCCTTATCCAGGGAACCTCCCCAACTCAGGGATCCAACCCAGGTCTCCTGCATTGCAGGCGGATTCTTTATCAGCTGAGCCACAAGGGAAGCCCCATAATAATGTGCATCAGACGCTAAAATATTTGGTGACTCTGTCATGATAATCATGAACTGAGTTGCTCTTTTATGACTCTGGAAGGCTTGGGAGACTTCAGTTTTTTTCTATGAACAAGAGACAGGGGACATGGAAGGGCCTTTGTACTTGGAGGTGGGGGGGCTTGCAGGGTTCTGCTCAGTTTTTACTAGGAAACTGCTATAGAGTAAGGACAGTGAAAAAGCTGGCTTAAAACTTAGTATTCAAAAACTAAGATCATGGCATTTGGTCTCATCATTTCATGGAAAATAGATGGGGGAGTAGTGGAAACAGTGCAAGATTTTATATTCTTGAGCTCCAGAATCACTCCAGACAGTTACTGCAGCCACAAAATTTAAACATTCTTACTCCTTGGAAGAAAAGCTATGGCAAACCTGTGTACATGTCAGTTGCTCAGTCATGTCTGACTCTTTGCGACCTCATGGACTATAGCCTGCCAGGCTCCTCTGTCCATGAAATTCTTCAGGCAAGAATACTGGAGTGGGTTGCCATTCCTTTCTCCAGGACAGTGTATTGAAAAGCAGAGGCATCACTTTGTTTACAAAGGTCCATATAGTCAAAGCTATGGTTTTTCCAGTAATCATATACAGGTGTAAGAGTTGAACCATAAGGAAGGCTGAGTGCTGAAGAACTGATACTTTTGAATTGTGGTGCTGGAGAAGACTCTTGAGAGTCCCTTGGACTGCAAGGAGATCAAACTAGTCAATCATAAAGGAAATCAACCCTGAATATTCATTGGAAGGACTAATGCAGGAGCTGAAGCTCCAATACTTTGGTCACCTGACGCAAAGAGCTGATCCATTGGAAAGACCCTGATGCTGGGAAAGACTGGAGGGCAGGAGGAGCAGAGGATGAGATGGTTGGAGAGTATCACCAACTCAATGGACAGGAATTTGAGCAAACTCTGGGACAATCCCTATAGTTCATGAGATTGCAAAGAGTTGGTCACAACTTAGTGACTAAACAATAAGAAACTCAGATATATCAAATATATGTCAGATATATCCCAGTCATAAGGGTCCAAGCTCCTTCCGTGTGCCATGCTTCACTGGGCTGGATGTCCTACACAGTCTGGAAAAATAATTGGCAATCACCATTTGCAGACTCTTTTAACATAACTGTAAAAGATTGCTTAAAATAGCCTAAGTTTCATTAGTACCTTTTAAAGAAGAGTGATACACACTGGCTCAAATAAATTAATGTTCCACCTAGAGAAATAGGTGAGGGGATGCACAGTGAAGAGAAGTATGCAAGAACCATGTTACAGTTCGATGATGGATCAGATAAGAACCTCACTCTTTAGGGAAAAAGAAAACATCAAGTTTGACAGACACAATTAAATATTACAGCCTTGTAAGGAGGCTTGAGGACGGGATAGCTCCAGACTTCCAAAAGTCGCCTTCGTTCTATGAGATGTCTCCATTTGGTTTTCTAAGATGTTTTAAATTTACCTTGTCCCTAACTGAAGTGAAGTCGCTCAGTCGTGTCTGACTCTTTGCGACCCCGTGGACTGTAGCCTACCAGGATTCTCTATCCATGGGATTCTCTAGGCAAGAATACTGGAGTGGGTTACCATTTCCTTCTCCAGGGGATCTTCCTGACCCAGGGATCGAACCTGGGTCTCCCGCATCGGAGGCAGATGCTTTAACCTCTGAGCCACCAGGGAAGCCCCATCCCTAACTGAACTTCTGATTATCATTGCTGTTCCCTCCCCTCCCACTTCTCATGCCTCTTTTACAACCTGCTTCACTCAAAGTAACTTCACTTTAGTGCATGGCAGCTCTATCCTTTCAGTTGTTCGTATCCCAGACCTTGAACTCATTCTTGACTCTCTTCTTTCTTTAACACCGTATACCCAGCCTCTCAGAAATTCTGAGTTCCAGTTTCAAAATAAATTGATAATATGACCATTTTTCACCATCTCTTATTTTCCTGGTCAGAGTGATCATTGTTTTCTGCTTGAGATACAGAAATAGCCTTCTATTGGTCTCTTTGCGTCTACTACGGCTCCCTCTTCTTCTCCCCTAGTTCATTCTGTGCACAGGCTTTGGTTTCAGCCATGGCTCCTGATGTCTGCTATGGCTCCTCAGTTTACCCAGAGAAAACCCAAAGTCCTCATCATAGCCTCCAAGGGCTTCAGGCCCTCAGTTACTTCTGATCTCATATCCCATTACTTTCTCCTTTTTCATTGCCTTCTGGCCATGCTGACCTTGCTGTCAGACATGTTTTTTGCCTCAGGACCTTTTTGCTAGATGTTTCTTCTTGAATAGTCTTCCCCCAGAAATATGATATCTTCTTCTTTTTGGCTACATTGTGCAGCATGTGGGATCATAGTTCCCCAACCAGTGATTGAACCAATGCCCCTTGCAGTGAAAGCATGGAGTCTTAACCACTGGACTGCCAGTAAAGTCCCAATCTGGTATCTTCTTGACCAACTTCCTTTCATTCTTTGATTTCTTTTCTTAAATGTTACCTTCTCAGTGAGGCCTACTGGGACTAACCTTTTAAATACTGCTCTCTGCAGTGCTGTCTATTCTAATTTTTTTCAGTCTATTCTACTTCTTTCCTCATAGTACCCATCACCTTCTAATATATTGTAGTAATTTACTTAGTATGTCTACTGTTTATGGAAGTGCTTTTAGCAGAGTCTTTCCAAGAGCAGATTCTGAACAAAGGTTAGTTCTTGCATTGTCAGAGATGTTGTTTAAAAAATCTTTTAATTTAGGTTTGCTTTACAAAATGTAGAACTTTCTTAAAGATTGTCTTTTTTTTTTTAAATTGAAGTGAGAGTCACATAATAAAAAAGTTAATCATTGTACAGTGAACAATTCAATGGCAGTTAGTACATCCACACTGTTGTGTGGCATCTACTTTTGGTCATACTTATATATATGTATTGTGTGTGTGTGTGCTCAGTCATGTCCAACTCTTTGCTACTTCCAAAATATATTTGAATCAGCAGTATCTTTAGATATGGTCTTCCAGCAATTTCTTTTGCCTCTCAAATTTAAAGACAAAAAAAAAAAAAAGGAAAGAAAAAATGAAACCACAGCGACAAAGGAGATTGTCTGACCTCTTAACTATTTTTCAAGAGGGAAATCTCAAACCAGACAGCATAGATATAGAGTTAAAAATAAATCCCTCTATGGTTATAGGCCTTAGAAAAACAAACTAAGTTTCTGTGAAGTTCAGTGGTTTTGTTAATTGCTTCAAGATGTTGGATGTTTTAAACTATGTTGTAAAAGCCTGATATGATGACAAAACAGAACTCATTAGCTAGAACTTCCCTGTTGGAATTTTACTTAAAAATAAATGTAAACGTTTGTGCTAAGGCAGGCTTCCCTGATGGTCTATCTGCCTGTTGGTGCAGGAATCACCAGTTTGATCCCTGGTCTGGGACGTTCCCACATGCTGTGGAGTAACTAGGCCCCGTGCGCCTCCTAACTACTGAGCCAGTGCTATGGAGCCCGAGTCACAATTCCTGAGCCCCTGGCTGCAGCCACTGAAGCCTGTGCTCTGCAACAAGGAAAGCCACTGCCGTGAGAAGCCCGCGCTCCTCAGGGAAGAGCAGCCCCTGCTCACAAGAGAAAGCCTGAG
Organism: Nanger dama; assembly: GCA_917880005.1. Lineage (NCBI taxonomy): Eukaryota > Metazoa > Chordata > Mammalia > Artiodactyla > Bovidae > Nanger > Nanger dama. The sequence goes on along the minus strand of CAKJTW010000025.1, from coordinate 21,402,077 downwards.
TGCAGCAGCGAAGGCCCAGCACAACCCTGAATAAATAAACGAATCTTAAAAAGTTCATTGTTAGGCAGTCTTACAACTGCCAATTTAAACATATTAAATCAGAAAAGGGAACAATAGAGATAACACTGATACACCTCTGCTTTATTGAGCTAGATGTGGGAACCACACATCTCATTCCCTTCATTCTCTTCTTGTCCCTTTAGAATGCTATAAAGTGAATTCAAGAAAATTCCTAGAAGGATACACAAGAAATTGCTAACAGCTTTTTCCTCTGCAGAGGGGCTCTGAAGGTGGTCGGAGGAAGCCTTATTTTATAACTGCATAATATACCTTGGTGTACTGTTTGGATTTTTACCCTAGGCATGTATTACAGTTTCAGTAAAATAAAATATAACACCAGCAAAAAGCTAATATTTCCCCAAGTACCACATAGTTCTAGGCATTTATTAGTCAGGGTTCTTTAGGATGATGGAAGCCCATTTAAACAGACCTCCACAGATAAGGGGGGTGGTTTATTGGATCACAGGCAGAGATGGAGTAATTCACAGAACTTGAGGAAAAACTGCAATAATCAGGGCCTCAAGGATTAGAACTAAGTCCTCTATAAGCCCCAGAATTTTTTCTCCTGCTCTGCTTATCATCTCTACTTGCATTTTGGCATGTTGGTGTCATTCTTTCCTACTTTTCCATATAAACATTGCTGCTGATAGTTTAGGAATCTGAGAGAAAAGAAAAACTACCTATCTTCCAGAGCTTCTAGTTCACTCTTGATGAAAGACTTTCATTGGCTTTACTGTACCTTGAACCACTGTGATTGTGAAGGGAGTTGCCTTACCTGGATCATCTACTCAGCACATGGTCAGGGTAGTAGAATTTCCTAACAGAAGGAACATATGAAAGCTTCCTGAGAGGGAAAATAATTTACCACAGTCTCCTACAATCTACCCCTTGATTGTTCAGTCTGATACACACTCTCCTTCCATAAGCCAGTCTTTTAAAGTGTTCTAGGCCAAAATAACACAACCATCATACAGATCCCTAAAATGTACTCACCCCTTCCCGAATCAAAAACAATTTGTAGTCTTTACTAGCTGATTAATGCCAAGTCCAAGTCGCTGGGAGATCTTCCTTCTTCTCAGGTAACTTTGAATCCTACTTCTCTTGGTTCAGAAACCCATGTCTAATTGAGGTGTTAACACCCACAGTGAAAAGCAACTATTTAGAAAAGAGAAAAAAGGAAACACAATAGACAACAGTAATTTTTCTATGATAAATATTACCTCCTGCTGATCAGGGATAGCAAAGATTCACCTCTGTGGAAAAGGAATGAGTTTCTTTGACACAAAATATGGCAACTTCAGGTTCTCCCGACTAGAAGGAATCTTTCCAAAGTGAAGTATAGAAGACCCTTGAAGAATACAGAGTTTAGTGGAGGTGACCCTCCAGTGGAAAATCTGCATATTATTTATAGTTGTTCTTCCATATCCTCATTTCTCTACATTTGTGTTTTTGGGTTTGTGGGTTCAACCAACCAGGGATTGTATAGTGTTATAGTAATTGCTACCGAAAAAAAATCTGTGTATAAGTGGACCCATTTAGTTCAAACCTGTGCTATTCAAGAATCAGCTCTATTTACCCAGGGCTTAGAGGCCAAGCTTTCGAGGTCCCCTGGTCCTTCAGATAGCCCCATTCCAATACCTGCAAGTACCCAGTCTTTTCAATAAGAACATTTTTGTTAGTGGGACTTAAATCATTATCTGCAGGCAGAAAAGACTTTGTAATAAGACTATATGTTATATATATTTATTTACTTAATGTTTAATTTCTGTTAAAATTGAAACTCAGACTTTCTTTTTGTTACAGTTTTGATAATGAAAGAATCACAACCTCATTTCAGAGTGGTGAACACCTTTCTCCAAGTTGTGTGTGCATGTGTGTGTGTGTGTGTGTGTGTGTATTCATTCCTCTCCAGGAAATAGGTAAAATTAGACAATGTTGAGCAATAACATTAGACAATATTATTTTGTAGATTATTGTTTCAAAAGTGCTTTCATGCTCTTGAGAAAGGGGGAGAGGATGCTATTTGTTATTGATTTCTTACCTTTCCTATCCTGCTTTGATTTTTCACTGGCTATAAAAGTTCTTTCTGATGTTCCTGAGTCTAGTCATTAAGAACTTTAGTGAGGAGGATGGGGAAAGAGAATAAAACTTCAGGTGTGAAGGATGAAAGGTATGTGGTGAGAAAGTTAGAAGGGCCATTGACTCAAAGTCAAAGAAGCAATTCATGAGTAGTTGGGAAGACTTCTGTGACTGGCTTTGTCTTTATTGCCTTGGAGTCATATGGGATCAGAAACTGCCAGCTGACTATGAGGTTTTCATAGGATTGAAAATCTTCATTACCTGTTCTGAAGATCAAGTGTTCACTCTTCATGAACCCTTTTTATATTTTACATCAGACATCCTCAAAAATGTTCCTTCTAGCAGAAGCAAAGCCCAACTTACCAGCTTATACTGTCTACTTCTGCCACTAGGTAGCTAATCCTTATGGTGTTCCCACTAAAATTATGAGACTAAAGGGAACCCCTAGACCCTCAGAGAAATGATGGGAAGGAGTTTCCACACCAGAGCCCCAAGCTGGGGTGGTAATAAGTTGATATTTTCCTCAGTCTATTTTAAGTCAGGCAACCTGGAGCTGGATTTTTTTCTTTCCTCTTTCTAATCATACTTTGCTGAAGGTTGTATGGAAGCTTAAGGTAAAAGTTTAGCTAGCTGATTCCCCACTGTGCATCTCAGAGTTTTATCTCCTCTGCTAGTGTGGAGTGTGGTGATGGAAAGGGAGTAAAGTGTCATCATTCTTATACAACAATCATTCTTAATTTCTTCTGAGTATTTATTTTTACATCTCCTCTTCCTGGAACCAGATTGTTCTCAGTTAGGGACTGTTTGGTTTCAAGGAAGAGAAGCACTCAAATTAGCTCAAGTAGAATGTTTATTGTGTGGTTACAACATCTCATGTTCTGAACAGTGAGGCAATGCCATGGATGTTTATGGAGAAGAAATGAAGTATAGTTTGGCCTTAGAGCATCTGAAAAAGGAAACAGAGAGTAAGGACATAAACCTGTTCTTTTTAAGAGACTCTTTGATCTCTGTAATCCTTTTCTGTCTACTCTGATCTCTCTGCAGAGCATGCATTTTTCTTTATTCATGGTATCTTTGAACCTATAGTTTCAACTTGGTTCAGTATCTTATGATGGAGGGAAGGTAGTTATCCAAGAGGAAACTGGAATGTTACTAAGAAGGGAGAATGAATTACGGGCTAAAAAATGAAAAATTTCCATGATAATAACCAATATAATCAAACCAATTCAAGTTGATTGAATAGTTTTCTGTGTCTAAAGTGAAAGTTACCATGCCACCAAGCCCAGGTACATGACTCTATTCCTGAAACTGGAATATATCTACCAATTGTTTGCTGACTAGTTGAATAGGTGAATGAATGATTAGAGGTGAAGCTAGATCCATGTCTGATCTATTGTGATTCATCTTTGTAATATTCAAATAGCACCCCATATGCTAGGAGTTTTTGTACATGGTAGTTGCTCAGTAAGTATAATATTAACAGAGTAAATGTCACTTCCTTTTTTCTGAGTATTTCACTCTTTTAAATGACCGAGTCATTGTGTAGTACAGTGGTCTCCAAAGTAGATTGCACTGGGGTATGAAAAAATCATGAATTCTTTGTGTGTTGACCTGAAAAATAAGAAATATTAAAAAGATAACATAGGAACTGACACTGGTGCATTCACAGAAGTCAAATGTCAACTGTAATTCACAAAGTGCTCTGAGGAAGAACGACATGGCAGGCTTAACCAAGTTGTTTTCTCATGGGTGTTGGGTTTCAGCATACTTTCGTTACAGTGGATCCATGAACACCATGGGTTTGAACTGTGGCAGGTCCACTTGTGCATGAATTTTCTTCACTAAATATGTACTCCAGTATCCATGTACTCGTGATCCATGGTTGGTTGAAATTGCAATGCAAAACCATGGGTATACAAAGGGCCTACTATAAAGGTATGCATGGATTTTTGACTGCATGTGAGTTAATACCCCAGCGTTTGTGTTGTTCAGGAGTCAGTTGTTCATGTGTGCAGCATATGTGTGCCTGTGTAGATTGTGAAAGTAGCATGATTATATTTTTAATTGAAGTAACTCTCACAGAGTGGATTGGAGAAGGCAATGGCACCCCATTCCAGTACTCTTGCCTGGAAAATCCCATGGACGGAGGAGCTTGGAAGGCTGCAGTCCATGGGGTCGCTGAGGGTTGGACATGACTGAGCGACTTCACTTTCACTTTTCACTTTCATGCATTGGAGAAGGAAATGGCAACCCACTCCAGTGTTCTTGCCTGGAGAATCCCAGGGACAGGGGAGCCTGGTGGGCTGCTGTCTGTGGGGTCGCACAGAGTCGGACACGACTGAAGCAACTTAGCAGCAGCAGCAGCAGCAGCAGCACAAAGTGGATAAAAGGCTTAAAAAGGTACCTGTAAAGAAACTGTGAATTGAAGATAATTCCTATGATGGCAATCAAGGAAATAGTGAGAAAATAGTCAAGTAAACTCTTATGTTCCTGTTATGAGTTCTTTGTTAGTAATGTTAAGAGATAAAACAGATAATTATCTAGTCAGATCTGACAAGATGTAGTAAAGAAAATTAGAAATTTTCCTGGAGCCTCTTTGTACTGTGGGTTTAAATCTAATACTGTTAACAATAGGCATTGACCCAAAATGAGCACTGTGCTTGACTTTTATCCATGAAGCTGTCAGTGTTATCATGACATTTAGAAACAGCATCCAGATCACGAAGGTCAGATTTCTCCACCTTTTTACAGTGATGTTGTAGTTAGGCAATACTCAAATTCACTTAGCATAATTTTACTGCCTTTACAGTTTTTGCTTAAGAACAGAAGTTAAAAAAAGCATACATGGTAAAAGCTTCCTGAAATAATAAACAAAAATGTGTTCCTTTGTTGGCAAATATCACTGAAAGATGCCTAGAAAACACTGCTGAAGATCTGAAGAAACTGTCATTATAAGGAGAAATTTGACAGTGTAAAAGTTTGTGATATGGCTGGATGAAAGTACAGATGTTTCTAACTTGTCTTAGTTTATGATATTTGCTAGATTCTGTTTCAATAATGAAATACATTAAAAACTATTTTTTCTCTGTCTCCACGGAGAAAAAGATATCCTAGAAGGCATATATTAATTATACATATATTAATGACTTCTTAAAAAGAAGGGATAAAGCTAGAGGGACAGAACCACAGGAGAAATTTAATCATGGCATCATCCATAGGCAGCTATTGCAGCAAAGAACTCAGAACTATAGTGATTAAAATTCCAGGAATGTAGGTGTGGTGAATCTTGTGAAACAGAGCCTTTAATAGTAAAACTTTTATAATAATGATCTATAGCAGGGGTTGGCAAGTGTTTTCTGTAAAGAGGAAGATAGTCAGTGTTTGCAGGTCTCTGTCACAACTATTCAATTCTGCCTTTGTAGGTAACTGCATTGTTGTTCAGTTGCTAAGTCATGTTCTACTCTTTACAACTCCAATGGACTGCAGCACACCAGGCTTCCCTGTCCCTCACTATCTCCAGAGTTTGCTCAAACTCATGTCCACTGAGTCAGTGATGTTATCTAATCATCTCATCCTCTACCGTTCCCTTCTCCTCTTGCCCTCAGTCTTTCCTAGCTTCCGGGTTTTTTCTAAAGAGTTGGCTTTCGCACCAGGTGGCCAAAGTACCAGAGCTTCAGCTTCTGCATCAGTCCTTCCAATGTATATTCAGGGTTGATTTCCTTTAGGATTGACTGGTTTGATCTTCTGCTGTCCAAGGGACTCTCAAGAATCTTCTCCAGCACTGCAATTCAAAAAGGAGCCATAGACAATATAGAAATGAATGCTTGTGACTCTGTTCCAAAATAAAATTTTACTTATAAAAATAGGAGCAGGCTGGATCTGATACAAGGGCTGTAGTTTGCTGACTCCTGCTTTGTTATGAGCAAGGAATAGCCATGAACATAGAGATTCACTGTTTATCTTGTGTCAAAGCACTTTAAAAGGTTGTTGAAGTTATAAAGACAAAAACTGTGATTTATTTACCTTTTTGTGTGATGACAGGTAGTTGTTGGTATTGTGCAACCCAGCAGATAAATTAAAAGAAACATAGGCACAGATTAAATAGCTTGCATCTTCTTGGTAAAAGTGACATTTAATAATGAGAAACAGAATACTTCAAAAAGAAACCCAGAGGGCATTTTTGAAAATAGTTCTTGGGGAATGTTTCTGTTATTATTATATTGTTTAATTATAGAAATTATATATGTTTGTCACCTACATAGCTAATAAACTTGGAAACAGAATTTTCCAATATGTTTAATAATCTCCCAAAGAGCCTTAGTTGGTTTTAAATATGTTTATTGAAAATATCAGTATTCAGTTCCTTCTAATTTGTTTGCAGGAATAAATTTTTGGCATCAAGAATGATGGGGAAAAAAAGAATTATGGAAATTGATTAGCTAAACTTAAACAATAATCTCTGTATAAATAGTGACCAGAACTGAAAAATGAGTGTTATGACTTAATAAGTGTATTCAGTGAGACTTCTATTTAATTCTATTCCACTCAAAGTTCTTTTCCCACCTGTGAAAAACATTACAATTAAGTACTGATATAAACTGAACGTAGATACAAGCCCTCAAACTGCCCTGACACAAAACATTAAACCAAGATTCTAAAAACAATAGCAAAGCATATTCAAATGCATTGCTTACAGTTTTTTATTCTAGAAATTAATGAAATAAAGGTTATTTAAAGGTATTTTTTCATACTGTACTAGATTCTTTAATGTTTATCTTAAGTTTTAACAAATTAAGTAGCACATATATATTACATAAATAAATACACATGTATTGAAGTATATATGCTAACATTAAAAAATTTATAGTGTGATATATGATCTAAAAAGTCCAGAGGCCATTGTGTTGGTAGGGAGGCAGTGCAGCATAGAAAAACAGTCATAGACGTTGGTGCCACATAGATCAGCTGCAATTAATAATGGTAATTACCGTTTAATAAGTCACTCCTAGAGCTAGGCATCATGTCAGATGCACTGTAGAAATCATCTCATTATATCCTGTCCAAAATCATATGTGGGAAGCATGACACAGCTGCATCTCCTTTTGTTTTTACCAAGCACATTTCCTAAGATACTTGGCAGGCTGGGTCTTCTGCTTATGAGTGAGGGCCTTGGGCCTCAGGTTCTTTCCAACTCTAAAATTGCTAGTTGAGCTCTAGTCTCCCAGGTGCTAAAAACCATTAAAGGATATTTATGTGGCATCCACTGAACAAAAGTAAAATAATCTGTAAAATCACTCTTACAGTTCAGTTTGGAGAAGGCAATGGCATCCCACTCCAGTACTCTTGCCTGGAAACTCCCATGGACGGAGGACCCTGGTAGGCTGCAGTCCATGGGGTCGCTGAGTCAGACACGACTGAGCGACTTCACTTTCACTTTTCACTTTCATGCACTGGAGAAGAAAATGGCAACCCACTCCAGTGTTCTTGCCTGGAGAATCCCAGGGATGGCAGAGCCCAGTGGGCTGCCGTCTGTGGGGTTGCACAGAGTCAGACACGACTGAAGCAACTTAGCAGCAGCAGCAGTTCAGTTCAGTCGCATAAGACTCTTTGTGACCCCATGGACTGCAGCACACCAGGCCTCCTTGTCTGTTACCAACTCCCAGAGTTTACTCAAACTCATGTCCGTTGAGTCGGTGATGCCATCCAACCATCTCATCCTCTCTCGTCCTCTTCTCCTCCCACCTTCAATCTTTCCCAGCATCAAGATCTTTTCAAATGAGTTAGTTTGCATCAGGTGGCCAAAGTATTGGAGTTTCAGCTTCAGCATCTGTCCTTCCAATGAATATTCAGGACTGATTTCCTTTAGGATGAACTGGTTGGATCTCCTTGCAGTCCAAGGGACTCTCAAGAGTCTTCTCTAACACCACAATTCAACAGCATCAATTCTTTGGCACTCAGCTTTCTTTATAGTCCAACTCTCACAACCATACATGTCCACTGGAAAAATCATACCTTTGACCAGGTGGACCTTTGTTGGCAAAATAATGTCTCTGCTTTCTAATATGCTGTTTAGGTTGGTCTAACTTATATGCAGAGTACATCATGAGAAACACTGGGCTGGAAGAAGCACAAGCTGGAATCAAGATTGCCATGAGAAATATCAATAACCTCAGATATGCAGATGACACCACCCTGATGGCAGAAAGTGAAGAGGAACTAAAAATCCTCTTGATGAAAGGGAAAGAGGAGAGTGAAAAAGTTGGCTTAAAGCTCAACATTCAGAAAACGAAGATCATGGCATCTGGTCCCATCACTTCATGGGAAATAGATGGGGAAACAGTGGAAACAGTGGCAGACTTTATTTTTGGGGGCTCCAAAATCACTGCAGATGGTGATTGAAGCCATAAAATTAAAAGATGCTTACTCCTTGGAAGGAAAGTTATGACCAACCTGCTGCTGCTAAGTCACTTCAGTCGTGTCTGACTCTTTGCGACCCCATAGACAGCAGCCCACTAAGCTCCTCTGTCCCTGGGATTCTCCAGGCAAGAATACTGGAGTGGGTTGCCATTTCCTTCTCCAATGCATGAAAGTGAAAAGTGAAAGGAAAGTCCCCCAGTCATGCCCCACTCTTAGCGACCCCATGGACTGCAGCCTACCAGGATCCTCTGTCCATGGGATTTTTCAGCCCAACCTAGACAGCATATTAAAAGCAGAGACATTACTTTGCCAACAAAGGTCCATCTAGTCAAGGCTATGGATTTTCCAGTAGTCATGTATGAATGTGAGAGTTGAACTGTGAAGAAAGCTGAGTGCCGAAGAATTGATGCTTTTGAACTGTGGTGTTGGAGAAGACTCTTGAGAGTCCCTTGGACTGCAAGGAGATCCAACCAGTCCATTCTAAAGGAGATCAGCCCTGGGTATTCTTTGGAAGGAATGATGCTAAAGCTGAAACTCCAGTACTTTGGCTACCTCATGCAAAGAGTTGACTCATTGGAAAAGACTCTGATGCTAGGAGGGATTGGAGGCAGGAGGAGAAGGGGATGACAGAGGATGAGATGACTGGATGGCATCACTGACTTGATGGACGTGAGTCTGGGTGAGCTCCGGGATTTGGTGATGGACAGGGGAGGCCTGGCATGCTGCGATTCATGGGGTTGTAAAGAGTCGGACACGACTGAGCAACTGAACTGAACTAGGTTGGTCATAACTTTTCTTCCAAGGAGCAACCGTCTCTTAATTTCATGGCTACAGTCACCATCTGCAATGATTTTGGAGGACCCCCCAGATAAAGTCTGTCACTGTTTCCATTGTTTCCCCATCTATTTGCCATGAAGTGATGGGACCAGATGCCATGATCTTAGTTTTCAGAATGTTGAATTTTGAGCCAACTTTTTCAGTCTCCTCTTTCCTTTTCATCAAGAGGCTCTTTAGTTCTTCTTTGTTTTCTGCCATAAGTGTGGTGTCATCTGCATATCTGAGGTTATTGTTATTTCTCCAGGCAATCTTGATTCCAGCTTGTGCTTCATCCAGCCCAGCGTTTCTCATGATGTACTCTGCATGTAAGTCACGCTTTAACATATGATTATAGTCAACTCTCAATTCAGTGAAGGTTTTAGCAGGTAAGGATGGAATGGCAGCTTCAGAAAAATCTACTGCCATGGTTAAAACAATACTGTACTGAACTGTTATCTAGAGATGATTAAATGTTATGTTGGCTGGACCTTGGACAGGTTCATTTTCTTAGTGGGACTGGGCTTTCAAATGAGCCAGAGTAAGTCCATTCTACGAAAGCTCAGAAGGCAACTGATCCCCTCTCATCTTGCTTCTTGTTGGAGTAGAAGCAGGTAATACAAACTCATTGTTTGCTGACTAGTTACTAACCCTGTAGTCTGGGAAGGCTTTGCTGCACTTTGACCATCATTGTTCTATCCTGATAATACAATGTGTACTGGGCAGGTGAGAAAATGGGCTACTTTCTCACTGACATAAAATGATGTCAGATTGGGATTGGAGCCCAGGTGTGGCTGATTTCAAAGCCTCTATGTCTTTCACTGCTTCTCTACTGATTATCTTGTGGGGTTTAGTCCCACTGGGACAGACATTTTGGACCAAGATTCTTTCTTTTTTGACTCTCAAAACACATTATGTTGGCAGATGCCAGTTCTGCTTATTCCAAATGATACCCTTTGTTTCCTTCCTGTGACTTTGCTGAGAATCATAAGGGATGTTGAAAATTATCCATTCCAATGCTCTCATTTTGTAATGAACAAAATTAATACCCAGAAAGATAAAGTAACTTACTCATGTCCCCATTGTAATTAGTGACAGCTATAAACCTGCTGTGTTCAAACTTTTGAACTCCTCACATTTTGGGAAAACAGATGCCAGAATATAAATATGTGTGATTCAGCTAAAGTTTTCAAACATCTATAATTGAGCAACAGAGTTATAATTTTCTTAAAAAAAATAGGCCAAATCATGGTTTTCCATCAAACTTGTTTGTGAAATTCACTTGGGTGGCCCTTACAGTCTACCAACCTTGGATTTGTTCTTATTTTTGTTTCCTTTGACTTAAAAAGATAAGCCATGTGATTCCCAAGAGTTGGGAAACTTTTCTGACGGTTTCAATAAAACAGTGTGTAGAGTTGGAACTCTTCTATTTTAGATTTTTTTCCCTGGTCATGAGGCAGTTAGTAACCATTACTGAACTCTTTCCTATTTCCATCTGAGATTGAGTTTCTAAAACACTCTGATTATTTTTTATTTTTTTCACTTGCACCTGAGTCTGTGGAGTTATAAAAAGCCTTTAACTTGCCCTTTCTTCTTTTTTATAGTGACTGAATTTACTAAATAGCAGCTAAAAGCAGAAGAATTGTTCTCATTCATTCATTCAAACAATTAAAAATACATTGAGCACTTACCAGGAGCCAGGTCCTGTGCTCACTGTCATCCTTGAACAAACATTCATGTAGAGGAGATATAAATATAAAGAAATACAGTATTTGCAGGGATACATGATGATTGTTGTCACAGAAGTGTGTGGCACTGGGAAGCATCTCTTTGCCCAGAGGAGGTGGGGAAGACATTGGAGGAAGTGACATTTGATCTGGGCATTAAAAGATGGCTAGGATTTCTTTAAGTGGTATAGAAAGGAAGCTTATTTCAGAAGAAGGAATAACACAAAGATAGAGAGTAGTGGATTTCCATTGAGTAATACATTTTTGGTGGTTGATAATGTAAATGTGAATGGTATTTCAAAATATTGAAGTCTATGAAGACTGATTTCAAGTTTTAAAATCTACTTAAAAATTAATTTTTAAAGCTAAGCTGTAATTATTGTCGGTGTTGCTGGCTACCCTTGTGCCTCACTGTGTTATGTGCTTTAAAAATATTTAATCTTCACACCATTCTATAATGTAGCTACTTAGGAGGAAATGGAGCCACAGGGAGCATACTTTTTCAAGGTCAGAGGGCTGGTAAAAAGCCTACTAAGAGTTTTATTCTTCACTTGCTCTCAATAAAATTTTAATATTTAACCAAAATGATAGTGTCTACTATGAAGTGTAAAACATTGATAAAAGACCTTTAAGAATAATTTAGTCTACGGACTTTAAGGTATTACATAAGATAATTTAAAAGAGAGTTCATTGTATCTGAGGCTTTGAGAACGAATCACCCAAAGAGGTTAGATGACATGTCCACTACATGGCGAGTTGGAGTAGCAACTGATCATCAGCTTCTTTAGATGCTGCCTGGTCCTTTGACACTGGGTGCCAGGTGTGCACCTGGTAGATACAAAAGTGGGTAAGAGATAGTGCTTGCAGCAAAGCTCAGTAACTTCTCCAAAGCTCGCAGAACCCACGGAAGGTGACGGCACCCCACTCCAGTACTCTAGGCTGGGAAACTCCCATAGGCGGAGGAGCCTGGAGGGCTGCAGTCTGTGGGGTCGCTAAGAGTCAGGCACGACTGAGCGACTTCACTTTCGCTTTTCACTTTCATGCATTGGGAAGGAAATGGCAACCCACTCCAGTGTTCTTGCCTGGAGAATCCCAGCCTGGTGGGCTGCCATCTCTGGGGTCGCACAGAGTCAGACACCTACTGAAACGACTTAGCAGCAGCAGCAGCATACAACCCAGGCAGTCTGCCTTCAGAGCTTTGCTCTTATGGAGGAATGGAGATGGGAATGGGATGAGTAGCCTGATTTTAATTCTGCTCTAAGACCTGCTAAAGAAGTTTCTTAAATATATTTAGTGCCTCAGTGTTCCCATTTATAGTCACATTTGCCTAACACATCATGGTTTATAAGGTAAATGAAGAAGTTAGGCTTTGATGGTACTTCGCAACAACCCTAAGAGGTACAGGGAAGATTCCCTTATGCTTATTTTATAGATTAGGAACCAGGCTCAGAGAGGCTAAAGGAGTTGTTCAGCTTTATGCAGTTCTATGTAGAGATGGGATTAGAACTCATAGAAGAGTAATCACTGTCCCTAAAATGCTTTTCATATAGACTGTGGTAAATTTGTGTCCACAAATGGAAAGCAGAACGTGATATGTTTTCTAAGAGGTTCTGGGAAAGGTGTCTAAATGTTCAGAGGAGAGTTAAATTACGTCCTGTTGGGTTTCTGTTAGGCTTATGAACTGGGTTATATATATAAGAAAGATACGGACAGGCATTCCAGGGGAGCATAAATGGAGACCTAGTGTGTGAATGCTTTTTTCATTCTCCGATCCAGACAGCTGGTTCATTCATCACTGAATTTGAAGTTTCAGACTGTCCAGGCTCATCTGAAAAAGAGGCAGATAGCGTGGCTGCTTTCCTTAGAGCTGAAATCAGCTTCTGTGATGCTCTCTGGATTCTCATGATACTCCTGAAGCCATGGCCTGTGGCTTTGGTTTCTGCTGTCCTGGTTATCTGACCACCCCATTAGACCACTGGCACCCCAGTCTAACATTCAGAAAACTAAGATCATGGCATCCGGTCCCATTACTTCATGGCATATAGATGGAGCAACAGTGGAAACAGTGGCTGACTTTATTTTTCTGGGCTCCGAAATCACTGCGGATGGTGATTGCAGCCATGAAATTAAAAGACGCTTACTCCTTGGAAGGAAAGTAATGACCGACCGAGACAGCATATCAAAAAGCAGAGACATTACTTTGCCAACAAAGGTCTGTCGAGTCAAAGCTATGGTTTTTCCAGTGGTCATGTATGGATGTGAGAGTTGAACTATAAAGAAAGCTGAGTGCCGAAGAATTGATGCTTTTGCACTGTGGTGTTGGAGAAGACTCTTGAGAGTCCCTTGGACTGCAAGGAGATCCAACCAGTCTATCCTAAAGGAGATCATTCCTGGGTGTTCATTGGAGGGACTGATGTTGAAGCTGAAACGCCAATACTTTGGCCACCTCATGCGAAGAGCTGACTCATTGGAAAAGACCCTGATGCTGGGAAAGATTTAGGGCAGGAGGAGAAGGGGATGACAGAAGATGAGATGGTTGGATGGCATCACTGACTCAATGGACATGGATTTGGGTGGACTCTGGGAGTTGGTGATGGACAGGGAGGCCTGGTGTGCTATGGTTCATGGGGTCACAAAGAGTCAGACATGACTGAACGACTGAACTGAACTGAACCCCAGTCTAATATCTGTGGCCTTTCTGTTCTGTGGATATTTCCTGTCCTCAGCATTGGATACCATCCATTGTCCACTTGGTTGACTCTATACAGTTAATTACTCAGGCAGCTCTGAGCTCTAGCTTACTTTCCAGTCCTGTCATCTTCTCAAGATGCCTCAAAGACCTGATCTCATCTGCCTGAGAGCTTCACAGGAGAAGGAAATTCAGAATTGCCAGAGTATTGGATATACTTTATGAACTGTATAAACTTTGTAAGAGTGGAGATATGTCTTTTTTATTAAAAAAATATATATATTTTTTGCTGTGCTGGGTCTTCCCTGCTGCAAGTGGGCTTTCTGTAGTTGTGGTGAGTAAAATAATCTATTTATCTTTGTGATTCTATTCTTGTTGCTGAGTGTGGGCTCAGTTGTAGCACACAGGCTTAGTTGCCTTGTGGCATGTGGGATCTTCCCAGATCAGGGATCAAAACCGTGTCCAGTGCAGGAGGATTCCCCACTCACTGGACCACCAGGAAAGACCAGAAATACACATTAAAAAAATTAATTAATTTATTTGGCTGTACTGGGTCTTAGTTGTGGCATGCAGGATCTTCAGTTACAGCATGCAAACTCTTAGTTGTGGCATGTGGGATCTAGAGCCCCTGCTCTGCAATAAGAGAAGCTCGTGGTCCACAATTACTGGGGTAATTCTTTTCCTTAAATGTTTGGTAGAATTTGCCAGTGAACCCATACAGGCTTGGTGCTTTGTTATGGGAAGTTATTAATTACTGATTTAATTTTAAAAAAATAACACAGGCCTGTTTAGTTTATCTATTTCTTCTTGTGTGAGTTTTGCAAGTTATGTCTTTCAAGAATTCAGTCCATTTAATCTAGCCTATCAAGTTTGTGTGCATAGAGTTTTGCAATGGCACCCCACTCCAGTACTCTTGCCTGGAAAATCACATGGGCAGAGAAGGCTGGTGGGCTGCAGTCTGTGGGGTCGTGAAGAGTTGGACACAACTGAGCAACTCCACTTTCACTTTTCACTTTCATGTATTGGAGAAGGAAATGGCAACCCACTCCAGTGTTCTTGCCTGGAGAATCCCAGGGATAGGGGAGCCTGGTGGGCTGCCATCTATGGGGTCGCACAGAGTTGGACATGACTGAAGTGACTTAGCAGTAGCATTATTCTTTTAATGTTCAGAAGTTTGGTAGTGATGTTATCTCTTTTATTTCTGATATTAATAAATTGTGTACTCTTTCTTTTTTTCCTTAGTCAGCCTAGCTAGAGGCTCATTGATTTTCTTGATTCTTTCAAAGAACCAGCTTTTGGTTGCATTGGTTTTCTCCATTGATTTCCTGTTTTACGTTTCATTGATTTCTGCTTTAGTTGTCATTATTTCTTTTCTTCTGCTTATTTATATTTAATTTGCTTTTCTTTTTCTAGTTTCCTGAGGTAGAAACTTAGATTACTGATTTTAGATCACTCTTCTTTTCTAACATGTGCATTCAGTACTATACATTTCTCTGCAAGTGCTGCTTTTCACAGTATCCTAAACATTTTGATAAGCTGTGTTTTCATTTTCATTTAGTTCAAAATATTTTAAAATTTCTCTCTTGAGATTTCTTATTGGATTCATGTGTTATTTAGAAATGTGTTTTTTTTTTGTTGTTGTTTGTTTGTTTTTGGCTACACCATATGGCATGTGGGATATTGGTTCTCCTTCCAGGGATCAAAACAGTGACCCCTGCATTCAATGTGTGGAGTCTTAACCACTGGACCACCAGGAAAGTCCCAGAAGCATGTTTTTTTTTTTTTCCAAAATCTCCACATATTTTGAAAAATTCCAGTTATCTTTCTTTCATTAATTTCTAGTTTAATTCCATTGTCATCTAAGAGCAGACATTGTATGATTTCTATTCTTTTAAATGTTGTTTTCTGGCCTAGCATGTTTTATTTTGGTGAATGTTCCATGTGAGCTTGAGGAAGAATGTTTATTCTGCTGTTATCAGATGAAGTAGTCTATGGATGTCAATTATATTCAATCCATTGATAATGCTTTTGAGGTCAACTCTGGATTGATTATCTGCCTGCCGAACCTGTGAATTTCTGGTAGAGGGCTGTTAAAACCTCTAACTATGAAAATGGGATATTCTATTTATCTTTGATACTAGCTTTTTCAGGACACTAGCTTGGTCTTGACCAAAATATTTCAGTGTTACCCCACTGCCTTTAGAATAAAGACAAAATTTCTTAACCTGGTTTATAAGCCCTTTCATGTTCTTTCATTAATAGCCAAATGTGGAGAGTTAATAAATATTTATTGAATAAATATATATATGAAAGCATCCAAATAGCAAGGAGAAATAGAGACTGGTCTTTGCTTACCTGTAAGAGATGCTTACAGTTCATCTCTATACCATGTTTATCTCTACTTCACATGCTATATTCTAGCAATATTCTTCTGATTTCTTGAAATCTCTGTACTTGATGTTATCCTCACATATGCCATTTTCTCTTCCCCCCACCATCAACACACACACACACACACACACCTAAATAACCTTTATTTGTTCTTCAGGACTTGCCTTAAAAGACATTTCCTCTGGGAAACTTTTCCATCCTTTTAGAGTTGGTGGTTCTCATTTCCTGTATTTCTCATTTATAACAGCCTTTTGTGTTCTAGTTATTGTCTGTTTTCCCTATTAGACTAAAAATACACATACATATATTTAAAAAACTTTTTTAGTTAATAAATAATGAAAGCTTCTAAACAGAGAATGGAAACAAAGAACAAAGGCTGTCCCACTCCTGTAGACAGGATGTCCCAGTTGAACAGAAAGCAAGGAGGAGCTGAGCCCTGATGTGGAGCCCCCCACTAGAGAGGGATATTTAAATGTGTAGCATTAGGTAGCTCCTCTACAATGACTTAACCCCTTTTGGGGATGCAAAGAGAGGGGCTGTCACACTGTAATAGGCATCACATTGTAATGCCTTTGAGGAACCCAATACAGTAACCCTTCAATGTCTAGCAGTCCAAGATTTGTCTGAAAGAGATGGACTCTTGTTTCTTTACCTTACAACAACCTTTGAGGGTCCGAGAGTGGAACAGCCTTTTGAGGGTGGTGGAGAATGCTGGGCTGGAAGAAACACAAGCTGGAATCGAGATTGCCAGGAGAAATATCAATAACCTCAAATATGCAGATGACACCACCCTTATGGCAGAAAGTGAAGAGGAGCTAAAGGGCCTCTTGATGAAGGTGAAAGAGGAGAGTGAAAAAGTTGGCTTAAAGCTCAACATTCAGAAAACGAAGATGATGGCATCCAGTCCCATCACTTCATGGCAAATAGATGGGGAAACAGTGGAAAAAGTGTCAGACTTTATTTTTTGGGGCTCCAAAATCACTGCAGATGGTGACTGCAACCATGAAATTAAAAGACGCTTACTCCTTGGAAGAAAAGTTATGACCAACCTAAATAGCATATTCAAAAGCAGAGACATTACTTTGCCAACTAAGGTCCGTCTAGTCAAGGCTATGGTTTTTCCAGTAGTCATGTATGGATGTGAGAGTTGGACTGTGAAGAAGGCTGAGCGCCGAAAAATTGATTCTTTTGAAGTGTGGTGTTGGAGAAGACTCTTGAGAGTCCCTTGGACTGCAAGGAGATCCAACCAGTCCATTCTGAAGGAGATCAGCCCTGGGATTTCTTTGGAAGGAATGATGCTAAAGCTGCAACTCCAGTACTTTGGCCACCTCATGCGAAGAGTTGACTCATTGGAAAAGACTCTGATGCTGGGAGGGATTGGGGGCAGGAGGAGAAGGGGACGACCGAGGATGAGATGGCTGGATGGCATCACAGACTCAATGGACGTGAGTCTGAGTGAACTCCGAGAGATGGTGATGAACAGGGAGGCCTGGCGTGCTGAGATTCATGGGGTCACAAAAAGTCGGACACGACTGAGTGACTGAACTAACTGAGCACTGAAAAGACTCCCACAGTTTTGTAATGGCATTGATCAAGGAAGCATCAGTAGCCACTGAAATGTGTCTCTGAAGAATAGATGGCTTCCAGTAAAGGAACAGGCAAAGGAAATTTCTTGAAGTTAAATTACTTATGTTCATTGCTTTCCTTTTAAATTGAAAGACATTCCATTGGAAAGAACTTCTCAAAGACTGAGAGGGAAATTTTTAAGAAAGGGAGTTAAGAAGTTAAGAAGGTAACTGTGGCTTGGAATAATAGGTTTGCTGAGCCAGCTGTCACTCTTATACCCCTTTTAGAGGAGGTGGCACTTCTCTGACTGTGGCATTTCTCTTTGGCTATTCTGATCTCACCTTCCTGCTCTACCCTTCTTCAGAGCCACAGAAATTATAGTAGTGGTCTGCTTTTCCTTGTTTCTGTTCTTGAAGTTCTCAGAGCTTAGTGCATCTCTTCTTGAACTGTTTTAGAACTATGAAACCTCACTTTAAGCAAAATGCATATTCCTGAAAAAATTGTGGATAAATTAAGATAATTTTGAAAAATAATCAGGAAAACTTACTGTTTGCAAACTGAAAATTATTTGTAACAATTATGCTCTGATGCATTTGTCTTATGAAGTTAAGTGAAAGTCACTCAGTCGTGTTCGACTCTTATCCATGGAATTCTCCAGGCCAGAATACTAGAGTGGGTAGCCTTTCCATTCTCCAGGGGATCTTCCCAGCCCAGGGGTTGAACCCAGGTCTCCTGCATTGCAGACGGATTCTTTACCAGCTAAGCCACAAGGGAAGCCCATTTGTCTTATAATTTCAGTTTTTAAATGTATGGCTTATTTAAAGCTAAAAATGTAATTTCCATAACTTCCAGCATTACTCCCTTAACACAGGATAGATTCTCACTTGAAGAGATCTTAACCAAGAGGTAATAACAACTGATAGTAACAGCTCAACATGCTTTCCTGAACATCCTGTCTTTGGACCCCATCATAGCCCTGTAGATAAGAAGGGAAATAAGATGCAGAGGAATAAAGCAACAAGTCTTTGACTTTGAAGTACTATGAGAGAGATTTATGTGATTTTTTTCATTTTAGAAACAATGTGGTTTGAATTAATGTCTTTCTTTTCTGGCTTAGGGGACCTGCTCTCTGCTGGTTAGTACTGGGCCTTGGTTCTTATTTATTCCTGTATTTTGGGGGAAATAATTTTGTTCACAACCTTGAAGTCAAATCTGAGCCATTATTGTCATTTTGGGCAAATTACTTAAAGATGAAGAGAAGAAGAAGAAAAGGATGAAGAGGAGAAGAAAAATGTCATTAATTGTATACTCGCTGCATGGCCAGAAGTAAATTGTCCATTATCTCATTTAATTCTCTTCCATGTGACAGATATTATTTTCATTTTACTTTAGTTATAGAAAGTAACTCAAAGTCATGGCAGCTTTTTTTTTTTAACATAAAAAGTGACAGAAGTTCATATCTACCCCAAACACACAATCATTATTTTCTTGGACTGCCTTCCAGAAATATTCTGTTCTTAAATGTTTTTAGAGAGTGTATTAGGAAAGAGAAGTGACTGAAGCATTAAAATTGCTGGAGTTTGGTGGACAAACTTGTATAAGGAATCCAGGGGCCTTTAGGGAGGGAAAGGACTCAGAACTTTTCTTATCTAAGAGTGAAAATTATTGAAATTAATGATTGACAGGGAGTGGCACTGAGACTCCTAGGATAAAATCTCCATTAGGAGAGAAAGAAATGGACTGTGGGGCTGAAGGTGTTAAGTAATGATGGATCCAGGTCTACATGCTAGATTTCTTTCTTTGTCCTTTCCCATCCTGAGCTAAAATCTAGGAGCCTGACCTCTATAGACTAACAAAATACACCGATGCGGACTTCCCTGGTGGTCCATTAGTTAAGACTCCATGCTTTCATTCCAGAGTGCACAGGTTCAATCCTTGGTCAGGGACCTAAGATCCTACATCCCTGTTAAGTGTGGCCAAAAATAGAATGGAAAAGAATAGAATAAAGCCAATAGACTTCCTTGACTTCCACCTTCTGCTTGATTCTGGTCAGTGAAAGCAGGAAATCAGAGGTCATGGGAAGAAAGTCTTCATGTTTATCCCTCTGGCTCATTTTCTAAAACGTTACCTAGGTCTGTCTCCCTCTCTAGACTGAAGCACACAGTTCATCTTAAGATGGCCTTCTCCTTATGAGTGTGTTCAGTTTCTGCTAACTGCTCCTTTCTCTCATTCTTATGGACACAGAGGTAGTAACATTCCACTGTGGTTGCTAGATTGGAATAACCCCACTATTCCCTGTGGGGGCTCTATATCCACTCTTTGTAAATAGTCTTTATTTTTTCTAATTTGAAAATACTATATTTTTTAGTTGAGACCCTGCTTGATATAGTCAGTTTGGCAGTGGATCCTAGTACCTATTACAACCGAGTCATCCTGGTGGCAGGCTCATGTCCTGGAGAAGGGGGTTGGAGAAATTGTCTGAATAATCGTGTCATAGGGCAATCTTGTATAATGCAGAGAGGAGTCATCCTCCCTTGCCTTTTGAGGAACAGTGTCTTCTGGGAAGGAATTTCCATTAGCAATGCTGCAGCAAACAGAAGCAGAAGCTTGGTCACAGTCATGGGCTTCTCATGTGCCAGGCAACAATGGTCTATACAGGGAGCCCAGCCCAGCCCCCTGCAATGACCTAGAGGGGGTGAGACAAGGGAGGATCTCTAATATATATACTTATGGCTGATTTGCATTGTTGTATGACAAAAACCAGCACAACATTGTAAAGCAATTATTCTCCAATTAAAAATTTAAAAAAAAACCCCAAAATTATGGAGAACAGATTAGTGGTTGAAAAGGTTAAGAACACACAGGAGAAGTAGCTGTAGTTATTAAAAGACAACATGTGTGATCTTTTTGGTGATGGAACTGTACAAATAAAACTGATGAAATCTGAAAAAGATTGGTAGATTACATGGGTGTCAAAATTCTGATTATAATATAGTACTACATTTGGGGGAAATGAGTAAAGTTATGTGTGATATTTCTGTATTGTTTCTTACAACTGCATGGGAACCTACAATGATCCCAATGTAAAAGTTTAATTTTAAAATGTATGATTTGGCATAAGAGAGTCAGAAGCTGGCTAAGACTATGAGAAATGATTTTTAAAATTCATAAGAAGGACACCATCTAATAATGCCGTATTTTCATAGCTAAATTGGAAGAAGAATTATGAGAAGTATTTTTATGGAATATTGCTCTATTGGTCAACTGTGCATTAAAAGAAAAAAATAGAAATGTGAATATAAGTGGAAATGGCATCCTCTTATCTTCTTTGGAAATAGTATTAAATTTACTTCCTAAAAATATAACAAGCAATTTTATTGGTAAAAATATTGTACTCAACTATCTATTGCTGTATATCAAGTTCCCTACAAACAGAGTAGCTTGAAAACAACAGCCATTTTGTTATCCCTCACTGTTCTGGGCTCAGTAAGAAATTTCTCGCTGTGGTCTGTCATGCAGTAGCAGTCAGATGGTGATTGAAGCTAGAGTTATCTGGAGGCTTGAGTGAGTTGTTCATTCAAATAGCTTCTTCATTCTCTGTCGGGCAAGTTGGTGCTAGCTACTGAGCAAGAGTAAATCTGGAGCTCTCCATCAGAAGTTTGATTTTCTACCAATATTCACATGTGCTAAGTTGTTTCTGTTGTGTCTGACTCTTTGTGATCCCATGGACTGGAGCCCACCAGACTCCTCTGTCCATGGGATTCTCCAGGCAAGAATACTGGAGTGGTTTGCTATTTCCTTCTCCAGGGGATCTTCCCAACCCAGGGATTGAACCCTCATCTCTTGGGTCTCTTGCATTGGCCAGCAGGTTCTTTAAAACCAGTGCCACCTGGGAAGATATAGTCACATGGGTAGCTTGGAATTCCTCATAGTATGGTTGTCCCAGGGTAGTTCGAATTCTAACACGAAGACTGATTTTTCCCAGAACACATTTTCCAAGGGAGTTAGATAGAAGCTGCATCAATTTTTATTCAGCCATGGAAGACACGCAGCATCACTTTGGTCACATCTATTGGTCAAAAGCTAGTTCCAGGTCGGCCCAGATTTAAGGGAAGAGAATGAATATACTATGGTTGATCCCTAGAGGTAGTCTTTTAGGACTATCTACTGTAAACTCCAGGGATAGTTATTCTGGCACCAGTGTTGACAGCAGCAAGGATTAGAGATATCTGTTTGGAATGCCAAGGTTTCTGTTACAGACAAGGCTATAGCCTTGAGAGCAAACAGAACTAGCAAGCTGGGGGTCCCTTTGGGAAATCAGGAAAGGTACTGGACTGGGAGTTTTGCAAACTGGGGGATTAAGTGGTCTACTTCAGGGCATATAGTATTCTGGAAGCAAAATACCTCAGTTGCATATAAATGAAGAACCTGAAGTTCAGAGAGATTAAATAAATGATAGTGTCAAGATTCAAACCTAGGTTTGACTGCTGCCCCAAATTCGTAATACTATGCCAGGGGTATAGAACACAAAATGTCTGTAGGGGCCAGACAAGTTCAATAAATGCATCAAGCTAGAGTAAGACAACTGGCAAGAAGCAGCTCATATTGTAGCCAAGCTGAACACCTGCATAAAATAAACTGCCCTTTAACCTACAAAACCAAACTAACCAGCCAAACAAAACTCAGCCTGAAGGCAGTGGCGTAGGTGGTGTAATGATGGCTGTGGACAGTTGAGATGTGTTTGTGCTTCTTCTTCCAAAGAATGGGATTAGAATTTGCAGACTGGTGTTTTTCATCATCTGCTTGTAGAATTGCACATAAAGATACAAGTACTCTGTGAAAAGCCTTTTCCCACATTCCTACCCAAGGGCTGTCAATTAGATTTTACCACGATTTCCCCAGATATATTATTTCATTTAATTTGCACATACCCTTGGAAGGCAAGTATGATTATCTTCATTTCACAAATAAGGAACTGATTGCAGAGAAGTTAAACAACTTATACAAGATCATAAGGTAGTAGGACCAGAATTCAAAGCCAGGTCTATATCATCCAAAATCCTTAGATAGAGAGGACTTTTTCTTCTATTATAATGCCATCTTCATTGCTTAACCTTTCTCCTTTATGTGGAAAATCAGGATAATAGTACCTGCTTTGCCTACTTGAAAATGTAATGGTGAAAATTAAATAAAACAAATATTAAAATGTGTATCATTTGTAAAGTGCTAAACACAAGCATACAGTTGTGTTAATTTGTTTAACAGAAATGTATTGAGGATTTACTATGGGTCAAGTACTCATGCTGGAATACTGCAGTGCTAACTCACAACAGATGAAAGATCCTACATTTGTGAAGTTTACATTCTCTTGAAACATCTGTACAACAAACTAGATAAATATGTAAATTACATATGGCATTTTGAAAGAGTGATAAATGCTAAAGAGAAAAATCGAGCAAGAAGGAAGATCAGGAGGGGCGAGGGGCAGATTCCCTCATAAATAATGAGGTCAGGGAAGTCCTCTCTATCAGGACAAGAAAGACCTCATATCTTCTTGGCTGAGATGTAGCAAAGTGTAGCACATTGGTCAAATCTGCCTGTGGCCTGTCCTTATAAGGCACACAAACTAAGAATTTTTAAAGATATTTTTTAGAGGATTATAAGATAGCGAAGAGGAATATGTGCCTGAAAATTTTAAAATATTTACTGTCTGGTCATTTACAGAAAAAGTTTGCAGATTTGACCCATTTTTCATCCCACTAGTGTGGCAACCAGCTTTGCACAGGTATAACCTGACAACCTCTGGCTTAAGCTACATTGAGC
This sequence comes from Nanger dama, assembly GCA_917880005.1. Taxonomy (NCBI): domain Eukaryota; kingdom Metazoa; phylum Chordata; class Mammalia; order Artiodactyla; family Bovidae; genus Nanger; species Nanger dama. The sequence continues at coordinate 21,378,512 of CAKJTW010000025.1, read as the reverse complement.
ATCCCTTGATTTCTGCCACCTCCCACCCCTTATTCTCCATAGAAAGCTGTCTGGCCCTCACGCATGTGTAGCCTGGAGGTGTGAAGTCCTTAACACACATGGGGAGTGACAGTGGGGAGTGGGGGCTGACAGATAAATACCTCTGCCCATTCCTCTCAGGCAATTGCTCTCGTCTGTGTCATATTCTCCAAGCCTCCCCAGAAGGTACTGGTAGGATTAAGCTCTGCTCCCTTAAAGTAGTGACCAACTTTGGCTTTTCCTTTCTCTGTTTCTTTCCCTTTAGATCCTCTGCCTTGCTTCTTAACAGCTCTTGTCTCAGGCTCTGCTTTTGAGGGAAACCCAGTCTAAGACAGCTAGTGTCAAGAGTGGCCTTAGGAAGCTGTCTTGCAGGCTGAGACTCTGGAACTGGGTTATGGTCAATCTTCTGTGTGGAGTGATGAACCACAGAAATGTTTTGAGCAGAGAAGTAACCTGACTTGACTACTGTTTAAAAATAATCATTCTAGCTGTTGTGTGGACAGTGGGCCTTAGGGAAGATGTTTGCCCCGGTGGTGATGGTCACAGGGAGGGTGGTGAGAAATGGTTGCATTCAGAATGTAACTTGAGTCAGTTAGTTTTGCTGATGATTGGATGTAAATTGGGCTTTCCAGGTGGCACTAGTGGTAAAGAACCCACCTGCCAATGCAGGAGATGTAAGAGACTCGGGTTCCATCCCTTTGTCAGGGAGATCCCCTGGAGGAGGTCGTGGCAACCCACTCCGGTTTTCTTGCCTAGGGAATCCCATGGACAGAGGGGTCTGGTGGGCTACAGTCCATTGGGTCGCAAAGAGCTGGACACGACTAAGGCGACTTAGTGTGCACAGATGTAAATTATTAGAGAGAGGCATCAGAGTAACTGGCCGGATCAAATTGAAAGATTAATTGTGATAGGAAATACTATGGGAAAAACAGGTTTAGAGAATCAGTGTGATGCATCATTATTGTTTTTTATTATTCAGTCTTTCAATTTGTCAAATATTAAGTGGGCAGCTACTCTATACCAGGAACTGTGCTTGGCTCTGGGAATTAAATGGTGAGTAAGAAAAATACAGCTCAATCCTCATAAGTACTCAAAGTCTAGCAAATTTGGTTTTATAATTTAATGTGATAAATGCTATGGTGATTAGATCCTAAGATCAGAATGAAGAAAGAGGAGAAAGATCGAGGGAGGGAAGAGGACAAAGAAAAATTTCCTTGATATTGAACTTCTGCTCTGCACATGGCTCTGTGTGAGCTGCTTTATCCTATTCAGTCTCATTTAGTCCTCTCTACGCCTCTGTGACATAGACATTGGAAGGAGTAGTGGTGGGGCTCAGTTGGATGACATTACTCAAGTTCTGTAAGAGACATGTCCTGATTCTGTAAATGAAGGAAATATCTAGGCTTGTGTTAGAAACCTAGTGCAAATCTTTGTGATGCAGGCAAGGTGAGGTCTTTTGAAATCTTTTTTCCTAAATTTAAACCCAAATCTTAGGATGCTACCATCCTGTAGCCAGCTGTATCACAGGAAATCACAGAAAGGAGTACACGATGACTGTGCCTCCTTCCTTATAGGAGAAGGCTCTGCTCCTCTGATTACTCTTACCCCTAGGGAAGGAGGTACAGGAGCAGGTAAGCTACCAGTCTATATGACCTTCAAACCCACCCAGATACTGTATATAATTCAGATTGGTGTTTGGTCTTCTTGGGAGAAGAGGGAGATAAGTGAGCAGAAAAGTGGAGAATTTCTTTTCCTCCTGAAGCTAGGATTCAGTTTAGTTCAGTTCAGTCGCTGTAATGTCTGACTCTTTGTGACTCCATGGACTGCAGCACACCAGGCCTCCCTGTCCATCACCAACTCACAGCTTGCTCAAACTCATGTTCATCGAGTTGGTGATGCCGTTATCCCCTTCTCCTCCTGCCTTCAGTCTTTCCCAGCATCAGGGTCTTTTCCAATGAGTCAGTTCTTCACATCAGGTGGCCAAGTATTGGAGTTTGAGCTTCAGCATCAGTCCTTCCAATGAATATTCAGGACTGATTTCCTTTAGGATGGACTGGTTGGATCTCCTTGCAGTCCAAAGGACTCTCAAGAGTCTTCTCCAACACCAGAGTTCAAAAGCATTAATTCTTTGGCACTCAGCTTTCTTTATGGTCCAGAAAGGTAGGATTACTTCCCTTTTATAGATGAGAAGTTTAATAACTGGTTCAAGCTCAGCTGAGTAGCAGAGCCTGTGTCCAACCTAGGTCTGCAGACATTTGGCTCTGTAGAACCAGTGTCTGTGGCCTTTGAAAAGAGAACCTGTAGTCAAGTGGAGAAAAAAAATGTGGCATATTAGAAGCTGCTTTAAAAAGTCTAGGGGGCACAGTAGTTCTTAAGGGACTAGAGAGTACCAGGACAAATGAAATTTATGGGACATGTGACTGAACATGCCATGAAAATACTGGGCTTGCCAGATTTCAGTTCTTTCTGAGAAGAGTTTAGATCAAGAAAACAAGCTGAGATTGGCTAATTGTTACCCAGATTTCTGACCCTGCTGAAATGTCTCTCATGTAATTCTCCCTGGATTTCAACCTACCAGGCTCATGTTTCTTTCTTTTAATAATTTTAAAAAAATATGGAAATTACAATTTGACTATAAAAACAATCCATGTTCATTATAATAAACAATAAAATAATTTATAGAGATATTAAAAAAAATTATCCATAATCCCCCAGCTCAGGAGATATCACAATGAATTTGTCAGTACACATCCCAGATTTCAAAACTGCATCTGTTTCCAAGTGTAACATCATGTCCTTTCCCTTACTTGTTAATATATTCCAAATTTGGTGTAACTGAGGAAAGTCTTGAACAATGTAACTCCAGGAAGATAATGAATCAGATCTACCTTGGGGAGCCTTTTTCCCTTTTTCTCTGTTACCTGTCAGGTCCAGGGTAGCCTCCAGGGGTATCCTGAGAGTCAATAATGAAGGCTCCAGACTTGTTGAGAAGTTGGAAAACAATTGAATAGAGAAGAGATGCCAACTCTGAAATCTCCAGGCCTGTGGACTCTGTTTCATTTAAAATATAGGACTTGAAACCCACTTTAAAGTTTTGATTATTCTTCAGGCCTCCATGTGTATTCTCAATGCATTAAAGCAAATGTCAGCAAGCTTTTTCTGTTAAGGGCCAGATAGTAAATATTTTGGGCCTTCTGGATAATACTTTCTTTCTACTCAACTCTGCCACATTAGCAGAAAAACAGCCATAGATAATGTAAATCGTAGGCGTGACAGTATTTTTATAAAACTTTATTTATAAAAATAAATGGGAAGCTGGATTTGGCTGGAGGACTATAGTTTACTAATCCTTACCTAGCTAAGGAAGAACATTTAAAAAGAAATTATAGCATTTCTCCCCATCACCAAAGGTAGGAGCACTGGGCCTACACACACACACACACACACACACACACACACACACACACACACACACACATTTAGCACGTCCACTCACAGATTTCAGTTTTTAAAATTGTGGTAAGTATACATAAGATTTACCATTTAAATGAATTTTAAGTACTGTATTAAGTACATTATTATTGTGCAACCATCATTACCATTTACCTTCAGAACTTTTTTGTTTTGCAAAACTGAAAGTCTGGACCCAGAGTTAAATAATAACTCACCACCCTTTACCCTCAGTTCCTGGCAACTAACATTTTACTTTCTGTCTTTGTGAATTTGACTACTATAGGTCTCTCATATGAGTAGAATTTTACATTATTTGTCCTTTTTGACTAGCTTGTTTCACTTGGAAAACCTACTTGGGAAAGTATAGTTGCAGAACAAACATAATTAAAACAGGCACACTGTGACCCACAGTGAAAGGGAAGCTCCTAGTTAACTCCATCACAGTAAATGATCTGAGTTCGTCTTTTTTTTTGTTTTAAACCCTGATTAACTTGGCAGGCTAAACTAGTATATCTATCTGTGGATGATTGATATTTACAAATAGTCCCCTTTGCTGAACATTTAGGTTATTCCCAATGTTTTGCTGTTACAAACAGTGCTTCAATAAGCATCTTTGTACATTATCCTTTTCTGCACATCAAACCACTTTTTAGTGATGGCTGAGTGATTGTATCTTCAGCAGTAGTTTTGTTGTGACCGTGAATTGTTTGACTCTGAAAAAGTTGTGGATCCAAGATGATTACTGCTAAAAACATTCCTTGATTGGTCTTCAAGAGAACTGGCAAGAGCTAGACAAGACATCCAGACTTAAGCCCTACAGATTTCTTCTCAGGGCAGAGATCAAGGTTGGTGGTGGAGGACAGGAAATCAGGAAGGTCATTAGAGCAAGACTGGCAGGAAGAAAGGCCCTGGACTTAAGCCCAAACTGGTAAATTGAGCCTGTTTATTGTGGATTCCATTGAGGGTGAAGGAGAAGTGGGGATAGAGTTCCTTGAAGAGTAGTTATATAAGTCAGAGGGACTTCCCTTAGCTTAATGGATCCTTGGTCTATTGGATTTACAGGAACCTTGGAGGAAGAAAGTAATCACATGGTTCTATTCCATAGTGTGAAACTGGCTGTGTTAGAACTATTCAGCCTATCCAGTTGTCTCCACTTTCTAGGCATATGGAAGAATATGTTTTCTCATCTCTTGCAAGTCATCAGGCCCATGTGACTAGTTCTAGCCAGTGGACCACAAACAGAAGTACTGTGTCATCTCCAGGGTGAGATGGTGAAAAACTCAAGCTTTAGCCTCCCACCATCTTAGAATACCTGAAGATGTTGTGCTGTGATGGTGACATTACAAGATAGAATCCCTTTTAACTTGGGTCCTTGGCTGATTTTGTGGAGTACTCATTCCCATGTATTGTGATGAGAAATAAATTTTAAGTTGCTGAATTTTTGGCACTGTTGCCTATTCTGTTCTGACTGTCCTTGTGCAAGGTCTAAGGGCAGAGTTGGAATCTAACTCTAAGTCTCTGTAACCTTAAAACCTGTATTAGTATTCTTAAATCATGCAAGTCTCTGGTTGGTGTGATTTTGGGAACACAGTGGTTTTCAGGCTAGGACACCAGATCTTGGATCTAGGAATATGACTAATCCTGAAATTCATAAGATTGAGAGAAGGAGAACACAGGCTACTGATCATACCTCCTGCTGCTATTAGAAGTAGGAACTGATTTGGGATGCTGACCCCATGAGCAGAGACATCAGTAGATTCAGTGTTAGATAGATGAGTAAAGCAAAGAGAGGAAAAAAGAGGAGGATGTGGGTTGGTGATGCTCCTTGTTACCACTGAAATCAAGTAATCTCATTTCCAGAATGACAATGCAGATTCATTTAAATTTACCTCAAACTTCCATCCTAGCTTACATTGCTATATGTGGGTAGTCAAGGCATCAGAAGTCACAGATATCTTAGTGTCAAGGAGTTATTAATCTGGCACAGTTACAGCTCACTGAGAATTAGCTTTCTTTTGGATTTAGTCACCTTGTCTTTACGTCTTCAAGTCTCAGCATCAAATGATTCCTCCCAGGCTTAGGCTTCAGGTGGGTCCTCCTGGGTGATAGGTCCCTGAATGTGAAATCTATGGAGAGCTTCTCAGTTCTGCTTGGGTCCATCAGGCCAAATTCACTGAGAGTTTTAGTCTCTCCTAAGCTCCTAGGGACTAGAAAAAGGAAGAATGTTGTGGAGGATTTTCCTTTATTTTCTCTTTCATATGAGAGCTTGGGATACAATCCAGAACTCCAGGAGAAGAGACAACAGTGGACTATCAGGGTCCCCGACGGGAAAGAAGAAACACAAAAATCATTTTGTTTTGAAAGTTCCATTTTATCACCTCAACCATAGGCATGATACCTACCTTATAAGACTGAAGCAAAGATTAGGTGACATATCCTTAGAATAGTGCCTGGCAGGCAATGGGAGCTAGATAAGTATTCATTCTCTTTCTTTCTACTATTTCCTCAAACCTTTTTTTTTTTTTTTTGGTGTGTGTTCAGATATTATAATCAAAGTGTACTAAACAGGACCATCTCATCCCTGAGCAATGCACCATCAAGAGATCAACACCTACAGGATTATACAAGCCATTGACAGGAGTTTCTAGAATGTATGACTCCATCAAACATAATCTGTCTGTGGAGCCCCACAGACAGATCTCTGTATTGGGTTCTTTTGGTTACAAGATATAAAGACTCAGTCAGATTAGTCCAAGAAATGTCTGTGGGGCAAAGGGGAAACAATCTCATGGAAATCCAAGAACAACAGGCAAAACAAGCCAGCCTACATGGCACTGGAGGTGGACAGTGGACCAGTGCCTCCAAGGATCTCAGCAGCAGACTTTAAGGATCTTCTAGTACTCTTGCCTGGAAAATCCCATGGATGGAGGAGCCTGGTAGGCTGTAGTCCATGGGGCTGCCAAGAGTTGGGCTCGACTGGGCGACTTCACTTTCACTTTTCAGTTTCATGCATTGGAGAAGGAAATGGCAGTCTACTCCAGTGTTCTTGCCTGGAGAATCCCAGGACGGGGGAGCCTGGTCGGAGGCCGTCTATGGGGTCGCACGGAGTCAGACACGACTTAAGTGACTTAGCAGCAGCAGCAGCAGCAGCAGCAGCTAAAGTGTTCCCCTGAGAAATGCCACACATATTGTCTCTTAGGTCTGCTTCTTGTATCTGCCCATTTCTCTCCTTGCTAAAAACTGACTTCTCTGTATACTCTGTGTCTTTTCTTTACCTTGTGGTTTTTGCTGTCTTCTGACTTGGTTCATTTATTGCTAATTGTAGCATCTCCAGCTTCTCTCAAACTTGTGACCTTCAGTTTTCTGTATACTGCCCAATATATTGGCCATATTTCTCAACTTAAATTCTTAAGGATTTAAATATCTTCTATATTTGATTCCATCAGGAGTAGAATTGAGTTGGTCCAGTCTTCCCTATATGGCAGGTCTTTCTCCTGGGCCACATAATAAGCCTCTGTCTGCCTTGGAGTTAGGTGTTCATGCTAGTATGGCAGGAGAGAGGATTTGAAGGTTTGAAGGAAGCCAGGTAGCTGCATGGTGGAATTTAGGGTTTAGCTGCCTAGATTCAAGGACTGCAGAAAGACAGTTTCCTGTAGAAATGGCTATGAATATGGAGACATACTTGATTGGCATGTATAATAGAGATTCGTTGAATTCTGAATTTTTCATTATCCAGTTTAGAAGATAGTCTTATCAAAATCCTGTAGTTTACATATGAGGACCAGACACTCCAAGAGGTACAGTGATTTGCCCAGTATTACATTCTAAGTAGTAGAGTAGAAATTAGAATTTGATTCAGTGTGTTTTCTAGCATATTAAGTATAAATATTTTTTAAAAATTCTTAATAACCTAGTACGTGTGAGGCACTGGAACAAACCAGAGGAAGATCCTTGCCCTTGGGGGCTTATATTCTAGACGGGGAAGAAAGATAGTAAATCCAATCATGAAAAACAAGTAAATTATATAGTGTGTTAGAAAGTGACAGGTGTTATAGCAAAAGAGAGTTAGCATTAGGAATGCTGGGGGTGGAGAGCTATAATTTAAAATGGGGTGTTCATGCTTTACTGAAACTAACACAACATCGTAAATCAACTCTGTGTGTGTTGGTCACTCAGTTGCATCCTGCTCTTTGCAACCCCACGGCCTGTAGCTTGCCAGGCTCCTCTGTCCATGGAATTCTCCAGGCAAGAATACTGGAGTGGGTTGCTAGTCCCTTCTCCAGGGGATTTTCCTGACCCAGGGATTGTAATCAGGTTTTCTACATTATGGGCAGATTCTTTACCATCTGTGAGAACAGGGAATAAAAATTTTAAAAAGTAAGGAGCTCAGTATAGGCTTCAATTGGATCATAAGAGAGAGCAAGTTCCTGAGAAATAAGGCTATGTGTATTCCTTCCTCTTCCCCTGGCCTAATGCCTTGACTGTACTGAATATGGAGTAACTGTTTATTGAATGGATCAATTGTAGAAATGCCCTGAAGGTTAAGGAGGACAATAAAAGTCTCTAAGTTTATCTTCTCTTTTGGTATCTTCCTGAGTCACTTCATTTCAGCAGCACGCTTCATGAAGCCCCCTTATTACCGTATGAGTCATTGCAGAAATGTGCCCTTTCAGTACTCCTGGGACTCTGAGACTCATGAAATGCTTTGTAAGCACTCTAAATACAAAGTTGTGGAGAGAGATTTAATTAACAGAGAAAACACAACCTAAGCATCAAATACAACACAACTCTAAGTCTCACAAAATCCCATTCCCTTGGAGGCATTCATTGGAACAATGGGGAGGCTTTTTGTCAGTGGTGTGCTGGTAAATGTCTGACAACCAGCTATCTAGGGCTGGGAGGAGATTATGATTTGTAGGCTTGCCCATTTCTGTGGTGTAAATACTCTATGGTTGGTTTAAAGTTTAGTTAAAAACTGATATCACTGAACATGGGCTCATATTTCTTTCACACGAATAGCATGGATGTAAGCAACCTTAAGAACACATCTAAATACAGTAAAATAATTAGAAAGTGATGAGTTTTGAGTTTTATTATTATTGCATTTAAAATAATTTACTTAACTGAAAGTTCACATAATTTTAAATAATGTTTAACAACTGGTTAGCAAAAGTTCTGGAAACTTAACGATTGGCTCTTGTGAGAAGATACATGACAGCCCCAGGGTGCCATTGATCCTGGGTCCTTTTGCACGCCATTTTCTTGACAAGGATCAGCTCATTCCTTGAATTCTTGGGGATCAAATGTAAAGACAGCTCCTTGCTTCCTTGTCACCGCACTGCTCACGTCTCCCCATGGCTGCCATCTGTGCCTTCTGCCACATGACAGAAGTAAGCAGAGTTTTGTAAAGTCTTAGGAAAGTGTCCTTTTCTAGGTCAGAGCCACCTGGATTGGGCACATGCTTTTATTCTTCAGTGGACTTTGGTGTCTTCCACTCCCATATTCTTCACCTCACCTTGCTCATGCCCCCTGTTCTGTGTTCCACTGCCGAGCTCTGGGCTGTCAGATCCCAGCTGTGCAGCAGGCATCCCCTCCTTCCTGTGTTACTGGGTGTCAGGCTCTGGACCCTGATCCTGTTCTCTCATGAGGTCCTGACAGTAACCCAACTAGACAGGTCTTGGACGTGTGTGTGCTCAGTCGTGTTCGACCCTTTGTGGCCCCATGGACTATAGCTTGCTCGGCTCCGCTGTCCATGAAATTTCCCAGGCAAGAAGACTGGAGTGGGTTGTCATTTTCTACTCCAGGGGATCTTCCCGACCCGGGATCGAACCCAAGTATCTTGCGTCTTCTGCATTGGCAGGTGGACTCTTTACCACCAGCACCACTTGGGAAGTGGTAAGATGGGTCTTAGTATTTCGATACTGCAGATGAGGGCAGTGTGGCCTAGAGGGGAGGAAGTGACTTGCTCATAGTCCAGAAGTCACATCTTCAGTGAGACATTGCCTTTGACATGGAATTGCAGACAAACACCTGTCACCCCTGGCTGTGCCTGGTTGTGGACTCATTTGCTCAATTTAAGGGGACTCAGATGTCTTTTCTGGTGTGCTCTACTATAGAATCCCAGCAGGGGGACATTTGGGAAGAAGGATAGAGCTATATTTGAGGTCAGGTCTGCTTCCTGGGAATGTGCATGACCCCATCACATTCACTCACACACACTCGTGCCTGCCAGAGCTGGCTCCTGGCTTCTGAAGAGGAAAAGCCACAGGGAGGCCAGCTCAGCTTGTCCCAGGGCCGGCATTGATAGTAGGCTGGGTGCCGTCCAACTGAGCAGCAGATGTGTCCTCTGGCAGCTTTCTTGAGGGGAAGCAGTTTTAGCTACAGAGCAAATGTTGAAGACCAAGCAGGAAGAGGAGATGAGGCTTGTAGGGCCATAAAGATTAATTTCCCAGAAAACCTGCATTCAAATCAAAGTGCTCCTACTTAGTAGCTTTGTAGCCTTGAGCTTAAAACTCTGCGGTTTCCTTTTCTGTAGAATGCCGGGGAAGGGTGAAGTATGATAGAGGCTGCGTCTGCTTGTAAGGTGTAGGGCTCGCTAACATGTGAGGTGCTGCACTCAGCACACGCTCATTACTGTACAAGGCGGCCCAGGGCCAGACTCATGGTCAGTATGCAACAAATGCCAGCTATTATTCTGTTAATCCTCATAACCATCCTGTGATTAATAACAACAGAAAGAATGATTGTTGCTAGCATTTCCCATGTACTTTCTATGTAGCCAGCCATTGTTTTAACTTATTAACTTATTTAACTTTCCCGACTATCCCATGAGATTGATTCTATTTTTAACTCCATTTGGCAAATGAGAAAAACTGGAACACAGTTAAGTTGAATACATTGCCAAGGACGCATAGCTAGAAAGTGACCTGCGTGGTTTTATTGTCCTCACTTTACAAAGTTGGTCACTGTGGCACAGAGGAGTTGCGTGGCATGCTGAAGGTCAGAGTCAGCGGAACTCTTTTTCTGTGTTGCTAGGCAGGGTGAAGACTGCCTTTTTGAACTGTTGTTCTGTCTGCTTCAGGCAGGGGTGAATAAACTCCACCTGTTCTGTTTTTTTCTGGTCGAGGTATAGCAGCTGGCCTGAGACACTGGGGGCTTTAGGAAGTCCTGTTTGGACTTGAGGGATTATATAGGTGGGTGCTGAAAGCCAGTTTGGTATGTAGGCCCTGGACTTTCCATCCCCTTGGGACAGCCCAGGAGTCACAGCTTATCTGACTTCAGAGCTGCTGCCAGCTGGAAGCCTCCAGAAGGGAGCTGACTGACAGCTGGCCACGATCACATGCAGCTAGGTTACCAGCAGTCACCCTGTGGTTCTCTTCTAACCACAGTGACCATCTCCAGAGCCAGCAGAGCAGGCAGCTGAGCAGAGGGAGGAAGACCTGAGGCCCCAGTGGGGTGGAGATAATCGGGGTGTCAGGGAGACTCTCTTAGTGCTCTCTTCTTGCTGGTGCTCCCACATACTCCCTCTGACACCTGGGAACCTTCCTCTTCTCAGGCCCACTTCCCAGGATGGAGTGGGGACGACAGTTAGGTTTCTGTGGAGGGGTCCCAGAACCCTAGAACTGAGATGCTCTTTGAGAGCAGATTGGTGCCATATGCCTCTAGGACTGTCTCCTTACTACACTGAGAGCCTTCTGGGCAGGAGCAGCTAAGGGTCCCCTTTTGCTGAGTCAGCACAGGGCCAGGGATGGTGTTGGGGACAGTCATGTTTTCTGAGGGAAGGCCTCTTGCGATTATTGGGTTGGAACTTGATGTTGTGGGTGGAGGTGGTGGTGGCAGTGGCAGCATGGTGTGTGTGTGTGTGTGTGTGAGTGTGTGTGTGTGAGAGAGAGTGTGTGTGTGTGTATGTGTGAGTGTGTGTGTATGTGTGTGTGTGAGTGTATGTGTGTGTGTGAGTGTGTGTGTGTGAGTGAGAGTGTGTGTGTGTGTGTGTGTGTGTGTGTGAGAGAGGAGTTTTAGGGGAAGGGGAACAGAGCCAACCTATTCTGGAAAGGGGCAATGGTGCCAGTCTGGTTGTCCTATTTAGCAAACGTGTATACTGCTGGTGTAGCAGGAAGGCTTTGGATACAGCTGAACGTGGCCTTGACTGCTTGCTCCCTCTCGTATGGTGTGGATGAGATGGTGGTCATGCTCACCCTTTCTCTGAGCCTCTTCATCCCTAAAGGAAAGGCATCTGTCCTCGGTGTGTGGACTGTCTGTCCCACTGTGAGTATCTTTTACCAAATGAGGGAGCAAGAGGCAGGGGAACAAGGATACTGGTTCATTGTCTCTCTGTTGGGACTGGCATTTGCTGCTCTTTAATCCTCTCTGCCTGGAAATCCCCAGGGGCAGCAGGAGAGTTTCTGCCAGGAGATGAGGTACAGAAGAGGCCCAGCTTCCTGAAGTGGAGTCCTCACCAAGCTCTGCTGGAGGTTTGAGCTGTTCTCTTACTAAAGGGCATATAAAGTCCTGCAAAGAGCACCAGATTGGAGGATGAGATTTGGGATTCTGGCTATGTCACCTGTCGAATTGCACCAGCGGATGGGGACAAGTTTCCCTGTTCAGGCGTCTGAAGGAAGTTCTACCTGGATGCTTCCTTGTTACCCCACCTTTGTGTCTCTGTTACTTGACCTCCTCCCATAATGCCCTCTTTGAGACTCCCTTTTGTCTCCTCCTCCAGACACTCTTCCTTCTCCCTGCATGACAGTCCCCAGACCTTATCTCTCATATCTTGAAGACTCTGCACTGCAGGCTGCAGCTGGATGTGAATAGACGTTTCCTCTGCACAGGCTCCTGAAAAAGCCAAGGGAGGAGCTTGGGTGGGTGACAGGCTAGGCTTCCTGAGGATGGGCTCAGTGGAAGGGTGAGAACTAGACTTCAACTATCAGTAATGACCAAGCCCTATTTCTTCCTGAATAATCTCAAGGCAAATGTCTGTATAAGAATTATTATCTTATGAAGATCATACAGTCCAGTTATAACGTGAAATTCCTCTAATTAAAGTGACTTGATCCTATGTATGAAATATTAATCTTGACATTGTTGTGCTAGTTATATATTCTTCTCCTCACCAGGCCTATTTTCACTGCAAAGGGACCGTGAGTCAATGAAGATGAATTGAAACTTCCAGAAAACCTGTTTCGTTGTGACCCCTAGATCCTCCCTGAGAGGAACTGGTAATGGGTAGAGATACCGTTCATACAGCTGCCACAAATAGTTCCCTTCACCCCCGTGCCACACACCCCCTCCCCGTTACAGGATTTTATGCTTTACAGAATCACCATCATATGCATTTTGTGAAATCCTTAAAACACAAGTCTAGAGTAAGTAGTCCCCTCCATTACCAAGTTACAGAAAATCTAAGACTCAGAGGGGTGACTGAGCTCCCTGTAGTTACACAGATATTAAGCAACTCAGTTTCTTAAGTTGCCTTCTATGCCCCCTTCCCTCTGCTAAGCTGCTTCAGCCTACACTCCTTGGGGGGAGGCCACACCCCACCTACCACCAGCAAGGAAAGAAAGTGCTCGAAAGATACCCAGCTGCAGCTGGTGCAGAGCTGGCAGGAGTGGGAGAGGGGAGCAAATGTCCTCTAGGCTGGGAGTCCAAGTCATCATGGGCATGGGGAAACTGGAGGGAATCAATCTAACAGCTGCCTTCAAACCTGTGTGGCTGTTTCTGTGCCCCGCTTCCCAGTGGTTGGCCATACCATCCACCAGCTGCCCCGCTGGAAACCTGCTGCGTTTCTGATCCTCGAATCCTCACATCCTTTTGACTTTCTTCCCGATCAGTTACCAGTCTATGTCCTGTCTACCTCTTCCACGGCTCTCCTGCAGTCCCCTCATCTCCATCTCCATGGCTAGCACTCTGGCACCGTCTCCCTTCCCCAGTCCATGGGCACTCTGCCTGCGGGCTGTCTCCCCTCCTCCCAACTATCTATCCTCAATGAGATCTTTGCAGTGAATTTTAGAAAGAAAAAAAAAAAAAAGGCAAATCTATTTGTGTTATCCTTCACTGGCTCGATATTGCTTTCTGAGTGCAATGAAAGCCCACTAGCGGGAGCATTGCTTCTTATGTTGGCTCCTGCTTGCTTCTCTAGCTTCTTCACCTCCCTGTGTGCCTGTGCTGCTCCGTCACATGCTGAATTTGCCAAGCTCCAAGGATTCTGTCATCTCCTTCTTGCCCTGCTCACTCCTGTTCCCCCTTCAGTTGTCATTTTCTCTGAAAAGCCTTCCTCTCAACACCTCCACCGAGACTGGCCCCTCCTCAGCACCCCTTCGTGTTTATCCCCACAGGAGGGAGGGACTGAGAAGCTGGGAAAGGTGGCTGAGAGTCTCCTGTAGTGGAGTGCCCACTGTAGAGAGGTCACACATTTATCGTCCAGTTTGTTTGTGCATTTTGAAGTGAGGCAAGCCACTTCAATGTCCTCTCCCCTCTCTCTCAGCTGTCAGGAAAGTGTATCAGTATTCAGGAATACTTGTGTGAGTGGGTTTGTGTGTGTGCCTGTGGGGAGGGCAACACTGAGGAAAGGTCTTTGAAGTTGAATACCTGGGTCAACCTGGAGATGTGGAATAAGATTCAGGGGAGACCTTGGAATGTTGGGAGGCCCTAGGAAGCCACAGAATCTCAAGGAGTCCTTTGAGTTGCCTGAGGGCATTACTGGGAATTTTGAGGCTAGCAATTGGAGATTTGAGACTAACAACTGCCCCTGATACTTGAATTATATTGGAAAGGAAAGCAAGTCTCCAAGGGAGCTGTGGAAGTAAGAATAAGACGCACTTTTGTGTCTTACTAATTTAGCTGCTAGGGAAGAAGTTGGGGTGGGGGGCACAGTTGGGAGAGCTGGACCCTCATCTTTTAGACACTTGTGGCTCCCTCCCACATCATTCAGCTCTCTGCTCATCTATACCCCTCACAGAGGCCTACTCTGACCAGCAGAACTACATTTTGTGTAAAGAGTAGTTTGAGAAGTCAAATTTTGAAAACCTCTATCTTAAAACTAGAATATTCTGAAAAGTATCATATTATTATCAGTTGATCTATCAATCATCTATCTCTAATGAGTCATTTGATTCAAGTAAAACCAAACCTGAGGCCTCCCAGGTTTCTCTAGTGGTTAAAGGACCTGCCTGCCTATCCTGTGAGAAATAGGAACTGCTAAATCCTTTTAGTAGGAGGAGTGACATGATCAGTTCAGTTCAGTTCAGTCACTCAGTCGTGTCTGACTCAGTGACCTCATGAATCGCAGCACACCAGGCCTCCCTGTCCATCATCAACTCCCCGGAGTAAACTCAGACTCACGTCCATCGAGTCAGTGATGCCATCCAGTCATCTCAACCTCTGTTGTCCGCTTTTCCTCCTGCCTCCAATCCCTTCCAGCATCAGAGTCTTTTCCAATGAGTCAATTCTTCACATGAGGTGGTCAAAGTACTGAGTTTCAGCCTTAGCATCATTCCTGGGTGTTCCAAAGAACACCCAGGGCCGATCTCCTTTAGAATGGACTGGTTGGATCTCCTTGCAGTCCAAGGGACTCTCCAGAGTCTTCTCCAACACCACAGTTCAAAAGCATCAATTCTTCGGTGCTCAGCTTTCTTCACAGTCCAATTCTCACATCCACACATGACCACTGGAAAAACCATAGCCTTGACTTGACAGACCTTAGTCCACAAAGTAATGTCTCTGCTTTTGAATATACTATCTAGGTTGGTCATAACTTTCCTTCCAAGGAGTAAGCGTCTTTTAATTTCATGGCTGCACTCACCATCTGCGGTGATTTTGGAGCCCCCAAAAATAAAGTCTGACACTGTTTCCACTGTTTCCCCATCTATTTCCCATGGAGTGATGGGACCAGATGCCATGATCTTCATTTTCTGAATGTTGAGCTTTAAGCCAACTTTTTCACTCTCCTCTTTCACTTTCATCAAGAGGATTTTTAGTTCCTCTTCACTTTCTGCCATCAGGGTGGTGTCATCTGCATATCAGAGGTTACTGATATTTTTCCCAGAAATCTTGATTCCAGCTTGTGTTTCTTTCAGCCCAGCATTTCTCATGATGTACTCTGCATGTAAGTTAAATAAAGCAGGGTGACAAGAAAAACCTTGACGTACTCCTTTTCCTATTTGGAACCAGTCTGTTGTTCCATGTCCAGTTCTAACTTGCTTCCTTAACTGCATATAGGTTTCTCAAGAGGCAGGTCAAGTAGTCTGATATTCCCATTTCTTTCAGAATTTTCCACAGTTTATTGTGATCCACACAGTCAAAGGCTCTGGCATAGTCAATAAAGCAGAAATAGATGTTTTTTTGGAACTCTCTTGCTTTTTCGATGATCCAGCAGATGTTGGCAGTTTGATTTCTGGTTCCTCTGCCTTTTCTAAAACCAGATTGAACATCTGAAAGTTCACGGTTCACATATTGCTGAAGCCTGGTTTGGAGAATTTTGAGCATTACTTTACTAGTGTGTGAGAGGAGTGCAATTGTGCAGTTGTTTGAGCATTCTTTGGCACTACCTTTCTTTGAGATTGGAATGAAAACTGACCTTTTCCAGTCCTGTGGCCACTGCTAAGTTTTCCAGATTTGTTGGCATATTGAGTGCAGCACTTTCACAGCATCATATTTCAGGATTTGAAATAGCTCAACTGGACTTCCATCACTTCCACTAGCTTTGTTCATAGTGATGCTTTCTAAGGCCCACTCGACTTCAGATTCCAGGATATCTGGCTCTAGGTGAGTGATCATACCATCATAATTATCTGGGTCATGAAGATCTTTTTGTACAGTTCTTCCATGTATTCCTGCCACCTCTTCTTAGTATCTTCTGCTTCTGTTAGGTCCAACCATTTCTGTCCTTTATTGAGCCCATCTTTGCATGAAATGTTCCCTTGGTATGTCTAATTTTCTTAAAGAGATCTCTAGTCTTTCCCATTCTGTTCTTTTCCTCTATTTCTTTGCACTGATTGCTGAGGGAGGCTTTCTTATCTCTTCTTGCTATTCTTTGGAACTCTGCATTCAGATGCTTATATCTTTCCTTTTCTCCTGTCTTTTCGTTTCTCTTCTTTTCACAGCCATTTGTAAGGCCTCCTCAGACAGTCATTTTGCTTTTTGCATTTCTTTTCCATGGAGATGGTCTTGATCCCTGTTTCCTGTACAATGTCAGGAACCTCAGTCCATAGTTCATCAGGCACTCTATCTATCAGATCTAGTCCCTTAAATCTATTTCTCACTTCCACTGTGTAATCATAAGGAATTTGATTTAGGTCATACCTGAATGGTCTAGTGGTTTTCCCTACTTTCTTCAATTTAAGTCTGAATTTGGCAATAAGGAGTTCATGATCTGAGCCACAGTCAGCTCCCGGTCTTGTTTTTGCTGAGTGTATAGAGCTTCTCCATCTTTGGCTGCAAAGAATATAATCTATCTGATTTTGGTGTTGACCATCTGATGATGTCCATGTGTAGAGTCTTCTCTTGTGTTGTTGGAAGAGGGTGTTTGCTATGACCAGTGCATTTTCTTGGCAAAACACTATTAGCCTTTGCCATGCTTCATTCTGTACTCCAAGGCCAAATTTGCCTGTTACTCCGGGTGTTTCTTGACTTCCTACTTTAGCATTCCAGTCCCCTATAATGAAAAGGACATCTTTTTGGGTGTTAGTTCTAAAAGGTCTTGTAGGTCTTCATAGAACTGTTCAACTTTAGCTTCTTCAGCATTACTGGTTGAGGCATAGACTTGGATAACTGTGATATTGAATGGTTTTCCTTGGAAACCAACAGTGATCATTCTGTTGTTTTTGAGACTGCATCCAAGTACTGTATTTCAGACTCTTTTGTTGACCATGATGGCTACTCCATTTCTTCTAAGGGATTCCAGCCCACAGTAGTAGACATAATGGTCATCTGAGTTAAATTCACCCATTCCAGTCCATTTTAGTTCGCTGGTTCCTAGAATGTCGACGTTCACTCTTGCCATCTCCTGTTTGACCACTTCCAATTTGCCTTGATTCATGGACCTGACATTCCAGGTTCCTATGCAATATTGCTCTTTACAGCATCAGACCTTGCTTCTATCACCAGTCACATCCACATCTGGGTATTGTTTTTGCTTTGGCTTCATCCCTTCATTCTTTCTGGAGTTATTTCTCCACTGATCTCCAGTAGTATATTGGGCACCTAATGATCTAGGGAGTTCTTCTTTTGGTATCCTACCATTTTGCCTTTTCATACTGTTCATGGGGTTCTCAAGGCAAGAATACTAAAGTGGTTTGCCATTCGTTTCTCCAGTGGACCACATTCTGTCAGACCTCTCCACCATGACCCGTCCATCTTGGTTGGCCACACAGGGCATGGCTTAGTTTCATTGAGTTAGACAAGGCTGTGGTCCTAGTGTGATTAGATTGACTATAGTTTTCTGTGAGTATGGTTTCAGTGTGTCTGCCCTCTGATGCCCTCTTGCAACACCTACCATCTTACTTGGGTTTCTCTTACCTTGGATGTGGGGTATCTCTTCATGGCTGCTCCTTCAAAGCTCAGCTGCTGCTCCTTACCTTGGATGTGCGGTATCTCCTCACCGCCACCCCTCCTGACCTTGAACGTGGAGTAGCTCTTCTAGGCCCTCCTGCACCTGTGCAGCCACCACTCCTTGGACATGGGGTAGCTCCTTCTGGCCACTGCCCTTGGCCTTGGGCATGGGAGGGCAGCTCCTCCGGCCCCCCCGACCTCGGCATGGGCAGCTCCTCTTGGCCGCTGCCCCTTGGGCATGGGGTCCTCCCAGCTTCCGCCTCTGACCTCGGATGTTGGGTAGCTCCTCTTGACCGCGCTTGTGTGCTGTCTCGGCCGTCCCTGCTTGTGCCGACTTGTGTTTCACATATGTTGTTCTTGAAGCAATGTTAGGAAATAGACTAGGGGTGGGTAGACCTGTTAGATTACTGTCCAGATAAGAACTAATAAGATCCTAAACTAGGGCAGAGGGGATGGAGATAGAGATCTGACACTAGAGAGAGTTTAGTGGTAAAACTTGTAAGACTTAAGATAGGAGGGACCAGGTGGCTAGGAGATTTCTTGCTTGAGTAACTGGGTAAGTGGTGGCGCTCCCACATAACATCTCCTTTTCCCTTACTTTTCCCTGATAGCATCAGGATGATGATTAAACTAATATGATTCTTTAAAAGGGTAGCCATCCTTAAGTTAAATCCTTACCTGGTTTGGCAAATTCTCTGCCTTTTAGGTCCATACCAATCCAAGGGGAAGACCAGAAACTTGCCTTCTCAGCCTCCTTTGCAACCAGGATCTACACATAGGAATCCAACTCAACTAGCTTGAGAAACTAGAATTTTTTGGAGCCTGGTGACATGAAGAGGGGGATGCCACAAAATCCATTTTGGTGATGGTGGTCTCTGGTGGATGCAGTTCCTGGAGGGGTCAGAGGTAGAGGTGTTAGAGATGACCCCCGAGCCCTGCCTTTTCCTTGAGGTGAGCTTGTATTTGCCCAGTCGTTCAACAGTTATGTCTCCTCCAGATAACTCTGTGGTTTGATTGGGTATTATTCCTGGAGACATAACCTTCAGTCCTCTCAGGCATTTTGTGAGTTTCCTAATAGCCTTTCATAAATCTCTTTTCTGCTTAAATAAGGTCAAATGGTTTTGTTTG
The DNA here is from genome assembly GCA_917880005.1 of Nanger dama. Taxonomy (NCBI): domain Eukaryota; kingdom Metazoa; phylum Chordata; class Mammalia; order Artiodactyla; family Bovidae; genus Nanger; species Nanger dama. Next base: position 21,359,369 of record CAKJTW010000025.1, on the reverse strand, counting down.
CAGTTAGAATCCCTGAGTGATATATTTCTCCCTGGTCGTTTGGCTGCAAGCAACAGAAAACTTCTCCTCCTCCTGATTAAAATAAGTAAGTAGTTACTTCAAAGTAAAAGTTACATAGTGGCAGCACAATCATTATTATAGATATGTAGTGAATCTTTACTGTGTGCTGGCTACTTTTGTAAAGTACTTTACACAAGTACTTCATTTACTTCTTGTATAAATTATCTTGGGCTTTCCTGGTGGCTTAGCAGTAAAGAATCCACCCACAATGCAAGACACAGGGGATCTGAATTCAATCCCTGGGTCAGGAAGATCCCTGGAGAGGGCATGGCAACCCACTCAAATATTCTTGCCTGGAGAATCTCATGGCAGGCTACAGTCCATAGGGTCCCTAAGAGTCAAACATGACTGAAGTGACTGGGTACAACACACACACAAATTTCTTAATTTTACCAAAGAGGAACAGAAGCTGAAATATCCCAGTATCACACAGCTAGTAAAGGATTAGAGCAGCCACTTGAACCCTGGCAGTCTCATTCTAAATCTGACTTTCATAACTACCCTAAACTATCTTGTTTTTACAGAAGCTCATTATTTATACAGCCTTATAGTTCATCTAGTCCAAATTGTATATCATATCTGACTTCCTTTGTTGTACCCCCAAACAAGTGGAGAGTGATTAAGTCTCACTAAGGGAAATAGGGGCATCCCTGGTGGCTCAGTGGTAAAGAATCCGCCTGCCGATGCAGGAGATGCAAGTTTGATCCCTGGTCTGGGAAGATCCCCGGAGAAGGAAATGGTAACCCACTCCAGTGTTTTTGCCTAGGAAATCCATGGACAGAGGAGGCTGACAGGTTACAGTCCTTCAGGTCTTAGAGAGTTGGACACAGCAACCCAACAACAACAAGGAAAGTGGGCATATGGGACGGTATTAAGAGGGTGGGGTCTTTGAGAGCTGATTAAATCACAAGAGGAGAGCCCTCGTGAATGGAATTAATGCCCTTAGAGACCCTGGAGACATCCTCTGCCCCTTCTTCCATGCAAGGGAACAGTGAGAATACAGCCATCCATGACCAGGAAGCAGACCCTCATCACACCTGCGTCTGCTAGTGCCTTGATCTTAGACTTCCCATCCTCCAGAACTACGAGAAAGGTAAATGTTGTTTAAGCAAAAAAAAAAAAAAAAAAGATTAAATGGAGCAAGAAGACATCCTTGAAATCCCTCCCATTTCCAAGAAGCAGGTACCAGGCCGTACTGGTTAGAATGTGTTTGGCTACAAACAACAGAAGCCCCAGTAAGTGTCTTAAATCTTACAGAGATTTGTCATGTCGTTTATCAAGCAGACAGGATGTAAACAATTTCAAGCCTGGTTAAGTAGCTCCACGTTATCTTAGATCCAGGCTAAGATCTAAGCTAAGATCCAGGCTAGGATCTACCCTTCTATTTTGGAATATCCCCTGGACAGAGCCTGTCAGGCTATAGTTCATGGGGTCACAAATAGTTGGACCTGACTAAGCAACTGAGCACACACATTCCGCATCCACAGAGGACTGGATTTTTAGCTTCAGACTAACAAAATGGCTGTCCTAGATAGCTGCAGACATTGTGTTTTTTAAAGATTGCTTTCAACATGGGAAGTTGGGTGTTAACAGCAAAAAGGGGTCTCCTTTCCAAAATGGTACTCACTTCTAAAAGTCTGACTGGCAGCCATACCTATGTTTTGGGTCTTCCTGTAAACCAGTCACTGACAAATAGGAGCAAGAATACCATGAATGGCTTAGATGATTCATCACCTGGAGAAGGGTTAGTCCTACCTTCCCTGAGTACTTTACTGTCTGCCTAACACCTAAACAAAATCTGGGTTCTGATGTAAGGAAGAGGATATGTGGAAGCTTGCCTGTTGGGTAGGCAGTAGACAGGGTCTACCACAGTCGACCATGGCATCCAGGACACACTGGGCTTCTGGTCTTGGCTGATTTATTTATTTGCTTAAGAAATATATATATTTTTAATTAGTGTTGAGTACTGTGTGATTTTTGGACCTGCCCATTACTTGCTGTGTGTTTTGACAAGTCATTTGACTTCTCTGGGCTTCAGCTTCCTTCTCCTTAAAATGAAGTGGCCAAAGTAGATGATTTTGAGGTCTTGCTTCATATTCTATCCATATCTCTTTTGTCTTTTATAACAGGTTTACATTAAGAACTATAATTTTTCATTTAGGCTAGTTTTGCCAATGGACAATTTATACCTTCTTGCCACTTAAAAGCTATGTTTTCAAGGTGGGACTCCCATACTCTTGGGGTGTGAGTGGTGAGTCAATGGGTATGATACACCATAGGATAAGCATGGTGCATCTTCCAGAGTTTTGCCCAAAGATTTGGAAAGCCTTTGAAATTTTTGTTTTCTATTATATAATTGTGAGCCTATTATGGAATATGGTGCAAAATTCTCAGACTTGGACAATGGCCACATCTCTTTTGGGCATATGTGTTTGATTTTCACTGTAGCTGTGGGTCTTTAGATAGAAACCCTTGTGTGTAGCAATGACTAACCTTTTCTGAATTCAGAAAGTAACTTAGGTTATTTTCATATCACTTGGGTTTGCTTTCTTCAGAGTTCCTCAACCTCAACACATTGAAATTTTGAGCCAAAAATTCCTTGTGGGGGTATTTGTGGGGTGCTGTTTGTGCATTATAGGATGTTTAGCGGTATCTATGGTCTCTACCCACCAGATGCTAGTAATGGTCCCCTTTGTGTGACTACCAAGAATGTCTCCAGGCATTGCAAAATGTTTCTGGGGGGTTGGGAGAATGGCTCGAGTTGAGAATCAATGATGTAGATGGATTAATATTTGAATTCTTAACTCTGCTTGTTATTTGGGATTAGTAGTTCTGCAACCTTGGACAAGATACCTGATTTCTATACACTTCAGCTCCTTTATCTGCCAAATAGGGCAAGTTCATAAGATTGTTTGTCTAGTTAAATGAGTTCACAGGTATTGAGTTTAGTACAGTACATAGTCTTAATGGCCTTCCGTTAATTTTAGTTTTCTTCTTCCCTTTGGTTTTCTGGAGATATAGAACTTCCAGTTGGAAGGGATCTTAGAAGTCATCCCACCAAAATTCTTCATTTTATAAATTAAGAGACTGAAGTCCATAGAGATAATCTGTCTCCTCAACCCTGCATCTATTTTATACTCAACTAATGTAAAAGAGACATACCGAGGTAAAACTGTACTGAGTAGATACGTTCAAAGGCTCTTTCCTGTCAAGGTTGATTTGCAAGATTCTCGTCCCTGTAGATTTCCTCATGATGTATTATCTCCGAGAGAACTCCAAAGCACTAAATTCTACTTGTGACTCAGACTAAGTTCAAATGTTTGGTTTCAGGGACTATTAATTGTCTCTTTGAAAGCACTTGTCCTGTGCTTTTCGAATGTTGGGGGATGTTAAGCACTGAAACAAGACACATGAAATATGAGAGTTAATATTTGAACCAGCCAAAGTTAAAAAAAATTTATAATCATTAAGAAAACTTAAAATGGCTGTTCAAGAAACAGAGCAAAAGAAAGAATCAGGAAGATTAATGGATGACTCCAATTTTGCTTTCTTCTCTGTCAAAGACAAGGCTATTCTGACAAAAAAGTTTGGGACAAACTGATAAAAGGTACAGAATTCCCTGAAAGGGGAGACATGAGGATAAAGGCTGTCCTAAAAGAGTTTGTCTTCTGGACTAAGCAAATCACTTCACAAGCTATTGGGAGATTTGCTGGTGAGATCAAACAGCCACTGTCAATAATCTGAGGGGCTCATAGAAAATGAGAGCCATCAGAAGGACTAAGGATGGGCAAGTGTCTTGATTTTCGGGAAATACAATTAATTTTCCCACTTCACCCCCACTGACTATGAATTCATGAGTTTGGCACCCGTCTTAGGCAAAGTTCCATAAAAGATTATTCTATTAATGGCTGATGAGTGCCTACAAATTAAGCAGCAATGCCTCTAAGCCAGTAGCATTTCAGTAGAACAGGTCATGCCAAAGTAATCTAATTTCCTTTTCTGATTAGGGTGGTTAGAATGGCTGAGCAGGGTTGTGAGGTGAGCACAGAATATCCAGATGACAGCAAGGCATGTCTCTTGTGATATCATTAAAGGCAAAATGAGGGAAGATGGGCAGGATATAGATATCATGTGCTGGCTGCATAATTGTCTCCAGTGAATAACAATTAATGGATGAATAGTGATAAGAAAGCAGATCCTCAGTGGCTACTGTGGGGCATTGGCCCTGGGCCTGGGCTTGTACACACTTTATTAGCATATTAACGAGATCAAACTAGGATCTGCTCTCTGTTCATGATCATCCTGTTCTCTGGGAGATCTACTTGGCCCTTAGGTCTTAATGAAATGATAGATATGGGTAGCCGTGGTTTGTGCCAAGTGACCCCGAGTTCCAGGGTATAGCTTGTTGAACTCGCTGCTCTTGGGATATGTGCTCCATGGTGTTGATCCTTGTAGATCTGGCCCATCACTACCTCCCTAGTTTCATTTTTGCTGCTCCCTTTCCCGTGCTCCCAAGGTTTAGCCATACCAACCTGTAGTTACCTATGTACGCCATGTTGTTTTCTGTCCCCTTTATTTTGTACATTTTCCTGTATCTGACTTGAGTGCCTTTCTTTTTTCCTACTTCTGCATCTGCCTGACAAGATTCAGTTCAAGACTCTTACTCAAGACTCAGTTAAACCTGGCTATCCTTGTACAGCCTTTCCTTTCATTCCCACCGTTTTCTGGCACCGTTCCTAGTAAATTCTTCCTCATCTGAATTCTGGTACTTGTACCTACCACTGTTTAATAATTATCACTCTATAATAAAAAACCTACCTACTTATCTATCTCCTCTGCCCTCTGTTCTCTACCCTTACCAATTAACCTACGCCAAATCTCTACCCCTACCAAAACACTTTCAGATCATTGAGGACAGGGACTAGATCCTATCCATAGCCTGGTATTTAACAGAGGCACTCAGTAAAGGAATTAATGAATAAAAACTCAATGAGTGAATAAGTAGCTTGTATGAAATCTGTTATTTTGACTCTCTGTTACTGAGTTTCAGCCTGCTGAGAATCATAATCATCTTTTTATATATCCTGGGCACTTAGATTCAGCTTTCTAAAGGATTTTAAAAAATAAATGGGATTCCTTTCCTATTGCCGCCCGCTACCTCAATAAGGGCTTGTAAACGCATTGAAACAGCAACAGAACTGTTTATCAGGGTACACACAAACCACACTGCCGCAACCTTACAGGGTCTCCCAGGGCTGTTAGTGCCTCAGTTCACTGGGAAGCACACAGCAAAAGTCGTTTCTCAAGGCTCCCCTCTGTGCCCAGGAAAGCACATCTGTGCCCCCTAGATATCATGAGGCATTTTTAGAAGTGTTATCTGTACTTTTGAAAAGGAGTTGAGCCTTACTCATCTTTTTCCTAGATTCAGAAAGTGAGTACCATTTTATTTAAATGCAACCAAATCAGGAAGGCATAAACAATAAGTCAGCCTTCCTGGTACTTTAGGAAGAGTCTAATTATTATGGGAAGATCTGGGCCTTTTAAAAGAATGCTCCACAGAGCATAATGAAAGAATTCAAATTCAAATGGGGGCACCAAATGCAAGTCAGCAGGCATTTATATCTGTGCCAATTATTCAGTTCTAAATAGCTGGGCCAGGCAGCATTTGTTGCAGGTTGGCCCAGTTGCCTGACTGGAAGACTGGCAGTCTGGCTTGCTACCAATATCCCTGAGTCCATTCTGGTCCCTGTGTAATGAGAGTTGGCATTTAGTGCCCTCCAAAATGCAAGGGATGATACTCCACTCATGATACTTCGCACTCAGAGAGTCAGGACTGGCCTCACATGTAAATTCCTGCCAAGCCAAGGGGCAAAAGCCTGAGGTTTAGGAACAGGCAGACCAGGGTGTGAAATCTAAAATGAGATCACAGTGTCTGAAGGAAACTCAGACCCAATTCAGATGCCCCTTTAAAGGGTTGAGTTGGCTAGTGCTTATTAATAATGTCATATATTTAAGTAGAAGTTTCCACCATGGCCTCCATGAGCTCATATACCATGGCTAGGAAGCTCTACAGCAGTTGGATTCTGCTTTGCAATTGAGAAATGAGGGCTAGAGGGCTCAGTAGAGTGAAGATAAATAGAAAATTAACATGTTTGTGGCTATTTCTACAGGGGAAGTGTCATGGGCGAATATCCCCATAGATATCAGGATGGGGCATGCATTTAATCTGCTGTGGTTCAAGCTCCCCACTTTTGGAAACAAGACGACACTGGATCATACTCATTGCTCTCTCTGCTTGTCATTTGAGGTCTAGTGGCTTGAAAAGACAGGACCATAGCAGCTAAGAGTGGGCTCAGAGAGGGAAAAAAATGTGTTGAACACCTACTTTTAGCCTCCTTAAAATAACAGGAGGATTTTAAGTAATTAGGGCTTTGTGGGACCCACTTTCAAAAAAGAGTAGGGCAGAGATAAAATCAGATCCCTGACTCATACGATGGTTAATTTTATGTGTCGACTTGGCTGGATCATGGTACTCAGATATTTGGTAAACCACCAGTCTAGATGTCTCTTTAAAGGTATTTTTTAGATAAGATTAACATTTATGTCAATAGATTTGGAGTAAAGCAGATTACAGATGCTCTCTGATTTAGGATAATCCAACTTAATGATTTTTTAACTTTATAATGATTCAAAAGCAATATTCATTTGTTAGAAACCATACGTAGAACTTTTTGAATTTTGATCTTTTCTTTGGCTAGTAATATGCAGTAGGGTACTCTCTCGTGATGCTGGGCAGGGCAGGGAGCCTCACAGCTCCCAGTTAGCCATGCAATCACAAGGATAAATAACCAATACATTTATATCCATTCTGTACCCAGACAATTATTCTGTTTTATACTTTCATATAGTATTCAATAAACTACATGAGACAGTCAACACTTTACTATAAAATAAGCTTTATGTTAGATGATTCTGCCCAACTGTTGGCTAATGTAAGTGTTTGGAGCGTGTTTGAGGTAGACTAGGCGAAGATGTGATGTTTGGTAGGCTGGGTGTATTAAATGCATTTTTCACATCATGTTTTCAATTTATGATGTTTATTGAAAAGTCATCCCATTGTAAGTCAAGGAAGATCTGTACCCTCCATAATGTGGGAGGACCTTATCTTATCAGTTGATAGCCTCAGGAGAAAAAAGACTGAGGTTGTCTGACAAAGAAGGAATTTGGCCAGCAGGGAGTTTTAGGACTCAAACTGCAATATCAACTCTTCTGTGAATCTCCAAGTGCTGGTCTTCTCTGCAGATTTTGGACTTGCAAACCTCCACAGTTACATAAGCCAATTTCTTAAAACTCTCTTTCTCTGCACACACACACACCCCCTAATTGTTCTGGAGAACACTAATACATATACAGTACACTATAGTAAATTCAGTTGAATTAAAGAATTAAATGTAAACAAACAAAAAGATAAAAGTACTAGAAGGAAATATTGATACATATTTTGGCAGAGGTGGGAGGGAGTGAAGGGCTTTGTGAAGAATGCACACCACTGGCAGAAACCATAAAGAGAAAGATGGATAGATTTGACTAGGAAAAGTCTATATCTTCTAATTGTACAAAAGTACCATAAGCATATAAAAAGGTAAATGATAAACTGGGAAAAATTCACAATGTATGTTTCAGACTAAATTTATATTTAATTAAATTTATATTTAATTCACAAAAACTTGTCATGAAGGAATAAAATAAACTGACTATCCTAATAGAAAAGTGGGCAACAAAATGCAAGTCACCAAGAAAAATAAGAGGTCAATAAACATAGACACATATTCAATATCAAAGAAATGCAAATACAAATTAAATGTAATTTTTCCTTATCAGGCCATCAAAAGCTTGAAAGTATGCTTATATGTAGTGTTAGCAATAATGTAGCAAAAGGGACCACTATTGATGGAATATAAATTAGTATACCTTATCTTAGACTTCCCTAGATTTCCATGTCTGAGATTAACAATAGACAAATGTACAGACATATATGGAAATATGATAATCTCTGTACTACTTACAATAGCACACTGTTGAAAACAACCTAAATGTCCATCAATATGATCTTTTAGTTAAATAAATTATGATAAATTCACATACTAAAAATGGACTTATTTATTTTTTAATTTATAACTGTAAAGTTATATTCATTTCTTGAGGCAGATACCCATTATTATTAAATGAAAAGGAGAGTTACAAAAAAATATGTACAGTACAATTCCAGTTTTGCAAAATATTTATTACATATGTATATAAAGCAACAGTCTTGAACAGAAGACTGGAAAGAAATGTATCAAAGTGTTGACAGTAGTAGGTGAAGGGATTATGGATAACTTAAATTTCTGTTTGAGTGTATGGTGGAAAATGGGGGATGTTATCTACAATTTTCCACTATAGCTGTATATTACTTGTATACTAAGAAAAAGGTTGTTATTATTTTAATAGTACACTATGTATGAGATGGAAGAGATGACAAAGTGGGGGAACAAGTAGAATTAGGAACTAAAAATCAGAGGCAACAATTTCCAGAACTTTGAAAGTGTTCAAAAACTCATGTCCTAGTCTCACATTTATTTTTGTCATTCTCTTGTTTCCCTGACTTGATTTGCAGTATACTTATGAAAAGAGGGCTTTTTGTGGGAAAGCAGAGAATGGGGGAGGCAAAGGAGACTGCATCTTGTTCATAACCTATCTGATAGGGATGAGAGTGGGAGTCAGCACTAGAGAGGGAGCATACAGCCTGTAAAGAGAGTAGAGAGCAGACAGTCCCTAGGGTCACAAGGAGACAGGGGTGGAATGGCCTCTCTGAAGGAATCAAGAGAGGTCTATCTATCAGGAGCTGGGAGTTGGGGGCAGACACATATGGGGTAGACCCATCCCAAGTATTTGCTGGTATCCCAAATATTTACCTCACAGCAAGAGGTCCATATACATACTTTCAAATGTGCATTAAAGTTTGAAAACCACTGTATACTATATTCACAAAAACCCAGCAGCCCTGCATGTATATCACAAGGAGAAAATTTAAAGGATTCTTCTCTGGAGAAACTGTTTCCAGGTGGAAAGCTTGTATATACTAGCACCCCCTGTGAAGAAAGCCAGCTTTCCCAACAGTCAAGGCCAGCACTGGCTCAGATGGTAAAGCGTCTGTCTACAATGTAGGAGACCCGGGTTCAATCCCTGGGTTGGGAAGACCCCCTGCAGAAGGAAATGGCAAGCCACTCCAGGACTATTGCCTGGAAAATCCCATGGACAGAGGAGCCTGGTAGGCTACAGTCCATGGGATTGCAAAGAGTCGTCGGACACGACTGAGCTACTTCACTTCACTTCACTACCCCTGCAAACACAGCCTCCACCAGCATGTTAGTTCCCCATGATTAACCATGAATGGAAAATCAAGATTCACAAAATATTTAAGGAATACTTCCAGTATTAAAAAGAGGCCAAACCAAGTACAGGGGGAAAAGACCATATATGCAGCAATGCTACAAAGTTAGAATTAAAATTCTCTAAAAGAGAAGATACTGCTTTTCTTAAACAAGAGCTGTGTTTTTTTTTTAAAGGTACAATCAGAGGTAAAACAGAATATATAGAAGTAAAAAAATACAGTACTTGAAGGTTTTAGGAATTCCCATGAATACCCATACATCCAGTGATTCTGTAGAAGTACTCAGACTCCGAGATGACCGTAATCATGTCCATTATTTATTACAGCAAAGGATGCATAGCAGGATCATAAAGGGGAAGGCACATCAGGCAGGTTCTGAAGTTGTCCAGCACAGGTTTCCAAAGATTTTCCTCTGGGCAGCGTGAGGTTGCTGCACAGAATATGCTTTGGCTTTCAACACTGAAATATAGAAACCTGTGCAGTATTTTTGCCAGATAAGCCATCTTAAGACTCACAGTTCACAGTTTTTAATGCTGATCATTTAAGTACTCTCTGCCTGTGGAACTAGCCACAATTACCGAAATTCCTGACTGTCAGAAGAAAAGCAGGTGTTCATCCTAAATCACATTGTTTGCACAAACAATCTAGTCAGGCTAATCGAACAGAATTCAGTGCCCCAGGCACTTAAAACACTTTTAACACTTATCACTTAGCAGCATGGAGTGCACACTAGAGACCAAGTTGCCAGGAGCTGTCTTTATTTTATTTTATTTTTTTATTTTTTTAAAAATTTATTTATTTATTTATTTTTAAAAAATTACAATACTGTATTTGTTTTGCCATACATTGACACAAATCAGCCATAGGTGAACACAATCTCCCAATGCCGAAGCCCCCTCCCACCTCCCACCCCACATCCTCTACTTGAATCATCCTGTGCATCAGCCCCATGCATCCTGTATCCTACACTGAACATAGATTGGCGCTTCGTTTCTTACAGGAAAATATACATGTTTCATTGCCATTCTCCCAAACCATCCCACCCTTTCCCTCTCCCTCAGAGTACAAAAGTCCACTCTATAACTCTGTGTCTCTTTGTTGTCTCACATATAGAGTCATCACCACCGTCTTCTAAATTCCATATATATGTGTCAGTATACTGTATTGGTGTTTTTCTTTCTGGCTTACTTCACTCTGTATAATCGGTTCCAATTTCATCCATCTCATTAGAACTGAGTCGAATTTATTCTTTTTAAGGGCTGAGTAGTATTCCATAGTGTATATGTACCACAGCTTTCCTATCCATTCATCTGCTGATGGACATCTAGGTTGCTTCCATGTCCTGGCTATTATAAACAGCGCTGCAATGAACATTGGGGTACATGTGTCTCTTTCAATTCTGGTTTCCTCGGTGTGTATGCCCAGCAGTGGGATTGCTGGGTCATAAGGCAGTTCTATTTGCAATTTTTTAAGGAATCTCCACACTGTTTTCCATAATGGCTGTACTAGTTTGCATTCCCACCAGCAGTGTAAGAAGCCATCTTTAAAACCTCCTAGAGAGAGCCTGGAAAATCCCATGGACAGAGGAGCCTGGTAGGCTGCAGTCCATGGGGTCGCGAAGAGTCCTACATGACTGAGCGACTTCACTTTCACTTTGCAGTTTCATGCATTGGAGAAGGAAATGGCAACCCACTCTAGTGCTCTTGCCTGGAGAATCCCAGGGACAGGAGAGACTGATGGGCTGCTGTCTGTGGGGTCGCACAGAGCCAGACATGACTGAAGCGACTTAGCAGCAGCAGCAGCAGAGAGAGCACAATCAGACCTGCTGTGTTAACTCTCTCCTGCAGAGAGAAACTGAAAATTCAATAGGGGAAAAAAAAAGAAAGACAAAATTGAAAAAATCTTTTGAGAATAGGATGGGAAAAAGATAAAGAACTAGAAAATACAAAAATCATAAAACTAGGGAATTGGTCCAGGAAGTTTGATATCTAAGATGAGCAAACAGAAAAAAATAGAAATTTTATTCCATAATATAATAGAAGAAAAATTCCTAGACTTGAAAAATCAGAGTTTTCAGATTTAAAGAGTCCATTACCAACACAACCCAGTAGAGGCCCATGAAGAACAGATTGTGAGTTTTACTAGTGTCTGGGACCTCCAGCTATACCAAGGTGGCACCATTTGCTCTTCAATAATTCATTAACATTTTAGGTGGCTTCTTTTTACCTGTTTATCTTATGACTACCATTTTCCCCCTTCTTTGCCAAAAGCAAATGTTTATGTGTCTTTTTTCTCTTTGAAAGAATTTGTATGAAATTCGTGTTACTCAGGGCCTTGTGACCTGAGCTCTTCAATATACTAAAAATTTATCATTTTTAAAAGATTTTTAAAAGGATAGGAAATCTGTTTGTATTTTTTTTTAGCTTAAGTTATTAAGTTATTAAGCTCTTCATTTGGCTCATAAGCTCTCTATTTTCTTTCTTTTTTGGGGGGTAGCTGGCAGGTTTATTTATTTATTTAAATTTAAATTTATTTATTTCTGACTAACAACCATTGGTATGTAAGTTGTTCATGGCATATGATCAGCCTCTTTTTGGTCAATACTATTTGGAGACCAATGATACCCATCTAACAAAGGCCTGAAGACCAAAGACCTCAGCGTTCTTCTGTGAAGACTTTAAAAAGAGAGTATCAGGCTGAATGTAGACATATTTCCTCTCTTCTTAAGAAATTATAATTTCTCTCTTTTTGTTTTAGAGTTCAAGTGGCTTTATAGCTTATTAGTAAAAAGAAGTTAATCAGATATTTCTGACTCAAGACATTTTCTAGTAGTCTAGAGAGCAAGAAAATCTTAAGTAAATTAGTCATATTTTGCAATTTTATTCACTAAGAGTTATTAAAATATAGTGGATTTCTATGAGTCTCTGTTAAAAAATATTTTTTCTTAAAAAAAACCAATACAGTATTGTAATGTAGAATAAAGCAAAAATAAAATTAAAAAAAAAACCAACCACATAATGTAAAATTGAAATGAACTGTTTTTTAACATGAAGCATATGTGCAACCTTTGTAGAGTCCCTTCCCCTCTTTGGACCTTCAATTATAAAACGAGGTTCTAGAACTAAATAATTTCTGAGGTTTCATTTGTTATTTTTTAAGCATCTTTATTGTGATGTAATTCACATACTATATAATTCATCTCCTTAAAGTGTAAAATTGGGGTATATTACATTGTTTGTAATGTATTGGGGTATATTACCTTGTTAATTTTTTTAGTTGTGGTTAAAAAATGCAAAGTCATTCAGTTCTGTCCAACTCTTTGCAACCCCATGGACTGTAGCCTACCAGGTTTCTCTGTCCATGGAATTCTCCAGGCAAGAATACTGGAGTAGGTAACCATTCCCTTCTCCAGGGGATCTTCCTGACCCTGGGATTGAATCTGGGTCTCCTGCACTGCAGGCAGGTTCTTTACCATTTGCACCACCAGGGCAGCCCCTAAAACAAAACATAATGTAAAATATATATGTGAAAAAATATAAAACACAATTTTTCTCTTTCAACCATTTTAAATAATGTAAGTGTATAATTCAGTGACATTAATTGCATCCTCACTGTTGTTCAACCATCATAACTATTTCAAAAACTTTTTAAAATTCCCAAATAGATAATTCTGTTCTAGACAAAACTCTTCTAAGATCCTCAAACCCAAACTGAAAAAAGACTAATTTCAATTCCCAATCCCAAAGTTATTAGGTCTGTTATGTGCTATTTCACATTTATAAACACTCTGAGTGTTTTCTAAGCCCATCACAGGCATATTAATGGCTCTAAAGAAAGTCAGAGTTAAAGGGGAGAATGACGTGTCAGTTTTAGTTGGATCTTGTAATTGTGAGACACCAGAGAGTCTTCATACTCCCATCAGCAGGTTTCAGTTAACTTTCAAATTAAGCCAGATGGCTTTCAAAAGTATCCACTACCAATTGGTGAATTTTGGAGCTTTGGGATGCTGTATCCACACATTCTCTTAAGGAAGTGACTGGAAAGCTGTTATGGACACCCCTGCTGAGGAGGATCTGCATGTCCCTGGATATTCCTTCAGGGTTTGTGAATTGTTCATAGCACAAGAACCGAACCAGCTGAAATTTATTTCCTGGTCCTGAGAATTTGTTATCCTTATACATTGCAATACCTTCTCTGGATTGTTGCTGGATTAATATCTCCATGAGATCAGAGAGAAATAAAACTAGAGACATTGCATCTGTTTGCTTATTGACCACATGAATTAAACTTGCTGTCCTGGTGGAATGGAGCAGAACCCTATGGTCCTTGCGCCCATGCCTTGAGCCTACCTTTTGTCTGTGAAAAAACTTTAGCCATAAGTTTAATCAGAGAAATGAGAAAATACAGAAGCAAAAGAAAACCAAATAATAAGTCAAGGAAGATCAAATAATAATAATATTGTCTTAAGCATGGGCTTCCCTGATAGCTCAGTTGGTAAAGAATCCACCTGCAATGCAGGAGACCCCATTTTGAGTCCTGGGTCAGGAAGATCCTCTGGAGAAGGGATAGTCTACCCATTCCAGTATTCTTGGGCTTACCACAGCTCAGCTGGTAAGGAATCGGCCTGCAATGCAGGAGACCTGGGTTCAATCCCTGGGTTTTGAAGATCCCCTGGAGAAGGGAAAGGCTACCCACTCCAGTATTCTGGACTGGAGAATGCCATGGACTGTATAGTCCATGGGGTCGCAAAGAGTCCGACATGACTAAGCAACTTTCACTTTCACTTTCAAGCATAGTCAAGGACCTTTAGTTCCTCCTCAAGGGCTACAGATAATATTCTGTATTATCTGTGAGCTGTCTTATAGATACTGAAACCCCCACCAGGTGGAAGAAGTTAACTACATGATGGCCAGACTATAGCCATGATATTGTTGTTGTTCAGTTGCCCAGTTGTGTCCGACTCTTTGCAACCCCATGCACTGCAGCATGCCAGGCCTCCCTGTCCCTCCTTGTCTCCCAAAGTTTGCCCAAGTTCATGTCCACTGCGTTGGTGATGCCGTCCAACCATCTTATCCTCTGATGCCTTCTTCTCCTTCTGCCCTCAATCTTTTCCAGCATCAGAGACTCTTTCAATGAGTCAGTTATCCACATCAGATGACCAAGATATTGGAGTTTCAGCTTCAGCATCAGTCCTTCCAATGTGTATTCACAGTTGATTTCCCTTAAGATTGAGTGGTTTGATTTCCTTGCTGTCAAGAATTTGCCTCAAAGTGATGGAAGCAAACTGACCCTGGAACTGAGGGCTAACTGCACCTAAAAACAACAAGACAAAGCTGGTCAGATCACCACATGACCAATTTCAAGATAACTGTCAGAGCTGACTATGCTGTCTCTGAATGTAGCACCACCCTTCCCCCCTCCCCTACTCCTCACCAATGGCCCATTGCCGGCGTACAAAATAAAGCAAACTTCCCCTTTCCCCTAACTTGCCTCTTTGTTGGGTTTTGAGAGATGAGTAGCTGGACCCCACTTTTGTTTACACTTGGAGTTGCCATCTTTTTCCTTCCTTGTTCTTTCTAAAGTCTTTCAGGGGTGCTGCTCCATCCATTATTATCCAGAAACTGCACCAGTGAGTAGAAGGCTTAGGAAAGTGAGTTTCAGCTGCCTTAAAATAATGTGAAGCACATTTTTAGACAGTAAATTCTCCACTGCTGCATATTCAAGTAAATGTTGGGTCATTAGGTATCAAAGATATGGAAGATTGTTCATGGATGCTATAGGACACTGAGTAGGATGATCAATAAGATTCCTTCAAATTCTGAAATTCTAAGATATTGTGGGTAGCGTTGCATAGTGGTAAAGAACTTGGACTTAATAATACAGACCTGTATGATTCAAATTCTGGATCAAATTCTGGATCCTTTACTTACCTAGCTATGTAGCTTTAAGCAAATTGTTTAACCTATTTGCTATCTCCATCAGTAAAATGAATATAATCATAAGATTAAATAAATTAATGCAGAGGAATGCTTACAACAAGTATATGGCAGTTTAATGCATACTTACTAAATATTAAGCATTATTGTGATTTTTATAAAAATAATAAAAGCCACAATTTAAAAAAAATGAGTTAAAAGTTCTGTGTTTATAACCTAGCCCTGCTTCTCAATATCCATATGACTCTGGGCAAATCACTTCATATGTTTGGGCCCTGACTTCCTAATCATAGATATTTAGATATACTTTCTTTTAAGACTTCTAAATGGTCTTTCTTTCAATCAGTGTCTTTCTTTCTAATCAAAAGAACTATGGTTATTTTTATGGAATAGTAATTTCTTTAATTCAGTCACTCAGTCATGTCCAGCTCTTTGCAACCCCATGAACAGCAGCAAGGCAGGCCTCCCTGTCCATCACCAGCTCCCAGAGTCCACCCAAACCCATGTCCATTGAGTCAGTGATGCCATCCAACCATCTCATCCTCTGTCATCCCCTTCTCCTCCTGCCCTCAATCTTTCCCAGCATCTGGGTCTTTTCCAGTGAGTCAGCTCTTTGCATCAGGTGGTCAAAATATTGGAGTTTCAGCTTCAACATCAGTTCTTCCAATGAACACCCGGACTGATTAGGAAGATTAAAACAGCAGTACATGAACCAAGAACTTGCAAATGTACAAGCTGAATTTAGAAAAGGCAGAGGAACCAGATATCAAATTGCCAACAGATGCGGGATCATAGAAAAAGCAAGGGAATTCCAAAAGAAATCTACTTCTATTTCAATGACTACACTAAAGACTTTGATTGTGTGGATCACAATAAACTGTGGAATACTCTTAAAGAGATGGGAATACCAGACCACCTTACCCACCTCCTGAGAAAGCTGTATGCGGGACAAGAAGCAACTGTTAGAACTGGACATGGAACAACAGACTGATTCAAAATTAGGAAAGGAGTACGTCAAGGTTGTATATTGTCACCCTGCTTATTTAACTAAATGCAGAGTACATCATGAGAAATGCTGGGCTGGATGAAGCACAAGCTGGAATCAAGATTACAGGAAAAATATCAACAACCTCAGATATGCATATGATACCACTTTAATGGCAGAAAGTGAAGAGAACTAAAGAGCCTCTTCATGAAGGTGAAGGAGGAGAGTGAAAAGCTGGCTTAAAACTCAACGTTCAGAAAACTAAGATCATGGCATCTGGTCCTATCACTTCATGGCAAATAGATGGGGAAAACGTGGAAACAGCGTCAGATTTCTTTTTCTTGTGCTCTGAAATCACTGTGGATGGTGACTACAGCCATGAAACGAAAAGACACTTGCTCCTTGGAAGAATATCTATGACAAACCTAGACAGTGTATTTAAAAAGCAGAAACATCACTTTGCTGACAAAGATCCATATAGTCAAAGCTATGGGGCGTCCCTGGTGGCTCAGAGGTTAAAGCGTCTGCCTCCAGTGCGGGAGACCTTGGTTCGATCCCTGGGTTGGGAAGATCCCCTGGAGAAGGAAATGGCAATCCACTCCAATATTCTTGCCTGGAGAATCCCATGGACAGAGAAGCCTCATAGGTTACAGTCCGCAAAGAGTCGGACACGACTGAGCGACTTCACCTTCACCTTCCTTCCTTATGGTTTTTCCAGTAGTCATGTATGATGTGAAAATTGGACCATAAGGAAAGCTGAGTGCCGAAGAATTGATGCCTTCAAACTGTGGTGCTGGAGAAGACTCTTGAGAGTCCCTTGGATTGCAAGGAGATCAAACCAGTCAATCCTAAAGGAAATCAACCCTGAATATTTATTGAAAAGACTGATGCTAAAACTGAAGTTCCAATACTTTGGCCACCGAATGAGAAGAGCTGACTCATTGGAAAAGACACTGATGCTTGGAAAAATTGAGGGCAAGAGAAGTGGGGAGACAGAGGCTTAGATGGTTGGATGGCATCACTGACTGAATGGACATGAGTTTGGGCAAACTCAGAGACAGTGATGGGGTCGCATATAGTCAGACATGACTTATCAATTGAACAACAGTAACAAAACACAGAGAGGCACTCTGGCTTTATGGCCAAAGTACTAAAGTAGGTGTTCAGCCTCTGATTTGAGTATTGAGATATTAATTTTGTGCTATCTTGATACACAACCTTAGGCCATTGTTTAATAACTCCATGGCTAGGTTTGTCTAACAAAATTGGAGATAACTGTCTATACCTTCTTTTTGTCAGAAAGGGATGGTTCAAGGTATAGTGATTTTTGTTGTAATAAAGTGGCCTTTGCTAAATGTAGGGTCATAGTATTTTATGAGCTAGAGAATCACTTGGGAACACACAGTTGACAAGGTTAAATCATCTCATTTGTTTAAAGGCAATCTTCTTTCTTTTTATTTCTTAAATTATGAAAGTATGATAACATATTTACAGGAGACTTGGAAAATACAAAACAAAGTTATAAATAGTTCCACTATTTATTACAATTATTTTTAAGTAGATAAATTAAGATTTTTAGTTGTAATTTTGTTATCAAGCTCTCAAAAATTAATAGAATGAATAGACAGAAAGGTAGAAGAATATAGTAGACCTGGAAAGCACTATGAACTAATTCAACATAATTAAGATTTATACAATTTTCACACAAGAGAAGAATACAAATTCTATTCAAGTTCCCATAGACTATAAACCATGAGACACTGGAACACATCCAGGCACATAAAATAGAATGCGAAACTTTCATGATCTAAAGGTATTGAAATTATAGTCTGTTCTCTTATCACTGTGGAATTATGTTAGAAATCAGTATCAAAAGGTATTTTATGATTCATGTCAATGTATGGCAAAACAAATACAGTACTGTAATGTAGAATAAAGTATTAAAAAATTTGTAGATGGTAATGCACTAATTTGCAGTTTATTGTATTCAGAGATATGCTAAATTTTGAGAACATATATTAGTTATCTGGGGTCATATAAAATATCCTACATTCAGAAAACAACAAATTTTTTTTTCTCATTTTCTTTTATTTCTGTTAAGGAAACTGTACCATAAATTATGTTGTTGTTAAAAATAACTCTGAACTTAAAAAAAGGTATTTTAAAATAACACATATTTTCAAGTACAGTGGGACATTTACTGTGAGAGTAAATTGTCTCAATTTTTATGTCAAAATTGAGATCTCTGAGAGTTCTTGAAGAGGGATGTTAATTTTTAATTTAACAAGGAACTACTGATGATCTTGGGGGCTTCCCTGGTGGCTCAGTGGTAAATGCAGGAGAGACTAATGCAGGAGATATGGGCTCAACCCCTAGGTCAGGATGATTCCCCTGGAGAAGGAAATGGCAACCCACTTCAGTGTTCTTGCCTGGGAAATCCATTGGACAGAGGAGCCTGGTGGGCTATAGTCCATGGGGTTACAAGAGCTGGACTTGACTTAGTGACTAAACACACACACACACACACACACACACACACACATTAATGATCTATTACCTTTTCCTTGTTGTTGCCGTTAAACATCTGTTTTTCTGCCTCTAGGTAGGATTTCTTAGAGTGTATAATTTGTTTTTCTGGACAAGTTATGATTTCTACTCTAGTGAAACTGAGCTTCTCAGTTCTTATTCAGTGTTTCCCCTTGTTAAGTTGATTCTTAATCAACTGTAAAACTGTGGGACTGCTAAGGATGGAGAGAATGGTGGAGGTGGTGGTTGTAAATCTATCATATCTAGTCTTTATAATGATTGGATCATGAGCAGGAAGAAGGAGTCATAGAAGTTTTATGGGATCAACTGGATGTTTCTCCTGGCATCCAAGAGGGTTGAGCTGTTACCTGTAAGGGGGAAAAAGTTTAAATAGATAATAAAGAGAACTTGAGAGTCACAGACTCAAATTTCTGTCTATGCCTGGGAGGTCTGATCTCTCTGCCCATTCTCTGGGTGTCTCTCTATCCCATAATTCTCAAACCAATTTCTAATCCATACTTCGCCATAGGGTCCCAACCCAGAGATATCCAACTGTGAGTTGTCCCACAGTAACGTTATCCATGTCCCAAACTGGACTTAAGAAATTTCTCTACCTCATGTTATTCTTTCCCTTGTATTTTAGTCTCTCAGTTCAATCAACCATCCAGATACCCAAGTTTAAATATCTGTAGCCATGTTCAACAATTTCTTCTCCTTGACCCTGCAACATTCATTCAATAGACATTTACTTACCATTTACTACAAACCTTAGAAAGCATCACTATGAACAAAGCTAGTGGAGGTGATGGAATTCCAGTTGAGCTATTTCAAATCCTGAAAGATGATGCTGTGAAAGTGCTGCACTCAATATGCCAGGAAATTTGGAAAACTTAGCAGTGGCCACAGGACTGGAAAAGGTCAGTTTTCATTCCAATCCGAAAGAAAGGCAATGCCAAAGAATGCTCAAACTACCACACAATTGCACTCACCTCACACGCTAGTATGGATTCCCTGGTGGCTCAGAGGTTAAAGCGTCTGCCTGCAATGCGGGAAACCTGGGTTCGATCCCTGGGTCAGGAAGATCCCCTGGAGAAGGAAGTAGCAACCCACTCCAGTATTCTTGCCTGGAGAATCCCATGGACAGAGGAGCCTGGTAGGCTGCAGTCGACGGGGTCGCAAAGAGTTGGACACGACTGAGTGACTTCACCTCACTTCACTTCACACGCTAGTAAAGTAATGCTCAAACTCTGCAAGTCAGGCATTTAGCAATGCATGAACCGTGAACTTCCAGATGTTCAAGCTGGTTTTAGAAAAGGCAGAGGAACCAGAGATCAAATTGCCAACATCCGCTGGATCATGAAAAAAGCAAGAGTTCCAGAAAAACATCTATTTCTGCTTTATTGACTATGCCAAAGCCTTTGACTGTGTGGATCACAATAAACTGTGGAAAATTCTGAAAGAAATGGGAATACCAGACCACCTGACCTGACCCTTGAGAAACCTATATGCAGGTCAGGAAGCAACAGTTAGAACTGGACATGGAACAACAGACTGGTTCCAAATAGGAAAAGGAGTACGTCAAGGCTGTATATTGTTACCCTGCTTATTTAACTTCTTTGCAGAGTACATCATGAGAAATGCTGGGCTGGAAGAAGCACAAGCTGGAATCAAGATTTCTGGGAAAAATATCAATAACCTCAGATATGTAGATGACACCACCCTTATGGCGGAAAGTGAAGAGGAGCTAAAAAACCTCTTGATGAAAGCGAAAGAGGAGAGTGAAAAAGTTGGCTTAAAGCTCAACATTCAGAAAATGAAGATCATGGCATCTGGTCCCATCACTTCATGAGAAATAGACTGGGGAAACGGTGTCAGACTTTATTTTTCTGGGCTCCAAAATTACAGCAGATGGTGAGTGCAGCCATGAAATTAAAAGATGCTTACTCCTTGGAAGGAAAGTTATGACCAACCTAGATAGTATATTCAAAAGCAGAGACATTACTTTGCCGACTAAGGTCCGTCTAGTTAAGGCTATGATTTTTCCAGTTGTCATGTATGGATGTGAGAGTTGGACTGTGAAGAAAGCTGAGTGCCAAAGAATTGCTGCTTTTGAACTGTGGTGTTGGAAAAGAATCCTGAGAATCCCTTGGACTGTGAGGAGATCCAACATTCTATTCTAAAGGAGATCAGTCCTGGGATTTCTATGGAAGGAATGATACTGAAGCTCAAACTGCAGTACTTTGGCCACCTCATGCGAAGAGTTGACTCATTGAAAAGACTCTGCTGCTGGGAGGGATTGGGGTCAGGAGGAGAAGGGGACGACTGAGGGTGAGATGGCTGAATGGCATCACTGACTCGATGGACGTGAGTTTGAGTGAACTCCAGGAGTTGGTGATGGACAGCGAGGCCTGGCGTGCTGCGATTCATGGGGTCGCAAAGAGTTGGACATGACAGATACTGAACTGAACTGAACGGATTGGGCTTCCTAGGTGGTGCTAGTGGTAAAAAAAACCACCTGCCTGTGCAGGAGGCTAAGAGATTCAGGTTCAACCCTTGAGTTGGGAAGATCCCCTGGAGGAGGGAATGGCAACTCACTGTAGTATTCTTGCCTGAAGGATCCCGTGGATAGGGTTGCAAAGAGTCTGACATGACTGAAGTGACTTAGTAGGCATGCACGAACCATTGCTAGACATTATACCTTAATAGAAAAGACAAAGATGATTAAAGACACGACCCGGAATATAAGCAGCTCAGTTCAGCTAAAGCAGCAAACAGGCAAACACAGAACAGTCAGATACAAGTCTTTTTTGTTCTGTTTCTTAAATAATTCTGTCTCTTAAATAATTCCCTCTCCATTCCCACTGCTAATACTTAAGCTCAGACCTTTTATTTGGCCTGGATTACTGTAATTATCTGGCATGGTTCCTTCTTTCTGCTTCTATTCTGGAAATACCCTACTCCCAGAGTAATTGTTTTAAAGATACAATCTGCCTCAGCACACACACCTTTCCATTTTTACCTCCTAGCATTCCACATATCACTCTAGACACTGTGTGTGTGTGCTAATCACTTCAGTTGTGTCTGACTCTTTGCAATCCTATGGACTATAGCCTGCCAGGTTCCTCTGTCCATGGGATTGTCCAGGAGAGAATACTGTAATGGGTTTCCATTTCCTCCTCCAGGGGATCTTCCTGACCCAGGGATTGAATCTGCTTCTCCTGCATTGCAGGGAATTCTTTACAACTGAGCCACCAGGGAAACTCCACTCTAGACACTATCCCTCACCTAATTTTAGTCATAAGAACTTTTGTGGCCTTGAAAATACTATTTCTATGCCTATAATTCCCTTCTGTACATAGTGGATTTCTGTTTGTCTGGTTTATGTCCATTCCTCCATGAAAATTTTCGGAACTATTTAGACAGGACTTAATGCTCTCAGAGAACTCTTTATACCTCTATTTATACCATCAATTATGCTACACTTTTTTTTTTGATTCATGTTGTTATTATTGTTTTTTACTTTTTTTTTGTATTTTCTTACTGGCCTGTACCCTCATTAAAGGAATGTATCTTGCTCCTATTTCAGTCTCCAGCAGCTAAATTAATAATTGGAATAGAGCAAGTGCTCACAAATGTTAGAAATGTGAATGGCTCTTTATGAAGCAGGGATGTGAATGAACCACGTGAATGGATCTATACTAAGATCTGGAACCGGGAAATACTGACTTCTCAGACTTTGGGTTCTGGAGTTGTCTTCTGGCTTGGATAAGGTCACCATTATTCTGAGCTTCCTTCTGCCCTCCCACAGATGGAAAATATAGCAGAGTCCAGTTTTCAATAGGAAGAGCCAACTGCTGGCCAATAATGATGAGCCAACTGATGCCTCATGTGCATCATTTAATGTAGTCCCAACAGCCCTTTGAGGGAGATGTTCTTATTTTCATTCTACAGGGGATAGAAGCTCATGGAGTTAAGGGGATTATTCAAGATCCTATGGCACCTAAGGGCTGAGATGGGTTTTGAATCCATCTCACAGAAGCTGCATTCTTTGCAACATTCTATACTGCTACAAATTATAGGTCGTGGTTTGAGTACTTGATAATTGTTACTACATTGGGGTAATAAGATTATCATGTAAATGTCATTGGCATTTGTTTCAGGTATACAGCAAAGTGAGTCAATTATACATATATATAAATGCACTCTTTTTTAGATTCTTTTCCATATAGGTCAATACAGAGTATTGAGTAGAGTATTATTGTGCTAAACAGCAGGTCCTACTTTTTAGTTATTTATTTTTGGCTGTACCATGCAGCATGTAGGATCTTAGTTCCCCAACTAGGGATCGAGCCCACACCCCCTGCAGTGGTAGCACAGAGGCTTAACTACTGGACTACCAGGGAAGCCTCTAATAGTATACAGTCCTTGAATATGTATTGTGAATCCCAATGAGCTGCACAATTTGGCTTATACGTGTTTAAGATTTTTGTGTTGAGAACATAAGTGAAATTAGCCTGTAGTTTCTTTTTGTGTCGGTCTTTGTCAGATGTTAGTGTTGATTTTATGCTGGTTTTGACTGGTAATAAATTGACAGTTATTTGGTGAATTACTATCCTATAGAGTCTCAATCTGGGAAAGATTTCTAAATTTTGGTATCTATATCACACAGTTATTTGAGCTCATGCTCTAGATTGCAAGCAATAATTCTGGATTACAAAGAATTAGGGTGATAGAGTAATGCCCTTGTTTGCCACATTTATATAGACCCTAGTTGAGTTCCTCTACCATCAGATAGAATATCAGTAGTTATTTTTCATGTGGTTGAGTGGTATAGGTAAGCTATCATTATTAACTAGGAAATGAAGATTGATAATGAAGGCGTGAAGAGCAAATGAAGTATTAAACTCTCAGGATGCTAGACTCGGCACAGCATTAGGGATCATCTAGTCCAGCCTCATTTTACAAACTGAGGCTGGCAGAGAAAGGCAGGGACGCACCTGACGTAGCTGCGTCAGAGCCAGGCCTTGATCATTAGAATAATGCTTGTATTACTTAAGTTCCCTTTGTAAATCTGGAAGTAATTTACAGCAATCTGGACGAGTCAGTAGAGAAGCTTACTTGTTTTCTTAAAGTAAATTCACTTTCTTTTCATTGTTACATTTCCTCATGCCTTGGTGAGTTCATCTATAGATGTCAAAAAGTAACAGTTTTTATACTGTATGTAGGAACAAAATTCCATTCTATGGATGTACCAGACCTACTCTCCTATTGATTGATATTTAAGTTATGTTCAGTTTTTAAAATTGCAAACAATGCATATAGTGAACTTTTTAAATTTTAGAATTTTAAAGTTTATAGCTGACAACTGGTCCATTGATCATCCAATCATTTATGAAGCATTCATTCCATGCCTGGCACTGTACTTCTTTTTCTTTTAACAACATCAACAACTAGCAGGACAAGCTCTGCCTGTCAGTTCATAAGATGAAGATGGGATTTCTAGATATACTGCTGAGCCCATAATAACCTTCATCATAAGAGCTATAATTTAAGAGTCTTCTCTGTATAGCCACTGTGCCAGAAATTTTATAAGTGTTTATCCATAGATCAGTTCAGTTCAGTCACTCAGTCGTTTCTGACTCTTTGCGATCCCATGGACTACAGCACGCCAGGCTTCCCTGCCCATCACCAACTTCCAGAGTTTACTCAAACTCATGTCCACTGAGTCAGTGATGCCCTCCAACCATCTCATCCTCTGTCATCCCCTTTTCCTCCTGCCTTCAATCTTTCCGAGCATCAGGGTCTTTTCTAATGAGTCGGTTCATTGCATCAGGTAGACAAAGTATTGGTGTTTCCGCTTTAGCATCAGTCCTTCCATTGAATATTCAGGACTGATTTCCTTTAGGATGGATTGGTTGGATCTCCTTGCAGTCCAAGGGACTCTCATGAGTCTTCTCCAACACCACAGTTCAAAAGCATCCGTTCTTTAGCACTCAGCTTTCTTTATGATCCAACTCTCACATTCATACATGACTACTGGAAAAACCATAGCCTTGACTAGATGGACCTTTGTTGGCAAAGTAATGTCTCTGCTTTTTAATATACTGTCTATGTTGGTCATAATTTTTCTTCCAAGTAGCAAGCATCTTTTAATTTCATGGCTGCAGTCACCATCTGCAGTGCTTTTGGAGCCCCCCCAATAAAGTCTCTCACCATTTCCATTGTTTCCCCATCTATTTGCCTTGAAGTGATGGGACCAGATGCCATGATCTTAGTTTTCTGAATGTTGAGCTTTAAGCCAACTTTTTCACTCTCCTCTTTCCCTTTCATCAAGAGGCTCTTTAGTTCTTTGCTTTCTGCCATAAGGGTGGTGTCATCTGCATATCTGAGGTTATTGATACTTCTCCTGGCAATCTTGATTCCAGCTTGTGCTTCATCCTGCCCAGCGTTTCTCATGATGTACTCTGCATATAAGTTAAACAAGCAGGGTGACAATATACAGCCTTGATATACTCCTTTCTCAATTTGAAACCAGTCTTTTGTTCCATGTCCAGTTCTATGTTGCTTCTTGACCTGCATACAGATTTCTCAGGAGTCTGGTAAGTAGTATTCTCATTGTACACTTGAAGAAATTGAGTCCTAGAGAGTAAGTTCTTCAAGGTAGAAATGAGTTCATTCATTCATTCACAAGTTTTTTCTTGTTTTGCTTTTCTGAGAGGTCCTACTAAGTACCAGTCATTGTTCTAGAATCACATTGAGAAGTACGATGGTAAGTAAACCAGATATGGCACTTACACTCTGGCTGGCAGACAACAAATAAGTAAATAAATATAGACATATATAATGTGTCAAATTGTGACAAGTGCTATGAAGGAAATGATTGAGTGCAATGGCAGAGAGTACTGGGGGCAGGGTGAGGAAGACAGCTGCTTTAGATTGGGAGAGGCCTTTCAAAGGAGCTGACATTTAGCTGAAACCATGAAAGAGTAGGGGAGTTCTTTCAACAGGGGCCACAGCTGGTTTGAAAGCCTGTGATGGGAAAAATCTTGGCATCCTCTGCTGTGGCTGCAGGGAAGCTGGCAAGGTCAGTGTGGCTCAGGATGAGTGCAGAGAGAAGGCAGCTTTGATGCTATAGAATTCCCTGACCATGGATAGGAACATCCATTCTATTTGTCATGAAATGGGACTGCCATCACAGGTTTAAGCAGGAGGTGAAATGGTCTTATTTATATTTTTAAAGAAACACTTTGACTTTTCTGTGAGGAAAAGGTTAGAGAGAGGAAAATTGAAGTCCTGAGACAAGTAAGGAAGACGTAGCAACAATCAGGTGAGAGATGACTGGAGCCTGGGCTTCTTGGGTCGCTGTATTAAGGTTGCAGAGGAGGAGAGGTAGACCCGCTTGTTTCTCAGTGATATAACTGGCAGAGCTGTGTGACCTTAGAATCTGCCCCTTCCAGTGCCACAGAAACTGCAACTCACTGGCTGAGAATGGAGAGACCTTATGGAAGATTCTTATTTCTGGAATCTTTTTTAAACCCTCTATGTTGGCTTCTGAAAGTTGAATACTCTTTTCATTTCAATTCAGTCACTCAGTCGTGTCCGACTCTTTGCGACCCCATGAATCGCAGCACGCCAGGCCTCCCTGTCCATCACCAACTCCCGGAGTTCACTCAGACTCATGTCCATCAAGTCAGTGATGCCATCCACCCATCTCATCTTCTGTTGTCCTCTTCTTCTCCTGCCCCCAATCCCTCCCAGCATCAAGTCTTTTCCAATGAGTCAGCTCTTTGCATGAGGTGGCCAGAGTACTGGAGTTTCAGCTTTAGCATCATTCCTTCCAAAGAAATCCCAGGGTTGATCTCCTTCAAAATGGACTGGTTGGATCTCCTTGCTTTTTTTTTGTTTTGTTTTGTTTTTTTGTTTTTTGTTTGTTTGTTTTTTATTTTTTTATTTTTTATTTTTTTTTAATACTTTATTCTACATTACAATACTGTATTTGTTTTGCCATACATTGACATGAATCAGCCACAGGTGTCAAACCGACATAAATCACAGCAGGATCCTCTATGATCCACCTCCCAATATACTGGAAATAAAAGCAAAAATAAACAAATGGGATCTAATTAAAATTAAAAGCTTCTGCACAACAAAGGAAACTATAAGCAAGGTGAAAAGACAGCCTTCTGAATGGGAGAAAACAATAGCAAATGAAACAACTGACAAACAACTAATCTCAAAGATATACAAGCAACTTATGCAGCTCAACTCCAGAAAAATAAACGAACCAATCAAAAAATGGGCCAAAGAACTAAATAGGCATTTCTCCAAAGAAGACATACGGATGGCTAACAAACACATGAAAAGATGCTCAACATCACTTATTATCAGAGAAATGCAAATCAAGACCACAATGAGGTATCATTTCACACCAGTCAGAATGGCTGCGATCCAAAAGTCTACAAGCAATAAATGCTGGAGAGGATGTGGAGAAAAGGGAACCCTCTTACACTGCTGTTGGGAATGCAAACTAGTACAGCCACTATGGAAAACAGTGTGGAGATTCCTTAAAAAATTGCAAATAGAACTGCCTTATGATCCAGCAATCCCACTGCTGGGCATACACACCGAGGAAACCAGAATTGAAAGAGACACATGTACCCCAATGTTCATTGCAGCACTGTTTATAATAGCCAGGACATGGAAACAACCTAGATGTCCATCAGCAGATGAATGGATAAGAAAGCTGTGGTACATATACACAATGGAGTACTACTCAGTCCTTGCTTTTTTTTCAAAGGACTTGCAAATGTCTTTGTCAGTTTCACCACCCACATTTGTGATGCACTGCTAAAACATTTCTGCAAACCAGGGCTGTTGCTCACACTGATTCTTGACTTCATGCATTTTGCAAATGCACAGCTTAGTAAATGTGACTTCCTGCTGTTTGTGGTTTACAACACTGCAAGGGATGACTCAGTTCAGTTCAGTCACTCAGTCGTGTCTGACTCTTTTGACCACATGGACTGCAGCATGCCAAGCCTCCCTGTCCATCACCAACTCCTGGAGTTTACTCCAAACTCATGTCCATTGAGTCGGTGATGCCATTCAACAATCTCATCCTCTGTCATCCCCTTCTCCTCCCACCTTCAATCTTTCCCAGCATTAGGATCTTTTCCAATGAGTCAGCTCTTTGCATCAGGTGGCCAAAGTATTGGAGTTTCAGCTTCAACATCAGTCCTTCCAAGGAATTTTCAGGAGTGATCTCCTTTAGGATGGACTGTCTGGATCTCCTTGCAGTCCAAGGGACTCTCAAGAGTCTTCTCCAACACCACACTTCAAAAGCATCAATTCCTCTGTGCTCAGCTTTCTTTATAGTCCAACTCTCACATCCATACATGACTATTGGAAAAACCATAGCCTTGACTAAATGGACCTTTGTTGGCAAAGTAATGTCTCTGCTTTTTAATATGCTGTCTAGGTTGGCCATAACTTTTCTTCCAAGGACTAAGCGTCTTTTAATTTCATGGCTGCAGTTACCATCTGTAGTGATTTTGGAGCCCCCAAAATAAAATCTGTCACCGTTTCCATTGTTTCCCCATCTATTTGCCATGAAGTGATGGGACCAGATGACATACATGACCTTAGTTTTCTGAATGTTGAGTTTTGAGCCAACATTTTCACTGTCCTCTTTCACTTTTACCAAGAGGCTCTTTAGTACTTCTTTGCTTTCTGCTATAAGGGTGGTGTCATCTGCTTATCTGAGGTTATTGATACTTCTCCTGGCAATCTTGACTCCAGCTTGTGCTTCATCCAACTCAGCATTTCTCATGATATACTCTGCATATAAGTTAAATAAGCAGGATGACAGTATATAGCCTTGATGTGCTCCTTTCCTGATTTAGAACCAGTCTGTTGTTCCAAGTCCAGTTCTAACTGTTGCTTCTTGACCTGCATACAGATTTCTCAGGAGGCAGGCCAGGTGGTCTGGTATTCCCATCTCTTTCAGAATTTTCCACAGTTTATTGTGATCCACACAGTCAAAGGCTTTGGCATAGTCAATAAAGCAGAAGTAGATGCTTTTCTGTAACTCTCTGAGAGAAAAACTGATAATCATTTCTTAATTTAAGTTACAAAGAACTGGGTGGCAAAAGGAGTGAAGAAGGAAGCCCTAAATGCTTTGGATGAATTATTGGATTTATAGCTTAAATGCCTAAAGTTACATTTTTTTTTTCTTTTTAAATATGCTTTTGAAAATTATTTTCCCCTTTTCTCAAAAACAATGAATATTTATTACCAGAAAATAGGAAACTACAAAGAAGAATACATAATTCCACTTACCCAGTAATATCCCACTTACCCAGTGACATCCCCTGTAATTTTTAGTGTACACGAAAGTAACTTTTAAACAATCAATTTGTTTTATTTTTACTAATATTAAAAAAATCAATCATGCTCTTTTAGCCAGTCTAATGAATATAGAAAATTACAAATAAGAAGGTAATTTGCTATCCAAGGGTGGACATTGGTAACATTTGAACATGTTTTCAGGTCTTTTTAGTGTGCATATTTTATATAATTGATATAGCATCTATTTTCCACTTAATGTTACAATCAAGTGATTTTTCTGTTATTAAAAGCTTTTCATAATTATTACATTTAGTCATTACATAAAACTACAATCTTATTTGCTACTATGTGCCTTGAATTTCTAACTACAAGGAGATCTAACCAGTCCATCCTAATGGAGATCAGTCCTGAGTATTCATTGGAGTCCTGAAGCTCCAATACTTTGGCCATCTGATGCAAAGAACTTACTCATTTGAAAAGACCCTGATGCTGGGAAAGATTAAGGTGGGAGGAGAAGGTGATGACAGAGGATGAGATGCTTGAATGGCATCACTGACTCAATGGATATGAGTTTGAGTGGACTCCGGGAGTTGGTGATGGACTGGGAGACCTGGAGTGCTGTAGTCCATGGGGTCGCAAAGAGTCGGACACAACTGAACGACTGAACTGAACTGAAATATATGAAGTAAAAATAATACCAACCTCACTGGACTATTGTGAAAATCAAATGGGTTAGATGAGTTGAAGAGCACAGACCCTGATGTGTGGTTAATATTTAAACAGCGTTAGCAGCTATCATCAATTCCTTCCCTACGAATTTAGTCTACTTTATTTTTTTCATTGTTTTATGTAAATCCTTAGTGAAAATCTTATCTACAGAGCTCTTTATGTATAGATTATTTCCATTTCTTTTAGAGTTAATCCCCAGAAGGAGAGGGCGCATAATGTTAAGAAATTTAACACCGTGTGTGCAAGTGTTCCTACAGGATATGTTGAATGTATTGAGATTTGATTTGTGTTACAAGGGACTGTCTTGTTGGCAATTGCCATGTGTAGGTAAATGGTGTCACAGGAGATGACCCATGGGGTTAATATTCTGGATTTAGAACACTATTGATTCTTAATTGCAATGTAGAGGAGAGGGAGAAATGTTGTCCTAACTGAATGAAGCAGAATCACCTAGGGAGCTTTTTAAAAATTTAATTCTCTCTTCCCTCTTTTCAGCATCTTTATGCACCCACCATGGCAGCTTGGGTCATGCCT
Source organism: Nanger dama (assembly GCA_917880005.1). NCBI lineage: Eukaryota > Metazoa > Chordata > Mammalia > Artiodactyla > Bovidae > Nanger > Nanger dama. Next base: position 21,328,819 of record CAKJTW010000025.1, on the reverse strand, counting down.
TTTCCTTCTGAAAAACATCTCACTATCCTCTCTTTCTAAATCACTGATAAAATAAACCACTTTGCAGATAGAAGTATATAATTTCCTTTGCATGTGTTGGACAGGGGAAAATTTTGAGAAACAATAAATGGTTTAGGAGATGGCAAGTAGTGGTTAGGACTCGGTCTGAAGCAAAAACAGAGATTGCATCTGTCAACTTGGAGAGAGATGGCTTGATACATCCCTGTGGCTGTCTGTAGTTGTTCACAGCTTTAATCTGGAGCCCACTAGGAGACTATCTGCTGAATTTAAAGTGTGTGGTGTTTAAGGCGGCTGAAAGAAAAATGAAAGTGAAACTCACTCAGTTGTGTCTGACTCTTTGAGACCCCATGGACTATATAGTCTGTGGAATTCTCCAGGCCAGAGTACTGGAGTGGGTGGCCTTTCCCTTCTCCAAAGGATCTTCCCAACCTAGGGATTGAACCCAGGTTTCCCACATTGCAGGCGGATTCTTTACTATCTGAGCCACAAGGGAAGCTAAGGAGGCTATGGCACCGCAATTATCTTTTCATTCTGCTCTGTTTTCAGGCCCTAGGCTGTTCCCTTTATCCTACACCTCTCCTGTGGTGAACTCTGTATCAAAGCCACTGTTCCTCCCTCTTCCTCAGCCAGCCAGACTATTGATAGCACACAGCTTTTAAGTTTCCCCTTTCTAGGCTGTTTGAGTGGGGCTATTTAGCTTGTCCCAGCCTGAAGTCTAGCCAAACAGACTCTTCCATCTCCTTGTCCCCAGTGATTGGTTCAGAGGTGGCACGACTCAAAATGGAGGCTATTTTCTTGGAGCTTTCAGGAAAGATAGAAGAGTCTTCCTCTGAAGGGCAGGCTATATGGATGATGTAAGTGCCAGCTGCTGTAAGTCACTGTGAAGCTTGCTACCGTAAAAGAGACTGAGGCCATATCCAAAGAGAAGCAAAGGGGAGATGGAAGGAGAGATGAGGAGCTCAAGGACATTGTTTGAACTCCTGGTTTTAGTTGTAAAAGCTACAGTTTTCTTTTAATACTTTTAACTCTCTTCATGCATTTTGCCCACTCCCCGTCTCTCACCTCTGGCAACCACCAATCTGTTCTCTGTATCTATGAGCTTGGGTTTTTTTCTGTTGGTTTCTTATGTTAATTTTACATATCAGTCAGTTAGTCAGTCAGTCAGTCAGTTCAGTCGCTCAGTCGTGTCTGACTCTTCGCCACCCCATGAATAGCAGCACGCCAGGCCTCCCTGTCCATCACCATCTTCGGAGTTCACTCAGACTCACATTCATCGAGTCCGTGATCCCATCCAGCCATCTCATCCTCTGTCGTCCCCTTCTCCTCCTGCCCCCAATCCCTCCCAGCATCAGAGTCTTTTCCAATGAGTCAACTCTTCGCATGAGGTGGCCAAAGTACTGGAGTTTCAGCTTTAGCATCATTCCTTCCAAAGAAATCCCAGGGCTGATCTCCTTCAGAATGGACTGGTTGGATCTCCTTGCAGTCCAAGGGACTCTCAAGAGTCTTCTCCAACACCACAGTTCAAAAGCATCAATTCTTTGGCACTCTGCCTTCTTCACAGTCCAACTCTCACATCCATACATGACCACAGGAAAAACCATAGCCCCGGACCTTAGTCGGCAAAGTAACATCTCTGCTTTTGAATATACTATCTAGGTTGGACATAACTTTTCTTCCAAGGACTAAGCGTCTTTTAATTTCATGGCTGCAGTCACCATCTGCCGTGATTTTGGAGCCCCAAAAATAAAGTCTGACACTGTTTCCACTGTTTCCCCATCTATTTCCCATGAAGTGATGGGACCAGATGCCATCATCTTTGTTTTCTGAATGTTGAGCTTTAAGCCAACTTTTTCGCTTTCCTCTTTCACTTTCATCAAGAGGCTCTTTAGTTCTTCTTCACTTTCTGCCATTAGGGTGGTATCATCTACATATCTGAGGTTATTGATATTTCTCCCAGCAATCTTGATTCCAGCTTGTGCTTCTTCCAGTCCAGCGTTTCTCATAATGTACTCTGCATATAAGTTGAATAAACAGGGTGACAATATACAGCCTTGATGTACTCCTTTTCCTATTTGGAACCAGTCTGTTGTTCCATGTGCAGTTCTAACTGTTGCTTTCTGACCTGCATACAGATTTTTCAAGAGGCAGGTCAGGTGGTCTGGTATTCCCATCTCTTTCAGAATTTTCCACAGTTGATTGTGATCCACATAGTCAAAGGCTTTGGCATAGTCAATAAAGCAGAAGTAGATGTTTTTCTGGAACTCTCTTGCTTTTTCCCTGATCCAGCTGATGTTGGCAATTTGATCTCTGGTTCCTCTGCCTTTTCTAAAACCAGCTTGAACATCTGGAAGTTCACGGTTCATGTATTGCTGAAGCCTGGCTTGGCGAATTTTGAGCATTACTTTACTAGCATGTGAGATGAGTACAATTGTGCGGTAGTTTGAGCATTCTTTGGCATTGCCTTTCTTTCAGATTGGAATGAAAACTGACCTTTTCCAGTCCTGTGGCCACTGCTTAGTTTTCCAAATTTGCTGACATATTAAGTGCAGCACTTTCACAGCATCATCTTTCAGGATTTGAAATAGCTCCACTGGAATTCCGTCACCTCCACTAGCTTTGTTCGTAGTGATGCTTTCTAAGGTCCACTTGACTTCACGTTCCAAGATGTCTGGCTCTAGATTAGTGATTACATCATCATGATTATCTTGGCCATGAAGATCTTTTTTGTACAGTTCTTCCAGTATTCTTGCCACCTCTTCTTAATGTCTTCTGCTTCTGTTAGGTCCAGACCATTTCTGTCCTTTATCGAGCCCATCTTTGCATGAAATGTTCCCTTGGTATCTCTAATTTTCTTGAAGAGATCTCTAGTCTTTCCCATTCTGTTGTTTTCCTCTATTTCTTTGCATTGATTGCTGAAGAAGGCTTTCTTATCTCTTCCTGCTATTCTTTGGAATATATATATTCTTTTACATATATGTGATATCATATGGTATTTGACTTCTTTGATTGATTTCATTTACCGTAATACTCTCAAGGTCGATGTGTGTTGTCTCAAATGGCAAGATTTAATTTTTATGGCTGAATAGTATTCCATTGTATATACATACCACATTTTCTTTATCCATTCATTCATTAATGGACACTTGGGTTGTTTTTGATCTTAAATATTATAAATAAAGCTACAATGAACATGGGGTGCATATATCTTTTCCAGGTAGTACTTTCATCTTCTTTGGATAAATACCTAGAAATGGAGTTGCTGAATTATATGGTGGTTCTATTTTTAATTTTTGAGGGGCCTCCATACTGTATTTTATAGTTTGCATTCCCATCAATGATGCATAGTGGTTTCCTTTTCTTCACATCCTAAACAACACTCACTATTTCTTGTCTTTTTGATAATTGTCATTCTTATGTGAGATGATATCTCATTGTGGTTTTGATTTGTATTTCCCTGCTAATTAGTGATGTTGGGCATCTTTTCATGTACCTGTTGACCATCTATATGTCTGCATTACTTTTACATCTTGATGAGTAAATAATATTCACACTTATAATTCCTTGCAGGTTTGGACACAGGTAGATGGAAAATGTAAGTGCTCAACAAACATTTGGATATTAAGTATTAAATAAGTGAATGACTGAGTCAGTGGCATAGTATCCTTAAGCAATTTGGTTTCAAAGTCAGAGTTTTAAAGGTTAAATCATTAACCAGGAATGGGCCGGGGAGGTTGATCCATGGCATTTAATGATTGCCTGTTGAGAGTTACAGATAGAATCACAATCAGGTAAATTGAAATAAAAGTTCCAGCTAGTGCCAGAATGGCTCATAACTGCTTCTGCTGTGCATCAAAGCAGCATTTCTAGAAACTTGGCACTTCCCTCATTGTCAGCACTGAATCTTAGGAACATTCCTGTTTATACCACCAGCACCATAGTCTCTGTCCCCTCTTTGGTCTTTCAGCTATCCTGGGAGGCACTAACTGACAGAAATGAGAGTCCCAGGACATTCAAACCATAAAGCTCTTCAGAGATCACAGCTGGTAAAAAGATGTGGACATATACTGATGAGGGTATGAAGGCCCAGAAAGGTGGAGTAACTTGCCCAAGGTTACACACCTTGGGCAAGAACTCGGTGTGAACCTACATTCGATAAGGCTCCTTCCTTTCTATTGGTGGTTTCAAGATCTGTGCATACTCATCACCTGAAGGAGCAGTTATGCTACAGACCTGTTAACCTAAAGTTTTGGGGAACATAAAGCTCTCCATTTGATTTAATAGTAACAAGTTTTGGAACCACTGCTGTATCTTATGTTTTGCTCTTAAATTTCCAAGACCCTTTGTGACATCAACTTAAAGTGTGAGACTAAGTTCCAGTCTGAGTAATGACCTGATTTAGAGACACTTGGTTTTCCTGTGCTTTGTACTTAGGCAAATAGATCATGGAAACATTTTATTACTTATTAGCAACCTCATATCCAATATCTCAAGTGTCCTCCCAACAATATTATATTATCCCTGTATTTCCCCAAAGAAACAAATACTCAGGGAAAATCACTTGTTTGCGATCACTGGGACAGTAGATAGCAGTTTGAGCCCAGCTCTCTCACTTCAAATTATACATTGTTCCACACTTTTTTTTTTAATGGCACTTAAAAAAAAAGGTGCATCATGCAGAAGGTAAAAATCCAAGAGGTACAGGGAGTGAAAAGCAAAGTAAGACCCCCCACCTACCCTAACCTTAGTCTGCTGTCTGTCCAGTTTTTCTCTCTGAACACACCAGTGTTACCAGTTTCCACTGTGGGATTTCAGAGATTGTCTATGCATTTTGAAATGCATGCATATGTGTTTGTTTAGCTCCACCCTCATAAATGATAGCTTAATATGCACACACAGCACCTTGATCTTTTTTTTAACAATATATTTCACCTTGGTATACACAGAGCTTCCTCATTCTTATTAAATATTGCATAGAACCCATTGTCTGTATCTCATGTTATTTGACCAGTTTCAGTTTGGATAATGTATATGTTTTTAATGAGTTTTTAGTATCACAAACAATGCTGCAGTGAATATCATTATATACATATCATTTCAACATGTGGTAGTACAACTGTGAGCTAAATTATTCGAAATAATTTTCCCAGTAAAAGGATATGTGTACATTTTGAGTTTTGACAGATCTTGTCAAATTATCCTGCACAGAGGTTGTGCTGTTTTGTCCTGCCTATAGCACTGTATGAAGGTGCGTGTTTTTCCACACTCTTGGCTAGAGTGAGTTATTGGTCTTTCGATCTTTGCCGATAGTAACTCAGTGGAATTTTAATTTGCACAAAAGTACTTTAAAAAGTTTTAGGGGACTGAACTACAGAGTAAGATTGTGAAATTCAGTGTACTTGAGCTATACTTTACTTCCATTTTGGGGAAACAGCTGATACAGTCCTTTTCCTTAAGCTTTAGAATGATCTCTGAAATTTGGAAATTTTGCAACCTTAACAGTTCCCTGGGCTCCCCTGGTGTCTCAGCTGATAAATGTTAATTCTAAGAAAGGGCCAAAACATGTGTAACCCTAATAAGTCCCTAAAGTCCATTCTATCCAGTTACATTTAAAGAAAAAAACAAGTGTCCTTCTAAATGAAGCTATTAAAAATGAATTCTATTTTTATTTAAATCTGTTAAGGAATATTGAAGAGGTTCCAATTCCTAGCCTTGAATTGTACTTCTCAAAAAAAAAAAAAAAAAAATTCAAGCCCAATTCTCTTCCACCCTAAATCTGTTCTGGAGTCTCTCACATCCCATTCCTCCTTTATCCTCAGCTCCATCTTCTTCTCCTCTTCCTCCATCTCCTCCTAGTTGTGATAAGAAAAAGACCATTTATACACATAATATGAGGTGTACCCTCTTAATAACTTTTAAGACTATTTGTTGCTGTTTAGTTGCTAAGTCATGTCTGACTGTTTTGAGACCCCATGGATTGTAGCCCTCCAGGCTCCTCTCTTCATGGGATTTCTCAGGCAAGAATCCTAGACTGTGTTGCCATTTTCTTCTTCAGTGGATCTTTACAACCCAGGGATTGAACCCGCATCTTCTGCATCAGCAGGCGGATTCTTTACTGCTGAGCCACCAGGGAAGCCCTTTTAAGAGTATAGTACATTATTAACTAATTAATAGTGTTAATTATTACCATTAAGCATAATGTTGTACAGTAGATCTCTAGAACTTTTTCATCTTATGTAACTCAAACTTTATACACACTGAACAGCAGCTACCCACTTCCCCTGCCCCCAGTCCCTGTCAATCACCGTTCTATTCTCTTCTATGACTCTGACTACTTTAGATACTTCATATAAGTGAAATCAAGTATTTGTCCTTCAATGACTGGCTTATTTCACTTAACATGATGTCCTCAGGGTCTATTTTCCTCTATTTCCCCTCTTTCCACTATATACCAGCTTTTGGGTAATTCAACTTGATATTTTGTTAGGTCCTGATATTTTGTTAGGTCTCTGCTTCTAAGTCTCTGCTTCTAAGTCATATATATCTACCCGTTCTACAGATTCTGCATCTCAAAACACAGGAATTGGCCAACCCAGGAGAAAGGGAGAAACTAAATGGAAAAGCACACAGATTCTTTTATACAAAGAGAAGATTATAAAGCTCACACACTTACTGAATTTTGTTAGAGACACTACTAGGTGTCTTAGACAGAAGAGTTAAAACTAGAGTTTTGACTGGGAAAATGAAAGTAAAAGTCAGACTGAAACAGAGAAAAAGGTATAATTGGAATATGTACCATATTTTATTTTATAATTAATCCTGAAATTTGGCTTTTGGGGTGAATTCTCTTTTTTCTCTTTGACTTTTTATAATCAGAAGGGATACTGTCTTGCTAATAATGTAACCTTCATCAGACAATGTTCCTGAGCCTCAGTTTCCTTAACTGTAGAATGAGAATAAAAATCTTGTCCCATATGTTTAATTAGGTTTTGTGAGCATCAATTATAAATTAGAAAGTATTTGACAAATAAAATCATTTTTCAGTGTGGTCGTTTGAAAGAGGCAAGGGTCCTCCTCCATTCCATCAACTCTGAGATTATCTGAATCAAAAGAAACTTGAAAGGAATCTTCATAAAATTTAGAAGACTTGGGAAATTATGCTGTTTTTCTTTCTATATTCATCTACATATGTCTGATAAATTGGAAATGGTGAGAGGTGGGGAGGAAGATAAACTGAAGGTGAAATGCATAGTGGGCTGCTAAGAGGGGAGTTTATTCAGTGGCAGCATTGTGTCCTAGGATGGGTGTGAAGGGTGGTTTCTAAGTTCCACAAATGGTGGACAGAATAAAGGCCTTTCACAGATATCCACATATTAGTCCTTGGCATGTGCAAATGTGTTACTTTACATGAAAAAGACTTGAAAAAAATCATGAAAAAAGACTTGAAAAAAGTCACATGAGACTGCAGCTGTGACTGTTAAGGTTTTGACATGTGAAGGCTGTTGAGGGTAGGGGAGAAATCACACGAGTCCTGATATGAGAGCATGAAGGTCCAAGTCAGAGAGAGGAGATGTGACAACAGAAGTAGAGACTGAAGTCATGTGCTTTGAATATGGAAGAAGGAATCATGAACAAAGGAGTCATGGCGGTCTCTAGAAGGTGGAAAAGGAAAGAAATATTCTCCCCTAGAGCCTCTTAGAAAAAGAACACAGCCCTGTACACACCTTGATTTTAGTTCATAAGACCCATTTCAAACTCTAACCTTTAGAACTGTAAGATGGGTTTGTGTTGTTTTGAGCCACAGTGTTTGTGGTTATTTGTTACAGCAACTGTAGGAAAAGAATACACTGAACAATCCACCTGAACTCTGAGTACAACTTGTAGAGGAAAAGAACTGTGAGGACAAAATGGAAGAGTTTTTTTCGATAAGTTCTGTAATACTTTAGAAGTCACATGTGGGAAACCTCTAACTGAGCTTATTGTAGGAGGGGGTCGCATTTTTCTTATTTCATAGTAGCATTTTTGGTTGGAATACATTGCCAGGGCCAGGCACTGAGGAAACAGTTGGGGAATGGTGGTGATGAAAACAGGCTCTGATTGCAGGGACACAGAACAGCTGCATATTAAAATAGCAGGAGGTCATCCCAGAGGAGGGTCTCTATGTGCTGATTCTCAGCTAAGAATCTTGACTCAGTTGCTATACTAACAAGGGTCTAGAATGACATTGTGAGTATTCCCTGTTCACCCTGGGAGTTTCCTGAAGTACCTGAAAAGTAGAGAGTTTTCTAATGTACTAGAAATCTTACTTGTGTAGAAATGGCTTTGAAACTGATGAATATCAGGAGTGAATGATATTATGACCACATTTGTACTCATGGGTTGATGCACTTGGACTATTTGCTTTATACTACTACAGTGGGTGGCTTTTTGACTTTTAACATTGGAACCTGAAAATGGGATCTAATTTAGGAACAGAGAATTCTGAAATCCCTGAAGTTCTGAAAACACAAAAAAATTTTTATTTAGCAGCAAGTAGAGACATGAAATGGCAACTGACTCCAGTGTTCTTGCCTGGAGAATCCCAGGATGGGGGAGCCTGGTGGGCTGCCGTCTATGGGGTCACACAGAGTCGGACATGACTGAAGTGACTTAGCAGCAGCAGCAGCAGAGACATGAAATGACGTGAAACTATTGTCTTTATTTCTCTCACTTGGTATGAAATGCGTACATTTCATTGCAGAAATAATAATGTGTTTGATTACGAGGTGCTGCTCTAGACTTGAGTGAAGTGTTATGTAATATATAGTAAATGCTGATATTTCCTTTCTAAAATCTAAGTCTAACTCTAAAAGCATTTAATCTCAAGAGTTCAGATAAGGGATTATGGAGTTGCAACTGGGACCAACCATTTACTGAACATACTGGGTTGAATGGTGTCCCCCAGAATTCATGTCCACTTGGAACCTCACAATATGACTTAGAAATGGGAACTTTTACAGTTGTAATTAGTTCAGTTAAGATGAAGTCACACTGGATTTGGGTTGTCCCTAAATCCAATGACTTGGTGTCCTTGTAAGTGAAGACACATAGAGAAAAAAGGCCACTGGACAATGGAATTAGAGACTAGAGTGATGCAGCTGCAAGCCAAGGAATGCTAAAGATTGCCGGCAACTATCAGATGCTAGGAGAGAAGCACGGGGTGGATTGTCCCTTAGCCTCTGGGGGAACCAACCCTACTGACACCTTAATTTTGGACTTCTGATCTCCTGAACTGTGAGAAAATAAATTTCTAGTGTTTTAAGCCACTTGGTTTGTGGTAGTTTGATATAGTGGTCCTAGGAAATTAAAACACTGGGCAAGAACCAGTTTAGCTTAGGAATAACAATTGGAGTTATTTTGAAAGTTTTGAATTTTGAAAGTTTCATTAATTTATTCAACAGAATATCTCTTTCAGTAGAAGAATGGTAGCATAAGTATACCTTACATAGTGGTATTACATTCTCTTTTTAAGTGTTAATAGTATATTCATTGCAACACTGCTTTTAATAGAAAACATTGAAGAAGCATTGAAGACTAATTATATAATTATAAGGAGCAGGAAAATCAGTTACAACACATTCATACTGAAGAATAATAACCAAGCTAAAAAATTCACACCTTTGAAAAGCTTCAATGGTATGAAAAATTGCTCATTTTGAGTTGAAAATAAGATATGGGAGTTGTCAGTAGTCATCACATTGTACATGTTATATGTATGCACTTCAGTGGCTATGCCACACACTGAATGTATCTTAGAAAAACCCTTTAAATATATTGAACTCTAGTCAATAGATTTGCTTTTTTGTAGTAGCATGAATTAGCAATTCTGAAACTATATATCTTAGGCTTAAGTAAGTGAATAGATATACTGAGGATATGGAAGCTAGTTTTTTCACTGTTGAAAAGGTAGTTACAGGTGTGAATAGGTGGAATTTCAGAATATTCTCTGAAGTGTTGGGTTGAAACTGGAGGTGTTAGTTTCAATAATGTTTTTAGTACATACTATTAAAATATATTATGCATAGAAAGATGATATAAAAGAATCATAATTATATAGGTATCAGTTTAGTTCAGTTGCTCAGTCGTGTCCGACTCTTTGCAACCCCATGAATTGCAACACGCCAGGCCTCCCTGTCCATCACCAACTCCCGGAGTTCACTCAAACTCACATCCATTGAGTCGGTGATACCATCCAGCCATCTCTTCCTCTGTTGTCCTCTTCTCCTCCTGCCCCCAATCCCTCCCAGCATCAGAGTCTTTTCCAATGAGTCAACTCTTCGCATGAGGTGGCCAAAGTACTGGAGTTTCAGCTTTAGCATCAGTCCTTCCAAAGAAATCCCAGGGCTGATCTCCTTCAGAATGGACTGGTTGGATCTCCTTGCAGTCCAAGGGACTCTCAAGAGTCTTCTCCAACACCACAGGTCAAGAGCATCAATTCTTCGGTGCTCAGCCTTCTTCACAGTCCAACTCTCACATCCGTACATGACCACTGGAAAAATCACAGCCTTGGCTGGATGGACCTTTGTTGGCAAAGTAATGTCTCTGCTATTGAATATGCTCTCTAGGATGGTTATAACTTTCCTTCCAAGGAGTAAGCATCTTTTAATTTCATGGCTGCAGTCACCATCTGCCGTGATTTTGGAGCCCCCAAAATAAAGTCTGACACTGTTTCCACTGTTTCCCCATCTATTTCCCATGAAGTGATGAGGCGAAGATGCCATGATCTTTGTTTTCTGAACGTTGAGCTTTAAGCCAACTTTTTCACTCTCCTCTTTCACTTTCATCAAGAGGCTTTTTAGTTCCTCTTCACTTTCTGCCATAAAGGTGGTATCATCTGCATATCTGAGGTTATTGATATTTTTCCCAGCAATCTTGATTCCAGCTTGTGCTTCATCCAGCCCAGCGTTTCTCATGATGTACTCTACATAGAAGTTAAATAAGCAGGGTGACAATATACAGCCTTGACGTACTACTCCTATTCTTATTTGGAACCAGTCTGTTGTTCCAAGTCTAGTTCTAACTGTTGCTTCCTGACCTGCATATAGGTTTCTCAAGAGGCAGGTCAGATGGTCTGGTATTCCCATCTCTTTCAGAATTTTCCACAGTTGATTGTGATCCACACAGTCAAAGGCTTTGGCATAGTCAATAAAGCAGAAATAGATGTTTTTCTGGAACTCTCTTGCTTTTTCCATGATCCAGCAGATGTTGGCAATTTGATCTCTGGTTCCTCTGCCTTTTCTAAAACCAGCTTGAACATCTGGAAGTCTACGGTTCATGTATTGCTGAAGCCTGGCTTGGCGAATTTTGAGCATTACTTTACTAGTATATGAGAGGAGTGCAGTTGTGCGGTAGTTTGAGCATACTTTGGCACTGCCTTTCTTTGGGATTGAAATGAAAACTGACCTTTTCCAGTCCTGTGGCCACTGCTTAGTTTTCCAAATTTACTGGCATATTGAGTGCAGCACTTTCACAGCATCATATTTTAGGATTTGAAACAGCTCCACTCGAACTCCATCACCTCCGCTAGCTTTGTTCATAGTGATGCTTTTTAAGGCCCACTTGACTTCACATTCCAGGATGTCTGGCTCTAGGTGAGTGATCACACTATCATGATTATCTTGGTTGTGAAGATCTTTTTGTACAGTTCTTCTGTGTATTCTTGCTACCTCTTCTTAATATATTTTGCTTCTGTTATGTCCATACCATTTCTGTCCTTTATTGAGGCCATTTTTGCCTGAAGTGTTTCCTTGGTATCTCTAATTTTCTTGAAGATATCTCTAGGTATATAGGTATAGAAATAATTATATATACATAGATAATTTTTAGATCTGTCTTGTGAGAGGGCCTAGGATAAATGACTCAGTAATAAAAGTGAGCACACCTAGCACACAAAACTTGGTTTCTAAATATCACTTTCCAATGAAAGGAACTAAGACTCCTTGGAAAAATAATCTGGTTCCAAGAGTGGGTCATGAAACACAAGATAAATCTGGATCATCTTGTGCAAGAAAGAAAGGAATTTCTTAAAGAACAGCAAGAACATTTCAAAAGAATGCAGAAACCAGCTTGAAAATCTCTTACTCAGTAAATATGGGACAATTTGTGTATAAAAGTTAATAATGATAGTAATCGATTATAACTTGTTAAATTAAATCTTGTTAAATAAAATCCTTTATGTATCAGTAAAGGAGTGAATGAGTAAATAAAAAATGAGAAAGGAAGAGAAGTTCTTTCAGTAGAATACTGACAAATATAGAAAAGAGTGATGGAGACAGAAAGCCATTAATGAGTGCTAAAATTAGTGGATGAATGAGGTTCACTAGGAGGTTTAATGAAGAATGGAATGTTTACATAGTTTTGAATTATCTCCTCATAAATCACTTATTAATTTTAAAGGAAAATAGCCATGTTAGAGTGGTGACAAGTTAGCAGATTCTACTTTAACTAAGTGATCAAAGTTAACAAAACAATATTATTTGTCTACTGGTGAGATGCACTGAGAAGCATACAGCATTACTTTGGTTGTATTCCTGCCAAAAAGGCAAAATCAATCTGATCAGACAAATCCAAATCAAAGGACATTGTACAAAATAACCAGCTTGTACTCTTCAAAAATGTCAAGGGCAAGAAACGCACACACAAAACAGTGAGGAACTGTTCCAAATGAAAGGAGATTGAAAATTGTGAGAATTAAATGCACCTAAGATTTGATTTTAGACCAAGAGAAAACAATCTATAGAGGACATTTATGGGGCAACTGATGAAATTTGAATAAAGATTGTGGACTGTGAATTGCATCAATGTTAAATTTCCTAGTTTTGATAGTTGTACTGTGGTTATACAAGAGAATCAATGTCCTTATTCTTAGGAATATGCACTGATTTTGCCAATTTACTCTCAAATGGTTTATACCAAAGGCATGAATACACATACATATATCTGATAAAACAGAGTGAATCACATGTATTGATGAATCTGGGTAAAGAGTATATGAGTATTTTTGTTTTATTTTTACAACATTTTTGTAGGGAACATTTGAAATCATGCCAAAGTAAAAAGTTATAAAAATAAGGTACAAACCCCTGTGTAGTGTAATCATAAGTTGGAAAGATTAAAACATTAAAATATATTTATTTACCTTATTTATATGCATAGGAACTGGAAAGAAATACAATAAAATATCAATGGTTATATCCTCTTTTAAGTTTTAAGGGTTATTATAAAGTTTCTTATTTATATTAAAAATGTTCTATTTTCTTACTACCCTTGGAATAAAGTCCATGACTTTAAATGTCCATTGGCTTCTTCAGGGGAGGTATTGTTTATCACTACATCTAAATAGCTACTCTCCTTTTCTACATCACTTCCTATTCCCCTTTTCTGGATTAGTGGTGTCAGCTCCCCTTAATGGCAGAATGTTGGATACAAGCATACAGTCTCAAGGAAGGATTATATATATTATAATACAGCCATCATCATAACTACCGGGCAGTCTACACTCTGGAAAATCTTTTCTATGTGTTTTTTCCAAAAAAGGAAAAAAAGCTTGGCTGTCCTGCCTCCTGGCTTGTGGTCAAGCTACCAGAATAAATTCCTTTCTTCTTCTAGTTTCTTCCCTTACTTTTTGGGCAACTGAAAATAGCCAAAAAAAAATCCAGAATTCAATTCCTGTTGTTGCTTTGCTTCCTCAGTTCAGTTCAGTTTGATCATTCAGTCATGTCTGACTCTTAGCGACCTCATGGACTGTAGCACACCATGCTTCCCTGTCCATCACCAATACCTGAGGTTACTAAAATTCATGTCCATCAAGTTGGTGATGCCATCCAACCATCTCATCCTCTGTCATCCCCTTCTCCTCCCACCTTCTGTCTTTCCCAGCATTGGGGTCTTTTCCAATGAGTCAGTTCTTCGCATCAGGTGGCTGAAGTATTGACGTTTCAGCTTCAGTATCAGTTCTGCCAATGAATATTCAGGACAGATTTCCTTTAGGATTGACTGGTTTGATGTCCTTGCAGTCCAAGGGACTCTCAAGAGTCTTCTCCAACATCACGGTGAAAAACATCAGTTCTTCAGTGCTCAGCTTTCTTTATAGTCCAACTCTCACATCCATACATGACTACTGGAAAAACATTAGCTTGGACTATATGGAACTTTGCTGCAAAATAATGTCTCTGCTTTTTATTATGCTATCTAGGTTGGTCATAGCTTTTCTTCCAAGGAGCAAGTGTTTTTAATTTCCTGGCTGCAGTCACCATCTGCAGTGATTTTGGAGCCCAACAAAATAAAAGTCTGGCACTGTTTCCATTGTTTCCCCATCTATTTGCCATGAAGTGATAGGACCGGATGCCATGATCTTCATTTTTGAATGCTGAGTTTTAAGCTAACTTTTTTTTTTTTTTTTACAAAGCTACTTTTAATACTTTGGGGTGAGCCCCACAGGAATAAAAACACTGGGAAAGGGTAACCCCCTCACCCCCAGGAGTGGCCCAGGGGAGAGAGGCTGCCTGAGGGGTAGGGAAGCACAAAGGGACCCGCTGCAGACTCAGGGCAAAGGGAATGCCATCGGTGCTGGGACCTGTGAGCACCACAGGAGAAAACGCGAGCGTAATGGGACTGGCTCCAGGCACACAGGCGAAGGGCAAGAGGGTTGGACACGAAGCCACAAAGCTACTTGGGTTCCTCCTCCTTCTCATTTGCCTTTTTCTGCTTCTGCTGCATGATCTCTGAGTCCCTCTGCTTGTGGGCAGCAGCAGAAAGCCCATCTCGGCACTTTCCCTTAACCTAGTCACTCTGCTTTTTCATATTCTTCTGGCGGGTGAGCTCGCGCTGGTTACTGAGGGTCATGGCAATGGCAACGGCTCCCTTAAGCCAGCCTTTTCACTCTCCTCTTTCAATTTCATCTAGTGGCTCTTCAGTTCCTCTTCTCTTTCTGCCATAAGGGTGGTGTCATCTGCATATCTGGGGTTATTGATATTTCTCCTGGCAATCTTGATACCATCTTGTGCTTCATCCAGCCCAGCATTTCTGCATTCAGATGGTAACTTTGCTTCCTAGCTTACAACTTTAGTCAACTTTCAAGTAATTCAAACTCTGAACTGTTTTTTTTTTTTTTCCATCCATAAAGTAGGAAAAATAGTAGTGCCTTGTGACATTGTACAGGAGGCAGGGATCAAGACCATCTGCAAGGAAAAGCACTGCAACAAGGCCAAATGGTTGTCTAAGAAGGCCTTACAAATAGCTGTGAATAGAAGAGAAGTGAAAGGCAAAGGAGAAAAAGAAAGCTATACCCAACTGAATGCAGAGTTCCAAAGAATAGCAAGGAGAGATAAGAAAGCCTTCCTCAGTGATCAATGCAAAGAAATAGAGGAAAACAATAGAATGGGAAAACTAGGGATCTTTTCAAGAAAATTAGAGATACCAAGGGAACTTCTCATACAAAGATGGACACAATAAAGGACAGAAATGGTATAGACCTAACAGAAGCAGAAGATATTAATAAGAGGTGGCAAGAATACACAAAAGAACTATACAAAAAGATCTTCACAACCCACATAATCACGATGGTGTGATCACTCACCTAGAGCCAGACATCCTGGAGACTGAAGTCAAGTGGACCTTAGGAAGCATCATTATGAACAAAGCTAGTAGAGGTGATGGAATGCCAGTTGAGCTATTTCAAATCCTAAAAGATAATGTTGTGAAAGTGCTGTACTCAATATGCCAGCAAATTTGGAAAACTCAGCAGTGGCCACAGGACTGGAAAAGGTCAATTTTCATTCCAATCCCAAAGAAAGGCAATGCCAAAGAATGCTCAGACTACTGCACAGTTGCATTCATCTCACACACTAGTAAAGTAATGCTCAATATTGATTGCTCAAAATTGGTTCATCAGTACGTGAACCATGAACTTCCAGATGTTCAAGCTGGATTTAGAAAAGGCAGAGGAACCAGAGATCAAATTGCCAACATCTGCTGGATCATCAAAAAAGCAAGAGAGTTCCAGAAAAATCCACTTCTGCTTTATTGACTATTCAAAGCCTTTAACTATGTGTGTGGACCACAATAAATTGTGGAAAATTCTGAAAGAGATGGGAATACCAGACCACCTGATCTGCTTCTTGAGAAATCTGTATGCAGATCAGGGAGCTACAGTTAGAACTGGACATGGAACACCAGACTGGTTCCAAATTGATAAAGAAGTACATCAAGGCTGTATATTGTCACCCTGCTTATTTAACTTATATGCAGAGTACATCTTGAGAACGCTGGGCTGGAGGAAGCACACGCTGGAATAAAGATTGCCTGGAGAAATATCAATAAGCTCAGATATGCAGGTGACACCACCCTTATGGCAGAAAGCAAAGAAGAACTAAAAAGCCTCTTGATGAAAGTGAAAGAGGAGAGTGAAAAAGTTGACTTAAAGCTCAACATTCAGAAAACAAAGATCATGGCATCTGGTCCCATCACTTCATGACAAATAGATGAGGAAACAGCAGAAACAGTGACAGATTTTATTTTGGGGGCTGCAAAATCACTGCAGATGGTGACTGCAGCCATGAAATTAAAAATGCTTGCTCCTTGGAAGAAAAGTTATGACCAACTTTTTAAATAGCATATTAAAAGGCAGAGACATTACTTTGCAGTAAATGTCCAGAGTCCAAGCTAATGTTTTTCCGGTAGTCATGTATAGATGTGAGAGTTGGACTATAAAGAAAGCTGAGTGCTGAAGAATTGATGCTTTTGAACTGTGGTGTTGGAGAAGACTCTCTAGTGTCCCTTGGACTGCAAGGAGATCCAATCAGTCCATCCTAAAGGAAATCAGTCCTGAATATTCATTGGAAGGACTGATGCTAAAGCTGAAACTCCAATACTTTGGCCGGCTGATTCGAAGAACTGACTCATTGGAAAAGACCCTGATGCTGGGGAAGATAGAAGGTGGGAGGAGAAGGGGATGACAGAGGATGAGATGGGTGGATGGCATCACCAACTCAATGGACATGAGTTTGAGTAAACTCCAGGAGTTGGTGATGGACAGGGAGGCCTGGTGTGCTGCAGTCCATGGGGTCGCAATGAGTGAGACACAATTGAGTGACTGAATTGAACTGAACTGAACTGAGGGGTTATTGTAGGATATAGGGTCCAGATGCTGCAAAACCTTAAGGAAAGCACCCACTTCACTGTGAAGGTTAAATGTCATTCTCTCGAAGATTCTTGTTTACCCCTTTTTGTGCTGTCCTGGGGGCCCCTAGGCAGAACTAGCTGCATACTTCTCCATGATCCAATTGCTTTTTCTTCTTTTTCTTTTGAGAGAATTTACCAGGTTGGGTTGAGATTTTTCTATTTAGAAGTTTCACTTCCCTGGCTGAGCTGAGAGCTTTCTCATGAGTACCAATGTGCAAGTTTTATCTCTGCATCCCTAGTGCCTGGCACAGAATCTGATGAACAGCAGAGCACATTACATGCCTATAGAAGTGGGCAATTCCAGTTCTAGTGGTATTTCTCCCATGAAATCTTTTGATCCTCTAAATAGTAATTTTTGCATCTGGTGAGAACTGAGCATTCTGAACACCTTCTGCCTTATTGTTGTTGTTCAGTTGCCCAGTTGTGTTCAATTCTTTGTGACCCCATGGACTGCAGAATGCCAGACCTCCCTGTCCTTCACCATCTCCTGGAGCTTGCTCAAACTTGTGTCCATTGAGTTGGTGATGCCATCCAACCATCTCGTCCTCTGTCATACCCTTCTCCTCCTGCCTTCAGTCTTTCCCAGCATCAGGGCTTTGAATTGTAGTTATCTGTCAGCATTTTTTCGTTTTAATTTACCTTCCCACTCCCTCATGCAGGGCCCCAGTCACATGATTGCTGAAACTGCATCTTGTTCATCTTTGAACAGTGTCTGGCCTATGCATTCCATCATTTGTTTAAGATACAGTTCCTGAGCAAGGAGCAAGGGATATGACTCAAGCATTTGATGTACAATACAGTTCTTGCCTTTTTACATAGGCCTATTCAGCAAACCACTTCCCCATTGCACAATGAATTGGAGGGTGGGGCTGCCTTCAATGTTAAAATCAGTCAGGGTTAGCAGAAGTCTTTTACCTACCTCTGACTAGAAAACATTAATTCACAACTTATTTCAAATCTAGGCCTATCTCTTTTACCAAGAATGTCAGAATAAGAATCTGGATAAGAATCTGAATCATAATACATGTGCAAAAAACAGTGCAAACTCTGAGCAGGACAAGGATTGTTGGAACTGATGGGAAGATAAAATCCAGAATAAATGATTGGATTATAGTTCCCATTGGTCACAGAATTTTAAAAAACTTTTCTGACCTTTGCAACTGTTATGTTCTACTACTGCATATGGCTATTCAAGATTAATTGCACTGGTTGGCATTACATTAGATTAAACCTACACTGTAGATATATGACAGTTGAATAGAGGTTTTGCCAGAATCTGGCACCAACTTGGTGAGTTTTTTATTCACTGAACAAATGTTTACTGAGCTTATATCATATGCCAGCTCTATTTTAGCAATGGCTGATAGAGAAACATGACAGACCCTGCCCTTGCTCTCATTTTTTTCTTTTTTGCTATTAAATAATCCATGCTGACTGTATTTATCCTGGTCACTAAACTTGCAGACTTGCTGTGGGGAATGGAGAGAATGTTTATATAGCATTCAGATGTTTTGATAGGCACTATGTACTATATATGGAGAAGGCAATGGCACCCCACTCTAGTACTCTTGCCTGGAAATCCCATGGACGGAGGAGCCTGGTAGGCTGCAGTCCATGGGGTCGCTAAGAGTCGGACACGACTGAGCGACTTCACTTTCAGTTTTCACTTTAATGCATTGGAGAAGGAAATGGCAACCCAGTCCAGTGTTCTTGCCTGGAGAATCCCAGGGACGGGGGAGCCTGGTAGGCTGCCATCTCTGGGGTCGCACAGAGTTGGACACGACTGAAGCAACTTAGCAGTAGCAGCAGCATGTACTATATAAGAACTCTATGTGATTAGTCTCCAGCAGAATGTTAATGTGTTAAAAATCAACCATGAAATTGCATTTCTAAGGTTCTTTTGCTTTTGACTTTATTTTTTTTTAATTTTTTAATACTTTATTCTACATTACAATACTGTATTTGTTTTGCCATACATTGACATGAATCAGCCACAGGTGTCCACGATCTCCCAATGCCAAAGCCCCCTCCCACCTCCCACCCCACATCCTCTCCCTGAATCATCCCGTGCACCAGCCCAATGCGTCCTGCATCCTGCATCGAACATAGACTGGCGCTTCATTCTTACAAGATAGTATACATGTTTCAATGCCGTTCTCTCAAATCATCCCACCCTCTCCCTCTCCCTCAGAGTCCAAAAGTCCGTTCTATACCTCTGAGTCTCTTTTGTTGTCTCACATAGAGGGTCTTCATTACTATCCTTCTAAATTCCATATATATGTGTCAGTATACTGTATTGGTGTTTTTCTTTCTGGCTTACTTCACTCTATATAATCGGCTCCAATTTCATCCATCTCATTAGAACTGAGTCGAATTTATTCTTTTTAAGGGCTGAATAGTACTCCATTGTGTATATGTACCACAGCTTTCTTATCCATTCATCTGCTGATGGACATCTAGGTTGTTTCCATGTCCTGGCTATTATAAACAGTGCTGCAATGAACATTGGGGTACATGTGTCTCTTTCAATTCTGGTTTCCTCGGTGTGTATGCCCAGCAGTGGGATTGCTGGATCATAAGGCAGTTCTATTTGCAATTTTTTAAGGAATATTTCTAAATAGTCAAGTCCACTGATTTTCATTTGATTATCGGTTTTTAAATTAAACTTGTTTGCACCATTTAACAGAGAAATAGTGTTTTGATTCCTCTTGGAATATAAATGCTCCATTCTGATTAAAACTGGGAGGGACTGGAGGCAGAAGGAGAAGGGGATGACAGAGGATGAGATGGCTGGATGGCATCACTGACTTGATGGACGTGAGTCTGAGTGAACTCCAGGAGTTGGTGATGGACAGGGAGGCCTGGGGTGCTGCGATTCATGGGGTTGCAAAGAGTCGGACACGACTGAGTGACTGAACTGAACTGAACTGAGTAATGTTTTGTAGAGTTGTTTTTCTTTAATATCCATATTTCCTCCTCAATCTCACAGAACATTAGAACTAGGAGGAAATGTGAGTATCATCTAATCTAATGCTGGTTAAACATTTCCATTCTTTTCATAATATTTGGAAGTGCTTCTTTTCTGAAGACTCAAGGTTCTGGAAAATTTTTGCCTGCCAAACTGTACTTCATTATTAATTACCAATATTTCATTTTTCTCACTTTCATTAAAGATGTTACTGCTAATCATAACTTGCAATTAGTATGAGGCAATTGGAATTACGGCAGGTGGCTATTGATTCTGGAGCCCACCATTCACTAGCTGAGAAACCTTGAGCAAATTTCTTAACTCTCTGTGCCTCCGTTTCCTCATCTGTACATGAATGATGATGATAGTACATACTTCATATCAAGTTGTGAAGATTCCTGCATTATTGCAGCCCAAACAAAGAAAAACCCCCTATATTGTCCTGTCAAATCAAAGAGGCTTCTTTTAATATTAGATTTTTAATAAAATAAAATATTAGAAATATTTTAGCTTGTGAATACTCATTACTATACCTTTTAAGACTCAATGAGTTTCTAAGGAGTTTCTATTTGAGTATAAACTTCTCTTTGACGATGACAAACTTGAAACTTAGAGAGGTGAGGTTCTTGAGGACTCCCAGCTGGTTAGGGTCAGACCAGCACTAGAACCTGGAACTTTAAATTGGAGAATTGTGCATTTATCAGGCTAATTAGAAGCCTGTTCCTAAAGGTCACAGATCCTCCCAGATCATGAGGTGTGGAATAGACATATGATGGGAACGTTAGAAGCACTTACTATCAGGAATTCTGTGCCCACAGAAAGAAACCAAGAATTGGAAAGAATTCCAAGTATTGGAAAGAAACCAAGTATTGGAAAGAAGACATCTGTAAGGAATGTCTTCATGATTTGGAGATTCCAAATTATCATATATCACTGCAGAATACAACTTCCTCCAGAAAATGCATTATAGAATAACCGAGGAGTTGAAGTAACTCCATAAAGACCTTAATAAAGTCTTCAAATATTTTCCAGGCAAGCATATTGGAGTGGGATGCCATTCCTTCTCTAAGGGATCTTCCTGACTCAAGGACTGAATCCATATCTCTTGTATCTCCTGCATTGGCAGGGTTGTTTTTTACCACTGTGCCACCTGGGAAGCCCCTATAAATACTAGACTTTTAAAATAGATTCTGTCACAGAAATAAAGTTGACACCATACGCTGATATCATTACTAAAACAAAGCAAACTATGAGCTTACCCGAATGTACAAAAATTCAGTAATCATGGTGGATGCCAGTGACCACTGCTGCCTAGTAAAGGGCTGATGGATGTAGCATGATCAGAAGTGGCCACACTGCAGGATGAAGGCCTTACATAGAGCTCCCACACTGCCCTCAGCTTGACCTACTGGGTGCTAAGTGAGCTTCTCAGTCAGTCTCAACAGTTTCCCAGTCCTGTCTCAGCCTACATGACAACAATTACTTGTCATGAATTTTCTGGGAAGCTCCTGAGTAGTTGAGATCTGGGAATGATAAACCCAAGAATGCCTAAGCACTATTCTCAGGGCTGGTTAATATTTGTATAAGCTTCTGAGGGGACTGTAAATGGATACACACTTTGGGGAGGACAATTTAATATTTAATTATTGTAAGTTTTAAAATTTTCCACTTTCTTTTATCAGTAAATACACATCTATCAATCTATTATATGTATTAGGGGCACATGGACAAAGAGATACTCAGAGCTACCTAGCAGTGTTGTGCAATAGCAAAACAGGAAATAATCTCAATGGTCATCAACAGGAAACTGATTAAAAAATTATTGTGCATTTATACAATGAGAAAATACACAGCTATTACAAATGATACTTTAGGATAAAATTTATTGATGTGGGAAAATACTTAGGATATGAAAGTGAAAATAGCTCAGTCGTGTCTGACTCTTTGTGACCCCGTGGACTGTAGTTCATGGAATTCTCCAGGCCAGAATACTGGAGTGGGTAGCCTCTCCCTTCTCCAGGGTACCTTCCCATCGCAGGGAGAACTCAGGTCTCCTGCATTGCAGGTGGATTCTTTATCAGCTGAGCCACAAGGGAAGCCCAAGAATGCTGGAGTGGGTAGCTTATCCCTTCTCCAACAGATCTTCCCAGGAATCAAACTGAGGTCTCCTGCATTGCAGGAGGATTCTTTACCAACTGAGCTATCAGGGAAACCCTGTAACATGGAGTAAAAAAATAAGAATACAAATTTATACCATGTACATATGATCCCACTTACATGAAAAAAATTATGTCTTCATATAGAAGGAAGATTGAAATGAAATACACCAAAATATAAACAATGGTATATTTTAGAGGTGGGTTATAAGTAATTTTAATTTTTCTATATATTGTATGTTTTCTACAATAAGTATGTAGTACCTTTTAAATCAACTGTCTTTATTAAATAGTAGATACATATATTTACAAAATTAAATATGGAATGGAAAGAAATCCAGACGCTTAGTTCCTCTTTGCAGAAAACAATATCAATAGTTTCTCCTGTATTATTCCAGATTCTATAGTGTAGGAGTTGTGTGTAGTGTATGTGTATGTGTGTGTTTTCAGATTCATTCATTCACAAATGAAAGAATACTACAAAAACTGTCTTATACTTCACTTCTTTTACATAGCGATACATTTTAGAGGTCATTCCACACTAGTAAATATACATCTGTCCAATTCTTCTTCTTCTTCTTCTTTTTTTTTTTTTTAAACTGGCTGTGCTGCATGGCTTGTAGGATTTTAGTTTTCTAATTAGGGCTGAATCCAGGCCCTGGCAGTGAAAGCACGAGTCCTAACCACCATGCTGCCAGGAAACTACCCAATTCTTTTTAATAGCCACAAAATATTCCCTAGAATGAACAGAACATAATTGGTTTAATTGATTCCCCATTTATGGGCATTTAGTTGTTTATTATCTTTCACTATTATGAACAATGCTACTATAAACAGCCTTGTCTATGTGTCTTTAAGCACAGGTACAGGTATCAGTTCAGTTCAGTCACTCAGTCATGTCCGACTCTTTGCGACTCCATGGACTGCAGCAGGCCAGGCCTCTCTGTCCATCACCAACTCGTGGAGGTCACGCAAACTAATGTCCATCGAGTCGGTGAGGCCATCTAACCATCTCATCCTCTGTCATCCCCTTCTCCTCCTGCTTTCAATCTTTCCCAGCATCAGGGTCTTTTCAAATGAGTCAGCTCTTCACATCAGGTGCCCAAAGTATTGGTGTTTCAGCTTTAGTTTACATCTGTCACCATTCAGTTGATCTCCTTTACCCAGTGAATATTCAGGACTGATCTCCTTTAGGATGAACTGGTTGGATCGCCTTGCAGTCCAAGGGACTCTCAAGAGTCCTCTCCAACACCACAGTTCAAAAGCATCAATTCTTCGGCGCTCAGCTTTCTTTATAGTCCAACTCTCACATCCATACATGACTACTGGAAAAACCATAGCCTTGACTAGATGGACCTTTGTTGACAAAGTAATGTTTCTGTTTTTAACATGCTGTCTAGGTTGATAATAACTTTCCTTCCAAGGAGTAAGCGTCTTTTAATTTCATGGCTGCAATCACCATCTGCAGTGATTTTGTTGCTGCTGCTAAGTCACTTCAGTCGTGTCCGACCCTGTGTGACCCCATAGATGGCAGCCCACTAGGCTCCCCGTCCCTGGGATTCTCCAGGCAAGAACACGAGTGGGTTGCCATTTCCTTCTCCAATGCATGAAAGTGAAAAGTGAAAGTGAAGTCACTCTTCGCCACCCCATGGACAGCAGCCTTCCAGGCTCCTCGGCCCATGGGGTTTTCCAGGCAGGAGTACTATAGTGGGGTGCCATTGCTTTCTCCATGCAGTGATTTTGGAGCTCCTCAAAATAAAGTCAACCACTGTTTCCACTGTTTCCCCATCTATTTGCCATGAAGTGATGGGACCGGATGCCATGATCTTCGTTTTCTGAATGTTGAGCTTTAAGCCAAATTTTTGCTCTCCTCTTTTACTTTCATCAATAGGCTCTTTAGATCTTCTTCACTTTCTGCCATAAGGGTGGTGTCATCTGCATATCTGAGGTTATTGATATTTCTCCCAGCAATCTTGATTCCAGCTTGTGTTTCTTCCAGTCCAGCATTTCTCATGACGTACTCTGCATAGAAGTTAAATAAGCAGGGTGACAATATACAGCCTTGACGTACTCCTTTTCCTATTTGGAACCAGTCTGTTGTTCCATGTCCAGTTCTAACTGTTGCTTCTACAGGTATATCTACAGTGAATTTCTTGATATAGAATCATTGAATCAAAGGCTTATACACAGGAAAAATACATACTCAAATTTTGAACATTTATTTAGTGATCATTGCACATGATCCAGAAATACAAATTTTGAAAAATCTAAATAACCCTAAATATTTCACACTTAAAAATATGATTATTTTATTTATCATGATGTATTTCCCCACCATATAATAAATAGTATTTGTTGTTGTTTATTGCAGAGGCAGTGTCCATGTTAGCAGTGGGCATGCACAATAGTTGGGAGATGGCCAGGCATCAACAGGATATAAACACAACTATACCAACTCAATATCTCTATGCACAAAAAACTGGTGTTTCCTAGCTATTGATTCTAAAATTCCTCGCTCCTTATCTAATATACATATATGTAGAGAAAGGTAAGCAAACAAATTCATTTTTTCCTCTAAATAATAAAAATAGGCACAGTATTATCCTTTAATAAAATGTGCTTACTTTCTTTAAAATATATACTTAACACACAGCAAAATAAATAAAATAAGTTTAGCAAAAACCTGTTAAATTCAGTTCAATTTTTGGCAAAGAACTAAATAATACTTTCTTTGTTCTCAAGTATGTATTTTCCTGAATTGGACTTTGTTATTGGATTGTGATTGGCGATTGTGCTTAAATTTTGACAAATGTCATTGTTTTTTAAAATTTTATTTTATATTGAGATAACTTTGGTTTATAACATTATATATTTCATGTTAGAACCTTCTATTTCTACTTCTGTATATACTACAATGTGAAAAGTGAAAGAAAGTGTTAGTTGCTCAGTTGTGTCTGACTCTTTGCGGCCCCATGGACATGCCAGGCTCCTCTGTCCATGGAATTCTCCAGGGAAGAATTCAGGAGTGGGTAGCCATTCCCTTCTCCAGGGGATCTTCCCAACCCAGGGTCGAACCCCAGTATCCTGTATTGCAGGCAGATTCTTTACTGTCTGAGCCACCAGGGAAGCCCACTACAATATGCTCACCAGCCAAAAAATTTAATTTGCATTTATCACCATTCATTTGATCTCCTTTACCCATTCCCCATCCCCACAGACCTTTCCCTCTGGTAACCTCTATTCCACTGTTTATATCTGCATGTTTTTGTTTCCTTTGGTTTGTTCATTTATCTTGGATTCATTTGTTTTTTATATTCCACATATGGGTGAAATCATATGGTATTTGTCTTTCTCTGAGTTACTTCACTTATTATTAGTATTTTTTAAATTTGTTTATTTTAAGTGGAGGCTAATTACTTTACAGTAATGTAGTGGTTTTTGCCATACATTGACATGAATCCGCCACAGGTGTACATGTGTTCCCCATCTTGAATCCCCCCTCCCTCCTCCCTCCCCATCCCATCCCTCAGGGTCATCCCAGTGCACCAGCCCTGAGCACCCTGTCTTATGCATCAAACCTGGACTGGCGATCTATTTCACATATGATAATATACATGATTCAATGCAATTCTCTCAAATCATCCCACCCTCACCTTCTCCCAGAGAAGAATCCAAAAGTCTGTTCTTTACATCTGTGTCTCTTTTGCTGTCCTGCACATAGGGTCATTGTTACCATCTTTCTAAATTCCATATATATGTGTTAGTATACTGTATTGGTATTTTTCTTTCTGGCTTACTTCACTCTGTATAATAGGCTCCAGTTTCATCCACCTCATTAGAACTGATTCAAATGCATTATTTTAAAAAGCTGAGTAATATTCCATTGTGTATATGTACCACAGCTTTCTTATCCATTCATCTCCTGATGGACATCTAGGTTGCCTCTGTGTCCTGGCTATTCTAAACAGTGCTGCAGTGAACATTGGGGTACATGTGTCTCTTTCAATTCTGGTTTCCTTGGTGTGTATGCCCAGCAGTGGGGTTGCTGGGTCATAAGGCAGTTCTAGTTCCAGTTTTTAAGGAATCTCCACACTGTTTTCCATAGTGGCTGTACTAGTTTGCATTCCCAGCAACAGTGTAAGAGAGTTCCCTTTTCTCTGCACCCTTTCCAGCATTTGTTGGTAGACTTTTTGATAGCAGCTATTCTGATTGGTGTGAGATGATTACCTCATTGTGGTTTTGATTTGCATTTCTTTGATAATGAGTGATGCTGAGCATCTTTTCATGTGTTTGTTAGCCATCAGTATGTCTTCTTTGAAGAACTGTCTGTTTAGTTCTTTGGCCCATTTTGGATTTGGTCATTTATTTTTCTGGAATTGAGCTGCAGGAGCTGCTTGTATATTTTTCAGATTAATTCTTTGTCAGTTGCTATTATTTTCTCCCATTCTGAAGGCTGTCTTTTCACCTTGCTTATAGTTTCCTTCATTGTGCAAAAGCTTTTAAGTTTAATTAGATCCCATTTGTTTATTTTTGCTTTTATTTACATTACTCTGGGAGGTGGGTCATAGAGGATCCTGCTGTGATTTATGCCTATGTTTTCCTCTAGGAGTTTTATAGTTTCTGGTCTTACATTTAGATATTTAATCCATTTTGAGTTTATTTTTGTGTATGGTGTTAGAAAGTGTTCTAGTTTCATTCTTTTACAAGTGGTAGAGCAGTTTTTCCCAGCACTACTTGTTAAAGACATTGTCTTTTCTCCATTGTATATTCTTGCCTCCTTTGTCAAAGATAAGGTGTCCATAGGTGATGGATTTATCTCTGGGCTTTCTATTTTGTTCCATTGATCTATTTGTCTGTCTTTGTTCCAATACCATACTGCCTTGGTGACTGTAGCTTTGTAGTATAGCCTGAAGTCAGGCAGGTTGATTTCTCTGGTTCCATTCTTCTTTCTTAAGATTGCTTTGGCTATTCAAGGTTTTTTGTATTTCCATACAAATTGTGAAATTATTTGTTCTAGTTCTCTGAAGAATACCATTGGTAACTTGATAGGGATTGCATTGAATCTATAGATTGCTTTGGGTAGTATACTCATTTTCACTATATTGATTCTTCTGATCCATGAACATGGTATATTTCTCCATCTATTTGTGTCATTGATTTCTTTCATCAGTGTTTTATAGTTTTTATATATAGTTCTTTTGTTTCTTTAGGTAGATTTATTCCTAAGTATTTTATTCTCTTCATTGCAATGGTGAATGAAATTGTTTCCTTAATTTCTCTTTCTGTTCTCTCATTGTTAGTGTATTGTAATGCAAGGGATTTCTGTGTGTTAATTTTATATCCTGCAACTTTACTATATTCATTGATTAGCTCTAGCAATTTTCTGGTGGAGTCTTTAGGGTTTTCTAGGTAGAGGATTATGTCATCTGCAAACAAGTGAGAGTTTTACTTCTTCTTTTCCAATATGGATTCCTGTTATTTCTTTTTCTTCTTTGATTGCTGTGGCTAAAACTTCCAAAACTATGTTGAATAGTAGTGGTGAGAGTGGGCACCCTTGTCTTGTTCCTGACTTTAGGGGAAATGCTTTCAATTTTTCATCATTGAAGATAATGTTTGCTGTAGGTTTATCATATATGGCTTTTATTATGTTGAGGTATGGTCCTTTTCTGCCTGATTTTTGGAGGGTTTTTATCATAAATGGATGTTGAATTTTATCAAAGGCTTTCTCTGCATCTATTGAGATAATCATATGGTTTTTATCTTTCAATTTGTTGATGTGGTGTATCACATTGATTGATTTACGAATACTGAAAATCCTTGCATCCCTGAGATAAAGCCCACTTGGTTATGATATATGATCTAATATGTTGTTGGATTCTATTTGCTAGAATTTTGTTAAGGATTTTTACATCTATGTTCATCAGTGATACTGGCCTGTAGTTTTCTTTTTGGTGGCATCTTTGTCAGGCTTTGGTATAAGGGTGATGGTGGCCTCATAGAATGAGTTTGGAAGTTTACCTTCCTCTGCAATTTTCTGGAAGAGTTTGAGTAGGATAGGTGTTAGCTCTTCTCTAAATTTTTGGTAGAATTCAGTTGTGAAGCTATCTGGTTCTGGGCTTTTGTTTGTTGGAAGATTTCTGATTACAGTTTTGATTTCTGTGCTTGTGATGGGTCTGTTAAGATTTTCTGTTTCTTCCTGCTTCAGTTTTGGGAAGTTATACTTTTCTAAGAATTTGTCCATTTCTTCCAAGTTGTCCATTTGATTGGCATATAGTTGCTGACAGTAGTCTCTTATGATCCCTTGTATTTCTGTGGAGTTACCTCACTTAGCATAATGCTTTCAAGGTCCATCCATGTTGTTACAGATGGCAAGATTTAATCTCTGTTTATGACTTGGTAGTATTCTATTGTACATATATATCACATCTTTTTAATCCATTTATCTGTTGATGGGCGCTTAGGTTGTTTCCATTTCTTCATTTTTGTAAATGATGCTGTGAGGAATGTAAGGGTGCATATATATTTTCAAATTTGTGTTTCTGTATTCTTTGGATAAATACCGAGAAGTGGGTAGTTCTAGTCTTAATATTTTGAGGCATCTCCATACTGTTTTTCATAGTGAGTGCACACTTTACATTTCTAGCAATAGCATATGAGGGTTCCCTTTTCTCCACATCAACACCAACAGTTATTTCTTGCCTTTTTGTTAAAAGCCATTCTGATAGGTGTGAGGTGATATCTCATTGTGGTTTCATTTGCTTTTCCCTAATAATTAGTGATGTTGAATTCCTTTACCTGTGTCTCTTGGCAATATGTATGTTGTCTTTGGAAAAATACCTATTCAGTTCCTCTGCTCCAAATGTCACTTTTTACAGATTTCCTTATTCTGAGTTTTCTGAGATATTGACTTCTAGTTTCAAAACACTCCCTGTTTGGGCAGCAGGTAGCATAACTCCAAACATATACCAGAGGTAACGATAATTAGAAAGGAATTTAAAGATCGACTAATCCAAAACTCTAAGTTTGTAAGTTCAGAAACTGACTCTCAGAGAAAGGAAATGACTTAGCTAAGGCTTCATGTTGTGTTAGAAGTAGAAACAGGGTTGGACCCTAGTCACTTGTTTCCCCTTCTTGAAATGATTGACTGCTGGTTCTCACAGATTTACATTAAGCCACTGAAATGGGTTTAGCTTGGATTAAAACTTGTTTCTTTTTTATAGCATCGACAGTTTTTATTCCCAGTGACAATTAACTCTGGGGGAAAAAAAACAACTTTGGGAATTAAAATTTTCTGTGTACTTTCTACAGTGTATTCAAGTGTGAAGTGGGGCAAAGAGCAGAACAGGTTAGATTTGGATGCTATATGGGGAAATTCCTTGACACTTGAGCATTTTGGATTATTTAGGAAATGCCTCAGAGACTTGGCTTTCCTCTGTATTGTTGTTCTTGGTATCGCCATGAGGCCAGGGAAAGAAATGGGGCTCACAGTAATTATTTACAACAACTTTCCAAGGGGACCAGATTTTATCCTTAGTGAACAGATTTTAAGATCCCAGTCCTTCTGCCTCTTCACCCTAAGGAGGCTGGGATCTGACAGGTTACCCTGTCTCAAGGGAGCAGTGGAAGTCTCAAGGCGAGACAGCGACACAGAAGGGTAATTACAGTCTTTAGACAGAATAGGTTATGCTTAATTAACAGAGTTGCTTGGTTCCCAAGGGGTCAACACTTGCACAACTTTTTCTACAGATTAAAAGGAAGAAAGCAGACATTTCTAAGTCTAGGAGGATGTTCAGAAGTCTTTCTTGGGCCTATAATTTTATGAGGGCTGTGTGGTTAAATGCAAATGAATGAGCTCAGTCCTCTTGAACTCTGACCTTCCAGGAAGCAGAAGGAAACCATTTTGTAGACAAGGAAACAGGCATGGAGGGAGGTGACTAGCCAAGGCCACAGAACTGGTAAGCAAGTCAAGCCTGAGCCATAAAATCTTAGTGGCTACTTTTGCTTCCACAATGACCAAGATGCATTTCCTAGTGTTTTCTTTCTTAACATCTAGATAATCAAAGAAAGCATTCAGTATAGTCACAGTAGGATTCTGCCTGTTTTTGTTTTAGTTTTATTGTTTTTTTGCCAAAAGGTGTAAACCCATTTTGTTTTTCCATATCTGAGGCAAAATGGACTCCATCCTTCATTCCTCTGCCAAAGGCTACCTTCTGGTGAATGTCTCATTCCCCACTGTGCTAGGTTTCTCCCCTTTTAAACCTTCAGATCATTCTGTGTTTACAAACTCTATATTTATATTAGGTCTGCTCTGGATTTTCAGGGTCTGGCATCCAGTAAAGGCTCAATAAATGCTGGCTGTAATGAATGCAGGCTGCCCTGAGCGGAGCAGTGGCACAATAAGCACTGTGAGACAGCAGAGTTCTCATGGATCCCATGATGCTCCTTCCTCTTGCAGCCACTGGATCCAAGTGACATATCCTTAGCCCCATATGGGAGAGGTAGACAGGCCCTAGGCTCAGGCACAGGAGGCACTTGCTTAGCTCCTCTACTGTTAATGGGCAGGACAACCCTGCTGCTCCATGCTCTATGCTGCCTGGAAATCTTCCAGCCTATAATCCTTCTTAGATTTCAAGTGTACAGCTTTCAGTTCCTCTTCCCTTTAGATGACTAGGCTTGGCTTTTTGGACAACATGCCCCATATTCTCTCTGAATAAAATAAAATTAATAGCCTTTGCCCAATATCACTTGCCACTTATCAATTCCTCCTTTTAAATATATATATTATTACATTTTCTTGCTGTTTTTAAAATTGTGCTTCCCTGGTGGCTCAGACAGAAAAGAATCTGCCTGCAATGTGGGAGACCTGGGTTTGCTCCCTGGGTTGGGAAGATCTCCTGGAGGAGGGCACGCCAACCCACTCCAGTATTCTTGCCTGGAAAATCCTCATGGATAGAGGAACCTGGCAGGCTATAGTCCATGGAGCATCAAGAGTTGGACATGACTGAGCAACTAAGCACACACATCTTTAAAATTACCCTGTGAAGTAATTTTGCACCCATTTTACATATGGGAAAGTCAAGGATTGCTGAGGTAAACTAATGTGCTGAAATATACACCCTAGTAAGAATAAGGACTCAAACCTGGAACACTTGACTCCAAATCTCATGTTTTCCTCATTTGGGAAGAGGGACCATATCTCATGCACTTTGTAATCTATGTAGTGCTTCATAAAAAGGCCTATCCCTTACTGAATAGAATGAAAGACCTTTCCTATTGATAGAAGCCAGCTGCACAAATCATACCTAAGAAGCCCCGTGAGTTGTGGACCAGGGCTTGACTATATCCATTTTCTGTATATCTACTGCTAACCTTCTGGGGCCAGTAAACCTTTCACCAGTGGTTCAAAAAGAAGAATTTCAATTTCTAACAGGTCTATAAACCTTATCTGTGAGCTTGAGGCCCGGAAACTGTTTTCCTAAAATATTTGCACCTCACATTGAAATTCTTCCCCTCCTTATACTTTGATTTATTCTTCTTTCTTTATTAACTCATTTGGTAAATATTTATTGTTTACTATGTGCCAAGTACAACTCAAGGCACTTTATTGCATCTCAGCCTTCACCTTCATTCATTCCTCTTTTAAGTCACTTGTTAATGGTGTAAAAGGCCCAGGTTTTCATTTTTTGTACATTTTATTGAAGTACCTCTGGGATAATTAGGGAAGAAAGAAATTTAGCAGCAGTTTTCCCAACCAGCCCCAAGTACCTGCCCCAGTGGGTGAGGGAGGGGACAATCAGGGTCAAATGCATACAGCAGTGAGAAAAGTTGAGTTTCAGCCACGCCTTTTTCAGATTCTGTGATGTCAGGAAACCATTTACCCTCTCAAGAGTCTCAGTTTTATCCTGTGCAAAATGGGGATTACTGTGTAGAGCTGTGGAGGATCATATGAGAATTTAAGTAAAAGTGTCTATTCTAGCAAAGGGCTCACTGTGGCCAATGTTCTCAGCACATGAGCTGATGATGTCAGTCCCCAAGCAGCTTTCTTCCTGCCAACACCACCAGGCAGGCGGTTCAGAGGCATCTTGACAACATCGGGCAGCACATGATCTCCCCTAGTCACCTCGGGGAGGCTGAGATGCAGGGTTACGTTAGGGCAAAACACAGTCCAATCACAGCCTTTGTCTTTATCAGCCTGAGCAGCAGCACAGTGTTGGAGCACAAGGCAGTGACATTCCAATTCCCTGACTGAACACTTAAGGAAGGGGGTTCTTGGAAAGAGATGGGGGTGGGAGGGGGCTGACTGGCAGATCTGTAGCCTTTTCTGCTCCCCTTGCACTTCCCTTTCAGCAGTTGCCTGTTTCCCAGGCCTCTTCTTGAGAGGAGCTGAGCTGCTATCATTTTTTCTGATTCTGAAGCAGGTGGGGGTAGGAGGAGTGTGATTTGCTTCCGTGCTCTTCCCTGGGAGATGCACTTTTGGGCTCACAGGAAATACAATGGTTTCCACATTCATGGAGGTTGGCCAATTCCCAGATGTCTAGGACTCAGAATGGAATTTTCAGGGAAAGCAAGGCATTCCTGCCCTTTGAAGCTCCCATCCTGTTTTCCACCTGTGTATACAGCAGTGTGGGTGCTCAGGTTCAGTATGTGTGCTGAATGAAAGCAAGAGTTCTCATCTGGGAAGAGTCACAGGAAAACAGTCCCTTCACCTACTGCCAGACACTATTGCAATTTCCCTCTGGTCTAGTCTGGGGTTGAAAATGTGTTCAGTCAGTTATAAACTCACCCAGTAAACACCATTTTCAACAAACCATGAACAGTGCACTCTGTCCTTGCCCTGGATGAGCTGCTGCTGCTGCTGCTGCTGCTATGTCGCTTCAGTCGTGTCCAACTCTGTGCAACCCAATGGACAGCAGCCCACCAGGCTACTCTGTCCACGGGATTCTCTAGGCAAGAATACTGGAGTGGGTTGCCATGTCCTTCTTCCACTGGATGAGCTAACAAGACATATATCTCCTAGAAGGGGTGGGAGGGTCACTTTATACTTCTGTAATGGAAACAATCAGTGGAAACCTCCAATGATGAAAACATCTTTGTCTTCCTCATGCATTGTCAGCTCATCCCATAAAGCTTGAAGCTCTCACATAGGTCTCTGGGACAGTGGATGGGGGAACCTGACCTTGAGGTTTTTATCCCTCTGAAATGGGACACACGATCTCTGTGATCTGTGTAATCACAGAAAAAAAAAAAATTTAAGTCAGTTTCCCCATATGCAAAAGGGAAAGAGTATTAGTTTCATACTTTTCAGGTAAGGATGGAACCAGGAGGGTGTCTTGTAAAATGCTCTAACACACTGGTTATTAGCACTATGGCCAAAAAACCTCACTGCAAACCAGTGACCATTTGTGGAAACTACCCTTTATTGATTGGATGACCTTGAGCAAATTACAAGAACTCGCTGCACCTCAGTTTCCTCTTTTGTAAATAGGAAGCTACCTTGTCTGTTGGAATGCAAGACTGAAAATAACGCCCAGCACGGTGTCCACCACATGCATGGCGCTCAGGCGGTGGTTTTCTCCCCTGCACCATGCCTGGAACTCATTTCCCTATGCAAGACTGAGTGACTAGCATTTTCCAAATCTGCTCGATGCCCGGCCGCCCAACTGCCTCTTGCATCGCTCCCTGCCACACCCGCAGCTCCATGACGGGCCGACTTGGAGAAATCTGCGACGGAGGGAAGCAGCTACCAGGCCCGCTCCCGCCTGCTTGCCAGCACACGCGCGCCGGGGCAGCCGCCCGGAGCAGCGTCTGCTGAGTTACCTTTCACCTAGTTCAGCTGGCTAGCCGCGCTGGGTAACTCGAGGGCAAACGCGAAACCCAGTGCGCCTGCGCACAGCTCGCTCCCACTGGCAGTTGGGTGGCCAGAGCGTTTATTTTCTGTTGGTTTCCGTTCCCTTCTGAAATGAAGGGTATGGGCTTTGCGGATGTGCGCTAATATCTGGGTCTGTAAGGGGCTAGGCACAATCCCAGACTAGCGAGGGGGATGGTGGCGACCGAGGTCCCCTGAGCCGTCACCCCTCGTGCATCTCCCTGCCTCGGCGTACTCCTCGTAATTTCTCATCCATCTCCTATGAGATATCTTCACGTTCCACCTTCTTCTACATCTGGCCCCGATTCAGCTCGGTCCTCTCAGTTCATCGTTTTCCTCAAAACGCGGTTAGGAAAGGAGTCCTGGTCTTCTGAATGGAGCACACGCCCGCGGAAAAGCCACATAGGCACAAAGTTAATGTTCCCAGTTCTGTCAGGAAGGGCCCGAACCTAAGAACAGGTTTGAAGTGAAAAGGAACACATTCTTTTTTTTTTTTTTCCCACTTTTCAAATGGCTATGTTGAAGACGGCCGAGGCCGCCGCGAGTCTCGGGGTTACTACCGGGCACCGGGCGGGGCGTGCGCGGCGCTGGGGGAAGGAAAGACTTCGAGCTCAGAAACCGCAGTCGCAGAAATGCTTTTAATCATCTAAGGAGGTTTTCAGTTCCCAATCACACAATCTCGTCTACGGTTTAGAGGGGTCCTTGATGTCTCTTCTGCTTCAGGGATCCTCCCTCTCTGACATCCCACCGATTAGGAGCAGGGAACATGACCTAGGATTAAAACAAGAATCAGATGTGTGCAAAAAAAAAAAAAAGTTTCTTTTCTTCCTGTGGTCTGATCCCCTTGCTTCCTTCCTCTGGTTCCTGTAGTTTGGTACAACCCCCAAAGAGTGAAGGCCAACCAGGGTTTGTCCAGGCTCTGCCACCGACAGGAGTGATTTAAAATAAGCCCATTTCTCTCTCCAGGATGGGTATCTTCTCATGTAATGTAAGGATTAACCCTCATGGTCCCCCTGGCCCTGCAACATTAAAGTTTAGGTGAGGAGTCCTAAGATTTTCAATTCCCTAATGTCATGTCTCCTCCATTTCAGATAGGACCAGCAGGGAATGCTGTTTAAGAGAATTACCATCAGAGTTACAAGATTGTTCCATGACTGGACATTTTGAGGTTTTCTAAGTTTCTTGAAAGGTTGTGCAACTGTCTCAAGACATGACATTTAAGGTTAAGTACTTAGATCATTTCCTCTATGTACTAATAGACATGAGAGCACCTCCCCTAATTATCTTTCTTTGACTCTGCCTTTGCCTCCAGCACCGTGTATAATGCAGCCAGTTTATTCT
This sequence comes from Nanger dama, assembly GCA_917880005.1. Lineage (NCBI taxonomy): Eukaryota > Metazoa > Chordata > Mammalia > Artiodactyla > Bovidae > Nanger > Nanger dama. The sequence continues at coordinate 21,293,250 of CAKJTW010000025.1, read as the reverse complement.
CTTATTGAATAAAAGAAAATTTGTGACTAGCAGGGATAGGGGTCTTATGTGTGTGTGTGTGTGTGCTTAGTTGTGTCTGACTCTTGGTGACCCCATGGACTGTAACCTGCCAGGCTTCTCTGTCCTTTGAATTTTTCAGGAAAGAATACTGGACTGGGTTGCCATTTCCTCCTCTAGGGGATCATCCCAACCCAAGTACCAAACCAGTGTCTCCTGCATTGACAGGCAGATTCTTTACCACTGTGCCACTTGGGAAGCCCCAGAGGGGTCTTTTGCTTTCGTTTTAATGTGAATAGATTTTTAAAACTCATGAGCAGATAAATGTATCACATGGAAAAAAGTGAAGGCAGAATACAGAGAAACCATTAAAACAGTGTTAATCTGATAAACCCTAAATGAGTCTATACATTTTAACAGAGATTAGTATAAAGTCCAGCACTCAGTTTTATTTTTTATTTTTAATATAAATTTATTTATTTTAATTGGAGGTTAATTACTTTACAATATTGTATTGGTTTTGCCATACATCAACATGAATCTGCCACAGGTATACATGTGTTCCCCATCCTGAACCCCCCTCCCTCCTCCTTCCCTGTACCATCCCTCTGGGTCATCTCGGCAGCACTCAGTTAAAAAAAAAATTCTGATATACATTATGTGGAGGATGGAAATAAAGTACCAATAAGTATATAGCTCCTTTATATCTCTACCTTATGTAATCCCTATAAAAATACCGTGCTTTAAATGAGTACAAAGTAATGGGTTCCATTTTGCAAAGGAAGAAATAGGCTAAGAGAAGTTGAACATCTGGCCCAAGGTCACACAATTAGCATGTGATAAAACAAAATCTGGGGTTCCTAAGACCAGGCCTTCTGCTTTAAGAGTGCGTGTGTGTTTATACGTGTGTATTCAGGCACACATGGAGGTGGTGGTGTGAAGAAGTGCTGAGAACAGATTTGACTGGAGATAGACAAGAGGATTGGCATTTATAATTATTATTATTATAGCTGATATTTATTGAACTTTACAATGTTCCAGGTAATGCATTAGCACCTTTCATGCATGAATTCATTAATTCTTTTAACAGCCTTATAAGGTGCATAATATTATTGTCTCTTTTTGAGCAACCAAGGAAACTGGGACCTAAAAAGAGAGTTGCCCAAGTTCTCACAGGAAGTGGTGAAGCAAGGATTCGCCCTGGGACTGTTTCCAAAGCTCAAGGAGGTCCTTTGTTCTATGGGTTTCTCTTGGCTGAAAACTCAAGATGAATCATCAATGAATGTGGATTCAAGGAGCCAAAGGGACCCCAGGTTGTGTGACTAGCAATCCAGGGTAAAGAATGAAGTGAAGGGTCCTTCTCTCCTGTGTGGTGGTCATAGGTAACCTGAAAGGCTGAGCTCAGATCTGGGCACCGTCTATGAAGACATGGACACTTACCATAAGATGACAGTCAGGAGCTTAGGGTTTATCCAAGATGAAGGAGGAGCTGCATTTGGCTCCTCTGACCTTGGCCACCACCTTGGTACATTTTACATTCCCAAGGCCAGGTGCAACGTATGAAGCAATGTGGTGCAGTGACAACTGCAAGGGGAATTCTGAGTTAAACTCACATGGTTCTGACTCTGTTTATCTCCTCCCAGCTAGATCATTTTTAGTATATTCCTTAGCTTCTCTGAGCCTCAGTGTCCCCAGTTATTAAGTGAGGAGAAGCAGACCTTCCTTGTAGCCTTGCTAAGAGAATTTACTGAGATAATGTGTGCTTAGCAACCATCCTCTTGCTGGCTCCCACCTCCGTACAAATGCAGAGCAAGGATGAGTTTAATCTTTGGCCAATAACTTAATGAAGTCCTTATAAAGGATGATTTCTCATCTTCAGTAAGGTATTTATGTGACTTGAGGTGGTGGTCTTTGATGGTTTAGCCAGTTTTTTTTTTTTTTTTTAAGTAGTGGACTGGAAAGAATGTAATAGATTTGTCTGTGTAATGGAACAAGAAGAAATTGGAGTCTCAGGCAATCTGAAGGGAGGGACTGAGGAGGATAGTATGGAAAGGGAAGAGAGAGGAGGATTAAGGATGCTGACAGAAGGCTGAATCATAATATGTGAGTGTGGTCAAAGGCCGTTTAAAGAATAGGGGTGACTGATATTAAATTTAAAATTGATTGGGTGTTGTAACATAACCTTCCCTTTCCCTGAAGTTTCAGTAAAGTTTGGTACATATGAGAACAGTTTGATAAATTTTGTGTGGATATTAAACTGAGTTAAACATTTAAACTTATATGCAGAGTACATCATGAGAAATGTTGGACTGTATGAAGCACAAGCTGGAATCAAGATTGCCAGGAGAAATATCAATAACCTCAGATATGCAGATGACACCACCCTTATGGCAGAAAGCGAAGAAGAACTAAAGAGCCTCTTGGTGAAAGTGAAAGAGGAGAGTTAAACAGTTGGCTCAAAATTCAACATTCAGAAAACTAAGATCATGGCATCTGGTCCCATCACTTCATGGCAAATAGATGGGGAAACAGTGACAGACTTTATTTTTGGGGCTCCAAAATCACTGCAGATGGTGACTGCAGCCATGAAATTAAAAGATGCTTACTCCTTGGAAGGAAAGTTCTAACCAATGTAGACAGCATATTAGAAAGCAGAGACATTACTTTGCCAACAAAGGTTTGTCTAGTCAAAGCTATGGTTTTTCCAGTAGTCATATATGGATGTGAGAGTTGGACTGTGAAGAAAGCTGAGCACAGAAGAATTGATGCTTCTGAACTGTGGTGCTGGAGAAGACTCTCGAGAGTCCGTTGGACTGCAAGGAGATCCAACCAGTCCATCCTAAAGGAAATCAGTCCTGAATATTCATTGGAAGGACTGATGCTGAAGCTGAAACTCCAATACTTTGGCCACCTGATGCGAAGAACTGACCCATTTGAAAGACCCTGATGTTGGGAAAGATTGAAGGTGGGAGGAGAAGGGGATGACAGAGGATGAGATGGTTGGATGGCATCACTGACTCAATGGACATGAGTTTGAGTAAACTCTGGGAGTTGGTGATAGACAGGGAGGCCTGGCGTGCTGCAGTCCATGGGGTCACAAAGAGTCGGACATGACTCAGCGACTGAACTGAACTGAAACATTTGGGAGACACAATGTACAGATGAAAACAGTCCTCAAAAAGAATAATTCTGAAGAAGCTCATATTTAGAGCCTAAGCTAATCAAGAAATATGAGGTACCCTTGGAAATTGAAGGAGATATCCAAGTATGTTTAGCTATAATTGGCTTTACTTTGTACTGTCAAACTGAGGCAAGGCTGCTCCCTCTCCTCTTCATGTAAACCCAATATTTAGCTTATTGACCACTGGTGATAGAAGAGGTTCCCTCAGACCAGGAAGTTGTCAGAGGAGGAAGTGGAGAAGTTGCTTCAAGTCTGGAGGCTCTCTGGCCACAGATGAAGCAGCGTATGTTGTTATGGTTAAGGAAGACCCCATCCCTGGGTCCTTTGTTCCCTGTGTTGGAAATTCTCTTAAAGAGAAGGTAATGTGCAATAAATGAGCGCTCTCCAAACACTGGCTGAAATGTCCTGAAGGAGGTGGAAGTAAGAGAGGCATTCGAGGGATAGGATGCTTAGGATGACTATAGCAGGCAGCCTAGTGGGTGTAGGGAGACAGGTGAAAGGGTGCTGCAGGAGGTGTGAACTGCAGGGAAACAGGGACACCAAGGTCACAGGGTCCTCCAAAGCCCAGGGAAGCTGTAGTGTGCCTGCTGGCATGATTGCACTGCTCTGTCCCACTCGAAGCACCTGGCCTCATTGCAGGTCCTCCAGGCAACCTCAGGTGGGCTCGGAAGGCCTTTGAGGATTGTCAAGGGCCATGGAATTGACCTGGAGCAAAAAACATTCATAAAACCTAGGAAATGCTTGGCAGAGATTGGTCCCCCCATCCCAAAGCCTTTGGGGGAAACTGTACCTGTAAACTGACATTTATTGGAGGAGCCAGAGAAGGGTAGTATGTTAAGACAGACCCTCGTATGGATACTGCTATTAGTTACCTTCTCTAAACCTCAATTTTCTCAAGTATAAAATGACATTTACCTCACAGGGTTATTTATAAGATAAAAGGAGACATTGCAGGTGAGCCTGTTTTGAAATATAAATAAACTACAGAAATGTTATTCCTATTGCTGAGAAACCATTATTAGGGCATTATTCATAATTAGTCATCTCAATTTCCAGCTACATTTCAGTAGTGAATATCTAACCTCACCCCAAAGGAGAAATCAGTAGCATCAGCTGGTTCACTATCTTTTATTTCATAATTAGTTACACTGAATCTTTCCACTGTGCTGCAATACAAAGAGAGAGATGAGGTGAGCCAGCTGGCCACTGGGGAAAGTGCTTTCTCATCTATTAAAAGTATCTTCCTCATCCATTAAAAAGGTTTACCTGTGATTGGATGCTTTTTTCGTTTGCTCCCTCCCTTTTCTTCCTTTGGCAAGTCTCTATCCTTCAGTCAAATTATAAATAATTTCCCAGATGCAGACAACCTTCTCTTGAGTCCTTCTCCACCCATCCCATCAACCCTCCTTTAAGTACTGATGCATTTTCCCCTCTCACATTCTGGCAACTTCAGCTCCCAAATAGAGATATTTAATAGCCATTCTGCTCTATAACAAAAAGTCAATATACTAAAGGAAAATATAGATTTCCAGGGTGGAACAAAAGGTTCTAGGAAGCAGAACATCTGTCACCTTCATAAACTGTGCCAAAGATTCTCATGAGACAATCTCAGAGTTCGTTGGCATTTTCCCTTCTTTTACTTCATGAACATTTAAGGTAAAGAGCTGTGATGACTTGTTTTGTATTCATTTGATAGATTCAGAATTACAAAATACATTTGTAGGAAATACAGGAATTTAAAAATATACAACTTGGAAGCATCAGTCATAAGCACAGCATCATCAGAAGGCAAATTAATTGTACTCAGTGTGTAGAGACTGTGGGCCTGGGGAAGACGGAGTATCCTTTTTTTTTTTTTTAAATTAAAGTTGATGTGAAGTCTATAAACTGATAAAGATCGAAAACCGTTAATGTAGGTTATTTTATTCCTACTTTAGTGACCACTTGCACCTTCTATTGCTTTAACTTCCCTCATTCCATCCATAACCAGACTTAACAATAGCTGTAATTGTTGAATATTGCTTTTCTTCCAAGTGTTTGGCTTACATACTTTATCACATTTAATCCTCGTATTACCCAATAAAGTCTTATTTCTGTCAATCTTGAGAATGAGGAAGTGCAAGCAAGGGGATGTTAAAGAATTTGTTCAACATTACCATTCTCATGAGTAGCAGAGCTGGCAAGAGGACTTGGCTTGTCAGGCTCCAAAGTCCCTACTCGGCAGCATTCTTTAGAATTCCTTCCTTTGTTGCTGACACAATAGCTTCAATTCCCCACTCCATATCTGTACTCCTCATTCCAATAAGCTACTTTTGCAATACTGCTTTCTTCTTGAACAAACCCAATCATAATGATAATAATAACAATATTAGTTACATGGGAAGATCTACTATATTCCTATCATGGGGCTAAACTCTCATACAGTTAAATTCAGGTCTGGTGAACCCCCTCACTCCTGTCCCTTCTTCATTATCATCATATGTAAGAAAACCAGGGGAAAAATGAAAAAGACTGAGAATCAAAGACCTAGAGTCCCTTAGTTGCAAAATTAAAATGACAACCATTTTCTGTGTTCTTCACAGAGTAATTGTGAGGATTAAATTAGATAATGCATATAATAGTGCTTTGGAAACTGGCCTGATCTCTACAAAGCATTCCTGTAAGCTATGTTAATGTCTAGCTGTGTGACCTTGACAAGTCAACAGCTCCCAAACTCAGTTTCATTACCTCCAATGGGAGTCAAAGTTCCTACCACTCAGGGGTGTTACAAGGATTAAGAGCTGCGTAATCCACAGTACAGGGCATTTGAATCTGTATTTCACTGATACTCTTTTAAAATGTGTTTTCAAGGCCATATTCTTTCCAAGTTTCTCAAGCATCTCTTATCTTCCCTTTCCTCATTCTCCTTTGCAAGACAGTCTCTCCTACTCAACATCCCTGAGTCGTCTGAACCTTCAGCTCTCTAGCCTGTCTCCACATTCACTTCCACTGAGGGCTTTCCACCTTACGGGAGCCAAGCCACCATTTTTTTACTTCTAGTTCCTGTCTTATGCTACAAGTCTCTCCAGTTTCTGACCTTTCTTTGACATCTTTTAGCTCAGTGCTGGGCAGCAAGTTAAAATGCAGATTCTGATTCACAGGGCTGGAGTGGGGCCTGAGGTGAGGTAAGGTGAAGTCGCTCAGTCGTGTCCGACTCCTTGCGACCCCGTGGACTGTAAACTACTAGGCTTCTCCGTCCCTGGGATTCTCCAGGCAAGAATACTGGAGTAGATTGCCATTTCCTTCTCCAGGGGATCTTCCCGACCCAGGGATCGAACCCGGGTCTCCCGCATTGGAGGCAGATGCTTTAACCTCTGAGCCACCAGGGAAGCACGTCAATCGGTGACATTAACGCTGCTGGCCTGAGGACTGTGCTTTGAAGAGCAAGAATCTAGCCTGTGAGCGACCCCCAGAAATCACCTGACCAGAACAGCTCATCTTGCAGGCTTCACGGCAGCTTCCAGTCTTTTCAGCTGGACTTCACCCATTCTACCCCTTTCTCCCTGTGACAGAGCCTCCCCTCCCCATCTTTAGTGGGTACCTGGCCATGGAATAAAGACAACATGTCCAAGTCTCCCTTCCAGCTATGGATGGCCATGGGACTACACTCTGGATGTGAGCAGAAACATTTTGTGATGCTTTCAGGAAGAATTCTTAAAGGGAGAGGACGTATCCACTTCTCCCTTTCCTCCTTCCTGTTGATTGCAGTGTACTCATGGTGGCCGAAGCTCATCAGTCACATTAGTTTGTGAGGCAGGTGTGACATGCAAGCATAGCACAGCGACAGCAGAGAATGAACCTGAGTTCGAGTGTCATGGAGAGCTGCACCCACTCTGCATTGACTGCCTCTAGATTCCTTCCCTGTGAGCAGGAAGTGCAAGTCCTGCGTTACTGATGTTTGGATTCTTCATTGCTCACAGTTTAGTCCTAACTATCAGGTCTTGCTCACCACTGAACTCCTCTCCTTGCTTGTGTGGAGGGATGGCAACTGATGTTTTCCACCTGAGCCTCTGAGAAGTACAGTGGTTTCAGTCTACCTCCATGCTCTCCATGAGTCACGTCTCCAGCCCAGAGGTCTTCCTTATTCCCTAAACTTGTTTTCTCACCCAAACCCTGTGCCGATGGTCTTCATCTGGTGTCTTTTTTGAGATACAGAGTATTGGCCCTGGGCCTGGAGTTTCTGGCACTAGGGGAGAGGCCCCTAGCAATCTGTATTTTAACATATACCTTCAGTGATTTTGGTGCAGAGCATTTGTGGGCCACATGTTGAGAAACACTGCCCAACTTTTATTTTATTTTGCTAATTTATAAAATTATGAAATGTTTCAATCCCATACAGAAAAACAAAATGAATATAACGAATACCTACAACGGAGCTTTGTCAAATTTTATTTAACTGTTGTAAAGTATTTCATACTTTTACAAACCTAAATTTATTCTTCTGTTGATGGACATTTAGGTTTTTCCCAAATTTTGGCTGTTACAAATAATTCTGGAATGAATGAACATTCTTAAATATAGCTGCTTATGTATACTTGGAGGAATTTAAAATTTAAATCTTATAACAACCTCAAGAGGCTGCCTGAAGGCGTAGTAATCGCCATGAAACCTTTCTAGCATCTTCCTCCAATTGTTCTTATTACCACTCAGCATTTCCTTTCTCTGCATCATACACTTAAGTGTCTCTGTAATTCATGTTAAAAACAACTGGCGTGGTGGATATTGTTAGTTCCTGTCTCATATCCATTCACCCTCTTTTCATTATTACCAGAACATCAGTTTGTTTGGGATGGCAGCATGCCCAGTTTTTGAAAAAACAAACACATTACTCTCTATCTCCCATGCAGCTGCTTTGGGGATAGAGTTGGGGTGAGGGTAGAGTGAGGCTACTTGGGGATCTGCTGGGGAGTCTTCTGAGCAGTTACTGAAAAGTCTTATTTTCTTGATACCTGTGCTGTTCCCTTTCTTTTCTTCCTCCCCTTCTTCCTTCTCCTTCTTTTTGTCTAAAACAAGGGTGAGAGGCTGGAGGTAGAGCCCCTGCCTTGACCCATATGTGGATTCTGGTGAAGTAAAAAAAAAGACAGAGGGAGTCTGAGTCCTTGATGGCATTATAGAGCCTTCATACAACCCCAGGTGCTCACAAGAGAAACAAACCTATATTTGATTAAGCCTTTTGTACTCAACTTTCTGTTCCATGCAGGCAAAACAATCCCTATCTGCCACTAAGAATTTCACTTTACTTCTTTGTGTTTGCCCTATCTTTCTCTCAGTCTGTTATGGACTGGAGCTTTCCCTTCCATCAGAACAGATTCTTGGAGTGTGCCGGTCTGAATATAGGTCATGATAGGTGAATGGTTTTGGCTAATTAACTAAAATTTGATTAAAGACGGTAAATTCCAGGCAATTTGAGGGTATTTTGAAACTGTTTCATTGAATAATTCAGATTCTCTGCCCCAAGAAATTCTTAACTTTATCTGACTCTTTCAAAATAGCTCTGGTCAACAAGTGAGCTCTTACAGCTGAAGTACTGATTTAAGCATTGTCTTCATAAACTTAAATTTCTGTGTGCTTAAGTAAAGAGATGGGAATACCAGACCACATGACCTGCCTCTTGAGGAACCTATATGCAGGTCAGGAGGCAACAGTTAGAACTGGATATGGAACAACAGACTGGCTCAAAATAGGAAAAGGAGTATGAAAAGGCTGTATATTGTCACCCTGCTTATTTAACTTCTATGCAGAGTACATCATGAGAAATGCTGGGCTAGAAGAAGCCCAAGCTGGAATCAAGATTGCTGGGAGAAATATCAATAACCTCAGATATGCAGATGATACCATACTTATGGCAGAAAGTGAAGAGGAACCAAAAAGCCTCTTGATGAAAGTGAAAGAGGAGAGTGAAAAAGTTGGCTTAAAGCTCAACATTCAGAAAACGAAGATCATGGCATCCGGTCCCATCACTTCATGGGAAATAGATGGGGACACAGTGGAAACAGTGCCAGATTTTATTTTGGGGGCTCCAAAATCACTGAAGAAGGTGATTGTAGCCATGAAATTAAAAGACGTTTACTCCTTGGAAGGAAAGTTATAACCAACCTAGATAGCATATTAAAAAGCAGAGACATTACTTTGCCAACAAATGTCCATCTAGTCAAGGCTGTGGTTTTTCCAGTGGTTATGTATGGATGTGAGTTGGACTGTGAAGAAAACTGAGTGCCAAAGAATTGATGCTTTTAATCTGTGGTGTTGGAGAAGACTCTTGAGAGTCCCTTGGACTGTGAGGAGATCCAACCAGTCCATTCTGAAGGAGATCAGTCCTGGGTGTTCATTGGAAGGACTAATGCTAAAGCTGAAACTCCAATACTTTGGCCACCTCACGTGAAGAGTTGACTCATTGGAAAAGACTCTGATGCTGGGAGAGATTGGGGGCAGGAGGAGAAGGGGACAACAGAGGATGAGACGGCTGGATGGCATCACCGACTCGATAGACATGAGTTGGAGTAAACTCTGGGAGATGGTGATGGACCGGGAGGCCTGGTGTGCTGCGATTCATGGGGTCACAAAGAGTTGGACATGTCTGAGTGACTGAACTGAACTGAAGTGAAATTTTAAGTGGTAACATAAATCCTAACACTTAGAATGAGATCTAATATAATAATCACTTATTTCCTTCAAAATTAGGATTCACTTCTCAGGTTGGAAATTCAAATGACATGGAAAGAGGTTTTTGATAGTTCTGCTGAAACATATCGATATCTAGACAGTCTGTACCACTTTGAATGGTGTGCAATAGTGTCCATTGATGTTTCATTTGGATCCCATCAGCATCTTCCCAATAAGTGCACACTTACTTTTCTGCTTGGCTTCAGTAATGCCAAGCTACCTCACAGGAAGGCTTTGCAGAAATAGTAATAAATATGATTGTCATGCACTTTAAAAATATAAAGTGCTACCACAATGCACAAAGCAATGATATGGCACCATTTGTCTGAAACATATAGTTCAATGCAACTCTAGAAAAGGTACTAAAGTCATAAAATAGTCATCTAGCTATGTTCAATGGACAATCAAAGCTAAAACAATCTGGATTGTTTTGGAAAACTTTAATTTTTCATTTTTAAGTGTTACTTTAAAAATGTATCTTTATTTATTTGATTGGGATTAGTTCCCTGACCAAGGATCAAACCCTAGGCCCCTGCATTGGGAGTGTGAGTCTTAGCCCCTGGACCACCAGGGAGGCCCTAACTTTTCCTTTTAATGATGTTTTGGTATCATCTTACCTCTGATTTAAACAGTAATTCATGTGAGAATATAAGGTTCATACTTACAGTAAGTTATTTGAATGAATTATACTCATAAATGAATTAATAGTTTAAAATTGGTAATAGGTTACAGATGAGCTGTTACTTATGAAAATTTAAAAACATTGCAATTCATCTTAAAAACAGAATCTCCCTCCAAATAAGGCATTCTTTGTTTTTCTAGTAACACAGTTCATTCATTAGTTCTGGAAAGAATTCTGGAAAGAGTTAGACGACTACTATCATCCAGGCTTGGTTACAGGAACTAGGGAGAAGTGTTGTGGGGATAAATGGGGCACAACATCTGTGAAAACACCTGGTACTCTCTCGGTTGCTACTCAAGAGAACCAATAACAAAGGGGCCTCAGGGTAATAGAGGAGGTGTCTAGAATAAGGAGAAGATGGGAAAGATGCCATGGTCTGTTCTGATAAGGGCTTTGAAATGGAAAATGGGAATGTGAGGATTGCTCCTTAAAACAGTGGGCAAATCACTGCAGTGCCTGAGGCCAGGGAGGGCTACCACTCAGTGGATTGAGGATTTGCGATAATGAATCAAACATGAACTTCCACCATGTATGGATTGCAAACATGTTTGCCAGTGAGCACCTACCCTGATCAAGAGGACTTTAAACTGACCCTCGTTGGGGAGGGGGAAGTGCCCAGATCAACTTGTTAAGCAAGTAGCCATGAAGTATACATAGTCCTGAGAGAAGAAAATAGGCGTGGGAGTTGCCTAATGAGTCACATGAAAAAATAATAGGGGAGGGAGTTGGAAACAATACTTAGAGCTTCAGATATCCGTATACCAATAGGATATGCATAGGTAATAAACAACAGGACAGTAAATCAAGTGTCTCAAGGTGCATTGAACTGTGATAGTATGGGAATCAACCCACTTGCTGCCAGTCCCTATTGCATCAGATATAAGAACGTCTCTGATACCAAATGTGAATCATTTATTAATAGCATGGTGCCTAACACAGAGTTGGTTATATAGAAAAATTAGCTTGATATAAATTCCTTTACCCCTCCTTCCATCTCAGTAAATACACCATAATCCATCCAGCTTTGCAAGCCCAGAAATCCAGCACCCTTCTAACTTTTAAAAGTGTACACCACATCTTGTTGACTTTACCTGATACATATGCCATCAGATCATTTCTGTCTCTCTACTTTAGTACATCACCACTATCTCTGGGTCTATTCCAATAGTTTCTCAGCGAGTCTCCCCAAGTATACTCTTAACCCCATCCCCATCTATTCCTTACCATGCAGTCAGGGCCTTTGTTTTAACACAAAATCCATTCATGTCTTCTCTTATGCTTCCACTGTTTTTCCATCCACAGTTTCCCATCACGCAGGGTAAAAAGACAAAAGGCTACACTTTAATATAGCTGACAGTGTCTGTGTGTTCTAGCTTCCACTCGCCTCTTCAGTCACATCTCTCTGTCCTTGCCCACCAACTTTTAGCTCCTAAAATATGCCAGGCTCCTTCTTTCCTAAGATCTGTGAAGACATTCAGTTCAGTTCAGTCACTCGGTCGTGTCCGACTCTTTGCGACCCCATGAATCGCAGCACGCCAGGCCTACCTGTCCATCACCAACTCCCGGAGTTCACCCAAACTCATGTCCATTGAGTCGGTGATGCCGACTTGTGAAGACGTTACTTTGCTAAAATGCTTTCCTCTGTCATCTTTGCCTCATTCACTCCTATATCAGTTTACCTATAGATTTTCTCTTAGAAAGCCTTCCCTGACCACTGGGTAAGGAAGTTCTCCTAGAACACATACTTGAAGCATTCTCATCAGTTTGTAACTAGTTTTTGTAAAATCATTTCTTTAATGGCTGTTTCTCCAACAAGACTTATAAAAAACGTTAAGAGCAGGGACTCTATCTGCTTTGCACACAGTTGTAGCCCTGCTGCTGCTGCTGCTAAGTTGCGCCAGTTTTGTCTGACTCTGTGCGACCCCATAGACAGTAGCCCACCAGGCTCCTCTGTCCCTGGGATTCTTCAGGCAAGAATATCGGAGTGGGCTGCCATTTCCTTCTCCAGTTGAAGCCCTAAGACCTAGCAAAATGCCAAGCAAATGGTGAATACTCTGTATTTGATAAATAAACAAAGCATCTATGATATACATCAGATTTAAATGTTAAATTAAAAGTTATTGTACAGGATGTTGATAGAGTGAATACTATGTAGTTGATAAATAAAGCATCTATGATATACATCAGATTTAAATATTAGATTAAAAATTATGGAACAGGACTGTATGTTTTGGGGCAGGAAAGCAAGGAGTAGATGAGAACTCCCTACTTTGAACTCAATTTTGCTACGAATCGAAAAATACTCTTTAAAAGTCTATTAAAATTTGTTAAGCTACTATGCAAAATTTCAAATGTATACAAAATTAGAGAGAATGAGTGGATCCCCATGGACCAGCCAACTTAGATCTTAATATCACTTGAATGTTCAAGGTGACTAGTGAAATAATTTATTTTTAAATTGGCTTCAATTTTACAACTGACATAAAAATAGAATGATTTACATTTATATATTCTGTGAAATGATAAATCATGATTTTTAAAAACATAATATAAGCCTTCACATTTGGGACTTTTCAGTCCCTAAAGGGTCCTAGTGCACTCTCACAGTTCTCTTATTTCACAGGGCACATAGCACTGGCTACTTCACTCTGTCATTTGGACATCAGAATGCACTGGTCCCCTCAAGAGCATTTGAAGCCAACACGAAAACACTAATTCATTTCAGTGATCACTCAACCTTACACTTTAGCAGTTTTAGACAAAAGTAAGACAATTAGCCACTGTGAGTTACACACAAACACACATACATACACACATACACACAGACACACAGCTTTGAAAACACAATGACTAAGATGTTTACCCAAAGAAATACTTACAGTTCCTTGAATGTGTTGGGCTGCTTCCCATCCCCAGGTCTTTGTACTTGCTGTACCTCTGCCTAGGTGATGCCCCTTGCTTCATCAGTAGACTTCCACTTATCCTTCAGTTCTCAATTTGTGCATTGCTAATCTTCATACTTCCCCTCTGACATAAATAGCCTTCTCTGTGTTCCATGTTGTCTTTGCTAACCTCTGACCCTGCACTTGATTTAATTTACTATCTTTCCAGTTGTCTGTAAGCTATGTGAGAAGAGAACCAGTGAACCGTATAGAGAAGCATTGCAATGTAGGAATTAAGCAACAATATGTAAGTTTCAGAGTTTATGAAATATGGCTTCAAATTATGATCCCAGCAACTATTGGCTTTGAAACCTTAGGCAACTAAGCTGAGCCCAGGCTTCTGTCACATTTTAAGTGATGATCCTAATAACTACATTACAGAGGAACAGGGTTATGAGAGATTATAAATATAAAGCACTTAGAAGAATGAGTACCATGGACATAGTTAATGCTCAGTGAAAATATGTTGAAAGAAAGAAAGAAAAAGAAGGAGAGGAAAAAGAAAAGGAAAGAGAGGAAGGAAGAGGAATGTAAGCTCATGAGAAAAAGCAAATAGATGAAAAATCCCCACAACTGATAATGGTTTCTAATATTGGGGATTGCTCTTCTCTATTTAGTTATGGTGAAATTATAGGGACTTTATAATGTTTTGAAGTTGAAATTCTTCCAGTCCCCCTCTGCCTTTTGTGAAGAAAAACATTCCTTTTAATTCTTTTTAAGCCATTGCCCTGAGGGGGAGTGCACGGATCTGCCTTTCCACGGGTTCTTATCGGCTGATATGATTTTCATCCTTCAGCTGTTCTTTTGTGTCCTTAGGCTCATTCATTTTTGATGGGCTTTATATGCTTTATTGGGCTTCCCTGATAGCTTGGTAAAGAACCCACCTGCAATGCAGGAGACTCTGGTTTGATTCCTGGGTTGGGAAGATCTGCTGGAGAAAGGATAGGCAACCCACTCCAGTATTCTTGGGCTTCCCATATGGCTCAGCTGGTAAAGAATCTGCCTGCAATGCAGGAGACCTGGGTTCTATCCCTGGATTGGGGAGATCCCCTGGAGAAAGGAAAGGCTACCCACTCCAGTATTCTGGCCAGGAGGATTCCTTGGACTGTACATCCATGGGGTTGCAAAGAGTCGAACATGACTGAGCGACTTTCACTTTCATACACTTTATTAACCTGAAAATTAGATTTACTGAGCATATACTAGTACAGAGAATTACAGCTAACATAATATTGAAATAACATGGTCTTTTCAACTCTGCTTTCCCATCACCGGGGAGTTGGCAACATTAAGCACGTGTGAGGTGAAGTGGTGAGTTAGATGACCCAATGTGTGTAGGTCACATACTTAGTCATCTTGTGGCTGGAACAGAGCCTCTGAATAACAGGTATTTTTATCTTTCTCAGAAAATCTCAATTTTGAGCTCCTGCTATATGCCAGCATTGCAGTAGATACCACAGCAGATAATAAGGGAAGTAAGACTCAACTCTTGCCTTTAAGGAGTTGACTCTTGAGTAGACATGGAGATAAGTGCAAGCTAAAGAAAATGCCACAGGAGAGAGAAACACAAGAAAGTGCTTGAGGTTTTGAAGAAGGAAAAGGGTACATCAGATTGGAGCTATTACAAAAGACTTTGTTTATCTATCCACCCATTCCATTAAAAATACTTACTAGATGCCTGTTATAAGCCAGGCACTAATGTAGCTATTAAGAATAAAAGATAAATGACCCAATATTCCTAACCTCAAAGACCTTATATTAAATTGGGAGGGATACATATGTAAATAAACTAAACCATTAGTCCATTCATTCATTTATTCAATATTTATTGAAGTGTCTGTTAAGTTCTAGGCTCAAGGATGAAATGAACATGATCCCTCTGGTAAAAAGAACCCATAATATAGTTCAGGTGATAGGTGTAGTAAAAAAAAAAAAATTCAGTAGATTGTGTTAGGTGCCATGTTAATCATGAAGTCACATAAGGGTGAAGGTACAGTTAATTCTTTCTTGGGTCAGGGAAGTTTGAGAGGAACAGAGTGGAGTGGATATTAGAGGGTGAAGGACTTTTCCAGGTAGTTGTAAAGAGGGAGAAGGGCACGTGAGGCGGGTTGTACGACACAGCTGGAGTAAGAAGCAAGAGTCGAGATGTGTTGGAGATGGAGACCAGACTGTGGAGGACTTTGCAGTCCTGGAGCTAGAGGAATGGAATGTCAAGGAACTTGTTAGGAGACCAAAAAGATAAAAGTATTCAATTAGGAAGAAACAGCAGTACTCAGGAAGAAGTCGCCTCTTCTTGGATTTTGATTGGTGCAAATAATGGAGAGAAGGAATTCCAAGAAGAGAAAACCACTTAAGCCAAAGGTAGAAAGCTCACACGTACACACAACTGAAGAGAGTAGAGAAACCTGTGGAAGCAGCTTTTCCTGCGTGTCTAACCTCAGTTCACACCATGTGTCTGGTCCTGACTCTGACCATTGTACAAAAGAACACAGCAGGGATATCCCCCGTTCACTCCTCTCTTTTCTTCAAGATTCAATCTTGTGGATTCACAGGGTTTTTTTGAAATTAGGAGACTAAATTTGTTTTCAAGGTAGCTAGATCACATGGCTTGAGAGCCCTGTGACAAAAAGGTCCCTGAGGCTCCAATGCAGAGTGACCACTGGGCCTGACTCCTCCTTCCAGACTGACTTACACCAAGGCCTCTGCCCTGCGTTGGGAGCTGGGAAGGTTGAAAAGGAACATGCCTGTTTTCTCCTTCTGAGTTTGGAAGTGACTGAGAAATAAGACCAGGAGGCAGACCATTGGATATCAAAATATCATTTTTGTTTATTGATAAAGCTGACCTGAACAATGTGGCCTGATCCGCAGCCAGATGAGTTCCTGAAATGCCCCTCCTGATTTTTGCTTACCCTGCAAAGCCGGTTTAGCCACGCTCACGTGGCAGACATGAATGCAAGTGTTCTGTATACAGGCTAGCTCTGAAAGAACACACATAGAGGAAAAAGGCAGGGGCAGATTCACCAGTTGGTAAGTCATCCCTTCCCTTGGGAGTAGGGAGAAACCAGAGAGTTCCTCCATACTTTTCCATTTCGGAGCAGTGACTTTGAAATTGTCTTCTTTCTGTGGAAAACCAGAGAATAACTATGGACCTCCCCCTGCCTCCGACCATCCCACCACACACACACTCACACTAACATTTTTACCCTTCATTGCCTCCTAGGATTTTATTTTCTACTGCCCAACTAAGCACTTAATTATTTACTTCTAAGTGGGAAATAATTCTCTCAAATCTGCAAGCTTCTTAAAGTCGGAAAGCATCATTTGGTGTTTTTGTTTTTTCAAATCTTTTCCCTCTCACAGAGACTAGGAAAAAGAGGGAAGAGAAGTGAGGGAGGAAAGGAAGGAGAGAGGAGAAAGTGAAGATGGGAGAGAAGAGTAGCCCTAGGCTGTGGTGACTGAAGTGACTGGCTCCTCAGCTTTTTCCAGCTCCAGCTGGCCCCCAGGCTTTCTGCCCCCACAGCTGGAGTCATAGTCTTCTGCTGCAGGCTTTGGGACCAAACCTGAGGACTGTGGCTCCTGACCTAGTCACAGGTCACCTTGTATCTAGAATGGGTCCCCTGCTGCCTGCAATTCAGTCCCTGTCAAATAAACGTCTTGGTTAAATTCTGATTATTCCAATTGGCCCTTCAGGAGGTTGAGTTTTCTAACAGAACTTTCACTCATATGGCAGAACTTTGTTTCTGGACTTCTGTGCTGCCTCTTTGGTCTGATTCCTGCCCCTGGCAGGGTGATGCCCTAGCACCCCCTTCCCTTTTCCAAGCTACCCCTTGTTGATGAGCCCTTCCCTGTCCATTCATACTAATCTCAGCAAGTCTTGCTAGTTTTTGAGCTCCCACCTTTCCTCTCTGATTTGGCCTCTTTGTTGTCCCTAGAGTCTGATCTCTTTGAACAAGCACAGAAGCACTAACACACATCCAAATTAGGGCTGTCATTTGAAGGAGTCACCTGGGAAGACTGCATCACCTGTCTAGTCCAGGGATGCTGCTATTTGTTCTACTTTGTATGTGGGGACACTGAGGCTCTGGGAGCTTTGAAACCCGTCAAGGTCACACATCAAATTAGAGGAGCAGCTGAAACCTGCCCTCTGCTCTCCTTCCACGTGATTTTCCTTCAGAGGAGCTTACAGGTCCCAGAAGAAGTGATCTCATGACTCTACAGCAGTAGTTGTTAATCTTTTTTAAAATCATGAAGTCCTTGAGGAATCTGTTAGAAGCTAAAGACATGATCTCTCAGGAAAATACACATCCACTCAAAACATCCACTATCCAGGATGAGAACCCTATAAACAAAAAACACCTTCTCCCAAATTTCAACAACTATTATATGCAGCATGACTCTCTTTCTCATCTTCTAGACTTTCATCCAAAGTGACTTCTGGCTGTTCCCAAATATCAAATCCCTGAAGGAACGAGATGTTCCAGTGCTGAGGAGGTGCAAAAGAATGTGCTGTAAACTCAAAAGGCATTTCCACAAAGAGCATTCCAAAGATGTTTGAAGAAAGCCAGGGTCCCTGGAAAGCATGGTTTCTCCAGATGACCACCTGGAACAGGGTAGCTTTTGTGTTTCGGTCCTGTTTGGCTCTTTTTATTTTTTTATTTTTTATTTATTTATTTTTTTAATACTTTATTCTAAATTACAATACTGTATTTGTTTTGCCGTACATTGACATGAATCAGCCACAGGTGTCCACGATCTCCCAATGCCGAAGCCCCCTCCCACCTCCCACCCCATATCATCTCCCTGAATCATCCTGTGCACCAGCCCCATGCATCCTGTATCCTGTATTGAACATAGACTGGCGCTTCGTTTCTTACAAGATAGTATACATGTTTCAATGCCCTTCTCTCAGATCAGCTGTTTGGCTCTTAAATATTATCAGCTTTCCCTGTTAGGCAGAGCTCATAGAGAGGCTTTGGTGTGAAAACTTCCTATTTGCTAAGTCAGTGAGGGGCATTTCCAAAGCTTAGCAGTTACTGCATCCTTCATGCAGGCTTCAGGGGCCTCTCCAGGCGGTTTCATGCTTCTTCTTTCCAAATGTTGTATAAATCTGCATCTCTACTCGCATCTCTACTTCTGTTAACAGACTCGGAGCACAGACCTAAAAGGTTTGTGTTTTCACCGGATTCACACATGTCATCACTGGATCTTTTCTAAGAGACTACCACCATGTTAGTACTGCAGACACCATGGTGAACAAAACAGTGTTGCAGACTCTCAAGAAAGTCAGGCAAAAAGACATAGTGTGATTAATGCTATCCTAAGGGAGAAGGCGATGGCACCCCACTCCAGTACTCTTGCCTGGAGAATCCTGTGGACAGAGGAGCCTGGTGGGCTGCAGTCCATGGGGTCGCTAAGGGTCAGACATAACTGAGCGACTTCCCTTTCACTTTTCACTTTCATGCACTGGAGAAGGAAATGGCAACGCACTCCAGTGTTCTTGCCTGGAGAATCTCAGGGACGGGGGAGCCTGGTGGGCTGCTGTCTGTGGGGTCACACACAGTCAAACACGACTGATGTGACTTAGCAGCAGCAGCAAGGGAAATACAGGGTGCTTTATGGTCCAACCTGTCCCTGGGGGAGGGGCACATTTTAAGCTATAATGTGATGCATATCTTTTCAGAGCCCAGCACAAAGTATGTGTTCAATCTTAAATATTTCCCTCAGCAAACTTCCCTCCTCTGTGTTTGCTGGAGGGCTTACTCCTTGAGGGCAACTGCTCACTAATTTAAGTGACTTTTGTCAATCAGAGCTTTATCATTCTGAAAGGCAACTTGCATCAAGTTTAACTGATTACCTCCTTAACAGTTTGTGAGACAACTGTGAAGTGGTGGAAAAAGCAGTGGATTTAGAACTCTTGGAGGATGTAGTCCTGAGGCTTTGTCATCAGTTACATTTGTGAGTTCGTGAGTTCCTGGGTCACTCAGTGTCTGTCCGTATACACCACTGATGTCCCTTTCCAGAACAAAGAAAGCTCTGGAAGCCCTTTTCAAACTTAAGCGCTTAATCTTTCTATCTATCCATCTGTCTAATCTATCACCTAGCTGGTTCCAGCCTTGCAGGAGGATTGGGGTGACGGTAAGTTTCAGAGAACTATCGAGGGTATTGCTTTGTGGGGCCTGTGGCTCAAGCCTTTTGCTGCTTCACATGACCTGGATTTGGCAAGAAAGGGGCAGTTTGAATTCCAGGCGGGCTAAAAGGCCTTGGCTGAGAAGCTTGAACAGATTTCACAACATAGCGGGAAAGGTTTCCCAAGGAGAGATAGGAGAGGGCGGGGATGTGTGTGCAGCTGCAATTCTGCAAACTGTATAAGGGTAGTGGGAGCGTCCTGAAGAGCAGGATGAGGTAGGGGGAAGAAAATCGGACAGCTTTCATCGTCTCCTGGTAAACAAATGCGGCCCGCAAGCCACACCATCTCAAACTGGTCTTGGGCTAGTGTCCTGCCAATGTCCCCCACCCTGCAACGCGCCGGGAGAGGTGAAGGTGGAGCAAGGCCAGCTTGCGCATGCGCGCCGCTGCCGCCAAGTTCTCGACAGAACCTATAGCCTCTTCTTTTATCTCCGGTGGTGTCTCAGAGCACACAATCCACAGCACCTTCAGAGTCTGTAGGCGGCGGGACACGGTGGAGGTAGGAATAAGCCTGCCAAGAAGGGCTAGGGCCTGGAACTACAGCCCCCAGCAGATATCGGACTGGCCACGCCTTCTTGTGGGCGGGCCCGAGCCCCGCCCCCCTCTCCTCCCACCCGTCCCCGACCCGGCTTAAAGCGGCAAAACCTCGTCGCCGCAACTGCTGCGAGCCGGCCCTGCGCTCTTTATCCCAAGATAGGCAGAGGGGGAAGCGGTAGTGTCTTTTCATTTTGCACCTAAACAAACAACGCAAAACAAAGTAACTGTAGCTCTAGCACATTTATAGGCTCCTCTCCAGATTCAGCATCTTGTTCCTGCTTCACAAATTCTGAATTGTCGATTTAGCAAATGAGAACCTAAAAGATAGCTCGTGTGTTAAATTTCTGTAAGATAATTTATTTTCCCAATTATGTGGGAGCAACTTTACTTTCTTTTCTATTTGAAGGTAGCAGTGGCTGATGTCTAGTCTCACTTTCTATTTTTTTAGTTTTTTTTTTTTTTGTAAAGACTCAACACAATCAGTAAGACAGGAATCTGTTAAATCCTGCAGTAAATCATCTTGAAAAAGTGAAAGCTGATTTGTTGATTTGATAAATGTTCTACTTGATTTTCTAAGTTTTAACTTTTGTAATGAAGTGTTTTTAAAATGCAGCATACTTGAAATTATGTTTTAAGGTGTAGATTTTAAAATCCACTTTAATTGTGACCTGACTTTTTAATAGGATGTGGAAGTGAAGTGAAGTGAAGTGAAGTCGCTCAGTCGTGTCCGACCCTCAGCGACCCCATGGATTGCAGCCTTCCAGGCTCCTCCATCCATGGGATTTTCCAGGCAAGAGTGCTGGAGTGGATTGCCATTAAGTGAGGTTTAAAACTGCAACTCTTTGTTTCCTGCTATAGGGAAGCAAGGGAGAAAGCAATGGCACCCCCACTCCAGTGTTCTTGCCTGGAGAATCCCAGGGATGGGAGAGCCTGGTGGGCTGCTGTCTCTGGGGTCGCACCGAGTCGACACAGCTGAAGCGAATTAACAGCAGCCGCAGCATAGGGAAGCAAAAAGTGATGACTGTTAGATGGCATGAACAGTTACCAGAACAGTGCTACTGGGGTCCAAGGTCCTCACGGCTATACTCGGTTTCTTGAACAAAAGTTTCTTGTATTGAGAACTGACTTAATGTTACTGTGTTACAGCAATAAAATTTAAGAACTTTCCTTTGTCTTCCTACCTCAAGTTCTAACCCTGATTTCTCACAGTCACTAATAAGACACCTCCAAATGCCAACAATGAACTTTTGTTTTTGCAAACAAAAACTGTTTAAAGGCCTCAAAGGGACTCAATTTAGAACTTGAATGCAGAAGAGTTTTCTGGGGGTTGGGGGATGTCTCCACTTGAGCCTGCTGAGGTTTATGACTATGTATGCTGTCAGTCTGTGTAGTGTGGCATTTGAGGACAATGTGAAATTGGCCAACTTTGCAAAAATTAATAATTTGTATAATTTTTGTTTGTTCTTTGTGTGGGGGAACCTCAGTAATAGGCATACTGAAAACAATAGTTGGTGTATAGTGATTTTTTAAAGATTAGAGAGTAGCTATTGTGCTCTAAACAAACCCTCCATACATTCTGAAACATTAAATAGAGGAGAAAGCAATACTCATGATATTTGGTAATATTTAAAATTTTCCCAAATCTCAAATATTCTCTTTATAGTCATGAACAGAACATGTTTTCTGCCTATAAGCTCTTCAATTAAACATTCAGTTTATCAAGTCTTAGCCAACACAGTAAGACAAGAAAGACTAAGATCTAAAACAATGTTTTTGTGAACAAGAAAATTTCAAGAGAACCTGCAGACAAAGTATTAACACTTTTTAGAAAAAGCAGCTGGAAATAAGGACAATATACAGTAATCAAATTTATTCCCATCACTGTCAACAAAGGACAAACATCAGTTTGACAAAAGATGCCACTGACAAGAGCAACAAACCTAGAATAAATCTGATAAATGATGTGCAGTATTTTAATGAAAGGAAATATAATGTTTTATTGAAAAACATTAAGAAAATATTTAAATAAGTCGATGGATACATTGTATTCATGGATGAAAGGACTCTATTTTATGAAGCTATTAATTCTTCACAAATCTATACATTGAATGTAACCCAAATCAAATTCTTATTCCATTTTCAGTGGATGCATCTTTACATATATAAATATTTAGTGAATTTAGAATTATGTGTGTGACTTAACAAGATTATTCTAAAATGTGTGTGGAAGATCAATGGTTCATGAATTAGTAAATTTTTTAAGAATAAGGTGGGGCCTTAATACATATTAAGACTATAGTCATTAGATAATGTGGTATTGTTTCTGGAATAGGCAAATAGAGAACAAATCAGAGCCTGGGCATATAGAAGAACTTATGTGATAGGTCATTGGGAGAAGATGTTCTATTCAATAAATGAACATATGTCTCTCAACATATTAATTAATAAATAAATACATTCTGATGAATTGAAATCTTAAATGTAAAAAGAAAAACTAAAAATTTAGATGTTCTATATATCTTTATTAACTTGGTCTTAGAAAGGATTTCTTACACAAGCTACATACAGTTAAAACCGTGAAGGAAAACAGAAAAATCTGACTGTATTTAAGACAAGTAAGAGGGAATTCCCTGGAGGCACAGTGGTTAAAACAGGCTTTCACTGCTGTGGATCTGGTTTTGATTCCTGGTCAGGGAACTAAGATCCTGTAAGTCATGTGGTACAGCCAAAAATAAAAATAAAAGCAAGTAAAGAAACAAATGAGATAAGAAAGCAGTGGTACATATACACAATGGAGTACTACTCAGCCCTTAAAAAGAATAAATTTGACTCAGTTTTAATGAGATGGATGAAATTGGAACCGATTATACAGAGTAAAGTAAGCCAGAAAGAAAAACACCAATATAGTATACTGACACATATATATGGAATTTAGAAGATAGTAATGATGATCCTATATGTGAGACAACAAAAGAGACACAGAGGTATAGAACGGACTTTTGGACTCTGAGGGAGAGGGAGAGGGTGGGATGGTTTGGGAGAATGGCATTGAAACATGTATACTTTCTTGTAAGAAACGAAGCGCCAGTGTATGTTCAATGTAGGATGCAGGATGCAAGGGGCGGGTGCACAGGATGATTCAGGTAGATGATGTGGGGTGGGAGGTGGGAGGGGGCTTTGGCATTGGGAGATTGTGTTCACCTGTGGCTGATTCATGTCGATGTGTGGCAAAACAAATACAGTATTGTAATTAAAAAATAAATAAATAAATGAAAATTTTAAAAAAGAAACAAATGAAACTTTTGTACATTAGATAACACAAGTGAAAAGGCAAGGCGCACACTTGGAAGGCATTTACAACTCAGAGGTGTAAGATTAGTATTCAGAACATTCAACTACTAGAAATCACTTAAAGACAAATGATACAATGTAATGATACAATGTAATAGTGAATGAAGATATGGCAATTCCTAGAAAAGGAAAATGGAATGGCTAATAGTGAGAAGATGCTCAGCTTTCCTGGTAATCAAGGAAATTCAAATTAAAACAAGAAGACATCATTTCATGTTTATCTGATTGGAAAAATTAATAAGACCAATAATATCCAATTTGTCAAAAATTTGGGCAACAGGTACTCTCGTCTACTGCTGATGTTAGTATAAATTGGTTGAGTTTGACAGTATCATGAAAAGTCAAGGTTACAAAGCAATTCCACTTTGGATGTATATTCTAGAGAAACTCTTGTATATACATGTAAAATAACATGTTGGAAAATATTCATTTGTGATGATGATAGCCCAAAATAGAATACAATGAAAATGTCCCTCAAGAGAGGAATGGATAAGTAAACCAAATTCAATGGACTACTATAAGGCAGTGAAAATGAATGACTTACAACTGCATTGTCAACGTGTATAGAAAACATAATTAGCGCAAGAAGAACAAGTTATAGAATGATGTAAATGATGTCAACATAAAGTTTGGAACATATGATACAATACTAGTTATTGATTATGGATAGTTTTATAGGTAGAGAAAGTATAAAAAGCATACATGGGATTAATAAACACTAAATTCAAGAAGAAGGAAGTAAAATTGGAAGGAACTTCAAAGATGTCTATAACATATTTCCTTATTTCTTGAAATTTTCCACCAAAAAAGAAATGGAAAAGATGGACTGGCCTATTTGCTGAACTGAAGTTACATTTTCAGATAACTTTCTGAGTTTCCTTTATAATTCGCAGTGAGCCGTCACTCTCTCTGTAGGAGCCCTTGGCACTGAGGACTAAGGCATGTTGGAGTCTTGCTGACAGCCATCTGCCCAGCTTTCTATCTCCACATTTCTACAATGCAATGGAACTAGTGGAGATAACATGCTTAGCTGGCACTGAGGAATTTAAATCTGGCTGAGAATTTTTATTCTAGGAGTAGGACGGGTGCAGGCTGAAAGCATGGCTCTCTACCGCTGATCTCTGGTGGATGCCGATAAAAGCTGCAGTTTTAAGCACTTAAACACCTCATCTCTCTGTAGGCATCTTCCAATCAAAATGGGTAAATTAATCCGTTGGAATCCCAGATGCTAGAGGGATTGCAACTGAGCCAAATTCTTAAACGAGGGTCTCTTCATGCCCCCCTTTTCTTGCACTGGTTTTCAGTTTTAGAAAAGGTGTTTTGGGGGTAGGCAAAATGAGTTCAGTTCAGTTCAGTTCAGTTGCTCAGTTGTGTCCGACTCTTTGTGACCCCATGGACTGCACCATGCCAAGTTTCTCTGTCCAATACCAACTCCTGGAGCTTAGTCAAACTCATGCCCATGAAGTCTGTGATGCCATCCAACCATCTCATCCTCTTTTGTCTTCTCTTCTCCTGCCTTCAGTCTTTCCCAGCATCAGGGTCTTTTCCAATGAGGCAAAATGAGTGAAGGTGGTCAAAAGGTACAAACGTTCAGTTATAACATGAATAAGTCCTAGGGGTATAATCTACAGCACAGTAATTATAGCTAACTATATTGTGTTGTTTATTTGAAGGTTACTAAGAGAGTAGATCTTTAAACTTCTCATCACATAGTTACAGAAAAAAATTCTGTAACTATGTATTATGATGAACTTATTTGTGGTGATCATTTTGCCACATATACATATCATCATGTTGTACACCAGAATTAATATAATGTTATATGGCAATTATATCTAATTTAAAAAAAAGAAAAGGTGCTTTTAGAATCATTTTAAAAGGTTTGAAATGGTAAGAAATCTATGTTCACAGAGCATAATATACCTTGCTTTACTGAGGATACTTAATTGTGAAAATTTAATTTGGCTGAAAATTTTTAATTCTTGCTTTCTTATTATTTGGACAGCACAAGTCACAATCATTGGCTACTAAAAAGTGTATCCAGTCTTTTTCTCCCTAAAACAAGAGCATTTGGAATGAACACTTAGTAGGACATTTTGGCTCTTTACCACCTTTACCTTTATGCCTTGACTCACAGGTCCTCCTGGATTCTCAAGTGAGGTGAATGACCTTGGAATGCTTTTGTATTTACCAGCAAATGCCTTATTAATTAGACACCCACATTGGCACCCACACTGATACAATGCTCTATTGAGCACCTGACAGATAAGTTTTTAAAGGACAGTCTTTGCCTCAAAGGCTTAAACTCAAGTAGTGCCAGTTGTGTAGGTTGTTGGGTCTTCATCTTTGGCTATACTGTTCACCCCTTTTCTAACCTCCAGATCGCTGGAGCTGTTTGAGTCCAGGACTGCAGTCTCTCCACCACCCCCATGAGCCAAGCAGTGGGTATTCACTACATGCTTTGGCTGAAGGTGGTAGCAAAGAGTTTCTCTGTCTTTAGGAAAACTAATAAGCCTTTGCCATGGGCAGTTGGCTTTTTAACTTCTCAGCTTTTTGTTTTTCTTTTTAAATTTTTTGTATTTATTTTCTCTAATTAATTTTTAAAGTAAAGATGACAGACAATATTATATTAGTAATTTGACATTTATATACATTACAAACTGACTATCACAAGTCTAGTAACCATCTGTCACCATACAAAGTTAGTGTTAATACAGTATTATTGACTATATTCCCTATGCTGTACATGACATCCTCATGATTTATTTCTTAACTGAAAGTTTGTATTATATTAGTAATTTGACATTTATATACATTACAAACTGACTATCACAAGTCTAGTAACCATCTGTCACCATACAAAGTTAGTGTTAATACAGTATTATTGACTATATTCCCTATGCTGTACATGACATCCTCATGATTTATTTATTTCTTAACTGAAAGTTTGTACCTCCTTCACCTGTTTTGCCCTCTCCCACCTTCTCAGTTAGTTTTAATCACATGGTTTTCTGTGGGCAAAAAGCTAGCTATAACTTGTTTCAATAGACTTTCACCCCCAGAAAGGGGAAGTGTGTATGTATGCACATGTGCGTGCTCAGTTGTGTCCCAACTATTTGAGACTCCATGGACTGAGCCTGCCAGGCTCTTCTGTCTATGGGACTTTTCAAGCAAGAATCCTGGAGCGGGTTGCCATGTCCTGCTTCAGGGTTTCTTACTGACCCAGGGATCAAACCTGTGTCACTTTGGTCTCCTGAATTGGCAGGCGGATTCTTTACCAACTGCGACCATCTGGGAAGCTTGTTTCATTAGAGCTGCATGTAGGAAAAGGGAAGTAGTTCATTTTAGCCCACAGTATAGAGCTCTACCAATCAAAAATCCCAAAGGCAGTACCAGGAGCTAATAACACCCACTCACATACTTACTTGAATTCATTTCTTATAGGTTTTTTTCCTGTAAGGGCTTCCCTTTTAGCTCAGCTGGTAAAAGAATCTGCTTGCAGTGTGGGAGACCTGGGTTCAGTCACTGGGTTGGGAAGATTTCCTGGAGAAGGGACAGGCTACCCACTCCAGTATTCTGGCCTGGAGAATTTCATGGACTGTATACTCCATGGGGCTGCAGAAAGTTGGCCATGACTCTTTTTCCTGTAAGGAGTGAAGCCAAAAGCATTCACCTGTGTAAACATGATAAAGTTCTAGTATCATACAACTGAAATAAATAGCAACAGTTTAGAGAAAGTTGTTCTTGGTTAATAGAGGTGTGATCAACACAGTTTAATGTGAGAATTTAATTTCCACCAAAACAGGAGAGTGATGGTCTTAAGAGTGGGTTTCTATCTTCTAGCTTATTACATAGTTAATCAATTTATATCCCAGGCTGCCTCTTTCTTGATGAGGATGGCTTTCACAGTTTCAGACTCTCAGGAGATTTAGGAGGACTTAGCCCTCTCAAAGAGGTGATGTAGGGGGACTTTCTAGTTTGGAAGAACAGGAAGTCAGGCAACTGATACTGAGGGTCATGGTGACTTGTGCAGCCATGTGTGTGGATAGAGGGGGCCTGTCAACAAACTGCACCAGATGCCTCATCATCTTCCCAGGGAGATGTTAGAATGTGGTTGTTTCTCTATTTTCGTTTTTATTTTTTTGCTGGTGGAATGTAAAGTATTATTAATCATCAGATGTGAACTATTCACAGGTATAGTGGAATCCTAAGTGAATAGGGGTGGGGAGAACTTATGTTTTTGGTTTCATTCTCCCATTTAGAGAGCTAGGAAACTAACTGTGCTTCACAACATGACCATTTCTGGTTTGCAAGCAATCCATCCACAAGATATAAGAAAGAACTCTTTCCTTCTTTCTTTCCATTTTTTTTCTTTCCCCTGCTTCCCTCCCGTTTTCCTTCTCATTCACCTAATCATCATCCATCACCCATCCATCCATCCACCCAATATTTACTGAGTACTTCCCATGTGTCAAGCTCCTTAGGCTAGTAGCTATGATCCGGGAATAGAGAGAGTAGAGGCCTGTTCAGGGCAGTCAGGATAGAGAGTAGAGCAGAAAAGTTAGGGAGTTGACAAGACATGAGACTCAGCAGGAGGTGAAGGATGATGATGGAGAAGTCAAAGACAGCTCCTCATTGAAGGTTCTTTCTCCTCCCATTTTGCAGAGTTCTACAGTCTCTGCCAGGAACTCTGGAACTTGTGTACCACCTGAAACAAACAAAATATAGTAAGTACTGCAGTCTTTCTACGTATAACTTTCTACGTATAGCTTAGACTTGCTGCCTCAAAGTTCTGCTGGGCAAGGTTTCACTTGATATGCTACCACGTAGTGACTGTGTATCAGCTTACATTATTAAGAGTTATAAGAAGCTTACATGGCTGAAAAGTATAAATTTTAAATAAAAATTTGAACCTCCAAACTCATATAAGAAAAACTAGTGAAATATTACAGAGCAATCAGATAGTCCAGGAGACCAACTAAAGACTGAGAACACTGATGGCAGAGAAAAGGTATTGGAAATGAGACATAAAAATTTGCTGAGACTAGTCAGATAGAAATACTGAGGGCAAATACTGACGATGGAAAAGCAATAAATATTCTTGTTACAAAGAGCTCTTTGATGCAGGAGTTAAAAATACACTCTAAAGATGATCATGGTAGGAAGATTTCTCTGGCCTCTCTGTTTGAGACATCTACTCTGTTACAAGAGCTTTCACAGCACAGGCAGAGCTCAGAGAGCATGCACAGGAGGACAGCTCTGTACCGACATCTCTGTGTGGCTGAATCGAATCACAGACAACCGTATGTTGCTCTCTCAAGAGCCTGATTATTGAACTCATTAAGTGCATCTACGAACATAATTGTAATATTGCTTATAATGAAATGTATGAATAAATGCATTAATACTATAGTAAAATCTATTAAAATATGTTGGCTGGTGGAGGTGCAAAGCACCAGAGGACAGGGAAGGGAGAATATTCACCTGGGAAGGGTTGTGCCTCAGGATATGGTACAGACATTGATGCTTGCCAAAGAGAGTTCACATTCTCCCCCTGCATGGTCTACTTCCTAAGGCAAGCATGTCTCCTAGAGTAATTTTAGAATGATTTCTAGCAAATAAAAACAAAAATACCTAGAAAGGGGAATGCAGCTAACAGAATTGGATGGTAAATCACTAGAATCCCAACCCAGCAGTCTTCTTTCTGCTTCATACAGCAACTTAAACTTCTACTTCATCTGTTTTTATACTCATCTAAATTCACTCATTTTAGTGTTCAGTTCTATAGGTTCTGAAAGATGGCCTGAGTCATGCAACCTCGCCAAAGTTAAGATGCAGAACTCTCCTGTACCCCTCAGAGCAGCCTGTGCTTCCCCCTTGTAGCCAACCATTCCTCCCACCTTTAACCCTAGAAACCAGTGATCTTGTCTCTGCCTCTTCAGTCTTTTCCAGAATGACATGCAAGTGGAATTATATAGCCGCATAGCCACTTTTAAATTAGAGGTTTTAAGGCTAAGTGAGTGAGTAAGAACAAAACCAGAGCCTATTCCCTGAATATTCTAGTCAAGTAAAATTTACTGTGCCAGACTCCTCACACCTTTCTACTATCCCTCAGAATATTTTTCCTGATTAAAGCAACTTTTGTTTTTCTTTCTCTGGGTCCTAAGTCTCAGTTGCTTAAGAATTTTGGGGGTAGCTTTGCAAGTGTTTTCTGTTTGGTGATGATCATGAGGCATCGTAAGCTATGGGGACAGCATGTGCATGAGATCCTGTATTTTCTCAGCTCTCAATTTGATAAAATCAAGGTCCTGGAAAGACATTAATATTTTTGTTTGCAAATACATTATATCCAAAGTCTTACCCAAATATGTTATGATTTGTTAATAAAAATAAAATTCAATTCTGCATGCAATGAATCTAACTTTTATATAGGAAAAAGTAAGTTCATGAAAATGATGGGTTTGATATACAATCTCTGGCATCAGATGGTGAAACAGATGGTTTGTAAGCACATAGCAAGGAAAACAGCATGGGTTTACTAAGAGCAAGTCATGCTAAACTAGCCTTGTTTCCCATTATGATTGTGAAAGGACTGACACTGATAGAAGAAATTCCTTAAAATCATGTATCTTGATTTCAGTAAGGTTAAAATAGTCCTTGAGGATAAGATGGAGAAAACGCACCAAAATGGTAATGCAGTTGATTTGTTGCTATTTAAACAAGTGGTTTATGGACCAGAACAACCCTGAGGCAGGTATACAGTGGTATGTCAGAGGACTCTAATTGTTCCTTCATTTTATCAGTAACCTGAATGAAATCTGCACATTTTGAGAGATATTGAATACAATGAATATCAAAATCAAGTTTTTTAAGAAGAAAAAAAAAGCAGAGTGGAGCAATACCCCAAACTAATAAAAGATTTTTAATAAAGACAGACGTAAAGTCCTAAATCTGTGCCTTAAAAAATGTACACATATAGAAGGGAGTAATCCACTTCTTGTTAGTTCATGAAGAGAAGACATGGATATTTAAATCAATTTCAAAAGTCAGTCAGTCAGTTCAGTCACTCAGTCGTGTCTGATTCTTTGTGACCCCATGAACCGCAGCACGCCAGGCCTCCCTGTCCATCACCAACTCCCAGAATCCACCCAAACCTATGTCCATTGAGTCAGTGATGCCATCCAACTATCTCATCCTCTGTCGTCCCCTTCTCCTCCTGCCCCCAATCCCTCCCAGCATCAGGGTCTTTTCAAATGAGTCAGCTCTTCACATGAGGTGGCCAAAGTTTTGGAGTTTCAGCTTCAACATCAGTCCTTCTGATGAACACACAGGACTGATCTCCTTTAGGATGGACTGGTGTGCGATGCAAGAGCGGCGGCTGTGTGGCACAGGAGCGGTGGAGAGGAGCTACCCAGCGTCCAAGGTCAGGGGTGACAGCCCTGAGGAGATACCCCACGTCTAAGGTAAGAGAAACCCAAGTAAGACGGTAGGTGCTGAGAGAGGGCATCAGAGGGCAGACAGACTGAAACCACAATCACAGACAACTAGTCAGTCTAATCACACAGACCACAGCCTTGTCTAACTCAATGAAACTAAGCCATGCCTTGTGGGGTCATGGTGGAGAGGTCTGACAGAATGTGGTCCACTGGAGAAGGGAATGGCAAACCACTTCAGTATTCTTGCCTTGAGAACCCCATGAACAGTATGAAAAGACAAAAAGATAGGACACTGAAAGATGAACTCCCCAGGTTGGTAGGCGCCCAATATGCTACTGGAGATCAGTGGAGAAATAACCCCAGAAAGAATTAAAGGATTTCAAAAGTACTGTGAGTCAACTGTGTAAAATGGGTGCTGAATAATAGAATAGTATCTGTATCAGATAAAAATGGTCATCCCACTGTAGTTTCTGTTGGGTCACATCCATCAGTAGAATTGTTTCTAGAACCACATGTCTGATTTTAGGAAAGACATTGACAAAGTGAAGCCATTTCTGAAGATCTGACTGTGCTGATTTGAGTCTGAAGATTCCATCATGGGACAAATAAGGGGGAAGGAACAACACGTAGTGAATGTCTAGTTAGAGCATAAGGGAGAAGATGAAAAGGTTGGAGGTAAATAGGAGGATGAAATAAGAATAGGTTAGCTTCCTAAGGGTTTAAACAATTAGTAAATGTGTAGGAAATGGCCCCAGAACACAAGTTATCTAGGATAGGGAAAGAGTCAAGTAGGGCATTCTACCCCTCTCTTGTTCTGAATAAGGGTGAGGAGTGTGTGTGTGTGTACTTACGTGTGCATGTGTGTATGTTCAGATAAGTAGGTAGCTAGGTGGTGATCAAAGAGTATGTCTTAGGTAGTCTATGTTGCTATAGCAAAATAACACAGACTGGGTGGCTTATAAACAACAGAAATTTATTTCTCACAGTTTTGGAAGCTAAAAGTTTGCAATCAGAGTGCCAGCATGGATAGGTTTTGGTGAGGGGGCCTCGGCCAGGTTGCAGACTGCTGTCTTTTAGTGTATTCTCCCATGGCAGAGAGAGGATGAGAGAATTCTCTCTGGAATCCCTTTCATAAGTATGGTATATAGAGGGCTGCACCATCATGACTTAATGACCTCCTAGAGGTCCTACCTTCTAACACTGTCACATTTAGGGTTAGGATTTCAACATTTTGGGGGTGGGGGTAGACACAGACGTAGCGGCATGTCCTCCTTCTCCCCCTTGCTCCCACCATGCCTCCCCCCAGGACAATCCAGTGTGTCCTTATCATTCCATGTTCACTGTTGTCACTAATTTAGTGCCAAGCCTCATTGTAGGAACTGGAGACACAAGGTTGAATAAATCCATTTTCTACATAAATTGAGCTCACAGTCTGGAGGGGACAAATGGGCATTGTGCCTGCAAGTCGGCCTGCTGAGAACTGAGAAATGAAGTTAGGAATCTGGAGTCACCCAGTCATCAGTCCAGTGGCTAAGTGTCATCTGTACAGACTTTCATAGCTGGAGGGGATTTTGGACATCTGCTTAGTGTATGGATTTCAGACAGTGCCTTGTGGAATCTTTGGGCTCTCATGAAGCGTTCTTAGGGGTTGCTATCTACAAGTGCATGCTAAGTCACTTCAGTTGTGTCTGACTCTCTGGAATGTAGCCCACCAGGCTCCTCTGTCCACGGGATTCTCCAGACAAGAATGATAGAGTGGGTTGCCATGCCCTTTCCCCCTACTTGTAAGGGGGAGATCAAATCAGAAGATGTCAGAGATCCTCCCTTACTCACATTTTAAGCAGAGCAGTTTTACTTCTGTTTTATTTGTTCATTATACACAGATGAATTAACTTGAAGAAAGGGTACTGCTACTGCTAAGCATTTAACCATACTGTAAGGCCATGCAGGGGAAGAGGGAACAATGGCCAAAAGGTATTAGAATTTGTTTGATGCAATTAAAATGTTTTAGTTTTATACCTAGTATGTGTTTATAAAGACTGTTCATTCAGTGGCTATTGAAATACCTGATAAGCTAAGATCCTATGTGCTTCTAAAATCATCCTAAGATTTTCCTTTAGAAGTTTAGCTTTTTCATAGGACTTCAAACTCCCTGAGGGCAAGACTTTGCCCTTTCCATTTCTGTTTCTCAAATGAATAACACTGTGCCTGATACTTATGGGTGTTCCCAATGTTTGCTGAATGTATAAGGAAAGAATTAAATTAATGTATTAATTGGACCTAGAACAGATCTTCTAACTGATTATAGAAAAATAAAATAAAACCTCATTCAATTTTCAATAACCTAATAAGCTGAAAATATATATACATGCACATTGTCCTGCATTAGTAATAACTATAGCAATCAAACTACATATTGATTGACATCGGAGAAGACTGCCATTTGGTTCTGAAGCAGTTTCTTTTCTTTCATCTGTGAGCACCCAGTCTCCCATCCCTTCCT
Organism: Nanger dama; assembly: GCA_917880005.1. Classification (NCBI taxonomy): domain Eukaryota; kingdom Metazoa; phylum Chordata; class Mammalia; order Artiodactyla; family Bovidae; genus Nanger; species Nanger dama. The sequence goes on along the minus strand of CAKJTW010000025.1, from coordinate 21,259,733 downwards.
CGTGAGTCCTGGAATCTAAGTTATAAATAATGACAGAATTCTGCCAAAGATATTTCTCACAGGAGGGATATATAACTTCCTTTCCTGTGAGGCACTGACTTACTAAACAGCCACACTTGTGAATTCCAATTAACAACAGCTTTTGTTCTTTCTGGACAGAGTTTCAGGCAAATATAAAATCTTCAGGATTCCTGTAGCCACTTCTGAGTGTAGGCTGGAAGCATACCATTCTGAATGGTAGCTGAGGTACTTGGTAACCAGCTGATACATGACTATCTGACTTGGGTTTGGCTAGACTGAAGCCTGGACACCATGGTTCTCCTCAGAGAAGATGCATGCTGTGTGTGCAATGAACAAAACACTACTAGATATTGTGTTTTAGTTTACCAAAATTGTTAACCTTTAAAGCTGGCTACTAATACATACTCGCCCCGCCCCTCTAACCGGCCCCCCGCCCCCCGTGGCTACTGACATACTCATAGGAAGAATCTTTAGTAAAGAATAGAAACCAAGGTTTTATATAGACCAATAAGGGGAAGATGATATTCTCAGCAGGGAGTTGACAAGCAGTAGCTATGAATTATCCCAGGAAAGTCTCCTGAAGCTATGGGAGTGATTAAGGGCCCTGCTTTTGATTAACAATTCATAACTCTTAAATTTTCTATGGTCCATTAAGGCACCCCTCTTATCTAGAGTAAATGAAGTAACTTTACAAATTGTTCCTTAGACTTACATTTGGAGGCCATGACTTTATAGGAGAATGTAATTTTCCTCATTCTGGATAACTGAAACAAACCTTGTAGTCAAGTGTAGCTGGGGCATATTGCTTCTTGTCTTATGAATGTGAAATGGTGCGGAAAGCAGAAACCCACTTTTAGACATGAGATTTATGTCAGTGGTACTTGTTTTCCTCAAAATAATCCCATCTCAAAGATGGCCTCCATCTTGTCAATGAAGTCCATCCTCTGAAATTGCTTTTCAGAAGGTGGATCCATATCTTATTCTTCCATCCACATTCATTACATACAGAGCACGTATCATATGACAGGTTGTGCAGATACGTTAGCTAACTGGCCACTGCCCTTATCTTCCAAGACTTACTGGGAAGAGGCACAAGTGTTTCTGGTATATATTACTGCCTAAGAAACTATCCAAACCTAATGCTGAAAACAAAACCAGTGATTTATTTTGCTCATAAATCCCTAATTTTGGCAGAGAGCACAGCATGAGCTCATCTCTGTTCTATATCTTTTGGGGAAATTCAAAGGGGGCAGGGATCACATGAAGGCTTGCTTCACTAACCTGTCTGGAGGTTGATGCTGGCTGTAGGCTGATATCCTAGCTGTGGCTATGGCTATAACACTGCAATATGACCCATCAGTATAGTCCTCCCACTTCTTCACTGTATGGTGATCAAGGTCCAAAAATGAAGAACCCAAGAGAAACCAGAAGAAACTGTATTTTCTGACCTTGCTTCAGAAGTCGCACAGTATCACTTCTAGTGCATTCCGTTCCTCTGGGCAGTGACAAAAGCTCACTCTTGTTCAATAAGAGGAGAATTAGACTCTACCTCTGAATAGGACAAGTGTCAATATGCAAACATGGTTTAAAACTACAATAAGAAAATAAAGTTACCATGAAATGGAAAAGTAGAAAGGGTAAGCACTGGGCTTGGGTAAAACCTAGGGTTAATTCAGTGGTGGGGAGCAGAAAAGGCTTCCTAAAATAAATTATGTACACCTAATTCCTGGGGAGTTAGTTGAGATTAGTCAGGAGAATGGGACAGCATGATGGGAAGAGTGGTACATGTAGAGGAAAGTAATAATAATAGTAATAAAAACTGAGCAAGCTGGCATAGTTACAACTAGTTTGGGAGAACCAGATGTAAAGTATGAGAAAGAGTGACATGGTATGAAGCTGAAGAGGTGGCTACAAAAGCCCTTGTAACTAATTTTATGGGTTTGGACTTTATCCTGCAGGCAAACGAAGGAGTCATTGAAGTGTTTTAAGTAGGGAATGATATGATCAGATTTGTAGTTTATTAAAAAAACAAACCCACTCAGCTGTAGTGTAGAGAACTTATCATAGAGGAGAGCTTGGGGTAAGACAGGCAGTAGATGACTAGTTCAAAGGATGCTGGAGTATCCAAATAAGAGATGATCATGGAGTGGGTTAGAGTCATGATGGGGGTGGGAAGAAAACGCAAAGCCAGGAGATCTGAAGAGTTAGAACTGAAGGGACTTGGTGATTAATGGTTGGTTGTTGGGAGAGAGAGAAAGGAGTCAAGGGTAAGAATAAGATTTTTGCCTTGCATAAGCAGGTGATATCATTCACTCTTTTATGGTTCATGAGGAACAGTTTTGGGAGATAGGACTATGGGATGCTGATGAATTTTCTTTTGAATTTGGTGTAATTGTGGGACATTCAAGTGGGACTATTCATTGGGCTGTTGGATATGTGAAGAGAACTTATACAGGAAGACCGGGCTTTGAAAAAAAAAGATTCGAGAATCATCAGCATACTGAATTTGTAAATGGCAATTGCAGACTTGGGTGAACAGAATCAAAAGAAAGCAAAAAGAAACCTGAATTGCACCAGTTTTTGAAAGAATGGGGAAGAAGGAGAGAACCCCACAAAATGGATGATAAATTAAGTTAAGCAAGTTGCCAGATAGCTAGGAAGTGTGGCATCATGGAAACCAAGGGAAGAATGTTTCAAAAACAGTGAACAATAATAGAGGCTGTAGAGAAGTCAAGTAGCTTGAGAGTTAAAGAGGCCCCTGGGTAACTAAGACAACTGGGCCTCTGACATCTTCTTTTGTCCTGTACCTTTTATGAGGTTAATCTCAGAGCACTGAGGTGTCCCATGTAACTGTGAAAACCAAGTGATAAGTAATATGGAACGTAACTGAAGATTTTGTGGGCAAGTGGGGATGTAGTTATATACTACCTACTGAAACTTGAAAATCTTTACCCATCGCTGTTCTTTCTCCAAAATTTCTCTTCCTTTACCCCTTTTCTTTGTGCACAAGCCTCTTTCTCTAGCTTCTTCAGTACCACCATCCTCCAATATTTTATTTCTTTTCTTGTTCACTCTACCCTTTGCACTTTGTAGGGCCATTAGTAATAAACAATTTTAGAAGTATAATGGTTATGTTTAGCAACCCAGAGTTTCAAAACTAACTAGGCCAAGAACAATTTTAGTGTAGTGGTGGGATGGAAGGCACATTATAGGTGTTAAAAATAAGTTAAACTTCTTGTTAAACATGTTAGACTAATCATATACTTTTATCTCCATTCCCTTTTCAAACCTCACTAAAATGACAGTTATGGCTTCCAGGAAAATGGGCTTTTCAGATCCCCTGCTCTTAGGAGCATAACTCACCAGTGGCCTCAGTTGCTACCCCTCAGTTGCTACCACTGCCTTGATGTCAAGGCCACACTTTCTGTGAGCTGTTCCTGATGGTACATGGTAGGGTTATTAGGGTAAACAGGATTGGAGAAGACCCTGATGCTGGGAAAGATTGAGGGCAGAAGAAGAGGGCATCAGAGGATGAGATGGCTGGATGGCATCACTGATACAATGGACATCAACTTGAGCAAACTCCAGGAGATGGTAAGGGACATGGATGCCTGCTGTGCTGCAGTCCATGGGTGACTGAACAACAGCAACAAAGGGTTACTAATACAACCTCATTACTACAATGCTTTCCTGGTGGCTCAGATGGTAAAGAATCCACTTGCAATGCAGGAGACATGGGTTTGATCCCGGGGTTGGGAAGATCCTCTGGAGGAGGGCATGGCAACCCACTTCAGTATTCTTGCCTGGAGAATCCATGGACAGAGGAGCCTGGGCTACAATCCATCAGGCCGCAAAGAGCTGGACACAACCGAGTGACTAAGCACAGCAGCACAATGCAACCTCATTACTATAAGACTCCTCCAGTGGCAAGATACTGGTTTGAAGCCTCCTCCCTGGCCTGATCAAATCTTTCTTAGAACCACAATGTAGTTCTATATTCTTCCTACACAATCTTCAATTCTTTCCTTCCTTTTTCCTGCAGACATCCAAATTTCATGGTAGTTGGAAGCCTCTGTTGCCTCCCTTTCCTCTAAATAAAACTCTTGTATGTATAATCCAATCTTGACATATGCTTCTCAAAGGACCCAAACTAACACAATTGTAAATTTAAAAGGTAGAAATTCACAAGGAAAAGGAGATGAGATGACAGCAGGAGGGGAAAATTTGCAAAATTCAGCAAAAATTTGCAAGGTGAGGTGAAGTCGCTCAGTCGTGTCCTACTCTTTGTGACCCCGTGGACTGTAACCTACTAGGCTTCTCTGTCCATGGGATTCTCCAGGCAAGAATACTGGAGTGGATTGCCATTTCCTTCTCCAGAGGATCTTCCCAACCCAGGGATCGAACCCGGGTCTCCCGCATTGGAGGCAAACGCTTTAACCTCTGAGCCACCAGGGAAGCCCCCCAGATTTGCAAAAGTCAGCAAAATTCGGAAAGATGGAAAGTTGGTAGATGAGAGGTAACAGTCTTACCAAGGAGAAACTTAGGTACCAACAGAGGGGCTGGCCAACCAGACGGGAGCTGACATGAGTTACCGTCTTCAAAATGCTGAAGAATTAGAGGCATAAAGCCCTGGGGTAAGGCTGAAAATATGAAGAGGTTGGTTGAAAAGTCTGCACACAGAGCAGTTGGCCACCAGATTCCTTCTTTCATGACTAGAATGAACTACCTCTCCTGCAAGGAGACTGAAGATGCCAAGTCTTGGGAACACCAGACACAGTGGAAGGGTGATTGATTGCAAGTCTGTGAGCTGGTGTGAACTCCACCAGTCTCTAGCAGCTTTCAGCCTTCTCCTTAAGAAAGGATCTCAGAATGTCAACAGCCATAGTAATTAATATACCTCCCAGATGGGAAATTAAAGAACTTTTCTCTGGTCTACCCCAAAGAAAATAACAAGTGATATCATCTTTTGAAGTCCCCCCAACACAATCGCCATCAACAGGTACAATCATCATATAGTGAAATCCACCAGTCCATATACTGACTCTCTAAAAGACATAGACAGACAAACAGAAAAGTTAAAAACAAGTCAAAGGAAAAGAGAAACAAGACAGCGGCTGGAGAAACATTTATAGATAAACCTTTTAGTTACTACGTTCAGAGAAATGAGTTGTTTTGTAACCATGAAACAAAAAATAAAACTATGTAAAAAGAAACTGTCAGAAAATAAACAAAATATTAAAAATATGAAGGCAAAAAAATTAAGGAGACAGTTCAATGAATAAAATTGTGGAAATATCCATTAAAGTAACACAAAATGTCAATGAGATTAAAATGGGAAAAAATAAGCAAAAATGGGAAGACCAGTCCAAGAAGTTCAAATTTGAGTAAAAGCAGCTTCCAGAAAAAGAGCAAAAGAAGAAAGAAAAGAAATAAGGAGGAGGGAGGATATGGGCATTATCAAATAGGAGATAATGTACCAGAATTGAAGTCTATGTCTCCAGGATAAAAGGGCCAAATGAATGGCCAACACAATGAATTTAAAAAGACCTGTACCAAGGAACATTTTTGTGAAATTTCAGAACATTGACTCAAAGAGAAGCTCCTAAAATCTTCTGGTGGGAGAAGGAGAAGAGAAAGAGTAAGATACCAATCATACACAAAGCATTAGGAACCAGAATGCCATCTAACATCTCAGTGGCAACCCTAGACTTTAGAAAACCATCATAGCAATCTTTCCACATTTTTAGGAAAAATGTTTTCCAATCTTAAATGCTATACTCAATCAAACTATTAATAAAATTTGTCTGGAATAAAGTTATATAAGATCCTTAAAAATGTACTTTTGATGCAAGTTTTTCAAGAAGCTCCTGAAGGATATACTCCACCAAAAAGTGAATAAACCAAGAAAGAGGTAACTAAGTGTAACCTAACCCAATACAGGAAAGATTAGAGACCTCCAGTTAACTCACACATAAGACACATCAGAAGCCTCCCTCTGCTACCAACAACTTACACTCCCCTTTGTCCAGTTACAGCATTGAAAATTTGAGACCCTAATTCTTACACAATTCTTTTTTTAATGTCTAAATTCCTTACTATCAATCCACTATTATAATGACCTGGTCCAATAATTTCCTTAGTTATCAATAATCTATTAACTCATTCACTTATTGAGTGCCCACTATAGCATAGTTGAATTTGGAGAGAAACAACACGGAAAGAGTAAATGTGAACAATTATTTTCTTTGTGTTTTTGTTAAGCCTTCCTTTCCCAGAGGTCAATGTCTAGTTTGAAAGAGGAACAAAAAAATGTAGATAAAGGGATTTCTCCCACTCTGAATTTTGTATAAGATAGGTATAAGCACACATATCCTCTGATGAATATGGAACCCACTACATGTGCCAGCGTCCTGAAGAATGGGACTTTAAAAACGACCTCTTCTACGGAAACTGTTAAGACCCCAGTGATGCTGCAAGTCGTATTAATTTTCTAAAGCTCATATATTTGAAATCCTGTACCTCTAAGTGCAGAATATTTTTGCCTTCAACCTGCTTTGGGTTTGAGAGATTGTCTGAGTTATAGGTGGTCCAAATATTAACAATATTGGGGTCTGCACATGAGCTTCATAATTTTGATGTGTATTTAAGAGGCTGCTGGTGCTTGTAAGGCATGTTGCAGATACAACTGATGCCAGGGTTCTATCCCCTCTGTCCATCCATGCTCACGGATTCCTGCTGAAGATAATTTCCACAACATAGACAGATTCCCACCCAAGCACCTGGTTCTCTTTTCTCTCTGTAGGGGCTTTCTTGGCACCATGAAGAGCTTGCAGAGCCTCAAACTGGCTCAGCCCAGAAGTCCACAGGCATCAGCACCCATGGGGCACAGGGCAATTCTCAAGCAATGGGAGATGGAAATCAGTGGATAAAACCAGTCTTCCAGTCCACCCATGGAATAATTCTGGGCAGGGCTATCTCTGCTTTTGAATGACTTGAAGTTGACTGACCTTGGGTGTAAGGGAGCAAAATTTGCCACTACAAAATGTGTCTCTTTGGCATGAGATTTATTTTAGGTCGGTTGTTTTTAGGAAATACAGACAATATAGGAAATTTTGTTTTGTTTTTTGTTTACCTCCCCCTTAACTGACTGAAAGAATTTAGATAAAAGTCCTGGTTACAGAAAAAGCACTAGCACCAGAGATATCTACAAAGAATATGGGCCACAGGTGGTAGGGCTTTGAGAAACAAAATCCTCTACATTGTCCCGTTGTCCCTGACTGGCATAAAAGCATATGTTTACCAAACATTTGTTTTTTAAATTGTTTTTCTCCCCTTTGAAGTCCCAGCCTCCTACCCTCTTCTTCTGTCAGATGGTATGTAAATTCAATTGCCTAACTTGTCCTTGGATCTCAAATTCTCATGGAGTTCCCCATATGTACATAAATTTGGTTTTTCTCCTGTTAATCTGTCTCGTGTCAATTTAGTTGTTAGGCCAGCCAGAAGGACCTAGAAAGGTATAGGAAAAGTTTTTCTCCCCAACAGTTGGCATAGTTGGCAGGATTAACTTTGTTCACTGACATTACTTGCTCTGAGGCTATTACTGCTAAGAGATTCAGCCAACATAATGTAAGACTCTTACCACATCAGTCTCCCAAATCTCTGCCTGCAGGGTCTATTGAAAGCCATAATGGTAAGAGCCCTTTATTTTCTTTTTCTAAATTTAGATTAGCAGGAGAAAATATTTGTGGAACTAGTTCCGTAAGTCACAGAGACCCTGGTGAAAGTTTGGTTAATGACGACTCTTGATTTTTATTGATCCTTTTAGTCCCAAAGATGGTCACTGCTTTTCTTTGTCTATTGTATTGTTTGTATTGTTCTGTATGTTGAGATCTTAGCTTTATGACCAGTGAGAGTACTCTAATCTCCACCAGCTGAAAGGTACATGTTCCAGCATGTATTTGGTGGTCGTTGTATTGGACTGAGATTCCAAACAGCTATAGCCAGTTTGTCTGAAGCATAGTTACCAACCTGGGCTTACAACTGGTATCTCTTTGCTCCATGGTGCTAGCTCTCAGTGGGGATTTGTCATAAGTCCAATGAGGGACCTTGTCTTTCCAACCTTTGTTGTCTTATTAGTGCTGAAAGAGTCAAATAGCTGCCTGCCACAGATTAGTGGGTCTGTGACTGGAGATGTCTTATATTCTTGTGGAAAACTAGAGATACCATCTGCACTGCACCATTCTTAGTTCATGGGACAACAAGATCTTTGCTTTCTTAGACTAATTCTGGGAGTGAACTTTCTGGATCTTTTAAGGGATGCATTTTTGCACTCTCGTGTGGAATGCCTCTTGCATGTTTGTTTAAACTATAAAAAGATTTATTAGTTTGAGTCACTATTTCAGAGATCTATAACTCATCAATGGCCAGATGATGGATCCAATGTTTTGGCTATATTTGAAAGAAAAAAAAATTAGAGACCTCTTATTGTAAACAATTGTCTTATATAATCATTTTATGTTACAGCTAGCCTAAGGGACATCCTTAATAAGGTGGAAGGACAGAAATTAGAATTAAAGTAAAAGTTGCTTAGACCTGTTCCTATTTGCCTTCAGATATTTGCAGATACTATGAAAAATCAGAACATTGGAATTACAGTTGTCCTGAACTTAAGAATAAGAAGGAAAAGGAACAAGAGGAACTATTTGGAAACTGGGCAAACAAAAATAATTTTAAATGTCTAAGAACTACGATTTAGTTCTACCAAAAAAAAAAAAAAAAAAGATGGCCAGACAAAAATGTGGGTTCCACCCTGTTTGTAGCTAGATATAGCTGAACAGAAAATGTGAGTTAAACCCCAGTTGCAACTAGGGCCCTACCAAACTGCACCCAGCCCTCAAGGAAATTACAACCTAGAATTACAGTGGCCATTTTGAGAAACATTCCAAGTAGATAAGATCATTTAAAGAGTGCACTTAAAAGCAAGGGCTCCCAAATCAAACAAAGAGAAAAGGATACCTATTTTAATTGGTATGCAGGAAACTTCAAAAGGCTTCTAAATTCCAAAATAGCTTTGTTGAAAGATTTGTTATAAAAGGCAGAAAACAAAATAGAAGGCCACTGGTCTGAGAACTCATGACCACAGGTGATATTCAGAGCCTAATAAGAAAATTTTACGCCTCATCCCCTAAGTCCTGTTCAGCTCAGTTCACTCACTCAGTCATGTCTGACTCCTTGTGACCCTATGGACTGCAGCACACCAGACTTCCCTGTCCATCACCAACTCCCAGAGCTTGCTCACACTCATGTCCATCAGTTCAATGCCATCCAACCATCTCATCCTCTGTTGTCCCCTTCTCCAGCCTTCAATCTTTCCCAGCATCAGGGTCTTTTCCAGTGAGTCAGTTCTTCCCATCAGGTGGCCAAAGTACTGGAGTTTCAGCTTCAGCATCAGTCCTTCTAGTGAATATTCAGGACTGATTTCCTTTAGGATAGACTAGTTGGATTCCCTAAGTTAAATGCACCCAAAGAGAAAGAAAAGCATTACAACATAAGTGGATAGGTAGTTTTGTCCTTTCGCAAGCCACTCAACTTGCAGATTTATTGGAAAGGCTTCTAAGTATTATGGTTTTAGGAAACCAAAGCCTTTCTTGGAGAACCTACATTTCTTCCCTGTGCCTCTGAGATGTAAATGCTCTACAAACTTCAGGTAGATAAATTCTCTTTTTTTCCCTGTTGGCCATGCTGCACAGTTTGCAGGATCTTAGTTCCCTGACCAGAGTCTGAACTCATGCCCCTTGCAGATTCCTAACCACTGGACCACCAGGGAATGCCTAGGGAAGTGATCCTTTTTAAAAAATTTATTTATTTTTAATTGGAAGATATTTGCTTTACAATATTGTGTTAGTTTCTGCCATGCACCAACATGAATCAAATGTTTTTCAAGTTCTTGTGATCTAGGATTAATCTTTAGAAAATAGAAGCAAGTTTATTGATTTCATGAAAACAAGCATGTCTTTAGCATTACCAGTGCTTTGTTACTTTTATTCTACTTAGATTTACTAAAAGTCAGATAAATTCATGTTATCTCTATTGCAAAATTTGCAGCCAGAAAAAAAGCTGTGTTGATGGTTGACTTTGTTTAATGTCTCATGAAGTATTTTTTTTCTGTAGGTAATTGAAATATAATCATTTAGAATAAATAAAATTAAATAGATATATATAGGATCAATGTTTTAAGTAATAATTACATATCATTGCATATATACTTTAAAATAGCTTTCAAAATCTTTTTGGTTACTAGAAGCTTTAGTGTTCTGCTAAGTTGAGTTAAATTAAAGAACTTAATGAGTTAAGTTCCTTGAATATCTAAATCGCTTCCAAATAAGATAAAATACTGAAACATTAATTGCTGAATAAGTCTAAGTTTACTTACTTACCTACTTTTGACCTCTTATTACAGAGGAACTAAAGATGTTTTTAAACCTGTTTTGGGCCAATTTGAAAACATCGCTATGAGGAAACATATATTTCTAGAAATTTCTTAATGTATTCATACATTTGTCAATAAAAAGAATGCTGGTATATTCGCAATTGCTTACATCTTAGTTTTTATTATAAATTAAGGTTTCTAAGGGTTAAGTATTCTAGTACATGATTAAAGCTACTAGAAATGATGCAGTAAGCAATTCTACATACCTGGAAAGTAGAATATATTTGGGGGTAAGAAAAAGTGTGAGATATGGAGATACTTTCTTTGTTGGGTGATATGAAAGTGACTTTGTCCTAAAACTGATTATTTCTAAATGGAAAAGAAAACATGGGGCTGGTGCACGGGATGATTCAGGGAGAGGATGTGGGGTGGGAGGTGGGAGGGGGCTTTGGCATTGGGAGATCGTGGACACCTGTGGCTGATTCATGTCAATGTATGGCAAAACAAATACAGTATTGTAATGTAGAATAAAGCATTAAAAAAAAAAAGAAAACAAGTGACAAACTAAAGTAGACACAGAAAGTTGTAGAAGGTTTGTGGAAAAAGGAGTATTTGGAAAGAAATTGTATGTGTGGTCAGGACTAGATAAGATTGGAATGAATTTATTTAAGTAAATGAATGTTAATATCAGAGGTAACCTAGTGTGAAATTAGAATTGGGTTTTCTCTGTTAAAAGGATAAAGTGTTATTGAACTATTGGTCTGCTCTTGATAAGTAATATAAAAGGTTTTTCTTTATTTTTAAAAACAGCCTGCCTAGAAAATTATGTTTTGTCAAAATAATTTCCTGTGTTTTCTGTTTTCATCAAGGCTTTGATTACTTAAGTAAACCAAGTCTTCTCGATATTAAGAGTAAGATTGCTTAGAACTATGTAACTTTCTGTATTTGCCTGTAAAATCTTAGTATGATTAAGTGGATAACTAAATATTTTTCACAATCATCTATGATTCTATTTGACCAACTGTTTTAAAACCTTTTGATGTTTTTGACATACTTCCCAAAACCAAATTCTAAATGAAGTTCTTTTTGATCTCAGGTTAACTTTGAAATTTTCAAGAATTTTCCTGGAACATTGTGAAATATGTATTCTCTCTCTTTATGAAAAGGGAGAAGTTAAGCTAATTAATCTTATTTGGTATGTTAAATTACATGGAAACCATTGTCAAATAAGAAGTAATACTAAGCCTTCCGTATGTTGTATCTGTATTATAAGTGTTTCAAAAATTATGGGAAATTACTAAAAATCCAGTGTGTTCTGGTGTAATGTTGTCATCATAAATTCAGTTATCTTAAAGTGTTGTACATCACAAAAATAACTACACTTCCTTATCAAATGAATTCTAACAATAAGCATTTAAGGTCTTTTATAATTTATAGATGACTTCCCTGGTGGCTCAGACAGTAAAAGCATCTGCCTACAATGCAGAAGACCTGGGTTGGGAAGAGCCCCTGGAGACGGCAATGGCACCCCACTCCAGTACTCTTGCCTGGAAAATCCCATGGGTGGAGGAGCTGGGTAGGCTACAGTCCATGGGGTCGCAAAGAGTCAGACATGACTGAGCAACTTCACTTTCACTTTCACTATAATCTATAGACAGGAGTCATTTTACTCTGATGCTTTTGCAAATATGCTTCATCTTCAAACAGATTCATGGAGAGGACTTCTCACACATATTCCAGAATACAAGTTTCTGATAAACTTTCAGATTTTAAAACATTAATTAATTAATTTTATTTTTGGTTTTGTTGCTACGGGGTGGGGTGAGGGGGCTTTCTCTAGTTGCAGAGAGTGGGGGCTGCTCCCTAGTTGTGGTGCATGGGCTTCTCGTTGTGGTGGCTTCTCATGTTGCAGAGTACAGGCTCTTACTGAGCACACTGGCTTCAGTAGGTGCAGCAAACAGACTTATTTGTTGTGGCACACAGGCTTAGTTGCTCTACAAAATGTGAAATCTTCCCTGACCAGGGATCAAATCTGTGTCCTCTGTATGGGCAGGTGGATTCTAACCACCAAGGAAGTCTAAACTTTCAGATTGTACCACTGAACTGGATAAGAACCCGATCCCTAATCCTTATGGCAGAAAGTGAAGAGGAACTAAGAAGCCTCTTGATGAAAGTGAAAGAGGAGAGTGAGAAAGTTGGCTTAAAGCTCAACATTCAGAAAACGAAGATCATGGCATCCGGTCCCATCACTTCATGGGAAATAGATGGGGAAACAGTGGAAACAGTGTCAGACTTTATTTTTTGCGGCTCCAAAATCACTGCAGATGGTGACTGCAGCCATGAAATTAGAAGACGCTTACTCCTTGGAAGAAAAGTTATGACCAGCCTAGATAGCATATTCAAAAGCAGAGACATTACTTTGCCGACTAAGGTCCATCTAGTCAGGCTATGGTTTTTCCTGTGGTCATGTATGGATGTGAGAGTTGGACTGTGAAGAAGGCTGAGCGCCGAAGAATTGATGCTCTTGACCTGTGGTGTTGGAGAAGACTCTTGAGAGTCCCTTGGACTGCAAGGAGATCCAATCAGTCCATTCTGAAGGAGATCAGGCCTGGGATTTCTTTGGAAGGAATGATGCTAAAGCTGAAACTCCAGTACTTTGGCCACCTCATGTGAAGAGTTGACTCATTGGAAAAGACTCTGATGCTGGGAGGGATTGGGGGCAGGAGGAGAAGGGGATGACAGAGGATGAGATGGCTAGATGGCATCATGGACTCGATGGACGTGAGTCTGAGTGAACTCTGGGAGTTGATGATGGACAGGGAGGCCTGGCATGCTGCGATTCATGGGGTCACAAAGAGTTGGACACGACTGAGCAACTGAACTGAACTGAATGGAGAAATTGATAACTTCATAAATCTGATAATAAAAGATCAAGATCAATAATAATTAATTACATGGGACTAAAGGAACTGATAAAGATGATTATATTTTTTTGCAATTTTTTAAATTTGAAACATTGCTGATTTTTAAAAATATTTTGTTTTCCAAATACAAAGAAGCCTTTCCTCTTAAGCTAACTATAAAGAAGCTAACTATGACCTAGAGTAATTTGTTAAACTATATCTTTATAAGTAGAATAGAAACATCTGTCTTTTTCTCCCTACCTGATTCCTCCAGAATTCAGAAACTCTCCATGAGTATTCTTATTTTCATGGCAATGTAGTTATTTGCATAAGTTCAATAAGAGTCTGTTCTTCTTGAAATAGGACACAATAAGAAACATTGGTTGTATTGCCAGGGCTTTGACTGCAGTGTCCTATTTGAGAGAGCATGCTTAGACTCAGATATTACCAGACAGCCTTAAGGAACTAAAGTTGACTTTATGAAGCCAATTAAAAGCCCCTTGGAAAAACAGCCTAGTACCTTGCTTAGGGTTCTCAGCAGTCCCACCAGGTGAGTAAAGAAGGTTACTTCCTGGGAGGTGCAGGAACTGCAAGCTGTTTTGAGCACCTCAAGAAGAGAGAAATTCATCCAAATCTATAGGTAGTGTAATAAGTCCAGTGGCAAATTCTTGACTTGGCTTCCTAGCATTGCTGTTGTTCAGTTACTAAGCCATGTGCAATGTGAAATTCCTTATGAAAAATTCCAGCAGAGTAAATGTAAAAGTCTATATGACCAATTACTATTCTTGCTTCACTTTTGTAAATGACTAGGCCATGTGCATTGAAGCTAGACCTATTTTTGCAAACAAATTAGTCTTAATTTGGCTGTCATTTTAGAGAGAAAAATTATGTTTCAGTGATACATTTGTGGATATGAAATTCCACAATTGTCTTTGAGGTTTGTTTTCTACATGTGAATTGTTCTAAATCCTGAGGATTATTCTAGTTGTCTTATATTTGGCTATAAATTTCGAAATTAATTTTCCCAATTTCTCCCATCCTTTTGACTTGAAATCACTGAGAACTAAAATTGCCCTTTTCCTGAAGTCCTACAAACTGAAGCTAGTCAAAGCTATAAACTTCAGAGAAATCATCACAATACTACATGTTTATTATTATTGTTATTTTTATTATAATATAGTTGCTTTACAATGTGCTAGTTTCTGCTGTATAGCAAGGTGAATCAATTATACATATACATCCATCCACTAGTTTTTAGATTTCCTTCGCATTTAGGTCATCACGGATCACTGAGTAGAGTTCCCTGTGCTACACAGCAAGTTCTCATTACTTATCTATTTTATACATTATATAATGTATATATGTCAATCTCAGTCTCCCAATTCGTCCCATTACCTACCCCACCCTTGGGAACCATAAGTTAGTTCTCTACATCTGTGACTATAGGTTCATTTGTACCACTTTTCTATATCTAGATATTTTTCTCTTTCTGACTTCATGTATGACAATCTCTGGGTCCATCCATGTCTCTGCAAATGACACTATTTCATTCATTTTTATTGCTGAGTAATATTCGTGTATATATGTACCACATCTTCTTTATCCATTCCTCTGTTGATGGACATTTAGGTTGCTTCCATGCCCTGGTTGTTGTAAATAACTCTTCATATTTAGACAATTTTCTTTGTGCCTGTTGCTGTGTGAGTCGGTCAGCGTGTTTACCAGTTTGCCTGATAACATCATAAGAGACACTCAATCAATCTACAAACCAGGGAAATCTGATTGTCACTGCCTGCTCTCATTTTATCTAAATGCTTTGAACTGGACATCTAGAAATCTTCTCAACTTGTTGCCTTCAGAAGTTTGAAATAAGATTATGGTCTGCTCTAAACATTAACCATTGTTTTTCTTTTGTTTCCATAGAAATGCCTCTAATTAAATACCTGATTGCTTCTACCATAGGCCTATCTTGGGGAACCTCACTGCATCATGGTCTCCTGGAATGAGTTTAACTGAACTAACTTATTTTCAGGACTAAGAGACTGATTCATTAAGATGAAACAGTCTACCAATTCAACTTTTGGTCTGTGAAACTTCATGGGGAACTTGTGGTGGGACTATAGGGGAAGAAAATATCCTTCCCCACTCCTAAGATGTGCCTCTTTGACAAGAGGATTATTTTAGGATGATTATTTTAAGAAGCAGAATACTGGAAAAGTCATTGTTTTTGCTTCCCTCTTAACCACCTGAAAGAATTTAGATAAAGGAAACAATCCAGACAGGGCACTACCAATAGAGATATCTGCAAATATGAGCTCAGGATTACAGGGGGAACTTGACAGGGCCTGGAGGGCAAAGTCTTCTTTATGTCCTATTGTCTGCATGGCCGAGCAAACATTTGTTTACCAAACATTTGTTTTCTCCATCTTCCTGTAAATCATTTTCTTTCTCTCTGAAGCCCAAACCTCTACCTGCTTCTCTTCCTCTCAGATGGCATGTAAGTCTTGATTGCCTAACTTGTTCTTGGGCCTTATATTCTTAAGGAGTTCCTGTACATACATTAATTTTGGTTTTCTCCTGTTAATTTGTCTTATGTCAATTTACTTATAGGTCATCCAGAGGAACCTAGAAGGGTGGAGGGAAAATATTCATCTTCAGCAAGAGTGACTGCTCTCCTTAAATTTTGCACCTTGACTGCCTCATTCATTCCTCTCGGGTCCTGGTTCTGATTCTGAGGCAAGTTCCTCGTAGTTTTTGAGAGGGTTTTCAGCAGAACTGAGCCCTCATAGCTCACAGTTAATAACCTACTTATTAACATACGTTTTGTTTTTCTCTTTTCTTTGTCATCATACTTTCTCACTGGTGCACTCTGGAATTGCCTTTCACCCATTTGCTCCTCAGCTTCTACTCCTGAGGGAATGTAAGCTAAGACAAGCATCTCTTAAAATGGTGTTTCCTTGCCCCACCCCCAATCCACCAGTGATTTATTTAAGCTTATGATCAGCTTGTGATATCATTCCATTAGCTGTAGAGGTTTATCTTCTCTGAGACAGATCTGGGGCTCAGATGTTCTGGTGCTCAGGGTTAGGCAATTACATCCTTTCAAAGACCTCACTGTACAAGTTCAAACACATACATGTGGGCACTTTTGTTTTGGGGGTGATTGAGGAAAGAGATGTTGAATGTTGTTGCTCCTGTTTTGTTTCTGGTTGGAGAGGCGTGAGGGAAGATAAAGACCATGGAAGGATAAGAAAGCAAGAATTGGCTGGATAATTGCTTCAGACTTTCCCTTCACTTTGGCCTATGGCTGAAGGCCTGGCTGTGAGCCCCTGTGGGACTGATGCCAGAGCAAGTAACAGAGTCCTTGTTCAGACAGACTGGAAGCTTGGGGTACACACAGTCCTGCTTTAGGACAAAGGTGGCCAAAGGCAGCACGCATGAGCCACACATGCCCTGTGCTCTCTTTCCCACTTCTGCCGCACCCCAGTCCCCCAAGACCACAGTGTTCATTCTGGATCAGAGACCAGTCTGCAGAAATAGAACCAGTGGAACATCAGGGAAGACCTAGGGCAGGGCAGCTGGACTAACAGAGAGCCTATATCTTGCATAAGGGGCTGGTGCACTGCAGTCTGTCTATGAGCAGGACGAAGCAAAGGACCTTTGGGAGGGGGTTAAACTCCTGAATGAGCAGGGAGAGGAATGGGACTGACAAAATTTAGGAGACTTTGTCCATATGACCTAGTTTGTACTCACAGGCAGGTGAAGCCTGGGCTATTTAGCTAAATAATGTTTGCTATAAGTTTGCTGGCACTCATATGATTTAATCAACCTGTCCAGCAAAAAGCCCTTGAGTCAATTATCCTGGGCTCTAGCCCTGTCACCAATAATAACCTTGGGCAAGTCACGTGACTTCTCTGTGCTTCAGTTTCCTTCATCTTGTAATGACCTCATTGGGAAAGATGAATGCTGAGGTTCTTTTAAATATTAAGAAAACCAGAGTTCTTTCTCCAGAAATTACTATTGATCACACAGAGTCCTAGAGAATGTCACACCATGTGGCCCTGTCTTGGAGTTCAGATCTTATTTCTTTTATAGTGAGCCTGGGATCTTATTTCTCTTATAGTGCTCTTGGATAAAATGTCAGGTTATGGCCAGATATGGTGGAATTGAAAGGGAGTGTAAGCTGCAGCTTTTGTGAATGTCTACTTTGGGACTTTATTTTAAATGTTTAAGAGACAACTCTTAAACTGATATTTTATTGTCTTTGGGACACCAGGCCTTTATTAAGTTCATTGTAAATCATACATTTGAGCATGAAATATAGGCTGCCAAGGTGGCAACTAACTGCACCCATTTGTGGTTAGCATCACTACGAACAAAGCTAGTGGAGGGGATGAAATTCCAGCTGAGCTATTTCAAATCCTAAAATATAATGCTGTGAAAGTGCTGCACTCAATATACCAGCAAATTTGGAAAACTCAGCAGTGGCCACAGGCCTGGAAAAGGTCAGTTTTCATTCCAATCCCAAAGAAAGGCAATTTCAACGAATGTTCAAACTACTGTACAATTGCACTTATCTCACACTCTAGCAAAGTAATGCTCAAAATTCTCCAAGGCAGGCTTCAATAGTACATGAACTGAGAACTTCTAGATATTCAAGCTGAATTTAGAAAAGGCAGAGGAACCAGAGATCAAATTGCCAACATCCATTGGATCATAGAAAAAGCAAGGAAGTTCCAGAAAAACATCTACTTCTGCTTTATTCACTACACCAAAGCCTTTGACTGTGTGGATCACAGCAAACTGGAAAAATCTTCAAGAGATGGGGACACCAGACCACCTTACCTGCCTCCTGAGAAATCTGTATGCAGGTCAAGAAGCAACAGTTAAAACTGGACATGGAACAACAGACTGGTTCCAAATTGGGAAAGGAGTCTTTCAAGGCTGTATATTGTCACGCTGTTTATTTAACTAAAGGCAAAGTACATTATGCAAAATGCCGGGCTAGATGAAGCACAAGCTGGAATCAAGATTGCCGGGAGAAATATCAATAACCACAGATATGCAGAATGACACCACCCTTATGGCAGAAAGTGAAGAGTAACTAAAGATTCTCTTGATGAAAGTTAAAGAGGAGAGTGAAAAAGCTGTTTTAAAACTAAGTTCAGTTCAGTTCAGTCGCTCAGTCGTGTCCGACTCTTTGCGACCCCATGAATCGCAGCACGCCAGGCCTCCCTGTCCATTACCATCTCCCGGAGTTCACTCAGACTCACGTCCATTGAGTCCGTGATGCCATCCAGCCATCTCATCCTCTGTCGTCCCCTTCTCCTCCTGCCTCCGATCCCTCCCAGCATCAGAGTCTTTTCCAATGAGTCAACTCTTTGCATGAGGTGGCCAAAGTACCAGAGTTTCAGCTTTAGCATCAGTCCTTCCAAAGAAATCCCAGGCCTGATCTCCTTCAGAATGGACTGGTTGGATCTCCTTGCAGTCCAAGGGACTCTCAAGAGTCTTCTCCAACACCACAGCTCAAAAGCATCAATTCTTCAGTGCTCAGCCTTCTTCACAGTCCAATTCTCACATCCATACATGACCACAGGAAAAACCATAGCCTTGACTAGACGGACCTTAGTCGGCAAAGTAATATCTCTGCTTTTGAATATACTATCTAGGTTGGTCATAACTTTTCTTCAAGGAGTAAGCGTCTTCTAATTTCATGGCTGCAATCACCATCTGCAGTGATTTTGGAGCCGCAAAAATAAAGTCTGACACTGTTTCCACTGTTTCCCCATCTATTTCCCGTGAAGTGATGGGACCAGATGCCATGATCTTCGTTTTCTGAATGTTGAGCTATAAGCCAACTTTTTCACTCTCCTCTTTCACTTCCATCAACAGGCTTTTTAGTTCCTCTTCACTTTCTGCCATCAGGGTGGTGTCATCTGCATACCTGAGGTTATTGATATTTCTCCTGGCAATCTTGATTCCAGCTTGTGCTTCATCCAGTCCAGTGTTTCTCATGATGTACTCTGCATAGAAGTTAAATAAGCAGGGTGACAGTATACAGCCTTGACGTACTCTTTTTCCTATTTGGAACCAGCCTGTTGTTCCATGTCCAGTTCTAACTGTTGCTTCCTGACCTGCATACAGATTTCTCAAGAAGCAGGTTAAGTGGTCTGGTATTCCCATCTCTTGAAAAATTTTCCACAGTTTATTGTGATCCACACAGTCAAAGGCTTTGGCATAGTCAATAAAGCAGAAATAGATGTTTTTCTGGAACTCTCTTGCTTTTTCCATGATCCAGCGGATGTTGGCAATTTGATCTCTGGTTCCTCTGCCTTTTCTAAAACCAGCTTGAGCATCAGGGAATTCACGGTTCATGTATTGGTGAAGCCTAAGATCATGGCATCCAGTCCCATCACTTCATGGCAAATAGGTGGGGAAACAATGGAAACAGTGACAGATTTTATTTTGGGGGCTCCAAGACCACTGCAGATGGTGACTGCAGCTATGGAATTAAAAGACGTTTGCTCCGTTGAAGAAAAGCTATGACCAACCTACACAGCATATTAAAAAGCAGAGATATTACTTTATCAATAAAGGTCTGTCTCGTCAAAGCTTTGGTTTTTACAGTAGTCATGTATGGATGTGAGAGATGGACCATAAAGAAAGCTGAGTGCCAAAGAACTGATGCCTTTGAACTGCGGTGTTAGAGAAGATTCTTGAGAGTCCCTTGGACTGCAAGGACATCAAACCAGTCCAGTCCATCCTAAAGGAGATCAGTCCTGGGTGTTCATTGGAGGGACTGATGTTGAAGCTGAAACTTCAGTACTTTGGCCACCTGATGCGAAAAAACTGACTCATATGAAAAGATACTGGGAAAGATTGAAGGCGGGAGGAGAAGGGGTCGACAGAGGATGAGATGGTTGGATGGCGTCACTGACTCAACAGAAATGAGTGTGAGCAAGCTCTGGGAGTTGGTGATGGACAGGGAAGTCTGGCATGCTGCAGTCCATGGGGTCACAAAGAGTTGGACATGACTGAGCAATTGAAATGAACTGAATTGAACAAATTCAAAAATGCCTCTTACTGCTATCTGCTTATTCCCTGATAGACTGATTTCTATCCCATGCTTATAACTGACACCTTTTTATTATTTTTATTCCCCACAGAGTTGGCCAGCTGTTGTTTCAGAAAGTTAAATGTCTTGCCTCCAGTGTAGTTATTATGGCATGGTGTCACTGCTTTTGAAAGTAGAAAGTCCACCTCCCCCATGCCATAATCTGGGGACCCTAGGCTGAGACTTCTCCAAGGGGGCAGCCTCTCCTGGCCCAGGTTTTGATCTGGGTGGTACAGCTGAGCTGACTGTGAACTGTCCATTCATTTCTTATTAGCAGCCAGGCTGGACAGTGATCAAACAAGACTAGTCTGATGATACAACAGACTGCTCTGTTTCAGAAGTAATTTTTAAGGAAGGATGTTGTCCTGAGGCTGCCCAGCATGGATGCTGAAAGCAAACAAAAATCACATGTGGTCTAATCAGAGGATCAGTGGGAAGGCACAAGATGAAAAATAAACTTTTAAAAGCATATTACTCGTTTCTGAATATGCCAATACAACCTAACAACCCAGTAATATCTAATACTTATTGAATGCTGACTATTTATCAGCTATGTTCCAAGTATCTCAATGTATATTAACTCACTAATCCTTAGCACAAACCAAGGCAGGTACTATTGTTTTCCTCACTTCATAAATGACAAAACCCAGCCACAGAACTAGAAAATAACTTGACCATCCAGCTGCTGAAGGGTCAAAACTGGGATTTGAAAGCAGACCATTTAGTTTCAATGTTCACACTAATTGCTATACTTCTTTAAGAACAAGAATGTTTTTGTCTGTTTCGCAAATGTAGAAAGGAATGTTGTTCATTTTAACTATTTCAGGCCAAATTAGAAGTGGAGGAGATATAAGGGAAAAAACATGTTTTTTTCTTTTTTTGTTTTGTATTTATATGGGATGATGGAAGTGAATTAAACTTATTGTGGTAATCATTTCACAGTATGTGTAAGTCAAGTCATTATGTTGTACACCTTGTGGTGGCCTGTGTTAGTCACTCAGTTGTGTCTGACTCTTTGTGACCTCATGGACTATAGACTGCCAGGCTCCCTGTCCATGGAATTTCCCAGGAAAGAATACTGGAGTGGGTTGCTATTCCCTTCTCCAGGGTATCTTCCCTACCCAGGGATCGAACCTGAGTCTCCTGCATTGGAGGCAGATTCTTTACCATCTGAGCCACCAGGGATACACTTTCAGTTCAGTTCAGTTCAGTTCAGTCGCTCAGTTGTGTCCGACTCTTTGTGACCCCATGAATCGCAGCATGCCAGGCCTCCCTCTCCATCACCAACTCCCGGAGTTCACCCAAACTCATGTGCGTTGAACTGGTGATGCCATCCATCCATCTCATTCTCTGTAGTCCCCCTCTCCTGCCCCCAATCCCTCCCAGCATCAAAGTCTTTTCCAATGAGTTAACACTTCGCATGAGGTGGCCAAAGTACTGGAGTTTCAGCTTCAGCATCATTCCTTCCAAAGAAATCCCAGGGCTGATCTCCTTCAGAACACAATGCTGCATGTCAGTTATATTTTAATAAAACCGAAAGAACGAAGGAAAATAGAGGAAGAGAGAGTTGAACCAAGTGAAGGCTCCAGTGAACCGAGCCTTGTGCAGAGCTTCTCAGCCCTCCTGAGCTGGTCTTGTCCAGCCTCTGTGCCTTGTGTGCGGCCCCCGAGCTGGGTGACTTTCCTGAGCCCCAGCCATGGTAGGAGACTGCACCCATCTTGATTTGTTCAACTCCCGATAACTTTATGCCTTTATACACCCTCCCTGGAAAGCTTTTCTTCCATCTTGGTGAAATTGTCAGCTTTTTAGATTCAGCTCAAATGTTAACTCCTTTTTGACACTTTCTCAGACTTTTCATAGTAGCACCACGTACCCAAGTGGTGCTAAAGAACTTGTCTGCCAGTGCAGGAGACATGTGAGACGTGGGTTCAGTCCTTGGGTTTGGAAGATTCCCTGGAGGAGGACATGGCAGCCCGTTGTAGTACACTTGCCTGGAGAATCCCAGTGACAGAGGAGCCTAGTGGGCTGCAGTCCATAGTGTGGCAAAGGGCTGCCATGATTGAAGTGACTTAGCACACACACTTTTTATCCTGGGTTGTTGCTTGTTTGTGCTTCCTCATCACCTGGCTTATCCCTTTGTCAAAGCTTGTTAAAAAACAAAAGTTCAACTGAGTAATGTGAAGATCTAATTGATTTTATTGGGCAATTCATGAATGGGGCCGCATCCCATCTAGCAAGCAGATGGGCACTCCAAAGGGGTTGTACGGAATAGAAGGCTTTTATAGGAAGAAAGGTGGGGAAAGGGAGCTATTAGCAAAAGAACTTATTTTTTGGATAGGAAATCTTTTGGTGGGATGTGGAAAAGGAACAGCCAATTTTATCTTACAGACTGACTCTTCTCTTAGGTGTAGAGAGGGTGTAGCTGAATAGAAAACTTCAGATTGGTTGATTGATTACATTTCTGGTGTAAGGTGAAGCTGCGGTTAGGTTAGATATTAAATCTAGGTTTGGTATCATGGGCACAAGTAACACCATTTGGGCCTATGTTTTTTGTTGTTGTTTGGTTTTGGTTCTTTATTAACAGTTTGTTTCAGGTAGTGTTGAAATTGTTTTCTCTCTCCTTACTGAACTGCTTCAAAGAGCTTAGTGGGCTCCTTCAAATCATGGTAGCATCTAGCAAAATGTGTGCTATAAATGTTTCTTGAAAAAAAAAGTCTAAAGCAAGTATTTCTATAAGTAAATAGGGTAGGGGATCCCCAGAGAAAGAGAATTAGGCATGACTTTCTTTACATAAGATAAGCCAATTTTGGCCTAAGCCATTTTGTGATCTAAACCTGGCCAAAGTGTTTGCCCTTGAACTAGTCTCAATAAGTCTTAAGGGAAGTGAGGGAATATAGGAACAAAGAAAAAACAGTCAAGAAACCAGAATTTAGCAATAAAACAGAACCCTAGATGGCTCAGATGGTAAAGAATCTGCCTGCGGTGCAGGAGACTCAGGTTCAATCCTGGGTCAGGAAGATCCCCTGGAGGAGGAAATGGCTACTCACTCCAGTATTCTTGCCTGAAGTATTCCATGGATGGGCTACAGTCCATGGGGTCACAAAGCGTCAGACACAACTGAGTTACTAACATTCTTTCTCACTCTAATTCCTCCTCAAAGGACATGCATCAGAATCTGATACACTTCTTTGAGTTCTGCAGGAACTAAGGTTCCCACCTGAGTGGAGACTGGTAACTACATGTTGAGATCCTAGACTGGTCAGAATCTGAGGAATAATGATGCTGATCTATGCTGACCCTCCTGACTTCAGTCAACTGACGCTTGTACTCTGTCGACCTTTGCCCCTGTTCTAAGCTGAAGTCTCCTCTGTTCAAACCCCTACATGAAGGTGCATGTACCATTAGCTTAAAACTTCCCCCAGTTCTGCTATGGGAAAGATCCCTAGTGTTTTCCTTATTTGCTGCAAGTAATAAATCCATCTTCACTTTTTTGGCTTCACACCCACTAAGAGGTGAACCCAGTTTTCAGGTAACGTTCCCATCATTAGATAACAATGGGCATTCAGAGATTTCTGTCTTCAGGCTTATGTAAAGAACTTTATTTTTGGTTCTGATTATCCTAATAATTTTGTCAATCCTTTCACCTATTTTGGCTTGTTTGCATAAATTATTGACATTTTATAAATATTTGACTCTTTGATAATGAGATTATGCTAAATCACTTCAGTCGTGTTTGACTCTATGCGACTA
This sequence comes from Nanger dama, assembly GCA_917880005.1. Lineage (NCBI taxonomy): Eukaryota > Metazoa > Chordata > Mammalia > Artiodactyla > Bovidae > Nanger > Nanger dama. The sequence continues at coordinate 21,235,516 of CAKJTW010000025.1, read as the reverse complement.
ACATACAAATTAAGCAGTGACTCTAAAGATGGTGATGTTGATGGTAAAGCATATATATATATATATGTATATATATATATATATACACACACACACACACACATAAGTAACACCTTTATTTTCAGGATCAGCTGTAACACCCTCTCTTTTCATTTTACCAGTTGGGCAGGTATTCAGGTAAAATCTTCTGGAAGATATGCTGTTCCTATCCTGGACTTGACAGGAGTTTGGAATTTTTGACATAATCTAATGAGCCTTGGAGGTTCTTAGAGTCTTTAAGTAAAGATTTGAGCATAATTTATAAAATATAGAGAAACCATTGCTTGATTTTACTAAAGAGTGAAAATGACAATTGGTTATAATTTCTGGCTTTGCTCGAAGTATAACTCTGCTGTTTTCCTAAATAGTTGCTAACCTCATCAAGGATGCTTGGCTCCTTGTGACTCAGGCCCCTCAACTTCGTTTATCTTTCTTTCTCCTCCATCAGAGAGTTACCATCTCCTGCTGCAATGCTTTCATAGTTGGTCATCTGCTTTGCTGCAGATCCTTATAGACTCCTTCTTCAATCATAGTTTTTCTTTACTATGTTCAGTTTACTCTATTGTATATTAATATTTTTCTCTTCTATAGTTTTTTCCTTAGTTCTCCCCAACACTGGACCCCCTGCCTTGGAACAATCTTTGTGTTTATCTTTCAGATCACCTTTAAGGCCATCTTAGCTCAGTGTTAATCCTATTTAGTCACTAAAACTGTTCTTTGAGGTATGCAGCATCTAAATCAGGACTTCTAGTCATTAACTCTTGATTTAATTTAGAAGGTCATTTTCTTTTCTTGGGGTTGGGGTTATTTTTGGGGGAGGAGACGGAATTTTTAGTAAAGTTTCACCGGGAAGAGCCTATCTCTACTCTCACCTCTGTCCTTCTCCAATCAGAACAATCTCCTTACCCATGAAATGTCTTGGCTGTTTTACTTGAAAGCTCAGCAGAACATTTTACATAATGTTTTGGTGTGGCTGTAGAAAATTGATCCCTGCTGATAGAGAAATATTTTTGAAAAAAAGCTTTCATTTTCAAACAATGAGTGTAAACTGGCTGCCTTGACCTTTGCCCACTTCTGAGGCTCTCCCCACAGGGCTGGGGTGAAGGAGACTGGGTGAAAATAAATCAAATGTTCAGTAATTTATGTGAGTGTTTGAAGAAATTTTATTGACTATTTCTATAATCTTGAAATGTAGAAAGAATCTGTAAACATCAGAGCCAAAAACCCTAAAGGAAAAGATTTATAGACTTAACAAAGTTAAAAAAAGAGATGATAATCTTGGAAAAGTATTTGTAATATGAGTAGCATTTGAGGAGTTAAAACACTTGGTTTATAAGAGTTTAACAAAGAAGAAAAAAGATGAACACTAGAATACAAAAAGGTCAATAAATGTATGAAAAGATGTTCAATCTTATTAGTAATAAAAGAAAATATAAATCAAAACAATAGTACATTAGATTGGATTTAATTTTAACACTGATAAAAATGTTGATGTTCAGTCACTTAGTCATGTCTGACTGTTTGTGACTCCATGGACTGCAACACACCAGCCAGGCCTCCCTGTCCGTCACCACCCACTCCTGGAGTTTACTCAGACTCATGTCCATTGAGTTGGTGATGCCATCCACCCATCTCATCCTCTGTTGTCCCCTTCTTCTCCCGCCTTCAATCTTTCCCAGCACCAGGGTCTTTTCCAACAAGTCAGTTCTTCCACATCAGGTGGCCAAAGTATTGGAGTTTCAGCTTCAGCATCAGTTCTTCCAGTGAATATTCAGGACTGACTTCCTTTCGGATGGACTGGTTGGATCTCCTTGCAGTCCAAGGGACTCTCAAGAGTATTCTCCAACACCACAGTTCAAAATCATCAATTCTTCGGCACTCAGCTTTCTTTATAGTCCAACTCTCACATCCATACATGACTACTGGAAAAACCAAAGCTTTGATTAGATGGACTTTCATTGGCAAAGTATTGTCTCTGCTTTTTAATATGCTATCTAGGTTGGTCATAACTTTTCTTCCAAGGAGCAAGCATCTTTTAATTTCATGACTGTAGTCACCATCTGCAGTGATTTTCAACCCCCCAAAATAAACTCTGTCACTGTTTCCACTGTTTCCTCATTTATTTGTCATTAAGTGATGGGACCAGATGCCATGACCTTAGTTTTCTGAACGCTGAGTTTTAAGCCAACTTTTTCACTTTCCTCTTTTACTTTCATCAAGAGGCTCTTTAGTTCTTCCTGCCATAAGGGTGGTGTCAAATATATGTTTGACATATATATATATATGTGTGTGTGTGTGTATGTGCATGTGCACTCAGTCATGTCTGACTCTTTGCAAATCCATGGACTGTAGCCTGCCAGGCTTCTCTGTCCATGGAATTTTCCAAGAAAGTATCTGGAGTGGGTGGCCATTTCCTACTCCAATGTTTATATAAATTATGTTTATGTAAAAATCATTTACAAATAATATATATGGCATGAAACTGTTTTGCAAAATGAGAAATATTGGGTTGGTCAAAAAATTCGTTTGCATTTTTCTATAATATCTTACGGAAAGACCCAAATGAAGTTTCTGGCCAGCCCAATGTATGTCCAAATACACATTTATTCACTGAAAAAATATCTGGAAGAATGTTCACCAAACACATTGACAGAAGTCATCTCTGGAGAGTGGGATTATAGTGATTCTAACTCTCTTCTTTGTACCTTTTTCATAGTCTTTTAATCTTTATACTTTTTATAGCTTGAACATTTGACTATGAGCATGTATTATGTACTTTTAACATTTATGTTGACTTTTACAAAAGCCCATGCAAAGGTTTAAGGTTTTAGTTTTAGACCATGACAAAATTTTCCCAAGTCAAAGCAGATGTATTCAAACATTACATACTCCACAAATGTATCCTGCCCAAATCTAGTATAAAAGAGAGAGCGTTTGGCTCTTTATTGCTAGGGCTGCTGACACTAGCAATATTATTTCCCACTGTTGAACTTTTCACCCTCCTGATATGTGTGGGTCACTAACACACTTCCTCATCTTGAAGAGTTGTCTTTGATATTTAAAATGTAATTCTTAGACTCAAGGAACATAACCTCAAGGTGTTTATATGGTTAAAAACCAAATAATGCATCTTGTTTAGTATAAAGTATGATTCTCTGTATATGGTGATTGGGAGGATAAAATGGAAAGATTATCTGTTACTAAATTTAGAAATTATGTCCTGATAGATTGATGGTTGATTTAAATATAACTTCTTGTCAAGCATCTGTTTTTAGAATTGAATTACTATGACTCTACAGTTTGCTTGAAGTCTCTTAGTCTCAAGTTCCTGTTTGCCTTTGTATGGTTTTAAGAAAATGAAGAGTAAAAATGCACATTTAATTTTCATTGTATCATATTTTATATGACACACTGTAGTCATTTCATAGAAATATAAGGTGACAAACAAATTGCCGAAGAAATAGTTGTCATTACCTCATTGAATCTTAAGTCATTCAGCACCATGTCCCACATACTGAAGATTCATTTGGGAATGCTTTTGTTTCCCCAGCTGCCCTCTTCTCCAGCTTTGCTTTATTGACCACCTCCAGTGGAGTGCTGACTATTTTTCATCTTGCTTTCTATGTTTATCTCCAGGATTTAATTCAATAAACAAAGTGGCTTGGATCAAACTTTGGGCTTTCATGGGTTTGGAATGTGTTCTTTGGTCTCAGTTTTAGTTACCAAAAGGGAGTGTTGTTTCTGACCTCTTTGACTCTTCCCTGCTGATTTTACTAGGCCTTTGATACTAGTAAAGGGTGAGATTTTTGAGGAGGTGGTCTTGCTTTTGTTAGAGATGGTACTGCCTTTTATTGCTTTGTGATGCAAGTTGTGTTCAGTTAAAATCGCAAAGGTGTTAAAAATCAAATTAAAAGTAGCAAAAGTAGAAACCAAGGTTTTGATCTTTAAGGAAACATGTGACTCATTACTGATGCAAAGATAGCAAATAAGAACCCTCATCTAGCTTTCATTTTTGCCAAGATTTAGGTTATTCATTGCATACAACACTGACAGGCTCTACCACTTTTCTCAACACATTCTCGGGGTGTACAGTGGACTAGGGTCTCCCCTCTATCATACTCCCCCAAGAACTTCCAGGTCAAGGGGCCACAAACTCAGAAGACCCTAGGAGGTGGGCAGGTAATTCAGAAGAGTAAATAAGACTGTTTAATAAAAACAGGAATTAGTGGGGATTTGGCCAAGGTAGAGACAGCATGTTCCAACTATAGACACCTCTTTTTTTTTGGACAGAGAGCCTCTCTCTCTCATTTTTTTTTTTGGGTGAAGATTTATATATTTAATTTTTGGCTGTGCTGGGTCTTTGTCGCTACGTGCAGTCTTTCTCCAGTTGCAGCAAGCAGGGGCTACTCTTCATTGCAGTGCTCGGGCTTCTTACTGCAGTGGCTTATCTTGTTGTTGAGCCTGGGCTCTAGGCATGTGGGCTTCAGTAGTTGGGGCACATGGGCTCAGTAGCTGTAGTGCACGGATTTAGTTGCTCCATGGCATGTGGGATCTCCCCCAGATCAGGGATCTAACATAATAAATGCCTGCATTGGCAGGCAGATCCTTAAGCCCTAGACTATTAGGGAAGTCCTCGAGAAAACCTTTTCTCAGTATCAGCCAGTTGTTGCTATGTGGGAATAAGGCTTGGGGAATTAGAGCTTCCACTTTGTCAACAGAAGCAAGAAATAAAGATTTTTGTGTGACATTTCCAATCTCATCAACCATTTCCAATAAAGTACCAGCACACTTTAGCCCAAACCATGCGTCTGAGAGCTGGATGTGACTATGGGCTGCCAGGGTGCAACTTTCTGATAAAAACTAAAGTGCATGAACTTTGGGCATCCAAAAGCAAGGTACTGATGAAGGCTGTTCTGAGGTCAGGACCAGCACAGATACAATCCCAGCAGTGAAGAAGAGTAACATGGAACTTTGAGGCACAGTGGTACTTCAGTGGTACTGCTGTGTGCTAGTGGACAGGGCTATAGGATGCTGAAAATTAGAGCGTAATTGGCTCTTTTAGATCCCAGTGGAAGCCCCCAGGGCTCTTAGGCAGTTCTTGGGGAGGGAGGAGAAGATGGAAATCTCAAGAAAAAGATATTGGACTTCCTGCTAATAGGCAAGTGGGGATTTGAGTGATTAAATAAAAGATGAAAAATAGATATGATCGTATTTGAACTGTGAGCTGGCAAAGTAGTTTATACTGGTTAATCTAATTGAAAATATCAATTTAAAAATCCACAGATTGGAATTTTGGAAATAAGTCATATTTATTAAGTTATTATTGGACATTGCAGAAAGTTATATTATTTGAAATAATGATAGTGTAATATAATAAATGGTATTAATAATAACAACAGCTGTGTTTTATTGATTTACTTTCACCTTGGAGCATGTGGGATCTTAGTTCTGACCAGGGATCAAACCTCATGCCCCCTGCAGTGGAAGCAGGGAGTCCTAACCACTGGACTGCCAGGGAATTGCCAATAATAGTTGTCTTTTTTTGAGCTCTTACCATGTGTCAGGCACAGTACAAGCACTTCACATGTACTAACTCACCTAATAGCCATAGAAACCATAAGAGGTAGGTTCTGCTATTATTATCTACCATTGACAGATAAGTAAACTGAGACACAGAGAAGTGAAGCAACATTCCCAAGGACACACAGACACATTAGACAAATAAGGAGTTTTCACTTAGCACTGTACTCCTAGGATTGGTTTAAAATCCTCTCACTTATTGATAAAGATACTCACCAAAAGTTCTGTCTTAACCATTTCATCTTTCCATATTCTCTTCTGTTCTTCATTACTGTGTGTACATTCTTCTAAATACATATTCTAAAATACATAAAATACATACTCTAAAATACATAAAATACATACTCTAAATACATACTCTAAATACATAAAATACATACTCTATAAAATGCATACTCTAAATACATACTCTAAATACATACTCTGAATACATAAAATACATACTCTATAAAATACATACTCTAAAATACATAAAATACATACTCTAAAATACATACATAAAAATATATACTCTATAATACATAAAATACATACTCTAAATACATAAACTCTAAATACATCTAGAGTTTAGTTTCCACATGGTAATTTATGGTTTGCCTTTCTGCAGTTGTAAACTATCTCCTCACTGCTAATCTACAGACTCTGTCTTTAATGCCATTTTCCTTAGGTTAAAAAATAGCATATACTTATCCTAGAAATTTTGTAAAATCTAGACACGTATGAAAAAATTTCTCCTAATTCCACCATCCACAGGAAATTACTGTTAACCTTTAGGTGACATTCTTTCCATTCTTTTCTATGCACATATATATTCAATAAAAAAGACTACAAATATACTACTATTTTTACAGACTATAAATCATATATACACATAACTATTAGCTTTGCTTTTTTCAGTTAACATTTGTCACAAGCCATTTCCCGTATCTCTACGTTTGAAAACATTATTTTTATTTTTAATGGCTGTATAGGATTCTATCATATGACTTTACCAGAATTTATTTTAGAATCTTTTCACCATTAGATGATTAACTATTTTAAAAATACTCACTCATGGGGATTTTCCATGGTAGTCTGGGAGCTAAGACTCTGCACTCCCAATGCAAGGGGCTAGGGTTCAATCTTTGATCAGAGAACTAGATCCCACATGTGCAACTGAGTTGGCACGCCACAACTAAGATTCTGCATGCTGCAAATACAAAGGTCCAATATGCCACAACAAAGATAGAATATCCCAGGTACTGCAAGTAAGACCAAGTGCAGCCAAATAAATCAGTACTTTAAAAAAAAAAAAAGGCTCACTTCTGGAGAAAACATAGTGACAAACATAAGTCTCTAACCAGATTTTTGGACATTTCCCTAGGGTAAATTCCTCCAAGTAAAATTGATGGGTCAGTAGTTCTTAACACATGTTGCTACATTGCCTGTCAGAATGTTGGGCCAATTCACATGCCACCCTCAGTTTTTATGATCTTCACTTTTGCAGCACTTTTCCTATTTCCTTAACCTCTGAGTTTATTTCCTTATTTGTCAAAACTAGACCCTCCGTTGAGCGTTTCTTATCCTAGCAGTGTGCTGAGGGCCTCCCATCTCCAGCAGTAAGTAGACAGATGTGGGGACTTCCTGCTGCTGAGCTCTGTAGGGCAAAAGAGTCAGTCCAGAGGAAGCAGCTTTACGCTCAGCTCTGTGGGAAGCCCCAGGCATCTGGGAATGGAGCTCATCCCCCACTAGCTTACGTATTGTGGATAATTCTGCAAGGGGAGGTTTCTGGGACAAGTAGCTGGGCTAAGAAATTGCTCAGATTTCACTGGACAACCTCAGTCACCGGAAGCATGGCAACAAAGAAGGGAAATGAAGGTCTGCTTCTGTGGCCTGGTCACAGCACAACATCTGGACAGTATTGTCTTTGAAGAGGCACAAACATTCCTTCTGTCTAAACAACTTCAGAAGCGATGAAAGGCACTGGTGCAAGGACGAGTCAAACCAACACAAGACCACCAAGGGGACAATAAAGGGAAGACCTTGCACTCCTAAAAGAACTGTCCTCAAAACGCTGAAGTGGAGAAAGAGGCTCGCCTCTCCAGCAGCGCAAAAGAGCGTGGCAATCTGGAGCGTTTCCTGGGATTTCTTTGTTTTTTAATGACTTATGCTCTTATTAATATGTCAGAGAGAAAAAATGCTCCTGGCTAAGGAATAATGGCCCCTAATCCCAGAAATCACAGCCAGCAAAACGGATTCAGAAAAGTGTCAGAAAAGCACTCTGAATGAGGAGAGAATAATACATCACTTATGTTATAAAAAATGCTTGATTTCTTTTAATCCCCAGAGTCCAGTTATTTTCTTTTCAAATTTAAGGGTATTGTCTGCACTATTAATTAAGGGTTCAGTCCAGTTCAGTCCCTCAGTTGTGTCTGACTCTGCAACCCCATGAACCGCAGCACGCCAGGCCTCCCTGTCCATCACCAACTGCCGGAGTCTACCCAAACCCATGTCCATTGAGTTGGTGATGCCATCCAACCATCTCATCCTCTGTCATCTCCTTCTCCTCCTGTCCTCAATCTCTCTCAGCATCAGAGTCTTTTCAAATGAGTCAGCTCTTTGCATCAGGTGGCCAGAGTATTGAAGTTTCAGCTTCAACGTCAGTCCTTCCAATGAACACCCAGGACTGATCTCCTTTAGGATGGACTGGTTGGATCTCCTGGCAGTCCAAGGGACTCTCAAGAGTCTTCTCCAACACCACACTTCAAAAGCATCAATTCTTCAGCTCTCAGCTTTCTTTATAGTCCAACTCTCACATCCATACATGACCACTGGAAAACCATAGCTTTGACTAGACAGACTTTTGTTGACAAAGTAATGTCTCTGCTTTTTAATATGCTGTCTAGGTTGGTCATAACTTTCCTTCCAAGGAGTAAGCGTCTTTTAATTTTATGGCTGCAATCACCATCTGCAGTGATTCTGGAGCCCCCAAAATAAAGTCAGCCACTGTTTCCACTGTTTCCCCATCTATTTGCCATGAAGTGATGGGACAGGATGCCATGATCTTAGTTTTCTGAATGTTGAGTTTTGAGCCAACTTTTTCACTCTCCTCTTTCACTTTCATCAAGAGAGTAGTCACCTATTAATTAGAGTACTTAAAAGTATCTATCTATAGTATTTCTCTCTTTCTTTTTCATCTACTCTCTACCCCATACATTTTTAATCTAATGAATTCTAATCCTTTCTCTTCTTTGTCCCTTTTGTCTCCTGCTCTGGAGAAGGAAATGGCAACCCACTCTAGTACTCTTGCCTGGAAAATCCCATGGACCGAGGAGCCTGGTAGGCTACAGTCCATAAGGTCACAAAGAGTCAGACATGACTGAGCGACTTCACTTTCTTAAAAAATAGCACAGCAGAGTTAGTTATTTAATCCCATCAGTCTCCTTCAATAATCTTACACAGGAGGCCAGGAATGGAGATGAGAAGAAAGATTTTCAAGTAAAGGGAACTACATGAGATACAGTATTTGTGGAATGGGGAGTGGGCAGAAGGAAGAAAGGAATGGGGAGATGGAGAAGATCCAAAGGCCTTCTGTGTAATGTTTGCAAAATTCTTTGTAGGTTTTCTAAAGGAACTTTGAGGGATTGCTTTTTGTAAGCAATGGAGAACCATAGAAAGTTTTTTGGAGGGGAGATTTGATTAGATACTTTTGGCTTTGTGTTGATTTGATTAGATCTTTCCCTTCAATCACTCCATCCTGTTAAGAAAGATAAATAGGAAGAAGAACAAACTAAAGGCAAGGATAACAATTTGGAGGTTACCCAGAAATTTGGCTTGATTTTAGACAAGTGAGGATGAAAAGGGCAGGGCAGATTAAAGAGATATTTAGGAGATTCAATTGGCTTGGGTGCTTTTTAGAATGAGAAGGAAAAGATGGGGACAGAGAGAGGAAAAGTCAAATAAGTATGACTATAATTTCCCAGTCAATATGTGGATCCATTGTTAAATGAAATTAAAACACAAGACACATATGGAGGAGGGAGATTAAAGGGAAGATTAAAAAATTGGTCTGAGATTTAGTTGCAAAATATCTTGTTCAGTGTTGTGCTGGTAAATGTTAAAACTGTCTTCCCCCCTCTCCCCCAAAAGAGAGAGAGAGAGACTGAAAGACAGGAAGAAAGGAAAGCCCTGATTGTATCGGATTTCAGTGGTGTTAATATTTCCAGGATGGGCTGATTGTAAATTCACTCTATGAAAGTTACTTATTGCAGAGTTGGGAAAAGATATACATACACAGTCAGCAATTATGAGCTGGAATGAGCACACCACTGGTCTTGCTGGATGCTCCATGCTGTATGGGGGTCACTGTCCTGGAGCACAGCAAGGAGGTGAGAGTTGGGGATACTCAGTTTACCTGAAGCCAAGGGAGTGGATTGTGTTAACAAAAAAAGAGAGAGAGAAAACCAGTATTAGGAGACATTATATAAGGACAGAGAAAGTCAGGGAAAGAGTTATGAAAGAGGCAGGAGAGTCTGAAGAGAACCAGATTCAGGAAATTCAAGAGAACTAGATTCAGGAAGGAAGATGTGGTCAGTAGTGTTGGAATACCAGAGATCAGATAGCCCAGGGACTTAAAGGAAGTCATCAGCATTACCCATTCAGTAGTCTTTCTGTGCTTGAGGTATCTTCTATTTTTCTACATGAAAATACTTTATAATGATAAGAATGAAAGCACATATACTGCTCTCTCTTTTTGAGAAAGTCATTAATCGATATGGAAAGTGGTGGGGACCAGAGTTTGCTTGAAATGGGCTGGAGACCGAATAAAACAGAGGGATTACAGAAGAAATTTTTCAGCAGTTTGGCTCTTAAGAGCAGGAGAGCTTGAAGGGAGAAAGGTTAGAAGGATGGCTTTTAAAAAGATTTATAGTTCATTGATCAACCGGTAAACCAGGGGCATATATCTCTCTATAATCCAAACTAACTGGTTCATCTCAATGACAAGCAGAACAAACTCAGGACCAGAAACAGTAATGGTTTTGAATCTTGCATGTGTCAATAAGAGTCACATTAATAAAGAAGGGGATTGCACTCGTCTGATTATGTTGAACTTGTAATATTGAAAGCTTATTCAATACCTGGTTTACTTCACAAATAATGGTGATTCCTTTTTTTTCTTTTTACTATCTTTAGCTTGAAAATTTGTTTCTAACCATGTATTGGAATTAAACTGACTCAAATATGAACTGTAGGTCCTTTAATTCCACTTTATATAAAAGAAGAATTGTCTTTTTCTTTGTTAATTTTGAGGCACCTGTCATTCTTCAGGAATTCTCAAAAGCCCAGCTATCAGGTCTTCTTAATTGTAACAAGTTCTGCTAAGGAAATTATTTTTAGAATACTTTTTGTTTTATTCTTCATTGACTTCCTATAATACTCTTTTCCCCCTAGAGTTTCCAGGAATCAAACAGCATAGTATGCATACCAAAAATACATGTGTGGTGAAAATAATTTATATTTTAAATAATGTGTACAGGTACATTTATGTGGGGGCTTCCCTAGTAGCTCAGCTGGTAAAGAATCTTCCTGCAATGTGGGAGACCTGGGTTCGATCCCTGGGTTGGGAAGATCCGCTGGAGAAGGGCATGGCAATCCACTCCAGTATTCCTGCCTGGAGGATCCGCATGGACAGAGGAGCCTAGCAGGTTACAGGCCATGGAGTTTGCAAAGATTTGGACATGACTGAGTGACTAAGCACATTTATGTGAACCAGCTATCGAGTGTTATATATCAAAGCAATTTCCAAGCAAAGCCTTTTGGGTAATTCCTAATTTAAAAGGTCTCAATATAATGATAATCTGTAGAGCCATGACCTCTACCAGGGTCTCTAAGGCCACAGCTACCTGAATTCTGTAATTAGAAGATGCCAGAGTCATCTCAGAGTAGAACTTCAAGACACTCAGGCTGCACTGACAGAATCAGCTTCTCCGGAGATGGCAACAAAGAAGGGCCATTCTGCTTGTTTGGAAAGAGTCACCTAGGGTGCAGACCTGGAGTGCTGGTGTCAGTGTTAGCAGGAACGGAAGGACTTGGGGGAAGCTTACTGAAGCATACTCAGGAACAAATCGACCTGTGACATTTGAGGGAGAGAAATTCACACTTTTATACTCTCCCAAGGGACACAATCTTTTAACCTCTAACTTTTGAAATTCAGTATTTTTTTTTTTTTCATATGAACCTGTCATACTTGCAAAGTGTGGGCTTGATGAAGGCAGAATTAGGTGCTTGTGTCCCTTGGCCAAATCACTTAGTCTCTTTGGGGATTTAGGCTCCTTAATTGGTAGAAACGAACACAACTGATAAGCTTATTTCAGACATTACAGTGTGTGCTGAAAAGAGCAGTTCTTGATACCATAGGTTGTTCTCCGTTAGAAATGATTACATTTGACTTCAGGGCCATAGACCTTTGTATTTAGAATCAGGGGCTGTCTTCTCTGGTGCTTTCATCTCCTTCTTGGCCTCATCTCCTTTCTCCAACAGATTATCCTTGTCTCATGTGTACAGGACTTACTGTCACTCATTCCCCAGGAGAACAGTCTGAGGAGTTACTTTAGTATGGTGCTCTTGGAAACTATAGCCTTCAGTTTCAGAAAGAATGATTCTGGTGGTGGGATTTTAAGCACTGTGATAGGTGGGTAGTGGTGGTGGGGGGGTAGGTAGGGTAGGGGATGGAGAGTCAGAGAGTCATAATCACTTCCACAAATCACATTTGGAGTCATAACACCTCCTCCAGGAATGTTCCTTTATATCCAGAGGTCAGAGAGATTACTTTGAACTCTTTGCTAGACTTGGAATTTTAAAATTTTGGCATGGAGAATTCTTTAGCCATGGTTGGTACCAGAAAATGACATTAATAGGTGACTATCAACAGGCTCTTAATTTAACAGAGCCATTCTTCCCAGGAGCTCAAATGAACAAAATTTACTTTCAGAAAAACTGTGAGTCAGGGAGAGCATATGTATAGTCTCTTTTGTGGATAAAGAAATGGAGGTAGAAAGTTAGTGGATTATGTGGTTGTCAGATTTGACCCTGGGACCTAGGGACCAGGGTCTCCTTTGTGGGCCCTGGGCTTCAGAAGGTTTGACTCTGGCCCACCTCAAACTCCATCCCTTCCTAAGGATGAATGGTCCACAGGACCCAGGAGCCAAGTCACCAAGTTATGAGTAGCTGAGACCCCAGAATTGTCCTAAGGCCCTTAAGTGCTCTTCCAGGGCCTGCATGGGCCTCCTCACTGGATCCATCCCTTAGTGTTGACAGAACCACTGACATGTGGGCCTGCATTCAAATCATGGTCTGGAGGGGCTTGTGCAGCTGGGGGTCCAGATGCATACCTGCAGGTTCTTCTGGAATATGATGGAGCTGAGGATGGGAAGCAAAGTTGTCCAGGAGCCTGCTCTCCTGCTCTACCACTTTCTTGTCAAAACTCAAGTCAAAGCCTGAGTCTGGTCGTGACTCCATCCTTCCCAGTTGCTCCAAAGGTATTTCTGTCAAGTAGGAGGAACTTATTTTACAGTTTGTTAGCTTTATTTATGAGTTAAATATTGAGAGTTAAAGTATGTGGGCCTCCATTTGTACACTTGCTTCTGTTCCTCAAATGTTACGGGCCCTCTTGCTCTTGACTGTCAAGGCCAAAGCCAGAGGCAGAAGCTGGAGAACTGGAATGGTTATGTGATTTTACAAGACTGCGATTCTCTAGCAGTACTTTGCAAACCTGTAGAAACCAAAATACAAGCCCACGTGTATTTATCTATTACTGCTGACTGACATGGTGAAAATAAAAGGAAATTAGTCCACATTGCTCGGTTTTCTGTGGCCTCCCTCCTTCCCCACTTTGCTAAGGGAAGAAGCAAGACAGTTTTCAGGGGTCCTCCTGGGACTTGGGAGGCCCCAAATTGGGAACCCCAAAGGCTCTTGAATTCCAAAGTCAGGGTTTGCGGTGGAAAAACAAAACCAGCCAGTTGTCCAGAGGACTGCCCATCTTCTCTCCCCACTCTGGGCATTTAAAGGAAAAAAAAAGACTAAAGGGTTGGTTGGCATCCTTAGGGGTTTTAGCCTCGCTCTCTTCCCCTTTCCTCTCCTCTCTCCGCCCCCAAGTCCCTCCAGCGGAGTAAATTAACAAAGGAAACAAAAGTTACTGAAAGAACTAGTTTAGAGAAAGCGATTTTCACTCGTGCTGTTGGCTGCCCTGAACCTGGATGAGAGTCTCTGGAGGGCAGAGGCCCAAGACCTGCGTTTGCCCCTGTTTCTGCGCTGGCTGGCCGGGCTGGGGCAAGGGGCGCGGACCTACGGCGGGGGTCCACTCCGCCCCCAGCCCAGGGCGCCCGCCGGACGTCGCCCGTTTAAGGGGCGGGACGCGGCTCCACGTGCTTTCTGCTGAGTGACTGAACTACATAAACAGAGGCCGGGAAGGGGGCGGGGGAAGGAGGGAGAGAACAGGCTTTGACCGATAGTAACCCCAGCGCTCAGCGCCGCCGAATCTATAAAAGGAACTAGTCGCGGCAAAACCCCGGTAATTCCGAGGCAGAGTGAGTGCTGCCGGGGCCGGCAGAGACGCGCCGACACCTCTCTACCCGGGCGCAGGTGGGCAGAACAGGGGGCGCCGTGCGACCAGCGCCGCCACAGCCAATTTCTCGGGGCGCTTTGCTCCCTTTACCCCCTTCTTCTCCGAAGGGTTTTCAAGGGGTTGGGGGAAAGAGCCACAAACACAAAAGTGGAAAACAGGTAAGAGTCCCTTCAGCGACTTGGACATTATTATTTCGTTTCGGGCCGAGGGGACTTTGGGAAGCTCTGTGTGTCGGGGGACTTTAGTCCGAACCCCCACATCCCCACCTCTTGCAGCACAAACAGGGGCTCGTAAATGCGGAGAGGACGTCCTAGGAGGAGCTCTGGCGACCCAAAGACGCGACATCGCTGCGCTCAGGGTTCGCCCGCGGTGGAGCTCGGGAGCATCTCTGGGCGCGCGGAGACCCGAGCGCAGTAGCTGGCGCGCAGTGGAATCGGGGGCTTCTGGTGGTGCTGGAGGCGCTGCTGCCGGAGTAGGGAGAATGGCAGGTCTGGCACTGAGCTATTCCCTTTGTTTGGAAGCGCCTGAGCAGGTTGGAACCCTCTCTGGCTGCGGGTCGGCCGGCGCCCACCGGGAAAAATGCCAGCCGTCAGAATCCCCTCTGTTCGTAAGGCGCTAATCCGGGTTGGGCTCTGATCTGGGGACAGGTCCCTCGCGCCCCCGAACTGGAGCAGCGCTTTCTGGCTCACCAAGAATGCGAGTGGGAGGTGTCCCAAACGGAATCCTTAGCGCTAGTGCTCTTTTTGAGGCCTCGGGGGCTTTGTTTGATCAGGGGTTCCTGTTCCATAGTCTCCAGCCGCTTCCAGGAGCTGCTGCCTCTGGCGCTGTGAGGCTGGGGATGGGGGTGGGGGAGACGGGCGGGGCGGAGGGACGAGAGTTTTGTTTCTTTAACAAACGTTAGAAGGGGGCCTGCGGAAACCTGGAGCTGAGGTGACCATTCCCCTGCCCCCTCTTCCCCCATCTTCCTGCCCTTTGTTGCGTGTCTCTTGGAGCAGCTTCAGGCAGGGCACGGATGGGGAAGCTAGGGCGAGACGGTGCAGCAGAATGACCGAGAGTAACCCCGGCGGGCGGTGCAGAGCTCGCAGCTCCGCGGGCGGGCTGTGCTTCGTGGTGGGGAAGGGAGGGGCTGGGCGCCGGCTGCCGGTGGCCGCGGGGGAGACTGATCCACAGCGCCTCCTGGCCGGGTGGCCTGGGAATCGGCTCCTTGGCCGGAGTGAGGCCAGGCTAACAGGGTTTGTCGCCTGCTGTGGTTCCGACGGAGATCCAAGGAAAACGGGTGATTGTAGACTGGAAGGAAACCTGGGGGATCAGGCGAAAGTGCTTCTGCTTGTGTTTTAGCTTGCTTCCCAACTCCCAGAGAGTTGCTAAATGGAAGGTTCTTGGGGCGTGCGTGGGCCCCTGTTGTGTGTAGGTGCCTGTTTTTCAGCACTCATCAAAAAGAAGGAAATAAACAAGATAAAAGAAAACAGAGACAAGGAAAAAGGGAGAGAAAGAAATGTAGCACTGGAAATAACTGGCCCTTGTCTTTTGCAAAAGCGATACCATCAGCTTTTAAAACCAAGACTTTTCAGTGAAACAAGGAAGTGCGTGCTTGGTATATACATTCATATAATAGACGATAAATTTGATATTAAAAAAATTCCTTGGTAATAAAAATCAGCAAGTCACTTCCTAAGGACCGATTCCCACCTCCCATCAAAGAACACCTCATAAAACTTTGCAAGTTCAAAAGCATAGTTTTAATTGTCCTTTAAACAATAGTGTGGGGCCCAAACCTAAGTTTCCATCTTTTCAGACAAAATTTAAAACTCACCTAAAGAAGTACTTAGTTTTTATCTCCCCTTTTATTTCAGCCCATTTTCCTCATACTTACTACGAAATTAATGGAGGCTTTCTGTTGTTCATGTCATTTTCTTTGAGACACTTAACCTAAATCAAAGAAAGTGTGAGAGCGAAGGGAGAAGGTTCTGGAGTAGAACCTCTTCTGATGGTAAATAATTTTCAAGTATAAAGTTTTTCTTGTCAGCCTGTTCCCCAAGTGCTCCTTGTTGTTGTTGTTTTTTTTTAACTTTTAATTTTACATTAAAGTATAACTGATTAACAATATTTGATACTTTCAGGTGACAACAAAGGAACTTAGTCACGCATACGTGTATCCATGCCCGAATGCTCCTTTTATAGGAGCTTTAATGCTTTATGCATTAAGTTAATTCATGATGGAGTTTTGGGAAAACATTAGATACACAGAGCAAGAAGTGGTAGAATCAGAGCAAGAAGTGGTAGAATCAGAGTGACAGCCTTGGATGACCACAGTTCAAGGAGTAAGAATTGCTACTGCAGTCAGCGTAATTCTTGAGCCCCCTTGCAGGGAGCAGCCTGTTGTTCCAGAATGATGTATCTGATTGTGAAATGGACACTTGTGATATGTGTTTCCCCTTCAGATGAGCATATAAAATCTCAGCTCTCAATTTACATCTACATAGAGGCGTATAATGAACCCTGGACACCTTTTGACTTAGGGAGGGCATATTTACAGTTCATGTGAAACTAGCTTAGATTGGAAAACGGTGATTAGGGTTTGATTGTTTCCAACCTCTGCTCTTAATGCTTACATTATTAAAAATGAATGAAACCAAATGAAACTCAGTGACACAGTTTTTTATCTTCTGTAGTATTTATCTTGTATGGAGAGAAGTTGAAATATTTTTCGTTTAAATTTTTTTTTAGGGGATCTTCCTTCCCATAAGCTAAGTTGCTTATGCTATATTCCACATGATTGTAAATTGTTAATATCTTTGCTATTTTTATTTTCAGCTCCTAAAAAATTAAATGGACATTGCCTTAGATTCCTTAATAACCTCTTCCTTAATTCCTGAACTTCTGACAGTCTAGAAAATTCCGATAGACATGTCATTTTAGCATTTCTAAAATACTCTAAGTTCCAAATACATTTTTATTTACTATCTAGATGGTAAAGAAATAATGGAAATTTAATGTTCTTTAAGGTTAATTACCTCCATATCAAATTTTAAAGATCTTGCCTGAAAATTTGTTTTACTTTAACTGTTCTGGAGGAGGACTTATACTAAAACTGAAACCTTCTTCATATCTGCATGTGGAAATTATCATAAGTGTGGTAGTTACTGCAATATTTATTTAATAGACACTGTTAAATAGCACCAGGTGCCAAATATTATTACAAATGCTTTTCAAATACTATTTTAATTTTAACCACAAATCCACCTGTTATCCCTATTTTACAGACTAAGAAACAGAGAGTTTCTGGCCACACACCTTGCAACTGGCAGAGCTAAGTTTTGAACCTATCCAGTGAGCCCCAGAGTTCTTTGACTCCCACACTAAGCAGTGAAGTGGTACAGTTTCAGTTGCTGTGGGCAGAGGACTTTGTGAGGATGCTCGCTGAGTTCTGGTACATATATCTGCTCTAGTCCGTAACGGAATCTACAGCCTGTATCTTATTTCCCTTGTTGCTGTGACTGGGCCAGCCAAATTCTCTTCAGCATGTTGGGACATTCATTGCATAGGGATTGCAACACCATGGAAAGGACAGACAGTAAAATTTGCTCAACTCTAGCTCTTGGTTAAAAATAAAAAATTTACCATTGTGTCAGTCAAATATTTGTAAGTCTATAATGATCTCCAAATCTTTCCCTGTGTAATGCATAAAAAATGGATGGAGGGTTGTAAAAGGAGGTAAAAGGATAAGGAACAAAATAAAAGGGGAAGGGAACTATTAGCTTAGCTGTCAATCTTTGGTGAATTTTTAAAATTGCTTATTGTACAATAGGATTTCTGTTTGTTTTATCCCTCAGTATGTCAGAGACCTGAAATAATCTGTTTTTCTTTTACTGATGTTACTGTCTAGAAATCAAATTAACTTTTTCTTACGGCATCTTTCTCTGAACAAATACATTTTCAAAGTCAGCTTAAATAAAGGTGAGACAGAATGGGAAACTTTTTCTTATTAAATTGGTGTAGCACCTTAGACATAAACTCTTAGAAAAGGTTTTTCTTGGTAAAAAGTTATGCTTATTATTGATTTACCTTATGCTGAGTGTTTCAAGCATTTTACATGTAATAATTTAGTTCACTCTGTTGAGAACCACATGAGGTGGATTCTGTTATTTTCATTTTACAGACACGGAAACTGAGGTGTAGACAGGGTTAAGTAGCCTGACCATGGAGTTTGTAAGTAAGTAGTGAAGCTGAGGTTGTATCCCAGGCAGTCTGGTTTCCGTGAATTTACCAATAACAGGGTAAGGGCTTTGTTAAAATATTGAATTTTGACAATGAAATACTTGCTAAAGGCAAAGAATGAGTCTCACTTTTCATTTGGGTACTTACGACTGAAAACAGTTCCCTGGATAGGTAACCAGCACAGATGTTGTTAGAGAGGCACATTTTAGAAATATCTGAAGCCAGAGTAAGAAAATTTTGTATGTAAAATTATTTTCAGGTAGAACCTTTGGTTATTCTGCATTCTGTTAAGACAGTAAGCTGTTTTAAAGCAAAGAGCATTTACTCCGAGGAGCATCAGACTTGGTTCCTAAAACAAAAGAAAACTTGAAATCCTGTCTTTTTCCATTTTGAAAATTTACTCTAAGACCTGATTTAAATGCCATCCTTCTCATTAAGCTCTCCTGGATTCACACCTTCCTGCCAACACTGAGTTAAAATTAATTCTCCCTTTCTTTTTGCTCCCATAGGATTGGATCATAGCACTATTCATGTCATGGGTTTAATTGCATGTTTTTTTTTGGCTATAGTTAACATTTATTTGTCTGGTTCTTGAGCGTATGCTTCTCTAGGAGGAAGTCTAGGATTCTTCTAGGATTAAGGTCCTAGAATCCTAGAGAAGGTCCCAGTCTTTGATTTACTCTCCTTGATATGGAAGGGGATTCAATAAATGCTATCTTGAATAAGTCAAAGAGAATGGGAAACTAATGTTGGTTTTCTGTATTCTGAAAGATGAATTAAAATGATGTGATAATCACAGAAAAGCATTAGAAGTAGAATTATATGAGAAATAACTAATTAAGATTAGGTTTATGATAGGTTGAGAAATATTAGTATGTACTTAGACCAGCTTATGTTTTGTAGAACAAACAATTATGATTCCATTCAGTTTCATTTCTCTTTTTGAGGCAGCTGTGCTTTGAGAAAGTGATCTACTCTGTTACATTTCACATTAAACTACATTTATTTGTACATTAATTTATTTTTAAAAAAATAAGAATGAGATAAGTCACTAAGTAATTTAGAATTTAATTACTTAAAAATCAAAATAACCTTTTATGTGTAGAATCTTTTCTTTTATTCATTCTTTATATGTGTGTTTCTGTATGTGTATATGTGTATTTGTTTAGAATTGCAACATTTTCTATGCCAAATCCAACTTCTTAGAAGCATTTGGAAGTAAAAACATTTTATTTGGCTACCTTTGAAGTCAAAATGTTTTATGATAACTGGTGTTTAGCACCAGACACTTTTTGGGAAGAATTTTGTATATATAAAACCAATCAGTGGTTATTATTTATTGGGACAGTATTCTGGACTACATGGATAATATGCTGAAAGCTATGGATTCTCTTTTCAGAAAAAAATATACACAGGCATGTACACTCCAAATTTTACATATAATTACATATAATTTGATGTAATTGTATTCTACATGTAATTCAGAAACCCACTAAGCAGTCATGTGACCCTGGGCTAGTCATTTTACTTTTCTAAGATTTAGGTTCTTGATGAAAGAGGCTGAGTACATGAATTTTAAAGAGCCACTCAAGCTTTTATATTTTCTAGATGTGTATTTAGGAAAAAGAGTGATTCTTTGATAGGAGCTGCTCAGAGAAATGTCCTGAGGGACAGTCTCAGTATTAGTGTAACAGACTGTGTGGGTTTTGAGAGGTAGAGTGGAAATACCCATGGAATACATAGGAGTGTTTTGATGAGCGCAATGACGGAAGAAAAGAAGACGGTGGGAGGAGAGGAAGAAGAAGTGAGACGGGTTTGGAATTACCTACTTATCCACATTGGGTAGATGAAGACTTGATTCATAGAACCCAAAGAAGAATTTTATCTTAAATGCAAAGGAAAAAGTGGTTGGTGATCTTAGTAAATTTCAATGGAGCAAACATGATGGAATGAGAAATGATGAGACATTTGTCTCATTTCCGACTCACCATCTGGAGATTCTCTCTGAAAGAAAATATTCATTCGGACTCTCCATTCTGGGCATCTCCATTTTGAGTATAGATTTTGTTTTTTATAGTGCAATCCTATTAAGCCAATATATAATAGAAAGCTAACTGACTTTTGAGATATGTTCATCCTCTAAGAAAGGATGAGAAATAGACTAACCTTATAAGGATATGTCTAAATATCTCAGAAGACTCTCACTGGGTGCAGATGGGCAAGACACAAAGTTTTCTAAAGCATTGCTTTGAGTTGTTTCAAGGATCGTAACAAATTAGGACTGGAAGGAACTGGAAGGGAAAAAAAAGGAGCAAGAGGTTTCATGATTGAAACAGGCATGGGAAGAGGGAAGGAACTGCTAAGAAGTTGCTTGGGTTTCATATCCCTCTTGCTTTGCAAAATTTCTGTAGGATGCCAGTTTTTGTTAAGAGTCAAACCAAGCTTGTTTTCTGGAAGAAGCAAGTCCTCAAGGGTATGGCAGCTTGAATTTGATTGGATCTGGTATTTAGATGGTCCAAGTTTGACATAAAGGTAACACTAATGGAAGCAGCAGCTTTCCTTGGAAAGGCAGAGAGGATGTAAAGGCCCAGAATAATGGCTTTAAGACTGACCTGTAGACTCTTCTTCACTCCCCGATGCAAGGCTTTGGGATGGAAGTGGCAGTTTAGCTGGAGTGAGGTGTGATTTCTGGTATTGGAAGAAGGGAAGAGGAAGATATCATATTTTTAAAATGTGTGTGTGTGTTTATCTATTTGTCTATGGCTAATATACAAAAAATGCCATTAAACTGAAATTCATTCCTTTAGCAAATATTTTTCGAACACCATGTAGAGTACTAGGTGCTGAACAAATGTCAAAAGACGTTAAGGATCTGACACCACAATGATCTTGGCATTCAAGACTCTTCCAAATAAGACTCTGACTGTTTTGATAGCTTTGTCCTGGACCATACGAGGCACCCACTGCGCCATCTTTTCTCACTGGTGATGAGCACATAGTCTGGCTCAGTAACTGTAACTGACTCCCTCTATGGATTTTCTTCTTTTCTCTGATTTCTACTTTAAGAACCCTTTCATGCTTTTTCTGAGCTCATTGTTCTGGAATCTTACATCCATCCTTCGTGGTTGATGGATTTTGTTTACACTGTACCTTCTCCTCTGATTCCTCACTGACAAAAATTTTGCCCCTTGACTGCAGGTAGATGAGCCCGGTGTGGGCTGGGTCTTCCCCTCCGTTACCTCATTTACTCCTCACTAGAACCTGGAGGTAGGCAGCATGTAAACCCCTCAGATTCTTTCAATGGACTCACACTTTTATAGTTATCAATACATATATTTTTAAAAAGTTAACCTTATATTGGTCTTCTAAATGGAAAACTGATGTCAGTTGTCTGAAATAAAAGGTAATTTTTAAAATAATTAGAATGAAAATGAATTGTTTTTTAAAGTCTGTCTATAAAATAAGCTTGCTTTCTAAAGGCACTGACTCTGAAACTTGTTCTTACTTTGTTAAAAAGGGAAATTAAGCACATGTTATAGAAGCATTGAAAAGAAGATCAAACAGAAACTTTCTCATGTAATACAGTTTTTACAAATCTAAAGTGCTGAAAAGAGTATTTTCTCATTGTGTGATTGAGTGTTTAATACTGTGCCTGTCCATCCTTAAAATCTTCTGAATGGAATTTAAATATTGTTTAAATTCATCTCATAAACTGTCCTGTAATCGGGGAAATATTGAGGCTGCTGCATTTTTCTGATGGTACACCTGATACAAAGACTAGTTAAATAATTTGTTCCTGGTTCATGTACTTCAGTAATGGCAGAGCTGGAGGTTCAAACTTGAGTCTGAAACTCAAGCTGCAGGCAGTTTTCTTAGACTTAGAAGATCTTTTTAAAATTAAAAGTCTATTCAATTTGTGACAATTTTGTTTTGGTTTTCTGGTGGCCAGGCATGTGGGATCTTAGCTTCCCAACCAGGGATCAAACCTGCACCCCCGGCATTGGAAGGTGAAGTCTTAACCACTGGACTACTAAGGAAATCCCCAGAAGATCTTCTTCTCCAGTCTCCTTATATTCTGTGGCTCAGAGTGGCATAATGGCTCGCCTGAATTCATTCCCTAGCAGTCAGTAATAGGAATTTAAAATCTTAACTTTTGCTTCTTTAATTCAAGCTTCTTGCTACTGTATCAGAATTTAGGGTGGTATTTACAGTGTCCCTTTAGAAGAAAAAAAAATTCAGTCTATAGGTCTGTCCTTTTAGCTTACAGTGGACACTGAATCTTTAATATTGAACTGACCTCATTTATTCTATTGTTCCAATATGAATCTTAATGGGTTTTTCAACTAGATTTTCTTTTTCTCTCAAATAAACACTGCTCTTTGGCTGTAAGTTCAAATCAAGGAAAGGCCCACAAAAGTCTCAAAGGTTGTCTTTCCCTGGGACCATTTTCTTCATGCAAAAGTAGAAAAACCTTGTGCTAATTTTGGCTGTTTAGGATTAATTGTAATTACAGGCAGTTTTTTAGCTTTTTAGTTTTCTTTTAACTTTAATGATTGTGTTAATTATAGGAAGTACCTCGAGTTCAAGATAAGGAAAGCCTTTGGTCAAGTAGTGTTTCTTCAGTTGTCAGTCCTGTTACAGGACTTGCAAATTTAGTGGAATTAGTGCCATTTTCCCATTTCCAACTCCAGTCCCATTTCACATGATCTCAGCATGGCTTTCTCCTTGGCTGTCTGACACTAGGTTCCAGTGACCTCCATTAAGGGGAGTGGATGTCCCCCTAGAGGCTGCAAAGACCAGCAAGACACACTGTCCTCAGGTGGAACTCCACTGGGGACTCCATGCTCAAGTGATGTAGACACTTAGCATACAGTCACTCGGGAGAGTGCATTTTAAAATGCCACTGTCAACTGCAGTTGATAAAGGGGCTAGCAGGAGTTCTACCCAATAGTTTAGTTGCATCTTTCCTTGAGCATTTTGTTATCTGGCACATAAAATGTTTGATTTGTGAAGATGTTAATGACAGTAGCACTTTCAAGAAGAAGTACTAAGAATCACAACATTGAAATAATTCAGATCAATTTCCACTGGGAACATCCTTCCAGACCTCAAATAATGGAGCCCATGTTGGCAGTATTTTTTCTTTTTAAAAGCTAATACCCTTCATTTTTTGTTTTTCTGGGCAACTTGTGATCTTATTCCTCTGTAATTTAGCAAGGCAGTCAACAAAGTGGCTTGTTAGTTCAAGAGAAGGAGTTCAGTTTTGAAGTTGAGAGGTCAGGTTCGACCCTGTGCCTCTGTGCCTGTCCTGGAGTTCCAACTGCATCCTCACCTAGCTGGTCAGCTGATTCTCACTGGGTTGCATCTCGGACACATGAGGCCTCTTGGACAAATGATCTGTGCCAGCGCTGTCTCAAGAGCTGGTTGGTGAAAGGGGAGGGTTCTGGACAAGGTTGCTGGGTTTGGTCACATGTGAGCTAGAACTGGAAAAGAGCCATAGGTGAGATTACTTGTTTTGGCAAAAGTAAAAGGAATAAAGTGTTGAGGTTGAAAAGTTGTATACAGGTTTTGATGAGCTTCATTGAGTGAGTTCTTGACTTGAGCCTGTGAGTTTAGAGTTTGAGGCTCCTGACCAATGTTGACAGTTTTGTATTCATGGTTGAGCCCCTAGGGGAGGTGTTCTTGTTAGTTGGCATGTTTACAGGGGTCTGGAGCCTCAGTCTGGCAATTACAGATTCTCCTTTGCTCACAAGAAGTTCATGAAAATGAATGTCCTTACCAACAAATTTGAGCGACTTTGGGGAAGACCAAATTAGATGCACTCCTCTTTAATCTGAATTTCTTTGAACGCAGCTAGAAAATTTGTCATGGTTTTGGGCTACCTGGGCTTGTCCTTTATGACATTTCTGATTTGCTACCGTTGTGAACCTGCTTTAACTAATTTTTCTCATCCCTGAGGTCTGACTTCAGAAGGCTTCACTCTACAAATGTGTACAAGCATCAAGTGGCTCTGGGCTCAGTGTGGCGTAGGACAGTAAGATGTTGCAATGGTCGCTTGTGGCCTGACTTACTGTGTAGCAGGGACCGTCGGAGCACTTGGTACACTGGAGGAGATGGTTGGAGAGCTGAAGAGATGGAGGGAATAGATATAAGGCCCAGATCGCAAATAGGTAATTGAACTGAAAACTGGAGGAAGTAGTCTGGAGAACAAAACTGAGCAAGGTGCTGAAGACATGGAGGAAGGCAGCCTGTGTGGAACAGAAGAGCTGACTGCTCCCAGAGCAGAAGAATAGTATATGTGCGTGGTAGGGGTCCCCAGATGGGGGGGGGTTATGGTAAGACACTGGTAGAAATGGTACCAGGATACCAGCAAAACCCTTTCACATCTCCCACCGGTCTGGGCATGCAGAGAGTTCCAGTGTGTTCTGGAAAGGCCATTGGGGGAAATAGTCCCTTCTGTGGACAAAGAAGGAAGAGGAGAGATTGCTTTAATATTAATAAACTGCCCACTTTGTGCTCCACCTGAGTGCTTTGGGGAAGCCCAGGTAGCTCAGTGGTAAAGAATTCACCTGCCAATATAGGAGACGCAGGAGACACGGGTTCGGGAAGATCCCTTGGAGGAGAAAATGACAGCCCACTCCAGTATTCTTGCCTGGAAAATCTCATGGACAGAGGAGCCTGCTGGGCTAGAGTTCATGGGGTCCCAAAGAGTCGGAGATGACTTAACACACACACTGAGTACTTTACACTGTGACGTCAGCTTCACTAATCATAGCTTCCATTTATTGGATACTTCTTTTGTCCCAAATAATGTTTTATATACATTATTTGTTCTATTTTATGGAGAGAATACAGAGATTTAATGCCTAGGGTCCCTGAGCTGCTGAGTAGCAGAGTCAGGATTCAAACCCCACTTTCTCTGGCTCCAAAACCTCCCTTCTGTCTACCAGGCCATTTAATTCACGAAAATAATTAAGGACATCTGGGGAAGATTGCTGCACAGTGGCATCAGTCCACAGGAAGGGGAAAGCAGTGAAGGGATTTGGGTTTGTCTGTCCCCAGGTCCTTTGAGCACTTTCATAAAAATAAACTTTTAGGCTGGGAGAAGTTTGAACATCTGAAGATGCTGACCCTTCCGAGATGTAAAAGCAAACAAAATGGTTTTTGCTGATATGGTCACTAAGCCTTTTATCCTAAAATGCTCTTGGAAAGCCCTCCTCCAACAACAGGGAACATTATCCAGTCAAAGTTTTCTGCAAATAAAGGATTGCTCATGGAGGCAGACTTGCTTGTGTTTCTGTATCACTCAGGGTGTTTTTCACTTTTATAGTTCCTTCCCTGCAGGATCCTCTAACTTTGGCATTATGATTGTGGTTGAGAAAAGAGTTGTTTTCTATGCCATGTACTGTTGACAGGTATTTCATTTCTAGAGGAAAGTTTCCTTTTTCCTATATGCTACACACCTGCAATTAGGGAAAAAACAACTAGTTGTATTGTTTGCTGAAGTCTTCCTTTCAGGCTTGCTCTGTGTTTGTTCAGGAGAAATCAGCAGCGTAAGAAGGGCTGTCTCTAACATTTTGTCAGAATTTCTCCATAATTCTACAATGATGAAACAAGAACTTGAGGACAGGATGGATTTGCTTTCAGAAACTCTGGTTGTCAGTTTTAGAAGTCCTGAGACTGTTGTTTTAGCTGCTAGCAACAGGACTGCTGAGAGAGATAAATAGGATCTTTGGTTGTCCAAATATCAGCAACATGATAGAAATAGATTTAAACTTTTGAAAAGAAAAGTTATGACCAACCTAGATAGCATATTCAAAAGCAGAGACATTACTTTGCCGACTAAGGTCTGTCTAGTCAAGGCTATGGTTTTTCCTGTGGTCATGTATGGATGTGAGAGTTGGACTATGAAGAAGGCTGAGCACTGAAGAATTGATGCTTTTGAACTGTGGTGTTGGAGAAGACTCTTGAGAGTCCCTTGGACTGCAAGGAGATTCAACCAGTCCATTCTGAAGGAGATCAACCCTGGGATTTCTTTGGAAGGAATGATGCTAAAGCTGAAACTTCAGTACTTTGGCCACCTCATGTGAAGAGTTAACTCATTGGAAAAGACTCTGATGCTGGCAGAGATTGGGGGCAGGAGGAGAAGGGGACGACCGAGGATGAGATGGCTGGATGGCATCACAGACTCGATGGACGTGAGTCTGAGTGAACTCCGAGAGATGGTGATGAACAGAGAGGCCTGGTGCTGCGATTCATGGGGTTGCAAAGAGTCGGACACGACTGAGCGACTGAACTGAACTGAACTGAACTTAAAATAGAATTGTTGACAGCATGAGGAATTGTGCTTCTCAAAGGCTTGTTCTGGATTTATACAATATTCATGTATTTCTTCTAACTTTTCAGTTTTTGTGTATTCCTGTCATAGCCCTCATTTTGAAAATTAGCAAATACTTTTGTCCAGGAAATTGAATATATATTCCTGGGTGAAACAAGAATGTGCAGTTATATATAAGCTTACTGTTACTAATAAGCAAGTATGATACATTTGGTACTTAAAATTCCCCTTGCATTACAAATTGTCAGAATTAATAAAATTCATTAGATCTATTTATTTTTAAGATATTTATTTATTTGGCTGTACTTGGCCTTAGTTATGATATGTGAGATTGAGTTCCCTGACCAGGGATCCTACCTGGGGCCCCCTGCATTGGGAATGTAGAATCTTAGCCACTGGACCACCAGGAAAGTACTAGAGCTGTGTTTTTAAAACAGGTCTTGTGATCGCAGAGCCTCTTCTAGAATGACAGGAATCTTCTAGAATGATAGAATGACTTCCTTTTATCTGTGACTTTTATCTTGGAGGATTTCTTACATCATTTTTTCTCTTTAGATGTTATGGTATAAGTAGGAACACAGTTTCAGGGGTCACCAAGTACCAGCCCATGACCTTTCTGCAGGCCTCTAAGGGTTTAGTGGCAACTAAGGACAGTTTCCCTGAGCTGTGAGTCTACAGTATGTCTGGAGAGTGTGAGGGGATAGAATTTAAGGATTAGCATGAATGGCCTTACAGGTAGAGAGCTCGGTGACAACTGGAGGCCAGAAAAGAAACTGAGGCAGTTAAAATAACTTCAGGCTTGATAAAGTTGATGGCTATCTTGGGAGAAATCATGGGGAGACTTTCCAAGTCACCTTCCACCACGGCAGCCATGCCCTATCATCAGCCATGGATGCAAAGAGCCTGTTCTAGCTTGGTTTTAACCTCACTATCATTTTCCATAAATGAGGCTACTGATCTGGAGACATACTCTCAGAGAGGCAATTAAAAAACAGACCTCTTCCAAAGAAGCATGCTCTGGTGGTCTTATAGGTTTCATATCTTCAATTCTACAGAAACTTCTACATCTCTCTGGAGATGAGATGCAGCAGTACCTGTGATCCTTGTATTTGCATCAGCATCTGAGGAAGAGGTCATTAGTTGAGCTTTAGCGCCAACATATTTACTACAGTTCGTAAGTTACATAGTTATATCCTGCCTTAAATCTATCTCTTGCTTTTGTTATTGGCTAGTTATTTGTTGGCATAGGACATCCAGAAACAGTTTCATCAGGAGATTTCAACTTCTGTCTCGCTTCTGGAAACTATGGGAAAATTTGTCTGACAAAGAAGAACACACACATACTTATTTATTAATTTGTTTGTTTAAAGAAAGAGCTGTCATAAAACCACTGTTTTTGAAAGATGAAAGTCAGTTGCTGGCTGCAGGTTCTGTGTATATGAGCTATTTGGGTAGAACTGATAGGAAAAATGTGTTCAGAAGAATAAACAGAGTTGTAGGAGGAATACAGTCGTGGGAAGGTAGGAGCAGTTGTTGACAAAGTTATTTCTGGAGAAACCTGGAGGCCAGTTCCAGCTCTTGGGGGTGAGTCTGGACAGTCCCCTTGCTTTTGGTGGGCCTTGGCTTCTCTGTAAGATTGGGGTGTGGTGGGAGTGGGTCTCCAAAGCTGCAGTGACTTCTTCCTATCAGCTGGGGGTTGGCCTTGTGCAAGCTTGTCCTCTTCTGCTTCGAGGGGCCGACTTCTCAGCTCCAGTGAGAAATGTCAGTTGTGTGGTTCTCACTGGAGGCTGGCCTTCCTTGGAGCGAGTGGGTAGGAGGTTCCCTGTCCCCCTTAGGTGGAAGCGCAGCCTCATGTGCTTGCAGTGTTCTTATAGGAAGGAAAAAGACCAACCAACCCTTTGTTACTGCACAGACTAAGAGTTTCGGATTGTAGTGAAAACATACGTGAGTTTTTTCCTTACTGCATTTCTGTAGACAGATTTAATGTTTTGGAAGGGTAGAAGGCAGTCACGGGATGTAGTTCCTGTTTTCCTTTTGACGTCAGTAAGTGGGAAAAAATCCTCCCGCCTTGTCTTTTTAGCTTGTCTGCTGCTTTCTCTCTCTTCCTTTCTTCTCTCATCTCTCTTTGAAACTTACGTGTGAAGTTTGGAAGGGCTGAGCGTTTTGGCGAGGATGGGGTTTGGAGGAGCAGTGCAGTAGCTGCTGACTGGGCCCTCATTGCCCCCTGGCACCAGGCTTCCTGTGAACCTCTACTCTTTCTTTGCCACCATTGCTGAGTCTGCCTGGTATTTCATATTTTGGGTTAGGGGAAAAGTTAAAAGAATTCACAATCCCAGCTGTCACTTGGTGACCCCTTTGCCAGTAGCATATGGCACATTCTCATTTCACTGACCTAAAGAAAAGAATTACTCACCTATTATTACTCTCTTTGCTCTGCTTTAATTTTCTTCATTATTCTTACACCCACTGCCTTAACAACAATCCTACTGCTATTTGTCAGGTCTTCTTCCACCTTGCTAGAAGTTCCATGAGAACACTTTTGTGCACTGCTGAATCTCCAATGTCTGGGACAGCACCTGCACATAATAGGTATTTAATAAATATTTGCTGCGGCTAATGGAAGCTAGTGGAGAAGGAAATGGCAACCCACTCCAGTGTTCTTGCCTGGAGACTCCCAGGAATGGGGGAGCCTGGTGGGCTGCTGTCTATGGGGTCGCATAGAGTCAGACACAACTGAAGCGACTTAGTAGTAGTAGTAGTAATGGAAGCCTTGCGGAGTTAAGGCTGCAGTTTGTGGAATGAGCAGGAGTTGATGATTTTTTTCATCATTTACTTTCCTACAGAATCACACAATACTCAAGCTTTATACCATACAGTTCTTATTTCTTCCAAGGCATGACTTGCCTTGTGGAATATGTTAATTATTATCATAGAACACATTTTGGGGGAGGAGATCATTGACATATAATTTACATGCGGTTAAATTGAGCCTTTTTACATGTATAGTTTGAAGAGTTTTGATACATCTGTGTAGTATACGTATATGTAGTATATATGCCACAACCATGGTATGAAATATATCTATCACTCAGTGCTTCTTACAGTCTGTCCTCTCCTCTACCCACTGGCAACCAGGGATCTGATTTCTGTCCCCATTATTTCACCTTTCCAGAATGTCATCTAAGTAGATTCATATAGTATGTAGTCTTTTGTGTCTGACTTTTTTCTCTTAGCATAAGACTTTTGAGATTTCTCCCGTGCTGTTGAATGTATTAGTAGTGTGGTCCCTTTTTATTGCTGAGTAGTATTCCATTTAATTTATTCACTAATTTATGAATCTTTGGATTGCTTCCAGTTTGGACTATTCCATGTAAGATTCTATGGATGTTCACATACAGGTCTTTGTGTGAACGTATGCTATCATTTTTTCGGGCAAATACCTAGGACAGGATGGTTGGGCTGTATCATAAGTCTGTGTGTAATTTTACAAGAAACTACCAGAGTATTTAACAAAGTGGCTGCTCCATTTTCATTCCTACAAGCAGTGTATGATAGTGTCAGTTGCTACTCATACTTTAAAATTAAAACATTTGTAGTAGTTCCAGTGGGTATGTAGTGGTATCTCATTGTGATTTTAATTTTCATTTCTCTGAAACTAATAATTGCTTATTTGAGAAGGTCATGGTTTAGCAGGCTATGATATTCTCTAGGTATTTAATAATTTTAAAATATCAGTGGCATTTGAAGTGAAAATTTTTTAAAAAAATTGGCCAAAGATCTAATTGGTCACTTCCATGAGGTCATACTGTACAAAAAAGGTTGGGGTGTGGAAACTACGTCAGATTTTGGCAAAGGGTGATTCTCCTGGGTGACTGATGTGGAGACCTGGAGAGGACATGCCTAGGACTTGACATGAAGGTGGGGAAAAAGCAGGTTTCTTGGCTCCTCTGGCCTTGGCAGGGCCTGCTCCATCCTTAGCTAACCCTGTGTTTGTGGGAAGCCAACCTAGATTCAGTGCCACTTTCCTGGATATCTCAGGAGTCACCAGCAACCCTTGCAGCTGTCCCCAGTGTGTGGTGGACATAGAGCCCCTTCCCTGGGGACAATTTGCCTTAATCAGTTAATCAAGCTTGAGAAATCGGTTACCACATGCCCAGGAGTGCCACCACCTTTCCATCTTGAATCCCTGTTTCTCACATCCATCTCATAGTTAATTAATTAAGCAAATATTCCCTGAAGGCTTACTCTGTGCCTTATACTGTTTTGCATGTTGGGGAAAACTGCGATTAAGAAAGAGAAGTGATCCTGTGGACTCAGAAAGTGGCAGAAATGGTGCAAGGGAAAACAGAGGCTGTGAATGCACCTTGGAGGAGTTTTTAACCAGATGTCAGTGCGGGGAGGTATCAGGACAGGATCCTACGGTTGAGGAAGAATCGGCCTGGCTGACAGTGCTGGGAGCAGCAGTTCAGGACAGGGAACATGCTGGAGGCCTAGTGGTGGGAGAGAGGGCTGCCCATTTGGAGCCGTGAGTAGTTTTCTGGAGCTTGGTTTAGAAAGTGGGGAGTGGTGAGAAAGGAGGCTGGAGTCATTGGGGAGACCAGCTAAACCAAGGTGAGGACTGCACTTTATCCCCAGGGCAGTGGGGTGCTGACAAAGGCAGTTTTAAGTGGGAGAGTGGCTTGTTTGGAGCTTTGGTTTAGTGGCATCACCTTGGATTCTCTGTGATAAATGGATGGAGGGGGTAAGACTGGAGGCAGGGAGTTCAGGGAAGTGGCTGTTGTGGTCGCCCAGGAGCCGGAAGAGGGTGGCCTATTGACTGGCCATGATTGTGAAGTGGGACGCTTTCCAACCAGTAACTGGAAATGTGCACAGGGGCAGAAATGAGTGTGCTACTAGCTTTGAAGCATTGAGAAATCTAGTCAATACATAGTACGGCCTTCTTTTTGGTTTTGGTTTGTTTGTTTGCTTCCTTGGAAAGCTGATGTAGAAATGTCCCTTTGGTCTCAGTTACCTGAGCAGAGGATTTGGGCATTGCCAAAACCTTCTCTTTGGATACAATTGCTCCCAGCAGTGGTCACCATGTTCTGAGGTGGGAGGAGGGAATTACGCAAGAGGCCCAGGGCTTTGCCAAGGTAGGTAGGAAAGTGGGGCAAGTTACCCAGCGAAACCGGAGCAATATTTTCTACCGCTGCATGGGCTACTTCTTGCTGACATCTCTGCGTGTCTCCTGGAGGGTCTCTGAAGCCAGGATCCATGTCTGGAAATGCAGAAACCCTGCTTTAGGAAAACACTCTCCAGAAAGCTTCCTCCCGGCCATTCTTGTCTCATGCACATTCTCGTCTCATGCACATTCTGCAGAGGTGTGTCTTCATTTCTTCTGAGATTCCCCACTCCAGATTTAGGGGATTCTGTGTCCTGGTTTGAGCCTGAGGGTCTTTAACACTAGGCCATTCTGATTTCATCCTTCCTACTTTGCCCCTCCTACCTTGTCAGAAACCCATGATGGATTTGCTGAAAAATGCTGCTGCTGCTGCTGCTAAAAATAATGGAGTAGGAAAGAATGTTTGGACAGGAGATAACCATTTCTCTGTAAGAGGTAGGGATGGACCAGAGAAAGAAAAGTGGGGAGAAGGGAGCTCATTTCTTTGCCACTTAGAGTGTGCCGTGTACTTTTCTGGGGAACTTATATACTGAATAAGAATTGAATATCCTGCAAGGTAGGTATTATCACCCCCATTTTACACTGTGGAAATTGATGCTCAGAGGGCATAAAGTTTTGGCCGAGGGCACGTAGTTGAGAAGCTGGGCCTAATTCCTGTCTAAGCTGTCTTTCCTTTTTAAATTATAAATTATAAACTTATGTTCCAACCTCCTCATTGTTACCTTGGGGACCTGAAAAGATTTGTGTAGCTTCTAAATCAACTAAGTGATTCCTGGAGAGCACCTTAAGCATCAGGAAAGTCTAGCTAATTATTTATTTCAGTGTTTCTGGAATGCAAACGCTGTCCCAGGCCACTTACAAAATGATTTAGGATTACAAGCACGAAGCTCACAACCAAAGTTTGGCTCTCAGCGCTCAGAGAGACCAGTGGCCATCTTTAAATAACAAACTGTGGATGGACACAGTGCTGGTTTAATTATTTTTAGTGAAAATTTCTTGGGGAGGGGGCATCTGTGTCCATCTACAGGTTTGCTGAGCAAGTGATAAAGAAAAAAAAAAGGTCCTAAGGCTTGACTCTTTCCGAGGAATCCCTGATTTGTTGGCTTATCAATGAGTGAATTAAAATATATAATAGTAGAGTCGGTGATTCTTTTCAGACACTGTAGACTGCTTACATTCCCTTTTCTTTTGTAGAAGTTTTTAATCCAAGTCCTTGTGGTGTGGGCGCCAAGAGGGTAAAGTCCAGCTAGAGGTTGACCTTTGCGTTGAGGTCCGTTTGGACTCACAGACTTTTAGTCCAATACTTAGTTTTGTTTCCACAAGCGGTCACTACATTCTTAGCCCTTTTTGCTGTTTGTTCCTCCTGCCTAATCTCCCATCCCCACCTCCATTCCACCAGAGACCAGAGACCACAATGATTAAATGAGCCATTTTAGAGGTAACGTTGCTTTCTTATTTCTGCTAAGAGTTCCTGGCTGTGAAGTGGTATCAGGGCTTAGCTTCGACCTTTGTATCCCTCCCTTCTTTCAGTTTTTATTTTCTGCCTTTTCCCTAGGTTTAATTTTACTATGACTACTGGGATTACTCCAGCATTAAATACATGCTATTGTTGAGGGGCAGCTGGGACACACAGAAGGTTGTATCCCCTGTTTATGAGATCCTCCCCTTCCCCCCAGCATGGCAAAACAGTCCTCCAAGGAGGCGTCTGTGACACCTGATCAGGAGTAGGAGCCCCTGTGTACAGGTACAGGTGGAGCAAGGCCAAAGCGTGCATATGCCCGGACAGTGGGAGCTTGTCACTTTCACAGGTGATGCTCTCTGCCTGCCTTGGCTGCCTTGTTTTACTGCATGGGATATTGTTTTCTCTCCACACACATAGAACACTAGGGGTTGTCCTCTTCACTTAGGAGCCAGGTGTCTGTGGCGTTTCCTTGGTGTTTACTCCCAGTCATCTAAGACATGCTGTGACGCTTCAGACTAGGGAACTGCTCTATCAGTGGTGCCGTTTATCGTTGGAAGGACTCAGCTTTGTGGTGAGATGAAAATGTAGTCTGCAGCAAATTTCAGACAATAGTGTTAAGTCACTCCAGGTTCAAGGCAAAATTTATAAATGCTGCTGACATTTTCTGAGAAGGAAGGCGTTTTCTAAGAGAACGAGGCAGGTCTCTGGGATCTCAGTATGCCATCTGCAGCTCTGATGTTTTGGGCACATAAGATTGATCACTTAGGTCTGCCTTCACTTTTTCATTTTTTCAATTTTTCATTCCCAGTGGTCACATCAGTGGAGCTCAAGTGATTCGGATAATAATGACTTACTTGCAGGCTAACGCCAGAAAAGCTCCAGCATCCCTGTTTACCAGAGACCCAAGGCTGCAAGTCGGGGACTCATGCCTTGTGGAGAGGCAGTCATGAAACAGAACTGGGTGTTGAGGGCTCAGGTGAGAGGGCTGGTGCAACAGCCCTCACTGGCGTATGGCTTTGCAGCAAAAACTAACATCCCCTCTTGCTTTATCTTTCAGTTAATGACCAGCCACAGCGTCCCTGCTGTGAGCTCCAGCCACTTCCTTCCCAGGCTCCTGAGCCTCACGCAGGCTGCTGTGGTGCTGGCTGAGGTAACATGGCTTATTGGCCTCAGCTGAGATTGCTGCTATGGAAGAACCTCACTTTCAGAAGAAGACAAACAGTAAGCCTGGGTTTCTCCGGGAGTTCTCTCCTGCTTTTCTTCCTGATTTTGAGTTGGGAGTGAAGAAGGGGCGGAAAAGAGATTCTTCTTGTTTTTTTTTTATTTACTTATTTTAATTGGAGGATAATTCCTTTACAGAATTGTTCTTCTTGGTTTTCTTAAGGGGATTGAATGTGTCTGGCCCTGGTAGACCCAGGACTGTGTGGGGTCATGATTTAGCTAGCCCTGTCTCTTATCATAGGAGGCAGATTTGCAACCAGGTGGCAATCATAGCTTTGGTTTGTGCTGGTGCCCAGGCCTAAGTTCATACCCCTGGAACCTGGCAGACATTGCTTCTTGGCCATCTTACTCCTAACTTTTGCTGCAGCCCTGGGGGCTGCTT
This sequence comes from Nanger dama, assembly GCA_917880005.1. Classification (NCBI taxonomy): domain Eukaryota; kingdom Metazoa; phylum Chordata; class Mammalia; order Artiodactyla; family Bovidae; genus Nanger; species Nanger dama. Next base: position 21,200,513 of record CAKJTW010000025.1, on the reverse strand, counting down.
GGCTCTTCAAGAGCTCCTAATGGTCTGGGTGGTGGAGTTGAAGTGAGTTCATGGCCCAGCTCTTAGAGGTCAGAGACTGAATCTTTTAGTATGGACTTTCCCCTTTCAGCTTGGACTGTGAGCCTGGAGGAATACAAAACAGATTTGTTTTATTTCTGTGGAGGGTACTATGCCATTCACTTCTGGATGAGACAGTGATCCTTTCAAGAACCCTGAGAACACCCCTTTAACACTCGGTAAATGATATTTTTCTGTGAGAAGGTACAAACAATATGAAGCTCCGATATCAGCTCTAGGCTTCTCCCTCCCAGAACACCCCTCGAGGTCCTGTCTGATCTCCTACGTTTAGCCACACCTCTCTATAGTTGACTTCTAAATGTCTGTTTCCAGCCCTGCAATTTTTCCTGAATTCTAAGCCTACATTTCCTTTTGGCTGTCCTCTGGAGAAGGCAATGGCACCCCCTCCGGTACTCTTGCCTGGAAAATCCCATGGGCGGAGAAGCCTGGTGGGCTGCAGTCCATGGGGTCGCGAAGAGTCGGACATGACTGAGTGACTTCCCTTTCACTTTTCACTTTCATGCATTGGAGAAGGAAATGGCAACCCACTCCAGTGTTCTTGCCTGGAGAATCCCAGGGACGGGGGAGCCTGATGGGCTTCCGTCTCTGGGGGCTGCACAGAGTCGGACACGACTGAAGTGACTTAGCAGCATGAAGCATAACATATCTGCAACAGAAGTGACCATCCTCTTTAGACTCAAAGAGCCGTAAGGAATCTTGGAGATAACTTGAGGGATCTTGGAGAGAAACTTCACTGTTTCTGAAACTAGACTAATGCTGGCCCTTCTTTAAAAGAACAGATATTTCAAAGTCCCCTTATGTTCACTGAACATATTTTTTATTATAATGTTACGTGAATATGTCCACATGTGAAACTAGATATAAACCCCTTATTCTTATAGATGGTCATGCAAACATATGACCTATAAATTAAGTGCAAACAAAGTTGCAGAACCAGTGCAGTTCAAATTAACACTGTTAGTGTAGTAAGGCAATGGCACCCCACTCCAGTACTCTTGCCTGGAAACTCCCATGGACGGAGGAGCCTGGTAGGCTGCAGTCCATGGGGTTGTTGAGTCGGACACGACTGAGTGACTTCCCTTTCACTTTTCACTTTCATGCATTGGAGAAGGAAATGGCAACCCACTCCAGTGTTCTTGCCTGGAGAATCCCAGGGATGGCGGAGCCCAATGGGGTGCCATCTGTGGGGTCACACAGAGTCGGACACGACTGAAGCGACTTAGTAGCAGCAGTAGCAGCAGCAGTGTAGAAAGGCGACTGACACTGTTTGAAGCCATAGTTGACACTGTTTGAAGGCAACAGTGTGACTATGGTAGTGAACACTTATTTGTTTGAGTTTGGACAGTCTATATTACCATGTGCTAATGATTCAGTTTTCCAATGACTTTCCAATTTTTCCAGTGACTTTCGTTAGATATCATTTTCTTTCATTTGGTCCAGTCTCGTTATTCACAAATTGCTTCTGCATCTGTGCCATTCTCATTGGTCTACTGCAATTATATTGGTGCTAAAGTGAAGTCGCTCAGCCAACTCTTTGCAACCCCACGGACTGTAACCTACCAGGCTCCGCCGTCCATGGGATTTTCCAGGCGAGAGTACTGGAGTGCTATTTTCTTCTCCAGTGGATCTTCCCAACCCAGGGATTGAACCCAGGTTTCCCTCATTGTAGGCAGACGCGTTTACCGTCTGAGCCACCAGGGAATATTGGTGCTAACACAATGGCAAACACAAATAGAAACTTAGACTTGTGATCTTGTGCCAGAACTTGGTTGTAAAGTAGGCATTCAGAATATGTTTATTTCCTTAGATGACCATTGAAATGAAAACACAAAGTGTTTAAAATCCTGACAGAGAACTCATATAATCCCTCATGAAATTATATATATTATTTGTATATATATACTAGTTTGAGAAACACTGACTTTTTAGTCCCTCATATTACATGTAGGAGCTGAATCCCAAAGTCACCTAATGAGAGAGTAGGAACTAAAATTTATGCATCTTGTCTTGATAATAATAATAATGATATGAAAATATAACAATATTATATAATATATAATATAATAAAAGCAAACACTTAGATTGCACTTCCATGTACTAGGCACTAAAGTGAATTGTTAACTAGAGTAATCCTTTTAAGATCCACAAAGTACTGTTGTTTCCCTATAACATAAAATGCTATTGTGTTATAGCTGGGGAACTTAAATCACAGAGAGAATTATAAGTAATTTGTCTGAGTTTCATACTGCTAGTCAGGGGCATATGTAGTGTTCAGTTCTAAATAATCTGACTCTAGAGTTGGTTCTCTAAACCACTATGTCAGATTGCTCTTCAGTGGTATTACTTTTTCTATCTTCAGTCTCAACATCTTGAAGTTTCTAACCCCTTCCTTCCCTTTGTCCCTGCCTCCCACAGCTGTGCCCAGGCCCTGGAGTTTCCAAGACCTGTGGATTCATTTCCTAATCTCATTTCTTAGCTACTCTGTGGTCCAGGCCCCCAGTCTCTTCTTATTATGTTGGCAGCAGCCCATGTGATGAGGAACTGTCTTTGCTGTGCTGTGTCTATTAGCCAGTGATTAGTGGAAAGAACTATATCATCTTAGTAATGCAAAGTCTCAAGCCCAAACCTGTCATTTTACAGATAAAGCAGGGAAGGGATTTTCCCAAGGTCAACTAAGGAATCAGGAGCACAGAGTCCCAGAACAGAACTTGGGATTGGGCCATCCAGACTGGGCTAGTGTCTGTTGGTCTTGCTGCTTCTTGCTCAATATTGGCTTATCAGTTTAAAAGAGCTACAATTAGAGAGATAGGCAGACTTCATAAAAGGTGATTTTTGGCCCTGTGGCAGAGTTCTTATTGAAGGGGAAGTAAGACATAGCATCCTGACACAGAAGGACTTCTTCGGATATTCACCAGCTGTATGGCACCTACGGTGCTAGCTTGTCTGCCTTACCTTCCTTCCTGATTTCTACAGGAAATGTGTTTTGCCAAACTAGAAAAAAAAAAAAAGGTGATTTATTTCAGGTTGCAGAAGTTTAGGTTGTCAGGGTTGGAAAGATCTGACCTGACCCTTGTACAGTTGTGGGAATGGGGTTTCAGGTGTGGGGCAGGGGGTCCAGAGTGGATCAGTCATGGAGGTAGCACCGGAATCAGTTTCCGGATGGCCCTAGAGGCACAGGTTCTTTTGAGCAGGCTTTGCTTTATCTGCACATGAGGTTTAATACCCATGGATCTCAAGTGCTGGCTGTCCCATGTTTAATACCCATGGATCTCAATTGCTTCCCAGTCCAAATGGCTTGGATCTATAGACATATTGATTGTAGACAGTGAAACCTGTTCAGGGTCTTGGTTCCACATTGTTAGCTCAGGACATGCCCTGTTCTGTAGGCAGGGGAAGGAGTTAGCAGCACCATGACAGTTCTCACCTACAGTGTACAGAATCCTTGCTTAATTTCCCCCTTCAGAGATCCTGGATGTACTCGCTTGGCTCCATAGCCTGGCACTGGGGATATGCTTAGCAAGCATTTGCTTAATGAGGGGTGAATGTGTTAAATGGGCCGTTAGTTTATAGATCTTGAGGAGGTGCCCCTGCTAGAGGGGCCGCATGTGCAGGGAGAGAGGAAGAAGATGTAGGAGCTGGGTGCTGAACAGTAAACCCCAGAGCAACCTTTTTGAAAGGTGGCCATTTGCTCGTTCACTCTGTGTCCTCATTTGCTAATGAATTTGGGGGACCTCTTTTCTTGTGCCCCCATTATGCAGACTCATGGGGGCTATCAGCCAGGGGTAGCTTTCTGCTGCTCCTGCTGCTCCTGTTAGGCAAAGAATACACTGAAAATGAGTTGCGTAAGTGGGGTGCAAAGCTCAGTTTGGGTACAAAGTAACAGTTAACTTGTGTGGGTGGTGGTCAGTGAGCACAAACAGGGCTTGGGACAGGAAAGGCGAGGGGCTTCGGAGTTCTCCGGATCCCCATCTGGTTTTAGGCTGAGCCAGATATCAAGGTCCCTGTGGAACAGATGGGATAGAATATGGCCGTATGGCCTTTCTTTTTGCCTTTGGTGTTAATTTTCTCATTTAGATCTGTTTAGCCATGTGGCTGAGGAAGTAGATAATTTTAATTTCTGCATATTTTAGAATATCAATATTTGGGCACTGTTCAGTGACAAAGAGTAAGCAATCAAATAAATACAAACTGAGTCCTCATTTAAGAGCCACTGGAGAATTTTACAGTGTAGAAGCAAACTTTCAGCATTCCCTCCCAGCTTCCAGTTTCACCTGATAACATTTCTTCCCTGTCCTTAGTTCTGGCCTGGCTATGCTGGTTCAAATCCAGCTAATAATTCTAATTATTATCTGATTTTAATTCAATTCTAATTCCAGCGTGGCCACTATATGCCTTAATGGCTTGCTGCTGCTGCTGCTGTTTAATGGCTTAGGGAAACTCATTTTCCCTGACTTTTTGTTTCCCCTTCTATGGAATGAGGACAGTTAGCACACATAGCCATTTATTGTTTCCTTTGAATAAATATTTACTAAACATCTACTGCATGTAAGACAGTGTCCTGGGTGTACAGTGGTGAAGCAGACAGGCAGGATCCCTGCTTTCATAGTGCTTACAGTTCAGCCAGGAAAGCCGATATGAAGCATGTTGTCACATAAGTAGAAATATCATAGCTGTGGTAAGTGCTGTGAAGGGAAAAAAAAAAAAAACAACAGCCACTGTCCTACTATGTCAGTTACCACTAGGCTGTGAATAGGGACTTGATTTAGAATGAAAGGTCATGACATTTAAGCTGAGAGCCTTGATGTTTAAGCAGCAGTTAGCCAGGGAAAGATCAGGAGCTCAGCCCCTGGGGCACTGGCAGAGAGACAGGGTGTGGCGGCCACGTGCCTAGGGCATGTCCTAGAGCCAAGGACAGGAGCACTGAAGGAAGGCTGGCTGCGGCTGGGCGGGGGAGTCGGCAGGGCCAGGTCGTGGAGCTGGCGAAGGACAGTTGAATTTTATATAGTGTGCAAAAGGATTCCCCCGAGGTAGGTAGGTCACGATGACGAGGGTCAGATTGTGTGGTCCTTGGCACTGAGGGGACTTGAAGGATGACAGCCTAAACATACACATGTACCATTTTGTGCTCTGTTTTTGGGCTTCCCAGGTAGCCTCACCATAAAAACCCACATGCCAGTACAGGAGACATAAGAGACTCGGGTTTGACCCTTGGCTTAGGAAGATCTCCTGGAGGAGGGCACAGATTCTTGCCTGGAAAATTCCATGGACAGAGGAGCTTGGGTGGCTATGTTCCATGGGGTCACGAAGAGTCAGACACGACTGAAGTGACTTAGCATGGCATGTATGTTGTGTATTTCCAAATAATCTTCATATTATAGTAATTATGATTCCTGATGTGTAGGTTGTGTTTTATACTTTTGAAAGTACTCTTGTACCTGTTATCTTCTTGATTTTCACAGCAATCCTGAGAGGTATTCATTACAATTTCTGTTTCATAGATGAAGGAAGTATTATAAATTAGTACATCATTAAGAGGAAGGACTGGAAGTTTTGACCCCAAATCTACCATGGGATAATGCCAGTGACATTCCTGGTAGCAATACAGGGATCCATGCAGTTTTCATTTTATAACCTCATACATTATTGCCAACATTGAGATATTTCTTGTGTTTGCCATTATAAGTAAGTTACTATAAAGATTTTATACATATAACCTTTTCTTATTTTTATATTATTTCCTTAGGCCAGAATCTCAGGAGTATGATCACTAGGTCAAAGGGAAGTGGCCCTTGACATATATGGTCAGATGTCCTTCCAAAGATCAAACCAATCGAAAAATCCACTGTCACTGCATGAGGCTTTACAGTTCTGGGAGGGTAGGCCTGGCTTTCATATCTCTTTTTCCCTTCAGAATTTCTCTGATTTGATCTTTTAAGATTTCAGTTTAATTGAAGTGCATGTTGATAAGTGTTCACTGTGATGCTGACAGAGCCTAGAGTGTGCCATTGCTTTGATGAATTTTCTGTTATTTTGGGAAACTCACTGTCTCATGTTTCCTTCTTTACCTCTCAGAATAGTCTTCCATATTTTCATCAGTTTCTTTTCCCCATTGAGTCCTATTACCTTATCAGATTCTAGAAGTAGCCTAGTGCTATGTTAATGTCCCAGGGACATTGGATAATGTCTAGAGACATTGTTTGGTTGTTACAGTCCTGGGTAGGGGTGGTTGGTGTCCACTGGGAGAGGCCAGGGATGGGGGAAACATCTACCATTCACAGGAGAACCCCTCACAACCATTATCTGGGCCCCTATGTCAAGAGTTGGGAAGAACCCTGCTCTAGAAATGCTTGTGCATTATATCCCCATGTTGTTGCTGAGGAGTAATGAGAGGGAAATCCCCAGAGCAGCTCAGTGTAGCTGTTTACTTAGTCATCAGAATTTTAATTTTAATACCCAATCTCAAATAGGGTTTCTGAGTTTCTGACTTTGTTAAGAAGCACCTTTACAAAAACAGTGTTCCTCTCCATTTCTTCCACTCTGTGGTAGGGGCAGGCATGGAGGGAGGTGAATACATAATAGAGTAAGATTCAGAAGTGTGTAACCATCAGTTCACTTCAGTTCAGTTCAGTCACTCAGTCGTGTCCAACTCTTTGTGACCCCATGAATTGCAGCACGCCAAGCCTCCCTGTTCATCACCATCTCTCGGAGTTCACTCAGACTCACATCCATCGAGTCCGTGATGCCATCCAGCCGTCTCATCCTCGGTCGTCCCCTTCTCCTCCTACCCCCAGTCCTTCCCAGCATCAGAGTCTTTTCCAGTGAGTCAACTCTTTGCATGAGGTGGCCAAAGTACTGAAGTTTCAGCTTTAGCATCATTCCTTCTAAAGAAATCCCAGGCCTGATCTCCTTAGAATGGACTGGTTGAATCTCCTTGCAGTCCAAGGGACTCTCAAGAGTCTTCTCCAACACCACAGTTCAAAAGCATCAATTCTTCGGCGCTCAGCCTTCTTCACAGTCCAACTCTCACATCCATACATGACTACTGGAAAAACCATAGCCTTGACTAGATGGACCTTAGTCGGCAAAGTAATGTCTCTGCTTTTGAATATGCTGTCTAGGTTGGTCATAACTTTTCTTCCAAGGAGTAAGCGTCTTTTAATTTCATGGCTGCAGTCACCATCTGCAGTGATTTTGGAGCCCCCAAAATAAAGTCTGACACTGTTTCCACTGTTTCCCCATCTATTTCCCATGAGGTGATGGGACCGGATGCCATGATCTTCGTTTTCTGAATGTTGAGCTTTAAGCCAACTTTTTCACTCTCCTCTTTCACCTTCATCAAGAGGCCCTTTAGCTCCTTTTCACTTTCTGCCATCAAGGTGGTGTCATCTGTATATCTGAGGTTATTGATATTTCTCCCGGCAATCTTGAGTCCAGCTTGTATTTCTTCTGGCCCAGCGTTTCTCATGATGTACTCTGCATAGAAGTTAAATAAGCAGGGTGACAATATACAGCCTTGACATACTCCTTTTCCTATTTGGAACCATAACGTGTGTGTAACAAAAGTGTGGGTGAATTTAACTCAGGTGATCAATACATTTACTACTGTGGGCAGGAATCCCTTAGAAGAAATGGAGTGGCCATCATAATCAGCAAAAGAGTCCAAAATGCAGTACATGGATGCAATCTCAAAAATGACAGAATGATCTCTGTTCATTTCCAAGGCAAACCATTCAAATCACAGTAATCCAAGTCCATGCCCCAATCAGTAATGCTGAAGAAGCTGAAGTTGAACAGTTCTATGAAGACCTATATGACCTTCTAGAACTAATACCCAAAAAGATGTCCTTTTCATTATAGGGGACTGGAATGCAAAAGAAGAAAGTCAAGACATACTTGGAGTAACAGGCAAATTTGGCCTTGTAGTACAGAATGAAGCAGGACAAAGGCTAATAGTGTTTTGCCAAGAGAACGCACTGGTCATAGCAAACACTCTCTTCCAGCAACACAAGAGAAGACTCTATACGTGGACATCACCAGATGGTCAATACCAAAATCAGATTGACTATATTCTTTGCAGCCAAAGATGGAGAAACTCTATACAGTCAACAAAAACAAGAGCAGGAGTTGAACTCCTTATTGCCAAATTCAGACTTAAATTGAAGAAAGTAGGGAAACCACTAGACCGTTCAGGTATGACCTAAATCAAATTCCTTACAATTATACAGTGGAAGTGGAAATAGATTTAAGGGACTAGATCTGATAGACAGAGTGTCTGATGGACTATGGACAGAGGTTCATGACCTTGTACAGGAAACAGGGATCAAGACCATCCCCAAGAAAAAGAAATACAAAAATACAAAATGGCTGTCTGAGGAGGCCTTAAAAATAGCTGTAAAAAGAAAAGAAGCAAAAACAAAGGAGAAAAGGAAAGATATAAACATCTGAATAGAGTTCCAGAGAACAGCAGGAGAGATAAGAAAGCCTTCCTCAGTGATCAGTGCAAAGAAATAGAGGAAAACAATGGAATGGGAAAGACTAGAGATCTCTTCAAGAAAATTAGAGACACTAAGGGAACCTTTCATGCAAAGATGGGCTCAATAAAGGACAGAAATGATATGGACCTAACAGAAGCAGAAGATATTAAGAAGAGGTGGCAAGAATACACAGAAGAACTGTACAAAAAAGATCTTCATGACCCAGATAATCATGATGATGTGATCACTCACCTAGAGCCAGACATCCTGGAATGTGAAGTCATGTGGGCCTTAGAAAGCATCACTATGAACAAAGCTAGTGGAGGTGATGGAATTCCAGTTGAGCTATTTCAAATCCTAAAAGATGATGCTGTGAAAGTGCTGCACTCAATATGTCAGGAAATTTGGAAAACTCAGCAGTGGCCACAGGACTGGAAAAGGTCAGTTTTCATTCCAATCCCAAAGAAAGGCAATGCCAAAGAATGCTCAAACTACCACACAGTTGTACTCATCTCATACGCTAGCAAAATAATGCTCAAAATTCTCCAAGGCAAGCTTCAACAATATGTGAACTGTGAACTTCCAGATGTTCAAGCTGGATTTAAGAAAAGGTAAAGGAACCAGAGATTAAATTCCCAACATCTGTTGGATCATTGAAAAAGCAAGAGAGTTCCAGAAAAACATCTGCTTTGTTGACTATGCCAAAGCCTTTGACTGTGTGGATCACAACAAACTGTGGAAAATTCTTAAAGAGATGGGAATACCAGACTATCTGGCCTACTTCCTGAGCAATCTATATGCAGGTCAAGAAGTAATAGTTAGATCTGTACATGGAATAGCAGACCGGTTCCAAACTGGGAAAGGAGTGTGCCAAGGCTGTATATTGTCACCCTGCTTATTTAACTTATATGCAGAGTACATCATGAGAAATGCTGGGCTGGATGAAGCACAAGCTGGAATCAAGATTGCCGGGAGAAATATAAATAACCTCAGATATGCAGATGACACCACGCTTATGCCAGAAAGTGAAGAAGAACTAAAGTACCTCTTGATGAAAGTGAAAGAGGAGAGTGAAAAAAGTCAGCTTAAAACTCAACATTCTGAAAACTAAAATCATGGCATCTGGTCCCATCACTTCATGGCAAATAGATGGGGAAACAATGGATACAATGACGGACTTTATTTTCTTGGGCTCCAGAATCCCTGCAGATAGTGACTGCAGCCATGATATTAAAAGACGCTTGCTCCTTGGAAGAAAATCTATGACCAACCTAGAAAACATATTAAAAAGCAGAGACATGACTTTGCCAACAAAGATCCGTCTAGTCAAAGTAGTCATGTATGGATGTGAGAGTTGGACTAAAAAGAAAGCTAAGCACAGAAGAATTGGTGCTTTTGAACTGTGATATTGGAGAAGACGCTTGAGTCCATTGGACACCAAGGAGATTTAACCAGTCAATCCTAGAGGAAATCAGTCCTGAATATTCACTGGATGGACTTATGCTGAAGTTGAAACTCCAATACTGTGGCCACCTGATGCAAAGCACTGACTCATTTGAAAAGACCCTGATGCTGGGAAAGATTGAGGGCAGGAGGAGAAGGGGACGACCGAGGATGAGATGGTTGGATGGCATCACTGACTCAACAGACATGTTTGCGTAAGTTCTGGGTGTTGCAGAAGCCTGGCTTGCTGCAGTCCATGTGGTCTCAAAGAGTTGGACACGACTGAATGATTGAACTGAACTGAACTGAACCATGAAGTATCTTATTTCTAAGCTATTTATGAAGGCCTACTTGAAGTAAAAATGCTAAGTTTAGAGATGGGGGATGAAATCTGATTTTGATAAGTGCAATCAAAATGGCATTCCATATGTGGAACCAGAAGTCAAATTAGGTTTCAAGAGGGAAGCTATTGGTAAGGAAAAACCTGGAACATCTCCCTGAGTTTAGAAGGCAAATTCTGTTTCAGTGACAGAAATCATTTTGGAAGTTCAGAGTAAAAGTGCATGGGTAGAACTGTGTCTTTTATGAGTTCTCTGGTTTGAGTGCTGTCTCTTGGAGACAGTCTCTTCATTAATACATGTTAGTGTCTCAGCTCAGTAAGGCTTATAAGTATCAAAAATCTAGATACTCTGGTAATGGGGCAGGTGATAAGGAGACTTGAGTACATAGTGGTTTAAAACACACCCTTGAGTTGGACTGGTTTTGAATTCTGGCACTATTTACCAAATTTGTATCCAAATTTATTAGCTCTTTGAGCCTCATCTGTGAAATGGGATTTATAATAGTATTAACAGGTTTGTTCAATGATTAACTGAGGTGATATATATAAAGCACTCGGAACACTGATACATGAATGCTAAGTCACTTCAGTTGTCTCTGACTCTTTGCGACCCTATGGACAGTAGCCCACCAGGCTCCTCTGTCCATGGGATTCTCCAGAGAAGAATACTGGAGTGGGTTGCCATGCCCTGCTTCAGGGGATCTTCGCAACCCAGGGACTGAACCCACCTTTCTTAACATCTCTTGCACTGGCAAGCAAGTTCTTTACCTCTAGCACCACCTGGGAAGGCCTGCATTGATGCATCATGGTAAGACCTATTTAAGTGTTAGCTATCATTGTTATTGTCCGTCTTGTTCTTACCTCTTTCTCTAATCTGCTTACACCCAGTTGCTGGGAATGATTTGCAAGATATACTTTGTACTCTTTGCTGTCAGTCCATGGGAAAGATCCATTGTTTTTTTTTTTTTTTCCCAGTCAATCAACATATTTTGAGCATGGGTTCCCCTGCGATGTCCTAGATGTGGGACTGCAGAGATGTCCAGGAACCTAAGACTTGATTCATTGAGTCAGATCAGTGCCTAGGAGGGTGGTGAACACCAGACTCCTTTTAAGTGTCTGTCTTGAGAGGTATATATGTCCCAAACATAGCTCTATGAGAGGCAGCATGAGGTGAGGGGTGCAAAAGCATGTAGGAGTCAGTAGACCTGGGTTCAAACTCTGGTGCATTCTCTTACCAGGCTATGGCTCAGAACCTGCCCCAATCTAATGATGCCAGCTACCTCACAGAGTTATTGTGAACATTAAATATTAGAGACGAAGTGTATATAAATCCCCGGTGCAGAGTAGGTGCTCAATATTGATTGTCACTATTATAAATCTGTAGGCCATGAGCTCATTTTACCTTTGTGGAACCTGTTGATACACTTTGATCATGACTTAGTGGGGTTATTTCTCTGCTGAGTCACTGGTTTCCTAAGTTGGGCAAAATTAGCTGTTCCTCTCAACTCTGCCGCTAACTGTCTCTGTGACTTACCCTTCCCTGAGCTTTAGTTTTGTCACATATAAAAGGGAGATGATTATGCTTCCTACATCTCAGGGTTGTTTGCAGGATTAAATGAAATAATCCATTTATTATAAGGTGCCTGTTACACACTGGACTCTAAATAAGTGGTAGCTGCTATTTATCCCCAAAGTGTACATGGCAGCTTCAGAGCTTCAAGGTTGATGACTATCTTACTCATACTCTTTATTTAATTTTGGTTTTATTTTCTGGAGTTCTTTTCTGAATTTATTCACAGTTAAACTGATTTTTAAAAGTTGTACTCCCTTTTGTTAATATTTGTAAGTGATTTTATTTAGCTGTAAGCTTGGAATGCATACAATTTTGTGTTCTGCTTTGTTCACTTAATATTATATGGTTAATAATGTCTGTGTTTCATAAACATTGTTGTAATAACTATAAAGTTAAGTAGATGTGACATAATTTAATCATTTCCCTATTGGCTGTGCAATTAAGGTTGTTTCCAATATTTTCCAATTATACTGTCTAAATGAACGAATAACTAAATGTATATAGCTTTTTGACATTTTAAACTTAGTTCTGTGGGATGAATTCCTAGGAATATTCTTTGGTCAAAGGGGATAAACATATCTTTTGAATACATATGGCTAAGTTGCTTTCCTAAAGGGCTCAACTGACTTACATTTCCATCCTTATTGTTTTGTAAACTTCAGTTTATTCTCTCACTCAGCACACATTTTAAAGCCCTTATCTTGAGGCAGGCTTAGTGAGAAGGAGGTGACACTAGGGGAGAAGCTCCTGCTGGGCCAAATGCTGATAGAAGCCCCGGGTACCTGGGGAGCCCAAGAAGGGACCTGCAGCTCAGTTGGTAGAATGTCATTTGAAAGCAGCACTGAGTGTTGCTTCTTTGGGATTATTTACAGAAATACTTAGCAAGACCAGCCCTATGTTTGGTCTTGGAAATACCATTGATAGCATGCTTTCTTCCAAAGAAGGACCTATGTGTCTGTTTTTCCCTGATGTGCCATCTAGAGCAAATTATTCTTCATAGTTATATGGTAGCAGTGTTTTTTGTTCTATAAAAAAGTAATACATGCTTATTATGGAGAATTTAGAAAACACAGGAAAGTGTTTAAAAAAAAATCACCCATGCATGTTCTGACCATCCTAGGACATCCACTGCTCTCATCCATGTATTTCCTTCTATAAAGAAGATTTAAAAAGAATTTAATGTAGAACCATATCAAAGGTCTTTGGAATCTAAAATACCAGAAATCCAACAACAAATAACAAAACCCGAAACCAAGCTGAAGCAAGGTTATATTAATTATGATATGTTCATAGTATGGAGTATCAAGTGACCATTAAAATCCATATTTTAAGAGAATATTTTATGTCATGGGGAACATTCCCAGTTTGATACTCAATGAAAAAGCAAAATACAAAATTATATATGCTGTATAATCTTAATTTTGTAGAGAAAGAATATTATTTATGCATGAATAGAAAAGAAAGACAAAAATACTAATGGAGAACCATTATTAGCTTAATTTACTAGAGATTATCTCCAGGAAGTAGGAGTAACAGTGATTTATATTTATTTTTCTACTTTTCTGTATTTTTTTAATTTCAAATTTTCCACAATAAAAGTATATGGACTTGGGGATCAAAAAAAATCTATTTAAATAGAAAGAAAGATTTAGTATCTGTGTTCTCTTGGCTTTATGGCTCTGAAGACACAGTTGTAGTTACCCTCATCCACAAGGGCCAGGGCCCGAGAATCTCCTGGGCTTTTCGTGTTCTTCCTAATTAGAACATCGGAGTCTAGAGCTGAAAGGCATGGTAGAAACGAGGCTTCAGGCAGTGGAACTAGTTGTCTGAACACCACAGGTTCAGTTAGATTATGTCTCATGATTTCTATCCTGTCCCTGTGCTTATTTATCCCCTTGTAGCTCACTGAAGCAGATTTCCTTTAGAGAAACCCCATTGCTTTAACCAGTGAATAACACTTAAGTTCAGTGGTCATCTAACCCACTGGAGAAGATGGTGACTAGATTTTGACAGATGGGAAGGACTTTGTGCTCTTCCCAGTTATTTCCAGCCCTGATGGCACACAGGTCAACATGGAACTGAGTGTGAATTTCCATTGTCCTTTGGAGCCTTCTTCTCAGCCCCACAGGAGGCAACTGCATTTGTTCCTTTAGAGCTGAGCTGGTGTGTATTTAGCACAGCAGTTTGCACAGGCTGTCTGTTTTCACCAAATGGTCATAACATACCTGACACTGTGCTAAGGCTGTGGAGGTACAAAGATGAGTTGATCCAGTGCTTGCTTTCAGGCTGCTCGTATTGTAGTGAGGAAGCCAGTAACAAAAAGACAATTTCAGGGGCTCAGGAAACTGTTATGGGAGGATTCATGGGTTACTCTGGGAGCACAGCAGAAGGGCTTCCCGCTCTGCCTGAGATTTTAGTAAAGGAAATTGTGCCTGGTTGAGTCCTTGAAGAGTGAGTGGAAGTGAGCCAGATGAAGCAGGATGGGAGGCATCTTCCCTTTCTTACAGAAAACACAGAGGTATGGAATAATAGTAAGGTGTATAAGGTGAGAACTACGAACAGTTCAGTATCATTAAAGCTTAGAGAGTGGTAAGAGAGGCCGGATAAGTAGGTTCATTGTTTAATTCATCTTTTCATGGATTTCCCAAAGCTCAATAATGTTAGGCATCCATGTTTGTTTAATTCACAGTGCTTTGTCTTTTTCCCATTCAGTGTCAGCTGTTTCTTGAAGTGGCCTGGCCTCTATTCATCTTCCTGATCCTGATCTCCGTGCGGCTGAGCTATCCACCCTATGAACAACATGAATGTGAGTATCTGAGCATCCCTCCTGAGGCTCACCACTGGCAACTGAAATTCAGGCAAAGGGCAGGGACTAAATGTGACCTTTCCCATAACTCTCTTTAGGAAACACGGAAAATGGTTTGGAACAGAACAGCTAGGCTTCCGATTATTTGATAAGCCATCAACTCAGGAAACTATTTTCAGCCCTAGTGAATGGTGATAATAGTAGTTATAATAATAACCGACATCTGTTTCATACATTTTCAATCATGAAAATAAAATAGTCTTACTGATAGCTCAGAGAGGGGTGATTTAAAAAGCTCCCTAAGGCAATACCTTAACATCACTATCATCTGGTCCCTGCCAGGTTTTTTCACATACATTATGTTTTTATCACACAGTTACAAATCATGGGACTATAATTTTAAGCAGCATTTGTGTAGAATATCTCAGATCGACTAATATTATTCTATTTGATTCTCATAACAACCTTGTATAATGGACTTTAGCATTGTGATCATTCGCTTTAATTTCTAATAAATAAATAGGAACTCAGAAAAGTTCAGGGGCTTGCCTAAGGTCACACATCTATTAAGTGACAGCGATGCAATAAAACTCATGTCATTTGACTCCCAATCATGTGTTTGGATGATGGCCTTTTCAATGAGCATAGAGAATACAGTAGTGGCTAAGAACACATGCTCTAGCTTTAACACAGGTAGTCACCTTGGGCAAATGACTTAGGTTCTTTTTACTGAGCTTACTCATCTCTATAAAAGGGGAGTAATGCTTACCCCATATGTTTGTTGTGGGGCTTCCCTGGTGGCTCAGACAGTAAGGAATCTGCCTGCAATGCAGGAGACCTGGGTTCAATCCCTGGGTCAGGAAGATTCCCAGGAGAAGGGAATGGTTACCTACTTCAGTATACTTGCCTAGAGAATTCCATAAACAATGGAGCCTGGTAGGCTACAGTCCATGGGGTTGCAAAGAAGTGACTAACATTTTCATTTTATTTTTTCATGGTTGTTGTGAGTGTTATCCCACAATCTCAGTCTTTTTCTTCTGCTTGAGCTTGCTAGATGGATTAGCACTGCAAAAATGCCCCAATCTGAAAGGTCAGCATTTGTGGGGGAGTTTAGCTGGGACCTTTATTCCATGGCCCCAGTAACTTCTCCTGTCATTATCCAGCTCCACCCACAGCCCATCAGCCCCATCAGTTCAGTCTCTCAGTCGTGTCCAACTCTCTGTGACCTCATGGACTGCAGCTCTCCAGGCTTCCCTGTCCATCACCAACTCCCAGAGCTTGTTCAAACTCAGGTCCATTGAGTTGGTGATGCCATCCAACAATCTCATCCTCTGTCGTCCCCTCTCCTCCTGCCTTCAATCTTTCCCAGCATCAGGGTCTTTTCCAATGAATCAGTTCTTCACATCAGGTGGCCAAAGTATTGGAGCTTCAGCTTCAGCATCAGTCCTTCCTATGAATATTCAGGACTGATTTCCTTTAGGATAGATGGGTTTGATCTCCTTGAAGTCCAAGGAACTTTGGAGAGTCTTCTCTAACACCACAGTTCAAAAGCATCAGTTTCTTTGGTGCTCAGCTTTCTTTATGGTCTCACATCCATACATGACTACTGGAAAAACCATAGCTTTGAATAGATGGACCTTGTCAGCAAAGTAATGTCTCTGCTTTTTATTATTCTGTCTAGGTTGGTCATAGCTTTTCTTCCAAGGAGCAAGCAGCTTCTCTAGTAGCTCAGCTGGTAAAGAACCAGCCCCATAGGTGTACAGGATACAGTTCTTCAGGGAAGTGGTGGGGCTGGGGTCACATTTGAATTATGTCCCCAATCAGATCCCAGTCTGATCCCAGTATATGGGCATATACTGACAGTTATTCATCTGCTAATTTGCTAGTACACATTATACATATTCAAGTTAAAAAAAAAACCAAAAACACCTGAAAACATTCTACCAGATGTGACTTTCTGATTTTACCAAAAAGGAAAAGCACATACTATGAAATATACACGCAATTTGTGGGCCTGGGAGGTAATTCTGCTTTTTGTTTGGAACCTCAAAGGTTGATGAGCAAATGCATATTTGATTTTATATAAATGTTACCCTAAGCCCTGCTGATGTAACCATTTTAGGGAAAACTCAGCTTTTTCATCTGCTAGGCTAGTCTTTCTCTGGAATTATCATAACCAAGGAAGGCAGTGTAGTGGAAATCGCATAGAGTTTAGTATCAGAAAAATTGGGATTTGTTTGGATCCCATTTCCTGGGTCTGCCATTTGCTGAGGTTGTGATCTTGGGCAAGTTATTGAATTTTGACCCAGATCTCTTTGAATCCAGACCATTGATTCTCAGAAAAGTTGTGAAATTCCTATACCTAAGGTAAGACTTTTGCCCTCCATCAATGTAGTTCTTGCAGCTTTACTTCCTGTTCTCAGCACTTTCAAGGGACTTGGCTGGAAGGGCAGAGAGTTAAGCTTTTGCTTGCAGAGGTGTCTTGTCTCTGGGAGCAAGGAGTTGGTATATAATTCTCCTCCATTAATCTTTCCCAGTTTGACCCAGACCCATGAAGATCCTAATTGTTTCCCTGGATCATGAGAGTCCATCATCCTGTGCACCTGATGCCAAATCCTCATCCTGGTTTTGTCTGGAAATCAGATGGGACATGACACATGGGGAAGGGTGTGCCCACACTCACTGGGCTATAGCCTGAAGCATCTTGTCAGTGTGCTGGACCAACACCACCCTGCCTTTGGTGCCAGCATTTCCTGGAGGTTATAAGGGGACAATCCCTTGGTCCTTCGAGTATTTGGTTGGGTTACATAAATCTCCCTGAATGAGGAGCAGCTGACTTAGGCAAGGGACCTTGTTTGGTTTTCCTTGAACTATTAACAGGGAGATAAGGGGATTAACTGAGTAAATGCTCAACAGGCCAGAGTCCCTGCAGAGGGTGGTTGCAGGGACCAGATCTTGTTTCATCCTTGTTTTGGATGTTGCTTCTCTGGTTGGTATGTGGAGAGAAGAAAAAGACAGATAAAAGGACCCCAGTATTGAAATGCAAAATGTCGCAAGTCCTGGCTATGGGTGAACTTCTGGGGAGACTCTGTTAACTCATTTGCATGAAAATCTAAACTGAAAAAAATGGGTTTATGCCTTAGAGGGAGGTGGGGGCTGCGAGATGGAAGGAGTGCTCCTAGCTGGGCAGGAGCTGAGGAAGTACTGTTGTAGGCTGGCCACTAAGCGCTGTAGTAACTCTAATAGGCCCATTCGCTGATCCTTATCCTGTGCCAGGGACTCATACTTTGCCTATAAAAGTTCATGTAATACTATGGCTCTGTGAAATGGGTTCTATTATTAACATCATTTTACAGATGAAGAAATTGAGGCTTTAGCACACCAGGCTCTTCTGTCCTTCACTGTCTCCTGGAGTTTACTCAAATTCATGTCCATTAAGTCGGCGATACCATCCAACCATCTCATCCTCTGTTGTTCCTTCTCCTCCTGCCCTCAGTCTTTCCTAGGATCAGGGTCTTTTGCAGTGAGTGAGATCTTTGCATCAGGTGGTCAGAGTATTAGAGCTTCAACTTCAGCATCTGTCCTTCCAATGAATATTCAGGGTTGATTTCCTTTAGGATTGACTGGTTTGATCTCCTTGCTGTCCAAGGGACTCTTAGGAGTCTTCTCCAGCACCACAATTTGAAAGTATCAATTCTTTGGCACTCAGCCTGTCTTTATGGTCCAGCTCTCACATCCATGACTACTGGAAAAACTATAGCTCTGACTGTATGGACCTTTGTCAGCAAAATGATGTCTCTGCTTTCTAATATAATGTCCAGGTTTGTCATAGCTTTTCTTCCAAGGAGCAAGCATCTTTTAGTTTCATGGCTGCAGTCACCATCCACAGTGATTTTGGAGCCCAAGAAAATAAAATCTGTCACTGCTTCCATTGTTTCCTCTTCTATATGCCCATGCCATAAAGTGATGGGACTGGATGCCATGATCTTAGTTTTTTTTTTTTTTTTTAATTGAGTTTTAAAGGAGGCCACAGGTGTAAGGGAAGGAACATGACTGAGATCACAGAAGCATGGGTTCTACCCCTGGTCCTGCCCACTGAGTCCCTGAATGTTCTTCATCAGCCACTTTATCTCAGCATGGTTTCTTCTTTCAAATATGAAGGAAGAGGATTAAGTCATCACCAGGGGCTCTCTGTGTCTTGAAAGGGTGAAGTGGGTGGTAGAAGATGAAGGAAAAAGGATCTCATTCTTGCTGCCCTCCAGGCACCTTCTGTGTATGATCTGGTCACTTCCCCAAAGCTGGTGTCGTGAATCCAACCCTACAGATGATGTCAGGTAGATTAAGAACTGCTATCTGATGCCACATTTCCAACTGATGATCAGTTGATGGTGGCAGATTTCTGGGATTCAGAGAATGGGACAGGTTTGGGATGAAACTGTGTTTGGGTGGAACCAAAAGAGAAAAAGATTGCTATCAAGTCCCAAATCCTTCAAAGCATTAATGTTTCTCCTTTTGTTTTTCTCTTCCTCAATTTCAACAGGCCACTTTCCAAACAAAGCCATGCCCTCTGCAGGCACACTTCCTTGGGTTCAGGGGATCATCTGTAATGCCAATAATCCCTGTTTCCGTTATCCAACTCCTGGTGAGGCTCCGGGAATTGTTGGAAACTTTAACAAGTCCATGTAAGTACTGGATCAGGTTTTCTTTCCCAAACTTGTCAGTTAATACTTTTTCTTTCCTTTCTCAGACTTCAGGAAATTTTAAATGGTTGGGTTTGAGTGAAGGTGCTTTTGTGAAGGTTTGTGTGATAAAGTCCAAAGAATGAGACCAGGGAGAATTGCTGCCAAAATTTAAAACCTTGTAAGCTCATTTTGGTACATGTTTTATATAGCTGACAGTTCTGTGGTTGGGGGCCTTTCCTTAAAAAACTGGTAGATAGAGAGGAAGGGAGAGGGGAGGAGAGGGTGAGATGTAAGGAAAGAGTAAGATAGAAACTTACATTACCATATGTAAAATAGTTAGCCAATGGGAATTTGCTGTTTGGCTCAGGAAACTCAAACAGGGGCTCTGTATCAACCTGGAGGGGTGGGGTGGGGAGGGAAATGGGAGGGAGCTTCAAAGAGGAGGGGATATATGTATACTTATGGTTGATTCATGTTGAGATTTGACAGAAAACAGCAAAATTCTGTAAAGCAATTATCCTTCAATTAAAAAAATTTAAAAAAAAAAAAGAAAAAAAACCTGGCAGGTAAGTAGAGAAGGGAGACACAGCACGTCAGCCTCATGCATTAATGAGCAAACACTTATTTAGCAAACATTTATTGTGTGTGGGAGACGGCTGGTCCAGAAGTAGGGATATAGAGGTGTGCAGAGGATGTGGCCTGTCCTCAAGGAGCTCGCAGCCCAGGCTGGGGAAGCTTGGTCCTTTCTGCTCTCGGATCTCCTTTCTTCCTTCAGCCCTATCGCACTGCTGTGTCCGTCCTCCTGTCTACAGGTCTTTCTTGGCCCTGGGTGTAAGCGTCCTGAAGGCCGTCTTTCATCACTTTTGTATTCCTGGCTCATGGTTTCAACAACAGACATAGCTAGGGCTGAGTAAGTGTTTGCCAAATGAGCCACTGAAGATTCTTGGAAGACACAGAGGCATGGCAGGAGTTAGAAAGGCTGCAGATGACACAGCAGGACAGTTCTGAGGAGACTGCCGGCAGGCAGGCAGGGCCTCGTTCCAGCGTTCATGGGCCTTAGGCTTTGTGACTTCCATGAACCCCTTTTTCCGTGCAACAGCATTAAAATTTTTATTTTTTAATTGTGTTGGGTATAAAGATGAGTATATTTCAGGCTAAATTAATGATATGCATTCATTCGGAAGTTTTTTCCTGATTTTAAAAGAAATTAAAAATGTTGTGGACCCCTAAGTGTATCCTGGGCCCTAGGCACTGTGTCTGCTGTGTTTCATGGATAAGTTGGTCCTGGGGGCCTGTGTGTGTGTGTGCGCGTGTGCATGTGTGTGCTTCCTGCAGAGGCAGCATGTGGACTGGGCCTTGAAAGCTGATAAGGTTTGGTTGTGTGGATACATGAGGATGAGTGTTTGGGGCAGGGTGGGTGGGAGCATAGCATCTCAGAGGCTGGGTGAGGGGGCAGCTGGAGTGGGTCAGGGGTGGCCCGCAGGGTCCCTGCAGCCAAGCTGCGTGCTCCTGGCAGGTACTTTGTTCAAACTGGAGAGACAGCTGGTCTAACCAGGACGTTTCTGCTTTTCTTGCTCCCGCTGTAGTGTGTCTCGCCTGTTCACAGACGCTCGGCGGCTTCTCTTGTATAGCCACAGAGACACCAGCATGAAGGACACACGCAAAGTTTTGAAGACGTTATACCAGATGGAGCGTTCCAGCTCACGTAAGCAAAAACCGTCTGTGAATTGGCTCGTAATTGGAAATGAACCTGCACCAGGGAGAGACAACAGCTGATGCATCCTGGCACTTGTTCCCTTTAGCTCTTCCCTGTGGGGTTTTCCTCCTCAGTGGCTAGGCTGTAAGGCCTCTCTGCAGGATGTATTTGAGAAGAAAGTATGGAGACTATGAGTGCCCTGGCCTCCTCTGGGCACATAAAAGAAACTCCCTAGAGAGGAATGGCACTGGCCTGGCTTAAGGACAGTTAAGGGTGCAGGTTGCTTCCAACCTCATTTTATGGAGTTGACCATATGGTTGCCGTGAATGGGCAGATGTGTAGACAGGGGATGCTTCTGTGCATATAAGAGCAGATAAAGTTGCAACCTGATACGGATAAGTGAAAGCTAAGCATTCACTTCTAAAAGAAAAACACAGTTCATCATCCCCCTAGTCATTTGATTTAGTTAATGAGCATTTGAACCTCTGATCTCTAAGAAGTGACATCCTTATCTCTGATCTGGTGAGGGCCCGGGCAATTTATTGCCATCTAGGAAGTGGCTGAGAGCAGACAGCTTGCTGGCCGAGGTGCTGGCTGCAGCAGTCACCGTGGAGCAGCCTCCCAGGCAGTGGCCAACCGGGGGCAGGGGGTGGTGGGAGCATGTCCCCAGATGCAGGTTGTGATGGCCTGCGTGGTCTGTAGAGAATTCAGAAGCAGTAATGAAGCTGACTAAGAGTTAGCCACTTTTTATCATCTCCATGCACTGGTGGTTCTAAACAGTGTTGAGTGATAAATTACCCCATCACCAGTCAGCTGCCACCACTGCTCCAGGAAAGTGCTTTTTTCTTAGTTTGGTGTTTGGAAGGAATAGGTGGGCTGGCTTTTGCTGAGAGGCCTCCCAGTTTGCTGTCCACTTGGTGAAAATAGAAATAGTGTAAAGTGCTAGAGTTTAAAACCAGGCTTGTATTGGAGCTTTCTCTTGGGTGGCTGGACTGTGCTTTTCCTGGAGGCAAACTATGGGAAGTGGTGAGCGGGAGGTGTTGCTTCACAAGAAAAACAGGTGTGACCGTTCCTGGGCTCTGAGTTGGCTCTGAGGAGCTCCTAGCTGCTCTGCTCCTGGGTGCACAGCCAGGTGATCTGGATGCCATTTCCTTGCCCTGTAGGGCCCCATCCTGCACACCTGTCTGTCCCAGCACAGGACACAGAGAGACAACCACCACCAGTCAAGGCATTTGTCTTTCCTGATCTGCTGGGGCCCCCCTGCCTGGTAGACCAGAGACAGTCAGGGTTATTTCTTCTACTGCAGAGACAGTGTGACCCAGAGGAAAGAGTGCTACAATGTATTATTTTGTAGCTTGGTGACTTTGTGAATAAGTCCTTTCAGGCCTTTTGAGGCCACACTTCTCATCTGTGAAATGGAGCCAGTAGGAGAGCTTGAGCTCATAGGATTGTTGTGAGGAGTAGAGGAGTTGAAACATTTAACTGCTTAAAAACTGCATCTGGCACCAAGGAAACACTTAATGAATATGAGCTATGATGATTTTGGAGTGCCGTCTTGGCCAAGCTGTTTAACCTCTCCAAGCTGAATTTCTTCAGCTGTGAATAATAGGTAACTTGCAGTGTGAAATGTGAACCCTCACAGTGTCTGGCGCATAGTAGATGCTCAATAAACGGGAGCTGGTTTTACTCCTGTGCATCAGTGATGTATTTCTGAGCACTGGCCTTGCTCTTCTGCCTTCCACTGCATGGCTGGAGAAACGGACTATGAATGGCGGGGTGAGGAGTAGTTTCAGATCTCGATGGGTGCTTCCTAAGACACATATAAACTAGAGATATGAGTCAGGGTTGAGAAAAGAAGCCAAACCTGCATTCAAACAACTTTCCACAGCTCTGAAGAGAGATCTCTGATTATGATTGTCTCCTGTCACAGCTTATCTCTCCGTTCACCTGTGTCTGCCCTGCAGCTACTTCTTAGGGCCACTTCTGCCCTGCAGCTTCCACCTTTCTTGGCTGTCTTGTAGCACTGAGCCCAACCTCAGTCCAGAGGGAGATGTAGAGAAATGTTGCTTCTTCCGAGTGGGAATCAGTAACTTTTTGCTGAATTTGAATAACACTCTAGATTTCAGAGGGATTTCCCAGGTGGCACTAGTGGTAAAGAACCTGCCTGCCAATGCAGGAGACATAAAAGATGTGGGTTTGATCCCTGGGTCAGGAAGATCCCCTGGAGGAGGGCATAGCAACCCACTCTAGTATTCTTGCCTGGAGAATCCCATGGACAGAGGAGCCTGGAGGGGCCTGGAGGGCTATAGTCCATAGGGTCACAAAGAATCCGACATGACTGAAGTGACTTAGCACGCACACATGCATGCCCTACATTTCAGAGAGTCCAAGGCTCGGGTGTATCAATGTAGATCCTGACTTGGAGACCTCTGTTTCTCCGCAGTGAAAGCCCTACTCGGAGCATGATGGGCTCAGCTCTCTTATGCTGTCACACTGCAGATGGAAGGGATCTTTGGTTGGAGTCCTGCCCTCATCAACCTTCTCTGCTTACCCCAGGGGTGGCAGGTGGCAGGGACCTGCCTGTCTCATGGCAGCTCATTTTGGGTATTGGCAGAATACCCAATATTAGAATATTGGTATTCTAATTATCAGAATATACTCACTGGTCTTTTGTACCTCCCAGAGAGAGGCTGACCTATTCCCCTTGAAGTGTTTATAGACAACTCTTGCGTTTCTTTCCCTGTCTTCCTGAAATCTGTTGTCTTTTTAGGCTAAAAGTCCTCCATTCCTCTTCTGTAATGTCTACCACACCCCCACTTCCTGATTTCTGCTTCTCAGAGGAGGCAGTTGGTTGTGTTTCAGTGTTTCTTTGTCTTTCTTGAAGTTTATCAGAAATTACAACAGTCTGCCAGTACAGAGCAGGAAGGGACTTTCACTCTCTTCCTCTGAGCACCATATTTCTGTAATGTAGCCTTGGATTGCATGAGGCTTTTTGGCATCCACGTCACACAGTTGACTCATTCTCCATGTGCAGTCAACCCGAGCTTCAACCCGAGCTGTGGAGCCTTTTACATACAGAGTATTGGAAGTTACTTGTTCTCCATTTCTGAATTGTGCTGTTGGCTTTTTGAACCTAAAGGGAGAATATCTATCTCTTTTCTGTTTTACGTTTTTAGATTGCCTATGTCATCTCTTCCTACTCAAACTGTTTCAGATTCTGTTTTTGCCATGTATTATATTCACTAGTGCTGCTTGTTCCCTGTCATGTAGCAATTTGATAAATAGCTCTCTTTGTGCTCATCCAAGTTGTTGGTGATTGTGGGACCAGCCTTGGAGGTTTGGATCAGTCTCCTGGAGACTAACAGCCCCATTGGACAGTGCCATTCAGGCTGTTACAGACCTACCAACCCATATTGTCTTTGTGCTGGGCCACCAGGCTCCTGTGATCTGGTTAGAGGACTTATCTTATTCTTCCTTTGCACTTCACCTGCTAACTCCATTGATACATCCACAGATAATTTGTGGATAGGGGAATGTCTGCTCAAATACTCTTTCCTAGTCCCATGGTTTGCTCGGCTAGGGCATTGTTTTATTTCCACTTGTTGGATGAGACCTTAGACGGCCGTTAGTTCATTTATAGACAAATGGGTTGATTGAATCAAATGTTCAGCCAGTATTTATTGAACACTAATATGTCCCAACCTCTGTTCTAGGTGCTGGGACATAGAGGTGTACAGAACAAATATGTCCCCTGTCCATGTGGAACTTCTATTCTAGACAAAAAGACTGTGATCCAGCCAGGGGTGGGGGGAGGGACTTTCCCAAGTTTGCATAGCCACCGGAGGGATATTCTGGGAATGGAACACAGCTAAACCTCTATTGCTCCATCCAGTGCTCTTTCTACAGTGCTCTCTCATGCTGTTCTAGCTGTTCCATTAGTCTCCCAACTGGGAAGATCTCCAGTTCGAGAGTTAAGTCATAGTCAAGCCTTCATATCCTTGAAACCATCTTAATAAGCACATGCAAGAAGCTTTACAGAGGGGCCTCACTCAGTTTTCTCATCACTGCTACTTTTTGGGCATTTTATTTTCTTCCTAAATGTATATCCATCCAGGTTGGACAGGGATTAAATGAATGTTTGGGAGTCTAGGTGAGGAGCATGCACTCTTCTTAAGACCCCGTCATGACTCCAACCCAGTGGAAATGTAAAAGTTGCACAAATTCTCAAAAGCTCTAGAAAGAGTGACAGGTCTAGATTCTGTCTCTGTGAGATGCAGTCTGGCAAGAAAGAGTTTCATTAAGTGAATCTTGTATAATATCTGAGATGGTTTTGAGCAGTACATAGATGACAACTTTTAATTTTAACCCACCTCAACATAATTTCACACTGTTATTGCTTAGGAGGCTGTTAAATAGGGAAAAATTACTTAAAGTTAATTTAAAGACAATACCATTTTATGTGGGTGTGGTGAAACTTGTGTGAGTAGTTTTGTAGAGACGGGAGATTGGAAATTGTTGCTGTAAGAGAAAGCATTTTGGGTTTTGTATTAAGATTTGTTTGGGAGGTGTGATGTCACCAAGACGGTAAAAATAGGTCTTTGCTGACTTTGCTCCCCTGACAGAAAGAATCCTTTGGGGAACAAAATCAGGCTCTGTCCCTCATTAAGTGTGAAACTTGGGCATGCTTTGATTTATTCTGACCCTCAGTTTACCTGAAAAATGGAGATCAGGTATTCTGTGGGTTGTATTTATTTGCTCAGTCATGTCTGATTCTTTGGACTGTAGCCTGCCAGGCTCCTCTGTCCATGGGAATTCTCCAGGCAAGAATACTGGAGTGGGTTGCCATGCCCTCCTCCAGGGGATCCTCCCAAACCAGGGATCAAAACCATGTCTCCTGCCTTGCGGGAGGATTCTTTACTATCTGAGCCACCAGAGAAGCCCTGTGGGTTGTTGAACATTACATCAGATGACATTGTGTGGATGGATGACTGATAGCAAGGTCATAGCACACAGCTGACATGGAATTAATCTGAGTTAGTTTACCTCTCCATCTGTTTCTGGCTACCTGTTTGGCTTTGCCAGTTAGTTAATCTTCTCTGGGCCTCAGCTTTCCTTGCCTTGGAATTGGGACTTCGGTGAAATAACCTGAACATATTGCCTCTTGGAAACTTGGTACCTGGGTGGGGGATCACCTGGGATTGACTACCGCTGTGGGAAGGCCCCTGCTTGTGGCCCCTGGAGGGCAGGGTTGGGCCTTGTTTGTAACTCTGTCCCAAGCATCAACAAGATAGCACAGTACAGTCAGGCACATGGCAAGCAGCAGTGAATCTTTGCGGAATGATACCTGTCCTTTCTCCTTCACAGAGTATTTTGAGGGTCAAATGAAAGCACCTTGAAAAGTATAAAAATCCAGCACATGTCATTTTCAAGTTGATCCATTGTGTGAACCCAGGTCCCCAGGGGTTTCAATTAATAATAATGACAAAAAAGTCTTAAGAACAGTCTTGGCTTGCTTTCTTCTAGAAGATTTACTTTCCAGAAAAAGTGAAGTCCCTCAGTTGTGTCCGACTGTGATCCCATGGACTCCTCCTCTGTCCATGGGATTTTCCCAGGCAAGAATACTGGAGTGAGTTGCCGTTTCCTGGAAAGCCTGCTATGAGTCCAGAGGCTTGAAGTGGATTTACTGAGAAACTAAAGGAGTTTCACGTTCAGAACCCCTTTCCAAGGCCCTGGTAGGGATCTCAGCAATCAAAACTTGCCGAAGTAGGATGTTTAAAAAATACTGTTTTTCTTAAAAGAGAGCCCTCTAAACTGTGTCAGCCTCAGGCTTCACAGAGCAGCATCTGCCCCTCCAGAGACCTTGGGGGATGGGAAGAACTGCCTTCTTCCTTGCCCTCTTCCTCCACACCACCCTCCAGGCTTGTGCACCACTCCAGTCCACTGCCTCCTCTTGGGAATCTGGCATTTTCCAGGGGAATGACCAGCAGGCTGGCCAGAACTAAGGCCTTTTTGATGGGGCCAGAGCTGCTCGGGTCAGGACTGGGCTGGGGAAGGAGGTGTCCCTTTGCTTTCTTCTTTGTCTTTGACTGTTTGTTTCCTTTGTGCTGTGCTGTGCTGAGTCGCTCAGTTGTGTGCAACTCTTTATGACCCCATGGAGTGTAGCCGGCCAGGCTCCTCTGTCCATGGGGATTCTCTAGGCAAGAATACTGGAGTGGGTTGCCCTCCTCCAGGGGATCTTTCCAACCCAGGATCAAACCCAGGTCTCCCACATTGTAGGCAGATTCTTTACCATCTGAGTCAGGAGGGACGTCCTTATTTCCTTTAGAACTATTTAAAATGAGTTGCTCACTGATACCTAATGGGCTCATTAGCTTGCTTCCTGGTGGATGTTTCTGCTCAAACACTGATTTTGCTCCAGTGCCTTGCTCCTTTCTCGAATCCTGTCGTCTGGACTACAGCTTTCCTACATCTTTACGGCAACACGGGCTTGGATCCTCTCGAGTTTATACCATATGTAGTGGTTAATGCTTCCTACGGCTGGAAGTTGGGAGGGGCACCTCCTGGGGTGGGCCACCCTCACATCTCCTGCAAGAAGTTCCCCAGCTCCCCACTGTCTCTATTTTCATAGGTAGCTGGGCTCTTGGCTCTTGACCCTGGATGCTCCCTCAGCCTCCTCATTTCTTATGCTGGTCCAGGGACAATTCCTTGGCATGAAGTTGTTGTTCAGTCACTCAGTCGTGTCCAACTCTTTGTGACCCCATGGACTGCAGCATGCCAGGCTTCCCTATCCTTCACTATCCTCCAGAGTTTGCTCTAACTCATGTTTATTGAGTTGGTGATGCCATCCAACCATCTCATCCTCTGTTGACCCTTTTTCCTCATGCCCATAATCTTTCCCAGCATCAGGGTCTTTTCTAATGAGTCAGTTCTTTACATCAGGTGGCCAAAGTACTGGAGCTTCAGCTTCAGCATCAGTCCTTCCAATGAATATTCAGGGTTGATTTCCTTTAGGATTGACTGGTTTGATCTCCTTGCAGTCCAAGGAACTCTCAAGAGTCTTCTCCTTCTTGGCTTGAGGAGGCACTATCGTTTCTCTATTGTTATCCGCTGTGGCCTGGCACAGTGGACAGGGCTCTGGCTTCTGTCCTGTAGCTGGAGGGCCAGATCCCTAATCTCCCCTGTGCATGGGACTCAGCAGCTTTCATTCTCGGCCAAGATTTTAGGTCTCTGTGTGTCTGGCCCTGTCTTACATTATAGCCACAGCAGTCCTTTTAACAGAAGCCCAGTGGGTCTAGGGCTTCCTCTGTGGCTCAGCTGGTGAAGAATCTGCCTGCAATGTGGAAGACCTGGGTTCGATCCTGGGTTGGGAATATCCCCTGGAGAAGAGAAAGGCTACCCTCTCCGGTGTTCCGGCCTAGAGAATTCCATGGACTGTATCGTCCATGGGGTTGCAAAGAGTCAGACATGACTGAGCACTTTCACTCACTCACTCAGTAGGTGCTATGTGGGACTTCAGAAGATCATTTTTCTGGACCTGCTGAATTGGGCCTAATGAGGTAGGTGGGGACAGTTAAGGGAGGTCTCTCAGGCTTTACTTAGGCTGCCAGGTCACACATTTCTAAGGATGCCATGTATACCACAGTCTGTGTGAATGGCACTTCCCATGAGAACAGTGCCCCATGAAGTTGGGTGCCCTAGCTCAGCTTCCCCTGATGAGGACTAGGTTTACAACTGGCTTCCCACAGCTCCTGAATCAAGGGCTTCTGTAATGTCTTCTCTCGAGAACGCTCATCCTCTGAAGCTCATGAGAACTTTGCTGGGAAAGAAGAGCAAGGAAGAACTTTGGGTACTTTGTCACTGCACTGGAGATGTCCCTTTGGAAGACATCCCATATTGTTGAGGTCAAGGGTCAGAAGAGGGAAGGACTGAAGGGGAGGCCTGAGGCAGTACTGATCCTGACCTGGCTTTTGAGTCTGTCCATCCCTTCAGCAAGACTTTTGAGTGTCAATGGTCTGGCTGTTATTTGCTATGGATTCATGTTACAAATCTGACTTGTTTGGCCTTTTTGATGTGGCTCTGACCAAGAGTTTTGTGAAATAAGTCCTGAGGGTTATGCTGGAGTTTACTTAGGGAAATGGATCATAACTTCCTGGCTGTTGGGTTTACAGGTAGTATTGAAAACTCACTGCATGGACCTTTAATTCTACTTTACTCTTTGAAAGTCAGAAAGACCTGGTCCCCTGAGGGGAGGACAGGCTTTAGTGACATGGCAAGGTAGCTGGCTGTGGCAGGGAGTTGAGGGAAGAAGGCTGTAAAATTATTGTCTTGTAAACATCCACTTGGCAGCCAGACTGCCTTGGTCCAGATCCCGGCTTTGCTGCTTAGTGACTGTGTGGCCTTGGATAATTCTGTGTCTTTGTGTCTCAGTTTTCTCAAATGGAGTTAACAGTCCTCTCTTGGGGCTATCATGGTGAATCATGAGCATTAATAAGCATAAAGCATTTAGCACAATATTTGGCACATTATAGGCACCTCATTTATACTTCGGTTCATTGTATGACCATCATGTGAGATTGGGAATTTTGTTTCTCTTTGTGTACACAAAGGAGCTGAAGTTCAGAGAGGCTAAGTTATTTGCCTAAGGAAGCACAGCTGGCAAAGGGCAAGAAAAGGACTAGAACTCCAGACTTTGACTCTCTGCTAGTACGTTATTACAGTCTATAGAGAGCAGCCAAGGGTAGCCAGAAAACTTCTCAGGTCACAGGATATGGGCATGGATGGACTGGGATTAGAGTGGAGACAAGAGGGCTTCCGAGAGAAATGCCAGACTTCCTCCTCTTCCTGCCTTCATGGTAATAGACATGGGTGAAACGTTCCCCAAGGCCCGTGTAGAAAGAACATCCTGTGACTCACAGCCACTTCTCCTTCCCTGCCTGACCCCTTTCCTTCCATATGAGCAGCTGCTGAAGTTGAGGCTGCAGCCTCAAACTTTGTTTTCTGTCTTTGTGGGGCCCCTCATGGGTCATCTTGGGAGATCAGATGACCTGTGTGTCAACATTATATCATCAAACTGGAAATCCTTGAAATTTTTGACTGATTACAGTTCATGTCCATATGCACTTTTCAGAAGTTCTGACTTGAGACCTTAGAGTTTCACAGTGTGGAAGTTCCCAGACCTGTCAAAGCCAGGCAGTGTCTCGAAACCCAGCCTATTGGTTTCCATCCAAGGCAGGGTCTGGCCCCAGCTTGGGCTGCCATCAGGGGGATGAAGCACGGTACTGCTGTATGGAAATATTGCTCAAACTAAATTGAATCAAAGGTCAGCTCTGCCCAGACAAGAATAGAAAGCCCAATTGTACTCGACTACTGGACAGCATGTACCACACGGTATCAGACTGCCTTTAGAGAGTTTGGATTGTTAACATCAAGAATAGTGTTTCATGTCTCTTGCTTTTCCAGTATGAGATTTATTTACCCTGTGCGGGGCAAAGAGCAATATGGAACTCCAGTTTGTTTTTCCTTGAAATTTTTCCATTTCTAGTGCTCTTATCACTGTTGCGTTTAGGTATAGAAGGGCGATCTTAGAGTAACACTTTGTCCAACAGACTAAGTTGTACCAGGTAATGATGCCATTTTACATTTAAATATGTTATTACATTCAAGTCGTACAATGCCTTGGTATTATTATCCTCCTTATATTGATGAGGAAACTGAGACTCACAGGTTACGTCTTTTGCCCAAGGTGACTGAGTAAAGCTGTGAATTGGATCAGTGTCTGTCTGATCTCCAGGTTCAGCATCTTTGCACCATCTCATGTTGCCACATTGCCTTATTCCACGAGTAGCATGGCCAGCTTTTGATGGCAAAATCATTATAAAGCATTTTAAAAGAATAAAATGATTTACTTAATTCCTATATAGTTGAAAGAGCCAAAGGTTTGTAAGCCAGAGCTGATTGGGTTCAAATTTACCACTTGCTTGCTCTGTGGCCTTGAGCAGGATGTTAACATCTCTGGGTCTGTTTCCTTATTTGAAAAATGGAAAAAATAATACCTTTCCCATAAGCTTGTTTTAAGGATTGTAGAAAATAATACAGATAATGTGTCTGATTCTCGGTACACATTGATCCCCTTCCTCTGCCAACAAAGCACTACCATGTCCCTTAAGACGTGTTACTAATTTTAAAAATAAGAGAAACTTAAGCAATTTTATGTTATATATGAACAATTCTTCCTAAGCCAGGCCTGGAAAGAACCCATTCTCAGCCCCTAATTCATAAATTTATCTTTCTTTCCCCTGTTCCCTGGCTTCTCAGGACCCCGCAGTCTGATTCTGATCCCTACCTCATGGTGCTAAGAGCCTCTGGCCTCATTTTTAGGCAGAACACCTGAATTCTTCCAACTCTTCTGTTTCTTCCCAGATCATTTGCTGTTGGCCCATTGTGTTTGATTTGGTCTTTCTGTTTCTGGACTCTATTTCCTCCTATTTTGATCTCACCTTCTCTCTGTTCCTTGCCTTTTCCGGGCCTCCCCCTTCCTTTCTACCTCCCTGGCCTTCAAAGGGGCCTCACACAGTGTTCACCCAGCTTTTTTTTTTTGCTTTGTCTGATGATGGCTTCTTGTTTCTTCTTCTCTTTCTCTTTAGGTCCAGAACTCCCTGGGGCTAATGCTACCTCCCCAGTGTTATCTTTCTTTCCCTTCTGGGCCTCCCAAGCCAGCCTGACTGTACCTCCCATGCCCACTGCATTTACAGAGCTCCTGACCAGTGTGACCAGCTCACCCACTCTCTCCCTCTGGGGCCACAGTCTCCACTGGCTGTTTGGGGGCCTGCTTACCATTCAGCTTCTTATCCGCTGTCACGAATCCTTGTTCCAGGGGCTCCTGGAACACGTCTCCCTACTGTGTCCACTTCTCAGTAAGACAGATATGCTGTTGCCTTAGCAGATGGATCCAGGAAAGGTGTGTCAGGTCTCTTCCCATCCCCTGATTTCAGTGTTGACCGATTCTGGAGTGGCAGAGCGGGCTGGGAAGTTCATAGCTCAGTTCCCCTGACCTTCTGTCCCTGTCCTCTCGGAAGGCAAGGGCAAGGATCCTGTCTTTGTACAGCATCTCTTTTATTACACATTCCTGCCTTCAAGGAGTGAGGAGAAGTATTATTACTTGCAACTACAGCTCTAGTGTTTTGACTTCAGTAGCTGTTTAGAAATTTGTTGATTAATTAATTAATCAAATTAATCAAATTCCTTTCTATGTAGAATAAGGACTATGTAGTTCCTGGAGCTGTGATGGTCCCATGGGCCTCAGAAGGCTCTGGGTTCCCCAGGACTTGCCATAAAGGGATCAGGAAGCACAACCCTATATTGTAGTTTCTCTAAGGAACTCTTCACTTGTATCATCTAAGACTTTATCAACATGTGTTTTGTTTTGAACTTTAATTTCTCCACTTGTATTTTCTGTTTGAGCAAATTCCAGGAGATAGTGAAGGACAGGGAAGCCTGGCTTGCTGCAGTCCATAGGGTCACAGAGAGTTGGATATGACTGAGCAACTGAACAACAACAAATATTCTCTTCCAGTATGTGTGAGTCAGTATTCAGGGCATTCTATACTGTCATTACTGTTTACCTAATCCACCCCCTAGTATCGCTATCTCCATTTACAGAAAAATGTAGGGTTGGAGAGTTTAAGCCTCCAAGGGCATGTAACTGGAAAATGCTGGAACTGAGATAGGAATCAGGTTAGCCAGACTCTAGAACTTGGGATCTTTCAAGAGTGTATCAGTATCCTTGGCAAGCCCTCACTGGAGAGAAGGAAACTTCTGGGTTGGGAACCCTGGCCTAGATGAATAGCAGGAGTTCCTGAAGCTGTGTGCACCCCAGCTCCCAGCCTCCTCTCACCTGCTCTAAGGAGTTACCCCAGGGAGCAGCCAGGTCACCCTGTCTTACCCCCTTCTCCAGAACCCTGAACTTCCCAGGGAAGCCCTGGTTTTCCTGGGGAGGGTCCTGCTGTCTCAGTGAAGCAGGCGGGAGCTATCCTTGAAGAAGAAAGTGGAGCCCTAGCATCAGGAAAACAAAGTGAAACAACAAAAAATACCCTAGAAGACACCTGAGTATGTTTGTTCCCAGCTCTTTTCTGGCAGAGAGATGTTTCGCCGTCTTGTTTATTCAAGGTCCTGCTTAAGCCGAGTAAAGCCAGGAGTGAGAATCTGGCCGCAGTTTCTCTAGGCCGTTGCTCCTGGAATAGGGTCAGGGCTGGGAGACCCTCCATGGGGCCTTTAAGAAGAGTATCTGGGCCTTGGAAGCTGACATGATCTTTCTCTACTTCTCTCTCTCTCTCTTTTTTTTTTTTTGCCTCTTCCACCCACTTCTCAAGCAGCTGATCGCTGTGGTTTCTTTTCATGTTAAACAAAAGAGACTACAGCGATCTTGAAACTGGAGCTGGGGACTGGAGGGCACTGACCGGGAGTAACCCCGCTGCAGGCTTTGCTGAGGACTGCCCTCCTCCGCCTTCCTGGGCTGCTGCCTTGCCTCCTCGCTGCTTCTCCGCTGTGCTCAGGCAGGCTGGGAAGAAGCAGAAGGGACACTAAGTGGCCCTGAGAGCACCCCCACGCCCACCCCATGTATCCCCCTGGTGCAGTGATCCTCCCCGCCACACCCTTCTCCCCTTAGCCTGCTCAGAGAGGCCTGGCCCTGAGGACTGGCAAGGAACTGAGGCGTCTGTTCTGTTTGTCCTCAGCCCACAAACACACATTTCACTTGTTTTGCTCTTTGGACTCCAAGCTCCTGAATTGGTTTCTTTTTTATTCCCCCCTCCTTTTCTTTGCCCTACCTCCCTGCATACAAAGCAAATCTCTCTGGAAAAGGACAGACCACTACTGGCTTCTCCAGGCAAAACCAAGGAGGCAGCTTTCAGCTGATCAAGTATTTTGGTCCACATTGGAGATATGGCAACAGAACTCTTGGGGCCTTTTGCTGGATGGTGACTTTCAATCTTCTCTTCAGGCAGCAGGGACCCATGTTTAATTTAGTGACCGATCCAGTTCCCTGATGACCATACTCTGTGACAATATTTATAGCCTCTCAGTTACCCTTGTAAACTCCTGAGGCTCTTTCCCTCCAAAAGACTACTTTCACTTTCTTGATCTTTGTTTTCACAACAACCTATGAATGTTACTAGCCCATCTTACATCTAAGGAAACTGAGACCCAGAAAGATTCAGAAATGGAGAAAAGTGAGGTTCACAATTGCACAGTTAGGAAACAGCTGAGCTGGGACCTGAATTCAGATTTTCTAATGCCAAGTCCACTGCCGATTTAGTTTAATCCCAAGTGTATTTTTTATTATCAACAATAAGACGATCCCTGAGATCTTCTATAACCCACACATTACAGATAAGAAAATCGAGGTCATGTCAGCTCACGTGGAAAGAGTTAAATGGCCAAGTAAGTGACTGTCTTTTCCATTAAGTGTTTTCTATCTAGTGTCCAATGACTGGTTTTTCTTACTAGTCATCTTCTATCTATGCCCATCCCTGCAGTGATGTTGTAGAGGTGATTATTCCCATTGATTCTCTGTAAAATGCTAGATTTCTTTATTCTTTTCTAAAGTTCTGATTAGGCAAACCAGTCAGCTTCAACCTTTTCTTCACCTTATAACTGTGTCAGCACAAAGAATTCATAATTCTCTCTGACTCAGGAACTCAGCCAGGCAAATACATAACGCACACATACACACACACACATACCTTGGATCATAAATTCAATACTGACTTGGTTGGCAAAGTCACTTCTGTGTTCTTATCTATTCTGAAAGCATATACTTTAGGATCAGACTACCATTGAAGCTAATGAGGTGTCTTTCCTGAAAGTGATGATGGTATTAGCCATCTTTATTGAGGACTTTCCTTGGTTCTAGGCCTTATGCTGTGACTTCAGGTACATTTCTCTTGTAAATCTCAGCTCAGTGCAGTGAGGTAGATGCTTGTCATCCTCATTTATCCTGTTGTGGACACTTCTCATGCCCTACTCCCAGCTCCCACATTCCTTAATGTCTTCCTGACCCTAGGCTGATGCAGCTGAGGAGGTTCACTGTCTTGACCTAGTCCGTCTCACACGCGTGTCGTTTCACCCGTGCCTACCCACAGCAGGTCATCTCAATTCATTACTTGATTCACTCATATGTGTTCATCCACTCCTTCATCATCCACCACTGACGGGATGCCTCCTCCATGCCAGGCACTGCTGTCCTTTGAGTAAGTCCTGGCCCTCAAGCACTTCTGTTCTTCTAGAGAAAATGATGTGGTCTCAGACAACTGTAGCTTGAGGGAAGCACACATAGGAGGCTATTAGGGTATGGAGGAATGGCCACCTGACCCAGCTTGAGGGCGTCGTGTCAGGACAGGCTTTCTGGAGGAGATGACTCATGGCTCAAATCTTAAAGATGGGTAGGAGTTAGCTAGGGCAAGAGGAGAAGGGCCATTTCAGATATTGGGCTTTCTTGATATTTTTGGCTTCTCCACTCATTTTCCTGCCAAGCAAAAAAGTGGAGAAAACTTGAGACCACAGGTACAAAATCACCCTACTCTGGCCTCACATTGCACCTCATCTTCTTCCTTTTCCCACCCTACTCCCCAAATCTTAGGTTCTGAAGAAGCTCTTCTATGCTTATCTGCTTGTGTGTTTATTTATTCACTCAGAAACACTGAGAACCATGTATACATAGCTCTATGGTCCCTGCATCATGGGAGGTCTTCCTTAGCCTCTCCTCATCACCCACAGCCTCCAGAGATTTCTGGCTGTCTGTTCTTTTCCAGAACCTGGCTTCAGTCTGTTTAGCCCAACTCCCCCTTGAAACAGATAAGCATCATCTGGGTCAAATGCTTCCATGAGTTGCCTTCCTTTGGCTCTGTCATCCTTCGCTCTGCTCTATTGATTTGCCTCTTCATCACCCTTATCATCCTTGGAAGTTCCTTGAGGGAAGTGTCTGTGTCCATACCTTTTCTCTATACATCATTGTGGTACACTGGTCAAGGTGAGTGAAGTAAAACCTTCTCAATAATCACAATATTATTATCATTTCTTTGAGCAACTACTATAAACCCCTTGCTCACTATTCATGCATCAGCTAGTGTTAGTGAAAGTCGCTCAGTCATGTCCGACTCTTTGTGACCTCATGGACTGTAGCCCTCCAGGATCCTCTGTCTATGGGATTCTCCAGGCAAGAACACTGGAGTGGGTTGCCCTGTCCTCCTTCAGGAAATCTTCCGAACCTGAGGATCGAACCCAGGTCTCCTATAATGCAGGCGGATTCTTTACCATCTGAGCCACCAGGGAAGCATTCATGCATTACATGGCGATATCTCTAATCCTCCTACCTTTGAAAAGTGGGTACTGTTACCCTTACCTCCTAGGTCAGAAATCTTGGGCTCTGGAAGGCAAAATGAATTTCTCGAAGCCATGCAGTTCATAAACAGCAGAGTCCAGCATCAAAGTTAAGTTATTCTGTCCCCATACCCCTGACCTTTTCATTTCACTGTTTCCTAAACTTGGCTGGAATCATCATGGCGGATAAAATTCTGATGCCTCTGTCTTAGCCCCAGAAGTTCTGATCACGCAGAAGTTGTTAGGGGGTGTGGCCTGGGCCTTGGGATTTTTGCAAAGCCCCCTCAGGAGTCTCATGGGAACTGAGGCTGAGAAAGAGTGCGCACTGCACTGCCTTCCTGCGCCCATGCTGGCTGCAGCTTGGTGTTGGTGGCGTGTAAATCTGGATCCACGTGTGTGGTATGCCTGTGACCAGAATGCAGGTTCTTTGTATCCAGGGATCTTTGGCATTCCCTGCTGCCACCCTATATGGCCACCTCACCACCCTGTGCATGGGCACTGCCAAAGGTTGTCGACTGTCTAATCAGCCGCTTGGCTCTTCTGCCTCGTCCAGAGGATTCACTGAGAGGTGCTTGGGGTTTGATCACATCCAGATGCCCTCATCAGCAGAGCCTGTTGACTGAAACAACATGTAAACGCACTGCGCATGCTCCTTTGACTGCGCATGCTCCTTTGACTGCGCATGCTCCTTTTGACTGCGCATGCTCCTTTTGACTGCGCATGCTCCTTTGACTGCGCATGCTCCTTTGACTGCGCATGCTCTTTGACTGCGCATGCTCTTGACTGCGCATGCTCCTTTTGAGCTCCTTTGACCGCATGCTCCTTTGACTGCGCATGCTCCTTTGACTGCGCATGCTCCTTTGACTGCGCATGCTCCTTTGACTGCGCATGCCTTCTCCCCCCTTGACTGCGCATGCTCCTGTTGACTGCGCATGCTCCTTTGACTGCGCATGCTCCTTTGACTGCGCATGCTCCTTTGACTGCGCATGCTCCTTTGACTGCGCATGTTGCTTGTGACCTAGACCCATCGCATGTGGGGTCAGCCTTCCACTCTTCCACCCTTCCACCCTTCAGCAGCCTTGCTCTGGAGGAAGGTTATTCTGAATTTGCCTAGCACAGTGTCCATTCTTGCTCTGGCTTTTCACTCTCAGGAGTGGCCTGACTGGTCACAGACCAGGTTAGCTCATGTGCGTATTCTGTTCTGCCTGGGTCTCAGGGAAGGTTTTTTTTATTTTCCCCACCCCTCCCTTTACAGATGAGGCAGTGCAGACACAGCTACGTGAGATGACCTGGCAAGTAAATGGATGTGGAGCCCGAGTTTTCTCACCCCTCGGTGTGGTAGTTTTTCATTGTTCCACAACAGTCAGTGTCAGGCTTTCCAGGGCAGACTGCAGTTGAAGCCACTAACTTTCCTGTCTTCTTTCTGTTTACCCCTGCCTTTGGGATACTGAGACATCTAGGGTGTCACTTTGTGTCTCTGGGAATACAGTTCTAGTGACCAGGGGTCCTATTTATCTTGGGGTGCAGCCTGGGGGTCGCCCCAATATCTGCAAGCCATTCTTGAGCCTGTACAGCTGAAAGGAAATCTTCACTGATGCTCCTCAGATACTTCTGAAATCTTTCCAGCCCTGACCCCATCTCCTGGTACTTATTTTCCAGTCATCATTCATTGATCAGTAATTCTTTGCCTGATCTGGGCACTGGGATGCAAAGATAAAAGACATATTCTGTGTCTCAGAGGCATAGTCTAGGGGAAAGTGAAAGTGAAAGCATCTGTCTACAATGCGGGGAGAACCAGGATCTATCCCTGGGTCAGGAAGATCCCCTGGAGAAGGAAATGGCAATCCACTCCAGTACTATTGCCTGGAAAATCCCGTGGACAGAGGAACCTGGTAGGCTACAGTCCGTGGGGTCGCAAAGAGTCGGACATGACTGAGCGACTTCACTTTCACTTTCAAAAGGATGGTCCTCAGAACCCTTGCATTAGAAACACAGAAGATGCTTATTAAAATGGAGATTCTTAGGCACCACTCAAGAGCTAATATTTCAGGATCTCTGAGAATCCAGCCCAAGAAATTACATTTTAGCATGTCCCTAGTGAATCTTCAATGCTCTGAGGTTTCGCAGCTACAGCAGTGAATGTGATGGTGCGAAGGCAGTATTGTATGTTATGGGGAGCACCAGGCAGGTGACAGCCTGCAGGAGCACCTTTTCTCAGGAGGGACACTCACTCGGCCAGGACCACTTCTTAAAATGTGTCATGGGGAATAACTGCTGCTGCTGCTAAGTTGCTTCAGTCGTGTCTGACTCTGTGCGACCCCATAGACGGCAGCCCACTAGGCTCCTCTGTCCCTGGGATTCTCCAGGCAAGAATACTGGAGTGGGTTGCCATTTCCTTCTCCAATGCATGAAAGTGAAAAGTCAAAGTAAAAGTCGCTCAGTCGTGTGCGACTCTTAGTGACCCCATGGACTACAGCCTACCAGGCTTCTCTGTCCATGGGATTTTTAGGCAAGATTATTGGAGTGGGGGTGCCATTGCCTTCTCCGGGGGAATAACTGGGAGTTAGCCAAATAAGGTGTAGCCAGAGAACTGTTTCTCTAGAGATGTGAGTCATGCTCAGTGTGTCCTTCTGTGGTGGTAGTTTAGTCACTAAATCGTGTCCAGCTCTTGTAACCCCATAGACTGTAGCCCTGTAGCCCACCAGGCTCCTCTGTCTATGGGATTTCCCAGGCAACAATACTGGAATGAGTTGCCATTTCCTTCTCTAGGGGATCTTCCTGACCCTGGGATTGAACCCCGGTCTCTTGTATTGCAGGCAGATTCTTTACCAACTGAGATTATTCAAAGTTTACTTTAGCAGAACATGCCTGAATCAGACAGCACTGATGAGAGTCAGGCTGGGTTTTGAGACCTCCTCCTACTTTATCTCTGCATATCACCCCCCTTAGCTCCCAGGATTAACTCCTGTCCTCTTTTTAAGCCTTATCTCACAGTCCTGTTTTCAGATCAGACATCTATTTCTCATCAGTTAAGTGATTTGAGTTTGCTAGGTTTGCCCCCTAGAGGTCGGTTCACACCAGGGCCTGAGGGCTGCAGTCTCTCAGTGATGTCTGGCCAATCGTTAGGTCTTGATGAGCCCGCCTTCTCTTTATTGAATGAAGTTGGGTTATTATGAGAGAGGGGCAGAAGGAGAAGTGGACATTCAAATGAAATATGGCAGAGAAAATGAGAGCATTTTAGTAAGGGGGACCCACGAAGCATCTGGTCATTTCACTGGAGATAAAGAAGCTGAAATTCGGAAAGATGATATGAAATATCCAAGTGATACCACTTAGGCACAGCCTCCAACTCTAGGGACTAAAATTGGATTTCTGACTAGTGCTTTTTCTGCTTCACTACACTGGATTGGAACCTTTTCTAAATGTACCTGGAGGGCTTATTATTTAAAGTGATTCTGTAGGAAACCCTGCAGCAATACAATCAGTTAGTAGTGTTGATTTTTTAAAATGTGTGCATGCATATTTTCTTAAAGCAGGGGCCGGCCTGGGTGTGGGAGCTCTGTAATCACATGTTCCACGTCTGGAACTGAAATGAAAATCAGGCCTGTGAAAGCACTTTGATATGCATAATGCTCTGCACCCGTGGTTCTCTAAAGGTGGGCCCCAGACGAGCAGGTGACAGCATCGACTGGAAGCTTGTTAGAAATGCAAATTATCCAGCTTCACCCCAGGCCCCTGAACCAGAAACTCTGGGGGTAGGAGACCAGTTTTCACAAGCCCTGCAGGTGATTCTGATGCCTCTTCAAGTTTCAGAACCACTGTTTTGCATCAAGAGGAAACCAGCCCTTTGGGCTTGTGGGAATAAGGTTTTAAATATCTCTGGGTTTAGCTGTCTGAGATGGCATTGGGAAGATAGGAGCTGTGGGGTCAGGGTCACAAATCTCAGATTTGTTTACTTATTCTTGGAAAAGCGAGAAAAGGCTCTGTGTGTATGTGTACAGCAGTGTTGCACTTCACAGCTTCAGGAAGCACTCTTTTCATGTCTCTGCTGTTAAGGCAAAACTCCCTGAACCTCATTTCTCTGTGTGCTCAATTGGTTTAAAATGAGGCAATCAATATTAGGATATTTTGCTCCATTGTGCTTTTTTTTTCCTTTTTAGTTACTCAGGAAATGAAAATGAAACACTATTTCTCCCGCAGGCTTGAAACTTCAGGACTTCCTGGTAGACAATGAAACCTTCTCTGGATTCCTGCATCACAACCTCTCTCTGCCAAGGTCAACTGTGGACAAGATGCTGGGGGCTGATGTCAGTCTCCGCAAAGTAAGCTGCGATCTTCACCTTCCCTGGTGGGGCTTGTGGCAATGACATTATATGAGAGCATCTGGAGGGAAATGAATAAACTCCTGTCTTTGTAACGGTGCTGAAGGAGGTTGGCGGCTCCAGTGCCGCAACATCTGTTTTTACCTCCCTGCTCAGGCTGGCCCTGCCACACCATCCAGAGAGTGGAAGGTGCAACTTCGTGTCATGGGCCAACTTGTTGAAATAAACTGATTTCCTGCCTGTCAATTGGCAGGTATTGATTTTGTTTTTTGTTTGTTTGTGAAAGTCGCTCAGTTGTGTCCGACTCTTTGAGACCCCATGGAATACAGCCCATGGAATTCTCCAGGCCAGAATACTGGAGTGGGTAGCCTTCCCTTCTCCAGGGATCGAACCCAGGTCTCCTGCAGGCGGATTCTTCACTAGCTGAGCCACAAGGAAGCCCAGGCATGTGTTGATAATATCTTCCTAAAGGGGAGATGCATTTAAGATGAATTAAGCATTAAAAAAAAAAAATCTCACCGTTCCGAAACAATAACTTGAGTTGAGGATTGTTACCTAAAGTGTCTCTTGTCTATAAAATCTAAAACAGATTTTTAAAATGTAGTGCTTTCTTAAAATTTAAATTTATTTTTTTTTAATTGGAGGATAACTCTTTACAATATTGTGTTGGTTTCTGCCATATATCAATATGAATCTGCCATAGGTATACATATGTCCCCTCCCTCTTGAACCTCCTTCCTACCTTCCAGTCCTTTCCACCTATCTATATTGCCACAGAGCACCAGATTTGAGCTCCCTGCATCAGAATAGCAAATCCCCACTGGCTGTCTATTTGTAATGTTTCTTTTAAAGATAGATGAGAAAGATATCTAGAAAATATTGAATATAAATAATAAATAGAAACTAAATAAAAATAAGTAAAAATATTTAAAATTAAATAAATAAAATAAATAGAAAGATATCTGTTATTAAGGAGAATATGCTTTTTTTTTAAAATTTATAAAATCAGGAAGTAATATTAGTGTTTAGTAAGATTTTAACCTTAGATTTTAAAGAACTTTCCTCTAGCATTATTAGATAATCATCCGGCTCCTATGCAGTGGGCAGCAGGCCCAAATTGCATAGTTATTGATTTCCAGAGGACCTTCTCAAGTTTATTCTCTGGTAGAAAGGGGAACTGCTTCCTTACCCTGTCTCATGTTTATATACTAGCTTGACTTTGCCATAAGCAGAAGTAGTGGAACTGTTTGTGCCCCAAAATAAAATCTTTGCTTTACATGATATAGAATTTTATAATTAGAAAAATGTTCTTACTGCTTGCCCTTATGAAACTGGAAAATATGCCTGTGTTTACCAATTGTGCGGTTGGGAGATGGGCCAAAGGCAGCAGGCTTATAAAAATCATTAGCATGATTTCCATTGCCCCCTGCCAATTTCTTATCTGTCACATCCCACCAGTTTAAAATAAGGGGCATCCTAAATATGGAAGCGGTCCTTGCAAGGTAATTAGTCTCTGTAGTCACTGTTATCACTGTCTTAAACACAAATACTAAAGGTCGGCTGGCAGCAAGGGCTAGTCAGAGAAAAGAGGAAAAGCAAAGTGTACTTGAGTATCTGGCAGTAGGTGGAAACTTAATGGAAACCATGACAGACCAAGTGCTCTGCAGTGTTGGAAAGCTGCATGGGTCCTGAGAAGCTTCTGGTCCATCACTCCCAGGAGGTTGTACCACGAGCAAGTCAGGCTGCCTTAGTTGAAACAGAGCATGTTGTAACAGAGTAATAGAGTCTGAATCGTCCGTTCATTCATTCGTTCCACAAATATTTATTGTCCACATGTTCCAGCACTGAGGACACAAAGGAACATGAAAAAAACAAGGTCTCTCATCTTATTGAACTTTTGCCTAATGGACAGTAAGGGCCATACATGAAGAAGTGTTAGATCCAGTAAAGCTAGTTATATAAGATATGGCCAAGGAGAAGTTCTTTGCTATAATGTGTAGGCCAGTTCTAAGTCATTCTTATCTGTCAATGAGATAAGAGGCTTGACTTTCTAGTACTCTGCTTTGATACAAGTAAAAGGAAGAGTTCCACATTCTGAAATTGTTTGAACATAGTTATGTGCATTAGTTAAATATCTTTATCTACAAATTAATAGTATAAATACATTTCCTCCTACGATTTAGTCCAACCCCAGTTTAAAATATCATTTATTTCAAAATAATGAGAACTTTCTATTTTCTCTAATAAGAGTGGTTTGGGGAGTTCAGACTTCAGATTCCTATTTGCTGAGTCATGTGTCCCACTTTTGAGAAAAAGAATTGACTCAAGATTTCCTTCCCAAGGAGAAGAGTGTGGAGGTGATGAGTCAAATGCCACATTCTGGTTTTGAATGTCCTATAGCATCATGCCTTGCTTCATCCTGAAGTTCGGTAGAGACCCAGTGCTCTGGACAGGGTATAGTAGTGTCCATTCCTCAAAGTGATATTGATATGAAGTTCCCCCAAGAGATTTCAAGGACCCTGCTTCCCATCTGTGTAATTCAGTTTTACTTCTCTCTTTGCATGAAATGTTTATAGGTGTTTTTGCAAGGCTACCAGTTACATTTGACCAGTCTGTGCAATGGATCAAAATTGGGAGAGGTGATTCGACTTGGTGACCAAGAAGTTTCTAGGTTTTGCAGCCTGCCAAGGGAGAAAC
Source organism: Nanger dama (assembly GCA_917880005.1). Classification (NCBI taxonomy): domain Eukaryota; kingdom Metazoa; phylum Chordata; class Mammalia; order Artiodactyla; family Bovidae; genus Nanger; species Nanger dama. The sequence continues at coordinate 21,157,027 of CAKJTW010000025.1, read as the reverse complement.
TGAATGCGGCAGAGCAGGTGCTTCGTTCCAACTTGATGTCCTGAAGCCAGTCCTGGTGAGTAGGCTTGCTGTATAGGGAAGCTTTTAGGATGTGACATTTTTCCCTGGACAGCATGACTCTGTTTTTGTAGAAACATGGGGCTGGCTGGGAGTTGGCGATGTGATTGGCTCAGATTCCAAGCCATCTTCCCAAGAGTCAGTAAGGGAAGAGTGAGTTGGGTGTGGCTCTGAGTCCAAGTCTGTTTCAGAGAAAACCTACTTTTTTATGGTTTTTAATGTTGTAAGGGTTCATTTGAAGGAGGAATTCTCTAGATTTTTAAAAAAAAGTCTCAAAACCATTAATGGGAAGATGGATGTCCATTTTAAAAAGCCCATCAGAAAGGAAACACTGAGATGTCTTAGTGGGAAAACCCTGGGATTCAATGGGAGCACATGCAATAATTAACTTAAAAATGACAAAATTGCTTTCAGAGGTTAAAAATATCAACAAAGTCTGATTATCAGTTGGGAATCACTCATTCAAAGAAGCAGTCCATGAGAATACACATTCATTTCTAATCCAAAAATAAGACTAAGTCTGAGCATTCTGGTTGTCAGTGCTGTGCCTAGTTCCAGAATAAGTATCTTTCTTTAGGTTTTCTGGGGAGCTCTGGTAAAATGCCTTGTGAACAACATCCTTTAGCATCCATCCAGCGTTCAGGTTTCCTGCTTACCAGACAGCTTCCTGATTGTCAGTAGGCTCTTTTAAAACCAGGGGAAAAGCCCTGGAAGAACATGCCTGGAAAGAGATCGTCCTCATTGTAATAGGAAGACACTGGAAACTTCTGGGACTTTGCACACCATGATTTCTCTAGAGAAAGATGGACCCTCCTGGGGTACTAAGAAGGTTTAGTTTCTAGACCCTGTACCTGGATCATCTCCTAGAATGTTCCTTAGAAACACATCCCAGAGTTTACACTCTTGACTGACCATCGAAGAGTCCTTGTATCCCTGCTTGATTCTCTGCCTGAAGTGAAGGTAGTAGTAAACGGGATTTTGCTGCTTCCTGGCCGGTTTTATTGTGGCCCCCATCAGTGTGAAGGGCTTACTTAGCCCCAATGCATAAGATCTGTTTTTGTTCTCTTCCAGAAATAGTATTTTCTATTTCAGCGTTTTAAAAAATATACTGAGCTGTTTTTTTTCTAGTGATCTGTGATTCTGTAGTATAATTTACAGACATGTTTGCAGCCCCAGATAACTAGCCTAGTCGGATAAGCTCACCTGTGAAGACACTTGCAGCCTGCTGGCACTTTCTGCATCATGAGTCAGAGTCAAAGGTTGTTGCAAATACTAGCTCATTTCCTTGGACTATTTTGGTTGTTTTGCTTTGCTTCGCTACAAGACAGAAATGTTCACCCTTTCAGCTGGGATGATTTGAACTTTGGAAAGATGGGTGTTTTTAGAAGACAGAATAAATTTACTCTGGTGCCCATTCATTGTTTCTTTTCTGTTTACTCATTAAACACCTATTGTGTGCACAGCCCAGTAAAATCCTGCCAATTATGTAATTTCTGAATTACAGTCTAAGTAGAGAGACGGCAAAGCCTTCATAATCTGACAGTCAACAGCTTAGGTTTGACTTGAAAAATCTCTCCCTAGTTGGGAAAATTAGTGTGTTTGGGAGTGTGGAAACGTACTGTCAGAACTGTCAGCTACTTCACAGCCCGTCCTGTTGTGTTGTGGGGGAGCCTTGCAGACCAGTTGGTTCACGGCAGGTGTTGATTAGGGTGGCTGCCATATGCTTCCTGCACATCTCTTGGGCATAGGAGCATTTCAGGTTCTGCTCCTGCCTGTCAGCTGTGATTGTGAGATCTCTCTTCCTAAAATCAGAAAAATGGGGCTCTTGAATCAGAACATGGTCAGTGGCCAGGATGGCTCTGTGTAAAGATGTTTTAGGAAATACCCTTGGGATGAAATGACTTCCAAACATTTTGAAATGTGACTCTTAAAGCAGTACCTTAATTGGAGCACTGGGATTGATATTTGATTTATATTAAGCAGCCTTTTGCTTTTGCCATTTGGTTGGAATTTTGGTATTGGTGATGGCAGATGGGTGTGCTATGAGACCTCCTTGTACACAGGCAGTTGATTGTGCCAAGAAATACAATAGGAGCAGCAACTAACATTAGGGGGGGAGAGAGAGAAACTGTTCTGTCAATATGTATTTCTGCACCAAAGTGGATTTCGAGGAGAGACATGCTTTGAAACATTTCTACTCTCTCTCTTTTTTTCCTGGTGTGGCTATTTCTCTGTTTTTAGTCAGGATATTCTGATTCTTTCTCCTGGGTCCCCTTCAGTCCTCTGATGACCACTTGACCACAGTATTTTGACAGCAGTGGGGAAGTGTGGCAGGGAAGAAAGGGTGTAGGCTTGGGGTCAGCGATTTCTGGGTTCAAGTACTGCCTCAGCATTTTACCAGTTGTGCTACTTTAGATAAATTAAGTCTCAGTTTCCTATTTCACATAGTGATAATGTAGTTTGCCCTTTGCTGTGATTATTGCTCACATATATGAAGAGCCTGGCATTAGTACACATTAGATGCTCAATAAAAAGAAGTTAATAATTTAATTTATGTGAGTGATATAAATTATGTGCTTGAAAACAGTGGCTGGTAATGTAGACATTTTCTTCTATAAATCAGTGCTAGGAATCAATCATTAATGTTCATTACTTTTTACATCTGGATACCACCCTTATGGGAGAAAGCAAAGAAGAACTAAAGAGCCTCTTGCTAAAAGTGAAAGAGGAGAGTGAAAACGTTGGCTTAAAACTCAACATTCAAAAACGAAGATCATGGCATCTAGTCTCATCACTTCATGGCAAATAGATGGGGAAACAATGAGAGGCTTTATTTTTGGGGGCTCCAAAATCACTGCAGATGGTGACTGCAGCCACGAAATTGAAAGATGCTTGCTCCTTGGAAGAAAAGCTATGACAAACTGAGACAGCATATTAAAAAGCAGAGACATTTCTTTGCTGACAAAGTCCATCTAGTCAAAGCTATGGTTTTTTTCAGTAGTCATGTATGGATGGATGTGAGAGTTGGACTACAAAGAAAGCTGATCACCAAAGAATTGATGCTTTTGAACTGTGGTGTTGGAGAAGACTCTTAAGAGTCCCTTGGACTGCAAGGAGATCAAACTAGTCAATCCTAAGGGAAATCAGCCTTGAATATTCATTGGAAGGACTAATGTTGAAGCAGAAACGTCAATACGTTGGCCACCTGATACAAAGAACTGACTCATTGGAAAAGACCTGATGCTAGGCAAGATTGAAGGTGGGAGGAGAAGGGGATGACAGGATGAGATGGTTGGATGGCATCACCGACTTGATGGACATGAGTTTGAGCAAGCTCGGGGAGTTGGTGATGGACAGGGAAGCCTGGAGTTCTGCAATCCACGGGGTTGCAAAGAGTCGGACATGACTGAATGAATGCACTGAATTGAAAGTGCATTTTATCATATGATATAACTGATTGACATATTCTAGAGATTAGCATGCGGACAGCTTCAGGGAGAGTGTGCATTCCGCCATAACTGCCTTTGGATTGGTACATACATTGGAACAATATTTTATTAAGTCTTTGAAGTGTTTCTTCAGTGCCCTTGGCTTTTTTTTTATCAGTCCTATTCCAGCCCTGTGTACTTTCTTGCTTGTATTCTGAGAGTGACTCTAAGGCACAGTAAATACTACTCATTAAAGTTTGTCATGCATAACCAAATAGAGCAGTAACTTTGGGAAGCAGAGCATCTCTAAACAAGGCATGAGATATTCATCAACAAAACTAACACATATTTACTGTCTGTCTGCTTTGTACCAGTTACTGGTTGAAGGCATTGAAGTTTCAGCCATGAACAAGGCAGACAAGGTCCACATGGCACTTTCATTCCAGTGAATACCGAGAACCGACTTTAAGGCTGAGATTGGGGATTTGAGGAATTCTGCATAGGTTCTGGGTTCTGTAAAGTGAGAGCTGCCCTTTCTAGCAGCTCCCTGACGACAGCTTGTTCAACGTGGAACACCGTGATCCCCAGTGAAAGTCTGTGTGGTTAAGTACACTTGGGCTCTAGTCCTGTCTCAGTGATGTGAAGATGGTGTCTGATCCTTGTGGCAAGGGAAATGGTATCTGACTTCAGTTAGCAAGGACAGGCATACGGACTGACCTTTATTTCAGTAACAACTTAGACACTGCACAACTATGTGACTAGATTGTCTTGACTTGTGGTGGCACCTTCACCCGAAAACAGAAAGTTCTGTCTCCATGGAACACAGTGTTCTGTGTTCTGTTCTGTTTCTGCATCTTCTGATGTATGTAGCCCACCCTTGCAAAGGTGGAACTCTGTTCATGGGACAAAGGAGGTAAGGTGAGCGGTGCCCTGAAGTGCCCAGAGGACTGTGAGCTCACAGCTGGACTGTGCAGGGGTAGAAAGAGCAGGCATAAGAGGAGTGAACAGTCATTCTTGTCTTGAAGGGTTTTTGTTTAGCGTCTTCTTGACCCTTTGATAAGGACTCAGCTTGGCTCATAGCTTTTGGGGATTAGGCATTTCTCAAGTTTGTCGCATGCAGTGACAGTGTTTTGCAGGAGAAAACACTTGATTTTCCCTCTCCTCCTGCCTGGAACACAGACTCTTGTGGGAAGTATCAGGTTTTGTTTGGTTTTGTACAATTTTACTGCCCACCTGTTTACAACATGTTCTTTTGCCTGACAAGCAATTGCAGTTGCTATCATTTGGTAAATTGTAGAATGACACGTCTCAGGGATTTACTGTTTTAAACTCTGTTCACCTAATTCCTGGGAGAACAGGGAAACACAGAACTGGGGATAAATTACTGAACTAAGCAGTGTGTTAATATAACTCAACTCCAAATAGACAGATGTTTTTGCCTCAAATATACTATTTTTTCCTTGAAATAGTATAATTAGTTTACTTGAAATAGTGTAATTTCTTTCTTGCCATGTCTAAGATAAAGGCTTGATTTTTTGATCCTGAATTATGTGGTAGTAGGTATGTTTAACTATGTTTAGAAATAGCAAAAATGAAATATTTAATGTGTTAATCACATATAATTTAAAATTTAATATTTAAGTTGTTGAATTGCTGTTAAAAGATTAGTACTGTCCTTAGACATGAGTTATAATTCCCTACTTCAATAAAAATTATTAAAATGTTCCTCAAAGGACAATTTTTATTGTCATGTAAATGACTGCAAAGAGACAGTAATTGCTTTGGCTGATGATAGTCTTTGTACCTGGTATGTGGCTTACTTATTTTCAGTTGGAAGTAAAACATATAAATCCTAGCCCTGAGTTGGCTTTTCTGAATATGGGCAAAGTGAAGCAGAGATTGTAGTCTGCTTTATAAGAGTATTTCAGAGAAGTTTGAAATGTACAATGAACACATTAAAACATGCATTTGCAGGGAGAAAACAAAATTGTGTCTTATATTGAGATTCAAATATATGTACAAGCACATCTCATTGTAGTAGTGGAGTCCCTGCAAAATTTTGAGTGTGGATGAGATTTTTTTTAACTTAAAAGGATTTCCAATTACATTTTAATTTCACAGATGCTCTGTCTTGTATTTCTATCTGGCTACCACTTCTATGTATTAATAGTCATCTCTCCCACTTGTCCCTTTGTACAGCTATTGTCTATAAACAAACACTTCATTTTTTTCAGGAAATCCCCACACAGGGGGTCAGGGAGACAGTGGTAAACAAGGTATAGATCTTCCCTGTTGTTGGGGAGAGGAGGGACAAAGAAAGGAAGAGGTGCTATTCAGAGTGTTAGCCTCTCTGCTGGGTGCTGTGCATCAGGAGACCTCTGATAGGGTGTCCTAACCTAGTCTTTGAGGATTAGGAAAGAAACATCCTCTAAGTTGGAACCAAAAGAATAGAGGTTAGCCAGGTAAAGACAGAAGAATCTTCCATGCAGAGGACATGGTGTATGCATGGGGCTCCGAGGAAAGAGGCGAGCGAGGAACTGTGCGTGATTGAGTAGGTGAGAGTGGATCAGATGTAGCTACAGGGAATTTGATGGAGAGAGGAATGGTAAGACATGACACTACGGAGGTGCTGAGGGAAATGTTCATTTAGCCTTTGTAGGCTATTGGGCCTCATCCTTGGCGCAAGGGGAGCCACCTTAAGGCTGCAGATGTGAGTCACTTGATGAGATGAATATGAAACAGAGTATATCTGTGAATTTGAATGATGTATGAAGCAGGACTCACACCAGTCCATTTTTCACCCTCCTGATGTGGTCTTTCCTTTGCTTTTTACTTTTCTTCCACATTCCTTGGGTGCCTAGTTATTATGTGCCAGGAACTGTGCTGGACAGTGAGTTGAAATAAAACACCAACTCAGAAATTAAAATCAAATCGACTTTGATAAGTCATTGCCTTTTAAAAAAAAAAAATTCAGTCTTTTACAATTTAGATTTTTGGTGGGGCACATGCTGCAGCATACACAGAAATAGAAATATAACGCTGCACACATGAAATTCATATGATGTTATGAACCGTTGCTACTTCAATTTTAGAAAAGAAAAAGAGAATTCATGTAGAAGGAAAAACTTAAGGAGGATAAAAAGAATATAAAGAAGTCATCTTTTAGACTCAGAAAGAATGGGATAATGGCTTTTGTCATTATGGAGCCAGTGCTCCAGAATGTCATGGTTTTAGGAAATGTTGCAGTGTTGTGAATAACACATATTACCGAAATGGGTAAGGGCTTTGAGTAATATAATACTCATTTGTCTGTTCTTATAATGCTAGTATAGTATTTAATTATGGTCTAAAAATATTGAATAATACATGAATTCCTGTTAGCTTAACACAGAATGTACAGTCTCCACTAAAGATTTAATTTTTCCCCCTTTCCCTGTTTTCCTTCATACAAGAAAATCTTGCCTCCTGTGCAGGGGAGCTCAGTGGGGACCCCTATGCATTTATAGCCAAGGGAATGCTTTTGGTTATGAAAAATAGTAGTAGAAATTTCAAACTGTGAATGGCTCACTGGAGCTCTTTGGAAATACTATTGGCAAGCTCTGTCTGTCTTTGTCAAGTAAATATGAGCAAGAGACCACAGTTAATAGTTGGTGCAGGCACTTGGTTCTCAGATTTCATTGTGTGACCTCGTTTTAAGGTGTCTTGCCTGGGGTTAATTTTGTTCAAGGAAGTTAGACATCTTTCGAATCTGATATGTATTCAGCTTAACCTATATTCCTATCCTTCATTCCTGCCAATTTCCTTCCCTCTTCTTTTTTCTTATTTTTCCTTGAATTAAAAAGAAAATTATGAAATAGTTCCTTTCAAGAAATAACACACTACAGATATAGTTGCTGTCCTCTGTATAGTCCCCTCTTTCCTCAAAGAATAGCTGGTATCTTGAAGTTGCATATTTTTATCCAACTGTATATATCTATTCACATTCGGTTAATAACAATATACTGTACTGGTTTGCATGCGTTCACATTGTATATGTGTGCATGTTGATCTGCAGCTTGTCTTTTTCACCCAGTGTTATGTTTTTGAAATTTATGTATGTTGATAAATGTGGTATCTGGTTAATTTTAACTGATGGCTTGGTATTCCATTTTTATTTTAAAATTTAAAAAAAAAAATCCATTCTTCTAGTCTTTGGCTTGCTTTTTCACTTTGTTCATGGTGTCTTTGGTGAGTAGTTTTTACTTTCAGAAGTTTAATCCCCATTTTTGATTTGGACTTCTGTATTTTAAGAAGACCTTCCTTACCCCAAGTTCATAAATACATTTTCTCCTGTATATCTTTTAACTTTTGTTTTTAGTTTTAGCTGTTCAGTCTACCAAGAATTTAATTTCATGTAGTGGTGTGAGATGGAAAAATTACTCTCTTAGATGAGTAACTACTTGTCTCAGCAACACTGGCTGAATAGCCTGCTGCTGCTGCTAAGTCACTTCAGTTGTGTCTGACTCTGTGCGACCCCATAGATGGCAGCCCACCAAGCTTCCCTGTCCCTGGGATTCTCCAGGCAAGAACACTGGAGTGGTTTGCCATTTGTTTCTCCAGTGCATGAAAGTGAAAAGTGAAAGTGAAGTTGCTCAGTCATGTTCCATGGACTGCCGCCTACCAGGCTTCTCTGTCCATGTTATTTTCCAGGCAAGAGTACTGGAGTGGGGTGCCATCGCCTTCTCTGGTTGAATAGTCTGTCTTTCCTTGTTAATTTGTAATATTAAATCTGATTTACATCAGTCTCCACTCTGTATTTTATAGTATTCAACCCCTAAAAGTGAAAGGAAATAGTTTTTACCTCCTATGTCTCCCAGTTAAGAGCTCTCAGTTTGTAAGTTTTCCTTACCAAGGTCTCTGTGTAGGTTCAGCTTTCAGTGTGGTAGACCTTAGGTATAATGTGAACTTGAAGAGAGAAAGGCAAAGCAAACAAAAAGCCCCCCACCTGGTTTTGCTCATGATTGCTTTGTGGAAGGAATGAACATTAACAGCCTGTGAGCTGTGTCACAGAGACCTGCTGGAGTGTGTCATTTAAAGGAAAGCCTGGGCCCATCTCAGGACTGGGAGTGTGGGAAGGCTGGTCTCTGGTGAGTGAGCTGTTGTAGGAGAGCTCACTAAGCGTGCTGGGCAGAATTATGCATAGAACTTTTAGACAGATTTCATCAGAAAGGAACACTGGGGGCTATGCTAGGATATTATGGTGATCATGATGCGTAGTCTTCTGCATCTGCTGCTCCCAGAGCTAATGATGAACTCCATCTAGTCATACCTTCAGCCGTCTTTTGTGTCATCTGCCATAGGATTTCACAGCAATCTCTGATATAAGAGACAGGTATAATAGTTCAGTTTTCTCTGGATATCCAAGAATCTGATATTGAGCAAAATGATGCTTATAAAATTGCCTAAGAAAGATGGGCTTTTCCCTGAGATTTTTTTTTTCCCCTATTGGACAAACAAGAGTGATGAAACTGACCCTGCATCTTTTTTCTTTGGAAGCCTGAAAACTTCAAAACCAATTCTAGCCTCAGAGTCTGTGCATCATTTTTCTTTTTCGTCTCTAGCTTAGATTTTCTGTCCTAACCTATCTTAACTTGGGCTTAAATTATTTTCTTATATTGGCTATGCAGCTAAGTGGCATATAATAGCAGTATGTCAATGAGTAAATATAGTTATTTGACTCAAACTAAACATAAAGCAGGTATTTTAAAACTATTTTAAATTAATTTTAATATATATGAAAACAATACATTTTAATATATTAAAATGAGTTTTATATATTTGGAAGTAAGTAAATTTACAGTTTTAGAGACAGTGCTGACTTGAGTAGAATAAAAGAGAATTCCTTCTTCCCATGCTTTTGGCAGTTTTAAATGTTATCCTTGTTTCCTTTCTTGTGAACCATCACCAACTTGTTTCTCAAGGCCATTTCCATGTTGTCTTTCTAGCGAAACCATAGACAGAGTTGGGAATTCATAGTCAGCTTTACACTGGGCACATACACATCAGACACTTTTATCTATTGTGTAATCAACTAGTTTGAAATACATATTCCTACACCATCTAAAAGCATTCATTGAAAAATTAGTGATTCTTAGCTGAGATGAATAACCTACAAGCATATAGTTAGAATAATTTTAGTGTCTTCTTTTGGTTAAGAGTGGGTTTCTTGTGTTTCAGATGGAAGATTATGAATAGTTTTAATCAACTTGTTTATTTTTAAATAGAGATTTCAGGTTTATATTGAGTTTAGAAACAGTTATTTATTTCTCATTGCAGACAAAACTAAACTCTACATCTCTCTTCCCGAGTGAGGAGCTGGCTGAAGCCACAAAAGCTTTGCTGGATAGTCTTGGGAATCTGGCCCAAGAGGTAAGTCATATCTTTTCAGGTCGAGGGGCAGACCATCCATTATGAATTTTTTACACCCTGAATTTGATTCAGAGAGTCCATTTGATATGAATGTCATAAAAATGTAAAATCAACTTTAGAAGCATCTGTGACCTTAAAATTACTTGGTTTGATCTCCTTACTTTAAAGATGAAGAAATCAAGACTCATGGATATCTCAGGGTTAATTAGCTAGTAGCTAAAGGCCCGATGTCTAGCCTAGGACTTTCTCCAATTGTTACTCTTGGTCCCGAGTTAATGGCTCGTTAGTAGAGAACATGATTCCTCCTTGTCCTCCATGTACTGTGTTTGTCTTACAGCAACTTCTCCTTATTTCTTCTTCAGTAATAAAGCTGGACAGGCTTTTTTATCAGAACACTTGTTTACTAACTGAAGGGGAGAAGCTGGTACCCCTAATTTGGATCTTTGACTTGTGAACTTCTGGCCCCTCGAGTTCAACTTTGGGAATAGAGTCTCCTGATAAATGTTGAGTTTGCCTTTCGGGTCCACATGTTTACGAGTGTATTAGAATTACCTAACTTCCTACTTAACAGAATCACCTTTGTCATAAGATCAGAGGGCCTGACTTACAAAATTAGCGGTTAAGCACTTCTCTGCCTCCCAGTCAGTGTGTGCTTGCCTTTCTGACACCCAGCCTTGTTTCAAAATAGACTGGAAAGAGGAACCAATGGTCTGGAGCCCATTGTGTAGAGAGCTGAGCCAGGGAGTAATGGTCAGAAACCACACAGGCCTTAATGTATAAGATATTGGGAATAATTTGCGGCAAAATTTTCTCAGACTTGGTCCAGCCTTATTATGAACTGCTTCTTTAACTTAATTTTTTTTTGTGTTTTTATGATTTTTCTCAAATATCAAAACTCACTTTATGTCTTCTAAGAATAAATACTTAGAATACTTTGGCCACCTGATGTAAAGAGCTGACTCATTGGAAAAGACCCTGATGCTAGGAAAGATTGAGGGTAGCAGGAGAAGGGGGTGACAGAGGATGAGATGGTTGGATGGTATCACTGACCCAATGGACATGAGTTTGAGCAAGCACAGGAAGATAGTGATGCACAGAAAAGCCTGGCATGCTGGAGTTAATGGGGTCGCAAAGAGTTGGACATGACTTAGCAACTGAACAACGACAACAGCAAGAATAAAGTACTGCATGTTCACAAAGGAAAATGCAGAATGTTTGGGAAGTGCAGAAAGCACCGAGGTTCAGCTCTGTCAACATGTCACCTAGCGTGTCACTTTCGATCCTGTTCTTTGTCAATCCTGCTGCTGTGTGTCTGACCGAAGAGGACTGGCTTTCCAGCTCCTTTCAGGAGTAGAAGCCCTCTTCTAGGCTGCCATCTGGTTGTGAATGCTGGTGGCCTCTCTGTAGGTGGAGCAGTTGGGTCTCCTGGGGTTCTTCCAGGAGGCAGAATGAGAAGCAGAAACTGCCCTGCAAGTCCATTGCCATCTCTCTTGAGTCCTTTTAGCTGATGGTGACTTGCCCTGTGCTCTCTGCCAGCCCTAGGAAAGGCAGAGCAGGGATCTAACACGTGAAGCTGCCTCTAAACTCACAGTCTGGTTATAGCTGTTTCCTCTTACATCACTGGCCTGCCTTTTGTCTAGGGTTAAAAAATAATTGAAAGCATGTGATGTTCTGTTGCCACATGGTAGAGACTCTCCAGCTGAACAATATACATTTTTCTTGGCAGCTGCTTCCTTGTGTCCTGCCTATTCCCTGGCAGTGAGCAGCAAGGGCCACCCACTCCTTTCAGTGGAACACAAAGTCAAGTCACTTTTGCCACCAGTGACTCATTATCTAAGAGTTTCTCTGGGACAAATGGGAGAAGATAAATACATAAGTGCCCTTGTTGATCTGCTCAGTGTTTGGAAAAAAGTTGGTTGCTTTGACTAAAACACAACCCTGGAAAGGAAAAGGGAGGTAAGCTGCCAGGTTTCTTGCAGCTTCTCCTGACAAATGTGATGAGGCCAACTATGCCTGTTTCACAGGTGACACCGAGGCTCAGAAAAGCTAGACAATTTGCCTACAGTCACCTAGTGGGTTAATTGGCAAGACTGGGATTTGAACTCAGGATGGTTGGCCTCTAAAGCCCACATTCTTGCGGCTTTAGCACTTTTTTGTCTGAACCCTGATGGTAACTGGAATAGAGTTGGAACAGGACTGTTCTGAGAAAGAAACTGGACTAACAGGGCCGGGAGTTGTGAGGGAATGGGGACTTTGAGAGCCAGAGGGATGGAAGTGGGCATGAGCTTCACCTCCGGAAGGTGAGCCTGGGGAGGCAGGGTAGGGAGCAGTGTTTGGTTATCTGTCCACACCCGCTAGGGCCCTGGCACAGCTGGGTACTAGGGACTCAGCAGTGAGCACACCAAGTTCTCTGTTGTTGTGGGACTGCAGTGGGGCAGGAGATGGAAATAAACCAGTCCGTGTATAATGGGACAGCAGGGATGCCTGCGGTGAAGGAAAACAAAGCTGGGTAAGAGGAATGGAGGGGCATGAGGTGGTATTTTGAAGGGGAGGGTGATGCATGAAGTCCTGTGTGGTCAGGTGCCATCTGAACATGGAGGAAATGGCGCTGCAAGCGGGAGGAACCGTAGATCCAAATGCACTGGTGCAGGGCATATGGAGAGAGGTAAAGACCAGGGAGGAGGCCGGTGTGGCCAGAGCAAAGAGAGCAAGTGAGAAGGGAGTCAGAGGTGAGGTTAGAGCAGGAGGTGAGTGCCGTGCAGACCTGGAAAGGCTGGATTTACACGGAGCAAGATGGGGAGGCCAGTGGAGGGTCTGGGTCAGGGGTGTCTGCTGTGGCTGAGAGGATGAGAGTTGTTTACGATTCCAGTGGTAGGCTGAGAAGAGACTGTGATGGGGCAAGGGCAGCAGGAAGCCATGGCAGTGGATTGAGAAAGCCTCAATAGTTCATTCACTCCGTAGATGAGGATCAGATGCCACCATCTGTGGGCTGGAGGCTGAGCGGCTGCCTTCCCTGTGGTGGGAGGCACTTCATGGGGAGGCTTGGGGCAGGAGCTGAAGTTAGAACAAGTAGGAGTCTGCCCCTAAGGCAGGTTCTAGGAAGAGCCAAGAATTTGGAACCACTCAGTTGCTTACAGTGCTTCTATCTTTATGTGGGAAGAGATTTGTCCTTTCTATCGGGGATGGCAGGATGGTGGTGGTGAGAAAGAGAAGTGAGTGGCTTTTGTGCTGTCCTTCAAAAATCTCTAGGGCTGTTGCACCCACCAGCAAAAGGAAAGATGGCCTGACTGTCTAGCCCCCTCCCTGTCTGTCTACCTCAGAAGATAAAGTCAGGAAAAGCTGGCCACCTAATTGTGTTTTCTGGGTGTCAAAGCCTCCCTTTCTGGAGGGAAGAATCTTTGTGACCTCTGACCGTCCCCCCGAGCACATGGTTCCCCTTTGCAGGCTGAAGGCAGAGGCGGGGTCTGTGGCACCCAAGACCTTCTCACTCACAGGGATCAGCGGGCTCTGTGAGACAGAAAACCGGGTCGTGGAGTCAGCCTAGACTGCCTCCAGAGCAAGAGCGGCGTCCCGCAACCGCTCCCCCTCTGCTTGCTGCACCTCAGCCTGGACACTCAGTGACAGGCAAGGAATGGAAGGGTATATTAATGATTTATTGTGAAATATGTGGAAATACAAAGTGCTCTGTGAATAGTTAATCATAAGAGCCACTAGGCCAAGAAGTCCACAGGGTGCTGGAGTACATTTGTGTGTGAGACAAAGCGCTGGTCACATGTAAGTCCCAGACTCAGCCCCCGGCTGCCTGGCGCCTCTTCCAGGCAGGGGCTGTTCTGTGCAGGGCCCTCTTGGAGAACAGATATTGTGTGATGTTCTTCTAGCCACACTCCGTTTTAGCTTCATCATCTTGATCAGAAGTGAGGCCCTTTCCGAAGGTTGTGAGCCAGTGAGGACGTGGCTGAGATTCAAAGTCGGGCTCCCATCGTGTGTTCCTTCCCAGTGCCTGGCACTTAGCTGAGACAAGGGTGGGGATTTCACACACACTGCCTTTTCTGCCAAGGGACAGGGGGTACCTCAGTGTCCACACTGAAGTCTGAGGTGTTTTAGAAATGAGGCCATGACCGAGGATGTGAGTGGTTCCTGATGTACACATGTGAACACATGATTCTTCAAGGAAAGCATCCTCTTCTATAAACCTGATGATAATCGGAATGAGATAAAGCCCATCACCAGGGGCTCCACTAACTTCTAGGCTGTACTTCAGTCTTTAATGTGTATGGGAATCACCTGGGCACCTGGTGACAAAGTGGATTTGAACTCTAGATAGACCAGAATCTGCCTCTCAAACAGTCTCTCAGATGACACCAGTCCCTCTTCCGCAGAGGGGTGGCCTGGCTCTGGCGGTCCCATCACCAGGCTTCTGAGAGGCGACATCAGACAAGTTATGTTCTGGGATAAGGCTTTGTAGAGGTGAAGAAACTAACCTGTTTCTTTGTCTTCTGTCTTCAACCTTCCCCCCTCTTTCCTTCCCACTTCCACCTGCTCCCTCCCCCAGCTGTTCAGCATGAGGAGCTGGGTGACATGCGGCAGGAGGTGATGTTTCTGACCAACGTGAACAGCTCCAGCTCCTCCACCCAGATCTACCAGGCCGTGTCCCGCATCATCTGCGGCCATCCTGAGGGCGGCGGCCTGAAGATCAAGTCCCTGAACTGGTACGAGGACAACAACTACAAGGCCCTCTTCGGGGGCAATGGCACGGAGGACGACGCCGGCACCTTCTATGACAACTCAACGTGTGAGTGTCCACGCAGCCAGGCCCTGGCACCAGCGCCGTCCCAGGCTCAGCTCTGGGGGCCCTCTCGTGCTCACCCTCCTCCTACATAGCAGCAGTCCTCTGTCCCAGACTCAGCCCTGTGGGCCCCTTCTCTCGTGCTCACCCTCCTCCTACATAGCAGCGGTGGGTACTTGTTTAGTTTACATGTCTCTTTGCCACCCAGACAGAGCTCCTAGAAGAGGGAATCTTCTCCTAATCAGCGAACTGTCCCCGCTTGTGTGAAAGGGGCCTGGCACATCCCAGGTATACAGTGTTTTTATCAAGTGAATGGATGATTGAATGTCACTGTCTCCAATTTCTGGGGTATGTCTGAAGGTGGGTCCCACAGTGATCAAGGTTCTTCTCATTCTCCCCATCTCCCTTCCCTTTCCCCCTGCTCTCCTTGAGATATGCTTTATAATAAAAACCTAACAATAACAACAGTAATGAAAGATAGCATTTAGGGAACATTTCCTATGTCATTTGCCTTTTTTTTTTTAAAGTTAATTCATTTAACCCTTATGGTAACCCTGCAAGGAAGGTTTTTTTGTTTTTTTTTCCTTTTTTGGCTGTGAGGGCCTCAGCTTGTGGGATCTTAGTTCCCCAACCAGGGATGGAACCTTGACCTCTGGCAGGGAATTCCTTGCAAGGAAGGTTTTATAGCCCCACATTTTGTAGGCTTGGAGAGGTTCAGTGACTTGGTCAAAGTCACACTGTTGCTAATCAGCAAGAACCTGGACTGAACCAGGTCTGCCTGGCTCCATGCTTCTTGTCCATAAATACATGACCTCCAGAATACCTGTTCATGGTGGCGTGTGTGCCATCAGACTCAGACATTTGATCTGCTGTTTGTTTTTGGTTCTTAGCTACAAGGTGTCATTAGAGAACTTTGTTATACCATATCTGCTCCCCACGCTTGGGCAGTTGTGTGGTGATGTGTGTCCTGTGCCTGTGGCAGCGAGGAGCTGGTGTTACAGCTGTAGACAATGGCATTGTTTTCCTTGAAAACATGATGCAAGTGAGCCTTTCTGCATTTCTAACCGCAGGTGTGTCTTTCAGACTCTCAGTGAGGTGGCTTTTAGTGCATTGCTGTAACATAAGAACCTTTTCATTCTTCTCTGGAGTGAAGCACTCCAGCCGTGGCAGGTTGCTTTGTGAGCCTGAAGGGAAGGACGCTGTAGGCAGCTTTCTGAAATGACATCCCCTCTGCTCCCTCTCTTTGTAAGTCAACCTGAGGGAGCCTTCATTTTCACAACAGCTACAACTGTGAGCAAATCCTCTTTTGTTTTTGTTTTTAAATATTATCTTTGCAGCATGTAGAGGATACTTGGAATCTAAAAGAACCCAGAGTGAAATTTTTAAAAATGTGGGAATCTTTCTGGGTAATCAGACCTTATTATTAATCTATTGTGACTTCATATTTTTCACTTTGGGATATTCACTACATTTATTTCAGGTACTTGTTATGAGACTTAGAAATTGAAGGGAGATTTTTATTTCTGCTTGAAAATTAAAGTCTGAAATTCAGCCCTCTGTTTCCAGTGGAAACAGTGTTGAAGGCTAGCGTTAAGTCATCTAGAGTGACAACTCTAGGCTTGTGCATAGTAAAAAGTATTTTTCTATATTGTCTCAGTTGTGACATCATCAGTGTTATAATAAATTTTGGTTATTTATCCAGCATTGTTCTAGGGGCTCCACCGATATCATCTCAATTAATCCTCTCCACGTCTCTGCTAAGTAGATGTCATTAAATTTAATTTTACAGAAGAGTCAGCTGAGGCACAAATCTGAAGTTGTTACATAACCATTAAGTGGCAGAGCTGAGATTTAAACCTGTGACTGACCAGCTGGTTCTAAAGCTTTTGTTAGTTTCTACAAATATATGACCATGCATACAAATATTTGTCTTTTATCCTTTTCACAGCTCCTTATTGCAATGATTTGATGAAGAATCTGGAGTCCAGTCCTCTTTCCCGCATCATATGGAAAGCTCTCAAGCCCCTGCTTGTTGGAAAGATCCTGTATACACCTGATACTCCAGTCACAAGGCAGCTTATGACTGAGGTAAGCCACCTGGGCCCAAGAGGCCCTCAACAGACTCTTCCTAGAATTAAGACCGAAAATATAAAGGTGGCTTCAGATGAAGTATATTGAGTATACTTTTCTGGGATTTCCAAAGAATGAGGACCTCCAGTCTGACCTAGGCCCCAGTTGACTGTTGAGGGCCAGCTCTCCAGTCTTTGGTGTTTTAATCCCTGCTGCAGGCAGGCACTTCTTGGGGATGGGAGGGACAGGAAAAGGGCTTCTGTGATGGAGTGTCTTTTCAGGGACACTCCATGTTTCTCATGTCACTGCCTCTCTCTTATTTTTTGCTGCTCCTGGCTTCCTGGTTTACTCCAGGTGAATAAGACCTTCCAGGAACTGGCTGTGTTTCATGATCTAGAAGGCATGTGGCAAGAACTCAGCCCTAAGATCTGGACTTTTATGGAGAGCAGCTCAGAAATGGACCTTGTTCGGGTGAGTGTCCCTCTGATTACTGTGTGCCTGCTTGATGCTCTTTACTTCCCAAGAAGTGACTGAGAGGAGAGTTATTTACATTGAACCCAGTACAGATGGACTGAGCACAGCTCAAGCCCCAGGGCTGTCACTTGGCAGAGGTACAGGTGATGAAGCACAAATTATACCATCTCGTGCACATCAGCATCAAGGTGTCTGATAGTCAAAATCAGAGTTCCAAGAAACTTAAGACTGGTATTTGGAGGAAGAGTTTGGTGATTACAAGACCTTAGCTATTTTCTGGCTGTAGAGCCACAGCACCTTACTCAGCCCTACTGTGTCCTGGTAGGCCTTGGACAGAGGTGTGCGAGCAAACGCCTGTTCTGCAGACTCATCACAGATACTTGCTCTGCAAGGCGCCCTGTGAGCGAGGAGCCGCTGTTACTACGTGGAGGGGAATTTCACTTAGTGCTTCAGAACCACTTGAAAAGGGATAAGTGCTCTGAAGACAATTGGATTCAGAAGCGGAGGAGTCTGAGCAAGAACGAAATGTCTCCTTTGCTTGAGCCTGAGTACCATTTAATCACATCATCCTGCCTTGGGCTGAGTCAGAGAATCATTAGACTATTTCCTGTCTCCATGGTGAGAGAGGCCTCTTCCTTTTGTTCCTGCTGCTATTAAGCACGAATGCATTTTGCCAGGTTTCTTGTCTTGACACGTCATTGATCAGAAGGGCAGCTGGGTTACAGGTGGTATATCTACCCAGAGAGGTACTCTCACAGGCTGAGGACCCTCCCGAGATGCCCTAGGAGGGACCATACCCTGGGGGCCTTCCAGTCATGGGAAAGCTGAGTCATCTTTGTTGCACTGGTCCTGCAATTTAATTCTTAAATTGGGAGCCTTTAAAAACCAAGGGACCTTAGTCAGGGAAGCATGAACAATAATTTGTATGGATCGAGTTAATAATTCTTGTCTAATAATAACAACAACTTATATCCATCAAGGACGGTCTTTGTTCAGCTGCAGTCTCTCCTCCAAAAGGGAATCATGTGATTCAGCCATAAACAGTGTCATAGATCTTGGTGTGGTTTCAGGCATCTTCTTCTGGTCCTCTCCTTGGAATCTACATTCCTACTTGTTGGACTTCTTTCCTTCCGAGTCTCAGAGGGTGATGAGGGGCCATGTTGAAGGAACTCCATGAATTTTAGTTTGTAGGCAGATAGATGCTTCCCCTGCTTTTAAATAGGGAGTTTGACTTGGATGCTCCAGCAGGTTACAGGCTGTCAGTTCTTGTGGGATGAGGCTCTTGTCAACATGGCCGTGGCATTCACTGGGGATCCTGCTGGAGAACCCAGGGTGTGAAATAGGAAATGTAGGAGCTGTGGCTGGGGAGAAAGGTGCGGTGTGTGATTGAGAGGGCCTTGGGTGTCAAGCCAAGGACTTGACTTTAAACTCTGACACACCATTACCAAATCCATGGAAGGGTTTTTGGCAATGTATACATTACTCTGGTTTGACAGGTGGGATGAAGAGAGGAAAGATGGAAGGCAGAGACCAGGGCAGAGGCTACCCTGGTGGAGTAAAGCCTGGTGACTGATTGGTTGTGGAGGGGTGAAAGAGAGGGAAGTTTTGGGGTAATTATTAATTTCTAGCTGATGGATGGTAGGGATGTCCAACAAGTCAGTGGATACTAGGGCTTAAGAGTGTAACTGGTTGGTTAGGCTGGAGACACCAGTTAGGGACTCATCAGCCTGTGGGTGGAAGTCAAAGGAGCTTCCTCCAACTGCTTTCTTTTCTTTACTAAGGAGTGTTTATTTCACTCCACAAGCTTGGGCTTCTCAGTCCTCTGTACCCCCTGAAACCTCACATCTGATACATGAGGCAGTGCCTGAGACTTGTGGTTCTGTTGGAGTAGCTCTTTCTTTTTTTCAATTTTATTGAGGTACAACTGACAAAATAAAAGTGTATGTATTTAACGTATACAACTTGGTGTTTTGATATATGTTTGCATTGTGAAATGATCACCACGTTGGAGCTAAGTATCACGTCCCTTCCTTCACCTAGTTCTTAATAAGTGTCAAGTATACAGGATGGTATCATTAACTGTGGTAACCATGCTATACATTAGATCCTCAGATCTAATAATGGGGACGTCATACATACCCTTTGACCTCTGTGTTTCCCCAGCCCCTTGGCAACCCCCCCTCTACTCTGTGATAGCTCTTATCTTCTGCTGTGTCTGGCACTGTCTGCACCTGTTCTATCCAGAGGCACCCACAGATCTGGAGGCCCTTCTTTGTTGGGTCATGGAACCCACTGATACTCAATTGTTCTTTCTGAGCTGCTGTTTGTTTCCTTCACCTTCAACCTCTGCTTCCTCCATGGACACTGCTCCTGACGGTGATCTTCATACCCTAGAATCATGTAGTCAGTGATCCCACCAGACACATCTCTCAGGCCTTGCTGCTCTCCTTGGCTGTATTGCCAGAAACTGTTTTCTCATCTCATCTGTACTGCCCACAATGGGCAGGGTAGACCTCACCTCAAATACCGCATGTCTTCACTCAGGTTTTATTTGTTCAGTTCAAGTCTCAAATAAAATCATTTCAGAATCGCTAACCCATCCCCCTGTGCACCTTTGTGAGATACAATTTTGAATCTATTATGTTAATAAAAATACGTATCCTAACTGATGACAATATCATTTGTTATTCCCTATAGGAAAGCAATTTGGAAAACCATAAAAAGTGTGCTATCCCATGTACTTCCATTCCACACACCCTCAGGGATGTATCCCATACGGAAATAATTTTAAAGAAAGAAGTCACCCTATGAAACAGAATGTTATTGCTGTAATAATTGTTTTTTGTGAAAAATTAGAAATAGACTAAATGTTTCACAGTATGGGAATAGTTAATGAAATTATAGTTTATATACCCTATAAAAACTATTATGCTCCCGTTAAAATAATAAATATGAAGCCACATGGGGAAAAGCTTATAATGTTAGTAGAAATGAGAATGATTTTAAGAATTGCAGAGTTTGGCCTTTAGAGATTCTATTTCAGTAGAGTCAGAGTTTCATCTGCCTTCTTGAAGGTATGACAGGAGTTGTGGCTGATTCTCTTTTCCATGAGCTGAGGTTGAAATGGACCCATTTTTCTGGCAGCATATCTTTGCAGGCCTCTGCCCCAGTCCTCTGCACCTGCTGGCTGAGTGCCTGATTGATTTCCTTGCTCTTCCATGTTGACCCATGTGGAGAGCCAGCCAGCTAAGGAAAAAGAAATGGAAGATAGGCCTCCTTTTCATCATGACCCATGCATCCTGTAATTGGGAAAGATCAGGTTTCACTTGGTTTAACAACAGCATTCTTTGCCTAAGCTAAACAGGTTTGTCTTAGTTCAGTCTAGAAATTAGAGTCTTTATGAGGAGTTATCAGCCTGGGTCTCAAAAGAAGATGATATAATGCAAGGGGAAGTTGCAATAGAATTTGAGAGCCCATGTCTCATATCCTGACTTTGTTACTTATTAGCTGTGTGACCTTATGGTTAGGGACTTAACTTCTATGAACCTGTTTTCTCATCTGTGAAATGGAAACTATTAGACATACCTTCCTTAAGATGTTGTATGAGGTGAAGTGTTTAATTCAACAGTAATTATATAGAGTATAAGTATGATTATTGTTGTTACTGTAGTTAATAGCATTTACTGTTAAGCTATAGTGGAAACTGAATTGAGACTGGACTGACATTGACTGGTCAACTCCATGCCTATTAGTGTATGATTCATCCTTGGTAAAAGTTATTTTTTTCAGCCTCAGTGGTCTCACCTGTAAAATGGAAACACTGTTACCTACCTCACAGTTTTTATAAAGATAAAAAAATGATGTATGTATGTGAAAGGGTTTTGTAAATCATATAGGGCTCATCAAGACTTAGTTGTACTTTGTCATTGGCATGGCAGACACTGTTGGACAGCAGAGGCAATGATGACTTTTGGGAACAGCGACTGGAAGGCTTAGACTGGACGGCCAAAGATATCGTGGCATTTCTGGCCAAGCACCCAGAGGATGTGCAGTCCACCAACGGCTCCGTGTACACCTGGAGAGAAGCCTTCAATGAGACCAACCGGGCAATCCAGACTATCTCTCGTTTCATGGAGGTGAGGAACTGTTCCATGGACCATTTAGAAAAGGCTTTGGCTTGTTTCTCTGAGGTGATGCAATACGATTCAGGCGGGAGTAAAATTTAGAAATTTTGAGTAGTCTTATTTACAGTAGCATCCCTCCAACCTAATACATGTTGTGTATGAAAAGTCACTTAAAAATACAGGTGGTATATGAAAAAGCACTCAAAAAAAAATGTTAGTCGAATGAATGAGACAGACAGAAACAGACCTAACTTCTAGCTTTATTCTGTCTGACTCAAGAATATCTCTATCTATTGTCCTCTAGTTTTTCCTATGTTTTGATATCCAACTACCTAATGGCAACAAAGCATTCCCTTAAAAAGCATTGCTTATGAAACTTACATAAAATCTAATAGGACTGATTACATTTAAAAAATTTGAGTCCTAAAAATGATGTGACTTAATAGAGACAAATGAAAGTATTTTTGGTCTGTTTGATTAGTTGTTATGACTCAAAATTACGAAGAAAGCAGAAGAAAATGAGGCCTGATCATTGTTTAAATCCCTTTCCCTCCACAAAAATCAATATGAGTGACTTATCTCTAAAATACATTCAACATTTCTCTTAAATTGCTAAGGTGAAAACCCAAATAATCCACTTTCAATTGAATATTGGAGAATGATGTGAGAGGATGAAGATTAAAAAGACATGCACTTAGCGCTCCTCTCAGCATAGACACTGCTTTGGCCACTGCTTGTTTTCCTGGCTGTCAGCATTCTCATGGTGGCTGTTCTTCCTTCAGTGTGTCAACCTGAACAAGCTAGAACCAGTAGCAACAGAGGTTCTGCTCATCAACAAGTCCATGGAGCTCTTGGATGAGCGCAAGTTCTGGGCTGGGGTCGTGTTCACTGGAATTGCTCCCGGCAGCGTCGAGTTACCGCATCATGTCAAGTACAAGATCCGGATGGACATTGACAATGTGGAGAGGACGAATAAGATCAAGGACGGGTAAGTGGAATTGCATTGTACCAGCCAGTCTTAGAGAAGTCAAGAGCAGCTAATGTGACTGGAGATACTTTAATAATTTTGTAAAAATTTCAAACAAAGATAAATCAGTGGCATGATGTTGGTGTAACTGGCACATTCATGGTGGAGACAGCTGTTTCAAAGGTCATAAAATATCCTTGTCTTTTCGTTTTGCATTTCCATTCAAGGGAATTAGTCCTAAGGAATTAAATCAACTGGAACAAAGAAAGAAGGAAAAAGACACTAGGTTCCCTGTGCTAATGCTATCCATTTCTATAAAAGGGGGCAAATAACCAAGATAAAAAATGATAAAGTGAATTTTGACACATCCACTTGTAGTAATGTTAGGAAGCAATGGAGGAGGGAAAAAACCAAACCAACAAGTGGTTTGCTCATTCCGATTATATCTATTTAAAAAATGTCCACATCACTGAGGGCTCCCCAGGTGGCGCTAGTGGTAAATAACCCACCTGCCAGTACAGGAGACGTAAGAGACACAGGTTCAATCCCTGGGTTGGGAAGATCCCCTAGAGGAGGGCACGGCAACCCACTCCAGCATTCTTGCCTAGAGAATCCCATGGACAGAGGAGCCTGGTGGACTACAGTCCATAGCTTCCCTAAGAGTCGGACAAGACTGAAGCAAGTTAGTGTGCATGCACGTGTCACTGAGACCACAAAGTACGATGCAGAAATAAAAACAGTGGCTCTGTAGGCTTGTGGGTGATTGGATTTTTTTGTTGTGTGGTTCTAAGGAATGTTCAATCATCTGTGGCTTGATTTAAGGTACTGGGACCCTGGTCCTCGGGCTGACCCCTTTGAAGATATGCGGTATGTCTGGGGAGGCTTCGCTACTTGCAGGATGTGGTGGAGCAGGCAATCATCAGGGTGCTGACGGGCACAGAGAAGAAAACTGGCGTGTACATGCAGCAGATGCCTTACCCCTGTTATGTTGATGACATGTAAGTTACCAGTAAGCCGCCACCTTTACTTAACTGGTTAGCACTGTCCCCAGGTGGGTGTGTACACACACACACAGACACACACACACACAGACACACACACACACACACACATACATATGCCAAGAGAGGAAACAGAATGCTTTGGTTAAATTTATTTCATATGTGTGTTGATACTGATCAAAAAATTGATGAAAACAAGACTATGGCTACTGCAAAGCAGTTGTTTTTGAAGTGTGGAGATTTCAGGAAATAAGATGCCAGATGTAGGTAGTTGATGTAGGTAGTTGAGGCACAGGCACACATGAACATACACCATACACCAGTAATCCTCACTCCTTTCTGGTCTACGGTTACTAGAACTTTTATTTTTCATACCCTATCCTTTTGGTCAAAATTGGCCCAATCTCCAAGTTTAAAATGTGTCTTGACGAGCACATGCCAAATACATCCACACATCCACATGTCCCCCAAATACAGAGGCACGGTGCTACGGACCTTGAACAGCTAACTTCACATCAGTTTTTCTTCTTCTTCTCAGTAAGTGGTAAGCCACATTTTCAAACAATGCAAATAAAACTGAATGAGTCCATTTTATCTTAGACTTTTAGGGGACCTTTCAGTGCTTAGCCACTGTGCTGCCAAGCGGGGACCGTGGCTCTGGGGTTCACGGTTTCCTGTGAGAGAGCAAGAATGGGGCAGGGGGTGTAGTTATTGCAGGCATCTGAAGTATGTCATGTCTCTTCCAAATTCTGGAAACTCTTTCCTTCTCTGTTGTGTGAGGGTGAGAGTGAGTGAGTGTGTGTGTAGAGAACAGACTGCAGAAGTAGCAGGGTTACTCTCCTTGTATCTCTCTCAGCTTCTTATTGAGCCACCCTTTTACTTGCAGGGTTCATTCTAGCTTTTCCAGGTCACCTGGATTTATCTTGTCTTTCACCTTCAGAAAGATTAGCCAGTATTTTCCAAAGGACAATTTTTCCAAAGACGCCCCTAAGCAAAGCTTTACTCTAGAAAGGACATATTAAGATGCGGACACGCCTGTTGTCTCCTTCCCTGTAAGTGCATAAGTGGTAAAGCTGAGACTTGAACCTTGAGTTTTAGAGTCTAGATTCTGTGTCCCTTTGACTTCGCTGCATTTCGTTTTCTAGTTTGGAATCGGAAATCTGAAATGTTACTGACAGGAGCTGCCTGAAGTGTGTTTCTGCACCATCTGTCATAAGAGTTGTGCAAGGCAAGCTGATAGTGAGATGACCTTGAAGACACTGAACTTTCATGAGACAATGAGTTGGGTTTTTGGTTTTGCTGGCTTTGTTTTAGTACTTTAAAATCACATTTAGCTTAATGACCTCTGATAGTTATCTAGCTACTAAAGCAAGCCCTCAAAGAACTTTGGCATCACTTTGTTAATAGTTTTTAATCACTGCATTGTCCCGCTCATGAAGCATTCCTGTCAGGGTGCACAGGTCTGCCCATCTCGGGCTTGGTCCTGGTGATTTCTCTTGCATGCAGGCCCAGAGTTGTTGGCCCAGGAGCCTGGCTCACTCTTGCCTTTAACCCTCCCCTCCCCTTCCAGCTTCCTGCGGGTCATGAGCCGGTCCATGCCTCTCTTCATGACACTGGCCTGGATCTACTCAGTGGCTGTGATCATCAAGGGCATTGTATACGAGAAGGAGGCACGGCTGAAGGAGACCATGCGCATCATGGGCCTGGACAACGGTATCCTCTGGTTCAGCTGGTTCATCAGCAGCCTCATCCCTCTGCTCGTGAGCGCCGGCCTACTGGTGGTCATCCTGAAAGTAAGGCTGCTTCACTGGCTCCTCCCTGTGCCCCCCGGGCTACCGGGCAGAAGAAGAGCACAGATTGTTTGGGAGGGATAGGGTCAGAGGTGCAGTGCCTGCAATTCCTTCATTTTATAATTGGGAAAAGTGATGAAACTTGGAGAGACACCGAGAAGGGCAGCAACTTGCCCATTGTCAGCCCAGTTGGTTAGTAGCTAAGCTGGACTGAACCTAGGAGTCTCATGTGCTAGCCGAGCATGTGCTTAACCATACCATGCTATCTGTTTGGCAATGGCTTGTGACAGTATCTGAGAGTTACTCATTTTCCTAAGTGTATGTATTGGTTGATGATTCTGCCAGAATTTCTAAAAACCATAATCAGAAGGATAGATACTGTTGTAGGTTAAGATTTTCTGGAAGTAGAGGCTGAGATAGAGTTTGGTGTATGTTTATTTCTTAGAGATCTATATCTATACAAGGAACAGAGAGGAGGGCAGGATTGAGCACAGACAAGGGTTGAACTGTGGTGCATGGCTAAGCCCCTGGGCACTCTGGCCATGGAGTTGAAATGTCCAGCCCTTTAGGTTACCCCAGTGCCTCCCTCTCTGACAATCCATTGTCCCAGGCCCCTCAATTAGTAACTGGAAAGATGTGCCCGAGGGCTGGGCTGCTTTCTGCAGCTGGGACAAACCCAGAGCAGTTGCCACCTGAGGCTGTCCACTGAGAGCCAGTCTGCAAGCCTTTCCATGAAGGGAACTCTGTACAGTGCAGTTCTGTGTCCACCCCTTACTTTAACAGACTCACGTGCCAGTTTTTTTCTCAATTGTTTCATTAAAGAATACATCTTTTAAAAATAAATGTTTTTAAAACCAGAGGGGTACCAAAGAAAAGGAACTAACAATTAATTGAAAGCTAGCTACTAATCATTACAAGTGAGCACTTACTGATTGCCAAACACTATTTAAAACACATGCATATGCTGTCTTATGATGTCCTCACTAAGTAACTCATTTAACATACAAGGAAATGAGGCCAAGGGAAGTTAAGGACTTCACTGAAGTCACTCAGCAGTATGGCAGAGCTGTTCTTGGTGAAATCAAGCTCCCCTCACGCTTTGATATCTGACTGCCAAGGCTGAGCTCTGTGGCTGGGATGGGGGTCTTGTGGCTAGTGGGTGTGAGCTGCTCTGCCAATTGTGTGTTGGTAGGTCCTTGTGATGGAGAAGGCAACGGCACCCCACTCCAGTACTCTTGCCTGGAAAATCTCATGGACGGAGGAGCCTGGAAGGCTGCAGTCCATGGTGTCGCTAAGGGTCGGACATGACTGAGCGACTTTACTTTCACTTTTCACTTTCATGCATTGGAAAAGGAAATGGCAACCCACTCCAGTGTTCTTGCCTGGAGAATCCCAGGGACGGGGGAGCCTGGTGGGCTGCCGTCTATGGGGTCGCACAGAGTCAGACATGACTGAAGTGACTTAGCAGCAGCAGGTCCTTGTGAAACAGAACCAACTACTTGGGAGAAACTTGACAGGCCCACAGAGTTTGGATGGTTATGTGGCTCCAGAATCCATGGCACATTCTCACAGGGGATGTTAAGATGGCCTGGCCATTTTCCTTGGCTTTCAGAGAGAGAGGCCACGTAGGATGCTATCTCCTGTAATTCTTTCTTGGTGCTCATAGTCCTTATAAAAGGTGATATTATTCTTGGAGAAACAATGAACAGAATTGTCTGAGATGAACCTTGGTGAATATCAAGCCTGGACTTTGTTCTGTTTCTGATTCTACTGTTCTTTGGCTGTGTGGTCTTGGGCTGGTCATTTCCTTTCTGTAGACTTCATTGCACTCACCAGAAAAATGAACAGCGTTGTTTCTCTGTATTGTCTTTTACGATGACTAGGAATAAGTCCTCGCTGCTTCCCATGGATCATTGCTTATGGAGAGTTTTACTCGGTCTCTTTCTTCCCAGTTAGGAAACCTGCTGCCCTACAGCGACCCCCAGCGTGGTGTTTGTCTTTCTGTCTGTGTTCGCCATGGTGACCATCCTGCAGTGCTTCCTGATCAGCACGCTCTTCTCCAGAGCCAACCTGGCAGCCGCCTGTGGGGGCATCATTTACTTCATGCTATATCTGCCCTACGTCCTGTGCGTGGCATGGCAAGACTACGTGGGCTTTACCCTCAAGATCTTCATGGTGAGTTTCTCTGGCCCTTCGGCAGTACCTGCAGTCACAGCCACCCCTGGTATTTCATCTCTGCTTTGTAGTCCAAGCTGAGAATAGAAGATAAGAGATTCTCTTTCCACAGGGAGTTAAACCTCAATTCTAGATTGTATGCCTCTTGAAGGCGGGGACTGTGTCTTACTCGGTAGTTTATCTTTAGTCCTCTGAGTGAACACCGGTTGAATTGAATCGAATGATAATTTTGAGGGAGCCAGACTGCACCGTGGGCCAGCTGGGGGTAAATGGCCCTGGGAAGTGACTCTAGAGCATTCCCTTTTATCTGCCTTTTGTCTCCCAGCTCTGGTTGGCCATGTTAAGCTCACCACAAAGTCCTAGTCACAGATAGAACTGAAAGTTCTTGAGGTCAGAGCTGGCTCATTCTGGAACTTTATCTTCCTTGTGTCCAGTACGAAGTTTAACTTGAGTAACGTTTTCTAAACTTCAAGACTGAGGAACAGGTGCCCCATATCCCCACAAATCCCTGACTTTACTCCCTTCCCTTGTACAGAGGAGGAGAGGCCTTTGAAAGTATGCAAGTCCCAATAAGAGCGAGTTGTTTTCTGAGTTTTCTATAAGATGCTCCAAGTGTTTCTGTCCGGGACCCACTAGGCATCAGCAGCCCCAGACAGGTTCCTGTGACACTGAGCCCATTGCTGACCAAGCCGGGAGCTTGAGAGGACCCTGAAAAATGCCTCTGTGTGTGTGTGTGTGTGTGTGTGTGTGTGTGTGTGTGTGTGTGTGTGTATAAGGTACAGTTGCTGAGCCCCTGAGGCATCTTTAGAAGCATAAAATTCTAGAAGTTTTATATGCCATCATATATGCATTTCTGAAATGCGTGTGCATAATGAGTGCTTATAAATAGAATCACTTTATATGCTGTCAAGGAGCCCACTCCCTGAAGGGACTCTGTAGATGAATATTTCCATATCTTGTAATTGATCCATTTTGCAAATTCACATTTCTCCAGGTGGCATTTACATTAGCAGTGATAGGAAAATGAGAGACAAGGAGATGGATGAATGAATTTTGCCTCTTTTGCACAGAGCCTGATGTCTCCTGTGGCTTTTGGGTTCGGCTGTGAGTACTTCGCCCTTTTTGAGGAGCAGGGCATTGGGGTACAGTGGGACAACCTCTTTGAGAGCCCCACAAAGGAAGATGGCTTCAACCTTACCACCTCCGTCTCTATGATGCTATTTGACACCTTTCTCTATGGGGTGATGACGTGGTACATCGAGGCTGTGTTTCCAGGTACACTGGACTTCCACACTGCTTTTGTCTTCATCCAGGAAAAAGAAATTTCTGACCGTGTCATTTTCCTTTCTTTGTGCTAGAATTTCTGCAGGGCCCAGGTCTCCCTGGAAAGTGGTTAGGGCTTTAGACCTATGGCAAACAAATTATCTCTAAGAAGCTACTGATGCTAAAAGTGCAGCTTTTACTACTGACCTAACTCTTACTTCTTGAGCACTGTGTGCCAGGCACCAGCACAGTGTCTTATAAATGATGCTTTGGTTCAATTTAATATCATAAGACTGCTGTGAGGGAGCTACTGTTCTAGCCAGTTTTTGCAGATGAGAGACGTATGATGCAAAGAAGTTAAATAACTTACCTGTGGCCACATAACTGGTAAGAGTAGGTGCTGGGAGGTGAACCCAAGTGAGTTACACTGAGTCAGCTTGCCCAGGAGAGTCCTCCCAAGCTGAACCAGGTCTAGTATTCTGTATTTGCCGAGTTCCCACCAGCAGAGGTTGTGTTTCCTGAGTACAGCTTGTGAATAAGAAGATACATATTGGCACTAAGCCCTTGCCTGTGCTTTAATCAAAAGTCATAAAAGTTCATTTTTATACTTCCCTAATAAATCTTCTTGACTGAGACCTCCCTTGGATATATTTTCATAGAAGATCAAATTCTGAGAGAGTGAGCTTTAACCCTTTCTGGTTAAGGAGTGGTCATGAAATACTGATTACTTATCCCTGCTTGAACTACCTAAATGTCCCACACTGAACGTGCAGTTTTGTACTGTACAGATCTGGATTCAGATTCTGAGTCCTTCACTTCACTGCCTGAGTGATCTTGACTGGGCCACTAATCCCTCAGTCTCCTCATCTCTAAAGTGGGAATGATAACCTGCCTCATGGGGTTGCTAGAAAGATTCAGAGACGTGCAGGGTGTTTGTCATACATAGTAGAGCTCAGCAAATGTTAACCCCTCATCCCCCACCTCCATTCCATTCTGTCCTGTCTCCCAACAGCTGTGTCAGGGGAGACATCAAGGAAGCTGTGTCTGGGATACCTGGCTGGGATACCTGGGGGTTGCTGGTGCGTTACAGAGTTTGGCTCACATCTGTGCTTGGCTTTCAGGCCAGTATGGAATCCCCAGGCCCTGGTATTTCCCTTGCACTAA
This sequence comes from Nanger dama, assembly GCA_917880005.1. Taxonomy (NCBI): domain Eukaryota; kingdom Metazoa; phylum Chordata; class Mammalia; order Artiodactyla; family Bovidae; genus Nanger; species Nanger dama. The sequence goes on along the minus strand of CAKJTW010000025.1, from coordinate 21,127,320 downwards.
GTCCTACTGGTTTGGCGAGGAAAGTGATGAGAAGAGCCACCCTGGTTCCAGCCAGAAGGGAGCATCAGAAAGTGAGTTTTGCTCACCTGCGTCCCCTGACTGCCATGCTGCTGCCCCTCCTGGCCCTCTTTGAGGGGGCAAGGAGTGGCTCCCTCTCTGAAGAGTCTAAAACCACCTTGGGGGCAGAGACATCACATGAGGTGCCCCTTTCCAAATTCTTGACTGCGTTTGTGTCCAGTGCTGTTGACTTCTGGGGGAGTTGCTTTCTGAGTTCCTAAGGGACATTTCCTTTGCTTTCCTGGCTTTATTAAAATAAAAGTGATTTTTGATCTCTCCCTTCACCTCCACCTGTCCCTCACACATATATACACGTACTTTGTGCTCAGTATGCTTCCTAAATCATTCAGAAGTCGCTCCTCTGCTGATCTCTTCTGTGCCCTGCTCCTGTCGCCAGTGGTGGCGTGTGGCATCCTTGGTATGGCTCAGAGATCCCTTACCACCCGCCCCTGCCTACTGATCCAGCTGCTCCTCCTGCCATTCCTCCTCTTCTTCCCTAGCCTCTCTGTACCTTTCTTACTGTATTCTGATCACCAACACTAGTGCCCAGTTAGGCCCTAATTAAAGACTGTTGCCTGCTTGCCTGAGAAACCAGAAATAGCCATGGAGAAAGGACAGTTGTAAAATTACAGGACCCTGCATCTCGACCTTCCACTTGTTAGTGTCTTCTGTGGGCTCATTTGTGTCCTGTCTTCTCACAGTCTGCATGGAGGGAGGAACCCACCCATCTGAAACTGGGTGTGTCCATTCAGAACCTGATGAAGGTTTACCGAGATGGCATGAAGGTGGCTGTTGATGGCCTGGCCTTGAATTTCTACGAGGGGCAGATCACCTCCTTCCTGGGCCACAATGGAGCTGGCAAGACCACCACCATGTAAGAAGAGGGTGTGGCTCTCTGAGAATCAGCCGCAGGCAGGTTCTTTCCTATAGTCAGAAACTCATACCTAAGGACATTTCGTTGCTTACCCAGGCAAGGGCAGAGTGCATGAAGAATTGATGAGTATAAAAATACCACCTAATCACAAGAATGCTTTCCAAATGCTGGATTTTCCTATCTTTGGGTTAAAATAGGCTGGGGACCTTTTGATGACCTTTCCCATTTGGTTCTCAAATTTCTGCAGTGTTTTAGAACCTGATGTTGTGACAGATCTTGGGGCTGGTTTGGTCAGGATTGGGAGGCAAGAATGTGAAAAGGAAGATAGGCTGTGTTGGAGGGAGGAGGCAATTTCTGGAAACTCTGTCTCTCAGCAGATGTGCGGAACAGCTGGGCAGCTGGCTGTAAGCTGCCTTCTCTGAGACCTATAAGAACCTTAATAATGAGCAGTTTCAGAAAGGAACATGGGCCATAAACACACCAGAGTTACCCTCAGTGGCTTTCAGTGTAGCCCATCAACCATTTCACAGGGTATGTTGGTGGTAGGGGAGGTAACCTCTTTTTCCCGTTACGTATTTTTTAAAGGCACAATTAATGTATTGCAAAAATTGCAGAAAATCTTTAAAAATCTTTAAAATCTAAAAATCCTAACACACAAATTATTTTCATCTTTAAATAATTGGTTCTACTTTGTCCATTTGACTTGAACGTGATTTTAGGCATACAAAATGTGTGTTTTAAAGTGTACTTCCCATTGAAAACTGGAATCTTTATTTAAAAAATGTGTGTGCTGAAATTGCATTTCCAACACATAAGCCCACCCCTATCTGTTGACTGAGGCAAAGATCCTTTGCTGTGTGGGTATCCCTTGGGGTCTCTTAGGAAGGAAAGAGGGTAGAGGGTTGCTACCTCTGCTTTCTGCCCGGGCTCTGCAGCCTAGAATGGAGTGTCTCCAGGCCAGGAGGGCTAACTCTGACTCCTGTACTTTCACATTTTTTCCTCAGGTCCATCCTGACTGGATTGTTCCCTCCCACCTCGGGCACTGCCTACATCCTAGGGAAAGACATACGCTCCGAGATGAGTACCATCCGGCAGAACCTGGGGGGTCTGCCCCCAACATAATGTGTTGTTTGACATGTGAGTACCAGCGGCTCCTCTATGGAGGTGTGTCAGGAGTGATGGGCAGAGTTGGACTTAAGCATTTTTACCACCTTTGGGGGTGGCAGGCCTCACCTTCCTGGACATGTTGAGACCTGGTTGTCCTTCAGTTTTGGAAAAGTGAGTTGTAGGGTGAGAGGTGTTATATTGGTCCAGCCGGTGGTTGGGGGCTGGGGAAATGGTGCTGACTATTGCTGTCCATTTCTGTCCTTCTAGAGTAAGGAGCCCTCTCTCCCCATACACCCTCCCTGAGGCTGCCACAGCTTTCACCTGGTGGTACCTCAGGGCCCTCAGTATGTGGGCTCCATGTTTCCTGCTCAGAACTTTGCTCCCATTCAGCTTGCCCATCAGCAATCAGGGAGAGACTTGAGCTCTGTGACCTTGGACAAGGGCACCCCCTTCTCGGGCCCGTTTTCCTCTTATCTAAGTGAGCAGCTCAGGCTTGTGTCCTCTACAGGAGTCCTTCTTCTTTCAGGGCTGAGGTCCTTTGAGGTTCAAGGGAGTTGCTCCAGGCTAAAGCCAGGGCAGCTCCTTGGTTGGTGGGACCATGGAGAAAGGCTCTCTGAGGACCTGCTGCTGCCTGATGGGCGCCCATCAGGCCTGCGGGGAGTAGAGTGGGTGTGACCTGTCACAATTTTGGTATTGTTTCTTGAGCAGCTCATGTGGCTGCTTACTGTGGTTCTGCCTTGAATCCTTCCTGGAGATTATCTTGCAAAAATGAATAAAGTTAAAAAAAAAGGTGGGGGAAAGAAAAATGTGCCTGTCATGTTCTGGGTGAGGAGGCACTGTGTTCTGTGTGTCCTGGGGGTCCAGAGTGACCTGCCCTTCCATCCCCAGGCTGACTGTTGAGGAGCACATTTGGTTCTATGCCCGCCTGAAAGGGCTTTCTGAGAAGCACGTGAAAGCTGAGATGGAGCAGATGGCCTTGGATGTTGGTTTGCCGCCCAGCAAACTGAAAAGCAAAACAAGTCAGCTGTCAGGTGAGGCCCAGAGCTGCCTTCCTCCTCCACCTCCCCTTCTACACACACACACACACACACACACACACACACACACACACACACACACGAAGTATGGCTGCCCTAGGGTCCTCTGCTTTGAGGGAGGGGAAAGGTGGGTCAGAAACGTGTCCCAGACTTATCCCCAGGGGGGTGCCTCCACTTGTCTCTTGGCCCCTCTGCCGTCATTCACTGGGCTGGTCTGGGGCCTGTCTTCTCTCGCCGTAGGTGGAATGCAGAAAAGCTGTCTGTGGCCTTGGCCTTTGTTGGGGGATCCAAGGTTGTCATTCTGGATGAGCCCACGGCCGGTGTGGACCCTTACTCCCGCAGGGGGATATGGGAGCTGCTGCTGAAATACCGACAAGGTCACTGATGTGTATTTACTCTGTCTTCTGGGCTGGGAGGAGGGAGGGAGGGGCTCTCAAAGACTGGCTGTATCTCAGGGCTGTTTCTGCTAGAGCACCAGAATGCCTCTCAAGGAGAATATGGAACTGACTCTGAGCTCAGCCCTGGTCTGCAAGTAGGAGGCCTGGTTTACAAGACACTTCAAGTTTGCATTTCAACCCTATGGGCCTGCATGGAGGAGGGAAATGGGGACAAGGGGTGTCCTCTGTGGGCCCCCTGGGCCCCCTGCAACATAGAACTTTCACTTGCCTAGTATAATCATGGTTCCCTGCAGACAGATTCCTGAGAGCCGAGGCTGTGTCATCCTATATCTCTCCCCATGTGGTGCACTATGCTTGCATGTTGACAAAGTAGAGGAACACTTGAGTGGATGGGAGAGTTGCAGTCAATTTGTGTGACCCCATGGATTGTAGCCTGCCAGACTCCCCTATCTGTGGGATTCTCCAGGCAGGAATACTGGAGTGGGTTGCCATGCACTCCTCCAGCGGATCTTTCCGACCCAGGGCTTGAATCCGCCTCTCCCTGGGGCTCCTGCATTGCAGATGGATTCTTTACCGCTGAGCCACCAGGGTAGAAGATACATAAGACGGTATGGTACAAGGGGCCACAGGTTTGGAGTCAGCTCAAGTTGGCCCAAGACTTTGGAAAAGCCATTAAACTTGCCTCAGTGTCTTTATCTATAATGGTGGTTAATTCCTACCTTATGAAAAGTGGAAGTTGCTCAGTTGTGTCTGACTCTTTGTGACCCCATGGATTGTAGCCAGCCAGGCTCCTCTGTCCATAGAATTCTCCAGGCAAGAATACAGGAGTGGGTAGCTATTCCCTTCTCCAGGTCTCCCGCATTGCAGGTGGAATCTTTACCAACTGAGCCACTGGGGAAGCCCACCTTATGAAGGATTTAGTTAAATGAGGCCTAGCACACTAATGTGTCAGTCATCATGTTAGTCCCATCGTGTTAGTCATCCTAGCACACTGCTGGCCTGAAGCTAGTTCCCAGATAAACAAACATTCCTGCCCTTTGTTTGAGGATGCAGAGCTGTCCTCACGACATCACTAGCCTGGGGGTCACAAGCACACAGCCTTGGGGTCCTTCTCCCAGGCATCCCCTGCCCCCAGGCTCTTATTTCTGTGCCTTCGGCCCCTGGGAGCAGTGACGATGGCCAGCCTCACCTGTGCTGTGTCCCTTTGTTTGTGCCTGGCAGGCCGCACCATTATCCTCTCCACGCACCACATGGATGAGGCGGACATCCTGGGGGACAGGATTGCCATCATTTCCCACGGGAAGCTCTGCTGCGTGGGCTCCTCCCTGTTCCTGAAGAACCAGCTGGGGACAGGCTACTACCTGACCCTGGTCAAGAAGGACGTGGAGGCTTCCCTCAGCTCATGCAGAAATAGCAGTAGCACTGTGTCATACCTGAAAAAGGTGAGTTGCAGTCTCAGTGCGTTCGGGGAATCAGGACTCTTTGGCTATGACGGGCTTGTCCATACCTGCCCCAGTCTGCCACCTTGAGGCCACCAGCTCCCTGCTCTGTGCCCTGTGGAGTCACGTTGTACCTCCTACTTGGAAAGCTGCAGAGACTTCTGTTCCCATCGTGCTAGCTCTGCTGAATCCCGTTTCCTTTTTCTAATGGAGACGCTGAGTGTAGGAGAAGGTCCTTAGAGGACTTAATGTTGTTGAAGAAGAGAGGTTTGCCAAGAGTTAAGAGCCTTGGCTTCAGAATGCCCTGCTATGTCTGCTCATTACCTTTAAATCTTCTTGACCTAAACTTTTAAAACACAAAACAGCAAATATTTATCGAGCACTGATTTCATGCCAAACACTCAATCTAGCAGCCTCTGGACATAAAAGAAAATCATGATAATAGTTGTAGCATTGTTACCATTTGTAGGCTTTTTTTTTTTTTTTTAACATCATCTCAGAGTACAAAACAACCCTGGGAAGAAGGTATTGTACTTATTATCCTAGATGATGGAAGTGAGGCTTGTAGGGATTCAGTTCATTCAGGGTCATCCAACAAGTGCATTACAGAGGAGAGACCAGCGCCCAATAACAAGGTACATTCTCCCCTGTACTATAGTACATGCCTGAGATTTATTTGTGTATTCCAACAGTGGCACTCAAAACACTTACCAATATATCCTATTCTTGACCTCATGTCCGCTTATTTACCTTTTAAGCAGTGTCTGGTGAGTCAAAGTATAGTCTAAGGCCAGTGGCATTGGGATCACTTGGGAACTTGTGAGAAATGCAGAAACATGGGCCAAAATCAGACTTGCTAAGTCAGAACCTGCATTTTAACAAGGTCCTATGGTGAAGAGACACAAATTAAAGTTTGAGAAGTTCCGAATAACTAAACCAGGCAGGTAAATCCCATGCCCAAGACTGTTGGCGAGGGCCTGGTTACAGCACTCATAGATTTGTGGGGTTTTTTTTTTTTGGCCATGCTACATGGCTAATGGAATCTAATCCCTTGACCAGGGACTGAACCCATGCTCCCTGCAGTGGAAGCACAGAGTCTTAACCACTGAGCCATCAGAGAGGTCCCTACGGTATGCACTGGCAGGCCAGAGTTCTTTTGAGAGCCCTGCTTCCTGTGCACACAACACACACGTTAGATCAGACAGTGGCTTCAGAAGCCAAGACAACCTGGCTGCATGCCCCTTGGGAGAAACTTTTTGCTCCAGTTCTCACACACAGGAACCTCTCGGAAGCCCCGCCCCAGTGAAGGTGGTGGTGGCTGTACCTTGCTCGGTCCCTGACCCATTCTCACCTCCTTCTTTGCCATCAGGAGGACAGTGTTTCTCAGAGCAGTTCTGATGCTGGCCTGGGCAGCGACCATGAAAGTGACACGCTGACCATCGGTAAGGACTCTGGGGTTTCTTATTCAGGTGGTGTCTGAGCTTCCCCCAGCTGGGCAGAGTGGAGGCACAGGAGGAGAGGTGCAGAGGCTGGTGGCGCTGACTCAAGGTTTGCTGCTGGGCTGGGGGCTGGGTGGCTGTGGGAGCAGGCGCAGCTTAGTGGCGGATTGGCCTAACGCTTGCCGGGGACCCTGGGGCTTGGTCTGGGAGCAGGCAGGGCAGTGTCCCAGAGAGCTGAGATGATTGGGGTGGGGGGTGGGTCCCCCACCCATTCAGCTGAGATGAATGGGTCTGGCTGGACGCTGGACACCTCCCTCAGGAGGGATGTCTAGGAGTCCAGCATCTCCAGTGACACATATGGAACGGAATCCTTTACTTTGGCCAAGTCTGCTCCGCCCTAACAACTGGCTTTTCCCAGGAAGACCTCTCTTCCATGAACTGTTTGATTAACCCTCTATTGAAATAAATAGAGGAGCCTCCTTGAATAGATTAAGAGAAAGATGAAGAACCTCTTAAGTTTCCTTTAGTAAAGTTTTCTAATGAAGAATCCTAGCTTTTTGGCAATAGACACTAGGCCTTCAACCTCAGAAAGTCATTCAGCCAGCTACCCCACCTACCTACCATAAACTGAGGGCCTACACTGTGCCCTGCTTTGGTGATGCAAAAGGTGAATAAGACCCAGTCCATGCCCCTGGGAACCCTTGGGCCAGAGATGAACCTGTGGAATGATTTCAGTGTCTGCGCCAGCTGTGGTGTGCAGGCAGTGGGCTTCTGAGGAGCAGGCAGAGGGTGAAGGAAGGGGGCCTCTGAGCTGGCCAAGCTGTATCATATCTGTGCTGTGGTCCCTACAGATGTCTCCGCAATCTCCAACCTCATCAGGAAGCATGTGGCTGAGGCCCGGCTAGTGGAAGACATCGGGCATGAGCTGACCTATGTGCTGCCCTACGAGGCTGCCAGAGAGGGAGCCTTTGTGGAACTCTTCCATGAAATTGATGACCGGCTCTCAGACCTAGGCATCTCCAGTTACGGCATCTCAGAGACTACTCTGGAAGAAGTAAGTTCATGACTGACTGTCAGAATTGAGCAGGGCCCACAGTCCTGCGGCCAGACAGGCAGCCTTCATGTCCACTGGGAGTAGGATCACCATGGACCTAGGCACTGAGCCCTTAGATTGTTGGCATCTGGGCAGTGTTGGTCCCGGTTAAGCCTTTAAGATTTCAGTGGGAGATGGTAGGAAAGAAAGAAGAGGATTGCTCCTGGTGTGACCAGTCATGACCATGCCTAGGAAAAGTCCAACATTTATGGAAAACCTGCTTATGCCTTGGGCTAACCTGGGTGTGTTTTGTTGTTTTCAGTCATTGTAACTCATTTAATCCTGATAACAAGATGAGAAAATTGACATGAAGGGATGGTGAGCAGATTCAGATCAGGGGTTTTGAGTTTCAAAGCCCATACTCTATTACTGTGTAAGCAATGCCTCTCTTTAGAGAAACCTCGAGGGTTGGAAGGGATATAAAAGTTGTCTGTCCCAGTAGTCCCCAAGTTAGCCAGTACAGCAGAATCTTCTGAGAATATTCTAAAAATGTCAAGGCTCAACTCCAGGGTCTTTAAAATAGAAATTTTGGAAGTAAGATCTTGATGTCTGTGCTTTTATTGCATGCTTCCTGGGCAGCATCTGTAGATCAGAGTTTGGGAATCACCTGTCTAGTTTCAGGTTGCCTTCTGATGTTGGAAACCTTGCTGAAACATTTCTAGTGCTAGGAGCACCTCTTTGGTATTTGCCTACTCAAAGATTTAGGACCAAAGACTTGAAGCCACTTGGCTCATTCCCTGTAGGTTCAGAACAAATTCCTCCTTCTGCAGTGTCCTGGTGTCATAACTCTAATTTGAAAATGACTTTCTGAATTGATAGCTCTCACCACTTGGGAAATGTTCTCTGGTATAAATGGCTTCTCTCCCAAGTGACTCTAACAAAGTGTTATCAATAAATGAAGCTTTTACATTATGTCTTTAGGGGCTAGTGTGTTCAGTCATGTAATAATCATGACAGTTGCTCTCACAATGTAGTGCTTATTATAATCCTCTCACTCTCATTTTTCAGATATTTCTCAAAGTGGCTGAAGAGAGTGGAGTGGATGCTGAGACCTCAGGTAACCCTCCAAAGAGACTGTATGCCCTCTGGGCTGTGCCACCTGTAGGCTCTCTTAGCTCACCAGGGCTTTGCCTTTCCCTTCAAATTGTTTTATGACATTCTTACATTTACTGTATAGACTTTTTAAAGATTCAGAGAATTTGTTTTATTACAAATAAAACGTGGGGTTCCTTCCTTTTGTCTGCAGATGGCACCTTACCAGCAAGACGAAACAGACGAGTCTTTGGGGACAAGCAGAGCTGTCTTCGCCTTTTACTGAAGATGATGCTATGGATCCAAATGATTCCGACATAGATCCAGGTCTGTTTGGGCGAGATCTGTGTTTTGTTGCTTGAAAGTGAATTTCGCTCTTGTGTTCTCTGGTGTTATCTTTGAAGACCCTTGAACCAGGATGATAGAGGCATACAGGGTCTAAAGAGAAGAGAGAGAATGAAAAAAGCCACTTTCCCCTCTCTGGTGCTATGCATATGATCAGACCTGAAAGAGCCTGTCCTCCCCACTTCCTGCACTGCACTGAGCCCTCTCACTCGAGATACACATCAAAAGACAGCCCTTTATTCCTCTGAATCCATTTATTATCTTTTCTGTAGAGTCCCAGTTTCCTCACGTTCATTAGGTGTTTAACTTTGGAATAAATATTCTTTGAATGGGTGGATGATTTTGAAAGAGTGAGGTGAATTTGCTACTAGAGTTGATTGTACCCTTCAGCTTAGCTATTTTTGAAGACTATCACTGTGTGTTTGACTGGGTTGGAGAAGGAGAGACAGGAAATCAAGCAAATATTGATGAGATGTCAGGTCACTGCAGTTAGAAGTCATTTGTGTAAGATAAAGATTTCTATAAAACTTTTCTGAACAGAAACCTTCCTGGCTCTCCTATCCCTGTGCCACATTCAATGTGCAACTCTTGTACTCTGTAACTTCATATGTTGTTAGCACCTAGATCACCTGAGTGTGTCCACCTTTTAGCCAGGGAGACAAGTTTTTAGGTGGGAGACAAGTTGCTGTTATGTGTTCTCAAAGTATGTCAGCCTACAGACATGGCCTGTTTATAGAATATTCTGTAAGAAATTGAGTATGACTCAATTCATTTGAATGGCTTGATGTAACTATTATGTGTGCACACATCTCTTCAGTTGTCTCAAGGCACCTTCATTTTTCTGTGCTCATCAGACAAGAACCAAGGGCAGAGACTGCTAGTGTGGTACATTTGGGGGTCATACCTTTTCATGGACGTGAATTTGTCATAAAAGCCTTTGATTCCTTTACTTCTACCTCCAAACACAAGCCTCCAAGGTGCTTGCTAAAGATGCTGGAGGGAGGAGGTTGGGGATGTCAAAAATGCCTGATAGATTATATGACCTTCAGTGATGGCTTTCTGCAGAATCCAGAGAAACAGATCTGCTCAGTGGGATGGATGGTAAAGGTTCCTACCAGGTGAAGGGCTGGAAGCTCACACAACAGCAGTTTGTGGCCCTTTTGTGGAAGAGACTGCTGATTGCCAGGCGGAGTCGGAAAGGATTCTTTGCTCAGGTGAGAAGTGTGTTCCTGGCCAAGGACTCAGGCTTCCTTGGTGGACTACAGGCTCCCAACTAGTGAAAGCAGGGCAGGATCGCTGTTATATGATGGTCACTGGAGCCAGACCATCTGTACTTCAGTCCCAGTTTGCTTCTTGCACTTATATATTTGTTGACAGATTACTTCTCTGAGCCTCAGTCTCTTATCCATAAAACAGGGTTGCTAATGATAGTACCTATGATATGTTATGAGAAAGTACTTGGAATGGGTCTTAAATTAGAAATTTCTGTGTGTGTTAATTTTTCTTAGAGGAGAATGTAACAAGGACAAAGTCTAGAAAAACTTGGATGAGCAAATTAAACTTTCAAAACTTCAGAGATGGTATGACCAGATGCACTCAACATATGAACTTATTGGAGACTTGATTTATTTTTCTCTAAGTTGATGTTTAACTGCAAAATGATAGAAAAGATAACCAGGGGTCAGAAAAAGATAGTACACAGAAAAGACTCGTTATTCTCTGTTTGCATGCTAACTTGTTGGGTTGGGAGGATTGAATTATTCCAATCTACAAAATCAAGAAGTATAACGAAGTTACAGAGATTCTTTCCCACAGGCTATGTGGGTAATGCAAAGAATATGAGTTTGGAGCATATAGATTTATGTATGAATTCTGGTTCTGCTACTTCTTGGCTGTGTGGCCTTGGGCAAGGCCTTAGTCTTTCTGAACCCCAATTACCTTGTTTTTTGATTGGTGATAATTATATTACTAGTTAGGGTTGTAGTGATAATTAAATGAGATAATGCTCATACAGTATTTTCCCATAGAATTAATCACATAATGATTAATTTTCTCCATTGAAACTTGAGAACATTAGAACCAGGGTCATTATTTGAATCTTTTTTTTTTTTAAGGGTAAATCTCTCAGGAATAAATGGAAGGAGCTTAGAGTTTGCTTATAAAATATGTACAAGTTGTTTTCAGAAAAGGTACAGGTGTAAAGTTTAAGGTGGTTTGTTCATGTGCTAAGTCACTTGTATAGTGTCTGACTCTTTGCGACCCATAGCCTGTAGCCTGCCAGTCTCCTCTGTCCATGGGATTCTCCAGGCGAGAATAGTAGAGTGGTTTGCCATGCCCTCCTCCAGAGGATCTTCCCGATTCAGGGATCAAATCCGTATCTCTTATGTCTCCTGCCTTGGCAGGTGGGTTCTTACCGCTAGCACCACTTGGGAAACCCCTTAAGGTAGTTTAGTAAGGATTAATTGTGCTTTTTGAGGCCATCAGAAAAAGAAATGGCAGCTGTTCCCTTTCCATGGAGGCAGTGCTCTATAGTGATTTTCTCAGAGTATGGGAGCTGAATGGGTAACCTAGTCTGTCTGCAGATTACAGATAAGATGACTGGGGCCATAGGGGTTGTGACTTCACATGGTTACAGGAGAGGGACAGAAAGGAGGAGAGACAGCAGGAAGCTGCAGTTCTTCTGGCTTCTGGTCCATGCCTGGGCTCTCGATTTTCCTCGGAGCTGAGCTGGGCTCATGGCCAGTGTGGTCTTCTTCAGGCTTTCAGGGAGAAGAGGGACCCAGTGTTCTGAGTCACCCTGACATGTGACTACTGTTTACTCTGTGGAGTCCTCGGCTTGCTGCCCCTGCCAGGTGGCCACAAGCTCAGGCCTTGTATTGCCAGCTTCCAGAAATTCACCCAAGGGAAGGGGTTTAGATTTCAGCCTCTACTGCTTCCAACCTGCCAAGAATGTCTTAATGGAACTAGGCCCTGCACATACCTCAGTGCTGGCTGGTCTGAGGCTACCTGGATTCGAAGTGGTCTTCTTTCTAACCTTTGTCCGTCTCTGGCAATTCACCCTCCTTGCCTCCTGGTTATAGATTGTCCTGCCAGCTGTGTTTGTCTGCATCGCCCTGGTGTTCAGCTTGATTGTGCCACCCTTTGGCAAGTACCCCAGTCTGGAACTTCAGCCCTGGATGTACAATGAACAGTACACATTTATCAGGTATGCATTTGCCTTCTGCACCCAGGGGGAGAGGAGGGCTCAGGCTGACCAGAGTGTTTACTGTGCTGAGGGCCAAGGTGGGGGACTCAGTTACACAAGGGCACGGGTTGATCAGCTGTGGCTACAGCCCTCACACAAGCCCATGCTAGATGCGAGAACAGCAGTGAACCAAACCTGAAGGAGCAGGGCTTTGAACTCCTTTCCTCTCTATTCGTTGTGTAAATAATTTGCCAATGTGGGAAGAATCTGCTGGAACTATAATATACTTGGATTTTTATACTAAGTCTTTATTTTGCAGTTGAACACAGGGTTTCCATACACTCACACCCTCACACCTACAAGTTCATGTTTTCTGCATGGTGCAGTTCACACGTTTATTATTTCATCTTTAGGTTACAGATAATAGCTCCTATTTTTTTAGACAAAAATACAGCTATTCTGTGACAGTCCAGTGCTTTAAACAAAAGAACAAAGGAATTTCTCCATCTCCGTATGCAGGAGTTTTCCTCAGTCCCACAGTATTTGTAAACCTTTCTATGGAGAACTGTGCCAGTGATGTCCAAGGAAGCTTCAGGGAAGCTTTATAGAAAAGAAACAAGAAGCATAAGCATGCAGATCAGCTTCCTGTTCTCTGATTCTGTGCTTTCTTCCTATTTAGTGCGGGTTTACCTCCTTTTCTTTTCCAGCTGCTGACCTTGTGTTGCCCAGGGCTGTGGGGCGTAGGCTTGTTGAGTGTTTATAACTTGTGTCCATCATTATTTGTGCTTTCCAGTTATCCACGCAAATGTTAAGCCCATAAAATCTGCCTTCCTTTTCCTAGAAAACCCCTCTTGTCTATGCCTAATGATTAATTGTGAAAGTACTTTTGAAATACTGATCTTTAATGAATTCATGTACTTCCCATTAACACAGATATATGTAAATGTATGTGGGCACACGTATGCACCCCTCCATGTTTATCACTTATTTAACAAGTCCACTTTGGAGTGCTGTATGTTATCTTGACACCAAATAAACAACCAGAGGCTGAGTTACTTGTGGGTGGGTCCTGTGTTTCTATTTTAAGAGCTTGGCAGGATTTGGCACATGGGAAGTACTTAATAAAGTGTTAAATTTGAAAAAAAAAAAAAGCACCTTTTCTTCTCCCATTCATGATTTAAATGAGTTGCTAAGCTGGCTGCCTCTCATGTATCTACAGTAATGATGCTCCTGAGGATGTGAGCACCCAGGAACTCTTAAATGCTCTCACTGGAACGCCTGGCTTTGGGACCCGATGTATGGAAGGAAACCCGATCCCGTGAGTGTCGCTTGAGCTGTGAGCTCCTCCACAGCTGGCTTCTTGTGCTTGTCACCTGGTTTTATCTTCTGCACTGCTTTTATCACTTGTATGCCACCTGGTGATGACCATCATTTATCCTTTGAAACAGTTTTTATTTTAAGGGAGCTAATGTAGTGATTTAACCCTAGCATCTAGGAACAAACATAACAGACCAGTAGACTCTTCTAGCATCCTGCCAGGAAAATGACTATAGACATTTGTTTTCTGCTTTAGACATTAATATTTAATTTAAATAGTACTTCATAATGATCCCCTTCCCCCAGCTCCTATACCTGACTGCAGAGATAGGCTCTATTATGTATAATTTGCAGTCTTGCTAATCAGTTTCTTCACTCTAAAAGCCTGAAAAGTTGACATAATTTTTATAAAAATGGACATTTTCTTCTTTCAGAGTTGCATATTTTTGTCATATTCTCCTTCAAAGTCCTTTTTTAAAAAAAAATAGTAGGTAGCATATAAATAAATTCAGTGAAATACTCATTTGACTGTCATTGTATATGAGGAGAAGGCATGTCCAGATATCTCTGTGAGTAAACACAGTGAAGAGTGTTGAGGAGCTTCTGAGAGCTCAGTGAAGGTAGAAGCGAGTTCAGGTTTCCAGGCTTGGGTAGAATTTGCACTTGAGGTTGTTAACCACAGATTCAAGGATTATGGAGAGTGTGGGAAAGTTTAGGAAGACTGGAGAAGGGCAAACTTAAATTCCAGGTTTTAAAGGGAAGATAGTGAGCCTGCAGGTGACAGACCAGTGAGCATACCACCTGGGTGTGCAAGTTCTAATGTGTGCTCTTTAAACATATAGCCATTATGTACTTGTTGGCTCTAATTAACTCGGGATACTTACTGAACACTTGCTAGTATTTAGTACTTAATAACTGTAAATCCTGACAGTTAATATCAGTTCCTAAAGAATAAGATGACCAAGGTGGAGAAGGACAAGTTTCATAAGATTTGTGATGAGATTCCACTTGGAACCAGAGAGCAATCCACAAAACTGTTCATTTGATGTAAGAATCATCTAAACACAGTCACTCGGCTTCAGATCATAGCATTTTAAAAGTGTAGGGACATTAGAAATGCCTTGTTGAAATGTGACCTATTGAAATAAGTCATTGTACAGTTTTGTGGAGAGAAAGGCTCCAAGAGGGCAAGTGACTTGATGGTCTCACAGTAATTCAGAACTCAGACATAAATGCCTGACTTGTCACCTGGGTTGCTTGCAAACAACCTAGCTCTTCGTGAGCCAACAACTCTCACCTCGGTTCACTCCCCAAATTCTTTACTTGTTTTAAAATGTAAAAGTGAATCTTGACATTCTTCCCCAGATTTTCAGCATAAAACGTAGACTTTTCCCGAGGCATATGTCTTCTGACTCCTGCCTCCCTCTTCTCATCTTGCATCACTCTTCCTCATAGCTCATCACATTCCAGCCTCGCTGCCTTCCTGTTGTTCCTTATTTGTAGAACACTGGGGACCTTTTCCCCTGCGCTCTGTTGCTTCTGCTTGTAATGTTCTTCCTCCCAATCCCTGCCTGGCTTGCTCTCTGTCATCATTTAGGTTTTGGCTGAAATGTATGACCTCTTCAGGTGGTCCTTTCTCAGCAGTCATTCTCCCTTTATTTTGCTTCCATTTTGGCCATCAGAGATCATATTATTTGCTAATTAATCTTTCCTGGGAACACAGACTCCATGATGGCAGAGACTTTGTCTTTTCACCCCAGATTCTCAAATATGTGGGACGGTGTCTGGCACATAGTAGATGCTCAGTGACTATTTGTTGAGTGAACCCGTGGGTGAGTGAGTGAACGCTGGTGATGGGGTTGACTTGAGTTCAGTTTATGAGCACTTAGGCCTTCTTTGTGTGCCATGGTATTTAACTGTAAAATGAGTCTGTAGCTGACAAGTCTGTGGGACGGATCAGTAAGCAAGTGGTGAGGGGATATATGTGTATTTGCAGTTGGTATTGATTGGTCCTGTACTCTGAGGCGACAGGAGGGGGCCAGACCCTCTTGGGCAATGCTATCGTTGGTGTCCCTTTGCAGAGAAAAGCCCTGCTTGGTGGGAGAGGAGAAGTGGACCACTGCCCCAGTCCCCCAGGCCATCACGGACCTCTTCCGAAATGGAAACTGGACAATGGAGAGCCCCTCCCCCACCTGCCAGTGTAGCAAACGACAAGATCAAGAAGATGCTGCCTGTGTGCCCCCTGGGGGGCAGGAGGGCTGCCCCCTCCTCAAGTGAGTCCTTTTCAGGCTGTGGCTGAGCAAGTGAGGGTGGCCTGGGAAGATGAATGGATGGCATATTTTGAAGTCAGCCTAGGTCCTTGTTTGAGATACAGCCGGAGACAACACTCTGGGTCAGTGGTGTGGAAATCACTCTGCAGCCTCTCCTGCGGTGGAGGTGTTCCAGGACGGGTGACAGGTGCAGCTGCATCTCCACCTCTGCCAGAGAGGCGCTGGTGACCTTGGATGGGCCACTCTGAATCCCTGGGCTTGTTTCCTCACTGCTGAATTAGGGAAGCTGGCCTGTAAAGCTTCTGTGAGGGTTATAACTCTGACAATCCTCTGAGACTATGAGTGAGAAGCAATTCTGAATCATTTTTTTTCTGAGAATTTCAGGAAGAGGCTTGCTTGTGATGCCTCTCTGCTGCCTTATCAGCATCCAGGTTGTAGGATGAGGACAAGGAATTTTAAATAGTGTTGAAAAAGTAGTCCTTAGTGGTTTGCTCCTTAAAATAGCACTTCATCTCTTCATCAGTGTAACTCCAATGAAGAAAATTCACTAGGCATAGTCAATGGTGCTGCTCCCTAGAAATCTTCTGTAACCGTGAAGAATGATACTTCATGGTTTATTGCTTAGCTGTTCAGAGTAATTTGCTGGGACTCACCTTGACTTGGCATAAAGGACAGAATAGACCAGGCCTTGGTGATTGGCTGATGACAGTGTCCAGGCCCTGTGGGCAGGGCCTGCTCACACTGTGGTATGTGTTTGAGGAACATGTGTCATTTTTGTTCTTGATTTGTTTTTCTGTTTCAATTGTGGCCCATAAAGACACATGTGCTTGGTTTTTCTGATGACAGAAAAAACAGAATACTGCCGACATCCTTCAGAACCTCACGGGAAGAAACATTTCGGATTATCTGGTGAAGACATACGTGCAGATCATAGCCAAAAGGTCATCATTTATAATCCTTGGCCCCTGCTTAGCTGTCACTGATTAGAGGAATTAAAGTCCTAAAAATAGGAGATTGAATAGTGGTGGGAAACATCACAGTTTGGCTTGATGTTGTCCTTTTGAAGTTTAGGATATTCTTTCAGATTAGAAAAGGTAATGGGAAGTATTATGAATATTCAGGTTGAAGACTGAGGTTGCCCGGCTCCAGAATGAAAATAAATCTGGATTTAAATTCTAATTCTGCCACTTATTAGCTGTTTGACCATGGCAACCAGTTATCCTTCTAAAGCCTTAGGCTGTGTAATAATGTTGCTCTCAGTAGTTTGTTGTAAGGATTAAATGAAATGATACACGTAAAGTCCCTCTCATGGATGGAATGAGTGGTAAATGCGTGGCATTATCCAGAGAGCCCTGAGTTCTCAGGACTTCCCTGTGGAGGCCTGGAAGAGCCATGCTGCTTCCTGGGGCATCACTGCATGGGCGTGAATGCATTAGCTCCCCTGTCTTTGCAGTTTTGCTTCCCTGTTTCAGTTACCCATCATCATCTGTGGTCAGAAAATACTAAATGGAAAATTCCAGTAACAAACAATTCTTAAGTTTTAAATGGCATGCTTCTCTGAGTGGTGTGATGGGAATCATCCCACTGTCCAGTACATCCACACACCGTAAATGCTCCTTGCCCTGGCCCTTTTGGTGATCAGATGGACTGTCACAGTATTACAGAACTTATTCCCAAGTAACTTTTATTTTACGTGATAGTGGCCCTATTGACCTTCAAAGAAAATGACAGGTGATAGGAAAAGATAGTATATGTAGGGGTTGGTATTATCTGGAGTTTTAGGCATCCAGTGGGGGGGTGTTGGAGTGTGTCCCCTCCAATTAAGGAGGGGACTGCTATACTTAGCTGATGCCCAGAAAATGTTTGTTCTAGCTTCCTTCCCATCAGCTTCGTTATATTTGGTCCCCTAAGTTGAGAGTTTTAGTGACTTTTAATGACAAGGGTATCCTTGAATGACAGTTACTGTTAGTTTCCAAGAAAGAAGAATAACCTCTCCATATGTTAGCCATAATTGAACTATTTTTTTGAATTTAAAAAGTTTGTAGTTTGATCACATCTTTGTTGGTTTTTTAATTGTTTTAATACAAGGCATGACCTTCATAAAATAATAAGGTTTTAATATGGGGAGAAGAAAAGAGGTGCTGATTAGGGCTTCTTTACATTGGCAAAACCCTACAACACCAGCCTGATTGTAGAGTTATTTCTGTCCCTTTGTTGTATCCCGAGGTAGATATTTCTAACTTTTGTATGATCAGGAAAAGGATCAATGTTTCTTTGGACTGATTTCTGGTTTCTTTGTGTTTGGCCCTCACTACAGCTTAAAGAACAAGATCTGGGTAAACGAGTTCAGGTAAGTTGACTCCTCGGTTTTTTTCTTTTGTTTTCCTTGACTCCTAAAGCTCATGAGGATGATTTTGATGCAATTTTCTTGGACCCTGGGAAGCTGTTGGTTTAGGGATGGTTTTGCCCTTAGCTCAGTGCCCAGCTGCCACTTCAGAGGCCTTTGCAAGTTTCGCATATTGATCTCCTTGTGGGTCTCTAGGGATTTGACAGGAAGCATGACGTGAGGGGAAAACCTATGCTAATTAAAATTATCATCAGAGACCTAGGGGCTCAAGAACAATTTTTCAGGTCTTTTAATAACCAAGAAGATCTTAGATGAAATAGGAGATTTCAAAACTATCTATGTTCGTTCATTGCATTTCAACTTATTCATCCTTCTGAGTTTTTAAAATAACAATGTTTCTGTTAGGAAATAAGACCAGAACTCCATCAGGAGAGTAAGAATCATTTTCTCCTCTGCTGCAGTCAGACTCTCTCCTCTTCACCCTCCATCACCACCCCTGCCCGTATCCCTCTGAGTTTTGAAGAAGCAGATGGGACTGGGGTAAAAAATGAAGGAAACATCCTTGAAGCCTGTTATTACTCATGAGAAATGAGATGCCTTACATGGCTGCCTCAGAACTTTGTTCTTTGACCCTATCTCTCACCTTTCTTCTTTGCCTTTTTCCCCAAGAGCCAGGACCTACTGAATAACTGAGTAGAGTGGATGCAGAACCTTCTGTGGTTCTTCTGCTATGAAAGGGCCACAGCCCATCTATAAGTCCTCCCTGGCCTCTCTGGCCAATGTCTTCCCCTGCTCATCCTGACTCCCCATCTGCTTGCCTTGAGACCCATGTTCAGGCCTGAGCTACCAGGGGTGGGAGGGAGCATCTGTGAGATGAATGAGCATTCTTTCCTCAACATCTCAGATGTCTCATTCTGTGTATAATCAGACCCAGGTCCCTCTCACTTGGGCAGAAGCTGTAAGAGTTAAGAGATTGCCAGGATCCATTAGAGGAGACCAAGGTGAAACTTTCTCTGAGTCCTATTTTGGTCCTACTTTGAACATACAGTTCCTCTAATTGAACATTACATCCTTAGGCAGTGTCTGCTGCTGAGTGACAATGGGCCCCACGCTGCCTGTGTTTTAATGTCAGGCTATTCTTTTAGGTACGGTGGATTTTCCCTGGGTGCCAGTAATTCTCAGCCACTTCCTCCGAGTGAAGAAGTTAATGATGCTATCAAGCAAATGAAGAAACACTTGAAGGTGGTCAAGGTACAGTACCCGTCCTAAGACATGTCAGACAGAAAATGAGCTGCTGGTACATGGGAGTAGTTGACAGATAGATCTGATTACCTGGTAGCTTACTGTTTAAGATTTTCAAGTACAAAGCCATCCCCGAGCACTTAGAGATCATGGGTCAGCCAAGACTGAGTCACTCAGTGTGCACTTACTGTTTGAAAGTGCAGGTCAAAAACAAGTTCAGGGACTTCCCTGGTGGCCCAGTGGTTAAGACTCTGCACTTCCAATGCAGGGTGCCTGGGTTCAATCCCTGGTCAGGGAAGTAAGACCCAGTATAGCCCAAACAAACAAAAATGCTTGAGAAAAAAGCAAGTTCAGAGATTTTAGATCTCTCAGAATAACTTAAGTATAGCCAGTGAACTGGGGATCAGACATACTTTTCTAAAATAATCATTGGTTAAACAGGAAATGAATCACTTTCTTTAAACTGGCAGCTAGTTTTAGGACCTGATAAGCATTCACTTTCTTTATCTGTATCCCAAGTTTCCCATTTCTAAGTTGGAACTGGGGGTCATATGATATGAATTCCAGGGTCACAGACAGCAGGGATTGTCCTAGAATCTCTCCCTTGAGGCACAGACCCCATATCTGATGCATCTACATGTTAATTGTAGCTGGGGACCTTTGGATGATGTCAAGGGAACATGGTGAAGAGCCCTTACCACCAGTTATAGACTGACATCTGCCTCTTGGGACTTTGAATCACAGGGTTTCCCCTCTGGTTCCTTTAAGACCTATGACTCGTGGCAACATCAATGCTTTAGATTTCCAGTCACTTAGTTTTCAGGAGCCATTTATTATTTAGAGGGTTCAAGTTGCATTTCAGTGAATGAGGCAGTAGCCGTGTTTCCCTTCACAAGATTGTTCCATTGTCCACAGACTCCAGACTTCCTATTGCTCCTCCCCTGTGAACCATCCCAGCTGAGGCAGCTTTTTGTTGTTCACAGGACAGTTCTGCAGACCGATTTCTCAGCAGCTTGGGAAGGTTCATGACAGGACTGGACACTAAAAATAATGTCAAGGTAAAGCCCTTTGTTCCAGTGGCTTGATAAACAATAATTCCTGTATTTCCCCAAAGTGTCAGCTCATGATAATGTTGATTCCTGACAGAAAAGTCTCGTAACTTTATCGGTGAGGCTTTAAAAATAACTTGCTTTGCTGCCAGTCACACCAGGGGAACCATTATGAACATGACTGAGATACTTATCTGTTTAAGCCTCAGTTTCCTAATCTGTAAAATGGAGGCAATAACCATGTCTACCTCAAAGCTTTGGTGAAGATTAAATACATTAAAGATAGCATATTGCCTGACCTCACGGTCAGTGCTGGACACACCCTGGCCCCTGTTACCTCTTTACCATGTTCTCTGATCATATTTTCTCTTCAGGTGTGACTGAAATTTCTGGAGTTTATGTGCATGTTTTGTGTGTGTGCACCTACCTTCGGGAACAGTACTTTGCACCTGGTGTGTTTTATTTCAGGTGTGGTTCAACAACAAGGGCTGGCATGCCATCAGCTCTTTCTTGAATGTCATCAACAATGCCATTCTCCGGGCCAATCTGCAGAAGGGAGCGAACCCCAGCCAGTATGGGATTACTGCTTTCAATCACCCGCTGAACCTCACCAAGCAGCAGCTCTCAGAAGTGGCTCTGTAAGTGTCACTGTGTCTGATTTGGGAGAGGGGAGGGTGTTGGGGGAATTGTAGTGCAGGGAAAAGAAGTATGAAGCTGGTTATAGAATAACAGCTGGGGAAGTAGGTATGTTATGTATGTCTGGGTTGGTCCAGGCTCTGGACAAAAATGATCAGTTTATGAATTGGCTGGGCAGAGATTAAACTACACAAGATAGATGCCTCTGTAATAATTAAAGCCATTATTACATTTAATGAATTCATGTAAAGTAAGTTAAATTGTTAATGTGATTCTAAAATATTTTAACTCTTAACACAATGTTTAATTAAAAATCAATTTCATTTGTTTCAAAACAACTATTTTTAAACTTAGCGAAACATACTTTTATCAGCTTGTGTGTTTATTAATTTCTGGAGAGGGAGAGAGAGACAGCATGTGTGTGTGTGTGTGTGTGTGTGTGTGTGTGTGTGTGTGTGTTATGTGTGTGTATGGAGTTAAAGCCAGTATGATCTAGTTCAGAGTGTATAGCCTTTGAAATCATAGAGATCTGGGTTTGAATCTGGTTCTTTAAACTTTCTAGCTATATGGTATTAAGTGAGGCATTTCATGTAAATGGACAAGTCTGGCCTTCAGCACAAGGTTGATATTCAGTACATGTTAGGTTCCTTTCTTGGTTATGGAGTATGGCACAGTTATAGTTTCGACGCCGCTTGTATGGAATATCAATGTATGTCACTAGGATCTTTATACCAAGCTTATATGAAATTTATATAAAGAAATAATTTATATTGCATCCCATTGAATGGGCTTATTAGGCTATTTTTCTTATAATAAGGATCTGATGGAATTTTTGTATTAGATTGATACGCCATGCTCTTTTGTTGTCAAATTCATTTACAGCCAGAAATTGTTGTTTGAATAGTTTCACACTAATATTTCTGCTTTATTTAGTTTTCAAGCTACACTACTCCCTTATGTGTGAAAATTTACAGCTTGTTGCTCATAAAAGATCAAGACTAGTAGAACAAAGTGAATGCTATTAGCCACTCTTAGACTTCCTTTAATAGTTTCGTTTTGGCTGTGGACTCTCTGACCTCAGTAGAAGCAGTTTTGCATTTGAATTATCAAGATTTTTTTTTTTGCTTGAAAATAATCATCTTTAACCCTGAATGAAATATATGTGGTGAACAGATCTTTTTCCCTGGGGTATGCTTCACACATTTGTGTGTGTGTGTGTGTGTGTGTGTGTGTATGCTTCAGACATTCGTGTGTGTGTGCATGTGTGTGCGTGCATGTGTGTGCATGCATGTGTGTATGCTTCAGACATTCGTGTGTGTGTCTGTGTATACTTCAGACATTCATGTGTGTGTGTGTGTGCGTGTGTGTATGTATGTATGTTTCAGACATTCACGTGTGTGTGTGTGCATGTGTGTGTGTATGCTTCAGACATTCATGTGTGTGTGTGCGTGCGTGTGTGTGCGCGCGCGCTGATTGTGCCCTCAGCTGCACTGTCTTTTTCAGGATGACCACATCCGTGGACGTCCCTTGTGTCCATCTGTGTCATCTTCGCGATGTCCTTCGTCCCGGCCAGCTTTGTCGTGTTCCTGATCCAGGAGCGCGTCAGCAAAGCAAAGCACCTGCAGTTCATCAGTGGAGTGAAGCCTGTCATCTACTGGCTCTCCAATTTTGTCTGGGACATGGTGAGACCACCCGCCTGCTGCTGCTTCATAAACCTCCATCTGGGCTCTAGATTGGACGGATGGAAGGGCTTCTGGCCTTCACCAGGAAATGTTCTAGCTAATCAAAGATGAGTGAAAGAGGATAAGGCAGGCACAGTTGTACACGTTCATGTCACCAAACATGACCTTCAGCACACAGCTGACCATACACCAGAGAAAATCAGTCCAAAGGGACTGCATCTGATACCACCACCGCTTCATTGCCTAAGTAACAACCTTTTAAAGAACTGAGGTGGAACACTCAGTCGGAACGCTAAGTCAGTGCCTCTAAAGTCAGTGCCTCTAACTTGTCTGATAGATTTTTAACCTCCAGAGTCAGGATATTCTTTGTCTTACCAGGAACTCAGTCTGTCATTTGAAAACATCTTCTGTCTTACTGGAAGCTTATCCATTTATTGCAAATCTGTTTTCATGTCAGCTGTAATAGAATGCTTCTGTTTGAGCCAATATGGAGGGTGTCAAAGAATTCTGAAGTTCAAATTATTTTTATAAAGCAGAGTTGAAATGTATCTCTCTATGAGTTCCATTAATTGTAGGCCACACAGAAAATTTAATTCTTCTCCCACTGGATATACCCTCAAATATTTGAAGACACCTATCATTTAACCTAACTCTTCCCCAGATAAGATGATATATGAGAACACACTTTGTAATCTCGAAAGCCCTGTAGAAGTGCGAGTAGTGGTGATGATGTCTGTGTTGGTTATAGCAAGCCTCTCAGGCTTGTCGCTGTTCTGACCCGATTGCCTCTCTGTGGCTCATACTCCATATTGTTAATGTGCTCCTTGAAGAACAAAGCCTAGAATTAGTCTTACAATCAGGCTGTCATCCAAATGGTTACGGGTCTAGAGGCAATTGATCTTTATCCCGTACTCCTCTTCCTCAGCCCAAGGGTACTGCATTTTTGAAGTAGTGTGGTCTTATTGGCAACTTGTAGAGAACTGAAGCCTCTGCTTCATAGGTATTGTTAAATGGGGTCTTTTTCACTGTTTACTAATGTAGTTGACTTTTTTCATCCTTTATATATAGCTTTATTTATAAACATAAAGGTTTTTAAAGCACATATAAAACTTTTTCCCTGTTAAACTGAATTTTATGGATGTCCATTTGTTTTGTTTTTTGTCTTAATCCAATGATTGCTTTATTGAGTAAGCACATGCGTACTAACTGCTCACTGTGTATCTAACTCTGCCAGGCATCACAGATTCAGGGATGAAAGATCAAGTCCCTGACTCAGGAACACTATTATCTTCCTGTATATTATCCATCTCTCCCTGCTGTAGAACCTCTGAAATTTGCTGTAAGCGTGTCTTCATCTAAGTTGTTGAAAGACACAGTTGAGTAGGATGGGACTGAGGCACAGAGCCCTGCAGTCTGAAGCTACAAATTCTACTAACAGCTGGCAAGCCCACTGCTACCTCCCTACCTGTGCTCTGCTCTGCCAGCTGTGAATTCCTGTAATTGTCTTGTGGTCAAGTCTTTATTTCTGCATTTTAATGCTTGAGACACTGTCAGGACAGACTTTAAAATTAGTCTTGGTGTGATGAAACTGTCCTGACATTGATGTTATAAGTGCTTACCTCATAAATAGATTACAAGAGAGCTTGAACTTGGGCAGACTGTAATATAGCATTAATGATGAAACAGACACAATCATCTTCGGAAGAGTAATGGCAGCTTACTTGCTGCCTGTGAAATTGAAATTACTCTGACTGGGAATCCATCCTTCAGTAAGTTTACTGAGCGTGACACCTTGGCTTATCTGTTGGAAAGACAGAAAGGACATGCAGTTTATAAAATCAGCCGGGGGTAAAAGGCTTGTCAAAATGTGCTGTCCAGTACTTTGATTAATAGTTTTTGCGGCTTCATTAATTCAGAGTTATTCTTCAATATGTTTATCTGCCCTTTCTTGTCCAGTGACGGTGAAGACTTGAGATGTGCGGTGTCTTTAACTTAGGGGTGACCTTGGTTTCCTGTTTCACTTTTAGTGCAACTATGTGGTTCCTGCCACGCTGGTCATTATCATCTTCATCTGCTTCCAGCAGAAGTCCTACGTGTCCTCTACCAACCTGCCTGTGCTCGCTCTTCTACTTTTGCTGTATGGGTAAGGCACCTCTGGATGGGGCAGATGGAATCCACTGTCAGAGAGAAGGTGGAGGACACCCAGTGGACATGTATCTTTGTGCCTCACCAGGTGGTCCATCACACCTCTCATGTACCCAGCCTCCTTCGTGTTCAAGATCCCCAGCACAGCCTACGTGGTCCTCACCAGTGTGAACCTCTTCATCGGCATCAATGGCAGTGTGGCCACGTTTGTGCTGGAGCTCTTCACCAACAATGTGAGTTCTGTGGAAAGAGATGCTGGGATGACTATATCTGGAGCCAGAGGATAGTGTTTATCATGATTGTATTCAGCTTGCCTGTGGCGTTGACCGCATGGATGAGTCTGAACTTTTGCAGTCTGTCTTTCCTGAGTTTGCATAGTATCTCTTGCTTCTCCTTTTCCTTATGTGTCTCCGATCAAATCTTTCTGTTTCTTTCGACAAGTCCTTTTATACTCCTTTCTGCTTTAAGTGTTGCTTCTCCAGTATTCGGCCCTCTGCCATCTTGTTTTCCACTGTAGGAACTGTCTCTGGGTGGCTGTTCATTCTGGAAGCTTTTACCCCCACCTCTCAATGTCTCGCATTGTTCTCTCTCAGATCTGTGCCTTAAGCCCTGACTCTTCCATTGAACTCTTGCCCCACAGTCTCACTTGCCCAGTGGGTGGCTCCATTTAGATTAACTGAAAGATACCCTAGACTGGTCACATCCCAATCATCTTCCCCTCAGAACCCAGTATTTCTCTTGCCGTTCCTGTCACACTGGATGGCATTACAATCCCCCCAGTCACCCCAGCTGGCAGTATTAGAGCTATTCATATGCTTTGCTTTTGCTTATTTCTCCCACATTCAGTTGGTGACCTTGCCAGTTCCTTCAATTACAGATCTCTCAAACAAGGTTTCCTGTCCACTCCCGTTGTCACTGCTTTTGTCCAGACACCTTAACTTAACCCACAAGGCCTTTCAGAGGTGTATGATCCTCGGACAGTCCCCACCACACCCTTTCGCAACAGGGTAGGCTTTGACAGAAGGGCTCCTTAAACCCTCTGCAGGCCCATAGGCCTGTCTGGGGACCCGCAGCCCAGCCCGCATGGTTCTCGCCAGCGTGAGCCTCTCCCTCAGTGGCAGCGGCAGTGTGGCCACTCTGCTGTTGGAGCTCTTCACCAGCAATGTGAGCTACCACCCAGTTCTGTCAAAACTAAGCTTCAGCCTGAAGTTTTGCTTACCTGCCATACAGCAGGTACTGTCTCTTCTCTGTGCTTCCAAAGCTCACACAGTTCATGCCTCCAGGACAACACATCCAATTATGTGGTAATTTCCTGTTTCCATATTTCTTTTCTTCAGAGTCGAGACTGTTTCTTATTCATCTTTAGCTCTCCTATTCCCTAGCCCAGTGCATCCAGTACTTAGCAGCTTACTTAGTTGTTAGGTATTTGGCCGTTGCTAGATTGATGTATTTGAGAAGAATTATTTAAATTCCAGCAAAATCCTGAAACTGAAATATATTGACCCAGACATGAGCAATTTGCTTTTCAAATGCTAAGCAAATGTTTTATGTTGGATTTGCTTTTGATGAAATGCAATCATATTTCTAAACTTCGCTCATTTTATGGGAGCATACTCATAGCATTATTCCAAATTTTCTAAAGAGCAAAAATTTTACTACATTATATATCATTAGCTATGGCTGCTGCTGTTTATTGGTATCTGAATCAAAGATTCAGTTTGACCTCAAGGAATCAAACTTTTTCTTCACTCTCATATTTTAGACCTTGGTCAATTTTTAGCCTGCATCACAAAAGACATACAGTCTGTCTCTTATTTTTTTAGAAGCTGAATAACATCAATGATATCCTGAAGTCAGTGTTCTTGATCTTCCCACATTTTTGCCTGGGACGGGGGCTCATTGACATGGTGAAAAACCAGGCAATGGCTGATGCCTTGGAAAGGTTTGGTGAGTGACGGCAGTGACTACAGGATGTTTTAATAGGGATGGGAGTTTGTATTCATCTCAATACTTTGGCCTTTATTTTGGAAGAAGGCTGGTGACTGGGCCTAGGACTTTCCTCTGCTGATAGGGCTCATGTCAGCACAGTTGGTTGTGGCCTGGGTCTTGTCTGACACAGCCATTTGTCTGAAAGGTGAGAACATGGTTTTGGAGGTAGGGAAAAATACTGGTTTTAGCTTGGATCCAGTGCCTGGTACCACTGGTGGGGTTTGTTAAAGTCATTGGAAAAATCAAATCACAGCTCTAAGAATTAGGTACAGGCCAGAGAATCGAAAGGAAAGATTCAAACTTTGGCTCTATTAGGAAGATCATGGACCTGCAGGTGGGGTCCTATATTACCTTTTATATAGTCTATAAGAAGATAATTTACTGCAGCTCTTTCTGCCTTTAGAGTCTTTAAAAATCTCTCCTGTGCCCACATTACTATTCTTTATCGACTTGCTCATATAGTTAGATGGGCCATGTTATGTAATGGGCATAGAAGAGGGACTGTTTTTTTAAGCTTGGAGGTACAAAGGAGATATATAAGGAATTTAAGGAATATTTATATAAAATGAGGTGAATTGAGTTACTAGATTACATTGTGCTGTGCTTAGTCACTCAGTCCTGTCCGACTCTTTGTGACCCCATGGACAGTAGCCCACCAGGTTTCTCTGTCCATGGGGATTCTCCAGGCAAGAATACTGGAGTAGGTTGCCATGTGCTCCTCCAGGGGATCTTCCCAACCCAGGTCTTCTGCATTGCAGGCAATTCTTTACCGTCTGAGCCACCAGGGAAACCCCTAGATTACATTATATGCTACTGACAGGAGCATCTTTTAATGTGCTTTCTAATCTTTCTTAGTGAAGCTAATAACTCCAGGAGTTGGTGATGGACAGGGAGGCCTGGCGTGCTACGATTCATGGGGTCGCAAAGAGTTGGACACGACTGAGTGACTGAACTGAACTGAACTGACCCTAAAAATTACCCTGGATTGCTTGCCTTTTCACAAAGAATTTTTGGCGCATCTCATTCAAAAGGAAGCATTAGATTTCTTAGATGAAGTTACAGATCTAATACATGTTGACTCTGAAATTCTGATTGATACTGCATTGTAGTACGCTTCCCTAAAGCCTTACCTTAAGTCAGGCTTGGAAACTGGCGACTCATTTATTTTTTCGTCCTTATCATGGGTGATGTACCAAGTGGCTTCAGTCGTGTCCAACTCTTTGCATACCTATGGACTATAGTCCACTAGGCTCCTCTGTCCATGGGATTCTCCAGGTAAGAATACTGGAGTGGGTTGCCATGCCCTTATTCAGGGGATCTTCCTGACCCAGGGATTGAACCCATGTCTCTTACATCTCCTGCATTTGCAGGCAGTTTCTTTACCATGAGTGCCATGACCAGATCCCTATCATGGGTGATAACTATTGGTATTTGTAGAAATGGGCTTCCCTGGTAGCTCAGTTGGTAAAGAACCTGCCTGCAATACAGGAGACCCTGGTTCAATTCCTGGGTTGGGAAGAGCCGCTGGAGAAGGGATAGGCTACCCACTCCAGTATTCTTGGGCATCCCTTGTGGCTCAGCTTGTAAAGAATCCACTTGCAACATGGGAGACCTGGGTTGAAAACATAGGTAAATTTGAGCCTGAATTTGAGGAAGGGCTTTGGTTTCTGGTGCCTCCATTCTGATTGGATCTCTGCACTGTGTCCAGGGGAGAACCGCTTTGTCTCACCACTGTCTTGGGACTTAGTGGGACGAAATCTCTTCGCCATGGCTGTGGAAGGAGTGGTGTTCTTCCTCATCACTGTGCTGATCCAGTACCGGTTCTTCATCAGGCCCAGGTGAGCCTTCTTGCAGAACTCACTGAGCACCTGGTTGATGGTCACAGCGGATGGAGCACAGGGAAAAACTCACTGGTGGTTGGGTTGACTTGAACTCAAAGCAGATAATCAAACTGATTCTCCCAATGTGGGCATCCCCTCACCATCAGTACAATGGGGAGTGTGGGTTTTATAGGACTGATGTAGAAACTGGGTCTTTGACTTAGAAAATAACTTGAAAGGTTGATTTTTTTTTTTCTTCTTAATTTTCTTCCCCCTAAGACCTGTAAAGGCAAAGCTTCCTCCTCTGAATGATGAGGATGAAGATGTGAGGAGGGAAAGACAGAGAATTCTTGATGGTGGAGGACAAAATGACATCTTGGAAATCAAGGAGTTGACTAAGGTGAGAACAGTGAAGACAGGCTACAACTTGCCTTCAGTTTTTTCAGCTTTATATGGTAGAAACTAGCATTTTGCTGACTCACTTAATAAAAGGAACATGCTTCCTAAAATGTGCATTTATACCACGTTTCTGTCAATTTAATTTTACTTAAAATACACCATGGAGACTTCTCTAATTAAAGAAATCCTACCGAGAATAATTGTAAAGTGAATTCTCATTCTTGAGTATGTTTGTTTTTCATTTTTACATTTATGTGTTAGTTATTAAAACATCTAATATTGTATATCGAGTCAAAGCTGAAGTTGGGAGAATAAATGATTGATTTTGAATTTCAAAAAGCTGGTACATCCCCATTGATTAAGAGGAGGATCTATTTTGGTCCCTTCTACGTGCCAGAACAACAACAATTCACTTTTTTATAATATGTTCAATATTTGAAATGTTTTGATAACAAATTTTTATCCCATAGAATTTAATTTTTAAAATATCTGCAATGTCTTTATATTAAATAAAAATTATGTAGATATTAATGACAAATTTTTTTTTTAAAGTCTGATTAAAAAATACAAAGAAATTCATTTATATTTTGAGCATCAGAGTCATTCAAAAGCCAGTTGCCACAGAGACAGACCAAGGCTTTGGCACATCAAGTATCTGACTTAGTCTTAAAATGAGTTGAATTTCGTGGTGTGTTTAGGTCATAATTCCCTCTTCCACAGTTGCCTGGGAGAGCTGTGAGTCACTGCAGCTCTTGACTTTTTGCATTTTGCTGGTTGCAGGTCTATAGAAGAAAGAGGAAACCTGCTGTTGACAGGATCTGCGTTGGCATTCCTCCTGGTGAGGTAAAGGCGCTCTATCCACATTGTGTTTGCCCCTATTAATTCAGACTGTCTCTACTCCAGTCAAACAACAATGTCTGTAAGAAGTTAAAAGTGATTTTAAAAGGCTACTCCATTTATTTCTATGTGTAGCAGTCAGTCATTGAAAGTTTGAGGGCCCCATATATCAAATGGAGAAGGAAATGGCAACCCACTCCAGTATTCTTGCCTGGAGAATCCCATGGACAGAGGAGCCTGGCGGGCCATGTCCATGGGGTTGCAGAGCTTCCGACATGACTGAAGTGGCTAAGCACGCACGCACGCATATATCAAAACTAGTGGCCCCGTGTATCAGCAATTTTGGATAATCTCAGGCAATTTAAGAAAAAGTATGTTCATCTAGAAAGTGATTTTGTGATCCATTCAAGATGATAATGAAATTCAAATAGATTTTTAAAAAGATTTTCTCTTTATTTATGTTTGTATTCTTGTATGCCCTTTAGCTAGATTCGATGGTGAAATTTGACTTGTTGGCTTTCATTACCGTTTTTCACTCATTAACTTTGGCTTTAGCCCAACAACTCAAAGAATACTTACAAATACATCCACATTTAAAATGGTTCCATTATAAAATGTATGATTAAACATCCATATGACTTCTGAAAACCTAGAAAATAATTTGCTCTTCATTAAGAGTGACATTTTAGGATCATGTTACATAAAAATGAAGCTGAGGTGACTATTTTTGATTCATTTATATTCAGATTTTTAGTAGTTTGCTAATATTACTGACCCAATCATTTTCCCAATCATTTTCAGTGCTTTGGACTTCTGGGTGTTAATGGAGCTGGGAAATCATCAACTTTCAAGATGTTAACGGGAGATACCACTGTTACCAGAGGAGATGCTTTCCTTAACAAAAATAGGTGAGAAAACAAGTCTGTATGTTGCCACAAAGACTTTTTTTAAACTTTATTTAAATGAATATGTTGTGATTTTGTTGATATAACAGCACTGTATAGTTTCTAAAAATGTTGAAATATAGTAAACGGTAAAGAAGAAAATAAAAATCCATAATCCCAGTACCTACAGTTCAGTCAGTTCAGTCACTCAGTCGTGTCCGACTCTTTGCGACCCCATGAATTGCAGCATGCCAGGCCTCCCTGTCCATCACCATCTCCCGGAGTTCACTCAGACTCATGTCCATCGAGTCAGTGATGCCATCCAACCATCTCATCCTCTGTCGTCCCTTTCTCCTCCTGCCCCTAGTCCTTCCCAGCATCAGAGTCTTTTCCAGTGAGTCAACTCTTTGCATGAGGTGGCCAAAGTACTGGAGTTTCAGCTTTAGCATCATTCCTTCCAAAGAAATCCCGGGTTGATCTCCTTTAGGATGGACTGGTTGGATCTCCTTGCAGTCCAAGAGATTCTTAAGAGTCTTCTCCAACATCACAGTTCAAAAGCATCAAGTCTTCAGCACTCAGCCTTCTTCACAGTCCAACTCTCACATCCATACATGACCATAGGAAAAACCATAGCCTTGACTACACGGACCTGAGTCGGCAAAGTAATGTCTCTGCTTTTGAATATACTATCTAGGTTGGTCATAACTTTTCTTCCAAAGAGTAAGCGTCTTAATTTCATGGCTGCAGTCACCATCTGCAGTGATTTTGGAGCCCCCAAAATAAAGTCTGACACTGTTTCCACTGTTTCTCCATCTATTTCCCATGAAGTGATGGGACCGGATGCCATGATCTTTGTTTTCTGAATGTTGAGCCTTAGGCCAACTTTTTCGCTTTCCTCTTTCACTTTCATCAAGAGGCTCTTTAGTTCTTCTTCACTTTCTGCCATAAGGGTGGTATCATCTGCATGTCTGAGCAATCTTGATTCCAGCTTGTGTTTCTTCCAGTACCTACAGATAATGACTATTTACATTTCCTTTTGGTTTCACTTTATCTTTTTTAACAGATTTATTCAGGTATAAGTTATGTACCATACAGTTTGCTTGTTTTAAGAATACAATTCAGTGACTTTTAGGCAATATGCAGAGTTGTATAACCATTATCACAATACAATTTTACAACATTCTCATCAACCCAAATCTCTATTTTATATGCATACATAAATATATTTATGTATGAGATTATATTAGATTATATTGAGATTATATTAGATCTAGATTTTAAAATTAGTTTTTTGTTGCTAATGACTGTATGATGACTATTTCCCAATGGGTTATATATTCTAAGATGTTGAATTTTACATTGCTGTATAAAATGCCTCTATGTGCATGTACCTGTAGTTTATTTCACTATTTCCTTATTGTTGGACATATATTTCACCAGTTCCTTAATTGTTGGATATTTGTTTCTGTTTTTCACTAAATATGTCCCTGTATTCATTTTGATTGTTTCATCAAGATAAAAGGTTATATACCTGTGAAATTGCCCTCTAAAGGTTATGCCAACAATGGATGTCATCACTGGGCTATTATTTGAGAATGCAGAGATCACTGAGCAGCCTGATCTTAAGGCGTACAATATGCCTACAGTGCAGTCCTGCTAGGCAACTTTGAAAGTGAAACCCTCGAGCATTCTAAATATGTGGAACTTCTCTGGGCTTTTTATATGGAGAAATGTTACAAATCTGTGGCTTTCAAACTTTTTGATCATGTCCCATAATAGCAAATACATTTTACCTCTCAGTCAAGTAAATGCACAAAAACATGTAAACAGGCATACAGCTTAAATAATTTTGTAAAATACTACCTACTCTTACTGCTTGTAGTGCATTCAATATTTCTTACTCTACTCTCTGCCATGCCATTTTAATAATACTAGTTGTGGCCCACTAAATTTATTTCATAATGTACAAATGGGGGATGACCCACAATTTGGACAAAGGGCTACTAGCCAATAACATTGAAAACATCAAGGAACTTGATGTACTCATGACTTTTCTCTGCATCTTACATTTGTTTTAGTAATAGTGTAAAGGCAGTTTAAGAGAACAGAATTTTTAGAATAGCAGGCCTGAGGCTACATACATGCTTCCCCAGGTTTGTTTCTAGTACCAGGCTCCTGGGGTATATCGCAATAGTAGCAATAACTGGTCCAAACTAAGGCTCATCACATTGCCTGGTTCTGAATACTGGTATGAGCAGTGTAGCTGTGAGGTCTAGGTGAAGGGTCTGTGAGCACTTCAGTTCTGGAAAACACTGGACCTGGGCCTACTAATTGATGTGCAGAGAGGAATGAATATTGCTAACAGGCTGAACCCATGGCTCTCCAGAGGTGACTGAAGTGCAGCCATCAGACTGGATGTGACTCTGAGCTTCCTCCTACATCAGGGATCCCTAACCCTAGATTGGCCTCATGGGGCCTAAAAGCCGCCCCCACCAGAATATGTAAAATTGTGTCTGTACTTACAGACACAGTTTTCTGTTGTCATCAGGTTCTCATCATGAAACCTTCAAAACCAGGACAGTTTCTGCGTTGAATATTTAGTAGGATTATGGGGTGTGGATCTTGTTGTGGCCAAGTCAGTGTATAGGCAGCAAAAAGCAGAGGGAAGTCATCCAAATTGCTGGGCCTCCTCTGGCTTAAATGAAACAGTAGAGCACATGGTGCATATGACTGGGCCACAGAATCAAGTCAGGAATGGACACTTCATGTTAAAGCCCCTGGATAGTGTGACTGATTGTTGATATAGGTAGCACTACAGTTGGGGTGGACTTGGGAATTCTGAAATGGGACCAAGCCTGCAGATTGAGGTGTTGGGGAGCCAGGGGCAAGGACTAGGCAGGATGGAGGCAGGAACCCTGACTTTGAGGAGGGGCTGGCATCCTGAGTGCAGAAAGGCTGTTTCTTGAAGCTATAAGCAAGTGTGCTCACTGGTCTGTTTGTCATGCACAAGCACAGTGTATAGAATGTTAAGCAAGATGGTCTGACCAGAGTACCAAAATGCTTAAAGACCTAACCAGTTTTTCTTTTCTTTGCAGTATCTTATCAGACATCCATGAAGTCCATCAGAACATGGGCTATTGCCCTCAGTTTGATGCCATCACAGAGCTGCTGACTGGAAGAGAACACGTTGAGTTCTTTGCCCTTTTGAGAGGAGTCCCAGAGAAAGAAGTAGGCAAGGTACTGTGGGCACTGGAGAGCCAGCCTGCCTCCTTTGGCATCCTGACACCCTACCTTATGGCTGTGACCTTCGCACATGGCCATCGGCTTCAGGCTGTTCTTCCTTATGGGTGCAGCGACAGGAAGTGCTGGCTCTTTGCAGCTACTTTCAAAGGGAGAAGTTGCGGCGGTGGGGTAGGGATGGGAGATCAGGCTCACTCTGGAGGGCAGAGAGGGAGTGCTGCTTCCTGTGCTGGGGGCACTATCCAGATCATGATCATATAGAATCTGGTCCTACTCAGTGAAAGAATTCTCACACGTAAGTATAAGAAAGCATGATAAAATTACCAAACCCAGCAAAGGTCAAGGTACTCTTTTATCACTCTTAGGTTGGCGAGTGGGCGATTCGGAAACTGGGACTTGTGAAGTATGGAGAAAAATATGCTGGGAACTACAGTGGAGGCAATAAGCGCAAGCTCTCAACAGCCATGGCTTTGATTGGAGGGCCTCCAGTGGTGTTTCTGGTGAGTGTGACTGAATGGAAAACCCTGTTCTGGCCTGAATGGAAAGTATCTCTGTTCTAAAGTCCTGGATGTCCAGGATGTGCATGACTGGCTCGGCAAGTGGCAGCCAGCCAGGTGGCAAGCCCCACCTCACTCGATGAGGAAGAGCCCAATGAGGAACCAGAGGGAAGCTCCCCGTCCCTCTTCATAACACACATGGGGTGTATCTGCCTTGCCCTCGGATATTCCAGAGGGGGAGGTACTCCAGGGACCTTGTTTCTCTGGCATGGAGAATCCCAACAAGTGTTACTGAGGCTGGGTGTAGGATTTAACTTTCTTTGGACCATTCTGTATGCCATCTATGTGTTCATCCTCTGGAGATAGAGAATGTTGTTACAGCTTCAGGATTCCTAAGTAGCACCTTTGGGTCATAGTTCCTTACATGTGGATAAATGGAAAACAGAAGATCAGACCAACAGTGGCCTTTGACCTTTTTCTTCTGTAGAGGAGAAGGGCACTGAGGTTATTATAGGAAGAAGCCTTGGACTGAGGCTTTCAAGTTATCCAGAGTGTTTAGATTTAGAATGTGTTTCTCTAAAAGCAGCAAGTCTAAGATCATGGCATCCAATCCCATCACTTCATGGCGAATAGATGGGGAAACAATGGAAACACTGACAGACTTTTTTTTGGGGGAGGGGCTCCAAAATCACTGCAGATGGTGACTGCAGCCATGAAATTAAAAGATTTTTGCTCCTTGGAAGAAAATCTATGACCAACCTAGACAGCATATTAAAAAGCAGAGACATTACCTTGCTGACAAAGGTCCATCTAGTCAAAGCTATGGTTTTCCTATGGTCATGTATGAATGTGAGAGTTGGACTATAAATAAAACTGAGTGCCAAAGAATTGATGCTTTTGAACTGTGGTGTTGGAGAAGTCTCTTGAGACTCCCTTGGACTGCAAGGAGACCAGTCAGTCGTAAAGGAAATCATTCCTGAATATTCATTGGAAGGAC
This sequence comes from Nanger dama, assembly GCA_917880005.1. Lineage (NCBI taxonomy): Eukaryota > Metazoa > Chordata > Mammalia > Artiodactyla > Bovidae > Nanger > Nanger dama. The sequence continues at coordinate 21,091,964 of CAKJTW010000025.1, read as the reverse complement.
TGATGCTGAAGCTGAAACTCTAATACTTGACTCTAGAAAATACCCTGATGCTGGGAAAGATTGAAGACAGGAGGAGAAGAGGACGAAAGAGGATAAGACCTTTGGATGGCATCACCGATTCGAGGGGCATGAGTCTGAGCAAGCTCTGGGCGTTGGTGATGGACAGGGAAGCCTGGCCATGCTGCAGTCCATGGGGTTGCAAAGAGTCCAGACACAACTAGTGACTGAACTGAACGGGACTGAAGACCAGCAAGTAGAGTATAACAGGCTAAGCCAGAGTGAACTAGAATTTTTAAAAAAAGAAATTAATTCAATTTTTTGAACTGACTTCAGTAGCATTTCAGACAAAAATAATTTTTAGTATATGCTTGTCAGTCATGAAAAGATGATTGAAACTAAATGACTTTTCCCTTTTCCTTTCTGTTTATTTGGAGAAATTTAATTTCACAAAAATTAAATTTGAGTTTTCTACTTCAGTGACAGTTATAAAAGTGAGCTAGTTATAAACAAGTATGAAATATTCTTTTATGTAAGGTCTGGTTTTTTGATCCATCAGGAAATAAATAGAATGGTAAGTTAAACCTTAGGCTATTTCTAAAACGCTTCTGCATTTAAGATCAAACCTATCTTTGATTTTTTTCCAACACATAATAAGACTTATTCTATTCTGTTTACAGGATGAACCAACCACAGGCATGGACCCTAAAGCCCGGCGCTTCCTGTGGAATTGTGCCTAAGTATCATCAAGGAAGGGAGATCAGTAGTGCTTACCTCTCACAGGTCTGTAGTGAAGAGTTGGCTTGACTTCGTTGTATAATTTTTAGGTTTTCCAAGTAGTATATATGGTCACTGTGTAAAAACAGAAAACACAGAAAGGCAAAGAAGAAAAAAATTATGGTCACTTGATGTATCACCAGGAGACAGCTATTATTATCACTGGGCAATATATCTTTGCAGAGTTTTCCTCTGCAAATCTATACGCAGTGTATCTGTTTTTTACAAACAAAAATGCAAGCTTTGTCATATATACCAAGTTCTTTTTCACTTAACAATATTGAGAACAGTATTCCAAGTCTGTTTAATTGAGATGTGTCATTTCTGATAGCTATTAGTGAATAGTATTCTATTAGCATATGCCCTAATTTACTTAACCGTTCCTCTTTTGTGTAGATGCTTGGATCATTCTCAGCTTTTTCACAATTGTAAACGACATGGCAGTGAGCATTATTTTCCCTACATCTTCATGAAATTTTTAGCAGGATGCAGTTATACTCTAGGAAGCTAAGAATCTGTTTCTTTGAAACGCCAGATGTCATGGTGATGTTCTGACGGTTACAGGAGCATCTTTCTCAGACTAAACCTCATTCTGTGTCCCCACAGTATGGAAGAATGTGAAGCTCTTTGCACTAGGATGGCAATTATGGTCAATGGGCGGTTCAGGTGTCTTGGCAGTGTTCAACATCTGAAAAATAGGTAACAAGGACAATTTCTTTGGGATCCCACATACTGAGAAATTGTGTATTTATTCTTTTGTGAATGTATACATGGTGGTTCTAAAACAAAGGGAAATAAACTATAAACAAAATGGTACTGCAAAGAATGAGGACTTTGAAGTCCAACAGAACTGCGTGCAAATTCTCTCTTTACCTTTTACTGGTTGTATGCACTTGGGCAAGTTATTTAACCTCTCTAAGAGTCAGTATTCTAGGAATAGCTACTTTCTGGTTTTGTTATAGAGATCTAATGGGAAGATTTACACGTGCCAGTAAGGCTGGAGCATAGACTTTGGAGTTAAACACACCAGTTGGTTTGACTGGTGTTGGGTCCACACCCCAGCCCTACCACTTCTGAGTTTTGGATCATGAGCGAGTGACCAACTCTCTAGGTTTCAGTTTCTCTGTAACATCTCACAGGTCCAAGTGTGGATTAAATGAAGTCATGTCTAAAGCACTTGGCAAGGCAGCTGGAATAGAATAGGTATTCAGTATATGACAACTGGTTTCTTTTCTCTGAAACTGATTTCTGGGTCTGGCAGGGACTACTTTCTCTTTCAGGACCAAGAGTTAAGTATTCTTTTGAGAAGTTTCCCCAGAGTCTTCAATTTAATTTTCTTTTTCCTGCTTTCAGGTTTGGAGATGGTTATACAATAGTTGTACGAATAGCAGGGTCGAACCCTGACCTGAAGCCTGTACAGGAGTTCTTTGAACTCGCCTTTCCAGGAAGTGTCCTGAAGGAGAAGCACCGGAACATGCTTCAGTACCAGCTTCCGTCTTCACTGTCTTCCCTGGCCAGGATTTTCAGCATCCTTTCCCAGAGCAAAAGCGACTCCACATAGAAGACTACTCTGTCTCTCAGACAACACTTGACCAAGTAAGCGTTGAGTGTCAAAAGTAGATTTGCTCTTCAGGGTGAGGACTCTTCCCCCTTCATTATGGACCGTAGAACAGTATAGTTTATCTGAGAATGAACTCCTGATTGTCTACTGTTAAACGCTTTTACCTAACCTCCCTGAATCTGAAAAGGGAGATGATGCTACTGATTTCATAGGGTTATTATGAGAATAAATTGTCATACTCATCATAAAAACTGCAATTTATTGAGTATCTGCCATGGGCAGGTATTAGGCCAAGTACATATCCCATTTAAATTAAATGACGTTAGGTACAAAAGAGATCCTGGCCCTTAGTAGATCTTCAGCAAATGTTAGTTTTCACCCTCCTTCCCTTTAATCAAGTCTGTCTGAGTCAAAGTAAATAGATGATTGAGCGGTTGGTTCATTTGGAGGGGCAATATATAAGGGCAGTTTTTTACTTTTTTAATGATTAATGCTTTTTCAATCATTCCTTTCTCCCTCCTACACAAAGTTTTCTAGTTAATCTATTTATTCAGTCTCAGATTCTTCTATATGACCTATGATTCTTCTATATGACCTATATGATTCTTCTAATTTCCACGTGTGGAAAAGTGCAACTTGAATAAAGAGAGAGCAAGTTAGAGGTGTTTATAATGGTCCGTCTTTATTTTGACAGGTATTTGTAAACTTTGCCAAGGACCAAAGTGATGATGACCACTTAAAGGACCTGTCATTACACAAAAACCAGACAGTAGTGGATGTTGCAGTCCTCACATCTTTCCTGCAGGATGAGAAAGTGAAAGAAAGTTATGTATGAAGAATCTTGTCCATATAGGGTGGTTGGAAGAAAGGAAGAACTAGACCTTCCTTTGTGCCACGTGAAATGTTCCAGAGGAAAAAGCTAGAAGATTTTGTGGGAAGAAGTAAACTGGATACTGTACTGATACTATTTCAATGCAATGCAATTCAATGCAATGAAAACAAAATTCCATTACAAGGGCAGTGCCTTTGTAGCCTATGTCTCATATGGCTCTCGAGTGAAAAAGACTTGAATTTAGTTTATTACCTTATAATCATGTGAAACTCTAGTATGGAACCCAGTGGACATATGAGTTTGACATACTTTTTTGTTCCTTTGTATTCTTACTGGGATTGCAACAATAATTCATCAAGTCATGGCCAGTGATTATTTTTCAAAATCAAAAGGCATGCACATGCTCATTTATTACGCCGTGCCATGCCAAGAGACTGGCTTCCTGGTGACATAGCCACTGCTGGCAATGAGTGTGCCGGAATTACTAGTGCCAAGTTTCTCCAGAAAGCCTGAAGCACCATGGTATGCCTTGCACACTTTTGTGAAAGCTGCGCTACTCAGTCTGTTGACATCATCAAATACCAGGTGATGAAATGGCGCCATGTGTGCGGGAAAGTCCTGCTTTGATTCCCTCTTTGAGCTGCTCTGGTGATGGTGACATGCAAAAGCAAAACTTGGTTTCATTGTTGTCCTTTGCTTGGAACCATGAGTCTCCAAGATTATCTTTCTGGGACTCTAAGTATACTTAGATCCAGGTAAGAAGCAAAGAATCAGCAACCACATTGTTGGGGCTGCAAGCTGGGGAGGCCATGGCATGTGAAGAAAGAAATGATGTATTTGGAATCAAGGAAAGTCTGTGTCCATTTGTCCTGCTTGTCTACTAACACGGTACAGTGCGTCTCAAGATCTTGTCATTTGACACAAGCATAGTATTATTTCTGGCTTTTTGACTTAATCTAGAATATGAAAAGACAGAGTTATAGTCTGAGAACAATCTTTGTACTTTTAATGTTATTTGGAATTGTAAGTTCTATTAGTGACTTCTAAAGACTTAGAGTGGCTTCTTTGTAGAACCCTGTGGCACAGAGGAGTGTGGCCACACTGCCTCCTTGCTAGCTTTAATTTTTCATGTATGTTTGCAAATGGATTATCTGACTAATGCCTAGTGACTTGAAAACAGTGTGATGGCCAAGATCTCATGGCAACATTATATTTAAGTATCTTTAAGACCGTTAAGCATACTTTTAGTATCAGCACATTAGTCAAGTATCCTTTGAGTGTATGTCATAACTGAGTGATATGGATGGATGGCGTGGGGAGAAATTAAGTTTCAGTGGATTTCCTGTGCCATGTTTATCAGATAACTGGTTTACAAATACAGATTTTGTTGTGGTTGTGGGAACCCACTGAAAGAATATTGGGCAGCCCACTTTTTGAAAACAGCAACAATGCAAAAGGCAAGAAAGTTTATGTCATAGGGTCACAAGATTAGCTTCAAAACTTGTTGACTAACATAAAACTTTTGCTTATGGCATTTAGTACCTTTGAATATTGGCTTTGAAAATCTCAGATACCCCATTCTGACAATCTCAAATTTTTTATTTCTTCAGTCACTATCATGGGAAAAAAGCAGCAAATGCCCCCCACATGAAAATTATTTCAGACTTTTCTAAGGCAATTTAAAGTCAGTAAACATTTGTTAAAAAGAATGAGAGAAATACTGTTTGAAGTTAAAGTGATCTTTTAATATCATTACTAATGTCTTTTCCTTTAAAAAAATTAGATATTAATTCTAAAAGTACAAGATTTCAGATCTATTCCAAATAAACATTTTTTTCTTTTAAAATTTATTACATGTTATCATGCAACTTGTTGCTTGGAGAAAGAAAACGAGCTTTAGAGAGTATTGCCAATATTTTCTAGAATGATAAACAAGTAATAAAGGCATTTTCCCAATAATTATTGGCCTAAACTCACATTTTATGCTGTCTTTAATGATATAAAATTCATAGAATGTTTGTTTCTCCTTGTTTAGTATTTTCCAAAATCAAGCTTCTGCCAGATTCTCCATTTCAGCAGAATCATGTCCTAAATCTGTATTGTATTAAAACCATGAGCAGCTCCCTTTTTGGATTATTCTACTTCAAGGCCATATTTAAAAAAATCAAAAGATACTGTGAACTACTTTGAAAAATGCAACATTTCAATATAGATTTAAAGGCTATCTTAAGCTAGAAACAATCTACACCTACTCATCTACTTCATTAGTACTGTTATTAGATATTCAGATTGCAGTCGTTAAAATTTTCTGGGTAAGCCTAATCATAGTAGAGGTTTGCTCTACTGCTCTCTGCTCAGTCAAGGAAATTTCTATATCATCCCTGTGGAAATGTTAACCATGTGAGTTTAACAACAAAAAAAATTTTTGTAAGTGTTCTGAGATTTCTGCTTTTGCTTCATTTGGACACCTGAAGCCTTATTAACTGTGAATATGAAAAAATTAAAAAGAAACAATAACAAAGCCCTCTATATACAGATACCCAGCATAGGTCATTGTTAAAAAACCAATAACCAAACCTCAAACTACTGTATTTCAATATCTGTACTGAAGGCATATGCATTGTGACTATTAAATGTTGCATAGCATTCACTGTATAGTAATCATTGACTAAAGGGATTTGTCTGTTTTCTTCTTGTGGTTGTATATATCAGGTAAAATTTTTTTCCAAAGAGCCATGTGTCATATTATATTGAACCACTTTGACATTGAGATATTAATTTCTACTCTTGTTACCATTTACTAGTAATATAGTATTATAGAAATATTGTTCTAATTCTCTTCAGAATTGTTGCATCCCTTTTTATAGAATGTTTATACTTCTATAAGTTTTAAGAATTCTGTTCTCCCTTCTTATACCCTAGGATTAAACCGTGTTTTTGTGCTTTTCGTTATCATTGACCCTTCATTCCAAGCACTTTATGCTGTCTGTAATGGGATCTATTTTTGCACTGGACTATCTGAGAATTGCAAAACTAGACAAAGGTTTCACAATAGATTTCTAAGTTAAATCATTTTCATTAAAAAGAAAAAAAAAAAAAAAAATTTTGTATTGTCAATAACTTTATAGAAAGTATTAAAAAGGCATATTTCTATGTTGTTATAAGTCACGAAATAAACCTGTGATGGTTCTGTTGTGGTCTATACTAATTTATTTTCGTGCATTCATAGCACCACCTACTGTTAAAGCTTATAAAGTCATTACAGAAGTAAGAAGTGTCTGCTTGGAGAAGGAAGGATACTTGGATCAAAAGCAGAAATTTAGAAAAGACGAAATGTCCTGTTAATCACAAGAGAATCAAGGGGACTACTTGAAAATAAAGGGTGTTTGGAACTTTCATGGTTCAGTTTGAGAGGCTTTAGGTAAACTTATTCTGCTTAATGATCATGAAGCTGCAGAGATCTCCACAATTACTCTGTAGCTAAGCCATTTAATAAAAACTTCATTGCTTCCTTGATACTGAGGAAACACAAAGGCAGCAAAACGGAGCTTTTGTTTATTCAACCAAAAGTACAAGGACTGTCATGGATGTACCCTCTTTTTATATAAACATTTCCAGATTCAAAAAAGCTCTGGAAACTTTGGAATGCTAATATGCACATTGAATATGAAAAACCTTGAGAAGATTAGCTACCCTTTTCAAGTGTTTTACTGTGTTGTCAGATCTTTCATTTAATCCTCAGAACCTGCCCTATGAGGTAGGTAGTACCATTTGACATAGGAGTAGACTGTGGCTCAGAGAATAAGGAACTTGTCCAGAGTGACACTGCTAGTCATTAGCAGAGGATTCTTTTGGTGAAGTTAGGTATCCAGTTAAAATTGTCTTTGTAAAATCACTTCAGTCTCATTCTGCAATAACATAGCAAATATTTACTGAACATTATCAGGCACCAGATACTCTTACAGTTCTGGGGATACGGTGTTGAAGAAGACAGAATTCCTGCTCTAATGGACTTGAACTTCACTGAAGAAGTTATAGTCACAATGGATGTGTGGGCAAATAAATGTAATAGCACTAAGTGCTAAGTAAAAAATACTGCATGGTGACAGGAGTCAGGCTTCTGCAGAGTGACATTTCAGTTCAAATGCAAACAAAACAAACAGGAGCCAACATTTGAAGGTATGTAGGAAGAATGTAGGATGAGGTGGTTGGATGGCATCACTGACTCAATGGACATGAGTTTGAGAAAACTCCAGGAAATGGTGATGGACAGGGAAGCCTGGTGTGCTGCAGTCCACAGGGTCACAGAGAGTCAGACACAACTGAGCAACTGAACTGAACTGAACTGAGGAAGAATGTTCCCAGAAGAAAGAACACTCTGTGCAAAAACCACAAGTAAGAAAGAGCTTGGTGAGTTGGAGAGAATTCTAGTGTCCCGAGTTATAGGGATGGAATCAGAGATGGTAGGACCCAAAACTTGTGGGGCCTTATCATCCAGGTCTTTAAGGTACTTGGATTTTATTATGAGTGCAATGAGGAGCCACTGGCGAGTTTTAAACAAGGTAGTGGTTTGATCCAATCTTTGTTTCAGAAAGAACTTTGTTGGTTATATGGGAAGAAAGGACAGTAGGGGTTGGGGGGTTGCTCAGTAGAAGATGATGGTGGTTTGGACCGGATGATAGCAACAGAGGGAGGAATGGTGACACAGTTTCTATTTAGAGACACAGCCGACAGGGCCTGCTGACAGGCTGCCTGGAGGAGATGAGGGGAAGCGAGAGATCAAAGGGATTTCTAGTTTGTCAAACTAGGTAGTTGGTTGTGTTCAAAAGGCAACTGGTATTTCAGTCTATAGCTCAGAGGCAAATATGGGAAAAAAGATAAAAGTGTGTGACTTATATATATGATTAAGCCTTGAGACCGAAGGAGCTTACCTGGAGAGAAGGAAGAGAACATGCTTGAGGTCTGAGATGCTACCCACATTTAGAAGACAAGCCAGCAAAGAGAACAGAGGGACTGGCCAGTGAAGAGGAGGAAAATCTAAGAGAAAGATGTGAAGAAGTGAGAGTTGCTCAGTTGTGACCAACTTTATGCGACCCCATGGACTACACAGTCCATGGAATTCTCTAGACCAGAATACTAGATTGGGTAGCCTTTCCTTTCTTCAGGGTATCTTCCCAACCCAGGGATCGAACCCAGGTCTCCAGCATTGCAGAGGATACCATGTATTGAAGCTCAGAATCAAATACTTTCAAGAAGGCAGAAGTGGTCAACTGTGTCCATTACTGCTGAGAAGATGAGCAAGGTAAGGGCAACTGAATTTGGCAAGAAAGAGGTCTTTGGTGATCTTCAGAAGAATCATTTCAGCAGACTGACAAAGATACAGACCTAATTGGATTTGGTTCGAGAAAGAATATGGGGTAAGGAAGGGAAGCTGGTGAGTATGAAGTGAAGTGTTAGTTGCTCAGTCATGGCTGACTCTGCAGCTCTGTGGCCTGTAGCCTGCCAGGTCCCTCTGTCCATGGAATTCTCCAGGCAAGAACACTAGAGTGGGTAGCCATCCCCTTCTCCAGGGGATCTTCCCGATCCAGGGACTGAACCCGTCTCCTGCATTGCAGGCAGATTCTTTACCATATGAGTCACCAGGGAAGCCTGATGGTGAGTATACACAACCCTAAAGGAGGTTTTGCTTTGAAGGGAAACAGAAAACATGACAATAGTTGGATTACAAAACTTCTCTTTGGATTCTTTTCTTGTCTGCTAGTAGTATAGATAGCACCTGAACACCATCTCATTTTTCCTTTCTAATTTTTTTTTGTCATCCTTTAGACATTTCTTTTATCAAGAGCCTAACACACTGTATCTTGTTTTCTAAATTTCCCTTAGCTAATTCATTATATACTATTTTACATTTACAATGTTTTAGAAATTTAAAATAATATAGCAATAAATACGGACTATGAAAAGAGCTTGGATTTACCAAACCTAGTTTCAGCAGGCAGAGGTACACAACTAAAATAGAAATTAAAGGTGTTTCAAGGAAAACTAGCATGTCTGTGGCAGTACTAAAGAAACCTTCCTTCTGGGATTACTATCTGCCATTTTCTTGATGTAACTTAACATTTACAATAAAGTTAGTAAATTATCACTGTGTTACCATCCTATGGGTGAATGCATGTGAAGTCGCATCTCTTCTGTCTCCTGCATTGGCAGGCCGGTTCTTACACTGGTGCCACCTGGGAAGCCCATCACCATCCTATAGTAATTCAGTAACAGCTCCAGAGTTGATAATATCAACATAAAATGCAAATTAAGAAAAAACAGAAATGCAGGCTTTTATTAGAGCAAGCATTTCCATAAACGTGAAAGTGAAAGTTGCTCAGTCATGTTCGACTCTTTGCGACCCCATGGACTATACAGTCCATTGAATTCTCCAGGCCAGAATACTGGGGTGGGTAGCCTTTCCCTTCTCCATGAGATCTTCCCAACGCAGGATCAAACCCAGGTCTCCCGTGTTGCAGGCAGATTCTTTACCAATTGAGCTATCAGGGAAGCCCATAAACATAAAGACATCTTTAAAACAAATAGATGTCCCACAGATCTTCATTAAATGGTGATCCAAAATGAACAAAAATTAATGAAACGGTAAATGAATGCATTTCAGGATATAAAAAAAGTCTTCTGAAGTTTAAAAAAATTATTTCCCAAGTGAAAGCGACAATGTGAAAACCATAATTAAAACAGGTGATATTGTACTTTCCCAAGGTAAAGAAGTGTATTTGATGTAATATTCTTCTGGATCCCATTTGATATCATAAAATAAATTTTACTGGGCAAAAATCTTTTGAAAAGCTCAGATATCACAGATATGATTAAAAAAACCCATAGCCATTGTATATAAGTTAAAAACACTGTTAGGCACAGAAATGTAAAATCATCATATGAATACAAGAAAATCCTGTAAAACAAAAGGTTATTAAAATAAGATATATTCTGAAACAAATGAAAAATCATGATCAAGAAGTAGTGGCAACTACATATTTCTAATATATAATAGATACTGAAATGCTTAGGGGAAAATGAACAGAACTATCCTGAGGTGGTAGTGACAAAGGACAGAGCTGGCTTTAAAAATGTAGAGGCATAGTGAATTAACTAACTACTTTCTTCGAACGAAAGTGAGAATCTCTTTGAAGAACTGAAGCAGATTAGCAGACACATCTTATGACAGTTAACGAATGCTTCTTGTATCAGTGGAAAAGTATTTCAATGGTGAGTATGACATAGGAATCAGAAGCATATTCTGCTGAGACACTAGGTAATTGACACTTTCTTGAACTGAAAAAGAAATTCATAAGAAGGCATATAAAGTTATTGACTAAATCTGATTTGTTGTAAGAATAACTTGTGCCTAGTGAAATAGCTTACCAGCTGCCACCACTCTGGGGTCCTCCAGAGACTGATGTCTCCCAGCTGCATGGCTGTCTGCACTCTCCTTCCACTGGGAACATGAACTGCAGAAATAAACCAGAAATAGATGCTAAAGACTGTGGCATTACTACCAATAAGAAAGACAGAAACGTTAACCCAAAACTGAAAGTCCTGTTCTTTCAATGAAAATAATGAATATCAAAAAAGATAGCACTAAGTATGCTGGTGATGAGATTTCAGAGAAGTCAGAGATTTGGGTGAGAAATTTATAAATGAATTAGTCACTGGTTTATAAATGAAGAAACTGAAAGCTTTTACTTTATTTTTAAAAAGTGATATTATAAAAAAAATTGTATTTACTGAATATTTGACTGATACCCAGAAGCAATTAAAAAGTAGCCAAAACTTACCTCCCAGGGCAAACCTGTGTTAATATTTATTGTATTTCTTTGTAAAGATAAGAAGTAGAAAATAAAGATCTTGCAGTTATATTTAGTAATAAATTCTAAAAAGTCAACAATGAGAATTTTCTATGGCAATGATATTCGTTTTAGTATTTATGTGAATTTCTTCTCATAATTATAACATCTTTTTATCCCAAACGCACATTGTTTGTGTTCTTCAAAATAGTGTGGTATTCTAAAGAGATTGAAATACATGTTCTTGTACTTAAATTACTTAAAAAGTTAAGAATACTTATAACACATTACTTGTATAGATTTTGGAAAATGCAGATAAACAAAAGAGAAAGCAGAAATAGTTTCTAATCCTACCACCCATGATTATTCCTACCACTTTTCTATTTTGGGTTTCCCTGGTGGCTCTTTTCACAGCTATTTGTAAGGCCTCCCCAGACAGCCATTTTGCTTTTTTGCATTTCTTTTCCATGGGGATGGTCTTGATCCCTGTCTCCTGTACAGTGTCACCAACCTCATTCCATAGTTATCAGGCACTCTGTCTATCAGATCTAGGCCCTTAAATCTATTTCTCACTTCCACTGTATCATCAGGGATTTGATTTAGGTCATACCTGAATGGTCTAGCGGTTTTCCCTACTTTCTTCGATTTAAGTCTGAATTTGGTAATGAGTTCATGATGTGAACCACAGTCAGCTCCTTGTCTTGTTTTTGTTGACTGTATAAAGCTTCTCCATCTTTGGCTGCAAAGAATATAATCAATCTGATTTTGGTGTTGACCATCTGGTGATGTCCATGTGTAGAGTCTTCTCTTGTGTTGTTGGAAGAGGGTGTTTGCTATGACCAGTGCATTTTCTTGGCAAAACTCTATTAGTCTTTGCCCTGCTTCATTCCGCATTCCAAGGCCAAATTTACCTGTTACTCCAAGTGTTTTATTCTAATCCCCTATAATGAAAAGGATATCTTTTGGGGGTGTTAGTTCTAAAAGGTCTTGTAGGTCTTCGTAGAACCATTCAACTTCAGCTTCTTCAGCATTACTGGTTGGGGCATAGACTTGGATTACTGTGATACTGAATGGTTTGCCTTGGAGACGAACAGAGATCATTCTGTTGTTTTTGAGATTGCATCCAAGTACTGCATTTCAGACTCTTTTGTTGACCATGATGGCTACTCCAATTCTTCTGAGGGATTCCTGCCTGCAGTAGTAGATATAATGGTCATCAGAGTTAAATTCATCCATTCCAGTCCATTTTAGTTCGCTGATTCCTAGAATGTGGATGTTCACTCTTGCCATCTCCTGTTTGACCACTTCCAATTTGCCTTGATTCATGGACCTGACATTCCAGGTTCCTATGCAATATTGCTCTTTCCAGCATTGGACCTTGCTTCTATCACCAGTCACATCCACAGCTGGGTATTGCTTTTGCTTTGGCTCCATCCCTTCTTTCTTTCTAGAGTTATTTCTCCACTGATCTCCAGTAGCATATTGGGCACCTACTGAGCTGGGAGTTCCTCTTTCAGTATCCTATCATATTGCCTTACAAATAGCTGTGAAAAGAAGAGAAGCGAAAAGCAAAGGAGAAAAAGAAAGATATAAGCATCTGAATACAGAGTTCCAAAGAATAGCAAGAAGAGATAAGAAAGCCTTCTTCAGTGATCAATACAAAGAAATAGAGGAAAACAACAGAATGGGGAAGACTAGAGATCTCTTCAAGAAAATTAGAGATACTAAGGGAATATTTCATGCAAAGATGGGCTCGATAAAGGACAGAAATGCTATGGACCTAACAGAAGCAGAAGATATTAAGATGAGGTGGCAAGAATACACAGAAGAACTGTACAGAAAAGATCTTCATGACTCGGATAATCACGATGATGTGATCACTCATCTAGAGCCAAACATCCTGGAATGTGAAGTCAAGTAGGCCTTAGAAAGCATCACTATGAACAAAGCTAGTGGAGGTGATGGAATTCTAGTGGAGCTATTTCAAATCCTGAAAGATGATGCTGTCAAAGTGCTGCACTCAATGTGCCAGCAAATTTCCAAAACTCAGCAGTGGCCACAGGATTGGAAAAGGTCAGTTTTTATTCCACTTCCAAGGAAAGGCAATGCCAAAGAATGCTCAAACTACTGCACAATTGCACTCATCTCACATGCTAGTAAAGTAATGCACAAAATTCTCCAAGCCAGGCTTCAGCAATACATGAACCGCGAACTCCCTGATGTTCAAGCTGGTTTTAGAAAAGGCAGAGGAACAAGAGATCAAATTGCCAACATCCACTAGATCATGGAAAAAGCAAGAGAGTTCCAGAAAAACATCTATTTCTGCTTTATTGACTATGCCAAAGCCTTTGTGTGGATCACAATAAGCTATGGAAAATTATTCAAGAGATGGGAATACCAGACCACCTGACCTACCTCTTGAGAAATCTGAATGCAGGTCAGGAAGTAACAGTTAGAACTGGACATGGAACAACAGACTGGTTCCAAATAGGAAAAGGAGTACGTCAAGGGATTGCCGGGAGAAATATCAATAACCTCAGATATGCAGATGACACCACCCTTATGGCAGAAAGTGAAGAGGAACTAAAAAGCCTCTTGATGAAAGTGAAAGAGGAGAGTGAAAAAGTTGGCTTAAAGCGCAACATTCAGAAAATGAAGATCATGGCATCTGGTCCCATCACTTCATGGGAAATAGATGGGGAAACAGTGTCAGACTTTATTTTGGGGGCTCCCAAATCACTGCAGATGGTGACTGCAGCCATGAAATTAAAAGACGGTTACTCCTTGGAAGAAAAGTTATGATCAACCTAAATAGCATATTCAAAAGCAGAGACATTACTTTGCTGACTAAGGTCCGTGTAGTCAAGGCTATGGTTTTTCCAGTGGTCATGTATGGATGTGAGAGTTGGACTGTGAAGAAAACTGAGTGCCGAAGAACTGATGCTTTTGAACTGTGGTGTTGGAGAAGACTCTTGAGAGTCCCTCGGATGGCAAGGAGATCCAACCAGTCCATTCTGAAGGAGATCAGCCCTGGGATTTCTTTAGAAGGAATGATGCTAAAGCTGAAACTCCAGTACTTTGGCCACCTCATGCGAGGAGTTGACTCACTAGAAAAGACTCTGATGCTGAGAGGGACTGGGGGCAGGAGGAGAAGGAGTCGATGGCTGGATGGCATCACTGACTCGATCGATGTGAATCTGAGTGATCTCTGGGAGTTGATGATGGACAGGGAGGCCTGGTGTGCTGTGATTCATGGGGTCGCAGAGTCGGACACGACTGAGTGACTGAACTGAACTGAACTGGTGGCTCAGATGGTAAGGAATTCACCCACAATGCAGGAGACCTGGGTTCAGTTCCTGGGTTGGAAGATCTGGAGAAGGGAATGGCTAACCAGTCCAGTATTCTTGCCTGGAGGATTCCATTGACAGAGGAGCCTGGCAAGGTACAGTCTGTGGGGTCGCAAACAGTCGAATATAACTGAGCAACTATCACACTCCATGTTTATGTATATGTGTATATATTTTATATGTTTTATACTTATCTACACACAGCATATATGTTTATGCTTATATAACATACATTATATGTATGATGTATGAGTATGTCTGAACTCTCTTTGTGGACTCTGGGAGTTGGTGATGGACAGGGAAGCCAGGCGTGCTGCAGTCCATGGGGATGCAAAGATTTGGACACAACTGAGCGACTGAATTGAACTGATATCTTTACTTGGTGAAAATAGCATCTCATGAGTATCTTCTTTTAAAAATAATTTTATTTATTTTTGGCTGTGCTGGGTCTCTGTTGCTGTGCTGGCTTTTTCTAGTTGTGGTGAGCAGGGGCTACTCTTTGTTGCAGTCCGTGGGCTTCTCACTGCAGTGGCTTCTCTTGCTGCACAGCACAGGCTCTGGGGCATGTGGGTGTCAGCAGTTGTGGCACGTGGGCTCAATAGTTGCAGCTCCTGGGCTCTGGAGCACAGGCTCAGTAGTATGTGAGATCTTCTGGGACTAGGATTCGAATCTATGTCTTCTGCATTGGCAGGCAGATTGACTTGCATGCAGATTTCTCAGGAAGCAGGTAAGGTAGTCTGGTATTCCTATCTCTATAAGAATTTTCCACCATTTGTTGTGATCCACAAAGGCTTTACTATAGTCAAAGAAACAGTTGGTTCAGTTCAGTCACTCAGTCATGTCTGACTCTGCGACCTCATGGATTGCAGCACACCAGGCTTCCTTGTCCATCACCAACTCCCAGAGCTTGCTCAAATTCATGTCCATCGAATTGGTGATGCCAGCCAATCACTTCATCCTCTGTTGTCCCCTTCTCCTCCTGCCTTCAATCTTTCCCAGCATCAGGGTCTTTTTTAAGAAATCAGTTGCTCACATCAGGTGGCCAAAGTATTGGAGCTTCAGCTTCAGCATCAGTCCTTTCAATGAATTTCAGGACTGATTTCATTAGGATTGATTGGTTTGATCTTGCAGTTCAAGGAACTCTCAAGAGTTTTTTCAATACCTTCAATAGTTCAAAAGCATCAATTCTTTGGCTCTCAGCCTTCTTTATGATCCAGCTCTCACATCCATACATGACCACTGGGAAAACCATAGCTTTGACTAGATGGACCTTTGCTGGCAAAGTAATGCCTCTGCTTTTTAATATGTTGTGTAGGTTTGTCACAGCTTTTCTTCCAAGGAGCAAGTGTTTTTTAATTTCATGGCTGCAGTCACCATCTGCAGTGATTTTGGAGCCCAAGAAAATAAAGTCTGTCACTGTTTCCATTGTTTCCCCATCTATTTGCCATGAAGTTATGGGACTGAATACCAATGAAGCAGAAGTATTTCTGGAACTCTCTTGCTTTTTCTGTGATCAAATGGATGTTAGCAATTTGATCTCTGGTTCCTCTGCCGTTTCTAAATACAGCTTGAACTTCAGGAAGTTCTCAGTTCACATACTGTTGAAGCCTAGCTTGGAGAATTTTGAGCATTACTTTGCTAGCGAGTAAGATGAGTGCAATTGTGCATTAGTTTGAACAATCTTTGACATTGCCTTTCTTTGAGATTGGAATGAAAACTGACCTTTTCCAGTCCTGTGGCCACTGCTGAATTTTCCAAATTTGCTGGCATATTGAGTGCAGCACTTTCACAGCATCATCTTTCAGGATTTGAAATAGCTCAACTGGAATTCTAGCTTTGTTTGTAGTGATGCTTCCTAAGGCCTACTTGACTTTGCACTCCAGGATGTCTGGCTCTAGGTGAGTGATCACACCATCATGGTTATGAGTCACTAAGATCGTTTTTGTATAGTTCTTCTTTGTATTCTTGCCACCTCTTCTTAATATCTTCTGCTTCTGTTAGGTCCCTACTATTTTTGTCCTTTATTGAGCCCATCTTGCATGAAATGTTCCCTTGGTATCTCCAATTTTCTTGAAGAGATCTCTAGTCTTTCCATTCTATTTTTTTTCTCTATTTCTTTACATTTATCCCTTAGGAAGGCTTTATCTCTCCTTGCTAATCATTATTATTATTATGTTTAATTACAGATGCAACGTGATGGACCTGAGTTTAAGTGAATTCCAGGAGATGGTGATGGACAGGGAGGCCTGGAGTGCTGCAATTCATGGGGTCGCAAAGAGTCGAATACGACTGAGTGACTGAACTGAACTGAACTGACAGATGCATCATGAAGGACATTTAAACCATCCAATTATACTAGGTAGATGGAAATAACTCTTAAGAATAATTAATTCTTTTTTGTATTAGACGGATGTTTACTACATAAACTTTGCTCTGTTTAATATCCAGAGACTCAGTGAACTTAACTTTAGGTAGGAAATGCCTTGCCAGAAAGTATCCTCTATATATGCCTGCTAAGTCACTTCAGTCATGTCCGACTCTGTGCGACCCCATAGATAGCAGCCCACCACGCTCCCCTGTCCCTGGGATTCTCCAGGCAGAACACTGGAGTGGGTTGCCATTATGTGTGTGTAAATAATGTGTATATATACACACTCATTTGGCATTTGTGGTTATAAGTCTGATTGTTTTGGATATCCTGTGCCAATTTCTGAAGCTGATTAATCAGATTTGTCTATTACAAGTATTGGTACAAACAAAGCTATGGATGATTTGGAGCTTATGTTGTCTAGGGAGTATGTCAGATTAAACCAGTAGGCTCCTTTTACCGATATAGTTTTGGTTTTGACACACAGTTGCCTATGTATGTGATTTAATTATGTATAATGTCCTATTTATGAGTTCATTCCTCTTGTGTCTGCCACCAGTTATGTTCCTAGTGCCCAAGTGCCTAGTTCCTATGCCCTAGTGCCCTAGTGCTACAAGTTAAGTTCCTAGTGTAAGCCTAAGCTTACAATGAAAGAAGGTGTTCCCACCAAAAACAACTGCTACTCCCTGATTTGGTGGACATGTTTGCTGTGTCATTTTATCCAAATAAAAGTAGACAATGTTACACAAATGAACAACTGCTTGGTATAATAGTTTAACAGGTATTATAAATAAAATACATCAGAAAATGAGCTAGTAGGTTATTCGTTATTATTGCTTTTTCAGTGATTTTCAGGAATTTGTATCCGAAAACAAATATATGGACAAGGCACACATAATTTTGTTATTTTCAACAGAGGGAGCCCAGGGAAAGCTTAAACAGCTGTGAGGTAAGTCTGTGTGCTTGCCTGGAGGTGATTTTTGTTGCACAGCAGGAACCAGAACTGTCCTGGAGGAAGAATCATGAGTACTTCAAGTTCCCTTATATTAAGTTGGGGCTCATTTTCAGCAGCAGTAACTTCCAAGTCACCCGTCAGATAGCATGTGATCAACATTTAGTAAAATCAAATTCAGAATAATGTTGTGAGGTATCCTTTGCTTTCCCTCAGTAGAGAGACTCAGGGTAAAGACTATATTGCGAATCTTAAGTGAAGGGACCATGATGGCTCTGCTTCACTTTTTACAGAAGGTTGTCTCTTTGTAAATCCCTTTCCTGCCCTATCCCTTGAGAAAGGACTACAAACCTCAACATCAAAAGGAGAAAAATCTCTCTGTTAGATTTGCGCATTAGTCCAGTTCCCCACAATTAAAGCTGTGTCTTCTGTACATTTCTCATCAAGTTTAAATGAGGTTGTCATCTCATGTCCTGTGAGGTTCCTGACCCTGCTTGACTTGGGCACCGACAGCAGGAGACAGGGGCAGCTGAGCAGATGCTCCATCCCCTGTGCCCCGGGCTCCGTCTTCAAAGTTCTCTGTCTGCAAAATGCTGGGAGGTTGTGTTTTCGTCTAAAACGGGGAGGCCAGTTCTGCTGTCAGCGTCTGGCTTTCGTTTTTCTCCTTCCCCCTTCAGCCTGGAGGGGCTTGTCAAAAGGCAAGTTAAGAGGCTGGGTGAAAACTTGTCTCAGGCCACGTGACAGCCACCTCTAGGGGTGGCAAGAAGGCAGCAGCTTCCCCTTCAGGGGTGTCCTCAGGACCGCTGGGGACCGAGGCTAGAAAAGCTTCTTGTCCATGGCGGTTTGCAAGCCGGCCCGAGGCGATCCCGGCAGAGGGTCTTCCTCTAACGCCACCCTTTCCTCCCTCATCCCAGGCATCCCGGGTTCCCTAACCCCAAGGTTGGGACTTGCACTGTAATTTGCACAGCCGAATGGAGCTCGCAGACTCCTGGCCTCTGGCCCGTAAGCGCATGCGCGGCCCGTGCGCTTACGTCAGAGGACTCTCCCGGCCCCTCCCCTCCCGCAGGAATCACTGTGGGCGTCCCCGCGGCTCGTACCTGAGGCGCCGGTGTCTGAGCGACCAGAGCCCTAGCGGGCTTCTCTAGAGGGCAAACATGTTGAGGCTTCGAGCTCTGAGGAGGGCAGCGGCTGGTATGCTTCCTCATGTTCCTCCTCCTGTGACCTCCGGGCTGGCAGGGTGCTCCCTGCATCCGGGTAGATGAAGCTTCGAGGCGGGTCCGCTCGTCCTGTGGGGACTGGACGGCAGGTCAACCTAGTCAGGGAGGCATCTGCCTCTGGCCCAGAGCCAGGAATTCGGTGTCGGTGAATCTTGACCCCTTGGTGTCCTTTTGTTCCTTCGACGGATCTTATCTCCCAGTGTCAACTGTGTGACTTTAGAGTTAGCTGAATTTCACCTCATCTCCATGCACACCTGTGTACAATTAGTAAAAGTTCGTGTAAAATGCAAGTGTGTAAGAAGACTGGGAAGGCAGTATGGATTCAGTTCAATCGCTCAGTGGTGTCGAACTCTTTGAGACCCCATGCACTGGCACACCAGGCCTCCCTGTCCATCGCCAACTCCTGGACTTTACTCAAACTCATGTCTGTCGAGTCGATGATGCCATCCAACCATCTCATCCTCTGTCGTCCCCTTCTCCTCCTGCCTTCAGTCTTTCTCATCATAAGGGTTTGTTCAAATGAATCAGTTCTTTGCATCACGTGCCCAAGTACTGGAGTTTCAGCTTAGCATCAGTCATTCCAGTGAATATTCAGGACTGATTTCCTTTAGGATGGACTGGTTCAATCTCCTTGCCATCCAAGGGGCTTTCAAGAGTCTTCTCCAAAACCACACTTCAAATTGATACTTCAAAAGTATCAGTTCTTCATCACTCAGCTTTCTTTATAGACCAACTCACATCCATACGTGACTACTGGAAAAACCATAGCCTTAACTATATGGACCTTTGTTGGCAAAGTAATGTCTCTGCTTTTTAATATGCTATCTAGGTTGGTCATAACTTTTCTTCCAAGGAGCAAATGTCTTTTAATTTCATGGCTGCAATCACCATCTAAAGTAATTTTGGAGCACCCCCCCCAATAAAGTCTGTCATTGTTTCCACTGTTTCCCCATTTATTTGCCATGAAGTGATGGGACCAGATGACATGATCTTAGTTTTCTGAATAATGTGTTTTAAGCCAGCCTTTTCACTCTCTTCTTTCACTTTCATCAAGAGGCTCTAGTTCTTCTTCTTCACTTTCTGCCATAAGGGTGGTGTCATCTGCATATCTGAGGTTATTGATATTTCTTCTGGCAATCTTGATCCAGCTTGTGCTTCTTCCAGTCTAGCATTTCTCATGATGTACTCTGCATAGAAGTTAAATAGCAGGGTGACAATATATAGCCTTGATGTACTCCTTTCCCGATTTGGAACCAGTCTGTTGTTCCATGTCCAGTTCTAACTGTTGCTTCCTGGCCTGTATACAGATTTCTCAAGAGGCACGTGAGATGGTCTGGTATTCCCATCTCTTGAATAATTTTCCATAGTTTTTTGTGATCCACCCAGTCAAAGGCTTTGGCATAGTCAATAAAGCAGAAGTAGATGTTTTTCTGGAACTCTCTTGCTTTTTCAATGATCCAGTGGATGTTGGCAATTTGATTTCTGGTTCCTGTGCTTTTTCTAAATCCAGCTTGAACATCTGGAAGTTCACGGTTCATGTACTGTTGAAGCCTGGCTTGGAGAATTTTGACCATTACTTTGCTAGCATGTGAGATGAGTGCAATTGTGAGGTAGTTTGAGCATTTTTTTATATTTTGCATTTAAAATACAGGTCATGTTTGCCAGGGTTTTTTTTTTTAAACTTTACAATATTGTATTGGTTTCGCCATACATCAACATGAATCCACCACGGGTGTACACATGTTCCCTATCCTGAACCCCCCTCCCACCTCCCTCCCCATACCATCCCTCTGGGTCATCCCAGTGTACCAGCCCCAAGCATCCTGTATCATGCATCGAACCAGGGTTAATTTTTACTCTGGTGATTTATGTGTGGATAAAGATCAGTGAGCTTTGACTCTTTATTCAGTGCATTCTCTCTCCATATCACCACCTCCAGTCTAACCTTTTTCAGCACTAATTACAGAGAGGATTTCTCAGTTACTCAGAGGAATGGGGGCACCGAACTAGATAATGAAAATTTAAATTTATAAATTCATATTTTGAAATCAAATAGTTTGTAAGCTTTGAAAACAGGAGCCAAAAAAAAAAAAAAAAAAAAGGAACAGACCTGTGATGCTGTCCTTATTCCTGTTATTGGCCCGCAGAGTAACCCCTTTCTTAATTTTCAGCTGTTTTTCCAATGTTCTTTTCCCTTTTTATGAATTATATACACTTCTTGGTGCTTCTTGATATTTTCAGTTATACATATTTCCTATTGCTGGAAATTTATTTAGGTCTGTTACATACCACTCCACCCAAATATAATTCCTTTCCCTCATCTGATTAATCACATTAAGAAGTTACTTTTATACTGTATTGATGCTTATACTTTTATTATTACATTACGTTGTTTCACACATAACTAGACACATAATACATAACTAAATCCAGTTACACAATAATTACATTTATGCACACACTGAAGTGATATTACTTATACTATTAAAGCTAAGGAATTACTGCAGGGCTATGGTCTGTGGTTGCATTGATTGTGCCTTTGCAAAGACTTTTGAATCTTGTGTTCAGAAGAAGGGAGGCTTTTAAAATTAGTAGATGGGTCAGTTTTCTAGTTGATGGGCATCCATATCTAATCAAACAAGATAAAAAGTGTCATCTGTACCTGGACTGGATCTTTTTAATTTCTTAGACTTTTTCCCTCTAGAATTCTCAATTCTCTCATTCAACCGGTATTACTTAAATTCTTTTATTCTTCATGCATTTTTCCAAAACTGGAGTGCAGAGTTGAACAAAAGACAGAGTTGGTGTCTTCTTGGTTTCCTCAAGTTAGAGGAAACACATGAACAAATGAAGGAAATATGTATTGAAAGTGAAAGTCGCCCAGTCCTGTCCGACTGTTTGCGGCCCCATGGACTAAACAGTCCATAAAAATCTCCAGGCTGGAATACTGGAGTGGTAGCTGTTCCCTTCTCCAGGGGATCTTCCCAACCCAGGGATCGAACACAGGTCTCCCACATTGCAGGTGAATTCTTTACCAGGTGAACTAGGGAAGGTATTAGTAAATATGATGAGGAAAAACAAGTAGGATATGAGAAAAAAACGAGTAGTATATAAAGTGCTGAAGGGAGGTAGCAGAGACTGGTACCTATTTTCAACAGCAATTCTTCTCACACCCCACCTTTTTTGAAAGTTAGCAACAGAACTTATGCAGCTTAGTGCAGCCATGTGACTAAGTCCCGGCCAGTGGGATATGTTAATGCATTTATGACCTACTGTACGGATCTTAAAGCAGTTTTGGTTGTTGCCCTCTTCATCTCTTTATTTCTGCTTGCTGAAATTGGATGTAATGTCTGACTTCTTGGAGTATGAGGGGAAACCACATGCTGAAGATGGCAGAATGATGAAGCAGCCTAAGTTCTGACATCATGGAACACAATACTAGGAGCCCTGTATTGCCTGTATCTCTCTGTACTTGTTTTTTTTTACATGAGAAATCGTTTTCTTGTGTTTAAACCTATGATCTGATCCATTGTCCTTCACTCAGTGTACCCTCTTAATCTGGGCACTTTACAGGCCCCCAAAATATTTGTGTTTCTTGGAGTTTTTCTCTGGAACTTCTGTGACTGAAACATTCTGCCTCTGCTTAATCTTCTCATTTTTCTTTTTCTACTATATCTCTACTTTTTTAAGTACTGAAATTTTATCTTATGAGTTGTCTACTGAATTCTAAATGTCTACTTTCTTGATATTCCCCAGAATATTTTTCTCTTTTAAAATAATATTTTTTTCATGGCTTAATTATTTACCTTGGACATTAATTACAGGCATTTATTTTAGTCATTGCTTTAAGGCCTTGTTCTTGCAGTATTTTTCTTTCAAGTTTTATTATATTTTCTCATTGATTTCTTTTCTCTCTTGATACTAAGTTTTTCCTATAATATTTTTATGTTTGTGATCCTTGATTGTCAGTCAGTTCACATTTTGGACAGTGACAAAAAGAAAGCTGAGAGCTCTTTGAGTACCTGGAGGAAAGGGGATGTCAAACAGTAAGGTTTTCTGACTGGATCATTTCAGTGCTTGGGAATGGCCTCATTGTTACAGTGTATAAGTCATTTCTCTTAGCCTAGCCAATTACTCCCATGAGGAATCTTCCAGGGTCCCATCTGTGAGTTCTATGCCTTACTGCCAGTTTCCTATGACTGAGGAAGGTAGAATGCTGACTATCTCAGTATTTGGTTGATAATTTATTCACATAATTTACTTGTTTAAGACTAGTTTTAACACTGTCAGTTATATCTGGTAATCTGGAATGTCATTCAATCTTTAAAGAATGTATTAAATAGGATATGCTAAACTGCTATAACAAATAGACACCAACATGTATGTCTCAAACATAACAGGGTTTTATTTCTTGATCCTTAAGATCTAAAATGGGGTTTCCTAGTTGGCAGGTAGCTCTTTTGCTGTTTTTGTACAGTGTTCTGTACTCTGTGACCCTCCCATCCTTAGAGCCCCATCATCAACTGCATCTAGTCAGCAGAAGAGAGAATTTCTAAGGAGAAAGTACTTACCAGATAGTGAAGAGTAAAATCCATGACTGCAAGTTATAGAAGGAAAACATTGCTAAGTGCTAAGAAAGTTTCCTCCGTTTCTCACAGGTTTTAATTATCCTCAAAACCCTGTGAGTTAAGCCTCATCTCCAAGTGAGAAAGCTGAATTTCTGAAAGAGCAGTAATTTTCTCATTTTGACTGCTGCTAAGTGGCACATCCAGGGTTTAAGGACAGATTTTAAACCCTAGTTCAGTTTACATTTATTTTAATCAGTTGAGTAATCAATTAACTTTTTAATGTTTTATCTTTACTTGACCATCATGGATTGTTTTTACAGCATCTTTATAATTTGTTATGCTTTATTATTCTCAACATTTCATGGCGGACCAGAGTATTAATAATGCAAGGGGCCAATAGGATGTATTCAAACCCATGGGACCCATTGTCTCTTTTGCCTCTTGTTAAGTCCTTAAGGATATTGGCTAGGGTTTTCTCAAACACACTTTATGACTGAAGCTCAGATGTCCTTCTATCTCTTGTAAAGGTTGGCAGAGACATTGTTTATAGCAAAGCAGCACTACTTAGATTAAAATTCCCTCAAAATCATTGTGCTGTCTTCTGAAGATAACTTAATGGCATTAGTTGAAGTAGTCTTTATATTTGAGATAATTTTATTCTTATATAGACACTGGATATTAAAAATATAGTTCCCAATTTACCCAAGTTTTTGGAATTTTTGGAAGTTCACACTTACCACAAATAAACATGGAAAATAGGGAAAAGTCGTAACTTTACAGGCTGCCTCAATATAAATTCTATCTCATAGTATTTCTCATTGGATAGGGGTCCTGAACCTGTTAGTGTGGAATGAGGTCTGTTCGTAGGTTCATGTGACTAGAGTTTCATTTGTGATTACCTCTTCAATGAGAGCTAGGCCCTAATTTGGATGGTTAATTCTTTCATCATTCCTATTTAGCTGCCCTTCTCATTTTAAGAGTTTCTAATAAACATTCTTCTTTAAACATTATTTTCAAACCATATATCTTATTCTTCTATTTCAGAGAACATCAGTGATACCTATTTCATAGATAAGAGTACATCAAATTCATGTAGGAGCTGTCATGTGTATTAATGACTTGTACTTAGTTTTTTCTTTCTTGTTTTCTTTCATTTCACTTTGTGAAGCTGATATTTCCATTTTATAGATTAAAACAAAAACAGCAACCAACAAACTCAAAGAGGCTAAGAGCCAAAGGTAACGAAGTCATTCAGAGATGGGTCACTCATTTTAGTACTCCCTGGTAATCCAGTGTTGGGAGGAGACAGTTGGTATGCACTGGCGTGTTCCATTTTACCAGGTTCTCTATCTGCGGAGTAAAAATATTTAAAAATAATTCCAGAAAGTTCAAAAAAGGAAAACATGAATATGTTGCCCACAGGCAACTCTTAACCTGGCATTTACATTTTATGTACAACTAATTCCATAGCATTTGTATTTTAGTAGGTATTATCAGTAATCTAGAGATGATGAAATCTAAGGAGGATGTACATAGACTGTATGCAAATAGTATACTCTTCTATATAAAGGACTTGATCATTGTAGATTTGGGTTCCGGGCCTGAAACCAATCCCTTGAAATATCAAGGGACATATGTACCATAAGTGTTCTTTCTCCCCACTGATTTTTAAGTGTTTCCATATAAGTATTGTTTCAGTGAGTAAATAGTACACTTCAGTATCTGACAGGTAAACAGGATCACCTAACAGTTTATTATTTAAGACTTTAAGTAGAAAGTCATCACTGGCATTTAGTGATCTTATACCAGTCCAGACTGAGCTCTAGTTAATACTTGCAAGTGTAGATCTTATATTGCTTCACGGAGCATGACAATTATTGTTTCTGCTTATCTTCTACAAAATATCAGTGTAGGTCACTAGGAATTTTATATGACCATGCATAATGGGTGTATAAGACTGTTCTTATAACAGGCATCTGTTAGAATTTTTGTTTCTGTTTGATTATAGAGTTGGGCTATAAAAAAGCTGAGCGCTGAAGAATTGATGCTTTTGAACTGTGGTGTTGGAGAAGACTCTTGAGAGTCCCTTGGACTGCAAGGAGATCCAATCAGTCCATCCTAAAGATCACTCCTGGGTGTTCATTGGAGGGACTGATGTTGAAGCTGAAACTCCAATACTTTGGCCACCTGATGCGGAGAGCTGACTAATTTGAAAAGACCCTGATGCTGGGAAAGATTGAGGGCAGGAGGAGAAGGGGACAACAGAGGATGAGATGGTTGGATGGCATCACTGACACAATGGACATGGGTGTGGGTGGACTCTGGGAGTTGGTGATGGACAGGGAGGCTTGGCGTGCTGTGGTTCATGGGGTTGCAGAGAGTCGGACACGACTGAGTGACTGAACTGAACTGAATATGCTATACATTGTTGCTTCCCAGTTTACTTACAGCCAGAAGAATTTAACTTATTTGGGTAATTTCACACTAATATTTCTACATTTAAGTTTTCAAACCAAAGCAGCCCTTTGTGTTTGAGAATTTACAACTTACTGCTCTTATGCACTGGTGGTTCAAACCTGTTAGTTTTGAAACTCCCAAACTTTTAAATTTAATTTTATTCTATTTATCTATTTATTCACTTTTGGGCTAGGCCATTCCCAGACCAGGGATGGAACCTGGGCCTCCCAAGGAAATTCTCCCTCTCAGACCTCTTTCAATAGTTTCATTTTGGTACTGGACTCAGAGAAATCAGTTTTGTATTTGCAAAAGCTGTCAGGTTTTTGACTTCAAAATGATGTTTTAACTCTGAATAAAATAGTTTTACGTATTGAGCAGGTGTTTTTAGAATATCCCTGGGATATTCTTCAGATAGACATATGTGCATGCGTGTTTCCGCCTCTAGTGAGTCCTCAGTTGCATCAGTGATCCCTCAGATCCTCGTTAACTTTCTCTTTGCAGGAAGAGCACATCAGTGGACATGCTTGTGTCCATCTGTGTCACTGCTGTAATGTCCTTCATCCCGACCAGCTTTGTCGTGTTCCTGATCCAGAAGCTCATCAGCAAAGTGAAGCACCTGTAGTTCATCACTGGAGTGAAGCCTGTCATCAACTGGCTCTCCAAATTTGTCTAGGACATGGTAAGACCACCTGTCTGATGCTACTTCATAAACCTCCATCAGGGCTCGAGATTAGATGGATAAAAGAAGAAAAGGTAAACAGAGCTGTAAACTTTCATGTCACCAAACATGGCATTAAAAACAGAGCTGATCTCACACCAGAGCAAATATGTCCACATGGATGGCAGTTAATACAACTACCACCTCATTCCCTGAGACCCTTTCAAAGAAGCTGAGGTGGAAGACTCTCAGTTAAAACTCAAAGCTAATGCCTCTGATACGTTTGATGGATTTGAAACTTCACTGTCAGGGTGTTTTGATTTACTAGGAAACTCATCTGTCCTCCAAATTCTTGAAGACCAGGTAACTGAGAGGTGATTGAGCTCCCTGTTTTTCAGTTTTCCCATGGAGAGGTAATTCATAATTTACTGTATTATTTTTGCAATGTGTTAGAAACATTAAATAACACAGCAGTAAGTACACATTACCAGGAGAGCTTGGTAGTACCAAATCTAGTTTAAGAAGGCTGAGGCACTCAAACACTGAATTTGTTTGTAGGAGGATCTTGTATTATCTGTGACGGTACTGAAGAAATTCTTTTAAGGTTACTAGCAGGGCATTTACTTGAGGTGACTTAATGTTTACAATAAAAAAAGTATATTATTATTATCTCATTACCTTATGGCAATACAACAATAGCTCCAGAAATGAGGATAAAAATATAAAACACAATAAAAGAATCAGATTGTATATGTAGACTTTTATTACGGCAAACATTTCCATAAGCATAAATATCTCATTAAAACAGATGACCAAATATCTTTATTAAAAGTGATCCAAAATGAAGTAAAAATGAGTAAAACTGACTATAAATGAAGATACTGCAGCATATAAACCAATGATTCATCAATGATGTTTAATACCAGGACCTAATAGCATTTTCCAAGTAAGTAATTAATGTGATAAACATTATTAATACAGATGATACAGATAACATTATATTCTTCCATAGTAAAGAAATATGTTTAATATTTTTATGAACCCCATTTGGTATTATAAAATAAACCTGACTGGACAAAAACTTTTAAAATCTCAGAAAAACAGACATGATGAAAAAGGTAATAATATATACAAATAAAGATATTATCATAGATATGGAAATATAATAATTTGAATGTAAGAAAATGCTACAAAAGCAGAGGGCTATCAAAAGAGAGAATGAGAGATATTCTCAAATGAAAAATCAAGATCTGGTAGTAAAGGCAAGTATTTTTAATATGTGACAGATACTAAAATGTCAAGGGAAAATGAACAGACTGTTTCCTGAAGTGGTAGTGACAATGGACAGATGTAGCTTTTAAATATGCAAAGGACACAGCAAATTAACTTACCACCTTCTTCAAAATAAAGTGAGAATCTCTTGGTAGAATTTAAGCACCGATATCAGATACATCTTATGACAGTTCATGAAATGCTCTGTATATCACTGGAAAGCTATTTCAATGGTGAAAATGATGTAGGAATCAGAAGCATATTCTGTTGAGACTCAAGGAAGTTAACACTTTCCCGAACTGGAAATAAATTTGTAAGAAGGCATATAAAGTTATTGACTAAATCCGATTTGTTGTAAGAATAACTCATTCCTAGTGAAATAGCTTACCAGCTGCCACTACTCTGGGATCCTCATGAGACTGATGTCTCCCAGCTGCACGGCTGTCTGCACTCTCGTTCCACCAAAGAACATGAACTGCAGAAATAAACCAGAAGTAGGTATTAAAGACTGTGGTGTTACTACCAATAAGAGACAGAAACATTAACCAGAAACTGAAAGTTCTATCCTTTCAATCAAAATAGTGATTATCACAGGTAATGCTAAGTATGTTACTGATAAGATGTCAGAGGGGCCAGAGATTTGGGAGAGAAATTTATAATTAGTCAAACTAGTTTTGTAGATGAAGAAAGAAAAAGCTGGAAAAGAGAAGTAAAATAATGCAGCTAAAGACATAATTAGGCCAAGATCCAAATTGTCTGGCTTCCTAATATATGTTAACTTTATTTTAAAAAGGCAAGATTATAAAAAAGTTGTACTTACTATTGAATATTTGGGTGATGGAAAGAAAAAAAAGTAGGATATTAAGTGTCTAAGGAAAAATTCTAATAAGTGCATTTCCTTTAAAAAAATGGAAGTGAAATCACATTACGATCTTGCTGTATATTATGTTTAGTCTTAGTAACAGATTTTTAAAAATCAACAATTTGTATTTCCTCTGCTGCTGCTGCTAAGTTGCTTCAGTCGTGTCCAACTCTGTGCGACTCCATAGACGGCAGTGTACCAGGCTCCCCCTTCCCTGGGATTGATTCTCCAGGCAAGAACACTGGAGTGGGTTGCCATTTCCTTCTCCAGTACTTTCTCTGGGAATAACATTAATTTTTAATGGCTATGGGAATTCCTTCTTGTAACAACATTTCATCCCAACCCCCTTATTATTGGCCAATTAAATTATTTTCACTAATTCAATATTCCTTGAAATACTGGGATAATATTCTTGTGCATAAATTTTTATAATATATACTATCTATATAGGAAAATGCAGAGAAAGAGAAAGTACGAGTCATTTCTATACCACCCAGAACAAACTGTTTTAATACTTGGTGTAACTCTGTCCACAGTTATGCATATATATTTGCATTTACACACATACACATACACAGGCTTCCCTAGTGGCTCATTGTTAACAGGTATGCATACATGTTTATGTTTACACACACACACATGTGTATGCTTCTCTGGTGGCTTTGTGATAAAGAACCTGCCTGCCAAGGAAGGAGATGCAGGTTCAATCCTTGGGTTGGGAAGATCCCTTGGAGAAGGAAATGGCAACCCACTCCAGTATTCTTGCCTGGGAAATCCCACCATAGGGGCATGGTGGGATACAGTCCATGGAGTTGCAAGACATGACTTAGCGACTCAACAATAACAATACATACAAACATGTATAAGAATATATGCTTATAATTATATATGATACACATTTATATATCTACTTATGTGTCACATGTGTATTACATAAAGGTCATACAACATTGTTTCCAAAGTTTCCTTACTATAAACAATGCTGATATAAACTTGATTAGAGCAGCAGTACATGTACATCTATGATAAGAACGTTTACCACTAACATTCGTTGGGTGCTTGCTATGGTGCTGGGCCTGGTTTAAATTTTGCATGTGTTAACACATTTAGTTTTCATAATAACCTTAGGTACAGGTTATTATCACTTTTGGATGAGGAAAGTAAGTAAGGCACAATAAGGTTAAGTAACTCACTCAAGGTCATAGAGTTTTAATTGGTAGAGCTGGGATTCAAACCCAGGCAGTCTGGATCTGATTGTTTTCTTAATATAAACTAAAATTTAAACTGAGAGAAGCAAAAAGTATCTCTTATACATATATACACACTTACAAATATACAGTGTATATATTATACACTATCCTCAAGATTTATACTCAGCATATTATATTATCATACTCCTAGTACGCTGAACATGAATTTAAGATTAAAAGATGTGTGTACACACATTTCAGTAGTTTTAAAAAAAAACAGTATTGTAAAGTAAAATAAAGTAAAATAATAAAAAAGTATACACATTCATTATAGTAAATTAGAGATTTAAAAAACCTTTAATCTGATCATTTAAATATGACTATGTATTTTATCTCCTTTCAAATTTCCTTCTTGTAGAACTAAAAACATTCATGTTTCCTAGAATGTAGGCAAAAACAATTGAAATAGTAAAGCTTTTTATTTATATTTATATTGCCAAATTACTGGAGGGGGTGAGCTTAAGCCTTGCAGTACAACAGTATTTGTTTTTCCCTGACCCCTCTAATACTGTATCTTTAATACATTTTTATTAGGTAAAAAATGGCATCTTATTATTGTTTTAATCTGCATCTTCTTTAATATATATTAGTTGCCTATGTCATTTGGCATAAGCTTTTCTTTTGGATTTCATTTACAGACACACACATACACACACACACATATAAATGCACAAAGTATGAGCCTTTGAATAATAAAATCATCAGTTGATTCTTTTTTTCTTCATAGTTTCATTTGTTTTTGGCTTACAAATGTTGTTTTCACATATTAATAAATTTATCTATATTATGTTTCAGTAATTCTATGAATTCAGTTCTTAACTGAGATCTATAATCCACCTTGATTTTATTTTAGTGTATGGTATGAAATGGGCATTTAAAAATTATCATAATTTTTCTCTTCTGTATTTCTCAACTGGGACAAACAGGTGTTTTCACACAGTCCAACTTTTTTATTTCTTTTTTACAATATATTATCAGAATTTGAATTTCTGGGGAATGATTAACTCAGTTTTTGCATATGTTAGGTTTGAGGTGTCCATTAGACATGAGCAACTGGATATTATGGGTTTTAAATATTAAAAGTCTTAATCATTTATTCTTTCAGATAAACTTTATAAACATTTTCTGAGTTTGCCACACACACAAAAAAACCCACTCAAATGCTGATTGGATATCTTTCAACTTTAAAGTTATGTATCCCAAATAGATGTTTTTATTAAATAAATCAGTATGATATATATACTATGTGTATCTAAATAGTGAGAGATTAGTTAATTTGTTTCTTTGGGTTTGTCTGTGATTTTTAATATTATAATACCTATATATTACTTTTCACCCCCAAACAATCTCCCTACATCAAGTAATATTATTTTCAAAAAAATCACAAAAGATACAAGCTTTCATGTATAAAATAAATAAGACAGTAAACTTTAAAAGTTTCCATCATAAGAAAAAAAATTTTGTAACTATGTGAGATGATGTATATTAACTAAATTTATTGTGGTAGTCATTTCACAATATATCCATACATCAGATCATTATGTTCTACACCTTAAACTTATACAAGGTTATATGTCAATTATATTGCAATAAAACTAGAAAAAGTAAAAGTACATTAAAAAAATGATGAACAGGTGATTTCTTGAGATTATTTCCAGTTTTTAAAAATTTTATCATTTTGATATATCAGAGAAAAGAGCAGTTCAATATTTGAAAAAGGCTTCATAAGGTACTGATATTCTAAATAATATTGAAAACAGGTTTACTTAACTCTTAAAATTACCAAAAACTAATAATTTGGCAATAAAAAGTAAAATACACTCAATGATGAGAACAGAAACAAACTGACCCAAGGAGCTTAACAGTAGATCAACAGTATGCTTTGTAATTTCATAGAAGAGATGGACAACTGTACCTCTGTTGAGTACTCCATATTCTGCATGGAACACTCCAACTAATTTTGTGTACCCTTGATTGACATGAGTATGAATTGCCCTTTTAAATGGGTCACCCCACAGAGCTGGTCCACCAGGTTTCATCTGAAAAGTAGCCAGTTCATAGACTCCTAGAATAGGGAGAAAAATATTTTACAAACACATTCAAACAGTTTGTAGTCCTATCTAGTTTGGTTCTGGAGAAAAGCTAATCTACATATATAGATTTGGAGGATCATACATATATACATGTTTATGTAGACATATTTATTAATAATTTGCACTGTTTTTCTGTGCTTTTATGTTTAGAAAGTCTTTGTTTCAGTTTCAGGGGAGTTGTTTTAGCTTAATGTACAGAACAAAGAAAAAGGGACTAGAAGATACAGGTAAGTTATTATCTAAAATATTTTTAACTTATAAAATTAATAAAATAGAATTTATAACAGAATAGGACTTTTTAGCTGCCTGCATCTACACTTTCATAATAGAAATGAATAAGAAAGTATTTTCCAATTTCTTACAGCTCTACTCTTCTTTGCAACTTTCACTACTTTTTGCTTTATGTAATTGCCTCCTATAGGTTTGCATTTCTCCCAGCAACAGCAGGCAAACAATGGACCTCAGAGTTTTTGAGGGAAAATGAACCCTAAAGGAGATGCTTTTTATTATTCCTAAATATTCAGGTAAATACTTGAAAAGCATTTTACCTTTGGATAGAAGTATAGAGTGGATGGACAAAAAGAAACCTCAGGACTGGTAGATTTGAGAAGTAGAGGAAAAACATGCAAGTTACTGAAGAATCATAAATAACACAGAGGAAGAGAACCAAGACTTGATATTATCTTTGAAGTCCAGTAGTTCATTTAGATGGTGCCAAAAGCTGAGGGGGGGGTCTAGGCAGATAAGGATCTAAATAAGACTTTTCAATCTCCTGTAATCTAAAATGCACTATAGAGTTGGGAATAACGGGGGAATACAGTATCATTTAAATTAGTTTATGCTTTTTCTAATCTGACCTTTGGTTAAAACTGGATTGAGGTAATAATTTCTTTAAGTCAGCAAGAAGTGAAATCAGGAAGAAGACAAATCTTTAGGAATTATTTTCAAACTGAGAAATAAGAAAGAGGAAGACACAAACGTTAGACTACAGTAATATATAGCTTGGCAGTTTCAGTTAATTCATTACCCCCAAACAGTCAATTTTATAAGCAAATTTATACTTAATGATTTGAGATTGATAGCGATTTATGGAAGATACTTTTGAAAGTTTATATTATTTTAAAATTATGATAAAATATCATACATTATCCCTCATTTACCCACATGTGTTCCTTGTTCCCAAGGCCCAAATTATCAACTTTTAGTGACCATGTCAACTTTTTTCTATAATACAGCTAAAATTTAAGCATTAGTACAATGCTAATTTGGAAAAATACTTCATTATTTAATGCTCATTTTTAAAATTAAGAGCTCCAATTTATTTTTATCTCAACAATCAACATATATTCCTATATTAAGCAAAAGATGAACTTCATTTTTCCCATCAGAAGTTTAGTTTTTATAGTTTAAAATCTTAAGTAGTTTCTCCATCAAAGTTCAAAGTGAGTAAGACATAAGGACTTACCTTCTTTTGGAGGTTTTACTAATTTGCACCATGGCACCAGATAAGTGATTTCACTCTCTTGTTTATCAATAAGAGCCAAATTTGGAATGAGAAATTGTTCTTGCCATTCCTTATCTTTGGCCAAGGCTTTCCGAACTTCAGTTCGATGAGCAAAATTGTCTATAGGAAGGAATAAGAAAAATAAAAACGGTTGATTTAAAACTACCTCTACTTTTTCTGGGTTTCATTCAATTTTAAAAACATTCATTGAGGCCACGTAAGAACTGTGCTATATTACTGGCAATACCAACATTGTTCCCAATTGTTCATGGTCTTAAACGGGAACAGCAATGTAATCAATTAATGATAATGTCATACAGTAATGAGCTTTATATGCTCTATCCACTTAATAGGTAGTTGTGAGAGTTAGGTAAGTTATTGAATCTTTCTGTATCTGTTTAACTTCAGGGCTGACATGAGGATTAAATGAATTAGTACAGGAAATGAACTTAGCACAGCAGAGTGTTTGGTACCTAGTGAGTGCTCAATATATGTTAACTATACTTACTAATTTTATTGAGGCATTTAAATTATAGTGCCAGTTTAGAAAAAACACTTTTTCTTTTTAGTGATGATGGTGAAGAGTGGTCAGGTCAAAGTACAACGGAATTAAATTTAACATGAAGTTAAATTAACATGAAATGAAATTAAGATTTGCTTTTCAGCCTCTCTGAACAAACAGCTTCTAAAGAAATAGTGCTCCTTCTCTTACTTGTCACCCATTCTTTTTACCCAGTACTATTTCTCCTGTTTGTTACCTATATATTACTAACATATGGGCCTAGAACTACTATATTTAGTAATAGGACCTTTTAAGACTAATGGTAAAAGAGTCTTCTATGGTTTATGCTGTGTAGATAAGTTATCTTAGAGCTAATGGAAGTTATATCAGGATGTTACTGGTAATTTTCTTAGTGGAACATGATTCAGCTGGTGGTGCATGAAGGTATAAGTTGTGTTTTAATGGGGTTTGTTCTGTTACAACAGGGAGAACCTCCAAACTATGGCCATGTTAAATACAGAGTGAGTAAAAGTGCACGCTCAGTGGTGTCCGACTCTTTGTGACTCCATGGACTGTACCCATCTCCTTTGTCCATGGAATTCTCCAGGCAATAATACTGGATTGGGTTGGTATTTCCTACTCCAGGGTATCTTCCTGACCCAGGGATGGAACTCGATTCTCTTGCATCTCCTGGATTGGCAGGCGGATTCTTTAACACTGCACCACCTGGGAAGCCCTTTACATATAAAACTACTTTATGACTATTTGGACACTGATGACCAGACATTAAATGAAAATTTTAAGTTGTGTCTGACTCCTATGACCTCATGGACTGTAGCCCATAGGTTTCCCAGGCAAGAATTCTGGAGTAGGTTGCCATTTCCTTCTCCAAAAATTATTTAGGTTATCATCAAGTCCTTATGTGACTTCACAAAGATCTGATACTGCAGCAATAAATATTCTGAGGATTCCTGTAATTGTTCTCTCTTTTCTACACCAGTGGTTGGTCAGCTTCAATATCAGAAGAACTCACTCAGTCCCTTTTCTTTTACCTCCATAGACTAGTATAATGACAGTGAATTCCTTGAAACTCTGGGGGCACAAAAAATCGAAAGTGGTCCTGAAAACAACAGAATTGAATCTTACAGGTGAAGTTAACTATCATCCCCTGAAAGTGAAAGATGCTTAGTTGTGTCCGACTTGTTGTGACCCCATAGAGTCCATGGAATTCTCCAGGCCAGAATGCTGGAGTGGGTAGCTGTTCCCTTCTCCAAAGAATCTTCCTAAACCAGGGATCAAACCCAGTTCTCCTGCATTGCGGGTGGATCCTTTACCATCTGAGCCACCAAGGAAGCCCAAGAATACTGGAGTGGGTAGCCTATCCCTTTTCCAGTGGGTCTCCTGGATCCAGGAATCCCCTATCAACTTCTGTTTCCCTAAAGTCCCCTAGATGTTTGAATGATTTTGGCTAAAACATCAATATCCAGATATAGCTTCAATATAAAGAAAAATAATTCTTTTATGACCCTAACCCATTTGGGTTCTTACAATCACTGCTTTAAATTTTTCATAAAAAATCTTTACAATAAGTCACTCTAAACTTTTTTTTAGAATTAAAGTTTAGTTCACAATATAAAGGTTCTAGTGATGGGCTGTTAGGTGTACTGTTGAGAAGAATAATCACTGAATTTATTTTTGGTATTGCTTTTTAAAGTTTTACTTAACCTGTATGTTATTTAAAGTAACATAGATCCAAGAACTAAGTCTCATGTAAAATCGAAAGGACATCTGTACTGAATGCTTAAGCTACTGACTCATACCATACTTCCAAATATGAAACACTTTATTTATTCTGCCTCCAAATTCTACACTCCAGTATCCAACCAATTCAGAGTGAACTGTCCGAAGATGAATGTTTTTCTTAACATTTTCCAGGAATTCATTCATCTTTGAGGGCTTAAGATAATAGGTACGAAATTCATAGAATGTTCCATCGTATTGTCTGGGGCCTGTAGCAAAAGATGAACACACCTGAAAAAAGATAAGGAAAATTTAAATATTCTGGGAAATAAGGGTTTATAATATTATGTTACAGCCAAATCTGAGTCTGGAAACAAGGGACACACATTAAATTTATAATCTGTTTGGATTTCTGCTGTCTTCTTTCCATAAAATTTTAGAGATATGTCAATAAAGATGCCCGCTTTTAAACATTCTATAGCTACTGTTTCCTAGGAGGAAGTTCACCATTAGTCACTTTTTCATGAGAAGTTGCTCACAGGAAAGCAGTGGGACACTTTCTTTACCAAAGGACTACAATTAGGATCCTAATAGTCTTTACAAATAGTTTATTACCTCTTATTTATTCAATATTCCATCTTTATTGAATAGTATATATGTTAGAATTAAAACATTTAAAACAACTTCTAAATATACAGGTATTTTGGCTAGCACAATGAAAATGTGTTTACTGGCAAAAATTCATTTTTTAAAGGTTCCTAAAACAATGGAAATTCCTGGTCAGATCAAAGTATTTTTAAAATCCAGTGAAGTAGACCACTGGTCAAAAATAGGACAGGAGTTTAACTAATGTAATAGGAAACTATGACCTAGCCAACTGTAATACGGTGATATCCTGTGTAAACCCTAGAAAAAGAAAAAATCAGTGTCAGAATTATCTGAATAGTTACTAGGTTTTAATTATAGATGCAATCTGCAGAAGGGCATTTAATCCACCCAATTATAACAGGTTGATGTAAATATCAGTTAAGAACCATTAGTTACTTTTGTAATAGTCATATGCTCACAATGTAAATTTCTAATTTGGGTCTATGAGTGAACTTAACTTTCTGTAGGAAATGTTTTGTGTATTATATGTGTTTGTGTGTATACATAGGTATATACAAATACATACTATATATACACACATGAATATACACACACACACTCATATTCTAGTTTACATATCCATCCTATTTAAGTTTTGTTAGCATGTGCACATTTCCTGAAGTTGATTATACTAGAATTATCTACTAAAATAGTTTAGGTACTTATAAAGCTATTGATGAATTTTGGCCTTATTTTGATTACCTGATATGTCAAAGAAAGCAGTATGCTTCATGCTGTGACATATATTTTGTTTAATGAACACAATAATACATGTATTTTACTTAACTGTGTATAAGGCTTAATTACAATTTCTTTTGAGGTCATCCCAAGTCTATGATGAGTCATATTATTGCCCAATTGACTACGCTTGCCATCAAAAACAAGTGCAGCTGGCCCTGCATTTGGCAGATGTTCTTTTGGTGCCATTTTAGCAAACTTTACTAACACAATGTTAAGCAAACAAAAGCTGCCGACTACTTATAGTTTAAAACTATTATAAATAAAATATATCAGATATCAGAAAATGGATCAATGGAGTAGGTGTAACAAATTTTCAGGGAATTCATATTTGGAGATCAAAATATGTGATGAACGGCACACATTTTATTATCACTGGCAGAAGAAATATACAATAGGAAAGCTCAGGGAAAGGTTAACAGCTAGGGGTATGTGATTTGTGAGAAGTCATGAAGTGATTTTTGTTGCAAGGCCACTAGAACTGCAGGGAGAGGAATCATGAATGCTTCCTTTTCTCTAAATTAGGGCTCATTCTCCTTAGTAGTGACTTACAATTCATTTATAAGAGAACATCTGGTTGACATTTAATAACGTCAAAGTACAGAATAAAATTCTAAGGACTAATTCTTGATCCTGCCCCAGGAGAGAGAATCAGAATAAAGGCTGTAATGCTAATCTCGGGTGAAGGAGCCATCGGTGATTTCTCTTTAGTCTCTACCAGAAAGTCTGAGAAGGAAGTAAAAGCCTGAACATCAAAAGGAAAAATCTCCAGGTTAGATTCACAGAATAGGCCAATCCCCTGACAGTTAAAGCTGAATCACAATAATCTATTTTGTACATTTCTCATCCAGATTAAATGAAGTTGTCATCATCATATTTGCTACGAGGTTCCTGACCCTGGCTGACTCGGGCACCAACCTCTGCAGAGTGACAGCTGGGCAGATGCTCCACCACCCGACCCTGGGCCCTCTCTTTAAGGTTCTCTGCCTGCAAAATGCTGGGAGGTTGTGTATTTCATTTAAAAGGGGGAGAATTGTTCTGTTGCTCCTTCAGTCTGGAGGGGCTTGTCAAAACATAGTAAGAGAGGCGTCTGGACCAGTGCCTAGTACAGGCCCCAAATGCGGCAACAGCAACCTCGCGGGTCCGCAAAGACGCAGCAGCTGGCGCTTCAGGCCAGTCCTCAGGACCAACGGGCACCTAGGCTAGGCGGCCCTGGCAGTGGGTCTTCTCTTAATGGCACCCTTCCTCCTTCCGCGCGTCCCAGGGACCCCCGCCTCGGGATTCCGAGACCTGCTAGCACTTCTCGCGCCACACCACGCGGGCTGGTCTGGGACCACTGACGCATGCGCGGCCCGCGCTCTACCGCAGACGCCCCCGCCCTCCGCTCCCCTCCCCCAGGAAACGTTTCGGGCGCGTCCCGGCGGCCGGTACCTGAGGCGCCGTCGTCGGTGCGGCCAGGGCCCTGGTCAGGCTCCTTCGGAGGGCAAGCATGGTGCGGCTTCGAGCGCTGAGGAGGGCGGCGGCCGGCACTCTTGCTTACTCCTCTCGCGTCCTCCTGCCTGGCGGGGAGCAGCGCCGGCTCGGCTGCGGGGGGCGGGCCCTGGGCGGCTCGGCTCCTCCCCCTGGGGGTGGGGGCTGACCGCCCCGTCAGCCCGGCGTCCTCCACCAGCTGAGCACCGCAAGCGTTTGTTGCCAGCTCTGACCCTCTCCGTTTGTTCTCTAAAAGGTTCTTATCCTCAGCGTCAGAAGTGATATTATAGTCAGCAGAATGTTGATGTCCTCGTTCCTATACCATCTGTCTGGGCCCATCACCTCGGCTCCTTGCGCGCCTGCGTACAAGTAATTCGTAAAAGCGCGCGTGTGGAACGTGAGTGTGTGACCGGGAAGCCATCACTTTTTTTCCCTCAGTGCATTTTCCTTCCCCGTCAGTACCCACAGCGTGAAGTTGTAAGGCTCCAGATAATTTACATTGTATTTTTCAGAAGCTCAGAGGAATGGGGGTACCGAGCTAGTTATGAACAATTCAAAGATAAACATACGTTGTTAAAATTCTGTAACCTTCGAAAGTAAAACCTCTGGTCTAGTCTTCCCTATCCCTGATTATTGCTCACGAGAATATCTACCTTCTAACATTTCGAGCTTTTTCTTCTAACGCCTGTTTCTGTCTTTTAAAATAATAGGCATATTCTGCCTTTTTTTTTCTTCTCCTTTTGTGTTTAGATAGCATCTTTTGACTCGGTGGAAGAAGAGAATTTACGCCTGTAGTGTAGCACTCCCTCTCCCCAACTAATTTCCCTTCCTGAACCTAATAATGTTTACGCTAAAAAAATCAATTAATGAGTTACATCATTAATTTACATCATTTACATTATATTAAGACTTCCCTGGTGGCTCAGACGGTAAGCGTCTGCCTACAATGCGGGAGATTGTAGGCAGATTCTATCTCTGGGTTGGGAATATCCTCTGGAGAAGGAAATGGCAACCCACTCCAGTACTCTTGCCTGGAAATTCCCACTGACGAGAGGAGCCTTGTAGGCTACAGTCCATGTGGTTGCAGAGAGTCTGACACGACTGAGTGACTTCACTTTCACTTTTCAATGTTGATGTTATTCTTGCTAATAGTTACATTATTGCAAACATTAGTGTAATATTTCTTACATTATCAGGACTAGTGGGGTTAGTTGTGCCTTGTGCAATGACGAATCATTCCTTCAGAGGAAAGGATGCTTTTTACACAACAAAGCATTATCTGTGCCCAGACTGGATCTTTATGGTTAAATTAGTTTCCTTAGACCTCCTTCCCCTACGCTGGAATTAACAATTCATTCCCTCATTCAACTTGTATTAATTAAATTTCCTCTATGCTGACTGACCTAGATAGCATATTGAAAAGCAGAGACATTACTTTGCCAACCTAGGTCCGTCTAGTGAAGGCTATGGTTTTTCCAGTGGTCATGTATGGATGTGAGAGTTGGACTGTCAAGAAAGCTGAGCGCTGGAGAATTGATGCTTTTGAACTGTGGTGTTGGAGAAGACTCCTGAGAGTCCCTTGAGTGCAAGGAAATCCAACCAGTCCATCCTAAAGGAGATCAGCCCTGGGTGTCTTTGGAAGGAATGATGCTGAAGCTGAAACTCCAGTACTTTGGCCCCCTCATGCGAAGTATTGACTCATTGGAAAAGACTGATGCTGGGAGGGATTGAGGGCAGGAGGAGAAGGGGATGAGAGAGGATGAGATGGCTAGATGGCATCACTGACTCGATGGACGTGAGTCTGAGTGAACTCCAGGAGTTGGTGATGGACAGGGAGGCCTGGCGTGCTGTGATTCATGGGGTCGCAAAGCAAAGAGTTGGACATGACTGAGTGGCTGAACTGAACTGATGCTGACTGAATCACTTTTCTAGAAACTGGTGTTCACAGGTGAACAAAACACAAAGTCTGTGTGTCCTTGGAATGTTCAGGGGAGGCAGACAAATGAAGGAAAAATATATCAGGGATTAAAACAAAGAAAAACAGAGTAGAATAGGGAGACTAGAGAGTGCTGGAGGGAGGTAGCAGAGACTGCTGGCTATTTCTCAATAGTCATTCTTCCAAACCCCTTTAAAAAAATACCAATAGAACCCAGGCATCTTGGTGCAGCCGTGTGACTAAGTCCTAGCCAGTGGGATATTTTAGCACATTTATGACCATCTGTAAGCTATCTTAAAATAATGTAGGAGGGGTGGTTTCACTCTTTGTCTTTTTCTTATTTCTGCTTGCTGGAATGTGGAAATAATGAGTTCTTGGACTTTGAGGTAGAAGCCAGGTGCTGGAGATGGCAGAACAAAAGAAGCAGCCTAGGTTCTGACACCATAGAATACTAGGAGCCCTGGCCTGCCTGTCTCTGGACTTATTTTAGGAGAGAACTCATCTTCTAGTTTAAGCCACACATAGGTATATGTGTGGCATATGCCTATGATCTTAATCACAGAAAGGTAATTGTTTCTTTTATTTTTTTCATTTGTTTCTCTTCTTTACCTTTTACTTATTAATCACCAAATTCTTTGCCCAAACTCAAAATGGTTGAAACTGTTAATCAGCTTTTCAGCTTCCTCTTCTAGAGCTGTCTTTAAGGAGTCTTTTGATCTCTTGGTCCAGTGTGGACTAAATGTTCCTAAAGTGGCCCTGTAGTAACTCTTGGATCTCATTTCACTCATCTCCTGGGAAATCTCATTTGCCTTCAAGAGGATATCCTTTTTCCAGGATCTTATATCTTTTTTTTTTTTCCTCTTAATTTTAGGAGAGGGTGAAGGTGAAGGTGAAGTCGCTCGGTCCTGTCCGACTCTTTTGCGACCCTGTGGACTGTAACCTACTAGGCTTCTCCGTCCATGGTATTCTCCAGGCAAGAATACTGGAGTGGATTGCCATTTCCTTCTCCAGGGGATCTTCCTGACCCAGGGATCGAACCCGGGTCTCCTGCATTGGAGAGGGTATAACCTCAGATATGCAGATGATACCACCCTTATGGCAGAAAGTGAAGAGGAACTAAAAAGCCTCTTGAAAGTGAAAGTGGAGAGTGAAAAAGTTGGCTTAAAGCTCAACATTCAGAAAACAAAGATCATGGCATCTGGTCCCATCACTTCATGGCAAATAGATGGGGAAACAGTGGAAACAGTGTCAGACTTTATTTTTTCTGGGCTCCAGAATCACTGCAGATGGTGATTACAGCCATGAAATTAAAAGATGCTTACTCCTTGGAAGAAAAGTTATGACCAACCTAGATAGCATACTCAAAAGCAGAGACATTACCTTGCCAACCTAGGTCTGTCTAGTCAAGGCTATGGTTTTTCCAGTGGTCATGTATGGATGTAGAGTTGGACTGTCAAGAAAGCTGATCACTTGAGAATTGATGCTTTTGAACTGTGGTGTTGGAGAAGACTCTTGAGAGTCCCTTGGACTGCAAGGAGATCCAACTAGTCCATTCTGAAGGAGATCAGGCCTGGGATTTCTTTGGAGGGAATGATGCTGAAGCTGAAACTCCAGTACTTTGGCCCCCTCATGCGAAGAGCTGACTTATTGGCAAAGACTCTGATGCTCGAAGGATTGGGGGCAGGAGGAGAAGGGGACGACCGAGGATGAGATGGCTGGATGGCATCAC
This sequence comes from Nanger dama, assembly GCA_917880005.1. Taxonomy (NCBI): domain Eukaryota; kingdom Metazoa; phylum Chordata; class Mammalia; order Artiodactyla; family Bovidae; genus Nanger; species Nanger dama. Next base: position 21,049,639 of record CAKJTW010000025.1, on the reverse strand, counting down.
TGACTCGATGGACGTGAGTCTGAGTGAACTCCGGGAGTTGGTGATGGACAGGGAGGCCTGGCGTGCTGCAATTCGTGGAGTCGCAGAGTCAGATACGACTAAGTGACTGAACTGAATTGATATGGGGATTAAACTTTTGAGGCTTTCAGCTCTAAAAATTTGTCAACTTCCTTAATTTATAGTTTGGGTGGATGTAAACTTCTACACTGGAAATAATTTTTCCTTTTTTTTTAAGGTACTGCTCCATTGCCTTATAGCTTCTGGTGAGATGTTCATCCCATTTTAATTCTTGGTCCTTTGTATGTGACTTGTCTGGAAGCTTTTATGTTCTTTTCACCCCTAAATTTCTGAAATTTCACAGTGATATTCCTTGGGATAGATCTTTTTTCATCCATTGTGTCTCATTCAGTTGACCAGCTGTCTTGCTGATCCTGTTTGTGATGCCAATTGTCTTACTGTATTTCCCTGTGCACACTGCTCGCTGAACCCATGGTAGGCAAGGCATGAGCTAGGAGGCTGGCAGAAAATGTGAGGAACTGTAGGAACTGCAGATGGGTTTTTTCTCTCCTGACTGACATAGCAGCCTTAGCAGCAGACATAACATAACACAACATAACCACACACAACCTTTAGGGCTTCTCCAGGTGAAACTTATACAGCAGTGCTGCAAAAGTAGCCCATGATCAAGTGAATGATGTGCATGTACAATGCCATAAATGATCTCAGCTGTTGTATAAAGCTCATGACTACATGTGTAGTACTATAAATGATCTCAACTGTTTCATAGTCATTATTTACAGAACACAGGGTGAGAGAGCCTAACCACAACATCTTGGCTAATTTGCTTTCTCCCAACCACTCCCCCCCAACACACACAATCTGGAAACTCTTAAATTATGAGAAATTTGTTGTGTTTCTTGGATTTTTTTTCTTCCTCCTCTATCTCTGAAACTTATGTTATTCAAACATCATGCCTCCACTTGATCCTCTGCTGCTGCTGCTAAGTCGCTTCAGTCGTGTCCGACTCTGTGCGACCCCAAAGACGGCAGCCCACCAAGCTCCCCCATCCTTGGGATTCTCCAGGCAAGAACACTGGAATGGGTTGTCATTTGCTTCTCCAAGCATGAAAGTGAAAACTGAAAGTTAAGTCTCTCAGTTGTGTCTGACTCCTAGTGACCCCATGGACTGTAGCCTACCAGGCTCTTCCATCCATGGGATTTTCCAGGCAAGAGTACTGGAGTGGGTTGCCATTGCCTTCTCCAACTTGATCCTCTAATTTTCTTTATTCCTACTGATTTTTAAAACTTTTTTTTTTTTTTTTCTTTTTCTTTGGGGGAGGGGGCTCATGAAATATTCCACATTTATGTTGTAACTCACCTAGTAAACTTTTAAATGTCTAATTTAAATGTCCAGTTTATTTCAAAAGCTCTTTTTAACCTCTTTTTTCCCAGAATGCTTTTCCCCCTACTGTCTTCAGAAGTATTATCATCTTTTTGTTTTATCGGTTTAATATTTCTGTTTCTCTGGGGGCTTAAAAATGGTTTCAGGTCTTCATTTGAGTTTTATTTTGTTTTCTATATATTTTATTATTTTTCCTCTCTTTGATACTGAAGTTTTTCCTGAAATGTTTTTATATTTGTCTGTGTCTGTCAACTCATTTTTTAAAGTGGGACTATAAAAATTTGAAAGCTCTGTGAGTATGGTGGGTCTTGCCAAGTCATGAGCTTTACTGTAGCGTGATCTAAGTGGGTAGTTTCCTTCATTAGACATCCATCACCCCAGCTGTTATTAGCTATAAGTTGTTTCTTGTCAGCTTTCTCTGCAAGGAAACTTCTGGTGTCCGACCTGTGAGGTCTAATCTTTGTTGTCAAGTTTTTGAGGTTAAAAAGAGAAGGCCAGAGATCTTGATATTTGGGAGTATCTTTAGATAAAGAAATGGCAATCCACTCCAGTATTCTTTCCCTGGAATTCCATGGACAGAAGAGGCTACAGTCCATGGCGTCGCAAATAGACACGACGGAGTGACTATCACTCATTCACACTTCAAGAACATATACTATATATACATATATTAGGCTAATGTATACCATATAGGCTAATATATGTGCCATATATATATATATGGACAAATAGTTTAGGCTATAATACATATTACATATATATGATAATGTATATAATCTAGGCTAATTTGCTGTTACAAATGGACACCAAAAGTGTATTGTGACTCAAACACTAATGAATTTAGTTTTTTCAAATGAGCAAACAGAGTGCATTTACTTAGATGACAGGCAGTTCTTCTATACATAAGGACCTAGACGTCTACAATGCTGTGGCTTGACCATCCCCTAGAATGTCTTTTGCCAACAAGGTCCGTCTAGTCAAGGCTATGGTTTTTCCAGGGGTCATGTATGGATGTGAGAGTTGGACTGTCAAGAAAGCTGAGTGCTGAAGAATTGATGCTTTTGAACTGTGGTGTTGGACAAGACTCTTGAGAGTCCCTTGGACTGCCAGGATATCCAACCAGTCCATTCTGAAGGAGATCAACCCTGGGGTTTCTTTGGAAGGAATGATGCTAAAGCTGAAACTCTAGTACTTTGGCCACCTCATGCAAAGGAAGAGTTCACTCACTGGAAAAGACTGTGATGCTGGGAGGGATTGGGAGCAGGAGGAGAAGGGGCCGACAGAGGATGAGATGGCTGGATGGCATCAACGACTCGATGGACGTGAGTTTGAGTGAACTCCGGGAGTTGGTGATGGACAGAGAGGCCTGGCGTGCTGCGATTCATGGGGTTGCAAAGAGTCAGACATGACTGAGTGACTGAACTGCACTGAGAATATCATCATTAACTGCATCTAACCGAGAGTAAGATAGAGAAGCTCTCCAGTATTTCGAAATGGAAAATGCTTACAAGATAGGAGTAAAATTTATGGCTATAACTTAGAATTAGATAAACATTGTTAAATACTGTTAGGGCCTAAGACAGTCTCCTTTATAGTTTCTCACAGATTTTAATTATCCTCAAAGTGTTATAGTTAAACTTTTATCTAAATGGTAAGATTTTGAGAGATAAATAATTTCCTCAGGTTCATTGCTGCCAAGTGCTAAGTGACCCAGCCAGTACCGCTTTTAATTATTACTCATCTGGTTCAGTGAGTATGAAAGTGCATTTTTACACTGTACATAACATAATTATCGGTCAAAGGGTGGAGGAAATTATATGAGGTAGGTAAAGGCAATAGTCCACTTGATGATATCTCTGTTTGGTTTTGTCCAAAGGTCAGGCTCATCACATCTGCAAAAGGCAGTGGGAGAGGTGGATTCAACACTAGCCTAGCTGCATAGGAGGGCAGTAGCTTTGCATGTAAACTCCAGATACTTGAACTCTGGTGATGTCCCTGGTAAGTACTTTGTGCTGCATTTTGTGGTCACTAGGTGGTGGTATAAACTGGCTTCTTTCTTTAGGCCTTGCATAGTGTGAGCTATTTTCTTTTGAGTTCCTGTAACTTAACTTATGGGTATTTAGAGTGGAGTTCTCTCAGTTCTTTTTTTTGTCATATGATATTGTAAGACCTCGCGGCCTTTTCTCAGGACCTGTCGCTCCAAAGACCACAATGGCTTGAATTCGATGCAATAAGCAAGAGGATTTATTAAGCCGGCGCGCCGGGTTCAGTCTCCTCGGGAGGAGTGAACCCCCTAGTGTCAGTAGTGAGGGGTTTTTATACAAAAAATCACAGGCAGGTGGGGATGGAGTCGGGTTATGGGATACATTGAAGTAGAGGCCATAGGTGCGGGGGATACGCTTGATTGGTGGGAAAACTTACAGAAAGCAACTAAGCTGAAACAGAGAAAGCTATTTTCTGGGAGGCTATGTCCTTGCCTCCCGATAAGGAGAAAACTATTTTTGGGAGGCTATGGCCTTGCCTCCCGAGCTTAAATTTTTAATCTAAGTTCTTCAATATTATGTACTAAAGAGAACACCTTCAGTAAAGATGAATTACTTTAAAAACTTTTATGAGTTGCTTTATTATAAATATAAATAAATGGTAACAAAGAAACAAATTTTCATTCAGTGTTTGTCAGCAAATATGCTGTTCATATCGGTGAATATGTATTAAGCACTTGTGTGTTGAGTATTAAATTAAGTGCTTTGGGGAAGGAAGAAGACTGGATGCCTTTTCTTGAGCTTGTCAATTTCTTGATGTTTCTGTATCAGTCTCTCTGCTGCTAGCATTCTTAGACTAAACAGCAGGAAAGACTTTGTGAAAATCTCAAAATTACATATAATGTGAATTTATTTAACATTTCTATTAATAAAATAAATTGTTTTTATTACTAAAACATGTAAATATGAGTTTAATGTATTATATACGTCCCTTTTTAGAAATCCTTAATTAATTGACTTTAAGTTTTGCATTTGAAAGTGAATTCTAGTGCCAATGACCTTTAAAAGCTTTCAATAAAAAGCAATTATTTCCTAAGATAGGTTTTGCAAGTCTGTTGCTTTGAATAATCCTTGGGCCTCACAACTGCGGATGGGGAAAAACTGCAGTTGGTAAAGGGGAGGCATTTCTGGACCTTTTGCTACTTGTTTCGGATTTTTATTACAAAATATGGGTGACTTCTTTCCTGTGTGTGTGTTAGTCGCTTAGTCGTGTCTGACTTTTTTGTGACTCAAGGTACTGTAGCCCGCCTGGCTCCTCTGTCCATGGAGTTCTCTAGGCAACAATACTGGAGTAGGTTGCCATTTTTTTCTCCAGGGGATCTTTTTGCTGCAAGGATCAAACCTGGGTTCCTGCATTGCAGCTGTCTGAGCTACTATACCTGTTATCTTTAGGCACTAGTGTGCTTAGTTTGTGACACATATTTTTCCCCAAGAAATTCCTCTTTCAAATGAATATGCACTATCTGACACTCTCCAATATAATTCTGTTCACCTTTGAAAATTGTCATGGACACCTACTAGTTGAGTAATCAACACACTTTTTAATCTGTTTTAGCTTTACTTGACTATCTTTAATTGCTTTTGCAGCATTTTTATAACTTTTTATTTTTAAAATTTATTCTCAACATTGTATTGAGGGCTAAAGCATTAATGTAAGAGGCTTGTACCCAGGGGACCTGTTGTTTATTTTGCACCTTTTCAAGTCCTTCAGGATACAGTCTAAGATTTTCCCAAGCACACTTTATGATTGAAGCTCAAATGTCCCTCTATCTCTTATGAAAGTTGACAGACTCATAGCTTATGGGAAATCAGCACTACTTGGATTAAAATTTTTCCTGAAAAAAATGTAAATTGACTTCTCAAGATAGCTTAATAATATTACTGAAGTTGGCTTCATATTCAAGGTGACTTTCATCTTATATAGATGCTGAATATTAAGAAATAGGGTTCCCAGTTTCCCCACTGCCTTGGTGTCTCAGAAACTTCCATTCAGCACACACACACATACACACAACTAAAAATAGTGAAAAGTCATAACTTTACAGGCTGCTTCAATATAATTCCTGTGTCATATTGTTTTCCTTTGAATAGTAATCCTGAGCCTGTAAGTGATTTGGAATGGGGTCTGTTGGTTGATTCATATGACTAGAGTCTCATTTGTGATTAGCTTTTCAGTGGGAGCTAGGCCCTCATTTGGTTGGCCCTCTTTCCTATCTAGCTCCCTTTCTTGCTTTTAAGGAGATTTTAATGAACATTAATTATTCTCAAATCTTATGTTGTATACCTGTCACTCTTTCTTTCAAAGAATGTTGGTGATACCTATTTCACAGATAAGAGAACATTAGATTCTAATGTACCTTATATTACATAGGAGCTATTATATTACATCTTTTACTTATTTCTTTCTTAATTATTCTTTTTCATTTCACCTTGTGAGGTTGATTTTCCATTTTTAGAGTAAAACAAAAACAGCAAACAAGAAGCTCAAAGAAGCCAAGTGACTGCCAAGGGGTAACAGAATGAGTAGTTTAGAGATGGCTTACCCATTTTAATTGCTCTCTCATAATCCAGTGTTATAGAATATGTAACTTATTCTTTCCCATATTGGTATGATTATTTTATAAAGAATGCTTCAATAAGTAACTGTATTGGTCATATACTGTAAGTGGAATTAGTCAATTTCATATTTTTTTGTTGATTTTTAAATTGATTTATACTCTCATTGTCAGTAAATAGGATTTCCTCTCTCCATATTCTTGACAATTCTTGTTAAGTGTTTAATATTTTTGTATCTTTTGGCTGAGAAATATCTCATTAATTTAATTTTCATTTTTCTGATTTCATGTGAATTAAGCATCTTCTCATAATTTTGTAATGGCAACCCACTCCAGTGTTCTTGCCTGGAGAATCCCAGGGACGGTGGAGCCTGATGGGCTGCCGTCTATGGGGTCGCACAGAGTCGGACATGACTGAAACGACTTAGCAGCAGCAGCAGCATAATTTTGTATGTTATGCCATTTTCTTTTCTTTTGGGTCCCTATTTATATCCTCTGCCCTATTTTCTGTTATGTTGTTTATCTTAGTAATTTGCTAACTTAAAAAAAAAAGTCTGCATACTAATCCTCTTTTGGTGTATTTGTTCCTGACATAATCTTCCATTTGTGCTAGTATATAAATCTTCTTAATGATGCATTTTTGCCATATAGATATTTCTTAATTAGCCATTTCTTATGTTTTAGTACTTTCTTGTATCTGTTTTGGACTCATATACTTTATGGAGATAGGAAATATACTTTTCCTATCCCTGTGTATGAAGACATTTTCCTATAATACTTTACAGTTTTGCTTTGGTGTTTAGGTATTTGATTTGTCTCAAATGTATTTTGCTCACAGTGTGAGATGGAGGTTTAATTTGATTTTTATTTTTCCCTTTGATATTAGTAGTCTGTTACCAAAGCATAATTTATTAAATACTTCATTCATTCCCTACAGAAATACCATGTTTTTAGGGTATAAACTTCCACATTGTCCAGGCCATTTTTGAATACCCTATTTCTTTGATGTATTTTTTTTTTTTTACTTATACTAAAGCAATGCTATCTGAATTATTGTAGCTTTATCATCCATCTTGACATTCAGTATAGTTAATTTTTATTTTTTATTCTTATATTGTCTTGGCTATTCTTGATCTTTACTATTCAAGTTGAATTTAGGGGTAAACTTCAGAAAATAAAAAATTCTAAATTTCATTTTAATTGAAATTATACTAACTTTATAGAGAAATTTGGGATTAATTGACATAGTTATTCTTAAATTTCTTAACATGAACAAAATAAAGCTCCCAATTTGTGGGAGGTATTCTTATATGTGCTTTAATGAAGAGTAATACTTTTCCTCAAAAATTTCTTATATAGCTTTCATAGATTTATTTGTGAGAACTTTGCTTTTGTTGGTATTGTAAGATGCTTTTCAAGTGTATTTTCTAACCAGTTGTAACTGCTGCACAGAACACTATTGAACTTTGTATATTGATCGTGTACTTAGCAGCCTTGCTAGTTTTAAATTTTAAGATTTTCCTTTCATAGATTTTTTTCCTAGTGAGAAAACTTTATTTTCATAAAATAATGAAAATTTTGTTTCTTGTTTTCCAATATTCATACCCTCTTTCTTTCCCTTCTTCCTCCCCTCTTTCCTGCCCTTGCTTCCCCGCTTCCTTCCAATTTTTCTTTCCTTCTTTGCTTCCTCCCTTTCTCTTTTCCTTCTCTCTCTCTCTAACTGGGTAGGATTTCTATGCAATGTTGAGTTTACTTGGAACTTTAAGGGAACTTGTTAGTTATAAATTTTTTAAATAAATATTCTTTATTAGGTTAAATAAATTTTCTTGTTTTTAGTTTGCTGTTTTTAATTTTTAAAAATTTGTGAATGCCCATTAAATTTTATCAAGACTTTTCCTGAGTTTCCTGAAATCATTTGTTTTTATTCTTTAGTTGATATTGTGGTGAATTGCAGTAACATATTTTTATAATGTTAAGACTTCTTTGGTAGTCTTACCTTCCAGGTATAAATCTTACCTGGATGTTAGGTATTATTATTTTGAATGTTGTTAGATTCTGTTTGCTAGTATTTTGTATAGAGTTTTTCTGTCTATGTTTGTAAGTGAGATTGGCTCTTAAGTTTTCCTTTCTCCTATTGTCCCTGTTCAGTTTCCATTTCAGTGTTGTTTTAGGCTTATAGAAATGGCTTAGGGAAATGGGTTGGGCCTGGTTAAAGTTTTAAACTACTGATTTGGCTTTACCTGTTTTAGATTTTTTCATTTCTTCTTTTTATAAATCTTTGAGTTGGATTCTTAGTGTATTAATTTTCAATCTTTCTTATTTTCCAGTATATTTATTTAAAATTATAAAATGTTTTTATCTCACCAATTTTGATAGTCCTATTAAGTAATAAATATGTTGAAATTTTCATCATTTTTTAAACATATAAAATATGGTTTAAAATTTCCACATTTAAAAGACATTTTAGGGGTTTCTCTTTTCAATATTGATTCATAATATTACATTATGGCTATAGGTTGTGGTTTGAATGATATTACTTGTTAGATATTTATTGAGACTTTCTTTCCTAATGCATACATTTTATAAACATTTTTTGGATTTGAAAACATTTTTTGCAGTTTAAGTACAAAATTACACACACAAACATATACATACATGTATGATTGCCATAATTTTTTAAGATGCTTGACTTAACATAATTTCTAATATCTCAGCAATCCTACCTTAACATATTTATCTCTTATTTCTGATCACTCCCATTATATCTCAGGTTTCATTTTTATCTTGTTTTTATGTTCCCCATTTTTGAGCATTCTCTCTCTCTCTCTCTTACTATTTCATATAGTGACAGTTTGGCTCCACTCACATATTTACTAATTTCTTTGTTTACTATTACTTTTTCATTTTGTTCCTTTCATCCAGAAACAGTTTCTTTCTTTCTAGAGCTGTCTTTATGGAAAAATCTTTTAATTTTTTTTTAAATAAAAATGTCTTTATTTTGTCTTTTCTATTGAAAGATGGTTAAATTTAGTATAGAATTCTAGGTTTTTGGTTTTGCTTGAACAATTTGAACATATTATTTCATTGACTTTGGGCCTCTATTTTCACTGATGTCATTAAAATTTTTTTTCCCACTATGGTTTATTACATGATATTGAATATAATTCTATGTGTTGTACTGTAAGACCTTGTTATTTACCTATTTTATGTATAATAGCTTATATCTGCTAATCTCAAACTCCTAATTTATCCCTCCTCCACTCCCTAAGTTTATTTTCTATGTGTGTGAATCTATTTCTGTTTTAAAGTAAGTTCATTCATATCATATTTTATATTCTACATATAATTCATATCATCTGATTTACTTCATGTAGTGTGATAATCTCTGGGTCCATCTATGTTGCTGTAAATGGCATTATTTCATTCTTTCTTTATGGCTGAGTAGTATTCCAGTGTGTGTGTGTGGGGGGGGGGTGGCACATGCCACATCTTCTTTATCTGCTTATCTCTCCATGAACACTGAGGTTGCTTCTATGTCTTGGCTATTGTGAATAGTGCTGCTATAAACATTGGGGTGCATCTACACTGATTTTGTTTTACTCTCTTCTTAATTTTGAAACATTTGAAAAAAATAGATGCTATATGATATTCAGTTCAGTTTAGTTCAGTTGCTCAGTTGTGTCTGACTCTTTGCGACCCCATGAATTGCAGCATGCCAGGCCTCCCTGTCCATCACCAACTTCCGGAGTTCACTCAGACTCACATCCATGGAGTCGGTGATGCCATCCAGCCATCTCATCCTCTGTTGTCCCCTTCTCCTGCCCCCAATCCCTCCCAGCATCAGAGTTTTTTTCCAATAAGTCAGCTCTTCACATGAGGTGGCCAAAGTACTGGAGTTTCAGCTTCAGCATCATTCCCTCCAAAGAAATCCCAGGACTGATCTTTAGAATGGACTGGTTGGATCTCCTTGCAGTCCAAGGGATTCTCAAGAGTCTTCTCCAACACCACAGTTCAAAAGCATCAGTTCTTCGGTGCTCAGCTTTCTTCACAGTCCAACTCTCACATCCATACATGACCACTGGAAAAACCATAACCTTGACTAGATGGACCTTTGTTGGCAAAGTAATGTGTCTGCTTTTGAATATGCTGTCCAGGTTGGTCATAACTTGTCTTCCAAGGAGTAAGTGTCTTTTAGTTTCATGGCTGCAGTCACCATCTGCAGTGATTTTGGAGCCCCCAAAAATAAAGTCTGACACTGTTTCCACTGTTTCCCCATCTATTTCTCATGAAGTGATGGGACCAGATGCCATGATCTTCGTTTTCTGAATGTTGAGCTTTAAGCCAACTTTTTCACTCACTTCTTTCACTTTTATCAAGAGGCTTTTTAGTTCCTCTTCCTTTCTGCCATAAGGGTGGTGTCATCTGCGTATCTGAGGTTATTGATATTTCTCCAGGCAATCTTCATTCCAGCTTGTGCTTCTTCCAGCCCAGCGTTTCTCATGATGTACTCTGCACAGAAGTTAAATAAGCAGGGTGACAACATACAGCTTTGACATACTCCTTTTCCTATTTGGAACCAGTCTATTGTTCTATATCCAGTTCTAATTGTTGCTTCCTGACCTCCATATAGGTTTCTCAAGAGGCATGTCAGGTGGTCTAGTATTCCCATCTCTTTTAGAATTTTCCACAGTTTATTGTGATCCACACAGTCAAAGGCTTTGGCATAGTCAATAAAGCAAAAATAGATGTTTATTACATGATATTAAAATATAATGAGATAATTATTAAGAAAAGACTTTCATTTTTTAAAAAACTGCTATAAATATTCTGTGTGGAAAGTATCATGACATTCTTAGATGAACTTTTGTGGACCCTCTTAGACCCTCATTTTTCTATTACATTGAACTGAACTGAACTGATGTTTAATTATAAACGTGCTTATGCATTTATTTTGGGCTTCCCTGGTGGCTCTGCTGATAAAGAATCCGCCTGCGATACAGGAGACCTCAGTTCAATACTTGGGTTGGGAAGATCCCCTGGTGAAGGGAACCCACTTTAGTATTCTGGTCTGGAGAATTCCATGGACTGGATGATCCATGGGGTTGCAAAAAGTCAGACACGACTGAGTGATTTCACTTTTGTTTTATGCATTTATTATATGTTATCTGTAATCACCTTTCCTTTATTATAAACATTAATACATATTCTACAAACATTGATCAAAACTACTTTTTACAAATTTTAGATTTTGAAATTTAAATATGCCAGCCAAATCATGCTGTAAACACTTAAACTGTATTTTATGTACAAATAAAAGAGAGGAAAGTATCTTTTGTGGCATCTATACTAAGAACTTATTCAGGGGATTTTCTATTCTCTTCTTTACAGTATCTTTTATACTGTAAAGAAAGTAAGTCTGTATTTCATAATTTGATATCTTTGAGAAGAGATTTAAGACAAATGCTAAAGCTGTGCATACGTATTGAAACAATGCAGTTTTGCACACACTTTAAACTTCTCCAAATCATTGTCTTGACTTCAGATGATTTCACGATTAGAGTAAGACAACTAGTTTTAAAATGTGATAAATTATCCTAGCCTAGCCCAAAGCTAAGAAATATAGAGCACAGGGATTCTTAAAGTCTATTTTGCCTTGTGCCTTTATATAATTATTTTGATATTTGTCTCTTTTCCTAGGCCAGAAAGTTGGGAGGGGTGGAGGAGGGTGGCTTATGTTCTTGAACTTTACACTACTGTATGAAAAGAATCTAAGACATTAAACACATAGATACCCAAGTCTGTGTGCGTTTATTTCTTATGAAGACACTATTTCCATCTGAAACAGGATAAGTGTGATACATAGACTTTGTCATGTAATTGTTGATTTATTTACTTCAGTAGTTTGTTTCAGTGTTCTTCAGTTTTGAGTTGTATACTTATCTTTCAAAATGCTTTTAAATTCAAACCTTTTGATCAGAAGCATAAGATTTATTTTTAATAGTCCTTTTATCACTAATACCAATAGTGTTCATCGTATCAAGTAATGTCTCATTCTCCATTTTTATATAATATCGTGTATTGCGTGCATGTTTAGTCACTCAGTTGTGTCTAACTCTTTGCAACCCCAAGGACTGCAGCCTGCCAGGCTCCTCTGTCCATGGGGATTCTTCAGGTAAGAATACTGGAGTGGGTTGCCATGCCCTCCTTCTGAGGATCTTCCCAACCAAGGGATCCAGCCTAGGTCTCCCGCCCTGCAGGCAGAATTTTTTTACCATCCTGAGCCACCGTATTTCAGCATACATATTAAAACTTACATTCTCTAATCACCTGAATCATTATTATAATACAGCCACTATTAATGTATGTTGTCTTTAACCTATAATGCCTTCACATTTATAATAATTGTTTGTGTCACATCTGTTATAGGAAAATTAATAGCATAGAAAAGAAATAGTTTACTCAGTTTACAGTGGTTGAATGAACATCAACTTCTTAATTTTTTAGTCAAGTTCTAGACCAAAAGTTTCTGAGAAATGTGAAAGTGAAGTCACTCAGTCGTGTCCGACTGTTTGCAACCCCATGGACTGTAGCCTACCAGGCTCCTCCATCCATGGGATTTTCCAGGCAAGAGTACTGGAGTGGGTTGACAGTTCCTTCTCCAGAGGATCTTCCTGACCCAGGGATTGAACCTGGGTCTCCCACACTGTAGGCAGACACTTTACCATCTGAGCCACCAGGAAAGTCCTGAATGATTATGTAAATTGATTGTTTTAAGAATAGCAGTGTTATTAAATGATTATCATGTGAATATATAGTAGTGGCATCTAAAATTTTGTGAAATTGCAGAATAAATGCTGTAGAAAGAATGAGCTTTCTCTTGTTAAGGTCTGTACAATCTGATATTCTTGGGGAATCAAAATTACTGAAGAGCAAACAACACATCATGCCAAAAGTTTGCTGTTTTCTTTTTCCTTGTTACCTTTAACCTAATTCTGGTAAATCTTCTGATATACTTCTTTTCCTTCTCCTCCTCTTACACCATCCCCCAGGAATGGCAACTGAACTCTAACAAGAGTTCACTGTAGTAAATTAAGTTTCACTGGGACCATTAACATTTATTTTTAATTTCTCTCCTGTAAGCATTGTAAATAACCTGCTAAAAAGTTTTCCTTTTAGAATAGTGGAACTTTTTCCTAAATTGATTAAGAGAGTTTACAGTGACAGTATATTTGATCCAGTTTCTGCCTTTGCTTTATTCATTGATACAACATTTAGTCAAGAGCTATATTCCTGACAGTTTTGGTATAATTTTTCCCAACACATACATATTATGGACAATTTCAAACATGAAGTAAAATTGAAATATTTTACACTGAGGATCAAATACTCACCAACTAGATTGTGCCACAAATATTGACTAGATTTGCTTATCTCATGCTGTGTGTCTCTCTCTGTCCCTCCATTCAATCCATGTGATTTTTGATGCATTTCAAAATAATCTGTGAGAATCATTAGCCTTTCCCCTAAATACTTCAGCATATATATTATTAACTAGAGTTTAAAGTTATATTTGTTCACAGTTTTTTTCTTTTAATTTAAAATTTACATACATTAAATTCACAAATCTTAACATAATATTAATAGTTTTAACAAATGCACACCTGTGCCACTCAAATTCCTATTAAAATACAGAACATAAACATAGCCTCAGAAAAGTTCCTTCATGTTCTGACCCAGTTGATTCTTGCTTTATCTTCTCACCCGCATTGGCAACCACTATTCTGATTTTTAAAATACCGTAGGTTAGTTTTGTGTCTTCTAGAACTTCAGTATATACTTTTCTAGAAACAACACTCTAGTTACTGTGCAGACAATAAATTATAGGGGAACAAAGTAGGATCACGTTTGATGTATTTTCACAAATGGTACATATCACTCAAGGTGCCTGTGGATTAGACTTCTGTATTTCTAAATCATTGCTGGTGAAGAAACGCTGGTCTGTTAAAACTTCCTGAATTTTTTCCCTGTGGTTGTAAGAGTAGAAGCTGTAGTTAGTTTTGAGTGGGAGCTCACTCACTCACCATTTTGGGAAGAATCCTGTTTAGGAGTGTACTTTGAGTTAGGTGTCCATTCATTTTTATTGAGGGAAGTGTGTGTTCTCATGGAAGAATGAAGTAATTAGACACTATTAATCTTATAGCAGGGCAGGAACTAAATAGGAAAATGGACTTAAGAGGACTCATGTGAAGTGAATGGCTAATGGATACCAAGAGCAATAATATTTAATATTGTGCCAGGGTCCAGCCCCGGTGGATCCAGGGTAATTCAAAGGTGGGGACGGAGTAGGCGGCCTAGGAAAAACTTATTTAATTACAGATAGAGAGGGACTAAGATTTTAGCAGAGAAAAAGAGGCCAAATAACTTGGTTAACACAGGGTACCAATCACCACCTACATAGGCCACAGGCGTCTTCCCGTTCTCCCGAAGGAGAGGAGGCACTGAGGTCCCACCCCCCCCACCCCCCCACCCCCGGTCTGATCTTAGAAGCCCAGGCAAAGTTAGTAGGCCTGGTGGGTCCTATGCATCAGATGGGAATTTGGCCAGAAAATAGTAAGAGAGAGAGAGAAAGGGGCTAAATAACTTGGCTTACGTGGGGTACCAATAAAATTCCGGACAAGGAATTTGCACCATCTGAATGGCGGGCACCCATGCTCCAGATGGGAATTCAGCCAGAAAATTGGCGAGCAGAAAGGAACGACATGAGGGAATCAGTCTTTCTGGAACTGATCCGATTTCTTTATTTTTCAGGTTTGTTTATATACCTTTTGTTACACATAGGGATGAATACAGAGTCACACGGGGGTCAGCAGACCTGACCCTTGTCACAATCAGGTGTTTCATATAAAATTATACAAAGGTCTTATGAGTTTTTACATCATCTTCTGACCATGAGGTCCGCTGACATTTTACGGCCCTTTCTGATACTGGTCAGTTAACCTAAGGTTTAACATGATTAGTCTTAAAGGTTAATACTTATTTCTCTTACATGCTTAAAGGTTAATACTTATTTCTCCTATATGCTAGTTATATTTATTATAAGGGTAGGGAATATGAAGACTTAGCAGTAAACATCAGTCCAACAAATGAAAACCCTTCACCAATGTTCCCTTTACAATCTATTTTGTCTTAAGATAGTGATAAGGTTACAGTTTTGCATAGCAAGGACACAGTGATTTATAACAGAGTACAGTAGTCTATAACAAAAGAGAAAATTCATTAACTCAAAAAGTCTAATATTGCTAACATCAAAAACTACTATATTTCCTTTTCTATACTCCAAATACATTGATTAATATATTCTCAGGTGCCTAAGGATATGAAAGCTTGGTGGCAATCAAATGAGAAAAGCCCTATGCTAATACTCCAAACTCTCTGTGCTGTTTATAGTTGAGAGGTTGTAACACCAGCTAGTCTGTCAGTAGAGAGGTTTGACCTGAGCCACCCTTGTCACACCCAAGGCAGGGAATTAGCAGTAATTATTGGCATGACAAATGAAAAAACCCTTCACCAATATAATTCCTAATCAACCCACTAATACTATACTAATAATCTTCTAACTTTTCAAAAGAGTCTGTATTTAGAAAGTTTTAAAGCATCCCATGCCTCTCACAGCTGGGAGGCTGTAAACAATCACATGCGGCTGGACAACCTGATCAGGCAGGCCAGAGAACCTTCAGAGTTTGTAAGTTGAAACACTCTTGTCACGCCCAGGAATTTTTATTAACTGGAGCTGCAAGTTAACTCCTTCTCTGAGAGAAGTGGTTATGGGGGAGAGCTGCCTGTAAAGTACTCTGGTTTTGGGATAGATGCTCGGGAACAGGGGATCTCCTGAGGCTTGATCACGCCTTTGCATATGCCAAGCTTCTTTTTCCTCATGACGAGGGGAGTTCCTCCACACTGGCCCCCAACAATATTGGTTTATTTTTCCTACTGATAATAGTCCCTTTACATTATTTGTAAGCCTAAACAAAAGTTTTAAACAGAGTGGTCTTTTGAATATGGATATTTATGAGATTTTATGTCTGTTCTTTTATTGAAGTCAATATTACATTAGATAAGAATGACTTCAATAGGATATTCCTGGTGATAAGAGTAGCAACAACCGTTAAGAGGTATAAAGTACAAGTTATAAAATAAGTCATAGTATGTATACAGTATAAGGAGTATAGTCAATAGTTTATAATAACTTTGTGTGGTTTATGTCTATTCAAAGTGTGCTATTGAAAGCTTAAGCAATACAGAAGCATGAAGATTATCAGAGAGGAATGATGGAAAAAGTTGTTGTTTAGTTGCTAAGTTGTGTCCAACTCTTTTGTGGCCCTGTGGACTGTAGCTCGCCAGGCTTCTCTGTCCATGGAACTTCCCAGGCAAGAATCCTAGAGTGGGCAGCTATTTCCTTCTCCAGGGAATCTTTCTGACCCACGGATCAAACCTGTGTCTCCTGCTTTGGCCGGTGGATTCTTTACCACTTGGCCACCAAATGAAAACCAGAAAGTAGGGAAGTGTAAACATTCCTGGAAGAAAGGGAGAGGAAGAAAGTAGATGGAGGAGGGGAAAGGATAAAAAGTAGGAGGAAATAGGGAAAAGAGAGGAGAAAGAGAGAGAGAGAAGAGAAAAGCCATGTGTTTTATATTGGCCCAATTGCCTGAGCTGAAAACAACTAAAAATTCTGCCAACAAGACTGTCCAGAAGGTTTACATGAACATTCTGTTTTTAAAAGAATGGGAGTCTTATCTTTGAACTTATAAGCTGGTAAGTTTTCTTGACACTAGGTTCTATGACTTCATCTCAGAATACAGAAGACCTGATCTGGTCCCATACTGAGGATATAATATGCCTCAAGTCCTTTCACATTTTCCAAAGATGCAAGTGTTGACTCAGGACTTTCTTCACAGCTTCTTTCACCTTCTTATTTCTCAAGATGTAGATGATGGGGTTCAACATTGGGGTTACCATTCCACAGGACAGTCCAATTATCTCATCAGAAGTGTTTGTGTCCTTTGACTTAGGCTTCATGTACATAAAAAGGGCTGAACCACAGAATAAGATGACCACAGTCAGGTGGGCTGAACAGTACAGAAAAGGCTTCCCCCACCCCCCTTCAGCAGAATTAATTCTCAGGATGGAAGAGAGGATGAAACATAGGAGATGAAAATTAATATTACAGGAATCACCAGTATTACAATTTTTTTCACTGTCATGATAATCACATTGATGGTAATATCTGAACAGATGAGTTTAAGAAGGGCCAAGATCTCACAGGTCATATAATCAGAAAGGCAATATCATTGTTATAATTGTTTGTAATAGAGAAGTCAGACAACCTATGATCCAAGACCGTGTAGCCATGTGCACATACAGCACCCTGTTCATGATGATGGGGTACTTAAAGGGGTTGCAGATGGCCAGATATCAATCATATGCCATCACAGCCAGGAGGACACACTCAGTGGAACCTAACACAAGAGAGACAACCATTTGCAGATCACAGCCAATGAAAGAGATGTATTTTCTCTCAGACCCAATGCTTTTAATGAGCATTGGGGGATGGATGATGACATGTAACAGATGTCTAAGAATGAGAGGTTCCCAAGGAAGAAGTGTATGGGAGTGTGGGAGGCAAGAATCCTGTATTCTGATGAAAATGAGGAGGCTATTCCCAGGAAGATGATCATGTACATGATGAGGCAGAGCATGAACAGACAAAACTGGAGTGCTGGGTATTGGGAAAGCCCCACCAGGAAGAATTCAGTCACAGCTGAGTAATTTCCCCATTTCTTTGTGTCCATGTCACTCACCTTCGTGGTTTATAAAAGGACATGACTCAGGAAAACTTACGTTTATAATGTAGATTTTCAGCACATCTTCACTTCCAGTATTGTGCTTGACTCGTTTTTTGTTTGTTTGTTTGTTTAAAAGTCTCAAGAGCATGTTTAACAGGGACCACACCACCCTCAACGGGTTGCAAATTAGTTTTTGGATTGATTAGGGGAACACAAAAAAATCCCATGTTTAATATAGAAGCATAGACATACTGTATCAATTTCCTAGTGCTGCCAAACCAAATTACCACCACTTTGGTAGCTTAAAACAGAAAAGAAATTGACTCTCTCACAGTCTGGAAGCCAGAAGTCTGAGATAAAGGTGTTGGCAGGCTCGTGCTTCCTCCCATGGCTATAGAGGAGGATCCTTCCAACTTCTGGGGGTGCCTGATGTTCCATAGCATGTGGCCACATCTCTCCTGTCTGCTTCTGTATTTTATTTTAAAATATTTATTTAATTATTTGGCTGCACCAGGTCTTAGTTGTAGTGTGGGATCTTTAGTTGCAGTATGCAAACTCGGTTGCAGCATGTGGGTTCTAGATCCCTGACCAGGGATCAAACCTGGGCCCCTTATGCTGGGAGCACAGAGTCTTAGCCACTGGACCACAAGGGAAGTCCCTTTGCTTCTGTCTTTATGCAGTGTCACCTCTGTGTGTCTCTCTTACGAGGGCCTCAGTCATTGTATTTAGAGCTCAGTCTAAATCCAGGATGATTTCATCTCAAGATCCTGAAGCAATGTGCTTGACTCTTGGAACATTTATAGGAATAAGAAAGGGCAGAGATATTATGTTAATATTACTTGTATTGGTGATAGATGTAAAGCTTTAAGAAATTCAAAACAGCTTAGATCTACACAGCAGCACAGTCAAGGCTACTAAAGTTCCAAGAGTTCTTATGAAAAGTGCCAGATGAGATTTAGGAGGAACTACTTTCAAATGTAGGAGTATCAAGATGCCTTCAATTAAGGCAAATTTTGAATTTGTTTTCTGATGAAGATGACCTCTATTTAAAAGATTATATAAATATATCACCATATTGTTTAACTCGGATATAACTTGGTAATTTGTTCAATTTTTTGAGTCTCAAATGGAAAAGTAGGAAAAAGCAATCCTTATTTGTCAAGTTGTTATTAGAATTAAAGTTAATAAAAATCTGTTAAGTACCTAAAAGTAATGGTGCCAACATGACATATATATGTGATAATAATTATATATACTTTTTGTAATATAGTAATATTAAATGTGTATTTCCATATACCTATAAAGATGAAGGAAGGACATCTCCTTTTCTTTCTGTTCAAAAAAAGTCCCAGGTGAAGGACATCATTTTTCAGAAATTTAGGTCAAAATAAGAGAAAATGGGAAATAGATGGGGAAACAGTGGAAACAGTGTCAGACTTTATTTTTGGGGCCTCCAAAATCACTGCAGATGGTGACTGCAGCCATGAAATTAGAAGACACTTACTCCTTGGAAGAAAAGTTATGACCAACCTAGATAGCATATTCAAAAGCAGAGACATTAGTTTGCCGACTAAGGTCCGTCTAGTCAAGGCTATGGTTTTTCCAGTGGTCATGTATATATGGTGAGAGTTGGACTGTGAAGAAGGCTGAACGCCGAAGAATTGATGCTTTTGAGCTGTGATGTTGGAGAAGACTCTTGAGAGTCCCTTGGACTGCAAGGAGATCCAACCAGTCCATTCTGAAGGAGATCAGGCCTGGGGTTTCTTTGGAAGGAATGATGCTGAAGATGAAACTCCAGTACTTTGGCCACCTCATGTGAAGAGTTGACTCATTGGAAAAGACTCTGATGCTGGGAGGGATTGGGGGCAGGGAGGAGAAGGAGACGACTGAGCATTAGATGGCTGGATGGCATCACTGACTTGATGGATGTGAGTCTGGGTGAACTCTGAGAGATGGTAATGAACAGGGAGGCCTGGTGTGCTTTGATTCATGGGGTGCAAAGAATTGGACATGACTGAGCGGCTGAACTGAACTGAACTGAAGAGAAAATGGAAATAGTAACATCACTAAAAACACTGAATCAATCCATCACGTAGGCTTATCCAAACCTCTTCAGTTACCTTTTTTCTCACATACACCACTTCTCCTTTTGTGATATTGTTAAGGAAAATTTTTTTTTCTACATGATCTTCATCAGCAACCCCACAAAATATTCTAACAGAGAAATAACTATGTAAAATCTGTACTGGCCATATAATACAACTTCAACCAAAGTCTATAGTTCCTCATCCAATCCCATTGTTACTCCTAGATTCCTCTATCGTGGAAATTATGGAGGCACCACTGATGTGATCACTAATCTAGAGCTAGACATCTTGGAATGTGAAGTCAAGTGGGCCTTAGAAAGCATCACTACAAACAAAGCTAGTGGAGGTGATGGAATTCCAGTGGAGCTGTTTCCAGTCCTGAAAGATGATGCTGTGAAAGTGCTGCACTCAATATGCCAGCCAATTTGGAAAACTCAGCAGTGGCCACAAGACTGGAAAAGGTCAGTTTTCACTCCAATCCCAAAGAAAGGCAGTGCCAAAGAATGCTCAGACTACCGCACAATTGCACTCATCTCACATGCTAGTAAAGTAATGCTCAAAATTCTCCAAGCCAGGCTTCAGCAATACGTGAACCATGAAGACCCTGATGTTCAAGCTGGTTTTAGAAAAGGCAGAGGAACCAGAGATCAAATTGCCAACATCCGCTGGATCATGGAAAAAGCAGGAGAGTTCCAGAAAAACATCTATTTCTGCTTTATTGACTATGCCAAAGCCTTTGACTGTATGGATCACAGTAAACTGTGGAAAATTCTGAAAGAGATGGGAATACCAGACCATCTGACCTGCCTCTTGAGAAATCTGTATGCAGGACAGGAAGCAACAGTTAGAACTGGACATGGAACAACAGACTGGTTCCAAATAGGAAAAGGAGTACATCAAGGCTGTGTATTGTCACCCTGCTTATTTAACTTCTATGCAGAATACATCATGAGAATGCTGGACTGGAAGAAGCACAAGCTGGAATCAAGATTGCCGGGAGAAATATCAATAACCTCAGACATGCAGATGATACCACCCTTATGGCAGAAAGTGAAGAGGAACTAAAAAGCCTCTTAATGAAAGTGAAAGAGGAAAGCGAAAAAGTTAGCTGAAGCTCGACATTCAGAAAACGAAGATCATGGCGTCCGGTCCCATCACTTCATGGGAAATAGATGGGGAAACAGTGGAAACAGTGTCAGACTTTATTTTTTGCGGCTCCAAAATCACTGCAGATGGTTACTGTAGCCATGAAATTAGAAGAAGCTTACTCCTTGGAAGAAAATTTACGATCAACCTAGACAGCATAATCAAAAGCAGAGGCATTACTTTGCCAACTAAGGTCCATCTAGTCAAGGCTATGGTTTTTCCTGTGGTCACGTATGGATGTGAGAGTTGGACTACAAAGAAAGCTGAGCGCCTAAGAATTGATGCTTTTGAGCCATGGTGTTGGAGAAGACTCTTGAGAGTCCCTTGGACTGCTAGGAGATCCAACCAGTCCATTCTAAAGGAGATCAGCCCTGGGATTTCTTTGGAGGGAATGATGCTAAACTGAAACTCCAGTACTTTGGCCACCTCATGCAAAGAGTTGACTCATTGAAAAGACTCTGATGCTGAGAAGGATTGGGGGCAGGAGGAGAAGAGGACGACAGAGGATGAGATGGCTGGACGGCATCATGGACTCGATGGATGTGAATCTGAGTGAACTCCAGGAGATGGTGATGGACAGGGAGGCCTGGCGTGCTGCGATTCATGGGATCACAAACAGTCGGACCCGACAGGGACTGAACTGAAGCGAACTGTCACCCTTTGTGTTCTGTAATGATTATGGTGAGTTTATCAGTCTCCTTACACTACTACCCTCTTTCTTCTTTATGCTTTGTTCAAAGAGTTTTCTTGTTAGAAGGGCCCCTCTTATCTTAGATATTACCTTTTCAAGGAAAGCTTTCCCACTTCCTGTTGTGAGGAGGATGCCCCTTGTATGCACTGTCACAGCACTCCATACTTTATATATCTTGTAAAGTCTTTCATATATTTATTTCAAACTATGCCATATAGACTGTAGTAGGTAATAGGATCCCATTGTGAGGCCTTGTTTTTCAAAATGGGTACACAATGCAGAATGTTGTGAGAGTTATTTTGTTCTTTTAAGAAACAATTTCTGTGCTACATAGCATGTTTCAATATGGAAAAATTATGGAACATTTTACAAAAACATTTTTTCAAACTAGTCTGTTATTCTAAATTGTCAAGGGTAGGCTAAAAGTATGGAATCATCATTACTTATGCATATATATGCAAGAATCATAAATAAGTATATCCAAACTATATACTAAAGTGATATAATTTATTTCATGAATTCATGAAATTTCAAATTAATATTTGAAAATCTACTAATATAATGTACTAAACAGCTAGGTAAAAACCAAAGCAAAACACATGGTTTTGTTAACTAGTAAAACATAACTAACAAGATGCCAAAAAGCATTTGATAAAATACAATACTCATTTTTGGTAAAATGAAAATCTTACTAATATAGGAGGATGCATAATTTAGATAATGAAGATTGTCTGTTTAAAAAATTATTTGATCACATAGTTCAAAATGAGAGTCTAGAACTCTAGAGTATATGCATAAAAATAATCAAAAGATTGTTATTAGACTATTATTATTACTTAACAATTTTTCCCCTTAATGATCCATCCAGTAGACTAGAATAAGAAAAAAAAATGATGTTGCATGGTCTGTCATATTTCAAGTTCAATTATTATTTAAATAGTTAAAACAGTTTTTTTTTCCTCTAGGCTGCTGGAATTCTGGATGCAACACATGTGAGAAGACACATCCTTACATGTCATACAAACAAAATTGTAATCTTAGAGAAGAGTAAAGAGAAAGGAAAGTGGCCATGGTATAGTATTAAAATGGAAGTTTCATAACTATAAAACGATCACAATTTATATACATATGGCTGAAAAAAGTCACAGCAAAATGTTAACTTGTTTTCTCTAGCATGTGGGACTTGGGTAATAATAGTAATTTTAATTAATTTTTTTATTCTCCAAATTCCCTTTAAGGAATGGATATTTTAATGAGTGTAAACATAAGAAATATTAAAAGTTTTTCTTTGAAGGAAATAGTGGCAAGGATTTGCCAAATCTTGTCCCTAGCTTTCATTAACATTCAAGAAACGATAAAAACAGGTAATGGAAAGGAAATTGGATAATTTTTTTGTTGATTTATTATATAGACTGACTTAATGCCATTTAATGTTTTGATTTCAGGTAATCGCTTCACAGAATTATCTCCTGAGCAGACACAATGACGTAGTCTTAATTCTTGAACACAATTCTAGAGTCTACTATTTAGAATGGCCTGAGTGGGCAGTATGGGCTGCATTTTATGAGGCACCCAATTGTATTACACAGTGAAAAGATAAGGCAGAGGAGATACCCATGGTGAGAAGTGTGAGGGATATTCATGAGAGCTATTACCTTGGCTTCTTTATCTCTGGCAAAATGAAAGTGAAGTCGCTCAGTCCGACTCTTTGCGACCCCGTAGACTGTAGCCCGCCAGGCTCCTCTGGCCATGGGATTCTCCAGGCAAGAATACTGAAGTGGGTTGCCATTTCCTTCTCCAGGGGATCTTCCCAACCCAGGGATCGTACCCGGGTCTCCTGCATTAGCAGGCAGATGCTTTATCCTCTGAGCCACCAGGGAAGGCCATCTCTGGCAAAAGGAGGTAAAATTTCAGCTTTTTGGCTCTGTTTTTGTGCATCTGTCTCCAAAGGATCATACTTTAGGTTGATGTTCATCTTTGGACATTGCCTACAGAAGGGAAGCAAACTCTGCTTTAGGACTTGGATCATGAAGTATTCACCCTTCTTGCTATGTTTATTGATAGAAGAAAGTAGTAGTTGTTTGTAAAACACATATACTTACCTAACTTTCTGATTTTAATGTGAGGAACCTCTTGAAACAAGCTGTGCCACTCTCTTCAGAAGGAAATCCAATGCAAGTATTAAGGATTGCTTGGTATTTCCCACTTCAGCTATGTTTTCCTTCTACTTATACAATAATGTATTCTTTGTGATATCAGACATTTCTAATGCTAGCTCTTGAGTGCATGTCCAAATTTATGAGCCCCAAAGTTGTTAATAACCAGCAATAGTGCTCTAGTCAGAACAAAGTATCTTCTCATTTTCCTACATTGTTTTGAGAATTTTGTTGGGTTTTCTCATTCACATTTCTGTGTGGAAATCAAGAACACTTCTTTGTTGCTGGAACCTTCAGTGAGCTAGACTCAGTACTGCGATTGTGTTCTTCATGCTCTGACCATCTCTAGGGATGTGCTAGAGTACAGTGGTCTTGTGTCTCAGAAAGCCTGTTGTGTCTTGATCCTCTTGCTCCATTTTCCCCTTAGCTATGTATTATGAAAGCACTTGGCTTGAAGGACCTAAACTTCAGTCTTGGCTCCTTGGTGTATTGGCTGTATAAACTTGGGTTAAACACAATCTCTTATCATGATGTGTCATGTAAAATGGGGGTAATGGTACTTCTTTCTAGAGGTTTTTTTGATCTGTTTTTTTAGGATTGATGTAATATACCTGAAAGTTCTTGACATAGATTGTGTGCACAATAGATGTTAGTTTAATCTGTACCCCTAGGCTGCTATTCTTTCATTTTCCATGATAAAAGTAACTTGTTTAAATTATGTTTGTGTATATCCATGATATTTTCTTCACTCAATAATACCTTAGTTTTTTTCATTGATGTATTCAGCACTTTAAAAATAAATTAAGTTATTCATAATTCCTAGTTCCCATTCATCTTTTCCTTTCTGGAAATACCTCTTTTAAATTTGTTCTAATGTTCCATATTAAATTTTCAGTATAGGATCCTCATCTTCTTCAGTTATAAAAGATAGCATGGCTATTTGGGGTTTCAGTTTTCAAAACAGGGAAAACATTCTAGCATGGCTATTTGGGGTTTCAGTTTTCAAAACAGGGAAAACATTCTTTTTCATCAGGGTTTCACTAACTTCTTGTGACAGTTGCTCCTCCTCCTCAATGAATGGCTTCTTAGTGTTCCTTCTAGAGCTATAGTCATACTCTGGGACTCACATTCAAGAATACCACAGTCACGGACAACTATAAGTCGTGGTAAAGAAAAGGAAAAAATAAAGCTTTCTGCCAAAACAGAATGCCATGTTATAAATTTACAGTAGTAAACTAATGTGTCACATGAATACTTTCCTGCCTCTGAGCCTTAAATATTTCCAGAGGCCCCACAGTGGTTCCGGTAGCCAATTTAAACACTTTGTTTTCTGCTAAGAGAATCTCTAATCCCAGAAGTGATTTAAAGTTGAATTTTTAAATAATATAGAAAGTTGTAACTTTCAGATGCATTAAGGTTGATATCTCTGAGAACTAATTGTACCAAAATTACTAACACTAATTTTCCTTCTCTGAATTTTGCTTCCCTGATTATACAAATAATACATATTCAGTATAGAAAATTTGATAAGTTCAGGAAAACCCAAAGGAAGAAATGGAAGTCATACATAATTATAGGATAAATATTAATATTTCCATATATATTTACATACCTGAGAGCACACTGTATTTCTTGAATTACTACCTGCTTTTTTATAATTAACAATATAGTGCATGTATTTTCCCACTATCATATTACTAAGTAATTTTAATCAATTTCATAATATCTTTAAATGATAAATAGCAAAAACATATAAGAATGGAGACTAAACAGTTTTTTGCTGGATTCTGAACAACTTTTCACTTTTTTTTTTTTTTTTGCTTTTTGGAAGTTGGAAGACTGAGGTCAGAGATTCCTTTCATTTTATTCCGTGTGTGTAAAAGCTGGTTTTCATTGTCAGAACGTATCACAAAGCCAGTTTTATGGAATGAAATATCAGTGTGAGGTAGTTTTTCTTTTGGGGTGAAGCAGATATAAGGGTGTGATAACCAACACTGTGGAAACACAGCCTCAAGGATGTTCAACACCCTTCTGCCATTGCTTCCCACTGTCCTTGCTCACTCCACTTATCTTCTGTTGACTTTCTGGCCCCTGATCCTGCCATGCACTTCTGAAAGGCCGTCACTGAACCATGTAAGATGCCAGGATTCTTGGCCTCCAGAGGAGAATTCAATCCAGGGTCAGAGACGAGGCTTGATCGCTCAGAGCTTTTGTGTAATAGAGTTTTATTAAAGTATGAAAGGGGTAGAGAAGGCTTCTGACATAGACATCAGGAAGGGCAGAAAGAGTGCTTCCTCATCAGTGTTAGCAATGGAGTTATATATTTTTAAATTACTATTACAGTGAATCAAAAGAATGTCTGGAGGTTGTAAAGACCTTACTAGACCCACTCCCATAATTTACAGTTTAAGATAACAGGATTAGCCAGAAGGTTTTTTCCAGAGACTGTCCTCAAGCAGGATACATTCTTGTTATATAATCCTAAGGAATGCAGAGGGAAAAGTGTTTGTCCTTTCTTCCTCCTTGAGAATTCCAGACCTCTATCTCCTTAGGGACCGCTGGACTTCTTAGCAACCTGCCTAGGAATTGACTCATTTCCCCTCCTTTCTTTTAGGAGAATTATGTTGCCAAGGGAAAACGGTATCATTTTCGTTCCATAACTACTTCCTGCTGTTGAGGGGCATGGTCTCTAAATTGTTGAGGCAACATATTCTCCTAACCCTCATATTGAGAATCTCTGATCCCGGGACCCCAAGTTATAGTTGGAGGAGGCTATGGCACTCATATGAGCCTGAACAACCATTTGTAACTTAAAAGCCTTCATGCGACTAGATACAAACTCTGTTTTACAGTTACAGATGTAAGGCAAAATAGTCATTAAACCAAGTTAAAATCAAAATTAAGAGTCACATTATGTCCATGGTTACATCAGTCCATCTTAGGATTGTTAGATGTCATCACAGAGTTGAAGAAAGTCCTTTCCTTGAAGTGGAGAAACCCACCATGGGAAGTCTTCAATTGATGAAGATGGGAGTGCTCTGCAGACCCTGCAATTAGACTGATTGTGGAATGTGGCATAGGAATGAGTCTAGGACAGGAAGGCATTGTCTTGACGGTCAAGACTCCAGGATTTTTAGAGTCAGCAGAAATAGGCTTACATAGATTTTCAGGCCCATCTGAAAAGTACAAAGTCAAAGCATAGAAAGTAAAGACATAAAATGACATCACTTAGTTCAGTCAGGGTGCCATCTCTTAATTCGAGTGTGATGTAACTGCAAATCAATTCCTGGCACTTTGACAGCTGTGGAGAAGAAAGAATATACTGGTAAGGGCCTTCCCAGACTTGAAGGATTGGCCCCCAGATCCCAATGTTTTTATTAGGACCTTGGTTCCTGGCTCAAATAGAGGCTTGCTTGACTCAGAGGCTGGGTCAGGAGTCACCTCCCAGAGTTCTATTAATGCCTGTTGAAAAGCTGACAGCTGAGTTACATAATTAGTTAATTCCAAGGCTTTAGGAAAGCTTTTCCATTGAGAATTTTCAGGAATTAGTAATTGGTCATCCGCAGACTGTAACCATCCTTTATCAGTGATCTTTGCTCCTCTTTTCTCATATCTTTCTAATTCTTCCTCAGTATATTGTGGTTTTTTTCCTGTTCCACAGGACCTGACCAGATCAAAGGCATCTACAGTGAAGGGGTTTCATAAAGTGCTTCTTTTCTGGCTTGACAGTCAGCCAGCTGATTACCTTTGGCTACTTTACTCCCATCCCTGCTCCTTTAAATTCTCAATGATGGGTTTTAACCCATCCTTAACCTCAGGTTTCAGTGGCTACTGGTTCTTATGTGGGATTAAGTGTGGGTCTTTGAGCTTGACAACTACAGGAATAGCATTTTGTGCTTGACCCACAAAATGATTTTCCATCAGCCCACACTCCGGGATTTACATTTTGTTCAGTTAAAGGGAGAGAAAGGGAGGGCTCCATATTCGTGAAAACAGAGGCATGGACCTCCCCAAAAGGGGTGAGGGAGACTCTGGCATGATCAGAAACTTGTGTGAAAATAGCACAGAGTCCCGTTTACAGCTTAAAGAACAACTGAAGTAATACCTTTTGGCTTGTTCAGATAGTCCCACTATGGAAGCGAATCAGGAAGAAGGTGGGCCAGGGGCTTCAGTAAGCACAGAGTAAGTTGCCCCAGTATCTAAAAGGAAATCGATGGATTGGCCCCCATAGTTATTAATACCCAGTGTTCCTCAGGTGTAATTAGTATGGGAGCTTGTGTGGGGACCCCTGGGCACCTTCATTCCTGATTGTCTTGAGAGTCCGAGCCCTGAAACCTATGCCTCTGGAGGCAGTCTCTCCTCCAGTGTGGTCCCTTGCAGACCAGACATGGGCTTCTGCCTGTTCCCCCCCACTTTTTTTTTTTTGCCTTTCTTTCTTCTCCTCATATTCCCTACCACAATAGACTGTTTGAGCCAGTTGCAACAGGTTATCTAAAGACTGATTTGGTCCATATGTCTGTTTTAATAGCTTATAGCAGATATCTGGAGCTGACTGAGTGAGAAATCTGTCTTTTTAAGATCACTCTTCCCTTTTCACTTTCGGGATCAATCTCAGTGAATCTGCGAAGGGCTTCTCTAAGTCTGTCTAGGATTTACCAGGAGCTTCCTTCTCCTCCTGTTCTATGTTTGCTAGTTTGGCATAGTTTAAAGTCTTAGCATGCGCTTGCCTGAGTCCTTCAAGAATACATCTGACAAAATGACTCTGATCCCATCTTCCTTTAGCCGTAATATACTCCTAGTCTAGTTCTATAGTTGAGACCACCTGATTCCCACTGGGGAGGGTGGCTATTTATCGTCCCTCTTCCCTACTGATTCATTACTAAGGTAATGAATGGTAATGAACTCGACTTTTTGAGTTCGGAGTCAGTTTTGTCCCAAGATATACAACACATCCTTCCAAGTAAGGTCATAAAGCAGAGTAACACCTTTAAAAGCTCTAATATATTTTTCTGCATCCTCTAAATTGTCTCCCAGATCCTCCTTGATTCTTTGTATTTCTTAATAAGAAAAGGGTTTATTAACTCTCATAGACTGATTATTTCTCCTGGTGGGTGCTTCATGAAGAGGTAACAGCTTATGTGGCTGTTCCTCAGCCTCTCTGGCTGCTCTGCACATACAGTCCCAGGGATAGATTGGAGAAACCTGCTTTTCTTTATCTCTTTGTCGCCTGTCTTCCATCTCATCCTATATTTCACCCTTAGTTTTTGCTGTCTGAGCATCTCTACTTCGATTGTCTGAGTTTCTCTTACTTCGATTGTCTGAGGTCATACTGAAACAGTTGTTTGGACCTCTACTTGGGCAGTTTGAATCTCAGTTTGGGTTTTTACTGAGACCAAGGCAACCCTTCTTGGGGGTGGTTCTCTGACTTTCAGTTTCCTCAGTTTGGAGCCCCAAGTACAGGGGCAAAGTAGGACAGGAGGGAGCTGAAGGATTCACACCCGAACCTATACCCTTAGGACGTAAGTCTGGCATACCTCCAAGAGAGAAAAAGGGCAACACATATGCTACTTCTACACATTTCCTTTGTTTTCTACAGAACTGGTCTAATTGTAAAACAATAATTGAGATCCTTCAACAGGTCAGCATTCCCTGTCTTCTAAAGAATACTGTGGCCATTCAGTATCACAGAATATCAGGAGTGCCTTCTTTAAGCTCTGGGGATCAAATCTATCCCTGTTTTTCAGGATACAGTTCAAAGGTGTGAGACTGGAATTGTTCAACCCCATCTGTAAGAGAGGAAAAAATAAGCGACAAGCACTATCTTTCTATCGGAGGTGTCCTTCCCTGCTCTAGATGAGGATGTAGACAGACTTTATACCAAAGCTTTCCTTCCCGGGTTGGACTTAGTCTGTCCCTTACTGATGCAGGTGCCATACTCATCCCTCCTGGTTCTACCACTGAGATGGGGTGGAGATGCACCAGATGTAGACCTGATGGTATCACAGACTGATGTCCAGTTCCTCACCATTAAAACCTTGCTTGCCTCTGATGCCACCCAGGGTGCAATCAGAATAACCTTCCAAAATGTCTCCCAAGCTAAGACCTCTGGGGGAAACATTCATCACCTGAGTGCCTGTGCATGGCCCTGAGTATATTCCTGACCACAATAAGACTAGTATGAGCGTCACCACACCAGTACAAGCGATAGCAAAAGAGAGGTGAAGGGCTGGCCAGTGACGAAAAAGTAATTTTTGTCCTTGAGTTATTAGGGCCAGTCCTTCCAGTTCATTCCCACAATTCCACAGAAAGAATAACTAAGGAGTTGGACAAAAGCCACTGGAAAGCCTCCTCTGGTCCACTAAGAGCTAGTGTTATCAAAGGAAGAAACTCATTGCACTTCCAATCTGAGTAACCTTTAACCTCAGATATGCTCTTGGAGCTAGAGATCCATCTAGCTTTCAAACTTTTGACTCCTAGTGAGGATAGGTGCTTCCTGACTACCAATCCAAGTTTGGGACCTAAGTAACAAACAGTACACAGTAACAGCATAGATCACAAGTCCCTTGAAAGTCTGTGATCCGAGAGATAGGTTCAGTTCAGTTCAGTCGCTCAGTTGTGTCTGACTCTTTGTGACCACATGAATCGCAGCACGCCAGGCCTCCCTGTCCATCACCATTTCTCGGAGTTCACTCAGACTCACGTCCATCGAGTCCGTGGTGCCATCCAGCCATCTCATCCTCGGTCATCCCCTTCTCCTCCTGCCCCCAATCCCTCCCAGCATCAGAGTCTTTTCCAGTGAGTCAACTCTTCGCATGAGGTGGCCAAAGTACTACAGTTTCAGCTTTAGCATCGTTCCTTCCAAAGAAATCCCAGGATTGATCTCCTTCAGAATGGACTGGTTGGATCTCCTTGCAGTCCAAGGGACTCTCAAGAGTCTTCTCCAACACCACAGCTCAAAAGCATCAATTCTTCGGTGCTCAGCCTTCTTCACAGTCCAACTCACATCCATACATGACCACAGGAAAAACCATAGCCTTGACTAGACGGACCTTAGTTGGCAAACTAATGTCTCTGCTTTTGAATATACTATCTAGATTGGTCATAACTTTTCTTCCAAGGAGTAAGTGTCTTCTAATTTCATGGCTGCAGTCACCATCTGCAGTGATTTTGGAGCCCCCCAAAATAAAGTCTGACACTGTTTCCACTGTTTCCCCATCTATTTCCCATGAAGTGATGGGACTGGATGCCATGATCTTCATTTTCTGAATGTTGAGCTTTAAGCCAACTTTTTCACTCTCCTCTTTCACTTTCATCAAGAGGCTTTTAGCTCCTCTTCACTTTCTGCCATAACGATGGTGTCATCTGCATATCTGAGGTTATTGATATTTCTCCCGGCAATCTTGATTCCCCCAGCTTGTGTTTCTTCCAGCCCAGCGTTTCTCTTGATGTACTCTGCATAGAAGTTAAATAAGCAGGGTGACAATACACAGCCTTGACGTACTCCTTTTCCTATTTGAAACCAGTATGTTGTTCCATGTCCAGTTCTAACTGTTGCTTCCTGTCCTGCATACAGATTTCTCAAGAGGCAGGTCAGGTGGTCTGGTATTCCCATCTCTTTCAGAATTTTCCACAGTTGATTGTGATCCACACAGTCAAAGGCTTTGGCATAGTCAATAAAGCAGAAATAGATGTTTTTCTGGAACTCTCTTGCTTTTTCCATGATCCAGCGGATGTTGGCTATTTGATCTCTGGTTCCTTTGCCTTTTCTAAAATCATCTTGAACATCAAGAACTTCACGTTCACATATTGCTGAAGCCTGACTTGAAGAATTTTGAGCATTACTTCACTAGCATGTGAGATGAGTGCAATTGTGCAGTAGTTTGAGCAATCTTTGGCATTGCCTTTCTTTGGGATTGGAATGGAAACTGAACTTCTCCAGTCCTGTGGCCACTGCTGAGTTTTCCAAATTGGCTGGCATATTTAGTGCAGCACTTTCACAGCATCATCTTTCAGGATTTGAAACAGCTCCACTGGAATTCCATCACCTCCACTAGCTTTGTTTGTAGTGATGCTTTCTAAGGCCCACTTGACTTCACATTGCAAGATGTCTGGCTCTAGATAAGTGATCACATCATCATGATTATCTGGGTCGTGAAGATCTTTTCTGTACAGTTCTTCCGTGTATTCTTGCCACCTCTTCTTAATATCTTCTGCTTCTGTTAGGTCCAGACCATTTCTATCCTTTATTGAGCCCATCTTTGCATGAAATGTTCCCTTGGCATCTCTAATTTTCTTGAAGAGATCTCTAGTCTTTCCCATTCTGTTCTTTTCCTCTATTTCTTTGCATTGATCGCTGAAGAAGGCTTTCTTTTCTCTTCTTGCTATTCTTTGGAACTCTGCATTCAGATGCTTATATCTTTCCTTTTCTCCTTTGCTTTTCACCTCTCTTCTTTTCATAGCTATTTGTAAGGCCTCCCCAGACAGCCATTTTGCTTTTTTGTATTTTTTTTCCATATGGATGGTCTTGATCCCTGTCACCTGTACAGTGTCATGAACCTCATT
Source organism: Nanger dama (assembly GCA_917880005.1). Taxonomy (NCBI): domain Eukaryota; kingdom Metazoa; phylum Chordata; class Mammalia; order Artiodactyla; family Bovidae; genus Nanger; species Nanger dama. The sequence continues at coordinate 21,017,156 of CAKJTW010000025.1, read as the reverse complement.
CCTTAGTTCATCAGGTACTCTATCTATCAGATCTAGGCCCTTAAATCTATTTCTCACTTCCACTGTATAATCATAAGGGATTTGATTTAGGTCATACCTGAATGGTCTAGCGGTTTCCCCTACTTTCTTCAATTTAAGTATGAATTTGGTAATAAGGAGTTCATGATTGGAAATTATGAAAGTCAAAGAGACTGGGAAGTTTGACTGAGAAAGGAGAGTTCGGTCCACTCGCTTTGCCCATTTCTGGTCAGTCCCCAAAGGAGAGACATTGGGTGCTTCTTGGCATTGGCAGGTCAGAATAAAACCCTGAAACGTTTCTGCCATAAGCTTTATGAGGTCACTTGAGGAACCACAGAGCTGGGCTCCTCACTTGCTTCATGCAGGGCATGTCATTCACTTACACAAGCATACTGTAGGGTTAGTAACGTACAGCAGAAAATGTGTTTGCTAGGAGAACAAAGAACTAGAGCGCCAAGCATCCTTACCTTGTTCTGAAGAATCCTAGATGAGCCCTCAAGATGAAAGGCTGTTGCTGAACCATGAAAGATGCCAGGATTCTTGGCCTCTGGAGGAGAAGAATTCAAGCCGGGGCAGAGACAAGGCTTGATCACTCAGAGCTTTTGTGTAATAGAGTTTTATTAAAGTATAAAAGGGATAGAGAAAGCTTCTGACATACACATCAGAAGGGGGGCAGAAAGAGTGCCCCCTTGTTAGTGTTAGCAATGGAAGTTATATACTTTTAAATTACTTATTACAGTGAATCAAAAGAATGTCTGGAGGTTGTAAAGACTTTACTAGACCCACTCCCATAATTTACAATTTAAGATAACAGGATTAGCTAGAAGGTTTTTTCCAGAGACTGTCCTCAAGCAGGATACATTATTGTTATATGTAGGAATGTAGAGGAAAAAATGTTTGTCCTTTCTTCCTCCTTGAGAATTCCAGACCCCTGTCTCCTTAGGGACCGCTGGACTTTTTAGCAACCTGCCTAAGAATTGACTCTCTTACTCTGTTTGTTTGGGTCAGTAAGACTGAAGTTTTCTCTCTGAATTTTAGGCACTTTGTGGTGGTGACTGTCCTTCCCTTATCTTAAAATCTCTAAAACGGAAACTCACACAGTGCCATTCCTTCTTATAAAAGTTGACTGCCCTCGTTCATTTTCTGGACGTTTTTGGCCGCTTCAGGAAGGTCTTGTTTTGTTTTTTTATTGTGATTAAAAACTAACATGAAATATAAACCCTGCGTAACAAAACTTTAAGTGTACAGTGCAGTATTGTTAACTAGAGCACAATTTGTTCAGCACATCTGGAGAACTTACCCCTCTTAGATATCTGAAATTTTATAGTAAAAACAACTTCATCTTTACTCCTCATCTCAGCCTGTAGCAACCACCATTCTATTCTCTGCTTCTGTGAGTTTTACAGTTTTAAATTCTTAGATGTCCTTTGGAATTAAGAACTATGACTAGAGAATCTACCCAGGAGAGAAATTTCTGTGTCATGATTTATATACATATTCATCTTTTTGTAATTTTGGGGTTAATTTTAATAGTTAAAATTGTTTCTTTTATTTTCATTTGCTTTTGGGATATATATTCATCTTTACTAAATTTCCAAATTTGTACCCTAAGAGAAGTGAATAAGAGCTCCTTTTGCACCATATTCTTGTCAATACAATCTAGTCTGGTTATTTTGGAGAAGCATTCTTTCAGCCTTATAGAACAAGAGATATCATTTGAAGTGTGTTGGAAATATATAAGGTAGACATAAGAATACCCATCTTAATGCAGAGTTCCAGAGAATAGCAAGGAGAGATAAGAAAGCCTTCCTAAGTGAACAATACAAATAATTAGAGAAAAATAATAGAATGGAAAAGACTAGAGATCACTTCAAGAAAATTAGAGATACCAAGGAACATTTCATGGAAAGATGGGCAACAATAAAGGGCAGAAATGGTATGGACTTAACAGAAACAGAAGATATTAAGAAGAGATGGCAAGAATACACAGAAGAGCTATACAAAAAGATTTTATTTTATTTTTTTTTCGTATGACAGTGATGGTGTAATCACTGACCTAGAGCCAGACATCTGTGAAATCAAGTGGGCCATCACTATGAACAAAGTTAGTGGAGGTGATAGAATTCTAGTTGAGCTATTTCAAATCCTAAAAGATGATGCTGTGAAAGTGCTGCACTCAATGTGCCAGCAAATTTGAAAAATTCAGCAGTAGCCACAGTAAAACTGGAAAAGGTCATTTTTATTCCAAATCCAAAGAAGGGCAATGCCAAAGAATGTTCAAACTACTGCACAATTGCACTCTTTTCATGTGGTAGCAAAGTAATGCTCAAAATCTGTCAAGCTAGATTTCAACAGTATGTGAACTGAGAACTTCCAGATGTACAGGTTGCATTAAGAAAAGGCAGAGGAGCCAGAGAGCTAATTACCAAAACCTGCTGGATCATAGAAAAAGCAAGAGAATTCCAGAAAAACATCTACTTCTGCTTCATTGATTACAGCAAAGCCTTTGGCTTTGTAATCACAACAAACTGTGGGAAATTCTTAAAGAGATGGGAACACCAGACTACCTTACCTTCCTCCTGCAAAACCTCTGTGCAGGTCTCAAGAAGCAACAGTTAGAACTGGACATGGAACAATGGACTTGTCCCAAATTAGGTAACGAGTATGTCAAGACTGTATATTGTCACCCTGCTTATTTAACTTATATGCAGAGTATATCATGCAAAATGCCAGGTTGGATGAAGCACAAGCTGGAATCAAGATTTGGGGGAGAAATATCAATAGCCTCAGATATGCAGATAATACCACCCTTAGCAGAAAGCAAAAAGGAACTCAAGAGCCTCTTCTTGAAGGTGAAAGAGGAGAGTGAAATAGTTGGCTTAAAACTCAACATTGAAAAAACTAAGATCATGTCATTGGGTCCTATCACTTCATGGCAAATAGATGGGGAGACAGTGGAAACAATGAGATACTTTATTTTCTTGAGTTCCAAAATCACTGCAGATGGTGACTGCAGGCATAAAATTAAAAGACTCTTGCTCCTTGGAAAAAAGCAATGACAAATCCAGACAGAATATTAAAGAAGCAGAGACATCACTTTTCCAAGAAAGGTCCATATAGTCAAAGCTATGGTTTTTCCAGTAGTCGTGTGCAGTGTGAGAGCTGGACAATAAAAAATGTTGAGTGCTGAAGAATTGATGTCTTCAAACTGTGACACTGGAGAAGACTCTTGAGAGTTCCTTGAACTGCACGGAGATCAAGCCAGTCAATCCTAAAAGAAATCAACCCTGAATAGTCACTGGAAGGACTAATGCTGAAGCTGAATATCCAATACTTTGGCCACCTGTGTGAAGAGCTGACTTATTGGAAAAGACTTTGAAGCTGGGAAGGATTGAAGGCAGGAGGAGAAGGGCACAGCAGAGGATGAGATGGTTGCTTGGCATCACTGACTCAATGGGCATGAATTTGAGCAAACTCTGGGAGATTGTGAAGGGCAGGGTGACATGCTGCAGTCCATGGGGTCTAAATGAGTTGGATATGACTGAGTGACAACAACAACAATAGACATTAAGAAAGATATTTCTACTTGGTTTTGTCACAGGTTTGTTGATGGTTTAGTTGCTAAGCCATGGACTGTAGCCTGTGATTTTTCCTCTGTCCATGGGATTCTCTAGGCACGAATACTGAAGTTGGGTGCTGTTTCCTTCTCCAGGGGATCTGCATGACCCAGGAATTGAATCCAGGTCTCCTGCATTGAAGGCAAATTCTTTACTGACTGTGCTACGAGGGGAGGCCCTGTCACAAGTTTGCTGCTAAGTCACTTCAGTTGTGTCCGACTCTATGCGACCCCATAGACTGGACTATGCAGCCCACCAGGTTCCGCTGTCCCTGGGATTCTCCAGGCAAGAACACTGGAGTGGGTTGCCATTTCCTTCTCCAGTACATGAAAGTGAAAAGTGAAAGTGAAGTCGCTCAGTTGTGTCCAACTCTTAGCAACCCCATGGACTGCAGTGCACCAGGCTCCCTCCATCCATGAGATTTTCCAGGCAAGAGTACTGGAGTGGGGGTGCCATTGCCTTAGGTTCACGCAGATCTGGAGAGGGAAGCAGGACAGGTGGAGTCCAATGCTGGCCCAATAGGTCAGTAAGGAAAGTTATTGCATATATGAGCTCTCCATGTTTATAAGTTGTTGGTGCATCCCTGTGCAGGTATTTTCAGAATTCCTTTGTAAACATTGCTGAAGGAATTGTATTTTTATTATATTCTGAGACCACTAGATGGTGGCATAGATTAGCTTTTTTCTTCATTCTTTTTGCATCCATATCTGGATGTGGGATTATGGGATTAATTTTACCTGATCTGGCTTATTTGCTCTTCAGAATGTCAGTTCATTTTCCTCATGGCAATAAAATAGATTTTGTGTTTCTCCATATATCTCCATATTATTGTTATATTTTACTGTTTAACTATTTTGGGGTTATGCAGTATCTTATTTTAATTTTTTTGGTTTCTTTGGTAACTTGTGATATTATTTTTATATTTTTGTTGGTATTGTGGTTCCTTTGCAGTTGTTATGGGATAGCTTATAGTTTTAGAAACATTCTGTACTAGCCACTTCTGTGTGTGTGTGTGTGTGTGTGTGTGTGTTTACTACAGATAAATTCTCCCATTTATGTGTAATGTTTAAACTGTCTTAATAGTGTCTTTTCTCATATGGAACTTTTAATTTCAAGGAGGCTAATTTTGTCATTCTTTTCACTTTTTTAAAAACTGAGGATAGGTGATTTTTTTTTTTTTTTTTTTTAAAAATTTGGCTCTGCTGGTCTTAATTGTGGCATGCAGGATCTATTTCCTGATCAAACCCTGGCAAATGCATTGGGAGCCTGGAATCTTAACCACTGGACCACCAGGGAAGTCCCCTTACTTTTTGTGTCTTATTTAATAAATACTATTCCTGCCCATATACTATAGTGATATTTTCCCATAATTTCCTATAGAAGTTCTAGAATTTTAACTGTTTAGAACTTGGCTATTCAGTCCTTCTAAATTTACATGTGGTATAATATGAGGTAGACATCTATTGGTATCTTTTTTTGTCAATACAAGTAATCAATGTATGTGCTCTATGCTTAGTTGCTTAGTTGTGTCTGATGCTTTGTGACCCCATGGACTGTAGCCCGCCGGGCTCCTTTGTCCATGAGGATTCTCCAGGCAAAATACTGGAGTGGGTTGCCATGACCTCCTCCTTGGGATCTTCCCAACCCAGGGATCGAATCCAGGTCTCCAGCATTGTAGCAGATTTTTACTGTCTGAGCCACCAGGGAATCCCATGAATAAACAATGTTACACAATTTATCAGATAGTTCTTTTAACATGTACTGATTTCCATATCAGTCATCAAACCCCCTGATAATACATGTTATCAAACTCTTATAGATATCTAGAATGTTCTTAGACTTTTTATCCTATTCTGTTGATTCTTCTGTTTTCTGTCTTCATTGATACTGTATTATTTAAATATCTACAACTTTGTATCCAGTCATGAGATCTGGTATAGTGATTACCGTTCTTATTTTGCAATATTTTCATCCTGGAGTTTGTTTTTTCATGGTGATTCTTAGTCTTTTATTCTTTATGTAAATTTTAGGATTAGCTTAATATCCAAACAGGGGAAATAAAACCTCACTCTGTTAACTTTTAAAAGAAATTGTATTAATAGAGAGATTGTTGGGGATAAATATTTTTAATTTCCTGACTATACAGAAAATATAGCTTCCTGTTTACTGTTTTTAAAATAAAGATTAACAATTTTTTTTCTCATAAAGTACTTGTACTCTTTTGATTAGATTTATTCATAGGCATTTTTACATATATGTTGTTACTGTGAATGAAGTTATATTTAAGATAATTTTTTGACCTTTGTGACTGATACCAGGAACACAATTATTGAATATCTATCTTTGATTTGCAACCATTATTAACCTAGAAAATAATGGGTTATCTGGGTTAACCCCAGATAATAATGGGTTATTAACCCAGATAATAATGGGTTATGGCTCAGTTGTGTCTGACTCTTTCAACCCCATGGACTACACAATCTATGGAATTCTTCAGGCCAGAAAACTGGAGTGGGTAGCCTTTCCCTTCTCCAGGGAATCTTCCCAACTCAGGGATCGAACCCAGGTATCTTGCATTACAGGCAGATTCTTTACCAACTGAGCTATCAGAGAAGCCCATTTATCTTTTATTTGCAACCATTACTAACCAGATGACTTGTTTATAATTTTTCTTCATTTTCTGTGTATATAATTGTATTGTCTGGGACAATGATAATTTCATTTCTGCCTTTGTAATACTTAATCTTATTTCTTCTTCTTTTAAAAATTTGATTCTAGACTTGAGCTGATTAAGTTGCTTGTGTGTGTGTGTATATATATATATATATATATTTTTTATTTTATAACTTTTTAAAAAATGTTATTTTTACTTTATTCTGCTTTACAATACTGTATTGGTTTTGCCATACATTGACATGAATCCGCCATAGGTGTAAAGTTGCTTGTATATTTCTGAGATTAGTTGTTTGTCAGTTGCTTCATTTGCTATTATTTTCTCCCATTCAGAAGGCTGTCTTTTCACCTTGCTTATAGTTTCCTTTGTTGTGCAGAAGCTTTTAATTTTAATTAGATCTCATTTGTTTATTTTGGCGTTTATTTCAAGTATTCTGGGAGGTGGATCATAGAGGATCCTGCTGTGATTTATGTCGGAGAGTGTTTTGCCTATGTTCTCCTCTAGGAGTTTTATAGTTTCTGGTCTCACATTTAGATCTTTAATCCATTTTGAGTTTATTTTTGTGTATGGTGTGACATTTCTCCAAAGAAGACATATGGATGGCTACAAACACATGAAAAGATGCTCAACATCACTCATTATCAGAGAAATGCAAATCAGAACCATAATGAGGTACCATTTCACACCAGTCAGAATGGCAGCGATCCAAAAGTCTACAAGCAATAAATGCTGGAGAGGGTGTGGAGAAAAGGGAACCCTCTTACACTGCTGGTGGGAATGCAAACTAGTACAGCCACTATGGAGAACAGTGTGGAGATTCCTTTAAAAATTGCAAATAGAACTGCCTTATGATCCAGCAATCCCACTGCTGGGCATACACACCGAGGAAACCAGAAATTGAAAGAGACACGTGTACCACAATGTTCATTGCAGCATTGTTTATAATAGCCAGGACAACCTAGATGTCCATTAACAGATGAATGGATAAGAAAGCAGTAGTACATATACACAATGGAGTATTAGCCCTTAAAAAGAATAAATTTGAATCAGTTCTAATGAGATGGATGAAACTGGAGCCTATTATACAGAGTGAAGTAAGCCAGAAAGAAAAACACCAATACAGTATACTAACACATATATATGGAATTTAGAAAGATGGTAATGATGACCTTGTATGCGTGTATGCGAGACAGTAAAAGAGACACAGATGTTTAGAACAGACTTTTAGACTCTGGGAGAGGGAGAGGGTGGGATGATTTGGGAGAATGGCATTGAAACATGTATACTATCAGGTAAGAAATGAATTGCCAGTCTGTGTTCAATACAGGATACAGGATGCTTGGGGCTGGTGAACGGGGATGATCCAGAGAGATGATATGGGGTGGGAGGTGGGAGGGGGGTTCAGGATTGGGAACTCATGTACACCCATGGCTGATTCATGTCAATGTATGGCAAAAACCAATACAGTATTGTAAAGCAAAATAAAGTAAAAATAAAAATAAAAGAAAAAATATGGATACCTTAAAAATAAATTTGATTCGAGTCCAGTGTTATAGAAGAAGCAAACCCAGGTATTTAAAATCTCATGTTGAGCACTAAAATGAATATATTTAATATTTCATCATTAACTATGATGTTTGCTGTGGATTTTGACTGGGTATCTTGTCAGGTTGAAAAAGATTGTTTCTGTTCTAATTTGCCAAGATTAAAAAAATTATAATTGCATGTTGAATTTGTCAAATGGTTTTCCTGCATTTATTAAAATGGTTATTTTTTCTTCTTAAATTGATACTGTGGATTATTAATGTTGTGTGAAAATGAACACATTTTCTAATGTTAAAACTTTCTTGATTCCCTGGAATAACTCCTACTTAGACACTGGGTGTTATTACTCAGTATATTACAGGATTATGTTTGATATTTTTATATCAAACATAAAAACATAAATTTTTATATTTATGTTTTATATTTATGTTTAATAAAAACATAAAAACATAAATTTTTATATTTATGTTTATAGTAGAGTGACATACTTTTCTTTGTATTATTCTTATGCAGTTTTTGTTCCACTTTATACTAGGCTCAAAGTATTAGTTTGAGATGCTCTTCTGATTTTTATATGTTCTGAAATAAGTGCATATAATAAAGTTTTTCTATTCTTTAAATTTTATTAGACATTTCAAGGGGAATTGTTCTGTCCTGGCAATTTTTCAAGCAATTTATTCAGTAATTCCTTGTCTTTGTTTTTTGTTAGTGTTTGAATTGAATGCTTAGAGTATCAAATTTCAATTTTTCTTATTTTCATATTATGTATATGTGTGACATGTGTGTGCTGTGCTTAGTTGCTCAGTCATGTCTGACTCTTTTGAACCCATGGACTATTGCCTGCCAGGCTTTTCTGTCCATGGGGATTCCCCAGGCAAGAATATTGGAGTGGGTTGTCATGCCTGCCTCCAGGGGATCTTCCCAACCCAGGGATCAAACCCAGGTCCTCCTCATTGCAGGCGGATTCTTTACCATCTGAGCCACCAGGGAAGCCCATGACATGTATATATGTTGTAAATAGAGACGGAAATATCTATTTATTCATACTTAGAAATTTCCTTTCAGAGTTAACCTGTATCAACTGATTTTATTGGAATTCTGTTGTTTTAGTTAGAAATTGTGCTTAAGTAATATTAATTGTCCAATATTTATTGAGACTTTCTTTGTATTTTAAACGTGTATTCTTTAGTGTTTGAATATAAAGTTTTATAAATCTTACACATTATGTATTTCATGTATTATTATCTATATCTTTTTATATTATTATATTTTAATTAATCTTATTTACTGTTGAGTTGCTCAGTCGTGTCCGACTCTTTGCGAGCCCATGAATCGCAGCACGCCAGGCCTCCCTGTTCATCACCATTTCTCGGAGTTCACTCAGACTCACGTCCATCGAGTCCGTGGTGCCATCCAGCCATCTCATCCTTGGTCATCCCCTTCTCCTCCTGCCCCCAATCCCTCCCAGCATCAGAGTGTTTTCCAATGAGTCAACTCTTCGCATGAGGTGGCCAAAGTACTGGAGTTTCAGCTTTAGCATCATCCCTTCCAAAGAAATCCCAGGGTTGATCTCCTTCAGAATGGACTGGTTGGATCTCCTTGCAGACCAAGGGACTCTCAAGAGTCTTCTCCAACACCACAGCTCAAAAGCATCAATTCTTCGGTGCTCAGCCTTCTTCACAGTCCAACTCTCACATCCATACATGACCACAGGAAAAACCATAGCCTTGACTAGACGGACCTTAGTCGGCAAAGTAATGTCTCTGCTTTTGAATATACTATCTAGGTTGGTCATAACTTTTCTTCCAAGGAGTAAGCATCTTCTAATTTCATGGCTGCAGTCACCATCTGCAGTGATTTTGGAGCCCCCCAAAATAAAGTCTGACACTGTTTCCACTGTTTCTCCATCTATTTCCCATGAAGTGATGGGACCGGATGCCATGATCTTCGTTTTCTGAATGTTGAGCTTTAAGCCAACTTTTTCACTCTCCTCTTTCACTTTCATCAAGAGGCTTTTTAGCTCCTCTTCACTTTCTGCCATAACGGTGGTGTCATCTGCATATCTAAGGTTATTGATATTTCTCCCTGCAAACTTGATTCCCGCTTGTGTTTCTTCCAGTCCAGCATTTCTCATGATGTACTCTGCATAGAAGTTAAATAAGCAGGGTGACAATATACAGCCTTGACGTACTCCTTTTCCTATTTGGAACCCGTCTGTTGTTCTATGTCCAGTTCTAACTGTTGCTTCCTGTCCTGCATACAGATTTCTCAAGAGGCAGGTCCGATGGTCTGGTATTCCCATCTCTTTCAGAATTTTCCACAGTTGATTGTGATCCACACAGTCAAAGGCTTTGGCATAGTCAATAAAGCAGAAATAGATGTTTTTCTGGAACTCTCTTGCTTTTTCCATGATCCAGCTGATGTTGACAATTTGGTCTCTGGTTCCTCTGCCATTTCTAAAACTAGCATGAACATCTGGAAGTTCACGGTTCACTAATTACTGAAGCCTGGCTTGGAGAATTTTTTACTAGTGTATGAGATGAGTGTAATTATGTGGTAGTTGGAGCATACTTTGGCATTGCCTTACTTTGTGATTGGAATGAAAACTGACCTTTTCCAGTCCTGTGGCCACTGCTGAGTTTTCCAAACTGGCTGGCATATTGAGTGCAGCACTTTCACAGCATCATCTTTCTTGAAACAGCTCCACTGGAATTCCATCACCTCCACTAGCTTTGTTCATAGTGATGCTTTCTAAGTCCCACTTGACTTCACATTGCAAGATGTCTGGCTCTAGAGTAGTTATCACATCATCATGATTATCTGGGTCGTGGAAGATCTTTTCTGTGCAGTTCTTCCATGTATTCTTGCCACCTCTTCTTAATATCTTCTGCTTCTGTTAGGTCCAGACCATTTCTGTCTTTTATTGAGCCCATCTTTGCATGAAATGTTCCCTTGGTATCTCTAATTTTCTTGAAGAGATCTCTAGTCTTTCCCATTCTGTTCTTTTCCTCTAGTTCTTTGCATTGATCGCTGAAGAAGGCTTTCTTTTCTCTTCTTGCTATTCTTTGGAACTCTGTATTCAGATGCTTATATCTTTCCTTTTCTCCTTTGCTTTTCACCTCTCTTCTTTTCACAGCTATTTGTAAGGCCTCTCCAGACAGCCATTTTGCTTTTTTGCATTTCTTTTCCATGGGGCTGGTCTTGATCCCTGTCTCCTATACAATGTCATGAACCTCATTCCATAGCGCACAGGCACTCTATCTATCAGATCTAGGCTCTTAAATCTATTTCTCACTTCCATTGTATAATCATAAGGGATTTGATTTAGGTCATACCTGAATGGTCTAGCAGTTTTCCCTACCTTCTTCAATTTGAGTCTGAATTTGATAATGAGGAGTTCATGATCTGAGCCACAGTCAGCTCCTGGTCTTGTTTTTGTTGACAGTATAGAGGTTCTCCATCTTCGACTGCAACGAATATAATCAATCTGATTTCGGTGTTGACCATCTAGTGATGTCCATGTGTAGAGTCTTCTCCTGTGCTGTTGGAAGAGGGTATTTGCTATGACTAGTGCATTTTCTTGGCAAAACTCTATTAGTCTTTGCCTTGCTTCATTCCGGATTCCAAGGCCAAATTTGCCTGTTATTCCAGGTGTTTTTTGACTTCCCACTTTAGCATTCCAGTCCCCTATAATGAAAAGGACATCTTTTTTGGGTGTTGTTTCTAAAAGGTCTTGTAGTTCTTCATAAAACTGTTCAACTTCAGCTTCTTCAGCATTACTGGTTGGGGCATAGACTTGGATAACTGTGATATTGAATGGTTTGTCTTGGAAACGAACAGAGATCATTCTGTTGTTTTTGAGATTGCATCCAAGTACTGCATTTCAGACTCTTTTGTTGACCATGATGGCTACTCCATTTCTTCTGAGGGATTCCTGCCTGCAGTAGTAGATATAATGGTCATCTGAGTTAAAGTCACCCATTCCAGTCCATTTTAGTTCGCTGATTTCTGTAATGTCGACGTTCACCCTTGCCATCTTTTGTTTGACCACTTCCAATTTGCCTTGATTCATGGACCTGACATTCCAGGTTCCTATGCAATATTGCTCTTTACAGCATCGGACCTTGCTTCTATCACCAGTCACATCCACAGCTGGGTGGTGTTTTTGCTTTGGCTCCATCCCATTATTCTTTCTGGAGTTATTTCTCCAGTGATCTCCAGTAGCATATTGGGCACCTAATGACCTGGGGAGTTTCTCTTTTCGTATCCTATCATTTTGCCTTTTCATACTGTTCATGGGGATGGGGTTCTCAAGGCAAGAATACTGAAGTGGCTTGCCATTCCCTTCTCCAGTGGACCACATTCTGTCAGCCCTCTCCACCATGACCCACCAGTCTTGGGTTGCCCCACATGCGTAGCTTGGTTTCCCTGAGGTAGACAAGACATCATATATTCTATTTTCACATTTATATACTGATTAGTTTGACTGAGGTGTGTATTAAAATCACCTATTTTTATTTAGTGTCTTCACAAAGTTTGAGGTTTTTTTTTTAATAATTAAGATTTTTGTTTTCTTTATTTTTTGTAAAAGCAATTTTATATATTTCTTCATATATTTATTTATTTTTGTTAATGTTTATTATTTGCTATCTTTCTTTTCGTTTTACTCTTTCCATCAGGTTAAATTTACTTCCTCCTTTGTTTAATAGTTCACTCAGTATGTTCTTTGAATGATAAACAGCTCTCATTTCTTGTCCAAAAAGTAATTGTGTTCAGTCTTGAAAGATAATTTAGTTACTTCAGTTTACAGTTAGTTTGCTTCAGTAATTTGAAGATTGATTCCATTATCATTTGCATTCTATTTTGCTGATGACATATTTTATTCTTTATGCATATAATAAGTACTCATAAAATAGAATTATTTGTTATTAAAAACAGATTGTGCTTCCTTTTAAAAAATCTAAATAAATGCTGTGTAGAAAACATTATGACTTCTTTTTAGACCAACTTCCATGTTTATTATTGTACTAGCTCTGCTAACATATTTTACATTATTGTTATAAATATTAGCACTCATTTATTTAGTATCAGTTGATTCCTGGGTTGGGAAGATACTTTCAAGAAGGAAATGGCAACCCACACCAGTATTCTTGCAGAAAATCTCATCAAGAGGAGCCTTGCAGGCTAGATCCATAAGGTTGCAAAGAGTAGGACATGACTGAAGCAACTTAGCATGCATGCACAAAATCTCTTATGGGACTTCCCAGGTGGTACTAGCGGTAAAGAATCCACCTGCCAGTGCAGGAAAAGAGACTGACTTGAACCTGGGTTGGATAGGTTTCACCTAGAAAATTCCGTGGGCAGAGGAGCCTTGCCTACAGTCCTTGAGGTTGCAAGCAGTCCTGCAAAGAATTCCACAAAGAGTGGACATGACTGAGTACATGCACAAAAGCTCTTATATATGTTTTAAAATGTGAAATGTAAGTGTTCCTGCTGAGCCATAAAGTGTTGACTGAATGATGCATACAAAAGAAAATGCAGAAAGACATCTTTGTAGCAACTATATAGAACATAGTCTAGGATTTGTTACTTTGCTATCTTGTAAAAGGCAAGTCAAAAAAATTCTGTATTTTGCTTTGAAAACTGAAGATAGATGTCAAGGGAAAATACTGACAGGTTATATTAGTATTATTAGTATTGAAAAATAATGTTAATTCTGCACAAACTCTATTGTTACATCATTATGTGGTGGTTGGCGGTTTAGTTGCTAAGTCCTGTACAACTCTTGCAACCCAATGGACTGTAGCCCGCCAGGCTGCTCTGTTTGTGGGATTTTCCAAGCAAGAATGCTGGAGTGGATTGCCATTTCCTTCTCCAGGGGATCTTCCGGACCCAGGATTGGAGCTTGGGTCTCTTGCATTACAGGCAGATTCTTCACCAACTGAGCTATGAGGGAAGCCCGTTAGAATTTGTTATGATTTCATCATTGTACTTAACATAGCTTTGCAAATTCCCTATCTTTGAAGACATACATAACTTAAAAATACTTTTGTTACTGAAAAATGCTTGCCATCAACTGAGTCTTCAGTGACTCATACTGTTTTGCTGGTTGGAGAGTCTTGCCCTGATGTTGTTAGCCGATGACACATCATCATGGTGTTGCTGAAGTTTGGGGTGAGTGCAGCAATTTCTTAAAATAAGACAACAATGAAACTTGCCACATTGATGGACTCTTCCTTTCTTTTTTTTATTTTTTTAGATGGTTTTATTTATATGTATATACTTCTCTTTGATATCTATAGATACATAAAAAATTTGCAACATGCTTATTTTATTTAATATATCATGATTTTAAAATAGACTTTTTTTTTTTTTTTTTTACTTTACAATATTGGTTTTGCCATACACCAACATGAATCCGCCACAGGTGTACATGTGTTCCCAATCCTGAACCCCCTCCCACCTCCTACCTCATACCATCCCTCTGGGTCATCCCAGTGCACCAGCCCCAAGAATCCTGTATCCTGCATCAAACCTAGACTGGTGATTTGTTTCTTATATGATATTATACGTGTTTCAATGCCATTCTCCCAAATCATCCCACCCTCTCCCTCCCACAGAGTGCAAAAAGACTGTTCTATACATCTGTGTCTCTTCTGCTTTCTTGCATACAGGGTTATCATTACCATCTTTCTAAATTCCATATATATGCATAGCTGCTGCTGCTACTGCTGCTAAGTCGCTTCAGTTGTGTCCGACTCTGTGCGACTCCATAGATGGCAGCCCACCAGGCTCCCCCGTCCCTGAGATTCTCCAGGCAAGAACATTGGAGTGGGTTGCCATTTCCTTCTCTAATGCAGGAAAATGAAAAGTGAAAGGGAAGTTGCTCGGTCATGTCCAACTCTTAGCAATCCCATGGACTGCAGACCACCAGGCTCCTCTGTCCATGGGATTTTCCAGGCAAGAGTACTGGATTGGGGTGCCATTGCCTTCTCCGATATATGCATTAGTATACTGTATTGGTGTTTTTCTTTCTGGCTTACTTCACTCTGTATAATCGGCTCCAGTTTCATCCACCTCATTAGAACTGATTCAACTGTATTCTTTTAATGGCTGAGGAATACTCCATGGTGTATATGTACCACAGCTTTCTTATCCATTCATCTGCTGACGGACATCTAGGTTGCTTCCATGTACTGGCTATTATAAACAGTGCTGCAATGAACATTGACTCTTCCTTTCATAAATGATTTTTCTGTAGCATGCAATACTGTTTGATATCATTTTACCCAAAGTAGAACTTCTTTCAAAATTGGAGTCAAACCTCTCAACCCTGCCATTACTTTATCAACTAAGTTTATGTAATATTTTAAATCCTTTGTTGTCGTTTTAATAGCTTTTATAGAAGTAGATCTTTACCAGAAGTAGATTCCATGTCAAGAAACTACTTCATGCTTGAAAAGCAACTCCTTATCCTTTAGAGTTTTATTATGAAAATGCAGCAATTCAGTCACATCTTCCAGCTCACTTCTTTTTTAAATATAAATTTATTTTAATTGGATGCTAGTTACTTTGCAATACTGTATTGGTTTTGCCATATATCAGCATGAATCCGCCACAGGTATACACGTGTCTAATTCTAGTTCTCTTGCTGTTTCTACCACATCTGCAGTTACTTATTCTTTTGAATTCTTGAATCCCTTAAAGTCATCAGTGAAAGTTGGATCAGCTTCTTCCAAACTCCTGTTAATTTTTAGATTTTGAACTCTTCCCAAGAATCAGGAATATTCTTAATGGCATCCAGAATAGTGAATCAGTTCCAGAAGATTTTCAGTTGACTTTGCCCAGATACACCAGAAGAATCACTATCCATATCTGATATAGCCTTATGAAATGTGTTTCTTAAATAATACAACTTGAAAATTAAAATGATCCCTTGATCTCCATGGACTACAGACTGGATGTTGTGTTGCTAGGTTGCTTCAGTCGTGTCCAACTCTGTGCAAGCCCACAGACAGCAGCCCACCAGGCTCCTTTGTCCCTGGGATTCTCCAGGCAAGAATACTGGAATGGGTTGCCATTTTCTTCCCCAATGCATGCATGCATGCCAAGTTGCTTCAGTTGTGTCTGACTCTGGGTGACCCTCTGGACAGCAGCCCACCAGGCTCCTCTATCCACAGGATTCTCTAGGCAAGAATACTGGAGGGGATTGCCATTTCCTTCTCAAGGATATTGTGTTAGCAGGCATGAAAACAGTATTAAATTCATTGTATATCTAATATTTTGAAAGGAACCTCTTTTTCTGAACAGTAGGTCTCAGCAGTGGTCTTAGATATTCATAAACATGTTGTACACAGATATGCTATCATCCAGGCTTTGTTGTTCCATTTATAGGACACAAGCAGAATAGATTTAGCATAAATCTTAAGGGCTCTAGAAAGAAAGTGAAAGTGAAAGTGAAGTTGCTCAGTCGTGTCCAACTCTTTGCGACCCGTGGATTGTAGCCCACCAAGCTCCTCCGTCCATGGGATTATCCAGGCAAGAATATTGGAGTGGGTTGCCATTTCCTTCTCCAGGGGATCTTCCCGACCCAGGGACTGAACCCAGGTCTCCCACATTGCAGGCAGACGCTTTAGGATTATTGAAATTGTAAATAAGTATTGGCTTCAGCCACCATTTGCATAGAGCTTCAAGCACCATTGCAGAGGGCTTTTCTCATAACTCAGTCGGTAAAGAATCTGCCTGCAATGCAGGAGACCAGGGTTCGATTCCTGGGTCAGAAAGATCCCCTGGAGAAGGAAATGGCAACCCACTCCAGTATTTTTTTTTTTTTTTCTTATATATATTTTTAATTTTTTAGCTGTGTTATTAGAATTAAAACATTTTAAACTGCTTTATTGAGATATGATTGAAATATAAAAAGCAGTACATATTTAATATATGTAACAATGATTTTGGAGCATTTGATTTATTTTATTTTATTATTATTATTTTTTAAAATTTTATTTTTACTTTACAATACTGTATTGGTTTTGCCATACATTGACATGAATGCACCATGAGTGTATACGAATTCCCAATCCTGAACCCCCCTCTCACCTCCCACCCCATATCATCTCTCTGGATCATCCCCATGCACCAACCCCAAGCATCCTGTATCCTGTATTAAACATAGACTGGTGCTTTGTTTCTTACATGATAGTATACATGTTTCAATGCCATTCTCCCAAATCATCCCACCCTCTCCCTTGATTGGAGAATCCCAGGGACAGAGGAGCCTGGTGGGCTGCCGTCTATGGGGTCACGCAGAGTCAGACATGACTGAAGCGACTTAGCAGCAGCAACTGCAGCTAACAAGAGAATCAACTTTCCTTTGAGACTTTGAAGACAGGCATCAACCTCTTTCTACCTATGAATACTGCAAATGTTATCTTCTTCCACTATAGAGTGTTTTGTCTCTGTTGAAAATCAGTTGTTTTATGTAGCCACCTTCATTCATTAGCTTAGCTAGGTCTTCTGGGTAACTTGCGGTATTTACACCAGCACTTGCAGTTTCACTTTGCGCTTTTAAAAAAATTAGTATTTATGGAGATGGATTTCTTTCTTAAACCTCATGAAACAGCCTCTGCTAGTTTCAGACTTTTCTTCTGCATCTTCCTCACCTCTCCTAGCCTTCATAGAATCAAGGAGAGTTAGGGCCTTTCTCTTTATTAGGCTTTGGCTGAAAGGAATGTTGTGGGCTTGATCTGTTCAGGCCATGGACACTTTCCTCATGTCACCAGTGTGTTATCATTCGTATGCTCACTAGAGTAGCTTGTTTAATTGCCTTAAAGAATTTTTTCTTTGCATTCCCAGCTTGGTTAACTAGTGCAAGAGGCCTAGCTTTTGTCCTTTGTCAGCTTTTGATGTGCCTTCTTCACTAAAATTAATTTTTTCTAGCTATTTAAGTTAGTTTTCTAGTTTTCACTTGAAAACTAGAGGCAGTGTAAAGTTATTCATTGACCTAATTTTGGTATCATTGTCTCAGATAATAGGGATGCCAGAGGAGAGGAGAGGGAGAGACAGAGAAACAATCTGTCAATAGAGCAGTTAGAGTATACACATATATCAATTAAGTTGGTTGCCTTATATGAGTATGTTTTGTGATGCCCCCAAACAGTTCCAATTGTAGGATCGAGGATTGCCAATCACTATAATGAATAATAATAATGAAAAGTTTGAAATATTGCAAGAATTATCAAAATGTGACACAGAGACATGATGTGAACAAAAGGTGCTAGAAAATGGCACCAATAGTCTTGCTCAGCACAGAGTTGCCACAAAACTTCAATTTGTAAAAAAAATATAATATCTTACAAAGTGCGTTAAAGCAAAGCATAATAAAGCAAAATATGTCTGTATAGATGATTATCATGTGAATGTAGAAAGATGGCAATATCAGTAGTGGCTTTATGGGTACTGAATGTGAAATTGTAGAAAAATGATGTAAGAATAATCAAGATTATGTTATGGCCTGTACAATCTGTCAGGGCTTTCCTGGTAGCTCAGCTGGTAAAGAGTCCACCAGCAGCACAGGAGACCCCAGTTCAATTCCTGGGTCAGGAAGATCCACCAGAGAAGGGATAGGCTACCCACTCCAGTATTCTTAGGCTTCCATAGTGGCTCAGATGGTAAAGAATCTGCTACAATGCGGGAGACCTGTGTTTGATCCCTGGGTTGGGAAGATCTCCTGAAGGAGGGCATGGCAACCCACTCTAGTATTCTTGCCTGGAGAATCCCCATGGACAAGAGGAGCCTGGCAGGGATCACAGAGTCAGACATGACTGAGTGACTAAGTATAGCACAGCACAGGGAATTGGAAGTTCTCGCTTAAGTGGGTTAAAGCAGATGCAAACTGTTAGCAGAAAACATATCTTCTCATTACTTAGAGTTTAATTTTGGTAAGTCTTCTGATACTTTTCCTTCCTTCCCTCTCTCTTTCTTCCTATCCCCTAGAAATAACAATGAAACCTAGATAATCTTTCAGTGTAGGAAGCTAAATTTAAAAGGAACTGTAAAATTTTATTTTTCATTATTCCCTTGTTACAGTTATAAACAATTTATTAAAAGTTTTCCCTTTCAAATAGGATAACTTCTTTCCTAAAAAAGTTTAAGGAGCTTCATAATGATATTTTGAAAATTCATCTGTTCTTACCTTGATGAGAATGTTGTCTTGTTTAACTTGGCAGATTTCTTGGATTAAAAAATATTTTTTAATATTGGAAAAAAGTCTATTTTGGGGAATTTTGTGAAGACTGCTTTAATAAAGAGTAGTTTCTTGGTGTTGTGATGAAAAATCTTTCAATCCTTTGTCTTTTTGTTTAATTTATAAATTTAGATATTTGAAATTTTTAATTATTAAATCACACAAAATATTGTCTTCTTTCCTCAAAAGAAGAAAATTAACCAGCTTCTTCATCAATGTTACATTATCTATTTTCATTTAAATGCCTGAAGGAGTTACCAAGTTTTATCTAATTATGTTGATATTTCAAAGCCTGAGTATTTGTCACCATATATTATCATTTATTTTTATAATTATGAGACATTTAGATTCTTCTTATATAGGGTTCAAACTTGATAGCATTTTTTTGGTCAGAAATATTTATATGATTTATATAATCACAAGTCAGGATTCTTATCACTATGTCACCTTTTAAATTTCTTAAATCTTTTGGAATGGTCTTACCATTGGACAGCATGGTAAAATGATTTTAACTTCTAGTTTTGCAAACATAGTGTATCTTTTGTTTTATTTTACTATTACATTGTAAATAGATGTGATCTAAATTTCTTTTTATCAGTGAGGGTGTCAGTGGTATAACACAGAAAGTAGAATGTTAGTGTGAAATTGGAAACTGATTTTCAGCTCGGACTCCAATCAAGATACAACTCTTTCTAGCAGTAGAATTGTATCAATTATTAATCACCCAAAGCAAAAAAATCCAATCAAACAATAATGGATCATGAAAGAATACACTTCCTAGAGTCCTAGCACATAGATTTTGATATAAAAAGAGCTTCATCATGAGGGAAAGAGGAGGGAGAGAGGGCAAGGAGTAAGAGAGACGGGGAGAGAGAGACAGAATGTTCTATCACTTTCTGTGATCCAAAAGTCTACGAGCAATCTACAAGCAATAAATGCTGGAGAGAATATGGAGAAAAGGGAACCCTCTTACACTGTTGGTGGGAATGCAAACTGGTACAGCCACTATGGAAAACAGTGTGGAGATTCCTTAAAAGCCTGCAAATTGAACTGCCTTATGACCCAGCAATCCCACTGCTGGGCATCACACCGAGGAAACCAGAATTGAAAGAGACACATGTACCCCAATGTTCATTGCAGCATTGTTTATAATAGCCAGGACATGGAAACAACCTAGATGTCCATCAGCGGATGAATGGATAAGAAAGCAGTGGTACATATACACAATGGAGTACTACTCAGCCCTTAAAAAGAATAAATTTGAATCAGTTCTAATGAGATGGATGAAACTGGAACCGATTATACAGAGTGAAGTAAGCCAGAAAGAAAAACACCATTACAGTATACTGACACATATATATGGAATTTAGAAAGATACTAATGATGACATTGTATGTGAGACAACAAAAGAGACACAGATGTATAGAACGGACTTTTGGCCTCTGAGGGAGAGGTAGATGGTGGGATAATTTGGGAGAATGGCATTGAAACATGTATACTTTCATATAAGAAATGAAGCGCCAGTCTATGTTCGATACAGGATGCAGGATGCTTGGGGCTGGTGCATGGGGATGATCCAGAGAGATGATATGAGGTGGGAGGTGGGAGGGGGTTTCAGGATTGGGAGCTCGTGTACACCTGTGGCTGATTCATGTCAATGTATGGCAAAACCAATACAGTATTGTAAAGTAGAATAAAGTAAAAATAAAATTAAAAAAATAAAAATCATCTTTACAGAAAATAAGTTAAAAATTATTGTCATAGAAGAAGCAAACAAAGAGGCATCAAGTGGCTCATTTCTAAAAGTGTTTGAACTATCTTTCTCAGTTGTGTGGTATTTGTGGTATTGTTCAGCTTTTTGAGATTTGTAATTTGTCACAATTCACTTTTCATTCTTAATAAATATTCACTTCTGTCCCCCAAAAAAAATGAAAAGAAGTATACCTTTGCTAGAACATATGATGCAGAATAGTGGGGAGAGGTAAAAATTGGCTGAAAGATGAAGCTGAATAGTTGTATAGGGTCTAGATCTTGGATAACTTTGAAGGTGATTTTAAGAATTAAAAACTTTTTTTTAAACTGCTTTAGTGAAGTATGATTGACACATAAAAAGCTGTAAATATTTAATTTGTACATCTTAATATGTTTGGAAATAAGTATATACTCATAAAACTAACAGCACTATCAATACCATAAACTTATTTATCACCTGCAGTTTTCTTCTGCCCCGTTTGTCTTTTTTTTCTTTTTCCTTTTGTGGTAAGAGCACTTAACACAAATTTTAACCCATTCAGTAAAACTTATAGTATTCAACAGGCTTCCCAGGTGGCTCAGTGGTAAAGAATCTGCCTGCCAAACAGGAGACAAGGGTTTTTTGATCCCTATGTCTAGAAGATCCCCTGGAGAAGAAAAATGACAGCCCATCCATTATTCTTGCCTGGGAAATCCCATGGACAGAGGAAACTGGTAGTCGATACAGTTCATGGGGTTGAAAAGAGAGTCAGACATGACTGAATGACTAAGCAGCAACAAGATAATATTTTTACTTGTAGGTCTTATTTTGTACAGTGGATCTCTATTACTTGTTAATTCTGTGTAACTGAAACTGTATACCGTTTGATTGATACCTTCTCATTTCCTCCTTCCTGCAGTTCCTGGTAACAATCATTTTACTCTTTGCTTTTATGTATTTGACTATTTTAGATTACATAGTATTTGTCTTTCTGTGTCTGGCTTATTTCACTTAACATAGTATCCTCCAGATCCATTCGTGTTGTTATACAAGGCAGGATTTCTTTCTTCTTTTAAAAAGCTATGTAATACTCCATTGTATGTATACATCACATTTTCTTTATCATTTCATCTGTTGATGGACATTTAGGTTGTTTCTATATTTTGGCTATTATGAATGATGCTTCAGTTCAGTTCAGTCACTCAGTTGTGTCCAACTCTTTACAACCCCATGAACTGCAGCATGCTAGGCCTCCCTGTCCATCACCAACTCCCAGAGTCCACCCAAACCCATGTCCATCGAATCAGTGATGCCATCTAACCATCTCATCCTCTGTCATCCGCTTCTCCTCCTGCCCTCAATCTTTCCTAGCCTCAGGGTCTTTTCCAATGAGTCAGCTCTTCGCATCAGGTGGCCAGAGTATTGGAGTTTCAGCTTCAGCATCAGTCCTTCCAATGAACACCCAGGAGTGATCTCCTCTAGGATGGACTGGTTGGATCTCCTTGCAGTCCAAGGGACTCTCAAGACTCTTCTCCAACACCACAGGTCAAAAGCATCAATTCTTTGGTGCTCAGCTTTCTTTATAGTACAACTCTCACATCCATGCATGACCACTGGAAAAACCATAGCCTTAACTAGACGGACCTTTGCTGGCAAAGTAATGTCTCTGCTTTTAAATATGCTGTCTAGGTTGGTCACAACTTTCCTTCCAAGGAGTAGGCATCTTCTAATTTCATGGCTGCAATCACCATCTGCAGTGATTTTGGAGCCCCTCAAAATAAAGTCTGACTGTTTCCACTGTTTCCCCATCTATTTCCCATGAAGTGATGGGACCAGACAGATGCCATGATCTTCGTTTTCTGAATGTTGAGCTTCAAGTCAACTTTTCACTCTCCACTTTCACTTTCATCAAGAGGCTTTTTAGTTCCTCTTCACTTTCTGCCTATAAGTGTTGTGTCATCTGCATATCTGAGATTATTGATATTTCTCCCAGCAATCTTGATTCCAGCTTGTGCTTCCTCCATATGATTCTTCAATGAACATAGAAATGCAGATATCATTATGAGATGCAGGTTTCAATTCCTCTGGATACATACCCAGAAATAGGATTGCTGGATGGAATGGTAGTACTGTTTTTTAATTTTGAGGGAAATCTCTGTGTCACTTTTTATAGATGCTACACCAATTTACACTTCCATCAAGTGTGTATAAGGGTCCCTTGTTTATCACAACCATGCCAAAACTTGTTATCCTTTTTTATTTGATTAATAACTATTTAGCAGTTGTGAGGTGATATATCATTGTGTTTTTAATTTGCATTTCTCTGTTGATTAGTGATGGTGAGCACTTTTTCATATACTTTTGAGCCATTTGTATGTCTTCTTTGGAGGAAATGATTATCCATTATTTTTACTAATTTTAAAATTGAATTGTTTGTGTTTTTTTATTATTGTGTTGTAGTGGTTTCTTATATATTTTCGCTGAGGGCCTCAAAGGCACAGATATGAACCCATATTTTCCATAGCACTTTGAAACATCTGTAAAAAGACCTGAAAATATGCTGTAAAAAGACCTGAAAATATGCTATAAAAAAGAGCAGTGTGTAGAGGCTTTCACAACACAATACAAAGTACATTTACAAATATACACCCTAGTGTTTGGAAACTGATATTTCTCTAAATGGAGGAAAGAATTTTAGAGAAAAATAAAAAGTGCAGTGCTGAACAAGGGCATAAAATAAGAAAAGAGGGTATAAAATGTTATGAATGAAAGACTTGGAAGACAGATGCTTAGGTACAACTTACAAAATAAAATGTTATTTCCACAGTATTGGCATGACTATACACACATTTTTTTAAAAGATGGTTAAACATACTTTATTAAAAACTGTAATTAATAATTACAAAGTTAATCAGGAAGAACAAACAAGTAAGAATATTAAAAAAATCACTGAAAAATAAGAGCTCCTGAGAGGAGCCAGTAGACTCATCTGATACTAAAGCATACTACAAAGCCTCTATAAATAAAATAGAATGATAAGACAAGCCAATAACAGAATATAAAATCCAGAAAGAGACCCAATTTCATATGCAAGTTTAGTTTAAAATAAAAGTGGCAAATCTTCAAATCAGAGAGGAAAACATGGGCTTTATTGTTCAATTGCTAAGTAATGTCTGACTCTTTGTGACCTCATGGATACTCTTTGTGTCCATGGAGCACGCCAGACTCCTCTGTCCTCCACTATCTCCAAGAATTTACTCAAATTCATGTCTACTGAGTCAGTGATGCCATCCAACCAATTCATCCTTTGTCGCCCCCTTCTCATTTTACCTCAATCTTTCCCAACATCAGGGTCTTTTCCAGTGAGTCTGCTCTTTGCATCAGCTGACCAAAGTACTGGAGCTTCAGCTTCAGCATCAGTCCTTCCATTGTTTTCCTTTAGGATTGATTTTGATCTCCTTGCAGTCCAAGGGACTCTCAAGAGTTCTCCAGCACTACAATTCAAAAGCATCAGTTCTTCTGCACTCAGCCTTCTCTGTAGTCCAACTCTCACATCTGTACATGATTACTTGGCTTACAAAAAAATTATATTGGGATAACTAGAGAGCCATAAAGAAAAGGATAAAATTGGATCTTTTCTTCATGCCATAAATAAGATAAATTCCAACTGATTCAGAAATTTAAGTGAAGCAAGCAAGCAAGCAAACATTTATCAGTATAGAAAATATTGGCAATTTCCTCTATAACCCAAGAATGAGGAAATCTCTCCTATGACTCAAAATCCAAAAGCAAAAAGGGAAGATAAATTTAATGACATAGAAACCTTTAAAACTTGCATGTCAACAAAAAAATATTAAGCAAAGTAAAAAGATATAGAAGACATTAACATCCTGTCTAGAAGCTTGAGAATGGAACAACTTGTCCTACTAGACACTAAGGCATCTATCTAAGACTACTAGGATCATTGAAAAGCAGCTACACTCCAGTTTTAAAAAAAAGGACAAAAATAGATTACTGGGATCTTGTCAGATTGAATGGTCTCAATCTACAAAGATGGGATAATTACAGTTAGTGAAAATATTGGCTACAGTAAACTGAAATCCATCAAATATATTTAAATCCAGGGGTTCATGATTAGGTTAAAGGGAAGACAACTGGTCATTGTTGAAGGATGCTAGTGAACAAATTCATTATTTTGAAAAATGGTAAACAAAGGGAAGACTTCATGTATTTTATCCAGCTTTTCCCATAAACACTGGATCTCAACATAACCAAAGAGTAGATAGAAGGGGCTTGTATTTTCTATAAAAATATTCCAGCTAAGAAATGAAGAATGAATATTAGGACATCATCGTTTTGCAATCCTTAGTGAGTTAATATTTCTAGATATTGATCATAAATGGTGGGTGGTTAATACTCTAAAAGAGAGAACCAGACCCTAGGTGCTTTCGGATTAAAAATATATATTAACAAAATCACACAGTGGGAAACTTCAGATCAAAGGATTCAGTTTCTTCAACAAATGAGTAACAATAAATTAAGAAATAAAGAGGAAACCTACAAATTAAGTCAATGAAGACACCTAGGAAATAATCGCACTGTATGGTCCTCTTTAAATGCTGAGGCAAAGAAGCAATGCAAGAAAAGGGTACTTATGAGACAACTGGATATATGAACACTACCTGATATTTGATTATTTTAAGAAACTATAACACTGTAGGTACAATAACAGTATTGTGATTTTAAGTGTCCTTATTTTTTAGAGAAAGATCACTATATGCAGAGTACATCATGAGAAACGCTGGGCTGGAAGAAACACATGCTGGAATCAAGATTGCTGGGAGAAATATCAATAACCTCAGATATGCAGATGACACCACCCTTTATGGCAGAAAGTGAAGAGGAACTAAAAAGCCTCTTGATGAAAGAGGAGAGCGAAAAAGTTGGCTTAAAGCTCAACATTCAGAAAACAAAGATCATGGCATCTGGTCCCATCACTTCATGGGAAATAGATGAGGAAACAGTGGAAACAGTGTCAGACTTTATTTTGGGGGCTCCAAAATCACTGCAGATGGTGACTGCAGCCATGAAATTAGAAGACGCTTACTCCTTGGAAGAAAAGTTATGACCAACCTAGAAAGTATATTCAAAAGCAGAGACATTACTTTGCCGACTAAAGTCCGTCTAGTCAAGGCTATGGTTTTTCCAGTGGTCATGTGTGGATGTGAGAGTTGGACTGTGAAGAAGGCAGAGCACTAAAGAATTGATGCTTTTGAGCTGTGGTGTTGGAGAAGACTCTTGAGAGTCCCTTGGACTGCCAGGAGATCCAACCAGTCCATTCTGAAGGAGATCAGGCCTGGGATTTCTTTGGAAGGAATGATGCTGAAGCTGAAACTCCAGTACTTTGGCCACCTCATGTGAAGAATTGACTCACTGGAAAAGATTCTGATGCTGGGAGGGATTGGGGGCAGGAGGAGAAGGGGACGACAGAGGATGAGATGGCTGGATGGCATCACAGACTCGATGGACGTGAATCTGAGTGAACTCCGGGAGTTGATGATGAACAGGGAGGCGAGGTGTGCTGCGATTCACGGGGTCACAAGGAGTCAGACACGACTGAGCGACTGAACTGAACTGAATGACATGTCACCGATGAACTTTCTTTAGTCAGATTTAACTCATCAAAAATATTTGCCTTGAAGTTATATAAGTGGAGAGAAATGAGTGAGCATAGAAATGAAACAAGATTGGCCATGAGTTGATAACTGCTGAAGCAGCTAATGAATAATGAGGGCTTATTATACTAGTAGTGGTGTGCTGAAACTGGCTAAGACCTACTCAGGAGAGCCTATTTTTTAATTTTCAGGAATTCTGACACCATTCTGGTATCTTGAAATTGGCCGTGGTGGAAGTATTTCCATCATGAAAATCAGCACATGGCACAAATCAGCTCCTTCCTCCAAGAGTTGGAAGTTAAAATGCTTATGAGCACACCACTGCTATTCTACTTTTGTATGTGCTTTTTATTGTTTTTTCCTTAAAAATTATTTATTTTAATTGGAGGCTAATTACAATATTGTAGTGGTTTTGCCATACATTGACATGAATCTACCACAGGTATACATGTGTTCCCCATCCTAAACCCCCTCCCCCACCTCCCTCCCTATCCCATCCCTCTGGGTCATCTCAGTGCAGCAGCCCCAAGCACCCTGTATCATGCATCGGACCTGGACTGGCGATTTTTTTCACATACGATAATATACATGTTTCAATGCCATTCTCCCAAATCATCCCACCCTCGCCCTCTCCACAGAGTCCAAAAGACTGTTCTATACATCTGCTCTTTGCTGTCTCGCATACAGGGTTATCATTACTGTCTTTCTAAATTCCATGTATATGTGTTATTATACTGTATTGGTGTTTTTCTTTCTGGCTTACTTCACTCTGTATAATTGGCTCCAGTTTCATCCACTTCATTAGAACTGATTCAAATGTATTCTTTTAATGGCTGAGTAAGACTCCATTGTGTGTATGTACCACAGCTTTCTTATCCATTCATCTGCTAATGGACATCTAGGTTGCTTCCATGTCCTGGCTATTATAAACAGTGCTGTGATGAATATTGGGGTACACGTGTCTCTTTCAATTCTGGTTTCCTGGGTGTGTACACCCAGCAGTGGGATTGCTGGCTTGTGGGCTTCCCTGGTGGCTCAGAGGATAAGGCGCCTACCTTTGATGCAGGAGAGCCGGGTTCGATCCTTTGGTTGGGAAGATCCCCTGAGAAGGAAATGGCAATCCACTCCAGTATTCTTGCCTGGAGAATCCCATGGACAGAGAAGCCTACCTAGTAGGTTATAGTACACGGGGTTGCAAAGAGTCGGACACAACTGAGTGACTTCACCTCCACCTCATGGCAGTTCTATTTGCATTTTTTTTTAAGGAATCTCCACACTGTTTTCCATAGTGGCTGTACTAGTTTGCATTCCCACCAACAGTGTAAGAGGGTTCCCTTTTCTCCACATCCTCTCCAGCATTTATTGCTTGTAGACTTTTGGATAGCAGCCATTCTGACTGGCATGAAATGGTATCTCATTATGGTTTTGATTTACATTTCTCTGATAATGAGTGATGTTGAGCATCTTTTCATGTGTTTGCTAGCCATCTGTATGTCTTCTTTGGAGAAATGTCTATTTAGTTCTTTGGCCCATGTTTTGATTGGATCGTTTATTTTTCTGGAATTGAGCTGCATGAGTTGCTTGTATATTTTTGAGATTAGTTGTTTGTCAGTTGCTCCATTTGCTATTATTTTCTCCCATTCTGAAGGGTGTCTTTTCACCTTGCTTGTAATTACCTTTGTTGTGCAGAAGCTTTTAATTTTAATTAGGTCCCATTTGTTTATTTTTGCTTTTATTTCCAATATTCTCGGAGGTATACACATATTTTAAATGTGTTCAAATATATTATATTTTGCAATGCAATTTAAAAAATTTTGATATTCAATCTCATGTTTTGTGTTTATGTATGTTATGTTTATATTCATTTTATTTTTGTTATTTTATTTTCTATGGTAGAATTGCCTTATAGCCAATTGATTATGCAAAGAAATGTTTTAGCAAAAATATCTATGACAAAGATGCATGCGGCAAAAATTCTTAGAACCATTTAGCAGGCAGGTATGGGGGAACAGTGATATTCTGTATTAAACTCTTTTAAAAAACTGCATCCCTTAAGTTTGTTCCCAAGCAAAGAGTTCTGTTAAACATGACAGCCTCTTGAATGTGTGTATGTTTACACTGGTACTTGTATACACTCTTTGGGGGACAAAATGAATTGTAGAGAGCTTAAATAAAAAGGAAAATAATAGTTATAAGATTGTCAGAGAAAAATGTTGGAGAAGTACAATAGAACAGTCTGGAGAAAAATTTTTCAAGAGCTAGTAAAATGTGTGCTTTCTTGCAAAAAAGAGATTATATTACTATAATTTAGCTACTAAAGGAAAATGTGACTCTTGAATGCTAGAGTATTTTGGACTATCTGTGATTACTAAAAATGAAAAGTTTCTGTGACAAAGAAAGAATGACCAAGCAAAAGTGACAAAGTGATGGAAAGAGAGAATCACTAAATGACCGAGGGATAGATTACGTTAGAATACATTAGGAAAAAGGAATATACAAAGGAAGATTAGTGCTGGGAGCTAGTGTGGGAGAGAGAGTGGGTGACGTAAGGTGAGAGAATGTATTAATCAGAGTATAGATAGTTTTAAGCAATGAAAATCTATTCAGACTGTTATTTAAAAGAACTTTACTGGCTACATAACTGAGAAGTCTATTTTTGGTAGTTTTTAGACCCAGCTTTCCAGGATTAATATTGACATCAAGCATACTCTAGTTCCTTTCCTCAGCCTACTTTCCTATTGGGTGATTTCATTCTTACTCTGGCTCTCCTCACATACTAATAAAGATAAGCAGGAGAAAACCCAGCTTATTCTTTGAAAAAAGAGTGATTCTTTTTGATACTCAGACAACATTCCAGCAATGAAGACTGGAGCATGGGTTAGGTCACATGCTGTCCTGAATAAATAACTGTGAAAAAGGAGGATGTTTATTTTTTCATTGACCCAATTTATGTTTCTTGATTATCCTTCAATCAAGATAGTGTAGTGTGATCAGTCCTACCCAGCAAAATATGGACTGAGACTGGGAGACAGTTGATTCCTTAACATGAAAAGATTCATTCTTTGATAAGATGGGATGCTGGATAGAACAAAACAGTAAACATTTCAAGGAGACTAAGAAAGAAGATAAGGATAAGAGTGAAGAAAGAGAAAGGTTTAAGAAGGAGGGAGGAGAGAAGAAGGGGAAAGAGAGTGTTACAGAGAGTGAGATACAGAGTGAGAGATAGGGGCTTCCTAGGGTGCTAGTGGTAAGAACCTGCCTGCTGATGCAGGTTTGATGTAAGAGATATGATTTTTATCCCTGAGTTGGGAAGATCCCCTGGAGGAAGGCATGGAAATCCACTTCAGAATTCTTGCCAGGAGAATGCCATGGACAGAGGAGCCTGGTGGGCTGCAGTTCATAGGGTTGTAGAGAGTCAGGCACAACTGAAGCGATTTAGCACATGATGAGGCAGAACATGACAAAGAAACTGGAAGTCCGGGTGTTGGAAAGTCCCATGAGATAGAATTCCGATGTAGTAGAGTAATTCTCCATGACTATGCCAAAGCCTTTGACTGTGTGGATCACAATAAACTGCGGAAAATTCTGAAAGAGATGGGAATACCAGACCACCTGACCTGCCTCTTGAGAAACCTATATGCAGGTCAAGATGCAAGAGTTAGAAATGGACATAGAACAACAGACTGGTTTCAAATAGGAAAAGGAGTACGTCAAGGCTGTATATTGTCACCCTGCTTATTTAACTTCTATCTCAGAGTACATAATGAGAAACGCTGGGCTGGAAGAAACACAAGCTGGAATGAAGATTGCCTGGAGAAATATCAATAACCTCAGACATGCAGATGACACCACCCTTATGGCAGAAAGTGAAGAGGAACTAAAAGCCTCTTGATGAAAGTGAAAGAGGAGAGTGAAAAGTTGGCTTAAAGCTCAACACTCAGAAAACGAAGATCATGGCATCTGGTCCCATCACTTCATGGCAAATAGATGGGCAAACAGTGGAAACAGTGTCTGACTTTATTTTGGGGGGCTCCCAAATCACTGCAGATGGTGACTGAAGCCATGAAATTAAAAGACGCTTACTCCTTGGAAGGAAAGTTATGACCAACCTAGATAGCATATTCAAAAGCAGAGATGTTACTTTGCCGACTAAGGTCTGTCTAGTCAAGGCTATGGTTTTTCCAGTGGTCATGTGTGGATATGAGAGTTGGACTGTGAAGAAAGCTGAGCGCCAAAGAATTGATACATTTGAACTGTGGTGTTGGAGAAGACTCTTGAGAGTCCTTTGGACTGCCAGGAAATCCAACCAGTCCATCCTAAAGGAAATCAGTCCTGAATATTCATGGCAAAGATTGATGAAGAAGCTGAAGCTCCAATACTCTGACCGCCTGATAAAAAGAGCTGACCCATTAAAAGACCCTAATGTGAAGAAGAGCAAACACCTATCCTACTCAAACTCTTCTAGAAAATTGCATAGTAAGGTAAACTGCCAAACTCATTCTATGAAGCCACCATCACCCTAAGACCAAAACCAGACAAAGATGCCACCAAACAACAACAACAACAACAACAACAACAACAACAACAAAAACTACAGGCTAATATCACTGATGAACATAGATGCAAAAATCCTCAACAAAATTCTAGCAAACAGAATCCAACAACATTTTAAAAAGATCATACATCATGACTGAATGGGCCTTATCCCAGAGACACAAGGATTCTTCAATATTTGCAAATCAATGTGATACACCATATTAACAAATTGAAAGATAGAAACCGTATGATTATCTCAATAGATACAGAAAAACCTTTTGACAAAATTCAACATCCATTTATGATAAAAACCCTCCAGAAAGCAGGCATAGAAGGTACATTCCTCAACATAATAAAAGCCATATATGATAAGCCCACAGCAAACATACTTAGTGGGGAAAATTGAAAGCATTTCTTCTAAAGTCAGGAACAAGACAAGGGTGCCCACAAGGGTGCCCATCTACTATTCAACATAGTTTTGGAAGATTTAAACGCAGCAATCAGAGACAAAAAGGAAATAAAAGGAATCCAGATTAGAAAAAGAAAAGTAAAACTCTCACTGCAGATGACATGATCCTTTACATAGAAAAGCCTAAAGACACCACCAGAAAATTACTAGAGCTAATCAATGAATATAGCAGATTTGCAGTATAAAATCAACACACAGAAATCCCTTGCATTCGTATACACTAACAGTGAGAAAACAGAAAGAGAAATTAAGGAAACAATCCTATTCACCATTGCAACGAAAAGAATACTTAGGAATCAATCTACCTAAAGAAACAAAAGTTTTCTCTCTATATATACAGGAAACTATAAAACACTGATGAAAGAAAGCAAAGATGACACAAACAGATTGTGAAATATACCATGTTTATGGATCAGAAGAATCAATATAGTGAAAATGAGTGTACTACTCAAAGCAATCTATAGATTTAATGCAATCCCTATCAAGCTACCAATGGTATTCTTCACAGAAATAACACAAATAATTTTACAATGTGTATGGAAATACAAAAACAGCCAAAGCAATCTTGAGAAAGAAGAATGGAACTGGAGGAATCAACCTGCTTGACTAGACTAGTCTACAAAGCTACAATCAAGATAGTATGGTACTGGCACAAAGACAGAACTATAGATCAATGAAACAAAATAGCCTAGAGATAAATCCAAGCACCTATGGACATAGTATCTTTGACAAAGAAGGCAAGAATATACAATGTAGCAAAGATAATCTCTTTAACAAGTGGTGCTGGGAAAACTGGCCAACCACCTGTAAAAGAATGAAACTAGAACACTTTCTAACACTATACACAAAAATAAACTAAAAATGGATCTATGAGCCACCTCACAGAGTAATGGAAATAAAAGCAAAAATAAATGGGACCTTATTAAACTTAAAAGCTTTTTCACAATGAAGGAAACTATAAGCAAGGTGAAAAGACAGCCTTCAGAATGGAAGAAAATAATAGCAAATGAAGCAACTGTCAAATAATTAATCTCAAAAATATACAAGCAGCTCCTGCAGCTCAATATTAGAAAAATAACCCAATCAACAAAGGTTCGTCTAGTCAAGGCTATGGTTTTTCCAGTAGTCATGTATAGGTGTGAGAGTTGGACTATAAAGAATGCTGAGCACCAAAGAATTGATGCTTTTGAACTGTGGTGTTGGAGAAGAGTCTTGAGAGTCCCTTGGACTGCAAGGAGACCCAACCAGTCCATCCTAAATGAGATCAGTCCTGGGTGTTCATTGGAAAGACTGATGCTGAAGCTGAAACTCCAATACTTTGGCCACCTGATGAGAAGAGTTGACTCATTGGAAAAGATCCTGATGCTGGAGGGGTTGGGGGCAGGAGGAGAAGGAGATGACAGAGGATGAGACGGTTGGATGGCATCACTGACTCGATGGACATGGGTTTGGGTGGACTTCAGGAGTTGGTGATGGATGGACCAGGGAGGCCTGGCATGCTGTGGTTCATGGGGTCACAAAGAGCTGGACACGACTGAGTGACTGAACTGAACTGAATCAAAACTGGGCCAAAGACATTTCTCCAAAGAAGACATACAGATGGCTAACAAACATGTTGAAAAGATGTGCAACATTACTCATTATCAGAGAAATGCAAATGAAAACCACAGTGAGGTACCATCTCACGCCAATCAGAATGGCTGCTATCAAAAAAATCTTCAAACAGTAAATGCTGGAGAGGGTGTGGAAAAAGGGAACCCTCTTATACTGTCGGTGTGAATGAAAACTACTATTGCTACTATGAAGAATAATGTGGAGATTCCTTAAAAACTGGAAATAGAACTGCCATATGACCCAGGTATCCCACTGCTGGGCATACACTCTAAGGAAACCAGAAATGAAAGAGACATGTGTACCCCACTGTTCATTGCAGCACTGTTTACAATAGCTAGGACATGGAAGCAACCTAGATTTTTATTGGCAGATGAATGGATAAGAAAGCTATGATACATATACAGAATGGAATATTACTCAGCTAGTAAAAAGAGTGCATTTGAATCAGTTCTAATGAGGTAGATGAAACTGGAGCCTATTATACAGAGTGAAGTAAGTCAGAAAGAAAAACACCAATACAGTATATTAATGCATATATAGAGAATTTAGAAAGATGGTAACAATAACCTTATATGTGAGACAGCAAAAGAGACACAGATATAAAGAATGGACTTTTGGATTCTGTGGGAGAAGGCAAGGGTGGGCGGGAATTTGAGAGAATAGCACTGAAACATATATATTACCATATGTGAAGTAGATCACCAGTCCAAGTTTGATGCATGAAACAGGGCACTCAAAGCCAGTGCACTGTGACAACCCTGAGGGAAGGGATGGGGAGGGAGGTGTGTGGGTGGTTCAGGATGGAGAACATACATACACCCATGGCTGATTCATGTCAACATATGGCAAAACTCACTAAAATATTGTAAAGTAATTAGCCTCCAATTAAAAAAAAAAGAGACCCTAATGCTGGGAAAGATTGCAGGCAGGAGGGAGAAGGGGATGATAGAGGATGAGACGGTTGGATGGCATCACCGACTCAATGGACATGAGTTTGAGCAAGCTCCAGGAGATGGTGAAGGACAGGGAAGCCTGATGTGCTTCAGTCCATGGGGTTGCAAACAGTCTGACACAATTGAGCGACTGAACAACAACATTTTGATTTTGAGAACATTTCTGGGAATCAGGAAAGTCCTGGGTATAATTTTAACTTAGTTGATGAAATTAAAGCACTGACAGATCTAATACTTTATAGGGCAATGTAGTAAGAGAGGCGACGCTACCAATAACCCCAAGAATTGTGCTATGAAGTGTTAGTCCTTTATTATAACAAGAGAGACAACAAAATTATAAAATCTAGATATAGAGGAATCTCATTATTAATGAATATTTTGAAATGAAATCTTTTTCAAAAATAAGGGACACTTGTTTTAAGAATAATACATAGTTGGTAAAGCAATGTTAGCATTATGGCAGTGTGAGTCATTACTCTTTGCACTCTCCTTTGATTTGTAACAAATCAAACATCCATAACAAAAAATGGCCTCTGTACATCACACCAGGACACCTGAGAGATCCATTTGTCTGTACAACTAAAAGTGGGTGGATTAGACCACAGAGGAAGTAGTAGAGCAAGAACTGTTACTGTGGAGCTGGTAACTTCAGAGGCAGTCACAGCAGGGAATGCAGCTGCCAGTTGGGCAGGGTGCCAGTCCTTCTGGCAGAGAAAGTGGAGGGTGGAGGTGGTGAGTGGGAGGTATGCCCAGCCACATATTCTGCAGCTAGAGGGACTAGTTGCTGTCTCTGAAGAGAGAACACAGTGACTAGGGGAACAGGAAAAAGGAAGTAGGTAGACGAAGAGTACTGAAGGACAGCATCCCTTAAGTCTGCCACAGGAGTGAGGAAGACTGCCTATGGACCTCTGGGACCACTCCAATTGAGGATCCTCCTATTGGGCCATGGGAACCCCCAAAGCCCTAAGTGCTAAGTACAGACATTCTTTTCTCTACTGCCACATTTTTTTTTTTTTGGTGTGTGTGCAGTATTGTAAAGTACTTATCTTCCAATTAAAGATAATATATTATAAAAATACGTCAAATTTAATTTAAATTAAAAATGTGCATGCTGCCAATCTTGTCAGAGAGTCAGCTCTGGTAATAGAAAACAAATATGTGCTATAGTGCCACCTTCGGAAGATAAAAGGAAGGCTCCTAACTCCCAATCTGTTAAATTATTAGAATGAAAGTAAATAAAGCCTTGCCTAAAAAAGATATTTGGTCCTTCAAATGCAGTAAAAGAGACACTTATCATCAAATATGAAAAATAATAGTAATATGGCTTCCCCAAAAGAAATTGTTTTCCAACAACTAGACACAAGGGCATGGAATATTATGATCTAACTGATATTTAAAATAGCTGTTATGAAGAAATTCAGTGAGCTACAGAAAGATTCAGAAAGTCAATACAGTGATCTCAGGAATAAAATTATGAACAGAAGAACTGTCTTACTAAAGAGCTATAAATTTTAGAAGAAGAACTAAGCAGAAATTCGGGACCTGAAAAAGTGGATAAATGGTATGAAGGATGTATTAGGATATATTGAAAATAGAGCAGACTATATAAAAGAGAATTAGTGAGCTTGAGGCTAGGGTATGTTAGATATAGAAAAATTATTCAGGTAGAAGAAGAGACGGAATTAAGATTTTAAACAAATGAATTTGTATGAGAACTATCTAAAAGCCAATATAAAAATAATGGGTATCACACTTCAGTCCCACTCCTAGGCATATATCAGGAGAAAAACATGGTCCAAAAGGATACTGGCACCCCAATGTCCACTGCAACACTGTTTACAAAACCCAAGACATGGAATTAACCTAAATGTCCACCAACAGAGTAATGGAAAAAGATGTGGTACTTATCTACAGTTGAAAATTACTCAACCATTAAAAGGAAAGAAAGAAAACCATTTGCAGCAACATGATGGCAGGAATGGCCGAGAGGAGCCACCCTGCATCAGAGGCCAGGGGCAGCACCTGAGGCCAGGGTCAGTGGCAGGAAGAAGCAACCCCATGCCCGAGGCCAGGGTGGTGACTGGAAGGAGCAACCCCACCCCCAAGACCAGGGGCAGTGGCTGGGACGAGCAACCCCACGTCCAAGGAGTGGTGGCTGGCCGGGTGCAGGAGGGCCTAGAGGAGCCATCCCACACTGAAGGTCAGGAAGGGAGGTGGAAGGAAATACCCTTCATCCAAGGTAAGGAGAAGTGGCTGTGCTTTGCTGGAGCAACCGTGAAGAAATACCCCACGCCTAAGGTAAGAGAAACCCAAGTAAGATGGTAAGTGTTGTGAGAGGGCACCAGAGGGCAGACACACTGAAACCATACTCACAGAAATCTAGTCAATCTAATCACACTAGGACCACAGCCTTGTCTAACTCAATGAAACTAAGTCATGCCCACAGGGCAAGATAAGATGGGCGGGTCATGGTGGAGAGGTCTGACAGAATGTGGTCCACTGGAGAAGGGAATGGCAAGCCTCTTCAGTATTCTTGCACTGAGAACCCCATGAACAGTATGAAAAGGCAAAATGATAGTATACGAAAAGAGGTTCTCCCCAGGTCAGTAGGTGCCCAATATGCTACTGGAGGTCAATGGAGAAATAACTCCAGAAAGAATGAAGGGATGGACCCAAAGCAAAAACAATACCCTGATGTGGATGTCACTGGTGATAGAAGCAAGGTCTGATGCTGTAAAGAGCAATGTTGCATAGGAACCTGGAATATCAGGTCCATGAATCAAGGCAAATTGGAAGTGGTCAAACAGGAGATGGCAAGAGTGAACGTCAACATTCTAGGAATCAGTGAACTAAAATGGACTGGAATGGGTGAATTTAACTCAGATGACCATTATATCTACTACTGCGGGCAGGAACCCTCAGAAGAAATGGAATAGCCATCATGGTAAACAGAAGAGTCTGAAATGCAGTACTTGGATGCAATCTCAAAAACAACAGAATGATCTCTGTTTGTTTCCAAGGCAAACCATTCAATATCACAGTTATCCAAGTCTATGCCCCAACCAGTAACGCTGAAGGAGCTGAAGTGGAATGGTTCTATGAAGACATACAAGACATTTTAGAACTAACACCCCAAAAGATGTCCTTTTCATTATAGGGGACTGGAATGCTAAAGTAGGAAGTCAAGAAACACCTGGAGTAACAGGCAGATTTGGCCTTGGAATACGGAATGAAGCAGGGCAAAGACTAAAAGAGTTTTGCCAAAAATGCACTGGTCAGAGCAAACACCCTCTTCCAACAACACAAGAGAAGACTCTACACATGGACATCATCAGATGGTCAACACCAAAATCAGATTGATTATATTCTATGCAGCCAAAGATGGAGAAGCTTTATACTGTCAACAAAAACAAGACCAGGAGCTGACTGTGGCTCAGATCATGAACTCCTTATTATCAAATTCAGACTCAAATTGAAGAAAGCAGGGGAAAACGCTAGACCATTCAGGTATGACCTAAATCAAATCCCTTATGATTATACAGTGGAAGTGAGAAATAGATTTAAGGGCCTAGATCTGATAGATAGAGTGCCTGATGAACTATGGAGTGAGGTTCATGACATTGTACAGGAGACAGGGATCAAGACCAGCCCCATGGAAAAGAAATGCAAAAAGCAAAATGGCTGTCTCGGGAAGCCTTATAAATAGCTGTGAAAAGAAGAGAGGCAAAAAGCCAAGGAGAAAAGGAAAGATACAAGCATCTGAATGCAGAGTTCCAAAGAATAGCAAGAAGAGCTAAGAAAGCCTTCTTCAGCAATCAATGCAAAGAAATAGAGGAAAAGAACAGAATGGGAAAGATGAGAGATCTCTTCAAGAAAATTAGAGATGCCAAGGGAACATTTCATGCAAAGATGGGCTCAATAAAGGACAGAAATGGTATGGACCTAACAGAAGCAGAAGATATTAAGAAGAGGTGGCAAGAATACATGGAAGAACTGTACAAAAAGGATCTTCATGACTCGGATAATCACGATGGTGTGGTCATTCATCTAGAGCCAGACATCCTGGAATGTGAAGTCAAGTGGGCCTTAGAAAGCATCACTACGAACAAAGCTAGTGGAGGTGATGGAATTCCAGTGGAGCTGTTTCCAATCCTGAAAGATGATGCTGTGAAAGTGCTGCACTCAATATGCCAGCCAATTTGGAAAACTCAGCAGTGGCCACAGGACTGGAAAATGTCAGTTTTCATTCCAATCCCAAAGAAAGGCAATGCCAAAGAATGCTCAAACTACCGCACATTTGCACTCATCTCACACGCTAGTAAAGTAATGCCCAACATTTTCCAAGCCAGGCTTCAGCAATACGTGAACCGTGAACTTCCTGATGTTCAAGCTGGTTTTAGAAAAGGCAGAGGAACCAGAGATCAAATTGCCAACATCCGTTGGATCATCAAAAGAGCAAGAGAGTTCCAGAAAAACATCTATTTCTGCTTTATTGACTATGCCAAAGCCTTTGACTGTGTGTATCACAATAAACTGTAGAAAATTCTGAAAGAGATGGGAATACCAGACCACCTAACCTGCCTCTTGAGAAATCTGTATGCAGGTCAGGAAGCAACAACAGTTAGAACTGGACATGGAACAACAGACTGGTTCCAAATAGGAAAAGGAGTCTGTCAAGGCTGTATATTGTCACCCTGCTTATTTAACTTCTATGCAGAGTACAGCATGAGAAACGCTGGAGTGGAAGAAACCTAGCTGGAATCAAGATTGCCGGGAGAAATATCAATAACCTCAGATATGCAGATGACACCACACTTATGGCAGAAAGTGAAGAGGAACTAAAAAGCCTCTTGATGAAAATGAAAGAGGAGAGTGAAAAAGTTGGCTTAAAGCTCAACATTCAGAAAACGAAGATCATGGCATCCAGTCCCATCACTTCATGGGAAATAGATGGGGAAACAGTGGAAACAGTGTCAACTTTATTTTTGTTGGCTTCAAAATCACTGCGGCCATGAAATTAGAAGACGCTTACTCCTTGGAAGGAAAGTTATGACCAACCTAGACAGCATAATCAAAAGCAGAGACATTAGTTTGCCAACTAAGGTCCGTCTAGTCAAGGCTATGGTTTTTCCAGTAGTCATGTATGGATGTGAGAGTTGGACTGTGAAGAAGGCTGAGCTCCGAAGAATTGATGCTTTTGAACTGTGGTGTTGGAGAAGACTCTTGAGAGTCCTTGGAGTGCAAGGAGATCCAACCAGTCCATTCTGAATGAGGTCAGGCCTGGGATTTCTTTGGAAGGAATGATGCTAAAGCTGAAACTCCAGTACTTTGGTCACCTCATGAGAAAGGTTGACACATTGGAAAAGACTCTGGTGGTGGGAGGGATTGGGGGCAGGAGGCGAAGGGGACGACTGAGGATGAGATGGCTGGATGGCATCACTGACTCAATGGATGCAAGTGTGAGTGAACTCTGGGAGTTGGTGATGGACAGGGAGGCCTGGTGTGCTGCGATTCATAGGATTGCAAAGAGTAGGACACGACTGAGCGACTGAACTGAGCTGAACTAAAGATCATCATACTGAGGAAAATAAGTCAGACAGAGAAGGAGAAATATCAGATGACATCCCTCATATGTGGAATGTAAAAATAAATGATACAAATGAACTTATTTAAAAACAGAAACAGACTCACAGACTTAGAGAACAAATTTTGGTTGCTGTGGGGAGAAATGGGGTAAGGACAGTTAGAGAGTCTGGGATCAATATGTACATACTGCTTCATTAAAAATGGATAACCAACAAGGACAGTGCTGTAAAGCACAGAGAACCTCTGCTCAAGGTTATGTGGCAGCCTGGATGGGAGTGGAGTTTGAGGGAGAATGGATATATGTAAATGTATGGCTGAATCCATTTACTGCCCACCTGAAACTATAACAAAACTGTTAATCAGTATACTTTAATACAAAATAAAAGGTTTAAGAAGTAACAGATACCACAGGAAGAGAAGAGAAAGAGACGGGAGCAGAGAGAGTGCTTAAAGATATAATCACTGAGGACTTCCCATATTTGGGGAGGAAACTGGATATATGAGTCCACAAAACTCATAGACCACCTTATTATCTCAAGGCAATAAGATCTTCTCCAAGACACAATATATTAAAACTGTCAAAAGTCAACAGTAAAAGCATAATTTTAAAATGCAACCAGGGATAAAACAGTAACTTACAGAGGAACCTCCATGAAAATATTAGTAGATTTCTCAGCAGGTCAGGAGAGAGTGGAATGACTTATTTAAAGTGTTAAAAGATAATAGCTGCTGACCATGAATACTGTATCTGTCAAAGTTATCCTACAGATGTGAAGGAGAAATAAAGGCTTTCCCAGACAAATAAAAGTTGAGGGAATTCACCACCACTAGGTTTGCCTTATAAGAAATGTTGAAAGGAACTCTTTAAACTGAAATTTAAAGATGGAAGTACAAAAACTGATTAAGGTGCTGCTGAGAATTATTATACTGTAACTCCTTTTAAGATAGTGTATCATACTCTTTAAAAAATCATAAAAGTTAGAGGAAAGGAGTATCATAAATAACCAAAACTGCTATAACTTGGTAATGAAATCACAGCATAAAAATAGATAATTTATGACATCAGAAATATAAAGGAAAGTAGTTTAAAATGGAATATTTATTGACAAATGAAGTTAAATTGCTATCAGCAGAAAAAGGACTACTTCATTTATGAGATGTTTCCAAGTGACTCAGTGGTAAAGAAATGCAGGAACCAAAGGAGATGCAGGTTTAATCCCTGGATCGGGAAGATCCCCTGGAGGAGGAAATGGCAACCCACTCCAATATTCTTGCTAGGATAATCCCATGGATAGAGGAGCCTGGTAGGCTACAGTCTATGGGGTCACAAAGAGTCAGACACAACTGAGTGACTGAGCACCATGAAGCAACCAACATGCTGTAAACTTTATGGTGTGCGTACTGGATCACTTATGGTAACTGAACACAAAAATATAGAGCAGTGTCATTAAATTAAAAGTGAATCAGTAAAATAAAAAGTAAAGGGGGCAGAGACAAAAAAATCATTATTGACAACCACCAACTTACAAATGTAGACAGAAACAGAAGATAAAAGAAAAAATGGAGAGACAAAATATAAGGCAAAAGACAAAATGGCAATGGTAAAACCTTATGTATCAATAATCACCCTAAATATAATATAAAATATAAACAGATTGAAAAGGCACCAATGAAAAGGCACAGAGTGACTTGCTAGATAAAAAACAACATCTATTTGCTTCTGTGCAGGAGTCTTATTTCAGCTATAATATACATATATACTTAAAGGAAAAAGACAAAGATGATATTCCAGTGGAAATTCACCAGAAACCATAGCCATACTTACATCAAAAAAATAGATTTCAAGCCCCAAAGGGTAATGAGATAAAGAACATCTCTTTTCATGATAAATTGGTTAGTACATCAAGAAGATTAACAATGTATTAATAAATACATATGCTCCTAACACTGAAGCAGTGAAATATATTAAGCAACTAGTAACGGATCTTAAAGGAGAAGTAGATAATAATACAGTGATTGTAGGGTACTTCAATAACCCAGTATCAACAGCAGATATATTGTCCAGGCAGAAAATCAACAAGGAAAAGTTGTAATTCAATTACACTTTAGAACAAATCAACTATATATATATATAAATATTATACTATATATATATATATATATACACAGACACATATATATGTATATATACATATACACACCCACATACACGGAACATTCCATCTGACAGCAAACAGATTACACATGCTTCTCAAATGCACATAGAACCTTCTCTAGAACAGAATATACGATAGGCCACAAAACAAATATTAGCAAATTTAAGAAGATTGAAATCATATAACTATTTTCTCTGACTGAAGTGGTATGAAATTAAAAATCAAAAAGAGGAAAGTGAGAAGATTTACAAATATGTGGAAACTCAGCAGTGCACTTGAATTAACCATTGGGTCAAAGAAGAAATCAAAAGGGAAATTAGAAAAAGCTTTCTTAAAATGGAACCAAAGCAAATCAATTCTTTTGGAATGCAGCAAAAGCAGTTCTAAGAGATGAATTTATAGCAACAAATGCATATATTAAGAAATCAGATTTCTTTTTAAAAATATAAATTTATTTTAATGGAGGCTAATTACAATATTGTGGTGATTTTGCCATACATTGACATGGATCTGCCATGGGTGTACATGTGTTCCCCATCCCGAACCTTCCTTCCACCTCCCTCCCCTACCATCCCTCTGAGTCATCCCAATGCACCAGCCCTGAGCACCCTGTATCATGCATTGAACCTGAGCTGGTGATCCTTTTCACATATGATAATATACATGTTTCAATGCCATTCTTCCAAATCATCCCACCCTCTCCCTCTCTCACAGAGTCCAAAGGATTGTTCTATACATCTGTGTCTCTTTTGCTGTCTCACATATGGGATTATCATTACCACCTTTCTAAATTCCATATATATGCATTAGC
Source organism: Nanger dama (assembly GCA_917880005.1). Lineage (NCBI taxonomy): Eukaryota > Metazoa > Chordata > Mammalia > Artiodactyla > Bovidae > Nanger > Nanger dama. The sequence continues at coordinate 20,974,525 of CAKJTW010000025.1, read as the reverse complement.
ATACTGTATTTTTTTGTTTGTTTGTTTCTGGCTTACTTCACTCTGTATAATAGGCTCCAGTTTCATCCACCTCGTCAGAACAGATTCAAATCTATTCTTTTTAAAGGCTGAGTAATAGTTAATGAGCCATATTTAATGGCTGTGTATATGTACCACAGCAAAAATCAGATTTCAAATAAACATCCTACTTTGCATCTCAGTAAACTAGAAGAAGAACAAATAAGACCAAAATGAATAGAAAGAATGGAATAAGATTCAGAGGAAATAAAATAGAGACCAGAATAACAATGGAAAGGATCAATCATACTTAAAATAATTACTGCAGAAATAGAATTGTAAGAGACTACTAGAATAATTATATGACAACACATGACCGAGAAGAAATGGATATATTTCTAGAAGAAACAGAATCAAGTCTAGAAGTCTGAATCAAGAAGAAACAGAGAATCTGAGCAGACCAGTAATGAGTAAAGACATTGAAACTGTAATCAAAACAACTCCAAACACAGAAAACTCTAGGACCAGATATCGTCACTGGAGAATTCAATTAAAATTTTAAAGAAGAATTAATACCAATTCTTCTAAAATTGTTCCAAACTATTGAGGAGGAGGGAACATTTCCAAACTCATTCTAAGAGGTCAGCATTATTTTGATATAAAATACCCATTTGAATGCAGAGTTCCAAAGAATAGCAAGGAGAGATAAGAAAGCCTTCCTCAGCGATCAGTGCAAAGAAATAGAGGAAAAGAACAGAATGGGAAAGACTAGAGATCTCTTCAGAAAATTAGAGATACCAAGGGAACATTTCATGCAAAGATGGGCTCTGATAATGGTCTGGACCTAACAGAAGCAGAAGATATTAAGAAGAGGTGGCAAGAATACACAGAACTGTACAAAAATCTTCATGACCCAGATAATCACGATGGTGTGATCACTCACCTAGAGCCAGACATCCTGGAATATGAAGTCAAGTGGGCCTTAGGAAGCATCACTATGAACAAAAATAGTGGAAGTGATGGAATTCCAGTTGAGCTCTTTCAAATCCTAAAAGATGATGCTGTGAAAGTGCTGCACTCAATATGCCAACAAATTTGGAAAGCTCACTAGTGGCCACAGTAATGGAAAAGGTCAGTTTTCATTTCAATCCCTAAGAAGGCAATGCCAAAGAATGCTCAAACTACTGCACAATTGCACTCATCTCACATGCTAGTAAGTTCAGTTCAGTTCAGTTCATTTAAACGCTCAGTCATGACCAACTCTTGGCGACCCCATGAATCGCAGCCCGCCAGGTCTCCCTGTTCATCACCATCTCCCGGAGTTCATTCAGACTCACATCCATCGAGTCCGTGGTGCCATCCAGCCATCTCATCCTTGGTCGGCCCCTTCTCCTCCTGCCCCCAATCCCTCCTAGCATCACAGTCCTTTCCATTGAGTCAACTCTTCTCATGAGGTGGCCAAAGTACTGGAGTTTCAGCTTTAGCATCATTCCTTCCAAAGAAATTCCAGGCCTGATCTCCTTCAGAATGGACTGATTGGATCTCCTTGCAGTCCAAGGGACTCTCAAGAGTCTTCTCCAACACCACAGCTCAAAAGCATCAATTCTTTGGCACTCAGCCTTCTTCATGGTCCAGCTCTCACATCCATACATGACCACAGGAAAAACCATAGCCTTGACTAGACGGACCTTAGTCGGCAAAGTAATGTCTCTGCTTTTGAATATACTATCTAGGTTGGTCATAACTTTTCTTCCAAGGAGTAAGCATCTATTAATTTCATGGTTGTAATCACCATCTGCAGTGATTTTGGATCCCAGAAAATAAAGTCTGACACTGTTTCCCCATCTATTTGCCATGAAGTGATGGGACCAGATGCCATGATCTTCGTTTTCTGAATGTTGAACTTTAAGCCAACTTTTTCACTCTCCTCTTTCACTTTCATCAAGAGGCTTTTAGCTCCTCTTCACTTTCTGCCATAAGTGTGGTGTCATCTGCATATCTGAGGTTACTGATATTTCTCCCAGCAATCTTGATTCCAGCTTGTGTTTCTTCTAGTCCAATTTTTCATGATGTACTCTGCATAGAAGTTAAATAAGCAGGGTGACAATATACAGCCTTGACGGACTCCTTTTCCTATTTGGAACCAGTCTGTTGTTCCATGTCCAGTTCTAACTGTTGCTCCCTGACCTGCATATAGGTTTCTCAAGAGGCAGGTCAGGTGGTCTGGTATTCCCATCTCTTTCAGAATTTTCTACAGTTTATTGTGATCCACACAGTCAAAGGCTTTGGCATAGTCAATAAAGCAGAAATAGATGTTTTTCTGGAACTCTCTTGCTTTTTCTACGATCCAGCAGATGTTGGCAATTTGATCTCTGGTTCCTCTGCCTTTTCTAAAAGCAGCTTGAACATCAGGAAGTTCACGGTTCATGTATTGCTGAAGCCTGGCTTGGAGAATTTTGAGCATTACTTTACTAGCATGTGAGATGAGTGCAATTGTGCGGTAGTCTGAGCATTCTTTGGCATTGCCTTTCTTTGGGATTGGAGTGAAACTGACCTTTTCCAGTCCTGTGGCCACTGCTGAGTTTTCCAAATTGGCTGGCATATTGAGTGCAGCACTTTCACAGCATCACCTTTCAGGATTGGAAACAGCTCCACTTGAATTCCATCACCTCCACTAGCTTTGTTCACAGTGATGCTTTCTAAGGCCCACTTGACTTCACGTTCCAGGCTGTCTGGCTCTAGATTAGTGATCACACCATCATGATTATCTGGGTCATGAAGATCTTTTTTTTGTACAGTTCTTCTGTGTATTCTTGCCATTCTAATTTTCATGTTGATGATTTTACCTAGCTAGCAATTCTAAATTTTTCCTTCCCAAAGGGTGTAGAATAAGATTTGTTTTGTGAGTTAAAGCTAGTTAAATTATATTAGCAAGTTTGTTTTAATTGCTTCAAAGGGACTTTATCCCTAAAGTACTGGAAATTTTCTAATTCTCCTCAAACCAGACTGTGAACTTTAAATTGCTTTTGGGATTAAAAGCAACCTTATAGCCGCAAAGGGCTTAAATTGTTTTGGTACTCCATTAGCTGATCTTTTACTAGTGAAATAAATGACTATAAAAAGCTCTAGCTTTCATTTTACTGAAAATCAGTTCTGGTTAGTTGCCTTTTTCCCCACAATGTAGAAATGGCAGCTACTTTATATTAATGAAAAAAAGATAAACAAATGCTTCTTCTTTTAGTTGTTTTAGTGAATTTTACTGAATTTACTGGATTGGAATATATGAGACTAGTAATCTCATAAAAATGTAAGTCGACTTCTGTTTCTAATATAAAAATACTGATTCAAGTAATTATAACATATTGCTAATGCTCTAGAATATTTTAGAATGACTCACCTCTCTTTATTATCAGTTTTCTGAATATGCAGTGAGAGGATCATCAGCAGAGCAGCCCTTAGAGCAGAAGTTAAGCTGCTAGATTTCTGTGGATGGAGAAGCTAATCTATATTTTCTCAAGCATGGAGGTAAAAGAGTAAATTCCCTGTCCCTTAAATCTTTCAGTTCATATATATATTTTTTGTTTCGACTGGAGATTATGACAGGTGCACTAAAGTTTTCTGAGATCAACTTGTTATTCTTTATCTGGCAGGAAAATAGAGTTACCTAGATGTCCCAATTTGTACCAGAAGAGACTAAGAAGAATAATTGTATATAAAATATTTTCTTTTATAAGTATTAATAATGCCTTAATTAATATTTTAGGATATTATAGGTATACATTTCTCCTCAAATTAGAAATTACCAAACATCATTTTGCTAAAGATGTATCTTTTCAGTTTGTTTTTCTAGTTGTAATCTATTTGCAACTGATGTTATATTACTGCTGATGCAGGGTTACACATACCATTTGATTTTAGTAGCTGTAAAACAATTATTTTTGTTATGGATAACAGTTGTATTCTGGAATGTTTGATCAAAATGTTATGGTGAAATTGCATTCAAAATAATTTCAAACTCATAATGTGAGACATAATTCCAACCCAGCTATGTTTTTTTCTGAATCTCTTCTAAAAGGGCACATTTTCTTTTCTTTGAGTTTAAGCCTTCTTCATGAGTTCTGTGGAGAAGGAAATGGCAACCCACTCAAGTACTCTTGCCTGGAGAATCCCTTGGAGGGAGGAGCCTGGTAGGCTACAGTCCATGGGGTCGCAAAGAGTCAGACACGACTGAGCGACTTCACTTCACTTCACTTCATGAGTTCTGAAAGTCTAACTGATTTTAGCTTAGAGGATTTTAGCATATTCTTATGCTATCTGTGTATTAAATTATAGGTCCACATTACCCATAAGGGAAACCACTTAAGGATGCAAACAACTCTTACAAACACTATGATAACAGATCCGCATGTATTTCAACTGCTGCAGGATTTCTTTTGTTCAAAGAAAATGGGAAAGATCATTAGTTAATGGAAAGACCATTAATATGGGAAAGACCAATCAGTCTTCTGTTACAGAATTTGTCCTGCTGGGGCTTTCTGGCTACCCAGAGCTTGAAGCCATTTATTTTGTGCTGGTGTTATTTATGTACCTGGTGATCCTGCTGGGAAATGGTGTCATCATCATTGTAAGTGTCTGTGACTCTCACCTGCACACCCCCATGTACTTTTTCCTCAGTAACTTATCATTCTTGGATATATGCTACACCAGTTCTTCTATCCCCTTATTTCTCAGCAGCTTCTTAACTTCAAAGAAGACCATTTCCTTCTCTGGATGTGGAGTACAAATGTTTCTCTCCTTTGCTATGGGAGCCACGGAGTGTGTCCTTCTAAGCATGATGGCATTTGACCGCTATGTGGCCATCTGCAACCCTCTGAGATACCTCATCATTATGAGCAAGAATTCGTATGTGCCTATGGCTGCAGGGTCCTGGATTGCAGGGGGTGTCAATTCTATGTTGCAAACCTCTCTTGCAATGCGGCTTCCTTTCTGTGGGGATAATGTCATTAATCATTTTACTTGTGAAATCTTGGCTGTCTTAAAATTGGCCTGTGGTGACATCTCCATCAATGTTATCAGCATGGTTGTTGCTAATATGATTTTTCTTGTGGTCCCAGTACTTTTTATTTTCACTTCCTATGTGTTCATTCTCTCTACCATCCTGAGGATTCCTTCTTCAGAAGGAAGGCGCAAAGCCTTCTCCACCTGCTCTGCCCACTTAACAGTGGTGATTATATTCTATGGAACCATCCTCTTCATGTATGCAAAGCCCGAGGCTAAAGATTCCTCTGGTACAGACAAAGTCCAAGTCACAGACAAAATCATCTCTCTCTTCTATGGAGTCGTGACACCTATGCTCAATCCCCTCATCTACAGTTTGAGGAACAAAGATGTGAAGGCAGCTGTGAAGAACATACTCTGTCAGAAACGCTTCTCAGGGGGAAAGTGAATGTTGCTTTAAAAAATTTATTTACTCTGAATGCAGGACTAGTTCTCACCTGTAAGTTCCAAAATAAATGTAAGGATTGGTAGCACCACTGATTCTTGAAATTCTCATTTTTCTGTTCCTAGGGTCTAAATGTAAGAGAAATCTAAGGCCCACGTTCTTCATGACTCTCTTAAAGAGAAAAGGGAAAGAAATCCATGGGTAGAAAAGATTCTCATCCAAACCACAGTTAGTTTAACTCTAGAATGATGAGTTCTTTAATCTTATGTAAACAGAAGTAGCATTTAACTAGTTTAACCTCTTATCTTCTATGTGCATCAATTTTCCAGTTTCAAAACTTTCCTAGGAAGGTAAAGTACAAAGTGCCTTTAAGAGTCAGCTGCTGCTGCTGCTAAGTCGCGTCAGTCATGTCTGACTCTGTGCGACCCCAAGACGGCAGCCCAACAGGGTCCTCTGTCCCTGGGATTCTCCAGGCAAGTACACCAGAGTGGGTTGCCATTTCCTTCTCCAATCATGAAAGTGAAAAGTGAAAGTGAAGTCGCTCAGTCGTGTCCAACTCCCAGCGACCCCATGGACTGCAGCCTACCAGGCTCCTCCATTCATGGGATTTTCCAGGCCAGAGTACTGGAGTGGGGTGCCATTGCCTACTCCATTAAGGGTCAGAGTGCTACGTAAATTCAGCACTAAATGATTCATAATGGGGTAGTGTTTGACCTGAGAGAAGGATGACCACTTTTGGATATTAGATACCTGGCTGTGTGTATATCATAGAAAGAGTAGAAAAATGATGCTATTTTTCTTAGAGCTGATATTATCTTGCCTGCAATCTGGCAAGCATACTTCTGTATAGAGTTGTCTGAAAAAATGTGAGGCTTTGTGTATTCATCCCAACTGATGAGGAAATTTGGTCTATTTTTGTTTCAACAGATGAGCATGGTGACTTTGAATGAAAATTATAATTACTGTTAAGTGACATAAAAATAACTTAGTTTCTGAAGATCTTGGTTGTACAGTTCTCTGGGAACCTTGTAATAATGGATTTAAAGTGTCACAGATTAGGTGTTTTTACCACTACATGAATTTCCTATAAAATATGAGCTTTCCATTCAGTCACTGAGCCATCTCTTCCTTAATTCATTTATTTAACCTACCAGTATTTACTGAATATCTACTTTGTTTCAGGCATTATGCTACCTGTTAGCAATATATACACATAAATCTATATATACATAAATATAAACAACATGAAAATGAAAACCAAAACATCACCAAGGGGTGCACAATCTTGTGGAATATAGACTGACTTGAACAAAATATGAAGAATATTTAATATTAAATATTTTCCCTCTCCACTATTTTCTAAGCTGGTTCCTTTGTTTGCATTCAAAGGAAATGCATTCATAGTATGTTGGGTCTTTATTGCACTGAAGAAGTGAGGGTAGAATAAGACATTCTAAGAAGTCAGATCTCTGATACCCCCTAACCCTCTAGCTGGCTCTGCCTTTGTTTCATATGTTCTGTGTTTCTTAATATTTTATTTGGGAAAAATAAAAGTTGCTGGGAAAAGTTTTAAAACTGCTATGGTATACTATAACATCCAGTAAGAGTTGTAAGAAAGAGCTGGATACTTTTGGATTGGTGTTTTATAGGTGTAATTTTGGAACTGCAGAGGATGAAGTGGTACACTTCCTGCTGATAAATTTCTTGGTCACTTTCACATTTCTTGACCAGCCACTTGCCCTTACCTTGTTTTCCTTCCTGTAGGCTTCAGAGTACTGAGATCCATTCATTTCCTTGCAGTTTTTATTCCCATCCTGGCTGGTTATGGAACAAGGTTTCTCAAATAGCTTTCATGATTCATTCTTTCCTTTAAAGTTTTATTTTAATAATAGAGGCAACAGAGAAGAAAAAAAAGGTAGCATGAATGGGAACATTCCACAGGTTTAGAAAATCTTCCAGACTTTACCAGAATTAGCTCTAAGAGAACCAATTTGACTCCTGAATGCAAATTTCTTTCCTCATTCATTCCTTATATTTCTGTTCCTTTTTGGTTTTAAACTTTACTAAATACTTACTGTATTTTTTTTTGTCACTAACACTATGCTCTGTAGTATTTTCCCCTCAACTGTTCAGTATTTACATTATTCTACCTTGTTCATTTGTGTTTACAAATATATTCATATATGAAAATGTAAAGAACATTTTAAGGAAACCTGGATTCAAATAGTATGGTGTTAGACCATTTCTGAAATCACACATTCTCTGAGTTCTACGGTTATTAAAATCCAACTTAAAAAGATCAGTTGGTCAATATGAGGTGAGTATAGAATGCAATCCCTTATATGAAAATGCTCGAAAAACTTTAAGGTACTAGAGAAATGGGAAATATGATTATTTTATTTATTAGTTTCTCAATAGCAGATCAGATCTCAAAACCAGATCCTGTATCACTATGAACTTCCCTATTAGAACTAATTTTGCATCCCATCAATTTTGTAAGGTAGTTGTTCATTGTCATTTATATCTGATTTCCTCTTTTATTTCATTGTAGACCCACTGGTTTTTTAGTATCATGTTGTTTAGTCTCCATGTATTTTTTTTTTTTTCCTATTTTTCTTTCTGTTTGATTTCCTAGTTTCATAATGCTAGGGTCAGAAAAGACACTTGAAAGAATTTCTGTCCTCTTAAATTTGTAGAGACTTATTTTTTGTCCTAGTATGTGGTCATGCACACTTGAAAAGAATGTGTATTTTTTAATATTTTTAAATGTAGTGTCCTGTAGGTGATAATTAAGTCTATCTGGTCTATTGTGTCTTTTTTGTTTGTATCTTTAAAAATTTTTTAAATTGGAGGATAATTTCAGTATTGTGTTGGTTTCTGCCGTACATCAACATGAACATCTCTCCCATCTCCTACCCCATACCTCCCCTCTAGGTTGTCACAAAGCACCAGATTTGATTTCCTGCATCATAGAGCAATTTCACTGACTGTCTGTTTTACAGACAGTAATGTATATGTTTCAGTGCTACTATCTCAAATCCTACCCCTCCTTCTTTCCTCTACTCTGTCCAAAAGTCTGTTCTTTATGTCTGCATCTCCTTTGCTGCCCTGCAAATTTGTTCATCAGTGCTATCATTCTAAATTTCACCCTTTATGTTTTGATTAGAACAGTTAGTCCAGTGCTATTGAAAGTAATTATTGATAGATATGTACTTATTGACATTTTAACCCTGTTTTCCAGTTGATTTTTTAGTTCATTATTGTTTTTTTTTTTTTTTGATTTGATGGTTTTCTTTGATTTTTATGCTTGAGTTACATTTTTTTTGTGTGTGTGTGAATCTATTGTACATTTCTGATTTCTGGTTACCCTAGTTTTCAAGAATGTTAACCCACAATAATATCTACATGCTTCAGACTAAAAGTCATATAAATTAAAATGCATTCTAAAAGATCTATGTTTTTTCACTTCCTCCCCCAAATTTTGTGATTTTCCTTTCCTACTTTACATGCTCATGTTTATCTATTTATTGTAGCTATAATTGCTTTTACAAATTTTTTTTTTAAATCTATGTACTGGCTTAGAGTGATCTTCAGTCCTTTTGTGTATTTGCCTTTCCTGTTGTGATTTTTCCCTAACCTATAGACTCTTGCTTCTTTGCTGTTTGGAGAGGACCTTTCAGTATTTTTTTAGGTTAGGTTTAGTATTGCTATAATCTTTTAATTTTTGCTTGCCTGAGAAATTCTTTATTTTTCCTCCTAGTCTTAATGTTGCTGAGGAGAGTATCCTGAAGTTCAGGTTTTTTTCCTTCCAGGATTTTGAAGATTTCATGCCACTCCCTTTCTGCCTGAAAAGTTTCTGCAGAGAAATTAACTGATAGACTTATGGAGGTTCTCTTGTAACTGACTATCTCTTGCTACCTAAAATCCTCTCTTTAATTTTTGCCATTTTAATTAGTTATGACATGTCTTGATGTGAGTCTGTTTGATTTTACCTTGTTTGGGACCCTCTGTGATTCCTTCCTCTAATCCTTTTTTAGATTTGGTAAGTTTTCAGCTGTCATTTCTTTATATACACTTTCAATCACCTTCTTTATCTGTTCCCCTTCTGGAACATATTATACCTAGGTTGGAACTCTTTATATCTTATCATAGACCTTGTATCAGTTCAGTTCAGTTCAGTTCAGTCGCTCAGTCATGTCCGACTCTTTGCGACTCCATGAATCGCAGCATGCCAGGCCTCCCTGTTCATCACAGTCTCTCAGAGTTCACTCAGACACACGTCCATCGAGTCCGTGATGCCATCCAGCCATCTCATCCTCTGTCAGCCCCTTCTCCTCCTGCCCCCAATCCCTCCCAGCACCAGAGTCTTTTTCAATGAGTCAACTCTTCACATGAGGTGGCCAAAGTACTGGAGTTTCAGCTTTAGCATCATTATTGCCAAAGAAATCCCAGGGCTGATCTCCTTCAGAATGGACTGGCTGGATCTCCTTGCAGTCCAAGGGACTCTCAAGAGTCTTCTCCAACACCACAGGTCAAAAGCATCAATTCTTTGCACTCAGCCTTCTTCACAGTCCAACTCTCACATCCATACATGACTACTGGAAAAACCATAGCCTTGACTAGAAGGATCTTAGTCGGCAAAGTAATGTCTCTGCTTTTGATTATGCTGTCTAGGTTGGTCATAACTTTCCTTCCAAGGAGTAAGCATCTTCCAAGTTCATGGCTGCAGTCACCATCTACAGTGATTTTGGAGCCCCCCAAAATAAAGTCTGACACTGTTTTCACTATTTCCCCATCACTTCCCATGAAGTGATGGAACTGGATGCCATGATCTTCGTTATCAGAATGTTGAGCTTTAAGCCAACTTTTTCACTCTCCTCTTTCACTTTCATCAACAGGTTTTTAGCTCCTCTTCGCTTTCTGCCATCAGGGTGGTGTCATCTGCATATCTGAGGTTACTGATATTTCTCCCAGCAATCTTGATTCCAGCTTGTGTTTCTTCCAGTCCAGCGTTTCTCATGATGTACTCTGCACAGAAGTTAAATAAGCAGGGTGATAATATGCAGCCTTGACGGACTCCTTTTCTTATTTGGAGCCAGTCTGTTGTTCCATGTCCAGTTCTAACTGTTACTTCCTGACCTGCATACAGATTTCTCAAGAGGCAGGTTAGGTGGTCTGGTATTCCCCTCTCTTTCAGAATTTTCCACAGTTTTTTGCGATCCACACAGTCAAAGGCTTTGGCATAGTCAATAAAGCAGAAATAGATGTTTTTCTGGAACTCTCTTGCTTTTTCCACGATCCAGCGGATGTTGGCAATTTGGTCTCTGGTTCCTCTGTCTTTTCTAAAACCAGCTTGAACATCAAGGAGTTCACGGTTCACGTATTGCTGAAGCCAGGCTTGGAGAATTTTGAGCATTACTTTGAGCATGTGAGATGAGTGCAATTGTGCGGTAGTTTGAGCATTCTTTGGCATTGCCTTTCTTTGGGATTGGAATGAAAACTTATCCTTTCCAGTCCTGTGGCCACTGTTGATTTTTCCAAATTGGCTGGCATATTGAGTGCAGCACTTTCACAGCATCATCTTTCAGGATTGGAAACAGCTCTACTGGAATTCCATCACCTCCACTAGCTTTGCTTGTAATGATACTTTCTAAGGTACACTTGACTTCACATTCCAAGATGTCTGGCTCTAGATGAGTGATCACATCATCATGATTATCTGGATCGTGAAGATCTTTTTGTACAGGTCTTCCGTGTATTCTTGCCACCTCTTAATATCTTCTGCTTCTATTAGGTCCAGACCATTTCTGTCCTTTATCGAGCCCATCTTTGCATGAAATGTTCCCTTGGTATCTAATTTTCTTGAAGAGATCTCTAGTCTTTTCCATTCTGTTCTTTTCCTCTATTTCTTTGCATTGATCGCTGAAGAAGGTTTTCTTTTCTCTTCTTGCTATTCTTTGGAACTCTGCATTCAGATGCTTATATCTTTCCTTTTCCCCTTGGCTTTTCACCTCTCTTCTTTTCACAGCTATTTGTAAGGCCTCCCCAGACAGCCATTTTGCTTTTTTGCATTTCTTTTCCATGGGGATGGTCTTGATCCCTGTCTCCTGTACAATGTCACGAACCTCATTCCATAGTTCATTAGGCACTCTTATCTATCAGATCTAGGCCCTTAAATCTATTTCTCACTTCCACTGTATGATCATAAGGGATTTGATTTAGGTCATACCTGAATGGTTTAGCAGTTTTCCCTACTTTCTTCAATTTGAGTCTGAATTTGGTAATGAGGAGTTCATGATCTGAGGCACAGTCAGCTCCTGGTCTTGTTTTTGTTGACTGCATAGAGCTTCTCCATCTTTGCTGCAGAGAATATAATCAATCTGATTTTGGTGTTGACCATCTGGTGATGTCCATGTGTAGAGTCTTCTCTTCTGTTTTTGGAAGAGAGTGTTTGCTCTGACCAGTGCATTTTCTTGGCAAAACTCTATAGTCTTTGCCCTATTTCAGTCCGCATTTCAAGGCCAAATTTGCCTGTTATTCCAGGTGTTTCTTGACTTCCTATTTTAGAATTCCAGTCTCCTATAATGAAAAGGACATCTTTTTGGGTGTTAGTTCTAAAAGGTCTTGTAGGTCTTCTTAAAACCATTCAACTTCAGCTTCTTCAGCATTAGTTGTTGGGCATAGACTTGGATAACTGTGATATTGAATGGTTTGCCTGCATCCAAGTACTGGCTTATTGCGCCTGCCTGGCTCTCGCAGCCGCCTGCACTTAGTGCGCTGGCCCAGATCTTGTATATTACATGTATTATATATATATGTATACATATATATGACAATGCTGCTGCTGATGCTATGTTTCTTCAGTTGTGTTTAACCCTTTTTGACCCTGTGGCCTGTAGCCCTCCAGACTCCTCTATCCATGGACTTCTCCAGGCAAGAATACTGGAGTGAGTTTCCATTCCCTTCCTCAGGGTATCCTCCCGACCTAGGGATCAAACCTTAGTCTCCTGCATTGCAGGGCAGATTCTTTACCATCTGAGTTACCTTGGAAGCCCATATTGGGACAGTAACAGTTGACAAACCTAGACAGCATATTAAAAAGCCAAGACATTACCTTTCTAACAAAGGTCTGTATAATCAAAGCTATGGTTTTTCCAGTAGTCATGTGTAGATGTGAGAGCTGGACCATAAAGAAAGCTGAGTGAGTGGGTGAGTGAAGTCACTCAGTTGTGTCTAACTCTTTGTGACCCCATTTCCTAAAGGAAATCAGTCCTGAATATTCATTGGAAGAACTGATGCTGAATCTGAAACTCCAATAGTTTGGCCACCTGATGTGAAGAACTGACTCATTTGAAAAGACCCTGATGTTGGGAAAGATTGAAGGCAAGAGGAGAAGGGAACTACAGAGGATGAGATGGTTGGATGCTGTCACTGACTTGATGGACATGAGTTTGAGCAAGCTCTGGGTGTTGGTGATGAACAGGGAAGCATGGTGTACTGCAGTTTATAGGGTTGCAGAGAGTTGGACACAAATGAGTGACTAAACTGACTGAAAGAGAGAGAAAAGAGAATGATTCATGGTGCCATGATGTTGATATTATTCCAGGTTTTGAATTCTTTATCACCTCTATTTGGGCTTCCCTGATAGCTCAGTTGGATCATCTCTATTCTTTTGTTAAACCCATTCCATGAATTTAAAATTTTTGATATTATAGTAATACTTTCCAGTTATAGACTTCCATTTGGCTCTTTCTGTAGTTATTTCTCCACTGAGATTCAGTATTTTTTCCTTCTTTGTGAATGCTTTTTCCTTTACTTTATCTAAATAGTTTTACTAGTTGTTTATCATCCTTTCCTAGAATTTCAACATTTGGGCTATCTCAGAGTTTTGGTTTCTACTGACTGCCTATTATCTTGAGAGTGTGTCATCTATTTCAGCTTCTTTATATGGTAAGTAATTTTGGATTGTTTCCTGGACAGTGTGACATTTGGAGACTATGAATTACAATAAATTCCTGTGTACTGGTTTTGTGATGAACCTGGTTTGAATCAAGCTGTAAATGTGGTCTTTTTGTTAACTGTTCATATTTTAGTTAAATGTACATTTTTCACCTTAGCTGAGTTGTGCATACATAGCATAGGAGTCAATCAGAGAACCTGGTTAAGATTTTAACATAGAACATGATGCTTTTTCTGTATCTTCCATCTGGAATTCTCTCCTTGAGTTAGAGTGTCTGTGATTTCCCAAACACAACTGGCTTGTCCAGAGAAAGTGCTAGTTTAATATCAGAGTTTTCCCCATTTCATACAATGCCTAGTTCAGCCAATAGCCTGAAATGTGAAACTCACATAAAAACATTACTTCTTCTGAGTAATTTTTTTGATACTTTGTACAAAGTTTATAGTTGTCATCTCTGTGAATCTTGAGTTTTACAGGAACTCTTTCAGTCACAGTGAAAATAATAGAAAAATTAGAAGCTCCCATCACATATTTTGTAACTAAGAAGGTTTACACCTCTTTCTTTCTATGAGATTTCCCTCTTCCTAACTAATCATACTTATGTCATTTCCTAGTATACATCAAAAACAAAAAGTGCTGATATTTGGAATGGAGAATATGCTATAATGGATAAGGATTTTGAAATTCTCCTGAGGCCAGATTTGAGCATACCATAAGGGTTAAACTGGGTATTGTTTTTGCATTGGCTCCATCCTTTCATTCTTTCTGGAGTTATTTCTCCACTGACCTCCAGTAGCATATTGGGCACCTAATGACATGGGGAGTTCCTCTTTGGTAGCCTATCATTTTGCCCTTTCATACTGTTCATGGGGTTCTCAAGGCAAGAATACTGAAGTGGTTTGCCATTCCCTTCTCCAGTGGACCACATTCTGTCAGACCTCTCCACCATGACCCACCCGTCTTGGGTTGTCCCACAGGCATGGCTTGGTTTCACTGAGTTAGAAAAGGCTGTAATCCTAGTGTGATTAGATTGACTAGTTTTCTGTGAGTATGGTTTCAGTGTGTCTGCCCTCTGATGCCCTCTCGCAACACCTACCATCTTACTTGTTTTTTTTTTTTTTTTTACCTTGGGCGTGGGTTATCTCTTCACAGTTGCTCCAGCAAAGCACAGCCGCTGCTCCTTACCTTGGACTAGGGGTATCTCCTTACCACCGCCATTCCTGACCTTCAACATGGGACAGCTCCTCTACGCCGTCCTGCGCCTGCACAGCCACCGCTCCTCGGGTTGCTCCTCCAGGCCACCGGCCCTGGCCTCGGGAATGGGTGGCTCCTCAGGGTCACAGCCCCTGGCCTAGGGGCACGAGGTGGCTTCTCCCGACCGCCCCTGACCTTGGACGCACGGGTGTCTCTCCTGGCCACTCCTGACCTCGGATGCGGGATACCTCCTCTTGGCCGCCACCCATCAGGTCCGTGAATCAAGACAAATTGGAAGTGGTTAAACAAGAAATGGCAAGGGTGAACGTTGACATTTGAGGAATCATCGAACTAAAATGAACTGGAATGGGTAAATTGAACTCAGTTCAGTTCAGTTGCTCAGTCATGTCCGATTTTGCGATCCCATGAATCACAGCACGCCAGCCTCCCTGTCCATCACCATCTACCAAAGTTCACTCAGACTCATGTCCATCGAGTCCGTGATACCATTCAGCCATCTCATCCTCGGTCATCCCCATCTCCTCCTGCCCCAAATGCCTCCGCATCAGAGTCTTTCCCAGTGAATCAACTCTTCTCATGAGGTGGCCAAAGTACTGGAGTTTCAGCTTTAGCATCATTCCTTCCAAAGAAATCCCAGGGCTGATCTCCTTCAGAATGGACTGGCTGGATCTCCTTGCAGTCCAAGGGACTCTCAGGAGTCTTCTCCAACACCACAGTTCAAAAGCATCAATTCTTCAGCACTCAGCCATTCTCACAGTCCAACTCTCACATCCATACATGACCACACGAAAAACTATAGCCTTGACTAGAAGGATCTTAGTTGGCAAAGTAATGTCTCTGCTTTTCAATATACTGTCTAGGTTGGTCATAACTTTTCCTCCAAGGAGTAAGCATCTTCTAATTTCATGGCTGCAGTCAGCATCTGCAGTGATTTTGGAGCCCCCAAAATAAGTCTGACACTGTTTTCACTATTTCCCCATCTATTTCCCATGAAGTGATGGGACCGGATGCCATGATCTTCGTTTCTGAATGTTGAGCTTTAAGCCAACCTTTTCACTCTCCTCTTTCACTTTCATCAAGAAGCTTTTTAGTTCCTCTTCACTTTCTGCCATAAGTGTGGTGTCATCTGCACATCTGAGGTTATTGATATTTCTCCTGGAAATCTTGATTCCAGCTTGTGTTTCTTCCAGTCCAGGGTTTCTCATGATGTACTCTGCACAGAAGTTAAATAAGCAGGGTGACAATATACAGCCTTGATGTACTCCTTTCCTATTTGGAACCAGTCTTTTGTTTCATGATGACCATTATATCTACTACAGTGGACAAGAATCCCCCAGAAGAAATGGAGTAGCCATCATGGTCAACAAGAGAGTCCAAAATGCAGTACCTGGATGCAGTCCCCCAAATGACAGGATGGTCTCTGCTTGTTTCCAAGACGAACCATTCAATATCACAGTTATCCAAGTCTATGTCTCAACCAGTAACACTGAAGAAGCTGAAGTTGAGCGTTTTAATGAAGACCTACAAGACCTTTTAGAACTAACACCCCCAAATATGTCCTTTTCATTATAGGGGATGGAATGCTAAAGTAGGAAGTCAGAAATACATGGAGTAACAGGCAAATTTGGCCTTGGAATGCTAAATGAAACAGGGCAAAGACTAATAGCGTTTTGCCAAGAGAATGCACTGGTCATAGCAAATACCCTCTTCCAACAACACAAGAGAAGACTCTACACATGGATATCATCAGATGGTCAACACCAAAATCAGATTGATTATATTCTCTGCAACCAAAGATGGAGAAGCTCTATACTGTCAACAAAAACAAGACCAGGAGCTGACTGTGCCTCAGATCATGAACTCCTCATTACCAAATTCAGACTCAAATTGAAGAAAGTAGGGAAAACTGCTAAACCATTCAGGTATGACCTAAATCAAATCCCTTATGATCATACAGTGGAAGTGAGAAATAGATTTAAGGGCCTAGATCTGATAGATAAGAGTGCCTAATGAACTATGGAATGAGGTTCGTGACATTGTACAGGAGACAGGGATCAAGACCATCCCCATGGAAAAGAAATGCAAAAAGCAAAATGGCTGTCTGGGGAGGCCTTACAAATAGCTGTGAAAAGAAGAGAGGTGTAAAGCCAAGGGGAAAAGGAAAGATATAAGCATCTGAATGCAGAGTTCCAAAGAATAGCAAGAAGAGAAAAGAAAACCTTCTTCAGCGATCAATGCAAAGAAATAGAGGAAAAGAACAGAATGGAAAAGACTAGAGATCTCTTCAAGAAAATTAGAGATACCAAGGGAACATTTCATGCAAAGATGGGCTCGATAAAGGACAGAAATGGTATGGACCTAACAGAAACAGAAGGTATTAAGAGGTGGCAAGAATACACGGAAGACCTGTACAAAAAGTATCTTCACGATCCAGATAATCATGATGATGTGATCACTCATCTAGAGCCAGACATCTTGGAATGTGAAGTCAAGTTTACCTTAGATAGTATCACTACAAACAAAGCTAGTGGAGGTGTTGAAATTTCAGTGGAGCTGTTTCCAATCCTGAAAGATGATGCTGTGAAAGTGCTGCACTCAATATGCCAGCCAATTTGGAAAAATCAACAGTGGCCACAGGACTGGAAAGGATAAGTTTTCATTCCAATCCCAAAGAAAGGCAATGCCAAAGAATGCTCAAACTACCACACAATTGCACTCATCTTACATGCTAGTAAAGTAATGCTCAAAATTCTCCAAGCCTGGCTTCAGCAATACGTGAACCGTGAACTCCCTGATGTTCAAGCTGATTTTAGAAAAGACAGAGGAACCAGAGATCAAATTGCCAACATCCGCTGGATCATGGAAAAAGCAAGAAAGTTCCAGAAAAACATCTATTTCTGCTTTATTGACTATGCCAAAGCCTTTGACTGTGTGGATCGCAAAAAACTGTGGAAAATTCTGAAAGAGAGGGGAATACCAGACCACCTAACCTGCCTCTTGAGAAATCTGTATGCAGGTCAGGAAGTAACAGTTAGAACTGGACATGGAACAACAGACTGGCTCCAAATAAGAAAAGGAGTCCATCAAGGCTGTATATTGTCACCCTGCTTATTTAACTTCTGTGCAGAGTACATCATGAGAAACGCTGGACTGGAAGAAACACAAGCTGGAATCAAGATTGCTGGGAGAAATATCAGTAACCTCAGATATGCAGATGACACCACCCTGATGGCAGAAAGTGAAGAGGAGCTAAAAACCTGTTGATGAAAGTGAAAGAGGAGAGTGAAAAAGTTGGCTTAAAGCTCAACATTCTGATAATGAAGATCATGGCATCCAGTTCCATCACTTCATGGGAAGTGATGGGGAAATAGTGAAAACAGTGTCAGACTTTATTTTTGGGGGCTCCAAAATCACTGCAGATGGTGACTGCAGCCATGAACTTGGAAGATGCTTACTCCTTGGAAGAAAAGTTATGACCAACCTAGATAGTATATTGAAAAGCAGAGACATTACTTTGCCGACTAAGATCCTTCTAGTCAAGGCTATAGTTTTTTGTGTGGTCATGTATGGATGTGAGAGTTGGACTGTGAGAATGTCTGAGTGTTGAAGAATTGATACTTTTGACCTGTGGTGTTGGAGAAGACTCTTAAGATTCCCTTGGACTGCAAGGAGATCCAGCCAGTCCATTCTGAAGGAGATCAGCCCTGGGATTTCTTTGGAAAGAATGATGCTAAAGCTGAAGCTCCAGTACTTTGGCCACTCATGCGAAGAGTTGACTCATTGAAAAAGACTCTAATGCTGGGAAGGATTGGGAGTAGGTAGAGAATGGGACGATAGAGAATGAAATGGCTGAATGGCATCACAGACTCTATGAAAGTGAGTCAGAGTGAACTCCGGGAGTTGGTGATGGACAGGGAGGCGGGGTGTGCTGCGATTCATGGGGTTGCAAAGATTTGGACACAGACTGAGAGACTGAACTGAACTAAGAGTTAATCATAACTTAATAGTGAAATTTGAATGTATTATTGTCTTCAGTTCAGTTTCTTTCATGGCAAAACAAAATAACAAAAAATCTTTATCTTGTATAGACTTTGACAACATACCTATCATCGGCATATATGTGGAATTAACTTAAAATTTGTTCTTAAAAGTAAAACCTGAGTTTATATTGCTGAATTAGAGTGGAAATATAAAATAAGAGGGTCAATGGGATCTTAAGAAACACCACCATGTATTATAACTCATTAGTCTATCAAAGGGAAAATTTTTAACTTCTTCAGCATATTCTACTCAGTTGTTTATCTTCCTTTGTTTTATGTTCCCTACATATAAAGATTATGTTCTATTTTATAAAAATGTTTGGAATTGTTGTTTAAGGGATTAAATAATATATAAAATTTTCTTATTGTGAAATATTTTAGATACTTGGATTTATAATTATACTATTTTTTTCATTTTAACTAATTCAGTGGTTAATGATGGACTACTATTTTTAATTAACTTGGCACTGCATTGTGGTCGGAGAAGATGCTTGGCATGATTTTAATTTTTTAAAATTTACTGAGGTTTTATTTGTGACTCATGATGTGGTCTATCCTGGAGAATGTTTTATGTGCACTTTAGTGAAGGTGTATTCTTCTGCATTTGAATGCAATCTCCTGAAGATATCAATAAGACCCATCTAATCTAATGTATCATTTAAGATTTGTGTTTCCTTACTCATTTTCTGTTTTGATGAAATGTCCATTGGTGTGAGTGGGGTGTTAAAGTCTCCTACTATTATTGTGTTGCTGTCAATTTCTCCTTATATATATAGTGTTTGTGTTATGGATTGAGGTGCTCCTATGTTGGGTGCATAGATATTTACAATTGTTATGTCTTCCTCTTGGATTGATCCCTTGATCATTATGTAGTGTCTTTCCTTAGCTCTAGCAATATTTATTTTAAGGTCTATTTTGTCCGATATGAGGATTGCTACTCCAGCTTTCTTTTGCTTCCCATTTGCATAGAACATATTTTTCCATTGTCTCACTTTCAATCTGTATGTGTCTTGAGGTCTGATGTGGGTTTCATGTAGACAGCATATATATGAGTCTTGCTTTTGTATCCATTCAGGCAGTCTATGTCTTTTGGCTGGAGCACTTAATCCATTTAATTTAAAGTAGTTATTGTTATATATGTTCCCATTGGCATTCTCTTAATCATTTGGGTTGATTTTGTAGATCCTCTTTCTTCTGTTGTATTTATTAACAATATAAATCCCTTTAAATTTGTTGTAAAACTGGTTTGGTGGTACTGAATTCTCTTTAACGTTTGCTTGTCTGAAAAGCTTTTTATTTCTCCATCAATTTTGAATGGGATTATTGCTAGGCACAGTAATCTTGGTTGTATATTTTTCCCTTTCAGTACTTTAAATATATCCTGCCATTCCCTTCTGACCTGAAGAGTCTCTGCTGAAAGATCAGCTGTTAAGCATATGGAGTTTCCTTGTATGTTACTTGTTGCTTTTCTCTTGCTGCTTTTAATATTCTTTCTTTGTGTTTAATCTTTGTTTGTTTGATTATTATGTGTCTTGGCATATTTCTCCTTGGGTTTATCCTGTATGGGACCCTTTGTCCCTCTTGGACTTGATTAACTCTTTCCTTTTCCATGTTGGGGAAATTTTCAACTATAATCTCTTCAAAAATTTTCTCATACTCTCTCTTTTTCTCTTCTTCTTCTGGGACCCTTATTATTTGAGTGTTGGTGCATTTGATATTGTCTCAGAAGTCTCTGAGACTTCCTCAGCTCTTTTCATTCTTTTTACTTTATTCTGCTCTTTAGAAATTATTTCTATCATTTTATCTTCCTGTTCACTGATTTGTTCTTCCACTTCAGATATTCTGTTATTGATTCCTTCTAGAGTATTTTCAATTTCAGTAATAGTGTTGTTTGTCTATGTATGTTTATTCTTTAATTCTTCTAGGTCTTTGTTAATTGATCTTACATTTTCTCCATTTTGTTTTCAAGGTTTTTTTTTTTTTTAAATCATCTTTAGTATCATTATTCTGAATTCTTTTTCTGGTAGTTTGCCTATTTCCTCTTCATTTATTTGGACTTCTGTGTTTCTAGTTTGTTCTCTGCCTTTCAGTGTTGTTTTGTTTTGTTTTAAGTGATTGTGTTTGAGGTCTCCTTTCCCAGGCTTCGAGGAAAGTTGAATTCTTTCCTTGAAACAGGTTGAATTCTTTCTTCCTTTTGGTTTCTGCCCTCTAAGTTTGGTCCAGTGGTTTGTGTAAACTTCTTATGGGGTGAGATTTGTGTTGAGTTTTTGTTTGTTTGTTTGCTTTTCTTCTGATGAGCAAGGCTGAGTGAGGTGGTAACCCTCTGCTGATGATTGGGTTTGTATTTTTGTTTTGTTTGTTTAGTTGAGGCATCCTGCCCAGGGTGCTATTGGTGGTCGGGTGATGCCAGGTCTTGTATTCAAGTGGTTTCCTTTGTGTGAGTTCTCACTATTTGATACCCCCTGGGGTTAGTTCTTGGAAAAGGCAATGACACCCCACTCCAGTACTCTTGCCTGGAAAATCCCATGGACAGAGGAGACTGGTAGGCTGCAGTCCATGGGGTCACTGAGAGTTGGACGCGACTTAGTGACTTCACTTTCACTTTTCACTTTCATGCATTGGAGAAGGAAATGGCAACCCACTCCAGTGTTCTTGCTTGGAGAATCCCAGGGTTGGCGGAGCCTGGTGGGCTGCCGTCTATGGGGTTGCACAGAGTCAGACATGACTGAAGCAACTTAGCAGTAGTAGCAGCAGGGTTAGTTCTCTGGTAGTCTAGGGTCTTGGAGTTAGTACTCCCACTCTAAAGGCTCAGGGCTTGATCTCTGGTCAGGAACAAAGATTCCACAGTCGTTTGTTATGACATTAAAGTGAAAGTGAAAGTCCAACTCTTTGCGACCCGTGGATTGTAGCCCACCAAGCTCCTCCGTCCATGGGATTCTCTAGGCAAGAATACTGGAGTGGGTTGCCATTTCCTTCTCCAATGGCATGAAAGTGAAAAGTGAAAGTGAAGTCACTGAGTCGCATCCAACTCTCAGTGACCCCATGGATGGCAGCCTACAGTCCAAAAAATGAGAAACCAAAGATGAACCCCAGACAAATGGCAGTTACAAAATTAGGCAAATAATAATTAAAATGATGGAATATACACACATATATGTACACCCATGAGCAAAGTTGAAACAGTCCAACAAAAATAAAGTACAGTAGATTGACCTGGCAACAAAGGAAATAAAAATTATAATTAGCAGTTAATAACAAAACTAACTTAAGCACAAACTGGAAAACAAAACTAAAGCAAGATACCAAAGGGGGAATAAAGCAATGAAAACAAAACTCACAAATATGTTGAGAGGAAAGGAAGAATATATATGCAGTTAAACAGAGATAGATGAAGAAGATTTATATACATTAAGGATTAACTGCAAGAGGAAAAGAACAGTAGTAAAGGCAAACAAAGGAATAAATGTAGAAAAAGTATAATAGGTTTAAAAAATTAAAAGTTAAAGTTATAAAAAGAGAACAACAACAAAAAAAAAATCAGAAGAAGTTAAAAAGAAGGAAAATTCCACAGAACTGCAAAAGCCCAACATAGAGGTAGAGGTTTATAACAACAAGGGAAAGTGTGACTGAATATATATATATACCCATAGGCAAAATCAAAACAGTCCAACAAAAATAAAGTATGACAGATTGACCTGGTGAAAAAAAGAAACCAAATATTATATCTACCAGAACAAAACTAATTAAAGCACAAGCTGGAAAACAAAACTAAAGCAAGGTGCCATTTGAGGAATAAAGCAATGAAAATAAAACCAACAAATATGTTGAGAGGAAAGGAGAGTAAGGAAAGAAAGGATAGCTATGCAAGTTAAATAGAGGTAGTGAAAGTGAAGTTGCTCAGTCGTGTCCAACTCTTTGCGACCCGTGGATTGTAGCCCACCAAGCTCCTCCATCCATGGGATTCTCCAGCCAAGAATACTGGAGTGAGTTGCCATTTCCTTCTCCAGGGGATCTTCCCGACCTAGGGATCGGACCCAGGTCTCCCACATTGCAGGCAGATGCTTTAACCTCTGCGCCACGAGGGAAGCCCTTAAGTATAAGAATCCAAGTACTAACATCAGGATTTCAAGGGAGGAAAGGAAGCCAGGAGGGAGGATGAAGGGGGAGGAGGCGGGAGAAGGTGGGCAAGAGGGGTGGCCTTACAGACGTCTCCCTGCCACCAAAGATACCCAGGCCTTATGGGACTTTTCCCTGGGCCTCCAGAGAAGGGAGGACTGGAACTCAGCCCTACCAGAAATCAGACCAGACCAGAACCAGAATTTGAGTTCTCTGCCAAGAGGAGGTGATCAATCGCCAATCCTCAGCTCAGGCTGAGGGCCCTTCGACCAGATTCCTGCATCCAGGACCGAGGGACTAGAAAAACAGGGAAGGACAGGAAGGGTTAAGGAGAGGAAAGAGAGAGGGAAGGGGAGAGAGGTCAATAAAGTTTCTTGTTCCTTACCAGTCAGGGCACTCTGGCCAGTTGTCCATGTCAGGAGGAGACCAGGGACAAAAGTGTCCCAGTTGCAGCCGCTGGGTCTGGTCCATTGGCAGGCAAGCTGACCCCTGAGTACCCCGAGTGCTCAGGATGTCAGTCTCAGTGAAGAAGAGTCCCCGCCAGAGTCGCCATTTGTTGTAGGGAAGAGGAACCCTTTCCAGGGCTCAAAACTGGGCTTTTGTCTAACACTCGGAAATGAATTGTCTGAGGAGACACATGTGCTGACAAAGCAAGAGGTTTTATTGGGAAAGGGCACCCGGGTGGAGAGCAGTAGGGTAAGGGAACCAAAAAGAATTATATACGTTAAAGATTAACTGCAAGGGGAAAAGAATAGTAGGAAAAGCAAACAAAGGAATAAATGTAGAAAAAAATAATAGGTTTAAAAATTAAAATTTAAAAAAAGAGAGAAAAAAGAGGAAAACTCCACAGAACTGCAAATACCCAATGTAGAGGCAAAGGTCTGTGACAACAATAAAAAATGTGACTGAGAAAAAAAAGCTCAAAAGCTTAATGCTTAACTGGATTTCTTAGTGCCTGTAAAGTCAACAAGTACAACAGAGGGTGGAAAAAGGGAAAAAAGGAAAAAAAATCCAAAAGAATCTACTGAACAAGTCAAAAATAAGAATAGTAAATGTTGTTCTTGAGTCACTGCTGCCAGAGTCCTTTCCCTTGCTGGGAGTCACAGTCCCCCTTACCTCCCTAGGATGCCCTCCAACACTGTTCTAATCGTTGGCCCTGCTGTGGGGGGCTCTCAGATTCTAATCTGGTCCTACTCCTCTGTGTTCCTGCCTCCAGTGTCCACAGCTATCAGAAATAGTGCGTTTTCTTTTGTGAGAGCTCTCAATGGCCTTTTATATATTCCATAGACACAGAATCTGCTTAGTTGATCATTTGGATTTAATGTGCAGCATGTACAGCTGGTGGGAAGATTTTGGGTGTTCTTCCTTAGCTGCACTGCCCTTGGGTTTCAATAGTGGTTTTATTTCCACCTCTACATGTGAGTTGTCCACTGGGGTTTGCTCCTGAGGCTGCCCTGGAGGACTTGGGTTTACCACTGTGAGGGCCAGCTGGAGGCCAGCAGCTGCTTGGGTAGCAGGGGTTCTGGCAACAGCAAGCACTCAGGGAGTTGGCGGCTAGGGCAGCAGGAAATATATTGCTCTAGAAGGGTGTGGCAACCAGTATTGGCCAATATGCTCCAGTATTCTTGCCCAGAGAACCCTCCTCTGTAACAGAGAAGCCTAGCAGGCCACAGTCTACAGGATCGTAAAGAGTCAGACATGACTGAAGCGACCCTGCATGCATAGACACAAGATTATTTTTGTCTGTGGCCGCTCTGTCCCTGTGAGAGTTGAGCATGAAGGTGGAGCAGCTACTTGGCTTGCAGGGACCCTGGAAGTGCCAAGTGTACAGGGACATGGACTGCCTATGCCACAGGAGTTATGGCCCTATCAGAGTCTTTTTTCAAGCTTCTTGTAGTTGGCAATCAGAAGGCCTCTTTAGCCAGTCTTTCTCCAAACCCTACTTAAAAAAATTTTTTTTAAAATTGGGGGATAATTGCTTTCCTATTCTGTATTGATTTTTACCATGCTTGCATGCATCCTAAGTCTCTTCAGTCGTGTCTGACTCTGTGACCCCATGGACTGTAAGCCATCAGGCTCCTCTGTCCATGGGATTCCCCAGGCAAGAATACTGGAGTGGGTTTCATGCCCTCCTCCATGGGATCTTCCCCATGGAGGGAAGATCAAACCCAAGTTCTCTTAAGTCTCCTGCGTTGGCAGGCAGATTCTTTACCACTGTGTCACTTGGGAAGCTTCAGCCATAGTTTACATGTTTCCTTTCCTCTTAAGCCTCCATCCCACACCCCCACCCCATCCAACTCCTCTAGGTTATCACAGAGCACTGGGTAGGACTCCCTGTGTTATACAACATCTTCCCACTAGCTATCTGTTTTACATATGGTAATGTAATGTGTATGTTTCAATGCTACTCTCTCAATCCATCCACTCTCTCATTCCCCCACTGTGTCTACAGCTCTTTCTCTTTGTTTCTGTCTCTATTCCTGCCCTGCAAATAGGTTCATCAGTACCAATTTTCTAGATTTCATATATATGTGTTAATATACAATATTTGTTTTTCTCTTTCCAATTAACTTCACTGTGTATAACAAGCTCTAGTTTAATCCATTTCACTAGAATTGACTCAAATGTATTCTTTTTTATGACCGAGTAGTTTTCTATTGTAATGTATTCTGCAACTTTTTTATCCATTCATATTTTAATGGACATCTATATTCTTTCCATGTCCTGGCTATTGTAAATGAACCCTGGTGTACATTTGTCTTTTGAATTATCGTTTTCTCAGGGATATATGCCCAGCAGCTGGGATTGCTGGGTCATATGGTAGTTTGGGGACTTCCTTGGTGGTTCAGATGGTAAAGCGTCTGGCTACAGTGTGGGAGATCCGGGTTTGATCCATAGGTTGGGAAGATCTTCTGGAGAAGGAAATGGCAACCCACTCCAGTACTCTTGCCTGGAAAATCCCCTGGATGGAGGAGCCTGGTAAACTACTGTCCATGGGCCGGGGGGTGGTGGTGGGGGGAAGGGGGGTCGCAAAGAGTCGGACATGTCTGAGTGACCTCACTTTATTTTTTTTTCTATGGTAGTTTTTTCCTAGTTTTTTAAGGACTCTCCATATTGTTCTCCACAGTGGCTGTATCAATTTTATTCCCACCAACAGTGCAAGAAGGTTCCCTTTTCTTCACATTATCTCCAGCATTTATTGTTTGTAGATTTTTTGATGATGGCTATTCTGACTGGTGTGAGGTGATAACCTCATTGTAGTTTTGATTTGCATTTCTCTGATAATGAGTGGTGTTGAGCATTTTTTTCATGCATTTATTGGCCATCGGTTTGTCTTCTTTGGAGAAGTGTCTGTTTAGGTCTTCTGTCCACTTTTGATTGGGTTGGTTTTTATTCTGATACTGAGCTGCTTGTATATTTTGGAGACTGATCTTTTGTCAGTTGCTTTATTTGCAATTATTTTCTCCTGTTTTGAAGGTTGCCTTTTCATCTTGTTTATAGTTTCCTTTGCTGTGCAAATGCTTTTAAGTTTAATTAGGTACCATTTGTTTATTTTTGTTTTTATTTCCATTATCTTGCTGAAATTTATGTCAAAGAGTTTTCTATGTTTTCCTCTAAGAGTTTTATAGTTTCTGGCCTTGCGTTAGGTCTTTAATCCCTTTTGAGGTTTTTCATATGTATGGTGTTAGGGAAGTGTTCTATTTTCATTCTTTTATACATAGCTGTTCTGTTTTCCTAGCACCACTTATTGAAGAGGTTATCTTTCCTCCATTGTATATTCTTGCCTGCTTTGTCAAAGATAAGGTACCCATAGGTGCATGGGTTAATCTCTGAGCTTTCTATCTTGTTTTGTTGATCTATATTTCTGTTTTGTTCCAGTACCATACTGTTTTGATTAGTCTTACAATTTTATGAGATTACAGATGTTTTCAGAACATGATATAATTAGACTTGTGATCATGACATTTCTAACTCTGAAATTCTATAATTCTACATATGACTTTATTTTGTTCTGCTTATATTAGAACTCTTGCCTCAAAATACATAAGCTTTTTTGTTAATAAACTCAAATATGTCAGTTTCTTATCATTTTCTCCATAACCAGGGTTTACTCACTATTTTTCTCATAGGGCCGCCTTGTTTTCAGGCTATAGATGATAGGAGTGATTATGGGGGTGACTACCCCATAGAACAGGGTAATCAGTTTGTTCAAAATCATTCTTTGGAGTTTAGCTTCATGTCCATAAAGAGGATTGTTTCATAAAACACAATCACCACTTCTCAGTACAGCATAGATGATGAAAATATAGGCAACAAATGAGCTGTAATGGAGTAAATGAAAATATTACATTGCCCAACATTATTATACTCATTAAAAATATTTATGCAAACAGCTTTATTAAAGGCACTATTTCACAAAAATTATTATTTTTTTCCACAAAAGAACACTCATAATGTGACTAAATTTTGTGCCAATCCATTGAGAAAGTTTAATCCCCAGACAGCTACCATCTAAACACTAAGTGTCTTATTTACAAAGCTGTTTTATCTCAGAAATTTGTTTATGGCCATGTAGAAATCTAATGCCATCACTGCCAGGAACACACACTCTGTGGACTGCATTACATAAAGAGATAGGCATTTTAAAAGTTATGAATGAGATAGGTTTTTTAATAATAGGAAGGGGAACAAGAGAGGATATGTGCCAGATATCCAGGAAGGAGAGGTTACCGAAAAAGAAGTCCATGGTGTTCATGGCATGCGGAGGAAGGATTCTTAGATGATGAAGATGACTCAAGTACTGTTTTCAGGGTTTATCAGGCACATCACTAAAGACATGACAAAAATGAATTTTTACCAGTTCCTTGGTACTCAGAATGAATTCAATTTCAGAATGAATTCAATTTCAGTTGTCCAGATGATTCTTTGCATTTTCTGTTTCTTTCTTGAAATGATCCAGAAAAAGAAATAGGACATAAGTTAAACAAGTTGTCCTATGTTACATAAAGTAAGAGGTAAAAACTATGTGAGCACTGTCTGGAGTATTGGTAATATCAGTGAGATCAGCTCATGGGATTTCTCTTCTAGAGGATAAAACAGCTGAGCAACATTGGTAACTTATTAAAAATACAGGCTGCTATATTCTATTTCCTGGGACTGTGATACACAAAATCTGAAGCAGGGAAGAATGATTAGTATTTTTTTTTAAATATATGTTATGAGGTTAAAAAATATAAACGAAAATTTATCTGTCAAAAAATGTAAAATAATAATTCCATTTGCTTGAAACATTGTTCTGATGTTACTTATTTGGGTGCTTCACTTAAGTAATGTTGGACATAGGATTTTGAGGACCCCTGTGACTTGGGGTGAAGAAAGGAAGGAATAAATAAAGAGCTCTGTTCTTGGAGAGAAGCTTAATCATATGGTGACAGACCAGGTCCTAATATGACATTCAGAAACCAATTCCTTGTAATCAGGTCAATAAACTTTAGAAACAATGATGTTGGATATCCAGTTTTAACTACTTCCCTGTTCAATTGCTGTTTTCCCCCATTATCTTCAGACTTTTAGTCAAAATTTGTTTTACCTATTTAGTGGTTTGTGGTAAACAAACTGTGTTTACTATTTGCATGAAGCAGTTCAAGGAAAGGTGAGTTCTGCCTGCAAAAGTAAAAACAACGACAACGACAAAAACCAAAAAAACAAAAAAGAACAGCTCAGGGTACTTGGAATATATACGTATTCACCATTACCTCCTAATTGTGTAAATTAGATAGTGACTATATGTCAGTTAATTTGGGTATATCTCTTTGGGTAAATTCTTTGGAGATTCTTATATAATGGAATGGGATTGAGTTAGAAGTTAGGTTGTGGTGTTACAATAGAAGTCTGAATAGCGTGATGGCTTATAGGTTTCAATTACATGATTTCAAACTTTTGAATTTGTTGTGAATTTCAAAATGCCACTCATATTCACATAGCACATGTAAATTCTGAGTTTCAGAGCCAGGTGAGTTAATTATTTTGTACAATAAAACCCTTTTCTCTTTACTCGCTAATTGATTAACAAATTAGAATTAAATTATATATATATATATATAAAATTCTTACAACAGTGCCTAGAAATTTGTCTTTTTATTATTATTTTTAATAACCAAGAGTTAATGTAGTTAAACAAGGTATTTCTGCAATATTGTGAATAAGACAGTAGGATGAACAAAGGTTTGGATAAAAACATTAAAATATGTTTGGATTAAGGATTCTAGCCATGTATCATAAGATTGAGAATGAGATAAGATATATTCTCAGTACTTCTGATTGGTTATTTGAAATACAGTAATGGATTTAATATAATTAAGTCTTTAGGGCATTATTCCTGAAGTTTTCAAGAATTTTAAACATTTTCTCCCTGAGCAATTTAAACTTATGGCTTAGAAAATTTCATGAATCCCTGGAAGCAAGAAATATTTAAATTGCCTTCCTGAGTCTGGAGAAGATTCTTTAGAGAAATTCCTAGGTCTTCACAATGGGGCAGTGTTCTTACTTGGGTTTGAAGGGCAGATAAAATCTTCCATATTCTTGAATATTAACTTCCCTCTTACTTTTGTACTAAAAGAATCAAAATATACTCCCTTTGTAAACAATCTTATTTGGCTCTAATGTATAGGAGCTTTTAGGAAGAAAAACACCAATACAGTATACTAACGCATATATATGGAATTTAGAAAGATGGTAACGATAACCCTGTATGCAAGATAGCAAAAAAGACACAGATATATAGAACAGTCTTTTGGACTCTGTGGGAGAGGGCAAGGGTGGGATGATTTGGGAGAATGGCATTGAAACATTTATAATATCATATATGAAACGAATCGCCAGTCCAGGTTTGGTGCATGATACTGGATGCTTGGGGCTGGTGCACTGAGACAACCCAGAGGGATGGTATGGGGAGGGAGGAGGGAGGGGAGTTCAGGATGGGGAACACGTGTATACCTGTGGCACATTCATGTTGATGTATGGCAAAACCAATACAATATTGTAAAGTAATTAACTTCCAAATAAAATAAATAAATTTATATTAAAAAAACAATTTGGAATAATACCTTTGCTATTAATGTTTTCCAGAGAAGTCTTGTGATATTATGGTAATACCTTCAGAAATTTATCAATGTTGTGGAAAATTTTGTTCAATAAGCTACAAATAGAAGACCAGTGCAAAGCAATCTGCTATGTGTTGCAACCTAGGAGGCAAGTTGACCTTCCATTTAAGGTAATAACTGAGAACATACTAAAAACATATTTCCAAGGGGATATCGAACTGAGTCAAAGTAAGCCATGTGTTTTGGAGATAGAATATATTTTTATCATGAATTGTCTATAAAGAATAGGAATTAAAAAATTCTAAGATGATATTTTCATCAATATACTGAAGAGAAAAATGAAAAATAGAACCAAAACAGTAATTTGAACTCTGAAGTAATTTGACTATCCTAAAAGGTGTATATTTAGGTCAAGAATCCATCATTTAATCAGAATATAGTTTCCTGGTCTTTGGTTTGGTGTAAGTGAGTACATAAGTCTACTGGTGTCACTTCTAACTGGTCCAGTGAGGTTACTGTGAAATAGGCAGCAGATCTGCAGTCTTATCTAGAACATAAATTAGACTGGTGTCACCAGAGTTCTGATTCTATAACAGTTTACCTCATGGGACCAATTCAGTTTTCTTTGGTTTGGTTTGCAAACATTTTTACAGTGCTGATCATAAACAGACATTCCCTACCCTGCAGCCTCTTTATTTTGAAAATTTTGTTACTTGTTCTTGAATACATTTTCTGATTTGTGTGAGAATGAAATGGAACAATGAGTCCTTGGCTAACAAAAGAATTTTGACTTTCATAGTTATTATGTGTGCATGAGTATTTTTGGAATTGCTTTGTGAAATTTTAATTTTTTTGTTGTTGTTGCTGGTGATGCATTCCTATGACAACTTTAGACCCAGAGATCAAACCCATGAAGACTATAATATTTGTGACAGACACTCATTTAACATTTAACAGAATGAGTTGAAATAGCCTTTAAAAAAATCAACCTGTAAGTTCCTTGTTTGCAATGATGTTGGCTTTTGCTATAGTGGTATACACTCTTCACCACCAAGTGAGGAAAGTTGGATATAACATGCATCAATATTATATCATGTATGATAAAAATTATACATGGTTAGTTGGGTAAGAAGAGAACATATACCTGAACAGGTCTGACTGATAAAAATTTAGTGATACCTTTGTAAGTTGTGAAACTGGGGGCAGAAACATGAAAGAATTTGAAAAAAATGAACAATTGAAGATGAAGGAAACCAAAATAGTGTTTACCATATGCCAGATGCATTTATGCATTTAAACTCTATCTCTCTAAAAAACACCACAATGACGCTGTTAAAATCTCCATGGTAACATTCGGCAGGGCAATATAATACTCAAAATTGAATATTCCAAAATATATTTACAATTCTTTATCTGTGTTGCTGCTGCTGCTAAGTTGCTTCAGTCGTGTCCGTCTCTTTGCGACCCCGTAGATGGCAGCCACCTGGAAATAGTTGCTCTGAAAATTGTTCAGCCACATATCATCTTAATCAACTTTGCACAATAAAATTTAGGGGACTGAAGAAATCAATAAATTATGTGTTAAAGAAAAAAAATCCCCATGTGTAGGTTAGAATGTTGAGATATAAAATTTATTTGTTCAAAGTCAAGTATCTAGTAACTGGTCCTGTTAGCAGAAAGGATATGAATGAAGGATCCTAGTCCTGTGGTCACTGCTAGCCAGAGACAGGCTTAATCCATAGGGAAATCATGTATAGTGTGTGTTCATATGTTCTTCACAAAGATAGAGGCCTGTTATCCATCTAGTCCACATACAAGATCTTTTTCTTTTGAGCACTGTGCCAGATTAATAAGAAAGTCTGTGCTGAAGATCACCAATACAGTATTGTAAAGTAGAATAAAGTAAAAATAAAATTAAAAAAAAAAAAAAAACTTTAAATATTGAAGCACACATCAGCCAGAAGGGAAGATGCTTGTTCCATGTGCTGAGGTAAATGGGAGCAAGATGTTAGCCATCTCTCTCTGTAATCTCAGATTTACAAAATTTATTAATGGGTCTCAACTAGGCCAGTAAACCAGAATAAAGATATTTACTTTAAAAAGAAGTAACTAGTTGGTAGGGAAAATGAGTTGAAGACATGAGTCCTGAATACAGGATAAAACTTTTGGCTATATATTCCAGACATTTACCTCAGCAAATCCTAACCAAACATCTCTCAATTTTAAAAAGGCCAAGTTGGATTAGAAGTTCTCTAAGTCTATTCTGGCTTCAACATTTAGAAAGAGAGGAATTAGTTGGGAAATATTTAATTATCTTAGCATTGGAATCAGAAATCGTTTTAGAGAAAGATAAAATGTAAACTGTCTTGGAGTACTGCAGACTCTGACAAAGATCTAAGATAAGGGTGAAGAAATGAGTGGGACTCAATCTGGATGAGAAAAGGAAAAGACTTCATTGGTTTGCTTCTGAAAGTGGACAAAAGAGTGGTGAAGTGAGAAAGAAAGGAAAGATGGGACACGAAGGGCCAGAGCCAGAGCACTGAAAAGAAAAGAAAACTGAGTGCTTGGTGGGGAAAGCCCAACAGAGAAACCCTCAGTGGAAGTGAAGGTATGTACTGACCAAAGTGGGTGTTAGAGACCAGGCATGCCTTACTTTTGCCTTTCTGGAAATAATAAGTAAATTGCTTTATTTTCACACATGGATTGGGGGTTGAAATTTTAATAGGTTGTGGAAAATGTGATAAGTTAAAAAAAATTGACTCACTGTGGGCCAGCACAGGAGCAGCATTAAGGCAATTACGGTTCTGGAAAGCTGGGTGTCTTTGAAATCATAAATGCATTACTGTGATTCTCTGAAATATTAGAATGACCATGAAATTGGGATTATGGAGTGAGAATTTCAAGCAAGTTAATCTAGATCTTTCATATCTGTACTAGGTAGGAATTATCTTCTTTGTGTAGATTAGGAAAGCAAGTTTCAAAAAGTTCAACTGGTGATTTGCCTAATTTTATGTACCAGTAAGAATCATGGTTTAATTTAGAGCCCAAATTTCACACTCTGAGGATAATGTTCTAATTCTCTACAGAGGGTGACTGGAACCTCTTCTTTTAGTAAACGTGTTCTTCATCCTCTTTCCTTTCAGATTCTACATCAAATAAGGTTTAAAAGCTAATTCAACTACATTCTTTAATGTCACATGTAAGAAAGCAGATGTAAACTGAGAAATCTTCAGGTTTTTATTTTGGCTTAGAGATATATGGTAAATTGTATGCATTTTACATGTATCATAAGTAAACATATTTAAGGAAGCAATGTGTTATTAAAAATCTTTAGTGCAAGTTATCATCTTGCTGGATTGTGGGGAACAAGCTCTTGAAGCTCACAGTGCAAGGTGGGAAGAAAAGAGAATGCACATCTGAGTACAGTTCATTGTGATATACTTCAATAACATATGTACAAAGAATGAAACTGCAATTAAGATTTTTGCACATGGTTTTGATGATTGAGCAATGTTAAGAGTAATATTATGAAAGACAAGATTACAGATGGGAAACAAACACTCCAAGGAGGTAAAATACATATTAAAGACATAGAAATGTTAAATTCATAATGAGTATAGGAATGACAAGTCTGTTGCTATTTCAGAGCAGAAAGTGTGCATGGAAATAGAATATTGGGAGATGAAGATAGAGACATAAATAAAAGAGAACATAAGGCCATGTATGTGAAGGCTCATCTGAGCCTACTCTTTAGAAAGTGATTTTTAAACATATGTCTCAATATGTGATTGGTTGTAAGATATGGTGTAAGAAATTTTATTTGGATAATAAAATACTAAAACTTGGAAAGTGATTTTGTTTCTAAGACAGGAAGGGGTTCAATATTATTTTTATATTCAAATTGCCTTCTTGAGGAGAGAAATTGGGTGACATTATAGTTGGACATGACTGAAGTAACTTAGCATGCACAAACGCATAGTCATTGGACTCCAGCCGATCTTCTCAGTCTTATCTCCTAATGTTCCTTGTGTCAGTGTGTCTGTCTATTTATAAGATAATCTTCAGCTTTATGAAGGGCAAGCAAACTCTCTCTCATTATAACTTTGTAAAAATTGCTCCTCACTTGGCACATTTCCTGTGGTTCTTGACCTGATTAAGTTCAGTGCTACTTTTGATTAATCATCTGCTCCCAACATAGAGATAGGATTCTTATTCTGTTTACCTATTGCCCTGGGGCATGCGTATTATGCTACTGACTGTGCCCTATATTTGATTATGAACTGCCTGAAAGAAAGACTTGTGTTAACTCAGCTCTAGATTCTCAGTGTATTTAGTAAATGTGGCATCAATGAGTGAATAATTAATGTGATATTGCTAGTAATATTGGAGGGCAATGCTCTTTTTAAAGTCCTCCTAACAAAAACCCCTTGAAAGTTGCTAGAATGTAAAATTTAAATATAAGCCACATATACTTTTATTCACTACTACTGATGGACTCACTTCAGTTCAGTTCAGTCACTCAGTCATGTCCGACTCTTTGTGACCCCATGAATCGCAGCATGCCAGGCCTCCCTGTCCATCACCAACTCCTGGAGTTCACTCAAATTCGTGTCCATTGAGTCGGTAATGCCATCCAGCCATCTCATCCTCTGTCAGCCCCTTCTCCTCCTGCCCACAATCCCTCCCAGCATCAGAGTCTTTTCCAATGAGTCAACTCTTTGCATGAGGTGGCCAAAGTACTGGAGTTTCAGCTTTAGCATCATTCCTTCCAAAGAAATCCCAGGGCTGATCTCCTTCAGAATGGGCTGGTTGGATCTCCTTGCAGTCCAAGGGACTCTCAAGAGTCTTCTCCAACACCACAGTTCAAAAGCGTCAATTCTTTGGCACTCAGCCTTCTTGACAGTCCAACTCTCACATCCATACATGACCACAGGAAAAACCATAGCCTTGACTAGACAGACCTTAGTCGGTAAAGTAATGTCTCTGCTTTTGAATATACTATCTAGGTTGGTCATAACTTTACTAGGAGGATTAAAATGGGCAAGACAAACTCAGCAGTCATTTCTAATTTTTTTTCTTTTGGGATTTACTCACTATCCCAAAGTTGAAATCACCATATTTGTGCTGTGCTTGCTGATGTACTTGATCACCTTACTGGGTAATATTATTCTGATCTCGGTAGTGTCCTGGATTCTCATCTACACACACCCAGGTACTTCTTCCTCAGCAACCTGTCATGCCTGGACATCTGGTACACTTCTTCTGCCCTGACTCCAATGCTGGCAAACTTTGTTTCAGGGAAAAACACCATCTCATTCTCAGAGTGTGCTGCCCAGATGTACTTCTCTTTGGCCATGGGCTCCACTGAGTGTGTGCTGTTGTCCACGATGACATATGACTGATGTGTGGCCATCTGCAACCCTCCGAGATACCTCATCATCATGAACAAGAAGGTTTATGTACAGATTGCAGCTGGCCTACTGGGTGACAGGCTCCTTCACTGCCCTGGTGGAAATGGTTTCTGTGTTGCAGCTGTCTTTGAATGGAAGTAGATGTCATTTCATTTGTGAGATTCTGGCTGTCCTAAAATTGGCTTGTGTAGACACTTCAAAATTTCAGTTAATCATGTTGGTGATCAGTGTACTTCTTGTGCTGATTCTGCTCACTTTTATTTCTTGAGTGTCCATCCTCTCCAGCATCCTAAGAATCAGCTCAGTGAATGGTCGAAGCAAAGCCTTTCACCATGTGCAACCCACTTGAGTGTAGTGGATTTGTTCTATGGGACAGCTCTCTCCATGTATCTGAAGCCCTCAGCTGTAGATTCACAGGAAATAGATAAATTTATGGCTCTACTCTATGTGGTTTTAACCCTCAAATTGAATCCAATCATTTATAGTCTAAGCAACAAAGAGATGAAAACAGCTATGAAAAAGATGCTGATTAAAAACCCCTTTTGTACTTTCTTAGTCCCAGTGGCAAATAACATTGATAAGCATATGTGAAAACACATAAATTTAAGGAATGTTTAGTGGTCAAGGTACATCAGAACATTGGAATTGGGGAATACACTCATTTCAAATGTGACATGTGGTTTTCTAAGTCTGTTTCTTGATCTATAATTGAAGTTGTTAGATAATATAAAAATATATAAGTATATCTCAAACTCTTACATAGATCTTAATGATGACAAATTTTATATCAGGGAGTTAGAATATAAAATTAACTAATGTCAGTGTAGCCAATTATTAAGTATTCAGTATTATAAATATGTACTATATAAGCATAGTAACTAGTAAATTTTTGAGCTAATTTATGATTAACATTTTTCTGAATAGTGATATTTGATGATAGCAATCATATATTCTATAAATGTGTGGTTGTATTTTACATATTTGGGTGTACTTTTGTATCCAGATAAATGTGTGGGAATGTCTGTGTACAAATATAAAAGGTCTGCATAAAAATAATTCTAAATAAAACTGGGGTGGAGATGTATCATTATGAACAAAAAAATCAGAGTTTAATGATATGTTGTTTGTCATAGAGTGCTGACTTTATATTATTAACTCAAAGAAACTACAGAGTACCTCAGTGAAACAATCAGCTCATTTCTGTTGTACTTTTAAGATGCCTGGTTGTTTAAATCCAAGAATATAAATGAACTATTAACATTTAGAGAAGAAAGGCAAGACATTAACCCTATATTACAGAATTTACAATACCCCAGACTCATTAAATTGACATAAAATGTTGAAATGTATGAAGATATCTTGTTCTATAAACCACAATACATGAGTAATTAAAAAGTGTACAGTTAGCAGCTTTTGTAACATTTATATTCTGCCTGTGGATCAGTTGCTTAAATGTGAAGTTGATATGCACATCTAATTTACCCTTTATCATGGAGATGTCACAGAGCTAATGGAATTATAGTGATGGCTTTAACTCAAGCTGAAAATTACCACTTGAAGAAAGACAGAGAAGCTTTAGAGGGTAAATCTTAGAGCAAGTGAGAAAATCACACTAAAGTTTGAACTAGTCTGTCTAAAGAGTAACAACCTCATCAAAACAGGTAGCTAGTTTGTGGTTATTGTATTAATGCCTTGGGACAATGTTCTATGGCCATTGGAAGAGTAGAAGAATGAAAGAGTGGAGATAATTGTAGAGAAGAATGACTAGCACTCTATGTGCCAAGGAGGAAGGAGAGTATACATAAATAACAACTAACAGTGATTCGATTTAAAGCAATTATTAATTTCAGCCAATCATGTTCATTCATTCTACCTTCATTCAGAGATTTAATCTACACTTCTGTGGAAAGAACTATTAAGCTTCTGGCTTACAAAATCAATCCTTGTCAACTTAATTATTGCTACCACAGGAATAGCAGTGTGGTGTTATGGAAAATCATGGGCTTTAGAACCAAAGAACTCAGGATTGCATTTGTACTCCTCCATGTCTTAGCTGTGTGACCTTGGAAAAACCTAACTTGACATATCTATGGTTTGGTTATTTAGTTTGGAATATGGGCAGAGTACGCCTACTGACTAGTGACATGACAATCATGAGAGATATTTATGAGGCTGATATGACAGTCAAATGAGAAAATATTGAATGAATATGAAAGCAGCAGTCAATTGATAATGATTTTTTTATTAGTCCCTGGGCTGGATGAAGCACAAGCTGGAATCAAGATTTCTGGGAGAAATATCAATAACCGCAGATATGCAGTTGACACCACCCTTATGACAGAAAGCAGAGAGGAACTACAGAGCCTCTTGATGAAAGTGAGAGAGGAGAGTTGAAAAGCTGACTTAAAATTCCACATTCAAAAACGACGATGTTGGCATCTGGTCCCATCACTTCATGGAAAATAGAGGGGGAAACAATGGAAACAGTGAGAGACTTTTATTTTTTGGTGCTCCAAAATCACTGCAGACATGAAGTTAAAAGACAATTGCTCCTTGGAAGAAAAGCTATGACAATCCTAGACAGCATGTTAAAAAGTAGAGACATTACTCTGCCGACAAAGGTCCGTCTAGTCAAAGCTATGGTTTTTCCAGTAGTCATGTGTGGATGAATTAGACTGTAAAGAAAGCTGAGCACAGACAAATTGATGCTTTTGAACTGTGGTGTTGGAGAAGACTCTTGAGAGTCCCTTGAACTGCAAGGAGATCAAATCAGTCAATCTTAAAGGAAATCAGTCCTGAATATTCATTGAAGAACTGATGCTGAAGCTGAAGCTGAAGCTCTGATACTTTGGCCACCTGATGCGAAAACTGACTCCTTGGAAAACACCCTGATGCTGGGAAAGATTGTAGGCAGGAAGAGAAGGGGATGACAGATGATGAGATGGTTGGATGGCATCACCAACTCGATGGACATAAGTCTGAGGAAACTCTAGGAGTTGGTGATGGACAGGGAAGCCTGGCATGCTGCATTCCATGGGGCTGCAAAGAGTTGGACATGACTGAGTGACTGAACTGAACTGAAAATAACACACTAACACTCTACTTCTTACAAGATGAACATGATCACAAGTTCAATTTTACTTTCAGTATTTGTCCATATGCTTAATGGGCAAAACTACAAACAAAATGTATGTGATAACATTTCTAAGAATAGGAAGAAGTTATAGGTTCTGGGAAACACTGTCCTTAATTACTCCCATCTCTCAGAATACATGTATATACAAATCCTTCTAATACATGATTGAATTATGCTAGTGTATCTTTATGTCCTTATTTTTATTTTTCCTTCTGTTTTATTAAAATATAGTTGATTTGTAGTATTTATTAGTTCCAGGAATACAAGATAGTAATTCAATATTTTAATAGAATATATTCAATTTATTTATACAAAGCAATGGATATTTTCCCTCTTCTGCATAATTTATCCTGTTGCTCACTTATTTTGTAAATAATAGTTTGTGTCTCTTAGTCTTATAGCCCATCTTATTCCTCCCACATATGTTTGGTGATCAGACACTGGTGACTTCTAGTTTGTTCTCTGTATCTGTATTTTACTGTTTTGTTGCATACACTCATTTATTTTATTTTTAGATTCTTTATAATAGTGACAACAGAGTATTTTTTGTTTTCTGACTCATTTCACTAAGCTCTAGGGCCATCCATGTTGCTACAAATGGCAAAATTTTATTCTTTTTGTAACTAAGTCTGTGTGTGTGTGTGTATACACATATATATATATATATGCACACCACATCTCTCTATCCATTTATCTGTCGATAGACACCTAAGTTTCTTCCATATCTTGGCTATTGTAAATAGTACTTTTCCACTGAGTAAATTTTGGAAGGATTTTCAGAGTAAATAACACTCAAATTGTATTCAATTAGACGACTGTGATGCCACCATGAGGAATCCATCATGATAGGAATGAAGTGACATATACTATTGTCATTAAATGTGAAAGAACATGATATATTTGGATAACTACATAGAGAATACAGCATAGTGTGTGCAGAGGGGGTGGGATAAACACAGAAAGGGAAAAAAGGGGGAAAATTTGTAGTAGGAAAATTAGGTTGGGGCCAGATCCAGTTCCTGAGTAAAACAAAAATGAGTAATAAACAGAAAAAACACGAACTCACATAGTTCTCTCAAAAGGGGAGTGAAATATGTTTTACTTGTTAAGTTTTTGGGAAAACATGATTTCACTTTTTTTGTCGTTTCTAAAAGTTTATTCCCACTTCTAACACTAGTTGTCCTTATTTTCATAGAAGATAAAATCAGATTATTACTTTGAAATTTCCTTCCAATTTTTAGATTCTGTGATTTTACATATATCCTTTAGTTTCTTTGTTCTGCTTGTATTGAAAACCTTGCCTCAAGTATATGAGCTTATTTTGTGCATAAGCTCAAAGTTGTAAGTTCCTTATCCTTTCCTTTGGAAGCAGTCTAGTTGTCTATTTTCTCATGGCATCATGCACCTCTGTATTTATCAGGCTATAGATGATAGGACTGAGCATGGGTGTGACTACTGCATAGAACATGGCAATCAGTTTGTCCAAAGAAGCGTCTTTGGACTTGGTTTATATACATTAAGAGGATTGACACATAAAACACAGTCACCACTGTAATGTGGGCTGAGCAGGTGGAAAAAGCCTTTTTTCTTCCTCCAGAGGAGTTGGTTCTTAGTACAATAGAAAGGATGAAAATGTAGGAGATGAAAATTAATAGTAATGAAACAAACAAAAATAGTACACTGCCAAACATTAGAGTAATCTCATTCAAGGAAATATCTGTGCAAACCAGCTTGAGAAAGGCCAATATTTCATAAACAAAATAATTGATGACATTTTTCCCACAGAAGGGTAAGTGTACTACAAGAATTGTTTGCGTCAGTAAATTGAGAAAGCCTCATCTTTATGAGAGAGCTGCCATTTGAATACAAAGTGCCTTGCTCATGATGATAGGGTACCTCAAAGGCATGCAGATGGCTACGCAACAGACATGTGCCATCACTGCTAGGATTACACATTCTGTGGATGCCATGGTGAAGGAGACAGACATCAGAACAACATATCTAGTGAAGGAGATTATTTTTTTCCTCTGATAGAAAGTGTGTCATTGTTGAGGGGATAAAGAAGGATGTGCACAAAATATCAAGAAAGGAAAGGTTACCAAGAAAGAAGTACTTAGGGATGTAAAAGTGGGAATCCAGGAGAGTGAGGATGGTCAAAGTGCTGTTCCCTAGGAGGATCACCAGGTACATCACCAAGAGTATCACAGAAAGGGATTTTTCAGCCCTTGGGTACTCAGAAAGTCCCAGAAGAATGAACTCAGCGTCTGTTGTATTGGTTCTTTCCATTTTACTTTTGCATACCTGAGTATTACAGAAGAGATGTAGGTGTTAAGGAGTCTATACAGTATTATCAAATGAAGTAAGACATCATTGGAGGAAGGGAAAGTAGCTGGTTGGTTTTAGTTGAGAAATTAGGTTTTTATATTCCTCTTCCTGCTTATAAATTATGAAGTAGAAGATACACAATAGTTACAAAGTAGAAGATACACAATAGTTACATTGGTAGTTTATTAATAATACAAACTCCTGTGTTCTATTTCCTGAGATTGTGATAGAGAGGTTCTGAGACAGGGAAGAACTATTTGTATTTTTAAAAGTTTGTTATTTCTGACTTAGTTGAACCACAGATGTACTATGATAATTGTTATTTTGGAAATACTATGTTTAATATCTTAAGACTATTGATTTATTTGGTTTTGTATCATGTCAGTCATTAACAGTAGCATTGGTTTAGGGTTGTGTAATTTATTAATATGTTCACATGTATTACTTATCTAATCACTATAATTCTCTAAGGAAAATAAATTTCATAGAATATGTTTAAAAATTATTTGAACACACTTATACACAATAAATAATAAATTGCTATTCATATCTACCTTTTCTGATTTACATCCCTCCTTTTTTACCTGCCTGGTTATCACCCTCCCAAAATTATGCCAGTTGTATAAGGAGTGGGAATAAGGCCTCTTTAAAATAGTGCTTGCCAGAAGATTCTATTGTGCAACTGAAGAAGAAACCACCCATCTAGTGGAGTGTTTAAAACTTTAATATGCAGATAAGTCACATGGGAAATCTTTGTAAAATGTTCTCAATCAGTGGATCTCAAGTGATATCTGAGATCTGAATTTATGAACATGCTTCCAGATGGTGTTGATGCTGATTGTCTCAAAGCACATAAATAGCAAGGCCTTTTAGACCATCTCTCATTGATAACTTGGAGTATACCATTGGTGTTTCAATTCTATGTAGAACTGTAATTGAAGAGCAGACAATGCAAAACTAAATATATTGGTGAGACTTCTGAGTAAGTGTATTGCAATGAGTTTTGTATTTTTTTAGATTTTAAAAATACAAAGAACAAAATCACACACAAAAAGAGTTGCCTTTTAATTCTGTCCATATAAAAGTTTTTCCTCTTCCATTTGTTGAATTTTCAGTTATGCTCAGGCTCAGATAGTAAAGCGTCTGCCTACAATGTGGGAGACCCAGGTTTGATCCCTGGGTGGGGAAGATCCTCTGGAGAAGGAAATGGCAACCCACTCCAGTACTCTTGCCTGGAAAATCCCATGGGAGGACGCTGGTAGGCTACAGTCCATGGGGTTGCAAAGAGTCAGACATGAGTGAGCGACTTCATATCACATCAACATTTTCCCAAACAGAAATTAGAGATTGGCTCTAGATCTGAGTTGTGTGCCATAGAGTATGGAGAAAAATATTTTAATTTGAAAACATTTAAAGAGTAAATATTAGCAGATGACCTTCTTTATAATAAACAAGTAAAAGAGCACAATTTTGAAAATAACTCTTCATCCTCAAGACAATCTACCTAGCTTAATAAATATCCCTAGAGGTAACATCTTGATCCAATGTATAGGTTTTAGTTAGGTTTTTCAAACAGTAAGTGTACTTCTGATATAGGATTGACGATTTCTCTCAGTAATAGTCATTTGCCAACAGGTTATGCTGCTTTCTTTGAGATGTCCAGTTTACAATGATGAGACAATTCAATCAGCATAATAGAATGTTTATGTATCCATGTGCTGTGGAAAGGAGGACTCTCATCCAATTCAATCTGTTACCTACTTCATAAGTATACATTTCCAAGGGAGTATGAAGGGTTGGTTGGACAGGATATATTTTATTTGGTATAAATATTTAAGTTTGATTGACTGTAGGTACATTTATTTACCTACTTTTTCTCTGGGAATAAATATATGATAGAGGCCTTAAAAGTGCTGCACTCAATATACCAGCAAATTTGGAAAACTCAGCAGTGGCCACAGGACTGGAAAAGGTCAGTTTTCATTCCAATCCTAAAGAAGGCCAATACCAAAAATGCTGACTGTCACACAGTTGCACACATCTCCACATGCTAGTGACATAATACTCAAAATTCTCCAAGCCAGGCTTCAACAGTACATGAGCTTCCAGATATTCAAGCTGGGTTTAGAAATGAAAGAAGAACCAGAGATCAGATTGCCAACATCTGTTGGATCATCAAAAAAGCAAGAGAGTTCCAGAAAAAAATATCTATTTCTGCTTTATTGACTATGCCAAAGCCTTTGACAATGTGGATCACAACAAATTGTAGAAAATTCTGAAAGAGATGGGAATACCAGACCACCTGATCTGTCTCTTGAGAAATCTGTGTGCAGGTTAGGAGGCAACAGTTAGAACTGGACATGGAACAACAGATTGGTTCCAAATAGGGAAAAGAGTACATCAAGGCTGTGTATTGTCACCCTGCTTATTTAACTTATATCCAGAATAAATCATGAGAAACGCTGGACTGGATGAAGCATAAGCTTGAATCAAGATTGCTGGGAGAAATATCAATAACCTCAGGTATGCAGATGACACCACCCTTATGGCAGAAAGTGAAAAAGAACTAAAGAGCCTTTTGATGAATGTAAAAGAGAGTGAAAAAAGTTTGCCTAAAACTCAACATTCAGAAGACTAAGATATTGGCGTCTGGTCCCATCACTTCATGGCGAATAGATGGGGAAACAACGGAAACAGTGAGAGACTTTGGTGGAAAGAATATACAGAACTGTACAAAAAGATCTTCACTACCAAGATAATCACAATGGTGTGATCACTCACCTAGAGCCAGACATCCTGGAATGGGAAGTCAAGTAGGCCTTAGAAACCATCACTATGAACAAAACTAGTGGAGGTGATGGAATTCCAGTTGAGCTATTTCACATCTTGGAAGATGATGCTGTGAAAATACAGCACTCAATATGCAAGCAAATTTGGAAAACTCAGCAGTGGCCACAGGACTGGAAAAGGTCCCTTTTCATTCCAGTCCCAAAGAAAGGCAATGCGAAAGAATGCTCAAACTACCACCCAATTGCACTCATCTCACATGCTAGTAAAGTAATGCTCAAAATTCTCCAGGCCAGGCTTCAGCAATACGTGAACCACGAAATTCCAGATATTCAAGCTGGTTTTAGAAAAGGCAGAGGAACCAGAGGTCAAATTGCCAACATCTGCTGGATCACTGAAAAAGTGAGAGAGTTTCAGAAAACCATCTATTTCTGCTTTATTGACTATGGCAAAGCCTTTGACTGTGTGGATCACAATAAACTGTGGAAAATTCTGAAAGAGATGGGAATACCGGACCACCTGACCTGCCTCTTGAGTAACCATATGCAGGTCAGGAAGCAACAGTTAGAGCTGGACACAGAACAACAGACTGGTTCCAAATAGGAAAAGGAGTACATCAAGGCTGTATATTGTCACCCTGCTTATTTAACTTCTATGCAGAGTGCATCATGAGAAATGCTGGGTTGGAAGAAACACAAGTTGGAATCAAGATTGCCAGGAGAAATAACAATAACCTCAGATATGCAGATGACACCACCTTCATGACAGAAAGTGAAGAGGAACTAAAAAGCCTCTTGAAGAAAATGAAAGAGGAGAGTGAAAAAGTTGGCTTAAAGCTCAACATTCAGAAAACGAAGATCATGCATCCAGTCCCATCACTTCATGGGAAATAGATGGGGAAACAGTGGAAACAGTGTCAGACTTTATTTTTGGGGGCTCCAAAATCACTGCAGAGGGTACTGCAGCCATGAATTTAAAAGACGCTTACTCCTTGGAAGAAAAGTTATGACCAACCTAGATAGCATATTCAAAAGCAGAGACATTACTTTGCCAAAAAATTCCGTCTAGTCAGGGCTATAGTTTTTCCAGTGGTCATGTATGGATGTGAGAGTTGGACTGTGAAAAAGCTGAGCACCGAAAGAATTGATGCTTTTGAACTGTGGTGTTGGAGACGACTCTTGAGAGTCCCTTGGACTGCAAGGAGATCCAACCAGTCTATCCTAAAGGAGATCAGCCCTGGGATTTCTTTGGAGGGAATGATGCTAAAGCTGAAACTCCAGTACTTTGGTCACCTCATGAGAAAGGTTGACTCATTGGAAAAGACTCTGATGCTGGCAGGGATAGGGGACAGGAGGAGAAGGGTTGACAGAGGATGAGATGGCTGGATGGCATTACCGACTCAATGGACACGAATTTGAGTGAACTCCGGGAGTTGGT
Organism: Nanger dama; assembly: GCA_917880005.1. NCBI lineage: Eukaryota > Metazoa > Chordata > Mammalia > Artiodactyla > Bovidae > Nanger > Nanger dama. Next base: position 20,929,555 of record CAKJTW010000025.1, on the reverse strand, counting down.
GATGGACAGGGAGGCCTGGCGTGCTGCGACTCATGGGGTTGCAAAGAGTTGGACACGAGTGAGCGACTGAACTGAACTGAACTGATGAGACCAGGTTCCATGATCTTAGTTTTCTGAATGTTGAGCTTCAAGCCAGCTTTTCCACTCTCCTCTTTCACCCTCATCAAGAGGCTCTTTAGTTCCTCTTCACTTTCTGCTGAGTGATATCTTCTGCATATCTGAAGTTGTTGATATTTTTCTCAGCAATCTTGATCCAGCCCGGCATTTCACATGATGCACTCTGCATGTAAATTAAGTAAACAGGGTGATAAAATACACCCTGTCTTACAACTTTCCCAATTTTAAGCCAGTTCATTGTTCCATGTCCTGTTCTAACTGTTGCTTCTTGACCTGCATACAGGTTTACCAGGAGTCAGGTAAGGTGGTCTGGTATTCCCATCACTTTAAGAATTTTCCACAGTTTGTTGTGACCCAAACAGTTAAGGGCTTTAGCATAGTCAATGAGGCAGAAGTAGATGTTTTTATGGAATCCCTTTCTTTCTCTATGATCCAACGTATATTACCAATCTGATAATCTGGTTTTTCTACTTTTCTTAAACCCAGCTTGTACATCTGGAAATTCTCAGTTCACTTACTGTTGAAGCCTAGCCTGAAGGATTTTGAGCATGACCTAACTAGCATGTGAAATGAGTACAATTATCTGGTAGTCTGAAAATTCTTTTGGTAGTTTGAAAAGTGCCAAAGATTGGGATTGGAATGAAAACACCTTTTCCAGTCCTGTGGCTACTGCTATTTTCTAAATTTGTGGGAATATTAACTGTAACACTTTAACAGCATCATCTTTTAGGATTTGAAATAGTTCAGTTGGAATTGCATAACCTCCACAAACTTTGTTCGTAATAATGCTTCCTAAGGCTCACTTAACATCACACTCCAGGATGTCTGGTTCTAGGTGAGTGACCACACTATCATGGTACTTTGCCAACTAAGGTCCGTCTAGTCAAGGCTATGGTTTTCCAGTAGTCATGTATGGATGTTTTCCAGTAGTCATGTGAGAGTTGGACTGTGAAGAAGGCTGAGCGCCAAAGAATTGATGCTTTTGAACCGTGGTGTTGGAGAAGACTCTTGAGAGTCCGTTGGACTGCAAGGAGATCCAACCAGTCCATTCTGAAGTAGACAAACCCTGGGATTTCTTTGGAAGGAATGATGCTAAAGCTGAAACTCAAGTACTTTGGCCACCTCATGAGAAGAGTTGACTCATTGGAAAAGACTCTGATGCTGGGAAGGGTTGGGGGCAGGAGAAGAAGGGGACGACCGAGGATGAGATGGCTGGATGGCATTACTGACTGTAATGAATGCAAGTCTGAGTGAACTCCGGTAGTTGGTGATGGACAGGGAGGCCTGGCATGCTGTGATTCATGGGGCCGCAAAGAGTCAGACACAACCGAGCAACTGAACTGAACTGAAGAATTCTTCTGTGTATTCTTGCCAACTCTTCTTAATCTCTTCTTCTGTTAGGTCCTTACCATTTTTGTCCTTTATTGTGCCCATCCTTACATGAAATGTTCCCTTGATATCTCCAGTTTTCTTGAAGAGATCTCTAATCTTTGCTATCCTATTGTTTCCTCTACTTTTCATTTTTATCGAAGAAGCCCTTCTCCTTTCTATTTTCTGGAACTCTGCATTCAATTAGGTGTATCTTTCCCTTCATCCCTTTCTTTTGCTTCTTTTCTTTCTTCAGTTATGTGTAAAACCTCCTCAGACAACCACTTTGCCTTCTTGCATTTTTTTGGTATGGTGTTCATTGGCTCCTTTAGTTCGGAGCCTCCATCCATTGTTCTTCTGGCACTCTGTCTATCAGATCTAATCCTTTGTATCTATTTGTATCCACTGTATAATCATAAGGAATTTGATTTAGGTCATATCTGAATGGCCTTGTGGTTTTCTCTACTTTCTTCAGTTTAAGAAATTGAATTCAATTTTGCAATAAGGAGCTCAAGATCAAACTTCACTGTTATTCCAGATATCTCTTGACTTCCTACCTCTGCATTCCAATCCCCTATAATGAAAAGGATATCATTTTTTTGGTATTAGTTCTAAAAGGTCTTTATGAGTCTTCATGGAGCTTATCAACTTCAACTTATTTGGCACCAGTGGTTCAGGCATAGTCTTGGATTACTATTTTGGTGAAATGTTTGTCTTGAAAACAAACTGAGATCATTCTGTCATTTTTGAGATTGCACCCAAGTACTGAATTTCAAACTCTCATTAACTCTGAGGGCTACTCCATTTCTTTTAATGGATTCTTGCACACAGTAAATATAATGGTCATCTGAATTAAATTCTCCCATTCCTGTTCATTTTAGGTCACTGATTCCTAAGATGTTGATGTTCACTCTTACCATCTCCTGCTTGACTACATTTAATTTAGCTTGATTCACGTATCTAACATTGCAGGTTCCTATGCAATATGGTTCTTTATAGCATCAGAATATACTTTCACCACTGGACACTTCCACAGCTGAGATCGTTTCTGGTTTGCCCTGTTTCATTATTTCTGAAGTTATTAGTAATTGCCCTCTGCTCTTTGCCAGTAGCATATTGGACACCGTCCAACTTGGGAGGCTCACCTTCCTATGTCATATTTTTGCCTTTTCATATTGTTCGTGTTCATGGGGTTCTCGCAGCAAGAATACTGGAGTCGTTTGTCATTCCCACCTCCAGTGAACTACGTTTTATTAGAACTCTCCACTTTTGCCTGTCCATCTTGGGTGGCCAGCCTGGCATGACTCATAGCTTCATTGAGTTACACAAGCCCCTTCACCATGAGAAGGCTGTGATCCATTAAGGGGAAAATGTTAATATAGTTAATTTCAGTTCACTTCAGTTCAGTCACTAAGTCATGTCCTACTCTTTGAGAACTCATGAATCCCAGCACACCAGGCCTCCCTGTTCATTAACATCTCTCAGAGTTCACTCGGACTCATGTCCATCGAGTCCGTGATGCCATCTAGCCATCTCATCCTCTGTCGTCCCCTTCTCCTCCTGACCCCAATCCCTCCCACCATCAGAGTCTTTTCCAATGAGTCAACTCTTTGCATGAGGTGGCCAAAGTACTGGAGTTTCAGCTTTAGAATCATTCCTTCCAAAGATATCCCGGGGTTGATCTCCTCCAGAATGGACTGGTTGGATCTCCTTGTAGTCCAAGGGACTCTCAAGAGTGTTCTCCAACACCACAGTCCAAGAGCATCAATTCTGCGGTGCTCAGCCTTCTTGACAGTCCAACTCTCACATCCATACATGACCACAGGAAAAACCATAGCCTTGACTAGACGGACGTTAGTTGGCAAAGTAATGTCTCTGCTTTTGAATATACTATCTAGGTTGGTCATAACTTTTCGTCCAAAGAGTAAGCGTCTTTTCATTTCATGGCTGTAGTCACCATCTGCAGTGATTTTAGAGCCCCCAAAATAAAATCTGACACTGTTTCCAATGTTTCCCATCTATTTCCAATGAAGTGATGGGACTGGATGCCATGATCTTCGTTTTCTGAATGTTGAACTTCAAGCCAACTTTTTCACTCTCCTCTTTCACCTTCATCAAGAGGCTTTTGAGTTCCTCTTCACTTTCTTCCATAAGGGTGGTGTCATCTGCATATCTGAGGTTATTGATATTTCTCCCAGAAATCTTGATTCCAGCTTGTGTTTCTTCCAGTCCAGCGTTTCTCATGATGTACTCTGCATAGAAGTTAAATAAGCAGGGTGACTATATACAGCCTTGACGGACTCCTTTTCCTATTTGGAACCAGTCTGTTGTTCCATGTCCAGTTCTAACTGTTGCTTCCTGACCTGCATACAGATTTCTCAAGAGGCAGGTCAAGTAGTCTGGTATTCCCATCTCTTTCAGAATTTTCCACAGTTTATTATGATTCACACAGTCAAAGACTTTGGCATATTTGATAAAGCAGAAATAGATTGTTTTTCTGGAACTCTCTTGCTTTTTCGATGATCCAGCAGATGTTGGCAATTTGATCTCTGGTTCCTCTGCCTATTCTAAAACCAACTTGAACATCAGGGAGTTCACAGTTCATGCACTGCTGAAGCCTCGCTTGGAGAATTTTGAGCATTACTTTACTAGCATGTGAGATGAGTGCAATTGTGTGGTAGTTCGAGCATTCTTTTGCATTGCCTTTCTTTGGAACTGGAAGGAACACTGACCTTTTCCAGTCCTGTGGCCACTGTTGATTTTTCCAAATTGGCTGGCATATTGAGTACAGCACTTTCACAGCATCATCTTTTGGGATTTGAAACAGCTCAACTGGAATTCCATCACCTCCACTAGCTCTGCTTGTAGTGATGCTTTCTAAGGCCCACTTGACTTCACATTTCAAGATGACTGGCTCTAGATTAGTGATCACATCATCATGATTATCTGAGTCGTGAAGATCTTTTCTGTACAGTTCTTCCATGTATTCTTGCCACCTCTTCTTAATATCTTCTGCTTCTGTTAGGTCCAGACCATTTCTGTCCTTTATCGAGCCCATCTTTGCATGAAATGTTCCCTTGGTATCTCCAATTTTCTTGAAGAGATCTCTAGTCTTTCCCATTCTGTTCTTTTCCTCTGTTTCTTTGAATTGATTGCTGAAGAAGGCTTTCTTATCTCTTCTTGTTATTCTTTGGAACTCTGCATTCAGATGCTTATATCTTTCCTTTCTCCTTGACTTTTTGCCTCTCTTCTTTTCACAGCTATTTGTAAGGCTTCCCCAGACAGCCATTTTGCTTTTTTGCATTTCTTCTCCACGGGGCTGGTCTTGATCCCTGTCTCCTGTACAATGTCATGAACCTCACTCCATAGTTCATCAGGCACTCTATCAGATCTAGGCCCTTAAATATATTTCTCACTTCCATTGTATAATCATAAGGGATTTGATTTAGGTCATAGCTGAATGGTCTAGTGGTTTTCCCTACTTTCTTCAATTTAAGTCTGAATTTTGTAATAAGGAGTTCATGATCTGAGCCACAGTCAGCTCCTGGTCTTGTTTTTGTTGACAGTATAGAGATTCTCCATCTTTGGCTGCATAGAATATAATCAGTCTGATTTCACTGTTGACCATCTGGTGATGTCCATGTGTAGAGTCTTCTCTTGTGTTGTTGGAAGAGGGTGTTTGCTATGACCAGTGCATTTTCTTGGCAAAACTCTATTAGTCTTTACCCTGCTTCATTCCAAATTCCAAGGCCAAATTTGCCTGTTATTCCAGGTGTTTCTTGACTTCCTACTTTAGCATTCCAGTCCCCTATAATGAAAAGGACATCTTTTTGGGTGTTAGTTCTAAAAGATCTTGTAGGTCTTCATAAAACCGTTCCACTTCAGCTTCTTCAGCGTTACTGGTTGGGGCATAGACTTGAATAACTGTGATATTGAATGGTTTGCCTTGCTGATGAACAGAGATCATTCTCTTGTTTTTGAGATTGCATCCAAGTACTGCATTTTGGACTCTTTTGTTGACCATGATAGCTACTCCATTTCTTCTGAGGGATTCCTGCCCACAGTAGTAGATATAATGGTCATCTGAGTTAAATTCACCCATTCCAGTCCATTTTAGTTTACTGATTCCTAGTATGTCGACGTTTACCGTTGCTATCTCTTGTTTGACCACTTCCAGTTTGTCTTGACTCATGAACCTGACATTCCATGTTCCTATGCAATATTTTCTTAGAGCATTGGATCTTGCTTCTATCACCAGTCACATGCACAACTGGGTATTGTTTTTGCTTTGGCTGCATCCCTTCATTCTTTCTGGAGTTAATTCTCCACTCATCTCCAGTAGCCTATTGGACACCTAATGACCTGGGGAGTTCCTCTTTTGCTATCCTATCATTTTGCCTTTTCATACTGTTCATGGCGTCTCAAGGCAAGAATACTGAAGTGGCTTGCCATTCCTTTCTCCAGTTGACCATGTTCTGTCAGCCCTCTCCACCATGACTCACCTGTCTTGGGCTGCCTCACAAGCATGGCTTGATTTCATTGAGTTAGACAAGGCTGTGGTACTAGTTTGATTTGATTGACTAGTTTTCTTTGAGTATGGTTTCACTGTGTCTGCCCTCTGATGCCCTCTTGCAACACCTACCATCTTACTTGGGTTTCTCTTATCTTGAGCGTGGGGTATCTTTTCATGGCTGCTCCAGCAAAGCACTGCTGCTGCTCCTTACCTTGAATGAGGGGTATCTCCCTTACTGCCACCGTCCTGACCTTCAATGTGAGATAGCTCCTCTAGGCACCCCTGTTCCTGTGCAGCCACCACTCCTCAGGTTGCTTCTCTGGGCCCTTGGCCCTGGCCTCTGGCATGGGTGGCTCCTCCCAGCTGCTGCCCCTGGCCTCGGGCTCTGGCTCGTGGTGGCTCCTCAGGTTACCTCCCTGGCCTCCAGCATGAAGTGGCTTCTTCCGGCCGCCTCTGACCTCGGATACGGGGTGTCTCATCCCGGCCTCCCTGACCTCGGCCACGGAGTGTCTCCTCCTGGCTGCCCCTGACCTCGGACGCGGGGTGTCTCCTCCCAGCTGCCCCTGACCTCAGACTCGGGGTGTCTCCTCCTGGCTGCCCCTGATCTCGGATGCGGGGTATCTCCTCCCAGCCGCCCCTGATGAAGGGTATCTACTACCGGCCACCCCTGACCTCGGACGTGGGGTGTCTCCTCCTGGCTGCCCCTGACCTCAGACGTGGGGTAGCTCCTCCCGGCTGCCACTGACCTCGGACACGGGGTAGCTCCTCTCGGCCGTTCCTGTGCCTTCTCAGCCTGGCAATCTAGGCTGCTGCCCCTGACCTTGGATGTGGAGTAGCTCCTCTTGGCGGTGCTTAGTGCGCCAGCCCGGCTCTCGCCGCTGCCTGTGCTTAGTGCGCCGGCCTAGTCATATTGAATCAGGTTTTTTTTTGAAAAACCATTGTTAACTCAGATATGGCAGATACAAATTTCAGCATTTATACATGATGTGCTTCATTTATTAAAAAATTATTGAACGTCCATTATATGTCATGTCCTCTACTAGATCTTTTTTGATATTATAGGATGATAAAAAGTTCCTGCTCATCATATAAGAGCTTTATGTGTTGGTGGAGAAAAATTATAAATAAATGAACAATATAAAAATAAATATATGATAGATGTATTAATTCATAGTGATTTTGAATAACTGGCTGTGTACTTATTTTAGGTTACAAAGTTTCTTTTAGAACAGTTTATCTTTATTATTTTCTTTTTAATTAATTCATTTTAATTGGAGGCTAATTACTTTACACTATTGTGGTGGTGTTTGCCATACATTGGCACGAATCAGCCACGGGTGTACATGTGGTCCCCCATCCCAAACCCCCTCCCCACCTCCCTCCCTATCCCCTCCCTCTGGGTTGTCCCAGTGCACCAGCTTTGTATGCCCTGTTTCGTTCATTGAACTTGGACTGGTCATCCATTTCACATATGGTAATATACATATGTCTTTATTATTTTCTAAATATTTAAGAGTGATTATGTTTTCCTGGGGCTTCCTAAGAGATTTTCGATATTGCCTTTCCATAATGGTTTTCTGAAAAGCCACAAGCATGTTTAATTTCTGCAGTTAGAAATTAAAAAGTAACTATCTAAAAGTAACAACAGCAAACCAAGACATATTTTGGCAACCAAGATATATCATATATTTATATGTCATAAATATATATTTTATCATATAGTTTAATCTTTTTTATTTTATATTGGAGTATAGTTGATTAGCAATGTTATGTTATTGTCAGGTGTACAGCAAAGTGGTTCAGTCATACATTTACATGTATATATTCATCTTCAAATTCTTTTCCCATTTAGTTTTTACATACTATTGAGCAGAGTTTTGTGTGATATGTCAGAGGTATTTGTTGGTTAATGACTTTAAATAAAGTAGTGTAATTCTCAAACTCCTTAAATATTCCTATGCACCACCCTTCAGTAACCATACATTTGTTCTGTAAGTCTGTGACTCTCCATTTTATAAAGGAGTTCAGTTGTATCACTTTTATATTCCATATATAAGTGATATTATACAATATTTTACTTTTGCTGTCTGACTTATTTCACTTAGTATGACAGTCTCTAGGTCTGTCCATGTTACTGCAAATGGCATTATTTCATTCTTTTTAATGGCTGAGTAATATTCCATTGTATATACGTATCACATTTTCTTTTTCTATTTATCTGTAAATGGACAAACTCTTAGAGGAAAACACAGGCAGAACACTCTAACATAAATGACAGCATTATCTGTTCTGTCTCGCAGAGTAAAATGAGTGGGACCTAATTAAACTCAAAAGCTTTTGGTCAGCTAAGGAAACTGTGAAGCAAAACTAAAAGGCAACACACACAATGTGAGAAAATATTTGCAAATGATGTGACTGACAAGGTATTAGTCTCAAAATTTAAAAACAGCTCATATGGTTTAATCATCAAAACAAACAACCCAATCAAAATAGGCAGAAGAACTAAATAAACATTTCTTCAAAGAAGACATACAGATGGCCAAGAGGCACATGAAAAGATGTTCAAAATTGCTAATTATTAGAGAAATACAAATCAAGACTATATTTAAATATCACTTCATAGCAGTCAGAATGGTTATCATCAAGAAATCAACAAACAAGTGCTGGAGAGGATGTGGAGAGAAGGAAACCCTCCTACACTGTTGTAAATTGTTGCAGCTACTATGGAGAACAGTATGGAGGAGCCTTTAAAAAGTAAAAATAGAGCTGTCATATGATCCTGCCTCCTTATGGCAGAAAGCAAAGTACTAAAAAGCCTCTTGATGAAAGAGGAGAGTAGAAAAGGCTGGTTTAAAACTCATTGTTCAAAAATGAAAATCATGGCATCTAGTCCCATCACCTCATGGCAAATAGATGGGGGAAACAATGGAAACAGTCAGCTTTATTTTGGGGGAGCTCCAAAATCACTGTAGATGGTAACTGCAACCATGAAATTAAAGGATCCTTGCTCCTTGGAAGAAAAGATATGACCAACCTAGACAGCATATTAAAAAGCAGGCATTACTTTGCCAGCAAAGGTCCATCTAGTCAAAGCTATGGTTTTTCCAGTAGTCATGTATGGATGTGAGAGTTGGACTATAAAGAAGGCTGAGTACTGAAGAACTGATGCTTTTGAACTGTGGTGTTGGAGAAGACTTTGAGAGTCCCTTGGATTGCAAGGAGATCAAACCAGTCAATCCTAAAGGAAATCAGTCTTGAATATTCATTGGAAGGACTGATGATGAAGCTGAAACTCCAATACTTTGGCCACCTGATGGGAAGAACTGACTCATTGGAAAAGATCCTGATGTTGGGAAAGATAGAAGGCAGGAGGAGAAGGGGACGAAAGAGGATGAGATGGTTGGATGGCATCACTGACTCAATGGACATCAGTTTGAGCAAGCTCCAGGAGTTGGTGATGGCCAGGGAAGCCGGGTGTGTTGCAGTCCGTGGGGTTTCAAAGAGTCAGTGACTGAACTGAAACTGAATGATCCTGCCATCACATTCCTCATCACATATCTGGAGAAAAACATGGCCTGAAGTGACAGTTGCAGTTCAGTGATCTTGTTTACAATATCTTATAGTTTTGAATGACACTTTGTGCAATTGTTTCCACATGGTAATCTTCTTTATTTGAATTTTGTGTCTGCAGCAGCTTTGAATTCTGAGTTACATAGTATAAATTATAATTCATATTCTATCAGAGAAATTTTTCCTACCCAACAAGCTCCTCACAGCAATCTTTACATCTTTATTCCTCAGACTATAGATGAGAGGATTGAGCATGGGGGTCATCACTCCATAGAGGAGAGAGATGAGGGCCTCTATGATGTCTTGATTATCTGTACCAGCGGAGCTTTTAGATTTGGGCTTAGCATACATGAAGAAGATTGTTACAAAGAATACAATCACTACTGTAAGATGGGCTGAGCAGGTGGAGAAGGCCTTATGTTTTCCTTCAGTGGAAGGAATTCTTAGAATAGTGGCAACAATGAAAATGTAAGAGATAGAAATTACTAGCAATGGAATAACTAGAACAATCACATTTGACCCTGCCATGCTGATCACATTAATTGAAATATCAGCACAGGCCAATTTTAAGATAGCCAGAATTTCACAAACAAAATGGTTGATTACATTGTCAGCACAGAATGGTAATTGCATTGCAAGAGATGTCTGCACCACTGAGTCAACAATACCTGCAGCCCAGGCTCCAGCTGCCATTGGCACGAAAGTACCTTTCTCATGATAACAGGGTATCTCAGTGGGTAGCAGATGGCCGCATAGCGGTCAAGTGCCATCATGCCTAGAAGTACACACTCTGTGGCTCCCATGGCAAAAGAGAGAAACATTTGCACCATGCATCCAGAGAAGGAAACTCTTTTCCTTACTGTAAGAAAGCTGTCGAGAATTAATGGGACAGAGGAGCTTGTATAGCAAATGTCAAGGAAGGAAAGATTACAGAGGAAGAAATACATGGGGGTGTGCAAATGAGAATAACAGATGATTACAGAGATAAGGACTCCATTTCCCAGCAGGATCATCAGGTACATACACAAAACTAGGACAAAGAAAACTCTCTGGAGCTCTGGGTGAGCAGAAAGCCCAGTCAGAACAAATTCTCTCAACATGGAATCATTGGTTCTTCCCATATTGTGTATATCCTTTCTCCAACAGCACTCTATGGATAATACAATAGATATTTGTTAATACAGTGTTCCCAAGAGCTCCTGTTTTAAGAATCATATTCTTTGTTATTAAAGTGTTAGTTGCTCAGTTGTGTCCAACTCTTTGTGACCCCATTGCCTATAGCTCACCAGGCTCCTCTCTCCATGGAATTCCCCCAGGCAAGAATACTGTAATGGGTTGCCATTCTCTTCGCCAGGGGATCTTCCTGACCCAGGAAATGAACCTGGGTCTCCTGCATTGCAGGCGGTTTCTTTACCAACCAAGCCACCAAGAAAGCCCTTTGTTATTATAGTTCTGTATTTGAAAACAACAATCTAACTCTGGGACCATCTCTTACTCTAAACCTTGACCACTAGAGCAGGAATCCTAAGCTAATTTTCTCAGAGTTAAGAGGGAACACTTTTTGATTGTAGGATGCTTGAATCTCAAGCCAGTTTATTGCCCTTTCTAGTGGTTCTACTTCTTAACACATTGATTTAGTATCAGTGATCTGGATGCAGCAGGCAGATAAAATTTATTTGCAAGTGGTACCTGTGCTGTGTTTTTTGAATTTGTAAATTAGAATTACATTTTAAAAATGAATGTTTTAAAGGTAGTATATAAGCTGTAAAATTATTTTCAGCTTGTGTTAAAAAAACTGTAGTATTTGAAAACATTAGATCCATTTCCATTATGGAGCTCAGGTATAACTGACTCATTAGGTTTGAAGCACGTTCTCCATCTTACCAGAGTGTACCAGAATACCCTCCTTTCTCTCTTCTTTGCTTGTCAATGGAGATGATTATTAGTTACCTGTTGGTGGCTCAATGGTAATTAATTCACCTATCAAGGCAGGAGCCTTGGGTTTGATCCGTAGGTTGGGTAGATTCCCTGGAGAAGGAAATGGCAACCTACTCCAGTATTCTTGCCTGGGAAATCCCATGGACAGAGAAGCCTGGTAGGCTACAGTCCATGGGATCACAAAGAGTCAGATACAACTAAGTGATTAAACAACAGTATATCTACATTAATAACAATGTAAGATGTAAGGTTTAATCTTATTTTATTGAAGAAAGGGCCCATGAAAGCAAAATTTTCTTGGGCTCATCAAAGTCATAATGCAGTCCTGTGTGACTAAGTCTCTTTTAGAGCTCAGTATCCTTTGGTGGTAGCTAGTCATTGCAACAGAGAAGGCAATGGCACCCCACTCCAGTATTCTTGCCTGGAAAATCCCATGGATGGAGGAGCTGCAGTCCATGCTAAGGGTCAGATACGACTGAGCGACTTCCCTTTCACTTTTCACTTTCACGCATTGGAGAAGGAAATGGCAACTCACCCCAGTGTTCTTGCCTGGAGAATCCCAGGGATGGGGGAGCCTACTGGGCTGCCATCTATGGGGTCACAGAGTCAGACACGACTGAAGTGACTTAGCAGCAGTCATTGCATATTGTCCTATGAGGACAGTGGCCTCACTGAAGGGCCATGGCTTTGTATCACTACAGTATCTAACTTCCTCAGTATAATGAGAAATTATGTGTTCAAGTAAATGTTTTTTCTTTTAAAATAGAAAATATATGAATATATTTATGAAGCTACTTTTATTCTGAATAGAGGGTTGTAATTTTGTGTATTGTAGGCCTCACATAATTTATTTTTACCTATGCAAGAACTATCACCTAGGGAATCAACTCTAGTAACAATGCTTTTATTCAAAATATGTTTAAATACTAGTGATATGCCACTATCATTTTTCACAAATAATATTTATAAGAAGGATAATATACAAAGCAAATAAAAGAGTTTCTCTGATATAAGTTACACTGGTTTGGAGGGAAGAGAAAAGCAGTATCTCTTCAGGGTCTTATTCACTCATCCTCCTTCAATTTTATTTTTATAGGATTCCAAAGGACATAGTTTGAAAACCACCAATGCAATAAATAATAGATAATTTTAGTAACCTGCATTATAAATAATTTTATTAGCAACAATAATTATAAAATAATAATATATATATTGATTAATTTATGCCAGATACATTTCTAAAAGTTTGTATTCATAACAATCCAAAGAAGGACTGTTATTTTATGGTATATGGATTGGTCTTCCTTAGACTTTTGTTAAACATCACCACCAGTAAATCATAATGTCAGTAGATGAAAGAAAATAAAAAGCAAAGAAAACCATAGGAAAAATGAAAAGACCACCTAGGGAATGGGAGAAAATATTTGCAAATGATGCAACAGATAAGTGCTTATTCTCCAAAGTGTAGAAACAGCTCATACAACTCAACAACAAAAAAGCAAACAACACAATTGAAAAATGGTCACAAGACCTTAATAAATATTTCTCCAAAGAAGACAGATATGGTCAGTAGGCACATGAAAGGATGCTCAACATCCTTAATTATTAGAGAGAAACACAAATCAAAACTACAAAGAAGTACCCACCTCACACTGGTGAAATAGTCTTCATTGAAAAGTCTACAAATAACAAATGCTGGAGAGGATGTGGAGAAAAGGAGCCCTCTTAAAGTTGGTGGGAATGTAAGTTGGTGCAGCTACTTTGGAAAACTGTGTGGGTGTTCCTCAGAAACTAAAAATAGAATTTCCATATGATCCAGCAATCCCACTCCCGGATGTATACCTGGACAATACTATAATTGAAAAAGATACAGGATATATGCACCTGCATGTTCACAGCAGCACTATTCACAATAGCTAAAACACGGAAACAACCTAAATGTCCATCAATAGATGAGAGGGTAAAGAAGATATGATACATGTATGCAACATAATACTACTCAGTCATATAAAGAACAAAAGAATGCTATTTGCAGCAACATGGATGCAACTAGAGATTATTATACTAATCAAGGTAAGTCAGAAAGAGAAAGACGAAACACCACGTGGTATCACTTATACATGAAATCTAAAATATAGCACAAATGAACATATCTATACAACAGAAAGAGACTCATTGACTAGAGAACAGACAGTGGTTACCAAGGGGAGGAGGGTTGGGGAGGGAAGCTGTCAGAGTTTGGAATTAGCAGATGTAAACTATTGTATATAAGATGGAGAAACAACAAGGTCCTACTGTATAATACAAGCAACTATATTCAGTATCCCATGATAAACTATAATGAATAAGATTATAAGAAAGAATGTATATGTGGGTATAATTGAGTTACTTTGCCGTGCAGCAGAGATTGGTGCACATTTTAAGTCAACTATATGTCAATTAAAAAAATTAAACAAAAGAAAATAAAAAGCAATTTCAAGAGAGGCACAAAATAAATTTTGGTGAAGATCAATCATAATTTTCATATAAACTAGTTGAAGTTCACAAACAGAAGGTTACTTCCTAATCTTGAAAGGAAACTTTAATAAAAATCTATAGGAAATGACTGTTCACTAATAATTAATGGAGACAGGTTATACATTCTGATTGATATCTGGATTAAGATAAGGATGCCTAGTTTTACAGCTGCAAGGGATTTACATATAGCATTAAAAATCATATAGCAAAAAACAAGAGTAATTCAAAAGTATAGTATGTTAAGAAATGGGATAAAAATATAAGGCTTCTATTTCCCCCAAATTAGTCTACACATTCAATTAAATGCATTCTAATTTTAGCTGGATTTTTTTTTTGAGGTATATGAATACCTGTTTTAAAATGTAAACTGAGGAATAAAATTGTACAACTTGCACACAGTTTTATAAAAGAAAAGGAAGAGGGAAATCCATATTTAAAACACTCCAAGAAAGCCACAGAAACAAAAATCTTATGATAATGGTTCAGGAACATTTAAATAGTCTGGTAGAAAAGAAAAGAGATCTCAAATATAGACACATGATTTTACTGGAATGTGGCATATTGTGAAATTGTCATACTAAAACAGTGGGGAAGTGATAGCTCAGTCGGTCATGTTAAAAAAAATATCTTTATACATGAAAAAAATAAAATTTGATCCTTGGTTATCATACATACAGTTGGAAATCAAATATATTAACAACTTACATGTGAAAAATTATTAAATTAATAGAGGGTACAGAAAATCTTGAGAACTTTTGGTGGAGGAAAAGCTTTCAAAATGTAGAACCTTAAACTAATAGAAAATTGATCAAAGAATATCAATTACTGATTTACAGAAGGGTTGATAAGTATATGGAAAGATTCTAAAACTTGGAAAATCTGAAAAATGATTACCAAATGTTCCATATTAGAAAAATTCTAATTGAAATAGCCATTAAGTATTCATTTTCCTTAAAAAAGTAGGTGTATCAAATGTTGGCAAGCATGTGGGCAGGTAGAACTCTGATGGGAGTGTACACTGATATACTGGAAAATGCTATGGATGTGTTAAAGTTGGACCCAGTCATTCCGGTCCTGGGAATATGTCTCAGGTAAGTTTTGCCCATGAATGTAAGGGGAATAAGCATGAGGATGTTCATGCTTGCATTGTTTCTGGCAAAAGCAGTTTGGCAGCATCTTTGATATTCATCATCTGAAGAATGAGTCTATCATATGTGGGCATGCATTCTAGAACAGTTTGCATAAGTGAGGAGCAAATGAACTAAATGTCAATAGCAACATAAATAGATCCTTATAAAAGTGTTAAAAAAATAAGCAAAGTTGTGATTAGTAGCATGGTAAAATTTATACATCAAATTTAAATACATATTTTAAAAGGGTTCATTCATTTTTAGGGGAAGGAAATGATAGTAGAATCAGTGGTTTTAGGAGAATGTAGGTGACTTTTAAAGACTGAGGAAAGTAATGTACATATAAAAAGAAAAAGTACAGAAGAGCATGATTAACTAAAACCTAAGTTTTAAAGCAAAACAAAAACACATGTAAAATCATAGAGACCAACATAAGGCATACACATATGAAGGAACTCTGATCAACAATATAGTTTAATAGGAGGAACTCTCATATATGTAAAAGTAAAGGAAAGTTGAGTTAAATATCAAAGAAAAGGAAAATTGAGTTCTGACACCATAAAAACAACACATAATGGATTGGAAGAAAACACAAAGCATTTAAAAAACAGTTTAAAGCTTAGTTAGACAAGATAATGCAAATAGTTTTTAACTTAGTTAAAAAAAATCAGTCATAGATTGGTTGGTCAGCACTGAAGAATGAAAGGATGTTTCCAGGGTCAATGAGATGCAGTGCTCATCCAGCAAATTTTAAATCAAGTATAACTTTGAAGGGACTTGGTGGTCCAGTGGTAAAGAATCTGCCCGTCAATGCAGGGAACTTCAAAGAAGGGGAGATCATGTGAGAGAGCTCTAGGGCAATATTTCATTATGTCAATTGAGTTTGACCTTGATGAGCTGAGGAGGAATAGTCTTAGGTAATGGGTTGAGATAAAAATGCATCAGTGAGGTTTCTGGAAAAGAAAACAATGTATAGGGGTGCAATAGTCAGAAAAAGAAAGAAAAAGAGGAACAAAGTTTTGCCAGTTTTTAAAGTACATTAAATATAGTATTAATCAAATATAATTTATTCTCCAGGCAATTGGGAAGCTTTGGAATTTTGACCAAGGGAATATTAAGATGAAAAGATAGAAAAAGGTTAATATAGAGACATTGTTCAGGGTCATGTACTTTTCTCACCAACATTGAACTGTGCTTGGTGGGTCTGTAAATATTGTTTTGAGGGCAGTCATTGGCTTCTCCTCTAGCTTTTAGAGAACCTGACTCACTTGGACTTACACAGAATAGAAGTAATAACTTTATAGAGCTATTGCCAACTGGGTGAAGAAGAACATATTCATTTTGTCTTTAGTTATTCTCCATATTCCCTAAGATGTGTTGAACATTATAAGCAATAATAGCCAAATGTACATGAGCTTAAAAAAAATCTGCTTGATTCCATTTAGAATATTTAAGGCAGAACTGAAGAAATTAAGTCAAATTTAGGCAGTTTTTTTGAGGCATAATCTATTTCCTGTGGAATTATGGTCGGAAGTAGATACTGTAATAATTTAAAACATAATAAAAAAGGTTTGAGCATAGTCTTTAATATTAAAGTGTCCAAGTCTGTGGCTGAATCCAAGATCAATAGAAGATAGACAAGAGCTAGCAACATGCTGCGATTCATGGGGTCGCAAAGAGTCGGACACGCTGAGTGACTGAACTGAACTGAACTGAACACATAAAATAGATAAGCAAAAGATTTACTATATAGCACAGGGGATAACATTGAATGCCTTGTTATATCATATAATGGAATGAAATCTGAAAAAAGTAACTGAATCACTTTGTTATTCACAAGAAAATAACACACTGTTGTAAATGAACTATAATCCAAAAAATGTTTGATATTAAAGAGATTAGAGCATGGAAACAACCTAAAAGTTCATCAACAGAGGAATGGGTTAAAATATGTGGTGCACATATATAATGGAACGTTGCTCAGCCATTAAAAGGAACAAAACTGTGTCATTTGTAGAGATGTAGATGGACGTGGAGACTGACATACAGAGGGAAGTAAGTTAGAAAGAGAAAAAGAATGTCATATACTGACACATATATAGAATCTAAAAAAAAATGGCATGGATGATCTTATTTACAAAACAGAAATAAAGACACAGACAATGAGAACAAACATATGGAAACCATTAGTAAAATAGGGTTGAGATGAATTGGGAGATTGAGATTGACACAGATATGTTATTGATACTATGCACAAAATAGATAACTAATAAGAACCTATTGTATAGCACAGGGAACTCAACCAGTGCTCTATGGTGACCTAAATGGGATGGATATCCAAAACAGGAGGGGATGTATGTATATGTAAAGCTGATTCACTTTTCTGTACAGTAGAAACTAATGCAACATTGTGAAGCAACTATACTCCAATAAAAATGAAAAAGAAAAAAAATCTGGTTGTATCTCTTATGATCTCTGTGACATTATGCTCACATTTTTAAGCTTCTCTCAGTAGCTGTGTGCTCACCTGTATAATGGAGCAGCTTGGTCTAAATTTATCTGTTATCACACATGCTAAGTTTATGGACTAGAGTAGGAACTTAAGAAACATTTGACCCTTCCTACAGTCATAATTGTTGTTCAGTTGCTAAGTCCTGTCTGACTCTTTGTGACTCCATGAACTGCAGCATACCAGGCCTCTCTCTCCTTCACTATCTCCCTGAGTTTGCTCAAACTGATGTCCATTGAGTCAGTGATGCCAGCTAACCATCTTATCCTCTGTCATCCCCTTCTTTTGTGCTCTGTCTTTCCCAGCAGCAGGGTCTTTTCCAATGACTTTTCACATCAGGTGGCCAAAGTATTGGAGCTTTAGCTTTAGCATCAGTCCTTCCAATGAATATTCAGGGTTGAATTCCTTTAGAATTGACCGGTTTGATCTCCTTGCAGTCCGAGGGACTCTCAAGAGTCTTCTCCAGCACCACATTTTGAAAGCATCAATTCTTCTGCACTCAGCCTTCTTTATGGTCCAACTATCAAATCTATGCATAACTACTGGAAAAATCATAGCTTTGATGAGATGGACCTTTGTTGACAAAATGATGTTTCTGCTTTTTAATACGCTGTCTAGGTTTGTCATAACTTTCCTTCTAAGGAGCAAGTGTCTTTTAATTTTATGGCTACAGTCACCATTGGCAGTGATTTTGGAGCCAAAGAAAATGAAATCTACCATTTTCTGCTTTCTCCCTATCTGCCATGAAGTGATAGGACCAGATGCCATGATCTTCATTTTTTGGATGTCGAGTTTTTAAGTCAGCTTTTTTCACTCTCCTTTTCACCCTCATCAAGAAGCTCTTTAGTTACTCTTCACTTTCTGCCATTAGAGTGGTATTATTTGCATATCTGAGGTTGTTGATATTTTTCTCCCAGCATTCTTGATTCCAGGTTGAGCTTCATCCAGCCCTGCATTTTGCACAGTGTACTCTGCATATGAGTTAAATAAACAAGGTGACCATAAACAGCCTTGACATACTCCTCTCCCAATTTTGACCCAGTCCTTTGTTGCACGTCCAGTTCTAACTGCTGCTTCTTAACCTGCATACAGGTTTCTCAGGAGGCAAGTAAGGTGGTCTGGTATTCCCATCTCTTTCAGAATTTTCTTCAGTTTTTTTGTGATCCACACAATCAAAGGCTTTAGCATAGTCAATGAAGCAGAAGTGGATTTTAAAAAATTCCCCTGCTTTTTCTATGATCGAACGAGTGTTGGCAATTTGATCTCTGGTTCTTCTGTCTTTTCTAAATACAACTTGAACATCTGGAAGTTCTTGGTTCATGTACTGTTGAAGCCTAGTTTGAATGATTTTGAGCTTTACCTTGTTAGCATGTGAAATGAGTGCAGATGTACAGTAGTTTGAACATTCTTTGGCAGTGTCCTTCTTTGGGACTGAAATGAAAACTGGCCTTTTCCAGTCCTGTGGGCACTGCTGAGTTTTCCAAATTTGTTGGCATAATGAGTGCAGCACTTTAACAGCATCATCTTTTAGGATTTGAAATAGCTCAGCTATAATTCCATCACCTACAGTAGCTTTGTTCATGGTAATGCTTCCTAAGGCCCACTGACTTCACATTCCAGGATGTCTGGCTCCAAGTATGTGACCACCCTGTTGTGGTTACTCAGTTCATTAAGATGTTTTTGTACAGTTTTTCTGTGTATTCTTGCCACCTCTTCTTAATCTCTTTTGCTTCTGTTAGGTCCTTGCCATTTCTGTCCTTTATTGTGCCTATATTTCCATGAAATGTTCCCTTGGTATCTCGGATTTTCTTGAAGAGATATGTAGTCTTTCCCATTCTCCTGTTTTCCTGTATTTCTTTGCATTGCTCACTAAGAAGGCTTACGGTGTCATAATTAGTTGTAATTCAAAGAAGATGTGAGCTTAAATTATATTCTTAGGAAACTGAATTCCAAATTCTATATCTTTCACATGCTGTGGAGGAGAGGGCTGTACTACTTTTCAGAATCTAGGTTTACTTTTCTGTTATCACAAGCTTATTCATAGATTCCATGAGTGAATCCAAAGATATAATGAAAGCACTTCGGAAATGTAATATTCAACATTAATTCATTCAACATATGTGTAGCAATGGCTTTATGTGCCACAGAATATAATAAGGATTGGTGGGGAGCAAATGAAGTCATTACAACCATCTATTTTTCTCAAGACTGAATGAGAATTCTTCATACAAATATTTTAGTATATGTTAAACAAGTTACTGTTTTCTTTCATATGACTTTACAATTTTGAATTTTACAAGGCATTTTCCTAAGCTCCTGACTTTTCATTTTAGAAACAGAGAAAGAAATTCTGACTGAAGGTAAATTACTTACTCAGAGTGAAGGTAAATTACTTACTCTGTTCTGTGCCTAATTAATTGTGTGTAGGAAGCCAAGTGTTGACTGACTTTAAAGGTCACTCTCTTTCCAAACATTGTGTTATCTCAGACAGCGGAAGTGTGCTGTGTTAATTTTATTGGTTTTAATGGCAATTGGAGAGAGGCTAAATTAAGTAAAACTTGGAATCCAAACAGAATAATGGGCATATGAATCATATAACAACCACAGATTTATTTGATCCAATGAGCCAAATTTCTCCTATAAATTATACAGCACTTAGCACAATGTAGGAATAAATAGAATAAATGCTTTTTCCCTGGAACATTTGTGTTATACAAAGTTAGTAGAGTAATCCAGGCCAGTAGTAATCAAAATGGGAGATAAAGGGCCTATGGTGGACTTTTGCTTCTATATAATTTCCTCTCTGGTGTCAAAGTTAACTCTGGAGCTCAGGGGCATTTGATTAAGAGGTATTGATTTTGTTATCCTGTCCCAAGGAGCTTCCAGAAAGCGTTCATGGAAGAGGTGGTTTGTGTTTATTCTATGTACAAGTTTAGATATAGGAATCATATTGTTTGTCGTAATTTGAATCAGTACTTATTTTCAGTATAATCATTTAGGTGATATGATATCTCAGGTATTTTTAAAAGCTTTTAAAAACATATTTTTAAATATGATGGTCATAGCAACAGCTAAAGATGGTGAAATGATTGCATTGCAGTTCCATACATTTGGGGCAGATTAATATTTTTGGCAGATTATAGGTCTAATACTAGCATTCAGATTGTTTTAATGTTAAAGAAAATATCAGATAACACCTGTCTTTCAATAATGTCTCTAAGATCACTAATTAAAGGAATCTCATGTTCTCATTCCATTTGCTGTGGGGAGGGCAGGAGAGGCAGAAGTGTTTTTGAAGAGGCAGATGTAGCAACTGCTGCTGCTGCTGCTAAGTCGCTTCAGTCATGTCTGACTCTGTGTGACCCCATAGATGGCTGCCCACCAGGCTTCCCTGTCCCTGGGATTCTCCAGGAAAGAATACTGGAGTGGGTTGCCATTTTCTTCTCCAATGCATGAAAGTGAAAAGTGAAAGGGAAGTTGCTCAGTCGTGTCCGACTCTTACATACCACATGGACTGCAGCCTACCAGCCTCCTCTGCCGTGGGATTTTTCCAGGCAAGAGTACTGGAGTGGGTTGCCATTGCCTTCTCCGAGATGTAGCAAAGAACACTGTATTTTATTTTAGAATACCTAGATTTGAAAATGGTTTGGAATATTTTTTCTCTTCTTTAAATGCAGCCAAATCATACCTCAGATCTTTGATGTGAAAATTACTCATCAATGGTCTAAAATATAGCATGGAATATTATGACACTAAATGATGAAAACTTGAAAGATGAGAAATTAGATGTATCCAGCTAAGCATATAAAATCGATATCTTACCAAAATCTGAGAAACAGTATTTACAGCAGGTGGATATGGAACATTTTATCATTTATGTACCTCTGAGCCTGAGGAATGGTTTCCTTTCCTTGGTTTGAGATCAGTCTTCTTCCTTAATTGCAGATTTGTTTTACAGACCCAAAATATGCTTTCAGTTTTATGTATAATATTCAGGATAAAGAGAGGAGATATTGGTAAGCGTTAGATAATAATCAGGGTGCTATAATTACTTTCTTCAACTTTTGACTTATCAGTAGATTATTCCTCAGGTAAAACTGATAGATGAATCTATTAAAAATATTTTTCTTCTGAAGTCCAGAGTTTCTAGTTTAAGCTTAGGAAAAAATATGTAAAATAACTCAGAGATTCTTGGGGACTTTGTGGTTGTCTAACTGCTTTTCTACATTTTGAACTCCATGAACATCCTCCAAAAGACCAGCCATTAGCTTTCCAAGGCAATTTATAAGCTTTTGGGGCAAATCAGGGAGGGTTCAATATTTGAAAGAAAATGAAATTAAGAATGTAAACACAGAGGATTAAAAACTTTCCCAAACTCCAGGGGGAATGGAGTTTGATCCAATTATAGCATATAATTAGCATGTTCTTGTTGTAATGCAACTCAAATATGAAACATGTATCACTGTCTATATTACCACAACATTTGAGGATTTTAAGACCCAAACAGGAAAAAAAGTCTTTAAATAAGTATTAGTGTTTTGGTTGGGGAAGGGTGGTATTATTTGAAAACTTACATTGTTTTCATTTGCCTAGTGCTTTCAAATATCAAATGTGTTTTTTAGAATAGTATAATGAGTTAGTCCAGTTATTCCTATTACACAAATGTAGAGGCTCAGACTCTGAAAGTTGAAATATTTTGCTCAAAGTTATTCAGTCTTTATATGAGAAGGTAAAAATGATCTCAAATTCAGCTTCTGTGACTTTAGTCCCTGCAGTCTATCTGTAACACTGCCCCATCTAGCGCTGAAAAGAGCCTGAAATGAACTTTTAGAATTTTGCCTCCCCACTCTGCAATGGATGCAGGACAGTCAGTAGAGAAGAATGTAAACAACTGAAACTGACAATTAAATGTCAATAAAAAGTTAAAACTGAACTTCCTCCCCCTATAGATCCAAGTCAGAGTTGAAACATATGGAAGAATGTAACCTGTTATTAAAAACAATCTCTCTTTGATTTTAAGATTGTACTCGAACTCAACCTTTGTCCCAGAAATGATTTCGCCTTTCTCAATCCCTTCCTGGTAAAGCTGTTTAAGATAAGCCTACTTTTTCAAGTTGGTAATTTCTTTTAACCTTCTAAATATTTTTTAAAAAAATTTAGTTCACTTCAAATGCTATAAATTGTTTTCCTTGGGCATCTGACATTTAATACCAAAGAATAAAAATAACACAAAATTGAGTGTCAAGAGAAGAGCATTTTTCTATATATTTTTCATGTATTTAACTTTCTTATCCTAATTACAATCTTAAGAGATACATGCTTTTACCATCTTCATTTTAAAGATTTGGAAATTGAGGAAATAAATAGTATTCATTGCTTGAGATATATGCACACACACACACACACACACACACATGCACATATATATGAAACAAATTTTCCTAAATGGACAAAATATATTTGATGGCAGAAAACTTTCTATTTTACTTTTCTGTATAACAACATGGTGGAAACTCAGAATATATACTTGCTAACCGAGGAACAATATATCATATACATTTAGTTCTTCAACTACTGTGAATAGTTTGTATATTATGAACTTATATGTTGCTTTAACATTTACAGCAACTGCAGTAGTAATTTCTAGTAAAACACCACCAAAGAATTAAGAGATGTTGGAAAGAGGAAGGACTTGAACCCCCTTTCTCCAACATCTTTTGCTATGTATTCAATCTGAAAGTCTCAAAATCTATATATTTTATGTGCTGTTCTGCATTTTTATTGACACAGAATTGACATATAACATTGTATAAGTTTGAGATGTGCAATGTATTGATTTGATACACTTATTTATTAATAATGCAATAGAATACTACCATAACATTAGCTAACATTTTAATCACATCATATAATTATTTTTTGGTGGTAAGACAGGGTTATCATTACCTTGATGGTAAAACTTTTAAGATCTAGTCTTTTAGAAACTTTTATGTGTATAAGATAGTTTTGTTAACTATAAAAAAAATGCTGTACATTAGATTCTCAGAATGTATTCATCTTGTAACTGTAAGTTTATACACTTAGTCCATAGTCCCTTACTCCATAGCCTCTGTTAACCACCATTCTACTTTGTTTCTGTAAATTCAGCACTTTTACATTCCACATATAAATGATATCAGATACTTACTTTGTCATTCTTTGTCTGACATCTCACTTACCATAATGCTCTGAGTCCTCCATCCATGTTGTTTCAAAAGGCAGGATTTCCTTCTTTCTCATATCTGATTATTGTTTCATTGTTTGTATATACCATATTTTCTTATTCATTCACCACTTTGACAGACACCTAGATTACTACCATACCTTGGCTACTGTGAATAATGCTATAATAAATAAGCAAGTACAGGTGTCTTTTTGATATCCTGCTTTCATTCTCTTTGGAAGTATACTCAGGAGTGGGCTTTGTAGATCATATGGTAGTTTTATTTTTAATTTTTTGAGAGATTTTCATACTATTTTCCTGGTTTCTGAAGCAACTTATATTTCCACCAACAGTGCACAAGCCTTTCTTTTCTCCAAATCCTTACCAACACTTGCTTACTCTTGTCTTTCTGATGACAGCCATTCTGACTAATGTGAAGTGCTCTCTGATCATGGTTTTGATTTGCATTTCCTTGAAAATTAACAGTGTTGAGCATCTTTTCATGTACTTGTTGGCCAGTTGTATATCTTCTTTGGACAATGTCTGTTCAATTCCTCTGCCCATTTTTTAATTGGACTGTTTACTTTTTGTTACTGACTTGTATGATTTCTTTATATATTTTGGATATTAGCCACTTTTCTGATACATTGTTGCATATATCATACATAAGTGAAGTGAAGTTGCTCAGTCATGTCCGACTGCGACCCCATGGACTGTAGCCTACCACCATGGGATTTCCCAGGCAAGAATACTGGAATGGGTTGCCATTTCCTTCTCCAAGAGATCTTCCCTCCCCAGGGATTGAACCCGGGTCTCCTGCATTGTAGGCAGATGCTTTACCATCTGAGCCACCAGGGAAGTCATATCATACATAGGTTGTATTGTATTCTGTTGTTCCTTTTGCTGTTGATGTAGTCCCACTTGTTCATTTTTGCTTTTGTTCTTTGTGCTCTTGGTGTCATATGCAAACCTGATTGCCAGGACTAAGGTCAAGAAAATTTTTCCTTATGTTTTCTTCTAGGATTTTATAATTTCAGGTATTATATTTAAGTCTTTAATTTATTTTGAGTTAATTTTGTGAGTGGTGTAAGATAAGGGTACAATTTCCTTTTACTGCATATAGCTTTCCAGTTTCCCGACAGAGTTTATTGAAGAGACTATACTTTTCTTATGGAATATTTTTGGCTCCCTTGTCAAATATGTTTTGACTGTATATGTGGGAGTCATTTCTGGGCTTTTTCTTTTGTTCCATTGGTCTGTGTGTCTGTTGTTATGCCAGTACCATGCTCTTTTGATTACTAGAGTTTTGTAATATAGTTTGCCTCCAGGAATGCCTTCAGTTTTGTTCTTTTGTCTCAGGATTCCTCTATTTGGGATTTTTATGATCCCCCATACAGATTTCAAGATTTTTCTAGTTCTGTGAAAAATGTCATTAGAATTTTGATAGACGTTGCATCAAATGTATAGATGACTTGGGTAGTGTGGATATTTTAACAATATTAATTCTTCTCATATAAAAATTGAACTATTTTTGGATTTGTATCTTCTTCAGATCTTTGATTTCCTTAAAGTCTTATAGTTTCACTTCATGGCTAAATTAATTCCTAAGTATTTTATTATCTTTGGTGACATTGTAAGTGGGATTGTTTCATTTATGCTTTTAAGATAGTTTATTGTTAGTGTATAGAAATCCACTGAATTGTGTTTTTCTGCTTATGTTGAAAGTCTAGCCCCCATTTCCCTCCTCCCCCAATGCCTAGTACCTTAGAATGTGTCTGTATTTAGAGAAATAGCCTTTAAAAAGGTGGTTAAATTATTATTATTTTTTTGAAGGCCATTGCATAGGAATTTTATTTTTTTATTATTATTAAATTTATTTATTTTTTAAATTACAATACTGTATTTGTTTTGCCATACATTGACACGAATCAGCCATAGGTGAACACAATCTCCCAATGCTGAAGCCCCCTTCCACCTCCCACCCCACATCCTCTACTTGAATCATCCTGTGCATCAGCCCCATGCATCCTGCATCCTACATTGAACATAGATTGGTGCTTCATTTCTTACAAGAAAATATACATGTTTCATTGCCATTCTCCCAAACCATCCCACCCTTTCCCTCTCCCTCAGAGTCCAAAAGTCCACTCTATACCTCTGTGTCTCTTTGTTGTCTCACTTATAGGGTCATCATTACTGTCTTCTAAATTCCATATATATGTGTCAGTATACTGTATTGGTGTTTTTCTTTCTGGCTTACTTCACTCTGTATAATCGGTTCCAATTTCATCCATCTCATTAGAACTGAGTCAAATTTATTCTTTTTAAGGGCTGAGTAGTATTCCATAGTGTATATGTACCACAGCTTTCTTATCCAATCATCTGCTGATGGACATCTAGGTTGCTTCCATGTCCTGGCTATTATAAACAGCACTGCAATGAACATTGGGGTACATGTGTCTCTTTCAATTCTGGTTTCCTCGGTGTGTATGCCCAGCAGTGGGATTGCTGGGTCATAAGGCAGTTCTATTTGCACTTTTTTAAGGAATCTCCACACTGTTTTCCATAATGGCTGTACTAGTTTGCATTCCCACCAACAGTGTAAGAGGGTTCCCTTTTCTCCACATCCTCTCCAGCATTTATTGCTTGTAGACTTTTGGATCGCAGCCATTCTGACTGGTGTGAAATGGTACCTCATTGTGGTCTTGATTTGCATTTCTCTGATAATGAGTGATGTTGAACATCTTTTCATGTGTTTGTTAGCCATCCGTATGTCTTCTTTGGAGAAATGCCTATTTAGTTCTTTGGCCCATTTTTTGATTGGATCGTTTATTTTTCTGGAGTTGAGCTGCATAAGTTTCTTATATATCTTTGAGATTAGTTGTTTGTCAGTTGTTTCATTTGGTATTGTTTTCTCCCATTCAGAAGGCTTTTCACCTTGCTTATAGTTTCCTTTGTTGTGCAGAAGCTTTTAATTTTAATTAGATCCCATTTGTTTATCTTTGCTTTTATTTCCAGTATACTGGGAGTTGGATCATAGAGGATCCTGCTGTGATTTATATCGGAGAGTGTTTTGCCTATGTTCTCCTCTAGGAGTTTTATAGTTTCTGGTCTTACATTTAGATCTTTAATCCATTTTGAGTTTATTTTTGTGTATGGTGTTAGAAAGGGGTCTAGTTTCATAGAGTAAAAGAATGAAAAAGGTGGTTAAATTAAAATAAGGCCATTACTGTAGGTCCTTATACAATCTGAGTTGTGTCATTATAAGAAAAGAACATTTGGATGCACATAGATACACCAGTGATGCTCACCCACAGAGGAAAAGACATAATGAGAAGGTGAATATCTGTAAGTTAAGGAAAGGCATTAGGAGAAATCAAACCCACCAACATTTTAGACTTCTAACTTCCAGAACTCTGAGCAAATAAAATTTTTTAAGACATCCAGTCTGTAATGTTTCGTTATGGCAGCCTTATCAAACTAGTTTAACCTCTTTTTCAGCATTGTTAATAGAGGAAAATGATAGAATGAGAAAGGCTATAGGTCTTTTTGAAAAATTAAAGATACCAAGGGAACATTTCAAGGAAAGATGGGCACAATAAAGGACGAAATGGCAAGAACCTAACAGAAGCAGAAGAAATTAAGGAGATGTGGCAAGAATACACAGAATTTTACAAAAAAACCTTAATGACCTGGTAATGGTGTGGTCATTCACCTGGAGCCAGACATCCTGGAGTGTGAAGTCAAGTGGACCTTAGGAAGCATTATGATGACCAAAGCTAGTGGAAGTGATGGAATTACCACTGAGCTATTTCAAATCCTGAAAGATAATGCTGTTAAAGAGCTGCGCTTATTATGCCAACAAATTTGGAAAACTCAGCAATGGCCACAGGATTGGAAAAGGTCAGTTTTCATTGTAATCCCAAAGGGCAATGTCAAAGAATGTTCAAACTACTGTGCAGAGTGTACAACTGCACTCATTTCACATGCTATCAAGGCTGAAAATCATTCAAGCTAGGTTTCAACAGTACATTAACTGATAACTTCCAGATGTATAAGTTGACTTTAGAAAAGGTAGAGGAACCAGAGATCAAATTGCCAACATCCTTTGGATCACAGAGAAAGCAAGAGAATTTAAGAAAATTTCTATTTCTGCTTCACTGACAATGATAAAGCCTTTGATTATGTGGATCACAATAGCCTGTGGAGAATTCTTTAAGAGATGGGAATACCAGACCATCTTACCTGCCTCCTGGAAACCTGTATGCAGGTTAAGAAGCAACAGTTAGAATGGGACATGGAATAATAGACTGGTTCAAAATTGAGAAAATAATATGTCAGGGCTGTATATTTTTATTCTGCTTATTTAACTTATATGCAGAGTACATTGTGAGAAATGCAGGGCTGAATGAATCACAAGCTGGAGTCAAGATTATTGGGATAAATGTCAACAACCTCACATATGAAGAAGATGCCATTCTAATGGCAGAAAATGAAAAGAAACTAAAGAGCCTCTTGATGAAGGTGAAGGAGGAGAGTGAAAAAGCTGGCTTAAAACTCAATATTCAAATAGCCAAGATCATGACATCTGGTCCTATCACTTCATGGCAAATACTGGAAAAAAGTGGAAACAATGATAGATTTTATTTTCTTGGGCTCTAAAATCACTGCAAACAGTGACTGTAGCCCCAAAATTAAAAGATGCTTTCTCCTCAGAAGAAAAATTATGACAAACCTAGACAGCATATTAAGAAGCAGAGACATCACTTTGCTGACAAAGGTCTGTATAGTCAAAGCTATGTTTTTTTCCAGTTGCCATGTATGGATATAAGAGCTGGAAGATAAAGAAGGCTGAGTGCCACAAAATTGATGCTTTCATAATATGGTGTTGGAAAAGACTCTTGAGAGTCCCTTGGGCTGTGAAGAGATCTAACTAGTCAATACTGAAAGATATCAACCTGTGTTCACTGGAAAGACTGATGCTGAAGGTGAAGCAAAGGGCCCTCTTATGTGAACAACTAATGCTAGGAAAGATTGAGGGTAAGAGGAGAAGGGAGTGACAGGAAGAGATGATTGGATGGTGTCACTGACTCAATAGGCATAAGACTGAGTAAACTCCAGGAGATTGTGAAGGACAGGGAAGCCTGGAATACAACAGTCCATGGCATTTTGTCCCATTACTTCATAGCAAATAGATGGTGGAAAGAATGGAAGCAGTGGCAAACTTTGTTTTCTTGTTTTCCAAAATCACTGCAGATGGTGACTGCAGTCATAAAATTAAAAGAAGCTTACTCCTTGGAAGAAAAGCTATGACAAACTTAGCATATTAAGAAGCAGAAACATTACTTTGCCAACAAAGTCCATGTAGTCATAGCTATTGTTTTTCCAGTAGTCATGTATGGATGTGAGAGTTGGACCATAAAGAAGGCTGAGTGCCAAAGAGTTGATGCTTTTGAATTGTGATGTTGAAGAAGACTCTGAGAGTCCCTTGGACTGCAAGGAGATCAAACCAGTCAATCCTAAAGGAAATCAGTCCTGAATATTCATTGGAAGGACTGATGCTGAGCCTGAAACTCCAATACTTTGGCCATCTGATGTGAAGATCTGACTGATTAGAGAAGACCCTGATGCTGGGAAAGATTGAAGGGAGGAGAAGGGGACGACAGAGGATGAGATGGTTGGATGGCATCATTGACTCAAGAGATATGAGTTTGAGCAAGCTCTAGGAGATGGTGAAGGACAGGGAAGCCTGGTGTGCTGTAGTCTATGGTTTCGCAAAGAGTCAGACATGACTGAGTGACTGAACAACAAACAATCAGAGTATAGATGAGTAACAGCTATCTCAGTGATGAAATTAAGGCAGTTATTAATTCCAACTAGTCATATTCATTCATCTGCCTTCATTCAAAGATTAGGCTTTTACTGTCTTTGTAAGGCCAGGGTGTATGTGACCCATGGATGTTCAGTTCAGTTCAGTTGCTCAGTCGTGTCTGACTCTTTGCAGCCCCATGAATCACAGCACGCCAGGCCTCCCTGTCCATCACCAACTCCCGGAGTTCACCTAGACGCATGTCCATCGAGTCAGTGATGCCATCCAGCCATCTCATCCTCTGTTGTCCCCTTCTCCTCCTGCCCCTAATCCCTCCCAGCATCAGAGTCTTTTCCAATGAGTCAACTCTTCGCATGAGGTGGCCAAAGTACTGGAGTTTCAACTTCAGCATCATCCCTACCAAAGAAATCCCAGGGCTGATCTCCTTCAGAATGGACTGGTTGGATCTCCTTGCAGTCCAAGGGACTCTCAAGAGTCTTCTCCAACACCACAGTTCAAAAGCATTAATTCTTCAGTGCTCAGCTTTTTTACAGTCCAACTCTCACATCTATACATGACCACAGGAAAACCCATAGCCTTGACTAGACGGACCTTTGTCGGCAAAGTAATGTCTCTGCTTTTGGATATACTATCTGGGTTGGTCATAACTTTTCTTCCAAGGAGTAAGTGTCTTTTAATTTCATGGCTTCAGTCACCATCTGCAGTGATTTTGAAGCCCCCAAAAATAAAGTCGGACACTGTTTCCACTTTTTCCCCATCTATTTCCCATGAAATGATGGGACCAGATGCCATGATCTTAGTTTTCTGAATGTTGAGCTTTAAGTCAACTTTTTCACTCTCCTCTTTCACTTTCATCAAGAGGCTTTTGAGTTCCTCTTCACTTTCTGCCATAAGGGTGGTGTCATCTACATATCCGAGGTTATTGATCTGTGTATGAGGAGATAAAAATTATACAGTCTTCAAAAACCCTATTTCTATATGGACTCTTCCAAATCAAAATTTGTATTGCTTTTAAAGTTTTCAGTTACTGTCCTTGGGTCTATTATCTCCAAGTGGGTACATTTTTGCAATTGACTTCACCAATATCTGTAAGCATATGATTATGCCTTAAGAGCTGTGGGTTCGATCCCTGGGTTGGGAAGATCCTCTGGAAAAGAAAATGACAACTCATTTCAGTTTATTGCATGGAGAATTCCATGGAAAAAGAAGCCTGGTGGGCTACAGTTCAGGAGGCTGTAGAGAGTCAGACATGACTTAAGCGACTAACACTTTTATTTTTTTTCCCTTTGGTTCATGAAGATGTCTTAAGGCTTCTGAAAGTATTATCAGTATTAATATTGTGGTTTGGTCTGCCCAATTTAAATAAACTTTAGTAGTACACATTGTAGATAATTGTGGTTTTCTCATTCTTTTATTGCTTATGACTAGTACTTGATTATTTGGTTATTTTAATACATTTAATATTAGGATGGGATAGCATTACTTTTTCTTTTTTAATATAATGGAATGGAGGGATTGGAAGTCAATGTTAATGGTTTATCTTGTATAAGAAATAATAAATTCCTTTTAAAGTCAACACATAGAATGCCTCTGTTTAAACAGATATTGGGACGGATTACGATAAATAAAAAGGTTTGTGAACAAAGTGAGAAGCAGTGTTTAGACATATTAGTAAAGAAGACAGATTTGTAAAATCCAGAAGAGAAATCAGGACTAAGCTATATATCTAACAGTCCTTTGCACAGAGATGGAAATTGAGCCCTAAGTATAGATGATATGAGTTTTAGGACAAATATGTATAAGATGATTGGTTATGTTTTTCTATAATTGATCAAAGTTGTGTAGGGAAAGAACAGTATACTTGGGATCTGGAGTAAAGAATTCAAATTTGGTTTTCATATAAATGCTGAGTGGTATTAGGTTATGTTTAAACATTCGAGTCTAATTTTCTCTTCTATGAAATAGACATAGTTTATTTCGTATACTTATAATAATGATTATTTTAAAGTTCTTTTTGCACATCCAAAAGACCACCTTTCTGTCATCTAATATGTTAGATTTCTCACTTTGATACAATCAGGGATTATTTGATATAGTAATTTTTTAATCTTTATTCTGGCTAGATTCTGACTTCAGTCAGTCTAAATTTACTTGTGATTTCAACTGTATTGAGCAACACCTATTACTGTATTGTAAGTCTAGACCTATTTACTCTGGCTGCTTAGGGACATAAGCATAAAACACCCCAAGATGTCTCTTCCTCTCTTTTATTGTCTCTCTGTCTCTTTTCTTTGTCCCATATTATCTACCTCTCTTTCTCAGCTTTATTCCATTGCCACTCACACTGGAATATATAAAAATATTTCTTTTGCAGGGGACAGATAGGTGGGGAGGAGTTACATTTCATTTCTAACCAAGGAGTAAGGGGACCATATTTGCCCTTCTACCTGCAGCCCTAAAAATAATGCCCCCCAAAAACGTGAAACATTTTTTTTCAGATGTTGAACATCAAGCAAGAAAAGGCAGTGATCCCTGGGAGATGAGAAATTAATGAAGTGAGCCCTATAATTTTCCCAGCTTACCTCCTTGAGTGAGCTTCCAGGTAATAAAATAAGGAGAGGGAACCCATCTGAAAAGGGTTTAGGGGATGGAGTTGAGAGGACAGGGAGGACAAGGCAGCTAGTTTTCAAGTCAAAATCCAGAGAGGAGGAAGCAGCAGAAGAAAAGAACTCTGGAGATCTAAAGTCACAGCCCTGCACTTTCAAATGAGTACTTATCACTGCAGGCATATGATACTCACTGGGGCCTGGGAAAGGATCATCCAAGAAGATTGGAGGGAATGATTTTAAGAGGTCATATAAGGTTGAAAATAAACCCAACACATTATACACCCAAAAAAGCCACTTTGTACAACCTAAATAGTTGTACATTTTAGTTGTTCAGTTCAGTTGTTCAGTCGTGTCTGACTCTTTGTGATCCCATGGACTGGCACGCCAGGCCTCCCTGTCCATCACCAACTCCCAGAGTTTACCTAAATACTTAATAAAGCTGAAAAAGAAAGTAGATGTTTAAAAAAACACAAATATACCACTGATAATAATTACTGGATACAACATTTAAAAGTTATTCTGACTGTATCTCATATAGTTAAAAAGGTAGAGAAAAACTCGAGCATTTCATTTGAGATACAAAAGATGATATTTAACTATATAGCACATGTCTTAAAAAGATAATTAATTAGATCTAAGAATCAAGGCTATATCTAATACAAATATATCTACCATACTTTGGGTGGAATAAAAATAATTGGACACTGCTGAAGGAAAGAAAACTTGAAATCAGGGCAATAGTAACTTTATTTTTTAAAGTTCGTTTATTTATTTTTAATTAATTAATTTATTTTAATTGGGGGCTAATTACTTTACAATATTGTAGTGGTTTTTTCATACATTGATTGACATGAATCAGCCATGGGTGTACATGTGTTCCCCATCCTAAACCCCTCTCCCACCTCCCACCCTATCCCATCCCTCAGGATCATCCCAGTGCACCAGCCCTGAGCACCCTATCTCATGCGTTGAACCTGGACTGGCGATCTATTTTACATATGGTAATATACATGTTTCAATGCTATTCTCTCAAATCATCCCACCCTCGCCTTCTCCCACAGAGTCCAAAAGTCTCTTCTTTACATCTGTGTCTCTTTTCCTGTCTCACATATAGGATCATCGTTACCATCTTTCTAAATTCCATTATATGTGTTAATATACTGTATTGGTGTTTTTCTTTCTGACTTACTTCACTCTGTATAATAGGCTCCAGTTTCATCCACCTCATTCAAATGCATCCACTGATTCAAATGCATTCTTTTTAATAGCTGAGTACTATTCCTTTGTGTATATGTACCACAGCTTTCTTATCCATTCATCTACTGATGGACATCTAGGTTGCTTCCGTGTCCTGGCTATTGTAAACTGTGCTGCGATGAACATTGGGGTACATGTGTCTCTTTCAATTCTGGTTTCCTCGGTGTGTATGCCCAGCAGTGGGATTGCTGGGTCATATGGCAGTTCTATTTCTAGTTTTTTAAGGAATCTCCACACTATTGTTCAGAGTGGCTGTACTAGTTTGCATTCCCACCAACAGTGTAAGAGGGTTCCTTTTTCTCCACACCCTCTCCAGCATTTATTGTTTGTAGACTTTTTGATAGCAGCCATTCTGACTGACGTGAAATGGTACCTCATTGTGGTTTTGATTTGTATTTCTCTGATAATGAGTGATGTTGAGCATATTTTCATAAATTCAGGATAATTATTTTACAATATTGTAATGGTTTTCGCCATACATCAACATGAATTGGCCACAGGTATACAATAGTAACTCTTTAAAATATAGTGAATGAAACAAAGAGAAAATGACTGAAAAAGTGAACAGATTGGGTGAGAAGGCTTTAAGTAGTCTGATATTTGCATATACATTATTTGCATATCAGATACAGTATATCTGATATACATGTAGTTGGAGTACAAAAAGCAAATGCATTGGCAAAAATGTATTTAAAGAAATAGTGGATGGAAATTTTCTAAATTTGATGAAAAATAAATATACAGTCACAAGAATATCAGTAATCAGAAGAATGAGAAACAGGAAGAAAACCACACCAAGGTTAAGATTTTTGCCAGCACCATTCTTGGCATTAGCCTTGGTTTGTTTTTAGTAGAAAAGTATCACACTTAGAAATCAAAATCTGGCAATAGATGTACAATTACTATTAATGTATCACTGATCCCACGCCCTCTCAGTGGGCATATTTGGGGAATAAATGTGGTGTTTTTATGTACATGTGTACATGTAAATATGTGTACATTTACAAACATTTACATCCATTGTTGATTTCTAATATGTACCTATATCAATCTATCTATCTTTCTATATGTATATTACTCTATATGTATATATTGAAGGCAGTGAACTCACATTGTCTCTAATTCTAATCCAATACCACAAAGCTTATTCTAGTTTTTCCTCTTTTTGTATATTTTATGCCTCCACTAGTAGAAACCTGGATCTCAGTATACCTTATATGTTTACTTGTTATTTCATCCCCTGTATGTAATTGTGCTCCCATTTCTTTTGATTCACATTACCTTCTATCACTTCACTGTCCCTATATGCTAATATTTTTCCATTTTTTTCTTACAAAGTGGTAATATTTTATTTGATCACAAGTAGAATTTAATTTCAATATGTCCTTATATTCAATAAATTTAAATATATGAAACTATAAAAAGCAAAACATATATGGTGATGTTTCTAAAAATGAATTTTGGAAAGAAGTTATAGCTCACAAGAAATTAATTGTGGAACCACTTTTGTTAATTACTCCCACCTCTCAGAATAATAATGTATATGCAAATCTTCTAATATATGAAACTATAAGTCACTCAGTCATGTCCCACACTGTACACCCATGGACTGTGGCCCACTAGGCTCCTCTGTCTGGAATTTTTCAGGCCAGAATACTGAAGTCAGTAGCCATTCCATTCTCTAGGGAATCTTCTCAACCCAGGGATCAAACCTAGGCTTCTTGCATTGCAGGTGATTCTCTGAATCACCAAGGAAGTCCCAAATGTGTGTGTGTGTGTGTGTGTGTGTGTGTGTGATTCCACATCTTCTTTATCCCTTCATCTGCTGGTGGACATATAAGTTGCCTTCATATCTTGGCTATTGTAAATAGTATTTTACTTTAGGTAAGTTTTGGAAGGATTTTCAGAAGATATAACAAAGTGTCTTTAATTAGGTGACTATGATGTCACCTCGGAGAAGGCAATGGCACCCCACTCCAGTACTCTTGCCTGGAAAATCCCATGGATGGAGGGAGGAGCCTGGAGAGCTGCAGTCCGTGGGGTTGCTGAGGGTTGGACACAACTGAGCGACTTAACTTTCACTTTTCACTTTCATGCATTGGAAAAGGAAATGGCAACCCACTCCAGTGTTCTTGCCTGGAGAATCCCAGGGACGGGGGAGGCTGGTGGGCTGCCGTCTATGGGGTCACACAGAGTTGGACATGACTGAAGTGACTTAGCAGCAGCAGCAGCAGCATGATGTCACCTTAGGAGATCTATCATAATGGGGGTAAAGTGACATACAGTGTTGTCCTTAGGGATGAAAGAACATGATATATTTGGTTAACTATATAGCGAATGCAGCATAGTGCATGTAGAGCAGATGGGAGAATACCAGCGAGGGAAAGAAAAAGGAAAATGTGTACCAGAAGAACTTGGTTGGACCAGATAAAGTCTTTGGGTAAAACAGAAACCAAAAATAAACAAAAAACATGAAATCAGATAGTTTCCTCAAAAGGTGAGTGAAAATATATGTTTTAAATATTAAGTAGACATGTGCTCTGGATTTTTTTGAAAAGCTTTATTGCAATTTTGTTTCTAAAAGTTTACTCCCACTTCTAACACTAGTTGTCCCTACATTTTTATGTTATTTTCATAAATGATAAAGGTAGATTATTACTGTGAAATTTCTTTTTAACACTTAAATTCTGTAATTTTACATATATCCTTTATTTCCATTTTTTCATTTATATTGAAAAACTTATCTCCACTATATGAGCTTATTTTGCACAAAAGCTCAAAGATGTAACTTTGTCATCCTTTCTTCCAGAACTGTCTAGCTGTCAATTTTTCATAGCATCATGCACCTCTGTATTTCTCAGGCTATAGATGATAGGATTGAGCATCGGTGTGACTACTCCATAGCAAAGAGCAATCAGTTTGTCAGAAGCAGTATCTTTGGACTTTGGCTTTATATACATAAAGAGGATTGACCCATAAAACATAGTCACCACTGTAATGTGGGCTGAGCAGGTGGAAAAAGCCTTTTTTCTTCCCTCCAGCTGAATTGATTCTTAGTACAGTAGAAAGGATGAAAATGTAGGAGATGGAAATCAACAGCAATGGAACAAACAAAAATATTACATTGCCTAACATTAGAGTAATTTCATTCAAGGAAATATCTGTGCAAGCTAGCTTGAGAAAGGCCAATATTTCACAAACAAAATGATTGATGACATTTTTCCCACAGAAGGGCAACCGTACTGCAAGAATTGTTTGTGTGAATGAGTTGAGAAAGCCCAATCCCCATGAGAGAGCTGCCATCTGAATACAAAGTGCCTTGCTCATGATGATAGGGTATCTCAAAGGGATGCAGATGGCTACGTAACGGTCATATGCCATCACTGCTAGGAGTACACACTCTGTGGATGCCATGGTGAAGGAGACAGACATCTGAACAACACATCTAGTGAAGGAGATGCTTTTTTCTCTGATAGAAAGTGTATCATTGTTGAGGGGATAAAGGAGGATGTGTACAAAATGTCAAGAAAGGAAAGGTTACTGAGAAAGAAGTACATAGGGGTGTGAAGGTGGGAATCCAGGAGAGTGAGGATGATCAAAGTGCTGTTCCCAAGGAGGATCACCATGTACGTCACCAAGAACATCATGAATAGCAGTTTTTCGGCTCTTGGATACTTAGAAAGTCCTTGTAAAGTGAACTCAATGTCTGTCCAGTTGGTTCTTTCCATTTTATTTTGTGCCTGGAGTAATTCAGAAGAGATGTGGGTTTAAGGAATCTATACAGTATTATCATATGAAGTAAGAGATCATTGCAGGAAGGCCAATAAGTGTGTCAGTGCTAGCTACAGTGTGTTTATAGTTGTGAGTTTAGCTTTTCAAATTCCTCTTCTAGCTCATAAATCAGGGGATAAAAGAAACACAATAATTACATTGGTAATTTATTAAAAATACAAACTCCTGATTCTTATTTCCTGAGATTATGATGTACAAGTTCTGAGTCAGGGAAGATCTATTTGCATCTTAATAAACATTTGTTATTTCAAACTAGTTGACTCACATACATACTCTAAATATTATTATTTTGGAGATAGCAAATTTTAATTTCTTAAAAATGCTGATTTATTTGATTTTATGCCTGTCAATCATTAAGAGTAACTGTTTAGTATTTTACAGTTTATTAATATGCTCACGCATATTACTTATTTTATCACTGTAATTCCCTGAGGAAAATAAAGTTCATAGAGTATGTTTTGAAAGTATTTTGAAACAGAATAAGTGAACAAAATACTAGTTAAATCTTCACTTTCTGACTTTACATTCCCCTTTTTTAACTGCATGGTTGTTGCCCTCCTTAAATCATGCAAGTTGACTAAGGAGTGAGAATAAGGTATCTTTTGAAATAGAGCTCTCCAGATGATTCTATTGTGCAACTGAGGAAGAAAATCAGCCATCTAGTGGAATGTAAAACTAACCATCTAGTGGAATATTTACAGATTTAATATATGGATAAGTCACATGGGAAAACTTTGTAAAAAATTCTCTATCAGTGGATCTGAACTGAGATCTAAGATCTGAATTTATTAACATGTTTCCAGATGCTATTAATGCTGGTTGTATAGAAGCACATGAATAGCAAGGCCTTTTAGAATACTTCTCTGACATCATTGGAATATGCCACTGGTGTTTCAGTTCTATGTAGGATTATAATTGAATAGTAAAGAATGCAAAACTAAACATTTTGGTGGGACTTTGAGGTGAGACTTCTATGTAAATATATTGCAATTAGTTTTGGGTCCTTTAGATTTTAAAGAGATACAAACAACAAAATTACACTCAGGGGAGTTTGCCTTTTATTTCTGTCCATATGAAAGTTATTCTTCTTCTATTTGTTGAATTTTCAGTTAGGCTCAATATTTTCCAAAACAAGAATTAGAGATTGGCTCAAGATCTGAGTTGTGCACCATAGAGTATGGATATAATAACTTCACTTTGAAAAATTTTAAGTAGTAGATATTAGTAGATGACCTTTTCTTTAAAATAAATAAGTGAAAGACTATTATTTTCAAAACACCTCTCCAACCTCAGAACAATCTGCCTAGGTTAAAAAGTATCATTGCTGCTGCTAAGTCACTTCAGTCGTGTCTGACTCTGTGCGACCCCATAGACGGCAGCCCACCAGGCTCCCCCGTCCCTGGGATTCTCCAGGCAAGAGTACTGGAGTGGGTTGCTATTTCCTTCTCCAATGCATGAAAGTGAAAAGTGAAAGTGAAGTCGCTCAGTCGTGTCTGACTCTCAGCGACCCCATGGACTGCAGCCTTCCAGGCTCCTCTGTCCAGGGGTTTTCCAGGCAAGAGTACTGGAGTGGGGTGCATTGCCTTCTCCAAAAATATCATTAGAGGAAAAAAATGATCAAAAGCAGAAGATGAGATTGTTAGATAGCATTATCAACTCAATGGACATGAATTTGAGCACACTCCAGGAGATAGTGCTGGTTATGGAAGCCTGGTGTGCTGCAATCCATGGGATCTCAGAGTCAGAGACAACTTAGCAACGGACAACAATATGTTGCTTTCTATGAAAAGTCCAGTTTAGGATGTTGAGACAATTCAATTAGCATAATATAATGTTTACATATCTGTTGGCTATGGAAAGTAGCTACCCCATGTCCAAGGTAAGGAGCAACAGCTGCGCTTTGCTGGAAGAGCCGTGAAGAAATACCCAACATCCAAAGTAAAAGAAAACCAAGTAAGATGGTAGGCACTGAGAGAGGGCATCAGAGGGCAGACAGACTGAAACCACAATCACAGACAACTAGCCAATCTGATCACATGGACCGCAGCCTTGTCTAACTTAATGAAACTAAACCATGCCGTGTGGGGCCACCCAAGACAAATGGGTCATGGTGGAGAGGTCTGACAGAATATGGGCCACTGGAGAAGGGAATGGAAAACCACTTCAGTATTCATGCCTTGAGAACCCCATGAACAGTGTGAAAAGGCAAATAAATAGGACACTGAAAGATGAACTCCCCAGTTGGGTAGGTGCCCAATAAACTACTGGAGATCAGTGGAGAAATAACTCCAGAAAGAATGACGGTATGGAGCTAAAGCAAAACCAACACCCACTTGTGGATGTGACTGGTGATAGAAGCAAGGTTTGATGCTGTAAAGAGCAATCTTGCATAGGAACCTGGAATATTAGTTCCATGAATCACGACAAATTGGAAGTGGTCAAACAGGAGATGAAAAGAGTGAACATCAACATTCTAGGAATCAGCGAACTAAGTTGGACTGGAATGGATGAATTTAACTCAGATGACACCCCGCTCCAGTACTCTTGCCTGGAAAATCCTATGGATAGAGGAGCCTGGTAGGCTGCAGTCCATGGGGTCGCTAAGAGTCAGACACGACTGAGCGACTTCACTTTCACCTTTCACTTTCATGCACTGGAGAAGGGAAATGGCAACCCACTCCAGTGTTCTTGCCTGGAGAATCCCAGGGATGGGGGAGGCTGGTGGGCTGCCGTCTATGGGGTCGCACAGAGTTGGACACGACTGAAGTGACTTAGCAGCAGCAGACCATTATATCTACTACTGTGGGCAGGAACCCCTCAGAAGAAATGGAGTAGCCATCATAGTCAGCAAAAGAGTCCAAATGCAGTATTTGGATGCAATCTCAAAAATGACAGAATGAACTCTGTTTGTTTCCAAGGCAAGCCATTCAATATCACGATAATACAGGTCTATGCCCCGACAAGTAATGCTGAAGAAGCAGAAGTTGAGCACTTCTATGAAGACCTAAAAGACCTTCTAGAACTAACACCCAAAAGAGATGTCCTTTTCATTATTGGGGACTGGAATGCAAAAGTAAGAAGTCAAGAAACACCTGGAGTAACAGGCAAATTTGGCCTTTGTGTACAGAACGAAGCAGGGCAAAAGCTAATAGAGTTCTGCCAAGAGAACGCACTGGTCATAGCAAACACCCTCTTCCAACAACAGAAGAGAAGACTCTACAAATGCACATCACCAGATGGTTGATACCAAAATCAGATTGATTATAATCTTTACAGCCGAAGATGGAGAAGCTATATACAGTCAGTGAGCAAAAAACAAGACCAGGGGCTGACTGTGGCTCAGATCATGACCTCCTTATTGCCAAATTCAGATTGAAATTGAAGAAAATGGGGATCAAGGTATGTGACCTAAATCAAATCCCTTATGATTATACGGTGGAAGTGAGAAATACATTTAAGGGACTAGATCTGATAGAGGCAGCCCACCAGCCTCCCCCATGGATGGAGGTTTGTGATATTGTACAGGAGACAGGGATCAAGCCCATTCCCAAGAAAAACAAATGCAAAAAGACAAAATGATTGTCTGAGGAGGCCTTACAAATAGCTGTGAAAAGAAGAGAAGTGAAAAGCAAAGGAGAAAAGAAAAGATATAAGCAACTGAATGCAGAGTTCCAAAGAATAGCAAGGAGAGATAAGAAAGCATTCCTCAGTGATCAATGTAAAGAAATAGAAGAAAACTATAGAATGGGAAAGAATAAAGATCTCTTCAAGAAAATTAGAGCTACCACGGGAACATTTCATGCAAAGATAGACTCAATAAAGGACAGAAATACTATGGACCTAATAGAAGCAGAAGACATTAAGAAGAGGTGGCAAGAATACACAGAAGAACTGTACAAAAAAGATGATCACAACCCAGATAATCATAATGGTGTGATCACTCACCTAGAGCCAGACATCCTGGAATGGGAAGTCAAGTGGGCCTTAGGAAGCATCACTATAAACAAAGCTAGTGGAGGTGATGGAATCCCAGTTGAGCTATTTCAAATTCTAAGGATGATGCTGTGAAAGTGATGCTCTCAATATTTCAGCAAGTTTGGAAAACTCAGCAGTGGCCGCAGGACTGGAAAAGGTCAGTTTTCATTCCAATCCCCAAAAAGGCAATGCCAA
This sequence comes from Nanger dama, assembly GCA_917880005.1. Classification (NCBI taxonomy): domain Eukaryota; kingdom Metazoa; phylum Chordata; class Mammalia; order Artiodactyla; family Bovidae; genus Nanger; species Nanger dama. The sequence continues at coordinate 20,888,033 of CAKJTW010000025.1, read as the reverse complement.
ACAAAGCTGAAACTACTGCACAATTGCACTCATCTCACACGCTAGCAAAGTAATGCTCAAAATTCTCCAAGCCAGGCTTCAGCAATACATGAACCGTGAACTTCCAGATGTTCCAGCTGGGTTTAGAAAAGGCAGAAGAACCAGAGATTAAATTTCCAACATCTGCTGGCTGATTGAAAAAGTAAGAGAGTTCCAGAAAAACATCTATTTCTGCTTTATTGACTATGCCAAAGCCTTTGACTGCATGGATCACAATAAACTGGAAATTTTGAAAGAGATGGGAATACTAGACCACCTGGCCTGCCTTTTGAGTGACCTGTATGCAGCTCAGGAAGCAACAGTTAGAACTGGACATGGAACAACAGACTGGTTCCAAATAGGAAAAGGAGTATGTCAAGGCTGTATATTGTCACCCTGTCTTCAACTTATATGCAGAGCACGTCATGAGAAATGCTGGGCTGGAGGGAGCACAAGATAGAGTCAAGATTGCTGGGAGAAATAACCTCAGATATGCAGATGACACCACCCTTATGGCAGAAAGTGAAGAGGAGCTAAAAAGCCTCTTGATGAAAGTGAAAGAGGAGAGTGAAAAAGTTGGCTTAAAGCTCAACATTCAGAAAACTAAAATCATGGCATCTGGTCCCATCACTTCATGGGAAATAGATGGGGAAACAGTGGAAACAATGTCAGACTTTATTTTTCTGGGCACCAAAATCACTGCAGATGGTGATTGCAGTCATAAAATTAAAAGATGCTTATCCTTGGAAGGAAAGTTATGACCAACCTAGATAACATATTAAAAAGCAGAGACATTACTTTGCCAACAAAGATCCATCTAGTCAAGGCTATGGTTTTTCCTGTGGTCATGTATGGATGTGAGAGTTGGACTGTGAAGAAAGCTGAGTGCAGAAGAATTGATGCTTTAGAACTGTGGTGTTGGAGAAGACTCTCGAGAGTCCCCTGGACTGCAAAGAGATCCAACCAGTCCATTCTGAAGGAGATCAACCCTGGGATTTCTTTGGAGGGAATGATGCTAAAGCTGAAACTCCAGTATTTTGGCCACCTGATCCGACTCATTGCAAAAGACTCTGATGCTGGGAGGGAGGAAGAGTAGGGGACGACAGAGGATGAGATGGCTGATGGCATCACCAACACAATGGACAGGGGTTTGGGTGGACTCTGGGAATTGGTGATGGACAAGGAACCCTGTTGTGCTGCAGTTCATGGGGTCACTGAATCAGACACGATTGAGTGACTGAACTGAACTGATGGAAAGTAGAAGTATGAACGTATTGAAGTTGCAGGTATACATTTGTGGGTATACATTTTAAAGTGGATAGGAAGTGTTGGGTATGGCAGGATATACTTTTACTTGATACTAAGACTGGAATTTGATTTGCTGTAGGCACATGTATCAACTTACTCTTTCTCTGGGAATAAATATATGATATAGGCATTGAAGGAACTTCAGTGGTCTGGTTTCTGAATGTACTGCAGTTTCAGAAGGGAGATGCCAATCAAGTTAAATGCCCTCTCTATTCTTTCCTATGGAACATCTTCTAAAAGGTGGTTCCTATTTGAAAATTACTTATAGAAAATAAATGTGGTGTGCATTTGGTATCCTAACAACTCTTAGATAACTGCTGCAAAATATTTTACTTGCATACTTTTTAAAGAGATACCACTGATCTGTTTTAAGGCTTTCAAATGGAGTGGGGGCAGGGAGGGAAGGTTAAAAAATGGTACAGAGGAAATAATTTTCATTACTATTGCAATGCTAGTATATCTTTTCAGAAGCAGTCAACAAAAATACTCTGTCAAATTTCATTGTGCCTTAAATGTTTTCCCTAAAATGGAATCCCAGAATATGTGAATAAGGGAATGAAGGTTTTTTTTTTTTTTAAGATTTTTGGTAGTTTCTAATAAAATTGGTTTACTTTGTGTCTGTATATTGGCTAATTCCACTTTTACTAGCTCTTTGGCATTATTGAAAATTATCTTTTAAGAGTTTTTCATTCTTGTCTAATTCTAGGAGAATTGTTATATAACTATACTATAGTCATTTCCTGGGCCACGCACCTGTTAATATAATATTTGTGAGAAAATTTATACTAATACAAACTGGTATTTCAGTTATTTAAAAATGATTAGGTCAAAACAGAAAGAGAACAGTTACAAACATTGTTTGTAAAACTTAAATCACCCAGACAGAATAAAGACTGGAAAGAAATATCCGAAATATTCATGGTTGTCTTAAGAGACATTTTTCTACTTTTATGAATTATCCAAACTTTTAATGTAAATGTGCATAAATGAAAAATATGATAAAAAAGAGAAAAACACTTAAGCAGGTGTCCAAATATGTTAGGAAGAATAACTCAGAGCAAAAATGTTAAAACAGTATAATCAGTACAGTGATTGCTTTAGGTGTCTAGAGACTACATGTTAAGGCTGAGTTGTGCACTGTGCCTTGACCAGTTATCCATGGGAACTCCCTATTTCTGGTAGACCTCAAGCATTTATTATTCCTGCTCTTTAAATCTTCCAGGTTAATAGTGTTTATTGCCTTCAGGAAGTAAACCAAGATAAAGAACTTGAGTTCTTGACTTAGTTGTGTTTTCTCAGAAGAAATTGTAGACCATTGGGGCCTAGAACAGAACTGTCACTAGAAGATGAAATTCTTGTTTGTTAACGTCCTGAAGTGGCCTGACTCCTAGCTGTCCTCCAATCCCTTTCACCCAATTCTTAATCTTTTGAAGAAACCACTCTGTGGCCCAGTGCTGAGGGACTTCATCCAGGCACCATTTTAGTGTTGTAACAGATCTATGACTTTTCTATCCAAGATGTAACTCAAGCTCTCTAATTTTCTTTAAAAACCTCTGACTTTCTAGAGTTTTTCCCCCCTCTGTTCTATGGAATTTAAAGATCTAACATTTAAAGTGATAAGATTTCAGTGAAAAACAGATACCATCTAAAATCCAAATTTTCACTAGAGTAAATAATTCTGTTATCTTGTCCAGTTCCTATAAAAGATCAGGTAAGACATTGATATTTTGCAAAGATAAATGGATTTCCCAGCTCTCAATTTATAGTTTTTATAAACTCTAATCAATTTATATACAAGCAAAAGAGTATTATTTTAGCCTACCAAGAGATGAGTAATTGAAATGTAAAGTGCTAGCCTCTTAGGCACTTCATATAATTTTTATCATTTAACTTTCAGGATAGTCCCCATATTTATTATTAATTTTTCAACAATGAAGAAATTATTTTGAGATTTCAAAAGTCAAGTACAATTTTCAGTATCTTATAGTTGGTACATACCAGAACTGATTTAAACTCTTATATTTATTATTCCAAGCTCCTCTATTTTACCACTGTGTAACAGTGTTTACATATTTATTAATTATTATATAAAATCACTATTTAATATGAAGCACTTAACTATCATATGCTATGCTATGCTAAGTCGCTTCAGTCGTGTCTGACTCTGAGTGGCCCCACAGACGAAAGCCCATGAGGCTCCCCCATCCCTGGGATTCTCCAGGCAAGAACACTAGAGTGGGTTGCCATTTCCTTCTCCAATGCATGAAAGTGAAAAGTGAAAGTGAAGTCACTCAGTCGTGTCCGACCCTCAGCGACCCTATGGACTGCAGCCCACCAGGCTCCTCTGTCCATGGTGAGAGGGTAACAGGCAGGAAGGCCAGGGGTCTCCAAACAGAGGAAATAGCCTGCAAGTATCAGACATTTTATCTCTCTTAAGCAGCAGGAGGAAACAAACTAGCCATATTTTTTCCTTCTCTATACTAATTTAAAAGGAGGTTTCTCTTAAAATTCTGTGTTGCCATAATGACACCTGGTTTCACTTGAAGTTAACCATTGCCTTTTTCTTATGGAAATGTTTATCTTAAGCTATGCTAATGTACTATGTATTTACCCCAAGCTCTGTCCTCAAGTCATTAGCCTTTTGGGCTCGGAACCTACTTGATAAACCAATATGTTATACTCCGATATTGTTCCTCTAATCTATGTAAATGAAACTATTTATATGGTGATCTGCCCTTCTTCAAGATTCAAGTTAATCATTTTATGGCCCAAGATAAACCATTTGGAGCCAAGGTTATCCCAAAATACATCCTATGGGTGAGGGGCCTGGTGCCATTCTAAGTTTTGAGACATTCCTTTCTTTCATTAACAAACTGCTGGTGACTATATAACATCCAGCTAAAGACTAGCAGGGGGTACTCTTTCTGCCCCCTTCTGATGCCTATGTCAGAAGCTTTCTCTATCTCTTTTATACTTTAATAAAACTTTGTTACACAAGAGCTCTGAGCGATCCAGCCTCGTCTCTGGCCCCGGATTGAATTCTTCTCCTCCTGGGGCCGAAAATCCCCAGCGTCGTGATTCAACAACAACCTTTCAATGGGACTCTCCAGGCAAGAATACTGGAGTGGGGTGCCATTGCCTTCTCCAAGGACCCATAGAGTAAACATATACATAAAATATATATTTGCTTCTTTTAAAAACATTGAAGGCATTCATTGCCTTCCACTTATGATGACATTATCACAATAATGAATTCAAATAAAAAACATGCCCCAAACTTTTTTCTCCTGGTTTAGTATAGAGAATTAAACTCTAGGTAGTGGAATTGATTAATTATATTAATGAGAACTCAAAAACATTTTAGTATTTTCATTTGCTTTGGCCTTCCTGACTCACACTAACCCTCACATTTACTTCTAAATTCTATTGCATATTTTTTGTTTCTAGTCCTATTTTTATCATAGGTATCTTTAACTAATGTATCCTCAAACTCTTGTTGAGCATAGTTTATATATGAACAATGTATAAATGACCAAGGGGTCTTTCTCTAGATACTTCTTTCTTAAGATTTTCGTGAACTCCATACTTGTCAGTACTCAAATAAAGTATTCATTAACCTATTATTTGCAAAAGTCTTTTGCATTGGAGGCAACTTTCTTTTCCTCACTTTTCTTTGGAATATTTTGGGATTTAAATGAAAATTAAGTGGTATCCTAGTCTTGGAGATGATGTCTTTTTAAAAAAAATTTTTTTACTTTACGTATATATAAACATACATATATATTTTCAAAATCCCAGGTGCAATGGTCCCCTCACTCAAAAGTTTTTATATTTATTGATATTCTGTTTTTCTTTTGAAATAATTTAAATAAGAACATCTCAATTTTTCTTACCTTGTGGCTGAGTTTTAAAGTCATTCACACCATTCCATTCTATTAAGTAATAGAAAACATTCTCAAGAATTTGAATTTTTGTGCATAATTAAAATAAGGCCAGAAGATTCTAAATTTGAAAGACAATTTATTTCTTCTCAAAAAGAAACATGAGAAAGAACAGCCACAGTCAATTAGTCTGTACATGAATATTCTTAAGAGGCATGAGGGAAATAAAACATAAAAAGATCAGTGATGCAACTCTAGTTTTCTGTGATTTGCCTTAAAGTTGACACTTACTCAAGAGACTCAGACTTTTTGGAAGATAATTTAGCACTTATTTTTACAAACTTCATTAGTCTCTAAGGTTGAGAATCAGAAACTTAGGATTCTCTAGAGATAAAGTTCCCCACTTCTGCTACATCTGAAACTCCAATTATCCTGACTTAACAAAAATCTTTCCCAGCCATATATTTCTTGGAATATTCCGTGAATACATCTATTTAATGGCCTCAGCGTATATTGGGACTTAAATCAGAATATATCCAAAAGTTCTCAGAAATGTTAAATTTTCATCTAAGAATCTATTTTTATATTCCACAAATGATCCAAGGTCAATGTTGATAAAATCCTAAATAAGTCTCATTCTACCTTTTAAAATGATATTTATCATCTATATTTTCATTAATTCTAAACCACATAGAAATAATTTTTGTTTATACCAGTATGAATAAGTTTTAATTAACATTTTCCATTTTAAATCAACAATTTTCTATGATTTTCAGTCTTATAACTTTCCTTTTTAATATTTGAAGAATAATCTAGCCTTTACTTCTAATATAACTGGATATTCTAATTTGTTTTTTAATATTTTGAGATTTTTATATAATGACTGTTGATATCTATATATCAGGGCAGTCTAACCTGCTTTTCCTTGTACTGGGAGTAACTTAAAGTTCAACTCTGAATATGGGATTATAGAATGGAGAGAGATGAATTTAGAGAATCCTTAGTACATATGCAAAATTATTTTTCCAAAACTTAACTGCTACAGCTATATTTGCAGAAACTATTTGTATATATTTTCCAGAATCAGAGAATGTATTATTTTTATTTGTATAAAATATTACTTTTTCTTTTTATTCTGATTGCTAGATTTACCATTTCCCCTATATTTATTACTTACATTTGCTCTTTGCTTAACTCTCTCTTAGTATTTTGATAGTTTTCCTCTTAATTTGTATGAACATTTATTAAATTACCACTTTTTTCTTAAAATTTCCACAAATACTTTTCCAGTTTGTGTTTTCCCTTCTAATTTTTGACATGGTATTTAATTTTTCCTTGAGATTTTCATAACATCCCTGAAAAATATAAATGAAAATTTCTTTTATGATTTTATTTGGTTTTGTTTAATCCATATGATAATTATGTTTTATGACTAATGCATAGAACAGATTGATATTTTAAAACTATTAACTATTTTTCCAAAATACTTTATTAAAACATATCATGCTCTTTTCCTATTATTCATTTACCAAATATTTTTGAGCACTTGTTATGGGTCAGGCAGTAGGGTCAACGTTGGGTTGGAATGGGACATAATTAATAGAAAAAGACAGTTCCAAAATTCTAAAGATAAATATGGGAAGCACTGGAGAAGACCCTGATGCTGGAAAAGATTGAGGGCAGGAGGAGAAGGGGATAACAGAGACTGAGATGGTTAGGCATCACCAACTCAATGAATATGAGTTTGACAAACTCTGGAGGGTAGTGAAAGACAAAGAAGCCTGTCATGCTACAGTCCATGGGGTTGCAGAGTAGGACATACTTAGCGACTGAACCACAAAAATGGGAAGCATTATGTTGTAGGTCATGAAATTTCTATGTTTATCTATAATTTATATCTTGTTATGCTTAATAGTAAATCATAAGTATTTTCACATATTATCAGATACTCAAGAAATAATTCATAATGCCTATATATTACTCTATTATATACATGCTCCGGAGAAGGCAATGGCACCCCACTCCAGTACTCTTGTCTGGTAAATCCCATGGATGGAGAAGCCTAGTGGGCTGCAGTCCATGGGGTCGTGAAGAGTCGGACACGACTGAGCAACTTCCCTTTCTCTTTTCACTTTCATGCATTGGAGAAGGAAATGGTAACCCACTCCAGTGTTCTTGCCTGGAGAATCCCAGGGACAGGAGAGCCTGATGGGCTGCCGTCTATGGGGTCGCACAGAGTCGGACATGACTAAAGTGACTTAGCAGTAGCAGCATATACACGCTTCAAGATTTATTTGGTCTATTTTCAAATAATAGACATATATCATGCTTTGACAATTTAAAAAAATATTAAGATTGTGAGGTTTTTAGGATTGTGGGAGTATTTTAAGACTGTGAGGTTCTCTCAGAAGGAAAAACCTTTCAGTACACTAGAGAGAATCAATAGCAGAACTGGGGCAGAAGAATGGATAAGTGACCTGGAAAACAGAATGGTGGAATTTACTGCTGCAAAACAGATTATAGAAAAAAGAATGAAGAAAATGAAGACAGTCTAAGATACCTCTGGAAGTATTAAACACCTGAACATTCACATTGTACCTGTCTCAGGAGGAGAAGAGAGAGAGAAAGGACCTGAGAAAATGACTGAAGAGATAGTAGCTGAAAACTTCCCTAATATGGGAGAGGAAATAACCAGGTCCAGGAAGTGTAGAATCTGGGCAGAATAAACCCAAGGAGGAACAAACCATGACACATAGTAATCAAACTAACAATAATTAAAGATGAAGATAAAATATTAAAAGCAACAAGGGAACAACGATAAATAACACACAAGGGAATTCCCATGAGGTTATCAACTGATTTCTCAAGAGAAACTCTGCAAACCAGAAGGGAATGGAAAGACCTGTTTAAAGTGATGAAAGGGTAGAATCTACAGCCAAGAATACACTTGCCAAGAATACCCAGCAAGACTGTCATTCAGATTTGAAGAGGAAACAAAAGTTTCACAGACAAGAAAAAATTAAGAGAATTCAGCACCACCAAACGAACTTTACAACAAATGTTAAAGGAACTTCTCTAAGCAGGAAACACAAGAAAAGGAAAAGATCTACAAGAAATAAACCCAAAACAATTAGGAAAATGGTAATAGGATCATATATGTCAATAATTACCCTAAATGTAAATGGATTAAGTGCACCAACCAAAAGACATAGACTGGCTAGGCAGATAAAAACATGTGTGTGTATGCACTTTCACTTACCACATCACTCTACTTAACTCCCAAATTATACGTAATTATTATTTCTTTTTCCTTTTTAAAAAAAAATTTTACTTTTACTTTATTCTACTTTACCATAGTGTATTAGTTTTGCAATACATTGACATGAATCAGCCACAGGTGTACACGAGCTCCCAATCCTGAAACCCCCTCCCACCTCTCACCCCATATCATCTCTCTGGATCATCCCCGTGCCCAGCCCCAAGCATCCTGTGCCCTGTATCGAACATAAACTGGCGCTTCATTTCTTACACGATAGTATACATGTTTTGATGCCATTCTCCCAAATCATTCCACTCTCTCCCTCTCCTTCAGAGGCCAAAAGTCTGTTCTATACCTCTGTGTCTCTTTTGTTGTCTCACATACAGGGTCATCATTACTATCTTTCTAAATTCCATATATATGTGTCAGTATACTGTATTGGTGTTTTTCTTTCTAGCTTACTTCGCTCTGTATAATCAGCTCCAGTTTCATCCATCTCATTAGAACTGATTCAAATTTATTCTTTTTAAGGGCTGAGTAATACTCCATTGTGTATATGTACCACTGCTTTCTTATCCATTCATCTGGTGATGGACATCTAGGTTGTTTCCATGTCCTGGCTATTATAAACAGTGCTGCAATGAATATTGGGGTACATGTGTCTCTTTCAATTCTGGTTTCCTCGGTGTGTATGCCTAGCAGTGGGATTGCTGGGTCATAAGGTAGTTCTATTTGCAATTTTTTAAGGAATCTCCACACTGTTTTCCATAGTGGCTGTACTAGTTTGCATTCCCACCAACAGTGTAAGAGGGTTCCCTTTTCTCTATATCCTCTCCAGCATTTATTGCTTGTAGACTTTTGGATCGCAGCCATTCTGGCTGGTGTGAAATGGTACCTCATTGTGGTCTTGACTTGCATTTCACTGATAATGAGTGATGTTGAGCATCTTTTCATGTGTTTGTTAGCCATTCGTATGTCTTCTTTGGAGAAATGCCTATTTAGTTCTTTGGCCCATTTTTGATTGGATCGTTTATTTTTCTGGAGTTGAGCTGCATACGTTGCTTGTATATTTTTGAGATTAGTTGTTTGTCAGTTGCTTCATTTGCTATTGTTTTCTCCCATTCAGAAGGCTGTCTTTTCACCTTGCTTATAGTTTCCTTTGTTGTGCAGAAGCTTTTAATTTTAATTAGATCCCATTTGTTTATTTTTGCTTTTATTTCCAGTATTCTGGGAGGTGGATCATAGAGGATCCTGCTGTGATTTATATCGGAGAGTGTTTTGCCTATGTTCTCCTCTAGGAGTTTTATAGTTTCTGGTTTTACGTTTAGATCTTTAATCCATTTTGAGTTTATTTTTGTGTGTGGTGTTAAAAGTGATCTAGTTTCATTCTTCTGCAAGTGGTTGACCAGTTTTCCCAGCACCACTTGTTAAAGAGACTGTCTTTACTCCATTGTATATTCTTGCCTGCTTTGTCGAAGATAAGGTGTCCATAGGTGTGTGGATTTGTCTCTGGGCTTTCTATTTTGTTCCATTGATCTATATTTCTTTGTGCCAGTACCATACTGTCTTAATGACTGTGGCTTTGTAGTAGAGCCTGAAGTCAGGCAAGTTGATTCCTCCAGTTCCATTCTTCTTTCTCAAGATTGCTTTTGCTATTCATGGTTTTTTTAATTCCCATACAAATCTTGAAATTATTTGTTCTAGTTCTGTGAAAAATACTGCTGGTAGCTTGATAGGGATTGCACTGAATCTGTAGATTGCTTTGGGTAGTATACTCATTTTCACTATATTGACTCTTCTGATCCAAGAACATGGTATATTTCTCCATCTATTACTGTTCTCTTTGATTTATTTCATCAGTGCTTTATAGTTTTCGATATATAGGTCTTTAGTTTCTTTAGGTAGGTATATTCCTAAGTGTTTTATTCTTTTCGTTGCAATGGTGAATGGAATTGTTTCCTTAACTTCTTTTTCTACTTTCTCATTATTAGTGTATAGGAATGCAAGGGATTTCTGAGTGTTGATTTTATATCCTGCAACTTTACTATATTCATTGATTAGCTCTAGTAGTTTTCTGGTCGAGTCTTTAGGATTTTCTATGTAAAGGATCATGTCATCTGCAAACAGTGAGTTTCACTTCTTCTTTTCCAATTTGGATTCCTTTTATTTCTTTTTCTGCTCTGATTGCTGTGGCCAAAACTTCCAGAACTATATTGAATAGTAGTGGTGAAAGTGGGCACCCTTGTCTTGTTCCTGACTTTAGGGGAAATGCTTTCAATTTTTCACCATTGAGGATAATGTTAGCTGTGGGTTTGTCATATATAGCTTTTATTATGTTGAGGTACGTTCCTTCTATTCCTGCTTTCTGGAGAGTTTTTATCATAAATGGATGTTGAATTTTGTCAAAGGCCTTCTCTGCATCTATTGAGATAATCATATGGCTTTTATTTTTCAATTTGTTAATGTAGTGAATTACATTGATTGATTTGCTGATATTGAAGAATCCTTGCATCCCTGGGATAAAGTTCACTTGGTCATGATGTATGATCTTTTTAATGTGTTGCTGGATTCTGATTGCTAGAATTTTGTTGAGGATTTTTGCATCTATGTTCATCAGTGATATTGGTCTGTAGTTTTCTTTTTTTGTGGCATCTCTGTCAGGTTTTGATATTAGGGTGATGGTGGCCTCATAGAATGAGTTTGGAAGTTTACCTTCCTCTGCGATTTTCTGGAAGAGTTTGCGTAAGATAGGTGTGAGCTCTTCTCGAAATTTTTGGTAGAATTCAGCTGTGAAGCCGTCTGGACCTGGACTTTTGTTTGCTGGAAGATTTCTGATTACAGTTTCAATTTCCATGCTTGTGATGGGTCTGTTAAGATTTTCTATTTCTTCCTGGTTCAGTTTTGGAAAGTTGTACTTTTCTAAGAATTTGTCCATTTCTTCCACGTTGTCCATTTTATTGGCATATAATCGCTGATAGTAGTCTCTTGTGATCCTTTGTATTTCTGTGTTGTCTGTTGTGATCTCTCCATTTTCATTTCTAATTTTATTGATTTGATTTTTTTTTCTGTTTCTTGATGAGTCTGGCTAATGGTTTGCCAATTTTATTTATCCTTTCAAAGAACCAGCTTTTTGCTTTGTTGATTTTTGCTGTGGTCTCTTTTGTTTCTTTTGCATTTATTTCTGCCCTAATTTTTAAGATTTCTTTCCTTCTACTAACTCTGAGGTTCTCTGTTTCTTCCTTTTCTAGTTGCTTTAGTTGTAGAGTTAGATTATTTATTTGTCTTTTTTCTTGTTTCTTGAGGTATGCCTGTATTGCTATGAACTTTCCTCTTAGCACTGCTTTTACAGTGTCCCACAGGTTTTGGGTAGTTGTGTTTTCATTTTCATTCATTTCTATGCATGTTTTGATTTCTTCTGTGATTTGTTGGTTATTCAGCACGGTGTTGTTCAGCCTCCAAACGTTGGAATTTTTAGTAGTTTTTCTCCTGTAATTGAGATCTAACCTTAGTGCATTATGGTCAGAAAAGATGCTTGGAATGATTTCGATTTTTTTAAAATTTATCAAGGTTAGATTTATGGCCCAGGATGTGATCTTCCTGGAAAAGGTTCCATGTGCACTTGAGAAAAAGGTGAAATTCATTGTTTTGGGGTGAAATTTCCTATAGATATCAATTAGGTCTAACTGGTCTATTGTATCATTTAAAGTTTGCGTTTCTTTGTTAATTTTCTGTTTAGTTGATCTGTCCATAGGTGTGAGTGGGCTATTAAAGTCTCCCACTATTATTGTGTTATTATTAATTTCCCCTTTCATGCTTGTTAGCATTTGTCTTATATATTGCGGTGCTTCTATGTTGGGTGCATATATATTTATAATTGTTACATCTTCTTGGATTGATCCTTTAATCATTATGTAGTGGCCTTCTTTGTCTCTTTTCACAGCCTTTGTTTTAAAGACTATTTTATCGGATATGAGTATTGCTACTCCTGCTTTCTTTTGGTCTCTGTTTGCATGGAATATCTTTTTCCAGCCCTTCACTTTCAGTCTATATGTGTCCATTGTTTTGAGGTGGACCTCTTGTAGGCAGCATATATAGGGATCTTGTTTTTGTATCCATTCAGCCAGTCTTTGCCTTTTGGGTGGGGCATTCAACCCATTTATGTTTAAGGTAATTATTGATAAGTATGATCCTGTTGCCATTTACTTTATTGTTTTGGGTTCAGGTTTATACGCCCTTTTTTGTTTCCTGTCTAAAGTCTATCCTTTAGTATTTGTTGGAGAGCTGGTTTGGTGGTGCTGAATTCTCTCAGCTTTTGCTTCTCTGTAAAGCTTTTTATTTCTCCTTTATATTTGAATGAGATCCTTGCTGGGTACAGTAGTCTGGGCTGTAGGTTATTTTCTGTCATCACTTTAAGTGTGTCTTGCCATTTCCTCCTGGCCTGAAGAGTTTCTATTGAGAGATCTGCAGTTATTCTTATGGGGATCCCCTTGTGTGTTATTTGTTGTTTTTCCTTGCTGCTTTTAGTAATTGTTCTTTGTGTTTGGTCTTTGTTAGTTTGATTAAAATATGTCTTGGGGTGTTTCGCCTTGGGTTTATTCTGTTTGGCACTCTCTGGGCTTCTTGGACTTGGGTGATTATTTCCTTCTCCATTTTAGGGAAGTTTTCAACTATTATGTCCTCAAGTATTTTCTCATGGTCTTTCTTTTTTTCTTCTTCTTCTGGGACTCCTATAATTCGAATGTTGGAGCATTTTATATTGTTCTGGAGGTCTCTGAGGTTGTCCTCATTTCTTTTAATTCGTATTTCTTTTTTTCCTTGCTGATTCATTTATTTCTGCCATTCTATCTTCTATTTCACTAATCCTATCTTCTGCCTCCGTTATTCTACTATTTGTTGCCTCCAGAGTGTTTCTGATCTCATTTATTGCAGTATTCATTATATGTTGACTCTTTTTTATTTCTTCTAGGTCCTTGTTAAACCTTTGTTGCATCTTCTCAATCCTTGTCTCCAGGCTATTTATCTTTGATTCCATTTTGATTTCAAGATTTTGGATCATTTTCACTATCAATATTCGGAATTCTTTCTCAGGTAGATTCCCTATCTCTTCCTCTTTTGTTTGGTTTGGTGGGCATGTCTCCTGTTCCTTTACCTGCTGAGTATTCCTCTGTCTCTTCATTTTGGTTATATTGCTGCATTTGGGGTGGCCTTTCTGTATTCTGGGAATTTGTGGAGTTCTCTCTATTATTGAGCTTCCTCACTGTGTGTGGGGTTGTATCAGTGGCTTGTCAAAGTTTCTTGATTAGGGAGGCTTGTGTTGGAGTTCTGGTGGGTGGAGCTGGATTTCTTCTCTCTGGAGTGCTGTGAAGTGTCCAGTAATGGATTATGAGATGTCAATGGTTTTGGAGTATTTTGAGCTGCCTGTATATTGAAGCTCAGGGGTGGGTTCTTGTGTTGCTGGAGAATTTGTGTGATATGTCTTGCTCTGGAACTTGTTGGCCCTTGGGTGGTGCTCGGTTTCAGTGTAGGTATGGAGGCGTTTGATGAGCTCCTGTCGAATAATGTTCCCTGTATTCAGGAATTCTCTGATGTTCTCACGATTTGGACTTATGCCTCCTGATTCTGGTTTTCAGTTTTATTTTTACAATAGCCTCAGGACTTCTCCATCTATACAGCACTGATGTTAAAACATCTAGGTTAAAGATGAAAGATTTTTCCACATTGAGGGTCACCCATAGAGGATCACTGAGTTACATGGAGAAGAGAAGAGGGAGGGGGTAGTTAGAGGTGACTGGAATGAGATGAGATGGAATCAAAAGAGGAGAAAGTGAGCTAGCCAGTAATCACTTCCTTATGTGTGCTCCACAGTCTGGACCTCTCAGAGGTGTCACAGAGTTATACAGGGAAGAGGAGAGGGAGGGAAGTAGATAGAGGTGGCCAGGGGGATAAAAGAGGGAGATGAAAAGGAGGGAGACAGATCCGGCCAGTAACCAGTTCCTTGAGTGTTCTCCACCTTTTGGAACACACAGAGATTCACAGAGTTGGGTAGAGAAGAGAAGAGGGAGGAAGGAGACAGAGGCCACCTGGTGGAGAAAAGGAGAGTCCAAAGGAGGAGAGAGTGGTCAAGCCAGTAATCTCACTCTCAGGTAAAATTGGGTACTGAAGATTAGGTTTTTAAATGTAGAAAATTGACAACAAATACCAAAATGCAAAGATTAAAAATCTGGAGTAGAGATTGGATTTTCAAAAATACAATATTAAAGAAAAGAAGAAGAAGGAGAAAAAAAAGCCACCAGAATTATTAAAAGATAACAACATCCACCACAATAAGACTATATACAGCGTTTGCTTTAAAAAATAGGGTTTTTTTTTTTTGAAAAGTAATAATAGGTTATAAAAATAATAATTAGAGAAAGAGGACTTAAAAATTTAAGAAAGTTAAAAGAAAGGAGATGAAAAAGAAAAGAAGAAAAATAAAATTAAAAAATTAAAAAAAGAGGAAAAAACATTCACGCATCCATATCAACTCAAAAAAGAAAAAAAAGATTGATCATAAAATTAGTAAAGGTATATCTGGCCCTTTCTCTGGCGTTGTGGGGTCAATACCAAGGCAGTTCCCTTTGTTTAACTTCTTCTGTTTTCTGGTCTCTTCAGTGTCTGATTTCCGTCTTGACACAGGGAGGGAGGTGGTGGACTCTATGCTGGGCTTACACCACTCAGGTTCTACGTTGCTCCACCAGGTAACCATCTGAGGCCGGCCCTAGGCTTCATGCACCTCCCCAGTCTAAGCCACTCAGGCTAGGTGCTCAGCAAGCCCTCCGAGGTGCAGATTTGGTTGGGCCTGTGTTTTGTGCCCTTCCCTGGTCCGTGTAGCTAGGGAGTATGGAGAGCTCAATTGCTGCAACTTATGGCCTTTCCATGCTGCTCCATTTTCTGGAGTACTGCTGGGACTCCTTCTCAGGCGTATGATGACTGTCCAGAGCCCCCAGAAGTCTCAGTTAGCAAAGAAACCTGCTTACAATTTGGTAGGTAATGTCTCTCTTGGGCTGCGATTGCCCCCTTCCAGCCCTTAAGGCTCTGGCTGCCTGTCACCATAGGGGGAAGGTCTGCAGCCGGCTATTTCCGATCCATCTTTTGTTCTGTGTGCAGTCCTGGCAGTGTCTTATGTTCGAGCTTTTCGCGTGGTAGCTATCCCACAGTCTGGTTTGCTAGCTCAAGTTAGTTCATTCTGGTCACGCTCAGGCCGCCCGATTCTTGAAAAAAGCACTGCAGCCCGCGTCTCCCACAGCCCGATTCTTAGAAAGCACTGCTGCTTGCGCCTCCCGCTCCTCCCTGCCCAACCCCCCATTTGCTAGTGGTGGATGCAGGCGTCTGCGCTGCTTTCCCGCTGGGGGATTTACTGTTGGGCTCGTAATCTGTTGGTTTTAATTATTTATTTATTTTTCTTTCCTGTTATGTTGCCCTCTGTGCTTCCAAGGCTCGTCACAGACTCAGCTGTGAGAATGTTTCCTGGTGTTTGGAAACCTCTCTTTTAAGAGTCTCTTCCCGGGACGGGATTCCCTTCCCAGGACGGAGCTCCCTCCCTACCTCCTTTGTCTCTTTTTTCATCTTTTATATTTTTTCCTACCTGTTTTTGAAGCCAATGATCTGCTTTGCTAGATGCCTGATGTCCTCTGCCAGCATTCAGAAGTTGTTTTGTGGAATTTACTCAGCGTTGAGATGTTCTTTTGATGAGTTAGTTAGGAGAAAGTGGTCTCCTCGTCCTATTCCTCCACCATCTTTCGAGACAATTATTTTGTATTGTTAGGTTAATCATATTTCCATTGGCTCGAAGGTTTAATTATCTTTTATTTTTTGCCTGGCTATTGATTATGGAAACATAAGCATCTTTTACTATTGTGATTATGTAACTATTCCACTTTCTGGTGCTGTCTGAGGGTGACTGAGCGTTTTATTTTCTAAGAGGATATACAACTTGAAGAGTAATAAGGGCTCATCAATTCAGTTCAGTCATTCAGTCGTGTCTGACTCCTTGCGACCCATGAATCGTAGCACGCCAGGCCTCCCTGTCCATCACCAACTCCTGGAGTTCACTCAGACTCACGTCCATCGAGTCAGTGATGCCACCCTGCCATCTCATCCTCGGTCGTCTTCTTTTCCTCCTGCCCCCAGTCCCTCCCAACATCAGAGTCTTTTCCAATGAGTCAACTCTTCACATGAGGTGGCCAAAGTACTGGAGTTTCAGCTACAGAATCTTTCCCTCCAAAGAAATACCAGGGCTGATCTCCTTCAGGATGGACTGGGTGGATCTCCTTGGAGTCCAAGGGACTCTCAAGAGTCTTCTCCAACACCACATCAATTCTTTGGTGCTCAGCTTTCTTCATAGTCCAACTCTCACATCCATACATGAAGGTGAAGGTGAAGTCGCTCCGTCGTGTCTGACTCTTTGCGACCCCGTTGACTGTAACCTATTAGGCTTCTCCGTCCATGGGATTCTCTAGGCAAGAATACTGGAGTGGATTGCCATTTCCTTCTCCAGGGGATCTTCCCAACCCAGGTATCGAACCTGGGTCTCCCGCATGGAGGCAGACGCTTTAACCTCTGAGCCACCAGGGAAGCCCAAGACCACTGGAAAAACCATAGCCTTGACTAGACAGACCTTTGTTGGCAAAGTAATGTCTCTGCTTTTCAATATGCTATCTAGGTTGGTCATAACTTTTCTTCCAAGGAGTAAGCGTCTTTTAATTTCATGGCTGTAGTCACCATCTGCAGTGATTTTTAGTTCAGTTCAGTTCAGTTCAGTTGCTCAGTCATGTCCGAATCTTTGTGACCCCATGAATCGCAGCACGCCAGGCCTCCCTGTCCATCACCATCTCTCGGAGTTCACTCAGACTCACATCCATCGAGTCCGTGATGCCATCCAGCCATCTCATCCTCGGTCGTCCCCTTCTCTTCCTGCCCCCAATCCCTGCCAGCATCAGAGTCTTTTCCAATGAGTCAGCTCTTCTCATGAGGTGGCCAGAGTACTGGAGTTTCAGCTTTAGCATCATTCCTTCCAAAGAAATCCCATTGTTGATCTCCTTCAGAATGGACTAGTTGGATCTCCTTGCAGGAGATCCTGCAACACTGTTTTCCCATCTATTTCCCATGAAGTGATGGGACAAGATGCCATGATCTTCATTTTCTGAATGTTGAGCTTTAAGCCAACTTTTTCACTCTCCACTTTTACTTTCATATAGCCCCCAGAAACTACATCTGAACATGTCCCTTTGTCTGCATACAGGGCAAGCCTGGCTCACCTAGCACAGGAGGGATCTCTTGACCTTCTCTCAGATCCTGGGCTCCATGCAGGGTACAGGATTTTCACCTGGAGGCATGAGGCACAAGAAAGAAGGTGGACATTGTGGAGCTGGGAACATTAGCGAGAGCTTCAGCTCAAGCTGCCTCAAACTCTAGCCTCAGCTTTTCCACAGTCCCATGGAGACATGGTTGAGAACCTACCTTGGTTTGTTCTGCATCCCTGATAGCTCGCTTGGTAAAGAATCTACCTGCAATGCAGGAGACCCTGGTTTGATTCCTGGGTTGGGAAGATCCCCTGGAGAAGGGATAGGCTACCCACACCAGTATTCATGGACTTCCCTTGTGGCTCAGCTGGTAAAAAATCTGCCTGCAATGTGGAAGACTTGGGTCCAATCCCTGGGTTGGAAAGATTCCCTGGAGAAGGAAAAGGTAACCCACTCCAGTTCTGGCATGGAGAATTCCATGGACTGTATAGCCCATGGGGTCACAAAGAGTCAGACATAACTGAGCAACTTTCATTATGTAACTATTGTTTATTTTAATACCAGTGTATCATGATTGTTCAACAGAAAATAATAGAATTTTTATCACTACAACTACCATTTAAGAGAAAATCCTCTAATCACTTTTTAAAATCCAACTGCAGTTTAGAATTTTCTTGGAATTTGTTTAAAAAATACAAATGCCCTGGTAATGGTTTTGTTCTCCGGAACTCCAGATGTGATTCTAACAAGCAGCTCTGTTTTAAAAAACTGAACTATATGATGATCTTTAACTTTTATCTAGTTTCACTTTTCTATTTCATATTCAGTACTCCTATTTCATTAAATTTATGTTTTCCAATTTCTCCATCTCTTTTGTTGTTCTTTCTCAAGCCTTTAGCAAATGTAGTAGAAAAGATTTTCTTTACATATGTATATAAATAGTATGTATAATATATACATATATATTAAAAAGTTATGAATTTTTGCTTAGCTAAAAAATTCATGCCAGTTTGGTCCCACTTGTTTGACTAAGTATAAATAGAATGCTATATTCCTAATTTATATTCACTCAAAAACTTTGATATATTTCCATTTATTCTTGCATTTGATATTACTGATGAAAATCTAGAAAACTTATTATTTTGGTGTTTTTTTTTTTTAATGAATGAGGCTTGAAACTTCTAATCCAATTCTGAGAATATAAAGAAATACTATGTTGTAAAAAATATACCAGGAAATTAACATGTGATAAAGTATCACAAACAAAGCTAGTAGAGGTGATGGAATTCCAGTTGAGCTATTTCAAATCCTGGAAGATGATGCTGTGAAAGGGCTGCATTCAGTATGCCAGCAAATTTGGAAAACTCAGCAGTGGCCACAGGACTGGAAAAGGTCAGTTTTTATTCCAATCCCAAAGAAAGGCAATGCAAAAGAATGCTCAAACTACCGCACAATTGCACTCATCTCACACGCTAGTAAAATAATGCTCAAAATTCTCCGAGCCAGGCTTCAGCAATACGTGAACCATGAACTTCCACATGTTCAAGGTGGTTTTAGAAAAGGCAGAGGAACCAGAGATCAAATTGCCAACATCCTCTGAATCATCGAAAAAGCAACAGAGTTCCAGAAAAACATCTATTTCTGCTTTATTGACTATGGCAAAGCCTTTGACTGTGTGGATCACAATCAACTGTGGAAAATTCTGAAAGAGATGGGAATACCAGACCCCGGGGCCTGCCTCTTGAGAAACCTATATGGTCGTCAGAAAGCAGCAGTTAGAACTGGACATGGAACAACAGACTGGTTCCAAATATGAAAAGGAGTATGTTAAGGCTGTATATTGTCACCCTGCTTATTTAGCTTACATGCAGAGGACATCATAAGAAACACTGGGCTGGAAGAAGCACAAGCTGGAATCAAGATTGCCAGGAGAAATATCAATAACCTCAGATATACAGATGATACCACCCTTATAGGCAGAAAGTGAAGAGGAACTAAAAGCCTCTTGATGAAAGTGAAAGAGGAGAGTGAAAAAGTTGGCTTAAAGCTCAACATTCAGAACACTAAGATCATGGCATCTGGTCCCATCACTTCATGGGAAATAGATGGGGAACCAGTGTCAGACTATTTTGGGAGCTCCAAAATCACTGCAGATGGAGATTGCAGCCAGGAAATTAAAGACGTTTACTCCTTAGAAGGAAAGTTATGACCAACCTAGTTAGCATAGTCAAAAGCAGAGATATTAGTTTGGCAACAAAGGTCTGTCTAGTCAAGGCTATGGTTTTTCCAGTAGTCATGTATGGATGTGAGAATTGGACTGTGAAGAAAGCTAAGTTCCAAAGAATTGATGCTTTTGAACTGTGGTGTTGGAGAAGACTCTTGAGAGTCCCTTGGACTGCAAGGAGATCCAAGCAGTCCATCCTAAAGGATATCAGTCCTTGGTGTTCATTGGAAGGACTCATGCTAAAGCTGAAATTCCAATACTTTGGCCATCTCATGTCAAGAGCTGACTCATTGGAAAAGACTCTGATGCTAGAAGGGATTGAGGGCAGGAGGAGAAGAGGGCGACAGAGGATAGGATGCCTGGATGGCATCACCAGCTCGATGGACATGAGTTTGAACGAACTCTTGGAGTTGGTGATGCACAGGGATGCCTGGCATGCTGCGATTCATAGGGTCGCAAAGAGTTGGACGTGATTGAGTGGCTGAACTGAACTGAAAGTATTATTAATTAAAGATTTTGTTCAAAGTTCACAAAATTTTGTGCTAGTATCCATTGTTTTCTTACCTTATTCAAGATTCTGAATTGTACTTAGTTACACTGAGCAGCTTCCAACAAAATATGATAAATTCTCTTTTCATTTTTACTGTTACAAGTATTTTCTGATTTTCCTTGTTATGGCTTCTTAGATATACCCATCATTTAAAAGTGGAAAATTTAGTTTCCAAATATGGAGTTTAAAAAGTATATTTGATATTAGTTTCTCACTTAAATCATTCATTCTCTGCAATTACCTTTGTTTTCTTTGAATCTTTTAACTTTACTGAGGCTTTCAATAGCCAAGTCAAAGATCTCTCTTGGTAAATGTTACATTGCACTAGAAAATATGTGGGTTTCTTTCAGAATCTTTTGTTATGGATTGGTAAAATTAATTCCACAGTGATAAGAGGACAGACTTTGTGCTGGGGTCCAGCCCCAGTGGGTCCAGGGTAATCCGAAGGGGAGATAGAGTCGGCATCCTAGGAAAAACTTACTTAATTACAGATATATATAGAGATTAGAAACGAATAGTGTAGTAGGATAATTATTGGAGAAAAAGAGGCTGAATAACTTGGTTTACATGGAATACCAATCACCACCTACGTAGGCCACAGGTGTCTTTCCATTCTCCCGAAGGAGAGGAGGCACTGAGGCCTCCCCAGTCCGATCTTAGAAGCCCAGCAAAATTAGAAAGCTTGGTGAGTAACCACATTCCAGATGGGAATTCAGCCAGAAAAACGAGGATCAAGAAAGAAACAACACGGGGGAATCAGTCTTTCCAGAAACTGATCTGATTTTTAAATTTTAGGTTTGCTTATATACCTTTTGTTACACATAGGGATGAATACAGAGTCACATGGGGTCAGCAGATCTGACCCTTGTCAAAATCAGGTGCTTCACATAGATGTATAAAAAAAAAGGTCTTAGGGTTTTACATCATCTTCTGGCCATGAGGCCTGCTGACATTTGATGACCCTTTCTTTCTGATAACCAAAAACTTATTTTTTTCCAAGGGCGTTTTTCTTAAACCAGGCGCCACCCTCTGAAGGTAGCAGATAAAGTTGCATTCCTATAGGGTGAGGGTGTAGTGGGTTACAACTAAGAAAGGAATTTATTTAACTCAAGGTTAACATGATTAATCTTAAAAGTTAATACTTATTTCTCCTATATGCTAGTTATATTCACTATAAGAGCAGGGAATATGGAGATTTAGCAGCAAACATCAGCCCAACAAATGAAAACCCTTCACCAATGTTCCCCTTAAGATATATTTAGTCTTAAGATAGTGATAAAGTTACAGTTGTACATAGCAAGGACACAGTGGTTTATAACAAAGTACAGTGGTCTATAACAAAAGAGAAAATTCATTAACTCAAAAAGTCTAGTATTGCTAACATCAAAAACTACTATATTTCCTTTTCTATATTCCAAATACATTGATTAATATATTCCCAGGTGCCTAAGGATATGGAGGCCTGGCGGCAATCATTGACTCAACAATGAGAAAATCCCTATGCTAATTAAGACTTCCAAAATACTCCAAACTCTCTGTTCTGTTTATGGTTGAGAGGTTGTCACACAAGCTAGTCTGTCAGCAGAGAGGTTTGACCTGAGACACCCTTGTCCTACCCAGGGCAGGGAATTAGCAGCAATTATTGGCACAACAAATGAAAAACCCTTCACCAATATAATTCCTAACCAATCCACTATACTAATAATTTCTAACCCCCCCCCAAATTTGTCTTCAGTAAGTCTAAAACATCTCATGCCTCTCATGGTTGGGAGGCTGTAAACAATCACATGTGGCCGGACAAACCTGTACAGGCAGGCTAGATAACCTTCAGAGGAGTTCGTAAGTTGAAACATTCTTGTCATGCTCAGGAATTTTTATTGACTTGGAGCTGCATGTTTACTTCTTCTCCGAGAGAACCAGTGGGGAACAGCCCCCCATAAAGTCAGAGGTGTAGGTGAGAGCATGAAACAGTAAAGTAGGTAGACTCCAGTTTTGGGGGTAGATGCTCGGGAACAGGGGTTTCCTGAAGCTTGATCATGCCTTTGTGTATGCTGAAGCCTCCTTCCTCATGACTTTGCCATGGGCGGAGTTCCTCACACTGGCTCCCGGCAACTTTGTATGATTTCAGTACCTTTAGACCATGACATTGTTGCATCTTGTTTTATGTCCCTGATAAGTCCCAGTGTCTCCTGGTTTATAGTCTATGGGAATCTGAATAGAATTTGTACCCTGCTATTGTGGGAAAATTGTATCAGTCTTAATCATGTTGAATTGGTTCATAGTGCCTTTTGGAGCACAATCCTACTTTTATGTCTATTCATTTCTACTAATTTTTGAGTTTGTTATTAAAACTCCAATTAACAATCTTAATTTATCTACTTAAAAATAATTATAATAAGTGGTGGAACTATATGTAACTTTGTTCTGTATGTTCCAGTAAGTCAGTCAGTTCAGTCACTTAGTTGTATCTGATTCTTTGCTACCCCATGGACTGCAGCACACTAGGCTTCCTTGTCCATCACCAACTCTCGGAACTTGCTCAAACACATGCCCACTGAATTGATGATGCCATCTAACCATCTCATCTTCTGTTGTCCTCTTCTCCCCCACCTTCAATCTTTCCCAGCATCAGGGTCTTTTCCAATGAATCAGTTATTTGCATCAGGTGGCCAAAGTATTCGAGTTTTAGCTTTACCATCAGTCCTTCCAATGAGTATTCAGGACTGATTTCCTTTAGGATTGACCGGTTTGATTTCCTTGCTGTCCAAAGGACTCTCAAGTCTTCTCCAACATCTGTGTATCTGAGGTTACTGATACTTTTCAAAAGCATCACTTCTTCGCCACTCAGCTTTCTTTATAGTCCAAATCTCACATCCATACATAACTACTGGAAAAACCATAGCTTTGACTAGACAGACCTTTGTGGGCAAAGTAATGTCTCTGCATTTTAATATGCTGTCTACGTTGGTGATAACTTTTCTTCCAAGGAGCAAGTGTCTTAATTTCATGGCTGCAGTCACCATCTGCAGTGATTTTGGAGCCCCAAAATATAAAGTCTGACACTGTTTCCACTGTTTCCCCATCTGTTTGCCATGAAGTGATGGGATCAGATGCCTTGATCATAGTTTTCTGAATGATGTTTTAAGCCAACGTTTTAACTTTCCTCTTTTACTTTCCTCTTTAACTTTCCTCTTCAGTTCTTTTTTGCTTTCTGCCATAAGCATGGTGTCATCTGCATATCTGAAGGTATTGATATTTCTTCCAGCGTTCTTGATTCCAACTTGTGATTCATCCAGCCCAGCATTTCTCATAATGTACTCTACATATAAGTTAAATAAGCAGTGTTAACAATATACAGCCTTGATGTACTCCTTTCCTGATTTGGAACCAGTGTTATTCCATGTCCAGTTCTAACTGTTGCTTCTTAACTTGCATACAGATTTTTCAGGAGGCAAGTCATGTGGCCTGGTATTCCCATCTCTTGAAGAATTTCCCACAGTTTATTGTGATCCACACAGTCAAAGGCTTTGGCATAGTCAATAAAACAAAAGTAGATGTTTTTCTAGAACTCTCTCACTTTTTTGATGATCATAATTATTAGTTGTAATTAAAAGAATATTAGATCATAAATTACATTCTTAGGACACCAAATTCCAAATTCTAAATCTTCCACATGCTGTGAAGGAGAGGGCTGCACTACTTTTCAGAATCTAGGTTTACTCATCTGTTACCAGTAGCTTCTTCATAGATTCCATGAGTGAATCAAGAGATATAACATGATGAAAGAAATTTGTAAGCTAAATGTGATATCCAAATGTTTGTTCATGGATTTTCAACATATATATATATATATATATATATATATATAATATATATTTATTTTTATATATATATATAGATATAAAACAGTGGCTTAGTTGTATGCCACACAATATAATTAGGGATGGTGGGGAAAAACTAAATCTTTTTTTTTTGTTGTTGTTCAGTTGCTAAGTCATGTTGGACTGTCCGTGACATCATGGAAAATAGCACCCTATGCTTCTGTGCCCTCCAGTATCTCCTGGAGTTGCTCAAGTTCATGTCTGTTGAGTTGGTAATGCTATCTAACCATTTGATGCACTGTTGCCACCTTCTCCTTTTGCCTTCATTCTTCCCAGCATAGGGACTTTTCCAATGAGTTGGCTCTTCAAATTAGGTGGGCAAAGTATTGGAGATCCAGTTTCAGCATCAATCCTTCCAATGAACATTCAGGGTTGATTTCCTTTAGGATTGACTAATTTGATCTCCTTGCAGTCCAAGAGACTCTCAAGAGTCTTCCCCAGAACCACAATTCAAAATTGTTGATTCTTTGATCAATCTTATTTATTATCCAACTCTCTCATCTGTACATGACTACTGGAAAAACCATAGTTGACCATATGGACCTTTGTTGCCAAAGTGATATCTCTCCATTTTAATATGCTATCCAGGTTTGTCATTCCCAAGGAGCAAGTGTCTTTTAATTTCATGGCTGAAGTCATTTTCTGAACTGATTTAGGAGCCCAGAAAAATAAAATCTGTCACTGTTTCCACTTTTCCCCTTTCTATTTGCTATAAACTGATGGGACCAGAGGCCACAATCTTAGCTTTTTGATTGTTGAGTTTAAGCCAGCTTTTCCACTCTCCTCCTTCACCTTCATCAAGAGGCTCTTTAGTTCCTCTTCACTTTCTTCCATTAGAGTGTTATCTTCTGCATATCTGAGATTATTGATATTGCTCCCAGCAATCTTGATTCCAACTTATGATTCATCCAACATGGCATTTTGCACAATGTACCCTGCATATAAATTAAATAAGCAGGGTGACAATATACCGTATTGTTGTACTCCTTTCTGCCTGGAGCCAGCATGAGGAATCCCACCCGTGACAAGGTCATGCGGCAGAAATCTGATGGGCAAGGTCGAGTCAGATCTTAGTTTTTCCCCTTGGCATTTCCTGAGCATGTACCCCCTCCCCCAAATAAGAATCTGCCTGCTTTTCCACTCTTCTGACATTCTCTGGAAAAAGTCATTCAGGGCTTTAGTCTTCTGCATTTGAAAGAGTGTTTCAATCCAAAAACCCCTCTGATGGCTTTCTAGCCTGCCTGCAGGATTCGTACAGCTGCACATGTGATTGTTTGAGGCCTTCCAAGCGCAGGAGGCACAGGAAGCTTAAAACATCCTAGGAATGTAGGGGCTTCCAAGGAGTCAAAATCATTATAATAAGACTGATTAAAGGTTTCATTTATTGAGCCAATACTTGCTACCAAATTTTCATATCCTTTATTTTTAAATATAGTTGGTATATAGAAAAACAGAGTCAGACAGGACTGAGCAACTTAAAGAAAGAAAGAAAGACCTGGTATTAGCAACATTAGATCTTTGAGTTAAGTACTTTCTTTGTTATAACCCACTGCACCTTTGTTCTACAGGAATGTAACTTTATTTAGTACTTTGAGGGTATGAAGAGTAAAGAAAAACACTTCTAGAGAAAAGGAGTTTTCTGGTTGATAGACAATTATCCAGGAAGAGAGCCATAAAAATGTTAACAGGCCTCTTGGCCAGAAGATTATGTAAACCACCTGAGACCTTTTGTATATGGGAGGGTATGCAAAAAGAAAGCCTTGTTTGTCTCAGTGAGGGTCAGGACTGCTGCCCCTGCATAACTTTGCATATTCCATTATTTCTTTATGTACAACTTGGGGGTATATAAGCTGATTTTGAAAAATAAAGTTTTTTGGAGTCTTGCACCAGTGCTGGGCTTCCCCATGTTGTTCTTTTCTCCCCTTTTGGCTGAATTCCCATCTGGACTGGGGAGGCTCACCGCGTCTACTTACTTGCCCTGGCTGCTAAGATCCACGCAAAGGGAGCCTAAGGCAGGGCACCCTTCGATATTCAAGTGGGCACTGGTGGCTTAACGTAGATGGTGCAAACCTCTTGTCTCGAGGTTTTATTGGTTTTCCCCGTAAGCCAAGTTATTAAGCATCCTTTTCTCTGTCTAAATTTCCTACTATACTATTTCTTTCTAATCTAATCTTATATCTCTAAATAAATAAGTTTTTCCTTGCCAACGCCATCCCCGCTTCAAATTCCCTGGATCCACCAGGGCTGGACCCTGGCACCTTTCCCAATTTTGAACCATTCAGTTGTTCCATGTCTAGTTCTAACTGTTGCCATTTGACCTGCATACAGCTAAGGTGGTCTGGAATTCCCATTTCTTTAAGAATTTCCCACAGTTTGTTGTAACCCACACAGTGAAAGGCTTCAGCATAGTCAGTGAAGCAGAAGTAAATGTTTTTCTGGAACTCCTTTCCTTTCTCCATAATGCAAACAAACAAACAAACAAACCAAACTTGGCAATACGATTTCTGGTTCTTCTGCCTTTATGAAACCCAGCTTGTATATCTGCAAGTTCTTGGTTCACATACTGCTGAAGCCTAGCATGAAGAATTTTGAGCATAAACTTACTAGCTTGTGAAATAAGCACAATTGTGCTACAGTTTGAACACTGTTTGCACTTCTTTGGGATTGCAATGAAAACTGACATTTTCCAGTCCTGTGGCTACTGCTGAGTTTTCCAGATTTGCTGACACATTGAGTATAGCACTTTAACAGCATCATCTTTAGGATTTTAAATAATTCAGCTGGAATTCCATCACCTCCACTTGCTTTGTTCATCATAATGCTTCCTGAGGCCCAGTTGACTTTATACTCCATGATGTCCAGCTCTAGGTGAGTGACCACAGAATCACGGTTATCCGAGTCATTAAGAAGTTTTTGTGTTATTCTTCTGAGTATTCCTGCCACCTCTTTTGAATTTCTTCTGCTTCTGTCAGGTCCTTAATGTTTCTGTCCTTTATCATGCCTATCCTTGCATGAAATGTTCCTTTGCCATCTCCAATTCTTTGAGAGGTCTCTTTTCTTACCCATTCTATTGTTGTCTCTATTTCTTTGCATTGATCATTTAAGATGGCTTTCTTATCTTTCCTTGTTCTTCTCTGGAACTTTGCATCAGCTGGGCACATCTTTCCCTTTCTCCCTGGCCTTTTCTCTTTGTCTGCTATCTGTAACGCCTCCTTGGACAACTACTTCACCTTCTTGCATTTGTTTGTTTGTGTTTTTCCTTTGTAATGGTTTTGGTTACTGCCCCCTTTACAATGTTATGAGCTTCTGTCCATAGTTCCTCAGTCACTCTGTCTATCAGATCTAATCCCTTAGATCTATTCATCACCTCCACTGTATAACTATAATGGATTTGATAGAGATCATACCTGGATGGCCTAGTGGTTTTCTCTACTTTCTCCAATATAAATTTGAATTTGCAATAAAGAGCTCATGATGTGAGCCACATTCAGCCCCAGGTCTTGTTTTTGCTGACTTTACAGAACTTCTCCAGAACTTCTCTTTGATTGCAAAGATTATAATCAGTCTGTTTTTGATACTGACCACCTGGTGATGTCTATGTGTAGAGTTGTCTTTTGTGTTGTTGGAAAAGGGTGTTTGCTATGACCAGCTTATTTTCTTGACAAAACTTGTTAGCCTTTGCTCTGCTTAATTTTGTACTCCAAGACCAAACTTGCCTTTTATTCCTGGTATCTCTTGACTTCCTACTTTTGCATTCCAATCCTCCATGATGAAAAAGACATCTATTTTTGGTGTTAGTTCTAGAAGGTCTTATTAGGTCTTCATAGAACCAGTAAACTTAAGCTTCATTGGCATCAGTAATTGGGGCATAGACTTTGATTACTGTGATGTTGAATGGTTTGCCTTAGAAATGAACTGAGGTCATTCTGATGTTTTTGAGATTGTCCCCACATACTACATTTCAGACTCTTGTTGACTATGAGGGCTACTCCATTTCTTCTAAGGGATTCTTGCCCACTGTAGTAGATACAATGGTCATCTGAATTAAATTTGCTTATTCTCACCCATTTAAGTCACTGATTCCTAAGATGCTGATGTTTACTCTTGCCATCTCCTACTTGACTGTGTCCAATTTGCCTTGATTCATGGGCCTAACATTCCAGTTTCCTGTGTAATGTTTTTCTTTACAACATTTGACTTTACTTTCACCACCAGAGACATCCACAACTGAGAATTGTTTCTGCTTTGACCCAACCACTTCATTCTTTCTGTAGTTATTAGTAATTGCCCTCCAGTCTCCCCCAGTATCCTATCTGACACCTTCCAACTTGGGGGCTAATCTTCTGTCATATCTTTTTGCCTTTTCATGTTT
Organism: Nanger dama; assembly: GCA_917880005.1. NCBI lineage: Eukaryota > Metazoa > Chordata > Mammalia > Artiodactyla > Bovidae > Nanger > Nanger dama. The sequence continues at coordinate 20,859,259 of CAKJTW010000025.1, read as the reverse complement.
ATGGAGTTCTCCCAACAAGCCTACTAGAGTGCTTTGCCATCTCCTCTTCCAGTAGACCATGTTTTGTCAGAATTCTTCATTATGACCCATCTGCCTTGGGTGGCCTTGCATGGCATGGCTCACAGCTTCATTGAGCCCCTGTGCCACAGCAAGGCTGTGATCCATGAAGGGGGAGTACCATTGACTTATTTCTGTTTCTTGATGAGAAACTCTCTACATTTAACTGTGAAATATAATGTCAGTTTTTATTCTGTTATAGATAGCCTTTATTAAATTGAGATGTGTTCCTTATGTACCCAATTTACTGATTTTTAATCATGAGAAAATATTGTAATTTTGTCAAATTCTCTTTTCTGCTTCTATTGAGATTATCATGTGATTTTAATCTTTTATTCTATTATTGTGATGTATTGCATATATTGACTTGTGTATGTTGAACCATCTTTTCATTCCAGTGATAAATCTCATTTGATTATGGTGTATGATTCTTATAATATGCTTTTAAATTCAGTTTGCCAATATTTGGCTGATAATTTTTGCATCTATATTCTCCAGGGATATTGATCTATAGTTTTTTTTTTTTTCTTGTAGTGTCCTTATCTGACTTTGGTGTGAGGGTAATCTTGACCTTTGAAAATAAGTTTGGGAGTTCTCCTTCCCCTTTCTTTCTTTCTTTTTTTTTTGGATGAATTTGAGAAGGATTGATATTAATTCTTTAAATGTTTGGTGAAATATACCAGGAAAGCATCTGTTTTTATTGGGAGATTTATAATTATTAGTCTCATCAGATTGTTTGTATCTCCATGATTCATTCTGGGTAAATTGCTTCTTTTCAGGAATTTATAAATTTCTTTCAGGTTATTTAATTTATTGGCATATAATTGTTAATAGCAGTCTCTTATAATCCTATGTATTTCCTTACTATCATTTGTAATGTGTCATCTTTTATTTCTGATTTTATGTATTTGAGTTTTCTCTCTCTTTTTCTTAGCCTAGCTAAAGGCTTTGTTTATTAATTTTGTCTTTGTAAAAAAAGCCACCTCTAATGTTATCAATCTTTAATCTTGTTTTTCTGGCCTAACTTCATTTATTTACACTCTGAGCTACGTATTTCCTCCTTATTACTAACTTTGGGCTTGATTTTTCTTCTCTTTCTAGCTCCTTGAAGTTACAATTAGGTTATTTGAGATCTTTCTTTTCCTTTTATACGTTTATTTGTCATTATAAACTTCTCTTTCTGAACTGCTTTTGCAGTACTTTATTTGTTTTAGTGTGTATTTCCATTTTCTTTTTTTTAAATTAAATTTTTATTTATTTATTTATTTTTAAAAATTACAGTTCTGTATCTGTTTTGCCATATATTGACATGAATCAGCCACAGGTGAACGCAATCTCCCAATGCCAAAGCCTTCTGAATGGGAGAAAACAATAGCAAATGAAACAACTGACAAACAACTAATCTCAAAGATATATAAGCAACTTATGCAGCTCATTTTTGATTGGTTCGTTTATTTTTCTGGAGTTGAGCTGCATAAATTGTTTGTATATCTTTGGGATTAGTTGTTTGTCAGTTGTTTCATTTGCTATTGTTTTCTCCCATTCAGAAGGCTGTCTTTTTCACCTTGCTTATAGTTTCCTTTGTTGTGCAGAAGCTTTTAATTTTAATTAGATCCCATTTGTTTGTTTTTGCTTTTATTTCCAGTATACTGGGAGTTGGATCATAGAGGATCCTGCTGTGATTTATGTCAGAGAGTGTTTTGCCTATGTTCTCCTCTAGGAGTTTTATAGTTTCTGGTCTTACATTTAGATCTTTAATCCATTTTGAGTTTATTTTTGTGTATGGTGTTAGAAAGAGGTCTAGTTTCATCTTTTACAAGTTGTTGACCAGTTTTCCCAGCACCACTTGTTAAAGAGACTGTCTTTACTCCATTGTATATTCTTGCCTCCTTTGTCAAAGATAAGGTGTCCATAATTTCACCTTTTATTCAAGTGCACACGGAACCTTTTCCAGGATAGATCAAATTCTGGGTCATAAATCTAACCTTGATAAATTCAAAAAAATCAAAATTATTCCAAGCATCTTCTCTGACCATAATGCACTAAGGTTAGATCTCAATTATAGGAGAAAAACTATTAAAAATTCCAACATTTGGAGGCTGAACAACACCCTTCTGAATAATCAACAAATCACAGAAGAAATCAAAAAGAAATAAAAATATGCATTGAAATGAATGAAAATGTATTTCCATTTTCATTTATTTCAACATATTTTTTAACTTCCCTTTGGATTTTTTAAAAATTTAAATTTATTTACTTTAATTGGAGGCTAATTACTTTACAATATTATATTGGTTTTGCCATACATCAACATGAATCTGTCATGGGTGTATGCGTGTTCCCATTCCTGAACCCCCCCTCCCACCTCCCTCCCCATACCATCCCTCTGGGTCATCCCTTTTACACTTTGGTTGCTGATAGGTGTGTTGTTTTGTTTTCACATATTTGTAAATTATCCAGCTTTCCCTTGGTTGGTTTCTAATTTCATACTATTGGGTATGAAAAAGATACTTGATATGACTTCAGTCCTCTTACGTATGCCAAGGCTTGTTTTGTAGCCTATGATAGACATTTTTGTGATCTATCCTGGAGAATATTCCTTGTGTACTTGAGAGGAATGGATATTCTGCTGCTCTTGGATAGACTGTTCTGTATATGTCTTTTAGGTCCATTTAGCTGAAAGTATGACTTAAATCCAATATTTTCATGTTAATTTTCTGCCTGTATGATCTATCCATTGCTGAAAGTGGGGTATTGAATCTCCCTGCTATTTTCGTGTTACTATTTCTACCTTTATATCAGTTAGTATTTACTCAATATATTTAGGTGCTTTTTTGGTAGGGTGCTTACATAATTACTATGTTTCCTTGACAAATCCACTCCTTTGTCATTATATAATGAACTTCTTTGTCTCCTATGAAAATTTCTGTCTTAAAGTCTATTTTATCTGATTTAAGTATGAAAGTGAAAGCGAAGTCGCTCAGTTGTATCCGACTCTTTGCGACCCTATGGACTGTAGCCCACCAGGCTCCTTCGTCCATGGGATTCTCCAGGCAAGAATACTGGAGTGGGTTGCCATGCCCTCCTCCAGGGGATCTTCCTGATCCAGGGATTGAACCCAGATCTCCCACATTGCAGGCAGAGGCTTTAACCTCTGAGCCACCAGGGAAGCCCCACACTGTCTTTTGCACTGTATTTGCATGGAATATATTTTGCCATCCCCTCACTTTCAGTTCATGTGTGTCCTTAAAACTGAACTTTTAAGGCAAAATATTGTTGGGTCTTATTTTTTGTTTTTTTTATTTTTAATTGGAGGATAATTGCTTGTTGTATTGATTTCTGCTATACAATGTGAATCAGCTCTAAGTATGCATATATCCACTTCCTCTTGAGCTGAAATGAGGTGGATGACCCTAGATCCTGTTATACATAGTGAAATTAGCCAAAAAGAGAAAAAAAAAGTTACTGCATATATGGGATCTAGAAAAATATTAATAAAAAACCTATTTGCAGGGCAGAAATAGAGTTGTAGATGTAGAGAATGGACTTGTGTACATAGTGGAGGAAGGAGAATGTAGGAAGAATTGAGACAGTAGCATGATATGTACACTACCATGTTTAAAATAGATAGCTAACAGGAAGAAGCTATGTAGCATAAGATACTCTGCTCGGTGCTCTGTGATGACCTAGAGGGCTGGGATGAAGGCAGAGACTTGAGGGTCGTTTTTTTCCCTAAATTCATCCAGCCACTTGGATCTTTTGATTGGAGATTTCAATCCATTTACACTTAGAATAATTTTTGATATGTAGTGACTTACTAATACCACCTTATTAATTACATTATGGCTTTTACATATGTCTATTGTTCCTTTTTTCCTCTTGCTGCCTACTTTTATGGATGCTGATTTTCCCTGTGGTATGCTGATTTTCTTCTCTTTATCTTTTGTGAATTTATCATGGTTTAAATTTATAGTTACCATATAGCTTACATAAAACATATAATAGTCTATTTTATGTTGATAGAAACTTAACTTCAGTTCAGTTCAGTTTAGTTGCTCAGTCGTGTCTGACTCTTTGCGACCCCATGAATCGCAACTTGCCAGGCCTCCCTGTCCATCACCAACTCCCGGGGTTCACTCTGACTCACGTCCATTGAGTCAGTGATGCCATCCAGCCATCTCATCCTCTGTTGTCCCCTTCCCCTCCTGCCCCTAATCCCTCCCAGCATCAAGTCTTTTCCAATAAGTCAACTCTTGGCATGAGGTGGCCAAAGTACTGGAGTTTCAGCTTCAGCATCATTCCTTCCAAAGAAATCCTAGGGCTGATCTCCTTCAGAATGGCCTGCTGGATCTCTTTGAAGTTCAAGGGACTCTCAAGAATCTTTTCCAACACCACAGTTCAAAAGCATCAATTCTTTAGCGCTCAGCCTTCTTCACAGTCCAACTCTCACATCCATACATGACTACTGGAAAAACCATAGCTTTGACTAGATGGACCTTAGTCAGCAAAGTAATGTCTCTTGAATATACTATCTAGGTTGGTCATAACTTTTCTTCCAAGGAGTAAGCGTCTTTTAATTTCATGGCTGCAGTCACCATCTGCAGTGATTTTGGAGCCCCCCAAAATAAAGTCTGAGACTGTTTTCACTATTTCCCCATCTATTTCCCATGAATTGATGGGACCGGATGCCATGATCTTCATTTTCTGAATGTTGAACTTTAAGCCAACTATTTCACTCTCTTTCACTTTCATCAAGAGGCTTTTGAGTTCCTCTTCACTTTCTGCCATAAGGGTGGTGTCATCTGCATATCTGAGGTTATTGATATTTCTCCTGGCAATCTTGATTTTAGTTTGTGTTTCTTCCAGTCCAACGTTTCTCATGATGTACTGTGCATAGAAGTTAAATAGCAGGGTGACAATATACAGCCTTGACGTACTCCTTTTCCTATTTGGAACCAGTCTGTTGTTCCATGTCCAGTTCTAACTGTTGCTTCCTGACCTGCATACTGCCCTTTAAATCCTCCTTTTATGTTTTTAACAGGACATTTTGCCTATTTTTAGAGTCTCTATTTATCACAGTAATTTTTGATGCCCTTTTCCTTTAGTTTTTATAGTATTTTTAAATAGCTAATGTAACATCCTATTATAGAATTAGAATTTTATTAAACTGAGTTTTTCAAAGTGCTGAATATTTTTACATGTTTTTATGTTACTAATTTAGTTCAGTTCAGTTGAGTTTCTCAGTCATGTCTGATTCTGCAACCCCATGGACTGTAGCACACCATGCTTCCCTGTCCATCACCAACTCCGGAGCTTGCTCAAACTCATGTCTATCAAGGCGGTGATGCCGTCCAACCATCTCATCCTCTGTCATCCCTCTCCTCCTGCCTTCAGTCTTTCCCAACATTGGGGTCTTTTCCAATGAGTCAGTTCTTTGCATAAGTTGGCCAAAGTATTGGAGCTTCAGCTTCAGCGTCAGTCATTCCAATGAATATTCAGGACTGATTTTCTTTAGGATGGACTGGTTGGATCTCCTTGCTGTCCAATGGATTCTTTAGAGTCCTCCAACACCACAGTTCAAAAGCATCAATTCTTTGGCACTCAGCTTTCTTTATGGTCCACCTCTCATATCCATACATGATTAATGGAAACACCATAGCTTGAGTTATATTGACCTTTGTCAGCAAAGTAATGTCTTTGCTTTTTAATATGCTGTCTAAGTTTGTCATAGCTTTCCTTCCAAGGAGCAAGTGTCTTTTAATTTCATGGATTCAGTCACCATCTGCAGTGATTTTGGAGTTCAAGAAAATAAAGTCTCTCACTATTTATATTGTTTCCTCATCTTTTTGCCCTGAAATGATGGGACCAGATACCATGATCTTAGTTTCTTGGATGTTGAGTTTTAAGCTAACTTTTCCACTCTCCTCTTTCACTTTCTAGAGTCTCTCTAGTTCTTCTTCACTTTCTGCCATAAGGGTGGTGTTATCTGCATATCTGAGGTTATTGATATTTCTCCCAGCAATCTTGAAACCAGCTTGTGCTTCTTCCAGTCCAGCATTTCTCATGATGTACTCTGCATATAAGTTAAATAATCAGAGTAACAATATACAGCCTTGATGTACTCCTTTCCTAATTTGGAACAAGTCCGTTGTTCCATGTCTGGTTCTAACTGTTGCTTCTTGACCTGCATTCAGTAACTTGGGAAGCAGATCAGGTGGTCTTGTATTCCCATCTCTTTCAGAATTTTCCATTTTGTTGTGATCCGCATAGTCAAAGACTTTATGCATAGTCAGTGAAGTAGAAATATATGATTTTTCTGGAATTCTCTTGCCTTTTCTATACTCCAACAGACACTGGCAGCAATTTGATCTCTGGTCCCTCTGTTTTTTTCTAAATCCGGTTTGAACATCTGGAAGTTCTCGGTTCACATACTGTTGAAGCCTGGCTTGGAGAATTTTGAGCATTTCTTTCCTAGCATGTGAGATGAGGGCAATTGTGTGGTAGTTTGAATGTTTTTGGCCTTTCTTTGGGCTTGGAATGAAAACTGACCTTTTCCAATCCTGTGGCCACTGCTGAGTTTTCCAAATTTTCCAGCATATTGAGTGCAACACTTTCACAGCATCATCTTTAAGTATTTAAATAGCTCAGCTGAAATTCCATCATATCTACTAATTTTGTTCATAGTGATGCCTCCTAATTAGCGTTCTGTCATTTCATCTTGAAGAATTTCTTTTAGCATTTTTGGTAAAGTGAGCCATGGTGCTAAATTCCTTCAGCTTTGTTTGTGTGGGAAAATCGTTATTTCTTCTTTATTTCTGAAGAGTAACTTTGCCAAAGGTTGGTATTATATACAGTATAACTCAATAAATTTTCCTAATACATTTAATTCAGTAATGAATTATTTATATGTCTGAATTCATACCTTAAACTGCCCATTCTGTACTTCTTCCTTTGTTAATCCTCTCTCTCCTGCTTACTCTCTTCCTCCTACTCTTTGTCTTCTTTACTTTGTGTCCCTAAACGTATGGATTCCTTTTTGTACTGTGAGTTTATTTTATTGCTTTTCATTGCTTTTCAGTATCTTTTTCCATTACAGAAATGGTGATGCCATCCTGCACAAAATCGACCTATGTAAAACAATGAATATAAAAAAGCAAAAACATTAAATTTGTCATTGAATTCACAATGAATTGAATCGATCAATTGAATTGATTACTTTTCAATTCAAGCATTTCATTTTGTTAATTTTCATTTGAATTAATACTTACTTTGAATTAACATTATTTTGGTAATAATAATTTGAATTAAAAAGCTCTCACATTTCATGAAATTACTTTGGTGAACATTTGCTCCTGTTTTAAAACGTTACATGGGTAGAAGAATGTCATTTCAATTTAGAGTTTTAGTTCAGCCACAGTTTGTCCCCAACACCACTCTTAATTGTGTCTATGGGACAATGTCCCTAATGCACGAGAAGGTTCCCATTCCATTGATCTCTCATTCCAACTTTAAATTGCTTTGGGAACAGGGGAACAATTACAACTGTTGCATAACAAATATTTATTCTTCCGCATCTGAGGAATCAAGCATTGTTTGTTGATCCTAATCTTAATTCAGAAAGCTGACAGTAAGTACTGACAAGAAACATAGCAAGTTCTTTTAGGAGGTAGAAATAATTTATTAGTAACAATGGTAAATCTTGATTGTCATGGCATTGTATCTTTTCAGTCTATAGTTGAAGCTATCGTTTAGTAGTAATTTGTAATGTGAATAGCCTGATGAAATAGAGGTATCAGTTTATCACTAAAATACAGCTGTGAATCATTATGACTATTACTATTTCATTATTATTTGTACACTCTGTTAATCCTTAATTTCCATATGCTATCTCATTATTTCCTAAAAATATTCCTCTAAGGAAAGTAAGGCAAATATTTTTATCATTTTACAAATGAGAAGACAGCTATAAATTAGAGGCAGAGAACCTCAAACCAAAGACTTTGATTCTAATACGAGATGCTTTTCCACTATACAAAACCCATGTCACATATATTTTTAATAACTATTAAATTATCCTCTTTTCTTACAATGCATAAATGGTAATAACTTATATAAGATGGCTGTTTGTTAGTATTGACTGAAAAATAGTTTAAAAAGCTAAAACCTGATGTTGATGAACACATGTGACATGTTAAAGTTTTCCTGATTATTAATTCACAAATACTGAATGGGAAAATTGCTTGAGTTTAGAAAATAAGCCTTCACCAAGTCCGTCAGAGCCCATCTATTATGTGCTGACACTGTATTAGACTTAGGTGTAGAAGGATGAACAAGACAAATAAGCTCCTTCCTCCATGTCTCTTGTCACCTCACAATATAACAACATAAACAGTTTAAAGTGCTGGGAGCAGAAGAAAACCAAATGTAGCGAAACACGCCTAGTTCAAGGTGTGTTTGACTTAGTGAGAGATTTCTGCCTGGGACGGAAAGGCTTGGAACTGATGACTGGAAGAAGCAGTTTCGATAGCCTCAGATGCATTGTCCCTACAGTTGTCTGGAAGAGGAAGACAACGGTCGCTGCAGTCCTGGATTCAAAGAGCCTGGTTAAAACATCTCCATATATCCTAGTAAATCTTGCTGTCTTCTTCCACTTCTGTTAGTGATTGGTCTGATCAGGGTGCTCATGTTCCTTATCCAGTGCATCCTCTCACCAATTTCTGAGCCTCATTGGGGAGAATTTTGATTTGACATGTGAAGTAGGATAGGATAAGTGTTGGATTTTTGCCTCCTTGTTCCTGGCACTGTTGAATGAAGGTCAATTTGACTTTGTGATCCTGACTATTCTAAGTTTATCACTAAGAATAGCCTGCTGTTGACACATGATTTTCATACAAATTTTAATGCTACCAGTTAGGCAAAGTTGTAATGTAAAGATAATGGACTATGAATATTGCTTGTTCCTGATTTTAGTCATGTGACATCAGCCAAATGAACTAATTTCAAGCCTAAAATATGACACACAAGATCCTGAAGTAAGAAATTGTTGCATAAATGAAATGAAGGGTTTTTTCCTCTCTTTCTTTTCTTTAAAGAAAATTCTTTCCTTAAGCTGAAAAAATAAAAATTTACAATGTCATTTGGGCTAAAATTTTCATCTCCAAAATTGAGATTTTATATTCCCTTATTGTCTTTCTCTTCAAATTTGTGATATTTCTATTGTGTATTCAAAATTGTTCCTTAGTATGAATCCCTCTGTTGAACTGGATTTCTGATTCTAAGTAATATCTGCTATGTTTCCTCAACTACTATCAGATGGCAAACTAAGTGACAGAGTGGGTGAAAAGTGGCTATGTTGAAATCCTCAAATCTATTAGCCATGTGATTTCGACCAATGTCAAATATGGTGGTGATTATGAAAAGATCAATTTTCACATCTAGTCAGTAATGTGACAAACACACTAATCTAAATATCTTAATTCCTTTTATTATGTTTTTGCTAAAAGTCTCATAAAATCCTACTGTGTGATGACTTATGTGTATAAGAAAAGTTGTGGTGCTGTGAACTACACTTGATCTGAGCTTTGAGCTCCACTTTATTGTTTACTATATGGTCAACCTTGGAAAAATTCCATTTTTTAATATTTGAAAAATGGGGATAGTACAAACAATGATGATATTTTGTTAAACATAAAATAGTACATATACTCATGTATACCTATTTATAAAAATATTTAAACATTTTTACTGTTCTCTTAGGTTGACTAAGTGAGTAAATTATGAAGACACACTCTGAAGCCACAGAGTAAAAATACGTGAAGAGACTATGTAATGTTCTCTAAAAGTTGTCTGTAACATTCGTGTGGAGCTGGTCTACGCAGTGATCTTGTCATAGGAGCAGTTACACAAGAAACTAACAGGAGCTGGAATGTGAAATCAACAGATATCTGTGTTTAAACAGAGGTTAAATTTCAGTTTATGCTATTCAATTTATTATTACTAATTGCCTATAAAACAATTAAGGTGACTAATATATATTATGCAGTGTCAGGCATAGAAACATATATGCCCCACCCCCCCAAATCAGAGTTTCTGTGAATTTTGACCATCGTGAATTGCAATTTTAAATTTCCAGTCCTATTGAGTGGTATTTTGCCATCTCCACTCTTTACTTTCTAGGGCAGATGAAGTCAGGCTTATACTTACTAATTAGTCAGGAGTTTTAGAAACCTCAACCGAGGAACATGTCCTCCATAGCAGGAAAAGTTACTTCTGTATATTTCTTTAATCATAGGTAAATCTTCACATAGTGGCAATGGCATAGATACTTTAATCATTTCCAATTTTATTGTATTTTGTTGATACACATTGTTGAAGATAATTGGACTTCAGGGCTTCAAGCAAACACTCCTTGTAAGACATTCTTTAAAAACCAATTGTTCAGATAATGTGTAACATGTAACACTTGTTTCCTGGCAGTGAATATATCTTATATGAGATCTTCTTTTGACATCCTGAAAGCAGAGGACACGGACAACATTAACCAGACATTTGTGCTAGAATTTCTTCTTCTGGGTCTTTCTGAATACCCAAAGGTTGAGATTGTTTACTTTGTTGTAATTCTAAGTATGTACCTAGTCGTTCTAATTGGCAATGGTGTTCTGATCACAGCAAGCATCTTTGATTCCAATCTTCACTCCCCCATGTACTTCTTCCTGGGAAACCTCTCTTTTCTGGATATCTGCTATACATCTTCCTCTGTTCCTTCAACTTTAGTGAGCTTAATCTCAAAGAAAAGGAACATTTCCTTCTCTGGATGTGCAGTGCAGATGTTTTTGGATTTGCAATGGGGTCAACAGAGTGTTTGCTCCTTGGCATGATGGCTTTTGACCGCTATGTGGCCATCTGTAACCCGCTGAGATACCCTGTCTTCATGAGCAAGGTGGTGTATGTCCTGATGGCTTCTGTGTCATGGCTATCTGGAGGAATCAACTCAATTGTACAGACATCTCTTGCCATGCGATTGCCTTTCTGTGAGAATAATGTAATCAATCATTTCACATGTGAAATATTAGCTGTTCTCAAGCTAGCTTGTACTGATATATCTCTCAATATTATCACAATGATGGTATCAAATATGGTGTTTCTAGTTCTTCCACTGCTGGTCATATTTTTCTCCTACATGTTCATCCTCTATACCATCTTAAGAATGAACTCAGCTACAGGGAGACACAAGGCCTTTTCTACCTGCTCAGCACATCTGACTGTGGTAATTATATTTTATGGTACCATCTTCTTTATGTATGCCAAACCTAAGTCTCAAGAACTGCATGGAAAAAACAAGTTGGAAGCTTCTGACAAGCTCATTTCCCTGTTTTATGGTGTTGTGACTCCCATGCTAAATCCTATAATCTACAGCTTGAGGAATAAGGATGTAAAAGCTGCTGTAAAATATTTGCTAAACCAAAAACCTATCCAGTAAGTGAGAGGGTAACAGGCAGGAAGGCCAGGGGCCTCCAAATGGAGGAAATAGCCTGCAAGTGTCAGACATTTTTATCTGGAGGAAACAAACTAGGGATATTTTTTTCCTTCTCTACACAAATTTAAAAAGAGGTTTCTCTTAAAATATTGTGTTGCCATAATGACACCTGGTTTCACCTGGAGTTAACTATTCTCAAACCTTGAGATAACCAATGCATTTTTCTTATGGAAATGTTTGTCTTAAGCTATGCTAACGTACTATACATTTACCCCAAACTCTGTCTTCAAGTAGGTTCTGCCTCATGCCTCAGAACCTACTTGACAAACCAGTATGTTATACTCAGATATTGTTCCCTTAATCTATGTAAACGAAACTATTTGTATGGTAATCTGTCCTTCTACAAGATTCAAGTTAATCATTTTATGGCCCAGGATGAACCAGTAGGTGCCAAGATTATCCCAATATACATCTTATGAGTGAGGGGCCTAGTGCCATTCTGAGTTTTAAGACATTCCTTTCTTTCATTAACAGACTGCTAGTGACTATATATGGAGAAGGCAATGGCACTCCACTCCAGTATTCTTGCCTGGAAAATCCAATGGACAGAGGAGCCTGGTAGGCTGCAGTCCATGGGTCATTAAGAGTCGGACATGTCTGAGTGACTTCACTTTCACTTTTCACTTTCGTGCATTGGAGCAGGAAATGGCAACCCACTCTAGTGTTCTTGTCTGGATAATCCCAAGTACAGAGGAGCCTGATGGGCTGCCGTCTATGGGGTCGCACAGAGTCAAACACAACTGAAGTGACTTAGCAGTAGCAGTAGTGACTATATAACATCCAACTGAAGACTAGCAGGAGATACTCTTTCTGACCCCTTCTGATGCCTAAGTCAGAAGCTTTCTTTATCTCCTTTATACTTTAATAAAACATCATTACACAAAGCTCTGAATGATCAAGCCTCATCTCTGGCCCTGGATTAAAGTCTTCTCCTTCAGAGGCCAAAAATCCCCGCCATCGTTTCATTCAGCAACAACCTTTCATAAGCATTTCAAGAAATGTAGATCTTTGTGCAATAGACACAAAGATGGACTTCTAGGTAAATAAGTATGACCATTTTGGGGAAACCATGGTTTAGGAGAGATTTTTATTCTTCTCTTCAGTGACCTTACTCTGCTAGAATTACTCAAAACTATAGATTGCAACCACCCTGGTGTCCAGTGTTTTCAGATTTCACAAGAACCATCAGTTCAGTTCAGTTCAGTCGCTCAGTCATGTCTGTCCGACTCTTTGTGACCTCATGAATTGAGCATGCCAGGCCTCCCTGTCCATCACCAACTCCTGGAGATCACCCAAAACCATGTCCATCGAGTCGTTGATGCCATCCAACCATCTCATCCTCTGTTGTCCCTTTCTCCTCCTGCCCCCAATCCCTCCCAGCATCAGGGTCTTTTCAAATTAGTCAGCTCTTTGCAGGTGGCCAAAGTATTGGAGTTTCAGCTTCAACATCAGTCCTTCCAATGAACACCCAGGCCTGAACTCCTTTAAGATGAACTGGTTGGATCTCCTTGCAGTCCAAGGGACTCTCAAGAGCCTTCTCCAAAACCACAGTTCAGAAGCATCAATTCTTCAGCATTCAGCTTTCTTTATGGATCAACTCACATCCATACATGGCTATTGGAAAAACCACAGCCTTGACTAGATGGACCTTTGTTAACAAAATAATGTCTCTGTTTTTAATACGCTGTCTAGGTTGGTCATAACTTTCCTTCCAAGGAGTAATCGTCTTTTAATTTCCTGGCTGCAATACCATCTGCAGTGGTTTTGGAGTGCCCCAAAATAAATTCAGCCACTGTTTCCCCATCTATTTGCCATGAAGTGATGGGACTGGATGCCATGATCTTAGTTTATGAACGTTGAGCTTTAAGCCAACTTTTCCACTCTTTCTTTCACTTTCATCAAGAGGCTCTTTAGTTCTTCTACACTTTCTGCCATAAGGGTGGTGTCATCTGCATATCTGAGGTTATTATTTCTCACAGCAATCTTGACTCCAGCTTGTACTACCTCCAACCCAGCATTTCTCATGATGTACTCTGCATAGAGGTTAAATAAGCAGGGTGACAATATACAGCCTTGACGTACTCCTTTCCCTATTTGGAACCAGTCTGTTGTTCCATGTCCAGTTCTAACTGTTGCTTCTGACCTGCATACAGGTTTCTCAAGTGGCAGGTCAGGTGTTCCAGTATTCTCATCACTTTCAGAATTTTCCACAGTTTGTTGTGATCCACACAGTCAAAGGCTTTGGCATAGTCAGTAAAGCAGAAATAGATGTTTTTCTGGAACTCTCTTACTCTTTCATTCAGCCAGAAGATGTTGGCAATCTGATCTATGGTTCCTCTGCCTTTTCTAAAACCAGCTTGAACACCTGGAGGTTCATGGTTCATGTATTGCTGAAGCCTAACTTGGAGAATTTTGAGCATTACTTTCCAAGCGTGTGAGATGAGTGCAAGTGTGTGGTAGTTTCAGCATTCTTTGGCATTGCCTTTTTTGGAATTGGAATGAAAACCGATCTTTTCCAATCCTGTGGCCACTGCTGAGATTTCCAAACTTGCTGAAATATTGAGAGCATCACTTTCACAGCATCATCCTTTATAATTTGAAACAGCTCAACTGGGATTCCATCACCTCCACTAGCTTTGTTCATAGTGATGCTTCCTAAGATCCGCTTGGCTTCACATTCCATGATGTCTGGCTCTAGGTGAGTGATCACACCATTTTGATTATCTGCGTTGTGATGATTTTTTTGTACAGTTCTTCTGTGTATTCTTGCCATCTCTTCTTAATGTCTTCTGCTTCTGTTAGGTCCATAGCATTTCTGTCCTTTATTGAGCCCATCTTTGCATGAAATGTTCCCTTGGTTTCTCTAAATTTTTTTGAAGAGATCTTTAGTCTTTCCCATTCTGTTGTTTTCTTCTATTTCTTTGCATTGATCACTGAAGAAGGCTTCCTTATCTCTCCTTTCTATTCTTTGAAACTCTGCATTGAAATGGGTATTTCTTTTGTTTTCTCCTTTGCCATTTGCCTCTCTTCACAGCTCTTTATAAGGCCTCTTCAGATAACCATTTTGCCTTTTTGCACTTCTTTTTCTTGGGGATGGTCTTGATTTCTGTCTCCTGTACAATGTCATGAACCTCTGTCCGTAGTTCATCAAGCACTCTATCTATCAGATCTAGTTCCTTAAATCTATTTCTCACTTTTACTGTATGATCATAAGGGATTTGATTTAGATCATACGTGAATGTTCTAGTGATTTTCCCTACTTTCTTCAATTTTAGTCTTAATTTGGCAATAAGGAGTTCATGATCTGAGCCACAGTCAGCTTCTGGTTTTGTTTTTGCTGATTGTATAGAGCTTCTCCATCTTTGGCTGCAAAGTATATAATCAATGTGATTTCGGTGTTGACCATCTGGTTGATGTTCATGTGTAGAGTCTTCCCTTGTGTTGTTGGAAGAGGGTGTTTGCTATGACCAGTGCATTCTCTTAGCAGAACTCTATTAGATTTTGCCCTGCTTCATTCTGTACTCCCAGGCCAAATTTGCCTGTTACTCCAGGTGTTTCTTGACTTCCTACTTTTGCATTCCAGTCCTCTATAATGAAACAGACATCTTTTTTGGGGTGTTAGTTCTAAAAGGTCTTGTAGGTCTTCATAGAACCATTCAACTTCAGCTTCTTCAACATTATTTGTCGGGGCATAAACTTGGATTACCGTGATATTGAATGGCTTGCCTTGGAAACGAACAGAGATCATTCTGTCGCTTTTAAGACTGCATCCAAATACTGCATTTTGGACTCTTTTGTTGACTATGATGGCTACTCCATTTCTTCTAAGGGATTCCTGCCCACAGTAGTAGATATAATGGTCATCTGAGTTAAATTCACCCGTTATAGTCCATTTTAGTTTGTTGATTCCTAGAATGTCGATGTTCATTCTTGTCATCTCTTGTTTGACCACTTCCAATTTGCCTTGACTTATGGACCTAACATTCTAGGTTCCTATGCAATATTGCTCTTTACAGCATCAGACCTTGCTTCTATCACCACTCACATCCACAACTGGGTGTTGGTTTTGTTTTGGTTCCATGCCTTCATTCTTTCTGGAGTTATTTCTTCACTGATCTCTAGTAGCTTATTTAGGCACCTACCAACCTGGAGAGTTCATCTTTCAGTGTCCTATCTTTTGCCTTTTCATACTGCTCAAGGCAAGAATACTGAAATGGTTTGTCATTCCCTTCTCCAGTGGCCCACATTCTGTCAGACCTCTGCACCATGACCCATGCATCTTGGGTGGCCCCACATGGTGTGGCTTAGTTTCACTGAGTTAGACAAGGCTGTAGTCCGTGTGATCCAATTGGCTAGTTGTCTGTGATTGTGGTTTCAATGTGTCTACCCTCTGATGCTCTCTCTCAGCACCTACAGTCTTACTTGGGTTTCTCTTACCTTGGACATGGAGTATCTCCTCTTGGCCGCTGCTCTTGACCTGGGACAGGGGTGGCTCCTGGGCCACGCAGCCTCTGCTCCTATAAGATCCAAGTACCATGGATCTCAAAGTGTCATCCCTGGTAAAATCCAAAGTGAGTGTTTCTGGTGTTCTACTTTTATCATTTGGAAGAGTTTAAGATGAATTGATATTCATTCTTCTCTAGATATTTGGTAGAATTCACCCATGAAGATATCTGGTCCTGGACTTTACTTTGGGGACTTTCTCCTGATTACTTCTTCCATCTCTTTTTTGTTATTAGTATATTTAGGCTTTATACTTCTTATTGATTTAGTCTTGGTAAGATGTATGTTTCTAGGGTTTTCATTTTTCCAAAGCTGCCAGATTGTTGGCATATAATTGTTCATAACAATTACAATCTGTAGTATCAGTTGTAAAGTCTTCTCTTTCATTTCTAAATTTATTTGAATCTTCTCTTTATCTTAATCCAGCTAAGGTTTTCAATTTTTTTGTCTTTTCAGAAAGATGAATTTTATATTTTTCAATTTTAAAAATTATTTTTCTGTTCTCTGATTCATTTCTGCTGTACGTTTATTATTTTCTTCCTTCTGCTAAGTTGTGCTTGGCTTGTTCTTTTCTGGTTCCTTGAGGTGTAAATTTAGGTTGTTTGAGAAGTTTTTATTTTTCAATGTGGTGTCGATCACTATAAACTTCCCTTTTAATATTACTTTCAGTTCAGTTCAGTCACTCAGTAGTGTCCAACTCTTTGCAGCCCCATGATCGCAGCATGCCAGGCCTCCCTGTCCATCACCATCTCCCAGAGTTCACTCAAACTCATGTCCATCTAGTCGGTGATGCCATCCAGTCATCTCATTCTCTGTCATCTTCTTTTTCTCCTGCCCCCAATCCCTCCAAGCATCAGGGTCTTTTCCAATGAGTCAACTCTTCGGATGAGGTGGCCACAGTACTGGAGTTTCAGCTTTAGCATCATTCCTTCCAAAGAACACCCAGGGCTGATCTTCTAAATGGACTGGTTGGATCTCCTTGAAGTCCAAGGGACTCTCAAGAGTCTTCTCCAATACCACATTTCAAAAACATCAATTCTCCTGCACTCAACTTTCTTCACAGTCCAACTTTCACATCCATACATGATCACTGGAAAAACCATAGCCTTGACTAGACGGACCTTTGTTGGCAATGTAATGTCTCTGCTTTTCAATGTGCTGTCTAGGTTTGTCATAACTTTTCTTCCAAGGAGTAAGCGTCTTTTAATTTCATGGCTGCAGTCACCATCTCCCATGATTTTGAAGGCCCCCCCCCAAATAAAGTCTGACGCTGTTTCCACTGTTTCCCCATCTATTTGCCATGAAGTGATGGGACCAGTTGCCATGATCTTAGTTTTCTGAATGTTGGGCTTTAAACAACTTTTTCATTCTCCTCTTTCACTTTCATCATAATGCAGCCCATATTTTTGTATTGTGTTTTTATTTGTCTTGCTATCTTCTTTTATTAATAATTTTCTTTTTTTCTTGAGAAAGTAGTTTTTTAAGAATGCATTGTTTCTATACGTTTGTGAGCTTTCCATTTTCTTTCTATTATTTATTTCTAGTTACAGTCCACTGTGATGAGAAAAGGATGCTTAAAATGATTTTAATCACCTTAAGTTTGTTAAAACTTGTTTTCTGACCTATACTGGAGGATGTTCCACATGGAATTAATAAGAATGAATAGTCTGTTGAGTGGAATGTTCTATATGTGTTTGTTTGGTTCGTTTGTTGATAGTGATTTTAAGCCTGCTGCTTCCTTTTTGATTTTCTAGATAACTATGCATTTAGAGAGTGGGGTATGGATGTCTCCTACTATTATTGTATTGCTATCAATTTCTTCCATTAGATCTATCACCATTTGCTTTGTATACTTAGGTACTTTGACACTGGGTACATATATATTTATAATTGTTATATTTTCCTGACAAATTGACACTTTAATCATTATACAATGACTTTTGTTATCTCTTATGATAATTTTTGTCTTAAAGTGTATTTTTCTAATATAAATGTAGCTACGTCTCTCTTTGGTTATCATTTGCTTGGAATGCCTTTCCTCACCCCTTCACTTTCAGCCTTTTCATGTCCTTAAATATAAAGTGAATCTCTTGTAGGTGACATAAACTTGAGTCTTATTTTTAAATTCATTCAGCTACTCTTTTTTTTGTTTGTTTGTTTTGTTATGAAGTTTAGTGTATTTACATTCAAAGTGATTATTGATAGCATGGTAAGGAGTTACCACTGTTATTTTTAAAAATTATTTTCTGTCTGTTTTGTAGCTCTCTTATTTATGTCTTGTCTTTCTTTGTGGTTTTATGCAATTTTTACGGTTGTATTCTTTGATTCTTTTCTCATCTCTTTTGTGTATCTACTATATCTTTTATCTTTACCATAATATTTGTATCAACATTTAAAAATTATAACAGTCCCTTTTAAGTTCATAAGAACTTAAGACAATTGTGTGCAGAAATTTGGATGTTACTTCCCTTTTATGCAGTTGATGTCAGATTTTACTTATTTTTGTATTGTGTTTTTATTTAAAAATATCAGTGGTTACAGTTATTCTGCTACTTTTGTCTTTTAATTTATATGCTAGTATTAAAAGTGACTTACATGCATCCATTACAGTATATAATAATCTATGATATATACACTATAGATATACTGTATACACACACACACACACACACACACACACATATATATATACTGCATGTATTTATTCTTAGCAGTAAGATTCTTGTAACCATTCTTCTTGAATTGTTTCTCTTTCTGTACTGAATTTCTCATTTTGTTCATGTATCATTTTCCTGCTTTCACTTTGTTGTCTGCAGCTCATTGAGCTTTTTTAGCATATTTTTTTGGAATTCTTTGTCAAATAGTTCTTGGATCTATTTTTTTTTTTTAGAGTTGGTTTCTGAAGATTTATTGCTTTCCTTGGATGTATCGTTTTTGCCTGATTCTTCATTATTCTTGTATTTGTTTTTGTGCATTTGGAGGAGCATATCCCCTCTTCCAGTCTTTACAGATAATTTTGGCAGGTATTAACCCTCTCCTGTTGGATTCTTAGACAACAAGTACTACCTCCAGGATTGCAGTCAAGTGATCCTGGAGATAGGTCACAGGGCTGCATCTCTATCTGTAGTAGTGTCTATGGTTGATATCAGGTCTGATGCCCTTGTTAATAGGGGTATCAGTGGGTATAATTCATCCTGGATAGATGTTACTATTTCAAAGACCATGATCAAACTAAGCTGGTGCTTGGTCATGGGACTGCTTCAAAGTTTTCAGTCAGGACTATGGCTTGGGAACCTATTACTGGGTTAGTTTAAGTGTGGCTACAGCTAAATCCATATAAGGTCAGAGGTGGTGACAAAACCAAGGATAACCAGGACTACAGCCAGGTCTGCAGGAGAATAAGGCAGCGTCTATGTCTGCAATTAGGTCCACAGTTGGTGGGCCCACTACTGAGGTGTTGGCCTGCTTTCTCACACTTCGTTCTTCAGTCTGTCTCCACTGGTGTGTAGTACCCTTATAAATTAGATCCCACAGCTCCCACAAAGGCACTTTTATCTATAGATGATTGTCAAATCTGTGATTCTCTTGCAGAATTGGGGCTGGAGGCTTCTTATTATGCCATCTTACTGGCATAATGTCATTCTCTCATTTTAAGAATTTTGGAAACTATTTCAGTATCTAGGAAAAACTCTTGAAGAGGGAACATGAAAAAACAGGAAGAAGACAATATGATATAAATTAACATGATGAATAAAAGACGTGTGTCTTACTTATTCTATTTCAATAAGATGCTGCTGTAAAACACACAGAAGAGAAATCTGGGATATGACTATAGATTTGGATTCATCAGTTTATGGGTGATTCGTTGAAACAAAAATGGATAAATTTGCCATATGAGATAATACTAGAATCAGGTGGTGACCATTTTGTGGAGGGATATTCATGTCAGGTCAATATGTTTTCATTTTAGATGGAAGGCCAAAGTAACTTTTGAATTGTTGTTCAGTCGTTCAACTGTGTCCAACTCTTTTGACCTCATGAACTGCAGCATGCTAGCCTTTCCTGTCCTTCACCATTTCCCAGAGTTTGTTCAAACTCATGTCCATTGAGTCAGTGATGGCATCAACCATCTCATCATATTACTCCCTTCTCTTGCCTTCAATCTTTCCCAATCAGTTGGCACACAAGCTGCCTCCCCCACCAAAAAAAAATAAAGTATTTCACCATTTCCATATTTTCTCCATCTATTTGCCATGAAATAATGGGAAGAAACACAAGCTGGAATCAAGATTGTCGGGAGAAATATCAATAACCTCAGATATGCAGATGACACCACCCTTATGGCAGAAAGTAAAGAGGAACTCAAAAGCCTCTTGATGAAAGTAAAAGAGGAGAGTGAAAAAGTTGGCTTAAAGCTCAACATTCAGAAAATGAAGATCATGGCATGTGCTCCCATCACTGCATGGGAAATAGATGGGGAAACGGTGGAAACAGTGTCAGACTTTATTTTTCTGGGACTCCAAAATCACTGCAGATGGTGATTGCAGCCATGAAACTAAAAGACGCTTACTCCTTGGAAGAAAAGTTATGACCAACCTAGATAGCATATTCAAAAGCAGAGATATTACTTTGCCAACTAAGGTCCGTCTAGTCAAGGCTATAGTTTTTCCAGTAGTCATGTATGGATGTGAGAATTGGACTCTCAAGAAGGCTGAGTGCCAAAGAATTGATGCTTTTGAACTGTGGTGTTGGAGAACACTCTTGAGAGTCCCTTGGACTGTAGGGAGATCCATCCAGTCTATTCTGAAGGGTATCAGCCCTGGGATTTCTTTGGAAGGAATGATGCTAAAGGTGAAACTCCAGTATTTGGCCACCTCATTGCGAAGAGTTGACTCATTGGAAAAGACTCTGATGCTGGGAGGAATTGGGGGCAGGAGGAAAAGAAGATGACAGAGGATGAGATGGCTGAATGGCATCATTGACTCAATGGACGTGAATCTGAGTGAACTCTGGGAGTTGGTGATGGACAGGGAGGCCTGGCGTGCTGCGAATCATGGGGTTGCAAAGAGTCAGACACGACTGAGCGAATGAACTGAACTGAACTGAATGGGACTGGATGGCATGATCTTCATTTTTGGAATGTTGACTTTTAAGCCAGCTTTTTCACTCTCCTCTTCACTTTCATCAAGAGGCTCTTTAGAACCTTTTTATTTTCTGCCATTAGAGTGGTATCTTCTGCATATCTCAGTTTATTGCTATTTCTTCCACCGATCTTGATTCCAGCTTATGATTCATCCAGACTGGCGTTTCACATGATTTACTCTGCATGTAAGTTAAATAAGCAGGGTGACAATATACAGTCTTGTTGTACTCCTTTCCCAATTTTGAACCAGCCAGTTGTTTCATGTCTAAGTTCTAACTGTTGCTTCTTGACTCACATACAGGTTTCTCAGGAGACATGTAAGGTGGTCTTTTACTCCCATATCTTTAAGAATTTTCCATAGTTTGGTGTGAACTATGCAGTCAAAGGCTTCAGCGTAGTCAATGAAGTGGAGGTAGATGTTTTTCTGGAACTCCCTTTCTTAGTCTATGATGCAAAAAAAAAAAAAAATTGGCAATTTGATCTCTGGTTCCTCTGCTTTTTCTCAATAAAGCTTGTACATCTAGAATTTCTCAGGCCATATACTGCTGTGAAGCCTAGCTTGAAAGATTTTGAGCATTACCTTATTAGCATGTGAAATGAGGGTGATTGTGCAGCATTTTGAGCATTCTTTGGCATTGCCCTTTTTGGGTTTGGAATAAAAACTAACCTTTACCTTTCTTGTGACCACTGGTGAGTTTTCCAAATTTGCTGGGCATATTTGAAGACCTATTAATTAGAAAGCAGATACACTGCATAGAATTAGGAAATATGCAGAGACTCTGAAACCACTTAGAATGTTTTTGTACCATCCAAGCTAAGAGGTTGTAAGAGCTAAGATCATGACAGTAGCAGAGAACAAATGGTATTATATGGCCTTTAGGACTTCCCTGGTGGCTCAGACGGTAAAAGCATCTGTCTACAATGCCGGAGACCTGGATTTGATACCTGGGTTGGGAAGATCCCCTGGAGAAGGAAATGGCAATCCACTCCAGTACTATTGCCTGGAAAATCCCATGGACAGAGGAGCCTGGTAGGCTACAGTCCATGGGGTCGCAAAGAGTCGGACATGACTGAGCGACTTCACTTAGGATAAAACAGATCTGTTTTGAAACCCCATCTCAGACACTAACGTTCATGATTACCATTATTTGGAAGAGTACAGGCACTCATATATCTGTTGAAATAACTGAACTATTTCTGTAAATTCTAAGAACTAATAACCTACTCTATTAACTCCAATTCTAATTCTAGTTCTGAAAATAAACTCAAGTTATACTGTCCCAAAGAATACAATAAGGATGAAAAGTAGAAAATATAGAACATATTTTGGCTTCATATAAAAAAGTATTTCTAACAGCTAATAACTAGATTCTCTGAGGAGCTGATGAGCTCCCCACAACTAGAGGTGTGTAAAAAGGATGGATAAAAGCCCACTATGTATCTTTTAGAGGATATTGAAGCATAAAGTGTAAAGATAGGTGCTTTTAATTCTGTGAGATCTGATTGTTGTGCTGACTGCCTTTAAACATTATTTGGTAGGTTAAAAACACCTTTCCTTTGAGGAAGATAGGATAAATTGCATATGATATTGGTATCCAGGAACTACACGTGAAAGCATACAAATAATTTGAGCAAAGGTCTTTTGGTGATAATGGGAATATAACATGATTTAGTTGACAATATGTCTTAGAAGTTTGCCTGAAGAGAACTTTTACCTTGAAATTCTTAATTTCTTTGGATAGGTGAAGATGATGTACACATATTTTTATTATCTCATGCTTGTTATTCTTGAAGTTAATGATGTATATGTGTGATAAGGTTCTGCTCTCCAGTATTTCTAAATCTTTGCTGTGATATTGATGTCTCATAATTTTGAAAAACTGCCTAAATTTCTTTTCTGTAGTGATAAGAGTACAAACTGCCATCTATTTTGAGGGTAGACTCATTCTTTCTTTGGGGAAGGACCACAATAAGAAGTGGTCCTTATTGTGCTGAATGAAGCACAAGCTGGAATCAAGATTGCCAGGAGAAATATCAATAACCTCAGATATTCAGATGATACCACCCTTATGGCAGAAGGTGAAGAGAAACTAAACAGCTTCTTGATCAAAGTGAAAGAAGAGAGTGAAGAGGCTGGCTTAAAACTCAACATTCAAAAAATGAAGATCATGGCATCCGGTCCCATCACTTTATGGCAAGTAGATGGGGAGACAATGTAAACAGTGTCAGACTTTATTAGGGGGTCTAAAATCACCATAGATGGTGACATGAAATTAAAAGATGCTTGCTCCTTGGAAGAAAACCTAGACAGCATAACCAAACTAGTTCAGTTCCGTTCAGTCGCTCAGTTGTGTCCGACTCTTTGTGACCCCATGAATCACAGCATGCCAGGCCTCCATGTCCATCACCAACTCCCGGAGTTCACTCAGACTCATGTCCATCGAGTCAGTGATGCCATCCAGCCATTTCATCCTTTGTCGCCCCTTCTCCTCCTGCCCCCAATCCCTCCCAGCATCAGAGTCCTTTCCAATGAGTCAACTCCTCTTCTCAGGAGGTGGCCAAAATACTGGAGTTTCAACTTTAACATCATTCCTTCCAAAGAAATCCCAGGGCTGATCTTCAGAATGGATTGGTTGGGTCTCCTTGCAGTCCAAGGGACTCTCAAGAGTCTTCTCCAACATCACAGTTCAAAAGCATCAATTCTTTGGCGCTCAGCCTTCTTGACAGTCCAACTCTCAAATCCATACATGACTACTGGAAAAACCATAGCCTTGACTAGATGCTCTTAGTTGGCAAAGTAATGTCTCTGCTTTTGAATATGCTATCTAGGTTGGTCATAACTTTTCTTCAAGGAGTAAGCATCTTTTAATTTCATGGCTGTAATCACCATCTGCAGTTATTTTGGAGCCCCCCCAAAAAAAAAAACAAAGTCTGACACTGTTTCCACTGTTTCCCCATAGATTTCCCATGAAAAGATGGGACCAGATGCCGTGATCTTCGTTTTCTGAATGTTGAGCTTTAAGCCAACTATTTCACTCTCCACTTTCACTTTCATTAAGAGGCTTTTAGTTCCTCTTCACTTTCTGACATAAGGGTGGTGTCATCTACATATCTGAGGTTATTGATATTTCTCTCGGCAATCTGGATTCCAGCTTGCACTTCATCCAGCCCAGCGTTTGTCATGATTTACTCTGCATAGAAGTTAAATAAGCAGGGTGACAATATACAGCCTTGACGTACTCCTTTTCCTATTTGGAACCAGTTTGTTGTTCCATGGCCAGTTCTGACTGTTGCTTCCTGACCTCCATATATGTTTCTCAAGAGGCAGGTCAGGTGCTCTGGTATTGCCATCTCTTTCAGAATTTTCCACAGTTTATTATGATCCACACAAAGGCTTTCGCATAGTCAATAAAGCAGAAATAGATGTTTTTCTGAAACTCTCTTGCTTTTCAATGATTCAGTGGATGTTGGCAATTTGATCTATGGTTTCTCTGCCTTTTCTAAAACCAGCTTGAACATCTGGAAGTTCATGGTTCAAGTATTGCTGAAGCCTGGCTTGGAGAATTTTGAGCCTTACTTCACTAGCATGTGAGATGAGTGTGATTTTGCGGTAGTTTGAGCATTCTTTGGCATTCCCTTTCTTTGGGATTGGAATGAAAAGTGACCTTTTCCAGTCCTGTGGCCACTGCTGAGTTTTCCAAATTTGCTGGCATATTGAGAGCAGCACTTTCACAGCATCATCTTTCAGGATCTGAAATAGCTCCACTGGAGTTCCATCACCTTCACTAGCTTTGTTCATAGGGATGCTTTGTAGGCCCACTTGACTTCCCATACCAGGATGTCTGGCTCTAGGTGAGTGATCACACCATCGTGACTTTCTTGGTCATGAAGATCTTTTTTGTACAGTTCTTCTGTGTATTCTTGCTGCCTCTTCTTAATATCTTCTGCTTCTGTTAGGTCCAGACCATTTCTGTCCTTTATTGAGCCCATCTTTGCATGAAATGTTCCATTGGTATCTCTGATTTTCTTGAAGAGTTGTCTAGTCTTTGCCATTCTGCTGTTTTCCTCTGTTTCTTTGCATTGATCACTGAAGAAGGCTTTCTTATCTCTTCTTGCTATTCTTTGGAACTCTGCATTCAGATGCTTATATCTTTCCTTTTCTCCTTTGCTTTTCACCTCTCTTCTTTTCACAGCTATTTGTAAGGCCTCCCCAGACAGCCATTTTGCTTTTTTGCATTTGTTTTCCATGGGGATGGTCTTGATCCCTCTCTCCTGTACAATGTGATGAACTTCAGTCCATAACTCATCAGGCACTCTATCTATCGGATCTATTCCTTTAAATCTATTTCTCACTTCCACTGTATAATCATTAGGGATAGGGTTTCTCCATCTTCGTCTACAAAGAATATAATGAATCTGATTTCAGTGTTGACCATCTGGTGATTGTCCATGTGTAGAGTCTTCTCTTGTGTTGTTGGAAGAGGGTGTTTGCTATGACCAGTGCATTTTCTTGGCAAAACTTCTTTAGTCTTTGCCCTGCGGGTTCAGGAGGGGCTAGAGGAGCTATTCCACATTCAAGATTAGGAGGGGCGGCGGTGAGGAGATACCCTTCATCCAAGGTAAGGAGCAGCGGCTGTGCTTTGCCGGAGCAGACGTCCAAGGTAAGAGAAACCAAGTAAGATGGTAGGTTTTGCAAGAGAGCATCAGAGGGCAGACACACTGAAACCATAATCACAGAATGCTAGTCAATATAATCACACTAGGACCGCAGCCTTGTCTAACTCAATGAAACTAAGCCATACCCATGGGGCCACCCAAGACAGGCAGGTCATGGTGGAGAGGTCTGACAGAACGTGGTCCACTGGAGAAGAGAATGGCAAACCACTTCAGTATTCTTGCCTTGAGAACCCCATGAACAGTATGAAAAGGCAAAATGATAGGATACTGAAAGAGGAACTCCCCCATGTCTGTAGGTGCCCAATATGCTACTGGAGGTCATTGGGGAAATAACTCCAGAAAGAATGAAGGGATGGAGCCAAAGCAAAACCAACACCCAGTTGTGGATGTGAGTGGTGATAGAAGCAAGGTCCGATGCTGTAAAGAGAAATATTGCATAGGAACCTGGAATGTCAGGTCCCTGAATCAAGGCAAATTGGAAGTGGTCAAACAGGAAATGGCAAGCATGAATGTCAACATTCTAGGAATCAACAGACTAAAATAGACTGGAATGGGTGAATTTAACTCAGATGACCATTACATCTACTACTGTGGGCAGGAATCCCTTAGAAGAAATGGAGTAGCCATCATGGTTAACCAAAGAGCCCAAAATGCAGTACTTGGATGCAATCTCAAAAACGACAGAATAATCTTTGTTCATTTCCAAGGCAAACCTTTCAGTATCACAGTAATCCAAGTCTGTGGCCCAACCAGTAACACTGAAGAAGCTGAATGGTTCTATGAAGACCTACAAGGCCTTTTAGAACTAACACCCCCAAAATATGTCCTTTTCATTATAGGGGACTGGAATACAAAAATAAGAAGTCAAGAAACATCTGGAGTAAGCAGAGACATTACTTTGCTGACAAAAGTCTGTCTAGTCAAAGCTATGGTTTTTCCAGTTGCCATGTATAGATGTGAGAGTTAGACTATAAAGAAAGCTGAGTGCCTTGGAATTGATGCTTTTGAACTGTGGTGTTGGAGAAGACCCTTTGAGTCCCTTGGACTGCAAGGAGATGAAACCAATCAATCCTAAAGGAATGCAGTCCTGAA
This sequence comes from Nanger dama, assembly GCA_917880005.1. Lineage (NCBI taxonomy): Eukaryota > Metazoa > Chordata > Mammalia > Artiodactyla > Bovidae > Nanger > Nanger dama. The sequence continues at coordinate 20,832,251 of CAKJTW010000025.1, read as the reverse complement.
TATTCATTGAAGGAATGATGCTGAAGTGGAAAATCCAGTACTTTGGCCACCTGATGGGAAGAACTGACTCATTGGAAAAGACCCTGATGCTGGGAAAGATTGAAAGCGGGAGGAGAAGGAGACGACAGAGGATGAGATGGTTGAATGGCATCACCGACTTAATGGACTTTAGTTTGAGCAAGCTCTGAAGTTGGTGATGGACTGGGAAGCTTGGCGTGCTGCAGTTCATGGGGTCGCAAAGAGTTGGACATGACTGAGCCACTGAACTGAACTGAACAATAGGAAGTGCTTTAAGTCATATACCCCAATTTTTTTGAATTAAGCCTAGTGCTTGTAGAAGAAGGAAGTAAATAGACCTCAAAACAAAGAATTAAAGAGAAAAACGTTCAAAGATTCCACTTTGAGGAAGAATGGCGAGTAGCATGTCTGTTACTTCCACTATAAGCACTTTTGCCATAGATATCTCTGCTGCAAGAATTTCTACCCAAATATACTTTGCTGCCTAACTAATTGGCCATAAGGCAGTGTTACTATGAAAGACAAAGTGACTTGTTAACACCTTTTAATTTGAAAGTTTGATTTCAATTAGTTGAAATGCATTAACATTTCTTCTAGTTAGCAATATTATTGAGGGCTTTATTCAGCTGACAAATGATGATAATTTGCTTTTGCTTCAAGAATTGATTTCTTAGTTTGAAAAATGTTACATTAGGTAGAAAGAGGCTGATGGTCTCAATGGCGCAGGTTTGAACCCATATTTCCTATAGATCTTTGCATCATCTGTCAACAGCTGTGAGTGAAAATGTCAAGAAAACAACAACAACAACAGCAATCTAGAGGCTTTCCCAAAACAACACAAAGTACAGTTATAAGTATGCATACTAGTATTTGGAAACTGATACCTCCGTCAATGAAGTTAAAAAAAATGAGGAAAAAGAAAAAAATGCAATGCTGAATAAGGAAATATATCAAGCAAAAAAGTGTATAAAATACTATGAATGAATGATTAAGATGACAAATGTTCAGGTACAAGTCACAAAATAAAATATTTCATTTCCATAGTATCACCATGACTATGCACACATTTTAAATGCATTAAAATATTTTGTATTTTGCAATCAGTCAGTTCAGTTGCTCAGTCGTGTCCGACTCTTTGCGACTCCATGAATCACAGCACACCAGGCCTCCCTGTCCATCACCAACTCCCGGAGTTCACTCAAACTCTTGTCCATCGAGTCAGTGATGCCATCCAGCCATCTCATCCTCTGTTGTCCCCTTCTCCTCCTGCCCCCAATCCTCCCAGCATCAGGGTCTTTTCCAATAAAATCCTTTAAATTTTGTCATTCATCTTTGTGTGGTATGTTTATGTACTTTTGATGTTCCTCTTTTTTTTTTTTATTTTACCTTTTATGGCAAATTTGCCTTATGGCCAATTGGCTACGCAGCAAAAATATTGTGGCAAAAATGTCTATGACAAAGATGGTTATAACAAAAGTATCTAGAAGCATCTAGAAGATATGAAAAGCAGTGATATTCTATATTAAATTCTTTTTTTTTTTTTACTGCATCACTTATTTCTTCTCAAGTTCAGTTTTTTATTAAACATGACAGCTTCTTCAACATGTATGTGTTTTATTCACTCTTTGAGGGGCAAAATGGACTGTGGACAGCTTAAATACAATGGAGAAATAGTTATAAAATTATAATAGACAATGTTAGAGAAGTACAAAAGAGCATTCTGGGGAAAACAATCAAGAAATAGCAACATATGTGCATTAATGCGATATAAAGATTATATTATTGAAATTCGGTAACTAAAAGAAGAGGTGATTCCTGAATGCTAGAGAAATTGGGACTCCCAATGATTCCTAAAATGAAATTTTTTTTTTTTTGGCAAAGAAAGAATGAAAGAACAAGACTGAGAAAGAGATGGAAACAGAGAATCAAAAATAACAGAAGGATTGAGGAGCACATGCAGATCGTATTATAAAAAAATTAGGAAAATTAAAGCTGGGGACTAGTGAGGGAGAAAGAGTGGATGAGGTAAGGTAAAAGAATGTAGTAATCAGAATAGACGTGGTTTTAAGCAATTAAAAAATCTATTCAAGCTATTTATTAAAGGAAGTATATTAGTTCAAGCAACTGAGTAGTTTACTGAGTAGTCTAATTTTTAGACCCAACTTTCCAGGAGTTAATGATGCCATCAAGCACAGTCTATTTCCTTCCCTCAGCTTACTTTCCTCTTGGGTGATTTGATTCTCAGTCTGACTCTCACATACTGACAAAGATGCATAGGAGAAAATGCAGGCTTACCTTAAAAAATGAGTGACTCTTTTATGACACTCAGACAACATTCCAGCAATGAAGACTGATTAGCATGGCTTAGGTCACATGCTACCTTGAATAAATCACTGTGGCTAGGAAGGATGTTCATTTTTCATTGACCCAAACTGTGTTTCATGATTATAATGCAATCCAGATAGTGTGGTCTGGACTAACCAGCAAAATATGCATTGAGATTGGGAGACAGTTGATTGCTTAACATGAAAAGAGGCATTCTTTGACAAGATGAGGGGCTGTTGGACAGACAAAAGAGCAACTATTTCAAGGAGACTAAGAATGATGATAAGGAAGAGACAGAAGAAAGAGAAGGGTATGAAAAGGAAGAAGGAAGTGGGAAGGGGACAGAGAGAAGGGACAGAGTGTTACAGAGAGTGAAAAACAGAATGAGATACACAGAGAGACAGGTTTCCCAGGTGTCAAAGTGGTAAAGAATCCAGCTGCCAATGAAGGAGACACAAGAGATGTGCATTTGATCTCTGAGCCGGGAGTAGGGAAATGGCAACCCAATCCAGTATTCTTGCCTGGAAAATTCCATTGGCAGTGGAACCTGGTGGGCTACAGTTCATAGAGCTGGACACAACTGAGTCCCTCTCCCAACACACACAACAGAGAGAGAGACAGAGAGAATGATATTCATCCTTCTATCATGGCCTGTGTGGAACCAAGAGCTATACTAGGAAGACTGCTGAAAAGATATTATATGGAAAGATTTACAAGGATATATCAGTCAGTTCAGTTGCTCAGTTGTGTCCAACTCTGTGACCCCATGGAATGCAGCACCCCAGACTTCCCTGTCCATCACCAACTCCGAGAATTTGGTCAAACTTATGTCCATTGATTTGGTGATGCCATCCAACCATCTCATTCTCTGTCATTCCGTTCTCTTCCTGCCTTCAATCTTTCCCAGCATCAGGGTGTTTTCCAAGGAGTCAGTTCTTCCCATCAGGTGGCCAAAGTATTGGAGCTTCACCTTCAGCATCAGTCCTTCCAATGAACGTTCAGGACTGATTTCCTTTAGGATTGACTGATTTGAACTCCTTGCAGTCCAGAGGACTCTCAAGAGTCTTCTCCAATACCACAGTTCAAAAGCATCAATTCTTCATTACTCAGCTTTCTTTATGGATCAACTCTCACATCCATACATGACTACTGGAAAAACCATAGCTTTGACTAGATGGACCTCTGTTGGCAAAGTAATGTCTCTACATTTTAATATGCTGTCTAGGTTGGTCATAGCTTTTCTTCTAAGGAGGAAGCATCTTTTAATTTCATTGATTCAGTCACCATCTGCAGTGAATTTGGAGCCCAAGAAAATAAAGTCTCTCATTGTTTCCATTGTTAACCCCATCTGTTTGCCGTGAAGTGATGGGATTGGATGCCTGAAATGCAGTAGTTGGATGCAGTATCAAAAATGACAGAATGATTTCTGTTTGTTTCTAAGGCAAACCATTCAGTATCGCAGTAATCCAAATCTATGCCCCAACCACTAATACCAAAGAGGCTGGAGTTGAATGGGCCTCTGAAGACAAGGATGTATACTGCTGTGAAAATGAGAACTCCACATTTAGCTTTATATTAACGGTGCTCTTATTTTACTAAGTTCTGCAGGTTCATCTCTGAATACCAAAGTATATCTTTTCCCCAAACAATTCTTAAGCTCTTTCATATTTTCCATGAGTACAAGTGTCTACTCAAGATTTTATGCACAGCTTGTTTCACATCCTTATTTCTCAGGATGTGGATTATGGTGTTCAACATTGGGGTTACCACTCATAAAATAGCCCAATGATCTCATCAGATGTCTCTGTGTCCTTTGACCTGGGTTTCATGTACATAAAAAGAGCTGAATAATAGAATAAAATGACCACAGTCAGGTGGGCTGAACAGGTAGAAAGACCTTTTATCTCCCTTCTGCAGATTTAATTATCAGGATGGAAGAGAGGATGAAAACATAGGAGATAAAAATTAACACCTGGAACAAGATGGCGAAGGAGTAGGTGGACATGGAATACATCTCTCTCCACAGATACATCAGGAATACACCTTTAGATACAGAAGTGAATGCAGAACACCAGCTAAGAGTGGACAGGAGTACCTGACCGGCAGAAAATAATATATAGGCCCACACAAAACTCGGTAGGATGAAGAAACTAGGGGGGAAATGGGAGTGTTAGTAGGACTGGACCTGGCTTCAGTGGGTAGGGAAACTGAAACAGGGGTCTGATCCCCACACAGGGGCAACTGTCTAAGTCAGAGGAGAAACATTTAAGGATAAGAGAGAAACAGCTGATCTGTGGCAGCCTAAATGGAATGAAAATCAGACAGTCCTTGCTGCAGCCATACATACCCTGGACAGTGCTGTGGCTGGGAGCTGGAGTTTAGGGACTGTGTAAGAGTCCCAGGGTGAGGGCTGCTGTTGATTGCAGAGAGATAGATAGAGGGGATGTGAGGGAGAAGATTATGTTGGGGAATGCCTGTGGAGGAAAGCCAGGCAGCCATGGAAGCAAGGCGATTATGCTAAGTCATGCATGGGGGTGGAGCCATCACCATAGCCTCTTTCTCCTGACACAACAGCATTAGCAGCTGAAAAATAGGCTGGCCCATAAAATAGAGAGGCTGCACTGAACTACCGAGCATGACCCCATCCAGAGTGCTCTTTTAAGTGACTGATGCACTGATCTACAGAGAAGGACCCCAGGCAGGGGGTCCCTCTATGTGCCTGACACATCAAACAACAAAGAAGGACCCCAGGCAAGGAAGTCCTCTAAGTGCCTGAACAGGTGGAGTAACAAAGAAAGACTGCCCAAAGAGGTCTTCTGATCACCAGCCACAAGAGGCTTGAAAAAGACCCTGATGCAATCTCAAAAATGACAGAATGATCTCTGATCATTTCCAAGAAAAAACCATTCAATATCACGGTAATCCAAGTCTATGCCCCTCCAGTAATGCTGAAGAAACTGAAGTTGAATGGTTCTAAAAAGACCTACAAGACATTCTAGAACTAACACCCCAAAACATGTCCTTTTCATTATAGGGAACTGGAATGCAAGAAATACCTGGAGTAACAGGCAAATTTGGCCTTGGAGTACAGAATGAAACAGGGCAAAGGCTAATAGAGTTTTGCCAAGGAAATGCAGTAGTCATAGCAAACACCCTCTTCCAACAACACAAGAGAAGACTCTACACATGGACATCACCAGATGGTCAATACCCAAATCAGATTGATTATATTCTTTGCAGCAAAGATGAGAAGCTCTATACAGTCAACAAAAACAGAACCAGGAGCTGACTTTGGCTCAGATCATGAACTCCTTATTGCCAAATTCAGACTGAAATTGAAGAAAGTAGGGAAAACCACTAGACCATTCAGGTATGACCTTAATCAAACCCCCTTGCTCCTCCATCCAAGAGATTTTCCAGGCAAGAGTACTGGAGTGGGTGCCATTGCCTTCTTCTGATTAGACAGTAGAAGAGAGAAATAGATTCAGGAATTAGATCTGATAGAATGCCTGAAGAACTGTGGATGGAGTTTCCTGACATTGTACAGGAGGCAGGGATCAAGAGCATCACCAAGAAAAAGAAATGCAAAAGGCAAAGTGGTTGACTGAGGAGGCCTTACAAATAGCTGTGAACAGAAGAGAGGCTAATGGCAAAGGAGAAAAGAAAAGAAATACCCATTTAAATGCAGAGTTCCAAAGAATAGCAAGGAGAGATAAGAAAGTCTTCCTCAGTGATCAATGCAAAGAAATAGAAGAAAACAATAGAATGGGAAAGACTAAAGATCTCTTCAAAAAAATTAGAGATATCAAGGGAACATTTCATGCAAAGATGGGCTCAATAAAGGACAGAAATGCTATGGACCTAACAGAAGCAGAAGATATTAAGAAGAGATGGCAAAAATACACAGAAGAACTGTACAAAAAAATCATCACAACGCAGATAATCAAAATGGTGTGATCACTCACCTAGAGCCAGACATCATGGAATGTGAAGCCAAGCGGATCTTAGGAAGCATCACTATGAACAAAGCTAGTGGAGGTGATGGAATCCCAGTTGAGCTGTTTCAAATTATAAAGGATGATGCTGTGAAAGTGATGCTCTCAATATTTCAGCAAGTTTGGAAATCTCAGCAGTGGCCACAGGATTGGAAAAGATCGGTTTTCATTCCAATTCCAAAAAAGGCAATGCCAAAGAATGCTGAAACTACCACACACTTGCACTCATCTCACACGCTTGGAAAGTAATGCTCAAAATTCTCCAAGTTAGGCTTCAGCAATACATGAACCATGAACTTCCAGGTGTTCAAGCTGGTTTTAGAAAAGGCAGAGGAACCATAGATCAGATTGCCAACATCTGCTGGCTGAATGAAAAAGTAAAAGAGTTCCAGAAAAACATCTATTTCTGCTTTACTGACTATGCCAAAGCCTTTGACTATGTGGATCACAACAAACTGTGGAAAATTCTGAAAGTGATGAGAATACTGGAACACCTGACCTGCCACTTGAGAAACCTGTATGCAGGTCAGAAGCAACAGTTAGAACTGGACATGGAACAACAGACTGGTTCCAAATAGGGAAAGGAGTACGTCAAGGCTGTATATTGTCACCCTGCTTATTTAACCTCTATGCAGAGTACATCATGAGAAACACTGGGTTGGAGGAAGCACAAGCTGGCATCAAAATTGCCAGGAGAAATATCAGTAACCTCAGATATGCAGATGACACCACCCTTATGTCAGAAAGTGAAGAAGATCTAAAGAGCTTCTGATGAAAATGAAAGAGGAGAGTGAAAAAGCTGGCCGAAAACTCAACATTCAGAAAACGAAGATCATGGCATCCAGTCCCATCACTTTATTTTAAATAGATGGGGAAACAACAGAAATAATAACAGACTACATTTTAAGGCTCCAAAATCTGCAGATGGTGACTGCAGCCATGAAATTAAAAGAAACTTTCCCCTTGGAAGAAAAGTTATGACCAACCTAGACAGCATATTAAAAAGCAGAGACATTACTTTGCCAACTAAGGTCCATCTAGTCAAGGCTGTGGGTTTTCCAGTAGTCATGTATAGATGTGAGATTGGGACCATAAAGAAAGCTGAGTGCCAAAGAGTTGATGCTTTTCAACACTGGTGTTGGAGAAGACTCTTTAGAGTCCCTTGGACCACAAGGGAATCCAATCAGTCCATCCTAAAGGAAATCAGTCCTGAATATTCATTGGAAGGACTGATGCTGAAGCATAAACTCCAATACTTTGGCCACCTGATGGGAAGAACCAACTCATTTGAAAAAGACCCTGATTCTAGGAAAGATTGAAGGTGACAGGAGAAGGGGAAGAGAGAGGGTGAGATAGTTGGATGGCATCACCAACTCGATGGACATGAATTTGAGCAAGCTCCGAAGTTGGTGATGGACTAGGAAGGCTGGCATGCTGCAGTCCAAAGGGTCGTAAAGAGCTGGACATGACTGTGTGACTGAACTGAACTGAATTGAGTGCCATAACTCCTGTGGCAATGGCAGTCTGTCTAGGGAGACAGACTTAGCACTGTGAGGGCCCCTGCAAGACAAGCAGTTGGGCTACCTTCACGCTCAACTATCACTGGAGCAGAGCTGCCACAGGCAAAAAAAAAAAAAAAAGTCTTACTCCATGGGCATAGGGTTGCTTCCTTAGTGTCCAACTCGCTGTGACTCTGTTGATGGTGGTCTGCCAGGCATCTCTGCAGGAGGGGGTTTTCAAGCAAGAATACTGAAATGTATTGGCCAATACTGGTTGCTATACTCTTCTAGAGCACTATATTTCCTGCTGCCCTAGCTGCCAACTCCCAGGTACTCCAACCTGATGCTTCCAGAACCCCTGTGACCCAAGAATCTGCACCACCTCCACACCTGGCCTCACATGGGCAAACCCAAGTCCTCCAGCACAGCCTCAGGAGAAAACCCCAGTGAACAATCCATATCCAGACGTGGAAATAAAATCACAATTGAAGCCCAGGGGCAGTGTGACTAAGAAGAGAGACCCCAAACCCTCATACCAGCTGTACAGCTACAGATCAAATCTATATGATCAACTAGGCATACTCTGTGTATGTGGAATGTATAAAAGGTCATTGAAAGCTCTCACAAAAGAAAACCCACTAGTTTTGATAGCTATGGACCTTGGAGGCAAGAACATAGAGGAGTAGGAGCAGATTAGCATCTGAGCTGCCCTCACAGCAGGTCCAGAGGTCAGCACAGTGTTGGAGGGCATCCTTCACATCCTAGGGAAGTGAAGTGGACTGTGACTTCCAGAGAGGGAAAGGACTCTGACAACTGTGACTCAAAACAAACAAACAAACAAACAAAAACAAACATTTCTTATTCTTATGTTTTGACTTGTTCTGTAGATTCTTTTGGATTTTTTTTCTTTTCTCCCCACCCCCCGGTGTAATTGTTGATTTTTTTGGCACTATGAAATATGACTAAGCTTTTGAGCTTATTTTTTTCCTCTTTTTTCTCTCAGTCATATTTTTAAATTGTTATTATAAACCTCTGCCTCTATACTGGGCTTTTGTGAATCTGGGGAGGTTTTTTTTTTCTCTTCTTTTAATTTTAATTTTTTAAGCCCGTTATTATTTTTTTCTACATTTATTCCTTTGTTTGCTTTTCCTACTGTTCTTTCCCCCTTGTAGTTAATCTTTAATATATATATAAATCTTTATCTACTTCTATTTGACTTTGCATATCTATTCTTACTTTCTTTTCTTTCTTTCCTTTAGTCTCAACATATTTGTTAGTTTTATTTTTATTGCTTTATTCCCCACTGGGCACCTTGCTTTGTTTTTGTTTTCCAGTTTGTGCTTTAGTTAGTTTTGTTCTGATAGACATAATCTTTGGTTACCTTTGTTCACCAGGTCAATCTATTGTACTTTATTTTCGTTTGACTGTTTTGATTTTGCTTATGGGTGTATATGTACATGTACATGAATGAAAAATCAAAAGATTTACAGACAAGCAAAAGCTGAGAGAATTAAGCACCACCAAACCAGCTCTTCACAAATGCTAAAAGATTTTCTCTAGACAGGAAACACAGAAAAGGTTTATAAACTCAAACCCAAAACAACAAAGTAAACAACAAAGTAAATGGCAACAGGAGATACTTACAAATAATTACCTTAAATGCAAATGGGTTGAATGCCTAATCCAAAAGATAAAGACTGGCTGAATGGATACAAACACAAGACCCCTATACATGCTGTCTAAAAGAGACCCATCTCAAACAAAGGGACACATACAGACTGAAAGTGAAGAGCTTGAAAAAGATATTTCACGCAAATGGAGACAAAAAAGAAAGCAGGTGTAACAATACATATATCAGATAAAATAGACTTTGAAATAAAAGCCTTGAAAAGAGATGAAGGACACTACATAATGATGAAAGGATTAATCCAAGAAGATGTAACAATTACAAATATATATGCACCCAACAGAGGAGCACTGAAATACGTAAGGCAAATACTATCAAGAATAAAAGGGGAAATTAACAGTAACACAATAATAGTGGGAGACTTTAGTACACTACTCACACCTGTGGATTAATCAACCAAACAGAAAATTAGCAAGGAAACACAAACTTAAATGATACAATGGACCAGTTAGACCTAATTGATATCTATAGGACATTTCATCCCAAAACAATGAATTTAACCTTTTAGTGCACACGGAACATAGTCCAGAATAGATCACATCCTGGGCCATAAATCTAGTCTTGGTAAATTCAAAAAAAAAAAAAAAAGGAGAAATCGTTTCAAGCATCTTTTCTGATCACAGTGTGGTAAGATTAGATGTCAACTACAGGGGAGCGGGCACCTGTGGTCCTACGTGGGGACCAGCCCCAGTTAGATCCAGGGTATCCGAAGCGGGGATGGCATGGCAAGAGAGATGTATAGCTTTAGAGAGAGATAAGGAAAGAGTTTGCAGTTAAGAGAACAGAGGAGAAAAAGAGACCGTATTCCTTGGTTTACATAGAAAGTCAATAAAGCCCTGAGACAAGGGACTTACACCGTCTATGTAGGGCCACAGGTGCCCACTTGAATAGCAGAGGGTGCCCCACCTTGGACTCCCTCTCGCGTGGGTCTTAGAAGCCTGGGCAAATAAATAAACACGATGAGCTTCTATGCTCCAGATGGGAATCAGCCAGAAAATAGAGTAAGAAAAGAAGGGGAAGCCAGTCTTTCCAGGAACTGGTCCATCCTTTATTTTCCAGGAAAAGCTTTTATACTTTTAGTTGTACATAGATATCAATGGATAATACAAAGTCATGCAGGGTCAGCAGCCTTGACCCTTATTGAGACCAGGCTTTCTCTCTGCATACTTAGTTATATACACAGGTCTTAGGTGATTTACTTCATCTTCTGGCCAGGAGGCCTATTAGCATTTATGGCCCTTTTCTGATAAGGGTCCGTCAACCAGAAAACTTATTTGCCTTTAAAGTGTTGTTCTTAATAAAGTATGGTGCCACTCTCAGAAAGCACTAAATAAAGTTACATTCTTACATAGCAAGGACACAACAATTTATAACAAAGAAAGAGGAGTACAGTGATTTATAACAAGGAGAAAATTCATTAACTCAAAAGTCTAGTATTGCTAGCATCCATACTACTATATTCCTATTTCTGCATTCCGATTACATTGATTAATATCCTCCCAGGTGCCTAAAAGATAAAGGATATGGAGGTCTGGTGGCAAACATTAACTCAACAATGAAACCCTTCACCAAACTAATTCTTAGCTCTAAAAGGCTCTATATCTTTAAGATGTTTAAGCTTCATGCCTCTTGCATTTGGGGGGCTGTGAACAATCACATGCGTAGTTGTAAAAGTCCAGGGGAACCTGTCAGGCAAGTTAGAGAGCCATCAGAGGGATTTGAGCTGAGACACTCCTTTCATATGCAGGAGACCAATTGGAGCTCTAAATTAAATTTTTCCAGAGAAAGGTGGTCAGGGACAGCTCCCTGTAATGTCAGAAGAGTATAGCATAGCAGACAGTAAACAGACAGATTTTGGTTTCAGGGTAGATGCTCAGGCAGAGGACTCCTTGAGACCTGACTCGCCTTGCTCCGTCAGGTCTCTCCGAATGGCCTTGTCATGGGTGGGATCTCCTGTGCTGGCTCCTGGCACAGGAGAAAAAAATCTATTAAAAATACAAACATATGGAGGCTAAACAACACGCTTCTGAATAATCAACAAATCATAGAAGGAATCAAAAAAGAAATCAAAATATGTATAGATACAAATGAAAATGAAAACACGACAACCCAGAACCTACTGGATTCAGTAAAAGCAGTGCTAAGGGGAAGGTTCATAGAAATAAAAGCTTACCTAAGAAATAAGAGAAAAATCTAATAAATAACCTAACTAGACACCTAGGCAACTAGAAAAAGACGAAATGAAGAAGCCCAGGGTTAGTTGGAAGGAAAGAAACCACAAAAATTCGGGCAGAAGTAAATGAGAATGAAACAAAGGAGACTAGCAAAAATCAACAAAACTAAAAGCTGGTTCTTTGAGAAGATAAATAAAATAGATAAGCCATTAGCCAGAATCATCAAGAAAAAAAGAAGAAGAATCAAATCAAAGAATTAGAAATGAAAATGGAGAAATCACAACAGACAATACAGAAATACAAAGAATCATGAAACTACTAACAGCAATTATAGGACAACGAAATGGACAACTTGGAAGAAATGGACGAATTCTTAGAAAAGTATAACGTTCCAAAACTGAGTCAGGAAGAAATAGAAAATCTCAACAGACCCATCACAGGCATGGAAATCAAAATAATAAACAAAATCTCCCAATAAACAAAAGACCAGAACCAGATGGCTTTATAGGTGAATACTATCAAAAATTTAGAGATGAGCTAACACCTATCTTACTCAAACTCTTTCAGAAAACTGCAGAGGAAGGTAAACCCCCAAACTCATCTATGAAGCCACCAGCACTCTAATACAAAAAGCAGACAAAGATGCCACGAAAGAAAAGAAAGCTACAAACGTGGCAAGAATACACAAAACAACTGTACAAAGAAGATCTTCACAAACCAGATAATCAGGATGTGATCACTCACACTCACCTAGAACAGACATCCTGGAATGTGAAATCAAGTTGGACTTACAAAGCATCGCTATGAACAAAGCTGGTGGAGGTGATGGAATTCCAGTTGAGCTATTTCAAATCCTGAAAGAGGATGCTATGAAAATGCTGCACTCAATACGTCAGCAAATTTGGAAAAGTCAGCAGTGGCCACAGGACTGGAAAAGGTCAGTTTTCATTCCAATTCCAAAGAAAGGCAATGCCAAAGAATACTCAAACTACTGCACAATTGCACTCATCTCACATGCTAGGAAAGTAATGCTCAAAATTCTCCAAGCCAGGCTTCAGCAATACATGAACTGTGAACTTCCAGATGTTCAAGCTGGATTTAAGAAAAGGCAGAGAAACCAGAGATCAAATTGCTGGATGATTGAAAAAGCAAGAGAGTTCCAGGAAAACATCTATTTCTGCTTTATTGACTAAGCCAAACCCTTTTGGATCACAATAAGCTGTGGAAAATACTGAAAGAGACAGATATACCATACCACTTGACCTGCCTCTTGAGAAACCTGTATGCAGGTCAGGAAGCAACAGTTAGAGCTCGACATGGAACAACAGACTGGTTCCAAATAGGGAAAGGAGTACATCAAGGCTGTATATTGCCACCTGCTTATTTAACTGCTATGCAGAGTACATCATGGGAAACCTGGGGTGGAGGAAGCACAAGGTGGAATCAAGATTGCTGGGAGAAATATCAATAACTTCAGATATGCAGATGACACCACCCTTATGGCAGAAAGTGAGGAAGAACCAAAGAGCCTCCTGATGAAAGTGAAAGAGGAGACTGAAAATTTTGGCTCCAAAATCACTGCAGATGGTCACTGAAGCCATGAAATTAAAAGACGCTTACTCCTTGGAAGGAAAGTTATGACCAATCTATACAGCACATTAAAAAGCAGAAACATAACTTTGTCAACAATGGTCTGTCCAGTCAAGGCTATCTTTTTTTCCAGTAGTCATGTATGGATGTGAGAGTTGGACTATAAAAGCTGAGCACCAAAGAATTGATGCCTTTGAACTATGGTGTTGGAGAAGACTCTTGAGAGTCCCTTGGACTGCAAGGAGATCAAACCAGTCCATTTTAAAGGAGATCAGTCCTTGGTGTTCATTGGAAGGACTGATGTTGAAACTAAAACTCCAATACTTTGGCCACCTGATGCGAAGAGCTGACACATTTGAAAAGACCCTGATGTTTGGAAAGATTGAGGGCAGGAGGAGAGGGGGCGACAGAGAATGAGATGATTGGATGACATCACCAACTCATTGGACATGGATTTGGGTGATTTCCAGCAATTGGTGATGTACAGGGAAGCCTGGTGTGTTGTGATTCATGGGGTCACGAAGAGTCGGGCATGACTGAACTACTGAACTGAACTGAACAGGCCAATTTCACTGATGAAAATAGACACGAAAATCCTCAACAAAATTCTAGCAAACATAATCCAGCACTATATTAACAAATCATACATCCTGACCAAGTGAACTTTATCTCAGAGATGCAGGGATTATTCAATATTCACAAATCAATCAATGTGATACACCACATTAACAAATTGAAAGATAAAAACCATGTGGATAACTCAATAGATGCAGAAAAGCCTGTGACAACATTCAATAAGCATTTATGATAAAACTTTCCATAAAGTACGCAGAGAAGGAACACACCTCAACAAAATAAAAGTCATATATGATAAACCCACAGCAAATGTTATCCTCAGTGGCAAGAAATTGAAGACATTTCCCCTAAAGTTAGGAACAAGACAAGGCTGCCCACTCTCACTACTACTATTTAACATAGTTTTGGAAATTTTAGCCACAGCAAATAGAGAAGAAAAAGAAATAAAAGGAATCCAGATTGGAAAAGAATTAAAACTCTCACTGTTTGCAAATGATGTGATCCTCTACATAGAAAACCCTAAAGACACCACCAGAAAATTACTAGAGCTAATCAAAGAATATACCTAAGTTGTAGGATATAAATTAATACACAGAAATCCCTTGCATTCCTATACACTAACAATGAGAAAACAGAAAAAGAAATTAAGGAAACAATCCCATTCATCACTGAGATGAAAAGAATAAAGTATTTAGGAATAAATCTGCCTAAAGAAACAAAACACCTATATACAGAAAACTATAAAACACTGATGAAAGAAATCAAAGATGACACAAATAGATGGATGGAGAAATATACCATGTTCATGGTTTGGAAGAATCCATACAATGAAAATGAGTATTCTACTCAAAGCAATCTATAGATTCAATGCAAGCCTTATCAAGCTATAAACAGTATTCTTCACAGAACTAGAACAAATAATTTCACAATTTGTATGCAAATACAAAAAAACTTGAATAGCCAAAGCAATATTGAGAAAGAAGAATGAAATTGGAGGAATCAACCTGCCTGACTTCAGACTATACTACAAAGCTACAATCATCAAGACAGTATGGTACTGGCACAAAGATAGAAATATAAATCAAAGGAGCAAAATAGGAAGCCAAGAGATAAATCCACACACTTCTGGACACCTTATCTTTGACAAAGGAGGTAAGGATATACAATGAAGAAAAGACAATCTCTATAACAAGTGGTGCTGGAAAAACTGGTCAACCACCTGTAAAAGAATGAAACTAGCAAAACCAATACAGTATTGTATAGCAAGAAGAGATACACATGTGCCCCAATGTTCATTGCAGCATTGTTTATAATAGCCAGGACATGGAAACAACCTAGATGTCCATCAGCAGATGAATGGATAAGAAAGATGTGGTACATATACACAATGGAGTATTACTCAGCCCTTAAAAGAATACATTTGAATCAGTTCTAATGAGATGGATGAAATTGGAACTGATTATACAGAATAAAGTAAGCCAGAAAGAAAAACACCAATACAGTATACTGGCACATATATATGGAATTTAGAAAGAGAGTAATGATGACCCTGTATGTGAGACAACAAAAGAGACACAGATGTATAGAATGGACTTTTGGACCCTGAGGGAGAGGGAAGAGGGTGGGATGATTTGGGAGAATGACATTGAAACATGTATATTATCATGTAAGAAACGAAGCGTCAGTTTGTTTGATACAGCATACAGGATGTTTGGGGCTGGTGCACGGGGAGGATCCATAGAGATGATATAAGGTGAGAGGTGGGAGGGGGTTTCAATATTGGGAGCTCGTGTACACCTGTGACTGATTCATATCAATGTATGGCAAAACCAATACAGTATTGTAAAGTAGAATAAAGTAAAAATAAAATTAAAAAAATCTCAAATTTAAAAAAAAAGAAGAAAGCATCACTACGAACAAAGCTAGTGGAGGTGATGGAATTCCAGTGGAGCTATTTCAAATCTTGAAAGATGATGCTGTGAAATATGCCAGCAAATTTGGAAAACTCAGCAGTGGCCACAGGACTGGAAAAGCTGTTTTCATTCCAGTCCCAAAGAAAGGCAATGTCAAAGAATGCTCAAACTACCTCACAATTGCACTCACCTCACATGCTAGTAAAGTAATGCTCAAAATTCTCCAAGCCAGGCTTCACCAATACGTGCACCATGAACTCCCTAATGTTCAAGCTGGTTTTAGAAAAGGCAGAGGAACCAGAGATCAAATTGCCAACATCTGTTGGATCATGGAAAAGGCAAGAGAGTTATGGAAAAACATCTATTTCTGCTTTATTGACTATCCCAAAGCCTTTGACTCTGTGGATCACAATAAACTGTGGAAAATTCTGAGAGAGATGGGAATACCAGACCACCTGACCTGCCTCTTGAGAAATCTGTATGCAGGTCAGGAAGCAACAGTTAGAACTGACCATGGAACAACAAACTGGTTCCAAATAGGAAAAGGAGTACGTCAAGGCTGTATATTGTCACCCTGCTTATTTAATTTCTATGCAGAGTACAGCATGAGAAACATTGGACTGGAAGAAACACAAGCTGGAATCAAGATTGCCAGGAGAAATCTCAGTAACCTCAGATATGCAGATGACACCACTCTCCTCTTCAGAAAGTGAAGAGGAGCTAAAAAGCCTCTTGATGAAAGTGAAAGAGGAGAGTGAAAAAGTTGGCTTAAAGCTCAACATTCAGAAAACGAAGATCATGGCATTTGGTCCCATCACTCCATGGGAAATAGATGGGAAACAGTGTCAGACTTTATTTTGGGGGGCTCCAAAATCACTGCAGATGGTGACTGCAGCCATGAAATTAAAAGACGCTTACTCCATGGAAGAAAAGTTATGATCAACCTAGATAGCATATTCAAAAGCAGAGACATTACTTTACTGACTAAGGTCCCGTCTAGTCAAGGCTATGGTTTTTCCAGTGGTCATGTATGGATATGAGAGTTGGACTGAGAAGAAGGCTGAGCGTCAAAGAATTGATGCTTTTGAAGTGTGGTGTTGGAGAAGACTCTTGAGAGTCCCTTGGACTGCAAATAGATCCAACCAGTCCATTCTGAAGGAGATCAGCCCTGGGATTTCTTTGGAAGGAATGATGCTAAAGCTGAAACTCCAGTACTTTGGCCACCTCATGTGAAGAGCTGACTCATTGGAAAAGACTCTGATGCTGGGAGGGATTGGGGGCAGGAGGAGAAGGGGATGACAGAGGATGAGATGGCTGGATGGCATCACTGGCTTGATGGACGTGAGTCTGAGTGAACTCCGGGAGTTGGTGATGGACAGGGAGGCCTGGCATGCTGCAATTCATGGGGTTACAAAGAGTCAGATATGACTGAGTGACTGAACTGAATTGAACTGAACTGATTGTAAAGTAAAATAAAAAAAAAAAATAAAAAAAAAGCAGAAACGAGAACACTTTTAACACCATACGCAAAAATAAACTCAAAATGGATTAAATATCTAAATGTAAGACCAGAAACTATAAACTCCTAGAGGAAAACATAGGCAAAACACTCTCTGACATAAATCACAGGAAGATTCTCTATGACCCACCTCCCAGAGTAATAGAAATAAAAGCAAAAATAAATGAGACCTAATTAAATTTAAAAGCTTTTGCACAATGAAGGAAACTACAAGCAAGGTGAAAAGACAGCCCTCAGGATGGGAGAAAATAATACCAAATGAAGCAACTGACAAAGAATTAATCTCCAAAATATACAAGCAGTTCATGCAGCTCAATACCAGAAATAAATGACCCAATGAAAAACTGGACCAAAGAACTAAACAGACATTTCTGCAAAGAAGACATACAGATGGCTAACAAACACAGGAAAAGATGCTCAACATCACTCATTATCAGAGAAATGCAAATCAAAACCATAGTGAGGTACCATCTCAAGTGGGTCAGAATGGCTGCTATGAAAAGATATACAAACAATAAATGCTCAAGAGGGTTCAAAGAAAAGGGAACCCTCTTACACTGGGGAATACAAACTGCTACAGCCACTATGGAGAGCAGTGTGGAGATTCCTTAAAAAATGGAAAATAGAACTGCCATATGACCCAGCAATCCTACTGCTGGGCATACACACTGAGGAAACCAGAATTGAAAGACACACTTGTACCCCAATGTTCATCACAGCACTGTTTCCAATAGCTAGGACATGGAAGCAACTTAGATGTCCATCAGCAGATGAACGGATAAGAAAGTTCTAATGCATTTGCACAATGGAATATTACTCAGCTTTAAACACACTTGAATCGGTTCTAATGCAGTAGATGAAACTGGAGCCTATTATGCAGAGTGAAGTCAGAAAGAAAAACACCAGTAAAGTATAATAATGCATATATATGACATTTAGAAAGATTTTAACAATGACCTTAAATGCAAGACAGCAAGAGACACAGATATAAAAACAGATTTTTGGACTCTGGGAGAAGTTTTGGTGGGATAATTTGAGAGAATAGTATTGAAACATGTATATTACCATATGTGAAATAGATCACCAGTCTAAATTTGATGCATGAAACAGGGTGCTTAAAGCTGGTGCACTGGGACGACCCAGAGGGATGGGACGGGGAAGGAGATAGGAGGGGGTGATCGGGCCGGGGTACACATGTACATCCATGGCTGATTCATGTCAATGTATGACAAAACCCACTACAACACTGTAAAGTAATTAGCCTCTAATTAAAATAAATAAATTAATTTTTTTAAAAGGAAACAATAGTTAGAACTGGACATGGAATAACAGACTGGTTCCAAATCGGGAAAGGAGTATATCAAGGCTGTATATTGTCACTCTGCCTATTTAACTTATATCCAGAGTACATCATGAGATATATTGGAA
Organism: Nanger dama; assembly: GCA_917880005.1. Classification (NCBI taxonomy): domain Eukaryota; kingdom Metazoa; phylum Chordata; class Mammalia; order Artiodactyla; family Bovidae; genus Nanger; species Nanger dama. The sequence continues at coordinate 20,813,527 of CAKJTW010000025.1, read as the reverse complement.
TGGATGAAGCACAAGGTGGAATCAAGTCTGCCAGGAGAAATATCAATAAGCTCAGATATGCAGATGACACCACCCTTATGTCAGAAATTGAAGAACTAAAGAGTCTCTTGATGAAAGTGAAAGATTTCAGGAGAGTGAAAAATTTGGCTTAAAACTCAACATTCAGAAAACTAAGATTATGGCATCCGGTCCCATCACTTCATGGCAAATAGAAGAGGAAACAATGGAAACAGTGAGAGACTTTACATTTTGGGGCTCCAAAATTACTGCAGATGGTGACTGCAGCCATGGAATTAAAAGACACCTGCTCCTTGGAAGAAAAGGTATAACCAACCTAGACAGCATATTAGAAAGGAAAGACATTACTTTGCCTACAAAGGTCTGTCTAGTCAAATATATGGTTTTTCAAGTAGCCATGTATAGATGTGAGAATTGGAGTGTAAAGAAAGGTGAGTGCCAAAGAATTGATGCTTTTGAACTGTGGCACTGGAAAAGACTCTGAGTCCCTTGGACTGCAAGGAGATCCAATCAGTCCATTCTAAAGGAAATCAGTCCTGAATATTCATTGGAAGGACTGATGCTGAAAGCTGAAACTCTAATACTTTGGCTACCTGATGTGAAGAACTGACTCATCAGAAAAGACCCTGATGCTGGGAAACATTGAAAGCAGAAGAAGAGGAGGACAGAGGATGAGATGGTTGGGTGCCATCAATGACTCGATGGACATGAGTTTGAGCAATCTCTGGGAGTTGGTGAAGGACAGGGAAGCCTAGCATTGCTGCAGTCAATGATGTTGCAAAGAATCTGATATGACTGAGCGACTGAACTGAACCGACATAATTATTGCCATTTTAAACCTTGCTTTCCAGTTGAGTTCTTAGTTCTTCCTTGTGTATTTCTTCTTTTTTTCTGATTTTCTTTTTGTAATATAAAGGTTTTCTTTCATATTATGCATTAGTTACTTTTATGGTTGTTTTGTTTGTTTTTGTGAATCTATTATATGTGTTGTTTGTGGTTACCATAGTTTTCAAGAAAGTATGTTAAGCCATAACTCTATCTGCTTGCATTAGCCTAATAGTCATATAAGTTGAAACACATTCTGAAAGATCTACATTTTTAACTCTCTCCCCCAAATTTTGTGATGTCCTATTGTACATGTACATGTGTAATCCTGTTGCTGTGTGTTTTAGTTATTATAAATGTTTTTTACATCTATATATTAGCCTATGAAAATGATCTTCAATCTTTTCATACATTTGCCTTTCCTATTGTGATTTCCCCTTATTTCCTTCTTTAGACTCAAGAAATTTTCAGCCATCATTTCTATAAATACATTTTTAATCTCTTTTTTTTCTCTTCTCTTTCTGAAAGCTATTATGCACAGGTTGGCACACTTCATATTATATTAACTTGTATGTTGTCCAGTGAATTCTGTGTTCGAGACCACTTATTTACTTTGCATTATTTAGTCTTTTTCATTGCTTCTAGATTAGTTTTTATCTCAACAGTTGTATAGTCTAATTTTGATTTGATTCCTCTGTATAGTTTCTACTACCTTGCTAGAGTGATCTGTGTTTCTGTTGATAAACTTTCTTAATTCTGTTAGCATTTTTTTTTTTACTTCCTTTTTAAACACAGGGTCTACTGGATTGGTGATGTGTGTTTCATTATGTGTTCTTTCAAGGGATTTCTTTTGTTCTTTTAATTGACAGTAGTTTCTCTTCTCTTTCATTTTTCTTAATTATCTCTGTTTCTATGAAGTTAGTAGCAACAGTAATCTGCTGTGGTCTTCAAAGGTGTTTTTATGTAGGAGCATCACTGACTCGATGTACATGAGTCTGAGTGAACTCTGGTAGTTGGTGATGGACAGAGAGGCCTGGTGTGCTGCGATTCTTGGGGTCCCAAACAGTCGGACATGACTGAGTGACTGAACTGAACTGAACTAACGTAGTGGTCTTTGAAAGCAGAGAATTGGGAGATGTCAGAAGAAGATAACATTATCTTGATTTTCCTTGGCTTTCTCTTCAACTTTTCACTCTATCTAAAGAGAACACTTCTAATTTACAGTCTAAGATGAATGATAGGTTTAAGAATAGGGACATCCTAGGAAATTCATTTGGTTGGACACATTTTATATTGATAAAGCTGTAAAGTCATAGGATGTTGAGCATAAACATTTTTACATAGACAAATAAGAAAAAATGTTTGTGGATTTGAGGTATATTTATTTTATTATTCCAAGTTTACTTTTTACTTTTAGTAGTATAGGAGAAGGCAATGGCAACCCACTCCAGTACTCTAGCCTGGAAAATCCCATGAACAGAGGAACCTGATAGGCTGCAGTCTATGGGGTTCCTAGGAGTTGGACACGACTGAGCGTCTTCACTTCCATGTACTGGAGAAGGAAATGGCAACCCACTCCAGTATTCTTGCCTGGAGAATCCCAGGGACGGGGGAGCCTGGTAGGCTGCCAGCTATGGGCTCGCACAGAGCCGGACACAACTGAAGCGACTTAGCGGCAGCAGCAGCAGCAGCAGGAGTATAAACAGTCATGAACTATATTGAATTACCTCCAGCTTCCATCATCGTCATTCACAGAGTGAATCTGATGGCAACAGTTGAGACCATTGATGTATCAGATGCATACTGTGACAAAATAAGTTATGAGAACCTATTACTTCCCATACACCAGCTCATAGAACTCCATCCACCCTACCTAAGGGTTCCAAGTAGGTGGAAAACTTCTGAAGTTAGGTGTATTATATTTGACTCACAGGATATCCTGCATACAAATTTTGTCTTTTCTAAGAACTTGAGTCCATCTGCTTCCAGAAACTCTCTGAGATGCTGATCTAAGTCCTAGTCTTTAACAATTTATAAATTTCCTCGAGAAAATTTATTGAAGCAAATAGAAATTTTAGTGTGCTTATTTCTCCTCAGAGTAGAATACCAGAAGGGTTTCCCTTTCAAAGGGTTGTGGAATCAAGACATGGAGGAAAGAAAGGCTGGTCACCTGTTTTGATGTAGCCATGTATTCAAGTCTGCTTGGCAAATACACTATCATTATGTTAAATACACTATCTTTATAATACTGATATACTTGTTTAATACTTGAGCCTCTAAAGGATTGACTGGTTTGATCTCCTTGCACAGACAGCATAAACACTGAGAGGGGGTAAATAGTCCTCCAGAAAGACAGGACTTAGCAGCAGTTTATATCCTTACTGGTATTGATCTGTGCATTTTGGTTGGCTCCTGTGCTTAAGATATATCTTATCTAACCAATCAGTTTAAAGATCACATTTTAACTTAACATCCTTATGGCCCTTGGATAGCAAGAAGATCCAACCAGTCCATCCTAAAGAGAATCAGTCCTGAATATTCATTGGAAGAATGGATGTTGAAGCTGAAGCTCCAATACTTTGGCCACCTGATGCGAAGAACTGACTCATTAGAAAATACCCTGATGCTAGGAAAGATTGAAGGCAGTAGGAAAAGAGGATGACAGAGAATGAGATGGTTGGATGGCATCACCAACTCAGTGGAGTTTGAGCAAGCTTGAGGAGTTGGTGATGGATAGGGAAGCCTGGCATACTGCAGTCCATGAGGTCACAAAAAGTCACTACTGAGCAACTGAACTGAATGGCTTATATTGATCCTTAGATTAACTTGCCACACGTTATTGTGCCTGCTGGCCATTTAAAAGTGGACCAGATGTAAGGGCTGAAGATTAATGGATCACCAGTCTTTCTTCCCTCAGGCATATGTAACAGATGTTAGTTACTGCCCTTTCCTGGATCTGAGTGCTGATAATTTATCAGACCAAGGACACATTTGAGGAATTTGGGACAAAAGATATAGTTTTAGGTTAATGGGGTGAGATGTTTATTGAAAACAAGACCGAGGTCTCAGATCCTACCCTGACTACCTAGCAATTTCTACCTTATTCCCAGTCCCTTTGTTGGATCCTCAGGGGGGAAGCCTGATGTGGGTTTCAGAACTTTCACAACAGTAGGAGAACTTATTGGGTATTATTGTTCTCCAGTTTGTGGGTCACCTGGAGGCAGGTATGGGATTTGATTTTATCAGGCTGCTATCATCTTGCTGCAGCTTTGTCTTTGTGCAGCTTCTTCTTATCTTTGGATGTGGTGTATCTTTTTTTGGTGGGTTCCAGAGTCCTCCTCTGATGGTTGTTGAACAACTAGTTTAATTTTGGTGTTCTCTCAGGAGGAGATAAGTGCATGTCCTTCTATTCTGCCATCTTGAACCAGAAGTCTCAATTTATTTTCATCTTTGTTCTTTACACTTCTGTGTGTGCACTGCCTAAGGATATACTTTCTTTCCTTGCCTTACTTTCTCTTCCTTCTTTTATCTTCCTTTAAATTTTTAATTTTTCTTTTACAGTATGTCTCAGTTTTAGAAATGTATGTTTAATCAAAAAGTCAGCATTTATCTTAGCTAAATATATAAAGTGAATGTCTATAAAATCTATAGTTTCTAAAAAAATCTATAAAGAAATTGTGTACTGTAAATAACCATTTATACTTCAAAAATGGTGTAAGTATGTTTGTGTGCTAATATGAGTATGTGTTTAAGAAAGAACTTGGGGAGAGACAGAGAGAGAGAGACAGAGAGAGAATTCAACTGGGGAAACTTTGATAACATCACAAGACTCCTTCTGATTCTGTGTGAAGCAGAGTAATAGGCTTCCCGTAATTAGGTCTTTAGGGGTTTATTTCTGGAGTCGCATAAGTTTTATGTATATTTCATCTATGAAGCAATTTAAAACTTTGCAGAGGTTTAGAAACATCCTTTAGAACATTTAAATTGTGTCCGAAAGCCTGAAGCAGGTTCTTTAGGTATTTGTAGGGCTCCACAGTGGGGTCATATTTCAGCCTGGGCTTCAGGGGCAAGTTGTCCTATTCCTAAAATTTACCACTAAATATTACTTTTCTTTCTATTTTGAACTAGAGGAATCTAACAATCTTTATTTGAACTAGAGGAATTTATCCTGTTATCATACCTGCAACCTGCATATTTCTATAGATGTCAACAAATCAGTGAATTTCTATGGCAAAATGATTACTCATCAGTAGCTGCCTCTTTAGAGGTTCAGCTACTAAAGAGGAGTCATGAAAATTGGCTACATGTAAAAAGAAAGATAAAAATATCTATTGTTGCTCCAATCTAGAGAGTCAGAACCTGGTGTGAAGGTAAGTTATTGTAAAGATAAGAACCAAATCGTATCAACTACAAGCAAGAGCTGGACTGATGGGTTAAATGTGTCAAGTTTGAAATTAAGATGTTTTTCTCACTGAAGAGAGAGACTAAATATTGGAAATGGAATTTAAGGATCTAGTCACTGAGAGGTAGGGAAAAATAAAGACTTTTGAGATCACAAGAGCAGTTTAACATGCAAAGGCATTGAGAAGGAACAGAATGGAATTTGCCCAGTAGTTATGAATTACTTTGTGTCAGTGTGTAGCTTTTTAGAGTAGCACAAAGTGTTTGAACACTCTGTTATGATTTTTAGCTACTTAAGGCTCACTACACAGTAGGGAGGGAACTCTGTGTTCTGTAGCATGAAATTCCTAACAAACAACTCTTTCCTGGTCCCCTAGCAGCAACTCTGATTCATTTGGCTCAGTCAACTGAGAACAAGATGAGCTACATGCCAGACACTGTGCTAGGGACTGTTGGTGCAGAGAAAACATGTGAGGAAGAAAACTATGACCGATTTACCTTAAAGAAATCTCATATCTAAAATAGATGATTTACCAAAGCAGTGAATAGCCAGAAAGAGACCTGACTGAGCATTATCCTACTGTGTTTGCATACGCTATTGGTTACTGTTTTGAATATTTGCTTTTCTATTATTAGGTTAAAATTGTAAAAATGAATGACTATTTATTTATTTATTTTTTTTTATGTTATAGGCTTGCTAAAAATGTTAACACAATCTCAGTTTAAAAAAATCAGTCATCTTTATAAGACAAGGAACATACCAATGCCTCCCTAAAATCCTACTTTTATGGAGTAAATTGAACCTTATGAGTGTTTTTCCTTTTTGCCACTTAATTTGCTGACATCCAAAGGATCAGAGTGTGATAAAGGACTGGAATGTTATATACTGTGATAAAGTGTATTAGGATTTGATGGTAAGATGAACATAATACCATTTGCTAGAACACTGTGTGATGTTGTTAAACTTTTCAGCTGTATATACTTGGCCATGGAAAAGATGATGACTAGATCAAAGATGTAAAAGACTCTAACGAAAGGAAGAACCATGATAGAGAGGCATAAAGGAAACTAATAATAGTAGAAACCATTATTGTGGTAATTGTATAATATATACTATCTCATTTAATCTTATCAACAAATATATGGTACAGGTGCTATCTTTATCTTCATGCTATAGCTGGGGAAGGTGATGATCAGAAATATGCCCAGGCCACCCTGGTTAGTAAGAGGCAGAGATACCATTTAAACTAAGCCTACCTCCAGGGCCTGTGTTCCTGACAATATTATGTAATATGTTTGGTAGAATATCATGTAGCATGGAGGAAGCTTATGGAACAAGGGTTATTGTAGAGATGATTTTTACAGGTGTAGGCCTGGAGAATCCCAGGGACGGGGAGCCTGATGGGCTGCTGTCTATGGGGTCGCACAGAGTTGGACACGACTGAGGCGATTTAGCAGCAGCAGCAGCATGTATAACCTCCATTATTCAATGAATTTCACATGTATCTAATGCCGTTTGGTGTCTCAAGTAGTTTACACAGTAACCCAGAAAATCTGAAAAATTCTAACAAAATGCAAATTTTATAAAAAGCTACAAAATGTGAAGAGCTGGGGATAGGAGATGAGTGTAGAATGGAGAAATGAAGTTGAGTTTGGAGTGATTCTGAGGTGACTAATTATGTCCGGAAACTGGGAAGATAGACCTGAGATTCAGAGCAAGAACCTTTTAAAGATAGGTGGACAAAGAATTCTGAAGAGGGACGGCTTTTTGGCCTTGTGGATGAAATAAGAATAATAGCTAACATTTATTGAGCTGTGATTTTGTTCCAGAAATTTTACTAGCTCCTAAAGGTAGTAACACATTTAATGGAAAGGAAATGACTGAGGTAGAAGTGTAGATTCTGAACCAGATCCGAGGATAGCTTGCAGTTTGATGGAGGGACAGGAGATCCATATGGGCCTGAAAATCCTAATGATACTTCTGAAAGTATCTTGAATGTTAAATTATGACTATATTTAAAGAACTTGTTAGTGGGTGTTAGTCACTCAGTTGTGCCCGACTCTTTGCAGCCCATGGACTGCAGTTCACCAGGCTCCTCTGTCCATGAGATTTTCGGCAAGGATACTGGAGTGGGTTGCCATTTCCCTCTCCAGGGGATCGTCCCAACCCAGGGGTCAAATCCGGATCTCCTGCACTGCAGGCAGATTCTTTACCGGCTGAGCTACAAGGGAAGAAAAGGACTTGTTAGTCTTTAGCAATTCCCATTTTTTAACTGTATGTAGTTGTGTCCCATGGCAGTGGATGTTTTGATGTAGTGTACTATCAGAAAAGTGAAAGGAGAAAGGTTATACATCTCAAAGACAAGAACTATTTTAGCTTAAATGTAATTTATTTTATGGTAGGTATTATAGTCACAAGATTCAAAAATGTTAAAAGGTACTGAATAACATACAGTAAACAGCCTCCCTTCCATTTCTGTTAATGAACTATTCATTACCTTTCCTAGAGATAACAAGTTATTCCTGTTTATTTTTCTATAGGTATTCTACATAGGAGCAAAAACTGGTGTGTGTGTGTGTGTGTGCACATGTTTGTGTGTGTGTGTGCATGTGTTTGTGGGTGTGTGTGTGTGTACAGACACATATAGTGACTCAGACGGTAAGGAGTCTGCCTGCAGTGCAAGAGACCTGGGTTCAATCCTTGGGTCAAGAAGATTCCCTGGAGAAGGGAATGGCAACCCATTCCAGTATTCTTGTCAGGAAAATCCCATGGACAGAGGAGTCTGGCAGGCACAAATCGATGGAGTCGCAAAGAGTCAGACATGACTGAGCTACTAACACACACACATACATGTAAAATATTTATACACAAAGGTTATTGTGCTTATATACTGTTCTGGACATTCGTATTGCTGTCTAGTCATTAAACCATGTCCTACTCTTCGGCAACTCCGTGGACCATAGCCCACCAGGCTCCTCTGTCCTCGGGATTTCCCAGGCGAGAATCCTGGAGTGGGTTGCCATTTCCTTCTCCAGGGGTTCTTGTCAACTACCACTGAGCTGCCAGGGAAGTTAGTTCTGAATATGACCTTTCCACTTAATAGTTCTTGACGATCTTTCCATATCAATGCACAAAAGTCTCAATCTTTTTGACAGCAGACTGGTATTTCATTATTTCCATGTCCCTTTCTCATAGAAATTTAAATTGCCCCCACATCTGCTATAACAAATGGTACTTCAATGAATCAGTTTTTAAAGAAGTTACTTTGCACATGCACAGGCATAATTGTGTGGTAATTACCTAGTGGTAAATTCTGTAGTCAAAGGTTATATGCGTGCCTTTATGATTCTATTTAACACTGCCAATTTGTCCTCCACAGAGGATGCACCAATTTATGTGTTCACTGAGAATGTATAAGAATGACTGTCTCCTTATCTTTAGAAGGCAAGGTCATTAGAAATGAAACCATGGCTCATCCCTGTAAGACATTAGTGCAGTGCTACCTAGAGGATAAGTCACAGTGAGTGATATTAGGAAATTTCTCTGAGCAGAAGTTCCTTAATAATTTGGTCATTAAGTTTCTTTCACATTTCTTTCTCTCTCTCTCTCTCTCTCTCTATATATATATATATATATATATGTATGTGTGTGTATATTATATATATATATATAAACATATAAATTACCAAATAGAGTAACAACATATCAATTAGCAATAATAGCCTCAATTCATGTATCCACTTTTGTGTGTCTAGCTAATATATATTTTGATATTCAAATTAATCTAAATTTGATTCTACTAATTTATCCTGGTAGCATCTTGGAATTGTGGAGTAGGGATAGAAATGGAAGAATAAAATTATTGTAGTTCTATCTTCATTTTGTGTTTGAGGGATAATTTAGGAGATTAGGAGCATTCTAGTTGAATTCATTTGGATTTATCTGTAAACTGGTGTAGAAATACCAGAATGAACTTTTTGGCCAACACAATAGTTATTTTTACAAACAAATGTTTGGTCTGTCAGATTGTGAAAGTAGAGAAAGTAGGTAACTCACCACTCATGGAACAGAAAAAATGAACAAAGTGTTCAAGTTAAGGCAAACAATCGGTGAATAACAATTTAATCAGCCAGCAGAAATAAGAAAGTGGAAAATATAAGTAATGCAAAGTAAGTATGTAATAACAATAAAGTATATGGAAGGAAAGAAATGAAGTACATTTATAATTGTATCTAAAGTGAATGGAGTGAATGTGCTCATAAAAAGCAATGACTGTAAAAAGAATTAACAACTTACACCCACATATATGTTATACATACTTAATGATCAGATGTTTTTATACAATTATTATTATAATAATTTGCTATAATAAAAAATGTGACCTGTAAATCTAAAGTTATATATTTTTGGTATCAAGTTACTTGATTTATGTTGAAAATGTCAACAAAAAATAGGAATTCTCTTTGGGGGAGATATTATTATTTATATATATATACCCACAATACATGTATACACATAATCAGGGCATTTATTGAATGCCCTGTTCAAATCTTTGAGATAATTTTCTATTATCTATATTTAATCAGTTCTATATAAATATTTGTAGTCGTTTTACTTGTATATCTAGGATTATTTTTATATGTTTAGTTTCTGTGTTGTTTAGTGTACACCTGTTTATGGCTGATAACCTTCTTCATAAATTGTGAATGTTATAATTAATGGACCTATTTTTATCACATTTTATCCCTGGGTCAGGAAGATCCCCTGGAGAAGGAAATGGCAACCCATTCCAGTATTCTTGCCTAGAAAATCCCATGGACAGAGGAGCCTGGTGTTCTACAGTCATAGGGTCACAAAGGACTGGACACAACTGAGTACACACAGCAAAGAGAGCTAAAGTTGGGCTTCCCAGCTGGCACTGCTGGTAAAGATCCTGCCTGCCCAACACAGGAGATGTAAGAGATGCAGGTTCAATCCCTGGGCCAGAAACGTCCCCTGGAGAAGGAACTAGCAACCCACTCCAGGATTCTTGCTTGGATATCAATATCATAAAAGTAGAATTTAAATTTAAAATACAAAATGTGATAAAAAGTAATTGTAACATTCACACTGTATGAAGTTTATCAGCCATAAACAGGTATACACTAAACAACACAGCAACTAAGCATATACAAATAATTCTAGATATACAAGTAAAACTTTATTCAGTTCAGTTAGTTTAGTAACTCAGTTATGTCTGACTCTTTGCAGTCCAATTGACTGCAGCATGCCAGGACTTCCTGTCCATCACCAAATCCCAGAGCTTGCTCAGACTCATGTCCATCAAGCCAGTGAAATCATCCAACCATCATTATGTAGAGTTAATTAAATATAGATAACAGAAAATAATCTCAAGGATTTAAGTAGGGCATTTAATAAACCTGATTATGTATATATATGTATTGTTGTGTGTATATATACTATATATAAATAATATATCTCCCCCAAAGAGAATTCATATTTTCTTGACATTTACAATGTGAATCAAGTAAACAGAACCCCAAAATATATACCTTTAGAATTAAAAATCACACTTTTTATCATAGTAAAATGAATTAGTATAATAAAATGGAATAAAAATATCTGATCACTAGGTATGCATATCTAGATACCACTTGGATTAAAGACAGAAGGAGAAAAAAATTATCTAGAAACCAGTAACAAGACATTTCATATAGAAATCTAAGTCTGTAGTAAAACAAAGTGTTTTAAATGACTCAGAGCTAGAAAGAGGATAAAGATAAAATACTAAGAAATAGTTTTTTTATTTCATGAGGTTATAAAATACCAAATAAGCTTAAAGAAATTTACAAACACAAGAACCTACATTAATGAAACAAAGTGGAAAGGACAAATCTCTCCAAAAGCATTAAAAAATTTTTTTTTAATTTTAGCAATGAGTTTATATATTCTCCAACTAATCCAATGAAGGTCTAGAGGTTGTAAAGACCTCACCAGACCTACTCCCATAATTTACATTTTAAGATAACAGAATTAGCCAGAAGGTTTAATCCAGAGACTGTCCTCAGGCAGAATACATAATACATTGCTGTTATATAATCCTTGTAAAGAGAAGGTTTAATCCAGAGACTGCCCTCAGGCAGAATACATTGTTGTTATATAATCCTAAGGAATGTAGAGAAATAAGTTTGTCCTTTTTCCTCCTTGAGAATTCCAGACCCCTCTCTCCTTGGGGACCCCTAGACTTCTTATCAACCTGCCTAGGAAATGACTCTCTCATTCCCCCCTTTTCTTTTAGGAAAATTATGTTGCCTAGGGAAAAGGGGCATCGTTTTCGTTCCGTAACTGCTTCTGAGCTGAGAAGGGGCGTTGTCCCTAAATGGGGAGGCAACATATTCTCCTAATCCTCATATTGAGGATATCTGATCCAGGGGCCCCAAGTAGTAGTTGGAGGAAGTTGCAGCAGTAGCAGGAGTTTGAGCAGCCATTTGTAACTTAAAAGCTTTCATGCGGCTAGAAACAAATCCAGTTATACAGGGCTAGAAACAAATCCAGTTACACAGTTACAGATGTAAGGCAACATAGTCATTAAAACAAGTTAAAATCAATGGAGAAAACCTGTCATAGGGGAAAACCTCTTGTGAAACTCATGAAAAGAGAAATCAACTAAGAATAGCAGTGAAAAAGTAGATAGAACTACTCATAAGGGAGACTACAGAGTTATGAAGAATTATACACTAGTAGATATATTTTTGTCACAGAAATGAATAATTTCCTTCAAAATATAAAGAATTAAAGTGCTCTCAAATCACCATATTGAACTCTTCTTTTTGACTAATCCCCTATTTTTGTCTGATATTTCTTTTGAAATATTAATATTGTCTACTAGATTATAAGATATTCTAGACTGTGAGTCAATTTCTCTACAAAATGAGCAATTAAGTTTGAACTCCACAGCCTTATGGCTTGGATACAAATTCTGGCTCAACCACTTATTTAGCTATGACCTTGACCTTAAGCAAATTACTTATTTTTTTCCTTTTTTATAACAAAAATGACAATGCTAATAATAGCAATAATTTCCTAATAAGGTTGCTTCTCAGACTAAATTAGGCAATGTACAAATAAATAATTAATAGTCATTTCGTCCTTGACTATATTCATTTATTCAACAAGTATTTCTAAACCTCATATCTCTGTGTCTGTTATATTGTAGATACTGGTATTGTAGAAGTAAACAAGAAAAAGTCCCTGCTTTAATAAATTTTTCATGCTAATGGACAAGTCAGATAATAAACATAGCAGTATAGCATGGAAAAGTGACAAGATCATTAATCTATTGTGTGGGGGTGGTGGTTGTTGTCACTAAGTTATGTCCAACTCTTTGTGACCCCATGGACTGTAGCCCACCAGGCTCTTCTGTTGATGAGATTTTACAGGCGAGAACATTGGAGTGAGTTGCCTTTTCCTTCTCCAGTGGTGGTTTGTAGCCAATAAAAATTGTTTACATTTCAGTTACACCAAATGCAATGCTCGTATTTATTTTAAACCTTAGTTAACTTGTGGTGACAAATATGATCAAAAGCTCAGGGTTCCGCAAGGAAGGCTTGGGTTTGAATCTTACCTCTGCTCTAAATTTACCTTTAATTAAGCTTACTTAATATTTTTGCTTTGATTTATTTATTGTAAAATGTGGATGATGATACCTCTCTCCCAGAACCTTGATGAGATTCAATAAATTGCATGGCATATTGCTTGTAGCTTGAAAATATGTGCATTTCTCTTCCCTTCCCCCTCTCTATTCTATTTGGTCCACTTTATTTCTTTTCTTCTTTCTTTAGTCTATTCCTTTTTATATCTTCTTTTCTTCCTATGAGTGTATGGTACTTCTACATTGGTACATAGTTGAATATAATCATAGTAGAATACTAGAATAGTATTTTATCTTAACATATTCTAATATATTACAGGTGGAAAAGAAACCGTACAATGGAATGGGAAAACCAAACCATTCTGGTGGAGTTTTTTCTGAAGGGGCTTTCTGGTTATCCAAGGCTTGAATTACTCTTTTCTGTGCTTGTCTTAATAATGTATGTGGTCATCCTTCTGGGAAATGGTACCCTTATTCTCATCAGCATCTTAGACTCCCGCCTTCACACCCCTATGTACTTCTTCCTGGGGAACCTCTCCTTCCTGGACATCTGCTACACCACTGTCTCCATCCCTCCCATGCTGGTGAGCTTCCTCTCAGAAAAAAAGAGCATCTCCTTCTCTGGCTGTGCTGTGCAAATGTTCCTTGGCTTGGCCATGGGGACAACAGAGTGTGTGCTCCTGGGCATGATGGCCTTTGACCGGTATGTGGCTATTTGCAACCCTCTGAGATATTCTGTCATCATGAGCAAGAGTTCCTATGTGCCCATGGCAGCTGGCTCCTGGATCATAGGAGTTGTCAACTCAACAGTACAAACTGGGTGTGTAGTACAGTTGCCCTTCTGCAGGAACAATGTCATCAATCATTTCACCTGTGAAATTCTGGCTGTCATGAAATTGGCCTGTGCTGATACCTCAGGTAATGAGTTCATCATGCTTGTGGCCACAACCTTATTCATAATGACACCATTATTGTTAATCATTATCTCGTACACATTAATTATTATCAGCATCCTCAGAATTCGCTCTTCTGAGGGGAGAAGCAAAGTCTTCTCTACCTGCTCAGCCCACTTGACTGTGGTGATAATATTCTATGGAACCATTCTCTTCATGTACATGAAGCCCAAGTCTAAAGAGACACTTAGTTCAGATGACATGGATGCTACTGACAAACTTGTGTCTGTGTTCTATGGAGTGATGACTCCTATGGTTAATCCTTTAATCTACAGTCTCAGGAACAAGGATGTGAAGGAAGCAGTAAAACATTTACTGAGAAGAAAAATTTTTGATAAGTAAACGGAAAAGGGACAGGGAACTTTTATAATCACAATGTAGAAATCAGTGAATCAATTTTGTTGGTTAGTTGCTGAGTCTTCTCCAACTTTTTGCAGCCCATTGGACTGTAGCCCACCAGGCTCCTCTGTCTATGGGATTTCCTAGGCAAGAATATGAATGGGTTGCCATTTTCTTCTCCAGGGGATTTTCCTGATCCAGGGATCAAACCCTCATCTCCTGCATTGGCAGACGGATTCTTTACCACTGAGCCACCTGGGAAGCCCCTGATATCCAACTAAGAGGCATTAAATTATTCTTTTCTACTTTCAACATATCTGCTTTGGCAGTTTTAATTTTTTTTTAATATATATACCTTCTGATACATGGGATCTAACTGCTTTGGTCTTACAACTAAATACTTGATATTTAAAGCTGTAAATATAAATAACTTCTGAGTCAAATCACCCACTGATAAAAAATAGAGCTTTATCTTTTCTCTGTTCCATTGGCTCACTATCCATGAAGTATTTAATGCATTGCCAATCCAAGAGGAATCTGTTATTAAGAAATTTGAATCTATCTTTTAGATGGTTTTTACATTTGATTTTTATTTGGGGTTTATATTTATTTCCTCTGTTTGTAACCTTCAATCTTAAAAACATCACCTTTGTCATTTTTTCTTTTATTTACATTATTTATTTATATGAAATGAATCGCCAGTCCAGGTTCGATGCATGATACTGGATGCTTGGGGCTGGTGCTCTGAGATGACCCAGAGGGATGGTACAGGGAGGGAGGAGGGTGGGGAGTTCAGGATGGGGAACACGTGTATACCTGTGGCAGATTCATGTTGATGTTGGCAAAACCAATACAATATTGTAAAGCAAGTAAACTCCAATTAAAATACATAAATTTATATTAAATAAATAAATATTTATTTATTTGGGTCTGTTGGATCTTAGTTGCAGCATGTGGGATATTGTAGTGCATGAACTTTCTAGTTATGGCATGTGGACTCCAGAGCTCACGGTCTCAATTGTTGTAGCACTCAGGCTTACTGGGCTTGGTTGTCCCAGTTATGTGGGATTTTAATTTCCCAACCAGAGATCGAACGCATGTCCCTTTCACTGCAAGTCAGATTCTCAACCATTGGACCATAAAGGAAGTCCCTATTTATTCTTGATCTGAGTTTGTACACTTCAGATTTTCATCTTAGACTTTAATGTTTATTTTAATATTACATCTCTTTTCTCTGTAACTGCTATCATATTAGCCTCTGAATATTAAATTTTATTTAGTTTTGATTATGTATATTTTAAAATTAAAAAAAACTTTGAGGTACTAAGTTACTTGGTTTTATTTCTCTTTGATTGCTTTAGCTTTCTAACAACAATCCCATAATACTTAATTGTTCATTTTTATTTACATTTTAAAATATTCTTGTTTTTCTATCTTATCCTTTAATTTTTTAATCTTGTATTTATTTTCACTATAAGGAAGGCATACATTTCTCCCCTTATATTTCACAAATGAGGCAGTGAGGAACATTATACAGATTATCATAACACAAAGAGAGAAACTAAGTCTATTTCTCTCGAGTCCTTTCTATTTCTATCTTTATCTCCTTGAAACGTTGTTTTAACTCTATTAGTAATTTTTTGAGAATGTTCTCTGAGAAATTTGAGATAACCATCAGTTAATTATTCCCAGATCCTATATATAACTAAAAAGAAAAAAAAAAGACCTAACTGACTTCTTCTTGGAATGGTATGCTTTCTGAAACTGTACAGGGAATAAAATGAATTCTTGGGAATTTCTTTTCTTAAAAGTTTATATATATATATATATATATATATATTATTTTTATGTTATTCTTTTACATTTACTTCTTTCATCATGATGGTGAACGAGAAGCTGCCCCCAAAGGTTTTTTTTTTTTTTTTTTTTTTGAAAAATGAGCTCACAGTTTTTCACTGATTTTCAGGTTTTCACAATAGTTGGATTCAATGCTGGTCATTATGCACCTTCCAGAGAGTGTAAAGTGAAGATTGGTCTTTCTTTGGGAACCGAGACTAGCAATTTTTGAGTTGTATTTGACTTTATTAGGACAGAAAAATGTGCCATTCAGAGGGAGATAGAATACAGAAGTGAGAGGGAATAGCTGTTTTTAGAAACTTCTGGTTGTGGCTAAGTATTTCTTATTCCTGATCACTATTTAGGCTTCACTGCTAGTCATTTGTGCCTGTTCTTCAGGGTCATCAGTGTTGATGTGGTTCTCTTTCAGTTTGTTTTATGCCGTGTGTGGATTATTTTCCCTTGTTCCCTGAACTATAGCTGGCTCTGGACTTCTTTTTACTAACTGAAAATTTGAGGAAGAGTTGACGCATTGGAAAAGACTCTTATGCTGGGAGGGATTGGGGGCAGGAGGAAAAGGGGACGACAGAGGATGAGATGGCTGGATGGCATCACTGACTCAATAGACATGCTGCTGCTGCTAAGTCACTTCAAATGGACACGAGTCTGAGTGAACTCCGGGAGTTGGTAATGGACAGGGAAGACTGGCGTGCTGTGATTCATGGGGTCTCAAAGAATCAGACACCACCGAGCGACTGAACTGAACTGATAAGGAAATTACGATGCAGAAAAGGAAACAAGAAAACCTTAGTTAGATATCTCTTTCTTCCTAAACTCCACCATAAGGAAGATTCTTTATCATCTAACTCTCTTCTTATCCCTGGTCTCCTATTATATTAATAGTGTTCACTGTGCCTCAGATTAGAATGATATCTTAAATGTATCATCACCCTGAGTTCCAATGGTGTATGATATTGTCAGAGATTGATTGTTTCCCTAGTTTGACTCCATGGACCTAGATCTGGTCCTTGGAAGTGATCACGTGTAAACCAAGATAGTTTCCATCAGCCATGGGACGAACAGTACTGTCTTAGGGTGCTGGTAGCAAAATATGATGCCAATGTTTTGTGTGTGAAACATCATGTGGTCTTGGAATGTGATGACCCTAATGGAAACAACCTTGGAATGGTGACCATATCTTTTGATTTGCTCAGAACTAATCTAATTAATACCAGCTGCTACAGTGTAATTAGTAATTACTCATTTCATGTCAAAAGTGTCCTAGTTTGGATCATCTAATGTATGGGCACACTAAACTGTAGAGCCTATTTGAGATAATGTAAGAATCAGATTCCAGGGGAGTGATAGGAATAGCAGATCATAACAGTGTGATAGCAGCATCCTGAGGAGGAGGAGGTGGACATATATTCAGCACATGTGAGATACTCCTAAGGACTCTTCAAGTTAATTGGAAGGTCGTTCATCAAATCTGGAGATTGTCCACTAGGAAAACAGGCTACAAATTAGATTTTGAGTTGTCACTGAAAATTATGTAATGCCTATCCATAATAATTACAACTTTGCATGGATCTATGAACATTCAGGCAGTAATTCACTAGAATAGTCATTATTTCTGGCAGCTCCTCATTAGGATACTAATACTGTATCATCTGTTTATTTAAAAGTGTTATTTTCTTCATTATAGAGGGACTGATAACCAACTCATCTAAAATGATATGTAAGCATTAAATAACAAGTACAAAATATGAGTCCAAAACAAAGAAACTTTGTTTTCCCACTGAAAATATTAGTTTTTCATCAGAAAATCACTTCAAAAAATAATTAAAATATTTAAAAATACAATTTAAAAGGTTATATAATATTTAGTTATTGCTAAATATTGGCTGCATTTTCCATGTTGTAAATACATATTTCTAGCCTATGTTATACTCAATAGTTTCTATCTCCCACTTTCCTGCCCACATATCCTGCCCCACTCAATACCACTGGTAAGCCCTCATTTTGTTCTGTTTGTTGTTGCTCAGTTGAGAAGTCACATCCAACTCTTTGTTACCCCGTGAATTGCAGCATGTCAGGCTTCCTTGTCCTTCACTGTCTCTTGGAGTTTGATCAAACTCATGTTCACTGAGCTGGTGATTCCATCCAACCATCTCATCATCTATCATCCCATTTTCCTTCCATCCTCAATCTTTCCCAACATCAGTGTAGAGGGGAGATCTATATATGTGAGCCTGCTTATTTTCTGTTAGATTCGCTAGTTTGTTGTATTTTTAGGTTCCATGTATAAGTGATATCATATCTGTTTTCTTTCTTTGTCTGACTGTTTCACTTAGCATAATGTCCTCTGAGTCCATCCATACTGCTGCAAAAGGCAAATATTTTATCCAAGTGTAAGGCCAGATACTACACAAATCCTAGAGGAAAACATAGGCAAAACATTCTTTGACATAAATTGTAGCAATAATTTTTTTGGCTATGTATCTTAAAGTAAAGGCAATAAAAGTAGAAATAAAAGAAAATGGAGCCTACTTAAATGTAAAGGCTTTTGAAATGAAAAAACCACTTAGTGATTAGGGGAAAATATTTGTAAAACATATGACCAAATAAGGATTAATATCCAATTTATATAAATGAATTATACAGCTCAACCTCTAAAAAGAAAACAACCTGATTTAAAAATGAGCAGAACTGAATAGATACTCTTCAAGAGAGGAAATGCAAATGGCCAACAGGTACATGAAGAGATGGTCAACATAGCTAATTATCAGGGAAATTCAAATCAAAATCATAATGAGATATCACCTCCCACATGTCAGAATGGCTTCCATCAAAAAGAACATAAATAACAAATGTTGATGAGTATGTAGAGAAAAGGGAACCCTTGTACACTGTTGGTGGGAATATAAATTTGTACAGCCACTGTGGAAGACAATATGGAAATTTCTCAAAAACTACAAATAGAACTACCGTATGACCTAGCAATTCAACTCCTGGATATACATCCAGAAAACACAAATAAACTAATTCAAAAAGATATGTGCACCCCAATGTACATAGTGGCAATATTTGCAATAGCCGAGAGTGTATGTTGTCATTCTGCTTTTTTAGGTTATATGCAGAGTTCAGTTCAGTACAGATCAGTCACTCAGTCACTCAGTCATGTGTGACTCTTTGCGATCCCATGAATTGTAGCACACCAGGCCTTCCTATCCATCACCAACTTCTGGAGTTCACTCAGACTAGCATCCATTGAGTCAATGTTGTCATCCAGCCATCTCATCCTCTGTTGCCCCCTTCTCCTCCTGCCATCAATCCCTCCCAGCAACAGAGTCTTTTCCAATGAGTCAGCTCTTCGCACGAGGTGGCCAAAGTACTGGAGTTTCAGCTTCAGCATCATTCCTTCCAAAGAAATCCCAGGGCTGATCTCCTTCAGAATGGACTGGTTGGATCTCCTTGTAGTCCAAGGGACTCTCAAGAGTCTTCTCCAACACCACAGTTCAAAAGCAGCAATTGCAGAGTACATCATGCTAAATGCTGGGCTGGATGAATTAAAAGCTGGAACCAAGATTGCTGGTAGAAACATCAACAACCTTAGATATGTAGATGTTACCACTTTAATGGCAGAAAGCAAAGAGAAACTAAAGAGCTTCCTGATGAAGGTGAAAGAGGAGAGTGAAAAAGCTGGCTTAAAACTCAGTATTCAATGCCATTCTCCCAAATCAACCCACCCTCTCCCTCTCCCTCAGAGGCCAAAAGTCCATTCTATACCTCAGTGTCTCTTTTGTTGTCTCACATACAGGGTCATCATTACTATATTTCTAAATTCCATATATATGTGTCAGAAACATGTATACTATCATATAAGAAATGAAGCGCCAGTCTATGTTCAATACAGGACACAAGATGCTTGGGACTGGTGCATGGGATGATCCAGGGAGATGATATGGGGTGGGAGGTGAGAGGGGGCTTAGGCATTGGGAGATCGTGTACACCAGTGGTTGACTTATTTCAATATATGGCAAAACCAATGCAGTATTGTAACGTAGAATAAAGTATTAAAAAAATAAATAAAAAAGCAAAAAAAAAAAACAAAAAACCCCAAAAACAAACAAAAAAAAACCACACTCAGTATTCAAAGTGAAGATCATGGCATCTGGGCCCATCACTTCATGGCAAATAGATGGGAAAAGAGTGGAAAGAGTGATAGATTTTATTTTCTTGGGCTCCAAAATCATTGCAGATGGTGACTGCAGACATGAAATTAAAAGGTGCTTGCTCCTTGGAAGAAAAGTTATGACAAACCTAGACAAGTATATATATATTTTTAACAAGTTAGATTGCTTTTGAATGAGTCAGGATATGAGGAGCTAAGGTTCAAGAGAGACAGTTAAACCTACCAAGACATTCTATTCTGAACTGAAGGGAGGCCAAGTTTCTGAGTTAAGGAAGTTAAGTGATCTCGACAGGTATAATTTATTTACCATATGAAGCACTTGCTAATTTTTAGGCTTCCCAGAATAACAGTGCTGGAAATTGAGCAAAAGGAGGTTAAATATGTTAGGTTTTATCAGTCCCATTGTGGGTATGAGATAAAAATTAAAGTCCATTGACTCTTGAAAGGGAAATCTCCCTTGTACAAACTCCAGGTTCTCAGTTTGGAACCTAGAGGGATAAATCTAAAATAGGAGATGAAACAGATATTTGGCCAAGTTCTACAAAACCTGAAATCCATCTCTAACTTATTTCAGTGACTCTTTGGATTAAAGCAGTCTTTCTCAATCTAGGGTTGTATCAAAGAATAAAGGAAATTTTCTTTGTATAAATAAAACATCATCTAGAGATTATATGTATTTTATGTATGATAAGTGGTAAGATATAAGATCAAAAGATGAAAACAGATGATTGAAAGTCTCTCAGGATGATCCAAATATAGAAGTTACCAGACCTATTTGAAAATAACCAGTGTTAACATGTACTTTTACATACATTACAAGATGACGAGTTCACTAGAGCATTTGCTGTGATATTAAAACGTCAAGTAGATATTATGGAGCTGAAAAATACAGCCAGAAGGAGCAACTAAAGATGGATTTACCACAACTTAGACAATGTTGAAGAAAGGCTTAGCAAATTGGAAGGTTAATCAGTAGAAATATCCAGACTGATGTATGGAGAAGAAAAGAATGGAAAATACAGAAAGGACTATAAAAGCTTACATGGGTCGTGTTGGAAAAGACTAGTATGTATACCTGAACACGCAGGAGGAGAGGAAAAAGGGGAAATGGAGTAGAAAAGAAATTGGCTAATACTGAATGATTTTCTCAAACTTATGAAAGACATCAAGCCTTAAACTCAAGAAGATCTATAATGTTAAGAAGGGTAAATAAAAAGAAAGCCACATTTAAGAATCTCTTTGTAAAATATTAGAAAACCAATAATAAAAATAAATATAAAATTCAGTCAAAGTAAATAACAGACATTTTTCCTCAAAGAAGTAGAGCCCAAGAAAACAAGAAAACAATCTAGAGCCCAAATCTCATCTTGTGGCCGTTTAAAAGTGGAATAAGAATGTTTTATCTTCTATTACTCTGATAACTGAGATAATTGTGGAGATTGCTGAAAATGAATGGGTCCCCTTACAAGCTCAGAGGCTATTTGGGATGGCATCTCTACAGTTCTTTTAATTGGAATGTTTGCTCTATAGTTCAAGAGCCATCTGCAGAGGAATGGAATAGGGAAATAGTCCCCTCTAGTTCTGCTTGCACAGTTATTTCTCAAGAATCAGGCCTTTTACTTAGCCAAGTCCCTTGAAATAATTACCAAAATTTTACTATTTATTTTTTTTTCCCTGAATTTCTTAATTGAACTTGGATAATTACACCCAGGAGACATGAAAACTTTCTTAACTTCTTTAGGTTTCAGAATAACAAAGTTAAATTGTTTAGGGAGTTGGAAGGTCCCTAAAAGCAGGAGACTTTAGTAGTGAAGTTCTAGGGATTGCCCTCTGGAAGAATTTTGGAGAAAATCATAGGGGATGATTTGGGCAGAACAAATCTTCATATCATTATTTCTCTCAAGAAATAATTAAACAGTTTTTAATTAACATGAGCTATGTATGTTGACATAGTGAGTCAGGCAACATTTGGGTTGATTTTTTGCGAACTAGGAGCATCCATGTCCTTTTCTATTATAATCTTCTGAATAAAAATACCTCTGCACAACCCACTTTAATACAGTTTTCATAGAATACTATAAAAATTGCAAATTTTAGAATCTTTTAGTCTTTTGAGCACTACACTAGACTCTCAGGAAAGACTTTGCTGAAGATCACCTTTAAATATTGAAGCACACTTTAACCAAACGTGAAGATGTGCATTCCGTATGCTGAGGTAAATGGGAACAGACATTAGCCATCTCCTTCTGTAATCGCAGATTTACAAAATTTATTAATAGGTCTTAACTATGCCAGGAAACCAGAATAAAGATATTTGCTTTAAAGAGAAACACTAGTTGGTAGAAAAAACATTGAGATGAAAAATGAGTTTTGAAGGTGATAAAACTTTTGACTATGTGTTCCAGATTTTCTCATTTGCCTAGACAAGTCATTGAACTCCCTCAAGTATATGTCAACTGCTTTTTTGCATTTAAAATTTTGTATCGATGTACAGTTGATTTACAATATGTGTCAGAGTCTAGTGTATGGCAAGGTGATTCAGTCAAATATATACACATATTCTTTTTCATTATGGTTTATTATAGGATTTACATATATTTTAGTTCCCTGAATTATCTGTCAATTTTAAAATGAGAAGGTTGGGTTAGGAGTTTAGAGTCTATTCTGGCTCTGACATTTAGAAAGAAAGAGAGGGATTTGTTGAAAAGAGTTTAATTATCTTAGCATTGTCATCAGAAATCATTTTAGAGGCAGAGAAAGTATAGAGTGACTTGGAGGAGGTGAGACCCTGACAAAGAGCTAAGATAAGAATGAGGGAATGAGTGGGACCCAATCTGGATGAGAAAAGGAGAAGACTTCATTGTTTTGTTTCTAAAAGTAGACAGAAGAGCAGGGGAAGGGAGAGGGAACATGAGGGCCCAGAGCCAGAAAAAGAAAACTGAGTGCTGGGTGGGGAAAACCCAGTAGCGAAACGCTCAGGGGGTGGAGGTATATGCTGACCAACGTGGATGTTAGAGACCAGGCATGTCTAACTTTTGCCTTTCTGGAAATAATTGGTAAAGTGTTTCATTTTCATACATGGATTGGAGGTTGAAATTTTAATTTGCTATGTTTTAAAAATCTGAGTCCGTGTGGGCCAGGACTACCGCAGCATAGAGGCAATTATGCTTCAGGAAAGCAGGGAGAACATGAAATCATAAACCACTATTGTGATTTTGTGAAACATTAAAGTGATCATGGAATTGGGATTATGGAGAGAGAATTTAAAGCAAGTTAATCTAGATCTTGCAAATCTGCACAAGATAGAAACTATTACCCTTCAGTTGTGTCCAACTCTTTGTGACCCCATGGATCGTAGCCCATGAGGCTCCTCTGTCCATGGGATTTTTCTGACAAGCATACTGAGGGGGTTGCCATACACTCCTCCAGGCTTTCTTCTTGTCCCATGAATCAAACTTGTGTCTCTTATATCTCTTGCATCGCTTGCAGATTCTTTACTGCTGAGCCACCAGAGAGCTGGTAAAATCATGTTTCAAAGAGGTCAAGTGATTTGCTAAATTTTGCATGCCAGTAAATAGCATGGTTGGTTTCAGAGCCTAAAATCTCATACTCTGAGGACAGTGCTCTAATTCCTTACAGAAGATGACCTTTTGGAAGGTATTTCTTCCTCTTCTAAGAGCACAAGTGATCATTGTCTTTTTCACATCTCACTGTATATTAAATACTAAAAACTAAGAGCTAATCATTTTGTTTCTTAATTCAGCTGGTTTCTTAAGATCAGAGAAATGATTAGAGAAATTTGCAGATGTATGTAACAAGTTCATAGGTCTTCAGGCTTTTATGTTGCCACAGAGAGCCAAAGTGAAAATGCATTTATCTTAACACATATCAACAACTTGCCATGTTCAAAGCTGTCATGTGTAATTAAAAATCTTAAACATGACTTATTACTTTGCTAGTACTGTCAGAAACAATCTCTTCACAAGCTCAGCATCCACTGCAGTGGCAATAGGGATACGCATATCTGGCTATAATCAGTGTGATATACTTGAACAACATAACTGTGTACAAAGAATGAAGCTGTACTTATGATTTATGGCATACAGTTATGATAAATAATTGAAATATTCAAGAAAGTTAAGATTAGAGCTGGGAAGGACAGGTACTTCAGATAGATAATTGCATATTAAAATATATAAAAATAAATTTGCATGCTAAGAATGTGGACCCACAGAGTGGTTGTTTTAGACCAGAAGGTAGAAGTAGAGTGTTGGAAGATGAGATCAGAGAAGTAGGCAATGATGAGAATGTGAGGCTTGTGTAATTTGTGACTTACTTTTTTGAACTCTATTTTGAAAGACAGTGGTTTTCAAGCATACTTCCATATGTGAACAGTTGTGAGATATATTGTAAATAATTTGCTTTACATTATGAATTACTTACCTTTGTAATAAAGGATGGGTTCAAGGTTATTCCATAGTCAAAAATGCCTTCTTGAAGACAGATGACACATAGTGTTAGAGTGAGCGCACTCTTGCTGATCTCCTTTTTATATTCCTTAGTTGTGGCATTTTCATCTGTTTTTTTTTTTCCACATAATTTTGAGACTTTTTGGAGTGCAACCAAAACCTTTCCTGTTTCAACAACAAAAAACTGTTTCTTTGCCCAGAAACTTCAGATCTTTAACTTGACTGAGGCCAGTTCATATTTTGTTTAAAGCAAATCTCAAAATATCTTACTAAGCAATACCCCTGACATAGGTTAGCATTTGTCTCTGTGTTTGCTTAGTATCTTGGGGCATATGTATATCATGTTATTGTAACTTTTAATTTACTTGTGTGTGTCTTTTATTTGATTTTGATTTGCCTGAGAGAAGAACTTGTATAACCTCACTCTAGATTCTCAGTGCCTTAGAGTGTATTCAGTAAATGTTGGATGAATGAGTGAATATTGCTAGTAATATTGGAAGGCATTGCTCCCTTTAAAGTTCCTCTAACAAAAACTCCTTGAAAGTTGGTAGAGTGTAAATTTTAAACATAGGCTGTGTATACTTTTATTCACTATTACAGATGAACAAAGAAGAATAAAATGGACAAGACAAATGCAACAGTCATTTCTAATTTTATTTTTCTGGGATTTACTCACTATCCCAAAGGTGAAATCACCATATTTGTGCTGTGCTTGCTGATGTACTTGATCACCTTACTGGGTAATATTATTCTGATCTCAGTTAGTGTCCTGGATTCTCATCTACACACACCCATGTACTTCTTCCTCAGCAACCGGTCATGTCTGGACATCTGGTACACTTCTTCTGCCCTGACTCCAAGGCTGGAAAATTTTATTTCAGGGAGAAACACCATCTCATTCTCAGGGTGTGCTGCTCAGATGTACTTCTCTCTGGCCATGGGCTCCACTGAGTGTGTGCTCCTGTCTGTGATGGCGTATGACCGATATGTAGCCATCTGCCACCCCCCTGAGATACTGCGCCATCATGAACAAGAAGATCTGTGTTCAGATTGCAGCTGGATCGTGGGCGACAGGATCCTCACTGCCCTGGTGGAAACTGTCTGTGTTGCAGCTGTCACTGTGTGGAAGTAGTGTCATCAGTCATTTCACCTGTGAGATTCTGGCCGTCCTGAAACTGGCTTGTGTAGACACTTCCAAGGTGCAGTTCATCATGCTGGTGATCAGTGTACTTCTTCCTATGCCAATGCTCCTCATTTGTATTTCTTATGCATTCATCCTCTCTAGCATCCTAAGAATCAGCTCATTGGATGGTCGAAGCAAAGCTTTTTCAACATGTGCAGCCCACCTGAGTGTAGTGGTTATATTCTATGGGACAGCTCTCTCCATGTACCTGAAGCCATCAGCTATGGATTCACAGGAAATAGATACATTTATAGCCTTGGTATATGCTGGCTTAACCCCCATGTTGAATCCTATCATTTATAGTTTACGGAACAGAGAAGTGAAAGTGGCTGTGAAAAAATTGCTGGTTAGGAGCTCTCTTTGTGCTCTTCCAGTTGCTAGTAGCAAATAATATCTGTAAATATTAATGGATAGTTAGTGCTGTCTATATATATCAAGAGATAATTGGGGTAGACACTCATTTTTAAATATGATGTGCAATTTTCTAAGTCTCTTCTTTGACTAAGCACTGAAAGACTAAGTAATTTCAATGTATCATACATAAGTTTATCTGGTCTTAAACAAATATTCTCATGATGACAAATTTTAATTTTTATTTGGGGTTATAGGGTTAAATATAATTATTTTTGTTGGTTTAATGATACTTTCATTTCTTTCTCAAGTTTTTAAAAATTGAAAATTATTGATTAATATTGTTTCAAGTCTATAACAAAATAATCCATATATGTGTGTGTGTATATGATTTTTCAGATTCTTTTCCAAAGTAGGTTATGATAAGATATTGAATATACTTCCCCATGTTTATAGTAGGTCCGTGTATTTATCTGTTTTGTATGTGGTATTAGGTAATTGGGTATCTATTAACCTCAGGCTTCTCTGGTGGCTCAGTGGTGAAGAATTTGCCTGACAATGCAAGAGGCACAGGTTCTATCACTGAGTTGAGAAGATCCCCTAGAAAAGGAAATGGCTGATGGACATCAGCAGATGAATGGATAAGAAAGCTGTGGTGCATATACACAATGGAGTATTACTCAGCTATTAAAAGGAATACATTTGAATCCATTCTAATGAGGTGGATTAAACTGGAGCTGATTATGCAGAGTGAAGTAAGCCAGAAAGAAAAACACCAATACAGTATACTAACACATATATATGGAATTTAGAAAGATGGTAATGATAACCATGTATGCAAGACAGCAAAGAGACACAGATGTATAGAACAGACTTTTGGACTCTGTGGGAGAGGGAGAGGGAGAGGGAGAGGGAGAGGGAGAGGGGAGAGGGGAGGGAGAGGGAGAGGGAGAGGGAGAGGTTGGGATGATTTGGGAGAATGGCATTGAACCATGTATACTATCTTGTAAGAAACGAATCGCCAGATCTATGTTTGATACAGGATACAGGATGCTTGGGGCTGGTGCACTGGGATGACCCAGAGAGATGATATGGGGAGAGAGGTGGGAGGGGGTTCAGGGCTGGGAACTCATGTACACCTGTGGCAGATTTATTTCAGTGTATGTCAAAACCAATACAGCATTGTAAAGTAAAGTAAAAAATAAGTAAATAAAAAATTAAAAAGGGAAATGGCAACTCACTCCAGTATTATTGCCAGGGAAATTCGACAGAGAGAGGAGCCTGGTGGGCTATATAGTCTATGGGGTTGCAAAAGAGTCAGATACAGCTTGGTAACTAAAAAACAACAGCAATCAATTAGTCCCAAATTCTCAATTTATCCATCATCCTCCTTTCATTTTTGGTAATGATAAGCTTGTTTTCTGTATCTGTGAGTCTATTTTGTAAATAAATTTATTTTTATCATTTTTTTGTAGACTCCACAAATTGATGCTATTATCTATTTGTCTTTCTCTAACTTACTTCACTTAGTATAATTTTTTCTAGGTCCAGCCATGTTGCTGCAAATGACATTATTTTATCTTTTAAAAAATTATTTTTACTTTATTTTACTTTACAATACTATATTGGTTTTGCCATACATCAACATGAATCTGCCATGGGTGTACATGAGTTTCCAATCCTGAACCCCTCCCTCCTTCCACCCCATATCATCTCTCTGGATTATCCCCATGCACCAGCCCCAAGCATTCTGTATCCTGTATTGAACATAGACTGGTGATTCGTTTCTTACATGATAGTATACATGTTTCAATGCCATTCTCCCAAATCATCCCACCTTCTCCCTCTCCCTCAGAGTCCAAAAGTCTGTTCTATACATCTGTATCTTTTTTATAGCTGAGTAACATTAAACTGTATATGTATTCCACATCTTCTTTATTCGTTCATCTGTCAGTGGACACTTAGGTTACTTCCATGTCTTGCCTATTGCAAATATTGCTGTTATGAACATTGGTGTGCATGTTTCTTTTTGAATTAGCATTTTCTCTGTATATATTCCAAGAGTAGATTTCAGTATTCTATGGCAACTCTATTATCAGTTTTTTAAAGAACATCCATACTGGTCTCCATTGTGGTTGTACCAATCTGCATCCTCACAAGCAATGTAGGAGAGTTCACTTTTCTCCACACCTTCTCTGCTGCTGCTGCTGCTGCTAAGTTGCTTCAGTCGTGTCTGACTCTGTGCGACCCCATAGATGGCAGCCCACCAGACTCCTCCATTCCTGGGATTTTCCAGGCAAGAACACTGGAGTGGGTTGCCATTGCCTTCTCCAATGCATGAAAGTGAAAAGTGAAAGTGAAGTCACTCAGTCATGTCCGACTCTTAGCGACCTCATGGACTGCAGCCTACCAGGCTCCTCCATCCATGGGATTTTCCAGGCAAGAGTACTGGAGTGGGGGTGCCATTGCCTTCTCTGATACTTTCTCTAGCATTTATTATTTGTAGACATATTGATGATGGCCATTCTGATCAGTGTGAGGTGGTACTTCATTGTAAATATAACTTAAACATTAAATTAGCATATTGGTGAGTATTCAAAATTATGTACATGTACTCCAGGAGTTGGTGATGGACAGGGAAGCCTGGCGTGTGGTGATTCATGGGGTTGCAAAGAGTTAGACATGACTGAGCAACTGAACTGAACTGAACTGAATATACAAATTAATGTAAAGAGTTGGATATAAAGAAGACTGAGCACTGAAGACTTGATGTTTTTGAACTGTGGTGTTGGAGAAGACTCTTGAGAGTCCCTTGGACTGCAAGGAGATCGAATCAGTTAATCCTAAAGGAAATTAATCCTGAATATTCATTGAAAGGACTGATGCTGAAGCTGAAGCTCCAATACTTTGGCCACCCGATGTGAACAGCCAACTCATTAGGAAGGACCCTGATGAGGGAAAAGATTGAAGGCAGAAGGAGATGGGGGTGACAATGGATGAGATGGTTGGATGGCAACGCTGACTCAATGGATGGCATTACTCACTAGTGAGCTGCAGTCCATGGGGTCGCAAAGAGTTGAACATTACTGAGGAACTGAATAACAACTGATATAATAACAGCAATATGTGAATGTAATTACTTTACTAGATTTTTAGCTAATTTACTATTAGCGTCTGTGTAATGCTGAATTGTGTCCCTTCGAAACTCTAATGTTGAAGGCCTGGCCCCCCATTCCCTACTCCCGCACATACCTAGTACCTCAGAATGCATCTGTATTTGAAGATATAACCTTTAAAAGGTGGTTAAATTGAAACGAGGCTGTTATTGTAGGCCCTTATACAATGTGATTTGTGTCATTATAAGAAAAAAACATTTGAATGCACCTAGTGAGAAGGTGACTCTCTAGAAGCCAAGCAGAGGCCTCAGAAGACTTTAAACCTGCTACCATCCTAATCTTGGACTTCTAGTTTCCAAAATTATGACCTGATAAATTTCTGTTGTTTAAGCTACCCAGTCCCTGATTTGTTATGGCAGCGTTAGCAAACTAATGAACTCTTTTTAACATAACTAAATGGAATAGAAATAATTACATATTCTCTAAATGTGTGGCTGTGTTTTAAATGTGTGGATATGTTTCTGTATGCAGATATGTGTGTGTGTGTAATGTGAACATCTATGTACAGATATAAAATATCTGCAGAAATATATCCTGAATAGAAGTAGAGTGGATGAGTTCCAGTCAAGAAAAAAAATATCAGAGAGGTTAGTGGCGTGTTGTTAGTCTTCAGATACTGACACTTTTTTTTTTTTTTGGTAAATTTACAAGAAGAGAAAAGGTGTTTCAGTGAAACTACTAGTTGTTGCTGTTGTTGTTCAGTTGCTCAGTAGTGTCTGACTCTTGTGACCCCATGGACTGCTGCACACGAGGCTCCCCTGTCCTTCACTATCTCCTGAGTTTGCTCAAACTCATGTCCATTGAGTCAGTGATGCCATCCAACCATCTCATCCTCTGATATTCCCTTCTCCTCCTGCCTTCAATCTTTCCTAGCATCAGGGTCTTTTCTAATGAGTCTACTCTTCACATCAGATGGCCAAAGTATTGGAGCTTCAGCTTCAGCATCAGTCCTTCCAATGAATATTCAAACACTATTAGTACTCTGTTTAATCCTGTTATTCCAGACACCTGGCTCCTTAAATCCAATGGTATAAATGAACTCATTAGCAATTAGAAAAAAAAAAGACATGAAAATTGTGCTATAGATATTACAATAATGAAAGCCTATTAAATGGGTGTAAATATTGAAATATGTGAAATATCTTATTATATAAACCACAATATACAAAGAATTAAAATGTATACTTAGAAATTTTCATAGCATTTGTAATCCCTCTCTGGACCAGATAGTTAAATGTACAAAACTTATTTGTTTTTTGTCATGGACTCATTAATAATATCTGTAGATTCTTTTAATGGCTTGGACTCAAGTTGAGGACTGCCCATTGGTACAGAAGAAAGAGATAGAAGATGTGCTGGGATTAACTTTAGGACACTGTTAGCAAGTTATAACAAAGATTTATCTAGTTTGTCCAAAGAGCAACAACCTCAGGTAGTTAGATTGGAGTCAATGGACTGATCAATAATTACCTGATAATAATACTTGAAAGCAATTATTTATGACTATTTGTGCAATAATAGAAAGGTGAAAGAAAGGTGGTATCATAAGTATATATAAATAAAAGCTAACACAGTGATGAGGCTTAAGATAATTATTAATTCCAACTTGTCATATTCACTCATCTGCCTTCCTTCAAAGATTAGACTTTCACTGTCTTCACAAAGTCAGAGAGAATCTGATCTATGGATGAGGAAGTAGAACTTAACCAAGCCCCTAAAACTCTATTTCTACATAAAGCCTTCCTAAAGTAAA
Source organism: Nanger dama (assembly GCA_917880005.1). Lineage (NCBI taxonomy): Eukaryota > Metazoa > Chordata > Mammalia > Artiodactyla > Bovidae > Nanger > Nanger dama. The sequence continues at coordinate 20,782,376 of CAKJTW010000025.1, read as the reverse complement.
GTTTGCATTCCTTTAAAAATTTTCTGTTATCTAGCCTTGGGTTTATTATCTCCAAGTAAGTACTTTTCTGAAACTGACTTCACCAAATATCTATAAGCCTATGATTATAATCTCACTTTGTGAAGACCTCTTAAGTCTTCTGATACAATTATAGGTGTTAGTTTTGTGGTCTGGTCTGCCTGATTTTAATAAACTTCCATAGTACACATGCTAGATAATGGTGGATTGCTCGTTATTTTATTGCCTATGACTTGTCATTCAGTTGCTAAGTCATATCCAACTCTTTGAGACCCCATGGGCTGCAGTACACCATGCTTCTCTGTCCTTCACTGTATCCTGAAATTTGCTCAAACTCGTCCATTAAGTCAGTGATGCTGTCCAACCATCTCATCCTCTGATGTTCCCTTCTCCTCCTGCCCTCAGTCTTTCCCAGCATTAGGGTTTTTCCAGTGAGCTGGCTCTTCACATCAAGTGGTGAAAGTATTGAGCTTCAGCTTCAGCATCAGTTCTTCCAATGAATATCGGTATTAATTTCCTTCAGGACTGACTGGTTTGATCTCCTTGCTGTCCAAGGGACTCTCAATAATCTTCTCCAACATCACAATTTGAAAACATCAATTTTTTGATGCTTATCCTTCTTTAAGGTCCACCTCTTACATCTGCTACTGGAAAACAAACAAAAAAAACAACACGTAACTTTGACCAAATAGACAATTGTCAGCAAAGTAATTTCTCTGTTTTTTAAATATGCTGTCTCCAGTTCAGTTCAGTCGGTCAGTCGTGTCCGACTCTTTGTGACCCCATGAATCGCAGCATGCCAGGCCTCCCGTGTTCATCACCATCTCCTGAAGTTCACGTAGACTCACGTCCATTGAGTCCGTGATGCCATCCAGCCATCTCATCCTTGGTCGTCCCCTTCTCCTCCTGCCCCCAATCCCTCCCAGCGTCAGAGTCTTTTCCAATGAGTCAACTCTTCTCATGAGGTGGCCAAAGTACTGGAGTTTCAGCTTCAGCATCAGTCCTTCCAAAGAAATCCCAGGGCTGATCTCCTTCAGAATGGACTGGTTGAATCTCCTTGCAGTCCAAGGGACTCTTAAGAGTCTTCTCCAGTACCACAGTTCAACTGTCTACATTTGTCATAACTTTTCTTCCAAGAAGCAAGAAACTGTTAATTTCATGGCTGCAGTCATTTGGAGCCCAAGAAAATAAAATCTGTCAGTTTCCAGTTTTTCCCCATCTACTTGCCATCAACTGATGTGACCAAATGCCATAATCTTAGTTTTTTTGATATTGAGTTTTAAGCCAACTTTTTCCTCTTACTAGTATTTCATAGTTGGTTATTTTGATAAATTTAATCCATTATTTTAATACATTTAATACTTATTTAATACATTTAAATTAGGATGGTGTTACCATTGTTTAATTCTTTTAAATACAATAAAAAGGAAATTGGAAGTCAAGGCTAATGGTTTCTTCTATATAAGAACTTGACCTTTCTGTGCTTTGGAAGATAGACACTGCAATGTCTAAATTATGAAGCTATCACATTCAGATGAGAAAATAAAAACCGGCAACCAATTGCTAGTAATTTTTATTATCAAAGGCAAGGGAAGAGAGAGATCGTCTCAGGACTTTTATGAGCATTCGTTCAAGGTGAAATGGTTTGATGAAGCCTGTTTTTCAAAAGTCTTATCATACTGGGCTTTTTTCCTGTAGAAAGACCAGGTCAGTCAATGTTTTCTCATACTCTTGTGATGTGATCAGGCTAAGATGTTAGGTTTAGAAAGACTGGTCATTTGACAGTATAGAGGATCAACTGAGAATGGGACAAATGAGTTAGAGGACCATGGAGACAGTGTACATAGAGGCAGTGACGAATTAGAAAGCAATCAGATGAAAAGATAGGATGAATCTGGGAATTTCATGGTTACAGTATTGGATGTGAGGATCTTTTATGTATGGATAGTCATCAACAATGATTCTACTAGTATAAGTAAAGAACTCTGATGCAGCCATTGATTGACTAAGAGGAGAAGCTTAAGGATGATGACTTCATAAAGGTAATGCTGTAAGTTGGATGACTGGTTGACTGTGTTGATGACTAGACTTCCAGGTGAAGACAGATTAGTGAAGTCCAGGAGAGAAGTCAGGAGTCAAGCTGTATATTAAAAAGTCCTTTGCTCAGAGATGGCAATTGAGCGCTAGGTGTGGATGATATTGTCTATGCAGAAGCCTGGGACAGATATCTATAAAATGACTGGCTTCATTTTTCTATAATTGGTCAGAGTTGAAGTAAAGGGAAAAGAACAGAACACTTGTGATTTGGAGTATAGAATTCCAATTTGATTTTTGTCTGCACAAGCTGAGTGAACTTAGGCTATTTTTTAAACATGCTAGTTTGATTTTTTCTTCTATGAAATACCGATAACTTATTTATTATACTTATAATAAAATTCTTTCTTGTTATTTCTGAAAGACCACCTGTCAGTCAATTTATTTTATTTTATAGTGTAATTGATAAAAATTGTTGTGTTAGTTTTAAGTTTACAGCAATGTGATTCAGTAATATGTTTGTGTATCAATTAATCTTCAAATTCTTCTCCCATATAAGTTGTTAGTAATACTGAGCAGAGTTCCCTTTTCTATACAGTATATCTTTGCTAGTTATTCTTTTCATATACAGCAGTGTGCACATGTCCATCACAAACTCCCTATCTATTCCTCCCCCCTCCCTCCTTCTCCCTTGGTAATAGTAAGTTCATTCTCTAAGCCTGTATGTCTGTTTCTGTTTTATAAGTTCATGTCTACTTTTCAGTTCAGTTCAGTTACTCAGTCATGACCTACTCTTTGCAACCCCATAAACTGCAGCACGCCAGGCATCCCTGTCCATCACCAACTCCCAGAGTCCACCCAACCCCATGTCCATTGTGTAGGTAATGCCATCCAGCCATCTCATCCTCCGTGGTCCCCTTCTCCCCTCACCTTCAATCTTTCCCAGCATCAGGTTTTTTTTCAAATGAGTCAGCTCTCTGCAATCAGGTGGCTAAACAATTGGAGTTTCAGCTTCAACATCAGTCCCTCCAATGAGCACCCAGGACTGATCTCCTTCAGGATGCACTGGTTGGATCTCCTAGCACTCCAAGGGACTATCAAGAGTCTTCTCCAACACCACAGTTCAAAAGCATCAATGCTTCTAGATTCTGCATAAAAGTGATATCATACAGTGTTTGTCTTTCTCTGTCTGACTTACTTTACTCAGTATGACAATCTATATGTCCATCCATGTTGCTGCATATGTCATTATTCCATTCTTTTTAATAGTGGAGTAATATTCCTTTCTGTATGTATATCACCTCTTTATCCACTCACCTGTCAATGAACACTTAGGTTGTTTCCATGTCTTGGCTACATAGTCAGTTTTTGATCTTTATTCTGGCTAGATTCTAAATTCAACTCATTTGAATTTACTTGTGATTTCAATTATATTGAGCAGCACCTGTTACTTTATTTCATGTCTAGTCCTTTCACTCGGGCAGAGATCAAATTGCCAACAATCTGTTGGATCATAGAAAAAGCAAGAGAATTTCACAAAACAAAACAAAACATCTACTTCTGCTTTATTGACTATGCCAAAGCCTTTGACTGTGTGGATCACAACAAACTATGGAAAATTCTTAACAAGTTGGGAATACCAGACCATCTTACCTGCTTCCTGAGAAATCTGTATGCAGATCAAGAAGGAACAGTTAGAACCGGATATGGAACTACAGACTGGTTCCAAATTGGGAAAGGAATACATCAAGGCCGTATATTGTCACCCTGCTTATTAAACTTAAATGAAGAGCACATCATGAGAAACGGTGGCTGGAGGAAGCACAAGCTGGAATCAAGAATGCCAGGAGAAATATCAATAACCTCAGATATGTAGGTGATACCACCCTTATGGCATAAAATGAAGAGGAGCTAAAGAACCTCTTGATGAAAATGAAAGAGGAAAGTGAAAGGCAGGCTTAAAACTCAGCATTCAAAAAACTAAGATCATGGCAGGTAATCCCTCCACTTCATGACAAATAGATGGGGAAACAATGGAAACAGTGACTGACTTTACATTCTTGGGCTCCCAAATCACTGCAGATGGTGACTGTAGCCATGAAATTAAATACACTTGGTCCTTGGAAGAAAAGCAATGACCAATCTAGAGAGCATATTAAAAAGCAGAGACATTACTTTACCAACAATGGTCTGTCTAGTCAAAGCTTACGGATATTCCAGTAGTCATGTATAAATATGAAAGTTGGAACATAAGGAAAGCTGAGCGCTGAATAATTGATGCTTTTGAACTGTGGTGTTGGAGAAGACTCTTGAGAGTTCCTTGAGAGCAGGGAGAACCAACCAGTCAATCCTAAATGAGATCAGTCCTGAATATTCACTGGATGGACTGATGCTGAAGCTGAAACTCCAATACATTGGCCACCTGATTTGAGACCTTTTTCTTTGGAAAAGACCGTGATGCTGCGAAAGATTGAAGGCAGGAGGAAAAGGGGAAAACAGAGGATGAGATGGTTGGAGAGGATGAGATGGTTGGATGGCATCACTGACTAAATGGACATGGGTTTGGGTGGTCTCTGAGAGTTGGTAATGGACAGGGAAATCTGATGTGCTACAGTCCATGGGCTTGCAAAGAGTAGGACATGCACTGACTAAACTGAACTGATAGTATTCTATATCCAATGTACATATATTTCAAAGTTAACATTTTTTCATTTATCATTCTTAGAATCAGCACTGATTTCATTTTAGTGGAAAATTGAATTTAGGTCTGGCAATAGATTTACAGTAACTATTAACATATCACTGCTCCCAGGTGTTCTCAGTGGTCACAAGTGGGGAATAAATGTGCTTTTATATGCACCTATGGCTGATGCCAAGACTCTGATTGTGATGCTTCAGGAGCAGCTGGACACATCAATGAAGAGATCCAGTTGATGGACGAAGAAGAGAACATAGAGCAGCAGGCCGAGGAGACTGAGAGCAGGGAGGGCAGGGGGAGCTTAGGCAGCCTCCGTCGTTTTAAATCAGTGAGCTCCTCAACCTGCATCCTGCCTCCTCAGGTGCTGGCTCCTGCCTGCCCCTGCCCAAGCCCAGAATGAGGCAGCACAGCCCGGCATGGGAGGGAGTCCAGGTGGGCATCATGACTCTGGTGTGTGTCTGCCTCCTCCCTGCCACATTCTTCCCCCAGGACACGGGTTTTCTTTATTTTGTTTGCTTTTTGGTTTTTCTCTTTTACTTAGAAGAAAATCAGGTACATTTGCTATGCTCAGAGGTCTACAATTTTTTAAACTGCCTAGTCTTTAGTCATTCCACAATGGCACAGCGACAAATTAGTCTTGATATTTGGACCACAGGCTTAGCATGTCATCCTGAACTCAGCCAGAGCCTACCTCTATAACGTTGGGCCTTGCCTGTGCTGGGCACAGCAGCTGCAGGGAAGTTTCTGTTCTCCAGGAGCAGACAGCTTCGTGAAAGTAACCATAGGCAGCTCTCATGGCGTGGGAAAGCCGTGCTGCACATTTTCCATTGGGGCTGCCTGGCTGCAGGGTGCAGGGCATGCGGTGGGAACAAAATCAAGAATCTACACTGCTCTGCTTGCTGATGGACCTGGCCGTGTACTCAGGCCAGCTTTTCATGTGAAACCAGGTTAAAAGCCCGGTGCCCCAGGGCCCCTGGGAAGAGGTTGGGCTGCCTCACTTTTCTGAGTCTAAAAATGGGATGATGACCTAGGTAGGGCTTTTGGTGACAGAGTGTGTGGCTCTAAAGCACATGTTCCAGCTTTCTTGTGTGTTTAGCTTGGTTTTTGTGAGTGCATTGCTATTTACCCCATGAAATCACGGGTACAACACCCTGCTTTGTAACTGGACTTGTATTATCACTTTTTTCTATGACCACCCATTTCATGTTAGCTGCATTGTTAGTCAGCTTATAATTTAATTAACCGTGAATCCTTTTAGCGGCCTGTGAAGTGGTAACTAGTACATTTTGTGGTCTTTTGACACACAATTTTTATAATTTGCATCATTGGCTAATTAGTTGATATTTAAAATTCTTTGAGAATTTCTCTGTAGTTTCATGCTTGATTTCTTTCCAAATATTTGTTAAAGAACAGTTCTGTATGTTTTCCTTGCTGTTGGAGTTCTCTGACGGTGTGTCTGCTTTCATCATTGGTTTAGATTTCCTGTCTCATCCTGTTGTCTGCTTAGTTGTCATCAATCCAGAACCCTCCACCCCCACCCCGAGGCGTTAGTTTACCCATCCATCTCCCCTCCCTCGCCCCCCCACTTGCTGTGGTCTTAGTAGTGCTGTGGTCCACAACGTGTGTCCCCTTAGTCAGGTCTATGCTTTGTCTTCATGTCTCATTAAATGGTGTTTTTCCCCCATAGCAGTAAGTTGAATTGGTGTATCAGTATGCAGTTACAGGAGAAGGCAATGAACCCACTCCAGTACTCTTGCCTGGAAAATCCCATGGATGGAGGAGCCTGGTGGGCTGCAGTCCATGGGGGTGCTAGGAATCGGACACGACTGAGCGACTTCACTTTCACTTGTCACTTTCATGCACTGGAGAACGAAATGGCAACCCACTCCAGTGTTCTTGCCTGGAGAATTCCAGGGGCTGGGGAGCCTGGTGGGCTGCCATCTTTCGGGTCACAAAGTTGGATACGACTGAAGTGACTTAGCAGCAGTATACTGCTTTCTATGAAAACACTAATTTACAAAGATGAGACAATTCATTCAAAATAATAGAATATTTACAATCAACAAAACTAAAAGCTGGTTCTTTGAGAGGATAAATAAAATAGATTAGCCATTAGCCAGACTCATCAAGAAAAAGGCAGAAGAATCAAATCAAAGAATTAGAAGTGAAAATGGAGAAATCACAACAGACAACACAGAAATACAAAGAATCACGAGACTACTAACAGCAATTATATGACAATGAAATGGACAACTTGGAAGAAATGGACGAATTCTTAGAAAAGAATTCTGAAACTGAGCCAGGAAGAAATAGAAAATCTCAACAGATCCATCACAGGCATGGAATTCAAAATAATAAACAAAATCTCCCAATAAACAAAAGCCCAGAACCAGATGGCTTCATAGGTGAATACTACAAAAATTTAGAGATGAGCTAATACCTATCCTACTCATACTCTTCCAGAATATTGCAGAGGAAGATAAACCCCCAAACTCATTCTATGAGGCCACCAACACTCTAATACCAAAACCAGACAAAGATGCAACCAAAAACAAAACAAAACAAAACAAAACAAAAAGAAAGCTACAAAGGTGGTAAGAATACACAGAAGAACTGTACAAAGAAGATCTTCACAAACCAGATAATGAAGATGTGATCACTCACACTCACCTAGAACAGACATCCAGGAATGTGAAATCAAGTGGGCCTTAGAAAGCATCACTACAAACAAAGCTAGTGGAGGTGATGGAATTCCAGTTGAGCTATTTCAAATCCTGAAAGAGGATGCTGTGAAAATGCTGCACTCAATATGTCAGCAAATTTGGAAAAAGTCAGCAGTGGCCACAGGTCTGAAAAGGTCAGTTTTCATTCCAATTCTAAAGAAAGGCAATGCCAAAGAATGCTCAAACTACCACACCATTGCAATCATCTCACATGCTAGGAAAGTAATGCTCAAAATTCTCCAAGCCAGGCTTCAGCAATACATGAACTGTGAACTTCCAGATGTTCAAGCTCAATTTAAGAAAAAACAGAGAAACCAGAGATCAAAAATCCAACATCTGCTGGATGATTGAAAAAGCAAGAGAGTTCCAGAAGAACGTCTATTTCTGCTTTATTGACTACGCCAAACCCTTTTGGATCACAATAAGCTGTGGAAAATACTGAAAGAGACAGACATACCAGACCAGTTGACTTGCTCTTGAGAAACCTGTATGCAAGTCAGGAAGCAACAGTTAGAAATGGACATGGAACAACAGACTGGTTCCAAATAGGGAAAGGAGTACATCAAGGCTGTATATTGTCACCCAGATTATTTAACTTCTACACAGAGTATGTCATGAGAAACACTGGGGTTGAGGAAGCACAAGGAGGAATCAAGATTGCTGGGAGAAATATCAATAACTTCAGATATGCAGATGACACCACCCTTATGTCAGAAAGTGAAGAAGAACTAAAGAGCCTCTTGATGAAAGTGAAAGAGGAGAGTGAAAATTTTGGCTTAAAATTCAACATTCAGAAAACTAAGATCATGGCATCTAGCCCCATAATTTTATGGCAAATAGATGGGGAAACAGTGGAAACAGTGGCTGTCTTTATATTTTGGGGCTACAAAATCACTGCAGATGGTCACTGAAGCCATGAAATTAAAAGACACTTACTCCTTGAAAGGAAAGTAATGACCAATCTATACAGCACATTAAAAGCAGAGACATTACTTTGTCAGCAAAGGTCTGTCTATTCAAGGCTATGTTTTTCCAGTAGTCATGTATGGATGTGAGAGTTGGACTATAAAGAAAGCTGAGCACCAAAGAATAGATGCTTTTGAACTATGGTGTTGGAGAAGACTCTTGAGAGTCCCTTGGACTGCAAGGAGATCCAACCAGTCCAACCTAAAGGAGATCAGTCCTTGGTGTTCATTGGAAGTACTGATGTTGAAACAAAACTCCAATACTTTGGCCACCTGATGCAAAGAGCTGACTCATTTGAAAAGTCCCTGATGTTTGGAAAGATTGAGGGCAGGAGGAAAAGGGGACGAAAGAGGATGAGATGATTGGATGGCATCACCAACTCATTGGACATGGGTTTGGGTGATTTCCAGCCATTGTTGATGTACAGGGAAGCCTGGTGTGTTATGGGGGTCACAAAGAGTCGGACACGACTGAGCTACTAACTGAACTGAACAGGCAAATATCACTGATGAACATAGATGCAAAAATCCTCAACAAAATTCTGGCAAACATAATCCAGCAACATATTAAAAAATCATACATCCTGACCAAGTGAACTTTATCTCAGAGATGCAAGGATTCTTCAGTATTCACACATCAATCAATGTGATAAACCACATTAACAAATTGAAAGATAAAAACTGTGTGGTTATTTCAGCAGATGCAGAAAAGCCTGTGACAAAATTCAAGAAGCATTTATGATAAAAACTTTCCATAAAAATGCATAGAAGCCATATATGATAATAAAAGCCATATATGATAAACCCAGAGCAAACATTATCTTCAGTGGCAAGAAATTAAAAGCATTTCCCCTAAAGTTAGGAACATGACAAGGCTGCCCACTCTCACCACTATTTGCAACATAGTTTTAGAAATTTTAGCCAGAGCAAATAGAGAAGAAAAAGAAATAAAAGGAATCCAGATTGGAAAAGAATTAAAACTCTCACTGTTTGCAAATGACGTGATCCTCTACAGAGAAAACCCTAAAGACACCACCAGAAAATTACTAGAGCTAATCAAAGAATATACCTAAGTTGTAGGATATAAATTAATACACAGAAATCCCTTGCATTCCTATACACTAACAATGAGAAAACAGAAAGAGAAATTAAGGAAACAATCCCATTCATTATTGAGATGAAAAGAATAAAGTATTTAGGAATAAATCTACCTAAAGAAACTAAAGACCTATATATAGAAAACTATAAAACACTGATGAAAAAATCAAAGATGACACAGACACAAATAAATGGATGGAGAAATATACCATGTTCATGGTTTGGAAGAATCCATACAATGAAAATGAGTATTCTACTCAAAGCAATCTATAGATTCAATGCTAGCCCTATCAAGCTACCAATGGTATTCTTCACAGAACTAGAACAAATAATTTCATAATTTGTATGGAAATACAAAAAAAAAGACTTGAATAGCCAAAGCAATATTGAGAAAGAAGAATGAAACTGGAGCACTCAACCTGCCTGACTTCAGACTATACTACAAAGCCACAATCATCAAGACAGTATGATACTGGCACAAAGACAGAAATATAAACCAATGGACCAAAATAGAAAGCACAGAGATAAATCCGCACACTTCTGGACACCTTATCTTTGACAAAGGAGGTAAGGATAGACAATGAAGAAAGACAATCTCTTTAACAAGTGGTGCTGGAAAAACTGGTCAACCACCTGTAAAAGAATGAAACTAGCAAAACCAATACCGTATTGTAAAGTAAAATAAAAAAAAATGAAACTAGAACACTTTGTAATACCATACACAAAAATAAAATCAGAATGGATTAAATATCTAAATGATTGACCAGAAACTATAAACTCCTAGAGGAAAACATAGGCAAAACACTCTGTCATAAATCACGGCAAGATTATCTTGGCCCACGTCCCAGAGTAATGGAAATGAAAGCAAAAATAAACAAATGAGACCTAATTAAACTTAAAAGCTTTTGCACAATGAGGGAAACTACAAGCAAGGTGAAAAGACAGCCTTCAGGATGGGAGAAAATAATACCAAATGAAGCAACTGACAAAGAATCTCCAAAATATACAAGCAGTTCATGCAGCTCAATACCAGAAATAAATGACCCAATCAAAAACTGGGCCAAAGAACTAAACAGTCGTTTCTGCAAAGACATACAGATGGCTAACAAACACAGGAAAAGATGCTCAACATCACTCATTATGAGAGAAATGCAAATCAAAACAACAGTGAGGTACCATCTCAAGTGGGTCAGAATGGCTGCTATATAAAGGTCTACAAACAATAAATGCTCGAGAAGGTGCAGAGAAAAGGGAACCCTCTTACACTGGGAATACAAACTGCTACAGCCACTATGGAGAGCAGTGTGGAGATTCCTTAAAAAATGGAAAATAGAACTGCCATATGACCCAGCAATCCTACTGCTGGGCATACACACTGAGGAAACCAGAACTGAAAGACACACTTGTATCCCAGTGTTCATCACAGCACTGTTTCCAATAGCTAAGACATGGAAGCAACTTAGATGTCCACCAGGAGATGAATGGATAAGAAAGTTCCAATACATATACACAATGGAATGTTACAAAGCTAGTAAAAAACACATTTGAATCAGTTCTAAAGGAGTGGATGAAACTGGAGCCTATTATGCAGAGTGAAGTAAGTCAGAAAGGAAAACACCCGTAAAGTATAATAATGGATATATATGACATTTAGAAAGATTTTAACAATGACTCTAAACGCAAGACAGCAAAAGAGACACATATATAAAAACAGATTTTTGGACTCTGGGAGAAGTTTTGGTGGGATAATTTGAGAGAATAGCATTGAAACATGTATATTACCATATGTGAAATAGATCACCAGTCCAAATTTGATGCATGAAACGGTGCTTAAAGCTGGTGCACTGGGACAGCCTAGAGGGATGGGATGGGGAAGGAGATAGGAGGGGTGATCGGGCCGGGGTACACATGTACATCCATGGCTGATTCATGTCAATGTATGACAAAACCCACTACAGCATTGTAAAGTAATTAGCCTCTAATTAAAATAAATCATTTAATTTTTTTAAAAAAGGAAACAATAGTCAGAACTGGACATGGAATAACAGACTGGTTCCAAATTGGGAAAGGAGTACATCAAGGCTGTATATTGTCACCCTGCCTATTTAACATATATCCAGAGTACATCATGAGAAATGTTGGACTGGATGAAGCACAAGGTGGAATCAAGTCTGCCAGGAGAAATATCAATAAGCTCAGATATGCAGATGACACCACCCTTATGTTAGAAAGTGAAGAAGAACTAAAGAGTCTCTTGATGAAAGTGAAATATTTCAGGAGAGTGAAAAATTTGGCTTAAAACTCAATATTCAGAAAACTAAGATCATGGCATCCAGTCCCATCACTTCATGGCAAATAGATGGGGAAACAATGGGAACAGTGAGAAACTTTATATTTTGGAGCTCCAAAATTACTACAGATGGTGACTGCAGCCATGGAATTAAAAGACACCTGCTCCTTGGAAGAAAAGGTATAACCAACCTAGACAGAATATTAAAAAGTAGAGACATTACTTTGCCTACAAAGGTCTGTCTAGTCAAAGATATGGTTTTCAAGTAGCCATGTATATATGTGAGAGTTGGACTATAAAGGAAGCTGAGTGCCAAAGAATTGATGCTTTTGAACTGTGGCACTGGAAAAGACTCTGAGTCCCTTGGACTGCAAGGAGATCCAATCAGTCCATTCTAAAGGAAATCAGTCCTGAATATTCATTGGAAGGACTGATGCTGAAGCTGAAACTCTAATACTTTGGCCACCTGATGTGAAGAACTGACTCATCAGAAAAGACCCTGATGCTGGGAAACACTGAAGGCAGAAGAAGAGGAGGACAGAGGATGAGATGGTTGGATGCCATCACCGACTTGATGGACATGAGTTTGAGCAATCTCTGGGAGTTTGTGAAGGACAGGGAAGCCTAGCATTGCTGCAGTCCATAATGTCACAAAGAATCTGATAGGACTGAGCGACTGGACTGAACTGATATAATTATGGCTGTTTTGAACCTTGCTTACCAGTTGAGTTCTTAGTTATTCCTTGTGTATTTCTTTTTTTTTTTCTGATTTTCTTTTTGTAATTTAAAGATTTTCTTTCATATTATGCATTGGTTACTTTTATGGTTGTTTTGTATGTTTTTGTGAATCTATTATATGTTTTGTTTTGTTTACTGTAGTTTTCAAGTAAGTATGTTAAGCCATAACTCTATCTGCTTGCATTAGCCTAATAGTCATGTAAGTTGAAACACATTCTGAAAGATCTACATTTTTAATTCTCTCTCCCAAATTTTGTGATGTCTTATTGTACATGTACATGTGTAATCCTGTTGCTGTGTGTTTTAGTTATTATAAATGTTCTTTTACATCTATATATTAGCCTATGAAAATGATCTTCAGTCTTCTCATACATTTGCCTTTCCTATTGTGATTTCCCCTTATTTCCTTCTTGAGACTCAAGAAATTTTCAGCCATCATTTCTATAAATACATTTTTAATCTCTTTTTTCTCTCTTTTCTTTCTGGAAGCTATTTATGCACAGGTTGGCACACTTCACATTATATTATCTCGTATGTTCAGTGAATTCTGTGTTCGAGATCACTTATTCACTTTGCATTATTTAGTCTTTTTCATTGCTTCTAGATTGGTTTTTATCTCAACAGTTGAATTGTCTAATTTTGATTGATTCCTCTGTATAGTTTCTACTACCTTGCTAGAGTGATCTGTGTTTCTGTTGATAAACTTTCTTAATTCTGTTAGCATTTTTTTACTTCCTTTTAACTCAGGGTCTACTGGATTGGTGATGTGTGTTTCATTATGTGTTCTTTCAAGAGATTTATCTTGTTCTTTTAATTGACAGTAGTTTCTCTTCTCTTTCATTTTTCTTAATTATCTCTGTTTCTATGAAGTTAGTAGCAAAAGTAATCTGCTGTGGTCTTGAAAGTTGTTTTTATTTGGAGCATCCTCAAGTATACTATGTGAGTCCAATATTTTTGATGCAATTGCCACTTTGTGTATGGATGTCAGCCATGTTATTTCTGGAGTGTGCTGGATGTAATCCACTTGATAGAAGGGGTATAATTGATACTGTGGTATCCAGAGCCTGCACTGGGTTTTGGATGTGTCTTCCTCTTTGCTTTAAAGCTATCACAGCCCGGATTGGAGGCAGGGCCCCTCTTAGCTTAATAGTTGTTGCAGCCTTGTTGGAGGCAGGGTTTGCTCCCTAGCTGTTGAAGTAATAGTCCTGAGTATCCGGTTCTGTTTGGCTCTGTTGCACTTAAGTGTGTAGTCCATCCAAAAGGAGATGAGCCCTGAATCAGATGAGGCCCATGTGGGCACAGTGAACCTATTCACTGCTGGTGCAGGTGTCTGGAGCCATCCTAAGGTCATAGCCCTTTCTCTTTGTGTTTGTCCCTGGTGTAGTGCTTGTTGGTTTGGGGAAATGAAGTGCTGTGGCTGTAGGAATCAAGATGGTTGTGCAACCCCTTGGAGACTGGCTGTCTCTGTGGCACTGCTCTCTTAGGAGCCACCTGCCTTAAGTTTGGCTCCAAGTTAGGTGTGGTGTGGACAGAACTATAGGACTTCTCTTAAGAAATGAGTCACTGTGTATTTTTTTTTAAAGAGCTACCTGACAGATTCTGTCATTCCATCCAGCGTGAATACCAACAAAGTCTGATGCTGCCAGACCCACCCATGAGCCTGTCCTTACAGTGTACTCACTGACAGTGCACTCTGAGGTTCAGTCTGGACCATATCCGAAGCTCCCCAGATGTCCCCTTGCAGATAGATAAGTCTTCTTCCAGGACAGGCCTGACCAAAATTTAGAGCCTAGCCACCATGCATGCCAGCAGTTGCATGCATTTTGAGTTGGGAAGTGCAAGGAGGTGGCAGTCACCAGTAATGATCTCTCTCTGCCCTGATTTCTAGGCAGCCAGCGCATCCTGCCTGGTTATGTGGGGATATTTCCTGTAACTTTGGTTATAGAAGAGATCTTCTGCCAGGTTCCAGTTGGCTTTCTGTGAGAATTGTTCCACATGTAGACGTATTTTTGATGTGTCTGTATGAGTAGGTGAGCTTCACATTCTCCTACTATACCATCTTGATCCTCCCTGAGTAGTAATAGATCCTTTGTATATTCTCTGTCCCACTATAACCTTGCAATATACCATAGTTTCTATAAATGTTTTTAGGTCTATTAAGAGTCCACTGAATAGGATACTTATTGCTTAGTTGATGAATTTATTGAAACTGGCTAATTGAACTGAAAATAGAATATACCATTGGAGAGATATGTTTATTATGCTAAGGTGAATGAAAAGATAAAACTACTGAAAATAAAGTCATAGACAAAAAAATAAAAGAGAGAAATTGTGGAGAAAATGAGAGATTCACTCCTATTAAATAGGAGAAGTGGATTTTTGCTGACTGCCAGATGTAATTTGACTTTATGTGTTAACTGGAAGGCTTTATGATACTTCTGAGAAGAAGAAAACCATTCAGAAGTGATGTTCAAGATATATTTTTTTCACTCAAAGATCATAAACCCCAGGGTACAGAGAATCAATATGCTATACTAAGGAATGGAAAAGAAAAGACAAATAAGCTTTGCATCTTACTCTTGAGTAGTGTTAAATCACATGGCAGAGAATGAGGTAATGAAGCTATTATACGTTATGATAAAACCTATTTTAAAGCTAAAAACAGTAGTCACAGAGAAATGTAGGTGATGGTATAGTAGGAGGATGTGGAGCTAACCTCCAACAAAATCTTGTGTGCACCAGGACCCAGAGGCCCTACAGAGAGTGAGCCAGACTTGCCTTTGAGAGTGTGAGTATCTTCTGTGGAGACACAGGTCAGCAGTGGCCTGTAGCAGGGACAGGGCCTCTGGGTGCAGCTACCTGGGTCACACAGCCTATGGCATAAGCCCTCTTTAGGAGATCGCCATTAACTCTACCATAGAGCCACCAAGCAGATGACCCACCAACTGCAGAACAATTATACCAAATATTTCTCACACTGTTAAGAAAGTTCTAGGACCCACAACAAATTTCCCAACCTGAGGATCTGGCAAAGGGACTGAGAACCCCCAGGAATTTGACTTTGGAGGCCAGTGGGATTTGATCACAGAACTTACACAGGACTGGGGAAACACACTCTTGGAGGGCACAGAGAATGCCTTGTACGCAGTAGGACTCAGGAGAAAGTAACAGTGACCCCACAAGAGACTGACCCGCACTTGTCTGTGTGTCCAAGGGTCTGGTGAAGGCGTAGGTCGACAGTGGCCTGCTGTAGGGTCAGGGGCACTGAATGCAACAGTGCCTGCACATGACCTTTTACAGGAGGTCACCATTATCTTCATTACCCCTACCATAGTTTGGTCTCAGGTCAAACACCAGGGAGGGAACAGAGCCTTGCCCATCAACAGAAAAAATGGATTAAAGATTTACTGAACATGGCCCTGCCCATCAGAAGGAGACCTTTTCCCCCACAGTCAGTCTCTCCCTTCAGGAAGGTTCATAAAGCTCTTATACTTATCTATCAGAGGGCAGACTGACTGAAAATCACAATGACAGAAACTAAGCAAACTGATCACATGAACCACAGCCTTGTCTAACTCAATGAAACTATGAGTCATGTCATGTAGGGCCACCCAACATGGATGGGTCATGGTGGAGATTTCAGACAAAACATGGTCCACTGGAGAATGGAATGGTAAGCCACTTCAGTATTCTTGCCTTGAGAACCCCATGTTAGTATGAAAAGGCAAAAGGATATGACAATGACAGATGAACTCCCCAGATCATAGGTGCCCAATATGCTACTGGAGAAGATTGGAGAAATAACTCCAGAAAGAATGAAGAGACAAGCCAAAGCAAAAAACAAAACAAAACAAAACAAAACAAAACCCAGTTGTGGATGTGACTGGTGGTGGAAGTAAAGTTCAATGCTGTATCAGAACAATATTGCATAGGAACCTGGAATATTAGGTCCATGAATTAAGGTAAATTCAATTCAGTTAAATTGCTCAGTCGTGTCCAGCTCTTTGAGACACCATGGCCTGTAGCACACCTGGTTTCCCTGTCCATCACCAACTCCTGGAGCTTGCTCAAACTCATGTCCATTGAGTTAGTGATTCCATCCAACCATCTCATCGTCTGTCGTCCCCTTCTCCTCCTGCCTTCAGTGGTTCCCAGCATCAGGGTCTTTCCAAATGAGTCAGTTCTTTACAACAGGTGGCCAAAGTATTAGAGTTTCAGCCTCAAAATCAGTTCAGTTCAGTTCAGACGCTCAGTCATATTCCGACTCTTTGCGACCAATGAATCGTATCATGCCAGGCCTCCCTGTCCATCACTGACTCCTAGAGTTCACTCAGACTCACATCCATCAATTTGGTGATGACATCCAGCCATCTCATCCTCTGTCGTCCCTTCTTCTCCAGTCCCCAATCCCTCCCAGCATCAGAGTCTTTTCCAATGAGTCAACTCTTGGCATGAGGTGGCCAAAGTACTGGAGTTTCACCTTTAGCATCATTCCTTCCAAAGAAATCCCAGGGCTGATCTCCTTCAGAATGGACTGGTTGGATCTCCTAGCAATCCAAAGGACTCTCAAGAGTCTTCTCCAACACCACAGTTCAAAAGCATCAATTCTACAGTGGTCAGCCTTATTCACAGTCCAACTCCCACATCCATACATGACCACTGGAAAAACCATAGCCTTCACTAGACGGACCTTAGTCGGCAAAATAATGTCTCTGCTTTTGAATATACTATCTAGATTGGTCATAACTTTTCTTCCAAGGCTTAAGCATCTTTTAATTTCATGGCTGCAATCACCATCTGCAGTGATTTGGAGCCCAGAAAAATAAAGTCTGACACTGTTTCCCAACTATTTCCCATGAAGTGATGGGACCGGATGCCATGATCTTTGTTTTCTGAATGTTGAGCTTTAAGCCAACTTTTTCACTCTCTCCTCTTTCATTCTCATCAAGAGGCTTTTAGTTCCTCTTCACTTTCTGCCATAAAGGTGGTGTCATCTGCATATCTGAGGTTATTGATATTTTTCTTGGCAATCTTGACTCCAGCTTCTATTTCTTCCAGTACAGTGTTTCTCATGATGTACTCTGCATATAAGTTAAATAAGCAGGGTGACAATATACAGCCTTGACGTACTCCTTTTCCTATTTGGAACCAGTCTGTTGTTCCATGGCCAGTTCTACCTTTTGCTTCCTGAGCTGCATGCAGATTTCTCAAGAGGCAGGTCAGGTCGTCTGGTGTTCCCATCTCTTTCAAAATTTTTACAGTTTATTGTGTTCCACACAGTCAAAGGCTTTGACATAGTCAATAAAGCAGAAATAGATGTTCTTCTGGAACTCTCTTGCTTTTTCCATGATCCAGTGGATGTTGGCATTTTGATCTCTGGTTCCTCCGCCTTTTCTGAAGCCAGCTTGAACATCAGGAATTCATGGTAAACGTATTGCTGAAGCCTGGTTTGGAGAATCTTGAGCATTACTTTACTAGCATGTGAGATGAATGCAATTAGTTTGCCCATTCTTTGGCATTGCCTTTCTTTGGGATTTGAATGAAAACTGACCCTTTCCAGTCCTGTGGCCACTGCTGAGTTTTCCAAATGTGCTGGCATATTGAGTGCAGCACTTTCACAGCATCATCTTTCAGGATTTGAAATAGCTCAACTGGAATTCCATCACCTTCACTAGCTTTGTTTGCAGTGATGCTTTGTAAGGCCCACTTGACTTCACATGCCAAGATGTCTGGCTCTAGATTAGTGATCACATCATCATGATTATCTGGGTCGTGAAGATCTTTTTGTATACTTCTTCCATGTATTCTTGCCACCTCTTCTTAATATCTTCTGCTTCTGTTAGGTCCATACCATTTCTGCCCTTTATCGAGCCCATTTTTGCATGAAATGTTCCCTTGGTATCTCTAGTTTTCTTGAAGAGATCTCTAGTCTTTCCTATCCAGTTCTTTATCCTCTATTTCTTTGCACTGATCACTGAAGAAGCCTTTCTTATCTCTTCCTGCTATTCTCTGAAACTCTGCATTCAGATGCTTATATCTTTCCTTTTCTCCTTTGCTTTTCACCTCTCTTGTTTTCACAGCTATTTGTAAGGCCTCTCCAGACAGCCATTTTGCTTTTTTGCATTTCTTTTCCATGGGGATGGTCTCGATTCCTGTCTCCTGTACAATGTCATGAACCTCATTCCATAGTTTATTAGTCACTCTATCTATCAGATCTAGGCTCTTAAATATATTTCTCACTTCTATGGTATAATCATAAGGAATTTGATTTAGGTCATACCTGAATGGTCTAGCAGTTTTCCCTACTTTCTTCAATTTGAGTCTGAATTTGGTAATAAGGCATTCATGATCAAAGCCACAGTCAGCTCCTGGTCTTGTTTATGTTGAATGTATAGAGCTGCTCCATCTTTGGCTGCACAGAATAGAAACAATCTGATTTCACTGTTGACCATCTGGTGATGTCCATGTGTAGAGTCTTCTCTTATGTTGTTGGAAGAGGGTGTTTGCTATGACCAGTGCATTTTCTTGGCATAACTCTATTAGTCTTTGCCCTGCTTCATTCCACATTCCAAGGCCAAATTTGCCTGTTACTCCAGGTGTTTCTTGACTTCCTACTTTAGCATTCCAGTCCCCTATAATGAAAAGGACATCTTTTGGGGTGTTAGTTCTAAAAGGTCTTGTAGGTCTTCATAAAACCGTTCTACCTCAGCTTCTTCAGCATTATTGGTTTAGGCATAGACTTGAATAACTATGATATTGAATGGTTTGCCTTGGATACGAACATAGATCATTCTGTCGTTTTTGAGACTGCATCCAAGTACTGCATTTTGGACTCTTTTTTTGACCGTGATGGCTACTCCATTTCTTCTGAGGGATTCCTGCCTGCAGTTGTAGATATAATGGTCATCTGAGTTAAATTCACCATTCCAGTCAATTTTAGTTCGCTGATTCCTAGAATTTTGATATTCACTCTTGTCATCTCCTTTTTGACTACTTCCAATTTGCCTTGATTCATGGATATATCATTCCAAGTTCCTATGCAATATTGCTCTTTACTGCACTGGACCTTGCTTCTATCACCATTAACATCCACAGCTGCTTATTGTTTTTGCTTTGGCTCCATACCTTCAGTCTTTCTGGAGTTATTTCTCCACTGATCTCCAGTCGCATATTGGGCCCCTA
The DNA here is from genome assembly GCA_917880005.1 of Nanger dama. NCBI lineage: Eukaryota > Metazoa > Chordata > Mammalia > Artiodactyla > Bovidae > Nanger > Nanger dama. The sequence continues at coordinate 20,762,630 of CAKJTW010000025.1, read as the reverse complement.
CTGACCTGAGGAGTTCCTCTTTCAGTATCCTATCATTTTGCCTTCTCTTACCATTAATAGGGTTCTCAAGGCAAGAATACTGAAGTGGTTTGCCATTTCCTTCTCCAGTGGAGCCTCAGCATCAGTCCTTCCAATTAATATTTAGGACTTCCTTCCTTCAGGATTGACTGATTTGTTCTTCTTGAAGACCATTATTTTGCTGACAAAGTCTGTCTTGTCAAAGCTGTGGTTTTTACAGTAGTCATGTATGGATGTGAGAGCTGGACCGTAAAGAATGCTGAGTGCCGAATAATTGATGCTTTTGAACTGTGGTGTTGGAGAAGTATCTTGAGAATCCCTTGGACTGCAAGAAGATCAAACCAGTCAATCCTAAAGGAAATCAGTCCTTAATATTCATTTGAGCAAGCTCCAGGAATTGGTGATGGACAGGGAAGCCTGGCATGCTGCAGTCTACGGCATCACAAAGAGTTGGTCATGACTGATAGACTGAACTGATCTGAACAGACAAATATCTTCCATAAGTAAATCATCAACATTTAACCTGGATTTGAAGTATAAGTAATACTTTTCCAAGTGCAAAGTTGAGGACAGACTTCCCAGGTGAAGAATACAGTAGAATAGCATTTTCAAAAGAAGATAGGGATTTGATTCTTGGGGCATGTTAAGATGATAGGAGTCAGAACAGGGCTTAGGTACTTTAATAAGGATACAGGTGATTTAGCTTAACAATGAATAAATGATTAAAAGGGCTAATAAGATGTAACCAATATATGCTGCTGCTGCTGCTAAGTCACTTCTGTCGTGTCCGACTCTGTGTGACCCCATAGATGGCACCCCACCAGCCTCTCCGATCCCTGGGATTCTCAGGCAAGAACACTGGAGTGGGTTGCCATTTCCTTCTCCAGTACCCAATATATAGATTTTGTGAATTCCCAATTAAGGCTTCGTTACACTCTCATATATTTGGATCTCTTAATGTCCTGTGTGGCTCCTGCCTGACTCTTAGAAGAGAGACACACTGCTATGGTTTTCCTGTAACATTCTTTGGAAAAAGCTCCTCATGAGAGTGTTAAGTAAAATGGAGGATTCTTCTGCCCAATTTTACTTATAGCCTACTCCACCTGGTCTTAAGAAACTTAAGTCAGAATAATGGATACAGGTCATTATTGAATGTTTAGCTTTTTTCATCATAAAACGTATCTATTGTGTTAACAAATAGAATAGATTATTTTTATGGATCCACATTTATTGTTGCCCTTATTAGAAAAAAAAGTAGTGGTTTCAAATGAAGACAAGTATTTTTAGATTGTCAGACTTCTTCTAAATTGTTCTACAGTGTCTTGCCTAAGAGGAGTCCATCTGTGTGTAATGAAAATATACCATTTATCCACAGACATGCATTTGTAAAGAAAACTGGATATTAGCTCTGTGTTTCAGACTTCTTGGTGGGACACACATGGTAAATAAAAGTTAAAGACCTTAAAGATCTTCTGAAACAGACCCCAATGATATCAAGGGCAGGGGTCTGAGCTAAAAGATGATTACTACCTTTGGTCAGTTATGCCACTAACATCAGGAAAAGAGTGTTCTTTTAAATTATAATTATGGCATAATCTCTGTGACCATATAGTATGATTTGCATTTGGTGATCCAAATTTATGTTGAATGTCCAATTATAACTGTTAAAAACACTCTGTTTCAGTGTCAGAAGTGTCCAAGTTTGGATTATAAGTGATGTCTGGCCCTTGTCACAGAGTAGAGTTGCTCAGAAATACTATTTCTCATATTCTACAAATCTGAGAAATTGGTGTATTCTAAGGACATCTTTCCTTTCTTTCTTTTTAGAATTTTTAAATAAAATTGGGTGGTAGCATTTTCAGGTGGTGAAAAGTATGTTCTTAGTACTTGCTCTTTTAGGTGTTCAGTTCAGTTGCTCAGTTGTGTCCGACTCTTTGTGATCCCGTGAATCGCAGCACACCAGGCCTCCCTGTCTATCACCAACTCCCAGAGTTCACTCAAACTCACGTCCATCGAGTCAGTGATGTCATCCAGCCATCTCCTCCTTTGTCGTCCCCTTCTCCTCCTGCCCCCAATCCCTCCCAGCATCAGTCTTTTCCAGTGAGTCAACTCTTCGCATGAGGTGGCCAAAGTACTGGAGTTTCAGCTTCAGCATCATTCCCTCCAAAGAAATCCCAGGGCTGATCTCCTTCATAATTGACTGGTTGGATCTCCTTGCAGTCCAAGGGACTCTCAAGAGTCTTCTCCAACACCACACTTCAAAAGCATCAATTCTTCAGCGCTCAGCTTTCTTCACAGTCCAACTTTCACATCCATACATGACCATTGGGAAAACCGTAGCCTTGACTAGATGGGCCTTTGCCAGCAAAGTAATGTCTATGCTTTTAAATCTGCTATCTTTTAGGTGTACCTATATTAATAATCAGAGACATTATTTTGCCACAATAGATTCATATATTCAAAGCTATGTTTTTTCCGTGGTCATGTATGGATTTAAAGTTGGCCCATAAAAAGACTCAGCACTGAAGAACTGATGCTTTCAAATTGTGGTACTGGAGAAGACTCTTTAGGGTCCCTTGGACAGGAAAGAGATCAAACCAGTCAATCCTGAAGGATATCAACCATGAATATTCATTAGAAGAACTGACGCTGAAGCCGAAGCTCCAATACGTTGGCCACCTTATCTGAAGAGCTGACTCATTGGAAAAAACTCTGATGCTGGGAAAGATTGATAGCAGGAAGCGAAGGGTGGGACAGAATATGAGATGATCACCAACTCAATGGACATGAGTTGGACCAAACTCTGAGAGATAGTGAAGCACATGGAAGCCTGGTGTGTTGCAGTTCATGGGGTCACAAATAGTCAAACATGGTTTAACTACTGAACAACAACAATAGTCCATAAGGGGATACATGAAGGGGGAATTCATGAGATTCTTGGTAGATCTCTTGCCAGAATTCCTGGACAGATATCCCTTCAGCTGTATTTGTCTGCCTTCAATGGCAACCTACTCCAGTGCTTTTGCCAGGAAAATTCCATGGACGGAGGAGCCTGGTAGGTTGCAGTCTATGGGATTGGGAAGAGTTGGACATGACTGAGCAACTTCACTTTCACTTTTCACTTTCATGCATTGGAGAAGGAAATGGCAACCCACTCCAGTGTTCTTACCTGGAGAATCTCATGGACGGTGGAGCCTGGTGGGCTGCCATCTCTGGGGTCGCACAGAGTCGGACACGACTGAAGCAACTTAGCAGCAGCAGCAGTAGCAGCTTCATTCTTCCTTCCCTCCCACCTCTCACAATGGTTTCTCCTCAAAGAGCAATGGGTCCTTTCACTGCTAAATGCATGGTAGGGCTGCATCCTACTCACAATCTTCACCTACCACCTCCCCTGTCAGAAAAATTATGCTGACTCTGTGCCATTCCAGCCACTGCTGCCTCTGCTGTTGCTTCCTCTGGCACCACTTCTCTGGCTGTGAAGCCTCCTCTGAAGTTTAATCCATCCACCCAGGTGGCTCAGTGGTAAAGAACCTGCCTGCTGATGATTGAGCCACAGGAGACTCTGGTTTGATCCCTGGGCCAGGAAGAGCCCCTGGAGGAAGAAGTGATAACCCACTCCCACATTACTGCCTGGAGAATCCCATGGACAGAGGAGCCTGCCAGGCGATAGTCCATAGGGTTGCAAAGAGCCAGACACAACTGAGTAACTGAGCACCCATGTACTTTCACATATACAGATAGATGGATATCTTGGGTGTCTTGGTGGGCTGTGTAGAGCTTTTAAATTTGTTTATGGGTGTCTAAATAGTTTTCAATTAAAGGAGAGAAGAAGAAGAAAAATAATGATTCATGTTATTACGATACTGATATTATTGCAAATCTCAGATTCTTTATCACTCCTATTCTGTTGTTTAACCCATTCTAAGAATTTTAAATGTCTCATATCTTAAATTTTGGTTCTAGATCTCCATTTCTTTCTTTTTGTAGTTAATTATTTACTAAGATTTGGTTTCTTTTCATCTCTAGTTAATTTTTTTTTCCTTTACTTTATCTAAATAGTTATTTGTTGTTGTTTTCAGTCGATCAGTCACGTCCAACTCTTTGCAATCTCATAGACTGCAGCATGCCAGGCTTCCCCATCCATCACCAACTCCTGGAGCTAGCTCAAGCTCATGGCCATTGAATCAGTGATGGCATTGAATCAGGGCCATCCAACCATCTTGTCCTGATGTTGTCTGCTTCTCTTCCTGCCTTCAATGTTTCTCAGCATCGGGGTCTTTTCTAATGAGTTGGCTCTTCGCATCAGGTGGCCAAATTATTAGAGCTTTAGCTTCACCATCAGTCCTTCTAATGAATATTCAGGATTGATTTACTTTAGGGTTGACTGGTTTGATCTCCTTGTAGCCCAAGGGACTCCTCTCAAGAGTCTTCAACAACACAGTTCAAAAGCATCATTTCTTCAATGTTCAGCCTTCTTTATGGTCCAACTCTCACATCCACACATGACTACTGGAAAAACCATAGCTTTGACTAGACAGACCTTTGTAAGCAAAGTAACGTCTCTGCTTTTTAATGCACTGTCTAGGTTTGTCATAGCTTTTCTTCCAAGGAGTAAGCGTCTTATAATTTCATGGCTGCAGTCACCATCCCCAGTGATTTTGGAGCCCAAGCTAATAAAGTCTGTCACAGTTTCCATTGTTTCTCCATCTATTTGGCATGAAGTTATGGGACCAGAAGCCATGATTTTAGTTTTTTGAACATTAAGTTTTAAGCCAGCCTTTTCTCTCTCCTCTTCTACCCTCATCAAGAGCCCCCTTTAGTTCCTCTTCACTTTCTGCGATAAAGCTGGTGTCATCTGTGTATCTGAGGTTATTGATATTTTTCCCAGCAATCTTGACTCCAGCTTGTGCTTCATCGAGTCTGGCATTTTGCAGGAGGTACTCTGCATATAAGTTAAACAGGCAAGGTGATAATATACAGCCTTGACATATTCCTGTCCCAATTTGAACCAGTCCATTATTCCATGTCAAATTCTAACTGTTGCTTCTTGATCTGCATTCAGGGTTCTCAGGAAGCAGGTAAGGTGGTCTGGTATTTCAATGTCTGTAAGAATTTCCACGGTTTGTTGTGATCCATGCAGTCAAAGGCTTTAGCATAGTCAGTGAGGCAAAAGTAGATGTTTTTCTGGAATCTCTTGCTTTTTCTATGAGCTAACAGATGTTGGCAATTTGATCTCTGGTTCTTCTGCCTTTTCTGAATCCAGCTTGAATATATGGAAGTTTTGGGTTCACATACTGTTGAAGCCTGGCTTGGAGAATTTTGAGCATTACTTTACTAGCATGTGAGATGAGTGCAATTGTGCGGTAGTTTGAGCATTCTTTGGCATTACCTTTCTTTGGGATTGGAATGAAAACGGACCTTTTCCAGTCCCATGGCCACTGCTGAGTCTTCCAAATGTGCTGGCATATTGAGTGCAGCACTTTCACAGCATCATCTTTCAGGATTTGAAATAGCTCAACTGAAATTCCATCACCTCCACTAGCTTTGTTTGTAGTGATGTTTTCTAAGGCCCACTTGACTTCCCATACAGGATGCCTGGCTCTAGATAAGTGATCACACCATCGTGATTATCTGGGTCAGAAGATCTTTTTGTACAGTTCTTCTGTGTATTCTTGCCACCTCATCTTAATATCTTCTGCTTCCATTAGGTCCATAGCATTTCTGTCCTTTATCGAGCCCATCTTTGCATGAAATGTTCCCTTGGTATCTCTAATTTTATTGAAGAGATCTCTAGTCTTTCACATTCTGTTCTTTTCCTCTATTTCTTTGCATTGATCACTGAAGGGTTTCTTATCTCTCCTTTCTATTCCTTGGAACTCTGCATTCAGCTGCTTATATCTTTCCTTTTCTCCTTTGTTTTTGCTTCTCTTCTTTTCACAGCTATTTGTAAGGCCTCTCCAGACAGCCATTTTGCTTTTTTGCTTTTCTTTTCCATGGAGATGGTGTTGTTCCCTGTCTCCTGTACAGTGTCACGAACCTCCATCCATACTTCATCAGGCACTCTATCATATCTAGTCCCTTAAATATATTTCTCACTTCCACTGTATAATCATAAGAGATTTGATTTAAGATCATATCTGAATGGTCTTGTGATTTTCCCTACTTTATTCAATTTAAGTCTGAATTTGGCAATAAGGAGTTCATGGTCTGAGCCACAGTCAGCTCCTGGTCATTTCTGATGACTGTATAGAACTTCTCCATCTTTGACTGCAAAGAATATAAACAATCTGATTTCATTATTGACCATCTGGTGATGCCCAGGTGTAGGGTATTCTCTTGTGTTGTTGGAAGACGATGTTTACTATGACCAGTGCATTTTCTTGGCGAAACTCTATTAGCCTTTTCCCTGCTTTATTCTGTATTCATAGGCCAAATTTACCTGTTACCTGGGGTGATTTTTGACTTCCTACCTGGGTGTTAGTTCTAAAAGGTCTCGTAGGTCTTCATAGAACCGTTCAACTTCACCTTCTTCGGTATTATTGGTTGGGGCATAGAGTTGGATTACTGTGATACTGAATGGTTTTCCTTGGAAACAAACAAAGATCATTCTGTCGTTTTTGAGATTGCATCCAAGTACTGCATTTCAGACTCTTTTGTTGACCATGATGGCTACTCCATTTTCTCTGAGGGATTCCTATCTGCAGTAGTGTATATAATGGTCATCTGAGTTTCATTCACCCATTCCAGTCCATTTTAGTTCACTGATTCCTAGAATTTCGATGTTCACTCTTGCCATCTCCCGTTTGACCACTTCCAATTTGCCTTGATTTATGGACCTAACATTCCAAGTTCCTATGCAATATTGCTCTTTACAGCATTGGAACTTGCCTTTATCATCAGTCACATCCACTCCTGGGTATTGTCTTTGCTTTGGCTCCATCTCTTCATTCTTTCTGGAGTTATTTCTCCACTGATCTCCAGTAGCAATTAGGGCACCTACTGACCTGGGAATTACTCTTCCGTTATCCTATCCTTTTGCCTTTTCATACTTTTCATGGCATTCTCAAGGCAAGAATACCGATGTGGTTTGTCATTCCCTTCTCTAGTGGACCACATTCTGTCAGACCTCTCCACTTTGACCATCCTGTCTTGGGTGGCCCCACACAGCATGACTTAATTTCATTAAGTTAGACAAGGTTGTGGTCCATGTGATTAGATTGACTAGTTTTCTGTGATTATGGTTTGTGTCTCTTCTCTCTGATGCCTCTCACAACACCCACTGTCTTACTTTGGTTTCTCTTACCTTGGATGTGGGTATCTCTTCACAGTTGCTCCAGCTAAGCACAGCCGCTGCTCCTTACCTTTGACAAGGGGTACTTCCTCACAGCTGCCCCTCCTGACCTTGAACGTGGAGTAGCTCCTCTTGGTCCTCCTGCACCCGAGAGCCACCACTCCTTGGACGTTAGGGGTTATAGCAGGATATAATAATGATTCAGAGTAAGATAAGATACATTTCCAAGACTTCTGGCTGCTTATTTGAAATACAATAATGGATCTAATAGCATTAAGACTTTAAGGCCTTATTCTTGAAGTTTTTGAAAGTTTTTTTTTTTTTAAACCATTTTTCCACTGAGGACTTTAAACTTATGGCTTGGAAAATTGCATGAGTCCCTGAGAGGAAGAAATATTTAAGTTTCCTTGCTGAGCCTAGAGAACATTCTTTAAAGAAAACAATGGGGCAGTATTTCTACTTGGGTTTGAAGGACAAGGAAAATCTTTCATTTTCTCAAATATTCTTTTTCTTCTTACTTTGTACTAGCAGAACCAAAATATACTCCCTTTGTAAACAATCAAAATTGGCTTTAACATATGGACACTTTTAAAGCAATTTTAATAGTACATTTCCTTTTTTTAAAATACTTTATTCTACATTACAATACTGTATTTGGTTTGCCATACATTGACATGAATCAGCCACAGGTGTCCACGATCTCCCAATGCCGAAGCCCCCTCCCACCGCCCACCCCATATCATCTCCCTGAATCATCCCGTGCACCAGCCCCATGCATCCTGCATCCTGCATCCTGTATTGAACATAGACTGACGCTTCGTTCTTACAAGATAGTACACATGTTTCAATGCCATTCTCCCAAATCATCCCCCCCACCCCTCAGAGTCCAAAAGTCCGTTCTATACCTCTGAGTCTCTTTTGTTGTCTCACATAGAGGGTCATCATTACTATCCTTCTAAATTCCATATATGTGTGTCAGTATACTGTATTGGTGTTTTTCTTTCTGGCTTACTTCACTCTGTATAATCGGCTCCAATTTCATCCATCTCATTAGAACTGAGTCGAATTTATTCTTCCTATCAATAGTTTTCAGAGATGTTCAGTGACATTATAGCTCCTCAGTGGCAGCACGTTCAGAAATTTATCAATATCATGGAAAATTTTGTATGATAGACTGCAAATAGAAGACCAGTGCAAGACTATCTGGTGTTTTGCAGGCTAAGTGGCAACTCAACCTTCCATTTAAGGTGATTGATGAAAACATACAAATAACATACATTCAAGGGATATCAGTTTAGTGAACTGAGTTGAAGTAAGCCATGTGCTTTTGTGATAGAGTATTTTTACTATGAAGAGTACATAGAGATTAGGAACATAAAACATTCTAAGATGACATTATCTTCAATATAATGAAATGGAGAAAAATAAAATAAAATGACCAGAAGAGAAATTTGAAATCTGAAATAATAATTTGAATATCCAAAAGAGCTGGGCATTTAGATTGAATCCATCTTACTGGGAATAAAGATTCATTTAATCAGAATATAGTTTTTGGTCCTTGGTTCAGTGTATGTGCATACATGTCTACTGGTGTTATTTACTGGTACAAGGAGGTTGCTGCGAAACAGACAGCAGATTTGCACTCTTATCCCAAAATGCTACTGGAGATCAGTGGAGAAATAACTCCAGAAAGAATGAAGAGATAGAGCCAAAGCAAAAACAATACCCAGTTGTGGATGTGACTGGTGATAGAAGCAAGATCCGATGCTGTAAGAGCAATATTGCATAGGAACCTGGAATGTCAGGTCCATGAATCAAGGCAAATTGGAAGTGGTCAAACAAGAGATGGCAAGGGTGAACGTCGACATTCTAGGAATCAGCGAACAAAAATGGACTGGAATGGGTGAATTTAACTCAGATGACCATTAAATCTACTAACGTGGGCAAGAATCCCTCAGAAGAAATGGAGTGGCCATCATGGTCAACAAAAGAGTCCAAAATACAGTACTTGGATGCAATCTCAAAAAACGACAGAATGATCTCTGTTCATGTCCAAGGCAAACCATCCAATATCACAGTTATTCAAGACTATGCCCCAACCAGTAATGCTGAAGAAGCTAAAGTTGAACAGTTTTATGAAGACTTTCAAGGCTTTTAGAACTAACGCCCAAAAAAGATGTCCTTTTCATTATAGGGGACTGGAATGCTAAAGTAGGAAGTTAAGAAACACCTAGAGTAACAGGCAAATTTGGCCTTGGAATGTGGAATGAAGCAGGGCAAAGACTAATAGAGTTTTAGCAAGAAAATGCACTGGTCAAAGCAAACACCCTTTTCCAACAACACAAGAGAAGATTCTACACATGGCCATCACCAGATGGTCAACAGTGAAATCAGATTGATTATATTCTTTGCAGCCAAAGATGGAGAAGCTCTATACAGTCGACGAAAACAAGACCAGGAGCTGACTGTGGCTCAGATCATGAACTCCTTATTACCAAATTCAGACTCAAATTGAAGGAAGTAGGGAAAACTGCTAGACCGTTCAGGTATGACCTAAATCAAATCCCTTATGATTATACCATGGAAGTGAGAAATAGATTTAAGGGCCCAGATCTGATAGATAAAGTGCCTGATGAACTATGGAATGAGGTTCGTGGCATTGTACAGGAGACAGGGATCAAGACCATGTCCATGGAAAAGAAATGCAAAAAAGCAAAATGGCTGTCTGGAGAGGCCTTACAAATAGCTGTGAAAAGAAGAGGTGAAAGGCAAAGGAGAAAAGGAAAGATATAAGCATCTGAATGCAGAGTTCCAGAGATTAGCAAGATGAGATAAAGCCTTCTTCAGCGATCAGTGCAAAGAAATAGGGGAAAACAACAGAATGGGAAAAACTAGAGATCTCTTCAAGAAAATTAGAAATACCAAGGGAACATTTCATACAAAGATGGGCTCGTTAAAGGACAAAGATGGTATGGACCTAACAGAAGCAGAAGATATTAAGATGAGGTGGCAAGAATACATGGAAGAAGTACACAGAAAAGATCTTCATGACCCAGATATTCATGATGATGTGATCACTAATCTAGAGCCAGACATCTTGGCATGTGAAGTCAAGTGGGCCTTACAAAGCATCACTACAAACAAAGCTAGTGGAGGTGATGGAATTCCAGTTGAGCTATTTCAAATCCTGAAAGATGATGCTGTGAAAGTGCTGCACTCAATATGCCAGCACATTTGGAAAACTCAGCAGTGGCCACGGGACTGGAAAAGGTCCGTTTTCATTCCAATCCCAAAGAAAGGCAATGCCAAAGAATGCGCAAACTACCGCAAATTGCACTCATCTCACATGCTAGTAAAATAATGCTCAAAATTCTCCAAACCAGGCTTTAGCAATACGTGAACTGTGAACTTCCTGATGTTCAAGCTGGCTTCAGAAAAGGCAGAGGAACCAGAGATCAAATTGCCAACATCTGCTGGATCATGGAAAAAGTAAGAGAGTTCCAGAAGAACATCTATTTCTGCTTTATTGACTGTCCCAAAGCCTTTGACTGTGTGGATCACAATAAACTGTGGAAAATTCTGAAAGAGATGGGACTACCAAATCACCTGACCTGCCTCTTGAGAAATCTGCATGCAGCTCAGGAAGCAATGGTTAGAACTGGCCATGGAACAACAGACTGGTTCCAAATAGGAAAAGGAGTACGTCAAGGCTGTATATTGTCACCCTGCTTATTTAATTTATATGCAGAGTACATCATGAGAAACACTGGACTGGAAGAAACACAAGCTGTAATCAAGATTGCTGAGAGAAATATCAATAACCTCAGATATGCAGATGACACCACACTTATGGCAGAAAGTGAAGAGGAACTAAAAAGCCTCTTGATGAAAGTGAACGAGGAGAGTGAAAAAGTTGGCTTAAAGCTCAACATTCAGAAAACGAAGATCATGGCATCCGGTCCCATCACTTCATGGGAAATAGTTGGGAAACTATGGAAACAGTGTCATACTTTATTTTGGGGGCTCAAAAATCACTGCAGATGGTGACTGCAGCCATGAAATTAAAAGGCGCTTACTCCTTGGAAGAAAAGTTGTGACCAACCTAGATAATATATTCAAAAGCAGAGACATTACTTTGACAACTAATGTCTGTCTCGTCAAGGCTATGGTTTTTCCTGTGGTCATGTATAGATGTGAGAGTTGGACTGTGAAGAAGGCTGAGCACCAAAGAATTGATGCTCTTGTTCTGTGGTGTTGGCGAAGACTCTTGAGAGTCCCTTGAATTGCAAGGAGATCCATCCAGTCCATTCTGTAGGATATCAGCCCTGGAATTTCTTTGGAAGGAATGATGCTAAAGCTGAAGCTCCAGTACTTTGGCCACCTCATGCACAGAGTTGACTCACTGGAAAAGACTCTGATGCTGGGAGGGATTGGGGGCAGGAGGAGAAGGGGAACGACCAAGGATGAGATGGCTGGGTGGCATCATGGACTCAATGGACGTGAGTCTGAGTTAACTCTGGGAGATGCTGATGGACAGGGAGGCCTGGCGTACTGCGATTTGGTGTCACAAAGAGTCGGACATGACTGAGTGACTGAACTGAATTTGCACTCATCCAGAGCATATAGTATGGTGGCATCACCAAAGTTCAAATTCTGTACCAGTTTATCTCATGGCACCAATTCAGTTTTGTTTGATTCAGTTTACAAATATTTTTCCAGTATAGTCCATGTCCGTGAGACTCTCACTGGTGCTGCTATTTGTGAAACTTTGTTGTTTGTTCTTAAAAATCTTCTGGTTTGTATGAAAAGGAAATGAAGAGAAGCAGTGAGTCCCCTGACTAACAGGAAAGAATTTTGACTTTCATAGTTATTTGTACATAAGTATTTGGGGAATTGTTCAGAGAAATTTAATTTTTGTGTTGTTGATTATGATGCATTCCTGTGGTAACTTTAGATATAATATTTGTCACACACACACACACACACACACACACACACACACACACTCTCTCTCTCTCTCTCTCTTATTTAACTTTTAATAGAATGAATTGAAATAGTCTTTTCAAAAATGTCAACCTGTGAGTTACTGATTTTAAATGGTGCTGGCCTTTGCTATAGTGGTATAATACTATTCACTATCAAGTGAGAACGGTTTGGTAAAACATGCATCAATGTCATATCATGTTTTGATGAGAATTATACATGGTTGGTTGGGTAAGAAGAGATCAGATACCTGAACATGTATGACTAATAAAAATTTAAAGGTTATTTTGTAAGAATGTGAAACTGAAACAGAAATGTGAAAAACTTGAAAAAAAATGCACAGGTCAATAGAAGATAAAGGAAACTAAAATAGTGTTCCATATGTCAGATGCTTTTATGTATGTAAAAATTCTCTCTCCCAAAAACATCACGATGAGGCTACTAAAATCCCTGTGGTATACGTAAGAATATTGAGACATTAAAATTAAGTAAATTGTCCAAGGTCACATAATTAATAACCGGCCCTCTTAGTAGACAGCATATGGGTGAAGGACCCTAGCCATGTGGTCACTGCTGGCCAGAGACAGGCTTATTCCATAGAGAAGCCATATATAGTGTGTGTTCATATGCTCTTCACAAACACAGAGGCCGGCCACCACTCCAGTACACTTAAAAGAGGGTTTCAGAGAGCCCTGAGTTGAGCTGCATGGACTAAAGCTACAGGTTTTAGTGGTTTGAGCTACTAGGTAGGATATGTTTGGGAAGAGATAGGGTTGGGAAAATAGGAAATGGAGGCCTTAGTAGTGGAGGGCTTCATAGCTGTTTCTTCAGCACAGATGTGCCATAGGCACTTGGATTGGGTAGTGCTTTGAGCTTCTTCCTGTCCACTGTGGTCATCTCAAAGCATGTTTCCCTCCAAACCTGGCAGCTGCTTACTCCTCTGTGTGTTTGAGGCTATGGAGAGTGTAGTTATATTTATTGTGATGTAGTATTTTTAACATCTTGTGACTTCATGCTAGAATTTTTATACTGTCTTTAGAACTTTTTCACAGAAATATTAAAGCACATGTGCATATTAGTAAAAAAACTCAAATTCATACCAAAAAAATGGATATTCTTTTCAACAGACATAGTGAGTTTACAGAGTAAAACTGCTTCTTAGTCATCATTTACTAGGTAAATTGTTCTTGAGTACCTTTGTTTATCATGTAGAATTAAGAAAACTAAATCTGGGACTCAGAGTAAAAGAAACATGCATCTTTACGGAATAAAAATATCCAAAAGCATAAAGAGTTAGATTGATTGAAGTAGAGAGAATAGGATGAAAGGAGAAGTACCCTTATAGTGGCCTGATACAGGTACATTGGAGGAGAGGATGGGAAAACACTCCAGATACACTGGAGGAGGGAATGGCAAACCACTCCAATATTCTTGCCTTGATCACCTCATGAACACTATGAAATGGCAAAAAGATACGATTCTGAAGATGAGCCCCCTAGGTCCAAAGGTGTCCAATGAGTTACTGAGGAAGAGCGGAAGGGCAATTATTAGTAGCTCCAGAAAGAATGAAGCAGCTGGGCCAAAGAGGAAATGACACTAAGTTATGGATATGTCTGGTGGTGAAAGTAAAGTCTGATGCTATAAAGAACAATACTGCATAGGAACCTGGAATGTTAGGTCCATGAATGAAGATAAATTGGAGGTGGTGAAGCAGGAGATAGAAAGAGTGAACAGTGACATCTTAGGAATCAGTAAACTAAAATGGATGGGCTGGGCGAATTTAATTCAGATGACAATTAAATCTACTGCTCTGGGCAAGAATCCTTTAGAAGAAATGGAGTAGCTCTCGTAGTCAACAAAGAGTCTGAAATTCAGTATTTGGGTGCAGTCTCAATGACAGAATGATCTCTGTTCGTTTCAAAGGTAAACCATTCAACATCACAGTAATCCATGCCTGTGCCCCAATCACTAATGCAAAAGAAGATGAAGTTGACTGGTTCTAAGAAGACACCCAAGACCTAGAACTAATACCATGATAAAGATGTCCTTTTCATTATAGGGGACTGAAATACAAAAGTAGGATGACAAGAGATACCTGGAGTAACAGGAAAGTTTGGCCTTAAAGTACAAAATAAAGCAGGGGAAAAGCTACAGAGTTTTGTCAAGAGAACACACTGATCATGGCAAATAACATCTTCCAACAACACAAGAGACAACTCTACATATGGATATCACCAGATTATTAATACAAAAGTCAGGTTGCTTATATTCTTTGCAGCCGAAGATGGAGTAGCTCTATACAGTCAGCAAAAATAAGACCTGGAGCTGACTGTGACTCAGATCATGAGCTCCTTATCTCAAAATTCAGAGTTAAATTTAAGAAAGTAGGGAAAACCACTAGGTCATTCAGGTATGACCTAAATGAAGACCATGAAGATTATTATACAGTGGAGAATAGATTTAAGGCATTATATCTGGTAGACAGAGGGTGTATGTAATGCATTTAGAAGCATTACTATGAATAAAACTAATGGAAGTGATGGAATTTCAGCTGAGCCATATTAAATCCTAAAGGATGATGCTGTTAAAGTGTTACATTCAAATGCCAGCAAATTTGGAAAACTCAGCAAGACTGGAAAAGTTCAGTTTTCATTCCATTTCTAAAGAAGGGCAATACCAAAGAATGTTCAAACTACCATACAATTGTGCTCATTTTACATGTTATTAAGGTTAAGCTCAAAATCCTTCAAGCTAGGTTTCAATGGCATGTGAACCAAGAACGTCCAGATGTACAAGCTGGGTTTAGAAATGGCTGAGGAACCAGAGATCAAATTGCCAACATTCAATGGATCACAGAGAAAGCAAGGGAATTTCAGAAAAAACATCTTATGTTTCATTGACTACACGAAAGCCTTGACTGTGTGAATCACAAACAAACTTGGAAATTCTTGAAGAGGTGGGAATACCAGGCCACATTACCTGCTTCCTGAGAAACCTGAATGCAGGTCAAGAAGCAACAGTTAGAACCAGACATGGAACAATGGGCTTGTTCAAAATTGGGAAAGGAGAACAACAGGGCTGTATATTGTAACCGTGCTTATTTAAATTTTATGCAGAGTACATCATGTGAAATGCTGGGCTGGGTGAATCACAAGCTGGAATTGAAATTGCCAGGGGGAATCTCATCAACCTCAGATATGCAGATGATAACAATCTAATTGCAGAAAATGAAGAACTAAAGAGCCCCTTTCAGAGAAAGCAATGATACCCCACTCAAGTACTCTTGCTTGGAAAATCCCATGGATGGAGTAGCCTGGTGGGCTGCAGTCCATGGGGTCGCTAAGAGTCAGGAATAACTGAGCGACTTCACTTTCCATTTTCACTTTCATGCACTGGAGAAGGAAATGGCAACACACTCCACTGTTCTTGCCTGGAGAATCCCAAGGATGGGTGAGTCTGGAGGGCTGCTGTCTATGGGGTCGCTAAGAGTCAGACTTAGAGGATCCTGCTGTGATTTACGTTGGAGAGTGTTTTGCCTATGTTCTCCTCTTGGAGTTTTATAGTTTATGGTCTTACATTTAGATCTTTAATCCATTTTGAGTTTATTTTTGTGTGTGGTGTTAGAAAGTGATCTAGTTTCATTCTTTTACAAGTGGTTGACCAGTTTTCCCAGCACCACTTGTTAAAGAGATTGTCTTTACTCCATTGTATATTCTTGCCTCCTTTGTCGATGATAAGGTGTCCATAGGTGTGTGGATTTATCTCTGGGCTTTCTATTTTGTTCCATTGATCTATATTTCTGTCTTTGTGCCAGTACCATACTGTCTTAATGACTGTGGCTTTGTAGTAGAGCCTGAAGTCAGGCAAGTTGATTGCTCCAGTTCCATTCTTCTTTCTAAAGATTGCTTTTGCTATTCGAGGCTTTTTGTATTTCCATACAAATCTTGAGGTTATTTGTTCTAGTCCTGTAAAAATACTGCTGGTAGCTTGATAGAGATTGCATTGAATCTGTAGATCGCTTTGGGTAGTATACTCATTTTCACTATGTTGACTCTTCCAATCCATGAACATGGTATATTTCTCCATCTATTAGTGTCCTCTCCATCTATCAGTGTTTTATAGTTTTTGATATATAGGTCTTTACTTTCTTTAGGTAGGTATATTCCTAAGTATTTTATTCTTTTCATTGCAATGGTGAATGGAATTGTTTCCTTAACTTCTTTTTCTACTTTCTCATTACTAGTGTATAGGAATGCAAGGGATTTCTGAGTGTTGATTTTATATCCTGCAACTTTACTATATTCATTGATTAGCTCTAGTAGTGTTCTGGTAGAGTCTTTAGGATTTTCTATGCAGAGGATCATGTCATCTGCAAACAGTGAGAGTTTTACTTCTCTTTTCCAATTTGGATTCCTTTTATTTCTTTTCTGCTCTGATTGCTGTGGCCAAAACTTCCAGTACGATATTGAATAGTAGTGGTGAAAGTGGGCACCCTTGTCTTGTTCCTGACTTTAGGGGAAATGCTTTCAATTTTTCACCATTGAGGCTAATGTTTGCTGTGGGTTTGTCATATATAGCTTTTATTATGTTGAGGTAAGTTCCTTCTATTCCTGCTTTTTGGAGAGTTTTTATTATAAAAATAAACAAATGGGATCTAATTAAAATTAAAAGCTTCTGCACAACAAAGGAAACTATAAGTAAGGTGAAAAGACAGCCTTCTGAATTGGAGAAAACAATAGCAAATGAAGGAACTGAAAAACAACTAATCTCAAACATATACAAGCAACTTATGCAGCTCAACTCCAGAAAAACAAACGATCCAATCAAAAAATGGGCCAAAGAACTAAATAGGCATTTCTCCAAAGAAAACATATGGATGGCTAACAAACACATGAAAAGATGCTCAACATCACTCATTTTCAGAGAAATGCAAATCAAGACCACAATGAGGTACCATTTCAAACCAGTCAGAATGGCTGCGATCCAAAAGTCTACAAGCAATAAATGCTGGAGAGGATGTGGAGAAAGGGAACCCTCTTACACTGTTGGTGGGAATGCAAACTACTACAGCCACTATGGAAAACAGTGTGGAGATTCCTTTAAAAATTGCAAATAGAACTGCCTTATGACCCAGCAATCCCCTGCTGGGCATACACACCGAGGAAACCAGAATTGAAAGAGACACATGTACCCCAGTGTTCATTGCAGCATTTGTTTATAATAGCCAGAACATGGAAACAACCTAGATGTCCATCAGCAGATGAATGGATAAGAAAGCAATGGTACATATACACAATGGAGTATTACTCAGCCCTTAAAAAGAATAAATTTCACTCAGTTCTAATGAGATGGATGAACTGGAGCCAATTATACAGAGTGAAGTAAGCCAGAAAGAAAACACCAATACAGTATACTGACACATATATATGGAATTTAGAAGACAGTAATGATGACCCTATATGTGAGACAACAAAGAGACACAGAGGTATAGAACGGACTTTTGGCCACTGAGGGAGAGGGAGAGGGTGGGATGATTTGAGAGAATAGCATTGAAACATGTATATTATCATATAAGAAATGAAGCACCAGTCTATGTTCGATACAGGATACAGGTGCTTGGGGCTGGTGCACCGGATGATACAGATAGATGATATGGGGTGGGAGGTGGGAGGGGGCTTCGGCATTGGGAGACTGTGTACACCTGTGGCTGATTCATGTGAATGTATGGCAAAAACCAATTCAGTATTGTAACGTAGAATAAAGTATTAAAAAATAAATTAAGAAAAATGAATGGCAAAACTAATACAATATTGTAAAGCAGAATAAAGTAAAAATAAAAATTAAAAAAGAAAGAGAAAAAAAAAGAAAAGAAAGGCAGGTCACCTGTTTTGATGTAGCCATGTATTCAAGTCTGCTTGGCAAATACACTATCATTATGTTAAATACTCTATCATTATAATACTGATATACTTGTTTAATACTTGAGCCTCTAAAGGATTGACTGGTTTGATCTCCTTGCACAGACAGCTTAAACACTGAGAGGGGGTAAATAGTCCTCCAGAAAGACAGGACTTAGCAGCAGTTTATATCCTTACTGGTATTGATCTGTGCATTTTTGGTTGGCTCCTGTGCTTAAGATATATCTTATCTAACCAATCAGTTTAAAGATCACATTTTAACTTAACATCTTTATGGCCCTTGGATAGCAAGAAGATCCAACCAGTCCATCCTAAAGGAAATCAGTCCTGAATATTCATTTGAAGGATGGATGTTGAAGCTGAAGCTCCAATACTTTGGCCACCTGATGCAAAGAACTGACTCATTAGAAAATATCCTGATGCTAGGAAAGATTGAAGGCAGTAGAAGAGGATGACAGAGAATGAGATGGTTGGATGGCATCACCAACTCAGTGGAGTTTGAGCAAGCTGTAGGAGTTGGTGATGGATAGCGAAGCCTGGCATACTGCAGTCCATGGGGTCACAAAGAGCCACTACTGAGCAACTGAACTGAATGGCTTATATTGATCCTTAGATTAACTTGTCACACTTTATTGTGCCTGGTGGCCATTTAAAAGTGGACCAGATGTAAGGGCTGAAGATTAATGGATCACCAGTCTTTCTTCCCTCAGGCATATGGAACCAGATGTTAATTATTGTCCTTTCCTGGATCTGAGTGCTGATAATTTATCAGACCAAGGACACATTTCAGGAATTCGGGACAAAAGGTATAGTTTTAGGGTAATGGGGCGAGATGTTTATTGAAAACAAGACCGAGGTCTCAGAGTCCTACCCTGACTACCTAGCAATTTCGACCTCATTTCCAGTCCCTTTGTAGTATCCTCAGGAGGGGAAGCCTGACGTGGGTTTCAGGACTTTCACAACAGTAGGAGAACTTATTGGGTATTATTGTTCTCCAGTTTGTGAGTCACCCACCTGGCAGGTATGGGATTTGATTTTATCAGGCTGCTACCATCTTGCTGCAGCTTTGTCTTTGTGAAGCTTCTTCTTATCTTTGGATGTGGTGTATCTTTTTGGTGGGTTCCAGAGTCCTCCTCTGATGGCTGTTGAACAACTAGTTTAATTTTGGTGTTCTCTCAGGAGGAGATAAGTGCATGTCCTTCTATTCTGCCATGTTGAACCAGAAGTCGTAATTTATCATCTTTGTTCTTTACACCTCTGTGTATGTACTGCCTAATGATATACTTTCTTTCCTTGCCTTACTTTTTTCTTCCTTCGTTTTTTCTTTCTTTAATTTAAAAATTTTTCTTTTACAGCATCTCACTTTTAGAAATGTATACTATGTTTATTCAAAAAGCATTTATCTAAGCTAAATATATATATAAAGTGAATGCTTATAAAACCTATAGTTTCTAAAAATCTATAAGGAAATTGTGTACTGTAAAGAACCATTTATACTTCAAAAATGGTGTGTGTTTGTGTGTTAATATGAGTATGTGTGTAAGAAGGAGCCAGGGGAGAGATAGTAAAGAGATAGAGAGACAGAGAGAGAATTCAACTGGGGAAACTTTGATAACACTGCACAAGACTCCTTCTGATTCTGTGTGAAGTAGAGTAATAGGCTTCCTGTAATTAGGTCTTTAGGGCTTTATTTCTGGAGTCACATAAGTTTTGTGTATATTTCATCTATGAAGCAATTTAAAACTTTGCACAGATGTTTAGAAACATCCTTTAGAACATTTAAATTGTGTCCGAAAGCCTGAAGCAGGTTCTTTAGGTATTTGTAGGGCTCCACAGTGGGGTCGCTTTTCAGCCTGGGCTTCAGGGGCAAGTTGTCCTATTCCTAAAATTTATTACTAAATATTAATTTTCTTTCTCTTTTGAACTAGAGGAATCTAACGATGCTTTATTTGAACTAAAGCAGTTTATCCTAGTTATCACACCTGCAACCTGCATATTTCTATAGATGTCAACAATTCAGTGCATTTCTATGGCAAAATGATTACTCAAAGAAAGATAAAAATATCTATTGTTGCTCCAACCTAGAGAGTCAGAACCTGGTGTGAAGGTAAGTTATTGTAAAGACAAGAACCAAATCTAATCAACTACAAGCAAGAGTTGGACTGATGGGTTAAAAGAGTCAAGTTTGAAATTAAGATGTTTTTCTCACTGAAGAGAGACTAAATACTGGAAATGGAATTTAAGGATCTAGTCACTGAGAGGTAGTAGGGAAAAATAAAGACTTTTGAGATCACAAGAGCAGTTTAACATGCAAAGGCATTGAGCAAGGAACAGAATGGAATTTGCCCAGTAGTTACAAATTACTTTGTGTCAGTGTGTAGCTTTTTAGAGTAGAACACAGTATTTGAACACTCTGTTATGATTTTTAGCTACTTTAGGCTCACTACAGAGTAGAGAGGGAACTCTGTGTTCTGTAGCATGAAATTCCTAACAAACAAGTCTTTCCTGGTCCCCCAGCAGCAACTCTGATTCATTTGGCTCAGTCAAACTGAGAACAAGATGAACTACATGCTCGATACTGTGCTAGGGACTCTTGGTGCAGAGAAAACATGTGAGGAGGAAAACTATGACCGGTTTGCCTTAAAGAAATCTCATATCTGAAACAGATGATTTACCAAAGCAGTGAATAGCCAGAAAGAGACCTGATTGAGCATTATCCTACTGTATTTGCATATGCTATTGGTGAGTGTTTTGACATTTGCTTTTCTATTATTAGGTTAGAATTGTAAAAATTAATGACTTTTCTATTTTTTTATGTTATAGGCTTGCTAAAAATGTTAACAGAGTCTCAGTAAAAAAAAAAAAAAAACACCACCATCTTTTTAAGACAAGGACCATACTAATGCTTCCCCCAAATCCTACTTTTTTATGGAGTGAATTGAACCTTGTGAGCGGTTTTTCCTTTTGCCACTCAATTTGCTTACATCCAAAGGATCAGTGTGATAAAGGACTGGAGTGTTATATACTGTGATAAAGTGTATTAGGATTTGATGGTAAGACGAACATAATACCATTTGCCAGAACACTGTGTGTGATGTGGTTAAACATTTTAGCTGTATATACTTGGCCATGGAAAAGATGATGACTGGTTCAAAGATGTAAAAAGACTCTAACGAAAGGAAGAACCATGATAGAGAGGCATAAAGTGAAGTGAAGTCACTCAGTCGTGTCCAACTCTTTGCGACCCCATGGACTGTAGCCTACCAGGCTCCTCCATCCATGGGATTCTCCAGGCAAGAATACTGGAGTGGGTTGCCATTTCCTTCTCCAAGAGAGGCATAAAGGAAACTAATAATAGTAGAAACCATTATTGTGGTAATTGTATAATATATACTATCTCATTTAATCTTATCAATAAATATATGGTACAGGTGCTATCTTTATCTTTATGCTATAGCTGGGGATGGTGATGATCAGAAATATGTCCAGGTTACACTGGTTAGTAAGAGACAGAGATACCACTTAAACTAAGCCTACCTCCAAGGCCTGTGTTCCTAACAATATTATGTAATATGTTTGGTAGAATATCATGTAGCATGGAGGAAGGTTATGGAACAAGGGTTTTTGTAGCCATGAATTTTACAGGTGTAGCCCTGGAGAATCCCAGGGACGGGGGAGCCTGATGGGCTGCTGTCTATGGGGTCGCACAGAGTTGGACACGACTGAAGTGACTTAGCAGCAGCAGCAGCATGTATAACCTCCATTATTCAATGAATTTCACATGTATCTAATGCCCTTTGGTGTCTCAACTAGTTTACACAGTAACCCAGAAAATCTGAAAAATTCTAACAAAATCCAAATTTTATAAAAAGCTACAAAATGTGAAGAGCTGGAGATAAGAGATGAGTGTAGAATGGAGAAATGAAGTTGAGTTTGGAGTGATTCTGAGGTGACTAATTATGTCCGGAAACTGGGAAGGTAGACCTGAGATTCAGAGCAAGAGCTTTTTAAAGATAGGTGGACAAAGAATTCTGAAGGGGGACGGCTCTTTGGACTTGTGGATGAAACAGGAATAATAGCTAACATTTATTGAGCTGTAATTTTGTTCCACAAATTTTACTAGCTCCTAAAGGTAGTGGCACATTTAATGGAAAAAAATGACTGAGGTAGAAGTGTAGATTCTGAACCAGATCCGAGGATAGCTTGCAGTTTGATGGAGGGACAGGAGATCAATATGGGCCTGAAAATCTTAATGATACTTCTGAAAGTATCTTGAACATTAAATTATGACTATATTTGAAGAACTTAGTGGGTGTTAGTCACTCAGTCGTGCCCGACTCTTTGCAGCCCATGGACTGCAGTTCACCAGGCTCCTCTGTCCATGAGATTTTCGGCAAGGATACTGGATTGGGTTGCCATTTCCCTCTCCAGGGGATCTTCCCAACCCAGGGGTCAAATCTGGATCTCCTGCACTGCAGGCAGAATCTTTACCTACTGAGCTACAAGGGAAGCAAAGGACTTGTTAGTCTTTAGCAATTCCCATTTAAGGTGTGATGCTGAATAAGAACAATTTTTAACTGTATGTAGTTGTGTCCCATGGCAGTGGATGGTTTGATGTAGTGTGCCATCAGAAAAGTGAAAAGGGAAACATTATACATCTCAAAGATAAGAACTCTTTTAGCTTAAATGTAATTTATTTTATGGTAGGTATTATAGTCACAAGATTCAAAATTTTTAAAAGGTACTGAATAACGTACAGCAAACAGCCTCCCTTCCATTTCTGTTAATGAACTATTCATTACCTTTCCTAGAGATAACAAGTTATTCCTGTTTATTTTTCTATAGGTATTCCACATAGGAGAAAAAAAAATGTTGGAGTGTGTGTGTGTGTGTGCATGTGTGGGTGCATGTGTGTGTGTGTACAGACACATATAGTGACTCAGATGGTGAAGAGTCTCCCTGCAGTGCAAGAGACCTGGCTTCAATCCCTGGGTCAAGAAGATTCCCTGGAGAAGAAAATGACAACCCACTCCAGTATTCTTGTCTGGAAAATCCCATGGACAAAGGAGTCTGGCAGGCCCCAGTCCATTGGGTTGCAGAGTCTGACATGACTGAGCTACTAACCCATACATGCACAAACATATGTGTGTGCGTGTGTACACACACATACATGTAAAATATTTATACACAAGGGTTACTGTGCTTATATACTGTTCAGAACATTCGTATTGCTGTCTAGTCATTGAACCATGTCCTACTCTTCGGCAACTCCGTGGACCATAGCCCACCAGGCTCCTCTGTCCTCGGGATTTCCCAGGTGAGAATCCTGGAGTGGGTTGCCATTTCCTTCTCCAGGGGTTCTTGTCAACTACCACTGAGCTGCCAGGGAAGTCAGTTCTGAATATGACCTTTCCACTTAATAGTTCTTGACGATCTTTCCCTATCAATGCACAAAAAGTCTCTTAATCTTTTTGACAGCAGACTGGTATTTCATTATTTCTATGTCCCTTTCTCATAGAAATTTAAATTGCTTCCACATCTGCTATAACAAATGGTACTTTAATGAATCAGTTTTTAAATAAATTACTTTATACATGCACAGGCATAATTGTGTGGTAATTACCTAGTGGTAAATTCTGTAGTCAAATGTTATATGCATGCCTTTATGATTCTTTTTAACACTACCAATTTGTCCTCCACAGAGGATGCACCAATTTATGTGTTCACTGAGAATGTATAAGAACGCCTGTCTCCTTACCTTTAGAAGGCAAGGTCATTAGAAATGAAACCATGGCTCATCCCTGTAAGATATCAGTGCAGTGATTAGGAAATTTCTCTGAGCAGAAGTTCCTTAGTAATCTGGTCACTAAGTTTCTTTCACATTTCTTTCAATATATATACATGTATGTGTGTGTATATTACATATATATAAACATATAAATTACCAAATAGAGTAACAACATGTCAATTAGCAATAATAGCCTCAATTCAGGTATCAATTTGTGTGTTTCTAGCTCCAGTACTGTTGCCTGGAAAATCCCATGGACAGAGGAGCCTGGTGGGCTGCAGTCCATGGGGTCTCTAAGAGTCGGACATGACTGAGCGACTTTACTTTCACTTTTCACTTTCATGCATTGGAGAAGGAAATGGCAACCCACTCCAGTGTTCTTGCCTGGAGAGTCCCAGGGACGGAGGAGCCTGGTGGGTTGTTGTCTATGTGGTCGCACAGAGTCAGACATGACTGAAGCCACTTAGCAGCAGCAGCAACAGCTAATATATATTTTGATCTTCAAATTAACCTTAACTTGATTCTACTAATTTATCTTGGTAGCATCTTGGAATTGTGGAATAGGGATGGAAATGGAGGAATAAAACTATTGTCGTTCTATCTTCATTTTGTGTTTGAGGGATAATTTAGGAGATTAGGAGCATTCTAGTTGAAAAAGTTCACTTGGATTTATCTGTAAACTGGTGCAGAAATACCTGAAAGAACTTTTTGGCCCACGCAATATTTATTTTTACAAACAAGTGTTTGGTCTGTATGTCAGATTGCAAAAGTAGAGAAAGAAGGTAACTTCACCACTCATGGAACGGAAAAAATGAACAAAGTGTTCAAGTTAAGGCAAACAATTGGTGAATAACAATTTAATCAGCCAGCAGAAATAAGAAAGTGGAAAATATAAGTAATGCAAAGTAAGTATGTAATAACAATAAAGTATATGGAAGGAAAGAAATGAAGTACGTTTATAATTGTATTCTAAAGTGAATGGAGTGGATATGCTCATGAAAAAGCAATGACTGTAAAAACAATTAACAACTTACAACCACATATATGTTATACATACTTAGTAATCAGATATTTTTACACAATATTATATTTATTTTATTATAATAAAAAATGTGACCTGCAAGTCTAAGGTTATATATTTTTGGCAGCAAGTTACTTGATCCATGTTGAAAATGTCAACAAAAAATAGGTATTCTCTTTGGGGGAGTATTATGATATATATATATGCTATACAATACATGTATACACATAATCAGGGCATTTATTGAATGCACTCTTCAAATCTTTGAGATAATTTTCTGTTATCTGTATTTAATCAATTCAGTGTAACTATTTGTAGTCAAGTTTTACTTGTATATCTAGGATTATTTTTATATGCTTAGTTTCAGTGTTGTTTAGTGTACACCTGTTTATGGCTGATAGCCTTCTTCATAAATTGTGAATGTTATAATTAATTGACCTATTTTTATCACATTTTATCCTTGGGTCAGGAAAATACCCTGGAGAAGGGAATGGCAACTCACTCCAGTATTCTTGCTAGAAAATCCCATGGACAGAGCAGCCTGGTGTTCTACAGTCATAGGGTCACAAAGGATTGGACACAACTGAGTACACACAGCAAAGAGAGCTAAAGTTGGGCTTCCCAGCTGGCACCAGTGGTAAAGATCCTGCCTGCCAAACACAGGAGATGTAAGAGATGCAGGTTCAATCCCTGGGCCAGAAACATCCCCTAGAGAAGGAAATAGCAACCCACTCCAGGATTCTTGCTTGGATATCAATATCATAAAAGTAGAATTTAAATTTAAAATACAAAATGTGATAAAAAGGAATTGTAACATTCACACTGTATGAAGTTTATCAGCCATAAACAGGTATACATTAAACAACAAATAAACTAAGCATATAAAAATAATTCTAGATATACAAGTAAACCTTTATTCAGTTCAGTTCAGTTCAGTAACTCAGTTATGTCTGACTCTTTGCAACCCAATGGACTGCAGCATGCCAGGATTTCCTGTCCATCACCAACTCCCAAAGCTTGCTCAAACTCATGTTCATCAAGTCAGTGAAATCATCCAACCATCATTATATAGAGTTAATTAAATATAGATAATAGAAAATTATCTCAAAGATTTGAATAGGACATTTAAGAAACCTGATTATGTGTATACATGAATTGTTGTGTGTATATATACATACATATAAATAATATATCTCCCCCAAAGATAATTCATATTTTTTTGAGATTTACAACATGAATCAAGTAAATGGAACCCCAAAATATATACCTTTAGAATTACAGGTCACATTTTTTATCATAATAAAATGAATTAGATATAATAAAATGGAATAAAAATATCTGATCACTAGGTATACATATTTAGATACCACTTGGATTAAAGACAGAAGGAGAAAAAAATTATCTAGAAACCAGTCACAAGAACGTTTCATATAGAAATTTAAGTCTATAGTAAAACAAATTGTTTTAAATGACTCAGAGCTAGAAAGAGGATAAAGGTAAAATATTAAGAAATGTTTTTTATTATTTCATGAAATTATAAAATACCAAATGAATCTAAAGAAATTTACAAACACAAAACCTACATTAATGAAACAAAGTGGAAAGGACATTAAAAGAATTAAGAAATTTTTTTGGAGAAAACTTGTAATAGGGGAAAACCTCTTGTGAAACTCATGAAAAGAGAAATCAACTAAGAATAGCAGTGAAAAAGTAGATAGAACCACTCATAAGGGGAGACTACAGAGTTATGAAGAATTATACACTAGTAGATATATTTTTGTCACAGTAATGAATAATTTCCTTCAAAATATAAAGATTAAAGTGCCCTCAAATCACCATATTGAACTCTTCTTTCTGACTATTCCCCTATTTTGGCCTGATATTTATTTTCAAATATTAGTATTGTTTATTAGATTACAAGATATTCTAGACCGTGAGTCAAGTTCTCTGCAAAATGAGCAATTAAGTTTGAACTCCACAGCCATATGACTTGGGTTCAAGTTCTGGCTCAAGCACTATTTAGCTATGACCTTGACCCTGACCTTAAACAAATTACTTATTTTCTTCCCTTTTTATAATGAAAATGACAATGCTAATAATAGCAATAATTGCCTAATAAAGTTGCTTCTCAGACTAAATTAGGTAATGGACAAATAAAATAATTAGTAGTCATTTGGTCCTTGACTGTATTCATTTATTCAACAAATATTTCTGAACCTCTTATCTCTGGGTCTGTTATATTATAGATACTGGTATGGTAGAAGCAAACAAGAAAAAATCCCTGCCTTAATAAATTTTTCATGCTAATGGACAAGTCAGATAATAAGCATAGAACATGGAAAGGTGACAAGATCATTAATCTATTGTGTGCGGGGTTGTTGTTGTTTAGTCACTAACTTATGTCCAACACTTTGTGACCCCATGGACTGTAGCCCACCAGGCTCTTCTGTCCATGAGATTTTACAGGCGAGAACATTTGAGTGAGTTGCCTTTTCCTTCTCAAGTGGTGGTTTGTAGCCAATAAAAATTGTTTACTTTTCAGTTACACATAATGCAATACTTGTATTTATTTTAAGTCTTAGTTAACTTGTGGTGACAAATATGATAAAAGCTCAGGCTTCAGCAAGGAAGGCTTGGGTTTGAATCTTACCTCTGCTCTAAATTTACCTTTAACTAGGTTTACTTAATATTTTTGCTTTATTGTAAAATGTGGATGATGATACCTCTCTCCCAGAACCTTGATGAGATTCAATAATTTGCATGGCATATTGCTTGTAGCTTGAAAATATGTGCATTTCTCTTCCCTTCCCTCTCTCTATTCGATTTGGTCCACTTTATTTCTTTTCTTCTTTGTTTGGTCTATTCCTTTTTATATCTTCTTTTCTTCCTATGAGTGTATGGTACTTCTACATTGGTACATAGTTGAATATAATCATAGTAGAATACGTATTTTATCTTAACATATTCTAATATATTACAGGTGGAAAAGAAACCGTACAGTGGAATGGGAAAACCAAACCATTCTGGTGGAGTTTTTTCTGAAGGGGCTTTCTGGTTATCCAAGGCTTGAATTACTCTTTTATGTGCTTCTCTTAATAATGTATGTGGTCATCCTTCTGGGAAATGGTACCCTTATTCTCATCAGCATCTTAGACTCCCGCCTTCACACCCCTATGTACTTCTTCCTGGGGAACCTCTCCTTCCTGGACATCTGCTACACCACTGTCTCCATTCCCCCATGCTGGTGAGCTTCCTCTCAGAAAAAAAAGACCATCTCCTTCTCTGGCTGTGCTGTGCAAATGTTCCTTGGCTTGGCCATGGGGACAACAGAGTGTGTGCTCCTGGGCATGATGGCCTTTGACCGGTATGTGGCTATTTGCAACCCTCTGAGATATTCTGTCGTCATGAGCAAGGGTTCCTATGTGCCCATGGCAGCTGGCTCCTGGATCATAGGAGTTGTCAACTCGACAGTACAAACTGGGTGTGTAGTACAATTGCCCTTCTGCAGGAACAATGTCATCAATCATTTCACCTGTGAAATTCTGGCTGTCATGACATTGGCCTGTGCTGATATCTCAGGTAACGAGTTCATCATGCTTGTGGCCACAACCTTATTCACAATGATACCGTTATTGTTAATCATTATCTCATACACATTGATTATTATCAGCATCCTCAGAATTCATTCTTCTGAGGGGAGAAGCAAAGTCTTCTCTACCTGCTCAGCCCACTTGACTGTGGTGATAATATTCTATGGAACCATTCTCTTCATGTACATGAAGCCCAAGTCTAAAGAGACACTTAATTCAGATGACATGGATGCTACTGACAAACTTGTGTCTGTGTTCTATGGAGTGATGACTCCTATGATTAATCCTTTAATCTACAGTCTCAGGAACAAGGATGTGAAGGAAGCAGTAAAACATTTACTGAGAAGAAACATTTTTGATAAGTAAATGGAAAAGTGACAGGTAACTTTTATAATCACAATGTAGAAATCAGTGAATCAATTTTGTTGGTTAGTCGCTGAGTCTTCTCCAGCTTTTTGCAACCCAGTGGACTGTAGCCCACCAGGCTCCTCTGTCTATGGGATTTCCTAGGCAAGAATATGAATGAGTTGCCATTTTCCTCTCCAGGGGATCTTCCTGATCCAGGGATCAAACCCTCATCTCCTGCCTTGGCAGACGCATTCTTTACCACTGAACCACCTGGGAAGCCCCTGATATCCAACTAAGAGGCATTAAATTATTCTTTTCTACTTTCAACATATCTGCTTTGGCAGTTTTCTTTTTTAATATATATACCTTCTGATACATGTGATCTAACTGCTTTGGTCTTACAACTAAATACTTGATATTTAAAGCTGTAAATATAAATAACTTCTGAGTCAAATTACTCACTGATAAAAATAGAAGTATATCTTTTTCTCTGTTCCACTGGCTCTCTATCCATGAAGTATTTAATGTATTGCCAATCCAAGAGGAATCTGTTATTAAGAAATGTGAATCTATCTTTTAGATGGTTTTTACATTTGCTTTTTATCTAGGGTTTATATTTCTTTTCTCTGTTTGTAACCTTCAATCTTTAAAAAAATCATCTTTGTCATTTTATTTCTTCTTTTCTATTTAAAATATTTATTTATATGAAATGAATCACCAGTCAAGATTTGATGCATGATACTGGATGCTTGGGGCTGGTGCACTGAGATGACCCAGAGAGATGGTACAGGGAGGGAGGAGGGAGGGTATTTCAGGAGGGGGAACACATGTATACCTGTGGTGGATTCGTGTTGATGTATGGCAAAACCAATACAATATTGTAAGTAACCTCCAATTAAAATAAATAAATTTATATTAAAAATATATATTTATTTATTTAGCTCTGTTGGATCTTAGTTGCAGCATGTAGGATATTGCAGCACATGAACTATCTAGTTACGGCATGTGGACTCCAGAGCTCATGGTCTCAATAGTTGTAGCACTCAGGCTTACAAGGCTTGGTTGTCCCAGGTATGTGGGATTTTAGTTCCCCAAACAGAGATTGAACCCATGTCCCTTTCACTGCAAGTCAGATTCCCAACCATTGGACCATAAAGGAAGTCCCTATTTCTTCTTGATCTGAGTTTGTACACTTCAGATTTTCATATTAGACTTTATTTCTTATTTTAATATTATATCTCTTTTCTCTGTAACTGCTATCATATTAGCCTCTGAATTTTAAATTTTATTTAGTTTTGATTATGTTTATTTTAGAATTAAAAAAAAACCCTTAAGGTAGTAAGTTACTTGGTTTTATTTCTCTTTGCTTTAGCTTTCTAATGCTAACAAAAATCCCATAATACTTAATTATTAATTTTTATTTAGATTTTAAAATATTCTTAATTTTCTATCATCCTTTAATTTTTTTAAAATTTTGTATTTATTTTCACTATAAGGAAGGCATACATTTCTCCCCTTATATTTCACAAATGAGGCAGTGAGGAACATTATACAGATTACCATAACACAAAGAAAGAAATTGAGTCTATTTCTCTTGAGTCTTTCTATTTCTATTTCTATCTCCTAGAAACGTTGTTTTAACTCTACTAGTAATTTTTTGAGAATGTTCTGTAAGAAATTTGAGATAACCATAAGTTAATTATTCCCAGATCCTACATATAACTAAAAAAGGGAAAAAAAGAAGACTTAACTGACTTCCTCTTGGAATGGTATGCTTTCTGAAACTGTACAGGGAATGAAATGAGTTCTTGGGACTTTCTTTTCGAAAAGTTTATATATATATATATATATATATATATATATATAAATTTTGTGTTATTCTTTTACATTTACTTCTTTCATCATGATGGTCAATGAGAAGCTGCCCCCAAAGATTTTTTTTCTGAAAAATGAGATCACAGTTTTTCACTGGTTTTAAGGTTTTCTCAATAGTTGGATTCAATGTTGGTCATTATGCACCCTCTAGAAAGTGGAAACACCATATGGAAGATTGGTCTTTCTTTGGGAGGCGAGACTAGCAATTTTTGAATTTTATTTGACTTTATTAGGACAGAAAAATGTACCATTCAGAGGGAGACAGAATACAGAAGTGTGAGGGAATAGTTGTTTTTAGAAACTTCTGGTTGTGGATAAGTATTTCTTATTCCTGATCACTATTTAGGCTTCATTGCTAGTCATTTGTGCCTGTTCTTCAGGGTCATCAGTGTTGATGTGGTTCTGTTTCCAGTTTGTTTTATGCCATGTGTGGATTATTTTCCCTTTGTTCCCTGAGCTATAGCTGGCTCTGGACTTCTTTGTACTAACTGAAAATTTGAGGAAGAGTTGACGCATTGGAAAAGACTCTGATGCTGGGAGGGATTGGGGGCAGGAGGAAAAGGGGATGACAGAGGATGAGATGGCTGGATGGCATCACCAACTCGATGGACGTGAGTTTGAGTGAACTCAGAGTTGGTGATGGATAGGGAAGCCTGGCGTGCTGCCATTCATGGGGTTGCAAAGAGTCGGACACGACTGAACTGAACTGATAAGGAAACCACAATGCAGAAAAGGAAACAAGAAAACCTTAATTAGATATCTCTTTCTTCCTAACCACCACCATAAGGAAGATTCTTTATCATCTAACTCTCTTCTTATCCCTGGGCTCTGGGTTCACTGTGCTAGTGGGTGTATGATATTGTCAGAGATTGATTGTTTTCCTAGCTGACTCCATGGACTTAGATCTGGTCCTTGGAAGTGATCAGGTGTAAACTAAAGTAGTTTCCATCAGCCCTGGGACAAACAATACTGTTTTAGGGTGCTGGTAGCAAAATATGATGCCAATATTTTGTGTGTGAAACATCCTGTGGCCTTGGAACGTGATGACCCTAATGGAAACATCCTTGGAATGGTGACCATGTCTTTCAATTTGCTCAGAACTAGTCTAGTTAATACCAGCTGCTACAGTGTAATTAGTAATTACTCATTTCATGTCAAAAATGTCCTCGTTTGGCTCATCTAATTTATGGGCACACTAAACTGTAGAGACTATTTGAGATAATGTAAGAATCAGATTCCAGGGGAGTGATAGGAATAGCAGATCATAACAGTGTGATAGCAGCATCCTGAGGGGGAGGAGGTGGACATATATTCAGCACATGTGAGATACTCCCAGGGACTCTTCAAGTTAATTGGGAAGGTCGTTCATCAAATCTGGAGATCGTCCACTAGGAAAACAGGCTACAAATTAGATTTTGAGTTGTCACTGAAAATTATGTAATGCCTATCCATAATAATAACGTTGTATGGATCTATGAACATTCAGGCAGTAATTCACTAGAATAGTCATTATTTCTGGCAGCTCCTCATTAGGATACTAATACTGTGTCATCTGTTTATTTTAAAAGTGTTATTTTCTTCATTATAGAGGGACTGATAACCAACTCATCTAAAATGATATGTAAGCATTAAATAACAAGTACAAAATATGAGTCCAAAACAAAGAAACTTTGTTTTCTCACTGAAAATGTTAGTTTTTCATTAGAAAATCACTTTAAAAAATAATTAAAATATTTAAAAATACAATTTGGGAGATTGTGTTCACCTATGACTGATTCGTGTCAATGTATGGCAAAACAAATATAGTATGGTAATTTAAAAAATGTATTTCTTTGGAAAAAAAAAGAAAAAGTCACACAAATTATAAAATAAATATAAATGAAGTTTGCTGTAAAAAAATACAATTTAAAGGTTATATAATATTTAGTTATTACTAAATATTGGCTATATTTTCCATGTTGTAAGTACATATTTCTAGCCTATGTTATACTCAATAGTTTCTATCTCCCACTTGCCTGCCCACATATCCTGCCTCACTCAATACCACTGGTAAGCCCTCATTTTGTTCTGTTTGTTGTTGTTCAGTTGAGAAGTCACATCCAACTCTTTGTTACCCCGTGAACTGCAGCATGTCAGGCTTCCTTGTCCTTCACTAGCTCCTGGAATTTGATCAAACTCATGTCCACTGAGCTGCTGATTCCATCCAACCATCTCATCATCTATCATCCCATTTTCCTCCCATCCTCAATATTTCCCAACATCAGTGTAGAGGGGAGATCTATATATGTGAGCCTGCTTATTTTCTGTTAGATTCACTAGTTTGTTGTATTTTTAGGTTCCATGTATAAGTGATATCATATCCGTTTTCTTTCTTTGTCTGACTTCTTTCACTTAGCATAATGCCCTCTGAGTCCATCCATATTGCTGCAAAAGGCAAATCTTTTATCTAAGTGTAAGGCTAGATACGAACACAAATCTTAGAGGAAAACATAGGCAGAACACTCTGACATAAATTGCAACAATAATTTTTTTGGATATATATCTTAAAGTAAAGGAAATAAAAGCAGAAATAAAAGGAAGAGGGAGAGGGTGGGATGATTTGGGAGAATAGCATTGAAACATGTATACTATCATGTAAGAAACAAAGTGCCGGTCTATGTTTGATACAGGATACAGGATGCTTGGGGCTGGTGCACGGGGATGATCCAGAGAGATGACATGGGGTGGGAGGTGGGAGGGGGGTTCAGGTTTGGGAGCTCGTATACACTCGTGGCGGATTCATGTCAATGTATGGCAAAACAAATACAGTATTGTAAAGTAAAATAAAGTAAAAATAAAATTTAAAAAAATGGGGCCTATTTAAATGTAAAGACTTTTGCACAGTAAAGGAGACCATCAGCAAAATTAAAAGACCACTTAGTGATTAGGGGAAGATATTTGTAAATCATATGACCAATAAAGGAGTAATATCCAGTATATATAAATGAATCATACAGCTCAACCTCATAAAAGGAAACAACCTGATTTAAAAATGAGCAGAAGAACTGAATACATACTCTTCAAGAGAGGAAATGCAAATGGCCAACAGGTACATGAAGAGATGCTCAACATAGCTAATTATCAGGGAAATTCAAATCAAAATCATAATGAGATATCACCTCCCACATGTCAGAATGGCTACCATCAAAAGAACATAAATAACAAATGTTGATGAGAATGTAGAGAAAAGGGAACCCTTGTACACTGTTGGTAGGAATATAAATTTGTGCAGCCACTGTGGAAGACAATATGGAAATTTCTCAAAAAGCTAAAAATAGAACTATCGTATGACCTAGCAATTCTACTCCTGGATATACATCCAGAAAACACAAAAACACTAATTCAAAAGATATGTGCACCCCAATGTACATAGTGTCACTATCTGCAATAGCCAAGACTGTATGTTGTCATCCTGCTTATTTAACTTATATGCAGAGTACATCATGTGACATGCTGGGCTGGATGAATTAAAAGCTGGAACCAAGATTGCTGGTAGAAATATCAACAACCTTAGATATGCAGATGTTACCACTTTAATGGCAGAAAGAAAAGAGAAACTAAAGAGCTTCCTGATGAAGGTGAAAGAGGAGAGTGAAAAAGCTGGCTTGAAACTCAGTATTCAAAAATGAAGATCATGGCATCTGGTCCCATCACTTCATGGCAAATAGATGGGGAAAAGTGGAAAGAGTGATAGATTTTGTGTTCTTGGGCTCCAAAATCATTGCAGATGGTGACTGCAGCCATGAAATTAAAAGGTGCTTGCTCCTTGGAAGAAAAGTTATGACAAATCTAGACAAGTATAATTTTTTTTTTAACAAATTAGAATGCTTCTGAACGAGTCAGGATATGAGGAGGTAAGATTCTAGAGAGAGAGTTAAAAGTACCAAGACATTCTATTCTGAACTGAAGGGAGGCCAAGTTTCTGAATTAAGGACGTTAAATAATCTCAACAGGTATAATTCATTTACCACATGAAGCACTTGCTAATTTTTAGGCAGCCCAGAGGAAGAGTGCTGGAAATTGAGCAAAAGGAGGTTAAATATGTTAGGTTAGGTGTTATCAGTCCCACTGTGGGTATGAGATAAAATTGAAGTCCATTGACTCTTGAAAGGGAAATCTCCCTTGTACACATTCCAGGTTTTCAGTTTATAACCTAGAGGGATAAATCTAAAATAAGAGATGAAACAGATTTTTGGCCAAGTTCTACAAAACCTGAAATCCATCTCTAACTTATTTCAGTGACTCTTTGGATTAAAGAAGAATTTCTCAATCTAGGGTTGTATCAAAGGATAAAGGAAATTCTCTTTGTATGAATAAAACATCATCCAGAGATTATATGTATTTTATGTATGATAACTGGTAAAATATAAGATCAAAAGATGAAAACAGATGATTGAAAGTCTTTCAGGATGATCCAAATATAGAAGTTACCAGACCTATTTGAAAATAACCAGTGTTAACATGTACCTTTACATACATTACAAGATGACGAGTTCACTAGAGCATTTGCTGTTATATTAAAACGTCAAGTAGATATTATGGAGCTGAAAGATACAGCCAGAAGGAGGAGCTAGAGATGGATTTACCACAACTTAGACAAAGTTGAAGAAAGGCTTAGCAAATTGAAAGGTTAATCAGTAGAAATATCCAGACTGATGTATGGAGAAGAAAAGAATGGAAAATACAGAAAGGACTGCAAGAGCTTACATGGGTCATGTTGGAAAAGACTAGTATGTGTAGCTGAACTCACAGGAGGAGAGGAAAAAGGGGAAATGGGGTAGAAAAGAAATTGGCTAATACTGAATGTTTTTCTCAAACGTATGAAAGACATCAAGCCTTAAACTCAAGAAGATCTATAATGTTAAGAAGGGTAAATAAAAAGAAAGCCACATTTAAGAATCTCTTTGTAAAATATTAGAAAACCAATAATAAAGATAAATATAAAATTCAGTCAAAGTAAATAACAGACATTTTTCCTCAAAGAAGTAGAGCCCAAGAAAACAAGAAAACAATCTAGAGCCCAAATCTCATCTTGTGGCCATTTAAAAGTGGAATAAGAATGTTTTGTCTTCTATTACTCTAATAACTGAGATAATTGTAGAGATTGCTGAAAATGAAAATGAATGGGTCACATTACAAACTCAGAGGCTATTTGGGATGGCATCTCTACAGTTCTTTTAATTGGAATGTTAGCTATATAGCTGAAGGGCCATCTACAGAGGAATGGAATAGGCAAAGAGTCCCTTCTAGTTCTGCTTGCACAGATATTTATCAAGAATCAGGCCTTTTACTTAGCCAAGTGCCTTGAGAGAATTACAAAAATTTTATTTTATTTTATTTTTTGCCCAGAATTTCTTAATAGAGCTTGGAGAATTATACCCAGGAGACATGGAAATTTTCTTAACTTCTTTAGGTTTCAGAATAACAAAGTTAAATTGTTTAGGGAGTTGGAAGGTCCCTGAAAGCAGTAAGAGACCTTAGTAGTGAAGTTCTAGCAATTGCCCTCTGGAAGATTTTTGGAGAAAATCATAGGGGGTGATTTGGGCAGAACAAATCTTCATATCATTATTGTTCTTAAGAAATTATTAAACAGTTTTTAATTAACATGAGCTATGTATGTTGACATAGTGAGTCAGACAACATTTGGGTTGATTTTTTGCAAACTAGGAGCATCCATGTCCTTTTCTATTATAATCTTCTGAGTAAAAATACCTCTGCACAACCCACTTTAATACAGTTTTCATAGAATACTATCAAGGTTGCAAATTTTAGAATCTTTTAGTCTTTGAGCACTACACTAGACTCTCAAGAAAGACTTTGCTGAAGATCATCTTTAAATATTGAAGCACACTTTAACCAAAAGTGAAGATGTGCATTCCGTGTGCTGAGGTAAATGGGAACAGACATTAGCCATTTCCTTCTGTAATCTCAGAGTTGCAAAATTTATTAATAGGTCTTAGCTATACCAGGAAATCAGAATAAAGATATTTAAAGAGAAACACTAGTTGATAGAAAAAATATTGGCATAAAAATGAGTTTTGAAATTGGGATAAAACTTTTCCTATGTGTTCCAGATTTTCTCATTTGCCTAGACAAGTCATTGAACTCCCTCATGTATATGTCAACTATTTTTCTGCATTTAAAATTTTGTATTGATGTACAGTTGATTTACAATATGTGTCAGTGTCTAGTGTAAGGCAAGGTGATTCAGTCAAATATATACACATATTTTTTTCATTATGGTTTATTATAGGATTTACATTTATTTTAGTTCCCTGAATTATCTGTCAATTTTAAAATGAGAAGGTTGGGTTAGGAGTTTAGAGTCTCTTCTGGCTCTGACATTTAGAAAGAAAGAGAGGGATTTGTTGAAAAGAGTTTAATTATCTTAGCATTGTCATCAGAAATCATTTTAGAGACAGAGAAAGTATAGAGTGACTTGGAGTAGGTGAGACCCTGACAAAGAGCTAAGATAAGAATGAAGGAACGAGTGGGACCCAATCTGGATGAGAAAAGGAGAAGACTTCATTGTTTTGTTTCTAAAAGTAGACAGAAGAGCAGGGGAAGGGAGAGGGAACACGAGGGCCCAGAGTCAGAAAAAGAAAACTGAGTGCTGGGTGGGGAAAACCCAGTAGCGAAACCCTCAGTGGACTGGAGGTATATGCTGACCAAAGTGGATGTTAGAGACCAGGCATGTCTAACTTTTGCCTTTCTGGAAATAATTGGTAAAGTGTTTCATTTTCATACATGGATTGGAGGTTGAAATTTTAATACATTTTGAAAAATTTGCTATGTTTTAAAAATCTGAGTCCATGTGGGCCAGGACTACCGCAGCATAGAGGCAATTATGCTTCAGGAAAGCAGGGAGAACATGAAATCATAAACCACTATTGTGATTTTGTGAAACATTAAAGTGATCATGGAGTTGGGGTTATAGAGGGAGAATTTAAAGCAAGTTAATCTAGATCTTGCAAATCTGCACAAGATAGAAACTATTACCCTTCAGTTGTGTCCAACTCTTTGTGACCCCATGGATCGTAGCCCATGAGGCTCCTCTGTCCATGGGATTTTCTTGACAAGCATACTGGGGGGTTGCCATACACTCCTCCAGGCTTTCTTCTTGTCCCATGAATCAAACTTGTGTCTCTTACATCTCTTGCATCGCTTGCAGATTCTTTACTGCTGAGCCACCAGAGAGCTGGTAAAATCACGTTTCAAAGAGGTCAAGTGATTTGCTAAATTTTGCATGCCAGTAAATAGCATGGTTGGTTTCAGAGCCTAAAATCTCATACTTTGAGGACAGTACTCTTATTCCTCACAGAAGATGACCTTTTGGAAAGTATTTCTTCCTCTTGTGAGAGGACAAGTGATCATTGTCTTTATCACATCTCTCTGTATATCAAATACTAAAAACTAAGAGCTAATCATTTTGTTTCTTAATTCAACTGATTTCTTCAAGATCAGAGAAATGAACAGAGAAATTTGCAGATGTATATAACAAATTCATAGGTCTTCAGGCTTTTATGTTGCCACAGAGAACCAAAGTGAAAATGCATTTATCTTAACACATATCCAAAACTTGCCATGTTCAAAGCAGCCATGTGTAATTAAAAATTTTAAACATGACTTATTACTTTGCTAATATTGTGAGGAACAATCTCTTCACAAGCTCAGCGTCCACTGCAGCGCCAATAGGGCTATGCATATCTGGCTATAATCAGTGTGATATACTTGAACAACATAACTCTGTACAAAGAATGAAGCTGTACTTATGATTTATGGCTTACAGTTTTGATAACTAATTGAAATATTCAAGAAAGTTAAGATTAGAGCTGGGAAGGAAAGGTACTTCAGATAGATAATTGCATATTAAGACACATAAAAAATAAATTTGCATGCTAAGAATGTGGACCCACAGAGTGGTTGTTTTAGACCAGAAAGTAGAAGTAGAGTTTTGGAAGATGAGATCAGAGAAGTAGGCAATGATGAGAATGTGAGGCTTGTATAATCTGTGACTTATTTGTTTGAACTCTATTTTGTTTTTTTGTTTTTGTTTTTGTTTTTAATTTTTATTTATTTATTTATTTATTTATTAAATTGCAATACTGTATTTGTTTTGTCATACACTGACATGAATCAGCCACAGGTGAACTCTATTTTGAAAGACAGTGGTTTTCAAACATACTTCCATATGTGAACAGTTGTGAGATATACTGTAACTAATTTGCTTTACATTATGAATTACTTAACTTTGTAATAAAGGATGGGCTCAAGGTTTCTCCAGAGTCAAAAATGCCTTCTTGAAGACAGATACCACATAGTGGTAGAGTGAGTGCACTCTTGCTGATCTCCTGTTTATATTCCTTTGTTGTGGCATTTCCATCTGTTTTTTATTTTTTTTCCACATAATTTTCAACTTTCTGTAGTGCAACCAAAACTTTTCCTGTTTCAACTTTTACAACAACAAAAAAATATTTCTTTGCCTAGAAACTTCTTCTGATCTTTAACTTGCCTGAGGCCAGTCAGTTCATATTTTGATTAAAACAAACCTCAAAATATTTTACTCAGCAATACCCCTGACATAGGTTAGCATTTGTCTCTGTGTTTGCCTAGTATCTTGGGGCATATGTATATCATATTATTGTAACTTTTAATTGACTTGAGTATGTCTTTTATTTGAAAATCATTTGCTTGAGAGAAGAACTTATATAACCTCACTCTAGATTCTCAGTGCCTTAGAGTGTATTCAGTAAATGTTGGAGGAATGAATGAATCTTGCTAGTAACATTGGAAGGCAATGCTCCCTTTAAACTTCCTCTAACAAAAACTCCTTGAAAGTTGGTTGTAAATTTTAAACATAGGCCATGTATACTTTTATTCACTATTACAGATGAACAAAGAAGAATAAAATGGATAAGACAAATGCAACAGTCATTTCTAATTTTATTGTTCTGGGATTTACTCACTATCCCAAAGGTGAAATCACCATATTTGTGCTGTGCTTGCTGATGTACTTGATCACCTTACTGGGTAATATTATTCTGATCTCGGTTAGTGTCCTGGATTCTCATCTACACACACCCATGTACTTCTTCCTCAGCAACCTGTCATGTCTGGACATCTGGTACA
The DNA here is from genome assembly GCA_917880005.1 of Nanger dama. Taxonomy (NCBI): domain Eukaryota; kingdom Metazoa; phylum Chordata; class Mammalia; order Artiodactyla; family Bovidae; genus Nanger; species Nanger dama. The sequence continues at coordinate 20,722,630 of CAKJTW010000025.1, read as the reverse complement.
CTTCTTCTGCCCTGACTCCAGTGCTGGAAAATTTTATTTCAGGGAGAAACACCATCTCATTCTCAGGGTGTGCTGCTCAGATGTACTTCTCTGTGGCCATGGGCTCCACTGAGTGTGTGCTCCCTGTCTGTGATGGCGTATGACCGATATGTAGCCATCTGCAACCCCCTGAGATACTCCGTCATCATGAACAAGAAGATTTGTGTTCAGATTGCAGCTGGATCGTGGGCGACAGGATCCTCACTGCCCTGGTGGAAACTGTCTGTGTTGCAGCTGTCGCTGTGTGGAAGTAGTGTCATCAGTCATTTCACCTGTGAGATTCTGGCCGTCCTGAAACTGGCTTGTGCAGACACTTCCAAGGTGCAGTTAATCATGCTGGTGATCAGTGTACTTCTTCTTCCTATGCCAATGCTCCTCATTTGTATTTCTTATGCATTCATCCTCTCTAGCATCTTAAGAATCAGCTCATTGATTGGTCAAAGTAAAACTTTTTCAACATGTGCAGCCCACCTGAGTGTAGTGGTTATATTCTATGGGACAGCTCTCTCCATGTACCTGAAGCCATCAGCTATGGATTCACAGGAAATAGATACATTTATAGCCTTGGTATATGCTGGCTTAACCCCCATGTTGAATCCTATCATTTATAGCTTACGGAACAGAGAAGTGAAAGTGGCTGTGAAAAAATTGCTGGTTAGGAGCTCTCTTTGTGCTCTTTCAGTCTCTAGTAGCAAATAATATCTGGAAATATTAAGGGAGGGATAGTGCTGTCTATATATATCAGGAGATAATTGGGGTAGACACTCATATTTAAATGTGATGTGCAATTTTCTAAGTCTCTTCTTTGACTAAACACTGAAAGTCTAAGTAATATCAATGTATTGTACATAAGTTTATATGATTTTAAACAAATATTCTCATGATGACAAATTTTAATTTTTATTTGTGGTTATCGGAGAAGGCAATAGCACAATCCCATTCATCATTGAGATGAAACTAATAAAGTATTTAGGAATAAATATACCTAAAGAAACAAAAGACCTATATATAGAAAATTATAAACCACTGATGAAAAAATCAAAGATGACACAAATAGATGGATGGAGAAATATACCATGTTCATGGTTTGGAAGAATCAATACAATGAAAGTGAGTATTCTACTCAGAGCAATCTATAGACTCAATGCAAGCCCTATCCAGCTACCAACGGTATTCTTCACAGAACTAGAACAAATAATTTCACAATTTGTATGGAAAATACAAAAAAAAAAAAAACAACTTGAATAGCCAAGGCAATATTGAAAAAGAAGAATGAAACTGGAGCACTCAACCTGTGTGACTTCAGACTATACTACAAAGCTACAGTCATCGAGACAGTATGGTACTGGCACAAAGACAGGAATATAAATCAATGGAGCAAAACAGGAAGCCCAGAGATAAATCCATACACTTCTGGACACCTTATTTTTGACAAAGGAGGCAAGGATATACAATGGGGAAGAGACAATCTCTTTACAAGTGGTACTGGAAAAAGTGGTCAACCACCTGTAAAAGAATGAAACTAGCAAAACCAATACAGTATTACAAAGTAAAAAAAAGTAAAAAAAAAAAGAATGAAACTAGAACACTTTCTAACACCATACATAAAAATAAACTCAAAATGGATTAAAGATCTAAATGTAAGACCAGAAACTATAAACTCCTAGAGATTTTATAGGCAAAACATAGGCAAAACACTATCTGACATAAATCACAGCAAGATTCTCTCTGACTCACCTCCCACAGTAATGGAAATAAAAGCAAAAAGAAACAAGTGAGACCTAATTAAACTTAAAAGCTTTTGCATAACGAGGGAAACTACAAGCAAGGTGAAAAGGCAGCCTTCAGGATGGGAGAAAATAATACCAAATGAAGCAAATGACAAAGAATTAATCTCCAAAATATACAAGCAGATCATGCAGCTCAATACCAGAAATAAATGACCCAATCAAAAACTGGGCCAAGGAACTAAACAGACATTTCTGCAAAGAAGACATACAGATGGCTAACAAATACAGGAAAAGATGCTCAACATCACTCATTATCAGAGAAATGCAAATCAAAACCACAGTGAGGTTCCATCTCAAGTGGGTCAGAATGGCTGCTATAAAAAAGTCTACAAACAATAAATGATCAAGAGGGTGCAGAGAAAAGGGAACCCTCTTACACTGGGAATAAAAACTACTACAGCCACTATGGAGAACAGTGTGGAGATTCCTTAAAAACTGGTGTAGGATGCAGGATGCATGGGGCTGATGCACAGGATGATTCAGGCAGAGGATGTGGGGTGGGAGGTGGGAGGGGGCTTCGGCATTGGGCGATTGTGTTCACCTATGGCTGATTCGTGTCAATGTATGGCAAAACAAATACAGTATTGTAATTAAAAAAATAAATAAATTTAATTAAAAAAAAACAACTGGAAAATAGGACTGCCATACTACCCAGAAATCCTAGTGTTTGGCATACACACGAGGAAACCAGAATTGAAAGAGACACTTGTACCCTAATGTTCATCAAGCACAGTTTCCAATAGCTAGGACATGGAAGCAACATAGATGTCCATCAGCAGACAAACGGATAAGAAAGTGCTAATACATATACACAATGGAATATTACTCAGCTATTAAAAAATACATTTGAATCAGTTCTAATGGGGTGGATGAAACTGGAGCCTATTATGCAGAGTGAAGTAAGTCAGAAAGGAAAACACCCGTAAAGTATAATAATGCATATATATGACATTTAGAAAGATTTTAACAATGACTCTAAATGCAAGACAGCAAAAGAAACACAGATATAAAAACAGATTTTTGGACTCTGGGAGAAGTTTTGGTGGGATAATTTGAGAGAATAGCATTGAAACATGTATATTACCATATGTGAAATAGATCACCAGTCTAAATTTGATGCATGAAACAGGGTGCTTAAAGCTGGTGCACTGGGACAACTCAGAGGGATGGGATGGGGAAGGAGATAGGAGGGGTGATCGGGCCGGGGTACACATGTACATCCATGGCTGATTCATGTCAATGTATGACAAAACCCACTACAACACTGTAAAGTAATTAGCCTCTAATTAAAATAAATCAGTTAATTTTTTTTTTAAAAAGGAAACAATAGTTAGAACTGGACATGAAATAACAGACTGGTTCCAAATTGGGAAAGGAGTACATCAAGGCTGTATATTGTCACCCTGTGTATTTAACTTATATCCAGAGTACATCATGAGAAACGTTGGACTGGATGAAGCACAAGGTGGAATCAAGTCTGCCAGGAGAAATATCAATAAGCTCAGATATGCAGATGACACCACCCTTATGTTAGAAAGTGAAGAAGAACTAAAGAGCCTCTTGATGCAAGTGAAAGAGTTCAGGAGATTGAAAAATTTGGCTTAAAACTCAACATTCAGAAAACTAAGATCATGGCATCCGGTCCCATCACTTCATGGCAAATAGATGGGGAAACAATGGGAACAGTGAGAAACTTTATATATTGGAGCTCCAAAATTACTGCAGATGGTGACTGCAGCCATGGAATTAAAAGACACCTGCTCCTTGGAAGAAAAGGTATAACCAACCTAGACAGCATATTAGAAAGGAAAGACATTACTTTGCCTACAAAGGTCTGTCTAGTCAAAGATATGGTTTTTCAAGTAGCCATGTATAGATGTGAGAGTTGGACTATAAAGGAAGCTGAGTGCCAAAGAATTGATGCTTTTGAACTGTGGCACTGGAAAAGACTCTGAGTCCCTTGGACTGCAAGGAGATCCAATCAGTCCATTCTAAAGGAAATCAGTCCTGAATATTCATTGGAAGGACTGATGCTGAAGCTGAAACTCTAATACTTTGGCCACCTGATGTGAAGAACTGACTCATCAGAAAAGACCCTGATGCTGGGAAACACTGAAGGCAGAAGAAGAGGAGGACAGAGGATGAGATGGTTGGATGCCATCACCGACTTGATGGACATGAGTTTGAGCAATCTCTGGGAGTTGGTGAAGTTCAGGGAAGCCTAGCATTGTACAGTCAATGATGTCGCAAAGAATCTGATAGGACTGAGCGACTGGACTGAACTGATATAATTATGGCTGTCTTGAACGTTGCTTACCAGTTGAGTTCTTAGTTCTTCCTTGTGTATTTCTTTTTTTCTGATTTTCTTTTTGTAATTTAAAGGTTTTCTTTCATATTATGCATTGGTTACTTTTACGGTTGTTTTGTTTGTTTTTGTGAATCTATTATATGTTTTGTTTGTTTACTGTAGTTTTCAAGTAAGTATGTTAAGCCATAACTCTATCTGCTTGCATTAGCCTAATAGTCATGTAAGTTGAAACACATTCCGAAAGATCTACATTTTTAATTCTCTCTCCCCAATTTTGTGATGTCCTATTGTATATGTGCATGTGTGATCCTGTTGCTGTGTGTTTTAGTTATTATAAATTTTTTTTTACATCTATATATTAGCCTATGAAAATGATCTTCAGTCTTTTCATACATTTGCCTTTCCTATTGTGATTTCCCCTTATTTCCTTCTTTAGGGTCAGGAAATTTTCAGCCATCATTTCTATAAATACATTTTTAATCTCTTTTTTTCTCTCTTCTCCTTCTGGAAGCTATTATGCACAGGTTGGCACACTTCACATTATATTATCTTGTATGTTCAGTGAATTCTGTGTTCGAGACCACTTATTCACTTTGCATTATTTAGTCTTGTTTCATTGCTTCTAGATTGGTTTTTATCTCAACAGTTGAATTGTCTAATTTTGATTGATTCCTCTGTATAGTTTCTACTTCCTTGCTAGAGTGATCTGTGTTTCTGTTGATAAACTTTCTTAATTCTGTTAGCATTTTTTTAACTTCCTTTTTAAACTCAGGGTCTACTAGATCGGCGATGTGTGTTTCATTATGTGTTCTTTCAAGGGATTTTTCTTGTTCTTTTAATTGACAGTAGTTTCTCTTCTCTTTCATTTTTCTTAATTATCTCTGTTTCTATGAAGTTAGCAGAAACAGTAATCTCCTGTGGTCTTGAAAGGTGCTTTTATTTAGGAGCATCCTCAAGTAGACTATGTGAGTCCAATATTTTTGATGCAATTGCCACTTTGTGTATGGATGTCAGCCATGTTATTTCTGAGTGTGCTGGATGTAATCCACTTGATAGAAGGGGTATAATTGATACTGTGGTATCCAGAGCCTGCACTGGGTTTTGGATGTGTCTTCCTCTTTGCTTTAAAGCTATCACAGCCCGATTGGAGGCAGGGCCCCTCTTAGCTTAATAGTTGTTGCAGCCTTGTTGGAGGCAGGGTTTGCTTCCTAGCTGTTGAAGTAATAGTCCTGAGTATCCGGTTCTGTTTGGCTCTGTTGCACTTAAGTGTGTAGTCCATCCAAAAGGAGATGAGCCCTGAATCAGATGAGGCCCATGTGGGCACAGTGAACCTATTCACTGCTGGTGCAGGTGTCTGGAGCCATCCTAAGGTCATAGCCCTTTCTCTTTGTGTTTGTCCCTGGTGTAGTGCTTGTTGGTTTGGGGAAATGAAGTGCTGTGGCTGTAGGAATCAAGATGGTTGTGCAACCCCTTGGAGACTGGCTGTCTCTGTGGCACTGCTCTCTTAGGAGCCACCTGCCTTAAGTTTGGCTCCAAGTTAGGTGTGATGTGGACAGAACTATAGGACTCCTCTTAAGAAATGAGTCACTGTGTATTTTTTTTTTAAGAGCTACCTGACGGATTCTGTCATTCCATCCAGCATGAATACCAACAAAGTCTGATGCTGCCAGACCCACCCATGAGCCTGTCCTTACAGTGCACTCACTGACAGTGCACTCTGAGGTTCAGTCTGGACCATATCCGAAGCTCCCCAGATGTCCCCTTGCAGATAGATAAGTCTCCTTCCAAGACAGGCCTGACCAAAATTTAGAGCCTAGCCACCATGCATACCAGCAGTTGCATGCATTTTGAGTTGGGAAGTGCAAGGAGGTGGCAGCCACCAGTAATGATCTCTCTCTGCCCTGATTTCTAGGCAGCCAGCACATCGTGCCTGGTTATGTGGGGATATTTCCTGTAACTTTGGTTGTGTAAGAGATCTTCTGCCAGGTTCCAGTTGGTTTTCTGTGAGAATTGTTCCACATGTAGATGTATTTTTGATGTGTCTGTATGAGTGGGTGAGCTTCACATCCTGCTCCTATACCATCTTGATCCTCCCTGAGTAGTAATAGATCCTTTGCATATTCTCTGTCCCACTATAACCTCGCAATATATCACAGTTTCTATAAATGTTTTTAGGTTTATTAAGAGTCCCCTAAATAGGATACTTTTTGCTTAGTTGATTGATTTATTTAAATTGGCTAATTGAACTGAATATAGACTGTACCATTGGAGAGATATGTTTATTATGCTAAGGTGAATAAAAAGATAAAACAACTGAAAATAGTCATAGACAAAAAAATAAGAGAGAGATTGTTGAGAAAGTGAGAGATTCACTCCTACTAAATAGGAGAAGTGGATTTTTGCTGATTGCTAGATGTAGCCTGACTTTATGTGTTAATTGGAAGGCTTTACAATACTTCTGAGAAGAAGAAAACCATTCAGAAGTAATGTTCAGGATATATTTTTTTCACTCGAATATCACAAACCTCAGGGTACAGAGAATCAATATGCTGTACTAATGAATGAAAAAGCAAAAACAAATAAGCTTTGCATCTTATTCGTGAATAGTGTTAAATCACATGGCAGAGAATGAGGTAATGAAGCTATTATGCATTATGATAAAACCTATTTTAAAGCTAAAAACAGTAAAATCACAGACAAATGTAGGTGATGGTATAGTAGTAAGATGTGGAGCTCACCTCCAACAAAACCTTGTGTGCACCAGGACCCAGAGGTCCTACAGAGACTGAGACAGACCTACCTTTGAGAGTGTGAGTATCTGCTGTGGAGACACAGGTCAGCAGTGGCCTGTAGCAGGGACAGGGGCTCTCGGTGCAGCTACCTGGGTCACACAGCCTATGGCATAAGCCCTCTTGGAGAAGATCACCATTAACCCTACCATACAGCCACCAAGCAGATGACCCACAAACTGCAGAAAAATTATACCAAATATTTGTCACACTGTTAAGAAAGTTCTAGGACTGATAACAGATTTTCCAACTTGATGATGTGGCAAAGGGACTGAGAACCCCCAGGGAATTGACTTTGGAGGCCAGTGGGATTTGACCACAGAAGTTACACAGAACTGGGGAAACAGACTCTTGGAGGTCACAGAGAATGCCTTGTACACAGTAGGACTCAGGAGAAAGTAACAGTGACCCCATAAGAGACTGACCCGGAGTTGTCTATGAGTGTCCAGGAGTCTGGTGAAGGCGTAGGTCGACAGTGGCCTGCTGTAGGGTCAGGAACACTGAATGCAGCAGTGCCTGCACATGACCTTTACAGGAGGTCACCATTATCTTCATTACCCCTACCATAGTTTGGCCTCAGGTCAAACACCAGGGAGGGAACAGAGCCCTGCCCATCAACAGAAAATTAGATTAAAGATTTTCTGAACATGGCCCTGCCCATCAGAAGGAGACTGTTTCCCCCACAGTCAGTCTCTCCCTTCAGGAAAGTTCATAAAGCTCTTATACTTATCTGTCAGAGGGCAGACAGACTGAAAATCACATTGACAGAAAACTAACCAAACTGATTACATGAACCACAGCCTTGTCTAACTCAGTGAAACTATGAGTCATGCCATATAGGGCCACCCAACATGGACGGGTCACGGTGGAGAGTTCAGACAAAACGTGGTCCACTGGAGAAGGGAATGGCAAGCCACTTCAGTATTCTTGCCTTGAGAACCCCATGAATAGTATGAAAAGGTGAAAGGATATGACACTGACAGATGAACTCCCCAGGTCGTAGGTGCCCAATATGCTACTGGAGAAGATTGGAGAAATAACTCCGGAAAGAATGAAGAGACAGAGCCAAAGCAAAAACAACATCCAGTTGTGGATGTGATTGGTGATGGAAGTAAAGTTCAATGCTCTATCAGAACAATATTGTATAGGAATCTGGAATGTTAGGTCCAAGAATTAAAGTAAATTCAGTTCAGTTCAGTTGTTCAGTCATGACCAACTCTTTGAGACACCATGGTCTGTAGCACACCTGGTTTCCCTGTCCATCACCAACTCCCAGAGCTTGCTCAAACTCACGTCCATTGAGTCAGTGATTCCATCCAACAATCTCATCTTTGTCGTCCCCTTCTCCTCCTGCCTTCAGTGGTTCCCAGCATCAGGGTCTTTTCAAATAAGTCAGTTCTTCACAACAGGTGGCCAAATTATTAGAGTTTCAGCCTCAGCATCAGTCCTTCCAATTAATATTCAGGACTGACTTTCTTTAGGATTGACTGGTTTGATTTCCTTAAAGACCATTATTTTGCTGACAAAATTCTGTCTAGTCAAAGCTGTGGTTTTTACAGTAGTCATGTATGGATGTGAGAGCTGGATAGTTAAGAAAGCTGAGGGCTGAATAATTGATGCTTTTGAACAGTGGTGTTCGAGAAGTATCTTGAGAGTCCCTTGGACTGCAAAAAGATCAAACCAGTAAATCCTAAAGGAAATCAGTCCTGAATATTCATTTGATCAAGCTCCAGGAATTGGTGATGGACAGGGAAGCCTGGCATACTGCAGTCCATGGCGTCACGAAGAGTTCGTCATGACTGAGTGACTAAACTGATCTGAACAGACAAATATCTTCCATGAGTAAATAATGAACATTTAACCTGGATTTGAAGGATAAGTAACAGTTTTCCAAGTGCAAAGTTGAGGACAGACAAACCAGGTGAAGAATATGGTAGAAGAGCATTTTCAAAGGAAGATGGGGATTTGATTTATGGGGCTGGTTAAGAAGATGACAGGAGTCAGAACAAGGCTTCAGTTCAGTTCAATTGCTCAGTCGTGTCCGACTCTTTGCGACCCCATGAATCTCAGCACACCAGGCCTCCCTGTCTCTCACCAACTCTCGGAGTTCACTCGGACTCACGTTCATCGAGTCTGTGATGCCATCCAGCCATCTCATCCTCTGTCATCCCCTTCTCCTCCTGCCCCCAATCCCTCCCAGCATCAGAGTCTTTTCCAATGAGTCAAATCTTGGCATTAGGTGGCCAAAGTACTGTAGTTTCAGCTCTAGCATCATTCCTTCTGAAGAAATCCCAGGGCTGATCTCCTTCAGAATAGACTGGTTGGATCTCCTTGCAGTCCAAGGGACTCTCAAGAGTCTTCTCCAACACCACAGTTCAAAAGCATCAATTCTTCGGTGCTCAGCCTTCTTCACAGTCCAACTCTCACATCTATACATGACCATAGGAAAAACCACAGCTTGACTAGACGGATCTTAGTCGGCAAAGTAATGTCTCTGCTTTTGAATATGCTATCTAGGTTGATCATAACTTTTCTTCCAAGGAGTAAGCGTGTTTTAATTTCATGGCTGCAATCACCATCTGCAGTGATTTTGGAGCCCAGAAAAATAAAGTCTCACACTGTTTCCACTTTTTCCCTATTTCCCATGAAGTGATGGGATCAGATGCCATGATCTTAGTTTTCTGAATGTTGAGCTTTAAGCCAACTATTTCACTCTCCTCTTTTACTTTCATCAAGAGGCTTTTTAGTTCTTCTTCACTTTCTGCCATAAGGGTGTTGTCATCTGCATATCTGAGGTTATTGATATTTCTCCCGTCAATCTTGATTCCAGCTTGTGTTTCTTCCAGTCCAGCGTTTCTCTTGATGTACTGTACATATAAGTTAAATAAGCAGGGTGACAATATACAGCCTTGATGTACTCCTTTTCCTATTCGGAACCAGTCTGTTGTTCCATGTCCAGTTCTAACTGTTGTTTCCTGTCCTGCATACAGATTTCTCAAGAGGCAGGTCAGGTGGTCTGGTATTCCCATCTCTTTCAGAATTTTCCACAGTTTATTGTGATCCACAGAGTCAAAGACTTTGGCATAGTAAATAAAGCAGAAATCAATGTTTTTCTGGAACTCTCTTGCTTTTTCCATGATCCAGCGGATGTTGGCTTACGTCTTTAATAAGGATACAGGGGATTTATTTTAACAAAGAATAAATGATTAGAAGGGCTAATAAGATGTACCCAATATTTAGATTTTGTGAATTCAGAATTAAGTCTTCCTTACACTCTCACACATTTGGATCTGTTAAAGTCCTGCTTGGCTCCTGCCTGACACTTAGAAGAAAGACACACTGCTATGGTTTTCCTGTAACATTCTTTGGAAAAAGCTCCTCATCAGAGTGTTACGTAAAATGGAGGATTCTTCTGCCCAGTTTTACTTATAGCCTAACTCTTAAGCCTAAGCCTGATCTTAAGAAACTTAAGTCAGGATAATGGATACAGGTCATTAGAGAATGTTTAGCTTTTTCCATCATAGAACATATCTGTTGTGTTAACAAATGGAATAGATTATTCTTATGGATCCACATTTATTGTTGCCCTTATTAGAAAAAAACATAGTAGTTTCAAATGAAGACAAATATTTTTGATTGTCAGATTTCTTCTAAATTGATCTACAGTGTCTTGCCTAAGAGGATTCCATCTGTGTGTAATGAAAATATGCCATTTACCCACAGACATGCATTTGTAAAGAAAACTGGATATTAGCTCTGTGCTTCAGACTTCTTGGTGGGACACACATGGTAAATAAAAGTTAAATACCTTAAAGATCTTCTGAAACAGATCCCAGTGATATCAAGGGCAGGGGTCTGAGCTAAAAGATGATTACTACCTTTGGTCAGTAAGGCCACTAACATCAGGAAAAGAATGTTCTTTTAAATTATAATTATGGCATAATCTCTGTGACCATATAGTATGTTTTGCATTTGGTGATCCAAATTTATGCTGAATGTCCAAGTATAATTGTTAAAACACTCTGTTTCAGTGTCAGAAGTGTCCCAATTTGGATTATGAGTGATGTCTGGCTCTTGTCACAGATTCGAGTTGTTCAGAAATACTATTTCTCGTATTCTACGAATCTGAGAAATCGGCGTATTCTAAGGACATCTTTACTTTCTTTCTTTTTTAGAATTTTAGACAAAAAGTTGGGTGGTAGCAGTTTCAGGTGGTGAAAAGTATGTTCTTAGTACTTGCTCTTTTAGGTGTTCAGTTCAGTCGCTCAGTCATGTCTGACTCTTTGCGACCCCATGAATCGCAGCACATCAGGTCTCCCTGTCTATCATCAACTCCCAGAGTTCACTCAAACTCATGTCCATCGAGTCAGTGATGCCATCCAGCCATCTCATCCTCTGTCGTCCCCTTTTCCTCCTTCCCCCAGTCCCTCCCAGCATCAGAGTCTTCTCCAATGAGTCGGCTCTTCGCATTAGGTGGCCAAAGTAGTGGAGTTTCAGCTTCAGCATCATTCCTTCCAAAGAAATCCCAGGCCTGATCTCCTTCAGAATGGATTGGTTGGATCTCCTTGCAGTCCAAGGGACTCTCAAGAGTCTTCTCCAACACCACAGTGCAAAAGCATTAATTCTGCAGTCTCAGCTTTCTTCACAGTCCAAGTCTCACACCCATACATGACCACAGAAAAAACCATAGCCTTGACTAGACTGATCTTAGTCGGCAAAGTAATGTCTCTGCTTTTGAGTATACTATCTAGGTTGGTCATAACTTTTCTTCCAAGGAGTAAGCGTCTTTTAATTTCATGGCTGCAGTCACTACCTGCAGTGATTTCAGAGTCCCAAAGAATAAAGTTTGACATTGTTTCCACTGTTTCCGCATCTATTTGCCATGAAGTGATGGGACCAGATATTATGATCTTTGTTTTCTGAATGTTGAGCTTTAAGCCAACTTTTTCGCTTTCCTCTTTCACTTTCATCAAAATGAATGTGGCCTGCCTGAAACTGCAAAGTGGGTCTTTTTGTTAAGAGTTCATATTTGAGTTCTACATGTACTTTATTTTCATCTTTAGCTGAATTGTACATACATGGCACAGGGGTTAGTTATAGAACTTGATCAAGATTTTAATATAGAATTTGATGCTTCTTCTTTTATATCCCCCCTTTGTGGGATTTCTCACTTACATTACAGTGGCTGTTTTCCCAGAAGATTGCTAGCTTTTCCAGAATGAGTGCCAGTTTAATATCAGAGGGTTTTTTTTTTTTTTTTCCCACTCCATACAATGCTTAGCTCAGCCTATAGCCATACAGATGTGAAACTCACACATAAACATTACTTCTTCTCAGTAATTTTTGACACTTTGTGCAGAGCTTATAGTTGTCATCTCTGACATGCTTGAGACTTATAGGAGCTTATTCAGCCACAGTGAGCACAATGAAATCAGAAGTCCCCTGCTTTATATTGTATGAGTGGAAGATTTATACTTCTTCCTTTCTCTGAGATGGTCCCCTTTCTAATTGGTTAACTGCTCAGACTTAATGTTATTTCCTACTATACATCAAAACAAAGTAATGCTTATATTTGAGATGAAGAATATGCTACAGTGAATTAGGAATTTGAAATACTCCTGAGGCTAGAGTTGAGCATATCATAAGGATTAAACAGTAAAATATAACAATAGTCAAATTTAATATTGTCCTGCTAAGTGTTAAATGTGGCATTATTTGAAAACATCTGGCTCATGGGAAGGCCTTATTACATTTTGTAGCTTTCTTTTCCTATCTTCCCTTTTAGTCTCTTTGCATGCCTAGTCTCCCCATCATCCATTCCTGCCTTGATCAGGTAAAATGAAGGCTGAACTCCAGAGTTTACTTCCTTTGGCCAGCCCCTCCTTTTGCTCACTTACTGCTAGTACTTCCTTCAATTTGCACCTTTCTTAAGCGTAGGTCCCCAGCAAACCATGATTAGCTACTTTATTGTCCAAATCTCAGAGAGTAAATGAGGACGAAAAGTGATTTATACATAAAATGTACTAGGTAAAAAACATAACTCGGAAATTCATATACGCTATTTTAAAATTCCTTATAATTAAGTAACAATGGATGAAAAGTGCAACATAAGATTGTCTTTCACTGTCCCATTCAGATACAGATAACCAGGAATCCTTGTTTAAGTTTCTTATTTTCAAAAACCAGAGAGCAAGTCAGGAATGCAATAGGTGAAAGAGGCAGTATAATTTAATTAATGTATAAGATATACTATGTGGTATACTAGGTGTCATATATATATATATATATATATATAAAATCTTTTAAAATTTTTTCACTAATTAATAATGATAGATTGTGTTAGTGTATGTAGTGATTTGGGGTTGGTTTCTTCTTTCATTTATTCAACACTGTGTAAGTGCCTGGTACGTGCTGGGGATTCATTACAGATATGACATTTTCCCTACTCTTAAAAATTATCACCAGATAATGTTGTAAGGTAAATAAGAAAATTTAGGATTGAATAAAAATCACACAGATTATACATGGTGGCCAAGACTTGAGCCCACTGCATGCCTAAATTTCCTATATTACTTTTAGAATATATTTGAGGTATAGATAAATATGAAGAGATATTTCAAAAGGATATGAGCTGTAAGAAATTCTTAAAAAGTGAAAAAAAAGATTGTCTATTAGACATGTGGTCATTTCTCTGGAAGATGTCTGTAGTTTTGATTCTGAAGTTCTACTTTGAATTAGGGAAATCTCACCATTTGTGGAAAAAAAAAAACCAGCAGAGAAGATCTTTCTCTTCCAAGGAATTTTGACAACATTCTTATCATCAGCATATATGTAGAGTTAATTTAAAATTTGTTCTTAAAAATAAAACCTGAGTTTATAGTGCAGAATTGGGATAGAAATATAAAATCCAGAGGGTCAATGAGATCTTAAGAAACACTACCATATCTTTATAGTAATCATTCAAAGGGGACATTTTTGACCTCTTCAGTATATTCTACTCAGTCCTTTATCTTCCCTTGTTCTATCCTACATTTAAAGATCATGTTCTGTTTTACAAAAGCATGTAGTAAAATTGAGGGGATGGAATAGTATATAAAGTTTATTTCTCTTATTTTCTTATGTAGTTTTAGATACTTTGACTTCTATTTTAACCACTTTTTCCATTTAAAATAATTCAACAATGAATGACTGCCCCCTGTTTTTAATTAGATTGGAATTGTACTTTGGACAGAGAACAGTGAATGATACTGTACCAAGGGAAGATTTCAGAAGCTAAGTGGTTACAGCATAAAGGAAATTTCTGGAGTTACGTAAGGGTGAGAGTAGCGGAGAGGAGGGAGGGCCTACCACAAGCGCGTGTTAGAAGGATTGACAGGGGATGCGTCACTTGACTTACTTCTATGGTTCCACTAGAATTCCACTGATTCCTCTAGAGAAGGAGCAGTTTAGAAATGCAGAGGAAATAGTGTGCACTATTGTCCTTAGGTGAGAAAGAATATGAAATAATTGGGTAACTACACTGAATGGAGCACAGTACGTGCGAAGGAATGGGGGCAATGTGGGCAGGAAACCAGAAGGTGAAATATGTGGTTCAAAATGTAGGCTGAGGCAGATGAGTTCTCTGGGTTAAAAAATAATGTCAAAAGTATTTCAGACAAAGGGTACTGAAAGTAGATGTGTTGGGTTTTCTGGAAAAGACTTAATTTTAAATATATTTTTTGTCTCGTCCTCATAAGTTTAGTTGAACTTCTTACACTACTTAATGTTTACTTTTATGAGATCACAGTTGTTTTCAGAACATGGTATAATTAAACTTGTGATATTGACATTTCTAACTCTGAATTTCTATGATTCTATGTATGACTTTCATTTGTTCTGTTTATATTTAAAACCCTTGCCTCAATATATGTCAACTTGTTTTGTTCATAAACGCAAAGATGTCAGTTGCTTATCATTTTCTCCAGAAACAGTCCTTACTTGCTATTTTCCTCATAGGACTTCCTTGTTCCCCAGGCTACAGATGATAGCAGTGATCGTAGGGGTGACTACACCGCAGAACAGGGTAATTAGCTTGTTCCAGTCATTTTTGGACTTTAGCTGCATGCACATGAATAAATTGTCTCATAAAACATAAATAACCACTGTTATGTGGGCTGAGCAGGTAGAAGAGCCCTTTTTTTTTTTACTGATTCTCAGTAACAGCATAGATGATAAAAATATAGGGAACAAAATTAGCAGTAATGGAGCAAATGAAAATATTACATTGTCTAACATTATTATACTCTCATTCAAGAAAATACTTAATGAAAACAGCTTTAATAAAGGCAGTATTTCACACACAAAAATATTACTTCTATTCTTTCACAAAAGAATATTCATAATGTGAGTATATTTTGTGCCAATCCATTGAGAAAGTTTAGTTCCCAGGAGATAGCGGTCATCTAAACACAAAGTGTCCTGTTTATGATGAGTAATCACAGAAATTTGTTGATGGCCATGTAAATATGTATGTCATCACTGCTAGGAATACACACTGTGGACCCCATTATATAAAGAGATAGACATTTATATAATTGTTTGCTGTTACGGTTTAGTTGCTAAGTTGTGTATGACTCTCTTGCAGCCCCATGGACTGTAGCCTGCAAGACTCCTCTGTCCATGGGATTTCCTGGGCAAGAATACTGGAGTTGGTTGCCATTTCCATCTCCAGGGTATCTTCCTGACACAGCAATCGAATCCATGTCTCCTGCATTGCAGGTGGATTCTTTATCACTGGGTCACCAGGGAAACCCATTTATATAACATAGGCTATGAATGAGATAATGTCCTCAATAAGGGGAAGAGAATACAAATAAAGATGCGTGTCACATATCCAGGAAGGAGAGACTACCAAAAGAAGTCCATGATGTCCATAGTGTGTGGAGAAGGGGTTCTTAGAAGGTTAAGAAGACTAAGCTACTGTTCTCCAGGATTACCAGCCACATCAGTAAAGATATGACAAAAGAAATTTTTGTCAGTTCCTTGGTACTCAGAAAGGTCTCCCAGAATGAACTCAGTTTCAGTTTATTAACTGTTCCTTTCCATTTTTCTTTTTCATTCTTGAGATGACTCAGATAACAAAATGGCACAAAATAGTTAAGTGAGTGGTCCCATGTTACATTTAAGATGTATTAATAATTGGGGCAGAGGGTGTAACAACTCTGTGCGCACTAGCTGGAGTAGTGGTAATAGCAGTGAGATCAGCTCATGGGATTCCTCTTCTAGCCCATAGAGCAGCTGACCAACACTGATAACTTATTACAAAAATAGACTGCTGTAGTCTATATCCTGGGATTGTGATATACAAAGTCTTCAGTGACTAAAATAATTTGCATTTTTAGTAAATAACTGTTAAGAGATAGGATAAAAAAATAGTAACTAACATTTCTCTGTCCAGAAGTAAAAGAATAATTCCATTTGCTTGAAACATTTTTCTGATGTGACTTATCTGGGTGCTTCACTTAACTAATGTTGGACATAGGATTTTGAGACCCACGTGTGACTTCAGGAGAAGAAAGGAAGAAATGGTTAAAGAGCTCTATTCTTGTGAAGGAAGTTTAGCCACACAGCAGCAGAACATGTCCAGAAAGCAATTCCTTCTAATCAGGTCAACTTCAGAAACAGTGCTGTTGGACACCCAGTTTTTGTTTTACCAGTTAGGGGTTTAGTGGTGAACAAACTGTGTTCACTATTTGGGTGGAACAGTTCAGGAAAAGGTGAGCACTATGTGCAAGAATGGCGGAGAACAACTGGAATGGCTGAGAGCATAAGGTCTTTCTGCCATATTTTCAATAGACAAAATCAGGTCAAAACCATCAGAATATGTTAATGGTTTAGGAATTATCAGTTCAGTCCCTAAGTCGTGTCCAACTCTTTGCAACCCCATGAATCTCAGCTCACCAGGACTCCTTGTCCATCACCAACTCCCAGAGTTCACTCAGATTCACGTACATAGAGTTGGTGATGCCATCCAGCCATCTCATCCAAGGTCGTCCCCTTCTCCTCCTGCCCCCAATCCCTCCCAGCATCAGAGTATTTTCCAATGAGTCAACTCTTTGGATTAGGTGGCCAAAGTACTGGAGTTTCAGCTGCAGCATCAGTCCTTCCAATGAACACCCAGGACTGAGCTCCTTTAGAATAGACTGGTTGGATCTCCTTGCAGTCCAAAGGACTCTCAAGAATCTTCTCCAACACCACAGTTCAAAAGCATCAATTCTGCGGCGCTCAGCCTTATTCACAGTCCAACTCTCACATCCATACATGGCCACTGAAATAACCATAGCCTTGACTAGACAGACCTTTGTTGGAAGTAATGTCTCTGCTTTTGAATATGCTGTCTAGGTTGGTCATAACTTTCCTTCCAAGGAGCAAGTGTCTTTTAACTACATGGCTGAAGCCACCATCTGCAGTGATTTTGGAGCCCCTCAAAATAAAGACTGACACTGTTTCCACAGTTTCCCCATTTTTTGCCATGAAGAGATGAGACCAGATGCCATGATCTTCATTTTCTGAATGTTGAGCTTTAAGCCGGGTTTTTCTCTCCTCTTTCACTTTCATCAAGAAGCTCTTTAGTTCCTCTTCACTTTCTGCCATAAGGGTGGTGTCATCTGCATATCTGAGGTTATTGATATTTCTCTCGGCAATCTTGATTTCAGCTTGTGCTTTTTCCAACCCAACATTTCTCATGATGTACTCTGCATAGAAGTTAAATAAGCAGGGTGACAATATACAGCCTTGACATATTCCTTTTCCTTTTTGGAACCAGTCTGTTGTTCCATGTCCAGTTCAAACTGTTGCTTTCTGACCTACATATAGGTTTCTCAAGAGGCAGGTCAGGTGGTCTGGTATTCCCATCTCTTTCAGAATTTTCCACAGTTTATTGTGATCCACACAGACAAAGGCTTTGGCATAGTCAATAAAGCAGAAATCAATGTTTTTCTGAAACTCTCTTCCTTTTTCCATGATCCGGCAGATGTTGGCAATTTGGTCTCTGGTTCCTCTGCCATTTCTAAAACTAGCATGAACATCTGGAAGTTCATGGTTCACTAATTACTGAAGCCTGGCTTGGAGAATTTTGAGCCTTACTTTACTAGCGTGTGAGATGAGTGTAATTGTGTGGTAGTTGGAGCATTCTTTGGCATTGCCTTTCTTTGTGATTGGAATGAAAACTGACCTTTTCCAGTCCTGTGGCCACCACTGAGTTTTCCAAATTTGCTGGCATATTGAATGCAGCGCTTTCACAGCATCATCTTCCATGATTTGAAATAGCTCAACTGGAATTCCATCGCCTCCACTAGCTTTGTTCATAGTGATGCTTTCTAAGGCCCACTTGACTTCACATTCCAGGATATCTGGCTCTAGGTGAGTGATTACACCATCATGATTATCTAGGTCGTGAAGATCTTTTATTTGTACAGTTCTTCTGTGCATTCTTGCCACCTCTTCTTAATATCTTCTGCTTCTGTTAGGTTCATACTTTTTTGTCCCTTATCAAGCCCATCTTTGCATGAAATGTTCCCTTGGTATCTCTAATTTTCTTGAAGAGATCTCCAATCTTTCCCATTCTGTTGTTTTCCTCTATTTCTTTACAATGATCACTGAGGAAGGCTTTCTTATCTCTCCTTGCTATTCTTGGAACTTTCCATTCAGATGCTTATATCTTTCCTTTTCTCCTTTGCTTTTCATTTCTCTTCTTTTCACAGCTATTTGTAAGGCCTCCCCAGACAGCCGTTTTGCTTTTTTTCCATTTCTTTTCTATGGCGATGGTCTTCATTCCTGTCTCCTGTACAATGTCACGAACCTCTGTCCATAGTTCATCAGGCAATCTATCTATCAGATCTAGTCCCTTAAATCTATTTCTCACTTCCACTGTATAATCATAAGGGATTTGATTTAGGTCATATATGAATGGCCTAGTGGTTTTTCCTACTTTCTTCAATTTAATTCTGAATTTGGCAAATAAGGAGTTCATGATCTGAGCCACAGTCAGCTTGCAGTCTTGATTTTGCTGACTGTGTAGAGCTTCTCCATCTTTGGCTGCAAAGAAAATAATCAGTCTGATTTTGGCATTGACCATCTGGTGATGCCCATGTGTAGAGTCTTCTCTTGTGTTGTTGGAAGAGGGTGTTTGCTGACCAGTGCGTTCTCTTGGCAAAACTCTATTAGCCTTTGCCCTGCCTCATTCCAGATTCCAAGGCCAAATATGCCTGTTACCCCAGGTGATTCTTGACTTCCTACTTTAGCATTCCAGTCCCCTATAATGAAAAGGACATCGTTTTGGGGTGTTAATTCTAAATGGTCTTGTAAGTCTTCATAGAACCATTCAACTTCAGCTTCTTCAGCATTACTGGATGGGGCATAGACTTGGATAACTGTGATATTTAATGGTTTGCCTTGGAGACAAACAGAGATCATTCTATCATTTTTGAGATTGCATGCAAGTACTGCATTTCAGACTCTTTTGTTGACCATGATGGCTACTCCATTTCTTCTAAGGGATTCCTGCCGGCAGTAGTAGATATAATGGTCATCTGAGTTAAATTCACCCATTCCAGTCCATTTTAGTTTGCTGATTCCTAGAATGTCGACATTCACTCTTGCCATCTCCTGTTTGACCACTTCCAATTTGCCTAGGTTCATGGACCTAACATTCCAGGTTCCTATGCAATATTGCTTTTACAGCATCGGACCTTGCCTCTATCATCAGTCACATCCACCACTGGGTATTGTCTTCATTCTTTTTGGAGTTTTTTCTCCACTGAGCTCCAGTAGCAATTTGGGCACCTACCAATCTGGGAGTTCCTGTTTCAGTATCCTATTATTTTGCCTTTTCATACTGTTCATGGCGTTCTGAAGGCAAGAATACGAAAGTGTTTTGTCATTCCCTTCTCCAATGGGCCACATTCTGTCATATCTCTCCACCTTGACCTGCCTATCTTGGGTGGCCCAACATGGCATGGCTTAATTTTTACTGAGTTAGACAAGGCTGTGGTCCATGTGTGTAGACTGACTAGTTTTCTGGAATTATGGCTTGTGTGTCTACCCTCTGATGCCTCTCGTAACACCTAACACCTTACTTGGGTTTCTCTTACCTTGGATGTGGGTATCTCTTCACAGATGCTCCAGCAGGCACAGCGGCTACTCTTTACCTTGGATGAGGAGTATCTCCTCACCGCCGCCCCTCCTGACCTTGAACATGGAGCTGCTCCTCTTGGCCCTCTTGCACCCATGCAGCCAATGCTCCTTGGACGTTAGGGATTATAGCAGGATATAATAATAGATTCAGAGTAAGATAAGATACATTTCCAAGACTTGTGGCTGCTTATTTGAAATACACCAATGGATCTAACAGAATTAAGCCTTTAAGGCCTTCTTCTTGAAGTTTTTGAAAGTTTTTATTTATTTATTTTTTACCATTTTCTCCATGAGGACTTTAAACTTATGGCTTGGAAAACTGCATGAGTCCCTGAGAGCAAGAAATGTTTAAGTTTCCTTGCTGAGCCTAGAGAACATTCTTTAAAGAAAACAATGGGGTGGTATTTCTACGTGGGTTTGAAGGGCAAGGAAAATCTTTCATTTTCTCAAGTATTCTTTTTCTTCTTACTTTGTACTAGCAGAACCAAAATATAGTCCCTTTGTAAACAATCAAATTTGGCTCTAATGTATGGAAGCTTTTAAAATAATTTTAATAGTACATTTCCTATCAATAGTTTTCAGAGATGTTCAGTGACATTATAGCTCCTCAGTGGTAGCACATTCAGAAATTTATCAACATCATGGAAAATTTTGTATGATAAACTGCAAATAGAAGACCAGTGCAAGACTATCTGCCGTGTTGCAGCCTAAGTTCAACTCAACCTTCCATTTAAGGTAATTGCTGAAAACATACTAATAACATACATTCAAGGGATATCAGTTTAATGAACTGAGTTGAAGTAAGCCATGTGCTTTTGTGATAGAGTATTTCTTACTGTGAAGCATCCATAGAGAACGGGAATATAAAACATTCTAAGATGACATTATCTTCAATATACTGAAATGGAGAAAAATTTTAAAAAATGTCCAGAAGAGTAATTTGAAATCTGAAATAATAATTTGAATATCCAAAAAGCTGGACATTTAGATTGAGTCCATCTTACTGGGAATAAAGATTCATTTAATCAGAATATAGTTTTCTGGTGCATGGTTCAGTGTAAGTGCATACATGTTTACTGGTGTTATTTACTGGTGCAAGGAGGTTGCTGTGAAATAGACAACAGATTTGCATTCTTATCCAGAACATATAGTAGGATGGCATCACCAAAGTTCGAATTCTGTACCAGTTTACCTCATGGCACCAATTCAGTTTTCTTTGGTTCAGTTTACAAATGTTTTTACAGTTTTAATCATGAACAGATATATAGTCCATGTCCGGGAGCCTCTCACTGGGGCTGCTATTTGGAACACTTTGTTACTTGTTCTTGAATACATCTTCTGGTTTGTGTGAAAAGGAAATGAAGAGAAATAGTGAGTCCCTTGACTAACAGGAAAGAATTTTGACCTTTGTAGTTATTTGTTCATGAGTATTTTGGGAATTGTTTGGAGAAATTTTAATTTTTTGTGTTGTTGATGATGATGCATTCCTGCGGTAAAATTAGATATAATATTTGTCACACACACACACACACACACCCCCCCCCCCCCTCACTCATTTAACTTTTAATAGAATGAATTGAAATAGTCTTTTCAAAAATGTCAGCCTGTGAGTTACTGGTTTTAAATGGTGCTGGCCTTGCTATAGTGGTAAAACACTCTTCACTATCAAGCGAGAAGGGTTTGGTAAAACATGCATCAATGTCATATCATGTTGTGATGAAAATTATACATGGTTGGTTGGGTAAGAAGAGACCAGATACCTGAACATGTTTGACTGGTAAAATTTTAAAGGTACTTTTGTAAGCATGTGAACCTGGGACAGAAATGTGAAAAACTTGAAAAAAAATGAACAAGTCAATAGAAGATAAAAGAAACCAAAACAGTGTTTAACATATGCCAGATGCTTTTATGTATGTAAAAATTCTCTCTCCCCAAAACATCACAATAAGGCTATTAAAATCCCTGTGGTATTGGGAGATCGTGTACACCTGTGGCTGATTCATGTCAATGTATGGCAAAACAAATACAATACTGTAATGTAGAATAAAGTATTAAAAAAATATGTATTAGTAAAAAATCTCAACTTCATACCAAAAAAATAGATATTCTTTCTAATAGACATAGTGAGTTTACAGAGTAAAACTGCTTCTTAGTCATCATTTACCAGGTAATTGGTTCTTGAGTGCCTTTGTTTATCACGTAGAATTAAGAAAGCTAAATCTGGGTCAGAGTAAAAGAAGCATGCATCTTTACAGAATAAAAATATCCAAAAGCATAAAGAGTTAGATTGATTGAAGTAGGGGAAATAGGATGAAAGGAGAAGTACCCTTATAGTGGCCTGATACAGGTACATTGGAGGAGAAGATGGCAAAACACTCCAGGCACACTGGAGGAGGGAATGGCAAACCACTCCAATATTCTTGCCTTGATCACCTCATGAACGCTATGAAATGGCAAAAGATACGATTCTGAAGATGAGCCCCCTAGGTCCAAAGGTGTCCAATGTGTTACTGAGGAAGAGCGGAAGGGCAATTATTAGTAGCTCCAGAAAGAATGAAGCAGCTGGGCCAAAGAGGAAATGACACTAAGTTATGGATATGTCTGGTGGTGAAAGTAAAGTCTGATGCTATAAAGAACAATACTGCATAGGAATCTGGAATGTTAGGTCCATGAATGAAGGCAAATTGGAGGTGGTGAAGCAGGAGATAGAAAGAGTGAACAGTGACATCTTAGGAATCAGTGAACTAATCAGATGACAATTAAATCTACTGCTCTGGGCAAGAATCCTTTAGAAGAAATGGAGTAGCTCTCATAGTCAACAAAGAGTCTGAAATTCAGTATTTGGGTCAGTCTCAATGACAGAATGATCTCTGTTCATTTCAAAGGTAAACCATTCAACAGCACAGTAATCCATGCCTGTGCCCCAACCACTAATGCCAAAGAAGATGAAGTTGACTGGTTCTAAGAAGACCCCCAAGACCTAGAACTAATACCAGGATAAAGGTGTCCTTTTGATTATAGGGGACTGAAATGCAGAAGTAGGATGACAAGAGATACCTGGAGTAACAGGAAAGTTTGGCCTTAAAGTACAAAATAAAGCAGGGGAAAAGCTACAGAGTTTTGTCAAGAGAACACACCGATCATGGCAAATAACGTCTTCCAACAACACAAGAGACAACTCTACATATGGATATCACCAGATTATTAATACAAAAGTCAGGTTGCTTATATTCTTTGCAGCCGAAGATGGAATAGCTCTATACAGTCAGCAAAAATAAGACCTGGAGCTGACTGTGACTCAGATCATGAGCTCCTTATTTCAAAATTCAGACTTAAATTTAAGAAAGTAGGGAAAACTACTAGGTCATTCAGATATGACCTAAATGAAAACCCTGAAGATTATTATACAGTGGAAGTGAAGAATAGATTTGAGGCATTATATCTGGTAGACAGAGTGTGTATGTAATGCATTTAGAAGGGTTACTATGAGTAAAGCTAGTGGAGGTGATGGAATTTCAGCTGAGCTATTTCTAATCCTAAAGGATGATGCTGTTACACTCAAAATGCCAGCAAATTTGGAAAACTCAGCAAGACTGGAAAAGTTCAGTTTTCATTCCAATTCCAAAGAAGGGCAATACCAAAGAATGTTCAAACTACCATACAATTGTGCTCATTTTACATGTTAGTAAGGTTATGCTCAAAATCCTTCAAGCTAGGTTTCAATGGCATGTGAACCAAGAACTTTCAGACGTACAAGCTGGGTTTAGAAATGGCTGAGGAACCAGAGATCAAGTTGCCAACATTCACAGGATCATAGAGAAAGCAAGGGAATTTCAGAAAAACATCTTATGTTTCATTGACTACGTGAAAGCCTTTGACTGTGTGAATCACAAACAAACTTGGAAATTCTTGAAGAGGTGGGAATACCAGGCCACATTACCTGCTTCCTGAGAAACCTGAATGCAGGTCAAGAAGCAACAGTTAGAACCAGACATGGAACAATGGGCTTGTTCAAAATTGGGAAAGGAGAACAACAGGGCTGTATATTGTAACCGTGCTTATTTAAATTTTATGCAGAGTACATCATGTGAAATGCTGGGCTGGGTGAATCACAAGCTGGAATTGAAATTGCCAGGGGGAATCTCATTAACCTCAGATATACAGATGATACCAATCTAATTGCAGAAAATGAAGAACTGAAGAGCCTCTTTCAGAGAAGGCAATGACACCCCTCTCCAATACTCTTGCCTGGAGAATCCTGTGGGTGGAGGAGCCTGGTGGGCTGCAGTCCATGGGGTCGCTAAGAGTCAGACATAACTGAGCGACTTAACTTTCCATTTTCACTTTCATGCACTGGAGAAGGAAATGGCAACGCACTCCACTGTTCTTGCCTGGAGAATCCCAGGGACGGGTGAGCCTGGTGGGCTGCTGTCTATGGTGTCACACAGAGTCAGACACGACTGAAGCGACTAAGCAGCAGCAGTAGCAAAGAGCCTCTTTATGAGGATCAAAGAGGAGAGTGAAAAACTGGCTTAAACTCAACATTCAAAAAATGAAGCTCATGGCATCTGGTCTCATCACTTCATGGCAAACAGAAGGGTAAAAAGTGGAAGCTGTGAGAGATTTTCTATTCTTGGACTCCAAAACTGCAGCCATGAAGTTTAAAAAATGCTTGCTCCTGGAAAGGAAAGCCGTGACAAACTATACAGTGCATTAAAATCACTTGGTCAACAAAAGTCTTATAGTCAAAGCTGTGATTTTTCCAGTAGTCACGTATAGGTGTCAGAGTTGGACCATGAAGAAGGTTGAATGTTGAAGAAATGATGAACTATTACTAAAAAAAATTATTTGAATTCTTCCAGGTAAAAGAGAGATGTAAAATGGCGTGGGAAAACAAAACCATTCTGGTGGAATCTTTCCTGGAGGGGCTTTCTGGTTATCCAAGGCTTGAGCTACTGTTATTGTGCTAATCTTAATAATGCATGTGGTCATCCTTCTGGGAAATGGCACCCTTATTCTCATTAGCATCTTAGACTCCCATCTTCACGCCCCTATGTACTTCCTCCCGGGGAACCTCTCCTTTTGGACATCACCTACTCCATCACCTCCATTCCCCCATGGTGATGAGCTTCCTCTCAGAAAGAAACGACCGTCTCCTTCTCTGGCTGTGCTGTGCTGAGGGTCCTTGGCTTGGCCGTGGGGACAGCAGAGTGTGTGCTGCTGGGCATGATGGCCTTTGACTGATTTGTGGCTATCTGTAACCCTCTGAGATATTCTGTTATCATGAGCAAGGCTTCCTATGTGCCCATGGCAGCTGGCTCCTGGTTTGCAGGGGTTATCAGCTCTGCTGCATGAACTGCATTGTGGTACAGATGCCCTTTTCCAGGAATAATGTCATCAGTCATTTCTCCTGTGAAATTTTGGCTGTCATGAAACTGGCTTGTGCTGACATCTCAGGCAATGCATTCATCATGTTTGTGCGACACTGTTCACATTGATACCCCTTCTCTTGATTGTCATTTCTTACTCATTAATCATTTCCAGCATTTCGAAGATCCACATTTCTGAGGGGAGAAGCAAAGCCTTCTCTACCTGCTCTGCTCATCTGACTGTGGTTATAGTATTCTTCAGAACTAGTCTCTTCATGTACATGAAGCCCAAGGCTAAAGAGACACTCAATTCAGATAACAGGGATGCTACTGACACACTTATAACTGTGTTCTATGGAGTGATGACTCCCATGGTGAGTCCTTTAACCTACAGTCTCAGAAACAGGGATGTGAAGGAAGCAGAAACACATCTATTTGATAGAAGTTTCTTCAGCAAGTGAATGAAGTATAGGACTGGAAGCATGTTGGACAGTGTAGAAACTAGAGAATTATGTAGTGTTTTGGTTATCTTGACTTCTTTTTGTATTTTTACATTTTATTTTATATTTTAACTTCTTATATTTAAAAAATTCAATAATGGCATATAGCATTTCAAAGTTATTTCATGCTTTTTATAAAGAATTTGCAAGATACAGGACAGTAAAATGAGAAGAAGAGAGAGAGATCACCTATTACTCTAAAAGTTTATGAAAAATATGCTATATTCATTGCAGTATTGGCATTGTGTGTTATATGCCCTTTTATGTTCAAATTTTATGCAATATTATTTTATAGGCATTACTTCATTAAATCTTTCAAAATAAATAATTGCCTTTGTTGGGAAAAAATCTAAACAGAAATCTCCCAAAACACTGTACCCACATTCCAGTTGTAGTTTCCTACTAATCTCCAAATAGTCCTAAGCCATAAATACTATTTTGTTGCTCAGTATTTAGAATATTTTTTCCTGTGGAATTTAGTGATATTGAACATTTGCAGCTATATAGGGAGTAAATGGGATAAATGGGGCTTTTGGATGAGCCTGATGCAATCAATCAGGATGTTTTTTGTGTTTCCTTAAATTTTTTTCAGCTTACATGATAGTATTATCATAAAGAACATTTTGCAAAATTAAAATGTAGTTTGAAATTCAGTCTGCTGATCCAAGTAAAAATGTGGACAAATGTTGAGTTGGATGGGAGGTCATGTCTGTGTGATTTAGAAGACCAGATTCTTTGATAGTCTGAAGACCTTAATTACTTTTCTAAATCTTAGAACAACCAAGGTCTTGGTTTTAGTGTATATCTGACTATATGTCTTATCTCTGTTATTAACTAGCATAGTGATCTTTGAAAGCAGAGAATTTGGAGATGTCAGAATAAGATAACATTATCTTGATTTTCCTTGGCTTTCTTGAAATTTTCACTCTATCTAAAAAGAACACTTCTAATTTACAGTCTAAGATGAATGATAGGTTTGTTCAAGAATGGGACACATCCTAGGAAATTCATTTGGTCGGACACATTTTATATTGATAAAGCTGTAAAGTCATAGGATGTTGAGCATAAACATTTTTTACATAGACAAATAAGAAAAAAATGTTTGTAGAATTTGAGGTGTATTTATTTCATTATTCCAAGTTTACTTTTTAATTTAGTAGAAGGAGTATAAACAGTCATGAACTATATTGAATTACCTCCAGCTTCCATCGTCATCATTCACAGAGTACATCTGATGGCAAAAGTTGAGACCATTGATGTATCAGATTCATACTGTGACAAAATAAGTTATGAGAACCTATTACTTCCCATACACCAGCTCATAGAACTCCATCCACCCACCCCAACTAAGGGTTCCAAGTAGGTGGAAAACTTCTGAAGCTAGGCGTGTTACGTTTGACCCACAGGATATCCTGCATATGAATTTTGTCTTTTCTAAGAACTTCAGTCCAGCTGCTTCCAGAAACTCTCTGAGATGACTGACCTAGGTCCTAGTCTTTTAACAATTTATAAATTTCCTCTAGAAAATTTATTAAAGCAAATAGAAATTTTAGTGTGCTTATTTCTCCTCAGAGTAGAACACCAGAAGGGTTTCCCTTTCAAAGGGTTGTGCAGTCAAGATGTGGAGGAAAGAAAGGCAAGTCACCTGTTTTGATGTAGCCATGTATTCAAATTTGCTTGGCAAATACACTATCATCATGTTAAATACACTATCATTATAATACTGATATACTTATTTAATACTTGAGCCTCTAAAGGATTGACTGGTTTGATCTCCTTGCACAGACAGCATAAACACTGAGAGGGGGTAAATAGTCCTCCAGAAAGACAGGACTTAGCAGCAGTTTATAGCCTTACTAGTATTGATCTGTGCACTTTTGGTTGGCTCCTGTGCTTAAAATATGTCATATCTCACCAATCAATTTAAAGATCACATTTTAACTTAACATCTTTGTGGCCCTTGGATAGCAAGAAGGTCCAACCAGTCCATCATAAAGGAAATCAGTCCTGAATATTCATTGGAAGGATGGATGTTGAAGCTGAAGCTCCAATACTTTGGCCACCTGATGCGAAGAACTGACTCATTAGAAAATACCCTGATGCTAGGAAAGATTGAAGGCAGTAGAAGAGGATGACAGAGAATGAGATGGTTGGATGGCATCACCAACTCAGTGGAGTTTGAGCAAGCTGTAGGAGTTGGTGATGGATAGCGAAGCCTGGCATACTGCAGTCCATGGGGTCACAAAGAGTCACTACTGAGCAACTGAACTGAATGGCTTATATTGATCCTTAGATTAACTTGTCACACTTTATTGTGCCTGCAGGCCACTTAAAAGTGGACCAGCTATAAGGGCTGAAGATTAATGGATCACCAGTCGTTTTCCCTCAGGCATATGGAACAGATGTTAATTACTGCTCTTTCCTGGATCTGAGTGCTGATAATTTATCAGACCAAGGACACATTTCAGGAATTCGGGACAAAAGGTATAGTTTTAGGGTAATGGGGCGAGATGTTTATTGAAAACAAGACCCAGGTCTCAGATCCTACCCTGACTACCTAGCAGTTTCTACCTCATTCCCAGTCCCTTTGTTGGATTCTCAGGAGGGGAAGCCTGACGTGGGTTTCAGAACTTTCACAACAGTAGGAGAACTTATTGGGTATTATTGTTCTCCAGTTTGTGGGTCACCCGCGGCAGGTATGGGATTTGATTTTATCAGGCTGCTACCATCTTGCTGCAGCTTTGTCTTTGTGAAGCTTCTTCTTATCTTTGGATGTGGTGTATCTTTTTGGTGGGTTCCAGAGTCCTCCTCTGATGGTTGCTGAACAACTAGTTTAATTTTGGTGTTCTCTCAGGAGGAGATAAGTGCATGTCCTTCTATTCTGCCATCTTGAACCAGAAGTCTCAATTTATTTTCATCTTTGTTCTTTACACTTCTGTGTGTGCACTGCCTAAGGATATACTTTCTTTCCTTGCCTTACTTTCTCTTCCTTCCTTTTATCTTTCTTTAATTTTTTTAATTTTTCTTTTACAATATGTCTCAGTGTTAGAAATGTATAATATGCTTATTCAAAAAGTCAACATTTATCTTAGCTAAATATGTAAAATGAATGTCTATAAATCCTATAGTTCCTAAAAAGTCCATAAAAAATTGTGTACTGTAAATAACCATTTATACTTCAAATAATGGTGTGTGTTTGTGTGTTAATATGAGTATGTGTGTAAGAAAGAGCTGGGGGAGAGATAGAGAGAGATAAAGAGAGAGAGGCAGAGAGAGAATTCAGCTGGGGAAACTTTGATGACATTGCACAAGACTCCTTCTGATTCTGTGTGAAGCATAGTAATAGGCTTCCTGTAATTAGGTCTTTAGGGCTTTATTTCTGGAGTCGCATAAGTTTTATGCATATTTCATCTATGAAGCAATTTAAAACTTTATACAGATGTTTAGAAACATCCTTTAGAACATTTAAATTGTGTCCAAAAGCCTGAAGCAGGTTCTTTAGGTATTTGTAGGGCTCCACAGTGGGGTCGCATTTCAGCCTGGGCTTCAGGGGCAAGTTGTCCTATTCCTAAAATTTATTACTAAATATTAATTTTCTTTCTCTTTTGAACTAGAGGAATCTAATGATGCTTTATTTGAACTAAAGGAATTTATCCTAGTTATCACACCTGCAACCTGCATATTTCTATAGATGTCAACAATTCAGTGAATTTCTATGGCAAAATGATTACTCAAAGAAAGATAAAAGTATCTATTGTTGCTCCAACCTAGAGAGTCAGAACCTGGTGTGAAGGTAAGTTATTGTAAAGGCAAGAACCAAATCTAATCAACTACAAGCAAGAGTTGGACTGATGGGTTAAAAGAGTCAAGTTTGAAATTAAGATGTTTTTCTCACTGAAGAGAGACTAAATACTGGAAATGGAATTTAAGGATCTAGTCACTGAGAGGTAGTAGGGAAAAATAAAGACTTTTGAGATCACAAGAGCAGTTTAACATGCAAAGGCATTGAGCAAGGAACAGAATGGAATTTGCTCAGTAGTTATGAATTACTTTGTGTCAGTGTGTAGCTTTTAGAGTAGCACATAGTATTTGAATACTCTGTTATGATTTTTAGCGAATTAAGACTCACTACACAGTAGAGAGGAAACTCTGTGTTCTGTAGCATGAAATTCCTAACAAACAAGTCTTTCCTGGTCCCCTAGCAGCAACTGTGAAACATTTGGCTCAATCAACTGAGAACAAGATGAAGTACATGCCAGATACTGTGCTAGGGACTCTTTGTGCAGAGAAAACATGTGAGGAGGAAAACTATGACCAGTTTGCCTTAAAGAAACCTCATATCTGAAACAGATGATTTACCAAAGCAGTGAATAGCCAGAAAGAGACCTGATTGAGCGTTATACTACTGTGTTTGCATACGCTATTGGTGAGTGTTTTGAATATTTGCTTTTCTATTATTAGGTTAGAATTGTAAAAATGAATGACTTTTCTATTTTTTTTTTAATGTTATAGGCTTGCTTAAAATGTTAACAGAGTCTCAGTAAAAAAAAAAAAAAAATCACCATCATTTTAAGACGAGGAACATACTAATGCCTCCCTAAAATCCTATTTTTTATGGAGTGAATTGAACCTTATGAGTGATTTTCCCATTTTGCCACTCAATTTGCAAGTTCTAAATTGCAGTTTGCAATTTGTCACTAATTATGTCCGGAAACTGGGAAGATAGACCTGAGATTCAGAGCAAGAACCTTTTAAAGATAGGTGGACAAAGAATTCTGAAGAGGGATGGCTCTTTGGACTTGTGAATGAAACAAAAATAATAGCTAACATCCAAAGGATCAGAGTGTGATAAAGGACTGGAGTGTTATATACTGTGATAAAGTGTATTAGGATTTGATGGTAAGATGAACATAATACCATTTGCCAGAACACTGTGTGTGATGTGACTAAACTTTTCAGCTGTATATACTTGGCCATGGAAAAGACGATGACTGGTTCAAAGATGTAAAAGACACGAACAGAAGGAAGAACCATGATAGAGAGGCATAAAGGAAAATAATAATAGTGGAAAACGTTATTGTGGTAATTGTATAATATATACTATCTCATTTAATCTTATCAACAAATGTATGGTACAGGTGCTATCTTTATCTTTATGCTATAGCTGGGGAAGGTGATGATCAGAAATATGCCCAGGTCACCCTGGTTAGTAAGAGGCAGAGATACCGTTTAAACTAATCCTACCTCCAAGGCCTGTGTTCCTGACAATATTATGTAATATATTTGGTAGAATATCATGTAGCATGAAGGCAGCTTATGGAACAAGGGTTTTTGAAGAGATGATTTTTATAGGTGTAGGCCTGGAGAATCCCAGGGACAGGGGGGGCCTGATGGGCTGCTGTCTATGGGGTCGCACAGAGTTAAACACGACTGAAGCGACTTAGCAGCAGCAGCAGCAGCAGGTATAACCTCCATTATTCAACGAACTTCACATGTATCTAATGCCCTTTGGTGTCACTCGTTACACAGCAACCCAGAAAATCTGAAAAATTCTAACAAAATGCAAATTTTATAAAAAGCTACAAAATGTGAAGAGCTAGGGATAGGAGATGAGTGTAGAATGGAGAAATGAAGTTGAGTTGGGAGTGATTTTGAGGTGACTACTTATGTCCGGAAACTGGGAAGATAGATCTGATATTCAGAGCAAGAAAGTTTTAAAGATAGGTGGACAAAGAATTCTGAAGAGGGATGGCTCTTTGGCCTTGTGAATGAAACAAGAATAATAGCTAACATTTATTGAGCTGTAATTTTGTTCCAGAAATTTTACTAGCTCTAAAGGAAAGACTAGAGATCTTTTCAAGAAAATTAGAGATACCAAGGGAACATTTCATGCAAAGTTGGGCTTAATAAAGGATAGAAATGGTCTGGACCTAACAAAAGCAGAAGATATTAAGAAGAGGTAGCAAGAATACACGGAAGACCTGTACAAAAGATCTTCACGCCCCAGATAATCATGATGATGTTATCACTAATCTAGAGCCAGACATCTTGGAATGTGAAGTCAAGTGGGCCTTAGAAAGCATCACTACAAACAAAGCTAGTGGAGGTGATGGAATTCCAGTGGAGCTATTTCAAATCCTGAAAGATGATGCTGTGAAAGTGCTGCACTCAATATGCCAGCAAATTTAGATAACTCAGCAGTGGCCACAGGACTGGAAAAGGTCAGTTTTCATTCCAATTCCAAAGAAAGGCAATGCCCCTAAATGCTCAAACTACAGCACCATTGCACTCATCTCACATGCTAGTAAAGTAATGCTCAAAATTCTCTAAGCCAGGCTTCAGCAATATGTGAACTGTGAACTTCCTGATGTTCAAGCTGGTTTTAGAAAAGGCAGAGGAACCAGAGATCAAATTGTCAACATCCGCTGGATCATGGAAAAAGCAAGAGAGTTCCAGAAAAACATCTATTTCTGCTTTATTGACTATGCCAAAGCCTTTGACTCTGTGGATTACAATAAACTGTGGAAAATTATGAAAGCGATGGGAATATCAGACCACCTAACCTGCTTCTTGAGAAATCCGTATGCAGGCCAGGAAGCAACAGCTTGAACTGGACATGGAACAACAGAGTGGTTCTAAATAGGAAAAGGAGTACAACAAGGCTGTATATTGTCACCCTGCTTATTTAACTTTTACGCAGAGTACATCATGAGAAATGCTGGACTAGAAGAAATACAAGCTGGAATCAAGATTGCCGAGAGAAATATCAATAACCTCAGATATGCAGATGATGCCACCCTTATGGCAGAAAGTGAAGAAGAACTAAAGAGCCTCTTGATGAAAGTGAAAGAGGAGACAGAAAAAGTTGGCTTAAAGCTCAACATTCAGAAAACTAGGATCATGGCATCTGATCCCATCATTTCATGGGAAATAGGGAAAAAATGGAAACAGTGTGAGACTTTATTTTTCTGGGCTCCAAAATCACTGCAGTTGGTGATTGCAGCCATGAAATTAAAAGACACTTAGTCCTTGGAAGAAAAGTTATGACCAACCTAGATAGCATATTCAAAAGCAGAGACATTACTTTGCTGACTAAGGTCCATCTAGTCAAAGCTATGGTTTTTCCTGTGGTTATGTATGGATGTGAGAGTTGGACTGTGAAGAAGGTTGCGTGCCAAAGAATTGATGCTTTTGAACTGTGGTGTTGTAGAAGTTCTTGAGAGTCCCTTGGACTGCCAGGAGATCCAACCAGTCCATTCTGAAGGAGATCAGCCCTGGGATTTCTTTGGAAGGAATGATGCTAAAGCTGAAACTTCAGTACTTTGGCCACCTCATGTGAAGTGTTGACTCACTGGAAAAGCTCTGATGCTGCGTGGGATTGGGGGCAAGAAGGGAAGGGGATGACCTTGGATGAGATGGCTGAATGGCATCACGGACTCGATGAACGTGAGTCTGAGTGAACTCTGGGAGATGGTAATGGACAGGGAGGCCTGGCATGCTGCAATTCATGGGGTTGTGAAGAGTTGGATACGACTGAGCGACTGAACTGAACTGAACTGAAAGGTAGTAACACATTTAATGGAAAGGAAATGACTGGGGTAGAAGTATAGTTTCTAAACCAGATCAGAGGATAGCTTGCAGTTTGATGGAGTGGACAGGAGATCCATATGGGCCTGAAAATCCTAATGACACTTCTGAAAGTATCTTGAACATTAAATTATGACTATATTTAAAAGACTTAGTGAGTGTTATTCACTCAGTCGTGCCCGACTCTTTGCAACCCATGGACTGCAGCTCACCAGGCTCCTCTGTCCATGAGATTTTCGGCAAGGATACTGGAGTGGGTTGCCATTTCCCTCTCCAGGGGATCTTCCCAACCCAGGGATCGAATCCGGATCTCCTGCACTGCAGGCAGAATCTTTACCTACTGAGCTACAAGGGAAGCAAAGGACTTGTTAGTCTTTAGCAATTCCCATTTAAGGTGTGATGCTGAATAAGAACAATTTTTAACTGTATGTAGTTGTGTCCCATGGCAGTGGATGGTTTGATGTAGTGTGCCTTCAGAAAAGTGAAAAGGGAAACATTATACATCTCAAAGATAAGAACTCTTTTAGCTTAAATGTAATTTATTTTATGGTAGGTATTATAGTCACAAGATTCAAAATTTTTAAAAGGTACTGAATAACGTACAGTAAACAGCCTCCCTTCCATTTCTGTTAATGAACTATCCATTACCTTTCCTAGCGATAACAAGTTATTCCTGTTTATTTTTCTATAGGTGTTCCACATAGGAGCAAAAAAATGTTGGAGTGTGTGTGTGTGTGTGCATGTGTGGTGTGTGTGTGTGTGTGTGTGTGTGACAGACACATATAGTGACTCAGAAGGTAAAGAGTCTGCCTGCAGTGCAGGAGACCTGGGTTCAGTCCCTGGGTCAAGAAGATTCCCTGGAGAAGGGAATGACAATCCACTACAGTATTCTTGTCTGGAAAATCCCATGGACAGAGGAGTCTGGCAGGCTCCAATCCATGGGGTTGCAAAGAGTCAGACATGACTGAGCTACTAACACACACATGCACACACACACGTGTGCATGTGTACACACACATATATGTAAAATATTTATACACAAAGGGTTATTGTGCTTATATACTGTTCTGAACATTCGTATTGCTGTCTAGTCATTAAACCATGTCCTACTCTTCGGCAACTCCGTGGACCATAGCCCACCAGGCTCCTCTGTTCTCGGGATTTCCCAGGCGAGAATCCTGGAGTGGGTTGCCATTTCCTTCTCCAGGGGTTTTTGTCAACTACCACTGAGCTGCCAGGAAGTCAGTTCTGAATATGACCTTTCCACTTAATAGTTCTTGACGATCTTTCCCTATCAATGCACAAAAAGTCTCAATCTTTTTGACAGCAGACTGGTATTTCATTATTTCCATGTCCCTTTCTCATAGAAATTTAAATTGATTCCACATCTGCTATAACAAATGGTACTTTAATGAATCAGTTTTTAAATAAATTACTTTACACATGCACAGGCATAATTGTGTGGTAATTACCTATGGTAAATTCTGTAGTCAAATGTTACATGCATGCCTTTATGATTCTGTTTAACACTACCAATTTGTCCTCCACAGAGGATGCACCAATTTATGTGTTCACTGAGAATATATAAGACTACCTGCCTCCTTACCTTTAGAAGGCAAGGTCATTAGAAATGAACCATGGCTCATCCCTGTAAGACATTAGTGCAGTGCTACCTAGAGGATAAGTCACAGTGGGTGATATTAGGAAATTTCACTGAGCAGAAATTCCTTAGTAATTTGGTAACTAAGTTTCTTTCACATTTCTTTCAATATATATATATATATATGTGTGTGTGTGTATATTACATATATATAAACATATAAAGTACCAAATAGAGTAACAACATGTCAATTAGCAATAATAGCCTCAATTCAGGTATCAATTTGTGTGTTTCTAGCTCCAGTATTCTTGCCTCGAAAATCTCATGGACAGAGGAGCCTGGTGGGCTGCAGTCCATGGGGTCTCCTAAGAGCTGGGCACGACTGAGCAACTTCCCTTTCACTTTTCACTTTAATGCATTGGAGAAGGAAATGGCAACCCACTCCAGTGTTCTTGCCTGGAGAATCCCAGGGACAGGGAAGCCTGGTGGTCTGCTGTCTATGGGGTCGGACAGAGTCAGACACGACTGAAGCTACTTAGCAGCAGCAGCAGCAGCAGCAGCTAGTATATATTTTGATCTCCAAATTAACCTAAACTTGATCTACTAATTTATCTTGGTAGCATCTTGGAATTGTGGAGTACGGATAGAAATGGAGGAATAAAACTATTGTCGTTCTATCTTCATTTTGTGTTTGAGGGATAATTTAGGAGATTAGGAGCATTCTAGTTGAAAAAGTTCATTTGGATTTTTCTGTAAACTGGTGCAGAAAATACCTGAAGGAACTTTTGGCCAATGCAATAGTTATTTCTTTTACAAACAAGTGTTTGGTCTGTATGTCAGATTGTGAAAGTAGAGAAAGAAGGTAACTCACCACTCATGGAACGGAGAAAATGAACAAAGTGTTCAAATTAAGGCAAACAATTGGTGAATAACAATTTAATCAGCCAGCAGAAATAAGAAAGTGGAAAATATAAGTAATGCAAAGTAAGTATGTAATAAAAATAAAGTATATGGAAGGAAAGAAATGAAGTACATTTATAATTGTATTATAAAGTGAAAGGAGTGAATGTGCTCATGAAAAAGCAATGACTGTAAAAACAATTAACAACTTACAGCCACATATATGTTATACATACTTAGTGATCAGATATTTTTATACAGTTATTATTTATTTTATTATAATAAAAAATGTGACCTGTAAGTCTAAAGTTATATATTTTTGGCAGCAAGTTACTTGATCCATGTTGAACATGTCAACAAAAAATAGGAATTCTCTTTGGGGCAGATATTATGATTTATATGTATACACACAATACATGTATACACATAATCAGGGCATTTATTGAATGCCCTGTTCAAATCTTTTGTTAATTTTCTGTTATCTATATTCAATCAAATCTATGTAAGTATTTGTAGTCAAGTTTTACTTGTGTATCTAGGATTATTTTTATATGCTTAGTTTCGGTGTTGTTTAGTGTACACCTGTTTATGGCTGATAACCTTCTTCGTAAATTGTGAATGTTTTATCACATTTTATCCCTAGGTCAGGAAGATCCCCTGGAGAAGGGAATGGCAACCTATTCCCAGGATTCTTGCATAGAAAATCCCATGGACAGAGGAGCCTGGTGTTCTATAGTCCATAGGGTCACAAAGGACTGGACACGACTGAGTACACACAGCAAAGACAGCTAAAGTTGGGCTTCCCAGCTGGCACTGCTGGTAAAGATCCTGCCTGCCAAACACAGGAGATGTAAGAGATGCAGGTTCAATCCCTGAGCCAGAAACATCCCCTAGAGAAGGAAACAGCAACCTACTCCAGTATTCTTGCTTGGATATCAATATCATAAAAGTAGAATTTAAATTTAAAATACAAAATGTGATAAAAAGGAATTGTAACATTCACACTGTATGAAGTTTATCAGCCATAAACAGGTATACACTAAACAACACAGAGACTAAGCATATACAAATAATTCTAGATCTACAAGTAAAACTTTATTCAGTTCAGTTCAGTTTAGTAACTCAGTTATGTCTGACTCTTTGCAACCCAATGGACTGCAGCATGCCAGGACTTCCTGTCCATCACCAACTCCCAGAGCTTGCTCAAACTCATGTTCATCAAGCCAGTGAAATCATCTAACCATCATTATACAGAGTTAATTAAATATAGATAACAAAAAATAATCTCAAGGATTTGAGTAGGGCATTTAATAACCCTGAGTATGTGTACACATGAATTGTTGTGTGTATATATACATATATATAAATAATATATCTCCCCCAAAGAGAATTCATATTGTTTTTGACATTTACAACATGAGTCAAGCAAATGGAACCCAAAAATATATATCTTTAGAATTACAGGTCACATTTTTTATCATAATAAAAAGAATTAGATATAATAAAATGGAATAAAAGTATCTGATCAGTAGGTATGCATAGCTAGATACCACTTGGATTAAAGAGAGAGGAGGAAAAATTATCTAGAAACCAGTAACAAGAACATTTCATATAGAAATCTAAGTCTATAGTAGAACAAAGTGTTTTAAATGACTCAGAGCTAGAAAGAGGATAAAGGTAAAATATTAAGAAATATTTTTATTATTTCATGAAAGTATAAAATACCAAATAAGCCTAAAGAAATTTACAAACACAAAAACCTACATTAATGAAACAAAGTAGAAAGGACAAATCTCTCCAAAACAATAAAAAATTTTTTGGAGAAACTTGTAATAGGGGAAAACCTCTTGTGAAACTCATGAAAGAGAAATCAACTAAGAATAGCAGTGAAAAAAGACTCTCATAAAGGAGACTACGGATTTGGAGAATTATACACTAATAGATATATTTTGTCACAGAAATGAATAATTTCCTTCAAAATATAAAGAATTAAAGTGCCCTCAATCATCATATTGAACTCTTTTTCTGACTAATCCCCTATTTTGGCCTGATATTTATTTTGAAATATTAGTATTGTCTTAGATTACAAGATATTCTAGACCGTGATTCAAGTTCTCTGCAAAATGAGCAATTAAGTTTGAACTCCAAAGCCATATGCTTGGATTCAGTTTTAGCTCAAGCACTATTTAGCTATGACCTTGACCCTGACCTTAAGCAAATTGCTTATTTTCTTCCCTTTTTGTAATGAAAATGACAATGCTAATAATAGCAATAATTGCCTACTAGGGTTGCTTCTCAGACTGGAATTGGTAATGTACAAATAAAATAATTAGTAGTCTTTGGCCCTTGCTGTATTCATTTATTCAACAAATATTTCTGAACCTCTTATCTCTGGGTCTGTTATATTATAGATACTGGTATGGTAGAAGCAAACAAGAAAAAGTCCCTACCTTAATAAATTTTTCATGCTAATGGACAAGTCAGATAATAAGCATAGAACATGGAAAGGTGACAAGATCATTAAACTATTGTGTGCGGGGTTGTTGTTGTTTACTCACTAAGTTATGTCCAACTCTTTGTGACCCCATGGACTGTAGCCCACCAGGCTCTTCTGTCCATGAGATTTTACAGGCGAGAACATTGGAGTGAGTTGCCTTTTCCTTCTCCAGTGGTGGTTTGTAGCCAATGAAAATAGTTTACTATTCAGTTACACAAATGCAATACTTGTATTTATTTTAAATCTTAGTTAACTTGTGGTGACAAATATGATGAAAAGCTCAGGCTTCAGCAAGGAAGACTTGGGTTTGAATATTACCTCTGCTCTAAATTTACCTTTATTTAAGTTTACTTAATATTCTTGCTTTGATTTATTTATTGTAAAATGTGGATGATGATACCTCTCTCCCAGAACCTTGATGAGATTCAATAAATTGCATGGCATATTGCTTGTAGCTTGCAAATACGTGCATTTCTCTTCCCTTCCCCCTCTCTATTCTATTTGGTCCACTTTATTTCTTTTCTTCTTTCTTTGGTCTATTCCTTTTATATCTTCTTTTCTTCCTATGAGTGTATGGTACTTCTACATTGGTACATAGTTGAATATAATCATAGTAGAATACGTATTTTATCTTAACATCTTCTAATATATTACAGGTGAAAAAGAAACCGTACAATGGAATGGGAAAACCAAACCATTCTGGTGGAGTTTTTTCTGAAGGGGCTTTCTGGTTATCCAAGGCTTGAATTACTCTTTTATGTGCTTGTCTCAATAATGTATGTGGTCATCCTTCTGGGAAATGGTACCCTTATTCTCATCAGCATCTTAGACTCCCGCCTTCACACCCCTATGTACTTCTTCCTGGGGAACCTCTCCTTCCTGGACATCTGCTACACCACTGTCTCCATTCCCCCATGCTGGTGAGCTTCCTCTCAGAAAAAAAGACCATCTCCTTCTCTGGCTGTGCTGTGCAAATGTTCCTTGGCTTGGCCATGGGGACAACAGAGTGTGTGCTCCTGGGCATGATGGCCTTTGACCGGTATGTGGCTATTTGCAACCCTCTGAGATATTCTGTCGTCATGAGCAAGGGTTCCTATGTGCCCATGGCAGCTGGCTCCTGGATCATAGGAGTTGTCAACTCGACAGTACAAACTGGGTGTGTAGTACAGTTGCCCTTCTGCAGGAACAATGTCATCAATCATTTCACCTGTGAAATTCTGGCTGTCATGAAATTGGCCTGTGCTGATATCTCAGGTAACGAGTTCATCATGCTTGTGGCCACAACCTTATTCATAATGACACCATTATTGTTAATCATTATGTCGTACACATTAATTATTATCAGCATCCTCAGAATTCGCTCTTCTGAGGGGAGAAGCAAAGTCTTCTCTACCTGCTCAGCCCACTTGACTGTGGTGATAATATTCTATGGAACCATTCTCTTCATGTACATGAAGCCCAAGTCTAAAGAGACACTTAATTCAGATGACATGGATGCTACTGACAAACTTGTGTCTGTGTTCTATGGAGTGATGACTCCTATGATTAATCCTTTAATCTACAGTCTCAGGAACAAGGATGTGAAGGAAGCAGTAAAACATTTACTGAGAAGAAACATTTTTGATAAGTAAATGGAAAAGGGACAGGGAACTTTTATAATCACAATGTAGAAATCAGTGAATCAATTTTGTTGGTTAGTCGCTGAGTCTTCTCCAACTTTTTGCAACCCAGTGGACTGTAGCCCACCAGACTCCTCTGTGTATGTGATTTCCTAGGTAAGAATATGAATGGGTTGCCATTTTCTTCTCCAGGGGATCTTCCTGATCCAGGGATCAAACCCTCATCTCCTGCATTGGCAGACAGATTCTTTACCACTGAGCCACCTTGGAAGCCTCTCATATCCAACTAGAAGGCATTAAATTATTCTTTTCTACTACTACTCCTTGAAAGAGAAGTTATGACCAACCTAGATAGTATATTCAAAAGCAGAGACATTACTTTGCCCACTAAGGTCCGTCTAGTCCAGGCTATGGTTTTTCCTGTGGTCATGGATGAATTTGAGAGTTGGACTGTGAAGAAGGCTGAGCGCTGAAGAATTGATGCTTTTGACCTGTGGTGTTGGAGAAGACTCTTGAGAGTACTTTGGACTGCAAGGAGATCCAACTAGTCCATTCTGAAGGAGATCAACCCTGGGATTTCTTCGGAAGGAATGATGCTAAAACTGAAACTCCAGTACTTTGGCCACCCCATGCGCAGAGTTGACTCACTGGAAAAGACTCTGAGGCTGGGAGGGACTGGGGGCAGGAGGAGAAGGGGATGACCAAGGATGAGATGGCTGGATGGCATCACTGACTTGATGGGCGTGAGTTTGAGTGAACTCCGGAGATGGTGATGAACATAGAGGCCTGGCGTGCTGCGATTCATGGGGTCGCAAAGATTCAGACACGATTGAGCGATTGAACTGAACTGAACTTTCAACATATCTGCTTTGGCAGGTTTTTTTTTTTTTTTGTTTTGTTTTTAATATATATACCTTCTGGATACATGGGAACTAACTGCTTTGGTCTTACAACCAAATACTTGATATTTAAAGCCTTAAGTATGAATAACTTCTGAGTCAAATTGCCCACTGCTAAAAACAGAGCTATATATTTTTCTCTGTTCCATTGTCTCTCTGCTGCTGCTCTTTGCTGCTGCTAAGTAGCTTCAGTCATGTCCGACTCTGTGTGACCCCATAGATGGCAGACCACTAGGCTCCCCTGTACCCAGGATTCTCCAGGCAAGAACACTGGAGTGGGTTGCCATTTCCTTCTCCAAGGCATGAAAGTGAAAAGTGAAAGTGAAGTCGCTCAGTCGTGTCCGATTCCTAGCAACCCCATAGACTGCAGCCTACCAGGCTCCTCCATCCATGGCATTCTCCAGGCAAGAGTACTGGAGTGGGGTGCCATTGTCTTCTACATTGTCTATCCATGAAGTATTTAATGTATTGCCAATTCAAGAGGAATCTCTTATTAAGAAATGTGAATCTATCTTTTAGATGGTTTTTACATTTGATTTTTATTTGGGGTTTATATTTCTTTCCTCTGTTTGTAACCTTCAATCTTTAAAAAAAATCACCTTTGTCATTTTATTTCTTTTTATTTAAAATATTTATTTATATGAAATGAATCACCAGTCCAGGTTCGATGCATAATACTGGATGCTTTGGGGTGGTGCACTGAGAAGACCCAGAGGGATGGTACAGGGAGGGAGGAGGGCGGGGGGTTCAGGATGGGGAACACGTGTATACCTGTGGCACATTCATGTTGATGTATGGCAAAACTAATACAATATTGTAAAGTAAGGAACCTCCAATTAAAATAAATAAGTTTATATTAAAAAATATATATATATATTTATTTATTTGGCTCTGTTGGATCTTAGTTGCAGCATGTGGGATATTGCAGCACATGAACTTTCTAGTTATGGCATGTGGACTCCAGAGCTCACGGTCTTAATAGTTGTAGCACTCAGGCTTACTGGGCTTGGTTGTCCCAGGTATGTGGGATTTTAGTTCCCCAACCAGAGATTGAACCCATGTCCCTTTCACTGCAAGTCAAATTCCCAACCATTGGACCATAAAGCAAGTCCCTATTTCTTCTTGATCTGAGTTGCACACTTCAGATTTTCATCTTAGACTTTAATGTTTACATCTCTTTTCTCTGTAACTGCTATCATATTAGCCTCTGAATTTTAAATTTTATTTAGTTTTATGTTTATTTTAGAATTAAAAAACTTTGAAGTAGTAAGTTACTTGGTTTTATTTCTCTTTGATTGCTTTAGCTTTCTAATGCTAACAAAAATCCCATAATACTTACTTGTTCATTTTTATTTAGATTTTAAAATATTCTTGTTTTTCTATCTTATCCTTTAATTTTTTAATCTTGTATTTATTTTCACTATAAAGACGGCATACATTTCTCCCCTTATATTTCACAAATGAGGCAGTGAGGAACATTATACAGATTACCATAACACAAAGAGAGAAATTGAGTCTATTTCTCTTGAGTCCTTTCTATTTCTATCTCTATCTCCTTGAAACATTGTTTTAACTCTATTAGTAATTTTTTGAGAATGTTCTTTAAAAATTTGAGATA
The DNA here is from genome assembly GCA_917880005.1 of Nanger dama. Taxonomy (NCBI): domain Eukaryota; kingdom Metazoa; phylum Chordata; class Mammalia; order Artiodactyla; family Bovidae; genus Nanger; species Nanger dama. The sequence continues at coordinate 20,679,942 of CAKJTW010000025.1, read as the reverse complement.
ACCATCAGTTAATTATTCCCAGATCCTACATATAACTAAAAAAAAGAAAAAAAGAAAAAAGACCTAACTGACTGCCTCTTGGAATGGTATGCTTTCTGAAACTGTATAGGGAATAAAATGAGTTCTTGGGAGTTTCTTTTCTGAAAAGTTTGTGTGTGTGTGTGTGTGTGTGTGTGTGTGTGTGTGTGTGTGTGTGTGTGTGTATATATATATATATATATATATATATATATAAATTTTGTGTTATTCTTTTACATTTCCTTCTTTCATCATGGTGGTCAATGAGAGGTTGCCCCCAGGGATTTTTTTTTTTTTGAAAAATGAGATCACAGTTTTTTCACTGGTTTTAAGGTTTTCTCAATAGTTGGATTCAATGTTGGTCATTATGCACCCTCTAGAAAGTGGAAACACCATGTGGAAGATTGGTCTTTCTTTGGGAACCGAGACTAGCAATTTTTGAATTTTATTTGACTTTATTAGGACAGAAAAATGTGCCATTCAGAGGGAGATAGAATACAGAAGTGAGAGGGAATAGTTGTTTTTAGAAACTTCTGGTTGTGGCTAAGTATTTCTTATTCCTGATCACTATTTAGGCTTCATTGCTAGTCATTTATGCCTGTTCTTCAGGGTCATCAGTGTTGATGTGGTTCTCTTTCCAGTTTGTTTTATGCCATGTGTGGATTATTTTCCCTTTGTTCCCTGAGCTATAGCTGGCTCTGGACTTCTTTGTACTAACTGAAAATTTGAGGAAGAGTTGACCCATTGGAAAAGACTCTGATGCTGGGAGGGATTGGGGACAGGAGGAAAAGGGGACGACAGAGGATGAGATGGCTGGATGGCATCACCGACTCGATGGACGTGTTTGAGTGAACTCCGGGAGTTGGTGATGGACAGGGAGGCCTGGCGTGCTGCCATTCATGGGGTCGCAAAGAGTCGGACACCACTGAACTGAACTGATAAGGAAATCACGATGCAGAAAAGGAAACAAGAAAACCTTAATTAGATATCTCTTTCTTCCTAACCTCCACCATAAGGAAGATTCTTTATCATCTAACTCTCTTCTTATCCCTGGTCTCCTATTATCTTAATAGGGTTCACTGTGCCTTAGTTCCAAGGGTGTATGATATTGTCAGAGATTGATTGTTTTCCTAGCTGACTCCATGGACTTAGATCTGGTCCTTGGAAGTGATCAGGTGTAAACCAAAGTAGTTTCCATCAGCCCTGGGACAAACAGTACTGTTTTAGGGTGCTGGTAGCAAAATATGATGCCAATATTTTGTGTGTGAAACATCCTGTGGCCTTGGAACGTGATGACCCTAATGGAAACATCCTTGGAATGGTGACCATGTCTTTCAATTTGCTCAGAACTAGTCTAGTTAATACCAGCTGCTACAGTGTAATTAGTAATTACTCATTTCATGTCAAAAGTGTCCTCGTTTGTCTCATCTAATTTATGGGCACACTAAACTGTAGAGCCTATTTGAGATAATGTAAGAATCAGATTCCAGGGGAGTGATAGGAATAGCAGATCATAACAGTGTGATAGCAGCATCCTGAGGGGGAGGAGGTGGACATACATTCAGCACATGTGAGATACTCCCAGGGACTCTTCAAGTTAATTGGGAAGGTCGTTCATCAAATCTGGAGATAGTCCACTAGGAAAAACATGCTACAAATTAGATTTTGAGTTGTCACTGAAAATTATGTAATGCTTATCCATAATAACAACTTTGTATGGATCTATGAACATTCAGATAGTAATTCACTAGAATAGTCATTATTTCTGGCAGCTCCTCATAGGATACTAATACTGTGCCATCTGTTTATTTAAAAAGTGTTATTTTCTTCATTATAGAGGGACTAATATCTAACTCATCTAAAATGATATGTTAGCATTAAATAACAATAAAAAATATTAGACCAAAACAAAGAAACTTTGTTTTCCCACTGAAAATGTTAGTTTTTCATCAGAAAATCACTTTAAAAATAATTAAAATATATAAAAATGCAATTTAAAAGGTTATATAATATTTAGTTATTACTAAATATTGGCTGCATTTTCCATGTTGTAAATACATATTTCTAGCCTATGTTCTACTCAATAGTTTCTATCTCCCACTTGCCTGCCCACATATCCTGCCCCACTCAATACCACTGGTAAGCCCTCATTTTGTTCTGTTTGTTGTTGTTCAGCTGAGAAGTCACATCCAACTCTTTGTTACCCCGTGAACTGCAGCATGTCAGGCTTCCTTGTCCTTCACTATCTCCTGGAGTTTGATCAAACTCATGTCCACTGAGCTGCTGATTCCATCCAACCATCTCATCATCAGTCGCCCCATTTTCCTTCCATCCTCAATCTTTCCCAACATCAGTGTAGAGGGGAGATCTATATCTGTGAGCCTGCTTATTTTCTGTTAGATTAGCTAGTTTGTTGTATTTATAGGTTCCATGTATAAGTGATATCATATCCGTTTTCTTTCTTTGTCTGACTTGTTTCACTTAGCATAATGCCCTCTGAGTCCATCCATATTGCTGCAAAAAGCAAATCTTTTATCTAAGTGTAAGGCTAGATATGAACACAAATCCTAGAGGAAAACATAGGCAGAAAACTCTTTGACATAAATTGCAGCAATAATTTTTTGGATATATATCTTAAAGTAAAGGAAATAAAAGTAGAAATTTAAAAAATGGGGCCAACTTAAATGTAAAGGCTTTTGCACAGTTAAGGAAACCATCAGCAAAATGAAAGAGACCACTTAGTGATTAGGGGAAGATATTTGTAAATCATATGACCAATAAAGGAGTAATATCCAGTATATATAAATGAATCATACAGCTCAACCTCATAAAATGAAACAACCTGATTTAAAAATGAGCAGAAGAACTGAATAGATACTCTTCAAGAGAGGAAATGCAGATGGCCAACAGGTACATGAAGAGATGCTCAACATAGCTAATTATCAGGGAAATTCAAATCAAAATCATAATGAGATATCACCACCCACATGTCAGAATGGCTACCATCAAAAAGAACATAAATAACAAATGTTGATGAGAATGTAGAGAAAAGAGAACCCTTGTACACTGTTGGTGGGAATATAAATTTGTGCAGCCACTGTGGAAGACAATATGGAAATTTCTCAAAAAGCTAAAAATAGAACTACCATATGACCTAGCAATTCTACTCCTGGATATACATCCAGAAAACACAAAAACACTAATTCAAAAAGATATGTGCACCCCAATGTACATAGTGTCACTATCTGCAATAGCCAAGACTGTATGTTGTCATCTTGCTTATTTAACTTATATGCAGAGTACATCATGTGACATGCTGGGCTGGATGAATTAAAAGCTGGAACCAAGATTGCTGGTAGAAATATCAACAACCTTAGATATGCAGATGTTACCACTTTAATGGCAGAAAGAAAAGAGAAACTAAAGAGCTTCCTGATGAAGGTGAAAGAGGAGAGTGAAAAAGCTGGCTTAAAACTCAGTATTCAAAAAGAATGATCATGGCATCTGGTCCCATCACTTCATGGCAAATAGATGGGAAAAAAGTGGAAAGAGTGATAGATTTTGTGTTCTTGGGCTCCAAAATCATTGCAGATGGTGACTGCAGGCATGAAATTAAAAGGTGCTTGCTCCTTGGAAGAAAAGTTATAACAAATCTATTCAAGTATAATTTTTTTTTTTTTTAACAAATTAGAATGCTTCTGAACGAGTCAGGATATGAGGAGCTAAGGTTCTGGAGAGAGTTAAACCTACCAAAACATTCTATTCTGAACTGAAGTGAGGCCTAGTTTCTGAATTAAGGAAGTTAAATGATCTCAACAGATATAATTCATTTACCACATGAAGTACTTGCTAATTTTTAGGCTGCCTAGAGGAAGAGTGCTGGAAATTGAGCAAAAGGAGGTTAAATATGTTAGGTTAGGTTTTATCAGTCCCACTGTGGGTATGAGATAAAATAGAAGTCCATTGACTCTTGAAAGGGAAATCTTCCTTGTACACACTCCAAGTTCTCAGTTTATAACCTAGAGGGATAAATCTAAAATAGGAGATGAAACAGATATTTGGCCAAGTTCTACAAAACCTGAAATCCATCTCTAACTTATTTCAGTGACTTTTGGATTAAAGCAATCTTTCTCAATCTAGGGTTGTATCAAAGAATAAAGGAAATTTTCTTTATATAAATAAAACATCATCCAGAGATTATATGTATTTTATGTATGATAACTGGTAAGATATAAGATCAAAAGATGAAAACAGATGATTGAAATTCTCTTAGGATGTACCAAATATAGAAGTTACCAGACCTATTTGAAAATAACCAGTGTTAACATGTACCTTTACATACATTACAAGATGACAAGTTCACTAGAGCATTTGATGTTATATTAAAACGTGAAGTAGATATTATGGAGCTGAAAGATACAGCCAGAAGGAGGAACTAGAGATGGATTTACCACAACTTAGACAAAGTTGAAGAAAGGCTTAGCAAATTGAAAGGTTAATCAGTAGAAATATCCAGACTGATGTATGGAGAAGAAAAGAATGGAAAATACAGAAAGGACTGTAAGAGCTTACATGGGTCGTATTGGAAAAGACTAGTATGTATACCTGAACACGCAGGAGGAGAGGAAAAAGGGGAAATGGAGTAGAAAAGAAATTGGCTAATACTGAATGATTTTCTCAAACTTATGAAAGACATCAAGCCTTAAACTCAAGAAGATCTATAATGTTAAGAAGGGTAAATAAAAAGAAAGCCACATTTAAGAATCTCTTTGTAAAATGCTAGAAAACTAATAATAAAAATAAATATAAAATTCAATCAAAGTAAAAACAGACACTTTTCCTCAAAGAAGTAGAGCCCAAGAAAATAAGAAAACAATCTAGAGCCCAAATCTCACCTTGTGGCCATTTAAAAGTGGAATAAGAATGTTTTATCTGCTATTACTCTGATAAATGAGATAATTGTAGAGATTGCTGAAAATGAATAGATCGCCTTACAAGCTCAGAGGCTATTTGGGATGGCATCTCTACAGTTCTGTTAATTGGAATGTTTGCTATATAGTTGTAGGGCCATCTGCAGAGGAACGGAATAGGCAAATAGTCCCCTCTAGTTCTGCTTGCACAGATATTTCTCAAGAATCAGGCCTTTTACTTAGCCAAGTGCCTTGAAAGAATTACAAAAATTTTACTGTTTTTTTTTTTTTTTTTTTTTACCCTGAGTTTCTTAATTGAACTTGGAGAATTACACCCAAGAGAAATGGAAACTTTCTTAACTTCTTTAGGTTTCAGAATAACAAAGTTAAATTGTTTAGGGAGTTGGAAGGTCCCTAAAAGCAGTAGGAGACTTTAGTAGTGAAGTTCTAGGGATTGCCCTTTGGAAGATTTTTGGAGAAAATCATAGGGGGTGATTTGGGCAGAACAAATCTGCATATCATTATTTCTCTAAAGAAATAATTAAACAGTTTTTAATTAACATGAGCTATGTATGTTGACATAGTGAGTCAGGCAACATTTGGGTTGATTTTTTGCAAACTAGGAACATCCATGTCCTTTTCTATTATAATCTTCTGAGTAAAAATATCTCTGCACAACCCACTTTAATACAGTTTTCATAGAATACTATCAAGATTGCAAATTTTAGAATCTTTTAGTCTTTGAGCACTACACTAGACTCTCATGAAAGACTTTGCTAAAGATCACCTTTAAATATTGAAGCACACTTTAACCAAACGTGAAGATGTGCATTCCGTGTTCTGAGGTAAATGGGAACAGACATTAGCCATTTCCTTCTGTAGTCTCAGATTTACAAAATTTATTAATAGGCCTTAGCTATGCCAGGAAACCAGAATAAAGATGTTTACTTTAAAGAGAAACACTAGTTGATAGAAAAAATATTGGAATTAAAAATGAGTTATGAAATTGGGATAAAACTTTTGCCTATGTGTTCCAGATTTTCTCATTTGCCTAGACAAGTCATTGAACTCCCTAAAGTATATGTCAACTATTTTTCTGCATTTAAAATTTTGTATTGATGTACAGTTGATTTACAATATGTGTCACTGTCTAGTGTAAGGCAAGGTGATTCAGTCAAATATATACACATATTCTTTTTCATTATGGTTTATTACAGGATTTACATATATTTTAGTTCCCTGAATTATCTGTCAATTTTAAAATGAGAAGGTTGGGTTAGGAGTTTAGAGTCTCCTCTGGCTCTGACATTTAGAAAGAAAGAGAGGGATTTGTTGAAAAGAGTTTAATTATCTTAGCATTGTCATCAGAAATCATTTTAGAGAAAGTATAGAGTGACTTGGAGTAGGTGAGACCCTGACAAAGAGCTAAGATAAGAATGAGGGAATGAGTGGGACCCAATCTGGATGAGAAAAGGAGAAGACTTCATTGTTTTGTTTCTAAAAGTAGACAGAAGAGCGGGGGAAGGGAGAGGGGAACACGAGGGCCCAGAGCCAGAAAAAGAAAACTGAGTGCTGGGTGGGGAAAACCCAGTAGCGAAACCCTCAGTGGACTGGGGGTATATGCTGACCAAAGTGGATGTTAGAGACCAGGCATGTCTAACTTTTGCCTTTCTGGAAATAATTGGTAAAGTGTTTCATTTTCATACATGGATTGGAGGTTGAAATTTTAATACATTTTGAAAAATGTGCTATGTTTTAAAAATCTGAGTCCATGTGGGCCAGGACTACCGCAGCATAGAGGGAATTATGCTTTAGGAAAGCAGGGAGAACATGAAATCATAAACCACTATTGTGATTTTGTGAAACATTAAAGTGATCATGGAGTTGGGGTTATGGAGGGAGAATTTAAAGCAAGTTAATCTAGATCCTGCAAATCTGCACAAGATAGAAACTATTACCCTTCAGTTGTGTCCAACTCTTTGTGACCCCATGGATCGTAGCCCATGAGGCTCCTCTGTCCATGGGATTTTCTTGGACAAGCATACTGGTGGGGGTTGCCATACACTCCTCCAGGCTTTCTTCTTGTCCCATGAATCAAACTTGTGTCTCTTACATCTCTTGCATCGCTTGCAGATTCTTTACTGCTGAGCCACCAGAGAGCTGGTAAAATCACGTTTCAAAGAGGTCAAGTGATTTGCTAAATTTTGCATGCCAGTAGATAGCATGGTTGGTTTCAGAGCCTAAAATCTCATACTCTGAAGACAGTGCTCTTATTCCTTACAGAAGATGACCTTTTGGAAAGTATTTCTTCCTCTTCTAAGAGCACAAGTGATCACTGTCTTTTTCACATCTCACTGTATATCAAATACTTAAAACTAAGAGCTAATCATTTTGTTTCTTAATTCAACTGATTTCTTCAAGATCAGAGAAATGTACAGAGAAATTTGCAGATGTATATAACAAATTCATAGGTCTTCAGGCTTTTATGTTGCCTCAGAGAACCAAAGTGAAAATGCATTTATCTTAACACATATCCAAAACTTGCCATGTTCAAAGCAGCCATGTGTAATTAAAAATTTTAAACATGACTTATTACTTTGCTAATATTGTGAGGAACAATCTCTTCACAAGCTCAGCGTCCACTGCAGCGCCAATAGGGATACGCATATCTGGCTATAATCAGTGTGATATACTTGAACAACATAACTGTGTACAAAGAATGAAGCTGTACTTATGATTTATGGCATAGAGTTTTGATAACTAATTGAAATATTCAAGAAAATTAAGGTCAAGCTGGGAAGGAAAGGTACTTCAGATAGATAATTGCATATTAAGACATGTAAAAATAAATTTGCATGCTAAGAATGTGGACCCACAGAGTGGTTGTTTTAGACCAGAAGGTAGAAGTAGAGTGTTGGAAGATGAGATCAGAGAAGTAGGCGATGATGAGAATGTGAGGCTTGTATAATTTGTGACTTATTTGTTTGAACTCTATTTTGAAAGACAGTGGTTTTCAAACATACTTCCATATGTGAACAGTTGTGAGATATATTGTAAATAATTTGCTTTACATTATGAATCACTTAACTTTGTAATAAAGGATGGGTTCAAGGTTATTCCATAGTCAAAAATGCCTTCTTGAAGACAGATGTCACATAGTGTTAGAGTGAGCATACTCTTGCTGATCTCCTGTTTATATTCCTTAGTTGTGGCATTTCCATCTGTTTTTTATTTTTATTTTTCCACATAATTTTAAACTTTCTGGAGTGCAAACAAAACCTTTCCTGTTTCAACTTTTACAACAACAACAAAAAAATGTTTCTTTGCCCAGAAACTTCTTGTGAATTTTAACTTGCCTGAGGCCAGTTCATATTTTGATTAAAACAAACCTCAATATATTTTACTAAGTAATACCCCTGACATAGGTTAGCATTTGTCTCTGTGTTTGCCTAGTATCTTGGGGCATATGTATATCATGTTTTTGTAACTTTTAATTTACTTGAGTGTGTCTTTTATTTGATTTTGATTTGCTTGAGAGAACTTGTATAACCTCACTCTAGATTCTCAGTGCCTTAGAGTGTATTCAGTAAATGTTGGATGAATGAGTGAATATTGCTAGTAACATTGGAAGGCAATGCTCCCTTTAAACTTCCTCTAACAAAAACTCCTTGAATGTTGGTAGAGTGTAAATTTTAAACATAGGCTATGTATACTTTTTATTTACTATTACAGATGAACAAAGAAGAATAAAATGGGCAAGACAAATGCAACAGTCATTTCTAATTTTATTTTTCTGGGATTTACTCACTATCCCAAAGGTGAAATCACCATATTTGTGCTGTGCTTGCTGATGTACCTGATCACCTTACTGGGTAATATTATTCTGATCTTGGTTAGTGTCCTGGATTCTCATCTACACACACCCATGTACTTCTTCCTCAGCAACCTGTCATGTCTGGACATCTGGTACACTTCTTCTGCCCTGACTCCAGTGCTGGAAAATTTCATTTCAGGGAAAAACACCATCTCATTCTCAGGGTGTGCTGCTCAGATGTACTTCTCTGGCCATGGGCTCCACTGAGTGTGTGCTCCTGTCTGTGATGGCGTATGACCGATATGTAGCCATCTGCAACCCCCTGAGATACTCCGTCATCATGAACAAGAAGATCTGTGTTCAGATTGCAGCTGGATTGTGGGTGACAGGATCCTCACTGCCCTGGTGAAACTGTGTCTGTGTTGCAGCTGTCGCTGTGTGGAAGTAGTGTCATCAGTCATTTCACCTGTGAGATGCTGGCCGTCCTGAAACTGGCTTGTGTAGACACTTCCAAGGTGCAGTTAATCATGCTGGTGAACAGAGTACTTCTTCTTCCTATGCCAATGCTCCTCATTTGTATTTCTTATGCATTCATCCTCTCTAGCATCCTAAGAATCAGCACATTGGATGGTCGAAGCAAAGCTTTTTCAACATGTGCAGCCCACCTGAGTGTAGTGGTTTTATTCTATGGGACAGCTCTCTCCATGTACCTGAAGCCATCAGCTATGGATTCACAGGAAATAGATAAATTTATATCCTTGGTATATGCTGGCTTAACCCCCATGTTGAATCCTATCATTTATAGTTTACGGAACAGAGAAGTGAAAGTGGCTGTGAAAAAATTGCTGGTTAGGAGCTCTCTGTGCTCTTCCAGTCTCTAGTAGCAAATAATATCTGTAAATATTAAGGGATAGTTAGTGCTGTCTATATATATCAGGAGATAATTGGGGTAGACACTCATTTTTAAATGTGATGTGCAATTTTCTAAGTCTCTTCTTTGACTAAGCACTGAAAGACTAAATAATTTCAATGTGTATCATACATAAGTTTATGTGATTTTAAACAAATATTCTCATGATGACAAATTTTAATTTTTATTTGGGGTTATAGGGTTAAATATATTTATTTTTGTTTTAATGATATTTTTATTTCTAAAATTTTTAAAAATTGAAATATATTGATTAATATTGTTTGAAGTCTATAACAAAATAATTCAGTTATGTGTGTGTGTGTGTGATGATTTTTCAGATTCTTTTCCAAAGTAGGTTATGATAAGATATTGAATATATTTCCCCATGTTTATAGTAGGTCCTTGTTACTTTTCTGTTTTATATGTAGCATTAGGTAATTGGGTGTCTGTTAACCTCAGGCTTCTCTGGTGGCTCAGTGGTGAAGAATTTGCCTGACAATGCAAGAGGAAGAAGTTCTATCACTGGGTTGAGAAGATCCCCTAGAAAAGGAAATTTCTGATAGACATCAGCAGACAAATGGATAACAAAGCTGTGGTACATATACACAATGGAGTATTACTCAGCCATTAAAAAGTACATTTGAATCCATTCTAATGAGGTGGATGAAACTGGAGCCGATTATACAGAGTGAGGTAAACCAGAAAGAAAAACACCAATATAGTATAGTAACACATATATAGAAAGATGGTAATGATAACCCTGTATGCGAGACAGCAAAAGAGACACAGATGTATAGAACAGACTTTTGGACTGACGGAGAGGGGAGACGGAGAGGGTGGGATGATTTGGGAGAATGGCATTTAACCATGTATACTATCATGTAACAAACAAATCGCCTGTCTATGTTCGATACAGGATACAGGATGCTAGGGGCTGGTGCACTGGGATGACCCAGAGAGATGATATGGGGAGAGAGGTGAGCGAATGGTTCAGGACTGGGAACTCATGTACAACCGTGGCAGATTTATGTCAATGTATGGCAAAACCAATACAGTATTGTAAAGTAAAATAAAAAATAAATAAATAAATAAATAATTTTTAAAAAGTTTTTAAAAAAAACGAAATGGCAACTCACTCCAGTATTATTGCCAGGGAAATCCTACAGACAGGGGATTCTAGTGGTCTATGGGGTTGCAAAAGAGTCAGACACAACTTAGTAACTAAACAACAACAGCAATCTATTAGTCTCAAATTCTCAATTTATCCATCATCCTCCTTTCATTTTTGGTAATGATAAGCTTGTTTTCTGTATATGTGAGTCTATTTTGTAAAGAAATTCATTTTTATCATTTTTTGTAGACTCCACAAATTGATAGTATCATCTATTTGTCTTTCTCTAATTTACTTCACTTAGTAAAATTCTTTCTAGGTCCAGCCATGTTGCTGCAAATGACGTATTTATACTTTTTTTTAAAAAAATTTATTTTTACTTTATTTTACTTTACAATACTGTATTGGTTTTGCCATACATCAACATGAATCCACCACGGGTGTATATGAGTTCCCAATCCTGAACCCCCCTCCCAAATTCCACCCCATATTATCTCTCTGGATCATCCCTGTGCACCAGCCCCAAGCATCCTGTATCCTGTATTGAACATAGACTGGCAATTCTTTTCTTACATGATAGTATACATGGTTCAATGCCATCCCAAATCATCCCACCCTTTCCCTCTTCCTCAGAGTCCAAAGTCTGTTCTATACATCTGTATCCTTTTTATAGTTGAGTAACATTACACTGTATATGTATTCCGCATCTTTATTCATTCATCTGTCAGTGGACACTTAGGTTGCTTCCATGTCTTGCCTATTGCAAATATTATTGATGAACATTGGGATGCATGTTTCTTTTGAATTAGCATTTTCTCTGTATATATACCCAGGAGTAGATTTCAGTATTCTATGGCAACTCTATTACTAATTTTTTAAGGAACTTCCATACTGCTCTCCACTGTGGTTGTACCAATCTGCATCCTCACAAGCAATGTAGGAGAGTTCACTTTTCTCCACACCTTCTCTGCTGCTGCTGCTGCTAAGTTGCTTCAGTCATGTCCAACTCTGTGCGACCTCATAGATGGCACCCACCAGGCTCCTCCGTTCCTGGGATTTTCCAGGCAAGAACACTGGAGTGGGTTGCCATTGCCTTCTCCAATGCATGAAAGTGAAAAGTGAAAGTGAAGTCACTCAGTCACGTCCGACTCTTAGCGACCTGATGGAAAGCAGCCTACCAGGCTCCTCCGTCCATGGGATTTTCCAGGCCAGAGTACTAGAGTGGGGTGCCACTGCCTTCTCTGACACTTTCTCTAGCATTTATTATTTGTAGGCATATTGATGATGGCCATTCTGATCAGTGTGAGGTGGTACTTCATTGTAAATATAACTTAAACATTAAATTAGCATATTGGTGATTATTCAAAATTAATGCTAGAGCTGAAACTCCAGTACTTTGGCCACCCTCATGTGAAGAGTTGACTCATTGGAAAAGACTCTGATGCAGGGAGGGATTGGGGGCAGGAGGAGAATGGGACGACCGAGGATGAGATGGCTAGATGGCATCACTGACTTGATGGACGAGAGTCTGCATGAACTCCGGGAGTTGGTGATGGACAGGGAGGCCTGGCATGCTGCAATTCATGGAGTCGCAAAGAGTAGGACAAGATTGAGCGACTGAACTGAACTGAATATACAAATGAATGTGAAGAGTTAGATATAAAGAAGGCTGAGCACTGAAGAGTTGATGCTTTTGAACTGTGGCATTAGAGAAGACTCCTGAGAGTCTTTTGGACTGCAAGGAGATCAAACCACTGAATCCTAAAGGAAATTAATCCTGAATATTCATTGAAAGGACTGATGCTGAAGCTGAAGCTCCAATACTTTGGATACCCGATGTGAAGAGCCAGCTCGTTAGGAAAGACCTTGATGAGGGAAAAGATTGAAGGCAGAAGGAGATGGGGGTGACAATGGATGAGATGTTTGGATGGCAACGCTGACTCAATGGATGGCATTACTCAATAGTGTGCTGCAGTCCATGGGGCCGCAAAGAGTTGAACATTACTGAGGAACTGAATAACAACTGATACAATAACAATAATATGTGAATGTAATTACTTTACTAGATTTTTAGCTAATTTACTATTAGCGTCTCTGTAATGCTGAATTGTGTCCCTTCGAAACTCAAATGTTGAAGGCCTGGCCCCCCATTCCCTACTCCCACACATACCTAGTACCTCAGAATGCATCTATATTTGAAGATATAACCTTTAAAAGGTGGTTAAATTGAAACGAGGCTGTTATTGTAGGCCCTTATACAATCTGATTTGTGTCATTATAAGAAAAGAACATTTGAATGCACATAGTGAGAAGGTGACTCTCTAGAAGCCAAGCAGAGGCCTCAGAAGACTTTAAACCTGCTACCATCCTAATCTTGGACTTCTAGCTTCCAAAACTATGACCTGATAAATTTCTATTGTTTAAGCCACCCAGTCCCTGATGTTTTGTTATGGCAAGGTTAGCTAACTAGTATGAACTCTTTTTAACATATCTAAATGGAATAGAAGTAATTACATAGTCTCTAAATGTGTGGTTGTGTTTCAAATGTGTGGATATGTTTCTGTATGCAGCTATGTGTGTGTGTATAATGTGAACATCTTTATACAGATATAAAATATCTGCAGAAATATATTCTGAATAGAAGTAGAGTGGATGAGTTCCAGTCAAGAAAAAAAAAAAAAAATCAGAGTTTAGTGGCATGTTGTTAGTCTTCAGATGCTGACACTTTTATTTTCAGTAAATTTACAAGAAGATAAAAGGTGTTTCAGTGAAACTACTAGTTGTTGTTCAGTTGCTCAGTAGTGTCTGACTCTTGTGACACCATGGACTGCTGCACACGAGGCTCCTCTGTCCTTCACTATCTCCTGAGCTTGCTCATCATGTCCATTGAGTCAGTGTTGCCATCCAACCATCTCATCCTCTGATGTTCCCTTCTTCTCCTGCCTTCAATCTTTCCCAGCATCAGGGTCTTTTCTAATGAGTCTACTCTTCACATCAGATGGCCAAAGTATTGGAGCTTCAGCTTCAGCATCAGTCCTTCCAATGAATATTCAAAAACTATTAGTACTCTATTTAATCCTTCTATTCCAGACACCTGGTTCCTTAAATCCAATGGTATAATTGAACTCAGCAATTAGGAAAAAAAAAGGCATGAAATCTGTACTATAGATATTACAGTAATGAAAGCCTATTAAATGGATGTAAAATATTGAGATATGTGAAATATCTTATTATATAAACAATATACAAAGAATTAAAATGTATACTTAGAAATTTTCATAGCATTTGTAATCCCTTTCTGGACCAGATAGTTAAATGTACAAAACTTATTTGTTTTTTGTCATGGAATCATTAATAATACCTGTAGATTTTTTTAATGGCTTGGACTCAAGTTGAGGACTGCCCATCGGTATGGAATAAAGAGATAGAAGATGTACTGGGATTAATTTTAGGACATTGTTAGCAAGTTATAACAAAGATTTATCTAGTTTGTCCAAAGAGCAACAACCTCAGGTAGTTAGATTGGAGTCAATGGACTGATCAATAATTATCTGATAATAATACTTGAAAGCAATTATTTATGACTATTGCAGCAATAATAGAATGGTGAAACAATGGAGATATCATAAGTATATATAAATAAAAGCTAGCACAGTGATGAGGCTTAAGATAATTATTAACTCCAACCTCTCATATTCACTCATCTGCCTTCCTTCAAAGATTAGACTTTCACTGTCTTCACAAAGTCAGAGAGAATCTGATCTATGGATAAGGAAGTAGAACTTAATCAAGCCCCTAAAACTCTATTTCTATATGGAAGTCTTCCTAAAGTAAAATTTGCATTCCTTTAAAAATTTTCTGTTATCTGGCCTTGGGTTTATTATCTCCAAGTAAGTACTTTTCTGAAACTGACTTTACCAACTATCTACAAGCCTATGATTATAACTTCACTTTTTGAAGACCTTTTAAGTCTTCTGATACCATCATAGGTGTTAGTATTGTGGTCTGGTCTGCCTGATTTTAATAAACTTCCATAGTACACATGCTAGATAATGGTGGATTACTTGTCATTTTATTGCCTATGACTTGTCGTTCAGTTGCTAAGTCATATCCGACTCTTTGAGACCCCACGGGCTGCAGTACACCATGCTTCCTTGTCCTTCACTGTATCCTGAAATTTACTCAAACTCATCCATTGAGTCAGTGATGCTGTCCAACCATCTCATCCTCTGATGTCCCCTTCTCCTCCTGCCCTCAATGTTTTCCAGTATTAAGGTTTTTCAAATGAGCTGGCTCTTCACATCAAGTGGTGAAAGTATTAGAGCTTCAGCATCAGTATCAGTTCTTCCAATGAATATTCAGTATTAATTTCCTTTAGGGTTGAGTGGTTTGATATCCTTGTTGTCCAAGGGACTCTTAAGAATATTCTCCAGCATTACAATTTGAAAGCATCAATTTTTTGATGCTTACCCTTCTTTATGGTCCAACTCTTACATCTGTACATGACTACTGGGGAAAAAAAACCAACAACCCATAACTTTGACCATATAGACCATTGTTGACAAAGTAATTTCTCTGTTTTTTAACATACTGTCTAGGTTTGTCATAACTTTTCTTCCAAGAAGCAAGAATCTTTTAATTTCATGGCTGCAGTCACTATCCATTGTGATTTTGGAGCCCAAGAAAATAAAATCTGTCAGTTTCCAGTTTTTCCTCATCTACTTGACATGAATTGATGGGACCAAATGCCATGATCTTAGTTTTTTGGATATTGAGTTTAAAGCCAACTTTTCCCTATGACTAGTATTTCATAGTTGGTTATTTTAATAAATTTAATACATCATTTTAATATATTTAATACTTATTTAATACGTTTAAATTAAGATGGTGTTACCATTATTTATTTCTTTTTAAATACAATAAAAACAGGAAATTGGAAGTCAAGGCTAATGGTTTCTTCCATACAGGAACTTGACATCTCTGTGCTTTGGAAGATGTCCACTGCAATGTCTAGTTTATGAAGCTGTGACATTCAGATGAGAAAATAAAAACCAGCAACCAATTGCTAGTAATTTTTATTATCAAAGGCAAGGGAAGAAAGAGATCCTCTCAGGACTTTTATGAGCATTCATTTAAGGTAAAATGATTTGATGAAGCCTGTTTGTCAAAAATCTTATCATACTGGGCTTTTATCTGTAGAAAGAGCAGGTCAGTGAATATTTTCTCATACTCTTGTGATGTGATCAGGCAGAGGACCATGGAGACAGTGTACATAGAGGCAGTGAAGACTTAGAAAGAAATGAGATGAAAAGATAGGATGAATCTGGGAATTTCATGGCTACAGTATTGGATGTGAGGATCTTTTATGTATTCTACTAGTATAAGTAAAGAACTCTGATGCAACCATTGATTGACTAAGAGGAGAAGCTTAAGGATGATGACTTCATAAAGGTAATGCTGTAAGGTGGATGATTGGTTGACTGTGTTGATGACTAGACTTCCAGGTGAAGACAGATTAGTGAAGTCCAGGAGAGAAGTCAGGAGACAAGCTGTATATTAAAAAGTCCTTTGCTCAGAGATGGCAATTGAGACCTAGGTATGGATGATATTGTCTATGCAGAAGTCTGGGACAGATATCTATAAAATGATTGGCTTCATTTTTCTGTAATCAGTCAGAGTTGAAGTAAAGGGAAAAGAACAGAACACTTGTGATTTGGAGTATAGAATTCCAGTTTGATTTTTGTTTGCACAAGCTAAGTGACCTTAGGCTATTTTTTAAACACACTAGTTTGATTTTCTCTTCTATGAAATTCAGATAACTTATTTACTATACTTATAATAAAATTCTTTCTTGTTACTTCTGAAAGAGCACCTGTCAGTCAACTTATTTTATTTTAGAATGTAATTGATAAAAAATGTTGTGTTAGTTTTGTTTACAGCACTGTGATTCAGTAATATGTTTATGTATCTATTAATCTTCAAATTCTTCTCCAGTTGTAGTAATACTGAGTTCCCTTTTCTATACAGTATATCTTTGCTAGTTATTCTTTTCATATATAGCAGTGTGTACATGTCCATCACAAACTCCCTATCTATTCCTCCCCCTCCCTCCTTCTCCTTTGGTAATAGTAAGTTCATTCTCTAAGCCTGTATGTCTGTTTCTGTTTTATAAGTTCATGTCTACTTTTCAGTTCAGTTCAGTTGCTCAGTTGTGTCTGACTCTGCAACCCCATAAACTGCAGCACGCCAGGCCTCCCTATCCATCACCAACTCCCAGAACCCACCCAGAGTCATGTCCATTGTGTCAGTGATGCCATCCAGCCATCTCATCCTCTGTCATCCCCTTCTCCCCCACCTTCAATCTTTCCCAGCATCAGGGTCTTTTCAAATGAGTGAGCTCTCTGCAATCAGGTGGCCTACGTACTGGAGTTTCAGCTTCAACGTCAATCCCTCCAGCGAACACCCAGGACTGATCTCCTTTAGGATGCACTGGTTGGATCTCTTTGCAGTACAAGGGACTCTCAAGAGTCTTCTCCAACACCACAGTTCAAAAGCATCAATGTTTCTAGATTCTGCATAAAAGTGATATCATACGGTATTTGTCTTTCTCTGTCTGACTTACTTTACTCAGTATGACAATCTATATGTCCATCCATGTTGCTGCATATGTCATTATTCCATTCTTTTTAATAGCTGAGTAATATTCCTTTCTGTATGTATATCACCTCTTTATCCACTCACCTGTCAATAAACATTTAACGTTGCTTCCATGTCTTGGCTACATAGTCAGTTTTTGATCTTTATTCTGGCTAGATTCTAAATTCAACTTGTTTGAATTTACTTGTGATTTCAATTATATTGAGCAGCATCTTTTACTTTATTTCATGTCTAGTCCTTTCACTCTGGCAGCTCTTAGGAATATTAGCATAAAATACCCCCGAATCTCTCATCCTTTCTTTGCTGTCTGTCTCTCTCCACTCTATCTCTCTCCTCTTTGTCTCTTTCTATTTACCTTTCTTTCTCAGCTTTACTTCATTGCCACCCATTCTAGAATATACTGAAATATTTGTTTAATATTTCATTTATTAAGTCGGCATCACCAACTTGATGGTCATGAGTTTGAGCAAGCTCTGGAAGTTGGTACTGGACAGGGAAGCCCTGTGTGCTGCAGTTCATGGGGTTGCAAAGAGTCAGACATAACTGAGTGACTGAACTGAACTGATTTGTTTTCTGATGGGGAAAACAGAAAGGTGGGAAGGATTAGATTACTGCTTCTGACCAGGAAGTAACAGGGACCGTGTCTTGCCCTTCTACCTGAAGCAATAAAAATAAAACAGAAATAAATGTGAAAAATCAATTTTAAGGTATAGAACATCAAACCACATAGGACAGTGATCCCTGAGAGTTGAGAAATGAATGAAGTGAACCTTTTGATTTTCCCAGCTTACTTCCATGAGTGATGAATTTCCAGGTAATAAGACAGGGAGAAGGAACCCATTGGGAAAGGATTTGAGGATGGAATTGAGAGGCCAGGGAGAACAAGGCAGCTAGTTTTCAAGTCCAAATACAGAGAGG
Organism: Nanger dama; assembly: GCA_917880005.1. NCBI lineage: Eukaryota > Metazoa > Chordata > Mammalia > Artiodactyla > Bovidae > Nanger > Nanger dama. The sequence goes on along the minus strand of CAKJTW010000025.1, from coordinate 20,661,604 downwards.
AGGAAGCTACAGAAAAAAGAGCTAGAGCTCTAAAGGGGCATCACTCTGCTTTCAGCTGAGTACTGATCAGTGAAGGGGTATGAAGAAACTAAGCAGGACCTGGGAAAGGATCGTCCAGGTGAACTGAAGGGAATGATTTTCAGAGCTCACACAAGGCTGAGAATAAAATCAACATAGTGCACACCTATAAAATTCACCTTGTATAACCTAAATGGACACACCTTTTAGTTGTTAATAATATTTTAATAAAACAAAAAAAAGAAAGAAAGTAGATTTTTAAAGCAGCAAACAGGACACTGATAGAATTACTAGACACGACATTAACAAGTTATTATTTTTTTTACTGTATTTAATATAGTCAAGAAGGTTGAGAAAAAAAATCATGTCATTTGAGATACAGAAAAGTATATTTAGAGATATATATTTATAAATAAATATATTTATTTATATTTATAAATATAAAATTATATTTAGAGATACTTTAAAAATACAAATTCTAAGATCTAGTAATGAAGTGTATCTAATATGAATCTATCCAGTATACTTTAGATGGAATTAAAGTAATTGGACCCTGCAGAAGGAAAGATTAGTGAACAAGGAATCAGAGAAATGGTAACTCTTTAAAATAAAACAAAGAGAAAAGAGAATGAAAGAAGTGAACAGACCATTAATTGTGTGAGACAGCTTTAAGTGATATGGTATACATATAACTGGAGTCCAAAAAGAAAAAGCTGTAGTAAATACAAAATGCATTTAAATAAAATGTATTTTAAGTAAATACAAAATGAAAAAAAAAACATTTAAATAATGGATAGAAACTTTCCAAACTTGATGAAAAAATAAATTCATAGACAAAAGAATCTCAGTAGCCAAAATAATGAGAAACAGAAAGAAAACCACACAAAGTTTCATCATAAACAAACTGCTTAAGAATCAGAAAAAAGGTACCTCATGTTCATAAGAGAGAGGTTTGTTCTCACTGCAAGCCTGAGATAATGAAGAAACCACAACATTAAAGTACTGAAAGAAAAAGAGTCAGTATACTATTCTATAATCCTGTAGAAAGAAAAGCAATACCAAAGAATGTTCAAATACCACAGAATTGGGCTCATTTCACAAGCTGGCAAAGTGATACTCAAAATTCGCCAAGCTAGGCTTCAACAGTCCATGAACTGAGAACTTCCAGATGATCAAGTTGGATTCAGAAAAGGTAGAGGAACCAGAGATCAAATTGCCAACAATCCTTTGGATCATAGTAAAAGCAAGAGAATTCCAGAAAAAAATAAATCTACTTCTGCTTTATTGACTATGCCAAAGCCTTTGACTTTGTGGATCACAACAAACTACGGAAAATTCTTAAAAAGTTGGGAATACCAGACCAACCTACCTGCTTCCTGAAAAATCTGTATGCAGGTCAAGAAGGAGCAGTTAGAACCGGATATGGAACTACAGACTGGTTCCAAATTGGGAAAGGAATACATCAAGGCTGTATATTGTCACCCTGCTTATTAAACTTAAATGAAGAGTACATCATGAGAAATGCTGGCTGGAGGAAGCACAAGCTGGAATCAAGAATGCCAGGAGAAATATCAATAACCTCAGATATGTAGGTGACACCACCCTTATAGGCAGAAAGTGAGAAGGAGCTAAAGAACCTCTTGATGAAAATGAAAGAGGAGAGTGAAAGGCAGGCTTAAAACTCAACATTCAAAAAACTAAGATCATGGCAGGTAATCCCTTCACTTCGTGACAAAAAGATGGGGAAACAATGGAAACAGTGACAGACTTCACATTCTTGGGCTCCCAAACCACTGCAGATGGTGACTGTAGCCATGAAATTAATTACACTTGCTCCTTGGAAGAAAAGCAATGACCAATCTAGAGAGCATATTAAAAAGCAGAGACATTACTTTACCAACAGTGGTCTGTCTAGTCAAAGCTTATGGATTTTCCGGTAGTCATGTATAGATGTGAAAGTTGGACCATAAGGAAAGCTGAGCGCTGAAGAATTGATGCTTTTGAACTGTGCTGTTGGAGAAGACTCTTGAAAGTTCCTTGTACAGCAGGGAGAACCAACCAGTCAATCCTAAATGAGATCAGTCCTGAATATCCACTGGATGGACTGATGCTGAAGCTGAAACTCCAATACATTGGCCACCTGATTTGGGACCTTTTTCTTTGGAAAAGACCATAATGCTGGGAAAGATTGAAGGCAGGAGGAGAAGGGGAAAACAGAGGATGAGACGGTTGGAGAGGATGAGATGGTTGGATGACATCACCGACTCAATGGAAATGGGTTTGGGTGGACTCTGGGAGTTAGTAATGGACAGGGAAACCTGGTGTGCTGCAATCCATGGGCTTGCAAAGAGTCAGACATGCATTGACTGAACTGAACTGATAGTATTCTATATCCAATGTACATATATTTCAAAGTTAACGTTTTTTCATTTATCATTCTTAGAATCAGCACTGGTTTCATTTAGTGGAAAATTGAACTTAGTAATCAAGGTCTGGCAATAGATTTACAATTACTATTAACATATCACTGCTCCCAGGTGTTCTCAGTGGTCACAAGTGGGGAATAAATGTGCTTTTATATGCACCTATGTACATGTAAATATACACACTTTTACAAATATTTGCATCCATATTTTATTGTTGTTCAGTCGCTCAGTCACGTCTGACTCTTTGCAACCCAATGGACTGTGGCCCACCAGGGTTTTCTGTGTTTCACTAACTCCCAGAGTTTGCCCAAACTCATGTCTACTGAGTTGATGATGCCATCCAATCATCTCATCCTCTGCCACCCTCTTCTCCTCCTGCTCTGAATATTTCCCAGAATCAGGGTCTTTTCCAGTGAGTCGGTTCTTTGCATCAGGTGACCATAGTATTGGAGCTTCAGCTTCAGCATCAGTCCTTCCAATGAATAGTCAGAGTTGGTTTCCTTCAGGATTGACTAATTTGACCTCTTTGCTGTCCAAGGAACTTTCAGAGTCTTCTTCAACACCACAATTTGAAAGCATCAGTTCTTTGGTGCTCAGACTTTTTATGGTCCAAATTTCACATCTGTATGTGACTACTGGAAAAACCATAGCTTTGACTATATGGCCTTTCTTGGCAAAGTGATGGCTCTGCTTTTTAATATGCAGTCCAGGGGCTGACTGTGGCTTGGATCATGAACTCCTTATTGCCAAATTCAGACTGAAATTGAAGAAAATGGAGAAACCACTAGACCATTCAGGTATGACCTAAATCAAATCCCTTATGACTATACAGTGGAAGTGAGAAGTAAATTTAAGGGACTAGATCTGAGAGACAGAGTGCCTGATTAACTATGGATGGAGGTTTGTGACACTGTACAGGAGACAGGAATCAAGACCATCCCCAAGAAAAAGAAATGCAAAAGGCAAAATGGCTGTCTGAGGAGCCTTACAAATAGCTGAAAGAAGGGAAACAAAAAGCAAAGGAGAAAAGAAAAGATATACCCATTTGAATGCAGAGTTCCAAAAAATAGCAAGGCGAGATAAGAAAGCCTTCCCAGTGATCAATGCAAAGAAATAGAGGAAAACAACAGAATGGGAAGGACTGGAGATCTCTTCAAGAAAATTAGAGATATCAAGGAAACATTTCATGCAAAGATGGGCTCAATAAAGGACAGGAATGGTATGGACCTAACAGGAGCAGAAGATATTAAGAAGAGGTGGCAAGAATACACAGAAGAACTGTACAAAAAGATCTTCATGATCCAGATGATCACAATGGTGTGATCACTCACCTAGAGCTAGACATCCTGAATGGGAAGTCAAGTGGGCCTTAGGAAGCATCACTACGAGCAAATCTAGTGGAAGTGATGGAATTCCAGTTGAGCTATTTCAAATCCTGGAAGATGATGCTGTGAAAGTGCTGCACTCAATATGCCAGCAAATTTGGAAAACTCAGCAGTGGCCACAGGACTGGAAAAGGTCAGTTTTCATTCCAAGTCCAAAGAAAGGCAATACCAAAGAATGCTCAAACTACTGCACAATAGCACTCATCTCACATGCTAATGAGGTAATGCTTAAAATTCTCCAAGCCAGGCTTCAGCAATATGTGGACCGTGAACTTCCTGATGTTCAAGCTGGTTTTAGAAAAGGGAGAGGAACCAGAGATCAAATTCCCAAGACCTGCTGGATCATGGAAAAAGCAAGAGAGTTCCAGAAAAACATCTATTTCTGGTTTATTGACTATGCCAAATCCATTGACTGTGTGGATCACAATAAACTGGAAAATTCTGAAAGAGATGGGAATACCAGACCATCTGAACTGCCTCTTGAGAAACCTGTATGCAGGTCAGGAAGCAACAGTTAGAACTGGACATGGAACAACAGACTGGTTCCAAATAGGAAAAGGAGTACATCAAGGCTGTATATTGTAACCCTATTTATATAATTTTTATGCAGAGTTCATCTTGAAAAATGCTAGGCTGGAGGAAGCACAAGCTGGAATCAAGATTGCTGGGAGAAATATCAATAACCTCAGATATGCAGATGACATGATCCTTATGTCAGAAAGTGAAGAACTAAAGAGCTTCTTGATGAAAGTGAAAGAGGAGAGTGAAAAAGTTGGCTTAAAGCTCAACATTCAGAAAACTAAGATCATGGCATCTGGTTCCATCACTTCATGGCAGATAGATGGGGAAACTGTAGAAACAGTGTCTGACTTTGTTTTTCTGGGCTCCAAAGTCACTGCAGATGATGACTGTAGCTGTGAAATTAAAGGGTGCTTACTCCTTGGAAGGAAAGTTATGACCAGTCTAGACAGCACATTAAAAATCAGAGACATTACTTTGCCAACAAAGGTCCATATAGTCAAGGCTATGGTTTTTCCAGTGGTCATATATGGATGAGAAAGTTGGACTATAAAGAAATGGAGCACAAAAGAATTGATGCTTTTGCACTGTGGTGTTAGAGAAGACTCTTGGGAGTCCCTTGGGCTGCAAGGAGATCCAACCAGTCCATCCTAAAGGAGATCGCTCCTGGGTGTTCATTGGAAGGGCTGATTTTGAAACTGAAACTCCAATATTTTGGCCACCTGATGCAAAGAGCTGACTCATTTGAAAAGACCTTGATCCTGGGAAAGATTGAGGGCAGGAGGAGAAGGGGGAAGACAGAGGATGACATGGTTGGATGGCATCACTGATTTGATGGACATGGGTTTGGGTGGACTCCGGGAGTTGCTGATGAACAGGGAGGCCTGGTGTGCTGCAGTTAATGGGGTCTCAAAGAGTCGGATGACTGAGCAACTGAACTGAACTGAACTGGACTACATTTGTCATAGCATTTCTTCCAAGGAACAATAGTCATTTAACTTCATGGCTCCAGTCATCATCCACAGTGATTTTGGAGCCCAAGAAAATAAAATTCTCATTGTTTCCATTTTTTCCCCATCTATTTGCCATGAAGTGATGGGGCTGAATGCCATGATCTTAGTTTTTTGAATGTTATGTTTTAAGCTAGCTTTTGCACTCTCCTGTTTCATCCTCATGAAGAAAATCTAGTTCCTCTTTGCTTTCTGTCATTAAGCTGGTGTCATTTGCTTATTTGAAGTTATTGATATTTTCCCTGGCAATCTTGATTCCAGCTTGTGCTTCATCCAGCTCAGCATTTCTCATGATGTACTCTGCATAGTAATTCAATAAGCAAGATGAAAGTATACAACCTGATGTACATCTTTCCCAATTTGGAACCAGATCATTGTTCTATGTCCAGTTTTAACTGTTTCTTCTTTACCTGTGTACAGGTTCTCAAGAGACAGTTAAGGCAGTCTGGTATTCCCACCTCTTTTAAGAATTTCCTACAATTTGGTATTATCCACAAGGTCAAAGGCTTTAGCATAGTAAATAAAGCAGAAGTAGATTTTTTTTCTGGAATTCTCTTGCTTTTTCCATGATCCAATAGATGTTGGGAAATTGATCTCTGGTTTCTCTGATGTTTCTAAATCAAGTTTTACATCTAGAAGGTCTTGGTTCATGTACTGTTGAAGCCTAGCTTGAAGGATTTAGAGCATTATCAGTGTATTTATTATTATCTTGTTAACATGTGAAATGAGTGCAACTGTGTGGTAGTTTGAACATTTGTGGTAGTTTGAACATTTGTGTATCCATATTAATTTCTATATATATGTATAGCCATATCTATATCTCTATTTTTCTGTATGCATATTGCTCTACGTATATACTAAAAACAGTGAGTGCACACTATCTTCTTACCCTGTATCTCATGGTTTATTCTAGTTTTTCCTCTTTCTGTGTGTGTAACTCTTCTGTCAGTGGTAAGCAGGTTCTCACTATACCTCATATGCTTGCTTATCTCTTGTGTCATGTCCTGTATATAATTGAGCTCCCATTTCTTTTGATTCACTTTACGTCTATCTCACCACAGTTCCCACACTAACATCCGTTTCTTCTTATAATATGATAATGATCACAAGTGGAATTCTAATTTTAATACTTATTCTCACAGCCAATAAATTTTAATATACAGAACTGCAAATCAAATGTATGTGGTAAGTTTTCTGAAAATACATTTTAAAAAAGTTATAGTCATAAAAAGAGATTAATTGTAGAAACATTGTCCTAATTACTCCCACCTTTCAGAATACATGCACCTGAAAATCTTTAGGTTACATGGATGAAGGATGCATCCTTATTTCCTTATTTTTAATTTTACTTCTTTTTTATTGAAATAGAGTTGATTTACAACATTGTATTTGTTTCAGTGATACAGCATGGTGATTTACTATTTTTATAGGTTGTACTCCATTTAAAGTATTAATAGACAATAATGGATATATTTCCTCTTCTAGAAAGGAAATATTGTTGCTTATTTATACATAATAGTTTGTGTTTCTTCATTCCATACCTTGGCTCATCCTCCCCATTTCCTTCTCCTCATTGATGACCACTAGCTTGTTCTCTATATCTGTGAGTCTGTTACTATTTATTAGCATAAATTCATTTGTTCTATTTTTTAGATTTCACATAAAAGTAATAACATAGAGTATTTGTCATTCTCTGACTCGTTTCAATAAGTGTAATATAGTCTAGGTACTCTATGTTGCTTTAGGTGGCAGAATTTAATTCTTTCTTTGTGGCTGAGAGAAAAATGAAGATCATGGCATCTGGCCCCATCACTTCATGGCAAACAGATGCGGAAACAGGGAAACAGCATCAGACTTTATTTTTGGGGCTCCAAAATCACTGCAGATGGTGACTGCAGCCATGAAATGAAAAGACATTTACTCCTTGGAAGGAAAGTTATGACCAACCTAGATAGCATATTGAAAAGCAGAGACATTACTTTGCCAACTAAGGTCTGTCTAGTCAAGGCTATGGTTTTTCCAGTGGTCATGTATGGATGTGAGAGTTGGACTGTGAAGAAGGCTGAGCACCAAAGAATTGATGCTTTTGAACTGTGGTGTTGGAGAAGACTCTTGAGAGTCCCTTGGACTGCCAGGAGATCCAACCAGTCCGTTCTGAAGGTGATCAGCTCTGGGATTTCTTTGGAGGGAATGATGCTGAAGCTGAAACTCCAGTACTTTGGACACCTCAAGCGAAGAGCTGACTCATTGGAAAAGACTCTGATGCTGGGAGGGATTGGGGACAAGAGGAGAAGGGGACGACAGTGGATGAGATGGCTGGATGGCATCACTGACTCGGTGCACAAGAGCCTGAGTGAACTCTGGGAGTTGGTGATGGACAGGGAGGCCTGGCGTCCTGCGATTCATGGGGTCGCAAAGAGTCGAACACGACTGAGCAACTGAACTGAACTGAACTGAATATTCTACTGGAGCTTCCCTGATGGTTCACTGGTAAAGATCCCCCTGCCAATTGAGGACACACAGATTTGATCTCTGGGTCAGGAAAATTCCCAGGAGAAGGAAATGGCAACCCACTCCAGTATTCTTGCTTGAGAAATCTCTTAGACAGATAAGTCAGTGGGGGACAACTATGGGTTCCCAAAGTTTTGGATATAGCAAGTAAACAGCACGATATTCCACACACATATATGTACATGCACACATTACATCGTCTTTATCCATTCATCAGCTGATGGACACTTAGGTTGCTTCCGTATTTTGGCAATTGTAAACAGTGCTTTCACTGTAGGTAAATTTGGAGGGATTTTTCAGAAGATAAAACATTTACATTTTCTTTAATTAGATGCCCGTGTTGTCACCATAGGGGAAATATGATAATGGGGATGAAGTGACATATACTATTGTCCTTAAGTGTGAAAGAACAGGATATATTTGGATAACTACATAGTGCATGCAGCATAGTGTAGCAGACTGGGTAGAAGAAACACAGCAAGGGAAAAAAGAAGGAATATGAGGTTGAGGCCGATCAAGTCTCTGAGTAAAACAAAGATGAGTAATAAACAGAAAAAACATGAACTCAAGTTCAGTTCAGTTCAGTTCAGTTGCTCAGTCATGTCTGACTCTTTGCGACCCCATGAATCGCAGCAAACCAGGCCTCCCTGTCCATCACCATCTCTTGGAGTTCACTCAGACTCACGTCTATCGAGTCAGTGATGCCATCCAGCCATCTCATGCTCAGTTATCCCCTTCTCCTCCTGCCCCCAATCCCTTCCAGCATCAGAGTCTTTTCCAATGAGTCAGCTCTTCACATGAGGTGGCCAAAGTACTAGAGTTTCAGCTTTAGCATCATTCCTTAGTTCTCTCAAAAAGAGGAATGAAAAAATACATATTTTTAGTTGTTAAAAATTAAACCTGGATATTTCTGGAAAAGTTTAATTTCAATTTTTTTCTGGTTTCTAGAGGTTTGCTCTCACTTCATGGACTAGTTGTCCCTACAGTTTTATGCTATTTTCATAAATGATGAAGTTAGATTATTACCCTGAAATTTCTTCCCAACTCTTAAAATTTCTGTGAATTTACATATAGCCTTTATTTCCTTTGTTCTGCTGATACTGAAAACCTTGCATCTACTATATGAGCTTATTTTGTGCATAAATTCAAAGATGCAAATTTCTCATTCTTTCCTTCAGAACCAGTCTAGCGGTCAGTTTTCTCATAGCACCATGCACTTCTGTATTCCTCAGGCTATAGATGATAGGATTGAGCATCGGTGTGACTACTCCATAGAACAGGGCAATCAGTTTGTCAAAAGCAGCATCTTTGGACTTTGGCTTCATATACATGAAGAGGATTGTCCCATAAAACACAGTCACCACCATTATGTGCGCTGAGCAGGTGGAAAAAGCCTTTTTTCTTCCTTCAGCTAAATTGATTCTTAATACAGTAGAAAGGATGAAAATGTAGGAGATACAAATCAACAGTAATGGAACAAATAAAAATATTACATTGCCCAACATGATAGTAATCTCATTCAAGGATATATCTGTGCAAGCAAGCTTGACAAAAGCCAATATTTCACAAACAAAATGATTGATGACATTTTTTCCACAGAAGGGCAACTGTACTGCAAGAATTGTTTCTGTCAATGAGTTGAGAAAGCCCAGTCCCCAGGAGAGAGCTGCCATCTGAATACAAAGTGCCTTGTTCATGATGATAGGGTATCTCAGAGGGTTGCAGATGGCTATGTAACGGTCATATGCCATCACTGCTAGGAGTACACACTCTGTCGACCCCATAGTGTAAGAGACAGACATCTGAACAACACATCTAGTGAAGGAGATAGTTTTTTTCTCCGATAGAAAGTGAATCAGCATTGAGGGGAGAAAGGAGGATGTGTACCAAATGTCAAGGAAGGAGAGATTACAGAGGAAGAAGTACATAGGGGTGTGAAGGTGGGAATCCAGGAGAGTGAGGATGATCAGAGTGCTGTTCCCCAGGAGAATCACCAGGTACATCAACAAACACGTCACAAAAAGGAGTTTTTCTGCTCTTGGATACTCAGAAAGTCCCTGTAGAATGAACTCAATGTCTGTCCAATTGGTCCTTTCCATTTCACAATTTCATACCTAGAGTAATCCAGAAGAGATGCGGGTTTAAGGAGTCTATACAGTATTATAATATGAAGTAGGAGAATATTGGAGGAAGGGCAACAGGTCAGTATTAGCCGCTTGGGTTTACAATTGTGAGTTTAGATTTTCAAATGTTTCTTTTAGCTCATGTGTCAGGGAATAGAAGAAAGACAACAATTATGTTGGTAGTTTATTAAAAATACAAACTGAATATTCCATTTCTGACATGATGCACAAATTCTGAGTCAGGGAAGAACTATTTAATAAATATTTGTTATTCTTGATTCAGACTTACTTGGAATATCATCATTTTGGAAATAACATGCTTAACTTCTTTTTTTAAATTTATTTATTTTTTTAATTACAATACTGTATTTGTTTTGCCATACATTGACATGAAACAGCCCCATGCTTAACTTCTTAAAAATATTGATTTATGATTTTATATCATGCCAGTCATTAGCAATAACATTGGTTTAGGGCTTTACAATTTATGAAAATTTTCATCATACTTATTTTATCATCACTATAATTCTCTGAGGGAGATAAAGTTCATAATGGTAAGAAGTATTTTAAAACACAGTAGGTAAGCAAACTACTATTCAGTTCTACATTTTCTGACTTTACATCCCCCTTTTTAAATTACTTGGTTATTGCCCTAAAAATTATAAAAGTTGTCTGAGTGGGAGTGTCTAATCATCTTTTAGGATAATGCTCTCCAGATGATTCTATTGTATAGCTGAGGAAGAAAACACCCATCCAAATTTCAGTATATAGATGAATCACATGGGAAACTTTTGTAAAAGACTCTCAATCAGTGGACCTGAAATGGGTTTTAAGATCTGTATTCATTAACATGCTTTCAGATGTTGATGTTGCTTGTTGTATAGCCACATGAATAGCAAGGCCTTTTAAATCATCTCTCTTTGATACGTTTGGAACTTGTCATTGGGGTTTCAGTTCTATGTAGGATTGAACTGAACAGCAGACAATACAAAACTAAACATTTTGGTGAGACTTCTGTGTAAGTGCATTGCAATTTGTTTTGGATTTCTTAGTTTTTAGAAATACAAACAACAAAATCACACATAGAACAGTTTGCCTTTTATTTCTGTCAATATGAAAGTCGTTCCTTTTCCATTTGCTGAATTTGCAAGTAAGCTCAATATTTCCCAAGAAAGGAAGTTGAGATTATACCAGACCACCTTGCCTGCCTCCTGAGAAATCTCTATGCAGGTTAAGAAGCAACAATTAGAACCAGACATGGAAAAACAGACTGGTTTCCAATTGGGAAAGGAGTACATCAAGGCTGTATATTGTCACCCTGCTTATTTAACTTATATGCAGAGTACATGATGCAAAAATGCCAGACTGGATGAAGCACAAACTGGAATCAAGATTGCCAGGAGAAATATCAATAACCTCAGGTATGCAGATGACACCACCCTTATGGCAGAAAGCGAAGAAGAACTAAAGAGCCTCTTGATGAAAATGAAAGAGGAGAGTGAAAAAGTTGGCTTAAAGCTCAACATTCAGAAAACTAAGATCATGGCGTCCGAACACATCACTTCATGGCAAACAGTGGAAAGAGTGACAGACTTTATTTACTTGATTTCTAAAATCACTGCACATGGTGACTGCAGCCATGAAATTCAAAGATGCTTGCTCCTTGGAAGAAAAGCTATTACCAACCTAGACAGCATATTAAAGAGCAGAGATAGTACTTTTCAAACAAAGGTCTGTCTAGTTAAAGCTATGGTTTTTCCAATAGTCATGTACAGATATGAGAGTTGGACTATAAAGAAAGCTGAGTGCTGAAGAATTGATGCTTTTGCACTACGGTGTTGGAGAAGACTCTTGAGAGGCCCTTGGACAGCAAGGAGACCAAACCAGTCCATCCTAAAGGAAATCAGTTCTGAATATTCATTGGAAGGACTGATGCTGAAGCTGAAATTCCAATAGTCTGGCCACATGATGCAAAGAACTGACTGATTTGAAAAGACCCTGATTCTGGGAAAGATTGAAGGCAGGAGGAGAATGGGACATCAGAGGATGAGATAGTTGGATGGCATCATGAACTCAATAGGCATGAGTTTGAGCAAGCTCTGGGAGATGGTGAAGGACAGAAAAGCCCGGCATGTTACTGTCCATGGTGCTCCAAAGAGTTGGACATGACTGAGAGACTGAACTGAACTGAACAAGGTCAGAGTTGTGTGCTATAGAGTGTAGAGAAAATGACTTTAATTTGAAAAAAATCTAAAGATCAGATATTACTATATATTTTCCCCTATAACAACTAAGTAAAACAGTATAATTTTGAAAACACTTCTTCATTCTCAAGATATTCTACCTAGATTAAAAAATATTCTTAGAGAAAAGAAGTTGATTGAATAGATGGATTTTTACTTAAGGTTTTCAAAAAGTAGTCATGTTTCCAGTATAGGACTAGCTATTTATGCGATAGTCATTTGCCAATGAGTTATACTGCTTTCTATGGAAACTCTAATTTACAATGGTGAGACAATTCATTCAAAATAATAGAATATTTACATATCTATTGACTATAGAAAGGAGGTTGTTGTTGTTTAGCCTCCAAGTCTTATCTGACTCTTTTGTGACCTCATGGACTATGGCCCAGCCAGCTCCTCTGTCCATAGAAAGGAGGACACTCATTTAATTCATGATGTATCCTACTTTGTAGGCATACATTTCAAAAAGGGTAGCAAATGTCACAACCAAGAAAATCATGATGGTGTGATCACTCACCTAGAGCCAGACATCCTGGTATGGAAAGTCAAATGGGCCTTAGAAAGCATCACTAAGAACAAAGCTAGTGGAGGTGATGGAATTCCAGTTGAGCTGTTTCAAATCCTGAAAGATGATGCTGTGAAAGTGCTGCATTCAATATGCCAGCAAAGTTGGAAGACTCAGCAGTGGCCACAGGACTGGAAAAGGTCAATTTTCATTCCAATCCCAAAGAAAGGCAATGCCAAAGAATGCTCAATCTACTGCACAATTGCACTCATCTTACATGCTAGTAAAGTAATGTTCAAAATTCTCCAAGCCAGGCTTCAGCAGTACATGAACCATGAACTCTCTGATGTTCTAAGCAGGTTTTAGAAAAGGCAGAGGAACCAGAGATGAAATTGCCAACATCTGCTGGATCATGGAAAAAGCAAGGGAGTTCCAGAAAAACATCTATTTCTGCTTTATTGACTATGCCAAAGCCTTTGACTGTGTGGATCACAATAAACTGTGGAAAATTCTGAAAGAGATGGGAATACCAGACCACTTGACCTGCCTCTTGAGAAACCTATATGCAGGTCAGGAAGCAACAGTTAGAACTGGACATGGACACGTTGACCCTATATGCAAGACAGCAAAAGAGACACAGACGTAAAGAACAGACTTTTGGACTCTACACGAAAAGGTGAGGGTGAGATGATTTGAGAGAACAGCATTGAAAGCTGTATATTACCACATGTGAAATACATGACCAGTCCAAGTTTGATGCATGAAACAGGGCACTCAAAGCCGGTGCACTGGGACAACCCTGAGGGATGGGATGGGGAGGGAGGTTGGAGGGGGGTTCAGGATGGGGGACACATGTGCTGATTCATGTCAATGTATGTCAAAAACCACTACAATATTGTAAAGTCAATAACCTCCAATTAAAATAAACTAATTAAGATAATATGATTGCCATCAATAAAAAGAAAAGAGATTTGCAAAAAAAAAAAAAAAAAGAACTGGACATGGAACAACAGACTGATTCCAAATAGGAAAAGGAGTACGTCAAGGTTGTATATTGTCACCCTGCTTATTTAACTTATATGCAGAGTACATCATGAGAAATGTTGGACTGGAAGAAGCACAAGCTGGAATCAAGATTGCCAGGAGAAATATCAATAACCTCAGATATAGCAGATGACACCTCCCTTATGGTAGAAAGTGAGGAGGAACTAAAAAGCCTCTTGATGAAAGTAAAAGAGGAGAGTGAAAAAGCTGGCTTAAAGCTCAACATTCAGAAAACAAAGATCATGGCATCTGGCCCAATCACTTCATGGCAAATAGAGGGGAAACAATGGAAACAGTGACAGACTTTAATTTCTTGAGCTCCAAAATCACTGCAGATGGTGACTGCAGCCATGACATTAAAAGACACTTAACTCCTTGGAAGGAAAGTTATGACCAACCTAGACAGCATAATCAAAAGCAGAGACATTACTTTTCCAACAAAGGTTCATCTAGTCAAGGCTATGGTTTTTCCAGTGGTCATGTATGGATGTGAGAGTTGCATTGTGAAGAAGGCTGAGCACCAAAGAAATGATGCTTTTGCACTGTGGTATTGGAGAAGACTCTTAAGAGTCCCTTGGACTGCAAAGAGATCCAACCAGTCCATTTTGAAGGAGATCAGCCCTGGGATTTCTTTGGAGGGAATGATGCTAAAGCTGAAACTCCAGTACTTTGACCACCTCATGCGAAGTGTTGACTCATTGGAAAAGACTCTGATGCTGGGAGGGGTTGGGGGCAGGAGGAGAAGGGGATGACCAAGGATGAGATGGCTGGATGGCATCACTGACTCAATGGATGTGAATTTCAGTGAACTCCGGGAGTTGGTGATGGACTGGGAGGCCTGGTGTGCTGCGATTCATCGGGTCACAAACAGTCGGACACAACTGAATGACTGAACTGAACTGAGCAAGTGATGGGTAGGCCAGGATATACCTTTACTTGGTATTAAGATTGGAGCTTGATTGACTGTAGGTACACATGCCAAATGACTTTGAGAATAAAATTCTGATAGCAAAACTTCAGTCATCTGAGATCTGAATGTACTGCAGTTTTAAGAGGACAATGTGAATCAGGTCAAAAACCTCTTTTTAGGAACATCTTATAAACCTGATTCCTATTTGGAAATTACTTATAGTAAATAAATGTAGTGTACCTGAGATATCCTAATAGCCCTTTGATAATTTCTGCAAAAATTTTTACTTGCAGATTTTTTAAAGACAGACCACCAATCTGCTTTAAGATTTTCAAATGGAGGTGGAGAGGAAGGATAACAGATAATATAGAGGAGATGATTTTCATTACTCGTGCAATGCTAGAGTACCTTTTAAGAAACAATTAACAAATATTCCATTGAATTGCATTGTGCCTGAAATGCTTTCCCCATTTAACTTTACTTCTCTAAGATGAATTTATAGAATCTGGGAACAAGGAAATGAAGGATTCTTGGTAATTTATATTACAATCACTTCCATGGTATCTATATTGGAGGTAATCTTTTAAAAAACAGTTTTTCATTCTTGTCTAATGCGAGGAGAGCTGTTAAATAATCATAGTACACTTATTTTGGGTCATTATTCACCTTTTAATATGACATTTGTGATAAATTTCCACTAACCCCAAAATTAGATTTAAATTATTTTAAAATGACTAAGTGATAACAAAACAATTATAGCATTATTTGAAAGATCAAAATCTAAACCAAGATAACCTAGACAGAATTGGAAGACTGAAAAGAAATATCAAAACATTAATGGATATCTTAGATACTTTTTTCCTACTTTTCTGAATTACTCAAATTCTAAAATAAATATGCAAAAGGAAAAGTGTATGAAAAAGAGAAAGACACTGAAGTAGGTGTCAAATTATATTTGGAAGACTAACTCAGAGTAAAATATGCTAGAACAATTTAAGCATTACAGTGGTTGTCTCATGTGTCTAGATAGTAAAGATTAAGGCTGAGTTGTACTGGTGCATCTTGTCTAGTTATCCATAGGAAGCTACTATTTCTGGTAGACCTGGAGCATTTATGATCTCTACTTTCTAAATCTTGCAGGTTAACAGTGTTAATTATTTTTGGAGTGAACCAAGATAAGGAATTTGAGTTTTTAGTCCTATTAATATAATCTCAAAAGAGATTTCAGATCCATGGTCCCTAGAATAGAATTGTCACTAGAAGATAATATTCTTATTTGCTGAGGCTTTGAACTGACCTAAATCTTAGCTGTCCTTTACACCCAACTCTTGGTCTTTTAGAGTAATTACTCTGTGGTTCCATGCTGTGAGGTTCATTCAGGCACTCTTTTACTGTTGTAACAGACCTAAAGAAAAGTCTGTGAATTTTTTATTGAAGACAGAAGTGAAGCTCTCTAATTTTCTAGAAAGATCCCTAACTTTCTAGAATTTTTTTTCACTTTTACTGACTTGCTTACTTGAAGATCTAATATTTAAAGTTCTAAGATTTTTCATTGAAAAGCAGATACCATCTATACTCTAAATTCTCACTAGAGGATATAATTCTGTTATCCTCTCCAGTTCTTCTAAAGAGATCAATTAAGACAATTGACATTGTGAAAAAATAATTAGAGTTACCAACTTTTATTCTGTAAGTTTTATAAACTCTGATCTTCAATTAACATACCACATGGAAAGGTGTATTATTTTAGCTCACAAGGAGAAGAGTAATTGACAACATGTGAGGTCCTAGTCTGTATTTGGCACTTCAAATAATTTTTAACATTTATATTTCAGAATAATTCAAAATTATTATCCATATTTTAACGGTGAAGAAGTTAATTTGATATTTCACAATTCAAGTACAATTTCAATGTCTTATAGTTGGTAAATAACAGAATTATTATTTGAACCCTTATCTTTATTTTTTTAAATAGGTATTTAATTTATTTTATATGAAAAAAATTTTCAGACTACTATTTTTGTGCTGTTTTTCAAGGTAGAAAGTGTTCCAGTTATGCAGCTTTTTCCATACAAAATGAACCAGGAACTCAACATCAAAATGCTTACATAAGTATGAATATTTAAATAAAAGCATAATTTAAAATGATGCACTCAAGTTTTTTCAGGGACCATATGATAAATACGCACATAAAATGTATATTTACCTCTGAAAACATTGAAGACATTCATCATCTTCCACTTATGAAGACATTATTCTAATAATGAATTCATTTGAAAAACTATTAAAAATTTCTCTCAGGTTTAGTGTAGAGAATTAAGGTCTCAGTAGTGGAATTTGATTAATTATATAAATGAAAATTCAAAAACTTTTAATACTTTTTTTTTTTTCGCTTTGGCCTTCTGAGGATCAGACTAACCCTCACGATTATTTCTTCCTTCTGTTCCCCCCCTTTTTTTTTTTTTGGTTTCTAATCCTGTTTTTATTACAAACATCTTTAATTACATGTATCCACAAGCTCTTATCGAACATAGTTTATGTGTGAATAATATATAAATCACCAGGCGTTCTTTCTCCAGATACTTTTTACTTAAAATTTTAGTGAACTCAATACTTCTCAATACTCAAATGCATAGCCACTGAAAGCAAAAGTGTTAGCTGCTCAGTCCTATCTGACTTTGCAGCCCCATGAACTGTAGCCTACCAAGCTCCTCTGTCCATGGGATTCTCCAAGCAAGAATACTGAAGTGACCATTTCCTTCTCTAAAAGATCTTCCCAACCTAGCGATCGAACCTGGGTCTCCTGCATTGCAGGCAGATTCTTTACCACCTGAGCCATCAGGGAAGCCTAAGTCTATTATTTATGAGGGTCTTTTGCATTGCAAACTACTTTCTTTTCCTCACAGTTTCTCCCATGGAAAAATTTGAGATTAAAAAAATTTAGTTGTATCCCGATCTTGGAGATGCTGCCTGGGTTTTTATATTTGTTTCCTTTCACATAAATAAATATATACATATTTTCAAAACCTCTGAGCAATGGTCAACTCAGCTCAATATTTTTATATTTATCGATGGGATGTTTTTCTTTTAAAAAATTTAAATAAAACTTCTCTGTTTAATCTTACCTTCTGACTGAGTTTTAGTCATTCATACCATTCCATTCTATTAACTGAAAAAATTATCATTTTTGAATTTCATTTGCATTTTATTAATAAGGCCAGAAGATGCTAAACTTCAGCTGCTTCTTCCTAAAAAGAAATAGGAGAAAGAGCAGCCATGATTAGGCCATCTGTCTGTGCATGAATATTCTTAAGAGACATGAAGGCAATAAAACATGTTAAAAAAAAGATCAGTGATGCAACTCTAGATTCCCATGATTTGTCTTAAAGCTAACACTTACTCAAGAGACTCAGCTTCTTTTGGAAGCTAATTTAGCATTCATTTTTATAAACTTCTTTAGTCCCTAAGGTTGTGAGTCAGAAACTTAGACTTCTCTAGAGAAGTCCCCACTTCTGTTCATTCCAAAAACCCAATTAATCTGACTTAACAAAAACCTTCCCTAGACAGACATTTCTTGGAATTTTCTTTGAACACATCTATTTGATGACCTCAGCAAAGTTCTCAAAACACTTTAACTTTCTCTAAGAATTTGTTTTTCTTTTGCTTCCACAGATAATGCTAGATCAATGATAATAAAATCCTAGTAAAAGAGGAAGTCATTCTACTTCTTTAAATTATTTTTATCATCCATATCCTTGTTAACTCAAAACTACATAGAAATAATTTTTCTTTATACCAGTATAGATAAAATTTAATTAGCATATTGGATTTTAAATCAATAATTTTCTGTGAATTTGCAGTCTTTATAACCTTTCTCTCTAATATTTAAAGAATAATCTACCCTTAATTTTAATACTGTTGGATATTTTAATTTTATTTTAATATTTTGAGATTTTGATATAATGATCATTGATATCTTTGTAATCTGCTTTCCTTCTACTAGAAATAACATAAGGTTAACCTCTAGTGATGTGATTATAGAATGGAAAGATGTGAATTGAGAGAATTCTTGATACATTTGCAAAATTATTTTTCCAAAGCTTAACATTTTACTGTGCTACTTCAGTATTTGCACAGACTATTTTTTGCATATTTTCTAGAACCAGAAATGGTATCTATTCTTTTGTATTTATATAAAACATTACTTTGTTTTACTTTTTATTCCTATGATTGCTCAGTAATTTGAATATTACCTCTATGTTTATTTATTACTTATATTTACCTTTTTATTATTCATTGTCTCTTGGTATTTTGATAGTTTTCCTCTTAAACTGTATGAACTCTTAATTAACACTCTTGTCTCTGTAAATACCTTTCCAATTTGTAGTTTTCCTTCTTATTTTTGACATGCAGTTTAAATTTTCATTAAGATTTTCATTTTATCCCGAAAAATATGGATGAAATTTCACTCATGGTTTTATTTAGTTTTGTTTTATCCATATGAAAACTATGTTGTTTTTTCTAAAGTTGGGTTGATGTTCATTTTACTTCTGTTCCCAACCCAGTGATGTTTAGAGCACTGTATGAGGCCACTCAGGTTATTTTGGGAGACTTATTATTAGAAAGCTCTTTACATTTAACTTTACATATATGCAACCCTCACTTTTCCTTGTGTAACAACAAGTATATATGCTTGTTTTTTCATGACAGCTTTTCAGGTTCTTCCAGATTGCTGTTTCTGATTCTTTCTTGTACCAGGCTACACTTTTGTTGTTGCTTCAGCCATTCCCCATGTGTTTTGTTAAAATATTTAAGAACATACGTTGCCAAAGAGAATATTTTAGGATTGTGAGATTCTCTGTGATACAAGAGGACTGGCTCAGCAATATATTTCTGGTATTGATTTTGCTAATTCCACAGGAACAAAGTGTTTTCTGTCAATTTGGAGGCTGAAGAGTGAGATGGTTGAGAACATTAGATTCTGAAGTTAGCCCAGTTTTGTCAAGCACTACCTCTATGACCTCAGTGAGGTCACTGAAACTCTCTAAGCCTTGGTTTCCATGTCTGTAAAATGAGGAACTTAAAAACACCTAATATTGTTCTGAGAATTAATGAGGCAATACATATAAAGAATTTAATGTAGTTATGAATGCATAGTAGTTATCAATAATGTGCTTACTAATCTAATTACATTGATGATTTAAGATACACACCTTACCTTCCAGTTATAAAAAGAGATGGCTTTAGAATTAGACACTCGAATTCCAGTTTCCTGACTTGTCGGTTGTTGATCTTGGGGAGGATATTTAAGTTGCAACTGAGTATTATATCTATCTTGTAGTGTTGGTATATGATACAGTACTTATGTTTCTTGGTATTTAATAGGTACTCCATAAAAGACAGTTAATGTTATTATATTTGATTACTGGTCAGTTAGTTTGAGTATAGTTAGTGCTGTTAGCACTAACTACTGTTAGTGCTATAAATGATCATTTTTGGTTTGTTTGGGTAAATAAAAGATATATAATAATCCTACTTCAATAAGATACTATAAAAATAAGTAGAAAAAAGTATCAAAATGAATCACTGCTGCCAAAAAATAGAATCTATTCCTTGATGAACTGGGGATAATACGGGTTACTTGTATGAGACAAAATTGAATAACTTACTGAATTTGATTACATAAAGCCTTGACAAATAATTTAAAATAATTCCATAAAAATCAGAGGAGGCTCATTTTTCTTGATAAGTGTGTTTAAGTCAATATACTTCAGCAGTTACACTGCCAGGCCAATAAACTGTGGAGGAAACAAAAATGGGTAATGCATGGCTCTGATAAGTCATGAGCTCCTGAGTGAAGTGGCATTTCTACAGGAACTTCCTTACTGGTCTCTCAGCTTTCACTCTTGCCTTCCATCAGAATATTCTGCAGACAGTGACACTGTGGATCTTCTTAAAATGTGATATAAATAAAATCACTACTCTACAAACCGTCTAATATGTTATTCCAGCTGTGTTTCTATTCTGATTCATTGTTATCTACCCCTTACTTGTCAGATATTTTCTTGAATATCATCACTTGTCGGGGTCCAGTTTCACATTCAAACTAAAGTGTGAACTAACCACTACTTGATATTTTATGAGGACTGTGTTGTAGAGAGTGAAATTTATCTCCAGATGAGAGTAGACACTGCTGCAATCTGACTGCATGTTCTCCGCTTTCACATTCAGCACAGGTTCCTATGAAAAAAAACTGAAAACTATTTGGAAGAAGCAGTGCTCATATTTTCAAGGGTCAGAGCTGTCACTTCCATCCTTACATTTGGACTTTTCATTTTAAACAGGGCTGAGATAGCACTTTCTGCTTCTCCTGAAGTTTGGGTGGGGGGCGGGGGTGGGTAAAGTGGAGGGTATGGAAGGAATGAATACACGATGCCTAATAGGTCAGCGTGGCCCAGTTCTCTTCTCACTGCAGATGCATATGTTGAATGCTACCAGATACCAAAGGAACAGTATCGATAAACTGTTAGTTGTGATGATTTCTAGGTAATGTTTAATGTAAGGCAAAACCAATACAGTATTGTAAAGTAATTAGCCTCCAATTAAATAAATTTAAATTAAAAACAAACAAAAAAATGATGTGATATACTTATTTGAGACTTTCAAATTTGAAAAATTACTTGCAAATTAGCACACCCATGAAAAATTTCCAATCAAAGATACTGGTTTGTTTAGCCCTAATGTCTTTGTTCACATCTGTGTTATTTTCAATATAAAAATTTTCTCAACAGATCAGCTCATGTTATCTACTGTTAGAAACTATCTACCCTGTAGCTACAATTAGAAACCTTGGACATCTACATATTCCAGTTTCCATAACAGAGGCTCACGCATCTAGGTAGTTTGCTTATCTGAATTCCCAGAAAGAGAATGCTGATTAGTATGTACACCTTTATTATTTAAATTGTTATTTATTGTTTTATTATTTACTTACCATTCTTTGTTTATTTGCCATTTTTCCTCTTACTGCTCCTGATCTAAGAAATTAACTTGTGCCTTTTAAAAATATCATTTTAGATTTAGTAAATTCAGAGTGAGGAAAAACAATCCCAATATTTACTGAGTCCTACTGTAGGTGTTTCAGGATTCTCCTTTATTGTGACTCAATCCATTATTGTCCTGGACTTATTGAATGCTATAGATAAAAGAACTCTCCACCTCAAAAGGTCGATTGTTCTATTTTCAAGAAATCTAATGATTTTTTTTTTTAATCACTGTAAAGAAATATGGATTCTTAAGGTCCCAGGATGAAAATGTACTATCTGCATGATTTTATGTCTTCTGGGAGTCACAAATTCAAACATCTTCATGGCTGTTGAAGGAACATACTTGAGTAAAACAAGCTGAGTCTAAAGCAGTATGGATGAGTGAGGACTATAGCAAATCTCTTTAATTCTATGTGATTAAAAAGAATACATGTGATATAATATTCCTTTTCCTACCAGTTTATCATCTCTGACTCTCTCTCTGCTCAGAGTTTTTTATTAGAATGTCTTCTTTACCCTGCCAAATTAAGTTTTACTTGGTGATGTATAACTTAGTGATAGCGATATATAGAGGACTGCTTTCTCCTCACAGAATAAATTGATTTCACTTTTAAAGTTTTCCACATGATGATCTCATATATTATTTTCTTTACTGTTTAGTTGTGACCAAGGAGAGGAAATGAATCTCTTAGAAATAGCCCCAGACTCTCTCCAGAAAACATGAGGAGGGGGAAGAGTATTGTTAAAAAGTTACAAGTTTACTTTAACAAACTTGACTTTGGATTGTTGCAAGCACATGGGATCCCATCCCTGTGTAACCTATTTGTACCTTGATATCAGAAAGGTCAGCCAACATTTAATGATGTCCTCTGAGATGTAGTTTCTCTCAGGTGTAAATATCAAACTGTGTTTTCGATTCCAGAGGGGGATCACCAGGCTATGAAAAAACAAGTAGAAAAAAAGTGATGTCTTCCAAGGTCTATTGTCCTTTGGAATTACTGTGTAATACATACTTAGAGGTCATATAGAGTTGGAAATTATTCTTTGTCCATTTTCTACAGGGATGGGTAGGAAGTTCTTTCAACAGTCAAAAACTTGATCTATATAATAGGGTGATGAAAAGTGTATGGGTTTTGGAGTCTGTTTAATTGTGATCTAGTACCCACCTAGTGACACTTCCTGGCTGTGTGACTGAGGGTAATTTGTATAACTCTTTTGGATTCTACATTTTATGTTGTATAAAATCATGTGTGTCTTCAGGTTTTTATGAGGATTAAATGTATCTACAATATCAGTTCATTACAGTCTCTCAGTCATCTCCGACTCTTTGCAGCCCCATGGACTGTAGCATGCCAGGCATCGTTGTCCATCACCAACTCCTAAAGCTTGCTCAAACACATATCCATCGAGTTGGTGATGCCGTTCAACTATCTCATCCTGTCTTTCCCAGCATCAGGGTCTTTTCCAATGAGTCAGTTCTTTGCATCAGGTGGCCAAAGTATTAGAGTTTCAGGTTCAGCACCATTCCTTGCAATAACTTATTCCCTTTAGGATTGACTTGTTGGATCTGCTTGCAATCCAAGGGACTCTCAAGAGTCTTCTCCAATACCACAGTTCAAAAGCATTAATTCTTTGGCACTCAGCTTTCTTTATAGTCCAAATCTCACATCCATAGATGACTACTGGAAAAGCCATAGCTTTGACTATGTGGATCTTTGTTGGCAAAGTAATGTCTTTGCTTTTTAATATGCTGTCTAGGTTGGTCATAGCTTTTCTTCCAAAGAGCAAGCATCTTTTAATTTCATGGCTAGTCATCATCTTCATTGATTTTGGAGCCCCCAAAATAAAGCCTGTCAGTGTTTCCATTGTTTCCCCATCTGCTTGCCATGAAGATATGGGACCAAATGCCATGATCTTAATATTATGGCTGTTGAGTATTAAGCCAACTTTTTCACTCTTCTCTTTCACTTTCATCAAGAGGCTCTTTAGTTCTTCTTCGCTTTCTGCCGTAAAGGTGGTGTCATCTGCATATCTGAGGTTACTGATATTTCTCCCAGCAATCTTGATTCCAGCTTGTGCTTTATGAAATCTGGCATTTAGCATGATATACTCTACATATAAATTAAATAAGCAAGGTGAGAATATACAGCCTTGACGTACTCCTTTCCCAATTTGGAAACAATCTGTTATTCCATGTCCAGTTTTAACTGTTGCTTCTTGATGGGCATACAGATTTCTCAGGAAGCAGGTGAGGTGGTCTGGTGTTCCCATCTCTTGAAGAATTTTCCACAGTATGTTGTGATGCCGCAATCAAAGGCTTTGATGTAGTCAATAAAGCAAAAGCAGATGTTTTTCTGGAATTCTCTTGCTTTTTCAATGATCCAAAGGATGTTGGCAATTTGATTTCTGGTTCCTCTGCCTTTTCTAAATCCAACTTGAACATCTGGAGGTTCTTGGTTCACATATTGTTACTTTGCTATTGTGTGATTAATTCATTTGTGTGGTAGTTTGAACATTTTTGGCATTGCTTTTCTTTGAGATTGGAATGAAAACTGACCTTTTCCATTGCTGTGGCCACTGCCGTTTTCCAAATTTGCTGGCATATTGAGTGTGGCACTTTAACAGCATCATCTTTTAGGATTTGAAATAGTTCAGCTGGAATTCCATCACTTCTGCTAGCTATTGGCCTGTAGTTTTCTTTTTTTGTGTTGTCTTTGTTGGGTTTGGTATCAGGGTGACGGTGGCCTTCTAGAATAAATTTGGAAATGTTCCTGCCTCTGCAATTTTTTGAAAGAGTTTTAGAAGGATAGCCATTAGCTCTTCTCTGGATAGAATTCTGTGAAGCCATCTGGTTCTGCGGCTTTGTTTTAGGGGAGATTTTTTTGATCACAGCTTCAATTTCAGTGCTTGCAATTGAGTTGTTCATAATTTCTATTTCTTCCTGGTTCAGTCTTGGAAGATTGAACTTTTCTAAGAATCTGTCTGTTTCTTCCAGATTATCCATTTTATTGCCATATAGTTGCTCATAATAGTCTCTTATGATCCTGTGTATTTCTGCATTGTCTATTGCAATCTCTCCTTTCTCATTTCTAATTTTGTTGATTTGATTCTTCTCTCTTTTTTTTCTTGATGAGTCTGGCTATATATTTGTCAATTTTGTTTATCTTCTCAAAGAACCAGGTTTTAGTTTTATTAATCTTGACTATTGTTTCTTTCATTTCTTTTTCATTTATTTCTGCTTGGATCTTTATGGATTTCTTTCTTTGTACTAATTTCAGGGGTTTGTTCTTATTTTTCCAGTTCTTTTAGGTGTAAAGTTAAGCTATCTATTTGATGTTTTTCTTGCTTCTTGAGGTAGGATTGTATTGTCTATAAACTTCCCTCTTGGGACACTTTCACTGCATCCCGTATGTTTTGAGTTGTTGTGTTTTCATTGTCATTTGTTTCTAGAAATTTTTAATTTCCCTTTTGATTTCTTCAATGACCTGTTAGTTATTTGGAAACATATTGCTTAATCTCCACGTGTTTATGTTTCTTATTTTTTTCTTTTCTTGTAATTGATATCTAGACTCATAGCATTGTGGTCAGAGAAGATGCTTGATATGATTTCAGTTTTCTTAAATTTATTAATGTTTGATTTGTGACCCAAGATGTGCTCTATCCTGGAGAATGTTCCATGCACACTTGAGAAAAAGGTTTATTCTTCTGCATTTGGATGGAATGTCCTGAAGATATCAATAAGATCCATTTCTTCTAATGTATCATTTAAGACTTGTGTTTCCTTATTAATTTTCTGTTTTGATGATCTGTCCATTGGTTTGAGTGGGGTGTTAAGGTCTCCTAAGGTCTCCTATTATTATTGTGTTACTTTTAATTTCTCCTTTTACGTCTTTTAGTGTTTGTCTTATGTATTGAGCTGCTTCTATGTTAGGTGCATAGATATTTACAATTGTTGTGTCTTCCTCTTGGGTTGATCCCTTGAGCATTAATTTTGTTTCTTTCTCTCAAAGTCCTAAGTTTATCCCTTCTTACATATATTTTAGTATTTGGTGAACTACTTAATGTTTTCCTTTCGTATGGACATATGATAATTATTATATGTCATTTTAGAGCATACTGAAGAGGTTTTTACAATCTACATGTTAGACACAAGGAATGAACTATAGAGGAAATACAAATGTCTTTCCCTGTACCTGTTATTTAGTTATGTATGGAAGTGACAGTCTAACTAAATCTATTACTTATGCTCCATCTGATTTACTATATTTCTCAAGCAAAGAATTGCATATATTATTGTTTTTAAAGATACCTCAAGATAAAATAAAGACTTAGCAGGACTGCTTATCTCCCAAAAGTGAAAGAGCATTATAGAGCATTAACAATACAAAATAACCAATATTTATTGGACATTTAGGACATCCTGCTGCTGCTGCTGCTAAGGCACTTCAGTTGTGTCCAACTCTTTGCAACCCCATAGACGGCAGCCCACCAGGCTCCTCTGACCCTGGGATTCTCCAGGCAAGAACACTGGAGTGGGTTGTCATTTCCTTCTCCAGTGCATGAAAGCGAAAAGTGAAAGTGAAGTCACTGAGTTGTGTCCAACTCTCAGCGACCCCACGGGGGGGCCTCTCCTTTTTCCTTTTGTTTTTTTTTGGACTGCAGCCTACCAGGCTCCTCTGTCCATGGGGTTCTCCATTCAAAATGGTACTGTGAGTTGGGTCGTTGCCATTTTCTTCTTCCAATACATGAAAGTTTGATTTAAGTGAAAGTGAAGCCGCTCATTTCCTGGCTCGTCCTGGGTCCGTGTCCAACTCCTAGTGACCTCATGGACCGCAGCCTACCAGACTCCTCCATCCATGGGATTTTCGAGGCAAGAGTATCTTGGAGTTATGAGTGCCATTGCCTTCGCTCTGGGCTGAGATGGCATCCATATAGACCGGCCCCCCCCCCGGTCCAGGCAAGAACACGGGGGGTTGCCAATTCCTTCTCCATAAATAGATCCCGTGAAATTGTTGAACCTGACCCAGCCTCCAAACTCCTCCATCCATTGGATTTTCCAGGCAGTGTATGAGTGACTTCGCTTAGACATCATATGAAGTATAAATAGACCCTGAAATGTTGAAAAACTAAGCAGGGTGTTGTCTCTCCACACCCGGAGGTTTTCCCCAAATTTAAATACATGTTTTACAAGTGCATGTGTATATTTTGGGACAAATCAAGAACATAGTTTTGAGTTGGGAAGGAAACACTAGTAGAATCAGTTATTATAGGAGAAGATAGTTGAAGAAATTAATGTGCAGAGGAGTAGAAATTGAAATACAGAGCAGCATGATTAACTTAAAGAAATAGACAAAAGTATAAAAAGAAATGGACAGAGAAAAGCACATATAAAATCATAGAAAGCAATATAAGGTGTATGCTCATGAAAAAGTTCTGATCTATTATATAGAAATAGCTTAATAGACTTTCTGAGTCACTCTAATTCAACAATGTGCTATCTGTCTGAATTCGTGACCTAAACTATCCATTCTGGACTTTTAAAATTTCTTTCTGGCCTTGAATATATGAATTCACTTTTATCCTATAACTTTATTTTATTCCTTATGTATATTTCTTTTAATTTCAAAATAGGCTGGTATTCATACTCTGGATGCAATTAACTTATCTAAAAAATGAAAGTAAGTTAAAAAAAAAGTGACAATGCAATTAATTCACAAAATGTCTATTTTATTTCATTCCTAATATCTAGATCATTTTCAAGTCTATCATTTTGGCTGTTTCAATTAGGAACTGAATTTAAATTAACTTTGCTTTGTAAATAAATTTTAAACTAAAAAGCTCTCACATTTCACGAAGTTAGTTTGGTGAACATTTGCCCCTATTTCAAAACGTTTCACAGATGGGAAAATGTTATTTCATTTTTGAGCTTTAGTTCAGCCACATTATTTCTTGACATCGTTCTTAACTGTGTCTGTGGGACATTGTCCCTAATGCACCAGAAGTTTTTCCATTCAACAGATCTTTCATTTCAACTTTAAATTGCTTTGGGAATGGGGAATAATTACCACTGTTGCACGACAAATATTTAGTCTTTCAGATTTGTGGAATCTGACATTGTTTGTTGAACCTGACCTTAGTTCAGAATGCTGACATAAAGACTAAGAAGGAACTAACAGATTCTTCTAGGAGGTGCAAATAATTTATCAGTACAAGGGTAAGTCTGGAATAAAATAAAAATATACCCTTTCATTCCATAATTAAAATTCTTATTCAATATTGATTTAAAATATGAACAGCATGAGGCAGTGCAGCCTCTAAGTAATTATTAGGACCAAATACAGCTGTGATTTATTATTCAGCACACTTTGGGAGTGTATTAGAAATGCAGAGTCACAGGCCCTGCATTAGCCTTGGCAAAAGAAAATCTACATTTTAACAAAATATCCAGGAAGTTTATATACATATGAACAATTTAGCAAAGGCTGAAATAATTTACTCTTCATTAATACATCAAGGCCCCAAATTCTGGGTAGTACTTGGTGGGAAAACTTGATATAATAACTTTTGGTGTTTTAGCCCACAGAGTTCTAGACATCATGGGTAAATATCTGTGCTTCAAGTTCCACTCTTTACTTATTGGCTGGATTACTTTGGCCACATTCTGTCTTTCACATTTGAAAGAAAATAGAGATAATGAGAAGATTGGTTTTTTAAAAATAAAGTGCTACACACATATATACAGTTAGATATTTAAGCATTATTACTGTTTTCTCAGGTTCACTTAAATACATAAATTATCAAGAATAATTCTGATGTCACTGAATGAGGCAAATGAAGAGACTATTTTTCTTCAGAGATCTCCGTTGTATTCTTGCAGAACTAGTTTACACACTAGTCTTCTAATGGGAAGTAATAAAATAGTAAGAGCAGACTGAGACTACGAGATCAACAACAAACTGAACAAATGTTAAATTACCATGTATGTGATTTAGTTTACTACAATCAAATGTCTACCATATAGAAATACATAATTTAGCAGACTGAATAGAGAACTAAGGTGTCAGGCAGACAAACAAGTATGTGTAAAATCACACTTGCTTTAAGATTTTCAACACTTCTGTTAAATACTGGATCAAAATTCCAGTCTTTTGGTCTTTTGCCTTCCCCACCACTCTCTCACTGAGATTGATTTAATGAAGTCAGATTTATCATCTGAAATATTCTAGGGCTTTTATAAAACTCAATTTATAGTGTCTTCAACAATGGGGAAGGTTGCTTCTGAATTTGCTTCTGATCCTAGGTAGATACTAGAGTGGGTTGCCATGCCTTCCTCCAGGGCATCTTTACAACCTAAGGATCAAACCCATGTTTCCTGCGTTGCAAGTGGATTCTTTACCAGCTGAGCTACCAAGGAAGCCACTTCAAACATTAGACACAGGGCACTGAAATTCTCAATTTCTCAGTATCACTGTGTTTTTGGCAAAGACATTCTTGAAGATAACTGAATGACAGAGTTTTGAAGAAAAAACACTATTTCACCCTAGAATAATGTATATTCAAGAAATTTGTTATATTTGTTACTTGACAGTGAAAATATTTTATGTTGGTACTTTTCTGACATCCTGAAAGCTAGGACATGGATAGAATAAATAAGACATTTGTGAATGAATTCATTCTTCTGGGACTCTCTGGTTACCCAAAACTTGAGATTATTTTCTTTGCTGTAATTCTAGTTATGTATCTAGTGATTCTAATTGGCAACAGTGTTCTGATCATAGCAAGCATATTTGATTCCCGTCTTCACACCCCATGTACTTCTTTCTGGGAAACCTCTCTTTTCTGGATATCTGCTATACATCCTCCTCTGTTCCCTCAACTTTGGTCAGCTTAATCTCAAAAAAAGGAATATTTCCTTCTCTGGATGTGCAATGCAGATGTTCTTAGGATTTGCAATGGGGTCAACAGAGTGTTTCCTCCTTGGCATGATGGCTTTTGACCGCTATGTGGCCATCTGTAACCCTCTGAGATACCCTGTCATCATGAGCAAGGTGGCGTATGTCCTGATGGCTTCTGTGTCATGGCTATCTGGAGGAATCAACTCAATTGTGCAAACATCTCTTGCCATGCGATTACCTTTCTGTGAGAATAATATTATCAATCATTTCTTATGTGAAATACTGGCTGTTCTCAAGCTAGCTTGTGCTGATATATCCCTCAATATTGTTACTTTAGCAGTGTCAAATATGGCTTTCTTGGTTCTACCGCTTCTGGTCATTTTTTTTCTCCTATGTGCTTATTCTCTATACCATCTTGAGAATGAACTCAGCCCCAGGGAGACACAAGGCCTTTTCTACCTGCTCAGCACATCTGACTGTGGTGATCATATTTTATGGTACCATTTTCTTCATGTATGCCAAACCCAAGTCTCAAGACCTCCTTGGACAAGACAATTTGCAAGCTAGAGAAGGGCTTGTTTCTACGTTTTATGGGGTGGTGACCCCAATGCTAAATCCTATAATCTATAGCTTGAGAAACAAGGATGTAAAAGCTGCTGTGAAATATTTACTGAGTCAGAAATCTGTTAACCAATTAAGACCAAAGTGAAATGTGGTTTTAGTGTATCAAGACAAGACATGGCATTAGTAGGCAATCATTGATGACCTTCTTTGGGGAAACCAAAGTTATGCATGGAGATTTTCATTCTTTGTCTTCACTAGCTCAGCTTAGCTATAATCCCTGGGTTCAGTAGTCTGCTATAAACTCAGATTCCAATAGGTTCTGATCTACATTTCAGAAAGACAGTCAATTACTTTAGAACCTTATCCCTGGTGATATCTGAAATGATTTTTTTTGTGTGTGTGTACTGTGTAGTTGTTGTTGTTCAGTCACTAAGTCATGTCTGACTCTTTGTAACCCCATGGACTGCAGCACACCAGGCTTCCTGCTGTCCTTCACTATCTCCTGGAGTTTGCTCAAACTCATGTCCATTGGATTGATGATGCCATCCAACCGTCTCATCCTCTGTTGCCCTGTGTCTCCCAGCACCGGGTGTTTTCTAATGAGTCAGCTCTTCACATCAGTTTGCCAAAGTATTGGAGATACAATATTGGAAAATATCACACACACTCTTTGAAAATAATGAGTAAGGAATATAAATTCTGCTCCGTCACAAATCACTTAATGTTTGGAAAGTTATTCATATTTTTCTAAAATGCAGCTCCCTTCTTTGAATGAAAAGGAGTAATTAAACATTGTTCTCAGTTTTATTATAAAGATTCAATAAGTTGTAAAAAGCACCCAGCATAGTGTCAATTCATAGTAATTTCCTTTGTAGAGGATATTGAACTTGACTTCTTCTGTTGACTCAGAATTTAAGAATTGAAGTAGAGACTCCAAATTTCAGATGAATGGCACCAACTTGCACCTTAAAAATTTTTTTAAGCTATCGGTCGTTAGAGGCAGACATCTTCCCTTTGCCTTCCTATTAGTATCAACCACCACTCTTCTTATTTACATTATACAATGTGAACTTCAAGAAAAGAGAAGATAGAATCAAAGAAGACTTTTATAACATGAGAAGTGCTCAGTGAATGGTGAGAGGTGTTTCACTACTTTTCCTATGAAAGAATGGGAAGACTGTTCTTACCCAAGCCAAGCAAGGTGATTCTGCAAAACCTGTTGAGGTTTTGGCGGCCTGCAAAGAACTGACATCTGGCTTGATGAATGGAAGATTGCTGAGCCTTTTCTCTCTAGGCTGTAGTCTAGGAGGGGAGCTACACTAGCAGAGGGCTGTAGGATGGGTATCTTAGGGCTGAAAATAACCAGAAACTTTTAGTTCGCCTGAAGTACTTTTTTCAGCTGTGAAGACTGAAATTTGTGACTGGGAAGAGAAATTCATTTCATTTTATAAGCCAATGACTTGAAATTTCTCAATAAACCTATTGCAAGCTTTTGAGTTAGTTGTTGTTGTTGTTTTTATTTTCTGTAGATTCTTTTGCCATAGCTGAGCACAGCATGTCATTAGTCTGCACCACCAGTCTTTGTGACAGTTGGTTTCAGCGTTATGATACTACCTAAATTTTCTCTTTCTTATTGGTATTAGAACCGTAGTATGACCCCAGACATCCTAACTGAGAGCTGTACTCCCTGCCAATCTATGTCCTTAGGCAAACCTATATTTTGATGTGTGTGATCTGGTCACTCAAATCCTGCTGCCTGTCTTCTGTCCCCTCTGGGTGGGAGGGTTGTCACTGTAGCAAACCTCTAACTGTGGGTTCTTCTCCTCTGGCTTGTATCACAACAGGTGCTGCTTTTGGTTCTATTTAGACAGGTATGTAGCAAGCCTTGTAGGTGAAGTGCAATCCACTGGGATGAGCCCTACATTTCAGTCTGTTGCGAGTTTGATTCTTTGCAGACTTTGACCTACGCTACCAAGGTTTTAATACATGTCTATATGTACATGGTCCTGCTTCTGCTGTCCCAGGCAATTCCTTAGCATCTTATTTTTTCCCCAACAAAGCAAAGGGTGCAAGCATCTCAAATGCATTTTTATATCAAACTGAATGCTTTATTTATAAAAATTGATTAAAATTATACTTTCCATTGCCATATCAAAATGGGAAAGACTAGAGATCTCTTCAAGAAAATTAGAGAAATCAAGGGAATATTTCCTGCAAAGATGGGCTCAATAAAGGACAGAAATGGTATGGACCTGACAGAAATGGTATGGACCTAACAGAAGCAGAAGATTTTAAGAAGAAGTGGTAAGAATACACAGAAGAACGGTACAAAAAGGGTCTTCATGACCCGGATAATCACGGTGGTGTGATCACTCAACTAGAGCCAGACATCCTGGAATGTGAAGTTAAGTGGGCTTTAGAAAGCATCACTATGAACAAAGCTAGTGGAGGTGATGGAATTCCAGTAGAGCTGTTTCATTGCTGAAAGGTAATGCCGTGAAAGTGCTGCACTCAATATGCCAGCAAATTTGGAAAGCTCAGTGGTAGCCTCAGGACTGGAAAAGGTCAGTTTTCATTCCAATTCCAAAGAAAGGCAATGCCAAAGAATGCTCAAATTACCACACAATTGCACTCACCTCACATGCTAGTAAAGTAATGCTCAAAATTCTCCAAGCCAGGCTTCAGCAATACGTGAAGTGTGAACTCCCTGATGTTCAAGCTGGTTTTCGAAAAGGCAGAAGAACCAGAGATCAAATTGCCAACATCTGCTGGATCATCAAAAAAGCAAGGGAGTTCCAGAAAAACATCTATTTCTGCTTTATTGACTATGCAAAAGCCTTTGACTCTGTGGATCACAATAAACTGTGGAAAATTCTGAGAGAGATGGGAATACCAGATCACCTAACCTGCCTCTTGAGCGATCTGTATGCAGGTCAGGAAGCAACAGTTAGAACTGGACATGTAACAGCAGACTGGTTCCAAATAGGAAAAGGAGTATGTGAAGGCTGTATAATGTCACCCTACTTATTTAACTTCTATGCAGAGTACATCATGAGAAATGCTGGACTGGAAGAAACACAAGCTGGAATCATGATTGCTGGGAGAAATATCAATAACCTCAGATATGCAGGTGACACCACTCTTATGGCAGAAAGTGAGGAGGAACTAAAAAGCCTCTTGATGAAAGTGAAAGAGGAGAGTGAAAAAGTTGGCTTAAAGCTCAACATCCAGAAAACGAAGATCATGGCATCCGATCTCATCACTTCATGGGAAATAGATGGGGAAACAGTGTTAGACTTTATTTTGGGGGGCTCCAAAATCACTGCAGATGCTGATTGCAGCCATGTAGTTAAAAGATGCTTACTCCTTGGAAGGAAAGTTATGACCAACCTAGATAGTATAATCAAAGGCAGAGGCATTTGCCGACTTAGGTCCATCTAGTCAAGGCTGTGGTTTTACCTGTGGTCATGTATGGATGTGAGACTTGGACTGTGCCGGGAGTCAGCGTTTGGAATCCCACTCGTGTTAAGGTCATGCGGCAGAGGCCTGATGGGCAAGGCGAGTCAAGCCTCAGGGTTTACCTCTGGTATTTCCTGAGCCTGTACCCCAAGAACTAGAATCTGCCTGCCTTTGTACTCTGCTTTTCCACTCTTCTGACACACTCTGGAAAAAGTTAATTCAGGGCTTCAGTCTTCTGCATTTGAAAGGAATGTTTCAGCTCAAACCCCCTCTGATAACTCCCCCATCTTGCCTAACAGGTTCCCCTGGACTTTTACATCTTGTGAATTGCTTACAGCCTCCCACCTGGGAAAGCCACAAAGCTTAAAAACATTTTAAAGATACAGAGCCTTTTCTAATGAGCTAAAAATCATGTTGGTGACGGATTTCACTGTTTACTCAATGATTGTTGTTAGGCCTCCATATTCTTTATCTTATAGGCATCTGGGAGGATATTAATCAATGCAATCAGGATATGGAAAAAGGTATATAGTAGTTTTGATGTTAGCAACACTAGACTTTTGAGTTAATTACTTTGCTTTGTTATATGTCACTGCACTCCTCTTATGTCCTTGGTATGTAAGAATGTAAATTTATTTAGTGCTTTCTGAGAGTGGCACCAGACTTTGGGAAGATCAACACAAATAAGTCTTCTGGTTGACAAACCCTTATCAGAAAAGGGCTGTAAAATGTTAATTGGCCCTCTGGGTGGAAGATGATGTAAATCACCTAAGACTTGTGTATACTACTAGGTATGCAGAGAGAAAAGCCTGGTTTTGATGAGTCTGGGCTGCTATCACTGCATAATTTTGTATTGCTCACTAATCTCTGTGTACAGTCAAAAAGGTATAAAAGACCTTTCTAGACAATAGAGGCCAAGCCAGTCATTGGGAGGACTGGTTTCCCTTGTGTCTCCTCTTTACTCTAATTTCAGGTTGAATTTCCATCTGGATCGTGGAGGCTCGCCATGTCTACTTACTTGCCCTGGCTTCTAAGATCTGTAAGAGAGGGAGCCCAAGGCAGGACACCCTCTGATACTCAAACAGACACTGGTGGCCCAACGTAGATGGTGCAAATCTCTTGTTCTGAGATTTTATTGGTTGTCTACATAAACCAAGTTATTCAGCATCTTTTCTCCACTTATTTTCCTACTACACTATTTCTTCTTAATCTAATCTTATATTAATAAATAAATGTTTCTCCTTACCTACGCCGTTCACCCTTTGAATTCACCTGGATCCACCAGGGCTGGACCCCGGCAGGACTGTGAAGAAGGCTGAGTGCAAAAGAATTGATGCTTTTGAACTGTGGTGTTGGAGAAGACTCTGGAGAGTCCCTTGGACTGCAAGGAGGTCCAACCAGTCCATTCTGAAGGAGATCAGTCCTGGGATTTCTTTGGAAGGAATGATGCTAAAGCAGAAACTCCAGTACTTTGGCCACCTCATGCAAAAAGTTGACTTATTGGAAAAGACTCTGATGCTGGGAGGGATTGGGGGCAGAAGGAGACGGGAACGTCAGAGGATGAGATGGCTCGATGGCATCACGGACTCGATAGATGTGAATCTGAGTGAACTCCGGCAGTTGGTGATGGACAGGGAGGCCTGGCGTGCTGTGATTCATGGGGTCGCAAAGAGTCAGACATGACTGAGCGACTGAACTGAACTGATGTATTCTTGCCACCTCTTCTTAATATTGTCTGCTTCTGTTAGGTCCATACAATTTCTGTCGTTTACTGAGCCTATCTTTGCATGAAATATGCCCTTGGTATCTCTAATTTTCTTGAAGAAGGCTCTAGTCTTTCTCATTCTATTGCTTTCTTTTGTTTCTTTGCATTGGTCACATACGAAGGATTTCTTATCTCTCTTTGCTATTCTTTGGAATGTCTGCATTCAAATGGGTATATCTTTGCTTTTCTCCTTTGCCTTTCATTCTCTTCTTTTCATAGCTACTTGTTAACACCTCCTCAGACAGCCATTTTGCCTTTTGCATTTTCTTTTCTTGGGGATGGTCTTGATCACTACCTCTAGGTTCAATTCCTAGGTCAGGAAGATCCCTTGGAGAAGGGCATGAAAACCCATTCTAGTATTCTTACCTGAAGAATCCCTTGGACAAAGAAGCCTGGTGGGCTATGGTCCATAGGTTTGCAAAGAGCCAGACACAACTGAAGTGACTTGGCACACACACACGTGCTGTTATTTAGGGCATGTACTTGAATGAAGGTGGGCTAGTATCAGTTTAAGGTCCCTACAGGCTACTTGAACAAACAAAATGGAACCCAAAACATCAGTACAGTGGTGTGGCTGAGAGAACTCGTCAACACTTTTGTTTTAAAAAGTTGACATTAAATAAATCAAATATCATGAGCAAAAAGTATTTTTTAACCCACATATTTACCATTTTCAACACTCTTCAGTCTTTTGTGCTGTCATATGATGCTATTTTCTATCCACTGGGGAAAAAAAATATTTTGTCTAGTTTGCTTATGGTAATTCCTTTCAGCTTTTGTCCCAAAACTTATTTATTTCACTTTCATTTTTTAAAGAATAATTTTTCTGTACATAGAAGTTGGTTAAGAGATTTAGTTTTCCTTCAACACCTCATGGCATCTGGCCCCATCACTTCATGGCAAATAGATGGGAAACGGTGTCAGACTTTATTTTGGGGGCTCCAAAATCACTGCAGGTGGTGCCTGCAGCCATGAAATTTAAAGACACTTACTCCTTGGAAGAAAAGTTATGACCAACCTAGATAGCATATTCAAAAGCAGAGATATTACTTTGCTGACTAAGGTCCGTCTAGTCAAGGCTATGGTTTTTCCATTAGTCATGTATGGATGCGAGAGTTGGACTGTGAAGAAGGCTGAGTGCCGAAGAATTGATATGTTTGAACTGTGGTGTTGGAGAAGACTCTGGAGAGTCCCTTGGACTGCAAGGAGGTCCAACCAGTCCATTCTGAAGGAGATCAGTCCTGGGATTTCTTTGGAAGGAATGATGCTAAAGCTGAAACTCCAGTACTTTGGCCACCTCATGTGAAGAGTTGACTTATTGGAAAAGACTGATGGTGGGAAGGATTGGGGGCAGGAGGAGAAGGGGACGACCGAGGATGAGATGGCTGGATGGCATCACTGACTTGATGGACGTGAGTCTGAGTGAACTCCGGGAGATGGTGATGGACAGCGAGGCCTTGTGTGCTGGGATTCATCGGGTCACAAAGAGTCGGACACGACTGAGTGACTGAACTGAACTTAACTCAACTCAACACAGTAAGGACAACTGCATTTCTCTTGGTTTCATTTCTTCTACTGTGATGTATGCCATCTTTATTTTATCCTCTAGCTATAACATTTCTCTTGTTTAGCTATTTTAAAGATTTTGTTTTTAGTGCTAATTTTCACCAATTTAACTGTGATGTGGTATAGCTATTTATGTGTTTGTATTTGTGTGTGTATGTGTTTGTGTGTGTGGTGTTTATACTGTTTGTGGTATGGTGAGCGTCTTGCATCTGTGGGTTTCTTCAAATATAGAAAAAATTTGGCCATTATTTCTTTGCACCCTGAGTTCTCCTACTCTCCTCTCAGCTACTGAGATGTCAATTATATGTATGTTGAACTGCTTGAAATTTCCCATGTGTCAATGAAGCTCTGTTCATTATTTTTTCAGTCTCTTTTTATTTATGCTTCAGTCTGTGGGGCCCTAAATGGGAAACCTTAAAAAGAAAGGGGCTAGCTTTGCAGTCAGAACCTAAGATGGTGCCTGGAGGAAGAGATGGGGGCATGGTCTATGTTGTTTGTCAAAGTTTTTTGATTGGCTCTCTTGATTTCCGTGCACGTAAACAGCGCGTGATCTCCATAGACTCCTGTTATAATGAAGGCACATGACAATTTGACCTTTAACGTGATTGGTACAACTATGGAAAGTCCCTCCTAAAACCCTCCTGCTTGTCTATATAAGCTGGGAGTTTGCAGCAATAAAGCGGAACTTCTCAGACAGAACCCCTGTTGCGTCTGATTGTCTCTCGCTTGCCGAGGGGCTGGGTTGGTGGACAGCAGGCTCACTTCTCCTCAGGACCCCTCAGCTTTGCTGAGGGAAGTTCCACTGCCTCTCTTTTCTGTGGAGCACCCCCGCATCAGTTTGAATGGAATGTGAAGTCAAGTGGACCTTAGAAACCATCACTACGAACAAAGCTAGTGGAGGTGATGGAATTCCAGTAGAGCTGTTTCAAATCCTGAAAGATGATGCCATGAAAGTGCTGCACTCAATATGCCAGCAATTTGGAAAACAGCAGTGGCCAAATCTGGAAAACTCAGCAGTGGCCACAGAACTGGAAAAGGTCAGTTTTCATTCCAATGCCAAAGAAAGGCAATGCCAAAGAATGCTCAAACTACCTCACGATTGCACTCATCTCACATGCTAGTAAAGTATTGCTCAAAATTCTCCAAGCCAAGCTTCAGCAATATGTGAACCGTGAACTCCCTGATGTTCAAGCTGGTTTTAGAAAAGAGAGAGGAACCAGAGATCAAGTTGCCAACATCTGCTGGATCATGGAAAAAGCAAGAGAGTTCCAGAAAAACATCTATTTCTGCTTTATTGACTATGCCAAAGCCTTTGACTGTGTGGATCAAAATAAACTGTGGAAAATTCTGGTTCTCCTACAACAGGATCCAATGGATAAAAAGTCCCAATGTTGTTGCTTCCATCTGGTTTCATCCTTTCAAATTCACACTGACTATTAACAAGCCACCTGGTCAGCTTTCCTCCAAATTCTGTAACAATGTGGTCAATCTGTCTTTCTAATATTATTGCTTTTAAATTTATCTTCAAGTACATTTTTGTTTTTCTTTTTATTTTCCTTTTTGGGATTCTTTAAAAAATTAATTTATTTTAATTGGAGAATAATTACTTTAAAATGTTGTGGTGGTTTTTGCCAATCATCGACATGGATCAGCCATGGGTATACAGGTGTCACCCTGTCTTGAACCCCCACCCCCGTACCTCCCTCCCATCCATCCCTCAGGGTTGTCTCAGGGCACTGGCTTTGAGTGCCCTGCTTCATGTATCAAACTTGCACTGGTCATCTGTTTTACTTATGGTAATATACGTGTTTCAGTGCTATTCTCTTGCTCTCCCCTGGTGGCTCAGAGGTTAAAGCGTCTGCCTCCAATGCGGGAGACCCGGGTTCAATCCCTGGGTCGGGAAGATGCCCGGGAGAAGGAAATGGCAATCCACTCCAGTATTCTTGCGTGGAGAATCCCATGGACAGAGAAGCCTAGTAGGTTACAGTCCATGGGGTCTCAAAGAGTCGGACATGACTGAGTGACTTCACCTCACCTCACCTCAATCTATTCTCTCAAATCATACCACCCTTGCCTTCTCTCATATAGTCCAAAAGTCTGTTCTTTCCATCTGTGTGTCTTTTGCTGTCTTGCATATATGGTTGTCATTACAATCTTTTGAAATTCCATATATATGCGTTAATATACTGTATTGGTGTTTCTCTTTCTGACCTGCTTCACTCTGTATAATAGGTTCCAGTTTCATCCACCTCATTAGAACTGACTCAAATGCACTCTTTTTTTATAACAGAGTAATATTCCACTATGTATATGTACCACAACTTCCTTACCCATCCGTCTGCAGATAGACATTTAGGTTACTTCCATGTCCTAGGTATTGTAAACGGTGCTGCAATGAACTTGGGGTATATGTGTCTCTTTAAATTCTCTTGAAGCCCATGCCTCAGTGTCTCCAGATTCTTACCTCTCAGCCAGCAGCTGCTGTCCTCCACACTCTTCCAGGTTTCCTTCTATCTTTCTGATTTTGACCCTTTTGCAAGTCTGAAATGAAGTCTGTGCCTTGCTTCAGGGTCTGAAGTCTTTCCTGGCTAAGAGCTTTCATCCCTGAGTGCAACCGGTTCTTTGTAGCTTTGTAATAAATGGTCTCTGGTTTGTTGTAAATCATAGCATTAGTACACATTGTTTTGAAGTTATCCTTTAGTTTTTCTATGGACTGATAATCTCTGTTCTTGATCTTTTCTTTCATGGTACTAAAATCATTTGATGTTTAATGATAATGATGTACCCAGGGGCAATAAAAGCAGTCATAGGAAATGAAAAGAAAGCACCTGGGTCTTTTCTCTACAGTTGTCTCATCAGTTGATTCAAAGCCTAAGAAGGAGCATTGGTTCTACTTCTTGTTTGGCTAAAGAGACAAAGTCATCTCCAGATCTCTGCCCTGTAAAGTAGTTGCTTCAGTTTCTTGAACTCTTTTCTGAATTTGCTCAATTTAGTGAGACCACTGTGATCTGTTTGGGGTTCAGTTCAGTTCAGTTGCTCAGTCCTGTATGACTCTTTTGAGCCCATGAACCACAGCACACCAGGCCTCCTTGTCCGTCACCAACTCTTGGAGTCCACCCAAA
The DNA here is from genome assembly GCA_917880005.1 of Nanger dama. Taxonomy (NCBI): domain Eukaryota; kingdom Metazoa; phylum Chordata; class Mammalia; order Artiodactyla; family Bovidae; genus Nanger; species Nanger dama. The sequence goes on along the minus strand of CAKJTW010000025.1, from coordinate 20,621,493 downwards.
CCCATATCCATTGAGTTGGTGATGACATCCAACCATCTTATCCTCTGTCGTCACCTTCTCCTCCTGCCCTCAATATCTCCCAGCATCAGGGTCTCTTCCAGTGAGTCAACTCTTCACATCAGGTGGCCAAAGTATTGGAGTTTCAGCTTTAACATCAGTCCTTCCAATGAACACCCAGGACTGATCTCCTTTAGAATGAACTGGTTGGATCTCCTTGCAGTCCAAGGGACTCTCAAGAGTCTCCAACATCACAGTTCAATAGCATCAATTCTTTGGTGCTCAACTTTCTTTATAGTCCAACTCTCACATCCATACATGACCACTGGAAAAGCCATAGCCTTGACCTGATGTTGACAAAGTAATATCTCTGCTTTTGAATATGCTGTTTAGGTTGGTCATAACTTTCCTTCCAAGGAGTAAGCATCTTTTAATTTCATGGCTGCAATCACCATCTGCAGTGACTTTGGAGCTTACCACGTTCATAAATTGGAGTCTAAAAATAATCACCAGTTGCCTTTAACCCTAGTCTCTTCTTCCCGAGGTCATTGTCCTTCCTTGCTTGTTCAATAAGCAATATTTTTTTTCAACTACTTTGGTATTCTAAAAGTTCATTGTGGGATTGGATACATGGTTCTAGCTAATTTACTGTCAAAAGTAGATGTTCCTTCTTAGCTTTTCTGATTGTATAATTTTTCACTTTTAAAAAAATATGATATTCATATATTATTTTGCATCTTCATTATCACTATATTTTATTCTTAAATCTGTAAATATTTAAATGCTCATTGCTTATCTTTTTGCCCAACTTTTCCCATTCATCTTTTGTTTGAATGAAGATTATCCTACCATAGATTTCCAAAGGGGATTATGAGTATAGCATTCTTTGGGTCTTATATGTTTAAAACTATTTTTAATAGTATTGATATTTGAAGGACAGCATGACTAGATATAAATTTCTTGGTATGCATTTTCTTTCTTGAGTGTTTTGTAAATGCAACTCTATTGTCTGATCTTTTTCAGGCAGGAGAAGACTCTTGAGAGTCCCTTGGACTTCAAGGAGATCCAACCAGTCCATTCTAAAGGAGATCAGGCCTGGGTGTTTTTTGGAAGGAATGATACTAAAGCTGAAACTCCAGTACTTTGGCCACCTCATACGAAGAGTTGACTCATTGGAAAAGACTCTGATGCTAGGAGGGATTGAGGGCAGGAGGAAAAGGGGACGACAGAGGATGCGATGGCTGGATGGCATCACCGACTCGATGGACATGAGTCTGAGTGAACTCTGGGCGTTGGTGATGGACAGGGAAGCCTGGCGTGCTGCATTCATGGGGTCGCAAAGAGTCGGACACGACTGAGCGACTGAACTGAACTGAACTGAATGTTGGATGAGTTCTTTGCCCCTATAAGAGGTTAACTGTTTTAAAGATTTGAAGATTTTTGTACTTATCTTTACACTCCAGTACAGTAGCTTTACTGAGGTACATGTCAGAGTAGATTATGCTGAGCTTATTTTCCCCAACACCTAGTAAACACTTTTAGTATATTATTTACAAAAAATTGTTTTTCTAGACTTAATTTTTAAATATTAATTATATTCTTGTTTTATTTCCATTTTAGAGACTCAAATTTTATTTATAAAAGACACAGTATTTCTATTTTTCCTGTGGCTCATTAGATATATTTTCTTGATATTATTTTCATTTTGTTGATTGTTTCCCTTTCTTCAATGCCCTATTTAAATCTCACTGTAATCTATTTTACCTTGGTTACTTGTATTTTAGTCTTCATTTCTAAGATGGCTTTGTTTTTTACTTATTATCTCCTGAGTTCAAACAATTTTCATTTCTTCCTGATACATTCCTTGATCAATTTCATGTTTTGAATTTCTGATTTTAAGTATTTCTCTCAAATGCTTATTTGAGGTTATTAATATCAACTTGTAGCATTGTTTTACAATTTAAGTTGCCTCTTTTTTTTTCTTTCTTTGAGGATAAGGAGCAGAAGTTTCCATCAGGTGAGGTAGTTTGTTTCTCATATTCTAATTCATTTTCTAATAGCTTTGATTACAGTCTGCTTTCACTGTTTATTTCATAATTTGGATTAGTTTATAAGATTATAGGTCAAGAATACCCTGATATGTCTGTGTTTTGAGTAAGAACTTCCTTAAAATAAAGAGCCAGCGTGAGGAACTCCGCCCATGGCAAAGGTCATGAGGAAGGAAGCTTGGCATACACAAAGGTGTGATCAAGCCTCAGGAAACCCCCTGTTCCTGAGCATCTAACCCTCAAACCAGAGTCTGTTTTGTGCTCTCACCTACACCTTTGACTTTCCGGGGAGCTCTCTCCCATAACCATTTCTCTCGGAGAAGGAGTAAACATGCAGCTCCAAGGCCATACAAATTCCTGGGCGTGACAAAAGTGTTTCAACTTATGGGACTCCTCTGAAGGTTATCTAGCCTGCCTGTATAGGTTTGTCTGGCCACAACAGCCCCCCAACCACGAGAGGCACAAGATGTTTTAGACTTACTAAAGGCAAATTCTTTTGGGAAGTTAGAAATTATTACTATAGTGGGTTGGTTAGGAATTATATTGGTGAAGAGTTTTTCATTTGTTGTGTCAATAATTGCTGCTAATTCCCTGCCCTGGGTGGGACAAGGGTGTCTCAGGTCAAACCTCTCTTCTGACAGACTAGCTTGTGTGACAACCTCTCAACCATAAACAGCACAGAGAGTTTGGAGTATTAGCATAGGGCTTTTCTCATTTGATTGCCTCCATGCCTCCATGTCCTTAGGCACCTGGGAATATATTAATCAATGTATTTGGAATATAGAAAAGGAAATATAGTAGTTTTTAAGGTTAGCAATGCTAGACTTTTTGAGTTAATGAATTTTCTCTTTTGTTATAGATCACTGTACTTTGTTATAAATAACTGTGTCCTTGCTATGTAAAAATGTAACTTTATCATTATCTTAAGACTAAACAGATCTTAAGGGGAATATTGATGAAAGGATTTTTATTTGTTGGGCTGATGTTTGCTGCTAAATCTCCATATTCCCTGTCTTTATAATAAATATGACTAGCATATAGGAGAAGTAAGTATTAACCTTTAAGCATATAGGAGAAATAAGTATTAACCTTTAAGCATATAGGAGAAATAAGTATTAACCTTTAAGATTACTCATGTTAAACTTGAGTTAAATAAATTCCTTTCTTGATTGTAACTCACTACACCCTCACCCTATAGAAATGCAACTTTATTTGGAGGGTAGTGCCTGGTTTAAGAAAAAACACCCTTGGAAAAAATAAGATTTTTGGTTATCAGAAAGAAAGAGTTGTAAATGTCAGCAGGCAGAAATGGCTTGAAGATGATGTAAAACCCCTAAGACCTTTTTTTTTATGTTAAACACCTGATTTTGATAAAAGTCAGGACTGCTGACCCCTGCGTGACTCTGTATTCACCCCTATGTAACAAAAGGTATATAAGAAAACTGGAAAAATAAAAATGGGATCAGTTCCTGGAAAGACTGACTCCCCCATGTTGTTTTTTCTTGCTCCCCATTTTTCTGGCTGAATTCCCATCTGGAGCGTGGATGCTATTCCATATAAACCAAGTTATTCAGCCTCTTTTTCTCCACTAATTTTCCTACTACACTATCTTTTTCTAATCTCTCTATATATCTGTAATTAAATAGCTTTTTTCCTAGGATGCCTATTCCATCCCCACCTTCGAATCACCATGGATCCACCAGGACCAGACCCCGGCAGAGAACCGTATAACAGCATTAGCTTGCTAAAGCCACATTTATCCATGTGGTGAGGGTGCTCGAGCTCTCCTTGTCCTTTTTTTTTTTTCCTTCTTTATCTCTTCTAACCAAGAAGGAGTTGTAGATCCTCTGATATTTTAGAACATTTTTATTTGTTGTTACCCAAATTATCTTTTTTGCTTCTTTATTCTTTTACTTCTAAATCTCTAAAAGTACCTCCTTTTCATCTCCTTTTGTCCTAAAAAATCGTGACTTTAGAAGACAGTCACCTCAACTCATACAATCTTTTGTGTCTGGTCTGTATTCAGGGCTCTGTTTTAGTTTTCAGTTCAGTTCAGTTCAGTTGCTTGGTAGTGTCTTACTCTTTGTGACCCCACAGACTGAAGTACACCATAATTCCCTGTCCATCACCAGCTCCCAAAGCTTGCTCAAACTCATGTCCACTGAGTTGGTGATGCCATCCAGCCATCTCGTCCTCTGTGGTCCCTTTTCCTCCTGCCTACAATCTTTCCCAGCCTCAGGGTCTTTTCCAATGAGTCTGTTCTTCACTTCAGGTGGCCAAAGTATTGGAGTTTCAGCTTCAGGTTCAGTCCTTCCAATTAATATTCAGGACTAATTTCCTTTAGGATGGACTGATGTGACCTCCTTACCATCCAAGGGACTCTCAACAGTCTCCTCCAACACCACAGTTTGGAAGCATCAATTCTTTGACGATCAGTCTTCTTTTATAGTCTAACTCTCACATTGATACATAACTACTGGAAAAGCCATAGCTTTGACTAGACAGACCTTTATTGGCAAAGTAATGTCTCTGCTTTTTAATATGCTGTCTAGGTTGGTAATAGCTTTTCTTCCAAGGAGCAAGCGTCTTTTAATTTCATGGCTGCAGTCACCATCAGCAGTGATTTTGGAGCCTCCCAAAATAAAGTCTGACACTGTTTCCATTGTTTCCCCATCTATTTGCCCTAAAGTGATGAGACTGGATGCCATGATCTTAGTTTTTTGAATGTTGAGTTTTAAGTCAATTTTTTCACTCTTTTCTTTCACTTTCCTCAAGAGGCTCTTTAGTTCTTCTGCACTTTCTGCCATAAGGTTGATGTCATCTGCATATCTGAGCTTATTGATATTTCTCCTGGCAATCTTCATTCCAGCTTGACCATCATTTAGCCTGACATTTCACATGAGATAATCTGCATATAAGTTAGATAAGCAGGGTGACAATATACAGTGTTAACATACTGCTTTCCCAATTTTGAACCAGTCTTTTGTTCCATGTCCAGTTCTAAGTGTTGCTTCTTGATCTGAATACAGATTTTTCAGGATGCAGATGAAATGGTCTGGTATTCCCACCTCTTGAAGAATTTTCCTCAGTTTGTTGTGATCCACAGTCAAAGGCTTTGGCATAGTCAATAAACCATAAGTAGATGTTTTTTTGGATCTGTCTTGCTTTTTTGATGATCCAACAGATGTTGGCAATTTGATCTCTGGTTCCTCTGCCTTTCTAAATCCACTTTGGACATCTGGAAGTTCATGGTTCCTATACTGTTGAAGCCGAGTTTGGAGAATTTTGAGCATTTTACTTTACTAGTGTGTGAGATGAGTGTAATTGTGTGGTAGTTTGAGCATTCTTTGGCATTGTCTTTATTTGGGATTGCAATGAAAACTGACCTTTTCCAGTCCTGTGGCCACTGCTGAGTTTTCCAAATTTGCTGGTATAATGAGTGCAGCACTTTAACAACATCATCTTTTAGGATTTGAAATAGCTCAACTGGAATTCCGTTACCTCCACTAGCTTTGTCTGTAATGATGTAAAGGTGCCTATGCAAGGATGTTTGGTGGTGTTTTTTGCTACAGTAAGAAAGCAATTAGGAAGATTTAGGGGCCCATGTGTGGGACATTGGAATCGGACTGTGGATGCTGCTTTAACCCTCAAGGGCATGTGGGGTGGACTTCCCTGCTGGTCCCGTCCCCCTGCCAATACGGGGGCATGGATTCAATTCCTGGTCCGAGAAGACTTCACATGCCACAAGGCATCTAAGCCCCCTGCCACATAACTCTTAAACCCATACTCTGGAGCGCATGAACTGCAACTTCTGAGCCCACACACCATAACTGCTGAAGCCCGTGCAACCTAGAGCCTGTGCGCTGCAACAAAAGAAACCACTGCAGTAAATCTGCAAGTTGCAACAAGAAAAAGTACACTCACAGCTACAAAGACCCAGCACAGCCAAAAATAAGTAAGCACATTTCATGCCAGGCTGTCTGGCTCTGGGTGGGTAAACAAAGTATCGTGGTGAACTGGCTGATGAAGATCCTTTTAAGTAGTTCTTCTGTGTATTTTTTCCATCTTTTCTTAAAGTCTGAAGATTTTCTGTATTCTGGTTGTGTGTGTTTGAATAGTTTCATCTGTTATTCTGTATTGTTTTTAGAGGATAGGGAGGGAGAGTGGATTTAACTAACTCCCATTATTATCAGTTATCCATGAATACACATGCATTAAAAAAATTTTATTTTATTTATTTTTTATATACATTTATTTATTTTAATTGGAGGCTAATTACTTTATAATATTGTAAATAAATCACCAGTCCAGGTTCGATGCATGATACAGGATGCTTGGGGCTGGTGCACTGGGATGACCCAGAGGGATGGTATGGGGAGGGAGGTGGGAGGGAGGTTCAGGTTGGGAAACACGTGTACACCGGTGGTGGATTCATGTTGATACATGCATTTTTAATTGATTAAAAATTTCATTCCTGAATGTATTAGTGTTTAATTGCCTAAGGGTGAAATTAAACATATTTTATGTTTAAATTTTCTATTTTTTATCCTAGTGTGTGATTTTTCTTTATTATTTGATTATCTATTTTCTACTTGGATTTCAATTAGAAATTGTGCAAAACTAAGTGAATTTGAAATTCCTTTTATTTTCCTAAGGATTTTCTATATATTAGGTTATAATCATTATGTCATACAAATTGCAAGTTTTTGCTAATTTCAATATCTTTATTATGCTTTTAACACTTTATGTTTATTATGTTATTTGATTACATTTCCATGATAATTTCCAAGCAATTTTTAATAGAGAAACTATTAATCTTATATATTATTGTGTAACCAGGTGGCTCTGATGTCAACAAATCTGCCTGCAATGTGGAAGACCTGAGTTCCATCCTTAGGTTGGGAAGGTCTCTTGGAGGAGGGCATGGCACCCACTCCAGTGCCTAGAGAATCCCCATGAACAGAGGAGCCTGGTGGGCTACAGTCCATGGGGTCACAAAGGGTTGGAGACGACTGGGCAACTAAGCACAGCACTACTTATAAAGGCATTTTGATTGATTATCTTCAATTGAGTTCAGTTGCTCAGTCATTTCTGACTCTGCAAACCCATAGACTGCAGCATGCCAATTGTTTGCCTTAGATTTTCTTTTAAAAAAATGCCTATTAGTACTGATACTTTTTTCTTCTATTCCTTTATACTCCTAAGCTTGTGTTACATGCATCTGCATAAGTTGCATTATTCATAATAATTAATGCTTATTAATAATCGTTGTAAGTAAAGTAAGTAAAGTCACTCAGTCTTGTCCGACTCTTTGTGGCCCCGTGGACTGCAACTCACCAGGCTCCTCAGTTCACAGGATTTTCCAGGCAAGAATACTGGAGTGGGTTGCCATTTCCTTCTCCAGGGGATCTTCCTGACCCAGGGATCGAACCCAGGTCTCCTGCATTGGAGGCAGAGCTTTAACCTCTGAGCCACCAGGGAAGCCCAATGGTTGTAAAAGTTACCTTTATCTTGGCTCTAACTTTCTTAGAAATGATTCATGTGTTTTAAAGTGGAGAACGATATGACTGTTGGCTCAAAATTATGGCTTTTATTATTAAAAATGTATTGCAACAGATTATCAAATTAACTAATGTATTCATAATATTAATAATATTTTCATACCATTTTCTCCTCTTTTTTAAATTTTATTTTTTATTGAATTACAGTTGATTTATAATTTGTTAGTTTCAGGTGTACAGCAAAGTGATTCAGTTTTTATATATTATATATATATACACACATACACTTCTACAATGTACAGGTCATACCTCCACAACAAAGAATTATTCAGCCCAATTTTTCTCTTCTCTATTTCCTCACTACATCCAAATGCCCAGTAATTCCATACTCAAGATACTATAAAATTTTTCTCTCAAGAGCCATAAAATTGTTCACTGCTTTTATAAAGTAAACATATTCCTGGGAATTGATTTTAACTTACAATAAAAGATAAGTGAAAAATCAAACATGGAAAGGTTTTTATTTAAGCATTGATGATAAAAGGCACTCATTAGAAATAATCTTAAATAGAAGAATGATAGGGTATATATTTCAAATCCATATGAATAAATGCATAGCTAATATAATGGTAATTAGATACAGAATGACAACTGCCTGGAAAGGGTCAAAGATAGTGTGCCCAGTTCTATGATCAGACATAGAAGATGAATAGGCCACATTATCATCCGTCACTCCTGCATGATGACAGAGATCTGTAATATTGAATATTGCTGATATAATGATCTAGGGATTGACCTCTTCTCTTTTACTGTCTCTCTTCCCTACCTTAGTGATCTTATTGATTTTAAATATCGTTCATATACTAATGGCTCCCAAATTTCTATCTCTAGCCCAGACTTCTCTATATACATGACTGTATATGCTTCCTTGTAGTTGTCATGCTTAATCGATAATTTGAACCTAACATGTCTAAAATGAATGCCTGATATTCGCCCACAGATCCATTTCAATTATAGACTGTTTTGAAGCAGTGAGTCACAGTTCTATCCTTTCCACTTTTCAGTCTGAAAACCCTGAAGCCATTCTTGATGTTTTCTTCCTTTATCACCCATACCCAATCCTTCTGGAAATCTTCGGCATTGGGAGATCATGGACACCTGTGGCTGATTCATGTCAATGTATGGCAGAACAAATACAGTATTGTAATGTAGAATAAAGTATTTTAAAAAAATTAAAAAAATAAAAAAAAGTGAAGATAACCTTAAAAAAAAAAAAAAAACCTTTTCAGTATATCCAGAATTTTACCATTTCTCATCATCTTCACAGTTATCACGCTGGCCTGGAATGACATCTTTTCTTACAGTAGGTTTCTTAAATCTTCCTGACTCTAAAGTTGTCCCCCACAAAATAATATTGGCACAACATGTGATGATTTTTTAAGAATTTATAATAATACTATGATATGTGAACATGATTCACATCTTAAAGAAGCAGCTATGGATACCAAGTTAAGATCTCAAACTCTGCTCTTCACTGTAGCTTCTAGGATCACTCTGTTGTGATTGTCTTTTACTGAAAGGAGGTCTTACTAAAGTAATTTATTAAAAAATAAACTAAGCATATTTATTTTTCAAAACTTTTTATTTTGTATGGTGATATGGGAGCATTGGTGGCTCAGATGTTAAAGAATTTACCCTCAATGCAGGAAATTCAAGTTTGATACCTGGGTCAGGAAGATCCCCTGGAGAAGAGGGTGGCTACCTACTCCAGTATTGCTGCCTGCAGCATTCCATGGACAGAGGAGCCTAACGGGCTACAGTCCATGGGACTGTAGAGTCGGACACCACTGAGCAAGTAACACACACACACACACACAATGGTATAGCCTGTTAACAGTGTAGTGAGTAAACAAGACAGAATGAAACTTAGTATTTATCCAGTTCTTCTTTGATCAGAGTCCCAGGTGTTTTGTGCTCAAACTTTTCACATTTTTAAATGGATTCTCCCTTTCCCTAACACTTTAAACAAAGCTCTGGACTTATTTTCCCTAGAATCTGATCACTTCTGAATTTCTCACCTCCTTGACAGTTAACATACCTCCCCCATTCTAAAAGTGTTAAGTAATAAGATTAAGTCTCTTTCATTTAACACTCTGAGTCAAAATTCCCATAATTCTCACATAAGAATTACCAGGTGTTATAAAACATACAGAATCAGCAGATATCTCCTCTGGAAATTCTGGTTTGAATCTAAGTTGAACATTTGCATATTTTTAGCAAGTGTTCCAGGTAATCCTTATATTCAGGATGATTTGGGAAAGGTTCAGGATAGCTTTAAAACAAGTAAAGTAGCACAGATATTAGTATGTTCTCAGATTGTGGCAAATTAGTGAAATGAAAAATAAAAGATCATATCAGAAATTATTTAAAATCTTATTCACCTGAAGAAAAGAAAAGCAGAGATATTTAGAAAAAGACATTAATTAGACTTTCAGATATCTAGTGGCATGGTTAAGTTTCCATTTATTTTGTGCTTGCAAAGGTAAGCATTTGTTTCCCCTGAGTTCACATAAACATATTTGAAAAACATACATGGGAGTGGGTCACAGTGAGATGTTCCTTAAGACTGTGAAATCAAAGTTGCTTTCTTAGAGGTAAAAATAGTAAGTTTTCCACAAGGGGTTGAAGTTACTCATCTGTTGAAACTAATCACCTGCATGAGAGACCCCCTCCAAGGATGCTAAATATAAATATTGCAAAGTATAAACTGAATGCTATTGCAGAGAGGCAGGACTGGAATGTGATACAGTTTGGTAAGCTGCTTCCTAATGAATTTGTCTCCTCTTTTGATTAAACAATGTTAAACAATGGAGGTTGCTCATAATTCTACACAGAATGATAAAGAAGTAATCAAAATGCAATTCTGGTTTACATATACAATTCTATCTTTGGAAGATAGAAAACAAAACATATTTGGATCATGCAGAAATTTACTCCATCCTGGATCTATTTATGTAGATAAAATTATTCTTGCTGAAGCGCCTGAAATCTGAGAACCCTCTCTAAGCCTATGATGATTTAACTAGATGGGTTACAAGCCATTTTATTGAGTTTTGCCTCTGGACCTCTGGTTGGCTCATCTCTCAGGCATTAATTAGCTCATCCATATCCCTTTAAAACACAGACAAAGTTGTTGAAAAAGATAGCACATGCTGACAGTAGCTGATGAGGCATGGAACTATAGATATTTTCACCCACATAAACAAATAAGATGAATGTGTATAGGCTCAGTGATTGTGATTACCTGGAATCAGTCTTTGTTATAAATGACTGTAGAGTTTGGGTGGTAATAGGGTTAACACTTCCTCCTCCTTTCAACCAAATAACATCAGATACTATGGTCATTGTTGTCTGGTAGTGAAATGAAAGTAAGGATGAAACCCCTAATATATTATTCTGCTTTTATTCAATAACACAAATCCCCTTTGGAAGGTTTCTGAATTAATAGAACTGTGCATCTATCTGAGAAAGAAAACAAAATTCTCATGTATAGTAATGGTACTTGAATTAAGAACACCAGCACAGTTCCTGCTTGTTTAATTCTTTTCTCCTACATGGTTCTTTTATGAATCAGTTCACCTTCAACTGAATTGTTTCTTTCAAGTTCTATTCAGGATAGAACCTTCTATTATAATCATCTATGATTATCTTACCATCTCTAAGCCTAAAATTTAAAGATATTCTGTCAGTGCTAGCAAGAGTCACCTTCTCCATAGAATAAAGCCATCACCCACATATACTTAAGGCATCTCTCTGAAAAAGAGGAATTAAAGTACATGTATTGGTCTCATAATTTCCCAGCACCAGTGAGGATGGAAAAGACAAAGAAAAACTGATTAATATGAAATATTGGTGAAAATATAATTTATGTAATTTTGCTCACATTTGTCAAACATATCCATGAATCTTTTCCCACAATATATGTGTACATTAGCAATTTATTTTGCAGTGTAATCTCGACAGGGTAGGAATATGTTCTTTCTCAGCCTTAACTGGTCAATTCACCATGTACTAGGAAAAATATGCAACATGTTATATGTGTATATATGTGTGTATGTATATGTATTAATGAATTCACTTCCACATTCAGAGTACAATATGAGAATACTTTGACCTCATAACCATAGATACTTTAAGGAGCCTTTATAGATCCCCTGAATGCTTTTCCTTTACTCCACTTCAAATACAAGATTACTGCGTGTAAGTCCTTGTCATGATGTCTTTGCACATACACAGATATTTACTCATCTCTTACATTCACATCCTAAATAAAATCATTCATATGGTAGTTTATCAAATCTAACATAGTTTACATTTTAACATTTAGAGGAGGAAAAGTTCTAAAATTAATGGTATCTTGGTTTTATGAATTATGATGTATTTATACTTTGAGCTATATACACATTTATGTAAAATATTACTTCATAATTTCAGACATAATTGATAATCATATGATGATAAGTTAGTTCAAAATATCCTAGACTTAATATCTTACACTTTTGGCATACTAGTTATTGTCATAGTGATGCTAGATTTGAACATTTAAATGATATAATAAGTCAAATATGAAAAAATAAGCAATCATCTAATTTTAACATTATATTAATATTCAATAAATGCTAAATGCATTTCTAGAAATGTAATTTATTCTTCCTAAATTACTTATTAATGTCAAAAATTTTATTTACCAGGTAAATCAAGATATTGGATTTAATATTGAACTCCTTTCAAAAATAGGTATTTTCCAGAATTTAGCTTATTCCACCTATTTTGCAGGTTTCTGGATAATGTTGGAGATTATACACATGAGTGTGCTTGCTCCCATATTACTTGAAGACAGAAATTAGGACAATAGCAAAAGATTTCCTATCAGCAATTTTTTCACAGCTGCTTTCACCTCTTTATTTTGTAGACTGCAGATGATAGGATTCAACATTGGGGTTAATGCACCATATACAAAAACTATAAATTTATCTACTTCCTGTGAATCTATGCAATGTGGGAGACCTGGGTTCGATCCCTGGGTTGGGAAGATCCCCTGGAGAAGGAAATGGCAACCCACACCAGTATTCTTGCCTGGAGAATCCCATGGACAGAGGAGCCTGGTAGGCTGCAGTCCATGGGTTTGCAAAGAGTCGGACACGACAGAGCAACTTCACAGGAATTTTTTCACAGCTGCTTTCACCTCTTTATTTCGTAGACTGTAGATGATAGGATTCAACATTGGGGTTAATGCACCATATACCAAAGCTATAAATTTATCTACTTCCTGTGAATCTATAGCTGAAGGCTTCAGGTATGTGGAAAGAGCTGTCCCATAGAACAAAACAACCACAGACAGGTGGGCTGCACATGTTGAAAAGGCTTTCCTTCGACCATCCACTGAGCTGATTCTCAGGATGTTGGAGAGGATGAATGCATAAGAGATACAAATTAGAAGCATTGGCATGGGAACAAGAAGTATGGTGAATACCAGCATGATTAATTGCACTTTGGAAGTGTCCACACAAACCAGTTTTAGGACAGCAAGAATCTCACAAGCAAAATGATTGATCACACTATTACCACACAGAGACAACTGTAATACAAACACTGTTTCCACCAGGGCAGTGAAGCAGCCTGTCACCCAGGAGCCAACTGCAATCTGCACACAAACCCTCTTGTTCATGATAATGGGGTATCTTAGAGGGTTGCAGATGGCCATGTATCGGTCATACGCCATCATGGACAGGAGCACACACTCGGTGGAGCCCATGGCCAGAGAGAAGTACATCTGAGCAGCACATCCTAAGAATGAGATGGTGTTTTCCCCTGAAATAAAGTTTATCAGCATTGGAGGGAAAGCAGAAGAGGTATACCAGATGTCTAAACAGGAGAGATTGCTGAGGAAGAAGTACATAGGCGTGTGTAGATGTGAATCCAAGATAGTGATGGAGATCAGAATCATATTTCCCAGTAAGGTGATCAGGTACATCAGGAAGCACAGAACAAATATGATGATCTCACCTTTGGGGTAGTGGGAAAATCCCAGGAAGAAAAACATTGTTACAGATGTCAGATTTGCCTGGAACATTTTATTATGTCAAGGTCATTTGTATATAGACATAGAAAGATTATCATCACATATCATATATAAAACACAAGATCTTCCCCATGTTTATTTTCTGGTATTTTTTCTTCACATCAACTTGCAGTATGTGCTGAACTGCTTCCCTAGCTTGGTAGTAGTATTATTAATATGTATTTGAAGTAATTTATCATCAATAAGGAAAATTTCAAGTAGGGAGTCAGCAGATAAAGTATCTTCAAGATTTTCTTTTTGCTATAATACTTTTAAAGCTAAAGTTGGGAAAGGGCAAGGTTTATTACATAAATATCATGAGATCTTGAGGAAAGAAAATCTTATGGAGTCTTTCTTTTCCCAAAACCACATCTGTAACTGATAGATGGTGAAGACATCAATTTACCTCTGAACCACTGGGATGATTTTATTCCCACAGCTGGCTAACAGTCTTCTTACTTGGGAGTATTTCTGCTTTCCAAGTTCAGTATCTTCTGCCAAAATAATTTTGGGAGATTTATTTAGTAAAAATGATTTCTGCAACCAAAGATTAATTAACTGAAAAGCTTGAAAGTTAAACAAGTCCAGGTTTTCCATCTTAAGCCCAGATGGATATTCTCACGATGGGACATTTGCCTTGACATTTGTGCTCCAGAAACATCCTCCAAAGGACCATCCTTTCACTCTGTAAGGCAATTTAAGTTTTTGTTGCTTGTGAAAAGTTTCTAATTCATGCAGCAAATTAAAGTTATAAATCTATTTGCACACTACGACAAATTCTGAAACTCCAGGGACAATGTCCCATAGATCCAATTATAGGTAGTAGCTGATCTACTCTAATTGTTGTGTTATTCAAATAAGAAATAAACATTTTCCTGTCTATGCTGACTTTGGGAAGGGGAACTCTGCTCGGCTCCTAATGGTGTTATTAAATCAATCAGTCAGGTTTTCAGTTGTCACTGTTTCTTTCTTTGACTATGGCAATGTTATTGATTGTCATGCTCATTTAGGCAAGACTCACTACAACCATAATGTAAACAGCTGATCAAAAGGGAGAAAACAGATTGACTGATGTCTGGCCCAGAGTCCCATTTCTGACTCACTGGTTCAATTCCTGTAAACCAAGGCTTATATGGCTGCAAGTAAATCACTTAGGTTGACCTGAATGTGTCTAAGAGTAAATGTCAGAAGAGAACTTAACTTTAGGAATATATTCAGAAAATTTTTTTAAAATTTTATTTTTACTTTATTCTACGTTACAATACTGTATTGGTTTTGCCATACATTGACATGAATCAGCCACAGATGTACACGATCTCCCAATGCCGAGGCCCCCTCCCACCTCCCACCCCATATCATCTCTCTGGATCATCCCGTGCACCAGCCCCAAACATCCTGTATCCTGCATTGAACATAGACTGGCGCTTCGTTTCTTACATGATAGTATACATGTTTCAATGCCATTCTCCCAAATCATCCCACCCTCTCCCTCTCCCTCAGAGGCCAAAAGTCCGTTCTATATCTTTGTGTCTCTTTTGTGTTGTCTCACATACAGGGTCATCATTACTATCTTCCTAATTAAATGGAGGCAGTGACTAAGACTGAGGAAGGTTGCCAAACTGACTCCCCATTATATATAAAGCACCAAACCACACTTCTGCTTTGTAATTACATTAACACACACTGAAAAGAAAAGAAATTTAGAACCTCCATGATAATTACTGTCTGAAAAGGGAATTGCCAAAATTTTGACAAGCTTTCTCATGCTTATGAGTCTGTATTTCCCCCTATCTCCAATAATAGCAATAACATTTGCTCACATACTTAAGCCAAAAATCTAGAAGTAATCTTTGAGTACTTTACCCCCTCTTATTACATACCCAGCTCAGAAGGAAGTCTGTCAGATCTTCCTAAAATGTATATCTTAAACTTCCAACTTCTACTAATGATGAAGTATCTTGTGGTAGAGTAGGTTAGATCAGACTAACCCTCATGCTACTAACAATCATAAACTACAAATCAAGTATAAAATAGCAGCTATTTCATAGCACTTAAAAGTGATCAAAATCAGGCAGAACAGAAGGGAATTCTACTTATAAAAGATATGAACCAGACTGGGTGATATCAACAGGGTTCTCCCCAGTCCATGTAGCAGATGTTACTCAAGCAAAACGTAGCAGCCCTGATGTGAGAAATCAGATCAGCATTTGTGAAGTCATTTATTACATATAGGGACTTGAACCCACATGGCTGGGTCTTGAACCCAGACAAAACCCTGCTTAGCACTTGAATCCATGTGGCTTGGACTCAAACCCAGTCAAAACCCATAGTACCTGGTTTCAGGAGCCAACAAAGCTCAGGTTCTTAATGTCTCATTGCAGACAGAATTCAGTGAGAGACAGAGTGATAGGTAAAAAGTGGATTTATTCAGATACAGAAAGAAGCACACTCCACAGAGAGAGTGTGGGCCATCACAGAGGGCAAATGCAGCCCTGAAATTTGGCATGGTTAGTTTTTATAGACTGTGTAATTTCATATGCTAATGAGGAAGGATTATTCCAAATATTTGGGGGAAGGGGTGGAGATTTCCAAGATTTGGGCCACCGCCCACCCCCTTGGTCTTTTAATAGTGCCTTGGAACTGTCATGGCACCTCCGGATGTGTCATTTCACTTGCTGATTGAAGTCTAGTCTTGTCTGCCATCTTGGTCCCATTTCATTCCAATTGATTTTATGTTGTGTTCTTGGACTACATCATTCTTTCAAACATTGTGCCCTGCCCATTTCCCTCCTGTTACATTTGTGGCTACCAGAGTAGCTGGAAATTTAGGAATAAATCCTGGAAAAGAGGGAACCATTAAGGGGGAACCTAAAGTTTGTGTAAAATCTCTCATCTGACTGACCATTGAATTGGGAGTGAAGAGAGTGAGTCTTCTTAGAACTCAAGTGCATGCTAAGTCACTTCAGTTGTGTCTGACTCTTTGAAACCCTATGGACTGTAGCCTGTCAGGCTCTTCTGTCCCTGAAATTCTCCATACAAGAATACTGGAACAGGTTGCCATGCCTTCTTTCAGGTGATCTTCCTGACTCAGGGATCAAACCCACAGCTCTTATGTCTCCTGCATTGGCAGGTGGATTTTTACCACTAGTGGTGCTTGGGAAGCCCATTAGAATCCAGGGGAAAATGACAATTAGAAGGATAAAGAGTTGAACAGAGATTTAATGAGAAGCTGGTAGCAGGGGAGACAGAGTTTGGCATTCAGATCCCATCAAAAAGAAAGACTTGGTAAATACTTTTAGATTTCCATGGAAACCCTAGTTGTTTTTCCATGCATCAGACAGACATATTGGCCCAAATAATGGGTGTGGCCCTACATGATATTTGCAGTTATATCACACAAAACACTTAAGAAGCATTTTATATCATACCCAGTGAATTGTGTAGCATATGAAAAATTCTTCAGAGAGTCATGTATTATAGATGACTGTATAACCACAGAAAGGTTTATTTTTTATAAATGATTCTTTATTTAGTAACACCCTGGAAAGGGCAGTGAATAGATAAGTTCAGTTCATTTCAACAAACATTATTAATCTCTGCTCAGAAATCCAGTTGATAAGGGGCCTATTCTGGATAATTTGTCTTTTTTCCCTCTCCCCAAAGAGATTCCCTTGGTAAAGGAACTGAGTAGATCACTGGTAAGTTGTTTAATTCCTTCATCCTTAAGCAACTGAAAATTTCTGTCATAAGGTTTTTACACTTTACATTGACACTTGCTCCTTGGAAGAAAACTTAAGACCAACCTAGACAGCATATTAAAAAGCAGAGACATTACATTGCCAACATCTAGCCAAAGCTATGGTTTTTCCAGTAGTTATGAATGGATGTGAGAGTTAGACTATAAAGAAAGCTGAGCACTGAAGAACTGATGCTTTTGAACTGTGGTGTTGGAGAAGACTCTTGAGAGTCCCTTGGACTGCAAGGAGATCCAACCAGTCCATTCTGAAGGAGATCAGCCCTGGGATTTGTTTGGAGGAAATGATGCTGAAGCTGAAACTCCAATACTCTAACCACCTGATGTGAAGAACTGACTCATTTGAAAAGACTGATGCTGGGAAAGATTGAAGAGAGGAGAAGGGGACGACAGAGGATGAGATGGTTGGATAGCGTCACCAACTCAACGGACATGAGTTTGAGTAAATTCCAGGAGTTGGTGATGGACAGAGAGGCCTGGCATGTTGCAGTCCATGGGTCACAAAGAATCAGACATGACTGAGTCACTGAACTGAACTGAAGAACATAGAGTGAAAGAAATTAAAGAACCATACTGTAACAACAACAAAAAACACACCACTATAAGTTCTAAAATTAAATTTAGCTTAAAAGCTAATAGATGGAATACAATGGAATAAAATAATAATTTAAAACTTCACCCAAAAATACAGAAATAGGAGAAAACAGATAAGAAAAATGAGAGGGACAGGTAGAAATCAAACAGTAAGACAATGGATTTAAACTAAAACACATTAATCATTACATTAAATATAAATACTAAAAACTCCAGTTGAAAGACAGAGATGATGTGACTGGATATAAAAAAGGAGGATAAAACTTTGTTGTTTTTAAAAGTATACTTTGTATAAAGATACAGAGAGGTTGAAAGTAAAAAGATAAAAATAACTATCAAAGACTAAACGAAAGCTGGGTTGACAGGCAAATTCACTTCAAGAAATAGAGTATTGCCAGAAATAAATGATAAAATGGTCAAAGCATTAAGAAAACATCAAAATAAAAGCTAAATATATATGTGGATAATAGTATAGCTTCAAATCTATGAAGCAAGAATCAACATAGCTAAAGGGTAAATAGACAAATCTATGATTATACCATGAAAATTTTAATACTTCACTTCAATAATTGGTAGAGTAAGTAAATAAGATTGTGTTCACCTATGGCTGATTCGTGTCAATGTATGGCAAAACAAATACAGTATTGTAATTTAAAAAATAAATAAATTTAATTATAAAAAAATTAAAAAAAATTAAAAAAATAAAAAAAAAGAATTTAGTGTGAATTTAGAAAATTGAAAAATATTGTCAAATAAATTGATTTATTAAAATTTATAAAAACTATTCAAAAATTGCAGAATATATAATTTTTTTCAAGTGAATATGGAATATTCACCAAGATACATATATGTTGGTTCAAAAAAACCCGATAAATTTCAAAACACTGAAAATATATAGATGTTTTCTGACCACAACAGAAATAAATTTTAAGTGAATATAAAAATAATATCTAGAAAACAACAAAATACTTGTAAATTAAGCAGTGTACTTCTAAATAATGTATCAAGCAAGAAATCACAAGGGAAACTCAAACATATCTTGAGTTAAATGATCATGGAAATAGAATATGTCTAAATTTGTGGGATGTAGCTAAATCAGTGTTTAGATAGAAAGGAATAGTGTTAAATGACTAGACTAAAAAGTAGAAAAGTTTTAGGTCAGCTACCTGAAATTTCAACTAAGGCTGGAAAAATAAGACCAAAGTAACTCAAAATAAGTAGAAGGAAATAATGAAGAACAGAAATAAATGATTAGAAAGCAACACCTCCCTCACTGAAATTAGAGAAATGAACAAAGCCAGAAGTCAGTTAGTTGAAAAGATTAATGAAGAGGATAAACCTCTAGCTAACTCATTAAGAAAACAATGTGAAAGCACAAATTAAACACTTCAGGAATGAAAGAGGAGATATTACCACAACCTGGATAGCTTTGGTAGTGAATTTTGTCAATGTAAAGAGTAAACAATATTAATCTTTCAGAACCATTTATTTGAACTCAGAAAAGAAAATAAACTTCCAGCTATCAGGAGAGAACACCTATGAGACTTTTTAATGAGTTCATCAAACTCTGGTACTAGCAAAACCTGATGAGAATATTATGATCAAAGCAAATTATAGGCCAGTATTACTAGTGTCTATAGGCTCAATAACTATCAATAAAACATTAGTAAATAGTATCCACAATATAAAAAGTGTATCAAAAGGATATATCATGAACAAGAGGATGTTATACAAAAAGGAAAGGTAGGTTTAATATCTGCATATAGACAATTAATTTTATCCCTTTAACAGAACAGAGGAAAAATTCTTATGACCATGTCTATAAAAACAAATAAAACATTTTTACAAAAATTCAGACTTTACTTATGATAGTAAAATCTTACAAAAGCTCTATACAAACTAACAGTAAAAGAATACTTTAAAAAGGACCTCAGTAATATAACAAAAGAGGAGTTTTCAGAGCTTGTCCCCTCACAGACCATCAGTTTGAGTAACTATCTACAGATGAAAATACCTTCACAAGAGTTAAGGATTCCAAGCGAGAGATTAAAGGTTGGAAAACCTTCTGGATTTCCATTGAAACTCAACACAGAATTAAGAAAAGATCTATTAAAAAGTAAAACGACTGTTTCTCATCATCTATGTCATCCTTCTTCTAAGAACTAGCAGTGCAGTCCATAGAGAGACTCCTAGTTCACTGAAGAAGAAAAGTGAAATGTATACCCGACTTTGCCATGGAACCCAGCACCAGGCTTACCGCAGTGAACTCTGGCACCAGGCTAGCACCTGTTGTCCAAGGCTCCAGGCTTCCCCTTCCAGATCTAGGCTCCTGGTCATCACAATGCCAGTCCAGGCTCCAAGGTTTCAGGGTCCAGTTCAGCCCCTGTGGACCCAAGCTCAATACCTGCCCCTGGGGACCCAGCTTCCAGGCATACACTAGGTTTAGTTATCACCTGCAGCCCCAGGATCTGGACCACCTGCTGCTGATAATTTTTATAGATGCATAAAAATGTATTTGACAAAATTCAACACACTTTCATGATAAAAACTTTTGACAAATTCCCTTGTGGGGCTTCCCTTGTGGTTCAGCTGGCAAAGAATCTACCTGCAATGTGAGAGATCTGGCTTCAGTCCCTGGGTTGGGAAGATCCCCTGGAAAAGGGAAAGACTACCTACTTCAATATTCTTGCCTGGGAAATTAAGAGTCAGACACAACTGAGCAACTTAAACTTATCACTTCACTTTGACAAATTATAAGAAATGTACTTAAACATTATAAAGGCCATATATGACAAGCCCATAACTAACTTCATAACCAAATGTGAAAAGTTAAAAGCTTTTCCTTCAAGATAAGAAACAAGACAAATGTTCCCACTCTTGTTACTTCAATTCAATATAGTGCTAGAAGTTTTAGCCAGTGTAATTAGAAAATGAGAAATAAAAGGTATCCAAATTGAAAAGGAAGGAGTAAGATTGCCTGTGCCTGACACTTATACATACAAAACCCTAGAATCTCTAGTAAAAAAGAAAAAGCAGAACTAATAAAAAATCTCAGTAAGTTGCAAGATACAAAAATCAGCACACAAAAACCAGTTGTATTTCTATACACTAACAATTAGCATGAAAATATATTAAGAAAACAATTTATAATAGTATCAAAAGTAACAAAATACATATGAATACATTTAATTAAGAAGGTGAAAGATACAGTAAAAATTACAAGACACTGATAAAAGAAATTGAAAAAGACAAATAAATGGAAAGATATTCTATGCTCATAGATTAGAACAATTAATATCGTTAAAATGCCATACCACCCTAAGCAATCTACAGATTCAGTGCATCCCTACTAAAATTGTGATGACATTTTCCACAGAAATAGAAAAAGCAATCCTAAAGTTTATACAGAATCATGAAAGACCTCAAATAGCCAAAACAATCTTGAGAAAGATCAAATCTGGAAGTATCACTCTTCCTAAATTCAAAATATACTATAAAGCTGTAGCAATTAAAACAGTATGACACAGAGGGGGAAAAAGATGGTGGAGGAATAGGATGGGGAGAACACTTTCTCCCTCACTAATTCATCATAAGAACATTTCAATGCTGAGTAAATTCCACAAAACAACTTCTGATTGCTGGCAGAGGACATCAGGCATCCAGCAAAGCAAATCATTGGCTTCAAAACAAGGTAGGAATAAATATAAAGGACGAAAGTGGAGACAAAGGAGGTAAGGAGGGAACCCTGTCCCAGGAAGAGACTCTTAAAGGAGAGGTTTCCTGGGGTCAGGAAACATTCTCACAGCCGTGTCTGGGGCGAGCCCTGGAAGCACAGAGGGCAACATAACAGGAAGGAAGAATAAATAAATGCCCTGGAAGCACAGAGGGCAACATAACAGGAAGGAAGAATAAATAAATAATCAAAACCAACAGATTACGAATTCAACAGTAAAACCCCCAGCGGATTAGCAGCGCAAACGCCTGCTTCCGACAGTAGCAGTGGGGGTTGGGCAGGGAGGAGCGCACCAGCGACAGTGCTTTCTAAGAATTGGGCCACGGGAGACGCAAGCTGCAGGGCTTTTCTCGAGAACTGGGTCATAATGGGGCCAGAATCGGGTCCGCGCATGGCTAGCTAGAACGAACTATCTTGGACTAGCAAACCAGACTGTGTGTGGGATAGCTAACAAGAGAAACGCTCGAACATAAGACACCGACAGGCCTGCGCACAGAACAAAGGACGGATCAGAAATAGCAGGCTGCAGACCGTCCCCTCTGGCGACAGGCAGCCAGAGCCTTAAGTGCTGGAAGGGGGCAATCGCAGCTCAAGAGAGACATTACCTACCAAATTGCAAGCAGGTTTCTTTGCTAATTAAGACTTCTGCGGGGCTCTGAACAGTCATCATTTGCCTGAGAAAGAGCCCCAGTGGTACTCCCAGAAAATTGAGTGACCCAGAAAGGCCAGAAGTCGCAGCAATTGCGCTCGCCAAACTCCCTAGCTACTCAGACCTGGGAAGGGAACAAAGCCCAAGTTCAACCAAATCCGAGACTCGGAGGGCTTCCTGAGCGCAAAACCTGAGCGGCTTAGGACCGGAGAGGTGCATGAAGCCTCGGGCAGGCCCCAGACGGTTATCCCGCAGAGTAACGGACAGCCTGAGCAGTGTGCGCCATGAGAAGGGGAAAGCCCAGTGCAGAATCCACCACGCCCACCCCTGTGTCAAGACGGAAATTGGACACGGAAGAGACCAGCAAACAGAGGAAGTCAAACAGAGGGAACTGCCTTGGTAGCGACCCCACACAGCCCACAATGACAGAGAAAGCGCCAGTCATACCGTTACTACTTTTATGATCAAATTTTTTTTGGGGGGTTTGATGTGGAAGTGTGATTTTTTTTAAGAATTTTTTTTCTTTTAAATTTTTTTTTGAAAAAAATTTGTTTTTTCTTCTTTTCTTTTTGTCTTTTTTTTTCTAAACTTGCTTAAATTTTGAAGTCCTCTATATCTCGATTTATTATTTTTATAACCTAATATTACTTTTCAAAAACAAACAAACAAACAAAAACCCTATCTTTAAAGCAAACGCTGTATATAGTCCTTTTGGTGGTGGAAGCTGTTGTCTTTTAATAATTCTGGAGTCTTTTATTTTATCTTTTTTCTATTTTTTTAATTTTTTCTCTTTTTTTACTTTAATAGTCTATCTTTGAAAATCCAATCTCTACTCCAGATTTTTAATCTCGGCATTTTGGTATTTGTTGCCAATTTTGTACTTCTAAAAACCTAATCTTCAGTACCCAGTTCTACATGAGTGTGAGATTATGGGCTTGACCACTCTCTCCCCTTTGGAATCTCTCTTTTCTCCACCTGGTGGCTTCTGTCTCCTCCCTCCCCCTCCTCTTCTCTACCCAGAGAAGAGGGTAGAGAAGGTGTGTTCCAGAAGGTGGAGAACTCTCAGGGAACTGGTCACTGGCTGGAACTGTATCCCTCCATTGCATCTCCCTCTTTTATCCTCCTGGCCACCTCTATCTACTTCCTCCTTCTCCTCTTCCATGTATAACTCTGTGACCACCTCTGAGAGGTCCAAACTTTGGAGCACACACAAGAAAGTGGTTACGGGCTAGCTTGCACTTTCCTCTTTTGATTCCATCTCATCCCATTCCACTCACCTCTAACTACCCCCTCCCTCTTCTCTCCTCCAGGTAACTCAGCGATTCTCTAGGGGCAACCCTCAAGGTGGAAAAACCTATCATCATTAACCTAGATGTTTTAACATTAGTGCTGTATAGATGGAGAAATCATGAGGCTATTGTAAAAATAAATCTGAAAACCAGAATCAGGAGGCATAAGTCCAAATCCTGAGATCATCAGAGAATTCACCCAAGAGCCAACAAGTTCCAGAGCAAGACATACCACGCAAATTCTCCAGCAACACAAGAACAAGCCCCTGAGCTTCAATATACAGGCAGCTCAAAATACTCCAAAACCATTGACGTCTCATAACCCATTACTAGACACTTCACAGAACTCAAGAGAGAGGAAATCCAGCTCCACCCACCAGAACTCCAACACAAGCCTCCCTAATCAAGAAACTTTGACAAGCCACTGATATAACCCCACACACAGAGAGGAAGCTCTATAATAAACAGAATTCCACAAATTCCCACAGAGGAATAAACGGCAGGTAAAGGAACAGGAGACATGCCCACCAAACCAAACAAAAGAGGAAGAGATAGGGAATCTACCTGAGAAAGAATTTCAAATACTGATAGTGAAAATGATCCAAAATCTTGAAATCAAAATGGAATCACAGATAAATAGCCTGGGGTCAAGGATTGAGAAGATGCAAGAAAGGTTTAACAAGGACCTAGAAGAAATAAAAAGTCAACATATAATGAATAATGCAATAAATGAGATCAGAAACACTCTGGAGGCAACAAATAGTAGAATATCGGAGGCAGAAGATAGGATTAGTGAAACAGAAGATAGAATGGTAGAAATAAATGAATCAGCGAGGGAAAAAGAAAGATGAATTAAAAGAAATGAGGACAACCTCAGAGACCTCCAAGACAATATGAAACGCTCCAACATTCGAATTATAGGAGTCCCAGAAGAAGAAGACAAAAAGAAAGACCATGAGAAAATACTTGAGGAGATAATAGTTGAAAACTTCCCTAAAATGGGGAAGGAAATAATCACCCAAGTCCAAGAAACCCAGAGAGTGCCAAACAGGATAAACCCAAGGCGGAACACCCCAAGACATATTTTAATCAAACTAACAAAGACCAAACACAAAGAACAATTATTAAAAGCAGCAAGGAAAAACAACAAATAACACACAAGGGGATCCCCATAAGAATAACTGCAGATCTCTCAATAGAAACTCTTCAGGCCAGGAGGGAATGGCAAGACATACTTAAAGTGATGAAAGATAACAACCTTCAGCCAAGACTACAGTACCCAGCAAGGATCTCATTCAAATATGAAGGAGAAATCAAAAGCTTTACAGACAAGCAAAAGCTGAGAGAATTCAGCACCACCAAACCAGCTCTTCAACAAATACTAAAGGATAGACTTTAGACAGGAAACACAAAAAGGGCGTATAAACCCGAACCCAAAACAAAAAGTAAATGGCAACAGGAGCATACTTATCAACAATTACCTTAAATGTAAATGGGTTGAATGCCCCAAACCAAAAGGCAAAGACTGGCTGAATGGATACAAAAACAAGATCCCTATATATGCTGCTTACAAGAGACCCACCTCAAAACAACGGACACATACAGACTGAAAGTGAAGGGCTGGAAAAAGATATTCCATGCAAATAAAGACCAAAAGAAAGCAGGAGTAGCAATACTCATATCCAACAAAAATAGACTTTAAAACAAAGGCTGTGAAAAGGGACAAAGAAGGCCACTACATAATGATTAAAGAATCAATCCAAGAAGAAGATATAACAATTATAAATATATATGCACCCAACATAGGAGCACTGCAATACGTAAGACAAATGCTAACAAGCATGAAAGGGGAAATTAACAATAACACAATAATAGTGGGAGACTTTAATACCCCACTCAGACCTATGGACAGATCAACTAAACAGAAAATTAACAAAGAAATGCAAACATTAAATGATACAATAGGTCAGTTAGACCTAATTGATATCTATAGGACATTTCACCCCAAAACAATGAATTTCAACTTTTTCTCAAGTGCACACGAAACCTTTTCCAGGATAGATCACATCCTGGGTCATAAATCTAACCTTGATAAATTCAAAAAAATCGAAATTATTCCAAGCATCTTCTCTGACCATAATGCACTAAGGTTAGATCTCAATTACAGGAGAAAAACTATTAAAAATTCCAACATTTGGAGGCTGAACAACACCCTGCTGAATAATCAACAAATCACAGAAGAAATCAAAAAAGAAATCAAAATGTACATCAAAACGAATGAAAATGAAAACACATCTACACAGAACCTGTGGGACACTATAAAAGCAGTGCTAAGAGGAAAGTTCATAGCAATACAGGCATACCTCAAGAAACAAGAAAAAAGTCAAATAAATAACCTAACTCTACACCTAAAGCAACTAGAAATGGAAGAAATAGAGAACCCCAGAGCTAGTAGAAGGAAAGAAATCCTAAAAATTAGGGCAGAAATAAATGCAAAAGAAACAAAAGAGACCATAGCAAAAATCAACAAAGCCAAAAGCTGGTTCTTTGAAAGGATAAATAAAATTGACAAACCATTAGCCAGACTCATCAAGAAACAAAGAGAAAAAAATCAAATCAATAAAATTAGAAATGAAAATGGAGAGATCACGACAGACAACACAGAAATACAAAGAATCATAAGAGACTACTATCAGCAATTATATGCCAATAAATGGACAACTTGGAAGAAATGGACAAATTCTTAGAAAAGTACAACTTTCCAAAACTGAACCAGGAAGAAATAGAAAATCTTAACAGACCCATCACAAGCATGGAAATTGAAACTGTAATCAGAAACCTTCCAGCAAACAAAAGCCCAGGTCAGACGGCTTCACAGCTGAATTCTACCAAAAATTTCGAGAAGAGCTACACCTATCTTACTGAAGCTATTCCAGAAAATTGAAGAGAAAGGTAAACTTCCAAACTCATTCTGTGAGGCCACCATCACCCTAATACCTAAACCTGACAAAGACACCACAAAAAAGAAAACTACAGGCCAATATCACTGATGAACATAGATGCAAAAATCCTTAACAAAATCCTAGCAATCAGAATCCAGCAACACATTAAAAAGATCATACACCACGACCAAGTGGGCTTTATCCCAGGGATGCAAAGATTCTTCAATATCCGCAAATCAATCAATGTAATTCACCACATTAACAAACTGAGAAATAAAAACATATGGTTATCTAAATAGATGCAGAAAAAGCCTTTGACAAAATTCAACATCCATATATGATAAAAACTCTCCAGAAAGCAGGAATAGAAGGAACATACCTCAACATAATAAAAGCTATATATGACAAACCCACAGCTAACATTATCCTCAATTGTGAAAAATTGAAAGCATTTTCCCTAAAGTCAGGAACAAGACAAAGGTGTCCACTTTCACCACTATATTCAATATAGTTCTGGAAGTTTTGGCCACAGCAATCAGAGCAGAAAAAGAAATACAAGGAATCCAAATTGGAAAAGAAGAAGTAAAACTCTCACTGTTTGCAGATGGCATGATCCTCTACATAGAAAATCCTAAAGACTCGACCAGAAAACTATTAGAACTAATCAATGAATATAGTAAAGTTGCAGGATATAAAATCAACACTCAGAAATCCCTTGCATTTCTATACACTAATTAATGAGAAAGTAGAAAAAGAAGTTAAGGAAACAATTCCATTCACCATTGCAACGAAAAGAATAAAACAGTTAGGAATATACCTACCTAAAGAAACTAAAGACCTATATATTGAAAACTATAAAACACTGATGAAAGAAATCAAAGAGGACACTAATAGATGGAGAAATATACCATGCTCATGGGTCGAAAGAGTCAATATAGTGAAAATGAGTATACTACCCAAAGCAATCTACAGATTCAATGCAATTCCTATCAAGTTACCAGCAGTATTTTTCACAGAACTAGATCAAATAATCTCAAGATTTGTATGGAAATACAAAAACCCTCGAATAGCAAAAGCAATCTTGAGAAAGAAGAATGGAACTGGAGGAATCAACTTGCCTGACTTCAGGCTCTACTACAAAGCCACAGTCATTAAGACGGTATGGTACTGGCACAAAGACAGAAATATAGATCAATGGAACAAAATAGAAAGCCCTGAGAAAAATCCACACACCTATGGACACCTTATCTTCAACAAAGGAGGCAAGAATATACAATGGAGTAAAGACAGTCTCTTTAACAGGTGGTGCTGGGAAAACTGGTCAACCACTTGCAAAAGAATGAAACTAGACCTCTTTCTAACACCATACACAAAAATAAACTCAAAATGGGTTAAAGATCTAAATGGAAGACCAGAAACTATAAAACTCCTAGAGGAAAACATAGGCAAAACACTCTCCGACAATCACAGCAGGATCCTCTATGATCCACCTCCCAGTATAATGGAAATAAAAATAAACAAATGGGATCTAATTAAAATTAAAAGCTTCTGCACAACAAAGGAAACTATAAGCAAGGTGAAAAGACAGTCTTCTGAATGGGAGAAAACAATAGCAAATGAAACAACTGACAAACAACTAATCCCAAAGATATACAAATAATTTATGCAGCTCAACTCCAGAAAAATAAACGAACCAATCAAAAAATGGGCCAAAGAACTAAATAGGCATTTCTCCAAGGAAGACATGTGGATGGCTAACAAACACATGAAAAGATGCTCAACATCACTCATTATCAGAGAAATGCAAATCAAGACCACAATGAGGTACCATTTCACACCAGTCAGAATGGCTGCGATCCAAAAGTCTACAAGCAATAAATGCTGGAGAGGATGTGGAGAAAAGGGAACCCTCTTACACTGCTGGTGGGAATGCAAACTAGTACAGCCACTATGGAAAACAGTGTGGAGATTCCTTAAAAAATTGCAAATAGAACTGCCTTATGACCCAGCAATCCCACTGCTGGGCATACACACCGAGGAAACCAGAAGTGAAAGAGACACATGTACCCCAATGTTCACTGCAGCACTGTTTATAATAGCCAGGACTTGGAAACAACCTAGATGTCCATCAGCAGATGAATGGATAAGAAAGCTGT
The DNA here is from genome assembly GCA_917880005.1 of Nanger dama. Classification (NCBI taxonomy): domain Eukaryota; kingdom Metazoa; phylum Chordata; class Mammalia; order Artiodactyla; family Bovidae; genus Nanger; species Nanger dama. The sequence goes on along the minus strand of CAKJTW010000025.1, from coordinate 20,592,709 downwards.
GGTACATATACACAATGGAGTATTACTCAGCCCTTAAAAAGAATAAATTTGACTCAGTTCTAATGAGATGGATGAAACTGGAGCTGATTATACAGAGTGAATTAAGCCAGAAAGAAAAACACCAATACAGTATACTGACACATATATATGGAATTCAGAAAGATAGTAATGATGACCCTCTATGTGAGACAACAAAAGAGACACAGAGGTATAGAATCGACTTTTGGACTCTGAGGGAGAGGGAGAGGGTGGGATGATTCAGGAGAATGGCATTGAAACATGTATACTATCATGTAAGAAATGAAGTGCCAGTCTATGTTCAATACAGGATACAGGATGCTTGGGGCTGGTGTACGGGAGGATCCAGGGAGATGATATGGGGTGGGAGGTGGGAGGGGGCTTTGGCATAGGGAGATCGTGCACACCTGTGGCTGATTCATGTCAATGTATGGCAACACCAATATAGTATTGTAATGTAGAATAAATAACAAACAAACAAACAGTATAACACTGGAGAAAGTGAACGTGGCTCAGTCATGTCTGACTCTTTGCAACCCCATGAACTATACAGTCCGTGTGATTCTCTAGGCCAGAATACTGGAGTGGGTGGCCATGCCCTTCTCCAGGGGATCATCCCAACCCAAGGATTGAAACCAGGTCTCCTGCATTGCAGGCATATTCTTTACCAGCTGAGCCACAAGGGAATAAATAGACAAATTGACCAACGGAAGAGAATAAGAGACCAGAAATAAATCCATACATTAATAATTTATAACCAGTTAATCTTTGACAAAAGTGCCTATATTATAGCAATAGTCTCTTCAGTAAATGGTTTTGGTAAAACTGGATATACACATGTAGAAGAATGAAATCAGATCCTTATCTCATACCATCTACTAAAATCACCTCAAAATGGATTAAAGACTTAAATATGAGTTAAAACTGTAGAATTACTAGTAGAAAACAGGAAAAAGCTTTCTGACACTGGTCTTGACAATGACTTTTCGTGATAACAAAAGCAAAAATGGGCAATTCAGCTTGCACCAAACTAAAAAGTTTCTGTCCAGCAAAGAGAATAATAGCATGAAGGGAATGACTATGGAATGGGAGAAAATATTTGTAAAACATATATATGGTCTGAAAGAGATGGGAATACCACACCACCTGACCTGCCTCTTGAGAAATCTGTATGCAGGCCAGGAAGCAACAGTTAGAACTGGACATGGAACAACAGACTGGTTTCAATTAGTAAAAGGAGTACGTCAAGGCTGTATATTGTCACCCTGCTTATTTAACTTATATGCAGAGTACATCATGAGAAACGCTGGACTGGAAGAAACACAAACTGGAATCAAGATTGCCGGGAGAAATATCAATAACCTCAGATATGCAGATGACACCACCCTTATGGAAGAAAGTGAAGAGGAACTAAAAGCCTCTTGATGAAAGTAAAAGATGAGAGTGAAAAAGTTGGCTTACCTCAACATCCGGAAAACAAAGATCATGGCATCCAGTCCCATCACTTCATGGCAAATAGATGGGGGAACAGTGGAAACAGTGTCAGACTTTATTTTGGGGGCTCCAAAATCACTGCAGATGGTGATTGCAGCCATGAAATTAAAAGACACTTACTCCTTGGAAGAAAAGTTATGACAAACCTAGACAGCACATTGAAAAGCAGAGACATTACATTGCTGACTAAGGTCCGTCTAGTCAAGGCTATGGTTTTTCCAGTAGTCATGTATGGATGTGAGAGTTGGACTGTGAATAAGGCTGAGCGCCGAAGAATTGATGCTTTTGATCTGCGGTGTTGGAGAAGACTCTTGAGAGTCCCTTGGACTGCAAGGAGATCCAACCAGTCCATTCTGAAGGAGATCAACCCTGGGTGTTCTTTGGAAGGAATGATGCTGAAGCTGAAACTCCAGTACTTTGGCCACCTCATGCGAAGAGTTGACTCATTGGAAAAGACTTTGATGCTGGGAGGGATTGGGGGCAGGAGGAGAAGGGGACGACAGAGGATGAGATGGCTAGATGGCATCACTGACTCAATGGACGTGAGTCTGAGTGAACTCTGGGAGTTGGTGATGGACAGGGAGGCCTAGTGTGCTGCGATTCATGGGGTCGCAAAGAGTCGAGCATGACTGAGCGACTGAACTGAACTAAACTGAAAGGAACTCAAACAACTGAATGGCAAAAAAATAAATATCCCATTAAAAAAAATCGGCGAAAGACCTGAATAGACATTTTCCAAAAAGGATATACAAATAGCCAATAGGTACTTGAGAAAAAAAAAGCTAAACATAACTAATCATCAGGAACATATATATCAAAACTACATTTAGATATCACCTAACATCTGTTAAAATGGCTATTATAAAATAAAATAAAATATTGGTGAGGATATGGAGAATAGGGAAACTTGTATACTATTGGTGAGGGTATAAATTAATACTACTATTATGCAAAGCAGTATGGAGTCTCCTCAAAGAGTTACAAGTTGTACTACCATTTGCTTCTGGGTATATATTTAAAGGAAATGAAATCAGTCTCTCATAAAGCTATCTCTGTTCCCACGTTCATGTAGCATTATTCACAATAGCCAAGATAATGGAATCAACCTAAGTGTCTATGATATATGATGGAAAAAAAATGTGGTATATTCATAAAGTACTATTCAGCTTTAAAACAGAAGAACACCCTGTCACATGCTACAGTAAGGATGAATCTCAAGGATATTACACTAAGTGAAATGAGCCAGGCACAGAAAGAAAATGGTACAAGATCTCATTTATTGAATTCATAGGGTAATAGAATAGAATGATATTAGGGGTTCAAGATTAGAGAAATATGAAGAGATTTGGGGAAAATGGTACAAAGTTTTAGCTATGCAGGATGAATAACTTCTGGAGATCTAATGTACAGCATGGTGAACATAGTTAATAATATTATATTTTACACTTAAATTTTTTAAGAGAGTAGATCTTAAATGTTCTCTCCATATACCCTCAAAAATAACTATGTAAGGTGATGGATATGTTAATTAATTATATTTTGATAATAATTTCACAATGTATACACATTAAACATCACATTATGCATCATAAATATATAACTTTTTGTTTGCCAATTGTACCTATATAAAGCTGGAGAAAAAGTACACAACAACAACAACAACAAAGGATACTTTCAAAACATAAAAGGACATCTGTGGCAACTTCAACTAACATAAAATATAAGGAAATAAGGGCTGAAGTTTTTAATTTTGAATACCATGACATTTGAAATTTCTTTTATGGCTATTAATGTTTTTCAGCTCAATTCAGTTCAGTTCAGTTGTTCAGTTGTGTCCGATTCTTTGCGAACCCATGGACTGCAGCACACCAGGTTTACCTATCCATTGTCAACTCCTGGAGTTTACTCAAACTCATGTCCATTGAGTCAATGATGCTATCCAACCATCTCATCCTGTCATCCCCTTCTCCTGCCTTTAATCTTTCCCAGCATCAGGGTCTTTTCAAATGAGTCAGTTCTTCGCATCAAGTGACCAACATATTGGAGTTTCAGTTTCAGCATCAGTCCTTCCAATGAATATTTAGGACTGATTTGTGGAAAAATCTGAAAGAGATGGGAATACCAGACAACCTGATCTGCCTCTTGAGAAACCTATATGCAAGTCAGGAAGCAACCGTTGGAACTGGACATGGTACAACAGACTGGTTCCAAATAGGAAAAGGAGTATGTCAAGGCTGTATATTGTCACCCTACTTATTTAACTTATATACAGAGTACATCATGAGAAAGAAGCACAAGTTGGAATCAAGATTACCAGGAGAAATATCAATAACCTCAGATATGCAGATGATACCACCGTTATGGCAGAAAGTGAAGAGGAACTAAAAAGCCTCTTAATGAGAGTGAAAGAGGAGAGTGAAAAAGTTGGCTTAAACCTCAACATTCAGAAAACAAAGATCATGGCATCTGGTCCCATCACTTCATGGCAAATAGATGGGGAAACAGTGGAAACAGTGTCAGACTTTTTTTGGGCTCCAAAATCACTGCAGATGGTGATTGCAACCATAAAATTAAAAGACGCTTACTCCTTGGAAGAAAAGTTATGACCAACCTAGACAGCATATTCAGAAGCAGAGATATTACTTTGCCAACAAAGGTCAATCTAGTCAGGGCTATGGTTTTTCCAGTGGTCATATATGGATGTGAGAGTTAGACTGTGAAGAAGGCTGAATGCCAAAGAATTGATGCTTTTGAAGTGTGGTGTTGGAGAAGACTCTTGAGAGTCCCTTGGACTGCAAGGAGATCCAACCAGTCCATTCTGAAGGAGATCAGCCCTGGGATTTCTTTGGAGGAAATGATGCTGAAGTTGAAACTCCAGTACTTTGGCCACCTCATGCGAAGAGCTGGCTCACTGGAAAAGACTCTGATGCTGGGAGGGATTAGGGCCAGGAGGAGAAGGGGACGACAGAAGATGAGATGGCTGGATGACATCACTCACTCGATGGACATGAGTTTGAGTGAACTCTGGGAGTTGGTGATGGACAGGGAGGCCTGGTGTGCTGTAATTCATGGGGTCACAAAGAGTTGGACATGACTGAGCAACTGAGCTGAACTGAACTGAACTTCCTTTAGGATGGACTGGTTGGATCTCCTGGCAGTCCAAGGGACTCTCAAGAGTCTTCTCCAACATCACAGTTCAAAAGCACAGTTCAAAGGCTGATAATTTTGGATCCTATCTAAAAATCTTTGTATTCCCTAGGATAAAAAATGATATTCTGTATGCCCCACAAGAAATTTTATTGATGGAATGTTTATGTTTAGGTCTGTTACCTACCTCTAATTGATTATTTTATAGTTTGAATTCTTGATAGATACTTGTTCCAGCATTATTTGTTGAAAAAACTGTCCTTTCCCCATTGAATTACCTTTACATCTTTGTTAAAAATAAATTGATCACCTATGTGTGGGTTCCTTTCTGTACATCTTTATTCTGTTCATTGATTTATTTGTCTTTCTTTGTACCAGTACTGCAAAGACTTGATATTATAGGTTTATAATAAGTTTAATAATGAGTTAGTGGAAATTATCTAAATTGATTTATATTTTTCAAGCTTGTTTTGGCTCTTCCAGTTCCTTTACATTTCCATATCAGCTTAGAATCCTCTTGTCAACTTTTCCAAAATTTTTGCCTGGATTTTGTATGGAATAACATTAATCTGTAAACTGACTGGTAAGAATTGATATCTAAATAACACTGAGTCTTCTAATCCACCATATCTCTGTAGTACATCTTCCTCAGTTTCTCTCTGCAGTGAGTGCTTTGCAGCTTTCAGTATGAAAATGTTGCACATCTTGTTAATTTTCTTTCAGTTATTTTATATTTTTAATATATTATAAATGATGTTTTAAAATATGCTTTCCAATTATTTCTTTGTTGGTGAATAGAAATATAATTGGTTTGTGGGACTTCCTGGTGGTCTAGTGGCTAATTATCCATGCTCCCAATGCAGGACACCCGAGTTTGATTCCTTGCCAGGGTACTAAATCCCGCATGCTATAACTAAGAGTTTGCATGCTGCAACTAAAGATCCTCACATGCCACAACTAAAAACCTGTCTTTCACAACTTAAAATTCCACATGTCACAACTAAGACCCAGTGCAGCCAAACTAATAAATATTTTTTAAAAATGAAATGTAATTGGTTTGTGTGATCTGACACAACGTGATAGCGTGGGAAGTCCTCTTGTTAATTTTATTAGTTATTTTGTGGATTTCTTAGGATTTTTATAGTTATTTACCATACACAATCTGTTTGTGAAAAATATAGTTTTCTTTTTTCCAACTATAATGCCTTTTATTTATTTCCCTTGCCTTATTGTACTGCCTGGGACACCCATAACAATATCATACAGAGTGGTTATAGTGAACATTCTTGCCTTGCTCTTTTTTTTAATTAAAAAAATTATTTTATTTATGTATAATTGATCTACAATGTTGTGTTAATGTTTCTGTACAGCAAAGTGATTCAGATATATACATACACTTTCTTTTTCATATTCTTTTCCATTACAGTTTATAACAGGATATTACTTATAGCTCTCTGTGCTATACCATAGGACCTTATTATTTATCCATTAAATATATTACAGTTTAATCTTCTAACCCTAAATTTCCAATCCATCTCTCTCCCACTCCCCCATCCCCTTGGAAATCACAAGTCTGTTCTATATGTCAATGAACCTGTTCTGTTTCATAGATAAGTTCATTTGTGTCATATTTTAGGTTCAACATGTAAGTGATATAATAAAGTATTTATCTTTCTCTTTATGATTTACTTCACTTAGTAGGATGATCTCTAGGTTTGTCCATGTTGCTGCAAATGGTATTACTTCATTTGTTTTAATAGCTGACTAGTATTCCATTGCATATATGTACTACATCTTCTTTATCCATTTATCTGCTGAGGGATATTCAGATTGTTTCCTTGTCTTGGCTATTGTGAATAACACTGCTGTGAACACTGCGGTACATGTTAACTTTTCTAATTATAGTTTTGTCTGGATATATGCACAGGAGTGGGATTGCTGGATCATATGGCAACTTTCATTTGTGGTTTTTTGAGGAACTTCCATACTGCATTCCATAATGGCTGTTCCAATTCACATTCCCATCACAGTGTAGGAATGTTCCTTTCCTCCACACCATCTCCACTATTTGTAGATTTTTTTAATGATGTCTATTCTGACTGGTGTGAGGTAGTAACTCATTGTAGTTTTGATTTGTATTTCTCTAATAATTAATACCACAGCCATGAAATTTATTTATTTATTTATTTATTGGTTTTTTTTTAAAATTTATTTATTTTTTTAATTACAATACTGTATTTGTTTTGCCATACATTGACACGGATCAGCCATAAAAACACTTACTCCTTGGAACAAAAGTTATGACCAACCTAGATAGCATATTGAAAAGCAGAGACATTACTTTGGGTCACAGAGTTGGACATGACTGAGTGACTGACCTGAACTGAACTGAAATGACCTGAATAATTAATAGTGTTGAGCATCCCTTCATGTGCCTGTTGTTCATCTGTATGTATTCTTTGGCCATCTGTATGTATTTAGGCCATCTGCCTATTTTTGATTGGGTTGTTTGTTTTTTGATGTTGTTGAATTGTGTGAGTTGTTGTATATTTGGTAATTAAGTCCTTCTTGGTAACATCATTTGCAAATATTTCCTCCCATTCTGTAGGTTGTTTTTTTCATTTTGTTTCCTTAGCTGTACAAAATTTGTAAGCTTGATTGAGTCCCATTTTCTTATTTTTGCTTTTATTTCTGTTGCTTGGGGAAACTGACCTAAGAAAATATTGGTATGATTTATGTCAGAGACTATTTAGCCTGTGTTCTCTTTTGGGAGTTTTATGGTATCATATCTTATGTTTAAGTCTTTAAAGCTATTTTCAGCTTATTTTTGTGTATGCTGTAAGAGTGTATTTTAACTTCATTGATTTACATGCAGCTATCCAACTTTCCCAGCACTGCTTGCTGAAGAAATTGTCATTTTTCCATTATATGTTTTTGCCTACCCGTCAAAGATTAATTACCATAGGTGTACAAGTTTATTTCTAGGCTCTCTATTCTGCTCCATTGATCTATATGTCTTTTTTCATGCCAATACCACACTGTTTAAATTACTACAGCTTTGTAGTATTGTCTGATATCTGTGACGGGTCTAATGCTTGCTTTGCTCTTTTTCATCAATTTGCGTTGGTATTTCTGAGTCTTTATGGAAAGCCTTTGACTGTGTGGATCACAATAAACTGTGGAAAATTTTGAAAGAGATGGGAATACCAGATCACCTCACCTGCCTCTTGAGAAATTTTTATGCAGGTCAAGAAGCAACAGTTAGAACTGGACATGGAACGAGAGACTGGTTCCAAATAGGAAAAGGAGTACATCAAGGCTGTATATTGTCACCCTGCTTATTTAACTTCTATGCAGAGTACATCATGAGAAACACTGGATGAAGCACAAGCTGGAATTAAGATTGCCAGGAGAAATATCAATAACCTCAGATATGCAAATAATACCACCCTTATGGCAGAAAGTGAAGAGGAACTAAAAAGCCTCTTGATGAAAGTGAAAGAGGAGAGTGAAAAAGTTGACGTAAAGCTCAACATTCAGAAAACGAAGATCATGGCATCCAGTCCCATCAGTTCATGGCAAATAGATGGGGAAACAGTGGAAACAGTGGCTGATGTTATTTTTCTGGGCTCCAAAATCACTGCAGATAGTGACTGCAGCTATGAAATTCAATGATGCTTACTCCTTGGAAGGAATGTTATGACCAACCTAGACAGCATAATCAAAGGCAGAGACATTACTTTGCCAATAAAGGTCCATCTAGTCGAAGCTATGTTTTTTCCAGAAGTCATGTATGGATGTGAGAGTTGGACTTAAAGAAAATTGAGCAACAAAGAATTGATGCTTTTGAACTGCGGTGTTGAAGAAGATTCCTGAGAGTCCCTTGGACTGCAAGGAGATCAACCAGTCCATTCTAAAGGAGATCAATCCTGAACATTCATTGGAAGGACTGATGTTGAAGCTGAAACTCCAATACTTTGTCCTCCTGATGCAAAGAACTGACTCATTGGAAAAGACCCTGATGCTGGGAAAGATTGATGGCACCAGAGAACTGATGGTTTTGAACTTCAGTGCTGAATAAGACTCTTGATGGTCCCTTGGACTGCAAGGAAGTCAAACCAGTCAATCCTAAAGGAAATCAGTCCTGAATATTAATTGGAAGGACTGATGCTGAAGCTGAAACTCCAATAATTTGGCTACTTGATGTGAAGAGCTGATTCATTGAACAAACCCTGATGCTGGGGAAAATTGAAGGCAGGAGGAGAAGGGGACGATAGAGGATGAGATGGCTGGATGGCATCACCAACCCAATGGACATGGGTCTGAGCACATGCCAGGAGTTGGTGATGGACAGGGAAGCCTGTCATGTTGCAGTTCATGGGGTCGCAAAGAGTCGGACACGACTGAATGACTGAACTGATAAATTTTAGTATTATTTGTCTACTTCTGTGAAAAACGTCTTGATAATTTGAGAGGGATCATTTCTTTGTGTAGTATGGCCATTTTAACACTATTAATCCTTCCAATCCAAGAGTATGAGATACCTTTTCATTTTTTTGAATCATCGTCAATTTCCTTTTAAAATGTTTTATAGGTCTCAGCACATAAGACTTTCACCTTCTTGGTCTGGTTTATTGGTAACATGTTTCAGGGAAGAAGACAATTCTGACTACATGTTGGAAACTGTTTCTTTGACTTGCTTTTCATTGCTCTTGCTATTACAGTCGTACTTAATGGCTTGTCTGGAGGACTCTGCCCTCTGCTTGCCTGTAAACTAAAGTGCCTTTGCTCAGCTCATGGAGAGAGTCTGTCCCTGCCCACTCACTAATAGAAAAGATTGCTGTTGTCACTGTTGTTGTTCAGTTATTCAGTCGTGTCTGACTCTGTGACTCTATAGACTGCAGCACGCCAGGCTTCCTGTCCTTCACCATCTCCCGGCATATACTCAGACCCATGTCCATGGAGTCAGTGATGCCATCCAACCATCTCATCCTCTGTTGTCCCCTTTTCCTCCTGCCTTCAATCTTTCCCAGCATCAGGGTTTTTTTTTTTCCTAATGAGTCAGCCCTTCACATCAAGTAGCCAAATTATTGGAGTTTCAGCTTCAGCATCAGTCCTTCCAATGAATATTCAGGACTGATTTCCTTTAGGATTGACTGGTTTGACCTCCTTGTGGTCCAAGGGACTCTCAAGAGTCTTAGTTAGCACTGCAGTTCAAAACCATCAGTTCTTTGGTGCTCAGCTTTCTTTATAGTCCAACTCTCACATCCACACATGACTACAGGAAAACCACAGCTTTGACTAGACAGACATTTGTTGGCTAAGTAGTGCCCCGGCTTTTTAACATGCTGTCTAGGTTGGTCATAACTTTCTTTCCAAGGAGTAAGTGTCTTTGAATTTCATGGCTGTAGTCACCATCTGCAGTGATTTTGGAGCCCAAGAAATTAAAGTCTGTCACTGTTTCCATTGTTTCCCCATCTATTTGCCATGAAGTGATGGGACCAGACTTTAATTTCTTGGGCTCCCAAATCACTGCAGATGGTGACTGCAGCCATGAAATTCAAAGATGTTTACTCCTTGTAGGAAAAATTATGACCAACCTAGACAGCATATTAAAAAGCAGAGACATTACATTACCAACAAAGCTCCATCTAGTGAAAGCTATGGTTTTTCCTGTAGTCATGTATGGATGTGAGAGTTGGACTATAAAGAAAGCTGAGCACCGAAGAATTGATGCTTTTGAACTGTGGTGTTGGAGAAGACTCTTGAGAGTCCCTGGACTGCAAGGAGATCCAAGCAGTCCATCCTAAAGCAAATCAGCCCTGAATATGCATTGAAATGACTGATGCTGAAGCTAAACTCTTAATACTTTGGACTGCTGATGTGAAGAACTGACTCATTTGAAACATTTGAAAAGACCTTGAGTCTGGGAAAGATTGAAGGTGGGAGGAGAAGGGGATGACAGAGGATGAGATGGTTGCATGGCATCATCAACTCAATGCACATGAGTTTGAGTAAACTCCCGGAGTTGGTGATGGACTGGGAAGCCTACTGTGCTGCAGTTAAAGGGTTCAAAAGGAGTTGGACATGACCAAGTGACTGAACTGAACTGATGGGGCCAGATGCCATGACCTTAGTTTTCTGAATGTTGAGATTTAAGCCAGCTTTTTACTGAAAAGATTAATGCACCCCTTCCAAAGGCAAGCCATTCCCTTGGAGATGTTGTCCAAGACTGAAGACCCTTTTGCTTTGCTTCCCCTCTCTATTTTGCCTTTTGACTTTCATTCTTCATTGCTTTCTTCTCTTTGTTCTATAAAAGAATCTGGCATCCAGACCCCACTGAGATGGTTATTTTGAGGCATGGGTCTGCTGTCTTCTTGTGCTGGTTTCCTAGTTAAAGTATTTCCCTTGCCTCAGCCCCCTTGTCTCTCAGATTCATTGGCCTGTTGTGCAGCAAGCAGAGCAAACTTGGACTCAGTAACAAGTATTTTGGGGGTTCTTTTGGATGCAATTTTCAAAGGGATTTTTTTTTTTACATTCAGTTTCTGATATTTCATTGTTAAAGAAATATATTGCCTTATTCTTGAACTTATAAAAGGAAAGCAAGTCTTTAAACTATCTTTTTGTTGCTATTTCCTTTTGCCCATATCCCTACATTCTGCCTTTTTCTAGTCTATATATAGAAGGAATTGAAATAAATATATCTTTAAAAAATTTTAACTGTGTCAAAATTGTTTAAATTTACCATCATAACCAATTTTAAGTGTAAAATTCAGTTATGTTAAGCATATTCACATTATAGGGCATCGGATCTCGAGAACTTATTCATCTCGCAAAACTGAAACTCTGTAGCCAATGTATGATATTCCTTGTTCCCTCCATCATTGGAAACCAACTTTCTATTTTCAACTTTTATAATTTTGACTACTTCATCTGGGTAGAAATCAAATAGCATTTGTTCTTTTGTGACTTCCTTACTTAGTATAATGTTCCATTTGTCCTTTTGTGACTAGCTTCCTTAGTATAATGTCCTTGAGGTTCATTCATGTAGCATGGGACAAGAATTCCCTTCTCTTCTAAAGCTGCAGGATATTCCATTTTGTATACACCACATTTCCTTTATCCTTTCAGTTGTTAATATGCCATTTGGATTACTTCTTTCTCTTGTCTATTGTGAGTAATGCTGCATTAAACATGAGTATAGAGGTATCTCTTTAAGGTAATACTTTGAATTCTCTTAGACATATACCCAGAGGTGGGGTTACTAGTCATCTGGTAGTTCTATTGTTAATATTTGAGGAGGCTATTTAATGTTCTAATAGTGGCCACACTATTTTACATTCTCAGTAAACAGTGCACAAGGATTTCAACTTCTCTGTCCTCGCCAGCACTTGGGCATAACCTCTGCTGGACTGAGGGGCTCTTCTTACTTAGATAACCCAGTTATTGAGAAATCAACATTTTTAACTTTCCCATTCCTACTGCCCTGCAAAAAGCAAGCAGGCAGGCAAACGAATGTCATGTTTCTCCTGTTCCACTTTGATCTTGTTCAAATGGCTTAATTAACAACAACCAGTTTTCTATTACTTTTTTAGGTGGTCATGATTAGAAGATGATGAAGTGTAAACCCTTCCCTTACTATCTTCTTAGTTCTAGAAATATGGTATAAAGATGAGTTATTTGTGAGCATGGGATTGAATGAGTAACCTTTGCTGTCATCTGGGAATGGGTTACATAGGATTTCCTGGAAGAGTTGATAGCAGAGTTGAATTTAGGAGGTTAGTAGGGGCACCCACATAAGTATGTGAAAGAAAAGCCTTCCACGATAAGTAGAATAACATATTTAAATTTGGAGTGGTAAAATGTCATTTGGCAGTCAGGAAAAGGTAAGTAGATTGGTTTCATCTGATCATTAAATACGAAAGAAGGAGTAGTAGGTAATAAGGCTGGAATTGTCACAGAAAATTGTTTATGCCAATTTAGGAGGGTTGTTTTTTTTGGGGGGGTGGGGATGGGGGGTTGCTTCCTTCATAGCTCAGTCGGTAAATTATCTGCCTGCAGATAATTCCTGGGTTCAATTCCTGGGTCGGGAAGATCCTCTGGGGAAGGAAATGGCAACCCGCTCCTGTATTCTTGCCTGGAGAATCCCATGGACAGAGGAGCCTAGCGGGCTACAGTCCGTGGGGTCGCAAAGTTGGACACGACTTGGTGACTAAACCACCACCACCAGCTCACATTTTAGGTACTAAAGAAGGATTTTCTTTACCAGGAGAAAAGCAGTATGAATATGGCTTGAATTTTTGAATATCACTTTGGTGAGAGCGAGGAGAAATGATAAAAAATGACTGAAATTTAAGCTCTGGCAATGAAACTGAATAGGATGGGGAACACATGTACACCCATGGCTGATTTATGTGAATGTATGGCAAAACCACTATGGTATTGTAAAGTAATTAGCCTCCAATTAAAATAAATTAAAAAAAAAAGAAAGAAACTGAATGGAAGAGTCGGAGTGCTGAGGGATTAGGATAAATTGATGTGTATTACTTGGGTTATAGCGCCACCTGGTGTTCATTATACCATATAACTTGATTCTGGAAATCAGAATATTTTAAGTGTCCGACTCTGCGATCCTATGAACTGAAGCCCTCCAGGCTCCTCTGTCCATAGAAATCTCCAGACAAAACTTCTGAAATGGGTTGCCATTCCTTCTCCACTGGGTCTTCCTGACCCAGGGATCGAACCCAGGTCTCCTGCCTTGCAGGTATATTCTTTAGCATCTGAGCCACCAGGAAAGCCCCAAATAGTTTAATGTAATTTGAGAAAATTGGGAAAAGAGGAAAATGAGCTCTCAGCAGAGATCGGAATGTGACTTTGCAGGTGCTTAATTGACGTCTTATTTTGATGCATTCTAGAAGTTCCTGGGAGCAGCATGAAAGATGTATCACTTTAAGTCTATGAGGATCTATGGGCATAGATAAATCATGAGGGAAGTGACCTGATGAATATGCGGGGCTGAGAGAATGTTTCTGATCCTTTACTGATCTCCCTAAAGAAAACAGTCATTCATCCTGAGCGGACATAAGTCCGGCCGAGAAATCATTAAACTTTCCCAAAGCAGACTCAAGAGTATCGAAAAGACAACCTTATCTTGTAAGAAGTAGGTTTGTTGCTTAAACTGAAGATTCCATGGAGTCAACTTTTGTAGAGAGGAAAGATAGTTGAACCAAGATTAGCGTTATTGCCCAGGAGGATGTGTTAGTTTGGTAGGCTGCCTGAACCCATTATCAAGGCTTAAACAACAGAAATTTATTTTCTACAAGTGCTGGAGATGGGGCATCTACAATCAAGGGGTTGGCAGGGTTGGTTTCTCTCCCAAGGAGACCACTGAGGCCTGTCTCCTTGGTTTGTAGGTGGTTGCCGTCTACATAGATGGGTGTTTGCATGGCAATCTCTCTGAATGCACCACTCTGGTATGTCTCTGTGTATCCATATATCCTCTTATTAGAAGGACACCATAGTATTAGATTAGGCCTGCCCTAACAAACTCATTTTAACTTGATTATCTCTTTAAAAACGAAAACAAAATAATGCCATTTGCAGCAACATGGATAGACTTAGAAATTGACATACTGAGTGAAATAAGTCAGTCAAAGAAAGACAAATTTATATGATACCATTTCTATGTGGTATCTTAAAAAAGGTATGAAAAAAATTTATTTACAAAGCAGAAGTAGAGTTGTGGATGTAGAAAACAAACTTACAGTTTAGTTCAGTTCAGTTCAGTCCTCAGTCGTGTCCGACTCTTTGTGAACCCATGAATCACAGCACGCCAGGCCTCCTTGTCCATCACCAACTCCCAGAGTTCACTCAGACTCATGTCCATCGAGTCCGTGATGCCATCCAGCCATCTCATCTTCTATCGTCCCCTTCTCCTCCTGCCCCCAATCCCTCCCAGCATCATAGGCTTTTCCAATGAGCCAGCTCTTCGCATGAGGTGGCCAAAGTACTGGAGTTTCAGCTTTAGCATCATTCCTTCCAAAGAAATCTCAGGGCTGATCTCCTTCAGAATGGACTGGTTGGATCTCCTGGCAGTCCAAGGGACTCTCAAGAGTCTTCTCCAACATCACGGTTCAAAAGCATCAATTCTTCGGCGCTCAGCCTTCTTCATAGTCCAACTCTCATTACATGACCACAGGGAAAACCATAGCCTTGACTAGACGGACCTTAGTCGGCAAAGTAATGTCGGACCTTAGTCGGCAAAGTAATGTCTCTGCTTTTGAATATGCTATCTAGGTTGGTCATAACTTTTCTTCCATGGAGTAAGTGTCTTTTAATTTCATGGCTGCAGTCACCATCTGCAGTGATTTTGGAGCCCCCCAAAATAAAGTCTGACACTGTTTCCACTGTTTCCCCATCTATTTGCCATGAAGTGATGGGACCAGATGCTATGATCTTCGTTTTCTGAATGTTGATCTTTAGGCCAACTTTTTCACCCTCCATTTTCACTTTCATCAAGATACTTTTTAGTTCCTCTTCTCTTTCTGCCATAAGGGTGGTGTCATCTACATATCTGAGGTTATTGATATTTCTCCCAGCAATCTTGATTCCAGCTTGTGTTTCTTCCAGTCCAGCATTTCTCATGATGTACTCTGCATAGAAGTTGAATAAGCAGGGTGACATTATACAGCCTTGACGTACTCCTTTTCCTATTTGGAACCAGTGTATTGTTCCATGTCCAGTTCTAACTGTTGCTTCCTGACCTGCATACAGATTTCTCAAGAGGCAGGTTAGGTGGTCTGGTATTCCCATCTCTCTCAGAATTTTCCACAGTTTATTGTGATCTACACAGTCAAAGGCTTTGGCATAGTCAATAAAGCAGAAATAGATGTTTTTCTGGAACTCCCTTGCTTTTCCTATGATCCAGCAGATGTTGGCAATTTGATCTCTGGTTCCTCTGCCTTTTCTAAAACCAGCTTGAACATCAGGAAGTTCACGGTCCATGTATTGCTGAAGCCTGGCTTGGAGAATTCTGAGCATTACTTTACTAGCGTAAGAGATGAGTGCAACTGTGCGGTAGTTTGCGCATTCTTTGGCATTGCCTTTCTTTGGGATTGGAATGAAAACTGACCTTTTCCAGTCCTGTGGCCACTGCTGAGTTTTCCAAATTTGCTGGCATATTGAGCAGCACTTTCACAGCATCATCTTTCAGGATTTGAAATAGCTCAACTGGAATTCCATCACTTCCACTAGCTTTGTTCATAGTGATGCTTTCTAAGGCCCACTTGACTTCACATTCCAGGATGTCTGGCTCTAGATTAGTGATCACACCATCATGATTATCTGGGTTGTGAAGATCTTTTTGTACAGTTCTTCTGTGTATTCTTGCCATCTCCTCTTAATATCTTCTGCTTCTGTTAGGTCCAGACCATTTATGTCCTTTATCAAGCCCATCTTTGCATGAAATGTTCCCTTGGTATCTCTAATTTCCTTGAAGAGATCTCTAGTCTTTCCCATTCTGTTTTTTTCCTTTGATCGCTGAAGAAGGCTTTCTTATCTCTTCTTGCTCTTCTCTGGAACTCTGCATTCAGATGCTTATATCTTTCCTTTTATGGTTTGCTTTTCACCTCTTTTCTTTTCACAGCTATTTGTAAGGCCTCCCCAGACAGCCATTTTGCTTTTTTGCATTTCTTTTCCATGGTCTAGTGGTTTTCCCTACTTTCTTCAATTTGAGTCCGAATTTGGTAATAAGGAGTTCATGATCTGAGCCACAGTCAGCTTCTGGTCTTGTTTTTGTTGACTGTATAGAGCTTCTCTATCTTTGGCTGCATAGAATATAACCAATCTGATTTCGGTGTTGACCATCTGGTGTTGTCCATGTATAGAATCTTCTCTTGTGTTGATGGAAGAGGATGTTTACTATGACCAGTGCATTTTCTTGGCAAAACTCTATTAGTCTTTGCCCTGCTTCATTCCACAGTCCAAGGCCAAATTTGCCTGTTACTCCAGGTGTTTCTTGACTTCCTACATTAGCATTCCAGTCCCCTATAATGAAAAGGACATCTTTTTGGGTGTTAGTTCTAAAAAGTCTTGTAGGTCTTCATAGAACCATTCAACTTCAGCTTATTCAGCATTACTGGTTGGGGCATAGACTTGAATAACTGTGATATTGAATGGTTTGCCTTGGAGACGAACAGAGATCATTCTGTCATTTTTGAGATTGCATCCAAGTACTGCATTTTGGACTCTCTTGTTGACCATGATGGCTACTCCATTCTTCGGAGGGATTCCTGCCTGCAGTAGTAGATATAATGGTCATGTGAGTTAAATTTACCCATCCAGTCCATTTTAGTTCGCTGTTTCCTAGAATGTCGACGTTCACTCTTGCCATCCCTTCTTTGACCACTTCCAATTTGCCTTGATTCATGGACCTGACATTCCAGGTTCCTATGCAACATTGCTCTTTACATCATCAGACCTTGTTTCTATCACCAGTCACACCCACAGCTGGGTATTGTTTTTGCTTTGGCTTCATCCCTTCATTCTTTCTGGAGTTATTTCTCCACTGATCTCCAGTAGCATATTGGGCACCTACTGACCTGGGAAGTTCCTCCTTCCGTATCTTATCATTTTGCCTTTCATACTGTTAATGGGGTTCTCTAGGCAAGAATACTGAATTGGTTTGCCTTTCCCTTCTCCAGTGGACCACATTCTGTCAGACCTCTCCACCATGACCCGCCTAGAGGAGCTATCCCACGTTGAAGGTCTGGAAGGGTGGCGGTAAGGAGATACCCCTTGTCCAAGGTAAGGAGCAGCAGCTGTGCTTTGCTGGAGCAGCCTTGAAGAGATATCCCACGCCCAAGGTAAGAGAAACCCAAGTTAAGATGGTAGGTATTGCAAGAGGGCATCAGAGGGCAGACACACTGAAACCATATTCACAGAAAACTAGTCAATCTAATCACACTAGGACCACAGCCTTGTCTAACTCAGTGAAACCAAGCCATGCCCACGGGGCAATCCAAACTTATGGTTATCAGGGGAAAAAGATGAGGGAGAGATAAATTGAGAGATTTGGACTGACTTATATACTTGACTATATATAAAATAAATAACTAAATAAGAACATGCTGTATAGCACAGACGCATCTACTCAATATTCTGTAATGGTCTATATGTAAAAAGAATCTTAAAAAAGAGAGGATATATGTATATGCATTACTGAATCAGTTCACTGCACACATGAAACACACCCAATTATACTCCAATACAAATTTGACATAAAATCCTGTCTTCAAATGTGGTCCCATTCTGAGGTACTGCAGTTTATGATTTCATTTTATGAACTGAACTGTGGGAGACACAGTACAACCCAGAGTAGTGGGTATGGTCAATCAGCTGGCTATTATATAATTTTCAGAAGCATTCTCAGGGCTTATAATTAATACCTGGGAAAAAAATTAGAGTCCTGTGAAGTAATCTGCCTGCCAAAATCCATACTGATCAGCTCTCCAAGTAGTAGTGGATTTTCTTTTGTGGTGTCAGGGAGCATACCCACCTGATAAGCGTTCTGGCAACTTTCTTGAACACAGACACCAGAAAAGTGATGCTTTAGGCAAGTGTGATGGAATTGTTGACACCTGGGTGCACAGATCTGTGTTTGTACTTCATTTCCTGAACAGACAGTAAAGAAGACATTGACTCATTCCCAATGGAGAGGGACATCCTGGCCTGAAGATCTAATGTAGTGGCATTTTTGCTTCCCAGTACAATTGCTGGCCTTTTGGGTTCTCTAAGGCAGGTATAGAAGTTAGAGTTTTAAAAATCATATTTAAGAAAAATTTCTGGGAGCAAAGTAAAAAAGTGTGATTAAAAGAATCATCACAACAAAGGTGGTTTCAGCTAAACCAGGAGCTTGGAGGCAAAGCCAAGGGCTTAGAAAGTCCAGGGAAATGAAAGCAAGCAAAAATGGATCCAAATGGACAGAGGGAGGGCTGTAGTGGAAAGAGTAACTAAAATAGGTAAGATTTTTTAATATTTCTTGTAGTGTAGGAAGTGCAGAATAAATTTATTTAAAATCACTTAAGTATGACTCCCTTATATCACATGATTGCCTATTTTGTGGATAAAGTATCTTATAACACTTTTGATTACCATTACAGTGCCTGGGAAATAGAAGTGGCTGAATAGAAATTATATAATTGAATAAATGGCTCATCACAGAGGTTACGCTCCTGTAAGCCAGCAGAAGCCACAAGCAAAGAAGGGCTACACTGGCCTACCTGGTGTTGAAATAGAAGCAGCTCTTTATGTGAACTCTACATTTTGCGTTTTTCTAAGTAGTTTTAACTGTTCCGTGAACGGATTGAATTTAAATTTAGCTCCATACTGTTATAACCCTCTATGTCCATTAGATGGCAACAGAGACAAATTTTTCTTTCCTTGAGACCACCTTATTGAATAGCTTTCTCAGAAAAAAGAAAACAAATTCACTGGTTTGTTTTCTACCTATTGTTACTGATAGCTACAAGCAGTGAAAAAGTAATTTACTTATATTTTTATAAAGAATATTTTAAAACAAAAATGATCTATTGAAGAGACTTGAAGTGTCGTGTGTGTGTGTGTGTGTGTGTGTGTGTGTGTGTGTGTACTTGCTCAGTCGTGTCCCACTCTTTGCCACCCCATGACCTGTAGCCTGACAGGCTCCTCCATCCATGGGATTGTCCAGGCAAGAATATTGGAGTGGGTGCCATTTCCTTCTCCAGATCGTCCCCACCCAGGGACTGAACCCTGGTTTCCCACATTGTAGGCAGATGCTTTACCGTGTGAGCCACCAGGGAAGTCCCTATAATGTCTTATATCAAAGATTAATAATAAGTAATAGTTCTGTTCTCAGCACTGAGCTGAAATATAGGGGAAATAGCAGTAAAGAGAAGGTTTTATCCCTGACCTTGAATTTATCAATATCTCTTATGTTATGTAATGCATCAGTCAGCGGCTCCTTGACTTCACCATTGCTCAGGATAAACAATAGGAAAGTTCTGTAAAGAGCACCTGTGCTCTAATGCTGATCTGCTTAGTGTAGGCCCCAGATAGAACACAGTGTTTATTTCAATATTAAGTGATTTTTAACCCTTCAGCCAAGGCAGAACTCAGTTGTCCCACTGTGTTGTTTTAGTGGGAGTGGGAGTGTAGTAGTAGCCTGTCTTGACAAGACAGAAGCTATTGTCTCCAGTCAGTGACCTCAGAGAAAGTGTTCATTTGCTAGGGCTGCTGCAACAGAAGATCACAATCTGGCAGCTTAAATAACAGAAGTATATCATCTAGCCGTCCTCAGAGACGCAAGGTGAAAGGCAAGTGTTGGCAGATTGCTTCCTTCTGAGGACTATGAGAATCTGTTCCGTATCTTGCCTAGCTTCTGATGATCTGCCAGAAGTCTTTGGCATTACTTGGCTTAGAGAAGCATCACCCCAATCTTTGCCTTCATCTTTGCATGGTCCTGTGATCAATTCTGCATCTAAATCTCCTTTCTCCCACCTATGTTATCCTCTGAGAGAAAATACATAGGATGTAGGAGATAAGGTGCATAAGGATACTGTAATTTTTGAAGGGCTATTAATTCACTTATAAATATAATTATAAAGAAATCAATACACATAGGATACAATGAGACATATAAATGCTGACTGAAGGGGACAAAGCAGGGGCTGATTGAAAGATATGTTTATCCTCTGAATTTATAAACCCTTGCCTGAAAGATTTGGAAAAATCAAAATGATCTATTAATTATAATTTATGTAATGGTTTTTCAAATTACACATGGAAGTGATCTTTGATAAAAGGCATGGGCAGATTAAGGAAGGCTGCACATTCCTGGCCTGCACTCTCTAGAGCAGGGCATGAGTCTGTGTCCTCTCCCTTGAACTGTGAGCAAACCCTGTGCTTGCTCTAATAAAATATTGCAGATGATGTTCACGTTTTTCAGCCCAGGCCTTAAGAAAGTGGCAGCTTTCACTTCTTAGCTCTTGGAACACTTAGTCTTGTAACCCTGAACCACCACGGAAGCAGTCTGGCTGCTCAGGTGGAGCTACCATGTGGAAAGACCAGGCATTTGGGCGAAGCTACTCTGGATATCTCAGTCCAGTTCTGCTGAAGCCCAATTCCACCAAAATTCCCATTTATAAGAAAGGGCTTATCCTACTCCACTGTGACCTCATCTTAACTAATTATATCTGCAGTGACCTTGTTTCCAAGTAAGGTCACATTCTGAGTTGGGGAGTTAGGACTTCACCATGTGAATATTCAAGGATAACAATTCAACTCATAACACAAGTCTTTAAAACTAGTTTTTGCAAGGTATTATAAGTATCTTCTGGTTGATTTCCTTTTTAGGGGCAGTGACTTTTAAAAATCATGACAAAGCCCCTGTTTAAAATGTATCATAGAATCTTATGCTAAAAAGCAATAATAAGTTATCGCTCCTTTTTTTTCTTTCTCCCTTTTTCCTTCCCTCTCTTTTTTTCATTTTTTTTCCTCACACAGTGGTGTTGCACTTACATCTGGTACATGACTAGTAAATATTGAATCAGTAGAAAACAGGAAGAGCACAAAGGTAGGAAAGGAGAGGTTTTTAAAATATTGAAATATTAGCAGTCATACATCATGTTTTAAACAAAAATAACAATATAGAGCTTATTAAATTGTGAATAAGTTTCTTACAACAGATATTCTAAGGCCACTTAGCTAAGTGAATCCCATTTTTCTTTAAGTCTCAAAGGACACTAGCTGCTTACCTCAGAGGCAAGGCAAGCTGCTTGAAACATCTTTCTGTATCCCCTTTGTTATCCAAGATGAAGCACCCTGGAGAATAGTGTGGCCTTTAGCAGCCAAACTGGCCATAAGGAAGAATATTCAAGAACAGGATGTTAGTGGACTTAGGAAGTACATGAGTCAGCCTTGTTGAACTGTAACTGAACTCTTGGTGTTGAATTAAATTTGTCTTCACAAGTTGCCTTATTTACATCCTTCCCTGGTGGCTCAGATGGTAAAGAATCCACCTGCAATGTGGGAGACCTGGGTTCAATCCCTGGGTTGGGAAGATCCCCTGGAGGAGGACATGGCAACCCACTCCAGTATTTTGGCCTGGAAAATCCCCATTGACAGAGGAGCCTGGTGGGCTACAGTCCATGGGGTCGCAAAGAGTCAGACACGACTCAGCGACTAAGCACAGCACAGCACACCATATGTGATTAGAAAAATGCTATTTTTCTCATTTACATATACAACAAACTTCTGAACAATTCTTTCTGTGTGAAGGCTCAATCTTTAGTACAGAGAACTCAGAACTAGATGAGGCATGATCTTCTTTTCAGGAGGATCACTCCGCACAGTTGAGTCGTTCAACAACCTAGATACACACTTGTGCATAACAGCAGCATGAAGAGCACCTGAATATCCACTGAACCCAGTGCCAGAACCCCAGACGAGAGTCAGAAACTGCATGTGCCGATTGTCGATGGTGATCCCCTGCCAGCCTGTGGGAAATTCTTGTGCTCATGCCATTGTCACTTTTCTCAAACCTCTTTGACTGTTCTGCTGGCCACATTTATGGGTCAGGCAAGCTAGGGTAGGCAAGACATCTGGAGAACGTCTCCTGGATATACTCTGAGCACATTTGCTGAGTGTGATTGTCATCATGATTAAAGTCCAATGAAGGATGAGTCTTGAATATCCTCTACTAATCTTAATGCACTCATTGATTCTTCAATCCATCAGCATTCTCAAATAATGTTATTTAAATACTTAACTCTTCTTTCACTGGCTCAAATTTATTTTCAAAGCTCTCAACTTCATTTTATTAAACAGCTTTTTAATATGTGAAACAATGTATTCCTGATTATAAATATATAATTTATTCATGCAGTAGAGTCCTATTTTTGCAGGAAAAAAAAATCTTCCTCATTTGCATGCCAGATCAGCAATATGTCTTCAGAGAACACTGTGTTTTTCAGCTGCTCTGCCAAGTGAATAAGTGTGAATCCCTCTGTCACATGAGAATACAACCAGAGAGCGGGGTGGAAAACTGCCAGGCAAAGTGTATATTCCTAAAAATTGCAAAGGAGCCCTGTGGTAGGACCTAGCCAAAAATGGGAGTCCACGTGTTAATATAAGATGTAGCTCAAGTTTTCAAGAAGTCACATAGATGAAAGATGGCACCTCATTTGTTTTCATTCACACTGTGTTCCCAGCACTGAGCACAATGTAAATGCATGTTCACTGATTGTATAACAGGTTGAAAACAGTTAACTCAGTAGTCTTATTGGAGGCTCTATTAAAGACTGCTTAAAGGACCAACAATTTAGTTGACAAATGATTTTCAAGCAAGTCATAGGAAACCATAAGCCCAGAAGTTATTATTGATTTTATTATTTTTAAGAATAAATAATTTAGAAATTGACAAACATAATTGAAGTATGGCTTAAGATCAAATCAAAGAAAATTTGTACATTTATAAATCAATAAACCAGAACAATTACATATCATGAAATAAGTATAAATTCTTTGCAACCCTAATTTCCTATGAATATACCATGACACCTAACCTAATGCTCCTGACTAGTGCATGGTGTTTGCTTGACTAGCTAGCACTCAGTAACCATTTATTTATTTAAACTTGAAGGAGAAATGTCTAAAACTAATCTCAGTGAGTTTGGAGAGGATGGATACAATGTATACATATGTCTACATATGTAGAGTTTCTTCACTGCCCACTTGAAATTATCACAGCATTGTTAATCAGCTGTATTCCAATATAAAGTAAAAACTTAAAAAAATACAAAGTAATTTCAAGTCAAAAGCAATGTAAATTCTTTTGTAATAAAAGCTTTACACCATGATGACAAGCTTAAAGATCCCATTTGAAATTACTTGAGTCCCTACTATGTATCAGATATTCAGACTTATGCAACTTCCTTTTTGGACTTTATTCTTAGTTTTTCTTACCATGTGGATACAAATTAAATTGGATATCATACTCTGTTAATAGTGACAAAATTTCCTTTATTAAGCTGTTATTAGAGACAAAAATCTTCCCACTCTGAGAAAGATCAAATAATTTCTAGCTTTTAAAATTCTTTAATTCCATAAAAATTAATGCTAGGAATATTTCAGTTAGGGAATATGTAAAGTAGTCAACTTGTTTAAAAGCATGGTAAAAGTCATTTCAAAGAGATTCAATTCACGAAGGACATTAATTATAGCAAGAGGTCTTTTGATATTGACATCATGTTTGTGCTAAGGTCATAGACTTTTGTTATAATTTAAGTGTTTTGACATGTGCTGACGTGTTTAACTTTCTGAAACACATTTAAATATATCTGTAAATCATCTACTAAAAATGAAGAGAATACTACTGTTAACACCAAGTAACCTTGAGAAGTGACCACAGCATTCACTATGAAGATGCATTACAGAGTCGAAATTGCAAGTCTTTCCGCAGCGCAAAATGGGAATGTTTTACGAGTCTAACTGGGACCATTTCTAAAGGAGCTGCCATTTCTAAGGAGCTGTGGCAAGGTCACTTCAATGCTTGTAGGTAAATAAAACCATCCTATTTATCTAAGAGTTTAATTATCTGCAGACATAACCATACAGTGTAAAAATAACTGACTGTATTACGTGCAGTGTCCTCCCCTTACTAAAGTGACCAGGCTAAAACAAAGAAAAGTATCACTGAGTCATCTGCAGTGTGCATATTCATGTAAACAAAAGAGAAGTCTTTACCTACTAAAGTGAAGAAAAAAAGCGGTTTTGGCCTATACAAAACAACTATCCAAAAGACACAGTCTAACCATAAGAAAAGGGACCAGGATTGGGAGACCAGGAGAGATTGCTTCTTTAAAAGACTCCTAAAGAGCATCCAATTCCTTTGCTCTGATTCTTTGTTACTGAGTAACCTTCTGATGACATATTCATTTCTAAATAATTGAAGTCTCTTGTATCTAATACCAGGTAGAGTGCCCTGAATTTGTTGGAGGTATTTGTTCTTCCATGCTAAATTAACAAACCTGCCAGTATCTGCTTTACCACCTGTCTCTTGAGAATGTGGTTGTTATAAACCAGTCCCTAAGAAATCAGTTAACTCTTGGCACACTGACAAATTCAAACTTGGGGGATTAAAAAGGAAGAAGCTTTTGGAGATAATGGGTATAGTTATACCTGGAGAGTGGTGACAGTTTCATGGATGTATATATATGTCAAAACTCATGAAGTTGTATATTTTAAATATGCTCAGTGGGTCTTCCCTGCTGGTCCAGTAGCCAAGACTTCCTGCCTAGGGGGCCCAGGTCAACCCTTGGTCAGAGAACAAGATCCCACATACCGTAACCAAGAGTTTGCATGCTGCAGCTAAGTTTGCATGCCAAAACTAGAAGATCTCTCATGCCAAAACTAAGACCCAGCACAAGCAAATAAATATTAAAATGAACAAATATGTTCTTGCATAATAATTATACCTCAATAAAGCTTTAAACAAAAAAGAAAACAAAACAAAACAAAATCAAGCTGCATACTCTGGGCCCTGTAAGCTCAGCAGTCACTGAGGCTAATTCTATTTTCTTTCAAAGTCAGCATGTTCTAATCATGACTTGTCCCTAGTACAACTGTTTGACACAACAACAGCAGCAGTAAGAAATTTGTGAGTGATTACCACGAGTTAGCCAATATGATGGGTACTTTACCATATATTTAGTTATCTAGTTATCTCTTTGCCCTGTGAGACAATTTCCATTTTACAGGTGAAGTAATAGAGGCTCAAGGTAATAAAATAACGTAGTCACACAGTGGTACATTTATGGCTTGAACCTAGGATTATTTGACTCCAAGATCTTTATGCCATTGCCTGCTGTCTCTCTAATTTATTAAGTGCATTTTAATAAAGATCCTGTTTTTACTAGTACAACAAGTTTCTGGTAAAGAAAACTACATTGCAAACAATCTACATGTTAACAGTAGAATAGATCTCACCAGTTAAGACAGTGGCATATCTAACAATTGAACTGCTTTAGAATTTTTTTAATAGGCCTATTTGACTAAAAGATTTTAAACTATTGATCTACTCTGCCATCGCTGGACTGAGTTGATTGTGGCTTAATTGCTCCAATGCCCTCCACTTTGGCAGTCTTTTCACAAATTCCTTTAAACTTGAGTCCACTAGTTGGTGTTGTGAAGGGCTATCAAATTTACTCTTTAGGCTGTAAGTTCTAGTAAAAGAAATAGTTAAATGAATATAATTGTAATGAAATGTGTTGTTACAACTGTCTGAACCAACTGCTGTGGGAACCAGAGGTAAGACCAGTAAATTACTTAAGTTTATAGGAGAGCTTTCAGAGAAGGCAATGGCACCCCACTCCAGTACTCTTGCCTGGAAAATCCCATGGGCGGAGGAGCCTGGTAGGCTGAGGTCCATGGGGTCGCTAAGAGTCGGACACGACTGGGTGACTTCACTTTCACTTTTCACTTTCATGCTTTGGAGAAGGAAATGGCAACCCACTCCAGTGTTCTTGCCTGGAGAATCCCAGGGACGGGGGAGCCTGGTGGGCTGCCGTCTATGGGGTTCCACAGAGTCAGACATGACTGAGGCGCCTTAGCAGCAGCAGCAGCAGCAGCAGCAGCAGCAGCAGCATCAGCAGCAGCAGCAGCAGCAGCATAAGAAAGCTAAAGCTAAAGTATCAGCTGGGTCAAGTCTTCAAGGATAGGTGAGTGTTTGCCAGGTGAAGAATTGAATAGGTGAAATTGCTTTGCAGGCAGTGAACCCAGGCTCTGCAAAGCATTAATGTGGGAAAAAGTTCTATAAGAATATAGAATGATAAGGACTGCAATGTGGTAGCTTTTTTTGATTTTGTAATTATGAGCATATTGGCGAGGGGGTTGAGACAGGTAGCAAGTAAACCCGAGCCAGAGTATGCGGGAGGACTTGGTGCTTACAGGTTTTCTCTTGGTGAGGAACTATGGGTCTAAAGGAGGAGACACATGAGGCAGATGTTGTCCTCTATCATCAGGCAGGTTCTAATTTTTAAGTCTGATTATCTCAGCTTTCTGGACTTCAATTAGCCTCTGCTTCAGGTCTTGTTCAGTGTAGGCAGTGAAGAATGGATGGATCTTTTCATTCACACTGAGTATTCTTTAGATAAGAGATTGTCAATGTGTGATTAAGAGACCACCGTATCAGGAAAATCTGTAAAGTTTGCTGAAAAGGCAGATTCCTGGGCCCTGGTATTTTGATATTGTTGGTTTGAGTTAATATTAGGAATCTAAACTCTGAACATTCTGATTCTGTTGTGTGTGTAAATGTGGGTACCCTTGTTCTATAGGATAACATACGAAAAGATACAGATTGATTAATTGCTGCTCTCATATAATTCAGATATTTTATTCACTTTAAGAGAAAAGAAGCTCCAAGACAATATATTGATAGCATAGAATTACACATTTAGCTTCGAGATTTAGAAAACCAAGTATACCACGGATTAGGAGTAATTCAATGTGTGTATTATTCCTATATACATTACAGCAAAGGCTACGCAGTTAAAGGCTATTCAACCTGAATTTGCTCATGGAAATGTTTGTTTTGGCCTGTAAATTTCTTAAAGCTTAAATTAACTTCCTCATTTAGACACAGCAATATTTTATACAAAATATCACATTCACGCAATGCATTAATAAACAGTTGGAACTCATTAGTTCCAACTGCTTTCCTTCGGGAAAGAATCCAGACTATGCAGTTCAACGCAGACTCCACTACGTCTATTCTGCCCTGGGCTCTTGCCGGGCCCATAGGACTTGCCTTGTCTCCCTGCAATGAGGCTCTTCTGCACCTAGCCAGTGCATGCCTTCCAGTTCCATCCTTGCCCTTTCTCCAGTTCTCCTCATGCTCAGCCATTACCACATTGGGAGGTGGTTGGTCAGAGACCTTCACACTTCTATGTCTTTGCACATGCTCTCCTTAGGTCTAAAATATCCTTATAAACTTTCTTTTATTTTTGGTCATCTTTTAAGAGTCACTGCAAGTATCATACCAGTTTTGCAGTCCTCCCTGACTCCTCCAAGGTTAGGTTAGGTTAGGAATTCCACCTCTGCTCTCTAACAACTTTGCAAAACTCTCTTGCATCTCTTAGCATGTTGTACAATAATTATTGGGTTGAACATCTCCACCAGTAGACCATCAATTTATTCAGTATTTGACATTTAAAATAAAATTTCACCCAGGCTTGATATAGAAAAGATACTTTCAGACCTACAAGCAACCAGAAGATCTAAAATAATCCAAATGACTCAACCACTTATCTTAGTAACAGACATTGTGGCATTATTTTATAGGAATGCATAACAATTTTGGCATTATCAGAAATGTTTGGGCAGAGTTCTTCAAGTAGGTACAGTGTATTCTTTCTTATTTCATTACTGGTACACTTATGAAATAAAGCTGAATATATCATAAGAAACCTAAAAGTCTACTAAAACTCTTCCTATTAGATACACTATAGCTATATCTTAGCTGAATGCAATTTACGATAATTTCTTAAAAAAATCCTATTCTGCTTTTAACTGTAAACTTATCTAATATTGAAGTCACATTTAACAGAATTTCATTTTTTCTCTTCTTGATACAATCTATTGTCCCCTTCATAATAATTCTGGTTTCAACTATTCTCTGTCATTTTCAACATTCTATTTCCTCCAAATATCAAAGGAAGTTATTTTTCCTTTTCTTGAACATACCTATTAATTTCTCTTTCTCTTTTTCTGGTCAAATGCCATCAGGTTTTTAATTAATTCCCCCTATAATATTTGCATGCTATGACTTTCTTTAATTTATTCTGTCTACACTCTTGCCTTATTTAATTCAAGGAAACATTCAGGGAAAAGATGTAGTTTGCATAAAAGTGCTTCACAAATAAATTATTCTGCTTCCAACTGCCAAAATGGGTAAACAGAAACTTGCAAAGCCATTTCTGTAAAGTTAATCTGCAAACAATGAGAACATTTCTGATTGATGTGTGTTAAAACTACACTGAAAGTCATTAGGACACTTCAGTTGCACTTGCCCACTTCAAATTTTAAGAAGTGATACTTAGTTTAAGTGTTTGAAATTACGCTTTCAGGACCAGTTTTAAAAAGTATGCGTAAATCTGTCTTTGTTTGACTAATAGTCCTCTATCCAGATGGAAATGTGCGTATGATTTTTTAAAGCAATACAAGCTTGGAGGTCCAGTGATGGTGCCATGATGCTTCACAAATCAAATTTCTGTCCTGTGTGAATTGTTGCCAGTGTGATTGTATTTAATTTCTTGAAAAATAACTTCAATTCCATTAAAATGAACTGGTGGAACTAATATAAAGCCTATTTTTGGAAGCTGTTAGGAGATGGAAAAACCTAAGGAGATGGAGAGACAGGGTTGGAGGGAAAAGTACTGGTATAAAGTAACACAGAGAAGGGAAAGTGTCTGATTAGAGGTCTCTGAGAGACAGAGAGAGAGGGCACAGCACAGGCTACCAGGCTGTAATGATTTTTTTCACTTTTCTTACTCTCTATTATCTCAATATAGTCATCAAACTTTATGACTTGATATTTTATAAACACTCGTGTAATTGCTTATTATCTCTTTCAAGCAGTAGAGTGTAAGTTCCAGGAGGGCAGAGACAGTTTTATTTTCAAATATATACCAAGTTCTGGTAAATCATAGATTCTCAATAAATATTTGCTCAATAAAGTAAGAAAGGCTGAGAAATTAATACATTTCCAAGTTTTGGAAGTATATGAGCCAAGAAGATCTGAGCAACCCAAGCAGGAAAGGAACTGTGATGGCAACTTAAAGGTAAGTACAAAGAAAAATGAGACAGCAGGAAGACTACAAGTGGAACAATGGAAAATTCTGGTGTTTTCTTACAAAATTAATATAACATTCAAAATTCTTTAAAGGATAAAATAATCTGTTTGCAGTAGATTAAAGACATAATTGATGTTTTTATGTGTATATATGAGTTTTATGGTGAAAAAGTAAAGAAGTAGAGGAAATAGGAGAGGCATATTTTGTGTATTTAAGCAGGTATAGTTATTGTCATCATGTTTCTGAACAAATGGGAGACTCTTCTTTTGCTTGTCATCAATTTAGTGTTTTTCTCTTCTACCAAAATAAATTTAAAACATCTCCATTCAAGGTTGGAAGGCAGTATGCTGCCAAGTGGCCTCCTTTAAGTCCTGTCAGGCAAAGGACAGGGGTGAATTCCACATCAGTTTATATAGTAAGGGGTAAGAAGTAGGTTTTATTGGTAAAAAGAAATAACGCAAGACAAGATCAGGGACACAAATGCACATGTCTACCAGTCTCACACTATTGCACAGAACGGTACTCCAGAACCACGGCTTCCACTGATGGAGCTGAGGATCTCCCTTTAAGGGCAAAAATGAGAAGGTGGCTTTATCAAGGAGGAAATAAACTGACTGGTTCGATTGTGGGCATTAATTATTTATAGGAATATAAATTCCATCCGGAGTGCTCATGGGCTTCCCAGGTGGCACTTGTGGAAAAGAACCTAACCTACCAACACAGGATATGTAAGAGACGCAAGTTCAATCCCTGGGTCAGAAAGATCCCCTGGAGGAGAGCATGGCAGGTCACCCTGCTATTCTTGCCTGGAGAATGTCATGGACAGAGGAGCCTGGCGGGTTATGGTCCAGAGGGTCACAAAGAGTGACAAAGGTCACGACCGAAGTGACTGAGATTGCGTACACACATGGAGAGCTCATGCCCACTGTCTGAAGACCTGGAATCTATGCAACATTGCAATTCTGGAATGCTGAGCCTGAATAAGCTCCTTTGACTGGGAGCATACATCAGTTCCTCAGCCTGTTTATTGTCTGGGAAACCCAGGCAGAGAAGCACAAGTCATTAGTAGTCCTTTCTTTGTGCCCTTAGACAAACTAACTTCTCAAGGTTCAGCTTTTTTATCTTAAAATAGGAATTGTGTATATCTCATGGAATTCCTTGGGAGTTTTATTCCTTTATCTACTTTAATCTACTAGATGTATTTTTTTCCTCAAAAATGTACTATAGAATCATTTATTATGACCACTGAAAACCATGAAATTGCATTTTCCTAATCCTCTTGACTTTTTGAAATTTACATAGAAACAGTAGCTCCATTTCAGGTATGAGGTAATACTGGGATTTAAGTGCAGAGTGCTGAAATCTAGAAAGCTAGAATTCTGCCTGAACTTAAACATTATTTAACATTTGTTTTAACATTGTTACATGGACCTCAATATTAGATAACAAAATGCCCAGTGGTCAACACTTTGAGACCTTATTATTTACACTGTTACTGCAAAATAATTCTGGAAGGAAAAACAAAAGGGTGATATGATTGTTTAGGTAATGTCAAAAGGACAATTCCTGAGTTTTCTGGTTCATATTAAGAGCATGAGTGAGTGAGTGAGTGAGTGAAGTCACTCAGTCGTGTCCGACTCTTTGTGACCCCGTGGACTGTAGCCTACACCAAGCTCCTCTGTCCATGGGATTCTCTAGGCAAGAATACTGGAGTGAGTTGCCATTTCCTTCTCCAGGGATCTTTCCTTTCTTAAAAAAAAAAAAAAAAAAAAAACTGGCATGGAGAATCTCAATGTCTATGTTCTTACTGCTCAGAAATAAGCAAGACAGTCCGTATAGTTGGAGAGGCTAAGGATGTTCTAGACCAGTCTATGAGGAAGGAGGTCTTAGTGTGGTGGGCTATAGAACTAACATACCTACATTTCTTTATTGAAGGAATGGATGATTCAAAAACTTTCTTAGACTTAAGGTCTTAAGAAGTTTCAGAGCTAAGCCCAAAATTATTCTTTTAAAATAACAAAATTAGTTAAAGGATAACAGACAAAAGTCTAAATAGAAAGGTACTTTAAATGAGAAAAATGCCAAAGATAGTGGCCACACTCAGACTGTAGTAGAAGACAGGGTCAGGGTCTGAAAGGAGGGCACTGGGCCAAGTTATCTCAGAGCATGGAAGTCAGAAATTAGAAGCTGGAGAAACACAGATCAAGATTCGAGCCCCATGTTGCTATTCTCCCACTATGTGACATTAGGCAAGTCATTTAGGTTCTCAGCTTTCTTTTCTATTTATAAAATTAGAACAATCAAATGCTCTGTCATAATCAAATAGTCAAATGCTCTGTCATACAAAACAGATTAATTTAGTTTATACAAATTGCACCTAACACAGTGCCAGGTACATGAACATTCAGTAAGTAGGCTTATCAATATTAAAAATTTTACTGTCTGAGAAACTTTTAAAGGGTTTCTGATGCATAGGTTTGGAGTGACTCTAAAGTGCCTAAGATTTTTCAGTCTCCAGTTGAGAAACCACTATCTTGGAGTGCCGTGCCTGGGTTCGTGTCTTAAGGGAGTAACATTAAGGGAATGACGTGTATCTTCTTTCATTTATAACACAGGCACTCATCAGAAAGGAGACACTCTAAAAGAAAGGAGATGCTCTTCTTAATCCTGTTTATAACAACTGCCGTATTTCCTATCTCTTATAAAGTAACATATGGACTTCAAGATGAAGTCCTTGTTAAAGAAAATGTGATATGAACTATGACAGTGGTGGTTTAATTGCCAAGTTGTGTCCAACTCTCGAAACCCCATGGACTATAGCCTGCCAGGCTCCTCTGTCCATGGGATTCTCCAGGCAAGAGCACTAGAGTGTGTTGCCATTTTCTTCTTCAGGGATCTCTCCGACCCAAGAATTGTACTCTAATCTCCTGCATTGCAGGCAGATTCTTTACTGACTGAGCTATAAGGGACTATATGAACTATAGGCTTTAATAAATTATACATACTGTTTTAAATGATTGGTACTGATTCTTGGCATTTGTATATTAGCAGGTACACAGTGCATGAATTTATAGCAAAACCCAGATCTTATCTGAATGTCTTCTGACAATAAGAAGAGTTAACTCTTCATTTCTCACTGTCTTTTCTCCTGTGTAAAGGAAAGGCTTTTTCCACTTTTGAGTGGAACATGAAAGCTACTTTTCTACAAAATAGGTGTATAAGTACTCTGAAGTACTATAATAAGAGTGATGATAAAATTCTAATCATTCACTGCTACAAAATAAGAGACATGGCTTTGATCCCTGGGTTGGGAAGATCTGTTAGAGGAGGGCATGCAAGCCACTCCTATATTCTTGCCTGGAGAATCCCAGGGACAGAGGAGCCTGGTGGGCTACAGCCCATAGGATCGCAAAGAATTGGGCATGACTGAAGTGATTTAGCACACACACGTGCATGCTACAAAAATCAAAATATAAAAAACTTACTGGAATTTCTTTTAATCATCTTGTAAGTCTAAAAGTATAGCCAAAGTAGAACGTTGCTATTGTTAGTTGCTAAGTCACGTCTGACTCTTTGCAACCCCATGGACTGCAGCGTGACTTCATTTCTGAAAAGTTCTTTCCCATAGGGCATTATGCTGTTACATCATTCCAATAACTCCTTTATATCACTTTGCGGAGATTTATAAATTAATGAAGATCTTGCTTTTGGGTAAAACATGCTATTTAAGATACTGTATGTTAGAGCTCCAAAATTTGTAAGTTCCCTTCCATTTGGGCACTTGAAACACTCAGGTTATGCTAGAATGCCATACACAATTGCATCTGCAAATGAGCAGCAGAGTCCCAGAGGGTTGTCTGAGAGATTCTTTGATCCATGACTGATGTCACTGGAGGGATGTTTTAATCTAAAATCTGAAATGTCTTCAAAGACCCAGGATCTGCAGTTTAATTAAAATGGAAGGATGGAGGTGTGTTAAGGGGAAATTTTTTTAAAGAGCATCAAGACAATAATTTACAGACTTCAAAGACAAAGAAAGTAGACAAGATAGTAGTCCCGGAGGATGGAATAAAATATGCTAGCAAAAATGGAGCAACATTTTGTTTCTTTTAAGGTCTCTTGAAAATTACAAAACAGAAAATATTCAAAACACCCTCCATAGCTTTGGTTCTCAGATTTCTAGGTTCATCAAGATCTTTTGTTAAAATACAGTTGCCCAAGCCAGACACTGAGTTTAATGATAAAGATTTTCAGTAGGAGAAGCTAGGTGATTGTAATTCAATCAAGGTCTAAGAATAGCTACTCCATAGTTTTTGTTACCTAATATACCAGGCAATAAGGACAGAGATCTGCCTTTTACGGGGCTTCCCCGGTGCTCAGCGGTAAAGAATCCTCCTGCAATGCAGGAACCGCGGGAGATGTGGGTTCGATCCCGAGGTCAGGAAGATCCCCTGGTGGAGAGCGTGGCAGCCCACTCCGGTCTTCTTGCCTGGAGAATCCCCATGGACAGAGGAGCCTGGCAGGCTACAGTGCATAGGCTTTCAGAGAGTCAGATGCTACTGAAGCAACTCAGCATGCACACACTAGCTCTTAAGAGAGGAAAGCACCACTCTCTTTTTTTTTATGTGGTTTTATTTTATTTTATTTGTTTTTAATTACAATACTGTATTTGTTTTGCCATACATTGACACGAATCAGCCATAGGTGAACACAATCTCCCAATGCCGAAGCCCCCTCCCACCTCCCACCCCACATCCTCTACTTGAATCATCCTGTGCATCAGCCCCATGCATCCTGCATCCTACATTGGACATAGATTGGCGCTTCATTTCTTACAAGAAAATATACATGTTTCATTGCCATTCTCCCCAACCATCCCACCCTTTCCCTCTCCCTCAGAGTCCAAAAGTCCACTATACCTCTGTGTCTCTTTGTTGTCTCACATATAGAGTCATCATTACTGTCTTCTAAATTCCATATATATGTGTCAGTATACTGTATTGGTGTTTTTCTTTCTGGCTTAACTTAGATACAGTTGCTGTCCATGGCGTTCTCCAGGCAAGAAGACTGGAGTGGGTAGCCATTACCTTCTCCAGGGCATATTCCCAGCCCAGAGATTGAACCTGTGTCTCCTGCATTGCAGGTAGATCCTTTACCATCTGAGTGACTAGGGAAGCCCTCATACTTGAGGCACAATATTACGTAATATTTAGGTTTATAGCATAGCAATTCACAATTTTTAGTGGTTATATTGCATTTATAGTTATTATAAAATATTGACTATATTCCCTATGTTATACAATATATCATTGTAGCTTATTTATTGTATACATAATATTTTTACCAGTTAATCCCTTACCACTATCTTGATCTTCCCCCTTCTTTCTCTACATTGATAACCATTACTTTAGTCTCTAGATTTGTGAGTCTATATCTTTTTTGTTATATTCAGTAGCTTGTTTTATTTTTTAGATTCCACATACATGTGATATCATACAGTATTTATCTTTCTATTTATGATTTATTTAACTCAGTATTATACCCTCTAAATCCATCCATGTTGTTGCAAATGGCAAAATTTCATTCATTTTTATGGCTGAATATTATTTCATTGTATACATATATGGCACCTTCTTAATCCATTCAGTTGTTGATGGACACTTAGGTTGCTTCTATGTATGCTAAGTTGCTTCAGTCATGTCCAACTCTTTGTGACCTCCCTGGATTGCAGTCCACCAAAGCCCCCTCTGTCCATGGGATTTTCCAAGCAAGAACACTGCAGTGGGTTGCCACCTCCTTCTCCAAGGGATCTTCCCAACCCAGGGATTGAAACTGAATCTCTTACATCTCTTGCACTGGCAGGAGGGTTCCCTAAAATCAGCGCTGCCTGGGTGCACAGAATCAGAACCAATCAGGGGCCTGAATTTATCTGGGTTTGCTGTCTATACTATTAATGCCCAGTTATCCTCTGGCAGTGTAGACCTGAATCAAGAAAGTTCAGATCTTGGAAGGAAAATCCCCATGATAGTGTGTGTTTTGATTTCGTCATTAATTCTCAGGCTAAATTTTAGAGATCATTACATTTGGTTCTGCTCATTTCCAATACTTGGAATGTTCCTCTTGCTTGTTTGTGCTCCTAATCCTGGCCAATATCTAATTGTAAATAATACTATTATGAACATTGTGGGAGCATCTATCTTTTCAAGTTAGTGGGGTTTTTTTTTTTCAGATATATACACAGGAGTAGAATTGCTGGGTCATATGATAGTTCTAGGGGCTTCCCTGGTGGCTCAGTGGTAAAGAATCTGCCTGTACTTTTGCCTGGAGAATCCCATGGACAGAGGCGCCTGGTGAGCTACAGTCCATAAGGTTGCAAAGAGTCAGACACAACTGAGTGACTAAGCTGCAACAGCAGCAGCATGATAGTTCTATTTTCAGTGTTTTTTATAAACCTCCATACTGTTTTCTATAGTGGCTGTAGAAATTTACATTGCCATCAATAATGTATGGGGTCTTCCTTTTCTCCACATCCTTTCCAAAATTTGTTATTTGTGTTCTTTTTGATGGTAGCCATGCCGACAAGTAAGAGATGATATCTCATTGTGGTTTTAATTTGTTTCTCTGATCATTAATGATGTTGAACATCTTTTCATGTGTATATTGACTATCAATATATCTTCTTTGGAAAAATGTCTTCTCAGGCATCCTGCCATTTTTTAATCAGGTTCTTTGTTTTTTTGATGTTGAGTTATATGAGATGCTTGTATATGTTGGCTATTAACCTCTTTTCAGTCTATCATTGGCAAATATTTCTCCCATTCAATGGATTGTCTTTTCATTTTGCCATTGGTTTCCTCTGTTTTTTTTCTCTTATCATATGGACTCATGAAAAGTGGAAATTTTATTAGAACATTAATCAATATTGTTAGAGATACCAAGGGAACAGTTCATACAAAAATGGGCTCAATAAAGGACAGAAATGGTAGGGACCTAACAGAAGCAGAAGATATTAAGAAGAAGTGGCAAGAATACACAGAAGAACTGTACAAAAAGATCTTCACAACCTAGATAATCATGATGGTGTGATCACTCAGCTAGAGCCAGACATCCTGGAATGGGAAGTCACATGGGCCTTAGGAAGCATCACTATGAACAAAGCTAGTGGAGGTGATGGAATTCCAGTTGAGCTGTTTCAAATCCTGAAAGATGATACTGTGAAAGTGCTGCACTCAATATGCCAGAAAATTTGGAAAACTAGCAGTGGCCACAGGACTGGAAAAAGTCAGTTTTCATTCCAATCCCAAAGAAAGGCAATGACAAAGAGTGCTCAAACTACCCCATAATTGCACTCATCTCACATGCTAGAAAAGTACCGCTTAAAATTCTCCAAGCCAGGCTTCAGCAATGCATGAACCATGAATTTTCAGATGTTCAAGCTGATTAAAGGCAGAGGAACCAAAGATCAAATTGCCAACATCTGCTGGATCATGGAAAAAGCAAGAGAGTTCCAGAAAAACATGTATTTCTGCTTTATTGACTATGCCTAAGCCTTTGACTGTGTGGATCACAATAAACTGTGGAAAATTCTTCAAGAGATGTGAATACCAGACCACCTGACCTGCCTCTTGAGAACCTATATGCAGGTCATAAAGCAACAGTTAGAACTGGACGTGGAACAACAGACTGGTTCCAAATAGGAAAAGGAGTATGTCAAGGCTGTATATTGTCACTCTGTTTATTTAACTTATATGCAGAGTACATCATGAGAAGCACTGGGCTGGAAGAAGCACAAGCTGTAATCAAGATTGCTGGAGACATATCAATAACCACAGATGTGCAGATGACACTACCCCTATGGCAGAAAGTGAAGAACTAAAGAGCCTCTTTGATGAAAGTGAAAGAGGAGAGTGAAAAAGTTGGCTTAAAGCTCAACATTCAGAAAATGAAGATCATGACATCTGGTCCCATCACTTCATGAGAAATAGATGGGGAAACAGTGGAGACAGTGGCTGACTTTATTTTTCTGGGCTCCAAAATCACTGCAGATGGTGATGGCAGCAATGAAATTAAAAGATGCTCCTTCCTTGGAAGGAAAGTTATGACTAACCTAGATAGCATATTAAAAAGCAGAGACGTTACTTTGCCAACAAAGGTCCGTCTAGTCAAGGCTATGATTTTTCCAGTGGTCATGCATGGATGTGAGAGTTGGACTATAAAGAAAGCTGAGCTTTGAAGAACTGATGCTTTTGAACTGTGGTTTTGGAGAAAACTCTTGAGAGTCCCTTGGACTGCAAGGAAATCCAATCAGTTCATCCTAAAGGAGATCAGTCCTGGGTGTTCATTGGGAGGACTGATGTTGAAACTGAAACTCCAATGCTTTGGCCACCTGATTCAAAGAGCTGACTCATTTGAAAAGACCTTGATGCTGGGAGAGATTGAAAATAGGAGGAGAAGGGGATAACAGAGGATGAGATGGTTGGACGGCATCACCGACTTGATGGACATGGGTTTGGGTGGATTCCAGAAGTTGGTGATGGACAGGGAGGTCTGGTATACTATGGATCATGGGGTCGCAAAGAGTCATACATGACTGAGTGACTGAACTGAACTGAACTAATCAATATTGTTGTTCAGTTGCTAAGTTGTCTCCGACTCTTTGCAACCCCATAGACTGCAGCATGCCAGGCTTCCCTATCCTTCACAGTCTCTGGAGTTTGCTCAGACTCATGTCCATTGAGTCAGTGATGCCATCCAACCGTATTATCCTCTGTCACCCTCTTCTCCTCTTACCTTCCATCTTTCCCAGCATCAGGGTCTTTTCCAGTGAGTTGGCTCTTTGTATCAGGTGGCCAAAATATTGGAGCTTTAACTTCGGCATCAGTCCTTCCAATGAATATTCAGGGTTGATTTCCTTTAGGATTGACTGGTTTAATCTCCTTGCTGTCCAAGAGACTCTCAAGAGTCTTCTCCATCACCACAATTTAGCAGTGGTGTTTATTCAAAGATTTGATGTTGGTTATGTGTGTGTTCATTCAATAAGTGTTTTTGTACACCTCACTAAGTATAATCCAATGTAATACCTATTGGCAATAAAAGGGTGATCAAACAATTGAAATTACCTTTAATTTACTCACATTCTAATTGTAGAGGCACACAAGCAACGAAGAAAATATGATAGAGGACATGAAGGTAGATAAACACAGATAGAAGATGGCAGTAGGGAGTGAGAGCCTTAATCCAGTTGAAGAGAAGAAGTTCTCAGAGAAAATTAAGCCAAATCTTGAGAAATGATCATATAGCTAAGTTAACTTGGGGTTGTCTATTGACCATATTTCATTCAGAACTGATCTGGCTAAAAAAAAGTTGAAACAGCTGGGATAGCCACAAGTATTTAAATAAATGTCTTTTAGTATACTTCTGGATGTGCATAATTCATACCAGTTAATTAGACTAATTAAGTATATCCAGAATAAACAGTTGTGGAAGAAGTGCAAATCATGGAACAGAGCAGATCACAACAGTCTTGTTCAATAAAATTAGAAATTTAAAGTTTCATCCTGTAAACAAACGGCAACCCACTCCAGTGTTCTTGCCTGGAGAATCCCAGGGATGGGGAGCCTGGTGGGCTGCCGTTTATGGGGTCGCACAGAGTCGGACACGACTGGAGCATCGCAGCAGCAGCAGCAGCAGCGCGCAAACAAAGAACTTCAGGAGGATTTTTAAAAAGCAAAGGAAAAAAATCAGGTTTGCATATATGAAAGCCCCTTCTGCCATTCTGATCAAATTATGAAGGATAATTAAAGGTGCGGTAATGCAATTGATGTCTGGTAAAATATTATGGTCATCTGAGGCAATGGCAATGATATAGATGGAAATGGATATGAAAGATATTAAGAAGACAATAAACAGGACTTGCAGACTAAATAAGTTGATTGTGAGTAAATAAATGCATGCAAAATTGACATTTGACCTGTAGAAATAATTCATTGCCAAACGTTTTAATAAAATGCACCTTCCCCATAAACATATGGGATTTGGAGAGAAAATTAAAGTGAACTTGACTCTTAAAATACAGAAACATTGCCCTGTCCTCTGAGGTATGGGGGTGGCCAGAACTGTGGATTTTGACAGACATCCAGTCTTGTTTATTGTCTTCTTAATATTTTCTTAATCGGAAAATAGCCTGGTGTTTTAAAAAATACTACATTTAGATCAATAGGGGAAAGATAAACAGGTTTTCTCTTAATATTTTAAATGCTCTGATGTTAAGGTGGTTAATTGGAATCAACAATATCTGATGAGCATTCTACAATATTAATTGGCCAATTAATATTAGGCAGCTAGGATGTTCTACTGAGGAGACTGACCGAAGAGTCGTGTCCGACTCTTTGCGACCTGTGGACTGTAGGCCACCAAGCTCCTCTGTCCATGGGATTCACCAGGCAAGAATACTGGAGTGGGTTGCCATTTCCTTCTCCAGGGGATCTTCCCGACCCAGGGATTGAACCCAGGTCTCCCACATTGCAGGCAGACGCTTTAACCTCTGTACCACCAGAGAAGCCACTAATATTTTAAATGCTCTGATGGAGAAGGCAATGGCACCCCACTCCAGTGCTCTTGCCTGGAAAATCCCATGGACGGAGGAGCCTGATAGGCTGCAGTCCATGGGGTCGCTGAGGGTCGGACATGACTGAGCGACTTCACTTTCACTTTTCACTTTCATGCATTGGAGAAGGAAATGGCAACCCACTCCAGTGTTCTTGCCGGGAGAATCCTAGGGATGGGGGAGCCTGGTGGGCTGCTGTTTATGGGGTCGCACAGAGTTGGACACGACTGAAGCAACTTAGCAGCAGCAGCAGCAGCAGCAGCAGTAGATGTTAAGGTGGTTAATCGGAATCAACAATATCTGATGAGCATTCTACAATATTAATTGGCCAATTAATATTAGGCAGCTAGGATGTTCTCCTAAGGAGACTGACGGAAGAACTCTGTTCACAGAGGTAATATTGTAGCATCAATGTAGGACATAGCCCATCATGCTCTATGTCAGATCTTCCAGGAGTGCTTGGTGAGGTAGAGGGAAGAGTAGTTACCCTGGGACCCTTCATGGCATGGATGAGACTCAAATTTGCTTTAAAAAAATGTGGGGTTTTTGCTTTCCACAATGGCACAAAAAGACAGCTGGAGGAAACATATTAGTGAAGTAAAAACCTAGATTCATTTAAAGGGATTAAAAATATCTACTTTTCTGATTAATTGTAAGAAGAAGAGGGAAGAAGGGGAAGAGAAGAAAGAGATGGAAGGAATAAAAGTGAGAAACAAATTATTTTTAAAAAATTTCCTGTTGATGTATGGCAAACCAATATAATATTGTAAAGTAATTAATCTTCAATTAAAATAAATTTATATTTAAAAAAATGTCCTGTAATACTTCCATCCAGAGATTAGCTTCATTAACAGTTTTCTGAATAATATTCAAGTCTGCTAAAAGTACATATTGTACAATGATTGCAGTTGTTTTTGCTTTAACTTTATATCATTTTTCATTAAGTAATTATGGGACTAATAAACAGATCTGAGAATTAGGTGAGAATACTAAACTTAGCCATGTTTATACTTGTCTATCCAGCTTTTTACATTTAGTATTTTAGTGAAATTATGTTTATTGTTTTAGAACAGTAACAAACATGATGGCAAATAACATAATTCTGCTATGATAAAATAGGAGCATTAATATTTTGGTATTTTTGTATCTCTATATATTTCTTTAATATATATTTATACCTGGTGACTCAGTGGTAAAGAATCCACCTGCCAAGCAGGAGACACGGGTTCAATCTCTGTGTCAGGAAGATCCCCTGGAGAAGGAAATGGCAACCCATTCCAGTTTTCTTGCCTGGGAAATCCCATGGACAGAGGTGCCTGGTGGGCTTCAGTCCATGTGGTTGCAGAAGAGTAGGACACAATTTAGCAATTATTTAATATTCTTCTTTTCCTACTTACAATATAAATTTAT
The DNA here is from genome assembly GCA_917880005.1 of Nanger dama. NCBI lineage: Eukaryota > Metazoa > Chordata > Mammalia > Artiodactyla > Bovidae > Nanger > Nanger dama. Next base: position 20,551,150 of record CAKJTW010000025.1, on the reverse strand, counting down.
CCCAAGCTTTTTAAATATTTATTTGAAAACTTATTCTAAATGACTGCATGTTATTTTATCACATGTGTCATATTTTTAAAAATATTGTTAAACATTCTGGTTACACATAAATACGCACATTTGTGTATATGTTGTTGTTCAGTCACTCAGTCATGTGTGACTCTCTGTGACCCTATGAACTGCTGCATGCCAGGCTTCCCTGTTCTCTGCAATCTCCTGGAGTTTGCTCAAACTCATGCCAGTCACGGAATTTGCTCAAAATCATGTCAGTGATGCCATCCAGCCATCTCATCCTTTGTCAGTCTTCCTGTTGTCAGTCTTTCCCAGAATCAGGGTTTTTCTTTTTTTCCAGTGAGCAGCTCTCTGTATCAGGCGGCCAAACTATTGGAGCTTTAGCAAAAGCATCAGTTCTTCCAGTGAATATTCAGGGTTAATTTCCTTTAGGACTGACTGGTTTGATCTCCTTGCAGTCCAAGGGACTCTCAACAGTCTTCTCTAGCACCACTTTGAAAGCATCAGTTCTTCAGCACTCTGTCTTCTTTATGGTCCAACTCTCACATCCGTACATGATGACTGGGAAAACCATAGCTTTGACTATATGGACCTTTGGTGGCAAAGTGATGTCTTCTCTTTTAATATGCTGTCTATGTTTGTCAGAGCTTCCCTTCCAAGGAGCAAGCATCTTTAAATTTTGTGGCTGCAGTCACTGTCTGCAGTGATTTTGGAGCCCAAGAATATGAAATCTACCACTGTTTCCATTTTTTCCCCCATCTTTTTTCATGAATTGATGGGACCAGATGCCATGGTCTTAGTTTTTTTAATGTTGAGTTATAAGCCAGCTTTTTCGCTCCTCTCTTTCTCCCTCACTAAGAGGCTCTTTAGTTGCTCTTCACTTTCGTGTACATGTGTATGTGTTTTCCTTATTACACCTTGGCAGTATGGTAACAAGGAATGGGTTTCATTTTACTGGTTCATACTTTGCCTGCTAGTACAGAGTCCAACTTTCCCTTTGTTCCATCATCATATCTGTAGCCTCCTGGTTATCAATTTCAAGTGTGCTTATTGCTGAGGCTGGGCTTCCCTGATAGCTCATTTGGTAAAAAATAAATAAATAAATACTATTAACAAAAAAAAAAAAAAGAGAGAGAGAGAGAGAGAGAGAAAGAGAGAGAGAATCTACCTGCAGTGCAGGAGACCCCAGTTCAATTCCTGGGTTGGGAATATCTGCTGGAGAAGGAACAGGCTGCCCACTTCAGTATTCTTGGGCTTCCCTTGTGGCTCAGCTGGTAAAGAATCTGCCTGCAATGTGAGAGACCTGGGTTCAATTTCTGGGTTGGAAAGAGCCCCTGGAGAAGGGAAAGGCTACCCACTCCAGTATTCTGGCCTGGAGAATTCCATGGACTGTCTAGTCCGTGGGGTTGCAAAGAGTCGTACATGACTGAGCAACTTTCACTTATCACTGAGGCTAGCCTGCTGTCACATGGCGTCTTTTGTTCCTTGTTTCCTTGCCTGCCTGGACTCCAGTGGTCCTGCCTCTGTCCCCTAAGCTAGGCTAGTCTGTGATTTCTCACCCTCCAGTACTTACAGGTGAACTATTTCCCCTCTGGTGCCATATGAATGCTGGGTACCACTTCATATTTTGTCTATTTCTTCTGACCATGAGCTCACTTCCACAATGTGCCACCTCTCCTGGAGGGGATTATTTTTCCATATCACAACATTAAATTAATATTCATATATATGTATATCTTGGCACAATTGATTGAGGCTATCTAAGAGGTAAATTTTAGTTGTATAAGTTCTGGAACAAAAGGTACTAGCAGTTTTAATTTATATGTGTATTGCCAGGTTGATACTAATGAGGTCCACATCTATTCTCTCAGCATCAATACCTGCTTCTGCATAAGTTGGTCCTCATCACCTCAAGATATTATCAACCTTGTAATTTTGTCAACATGATACATAAAAAATGAGATTCTATAATTGTTTTAATGTATTACATTTACTTTTATTTTATAGGCAAATGTCAAACATCTTTTCATATGTTTATTGATTGTCTTTTGTTCTTGTTGACTACACCCTTTTCTGACTTTTATGTTTTGACCCACATGGATTCAGAAATCAGATGCTTATGAACACAGCTTCTTTTCCTTTGCTGATGTATTAGAAAAGCACGCTAGGGAAATAATGAGAGCAGAAAAAGGGGCCAATAGTAGGTACCATGACAAGCTATACAGAAGCATGAAGAGTATTTCATGGTTCACTGAGGTAGATCTTTCAGATTTCGGATAATTGGTTGATTACCAGCAGAGTCTGAGGCAGAATCTAGAGAAAGTCTGCAAGGAAAGAGAGGAGGGTTATGAGGCTTGCCAAATCCAGCTCTCTTGTCTTTGAGACAGGATTCTGCATCAGTCCCTACACCACACTCAGCATGAAACAGCCTTCCACAAATGGGTCATCCTGCCTGAGAAAATGGCAAGCAAACCTAAGAGGAAACCCAAGGGTGGAAAAGGCCTAGGTAGAGACTGAGATTCCCAAGACAAAGCCATAAAATAATGACTATTGCCAAAATTCACTTACATAATTCTAGACTGAGAATCTCATTCACATTTTTTAAATAGTTGGCAAATCTTCATCTCTAATAGCCTGCCCAAGGGGGAAGAGACAAGATGACTCTATTAAAAATATTTTCATCCCAAGCCACATCCAGAACAGATTATTAGATATTAGTAAGGATCTTTTAAAAGAATTTTGAGAATGTAGTAGAGAAAAAGTAAGCAGAAGTACCAGTTTAAACTTAAACATCATTCTTTCTTGAAACAATATGCCCAAAGAAGCAATTATAAAGGTTTTTTTTTAATATATAAAAGGCACAGGAGGTTGACTTAAAACCACAGTCATTGAATAGGCAGAAAGATTTAAAATATAACATGTTTTCCATTCTAAATGTTTTTCTAGCCCAGTTCCTATTGTAAGTAAATCTAAATTTCATGAGAGGGTAATAGATAAAAGCTGAAAAGCTAGTTTATAAAAATTGCTATGAATGATTAGGGCACACATAACACTTCTTTATGGATCTGAAAATGTATAAATAATATTACAAAAACTTTTGCTTCTGAAAGGAAAGCTTCCTCCTTACTTTTTGTTTGCTTGTTCAGGATTGCTTTTTATTTTTATTTTTATTTTTTGCTTCAGAATACCCAAAGCTGTTTTGTCACCCTGACCTCACCGTAGTGATAGAAACCCTCAGGATAAGACCAGGAGTGCAGAAGGCTTGAGACAGTGATGATACTGCCCCTCCAAGAGAGGTGGCACATTGTGGAAGTGAGCTCATGGTCAGAAGAAATAGACAAAATATGAAGTGGTACCCAGCATTCATATGGCACCAGAGGAGAAATAGTTCACCTGTAAGTACTGGAGGGTGAGAAATCACAGACTAGCCTAGCTTAGGGGACAGAGGCAGGACCTCTGGAGTCCAGGCAGGCAAGGAAACAAGAAACAAAAAGACGCCATGTGACGGCAGGCTAGCCTCAGTGATAAGTGAAAGTTGCTCAGTCATGTCCAACTCTTTGCAACCCCACGGACTAGACAGTCCATGGAATTCTCCAGGCCAGAATACTGGAGTGGGTAGCCTTTCCCTTCTCCAGGGGCTCTTCCCAACCCAGGGATTGAACCCAGATCTCTCATTGCAAGCAGATTCTTTACCAGCTGAGCCACAGGGGAAGCCCAAGAACACTGAAGTGGTAGCCTGTCCCTTCTCCAGTGGATAATGAAGAAATGAAAAACATGTTATTGAAAATAATAAGGTATATACTGAAAAGGAAAGATTTCTAATATACATTAGAGGGGGAAAGCAATATAAAGAACACAATATATATGGAATTCTGGTCTACAGAAATAAAATGAACTTATCCATGTGGTATTAAATTTGTTTCTAGAAGATAAAAGTTAATACTAATGGTCATTACCTTTGAGAAGATCAATCAGTTGAAGAAGAGCAGCTTAGATTTATGCTGAGATAGATAAACTCTCATGCTAAAAGCCAGTTGAAAACCTCATGTACCTACTATATATCCACCTGTGATATGTTTGCAGTGGCTGCCATTAGATTGTTCTCAGCAATTACCCCAGACTCTGCCTTTCTCTCTGATGCACAGCACTCTCAAGTTTCTACTCCTTTTCTCCTGTGGCTTTTGAAATTGTGGTGTGATAAGGACTTGATATCCCTTGCAACTAATGTTCAGCTTTGGGAAGATGCTCCTCTCTGATATGATCTCTCAAAACTAGTTCTCTGGCATGAGGTTTTAGTTAGCCCTTATAATGTCCTCCTCTGCTTCATGAGCAAAGGGGTCAGATAAACGTATTGCAATTTACAGTTATGTTGAAGATATTCCCAACATACCGGATATTGAAGAACAAAGAGCTATTAGGTGGTAAAATATCAAGGCCAATGTTCTCATCACTACTACCCAGAAATACATACTGACAATGTGATCTAAGGCAAACAACAAGGAAAGGAAGCCCATTCTAGTTCACTTGTAAATTTTGCTTTACAAGCAAGCTTAAACAATCTTTATTATTGTTAAGTAATGAGTTATTGCTTCCCTGGTGGCTCAGATGGTAAAGCGTCTCCCTGTAATGTGGTAGACCCGGGTTCGATCTCTGGGTTGGGTAGATCACCTAGAGAAGGAAATGACAACCCGCTCCAGTACCCTTGCCTGGAAAATCCCATGGACAGAGGGGCCTGGTAGGCTACAGTCCATGGGGTCTCAAAGAGTCTGACAAAACCGAGCACCTTCACTTTCCTTTCCTTTTTCCTTTTCAGTGAGTTAGCTGAGGATGGGAAGGACTCTGCCAAGAAAGATTCAAATCAAACATATGATTCCCCACTATTTAATTCTCTTATTTCTGTACTAGTTTCAAACTCAGGCATTTTACGAAACTCTGGAAAAGTGCCGAGGATAAAATTCAATACATTTTGCCTGACTTGAAAAACTAAATTACAGAAAAAGTTCTTCTTAGAACTTAAGTTCCTTAAGTGTGAGTGATGCAAAATCATACTAAAATAAAGTCTGAGTGTATTATTATTGCAATTACTAATTTTATCATTTAGATCGAAATTTTCATTTTTTATTAATTTAAGGGACAATTCTGGCTTTATATATGTGTTCATATAAAAATAAATGTAGGAAAAAAAAAAAAAAAACAAGACCGGGAGCTCACTGTGGCTCAGATCATGAACTCCTTATTGCCAGTTCAGACTGAAATTGCAAAAAGTGGGGAAAACCACTAGACCATTCAGGTATGACCTAAAGCAAATGTTTCATGACTACACAGTGGAAGTAAGAAATGGATTTAAGGGACTAGATCTGATAGATAGAGTGCCTGAGGAACTATGGATGGATGTTCATGACAATGTACAGGAGACAGGAATCAAGAACATCCCTAATAAAAGGAAATTCAAAAAGCAAAATGGCTGTCTGAGGAGGCCTTACAAATAGCTGTGAACAGAAGGGCAGCAAAAAGTAAAGGAGAAAAGGAAAGATGTAAGCATCTGAATGCAGAGTTCCAAAGAATAGCAAGGAGAGATAAGAAAGCCTTCCTCAGCGATCAATGCAAAGAAATAGAGGAAAACAACACAAAGGGAAAGACTAGAGATCTCTTCAAGAAAATTAGAGATACCAAGGGAACATTTCATGCAAAGACGGGCTCGATAAAGGAGAAAAATGGTATAGATCTAACGGAAGCAGAAAATATTAAGAAGAGGTGACAAGAATAAACAGAAGAACTGTACAAAAAGATCTTCATGCCCCAGATAATCACAATGTTGTGATCACTCAGCTAGAGCCAGACATCTTGGAATAGGAAGTCAAGTAGGCCTTAAAAACCATCACTACGAACAAAGCTAGTGGAGGTGATGGAATTCCAGTTGAGCTATTTCAAATCCTGAAAAATGATGCTGTGAAAGTGCTGCACTCACTATGCCAGCAAATTTGGAAAACTCAGTGGTGGCCACAGGACTGGAAAAGGTCAGTTTTCATTCCAATTCCAAAGAAAGGCAATGCCAAAGAATGCGCAAACTACCGCACAGTTGCACTCATCTCTTACGCTAGTAAAGTAATGCTCAGAATTCTCCAAGCCAGGCTTCAGCAGTAGATGAATTGTGAACTTCCTGATGTTCAAGCTGGTTTTAGAAAAGGCAGAGGAACCAGAGATCAAATTGCCAACATCTACTGGATCGTGGAAAAAGCAAGAGAGTTCCAGAAAAATGTCTACTTCTGCTTCATTGACTATGCCAAAGCCTTTGACTGTGTGGATCACATAAACTGCGGAAAATTCTTCAAGAGATGGGAATACCAGATCACATGACCTGCCTCCTGAGAAATCTGTATGCAGGTCAGGAATAACTGTTAGAACCCGACATGGAACAATGGACTGGTTCCAAATAAGAAAAAGAGTATGTCAAGCTGTGTATTGTCACCCTGCTTATTTAACTTATATGCAGAGTACATCATGAGAAATGCTGGGCTGGAGGAAGCACAAGCTGGAATCAAGACTGTCGGGAGAAATATCAATAACCTCAGATATGCAGATGACACCACCTTTATGGCAGAAAGTGAAGAAGAACTAAAGAGCCTCTTGATGAAAGTGAAAGAGGAGAGTGAAAAAGTTGGCTTAAAGCTCAACATTCAGAAAACGAAGATCATGGCATCTGGTCCCATCACTTCATGGGAAATAGATGGGGAAAAGAGTGGTAACAGTGTCAGAATTTATTTTTCTGGGCTTCAAAATCACTGCAGATGATGATTGCAGCCATGAAATTAAAAGACGCTTACTCCTTGGAAGGAAAGTTATGACCAACCTAGAGAGCATATTCAAAAGCAGAGACATTACTTTGCCGATTAAGGTCCATCTAGTCAAGGCTATGGTTTTTCCAGAGGTCATGTATCGATGTGAGAACTGGACTATAAAGAAAGCTGAGCACCAAAGAATTGATGCTTTTGAACTGTAGTGTTGGAGAGGATTCTCGAGAGTCCCTTGGACTGCAAGGAGATCCAGCCAGTCCATCCTAAAGGAGATCAGTCCTGAGTGTTCATTGGTAGGACTGATGTTGAAACTGAAACTCCAGTACTTTGGCCACCTGACATGAAGAGCTGACTCATTGGAAAAGACCTCGATGCCTGGAAAGATTGAGGGCAGGAGGAGAAGGGGACAACAAAGGATGAGATGGTTTGATGGCATCACCGACTCAACGGACATGGATTTGGGTGGACTCCAGGAGTTGATGATGGACACGGAGGCCTGGTTTGCTGCAGTTCATGGAGTCACAACGAGTCAGACACGAATGAGTGACTGAACTGAACTGAAAGTAGGAATCATGGCCTCTTATATATCTTCTTATGGAGTAAATTTTAAGACTCTTATAAAGCCATTAAAATGTATATTCTTTTTCTTAAAAACCGAAGGTGACTCCTTATCATATTCAGATATTTTATACCTCTTGATAGTGCTCCACCATTCTTGACAGTTTCATCGTTTTCCTTTTCTGGTATTTTCCTCTTTGAGTTTCAGGTTGGAAAATCTCTATTGACCTAACTTCAAATTCGCTGATTGTTTCCTCATCTATGTTGAGTCTAATGATGAACCTATAGGAGGCATTCTTCATTTCTGGTACTTTTAATTTTTTTCTTGTAATTTCCTTTTCTTTGTTGGCATTACCCATTTTCATTCTTCCTATGTGACTTCAAACACTTTTACATAGTGACAAACTTTTACAAACATTTGTCCCTTTTTGCTCTACATTGCACACTATAGGCATATCAAATTACTTCATGTATCAATAATTTTATAAAAACATATTTCAATGTTTTAATTCCATGTTTAGTGAAATTCTTTCCTTTCAATACCATGCTCAAATATTACTATGTGAAGCCTTCTGAGTGTGACTCCACCTCTCTTGGCACAATTAATTGTAGCCCCTTCCTATGTTTTGTCAGAATATTTTTTTCTATATAACTTTATATATGTATTATACATGTTGCTAGCATATTACATTATATTCAGTTCAGTTCAGTTGCTCAGTCATGTCTGACTCTTTGTGACCCCATGAATTGCAGCATTCTATTATACCTATTATATTATTATTGCATTTATTGCTGGATATCTATGTACTTTATAAGACTATAACATTCTCAACAACAAGGAAGGTTTTTTCACCTATAATTCCTGACACATGGTAAGTATTCAGTATTCTAACTACTTATATTCTGTCTTATTCTTAAAAGCACAGGAGAAGTTCGAAACAAAGCATAAGCAAAAAAGGGACAAATTATTAATGGAAATATAGAATCCAAATAAGTGGAAATGCATGTAAAATGTTAAACCCTTTCCAATGATACAAATATTCAGACTATTTAAAGATACAGCTGAGTTTTAATCTGTCTCTGAGCTTTCTAGAAGGTAAATAAGTAAAATGAGATATGTGATATGTTAGGAAGCAAATTGCTACAACAGTGATAGGCAACCACCTACCACTTCTCAGTGGTCCACACCATTTATATATCATGCATCTCCAGGTCAACTTGAATAATCCTGTAGATCTTAGCTAGGTTGAGATCTGTGGGTTAGCTGGGTATTGGCTGATCTAGGTGGTAGTGATAAGTATTCTGTTTCAAGCTGCAGGTATGAGAGTCTGCTCTGGTGTCTCTCAAATTTCCTGGATCAATGGGCTAGCCAGATCATGTTCTCAGGGAGACATGGGGATCAAAATGACAGGACCAATATCGCAAGTACCTTCCAAGCCTTTGGCTCTGTCATGTTCACTAATATTCTATTGCCCAAACTAAGTCAGATCCAATGTCAAGCGGCATGAAAAGTACCCTGTTTCCAAGGAGGTACTGAAAATTTATGGATCATAATATAATCATATATCAAAACTACTGAATATATTTTCAAAGAATATTGTTTCATGAGGGGAAGCAAAACTTGACATACTAGTCTAGTACACCAATAAATATTTCTCAAATGCTATTTTATGTAGGAAGTCCTTAGTGATACATTGGCCATATCACTGATAATATTTTCTAAGCCTATTTGGTTTTAAATTTGCATCACTATTTCCTTAGCTTCATTTAATACAAATAGGTGCTTATGTTATGGTTATTGTTTCACATGCATTATTTAATAATACCTCTATAACCATGTCAGGAAGGGAAGGCAATATCTTTGTTTCCATTTTATAGATGAGGGATATTAAGAGATATTAAGTAATATTTCCAGTATGAAAGATTTAATAAGTGACATAATTTAGATATCACAAAGCCCTAGTTCATTCTATTATGTCATGTCATTTTTTCAAGGACTGGAACTGCTTTAATTCTGAAATTGATGGAATAAACAGGAACTACATTCATACAAAAGGCTAATATTTGTGTATGTGCTTAGTTGATCAGTCGTGTCTGGCTCTTTGCAACTTCCTGGACTATAGATCGTCAGATTCCTCTGTCCATGGAATTTTCCAATTCTCATGGAATTTCCCAAACCCACCCAATAGAGTGGGTTGCTGTATCCTAGGGGATCTTTGTGACCCAGGGATCAAACCCACATCTCCTGTATATCCTGATTCTCCTGCATTGGCAGGCATATTCTTACCACTGAGCCACTTGAGAAGCCCACATATTTGTGTGCTGCATTAAAAGAGCTCACCACTGCCTACTATTTTTCTAGCCCCACCAGAATTCACAGTGCTATTTACATTCATTTATTTTTACATGTGAATGTCCATTTGTTCCAGCATAAGTTGTTGAAAAGACTATCCTTTTTCCACTGAATTATCTTTTATCCTTTGTAAAAAAATTCAATTGGCTATGTTTGTGTGAGTCTACTTCTGGCTCTCTGTTCTGTTCTAATGATCTGTCTATTCTTTTACCAAAATCATATTATTTTGATTATTGTAGCTTTGTAGGAAGTCTTGAAGTCATGTAATGTCAGTCTTTCCACTTTGTTCTTCAGAATCACTTTCTCGTGGTCTTTCACAAACAGATCCTGAACATGTTTTATTAGATTTGCTCTAAATACTTCCTTTTCATGCCATGATAAATGGTAGTATATAATAGACTTAATTTTTCAGAGCATTTCGAGGTTCTCAGTAAAATCGAGTGGAGGATAGAGATTTCCCATATACCTTCTGCCTCAAATATATACCCCCTCCCTCAGTATCAACATGTCCCACCAGAGTACATGTGTTACACTGAAGAAGATACATTGTCACATCATTATCACCCAGAGTCCATAGTTTATACTGGGATTCACTCTTAGTATGGTACATCTTTGGTTTAGACACATATATAATGATATGTATACTCCATTATGGTTTCCCAGGTGGCTCAGTGTTAAAGAGTTGGCCTGGCAAGCAGGCAACATGGCTTCAATCTCTGGACCAGGAAGAGCCCCTGGAGAAGGAAATGGAAATACACTGCAGTATTCTGGCCTGGGAAATCCCATGGACAGAGGAGCCCAGCGGGCTACAGTACTTGGGGTCGCAAAGAGTCAGACACAATTTAGCAACTAAAAAGCAGCAACACAGCATACCCCCTTATACTATTAATATCCTATAGAGTAGTTCCACTGCCCTAGAAATGCACTGTGCTTACTCTATTTGTCTCCTAGCAACCACTGGTCTTTTATTGTCTTTAGTTTTGCCTTTTCCATAATGTCATACGGTAGGAATCATACTGTATGTAGCCTTTCCAGTTTGGCTTCTTTCACTTAGTAATATGTATTTAAGTTTCCTCCATGTATTTTCATTGTTCATTTCTTTTTAGTGCTGAATAATATTTTATTGTCTGAATGTACCACAGTTTATTTACCTACTGAAGGACATCTGGTTGCTTCCAAGTTTTAGCAATTATGAATAAGCTTATATAAACATCTATATGCAGGAGGTTTTTGTTTAGATAAAGGTGTTCAACTTCTCTTAAATATCAGGAAACATGATGGTGGGATCAAATGTAAAAGTAATGTTCAGTTTTGTAAGAAACTGCCGATCTGTCTTCTAAAGTGACTATTTTTCATTTCACTACAAATGAGTAAGCACTCCTATTGCCCTACATTCTCTCTAGCATTCGGTATAACCAGTGTTCTGATTTTGGCCATTGTGTTGTGCTTTTAATTTCAAATTCCAATTTTCCATGATTGGCATAAAGAAAAGCAATGGACTTCTGTGCATTAACTTTGTATTTTTAACCTGACTATAAATGCTTATAGGTTTTTTTGGTTACTGATTCTTTGAGATTTTCTACATAGATATGCCATTTGCCAAAATCAACACCAGCTCCAGAATAACCAGTTTTATTCCTAAAACCCAAATCGCATACTTTGAATTTCCTTCTTTTTAAAATTCTGCTAGGACTTTCTGTTACAGTTTTGAAAAGGAAAAGTGAAAGAAACATTACTGTGTCTTCACATGGTCTTTCCTCTGTGTAGACATACCCCTGATATCTCTTTGTGTGTTCTAGTTTTCCCTTCTTATAAAGACACAAGTCAGACTGAAGTAGGGCCAATAACTGACTTCATTTAACCATTCAGTTCAGTTCAGTTCAGTCACTCAGTCATGTCTGACTCTTTGCGACCCCATGAATCACAGCATGCCAGGCCTCTCTGTTCATCACCGTCTCTCAGAGTTCACTCAGACTCACGTCCATCGAGTCGGTGATGCCATCCAGCCATCTTATCCTTGGTCATCCCCTTCTCCTCCTGTCCCCAATCCCTCCCAGCATCAGAGTCTTTTCCAATGAGTCAACTCTTCGCATGAGGTGGCCAAAGTACTGGAGTTTCAGCTTTAGCATCATTCCTTCCAAAGAACACCCAGGGCTGATCTCCTTCAGAATGGACTGGTTGGATCTCCTTGCAGTCCAAGGGACTCTCAAGAGTCTTCTCCAACACCACAGTTCAAAAGCATCAATTCTTCGGCACTCAGCCTTCTTCACAGTCCAACTCTCACATCCATACATGACCACTGGAAAAACCATAGCCTTGACTAGATGGACCTTAGTTGTCAAAGTAATGTCTCTGCTTTTGAATATGCTATCTAGGTTGGTCATAACTTTTCTTCCAAGGAGTAAGCATCTTTTAATTTCATGGCTGCAGTCACCATCTGCAGTCAAGGTAAGAGAAACCCAAGTAAGATGGTAGGTGTTGCAAGAGTGCATCAGAGGGCAGACACACTGAAACCATACTCACTGAAAACTAGTCAATCTAATCACACTAGGAGCACAGCCTTATGTAACTCAATGAAACCAAGCCATGCCTGCGGGGGAACCCAAGACAGGCGGGTCATGGCTGAGAGGTCTGACAGAGCGTGGTTCACTGGAGAAGGGAATGGCAAGCCACTTCAGTATTCTTGCCTTGAGAACCCCATGAACAGCATTTAATCATTATTGCCCTTTTAATCATCTTATTTTCAAATATAGTCACATTATGAGACACTGAGAGGTTAGGGCTTCAACATATCAATTTTGAGGGACATAATTCAGCCCATAAAAACTGTATAAACAGAGCAGCCTCAAGTAAACCAAGTTTCTACTAAGAAGGACATAGCTTCTATTGCCTTTCTTCTTCTCCTTTTCTTTTTTAAATTGAATGCAGATGTGACAGATGGATGCACAGATTGAATGCAGAGCAGCCATCATGTGATCCTGAAATAAAGACTAAGTCAAGTATATGTCAAAATGTACATTGTGGACTCTAAAACTAATACTAGTAGCCATGCAGCTCCAGACTCCTTATTATATAAAAATTAAAAACCTGATTAAAATCCTGAATAATTTAAGGCTTTTAAACCAAGTGTTTTATTATTTTCTGCCAGATATAATTATACCTAAATATACTTTCTATGTAGCTTCCCTGGTGGCTCAGACGGTAAAGTGTCTGCCTGCAATGTGGGAGACCCGGGTTCAAGTCCTGGGTCAGGAAGATCCCCCTGGAGAAGGAAATGGCAATCCACTCCAGCACTCTTGCCTGGAAAATTCCATGGACTGAGGAGCCACTTCACTTCACCTCTTCATACTTTCTACGTTAGAGATTTCATAAATTTTGATGATGAAGTTTTGATTATTAGCACAAATTAAGATAACGTGTCAGTTTCAATCAGGGTCCTAGCAGGAAAACTGAGTTCATCCTAAGTATTCCCAATGAAGAAGCTTTAATGAAAAAGTTATATATACTAGATAAGACTAAGAAAAGGAGCAGTGAAGAGATTCACGGCAGTCTCTGACTTCTTGCCTTCAGAATGCCTGCCTCTGCTGCTAGTGTCCAAACTCAATGGGATGACCTTTGGCAGGGGAGTCTGTTAGATAGAGTCCATGTTTGTCAGCATCCTAAGGAAAGTGAGATGAGAGAAAGGCAGAAAACCAAATCTTGGAGAGGTATAAGGAAATGAAAAATCATCACAGATTTTTAGAAAACTTTACCCTGACTTTAATTATTATTATTATTATTTTGTATAAGTCCTTATTTATTTTTTAATTAAATTTATTTATTTTTTTAATTACAATACTGTATTTGTTTTGCCATACATTGACATGAATCAGCCACAGGTGAACACAATCTCCCAATGCCAAAGCCTCCTCCCACCTCCCACCCCACATCCTCTCCCTGAATCATCCCGTGCACCCGCCCCATGCGTCCTGCATCCTGTATTGAACATAGACTGGCGCTTCATTCTTACAAGATAGTATACATGTTTCAATGCCGTTCTCCCAAATCATCACACCCTCTCCCTCTCCCTCGGAGTCCAAAAGTCCGTTCTATACCTCTGAGTCTCTTTAGTTGTCTCACATAGAGGGTCTTCATTACTATCCTTCTAAATTCCATATATATGTGTCAGTATACTGTATTGGTGTTTTTCTTTCTGGCTTACTTCACTCTGTATAATCGGCTCCAATTTCATCCATCTCATTAGAACTGAGTCAAATTTATTCTTTTTAAGGGCTGAGTAGTACTCCATTGTGTATAGATCCACCTCCCAATATACTGGAAATAAAAGCAAAAATAAACAAATGGGATCTAATTAAAATTAAAAGCTTCTGCACAACAAAGGAAACTATAAGCAAGGTGAAAAGACAGCCTTCTGAATGGGAGAAAACAATAACAAATGAAACAATTGACAAACAACTAAGCTCAAAGATATACAAGCAACTTATGCAGCTCAACTCCAGAAAAATAAACGAACCAATAAAAAAATGGGCCAAAGAACTAAATAGGCATTTCTCCAAAGAAGACATACGGATGGCTAACAAACACATGAAAAGATGCTCAACATCACTTATTATCAGAGAAATGCAAATCAAGACCACAATGAGGTATCATTTCACACCCGTCAAAATGGCTGCGATCCAAAAGTCTACAAGCAATAAATGCTGGAGAGGATGTGGAGAAAAAGGGAACCCTCTTCTACTGCTGGTGGGAATGCAAACTAGTACAGCCACTATGGAGAACAGTGTGGAGATTCCTTAAAAAGTTGCAAATAGAACTGCCTTATGACCCAGCAATCCCACTGCTGGGCATACACACCAAGGAAACCAGAATCGAAAGAGACACATGTACCCCAATGTTCATTGCAGCGCTGTTTATAATAGCCAGGACATGGAAACAACCTAGATGTCCATCAGCAGATGAATGGATAATTATTTTTCATTTCAGTTACTGTTTGACATAATACCATCAGTAGCTCTTCTCTAATATCAGATAACCACACGTTAACTAGAATGTACAAACATGAATTTAATTCAGTGACTCTCTGGAAAAGACATTTGATGAAAAGTATATGAATGAAATATCTGTGATAATGTGAATTGAGAAACTGAAGCTTATAATCAGTTGTAATTCATCAGAAAAAATTTTAAAAAATAATCCATGTCTGTAGCCCAAGTATACCTTGTTTTAATCCAATGAAGATGAAAAAGTGCTACTTAAAAGCAATTGGAAGGTCTGGGAAGAAGTCTTAATTTCTTCTTTTTTTAATTTTATTTTTGCTTTTACTTTATAATACTGTATTGGTTTTACCATACATTGACATGAATCCGCCACAGGTGTATATGAGCTCCCAATCCTGAATCCCCCTCCCACCTCCCACCCCATATCATCTCCCCGGATCATCCCGTGCACCAGCCCCAAGCATCCTGTATCCTGCATTGAACATAGACTGACGCTTCATTTCTTACGTGATAGTATACATGTTTCAATGCCATTCTCTCAAATCATCCCACCCTCTCCCTCTCCCTCAGAGTCCAAAAGTCCTCTATATATCTGTGTCTCTTTTGCTGTCTCGCATACAAGGTCATCATTACCATCTTTCTAAATTCCATATATATGTGTCAGTATACTATACTGGTGTTTTTCTTTCTGGCTTACTTCACTCTGTATAATTGGCTCCAGTTTCATCTATTTCATTAGAACTGATTCAAATGTATTCTTTTTAATGGCTGAGTAATACTCCATTGTGTATATGTACCACAGCTTTCTTATCTATTTATCTGCTGATGGACATTTAGGTTGCTTCCATGTCCAAGCTATTATAAACAGTGCTTCAATGAACATTGGAGTACATGTGTCTCTTTCAATTCTGGTTTCCTCAGTGTGCATGCCCAGCAGTGGGATTGCTGGGTCATAAGGCAGTTCTATTTGCAATTTTTAAGGAATCTCCACACTGTTCTCCATAGTGGCTGTACTAGTTGGCATTTCCACCAACAGTGTAAGAGGGTTCCCTTTTCTCCACATCCTCTCCAGCATTTATTGCTTGTAGACTTTTGGATCGCAGCCATTCTGACTGGTGTGAAATGGTACCTCACTGTGGTCTTGATTTGCATTTCTCTGATAATGAGTGATGTTGAGCATCTTTTCATGTGTTTGTTAGTCATCTGTATGTCTTCTTTGGAGAAATGTCTATTTAGTTCCTTGGTCCATTTTTTTGATTGGGTCATTTATTTTTCTGGAGTTGAGCTGCATAAGTTGCTTGTATATTTTTGAGACCAGTTATTTGTCAGTTGCTTCATTTGCTATTGTTTTCTCGCATTCAGAATGGTGTCTTTTCACCTTGCTTATAGTTTCCTTTGTCATGAAGAAGCTTTTAATTTTACTTAGATCCCATTTGTTTATTTTTGCTTTTGTTTCCAGTATTCTGGGAGGTGGATCATAGAGGATCCTTCTATGATTTATGTCAGAGAGTGTTTTGCCTATGTTATCCTCTAGGAGTTTTATAGTTTCTGATCTTACATTTAGATCTTTAATCCATTTTGAGTTTATTTTTGTGTGTGGTGTTAGAAAGTGTTCTAGTTTCATTCTTTTACAAGTGGTTGACCAGTTTTCCCAGCACCACTTGTTAAAGAAATTGTCTTTACTCCATTGTATATTCTTGCTTGCTTTGTCGAAGATAAGGTGTCCATAGGTGTGTGGATTTATCTCTGGGCTTTCTATTTTGTTCCATTGATCTATATTTCTGTCTTTGTGCCAGTACCATACTGTCTTGATGACTGTAGCTTTGTAGTAGAGCCTGAAGTCAGGCAAGCTGATTCCTCCAGTTCCATTCTTCTTTCTCAAGATTGCTTTTGCTATTCGAGGTTTTTTGTATTTCCATACAAATCTTGAAATTATTTGATCTAGTTCTGTGAAAAATACTGCTGGTAGCTTGATAGGGATTGCATTGTATCTGTAGATTGTTTTGGGTAGTATACTCATTTTCACTATATTGATTCTTCCAAGCCATGAACATGGTATATTTCTCCATCTATTAGTGTCCTCTTTGATTTTTTTCATCAGTGTTTTATAGTTTTCTATATATAGGTCTTTAGTTTCTTGAGGTATATATATTCTTAAGTATTTTATTCTTTTCATTGCAATGGTGAAGGGAATTGTTTCCTTAATTTCTTTTTCGACTTTCTCATTATTAGTGTATAGGAATGAAAGGGATTTTTGTGTGTTGATTTTATATCCTGCAACTTTACTATATACATTGATTAGCTCTAGTAATTTTCTGGTGGAGTCTTTAGGGTTTTCTATGTAGAGGATCATTTCTTTATCTATAAAATGAAAGGAAGCAAACCCATAAATTATATTATGGTTGCCTAAGAAAGCTGAGTACTGA
The DNA here is from genome assembly GCA_917880005.1 of Nanger dama. NCBI lineage: Eukaryota > Metazoa > Chordata > Mammalia > Artiodactyla > Bovidae > Nanger > Nanger dama. Next base: position 20,534,010 of record CAKJTW010000025.1, on the reverse strand, counting down.
AGAACTGATGCTTTTGAACTGTGGTGCTGAGGAAGATTCTTGTGAGTCCCTTGGAGATCCAACCAGCCCCATTCTAAAGGAGACCAGTCCTGGGTGTTCATTGGAAGGACTGATGCTGAGACTGAAACACCAATACATTGGCCACCTCATGCGAACAGTTGACTCATTGGAAAAGACCCTGATGATGGGAGGGACTGGGGGCAGGTGGAGAAGGGGATGACAGAGGATGAGATGGCTGGATGACGTCACCGACTTGATGGACATAAGTTTGAGTGAACTCCTGAGTTGGTGATGGACAGGGAGGCCTGGCGTGCTGTATTCACGGGATCGCAATGAGTTGGACACGACTGAGCGACTAAACTGAACTGAACTGAACTGAAGAATAAGACACAGTATCAGTTATCAAATACATAGACTAAAGTTTGATAAATATTTTTTTATAATTCACATGGTTAATTAAGTTATATGAAAGCCTATATGTTAATGCTACCCAAATTTATTAAATACCTCTGATGTATGAGTTAATCTTTTCTTTATTCTTTTATTTCTTCTTGCCTACCTGCCTGTTCTCCTGCCTTCTTTCCTTCTTTGCTGCTTTAAACCAACATTTCTTGTTTTTCTTTTCTTTTTTGTAGTTATTGACAATACAAAGAGCTATGGTATTACTAGGAGAAGTAGATAACCTAATCTGGGGTCAGGATACAGAACCCACTCTGATACAAAGGTACTGAAGGCAGAGAACATAATGAATTTTCTACTGCATTTTCTAAACATGCCAGGAGAATATAAGGTGAAGAGTGGAAGCAATCAAGGGTGAAAGAATGTTGGTTTCAGAGGGATACATATGACTTGCTGAAGAGTGTAATTTTAAACGTATTAGAGTTGCTAACTGAAACTAAGAAAAACTTGAAAGTGAGATTTGGAGCTATTAATAATTACCTTGGGGGTAAAAGTTATAAACTGAACATGGGCAAACCTGGACTTTTGGCAAACCTAGATTTATGGATTTCAAGGATACATTCAAGGGTTTTAAGGAGAGATGTGGTATGATAAAAATTCCCCTTGAGGTAAAACAAGTTTGGATGCTATTTAAAAAGTTAATGAGACATATTCTGAGACCTTGGGCCAAACCAGCAGTAGAGGGGTTGAATAGGAGTTATTTGAAAAATATAAAACAAGTAGTATTAACAGGAATAGACATGAAAGATTAAGGAGTATAAATATTTCCTGTGTCACTTCAGCAAGATAGCTGTCTCATATTCCACATCAATAGTAATAACCGTTTTATATCCTTATCTGCTACAAATAGATTTTTAAATAAGTCGGATATCTTTCTGCTTATAATTCCTACAGGATTTCCAATTGCATTTAGAATAAAATCCAAACTCTGTATGACCCAAAGTCCCTGTGGGATCTGATGATTTCTGTCTCAGCTAAGCTCAGTATCTGCTCCACTGAGGCAGGAAAGTTGTCTGTTTATTGTTTATGACCTGTGCTTGGTGGGTGCATGTGGTAGGTGATTAATGAATATTTATTGAACATATAGACTGACACATGGATTCTCCACAGAGTCTTCTTTGGCTCGGTTTTGATTGGAAGATTAAAATTCATATAATAGGCTTTATAGCTAGATGAGACCAAGAGAAGCCATTAACTCAGTAGTCTTCCTTCAGACAGGTAATTTAGTAATTAGTCTTGGTTAATGAAAGGAAAGTGAGATTCAGTTTGCTTGTCTAAAGTCATACACCTTTATCTTTCATTTGGATTATAGAACTCTGTTTCTTTATTTTGCTTGATTTTCTATATTGATTTCTGTATAATGGACTTCCATGGTGGCTCTTCAAGCCCTGGGTTGGGAAGATCCCTTGGAGGAGGGCATGGCACCCATTCCAGTATTCTTGCCTGGAGAATCTCCAAGGACAGAGAAGCCTGGCAGGTTTAGCCACCCTGTCTTGAAGGAGAGGTCTTGTGTAGGAGGTAAAACTTTTCATTCAGTCTTGCCCCACTTCTTGGTTGTCTCTAAAATATCTATGCTAATTCAAGAAACCTACTATATCCTCAGGCATATTATTCAGAAACCTATTATATCCCTCAGGCTCTAGTAGTATAGTAAAGAACCTTCCTGCCAATACAGGAGACGCAAGAGATGAGAGTTTGATCCCAAGTGAGAAAGAACCCCTGGAGGAGGAAATGGCAACCAACCCCAGTATTCTTGCTTGGGAAATCCCATGGACAGAAGAGCCTGGCAGGATATAGTCCATAGAGTCGCAAAGAGTCAGACACAATTGAAGCAACTTAGCATTATATTGTCAATAGATCTCAGTAGTTTAGGATGTCCTAAGACCTATCAATTTCCCAAAGGAAAAGAATGCAACATCTAGATTCAGGCTAGCTGGAAGCTGGGTCTTAAGGCAGCAGCTTGTTGGTTCAGTTCAGTTCAGTCGTTTAGTCATGCCCGACTCTTTGAGACCCCATGAATCACAGCACGCCAGGCCTTCCTGTCCATCACCAACTCCCAGAGTTCACTCAAACTCATGTCCATCGAGTTGGTGATGCCATCCAGCCATCTAATCCTCGGTCATCCCCTTGTCCTCCTGCCCCCAATCCCTCCCAGCATCAAAGTCTTTTCCAATGAGTCAACTCTTCACATGAGGTGGCCAAAGTACTGGAGTTTCAGCTTTAGCATCAGTCCTTCCAAAGAAATTCCAGGGTTGATCTCCTTCAGAATGGACTGGTTGGATCTCCTTGCAGTCCAAGGGGCTCTCAAGAGTCTTCTCCAACACCACAGTTCAAAAGCATCAATTCTTCGGCACTCAGCCTTCTTCACAGTCCAACTCTCACATCCATACATGACCATTGGAAAAATGACAGCCTTGACTAGACGGACCTTAGTCGGCAAAGTAATGTCTCTGCTTTTGAATATGCTATCTAGGTTGGTCATAACTTTTCTTCCAAGGAGTAAGCGTCTTTTAATTTCATGGCTGCAGTAACCATCTGCAAGGATTTTGGAGCCCCCAAAAATAAAGTCTGACACTCTTTCCACTGTTTCTCCATCTATTTCCCATGGAGTGATGGGACCACATGCCATGATCTTCATTTTCTGAATGTTGAGCTTTAAGCCAACTTTTTCACTCTCCTCTTTCACTTTCATCAAGAAGCTTTTTATTTCCTCTTCACTTTCTGCCATAAAGGTGGTGTTATCTGCATATCTGAGGTTAGTGATATTTCTCCTGGCAATCTTGATTCCAGCTTGTGTTTCTTCCAGTCCAGCGTTTCTCATGATGTACTCTGCATATAGGTTAAAAAAGCAGGATGACACTATACAGCCTTGACATACTCCTTTTCCTATTTGGAACCAGTCTGTTATTCCATGTCCAGTTCTAACTGTTGCTTCCTGACCTTCATGCAGATTTCTCAAGAGGCAGGTTAGGTGGTCCGCTATTCCCATCTCTTTCAGAATTTTCCACAGTTGATTGTGATCCACACAGTCAAAGGCGTTGGCATAGTCAATAAAGCAGAAATAGATGTTTTTTTTTGTAACTCGCTTTTTGATGATCCAGTGGATGTTGGCTATTTGATCTCTGGTTCCTCTGCCTTTTTAAAACCAGCTTGAACATCAGGAAGTTCATGGTTCACGTATTGCTGAAGCTGGGCTTGGAGAATTTTGAGCATTACTTTACTAGCATGTGAGATGAGTGCAACTGTGCAGTAGTTTGAGCATTCTTTGCTATTGCCTTTCTTTGGGATTGGAATGAAAACCGACATTTCCCAGTCCTGTGGCCACTGCTGAGTTTTCCAAATTTGCTGGCATATTGAGTGCAACACTTTCACATTATCATCTTTCAGGATTTGAAAAAGCTCAACTGGAATTCCATCACTTCCACTAGCTTTGTTCGTAGTGATGCTTTCTAAGGCCCACTTGACTTTACATTCCAAGATGTCTGGTTCTAGATGAGTGATCACACCATCGTGATTATCCAGGTCATGAAGATCCTTTTTGTACAGTTCTTCTGTGTGTTGTGATAAGAAGCAGTAAGGGTTATGGAGTGGCAGTAACGCTTGTGAATGTTTTGGGTTCAGACTGCCAGAATTCATATCTGAGCACTATCACTTACTACCCATGTGATGTTGAGCACAGTTCTTAATTTCCCTGAATATCAGTTTTCTCATCTAAAAATGAAAATAATAATAAACCCACTGCCGAGGTCCAGGCCTGGTGGATCCAGGGAAATTCGAAGCATGGATAGTGTAGGCAAGGAGAACTTATTTATTTATTAATATAGAAATATACGATTAGATTAGGAAGAAATTGTGTAGTAGGATAATTTAGTGGAGAAAAGAGGCTGAATAACTTGGTTTACATGGAAAACCAATAAAGTTCCAGACAAGGAGCTTGCACCATTTATGTTCGGCCACTAGCATGCGTTTGAATATTGGAGAGTGCCCCGCCTTGGGCTCTCTCTCTTACAGATCTTAGAAGCCGGGACAAGTAAGTAGACATGGCAAGCCTCCACGTCCTAGATGGGAATTCAGCCTGAAATTAGAGTAAAGAGGAGACACGGGGAAACCAGTCTTTCCAATGACTGGTCCAGCCTCTATTGTCTAGAAAGGCCTTTTATACCTTTTTGATTGTACATAGAGATCAATGGGTAATACAAAGTTATGCAGCGTTAGCAGCCCAGACTCTTACCAAAACCAGGCTTTCTCTCTGCATACCTAATTGTATACACAAGTCTTAGGTAATTTACATAATCTTCTGGCCAAAAGGGCCAATTAACATTTTACAGCCTTTTTTTTTCCTGATAAGAGTTTGTCAACCAGAAGACTTGTTTGTGTTGATCTTCCCAAAGTCTGGTGCCACTCTCAGAAAGCACTAAATAAAGTTACATTCTTACATAGCAAAGATACAGCAATTTATAACAAGTAAAAGGAGTACAGTGATTTATAACAAAAGAAAAGTAATTAACTTAAAATCTAGTGTTGCTAACATCAAAACTACTATGTATCTTTTTCCATATCCCGATTACATTGATTAACATCCTCCCAGGTGCCTAAAAGATAAAGAATATGGAGGCCTGCCAGCAATCATTGAGTCAACAGTGAAAACTCATCACCAATATGATTTTTAACTGTCTAGAAAAGGCTCTGTATCTTTAAGATGATTTTAAGCTTTGTGCCTCTCATGGTTGGGGGGCTGCAAGCAATTCACAAGCTGTAAGAGGTCTGGGGAAACCTGTTAGGCAAGCTAGAGAGCTATCAGAGGGGGTTTAACGGAAACATCCCTTTCAAATGCAGAAGACTAAAGCCCTGAGTTGACTTTTTCCAGAGTGTGTCAGAAGAGTGGAAAAGCAGGCAGATTCTTATTTTGGAGGGTACATGCTCAGGAAATACCAGAGGGAAAACCTGAGGTCTGATTAGCCTTGCCATCAGAGCTCTGCCGCATGACTTTGTCACGGGTGGAATTCCTCACGCTGGCTCCCGGCAACCCACCTTCCTAGGGTTATTGTAACTACTAATTTATTAATATGTCTGAAGTTCCTGGCAATAATAAGATATACTCTCAATAGCTATTCTGTCTGCTGACATCTAGAGAGTTTTTCTGCAAGAATTTGTCTCTGAGATGATTCAAGGAATGGTGATTGAGAATATCTCCATGTTTGTGAGAACATTCTGAACAGATAGAACATCATGAAAGAAGAGTCACCATGAAAGAGATAGAGAAATGTAAGTCTTTGATTGACTTAGACCTCTGTTCTTCTGGTTTAAAGTGGGTTTTCATTTGAGAGGGAGATGAGGTTGGAAAACAGAGGCCAGATAATGTACAGCCCTGTATGACATGTAAAGAGGTTTGGGTTTGATCCAGACTACTGTAGAGATAAAAGAGAATTTTAATCAGAGAAGTCACATAATCAAATTAGACTTGGAGAGAAGTGCAGAAATACACTGGAGCGGGAGAAACTGGCAGCCAAGAAAAGTAGTTAAAGATGGTTGCAACAGTTCAGCTAATAGGTAGCAATGGCCTGAAGGTTACAACTGTGGGTGTGGAGAAAGATGCATAGTTCTGAGACATTATAGAAGGTAAAATATATAGGACTTAATGATTTATTTAGCTTGTGGGTGATTAAGGAGAAAAAGTCTAGGCTATCTTACAAAAATGTCTATAAAATGAAAAAAAAAAAAACCATTCTTCCAGATAAGTTAAATAATGACTATTCCAATTAGTGCTGCAGTTTGTCTCTATTGTACTTACCCCTGGGAGCATAACAGCTTTCTTCACTGATCAAGTACTCACCTGATTGAAGATAGGCAGGCACATTATTGATTCTTAAAGGCCCATAGTTAATTCTGTGCCTAACCATTCATGAAAACTAGTGTTTTTTAATAGAATAAATTTCAATGATCAATTATAATACAGAAAGTTGGAGCTAGTTAAAGAGATCTGTGACTCAAGAATAAACTTTGAATTTATTTCTAATTCCAGTATCTCAAAGCTTTAAACACTATGCACTAACGGATTTCATTCCCAAAGCAACTAATATTCTGAAATCTAATCAGCAATGTCATTAATCCCATAATAGAAAGTTTTCTTGCTTGCAGTTTACAGTTGCTATATGCATTCTGATACAGACTACAAAAAATATTATTTTTCAGCTTTCTATTGCTTTGAAAACCTTAACTTCTTCCTTAAACAGCCTAAAATAGTCAAAGAGGAGTAGTTTGAGATTATGAATTGGAGAATATTAAAGCTACCTAGGTTAGTTGTTTTCCACTCTAATTTGTCCTGCTAATTAGAAAACTTCTCACCATGTACATACTCATGGAGGAGTCATCTAGCCCAGTGCGCATTCTGTTCTGGTTTAAGGAATGAAAAGATAAGCTGCAGCTTCTCTTTGAACTAGACATCATGAAATTAGATGGGAAGTTATTCCCTTTCAAAGTGCATTTTATTTTTTGCTCTATTTGTAAAATATAATTTACATGGCCTGACCATTGCCGGGAGAAATATCAATAACCTCAGATATGCAGATGACACCACCCTTATGGCAGAAAGTGAAGAGGAGCTAAAAAGCCTCTTGATGAAAGTGAAAGAGGAGAGCGAAAAAAGTTGGCCTAAAGCTCAACATTCAGAAAATGAAGATCACAGCATCTGGTCCCATTACTTCATGGGAAATAGATGGTGAAACAGTGTCAGACTTTATTTTTTTGGGCCTCCAAAATCACTGCAGATGGTGACTGCAGCCATGAAATTAAAAGACGCTTACTCCTTGAAAGGAAAGTTATGACCAACCTAGATAGCATATTCAAAAGCAGAGACTTTACTTTGCCAACAAAGGTCCATCTAGTCAAGGCTATGGTTTTTCCAGTAGTCATGTATGGACATGAGAGTTGGACTGTGAAGAAAGCTGAGCACCGAAGAATTGATGCTTTTGAACTGTGGTGTTGGAGAAGACTCTTGAGAGTCCCTTGGACTGCAAGGAGATCCAACCAGTCATTCTGGAGATCAGCCCTGGGATTTTTTTGAAAGAATGATGCTGAAGCTGAAACTCCAGTACTCTGGCCACCTCATGTGAAGAGTTGACTCATTGGAAAAGCCTCTGATGCTGGGAAGGATTGGGGGCATGAAGAGAAGGGGATGACAGAGGATGAGATGGCTGGATGGCATCACTGACTTGATGGACATGAGTCTGAGTGAACTCCGGGAGTTGGTGATGGACAGGGAGGCCTGGCATGCTGCGATTCATGGGGTTCACAAAGAGTCGGACACGACTGAGCTACTGAACTGAACTGAACCGTTTTTATTTGTACATTTGATTATTGGATATTAAGTAAAGGAATTAAGTAAAGGGCTTCCCTCGTGGCTCAGCTGGTAAAGAATCCACCTGCAATGCAGGAGACGTTGGTTCAATCCCTGGGTCAGGAAGATCCCCTGAAGAAGGGTATGGTAACCACTTCAGTATTCTGGCCTGGAGAATTCCATTGACTGCATAGTCCATGGGGTTGCAAAGAGTTGGACACAACTGAGTGGTTTTAACTTTCACTTTCAAGTAAAGGCATGCATTATTTAAGCCGTATATTGTATGCCAGGATGCCAGCACTAACCATATGCATCTAGAATTTACTGATTCTAGTTAATAACTATCAAAACTTAAAAATTACCGAAAGAAATATAAATGTTGACTATATGGTAGTATTGTAGAAAAAAATGCCATAACTTGTTGTTTCAATTTCTCTTTAAAGCAGCCTACAAATTTATTATGAGATGTGATAAGTTATATTGTGGGAAGATTGAATCAGGAAATGATTAAAGAAATTATGATATATTTAAAAGCTTATTGTACATAAGTTTTTTGTTTACTTCTTGAATTGAGCTTAAGACTTCACAATTTCTACTTCAATTCCATTTTTACCTCCATAGAAATTATTGAAGGAAAATAGTCCAAAATGTTAATCCTAAAGTATTATGTACTTGAGAAGATTTAAGATGATAGAGTTTTTGTTTGAATCAGTTTTTCAGCCTAAATTTCAATCTCTTACAATAAGAAGAAATCATTAGGATATGTGATTATAAGCTTTGCCTCCCATAGCTACTCAGATTGTTTCATTTGACAAAAGGTGACAAAAATCCATCAAGGTCAACCAATGATATTTTTTGTGCTATTTACTTTCTTCAGCAGATCATTAAATTCTTTAAATCATAAACAAATTTTTGAATGTTTCTGATCTGTTTTATGTGCCCTTTCTTTGGGATTCTGTTGTTTAGTTGCTAAGTTGTGTCCAACTCGTTGCAACCCAATGGACTGTAGCCCACCAGGCTCCTCTGTCTGTGAGATTTCCCAGGTGAGAATTCTGGAGTGGATTGCCATTTCCTCCTCCAGGGGATCTTCCCAGCCCAGGGTTTGAAACTGCGTCTCCTGTACTGCAGGCAGAATCTTTACCATTGATCCACCAGAGAGAGAAGTCCATTTAATGTAAAGTAGGGTGTATATGTCAATTCTAATGTCCCAATGTAGCTTTCCCCACTTCCATGCCATTCCCCCTCCCCGACTCCCGATAACCATAGGTTTGTTTTCTACATTTTCTATTTCTGTTTTGTAAATAAGTTCATTTGTACCATTTTGTAGATTCCACATGTAAGCAATACATATGATATGTGACTCTGTCTGACTTACTTGGCTCAGTAGGGGCCATCTATGTTGCTGCAAATGGCATCGCTTTGTTCTTTTTTGTGACTGAGTAACATTCCATTGTACATATGTACCACATCTTTATCCACTTATCTGTTTGTTGATGGATGTTTAGGTTGCTTCCATGTTTCAGCAATTGTAAATAATGTTGCAGTGGACACTGGGAGTGCATGCATCATTTCAAATTACAGTTTTCTAGGGCTATATAGCCAGGAATGGGATTGCTGGGTCATATGCTAATTCTATATTTCGTTTTTGAAGAAATTTCAGCCATGTTCTCTATAATGGTTGTACCAATTTACATTCCCATCAACAGTGTAGGAGAATTCCTTTTCTCCACACCCTCTCCAGCATTTATTGTTTCTTGAATTAGACAATAATCAGTGGCTGATGTGAGGTGATTCCTCATTGTAGTTTTGATTTGCATTTTTCTAATAATTAGTAACACTGAGCATCTTTTCATGTACTTTTGGCCCTCCATGGTGCAGGCAGTAAAGCATCTGCCTCCAATGCAGGAGACCTGGTTTCAGTCCCTGGGTTGGGAGGATCCCCTGGAGAAGGAAATGGCAACCCATTCCAGTACTCTTGCCTGAAAAATCTCATGGATGGAGGAGCCCGGTAGGCTACAGTCCATGAGATCTCAAAGAGTTGGACATGACTGAGTGACTTCACTTTCTTTCTTTCTTTCTTTCTTTATGTCTTTGTAGAAATGCCTATTTTAGATCTGCCTATTTTTTTAAATTGTTTATTTTTCTTTTTCTTTTTTCATTGAGCTGCACAAGCACTTTTTATATTTTGGAGATTAATTTCTTGTCAGTTCCTTTGTTTGAAAATATTTTCTCCCATTCTGTGGATTGTCTTTTCATTTTCCTATGGTTTTCCACTCTATTTATTTTTTCCTTGAAAATAGATTTAATCATATTTAAATTAGAAATGTTCAGTGTTTTTCTCCCAAATCCCCTCCAAACAAAAGTCTCCTTCCCCCTCCCCAGGTGTGTTGTTTAATTTTTTAATAAGAATTGTGTATACACACACACACACACACACACACACATATATAATTTGCAGAGTGATGTTTTAATATGCAGTGTTTACTTTAGAAAGTTTGTAATTAAGTTCTTTCTCTGTCTTTCTGAGATACATGTAAATCTTTTAAAACTAAATAAACATTTTTCCAGCTTTATGGTCCAGGAACGTCTTTTTCAAGGACCTGAAAACTCTCTTTTTGAAATATAATCATCAAGATGATCATGTTTATTTATCATCTTCTATCTTCCAGTTTCTGAGGAAGAGTAAGAACCTAACCTGAGCCATCCAATGCCTTGCTCCAAGTTGCAAAATCACCTGTTCTCATAAAGATATTAGAAATTTACATTCCTTTGGATTAAGTCAACTAGTTAACACAGATGGTCACCCTAAATATTAAATAAAATTCAGATGGATTATATGACACATGGTGTTGTCAAGTCCACTTACTTGAGAACCAATTATTGTTTATTTTGAGAATATTCATGTAAATGGGTTGTATCTGCTTCACTATATAAAAAGATGATATTTCTGTTTTTTTAATCTCTTAGCAGATTGCCTGGTTTAAAGGTTATATTTAATAATAAAGTTGTTTCCTTTCTCTTCTGCCTTGAGGAGAAGTTTTCCAGATTAGAAAGAAATTTTGATTTTATTATATTTCTCCAACATATGCAGGACTTAAATTTAGGTAGTAAAGTGTTAAATAATGATTTAATCACAATGCTCACATCAGTCTGTGCTTATTACATACATGAGTTTCTGCTTCCAAAAGTTGTCTAACATTACTCCCTTCCCTTGTACCTGAATATTTAATGACCAGCCAGCTGCAGCTTTGCCAAAGAAAATGTGGCAAGTTGATCCATGGAGCATATAGTTGTTATTGATGTGTGCTAATCTAATATTACAGGTATACCAGCTGCCATGTCATTGCCAGGATTCTAAATTTGAAACTAAGAATTCTGCAGTGAGGTTCATGAAGAGCTTAGTGCCATGACAGATGCTTATGAAAGGTTGAGCTCCATCTTCAACCAACTCATGTCATGAGACCTCATCTTAACTTTATCCCTGTAGACTGGAACTTTTGTCCTAGACTGGAACATAGCACCTGAGATCTTGTAATCTGTAGACTGACTGACTTGAGGTTGCCTGCTTGCTGGCCCAGACTTTGGAATATTACCCATCCATTCATCCTCCTTTACCTCTGGCTACCACTGGTCAGACCACAGTACATTTCATCCTGAACTGTCCCTGAAAAGAGGTGAGAGAGTGAATCCCTGCCTGTTTCAGACAATAGCCAAGATTCTGGAAGCAGTTGGGAAGGGTGGTAGGCAAAGAGAGATGCCACGTAGGATACAACAAGGAAGGAAACATAAAGAAATTATTGCAATCATGCTGCTAATACAGTATTGTTAGGCAGGTATTTCTGAAGTATGTCTGTGTGAGCATGTGTGTGTATACTTACATATTTCAATTTGTTTACCTATAATTATATTACTTCAAGCCAACAAAGTTCAGTTATTTATTATAACTATGGTTTGTATATGACTTTATGAAACAATATATACTATCTTTTTGTTTTCAAAGCAAACTTGTACCTTTTGCATGTCTAAGCTGTCCAGATGCCAGTTACTGAGCACAAAAAGAAGAGAGCTCTGGACAGGGCAGCATTTATAGTTTCATTGTTGATATAAGCCCTAAGCCATAGTACTTATTCTTGCCTGGCTCTTCTGTTCATTAAGCTCTTGAACTCTTGAACAGTTAGGATCCTACTTTCTCTTCAGAAGTAACTGATGACAAATATGTATTAGTTTGTCTCTTGAACTGATGCTATACTTCTTAGATACAGTTTTGTTTTCTGGCCCCTCAGAGTAGCCATCTTTCCTTACCCAGACTCCACTAAAAGATAATTTGTAATGTTTTATATGAACTGAATTATTCTAAATTGTCCCAAGTTTGGTTCTTAGGTATTCTAACAGTTATTCCACCACTGACTCCAAATTTATTTATAATATCTGTAGATTGCATTTGGAAATATTGATTATGGAGAGCAAACAAGAGTGTATTCCGGGACTACATAGAATTAATGAGGTTTTTTGATGTTCATTTAGTCTCTTAATCTGTTATGGTATGTACTCATCATTAACAAAAAAGCCACATAACCAATATAGGCCTTGGAAAATCTAGACTAAAATAGTCCTAAAGTACAAATTAGAGATCAGAAGAGGGACAGGTCAACATCCAAGAAGTGTGTGTTATTAAAGAGTCATATTACAATTTTCACACTGCATAAGTAACAAAAAGGTAAAATCAAAAGGGTTGGTGCAGCCTGTTGGATCACTTGTCTAGAGAATTAATGGTCAGAAAAGGAGGATTAGAACAGTTCAAGGGGTATGTGAGGGGACAGAGAATAAATAAGAAATATTTCCATTTCTTTTCAAGGCAAAGGCACCATTAACTTGACAAATGGCTAGTTCATGGTTGTGCTGTTGATCACATACATTTATAGTGTCAGAAAGATGTGGTGTGACAGTGAGAAATAGGGTAGTTTGAAACTATGGTTAGCAAAGCAAAGATGAAAATAAATGAAAAATTGTCTTAAAAGTTTCCAAGATAATGGGGAAAAAAACTCCATGAACATTTACCATCTCCTGAAACACCCTACCCTATGAATATCAAAATCAAAATAATTAAATTTATCTAAAAATTCCATCAGTACCCAAAGTCATTCATTTCTATGGGAAAGTTCTAGGAACTTATATCCTTTGAAAAAAATTATCCCAAGTGCTTTTGATAAATACTTTTCCAGAACTAAAATATATTCTAAAATATATTTCCTTACACTAGAGATTGAGAAGAATAATATAGGAGACAGAGAAGATTGGAGGATCTCAGAAAAAAGAAAATTGAAAGAATGTTAGGGAATGTGGCAAGATCTGAGAAAGAAATAATGTTTTGGCATAAGCAGATAGACCATGCATAATCTTGTAGCAAGTTTCCATGTCATTAGCGTTAATCTAAAGTAGCAGAAAGAGAATAAAATTCTCTTGTGTGAAACATTGGGTACCTTACAGCTGGATGGAAACTGAATCATCCACAACTGACTTCTCAGTCCTTGCTGAATAAGCCCAAGGTCTACGATGTTGGTTGCGTCCATTTTGATGGGGACTTATAATCGCCAGAAGCTAGAGTCTAGCCTAGAGACCTCCTAGCAATGATTTAATGCTTGACTATACCCTGAGACATTGTCTAGTCCCCAACTAACTTAAGCTATGTGGATACCCAGAAGCCATACATATAATGTCCAGTGATACCCACAAGCTCAGGAAGAGATGTACACCCTCCTTCCTAGAGGAGGATAAAGATAAAGGAGAACTTGCTTTTGGGGAAAGACAGAAAAAGCATCTCACTTATATATTTTTAATTGAATCAAACATGTGGTAGGCGCTCCACACATTTCATTCAATGTATGCTATTTATCATTTGGGAAAAACAATTTAAAAATAATTCTTTAAGGTATTATAATAGAGAAACACACAAACAAGTTGCCCTCATAATCAACACTCTGGTGCTCAAAATATATTGGTGCTCAAAATATATTTCTTAAAATGTCATTTTGAAACAGGACTTGTTTCTGGCTTGCTGTTTAGCATATTATGTATCTAATTTGTAAAAATTCATTTACCTGGACTTGGTTAATATTTGCATTATAATTCTAGAAAACACTTTCTATATAAATTATTTCTTTATATATGCTTTAATCTCTTTTCATCTTTATGAATGTAATAGTGATTTAATTGCCATATCTGTCACCCCATTTCTACCCCAGGATTGATTCAAATGATCCATCTGGCTATCAAGAGCCCACTTTATCTTATATCTATCCAAATGTTTCTTCCTAAAGTTTCATTCTTAACTGAAGAGACAACCTTTTTCTTTCACTAAACTCTAATATTTATTATATCTCTAGTCTCAGAGAATAAATTAATAGAATGTACAGGAGGGGAGAGAGATAAGTGAATTTATTTTGTGCAGTTAAAAATATATAATCTAATGTAATTTTTTTACTCTGATATACTATACAAAAGAAGATTCTCAAGAATTTAAGAGGACATAATGCTGGACTTTCCATCTAGTGGTAATGGTCTTCATTAAAAGCTTCTCTGAGAAATAATATATGTGATGATATTGAAAAGGTGAAAAAGAGTCTATAAACCAGAGAAGGAGAGGGGAATCACAGGACAGAAAAGACCATTTCAGGACAAATACTTTGTTAGACTCTAGTATGATTTTCTACTAATAAAGGGGAGATTTTCTATACTGCTAATTCATTTATCATGTGCTAGACACTTCATAAGATGCTAGGAATACAGTGGTGGGTAAATAGTTATTTACTTGACTGTTTTTCCATGCAATCATTTATTTATTTAACTTGTAGTCTAATGGGGTAAAGAACAACTAATAAGATTATTACAAAATAAGAATAAAATTTCATGCTGTAACAAGATACTTTATAATATATAATATGAGAATATCTTCCCTGAAAATAATATTCTTAAGCTGAGAGCTAAATAGGAAAAGATAGGAGAGAATTAATTCAACATGAAACAATAGGAGGCCAGTGTCGTCAGAGAAGACAGTATCAGAGGAAGTGCCTTAAAAGATGAAGATGGAGAAATAGGCAGAGGCTAAGTTGAACAAGGCCTGTTGGAGGAAAGAAGGAAAAAAGTGCCCTCTAAACTGAGAAGGCATCTTTTTAAAAAAATATTTTCCATTTATTTAGTATCTTATTGTTTACAATGCATTTTCACATTCACTATCTAATGTAAATGAGGAGACAAATTCTATGGAATAGCTAATGGCTTATTCCATCACAGTCATCATTTCAAGTGGAAAGAAAGCAGTAGTTTTTATTTTTACATTATTTATTTACTTTGGTGAGGTATAGTTGATTTACAATATTATATGTTTCAGATTTACAGCATAGTGATTCATAATTTTTAAAGGTTATACATCATTTATGATTATTATAAAATAATGGCTATACAATTGTATACAATTATATACAATTCCCTGTATTGTACAATATATCCTTGTAGCCTATTTATTTTATGAACTGTAGTTTGTCCTTCTTAATCCTCTACCTCTCTCTTGCCCGTCCCCCTTAACTCTCCCCACTGGTCACTACTAATTTGTTTTTCTTTACCTCTGTGAATCTGTTTCTTTTTTTTTTTTTAATATTCAGTAGTTTTTTTCTAGATTCCACACATAAATGATACCATACAGTATTTGTCTTCCTCTGTCTGATTTATTTCACCTAGCAAAGTACCCTCCAGGGCATCTTGAGACTGAAAAATAAAGCAGAGAGCTCTATATAATCAATGGATCAGTTTTTTATAGAGAAACTTACTCAAAGGATAAGGATTCAAATAGGGAAGACGACCATCCAGTAATGTTGACACTTGCACTCTGTACTACCGAAGGACCATAGGGACAGTTTTATAGATAACCAAGGGTATGAGGGTGGGTGCTTGAAAACAGACACACATTTCTAAGTTAACTGGGTAACTGGTCTTGTGGGCCCTGGGAATACACAATGAAAAGTGTACATCACTGGGAGATAACAGAACACAGAGGCTACTTTGTCCTAATGACTATTAAACAATATCTGTTACAAACCTATGGCAAATACTACTAGACAGTGTATTAAAATGCAGAGACAAAGGTCCATAGAGTCAAAGTTATGGTTTTTCCAGTAGTCATGTGTGGATGTGAGAGTTGGACCAGAAAGAAGGCTGAACACTGAAGAACTCATGCTTTTGAACTGTGGTGCTTAGGGGAAGACTCCTGAGAATCCTTTGGACAGCAAGGAAATCAAGCCAGTCAACCCTAAAGGAAATCAACCCTGAATATTCATTGAAAGGACTGATGCCGAAACTGAAACTCCAATACTTTGGCCACCTGATGTAAAGAGCAAACTCATTGGAAAATACCCTGATGCTGGGAAAGATTGAGGGCAGGAGAAGAAGGGGATGACAGAAGATGAGATGGTTGGATAGCATCACCTACTCAGTGGACATGAGTTTGAGCAAATTCCAGGAGGGACAGGGAATCCTGATCTACTGCAGTCCATGGTGTCCAACTGAACAACAGCAACGATTAATTACAAAGCCTTTGATAACAGGGAAGTAATTCACTGAACAGTATAGTCCTGGTTAAGGTCAGCAAAAGGACAGGACAAACCATAAGGAACCAAGATGGTATCAATTTTATTAACAGCCATACAGGGCCTTCCAAGTGGAATATGTTAGTTTGGCTCCAAGAAGCAAATGCCAAGACAGGATCTTATTAGGGGAAATAACGTGTAAAAGGAAATAGGAAATAATCAGGGAAAACTGGTAGGACATTCAGACCATGATGTTAATTGTGTACTAACATCAAAAGACTGATGTTTAGTCTAAGGGAGTTTCAGTAAAGCTTTCAGTGATACCTCACACCAAAGTCTGTGGACAAAGACCTCCATGTCTCCTAGGAAGGAACTGCCATAGTAACTGGTAAAGAGCAGCCATGGGCATCATGGGCTTGCAGTAAGACCAAAAATAGATTTCAAAGCCCTGTGGCTTTATATTTTGCTGATTGCATCTTAGAGTCCACTTAACACATTCTTCTGAGTTAACAATATCCGTAAACTGGTAGTTATATCTAATGACCAGATTAGATTCAAGTATAATTTCTTTTTCAGGATAGCTTTGCTTTCAATTTTCCTTATGATGCCTTTTTTTTGATATAAGGACATTTAATGTTTTACTGTATTCAAATCTGTCAACACTTTCCTTTCTATTCCCTTTCTTGTTTGCAATGTTTAATCTGTGTCTATGCCACTCTGTGTGGTAGTATATGGACTTTAGATTGCCTGAATTAAATTCCTGTCCATGTCATTATATGACTTTAGACAAGTTTCTCAATACATTTAATATTTATTGAGCTCTCACAGTGTATTAGGCACTAAGGTAAGCTTAATTCTTTTGTTTTTATTTTTTTTGTCTCATTGCTTTTGTTTTATCTTGTTTTGTTTTAGTTTTGGTATTTCTTTTCCATTTTTGTATCACAGTGTCTGAGATGTAGGAGATACTCATTTGTTTAACAAACATTTACTTGACTATAGACCAAGTGTGGGGATACAAAGATGAATAAGATTTGATTCTTCCATATGAACTCCTCTTTGACTAGTTGGGAAGACAGATTGCAGCACATTAGGGATTTGATTTTTCTCCCTTTAATAGCACAGCCTACTAGATAGGAAGCAAAGATTTACTTTAAAAAGCATATGTGTATTGTTTCAATTTCCTTAATATTTTAAAACTAAAGTAATATCATTTTTGCTTCTCTAATAGTTGAATACAAATAGTTGAAAACATAATTTTCCATAACAAAAACTATATAATCAGAGTTAGCAATTGAAAAATAATTGCAAATTCAATACCTGCCTCAGATCTCTCTGTAACATTGGGGCTGCCTGGCTGCAGGGTGCAGGGCATGCAGTGGGAATAAAACCAAGAATCTACACTGGTCTGCTTGCTGATGGACCTGGCTGCACCCTCAGGCCAGCTCTGCATGTGAAACCAGGTTAAAAGCCCAGGGCCCCAGGGAAGAAGTCGGGCTGCCTCACTATTCTGAGTCTAAAAATGGGATGATGACCTAGGGCTTTTGGTGACAGAGTGTGCAGCTCTAAAGCACATGTTCCAGCTTTCTTGCATGTTTAGCTTGGGTTTTGTGAGTGCATTGCTATTTACCCCATGAAATCACGTGTACAACACTCTGCTTTGTAACTGGACTTGTATTATCGCTTTTTTCTGTTACCACCCATTTCATGTTAGCTGCATTGTTAGTCAGCTTATAATTAAATTAACTGTGAATCCTTTTAGCGGCCTGTGAAGTGGTAACTAGTCCATTTTGTGGTCTTTTGACACACAGTTTTTATAATTTGCATCATTGGCTAATTAGATGATATCTAAAATTCTTTGACGATTTCTCTGTGGTTTCATGCTTGATTTCTTTCCGATTATTTGTTAAAGAACAGTTCTGTATGTTTTCCTTGCTGTTGCAGTTCTCTGACGGTGTGTCTGCTTTCATCATTGGTTTTGATTTCCTGTCTCATCCTGTTGTCTGCTTAGTCGTCGCCAATCCAGACCCCTCCCCCGCCCCTGAGGCTGTAGTTTACCCATCCATCTCCCTTCCCCATCCTCCCACTTGCTCTGGTCATAGCCGTACTGTGGTCCACAGCGTGTGTGCCCTTAGTCGGGTTTGTGCTTCGTCTTCATGTCTCATTAAATGGTGTTTTTCCCCCATAGCAGTGTGTTGAATTGGTGTATCACTATGCAGTTACAGGAGAAGGCAATGGCAACCCACTCCAGTACTCTTGCCTGGAAAATCCTAAGGACAGAGGAGCCTGGTAGGCTGCAGTCCACGGGGTCACACAGAGTCGGACACAACTGAAGCGACTTAGCAGTAGCAGCAGCAGATTAGTATTAGTTTAAAGTCCTCTGGGTGCAGTAGACCTGAGTATCACATAAGCCCTCTTGGAGGAGGTCGCCATTAACCTCACCATAGAGCTGCCAGAAATTACACAGGACTGAGAAAACAGACTCTTGGAGGGCACAAACAAAACCTTGTGTGCACCAGGACCCAAAAGAAAGGAGCAGTGACCTGATGCGGACTTCCCCAAGAAGGTCCAGGAGTCCCCAGTGGAAGTGTGCGTCAGCAGTGGCCTGCTGCAGTATGGGGGGCGCTGAGTGCAGCAGTGCCTGCAAGGGACCTTTTGAAGGAAGTCACCATTATCTTCATTACCTCCACCATAGTTTGGCCTCAGGTCAAATAACAGAGAGGGAATACAGCCCTACCCATCAGCAGAAAATTAAATTAAAGATTTACTGAGCATGGCCCCTCCCATCAGAACAAGACCCAGTTTCCTGCTCAGCCAGTCTCTCCCATAAGGAAGCTTCCATAAGCTGCTTATCCATCTCCATCAGAGGGCAGACAGAATGAAAACCACAATGACAGAAAACTAACCAAACTGATCACATGGACCACGGCCTTGTCTAACTCAATGAAACTATGAACCATGCCATCTAGGGCCACCCAAGACAGACAGGTCATGGTAGAGAGTTCTGACAAAATGTGGTCCACTGGAGAACAGAATGGCAAACCACTTCAGTATTCTTGCCTTGAGAGCCATATGAACAGTATGAAAAGGAAAAAAAAAAAAAAAGGACACTGAAGGTGAATTTCCAGGTCAGTAGGCGCCCAACATGTTACTGGAGATTAGTGGAGAACTAACTCCAGAAAGAATGAAGAGATGGAGGCAAAGCAAAAGCAACACCCAGTTGTGGATGTGACTATTGATGGAAGTAAAGTCTGATGCTGTAAAGAGCTATATTGCATAGGAACCTGGAAGGTTAGGTCCATGAATCAAGGAAAATTGGAAGTGGTCAAACAGGGGATGGCAAGAGTGAATTTTGACATTTTAGGAATAAGCAAACTAAAATGGACTGGAATGGGTGAATTTAGCTCGATGACCATTATATCTGCTGCTGTGGGCAAGAATCTCTTAGAAGAAATGGAGTAGCCGTCACAGTCAAAAGAGTCTGAAATGCAGTACTTGCATGCAATCTCAAAAACGACAGAATGGTCTCTGTTCATTTCCAAGGCAAGCCATTCAATATCACAGCAATCCAAGTCTATGCCCTGATCAGTAATGCTGAAGAAGCTGAAGTTGAATGATTCTATGAAGACTGTAGGACCTTTGAGAACTAAAAAGATGTCCTTTTCATTATAGGGGACTGGAATGCGAAAGTAGGAAGTCACAAAATACCTGGAGTAACAGGCAAACTTTTCCTTGGAGTACAGAATGAAGTAGTGCAAAGACTAATAGAGTTTTGCCAAGAGAACACTCTCATCATAGCAAACACCCTCTTCTAACAACACACGAGAAGACTCTACACATGGACATCACCAGATGGTCAACATCAAAATCAGATTGATTATATTCTTTGCAGCCAAAGATGGAGAAACTCTATACAGTCAGCAAAATCAAGACTGAGAGCTGACTGTGGCTCAGATCATGAACTCCGTATTGCCAAATTCAGATTTAAATTGAAGAAAGTAGGGAAAAACCACAGGACTTCAGGTATGACCTAAATCAAATCCTTTACAATTATACAGCAGAAGTGACAAATAGATTCAAGGAATTAGATCTGATAGACAGAGTCCCTGGAGAACTATGAATGGAGGTTCATGATATTGTATAGGAGGCAGTGATGAAGACCAACTCCAAGAAAAAGAAAGGCAAAATGGTTTTCTGAAGAGGCCTTACAAATAGCTGAGAAAAGAAGAGAAGTGAAAGACAAAGGAGAAAAGGAAAGATATACCCATTTGAATGCAGAGTTCCAAAGAACAGCAAGGAGAGATAAGAAAGCTTTCCTTAGTGATCAATGCAAAAAAATAGAGGAAAACAATAGAATGGGAAAGACTAGAGATCTCTTCAAGAAAATTAGAGATACCAAGGGAATATTTCATGCAAAGATGGGCTCAATAAAGGACAGAAATGGTATGGACCTAGCAGAAGCAGAAGATATTAAGAAGAGGTGGCAAGAATACACAAAGAAATATATATATATATATATATATGATCTTCATAACCCAGATCATCACAATGGTGTGATCACTCACCTAGAGCCAGACATGAAAAGCAAAGTCAAGTGGGCCTTAGGAAGCATCACTTCAAACAAAGCTAGTGAAGGTGATGGAATTCCAATTGAGCTATTTGAAGTCCTAAAAGATGATGCTGTAAAAGTGCTGCATTAATATGCCAGCAAATTTGGAAAACTCGGCAGTGGCCACAGAACTGGAAAAGGTCAGTTTTCATTCCAACCCCAAAGAAAGCCAGTGCCAAAGAATGCTCAAACTACTGCACAATTGCACTTGTCTCACATGCTAGCAAAGTAATACTCAAAATTCTCCAAGCCAGGTTTCAACAGTATGTGAACCATGAACTTCCAGATATTCAGTCTGGATTAGAACAGGCAGAGGAACCAGAAATCAAATTGCCAATATCCATTTAATCATTGAAAAAGCGAGAGAGTTCCAGAAAAATATCAACTTAGGCTTTATTGACTATGCCAAATCTTTTGACTGTGTGGATCACAACAAACTGTAAAATTCTTAAAGAGATGGGAATACCAGACCACCTGACCTGCCTCCTGAAAAATATGTATGCAGATCAAGATGTAACAGTTAGAACTGGACATAGAACGACAGATTGGCTCCACATTGGGAAAAGAGTACCCTGTTTAACTTATATGCAGAGTACATCATGAGAAATGCTGGACTGGATGAAGCACAAGTTGGAATCAAGATTGCTGGGAGAAATTCAATAACCTCAGATACACAGATGACACTATCCTTATGGCAGAAAGCGAAGAACTAAAGATCCTCTTGATGAAAGTGAAAGAGGAGAGCAAAAATGTTGACTTAAAACTCAAGATTCAGAAAACTAAGTTCTTGGCATCTGGTCCCATCACTTCATGGCAAATAGATGGGGAAACAACGGAAACAGTGTGAGACTTTATATTTTTGTGCTCCAAAATCACTGCATATGAAATTAAAAGATTATTGCTCTTTGGAAGAAAAGTTATGACCAACCTAGACAGCATACTAAAAAGCAGAGACATTACTTTGCCAACAAAGTCCATCTTGTCAAAGCTATAGTTTTTCCAATAGTCATGTATGGATGTGAAAGTTGGACTATATGGAAAGCTGAGCACCAAAGAATTGATGCTTTTGAAACGTGGTGTTGGAGAAGACTCTTGAGAGTCCCTTGGACTTCAAGGAGATCCAACTAGTCCATCTAAAGGAAATCAGTCCTGAATATTCATTGGAAAGGCTGATGCTGAAACTGAAACTCCAATACTTTGGCCACCTGATGCAAAGAGCCGACTCATTTGAAAAGACCTTGATGCTGGCAAAGATTGAAGGCAGGAGAAGGGGACAACAGAGGATGAGATGGTTGAATGGCATCACCGACTCAAAGGACATGAGTTTGAGAAAACCCCAGGAGTTGGTGATGGACAGGGATGTCTAGCCTGCCACAGTTCATGTGCTCGCAGAGTTGGACACAACCAAGTGATTGAATTGAACTGATATAGCCATTAAAATAATTTGCATTCTGTGTCTGCTGCTGCTGCTAAGTCACTTCAGTCGTGTCTGGCTCTGTGTGACTTCATAGACAGCAGCCCACCAGGCTCCCCCATCTTTGGAATTCTCCAGGCAAGAACACTGGAGTGGGTTGCCATTTCCTTCTCCAATGCATGAAAGTGAAAAGTCAAAGTAAAGTCACTCAGTTGTTTCTGACTCTTCGCAACCCCATGGACTGCAGCCTACCAGGTTCCTCCATCCATAGGATTTTCCAGGCAATAGTACTACACAGAATTAAAAAATGATCTATATAGAATTTGATTATTTATATTTGGTCTGCAGGAAATGTAGCAAATGTCTTCCCTGGTGGCACAGTGCTAAAGAACCCTCCTGCCAATGCAAGAGAAACAGGAGACATGGGTTCAGTCCCTGGGTTGGGAAGAATTCCTGGAGAAAGAAATAGCAACCCACTCCAGTATTCTTGCCTGGAAAATTACATGGACATAGGAGACCGGTGGGCTACAGTCCATGAGGTCGCAGAGAATCGGACATGACTGAGCATGCACACATTACCAAAATGTATCAAATATCTGACCAGCACACTTTCAGTTGTCCTTTCTGTACCTGTGACAGAAGTTGCTATTCAAGAGTTACTTTCTTTCTCTCTATTCTTTTTGTTTTTGGACCCAAAATACTTTTCAGCACATTCTTTCAGGTACTATTATCAATCAGTTCACATTGGTACATGAAACCTATTTGCTTCCCACAATCTCCATAGTATAAAATATCTTTTAAAAATACAATGTAAATAGCATAATCAATTATTTTAAGCAAAGTCTCTTAAATATGTACCTGCCTAGTAAGTATATTAAACTTTGATATATAACTTTTTTTTCATTTGACAGTTTTTAATTCAATACATTTTCATTTAACTTGGAATAATACTGTAAAATAGGAAATATCTATTATATACAAGGAAAGAGAAACTAAGATAGGTTTAGGGACTTGCCTAATGATACACAGTTAGACAGCTAGATAGGGGCTGACCTTTGGGCAGAGGAACTTTAATGAACAAAATTTAATGCCTAGAGATTGGGGCAAAAGTAAAAATTTAGCCAGACCCGAGTTATAACTTTTATTGACAATTTACTGTATATTAGATACTGTATGAGTACTTTCCATATATTAACTTGTTTTAATTTTATAATACTGTATAGTATCATTGTCATATTGCTTTTACAGAAAGGAAGCTGAAGCACAGATGATTAAGTAACATGTATAGGGTCCCACATCTAATAAATGGGAGACCTGGGATTCACCTCTGGCTCATGAGCTTATAGAGTTAACCACCATGAATTGAAACTGAATCTGTGTCAAGATATGCCTGAAAGTTGTTTTACCACAAAGTAAAGAGAAAATTAATAATCAAATTCTAATTGTTCTAAGACATTAGAAAATACTAACATTTTCAGGACTTCATATTTATTGCCAAGTTCAGTTCACTCAGTCATGTCTGACTCTTTGTGACCCCATGCCAGGCCTCCCTGTCTGGCACCAGCTCCTGGAGTTTACTCAAAAATCATGTCCATTAAGTTGGTGATACCATCCAACTATCTCATCTCCTCTCTTCCTCTTCTCCTCTCACCTTCAATCTTTCCCAGCATCAAGGTCTTTTCAAATGAGTCAGTTCTTTGCATCAAGTGGCCAGTGTCAGAGTTTCAGCTTCAGCATCAGTCCTTCCAATGGATATTTAGGACTGATTTCCTTTAGGATGAACTGATTGGATCTTCTTGCTGTCTAAGGGACTCTCAAGAGTCTTCTCCAATACCTCTGTTCAAAAGTATCAATTTATTGCCAAACCAGTTATGAAATACATTATTTTAATTGACAGTGATGTGTATATGCATATATATGGTGTGCTTAGTCGCTCAGTCCTGTCCAACTCTGCAACGCCGTGGACTGTAGTCCACCAGATTCCTATGTCCATGGGGATTCTCCAGACAAGAATATTGGAGTGGGTTGCCATACCCTCCTCCAGGGTATCTTCCCAACCCAGGGATTGAACGTGGATCTCCTGCACTGCAGGTGATTCTTTACCATCTTATCCACCAGCGAAGCCCCCGTGTGTGTGTGTGTGTGTGTGTGTGTAAGGAAGCATTATGGCAAGTTAGACCGCAAGGTAAAACATGCAGAAGTACTTATTATATTAACACATACTTTTTGGAGTACACTATGCTGTACTGAAACTATTACATGACAAAATTAGGAAACATGGGTGCCAGTGTTTGTGATGGTCCTTACCTCTTCATGCCTCAATGAAGAACATCATGGCATTCAGGGAAATAAATACATGTATTTATTGCTGTTAGCACTGTCAGTTACAACAATATATTTGTAAACTGGTTTGGCAGTAAATAGTCTCAAAAATGTTAGTATTTTTGACCCACTGAGTCTGAGTGAACTCGGGAGATGGTGATGGACAGGGAGGCCTGGCGTGCTGCAATTCATGGGGTCGCAAAGAGTCGGACACGACTGAGCGACTGAACTGAACGGATCTAATCCCAATCTGGGAAAACTTCCAAAGAAATAATTTTTAAAAAAGAACAACTGATACTTACACATCAAGATTACCTTAGAAAGTTAAAGTAATAAACAACTAATATGTCCCAAACTGAGATGATGTGGAATGAACTATTTTAAATTTATTACCATGTTCATTATCATAGAATTAAATATTAGTAATGGTATAGAATAATAGGTGTCAGGAATGAAAAATAATTGCCAAAGTAAGTTTAATCCTTTTAAATTAAAGAGTCAATTGTAGTTGAAATGAAAATTATCATAATGAACTGATATGGCATTATGTCAATAAATCAGTGAGAAAGGAGAGTCTACAATGTATGTGTAAGTGGGTACATAGGTCAGAGATTTCTGGGGAATAGAGTTGGCTCAAGTAGGATTTCAACAGAACTGTTTAACTAAAGAAATTTTTCCAGAGAAAATTTTAAATGGTTGTTCTAATGCCAGAAATCCTAATAATGCAAAGATACTGACTTGTGGTCAAAGAGTCCACTTAGAATGAACATTTCAGGACTTTATGTCACAACCTAGTATAGTAGTTATTTTACACATCAGAATGAACAGTTGACTTTGCAGAGTGACAAAGAGGGAAATATGAATCATTTTGAGTAGAGGGGTAATGTACATGTCACAGTCCTATTATCATGCATAAAATATCCAGGAAAAAAGAAAGTCTCTAAGATACTCTATCAACACTGGGACTAGTGCCTCTTAACTCTTGCAAACCAAAAATAGGGCAATTTGTAACTTTATTGTATCTACTGAACATTTACTATATGCTAAACACTTAGACTCTTCCCAAGTATTATCTCAATTAATCTTTACAACAGCCTTACTCTTTTTTTGTGTGTGAATAACCACAAGAAAATTAGTATAATTTTTGTATTATGTGCTGTGCTGTGCTTAGTCATTCATGTCCCACTCTTTGTGACCCCATGGACTGTAGTCCACCAGGCTACAGTGGGCCATTTCTGACCAGCGTTTGACCCCTCCATAGCTGCCCATTTGGTTATGCTACCTATTGCCGATTCAGAAATAAATCATTTCCCCTCTCCCCTAAAACTTAGTCCAGGAAAAGGTACTACTCTATTAGAAAAGGTACTACTCTAAAGCATGTCTTATATTCTTATGTTTACTAAACTAATTTTATTACATTTCATAGTATTAGGACTCTTTCTGCACCTGTAGTCCTTTTACTATCTTTAATTCAAAGTGTTTTGATAATAAAACCACTTCATATGCTTGGGAGAAAATAATAAGCATCACTAAAGAACTTCCCTGAAGGCTCAGATGGTAAAGAATCCACTTGCATTGCAGCAGAACCAGGTTCAATCCCTGACTCCAGAAGATCCCCTAGAGAAGGAAATGCAACCCACTCCAATATTCCTACCTGGGAAATCCCCTGGACAGAGGAGCCTGGCAGGTTACAGTCCATGGGGTCACAAAGAGTCAGACACAACTGAAGGACTTTCACTTGACTACTACTCAAAGAACATAAAAGCATCTTCCTCTACACCATACTCTATTCCTTGTCCATCTTCCTGGAAGTACTCACTTTTCAATATTTAAGACAATATCTAGGTTTTCTCTACTGTTTGAAACAATTTTATGCATTTGCACGAACTCTTATATTCCTTCCCAATTCTTCTCCAGTTAAAAATTATAAATTTTTTGTGTGAGAGTCTGTCCTATCAGAAATTTAACTTGAAATTATATACTTAAGCTTAAATGATTGACTTTATAAGATGAGGGACTTATAGGATGAGAAGTGCATTTTCATTTTCACTTCTTTTACTTCTACTGACCCTTTCCTTTGTCAATTTTCTGTCAGACAATTGTCATTATTTCTAACATTTTCATAAAGCCTATTATGAACATGAAAAACATAAATCATTGTAGACAAGATAAATGTAATTATAATTTATATATCTTGCAGCTGAAGATTAATCAAAATGAATAAATTCTATATTCACATATTTCATCAATTATTCACAATGGTACCACATTTTAGTTTCCATTCTGTATGGATTTCTGTCTTCTCTGTACTTTCTACTTATTTTTCTTTTTGCCATTATTGATAGGTGATATATATATATATATATATATATATAATCTATACAATATCATTAAGATTTTCCAAGTTCTTATTTATATATCATAAATTTTGTGTGTCTACTTTCTTATTAAACTTCTTGACTTCCTGTTCTAATTTAACCCATTTGTTTTCTTTGCCTATATACATATAAAACAATATACAACTGACTGTTTATTGCATTCTTGGTTTAGCTTCATTGTTGGTGGATTTCCATGTCTTTTTTTTCTTTTAGATCATTTTTCTATTCTGCTGAAGTTTGTCCTAATTGAATTTTAAGGGCAGAGAAGATAAATTTCTAAACCTTTGCATGTATGAAATGATCTCTTTAATTTGTCTTCACATTTATTTGACAGTTTGGTGAAGTATAGAATTAAGGGGCAAATTCATTTGATTTTGAAAATTTGAAGGCATTTTCCCCAGCTACTTCATCTTCTTATATCCAAAGTTGTTCATGAGAAGTCAGGTGACTTCCATGAAGAATGTTACTTTTTATCAGTTTTCTGCTAGATGAAACTTTTTATTTTCTTGCATATATCTATAAAATTTTTTAACTAAAAATATTTCATTGGAATACAGTTTATTTAAGGTGCTATGTTAGTTTCAGGTATACAGCAAAGTGATTCAGTTATACGTATGTGTGCATGCATGCTAAGTTCCTTCAGTCTTGTCAGACTCTGTGCGACCCTATGGACTATAACCCATCAGGGTCCTCTGTTCATAGGATTCTCCAGGCAAGAATACTGGAGTGTGTTGCCATACCCTCCCCCAGGGGATCTTTCTGACCTGGGGATCGAACTCACATCTCTTCAGTCTCCTGCAGTGGCAGGTGGGGTCTTTACTACTAGTGCCACCTGGGAAGCCCAGTTATACATATACATACATACATTCCTTTTCAGATTCTTTTCCCAAATCGGCTATTACATAATATTGAGAGAGCTCACTGTGCTCTACAGTAGGTCCTTTTTGTTACGTCTATTATATATTCAGTTCAGTTCAGTTCAGTCTCTCAGTCGTGTCCGACTCTTTGCGACCCCATGAATCACAGCACACCAGGCCTCCCTGTCCATCACTAACTCCCGGAGTTCACTCAGACTCATGTCCATTGAGTCCGTGATGCCATCCAGCCATCTCATCCTCTGCCATCCCCTTTTCCTCCTGCCCGCAATCCCTCTCAGCATCAGAGTCTTTTCCAATGAGTCAACTCTTTGCATGAGGTGGCCAAAGTACTGGAGTTTCAGCTTTAGCATCATTTCTTCCAAAGAAATCCCAGGCCTGATCTCCTTCAGAATGGACTGGTTGGATCTCCTTGCAGTCCAAGGGACTCTCAAGAGTCTTCTCCAACACCACAGTTCAAAAGCATCGATTCTTTGGCACTCAGCCTTCTTCATAGTCCAACTCTCACATCCATACATGACCATTGGAAAAACCATAGCCTTGACAAGACGGACTTTAGTTGGCAAAGTAATGTCTCTGCTTATGCTATCTAGGTTGGTCATAACTTTTCTTCCAGGGAGTAAGCGTCTCTTAATTTCATGGCTGCATTCACCATCTGCAGTGATTTTGGAGCCCCCAAAATAAAGTCTGACACTGTTTCCACTGTTTCCCCATCTATTTCCCATGAAGTGATGGGACCAGATGCCATGATCTTTGTTTTCTGAATGTTGAGCTTTAAGCCAACTTTTTCTAGTAGGGAGTATATGTTAATCCCAAGATCCTAATTTATCCTTCCCCTACCACATTTCCCCTCTGGTAACCGTAAATTTGTTTTCTAAATCTATTAAGTCTCTTTCTGTTTTGTGAATAAATTCATTTGTATAATTTTTAATTAGATTCCACACATGAGTGATTTTATATGACACTTTTCTTTGTCTGATTTGCTTCATTTAGTACATAATCAATGAATTTTTAGATTCTCATGATGGACTAGCCTGATCATTGCCCCAGTCAACTGTGCACTTTAAGCCTCTCCACTGCTTATCCTGAAATAGCATGTTTGTTTCCATCACTGCCTCTCCCAACGTGTATTCAGAGTCAGAATCTCCTTCATACATATGTATATGTTGTGACCCAATCTCCATTTTTTAGAAATTCATAAAAATGTGTTTTATACATAGAAATTTGTCAAGTTGCATATATATTTTAAAACTTCTTTTACAGTCATTCCAATAGAAATGACATGGGAAGTGGGAAAAATGTGTGTTCTGTCACTGGAACAGGAAATACCTCATCGCTAATGTCCACAGATCCACAATAAACGAGCCTGTTTCCTCTAACCAAATGGACACAATTATTAGTTGTGGTTAACAGAACGGGTAGACTGAATAAGGAATATAAAATTATCATGGGTGGTCCTCTCATTTAACAGACAGCAGTGGAAAGGTAAACCATATCTGTAAAATTTGATTTGATATAAAGGATCAAGGCTTTTGGAGAAGGGCATGGCAACCCACTCCAGTATTCTTACCTGGAGAATTCCATGGACACAGAAGCCTGATGGGGTACAGTCTGTGGAGCTGCAAAGAGCTGGACACAACTGAGCGACGAGCATGCGCACACACATACCGCCCTCCACGGATTTTATTCACCTGAAGAGAAAGCAAACTCACCTTCACAATCACCATTCCTTCACTGTCATTTTTTATACTTGTATTAATTAAAGTATTTTTTTTTTGACAGAAAGGAACAGAATTCAATCCTGATTTGCCTACTCAAAGAAATGGAATTTTTGAATGAGATTCTGGAGTGTCAGTAAATCTAAAGGAAGATGGAATAGACAGCAAGGAAATGGCAGAAGTCAGGGAACTCTAGGAACTGAAGCAGTCAGTATTCATATTCATGAACCCTTTTTTTAGGGTAGGAAATCAGCAGCTTAATTGACTTCCATTTATTATATCCATTCCAAATTCTTGGTAGAGAGCTACTGATAGGCTAAGTCAGTTAGGTGTAGACTTACATAATATAAATAGAGTAAAAAACCCAGCCCTTATAGAATGCTACTCATCTGAAGCATTAGCAAAATGTCTATGCTTTGTGTGGTGATTATGCCTCTTACTTTGCTCAGACAGCATTTAGGGTGTAGTATCACAGTGAAGCTCATTAGCCACTGAGCTCAAAGATGAAAACATCCTTAGAATAAACTTCCTGGCTGCTATCACTACATAGGAAATTCAGGAGCTTGTGTTGGAAACAAAATCCTTCTTTCTATATATTTTTCATAGTTTCAGATGCAAAAAATACTAGGGCCTCAGAAAGCAGAAGGTATTTTTATATTGTAATATTTACATACATTTATACCTCTTCCAAACAAATAAGCAAACAAAACTCAA
This sequence comes from Nanger dama, assembly GCA_917880005.1. NCBI lineage: Eukaryota > Metazoa > Chordata > Mammalia > Artiodactyla > Bovidae > Nanger > Nanger dama. The sequence continues at coordinate 20,503,609 of CAKJTW010000025.1, read as the reverse complement.
CAAAAATGAGAAGGGAAGATACAGTTAGTCAAGCAATGAAAGCAAACAGAATAAATGATCAAACCTAAGGAGGCTTTTCGTGACTATGTCAGTTGGCTCTAAGAAGCACCCTAGTGTAGCTTTACTCTTGTAAGTTAATATACAATCCTAAATTGAGGCTATAGCATCCATGTTTAAAATCATAGGAATATGTAAGTCATGACATAGAAAATTGTATTTTATGGATAAGAAAACAGTATCAGAAAAAAGAATTGTATGCTAAGACTAAAGAGTTGCTATTGTAAGAGGAAGACTCAATTCAGACCTCTCACCCTAAATTCAGGGTATTACAGTTTTACAAGAGGATTCTATTCTGCCTGCTCTTGGAATCTTTTGGTAATAATTGGGGTTATTCTTCTGGGAAAAATCCTGCTGCATTCTGTAAAAGAATAAGTTTTCTCCAAATCGATTCTCTATTTTATTTTTAGGATGAGTCTTTGCCTAGAAAGGTTGAAACTGTCAGTAATATCATTTTGATTAGTTTCATACTTATAGTTGAGGGCATTTTATATAGTTAAGTGTTACGACTAAGCTTACTTCTTGGAAGAAAAGTTATGACCAACCTAGATAGTATATTCAAAAGCAGAGACATTACTTTGCCAACCAAGGTCCATCTAGTCAAGGCTATGGTTTTTCCTGTGGTCATGTATGGATGTGAGAGTTGGACTGTGAAGAAGGCTGAGCGCCAAAGGATTGATGCTTTTGAACTGTGGTGTTGGAGAAGACTCTTGAGAGTCCCTTGGACTGCAAGGAGATCCAACTAGTCCATTCTGGAAGGAAATCAGCCCTAGGATTTCTTTGGAAGGAATGATGCTAAAGCTGAAACTCCAGTACTTTGGCCACCTCATGGGAAGAGTCGACTCATTGGAAAAGACTCTGATGCTGGGAGGGATTGGGGGCAGGAAGAGAAGGGGACGACCAAGGATGAGGTGGCTGGATGGCATCACTGACTCGATGGACGTGAGTCTGAGTGAACTCCGGGAATGGTGATGAACAGGGAGGCCTGCCTGGCATGCTGCGATTCATGGAGTTGCAAAGAGTCAAACACGACTGAGCGACTGAACTGAACTGATGACTAAGCTTATTGCCCTGAGATTTTAATTAGTAATTAATTTAAGCATTATTTTTTCTCATGCCTTCTGATCGTTTCACTTGATCAAAGTGCCTTTATTAATTTCTTTATTGAATTTCTAATCCAAATGCTTATTTAAGCAGAAAATAGGAGCTATTTTTGAGTATGGAGATAGAAATCTAGATATTTTTTCTACTTTTGAGAAATTCATAGGACAGATAACAGAGAGATACAATAAAATAGTTATGATGCAATGTAATAGGTGATACAGAGAAAAATCAGTGTCATAAAAAAACGCAGTACTTTTCACAGGGAATGTGTATGTGTGAAAAATTGTAGCTCCTTTCCTTAAGGATTTCACAATTAGAGACCTTCAGTATTATTCTCTATCCAACAAGGCCTTATTGTGAACACTTTCATGACTATATTTTTTAGAAATGAGGATAATGTTACCTAGTTATTACTGGTAACTATTAAGTGAGAAATCGGTAAATAATACTATCCTCATTTTTAAAATGAGAAAATTGATACTCAAAAGCTTAAAGCTACAGGATCTTAAAAATTTTTTTTATCTCCAAAAATTCTACCAAAGTTCCATATGCTTTAATTAGTATTTATTATGCACTTAGTAAATATTGCTTGAATGTTAGATGGTTGAGAAGTGGAACATGGAGGATAGTGACATTTAAATGGCAGATAACAAGATAATGATGTGTGGTGGACGGTATCAATTAAAATAAGTGAAAGGGAAACTAACATGTGTCACCAACAGGACATTGCCAGACTCCTGACACACAGGAAATGTTTATAAAACATTTTCCTAAAGGGAATTAAACTTTTGGATTTCATACTGACCAATATCAGAGAAGGCAATGGCACCCCACCCCAGTACTCTTGCCTGGAAAATCCCATGGACAGAGGAGCCTGGTAGGCTGCAGTCCACGGGGTTGCTAAGAGTTGGACACGACTGAGTGACTTCACTTTCTTTCTCTTTCATGCTTTGGAGAAGGAAATGGCAACCCTCTCCAGTGTTCTTGCCTGGAGAATCCCAGGGACAGCGGAACCTGGTGCGTTGCCATCTTTGGGGTCGCACAGAGTCGGACATGACTAAAGTGACTTAGCAGCAGCAGCAGCACTGACCAATAGTGGTATTATTTGGGATACAACTTTTAAGGCCTAATTGACTCCAGTTAAATGCAACAGCAGAAATAATAGTACCATGAATCTTCAAACTGGCGATTGAATCAATCTGTATTTATATCTACACTAGGAAGCCATAATTCATTCTCATTGGATGCCAGTTAATGAGATGTTTTGTCTTGGTGAGCTTCTCCATATAAACTGTGTTTTTAATCTAACTTAAATGAGAAAGCCAATTTCCCATGCCTCCCTGGGATTTTGCCTAGAGATAAATTCCTTTAAAATCCCAAGTTCCTTTGCTGCATTGCTTTAATGATGTTCTTTTATTAAAATGCTCATGAAAATTAAAAAAATAAGACATATTTATACTTATAAAAACATATTTAAAAAGATAAACATGTGTAACTCCAATGTGCAGTATATTTGTCTGTCTCTCCCTCCATCACCACAATTTGCTGAGCAGTTTGAAGAAAATTTGTGATCTGCAGGGCACCCTGCAGAGACTTAACATCATCCTGCTGTTTCTTCAATTGTAAACAGTAAACTCTGCTTGGGTTTCCCAAACAATTATAAGATAATTAAGCTTAGCACTTTAAGGATGAGTTCAGGACTAGAGCTGACCACTTCTTGGCTAAAGAGTGCTCTGAGGGCAAAACAATTATAGACGATCGTTTTAACACTCTCCTTCCCGCCCCCGCCACACACACACACACACACACACACACACACACACAGAGTAATCTGAGTCCTTTGTAATAAGTACTGCCATTTTCTTTTCATGGATTTAAATGTTTCGTAGATCAAAAACCTTTCTAATTACAAATAAGAACTAGAAATACATTTCTTCAGACATGGTGACACACATGAAACCTCTCACTGAGTAAGATCAGAAGACTAGAAGCCAGCAGAAACTTATCCAAATGTACTCACCTGAAGAACATACAAGAAGCAAGTAGTAGGGGAAAGGAAAAGTCTCTAGAGACCCTCCAGTCATTCCATCTCTTAGTTTCTTCTGCTTCCTCTGCTCTGTGTCTTGGTGAACAGGAAGTAGATGGAAGGACTTGCCCTCTTACGCCTCTTCTAAAAGAGGCAAAATCGCATACTCTGGATAGATGCGCATACAGGACATACGAGACTTCTACAAGGGAGACTGCTGGGAATTCCCTGGCTGTCCACTGGGTAGGATGCTGAGCTTTCACTGCTTCTCAGGCAGGTTTAGTTCCTGATAGGGAGCTAAGATCCCTCAAGCCATGTGGTACAGCCCAGAAAAAAATAAAAGGGTAACTATTTTTAATCTCTCCTTACTTGCCTATGCTTTGGAGTTAGCTGGACCTTATACAATATAAACTCAAAACTGAATTTTATCTCTCAACCTGTTTATAAATCTGTAAAATGAGGCCAGTATCCTTCTCACAGGAATTTGTAAGAATTAAACAATATACGTATGTAAAAGTGTTTATTGAATTTCTGAGGATAAAGTATTTGAAATGTGTTGAATGAATCAGTTCTATGTTTAAAAATATCTGTGGAAGTTAGAATTAAGACGTGGCACACGTGGTCCTTTGTATATCCTGGATACTGAATCTAGATTTTGATTCCAAGATAAATTTGAAGTCATTGAAGAGTTTTAAGTGAGGAAGAGAGGTAAGATGATTTCACTTACATTTTTAAAAGATCACTTTGATGGATGTGTGGGAAATTCCTTGAATAATAGCAAGAAATTGACAGGAAACAATTGATGAGGCTTTGCAACTGTTAGATGTGAAATGATGATGATTTAGGCCAAATGATATTGGAGTAGATCAAGTGATGTTTAAACAGGAATACTTAGTTACAGATTGGATGGAAGTTTTTGGAAAGATGCTGGCTAACAGTAAACAATTTAGAATGAAATTAAAACTTTGCTGTTAGCAACTGGGAGGACATAGAAATGTCATTTTAAAATATGAAGAAAAAAATAGATTGTGTAAGAAATGTGCTGGCACATTTCATTAAAATTTTGGAAACACAATTTAGATCACTTTCTCATATCATGCAGTCAAAGAAGTTCCAGAGAGATTATTGCACTGACTGAGGAAAGCCTGAGAACCAAATTTAATAGAATAAAGTGTAGATAAAAGTGTATCTTATTTTTGTTTGAGGAATTTCTAATCTCAGAAAAAGTAAAAGAATAAATAAATTGGGAAAATGAAAACATTTGAATACAAATATCTGAAAACTTTTCAATATAAAAATAAATGGTGAATAATATAAAATGGGTTTTCCTGGTGACTGAGATGGTGAAGAGTGTGGAAATGATGCAGGAGACCTGGGTTCAATACCTGGGTCAGGAAGATCCCCTGGAGAAGGGAATGGCAACCCACTCCAGTATTCTTGCCTGGAGAATTCCATGGACAGAGGAGCCTGGTGGGCTACAGTCCACAGGGGTCACCAAGAGTCAGACACGACTGAGCGACTAACAAACACAAACACACAAATATATAATAATAATATAATTAGCTTAAGAATACAGATGACAGGAGGGAAAATTAGCAATGTAATTCTTGAAAGAGGATTGCTCTTTCATATTTATCAAGGATAAATGGAAAGGGTAAGGCAGATAATTTTAATAAAGCTAAAGAGTAAGTATACAGGAGGAAGAGCTAACACAAAGCTTTTTATGTAATAGTTATAAATGAATATTGGAAGCCTGAAACTGGAGTGATCTGAGCAAGAAGAGACACATTAAAATGTATAAATTTTATCAAAAGGTCAGTGGAATAATAATCAAAGATGCTCATATGACTAAGAAAAATCCTGGCTACAAAGCAGGGAGTGGTTTTGCGTGGTCAAGACCAGAAGCAAAATATTTGGTTAGAATCGTACAGGAACCAAATTCTTTTAAAAATATAAAAATAGCAAGATATAATCACTTGGTAGAATAAGGGACGTTATTACAAAGAACTCCTAGGAAGCTGTGCCATTCCTGAGAGTTCTTTTATAACCTTTATTTCTATCTAGAAAGTAGTTTTGTTCTCTGCTTACAAAAACGTCTTTCATCATATACAGTTTTTTAGTTTTTTTGCGTTGTGTTCTCTGCTTGCTCCCACTGTCTCTATTTCTAGCCAAATATCTTTCTAGATAAAGTGCTTTAGGCTTTATGCTTCATTTTATGACTGTGAAATTAAAACTGCTGACTTGTATAGATAAGTGCCTATATTTGATTCTTGTTGTTAAAAATGTGGGTCAAATCTTTGACCCAGTAAACTCTTTCGTGGGACTTTATCATATTTAAATAATCCAAAAGCAAATAAAGAAGACTACCTGAAACTAAAGAATTAGAAATGATGAATTGAGTGACATAATATGCTCTGTATCACAATAAAATAAAATAGCCATTAGAATGACTATCATAAAGAAAATAGCAATAAGAATATTCTGATGAGTCATTTTCAGCAAGATATAACTGTGTATCTACACTATGGTTTTAAGCATTGTAAAAATATGTATTTGGGGACCAGGTCTGGATAGGATCAATAAAAATGAAAACAGTTTGATTCACAGAGGTGATAAATTAGCGGTTCTCAAACTATAGTGTGCAAATGAATCAGCTAAAATACTTCTTCAAAATTCCCATTTCTAGGCCCACCCTGAGGTTTATGTTTAATTACTCTGAAAAGAGACTTCAGATAAAGCATTCTCAAGTAATTCTGAGGCAGGTCATAAGTAGTTCTCTGCTGGGGACACTGTGACAGGATCAGGGGTGATTTAAAGGGTTTATAACCACAGTATTAAAATTCACCTGTGTGCTTATATTGTTTGCCCCACAAATGAAATACATGGCACTGACTGTATTGCCCCCTAGTCAAAATGTAATAGACTAAATTATACACGTGAGTGTGCGTTTATGCATGTGAATGTGCGTGTATACACGTCACTTCAGTTGTGTCCAGCTCTTCATAACTCCATGGACTGTAGCCGGCCAGGCTTCTCTGTCCATGGTATTCTGTAGGCAAGGATACTAGAGTGGGTTTGCCATGCCCTTCTCCAGGGGATCTTCCTAATGCAGGGTTCAAAACTGAGTCTCATAGAGTTCCTTCACTGCAGTCCGATTCTTTACCACTGAGTCACTAGGGTAGCTCAAATTATACAAAGTTGACATATAATATGATATGAAGTGAAGTGAAGTGAAAGTCGCTCAGTCAAGTCTGACTCTTTGGGACACCATGAACTATACAGTCCATGGAATTCTCCAGCTGGAGTAGGTATCCTTTCTTTTTCCAGGGGATCGTCCCAACCCAGCAATTAAACCCAGGTGTCCTGCATTGCAGGTGGCTTCTTTACCAGCTGAGCCACAAGGGAAGCCCCAAAACACTGGAGTGTGTAGCTTATCCCTTCTCCAGTGGATCTTCACCAGTTCAATTCAGTTGCTCAGTCGTGTCCGACTCTTTGTGACCCCATGAATTGGAGCACACCAGGCCTCCGTGTCCATCACCAACTCCCGGAGTTCACTCAGACTCATGTCCATGAGTCCGTGATGCCATCCAGCCATCTCATCCAGGGTCGTCCCCTTCTTCTCCTGCCCCCAATCCCTCCCAGAATTAGAGTTTTTTCCAGTGAATCAATCCTTCACATGAGGTGGCCAAAGTACTGAAGTTTCAGCTTTAGCATCATTCCTTCCAAAGAAATCCTAGGGCTGATCTCCTTCAGGATGGACTGGTTGGATCTTCTTGCAGTCCAAGGGACTCTCAAGAGTCTTCTCCAACACCACACTTCAAAAGCATCAATTCTTCGGCACTCAGCGTTCTTCACAGTCCAACTCTCACATCCATACATGACCACAGGAAAAACCATAGCCTTGACTAGACGGACCTTAGTCTGCAAAGTAATGTCTCTGCTTTTGAATATGCTACCTAGGATGGTCATAACTTTTCTTCCAAGGACTAAGCGTCTTTTAATTTCATGGCTGCATTCACCATCTGCAGTGATTTTGGAGCCCCCCAAAATAAAGTCTGACACTGTTTCTACTGTTTCCCCATCTATTTCCTGTGAAGTGATGGAACCAGCTGCCATGATCTTCGTTTTCTGAATGTTGAGCTTTAAGCGAAGTTTTTCACTCTCCTCTTTCACTTTCATCAAGAGGCTTTTTATTTCCTCTTTACTTTCTGCCATAAGGGTGGTGTCATCTGCATATCTGAGGTTATTGATATTTCTCCTGGCAATCTTGATTCCAACTTGTGTTTCTTCCAGTCCAGCATTTCTCATGATGTACTCTGCATATAAGTTAAATAAGCAGGGTGACAATATACAGACTTGACGTACTCCTTTCCCTATTTGGAACCAGTCTGTTGTTCCATGTCCAGTTCTAACTGTTGCTTCCTGACCTGCATACAGATTTCTCAAGAGGCAGGTCAGGTGGTCTGTATTCCCATCTCTTTCAGAATTGTCCACAATTTATTGTGATCCACAGAGTCAAAGGCTTTGGCATACTATGCCAAAAGCAGAAAGAGATGTTTTTCTGGAACTCTCTTGCTTTTCCCGTGATCCAGTGGATGTTGCAATTTGATCTCTGGTTCCTCTGCCTTTTCTAAAACCAGCTTGAACATCAGGAAGTTCACAGTTCACATATTGCTGAAGCCTGGCTTGGAGAATTTTGAGCATTACTTTACTACCATGTGAGATGATTGCAATTGTGTGGTAGTTTGAGCATTCTTTGGCATTGCCTTTCTTTGGAATTGGAATGAAAACTGACCTTTTCCAGTCCTGTGGTTACTGCTGAGTTTTCCAAATTTGCTGGCATATTGAGTGCAGCACTTTCACAGCATCATCTCACCAGGGTAGCTTAAATTATACACAGTTGATGTATAATATTGTGATATATACATGCATATTTCTGGTCCACATTAACCATTTTTTAAATTACCTGTGTCTGTGGGGGGTCTGTTTTTCCCTATCTACTCCTGGAACAGACTGACTCAATTTGCTAACTTTCTGCTATTCAGTTCTCAGTATTGATCAGGGTAAATGATAGATTTACATAAATTTGTTGTTTGATAAAGGCCTTTAATTATAGTTCTCTAATGGAGGAAGATTAGAGTTAAGCCTGCTGTCATGGATTGAGTATTCACATTTCTAGGTGAGCCTGTTCTTAGCTGTATCTCAACTATCTCCCTGACTCCTCAAACCTGGTTTCATTTGCCCCATTAAGCAGTTCCCATTTATGAACCAACACACATATTCTTGCACCACTGTATTCTTTCTGGCACTCTGCCTATTGTACTGAATTGCCTCTCTTGGAAATTCTAGTTAACTTCCTGCTTTAAAGGGACTTATCAGTAGGAAGCATATAGCTGTAGCTTGCTGTGATTAATTGATGATTGATACCTAAATGACTGGTGTACTTAAAACTCTGAAAGTGAAGGTGAAGTCGCTCAGTTGTGTCCGACTCTTTGCGACCCCGTGGACTGTAACCTACTAGGCTTCTCCATCCATGGGATTCTCCAGGCAAGAATACTGGAGTGGATTGCCATTTCCTTCTCCAGGGGATCTTCCCAACCCAGCTATCGAACCCAGGTCTCCTGCATTGGAGGCAGATGCTTTAACCTCTGAGCCACCAGGGAAGCCCCACTTAAAACTGTGGCTGGCATATACTTAGAAAGTATATACAACAAAGGCTAGGGGTTGTCCACTGCATATGTTGGTCTGCGTTGATACTAACCCCAAGCATCTCCATATCTACATTGCATACTTGAAGTGTTAGTCACTCTGTCGTGTCCAACTCTTTGTGACCCCATAGACTGCAGCCCACCAAGTCCCTCTGTCATGGCATTCTCCAGGCAAGAATACTGGAGTGGGTTGCCATTTAATTCTCCAGGGGATCTTCCCCCACCCAGGAATCAAGCCTGGGTCTCCCCAAGCTGCAGGTGGACTCTTTACTAACTGAGCCATCAGGAAAGTTTTGGATACTGAACTGAACATTAAATTAACCGCTATGGCTTCATGAATGGCCTACAGTTCCCACTTTTTCTGGTCCCTGTTTCATCTTTCTCACTCTCTACTAATAGGAATGGAGTTTCAGCAAGTAAATACCCAGTGTAATCATATTTAACATATCATTTATGAATATATTACAAAATGTATGCAATTTCTAAGTAGACCAGTTCAGTTCAGTTCAGTCACTCAGTCGTGTCTGACTCTGCGACCCCACGAATTGCAGCACACCAGGCTTCCCTGTCCATCACCAACTCCCAGAGTTCACTCAGACTCACGTCCATCGAGTCAAAGATGACATCCAGCAATCTCATCCTCAGTCATCCCCTTCTCCTCCTGGCCCCAATCCCTCCCAGCATCAGAGTCTTTTCCAATGAGTTAACTCTTCGCATTAGGTGGCCAAAGTACTGGAGTTTCAGCTTTAGCATCATTCCTACCAAAGAAATCCCAGGGCTGATATCCTTTAGAACGAACTGGTTGGATCTCCTTGCAGTCCAAGGGACTCTCAAGAGTCTTCTCCAATGGCACAGTTCAAAAGCATTAATTCTTCAGTGCTCAGCTTTCTTCACAGTCCAACTCTCACATCCATACATGACCACAGGAAAAACCATAGCCTTGACTAGACGGACCTTTGTTGGTAAAGTAGTGTCTCTGCTTTTCAATATGGTATCTAGGTTGGTCGTAACTTTCCTTCCAAGGAGTAAGTGTCTTTTAATTTCATGACTGCAGTCACTATCTGAAGTAATTTTGGAACCCCTCAAATTAAAGCCTGAAATTGTTTCCACTGATTCTCCATCTATTTCCCATAAACAGTGGCTGTGCTTTGCTAGAGCAGCTGTGAAGAGATACCCACATGTCCAAGATAAGAGATCCAAGTAAGATGATAGGTGTTGCAAGAGGGCATCAGAGGGCAGACACCCTGAAACCATACTCACAGAAAACTAGTCAATCTAATTACACTAGGACCACAGCCTTGTCTAACTCAATGAAACCAAGCCATGCCTGCGGGGCAACCCAAGACAGACGGGTCACGGTGGAGAGGTCTGACAGAACAGGGTCCACTAGAGAAGGGAATGGCAAGCCACTTCAGTATTCTTGCCTTGAGAATCCCATGAACAGTATGAAAAGGCAATATGATAGGATACCAAAAGAGGAACTCCCCAGGTCATTAGGTGCCCAATATGCTACTGGAGATCAGAAGAGAAATAACTACAGAAAGAACGAAAGGATGAAGTCAAAGCAAAAACAATACCCAGTTGTGGATGTGACTCATGATAGAAGCAAGGTCTGATGCTGTAAAGAGCAATATTGCATAGGAACCTGGAATGTCAGGTCCATGAATCGAGGCAAATTGGAAGTGGTCAAACAAGAGATGGCAAGAATGAACGTCGACATTTTAGGAATCAGCGAACTGAAATGGACTGGAATGGGTGAATTTAATTCACATGACCATTATGTCTACTAGTGTGGGCAGGAATCCTTCAGAAGAAATGGAGTAGCCATCATGGTCAACAAGAGAGTCCGAAATGCAGTACTTGGATGCAATCTCAAAAACGACAGAATGATCTCTGTTCGTCTCCCAAGGCAAACCATTCAATATCACAGTTATCCTAGTCTATGCCCCAACCAGTAATGCTGAAGAAGCTGAAGTTGAACAGTTTTATGAAGACCTACAAGACGTTTTAGAACTAACACCCCCAAAGATGTAATTTTCATTATAGGGGACTGTAATGCAAAAGTAGGAAGTCAAGAAACACCTGGAGTAACAGGCAAATTTGGCCTTGGAATGTGGAATGAAGCAGGGCAATGACTAATAGAGTTCTGCCAAGAAAATGCACTGGTCATAGCAAACACATTCTTCCAACAACACAAGAGAAGACTCTACACATGGACATCACAAGATGGTTAACACCGGAATCAGATTGATTATATTCTATGCAGCCAAAGATGGAGAAGCTCTATAAAGTCAACAAAAACAAGACCAGAAGCTGACTGTGGCTCAGATCATGAACTCCTTATTACCAAATTCAGACTTAAATTGAAGAAAGTAGGGAAAACCGCTAGACCATTCAGGTATGACCTAAATCAAAACCCTTATGATTATACAGTGGAAGTGAGAAATAGATTTAAGGGCCTATATCTGATAGATAGAGTGCCTGATGAACTATGGAATGAAGTTCATGAGATTGTGCAGGAGACAGGGATCAAGACTATCACTATGGAAAAGAAATGCAAAAAAGCAAACTGGCTGTCTGGGGAGGCCTTACAAATAGCTGTGAAAAGAAGAGAGGCAAAAAGCGAAGGAGAAAAGGAAAGATATAGGCATCTCAATGCAGAGTTCCAAAGAATAGCAAGAGATAAGAAAGCCTTCCTCAGCGATCAATGCAAAGAAATAGAGGAAATAGAGGAAAACAACAGAATAGGAGAGACTAGAGATCTCTTCAAGGGAACATTTCATGCAAAGATGGGCTCGACAAAAGACAGAAATGGTATGGACCTAACAGAAGCAGAAGATATTAAGAAGAGGTGGCAAGAATACACAGAAGAACTGTACAAAAAAGATCTTCACGACCCAGATAGTCATGATGATGTGATCACTAATCTAGAACCAGACATCTTGGAATGTGAAATCAAGTGGGCCTTAGAAAGCATCACTATGGACAAAGGTACTGGAGGTGCTGGAATTTCAGTTGAGCTATTTCAAATCCTGAAAGATGATGCTGTGAAAGTGCTGCAGTCAATATGCCAGCAAATTTGGAAAACTCAGCAGTGGTCACAGGACTGGAAAAGGTCAGTTTTCATTCCAATCCCAAAGAAAGGCAATGCCAAAGAATGCTCAAACTACTGCACAATTGCAATCATCTCACACGCAAGTAAAGTAATGCTCAAAATTCTCCAAGCCAGGCTTCAGCAATATGTGAACCGTGAACTCCCTGATGTTCAAGCTGGTTTTAGAAAAGGCAGAGGAACCAGAGATCAAATTGCAACATCTGCTGGATCACGGAAAAAGCAAGAGAGTTCCAGAAAAACATCTCTTTCTGCTTTATTTACTATGCCAAAGCCTTTGACTCTGTGGATCACAATAAATTGTGGACAATTCTGAAAGAGATGGGAATACAGACCACCTGACCTGCCTCTTGAGAAATCTGTATGCAGGTCAGGAAGCAACAGTTAGAACTGGACATGGAACAACAGACTGGTTCCAAATAGGGAAAGGAGTACGTCAAGGCTGTATATTGTCACCCTGCTTATTTAACTTATATGCAGAGTACATCATGAGAAATGCTGGACTGAAAGAAACACAAGATTGGAATCAAGATTGCTGGGATAAATATCAGTAACCTCAGATATGCAGATGACAGCACCCTCATGGCAGAAAGTGAAGAGGAGCTAAAAAGCCTCTTGATGAAAGTGAAAGAGGAGAGTGAAAAAGTTGGCCTAAAGCTCAACACTCAGAAAACGACGATCATGGCATGCAGTCCCATCACTTCATGGGAAATAGATGGGGAAACAGTGGAAACAGTGTCAGACTTTACTTTTCGGGGCTCCAAAATCACTGCAGATTGTGACTGCAACCATGAAATTAAAAGATGCTTACTCCTTGGAAGAAAAGTTATGACCATCCTAGATAGCATATTCAAAAGCAGAGACATTACTTTGCCAACTAAGGTCTGTCTAGTCAAGGCTATATTTTTTCCTGTGGTCATGTATGGATTGAGAGTTGGACTGTGAAGAAAGCTGAGTGCCGAAGAATTGATGCTTTTGAAGTGTGGTGTTAGAGAAGACTCTTGAGAGTCCCTTGGACTGCAAGGAGATCCAACTAGTCCATTCTGAAGGAGATCAGCCCTGGGATTTCTTTGAAGGAATAATGTTAAAGCTGAAACTCCAGTACTGTGGCCACCTCATGGGAAGAGTTGACTCATTGGAAAAGACTCTGATGCTGGGAGGGATTGGGGCCAGGAGGAGAAGGGAATGATCGAGGATGAGATGGCTGGATGGCATCACTGAGTCGATGGACGTGAGTGAACTCTGGGAGTTGGTGATGGACAGAGAGGATGAAATGGCTGGATTGCATCACTGACTCGATGGACGTGAGTCAACTCCGGGAGTTGGTGATGGACGGGGGAGGCCTGGCGTGCTGCAAAGTATCGGACACGACTGAGCGACTTAACTGAACTGAACTAATGGGGCCAGATGCCACAATCTTTGTTATCTGAACGTTGAGCTTTAAGCCAACGTTTTCATTCTCCGCTTTCACTTTCATCAAGAGACTTAGTCACATTAATAATCTTCCCAATGTGTACTATACAAACAGCTCTGTACTGAAAAAAGGAAGAGGATGCAATACTATGTCAGGAACTTGGCACACATAATTAAGTTTACCTCATAACACTTCCAAATTACATGAGGAAAGTGAACCTTGTAGATAATAGAAGTTTTAACAAAATGACAAAGGCTTGGTTTCAAATCATATCTGGCTAGAATGTTTTTTTTTTTTCTTTTTTTGCTACTATACTACAATGCTAGTCAATCTGTCTGATTTGTTGAATTTAGTAAGTAAAAACAAATCACTTAGAAGGAAAAGTTTATTGCTAACAGCATGATGTCAGACAAGCCAAGCTGTTGAATTAAGGTTTTTAGCTTGTGTATTAAATTTTTTTCTAGGACTGCTTATCTTAACTATCAAGCTATTGTTTAACTTTAGATTTTGATCAAGTCCAAAAATAATGAAAGAGAAAAGAAAAATGAGATTTTATATACTATGGACAAATTCTTGACATAAAATTAATGTGCAGGGCAAATGGGGAGCTGAACAAAAATGATTAATTGCTCATTAAAATTTACCTTGGTATTAAAGTATGTCAAGGGCATATAGTTCTGAAGCCTATTGGACAAAACTAAGAGTGTGAGAAAAATAAGAAATGGCCATGAGGTCATTCTTTTGTTCTGTTCTGTGAACTTAATAGCCATGAGGACCATTACATAATGACTGACACAATGATACAGATCAAAAATGAACAACACAGCAATGCAAATTAGGAGGCTGGCACTGGTTTGACTTGGATAGGAATAATGAATAAGCAAGGTCAGGTCATGTGAGAATTCTTATTGTATTTAGGAGCTCTAATAAGAGTTTTAAACAGAAATTGTAGTTTGTATTTTAAAGATGTCAGTACCTTTTAATTAAAATGCTCACAGAGACAAAGATAACACATACAAATAATTCTGAGAATTAAGGATGTGTATCAACCATTGGAAGGGGACCTGGAGGAGTTTACATGAACCATCAGAATTAGATAAAACTGGATTGACAAATACAAGTATAACCTATGTATTAATTCCTGGTAGGAGGAAGTGGAGATTGAGGAGAATAGGAAATTTGTGTAAAATATAGTTTTATTCCTTCCAACATAAGTTGGAGACTTTAGATTAAAACAACCCAAGCAACTGAAGATTTCCCTATGGGTATGCTTTCTTTACAGCTAGAATCAGGGCAGCAGGGCATCTAACACTGTCCCTCATCAATATCTCTCTTTTGCATCCATCCCAAGAAAAACAAACTCACAGGGTATGATATACAGTAGCACATAGAAGGGGGACTGAGTGTGTTATATTTCTTCACATGTGTTTTCACTTATATACACTGATGTATGTGCAGAGAGAAATTATACTAGTGATATAAATAATGCTGAAGATTGTAGGCTTTTATGTATTCTGATGGAAAAAGAGCCACAGATGCATTTTTACCTCATCTTCATTTATTGAGGTATTGAAACTGAGACAATCCTCATTTATATCAAGATCAATTCAGTTTTGTCAACTTAATATGCTTTTAACTCAACTTTTATTTTGACATTTCTTACATAGAAGTACTATACATTTCATGCTTATTTATTTTTAATTATATGTTAAACATTTTATTCATAATTATCAAGCTGATATTGTTACTATGGAGGAAACATATTACCATTTAAATCAGAAGACCATGGTGAGAATTTGGACTTGAACAGAGAATTGATTAATAGACTCAATGATTCAATCAAATAATGCCTTTACCTAAGTAGGAGCTAAAATGCTAATGGCTTGAACATTAGGTAATGATATAGCTAAAATCTAGGGACAAAGACTTTGTGATCACTTCCTTCTACAAGTTACAAGATTCCTACTGCTGATTTTAACTTAAATTAAGTATACCCCATTATTGTCACAGACAAGAATCTGGTCCTGTCACAGCCAATATTCCTATTCATTAGGAAACCTCAGCAAAATCTAAAAAGGCAAACCCCAAAACTTGCAAACTTCATTTAGAAATTTGAATGACATAAGTATTTCCTTAAAAAAATTTTTTTTTATTACTTTATTTTACTTTACTGTACGGTATTGGTTTTGCCATATATTGATATGAATCTGCCATGGGTGTATACAAGCTCCCAATCCTGAATTCCCCTCCCACCTCCCACCCCATATCATCTCTCTGGATCATCCCCGTGCACCAGCCCCAAGCCTTCTGTATCCTGTATCAAACATAGACTGGTGCTTCATTTCTTACATGATAGTATACATGTTTCAATGCCATTCTCCCAAATCATCTGCCCCCTCTCCCTCTCCCTCAGAGTCCAAAAGTCTGTTCTATACATCTATGTCTCTTTTGCTGTCTCGCATACAGGGTCATCATTACCATCTTTCTAAATTCCATCTTTACCATCTTTCTAAATATGTGTCAGTATACTGTATTGGTGTTTTTCTTTCTGGCTTACTTCACTCTGTATAATAGGCTCCAGTTTCATCCATCTCATTAGAACTGATACAACTGTATTGTTTTTAATGGCTGAGTAATACTCCATTGTGTATATGTACCACAGCTTTCTTATCCATTCATCTGCTGATGGACATTTAGGTTGTTTCCATGTCCTGGCTATTATAAACAGCGCTGCAATGAACATTGGGGTACATGTGTCTCTTTCAGTTCTGGTTTCCTCGGTGTGTATGCCCAGCAGTAGGATTGCTGGGTCATAAGGCAGTTCTATTTGCAATTTTTTAAGGAATCTCCACACTGTTCTCCATAGTGGCTGTACTAGTTTGCATTCCCACCAACAGTGTAAGAGGGTTCCCTTTTCTCCACATCCTCTCCAGCATTTATTGCTTGTAGACTTTTGGATCGCAGCCATTCTGACTGGTGTGAAATGGTACCTCACTGTGGTCTTGATTTGCATTTCTCTGATAATGAGTGATGTTGAGCATCTTTTCATGTGTTTGTTAGCCATCCATATGTCTTCTTTGGAGAAATGTCTATTTAGCTCTTTGGCCCATTTTTTGATTGGGTCGTTTAAGCCATCCATATGTCTTCTTTGGAGAAATGTCTATTTAGCTCTTTGGCCCATTTTTTGATTGGGTCGTTTATTTTTCTGGAGTTGAGCTGCATAAGTTACTTGTATATTTTTGAGATAAGTTGTTTGTCAGTTGCTTCATTTGCTATTGTTTTCTCCCATTCAGAAGGCTGTCTTTTCACCTTACTTATAGTTTCCTTTGTTGTGCAGAAGCTTTTAATTTTAATTAGATCCCTTTGTTTATTTTTGCTTTTATTTCCAGTATTTGGGTGGTGGATTATAGAGGATCCTGCTGTGATTTATGTCGGAGAGTGTTTTGCCTATGTTCTCCTTCTCCAGGAGATCTTCCCAGCTTAGGGATCACACCTATGTCTCCAGCTTGGGCAGGCAGATTCTTTACTACTGTACTACCTAGAAAGCTTCACATTAAAACACAATAAGATATTGCTTCATACCCATTAAGATGGCTATTATCAAACAAATAGAAAATGACAATTCCTGGAAAGATTGTAAAGAAATTGGAATGCCTGTACATTGCTGGTGGGAATGTAAATGGTGCAGCTGCTGTGGAAAGTGGTATGGTTGTTCCGTAAGAAATTGAACATAGATTTACCATATAATCCAGCATTTCAACTTTTGGGTATATACCCAAAATAAGTAAAAGTATGAACTCCAAGTGATGGGACCAGATGCTGTGATCTTAGTTTTCTGAAAGTTGAGTTTTAAGCCAGCTTTTTCACTCTCCTCTTTCACCTTCATCAAGAGGCTCTTTAGTTCCTCTTTGCTTTCTGCCATTAGGGTAGTATCATCTGCATGTATGAGGTTATTGATATTTCTCACCACAGTCTTGACTCTAGCTTGAGCTTCATCCAGCCTGGCATTTCACACGATGTACTCTGCATATAAGTTAAATAAGCAGGGGGACAATGCTAATGGCAGAGAGGGAAGAGTAACTAATGAGCTTCTTGACGCAGGTGAAAGAGTAGAGTGAAAAAGCTGGCTTAAAACTCAACATTCAAAAAGTGAAGATCATGGCATCCAGTCCCATCACTTCATGGCAAATAGATGGGGGAAAATGGAAACAGTGACCAACTTTATTTTCTTGGACTCCAAAATCATTGTGGACAGTGACTGTAGCCATAAAATTAAAAGACTCTTGCTCCTTGGAAGAAAAGCTATGACAAACCTAAATAGTGCATTAAAAAAGCAGAGACGTCACGTTCCCAACAAAGGTCTATGTAGACAAAGCTATGGTTTTCCCAGTAGTCATCTACAGTTGTGAGAACTGGACCATAAAGAAGGCTGAGCACTGAAGAATTGATGCTTTCGAACTGTAGTACTGGAGAAGACTCTTGAGAGTCCCTTGAACAGCAAGGAGACATCAAACCAGTCAGTCCTAAAGGAAATCAGTCCTGAATGTTCACTGGAAGGACTGGTGCTGAAGCTAAAGCTCCAATACATTGGCCACCTGATGCTAAGAGTCTCCTCATTGGAAAAGACTGATGCTGGCAAAAATTAAGGCCAGGAGGAGAAAGGGATGACAGAGGATGAGATGGTTGGATGGCATCACCGATTCAATGGACATGGGTTTGAGCAAACTCCAGGAGGTTGTGATGGACAAGGAAGCTGGGCATGCCGCAGTCCTCAAAGAGTCATACACAACTGAGCAAATTAACAATAATGGACTCCAAAAGATATTTGTATACTATGTTCATACCTGCATTATTTACAACAGCCAAAATATGGGAGCAATTCATGTGTTCATCTCCAGATGAATGGATTAGTAAATTGTGGTATATAGATACAATTGAATATTATTCAACTTTAAAAGGGAAGAATATTCTGACACTTGCTACAACATGGATGAACCTTGAAGACATTATGCTAAGTGAAATAAGCCAGTCAGAAAAGGACAAACATTGTACAATTCTACTTATATGAAGTATTCTGAATAGTCAAGTTCATGGAGACAGAAGGTGGAATAGAGATTTTCAGGGACTGTGGGAAATGAGCAATTGAGAGCTATTATTTTTGGGGTACAGAGTTTCAGTTTGGGAAAAAGAAAAAGTTCTAGAGGTAAATGGTAGTGGTGGTTGCAGAACAATGTGAATAATGCCATGGAATTTTAGTCCTAGAAATGGTTAAAATGGTGAATTTTATGAAATGCATATTTTATCACAACTACAAAAATGTGGGACATAGCTAAAGTAGTGATGAGAAGAAAATTTATAGCACAAATTGCACACATTAGAAAAGAGGAAATGTCTCAAGTCATTAATGTGAGATTCCACCTCAACAATATAGAAAAGGAGAGCAAAATAATCCCAGAGCAAGCAGAGGGGGACAAGTAATAAAGATGAAAGCAGGAATCAATGAAACTGAAGAAGAAAAAAATGAGATATTTAACAAAGCAAAGAGCTGGTTCTTTGAAGAGTTTAATATTATTGACAGTTAAGACTGACAAAAGAAAAAAGACTCAAATCACCAATATGAAGAATGAAACATACTGTACCACTACCAACTTGCTCAAATATATATCAAGTACTCTATTTGAGACATATTAAATTTGACACATATCTTGAAACTCCCAAATTATAAAGTAGGCACTGGGTTTTAGGTGTCTTGGTGTACAGGAACTCTCATTGAAACCTGCCTTGCTGCTACTGCTGCTGCTGCTGCTAAGTCGCTTCAGTCGTGTCTGACTCTATGAGACCCCATAGACGGCAGCCCACCAGGCTCCCTTGTCCCTGAGATTCTCCAGGCAAGAACACTGGAGTAGGTTGCCATTTCATTCTCCAATGTGTGAAAGTGAAAAGTGAAAGTGAAGTCGCTCAGTTGTGTCCAACCCTCACTGACCCCATGGACTGCAGCCTTCCAGGCTCTGCCGGACGTGGGATTTTCCAGGCAAGAATACTGGAGTGGGGTGCCATTGCCTTCTCCAGAAACCTGCCTTAGTGGGTCAAAAAAGGGTTTTGGAAATTTACCATGTGACAATGCATCTTTCATCTGAGAACAGATACACCTGATTAAACTATTATTTGGAATACATTGCGCATCCAGGTTTAGTGTATTTCATCCTATGAAAGTAATTTAAGTTACAATAAAAATACAAGGAGAGCATATCAGTTTCCTTATATATTTTTTATTATGTCATGAACATTGTTGCATGATTGCCACTTTATAATAGCTCCATTAGAGAATCAGCCACCTCTACATCCCAAGTGATGTCATTGTTGTCATTGGATATAAATGAAGGAAGGTCAACCATACAAGAAAGGACTTATAAGGTTGTGTCTATTAGCTTAATTGCTAGTGAACTCCATTTATCCACCTCCTTGCAAGAAAGCTAGGGACTGGGTGATTGATCGGATAGCAAGTTCTCCAGTGCTGCTCAGACTTTTGAAACCTGAAGCAGAAAATCTTCATCATTGAAATTCAGAGAAATTAGAGTGGGTCATAGCTGATTGCTACATACTGTCTAGTGGAAAATGGAGATTTTGTTGAAAAATCTCTCAAGCTGATATCTGTCTCTAAGTTCTGAACATTTCACTCCCTGATTATAAAAAGAAACTACTATATAATTATAGACCCAAGAGGGAGAAGTTCAGTTCAGTTCAGTTGCTCACTCGTGTCTGACTCTTTGCGACCCCATGAATCGCAGCATGCCAAGCCTCCTTGTCCATCACCAACTCCTGGAGTTCACTGAGACTCACGTCCATCAAGTCCGTGATGCCATCCAGCCATCTCATCCTCTGTTGTCCCCTTCTCCTCCTGACCCCAATACCTCCCAGCATCAGAGTCTTTTCCAATGAGTCAACTCTTCACATGAGGTGGCCAAAGTACTGGAGTTTCAGCTTCAGCATCATTCCTTCCAAAGAAATCCCAGGGCTGATCTCCTTCAGAATGGACTAGTTGGATCTCCTGGCAGTCCAAGGGACTCACGAGAGTCTTCTTCAACACTACAATTCAAAAGCATCAATTCTTCGGCACTCAGGCTTTTTCACAGTCTATCTCTCACATCCATACATGACTACTGGAAAACCATAGCCTTGAATAGACAGACCTTAGTCGGCAAAGCAATGTCTCTGCTTTTGAATATGCTATTTAGGATGGTCATAACTTTTCTTCCAAGGAGTAAGCATCTTTTAATTTCATGGCTGCAGTTACCATCTGCAGTGATTTTGTAGCCCCAAAAATAAAGTCTGACACTGTTTCCACTGTTTCCCCATCTATTTCCCATGGGACCGGATGTCATGATTTTCATTTTCCGAATGTTGAGATTTAAGCCAGCTTTTTCACTCTCCTCTTTCACTCTCATCAGGAGGCTTTTGAGTTCCTCTTCACTTTCTGCCATAAGGGTGGTGTCATCTGCATATCTGAGGTTATTGATATTTCTCCCAGCAATCTTGATTCCAGCTTGTGTTTCTTCCAGTCCAGCATTTCTCATGATGTACTCTGCATATAAGTTAAATAAGCAGGGTGACAATATACAGCCTTGACGTACTCCTTTTCTATTTGGAACCAGACTGTTGTTCCATGTCCAGTTCTAACTGTTGCTTCCTGACCTGCATACAGATTTCTCAAGAGGCAGGTCAGGTGGCCTGGTATTCCCATCTCTTTCAGAATTTTCCATAGTTTATTGTGATCCACACAGTCAGAGGCTTTGGCATAGTCAATAAAGCAGAAATAGATGTTTTTCTGGAACTCTCTTGCTTTTTCCGTGATCCAGCAGATGTTGCAATTTGATCTCTGGTTCCTCTGCCTTTTCTAAAACCAGCCTGAACATCAAGGTGTTCACGGTTCACGTATTGCTGAAGCCTGGCTTGGAGAATTTTGAGCATTACTTTACTTGCATGTGAGATCAGTGCAATTGTGCAGTAGCTTGAGCATACTTTGGCATTGCCTTTCTTTGGGATTGGAATGAAAACTGACCTTTTCCAGTCCTGTGGCCACTGCTGAGTTTCCCAAATTTGCTGGTATATTGAGTGCAGCACTTTCACAGCATCATCTTTCAGGATTTGAAATAACTCAACTGGAATTCCAGCACCTCCAGTAGCTTTGTCCATAGTGATGCTTTCTAAGGCCCACTTGACTTCACATTCTAGGTTGTCTGGCTCTAGCTGAGTAATCACACCATCATGGCTTTCTAGGTCATGAAGATCTTTTTGTATAGTTCTGTGTATTCTTGCCACCTCTTCTTAATATCTTCTGCTTCTGTTAGGTCTATACCATTTCTGTCCTTTATCGAGCCCATCTTTGCATGAAATGTTCCCTTGGTATCTCTAATTTTCTTGAAGAGATCTCTAGTCTTTCCCATTCTGTTGTTTTCCTCTATTTCTTTGCATTGATTGCTAAAGAAGGCTTTCTTATCTCTTCCTGCTATTCTTTGGAACTCTGGATTCAGATGCTTATATCTTTCCTTTTCTCCTTTGCTTTTCATTTCTCTTTTCTCAGCTATTTGTAAGGCCTCCTCAGACAGCCATTTTGCTTTTTTGCCTTTCTTTTCCATGAAGATGGTCTTGATTCCTGTCTCCTATACCATGTCACGAACCTCATTCCATAGTTCATCAGGCACTCTATCTATCAGATCTAGGCCCTTAAATCTATTTCTCACTTCCACTCTATAATCATAAGAGATTTCGTTTAGGTCATACCTGAATGGTCTAGCAGTTTTCCCTGCTTTCTTCAATTTAAGTCTGAATTTGGTAATAAGAGTTCATGATCTGAGCCACAGTCAGGTTCTGGTCTTGTTTTTGTTGACTGTATAGAGCTTCTCCATCTTTGGCTGCATAGAATATAATCACTCTGATTTCGGTGTTGACCTTCTGGTGATGTCCATGTGTAGAGTCTTCTCTTGTGCTGTTGGAAGAGTGTGTTTGCTATGACCAGTGCATTTTCTTGGCAAAACTCTATTAGTCTTTGCCCTGCTTCATTCCGCATTCCAAGGCCAAATTTGCCTGTTACTCCAGGTGTTTCTTGATTTCCTACTTTAGCATTCCAGTCCCCTATAATGAAAAAGACATCTTTTGGGGTGTTAGCTCTAAAAGGTCTTGTAGTTCTTCTTAGAACCATTCAACATCAGGTTCTTCAGCATTACTGGTTGGGGCATAGACTTGGATTACTGTGATATTGAATGGTTTGTCGTGGAAACGAACAGAGATCATTCTGTCATTTTGAGATTGCATCCAGGTACTGCATTTCAGACTCTTTTGTTGACCATGATGCTTCTCCATTTCTTCTGAGGTAGCTTCTGCTAAGTTTTGGCCACGGTTTCCACTAAAACAACAGGGAGACACCATCATGTATACCATTTATTTATTTATTTATTTTTACTTTACAGTACTGTATTGGTTTTGTCATACTTCATCATGAATCCACCATGAATGTACATGTGTTCTCCATCCCTGAACCCCCCTCCCACCTCCCTCCCCATACCATCTCTTGGGTCATCCCAGTGTACCAGCCCCAAGCATCCTGTACCATGCATCGAACCTAGACTGGTGATTCATTTCTTACATGATATTATACATGTTTCAATGCCATTTTCCCAAATCATCCCACCCTCTCCCTCTCCCACAGAATCCAAAAGACTGTTCTATACATCTGTGTCTCTTCTGCTGTCTTGCATACAGGGTTATCATTACCATCTTTCTAAATTCCATATATATGTGTTAGTATACTGTACTGGTTTTTTTTCTTTCTGGCTTACTTCACTCTGTATAATTGGCTCCAGTTTCATCCACCTCATTAGAACTGATTCAAATGTATTCTTTTTAATGGCTGAGTAATACTCCATTGTGTATATGTACAGCTTTCTTATCCATTCATCTGCTGATGGACATTTAGGTTGCTTCCATGTCCTGGCTATTATAAACAGTGCTGCGATGAACATTGGGGTATACATGTCTCTTTCAATTCTGGTTTCCTCAGTCACAATTACATAGAACAATGTTTCTATTAATAAAAAATTGGGCAACTCTAGGTCTCCACTAGAAACTATGTTTTTAAAAGATTTATCAAAATTTAAAACAGTAATACAAATAAAACAGAATATTTAAAAGTTGATAATTATAATAATTATTTCAGATCAGTGAGAGAGATGAAATTATCTGAAATCTCAGCAAGCTTTCTATATCTGGCTTAATAATGAATGGCTGTAGTTGACAACTTGAGCCATATTCAGCTGATATATTCTTTTAATCCTTTCTCTGTTAGACAATTCTAACTTAAATTTTAGTCATCAGGAATGGGCAGCAGTGTGCAATGTATGTTCAATGGTTCTGGAGATTCAGATTTAAAATGGACCTAAAATTTATAGACAGATTTTTCAGTGACTACATACACTGTAATAATAGTTCCAAAGCTGAAAAGTTAAATGTCTCAACATGAAAGATAATGGTAAACAGGTCTTTATCCACTCTTTCATTCGTCTCTGGAAGGCATTGTTTCAGGTTTTGATTACATATGCCCACATTATAAACCTACAGTTTCATTCTCCAGCAAGTAAAAAAGCCACCAGGTGTTGTGAAAGAGTGAAACTTTGCCATCAAGCAATCTGTAATATGCTTTAGTTTTCTTTTGAGACCTAACTGTTTTATCTTTAACTTGACAAATTGTAGTATATTAACCTGGTGTCATAGAGTCAGACTTCAAGTTTCTGCCCATTTCAATGAAAAATACAATTTAAGTAAATACTTAAAATCTTGGGAATGATCTGACATTATCAGAAACATTTCATCTAATGACTGATTTCACTCATTTGCATGTCTTTATAACAATGTGTATTCTTATGCACATTTCTTTTTGTAGCATATTAAGAATACTACTCTATTTGATCATATTCACAATTATCCTCTTTTCTTTTTGACCCTGAATTCAGATCAGGAGTGGACTCTGAAGCTGGAATGCCTGAGTTTGAATTACATCTCAGTTAGTTACTAGCTGTATGACCATGAACAGCTTACTTAAGCTCTCAGTTTTTTCATTGAGAAACTGAAGATCATACTGCTGCTGCTGCTGCTGCTGCTAAATCGTTTCAGTCGTGTCCGACTCTGTGCGACCCTATAGGCGGCAGCCACACCAGGCTCCCCCATTCCTGAGATTCTCCAGGCAAGAACACTGGAGTAGGTTGCCATTTCCTTCTCCAATGCGTGAAAGTGTAACGTGAAAGTGAAGTCTCTCAGTCGTGTCCGACCCTCAGCAAGCCCATGGACTGCAACCTTCCAGGCTCCTCCGTCTGTGGGATTTTCCAGGCAAGAGTACTGGAGTAGGGTGCCATTGCCTTCTCCGGAAGATCATAGGTCATAAGTGAAGTGAGTGAAAGTTGCTCAATCATGTCTAACTCTTTGGACCCCATGGACTATACAGTCCATGGAATTCTCTAGGCCAGGATACTAGAGTGGATAGTCTTTCCCTTCTCCAGGGAATCTTCCCAACCCAGGGGTTGAATCCAGGTCTCCCACATTGTAGACGATTTCTTTACCAGCTGAGCCACAAGAGAAGCCCAAGAATATTGGAGTGGGTAGCCTATCCCTTCTCCAGTGGATCTTCGCAGCCCAGGAGTGGAACCAGGGTCTCCTGCATTGTAGGCAGATTCTTTACCAACTGAGCTATCGGGGAAACCCATTCATAGGTCACACTGGTCATTAAGTGAGCTAATTCATCTAAAGGTTTTAGAGCAATGCTTGATATATAATAAATATTGAGTCCATGTTATTTCTTATTATATATGAATAACAGAAACCTAAGAACTTATAGAAATATGAGAGATTTTATCTTGTTGCACATGTGGTTTTAATTACTTTTCTGAGTGATTGTGCTTTATTAGTAAGAACTTTCTGTCATGAATTGAAAGAGTAAAACATTGAACATGGCTTGAATTGAGAAAAGGAATACATTGATTCGCATAAACTGGGAAATCCTAGAGGAAATTTCTCAGCTTGGCTGAATTAAGAATTTAGACAATGTTATCAATAATAAATCAACCTATTTTTCTCTTCAATCTCTTGGTTCTACTTCTTGCAATTTAGCTTTATTCTCAAGAAAGAAGTGGCTTTCAGCTACCCTGTGCTTATAGTTCTTAACTATTACAGTCTCAACTATTACGTTCGCTCTCACAGCATCCTTGTGGATCCCCATGTAAAATAAACACATAAAATGGTTTATGGGAAAATCAATCTCTAGTTAATTGCCATTTTCACCTTCTCTCTAAAAGCATTTCTCCTGATCCCTGAACAAAATCTCAGGCTTGCTTCATTTTAGTTAATAACAAATAGTTCTCTTTCTTAATGTTAAAAACCCAGGCTAATATTAAAACTTCAATGTTTCATCCACTTCGTTTCGTCCCCCAGACTCTCCCTTCTTCAGACTGGAAATTCTGCAATGGGAACACATAGGTGGTGTTGGTTTCTTCACCTTTTTCTGTTCTTGCTTCTTTACTCTTGTCTCACTCACTATGCTTCTTTTAAATCCTCTAGTGCTGGAATAGGGAATTAGGAGAAGAAAGGACAGAAGAAAGGACAGTTTTTTCCATAAGTTTCCTCTGTTGTAATGCTTCACTGTCTTTAACTTCATTCAAAATAATTTTGTTAGATTGCATTCTGACCATTGTCATATCAGTGCTGCATTAAAAAAATACTTATCAAAATTTGTGAAATCTTTTGTGTAGCCATTTTAATATTCAAGATGGAACAAAACAGCAATATTTTTGGTATATTATACTTTATTATTTTAAGAAAGGTAAAAATGGAACTAAAATGCAAAAAATAAAAATAAAACAGAAAGAAAATAGTGGTGCTTTTGACTGGGAGTCCTTTAAAAGATGTAAGTCTACATATTTTCCACAGGTGTCATATCGCATTTTTTGTGCCTCACATCTTGCCCCAGACTCTGGAAGTCCAGGACACTTGTGTTGTGGCTCTTTTTGCTGGGCCTGGGAATAGCCTCACTACAGGCAGTATGAGTTATTCGTTTACTATGAGTTTGTCTTGCCAAGCTTGCTTGATATCCTGGTGCTGTCTTGAGTAGAGAAACTTTTCTAATTTTTGATATGTCTTGGTAGATGTGTGTGGCTCTTCCATAGAGTACCTTTTCCATCAATCATATAGGTGATATTTTGATTTTTGATCTTATTATTTGTTTTATTTCTCACATTGTTCAGAATCTAGGTAGAAAAAGTACTTTCTCTATTAGAGGGTAGGAAAACTCTCCAGTTATCTATAGACTATCTCTTACTGAGAAACACTAATCTATTGGGGAAAATATAAAATAAAATGGAGAAGGTTTAGGACATGGCCTCTGCCTTCAAATTTTTAGTTTACTTAAAGAGCTAGATAAGTAAAACAAAACATACAGTTCAGAGAGCTTGCTCCAACTTAGGAAGAATCAAAGCTTGAGTTTGAACCCAGTTCTCTCTGATTCCAACATCTTAATCCTTCCTAAGACCTTACTCTGACTTTTAGAAGCTTAGAGTTTAACAGAGAACCCGGTACTCAATCTTCATTTCAAGATAATAAGAAAAACCTTACTTCTATCAAGTGTTTTTATGTAATAAATATTATGAGAGAAGGTCTTTCTTCGTATGCCATGTTATTACTTGGCAATGACAGAGTGGCTGTCTCGGTCAGCTCAGGCTGCTGTAACAAAGCACCATGCACCTGGTGACTTATTAATGACAGAGGTTTCTCACAGTTTTGGAGGCTGGAAGTCTGAAATCAGCATGCCAGCATGGTCAGGTTCTGGTGTGGAATCATGGTCAGGGCTGCAAATGGCTGATTACTTCTTGTATTCTCACGTGAAGAAAAGAGAGTGAGCTGGTTCTCTGGCCTCTTCTTTTAAGGGCATTAGTCTCATTTATGCCTCTACCCTCATGACCTAATTACCTTGCCAAGGCCCCACCTCCAAATACCATCACATTTAGGATATTTCAACTTAAGAATCTGGGGGAACACAAATATTTAGTCCATAATAATGTCCTGAGTGTAAGTACATGAATCTGCATGATTATTAAAGCTCATCTCTGGCACCCAACCAGTTTAGTCACTCTCTACTTGTATATACTGACCATCTGTGTGTGCTCACCAAAAAGCAATGCATTTTTCATATATTCTGAAACAGCAGAAAACAATTCAAAATCATAAAACCCCAGTTTCTGAGATTTCAGAAGGATTATTTTTACTGTACTTTGTTACGTATTAAAAGAAATATAGTATGCAAGACAGCAAAAGAGACACAGACGTATAGAACAGACTTTTGGACTCTGAGGGAGAGGGAGAGGGAGAGGGTGAGATGATTTGGGAGGATGGCATTGAAACACGTATTCTATCATGTAAGAAATGAAGTGCCAGTCTATGTTTGATACAGATGCTTGGGGCTGGTGCACGGGGATGATCCAGAGAGATGATATGGGATGAGAGGTGGGAGGGGGTTCAGGGTTGGGAGCTGGTATACACTCGTGGCGGATTCATGTCAATGTATGGCAAAACCAATGCAGTATTGTAAAGTAACGTAAAGTAAAACTAAAATTAAAAAGAAATATAGAATTCAATTTCACAAAACTGATATTTGTATTCTGATTTTATTTTAAAAGTGATTTTTTAATATATCCACTCATTTGATACTTATAATGATATTATGGAATAGATTATTGTCATTATTTCAACATTGTAATTATCATTATGTTATAAGGAACCTAAGGCTCAGAGTTATAAAATAGCTTGCCAAGTTAGCAGCTGGCTAGGTTCTCTTCTGATTGTAAATCTTTCTGCTCTACTTCAGTGCCTTGGATACTGCCAACAGTCACTCTAGCTTTTCTTTGGCTAATTCCTCCAGAATGATGGATAGCTTCAAAAAGTTGCCAACGTGACTGCAAGGGCTGATTATTAGCTGGCTAGAAATAAAACATGTATCAGACACTGTGGTAAAGTACATTTATACAGGCATTGTTTTTAATTATGAAAAGCTGGTATGATAGGTACTTTTTTGAAATATTAAATCATATTTTGCTTTTCTAGTTATAAAAAGAAAATAAAAAGAATGAGCACTATTTATGTTTTAGACTTTGTATTTTCCTCTCCTCATTCCAAGAAGGCAACCAGGACCTTGTATTCCCTTCTTTTGAATATAATTTCTAAGCAAAACATAATTACTGATACAAAAATCACTTTTTATAGCCTTAGAAGCTTAAATTCCTGGCAGGTATTGTGAGAAAGACAAAAGAGAAGCCAGTCTCTTCCAGGATGAGAAGTAGATAAAAGCAAAAAGGGTATGGCCATCTGCTAATTTGTGGTGTATTTGAAATGTGAAGTCTGATCTATTGAAAATGCCCATGGAAAAAAGGCTATTTCAAGGGAATGATTACTTGAAAAGGTCAGAAGGCTGGGCCTTAGACATTATGGCTGAAACATAAGCAAACAGTCTGGTGCTGGACAGTACTACAAAAGCTCCAGAGCCACGGGGCTTTGAAATTCAGTATAGGATGAATGTTAGGTGTATCAGCTCTTCAGGAGTGTCTCAAAGGCAGGCAAAGCCTCTGTGGACATGGTTTTACAAAAGCCTCCATTTGTATGAAGGCAGAAAGAGAAAGGATTCACCAAAAATTGCTTTTCTAGACAGATACTAGCTGGAAACTGGGAGTCAGATTTAATTTTACTTAAAGAAAATAAAGCTTATACATGCATATGTGGAAATGGAATTGCATAGTTGAAATGAGCCTGGCAAATGTGGACCATTTCTGACATTGAATGATGGGTGTATTGGGGCCCATGATGCTATCCTCTTTTGTTAAAAAAAATTATAATAAAGCATTTTTAAGAAGTCAACAAGGTAACAATTCTTGCACGCCTGTTTATAGAAAAGGATTCATTGTGGTGATGCTGTAAAGAGTCTAAGAAGTACAAAATGCCTGCCATGGGCTTAGAATGGAGAGTGGACAGTATACATGACCTGCATTTTCCATTCTTGATTAATATTCTCCAATGTTTATGTTTTATACAGATTCATCAAAAATCACAATATTCTGTTTTAGTCTTCTTCACACAGAAATACAACAAATATGTCAGCCATGTCTTTTATTATAAATAAGGTTATTGTCCAATATTTAATTCTATAGCCTTTTAAACCAAAACCTGAAAGAAATGTTTCTGCTTGCTTTAGCTCCTGGGGAAGCTCTGCTAGGAACAGATACAGAATTTAACTAGAGTCTCTGATCCACTAAAGCTGCTAGATCCATATAATCTTGCTGGCTTTGGTCCACCAGACTAGAAAATGATGAAATAAAACCCAGCCTGTATCCACACCAGAGTCTGGGGGCTGGATTTCATTTCCAAGCTCAGAAAGAAAAAAACCAAAAACAAAAACCTAGTATCCAACTCCTCCCCCACCATCAGCCACCTGATGCCCAGCATCAGAGTTCAGATTCCTACTCTTCGGAGAGCCCTAGAGCTGTTAGGCTCCCTGAGGCTCCCCAGTCCAGTCGCCAGCTTCTTTCAAGTTATGCGGTGAGACCTGCAGCTCAGCTGGCCCATAAAAGCTCCTTCTTCCAGACTGTATTGCTAACACCAAGATACCTGAGATGAGCTAAGTCCAACAGAGAGAAGTCTGAGCACCACCGGAGAGGCCTGGAGCACATCTCTACGGACTGCTGGCCCTCCTGCTGCCCCGGGAAGGGGCTGTGCTCCTGGGAAGCAATCAGGACTGAAAGTTTCTGGTGGCTTAAGTAGATTTGAAATTAGCTCCTGAGGAGCATGTACTACTGAGCAACTCTCCACAGACCTCTCTAGGTCTTTGACGTGTCCAACCACACTCAGGACTAACCCACGCGCGGCCATTTCCCCATTTCCAAAGGGCTACTTTGGAACTGCTCTTCCACATTCAGGCACCTGGGGGTTTCCTGTCTCTCAGAGCAGAGGGTGCAGTATCAAAACCTGTAGCCTAGGGAGCAAGCGTGCAGTGCTCAGTTGCCTCTGACTCTTCGTGACCCCGACAGGCTCCTCTGTTCATGAGATTCTCCAGGCTGGAATACTGGAGTGGGTTGCCATTCACTTCTCTAGGAGATCTTCCCAGCCCAGGGATTGAACCGAAATCTCCTGCGTCTCCTGCATTGCAGGCAAATTCTTTACTGCTGAGCCACCGTGGAAAGTCTCAAAGACCTCCCTCAAAACTTCAAAATGATGTACAGGAAGAAAATATTACAACTTTTATTTATATTCGTCTTTATTTAATGGGCTGTTAAGAAAGTACACTTAAAAATGTATATGATTGACAGTGGAATCTCCACTCGGTGCATGCGTCCCTTAGGTATAAGATGTACCCTGAAGGGAGAGTATAAATTCCACACCTCAGAGGGATTGACAACTGCACCCCCACACTTCCATTCAAGTACATAGCACCCTAGTGTGGTCCACATAAGCTTGGCTATGTGTATTCATGAATTTGGTATCATGAAATGTAGACTCTATATAATGCTTAAATTGTAATGACATAAGGTGTGACTATATAGATCTATTTTATGCAGGTGTTATTTTCATTTTGTGCAACATAGTTCCCTTATTATCTTTTGGCAAAGAAGCTTAAAGAGTAACAGTTTTCTTTCACTAAATACAAGTGTTCCAAATTCGCTGACCTTTTCTGTGATGACAAGTAGCTGTCGATAAAATGCCACATAACAGAGATCCTTAAAAAGATAAAGACACATTGTCTTCTTTCAAGGTAGAGGTGACATTCTAACAATGAGTGAGAAAATGATTGTTTTTGCTTTGTTTTCTTTTATTTTTAATCCTTCTTTGGGAAAAGAAGGTTGAAAAATTAATGTTTGGAAGTGTTTATATTATTGTCAAAAATGATGTGTCTCAGGCATAAGCTTCTCATATCTTACATTTGATAATAATTGAAGCAGAATTCTCTAACGTGTTTTAAGAGCTTTGAAATAAAGAGTTTCAGTGTTTTTTTTTTTAAACCATTTGATAAAAGTATTAAAATCCCTTCTGACTCATTCCAAAAAGAAAATCTGATTTTGACATCAGGAAAAGGGAGAATTTATTTACTGTTTACAATGCAAATGAACAAGAAATTTTTAAAATGAAGCTAAGATGTGAGTA
Organism: Nanger dama; assembly: GCA_917880005.1. NCBI lineage: Eukaryota > Metazoa > Chordata > Mammalia > Artiodactyla > Bovidae > Nanger > Nanger dama. Next base: position 20,471,966 of record CAKJTW010000025.1, on the reverse strand, counting down.
CTGTGATTTAGAAAGTGCAGCCAATGATGCACTTCCTCTGTTGGATGCACAGATCTTTTGAGAAATATCTTGCGGCAATAGTTTTATGGTCATCAAAACCAAGTATGAAAATAAAATAAATACAGCTAGACTTGAAATTTCTGCAACATAAAGCATTGAATTCAAATTTTTATTTAATTAATGAGGCATATTCCCATCATATCACAATGCTCAAAGTGTTATTAATAATTTAGTGAGCATGTAAATACAGATTCTTGTTTAATTAATATATATACTTTAAATATGTCTAGTTCACTTGATTGCATTCTTTGTATAATGTCTATTTTTGTAAATTGTTTGCAGTGTGCATAATACCTAGCGCTTGCATGCACACATGCTAAGTCACTTCAGTCATGTCCAACGCTTTGCAACGCTATGGACTGTAGTCCCCCAGGCTCCTCTGCCCATGGGATTCTCCAGGCAAGATTTCTGGAGTAGGTTGCCATGCCGTCCTCTGGGGATTTCCCACCCAGGGACTGAGCCTGTGTTTCTCTTACAACTCCTGCATTGGCAGGTGGGTTCCTTAGCACTAGCGCCACCTGGGAAGCCTTGCATAATACCTCGTACTATATTACAAATATATACACACACATACATGGGCTTCCCAGGTGGTGCTAGTGCTAAGGAACCCACCTGCCAATGCAGGAGACACAAGAGACTGGGGTTCAATCCCTGGGTCAGGAAGATCCCCTGGAAGTGGGCATGGCAGTCCACTCCAGTATTCTTGCCAGGAGATTTCCATGGACACAGGCGTATGGTAGGCTAGAGTTCCTTAGTGTCGAAAAGAGTTGGACACGACTGAAGCTACTTAGCATGAATACACACACACACGTGTGTGTGTGTGTGTGTGTGTGTGTGTAGAGAGAGAGACAGAGAGAGAGAAGGCGAGGAGGTGGGTGGGGAGCCAAAACATATGAAAAAAATGTTCCTAGGTCACACGCATGAGATCCAAAATATCTGGCCATAGCTTTTGAACCACAGCTTAAATCAGAGACTCTAAGATGGGTTCATCTCCGTAACCCTAGGGTTAAATTCAAAACTTGGCTTCTAACTGTAAGTGATGAATGAAAAATTTAGTATGACTAGGGGTTTGAATTATTCTCAGATAATAACAAGCATCCATGAGTCCTTTCAAAAATGTTTCCAGTTCAACCAGGTACACACAGAGCAGTGAAATAAAACTGCAAAATATTTACCTTTGTAAAATATTTTCTATTTCTGTTATACCTGAGAAAATGTGCCTGATAATTTTTCTACTAACCACTAGATGGCAATAGCTCTGTATTACTCTCCATCTCACTTCCTAGGCATCCTAGAGGTCTTAGAGATGGCACTTGGAATAAATGTTATCTCTGCAGATATTTGCCAAGAAAGGGCGTATCTGCTTTAGGAACTCTGAGATTGATATTATTAGCGCACGTGCATTTCTGTGCTTGTCTTTTTGTTGCATATGTCTATGGCTCCTGCAACAGTTATCCACCAATTTGATTATCTTGGGGCTGTAAATTATTATAGCAAAATCAATAAAGAATTTATTTTAAGACATATGAGTTCATAAAGGTCTACACATGGAAAGTTTAAGATAACTGCAGTGCTTTTATACAGCATTCTGATACTCTCCTCTCTCCCCTTCTTCCTCCTAACCTCTTCGGCTTTGGAATTGCTGAATGACGTCTCATGTTTTTTCACAGCTATACACATAAAGGCAACAGAAGTGGGAGTTCTGCTCTTGCTTCTCTTCCTGGCTCTTGTTGTGTGTTTACAAATAAGTCACCTAACTGTGACTAAGAGCTGTCCGGTTTCTCTTCCATGGAACAGCTCTACAAAGAGCACCTGCAAAATGCATGAGGTTTTGGACAGAAAAATGACAGAACTGGAGACGGGATAATGATTGGGCAGCATGAAACACTCTTTGGCTCATTATCTTGAGAAGAGTGATACTGTGTAATTTTATTTTGAAATAGAAACAAAATGCAAATAAATACTTTCACAGGTGTTTTGTTTGTGTTTGCTTCTGTAGCCATAGCAGAGTAGTGGGGAAAAAAATAAAACCATGCCCAGAGTCCTAGAGTTGGTGTGATCACTAACTTGTTGCTGTGGTTGTTCAGTCACCCGGTCGTGTCTGACTCTTTGCGACCCCATGAACTGCAGCACCCCAGGCCTCCCTGTTGCTTACTATCTCCCAGAGTTTGCCCAAATTCCTGTTCATTGCAGCAGTGATGCTGTCCGGCCATCTCATCCTCTGATGCTCTCTTCTCCTTTTGCCTTCAATCACTGATCACTAACTAGCTTGATCTAAAGCCCTCAGAGATGAGACATAACAATATCCCTTAAGATTTCTTTGTTTTCTATGACTTTAAAAACTATTAGCTCTAAATGACTCAAAAATTGGAGAAAAGGGTCAAATTAGATTTTTTTAAAAACCTCTTGACCTTTAAATTTGTGTCTTTTATTTCTCAAATAGTTTTAGCTCTGACAAGTTCAAAACTGCAATTTGATTTTAGCATCTTTCTATGTCCTGAAAACTGCATCTTGTTCTCCTCCAATTTTTAAAGCTTTCTGAGGGCAATATTTAAAAAGAAAGTGAGAGAGTGCTGAAATGCACACACCCTGAATGTTTATTTTATTAAATTAAGTAAATATGAGTGAAGAAAAACAAAAGGCCACAATTTTCTGTAATTTATTTAAGGCATATTTGGCTGTTTTATATGGAATAGGCTCCAGGAGTTGGTGATGGATAGGGAAGCCTGGCATTATGCAGTCCGTGGGGCTGCAAAGAGTTGGACATGACTCAGTGACTGAACGAACATGGAATAGAGTAGAACTGACTAATCTCCCTCAAGCTTTCTATACTCACTTAACTTAAATTCCATCTCAATATAATTCTAATAAGTTTCTTTCAGAGAGAATACTGAAGGGTTATTTTGGGTTTGAATCTTCTCTTGGCTACCTACAAGCAATTGATAAATGTGTTATCTCAAAAAGGGGAGAAAAAAAAAACCAAGCTGTTATTCATTCAACAAACTCACACAGAGCAATCCAGCTATAGTGTTTCCACAGAACTGTCTAGAGCTAGAAGGAAGCAAAGGGCAAAGGGGTCTTCTGCTTGTGTGCCTTTGTTTTCAGGGGGTTATTTTTTCTGGGTATCTCCCTCACTTTGCTCACATCTCTTTGGCCAGAATTGGGCCTCAAACCTCCTTTAGACTCACCCATGGGAAAAGTGTATGGGGAAAACATTTTATAGGGGAAAACATTTTATAAAAGAAAACATTTGAATTTGGTCCTGAGAAAACTATGGTTTTGATATAATGTTATACAGAGACTAGAAATGCATTAGAGAAGGCAATGGCACCCCACTCCAGTACTCTTGCCTGGAAAATCCCATGGATGGAGGAGCCTGGTAGGCTGCAGTCCATCGGGTCACTGAGAGTTGGACATGACTCAGTGACTTCACTTTCACTTTTCACTTTCATGCATTGGAGAAGGAAATGGCAACTCACTCCAGTGTTCTTGCCTGGAGAATCCCAGGGACTGCGGAGCCTGGTGGGTTGCCGTCTATGAGGTCACACAGAGTCGGACACGGCTGAAGCAACTTAGCAGCAGCAGCAGCAGCAGCAGCAGAAATGCATATCTATTATTTTCTTTCCAGTGAGTAAATTTATGATCCTCAAAATACATTGGAAAGTTCCCTTTCATGCTACTACCTAGATTTCTCTGATGATTTTAGAATCAGAGAAAGAAAACAAGTTATTTCAACTGAGAAATCACCCACTGGGCCCAAGCAAAGTTTGTGATGTTAGAAAAGAAGATAGGAGGGCAAGAAAACAGGGAATCAAGTGGAAGCTGAAATTTTTGAAAAATCAATTGCTGTTAAAGGAAGATCAGTCAAGAAAGGAAACAGTAGCAGTAGCTCTGAAGGTTAGCCATTGATAACTCAATCCATGCTGTTCCTAATGGGTCCTTAAACACACACCAAGAGAGGTGGTAAATGGTGGTGGTAGAGAGTGGTTAAACTCTATTGAAGAACTGATTTCATCTTGCCACTAAGGAATATAATTTCCACTTCAGAGAGAACTAGAAAGCTCATTATTCCATAAATAAGTATCTAGGATATTATGTAGTGCTTAACTAGGGAAGTAAAGCTAAAGAATATTTCATGTGAATTTTGGGAAATTCCTAACTGTATGGGTCCCATGGGCTTTAACCTAGATACATGAGTTTAATTCTTAAAGTCTGCCATTTAAGAACTAGAGTACCTTGATACAGAGAAGGCAATGGCACCCCACTCCAGTATTCTTGCTTGGAAAATCCCATGGATGGTGGAGTCTGGTGGGCTGTAGTCCATGGGATCGCGAAGTCGGACATGACTGAGCAACTTCACTTTCACTTTTCACTCTCATGCATTGGAGAAGGAAATGGCAGCCCACTCCAGTGTTCTTGCCTGGAGAATCCCAGGGGCAGAAGAGCCTGGTGGGCTGCCATCTCTGGGGTTGCACAGAGTCGGACACGACTGAAGCGACTTAGCAGCAGCAGCAGCAGCAGCACCTTGATAAGTCATTTATTTTTAAGAGACTCCTTGTCCTTAGTTGTGAAATGGTGCTGCGGGCCACCAGGCACTGCAGGAGCAAGGTGTGAGAGGAGTCGTCTGGGCTGGCAGCATCCTGTTGCTGCAGGAGCTGGGACTGAAGTTGTATGCAGTGAAGGGGCCACGCACTGAAGAAGCTGCAAACGCTGTGGGAGCCTAAGACTGGAGCACCCTGAAACCAGAAAAAGATCCCCTTCCTCTGCCACTGATCATCTCCCCAGAACTCTCTGTTGACAAACCTTAGCATTGCCCTTTGGTTCAAAGAAGAAAGAATTTAAATCACAACTGCCTTTCACAGATCAGGCAAAGAACAGTAGATTTGTAGTTGATAGGCCACAAAACGATCAAGGCACACTGGCTAACTTAGCTTCCTCTTTGGGTGTGCATCAGTGTAGACTCATTCCCTGATTTTATCCAGAGGACTCAGTAAGCATGAACGGCCAATCAGAGATAGGCTGGCTAGCTTCCAGGGAAGGGGCCATCTAAGGATGCTGACTGCATTAGGCAAAGCAGTCATATATCCTAGCTCCCTCACCTTCTCATGAAGAAGAAATTGTTAATCCTGTCAAATTCTAGGCCACAGATTCAACCACAGTTGCTAATGGGCAGGAACACTGTGCCAAAAATATAAGGAATCAACATTAGACTTCACTTTTTCTTTTTATGGTGCTATTGGTAGGAACTCTGTTATTTCTAATTTTTTCCATAAAACCACATCCTAGTCAGTGTGTTAGGTCCCTTATACCATGTGGTTGGTCATTGGGTGGTAATACTCCAAAATTTGAATTTAGGCTGATTGGACACAAAGGGCCACAAACCTCTAACTCAGCTTTGCCAATATTTTGCATTAAGAGTTATTAGGTGCTTACCCCAAAATAACAAACTAATATTTGTTTCCCATTGCCTTTGTTCTCTGTGTCCCTCTCCCTGTAGAATTTTCAGGGATGAATTATCATTTGCAGAACAGGATTCAAGCATTCCTACATTTTCATTGTTGAAAGTTGATCAGTTGTGTCCGACTCTATTCAGTCCATGGAATTCTCCAGGCCAGAACACTGGAGTGGGTAGCCTTTCCCTTCTCCAGGGGATCTTCCAACCCAGGGATTGAACCCAGGTCACCCACATTGCAGGTGGATTCTTTACCAGCTGATCCACCAGGGAAGGCTTATGTTTTCATAATCATTTTCAAAATTCCAGCTTAATTTCTAAAAACTGTCATCTTGTTTTTGCAAACAAATGCCTAAAGTAGTTGACATTTTTAAAATACTTATTACACTTACAATCATAAATACAGAAATATTTAAGTAGCAATTTATATTCTTCAACAGAAATATATATATATATATATTTTTTTTTTAAAACAGCTTCATAAACAACTTCATTTGTTTCCCTAGATCATCTTTGCAACTTTTTAACGACGTTGTTTTTACCTTTTTTCATACCTAGGAAAACTGAAGAGGCTAAATACATTTCTCAGAATCATTTTAAAAAGCAGAGTTGGTTTCTAGGCACAGGTGTCCTGATTCTTAATCCTATGTTCTTTCAAATCAATCAAAATTAATTTTAAAATTCCTGGCACTCCTACTTACAGAATAATAGGTATCTATAAATGCTGACTTTAAAAGTCCTTGGGCTTCCCTGGTGACTCAGACGGTAAAGAATCTGCCTGCTGCAGTGCAGGTAGAACTGGGTTTGATCCCTGGTTCAGAAGATCCCCTGGAGAAGGAAACGGTAACCTACTCCAGTATTCTTGCCTGGAGAATTCCATGGACAAAGGAACCTGGTGGGCTACAGTCCATAGGGTCACAAAGAGTTGGACACGACTGAGTGACTAAGCACAGCACAGCCCTCTATTTGGTGCTAGCTGCTTCCTTTGTGTAGGATGTAGGTCCTGTTAAGGCAGCTTACTTTCAGCTCCCATTGCTATGGTAATGCTAATTATTTAATATCTTCTTCTAAAGGCCAAGCTCCCAGTGGAGTTTGTACACAGGGCTCCTGCTATAATGAGCATGGCTTCTGGTGGTGGGAAGAAATACATTTTGATCTGTTCCTACAGTATTACAAAGTTACTTTACCGTTTGTAATTTTTGTTTATTGAGAAACAAGATAAATTCACCCCAGTACGTGCTCATGCTGTTTAAACCTCCACACTTGTTTTTAAAGTTCTCAGGAAATGTAACTCTAAAAAATAGCATTTAGGACAGCAGGGTCGATTGTTATAGATAGACTCAGATAGTAAAAGGTATAGGATATCTGATGCTTTTAAAAAAAAAAATTTTTTTTTTCAAAATACTGTCGGATATTAAGAGCTTTTGAACAAGCAATGCTTAACCACTGTTATTGCCAGACCACACAATCAGTCCCTGTTCATTCAGGATATTTGACCCACAAAAATGCACTTCCCTGGTAATGTAGGAAACTTGATTAGTGGTTCTATAGAGAAATAGAAAATAAGGAGGCAAGATGCTCATTTCTTCCTCTCTGTTATCTCTGTCAATTGTGGAGCATCCTCAGAAGCATATGTGCTCTTGGATTCTGGCAACACTTCTTCCCTTTTGTTCTCTAACATTCGGGAGATACGTGGTGGTTTCTACTGATTTCTGGGAAACATTCCTTCTTCTTTATTCTTCCAGGACCCCTCCTCAATTTTCCTCTTCTAACTTTCCACTGCTAGGGTAATCAATCTGAGTGTATGTTAGTTGCTCATTTGTGTCTGACTCTTTGTGACCTCATGGACTATATCCTTCCAGGTTCCTCTGTCAATGGGATTCTACAGGCAAGAATACTGGAGTGGGTTGCCTTTTCCCTTCTCCAGAGGATTTTCCTGATCCAGGCATTGAACCCAGGTCTACCTGCATTGCAGGCAGGTAGGCCACCAGGGAAGCCCAGGATGATCAATTCCTTCATTCAGAGCCCCCGAAAAGATTGTTTTCCTGATTGAACCTAGATGATAGCGGAAATAAATCAGTATGTTGATTTTAAACTTTGTCGAGTTCTTTAAAGGAGATAAAAGGTAAAATGGGGTTCTTTATATATTGTTATCAAAGCCTTCTTAAAAGTGAGATGAGTTGGGGTCTCAAAAATCGGACATGACTGAGTGACTGAACTGAACCGAGCTGAAGGACACCTGAACGAAGTGTGCTTCTTTGGGTGATGACTAGTGACAGTCTGGATTAGAGAAGTGGCAGTGGAGATGAAGTGGGTGGATTCAAGATGCATTTTCAATACAATACAAAAAGAAGCATTCATGAAAAATAAACATTTGGGTAAGAGCAATAAAAGATGATGTGGTAGGCTGAATGTGCATGCATGCTAAGTCGCTTCAGTCATGTCCCACTCTTTGAGATCCTATGGACTATAGCTCATTAGGTCCCTCTCTCTGTCCATGGGATTCCCCAGGCAAGAATACTGGAGTGGGTTGTCATACCCTCCTCCAAGAGATCTTCCTGACCCAGGGGTCAAGCCATTTCTCTCATATCTCCTGCATTGGCAGGTGGATTCTTTATCACTATCACCACCTGGGAAGCCTGGTAGGCTGAGTAATAGCCCCCAAACACACTCAGTTTCTAATCTTTAAAACCTGTGAAGGTGACTTGATGGAAGAGACTGCAAATATTATGAAGTTTAGCATCTTGAGGTGGAGAAGCTTAGGCTGAATTGCCTGGGTGGGGCCTAAATGGAATCATATGTGTCCTTGTCAGAGAGAGATGCACTGGGGAGAGAAGGAGGCCATGTGACAGAAGCCAGGGGAGGCAGAGTCAGGGAGAAGGTGCCAAACACTGGCATCCAGGATGGAGGACGGGTCCCAGGCCAGAGAATGAAGGCAGGTACTAGAAGCTGGAAAGGGGAAGGAAATGAATTTCTCCCTTAGAGACCCTGGAAGAAATGCAGCCCTGCCAGCACCTTGATTGTGGCTCAGCAAAATCCATTTTGGACTTTTGGCTTTTAGAATGATAAGAAAATTAATTCATCTTGTTTTGAGCCACCACATTTGTGGCAATTTATCAGAGCAGCCCTAGGAACCCAACACAGATGACTCCCAGAATTTCATTTTGAGCAACAAGGTAAGTGTGATATTTAATAAAAATGAGAAATATTGGGAAATGAGCAAGCAGTTTTGAAGACTGAAAAGTATCAAGAAATATCAAGAGATCATTTTGAACCTGCAAGTCTTTAGATATATGAGTAACCCAAATTATAAATGATTAGTTGGCTGTTCAATATTTTCTACTTGAAATTGGCCAAATTTCCTGGGTTGACTGTGGGTTTTCTTCACATTTGGGAAATATTCAACCTTATTTCTTCAAATATTTATTCTGCTCCATTATCTCTCTTCTCCTTTGCTGGGACTCCCATTCCAATATGTGAGACTTTTTAATATTATTTGACAAATCACTGAAGCCCTGTTATTTTTTTTCCATTAAAAAAAAATCTGTGTCTGAGTTTGGAAATTTATATTTACCTGTCTTCAATTTCATGGATACTTTTCTTCTGAAAATTCTTATTTTAATTTCAGATATTTTAGTTTTCAGCTCTTGGAGAGCCATTTGGTTCAATTTTAGTTTCCATATATTTTCTGAAATATGTTTACTAATATCCATTTTTCCTATTAACCCTTTAATATAATACTCACTTTAATTATTAGCTAATTCCAATATCTGTGTATATTATTGGCTAATTTTTATTTTGGATACAGGTATCAGCTTCCTGCCTCTTTTCATTTCTAATAATTTTATTCTACACTGAATAATATTTTGTAGAGTTTGGATTCTGTAACATTCCTCTGAAAAATGTTAGTTTTATTTTAGCAGGCAATTAAATTGCTGGTGAACCAAGTTGATTTTAATTTGGTTGATTTTGTTTTTAGTTTTGTCCCTGGTGGCTCAGACGGTAAAGCATCTGTCTACAATGTGTGGAGACCGGGGTTCAATCCCTGGGTCGGGAAGATCCCCTGGAGAAGGAAATGGCACCCCACTCCACTACTCTTGCCTGGAAAACCCCATGGACTGAGGAGCCTGGTAGGCTACAGTCCATGGGGTTGCAAAGAGTCGGACATGACTGAGCAACTTCACTTTACTTCAGAATGACTGTAGTTGCATTTTCACTCTCAATTCAGGGCATAGATTTTAGCCCTGGGAATGATCTGTACTACTGTTAGATGTGGTCCTTCTAAAGCACCAGTTACAAACCCTAGATTTGATTCCTCTAATTAGGTGGGATTTGAATTCCAAACTGTGTCTCCTCAACACTGCTGCTGCTAAGTCGCTTCAGTTGTGTCCGACTCTGTGCGACACCATAGACGGCAGCCCAACAGGCTCCCCTGTCCCTGGGATTCTCCAGGCAAGAACACTGGAGTGGGCTGCCATTTCCTCCACACTAGGCAGCTACTAAAATTCCTGTTCAGTGTTTCAGCCTTCCAACTGTTGTTCTCTGCTAAGTTCACTAGAATCTCACTGTACACACGTGCAGTTAAATTTTGAAAGAGTTCACACACAGGTTGGGGGCCACACCTTCTGTGGTTTCATCCTTTCCTGCTCTTATCCATCCCCATCAGTTTCTAGCAGCCCTGATCTTTGACCTCAGACTTCACCTTTTGGCTTGAACTCTATCTCCTGTGCACAGGGCAAACTGAAGAGCATTATCATGTGAAAAGCCAGTTAACTATGGATTTCATCCAGTGTGTCTCAGTTTTGGAAAGTATAATATCAGCTCCAGTTTCTGCCTGTTTTCACTTGATATGAAGAGACATAGAAATATATTTATCCAAAGTTTATAATCATTACTGGCAGGAGACTTAATCCAATGTAAATCGCCATACTATCATCAGAATCCTGACAGTTGAATTGTTGAATCTTGATTTCAGAAAGGAATTCTGGAGCTAATATAAAAATTCATATTTATCAATAGAAACATAATCTAGTAAAGTGCTTCTAATTATTGGTCTCATATTTGAGGAACCTATTTACCCATACTACCTCCAGACTATCTGATTCAAATAAATCAATTTCTGAAGGTGTCTTTAGTTGTTTAAGCTCCTCAGGTGATTAAAATGTGCACTTAGAGTTGAGAATCTCTGATCTTGAAGATCAAAGCAGTAAGAGAAGAAGTAGATTCAGATTTGAGCTTCAGTATCATTCAGTAAAGGAACTGAGGAGTAACAACCAGAGGAAAGTGGTATCCTGAAAGCCAAGAGGGAAGTCTTTCTAATAAGGGAGAGATCATCAAATGTGGTAAGTGCTGCTCAGAGTTTAAGTTGACAGAAAAGCATTCATATTTTGCAGCATAGTATTTGTTGGTGATTAACATGTCAAATCAAATGCAAGAGGTTTAATATTGTGATCAGAGTAAATGAGCAAGGTTGGGATATACATACCATTAATATGCCTCAGATATGGATACAAAGAAAACCTTTCTGTTACTGCTCTCATCCAGATGTCTTCTATTGTTGCATAGTCATGAAAGAAAAATTAAACTGCCCACCATAGCTCTATCTCTTCCAGTTTAGAAGTCTCTTTCAAGTCAAGTGAGCCTCTTTGATATCCTTAGTCATGACCATAAATTGAATCAACTGTGTCCTTTTCCCTCTGTCTTTTTATGTGTGTGTGGTAGGGGCTGGAGAGACATTAAGTTTCTGGGTTGCATGTGTACTATCTGGGATATTAGGGTTACAGAATGATGGATTTCCTGAGTCTTTACTGGATTCCTTATATACATCCAGCACCAACCAAGTGTCTGGATAAGGTATTATGCTTGTCAGGTTCCTTGTTCTTATATCTGTTCTGAATTCTGGGGTCACAACTAGAATCTCTGACCTTGAAGTCTCCTAAATCTATATTCCCTCCTGTAGGCTTCCATACCATTTCTTCATTATTCTCCATGGTATATCTGAAACAAGGCTAAAGTTTTAAAATAAGAACTTATTAAAGATCAAACTTATGGTAATGATAAAGGGAATATAGCAAGTAATATGTAAGTTGTTAGTCCATAGAAAAATATTAAAGCATGTTTATGTTAGAGGTCCTAATTCAAGAGATCAAACTTAGATATCCATTAGAAGTTATTCCTCTTTTCTTTGTTCTGCCTTGATAATTCATCATTTCCTGGTGTTTTCCTGGAAACTGCTTGTTCCAAAGTTGACTGATTCTGATAATAGCTTAGCCTTTTAGGGAGATCACCTCTTCCCTCATACAATCTATCAGAATGTAATAGTTATAATAAAATATAGTAACTCCAACACACACAAAAGATGAACACTAAGCAAGTAGCTCATTTTCTTAAATTTCAAATACAAAAATATTAAAGCATTAAATTAAAAAAGAACAAATTGATTTACATATGAAAAACTTGAATATATGTTTAAAAGCAAAAGATAATTTTTTGTTGGAAATACAATTAAGATGAGAGATACACAAAATAATTTGACTAATTCATTAGTTTGAAAACAAAATTCACTTTATTTTTTTCCCAAGGATTCAGAGAATGTAAAAGTTGTATCTTGCTTAAAGTAAACATATAGAGAATCTGGGACTCAAACTAAGTGACCTGTCTCAGTATTCACTGTTACTGAATGTGTACTTCTTGTTCCTATTTGTGAGGACTCTATTTGCAGGTGAACTTTTATAAGACTGATAGATGCGGGTGTTCCAGGTGCTAACTATGGAGCTTAGAAAAACAATACTAGCTGTATCCGAGGTCTACACATGAGAAAACTTCTAAAGTATGCATCTAGGGGTTAAGTGAATGACTGAAATAAAGAAGCAAGAAGAGAAACAAGTTCGAATAATTATAATGAATTCATATTATCTAGGAAGTTACTACCAAAAATGTAGTAGCATCATCAACATTATCTAGGAGCATGTTAGAAATTCAAACTCTCAGACCCTATCACAGACCAAATCAGAATTTGCCTTTAAATAAGACCTCTAGATGATTTGACACAGAGTTTGACAACTGATCTAGGGTATAGCTTAAAACAAAGCAAAGCTAATTTATGTAGAGTCTAGGGTTATAACTTTCAATTCTTCTTTATAAAGCTAACTTGAATAAGATTATGATTCAAGGACTGGGAAATAGAACTGGAGAGGGAAATTTAACTAATGCAGTAATTTGGCCTTAGTGTGGCATGTAATGGTAAAAGGTCAGAGGAAGTTATGGTAAATGTCTATTGAGGGAATGCAAATCACATAGGAATGAATTTTCATTGATTCCCATTATGGAATGTTTGATCTGAAATACTTTTCCTCTGATTAGAGTTAATGCTTCTCCTTTGTTAAGCCGGAAGGAAATGAAACTCACTGATTTGCCAAGGTCCAGGAATAGCAGTAATAGATCAAAATAAACATTAAATGCTAGTTCAAATATTTGTGGGTAACAAAGATTGGAATTGAAAGCACACTTGGTTGATTAGTGAGTGATAAAAACTCTTAAATCCTGAGTTTTATCACACCTAATAAATGACACCAGAATGAATTGAAAGTCTAATATGACAGCTCCTAAAATCTTACCTTCAAAACAATAATCAATGTTAAACATCAAAGTTAAACTGAAACTTGAAGTTGCTTCTGCCTATGTAGCTTTGCACAGTCTGACAATTTTCTTCCTCTGAATTGGCCTTGGTAAAAATGTATTTGCTTATAATTATGGTTTCTTGATTTCATATATTCTTTCAGGTCAGTTCAGTTGCTCAGTACTGTCTGACTCTTTGCAACCCCAGGGACTGCGGCACGCCAGGCTTCCCCTATCCATCACCAACTCCAAGAGCCTACTCAAACTCATGTCCATTGTATTGGTGATGCAATCCAACCATCTCATCCTCTGTCGTCCACTTCTCCTCCCATGTTCAAGCTTTCCATGCATCAGGGTCTTTTCAAACAAGTCCATTCTTGGCATCAGGTAGATAAAATATTGGAGTTTTGGCTTCAGCATCAGTCCTTCCCAATGACTATCCAGGACTGATTTCCTTTAGGATTGACTGGTTGGATCTCCTTGTAGTCCAAGGGACTCTCAAGAGTCTTCTCCAACATCACAGTTCAAAAACATTTCTTCTTTGAGACTCAGGTTTCATTATAGTCCAACTCTCATATCCATACATGACTACTGGAAAATTCATAGCTTTGACTAGATGAGCCTTTGTTGGTAAAGTAATGTCTCTGCTTTTTAATATGCTGTCTAGGTTACTGATGACTTTTCTTCAAAGGAGCAAGTGTCTTTTAATTTCATGGCTGCAGTCATCATCTGCAGAGATTTTGGAGCCCCCAAAATAAAGTCTGACACTGTTGCCACTGTTTCCCCATCTACTTCCCATGAAGTGATGGGACCAGATGCCATGATCTTAATTTTCTGGATGTTAAGATTAGGCCAACTTTTTCACTCTCCTCTTTTACTTGCATCAAGAGGATCTTTAGTTCTTCTTTGCTTTCTGCCACAAGGGTGGTGTCATCTGCATATCTGAGGTTATTGATATTTCTCCCAGCAATCTTGATTCCAGCTTGGGCTTCTTCTAGCTCAGCGTTTCTCATGATGTACTCTGCATAGAAGTTAAATAAGCAGGGTGACAATATACAGCCTTGACGTACTCCTTTCCCAATTTGGAACCTGTCTGTTATTCCATGTCCAGTTCTAACTGTTGCTTCTTGACCTGCATAGAGATTTCTCAAGAGGCAGGTCAGGTGGTCTGGTATTCCCATCTCAGAATTTTCCAGTTTGTTTTGGCACACACAGTCAACAGCTTTGGCATAGTCAATAAAGCAAAAGTAGATAATTTTCTGGAACTCTATTGCTAGTAAAGTAATGCTAAAAATTTTCCCAGCCAGGCTTCAGCAATACGTGAACCGTGAACTTCCTGATGTTCAAGCTGGTTTTAGAAAAGGCAGAGGAACCAGAGATCAAATTGCCAACATCCGCTGGATCATCAAAAAGTAAGAGAGTTCCAGAAATACATCTCTTTCTGCTTTATTGACTATGCCAAAGCCTTTGACTCTGTGGATCACAATAAACTGTGAAAAATTCTGAAAGAGATGGGAATACCAGACCACCTGACCTGCCTCTTGAGAAATCTGTATGCAGGTCAGGAAGCAACAGTTAGAACTGGACATGGAACAACAGACTGGTTCCAAATAGGAAAAGGAGTACGTCAAGGCTGTATATTGTCACCCTGCTTATGTAATTTATATGCAGAGTACATCATGAGAAATGCTGGACTGGAAGAAACACAAGCTGGAATCAAGATTTCTGGGAGAAATATCAATAACCACAGATATGCAGATGACACCACCCTTATGGCAGAAAGTGAAGAAGAATTAAAAAGCCTCTTGATGGAAGTGAAAGAGGAGAGTGAAAAAGTTGGCTTAAAGCTCAACATTCAGAAAATGAAGGTCATGGCATCTGGTCCCATCACTTCATGGGAAATAGATGGGGAAGCAGTGGAAACAGTGTCAGACTTTATTTTGGGGGCTCCAAAATCCTTGCAGATGGTGATTGCAGCCATGAAATTAAAAGACGCTTACTCCTTGGAAGAAAAATTATGACCAACCTAGATAGTATATTCAAAAGCAGAGACATTACTTTGCCGACTAAGGTCCGTCTAGTTAAGGCTATGGTTTTTCCTGTGGTCATGTATGGATGTGAGAGTTGGACTATGAAGAAGGCTGAGCGCCAAAGAATGGATGCTTTTGAACTGTGCTGTTGGAGAAGACTCTTGAGAGTCCCTTAGACTGCAAGAAGATCCAACCAGTCCATTCTGAAGGAGATCAGGCCTGGGATTTCTTTGGAAGGAATGATGCTAAAGCTGAAACTCCAGTACTTTGGCCACCTCATGTGAAGAGTTGACTCCTTGGAAAAGACTCTGATGCTGGGAGGGATTAGAGAAAGGAGGAGAAGGGGACGATAGAAGATGAGATGGCTGGATGGCATCACGGACTCGATGGACATGAGTCTGAGTGAACTCTGGGAGTTGGTGATGGACAAGGAGGCCTGGCGTGCTGTGATTCATGGGGTCACAAAGAATCGGACAGGACTGAGCGACTGAACTGAACTTGCTTTTTCAAAGATCCAGCAGATGTTGGCCATTTGATCTCTAGTTCCTCTGTCCTTTCTAAATCTAACTGAACATCTGAAAGTTCACAGTTCATGTACTGCTGAAACCTGGCTTGGAGAATTTTGAGCATTACTTTGCTAGCACAAATGTAGATGATTACATTTGTGCAGTAGTTTGAATATTATTTGGCATTGCCTTTCTTTGGGATTGGAATGAAAGCTGACATTTTCCAGTCCTGTGGCCACTGCCGAATTTTCCAAATTTGCTGGCATATTGAGTGCGGCACTTTCACAGCACCATCTTTTAGGATTTGAAATAGCTCAACTGGAGTTCCATCACCTCTGCTAGCTTTGTTCGTAGTGATGCTTCCTAAGGCCCACTTGGTTGCTCATTCCAGGCAGCTAGCTGAGTGATCTCACCATCATGGCTTTCTAGGTCATGAAGATCTCTTTGTATAGTTCTTCTGTGTATTCTTGCCACCTCTTCTTAGTATCTTCTGTTTCTGTTAGGTCCATATCATTTCTGTCCTTAATTGTACTCATCTTTGCATGAAATATTCCCTTGATATCTCTAATTTTCTTGAGGAGATCTCTAATCTGTCCCATTCTATTTTCCTCTATTGATTTGCATTGATTAGAGGAAGGCTTTCTTATCTCTCCTTGCTATTCTTTGGAACTCTGCATTCAAATGGGTATATCTTTCGTTTTCTCCTTTGCCTTTAACTTCTCTTCTTTTCTCAGCTGTTTATAAGGCCTCCTCAGATAACCATTTTGCCTTGTTTCATTTCTTTTTCTTGGGGATGCTCTTGATCACTGTACACTCCTGTACAGTGTCACGAACCTCTGTCCATAGTTCATCAGGCACTCTGCCTATTAGATCTAATCCCTTGAATCTATTTTTCACTTCCACTGTATAATCAGTAGGGATTTGATTTAGTCATACCTAAATGGTCTAATGGTTTTCCCTACTTTCTTCAATTTAAGTCTGAATTTGGCAATAAGGATTTCATGATCTGAGCCACATTCAGCTCCCAGTCATGTTTTTGCTGACTCTATAGGACTTCTCCACCTTTGGCTGCAAAGATAATAATCAATCTGATTTTGGTATTGACCATCTGGTGATGTCCATGTGTAGCGTCTTTTGTGTTGTTGGAAGAGGGTGTTTGCTATGACCAGTGTATTCTCTCAGCAAAACTCTGTTAGCCTTTGACCTGCTTTGTTTTGTACTCCAAGGCTAAATTTATCTGTTACTCCAGGTATTTCTTGACTTCCTACATTTGCTTTCCAGTCCCCTATAATGAGGAGATCTTTTTTGGGTGTTAGTTCTGGAAGGTATTGTAGATCTTCATAGAACTGTTCATCTTCAGCTTCTTCAGCATTACTGGTTGGGGCATAGACTTGGATTACTGTGATATTGAATGGTTTGCCTTGGAAATGAACAGACATCATTCTGTCATTTTTGGAGATTGCATCCGAGTATTGCATTTCAGACTGTTGTTAACTATGACAGCTACTCCATTTCATCTCTTGCCCACAGGAGTAGATATAATGGTCATCTGAGTTAAATTCACCCATTCCAGTTCATTTTAGTTCGCTGATTCCTAAAATGGAAGGAATCACTCTTGCCATCTCCTGTTTGAGCACTTCCATTTGCCTTGATTTATGGACCTAACATTCCAGGTTCCTATGCAGTATTGCTCTTTACAGCATCAGACTTTACTTCTATCACTCATCACATATATTCTTTCATCAAACATTTATTAAGCATCTTTCATGTACCAGATAATGAGCTAGATTCCTGGCATTATGAAGAAGAGGGGAGACTGTTGGAAGGCTAGAGAGCCAGAGAATATAACTATACTGAAAAAATTATTTAATGTATATAACCTTTATAAAGGAAAAAATGATTAACACTGTCTCATTTGATAGTTTCAGGAACCATGTTAAATAGGTACTAATCTGCTTTGCAAATGAAGAGTCTGAACCTGAAGGAAGATTAGCAACTTACTCAAGATTTTAAAAGCAAGTGGTGTTTCTAAAATGAGATCCTGGACTTTGTAATAGAATTACAGGCCTTCTGACTAACTAGCCCATGACACATGACTATTCTAAGTAATAACGTGTCCAGGAGTAACATTTTAGAATACTTCAGGATCCTCATTAATTAACTTTGAATGTGGTCCTGCTCAAAGATATATTAGCTGATTGATTGAGAATGTTTGGATAATGTAATAATTTGCTTTCTTGCATTTCTTTGCCCTCCCTCTGAAATTGGTGGACTTGTTAAAAAAAATAACGACCTTCCAATTCTCAGGTAAAGATAGGTGAGTGTTTGGATTCCATTGCTAGAAGTTTAAACTATGCTTCTTATGCTATTTAAGGATTATTTATAAGGCATGTACCTACCATGTACAAAGTGTTATGTTGGGGGTTATTGGGGATAATCAAGTTGTTCAGAACTACCCCCTAATGAGCTAAATCAGAATCTCTGCTAGGTGTACCTGGGCATCAGTGGTTTTTAAATTTCCCTAGGTAATTTCAGTGTGCATCTGGATAGGACTGACTCCAATGTAATGTAAAATAACTACAGCAAAGACAACAGCTAATTGCTCATCACTACTTATCCTAGGCTAGGCAACATGCTAAACTCTTTAATGAGACATTTAATGTTCACAACAATCCGATGAGGATAGTGTTAGTTACCATTATCTCCATTTTTTTATGTGAGAGAAATGAGGCCTTCTCAGTGGCTCCATAGTATGTCCAAGATCAGTGGTGAACCTCAATTTCTGATTCTAGATTCTATGCCCTAGCCACTAGTTTATACTGATTTCCCTTAATAAAGCCAAATATAAGAGACATGTTTTGGGGGACTATTTTATAAAAATTAAACTTGGAAGACAGCTGGGATAAATTTAATTCAGCCCTCGAGTACATTATTCTTTGTCCAGTACAGAAAAAATGAGTAGAAAAAGATGAAAAATTGATCCAAATGAGTGACTGCCTCTTGTTTTATTTCCTTTGAATTTAAGAGAAGTGTTTTGATGTAAATCTATGGATTAAAAAATATACCTAAGGGGCCTATGAGGATAGTATGGCCCACAGCTAGTATCTGGAATGAGGCCCCTGTAGTAGATCCCAAGTCAAATACACAGGAAAGTATCTGCTTCCAGCAGTGGGGGCAGAGCTTGTAGAGGATGGTGGTGACATATTTAAGATCACTTAAAAATCAAAATGGAGTAACTGTGGTTCAGGCATCCAAAATGGAGATGTTGTTTCAGACATGTTCCTACATCACTGAGAACTTGAATTTTTTCTGAACTGTATCAAACTCAAGAATACCACCAGTGATAGATTGGGAGTTTGGGATTGACATGTGCACACTGCTATATTTAAAATAAAATGCCTTTCTTTGAAAACCAAAAGAATACTACCAGCCAGTTTTCAAAATAATATCTGCTAGCAGCTACTAGCTGCAACATGTAGTTTCAAAGTTTCCTCTATCCTTTGAAACTATGTAACCATTTTAGAGCCCAACCACTCCTTTCTTAACAAGCACTCTTAAAACTTGTTAGCTAAGATCCTAATTCTTGACAAAAAATTGATGTAACCTCACAGGGTTTTTGTTTCTTTTTGGCCTTTATAAATTCCTTTCATTTTGCAGTCTAGTAGAAAACAATTCAAGTGCTTCTTGAATCTATATTTCCCAGGCTGCAGTCCTAATAAACCCCAATCAGGTTTCTTTTTTTTTTTTTTTGAAATTTTAATGATAGAGTGAGTGTATTCAGTGGGGTTCTGGAATATCAGAAAATTATGAGGTCTGAGTTGCAGAGCCATGCACATCTTCAAGTTTCATGTGCTGAGGAATTATCATTACATAAATATAGACTGCTTGCTTAATGTTTGTTTTATATGAAGTCCTATAGCATATTAGTCACCATATATACATGGCATAGAGCCAGGGCTAGGTTCAATCTTGATTCTAAAGTGGAATAATATTAATCTTACACAGAGTTATTGTGAGAATTACAAGAAACAATGTGTGAAATATATATTTAGTCTTCATGCCCATTTCTGGCATGGAGTTCCTAAAACCCTTGGAATTTCCTAAGTGGTAATAAAAGTATCTTTCATTAGGTTAATAAGGTGACTTTTGGAACTCTTCTAAAGATGGGGGCTGGTTGCCAGGGGATCTAATGTATGATTAGAGTGTTGAAACTTTCAGTCCCTCCCCTCGATTGCAGGGGAAGAGAAAGGGAGTAGAGATTGAGTCAGTCACCAATGGCCAGTGGTTTGATTGATCATACCCGTGTAATGAAGCCTCATAAAACCCAACAAGTGGGGATCTGAAGAGCTCTTGGGTTGGTGAATATGTGATTTGGGGTGAATGGCATGCTCCAAGAGGTCTTGGAAGCTCAGCAAACTTTCCCCATACTTTGCCCTATCCATCATTTCCATCTGATTGTTCCTGACTTATGCTGATGTTCAGTTGTTCAGCCATGTCCGACTCTTTGCAACCCAATGGACTGCAACACTCCAGGCTTCCATGTCCTTCACTATTTCCTGGAGTTTGC
This sequence comes from Nanger dama, assembly GCA_917880005.1. Taxonomy (NCBI): domain Eukaryota; kingdom Metazoa; phylum Chordata; class Mammalia; order Artiodactyla; family Bovidae; genus Nanger; species Nanger dama. Next base: position 20,451,734 of record CAKJTW010000025.1, on the reverse strand, counting down.
TCAAACTCATTTCCATTGAGTCAGTGATAACATCAAACCATCTCATTCTCTGTCATTCCCTTCTCCTCCTGCCTTCAATCTTTCCCAGCATCGGGGTCTTTTCTAATGAGTCAGCTCTTCACGTAACGTGGCCAGAGTATTGGAGTTTCAGCTTAAGCATCAGTCCTTCCAATGAATATTAAGGGTTGATTTCTTTTAGGATTGACTGGTTTGATATCCTTGTTTTCCAAGGGACTCTCAGGAGTCTTCTCCAGTACAAGAGTTTGAAGGCATCAGTTATTCAATGCTCAGCCTTTTTTATTGTCCAACTCTCACATCCATACATGACTACAGGGAAAACCACAGCTTTGACTATATGGACCTTTGTTGGTAAAGTAATGTCAGCTTTGTAATATGCTGTTTAGGTTTTACATAGCTCTTCTTTCCAGGAGCAAGTGTCTTTTAATTTCATGGCTGCAGTCACGATTTGCAGTGATTTTTGAGACCAAGAAAATCAAGTCTGTCACTGTTTCCACTGTCTCCCCATCTATTTGCCATGAAGTGATGGGACCAGATGCCATGATCTTTGTTTTTGAATGTTGAGTTTTAAGCCAGCTGTTTTACTCTCTCTTTCACTTTCATCAGGAGGCTCTTTAGTTCCTCTTCACTTTCTGCCATTAGGATTGTGTTATCTGCACATCTGAGGTTTTTGATATTTCTCCTGGCAATCTTGATTCCAGCTTGTGCTTCATTCAAATAGCCTGGCATTTCACATGATTTATTCTGCATAGAAGTTAAAGTTAAATAAGCAGAGTGACAATATACAGCCTTGGTATACTCCTTTTCCAATTGTTCTGTGTCAGGTTCTAACTGTTGCTTCTTGAATGGCATACAGGTTTTGCAGAAGGTAGATAAGGTGGTTTGGTATTCCCATCTTATTTGGTTTCAGAATTTTCCAGTTTGTTGTGATTCACATGGTCAAAAGCTTTAGCATAGTCCATGAAACAGAAGTAGTTGTTTTTTCTGGAATTCACTTTTTCTGTGATCTAACAGATGTTGGCAATTTGATATCTGGCTCCTCTGCCTTTTCTAAATCCAGCTTGTATATCTGGAAGTCCTCAATTCATATACTGTTGAAGCCTAGCTTGAATGATTCTGAGCAACCGTGCTAGCATGTGAAACGAGTGCAGTTGTGTGGTAGTTTGAACATTCTTTGACATTGCCTTTCTTTGGGATGGGAATGAAAGTCCTGTGGCGACTGCTGAGTTTTCCAAATTTGCTGGCATATTGAAGGCAGCACTTTCATCATCTTTTAGGATTTGAAGTAGCTCAACTGAAGTTCCATCATCTCTGCTAGCTTTGTTCATAGTGATGCTTCCTAAGGCCCACTTGACTTCGCATTCCAGGATGTCTGGCTCTAGGTGAGTGATCACACCATCATGGTTATCAATAGGTAATTAACACCTATTTAGTATAGTTCTTCTGTGTATTCTTACCACCTCTTCTTAATATCTTCTGCTTCTCTTAGGTCCATACCATTTCTGTCCTTTATTGTGCCCATCTTTCCATGAAACTGTTCCCTTGGTATCTCTAAATTTCTTGAAGAGATCTCTAATCCTTCCCATTCTATTGTTTTCCTGTTTCTTTGTATTGTTCATTTAGGAAGGCTTCCTTATCTCTCCTTGCTATTCTTTGGAACTCTACATTCAGATGGGTATATCTTTCCTTTTCTCCTTTGCCCTTCGCTTCTCTACTTTTTTCAGCTATTTGTAAGGCCTCCTCAGACAACCATTTTGCCTTGTTTCATTTCTTTTGGGGGTGACTTTGATCACTGCCTTCTATACAATGTTACAAACCTCTGTCCATAATTCTTCAGGCATTCTGTCTATAAGATCTAATCCCTTGAATCTATTTGTCTCTTCTACTGTATAAATGTAAGGGCTTTGATTTAAGTTATACCTGAATGGCCTAGTGGTTTCCCCTACTTTCTTCAATTTAATTCTGAATTTTGCAAAAAAGATGTTCATGTTCTGAGCCATACATAGTCAGCTCCCAGTCATGCTTTTGCTGACTCTATAGAACTTCTCCATCTTTGGCTATGAAGAATATAATTTATCTGATTTTGGTATTGACCATCTGATGATGTCCATGTGTAGAGTGGTCTCTAGTGTTTGTTTGCTGTGCCCAGTACGTTCTCTTGCAGAATTCTGTTAGCCATTGCCCTGCTTCATTTTGTATTTCAAGGCCAAACTTGCCTGTTACTTCAGATATCTTCTTGACCTCCTACTTTTGCATTCCAGTCCCCTGTGATGAAAAGGACATCTTTTTTGGTGTTAGTTCAAGAAGGTCTTGGAGGTCTTCAGCCTTGTGGAAGGAGAGGAGATTCTACAAAGCTATAGAACTATGGCCCAGTGTGTATCCTTGAAACACACCCATTCTTAAGGAACCAGTCATGGCAAGTGCAGGTGTGAGCCTGATTAGCCTTCAGAGGTCAGCTTTCCTCAACTTTTGATTCTTGTAAAGATCAGTGGATTGTCAGAAAATCCCTTCTTGTATCTTTATGTGGCTCCTTTATTAGTTTTTCACAAGCCATATATAGTCACATATTTAGGAAGCCCAGACAACTAATTTAGGCAATATGAATGCAGTTATGTGGGCAAAATACACATGATTTTGCTTTCTGAATAAATTAGAGTGACTGAATAAAGTAGACCTTTTATTGTGCTGGAGTCAAATCAGTCAGTGAGAACTTTAAAAAAAAACAAGAATGCCACAGAAGACCAAAACTGTCTCAATCTAAGAAAAGATTTCACTAGAGAGTAAATAATAGTGAATTAATTTAAAAAAACAAGATTAGCAAGATCACTTATAAAATGAGAGGAAATTCAAATTTTAACACAAATATATAAAGTGAAGAAATATAACTTCCCATCAGATATGCTTGACAAAATTAAATATTTAAACTCTTACATTTAAAAGATGTAGTTAGACATTAATACTTCTCACAAAGTCTCCTTTGTCTTACTAATTATTGACAAACATAGAAAAGATCTCTTAATCAACATTAACAAGAAACAAATCATGTGCAGTTTCATCTTTCAAAAAGCTATTTTGCATCTGGCTAGGGAGAAGGCAATGGCAGCCCACTCCAGTACTCTTGCCTGGAAAATCCCATGGGTGGAGGAGCCTGGAAGGCTGCAGTCCATGGGGTCGCTAAGAGTCGAACATGACTGAGGTGACTTCACTTTCACTTTTCACTTTCATGCATTGGAGAAGGAAATGGCAACCCACTCCAGTATTCTTGCCTGGAGAATCTCAGGGACGGGGGGAGCCTGGTGGGCTGCTGTCTATGGGGTCCCACAGAGTTGGAGACGACTGAAGTGACTTAGCAGCAGCAGCATCTTCATTTGTATTCCTGTGATTATAAGATGTATATATATTTGTTACTTCAATTTCTTGTCTTCCTGAGGAGGAAATTTTCAACAGAGGGTTTGTATTCAAGTACATAAGTCCATGAATATGATTTCACACCCATTGCAGAACTAAAGTATGTCACTACAATTAAAATATCATAATTTTTTATTTCCACTGAGCTTACAGTCTAACAAGGACCTGTTGAACTGGCAGACCATCCCCTTAGGCCATCGTGAGAATTCCTTTTGATATTCTCCCCCAAAGTGTCTAATATGGGTCAGTAGAGGAAATAATTGAATGACCCCCAAAGGCGTACTCTGAATTAGAATGAATTATCCAAGTTTCTGTTTCCCCTTGTCCTACCTATTCTCCAGACAAGCTTGTACAAGATTTGTCAGCTAATAGCAAAGCCCAAATAACAGAAAGCCAACAATTTAAATGCCCCAATTTTGCAACCAAATTTGCACATTTTAACTATGTGCAAACCCTTCATGTTATTATATAAAACTTATTTTACCACAGTGATATTTAATAGCTGAAATTAAATCTGATATCCCTTTTTACAGATAAATTAAAGTCCTAGATTATGCCTAAAAGCATTTTCTCTCTTGCGTTTTCTTCTTATTTTACTGAGCCTCATTAAAGGAGAACTCACCTAGGTGACTTGGTAGAGAAATGTGATTTCTTCATCATCAGTAGTGCTCTGATGAAGACCTGCATTTTCCCACTGCATGTAGTAGAGATTATTAGCAACTCCACATGCACCTCTTTCAGCTAGAAAACTCGATGTTCTTGCAAAATTCCAAAGGGACCACAAGACACAAAAGAATGCTGTAGCACCGGTCCCACACTTGTACTCCTTGAATACCCAGCACCCATGTGGTACTGGCAGCCCCTGAAATCTAAGCATGTCTCCATAAATAAAAGCGTTTTCCAAGCAAAAATGATATATCAAAACACAAAGGATGTTACAAGATAGAGCTGCATTCTATTACAAATAATAGATAACTTCAAAATCTTTGTAATAGCTGGTAGAACTAAGAAGGAAAAAAAAATTAAAGAGAAAACTTTCTTGGATTATTTAGCTTTTCCAGGGTATTCATCAATTTCCTGAATCGAGTGCCTATGAATTTAACCCTCACATATGAGAAATGTCTTGCTTAAAGCTAACTGTAACACTCTGTTTCTTATATTCTGAGAACAGTAAAACAAAAGATAAAAAAATAATAACAGTAAAACCCTCTGCCTTGAATATATAAATTAGGAAAGGTTTATTAAAAATGTCCTTACCTTCTTAAATATATATATATGCAAAGACTTCTCTTTTTGTTATTCCATTTCTCCTTTGTATTTATCCCATTGATCTTAATTCATATTTACCCTTTAGAGACCAGAGTTCTTGGAATCCCAAGTTTTTATTGAGAGTGGTCTCTAACTAGGGCTGGAACTTCTTCTTTCTTATGAGCTGAGAATTTCAGGCTTACGACAAAGACTGGTCTAGTTTATGGCTTGGCATTCTTCCCCAAATTCTTCTCTCTCTCTCTCTCTCATTTTCCATCCTCAGAAGAACCACCATCTTCCTTAGCCATTTTCTGACATTTATGTGACTATGTACCAATGGTTGGAGCACCAGCCCCCAATTCCTGAATTCCTGAGACCCTGGTTGATCCCTCCCAGAAAAGATTTCTTCCCTAGTTCACATTCATTTCTACTAGAGAAGTAGACTTATGAACTAGAGATGAAATTCCTTTTGCTTTGCAAACCTGTATCTTTGAGCCCAGTACAAGCATTTACATATTCTCCTCCTTAAACATTGTTTTTCCTTGAATTCCCCTGCCTTCTGAAGCCTTCTGTATCCTAGTTGCAGCTAAAGACTCCTTACATCTTTAATTTATTATCTACAGAATGAAATCTGACTCTACTGACTCTAGAAATCCATTTCTTTTTCACTTTGGTGTCTCCCAATACCCTTTTGAAAAGGCCAGTTGAGATTTTAACACTTCAATGTGCTTCTTAATTTGATCCATTTCTCCTTGCCTGTGTATAAAACTTATGTATGCTGAGTTGGAACGTCTTCCTTCCTTCCTTTTACTATTTCCCATAGCTCATGTTTTAACTACAAGATCAAAATCTTTTACAAGTGGATTTTCTTGCTCCTGAGTTTCTGATAGTTTTCTTATAAAATGCAAACCTTTTTCTGTTGCCAGCCTTCTTATCTGCTGATTCTTTAGCCTATTAGTGATTCTGAGAGCAGAGTTACTGTTTCCTTCTTAGCAATTGAATTTTTGATAAATAAATAATTTTTTTCTCCTCAGTGCAAGGAGATAATACAACTTTTGTATACTAGATTCACATTTCTCCTTATATTTATTGATGGACTTTAGAAAAGAACTCTACCAGAACTGGATCCCCCTAAATCTCTGCTATTATCAAGAATTTGTCATTAATAGATTCCTTACAATTTGGCTGGAGATAGAGGGGTTAAAAAAAAAAAAAAAGACAAAAAGATACTGGCTTAAATACATCTATCTGAAAGTAAAAGATTTCTATCCCAATAATTTTGAAGTGAGTTTTCCATGATCTTAGAAATTAAAATAAACACCTGAATCAAACTAAGCAAAGAGTGGCAAAGAATGTGTTCATGAAAACCCCTTTTCCCCCTTTTCGGATGATAATTAGACTACGTTTCCTAGCCTTCTCTTCAGCTAATGAAGTCTGATCCTTGGGATATGAGTGAAAGTGATGTATGCCACACCCAGACCTGGTTCATAAAAGCCTTCAGTGTGACCCTCAACGTGCGCTTTTCTTTGTTTATCTGCCATCCAAAGACAGGATTCATTTGATGCCTCCAAGGACCTGGGAACAGTGGGACACCCAATAGGATGAGCCTGGGTTCCTGAGAGACTCTGTGAAGCAGAGCATCTACCCTTCTTTTCCATCCTATTGGACTCTGAGTTAATGAAGAATAAAATTCTGTTTTATTAATCCACTGAGATGTGGAGATTATTTCATCAGATATACCATTCTGAATAATACAATAAATTGAAGATTGGTATAATAACTTTTATGTGGGCAAAGAATGGATTTATTCAGCATTTTCTGACTCAAAACTCAAGTAGCAGTGTCCTGAAATCAAAGCCACTCTAAGATAAAGTGATGTTCCCAAACTCCCTTTATCTTTTATTTCCTTATTTATTAAAACAGCTACCTGGTGATAGCTCAATTCTTTTTCTTGGAAGATTTTATGCTTTTTCCTAGTTTACTGTATAGAATGTATCTCATTTTAACTTTTTCTTGCTCTGCTGCACATAGAGGAGTGAGCCAAGAAAAACTAAAGATATAAAGTTAAATATCATAAAGTGTTGAAAACTCTCCAAGCTAATATCTCTTACAAGCTAATGGTTAAATTTGAAGTTTGGGTTTGCTAGTCTCTGATGATGTTCAAAGTGTTGAGGTGCTTGTGATAATGTCAACAAGTCACTGAATTAGGAAAGGATTATCAATAGGAAAAGGAGATTTCAGCAATGGCAATGCGATAGACCAGGGAGTAGAGAGATCTGATGACCCCGCAGGCTGAAATTAGGCAGGCTTAATATTTCTCCTTTCAAGACAGGCCTTACTCTTTTTCTAATACATATCTCAGTGTGGTGGATAAGGGGGTGGATACAGGATGAACCTGTATTCTGGTGGGCCATGGCTTAATGCAACCTTGGCCACATAAAGAACTTAGATGGAACCTGCCATGACTCAGAGCAGAAGCAAAATACTTGATCTTCTTAACTCCAAAGCTTCACCCTCTGACACTGTAATCTAGCTAGAGAAGTTAATGGTGCCTCAACAGAACTACCTCTTCCTAGGAATGGAATAAAGAACCAAAGCAATAGTTTCCAAGTTAATTTATTTTTTGAATCACTAGACATAGTGCATAGTGGTAGGAACCTTTTATCAAGTTGAGTAATGAAGTTTTTAAGAAGAGAGGCAGTTGTTAAGAGACCAAAAATGACTTGAATGTTGGATGCTGGCAGATTAATATTTTTACTTAATTTCGCCAAATGAAAAACTACTCTAAACAAATATTTTAATGCCATTGGATGAAATCAGAATAGAAAGTTGTAGAGGAACATAGATAAAACACAACACTAAGAACCACTGAGTCTAGGCTACTGGCTGTACTCTCCTGGATTTTGTTTGTTTTTGAGTATTTAAAAATAACTGATTTTAATCTTTGGTTTCCTAAGTGGTCTTGCAAATGTATATAGCTATGCTTTTATGGACTAGAAATCAAAATAATTGAAGATTTTATTTCTAACTGATATACTGCACATGATTTTCTGCATTCTGAATAATATCCCACCTTGTTCTAGTGGATACTTTTGTCTATACTACATAGGATGTCACCAACAGTCACAGGGAAGGAGTCTCATTTAAAATATATCTATATAAGATAAAAGTCTAATTGTCACAGGAATCCATGAATTATGTCTGTGTGTTTAAGTCCAAGAAAATAAATACTTTGAATTTCTAGATTATTATCTCACATTACACACTTACATACATACAAACACAAACATTTTGGATACATGTTTTCTTAAGAAAACAGAAGTAACGTGAGACAGCCAGTTGAATGCTACACATTCAGACTTTTATTTCATAGTCTAGAATCGTTGCTAGTTGAAGCAACCATCTGGGAATTACTTTTCCCAACCTTCCTCGCTGCTAGGTAGCGCCACATGACTGAGTTTTCTGACCAACTAAATGTGTGCAACACTAACATAAGCCCATAAAAACTGACCAAATCCTATTCTCCCTTCTCTCTTTCCTCATCATCTGACTGAATGTGAACCCTCAGAGCAACCTTGGAAGTCATGTGTTGAATCTAAGTGATGGGTATTTGCTGTTCATTGTAATATTTTAAAAATAGTTTCATTTGTTTTATTTGTGCTCTCCTTGCTTAGCTGGGCCAACTTTGGGGAGGCCATCTTCAGGGAGAAAGCAGCCATGCTCCACTCCTCCTCTCAGTTCAGTTCAGTCGCTCAGTCGTGTCTGACTCTTTGCCACCTCATGAACCGCAGCACACCAGGCCTCCCTGTCCATCACCAACTCCCAGAGTCCACCCAAACCCATGTCCATTGTGTAGGTGATGCCATCCAGCCATCTCATCTTCTGTCGTCCCCTTCTCCTCCTGCCCTCAATCTTTCCCAGCATCAGGGTCTTTTCAAATGAGTCAGCTCTCCACATCAGGTGGTCAAAGGGTTGGAGTTTCAGCTTCAACATCAGTCCCCTCAATGAACACCCAGGACTGATCTCCACTCCTCCTCCAGTTCCCTAATTTGTATCCCTTCCCTCCCATGTTGCTAACCATGGTTTCTGACATGCCCAGTAGACAGGACAAGGATGAGCAAGGGCAATAGACTATTTCTTTCTTGACTGGTATTATTCCAAGCAAGATGTTATCAAATTCTCTATATGGTGGGGAAATAAAGACTACATTTTCTGAACCTGCCTGGCAATGCAGGCGATGTCTTGTAAGAAGTGTGGGTTCGATCCCTGGGTCAGAAGGATCCCTGGAGGAGAGTCTGGCAACCTATTCCAGTATTCTTGCCTGGAGAATCCCATGGCAAGAGAAGTCTGGTGGGCTACTGTCCATGGGGTCACAAAGAGTCAGACATGACTGAGTGACTAATACTTCAAGTAATTCAGTAATTTGTGCTGGGAAAAGTGACTACTCATATATATATATATTTAAATCTCTCTATAAAATAATATTTTTCAGATGGAAAAAATGTACAAAATTGTTATAAAACTTAGCAGGAAACATAGAAAACTGTCATCATGGCCTCAGAGTATGGAAGGATTTCTTAAATAATTCAAAAAGGACAAACATAAATAAATTTAAAAGTATCATTACTAAATACCTGTATTTAGCAACCCACACCACTGGGGGAAAGCACTTAGAGTATATATAACTGGTAAAGGATAAATGGGCATACACACTTAAATATATATTCTATAAATTAGTAACAAAATAGAATAAAACACTATTTAAAAAGAAGAAAGCAATACCAAACCTAAGAATGTAGAGAAAAGGGTGAGACTCTTAATTAAACCCATCTCTTTGGGAAACAAAGTTGAAGATGTGCATATTCTCAAGTCCCTGTTTGGGTGTATACTTTGGCTCTTGGCAATCTTGTTTATTGTAGCTGAAAATAGGCTTCATCTTTATTATTTACTGCTGGAGATAGAGTAATAAATTATTATGAACTCACACGCAACTTATAGTGAAAAAACTGAATATAAATTAATCCACAAGGGTAATTTCCAAAACCTAAAAATGTTTCAAGAAGAAAAAAAAGGATGTGTCCTTTTCTTCAGTGCATGCTTTTCATCCTGGAGTAACTCTGCTCCTCTAGCCTTAGCATCCTCTCTCTTTTGAAGAGCACCTATCATAGGATTTAGATATGTTTCAAAGAGTCTATTTTCCAGATTCAGCCATGCATAGACAGTTCTTGGGAGTACAGTGATCCTGAAGGCATTTGAATCTGTGAAACTCTCTGCTTTCTAAAATAATGACTTTAATTTGTTCACTGGAAGGAATCTGTCCAGTGAGCTCTCTAGGCTCATCACAGCTTTTTGTCTTACTAACTTGCCTTTGCCAGTTTATCTCTACTCTTTTTTTTAGGGATCGTATCATTTCTCTTGTCCCAATTTCAGAGCTGTCCTCTGCTTTTCTACCATTTTGTTCTACTGAACATATTTGTTTTTATCAGCAAGTTTCTTGAAGTTCCTTTAGTTCCGTGATGAAGTAGCTATCTCATGACCTCCTTCCTTTGATAATCTTAAATCTCTTCATTGGGAATTATTTTCAATCCTGTGCCCCCAAAGGCTGCAAACAGAACAAACAAGAAACATCAAATCAGTTGACTAAATAATTTCAGCTGCTCCTAATAGTCCCCACATTGAATTACCCCTATCTCTAAGAGAAGTAAGGTTTGGTCATTTTCTCAGACACAGGTCCAATATGTCATCTCTCAGCTGGTAAATTGAGAAACTAGTAAACTAGTCTACCTTAAGAGAAGAAATGTGAGTTATTTTATGTCTTACATTTATCAGAGGATATGCTTAGGAAAAGTGCCTAAGAAGCTCTTTCCAAAGATTTTAAATATGACTTTACAGTCAGTGCAAAAATTTTGTTTAGATTTTGCATTTCTAAGTGTAGTCACTAAAGAGTAGAAATTTTCTTGATTTCTAAGAACCCGTTTTGCAATTTGAGAAACTTCCTTTTAGATTGCTCTGATTTGAGCTAAAAACTTCCTTAAGCTTTTAAGACCAGTTAAATAAGGTGAAGGGGGCATCTGAAGACTTCATGAAACCAGACAATCAATCTGAGTTGAAAAGACTCTTCTTTCCACTCTTCTCTTTAACTAGACAGTGCTTTCCTCTTGATTTTTGAATAATGTCTTTTCCCAAACCAAATGTCTCCATGTTCAAAAAAACTGAAAACTGCCAGCGAATATTCAAATATTTTGTCTTGTCTGCATAGCTGCTAAACATTGCAAATTTTGGAAATGCCTAGACAACTGTTCCTGGGTATCTTCTATTACTCCCAAATCTACATCTATCCACATATATATATGTACTTATGATTTTTTTCTCTATTGTTTGTTAATCTCTTTGTTAGATGATTAACAGTGTTAACATTCATATATCATTTTTGAGAAAATGTAACAGCACAAAGGTTGCACTGTTTTCCATAAGGAACCTGGAGAAACAAACACAGAAGTATGGTGCCTAAGATATTCACTGTCCTTCTTGCTCACTCACAGCTATAGGCTGTACAGTGTTAATCATAAAAGCATAATCATAATCACAACCTAAATTTTTAAGGACACAGAGCTTCCTCTGGCATTAAAATTAAACATTCTGAGAAAAGATAAAAATTACTTTGACTCTGTCTTGATTATTTAATATTAGCAAATACAATAGTTAACAAATAATGAATTGTTCTTTACTAATAATTGTAATGGAGTGGTTGGGAGCTTGGTAAAGCATGAGAATATATTACTTGCTCATGTATATTCTGACTTCTATAAATATTTCATTGTGTTTTTGTATGAGAATGTCTAGAACTATGCCTTTAGCAGATTCACTGCAGCTCTGTTCCAAATTATTTTCATTCTGGGAACTAGACAGAAGGAGTAAATGCAATTATACATACATGCAACATACAACAAAGAGAAAAAAATATATATAGTATACTGATTTTTAAAATTTTAATAGTGACAGTCACAACTTTTGATCTCTTATTGGTCAAAGAAACTGACATGAATAAGGAAAATATTGATGGAATATGAAATATAATCCTCCTGCGGGGAGATACTGAAGGAAGAGGAAAAAAAATCAACCCGTCACACCTTTCATAAACTTATTTTTATTAATCTGTCTGCTAAAAGTACTTCCTATTATCTTTCACAACTTGCTGTTTCCTAATGTATTGGGCTTGTATGCAATCTGAAAATTTAAATCTGCCAGAATCCCTTGTTTTGATTTTTTTATTGGCAATTTTCTACTCATTCTTTAGGAACTATAAGACCTTTTACGGGGCCTTTGTAGGCCCATTTTAGCATCAATAAACTATGTGGTATATTTAGAATTACTTTTATTGAGAAATTTCTCATAAGTGCATAACTCTTTTCATTACTTTCATTATAGCCACAGCTGTGCATGTTAATGAATCTCTGAGGCTTGTGCAGTCACAGCCTCTGAAGTTGAAGGTGCCAGAGTTGGAAATAATACCATGTTTGTTTTATTATAAGTGGTGCAGGCCAGTTAAACAGAAGACCAACAGAGGGATACCTGTCTTTGCTTCTGTTTAAAGGCAAATATATTTATTTCTAGAGTTCCCTAATGTGGAGAACAAACCCACCACCATACCTCATCAGGCACAAGATTTCCTAACAGGCCGAGGACTGAGTGTCAAAAGATCAGTGTAATTAGGGTATTATTTGGTATGATTATATATTATTTGGCATTTTCAAAACATAACATTTGGTGTGCTACTCTTTGTCTTACAGGTAGCAACCCCCAAATGGTTTTCCTGTTTAAATGTAATAGTTTCCCTTCACATACTGTCTTTAGTTCATCAGTCTTGTTCTTCCATGAAAATAGTTTGGTGATGTCCAGACTATCTTTCCTACCATAGCAGAGAAACCACAGTGGTTAGGTTTCTAACAGTTAGGTTTCTAACTGCAATAAAGTTCTGCGGTTACAAAGACTATAGGGTCAAGAGTCAGAGACATATATGGAAAGGATCAGAACACTCTTGCTCTTCTCCCATACTTCTAGGAATTTTTCTGACTCTGTCTCTGGGGGCTTTAGTTAGCTCTAGAATTTCATAAACCCGAGCCTACCTGAGTTTTATGAAGCTTTTGTCATTTTCTGTTACTGTGAGGAGAGATGAAAACTAGTAGAACCTCCAACAGCTAGTAAATATATGATAAATGTGTTAAAGTATGAAATTTGAAAGAGAGAACTTTAGAAATGATCCAATCTTGAGGATGCTAAACATTTCTGCACACCAGAACCATGTTGGCGGATTTTAAAATTATGTATGCTGGAGTCAAAACTGCAGAGAAACTGATTTTGTGTCTCTGAAGTGGAGGGCAAAAGACTCAGTCATCAAATCCAAGCCTCTCTTTACACTTTACCAGTTATCATCCCACTTCTGTTATCATCCCACAGTGTTCAATTCAGGAAGCTACAGAGAGCAGGTGCATATAAATGTGATTGAATGACATCAAGTACACATCCAGAATCCTTTTTTTTTTTTCCTGACAGCACATCCCATGTTGTCTTATAATCTAGACAGACATCTAGGATATTTTTTCAGCATGTAACATTTAAGTCAGCTTCTTTGCTTTTGATGGACATGTCTGATTCTTACCTACTCATTCCCACCCAGGTTGCAGAGAGAGAGAGTAACCTGAATATCACCATCTACCACCACCACCAAAAATAAAAATCTCTGAAAGGAATTTCTGTTTCACCTACTCAGCTAAAAAATAATGCTCAGGAATATCCTGGGATATTTCTCAACACTTCATCCCAATACAAAATTGTAATTTTATGATTCAATGTAATAAATAATTTTGGGTACTACTATATGTCAGGTACTCTGCTAGGTGATGGATTATGTGACCTTAATTGCACTGATGAGAGCATGCAAGATCATAGCAGATGATGGAGCTAGTTATCATCCTATTGGCATCCTTGCCCCTCACACTCAGCTTAATATGTGCCCCCTAATGTGTTCAGGGATGCAATTTCAATGCCTTGGTGCACTTTACTTCCAGAGCTTTTTTCTCTGTCAAGGTTACATTGAACAAATATCATTTTTTTACTCTGCCCTCCGGTTTATGGTTCTTTTCTCTGCCTATGACCCATTGTGCTTTTTTCCCCACCCTCAGTTCTACTTATGAAATCTAAAGCACTTTTAACTAATTTCCAGATTTTTTTGCCTTTTGAAAGTAGTTGCATTCAATTCTTAATGAGTTACTTAGAAGAGAGCACCACTACCTCCTTTGTAAAAGGAATCTGAATTAAATTTAAAGTTTCTGCCACAGATTCAGGTAGTCATACTGCAAACACCACTGACTATTCTAAATCAGCCTAGTTAATTCTTGGGTGCCATACTGACTGGTTCCAAGAGAAATTTGTTTTTGTTCTGTACTCTTGCCACTGTTGATGTCTTGCCATTACTGTTGACTAAGAGTCATCATGACACAATTATCATTACCTGATATGTGATTTGGTGAGTGTTGCTTACTTTGTTGTCACATCAACATAATCAGTGAATTGTATGTGTTGCTGGTACCAATCATGTTGAGTTTAGTTGCTTTACACAATGTCTTTTAAAAGATTGTTATAGCTTACTATTTAAATAAAAATATATGCATGCATAATGTCCTGAGCACAGGACAGCATGATATATGACTATAAGTGTAAAAAATCTAAAAGTATTCTTTAACTGAATTATCAAATTAATATTCTAAGTGAAAAGAAAATCATGCCATAGTGTCATTGGTAGAAATTTTTTTCTTTTTTAGTGGTGTATAAAATGTGTTTCACACTTACATTTTTAGAGGAGGCACTGTACCTAACAAAATATTGTACAGCTCAACTTTGCATACTGCCTGAGATGGCCAAGTGACTTAGTTCCACACATTGAGATATGATCAGAAGTCACTGGGTTGGGATTTTAAAAAGACAAATGAGAAAAAGTTACTCCTTTAAATGGATAAACTTAACTGGCAAATGCTGTCTTCCATCTTCCTCATCAAAATGAAGACTTGATAACGGAACATGAGTACCTTTCATAAGATGATGTGACCTGGAATACATGATAAGGATGACAGAATTATAGAAGCAACCTGAGTATTTTATGAATTTGTGAGGCCAAGATACCATCCCTGGACCTCCTGCAAACACTCTGGTATATGAGAAATATCAAATCTTAAATTTTCACTGTTTTTCAGGGATCTGTAATTAACCTGATCACAAATTTGATACTACACACAGATTCAAGTAAAAATAAAATAAAATTTGCAAAACTTCAATAGCATCCCAATGAGATTATTTCTAAGTAGCTCAGGAAGAATAGTTTTCCAGGATGTTTTATTTTACTTGTATAAATAATACAGGTTCATTGTATTGGAATATATAGATGAATAAACTTATATAAGTTATCATCTAAATTCCCAACACTAGACTACTAATTAATGCTTTCCAGTGTAAATAATGGCAAAGGCGATGGCAGCCCACTCCAGTACTCTTGCCTGGAAAACCCCATGGATGGAGGAGCCTGGTAGGCTACAGTCCATGGGGTCATGAAGAGTCGGACATGACTGAGTGGCTTCCCTTTCACTCTTCACTTTCATGCATTGGACAAGGAAATGGCAACCCACTCCAGGGTTCTTGCGTGGAGAATCCCAGGGATGGGGGAGCCTGGTAGGCTGCCATCTATGGGGTCACACAGAGTTGGGCACCACTGAAGCAACTTAGCAGCAGCAGTAGCAATGTAAATAATAAATATAAACAAATACATATTAGGTTCAAGCTTTTATAAAGCTAGGTCAAAATATCCAATACATATGCTGAAATCAAAGTGAATAATTTAAGTGTTCATTATATTAATACTGTTCTTTCCACTTTTAAGTAGGTTTAGAATTGTTCAGGTTAGATATTGTACATACCCATGTATATATGTGTATGTATAAGCTTCTTTGTGTATTTTCCAGAACATTTGATTGACAAATACTATAGGTGGAGAAATGTTTGCACTTCCTTCAGTGCTTCTTTGGGCAAAGTCAGGATTCCAGCACTGAGAACTAAAGATCTGAGTCTTTTTCACAGAGCCTAGTCCATAACTATCTTTACACAGAGACTTAAAGAAATTCTTTTATTTATTCTTCCTTTCCCCATCATAGAAATTATATCCCTCAGGCATATACTCACTGCCCAGTTTAAAAACTGAAACAAAAATTCTTACAATGCAGAGGTGTGTAATACAATAAAAGTAATTAGAATCCTTTGGATTTGAATGAAAAAAGGAGCCTTCTGTATTGAGACAGAATTATCAGAAAATGCCTACTCTCAAGTATATTCACATTTGATAAGTGAAATGGCTTTCAATATGTTGTTAGGAATCTCACAGTAGATCATTAATGAGCTAGTCCCTATAACTGATTACAAGTCAGTTCTAGCAAGGGATGTAATTAAAGTCTCAGATGTTTTGATTTTCATGAATAGAAGTTTGTCCTCCCTTGGTGCCTTTTATCCATGCTCAGAGTTCTTTGCAATTATTAGCTCATTAGTCCTAGTGGATTTTTTTAATTTAATTGTAAATTAGTAGACCCTACAGAGTTAAATATAAAACAAACAGAATGTTAATAGCCCATTTCATGAATATATATACCAATGGCTCAACCTTTATTATCTTAACATATACATTAATAGTATGAGCAGTGACCTCAGCTCCCTTCTAAAGCACAGTTCCATGCTTCACACATATCATTAATCCGTTGAATTTGTCTCAACCTGAAAGTTTCTTTTTTTAATACACTATTCCAAAGTTTAGCTTTTGGTAGAATTTCTATATATGTTCATCTCACTATTTTGGTATATTAATGTAGTAAAGTCTCATGCTTTTGAAATAAACATTTTTGATAACTACTCTGGTTACTGAGATATCGTTGTAATTGTTTCTCAAGGATTTTACATGGTCATTTCTTCTAGTAATGCCTTCAGCCTGAGAAGGAAATCCTGGACATTCCCAACGTTTCCAGGGGCCTGAGAAATGTTTGGATTTATATAGAAGAGAAAATATCAGGTGTAACTGAAAGACTGAAAGAGTACAAATATTTATCACATGGATATATAGAGAAGTGAACTCTGTTGCCCCTGAAATTGATAGAATATAGGGACCTATATTGTTGAAAGTTGAAGTTCATTCTACTCACCTTCCTTTCATCCTCTACTTCTAACTTCCCCACGAGACTCACCCCTTCCCTCAATCTGTTCCAGCGCTGTTGTTCCGTTCCTGGTACAGTAGGCCTGTGTGTGACTAAAACCCTGGCCAGAGTATTGCTTTCAGCTGACCATGGTGATAGTTCCATGTGTTAGTTTCCTGATATTGTCATAATGTTGTCATAACGAAGTGCCACAGACTGGGTGGCTTGAGCAATGGAAAGTTATTGCCTTACGGTCTGACAGTTCCAAAATCAAGGCACCAGCAGAGTTAGTTTCTTCTGGAAGCTGTGAAGGAGAATCTGGTCCATGTCTCTCAGTTGGCTTCTGTTGTTTTGATGGAAATCTCTGGCATTTCTTTGATTCTTCTGCATCATCCCAGTCTCTGCTGTCACATGGCATCCTCCCCGTGTGCCTCTGTGTCTACATATTTCTCCTTTACAGGAAAATAGGACAACAGTCATTTGGATTAGGGACTCACCTTCCTCCTGTAAGACCTCATCTTAACTAATTACATTTGCAATGACCTTATTTCCAAACAGGGTCGCCATCACAGGTCTCAGTGGGGTAGGACTTCTGCATATGATTATTTATAAGGGGACATAGTGCAATCCATAAGAGTCCAAAATAAATGCATAAGCTAATGAGACTCAGTGAAATACAATAAAAAATTCACTGTGAATCCTAAGAAATGTTTTCAATCTTTCCTCCATAAGAGAATGCAGTCATATAATAGCTGCTGGGTGGGAGTGAGGGTCTGTGGAAAATGTATCTACTGTTATGGAAGCAAAGCCAAGAAATGAAGATAGAAACGTCTATTTGCTTCTTATTGAACACTGGGTAAAACCATACCTGAAGCCAACTAACCCCTTAATTGTTCAGCTATAGGGTAAAAATACCCCCTCCTTTGTTAAGCCTGTGTTAATATCACTTTCTTCCAATTACCACAGAAATAGAGTCAAGATTAATATGATTAAAGAGTAGGATTAGAGACGGAGTATTCGTGTGAACTACAGAAAGAAGGGTGATGGAATGAATAATTCCTTTCTGCTTTTGTGTTATTTTCGTTCAGACTCAACTTGATGAGTTCCTATACAGTAATATGTAATGCCTTGAAAGCACAAGTGAATCTAATCATTTTGTTTCTATGAAATATTGAATCCCTTCACACAACAGCAATAGACTAAGGCACAATTTCCTGTAACAACAAATCTCCTAGCAAAGAATCAAGGTACATGCTTCCAATGCTAGGTCCATGCCTTGTTGGGAATAAAGAGACAATCAAACTAAGGGCAAGAGGATTAGCACAGAGCTAACAGCCTTATAGGTCAAATGCAGTTAGAGTCAGTGACCTTGAAAAGTGGTCTTCCATCAGAGACAATGTCCAATCAGTGAAATTAAAGATGCATGCTAATTCTAAGGGAAAGCAGTTCTTGGGAATGGGATGGGAACTTGACTTTCAGAGTGCATGGTGGTGATGACGGTACGTCAGGCAAAGTAGAATCATCTCTAAAAAATGTTTAGGAGCAGGGAGGAAGGGGAGCAAAGCCTAGTTTTCAAAAATATGGCAGAATGTGCTGTGGCTAGTTCTTCCATGAGTATCATTGACCATGGATCTTCAAAATACTTGAAGCACTCCAACACTTACTTTATGCACTAGGAACCCAAGGAGCCTGGTGCCAGACCATCAGTAGTCTTATTGTCTCTCGGGGTGTTTGATAGTGAGGTGGTTCCATTCAGAGAGGAGACTTGTGCCAAAATTATCAAGGGGTGCCTGGTATCCTAATTCGAATTTCCATATCTTATTTCTTTGCTAAATGAGTACCATAGATTTGAACATAAATTAGCTTCTCATTGGCCTTGGGTGAAATACAAAGCAATGGTCAATAAGTACAGAAAGGAGAATAGGAGTAAGAAATTGACAGTGTATAGAGCAAAGAAGATGACACTGTACAGAGACTTCCAACGTAACAGTGTGTAAGAAGCATAACTTCATGATACTTTTGGTAATTCTGAGAACTCTGGAAATAGTTCAATGCATAAGTAAGGGGTACTCAGCCTTGGGACCTCACGCTTCTAAGTTGCAGGCTCACTGCCTAACAGTAGCCTTCTGATACATGCATGACTGTATTGGACAATTTCTATGCCTTGTGTCTGGTCTTCTTCAGCCATGTTTTAAGCCAGCCATTGTTGTAACAACTAACTTCCTATAAACATATAATCTGAGAGCACCTCAGCTTAGCCTGTTTGCCTGTTTGCATGCCCAGGTCTTATCTTACACTGTGGTGTGGGATGCTTGTATGAACTGGGTGGCAAACTGGAGTGCCAGAGAGTAAGCATGTGCTGGGGCAATCCTTGACCACTGGAGGAAGGGAGCTGGTACATGAATGCCTTTCTCTTTTTTCCTTCCAGTGAGCAATTTGGAGGCACATTCTACGTTGCTCTTCAGAAGATTCCAGCATAAACTAGCCCCATTCTCCACAGCAGTGACCAAATCAAGAATACTCCTTGTTCTATTCCCTGGAATTACTCCTTCCCCAAATTACCTGTACTCAGGACCTTATCTCAGACCCCAATTTCTGGGGGAAGCTCAGGCTACCAAAGTGACCTTCTAGTTTCTCTGTATATTTTACAGCTAGAATCTCATTGTGGTTCAGGGGACTAATCACTTGTAAATCTCTAAAGCTCTTTTCTGTGAAGGACACAGAAAAGAGTTGCTGACATGTGAGAAGCAACAATTCACAAGTAAAAGCTAGTAACTGAGAATATCAAGTGCTGTGATTTTGGTTTGATCTCGGGTGGCCTCAGCCTGCAGTGGTGAAAGCACCAGACCCTAGCCTCTAGACCAGTGGTCAGTGACAAGAGCCCTAGCCCTTTGGCTATACAGAAAAGAATTCCCACAAAGACGGACAGTAGTGAAATAAGTGAAGTATTTGTTAAGAGGAAAAAGAGTGTAGTACATGTGGATAGACACACGGGAGAACTCAGGGAGAGAGTCGCTGAGTTGCATGCTTGTGGCAGTTTTAATTACTTTTCTGACATATTTCTTCCAAGTTCCTTTTAGCCAATCACTTTGATTTGCCTGGTTCTGAGTCCATATTTGGTATATCTCAGGATCCTCCCATGTGTGCACACATATCTCTTAGCAAAGATGGATTTTACCAAAAAGGCATATGGGTAGGGAACATCCCTTGGCATCACTCCCCTTTAGCCTCCAGTGAAATTTTCTGAGACTATGTGGTCAGGGATGTCCCCTGACTTCGAGAATAGGAAATATGTGGTCTAGGCAGGGCCTAGTCTTCTCCTTTAATTGTCCTACTATTCTCATCTTGAAGTTTCCATCCATAGGAAATGAATCTCCATTCGCTTTACCTAGTGTGTGCTTAGTCACTCATTTGTGTCTGACTGTGATCTCATGGACTGTAGCCCACCAGGACCATCTATCCTTGGGGATTCTCCAGGCAAGCATACTGGAGTGGGTTGGCATGCCCTCCTTCAGGGGATCTTCCCAACCCAGGGATCAAACTCAGGTCTCCCCTTTGCAGGCAGATTCTTTACCATCTGAGTCACCAGGGAAGCCCACTGTATCCGCGGGTGGCTCATCTACGTCCTGCCTCAGGTTTATGTTTTAAATCTTCACCATTTTCTCTATAATGTATGTTCTGATCAGAAGCCAACCAGTTCTGAACTGGTATCATAGTTGCAATCGCTATGGTTGATGAAAATTCCTGTTTTGGATTTTCCACAGGAGCCTCCAGAGTGAATTTTGTGAACTACAGGTTAAGTCAGACCAATTCAAATTCTCCAAATTTTGTACTTAACTTCACTTTATCGTAGATTTGCTTTTTGGGGTATGTGAAAGAATGGGAGTGGTGATAGCAATTGATGCCACAAAGCACTTAACTATCTAAAATATTTTATTCCTAAACCTGATTACATATAAAAATCACCTGGAGAAAAATTTTTTGAAATAATAATTCTTGAGCTTTACCCCAAAGGCCCTGATGCCATTGATCTAGGCAGAGATCCTGAGAACTATATTCTTAAAAGCTTCCTTGGAGGTTTCGATACAGTCAAATTAGGGAAACAGTGATCTAAATAATTCATGAAGGATTTTAAGAGAACTTGTTACCTAAAACTATAAATTTTTCTACCATAGGGTTGGAAGCTTAGGCGTTTTTCAAATCATATTTCCTTATTTTCAAGTGAGGAAAAATCTCAACCTCTTGATTTGGGAAGGGAAGTTTATAATTTAATTTTCAAAATAAAATGTCTAATTTTATATGTTTTGATCTTTCTGAAGATTAACACAGAGATAATATTTTACATAGTTTCACTTGTAGGCATCTATAGACAGGGGCTTCCCTGGTGGTGCAGAGGTTAAAGCGTCTGCCTGCAATGTGGGAGACCTGGGTTCTATCCCTGGGTTGGGAAGATCCCCTGGAGAAGGAAATGGCAACCCACTCCAGTATTCTTGCCTGGAGAATCCCATGGACAGAGGAGCTTGGTGGGCTACAGTCCATGGGGTCGCAAAGAGTCAGACATGACTGAGCGACTTCACTACTACTATAGAAAGGCTTAGTTTTAAAGAAACTATGTCTAAGTGTAATCACAGATAGTAGAAAATGTCCATGCTGGGCTACCCTTGTAGTTCAGTTGGCAAAGAATCTGCCTGCAATGCAGGAGACCTGGGTTTGATTCCTGGGTCGTGAAGATCCCCTGGAGAAGGGAATGGCGACCCCCTCCAGCATTCTTGCCTGGAGAATCCCATGGACAGTGGAGCCTGGCAGGCCATAGTCCAGGGGTCTCAGGAATTGGACACGACAGCAGCTAAACAACAGCCACCAATGTCTAGGTGTAATCATAGATAATAGAAAATGTACAGAGTTAATTATAAATACTTTATCAAGTAATTAACATTAATTAACTATGCAATTAAGATGTTGATTGACAGAGACAATTAAGTTGAATCTCAAATACACATGCTCTTAAAGTATTCACTAACTAGTTCAACCGTAACACATTGCCTAATAGACTCCCAGAAATAAATACGGTATTTCTTCTTTTTTTCAGATATTACCTTAATAAATGAATGCTTCTTTGTGTCCAGGTGAATCCATAGCTTCTCGAGACTGCAGACAAGCCAGAGGGAGTGAGATGCTTAGCAAAAGGGTATGAGCTATTCTCTGAGAAACTGAAAACATTTTGTTGTTGTTGTTGTTGTTGTTGCCGTGCCTTTGTCTGTACTGATTGGCAGAGCTTTTGTGAACAACAAAAAAGAAGTGATGGAAATAAATGACATAAAATATTAATAAGCAAGATTATAAATATAAATTGGCTTCTTGATATAATTTTTGTTGGATAAGTTCCTTGGCTAAAGGATTTTCTAATGTGATCAACTTAATTTAGATGAAAAGAGATTTTTTATGAAAATTCAGTTAATTTGTAGAATTATAAAACTTGAATTGTGACTATAGATTTCCACTATCTATCTGTGGCAGAAATGTAGTTACCATGGAAAATAAAAAGGAAAATATAACCATGGTGAGTTCAATCAAACTACAATGAAACTTATAGAAAGATAGCAAAATTGCTAATTGGAAATTTCTGTTCATTCATTTAATTATTCAGCCAACAAATATTGATTTATTATCTATTCTCTCAATTACTATACTAAACAGTAGGGGTATATTAGTCAATGAAATACACAGAACAAAATCCCAACCCAACTGGGGACTTACATTTTATATTTTCTACCCTTCTTACTAGAATAATATCTATGAAATTACCATGGGTAACTAAGCATTACTGTTGTTGCTTGTCTGAATATAATGTCAAAGCACAAATGTACCTGAAATATGGTACAGACTGCAAATGACAGTACCTGTGTTTCATCTTCACCTTCTTTTCATTATGATTCATGGGGATGCCAAAAATCCTTAGAAGTATCCGTGGACTTATAAAAAATGTCCTATAGCTTAAGATTGCTGAGTGTGTGCTACCCATCTCAGTTTATGAAACCATCTAATCTGAACTGCCTGAATGAGAAATTTGGATATCTCATTTGGCTATGTATCTGATATTCAGAAAATCTCAATAGAGTATATTTTAAATGATGTGAATATTTGACTAGTATTAAACTGAGGAAAAGTATAATAAGGGTCTTTGAGAAACTGGAGTCAGGTCAGCATTTTAATAAGAAATTTACTTTTCTGAAAGCCAACTTTATAATGAGTCTCATTTAAACCTTTAGTTCTCACCAAAAGCAGTGCTTCAAGTTCAGTCTCTTTTGTTTCATCTTGTTTTGCCTGTGACTGCTCCTTTTACATCCAAGAATCCTTTATTATGAGGCTTAGAAATAGGACATTTTATTATGAGTCATTAATAGAGTTTAGGGCCCTTAAGGGAGTAGATAGTCTTGGATTTTGAGGTGCAGAAGAAAAGCATGGTCCAGAATACTCCTGTACTAATAAAAGGGCATGCTGTAGGGTACTCTAATACTGATATAAAAGGAAAGAAGAGGAGAAATAAAATCCATGGTAAAAGTGCCTCTGAAACGAAGAATGAATAATGACCATGCGTTTTGGCCACTGTGAGAACAGCAGGATTTTTGCCAAGTCTTTGTTTCATCCTTATTTTTATTTCCTTTTCTTTCTTTTCTCCCTTCTCCTCCTCCTCATTCTTCGTCTTTGTCTTCTCCTTTGGATTAGGGAAGATGGAGGGTTTTCTATGCTTTATACTATAAGTCGCTTTGGAACGTTCCTGAATGGGAAATTTGGCTTTCTTTTTCTTTGCAAGCTGCTTATGCTATTGTGTCTAGACTTGATCACATTGCCAGTGAGAGCCAATTAAGGACATCTGTGTTAAGATCAAGACCACCAAGTGCACGCTTATCAGACTATACTCACACTTTAGTCATACAAAGAATTCCACAATCAGGGGTGGTCTAGTCAGACAAGCCCCTGGGACTGGGGGTAAGGATTCTGATTTAAAGTGCTGGATAATTTCTGTGCTTTAAAGGACTCTCACAGTGGGTGATTTCAAGATATTACATGATGAATTGAATTTAGAGTTAGGGAAGAGAGCCACTTTGCACTCTACTTGTTTTGTGAATAAGCTGTATCTTTTCTGAAATTCAGAGTGAACTATTCAGTGATTGACGTGGGACAGTTTAAGCTTAAATGTAAAGAGCATGTATCACTATGGGAAAGAAAAGGGAAATTTTAGTGTAAAAATTGCTTAGAGACTTTTTTGTGAGAGTTTTAATTGAAGCTTCACAACTCTAATCATCTCCCTACTGGAAGAGTAGGGAAACTGGACTCCAGTTTCCTGAGGCTATTATCTCTGGTCTCCAAGATTAGACACTGTTGGTGCCTTCTATTAATCAGTGTTATGTATGACCAATAGTTACCTGCTCCATCATTTATTGAAGAATATTTCACCT
This sequence comes from Nanger dama, assembly GCA_917880005.1. NCBI lineage: Eukaryota > Metazoa > Chordata > Mammalia > Artiodactyla > Bovidae > Nanger > Nanger dama. The sequence continues at coordinate 20,427,376 of CAKJTW010000025.1, read as the reverse complement.
TCTTCTTTCTCCATGTGAAGGATTTATGTAGCTTTGGATGCCATCTGATTTATTGAGGAATAAATAAGGAGGTCTCCAGGTGATACATCAGTACCCAGATGTTCATAGAGTCCATATCCATCTGAAAATATTTCAGTGCTCAGTTCACTATAAAAGTTACCTAAGATTTTCCAAGCCCAATAGCTGTTTTCCCTATATTTTACTAGAATCAAAGGAGTTGCAGGTCTTAAAGTGGGATGGGGTTGTGGGAAGAGTCCTTAAATTAGTCCTCAAATTAGAATCGCAAACATTTGGTCAAACTCATCTGTTATCACAAGTTAGGTTTTCTATTTAAGAAACTGACATTCTTGATTATTTCATCATAAACTTTTATGTAAATCTCTATCCACTAGATGGATATCTTCATGAGAGCTAAAAGTAAGGTTTTTCACCTAAACTTATACTGGCCTCTATCACTGTTACCTTTAGATATGATTCATTATGTCATAGGACAATGGAAAATAGAATGCAACTTCTCTTAAATATTTAAATGTGTTGTGAGACCAAAAGCATATTTTGAAGTAGATTTATTATCTGAACTAAAACTAGTGTTGTGATGATTTTAGCATCAGAAATCCTTTGGTTCAATGATGTTTTTAAAGCCTATTTGATAACATGAAAAATATATGGTTAGAAAATTATGAAAAATTATAAGAATCCAAATTATATGTAATTAATCACAGTCCTATGGCTCAGTGATAAAGAATCTGCTTGCCAAAGCAGTAGCTGCAGGAGATGAGGATTGGATTCCTGGGTTGGGAAGATCCCCTGGAATAGGAAATGGCAACCCATTCCTGTTTTCTTGCCTGGGAAATCCTGTGGAAAGAGGAGCCTGCTGGGCTACTGTCCATGGGATCACAAAGAGTTTGACACAACTGAGTGAGCGCTGATGCACAGACTGTAGACAATATTTATTACTACATTATTAATATATAGCAGAACTATGGATAATGAATATTTTTATTTTGGAAATTGTACATAATAGTATATTACATAAGAGTTTCAAATATAGTAAAAAAAAGTCAGTCTATATGAGAAGAATATGCTAATATTTTCTTACGCTTATTAACTTTTAAATCCTGGATCAAGAATTTAAAGCCTGCCTTTAAAATTTCTCACAAAGAAGATTTAGAGAGTTTTAGAAGTGAACAGACGTTACTTCTTGTGACTTATTCACCTCCCAAACTGAAACCTTCCAAAACTTTTTGTATCCTTGAGTTAAAAGTTTCTGATGACTTAATTTTTCTGGAAAAGTAGGGCAAAGTTTGATCACAGGACATTTTCAGAAATCAAATGAGGTCAGAGATCACTGAACAGATTCATACCATATGGGAGGCCAGAGCCAACAGAGACAGCTAAATCTTGAAAATGCAATTTACCAGAGGCTTTGAAAGTTCTCTGAGGGTCACTTACAGCTTTAGGCATTTCAGTATTAATTTTATCCCAAGTTAAATGAAGTTACTGTTATTTTAAATTTTAAAATATGTGCTTGTTTTGGAGGATACAAAATATGGGAAAAGAGAAAGATGAATAATGATAATGTTTTTGCTCCATGAAGGCAAAGTGAAGTCGCTCAGTTGTCTGACTCTTTACGACCCCATGGACTGTAGCCTGCCAGGTTGCTCCATCCATGGGATTTTCCAGGCAAGAATACTGGAAAGAAGTGAAAGTGATGTTGCTTAGTTGTGTCCAACTCTTTGCAATCCCATGGACTCTAGCCCACCAGGTTCCTCCATCCATGGAATTTTCCAGGCAAGAATACTGGAGAGGGTTGCTATTTTCTTCTCCAGGGGACCTTTCTGACCCAAGGATCGAACCCAGGTCTACCTGCATTGCAGGCAGACTTTTGACCGTCTGAGCCGCTAGGGAAGCCCACAAAGGCAAAATTGGCTAACATTTCATGTACATCCTTTCAATACTTTTCTATAAATATTTTTGTTGTTGTTCAGTCACTGAATCGCGTCTGCCTCTTTGTGACCTCAAGGACTGCGGCACACCAGGCTTCTCTGTCCTCCACTAGCTCCTGCAGTTTGCTCAGATTCATGTCAACTGAGTTAGGGATGCTAACTATCTCATCTCTGCTGCCCGCTTCTCCTTTTCCCTGCAATCAAATCACCTAATAAGTGTGATAAAATCCAGATTTCCTAACTCCAGCCCCAAACGTTTCAATTCAGCAACCTTGAGGAAAGACCCGGGGGTCTACATTTCTAACAAGGAACTTGGGTGTATGTATTGCAAGAGATTCTGGAAACACCGCTGAAAATCAGTAGATTAGATCACACTTTGTTTTAAACAATTCTTAGGGAGGAGTTATAAAAGGCCATAGAAAATAGAGGACATGCAGGGAAAATGCTAAAGCTGCCAGCACTGCATCTCTCAAGTCCAGGAAACCCAGGATAAGCGATTTTGCAGGCATAGCTGGTCGAAGGGCTGTAGCCACTCTCCTCAAGGCCTGCAGTCTTTTCCACCAAGCTGTGTCAAGCATTCTTTAAGTTCATAGCATCCTTTCTTTTCCTGTATCTTCCCTTCATACATATTTCCCATGGCTTTTCAAATCACAAGTTTCATTAATGATAAAGTTCATATAGGAACGTAGGTCTCTTGACTCTTTTCCAAGGATTTTCCTGCTGAATCATCCTTAAAATCCTGAATTTCAGGCTTCCCAAGCAATATCTCTTAAAGACGCCTCTCCCAGTTCTTGAGTCTTTTCTGTGTTTCTATAGTAACTCTCCCCTAGCCTGGGAGTTTACTTCTTTCATCATCCTTATAATCTAGTTCGTTCACTTACCACCTTTCCCTACTAAACTGAGTTACCCTAGTGCCAAGCACAATCCTGGGCACAGAATATGCGCACCATAATGTGTAATGAATTAACAACTTAATGTATTTATGGTTAAAAGGACATAGCACATCTACATGGTATGTTTTCCACCCCTTGGTTAAGTTCTATGTTTTTCAGATTTCAGTACTTTGAAGCTTCATCTCTTGTTTAGGCAGCATTTATAGTGATTCATCTTTTCTCAAGCAGCAGAAGTATATCATTTCACTCTATTACACATACATCTTGAGGTAGGATTTCTTTTTAAATTTATTTCAATTGGTTGACCTGATTTTCATTGGAGACTGCATTTTAAGTTGTCATTTTATCCTCTGATTGGAATAACTACTCTGTAAAGGAAAGGAATAAAGTGTTCAAAGAAGATAGTTATGTCTACTGATGCTATATTAAAATTCAAATGCAATGCAAGCTGGAAGAAGTCAGGCTGCCAAATAATCTGGATCATTTCTGAGTCCAGGAGAAAAATTCAAGCTACTCATTCCTCTGTAGCAAGCCATTGTAAGCCTCTACATGCATATTCTTTGAAAGAAAAACAAGGAGACTAACTACAGAAGTGAACTGGAGAATACTCATTTTTCATGTTTGAGAACACTCACATTTTCTAATGTATTTTCAAAAATAAATTTATTTAAAATTATAAGCATTACACAAATCATTTCTGAACCATTTTGGGTTTCAAGGAAACACAAGTCCCACCTTCTTAGTGCAAAAACTGTCTCCAGATACCTTTCATACCTGTCAGTCAATTAGCTCAGTCACTCAGACTCGGTCATGTCTGACTCCTAGTGACCCCATGGACTGCAGCATGCCCAGCTTCCCTGTCCATAGCCAGCTCCTGGAGCGTGCTCAAACTCATGTGCATTGAGTCAGTGATGTCATACAACCATCTCATCCTCTGTCATCCCCTTCTCCTCCTGCCTTCAGTCTTTCCCAGCATCAGGGTCTTTTCAAATAAGTCAGTTCTTCCCATACAGGTAGCCAAAGTATTGGAGCTTTAGCATCGGTCCTTCCAATGAATATTCAGGACTGATTTCCTTTAGGATTGACTGGTTTGATCTTGTTGTCCAAGGGACTCTCAAGAGTCTTCTCTAACACCACCATTCAAAAGCAACAGTTCTTCTTGGTGCTCAGCTTTCTTTATGGTCCAGCTGTCACATCCATACATGACCACTAGAAAAAACATAGCTTTGACTATAGGGACCTTTGTCTGCAAAGTGATGTCTCTGCTTTTTAATATGCTATCTAGGTTGGTCATAGCTTTTCTCCCAAGAAACAAGTGTGTGTGTGTGTGTGTGTGTGTGTGTGTTTTTTTTTTTTTTTAATTTCATGGCTGCAGTCACCATCTGCAATGATTTTGGAGCCCAGAAAAATAAAGTCTCTCACTGTTTCCATTGTTTCCCCATCTATTTGCTCTGAAGTGATGAGACCAGATGCTGTGATTTTAGTTTTTAATGTGAGTTTTAAGCCAGCTTTTTCACTCTCCTCTTTCACTTTCATCAAGAAGTTCTTTAGTTCCTTTTCACTTCTGCCATAAGAATGATGTAATCTGCATATCTGAGGTTATTGATATTTCTGCCAGCAGTGTTGATTCCAGCCTTTGTTTCATCCAGTTTGGGATTTTGCATGATGTACTTTGCATAGAAGTTAAATAAGCAGGGTGACAATGTACAGCCTTGATGTACTCCTCTCCCAGTATGGAACCAGTCCATTGTTCAATGTCCAGTTCTAACTGCATACAGATTTCTCAGGAGGCAGGTAGGTGGTCTGGTATTCCCATTTCTTTAAGAATTTTCCAGTTTGTTGTGGTCCACATAGTCAAAGGCTTTAGTGTAGTCTGTGAAGCAGAAGTAGATGTTTTTCATAGCTGTCAATAAACCTAAATATTGACCCTGTTTTGTTTACCTGTTGGTGGTCATTGCCTTTAGGGACCCCTTCACCTAAGACTCAATGAGAGTTGTATAGAATCTGCCCAGCTCCTTGCATTCTTGTAGAAATCGGACATAAGATTTCATAATTGAAGAATTCCCTTGCTAGCCCTCATCTCGATATGTTATCTGACTCTCATTTACCTCTCTAATTTTATCCCTTCCATTTTGCCTTTGCCTTACTCCATTCTAGCTTCTTTGATTTTCTTGCTGGTCCAAAGCCCCCAAACACATTCCTGACCCAGGGCCCTTGTTCTTAGAGTCATCTTTGCTTGCTATGCTACTCCTTTCCTCTAGAACTCAGCTTAGCCCACCTCCTCACTTCCTTTGGGGTCTTTATTCAAATGCCAGCTTATCAAAGAGGCTGCTTTCTTTATTTCTTCACTCTGCTTTATTATTTTTTTCATAGCATTTATCACCCATGGATACCTTAGGTTGTTTTATGTCAATTACTGTGAATCTGAATATGTTAACATGAGACCAATGACTGTTTTCATCACGGCCCCTGCCCCGGCACCTAAAAAGTACCTGGCACATAATAGGCACTTAAAATATGTGTTAAATAAATGAGTGATTACCGTGGGGAAATAGTGAGGCAGTGTTTAAAAAGGATAAATGACAAAAGTTCTGAGGTATTAAAATAGCATTTAAAATGAAGTACCTGACCTTTATACCTTTATAGACCTTTCAAGACAGTTAAACCTTTAGAGGGCTTCCCTGGTGGCTCATACTAGTGATGATTATAGACTTAGTTTTCATTTCTGAGAGGAATTCCATCATTGCTCCCTCCTTTTTCACACCTTGACTTTAAAGCAGAATTCTATTTTCTATAGGAATGCAGATTTGTAAGTATCAAAAATTATGTATAAAAATGGCATTATAGGTACATACTGTTTTATAACTTCATGTTACAGAGGACTAATACAATAGTACCCCATTTCTGTCAAAAAATAGCCTTTATAATGGAGCTTTGAAGGGTAAAATAATTCCCTTCACAAATCCCCAATAATTAGACATTTAAGTTATATCCAAGATTGCAGTTTTCTAAGCTATACTGAGATGTCCATTCGTGTGAAAAAATCTGTAAATTCATCTATAAATACTTCTATTGGCTAATTTCCTAGATGTAGAATTGTTGTCTCAAAAAGCATGGCTATTTTTAAAGCTCTTGAAGTGCACTCACAAATTCCCTTCCAGAAAGACTGTAGCAATTTACCAGCAGCGCAAGAGAGTGACTACTTATGGTGTCTGTGTTAGTTAGGGTTCTCCAGAGAAGCAGAACCAATAGGATACAAAAAGATTTATTATGAGGGACTGACTCAAACAATTAGGGAGACTGAGAAGTTCTACAACCTGCCATGCATAAGCTGGAGACCTAGAAAAGCCAGTGATGTGTTTCCCTCTGAATCAAAGGCCTGAGAACCAGGAGAGTGGATAATGTAAATCCCAGCTTGAGGGCAGAAAAAGAAATGAAATAGCCCATCACAAGCAATAGGCAGGAAAGGGGCAAATCCCTCCTTCATCAGTCATTTTGCTCTATTCAGGCCCTCTCCAGATTAGGTGCTGCCCACCCACACTGGGGAGGGCAATCTACTAAATTAATGATTCAGTGCTAATTGTATCCAGAAACACTCTCACAGACACTCCCCCAAATAATATTTCATCAAATATCTTAAGCAACCCCTGATTCAGACAAGTTGACATATAAACTTAACTATCACAATTCCACCCTTTGTCAACTCAGCACGCACACCCATCTCCACAAACCATACTTAATCTCCAAACAAAAAACCTAACATGGTACAACATGCCACTGCTGCTGCTGCTAAGTCGCTTTAGTCGTGTCCGACTCTGTGCGACCCCATAGACGGCAGCCCACCAGGCTCCTCCGTCCCTGGGATTCTCCAGGCAAGAACACTGGAGTGGGTTGCCATTTCCTTCTCCAGTGCATGAAAGTGAAAAGTCAAAGTGAAGTCCCTCAGTCATGTCCGACTCTTCGTGGCCACATGGACTGCAGCCTACCAGGCTCCTCTGTCCATGGGATTTTCCAGGCAAGAGTACTGGAGTGGGGTGCCATTGCCTTCTCCGTGGTACAACATACATACAGCCAAACCCCCACTAACCTTTTAACCAGAAGAGTTCTTGAAGAACACTCTTATTAAAACAGAATTTTCCACAGAATTCAAGGAAGCCAAATCGAGACGGAATTGGCAGAACTGTCCCTTTGCACTTCATGATTAATGTGTTTACATGCACACACAATACCTACCTGTTTTGTGTCTTTAAAAGCAACTCTAAGTCTAAAGGCCTTTATGTCTTGTGTTTTGGTGGTAACAATGCCTTCCTGGCCTTGCCAGACACATAGTGATTCACGTGCAGCTCATGGACATGGCCAGCACCAGGAGGCTACCAGTGGACACCCCCATACACAAAGGTATCCTGAGCTGCATTGCTCTTAACCTTTAGGGAATAAGAATTGCCATCCAGAAAAGGGGCTCATAAGAATGTCTGCTACTTCTATTAGGGCACTGAATCCAGGAAATGTGAAGAAAGTTCACAAGCAGCAAATATTTAGCATAATCAGGACAGTTCCTTTATCTGTGCGTCTCATGATTCTGGCAAAAGGAATGAAGTGAAGTTGCTCAGTCGTGTCCAACTCTGCGACCCCGTGGACTCTAGCCCGCCAGGCTCCTCTGTCCATGGGATTCTCCAGGCAAGAATACTGGAGTGGGTTGCCATTTCCTTCTCCAGGGGATCTTCCCAACCCAGGGATCAAACCTGGGTCTCCCGCATTGGAGGCAGACACTTTAACCTCTGAGCCACCAGGCAAAAGGAATAAGCAGTCTAGTTTGCAATCAGCCAGTTTCCTTCCAAAATATTTCATTTCCAAAGAGAGTTTTCCAAAATTTCGGGTTCCTTCAGCTGATCACCCCACTGAAGCGCTGAATGTGCCCCTCAGACCCTTCTGGGGCTAATGCTGACATGCTGTAGACCTGTGGGTAACAGGCAGAAAGGGACTTCCCCAATGACCTTTGGCCTCAAAACCATATGAATCTTTTGCTTTCCTGAGGAAGGCTTTCCATTATGAAAAAGAATAACTACCAGGGCTAGAGTAGATGCTTACGTGGCTTTGAACCACTTGTACCTGACTGTCGGCTTGTTATTTTTAGTTCAGCTGTGAAGTTTAGCTTTGGCAGTTCTACTGCATTCTTTACATCTAAAATTTGAATTGAAATTTGTTCTTTGGGGACAAATTTCCTCATTTTTACTGAGCAAATTGGCAAATGTTAGTTCTTATAGTGTGATTGGTAGTTTAGTCGCAAAGTCGTGTCCGACTCTTGTGTCCCCAAGGACTGCAGCCTGCCAGATTGCTCTGTCCATGGAATTTTCCAGGCAAGAATATTGGAGTGGGTTGCTATTTCCTTCTCCATCTTATAGTGTAACAAGACTTAAATAGAATAATAATACCAGCAGCTCACCTTCAAGACGGAGGAAAATCTCTTCTTCAGTGAAGAGACAAAGACATGGTTATTATAGAAAATGCAATGAGAACGTTTCCCCTTGTGTAAATTCAATGTTGTGATTTTTCTGTGCCTGGAACATCATTTGGTTATGTGTGCACACATGCTGCCGTCCCCTGTTCTGTGTTACAGTTGTTAGAATTGATGCAAAACACCAGACCCCACCCCCTCCCCACCCCCTCAGTGAGCCTAGGTGCCTTGGGGCATAGCCATCCTTCCAGGGGGCTTAACCAGGCCTCTTAAAAAGGAAGAGTCAGCTTTATTCAGGATTAAGGCTCAATTTTCTGTTTGTGAAGGGATCATAGACTTTAAAAATTAGTTGTTTAATTTAGAGTGTATCAAGGAAAATATTCTACATCTCTTTCAACAAAATGATACAAGAGAAAGTGTCCTCTGGTCATTTCTGTCAGTTTTGAGCATAATGCCTTAGTCTGTCATTTCTACTTAGCTTCCTTGTCATCTTTTTCTCTCCTCAACATTTATAAGAAGAGCTACACATTAAAATATTGAAAATGAAAGGCATGTTACATTTTTTTAACATTCAGTTCAGTCACTCAGTCGTGTCCAACTCTTTGTGACCCATGAACCACAGCACGCCAGGCCTTCCTGTCCATCACCAACTCCTTAAGTCCATCCAGACTCATGTCCATCAAGTTGATGATGCCATCCAACCATCTCATCCTCTATCATCCCCTTCTTCTCCTGTCCTCAATCTTTTCCAGCATCAGGGTCTTTCAAATGAGTCAGCTCTTCACATGAGGTGGCCAAAGTATTGGAGTTCAGCTTCAACATCAGTCCTTCCAATAAACACTCAGGACTGATTTCCTTCAGAATGGACTGGTTGGATCTCCTTGCAGTCCAAGGGACTCTCAAGAGTCTTCTCCAACACCACAGTTCAAAAGCATCAGTTCTTTGGCGCTCAGGTTCCTTCATGGTCCAACTCTCACATCCATACATGACCACTGGAAAAACCATAGCCTTGACTAGACAAACCTTTGTTGACAAAGTAATGTCTCTGCTTTTTAATATGCTGTCCAGGTTGGTCTAAATTTCCTTCCAGAAGTAAGCATGTTTTAATTTCACTGCTGCAATCATCATCTGCAGTGATTTTGGATCCCAGAAAAATAAAGTCAGCCACTGTTTCCATTGTTTCCCCATCTATTTCCCATGAAATGATGGGACCAGATCCCATAATCTTCATTTTCTGAATATTGAGCTTTAAGCTAACTTTTCCACTCTCCTCTTTCACTTTCATCAAGAGGCTCTTTAGTTCTCTTCACTTTCTGCCACAAGGGTGGTGTCATCTGCATATCTGAGATTATTGATATTTCTCCTGGCAATCTTGATTCCAACTTGTGCTTCCTCTAGCCTAGTGTTTCTCATGATGTACTTTGCATAGAAGTTAAATAAGCAGGGTGACAATATACAGCCTTGACATACTCCTTTTCCTATTTGGAACCAGTCTGTTGTTCCATGCCCAGTTCTAACTGTTGCTTCCTGACCTGCATACAGGTTTCCCAAGAGGCAGGTCAGGTGGTCTGGTATGCCCATCTCTTTCAGAATTTTCCACAGTGTATTGTGATCCACACAGTCAAAGGCTTTGGCACAGTCAATAAAGCAGAAATAGATGTTTTTCTGGAACTCCCTTGCTTTTTTGATGACCCATCGGATGTTTGCAATTTGGTCTCTGGTTCCTCTGACTTTTCTAAAACCAGCTTGAACATCTGGAAGTTCACAGTTCACGTACTGCTGGAGCCTTGCTTGAAGAATTTTAAGCATTACGTTACTAGTATGTGAGATGAGTGCAGTTGTGCAGTAGCAAGGCTTTGACTCAGACGGTAAAGTGTCTGCCTACCGTGCAGGAGACAGTAAAGTGTCTGCCTACCGTGCAGAAGACCCGGGTTCGATCCCTGGGTTGGGAAGATCCGCTGGAGAAGGAAATGGCAACCCACTCCAGTAATCTTACCTGGAAAATTCCATGGACTACAGTAAATGAGGTCGCAGAGTCGGACACGACTGAGCAACTTCACTTTCAGAGCTTTCCTGTGGCTCAGATGGTAAAGCGTCTGCCTACCGTGAGGGAGACCTAGTTTCGATTCCTGGGTCGAGAAGATACCCTGGAGAAGGAAATGGCAACCCACTCCAGTACTCTTGCCTGAAGAACTCCATGGATTGTCTCCTGAGGAGCCTGGTAGCCTACAGTCCATGGACTCCCAAAGAGTCAGACATGACTTCACTTTCACTTTCACTTTGGCATTGCCTTTCTTTGGGATTGGAATGAAAATTGACCTATTCCAGTCCTGTGGCCACTGCTGAGTTTTCCATATTTGCTGGCATATTGAGTGGCATATTTTAACATTAAATGACTAATAAGTTATGGTCTCGCTATTGTTAAATACTACTTGCAACATTTATTTAGTGTTCTTAAAATCTTGATAGCTTTAATTTTGTGTTTTGATTTCAGTTTGCAAATATTTATAACCAGCCTAACAGCTAATTCTGTTTTGCAACAAACATGACAAAGAGATTAAAAAGACTAAAGCATGAGCATAACAAAATAATCATGTCCTTCATGGTTTGGACCTTAATCCAAGTGCCCTTAATAGGCTCCCACTGGCAGCATGACCTAGAGTCCAGATCAATAGCCTAATCAGCTTGCAAAGAAGAAAGCAAGCCCAAACTCCCCCATTAGGGGTATTCCTGCGCATCCCAAAGCATCCATAATTCAAAGGAAATTCCCTTCCTCCCTAATTCAAAAGAAGAGATGATGAAGACCAATACCTTGGTAGAAAACTGGTAATAGGATATAGAAAAGCAATTCACAGAATATAGTTGTCCAAAATGTACTATGAAACAACCCTCACTTCACATTTAATAAGGAAAAAGAACTATTAATTATATATTATGTTTTATCTGTCAAGCTGTGGACTTCTAGTGAAACTCTAAATTAGTAAAAACTATCCAAAAGCAGCTTGGCAATAAGTGCCAAAAATTAAAAAAAAAAAAAACAAACAAAACTTTGACCTAGCATTTCCAGTTCTAGGATTCCACTCTTAGGAAGTGACCAGAGATGTAGAGATGTGGAAAATGATTCATGTACAAAAGTGAGCATTATACAGTTCTTAAAATATAGAAAATTAGAAGCAATGTTCATGTCCACATGTAAATTAATAGTTGCATAATTTATGGAATATCCTTATGGTGTAATATTATACAGCTATTAAAATACCATTTTCAGAGAACATTGAATATTATAGGAAATGCTCATGGCATAACTTAAATGAATATAAATACATGATAAATATATAATATTATATATGTATGCAGGAAAGAAGTGTATTAAGTATTTATGATAGTTATTTCTAGGTCTTGCACTTATGAATATTCATTTTTATTTTCTCCTTTATACTTTTCTTAATTGTCAGTGTTTTATTATAAACATGCAATCTACTTTTAACAGAAAAACACTAAATTTTATTTTAATATCTAACAACTTCAAGGGGGAAAACCTGTGAAACACTATTAATACATTGCACTTTCAGAATATATTAGATTTTGATAAAGGTTTTGTTGTCAATTCCAAACTTATGCTTTAAATTTAGCTTTGTGGAATAAAATTCTCAGTTTTAGGAAGTGACACTTTAGCATTTGTTATTCTATTGGGAAATTTTACCAGACTAATCCTCAGCTCAAACTAGTAGAGATTGATGGGCACATATGTTGAGCAATGCACAGAGTTTTCACAGGAACAGAAACATTTGGAGAGATTGATAGAGCAATTCTTTTCAGACAATATATACTTTACTTTTCTACAAATTCACACTAAAACAAAAACACAGTTTTGTTAGCTTGATCTTTTCTTTCTCTATTTGTTTTGGGAAAAAAATGTCTTCTGAATTTTCATGTCTATAAAATAGTGCTTTGGAAGAAGCAAGCATAAAATTCATGAATAAAATGTTCCTTGATCATATGAACGGCCCTAAGGAATGTGTTTAATTATGTCATGTCTTAGATTTTACCTTTTAGAAATTAGGATAATATTCACATTATTACTACTATGGCTTCAAATTTTGTGTTTCAAAGAGGACTGATATTCTCATTATGTCCAGGAGGCTTTGCAATCATCCTGCTCTCTTTCAACCATAATAGTGCCAAAAGACTTTCTGAACTACCTATCTAGTTACATGCTTCTTTTCTTAGGCATCTTTAAACTCTCCCCTTGCTTTCAGGATAGTCGTAAACACCTTCAGTTCAGTTCAGTTCAGTCACTCAGTCATGTCTGACTCTTTGCAACCCCAGGGACTGCTCAGACCAGGTTTCCCTATCTACCACCAACTCACGGAGCTTACTCAAACTCATGTCCATTGAGTCAGTGATGCAGTCCAATCATCTCATCCTCTGTTGCCTCCTTCTCCTACCTTCAGTCTTTCCCAGCATCAGGATATTTTCAAATGAGTCAGCTCTTCTCATCAGGTGGCCAAACTATTGGAATTTCAGCTTCAACATCAGTCCTTCCAACGAATATTCAGGACTGATTTCCTTTAGGATGGACTGGTTGGATCTCCTTGCAGTCCAAAGGACTCTCAAGAGTCTTTTCCAACACCACAGTTCAAAAGCATTAATTCTTTGGCACTCACCTTTCTTAATACACCAACTCTCACATTCAAACATGACTACTGCAAAAACCATAGCTTTGACTAGATGGACCTTTGTTGACAATGACAAAGTAATATCTCTGCTTTTTAATATGCTGACCAGATGGTCAATACTGAAATCAGATTGACTGTATTCTTTGCAGTCAAAGATGGAGAACTCTATATAGTCAACAAAAGAAGACCAGGAGCTGACTCTGGATGGGATTATGAACTCTTTATTACCAAATTCAGACTTAAATTGAAGAAAGTAGGGAAAACCACTAGACCATTCAGGTATGACCTAAATCAAATCCCTTACAATTATATGGTGGAAGTGAGAAATACATTCAAGGGACTGGATCTGATAGAGTGCCTGAAGAACTATGGACAAAGATTCATGACATCATACAGGAGGCAGGGATCAAGACTATCCCCAAGAAAAAGGCAAAATGGTGGTCTGTGGAGGCCTTAAAAAAATAGCTGTGAAAAGAAAAGAAACAAAAGGCAAAAGAGAAAAGGAAAGATATAGCCATTTGAATGCAGAGTTCCAAAGAATACCAAGGAGAGATAAGAAAACCTTCCTCAGTGATCAATCCAAAGAAATAGAGGAAAACAAGAGAATGACAAAGACTAGAGATCTCTTCAAGACAATTAGAGATACCAAGGGAACATTTCATGCAAACACAGGCACAGTAATGCACAGAAGTTGTACGGACCCAAGAGAAGCAGAAGATATTAAGAAGAGCTGGCAAGAATACACAGAAGAACTGTACAAAAAGATCTTCATGATCCAGATAATCACTATGGTGTGATCACTCACCTAGAGCGAGACATCCTGGAATCTGAAGTCAAGTGGGCCTGAAGAAACATCATTACGAGCAAAGCTAGCGGAGGTGATAGAATTCCAACTGAGCTATTTCAAGGCCTATAAGATGATGCTGTAAAGGTGCTGCACTCAATATGCCAGCAAATTTGGAAGGCTCAGCAGTGGCCACAGGACTGGAAAAGGTCAGTTTTCATTCCAATCCCAAAGTAAGGCAATACCAAAGAATGCTCAAACTACCACACAAATGCATTCATTACACACGCTAGCAAAGTAATGCTCAAAGTTCTCCAAGCTATGCTTCAGCAATATGTGAACCGTGAACTTCCAGATGTTCAAGCTGGTTTTAGAAGAGGTAGACAAACCATGGATCAAATTGCCAACATCCATTGGATCACTGAAAAAGCAAGAGAGTTCCAGAAAAACATCTATTTCTGCTTTAGTGACTATGCCAAAGCTTTTGACTGTGGGGATCATAGCAAACTGTGGGAAATTCTTAAAGAAATGGAAATACCAGACCTGCCTCCTGAGAAATCTGTATGCACGGAGGAAGAAACAGGTAGAACTGGACATGGAGCAACAGACTGGTTGTAAATCAAGAAAGGAGTACATCAAGGCTGTACATTGTCACCCTGCTTATTTAACTTATATGCAGAGTACATTATGAGAAATGCTGGGCTGAATGAAGCACAAGCTGGAATCAAGATTGCCAAGTGAAATATCAATAACCTCAGATATGCAGATGACACCACCCTTATGGGAGAATGTGAAGAGAACTAAAGAGCTTCTTGATGAAAGTAAAAAGAGGAGAGTGATAAAGTTGTTTTAAAGCTCAACATCCAGAAAACTAAGATCATGCCATCTGGTCCCATCACTTCATGGCAGATAGAGGGGATACAATGGAAACAGTGGCAGACTTTATTTTTGGGAGGCTCCACAATCACTGCAGATGGTGACTACCACCAAGAAATTAACAGATGATTGCTTCTTGGGAGGAAAGTTATGACCAACCTAAACAGCATATTAAAAAGCAGAGAAACTACTTTGCCAACAGAAGTCCTTCTAATCACAGCTATGGTTCTTCCAGTGGTCATGTATGGATGTGAGATTTGGACTATAAAGAAAACTGAGCACCAAAGAATTGATGGTTTTGAACTGTGATGTTGGTGAGTCCCTTGGACTGCAAGGAAATCCAGTCCATCCTAAAGGAACTCAGTCCTGAATATTCAATGAAAGGTCTGATGCTGAAGCTGAAACTCCAGTACTGTGACAGTTCAGTTGCTCAGTCATGTCTGACTCTTTGCGACCCCATGAATCGCAGCACCCCAGGCCTCCCTGTCCATCACCAACTCCCGGAGTTCACTCAGACTCACATCCATCAAGTCCATAATGCCATCCAGCCATCTCATCCTTGTCATCCCCTTCTCCTGCCCCCAACCCTTCCCAGCATTAGAGTCTTTTCCAATCAGTCAACTCTTCCCATGAGGTGGCCAAAGTACTGGCGTTTCAGCTTTAGCATCATTCTCTCCAAAGAAATTCCAGGGCTGATCTCCTTCAGAATGGACTGGTTGGATCTCCTTGCAGTCCAAGGGACTCTCAAGAGGCTTCTCCAACACCACAGTTCAAAAGCATCAATTCTTCAGTGCTCAGCTTCCTTCACAGTCCAACTCTCACATCCATACATGACTACTGGAAAAAACATAGCCTTGACTAGATGGACCTTAGTCAGCAAAGTAATGTCTCTGCTTTTGAATATGCTATCTAGGTTGGTCATAACTTTTCTTCCAAGGAGTAAGCGTCTTTTAATTTCATGGCTGCAGTCACCATCTGCAGTGATTTTGGAGCCCCTCAAAATAAAGTCTGACATGGTTTCCACTGTTTCCCCATCTATTTCCCATGAAGTGATGGGACCAGATGCCATGATCTTTGTTTTCTTTTCTTTTTTTTTTCAGTTGCTAAAAATCTTTTATTTTATTTTATTTATTTATTTTTTTAATTACAATACTGTATTTGTTTTGCCATACATTGACACAAATCAGCCATAGGTGAACACAATCTCCCCATGCCAAAGCCCCCTCCCACCTCCCACCCCACATCCTCTACTTGAATCATCCTGTGCATCAGCCCCATGCATCCTACATCCTACATTGAACATAGATTGGCGCTTCGTTTCTTACAAGAAAATATACATGTTTCATTGCCATTCTCCCAGACCATCCCACCCTTTCCCTCTCCCTCAGAGTCCAAAAGTCCACTCTATACTTCTGTGTCACTTTGTTGTCTCACATATAGGGTCATCATTACTGTCTTCTATATTCCATATATATGTGTCAGTATACTGTATTGGTGTTTTTCTTTCTGGCTTACTTCACTCTGTATAATCAGTTCCAATTTCATCCATCTCATTAGAACTGAGTCAAATTTATTCTTTTTAAGGGCTGAGTAGTATTCCATTCTGTATATGTACCACAGCTTTCTTATCCAATCATCTGCTGATGGACATCTAGGTTGCTTCCATGTCCTGGCTATTATAAACAGTGCTGCAATAAACATTGGGGTACATGTGTCTCTTTCAATTCTGGTTTCCTTGGTGTGCATGCCCAGCAGTGGGATTGCTGGGTCATAAGGCAGTTCTATTTGCAATTTTTTAAGGAATCTCCACACTGTTTTCCATAATGGCTGTACTAGTTTGCATTCCCACCAGTAGTGTAAGAGGGTTACCTTTTCTCCACATCCTCTCCAGCATTTATTGCTTGTAGACTTTTGGATCGCAGCCATTCTGACTGGTGTGAAATGGTACCTCACTGTGGTCTTGATTTGCATTTCTCTGATAATGAGTGATGTTGAACATCTTTTCATGTGTTTGTTAGCCATCCGTATGTCTTCTTTGGAGAAATGCCTATTTACTTCTTTGGCCCATTTTTTTATTGGATCATTTATTTTTCTGGAGTTGAGCTGCATAAGTTGCTTATATATCTTTGAGATTAGTTGTTTGTCAGTTGTTTCATTTGCTATTGTTTTCTCCCATTCAGAAGGCTGTCTTTTCACCTTGCTTATAGTTTCCTTTGTTGTGCAGAAGCTTTTAATTTTAATTAGATCCCATTTGTTTATCTTTGCTTTTATTTCCAGTATTCTGGGAGTTGGATCATAGAGGATCCTGCTGTGATTTATGTTGGAGAGTGTTTTACCTATGTTCTCCTCTAGGAGTTTTATAGTTTCTGGTCTTACATTTAGATCTTTAATCCATTTTGAGTTTATTTTTGTGTATGGTATTAGAAAGGGGTCTAGTTTCATTCTTTTACAAGTGGTTGACCAGTTTAATGTTGAGTTTTAAGCCAACTTTTTCACTCTCCTCTTTCACTTTCATCAAGAGGCTTTTTAGTTCCTCTTTACTTTCTGCCATAAAGGCGGTGTCATCTGCATATCTGAGATTATTGATATTTCTCTCGGCAATCTTGATTCCAGCTTGTGTTTCTTCCAGTCCAGCGTTTCTCATGATGTACTCTGCATAGAAGTTAAATAAGCAGGGTGACAATATACAGCCTTGACATACTCCTTTTCCTATTTGGAACCAGTCTATTGTTCCATGTCCAATTCTAACTGTCACTTCCTTACCTGCATACAGATTTCTCAAGGAGCCACCCCACATCCAAGGAGCTGTGGCTGCGTGGGTGCAGGTGGGCCTAGAGGAGCTATCCCACGTTGAAGATCAGGTACAGTGGCGGTAAGGAGATACCCCTCATCCAAGGTAAGGAGCAGTGGCTGTGCTTTGCTGGAGCAGCCATGAAGAGATACCCCACGCCCGCCCAAGGTAAGAGAAACCTAGGTAAGATGGTAGGTGTTGCAAGAGGGCATCAGAGGACAGACACACTGAAACCATACTCACAGAAAACTATTTAATCTAATCACAGTACTCTGACAACCTGATGTGAAAACCTGACTATTTGAAAAGACCCTGATGCTGAAAGATTGAAGGCGGAAGGAGAAGGAGATGACAGAGGATGAGATGGTTGGATGGCATCACTGACTCAATGCACATGAGTTTAAGCATGCTCCAAGAGTTGGCAATGGACAGGGAGGCCTGGCATGCTATAATCCATGGGGTCACAGAATCAGACACGACTGACTGACTGAACTGAACTAGGTTAGCCATAATTTTTCTTTCACAGAGCAAGTGCCTTAATTTCATGGCTGTAGTCACCATCTGCAGTGATTTTGGAGCCCAAAAAGATAAAATCTCTCACTGTTTCCCCATTCCTTTGCCATGAAGTGATGGGACCAGATGGCATGATCTTAGCTTTCTGGATGTTGAGTTTTAAGCCAACTTTTTCACTCTCCTCTTTCACTTTCATTATGAGGCTCTTTAGTTCTTTGCTTTCTACTATAAGTGTGGTGTCATCTGCATATCTGATACTATTGATATTATTGATATTATTGATATTTCTCCCTGCAGTTTTGATTCCAGGTTGTTTTTCATCCAGTCCAGCATTTCTCATGATGTACTCTGCATATAAGTTAAATAAGCAGGATGATAATATACAGCCTTGATGTACTCCTTTCCCAATTAGGAACCAGTCTGTTGTTTCATGTCCAGTTCTAACTGTTGCTTCCTGACCTGCATACAGGTTTCTCAAGAGGCAGGTCAGGTATTTCCATTTCTTTAAGAATTTTCCACAGTTTGTTATGATCCACATAGTCAAAGGCTTTGGCATAGTCAATAAAACAGAAGTAGATGTTTAGTTGGTAAAGAATCAGCCTGCAATGCAGGAGACCTGGGTTCAATTCCTGAGTTGAGAAGATCCCCTGGAGAAGGGAAAGGCTACCCACTCCAGTATTCTGGCCTGGAGAATACCATGGACTGTATAGTCCATGGGGTTGCAAAGAGTCAGATGTGACCGAGTGACCTTAACTTTCACTTTCACTTTTGGAGAAGGAAATGGCAACCCACTCCAATATTCTTGCCTGGAGAATCCCATGGACTAGGAGCCTGGTGGGCTACAGTCCATGGGGTCGCAAAGAGTGGGACAGGACTGAGCGACTTCACTTTCACTTTCACTTTCAGATGTTTTTCTGAAACTGTCTTGCTTTTTGATAACCAACATGAGAGAGTCAATTCTGAGGCAAGGTGATAAGAAGTCCTCAGTTCACCAGGAGGAGAATGGTATCTGGGCTCTAGAAATGGAGATTGGGGTCTGGGATTCTCAGGGAGGCAGAAGGGACCAACATCTTTTTTCTCTACATTCCCTTAGTCTTAGTCACATAAAATGCTTTTTTCTTTAAGCCTGGAACTGATGATTACACAACAAACAAGGCAGTTTAAACTCTGTACTAAGGATTACAACAGTGTATCCTGCTTGAGGACAGTTTCTCCTTCCTGCAAACCTTCTGGCTAATCCTTTTATTTTAAAATGTAAATTATGAGAGTGGGTCAACCTTGAGACATTCTGTTGAATGTCTTCTTTGAATGTAATGTAATGTCTTCCATTACATTTACTGTAATAATTAATTAAAAGTATATAACTCCCTTGCTAACACTGGGGGTAGGGTGGCATTCTCTGACCCCTTCTGATGTCTGTGTCAGAATCTTTCTCTGTTCCTTTTCTTACCTTAATACAACTCTGCTACACAAAACCTCTGGAGTGATCAAGCCTGGTCCCTGGTCCCTGGTCCCTGGTCCCTGGTCCCTGGACCCTGATCCCGAAGCTAAATCTTCTTCAGAGATCAGGAATCCAACATTGTTCACCATCAGCTATCAAACAAATGTTGGCAATTTGATCTCTGGGTCCTCCGCCTTTTCTAAAACCAGCTTGAACATCTGGAAGTTCACAGTTCACATACTGTTGAAGCCTGGCTTGGAAAATCTTGAGCATTATTTTGCTACTGTGTGAGATGAGTGCAACTGTGCAGTAGTTTGAGCATTCTTTAGCATTGCTTTTCTTTGGGATTGGAATGAAAACTGGCCTTTTCCAGTCCTGTGGCCACTGCTGAGTTTTCCAGATTTGCTGGCATACTGAGTGCAGCACTTTCATAGCATCATCTTTTAGGATTTGAAATAGCTCCACTGGAATTCCATCACCTCCAGTAGCTTTGTCCATAGTGATGCTTCCTAAGGCCCACTTGACTTCACATTCCAGGATGTCTGGCTCTAGGTGAGTGATCACACCATAGTGACTATCTGGGTCATGAAGATCTTTGTATAGTTCTTTGTATTCTTGCCAGCTCTTCTTAATATCTTTTGCTTCTGTTAGGTCCATACATTTCTGTCCCTTATTGTGCCCATATTTGATGAAATGTTCCCTTGGTATCTCTAATTTTCTTGAAGAGATCTCTGGTCTTTTCCATTCTATTGTTTTCCTCTATTTCTTTGCATTGCTTTTAAGGATTTACAGCTTATGTCCTCTGCCCAAACTTCTGTCCCTCCTTCCCACTTCTCTTTCTCTTCCACTCTTGAAACTGTATTCCAGCTATGGAAATTTTCCAAATAACTGGGCTCTTTCCAGATTTGTCTTAGTTCACTGTTCCTTCTGCATCAAATTCATATCCCTAGCTTCTGTGGCTAGCAAGAAACCAGCTTCATCCTGTAAGATTCATCACCAATGTAACTGTCTTAGTGAAATGTTGCCTACTTGCCCCAGGATAGTTTTTCCATCTTTGTTCCCACAGCCCCCTCCTCACAGCTTCCACTGTAGCATTTATTGTACTGCTATGTACATATATAATTGTTCATGTATGGTTGTGCTCTCCACCGTACTGTAGACTTTGTGATGATGGGAATGGTGTGTTTCCCATTGCTATTCAAGTCTAGTGCTGGAACCAAAGGATGAGGCAGGCTGTAGCAGGAACCCAGTGTTGGATGGGTGGTTTATTTTCGCTACTATGAATCCCCTTTAGTTCTAAGCATATGGACTTCCCATGCCTGGCTCACCTTTCTTACTGGGGAAGGGGAAGGAGAAAACTGAGGCTGGGGACTGGGCAGAGGGTGAAGTTCCTAGTAGCAGTATATCTTTTCCAATTATATTCAGTACCTTTAATAAATACATTCCTTTCTCTCTACTATTTCTTGAGATCCCAGGGCTCTGATAAATGAAAAGCAGCTCTCCTGACTATAAAACATTTGAGGAAACTGCTGGGCTGATAATAACTAATGTTATTAAGCATTCACTATGTGCCAGGCATTCTTCTAAGTGCTTTACATATATTAACGCACTTAATCCTCAGCTCCATGAGAGAGGAATCATTAGTGCAGATGAGGAAATGCAGACACAGTTAATAAAACTTGCTTAAATATATATTGTAAGTAAGCGGCAGAGCTGGGAGTCAAACCCAGGCAATATGATCCAGGTTCCTACAGCTCTCTGCCAGCCATGATCAAGGGCACATTGTCCTCAGAACTACTGCCACCTTCTCTAACTGTTAGCCCCTGAACACTTAGTTCTTGGGGTTCAAGATAGCACTAGCAGAACATAGCTGTTTTCTAAACTAGTTTTCTTCAAAGTCCAGGGAACAGCTTACCAAGTTCATGTAACCTTTTAGCCTCTGCTCCTCTTACTCTTATTATTCTTCCTACCCTTGTTACCCTGCTTTTCTTTCCTTTGCTCCCATTTATACAATATAGCCAGCTGATCTTAAAATATACAAATCTGATCACGCTACTTCCCAGCAAAATGGTCCTTCAGTATCACCCACTGCTTTGGTGATGATGTCCAAACAGCTGAGCATAAAATGAAAAACCTTGCATGAAACGGGCACATGTCAGAGCTGGGCTTGGTAGAAGCCAGAAACAAAGGAGGAGATTAGAACATAATAAGACCCTGAGGGAAGTTTCCAGGATGTGAGGCTCACATACATATATGCCCTAACTGACCCAGAATTTCTCCAAATCCACTGGGTTCTCGCACACATTTCATATGTTGTTCCCTACCTGACCCATGCTTCTTTTCCAGACAAAGTTTTATTTATACTACTGGGCAAGGTCAGACCACAAAAGCCTGGTCCAAACTGAAGGACCTGAGAGAGTAGCTGCTTAGTCTTGGTTTAATTTGTTTCACAGGATTGGGCAGAGGAAGAAGTTAAATAGAGATGTAGCCACAGCAAAGGCCTCAGCTGGTGCTATGCTGTATCATTTTCCTGTGGCTGCTGGAACAAATTACTATCAAATGGGTGGCTTAAAGTAATACACTTATTTTCTCTCACTTTCTAGAAGAAGCCTTAAATCAGGCCGAAGTCAGAGTGTCTGCAGGACTACCCTCCTTCTGGACACTCCAGGGGAAAATCCACCCCTTTCCTCTTCCTGGTTTATAACCTTATCACTCCAGTTTCTGCCTCTGTCTTCACATTACCTTCTCCTCACATGATTCAATTTAGGGCCCACCCTGATAATGCAAAGTCATCTCTCAATCATTAAACCCCAAGTTAATCACATCTATGAAGATCTGATTCTCATAAAATAATATTTACAGGTTCTAGGGATTAGATTGCTGGGAGAAATATCATTAACCTCAGATATGCAGATGACACCACCCTTATGGCAGAAAGTGAAGAGGAGAGTGAAAAAGTTGGCTTAAAGCTCAACATTCAGAAAACAAAGATCATGGCATATGGTCCCATCACTCCATGGGAAATAGATGGAGAAACAGTGGAAACAGTGTCAGACTTTATTTTGAGGGGCTCCAAAATCACTGCAGATGGTGACTGCAGCCTTGAAGTTAAAAGACGCTTACTCCTTGGAAGAAAAGTTATGACCAACCTAGATAGCATATTCAAAAGCAGAGACATTACTTTGCCGACTAAGGTCCATCTAGTCAAGGCTATGTTTTTTCCAGTAGTCATGTATGGATGTGAGAGTTGGACTGTGAAGAAGGCTGAGCACGGAAGAATTGATGCTTTTGAACTGTGGCTGAGGAGGTATAGTGATTTACCAATCAGATCACCCCTTTAAGACCAAAGTTTTCAACCCCAGCTGCCAGCTCTGTTACCTGCTGAAAGCTCAAAGTTGAGTTTTTCCCCTGCAAATCACCTTCCTCCAAAGGGGTCCCAATGCCTCCATTATCAGAGGCAGACTGATTTATCAATTCAAGAGGCTTGGAGAAGCCTCTTGAGAGTCCCAGGGACTGCAAGGAGAGCCAACAAGTCCATTCTGAAGGAGGTCAGCCCTGGGATTTCTTTGGAAGGAATGATGCTAAAGCTGAAACTCCAGTATTTTGGCCACCTCATGTGAAGAGTTGACTCACTGGAAAAGACTTTGATGCTGGGAGGGATTGGGGGCAGGAGAAGAAGGGGACGACCGAGGATGAGATGGCTGGATGGCATCACTGACTCGATGGACGTGAGTCTGAGTATACTCTGGGAGTTGGTGATGGACAGGGAGACCTGATGTGCTGCGATTCATGGGGTCGCAAAGAGTTGGACAAGACTGAGCGACTGAACTGAACTGAACTGAACTGAGGAATTAGGACTTGATATCTCTGGGGGACTATTTTTCAGCCTACCACATGGGAGCTCTGGAAGTCAGATTACCCGCCAGCGTTACCCTCCATCAGGGGTAATGCAGTTAAGTTTCTTCATGCTTGAATTGATAAATCAGTCTGCCTCTGATAATGGAGGCATTGGGACCCCTTTGGAGGAAGGTGATTTGCAGGGAAAAACTCAACTTTGAGCTTTCAGCAGGTAACATAGCTGGCAGCCGGGGTTGAAAACTTTGGTCTTAAAGGGGTGATCTGATTGGTAAATCACTATACCTCCTCAACCTACAACCTTTTATGGCCTGTAACTATGCCACCATTGCTGATTTCTGGGGTTTATTTCTAACTGTATCATGAAGCCTTCTATAACCCTGGCTGTTGCCTACCACAAGGGTATAATTTAAATGTAACTTTTTAAACCTTCCTACATCTTGCCGTTCTCCACCTTCTCTGCAGAATAAGTCTTTCTCTTTCCTGTTGTTGCCATGTTACTTTATTCATATCTCTTCTGGTATGTACTTATACTCATTGTGTAATGATTAATATTCATAGGTACATCATCCCTTACTAGACTATTAGCTCCTTAAGGGTAGAGTACCTGATTTGTTCCTATTTGTACTTATCTCAGTATCTGGCAGGTAGTAGATGTTCACAAATGTTTAATGAATGAACTAACAAAAGTAGCTTAAAGCAGCCACTGTCTGTCTCTTCATCAACTGGTGAAGCAGACGGAACAGCCAACTGTGTGAACGAAAGCCATCAAGCATGTCCAACAAAAGTGACTGAGTGTGTGTCGGGAGGCAGTAAAGTAAACAATATCTCAAGGGTCACAGCTGTTTCACTCTGCCTTTCAGCCAAGAAATGCCATGATTTACTATCTGCTCTTGCCAAGGATGAAGAAATAAAGTCATAAACAAAAAGTGAAAGAGTGAGGAATTACTCAGTTTGGATGGACAGGTCAATCTGCTTGCCCACCTGTGGCCAAGTGAGCATGATCAAAAAATAATATACTTTCCCCTTCTATCCCATTTCATAGTCTTTATTCTTTAATAAAAAGGAAGGGATATATGATGAGAAATAGAGCGTCAAACCTGATATCACTAACAAAGTCAGTTTTATACACAGATAATAGTGGGTATCCCCAACATTATAGGGATTGTATCAAAATTTCTCCCTCAGACATACACCTTCTTGCTTCAGGTTGCTAACTTCTAAGAGCATGCCTATGCATATCCATTTCACAGGGACATTAGAGGAACTTAACAGATGAGGAATGAATTAATGTAGAAATGCTTACCATAGGCACATGGTGTGAGCCTAATAAATGTTTTTCTTTTCTTTATTTTCCTGTTACAGTTTTAGCCCAACAACGAGTAATTTATTAATGTGGAAGATGTGGAGAAATAAACTTAATAGGGCAGTTAGTACGAGTTCTATTTTGAAATTTTACATTGCTTTAAAGTAACATCAGTTCAGTTCAGTCACTCAATCGTATCTGATCTCGGCGACCCCATGAATTGCAGCACCCCAGGTCTCCCTGTCCATCACTAACTCCCAGACTTCACTCAGACTCACATCCATCAAGTCCATAATGCCATCCAGTAATCTCATCCTCTGTCATCCCCTTTTCCTCCTGCCCCTAATTCCTCCTAGCATGAGTCTTTTCCAGTGAGTCAACTCTTCGCATGAGGTGGCCAAAGTACTGGAGTTTCAGCTTTAGCATCATTCCTTCCAAAGAAATCCCAGGGCTATCTCCTTCAGAACGGACCTGTTGGATCTCCTTGCAGTCCAAGAGACTCTCAAGTGTCTTCTCCAACACCACAGTTCAAAAGCATCAATTCTTTGGTGCTCAGCCTTCTTCACAGTCCAACTCTCACATCCATACATGACTACTGGAAAAAACATAGCCTTGACTAGATGGACCTTAGTCGGCAAAGTAATGTCTCTGCTTTTGAATATGCTATCTAGGTTGGTCATAACTTCCCTTCCAAGCAGTAAGCGTCTTTTAATTTCATGGCTGCAGTCACCATCTTCAAGGATTTTGGAGCCCCCAAAAATAAAGTCTAACACTCTTTCCACTGATTCCCCATCTATTTCCCATGAAGTGATGGGACCAGATGCTATGATGCTCGTTTTCTGAATGTTGAGCTTTAAGCCAACTTTTTCACTCTCCTCTTTCACTTTCATCAAGAGGCTTTTAAAATCCTCTTCACTTTCTGCCATAAGGATGGTGTCATTTGCTTATCTGA
Organism: Nanger dama; assembly: GCA_917880005.1. NCBI lineage: Eukaryota > Metazoa > Chordata > Mammalia > Artiodactyla > Bovidae > Nanger > Nanger dama. The sequence continues at coordinate 20,401,885 of CAKJTW010000025.1, read as the reverse complement.
GGTTATTGATGTTTCTCCTAGCAATCTTGATTCCAGCTTGTGCTTATTCCAGCCCAGCGTTTCTCATAATGTATTCTGCATATAAGTTAAATAAGCAGGGTGACAATATACAGCCTCGACATACTCCTTTTCCTATTTGGAACCATTCTGTTGTTCCATGTCCAGTTCTAACTGTTGCTTCCTGGCCTGCATATAGGTTTCTCAAGAGGCAGGTCAGGTGATCTGGTATTCCCATCTCTATCAGAATTTTCCAGTGTATTGTGATCCACAGAGTTAAAGGCTTTGGCATAGTCAATAAAGCAGAAAGAGATGTTTTTCTGGAACTCTCTTGCTTTCTCCATGATCCAGTGGATGTTGGCAATTTAATCTCTGGTTCCTCTGCCTTTTCTAAAACCAGCTTGAACATCAGGGAGTTCACGGTTCACGTATTGCTGAGGTCTGGCTTGGAGAATTTTGAGCATTACTTTACTAGCGTGTGAGATGAGTACAATTGTGCGGTAGTTTGAACATTCTTTGGCATTGCCTTTCTTTGGGATTTGAATGAAAACTGACCTTTTCCAGTCCTGTGGCCATTGCTGAGTTTTCCAAATTTGCTGGCATATTGAGTGTAGCACTTTCACAGCATCATCTTTCAGGATTTGAAATAGCTCTACTGGAATTTCATCACCTCCACTAGCTTTGTTTGTAGTGATTATTTCTAAGGCCCACTTGACTTCACATTCCAGGATGTCTGGCTCTAGGTGAGTGATCACACCATTGTGATTATCTGGGTCGTGAAGATCTTTTTGTACAGTTCTTCTGTGTATTCCCACCACCTCTTCTTAATATCTTCTGCTTCTTTTAGGTCCATACAATTTCTGTCCTTTATTGAGCCCCTCTTTGCATGAAATGTTCCCTTGGTATCTCTAATTTTCTTGAAGAGATGTCTAGTCTTTCCCATTCTGTTGTTTTCCTCTATTTCTTTCCATTGATCGCTAAGGAAGGGTTTCTTATCTCTTGCTAATCTTTGGAACTCTGCATTCAGATGCTTATATCTTTCCTTTTCTCCTTTGCTTTTTGCTTCTCTTCTTTTCACAGCTATTTGTAAGGCCTCCTCAGATAGCTATTTTGATTTTTTGCATTTCTTTTCCATTTGGATGGTTTTGATATCTGTCTCCTGTACAGTGTCACGAACCTCTGTCCATAGTTCATCAGGCACTCTATCAGATCTAGTCCCTTAAATCTATTTCTCGCTTCAACTGTATAATCAAGGGATTTGATTTAGGTCATACCTGAATGGTCTAGCGGTTTTCCCTACTTTCTTCAATTTAAGTCTGAATTTGGCAATAGGAGTTCATGATCTGAGCCACAGTCAGCTCCTGGTCTTGTTTTTGCTGATTGTATAGAGCTTCTCCATCTTTGACTGCAAAGAATATAATCAATCTGATTTTGGTGTTGACCATCTAGTGATGTCCATGTGTAGAGTCTTCTCTTGTGTTGATGGAAGAGGGTGTTTACTATGACCAGTGCATTTTCTTGGCAAAACTCTATTAGTCTTTGCCCTGCTTCATTCCGCATTCCAAGGCCAAATTTGCCTGTTACTCCAGGTGTTTCTTGACTTCCTACTTTTGCACTGCAGTCCCCTATAATGAAAAGGATATCTTTTTTGGATGTTAGTTCTAAAAGATCTTTTAGGTCTTCATAGAACCATTAAACTTCAGCTTCTTCAGCATTACTGGTTGGGGATAGACTTGGATTACTGTGATATTGAATGGTTTGCCTTGGAAACGAATAGAGATTATTCTGTCGTTTTTGAGATTGCATCCAAGTACTGCATTTTGGAGTCTTTTGTTGACCATGAAGGCTACTCCATTTCTTCTAAGGGATTCCTGCCCACAGTAGTAGATATATTGGTCATCTGAGTTAAATTTACCCATCCAGTCCATTTTAGTTTGCTGATATTAGAATGTCGACGTTCAATCTTGCCATCTCCTGTTTGACCACTTCCAATTTTCCTTGATTCATGGACCTTACATTCCAGGTTCCTATGCAATATTGCTCTTTACAGCATCGGGCCTTGCTTCTATCACCAGACACATCCACAGCTGGGTACAGTTTTTGCTTTGGCTCCATCCCTTCATTCTTTCTGGAGTTATTTCTCCACTGATCTCCGGTAGCATATTGGGCACCTACTGACTTGGGGAGTTCCTATTTCAGTATCCTATCCTTTTGCCTTTTTATACTGTTCATGGAGTTCTCAAGGCAAGAATACAGAAGTGGTTTGCCATTCCCTTCTCCATCGGACCACATTCTGTCAGACCTCTCCACCATGACCTGCCCATCTTGGACGACCCCACAGGGCATGGCTTAGTTTCATTGAGTTAGACAAGGCTGTGGTCCTAGTATGATTAGATTGACTAGTTTTCTGTGAATATGGTTTCAGTGTGTCTGCCCTCTGATGCCCCTTGCAACACCTACCATCTTACTCGGGTTTCTCTTACCTTGGGAGTGGAGTATCTCTTCACAGCTGCTCCAGCAAATGCAGCTGCTGCTTCTCACCTTGGACAAGGGGTATCTCCTCATGGCTGCCCCTCCTGACCTTGAACATGGAATCGTTCCTCTAGGCCCTCCTGCAACCATGCAGCCACCGATCCGTGGACGTGGGGTAGCTCCTCTCGGCCACTCCTGCGTTGTTGCAGCCTGGCACTCTCGGCCGCCGCCCCTGAACTCAGACATGGGGTAACGCCTCTTGGCCGCCGCCCCTCGGGCGTGGGGTCCTCCCGGCTTCTGCCTTGGGCGTGGGGTAGCTCCTCTCGGTCGCGCTCTGCGCCGTCGCAGCCGCCCGCGCTATGTGTGCCTTTGTGGCCGCCTGCGGTTCAAACAGTATGAAGCAGTTTTAAATGAAAAACTTTTTTCTATCCTCCTCTCAACAAACCTTTAGTTGGCACAATTATTCTAAACAATATACTGAAATCTGTTTTTCTCAATAATTCAATTTTAAATAATAACTATAAACTTTACCTACAAAATGTAAGAAATTTATACTACTTCTTCCCTACTACTTTTATTTGTATTGTTACTTAGTTCTATTGGTTTCATCTGTAGTTCTAAATAATATATACAGATATAGAGATTTACATATAAATTTCTACTTTTGTCATCATGTATATTGCTCCTTAACACCTACCATTTAAATAATGAAATTATAAATTTGCTGAACCTCCTACCTAGTGGTTTACAGGTAAAGTCATTGGCAGGGGAAGGGAGTCTGATTTGTTGTTGTTATCCAGTGCTAAGTCGTGTTTGACTGTTTGTGACCCCATGAACTGCAGCATGCTAGGCTTCCCTGTCCTTCACTATCTCCAGGAATATTCTCAAAGTCATGGACTTCGCTGGTGGCTCAGATGGTAAAGCGTCTGCCTGCAATGCAGGAGGCCAGGGTTCGATTCCTGGGTCGGGAAGACCCCCTGGAGATGGAAATGGCAACCCACTCCAGTACTCTTACCTTTAAAATCCCATGGGCAGACAGAGGAGCCTGGTAGGCTATAAAGTTCATGGGATTGCAAAGAACCAGATAGGACTGAGCGACTTCACTTTCACATGTCCATTGAGTCAGTGACGCCACTCAACCCTCTTATTCTCTGTCGCCCTCTTTTTTTCTAGCTCTCAAACTTTTCAGAATCAGAATCTTTTCCAGTGAGTCAGTTCTTTGTATCAGGTGGCTAAAATATTGCAGCTTCAGCATCAGTCCTTCCAATGAGTATTCAGGGCTGATTTTCTTTAGAACTGACAGGTTTGATCTTGTAGCATTTAGTTATTGCTGTGACTGATTTCAAGCTACTAACCTGACTTTACATTTCCTTTTGTAATTATATAATCATTTTTAATGCTTCTTCTATGGCTTGACCTTTCAACAAATCAATAAGCTGCACTTACAAAATTATGATAATGCAAGTGTTATTCAATATAGAATCAAATATTATGATTTCCCATGGAGAAAGAAAAATAATCTTGATGGAAATTAAATAGATAAGCAAATAAGCTAGAATTTTCAAATTCCAATTGTATTTTAGAAATAATTAAGCCTATCACTCTGTAGTAGAACATGACTCTTCCAAAATTCTAAAAGAAAATACAAGGAGGCAGGAGCAACAGATGACAGAAAATGAGTGTTAACTTTTACATAGTTTTGACCATGGGAGCATGCTGTTTTGCAAAACAATTAGAAGAACAAATGACAGTCTTAGCATTGTTAATAGTTACCACCAAAAAGAGGACAGAGAAAGTTATTTCATAACCACATTTAATAACCCCACAAAAGAAGTAACCAGAAATTTGGGTGGTGTTAAACAAAGGTGAGAGAGGTTTTTGGTTTTTACAAACATGTAAAACCATGCCTTCCTACCTGAAAAATTATTGGCCACTGCAGATCTGTGACTTCTCTAAGTACATGTAAATACTGAGATGCAAAATTGCCTCTCTTTTGACTCATTTCCCCTGCTGGTCTTCATTTGTTGGAATGGTAGAAGTTTCTGTGATGATTAAAAATTTTTGTTTCTTTTCTGCTCAGCTTCATTCAGTCATTCTTCAGACGTAGTCATTAGTTATATGTGCTGTTGAACACTTGCAATGTGACCAGAACAACTAGAAAAGGAATGCCTAGCTCTATTAATTTTAATTCAAATTAAAGCTAAAACCATGTGAGGCTGATGACTATGTACTGGCAGTACAGTTCTTAAAGGAGCCATCAGTTCAGTTCAGTCCAGTCGCTGGGTTGTGTCTGACTCTTTGCGACCCAAGGGACTGCAACACACATGACCTCCCTGTCCATCACTAACTCCCATCCATCACAAACTCATCTCCATTGAGTTGGTGATGCCGTCCAACCATTTCATCCCCTGTGGTCCCCTTCTCCTCGAGCCTTCAATCATTCCCATCATCAGTGTCTTTTCAAATATGTCAGTTCTTCACATCAGGTGGCCAAAGTATTGGAGTTTCAGCTTCAGCATCAGTCCTTCCAATGAATATTCAGGACTGATTTCCTTTAGAATGGACTGGTTGGATCTCCTTGCAGTCCAAGGGACTCTCAAGAGTCTTTTCCAATACCACAGCTCAAAATCATCAATTCTTCAGCTCTCAGCTTTACTTATAGTCCAACTATCACATCCATACATGACTACTGGAAAAATCATAACTTTGACTAGATTGACCTCTGTTGGCAAAGTAATGTCTCTGCTTTTCAACATGCTGTCTTGGTTGGTCATAACTTTTCTTCCAAGGAGCAAGTGTATTTTAATTTCATGGCTGCAGTCACCATCTGCAGTGATTTTGGAGATCAAAAACATAAAGCTTGTTACTGTTGCCACTGTTTCCCTGTCTGTTTGCCATGAAGTGATGAGACCATATGCCATGATTTTAGCTTTCTGGATGTTGAGTTTTAAGCCAACTTTTTCACTCTCCTCTTTCACTTTCATCAAGAGACGCTTCAGTTTTTCTTCATTTTCTGCCATAAGGGTGGTGTCATCTGCATATTTGAGGTTATTGATATTTCTCCCGCCAATCTTGATTCCAGCTTGTGCTTCTTCCAACCCAGGGTTTCTCATGATGTACTTTGCATATAAGTTAAATAAGCAGGGTGACAATATACAGCCTTGACGTACTCCTTTTCCTATTTGGAACCAGTCTGTTGTTACATGTCCAGTTCTAACTGTTACTTCCTGACCTGCATACAGGTTTCTCAAGAGGCAGATCAGGTGGTCTGATATGCCTGTCTCTTTCAGAATTTTTCACAGTTTGTTGTGATCCACACAGTCAAAGGCTTTGGTGTAGTCAATAAAGAAAATGTAGATGTTTATCTGGAATCCTCTTGCTTTTTTGATGATCCAGCAGTTATTGGCAATTTGATTTCTGTTTCCTTTGCCTTTCTAAATCCAGCCTGAACATCTGGAAGTTCATGGATCATGTACACTTGATGTCTGGCTTGAAGAATTTTTAGCATTACTTTGCTAGCTGTGGTGAGATGAGTGCAATTGTCTAGTATTTTAAGCGTTCTTTGTCATTTTTTTTTTTGAACTAGAATGAAAACAAGTTTTCCAGTCCTGTAGCCACTGCTGAGTTTTCCAAATTTGCTGGCATATTGAGTGCAGCACTTTCACAGCATCATCTTTTAGGATTTGAAATAACTCAGCTGGAATTCCATTACCTCTACTAGCTTTGTTCATAGTGATGTTTCCTAAGGCCCACTTGACTTCACACTCCAGAATGTCTGGCTCTAGATGAGTGATCAAACCATTGTGATTATCTGGATCATATGATCTTTTTGTATAGTTCTGTGCATTCTTGCCCTCTCTTCTTAATATCTTCTCTTTTTTCTAGGTCCATACCATTTCTGTCTTTATTGGCCTTATCTTTGCATGAAATGTTCCCTTGCTATCTCTAATTTTCTTGAAGAGATGTCTAGTCTTTCCTATTTTATTATTTTCCTCTATTTCTTTGCATTGATCACTGAGGAAGGCTTTTTTTTTTTTTTTTTAAATCTCTCCTTGCTATCCTTTGGAACTCTGCATTCAAATGGGTATATCTTTCCTTTTCTCCTTTGCCTTTCACTTCTCTTCTTTTCACAGCTATTTGTAAGGCCTCCCCAGACAACCATTTTGCCTTTTTGCATTTCTTTTTCTTGGGGATGGTCTTGGTCCCTGCCTCCTGTAGTGTCATGAACCTCCAGCCATAGTTCTTCAGGCACTCTATCAGATCTAATCCCTTGAATGTATTTCTTACTTCCATTGTATAATTATAGGTATTTGATTTTGGTCATACCTGAAAGATCTGGTGTTTTTTTCTACTTTCTTCAATTTAAGTCTGAATTTGGCAATAAGGAGTTAATGATCTGAGCCACAGTCAGCTCCAGTCTTGTTTTTGCTGATTGTATAGAGCTTCTCCATCTTTGGCTGCAAAAAATGTAATCAGTCTGATTTCAATATTGACTGTCTGGTGATGTCCATGTGTAGAGTCTTCTCTTGTTGGAAGAAGGTGTTTGCTATGACCAGTGTGTTCTCTAGCCAAAACTCTATTAGCTTTTGCCCTGCTTCATTCTGCACTCCAAGGCCAAATTTGCCTGTTACTAGGTATTTCTTTTTAAAACTTTTTAAAAAATTATTTATTTTAATTGGAGGCTAATAACTTTACAACATTGTAGTGGTTTTTGCCATACATTGACATGAACTAGGTATTCCTTGACTTCCTAGTTTTGCTTTCCAGTCTGCTATAATGAAAAGGATACTTTGTGTACACCAGGACCCAGAGACCCCACAGAGACTCAGACAAAACTGTGTTGGTGTATCTGCTGAGGAGGTACAGGTCAGCAGTGGACTGCTGCAGGGACTGGGGTTCTGGGGGCAGTAGACCTGGGTATGGCATAAGCCCTCTTAGAAGAGGTTACCAGTAACCCCACCATAGAGCTGCCAGAACTTATACAGGACTGGGAAGAAGCTTGTGTGTACCAGAACCCAGGTGAAAGGAGCTGTGACCCCATAAGAAACTGACCCAGACTTGCCCATGGGTCAGAGGCATGGGTCAACAATTGTTGGCTGCAGGGTTGGGGGCATTGAGGGTGGCAGTGGGGCTTTTGAAGGAGGTTGCCATTATCTTCATTACCTCCACCATAGTTTGACTCAATAGTGTCCGACTCTTTGTGACCCCATGGACTGTAACCTACTAGGCTTCTCCGTCCATGGGATTCTCTAGGCAAGAATACTGGAATGGATTGCCATTTCCTTCTCCAGGGGATCTTCCCAACCCAGGGATCGAACCTGGGTCTCCTGCATTGGAGGCAGAGGCTTTAACCTCTGAGCCACCAGGGAAGCCCTAGTTTGGCCTTAGGTCAAATAAAAGGATAGGAACATAGCCCCACCTTTCAACAGAAAATTTGATTAAAGATTTACTGAGCATTGCCCTACCCGTCAGTTTCCCCCTCAGTCAGTCTCTCCCATCAGGAAGTTTCCATAAGCCTATTATCCTTCTCCATCAGAGGGTAGACAGAATGAAAACCACAATCACAGAAAACTAATCAAACTTATCACATGGCCCACAGCCTTGTTAACTCAATGAAACTATGAGCTATGCCACGTAGGGCCACCCAAGATGGGATGGTCATGGTGGCAAGTTCTGACAAAATGTGGTCCACATGAGAAGGGCGTGGCAAACAATTTCAGTATTCTTGCCTTGAGAACCCCATGAACAGTATGAAAAGGCAAAAAGATAGGGCGCTGAAAGATGAACTCCTCAGGTAGTAGGTGTGCAATATGCTACTTGAGATCAGTGGAGAACTAACTCCAGAAAGAATGAAGAGACAGAGCCAAAGCAGAAACAATACCCAGCTGTGGATGTGGCTGGTGATGGAAATAAAGTCTGATGCTGTAAAGAGCCATACTGCATAGGAAACTGGAATGTTAGGTCTATGAATCAAGGCAAATTGGAAGTGGTCAAACAGGAGATGGCAAGAGTGAACCTCAACATTTTAGGAATCAGAGAACTAAAATGGACTAGAATGGATGAATTTAACTCAGATGATCATTATATCTACTACTGTGGGCAAGAATCCCTTAGAAGAAATGGAGTAGCCATGATAGTCAACAAATGCAGTACTTGGATGCAATCTCAAAATTGACAGAATGATCTCTGTTCATTTCCAAGCAAACCATTCAATCACAGTTCAGTTCAGTTCAGTTCAGTCACTCAGTCATGTACGACTCTTTAAGACCCCAGGAACCACAGCACACCAGGCCTCCCTGTCCATCACCAACTCCCAGAGTCCACCCAAACCCATGTTCATTAACTTGATGATGCCATCCAACCATCTCATCCTCTGTCATCCCCTTCTCCTCCTGCCCTCAATCTTTCCCAGCATCAGGGTCTTTTCAAATGAGTCAGCTCTTCGCATCAGGTGGCCAAAGAATTGGAGTTTCAGCTTCAGCGTCAGTCCTTCCAATGAATATTCAGGACTGATTTCATTTAGGATGGACTGGTTGGATTTCCTGGCAGTCCAAAGGACTCTCAAGAGTCTTCTCCAACACCACAGTGCAAAAGCATCGATTCTTTGGTGCTTCAGTTTCTTTGTAGTCCAACTCTCACATCCATACATGACCACTGGAAAAACCATAGCCTTGACTAGATGGACCTTTGTTGACAAAGTAATGTCTCCGGTTTTCAATATGCTGTGTAGGTTGGTCATAACTTTCCTTCCAAGGAGTAAGTGTCTTTGAATTTCATAGCTGCAATCACCATCTGCAGTGATTTTGGAGCCCAGAAAGATAAAATCAGCCACTGTTGCCACTGTTTCCCCATCTATTTGCCATGAACTGATGGGACTGGATGCCATGATCTTAGTTTTCTGAATGTTGATCCAAGTCTATGTCCCAACTAGTAATGCTGAAAAGGTGAAGTTGAATGGTTCTATGAAGACCTACAAGACCTTCTAGAACTAACACCCAAAGAAGCCATAGACTAAGTCAAAGATTTTTCCATTTCTCCACTAGGGGCTCTCTAGTTTGGGCTGGGAATGAAACACTCTACTCAGCTACTGTACAGAAAGTCCTTCTTGCCCTGGGGGTCTGGGTCTCATAGTCAGGAGAAAGTAAGAGGGTCAACAATTGGATGACATTAAATAGTGCCACTGGAGACTGAATTATCTAAGCATGAAAATCAAATAGAGTCTCTTTCATTTCTCTTTATTGCTCAAAATTGTGATACACTTTATTTGGACTATGATGTTCTTGCATGTATTTCTCTAGTTATTTCAGGAGATGCTAAATGTTTTGCGTTACCTGGTGTGCAGAAGAACTATATGCCTTCAAAAGCTTCCAACTGCTTTTTTTATGTTACATGTTTAATGGAAACCACTTTTCATGGAGACAGAATTCTCAGGACCTTGTGAATACCCCCACTAATTTAGGCCTTTTGTTTCTTTACCTGCTGAAAAGCTAACTAGCATCTTGAGTTTTCTTGTCATATTCCTGAATTAGTTCCTTTATACATTCATTAAATATTTGTTGACCACCTCCTAATGCCAGATATAGTCATAAACACTGGGAAATCAACAGGGAACGAAACCAAGTCCATGAACTCATGAAATTTATGTTTTAGTAGGGGGAGATAACAGGTAAACACATAAAAATAACATGTCAGGCAGTGAAAAGAAACAAGAGTAAGGGGGTAGAGGATGCCATGAATGGAGAAAAGCCTGTAGCTATTTTACACAGATTGGTCATAGAAACATTTACAATAAGACCACAGTCAGAACAAAGGACCAAAGAACAAAGAACAAAGTCATGTGAATATTAGGTAAAGAATGTATCAAACAGCAGGGACAGAAGATGAAAATGTTCCCAGGTGCTGCTGCTCTTTGTCCATGGACAGTTTGCCAGCCTGGCCTAATCTGAGGCAACGGGGAGAACATAGAGGGAACACTTCGCAGAAGGTTCAGCTCTGGGTCAGGAACACCTTTATTAGAGATTCTAGTTTCTGCCTTTGTTTGCTAAAAACAGAAGATCATGACTTCAGCCTGATTCCCAATGTATGTGTGTGTGTGTGTGTGTGTGTGTGTGTGTTGATGTGTGTGTGTGTAAGAGATAGAGGAGTAAGACCGTTCACCTGGCTATTGGGACAGCAGTTCCCTAATTGTTTGGACATCTGCATCATGGCTCACTTGAGTTCTGTGTCCACAAGTTTCACTTTAGCTGCAGGTTTTCTTTGTTTGTGTTGTGGAATACTTTCCCTCTGTGTTCTGATTTATCAAACAATCCATGCTGCTTAACAAATTATAAAAAAAATCTGCATCTGTCATCAGTGTCTGTCATCACTAATACCAGGCTGGGGCTGTATACAGTTTATTCTTTACTTACTAACATTTTAATAGAATTTTGGAAAGAAAGTAAATGTATGTGCTACCTTAAGCTTGAAGACAAAATTCTTCTGAGTTGGCATGGCTAGAGCACGAGTGAGAGCAGACTGTGTGGGACAGTCCTGAGTGGGTCACCACCATGAGGAAAATCCTGAAGAATCAGCCCTTTACCACTATGTTCTTTGAACACAGAGTATGAAGGTTACAATGACTGGACTATTACAGTTATATTGTATGCTAAAAAAATCAGTGTTGTTAGATTGCAAGTCAGATCACAGAAAGACCTGGGAGGGGTCTATAGAAAGGTGAGACATGGTTAAGGTTGGGGAGGGAAACATCAATATTAGTAATCCAATGACATCAACATCAGCATGAAATGGATATGTCCCCTGAAACAGACATCGAGACAACATGTTCTGAAGAGTCTTGGGTATATGGTTTTAAGATTATATTTTAGTCTTTTGCTCATCTTTCCTAAAATGGGGAAATCTTGAGGCAGGCTAGTCCAGTGGTTAAAATAAAGACTCTAGAACCAGATTTGGAGGTTTGAAATCTATCTGTTCAATACAACAGCTTATTAAATAGGCAGTGGCCTGGAAGACTGAGAGCCGGCGATGATACTCAAGGTTTTCAGCTCAATGAAATGAATGTGTCCTGATCATCATTAGATGGCAGTCCCAGTGCTGGTCCCTGAGGCTAGAGATACAGGAAATGTATTTTTCCTGTGTGGAGGGAGCTTGCAGCAAAATAGGGAGGTGGTGGCATAAAGAAATGATTACTCTTCTCTGACTTTCCCAGGTTAAATTAAAAAATAAGGATATAATATTAAAAATTTTATCTTATAAGCTCACCATTAGAATATGAACTATCTTATGTATACTCTGGACTTCCTTGATGGCTCAGATGGTAAATAACCTGCCTGCAGTGCAGGAGACCCTGGTTTGGTCCCTGGGTTGGGAAGATCCTCTAGAGAAGGGAATGGCAATCCACTCCAGTATTCCTACCTGGAAAATGCCATGGACAGAGGAGCCTGGTGGTCTACACTCCATGGGGTCACAAAGAGTCGAACATGACTGAGCAACTAATACTATGTGAATATTAAACTTTTAAAATCAGATGTCAGAAGCTATGTAGCTCAGCAAGATTCTAGCACATAGTAGGAAACTAAATAGAATAAATTTGATGATAATGTGTGGTGAAAATATCCTCAACACTAAAACAGAAGAAGGAATTGAGAGAATTTCTAGTCTTTCCTACTGACTTTATAAATAATGAAACTGTGACCTGGAGACTCATCTGGGAAATACCTCGAATTTAAGACCACATGTAAACTTTCAGTCAGTTCTTTTTCACTATAGCTGCAGTATAAAAATCTCAGAGAAGGCTTACAAGGCACACGAGGCACAGAAATCAATTGTATTGTCACAGCATCCGCCCTGATAGCCAGTTGCTCTTCTTTTTCCTTCTTTCATTTCCTTTCCTTCCATTCATTCAAAAATATAAAGAGAAGTATCCATTCCAGCCCCTGTGGTAAATGCTGGAGATAAAGTCCTTGCCTTCATGGAGTTCATGATCTAGTAGGGAACACAACTAAAAATAATATAATATTATTGTAATATATAACAATTATATTACTAGAATTATGTGTAATGTGTACAAATATGCATGATTATATACATATAAAGGGGCTTCCCAAGTAGCTCAGCTGGTAAAGAATCCGCCTGCAATGAAGGAGACCCAGGTTTAATTCCTGCATCAGGAAGTTCCTCTAGAGAGGGGATAGGCTGGGTAGCCCAAGAATACACGCCAGTATTCTTGGACTTCCCTGGTGGTTCAGATGATAAAGAATCTGCCTGCAATGTGGGAGACCTAGGGTCAATCCCTAGGTTGGGGAGATCTCCATGGCAACTCACTCTAGTATTCTTGTTTGGAGAATTCCCATGGACAAAGTAGCCTGGTGGACTACAGCCCATGGGGTTACAAAGATGGACATGACTGAGCAACTAAGCACAGCACAAATACATATAAAACCATATAGAGGGAATACAACTGCCAAAACTAGAAAAAAAGAGAAATGATTACTCTGTATGTGAAATAAATAGCAGAAGCATGGAAAGGCACAGAAGTACATAACAGAGGGTAACTGACTACACAGTCAGAGAAAGTGATCAAGAGGGGGTTCTCTTGATCCTGTGCTAAAACATCAATAGGATCCTTCAGGTGGAATCTGGCAGGCCAGGTGAATGTGCCTACCTCCAGATGTTTGAATATGCCTGTCTTAACAGGAAGAGACTCCAGGGTCTGATTCTACCACCTCCTGGACTACATTTGCTGAGACCCTTGCTCTTGAGTTTTGTTCTTAGGTCTGTGTGTGTTAGTCGCTCAATTGTGTCCGACTCTTTGCGACCCCACTGTCTATCCATGGAATTCTCTAGCCAAGAATACCAGAGTAGGTTTCCATTTCTTCCTCCAGGGGATCTTCCAGATCCAGGGATTGAAACCTGGTCTCCTGCAATGCAGGCAGATTCTGTCTGAGCTACCAGGAAGTCCCATTCTTAGCTATGCTTTTGCTTTTCTATTGGCTGCAGAATCATCCTCTCACCCATAGTGCTAGTGATGGAGTGGGGGATGGATTTACTTACCTGCATCATTGCCATCACTTTTATTGTGTACATTTTTTTCTCTTCACTAGGAGTGGATTTTGGTGGATACAAAGCCAATCAACTCTTCTAAGAATATGCTGTGAAAAAGTAACTGTATTATCTTGCTATTAAAAAGGGGAGGGGACTCCAAGGTGTCCAGCCTTCGAGAATAGCTTACAGATACATTGTCCAACTCAAACATCACCTTTCCTAGGAGAAAATTTTGAATAGAAGGTATGATCCCAGTTACAACCTCACTTGAAACTATAAAATTTTCTTGCTGTGGTGAATTTAGACCTACTCAAAACTGGAGAGTGATTTCTGAAGACAGAGAAGGGAGCGTTCATTTTAAAATGAGTATTTTTTTTATTAGAACAAAACAAACATATTGCAGATAGTACAGAAAATTATAAAGAGCAAAGTAAATATACCTAGTAACCCCATCTCCCCAAGTTAATAACATATGTAATATTGTGGGATATTCCCTTAATCTTTCTCCTAATCATATGACATTATGTTTGGAAGATAAAATTAAATGTTATGCTATTTATGTTTTGTTAAAAGTAGTTATGTTAAACTAGTTGACATATTGTGGTATTTTAATAGAATCCAGTTCTAATATTCAGAGGCTTTCTTATGCTTTCTATTTCACATGGATATTTTATCTGTACTTCTTTGGACTTGCTGAGAAATAACCAGAAGCTACTTTCTCTTTTTTCCAATGTACTTTTGTCAGTATTTTCCAACTACCTTTCTTTCCTTTTTCTTTCCTCTCTGAATCTGTGATGATCACATTACTCTTCATCTTTCAGGCTTCTGTTTTTAGCTTCCATATGACCAGCTGAATTGAAATTCTCTCCTAGTAGAAGGTTTTTCACAAAACAATGTTAAGAATAAAATAATTGATATTTAAACTTGATCTAGTTGGTCTCTCCTCAGAATATTAGAATAATTACTGAGAACAAGGACATAAAGAACTTTAGTCCTCTATTCCAAGGAGATATAAAGCACCAATTATTTAAACCTTTTAGTTTAAGGGGAAACTTTTAGTTCAAAGGACAGGTGAATATTCAGATGCACCTCAGTGGGAGACCATCTTATGGAGAAATCAAGGCAGAAAAGGAAAATATCAAGGACTTGGAGATTCTGATATAAACAAAATAGAATTCCAGGAAAGCTGCAAATGCTTCAGATGAGAAGTTCTTATAAAATTACTGAGTAAACCTGTATTTTTACTGTTGCAATACTTTGGCCACTTCATGCGAAGAGCTGACTCATTGGAAAAGACCCTGATGCTGGGAGGGATTGGGCACAGGAGAAGAAGGGGATGACAGAGGATGAGATGGCTGGATGGCATCATTGACTTGATGGACATGAGTCTGAGTGAACTCCAGGAGTTGGTGATGGACAGAGGGGCCTGGTGTGCTGAAGTTCATGGGGTCACAAAGAGTTGGACATGACTGAGTGACTGAACTGAACTGAGTTAGGGTAACCTTAAGTGCAGCACTCTTCAGAGAACTTACCTTTAACAAAGTCATAATAGCAGGGTTGTTGTTAACTAAAAATTGTCATATTCATTATTTCTGTCTGAACCATACTTCTAGAGCAGTTCTTATTAACAAATCGTGTGTTCAGCAACAAATGGAAAATGAATGAATACTGGATTGGTCTTCAAAATGTTGAACTGTAAGATTTAACCTGTGGGGAGCAAACTGATATTGACTAGTGAGGTTTACGTATAGGTCTTAGCAGCATAAAAGCATGGCAACAAAAGTCAGGGGCAGTAGTAAATGATGAGCTCAAACTGGATGACAAGGATGCTGGGAGCAGGAGTAGAGTCACCTTCTGGGAAAAAAATAAGACTGTAGGCTCCACGATGTGGAGGACCACACATGTCACACTCCGGACTGCTAGCAGAGCACAATGCTAGGCACAGAGTGGCAGCTCAGATATAAGGTTTGTGATATGGATAACTAATGAATCCTAGCCCAGAAGGTGGGCAAGCATGCACATAAGAGCATATGAATGTCTTAGTATTTGTTTAGAAATATCAATTATAAGGCAGCAAGGGACGGTCTTATATATCTAATGAGTAATCGTCATTTCACATGTTTTTATAGGTTTAGTTGTACATACAAAAGATTTCACCCTGGGGTATCTCAAGTGGCCCACATATCTTCTCACAGAAGCTGACAGAATTGATTTTGGTTACTTGGGGAGTATTGATAGATTTCACCCCAAAGCAGAAATGGTGTAAGATCTATTTCTTAATACAGTTTCACCTTGTAAACATTCAAGATTTAAGAAGGAAATGGTGCAAGAAGTATTTGTATTTGATTTGTTTTTCCCTTTTGATTTCTTTCACTTTCATTGAGCACTAGGCTCAAGGGATAATACAAATTCGTATCACTTTCACTTTATTAATTGGTCTTAACAAAAGTCTGGTTGGTTGGTATTGCATCTAATTTGTTTAGTTAGGTAAACTAGAATTTACTGAGTTAAGTCAATACTTTTCAAACTTGATTTGCCTGAGAATCAGAAAATCTTGTTAAAATGTAGATTGGACTCTGAGGGAGAGGGAGAGGGTGGGATGATTTGGGAGAATGGCATTGAAACATGCATACTATCATGTAAGAAACGAAGCGCCAGTCTATGTTCAATACAGGATACAGGATGCTTGGGGCTGGTGCACGGGATGATCCAGGGAGACGATGTGGGGTGAGAGGTGGGAGGGGGCTTCGGCATTGGGAGATTGTGTATACCTGTGGCTGATTCATGTCAATGTATGGCAAAACAAATACAGTACTGTAATGTAGAATAAAGTATTAAAAAATAAATAAATAAAAAAAAAAAAAATGTAGATTCTGGTTCAGCAGGCTGTTGTTGGAGTCAGTTGGTCCATCACTGATCTCCTTCTCTTTATGAACAAGACTAGAAGCATTCTGGACTACTTTTGCTTTCTCCATATGACATGCTTTGTCATAAATCTATGCCTTTCTACTATCAATCTTTTCAGGGCTCCTAGACACCAAATGGGCATTTGCCAGACTCCTATGGATTTAGTTTCTATGGTTATGCATAACCAGACACATCCTGTTAAGAACATTCTATAGTTAAGGGCCTTCCTCCTAGCAAATATCACTTCATCATTTACCAAGAGGAATAGTTATCTAAGATGACTAATTATCATGCTGACATGGAGATTAGACTAGGTCACCTGTCCTCTTTGCTTTCACCTAGTAGCATATTGTTGGCAAAGGGAGTGAATGGCCCTCATACCAGCTGCTTTAGTTCCTTTCTGACTTGATGTCAAGATGGGGTGATTCTCTGCTCATAATAGAAGGACAAAGTTAAATGCTTTAAGTGGAGACATAAATAGAGGTGGTATTCCTGTGAACTGGAATTTATTCTTATTTTCCAGAGTCTTTTTGATTAATGCACCTTTTGTTTTTGTAGCATAAGTTAAATAGTTTAAATTATAAAATTAGCACTTAATCATTTAAAAAGATTCAAGCAATATAAAACATTCAGAGAAGCAATGATACAAATAACACATGTTCCCCTACTCCATTGGTAGTGTTATAATTTTGATTGATATCTTTACAAAATAAAAGAGATAACATTATAAATGCTGTTATATATTTTCTTTTTGAAATTAATTATGTCATTCACTTATTTTATACGACATGTCTAGCCTAACTCTCCTGCATCGTCTTTTCCCACTCTCTACTTTTCAACCTGGGTGCCAGTCATGTAAATTAACAACTCCCAAAGCGGGTATTATATTGCCTGTGTCTTCACATATATTTTTTCAGTTGGTCCAAAAGCCTCTCTTATTCTTTTCAACCTATTTAACCACTGATGATATTTATCACTCAGTGAAAGTCTTGCCTGCCCCAGGATGCTTTACCTTAACCACAGAATATAACTTAGGAGTCCATCAGCATGTTCTTAAAGTTCATAAAACCCTGTTCTTAGCCTTTCTATAAATCACACTTACAAGAATATAATCACTGATTAATTTGTGTATTTCTCCACTGACTATAATCTCCTTAAGAACAAGGCCATTTCTCAGTTGGCCACAATGCCAGATATTAAGTATAAATGTTCAATTCCAATCAATGGGACAACTCATTTTTTCAGATATGAGATATCATATTAAAAGAGAGGGAAGTAGAAGAGAATAGAATTCTCTCAGACAGAACTGATTTCAAAGGACCAGCATCTCCATCTTTTCTTCCCACCCCATCCCATTCCATCCTCACAGTCTCCAAAAAACAGGTAAGGAGAGTCATCTGTTTTTTGATGGACCTGATACTGAATGATCTCAAATACTTTGACTGCTTGTTTCAGAATATGGGGAGAAAGAGGACAGGCCCCACTACATCTGGTATAGTGGCTACACTAGATGGGGGCAGCATACTTGTCTGATAATTTTGACTTCCTCTAAGGCTGGAAGTGGTCTACTTTTCATATGCTCACAAGAGAGGCTTCTTCAACTCCCAGCCATGCTGTCTGAATCATCTGAGAGTCTCCCTGACTCCTTCATTAACTCTTCTCAGTGTCAAATAGAGCAGGCTTGCTGTGACATCTGCTATAATGTGTCACAAACTGACAAGCAATCACTTCGTAGAGGGTACTGCTCTGCTACAGAGCACACATCAGACTGACACACTACCTCTCCTTGATGAATAAGAGCAATTCTTCCACATCCTTAGGTAGAAAAACTGGCCTAAAATGCTAGGCTCCTGTAGCAATATGATGTACATAGGGCTATTATATATGGGAGTTTTTATAACTGTCATTCACCTTCCTGCACTTGGGATGTGTGACACATGGTTATGATAATCACTTGCCCTCATCTCAAGCATATTGATTCATTTATCTGTGCATTTATGCATTTGTGTATTCAACATATATGAGTGTTACTTTCTAAGATCCAGGTACTTGAGGTGCCAAAAGGACTGATGGGTAAACAAAGCATTGTCCCTGCCATTAGGGACATCTCATTCAAGTAGCAGACATGGGCATGTAAACAGGATTGTAATGCAGTGAGACAAGTGCTTGTGAAAGTCAGGTATGAAGGATATCAAGCAGAGAACAGTGGAAAGAGCCATTCATGAAGCCTCAGAGAATCGGGGAAGGTTTCACAGGGGAAGCGAAATAGGAGCTGATTTTTGAAGGACAGTGACATTCACGTGGGCTGGGTAAGGAAGAAGTGGCAACATCATGTGCAGAGGAGGTAAGCTTAAAGTGGCATGGGCCACACTGCCCTGTGGCTGGAGCATGAGCTAAGCAAGTGGGAGTCACAGGAGATGGCATCAGGTGGGTGGGGACCATTGTGTGCAAGCCTCTGGCTTTCTCATGTTGGCAATGCATGGTCATCAGTGAAGCTTAGGCAGAGTGGGCCAGGCATGTGCTCCCCAACACTGTGCAATCAGGAGCAATAATAAGCTTTTCAAACTTTTGTAGCTTCCTCTTGTTTGTTTGTTTGCTTGTTTATCATTCTCTGTATTTTCATAATGGTTAAAATCTCTAAAACATACACAAAAAGATCTGTTGGTTTAGGTTTGTGAGTAGCGTGGCAAGAGGGAAACCTGAGAGACTGAATCTCACTCTGCACGGTAAAGCAGGTCACAGAAGCATAATTAAAAAAAAAAAAAAAAAAAAGGAAAGCTGAGAATCTTGAGACAAATAGAGGAAGGAGAAGAGAGCTACAAATCTGGGACAGAGAAGTGGTCCAGTGACTTTGGAGCTGATTGCCTGATCCCTCTTCCAAGGAGGGTTGACCTGGTGCCTGGTGTCAAGGGACTATTTTGCAGGGCAAGGGTCTGGAGGGCGCACACACATAGATAAATGTGGAAAACATCATGGATAACATACTTGTCTGTGCTGACAGAGGTTGATTATTTGCTGATTGTGCGTTTGCTTATATGGGTATGTTTCTTAAAATTTGTTTGTAGGGATAGAGAGGCAGATGAGAAAGATATCAGCAAGCAGATGGCCATGTGGGTCTTCCTTTTATCCTCCAAAGGATATGACTAACCTTATAAGGCAGAAATACTGCCTAAAATTATGCCAGGTACTCAGCAGCAAAGTCATTGGGACTGGACATAACTAAATTTAAATCTTAGCCCAACCTTCCACGTCTCTGCCTCCTCATTTTTAAAATAGGCACGAAAATACCTTTCAGCATAATCACAAGGATTAGCTGAAATAATGTGTATAAAATATTCAGCCTGCTGCCAGACATTCAAAAATGAAGCTATTCCTTTACACAGTTAATATACTTTACACATTGTATTTTCTCCGTAGCATAGTACTAGACACTCAAGAAACTTAGAAGTACCCCTTGGCATGACTCCTCTTGGTTTGCAAGTGCAGGCTAAGGTACAGTTTAATCTTTTGCAGGCTAAGGTACATTAAGAGTTATCACCAGTTGGTATTGAAGGAGATAGTCATTTGTCAGTAATATTGACCCAAGGAAAACCAGTCAGGTATAAAGAGCCATCACTTTGAAATGATGTGACAAATGAGTCTCCATCATTTGAATGAGGAGACAGTAATAGGGTCAGTGGATCTAGTGGCCCTGTTCTGACACATAGTCAACAGTCACTGCAATCCTAATAAATGGGACTCTTCCACCACCTGCATGAGCTACGGATTGAGAGTGTGGGTCCATAGTAAGAGTGGATTTGTATATTCCAGCATAAAAACCTGCGGGAGAATGACGACTTGAGTAATAAATATAATGATGTGAAAAATGCAGTGAATAGGTGTCAATGTCCCAAACAAAATATTAGTACATCTTTGAATATGTCTTTGACTATATATTTACTCACTTGTTAGAATTATTCACTGATAAGCCTTTAAGTGTTCATCTCTGAAGACCAGCAAATTTTATTTAAATTTAACTGAGAGTGGGTAAAATTTTGACACACTTCTATTCTTCCTTGGGCATTCAAGCTTATGTTTAATTCACTGTTTCATAATTTGCAATGAAATAAACTTCTTCATGCATGAACAATTTATAAAATATGAAGCAAAGGGAGTACATGTCAGAGTATATAATAATATCATTAACTGCTTTAAAAAATTGTTTATGAGCCATGAATTTACACCTGTGTATTGAAAGGGGACGTAGGACTTAATATTGGATGCCAAAAAGTAGAAAGGTTTGTATTCCCTTCCCAGATCACCTTATAAAAATTGGAGTTTCACTGTCCAGCACTGTGCTAGAGACACTGGATAGCAAAACCTCCAATGTAGTGGTTTCCCTGCCTCCAGCCTCTCTCATGTAATTCCCCCACCATTACATGAGAATTGCCTTTAGAAGTATGTCATTTCAACTTTAGTTTCTATGGCCCCCATTATCTCCCCTCCCTCTTTCCTTCTCTCCCTCTCTTGCTATCCCTCCTCTTCTTTTCCTCCTCTCTCTCTCCTCTCCCTCCCTCCCCTGGGGTAGCAGGAAGCTATGCATGCTCTCTGAGGAGCGGTGGCAATGGCTATGGTGGGCTCCATCGCCCCCACTAGTTAGCACTCTCGTTTTGTTAACTCTCTGTTTGGTTCTTACAGTCCTAGGAACTTCCTGTAATTCCTTATCTCTGTATTACCTATCTTCCTTTCTTCTTTCTCAGCTTTTCAAACATGTTTGAAACAAGCATCCTTTATTAAATTACCTCTGTTTGAAAGAAACAGTGTAATTGTACCCTATTTTTCTTATTGCACCTTGAGTATAGGTGGGGTCAGAGTAACGATAGCAACATAAAATGTGTTCTCCCCATCATCTCCTCACACAGAGCTGAGCCACCTGCAACATGCCTCTCCCTTGAGTGTAATGAGGGGTCCACGGGAAGAGCTCGTGTGTGCCAATTCAGTTGAGCAGAGCCTCTGCGTTGCTGAGATTCTTGGGCGTCTGCCATCTCTTATCATGCATCAGTCTCCATCATTGCTCCGCTGCAGGCATCCTGGGCACTGCCACTCGTGCCAAAGCACTGCCCCATGCTTCTCTCCACACTTCATCATCCCTTTCCACCTGGGACCCAAAGCAGAATTATTTGTGTCACTGGAAATCAGACTCCTCATTAGAAAAAAAAAAAAAATTTTCCTAATTCTGTTCTCAAAGCCCCATATAGGTTGCTGCTGCTACTGCTGCTAAGTCGCTTCAATCGTATCCGACTCTGTGCAACCCCACAGATGGCAGCCCACTAGGCTCCGCCATCCCTGGGATTCTCCAGGCAAGAACACTGGAGTGGGTTGCCATCTCCTTCTCCAATGCATGAAAGTGAAAGTGAAGTTGTTCACTCGTGTCTGACTCAGTGACCCCATGGACTGCAGCCTACCGGCCTCTTCCATCCATGGGAGTTTCCAGGCAAGAGTACTGGAGTGGGATGCCATTGCCTTCTCTGCCCATATAGGTTAGATATAACAAAAAAGATGCTAACACATGGTGGCTTCAGCATGGCAGAATTTTATTTCTGTTGATTCATATTTTGAAGAGAGCAGCCCAGGACATTGCCTCCCACCACCACCACCCCCAGTTGATGAGCTGACTCTGCCATCCTCAAAACATGTCTTCTATCTCTGTATCTCCATCACTGCCATTTCCCAGACAGAGGACTTTGCTTTAGGGAGATGATTGGAAGTTGTTTTAGACACCACTTCTGAATACATCTCACTAGTGAGAACTAACTACAATAGAGGTTGGGAAATTTGTCTCCAACTTAGATAATCAACTGCTTAGCTTAAACTGAGGTTCAGGGCAGCACATGCAGGCGTGTGGGTTGTGGTCTGTATGAGTGCCTTGCTGAGAGGTGAGGACAGCTGATAGACAGCCCATGCTCTGCTCACCAAGCTATGAACCCCAATACACCTTCTTTTCACAAAAGTTTCTCTGCTTGTCAAGCCGTGTGTCTGCAGGGCTGTCTCTGTCCCAAGGGGGATTCCTTATGAAAGAAACAGGTTTCATAGAGTCAGATATCTGATGTTGCAGCCTGACAGAGCAGAGACCAGAACCTGCCCGGTGACTCCGAAGGCAGCAAACAGCACCCTCGTGATCGTCCTAGTAAACATGCCGAACGGACATACCTGGGGCAGGACATGCTCTCTGCTTTGCTTCACTGCCTGCCCCTGTGTCTGTCCCCATGGAAACAAAACAGGCTGTTCCTGATCAACAGCAAAGCCTTAACTTTATTCCCACGTTATGGTGTGCTGATCAAACTCCCCAGTATAGCTATTCCTTAATGATCTCATGTGACTTCTACCAAGAAAATGCAGGCTGAAAGGAGCCATTTTGTCTTCCTGCCATGGAGAGCAGGAGGCCCCCAGACTCCCCGCTTGCCGAATTATATGTGTCTGTCTTTTTATTATGCGCTCGCCCCCATTTCAGGTCTTTCTCACCCGCTGTGCCGGACGCAGCTATCTGAGATAGAAACAGTAACTCTCTGTATGGTTTGTATCCAGTCCATGAGGCTGGGGAAGGTGAGACGAAGTTAGGAACATATGCCATCCTTTGACCTCCCGCATTTTTTTTCCTCCTATGTGAACACAGTACCAAAATCTTCTTGCCTCAACAAAAATAGAAAATTGACTACCTCTTATATCCTCCCCACTATTTCATTTACTTCCTTAACCCTCAAAAGTCTGGGCATGGTTATTATTATTTACAGGTTATGTATAAGGAAACTGAGACTCAGAGATGTTAGGTAACTTGCCCAAGGTCACACAGGTAACAAGCAATTAGATATGAATTTTGTCCCAGGTCTGTGTGACTCCAAATCCAGTGCTTATTTTATTATCATGCTGCCTATTAAGTTACAAGCACCAGTACCTTGTGACAAACATGAATGCCTTCTAATATGAGCCTTTTTAATAGAGAAGTTCCAGGGGACAGGACGTCACCAGGGCCACACTGTCATTGTGGTTTACACTTCCCATGAACTCTTTCCAATAAACATTTCATTTAAATTTAATAAAGTAGTTAATAAAGCCATAAAGGTTAATTACTAGTTAAGGGAAAAATATGACTTCACATTGGTGAACATGTGAAAAATGAATCAACTTCGTTTTGCCATTAACCTAGGATTATACAGGCAATAAAGCATAATTATGGATTTAACATGTTAATTCCCAGTGGATTTAATAGCAGTGCTGTGAGATACATGACCAATCGCTAACCCATCTGACAAGCCTCAGACAGCACTAATCAAAATTAAATCACTTGGCCCACATGTGGATGCAATATATCTTTCAAAACGAAATGACTATAATTTTTCATTGTGGAGTTATTATAAATGCCTCAAGATAGGGTGAAACGAAGAGACAGGAAAAGTGGGGGACATAATCTGTGATCTCAATCTGACATTTATTCTGGTAGCTACATTAGAAGAAAATAACTTTTTCCCCTCATAAATTTAAGGTTCTCTGCAGGGTTTTATTGCTCACTCTAATGGTTCATGATTTACCTATAATTTGTAGAATAAATCAATGCATCCACATCCCTTAAAATTTTTATACCTTTTTTCCTTTGCCTTTCCAAAATAATATATTGGCAGTCAGCCCTTTGTGACACTAAGATTCTATATTTCAACAACTGTGTTTCATCAGTGAGACCAATTCTTAAGAAACAGAATCTTAAAATAACACTGTATTTCACTTACCATGATTTGTATCACCTGGTAACCATAAAAGAAAAGTTCTTACTACTTGAAGAAAAGCAGTCTGAAAATGATGGACTATGGGCCAAATCTGGCCCACCAACTATTTTTGTAAATAAAGTTTTATTGGCGTGTAATCACACTCTTTCATTTACATATCATCTTTGGCTGCTTTCATACTCCAATGGCAGAGGTAACTAGTGACAGAGATGATGTTCCCATAAAGCCTAAAAGATTTACTATGTGGTCAACTACAGAGAACGTTTTCTTACTCTTAATCAAGTGGTTCGTTTTTTTTTTTTTTTCTGAATTCTAATTTAACTCAAATATGGTTGGTTTTAGGGCCTTCTGTTTCTCCCAACTCATATTATTCATGTTGGACTTTTGTTCCCAATTTTCCAGAGTCTCACATCAAAACTGCTCCCTCATAGTGATGAGAATCAAATATGGGAGAATATAGTCTAACATATGGCACTTACTCAGTGACTGAGTGGTAAAAGAATCTGCCTGCAATGCAGCAAGCACCAGTTCAATTCCTGGGTCGGGAAGACCTCTTGGAGAAGGGAAAGGATACCCACTCCATTTTTCTTGCCTGGGAAATCCCATGGACAGAGGAGCCTGGCAGGCTACAGTCCATGGGGTTGCAAAAGAGTTGGACGTGACTGAGCAGCAAATCAACAACTCCAATATACACAGATACTCAAAAACATGAATTCACTGTCCCTGCTTCAACATATTGTAGTTGCTGTTGCTTTAACAGGAGAAGGTACAGTGTGAAGGCCAATAGCATGGATTAAGAAGAGCCCAGCGCTGACCCTATAACCCTTGGGCAAGTAACCCTGGGAAAATTCTTAATTCCTCTATGTCTCAGTTTTTTTGTCTGCAAAATAGGGATCATAATAATGTTCCTTTCAAGCGTTCTCAGTAAAATTAAAAGAGATAACCCAGGCAGTATGTTGAGATTAGTCTTGGTGTGCAGTATGCACTATAGACCTTTGTTAGCTGCTGCCTCCATCACCATCATCATCAAAAGAGCTTAGATCACATTTGGAAAGAATTAGCCCATTGCTAGAGAAGGCAATGGCACCCCTCTCCAGTACTCTTGCCTGGAAAATCCCATGGATGGAGGGAGCCCGGTGGGCTGCTGTCCATGGGGTCGCTAAAGAGTCAGACATGACTGAGCAACTTCACTTTCACTTTTCACTTTCATGCACTGGAGAAGGCAGTGGCAACCCACTCCAGTATTCTTGCCTGGAGAATCCCAGGGACGGGGGAGCCTGGTGGGCTGCCGTCTATGGGGTCGCACAGAGTCGGACACAACTGAAGCAGCTTAGCAGCAGCAGCAGCCCATTGCCTACTGGTTAAACAAATGGATTTTCTTTAGGTCAGTGTGGGGTGTAAGGCTGCTGGCACTGTCCCTGGCACATTGTATGTACTCAGTAATTGGTGTGCTTTCCTCTGTCTCTCTGTTTCCTTTATGGTGGCCTGACCCTCCATATGTCTCCATTTCCTGATTTCACACTCTAAACCCCAATCATGCTCGTTGCATCATAATTGCTCATTTGCCTTCTATTCTCTGCTTCTTCACTTCCTATTGTGGGCCAACTCTTATGTCCAGACTAACCTGTGTTCTCTTATATGCCAAGTCTTTATTAATAATAATAATATTAAGTAATAGTGATTTGCAAATATATATATATACACATATATGTATATAGCCCTATTGCCAGACATTATTTTAAGCATTTTATATATTATCTCCTCATTACAATGCTCTGAGCTAGTTATTATTATTATCCTCATTAATAGATGAGGAAATTGAGGAATAGATGTTTTAAAAGACTTATCAAAGATCACACAGCTTTTAAGTGTAGAGCAAGGGTTTGCATCCAGAGAGCCTGGCTCTGGATTCTGTGCTTTTAGCCACTGTGCTTTACTTTTCCTTTAAATGCTTTCAAAAGGGCTCTGGTTAAATGTGTTTTGTAAAGTTTGATCCTGATGGGCTTCATAAACATACTCTATCAGTTCATTTCTGCATGAGAATTTACATTCATGTATGTTGCACGTATAGAATGATTCACATTTCTTACACATATAATGTAAAAGTTATATATTCTCTGTGTTTTTCTAAAGAGGCACTTATTCAAGTGATTATATATAATGAATAGTTACTTAAATTCATTAATTAGATTGTGCTTCCACAACCTCAACTTTTTTGTTCTACACCTAAAATCTTGTTTGTTACAGTTACAACAGCTGGCTAGTATATGATAGAAGACTTGTATTTTAAAATTTTGGATAAAATAGTTTCTAGCCAGGGTTCAGCCTCACAATTGTTATTTTAAAGATATATCTCTCAAACAATATAAATATGAATCATAGTTGACTAAGGGCATCCTTTATTATCTTCCAGGGACGTACCTTGCTGAGGCACAGA
Organism: Nanger dama; assembly: GCA_917880005.1. NCBI lineage: Eukaryota > Metazoa > Chordata > Mammalia > Artiodactyla > Bovidae > Nanger > Nanger dama. The sequence continues at coordinate 20,375,275 of CAKJTW010000025.1, read as the reverse complement.
CTTTTAGGTTATAATACAGAAGAGTGAGTTGAATGGCTCACATTGGACTTCATGACAGGGACCCTGCTTGAGTCACTCTTTTCTCATGAAGGCTCTGACGACTTTCTGATGATTCTTTCAACTTACATCTAAAACTTTGTTCTGTATCCTTTGTTATTCATTCATACTACATTCAATAAGCACTTGGTATGTGCGCGCCTGGGCCTTGTCTTAAAGAAGCTCTCATTCTTAAGACAAGAGAAAGGGAAAGTAGACTCAGACATGTGAGATAAGAAGTCATAATAAGTATTTTTGGTGTTATGATAGAGGTTTGTATGAGGGCATAAAGAAAGTAATTGTTCACTTGTAACAACTTGACAGTTGTAAAAGTATAAGGTAAGGTTTCAAAGAGAAATTGTCCCTTGAATAGAGTCTTGAAAGAGGAGTTGTATAAGCAACAGTGGAGCAAAGAATATTGCAAGCTAAGTACTCAGCAAGGTGGACAAACCTGGCCTGACTAAGGAACCAACTTTCTACTGGTATCATTGTGTCGTGGGTCTTTGGCTCATTTGGAGGGGAAAAGAAAGAAAGAAAGCAAAGAACTTGCTGCAGCAGATAGTGGGGACTGAAAAAGCATTAAAGGGTTAAAAAGGGAATTGATTGATCATTGTCTTGTATCAGCAATTGGCTGTTGCATCTGTTCCTTGCTTGTTTAGCTTCCAGGAACTATATTTATGCTGAAGCTTCCCTAAAAGCTCAGTTGGTAAAGAATCCACCTGCAATTCAGGAGACCCCAGTTCAATTCCTGGGTCAGGAAGATCCCCTTGAGACAGAGTAGGCTACCTGCCCCAGTAGTCTTGGGCTTCCCTTGTGGCTCAACTGGTAAAGAATCTGCCTGCATTGCAGGAGACCTAGGTTTGATCCCTGGATTGGGAAGATCCCCTGGAGAAGGGAAAGGCTACCCACTCCAGTGTTCTGGCCTGGAAAATTCCACGGGCTGTAAACTCCATGGGGTCACAAAGAGTCTAATAGACTGAGCAACTTTCACTTCATATGGTATCTTGGGCTTCTCTGGTGGATCAGACAGTAAAGAATCCACCTGTAGTGTGGGAGACCTGGGTTCTATCCCTGTCAGGAAGATCCTCTGGAGAAGGAAATGGCAACCTCCTCCAGTATCCTGGCCTGGAGAATTCCATGGACAGAGGAGCCTGGCAGGCTACAGTCCATGGAGTCACAAAGAGTCAGACATGACTGAGCGACTTTCACTTCACTTTGCTTCATATAGCACCTTAGTCTTCTAAGAACCCTGATAAATATGTGTATATACAGGATCTTCATATTTTAAAATGTTGTTGTATAGTATTTGGTATCTAAAATAATATTTATAACATATTTGTTTGTTATGAAGCCTAACAAAAAATATACCTAACTCCGTAAGCAGCTTTACAGTTGAGCATTATTGAAACATTTGAAGCTACCTTTGTTCAGATACTTTATGACATATACTAAATATACATGTTATATTAATGAGACAAAAGTTCACATGATAGTAATTCCAAATAACATCATAAAATTTTCTTTGGGTCACTTAATAACATGGTAACATTTGCTTTCAGTATGTAGCTGTACAATACTTCTAATAGTTCACTAGTCACTTTGAAGTCACTATTTAACTTAATTCTGAACTGTGATGTTGGAGAAGACTCTTGAGAGTCCCTTGGACTGCAAAGAGATCAAGCCAGTCAATCCTAAAGGAAATAAACCCTGAATATTCATTGGAAGGACTAATGCTGAACCTTAAGCTCCAATACTTTGGCCACCTGATGCGAAGAGCTGACTCATCAGAAAAGACCCTGATGCTGGGAAAGACTGAAGGCAAGAGAAGGGGACAACAGAGGATAGATGGTTAGTTGGCATCACCGACTCAATGGACATGAGTTTGAGTAAGCTCCAGAAGATGGTGAAGGACAGGGAACCTTGGTTTGCTATAATCCATGGGATCGCAAAGAGTCAGACACGACTGAGTGACTGAACAACAATATTTAAGGTAATTAGATCCCAAATCAAAGAATTATAGAATATTAGAAATTGAAAGAAATCTAAATAAATCCTGTAGCAGAATGTTGCCAAATCCAAGTTATATTATAGGCTAGCACACAATTTAAAATCCACCATATACACCAATGACTTTTAAAAGACTAGGTGAGTGGGTAAGATGAGTTCAGTCAAAACCACTGCCATGAAGCACTATGAGAAGGTTTAGATGTAAGCCAGTGACATTGTTTTACAGAATATTAGATTCTATAGTGGTTCAAAAGCCACTGAATTTAACTGAGGTGAAAACTTATGTGCAGAGATGTTAATTAATCCAAGATCATACAGTTCAGTAGTCCTAGACCAATTAGAGGAAATGTGCTTATTGAACACCTAATATATATAGAAGACTTTGAAATAAGTGTTGTGGAGGGAGTATGTTTGTCTAATGTAGGGAGTTCCAGTCTGTACTATGGGTTAAGATATTTGATGTATGCAGATATAAAGGTGTTTGTATATGTGTCCTTGGGCATGGTATATGTGTGTATTCTGTGCTGTGCTGTGCTAAGGTGCTTCAGTCGTGTCCAACTCTGTGACCCCATGGACTGTAGCCTGTCAGGCTCCTCTGTCCATGGGATTCTCCAGGAAAGAATACTGGAATGGGTTGCCATTTCCTCTCCAGGGGATCTTTCTGACCCAATGATCGAACCCATGTCTCTTATGTCTTCTACATTGACAGGTGGATTCTTTATTACTAGCTCCACCTCAGAAGCCCATATATGTGTGTACATATATTATATATATATATTTTCAGGACAAAAGGATTTAGGATTGGATTGGGGCCAAAGGGTCCTTATATGCAAGGCACGAGAATTTGAACTTTATCTTCTGTGCAATGGAAGCTAATGGAGAATTTTAGGCAGGGAAATTACTCAGATAAATTCATATATTAGAATAACTATAGCAGCATGGATGATAATCTGAAGAGAGAATTCAGAGGCAGGGAAACCAGTTAGGAGGATATACTAACAGTTCCAGTGAGTACAGACAGAAGGCTTTTCTTAAGCAGTAACTGTGGGATATTAACAAGTATACATTAGCTAAAATATTCATGATAGAAAGCTATAAGCATTAACAACCCAGTTTTTAAAAAAAATTATTCACATCTGACAATGACCCTGAAATATCTTCAGAAACCTCATTTCTTCCTTGCCCTGCCTCTCAATTTGGGATGAAATATACCTCAAGTAGTGTCAGCCCAAAGAACACTTGAGTCAAGGACAGAGATAAAAACTGGCCCTGGGCTTCAGAGATTCTGCTGACCCTCCTGCCATAGAAGATACTGTGTGAACTGAAGCATATGTATTGAAAATCATTCACCTGCCTCCTCCCAGCTGGCTGAGATGAACTCCATTAGCATCAAAAGGACAATTCAGGGTGAGCTTGGAAAGGAGAAATTGGCTTTTGTCCCTATAAATAAATAAGTAGAGATGACCCCTTAATGCCTCACTGTGCATGATTGTATGAGAATTCAGGATTTTGAATGAAAAAGGGCTTTCAGTAGCAGAAAAGACTCAGGTGATCGAGGGTCATAGGTGCATTTGAGTTAGATTTGAAAAGCCCAGTCAACCATGACAAGCTATATAAACCCCAAGTGTGGGCAGTTAGACCTACAGTTTGGCTCTTTTCTGTTCCTTGTTTGTAATAATCTCACTGTAACTTGTTTTCCTCATTGAAAACACAGGAATAATTAAATTTAGTCACTTCTTATTAAGATAAAATAACATAGTGTTTATTAATGTGTATACCCCAAGATATGAAAGATAGTAGGTGACTGAAAAAATTTATATACAAAACAAAATATTATGCAAAAAAATTAAGCAGTGTTAGTTCAGGTTTAAGATGAGTCACTCGAGTTAGGGCTGTCTGGGTTTAAATTCAGACAGCAATATTTACTATCTGTGCGCCCTTCATCATTAAGCCTCAATTTCCCTCATCTTTAAAATGTGGATCCAAATAATACTTCATAGAGTTTTTGTGTATGTATGTACATGTCACAAATAATTAACTTTCAATATTTCTTATTATTACTGTATTATCATTGACCTTTTTTTCTTTTTTCTTATTCAAGGAAAGTTGTTGCACTGTTTTAAAGGTAGGATATTTTTGGTTTATTAGCAAATTTATGTGTCTTGTTTATCTTTGAGTTAAATGAGAATTTATAAAACATTCAGTCAGATTTGCTACATTACATTATAGGCATCCAGCCAAGCATGGACACTTCCAAAGATCAGGGTTCCTTCCTTAATTGGTCTCTTAATCTACCATATGTCCATTCCGATTGGAACCATATGATACCTCTTATAAGACGTTTTCTTTGATTAAGCAAAAATCACTGCCTCTTCTATAAATTTCTCAATGTCAAGTTCCTTTCCTAGACTACCTAGAGAAATATACTTTCCTAAAGAACATCCATTCATATATTTGAAGATACTTAGATATTTATTTTGATTTTCCCTGCACAGAGAAATTTTCTACATATTTGAATGCAGTCTAATATTGTTGGTTCACAAGTACAAGTACACTTTTTATCACAATAACAGTTTTGCTTTATTTTTTTAATGTTTGCTACAGCAGCAGCAGCACAGGCATACTCAGAGACACAGTTTATCAACTAAGTTTAAGTAACATTTTAAATCCTTTGTTGTCATTTCAACAGTCTTCAGAGCACCTTCACCAGGAGTAGATCTCATGTCAAGAAACTACTTTTTAATCTCATACTTAAGGAGTAACCTCTTCATTTGTTAAAGTTTTATCATGAGATTACAGCAATTCAGTCACGTCTTCAGGCTCCACATCTAAACCTAATTATCTGGCTGTTTCCACTACATCTGCACTTACTGTCTCCACTGAAGTCTTGAACACCTCAAAGTCATCCTTGAAGGCTGGAATCAGCTTCTTCCAAACTCCTGTTAATGTTGATATTTTGATCTCTTCCTTTGACTCACTGTTCTGTTTTCTAAATTGAAGCACAGTTGACTTAAAATATTATATTAATTTAGACATACAACTTAGTGATTCAATATTTTTATAAATTACACATGATACAAAGTTATTAAATATTGACTATATCCTCTGTGCTATAAATTACATACCTTTGATTTACTTATTTTGTGTGCATGTGCTGTGTGTGCATGTGTGTGTGCTCAGTCATGTCCAGTTTTTACAACCCCATGGACTGGAGCCCATCAGGCTCCTCTATCCATGGGATTTTCCTGACAAGAATACTGGAGTGGGTTGCCATTTCCTCCCTCCAGGGAATCTTCCCGACCCAGGGATCAAACCTGTGTCTTCTGCATCTCCTGCATTATCAGGCAGATTCTTTACCACTACACCACCTGGGAAGCCCCATTTATTTTAGAACTGCTAATTTATTCTTCTGAATTCCCTTCACTTATTTTACCCTTCCTCCTCCCCCTCTCACCTCTGGTAACCACTAGTTCATTCTCTGTGGGTCTCTATTTTGTTATATTTGCTTATTTGTTTTGTTTGTTAGATTTTGCATATAAGTGAAAACACACATTATTTGTATTTCTTTAAAAATAAATATTTATAATGGCTTCTAGAATGATGGGTCTTTTCCAGGTTTTCAATTTACTTTGCCCCAATCCATCAGAGGAATCACTGTCTATGGCAGCTTTAGTCTTATGAAATGTATCAATATTTCTTAAATGATAAGATTCAAAAGTCAAAATTATTCTTTGATCCATGGGCTGCAGAATGGATGTCATATTCAGTTCAGTTCAGTTCAGTCGCTCAGTCATGTCTGACTCTTTGCAACCCCATGAATTGCAGTATGCCAGGCCTCCCTGTTCATCACCATCTCCCAGAGTTCACTCAGACTCACGTCCATCGAGTCCATGATGCCACCCAGCCATCTCATCCTCGGATGTCATATTAACAGGCATGAAAACAACATTGATCTCATTGTATGTCTCCATCAGAGCTCTTGGGTGAGCAGCTGCATTGTCAGTGGACAGCAATATTTTGAAAGGAATCTTTTTTTCTGAGCAGTGGATCTCAACAGTAGACTTATAATATTCAGTACATTAAGAGACACTCCTTGGAAGAAAAGTTACGACCAACCTACAGAGCTTATTAAAAAGCAGAGACATTACTTTGTCAACAAATGTCTGTCTAGTCAAGTCTATGATTTTTCCAGTAGTCATGTATGGATGTGAGAGTTGGACCATAAAGAAAGCTGAGAGCTGAAGAATTGATGCTTTTGAACTGTAGTTTTGGAGAAGACTCTTTAGAGTTCTTTGGACTGCAAGAAGATCCAACCAGTTCATCCTAAAGGAAATCAGTCCTGTGTGTTCATTGGAAGGACTGATGCTAAAGCTGAAACTCCAATACTTTGGCCACCTGATGCTAAGAGCTGACTCATTTGAAAAGACCCTGATGCTGGGAAAGATTGAGGGCAGGAGAAGTAGATGACAGAGGATGAGATGGTTGGATGGCATCACTGACTCACTCAATGGACATGAGTTTGGGTAAACTCTGGGAGTTGGTGATAGACAGGGAGGCCTGGCGTGCTGTGATTCATGGGTTCGCAAAGAGTCAGACACGACTGAGCGACTGAACTGAACTGAGACCATGTTTTAAATAGATGTGCTGTCATCCAGGCTTTGTTGTTCCATTTATACAGCATGGGCAGAATAGATTTAGCGTAAGTCTTAACTGCCCTAGGATTTTCAGAATAGTAAATGAGCATTGGTTTCAACTCAACTAAAAGTCATTAGCTACATTAGTCCCTAACAAGACAGTCAGCCTTAAATCTAGGCATTGACTTTTCCTTTTTAGCTATCAAAGCCCTAGATGACATATTCTTCCAATACAAAGCTGTTTTATCTACATTGCAAATCTGTTGTTTAGTGTAGTCACCTTCGTTAGTTATTTCAACTACTTTTTTTTTTTTTTGATAACTTGCTGCAACTTCTATGTTTGCATTTGCTGCTTCACCTTATACTTTTATGTTTTGGAGATGGCTTCTTTCCTTAAAACTCATGAACCAGCCTCTGCTTACCTTCAAAATTTTCTTCTGCAGCTTCCTCATCTCTCTCTGCTTTCATAGAATCTAGGAAAGTTAGGACTTTGGTCTACGTTAGGCATTGGCTTAAGGGCATGTTATGGCTGGTTTGATCTCCTATCTAGACCACTCAAACTTTCTCCAAATCAGCAATAAGTCTCTTTTGCTGTCTTATCATTGTTGTGTTCACTAGAGTAGCACTTTTAATTTCCTTTAAGAACTTTACCTTTGCATTCACAACTTGGTTAACTGTTTGACACAAGAATTGTAGCTTTGGGCCTACCTCAGTACTAAGCTTAATTGTTTCTAGCTTTTGGTTTAAAGTGAAAGATGGGAAATTTTTCTTTACTTGGACATTTAGGGGCCATTTTAAGGTTACTGATTGGCTTGATCTTAATACTGTATGCCTCAGGAAACAGGAAGTCCTGAGAAAAGGGAGAGAGACAGGGAAGTGCTGGAACAGTTAGAACACACACAACTTTTATCAATTAAGTTCACTATCTTATAGAACCCATTTCATGGCATCCTCCAGTAGTTACAATAGGAATGTCAAAGATTACTGGCCACAGATCACCACAGCAAATATAATAATAAAGAAAAAATTTGGAATATTGAGATAATTACCACTATGTGACAGAAAAACACAATGTGAACAAACGCTGTTGAAATTTTATGTCAGTAGACTTGCTTGATGCAAGGTTATGACAAACTTTCACATTTAAAAAAACCACAGGGTCTACAAAGTAAAGCACAATAAAATGAGGTCTGCTTGTGCTATTAAGTTGTGGTGACCTTGAACCACTGTAATTGATTTTCTGATCCTTAAACTTAGGAGTTTGCCTGTATTCCCATGAACCTTTACTATGAAAGGTGTAGCTCATGGTTGATAGTGGACTGCTCAAATAACCTGATGCAAGTGTAGATTTTAAAAAAGCAATATATAAACATTCAGTGTTTACAACTAAAATGTACTGAAGCACATTTATATTTTTATAAATCTGTGTTTACACAGATTTTCTAAGATTTTTAAAAGAACATGTCTTGGGAGATATTAAAACAAAAGGTGGGACTCCCCTGGTGGTCCAGTGGATAAGACTCTGAGCTTCCACTGCAGAAGGCATGGGTTTAATCCTTGGTCAGAGAACTAAGATCCCACATGCTACACAAGCAAAAAAAAGAGGAAGGTATTTAATAAAATTAATTTAAAATTTGAGTCCTGCCCTATGATTAGGTGCTCATAATCATCTTCTCAACCTACGACACAGAAAAGTCAGGTTTCATTATTGTTCACAACTTGGTATCAGCCTACACCTCAGTATTTTTCTCTGACTTTTCCAGTCACACCAGAGGGAGAATGCTGGAAATTTTTATTTCTCTTCTTCCAAGTTGCTTATTTCTCTTGACAGTTCTTGCCAACACATTCACCTGGAAAAGTCCTACTCACTTTTCAAGACCATATTCATATCATTTCTCCAATAAACCTTCAGAAATCTCCCCAAGAGAATCTCTACTCCCTGATTACCCTCTCACAGATTTCCAACATATACTTCCCAGTGAATTGTTCGATTACAGTAACTGGCAACCCCAATTTAATAAGAGAGGCAGACAGGACATGTATTAACTTAAAAACCTAAAGAAGGGTTAAAAAACAAAACTGTTTTGCTAAAAATTTTTTTAAGTCACGGCCATGTTACAAAATTTAGAAAAATCAACAAAAGCATCACTCATAAACTACTACTGAGATGTTTAAAATAAATAAATAAATGGCCTTCTTCATGAAAAACAAAACAAACAAACAAAAAAACAAAAAAACCTGTGTGAAAAGCAAAAGGGCAGCTCAAGTTTTAGAAGATCCAGGTCCTGACTCCAAGATTCTCTCCTCATGACTTATCGTGCTTGTCTTGGTTAGCTTTCTCCTCTCTTACCTCAACTGACTTTTTCCACAAATTGAGAAATACAGCTCTTAATGGTATCCAAGCTTTAAACCTTTTACCATTTGCTACTAGTGAGGGAGAATGATCCTATTTATCAGAACCAGTGCAGAAAATCTCAGGGAGTGCCATGACTTGACTACCACTGGATTCATCAATTGCATGACCAAAGGGAAAACACAGCTTGGTTTAAGTGTACCTGCCGTCACTCGGCCAGATTTTGGTGGGTAGGGAATCAGTTACCCAAATCCTGGCACCGTTTAAAGAAGGCATCTAGATGTCAGGACATATGAAGGTGTGGTTTTCAGGGTAGGGAGATAGAAAGGTAGTGCCAAATATCCATATATATTCATTATTTCCTACTTATGTGAATGTATGTTTACAACTAGATTTTGAAATCCTTGAAGGCAATAACTCCTCCTCCTCCTCTCTGGTGGCTCAGTCTGTGAAGAATCTGCCCACAATGTGGGAGACCCGGGTTTGATCCCTAGGTCAGGAAGATCCCTTGGAGAAGGGAATGGCAACTCATTCCAGTATTCTTTCCTGGGAAATTCCATGGACAGAGGAGCCTGAAGGGCTGTAGCCCATGGGGTCGCTAAAAGTTGGGCACAACTAAGCAACTAACACTTTCATTTTCATATCTAAAGACAGCGTCCATGCTGCCTCATTTTCCAGGAACTAAAATTTTGTAAGGTTTGGAATACACACACACAAACACACATGCTTCCCTGGTAGTTCAGTGGTAAAGAACCTTCCTGCCAATGCAGGAGACATGGATTTGATCCCTGAGTCAGCAAGATCCCCTGGAGAAGGAAATGCAACCCACTCCAGTATTCTTGCCTAGGAAATCTCAGGGACAGAGGAGCCTGGGAGGCTACAGTCCATGGGGTTGCAAAGAGTCAGACATGACTGAAGTTGCTGAGCGTGACATGGCATGTGTATATGTACATATATGTGTGTGTGTTTATAATTAATATGCATAACTTGTGTTTGGTAACATATACTCCTGTTGTTTCTATAATGTTTACAACTCTTTGCAGCTGGTCTTCATAGTTAAATCTGACAACTAAAAAATAAGTCAAATATTTTAATGATTCAATTCATAAGAAAAAAAGCAGACAAAATGATATTTAAATATATGACCAGTTTAATAATATACATTTGTCTCCAAAAGGAGCCTTGAATTTAACTGTCAGGCTTTTGATTGCACTCATGAAGTGATGGGATGAATCTTTTCAGTTATCTTTTTCAGATTATGTTCATTAGTGGCTAGTTGAGTAGAGTGATTGGCCTTTTAAAATGATTTGCACCTATGTGTTGCTGATTCTTTGTCTCCTTTCTGCTCACTTTTGGTCTGGTGATGTTTCTGAAGGCTTGGATTCTCCTTTTCCTTTTGCATTTGGCTCCTAAGGGAAGGTACACACTCAGAAAGACTACTCTCTTGCCTCAGATCATTCAGATACCCTATTTCATCACTGACTTCCTCTGTGGTTTGTGTATCTGGACAATGATACTTGTTTCTCCTGTGCCTAACTGCTCTGGTTTTAGCGCTAGGAAATGTTTTTTTGTGATTCATTTCTTGCTTACTTGGGGATGTGAGTTTCTGACTCTGTAGATAAGTGGGACTGTTACAGTGGCTTCCAGCTTGGGAAGAATCTTTACTTTTCAAAGGACACTTGGGTCTCTTCCTAGCATTTGAATGAAACTTCATGTGTTGGATGGTGGCTGAAGACGGCCTCCCATAGTTTGAATCATAGGCACGTACCGCCTTTGCTTTTGAGAGCTCACAGCATATATTCTGGGTGAAGCGTTCACTTCTGTGGCTTCCTCTCAGAGAGGGATTACTTGATTCTCTGCTTATAGATCTATTTGTAAGTCCAACACACCAGGATTTAGATCTTTGAGTACTGGACCTTGATTGTCTTTGGAGTCCCCTGCTGCAGTGTGAACCAACTTCTGCAAATTGGAAGGGCTGTCTGTACTTCATCCTCTTTTTTCTGAAAGAGTTCAGCTTCCTCCCATCTCTCTTAGAAGAAACGGCAATTTCTGAAATGCAGCTCCAGGAGGGGTCCCTCTTTCTAGCTTTGCAATTTATCAAGGATCTTTCTCTGGGTAACCTTCTTTGAAAGGTCCTTGGTGAAGAGTCTGAACATTTGTTTTTTTCTGCTTTTTTCTGGAAATTGATCTGTTGGCCAACGTTCAAAGCCTTTTTTTCTCTTAGGCTGTTCTTCCATGGCTGCCCCTGATTCAGAATTGCTGAGGAACTGAAGGTGCGTGCAGTTGTTTCACTCTTTCCCATATCCTGGGCATGACCCGGAAACAACTTTATCCTTTCTGTCTTCCTCTCTTTAACATTATTTTTGCAATTCAGTGAGTCTGGGCCCTTTTCCCTTAGTATAGCCCAGTTCAGGAGCATGCTATTGGTAGAAGGTGTGACTTTGAGATCACCTGGTTCTGATTTGTCTTTGAGCCAAGCATGGGTTTTGCTTCCTGCTTTATGATGGAGTAGTGGGACTTCAGGTTTCTTCAAGCAAGAGTTACCACTGGGAAATGCTTTCATGCCTGACAGAGGCCTCTGCTCATTATTCCACTGGCCCTGGGTGTTTTTAGACTGTTTTATATCATGTTGAGGTGCTGGTACAGCCTGATCCTTAGGCAAAGGCAAAACAGGAGCTGATGCAACAGACTTTTTTTCTACCCAAGGTGAAACAGTAGGAAATTGATAGATGGCTCGTTGGTCATAAGTCTCCATGTTGTAAGGTGAATGAACAAAACTGATAAATTCATGTAGAAAATGGTGGGTGTGTTTTTGGAGATAAGGTTCTAGGAGGTTAATGAAGGAGTCACTGTCTAGATCATATTTTGTCATGTGATGGAGAATGGTGGACAGAATATTCTTCACTGTGTAGCCATAATCTCCATAAACAGCTGTTAGTTCTCGCTTCAGCCAGGGAACCAGCCGACGTAAACAACCAGGGTTTCTCTTGAAATAATTAGCTGATAAGTGCTTTTCAAATATGTAGCCTTGGACATATGCCACCCAAATTCCGGAATAATACAGAGCTCTTCTGAACTTCATTACCACCTGGTCTCTAAAGTGACCCAGAGACACAGAGTTTGGTTGGAACGTCCTGCTGTCCCCAAACTCTCTCAGCAACTCCTGGACAGTCAGCTCTCTCAATGGCCTGATTTTCTTTGTAAGGCCCTCAAGGTTTATGCCAAGATCATTGTTTTCAGAAGTCACTATGTAGCTTTCTTCTTCTGAGGGAAGGAACACTGAGTCGTCTTTGGTGTCTTCCTCTGGCCTGGTGGAACAACCCTGGGAAGGAAAGCATTGCATGCTGGATGAAGGCATAGATTTATTTCTTTGTCTTGAATGTAAAGATTCATCACTGTTCATGAAACAGGGGTTCCAACTGGCCCCATTCTGTATACTCTCCAAGCAGTTGGGACACTCACAGTCAGATGAGAAATCTAATGGCATCTCCGTGAACAGATTGTATTTCACAGTCATATGTGAGAAAAATTGGTTCAGATAAGTTACTCATCTGGCATGAAAAATATCTATTAAAACCATTCCATGCATATTTCTGTAATACATTTTGTCTCCATGGAATAAATTCTGGGATAAAGTTAAGAAACAAACTATTTCCTCACATTAGTAAATAATGCTCTCAATAAATCCCAACGTAGACAAGGCAATGAGAATTCAGGCACACTGTCTCTCTTAGTTTTGCAAACTCTGAAAAGCAAATTGGAAATAAACATTAAAATTTAAGTATCACATCTTTTAACCCAGCAATTCTAACTCTAGAGTTTTAATCTATATATACAAGTCTGTAAACATATATACATGGATTTTTCTAATAACAACAACAAAAACCTGAAAACAATCGAAATATCCATTAGTAGGGAACTTATTAAATAAATGATGTTTTATCTGTAATATTTAACATTATGTCACCATTCCAATAAAACAGGCAAAACTATACATATTAATACGTGAAAATGGATGAATATATTGTTAAATGAAAAAGCTTATATAGAAGAATGAGAAGCTATTATAAAAATCTTAAAGAGTAATCACTAATTTCTGGCAATATTGTGAACTAGACACTTTGTCCTAGTGGGACACACTGTTCCAGTAGGAATAACAAAATAATGCTAGCTATAAGTAAATATAGGTAAATATATCTCAACTTAAGAGGTAATGAGGACTCGGAAAAAGATGGCAGGGACTCGGAAAAAGATGGCAGAGGAATAGGATGGGGAGAACACTTTCTCCCTCTCTACCTCATCAAAAGAACATTCCAACGCTGAGTAAATTCCACAAAATAACTTCTGACTGCTGGCAGAGGACATCAGGCATCCAGCAAAGCAGATCATTGGCTTCAAAACCAGGTAGGAATTATTTTAAAGAATGAAGATAGAGACAAAGGAGGTAGGGAGGGAACCCCGGCACGGGAAGGGAATCCCTTCCCAGGAAGAGACTCTTAAAAAGAGAGGTTCCCTAAAATTGGGGAACTTTCTCACAGCTGTGTATGGGGCGAGCCCTGGAAGCACAGAGGGCAACATAACAGGAAGGAAGAATAAATAAAGAATTTAAACCAACAGATTACGAATTCAACAGTATAACCCCCAGCGGATAAGCAGCGCAAACGCCTGCATCCGACAGCAGTGGGGGTTGGGCAGGGAGGAGCACCCGAGACAGTGCTTTCTAAGAATTGGGCCGCGGGAGACGTAGGCTGCAGGGCTTTTCTCTAGAATCGGGGCGTAACGGGGCCAGAATTGGGTCCGCACGTGGATAGAACGAATTATCCCAGACCAGCAAACCAGACTGGGGGATAACTAACAAGCGAAATGTTCGAACATAAGACACTGACAGGCCCACGCACAGAACAAAGGACGGATTGGAAATAGCCAGATGCAGACCATCTCCCTCCGGCGACAGGCAGCCAGAGCCTTAAGCGCTGGAAGAGGGCAGTCGCAGCTCAAGAGAGACATTACCTACCAAATTGCAAGCAGGCTTCTTTACTGAGACTTCTGGGGTCTCTGAACAGTCATCATCTGCCTGAGAAAGAGCCCCGGCGGAGCTCCCAGAAAATTGAGCGACCCAGAAAGCCCAGAAGACGCAACAATAGTGCGCACCAAACTCCCTACCCACTCGGACTTGGAACCAAACCCGGCACCCGGAGGGGGCTTCCTGAGCGCCAAACCTGAGCGGCTTAGACCAGGGAAGTGCATGAAGCATAGGGCAGGCCCCACACGGTTATCCCGAGGAGCAAGAAGGGGCAAGCCCAGTGCAGAGCCCACCACCACCCTCCCTGTGGCAAGACAGAAATCAGACACGGAAGAGACCAGCAAACAGAGGAAGTCAAACAGAGGGAACTGCCTTGGTAGCGACCCCACACAGTCCTCAACGACAGAGAAAGCGCCAGATACACCATTACAACTTTTATGATCAAAAAATTTTGGGGGTGGTGGTGATGTGGAAGCGTGATTTTTTTTTTAGGAATTTTTTTCTTTCTTTAAAAAAATTTTTTTCCTTTTTAAATTTGTTTTTCTTTTCTTTTTCGTCTTTTTTCCCCTAAACTTGCTTAAATTTTTAAGTCTTCTATATTTCTATTTATTATTTTTATAACCTAATATTACTTTTCAAAAAAACAAAACAAAACCCTATTGTTAAAGCAAATGCCGTATATAGTCCTATTGGTGAAGGAAGTTGTCTTTTAATAATTCTGGAGTCTTTTATTATATTTTACTTTTTTTCTCTATTTTTTTAAAATTTCTCTCTCCTTCTTCTTCTTCTCTTCAATAATCTATCTTTGAAAATCCAATCTATACTCCAGATTTTTAACCTTGGAATTTTGGTATTTGTTGCCAATTTTGTACTTTTAAAAACCTAATCTTCAGTACCCAGTTTTACATGAGTGCGAGACTACTGGCTTGACCACTCTCTCCACCTTTGGAATCTCTCTTTTCTCCACCAGGTGGCTTTTGTCTCCTCCCTCCCCCTCCTCCTCTCTACCCAACTCTATGAATCTCTGTGTGTTCCAGAAGGAGGAGAATTCTAAGGGAACTGGTCACTGGCCGGATCTGTATCCCTCCTTCCCATCTCCCTCTTTTATCCTCCTGTCCACCTCTGTCTACTTCCTCCCTCTCCTCTTCCATGTATAACTCTGTGACCACCTCTGAGCGGTCCAGACTTCGGAGCGCACACAAGAAAGTAGTTACAGGCTAGCTTGCTTTTCCCTCTTTTGATTCCACCTCATCCCATTCCACTCACCTCTAACTAACTACTTCCTCCCTCTTTTCTCCTCCAAGTAACTCACCGATCCTCTAGGGACGACCCTCAAGGTGGAGAAACCTATCATCATTAACCTAGACGTTTTAACATTAGTGCTGAATAGATGGAGAAATCATGAGGCTATTGTAAAAATAAATCTGAAAACCAGAATCAGGAGGCGTAAGTCCAAATCCTGAGATCATCAAAGAATTCATGAATACAGGGAACATTATCCAATAAGAGCTCATCAAACGCCTTCATACCTATACTGAAATTGAGCACTGCCCAAGAGCCAACAAGCTCCAGAGCAAGACATACCATGCAAATTCTCCAACAACACAAGAACAAGCCCCTGAGCTTCAATACACAGGCAACTCAAAATACTCCAAAACCATTGATGTCTCATAACCCATTACTTCACACGTCACAGCACTCCAGAGAGAGGAAATCCAGCTCCACCCACCAGAACTCCAACACAAGCCTCCCTAATCAAGAAACTTTGACAAGCCACTAATATAACCCAAACACAGAGAGGAAGCTCTATAAGAAAGAGAATTCCACAAATTCCCAGAATATAGAAAAACCACCCCAAACGCAGCAATATAACCAAAATGAAGAGACAGAGGAATACCCAGCAGGTAAAGGAACAGGAGACATGCCCACCAAACCAAACAAAAGAGGAAGAGATAGGGAATCTACCTGAGAAAGAATTCCGAATACTGATAGTGAAAATGATCCAAAATCTTGAAATCAAAATGGAATCACAGATAAATAGCCTGGGGTCAAGGATTGAGAAGATGCAAGAAAGGTTTAACAAGGACCTAGAAGAAATAAAAAGACTCAACATATAATGAATACTGTAATAAATGAGATCAGAAACACTCTGGAGGCTACAAATAGTAGAATATCGGAGGCAGAAGATAGGATTAGTGAAATAGAAGATAGAATGGTAGAAATAAATGAATCAGTGAGGGAAAAAGAAAAACGAATTAAAAGAAATGAGGACAACCTCACAGACCTCCAAGACAATATGAAACGCTCCAACATTCGAATCATAGGAGTCCCAGAAGAAGAAGACAAAAAGAAAGACCATGAGAAAATACTTGAGGAGATAATAGTTGAAAACTTCCCTAAAATGGGGAAGGAAATAATCACCCAAGTCCAAGAAACCCAGAGAGTGCCAAACAGGATAAACCCAAGGCGAAACACCCCAAGACATATTTTAATCAAATTAACAAAGACCAAACACAAAGAACAATTATTAAAAGCAGCAAGGGAAAAACAACAAATAACACACAAGGGGATCCCCATAAGAATAACTGCAGATCTTTCAATAGAAACTCTTCAGGCCAGGAGGGAATGGCAAGACATACTTAAAGTGATGAAGGATAATAACCCTCAGCCAAGACTACTGTACCCAGCAAGGATCTCATTCAAATATGAAGGAGAAATCAAAAGCTTTACAGAAAAGCAAAAGCTGAGAGAATTCAGCACCATCAAACCAGCTCTCCAACAAATACTAAAGGATAGACTTTAGACAGGAAACACAAAAAGGACGTATAAACCTGAACCCAAAACAATAAAGTAAATGGCAACAGGAGCATACTTATCAATAATTACCTTAAATGTAAATGGGTTGAATGCCCCAACCAAAAGGCAAAGACTGGCTGAATGGATACAAAAACAAGATCCCTATATATGCTGCCTACAAGAGACCCACCTCAAAACAACGGACACATACAGACTGAAAGTGAAGGGCTGGAAAAAGATATTCCATGCAAATAAAGACCAAAAGAAAGCAGGAGTAGCAATACTCATATCCGATAATATAGACTTTAAAACAAAGGCTGTGAAAAGGGACAAAGAAGGCCACTACATAATGATTAAAGAATCAATCCAATAAGAAGATATAACAATTATAAATATATATGCACCCAACATAGGAGCACCGCAATATGTAAGACAATTGCTAACAAGCATGAAAGGGGAAATTAATAATAACACAATAATAGTGGGAGACTTTAACATCCCACTCACACCTATGGACAGATCAACTAAACAGAAAATTAACAAAGAAATGCAAAAGTTAAATGATACAATAGACCAGTTAGACCTAATTGATATCTATAGGACATTTCACCCCAAAACAATGAATTTCACCTTTTACTCAAGTGCACACGGATCCTTTTCCAGGATAGATCACATTCTGGGTCATAAATCTAGCCTTGATAAATTCAAAAAAATTGAAATTATTCCAAGCATCTTCTCTGACCATAAGGCACTAAGGTTAGATCTCAATTATAGGAGAAAAACTATTAAAAATTCCAACATTTGGAGGCTGAACAACACCCTTCTGAATAATCAACAAATCACAGAAGAAATCAAAAAGAAATCAAAATATGCATCGAAACGAATGAAAATGAAAACACAACTACACAGAACCTTTGGGACACTATAAAAGCAGTCCTAAGAGGAAAGTTCATAGCAATACAGGCATACCTCAAGAAACAAGAAAAAGTCAAATAAATAACCTAACTCTACACCTAAAGCAACTAGAAAAGGAAGAAATAGAGAACCCCAGAGTTAGTAGAAGGAAAGAAATCCTAAAAATTAGGGCAGAAATAAATGCAAAAGAAACAAAAGAGACCATAGCAAAAATCAACAAAGCAAAAAGCTGGTTCTTTGAAAGGATAAATAAAATTGACAAAACATTAGCCAGACTCATCAAGAAACAAAGAGAAAAAAATCAAATCAACAAAATTAGAAATGAAAATGGAGAGATCACGACAGACAACTCAGAAATACAAAGAATCATAAGAGACTACTATCAGCAATTATATGCCAATAAAATGGACAACTTGGAAGAAATGGACAAATTCTTAGAAAAGTACAACTTTCCAAAACTGAACCAGGAAGAAATAGAAAATCTTAACAGACCCATCACAAGCATGGAAATTGAAACTGTAATCAGAAATCTTCCAGCAAACAAAAGCCCAGGTCCAGACGGCTTCACAGCTGAATTCTACCAAAAATTTTGAGAAGAGCTAACACCTATCTTACTGAAGCTATTCCAGAAAATTGCAGAGGAAGGTAAACTTCAAACTCATTCTATGAGGCCACCATCACCCTAATACCAAAACCTGACAAAGACACCACAAAAAAAAAAACTACAGGCCAATATCACTGATGAACATAGACGCAAAAATCCTCAACAAAATCCTAGCAATCAGAATCCAGCAACACATTAAAAAGATCATACACCATGACCAAGTGGGCTTTATCCCAGGGATGCAAGGATTCTTCAATATCCGCAAGTCAATCAATGTAATTCATCACATTAACAAACTGAGAAATAAAAATCATATGATTATCTCAATAGATGCAGAAAAAGCCTTTGACAAAATTCAACCTCCATTTATGATAAAAACTCTCCGGAAAGCAGGAATAGAAGGAACATACCTCAACATAATAAAAGCTATATATGACAAACCCACAGCTAACATTATCCTCAATGGTGAAAAATTGAAACCATTTCCCCTAAAGTCAGGAACAAGACAAGGGTGTCCACTTTCACCACTACTTTTCAACATCGTACTGGAAGTTTTGGCCACAGCAATCAGAGCAGAAAAAGAAATACAAGGAATCCAAATTGAAAAAGAAGAAGTAAAACTCTCACTGTTTGCAGATGACATGATCCTCTACATAGAAAATCCTAAAGACTCCACCAGAAAACTACTAGAGCTAATCAATGAATATAGTAAAGTTGCAGGATATAAAATCAACACTCAGAAATCCCTTGCATTCCTATACACTAATAATGAGAAAGTAGAAAAAGAAGTTAAGGAAACAATTCCATTCACCCTTGCAACGAAAAGAATAAAATACTTAGGAATATTCCTACCTAAAGAAACTAAAGACCTATATATCGAAAAACTATAAAACACTGACGAAAGAAATCAAAGAGGACACTAATAGATGGAGAAATATACCATGCTCATGGGTCGGAAGAGTCAATATAGTGAAAATGAGTATACTACCTAAAGCAATTTACAGATTCAATGCAATTCCCATCAAGCTACCAGCAGTATTTTTCACAGAATTAGAACAAATAATCTCAAGATTTGTATGGAAATACAAAAAACCTCGAATAGCCAAAGCAATCTTGAGAAAGAAGAATGGAACTGGAGGAATCAACTTGCCTGACTTCAGGCTCTACTACAAAGCCACAGTCATTAAGACAGTATGGTACTGGCACAAAGACAGAAATATAGATCAATGGAACAAAATAGAAAGCCCTGAGATAAACGCACACACCTATGGACACCTTATCTTCGACAAAGGAGGCAAGAATATACAATGGAGGAAAGACAATCTCTTTAACAGGTGGTGCTGGGAAAACTGGTCAACCACTTGTAAAAGAATGAAATTAGACCCCTCTCTAACACCATACACAAAAATAAACTCAAAATGGATTAAAGATCTAAATATAAGACCAGAAACTATAAAACTCCTAGAGGAGAACATAGGCAAAACACTCTCCGACATAAATCACAGTAGGATCCTCTATGATCCAACTCCCAGTATACTGGAAATAAAAGCAAAGATAAACAAATGGGATCTAATTAAAATTAAAAGCTTCTGCACAACAAAGGAAACTATAAGCAAGGTGAAAAGACAGCCTTCTGAATGGGAGAAAACAATAGCAAATGAAACAACTGACAAACAACTAATCTCAAAGATATATATAAGCAATTTATGCAGCTCAACTCCAGAAAAATAAATGATCCAATTAAAAAATGGGCCAAAGAACTAAATAGGCATTTCTCCAAAGAAGACATACGGATGGCTAACAAACACATGAAAAGATGTTCAACATCACTCATTATCAGAGAAATGCAAATCAAGACCACAATGAGGTACCATTTCACTCCAGTCAGAATGGCTGCGATCCAAAAGTCTACAAGCAATAAATGCTGGAGAGGATGTGGAGAAAAGGGAACCCTCTTACACTGCTGGTGGGAATGCAAACTAGTACATCCATTATGGAAAACAGTGTGGAGATTCCTTAAAAAATTGCAAATAGAACTGCCTTATGACCCAGCAATCCCACTGCTGGGCATACACACTGAGGAAACCAGAATTGAAAGAGACACATGTACCCCAATGTTCACTACAGCGCTGTTCATAATAGCCAGGACATGGAAGCAACCTAGAGGTCCATCAGCAGATGATTGGATAAGAAAGCTGTGGTACATATACACAATGGAGTACTACTCAGCCCTTAAAAAGAATAAATTTGACTCAGTTCTAATGAGATGGATGAAATTGGAACCGATTATACAGAGTGAAGTAAGCCAGAAAGAAAAACACCAATACAGTATACTGACACATATATATGGAATTTAGAAGATAGTAATGATGACCCTATATGTGAGACAACAAAAGAGACACAGAGATATAGAATGGACTTTTGGACTCTGAGGTAGAGGGAACGGGTGGGATGGTTTGGGAGAATGGCAATGAAACATGTATATTTTCTTGTAAGAAACGAAGCACCAATCTATGTTCAATGTAGGATGTAGGATGCATGGGGCTGATGCACAAGATGATTCAGGTAGATGATGTGGGGTGGGAGGTGGGAGGGGGGCTTTGGCATTGGGAGATTGTGTTTACCTATGGCCGATTCATGTCAATGTATGGCAAAATAAATACAGTATTGTAATTTAAAAAATAAATAAATTAAAAAAATATATAAGTAAATAAAAAGGGGGAAAAAAGAGGTAACGAGTAAAATTCTTAGAGGCCAAATCAATCCGTAAATAATAGTAGAAATCCAGAGAGGGAAGTGCGCTCTGATACTACAAGTTGCTCAGAACTGGTATCCTTGCTCTTCAGTTAGAGAATAACCAATAGCTGCAGATGACAGGAGAGAAAGAACAGACTCTGCCAAAGTTTGAATGTATAATGGAAAACCTCTGCATAAAGCTGTGTACACAAATGTTTACATTCTTACTGAAAAGGTGATTTAGAAAAATAATCACCCCACACACAGCCAGCAGGAAATCTTAGCTGAGATTTTGTAACCAGAAACAAGTATGTCTGCAGACTAAATTCAAGCAGCGTTTTCCTAAAAACCTCGAAAGGGTAATTTATTTTGAGGTTGATAGTAACCACAGGCAATTGGCAGAGGCAAACACACATTCTTCCTGGAGGAACATTATAAACCCAAGTTTCATGACAAATTTCCTCCAAATTCACAGTCAAAAGTCACTAACAAATAAGAATTAGCCATCATAATAAGCCTGAGTCCACAAAAACAATAGAGAGCAAATTTGATTCCTAACAGAATCTGAAAATAAAATTAGTTTGGTGGATGTACATGAATTTCATCCCTTCTCTTACAGATGGTTTCAAACTCTCCTTTCCAGAAATGATGCTCTCATTAAGTCATCATTCATTTTGAAAAGCAAAGATGACAGAAACAAATTACATTATTTAGCAGATTTACCTCTTAGAGGATCTTAAATTGTCCACGCTCATATGAACCTTAGCCACAGGATTAATTTGGTTGAAGGGCATCACTGCTGTTTTGTTGGCCTTAGAGATAGAATTTAGAACACAAGGCTAGTTCTGCTGTGGTTTGGAGAAAAAGAAACTGCTCGAAGTTGTCCATGAAATTTGGTATCTTATGTTTTCCAGCAGTGTCTGGAGTGACTTTAAGATACAAATCCTTAAGATAGAATCCATATCCTTTTGACTTATAGGTTGCCAGAATGCTTTAATTTTTCAATAGGTTGATCAAACCTAACACTGTAATGTGTGGTCTGAGTCAGAAGAAAGCAGGACATAATGTAGAATATAGGTTTTCCTGATGAAAGAACTCCCTGAAGAACAGTTGTTAGTCTAATAGCATTAATGTTAGTCATGCATTCATGTCCAACCCTTTGCGACCCTGTGGACTATAGCCCTTCAGGCTCCTCTCCATAGAATTCTCCAGGCAAGAACACTGGAGTGGGTAGCCATTCCCTTCTCCAGGGGATCTCACTGACCCAGGGGTTGAACCCAGGTCTCCTGCATTGTAGGAAGATTCTTTACTGCCTGAGCCACCATGGAAGCCCCTAATAGCAATATTTAGATTTAAATTATTTGATCAGAAAGTTGTCGATTTTTCTTTAAATGCAAGAGCTGAAGAAACTTGTTAGCATGTGGGCAGTGTGATTAATCAACATCTTGATTGTCTGTGTCCCAGCTTTTGGGTTCAAAATGAAAAGTTGTCATATTTTTCAAAACATTTTTTCATCCATAGCTAAATACCAGTTAATACAGACAACACAGTTGGGGAGTCATTGAAAATAAATGTTTTTTCTTTTTTGGCTTCACTTTCTGTTATTCTGTTTTTAAGTTTAGTCATGCTTACTCAGGCTATTGGACTGCTCTTAGATGCAAGTGAAACCAATTTAGCTCATGAGCTATTTTGGAGAATTAGATAAGCAACTTTGTGCTTAGCATCTAGTAGCAGTTTAATGCAATAGCCATTTTAGTTTTTTTGAGTAGATTTCATTGCAAATTCCTAAGACAGTGCATTACTTTTATTTTGAAAATGTGTTTTGTGTGATTTTATAATTCAAAATAGACACCATTTTTATATCCCTGTAACTGTAGGGTAATATAGAACCACATTCCCTATAACCTTCAAAACTATGTCAGCCCTATATAGAGGAAAGAACAGTACAGACATGAGTTCTTATTGTACTGCTCACATATGCTCCCAGTCACGGCTTAATCATCTGTGAAATAAGGCTTATAGAAAGACTCAAAAGAGAATAGGTGCAAAAAGTACTTTGTGAAAAACAATGCTTATTAGTAATAAAGTGCTCTCAGGAGACACTCTCATCTGTACACTGTATCTCCATGGTGAAAATATTTGATAAATGTGTGTTGAAGAGGAGGAGAACTAGAAGGCTTAGAGGGAAGAAAGGAAGAATCAGAAACATAAGAAAAGGCCATTCAGGTGTCTCTTCTGGATGCTTTGTATTAGTCTATCCTTTTTTTTTTTTTTTTGGTCATCAATTTCTTCCTTTCCTTTTCTTCTTGTTTTCACTCTCTTGGTTCCGAAATACTCAAAATTCTGAAGAAGTTTAGAAAGGAAGAAGTGGTTGGGAAAGGGGTGCATTGGCATCCAGAGTGAGAGAACTTTAGAGTCAAGAAGATCATCAATTGACAATGGAAGGATGATGCTGAACATTTAATCTGATGTATCAGTAGCCAAGAGATCAGATCCTTTATTTGCTTATCTAAGTTCTGAACCAACTACTTGGAAGCCTTGATTTTCTATTTTTTTTTTTTTTTAAATCATGTTCCATGGCTCTAGAGCAGAGTTTCTATCTCAGCACTATTAGGGCCAGGTAGTTCTTTGCTCTACTTTGTAGAATATTAACTACCATCCCTGATCTCCATTCAATAGATGTCAGTATCCCCCACACCAAGTATGACAATAATAAATGTCTCAAGATATTGTTACATGTCCTCTAGGAGAGGTAATATTGCCCCCTGTGTTGAGAACCACTGCTGTACACTCTACAGTTATTGTGTTTTGAGATAATGTTTTCCTCACTAGTTCTAGAAGCAATTCCCCTACCAAGAAGCTATAGTATATACATTCATGAGAAGAATCACGTATTAAATAAGCTGAACAGGCCTGGGTTTCAAAGCCAGAATTCTGAGTTTGACTCTATACATTTGAATTTGTCTTTCATAAGCAATTTAGTTAAATTCTCTGATTTTCATCTGTTTTCTACATCACAGCATGGATGTTTTCTTCATAGCATTTACCGTTATCTGCATATTACATATTCATGTGTCTGTTTCCTCTCTGACATTACTATAAGCTTCATGAGGGAAAATAGATGAAATCTTTGGTTTATATACTACTGTTTCCTCATGACTTAGAATAAGTTTGGCACATAGGAAGGAGTCTATATGTGCCGAATAAATTTTCTGTACTGATCAACACAGTCCAGTAGGTGTCAACAATTGTATTTATAGACAGTTTTCATTATTCAAGATAGTTGCATTCTATAAAGTCCTCACAGTCACTGAATTGGTCAACTTTGAGCCAGTGCTCCTAGGGGAACAGGATTAGATTCCACCGGGCCTCTGATCACATTTATACCCGCGGAACGATACGCAGAACTTTGCTTTACTTGTGTCTGTTTAAAGACATCTTAATACGGATTACTGAGTCATTGACAGGAAACTGTCAGCCGATAGCAGTATAGTTCCCAGCCTGAATGAAGCTCCTCTAACTGACACCGTGTATTTTCTCCATAAAGCACATCACAGTTTTCTTGCAGTTAGGAAAACTAGCCAGCATTTGAGTATTATACATAGAGGTCAATCTAAATGGCAAAATCACCCCGCCCCCCAAAAAGGAAAATATGCATTAAACATGAAAATAACCTTGTTTATGGTGTGAAACAAGAAGGCAGAATGTCACTTTGTTTGACCTCGGTGGCTGAGTGACTCAAATTCTTTGCCTTTCTGTCATGTCCATGAATGGCATGAAAACACCAGGAGCACTGATTTTAGGATTACAAATAAACTTTAGGGGGTAGACAAAAATAACAAATACAGAATCTACAAATGATGCATGCATCAATCTACAAATTTGTGGACAAGGTCAGCTTCTGCACAAGGGGACACAAGAGAATTCTCACTAACTTAATTATCAGGCAGAGTAATGCGATCTCATTCCAACCTTTGTATCTTAATCTTTACACCTAACAAATGAACAGAGCCTCTCTTGCCAAAGTGAGCCCTTCACAAACACACGAAGGAAAACACTGACTCCAGATTCCAAGTGAATTCTTCATTCTAGTCTTTGCTCCTATGGGCCTTCATTTTCCATGTATTTAGACATTTTCCAACTATCTTTCTGTTACTGATTTCTAGTTTAATTTCACTGTGATCTAACAGCATACTTTATATGCCTTCTACTCTTTTAAATTTTATAAAATTTATTTATTTATTTTAATTGGAGGCTAATTACTTCACAGTATTGTGGTGGTTTTTGCCATACATTGACATGAATCAGCCATGGGTGTACATGTGTTCCCCATCCTGAACTCCCCTCCCACATTCCTCCCCATCCCATTCTTCAGGGTCATCCCAGTGCACCAGCCCTGAGCACCCTGTCTCATGCATCAAACCTGAACTGGCAATCTATTTCACATAGGATAATATACATGTTAAGGTATGTTTTATTAGCCAGAATGCCATCTACCTTGGTGAATGTTAAATGTGAACTTGAGAAGAATGTGTATTCTGCTGCTGTCAAATGGAGTGTTCTAAAATGTCAATTAGATCAAGTTGACTGATAGTGTGGTTCAGGTAAAGTATATTTTTACTGATTTTCTGCCTGTTTGATCTATTCATTACTGAAAGAGAGGTGGTATTGAAGTCTCTAACTATAATTGTGCATTTGCCTTTTTCCGTCTTGGGTTTCTATCAGTTTTTGCTTCATGTCTTTTGATGTACTGTTAGCTGCATGTGTTCTCAGAGAACTGACCCGTTTATCATTGTATAAGGTACCTCTATATCTCTAAAAATTCCCCTTTCTCCTTTGTATGAAATTAATATAGCAACTTTAGCTTTCTTTTAATTAATGTTAGCATGATATATCATTGCTTTATTTTTAATCCAAGTCTTTATATTTAAAGTGGATTTCTTGTAGGTGAAGTCGCTCAGTTGTGTCCGACTCTTTGTGACCCCATGGACTGTAGCCTATCAGGCTCCTCCGTCCATGGGATTTTCCAGGCAAGAGCGCTGGAGTGGCTTGCCATTTCCTCCTCCAAGACAATGTATGCCGTTGCTGCTGCTAAGCTGCTTCAGTTGTGTTTGACTCTGTGTGACCTCGTAGATGGCAGCCCACCAGGCTCCCCTGTCCCTGGGATTCTCCAGGCAAGAACACTGGAGCAGGCTGCCATTTCCTTCTCCAATTCATGAAAGTGAAAAGTGAAAGTGAAGCCACTCAGTCGTGTCCAACTCTTAGCAACCCCATGGAGTGCAGCCTACCAGGTGCTGGGAGCCAGCGTAAGGAATCCCACCCGTGACAAAGTCATGCGGCAGAGGCCTGATGGGCAAGACGAGTCAGACCTCAGGGTTTCCCCCTGGTATTTCCTGAGCATGTACCCCCTCAAAATAAGAATCTGCCTGCCCTATTATTGTGCTTTTCCACTCTTCTGACACACTCTGGAAAAAAGTCAACTCGGGGCTTTAGTCTTCTGCATTTAAAAGGGATGTTTCAGTTAAACCCCCTCTGATAACTCTCTAGCTTGCCTAACAGGTTCCCCCGGACCTCTTACAGCTTGTGAATTGCTTGCAGCCCCCAACCGTGAGAGGCACAAAGCTTAAAAACATCTTAAAGATACAGAGCCTTTTCTAAAGATCTAAAAATCATATTGGTGATGGTTTTCACTGTTGACTCAATGACTGCTGCCAGGCCTCCATATTCTTTATCTTTTAGGCACCTGGGAGGATATTAATCAATGTAATCGGGATATGGAAAAAGGTATACAGTAGTTTTGATGTTAGCAACACTAGACTTTTGAGTTAATTATTTTCTTTTGTTATAAATCACTGTACTCCTTTTTACTTGTAATAAATTGCTGTATCTTTGCTATGTAAGAATGTAACTTTATTTAGTGCTTTCTGAGAGTGGCACCAGACTTTGAGAAGAACAACACAAATAAGTCTTCTTGTTGACAAACCCTTATCAGAAAAAAGGCTGTAAAATGTTAATTGGCCCTTTTGGCCGGAAGATGATGTAAATTACCTAAGATAGGTATGCAGAGAGAAAAGCCTGGTCTTGATAAGAGTCTGGGCTGCTAACACTGCAAAATTTTGTATTACCCATTGATCTCCATGTACAATCAAAAAGGTATAAAAGGCCTTTCTAGACAATAGAGGCTGGGCCAGTCATAAGAAGGACTGGTTTCCCTTGTGTCTCCTCTTTACTCTAATTTCAGGCTGTTTTCCCATCTGTGGCATGGAGGCTCGCCATGTCTACTTACTTGTCCCGGCTTCTAAGATCTGTAAGAAAGAGAGCCCAAGGCAGGGCACTCTCTTATATTCAAATGGGTGCCAGCGGCCTAACGTAGATGGTGCAAGTTCCTTGTCTGGAACTTTATTGGTTTTCCATGTAACCAAGTTATTCAGCCTCTTTTCTCCACTTAATTTTCCTACTACACTATTTCTTCATAATCTAATCTTATATTAATATATAAATAAGTTTTTCCTTGCCTACTCCATCTCCCCTTCAAATCACCCTGGATCCACTGGGGCTGGACCCCAGCAACCAGGCCCCTCCGTCCATGGGATTTTCCAGGCAAGAGTGCTGGAGCAGACTGCCATTTCCTTCTCCAAGACAATGTATGCTGCTGCTGCTGCTAAGTTGTTTCAGTTGTGTCCGACTCTTAGCGACCCCATGGACTGCAGCCTACCAGGCTCCTCCATCCATGGGATTTTCCAGGCAAGAGTACTGAAGTGGGCTGCCATTGCCTTCTCCAAGACAATGTATAGTCAGGTCTTATTTTTATATCCATTCTGACACTCTTTGTCTTTTATTGGTATATTTAGACTCTTCACATGTAAAATGATTAGTGATATGGTAGCTTTAGTGTCTATCATGTTTCTAACTGTTTGCTTTTTGTTGCATTTGGGTTTTGTTTCTTTTTGGTACTGCATTTTATTCTCATAAACATGCCCTGAGGGAAGTACCTCACGTTAGTCTTATTCAGAAATGAAAGAACACTACTTAAATTGACTTAACCAAGTTTACACAGGGCAAATATAACAAAGCCATCAGTCAGTTCAGTCACTCAGACATGTCCAACTCTTTGTGACCCCATGGACTGCAGCATAACAGGCTTCTCTGTCCACCACCAACTCCAGGAGCTTGCTCAAACTCATCTCCATTGAGTCAGTGATGCCTTGTAATCATCTCATCCTCTGTTATCCCCCTTCTCCTCCTGACTTCAATCTCTCCCAGCATCAGGGTATTTTCAAATGAGTCAGTTCTTCTCATTAGGGAGCCAAAGTATTGGCGCTTCAGCATCAGTCCTTCCAATAAATATTTAGGACTGATTTCCTTTAAGATTGGATCTCCTTGCTGTCCAAGGGACTCTCAAGTCTTCTCCAGCACCACAGTTCAAAAGCATCAATTCTTAGACACTCAGCTTTCTTTATGGTCCAACTCTCACATCCATACATGACTACTGGAAAAACCATAGCTTTGACTATATGGACCTTTGTTAGCAAAGTATTGTCTCAGCTTTTTAATATGCTGTCTAGGTTGGTCATAGTTTTTCTTCTAAGGAGCAAGCGTCTTTTAATTTCATGGTGAAGTCACCATCTGCAATGATTTTGGAGCCCAAGAAAATAGTCTGTCAGTGTTTCCATTGTTTCCCCATCTATTTGCCATGAAGTGATGGGACTGGATGTCATGATCTTAGTTTTTTGAATGTTGAGTTTTAAGCCAGCTTTTTCACTCTCCTCTTTCACTTTCATCATGAGGCTGTTCAGTTCCTGTTTGCTTTCTGCCATAAGGGTGGTGTCAACTGTATATCTATGATATATAACAGAGCCATAAGTTGATACTGTCTAATGTTCTTTACTTGACAAAACATTTTCTTCTGTATACTCAGTGAATTCAGCAATAAAACTCTGATAAAGCTTCCAAATCAAGGAAAATTGTGCCCTCAGAATTATTAAGATTTGTATGCCTTCCCAAGGCTTTCCTCTCTCCAAAACCTGGGAAGGGGATATTAAGAACTTAGCATCTTTGCTCTAGTTTAGCCAAAATACCATGTATTAACTAGCAGTTAATAACAAATTCTAAAAAGTCTAGCATAAGAACAAAAGCAAAGGAAACAAAAGTTTTGTTTCATTTACAAATAGGCCAGAATTATCTATGGAAACCAAACCTATAGTTTCAGGGTGCCAGCTTTCTTAAAGAGCAAGAAAAAAATTAGCCCTCTTCTCAAACCAGGCTGTTCAGTTTTATTTTCCCTTTGACTGAGGTCATTTAAAATGAATTATTACAACCTGGCTCCTGAATTACCATCTATTTTCCTGTAAAAATGCCTCTCCTTGCTTCCATAGGGAAGAGGGGAAAGACAGAACTGGACTTAGGCCCAAACCATAATTTTAGTCATTACTAAACCAAGTGACTGCAGCCATAATTGAGTCATTCAAAGCCAAATGGTAGCAGTAATTAGTTTGTCAAATTTGAATAAAAGAGCTTTTTGCCCGAGAACAAGTGCAGTAGAGCTAAGGAACCCTGAACTGTCAGCCGTGGAGTTGGAGACCTTTTTCAAGCAGAGAGGGTCTTCCCAGCACTGTGATTCTCTTGTGTGACAGTGATGGATGTTCTTTGTTACAGATTATGGCCTTGTCACACTTAAACTAATCTCTCTTCATGTCTGTAGGCCCTGCTCATTCCCCAGGGCAGCAGTCATCAATTTACATAGAAAGGCACCTAGGGAAACATGGAATCTATTTATCACACTTGCTCTGAGTGTACTAACAGCAACTCCAACCCAAGCATGGACCCACATTTCAATTGGGCTTCACCTCTGCAGCATCATAAATAGTGTGAAAGGATGTGTTGCTAAGAAAATGGATAGAAGGAGAGTGAGAAATTCATGAAAAACATGGGAGTCAGTGAACTCCACCCTCGTATGACCACTTCAATGTATGTAAGTATTCAGCAAGATTTAGACTGCTTAGACTAAATTTTATACTTCCTTTTGTTGTTGTTGTTTAGTTGCTAAGTTATGTTTGATTCTGTGAGCCCATGGACTGTAGCCAGCCAGGCTCCTCTGTCCATGGGATTTCCCAGGCAAGAATATGGAGTGGGTTGCTATTTTCTTTTCCAAAAGATCTTCCCATCCTAGGGACCAAACTCATGTCTCTAATGTGGCAGGCAGATTCTTTACCACTGAGCCACCAGGGAAACTTTTAATCTTCTTAGACTTTCCTTTAACATCCTAGAGTCAGCTGCATGCTGTGGACTATGGATTGCCACTTCAGCCTGCCAGCTGCTGGAAAAGGAGTTACATTGGGTTAAGAACAGAGAAGTCAGAGAGGCAGAGTTCAGACCCAGAAGTCCTCTTTCCTCCCATTCCCCAGCCATATCCATTCAGTTATTTGCTTCATTACAGACATATTTTCTATTCTCTTTGGCTAAGTTCTGTTCGTTCCACTGAGACCGGTCGGTGCTATTTCTGCCCAGAGCTGAGTTTGCCTCTCCATTTCCAAGGAATGTACTTCCTTCCCAAAGTCACAAATTTCTCAGGCTTTGCTAACGGTGCAAACAGCACTGCTGATATTCCTTTACAGTCACAGAGTCAAGAGGGAAAGCAAATCTTTAGTGTCAGACTCCAGGTCACAGAGTTCCATCAATTCTAAGGGTTGGAATTCTTCCTCATTTCTGAATCTAATGTGAAGATAATAAACACCTATTTATTTTAAATTATTCTGCATTTTTTCCTCAAAAATATTCTCTTCTGTGGATACACCCATCAGGTTCATACAGTAAGCTAAAACATAATTAGTACTATTTTTTTTTCAATCATTTTACATGCATTTTGCTTATAAAAGATTCTTTTCTTTATGTTGACCTTTTCTGTCACTTTTGCACAATGCTATTTGACTTGATGTATTTTATTCTTCTTACCAGCAAATTTTAACTAAAATTGCCTAATAAACATAGGCCACATATTAATAATTAAAAGTGGCATGAATTCTGCCCAATTTGTCAACAAAGGATGGGAATGGGAGAATCAGCTAATAATGACTAAAACCAAAAGTTAAAAAAATTTCATGTATATATCTCACTAAGTTGATATTACTCATAACTAGTCACAAACCATATATTAAAACTTAAGGCCTTCCTTCGTGGCTCAGTGGTCAAGAATTCACCTGCCAGTGCAGGAGACACTAGTTTGATCCCTAGTCCAGGAAGATCACACATGCTGCAGGGCAACTAAGCCCCTAA
This sequence comes from Nanger dama, assembly GCA_917880005.1. Taxonomy (NCBI): domain Eukaryota; kingdom Metazoa; phylum Chordata; class Mammalia; order Artiodactyla; family Bovidae; genus Nanger; species Nanger dama. Next base: position 20,343,899 of record CAKJTW010000025.1, on the reverse strand, counting down.
GTTCATGCTCTGCAACAAGAGAGGCCACTGCAATGGAAAACCCACACACAATAACTAGAAAGTAGTTCCCACTTGCCTCAACTAGAGAAAGCCTGAATGCAGCAACAAAGACCCAGCCCAGACACAAATAAGTAAGTAAATAAATAAAATCATTTTAAAAGTCTGCTAAAAAAATAAAAAGCTGTAGCCAAAATTATGCTTAAAAACAAATCTTACAAGTTTAATTGACAAATCAGAAAAAGTAAATAAACTAAGATTTTAATATAAGAAATTACAAAAAGCAATCAAAAATACATAAAAGATGTAAAATAAGGATGAAAGCAAACAATTCTGAAATAGGAACAAAATTGGTGAATTAATAAATGAAGAGATGATATTAAAATAATAGTGAATGAGAAAAAGATACTATCCAAAAGAGGAAAGTTATATAAAACATCAGAAAATCTGAACTATAGCAGGTTGCTTATATAACTCATTATCTTGGTAAAGTTTGCTATAAGGCCATATGTCTGCAAATGAGGCCACCTCAAAAGTAGTCCTCACTGAACTAGGCTGGATTTGCCTCATATACTTGATATCTTCATGTCTTTCCCATCCCCTCCTTTCTCTCTGGCTGATGTTGAAACAAATATAGTGATTTCACACTGCCCTGAGGAGTCTCAGGTGTCTGAGCCTGGATTCCCCCAGTACTTTTACAAACAGGAACTGTTTGTGTTTCCCATTCTCTCTACACCAGGTAACTCAAGTAGGAAAAATTGCTCCTTTGAAAATAATAATATTAGGCTGCATAAAACAATTAACTTTCCTCCTCTCTCTCTCTCTTTTTTTTTTTTTTGGCTGCATCTGCAGTAGGCTATATAGCTATGAAAAAAAAAAAGAAACTCACAAAGGAATAAATTTTTTGGAAATTTTCACTATTTCTATTCAAATTTTAAAACTCTTTCCTTGATTATTTCTACTTATATCACTCTGATCTGTTTCCAGAATTTTAGGTGTTTAGAGCTGAAAGGGAGCTTGGCATCTTATGATTGCAAGCATTCGTGCTTTAATATATTCTGTTTCCTTAGATTAGATTGGCATTTCCTCCATGTCTTTGTTGGCAAACTCTTACTCCATTCTTCAATATATTTTTCATGTCTGTCTTAAGTTCTTCCCTGACTATTTGAGGTTGTCTCATGTTATTGAGAAGCTCTTGGGAGCACTGGTTAAGAGTAATAAACTCTGGAGCCAAAATCCATAGATTTGAATCTCAGCTTCCCAGCTTACTAAATGTATGACTTTCAGTAATCAGTAGCACATATTCCTCATCAGTGTAATGAAAGTGATAATAGTCAAGACGAATTAAGGGCTGATGTGTGTAAAGTGCTTAGAATCGTGACTCATAGAGTAAATGTTACAAGGACTGATTATATTATGGTGAAAGAATAATTGCAAATTTATTTATCTTCTACTTATGGTTGTGAGCTCTTTGAAAACAGGATATGTCATTCATTCATTTGTTGAAAGAATAAATGAACATTTTTGTCTTTTTAACAAACAGTGAAATATTTACATATCATAATATTCATCCATTTTAAGTGTATAATCCAGTAACTTTTAGTAAAGGTACCAAGTTTCACATCTATCATCATGATGTAGTTTTAGAGCACTTCTAACACCTTATTAACTTATAGTTAATACCCATTCCTATCCCCATTTTATGATTGAGGAAACTGACATCCAGAGAAATTATTTGACATTCTAAATGCCATAGAAATGAAAAATGTGAGAAGGAGGTCTAGAACTTAAGTCTCCTGACATCCTCTACGGCCCAACTCATTTCACTATACCATGCTCTCTGCCAGGATAATCTAACAATAATTAAACCTAAGAATCAGGCATGACTGCATTTATCTTTGTCAGCAACAATTTTATCATTGTTATCAGCATTTTCATCATTATCATTGATGAGGATTATAATATACAGTACTCATCATCTCCCAGTCCTTGGCATTATGCAGCATGGATTAACTCACTCAGGATAGAAGCTATCACTCACCCCATGTGGCAGCTCCAGCCATCTTCAAGCTTCAAATGAACTCAAAGACTCTACTGTCAGGGCCATGCCATTTTCAGTTTTAATGATTATTTGCCTGACTGCCAACTCAGCAAACTCAATCTGGAATCCTAAAATCTACAGTTAAAATGAGTGATGGAAGCTGGAATTAGAAATCCTAATCCCTATGACAGGGTCGTTATAGTGAAACTTACTCCTTAACAATACAAACATTTTGGCATAGACAGAGGAGAACTAAAGAAAAATCCAAGTTTGCTGTGAAGTCTTAAAAGGCTAATCTTCCTTTTCTCTATTAGACTTGATTCTTAGTAGGTATATCTGCTCTCTGTTAACCAAGAAAACTTTAGATATTAAAGTTCTATGAATAGTGAAATTGCCTTTGTCCCAGAGCACCATCTTGATTTGCATGCTGCTGTCAGAGCATGGCAAAAGTGGATTTTCCCATCAATTCTCTGTGCACCAATAATGTTTTGGTTCATGCTTCGAGTAATGGACTTGATCAGCTCTCACTTGAAGCAGCTGTTCAAAATTCACTAATACAGAATGATTATTTTATGAAAACAAGCACCTCTGAAAACACTTTAGCAGACATCTACTTAAAAAGAAAATAATGCTGGCAGATCAAAATGAAAATAAAAAGTTGATGTGTAGTCCTTACATTAAGCTAATTAACAGCTTGGCAGTTCTAACATTGAAAGCATCAAATTACCACAGGCCAAGATACTGGCCATCAACATTTTGGTAATGCAGCTGGCACTGAAAACATCATACAAATAACTTGCAGCAAAAGGCTAATGGAGACAGACACCAATGCCCCAGACCAGCTTGAAAATGGAAACTGGAACCCAAAGCAATTAGACTTTTCACTAGGAAAAAAGTAACTGAGGCTATTTGAGAGTGACATGGTTAAGAAGTCCAATTGCTTCTCGAAAATAAACTATTACCATCTTTTATTCTGCTCCATATGAAGTTGAACCTTCACTCTATCAAAAATGTCTAAATGCACAACTCTTTCCAACAGTGGAGCAAGAGATGATCTCAATGCTCTGCTCACAGATAGCACTGCTGAAAAGTCTATTTTGCCCTCTCATGTATACATAGTATTTTGTGCATATGTTTAGGATTCTCATGGATTTCTCTGAACTACATTCATGGAGATCCCTACTGTAATGCCTTTGTGGGTATAAAATATCTAACAGAGTAGGAAAACACTATTGTTTAAGGAATTTGTTTTGATGGAAAAATGACTAAGTGGACAAACACAGGCTGATTCAAATTTATGTACTGAGTCCCTTGTTATTATTTAGTCTCTCAGTCATGTACAACTCTTTGCGACCCCATGGACTGCAGAATGCCAGGCTTCCATGTCCATCACCATCTCCCAGAACTTGCTCAAACTCATGTCCATTGAGTTGGTGATGCCATCCAGCCATCTCATCCTCTGTCATCCCCTTCTCCTCCTGCCTTCAATCTTTCCCAACATCAGGGTCTTTTCTAATGAGTCAGTTCTTTGCGTCAGGTGGCAAAAGTATTGGAGCTTCAGCATCAGTCCTTCCAATGAATATTCAGGACTGACTTCCTTTAGGATTGACTGGTTTGATCTCCTTGCAGTCCAAGGGACTCTCAAGAGTCTTCTCCAACCCCACAGTTCAAAAGCATTAGTTCCTCAGTGCTCACATCCATACATGACTACTGGAAAAACCGTAGCCTTGACTAGACAGACATTTGTTGACAAAGTAATGTCTCTGCTTTTATTATGCTATCTAGGTTTGTCATAGCTTTTCTTCCAAGGAGCAAGTGTCTTTTAATTTCATGGCTGTAGTCACCATCTGCAGTGATTTTGGAGGCCAAGAAAATAGTCTGTCACTGTTTCCATTGTTTCCCAGTCTATTTGCCATGAGGTGATAGAACTGGATGCCTTGATCTTAGTTTTTGAATGTTGAGTTTTAAGCCAGCTTTTTCACTCTCCTCTTTCACTTTCATCAAGAGGCTCTTCAGTTATCCTTCACTTTCTGACATAAGGGTGGTGTCTTCTGCATATCTGAGATTATTGATATTTCTGCCAACAATCTTGATTCCAGCTTCTCCTTCATCCAATCTGGCATTTTGCATGATGTACCCTGCATGTAAGTTAAAAAGCACAGTGACAATATACAGCCTTGACATACTCCTTTCCCAATTGGGAACCAGTCTATTGTCCAATGTCTGGTTCTGACTGTTGCTTCTTGACCTGCATACAGGTTTCTCAGGAGGCAGGTCAGGTGGTCTGGTATTCATATCTCTTTAAGAATTTCCACAGTTTGTGGTGATCCACATAGTCAAAGGCTTTCATAGTCAATGAAGCAAAAATAAGATGTTTTCTGGAATTCTCTTGCTTTTTCTATTATCCAACAGGTGTTGGCTATTTGATCTCTGGTTCCTCTGCCTTTTCTAAATCCAGCTTGAATTCCTGGAAGATCTTGGTTCATGTAATGTTGAGGCCTAGCTTGAAAGATTTTGAGCATTACTTTGCTATCATGTGAGATGAGTGCAATATGTGGTATTTTGAACATTCTTTGGAATTGCTTTTCTTTGGGACTGAAAGGAAAACTGACCTTTTCCAGGCCTATGGCCACTGCTGAGTTTTCCAAATTTGCTGGCATATTGAGTGCAGCACTTTAACAGCATCATCTTTTGGGATTTGAAATAGCATTCCATCACTTTCCACTAGCTTTGTTCATAGTGGTGCTTCCTAAGGTCTACTTGACTTCATCTCCAGAATGTCTGGCTCTAGGTGAGTGATCACACCATCATGGTTATCTGGGACATTAAAATCTTTTTTATATATAGTTCTTCTGTGTATTCTTACCACTTCTTTTAATGTCTTCTGCTTCTGTTAGGTTGCTACTGTTTCTGTCCTTTATTGTGCCCATCTTTGCATGAAATGTTCCCTTGGCATCTCTAATTTTCTTGAAGAGACCTCTAGTCTTTCCCATTCTGTTGTTTGCCTCTCAGTTCATAATGCAGGTCAAATACTGTGCAAGGCAGTGGGACACATGAGTGGGGATATCACTCTTTGCTTTTCTTGAGGATTTCCTGGTCTAGTGTGGGAGGCGCATAGATAAAAAGTGAGATATGATAAAGATTAAGTATCATGATAGTGAAATGATCAGGTTATAACAGAGGACAAAAGGATCGCAGTTATAACTGAGATCAAATCTGGAGGAAAGGATAGAGGATGAGTTAATGAATGGTTCATGGAGATCACTCTGGTTTTCATTTACTATATAGCACATATGCTTTCATTTCTGGAAATTAAAAGATGTCACTTTCCTCACATTGTGAAGTGTATAAACTACCTGTCACTGAGAAGTAGCTGCCTGTTTTCTGTTCTCTGCAGTGTAGGTGTTTTATATGAGTTATCTTCTTTGGGATGTAAAGAGAAAATTTTCAGGATTGAGTACTCTCTGGAAATGTCTTTCCAATAAAAAGAAGCTACTGATTGTCACTGTGCTAGGCAGAACAATGCTACCTCCATTTCTAATCTCCAGAACCTATGAATGTGTCAACTTTCATGGCAAAATGGACTTTGCAGGTGAGATTTAGTTAAGGATTTTGAAATGGGGAGATTAGCCTATATTATACAGGTGGTACATGTTAAATTGCTTTAATCGTGTCTCTTTGCAACACCATGGACTGTAGCCCGCGAGGTTCCTCTGTCCATGGAATTTTCCAGGCAAGAGTACTGGAGCGGATTGCCATTTCCTTCTCCAAGAGGATCCAATGTAATCAAAAGCATCTTTGTAAATTAAAAAGGGAGGCAGGTGGTCAGAGTCCAAGAGAAATACGAAGATACTATGCTGCTAGCTTTAATGGTGGAGGAATGGGCATGCCAGGAACTAGGGATAGAGCACGTCTTTAGAAAAGGTGAGGATCCAGATTCTCCACTGGAGTCTCTAGAAAGAATAAATCCTCATTAATACCTTAATTTTAGCCCAGTGAAACTGATTTTGACCTACAGAAATCTAAGCAAATTAATTTATATTGTTTTGAGCAACTAAATTTGTGTAATTTGTTAAAATACAAATGGGAAACCAACATGGATATTGTCCGATGTTGCTGTTAGACACAGCAGATTTGAGTATGGCTCTTCCACTCCACAAGTTCATAGCTAATCTTATAACATGGAATGAATTAAGCATCAGTTCAGTTCAGTTCCTCAGTCATGTCTGACTCTTTGCGACCCCATAAATCGCAGCACACCAGTCCTCCCTGTCCATCACCAACTCCCGGAATTCACTCAAACTCATGTCCATTGATTTGGTGATGCCATCCAGCCATCTCATCCTCTGTTGTCCCCTTCTCCTCCTGCCCCCAATCCCTCCCAGCATCAGAGTCTTTTCCAATGAGTCAGCTCTTCGCATGAGGTGGCCAAAGTATTGGAGTTTCAGCTTTAGCATCAGTCCTTCCAATGAACACCCAGGACTGATTTCCTTTGGAATGGACTGGTTGGATCTCCTTGCAGTCCAAGGGACTCTCAAGAGGCTTCTCCAACACCACAGTCCAAACGCATCAATTCTTCGGTGCTCAGCTTTCTTCACAGTCCAACTCTCACATCCATACATGACCACTGGAAAAATCATAGCCTTGACTTGATGGACCTTTGTTGGCAAAGAATTAAGCTTACACACTATATTTGTAGGCAAATTGCTGATATATTAGTTTACTCAACTATCTGTGGTAAACTAAGATTCTACTTGCTGGTGTATTCTACTTCCATTCTTACCCTTAGGCTGAGGTCTCTCTCAGGACTTTGAGTCCTAATAGTGATCTTTTCTGGTCAGAATCCCAGTTTTGTTCACAAACACTAGTTACTAATCGGCTGTTCTCCCTTAGGCTGTTTCCCTTGAGATATTCCCACAGCACCCCTAGCAAGTGAGCTCATCCCTTTGTATTCCCCCTTAGTGTTCCTCTGTATCTTTTTGTCTCTACTTAAAAAACAAGAGTCTAAGAACTCCATGAAGTTGCTGCAGGGATCATAATACTTCATGTGCTGGCTCAGTGTCTCCCGCTTTACAGTTAAGCAAACTACTTCACCTTGATGAATCTCATTCTTCTCACTTGTGAAATAGGAATTGTAATAACACAGAGAGTTAAGGTAAATAAAGTAACAGAGGTGCCCATGCACACATACATAGTAGGTGCTCAGTAAATGTCACTTCCCTTTCAGTTTTATTTCCTGTGAATTTTTAATACCTTTCACAGTTGATAGAGTAACCATATTTCTACTATTTGTTTCTTTGGGGAAATACTACATTTTCAGTCAGTCACTTATCTGACATTCATGTCAGCCTGGGAAATTCCTGTCTCATCTTCTCTTTCAACAAAGACAATAATAAATTGGCATGCAGAGTGACCCAGGCCAGAAGACGAGGTTTCCTCATCCCCAGCTAGGGGACTTGAGCAATTAAAACTTTGACATCTTCAGTTTCTAAAAATTTGCTAAACTATATTCATCCTCCCCCCCAATCTTTCTATCACCAAGAACACATTCTATTATTTTTGCAAATTAATGTTTTTAAAAAGGTGTTATTGCAAAAGCATTGTTTTTTATTACAGAATTATTCATTTTTTTGAAGTTTGCTACTCAAATACAAATAGATCGGACAATCAACACTTCTAATCAGCATAAGCTAATCAGTGTTACTACACAGAATTAGTATGATTTCAGACAAACTCAAAACAAGTAGAAATTCTGAATTTTCATAGGTAATTGGAAAATCACTTCTTTTCCACCCCTGTCCCCATTACCACATTTCTGATCCCTAAGTGACATGAATCACCAGGGGACTAGATCCTTTCTAAAGTTCTTTCATTCCTAAATTCTATTAAAATTCACAAACAACTCCAGGTAGATTTTATCTAACCCACTTCTGCAATAATATTAAATTGCCCCTCAATTTTTGATCTTATTAGCGATAAGTATTTTGCATGTTTTGAGGTTGTTGAGAAGAATGAAGAACAATTTGATTCTCATATGTTGGGTTTTAATTGTAATATGTTTGCTTTAACTTTAGACCTTTAAACTAGTGTGCCAAGCAGCCAAATGACCTTAATTGGTTCTTATAGGAATTTTGTACTTTACAGAATTTTTTAGAGGCCTGCCTAATGAGTATTATTAAGACTCACTGAGAGAAAATTCTGCATTAAATCTGTGATTTTACAAAAATCTTCTATTTTTCCCCCAGCTTCATTTATTTACTTACTGGATGGGATAATTATAGATACATCTGATGTCTTCTCCTTATCCAGTCTTACATTTGTGCTCAGAGAAAACCACTCTCTGGAAGTGAATGTGTATCTTTTAGGCCCTGATCTTGTAATATTATGAAAAACCCATAAACCATATTAATCATTTGCATTTTAAAATTTTAAACAAGCGGCATGCATCCGACTTTTGTTGTTTTCAACATGCTCTTTTATGTTTGTGATGTGATTTATAACAAGAAATACGTTTGGTTTTTGTCCCAGTTCTGACACAGAACTAACTGAAACCCTCAGAATTTGCTAGGTGCTAGGAATAACAAAGGTGTCTTTTGTTATGTTAATAAGGTGACTTTTGGATCCCACCTGGGCTGGTTGCCAGGGGAACTAACCACATGGTTAGAGGGTTGGAACTTTCAGTCCCTTCCTCCTAATTTCTGGGGAGGGGATTGAGGATGGAGTTTCATCAATTGCTAGGGCCAATGATTTAATCAGTCATGCCTAGGCAATGAAGCCTTCATAAAAACCCAAAGGACAAGGTTCAACGAGCCTGGGGAACTTGCGGAAATGTTGGAAGGGCAGCATGCTTGGAGAGAGCATGGCAGGTCTGTGTCCCTTCCCATATACCTTGCCCTGTGTATCTCTTCATCTAGTTGTTGAGTCATATCTTTGATATCCTTTGTAATAAATTGGTAAGCTAGTGAGTAAATTGGCTTCTTGAGTTCTATAAGCTGCTCTAGCAATTTCATCCAACCCAAAGAAGGGGTCATGGGAACCTCTGATTTATAGCCAGTCAGTCAGAAGTACAAGTAATAATCTGGCATCTGAAGCAGAGGGCAATCTTATGGGACTGAGCCTTCAACCTGTGGAATCTGATGCTATCTGCAGATATAGAGGCTGTCAGAATTGAATTAAAATTATAGGACACCGAGCTGGTTCACCAGCATTGCTTGGTGGTGTATGGAGAATTAGGTCCAGGAACCCAAATTAATGTTCAACTTTGTATTTTTAACATTTATCTATATTGATATTTGTCATTTTCATTTATTTTTCAGTTCAGTTCAGTTGCTTAGTCCTGTCTGACTCTTTGCGACCCCATGAATTGCAGCACGCCGGAATCATATTACGTCACACGAATATGATAAATGTTATTCATTCTAATGGAAACCAGACCCTTGGTAGCTAATTCGTCCCCAAGCAAATAGACTCTTGGTGGACTGGCTCTATCAGTCTATCAAACAAAACTAGACAAACGGATTCTAATATGGAATGAAATAAAGTTCAAGCCAAGAGCTCCACTGTTCTTACTATTTTTCTTCTTACTGTCTTACTGTCCACTGTTTTATTATTATTAGTTCTGTTTCAGTTTATAGAGACAAGAAAGTGAAATGTTTCATATACATTTAATATATGGAACGTTGCCAGCATTGAGTATATTTTGTTCTTTGTAAAGGGCAGGACAGATCAGGCTTCCTTAGCTGTCTGTCAAAGGAATGGAGCCCAAGAAAATGAGGAGGAAGAGTGCCTAGATGCTTCTTTAAATATAGACACTTCTGCAAGTTTTCCTAACATGAATCAGCTATAGCATTGAAAAATTAGGAAGTAAAATTTGCATTGCTTACTTGTGTTACTTTGCAATTACTGGGAATTGTGACCTTGAAACCCTGTCGTTCTAACTTTTTTCACTGAAACAATTGCTTTCTTCATGTAATTTTTAAGTAATATGAGATTTCTTAAGAATGCCATTACTGGATTACAGCATACAGAGAGTATTTGGATTAAAAAAATATATTTCAAGCAAGATTCATATTATTTAATAATTTTGGCCATTAATAAAATGATTTTTATATTTATCTTCTCCAGTTATTTAATTTTCCAAAAATGAATCTTGTGATAGATGCAGATAGAAGGAAATTTAAATTTAGGGTTAACTCTAAAAAGTTGATAGGTAGTCAAGCAGAGAGAACTTCTGAACCAACTGTACAGTTATTAGATACAGTGGACACTGTTCGTTCTCTATTGCAAATTACCAAAACAGGAAAGCCAGGCTAAACTTTTAAAGTTATTTAAAAGTCCTCATTTATATGTATTCTAACTGCAAGAAGAATAATACAAACATTGTTCACAAGAAGATATAATCCAAACTCCAACATAAAAGTAAAACATAAACTGGTCTAAAATAACAATTATCAGCATAGTTGATATGAATGCAAAATAAAGGAAGCTCTTTCACTCATTATTTGTTTTGTATAATGTTTTAATACATTATACGAGTTATGAGTAATTTATTTTCTCCAATATAATCTGCACTCTTTCTGTGTGTGTGCTTAGTTGCTCAGTGGTATCTGACTCTTTGCAGCCCCACAGATTGTAGCCCACCAGGCTCCTCTGTTCATACGATTTCTCAAGCAAGAATACTGGAGTGGGTTGCCATTTCTTCCTCCAGGGTATATTCCTGAGCCAAGGATCGAACTTGCATCTCCTGTATCTCCTGCATTGGCAGGCAGATTCTTTACCACTGCACCACTTGGGAAGCCAAATGAGTTCTTAGTGCTTTTCCTATGTGTTTGTTTAGAGTAGTGTTTTTTTAAATTTGGTTTGTTGTTGCTTCATTCTGACTGCTTATCTTGAGTCTGAAAAAGAATGCCTTTCCTCCAGGATATTCTGTAGAAACCATCAGCCCCTGACCTCACCACTGGTCTTTGGTGGTATAGCAGCCCGTTTTGTTGTGCATTGTTGTGATAAGAGGATGGTTTTAAACACTTTTAGCACAAGAGTCACTTCCAGCTTGTACCCAGAGCTGAAATGAGATCTCACATCATAAAGGGTGCCTAAGATTTGCTGCGTAGCATGGACAAGTGTTGCTTTCACATCACACCCAGGGCAGCAGTCCATCTGAAACATGCAGAACAGATAGCCAGACTTTCTGTGATCTCTGCTGGCTTGTGGAAAGTTGGCAACCTTATCTCACCTTAGAGGACTGGAAGGCTTGAAATAGTGTTACTTATACTTCTACCCTATCCCCGTGGCTCTTCCTTCCAAGTTTACCAAGTCTTGGCAACTGTGGAATATGGCTCCAGCCACTTCCTCATTTCAGTTTTTCCTGTTCTCTTCTTATAGGAATCCTACTAGTGGGATACTATATCTTTTACCTAATATAAATTTTCACTCTATCTTTTTGTTTCATGATGGGATATTTTCTTAAATGTGTTTTCTAGTTTCCCTATTAAATTTCTCATGTCTGTAATTTTGCTTCAGTGGTTTAGAAGCTTTTCTTTTCTATGACTATACCAATTTTATACTATTTTTCTTGTTTTTTCATTTCTCACAAATATCTCTGTATGAAATATTTAGAATTTCAATTATTTTAGTCTTATATGTATTTATCTGTATCCTCAGATGTATATTGGTTGAAACTAATAAAACAGGTAAATCTTTTTTTGTTATTTTTTCCCTTGAATTTCCCCCCCCTTTTTTTTTAGGAACTTTGTTTGCTCGTTCTTTCTTTTTCATATTGTTCTCTTTTACACATGCGGTGATTATTCATTCATTGTTCACTTTTTTTTTAGACAGAAGTGGGATGTAACTAATGCTGGAGCACTGTCAACACAAGGGTGTTATACACATTGCATGATTTCATAGATACAGAGCTTAAAACAGGCAAAACTAATCTCTGGTATTGTCAACATGGCTGTTGATTTTGGGTGGTGTAGGGACCTGGGGGAACAATGAAGCTTCCAAGACACCAGGTGCTTTCTGTTTCTTGATCTGAGTGCTGGTATGAGAGTACATTTCCTTTGTGAGAAGTTATCAACTGTAGTCTCATGATTTGCTCAATTTTATGTACATATTTATACTTAAATAGAAAGATTTTTGAAAAATAAAATGATGGGAAACATTTGATAATGAGATACAAAAAGTGGTCAAAAATTATAGAGAAGGCTAAATAATTTGGGAGTACATTTCAAGATGTTCTTCATATAGATTTTGTTTTTCCCCACTAAAACCATGAGGTTTATCAAAAGCCCTGCTACTGTGGCTAGTGAATACAGTCATGAGCACTCCAAATGTTTCATACTGTACAAAGAAATCACAGCCTCCATTAACACTGGTATAAATGAATTAGGGACAAATGTAAACTAGAAAGAAAGCAAGAAGATAAGCAAGCTAATGTCATCTTCTATGGGGAGTATTAATTAATTCTCTTCTGATTTGGAAACACTTTTTTGTGGTTCCATATAACCTTTCCATACCTGTATCATAGAAATTTAAAACTTTACTGCTATTTCCCATTAACATGCTCTTCCTGTCCTCTAGAACGGGATTGTGTAACAGAAACATAATGCAAGTGATTTATAAAATTTTACATTTTATGTTAGTCTTGTCAAAAAAAGCAAACAGGAAACAAGTACAATTAATTTTAATGATAAAAATTGTTGTTTTTAGTCAGTAAGTCATGCCTGACTCTTTTGCGACCCTGTGAACTGTAGGCCACCAGGCTCCTCTGTCCATGGGATTTCCCAGGCAAGAATGCTGGATTGGGTTGCCATTTCCTTCTCCAGGGGATCTTTTCAACTAATCAAAGGATCAAACCTTTATCTCCTGCATTGTGGGTGGATTCTTTATTGCTGATCCACTGGGGAACCCCAACCTTAATAATAGTTTTATTTAATTGATTAATATTAATTAAATATTTTAAGTTTGTAATTAATATAATAAAATATTAAGATGTTTTACATTTTTCCAGACTAAATATTTGAAATTCAGGATGTATTTTATACTTACATTACATCTCAGTTTGGACTAGATACTTTTTCAAGTGTTCAGTAGCCACATGTGACTACTGGCTATCACAATGGACAAGCAGTTATAGAATGAAACTATGAGGGCAGTGGTTATATATTCTCTTCATATCTTTATGAAGATATGTTATATTGGATTGTGCTGTGCTTAGTCACTCAGTCGTGTCCAACCCTTTGTGACCCCATGGACTGTAGCATACCAGGCTCCTTTGTCCATGGGGATGCTCCAGGCAAGAATACTGGATTGGGTTGCCATGCCCTCCTCCAGGGGATCATCCCAACCCAGCAACTGAACTCAGGTCTCCAGCACGGCAGGCAGATTCTTTACCATCTGAGCCACCAGGAAAGCCCATGTTACGTTAGTTATCTTAACTAACATAGCACCACCATATGGCAGGTGCTGAATAAACAATTCTTTTATCATCTCCAAAGATGCATAAAAACTGGAATAATAATTAGAAAAGGTTCTCAGTCTGAATTAATTAGCTCTATTTTGAGACTTATGTAAACCAGTCCCTGTGCTGGATGCTATAAATTAGCATAGAGTATAAACTGGAAAATGGATCACAAAATGATCTAAATATAGCCAATTAGAATAAGGCTTTATAAATAATCTAGAGAAGAGAGGATGAAAATTAATGCTGGACAGAAATTACACTTTCAAATCATGCTTAGTGCTAAACCTGCTATGATTTTATATTAATTAAAGTGGCTAAAAGCATAAATAAACTCTGGTTATCAGACAGAATTGGATTTGAATTTACCTCCTATAATTTTTTAGCTGAAATGAGGTTTATTCATTTCTAAAACAGGAATAAAATTTATTCTATATCCCAGAGTTCTTGAAAAGATGAAAAGGCATGGCACATGTAAAAAGAGCTTTATATAGTGGCTGGTACATAGAAAACATTTGATAGAGGTTTACTCTTTCTATTTTTTATGATAAGTTTGCTCAACGTTCTATTAACTTTTACCTTGAGGCATCACACTACTTAATTTCAAAACATACTACAAAGGTATAGTAATCAAACAACAAAGTACTTGCATAAAGACAGACATATAGACAAATGGGACGGAATAGAGATCCCACAAATGAAGCAATGTATATAAGTTCAACTAATATTTGACTAGAGAGCCAAGGATTCTACAAAGGGGAAGAATAGCCTCTTCAATAAACAGTTTTGGGAAAACTGGATATTCACATGCTAAAGAATGAAACTGGACCCCTGTCTTACACTGTACACAAAAATCAATCAACTGGATTAAATGGATTAATGATTTAGGCACAACAGCTGAAACTATAAAACTCCTAGAAGGAAACATATGGGGCAAGTTCCTTGACACTGGTCTTGGATTTTACACTAAAAGCAAAGGCAACAAAAGCAAAATTTAAAAAGTGGAACTATATCAAACGAAAATATTCTGCACAGCAAAGGAAACCATCAGCAAAATAAAAAGGCAGTTTACAGAGTGGGAGAAAATGTTTTCAAACCATATATTTGAAAGGGGCTTAATATCTAAAATATACAGCAAACTCATAACTCGATAGTAAAAAGCAAAATGACCCAATTTTTAAATGGACAAAAGACCTAAATTGACATATGAATGTCTAAATAAATAGATACACGAAAAAGTATTCAACATCACTAATCATCAAGGAGATATAAATCAAAACCACAATGAGCTATCATACCTATTAGTTCAGTTCAGTTCAGTTCAGTTGCTCAGTCGTGTCTGACTCTTTGCGACCCCATGAATCACAGCATGCCAGGCCTCCCTGTTCATCACCAACTCCCGGAATTCACTCAGATTCACATCCATCAAGTCAGTGATGCCATCCAGCCATCTCAACCTCAGCTGTCCCCTTCTCCTCCTGCCCCCAATCCCTCCCAGCATCAGAGTCTTTTCCAATGAGTCAACTCTTTGCATGAGGTGGCCAAAGTACTAGAGTTTCAGCTTTAGCATCATTCCTTCCAAAGAAATCCCAGGGCTGATCTCCTTCAGAATGGACTGGTTGGATCTTCTTGCAGTCCAAGGGACTCTCAAGAGTCTTCTCCAACACCACAGTTCAAAAGCATCAATTCTTTGATGCTCAGCCTTCTTCACAATCCAACTCTCACATCCATACATGACTACTGGAAAAACCATAGCCTTGACTATACGGACTTTAGTCAGCAAAGTAATGTCTCTGCTTTTGAATATGCTATCTAGGTTGGTCATAACTTTTCTTCCAAGGAGTAAGCGTCTTTTAATTTCATAGCTGCAGTCACAATCTGCAGTGATTTTGGAGCCCAAAAAAATAAAGTCTGACACTGTTTCCACTGTTTCCTCATCTATTTCCCATGAAGTGATGGGACCAGATGCCATTATCTTCATTTTCTGAATGTTGAGCTGTAAGCCAACTTTTTCACTCTCCTCTTTCACTTTCATGAAGAGGCTTTTTATTTCCTCTTCACTTTCTGCCGTAGGGGTGTTGTCATCTGCATATCTGAGGTTATTGGTATTTCTCCTGGCAATCTTGATTCCAGCTTGTGTTTCTTCCAGCCCAGTGTTTCTCATGATGTACTCTGCATAGAAGTTAAATAAGCAGGGTGACAATATACAGACTTAAAAAGAAGAGAACAAGTGGTGAAGATGTAGATAAAAGGAAACCCTTGTATACTGTTGATGAGAATGTAAATTGGTGCAGTCACTAAGGAAAACAATATGGAGAGTCCTCAAAAATTAAAAATAGAACTATCATATGAAATTCTACTTCTGGGTATACACCCAGTAGAAATGAAAACAAGCTATCAAAGAGATACTTCCATTCATGTTCACTGCAGCATTATTCCCAGTAGCGGCGCTAGTGGTAAAGAACCCACTTGCCAATGCAGGAGACAAGAGAAACAGGTTTGATCCCTGGATCAGGAAGATGAACTGGAGAAGGGAATGGCAACCCACTCCAGTATTCTTGTCCGGAGAATGCCATGGAGAGAGTCCGTGGGGTTGCAAAGAGTCAGACACGACTGAAGCGACTTAGCACTAGATATGAAAATCACTTGAGTGGTCCTCAGTCAATGAATAGATAAAGAAAACACAAAGACAGAAATCCTGTCATTTGTGAAAACATTAATGAAACTGGAGGCAGGCAGAGAAAGACTAATATTGTATGAAAAAAAAGTGAAAATTGCTGAGTCATGTCCAACTGTTTGCAACCCAATGGGTTATAGCCTGCCAGGTTCCTCTGTCCATGGAATTTCCAGGCCAGAATACTGGAGTGGGTAGCCTTTCCCTTCTCCAGGGGATCCTCCCAACCTTGGGATCAAACCCAGGTCTCCCACGTTGCAGGCAGATTCTTTACCAACTGAGCCACCAGAGAAGCCCAAGAATACTGGAGTGGGTAGCCTATCCCTTCTCCAGGAGATCTTTCCAACCCAGGATTCAAACTGCAGTCTCCCGCATTGCAGGCAGATTCTTTACCAGCTGAGCTACCAGGAATAGTATCATTTATATGTGGAATCTCAAAGGAAAAAGTCAAAGTCATAGAAACAGAGTGGAATGGAGGTAGAGGAAATAAGGAAAGACTGGTAAAAGTATACAAATTATAGTTATTATATGAATAACTTCCAAGGATCTAATGTATAAGATGGTGACTATAATTACTAATACTATATTATATAATTGGAATTTGCTAAGACAGTAGTAACAAAAAATAGTAAATCAGTAAATGATTGAGATGATGGATATATTAATTAACTTGATGGAGGAACTCCTTTCATATAGTATATTAAATTATCATATTGTATACTTTATATACACTATAATTTTATTTCTCTTTTTCTCTATTTCTGCATAAGATAATGGTGAAACAGCAATTAATGTGTACATTGTTATGACTTCCAAACTTGTGTTTTGTAGTGCTATTTGAAGTGAGAAAGCCTTTCAAAACTCAATATTTTCCTTAATGAATCAGTGGCTGTGGCCATGAAACTTAAGTATTTCACCTGAAAATAGAATATGAATATTTATTTGGCCTTGCAGGTGGCTCAGTGGTAAAGAATCTGCCTGCAGTGCAGGAGACGCGGGTTCAATCCGTGGGTCAGGACGATTCCCTGGAGACGGGAGCTGCAACTCACTCCACTATTCTTGACTGGGAAATCTCATGGACAGAGGAGCCTGGCAGGCTACAATCCACGGGGGTCACAAAAGAGTCAGGCACAACTTAGGAACTAAACAACAGCAACATTTACTTGACAGTTCTCAACATATGTTAATTATTATTCCTACCAGAGAGAAATGTGATCAGTGAAGTAGAAGAAATAACTGAAACTAGGAGAAAAATACCATAGTGGATGTCAATTTTAACTTGTGATAGACAGTCTGTTGATGAAAAAATAGGCTTCTTTTCGTGAATACTTGGACACATTTGTTAAAATGTAATTGTGATTGTTATATATGGAGGTCTTGAATGTGAAGACTGGGCTAAGAATAACAAGTTTGAATTATTAATATTTTTAATGACTTCAGGCTAGTAATATTTATTTACACTTGGCCAAAACACTAATCCATTACATTTCTTCTGCATAATGTTCCCTCCAGATGTAGAGTTTGATGATGACACACATGGCTTTGAGGAGATTTTGAATAGATGTTTGTTTTGCCTTCTTGTAAGGTCAGACTATTCATGGGGGACATGTTTCAGCTGATACAGCTGACAGAGATAAGACTCTATTATTTCATTCTTAATAAGACATCAATAACATAGTTCATCAGGTATCAGGGAGAAATAGTCAGTTATGTCCCAAAACTGAAATATCCATCAGATATCAGCAGAGAGCTGAAAATAATACCAGATCACTGTGAGTAGAGCTATAGTTTTAAGATTGGATAAGGTATTTCATCACAAGGCTCACATGAGGATGAAAAGTTGTGTTAGATGGAGGTTTACTATCAGTCGCTCAGTTGTGTCTAACTCTTTGAGACCCCATGGACTGTAACACACCAGGCCTCCCTGTCCATAACCAACTCCTGGAGTTTACCCAAACTCATGTCCATTGAGTCAGTGATGCCATCCAATCATCTCATCCTCTGTCTTCCCCTTCTCTCATCTTCAATCTTTCCCAGCACCAGGGTGCTTTCAAATGAGTCAGTTCTTTGCATCAGGTGGCCAAAGTATTGGAGTTTCAGCTTCAGTATCAGTCCTTCCAATGAATATTCAGGACTGATTTCCTTTAGGATGGACTACTTTGATCTCCTTGCAGTCCAAGGGATTCTCAAGAGTCTTCTCCAACACCATAGTTCAAAAACATCAATTCTTTGGCACTCAGCTTTCTTTATAGTCCAACTCTCACATCCATACATGACTGGAAAAACCATAGCTTTGACTAGAGGGACCTTTGCTGGCAAAGTAATGTCTTTGCTTTTAATATGCTGTCTAGGTTGGTCATAACTTTTCTTCCAAGGAGTAAGCATCTTGTTATTTCATGGCTGCAGTCACCATCTGCAGTGATTTTGGAGCCCAACAAAAATAAGGTCTGCCACTGTTTCCACCTTTTCTCCATCTATTTGTCATGAAGTGATGGGACCAGATGCCATGATCTTTGTTTTCTGAATGTTGAGCTTTAAGCCAACCTTTTTACTCTCCTCTTTCATTTTCATCAAGAGGCTCTTTAGTTCTTCTTCATTTTCTGCCATAAGGCTGGTGTCATCTGCATGACGGAAGTTCACTATGGCACACAGAAAGCACAAGTAAAAGCACTTTGGGAAAGAAAAAAAAAAGTTAATCCTCTGCATGGAAATGTTCTATTTGTTTGAAATGATAAGGAAGTGTTTAATTGTTTAATTTGGTGGAGTAGAAAAAATGGCAGAAGCCTCACAGTTTTCATAGACTCACAATTTCAGTATTATGACATACTTCCCCAGAATGTCAGAACCATCAGTGCCTTAGAGATTCTCTGTCTTAAGTTTCCCTTTGGGCAATTGATTGATGTTTCTTTGTGTATAGGTAGAATTTTCCTTTCCTAGGAATGTCTTGTTCTCTTTATTTTCTTATAGATGTCTTGTTTAATCTGACAAAGGTCAGTTTCATGTCATTTCCTCTCTGAATTCTTTGTACACAAAAGTCACTGGATATATATAGTATCCTTTGGAATTAACAAACCTTTCTCTAAAATCCTATATTACCTGGCTTTTCAATAATATTAGAATGAAATTTCAACTACTCGCCTGGCTGGACCCAAAGCCTCTCCTGACCCCACAGAGGCATTAATAAGCAAGCCCTGTGCCCGGGAAAACTACCATTTCAGCTCATGCATTTAATACATTTTCAATTCCTCTTCTTTTTAGCAATTAATGACTTCCCCACCCCACCCCCATTTTTTCCTTTTGAACTCAGCTATTCATCTCTTTTAAAATTATATTTTATTCACTTTATTTCTAAGTTTTGGTAGCAAGGTATTTCATATTAGCTGAGTCCACTTTCTTGCCTGAAGTGCTGTATTTGCTCAAAGTATACACTTCTTTAAAAAGTATCTGCTTTTCAAACACTGCAACCTAACACTCATTTCTCAAAGGTGGCAGTTTAGAATACCCTTGAAGAAACAAATGTTCATAATAGTATTTAGTTCACATCCTTACCATGCTGTTTATCAAAATAAGCTACATCTAGGTTGTGTCCAAAAGCTAACTGCTGATATAGCCAGACCAGTATCTCATGACATCAGTCCTCTTCTTCCTCAACCCATAGATGATATTGTTCCCTTTGCAAGATAATGTATACACTTTGCAGATATTTTCCAAGGTCATAGAAGAATGAAAAACTATGTCTACTCAGTTATGAGGAGCTTTGTTGTGCTATGTTTAGTCACTCAGTTGTGTCCGACTCTTTGTAACCCCATGAACTGTAACCCACCAGACTCCTTTGTCCATGGGGACTGGAATGGGTTGCCATGCCCTCCTCCAGGGGAATCTTTCCATTACAGGGATTGGACCCAGGTCTCTTGCATTGCAGGTGGATTCCTTATCAACTGAGCCACCAGGGAAGCCCAAGAATACTGGAGTGAATAGTCTATCCCTTCTGCAGGGGAACTTACCAACCCAGGAATTGAACGAGGGTTTCCTGCATTGCAGGCAGATTCATTACCAGCTGAATTACCGGGGAAGCCCCTGAGCTTTAATTTGTTCTGTTTTGTAGTGTATCTGGAGTTGTCTCACAATCACAATCAAAATCTTTGTTTTAGTTTGTAGACACATATACTGTGTGTGCTTTTCTGCTGCTAATTTAGTAGAATTAAGGCACAGCCTTCCTCATTTGTGAAGGCAGGTTTACTAGAAGTAATTGATAATGGATAAAAGACAGAAATTAAATGCATTAAAATGAATTACAACTTTTGGGGGAAATTGAATCTGGTGTTAATTTGGTGATCAATGGGGCATTTGGAGTTCTGTTTAGCTGTATAATTTAGCTTTGCAGCTACCCTTCACACGTAAACTGATTTGTGAGAGACAGTTGTTGGTACATGAAATATGTAGCTATTCTAGATGTTATGAATATACTGTTTATCTTTTTAGTTTCAGAAAGCTCTTGATTATGTTCCATAAATAGCCACATTAAATTCTTTTGTCTTTTATTCTCAGATTTATCCTGAATACATCATACAGATGCAACCTAATAAAAATCACAATATGGCCAAAGGAGGGAAAAAATAACATATTGGTAGGTGGGATGTTTTCTCATGTTTAGACAGTATAGGTAAAATTCCATCAATATAGCGCATTAAACAGAGTGGGATAGCATCAAATTTTCTCATTTTATAATACTGAAAATTTTTATTCACTCTCCCTAAATACTTTTTGATCTTTATTCTCTAGTTTTTTTTCCTTATAATGTTCTTATTATAAGTGGATTTTCAGATACCATGTATATTTTATGAAGTATAAATATTTTAAATGTAATATTTGATATAAAATAATTTGTATACTATCTATTATTGCTGTTTTTCAGTCACTCAGTCATGTCTGACTGTAACCCTATGGACTGCAGCATGACAGGCCTTCCTGTCCTTCACCATCTCCCAGAGCTTGCTCAAATTCACATTCATTGAGTCAGTGATGCTATCCAGCCATCTCATCCTCTGTCATCCCCTTCTCCTCCTGCCCCCAATCCCTCCCAGCATCAGAGGCTTTTCCATGAGTCAACTCTTTGCATGAGGTGGCCAAAGTACTAGAGTTTCAGCTTTAGCATCATTCCTTCCAAAGAAATCCCAGGGCTGATCTCCTTCAGAATGGACTGGTTGGATCTTCTTGCAGTCCAAGGGACTCTCAAGCGTCTTCTCCAACATCACAGTTCAAAAGCATCAGTTCTTTGGGACTGATACTATATTTGTTTTTCTTGTCTATTTCATATACAAGAAATACAAATATAGCATGTAATGATAAGGAGGAGGTATAAAAGTGATTGCTAATAAAATCTGGTAGCTATAGTCTTATAATATTTATTATGATGTCACATTTTAAAAATTTATGTTTATGATAAAAGGAAGTGAAGAAACATTAAGTAATTCAGCTCCTTACTACACAAGACCTTGGCCCAGGTAGGATGGTTATGGAGTGGTTGGGGAAAGGGATCAGCTTCTCTGAGACATATCCTGGGAAAGGGATTGTCGACCTTTCAGAAAAGCCCTTCATCCCATATTGCAACTCATCCAATACTATAAGATAGTGATAGACAGTAAGTCAGAGAGTCGTTTAGATTCATGGACTGAGTTAACATTATAAAGTGCTCATAGATTATAAGAGGAGTTAGAATATCCAAGAGGAAAATCCAAGCATCATGAGGGAGGTATAGAAAAGCTGAGAAGACGATGGATCTGGAATCCTCTGGCTGAGATGATCAGGTGCAGCTATGTAGACCCTATAAAGCAAAGCAAAGGCAGGTCTGGGCAATGTTACTGACATAGGTCAATATACCAGGAATTGCCAGTTTCATTATCTTCAAATGATAGTTAAAAAAACAAACAAACAAAAACAAAAAAAGCCAGTGCCAGAGATAAAGAGGATAAACCAAAACAACTAGACACCCAGACACAACAGAAACAAACACCTCCCATAACAACACATGTAGTCGTGCCTCCTCCTCACCTCCTATATAGATGTGGGAGTAATCACGGTAGACAGTCTGTGCTTTGGATTGACCTAATATTTACCCTCTTCACCAAGAAAAGAGATTGTTTAAACCTTAACTGCAGAAATGCTTCACGGTTCTAAGGTCTTTTGTTGGTGAGATTCTTGCCTCCTTCTGGGTCTTATACTCTGGTCCTAAAATTACCAGGATTAATAGTGGCTACAGTTAAAGATGAGTTAAGTTATGGAAAACAGATAAAAATAGTGATTGGAACATCCAAGCTGGTGTGAGTAAATATCTGTGTTTACACACTGTTTTAATATTCTAATCCTACATTTTTCTTTATAGAGGTATAGTTGATTTACAATGTTGTGTTAGGGTCTGGTATACAGCAGTGATTCAGATATACATATATAGATATATATATATATGCTTTTTCAGATTAATTTCCATTATAGGTTATTACAAGATATTGAATACAGTCTCCTATGCCATACAGTAGGTCTTTGTTGTTGATTTATTTTCTATATAGCTGTGTGTATATGTTAATCCCAAACTCCTAATTTATCCTTCCCCCTTTCTATTTGGCAACCATAGTTTGTTTTCTATGTCTGTGAGCTACTGCTGTTTTGTAACTTTTTTATATTCCTCA
Organism: Nanger dama; assembly: GCA_917880005.1. NCBI lineage: Eukaryota > Metazoa > Chordata > Mammalia > Artiodactyla > Bovidae > Nanger > Nanger dama. Next base: position 20,321,043 of record CAKJTW010000025.1, on the reverse strand, counting down.
TATAAGTGATATCCTAAAATACTGATTTTTCTCTGACTTACTTCACTTAGTATGATAATCTTTAGGTCTGTCCATATTGCTGTGAATGGCATCATTTCATTCTTTTTTATGGCTAAGTATATTCCATTATGTATATTTACCACATCTTCTTTATCCATTCATCTATCAGTGAACATTCAGGCAGCTTCCATATCTTGGCTATTGTAAATTGTGCTGCTATGAACATTGGGAGGCCTGGCATGCTGCAGTTCCTGGGGTCTCAAAGAGTCGGACACGACTGAGCAGCTGAACTGACTGATGAACACTGGAGTGCATGTATCTTTTTGAAATAGTTTCCCTCTTTTCTGGATATATGCCCAGGAGTAGGATTGTTGGATCATATGATAACTCAATTTTTAGGATTTTTAAGGAAAAACTTATTCCTAACTATTTATATGAGAGTTTTAAGCAGTGTATAGATGACATAGATTGAAAAAGAAATAATTTTACTTGGCCACTTTTCTTTGTACATGCTCATGTCGCTCATCATTGCCCAGACTTGTTTCAGTAAACCACCTTCTAACAACGCTGGTCTAGGGCAACATTAGAGTTCTGAGGACAAGATCATGTCAGTGATGTCCCCCTCTGGAAGTTCCTGATGTTGTTAAGGTTTTCTATTGGTATAATTTCTGCTTCCTCTCTGGATATTATACATTTTTCTACTCCTCATTTAAAAAAATTAATTCATTTTAATTGGAGGCTAATTACTTTACAGTATTGTAGTGGTTTTTGCCATACATGGACATGAATCAGCCATGGGTGTACATGTATCCCCCATCCCGCAACCCCCTCCCACCTCCCTCCGCATCCCATCTCTCGGGGTTGTCCCAGTGCACCAGCTTTGAGTGCCTTGTTTCATGCATTGAACTTGGACTGGTGATCTATTTCACATACAGTTATATGCAGAGTACATCATGAGAAATGCTGGACTGGAAGAAACACAAGCTGGAATCAAGATTGCTAGGAGAAATATCAATAACCTCAGATATGCAGATGACACCACTCTTATGGCAGAAAGTGAAGAGAAAATAAAAAGCCTCTTGATGAAAGTGAAAATGGAGAGTGAAAAAGCTGGCTTAAAGCTCAACATTCAGAAAACGAAGATCATGGCATCTGGTCCCATCACTTCATGGGAAATAGATAAGGAAACAGTGGAAACAGTGTCAGACTTGATTTTGGGTGGCTCCAAAATCACTGCAGATAGTGACTGCAGCCATGAAATTAAAAGATGTTTACTCCTTGAAAGAAAAGTAATGACCAACTTAGATAGCATATTTGAAAGCAGAGACATTACTTTGGCAACTAAGGTCCATCTAGTCAAGGCTATGGTTTTTCCTGTGGTCCTATATGGATGTGAGAGTTGGACTGTGAAGAAGACTGAGTGCCAAAGAATTGATGCTTTTGAACTGTGGTGTTGGAGAAGACTCTTGAGAGTCCCTTGGACTGCAAGAAGATCCAACCAGTCCATCCTGAAGGAGATCAGCCCTAGGATTTCTTTGGAAGGACTGATGCTAAAGCTGAAACTCTAGTACTTTGGCCACCTCATGCGAAGAGTTGACTCATTGGAAAAGCCTCTGATGCTGGGAGGGATTGGGGGCAGGAGGAGAAGGGGGACAACCGAGGATGAGATGGCTGGATGGCATCACTGACTCAATGGACGTGAGTCTGAGTGAACTCTGGGAATTGGTGCTGGACAGGGAGGCCTGGCGTGCAGCGATTCATGGGGTCGCAAAGAGTCGGACACAACTGAGTGACTGAACTGAACTGAATTGAACTGAATATACATATTTCAGTGCTATTCTCTCAAATCATCCAACCCTCGCCTTCTCCCAGAGTCCAAAATTCTGTTCTTTATATCTGTGTCTCCTTTGCTGTCTCACATAAAAGCCAAATGTAGTAGTCCATGCTTATAAAAATCATAAAACACAGACTATCTATCTAGAAATGTCATTCTTTAAAAGAGGTTGTTTTTCATTCTAGAAAATTATCAGTTCTACCTAATTTTAAATAAATTGATTTCTAACCTCTCAACCAATTATGAGTACATTCTCTATTTTCCAAATAAAATGATCAAATGATTTATAATTTTGTAACACCAAGTCACTGTATTTCATAAAGCTATTATTCTTAATAACTGACCAAGATAAAATTACATAGGAGTCATTTTGCCTGATAAATTTTACTGTTGTGAAATATTTCCTTATTTCAGGAAATTTTGGGTTTATCAGGATTCAAGATTATATATGTGAACACTCACATATGTGTGTGTTTGTCCAAGTGAAATTTTTATTTTTATTTTCATTATTTTGGGTACCATGTATTTCTTCTATGCAAATAATTTTGATAATTTGACATATTCAAATCATACCATTTTGATACATGTATATGTATGGCTGTATATGTATCCCTTCACAGTTCACTGGAAACTATCACAACATTGTTAATCAGTTAAATGTGCGTGCATGCTTAGTTGCTTCAGTCTGAATCTGCAACCCCATGGACTGTAGCCCACCAGGCTCCTCTGTCCATGGGATTCTCCAGGCAAGAATACTGGAGTGGGTTGCCTTGATCTCCTCCAGGGGATCTTTCCCACCCAGGGATCGAACCTGGTCTCAGGACTCCTGCATTAATTAGCAGGCGGGTTCTTTACCACTCGCATCGCCTGAAAAGTCCTGTTAAACAGCAATACCTCAATATAAAATAAAATTTTTTTTTTAATTACCACTTTTCAAAATGTCAGTTTCTCTAATGAGAAATAAAAGGATTGAAATTGAGCAGGTAGGCTTTGCTGCTGCTGCTAAGTCGCTTCAGTCGTGTCTGACTCTGTGACCCCAGAGATGGCAGCCCACCGGCTCCCCCGTCTCTGGGATTCTCCAGGCAAGAACACTGGACTGGGTTGCCATTTCCTTCTCCAATGCATGAAAGTGAAAAGTGAAAGTGAAGTTGCTCAGTCGTGTCTTAGCGACCCCATGGACTGCAGCCTACCAGGCTCCTCCATCCATGGGATTTTCCAGGCAAGAGTACTGGAGTGAGGTGCCATTGCCTAGAGACAAGCAAACCTGGTTTGAATCCTGGTTCTGGATAGCTGTAAGCTTAACAAGTTAGGCAATTTCTTTGAGCCATTATGAATCTCTAAACTATGTGACAGTATATAGCAATAAAAATGCTAACCCTGTATTGCTATTGTGAGGATTAAATGAGGTATAATAAGGTGTTTATCTCAGTGCTTGCCATAAAATAGGTTCTCTTTGAAGCCAAAGTTATAATAAAAGTTATTCTCTTTGAAGCTAAAGCTTCAGGTTTCATATAAGATTAAACTGATGAAGTTTTGTTTCAGGATATTTCTCAGCTTTATGTTTCGTCTCTTGTGTTTATTAACTTGTTCATAATTGGAGGCTGAACTTACATTTTTATAGTACTGTAGACATGTGAATAACACAGGGGTGGACACCCACTCTGTGCAGTAAAAAATTCAGTATAAGTTCATAGCTGGCCACTGGTATGTGATTCCTGCATTCACAGATTGAGTCAGCTATGGATCGTGCAGTAATGTAGTCCAGTCCATGTTTAGTGGGGAAAAAAAAATCCACATATAAGTGAACCCATACAATTCAAACATAGGCTGTTCAAAGTTTCTTTTTTCTCATTTTAATTCAAGGTGTAGAACTGAAACATTAATTCATTATTTAAGTTTTGTGGATTTAAAAAATATTGTTTAGAGCATTTGGAATTAAAATAATGTTAATTATAATAATTGGTACATGAATTTTAACATGAAATTTGGAAATGCTAATCACAACCTGGGCAGGAAGGACTGGGCATATGGACTCATATAACAGACTATTGGCTAATACTCAACATGTATTTTGGAGAAGGCAATGGCACCCCACTCCAGTACTCTTGCCTGGAAAATCCCATGGACAGAGGAGCCTGGTAGGCTGCAGTCCATGGGGTTGCTAAGAGTTGGACATGACTGTGCGACTTCACTTTCACTTTTCTCTTTCATGCATTGGAGAAGGAAATGGCAACCCACTCCAGTATTCTTGCCTGAAGAATCCTAGGGACGGGGAGCCTGGTGGGCTGCCATCTATGGTGTCGCACAGAGTCGGACACAACTGAAGCGACTTAGCAGCAGCAGCAGCAACATGTGTTTATTGAATGAACATTACAAAGTTCTAAGATATTCGTGTTTCATCTTGGTAGAAAAATACTCTCTTTCACAGTAGTTATACTTACAAAAGCAAGCTGAAAATATGATCATAAGCAACATTCCAAAAAAAAAAAAGCATCACAAAGAATTAGAACTAGAATATTCTCTGGCTCCATCGCTAACCATCTTGTGATCTTAGACAAGTAATATCTCATTCCCAGGTCTCAGTTCAATAATGTGTAAAAGTAGGAGTTAGGACTCATGCCTTTTAGAATTTTCCAGTTTGTGTCATGTCTTTACATTTATTTCCTATGTGAAGCAAACAACACATAATCACAACTATAACTAGAATATTTTGTCATACCACTTTAAGTGATCTTTGATGTTCTCTCGTCTTCGATAAACATAGAGGTAGACAGACTATATCGGAGAAGTAACAGAAGAGCTAACAGGACCATACGGTAACTCTTATACCTGTATTATATAGAAGCATCTAGCCCCCTAGCATCTGACACTATGAATTCCAAGAGGGCAGGGATCATATCTGCCAACTCACTGTGATTTCTCAACAACTTATACTTGGCACATGGTAGCTGATGAATAAATATTTGTTGAGTGAATGGTAAAGTGTCTCCTATGTGAATAAGGATATTTAGGTGCAAGGAAGTTTTCACTGCAGTTCACTATTGATTATCTAAATACAGTGGAATACAATAGTATAATAAATACATGCTAAACCTACTAAGAGTCGAGGATTATGATTTTTCCTAGAGATACAGAACCTTAACCTTGAAAAATTGGATATGACAATTTTTCATATGTGGTAGATTATTTCTATGTAATATGGAAAGACAGAAATAAGTAATGGAAGGATTTAGCCTAGCCAGGGAAGAGTTTCTGGCAAGGTGTTTTGAAGGATATAAATTCTGAGGTGAATCTTGGAGGACAGGTGAAGAAAGGGAGAAAGATATTCCAGGTTGAAGTAACATGCCATTCATTAAGTAAGGCATGCCATTATAAGACAGTTGTGGCCTCTCCTAAGATTTCTAATTAGAGTAAACTATTTAGCAACTTGCTACATCTAATATATGGGATCTATGTTAGATGGATGCTAACTTATTTAGTAATTAACTAGACTGTGGTGATAAATCCCAGAGGGAATCTTAATTGAGAATCCATTTAACTGACTAGCTCTTAAGAGACTGGCCTACAGCTCAGCAGTGCTGGCATTTGGGTCAATGTTTCCAACAGGAAAACACAATTATTAATTTTGGGTTGGTTGGAATTTTTTTTAAATTCTGGAATAAAAGTCATGATCAAGGAAAGCTGACCATATTAAATAAAAAGTGATTTTTCATACATTGTCTGCACTAGCCATAGCAGTGTTCCTGTAACACTGTAGGTTCATGAAATACGCATTCTAAGAGTGTGTCTGGGGCTACAGGTCAGCTCCTAGACTGCATGATTTATGAAAAATTTTCTGAAAATGACAATGTTGATTTTGCTTCTTTTCTTCTCCTGTATTGACTTCCATTCCCTCGTTTTACTGTGATGCCAGAGATACAGGTTAATTTGAGAATATGACTGATGAAAATCGGTATAAATGGCTAAACTACTTATTCAGACATAGCCAAGTGAGGCCCCCACAAGTACCCATATGTTCTGTTTCTTCTGATTTCCTCTCTGTATTCCACACTACCCTACATCTTTCTAAGGAACGGGGCCCACATCTGTCACTGTTACATCCCCTGTCCCTAACCCAAACTGGGCACATTGTGGATTTTCTGTGATTTCAAGGAATAAATGGCTATAGTTGTGCTCTGCTCAACTATATAGGAATACACTAGCACACAGGAGAAAATTCTAAGTGCCGAATACAGTATGCCACAATTTGCTTTGCATTTCACAAGGCTTTACTGCAAAAACATCTATTATCCTGCCATCTGCCTCACAACCGTTTCTTGGCCCATTTTTATGGTTACCACTTTTAAAAATTATTCCTAGGAACTCCCTAGTGGTCCAGTGGTTAGGACTCAACACTCTCACTGCTGGAGGTATGGGTTCCATCCCTGGATTAAGGAACTAAGATCCCACAAGCCATGCAGTGTGGCCAAAATAATAATAATAATAATACCTCCTAACCGCAGAGTCACTGCCTCCCTTTCTATTGAGGTGGGCATCATTTTATTTTTCAATTTAAAAAATTGACTTTATATTAGAGTATAGTTTTGTTAGTTTCAAATGTACAGCAGAGTGATTCAGTTATACATGTATCAATTATTTTTCAAATTCTTTTCCCATTTAAGTTATTACAGAGTGTTGAGCAGAGTTCCCTTTGCTATACAATAGATCCTTATTGGTTATTCATTAAATATAGCAGTGTGTCTATGTCAATCCAAAACTCTCTGTCAAGATAGGCATGATTTTAGACTCCAATGACCCTATATAGCCTTCTTTGCTCTTCAGAATCAATGCCTTCACAAACAAGGACACTCCCAGCTTTTCTTTCCTAACATCGTTTCCTTAGATGACCCACCAAACCCCAAATTCCTCACCACACCAAGTTTATCTCCCCATTTCCCCAAGCGACTATTTCAGAACTTCAGTTCTCTCTTGTCCCACCATGCCCGTTTTCCATTCACCTTCAGGAGATAGCTTTGTACTAATCATGAAAATACAGACCCCCCACCCCACCCCTGTCACCTATGATATTTTGCCCTCTAGTTTTACAAATATCTTTTTCTCTTTAGGTCAGCCCTTTCCTATGGCTCTTGACTTCAGTTCTCTTGTGTTACCAAGGTTGTTTGCTTTATCAAATGTAACTCCCTTCTCGCAGTTTCACAGTCTTCTTTCTACAGATCATTTCTCTTGGGCTATATGTACCTCTCCTCCCTAAAGAGAGGCTTCCCTTGATTCAGATCTACCTCCAGATACTAATCAAGCTTTCTGCTCCGTTCTCAACCATTGTTTCACTTACATACTCATTCTTCAGTGCTTAATTCATAGCGATTTGACTCATACTCCTGCTATTCCAGGGACACTGCCTGTCAGCTTCATGTTAACACATCCAAAGAAACTCTGCTACAAATGATATAGTGGACCTTCTTAAATCTTTAAAAATTGTTAGCTTCCATTATAGCTAATGGCTGCTCCTTCCTCCATTCTTCTCTTACCTTTTGAACCATTGATTCTTGATCTTCTTATTGGTCTACTTCTCTCCAGTTCATATCTTAAATATTGGTCTTTCCCCAAGAATTCTGCTGTGCCCTCTCCACTTTCCCTTTTACTTCCTTTCTCCAGATGACTTCATAAATTATCATGTTTTTACTCTCCCCCTTAACAGAGGTCCCCAACCACCTGGGGGATTGGACCACACAGCAGGAGGTGAGTGGGAAGCCAGCAAAACTTCCTATTGCTTGCCTGAACCATGTCCTCACCCACTTCCACGCAAAAATTGTCTTCCACAAAATCCTGGTGCGAAAAAAGGTTCAGGACCACTGCCCAATATAAGGACTTAAGTGTATTGTCACTATTTTTGACCTGTCCTCTGAGCTTAAATTAACTATCTACTATATCAACTAGGTATCACCACATAGGTGTTTCACACAAATCAAACCTAACATTTCAAAGCTGATTGCTTTTGTTTATATACTAACTCCAGATTTATTCCTTCTCTGTATCTTCTATGACAATGCACCCTGCATTATCACTGAATAACTTCAAGCAGAAACTTGGTGAATGTGTCTACTCTTTCTACTCTATCACTGACTATGCTTGTATCAGTCAGGATTTGATCAGAAAAGTAGAACAGCTAGGAATGATAGAAAATATGAATTATAATATGATTTGACCCTAGGAATTATGGGAGATGTTTCAACAGTTTATATATAGCTGTTCCTTCTGTTTCTGGAACTTATTCTGGCTCCAGAAGAGCTGAAGGAGATCCAGTGGGAATTGGAAGGGCTCTGAGCCCAGCAGTTGCTCAAGCCAGTAAGGCAAACCAGTATATCAGCAATAGAGTATCAAGCTGCAACTGTGCCAAGGAACCCTGCTGGTATTCCCAGCATGAAAACAATATTACTCCTGCTTCCCGTCTGCCTTTCAGATCTCACATGAAATGTTTCACATATGTTCACATATGTTCACCCTAACCTGAAACTATTCAGGGAAGAGAATTATGAGACACATCATTCCAGATTAGCTATGCTGACATGCTGCTGCTAAGTTGCTTCAGTCATGTTCGACTCTTAGAGACCCCATGGACTGCAGCCCACCAGGCTCCTCCATCCATGGGATTTTCCAGGCAAGAGTACTGGAGTGGGGTGCCATTGTCTTCTGCATGCTGACATGCTGGACCCCTATTATTAACACAATATCCAATTAGTCAAATATTGTCAGTTTCTAAAATCTCTCCCTTTATCCACACCTTTTGATGGTGTGACCCAGTTCAATATGTAATAATCTCCTTCTTAATGTAGTAGCCCCCTGTTATTTTGCATCTAGACCCACCTCACACCCGTGAATCCATCTTTCATAGCATCACTACTCTGTTCGACCTATAAAAATCAAATCTGACAGTACTAACTCTCATGTAATTTCCATATTTCCCACCAAATTAAGTCTAACCACTTTAGCCTGAATTTAAAAACCCTTTAAAATCTGGTCCCTACCCACCTCTTTAAGTCTCAAATTCATTACTCCTTACCTTGCTGCTGCTGCTGCTGCTAAGTCGCTTCAGTTGTGTCCAACTCTGTGCGACCCCATAGACGGCAGTCCACCAGACTCCTGCGTCCCTGGGATTCTCCAGGCAAGAACACTGGAGTGGGTTGCCATTTCCTTCTCCAATGCATGAAAGTGAAAAGTGAAAGTGAAGTCGCTCAGTCGTGTCTGACTCTTCCCAACCTCATGGACTGCAGCCTACCAGGTTCCTCCATCCATGGGATTTTCCAGGCAAGAGCAATTCCAGATCATATTTATTCTTTACTCCTTAATCATGCATGAACTGGTTTATGCTTCACCTTCTATCTCAACCACTCCCTCATCGAATCCTGACTCCATACATAGTTGACTCATAGTTAAATCATTCTTACCCAGCAATTTTAGATGCAATTTTAGCTGGAAAATCTTTTATTGATCTCCATTCATTCCTCCCTTTGGGCTGGCTTAATGCTCCCTCACTTAAGTTCTTTCACCAACCACATCTTGGGCATTTAACTTTCATAGTAAGCACACATAATTTTGAAATAATCTATGTGTCCTCTCTACCTCTTGGGCAAGAAATTCCTTTAACATGAAAACTAGGACTGACTTGTTTTCTTTCCTTCCCAAACCTAAGATCAAGTTTGAAGCATAAAATACATTTGACAATGTTTGCTAAATCAAACTGAAGTGGCAATGCCTTCCTATCTTCCAAAAATTATATCCTGGGACTAGGTCTTATGATATCAAGAAAGGAGAAAAGATAGGAAGATATACTGCCTTATATTTTATGTCCAGGAAGAACTATTATCTCATCTCCTTCTAAGATGTGCCTTCTAGTGCTGCTTTCTGAGAAGATTTGAATGAGATGAAAAAGTTAAGCTCTCATAAAATTATAAAGGAGATAATAACTTTTGTGGCGAGATAATAATTTCATGGAATTTCTACACTGAAATAGATTTCATCACTGAAGACGATTAACTGAAAAATATATGATGTATAAGAATTCAGTCAAGTTGTCAGATACTCAGTAAATAAATGACAGTCTATCAATACAACTTTTCTTTAAACTAGCAACAAACAGAAAATATACTGAAACAAAGAACCTTATTCTTAATCTCAAGAAAAATGCCAGGAAATAAACTGAAGAAGAAACACACAGGATTTTCATGAAGAAAATGATGGAAGACTCACTGAGGTTGATAAGGAGACATGAATAAACGACCACCTTCCTGTAATAAAAGGAGTGGCTTTTTAAAAAAAATGTCGATTCTTTTTATGATTAATAGGTTTAATGCAACTCATTTAAAATCTAAAGAAAACTTCTAAAAACCTTCAAAAATCATTTAAATGCTTATTTGGAAGTATAAATGGATAGGTATAGGTATGTAAAATTTGAAAAAACAAGTGTTGTCATAGGGACCCAATCTTATCAGATATTTTGAAGTGTATTATAGAGCTAAAATAATTAAAGCATTTTAGAAATGAATCAAAGGTTAATGGAATAGAAAAAATAGTTCTAAAGCATAAACTAACATGTATACAAAATTAAAAATAAAGGCAGCATTTTAAATCACTGGAGAAGGAAGCATTGTTCAATAATTTATACTGGGAGAATGGTGTCTGTATGCAAGAAAAAATGAAATAAGCTGCTGCTTTTATTCCCAAATCTGAAATATATTCCAAAATTGTGAAAAGGTTGTATTTTTTTAAATGGTGGATATTATCTATTTCACAGGTTCTCAACTAAGAGTGATTTTGCCCCCCACCTCCACCCAGGTGACAATTGATAATGTCCAGAGACATTTTTTATTGTTACATCTTGGGAAGGAGATGCTATGTCATCTAGTGCCCCAGAATCTAGCCAGGGGAGCTGGTAAACAAGGTATAATGCACAGGGAAGCCCCTTATAACAAAGAATTATCCAGATCAAAATTCTGCTAATGCCAGTGAAAAACCCTGATCTGATAAAAAAAAAAAGTAAAAATCATAGGGGTTAATTACTCACTGAAAAAAATATACAGCCTAAAATTTGTGAGTTATGTTTTATTTGGCGACCTTACTGAGGACGATAGCTTGAGTTGGTGATGTCGCTCAGCTGTGTCTGACTCTTCAAGTCAGCACGTCAGGCTTCCCTGTCCTTTACCATCTCCCAGAGCTAGCTCAAACTCATGTCCATTGTGTCAGTGATGTTATCCACCATATCGACCTCTGTCATCCCCTTCTCCTCCTGTCTTCAGTCTTTCCCAGCATCAGGGTCTTTTCTACTGAGTTAAGTCTTCGCATCAGGTGGCTAAAGTATTGGAGCTTCAGCATCATTCCTTTCAGTGAATATTCATGATTGATTTCCTCTCGGATGGACTGGTTTGATCTTCTTGCTGTCCAAGGGATTCTCAAGAGTCTTCTCCAACACCACATTTCAAAAGCATCAATTCTTTGTCTCTCAGTCTTCTTTACGGTTCAACTCTCACATCCATACATGACTACTGGAAAAACCATAGCTTTGACTTATATGGACCTTTGTCTGAGACAGCCTCTTAAGATAGCTCTGAGGAGCTGTTCCAAAAAAGTAAGGGAGGAGTCAACATATATAGGAGTTTTTGTTGGAAAAAATAAACAAAAAAATCACACATACACATGAAATTCAAAAGATTATTGCTAACCACAAAACAGACATCTCAAGTTAATGATTTTAGTGCTTTTCTAGTATGGAAAGATGCAAGAGTCTGGGCTCATTGATACTGGAACTGAGAATGGTGTTTATCAGTTAGTGTCTAATCAAGAAACAGAAAACACCCAGTGATTTGAATAGGAAATAACTTTTGAATTATGTATAATGGGGGTTGGGAGGCGGGTTGTAGAAATGAGGAATTGGCCTGTAAGAAGTAAAGAAACCTCTAAGGAATCTAGCAATATCAGTTAGGAGCAGTCACTATCCCTGGAGATGAAATAACACCCAAAGGAGAAGTTCCCCCAACTACTGAGGCAGATTTATTGGAGAGGGCACACTCATTGGGTGGCAGAGAAGTGACTAGAGTTCCATGCCAGCACAACTTGCTAAAAATCCATCTTCCAGAGTTCAGTGGTTAGGGTTTGATCTTAAATTACAGCTATGGAATTTTCTCTTTCCACATGTCCTGACCTGTTGCAAAGATTTTTGTGGTTGATATTGTTGTACTCCTCCATGATATTTAAAATTTGTTCTCTCTGGACGGTTCCTGTTCCAAGACTTTGTGATACTCAGGTGGTTTTTTTGCCTTTGAATTGTGAGAGATGCTTCTGTATTCATATGATCAGTCTCCCTTTTTGCAAGGAGAGTTGAGGAAGAGGGGTGAAGGGAAGAGGAGGGAAAAGAAAAACAAGCAATGACATGAATAAAAATTAAAGAAGAAAAATTAAAATGGCTAATGAGTATGACAACACAAGAGAAGACTCTACACATGGACATCACCAGATGGCCAACACTGAAATCAGATTGATTATATTCTTTGCAGCCAAAGATGAAGAAAACCATACAGTCAGCAAAAAACAAGACTGGGAGCAGACTGTGGCTCAGATCATGAACTCCTTGTTGCCAAATTCATACTTAAATTGAAGAAAGTAGGGAAAACCACTAGACCATTCAGCTATGACCTAAGTAAAATCCCTTATTTACACAGTGGAAGTGGGAAATATTTTTAAGGGACTAGATCTGATAGAGTGCCTGATGAACTGTGGATGGAGGTTTATGACATTGTACAGGAGACAGTGAGCAAGACCATCCCCAAGAAAAAGAAATGCAAAAAAGCAAAATGACTGTCTAAAGAGGGCTTACAAGTAGCTGTGAAAATAAGAGAAGGGAAGAGCAAAGGAGATAAAGGAAAGATATAAGCATCTGAATTCAGAGTTCCAAAGAATACCAAAGAGAGATAAGAAAGCCTTCCTTGGTGATCACTGCAAAGAAATAAAGGAAAACAATAGAATGGAAAAGACTAGAGATCTCTTCAAGAAAATTAGAGATACCAAGCGAACATTTCATGTAAAGACGGGCTCGATAAAGGACAGAAATGGTATAGACCTAACAGAAGCAGAGATACTAAGAAGAGGTGGCAAGAAGAACTGTACTAAAAAGATCTTCAAGACCCAGATAATTGCGATGGTGTGATCACTCACCTAGAGCCAGACAACCTGGAATGTGAAGTCAAGTGGGCCTTAGAAATAATCACTACAAAAAAAAGCTAGTGGAGGTGATGGATTTCCAGTGGAGCTATTTCAAATCCTGAAAGATGATGCTGTGAGAGTGCTGCACTCAATATGCCAGCAAATTTGGAAAACTGAGCAGTGGCCATGGGATTGGAAAAGGTCAGACATCATTCCAATCCCAAAGAAAGGCAAGGCCAAAGAATGTTCAAATCACTGCACAATCACACTCATCTCACACGCTGGTAAAGTGATGATCAAAATTCTCCAAGCCAGGCTTCAGCAATATGTGAACTGTGAACTTCCAGTTGTTCAAGCTGGTTTTAGAAAAGGCAGAGGAACCAGAGATCAAATTGCCAACATCTGCTGGATCATTGAAAGAGTAAGAGAGTTACAGAAAAACATCAATTTCTGCTTAACTGACTATGCCAAAGCCTTTGACTGTGTGGATCACAATAAACTATGGAAAATTCTGAAAGAGATGGGAATACCAGGCCACCTGACCTGCGTCTTGAGAAATCTGTATGCAGGTCAGGAAGCAACAGTTAGAACTGGACATGGAACAGACTGGTTCCAAATAGGAAAAGGAGTATGTCAAGGCTGTATATTGTCACCCTGCTTATTTAACTTCTATGCAGAGTGCATCATGAGAAACACAGGGCTGGATGAAACACAGGAATCAAGACTGCTGGGAGAAATATCAATAACCACAGATATGCAGATGACACCACCCTTATGGCAGAAAGTGAAGAACTAAAGGGCCTCTTGATGAAAGTGAAAGAGAGTGAAAAAGTTGGCTTAAAGCTCAACATCCAGAAAACTAAGATTGTGGCATCTGGTCCCATCACTTCATGGGAAATAGATGGGGAAACATTGGAAACAGTGGCCGACTTTATTTTGGGGGGCTCCGAAATCATTGCTGATGGTGACTGCAGCCATGAAATTAAAAGACACTGACTGCTTGGAAGGAAAGTTACTCTGGGAGTTGGTGATGGACAGGCAGGCCTGGCATGCTGCAGTCCATGGGGTTGCAAAGAGTCGGACATGACTGAGTGACTAAACTGAACTGAAGTGAATTAGTATGAAAAACTGTTTGGCCTTTCCAATCTCTAATTTATAACTGGATAATAATTTTAGATATTAAAGACAGTTTTGAAAAGTACTGTAGAGTTACAATGCTTTCTCGCCTTTTTAGTGCCTCAGTCTTTCATCTCTTATAGATCATGATTTTAACTGAGTTGTTGTTGGGTAAATTATTCTCATATGTGTAATATTAAATTAATTGCACCATTCAGTAGTCCATATTTAATGAAACCTAAGAGTAATAGCAAGTATTTAGCAAGAGGAAGTCATCAGGGAGCATAAACGTTGAAAAATGCAAAATAAATATCTTGTCTGCCTGAATTAATTGATCTAATCAAGAAGCATGTTTCTGTTGATGCCACGATTACTGTGCTGTACCCACGGGGGAAGCTGAAGCCTTTGTTTGTGCTTATGCTAAACGCTATCACAAGATTTATTATCAGAGAACTGACACATTTTCAAAACAGTGCACTGAAATTAACTAAAATCTGTAGCCAGGGAGTTGAGAAATAAAGATTGAATATTCAACATACCAAGTAGTTTTAATTATCTAAAGGTGATAAAGTCACCATAATGAAAGCATCTACAATTTTTTTGAGAACTTACTAGATACTAGGTATAAAGAGTAGATATTTGTTTTCCCCAACTGTATGTCATAAGCAATTTCTCACATTGGTAAATGTTCTTCTGAAAATGCATTTTAATGACTATACTATATTAAAAATATAGCTACATACATAATGGTCTTTTAATCACTTTTGTAGTGTTAAGCATTCAGCTAATTTGTGACATTTCAAATTTATAAATCTTTATGTATAATAAAATATTTAAATAAAATCATTTATAAACTTCATTACTATAAATTCGTAGAAATACTACTATCTGGAAGAAATCATAAAAAATTAATCTCCATTAAAATTGTAGCAGTTTCTATAAGTTTGTGCATACATTTTCTTGATTATAGTAACTCCTGGCTATTTTTTAATTTGAACACTTACAGAAAAGTAGTATCTTCTTGCCTTTTCACTTCTTTTCTATATTAGATTTATTTCATTCCAAGCATCTTACATAGGTCCTGGTTAACTCAAACAAAAGGGATTTTTTTAAAAAAAGAATACTGGGTAATTGCACATTGAAAATACAGATTGGAACAATCTGATCTCAAGTGAAACTTGGTAATATCGGAAGCATCAACTAATGAAGTTTCCTGAAGGTGTTGCTGTTTGAACAACTCAACCTGAAATTTCCTCTGGAAAGACTGTCATGTGCCATAGTTTGTTTGAACAGGGCCATAGCTGGAGCCAGACCCTGTGGAGTAGAGGAGGCATGTTTCTCCAAAAGGAAATAACAGACAAAAACAAAAGACAGCTTCACCAGTAAAGAGAAATATATCCCCATATGTATGTTGGCTATTGGCGCTTCTCCTTTAGGTGAACTGCTTCTCTGCATGCCCTTGACTTGCTCAACTACTACATTTGTCCTTTTCTTATTGTTATAGTGGGTTTCTAAAAATATATTAAGAACATGTATTCCATATTTTTCATATTTACTGTGAATATTTTTTCTTCCTAGTTTAATTTTGCATTAAAAATTTGAATGTAGTATGGGAACTTATGTGTAAACATTTTAAACTTTTATATAGTAAATTAGTAGATTATGTCGTCATTTCTGCCCTCACTATTGTGTTTAGAATGTTATTCCTAGCCCAAAAATCGTTTAAAATTTATTATCCTAGCTACTGTCCTGGGGCTTTATCTTTTTGCTTGTATGTATTTTCTTGTACTTTATTATTGTTTTTGCTCCATTTCCCCTATGGTTTACTCTTTGCTGTTAGTTCTTCCCATACCTTGCATTCTTTGTAAATTAATTTGTATTGGAATACAGTTGTTTTACAATGTTGTGTCAGTTTCTTGCTGTACAGTGAAGTGAATCAGACACGTAAAGCAAAAGTGAAAGTGAAAGTCACTCAGTCATGTCCGACTCTTTGTGACCCCATGGACTGTCCATGGAATTTTCTAGGCCAGAATACTGGAATGAGTAGCCTTTCCCTTCTCCAGGGGATCTTCCCAACCCAGGGATCAAACCCAGGTCTCCTGCATTGCAGGCAGATTCTTTGCCAGCTGAGTCACAAGGTAAGCCCAAGAATACTGAAGTGGGTAGCCTATCCCTTTTCCAGTGGATCTTCCTGACTCAGGAATCGAACCGGGGTCTCTTGCATTGCAGGTGGATTCTTTACCAACTGAGCTATCAGGGAAGCCCATCAGTCATACATAAAAATATACCCACTCTTTTTTAGGTTTCTTCCCCATTTAGGTCACCACAGAGCACTGAGCAGTGTTTCCTCTGCTATACAGTGTGTTCTTATTAGTTATCTATTTTGTATATAGTAGTGTGTTCTTGGAGAAGGCAATGGCACACCTCTCCAATACTCTTGCCTGGAAAATCCCAGGGATGGAGGAGCCTGGTGGGCTGCGGTCCCTGGGGTCGTGAAGAGTCGGACAAGACTGAGCGACTTCACTTTCACTTTTCACTTTCATGCATTGGAGAAGGAAATGGCAACCCACTCCAGTGTTCTTGCCTGGAGAGTCCCAGGGACGGGGGAGCCTGGTGGGCTGCCATCTATGGGGTCGCACAGAGTCAGACACGACTGAAGCGACTTAGCAGCAGCAGCAGCAGCAGTGTATATATGTCCGTCCCAGTCTCCCAATTCATCCCACTGTCTCTTCTTCCCTTGGTAATTGTAAATTTGTCCTCAACATGTGTAGCTGTATTTCTGCTTTGCAAACAAGTTCATCTCTACCGTTTTTCTAGATTCTGCATATGAGCGATGTTATGTGATATTTGTTTCTCTTTTTTGACTTGCTTCACTCTGTATGACAGTCTCTAGGTCCATCCATGTCTCTGCAAATGGCACTACTTCATTCCTTTTATGGCTGAGTAATATTCTATTTCTCATACCTTGTATTCTGATTTCATCAACTGGGCTCAAACAAATTCCTGTGTTTAGGAACTTCATGCCCAAATACCAATAGTCACAAAATAGTTATTTTATTTCTCAGTATATAGATACTTGTTCAACATCTTGACAGACCTCATAATCCCCTGAGATATCCCACGAACAAAGAAAACTGATTAGAAAGGCCAGTAGCATCCTTGTCTCTGCTGCCTGCTAACTAATTTCCATTCTGTTCTCTTTCTCTGAGGATCTGACCCCACCTCTGCCCTCCTCCTCGTCAGGAGTTCAGGGACAACAGTGAAGCAGCCCAAACCCTGGAGAAAAGTTATCTTCCCACAGCAACACAAATAAGAGTCAGCACCATACTTGGCACAAAGTAACCTGTCATAACTACACATTGTCTGAATATCTAATGGTATTTAAGTAGATAAAAACATTAAATATATTCTGGATACCAAGTTTTAAAATAACTTATTTTTTAACCCTCTCACCATGGAAATCTTCCAATATAAACAGAACCTCTCTTGTTCTCATCTCCTAGTTTCAACTACTAGGAAGATAATTTGTAACACCTCTTTAAAGGAGATTAGCATATCAAGATCGACTAACTGGCAATTAAGATTTCTCTCAGCAGCATTCACAGGAATATACCTGAAAGTTCTCAATGGCTGCTACAAGTCTCATCCAGCTAACAGAGTCAAGTTCATTCCTCCCATCATTCATCAATATCTGTTCAGTATCATGGGAGATAAGAGTTAAATGAGATATTTGTACATGTAGACTCCACGGGGATACCTGAGTAGTGCAAGGGAGTGTAATGGAAATTTAAAGCAAATTTCTAGTAATGTGTTCTTGGGCATGTTGATGTTGTGGGAGTGTTTTCTTCCTTAAAAAAACTGAAAATTAATAATATCTATTTCTTAAGGTTTTATTTTTTCTTTGGTATCAAATGATATTTTATAACTCTTTGCTTAATATAGTACCTTCATTATGTTTAGTAAATTGTCTTCCCTATCCAAAATTCTTTAGATATCTAGAATTCACCTGTTCATTATGAACTTCTAGTTAACCATGTAAAAACTTAGACCAAAGATTGTTAAACAGTTTTACTTAAAAAAAATAGGCTGTGGTCAAGTTTCAAGTGTAAGTTGTAAAATCCAATATGAAGGAATGTGAAGGAGGCTGCTGAGGGCAAAGATCTGGAGATAATCCAGCCAACAGAGATTTAATGTGGAAGCACTGAACAGGTGTCAGGCTCCAACCTAGACAAGAAGACAGCAGCTGAAGTATTTTTTTTGCACAACAAACTGAGGAGAGCTTTCAGCTCTAGTTCTAAGGAAAACACTGTAGTCTTTACTTTTTAAATGAAGAGACTCTGAGGTTTATGTCATCTGTTGGAATATCTGCAACATTTAATATTGTGGTTTTAAAGACTCCACAGCAACATTTAAACAAAAATATTTGTGTGATGCATATTAAAACTTAAAAAGCAGGACACAAAGCAGCACACTGCAGTTCCAACTATAGAAAATGTTGATTTTATGAGGATAAGATGTAAACAAAACCAGAAGAAAATGAAAGAGCTAGTAGATTAAGAGGTAGAATTGTTTTCTTTTTCAGGTTTCTTTCTGTTATAAAATTGGGCAGTCAATAGAAAATTAAGAAGTAAGAGTCTATAGGACTGAAGGAAGGCTGAGTGAGATCCTAGTTTATCAGAGGGCTTGTTGTTCAGTCCCTCATTCGTGTCTGGCTCTTTGTGACTTCATGGATTGTGGCACACCAGGCCTCCTTATTTCACCATCTCTTGGAGTTTGCCCAAGTTCATGTCCATTGTACTGGTGATGCCATCCAGCCATCTCATCCTCTGGTGCTCTCTTCTCCTTCTGCCCTCAATATTTCCCAGCATCAGGGACTTTTCCAATGAGTCAGTTGTTTGCATCAGGTGACCAAAATACTGGAGCTTCAACTTCAATATTAGTCCTTCCAATGAGTATTCCAGATTTATTTCCTTTAAGACCGACTGGTTTGATCTCCTCTGTGTCCAAGGGACTCTCAGGAGCTTTCTCCAACACCACAATTTAAAGGTATCGATTCTTTGGTGCTCTGCCCTCTTTACAGTCCAGCTCTCACAACCGTGCGTGACCACTGGGAAGACCATAGCCTTGACTATGTGGACCTTTGTTGACAGAGTGATGTCTCTGCCCTTCAACACATTGTGCAGGTTTGTCATAGCTTTCCTGAAGCAATCGTCTTCTGATTTCATGGCTGCAGTCACCATCCACAGTGATTTTAGAGCCCAAGAAGAGGAAATCTGTCACTGCTTCCACCTTTTCCCCTTCAATTTGCCAAAAAGTAATGGAGCCAGATGCCATAATCTTAGTTTTTTTAAGATTTAGTTTTAAGCTGGCTTTTTCACTCTCCTCCGTCACCCTCACCAAGAGTGAAGGATTCTCTAGTTCCTCACATCAGAGTGAAGGATTCCTTAGTTCCTCTTTGCTTTCTGCCATTAGAGGGGTATTGTGCGCATATCTGAGTTTGTTGATATTTCTCCAGCCTATCTTGATTCCAGCTTGTAAATTTACCCAGCCTGGTATTTCTCACGATGTGCTCAGTGTATAAGTTAAACAAACAGGGTGACAACAGACAGCTCAGTCATACTCCTTTCTCAGTCCTATACCAATCAGTTCCATGCAGGGTTCTAACTGTTTCTTCTTGATACATATATAGTTTTCTCAAGAGAAAAAGTTGAGGTAAAGTTGGGTAAAATTTGTATTTCCCTGGTAGCTCAGCTGGTAAAGAATCCACCTGCAATGCGAGAGATCTGGGTTCCATTCCCGGGTTGGAAAGATCCCCTGGAGAAGGGAAAGGCCACCCACTCCAGTACTCTAGCCTGGAGAATTCCATGGACTGTATAGTCCAGGGGGTCACACAGAGTGAGACACGACTGAGCAACTTTCTCTTCACTTCGCTCACATCTCTGTAAGAGTTTTCCACAGTTTATTATGATCCACACAGTCAAAGCCTTTAGCATAGTCGATGAAACAGAGGTAGGTGTTTTTCTGGAATTCCCTTGCTTTCTCTATGATCTAGTGAATGTTGGCAATTTGATCTCTGGTTCCTTTGCCTTTTCTAAACCCAGTTGCCCTCAGTAAAAGTCTGGGTGAAGGTAGAGTCTCCAGGAAATAAGCACAGTTACTCTTGATGTTGTGCCAAAGGCAGAGAGAGAGAGATCAGAACCTTGAGAGGAGAGTTCTGGGGTGGGTAGAGGGAGATGAGTGATCGTTGTTGGAGACAGACCAGTGGTGGTGTTTGGTAACAACTTTCTTGAATCCTTGACTAGGGAAGCCCATTGTCAATCAACATTAGATCTTTGTCAAATTCACCCAGCTATCATTCAGATCTTTTATTTCTTGGCTTCACCCACTCCTAGAGTCAGGACTTACTTGTTCTATTACCAAAGAAACAAAGTGAGCAACAGATACTGCTGAAGCTTTCATAGGGAAGGAGAAGAAGCATTTTTTTCAAAATCACACATTCAATAGCACACTATTTTCGGGTCTTTTAAAGATTCTTAGCTTTCCTAATAGCCAGGGGATTTTCCATCTTCACCTTTTCTCCACTCAGTATTTAACCTGTTAAGCCCTTCTTTTCTTTGTTCCATATCTTTCCCCATCTCTGTGTAATTTCCTGTTCTTAGGAAAAATTAGCCTGGTTGCCACTCAAATAAGCAACCCTGCATACTCTCATGGATCACCCTCCAGTTATCAAAATCCACTCATCTAGGAAAGCATTGGAGAATTGAATAATAATTTTTTCTTTTCTCATTGGCATTGGATACTCTGTATATGTGTTTATAATCAATCTATATGACTTTTGTAGTTTTTAATTTGCAATGTGTATTATAGACAGAAAAACTTAATTAGAAGACATTGCATTTCATAGATGTAAAATCATCATTCCAATTTTATTTTGGAAATGAAATGCATTACGAATTTTAAAGTTAAAAAACATTGTGCAGTTTAATATTTTTAACTTGCCAGTGCTATTTCTATAGACACATGCTTCATCTTGGAACATGGCACAATAGAAAGAGACATGGCATTAATTTAGTAAATTTAAAAAATACATTAAGCAGAGAAAACTGCGATTTGTGCATTTCTAATGAACTTTTGGGTATTATACAAATAAAATATAGTGGTTTCACCTTCTGATTCATAACAAATGAATTCCTATTCCCTGATGGAATAGTTAATGCTTTTGGTTTATGCTGCAATTCATTTTTCATTGCCCAAAATGAGAAGGAATGTACATCTTTCCTCATGAGAAGTTATGACAATTTCTTAATTATAATTAAGGTGCTCTCTGAAAATGAGTAAGTGGTATATAAATTTTTAACTCTATATTGCCTCCAGGGTAAGGAAAAAATGGGCTTTTAGTTCTCCTTATACATTCTTTTTAGATAAAGAATATGCTAACTGCTAGATAGCATATTCAAAAGCAGAGACATTACTTTGCCAACTAAGGTCCATCTAGTCAAGGCTATGGTTTTTCCAGTAGTCATGTATGGATGCAAGAGTTGGACTGTGAAGAAGGCTGAGCGCCAAAGAACTGATGCTTTTGAACTGTGGTGTTGGAGAAGACTCTTGAGAGTCCCTTGGACTGCAAGGAGATCCAATCAGTCCATTCTGAAGGAGATCAGCCCTGGGATTTCTTTGAAAGGAATGATGTTGAAGCTGAAACTTCAGTACTTTGGCCACCTCATGAGAAGAGTTGACTCATTGGAGAAGACTCTGATGCTGAGAGGGATTGGGGGCAGGAGGAGAAGGGGACTACAGAGGATGAGATGGCTGGATGGCATCACTGACTGATGGATGTGAGTCTGAGTGAACTTTGGGAGTTGGTGATGGACAGGGAGGCCTGGCATGCTGTGATCCATGGGGTTGCAAAGAGTCAGAACTGAACTGCTATAGCAAACAACTTCATTATTTCAGAGGCTTAATTAAGATTTATTTCTTATTTATATCATAATCTAGAGTACATCAGATGGAGAATTCTGTTCTCTGTGGTCATTTAGGTCCCCAGGTGAGTATATCCTACTTCAGGTTCTTCTTTTCCGAGGGTCTCGATGTCCTTTCTTAAGTTCTCAATAAATAATAGAGAGATAAAGAAAGTGTACGTGTGTGTGAGAGAGAAATAAAGATAGAGAACCATTCAAGATTTAGAAATGGCAACCAGGACTTGGAGTGGTACCTTACATTTCTCCATGTACATTTCCTTGTCCGGAATTCAGTCACAAACACTTATTAACTGCAAGGGGCTGGGAAAGACAGTCTGTCTATCTGTTCAGAATCAGAAATATCGGTGAGCAACATCTGCTGTACCACAAAGTTACCATTAAAACACATGAAAGACTCCCCTCAACATTTACTGGGATACTGGCAATGCTAAAACCGCACAAAAAGATGCAAAGATGTTCAGTATTCATTTAGTTTATCACCACCACCCTATAATTTTAGCTACCAGAAAAAAAGAAAGGGATATTGAGATTAAAAAGCTAGTTAGTGGTAGAGCTGTGACAGTAGCCCAAGTCTCTTGATTTCTAGTTCAGTATTGTTCTTTCTACCATACATACTACACATCTTCACAGAAATTAAAGTATAGGCATGTGGTCTGGAGATTTGATTTAGTATGGTGTAACTCTGGAAGGCAAAATGAGAATCAGGTGGCTAAAGAGAAAGAGAATTGATTTATGTTTAATGTATAATATATAGTTAGTTGGTCTAAGGGAGAATGGGCTGGCTAGTAAAATAATAAATTTACCATAAATGGAGTATTAAGTGAAAGTTCCATGGCCAGTTCTTGGAATATTGCTGAAGTAAAGATTTGCATCAGGAAAACTCAGTGGTTCTTTTCAACTAGAAAACCTATAATAACATTGTCTGTTTTCATTTTCCTTTTTTGTCAGAAATATATTTTATGATTGTGTCTATAAGAAAATGCTCATCCTAATAGAAAATAAAATCTTTCATGACAAATGCCCTTCTTTTGATTTTTAAGAAGTTCTTGGTCTATTCAGTCTCTCATATACACACACATATTTTATCTCAAGTAACTAAAATTAAAGTTAAGAATGGCCACGTTAATCAAGATGCAGGAAAGGTAAAAGGGTAAAGCTTTAGTTCTGCCCAAACTCAGAGTTGGTCTTGACCAAGATTAGATATTTTGAGATATTTGGTGCCATCAGCCTCACCAATAATGGACACTAGAAATAAAGAGTTAACAAAAGTTTTCATTCTTCCTATCCCATCTCTGGATCATGAAGTCTTTGTTGTTCTTACCCAATATCCTTCTTGTAAACAATCTGAAAGATCCACTTACAGGAAGATAAGTTCTTACCTAAAAATGTTTTTGCAAAATATACCTGATTTTTTGGGATAGCTTATTTTAATTAAGCCTATGCTGCTGCTGCTGCTAAGTCACTTCAGTCATGTCCAACTCTGTGCAACCCCATAGACGGCAGCCCACCAGGCTCCTCCATCCCTGGGACTCTCCAGGCAAGAACACTGGAGTGGGTTGCCATTTCCTTCTCCAGTGCATGAAAGTGGAAAGTGAAAGCGAAGCCGCTCAAGTCGTGCCTGACTCTCAGCAACCCCATGGACTGCAGCCCACCAGGCCCCTCCATCCAGAGCATTCTCCAGGCAAGAGTACTGGAGTGGGATACTATTGCCTTCTCCAATTAAGCCTATAGTTTTATGGAATTATGCAGTGTGGGAACAGAGGCTCTCTACCTACCAAAGAGAATATAGAAACTAAGAAACCCCAAACTTGAATGGCCCTCCTCTGTGCCAGTTGGAACCACATACAGTTGGCGCTTATCCCTGTGAACCAGAGCACATCTTGGTGTAGGAAAGAGACTTCACGGAGTCTTATCTGGTAAATTCAGGACTTTCTTGAGCCTCCTATGGAGTATGTGGCTGCTTTTTGCTTATATTCTTTGCCTATGTTTAGTAAGTTTTGATGCAATTATGATCTATGATTTGTTTGAAGTTGCTTTGAGAATTTAACCTTAAATTTTAAAGCAATAAATATAGATTTGATTTCTAAGATACAAAAGTAAATCTCTCAAATTGCAAAATTAATACTCTGGATGTCTAAAATTGTATATTCCTCCTACTTTTTTTCTAATAGAGTCGTATAAATGAGATGTCACTGTTTGTATCATCACTAAGGAAATTGAACATATTTGTGTTTCACAGAGTAACAAAGAAATAACAAGACCTGGAAATTTTGGTTGTTGATTAACAAGCTGCATCAAATAGTGAGTCAGTATCTACCATCTGGAACTACCCCCATCACATGCAACAGCCCCAGATGGCTGGTCTGAATTAAGAGATTCTGTAAATGTAAAATACACACCAGGTTTTTGAAGACAGCACACACACACAAAAATGAATGTAAAATATCACTTACTTTTGTGTTGATCATTTGTTGGAATGATAATATTTTGGATAGATTAGCTTTAAAAAGGACATTAGTAAAATTAATTTACCTTTTTCTAAACTTTAGTGAATCTACTAGAAAATTTAAATTTTTTTGAGGTTTGCCTTATATATAAGGTTAGCACTATTGTTGTTTTTCAGTGCAAGACAATGCAAAAAGTTGTGTCTGACTCTTTGTGACTCGATAAACTGCAGTATACCAGGCTTCCCTGTCCTTCACTGTCTCCCTGGGTTTGCTCAAACTCATAACCATTGAATCAGTGATGTCAGCCAACCATCTCATCCTCTGTTGCAATCTTCTCTTCCTGCCCTGTCTTTCCCAGCATTAAGGTCTTTTCCAATGAGTCAGCTCTTCATATCAGGTGGCCAAAGTTTTGGAGCTTAAGCTTCAGCATCAGTCCTTCCAATAAATATTCAGGGTTGATTTCCTATAGGATTGACTGGTTCGATTTCCTTGCCATCCAAGGGACTCACAAGAGTCTTCTCCAGCACCACATTTTGAAAGCATTGACTCTTGAGCATTCAGCCTTCTTTATGGTCTAACTCACATCCATACTTTGATTATTGGAAAAACCATAGCTTTGACTATATACTCTTTGCTGACCTCTGTCGGCAAAGTGGTCTCTGCTTTTTAATATGCTGTCTAGGTTTGTCATAGCTTTTCTTCCAAGGAGCAAGTGTCTTTAATTTTGTGGCTGTAGTCACCATCTGCAGTGATTTTGGAGCCGAGGGAAATAAATCTGCCACTGTTCCCAATTTTTCCCCCATCTATTTTCCAGATGAAATGATGGGACCAGATGACATGATCTTAGTTTTTTGAATAAGTTTTAAGCCAGCCTTTTCACTCTCTTTCACCTTCATCAAGAGGCTCTTTATTTAGTTCCTCTTCGCTTTCTGCCTTTAAAGTGGTATCATCTGCCTATCTGAGGTTGTGGATATTTCTCCCAGCAATCTTGATTCCAGGTTGTGAGTCATCCAGCCCAGCATTTAACATGATGTACTCTGCATTTAAGTTAAGTAAGTAGAGTGACAATATACAACATTATACTCTTTCCCAATTTTGAACCAGTCCATTGTCCTGGTTAGCATTACAAAGCGTAGTTGACATGGTCAAGCTTCTAGATTAAATAGCTCCATTTGTATAAAGTAGCTTTTTCCTGACCTGAAAAGTGGGTAGTAGATCTTAGTTATTAAGAGGTTTTTCTCTTGGGACTTCCCTAGCCGTCCAGTGTTTAAGACCTTGCCTTCCAATGCAAGGGATATGGGTTCAATCCCTGGTTGGGGAGCTAAGATCTCATAAACCTTGTGACCAAAAAAAGAAAAAGAAAACATAAAGCAGAACCAATATTGTAACAAACTCAATAAAACTTTTAAATGGTCCAAAAAAAAAAAATAAAACCTCTTAAAAGATTTTCCTCTGCTTGGCTGCATCACTGTATGACCTTGGGCAAGTTACTTAAATTCTCTGAGCTTCATGTCTTTCCTCAGTTAAATAAAGGTAGTAAAAATACCTATGCCATTGTGTTTCAGTGGCTGCAACAGTGTAAATACTCAATAAATGGTATTCCTTATTATTATTAACCCAATATATGCTCATTCTCAGTCACTTCAGTCATGCTTGACTCTCTCTACACTCCCATGCACTGTAGCTTACTGGGCTCCTCTGCCCATGGGATTCTCCAGGCAAGAATACTAGAGTAGGTCACCATTTCCTTCTCCAGGGAATCTTCCCGACCCAGGGATTAAACCTGTGTTTAACCCTATGCAGGTTCTGCCAATCTTCAGGTGAATTAATTTGGGAGAGTATTGTCTGTGACATGCAGAAAAATCACTCACCAAATAATACGCAGACCTTGACACAACAGGTGCCTATCTCGTCATAATTTAGAGTAAAAGACATCTAATATCCACAGGAGGGAAATTCTGTATATATCATGATTTATTAAAATGCAACTATTAACATGCAATCGATTAACTTAATGCATTCTATTATTTATCCCACTTAAGGAAAATTGCTTTTAGATATATGACCTCAAATCAGTTTGCTTCTTTGTGACTCACTTTCTGCATCTTCAAAAATGAAAGAATTAAACAAGATATTTTTATGTAAAACATTAGAAATATTGTCTCCGTTCAGTTCAGTCACTCAGTCGTGTCTGACTCTTTGCGACTCCATGAATTGCAGCACGCCAGGCCTCCCTGTCCATCAGCAACTCCCCGGAGTTCACTCAGACTCACATCCAGTGAGTCAGTGATGCCATCTAGCCATCTCATCCTCTGTCATCCCCTTCTCCTCCTGCCCCCAGTCCTTCCCAGCTTCAGAGTCTTTTCCAATGAGTCAACTCTTTGCATGAGGTGGTCAAAGTATTGGAGTTTCAGTCTTAGCATCAGTGAAACTAAGCCATGCTGTGTGGGGCCATCCAAGACGGCCGGGTCATGGTGGAGAGGTCTGACAGAATGTGGTCCACTGGAGAAGGGAACGGCTTCCCTTCTCCTTGTTGAAAATTAAATGTAACATTATTAAAGCATATTTGAATAAAATAAGGGAAAATCACTCATTATTACATCTTCCTAAACATTTTTGCTATTTTATTTGTCTTTCTCCATGTTTACTCAAATTGTTAACATAATTCTAATCTAAGTGTGCTTATGAGCCATTTTGTAAAGACAGACTACAAAAATGAGTCTACATTATAATCTTTACATTAAAATGTATTCTGTATACCTAGTTCTAAAGCATGAAGGAAACAGGTAAACTGCCTGGTCTATTGGGCTTACTAGGCTTATTGGTTGATTTTCTTCCTTTCTAATATGGGTTAGTGTTGTTAGTGCAATAAGTATAAAAAGTTAATTCTTAAAACTTACACTGCTAGAAAAGCATTGACTTATGAAGAATCCCAAAGGACAAAGCATAATTTGCTCTACACTTCCCACCATCTTATCTGTCTATGCACTTGTGAATGAAGGTGGTTAAGAAATTATTTCTTTTTGATAACATATTTCATGTAATGCTTTTAGAACAGAACTAATGTATTTGAACAACAAATTCAAAAAGCAATTTCAAGGACACCATTCACTAGAGCAAGGATATGTTTTCCCACAATATTCTCATCCGCAGTCATGATTGTTCATCTGTCAAAAGCAAATTAATAAATATCTTAATCCATCTGGCAGCCACTGGTTACAGCAATAGAATGACCTCTGTTACAAGTGTAGCTAAAGTGACAAGCTCTCTTCATGAATAACAGAAAATGTGTTTAGTGACAGATATTGATAATACCTTTTAAAATCATTTCCCCAACCCATTATAAGTTATCCTCTCCTGATTCTTCTTAGCAGGTGCATTTATTATTAAATTTATGTTCCTTTATAAGAGCATATTTTTATGCTCTCATAAAAGAAGCAAATTTTTTCCCTTTATGAGAAGGGAATATCCTATAATGTCCTCTACTGTTTAAGTGAATTATATTTATTATATAATTTATCATTAAATATAGCCTTTGAGATAATTATGTGCTTTTATAGATAAAGACATGAAGGTTAAGCTGACATAGACAGTAACCAATATGACCAAGATATTAATACAGTTGTGATGGGCTCCAAAAATACATTATTTTTTCAACATAAAAATCAATAAACAATGTTACTTTTGAAATTACATGATCACATCTTTAAGTTTGAATTTTATAGTAAAAATAATAATGCTTTAGAGCTTTTAGGTTTACATAAGATAATGGTAGTTATATCAATATGGATCTCTTTATGTTCTCTAAAAAACATGCAGATCAACAAGAAGAACAAAACTACCCCTGGCCTACACATACAGCTTAACTAAGAAAGAATTCTATAAAAATACAGTTTATCTGTAAGTATATAAGTTTCCCAGTTGGCGCAGTGGTAAAGAATCTGCCTGTAATGAAGGAGATACAGGTTCAGTCCCTGGGTTGGGAAGATGCCCTGGAGAAGGAAATGACAACCCACTCCAGTATTCTTGCCTAGAAAATCCCATGGACAGAGAAGCCTGACAGGCTACGAGTCAGACACAAGTTAGCAACTAAGCAAGTAATATAAACATACATTTGAAAATCTCAGGGTCTTCATAGTTCATCTTTAAGCTGAGAGTAAGGAGAAGACTTGGAAGAAAAAAAAGAAACTACTGTATACATGCAAGACCCCTTAAATCAAATGCCTGTCCAGGTATCAAAAGGAAAGGACCTGAGAAGTGTTTAAGACTGGAGACAGCAGTCTTGGGGAAGCACTATTGCTAGGGAAAAGCAGTTCTTGGAGGTTAAGTAGTAGAGGGAAAGAATCAAGCAAGTGTTAGAAATTAAGAGTCCTACAAAAAGAAACATATATCAAAATGCAGAAACATAACCATTCTCTGCAAAAAGGGATCCAACTATTTTTAAAACTTCACTGCACCAAAAGAAAAAGAACATCCTGAACAAAGTAAACCATCCAAATCCTACACCTTACACATGATGCTTCTGTTCTGGGGAATAAAGTTAATTAAAAATTAGCAGAGAAAGCAGACTACATACATACAAACTTAACATGAGGAGAAAATTTTTCAAATCAAAATGTTTCAGCTTATGGAAATCTTCCCAAGAAACCACAAATCAGAGAAAGGCATAACATTTCAACTAAATTAAATATTCTGAAACAAATCTGTCCAAATAAGGAATTTGTAACCAAAAACTTTACAGAAAAGAGCAGAAAGAAAGATTGTTGAATGCCTAAGAAAGTTGAAAAAGAAAGTTCATCTCTAAGAAGTTAAGGATAAATTATGAGAGAGAGTACAAGAGACAGTAGATTATATTAAGTATATAATAAGAGGATTTCAGATCTAAAATTAAATAGCATGCTAAGTCACTTCAGTCAAGTCCGACTCTTTGCAACACTAGCCCTCCAGGCTCCTCTGTCCATAGGATTTTCCAGACAAGTATACTGAGGTGGGTTGTCATTTCCTTCTCCAGGAGATCTTAGCAACTTGGGCATCTAACCTGCATCTCTAATGTCTCCTGCATGGGCAGACAGTTTCTTTACCAATAGCACCACCTGGGAAGCCCAAAATTAAATAGAAGTTAGTAATAAAAAAGAGAAAAATAAATTCCAACATATTTAAAATCGAACCCTTAAAGAAAAAATGAAGCAATACAATAAAACTAATGTTTATAGTCCAAGAAAATATTCTAACAATAAAGCAAAATCTGAATCTCTATGTATGCACAGCCCAGTGCATAGTCTGAAAAATAGTCCGGAAAATTTACCGGAAACAGTTGGCTCTAAAACATCCTTTTAAAAAGTGGATCTTAAAGAAAAAAACAGTGGATATTAAAAGGAAAAAAATCATCAAAGAAAGCAAATAAGTTTAGCGTTGGATTTACAGCAGCATATAAAGCAAAGCAAAACTGGAACTTTATTTTTAAAAATCTCTAGGAAAGAAATTGTGAGCCACTTATATCCAACCAACTGTTCTTAAGTATTAAGATCTAGAAAAATATTTAAAAATATACAAGCACTGAAAGAATAACACTTATGAACCCTTTATAAGGAAGGAACTACATCCAACCCTCCCCTCCAAAGAAAAGACTAGGAAATCTGTCAAATGGGCTTATTGTCAGATTGCCAGCTTTAAATATATTTATTTTTAGACCCAAGACAGATAACAATATGCAGGACCAAGAGAAGAATAATACTATGTGAACAAGTTTGGATGAAGAAAAAATAACACAACAATTGGAGGAAAAGAAAGAGGGAAAATGTATAATAAAATTATTAACTAATGCATTACAAATACACAAAAGTCAAACTATACCACTTATGCACCAAAGAACAGAGCCTTGAAATACTTGATGCAAAATCTGAAAGACCAGACAAATCCACAGTTATAATCGGGGAATTCAGTAGTTCATTTTCAATAATTCATAGAGTAAATAAAGGTAAGATCAGTAAGGATATAAAGGACTTGAATAGTATCAATCAGTTTTTACCTAATTCAAAATTGTAAAATGGTGCGCTCAACAACAGGAAAATACATATTCTTCTCAAGTGCACACAGGACATATATTCACATTGATTATGTTCTAGCATATAAAACAGGTCTCAGTATTTCTAATTGTATTCAAATAGTACAAAGTATGCTCTCTGACCATAGTGTAATTTAATTAAAAACAATTGACCAAAAGATCTCTGGAAAATCTCCTAATATTTGAAAATTAATAATATGCTATATAATGGGCTATAAGAAGCCCATCATTGAAATAAAAAATCAAAAGGAGAATTAGAATACATTTTGCATTAAATGAAAGTGAAAGCACAGCATATCAAAATGTGTGATGTGCCATTTAAACAGTATTTATGGATAAGTTATAGCATTTTAAGATCTCTAATTAATGATCTAAGAGGCCACCTTAAGAATCTAGAAAAACAACAGGATATGAAACTCAATGTAAGAAGACCCAACATGTCAACTTGTACAAAAAATACTACTGGGAATTTTGTTGTGATTGCATCCGAGCTGCAGACAAATTGGGAGAGTGTTACATCTTAATATTGAATCTTCCAATCCACAGCATCCATACTGATTTGCGCAATGCCTCCCCCTGTTCACATTTCCATCAACAATGTGCCTTTTTATGCATTCTTACCAATACTTGTTATTTCTTGTCTTTTTGATGACAGCCATTCTGACAGCTGTGAGGTGATGCCTCATTGTAGCTTTGATTTGCATTTCCCTCATGATCATGATTGGAGGAGGAAATGGCAACCCACTCCAGTATTCCTGCCTAGAGAATTCCTTGGACAGAGGAGCCTGGTAGGCCATAGTCCATGGGATCACAAAGAGTTGAATGGGACTGAAGTGACTTAGCATGCACACACGATCATGATGTTGAGCATCTTTTCAAATATCTCTTGAGCATCTATATGTCTGATTTTGGGGAAAAAAATGTCTATTCAGATCTTCTGTGTATTTTTAAGTCAGGTTGTTTGGGGTTTTTGTTTTCATACTGAATTGTATGAGTTCTTTATTTTGAATATTAATCTTTTAATCAGATATTGTATTTGCAAATACCTTCTGGTCAGTAGATTGTCTTACATTTTATGGTAGTTTCCTTTACCATGAAAAGCTTTGAAATTTGATTAGGTCCTATTTGTTCATTTTTGCTTTTGTTTCCCTTGCATGAGGAAAAAGATTAAAAATAATTTGCTAAGACTGATGTCAAACATAGTATTGCCTTCTTCTAGGAGTTTTATAGTTTCAGGTTTTACCTTTAGTTCTTAAATCATTTTGAGTTTACTTTTGTATATGGTTTGAGAAAGTGTTCTAAAACCATTTTTTGTATGTAGTTTCTGTCTTTCAATTTTGGATGGCCAAAGAAAAGTGACATAAATAGGTGTAGCTGTGTTTATTTCTATCTATTAGTGGTATATTTCACCCTCATAGAATGCTGAAGGGTCTTGTGGAAATTTTGAATTATGTACTTCTTAGATTACCTTTGTATATTCTCTAGGAACCTCTGGCATTGGCTTTTTATATTGATTACATGCTACATTAGGCTCCTTGGAAAGCTGCAAATTACATCACTTAAAAGCTTCAACACTTGTCTAGATTAGTCTGTTTTAATGTTTATCTCATAAAGGATTTTTCAAAGTTCACTTTAATGACTTGTTTCAGTTCAGTTCAGTTGCTCAGTCATGTCTGACTCTTTGAGACCCCATGAATCACAGCATGCCAGGCCTCCCAGTCCATCACCAACTCCCGGAGTTCACTCAAACTCACGTCCATTGAGTTGGTGATGCCATCCAGCAATCTCATCCTCTGTTGTCCCCTTCTCCTTCTGCCCCCAATCCCTCCCAGAATCAGTCTTTTCCAGTGAGTCAACTCTTTGCATGAGGTGGCCAAAGTACTGGAGTTTCAGATTTAGCATCTTTCCTTCCAAAGAACACGCAGGACTGGTCTCCTTCAGAATGGACTGGTTGGATCTCCTTGCAGTCCAAGGGATTCTCAAGAATCTTCTCCAACACCACAGTTCAAACGCATCAATTCTTTGGCGTTCAACTTTCTTCACAGTCCAACTCTCACATCCATATATGACCACTGGAAAAACCTTAGCCTTGACTAGAGGGACCTTTGTTGGCAAAATAATGTCTCTGCTTTTTAATATGCTATCTAGGTTGGCAGTAACTTTCCTTCCAAGGAGTAAGCGTCTTTTAATTTCACGGCTGCAATCACCATCTGCAGTGATTTTGGAGACCCAAAAATAAAGTCTGACACTGTTTCCACTGTTTCCCCATCTATTTCCCATGAAGTGATGGAACCAGATGCCATGACCTTCATTTTCTGAATGTTGAGCTTTAAGCCAACCTTTTCACTCTCCTCTTTCACTCTCATCAAGAGGCTTTTTAGTTTCTCTTCACTTTCTGCCATAAGGGTGATGTCATCTGCATATCTGAGGTTATTGATATTTCTCCCGGCAATCTTGATTTCAGCTTGTGCTTCTTCCAGCCCCGCATTTCTCATGATCTACTCTGCATATAAGTTAAATAAGCAGGGTGACAGTATACAACCTTGATGTACTCCTTTTCCTATTTGGAATCAGTCAGTTGTTCCATATGAAGTTCTACCTGTTGCTTCCTCACCTGCATATAGGTTTCTCAAGAGGCAGGTCAGATGGTCTGGTATTCCCATTTCTTGAAGAATTGTCCACAGTTTATTGTGATGTATACAGTCAAAGGCTTTGGCATAGTCAATAAAGCAGAAATAGATGTTTTTCTGGAACTCTCTCGCTTTTTGATATCATCAGATGGTCAGCACCAAAATCAGATTGTTTATATTCTTTGCAGCCAAAGATGGAGAAGCTCTATACAGTCAGCAAAAACAAGACCGGGAGCTGACTGTGCCTCAGATCATGAACTCCTTATTGCCAAATTCAGACTTAAATGGAAGAAAGTAGGGAATACCACTAGACCATTCGGGTGACCTAAATCAAATCCCTTATGATTATACAGTGGAAGTGAGATATAGATTTAAGGGACTAGATCTGATAGAATGCCTGATGAACTATGGATGGAGGTTCATGACATTGTACAGGAGACAGGGATCAAGACCATCCCCATGGAAAAGAAATGCAAAAAAGCAAAATGGCTGTCTGGGGGAG
This sequence comes from Nanger dama, assembly GCA_917880005.1. Lineage (NCBI taxonomy): Eukaryota > Metazoa > Chordata > Mammalia > Artiodactyla > Bovidae > Nanger > Nanger dama. The sequence goes on along the minus strand of CAKJTW010000025.1, from coordinate 20,287,278 downwards.
GCCTTACAAATAGCAGAGAAAAGAAGAGAAGCAAAAAGCAAAGGAAAAAAGGAAAGATATAAGCATCTGAATGCAGAGTTCCAAAGAATAGCAAGAAGAGATAAGAAAGCCTTCTTCAGCAATCAATGCAAAGAAATAGAGGAAAACAGCAGAATGGGAAAGACTAGAGATCTCTTCAAGAATATTAGATATACTAAGGGAACATTTCATGCAAAGATGGGCTCAATTAAGGACAGAAATGGTCTGGACCTAACAGAAGCAGAAGATATTAAGAAGAGGTGGCAAGAATACACAGAAGAACTGTACAAAAAGATCTTCATGACCAAGATAATCATGATGATGTGATCACTCACCTAGATCCAGACATCCTGGAATGGGAAGTCAAGTGGGCCTTAGAAAGCATCACTACGAACAAAGCTAGTGGAGGTGATGGAATTCCAGTTGAGTTATTTCAAATCCTGAAAGATAATGGTGTGAAAATGTTGCACTCAATATGCCAGAAAATTTGGAAAACTCAGCAGTGGCCACAGGACTGGAAAAGGTCAGTTTTCATTCCAATCCCAAAGAAAGGCAATGCCAAAGAATGCTCAAATTACTTGTTTACATGTTTGTGTGTGTGTGTGTGTGTGTGTGTGTGTGTGTGTGTGTGTGTGTATCTTTTCTCTTAACTGTTGAAACTTTATGATTAGCAGAATGGTTAGCAGAATAGAAGTCCCTGAAATACTTCTTTATTGTGAAATGAAATAAATTACCCTAAGAACCTAGACATAAAATCACCCTCTGCAAGAGTTTACTAAGAATCAACACCAAATTGGGTAACAGAGGCAAGAACAGAAGTGATCAAGTCTAAAAGAAGGTTTATAGATGTGTTTCCAGGAAAAGCTTGGGAAACACTCAAAGCCAATCATGGAAATCAGGATGTTTGAATTTGGACTGTGATTAAATAAAGCCAGGATATAGATTGTCCTTGTGCTTCTTCACCAAAACTGAGGGCTAAATGTCCCCAGTAGCTGTTCTTCCTCCCACGGGTCCTACTGAAGCTGTACTGTCAATTTATCAATATTAGTTTGATATCACAAGTCAAGGCTGAATCTGGTAGAGCAAATACCTTGAGAAACCAGAATCTATCTGGGCTTAAAAGGTACAAATGATCATGTTTAAGGGTAAAAACAAAGTCAAATACACCATTTCAGCTATTAAATCCAGTAAGGGGTTGAATGCACAAAGGGAAGTAGGCGTTTTGAAGCCATACAGGCACAGGGCAGAAAGCGGAATTGAAGAATTGAAGGAGGAATTGGAGAAGGTACACGAAGATTCTTAGTTTTAAGTTTCCCAAATCATTCTCCTCCTGGGTACTGAGTCAGCTGTGCTTAAGTCAGTAGGCCTGAGATAAATACTAAGATGTGAGATGAATACTGAGAAACTATCCTAGCCATCCTTCATAAGTTATAATTAATCAAACTTGTCAACCCAAGCTTTAAGATAAGGAGTATTACCTGAAATAAACAGGATATTTAATAAACACAGTGAGATCAGTTCATCAGGAAGACATTAAAATAATAAATGCAATGTATCTTAATTGGGGTGATAATTAGATGGGTATACATATTTACTTATATTCATCATATTCTACAGTTAAGATCTATAAATTTCATTTTCTATCAAGTTCACCTCAGTAAAAGTTTTACAGAATGGACCAGTTTTCAGCTATAATATATAATCAGCTATATAATAATAATTTAGCATATCCTATCAAAAAGGTATGCATGTGTTAAAGGCAGAGGGAAAAGAGAATTACTTTAGTTCTACCTGGAGAAGTCCCTCTGAATCCATTCCCAGACTTTAAGAAACATGAAGTCAAAAAATTTATTAACCTAGTTTATTTCTCTCTATATATATAATGCCTAGTATAGGGTCTGATGCATAGACAATCAGTAAGTATAGAATATATACTGACTAATCAATGCGTTACCCTATCTGCCTAGTTTTGTAGGGATAATGGCTTCTCTTTCTTCAGATGCTTGAAGGTAAATTCTGTGTTTATCCTGTGTCAGCAGCAGTGAACATGAGTCCTACTGTTTGGTATTTCTGAAATTAGATGCTCCCCCCTCTTTGTCTTTAAAATTTAGCACGTTTTTGCATACCCATGTTAACTGCAACATTATTCACAATAGCCAAAAGTTGGAAATGTCCAATAATGGATAAGCAAAATTGGTATATACATATAATGGACATTATGCTAAGTGAAATAAACCAATCACCAAAAGACAACTGCTGCTGCTAAGTCACTTCATTTGTGTCTGACTCTGTGTGACCCCATGGACGGCAGCCCACCAGGCTCCCCTGTCCCTGGGATTCTCCAGGCAAGAACACTGGAGTGGGTTGCCATTTCCTTCTCCAATGCATGAAAGTGAAAAGTGAAAGTGAAGTTGCTCAGTAGTGTCCGACCCTCAGTGACCCCATGGACTTCAGCCTTCCAGGCTCCTCCGTCCACCAAAAGACAAATATTGTATAATTTCACTTTTATGAGGTATCTAAAAGCATAAAACTCATAGAAATGAAAAGTAGAATGATTGGTTGGGGCAGGAAAAATGGAGAGTTACTGTTTAATAGGTGTATAGTTTTGCAGCATAAAAAAGTTAGTTCTAGAGATCTGTTGCAAAACAAGCTGAACATACTTAACTCTATTGAACTGTACAAGTTAAAATGAGTAAGATGTTACATTTTATGTGATTTTTAAATTGCAAACTTTTTAAAAAAATGTGATTAGCTCTTTCATGTCTCATGTACAGAGAATGTAAAAGTAAGCTGCCAGCAAAGATGTCTGTCTCAGGTATGTCCTTTAAGATAACTTTCTTTACCTAGTGAACTTGGGTCTCTGTGTTCCTGGTGCCAAATTTCTATGATTTCTTGGCTCTGTCCTCCAGCTTTCAGTAAGTGATCCAAGCCATTCCTCTTGTTTTGCTGTCCTTCCTGATGTACTGCTTGTTGACCTGATCTTACCATTGCTGGTTCCTTGTTGACTCAGCATATTCCTTTTACACTTGGAGCACCAGAGACCCAAGTAAGAAACACTACCACTATGTGGCAAGGCCTGTGAAATCCCCACTTCCTTGGTTACACATCTTGTTCCTCCAAAAGAAGGCTGATAGGGAATTTTGTATCTGGTAGTAAAATGAGCCCAGTGCAGACATGTGAACCAAAATCCTTGTAACAAACTTTACAAGCATCCTGTAGCAGAGAACATTCAGATTAACCAGAGACCTCTGCTCAAAGACTCCTAGCAAGGGTATAGTTCTTCCTGTAGAAGAAGGCGTGACATGTCAAGTGTTCAATTTTGGAGTCAGAGAGCTCTGAGTTCAGACCCAAGCTCTGCACTTTCTTAGAAAACACTCACTGATGTGAAGTCTTTTATTTTCATCAGCAGCGTGGATGTTATAAAGCTAAACAGATAGGGATATGTCAAAAATTAGATAACATTATAGAAAGTAGATACTTAGTAGTCATTGTTACGAGACTTCCCTGATAGCTTAGATGGTTAAGAATATACCTGAAATGCAGGAGACCTGGATTTGATCCTTGGGTTGGGAAGATCCCCTGAGAGGGGAAATGGCTACCCACTCCAGTATTCTTGCCTGGGAAATGCCATCATTAGGGGGCTTGGCAGGCTATAGTCCATGGGGTCGCAAAGAGTCAGACATGATTGAATGGCTTGCAGTTCCATTTCAGTCATTATTACATGGTAGGTGTTTGATAGCTTTCTTAACTTTTCCTTTTCATTTATGGGGAATTAAGACAAGTTTTGGGAAACTAAGTTACCTAGGTCAAGACAGAATCAACAATAAGTAGTCTCAACTCAGAGATGCAAACATTACAACAATCTCCTCCAGCCTCCCTTTCCATTTGACTAAGATTATTTCTGAGTCAATGAGAGGACTTGATTCTGGGATAATCTGGGAAACTGAAATTTCTTAGCATTTGTGAAATTCATTGAGTAACATTTTGAGCTTGTAAACATAAAGGTAAATTCCATATTCCTCACAAAACACTATCATATAATCACAAGTGGTAAGCAAGATTTCTAGCAATCTGACTAAAGGATTTCATGGATGAACATCATTGAGGTCATTTAAGAGTTATCTGTAAGAATCAGTTTCTTCAACCTCTGTCCCAACCTGGCTATATGGTCCCAGATTCTCTGGAAGGATGATCCTAGGGCAGATGGCACTGCATCAGTTCACAAAACTAGTATCTTTAGCACCTGGAGATAGAGTTTAGGTGGTTCACTAGACTAGTGGTGTAAGGTACAGAAAGAAAACTCTAACAAATCAGAGATAAAGAAATGACTTTGACACTTAGCTGCAGGTATTTTATGGAGATTTAAGGCAGGATAGTGTGATCACTCACCTAGAGCCAGATATCCTGGAGTGCAAAGTCAAGTGGGCCTTAGGAATCATCACGATGAACAGAGCTAGTGGAGGTGACAGAATTCCAGATGAGCTAGTTCAAATGCTAAAAGATGATGCTGTGAAAGTGCTGCACTCACGCTGCTGCTAAGCCGCTTCAGTCGTGTCCGACTCTGCGACCCCATCCCTGGGATTCTCCAGGCAAGAACACTGGAATGGGATTTCCTTCTCCAATGCATGAAAGTGAAAACATGCCAGCAAATCTAGAAAACTGAGCAGTGGCCACAGCAATGGAAAAGGTCAGTTTTCATTCCAATCCCAAAGAAAGGCATTGCCAAAGAATGTTCAAACTACCACACAATTGCACTCATCTCACACACTAGCAAAGTAATGCTCAAAATTCTCCAAGCTAGGCTTCAATAGTAGGTGAACCATGAACTTCCAGATGTTCAAGCTGGATTTAGAAAAGGAGAAGAACCAAAGATCAAATTGCCAACATCCATTGGACCATTGAAAAAGCAAGAGAGTTCCAGGAAAACCTCTACTTCTGCTTCGTTGACTATGCCAAAGTCTTTGACTGTGTGGATCATAACAAACTGTGGAAAATTCAAGAGATGAGAATACCAGACCACCTGACCTGCCTCCTGAGAAACCTGAGTGCAGGTCAAGAAGAAAACAGAACTGGACATGGAACAACGGACTGGTTAAAAATTGGGAAAGGAGTACATCAAGGCTGTATATTGTCTCCCTGCTCTGTGCAGAGTACATCACATGAAATGCTGGGCTGGATGACTCACAAGCTGGAATCAAGATTTCTGGGAGAAATATCAGTAACCTCAGATACACAGATTTTACCACCCTTATGGCAGAAAGTAAAAGAAGAACTTAAAGAGTCTCCTGATGAAAGTGAAAGAGGAGGTGAAAAAGTTGGTTTAAAACTCAACATTCAAAAAACTAAGAGCTATAGCATCTAGTCCCATCACTTCATGATAAATAGTTGGGGAAACAATAAGAGACTTTATTTTCTTGGGCGCCAAAGTCACTGCAGATGGTGACTGTAGCCATGATATTATAAGACACTTACTCCTTGGAAGAAAAGCTATGACAAACCTAGAGAGTGTATTAAAAAGCAGAGGCATTACTCTGCTGACAAAGGCCCATATAGGCAAAGCTACACTTTTTCCAGTAGTCATGAAAGTATGAGAGTTGGACCATAAAGAAGGCACAGCACCAAAGAATTGATGCTTTTGAACTGTGGTGTTGGAGAAGACTCGTGAGAGTCCCTTGGACTGCAAGGAGATCCAACCTATCAATCCTAAAGGGAATCAGTCCTGAATATTCATTGGAAGGATTGATGCTGAAGCTCCAATACTTTGGCCCCTGATGCTAAGAACTGACTCATTGGATAAGACCCTGATGCTGGGAAAGATTGAGGGCAGGAGGAAAAGAGGACAATAGAGGATGAGATGGTTGGATGGCATCACCGACTCAGTGGGCATGAGTTTGGGTAGGCTCTGAGAGTTGGTGATGGACAAGGAGGCCTGGCTTGCTGCAATTCATGGGGTTGCAAAGAGTTGGACATTGCTGAGCAACTGAACTGAAGAAAACACCAAAAACAAAGGAATCTTTGTCTCTTTGGCCCCTCCAAATCCTGACTAACTCCCGAAAAGGACATGCAATAAAACAAAACACACCAGTAGTCAATCAGAATAGTCAAAGGACTGTAGGGTGTTATTATAACACTGAAAGTTAATAAAGGAAGCATGAGTATTGTGAATTGGTAAAGAAACAGGTTAAAAAAGTAAATATAGACTAACCTAGCAAGAATATAATTTACAAAACAACCTGTGAGGCCCTTGCTGCTGTTTTGACAAAACTAATATAGGAAGGTACTTTGTTCTTTGGTTTTAGAAGAAATTAAAGAAATATTAGGGGAAATAAACCACAATTATCTTCTCTAAATAACCTATTTGTAATATTTTACCATCTAGTGCTCGTTTTCATATATCATACCTTACAGTTATAATCAGTATAAATGCCATTTTATACTGACAATTCAATTACTGTGCTAACATAGCAATTTTTCCATATGACTAAGTAGTTTTTAAAGTTATTATATTCTCCTCTTCTTAATACTTTTATTTATCCTTTTTTTATATCTCTCCACTGTGTAGGTGACAGTCATACAAAATACTTAATGGCTTTCCACCTCTGAAAAAAATGAAGGGCAATTGTCAGTGGTACAGAGGGCATATCTTCCAGAAGTAAAAATAAACGATTACATTCTGTATTTTCTGCCACAAAGAAGGAAGCTCAATGTCTGACAAGCCACTTTGGGTTCTGGAGATAGCATTTTGACACCCAGGAATAGAAACAGGCCCATATAAAATAAATGTAAAAACAAAGTAAAAATTATCACGTTTAAGTGGGATCCAGAATAGAAAGTCTGCAACAGAACTAAATGATGATTCAGGAAGTCCTGCCATGGAGGCATAACAGTCTGGCAGACTCTATGGTAGACTCTGTACCACAAAGATACATGTATAGTTTGTGGGAAAGTCCAGTAGAGGAAGCACAATGAAGGCACCTTGGGAGCAAGAACACTTACACTAAAAATAAGAAAGTAATTAGACTGAATTATCACCACAAAATTGTACCATAGCCTTTAATATGATATTTCATCATAAGATTTTGTAAAGCCCCAATAATTGCCTTACTGGACCCAACAGTCTACATGTCTGCTCATTTCTCTGACTCTTCTTACTTCTCAAATCTAAATTGAAATGACATTTAATCATAGAAGACTGTTCTGACCTTCCCAATTTGAACAACCCCATCTTCAACTCATCCTGAGTTATTTTCTTTCATAATAATAATTGCACTTGGTAATTATATTTGTGTGGGTTTGTTTTATATCTATACCCTTCTGTATCTGTCTCTATATCTAAGCATCGTGAAAACCATGATCATCAAGTCAGTTTTGTTCACTGCCATATGCTCAGTATCTAGCACAGTGCCTGGCAATAAGTAACTATTGAATGAATGAAAGCTCAGTAATTTTTTTCTTTTTGTATGAAGCTTTCTTATAAATAAATATGATAAAGTTCACCAGTTAATAGAAATAGAATATGAACTTGTTATAAATATGACTCTCATGGAGCTTTCATTCTAGTCATGGAGACTTTTTGAAAATATAACATCTAAGCTGACTTATTTGTAGATGAAGACCTATCCTGCAAAAGGAAAATAAGGAAGAGAACATGTTATGTATAGAGATGGCAGCAAAAATTCTATTGTGGAATCAGGTTTGCCAAATATGATGAACAGAGGTCCAATAGGCTTAAAGAACATAATAAGTAGGTAATTATAAAAGATAAGGCTAGGAAGGTAGATAGAAACAAGTTTGCTTAGGACCTTGTGAGTTTTGGTAAGATTCTTTTACTTTATTGTAAATGAAATGTAGAATAATGCTAAGTTTTAAGGAGAGCAACACACCTAATTCAGATCTTTAAAATGCTGTTCTTCTTTTATGGAAAATAAAGAGAATAAAAGTGGATGGAAGGAGTGGAAACAAGGACACCGATTAGTAGACTGTTGCTTCAGTGTGGGAGAAATATGATGACTTCCAGTGATAGTTTCGAGGCAGAGAGTCAAGAGAGGACTTAGTAAAAGTTTTTAATTCCAACATGAATTAAAGGTGGAACTGGTTGTGAGATAATGAGGGAAAGAAAAGAAACAGAGATGACTGCTACATTTTCAGTTTGGTAAAGTGAGTGGAAGGCAGTATGTTTTCTTGGGAATAAGGGTAATTTTGGTTGAAGACAGAGCTAGAAATCAAAAGTTTTCTTTAGGCATGTTTAATTTATAGTGCTTATTAGAAATGTAGCTGGAGATGTCAGGTAGAAGTTGGGTAGCTGAGTCTAGAATACAGGAAGGTGGTCAGGGTGTAAAGATACATAAGGCAGTAGTCAGTATATAACTGAGGTCAAGGAAGTATGAGAAGAGAAAAATAGGAGAAAGGGCCAAGGTTGGTCACCAAGCCCACTAACATTTACAGGTTAATTGGAAGAAGAGATTCCAACAAAGGAGACTGAGAGCAACACCAGGAAAATGTTATGTCATAGAAACAAAGAAAATAGTTCAGGAAAGAAAGAGCCATTAATTATCAAAATCTATTAGAACAGTTGAACAAAGTAAGGACCATTGGATCTGGCAAGCTGGGGACCATTGGATCTGGCAAGCTGGAGACCATTGGTAATAATGACAAATCGTTTCAATGGAATAGAAAGAATAATAGCTCAAATAGAGTAGACTGAAAAGAGACTGCCTTAATAATATTGGCAATATCATCACTCCATTCTAATGCCTATTCAGTAGATTAGGTATTTAGTCAATAAATATCTAATTCGTTTATTCAGTCATTTAACAGTTCTCCCTAGCAAGAAACTAAGGTTTCCAGGTAGTTAAGGGATGGACCCTATCCTTGAAGGTATTATCTTTTAGATAACTTAGAACTCCCAGGAATATATCATTAAGTTCTGGAAATTTTTCTATTATAGTTGTTCAATTTTGTACCTGCCAAAAGCTGATTTAAAATTTTATATCTCCCTGATGCTTATTTCAGGAAAATTAAAGTAAGGCTTGATTTAGTTATACACCTTTTCAAATTCTTCACTTTGGCAAGTGTTTCCATTCATTTTATAATGTCTTTTTATGTTCAGTATATTTAAAAAAATCCTTTCATGGGTTTAAATGAAGTAGAGGATGGCTATTCATACTCATAACTTCTTTAACAAGTTATCTTTATTTGCCCTAAATTCATGTCCTAAATGACTTGGCAGTTTGGGGTCAATAACTGACTATGAATAGATTCTCTTATTAAATTCGCTAGTTCTTCAGTAACAATAGAGAACTCATTACAATGAATGAGTTTCTTAGTGCAGTAATTAGAGAGTTTGCTATTGATTCTCTTGCTGTGACAATTGCTGGCATTTCTGTGACAAAAATAACCATTATATTTAGAGACTCCTTTAAATACTGAATAGAAATAGAAGTTTGAAGCACAGATACATCCATTATTATATCAAAAGTACTTAATTTCTTTTCTCTTCCACAATCCAAAGATAATGAACTATTCTTCTACTTTACTGACTTGAGATACAGATTAGATCACTCTTTCAGACTATTTTACTTTCAAAATGAAACATGTTTATTATTATCACTGATACAAGGTTAGGGTTTATTTCAATGTCTATCATACTGAAATTTTAAAAGTAAAAGAAACCCATGATCCCACCGTCCAGAAATAATTATTGTTAATATTATATATATATATATATATATATATATATATATATAAAAAATATTGAAGTTGCTCAGTTGTGCCCGACTCTCTGCAACCCCATGGACTTAGCCTACCAGGCTCCTCCGTCCATAAGATTTTCCAGGCAAGAGTACTGGAATGGGTTGCCATTTCCTTCTCCAGAGGATCTTTCCAACCCTGGGATCGAACCCAGGTCTCCTGCATTGTGGGCACATGCTTTCCCATCTAAGCCACCAGGGAAGCCTTATATATATATAATCCCTTGCAAATATTTTTCTATGCTTATGTCTAAATTTAATGCCTGAGACTAGGTCTTGCTGGTATACCAATGCTCCTTTGTATTTTTCAGGGAATACTTTTATTTAATTGATTTTTTTTTCTGTTTTCAAAGAAAATATTGGTTTTTGTAGAGTATTTAGTGCTTCAGAGTAATAAGAAACCCCTTCACCATCACTACCACTAATCTTATCACCCAAATTAAAAAAAAGAGTCAATACTAACATTTGGGTGGTTATCCTTCCAGAATACATTTTACATTTGTAGTTAGTTTACATTAATAGAGCATTTACTGTGGAAAATTTTGTATAGATTAAATCATATCATGCATATGTTTTACAGCTTGCTTTATTTAGAAAAGTTCAGTCATTACATCTTTTAATGGAAATGAATGCAGAGGATGTCCTTATGTGGTTGTAATTTATTTAATCGATCATTTATTAAGGAGCACTTAAATTCTTCTTTTTAGTTATTTTTTACTATTTTGAGTTGTGATGAACATTCTTGTGCCTTCTCATTTGAACTCTTGTCAGTGCATCTCCTTTTCTATCCTTAATCTCAAAGTAGTATTCTCTTAAAATGTAACTCAAGTGTTTTGGCCATTGAAATGATATAGCTATAAATATATACAATGTTAATGGTCTGTCTCTGGGTGTTCTGGACTCTTATATCTCCCCTTGGTTTTCTTTTATGAGGAAGTCAGCAGGGTCAGATGGGGTCATAAAGTACCATCTAATGTTTAAGAAGGGAAATAGGGCATTACAACCCCCTCCTGTGAGACAAGTGGGTACACAATGAATAATTCCTTTTATATGAAGTCCTAGGAAATGAAAACAAATCTATACAGACAGAAACTCAGTCATCAGTTGCTGGTGACGGTACAGGATGGGAGGAGCAGGGCAAGGAGATTACAAAGGAGATGAGGAAGCTTTTGGAGGTGATGGATCTGTTCATACTCTTGATTGTATGACAGTTTCATAAGAGTATACAAATAACAAAACAAAATAAATTGGACACCTTAAAATGTGCAGTTATTGCATGTCAATTATATTGACAGTTATTGATAAATTTGTCAAAAATATTACAGAAAAGTATTAATAATGGACACAGATACAGACACAGCTTTCAAATACACATAGATACTGAATTGCAACCTAATATTACATATTTACATTTTGCTTTTAAATTTATTAAGAACTTTAATTACATATCCCTACTTAATCCTCCCAATAGTTTTGCTGGGTATGCTAGTCAGGCATTTTAATCCCATTTTACAGCTGAGAAAACTGAGACTCAGAAAAGTTAAGTTGCCCACGATCAAAAAGCTACAAAGCACTGGGGCTAGACTTTGCCTATACTGCACCGACTTTCCATTTTGTGCAGTTTTCTATGACATTGCATTGACTTCCTCTTACCAGTTACACTTTCTATCCCTCATTTTCATGATCTCTAACTTGATGTTGCATTAGGCATTATACAGATCTGGAGAATATTATTCAACCTTCAAAAAGGAAGGAAATTCTGACACATGCTATATCATGAATGCACAGAGGGAAAACCATTGTAAAATTTAATTTATATGACGTATCTAGAATAGTCAGATTCATAGAAACAGAAAATAGAATGGTGCTTTCCAGGGACTGCAAGGAAGGGAGAATAAGACATTATTTAATGTGAACAGAGTTTCAACTTTGTAAAATGCAAATTCTGGAGATGGAAGTTAGTGATAATTGCTCAATAATGTGAATGTACCTGGTGCCGTAAACTGTTCACTTAATAACAGTTAGATAATAAATTTAATGTTATGTGTATTTTACTACAGCTTAAACAAAATTTTGACATGAAGTTTTTAACATACTCTTTATGGTATTCTTTGGACAGGTGGAAACCTAGGATGCTTGTGTAGGCTTATTACAAAAACAACAGCAACAACAACAAAGTGTCAACTGTTTACTTTGTTGATGTTCTCAACATGCACTGAGACATGTTATAGCCTGCTAGCAAAGCCAGGCTACAGTGTGCCTATCCCTATACAAAAAGGGAATGAAATACATATGAAATGTTCTCTGCCTCAGGCCTGCAGTCTGACTGGATATCCCATGATTTGGAGCCTTAAAGAACTGGGAAAAATCAACTTCTGTACTCGGTCAGTTCTGCCACAATTTTCAGCTGCAGTCACCCTCTTGATTGCTTCTAGTTCATTCTCTACATAGTAGCCAAAGAACTTTATAATAATTATGGTGTTATGCTAAGTGAAATAAGTCAGAAAAATACAAACACTGGATGATCTCACTCATATGTGGATTCTAAAACAGTTGACACAGAGAAGTAGAGAATAGAATGGTGAATGCCAGGGGCTGGTGGTGGTCAAAATGGGGAGATATTTGTCAAATAGGAAAAATATTTTATTTATAAGATGAATAAGTTCTGGGGATCCGACTGTGGTTAACAATACTATTATATATACTTGAAAGTGCCTAAGAAAGTAGATCTTAAATGTTCTCAACACGCACACACACACATGCACAGTATGGTAATTAACTAACCTTATTGTGGTAATCATTTCATAACATATAAGAATATCAAATCATCATATTGTACACCTTAAACTTATACAATGTTATATGTAAATTACATCTCAATAAAGCTGAAAAAAATACATCATTTCATGTTGTCAGTTCCTAAAGGCTTCCTATTTCATGTAGGATAATATCTAAACATGTCAGTGTGACATATAAGGTGCTGTGTCATCTGATCCTCAGTATCTGGGCCTTTTGGAGCTACTTGCCACACTCTGCCTCTCTCAGCATCCCTCAGACCACTGACATTCTTTTTTAAACATGTCAAACTCCTGCCACAGGTCATTTGCACATGCTACCACATTGCTTGAAAGGCTCTTTTCTCTACTTTTCAAATGGATTCTTCTTTGTCCTTTGGATCTCAAATATGAGTTCTTCACAGAAGTCTCTTGTGAGTACCTTATTTAACATGGGTCCATCTATTATTCTCCATCTCTTTCCCTCTTTGTTAACTTTATGACATATAACGCAATTTGTAATTATGTCATTAGTTATTGATTCACTTTATTTTTCTGTTGCCCTGACTTGAATCTCAGCTCTTGAAGTGCTGGAGCTTTTATTTGTTTTGTTTGTTATTAGCCAGAGTACCTAGCAGGAATTAGGCACTTAATAGCAAATCAATAAAAATTTGTTGACTGACTGAGTGAATAAAAGCAAAAATTAAATACAACCTAACTACCATCAATAGAGGAATAGGTTTTCTATAAAGTGCCACTCTATTATTTAAAAGAATGAGAGAGATTCCCATATAATATTGTTACATGGAAAAGCAGGTACATAAGAGTGTACTCTTGCAGTAATATATTTAATAAAAAATGTAGAAATGTGATTCGTGGATTGATTCTGGAAAGAATTATCATAAAATATAGGTCAGAGGGAACCTCAAGATTTCCAACTCACTTCTAGCATTCGGAAATATGTGCTTTCTCACCTAGAGGAGGCAGGATTATAAGATAGCTTTAGGCTCTCCAGGAGGAGCATCAGATGGCCTTGTAGACTTTGCAGTTTTGAGCTTGAGGCCACTTCTTTTTCCAAGTTATGCCTTCATCTTCTTTGCCTCAGAGATAAGAGTCTCTTCCTGCAACACTTTAACACTGTGATCACCAACAGTTGTTCTTCTTTTCCCAGCCTGGCCACAGAGTGGAACACAGTCTCCAAGAATCTGTTTTCCTTGATATTCTGAAAGGAATGTATGAAGTACTTGGGCATGAAGTAGCTGAGCAACAATGCCTCAGAGTTACAGGCGAGCAGGAGTGGTGGGGAAACCCATCCTCTATGTCTAGGAAGGATTGTGGTATAACACTAGGGTATAAAATTTTAAATCTCCATCAGTGGCAGTAGGCAATATCCAGCTCAGTCTGGATGGCTGCCAACTCACTGGTTTATAGTTCCATGAACATAGATTTTGAGAAGGCATTTTCTCTTATTGAGACATTTTGACTATTTAATATTAGAAGTATTTTCTTTCAATTCCTGATTATAGGAAGACCAGTCTTCTTCCTCACTCCATGATCCCTGCATCTGACTATGAAATAGAAATTATCCTCTTGAAGCCATTAGGAGAAAATATTCTGTCCTCTACCCCTCACTCATGCACCCCATAGAAGGAAGGACTTAACTGAATGGGAGAAGGTCATCAGAGTAACTGGCTTCTGTAAGGAACTACTTGCCCTACAGGTTACATATATTCATTCCTTTCTCCTCTCCTGGCTTCTCCCTGTGGCAAGCCTGGTAGTTATTATTTTCCCCTTTGCAAATTCTATTTCTCAACATGTTCAGAAAGATGAAGGAGAAAGTCTCCATGGAAATGCTCATTGCCTTCATGGCTTAAGTCTCAGACTGATGGATGTCCACAAAGTACCGAGTAATGTGGATGCTTAAGACAGAATGAAGTAACATTATTTTTAAGTAACATTTATGGAATTTAGCAAGCAAAGGCCACAAACAAAGCTAATGAATGAATGAAGATAAAAAGAGCTAATATTTAGTGAACACAAACTAGATGCCAGAGGCACACACAATTGATAACATACCTCATCAATCAGGGTCTTTCCAGAAACAAAGTTCCACTCAGATGATTTCAACTCCAGGACCTTTAATGAAGGGACCGTTTATAGACGACTAGACAAAGTTAAGAGAAACAACAATGGATGCTGAAGCATCCAGGAGTAGAAATGGGTAAAAGCCATTAATTATGATGCTTCAGCCTGAAGGACCAGAGGAAAAATAGTGTTGCCAGGGCCCAGTAGGAGTGCAGCCCCTGGAGAAGGGGCTGTGGGACAGAAGGAGAAGGGTCAAATCTATTGCCATAATGTGCCAGAACCAGGATATTTAAGCAGAGAGAATGCGCTGAAGAAAAACCAGCTACTTCTCCTTTTTCCTGACTCTTATCAGTGCCAGAAGCAATCAGAAATAAGCCAGTCAGAGAGTCTGGTGTGTAGGGATCAGACTTAGAGCATAGAAGAGGGTAGAGAAGGACAGAAA
Source organism: Nanger dama (assembly GCA_917880005.1). Lineage (NCBI taxonomy): Eukaryota > Metazoa > Chordata > Mammalia > Artiodactyla > Bovidae > Nanger > Nanger dama. Next base: position 20,272,210 of record CAKJTW010000025.1, on the reverse strand, counting down.
ATGAATTGATCAGAGCAAGGACAGATGAGAGAAAATGAAAAGCAGTGAACACAAATGAGTGATATAAATTACTTAATTTTTAACACTATCTTGTGAGATAAATACAGTTACTCTTATTCTAAGTTTTTTTAAAAAGTGAGATTTAGAGATGGTAAATAAACTGTTCCATTAGAGTCTACAGGCTGAACAACTAAACTATTCTAGATGCAAAGTATGCCCCCAAAAATGTTTGCTTCAATAATTAATTGATTAAATAGGATCTATATTTGATGTAATTAGGCATGCATTTTCTTTATAAATATAAGCTAATTAATCATAGTAATTTTCAGTCCATAAAAAGAGATGGCTTTTATCCCCTGAGATACCAAATGCCACTTAATTAGGATTAGGAAACAAATGAAGGCACATACAGATTAGAGCTGAAAGCCAGAGGAAGCAGAGATTCACAAGAAACAGAACACAAAAGGCAGGTTCTTAGGAAGCCAACAGAGCCAAGTCCTCGCTGAGTTCCAAACATCTTTCCTCCTCATGTCTGTTGTGATTCAGACCGAAGGTTTCAATCGAGTGTCTAAGCACGTGGTTCCTGCCTGACTCTGAGCACTTCATGTGCTGTTTCCTGGGCCTGAGATACCTTCTTCCATTTCTTTTCCAGATCTTATTATCCAATCTGTTTTTCAAAGCCATGTTCAAAGCCATTTCCTATATGAGATCCTCCGTAAGGCTAGGGATGTGTCTGATACTTCTGTGTACACCTCATGCCTTACAAATAGCCTGAAACATATAAGACACTCTGTGAATGTGCTTAAATTAATTAAACTAAGGAGAAATGATAACTGAGTTCTGAAGCTTGCAGACTTTGGGGGAAGCAACGTAGACAAAAGACTGAAATGGGGTAGGTATTATACAGATAGACCAAACTGATACTTCACTTTTTCATTTTACAAGTTATCTTCTCTCTTATACTTGATAGCTAAAGTTGATCTGAATCATTATGATCACAAATATACACTATCCCTTCCCTAATAGAATGGCTTCATTTTAATATAACCTTTTAGGAGTGATTATTCATCTCAATTTTGACTAGTCTTCAGTTCAGTTCAGTTCAGTCACTCAGTCATGTCCGACTCTTTGCAACCCCATGATTCAGCAGCAAGCCAGGCCCCTCCTTGTCCATCACCAACTCCCGGAGTTCACTCAGACTCACGTTCATCGAGTCCGTGATGTCATCCAGCCATCTCATCCTCTGTCGTCCCCTTCTCCTCCTGCCCCCAATCCCTCCCAGCATCAGAGTCTTTTCCAATAACTCTTCACATGAGGTGGCCAGAGTACTGGAGTTTCAGCTTTAGCATCATTCCTTCCAAAGAAATCCCAGGGACGATCTCCTTCAGAAAGGACTGATTGGATCTCCTTGCAGTCCAAGGGACTCTCAAGAGTCTTCTCCAACATCGCAGTTCAAAAGCATCACTTCTTTGGTGTTCAGCCTTCTTCACAGTCCAACTCTCACATCCATACATGACCACAGGAAAAACCATAGCATTGACTAGAGAGACTTAGTTGGCAAAGTAATGTCTCTGCTTTTGAATATACTATCTAGGTTGGTCATGACTTTTCTTCCAAGGAGTAAGCATCTTTTAATTTCATGGCTGCAGTCACCATCTGCAGTGATTTTGGAGCCCAGAAAAATAAAGTCAACCACTGTTTCCCCATCTTTCCCATGAAGTGATGGGATCGGATGCCATCATCTTCGTTTTCTGAATGTTGAGCTTTAAGCCAACTTTTTCACTCTCCTCTTTTACTTTCATCAAGAGGCTTTTAGTTCGTCTTCACTTTCTGCCATAAGGGTAGTATCATCTGCATATCTGAGGTTATTGATATATCTCCCGGCAATCTTGATTCCAGCTCGTGTTTCTTCCAGTCCAGCATTTCTCATGATGTATTCTGCATATAAGTTAAATAAGCAGGGTGAGAATATACAGCCTTGACATACTCCTTTTCCTATCTGGAACCAGTCTGTTGTTCCATGTCCAGTTCTAACTGTTGCTTCCTGACCTGCATACAGGTTTCTCAAGAGGCAGGTCAGGTGGTCTGGTATTCCCATCTCTTTCAGAATTTTCCATAGTTTATTGTGATCCACACAGTCAAAGACTTTGGCATAGTCAATAAAGCAAATTTGGAAAACTCAGCAGTGGCCACAGGACTGGAAAAGGTCAGTTTTCATTCCAGTTCCAAAGAAAGGCAATGCCAAAGAATGCTCAGACTACCGCACACTTGCACTCATCTCACGTGCTAGTAAAGTAATGCTCAAAATTCTCCAAACCAGGCTTCAGCAATACGTGAACCATGAACTAACTCCCTGATGTTCAAGCTGGTTTTTAAAAAGGCAGAGGAACCAGAGATCAAATTGCCAACATCCGCTGGATCATGGAAAAAGCGAGAGAATTGCAGAAAAACATCTATTTCTGCTTTATTGACTAGTCTTAGAATCTATTATTAAAACCTTCTTTACTCCCCACTCCACCCAACCTCCCTGCACCCAGATTTAAATGGAGTTGATTGATGTGTTAGTTAAACATCACACAAGACATGAAAGAGGCTATGATGATGAATAAAATGTGGTTTCTTACACTAGAAAGTTTGGGCTATAGCAGGAAGAGTAAGAAAAGATATACAGTAATTGATCAAAAGAATATAATTTTTGAGATGCAAACATAATTTCTAGAGTGTAAAAGGATGAGAGAACTCACTTCTTTTATTTCTATTTGGGTATAGATGTTTTACAATTTTGTGTTGGTTTCTGCTATACAACAAAGTGAATCAGCTGTGAAAGAAATTTGTTCAGTCATGTCCAGCTCTTGCATCTCATGGACTGTAGGCCAGAATACTGGAGTGGGTAGCCATTCCCTTCTCCAGGGGATCTTCCCAACTCAGGAATTGAAACCAGGTCTCCTGCATTGCGGGTGTCCCAGGTGAGACACCAGGGAAGCCCAGAAATACTAGAGCAGGTAGCCAATCCCTTCTCCAGAAGATCTTCCTGACCCAGGAATTGAACCGGGGTCTTCTGGACTGTAGGCAGTTTCTTAACCATCTAAGCTACCAGGGAATCAGCTATATTCATATGTCCCCTTCCTCTTAAACTTCCCTCCCGTCCTCTTCCATCTTACCCTTCTAGGTAACCACAGAACACCAAACTGAGCTCCCTGCCCTGTAGTGCAGAACTCAGTTCTAAAAAGGAGAATAGGAAGGGCTACATGAAGAATACAACATCTTTTAATTTTTATCCAGTCTTCAAAATGCCATAGACTTTATGTTTATGAACCAAGGAGCAGCTAGAAGAATTATAAAGGTTTCTCCTACCTCTTTTAAAAGGATTAGAAAGGGAATGGGATTCAAATGTAGAGTGACACTGGAAGAAATGGGAACAAAAATGCATGCCATAGGAGATGACTTATAAAGTTATTCAATTCAAGGAAGCAGATGCTCAAAAACTAACATGGCTCAGTTCAGTTCAGGTCAGTGGCTCAGTCGTGTCCGACTCTGCAACCCCATGAATCACAGCACGCCACGCCTCCCTGTCCATCACCAACTCCTGGAGTTCACTCAGACTCATGTCCATCAAGTCCGTGATGCCATCCAGCCATCTCATCCTCTGTCATCCCCTTCTCCTGCTCCCAATCCCTCCCAGCATCCAAGTCTTTTCCAATGAGTCAACTCTTTGCATGAGGTGGCCAAAGTACTGGAGCTTCAGCTTTAGCATCATTCCTTCTGAAGAACACCCAGGGCTGTTCTCCTTCAGAATGGACTGGTTGGATCTCCTTGCAGTCCAAGGGACTCTCAAGAGTCTTCTCCAACACCACAGTTCAAAAGCATCAATTCTTCAGCACTCAGCCTTCTTCACAGTCCAACTCTCACATCCATACATGACTACTGGAAACCATAGCCTTGACTAGACGGACCTCTGTTGGCAAAGTAATGTCTCTGCTTTTGAGTATGCTATCTAGGTTGGTCATAACTTTACTTCCAAGGAGGAAGCATCTTTTAATTTCATGGCTGCAGCCACCATCTGCAGTGATTTTGGAGCCCAAAAAATGAAGTCTGACACTGTTTCCACTGTTTCCCCAACTATTTCCCATGAAGTGACGGGACCAAATGCCTCAAGATGGTCATAAATCTCTTCCCTTCCCACCCTGAGCCACCATATTGCACATCAAGAGACACCAAACATGTCATAGTCTATGTACATGAAAAACCATCAGGGGCCTTCAGGAGTCATTTTAAATATTTTTCCCCTTACTGCTTTCTGATGAAATTTTAATACCACAGATATACTGTGTTTCTTTTATGCATTGTACCTATATCTGTGTTTCATAATTAAAAGAGTAAGATTTTTTGCTTTTCCCCTTTATCCGCCTCTCGTTAATAAGAATAAATCTTCACCTCCCTGGTAGTGATATGAGAATTTATAATGGGAAAACTATATCCATTCCCACTATAGTATACATCTTTACAGACCATAATGTGAGAGGTTCTGCTGGAGGGGAGATACCCAGCCCACCTCTAGCACTTTGAAGCTCCAGAGATTGGACAATAATTAAGTGATCCTATGACAGGCAATTTTAATTTTGAGACATTTTAATTTCAATCTCAAGTATTAGGTTATCTTAGTTAACATGTAAGTCATATCACAGATGACAACAAAACTATTGCAGATACTGGAAAGGATTCCCACATTTTTACAAGGTTGAAGGAACTTTTGTGAAAGGCTCTAAGACACCTATCACACAGGCTTTTGAATGTATAGCAGACTTTAGTGAAGGATGAAGACTTTCCCACTTTATTATGTGGTGTAGTTGGCCCTTCCTGATTCTGCATCTCAAGCACCCTCATAAAGATTCAGTAGTGTCATTACTCAGCTGGCAAAGACTTTGAAATATCACTTTAATTCTCACTTTTCCTATTAAACTTTTCATAGAAGAGTGAATGTGGAGATTTATTTTCTTTCCAATGTAAGCTGTTTCCTAAATACACAGAGATTAAAAGGTCAGAGTGGTTATTATTATTTTATAGTTTTAAATAACATTTTTTCCATTATGGTATGTCATGTATCATTATAGATATTTTAAGAAATTGTAAAGGTTACATTTGGGATTTCTGGCCAGATTCTCTTATTTTCTTCCCATTTTTCAAGCATTGCTCTTTGAAATGGCAAAAAACAGCAAAATGTTTTTCCTTTTATTTAATGAAATGATCTGTCTTGAGAACGAATTAGTTTCTCAAGGCCCTATTCAAACATATGACTCAATGGCCATGATCAAGTTTGTTAAATATAAAGAAAATCCTCACATGGAAAACAAATCTAGACTGAAACCTCTAAGGTCCTTTCTAGCTCTTAATATTCCAAAACAACATTTCTTTTTTAATATAGCTAGAATCTTAGAAGATGCCAGTATACCAGGTTCAGGTTATAATCTAGGACCATGGAAGATATTTTCACCAGTCATTTTCCTCTTCAATATTAGCCAGACACCTGGTCTACACTATACCCATCAATCTCCTTTCTTGCCTTGAGTTTTTATGATAATTGATTACTGTAGGGTTGGGAGATTTTATTGCATAAAGTTTAAAGGATGTGTACACTTGATAAGGAACACAAAAGTAACTAAAAACTCTCCACTATAAAACATCCAGATCCAGTATTTCATATAGTCTATTTCCTTCCTTATCCCCTAAAGACAGTTCTGATTCTGTCACATCAGGTCTTCAGTAGCTTCAACTGCCATCAGCAAAAAGTAAATTTCCTTAGTGTGACATACAACATCAGACTCTCAGCCTCATGCCATCTTTATTTATGATTTTATTCCAATCAGGCCTTTCTCTTACTTTTCCTATGTTACTGGACTTTTCTAAACAAGACTTCCCCCACCCCCACCTCCATTTCTGTGTCTCTCTGTCATTCCTTCTATTTAGAAATTACCTGCTTCTCATGATGTCCATCAACAATTAACGGCCGACACCTCCCTTAACAAATGGTCACATAACTAGTCACCCTTCTCTAATGCTGTTGCACTTTGCATGTACCTCGATTGTAGCTCTTCTCTGATAGAACTGTGGTTATTTGCAGGCTCACTCCTACTAATAGACACTCTTTTTGAGAGTATGAACAGTGTTAACTCAGTAAAGTGCTTATGAGGCCATACATTTACTTATTTTTTAGACTGAACTATATAAAACTGCTGATATTTGACCATTTTTTGACCTACAAAAATGACAATACTTATATTATTTTTGCCCCATTTCATATTAAAAATACCTCTCAAAATCCTGTTGAAAATACACTAAGACAGACAGTATGCTCACCAGGTATTGCATTTGAAGTTCTATACTTCCTGACTCTCTTGCTACTGATAAGGACCTTACAGTGAGGCCTGCTCAATAAAGCTACAAAAGGTGAATAGAAGTGTGTCCCTTGGTAGCTGAAACAGTGAAAATAGCACATACATTTTTCCAGGTGCTCATCTCTTGCTATAATGACCAGGGAAACTGCATGTTCCAGATGATGCAGCTACAGATGATAAAACTTTTAGCTTGGGCTGCTGGTGCGATAAAGACTTGACTTGAACTTCCTTGGGTTCCCACCAAAAGGAAAACACCATCTCTTGCAAAGTTTAGTCTCAAAAAAAAAGAAAAGAAAAGAAGAAAAGAAAACCAACTTATAACAGTGCTGTAAATTCTGGATATATATGGAATAGATCAACTTCTTACTATCATTATTTATGTGTGTACTATATATCAGGAAAATAGAGAATAGCAACATTAGCTCTGGAATGATTAAATGAGTCTTTATGAGAATCAGTCAGAGAAAATTCTCAACTGTGCCAAGCCTAGTCTAACATGAGATCAATTACCTTTCTATCTCCAGAGGTGTTAACCTTGAATTTCCAATTAGCAAATGATTCTAAACAAAAGAAGGCAGATGTTGTAGTAAACCACTCACTCTGTGCATGCATCTTTAATAAGTTCCTTTTAAAAGCCTTCTTTTAGATAGTGCTCAACTGCATGTTAAAAAATCCACAACAAAGAATTTTACATTAAAAATTTTTAGTTCAGAATGAGAATAACACCTCTAATAATTCTGTGAGAATCACAGGGCACAGAGACTGTCAAAAAGATATTAATAACTTTATTCTCCAGACTTTTGGTGAAACCAAGATAATAATTATCTGAGTTGTTATCTTTCTAGTTGTTATCTTTCCATATTTCCAAATTAGAATATAAAGGAATAACTGTTATGTACTAACAATATGTGTGTATATAAGCATTGTAATCAAAAGGCTTGTAAGATTAAGGGTCATTTTTATTATCTTCTTTATACTTTGCTTTGCTTTTTTCAAAATATTAATAGTTACCTACATTATTTTTATAATCAGAGAAATATATTTTTAAATACATAAAATTCAAACATTTTAGCCTTTGATTCAGTTGTTTCTTGGTGCTATCTATCCACCCGCTCCTCCTCATCTACAGTCATAAACTTTAAAGATAGATAACCTCAGATATGCAGATGACAACACCCTTTCGGCAGAAAGTGAAGAGTAACTAAAAAGCCTCTTGATGAAAGTGAAAATGGAGGACAAGCCACTGATATAACCCCAAACACAGAGAGGAAGCTCTATAATAAAGAGAACTCCACAAATTCCCAGAATATAGAAAAGCCACCACAAACGCAGCAATATAACCAGGATGAAGAGACAGAACAGGAGACATGCCCACCAAACCAAACAAAAGAGGAAGAGATAGGGAATCTACCTGAGAAAGAATTCCGAATACTGATAGTGAAAATGATCCAAAATCTTGAAATCAAAATGGAATCACAGATAAATAGCCTGGGGTCAAGGATTGAGAAGATGCAAGAAAGGTTTAACAAGGACCTAGAAGAAATAAAAAAGAGTCAACATATAATGAATAATGCAATAAATGAGATCAGAAACACTCTGGAGGCTACAAATAGTAGAATATCGGAGGCAGAAGATAGGATTAGTGAAATAGAAGATAGAATGGTAGAAATAAATGAATCAGCGAGGGAAAAAGAAAGACGAATTAAAAGAAATGAGGACAACCTCAGAGACCTCCAAGACAATATGAAACGCTCCAACATTCGAATCATAGGAGTCCCAGAAGAAGAAGACAAAAAGAAAGACCATGAGAAAATACTTGAGGAGATAATAGTTGAAAACTTCCCTAAAATGGGGAAGGAAATAATCACCCAAGTCCAAGAAACCCAGAGTGTGCCAAACAGGATAAACCCAAGGCGAAACACCCCAAGACATATTTTAATCAAATTAACAAAGACCAAACACAAAGAACAATTATTAAAAGCAGCAAGGGAAAAACAACAAATAACACACAAGGGGATCCCCATAAGAATAACTGCAGATCTTTCAATAGAAACTCTTCAGGCCAGGAGGGAATGGCAAGATATACTTAAAGTGATGAAAGATAATAACCTTCAGCCAAGACTACTGTACCCAGCAAGGATCTCATTCAAATATGAAGGAGAAATCAAAAGCTTTATAGACAAGCAAAAACTGAGAGAATTCAGCACCACCAATCCAGCTCTCCAACAAATACTAAAGGATAGACTTTAGACAGGAAACACAAAAGGACATATAAACCCGAACCCAAAACAATAAAGTAAATGGCAACAGGAGCATACTTATCAATAATTACCTTAAATGTAAATGGGTTGAATGCCCCAACCAAAAGGCAAAGACTGGCTGAATGGATACAAAAACAAGATCCCTATATATGCTGCCTACAAGAGACCCACCTCAAAACAACGGACACATACAGACTAAAAGTGAAGGGCTGGAAAAAGATATTCCATGCAAATAAAGACCAAAAGAAAGCAGGGGTAGCAATACTCATATCCGATAAAATAGACTTTAAAACAAAGGCTGTGAAAAGGGACAAAGAAGGCCACTACATAATGATTAAAGAATCAATCCAAGAAGAAGATATAACAATTATAAATATATATGCACCCAACATAGGAGCACTGCAATATGTAAGACAATTGCTAACAAGCATGAAAGGGGAAATTAATAATAACACAATAATAGTGGGAGACTTTAATACCCCACTCACACCTATGGACAGATCAACTAAGCAGAAAATTAACAAAGAAACGCAAACGTTAAACGATACAATTGACCAGTTAGACCTAATTGATATCTATAGGACATTTCACCCCAAAACAATGAACTTCACCTTTTACTCAAGTGCACACGGAACCTTTTCCAGGATAGATCACATTCTGGGTCATAACTCTAACCTTGATAAATTCGAAAAAAATTGAAATTATTCCAAGCATCTTCTCTGACCATAATGCACTAAGATTAGATCTCAATGATAGGAGAAAAACTATTAAAAATTCCAACATTTGGAGGCTGAACAACACCCTTCTGAATAATCAACAAATCACAGAAGAAATCAAAAAGAAATCAAAATATGCATCGAAACGAATGAAAATGAAAACACACTACACAGAACCTTTGGGACACTATAAAAGCAGTCCTAAGAGGAAAGTTCATAGCAATACAGGCATACCTCAAGAAACAAGAAAAAAGTCAAATAAATAACCTAACTCTACACCTAAAGCAACTAGAAAAGGAAGAAATAGAGAACCACAGAGTAAGTTGAAGGAAAGAAATCCTAAAAATTAGGGCAGAAATAAATGCAAAAGAAACAAAAGAGACCATAGCAAAAATCAACGAAGCAAAAGCTGGTTCTTTGAAAGGATAAATAAAATTGACAAACCATTAGCCAGACTCATCAAGAAACAAAGAGAAAAAAATCAAATCAACAAAATTAGAAATGAAAATGGAGAGATCACGACAGACAACTCAGAAATACAAAGAATCATAAGAGACTACTATCAGCAATTATATGCCAATAAAATGGACAACTTGGAAGAAATGGACAAATTTTTAGAAAAGTACAATTTTCCAAAACTGAACCAGAAAGAAATAGAAAATCTTAGCAGACCCATCACAAGCACGGAAATTGAAACTGTAATCAGAAATCTTCCAGCAAACAAAAGCCCAGGTCCAGACGGCTTCACAGCTGAATTCTACCAAAAATTCCAAGAAGAGCTAATACCTATCTAACTGAAGCTATTTCAGAAAATTGCTGAGGAAGGTAAACTTCCAAACTCATTCTATGAGGCCACCATCACCCTAATACCAAAACCTGACAAAGACACCACAAAAAAGAAAACTACAGGCCAATATCACTGATGAACATAGACGCAAAAATCCTCAACAAAATCCTAGCAATCAGAATCCAGCAACACATTAAAAAGATCATACACCATGACCAAGTGGGCTTTATCCCAGGGATGCAAGGATTCTTCAATATCCGCAAGTCAATCAATGTAATTCATCACATTAACAAACTGAGAAATAAAAATCATATGATTATCTCAATAGATGCAGAAAAAGCCTTTGACAAAATTCAACATCCATTTATGATAAAAACTCTCCAGAAAGCAGGAATAGAAGGACCATACCTCAACATAATAAAAGCTATATATGACAAACCCACAGCTAACATTATCCTCAATGGCAAAAAATAGAAACCATTTCCCTAAAGTCAGGAACAAGACAAGGGTGTCCACTTTCACCACTACTCTTTAACATCGTACTGGAAGTTTTGGCCACAGCAATCAGAGCAGAAAAAGAAATACAAGGAATCCAAATTGGAAAAGAAGAAGTAAAACTCTCGCTGTTTGCAGATGACATGAACCTCTACATAGAAAATCCTAAAGACTCCACCAGAAAACTACTAGAGCTAATTAATGAATATAGTAAAGTTGCAGGATATAAAATCAACACTCAGAAATCCCTTGCATTCCTATACACTAATAATGAGAAAGTAGAAAAAGAAGTTAAGGAAACAATTCCATTCACCATTGCAACGAAAAGAATAAAATACTTAGGAATATTCCTACCTAAAGAAACTAAAGACCTACATATTGAAAACTATAAAACACTGACGAAAGAAATCAAAGAGGACACTAATAGATGGAGAAATATACCATGCTCATGGGTCGGAAGAGTCAATATAGTGAAAATGAGTATACTACCTAAAGCAATCTACAGATTCAATGCAATTCCCATCAAGCTACCAGCAGTATTTTTCACAGAACTAGATCAAATAATCTCAAGATTTGTATGGAAATACAAAAAACCTCGAATAGCCAAAGCAATCTTGAGAAAGAAGAATGGAACTGGAGGAATCAACTTGCCTGACTTCAGGCTCTACCACAAAGCCACAGTCATTAAGACAGTATGGTACTGGCACAAAGACAGAAATATAGATCAATGGAACAAAATAGAAAGCCCAGAGATAAATCCACACACCTACGGACACCTTATCTTCGACAAAGGAGGCAAGAATATACAATGGAGTAAAGACAGTCTCTTTAACAGGTGGTGCTGGGAAAACTGGTCAACCACTTGTAAAAGAATGAAACTAGACCCCTTACTAACACCATACACAAAAATAAACTCAAAATGGATTAAAGATCTAAATGTAAGACCAGAAACTATAAAACTCCTAGAGGAAAACATAGGCAAAACACTCTCCGACATAAATCACAGCAGGATCCTCTATGATCCAACTCCCAGAATAATGGAAATAAAAGCAAAGATAAACAAATGGGATCTAATTAAAATTAAAAGCTTCTGCACAACAAAGGAAACTATAATAAGGTGAAAAGACAGCCTTCTGAATGGGAGAAAACAATAGCAAATGAAACAACTGACAAACAACTAATCTCAAAGATATATAAGCAACTTATGCAGCTCAACTCCAGAAAAATAAACGATCCAATTAAAAAATGGGCCAAAAAACTAAATAGGCATTTCTCCAAAGAAGACATACGGATGGCTAACAAACACATGAAAAGATGCTCAACATCACTCATTATCAGAGAAATGCAAATCAAGACCACAATGAGGTACCATTTCACACCAGTCAGAATGGCTGCGATCCAAAAGTCTACAAGCAATAAATGCTGGAGAGGATGTGGAGAAAAGGGAACCCTCTTACACTGCTGGTGGGAATGCAAACTAGTACAGCCATTATGGAAAACAGTGTAGAGATTCCTTAAAAATTGCAAATAGAACTGCCTTATGACCCAGCAATCCCACTGCTGGGCATACACACCGAGGAAACCAGAATTGAAAGAGACACATGTACCCCAATGTTCACTACAGCGCTGTTCATAATAGCCAGGACATGGAAGCAACCTAGAGGTCCATCAGCAGATGATTGGATAAGAAAGCTGTGGTACATATACACAATGGAGTACTACTCAGCCCTTAAAAAGAATAAATTTGACTCAGTTCTAATGAGATGGATGAAATTGGAACCGATTATACAGAGTGAAGTAAGCCAGAAAGAAAAACACCAATACAGTATACTGACACATATATATGGAATTTAGAAGACAGTAATGATGACCCTGTAAGTGAGACAACAAAGAGACACAGAGGTATAGAGTGGACTTTTGGACTCTGAGGAAGAGGGAAAGGGTGGGATGGTTTGGGAGAATGGCAATGAAACATGTATATTTTCTTGTAAGAAACGAAGTGCCAATCTATGTTCAATGTAGGATGCAGGATGCATGGGGCTGATGCACAGGATGATTCAAGTAGAGGATGTGGGGTGGGAGGTGGGAGGGGCTTCAGCATTTGGAGATTGTGTTCACCTATGGCTGATTCGTGTCAATGTATGGCAAAACAAATACAGTATTGTAATTAAAAAATAAATAAATTTAATAATAAAAAATAAAAAGTAAAAAAAAATTAAAAAAGAAAGTGAAATGGAGAGTGAAAAAGTTGGCTTAAAGCTCAACATTCAGAAAATGAAGATCATGGCATCTGGTCCCATCACTTCATGGGAAATAGATGGGGAAACAGTGTCAGACTTGATTTTGGGCTCCAAAATCACTGCAGATGGTAACTGTGGCTATGAAATTAAAAGACGCTTACTCCTTGGAAGGAAAGTTATGACCAACCTAGATAGCATATTCAAAAGCAGAGACATTACTTTGCCGACTAAGGTCTGTCTAGTCAAGGCTATGGTTTTTCCTGTAGTCATGTATGGATGTGAGAGTTGGACTGTGAAGAAGGCTGAGCGCTGAAGAATTGATGCTTTTGAACTGTGGTGTTGAAGACTCTTGAGAGTCCCTTGGACTGCAAGGAGATCCAACCAGTCCATTATGAAGGAGATCAGCCCTGAGATTTCTTTGGAAGGAATGATACTAAAGCTGAAACTCCAGTACTTTTACCACCGCATGTAAAGTGTTGACTCATTGGAAAAGACCCTCATGCTGGGAGGGACTGGGAGCAGGAAGAGAAGGGGACAACAGAGGATGAGATGGCTGGATGGCATCACTGGACTTGATGGACATGAGTTTGAGTGAACTCCAGGAGTTGGTGATGGACAGGGAGGCCTGGCGTGCTGCGATTCATGGGGTCTCAGAGTCGGACACGACTGAGTGACTGAACTGAACTGAACTGAACTGAACTGAATGATGGTATCATACTTACCACTTATTATGCCATTTACTACCTCTGTCTTTCTTTTTTTTTTTTTGAAATTTATTTATTTTAATTGGAGGATAATTACTTTATAAAATTATAGTGATTTTTCCCACTCATTGACATGAATCAGCCATGGGACATTTTGAACTCACCTCCCTCCCCATCCCCTCTTTCAGGGTTGTCCCAGTGCACCAGCTTTGCGTGCCCTGTTTCATGCATTGAACTTGGACTGGTGAACTACTTCACTATGGTAATATACATATTCCAACGCTATTCTCACAAATCATCCCACCCTTGCCTTCTTCCAAAGAGTCCAAAGGTCTGTTCTTTATATCTGTATCTCTTTTGCTGTCTCACTTACAGGCTAATCATTACCATCTTTCTAAATTCCATATATATGTGTTAATATGCTGTATTGGTGTTTTTCTTTCTGACTTACTTCACTCTGTATAATAGGCTTCAGTTTCGTCCACCTCATTAGAACTGATTCAAATGCATTCCTTTTAATAGCTGAGTACTATTCCAATGCATATATGTGCCACAGCTTTCTTTTATTTTTTACTTTATTCATGTTAGAATACTGTATTGGTTTTGCCATACATTGACATGAATCAGCCACAGGTGTGCATGATCTCCCAATGCCGAAGCCCCCTCCCACCTCCCACCCCATATCATCTCTCTGGATCATCCCGTGCACCAGCCCCAAGCATCCTGTATCCTGTATTGAACATAGATCGGCACTTCATTTCTTATATGATAGTATACATGTTCAATGCCATTCTCCCAAATCATCCCACCCTCTCCCTCTCCCTCTCCCTCAGAGACCAAAAGTCCGTTCTATACCTCTGTGTCTCTTTTGTTGTCTCACTTACAGGGTCATCATTACTATCTTTCTAAATTCCATAGATATGTGTCAGTATACCGTATTGGTGTTTTTCTTTCTGGCTTACTTCACTCTGTATAATTGGTTCCAATTTCATCCATCTCATTAGAACTGAGTCAAATTTATTCTTTTAAGGGCTGAGTAGTACTCCATTGTGTATATGTACCACAGCTTTCTTATCCAATCATCTGCTGATGGACCTCTAGGTTGCTTCCATGTCCTGGCTATTATGAACAGCGCTGTAGTGAACATTGGGGTACATGTGTCTCTTTCAATTCTGGTTTCCTCGGTGTGTATGCCCAGCAGTGGGATTGCTGGGTCATAAGGCAGTTCTATTTGCAACTTTTTAAGGAATCTCTACACTGTTTTCCATAATGGCTGTACTAGTTTGCATTCCCACCAGCAGTGTAAGAGGGTTCCCTTTTCTCCACATCCTCTCCAGCATTTATTGCTTGTAGACTTTTGGATCGCAGCCATTCTGACTGGTGTGAAATGGTACCTCATTGTGGTCTTGATTTGCATTTCTCTGATAATGAGTGATGTTGAGCATCTTTTCATGTGTTTGTTAGCCATCCATATGTCTTCTTTGGAGAAATACCTATTTAGTTCTTTGGCCCATTTTTAATTGGATCGTTTATTTTTCTGGAGTTGAGCTGCATAAGTTGCTTATATATCTTTGAGATTAGTTGTTTGTCAGTTGTTTCATTTGCTATTGTTTTCTCCCATTCAGAAGGCTGTCTTTTCACCTTGCTTATAGTTTCCTTTGTTGTGCAGAAGCTTTTAATTTTAATTAGATCCCATTTGTTTATCTTTGCTTTTATTTCCATTATTCTGGGAGTTGGATCATAGAGGATCCTGCTGTGATTTATGTCGGAGAGTGTTTTGCCTATGTTCTCCTTTGGAGTTTTATAGTTTCTGGTCTTATGTTTAGATCTTTAATCCATTTTGAGTTTATTTTTGCATGTGGTGTTAGAAAGTGATCTAGTTTCATTCTTTTACAAGTGGTTGACCAGTTTTCCCAGCACCACTTGTTAAAGAGATTGTCTTTACTCCATTGTATATTCTTGCCTCCCTTTGTCGAAGATAAGGTGTCCGTAGGTGTGTGGATTTATCTCTGGGCTTTCTATTTTGTTCCATTGATCTATATTTCTGTCTTTGTGCCAGTACCATACTGTCTTAATGACTGTGGCTTTGTAGTAGAGCCTGAAGTCAGGCAAGTTGATTCCTCCAGTTCCATTCTTCTTTCTCAAGACTGCTTTTGCTATTTGAGGTTTTTTGTATTTCCATACAAATCTTGAGATTATTTGTTCTAGTTCTGTGAAAAATACTGCTGGTAGCTTGACAGGGATTGCATTGAATCTGTAGATTGCTTTGGGTAGTATACTCATATTCACTATATTGACTCTTCCGATACATGAATATGGTATATTTCTCCATCTATTAGTGTCCTCTTTGATTTCTTTCATCAGTGTTTTATAGTTTTTGATATATAGGTCTTTCGTTTTTTTAGGTAGGTATATTCCTAAGTATTTTATTCTTTTCATTGCAATGATGAATGGAATTGTTTCCTTAACTTCTTTTTCTACTTTCTCATTATTAGTGTATAGGAATGCAAGGGATTTCTGAGTGTTGATTTTATATCCTGCAACTTTACTATATTCATTGATTAGCTCTAGTAGTTTTCTGGTGGAGTCTTTAGGATTTTCTATGTAGAGGATCATGTCATCTGCAAACAGTGAGAGTTTTACTTCTTCTTTTCCAATTTGGATTCCTTGTATTTTTTTTTCTGCTCTGATTGCCGCCACAGCTTTCTTATCCATTTGTCTGCTGATGGACATCTAAGTTGCTTCCATGTCCTAGCTATAGTAAACAGTGCTGCAATGAACATTGGGGTACACGTGTCTCTTTCAATTCTGGTTTCCTTGGTGTGTATGCCCAGCAGTGGGATTGCTGGGTTGTATGGCAATTCTATTTCCAATTTTTGAGGAATCTTCACACTGTTCTCCATAGTGGCTGTACTGGATTGCATTCCCACCAACAGTGTAAGAGGGTTTCTTTTTCTTCACACCGTCTTCAGCATTTATTGTACCTCTGTCTTTCATAGCTTCTTTGAGGACAGAAACTCTTCTTGTAAATAAGCTGGATATAACTACATAACACAAAACTCTCTGCATCCCCACTGGCAAAGTTCATAAAGAAGACCACTCCTACTTTACTTCTAGATACTCCTGCCTCAGCTGATGTTCCCCAACTTCTTGTCCTAAGTAATGTAACATCCCTGCCCATCTAATGCAATCTGTAGTCTCTTGGCTCAAAGCCAAAATCATTCAAACTCTTTCTATGCCTTTTTATCCAAGCCATACTATTCATTTCCACAAATTCACACCCAATCCTCTTACCCTATTCAAAGCAATGGCATTATGTATGGCATTCAACTCCTCGTACAACACTTTAATAACAAAGTGGAGAGAAGAAGAATATGAATTTCTTTTTCATATCAGTGGATCTAACATCTGGAACAGCAATCTTTTCATGTGGTGTTCAATAAGTAATTATAAAATCAATCTATCGGGAAATTATAACATATTGCAATAATCTCTTGCTCTGTCTAAACTTAGGAAAGGAAAAGGAGCATCTCTGTTCAAGTCAGTAGACCCTCCATGTTTTGAGTAGACAACATTTATGTGCATCCATGCACATGCACAATCCCAGGTAAGGTTGAGTGGCTCACCAAAGAATCCTCGTTTTGTCCTCCCAAGTCTCCAGTCTCAGTTTCTCCTGAAGTACAGTATCACAGATAATTGTCACTCATCCCAAATAAAGTCCTTATACTCCCCAGTTCTGGCCCTTTTGTTTCCATTTCTCCTAAGAGTCAATTCACTTCTCCCACAAAAGGGGCTACCAGGCTTTTCCCAGAAGAAATGGAAAAGCCTACATCATTAATACATTGATGTAAACAGCTGATAGTATATTTGGTTGACACAGCATTCTGGAGAGCACTTTTGTGATAAATATGAAGTGTTAAACTTCTGCATAAACTATGTCCTCCAAATTTTACTTCTGAGTGTTTGTCCTAAGGAAATAATAGTGGATATGGATACGTACAAAGTTTGCTAAAAAAGGTTTATATAAAATTATGACTTTTTAGGAGAAAATATTAACAGCTTTTATTTAAACATAATATGATTATAGCTTTATTTTCTTCTTAATAGCTTTTAAAAATATATTTGAATGTTTCTATAATAAAACTAATCAGACATAAGAATTCCCATTTCTAACCTGAGGGTAGGCCTTGCCCACTTGCAATCAGCAGGACTGAGTGACTGATTCAAATAACTTCACTTTTCATGTAAAAGTTTTCCCTCCAGAATCAGAAGAAGGGTGTTGTCAAGCCAACATTTATTTAAGAAGTATTCTTCTAAAGTAGAAGAAGGGCCATTAATACAAACTGCTGTAACAAGCAGATCTTTAAAAAGTCACTTCCCACTTGAACTATCTGCTAAAATCCTTCTTTAGCCACTCAGGTTAGTAATCCATGTTTGCTCTGTTGTACAGTTACAAATCATCAGCCCCCTGATTTAGTCTGAATTACTGAAAATCCCTCAAAAAGAGTGCAAATACAGAAATGTTTCCATGTGTTAATGTTCCTGGGAATATTCCCTGGCCAAAGGGAATAGCTGACACCCAGTGACTGGTTGATGACAGAGTGTAAATGTCTGAAATCCTTACCTCAATTTATAAAAATCTCTGAATTGATATTTCAAGTGATGTTTCCTATAATACTGCCTGGGGCAACAATATGATGGAGCCAAGTCGTAGCTTACCCACAAAACCTAAGTTTTGAATATTCAGGGCAAGTACACTGGACTTGTTATCAAAAGACATTGGGGCTCAGCAATTACCTTAACTTTACTGAGCAAAGCTGTTTGGCCTCTGGGGGCCACAGTGTCATTACTACATCATTTTAAAAACATTAAATACATTACAGTATATTCAAAATGGAATAATTCCTACTTCTCAAGTATATTGTGAGGATTAAATAAGAAAGGTCTGGCTCATGGTAAATATTTATTAAAATAAGAATATGCTAGGAAAAATAGTAACTGACCAAAGGATATTGTTTTCAGCTTGTCCAGTGAGCTGTTTGTCATTTTCCTTTACAATGTCTTTTTCTATTTCTTCTGGCATTTTCTTGACCGGTAAGGTCATGTAGTGATAAAGAATACAGCCTTAGGAATGAAAAGACAGGTTTCAATCCAAGCTGTGAACCTGTGATATGGAATAAAGCTTTCTGGGTTACAATGACCTTAACTACACAAAGCAGGATAGCTACTTATTTATGAAGGTATCCTGAAGTTACAGAATTGCATGTTCTTATCTTTTTACCTTTATTTCATACAAAGTATGAATCAAGCTTGATCCTCTCTAGTTCCTCTTTACCCATGAAATAGCATCCCTCCCCAAGTATCTGTAAGTATTCCAGTCACAGCTTAGCTGTGAGAATGTAATAGAGGTTTAGAGAGAGACTCTGAGAATGCTATGATGCACTTCAGCTTGAACTGCTTTCAATGAAGCCATTGGCAAGCAGATCTTTCTCTTCCTCCATGTCATAGTCATGAATTGGGAACTAATTGGGTTTGATTCACTACATGTCTCAACTAACCTTCCAGTTCACTGGCTAAACTGTTAGGTAAAACTTGGGTCCCTCTAGTTTTTGCCCTGGACATCATATATGCGTCATTTACCTTGATTGCCTTAGTCAGTGCTTTTTCCCTTTAACTCACTCAAGCTTCTGGAATATTTTCTTCTTATCATCCACAACAAAATATCTTTCAAAACTGAGATCTCAGAGCCTCAGATAAGAAACTGGTTAAGGTATCTTAGGCCATTTATCTGCATCTTGAAGAGGTATTATTCCTACGATCTATTGTTTTCTTTCAACAAAATTTCCTCTCTGAGGTCCCTGTGCATCTCTTGGTACCTCTGATTATTTCTGATTTTGAATAGTAGTATTTTAGATTTAATATAATAAATATATACTGAGAATTCATGCCAATATTACTTTGGGGACCAAATTTAACTGGTACCTAAAATTAATAAAATGTTACCTTTTATTTTTAAGCCAATATTTTACTTTCAATATTTACTTCATACCAAAATTTGTATAATTCACTTAAAAGGCACCTTGATAAGGAAGAAATGACCTATTAGACTTTTGAGTTATAGGTTGGATCTGATTCTGTGAGTTCTAGAGAGTTTCCATAAAAGAAACCTCTGTATGAAACATGTAACAGCTTGAAATGTCTCATTTCTGGAGAAGCTTGCTTAGAATTTATTTTAAGAGAAAAATACCCAAGACAGTTGTAGAACTACCACTTGAGGAACAGGCACCAATCATAAGACATCGCTTCTGAAAGTGCTGTCTAGTCAAAAGCCCTTGCTAGTTAAAAAAACATTTTAAGAATGCCAGAATGTTCAACAAGAGTGGTGGTTCCCTGGAAGTAGCTGAGGTTGCAGCAATGATTAAGACAACTTTGGAACCCTGGGCTATAGGAACAAACTTATTAAGTGCAGGCCTTTGTGGAACACATACTTATGTGGTTGGTAAGTGAGGTACCACAGAAAATGAATAAAGTTCAAGGAGGTTGTAAATGTTGAAGGTGGTCTTGACAGCTGTTGGAAGTTAGCTAGGGCTTACCCAGTCCCTCCCTGTGGTTTCTGCAGTGCTATCCAAGGTCATATCTTTGGGAGCCAATCCAAAATGTTATTTGTTGATGCAAATGAAAGTAAAGAAACTGAAACAGAATAATTGTGGCTTTAATCTTGGTCCTTGTTGGATAGTTCAGTTCAGTCGCTCAGTTGTGTCCAAACCTTTGCAACTCCATGGACGGCAGCATGTCAGGCCTCCTGTCCATCACCAACTCCTGGAGCTTGCTCAAACTCATGTCCATTGAGCCGATGATGCCATCCAACTGTCTCATCCTCTGTCGTACCCTTCTCCTCCTTTCTTCAGTCTTTCCCAGCATCAGGGTCTTTTCCAATGAGTCAATTCTTCGCATCAGGTGGCCATAGTATTGGAACTTCAGCTTCAGCATCAGTCCTTCCAGTGAATATCCAGGACTGATTTCCTTTAAGATTGACTGATTTGACCTGCTTGCAGTCCAAAGGACTCTCAAGAGTCTTCTCCAGCACCACAGTTTAAAAGCATCAATTCTTCAGTGCTCTGCTTTTTTATGGTCCAACTCTCACATCCATGCATGACTACTGGAAAAACCATAGCTTTAAGTGGGTTCCAATTCTAGCGCTAACATTCACCAGCAATATGATTTGGGGCAAGTTCCTTCAACTTTCTAGGCCTTGCTTTTCTTATCAATAAATTAGACAAAGTAATGCATATCTTATAAGGTCACTGTGGGGATTAAATTCAAACATATATATAAAATACTTCCTCTGTGATAGGTCCTTAATAAATGGCAGCTGTAATTACAATTAGATTAATGATGAGAAGTATGATAGTGCTAACAGTGATTTTTAAACAAATGTCACAGGGTTTGGCACACAGTAAGAAATTCGCACTTCTTTTTTTTCTCTTCTCATTTGAGAATACTTCATGTTTATAATTTACAGTGTAATCTACCAATAGCTTTTCTCCCTGATGTCCCAAAGAAAAATATACTGCATTTTTCTCTAAAGAGTTTTAAACATCTTCTCTAAGAAAGATACTCTGTTGTGTTTTAGGTTAGAAGTGGGAAAAATGGCCTTTGGAGTCAGAATAGTTCATTTTTTTCCCCTTTTGCTATTCTCTAAGTTGTAATGAACATCTGTGTTAGAGTCATTTTTCTCTTATATGAAGAGAATATTAATGGCACCAAAGCTCCTGAACCTTGCTGCATCCAAAATATAATGACAGTAGCTACCATTTGAGAACACTTGCAGTGCATAGGTGTACCATCTTATTTAATGATTACAATATTATTACATGATTATTGCTACCATTTTCATTTTTCAGATGAGGGAAATTTGGCTGATAAAGGTAAAAATACAACTGGACCTAGGTCACATAGCTAATAGGCAACAGAGTTGGGATTTAAACCTCTGTCTGACTCTAAAGAATATGCTGATATTCACTATGCCATACATCTCCTCAGCAAAGGTGGAAACACTAAGAAAGCTATTCTCTTAGGGAACTATAAAATAATAAAAATTGAGTGAACCAAATGTCAACTTTCTCATTAAGAGAGGAAGTACACACAATATAAAAGTGATAAATCAGTTAACTTTTTTTTTACAACATCAGTGCTCCATGAGAAAACTAAACTCATCCATCTTTCTCCCAACTAATCTTTTCAACATTAATAATTTCCTAAAGTAAATTATGAACTGGGAATTAATTTAATGAGCTTTTCTTCCTAATGACATAAGCCTCATATCATCATAGTTTCCAAAGCAAATTGCCATTTAAGTTATCAAAAAATGTGGACTGCAGCCCTCTATGGAACTCAGAGTTAAAAACAGAATTCAATAATTAGAATTTCTCATTGAAGTGGACCCTTTCACTCTTAAAAAAACAAAGGTGTGTTAAAATAGCCAGCAGCCTAAATTCCTTAGCAATTTAAGGATGTCGTTTCTTGTCATGTGCTACCTGCTCCACAAAACACATGCTGCCCATATAAAATATGGCTTGTATACAATTTTGAATACACAATTATAATTTTCAATGAGCCGTGTACAAGGGATATACTGGATCATGTCATTTGCATAAAATGTTAGTCAGATTTGCAGTTAGTTCACCCTTTTGCTGTCCTTGACACAACACACAGCCTGTTGAATCCCATACTGTCATTAGTGATGACAATCAGAATAAAAATCAGTCACCCAATTTAACTAAAAGAATGAAAAACTGAATCACCTTTGATTTGTCAAATCATTTCACAGAGTAATGATACCATAAATAAACTATATTAGTCCTACAAAGGGATTAAAATTCTCACCATAACATTTATGAGCAAGCCATTATATTTGAGGAAGAAGAGATTATATCAAAAGGTTTGGATACTTTTAAAATATAGTAGTACTTGAAAAGGATTAAATAACTTGATGTATCATCTCTCCAGTCAATCTACGTTGTTCATTTGCATTTTAATACCCACTGTGGACAAGATGCTTTTCATAAGGGGAATGACTGAACAGTTTTAAAAAATTGAGTTCTTTATGCTAAGGGATGAGTAATTTACCAAGTTTATAAGAGAGGTGGAATATGATGGTGAAGTATCTTGAAACATATGGGGAATGGTTGAGGAAAATGGATTTATTTAGCCTCAAGAAAATTCAGCAGAGGACATCCTAGGTGCTTTCATTTATTTAAAACTGTCATATGGAAGTAGATTAATATACAAAACAAAGGCAAATAGAAGACACAAGGAAGCCAGTTTCTACTCATCATAGGAGGAGACTTTGTAAATATTAGAGCTATGCATGACTGTCCCCTCTGCATACCACTGGAAATACCCAAACATAAGCTGAAGTTGAGAACACTATAGGGAAAAATTATTGTTTAAAAGGAAAAAGCTAGGTAGATGGCTGGCCAGTAATGTTTCCTTCAGTGCTAAGTTTCTCTGTTCTAGAGCTTAAAAAGACACAGACAGGAAATTACCCAAGAAATTACAAATGCAAAGAGAAAAATCCACACTGAGTGTGAAGTCTTGTCACATGTTGGGTTTCTCTAGAACGTGACTGTAAGACTGAATTTAGTTTGCTTAATGCTTATCCAGGGTTAGGACAATCTCTTTAGATAGGAAAAATAGGAAATAGGCTTGAGGGAAGAGAAAAGTTAAGCAGAGAGTTAAGCAAAGGACCAGTGACAGCCTCAGCCTACTCTGAAAGTTGCTATGAAATTCAAATATCCCTTCAGAGTTGCCCTGAGTTGGGCCAAGATGGCTGGTTCTTCACAAAGATTTATCAGTCATTCATTGGATGTGGATCCAAGGCAGAGAGGTAACCTTGCGCAAGATCACTTGTGCAGCTGAGGTCAAGACTGCTGAAAGGGCTAATGGCTGAAGGCTTTCAGCCAGCAGCACTCCCAATAATTGGGGCCATAAGTCCTGCATGGAAGGGAGGTCTGGGGGACACACTGTAGTGTCCACCAGGTCCACTCTGTGTGTAAATTGAATCTATTTATTGATAAATAATTTGAGAGCGACTTCCATGGATTCTAGCAGACTTGTCTTCTTAAATGAATTTTACAGAGGAGGAAAGTTAGTGAAACAAATTTCAGATACTGCAGCCGGTCTCAGAGGCACAGCTGACCCTCATTGTCTCCCCACCAGAGGACCAGCGCTCTTCATTCTAGATACCAGGTCAGTAACAATATCAATTCAATCAACAATGGTGAGTTAAAATCCGTATTCTTGGGCACAAGCACAGACCCCTTTGCACTATGCGTCTCTTTCATCAGAGCCTCTGAACCAGACTCTTTAAGGAGTCAAGGAAAAGGGGCCGTTGGGACCAAGAGCAAGCAGGTGTTTCTCATCCAGGGCTCCTATGCGGATCCCCCAGCCCCATTATATCTCCTGAGATCCTGCAAGACGCGGCTTCCTCTGGGAAGAGTGAGCTGGCGAGGCAGCAGTTAAGGCCTGATTCTGCAGTTCTCAGAGCCTCCCAGGCACCTAGCACAGCCCAGCCTGTCCTCTCCCTGCCCGTCCAACAGGGCCCCTGCTCATTCCTTGCACCCGCCCTGAGCCACAGAGCGCGTGTGAAGGCTCCAGTTTGTCTTCCTGGGAAGCGCCACACTCCACGCCCCCATCAGGCCCTGGGCCTGGTCCGCGGGTGCCACTTGGGCTACTCAAAAGAGGGGAACATTTCCTGACAGAGGGCGTGGGCGAAGGAGCCAGCTCCCCATCACAGGGTGTGGGCAGCAGGGCTGAGTCAAAAGAAAGAGCAGGGCTCTGAGGCGGTTCCGGGGAAGGCTCCGGCAGCAGGAGGCCTCCTGGGAGAATTCCTGACACCTCGCAGCTGCTCGGGAGGAAAAATTGCCCTGAGGATCCTGTAACCCTGTGCGGAGCTGTTGGACGCTCCGGCGTTTACCTGCTAGAGCTAAGCCTGTAATGCAATCGCCGTCATCCTGGGGCTGCCTAGAAGGTGATGGACTCCCAGCCAGTGCTGCTCTTTGCGGTGACCCGGTCGCGGATGTTCCTGCCTTTGATCTACAGTGGGAGGAAGCCTTGTCCTCTCTCTGCGGAGTCCCACCGGACAGCTGCTGTCTCAGCGTGACTCTGGCCTTTGGGTCAGGGGAGGAGTGTTGTGGGGAAACCACGTTGCATGGTTTCCTGAGATGGGGCAGGCAAGCGCCGGAGGGAGAGGCCCCAGGTAACGGTGGTGGACTACCACTACGTGCTACCTGTGTAACAACCAACTTGAATCTTGATAGAGCATTTTTATCTTAAAAGGATTGTTGCAGGGCCCACCTGACTTTATGACTTAGAGAATCTGAGAGAACTGAGCCGATAATGCACCACTGAGGCTGTGTGGGCACTTGGTACCCCGTGGTTAGACAGTTCATTTCTACAAAGGCACATGGGGGAATGGTTTTTCAGAAGCTGTGAAAGCCTCTGCAGATGGTATGACCTTGCTCCGTGATTCCGTATTGTGAATGTCCCATTGGTGGTTGTCATACACTCCAAATGTTAGCTAATAAGGCCACAGGGTATGCCTGGTTTGTTTCAAATAGCAAGGCTATTTCCATCATAGCCTGGTCTCCCTACAGAGCTCTTCCTATTTGGGCCTCACTCAGAGCTTGCATGTCACTTGGTGTACACGTCAATACAGTGTTCCCAGTTGTTGATTCCTTTAGAATCTGAAGAAGCCTACATGTCATTCTACCTCTTTCTTTGTATTGGGATGTGCAAGAGGCAACAATTTATCTTTTACTTGGCATGGAATGCCCTAGAATGCCGGTGACCGCTACAGTTTTACCAGTGTGACCTATACTTGAGTCCTTAGAGTTAATCTCTCATCCTCTGGAGCACAGGGGTCTTAACAAGGCCTCTGACATGTTAGCCACTTCTCACTCTCACTAGCATGCACTCATTGATACAGTTAGTGATTCAACATGGTATTTTGCAAGAAGTTAGACTAGACTCTAAATATATACTGTTGCCTTACCGTTGTCTGAATTCAAACTATTTCTAATCCTCTATTCTGATAGTTATGGGAAAGAATACTTTTGATGAATCAATGGCTGTATTCTCTGTACCTGGGGCTGTTTTAATACACTCAAGATAAGATGTCACACATGGCATGGTGGCTGTAATTAGGACTATTCCTTGGTTGAGTTTGCCGTAGTCTAATGCCATTTTCTAGAAACCATCTGGTTATCGCAAGGGGCCAGGCTACTGAAGAAGGTGTAGAACTGACTGGAACATTGGCCCTGCGTTCTGTAGATTGTTGACTGGCATGAATTTCCATCAGTCCCAGGCATGTCGTGGTACTTTTAATTTGTTGTGTTGGAAGGGAATTTTACAGTATCAGAAACTTCCTACTTAGAATTCACACCAAAACACCTTTCTACCCTACACACAAAGCATCCTTTGTAGGTGTTGTAACGTTACCAAGGATCTATCCTGACTACATTTGGGACAAGGAAAATGACCACTAGGTGGATCCATGTACCCAGTGAATCCTTTGAGTCAGTTTTCCTTTTTTTCCACTTATTACCTGGCTTCCATATGCTCCCATGTTAACAGATCATGTTGACACTTTAGACTCTAGGTACCAATTTAATTCACACTCTTTACCCATCATTCCATAAAATGTTTAACTATTTACCTTCCCCTAGGGTACAATGACCCTAACATATAGTTTGGTCTTCTTTGTTAATCTGAAAATCTTTGTCTTTTGGTGTGATTATACCAATTTTATTTAATGTAATTATTGATACATTTCAATTTTGGCTTATAATTTTATTGTTCTCTTCATCTTCCTGTTTCTTGCCTGATTTATTGTGGATTATTTGAATATGTTTGAGTATTTTATCTATGTGAATTTTTATTGTATGCCTTTATTTAAATTTTGTTAGTGACTACTGCAAAGATTACAATATATACACCAAATTTTTCAGCTCTACTTAAAGTTAATATTTTAACCTCCTCAAGTGAAATGTAGAATCATTATGGCTACGTAGGTCTCTTTACCCTACTCCTTTATTTTGTAGTTGTCATATGCATTATACGTGACAGGAAGTGTAGGGGGAGGGAATAGGACATGAACAAGAAAGTAATAAAATAAAGAAGAAAGACTAAGTAAGAAGGAACAATGAAAAAGTATCCAGCTTCTTAATACTGATTAGTTCTACTAACAGAAATACTGATAAGTTCTACTACAATTTTGGGGGAGGAGATTTGAAACATACTGAGGTTTTAAATGAAATAAAAGCTCTTATTTTCATTCCACCTACCAAGTGTACAATATCCACACTAAACATGCTCCTATTTCATTCATCAATATGCAGATTTTGTATTTTGGCCAGGGTTAAGAAAGGCTTGCAAGATGACAAGTTGGGGTGGAGTGGGGTGCTCTAGAGAAGATAGGTACATTTAAAATTAGGAAAATCAATTGAAAACCCCATCAGATAATTTTATAGGCTTTTCTTTCCATAGTCATATATATTTTAAAGAACTAGAGATGATATGTTTATTTTGTATATCTTATTTATTTACTGTTTTGTGTCTCTTTCTGAAGTTCCAAATTTCCTTCTAATACCATTCTTCTGCCTACACAACTTCTTTCTTTTAGAAAAGGTCTTCTGGAGGCAAATTCTCTTTATTTCATCTTCTGTTCTAAGTCACTTCAGCTGTGTAGCTCACCAGGCTCCTCTGTCCATGAGCTTCTCCAGGCAAAGATACTAGAGTGGATTACCATGCCCTCCTCCAGGGGATCTTCCAGACCAGGGGATCAAACCTGTGTTTCCTGTGGCTTCTGCACTGCAGGTGGATTCATTACCATTGAGCCACTGGGGAAGCCCGAAGTGTAAGTGAAAGTTGCTCAGTCCTGTCTGACTCCTTGCGACACCATGGACTATACAGTCCATGGAATTCTCAGGCCAGCATACTGGAATGGTTGCCCTACTGTTCTCCAGGGATCTTCCCAACCCAGAGATTGAACCCAGGTCTCCCACATTGCAGGCAGATTCTTTACCAGCTGAGCCACCAAGGGAGATGGCCTTATTTCTCCTTTATTTCTGAAGGCTATTTTACTGCGTAAAAATTCTGGGCAGATAACTTTCTCTTTGGAATTCCAAATAATTTCCCCAATGTTTTACACTCCTCATGGTTTCTGGTGAGAAATCTAAGGTCATTTGAGTTGGCTTTCCTCTTTATGTAATATGTTGCTTTCCTCTGGCTGATTTTAAGATTTTTTTTCCCCATTTTTATTTTTAGTAGTTTGACTATGATGTATTGAGATGTAATTTTCTTTGCATTTATTCTAATTAGATATCACCACATTTTTATGTATCTGTTCAATTATATCTTTAACCAAATTTTGGAAAATTTAAGCCATTGTTTCTCTAAATTTTTTTTAATTGAAGGATAATTGCTTTACATAATTTTGTAGTTTTCTGTCATACATCAATGAGATTCAGCCATAGGTACATACATGTCCCCTACCTCCCGGCCCTGCCTCCCAACTCCCTCCACTTCCTACCCTTCAGCCTGTCATAGCACCCATGTTTGAGTTTCCTGAGTCATACAGCAAATTCCCATTAGCTGTCTGTTTTACATATGGTATTGTAAATTTCTATGTTTCTCTCTCCAAACATCTCCCTCTCTCCCTTGTATCTTCCTTCTATGTCCATAGGTCTGTTCTCTATGTCTGTTTCTCCACTGTTGCCCTAAAAATAAATTTAAGCCATTGTTTCTTAAAATGTATTTTCTACATTGATTTTCCCTTCTATTTTTCTGGCACTTCAATGACATATATATTAATTATCCAATCTGGAAAAATGTTTCAGATTGGAAATTTTCAATTGTTTTATCTTCAGGTTAATTGATTTTCTTCCTCTGTCATATCCATTTTGCAAGTGAGCTACATGTGCTTTTGTTAATTCCATTATTGTATTTTTCAGTTCTAAAATTGTCATTTATTTCCTTCTTTATAATTCCTATTTCTTTCTTGAGAACGTCTGTCTTCCCATTCAAGAACATTTTCCATTACTTCATGAGGCATGGTTACAATCTCTGCTTTATATTATTTGATAATTCCAATATCTGAGTCATCTCAGGGTTAGCATCTGTGAATTTTCTAGCATCTGTGATTTTTATTAAGATTTTACAGGTACTTGTATATCAATTGTATATAGATCTTTTTGAATATTATGAGATTGTTAAATTCTTCAGAGACGTTGTTGGCATTTTCTTTTAGCAGCAGCTGACCTCATTCATTTCTGATGCAAGACTTAACCTGTTTTTTGTGGGCTATAGTTTACAGGCCAATTTAGTTTTTCAAAGTTTATACAGTGCTCTTTGTGCCAGTTTGGGAACTCATCAGTTGTTTAAGCCAGCAGTCCCCAGTGTTTCTGGCACAGGGGCTGCTTTCACTGAAGATGATTTTTCCATGGACAGGGAGTGTGGATGATTGTTTGGGGATAATTCAAGTGCATTATATTTATCATGCATTTTATTTCTATTATTATTACATCAGTTTCACCTCAGATCATCAGGCATTAGATCTTGGAGGTTGGGGACCCTGATTTAAACTATAGTGTGACAGCAAAACAAGGAGGAAGTCAAGAGCTACCTGGAGTAACAGGCAAATTTGGCCTTGAAGTACAAACAAAGCAGGGCAAAGGAGAATAGAGTTTTGGAAGAGAACACAATGGTCATAGCAAACACTGTCTTCTGAAAACACAAGAGAAGGCCCTACACATGGACATCCCAGATGGTCAATACCAAAATCATATTGATTATATTCTTTGCAGCCAAAGATGGAAAAGCTCTACACAATCAGCAAATATAAGACTAGGAGCTGACTGTGGCTCAGATCAGTTCAGTTCAGTTGTTCAGTCTTGTCCGATTCTTTGCGACCCCATGAATCGCTGCACGCCAGGCCTCCCCTGATCATTACCATCTCTCGGAGTTCACTCAGACTCACATCCATCGAGTCCGTGATGCCATCCAGCCATCTCATCCTCAGTCGTCCCCTTTTCCTCCTGCCCCCAATCCCCCCAGCATCAGAGTCTTTTCCAATGAATCAACTCTTCGCATGAGGTGGCCAAAGTACTGGATTTTCACCTTTAGCATCATTCCTTCCAAAGAAATCCCAGGACTGATCTCCTTCAGAATGGACTGGTTGGATCTCCTTGCAGTCCAAGGGATTCTCAAGAGTCTTCTCCAACACCACAGGTCAAAAGCATCAATTCTTTGATGCTCAGCCTTCTTCACAGTCCAATTCTCACATCCATACATGACCACAGGAAAACCCATAGCCTTGACTAGATGGACCTTAGTCGGCAAAGTAATGTCTTGGCTTTTCAATATACTATCTAGGTTGGTCATAACTTTTCTTCCAAGGATTAAGCGTCTTTTAATTTCATGGCTGCAGTCACCATCTGCAGTGATTTTGGAGCCCAGAAAAATAAAGTCAACCACTGTTTCCACTGTTTCCCCATCTATTTGCCATGAAGTGATGGGACCGGATGCCATGATCTTTGTTTTCTGAATGTTGAGCTTTAAGCCAACTTTTTCACTCTCCTCTTTCACCTTCATCAAGAGGCTTTTAGTTCCTCTTTACTTTCTGCCATAAGAGTGGTGTCATCTGCATATCTGAGGTTATTGATATTTCTCCCAGCAATCTTGATTCCAGCTTGTGTTTCTTCCAGTCCAGCATTTCTCATGATGTACTCTGCATAGAAGTTAAATAAGCAGGGTGACAATATACAGCCTTGATGTACTCCTTTTCCTATTTGGAACCAATCTGTTGTTCCATGTGCAGTTCTAACTGTTGCTTCCTGCATACAGATTTCTCAAGAGGCAGGTCAGGTGGTCTGGTATTCCCATCTCTTTCAGAATTTTCCACAGTTTATTGTGATCCACACAGTCAAAGGCTTTGGCATAGTCAATAAAGCAGAAGTAGATGTTTTTCTGGAACTCTCTTGCTTTTTCCATGATCCAGCGGATATTGGCAATTTGATCTCTGGTTCCTCTGCCTTTTCTAAAACCAGCTTGAACATCAGGGAGTTCACGGTTCACATATTGCTGAAGCCTGGCTTGGAGAATTTTGAGCATCACTTTACTAGCATGTGAGATGAGTGCAGTTTGTGCGGTATGAACTCTTTATTGCCAAATTCACACTTAAAGTGAAGAAAGTAGGGAAAACCACTAGACCATTCAGGTATGACCTAAATCAAATCCCTTATGATTATACAGTGGAAATGACAAGTAGATTCAAGGGATTAGATCTGACAGAGTATCTGAGGAACTATGGATGGAGGTTTGTGACATTGTACAGGAAACAGTATTCAAGACCACCCCCCACCCCACCCCCAAAAAAATGCACAAAGGCAAAATGGTTGCCTGAGGAGGCCTTACAAATAGCTAAGAAAAAAAAAGCTAAAGGCAAAGGAGAAATGGGAAGATATATCCATTGAATGCAGAGTTCCAAAGCAGAAGGAGAGATAAGAAAGCCTTCCTCAATGATCAATGCAAAGATAGAGGGAAAACAATAAAATGGGGAAGACTAGAGATTTCTTCAAGAAAATCAGAGATACCAAGGGAACAGTTCATGCAAAGATGAGCACAATAAAGGACAGAAATGGTGTGGACCTAACAGAAGCAGAAGTTAATAAGAGGTGGCAAGAAAACACAGGAACTATACAAGAAAGATCTTCATGACCCAGGTAACTATGATGGTGTGATCACTCACCTAGAGCCATCCTGGAATGTGAACTCAAGTGGGCCTTAGGAACCATACTATGAAGCTAGTGGAAGTGATGGAATTCCAGTTGAACTATTTCAAATCCAAAAGATGATGCTGTTAAAGTGCTCCACTCATTATGCCAACTTATTTAGGAAAACTCAGCAGTGGCCACAGGACTGGAAAAGGTCAGTTTTCATTCCAATCCCAAAGAAAGGCAATGCCAAAGAATGTTCAAATTACCACATTATTGCACTCATCTCACACGCTAGCAAATTAATGCTCAAAGTTCTCCAAGCTAGGCTTCAACAGTATGTGAACCATGAACTTCCAGATGTTGAAGCTGCATTTAGAAGAGGTAGAAAAAGCAGAAATCAAATTGCAAACATCTGTTGGATCATCAAAAAAGCAAGAGAATTCCCCCAAAACATCTACTTTTGCTATATTGACTACGCCAAAGCCGTTGACTGTGCAGATCACAACAAACTGTGGAAAATTCTTTAAGAGTGGGGAATACCAGACCACCTCACCTGCCTCCTGAGAAATCTGTATGCAGGTCAAGAAGCAACAGTTAGAACTAAACATAGCACAGACTGGTTTCAAATCGGGAAAGGATTACATCAAAGCTGTATATTGTCACCCTGCTTATTTAACTTATATGCAGAGTACATCATGTAAAATGCCAGGCTGGAGGAAGCACAAGGTGGAATTAAAATTGCTGAGAGAAATATCAATAACCTCAGATATGCAGATGACATCACCCTTATGGGAGAAAGGAAAAAAGAACTAAAGAGCCTCTTGGTGAAAGTGAAAGAGAAGAGTGAAAACGTTGGCTCAACATTCAGAAAATGAAGATCATGGCATCTGGTCCCATCACTTCCTGGCAAATAGATGGGGAAACAAAGGAAAGAGTGACAGATTTTATTCTTGGGCTCCAAAATCACTGCAGATGTTGACTGAAGCCATGAAATTAAAATATGCTTGCTCCTTGGAAGAATATCTATGAGCAACCTAGACAGCATATTAAAAGCAAAGACATTACTTTACCATCAATGGTCCGTCTAGTCAGAGCTATGGTTTTTCCAGTAGTCATGTATAGATGTAAGAATTGGACTATAAAGAAAGATGAGCACTGAAGATTTGATGCTTTTGAACTATGGTGTTGGAGAAGACTCTTGAGAATCCTTTGGACTGCAAGGAGATCCAAGCAGTCAATCTTAAAGGTAATTAGTCCTGAATATTCATTGGAAGGACTGATGCTGAAACTGAAACTCCAGCACTTAGGCCACCTGATGTAAAGAAGTGACTCACTGGAAAAGACCCTGATGCTGGGAAAGATTGAAGGCAGGAGGAGAAGGATATGACAGAGGATGAGATGGTTGGATGGCATCACCAATGCAATGGACATGAGTTTGAGTAGGCTCCAGGAGCTGGTGATGGACAGGGAAGCCAGGGGTGCTGCAGTCCATGGGGTTGCAAAGAGTCAGGCACAGCTGAGTAACTGAACTGAACTGAACTGTGACAGCAAGTCTCAGGTTAATACCATGCTTATGCAGTTCAGAGGATAAGCCTGTGGCTTTATACACAGGTTTAGGGATCTCTTGCAACAGATCCTTCCTCTCTGTGATTTCCCCATACTCTCTGACTTCAAGAGGTCCTACTTGCTGACTCTCTGGCTATTGGGCTGAAGTTTCAGTGTGCTGTTTTCTCATAAACTCCTGGAGAAGGAAATGGCACCCCACTCCAATATCCTTGCCTGGAAAATCTCATGGCACAGGAGCCTGGTGGGCTGCAGTCCATCGGGTTGCAAACAGTCAGGCACGACTGAGCAATTAACACTTACACTTTGTTATAAACTTTCTATTATTGAATATACCTCAGCATTAAAGTGGTGAGAGAAAAAAAGAGAGCAATAGCCTGAATTTCCCCTGAAATCTTTGCACTACAGGGACTTCTTTTCTGAGTTCTTTTGTCAGAAAGCAAGATTTTATCTCATGTTTTTAGTGCCCGAGTGACCACTGCTCCTATCCTTGCTGTGCAGATGCAGCTTCCTGACTGGGGCTTGCATAAGGTTTGGGCTGTGTGTATGTGTGTGTGTGTGGTGTGTGTGTGTGTTTTCTAAATGGAATTTCCTGTACAAATCAAAACCACAATGAGGTGTCACTTCACACTCCTGGGAATACTGTTACTAAAAAGTCAAGAAATAACAAGTGTTGGTGAGAATGTGGAAAAATAGGAACCCTCATATATAGTTGTTAGAATGTAAATTGATGCAATCACTGTGGAAAACAGTATGGAGTTTCCTAAAAAAAAAAAAAAAGTAATAGAACTACCAAACAATCTAGCAATTCCATTCATGGGTATTTATTTGAATAAAATGAAAACACTATTTCAAAAACAGGTATGCACCCCCTATGTTCATCACAGTGTTGTTTACAATAGCCAAGATAAAGAAATAACCTAAGTGTCCATCAATGGATGAATGGATAAGGAAGATATGTATACATACACAGACACACAGATACACACACACACACACACACACACACACACACACACACCCCCCGGTACTACTCAGGCATAAAAAGATGAAGTCTTTGCATTTGTAATAATATGTATGGATCTTGAGGGTATTATACTAAGTGATATAAGTCATATAGAAAAAGACAGATACTGTATGATTTCAATGATATGTGGAATATAAAAAAACCCAAAACCCCAAATAAGTAAACAAAACACAACAAACCTATGGCTGCTCATGTCAGTGTATGGCAAAAACATCACAATATTGTAAAGTAATTAGCCTCCAATTAAAATAATTAAAAAAAAAACAACAACCAAATTACATAGATAGAGAGAACAGAAATGTCCATGGAATTTTCCAAGCAAGAATACTGGAGTGGGTTGCCATTTCCTTTTCCAGAGGATCTTTTCAACCCAGGGATCGAACCTGCATCTCTTACATCTCCTGTGTTTTAGGCAGATTCTTTACCACTGGGGTATCCGAGGGTTTAGGCTATACTTACTCCATCTTAATTAAAATTCAAATCTCAAAAAACTGAAGCTTGAGATTTAGAAATAAATTAATGAGAACCTCATAAAAGAGCGACTAAGTCATTACTATTCTGATAAATTAGGGTCATGACATTTAAGAAACCTAAAAACTCACTGTAAGGAAGATTCAGTAGTTTTTTCTTATTAAATGCTTTTACTTAGTTGGTTGGATTTTGAATTATCCTGTAGTTTCAGTTCTTCTCATGCATTAAATTATTTCACTACTCCTTTACATAATAAGGACTGGGTGTTTTGTTTGACAAATGATTCATTTGACCTATTTATGAATAAATGGAATTTTTGACATTTCTACTACAAAGAGTAAAGATATTTTAATTTTTCTATTTTATTTTTCTTCCTCAGTGAAATTACTTCTTAAATGTTAAGAATTTTAGTCACTTTTGAGAATAAATTGCTTTATAGCAAAAATGGTTTTAACATCTATATATTGTAATAAATTACATAATAGCATCTACTTGCTCTATGCACAACTTTAAAAATTTTAGATGCATTATAACAAGAAAGATCATTGACTGTAATACTATCCCTTTATGATGTACTAAATTCTAAATTGAATACTTTTCATAATAAAAAGGAACAGTTTAAATTTTAACAATTGCCACACCTCCTATAATTCCTACCTTTTCAAATTCTCATAAATATTTTAATCTTGATAATGAAATTTATTATTATTTTTTAAGTTTTCTGTATTCTATCTCTTACTAACAATCATTCAAAGCAAGTTACTTCACCTGTTGTTGCTGCAGCTTCTCTGCTATACAATTGTAATAGCACCCATCATTTTACATGATTGTTACTAGGAATCCATGAAGGTACAATATCTGTGAAAAGGACAGGCGTAGTAATTTCTAGTTACTAATGGTTATAATGTATTATTGCTTCTCCACTACCACCATGGCTTCTCATTATCAAACTCACCCACTGTCAATAGATGACATTTGTGCTATTCTTGATGTCCCCAGCTATACCAGACATAAAGCCTCTGACCCCATCATGCTCTTAATAGAATCCTCATGCATTGTCCATTTAGAAGAATGTCTGGGGTATACAACATTACTGTCAGTTTCTAGTTACCAGTTGTTTTTAGGAAATCTATGATGACAAAATTTGTATTAATGACATTACAAAGCTAAAATGAGTCAAAGGGACAAGTGAGCTACTTTCAAGAGTACAAAGGAAATCATACATCCAACATATATTTCCTGAGCTCCAGCTCTATACCAAGAACTGGGCTAAGATCTGGAAATTAAATGCAGACAACATGTGTCTACACACAGATTTGTGGAGAAATCAGAACTCTAAACTATAAATTCTTTCAGATAAGGATCATCTTTCATTCATCTTAGTGCTCTCAGCATTTAGCAGAATTTCTGACATATGATAAAGTAGTAAATTAAATTTTTGAGTTATATTTCATGGCTAATTTTTATTGCTAAGTAGCATCCTTTTAAGACCTGGACTGGACATGACTGAGCAACTAAGCACAGTGGTAAAGAGCCCACAGGCCAATGCAGGAGACAAAAGAGATGTAAGTTTGATCCCTGGGTCAGGAAAATCCCCTAGAGGAGGAAATTGCAACCTGTTCCAGTATTCTTGCCTGGAGAATCCCATAGACAAGAGGAGCCTGGCAGGCTACAGTCCATGGAGTCACAAAGAGTTGGACATGACTGAAGCAACTTAGCATGCATGCAGAGTCACACCCTTTCTACAAAATAACCCCAGTAGTAAAATCTGAAACTGTTTTGATAGACTTGGAACAGGATATCAAAGCCACTGGCTTCTCTCAACCTTGTGGCAGTATACCTAAGGGACCTAACTTGAAGACCATCCTTCTAAAGAAGTACCACCACTTATTACATCAGATGTGAAGAATGTCCTGTTGAATGGTATCTGTGTTTCTAGCTTTTCTTCAGTACCTCCCATTTTCTCTTACATAAAAATCTTGTCAGAACAATATACGATCATTACACTGAGCAAAAATCACAAATTCTATTCTTGTTACATTTTCATTAAAATAGTGAGAGTCAGAGGCCTGCCATACAACAAAGGAATTCATGATCCTGTGTGTCCTGAAAGCAAACCTATTCCTGGCAGCTCCCACCAAGTCTCATGGACTCCAGGGAGGGCACAGATCTGCGGGGGATTTGCTTAAGCCTCCCTCTTGATTATGGTTTCCCTCTGTATGTTTCAGTGAGATAGGGAAATCCCAGTCACATATTCTCTCTCCACATCTTCGTTCTAATCCATATAGCTCAGATTTCTCATCTCAAAGAGTTCTATAGAAACAAATACAGAGAGAGGGAACAGATTAAGCCCATTGTCTGAGAGAGCAGTGAGAAATAATTGAGTTTGAAATAAGAATGTGGGTTAAAATATATTACATATTCAAAGAATTTTAAACTGCTGAGTAGTGCTTCTTCTCTGCCTAGGAAGGAAGACTGGTCAAACAGTCCAGGCAGTGAAGAGTCCATCTTGCATCCTGCCCCCGCCCCACCATGGAACATGAACACTGGCTCTACCTGACCTGGGAGCCTGAACAGGCAGCTTTAGAGCCCAGGCTGTGGCGCTACTTCAAGTGAGCATTTTTTTCCAAGCACAAACCAATTAACTCAGTTCTCTGCAGACACTTACCCAATGTCCCACAAATTTAACTTAATTCTGACACTGTCTCCCTGCAGATAGCATGAGATTCCACAGGTTATGGAATCTTAGTCGCAAGACCACACTTCAGAGGCCAATTACAGGGTCAAGTCATTCATTACCAGTGCTTCTGATTGATTTGTTATAAATCAGTTTCCCAAGACTCCCCTCCATGGGTTTGATTAATTTGCCAGAGCAGCTCACAGAACTCAGGAAACTAGTTTACTTACTAGATTACTGATTTATTACAAAAGATATTAAAAGATACAAATGAATAGCCAGATGAAGAGCTATATAAGGCCAGGTGTGGGGGAAAGGGGCACAGAGCTTATATTCATATTCATTCTGAGCTTGCCCAGCACCTTCACGTATTCAACAGCCTGGATGCTCTTCCACATCCATCCTTCTGGGTTTCTATGGAGGCTTTGTTACATAGACATGACTGGCGGCTGAACTCAGTCTTCAGCCTTTCTCCCTCCCCCAGAGAGGCTGTTCCAACACTCTCATCACAAGTTTGGTTCCCCTTGGAACCAGTTCCCCATCCTTTGGTTGGTGTTCTTTCAGTCAGCTAAGTCTTGTCCAATTCTTTGCAGCCCCATGGGGTATAGCTCCTCTGTCCATGGGACTTTTCAGGCAAGGATACTAGAGTCACTGCAATTTCATTCTCCAGGGGATCTTCCTGATACAGGGATGGAACCCAAGTCTCCTGCATTGGAAGGCAGATTCTTTACCCCTGAGCCAACTGGAAGCCCTTATCCGTAGGTTACCTGCTGCTGCTGCTGCTGCTGCTGCTAAGTTGCTTCAGTCTTGTCTGACTCTGTGCGACCCCACAGACAGCAGCCCACCAGGCTCCTGTTCCTGGGATCCTCCAGGCAAGAACACTGGAGTAGGTTGCCATTTCCTTCTCCAATGCATGAAAGTGAAAAGTGAAAGTGAAGTTGCTCAGTTATGTCCGACTCCTAGCGGACCCCATGGACTGCAGCCTACCAGGCTCCTCTGTCCATGGGATTCGCCAGACAAGAGTACTTGAATGGGTTGCCATTGCCTTCTCCTAGGTTACCTAGGGGCTTTTTAAAAGTCACCTCATTAACATAACAAAAGACACCATTAGCTTCTCATCACTTAGGAGCTCTGTGCCAGAACTGGGGATAAAGACCAAAGACATAGTTCCTATTATCAGCTCAATTCAGTTGCTCAGTGTATCCAACTCTTTGTGACCCCACGGAATGCAACACGGCAAACTTCCCCGTTCATCACCAATTCCTGGAGCTTACTCAAACCCATGCCCATTGAGTTGGTGATGCCATCCAACTATCTCATCCTCTGTCATCCCCTTCTCCTCCTGTCTTCAATCTGTCCCAGCATCAAGGTCTTTTCCAATGAGTCACTTCTTTACATCAGGTGGTCACAGTAATGGTGCTTCAGCATCAGTTCTTCCAATGAGTATTCAGGACTGATTTCCTGTAGGATTGACTGGTTTGATCTCCTTGCTGTCTAAGGGACTCTCAAGAGTCTTTTCCAATGCCACAGTTCAAATGCATCAATTCTTTGGTGCTCAGCTTTCTTTATGGTTTAACTCACATCCATACATGACAACTGGAAAAGCCATAGCTTTGACTAGATGGACTTTGTCAGCAAAGTGATGTCTCTAATTTTTAATATGCTGTCTAGGTTTGTCATACCTTTTCTTCCAAGGAACAAGATCTTTTAATTTCATGGCTGCAATCTCCATTTGCAGTGATTTTGGAGCCCAAGAAAATAAAGTCTCCCCCTGTTTCCATTGTTTCTGCTTCTATTTGCCATGGAGTAATGGGACCAGATGCCTATGATCTTTGTCTTTTGAATGTTTAGTTTTAAACCAGTTTTTCCACTCTCCTCTTTCATTTTCATCAAGAGGCTCTTTAGTTGCAGGCAGATTATTTACTAGCTGAGCTATCAGGGAAACCCAACATGAAGACGAGAGTTAACAATATTTTGTATTTGAAAGCTGCTAAGAGAGCAGATGTTAAGTGTTCTCACTCTACATACATACACACACACACACAACACAACTGATAATTATGTGAGATAATGGATGTGTTAACTAACCTTATTGTAATAACCATTTTGCAATATATATGTATATCAAATCACAGGGGGAGCCAAGTAGCTCAGCTGTAAAGAATCTGCCTGCAATGTTGGAGACACGAGTTCAATCCCTGAGTCAGGAAAATCCCCTGAAGGAGAAAATGGCAACCTATTCCAGTATTCTTGCTGGGAAAATCCCATGGACAGAGGAGTCCATGGTCTTAAAAAGAGTTGGACACAACTGAGTGACTGAATACAACAATATCAAGTCATCACGCATATACGTTAAACATAAACTGACAATGTTATATGTCAGTTAAAAGGTATTTTAATGTATTTATTATCTCTGTATTAGACTAGCAATTGGACCAGGGGAAAAAATGTAAAGGCTTGTTGTTTGATCACTTCTGTAATTCATAATTTATTTCAGTACTTTCCTCCCTCTTTGCTAACCTGGCCTCTAAACCCCCCCTTTCTATAACCTTCTTCACCATTGCCCACCCACTCACTCCCCAACCACTACTAGGATTAGTTTTCCCTTAGTTTTAATTCTTTGGCTTCCAAGGAAGCCTGAATACCTGGTTCAGTTCAGTTACTTAGTCATCTCTGACTCTTTGTGACCCCATGAACAGCAGTATTCCAGGCTTCCCTGTCCATCACCAACTCCTGGAGTCCACCTAAACCCATGCCCACTGAGTCAGTGATGCCATCAAACCATGTTATCCTCTGTCATCTCCATCTCCTCCTGCCCTCAATCTTTCCCAGCATCAGGGTCTTTTCAAATGAGTCAGCTCTTCACATCAAGTGGCTAAAGTACTGGAGTTTCGGCTTCAACATCAGTCCTTCCAATGAACACACAGGACTGATCGCCTTTAGGATGGACGGGTTGGATCTCCTTGCAGTCCAA
Source organism: Nanger dama (assembly GCA_917880005.1). Taxonomy (NCBI): domain Eukaryota; kingdom Metazoa; phylum Chordata; class Mammalia; order Artiodactyla; family Bovidae; genus Nanger; species Nanger dama. The sequence continues at coordinate 20,232,126 of CAKJTW010000025.1, read as the reverse complement.
GGGACTCTCAAGAGTCTTCTCCAGCACCACATTTCAAAAGCATCAATTCTTTGGCACTCAGCTTTCTTTATAGTCCAACTCTCACATCTATACATGACCACTGGAAAAACCATAGCCTTGACTAGATAGACCTTTGTTGGCAAAGTAATGTCTCTGTTTTTTAATATACTGTCTAGGCTGGTCATAATTTTCCTTCAAGGAGTAAATGTCTTTTCATTTCATGGCTGCAGTCACCATCGGCAGTGATTTTGGAGCCCAGAAAAATAAAGTCAATCACTGTTTCCACTGTTTCCCCATCTATTTGCTATGAACTGATGGGACCAGATACCATGATCTTAGTTTTCTGAATGTTGAGCTTTAAGCCAACTTTTCACTCTCCTCTTTCACTTTCATCAAGAGGTTCTTCAGTTCTTCTTCACTTTCTGCCATAAGGGTGGTGTCATCGGCATATCTGAGGTTATTGATATTTCTCCTGGCAATCTTTATTCCAGCTTGTGCTTCCTCCAGCCCAACGTTTCTCATGATGTACTCTGCATATAAGTTAAATAAGCAGAGTGAGAATATACAGCCTTGACGTACTCCTTTTCCTATTTGGAACCAATCTGTTGTTCCATGTCCAGTTCAAACTGTTGCTTCTTGACCTGCATACAGATTTCTCAAAAGGCAGGTCAGGTGGTCTGGTATTCCCATCTCTTTCAGAATTTTCCACAGTTTATGTGATCCACACAGGCAAAGGCTTAGGCATAGTCAATAAAGCAGAAATAGATGTTTTTCTGGAACTCTCCTGCTTTTTCCATGATCCGGCAGATGTTGGCAATTTGATCTCTGGTTCCTCTGCCTTTTCTAAAACCAGCTTGAACATCAGGAAGTTCATGGTTCACATATTGCTGAAGCCTGGCTTGGAGAATTTTGAGCATTACTTTACTAGCATGTGAGATGAGTGCAACTGTGCGCTAATTTGAGCATTCTTTGGCATTGCTTTTCTTTGGGACTGGAATGAAAACTGACCTTTTCCAGTCCTGTGTCCACTGCTGAGTTTTCCAAACTTGCTGGCATAATGAATGGAGCACTTTCACAGCATCATCTTTTGGATTTGAAATAGTTCAACTGGAATTCTGTCACCTCTACTAGCTTTGTTCATAGTGATGCTTTCTAAGGCCCACTTGACTTCACATTCCAGGATGTCTGACTCTAGATGAGTGATCACATCATCATGATTATCTTGGTCATGAAGATCTTTTGTACAGTTCTTCTGTGTATTCTTGCCACCTCTTCTTAATATCTTCTTCTGTAATGTCCATACTATTTCTGTCCTTTATCGAGCCCATCTTTGCATGAAATGTTCCCTTAGTATCTCTAATTTTCTTGAAGAGATCTCTAGTCTTTCCCATTCTATATTTTCCTCTATTCCTTTGCATTGATCACTGAGGAAGGCTTTCTTATTTCTCCTTGCTATTCTTTGGAACTCTGCATTCAGATGCTTATATCTTTCCTTTTCTCCTTTGCTTTTCACTTCTCTTCTTTTCACAGCTATTGGTAAGGCCTCCTCAGACAGCCATTTTGCTTTTTGCATTTCTTTTTCTTGGGGATGGTCTTGATTCCTGTCTCCTGTACAATGTCATGAACCTCTGTCCATAGTTTATCAGGCATTCTGTCTATCAGATCTAGTCCCTTAAATCTATTTCTCACTCCCACTGTATAGTCATAAGGGATTTGATTTAGGTCAGACCTGAATGGTCTAGTGGTTTTCCCCACTTTTGTCAATTTCAGTCTGAATTTGGCAATAAGAAGTTCCTGATTTGAGCCACAGTCAGTTCCCAGTGTTGCTTTGCTGACTCTGTAGAGCTTCTCCATTTTTGGCTGCAAAGAATATAATCAGGGTGATTTTGTTGTCAACCATTTGGTGATGTCCATGTGTAGAGTCTTCTCTTTGTTGTTGGAAGAGCGTGTTTGCTATGACCAGTGCATTCTCTTGGCAGAACTCTATCAGCCTTTGCCCTCCTTCATTCTGTACTTTAAGGTCAAATTTGCCTGTTACTCCAGGTGTTTCTTGACTTTCTACTTTTGTATTCCAGTCCCCAAAAGCCTCTTGATGAAAGTGAAAGTGGAGAGTAAAAAGTTGGCTTAAAACTCAACGTTCAGAAAATGCCGATCATGGCATCCAGTCCCATCACTTATTGAGAAATAAATGGGGAAACAGTGTCAGACTTTATTTTGGGGGGCTCCAAAATCACTGCAGATGGTGACTGCAGCCACGAAATTAAAAGACGCTTACTCCTTGGAAGAAAAGTTATGACCAACCTAGACAGCATATTCAAAAGCAGAGACATTACTTTGCTGACTAAGGTCCATCTAGTCAAGGCTATGGTTTTTCCAGTGGTCATGTTTGGATGTGAGAGTTGGACTGTGAAGAAGGCTGAACACCAAAGAATTGATGCTTTTGAACTGTGGTTTTGGAGAAGACTCTTGAGAGTCCCTTGGACTGCAAGGAGATCCAACCAGTCCATTCTGAAGGAGATCAACCCTGGGATTTCTTTGGAGGGAATGATGCTAAAGCTGAAACTCCAGTGCTTTGCCCACCTCATGCGAAGAGTTGACTCATTGGAAAAGACTCTGATGCTGGGAGGGATTGGGGGCAGGAGAAGAAGGGGACGACCGAGGATGAGATGGCTGGATGGCATCACGGACTCGATGGACGTGAGTGTGAGTGAACTCCAGGAGTTGGTGATGGACAGGGAGGCCTGGCGTGCTGCAATTTATGGGGTCGCAAAAAGTCGGACATGACTGAGAGACTAAACTGAACTAATAGTGAAAAGGACATCTTTCTTTGGTTGTAAGTTCTCGAAGGTTTTCTATGTCTTCATAGAACTGTTCAATTTCAGCTTCTTCAGCATTACTGGTTGGGGCATAGACTTGGATTACTGTGATATTGCATGGTTTACCTTGGAAATGAACACAGATCATTCTGTTGTTTTTGAGATTGCATCCAAGTACTGCATTTCAGACTCTTTTGTTGACTATGATGGCTACTCTATTTCTTCTAAGGGATTCATGCCCACAGTAGTAGATATAATGGTCATCTGAGTTAAATTCACCTATCCCAGTACATCTTAGTTTACTGATTCCTAGAATGTCGATGTTCACTCTTGTTATCTCCTGTTTGACCATTTCCAATTTGCCTTGATTCATGGACCTAACATTCCAGGTTCCTATGCAATATTGCTCTTTATAGCATCGAACCTTGCTTCTATCACCAGTCCCATCCACAACTGAGTGTTGTTTTTGCTTTGGCCCCATCCCTTCATTCTTTCTGCAGTTATTTCTCCACTGATTTCCAGTAGCATATTGGGCACCTACCGACCTGGGGAGTTCATCTTTCAGTGTCCTACCTTTTTGCTTTTTCATACTGTTTATGGGGTTCTCAAGGCAAGAATACTGAAGTGGTTTGCCATTCCCTTCTCCAGTGGACCACATTCTGTTAGACCTCTCCACCATGACCCTACATGGCATGGCTCAGTTTCATTGAGTTAGACAAGGCTGTGGTCCATGTGATCAGATTAGCCTATTGTCTATGACTGTGGTTTCAGTCTGTCTGCCCTCTGATCCCGTCTCTCAGTACCTACCGTCTTACTTGGGTTTCTCTTACCTTGGATGTGGGGTATCTTTTTACGGCTGCTCTAGCAATACGCACCCGTTGCTTCTTTCTTTGGGCGTGGGGTAGCTCCTCTAGGCTGTACCTGAATACCTAGTAGTTCAGTGATACAGTCTATCATGCCTTAGACTCTGAGTCATGACCTTCCTTATTCAATCTTCCGTCAGCCCAGTTCCTGGGACTGAGGTTTCCTTCTTTTTGCTATTCATTCATGTTCTGCTTTCCTGAGAATGGAGTTCTATAAATGCACCTGCAAGTCATGTGCCCAGAACTACCTCTGTTTCCAGTAATGATTCCCCTCTTGAACAGGTTTCCAGGAGCTGACACAGTCCCCAGGTGCTGGGTTGATGTGCTTACTCTGATTAAGCTATACTCTCATAACTTGTGTACCCTTCTTTACTATGTTGTACTTAACAAGGTGTTTATTAATTTTTATTAAAAATTTAAATGAAAAACAAGAGGGCTCAGTGCAAAACACCATGAATTTGGGGAAAGTATTTATATATCTTACAGGAAATAACATTTGGGAGAAGAATGTCTACATGTTTGATGGGGACTGATAAGAGATGCTCAGAGAAGTTGGATAAATTGTTCTGTTTGGCATTGGAAGTGTGTGTGTGCATGTGTGTGTGCGTGTGTGTGTGTGTGTGTAGAAAGAAGAGAAACAGCTAGAAAAGCCCTCAGAGATGTCTTGACTTTTAGTTAAACCCTGTAATGAATTTTATAAAATGCTACCCAGTACTTTTCTGATGATAAGTTTCCATATCACTCTTGTGACTCCAGAGGTTCTGTCATGTCTGGATTTCCCCTGTGTGCCCATACCCAACTAATTGGCATCTGCAGGTGACAGAATAAGGACTGTGCATGCCATCCTCTTCTCAAAAATTAGCCTTTCAGGGTCAGTTTTTCTGCCCCACTTCTTGTGCCCTCCTGAACACCTATCTTGTACTGACCCCAATGCCAAAACCAGCAGCCTTTTATAGCCATGTCAAGTGTTTTCACACACAATATAAATGTTTCCTGCTCTCTGATGTTCAGGCAGGCCATAAAACATATTTAGTATTGTTATTTAAAGTTCAATTTGACCTGAGTCCCTGGTAGCCTGGGGTGAGAAAATTCTAAGGATAAAAAGGTTACTAGTAGTTTTTATGGATCAGGAAAGCTCATTTAAGTGATAAATCTGGAGGACAAGAGTAAAAGTTGTCTATAGATAAGTTATATCATGACAAGATGGTGCCCTGAATAACCCTAATTTACATAAACTATATCACTGTGGAAAAAATGTAATGGTTTTTTCCTTTAAAGACACTTTGAGGTTATTATGAGCCATATTTCCTAAATATTATGGGATTTCACTTGTTTGTTTATGGGCTTATGCCCTAGTCACACAAAGAAGAGTATAGAATTTGAGCCGAGAAAAAGTGAAATCACATTATAGAAGCTACATTTTGAATTCACTTTATTTGAAACTAAAGACAGGTGAGCTACCTAAAATATTCATGGTGTCTTGCTTATCTTTGCCAAAAATGGACTTTGTCAGCACCGAATTCTTGTGACTACCAGTTCTGATCTTTAAAACGCAATACTGTTTGAACACTCTAATAAAAAACTGTGTTCTAAAATTGGTTAGAAGTTTCTTAAGCATTGTAGTTACTCTCTTTAGTCTAAACCCATACCAAAGAAAATGGATTATTCACAGATTGTGTTAAGGTTCTAGGAAAGCATAGAAAAACATATTCTTGAATTCAAGTAGTTAGTGATCTAATTTTGGAATTTAGAAATATAAATACAGTTCAGACTCATAAGGGTTATACTAGAAGAATGTTCACAATCCTAGAAGCATGAAAAAACCATGACAATGCAAGCAATGCCTATGTTGGCCTTTGACGAATGAGAGCTGATCAGGAAAAAGAGTTGCATTAGGGATAGGTCATGAATGAATGTGTATCATGTTATGGCTGCAGAAAAGCACCTGGGAGTGAGGCAATTGTGTGGTGGAGATCAAACCTGAAGCAGAGAACACAGTTACAGTACCACATTGCAAGGCTATAGCAAATATCTGTGTGTGCTCAGTCACTTAGTCGTGTCTGACTCTCTGCAACCCCCCGGACTGTAGCCCACCAGGCTCCTCTGTCCATGGGATTCTCTAAGCAAGAATACTGGAGTGGGTTGTCATTTCCTTCTCCAGGGGATCTTCCCAATCCAGGGATCAACCATAAATCTAAGTAGTAAAATTTACTATCATGTTTAACTTATTTTCAGTATTGGAAAGTCCTTAAAAAAGTAAATGTATTTATTTTAATTGGAGGCTAATTACTTTACAATATTGCATTGTTTTTGCCATACATCATCATGAATCCATGACGGGTGTACATGTGTTCCCCATCCTGAATCCCCCTCCCTCCCCATACCATGCCTCTGGGTCATCCCAGTGCACCAGCCCCAAGCATCCTGTATCATGCATCAAACCTGGACTGGTGCTTCATTTCTTATATGATATTATACATGTTTAATGCCATTCTCCCAAATCATCCCACCCTCTCCCTCTCCCACAGAGTCCAAAAGACTGTTCTATACATCTGTGTCTCTTTTGCTGTCTCGCATACAGGGTTATCATTACCATCTTTCTAAATTCCATGTATATGCGTTAGTATACTGTGTTGGTGTTTTTCTTTCTGGCTTACTTCACTCTGTATAATAGGCTCCAGTTTCATCTACCTCATTAAAACTGATTCAAATGTATTCTTTTTAATGCCTGAGTAATACTCCATTGTATATATGTACCACAGCTTTCTTATCCATTCACCTGCTGATGGACATCTAGGTTGCTTCCATGTCCTGGCTATTATAAACAGTGTTGCGATGAACACTGCGGTACACATGTCTCTTTAAATTCTGGTTTCCTCGGTTTGTATGCCCAGTAGTGGGATTGCTGGGTATAGTGAAGTGAAGTGAAGTGACGTCGCTCAGTCGTGTCCGACTCTTTGCGACCCCGTGGATTGTAGCCTACCAGGCTTCTCTGTCCATGGGATTCTCTAGGCAAGAATACTGGAGTGGGTTACCATTTCCTTCTCCAGCTGGGTCATAAGACAGTTCTATTTCTGGTTTTTAAAGGAATTGCTACAAAGGAAGAATTAGAATGTTTGCAATTCAATTTATAAATGCTTTGAAAATTATTCATTTGATAAATAATTATTAGATATGTGTCATGTAACAGGTTCTGGAGAAGGGAATGACAACCCTCTCCAGTATTCTTGTCTGGAGAATCCCATGGGCAGAGCAGCCTGGCAGGCTACAGTCCATGGGGTTGCAAAGAGTTGGCATGACTGAAGTGATTTAGCACATGTAACAGGTATTGAAAATCCAGAAATATATAAGGATGTGTGCAAAGATTTAGCTATAATGATATTCATCACAGGGTACTTACAACAAAACCTGGAAACAATCAAAGACCCACAGTTATTAGACTGGTTAAAAATAGCAGTTTTTCTGTTTTATACACACACAAATATTTACACACCACCTGTATGAAGAGCCAACTCATTGGAAAAAACCTGATGCTGAGAAAGATTGAGGGCAGGAGAAGCGGGAAACAGAGGTTGAAATAGTTGGATGGCATAATCGACTCAACAGACATGAGTTTGAGCAAACTCCAGGAGATAGTGATGGACATGGAAGCCTGGCATGCTGCAGTCCATGGGTTGCAAAGAGTTGGACACGACTGAGTGACTGAACGACAACAAGTGTGTATATATACAACTTCTCTTTTAAAAGGCACATGAGTTTTGTACATTTTCTTCCATTTTACAAAATATTATGAACAATTTCCATAACTTTGCCATCTGAATATAAATGCATTCCATGATAGTTACAGCATGTATGTATACATATACATGTAATATAGATGTAGGTATTGTGAGGTCATATAAAAACATAGGTACTGTAATTATGATGAATGTATTAATATGTGCTGTGCTGTGCTGAGTCCCTCAGTTGTGTCCAACTCTTTGTGACCCCATGGACTGCAGCCTGCCAGGCTCCTCTGTCCACTCTGTCCATGAGTATTCTCCCAGCAAGAACACTGGAGTGGGCTGCCATGCACTTCTCCAGGGGATCTTCCCAATCCAGGGACTGAACCTAGGTCTCCCACATTGCAGGTGGATTCTTTACAGTCTGATCCACCAGGGAAGCCCATTAAGTAGTATACATAATTTATTTTATAGTAAAAGTACATGAAAACTTCTGAAAATTATTCATATGTTTTTAAAGAAGACAATGTAAAAATATGTACCTTTTTTAAAAAGAAAGGATATATTCCTTACTTACAGAAAAAAATAACAAAGGTTTATACATGACAGTGTGGATTGGTTATAACTGGGTAATACCACTGTGATTTTTATTGTCTGTGTTTTCAATAGTGAACTACATATTTTTGTAAAGAGAAAATGTTTGTTATACCAGATATAGTCAAAACTTTTCCACCTCTATATGAAGTTGCAAAGGCCAATAGAACTCACACAAACTATTCTATGACCTGTGAATGCAAGGTGAAATCTGAAAATATTTGCTTGTGTTTGAATGGGTGACTGTACATGATGGTTATTTACAAACCTTTTGAACCTGAGAAACTGCTGACTATCGATATCTGAATTATACTTCTGTCCACATTATTTCTGCATTTCTGAATATTACCTTAGCAATAGACCAGAGTGGTTTATGTCAGGCTAGATCAATTTGTCTCCAAATTCTTGGCATAGAAATTTGATCCAAAATTCAGATTGCACCAGTCTAAAGAGTATGCACTTAATGTTTCAACGCACACATAGAGTTAATCTGGCCTGTGGAGCCAGTATGTCAGTAAATTGGGAGCTAAATGGTTTCTAATTTCATTTTAATAGTTCTAATAAAATTTAGAGCCCCAATAAATTTAGAGTACCATAATTATAACAAACTATGATTATAAAGAAATTTTATTTTGCATGAAATACAGATTTGTGACCACTTAATAATCAGAATGTACACTTCTAGTGGAAATGTAGTAAACATTATTGTGCTGTATACCTTCTTTATTTTATGGAACACAGCTGTGCTTTGGAAGCCTAACCTAATTTGAATTTTTTTCAGGTAGTTTGTCAAACAATTTAAAAAAATCAGAAAGAAGGAAAACCATTTAAGTTAGGCACCACTGGAATACAATATATTATATTCAATATATACAATACTATATGAAATTTTAATTGCTTTCTCAAATGATTATCAATTTGACTGAACATAGAGTTCATTTATTACAACTTTTCCCCATATAGATTCTATTCACCTATCTTTTCATATATAATATTGTGAAGAGATATCAAGGCTAGTCAGAGATTTTTCCTTCACCAATGAAATTATTTATAAATAAAGTAAATATGTTTATATATTACTTACATTTAAATTATATATTTGCGTATTACTTATAGACATAGTGTTTTACCTAGTTGTCTTTGCCTTCATTAAGCTTTAAACACTCAGATCTTTTAAGCTCAAGCCTTTTTGTACATCAGGAAAATATTCTTCCCTTACATTTATATTTTCTAGAAAACTTGTTTGTGATTTCTTTAGGAAGAGTATTACGTCCCTTTGGCTAAACTCTGTTATTTTAAGTTACTTTTCTCTTTATGTCCTCTCCCCACCCCCCCACCCACCCCCGTAACTAAAAGAATACACTTGTTTTCCATAATATTGATCTGGCTTTTCAGAGTGACCTTAACAACTTTTAATGTAAATTTTAATTTTGTTTTTAGTATCATTAGATTTTTTTAATCTCATAGTTTCTTTTTATTTGTCTGCTTCTCAGTATAATTTTATTCTAGTATATTTTAAAATATATTTTCTCTTCATTGTAAGTACTTTATATTTTATGTTGCACAGTCATGCTATACACAATATACTGTTTAGTGATCTTTTGGGGGAGTTAATTTATTTAACTACTAGAAGTGTCTGACAGCTTAGTGCATAGACATATTTTTTGCCTAGTCACTCAGTTGTGTCTGATTCCTTGTGACCCCTTGGACTGTAGCCCATGAAGCTCCTCAGTCCATGGGATTCTCCAGGCAAGAAAACTGGAGTGGGGCTAAGACATATATATGTATGTATGTATGTATGTATGTATGTATGTATGTATTGGACTGTGAAGAAGGCTGAGCGCCAAAGAATTGATGCTTTGAACTGTGGTGTTGGAGAGGACTCTTGAGAGTCCCTTGGACTGCAAGGAGATCCATCCAGTCCATTCTGAAGGAGATCAGCCCTGGGATTTCTTTGGAAGGAATGATGCTAAAGCTGAAACTCCAGTGCTTTGGCCACCTTATGCGGAGAGTTGACTCATTGGAAAAGACTCTGACGCTGGGAAGGATTGGGGGCAGAAGGAGAGGGGGATGACAGAGGATGAGATGGCTGGATGGCATCACTGACCTGATGGACGTGAGTCTGAGTGAACTCCGGGAGTTGGTGCTGGACAGGGAGGCCTGGCGTGCTGCGATTCATGGGGTCTCAAAGAGTCAGACATGACTGAGCAACTGAACTGAACTGAATATACACTTTCACTGTTCTTAGAGTCTCATTTGCAGATGGATGGTTAATAAATTCATACAAATGTGTATGATCATCTCAGAGCATTTCATGGCTGATTGTGAAATTGAGTCATGGATAGTTCAAGCAGGGAAATGACATATTATTCACTAGTCTTCTTCTCAGCTGAATCAATTTTCTTTACATAATTTCCTTTGTGTTCCAGCATCCAGGTCAGATACAAACTATGGTTGTTTCTAGTCTTCTTAAAATGTTATCCTCATTCTTTCTAAAACATGAAATATACTATAATATATATATACCTATCAATAATATGGGTGAGTTAATTGAATAGAAAAACACTCCTAAATACCACTATCCTCTGTGATTTCATGGTTTGCACAATGCCTTCCAAACCTTTTCTGTATCTTTCAGAATTTTACATAGTAACAAAAAAAGTACACATATATAGTATTCTCCTAGAAGCAATCACAAATAAGGAAAAATGCAAGCTTGTGTTTTGATCAAGAAAGATTTCCCAAGAAGCTGGGACCTAGAAAGTGTGTTCCTCCCTCATGACATAATTTTCTTTCTTTCTACCCAGAGGGGGAGGGAGGCAGGTTAGTGGACCATGGAAAAATTAATTCAGTATTGTCTAAACAGAGTCAAAGTATACAGAAGCTATGCCATTTAGTATGCAAAGCAGCAGCAAACTTGACACAAAACACTGCCTTGAATTCTTTTGTAGGAATAATTGAGACACACTAATGTTGTATGTTTACAATAAGAGTGACATAAAAGTATATCACCAATGAGAGAAGAGTAAGTGTAAACCGATTAATATTATATCATTCAGTTCTTAGTCTTGTCTTTGGATAAAGTTGATTTGCCTTGTCTACTTGTGAGAAGTCCACTATACAGCACAGATAGTGAGATTACAATACTTTATTGAGGATGCAAATACAAAGTAGAATGTATGACAGAATTTCTTCTCAGACCAATTAAATGGAAAGGTCACTTCCATATCACCTAAATAAAAAGAAACCTGCTCAAATAAAACCTTGAAACTTTATGATACTGACACAAAGAAAAGGGAATTGCTAATATTATTTAGGAAAGAAAGACTGAAACAGAAGTGGTCTAAAGGCATTATTCTAGAAATAGGAATGTGGGTGGAGAGGTGGAGGGCTAATTTTCTGTTTAATGTTTACATATAAAATATAAATGGAGTTCCTTCTCCCCTGCACATCCATTTTTATTATAATATAGAATAAATAAAAAGTTACAGTAAGTTTAATGATGTAATTTAGAATTTGAGGGTGAGGGAATATCCATGTATAGTTCTAGAAGTCCAGCATTACTGTTAGTGCTTTCTAATTCTGTTTCATATGCATGTACAATGTAAAAGATATAGGTGGTTTGGGGCATTTTTGCTTTCTTAGAAAATGGCAGAGAGCAGAAGTTGTTGTTTTTCAGTCACTAAGTCCGATTCTTTTTGACCCCATGGAATGAAGCACGACAGGCTTCTCTGTCCTTCATTATCTCCTGGAGTTTGCTCAGACTCATGTTCATCGAGTCAGTGATGCCATCCGAACATCTCATCCTCTCCTGCTCTCTTCTCCTCTTGCCTCAATATTTGCCCTCAGTATTTCCCAGCACTGGGGTCTTTTCCAGTGAGTCAGTGCTTCATATCAGGTGGCCAAAATATTGGAGCTTCAGCATCAGTCCTTCCAGTGAATATTCAGTGTTGCTTTCCATTAGGATTGACTCGTTTGATCTCCTTGCTGTCCAAGGAATTCTCGAGTATTCTTCAGCACCACAGTTCGAAAGCATCAATTCTTCAGGGCTCAACCTTCTTTATAGTCCATCTCTCACATCTGTACATGATAGTTGGAGAAACCATAGCTTTAACTAGATGGACCTTTGTCAGCAAAGTGATGTCTGCTTTTTAATATGCTGTCTAGGTGTGTCATAGCTTTTCTTCCAAGGAGAAAATGTCTTTTAATTTCATGGCTGTTGTCACTGTCTGCAGTAATTTTAGAGCCAAGGGATATAAAATCTGCCATTGTTTCTACTTTTTACTCACCTATTTACCATGAAGTGACAGAGCAAACACCCTCTTCCAGCAACACAAGCGAAGACTCTACACATGGACATCACCAGATGGTCAACACCGAAATCAGATCGATTATATTCTTTGCAGCCAAAGATGGAGAAGCTCTATACAGTCGACAAAAACAAGACCAGGAGCTGACTGTGGCTCAGATCATGAACTCCTTATTATCAAATTCAGACTCAAATTGAAGAAAGTAGGGAAAACCGCTAGACCATTCAGGTATGACCTATATTAAATCCCTTATGATTAAACAGTGGAAGTGAGAAATAGATTTAAGGGCCTAGATCTGATGATAGAGTGACTAATAAACTATGGAATGAGGTTCGTGACATTGTACAGGAGACAGGGATCAAGACCATCCCCATGGAAAAGAAACGCAAAAAAGCAAAATGGCTGTCTGAGGAGGCCTTACAAATAGCTGTGAAAAGAAAAGAGGTGAAAAGCAAAGGAGAAAAGGAAAGATATAAGCATCTGAATGCACAGTTCCAAAGAATAGCAAGAAGAGATAAGAAAGCCTTCTTCAGCAATCAATGCAAAGAAATAGAGGAAAAGAACAGAATGTGAAAGACTAGAGATCTCTTCAAGAAAATTAGAGATACCAAGGGAACATTTCATGCAAAGATGGGCTCAATAAAGGACAGAAATGGTCTGAACCTAACATAAGCAGAAGATATTAAGAAGAGGTGGCAAGAATACATGGAAGAACTGTACAAAAAAGATCTACACGACCCAGATAATCATGATGATGTGATCACTAATCTAGAGCCAGACATCCTGGAATGTGAAGTCAAGTGGGCCTTAGAAAGCATCACTACAAACAAAGCTAGTAGAGGTGATGGAATTCCAGTGGAGCTGTTTCAAATCCTGAAAGATGATGCTGTGAAAGTGCTGCACTCAATATGCCAGCAAATTTGGAAAACTCAGCAGTGGACACAGGACTGGAAAAGGTCAGTGTTCATTCCAATTCCAAAGAAAGGCAATGCCAAAGAATGCTCAAACTAGCGCACAATTGCACTCATCTCACATGCTAGTAAAGTAATGCTCAAAATTCTCCAAGCCAGGCTTCAGCAATATGTGAACCGTGAACTCCTGATGTTCAAGCTGGTTTTAGAAAAGGCAGAGGAACCAGAGATCAAATTGCCAACATCTACTGGATCATGGAAAAAGCAAGAGTTCCAGAAAAACATCTACTTCTGCTTTATTGACTATGCCAAAGCCTTTGACTGTGTGGATCACAATAAACTGTGGAAAATTCTGAAAGAGATGGTAATACCAGATCACCTGACTTGGCTTTTGAGAAATCTGTATGCAGGTCAGGAAGCAACAGTTAGAACTGGACATGGAACAACAGACTGGTTCCAAATAGGAAAAGGAGTACGTCAAGGTTGTGTACTGTCACCCTGTTTATTTAACTTATATGCAGAGTACATCATGAGAAATGCTGGACTAGAAGAAACACAAGCTGGAATCAAGATTGCCAGGAGAAATATCAATAACCTCAGATATGCAGATGATACCACCCTTATGGCAGAAAGTGAAGAAGAACTAAAGAGCCTCTTGTTGAAAGTGAAAGAGGAAAGTGAAAAAAGTTGGTTTAAAGCTCAACATTCAGAAAACAAAGATCATGGCATCTGTTCCCATCACCTCATGGGAAATAGATGGAGAAACAGTGGAAACAGTGTCAGACTTTATTTTTAGGGCTCCAAAATCACTGCAGATAGTGACTGTAGCCCTGAAATTAAAAGACACTTAGTTCTTGGAAGAAAAGTTATGACCAACCTAGATAGTATATTGAAAAGCAGAGACATTACTTTGCCGACTAAGGTCCGTCTAGTCAAGGCTATGGTTCTTCCTGTGGTCATGTATGGATGTGAGAGTTGGACTGTGAAGAAGGCTGAGCACCGAAGAATTGATGCTTTTGAACTGTGGTGTTGGAGAAGATTCTTGAGAGTCCCTTGGACTGCAAGGAGATCCAACCAGTCCATTCTAAAGATCAGCCCTGGGATTTCTTTGGAAGGAATGATGCTAAAGCTGAAACTCCAGTACTTTGGCCACCTCATGTACAGAGTTGACTCATTGGAAAAGACTCTGATGCTGGGAAGGTTTGGGGGCAAGAGGAGAAGGGGATGACAGAGGGATGAGATGGCTGGATGGCATCACTGACTCGATGGACGTGAGTCTGAGTGAACTCTGGGGAGTTGGTGATGGACAGGGAGGCCTGGCATGCTGCAATTCATGGGGTCACGAAGAGTCGGACACGACTGAGCGACTGAACTGAACTGAACTGAAGTTATGGGACTGGATGCTATGATCTTATTTTTTTGAATGTTGAATTTTAAGCCAGTTTTTCACTGTCTTCTTTCCCCTTCATTAAGAGAGTCTTTAGTTCCTCTTTACCTCCTGCCTTAAGGGTGATGTCATCTGCATATCTGAGGTTATTGATATTTCTTCTGGCTATCTTGATTCTAGCTCCTGTTTTATCCAGTTCAGCGTTTTCCATGATGTACTCTACATGTACATCATGGGCTCATGTACATCACGGGCTCATGTACATCACGTACACCAGGGCTCCCCTGGTGGCTCAGATGGTAAAGAAGCTTCCTGCAGTGTGAGAGACCTAGGTTCAATCCTAGGTTGGAAAGATCCCTGGAGGAGGACATGGCAACCCACTCCAGTATTCTTGCCCGTAGAATCCCCATGGACAGAGGAGCCTGGTGGGCTACAGTCCAGAGTTGCAATGAGTCAGACACGACTGAGTGACTAAGCACAGCACTATACATATAATTTAAATAACCAGGATGACAATATATAGCCTTGTCGTACTCCTTTCCCAATTTGGAACCAGTCCGTTGTTCCATGTCTGGTTCTGTTACTTCTTGACCTGCACACAGGTTTCTCAGGAGACAGGGAAGTTGGTCCCGTAATCCCATCTCTTGAGGAATTTTCCAGTTTGTTGTGATCCACACAGTCATAGGCTTTACAGTAGTCAATAAAGCAGAAGTAATTTTTTTTAATTCCCTTGTTTTTTCTATGATCCAGTGGATAAACATTATATTCAACAGATAACTTCTCCTGCCATATTTTCTAATAAAAGTGATCTATGAACTGATGCCACATTCTCTCCAAATACTTGCTGCCAATTCATTGTTTTCTGAGTCATATCAACCAAAAAAAAGGTGTGGGTTTTAATAAGCTCATTTTGAAACCTTTTAACATTAAATAATAAATACTTGCTGTAAGAAAATACCAGGTGAAACTGAGTGTTTTCAGGTGCAAACAGGAATTTGTATTAAGAATGATAATTTGGGTGAGAAGCTAAAAACTAGAACTGAAAATCTCTAAGCGTGTGTTCTCAGGGAAAGAAAATGTTAAAAACATGAAGACTGCTAAGTAATGGCAATTTTAGTGGAATCTGTCACAACCTGCACCAATCCGTTTATTTGTTATCACCCTGAGTCAGTGCTGAGAAATTCTTCCATTGTGGCAGTTGCTACATTTATAAACTTAATGTGCAACAAGCCTTTTATCTGGATTATTTGATAATTTTCCTGTAACATGTTGGAGAGCATCAATGATGTAAGGGATATTGCAATTACTAGATTAGTTGGCATTATTCTCAAAAACTTTTGATGTTCTTTTAGAGAGAGAAAGCATGTATGAGTCAATTGCTTATTTGTTTGTTTGTACTTAAAGATATTCTAAAGGTCCAGATTTCCTTCCCAGACAAGCAGATGCAGATGAAGTAAGGCTTGCTGAAAGGCTTAGTGAGGGCTGTACTTCTAGACACCGAGACTGGAACCTGAAGGGAAGTAGGAACACGGCTTTGGGGAAAAAAAAATAGTATGGGGGAAAAACTGTCCTGTAGATATTCTAGCAAAGACCGACCCGCAAAAGCATGCCACTAAACACCGAAAGAAGGCCGGGCCAAGAGGAAGAATTAGGTTTGTCAGCAAGACTTGGGCAGGTAGGGTCAGGAGGGAAAAAGAGGAGAGTGCCTGAGGCAGGGAGAAAAGAAAAAAAAGTAACTTGTTGATTTTGATGCTCTGTCACTCAGACTCCAAGGTCTAAGCACCTAATGTAAGCCACACCTTATTTTTGTCCCAGGTTACTGAGTTAAGCTTGTCGTCATGTCTGTGGTTTGACGGCAGAAAGGACCAAAATTACAGTGAGTTTTCATAAATGTGCCTGGAGTTTAAAAGGTAGTGAATTGACAGTTTTCACACCATGAATTTGAGTTTATCAGACTATTTAGCTATAGATGGTGACTTTGTAATAAAAAGCAAATCAGAAAGCCTAGATGGCATTAGGTGTGGTTCCTTTTCCAACAATTTTGCCTAAAATGCAGGAACATTTTAATTATATCTCTGGTCACTGATCTTGTTAGAATTGTGCTAAATTTTCTAATTTCTAAATGGGGCTGCAACACATTTGAATAATTTTTGTCTGTTTTCCTTATATATTTTAGGAGGAAGTTTCAGTTTTATTCTCTTGATATCTGATTAGATTTTCTAGCATCAGTTTTCCCTTCAATCCATTTAAATCAATTTGTTGAGGACAGCTGAAAGTCAGAATTTCCTCATTCCAGTCCTAGACCACCTTTCCAGCTTCAGCTTTTTAAAAATGAGGCAAAACAGTTTCATCTTATACAACATATAACATCAGGTTCAGTTGTACAACATAACATTTGTACACACTGTAAAATGACCACCACAGTAAGCCTATTATAACATCATCATACAATTACACAATTTTCTTTTCTTATGTAACTTTTAAGATCTCTTATCAAATTTCAAATATATCAGTATAATATGGTATTAACTATAATCACCATGCTGTATATTACAGCCCCATGATTTATTTTGTAACTGAAAGTTGCACTTGTCAACTCTCTTCACCCATTTTACCCATCCTCTATCTCTGGAAACCACCAGAATGTAGGTTTTGTGTTTTGTTTTAGATTCTACATATAAGTGAGATCATATGGTATTTGTCTCTTTCTGACTTATTTCACTTAGTGTAAGTTCCTCAAAGTCCCTCCATATTGTTGCAAATGGCAAGATTTCCTTCTTTTTATGGCTGGATAATAGTTCAGTGTATGTATGTGTGATAGTTTCTTTATCCATTCATCCATCAACAAACACTTGTTTCCGTATCTTGTCTCCACATGCTAATAGGAATACAGTTTAACACTTTTTTTTTTCTGTACCTTGTATATTTTAAGAAAGGTCAAGCATGTACCATGTTCTAATTTTTCTATCCTAACAGTTTGGTATTATCAATTTCACATTATGAAAAAGGCATAATAAATAGGTTATATTTGACATTTTTATAGGATTTTGAGAAATTAAAATTAGACCCCAAATAGCAAAGTTATTCTGGCTCACTTCCTTAGTCCGAAAATAAGGGGCAGGAAGGGTGTTCTGAAACTGTTGCCATTCAGAGTGGAAAAGCTTTATCCTACATAAAGTACAGTGGAACACAGGTGTGGATACTAAAAAATGCTACTGTGAGAAGATCCTTGCCTTTGTCAGAGAATAATGATCGTCTGTACAAATTATACAGGTATATCTTTGATATACTAGATTGCAGTCTTTTTCAAATTGCAACTGGAAGATCTCTAGGGATACATTCTCAGGTCTGTAATGCTTTCTGGGTTAAATGTTAGTGCTTTTATTTTGGTAAGTTTAAAAATAAGGACATATTTGGGGCTCATTGCAGCAACTTGCATCTTAAGCACTGCATGGTGATCTCACTTATATTGGGTGGCCCAGGAAGTTTATTTGAATTTTTCCTTAACGGGTTTTCCTGTAACATGTTAAGGAAAAATCTGAATGAGCTTTTGACCAACCCAATACATCTATAATTCTCTTTAGCATGAACTGGAGGTATTTTAATAGGATATGAAATTAAAGTATTCTTCATATAGACACCTAGTAGGTGATGAGAAAATGACACTATAGCATGCTCTGCAAGGTTTTATGATGGTGAAGAGTGAGGAAAATGGTGAGAAAATGATTCATTACAAGATTTATGTTAACATGCTGCTCTTCAGATAATATCAGAGTCTCACCCTAAGCAGTAACTATTTCACCTTTATCTGCATCAGTTCAGTTCAGTTGCTCAGGTCGTGTCCGACTCTTTGAGACCCCATGGATTGCAGCACACCAGGCCTCCCTGTCCATCACCAGCTCCTGGAGTTCACTCAAACTCACGTCCATCGAGTCCATAATGCCATCCAGCCATCTCATCCTCTGTGGTCCCCTTTTCCTCCTGCCCCCGATCCTCCCAGCATCAGAGTCTTTTCCAATGAGGCAACTCTTTGCATGAGGTGGCCAAAGTACTGGAGTTTCAGCTTTAGCATCATTCCTTCCAAAGAACACCCAGGGCTGATCTCCTTTATTTTTTTCTATTGCAATTTTTAAATTGGAGGTTAATTACTTTACAATATTGTATTGGTTTTGCAGGATAGAAAATCAACACACAGAAATCCCTTGCATTCCTGATCTCCTTTAGAATGGACTGCTTGGATCTCCTTGCAGTCCAAGGGACTCAAAAGTCTTCTCCAACACCGTAGTTCAAAAGCATAAATTCTTCGGCCCTCAGCGTTCTTCACAGTCCAACTCTCACATCCATACATGACCACAGGACAAACCATAGCCTTGACTAGACGGAATTTTGTTGGCAAAGTAACATCTCTGCTTTTCAATATGCTGCCTAGGTTGGTCATAACTTTCCTTCCAAGGAGTAAGCGTCTTAATTTCATGGCTGCAGTTACCATCTGCAGTGATTTTGGAGCCCCCAAAATAAAGTCTGACACTGTTTCCACTGTTGCCCCATCTATTTCCCATGAAGTGATGGGACCAGATGCCGTGATCTTTGTTTTCTGAATGTTGAGCTTTAAGCCAACTTTTTATTAGATGTTACTGAGCTAAACTTGGTTTTGTGGTGTTTGTGCTTATTTTGTATTTTTTATTTTACTGTTTTATGAAAATGGAGGGCAAACAGGGTTCATCTCAAAGTTATGTTCATATTTAAGAATATGGAAAGGATTTTCTTTCAAATAATTTTATATTTTAAAATAATATTTTTTAAACAGTAGTGTAGTTGAAAGATCATGAACCTTGAAGTAAAGACATTCTCAAATTCTGATTTTGTGGCACCATAGTTGAGGTAAGGTAACTTCTCTCTTTGTGCCTGTTTTTATCATCTGAGAATGATCACAGGAACTTTGTTGTTAAAATAGTTAAGAGATGAAACCATGTGCAGTCAATATGCTTGTTCTCCTCCTTCCTTTTCTCTCTTTATTCTGAATCTACATTTCACCTTCTAACCTTCTCACCAGCAACCCACCAGGAGAGCGCATGGCCCATCGACTGGCAGCACAGTGCATTTTTGGTCTATTTAGCCCTAGTGGAAATTACTTGAGAGAGGGAGTGGAAGTTATGGCTAATGCACTGGAATTATTTATAAAAGTAAATTACTCATGCTGTTTCTAGTCCCCAAAAACACAGGTAATCAGGATGTACTTAACATCTGCCTCCTTAGGCTGAGCTGGAAGCAATCTAAAGATAAAAGTCTCTTTTTTCTCAAATTAACATCTGCCTTGAATTTTTAATACTAAGTAATTAGCAATAAAGCAAACTTCTATACCTGTTACTAACAGATTTGAAATTATCTTTTTGATTAAAGTTGGTATGAAATAAAAACCTTTCAACTTTGGAATACAATGGTTTAAACAATTTATATACTGTTCACACCTATAGAAACAGAATAGCAAGTAATAAGATAATAAAAGGGCTGACACTATCAATTCTTTTCTTTGGAGGAAAAATCTCTAGCGTGAAATTTTCAATTATAAAATTTTGCTGTGAGACTTCATTGTTACATAACAAAATCCTGCATGGTTACATGTAACATGACAAAAAGACTGCATGTTTACATGACAAAATGTAACAGTAACTTTTCAGAGTGAATATGAGTTAATCTATCTCATTCTAGTTAGTTTGATAATCCACACAGCGTGGTAATGATTAATACCATGGTCTGGTCCATCTTTTTTATGATTCCTTATACTCATTTATTTGGAAGGAAAGTTATGACCAACCTAGATAGCATATTGAAAAGCAGAGACATTACTTTGCCAACTAAGGTCCGTCTAGTCAAGGCTATGGTTTTACAGTAGTCATGTATGGATGTGAGAGTTGGACTGTGAAGAAAGCTCAGGGCCGAAGAATTGATGCTTTTGAACTGTGGTGTTGGAAAAGACACTTGAGAGTCCCTTGGACAGCAAGGAGATCCAACCAGTCCATTCTACAGGACATCAGTCCTGGGTGTTCTTTGGAAGGACTGATGCTAAAGCTGAAACTCCAGTACTTTGGCCACCTCATGCGAAGAGTTGACTCATTGGAAAGACTCTGATTCTGGGAGGGATTGGGGGCAAGAGGAGAAGGGGACAATAGAGGATGAGATGGTTGGATGGCATCACCAACTCAATGGACAGGAATCTGGGTGAACTCCAGGAGTTGGTGATGGACAGGGAGTCTTGGCGTGCTGCAGTTCATGGGGTCGCAGAGTCAGAAACGACTGAGTGACTGAACTGAACTGACTGATACTATTTAGCAAATAAGCTTTGTGATCAATGCATTAATAGGTTGATGAGCTCTAAAGAGACGCACTCAGCTGTTCATAATCTACTAGAACTAAGACTTGTGTTCAATTACTACACTTTTGGATTTTTTGGGGGGAGGGGGATGCCATTTGAAGGTAATGGGAATAGAGAACCCAGAGGTGGTGACTTTTGAGCAGAATCTTGAGGAATGGGTACACTGTTGGTAGGATGATGTAGTGACTATTCCACATAGACGAGCATAAGCAAAACATGAAAAGGGCTGTGTTCAGGAGTGGCAACTGTTGCAGACTGGGTATAGTAGAGATCCTTCATAAAAGCATTTACTTTAAGATAGGCTGTAACTCCTCTAAGTGGGTGATTAGAGAGCTTAGAATGCCAAAATGTTTACATAGGGTAGCAAATGTGCACTAGGACCAATATGCAGAATGGAACAAGAGTGAACACTGAAGTTTAAAAGAACTTTAGATGCTTAATGACCATCGACAAACAAGAGCTCATCCTGTAACCTGCATAAGAAAAGATGTAAAGAATTGTGTTTTCTTTCAGGCCACTGAAGAAAATTCTGATCCTTATTAACAAGAAAAGGGACAGCTTCTGCATACCATTCTGTCATAGCTTTAGGGGCTAGTAACCATAACATTTCACTAGATCCTTAGACCTAATTGGCAATCTGTTCTCTACAATGGAATTAAATATATCATTCCTTGCTCTGACCCATGCATCACAAGAATCTTGCCAATGCAAAATATGTTTTCTCAGCTCCAGGTACAAAGCATTAAGTATACCCAACTCATAGTTTGTTATATAATAATGGCTAGGAATATGGCTCTTCAGCCACACAGTGTGAGTCTAAATTCTGCCTCTACTCATTTCTAGTTGTATGACTTTGAACAAATTATTCAAGTTTCCTGTCTAGAGTTGAGAATAAACACGGAGTTGGGAACCGGAGGAATATTAGATAATGTGGATATTTTCTTGATACAAACAACAAAAAGTGACAGCTTCTTAAGCCATTTGCCATGTGGAATCTAAAACCAAAAATTCTACCTTGTAATATTAAAATCACCAGTCTTCCTGTAATTAGAATGGCTATTTTACCCATCCATGATTTTTTAATGTGGATATATTGGTCACTGAAAAATACCATTCATTGAGTTACACAGATCTTCAAAATGCTAATACATCTCATACTAAAACATTAAAAATAACTCCATGTTAACTTTGCCACCACTGGTATCAGAAAAGTCTTTAGTAATTGAACTGATATCAGGCTCAAAACGAGGAATACAAGGTTGCCAATATTCTAATTTTCATTTCAAATCTACAATTATTTGAAACATGTATGTTAGGTTCTTGTGACAGGCTCACTTTGTTCATTTTGAGAAATGTCTAACAAATACCAACAGTTTGTCTTAAGTTATCTTTTCAAGTAAAAGTGGAATTCCATGAAAAAAGTTTCTTCACCCAACTGAAATAATTGAATTTCTGCAAAATAACCATCATGTTTTGATATGCAATGTTAAGTGCTTTATACATAATTCACATTTAATCACTGAGATTATTAGACATGTACTCAGGAAGTTGAGATATAAAATAACTCTTACAGCTTCATTAAATACACTCAAAATGCCATTTTAAAAAGTTCAAGTGCATGGTAGTGAATGCAGTTGGTACTACTTATACCACGTGGCCTTAATTTAAACTAAAGTGACAGCAGTTTCACCTACCGTTTTGCACCATTCATGCAAATACTGAACATGTGAATAACAAGTTCGTTCATTTTGCATGTGATTCTGTTAACTGTACATTCCAAGGGCTTCCCTGGTAGCTCAGCTGGTAAAGAATCTGCCTGTAATGCAGGAAACACAGGTTTGACCCCGAGGTTGAAAAGATCCCTTGGAGGAAGGCATGGCAACCCACTCCAGTGATCTTGCCTGGAGAATCCTCATGGACAGAGGAGCCTAGCGGGCTACCATCCATGGGGTTGCATAGTTGAACACCACTGAGCGACTAAGCACAGCACACTGCAAATTATTTCTCAGAATCTGTGGTTTTTGTTTTCCTGTCTTTTGAAGAGATTTTCAATGTAATGTTTCTCTTTTTTAATGGCTTTTATCCTAGGAAATCTTTGCCTAATCTGTGTCTTCTAAAAGTGTTGTGACTATTAACTTTTAGGTCCATGACTCATTTTTAGTTATTTTTCATGTATGTTGTAAAGGGCGAGTGCTTGTTTTCCATATATGTCAGCTCCATCTGTTGAAAAAAATCTGAAAATGACTTATTTTTATAGATGTTAGATTGTTTGCTAATATTTTCAGGATTTTTGTTCATGAGGACCATTGTCCTGTAATTTTCTTGTTTTGTAATGTCTTGGTCTAGTTCTAATATCAGAACAAGGCTGACTTCATGAAATAAGTTGGAACTATTTCTTCCCCCTCCATTTTCTGAAATATTTTGTGTAATGATGACTGGAAGAAATAACAAGAGAAACTATATGGTTTTGGAGTTTTCTCTGTGGGAAGATAATAACTTCAACTGTATTCATAGTATTTGAGGCTATTCAGACTTTGTCTCTTCTTGTGGCAGTTCCAGTGATTTTTATTTTCCTAATTTTCCCACTTTGTTCTAAGTTGTCAAACTTACTGACATAAAAATGGTCATAATTTGTATCCTTAATTAAGATCCATAGTGGCAACTCTTCTTTCTTTCCTGGTATTAGTGATTGGTAGTTTCTCTGGTTTATTTGATTGGTCTAATTAGAGATCTACTGATTCTGTTGCTCTTTTGAGAAACAAATGTTGATTTCATAGATTTTTGTCTTATTTTTTTCTCTTATAAATTGTTTTTACCCTCTATTATTTCCATCTTTTTAATTTCGGTTTGCTTTATTCTTATTTATCTAGAATAAAGATTAAGGTAGGTAATAAAGAATATCTACCAAAAGCCTGTAACTAACATATTCAGTGGTGAAAGACTGAAAAGCTTTCCTCCTAATTCTGAGAAAAGGCAAATATGCCAGCTCGCATCACTCTTACATACAACGTGGAGCTGAAACCAGTGAAATAAGACAAGGGAATAAAAAGATAACAGATTAAAAAGAAGCAACTTCGTTAATTTGCAAATGACATGACTGTGGGAGTGCTGGCCTGTTAAATTACTCCACCATATATTGTAGAAGAGGGATTCTCTCATCTTTACTTTGGAATTTGCTGTTAGCATACCTGAAACCCCAATAACAAAAAAGCAAGGAATCCTTTCTTTGAATGTTTGAGGTTTTTCCCTAAGTTTCACATGGTATATATTAGTCATCCAGACATCTCGTAAATTTACTATGTATAACAAATGCAGATGTTCAAGCTATCAGAGAGGTAGTGTATAAATAGGTTCTGGAGACTAACAGTAAGATCTGTATTTGGGCTCTGCTAGTCACTAACTGTATTAACACAGTGGGCAAGTTTCTTAACCTCACGGTTCAATTGAGTTTCCTCAGTTATATAGTGCTAATGATAACAGTACTTACCTCATTGGACTATTATGAGAATTAAGTGTGAAAACATGAATGAATACAGTGTCTGATGTATAGAAAAAGCTCAAATACTACTCATATTACTGTGAAACAAATGTTCCCATTCCCCTTAATGTGTTCCCTCTAATTAAAGAATAATGACAACATTACTCACAAAAGTTTAATACATTAGAGGATTTCCATCAAAAAGCAAGATTATATACATAGACAAAAATTGGAAAAGCAAACAAATAGAAAATTTGCTGGCAGTGGCAAAGGAAAGAAAATTAGCACTTATGGTAAAACAGTTAATCCTACAAATTACTTACAAAAATTATAATATAGAAATTAAATACCATTTTATAACTAGTAAATTAGAATCATTATAATTAACAGCCACTGCTGACCAGGTTGGAGTCAACAGGTATACTATATTGACAAGTGTGAATTAATTCTTTTTGGCAAACAATTTGCAATACATTTGGAAAGAAATCTCATGAAATTGATGGGCTACATTTCATGGGGTCACAACAGTTGGACATGACTTAGTGACTAAACCACCACCACCATACTTACATCTACTGTATACAATACTGGACTTTCCTGTAACTCAGCATTTATAGCTTTGTCTCCTCCAACAGAGGACAGAACTAATTCCATATTCAATCTTTCCAATGTGCCCTACAGTTACCTGGGTGTTACCTGACATCCTCAGCTATGTATGAGGATGAAGGATGAGAAATATTAAACCCAAGACCAGGAAGTATGAGCATATACTAGGAAAAGGATACCAAAAGGAACAAAAACTCAAGTAGTAAGAAGAAATGTGGGGCCAAAATAACATACCTGAGGTCAAGTTAAATCACGTCAGAACTTTCAAGATTTGGAGTTTGGAAGACATGGTTCTAGGGATAAACTAGGAGATACTAAGAATCTTATCAATAGTATTCTTATGCTGTTTGTTAGCGCCATCTTTGCAATCTTAAAAGGAAATGCATGGTTTTGAATTGGAAAACAGAGGACACTAAGAAATAGTCTTCAAATTTTGAGTCCTTTTGGTAGAACAGATGAATCTATTTATTTACATATGTATCTGACTAAAAAGATTAATTTGGTTTAGTCTGCTGGCTCTATATTCTTACTCACCAACAGACTGTTATTATGTTATTATGGATTATGAAAAGGCTAACAAAATCTCTGACCATATTAGGAGACTTCAGATAAACCTGCAGCAGAGAGCACCATGCAGAGGATACCTTTCTCCCAAGCTCTTATTAAAAATACTCATAAAGACCAAAAAAAAAAAAAGGAAGACTGCACAGACCAATGACTAAGCATAATAGGATATTCAAACATCATTAAAATAACAGGAATCTTTTAAAACTCTGCTTTCTATTTGAGTCTAAATCAGGGACCTGGCACTGTCCTCAAGGAACTAAACACAAGTAGCTCAGTGCATGCCTAACAGCTTTCTTTGTGTTCCCTCTGTTGGTCCAGCTGCTTGCTATATGATTCTTCCTTACCTGAACGACATTATTAGCAACAGAAAACACTAATCTTAACTTAGGAATTAGCTATTAAAACTGATTATCAGCTATATTTATTCTGCAATTTAATTTCATCTGCTTCTTGGTAATTTTGCTCTTACATACAAAATTTACCACCAACTATGTATCTCAGGCTCCCTAATATAGAAAAGACTTGTGTAAGAAAAAAAGCACTTGGTGACATACATAAAATCACAATTACAGTAATTGGACCATAGTTAACACTGATTCAGAAAAGAGGAATTTATGCTCAGTTATAAGTGATTATATAAGGAAGAGAAAATGGGTTAGGTAACAATATTAAATTTTTATATAAACAACATAAATCCCAAGTTCTTATAAAGTGTATATTTAAAAAACAGGTCAAGGTGAAGGAGTGAATCTTTACTTTTAACTTCAGGTGTGATCATTTAGGTCTTTTGATCTGGATTCGTTTTCCTTTGGAACTTTTCCATTTTGACACTGAGTAAATCTGGCTACTGTAGAAACACCATCCACAAACTTGGTTTTGAAAAGGACGTTTGCATTGTTGAACATACCTTCTTTTAGGGATACCACAATGAACTTAAGGGAAAAAGGAAAACATAAAAGAAAAATTTGTAGCATCCTTGAAGTTCACTCTTTTTATACTGTGGTTAAGAAATCATTTGGAAAAAATTTGATTTTGCTATCTCTTTAAATGCTGGGTTCCAAGCAAATGCACATAATAAATAGTTACCATTAGGCACCTAAATGAATTCTTTCCATATGCAGTTTTAGGAGTCTCTTAATTTTACTGTGAGTGCTTCATTACCCAAGTTACTATTTCCTGCTGGTTGACTGCTTGTTGCTATCTTCTCCAGTTAGTATCAACTGTCTTACTGCTAGCTCTAAATGCCAGTTATCTGCTAAAAACCTGCCATAAAAATACACAATCTATGATAACTGTAAAAGAAGCCCCCAGAGCTGTTCAACGCTTCATCTATTTGGTAGCCCTAGTTACTGCAGCTGGGAGAAGGAAATGGCAACCCACTCCAGTGTTCTTGCCTGGAGAATCCTAGGGATGGGGAGCCTGGTGGGCTGCCGTTTCTGGGGTTGCACAGAGTCGGACACGACTGAAGCGACTTAGCAGCAGTAGCAGCAGTTACTGCAGCAACAGTTCAATAAAAAACTGTTTTTAGCTTTAAGGGTTTTTCTCTGCATTTTAGGAGGAATGAAGAGAATATCCATCAAGCGACACATGACTTTCTGATATATTTTCCAGGTACATCTTTGAAACAGTCTTGTTTTGATTGTGCATCTTCTGGCAGCTAGCTAGAGAAAATAATTAACCTAAATAATTCCAAGTGACAAAAAAAATAAATTCCTCTTCATGCTATAACCTGCAATTATAATTCCAGGCTCTTTAATAAGAGATGAAAGCCTCTTTCCTTCTGGAACCATTTGAATACAATTATATATTTAAAGAGATATACAACACCTTGGTATTCCTCAATCCTGAATTCCTTATATATATTGACCACTACTAAAGAATTGGTTCTTACCTGAGAATGTGTGAAATGAGTACGCAGCATATGGCCAATATTCTGAGTATGAGAAAGATCCAGGGCTGCATCGACCTCATCCAGGATGTAGATTGGGGCAGGTTTGAAAAGGAGCATGGACAGGATTAATGACAGAGCCACTAAAGACCTGAGAAAAGAAGGATGAAAGAAACACCATCAAAACTCGATTTTACCACTTTTTACCAAAGCGCTGAAGCAAATCTGCTATCCTATTATTATGAAGAGTGCTGATTTAGCTGGAAGATAGTTATAGAAAAAAGAATCTTAAGTTTCAAACTTGAAAACTTTTGTTGTATTAAAGTGTTTCTTTTAGTTTAGCTTTCCATTCTTCCTTCTCTTCACTGAGTGTTATTTTGAATAGAACAGTTTTACGTTCTTCTTTCTTGTCAGATAATTAGAATGTTAATTTAGCATCTAATCTTAAGAGACATCATATTAGTGTTAATAGTTTTTCCTTTCCTTCCTCAAAACTTTTCAGT
This sequence comes from Nanger dama, assembly GCA_917880005.1. NCBI lineage: Eukaryota > Metazoa > Chordata > Mammalia > Artiodactyla > Bovidae > Nanger > Nanger dama. The sequence goes on along the minus strand of CAKJTW010000025.1, from coordinate 20,204,108 downwards.
TCTTTTACATCCCTTTTAACTCTAACAGATTTTGTTCTAATCTGGTATGAAGAAATACAATACTGCTCATAATATTTTTTCTTAAGCATTTCATTAAAAATCTTTAGTTACTGTAATATAAAACATTTATAATTATTTAAAAATAGAATTAAAATTACAGTAACAGTTGTAACACACTTAACTCTATAACTTCAGATATCTTCTAGCATGTGGCACTAGAGTAAACAGTCTAATGCTTACTTTATTCCAATAGGGTATTTATTAAGAAACATGTAAGTGGGGGAAAATGTGTGTAGAAGAAGAGGGGGTCTAGGAAAGTAAAACCAAATTTTCTAGCAAAGGAAAGGAATGAAACAGTACCATAAAAAGCAAACAAGCTGAACAGGGTAGCTGAGGTCATTAATGCGACCTAAAACTACTTTTCAATGGCTTTCTCTGTGCCGAATATATAAGGCATTGAGCTTTCAACTTACTCATTCAGGAGGGGGAAAAAAAGGCTCACCAAGAGTTAAACTACTATGCCAGAGTGTGGTATATCTGAAAATAAGTTTATATTGTCTTAATTATGGAAATAATTTTTAGGTTTCAGTAAGAAAAATAAGCCAATATTCTATATTTTCCTCAAAAAATTTTTCGAGGACTTTGGCAAAAACAATGAAAGAATTTGGGATCTATACTGTGGAATTTAATTTTGATTGACCAGGAAGCAGAAGCTGTCTTTTTGATTCTTAGAACACTTAGGAATTTTATCAACAGTGAAAAATAAACAGTGGACTGCTATTCATAAAAATGACAAAAGATCTCATAAGAGAAATGAACAGATCTTAGTATTTTCTACATCCAAAGGAGAAGAGTTCCATGACAGCAAAGAGCACATGAGAACAATCAAGGAGTATGGACTGTATATCCTGCAGGGGGAGAATACAAAATTAATACACATCTTCAATTATATGAATAGTCACAATTTTCTCTCAGAGGTTTTTAATCATTTGGCTCTCTGCAGGTAAGGAGTGAGGCCAAATGATCTTTTAAAGTTTCTCTCAGTATGCTGTCTGAATCACTGTGTAAGGCTGGAGAAACTTTCTTAAAGTCCAGAACATATTATTTCCAGTACTCTTCATTGTCATGTAGATCCAAGTTTCCATTTATATTTTCCTTTCACCAGAGAACTTCCTTTAACTTATACAGCTCTACTGGAATTAAATGCTTCCACCTTTTGTTTTTCTGATAACATATACTGCCTTCAATATGAAGACTATTTCTACATACAGAATTCTAGGTTATCACGTTTTCTTTTAGCACTTCACAGATGTTGTTCCAGACTTCTGGCTTGCATAGTTTTTGACAAGTCTAAAGTCATTCTTATCTTTGTTTCTTGGCATTTAATGTGCTTTTTAACCTCTGGCTGCTTTTAGGATTTTTTTCTCCTAATCCTGGTTTTCAGCAACTATGTATGACATGCTTTGCTGTGTTATTGTATGTGTAGGAAGCGAGTGCATACATTTATCCTACGTGTGAAAGCGAAGTGTTAAGTGTTAGTTCCTCAGTGGTATCTGATTCTTTGCCGCCCCCACGGACTGCAACCCACCAGGCTCCTCTGTCCATGGAATTCTCCAAGCAAGAATTCTAGAGTGGGTAGCCATTCCTTTTCCAAGGGATTTTTCCTGACCCAGTGATCCCAGCTCTCCTGCATTACAGACAGATTCTTTAACGTCTGGCCACCGCTTATCCTAACTGGGGTTCACAGAAATCAAGTATGTGGATTTACAGAACTCATCAAATCTGAAAAATCTGGGCTGTTATTTCTTCAAGTCTCTTGTTTTACCTCTTCCTCTCTTTGAAATTCCAATAATATGTATGTCAGAGTACTCAATATTGCCCCACAGGTCACTGAAGCTCTAAGTTTGACTTTAATAGTTTATTGCTATGTTTTCAAATTCACTCATGTTTCTTTTAATCTTGAATTTCTTATCAATCTCAGGCAGAGAACTTTTCCTTCCAGGTTTGTTTTTTTAAAAATCTCTAGAAGTTTCACTGGCATCTTCTTTAATAGTTTCCATTTCTCTTGCCTTGTAATCTTTGGACATACTTAATGTAGCTCTCTTTAACTTCCTGTCTGCTAGTTTTATCATCTGTCACTTCTGGGTCTGTTTCTCCTCTAAGTTATAAATCACATTTTCTTGATTTCTGCCTAGTAGTGTTTATTAGATGCTGAACACTGTGATTATGTTGTTTACAGTCTCAACTTTGTGGTCTGTCTTTAAATAGCATTAGGCCTGCAATTAACCTTTGCTAAGGTGTGTCTAGAATAGCCTTCACTTTAGGGACGGTGCAAACATAATGCCGTGATGTATTTCCCTGGGACTTCCTCAAATTCTCATGCTTCCTTCATTTAGTAAGACTACTGGGCTTTGTGTGGGTTTCCCTCCCTGCATCTGCAGTCAAGAATTACTCCTAGGGAGAAAGCTAGGGTAAACACTGGACTCAGCATTTTGTTTCTTTTCTCTCAGGATCATACTCTTGGGTCATTCACTTTCCAGTATCTGAAAATAATTGTTTCTCATGTATTTGGTCTAGTTTCCTAGATGCTAATCCTTATTTCTACTTTGTTGCCTATCATTTTAGTCAAGTGTTCTAATCAGAATTCATAGTCTCACAGATTAGGCTCCTTAAATTCTACATGCAAATATAGAAAAGCAAATCTGAAATAAAATTGGGAGGCAAAGAGTTGATGGATTATAATAAAATAAGAGGAATTATTTCAAAGGGAACACTCACTCACCTCTGACCACCACTAAGTTCAGTTAGGTTTTCTTTCCAAGTATTTCCTAAGGCAACCTTAAACTCCAGACCATCCAACACAGTCTGCCCTTCTGGTGGTGCGAGCATAGCATTAGCACCAGGCAAAAGAGAAGAAAAATAGATCCAAAGTCCTTGTTTACCTGGATGAAAAAATGATTTATATCATAGAAGATTCTCCAAGAAAAATCAAATGACATGTATATTTGCAAATCAGCAGGTGAATTTTGTTATCTGTTACTCTTGTTTTGAGGTTGGCAAATTATGGTCCATATGACAAATCTGGTCATGCCCATTCATTCATGTATTTTCAATAGCTGCCAGAAATACAACATCGCAACATTAGAGCCCAGTGGTTGCGACAAGAGTATAAGGCTGTGATATATTTATGTGTCTCTTCACAGAAATCATTTACTGAGCTTTGCTCAAACTCTGAGGGGAAACTACAGGCTGTACCTCTAACACTAAGATGAAGTTTGATACAACAGGTGCCCATGGTTGCAGGAATCCTCAGACACACAATTGGGTAATATAGGAGGTTGAATTTTGAGCTGGAGGAGAAAAACTTTTTTTTTGGTATAATTTGTTTTCTGTTGACTGATATGGTAAGACAGGCCTATCAGTATCAGCTAACTTTAAAAAGCTTAAGATCAGAGTGAAGTCTAGGAGAAAAAGAGGCATGAAATCAAAACAGATCTGTTAAAGGTGTTTAATGGTTCTTTTCTATACTTTTCACAGATTGTCAAGGGACAGGAACAGGACTGAGGCCCAAAAGAAAAGAGCTGAAGAAGCTATTTGGCCTATCCCCATAAAGTTGCAGCAGGAGATTACACAGAGATTTAGGACCAATATTCTAGGCGGTAACTGAGTAATTTCTGTGCATACACACTTGAGAATTCAGCCATCTGTCTTTAGACATGACTAATAATCTTAGAGGTTCACCAGAAAAAATTGAGTGTATACATGCATGCACACCGCCCCGCCAACAAAGATATATGACAGCCAAGTTCTCCATTCAAGTATAAAATTCAAATGCAAGTACATATTTTATGAATATCTGTAGTAATAAGGAAATCTCTTAAATAGTCTCCTAAATATAAATTTGCTAAGGAAAACATATTTTAAGAACTGCACACATGCTAATAGCCTACACTACACAGAGAAAGTAGATTCTAGTTTTATCTAGGATAGACTTCCAGAGCTACACAAGGTTCAATACAATGGGGAGAGGTCCACTCTTTTTATGGGGGAAAAATGGAAGATAAGATAATGTCTATAAACACTTGAAATTTTTGACCAGACAGGAGAAAGACAGCTCAAAATTAAGACAGTGGAATGCTAACAAATCCAAAAGATGACCATGGGATCCCATGTGGATTATTCAAAAGGGAAAAAGAATCTATCAGTTAATAGGTAGAGAGGAATACAGCCCTATCATAGACAGGAAATAAGTTGAATATTGAAAATACAATGAGGTTAAGAAGGAAACAAAAATACAACCAGTTTCTAAAATACACTGGTGTTGTGAAGGAAGTATACTTAAAGCCATAAGGAAGTATGGAATGCTGATAATAATACATATCGCATTAGGTTACTGCTGAGAATTAAATAGGAAAATTAATATAAGAATAGTGTCTGACATATATAATAAGCACTCAGTAAATTTACTTGGTTTGGGAGAACTTTGGAGACTCATGAAAAATCAGTTTAAAATATAAATTTGTACTCAAATTAAATCCAGGAATCATGGGAAACCAAGACACAGAATCTCAGATCTAGTGTTAAATCCAAATGTTGTACTGGGGCCAACTTTTTGCAAGCATTTTTTAAATGACAGAAATACTACAGGGAGATGGAACACTGAAAATAAGTTGTAGAGCAGGAAAAATAATCCAAATGAAAAAGATAACTATTTTGCCATTATCAAAAATAAAGTTCCTGCAAAATTAAAAAGAGAAAAAGTGGTAAGGTGCCCAGTGAAATCCTAGAGGCCCAGGCTTGCTAACGTGACTAACAACACAGTGTCTATGAAAGCTTTTGACTAGCAGTCTTTTGTTATGGTAGGAAAACTTTACAGAAGAAGCTAAGGATTATGCTAGAGGAGACAAATCTATGCAGCCACAGAACTAGAAATAACAGTAAGGAACCTTGAAATCTGCTGAAGTTGTCATAAAACAAAACCAAAATGGTTAACTGGAATTTTGTTGAATATGAATCCTGGAAATACCTTCTTCCCAATTAACCAGTTCTAATTCCTAAAGAGCAACAAAAGGTAATTTTAACTTAAATTCTAAGATGACATGAAGATGACATCATGTTAATAGCGCTGTACTCTAAGATAAAGTTGAAGCAACAGCTTTGTGTTTGAATGGGACACATGCTCATACCTTGAAACCCTGTAGACTTTTTAAAGCATTTTGTCCGTTTGGACTTTGCTGCTGCCGCCATTATGGTCTCATCGTCTGCTTGTCTGGTTCTTAAGCTACATTAAGTTAACTTTGTAGATTTCTCTCCATCACTTGCTAGTTCTGGGTTACCTTGAAAGGCGACAGAGGAATTCCAGTTTTCCAAGGAAAAGAGAATTCCAGTTTTCCTACCTTTGACTATTGCGATCTTAGGCTAATGTCAACTTTCTAAGCTTTAGTTTCTTCATTATAAAACAGAGATAATAATTATCAAAATTATGGAATTATTTTAAGAAAATTCATGTAAAATAAGAGCAAATGGTCTTTTAATAAATTATTATCCTTACATAAAAATAACATTTTATAATTATAAATCTAACATTATAAAATGATTTGCTAAAAACCAAGAATGTATAATACTTTTGAATTCTGAAACACAATTAATAATTTGTAAGTGGAATACAATCTTGCTATAGAAATATTCTTAGCACTAATATTTGACCTCTGCGGGTCATGGCAAGAGAGACTGAAGAAGTTACAACTGAAGGGGTCCTTTGAAGAGGTATTCCAACAATTAGCACTTCTGCAATGTGAAATAAATAATGCTTCCAGTTTTAAGCAGAGGATGAGTAAGGATATGGCAGGTATTTGGAAGAAACCTTAGAATACTGTCCAATATTAGAACCTATGATCTCATGAGAAAGAGGGCAAATACTGCCCCCTTTCAAGGTAACCCAGACTTAGCAAGTGATGGAGAGAAATCTACAAAGTTAACTTAATGTAGCTTAAGAACCAGACAAGCAGATGATGAGATCATAATGGCAGCAGCAGCAAAGTCCAAAAGGACAAATGCTTTAAAAAGTCTACAGGGTTTCAAGGTATGAGCATGCGCCCCATTCAAACACAAAGCTGTTGCTTCAACTTTATCTTAGAGTACAGCGATATTAACATGATGTCATCTTCCATCTTTGCCTTATACAGAATAAACGATAATATTTTGGGGTTCAAATACCTTTTGCCAAGCAATATTTATGGCTTGGTTTTTCTTCTGGTCAAGGTCTTCTATAGTTGCCAGGATTTTGGATTTGTCGTTTTCTACAATTCTCTTCTTCTTCATCAAGTCATTATACTAGTAAGATAAAAAGCATACTTGAGAAAACCAAAAAATTTCTATTTTAGGCTTCAGTCAAAAATAAAGAGATTTTACTATTTTTATATGCAATACATACAACTCCTTCTTACCAAAAGATACACTACATTGAATTACAATGTAAGCCAAACTGAGGAAAGTAAACACATCTATATGTAAAATTCAATTACTATAGCTGAAAATTTATAGCACAAACTCTTGAAACATTTTGACTCCACTTATATTCCCTTACCTACCCAGTAGCTAAGCAAAAAAAAGAGTATTTGTCATGTAAAGTCAAAAGTAGCCTTGCATGCAAGGTTAATCTCAGCAGTGACATAAAGGTTTAACTTTTCTAACTCTTCACCATGATGTATAAAGTCCCACATAATTTGGCTCCTATTTATCTCTGAACTTTTGGCGACACATTCTTCCCCAGGCTCCAGCCACATGGTCTCATTTTCAGTTTTCTGAGCATAAGCTCAGTGTAGCCCTATGGCCCCTGCACTGTTCTTCCTCTACTTCAGACATTAACTGGCACCGCAGGTTTCCACTCCATTTTCAGAATGGCTTTCTCTGGTTAATGAAGAAATTTAATGAAAAAAAAATCTGAGGGAGACTTCAGAGGGATAATCAAATCATCAGGAGCAGCAGAACTTTCTAAAAACCCTTTTAACTTATTTCTCCTCACAGCCTCGCATTTCAAGGTGGCTTCATATTCTCCCCTGCAAAACTACAGCCAGTCTTGCTAGTTTCCTTGCTGCCCCTTTCTTTTGTGGAGAAAAGGTTTTAGGAGCTTGGCTACGTTTTTATCCTGTTCCTTGCATAATTCCATGTATTTTCTTACATGGGGTGACCCAAAATACAATAACAAAAAAAAAAGGGCGAACCACTGATCAACAATACAGGCCCTTTCTCTCTGATACAGATAGGAGTTGTAAAATTAAAAAAAAAAAAAAAAAAACTAGCTCAAGTTATTATTATATACTAAAAGCAAACAAGTATAAGGTAACAAATTTCACGATGTTAAGCAGCTCAAATTCAGACAAAATATCTCCCTTTCATGAAGATGCCATATATTGCAAAGATTTAATGGAGAAACGAAAACCAGCAGGAATATTTAACAGAAAGATCACAGTATATGCATTATTAATATGTTTAGTAGCTAACATAATATAGATTCTTTGTAGATACTAATGTCAGTAACAGCTTTAAGAAACCCATTACCAAAAAATTTGTTAAAAGTGATTGAGCTCATAGGTACTCACTTTTACAGCACTCTCATTAACTGTTATACAAATTCAGTTTTACAGAATTAAAGAAGATACAGGGCAAAATATAAAATTACTCAGATTGCTATTTCCTATGGGGCCATAAAGAATAGGAATTGCTTTCCCCTTTGGGTTTTTCTAGTGACATGCAGACTATAAAAGGTAAGGGAGATGAATAACACCATCAAGTAACTGAGAGCATTAAAACAGAGAAGATACTGCTGGATTTACAGATTAGTAAAACAGTGTTAATGTATATAACAATTTTAGTCATTTACTTATGTAATGGTTCTTGCAATACACTGGAATCAAAGGAAGACACTGGTTAGAACAGACAGGTATTCCCTCACTTTTCCAAAGTTCACTTTATATCACTACTTTTACAAGAAAAGGTAAAAGCACAAATAACGTTCAGCATGTGTTCTGCAGTGAGCCATTTCTTACAGAAGCAGCACACACCCTAAGCAGTGAGAGTGGCACCATCAGGCTCCTCATGGGAACAACACTGAGCATCTCAGCATCAAGCCTCCTCCCAGAGCTTTGAACTGTATCTGTGCTTTACCTCAGTTTGCTCTGTGCATCTGTTAGTAAGATAGGCCCTACGGTAACTGCTTCTTTGCTTTATACCATTTTGGCATAGGAAGGGTTTCAAAGGAACACCCTACTTTTGGGATAGTGGGGAAAACCTGTAGAGTCTTCTTCAAAGCCTTTCAGAAAGACAAGTGAAAGAAATGATAAAAATGTGAGGGGTTAACAAGATCGAAAGTGTTTTTATTTAAACCAAAAATAAGAAAGGGGTTGAACATGTTCACAGCAAAAGGAAAAGCCAGTGGAAAAGTCATTTAAGCACAAAAGAACAGGTAACTGATGAAACAAAAAGAATGAAATAAGAAATAACTGAAAACGAAGAAAAGGAAAACACAAAACAAATTTTCAAAAGCATAAAGCAAAGATTTTAAATCTAAAATTTAAGTCTAAATTATTAGACTGACTCTAATAATTGTCTCAAGGGTCATATCTGCTGGAGACAGAAATGGCAACCCACTCCAGTATTCCAGTATTCTTGCCTGGAGAATCCCAAGGACACAGGAGCCTGGCGGGCTACAGTCCATGGGCCTCAGCCTGAGCGCACACATGCCAGGGGTCATAAAAGCCACCAAGGCTACTCATGCTTTACAGTGGCCATAGTCAGAGAAAAGTGACTTACACGCTCTTCAGCCTCAGTCAGCACATTCATGGCTCTCATGTTGACATTTCTTCCTAGTTTCTCCTTCATTTCTTGCAACTTCTGAAGTCTCTCACCAGCTTCTTTTGGGTTGTTAGTTTTGAAATCATAGGTGCTATTGGGTTGCCCAAAGAGGTGTTTTTCTACAGTAATCCAGTCATAGTCTTTCAACATTTTGGATACCTAGCCACAAGATAATAGAATGATATCATTGCTCACAAACCTATATTTAAAAATTAGTTTCTTAAATATTTACTAATTTTTACAAACATTTTTGAGAAAAATCCCACAATGACTCATTTGAAAAAAAATGAGACTCACTGTTGATTGTGAACCTATAAGAAGTATGAATATTTTTATCTAGAGGATAGGCTAAAATAAATAGAAACAGAAAAAGATAATACTTAAGCATCAAAATAAATGTGAACTCAGAGAAACAGTTAAGTGTATGTGGGTGTGGGTGTGGGTGTGTGTGAGTGTAAACATTGCCATTATAATGAGATGAAGCTCCAGATTCTACCAAATTCAATGTATTACTTCAAAAAAAAAAAAAAAAAAACTTGTGAAAGTTTAGTCTTTTACAAATATTTAAGTCATAGATACTATAAAATCATGAAAGCCTAATCGTGATTGGTACCTAATAATTCTTGAAATTATAATCTAAGTAAAAGATTATCTTAAATATTGACTCCATCCCCTTGCTACCCTCTTTGACAAGGCACAGTAAAATACTCATACAACCATTAAGTATTTTTAATTATAGTGCTTAAGAAGACTTTCTTCTACTGTAACTGTTTAAGATTGGTATTGACTGCTGAAAGCTAATCCTTGTCAATCATCCTTATTAATTCCATGAGTACAGTCACACCACCAGACTCCGAGTAATATGGTCATTTCTAGTCTATCTTTTTTTCCTGCCCATCCGTGAGCTCCATGAACACATTTTGTGGCATGTTGCTCATTCTTGCATCTTTAGTGCCTGGTAAAATGAAAGTAAAGTTGCTCAGTTATGTCCAATTCTTTGCGACCCCATGGACTGTAGCCTACCATGCTCCTCTGTCCATGGGATTTTCCAGGCAAGAGTACTGGAGTGGGTTGCCATTTCCTTCTCCAGGGGACCTTCCCGACCCAGGGATCAAACCCAGGTCTCCCGCATTGTAGGCAGATACTTTACCATCTGTACCACCAGGGAAGTCAGTGCCAAGTATAAGTATACAATAAATATTTGATAAACTATGTATTTTAAAGAATACTTGACTTTTTAGCAGTTCTGCTTGCAAGTCGCTCTTTGTATCCTCTTCACTTAACTGTAAATAGAATCCCCTAGCAACCACCAATACTAGTACTTTCAATTATATTTTTAAAAAAACCTATTAACAGTAATATTAGCATTGGTAATAGTTCAGTGAATCCACTAATACTAGGCTACTAGGCAAATGGGAATCAATACTAATAAAATATTAGGATATTATCATGTGGTCATTAAAAAAATGCTTTTTAAACAAAGTAATGAACCTGAACAGGCACTCATGGCTCTTGCGGAAAAGGGTGGAAGACTGTTTTTGTATGTTCTCATCTTTTGAAATTAAATCTCTTGTACTTTTATGATGCAAAAAGATTTAAAAGGCACCAAACTGTTACACACCAGTAAGAAAAAATGATGAGTGAATTATTAAAACCACATAAATGAAGCCTCCTAACTAAGCAACGAATTCCTGCAAAACTATGTATTTTCTTTACTTAGGTTACTGTGATACATGAAAGAAATTTTAATTAAGAGTGACCAAAAAACTGTGGGATAACTTCAAAGACATTGCTTGGCAAAACGTCAGATTTCAAATGAGACTTCGAACACTGACTATACTAATCCTCATAAGGATATCCTAAACCAACTAAGTCCTTACTTCAGAAGTTCCTTGTGTATACTTCTCTGTGAGTTCCCTAAATTCAATTTGCAATTGGGTAAAGAATATATATTACTATTATTAATACATTAGTAATTAGTTCTATGAACAACTGAGGATTAAAAAAACAGTCATTTCCATGGGAGGCCACTCAATATTTGGTTAAAAACATCTTAGAGATGGGAATAAAGCCCCTGAGATTAAATTTAAAAATAAAACATTTTTGCCATTTGGTGACTGCTGAGAAGCAGTCATAGTTGTATGCCTCAAAACTGTTACACAGTAGTTCTGCCATTTATAGTTAAGTTCTTCACTGAGCACTTTACCAGAACATTTCAAAAGCCCAGAGGCAAACATGTGATTAAGAATAAAAATGAACAATACAAACATGCCTTTGCAGCAGCGTCTTCAGCTTCTCGTTTATGTTTGCTGATGTTATGGTCCAGTTCCTTAATTTTAAGCTGAGATTCATTGTTTTGCTCCTTGTGTTTTGCTACTTCTGCATATTTAGCTTTAATTATGTTGTCTTGGGCTGTTATCACTTCTTTTTGCTTGGTCACTTCTTCCTGAGCTTTGTTTACTAACTCCTAAAATGAATAATTACAAAATAACATACAGCAAGGTAAGATGGAGACATTTTTTGGTTTACTGAAAGATCATCCAAAAGACTTCTAGACAAGATGGCAATGTGTCATCTAACCTTTTACATTTTATATCCCCATGAAAATGACTAACACATTTACAAATAAAACTTGTATTACCAATAGGGAAAAAGGGATGTGATGCATTGTTCATACTGGAAGCAACAAAATTCCTGTGACACAGTATAACTGGGATCACCTAGGTGGAGGAGGGGTTATGGGATTTGCCCTGTAAGGTCTCTCAAGAGTGGGATTCCGGTGGTGGTTACAAAATAATATGACAGACCCCCAAATGCCATTTATTATGAAGGCAAAGAATGGGGGTGGAAGTAAGGTAAGCTGGCACTGGTTCCTTTCCCTTCTATAGAAGTAAGCCATAAAGCCTCTGACAGCGGCAACAGGTCAGGGTGTTTGGTTCTTTCTAGCACAGGGGTTAAAACAGAGATATGGAAAAGGAAGATAAACTTTTTTGAAGAAACAGATCTGTGGCACAAAGAAAAACTTCTCACTCTTTTACTATCATTGGTTTGTCTCTCAAGTGAAAATTACAGCTGGGATTTAGTCTACCAACTCTCACCTCTCCCCGCTCAAAGTTCTTTGCTAGATCTTAAAGGTCTTTCTGGTGAAGATATGGTCACAAACTCACACAAACATTTGAAAAAAAGAATCTCGCTCAACTCAGATTTAGGTAGGGGAAAACAAAGAGTAAAACAACTTGCTAAAAGACTGAGGAAGAATAGATATCTTGAAGTGATGATAAGCGTCAGTAAAAATTTAGGAATTTTTTAAGGCATGCTCATTAGAAAACAAGATAATTTTGAGCAATAAACAATACCTGACATTATGGTTAAGTTATTGAACATGACATAAGTAATTTCTTTATAATGTTTGTATCATAAAAGGTCCTTTGCAGGAGGAAGTTAAATCACAGCATTCATCTAAAAATTCAAAACAAAAACGCATGACAAAAACATGTTTATGAAGAAGATTCTCTCACATCTAAAGATTGAAGATGGCGTGTCACAGGTATAACTGTTTCAAATCTACAATGGTTAAGAGAAAACAAGGATATCTATCACTTCAGACTGAGCCAAAGTTTTTAGTTTTGTTTGAACAAAATTAATTTGAAGGGATTTATCTTCTTAGCCCAAGGGGCAAACAGAAACAATTTAGAATATAGACTAAAAGAACATTTACAAACTTAGAGATACATTTTATAGTTCTCCATAGAGAAATAGATATATAGTTAAAAAATTGTTCTGCTATTGATTTGATAATGTGTTAAAAAAAGCCCTTGAGTTTAACCACAAATAGAATGAAGAGAAAAGAACTACTTTCTAAAACAATGCACACTACAATAATTAAAACAATCATCTCAAGGAAAAAATGTAACAGGAAATGTAAAAGTAGAGGACAAAAGGCAAAAACACACTTAACTACATCCTAGGTAAATGGATGGAACGCCCCTGTTAGAAGCTGTTACATTTTAGTTAACATGACCTACAAAAAGTACATAACTGCAACAGAACAGAAAACTTACAAAAAAGAATAAGAAGTTGCATCAAAAAACCAAAGGTGGTTATACTTTGTAGGGCATGGTGACAGTAGTTAATAATAAATACTACTATGTATTTCAAAGTTGCTAAGACAGCACATCTTAAAAAGTTCTCATCACAAGAAAAAAACCTGTTATGGTTACCAGACTTACTGGGGTGATCATTTCACAATATATTAAAATGTTGAACCATTTTATTATACACCTGAAACCAATATAAATGTTATGCTAATTATATCTGAGTTTTAAAAAGTAGGAGTAGAAAAAATGAAACAAAACAGAATTCAAGGTCAAAATCAACAAAGGGTCAGGAGGGTATCCAATATTCATGACGGAGCATTTCTAATATTTGTAGGAAATAGAAATATCTTCACAACATGAAACCCTCGTACCCCAAATCTACCTTTTACTGCCTGTTTCTGAGATGGGAACAACTCTCCCTTGCCGAGTGTAACAATATGAAGCCTCATCAGTAAAGGATGCTGTAGGGACAGTGGAGAAGGAAGGGGCTTTGCTTCTTGGTTCTGATGTGCTTTTCTCAAAGGCAAGGTTGTCACTAACATGGCATACCCAGCAGGAGTCTTTGCAGCCTGTTCACAGGCTGGGCACCTCCCTGTGGCCAGTCCTCCTGGCGTCCCAGAAAGCTGTTTTCCTAGCAGATGTCCTGTGCAGCACTATGCTCGGCATGGTTTCCCTACTACATCAAACCCCACCACCACAGGGCCACAATGATGTGTTTTCCAACTACATGTAGTTCTCCACCTTCCAGGTAGAATGGGGCTCTTTTCCAGATTTGTTCCTTCTGGGGGTGCACTGCTTCAGCTTATAGGTAATGACTGCTCCTGTATCTGCTGTTCATTCTTTTTTTTTTTTTTTCTGTTCATTCTTTAGAGTTCATTCATTCATTCTCTACCCCTTAGCAATCCAATCTTAGATCATTCCAAATTCCTGTTATAGTTAATAATTTTTATTTAAACTCTGCCTGGTCAAATTACTGGGTGTTTTCATTTTCTAATAGACCTGGACTAAAACAATTAGTGATATTATTTCAGGACTCTTTCTGATTGGTAATCATCCTTTTCCCTCTCATCATGCCAGGGGTGAAGAGACTGAGACCTCTGAAGTCAAACATCTTTAAGCCACCATTTCAGAAGCAGACTGACATCTGTATTTCTCTAATGTGGTTAAATCACTCTTACCTCATTTTTAGCCACCTCAGAGGCCATTACTGCAATCTGACCCTCATAGGATATGATAGCTTCCTTTACAGCTTCAAGCTGTTGTTCATAGGATGCATGCTCTCTCCTGAGCTCCTCCAGCTCCAGGGTGATAGCTTCAACTTCCTATAAAAACACAGCATCTGGGCATTCAACAGTTACCAACTACTGTGGCTCAGACAGTAAACTGTCTGCCTACAATGCAGGAGACCCCGGTTTGATCCCTGGGTTGGGAAGTTCCCCTAGAGAAGGAAATAGCAACCCACTCCAGTATTCTTGCCTGGAAAATCCCATGGACAGAGGAGCCTGGTAGGCTACAGTCCATGGGGTCACAAAGAGTCGGACATGACTGAGCGACTTCACTTCAGCAAAACTAATAAGATACTCAGGCAAGTAAGGACCATAGCTTACTCAACTACTGAAACCATGTAAGCTGCATCCAAAGAAGAAAGGGGAAAAGGAATTTATTTTTCTATATTAAAAAATGTACATACAATTTTTATGGGTTCAAAGAACTTTGCATAAACTATTTCATCCTTTTAGTCCCATAGGGAAAAACAATACAGAATTCTATATAGCAGATAAATTAGGAGAGGTAAAAACCTTCTTTAAGCAATTGTTTAATGACAAAAAAAATCAGTTTCTCTTCTTTCCCATTATAGCCTTAAGTTCTTTACAAAATGCTTTGTGTAAAGCTAGTAGAATCATAAGGGGGGTTTAAAAAGAACGGTGAAGGAAAGTTAGATTTAAGTGAAATTGTATAGAATAGTGATGTAGCCTTCTTTGTAAACAGAAAAACATAGGTTCAAATTCCAGCCTTGAAACTATCCAAAATAGTCTACAACTGAATATAACATGCTTTGTAATCATTATTCCTTCAGTGTCTGTTCAAACAGATGATCACCAAACAGAAACGTCAACAGTGATTCTCTGCTAGGACACAGCATGGCTTACGTGATAC
Organism: Nanger dama; assembly: GCA_917880005.1. Lineage (NCBI taxonomy): Eukaryota > Metazoa > Chordata > Mammalia > Artiodactyla > Bovidae > Nanger > Nanger dama. The sequence continues at coordinate 20,189,001 of CAKJTW010000025.1, read as the reverse complement.
GAGTTTTGGTCCACTCCTGAATGAAACATTATCAAAATCAAACCTTTATCAACCAACTTTGTCTCTCACTTTTTGATTTGTGACAAATATCGATGAAGGCCATATCAACCAATGGTGCTCTACCACCCTTCAGTTCTACACTGATGTTAAAAGATTAATTCTATTAAAAAAAAAAAATTACCTGTTGTTTTTCTTTCATTTTTTTGCTAGAAGCATCTGCTTTAGTTTTGGCACAATCTAGTTTTTCTGTGCATCCTTCAGTTCTCGCTCTCTTTCAGCTTCAGCATTTTTCATTTTATTCTCTAACACCTCATATTTTTCTTCTGCTTTTTTCTGAATTTCTTTGGTCTTTTTAAGGTCTCCTCACTTTCCTCTGCATTATAAAGCGGGCAAATACAACTAAATGAGATCTTCCAACTAGTAACAGTTACAGATAAGGGCTTACAAATTCAACTTTTAAGAGAAGAAAAGGTATAGAAAGTTGGAGGTAAGAGTTTTAAAAAAAAATTAATTTTTCTAACTTTATTCTAGAAATAGTATGTTGAAAAAACAGGTCATACTTTAGAGCCATACCTGAATTATCTAAATTTTGTAAAGAAATTCTTTCCAATCACATGAAATTGAGTAACATAAACTTTACCTACAATTTAACTTATAAAAGATCACAGACCATTTTATATACCATATGCTTCCTAAAACCAGAACTGAGCACATAACTATGGTACTTTTATTTTAGTTATAAGAATACTTTTAATTAACCCCATAACAAAGCTAAGCTTAGTGTTCCTTGCTCATTTACTTTTATTCAAAGAAACTCTTATTAAAGTAGAGAAATATTGTGAGAATATACGTAGGATGAAGCATAGGAAACATATTACCTCTGAATTTATAAATTAAAAAATAAAGTAAGATAGAATGAGCATGTTATGTTCACAATCAACATACACTGTTAAGTGTTAGGACTAGGTACAAACATAACCTTGAAAGCCATGATTATACGATTTCCTATACTAGTTTTCATTGTAGAATATCATTCTAGAAATCAAAAGAGAAACTAAAAAATACCCAACACAAAGATAAACAGAAATACAACAAACCAAATGTACATTAGATGTAGCAAAATCAGTTCTAGGAGTAAAGTTCATAGCAACAAATGCCAACCTAAAGAAATAAGAAAAATCTCAAACAATTTTACACAATTTTTAAACTGTTGTGTTTCTATATATTAAACAGTCCCATTTAGAACTGCATCAAAAAGAAGAAAAAACAAAACCCGCAGAAGGAAGAATATAATAAAGATCAGTGTGGAAATAAATGAAATTGAGACTAAAAAGGAATAGAAAAAACAATCCATGAAATTAAAAGCTGGTTCTTTAAAACCAACAACCTTCCAGCTAGACCTAAGGGGAAAAAAAGGAGACTCAAAGTCAGAAATAAAAGATACTACAACTGATACCACAGAAATATAAGGAATCGTAAAAGGTAATTATGAAAAATTTCACACCAACAAATCAGACAACCCATAAGAAATAAATCCCTAGAAAAAGACAACCTAACAAGATTAAATCATGATGACATAGAAAATGTGAAAAGATAGTAATATGGAAATTTAATAAGGAATCAAAAACCTCCCAACAAACAAAAGTCCAGTGGAATTAAATCAAACATTTAAAGACTTAATACCAATCTTCCCTTTTCAAATTCTTCCAAAAATCAGACAAAAAGAAAATTCTTCCATTTTGTGACGTCATCATCATCCTGATATTAACACCAGACAAGGACACCACAAGCAAAAAAAATCACAGGCTATCATCCCTGATAACATAAATGCAAAAATACTCAACAAAACAGCAAACCGAATTCAACAACACACTGAATCATACACCATGACTAGGTGGGATTTACTCCAGGCATACAATGATGGTTTAACATCTGCCAATTAGTGAATATGATACACTATATTAACAAGTTCAGGATAAAAGTCATGGTCATCTGAACAGCAGAAAAAGCACTGAAAAATCCAACATTTATGGTAACAACACAGTAAAGTGAGTATAGAGAGAATAAATAAGGCTACACACATGACAGGCTCACTGCTAAAATCATGCTGCTTGCTGCTGCTGCTAAGTCGCTTCAGTCGTGTCCGACTCTGTGCGACATATAGATGGCAGCCCACCAGGCTCCATGGTTCCTGGAATTCTCCAGGCAAAACACTGGAGTGGGTTGTCATTTCCTTCTTCAATGCATGAAAGTGAAAAGTGAAAGTGAAGTCACTCAGTCATTTCCAACTCTTCGCAACCCCATGGCCTGCAGCGCATAAGGCTCCTCCATCCATGGGACTTTCCAGGCAAGAGGGCTGGAGTGGGTTGCCATTGCCTTCTCCAGCTAACATCATCAGTTCAGTTCAGTCGTTCAGTCGTGTCCGACTCTTTGCGACCCCATGAATTGCAGCACTCCAGGCCTCCGTGTCCATCACCAACTCCTGGAGTTCACTCAGACTCATGTCCATCGAGTCAGTGATGCCATCCAGCCATCTCATCCTCTGTAGTCCCCTTCTCCTCCTGCCCCCAATCCCTGCAGCATCAGAGTCTTTTCCAATGATTCAGCTCTTCTCATGAGGTGGCCAAAGTACTGGAGTTTCAGCTTTAGCAACAGTCCTTCCAAAGAAATCCCAGGGTTGATCTCTTTCAGAATGGACTGGTTGGATCTCCTTGCAGTCCGAGGGACCCTCAAGAGTCTTCTCCAAGAACACAGTTCAAAAGCATCAATTCTTTGGCGCTCAGCCTTCTTCACAGTGCAACTCTCACATCCATACATGACTACTGGAAAAACCATAGCCTTGACTAGACAGACCTTAGTTGGCAAAGTAATGCCTCTGCTTTTGAATATGCTATCTAGGTTGGTCATAACTTTTCTTCCAAGGAGTAAATGTCTTTTAATTTCATGGCTGCAATCATCATCTGCAATGATTTTGGAGCCCCAAAAAATAAAGTCTGACACTGTTTTCCCATTTATTTCCCATGAAGTGATGGGACCAGATGCCATGATCTTCATTTTCTGAACGTTGAGCTTTAAGCCAACTTTTTTCACTCTCCACTTTCACTTTCATCAAGAGGCTTTTCAGTTCCTCTTCACTTTCTGCCATAAGGGTGGTGTCATCTGCATATCTGAGGTTATTGATATTTCTCCTGGCAATCTTGATTCCAGCTTGTGTTTCTTCCAGCCCAGCATTTCTCTTACTCAATGGTAAAAAGCTGAACGCATTTCCTCTAAGACCAAAAAAACAATAAGGATGCCACACCACTTTTACTCAACAGTGTTGGAAGTGCTACAGCAACAGGGCAAGGAAAAGAAGGGCATCCAAATAGGAAAGAAAGAAGTAAAACTGTCACTATCTGTTGATGACATAAACAGAAAACCCTATTATAAACAGAAAACTGTAAAGACTCCATCAAAAAAATGTTAGAAATAATAAGCAAGTCAACAAAGCTGCAGAATACAAAATCAATTACAAAAACCTGTTGTTTCGATACAGAAAACAATCCTGTTGACGACTGTATCAAAAAGAAAATACCTAAGAATAAATTTAACCAAGGAGGTGAAAGATATGTACACTGAAAACTATGAAACACTGATGAAAGAAACTGAAGACAGAAATAAATGGAAAAATAATCTCTTCACAGATTGGAAGGATATTGTTAAAATGTCCATATTACCCAATGCAAGCTACAGATTCAAGTCAGATCCTATCAAAATTTCAATGTCATATTTCATAGGAATAGAATGAACAATCTGAAAATTTGTATGGAACCACGAAAGACCCTGAACAGCCAAAGCAATCTTGAAAAAGAACAACAAAACTGGAGGCACCATACTCCCTGATTTCAAACTATATTACCAAGCTAGAGTAATTAAAGCAGTAGAGTTGTGGCATAAAAAGAGACACAAGGATCAATGGAACTACTGAATAAAAGAACCCCAGAACAAAGCCCATGCACACATGATCAATTACTTTATGACAAAGGAGTCAAGAATATATTATGGGGAAGACAGTCTCTTCAGTAAGTGTTGCAAGGAACCTGGACAGTCACTTACAAAAGAATGAAACCAGACCACTTTCTAACACCACATACAAAAATTAAGTCAAAATGGATTTAAGACTTGAAGGTAAAACCTGAAATCATGAAACTCCTGGAAGAAAACAGGTGGTAAGCTCCAGAACATAGGTTTTGATGATTTTTGAATTTGACACCAAAAGCAAAGGTAACAAAAGCAAAAGTGAACAAGGGGGACTACATCAAACCAAAAAGCTTCTGCACAGCAAAACCAATCATCAACAAAACTAAAAGGCAACCTACTGAATAGGAGAAAACATCTGTAAGTCATCTATCTCATAAGGGGTTACTATCTAAACCATATTAAGAACTTCTATGATTCAACAGGAAAGAAAACTGATCAAATCAAAAAATAGAGGACCTGAATACACATTTTCCACAGAGGATGTACAAACGGCCGAAAGGTAAATGAAAAGATACTCAACATTAATCATAAGGAAACTGAAATCAAAACCACAAAGAGCAATCACCTCAACTGTTATACTGGCTATCAAAAGATAGGTGGTGTTCACTGCTTCATTATTTACAACATGGAAACAACCTGAGTCCACTAATGGATGAATAGATAAAGAAACTGTGGCATAAACATACCGTGGCATATTATTCAACCATAGAAAAAGAAGGAAGTCCTACCATTTGCAATAACATGGATGGACCTTGAGGGCATTACATGAAGTGAAATAAGTAAAAGAAAGATAAATACCATATGATCTCACTTATATGTGGAATCTTAAGTATCTTAGGTCACAGATACAAAGAAAAGATCAGTGGTTGCTAGAGGCAGGGGTTGAGGAAGGTGAATGAAATGAATACATTTTTAATATTATAAAAGGGAAAAAAAGAATAAAAGTATTAGTGGGCATTATTTCATTTTTTTTTTATGGTCAAAAAGAAATGCAAAAAAAAGGACAGTATCTTTAGATGAAAACAAAAAAAATATTAGTGGGGGAAAATAGGTCTGTGGATAGTCCTAAGGAATAAGAGAAATTTAAAACTACCACATACAATTAAATTCTGATTAAAGGTGTTAAGATAGGTTCTTAAAATTAGGGACAGAGATAGTTATACACATATAATAAAAATACTACAAACATAAACAAAACCAAAAGACAAGCATATAACAAAAAGGTACTTATAATGTGGTACATGAGAACAATAAAAGCAAGCTATGAACAACCCAACAAAAAAGCGCAAATTAACAGAAAATTATTACATATAATTAAGATATACAATAAACATGAGAGCTTCAAATACCTAAAGTATGGTTATAAGTTGAAACAGATTAGCACAAAATGTTTTTATCTTACCAATGATTTTTTTAAGAGCATCTAATTCTTCCTGTTGCTTGTGATACGAGCTTTGCTGAAGCTTGGTTTGTAATATATCTACTTCCTCAGCTTTCATCTCCCACTGCTGTTTTAGGTGGCGATACCTTAAGGAGGAGACGTTTATAATAAATGACAATTTTTCTAATGTTTGAGACATGCACTTAAACAAGCTCTTACCTAAAACAAACTCATACAACATAATGTAAGATGCCACTGGTTAAAAGACTCATTTTGATGACTTCTTCACTTCTGAAGCATCAATTAAACTCAAGTTTTACTTGGTTACTGAAGGTAAATACTCTAAATGACCAAGACCAATAGTAACTATCCACAGAAATATTCTTAATTTTAGATAATACTAATAATCTTTGAATAAATAAGTTACCTTAAAAATAACCTTTCTCATTGATTCTTATCTAAAAGAAAAACTCTGTAACAGCCTCCATCACAAAAATAGAATATATAACAATTATATAAAAGTTCAAAAATTTGGTTAGCTTAATCCCCAGTTTCAAATGTTTTAAAAAATAACACTGCCTCCATTTTGTAAGGAGACTGGTGGTTTAAAATGACAAGGTACTAAACTTAAACATTCACCAAGCACTTTTTTCTGCAGATCCTGTAATTGTCCCCCAGTTCTGGCAGCTTCAAATTACGGCTTTGGAAGGTATTTTGCTAATTCAGCTGCAGTGAAATTTTAAATTATAGTAAATTCAAAGGTTGCTTGTAACTAGAAAATCACAAGGTTTGAGGGCAAAAAACAAGCAACTTATAAATACTCCCTTGAGTATTCTTGTCTGAAACTGCTTGACAGCAATTAAAAAGCCATGATTTTAACTCAGTCATTTCTCAATTCATTTAAAAATGCAAAGAAAGTTTTTTAACAAGGCAAGCTATTTTCCTGTTATCGTCTATGAAAGAATGGCTTTAGGTGACCCTTCCACTTTAATTTTTAAAAATCTACTTTTCTTCCTGGACCTTAGGGCCATAATTAGTCTACAAAACAACTCTGCAGAATAAATGACCTAGTACTGCTCAACAAACTTAACAGTTCCAAGCCAAATGTGATTACAATTGAGTTTGTAATTCATTCCCTTGACAGAGCTTCCACATTTCAGAAACATCTTTTTGTCTCTTTCTCACAGAAAGTTCTTTCATTTCATGATTAATGTCATATGTCAATGAAGGTAAAGGTAGGCTTTCAGTTCAGTTCAGTCGCTCAGTTGTGTCCGACTCTTTGCAACCCCATGAATCGCAGCACGCCAGGCCTCCCTGTCCATCACCAACTCCCAGAGTTCACTCAAACTCATGACCATAGAGTCAGTGATGCTATCTAGCAATATCATCCTCTGTTGTCCCCTTTTCCTCTTGCCCCTAATCCCTCCCAGCATCAAAGTCTTTTCCAGTGAGTCAACTCTTCGCATGAGGTGGCCAAAGTACTGGAGCTTCAGCTTTAGCATCGTTCCCTCCAAAGAACACTCAGGGCTTATCTCTTTCAGTCCAAAGGACTCTCAAGAGTCTTCTCCAACACCACAGTTCAAAAGCATCAATTCTTCGACCCTCAGCTTTCTTCACAGTCCATCCAACTCTCACATCCATACATGACCACTGGAAAAACCACAGCCTTGACTAGACGGACCTTTGTTGGCAAAGCAATGTCTCTGCTTCTCACTATGCTATCTAGGTTGGTCATAACTTTCCTTCCAAGGAGTAAGCATCTTTTAATTTCATGGCTGCAGTCACCATCTGCAGTCATTCTGGAGCCCACCAAAAATAAAGTCTAACACTGTTTCCCCATCTACTTCCCATGAAGTGATGGGACCAGATGCCATGATCTTCATTTTCTGAACGTTGAGCTTTAAGCCAACTTTTTCACTCTCCTCTTTCACTTTCATTAAGAGGCTCTTTTTTGTTTTTTTAAATTTTAAAAGCCAGAACATTTATTGTGCGACTAATCACTGAAATCCTTAAGATGAACTGGATGCTGCAACAGCCGCTCGCTTGGGTTTAGGTGTTGTTCCTTCACGGAATCCACGCCTGAATCTGCGGTATACAATTTTTAGGTGCCTCATTTGACCAGTCCCGGTGGTATTTCGTCTTTTAGCTTTAGCACTCCAGTTATACTTTCTCTTTCGCTTGGCAGGGTAGCCACACTTGCCACAGGTAGACTTCTGAAGGTGGTAGGCCTTGAAGCCACAGCGGCGGCACAGCGTGTGCGTCTTATTCCAACGCTTCCCCAAACGATGACGTTCCCTTCGTCATCTTGCTTCTGCCGCCGAGACCAATAGTTCCTTTTCACTTTCTGCCATAAGGGTGGTGTCATCTGCATATCTGAGGTTATTGATATTTCTCCCAGCAATCTTGATTCCAGTTTGTGCTTCTTTCAGCCCAGAGTTTCTCATGACGTACTCTGCATATAAGTTAAAAGCAGGGTGACAATATACAGCCTTGACGGACTCCTTTTCCTATTTGGAACCAGTCTGTTGTTCCATGTCCAGTTCTAACTGTTGCTTCCTGACCTGCATATAGGTTTCTCAAGAGTCAGGTCAGGTGGTCTGATATTCCCATCTCTCTCAGAATTTTTCCAGTTTATTGTGATCCACACAGTCAAAGGCTTTGGCATAGTCAATAAAGCAGAAATAGATGTTTTTCTGGAACTCTCTTGCTTTTTGATGATCCAGCGGATGTTGGCAATTTGATCTCAGGTTCCTCTGCCTTTTCTAAAACCAGCTTGAACATCTGAAGTGCATGGTTCACGTATTGCTGAAGCCTGGCTTGGAGAATTTTGAGCATATAATGTTTGAAAGTAGGCATTTTGATACAATTTACATCTTTGAATGGCCACTTTGACTTAGTGTAAACAATGTTTTCCATATATATATATATATACTGTGTCCCGAAAAAATCTTAGTACTATTCTAAGCTTTGATAATTTCAGAATATAAATGCCAAAAGTCTACCCCTCAAAAAAATTTAAGTTTTTATCTTTTATTTTCTCTTACCTTTATTCAGTATTGTGAATTCTAAATAAAATGTTTAATTTTATCTCATCTCCCACTTGCCATCTTCAGAGAGATTAGAAAAAATTACAATTAAGGCTTCAAATACTGTACTTTGTTAAGTTTGTGGCATTTATACTCCTGAAGTTTTCAAAGCAAGTAAGGACTCTTCTCGATAACCACATAGTAAGTCCACTCAAGATCATTCAGTTTATTCAAAAGTCATCTTCTCAGTAAGGCTTTCCCTGCCCTCCCCATATAAACTTTCAACACTTCTTTTCTATTTTACATTTTTATTCTTAGAACTTAGCATTATCTAACATACCTTTTACCAATTTAACTTTTTATATTGCCTGTTGCCCCAACTCCACATATGGAAATAAGATAAAGAAAGAGATTTATCTATTTGATTCACTGCTATATTCCCAGTTCTTTGAAGAGTATTTGGCACATGAGGCATGCAATAATAAATAATGTTAAGAGACAAAAAGGGTTACATTGAATAGCATGAACCTAATTATGAAAAAAGAATGTGGCATACAAATACTTCATCATACATAAATATGTACCATACAGAAACAGAAGTAATGTTAAACAGTACACACACATACCTATATGCACACCCACAAAGAAAAAACACTGGAAGTAAACACTTTAATTGTAGCAGTGACTTCTGACATAAACTTGTTTAACTTCTCCACAGGCAACCTAGCTATTTTCAACATGTATAGGACAGCCATAAGATTGCAAAACTTAGTGCAGACACCCAATCAATGCTACAGCATATTACATTATTTCAAATCAAGGACTCAAGTGTCCTCTGGCATCAACCTTCAGAGCATCTGTGTGTTTCCCCACTAATCCCCACAGAATGTTAACAGAGTATATATCTCAGAAGAAAAATAGGAATATTTGGCTGATTTTTCTTTCTTCCTTTTAATTAACTTTCCATAATTTCATAAAACAAAGAATCACTTATATTAAAAAAAAATAACTGATAAGTTAGCAATTCACAACTTATTCAATACTAAGGTTATTATTTATTTTTAAGTCATTAAGTATTTCTTTAAATATTAGTTTTTTAATCTTCTACCATGCAGATGCAGATCTTTGACCAAAAAAATTTTAAAAACAGCTTAATCCAACCAAAGTCTTACTTTTCAGCAGTGGTTTTAAGATTGGCTAATTCCTCTTCTAGAGCCTGTAGCTCACTCTCCTTGGTTCTTAGCTCATCTTGAACATCTTTGAGTTCTTGAAACTTCATTAAAATGGAAGCTGCCTGGGATCGAGCACCTGACAGAGGCAAATTGAAACAGGCCTTGGACACTGAGTTGCCATATATTTAGGAAACAATACAGCTTTCTAAGAGATTTACATGTGAAATAATTCAACAGCCAATCTTTAGTGGTTTATGAAGCTACAGAATCCATTTTATCATTTGAATCTTAGGGCATACATATGTGATAACAAATACTCTGTATGTGCTGGATTATAAATTCAAAATAATCATTGTCTCTGCTCACTGGGTGGATCCCTTTCAGAACCATTTTCTGCTCTACTAAGATCAGGCTTAGTTACGTGCTTTGGCTTAGCCAGTGAAGTGGGAAATCTGCCTCTTCTGAGAGTAAGCTTTAAGAGGGAGTACATAATTTACCATGTGTTTTCCCTTTTCCATGTGTGAAGTATGTTAAAAAAAAACCCAAAAACATTTATTTTTCAGTCAGCCTAAATGAGAATAACATGGAGCAGAGACAAGTAATATGATGTAGCATAATTATAGAATAAACCTGTAAGCCACTGAGATTTGGGAGCTGTTATAACCATATCATAATGTGGTCTAAACTTGACATAGCATAGTAAACTGGTTTCACCTTACATGCATTATAACTGTCTGGCAGTAACAGGCTGAGGTGTTAAGCTGCCAAGAAAACTCTAGGTTTGATGGAAGAAAGGAAGGTCAATCAATAATGCTATTATGAACACTTTGCTTATATGACATGGGGTTACATATCTGCCATCACTTAAGGAGGAATTTCAAGAACATATAATTCAGTGAAATCTAAAATGTTCCTTCTAGTCTAGATATTTTAAAATATTTGGTCTCTATCTTCCAACTGTAGATACTAGTCATTGTGTACACTGCGGAACTTGATCATGAATCTCATTATATTGGCTACTGTTTTCTTGGACTAGAAAGAAATTAAGATACTTCATGACCCAAGAGGCATCCAAGTCTCTTGGTTTGGTTAAAAGCACAAACTGTGAAATCAGGCTACCTCTTTAAACTCTGACCCCTGGCTCTGCCACTTATCAGCAAATTCTTAACTGTTCTATGCTTCAGTTTCTACAAACATATAATGGAAAAGATAGTAATGTCTACCTCAAGGTTGCTATAAAGATTAAATGAACTAATTAAAGTCCTTAGGATAGGGCTTTATAGAATGATAGAAATGTTCCGTATCTGCACTATCCAATTACCCACTAGCCACTGTGGTTACTGAGCCCTTGAAATATGCCTAGTGCAATTAAGTAAATTATTCTATTTAATTTTAATTACCTTATTTAAATGGAAAGTCACATGTGGCTAGTAGCTACTGTTTTGGACGTACAGGCTTACAACACTGCCTAGTACATAGTAAGTACTGTTCAGTATTTGTTAGTTTATTACATGGTCACTTGACATGGATATGGAAACAGTGTCACAAATATTAGGGCAGGAAATACATGGTCTCTGCTTAAGAATTCCTTTCTTAAGGCACTATCTCAGGGAAGACTTAAAGTTTTGCTTTACTTTTGACAGGAGCAGTAGCATATACACATATTAGAAGTTAACATGTTTCCTAAAGGAAAACTGGGTGGTCAAGCTACAATTGCACTGAATAAAAATACTTTGTTTCCCAGTGACTAGAATATCTTAATAAGGCAAAAAAAAAAAAAAAAAAAAGAAAGCAAGAATAGGTGAACAAGAAAAGCTATAGTACTGATTATTAGACTATGAGTTCCTTCTGGATGATGACAGTGTATAATTTCTCAATTAATAATTAAGTAACTGTCACAAATGAAAACTCAATCCTTTAGGAATAAAACACTGAATTATTCCAACCCCAATATTTCCTATTAAAAAAAAAGTCCCCACCCTATTTAGAACAAAGGAGTAGGAGGAAAAAATGATATAAATCCTACCTCCACTCAATGTCCCATGAGGATCAAACACATCACCTCCTAGAGTTACAGTTCTAGTCATTATCCTTTTATCAAAAGCTACTTTTTTGCATTATCCATACTGTCACAAACAAATGTCATTCCAAAGACAAATTCCATTGCTTTCTGAAGTTCTGGTTTGTATTCAACCAGGGAAAGAGCCACATGAACATTATTAGGGCCAACCTGTTGGGAAAACATATATGTCATATGTCATAATACATATTACTCCTTTCCTTTCAAATACTATTTTATAAAATACTAATAATGCCCACAACTGTTAGTATAAATACTAACAGTAACTTAATATACATACCCAGCACTACAACTCCTTTTGAATTTTCTAAAATGCTATAGAAAACTCACTTTTAGAAAAAAACAATTCAAGTTAAAGCACTGAAAAATCTAAGTAAAACATTTAGCTAAAATACCAGTCATGAATTTCAATCAAGTAGAAACCCCTATCAAGTTTCTAAATTCAAAGTGGATTATCTATGAACACACTTTCTTAAAGTACAATTTCTAGATCAAAACAGTTACACAATTACATGTTTTACTTAAAGTATCAACTTGGTTGTCCCAAAGTGAATACTTTTCCACTCAAATGAAACATGCTAGAGCAACTACCTTCCAGTTATAGAAACGAAAACAGTAATTGAGAGTAAAAAAAGTAACTTAAAAACCTCGCAATCTTTTATTTTGATCCAACTCTCTTTTCTCAGCCTTTGTTTATAATGTTTACCTCAGCCTATTTTTAAAACAACCTGATATGGCATCAACAACTTGATGGACCTGAGTTTGAGTGAACTCTGGGAGTTGGTGATGGACAGGAGGCCTGGCGTGCTGCAATTCATGGAGTTGCAAAGAGTCGGACACGACTGAGCAACTGAACTGAATATACTTTATGGAGTGCAGCAGAAATCATAATGAAGGCAGCTCTCTGCAGCATATGTTCAGCAATGTCCTCTAACACAGCAGTTACCATTCAGTGTGTGTGGCTAAGGGATCTGGGTAAAAGTACTTTTGTTGTTACTTAAAACCCCAACTTACTCTAACACTGGAACTTGACCCAAGACAAGAATAACTTCCTTCTCGACTCTAAGGTGATTTTTCAAAGTAAAAGAAATACTAACCAAAATTACCACCTATTTACTCATCTTTCTTCTCCTGACAGTAAACAATTTTCATTGAAGGCTTCTCAATTTCAGAAATTTACTGAATATCCATTTATTATCTTAATTATACATGCAGTTTCAGGTTTCACAGAATTGTTTTTTCAACTCATGAACTTAGAATACCTGCTCAAATACTGATATCACTACTGAAAAGTTAAAACTGGTTTCATGTTCTTACCAAATATTATACAACCACAGTAGCCTTTTAAATATATTTCCTTGCACTCATCTATTCACTAGAAACCATACTACTTTAGATCTAGCCCAGCAGCTGACTGCGTATCCTGGCTACCTGCTTTGTATGTTCACAGGTTGGTGGGCAATCTAAAAAAACTCTAGTAGAGAAGCATCTCTGTAAGACTGACAGATTATGTTCCATAATGGTTATCACCATAGCTGGTTTAAGTGTGCCTGGAATGAAAAAAAAAAAAACAAATAAAACCTGCAGAATTCCTATATTCCTCTATAAGTTCTATAAATTCTCATTAATCAGAAATCAAGTTTAATATTTAATGTGAAAGTGAGTCGCTCAGTCATGTCCAACTCTTTGCAACTCCAGGGACTATACAGTCCATGGAATTCTCCAGGCCAGAAAACTGAAGTGGGTAGCTATTCCCTTCTTCAAGCAATCTTCCCAGCCTAGGGATGGAACCCAGGTCTCCCACATTGCAGGTGATTCTTTACCAGTTGAGCCACAAGCCCTGGTGATGAAAGAGAAAACCTATAACCAAGAGATTACTCTACACAGAAGGATCTCATTCAGATTCAACAGAGAAATCAAAAGCTTTACAGACAAGCAAATGCTAAGAGAATTCAGTTGATACAAATGAACTTATTTATAAAACAGACTCACAGATTTAAAAATCATATTTATGGCTACCACAGGGGAAATATAGGGGAAGTAGTAAATTAGGAAATTAGAGTTAACATTTACACACTACTATAAATAAAACAGTAGAGAAGGAAATGGCAACCCACTCTAGTATTCTTGCCTGGAGAATCTCATGGACGGAGGAGCCTGGTGGGCTATAGTCCACGGGGTTGCAGAGTCAGATATGACTGAGCAAATCCTTAGTATATATAAAACAGATAACCAACAAGGACCTACTACTATACAGCACAGGGAACTCTACTGCCCAGATGGCACTAGTGGTAAAGAATCAACCTGCCAATGCAGAAGTCATCAGAGAGGAAGCTTCCACCCCCGGGTCAAAGATCCTGGAGGAGGCCATGGCAACCCACTCCAGTATTCTTGCCTGGAGAATCCCAGGGACAGAGAAGCCTAGCAGGCTACAGTCCATAGGGTCACAAAGAGTTGGACATGATTAAAGTGACTTAACACACACAATACACAAAAATAAAACAGATAACTAACAAGGACCTACTGTATAGCACAAGGAACTCTACTCAATATTCTGTAATAATCTATATGGGAAAAAAATCTGAAAAATAATGGATATACACATGTATGCATAATTGAATCATTTAGCCATATACCTAAAACACATTTAAACCAACTATAGTCCAATAAAAATCTTTTAAAGAAGACATTCTAATACAACTTTAAAGTATGAAAGGGAATTTTAGTCTTCCAACATTTCTGTTCTCTTTCCATCTAATTTCACAAAAGCTGATTTTATTCTCTTTGGTATCTTAACTTTTTAAAGCACGGTAACACAATAAAATTGTGTGGTTTGATACATGACTGAAATCCCAGTTTACTTCAGAGGACAGTTAATGTCCTATAATTAAAAAAAACACCAAACAAACAAACAAACAAACAAAAACCCAGTAAGATGCAGACAAAGCTTATAAAAAGACTTACCAGATTCTGAGCAATCCTCAGAGTTTCTGGAGCAATACATCTGGATGAAATTTTATTGAGTGGAATTATAGTGTATCGACGCTTCAATTCCCCCTTTTCTAGTAGCTTTTTTCCAGTAACCTAAAACATTGTGCATTAGAAATGAAAGAAATATTAATGACAAAAAACATTTAAATGGAAACAGTGCAAGTTTAGGAATTTATAAGTATGCTCAGTGCCTACTATCCCAAACAATCAAAATTCTAAGATGGATACGTGCATTCTGGACTCTGGAGTTAGCATACGACTTCCTCTGGAATAATGTTAATAAAATATAAAAAATTATTAACTCTATCATTTTACCCTGTAAAGATAAACATTTAGCCTTAAGTGAAAGTTGTTCAGTCATGTCCAACTCTGTGACTCCATGGACTATATACAGTCCATGGAATTCTCCAGGCCAGGATACTGGAGTCAGTAGCCGTTCCTTTCTCCAGAGAATTTTCCCAACCCAAGGATCAAACCCAGGTCTCCCACATTGCAGGCAGATTCTTTACCAACTGAGTCATCAGGGAAGCCCAACATTTAGCCTTAGAAAAAGTTTAAAACATCAATAAAGTACCCAATTCTTCTAAGAGCACATGATTTTTCAAGTTAGCAGCTATTCTAGTTTTAACAGCAATTGTATGCTTTTTAAAATTAAAATCAGTTTACCTCTGTGTCTACTACAACATTGTAGAGTCGGTCTCCGGCCACTAATTCTAAAGCAGTGGTTGCCGAAGTATCTTTTACACTGATCAGTGAAGCTACAAGTCCTTTCACACAATTTCTATTCCAGTTCTTCTCTGGATCCCTAAAACAGAAAAGTGGACAAAAATTAATCTTAGACAAAATAGAAAAAGTTGTATTTTACTAGTCAAGAGCTCTTTCTGACAATACATTAAATTGAAAGCACAATAATCAGCAGTTTTAACAAAATTAAAAGATTTCAAATGTCTCGTGATTGTCCAGCTACAGACACACCTTTTATTGTGTTTCACAAATATTTATGTTTTCCGTTGTCACTTTGTTTTTACAAATTGAAGTTCTGTGGCAAACTTGCATTGTCAGCTGACAGTCTTTTTAGTAATGAAGGTTTTACAAATTAATGTACCCTGGTTTTTTAAACTATGTATACAGTATGCTATTGTACCCTTAATAGACTATTGTTTTAAAATCAAAAGATCTCTCAGTACACATAATGTTTTGAAGGTAACAAAAATAACTTTAGTGTTCTAATCTTTTAATACATATATTAAGCATTTCAAGAAAAAAACCATATAGTATTAATAAAACAAATTGTAAAATGTTAACATAGCTATTTAACATTAATGATTAAAAATAACTTAAAGAAACTTTTGGACTAAGATTAAATTCCCCTCGTTTTGGTTTTGAGATTAGTGGCATTAGTACCCTTAAATTTCACAAGAATTTCCCCTGTCTACAAATCTGAAACATTCAATAAAGATTTAAGGAAAAAAGAAAAAACAAGGAAAAGCAGCTTACGGTAATTTTTATACAAAAATATATCCCAGTTACTACCATGTTCAATTTCAAGATTTAACTCTTACCTATAAGCAAATCGAAGATTGGGAAATCTGGCCAAGAGAGCTTCTTCTCTTTCTTTCAGTCTATTGATATCACGAGATAGCTGCCTGCGCCTTTCCAGAAGGCTTTCCTCCTTGTTTTCTGAACAGTAAGCCATAAGTAAATTGAAACTATGTTTTAAAAACTCAAATATTCTACTGTTTTAAGGAAAACATTAGTAATCTCTATTTCCAAAGCATTTCCAAAAGCAAACTACAAATTCCTGATAAATATTGAAGAAAAGCATACTTAACATTTGAATTTCTATTAAGTGTCATGTAGACACATTTTCAACACATAAAACCATTTTCATCCTTTCAATTCAAAGGACTGTTTTATACTTTGATATTTTTCTGATTATAGGTATAAATTTTTATACTAATTCCCATTAACATTAATGAGGTAAAAAAATTCCTACTTGCTATTTCTTTTAAGTTTCTATTAATAATCACTACTTCCTAATGATTTAACATGTTAAAGGCAAACCTTCATAATTTAGCCTTTTCATTTCAGTTTCAAGTTTTCTTTAAGCTTTTCACGGCTTCTAATGCTTCTTGATCTTTCCTATAGCCACTATCCATTTTCTTAATTTCTGTTTGTTTAGTCTTTAATTCTTGTTGGGCATGTTTCAACTTCATCTGAGCCTGTAACAGAAAAACATAAAACAGGCTATATGAGGCAGATAGTGACAGCGATAAAATGGCCACAGATTTAGATTGTTTTAAGAGACATCGGCCTTGAAAATTTAACTGACTACTTGGATCAGTATATCAACAGGTCAATCATTTCCCAATGTATTCTCCTCAAAATACTACTCAGAATATAAATGAATATATGTTCAAATATTAAATATCTTATAATTTAAGTCTATATTTTTAATATTTATAAAACTAACATCAATGAGCTCAAAGATTAATATCAAAGAATTGTCATTAGTTGATGACACCACACTTAAGGCAGAAAGTGAAGAGGAACTAAAAAGCCTCTTGATGAAAGTGAAAGAGGAGAGCGAAAAAGTTGGCTTAAAGCTCAGCATTCAGAAAACAAAGATCATGCATCTGGTTCCATCACTCTGGGAAATAGATGGGGAAACAGTGTCAGACTTTATTTTTTTGGGCTCCAAAATCACTACAGATGGTGACTGCAGCCATTAAATTAAAAGACGCTTACTCCTTGGAAGAAAAGTTATGACCAACCTAGACAGCATATGCAAAAGCAGAGACATTACTTTGCCAACAAAGGTCCATCTAATCAAAGCTATGGTTTTTCCATTGGTAATGTATGGATGTGAGAGTCGGACTGTGAAGAAAGCTGAGTGCCATAGAATTGATGCTTTTGAACTATGGTGTTGGAGAAGACTCTTGAGAGTTCCGTGGACTGCAAGGAGATCCAACCAGTTCATTTTAAAGGAGATGAGCCCTGGGTGTTCTTTGGAGGGAGCCACCTCATGCGAAGAGGTGACTCACTGGAAAAGACTCTGATGCTGGGAGGGATTGAGGGCAGGAGGAGAAGGGGACGACAGAGGATGAGATGGCTGGATGGCATCACACGAACTCAATGGATGTGAATCTGAGTGAACTCTGGGATTTGGTGATGGACAGGGGGGCCTGGTGTGCTGCAGTTCATGGGGTCGCAAAGAGTCGGACACGACTGAGCGACTGAACTGAACTGATCAAATTAAAAACAAAACAGAAAGCTAGAAATCACTTCCTTTTTCACTTAGGTATGCATATTTGCACTTATATATATTTATGCTGTCCAACTGTGCACCTAACTGTATTGATGAGGAATAAAAGTATTCAGAAAGAGGATGCTAAACTGACAGAAAAAAGTATATGTGGAAGTTTGACACTAAAATGCTATAGTTTTAAGTGTTGCAGACATATAAATGAAGATGATGTTTTTGTTTTCCTATTAAAGCTTAAAACTTCAACTTTATAATGTCAATAAAATACCAAAAAGATGAAAACAAATACGCTAACCTCAAGTATTCCATACAATGCCGAAAACAGAACATTTACTGCACTTAAAATTTCAATTAATCTATAAAGGTATTTTATGCTTTATGGCATCTTATACTGACATTGTCAATAGGTAGTAATCAGTATATTTGAATTTCATTGTTTTAGGTGCTAAGCAACAGAATATAACAGCTGATAGTTATCTGAATATTTTCAATACTTTGTTTAACAACTGCCAAAGCATAGTGTGAAGGACCTTCACAAAAATAAAATAATAATAAAGAAATAAAAACTGCAGTCACATAGTTCTTACCGTCTATATTTACCTGTTTGGCTTCTGTCTGAGTTTTACTTATGTCATTTTTACATGCCATCATCTGACCAGCAAGAGTTGCTTCTGTTCCATCTTCATTACTGGACAGACCAGCAGAAACAGCATTAAAGTGCTGCTGTGCAATGGCCAAAGCTTCAGCATCTTTATTACTTGCTTCTTGAAGGGCACTTAGTCCATCTGTTATTTTTTTAACCTCTTTTTCCTTTGCTGCTAAAGTTTTAGAATCCTTTAGGAAGAGTTTGAAATTGGATAGTATCATATTTTAGAAAACCACTGAAACATATATACCTTTAATGTCACCAAATTTCATACCAATTTGAAGTGAACATGGTAATTTAACCATAATTTTAAATATTTTATTCCCATTTTGAAATTTCTCAGTTTTTAGGATAAATGTACCTCTTAGCCTAATAGAAATACCTTCATTCTATGTTATAGTCATATCTGAGAGAGAATGAGTTAAAATATTATTGCATATTTAAACAAACCACTTGAAACAACTAAAAATCACGTTCTAAAACTATAATATTGAAATAATATCCACTCTAACCCAAGCATAAAAGAAATTTCAGGATTAAGAGCATGATTATGAAAATGCTTTTATAAACTATTAAAGGCCATACAATGTAAGTATTAAATCATTATGGGAACAGCTTCCCTGGTGGTTCATACAGTAAGTAAAGAATCTGCCTGCAATGCAGGAGACCCGGTTTGATCCCTGGGTCTACAGTCCATAAGATCACAAAGAGTTGGAACGACTGAAGGACTAACACTCGCACTTAAATTCTAATAACCAGATATCTAATGCTATACAAGATACCTGTACTAAAAGAAAAAAAAAATCTAGTCGTTTTTACATGAAAGTGATCAGAAATTTGGCTCACTTAATTCATGATTCACTGGGTATTTCTTAGGTATTTACCATGTACCAGGCATTATTCTAGATATTAGAGACACAGGGTCCTCAGGAGCCTACATTTCTAAGGTGGAAGACATATTAAACAAATAAAGCAAAAAATATGGAACTTCTATTTTAAGAGTAATGAGAAAAGGCCTTTTATGATGACATTTTGAGCAGAAACCTAAATGAAACCAAAGGTGTGACCATGCAAATACTAGGGGGATGGTACTCTTGCCAAGCTCTAAGGAATATGCTTGGGTATTGGAGGAACTGTGGCTGAACACAGTGAGCAAGGAAAAAAGGCAGCTAATGAGGACACTACTGAGTACCTTCCTGGGAGGGTGCTGGCATGAACCATGTGAGGCGTGAAAGAGGTGTGAAAGGT
The DNA here is from genome assembly GCA_917880005.1 of Nanger dama. Classification (NCBI taxonomy): domain Eukaryota; kingdom Metazoa; phylum Chordata; class Mammalia; order Artiodactyla; family Bovidae; genus Nanger; species Nanger dama. The sequence continues at coordinate 20,169,172 of CAKJTW010000025.1, read as the reverse complement.
GGCTGTATTCTGGATATACACATATATCTGGATATTCTGGATATACTTTTAAAATCAACAAAATCTGTTGATGAATTAGATACCACAGGGTTGGGAGAAAGAGAAAAATTCAGGACTCCAGGTTCTGGAGTGAACAGCATCATTACTTACATGAGGAAAATTCAGTAGCTCAGGCAGGTTTGGGTAGATGAGGAAATTTAAGAGTTCTATTTTGGATATGTTAAGTTTTAAATTTTTAAAGTCATCCATATAAAAATGTCAATTAAATAACTGAACAAATGAGTCCTTCAAAGAAGGAGTCAAGGTTAATTATAGGTTTGAAAGGCATCAACATGTAGATGGTACTGAGCGGTACAGGGCTGGATGGGATCACTGAAGAAATGAGTATATAAAGAAGTCTGACCATTCACCCTGGTGCATGCTAAAATATATATTTTGATTTGCATTTCTAACTTGGATTCAAAGTTCACATTTTAAACTATCAAATCAATATCTCTACTTAGATGTCTAACTATCTCCTCAAGCCTATTATTCGCCATTCAACAAATGGTAACCATATTTCAAACTGTCAACAACAGAACTCCGGAGCTATCCTTCAGTCCTCTTTCATATTCAAACACCAATCTGCTGGGCACTATTTATAGTAGCAAAGACATGGAAGCAACCTAAATGTCCATCGACAGATGAACCAATAAAGATGTTACACACACACACTGGAATATTACTCAGACATTAAAAAGAATGAAAAATTGCCCTTGGACCAATGGTTACCAAGGAATGGACCCAGAGTTTATCATACTGAGTGAAGTCAGTCAGAAAGAGAAAGACAAACATCATGATATCACTTATATATGGAATCTAAAATATGATACAAATGAACTTATCTACAAAATAGAAAGACTCACAGACACAGAGAATAGACTTGTTTTCAAGGGGAAGAGTGGGAAGGGGATGGAAGGACTGGGAGTTTGGGATTAGCCAGTGCAAATTGTTATGGATGAGATGGATAAACAGTAAGGTTTTACTGTATGACAAAGGGAACTACATTCAATATCCTGTGATAAACCATAATGGAAAAGAAAATAAAAAAGAAAATACATGTATAACTGAGTCACTTTGCTGTACAGCAGAAAACAACATTCTAAACCAATGAACTATACTTTAATTAAAAAAAAAAAAAATCTGCTGGGTATATCTGTTGGCCTACCCTTAAAGTACACATAAAATCCCACAACTTCTCTAATATTCCACCTTCTATTGCATCTATCCAAGGACTATCACCTGCACCACCAATTACTACCTAGTTTCTCTACTTCTTCCCTTTATCCTCAAAACAGCAAGAATAGTACTACTAAAATATTAAAATGTCACCCTTGTGCTCAACCAACTCCAGCAGCTTCCCATGCTACTCAGAATAAAGGGCAAAGTCCTTCACATATTTTGCAAAATCACATGTGATCCTCTACCCCATCTCTACTACTCACTGGTAACCAGCTTTACTTCTCTCTGCTTTCCCAATACCTTAGGCACTTGGGGGCAGCTACTGCTCTTTGTCTGGAACATCACCCCCCCACAGCCTCCCAACCTATCTACATCCTTCTGTGATCACTTTCAGGTCTCTAATGAAATACAAGCCTCCCAATGAGACCTTTAATGTTTACCCAGTTTAAAAATCCAAACTGCACCTCTCCGCTCCATACTAACCCTATCCACTGCTTTTTTTTCTCATCAGTTACCACTCTATAACATACTTCATATTTCACTTATTTTATCATCGATTTCCTCATTGGAATGAAGACCCACAAGGCATTTTGTTCATTACTGTCATTTTGTCAGTTGCTACATGCTAGCCTAAACAATTATCCTGGGTCCACAGCAGGCACTCAGTAAATATTAACAGAATGTAGGAATGTATTATACTAGAATCATTTGCTTACCTCTACCATATTTTTTTCCAGTTCTTTGCGTTTGTTCTCTTCACTTGCCAGGTTTTTCTTCTTGAAATCAAAGGCACTTTGAGATTTAGTATTAACTCGCTGAGCTTCTGTAAGAGCATCTTCTAAAGATCGAAGTATACCTCCAACTTCCTATAATCAAATGCACCCAATTCAATCATATACTTAAAAATCTGTTAGCATATAATTTATATATGTTTATTTTTAATAACTATGGACTCTACACATAGACATCACTAGACAGTCAATACCAAAGCAGACTGATTACATTCTTTGCAGCCAAAGATGGAGAAGCTCTATACAGACAGCAAAAACAAGACCAGGAGCTGACTATGGCTCAGATCATGAACTCCTGATTGTCAAACTCAGACCTAAATTGAAGAAAGTAGGGAAAACCACTAGACCATTCAGGTATGACCTAAATCAAATCCCTTATGATTATACGGTAGAAGTGAGAAATAGAGTCAAAAGATTAGATCCAATGAACAGAGTGCCTGAAGAACTACAGATGGAGATTTGTGACACTGTACAGGAGGCAGGGATCAAGACCATCCCTAAGAAAAAGAAATGCAAAAAGGCGCAAAAGTTGTCTGAGGAGGCCTTAAAATAGCTGTGAAAAGATGAGAAGTGAAAAGCAAAAGTGAAATGAAAAATATACTCATTTGAAAACAGAGTTCCAAGTAGCAAGAAGAGATAAGAAAGCCTTCCTCAGTGATCAATGCAAAGACATACAGGAAAATAAAAGAATGGGAAAGACTAGAGATCTCTTCAAGAAAATTAGAGATATCAAGGGAACTTTTCATGCAAAGACGGGCACAATAAAGGACAGAAATGGTATGGACCTAATAGAAGCAGAAGATATTAAGAAGCGATGGCAAGAATACACAGAAGAACTACACAAAAAGATATCTAAGACCCAGCTAATCATGATGGTGTGATCACTCACCTAGAGCCAGACATCCTGGAACACGTAGTCAGGTGGGCCTTAGGAAGCATCACTGTAAACAAAGCTAGTGGAAATGATGGAATTCCAGTTGAGCTATTTCAAATCCTGAAAGATGATGCTGTGAAAGTGTTGCACTCAATATGCCAGAAAATTTGGAAAACTCAGCAATAGCCACGGGACTGGAAAGGTAAATTTTCATTCCAATCCCAAAGAAAGGCAATGCCAAAGAATGCTCAAACTACTGCACAATTGCACTCATCTCACACGCTAGTCAGAGAAGGTGATGGCACCCCACTCCAGTACTCCTGCCTGGAAAATCCTGTGGACGGAGGAGCCTGGTAGGCTGCAGTCCATGGGATCGCGAAGAGTAGGACACAACTGAGCGATTTCACTTTCACTTTTCACTTTCATGCATTGGAGAAGGCAATGGCAACCCACTCCAGTGTTCTTATCTGGAGAATCCCAGGGATGGGGAGCCTGGTGGGCTGCCGTCTATAGGGTCGCACAGAGTCGGACACAAATGAAGTGACTTAGTAGCAGCAGCACATGCTAGTAAAGGAATGCTCAAAATTCTCCAAGCCAGGCTTCAACAGTAGATGAACTGTTAACTTCTTGATGTTCAAGTTGGATTTAGAAAAGGCAGAGGAACAAAGATCAAATTGCCAACATCTGCTGGATCACCAAAAAAGCAACAGAGTTCCAGAAAAACATCTATTTCTGCTTTATTGACTATGCCATAGTCTTTGACTTTGTGGATCACAACAAACTGTAGAAAATTCTGAAAGAGTTTGGAATACCAGACAACCTGACCTGCCTCTTGAGAAATCTATGGAGGTCAACAAGCAACAGTTAGAACAGGTCATGGAACAATAGACTGGTTCCAAGCAAGAAAAGGAGTACATCAAGGGTGTATATTGTCACCCTACTTATTTGACTTATATGCAGAGTACATCATGAGAAATGCTGGGCTGGATGAAGCACAAGCTGGAATCAAGATTGCCGGGAGAAATATCAATAACCTCAGATATGCAGGTGACACAATCCTTACGGCAGAAAGTTAAGAAGAACTAAAGAGCCTCTTGATGAAAGTGAAAGAGAAGAGTGAAAAAGTTGGCTTAAAACTCAACATTCAGAAAACGAAGATCATGGCATCTAGTTCCATCACTTCATGGCAAATAGATAGGGAAACAATGGAAACAGTGACAGACTTTATTCTTTTGGGCTCCAGAATCACCGTAGACGGTGATTGCAGCCATGAAACTAAAAGATGCTTGCTCCTTGGAAGAAAAGTTATGACCAACCTAGATAGCATATTAAAAAGCAGAGACATTATTTTGCCAACAAAGGTCCGTTTAGTCAAAGCAATGGTTTTTCCAGGAGTCATGTATGGATGTGCGTTGGACTATAAAGAAAGCTGAGCACCAAAGAATTGATGCTTTTGAACTGTGGTGTTGGAAAACTCTTGAGAGTCCCTTGGACTGCAAGGAGATCCAAGTAGTCCACGCTAAAGGAATTCAGTCCTGAATTTCACTGCAAGGACTGATGCTGAAACTCCAATACTTTGGCCACCTGATGTGAAGAACTGACTCGTTTGAAAAGACCCTGATGCTGGGAAAGACTGAAGGCAGGAGGAGAAACGGACAACAGAGTATGAGATGGTTGGATAGCATCACCAACCCAATGGACATGAATCTGAGTAAACTCCAGGTGTTGGAGATAGATAGGGAAGCCTGGTGTGCTGCAGCCCATGGGGTCGCAAAGAGTCAGACACAACTGAGAGACTGAACTGAACTCAAACTATATCATTATCATACATTAAGATAATTTTTTTTCAATAGAGAACACAATGGCCAGTAAACCCAAAATAGTTACTATACATTATTCAATATTTTTCAGTTTATTATTATTCTTACACATGTCTGACCTTATCTTTTCTGTTTTCCAATTCTTCTATTTCATGACTAAGTGCTTTTATTTTTTATCATTCTCAGACACTTCTTCTTGAAGCTTCTTAATTTTATCCTGCATTTCTTTTAATGCCTCAGCTGAGCGTTCTTTAGTATCTTCAGCCAGCAAAAACTGATAAGCTATATATAAACGACTCAGATGTTCTATTTCTCTCAATAGCTTTTGGTACTCCAAGTAGGAAGATCTTTCCTAAAAGAGAAATCACCAATAAAATATAACTACATTAATATTTTTAACCAAATTTGGAAAGAATTTAAGTACAGCAACACATTAAAAAATTTCCCATTACACAATAAATATAATGGATTTTATCTTAAATTTGGGTAATTATGGACTATTAATTTTAGGAAACTTCAAACAACATTAGAACTGTGGCTTTTTGACAGTAATGTCATCTTAGTGAATTCTCTGTGGCTACTTCTTCTCAAATATAACCACACAGTTGGGATTAACAAAGAACTATGGACATAAGATTCATAAACTAGTGGGAATAAGTCTATAAAACTATAAAACCATGAATGATACACTATTAAATGTATTTTGTAGTACTAGTACCAAGATGCCCACCCTATATTAATTCATATAACTATTTATATATATTTGCTCACATATTACTAAACTTGATTCCCACTGGGACCTACTAGGACAAACTTAACAATGAAAATTCCTAATCTGCAGATGAAGAAACAAATTAAGGGTGATTAAATAAGCTCTTCATATGATTAGATATAGAATTTGGCAAAATCAAATATGACACCTAGATTTAAACTCATGAACTAGTGTTTTCTACTAAATCATACATACAAAAGCAGAACTTTCAAGTTCACAATTTTTCAGTTTTTCCAATAACATCTATGTTACTGTACAGATTCAGAAGAGAGCTTGAGAAGTATCAAATTTTAATGAACATATAAGAAATTTCTAAATACATGACTTAAAATACTTTTACTGAAACAGTGATATAATGTCAGAAGTGCAAAGATTATACAGAAAACAGCCATCTGTTTCAATACCTATTGTCTACCAACTGCCTTGACAGCAGTAATTTTAGTGATAGCCCCTCTTACCCTAGAAGTTACTCACTCTACCAGGAGTTTCTAAGAGTACCATACCTTTAAGAAATATTTATTCCACTCAATTCTAACTATCCAGGAAAATTTAGATTTACACTTGTCTTCAACAAAGAATGAAAATCTGGCATGTTGTTTTCTGAGATTATGACAGTCAATCTCTAAAACCATTATGACTTAACAGATAGAAAATGCATTGTCCCCTATAAGCAGAAGGTTGAACATGGACTATCAATTCTAACTCCTTATCTCATCTCTAAGAAACATTTCTGAGGGGTGGTACACGTGTCACACCCATGAGAATCATCATGGATACATCACCAATTTTGAGAGACATTCTAGCTGTGTTATCACGTATACAGTACACACCTCTTTTAATTTTGAATGGTTGGCGTAATTTCTTCTTCAAGTATCTGGAAAATAAAGGAAAAAGTATTTTTGAGTATGTGAAGTACCATTAAAGAAATTTAAAAGGGAGAAGACTAAGGAAAACTGACCAAAGGCTGGGGAGAGCACAGGTGTGGTAAAATTTCCCTCTTTTATAGCAGAGAAACTCTAAAAGAAAAGTACTCTCTTCCTTAAAATTATTTTATATAAATTTAATTACCGTCTTAATTTCTCTCAGCTTAGCCTCCTTTTTTCTATAGTCCTCTGAGCATTTTGTTTTTTGTATTCATACATCCTGGTTCCAGCTGCTTCTTCTATCATGGACAAAATCTGGAAAGATAATTGCATTAATGTTTTAAGAATCAAAGCCAGTGAGTTTCATTGGAATTTACATTAGGATATTACTTAAGGCCTTAATGCCATGAAGCAACTTAACAAAATGGTTAAGGACCATAACAGTTAAGTACATTAAAAAAATGTACATATTATCTATAACCCTAAGATTCAACAAATATTTCTGGCCTTCACTCCAATTCTAAAATCAAACTTTATGCTACACTGAGGTTCCAGAGTACATATCTTTGAAAACTGAAGCCAGTAATTCCTGAGAGGGTAACAGGCAGGAAGGCCAGGGGTCTCCAAAGGGAGGAAATAGCCTGCAAGTGTAAGATGTTTTTATCATCTTAATTGGTAAGAGGAAACAAACTAGCGATATTCTTTTCCTTCTCTATACAAATTTAAAAGGAGGTTTCTCTTAAAATACTGTGTTGCCATAATGACACCTGGGTTCACCTGAAGTTAACTATTCTCAAACCTTGAGATAACCAATGCATTTTTCTTATGGAAATGTTTGTCTTAAGCTATGCTAATGTACTATGCATTTACCCCAGACTCTGTCTTCAAGTCGGTTTGGCCTCTTGGCTCAGAACCTACTTGACAAAGGAGTATGTTATACTCAGATTGGGGCTGGAAGAAGCACAAGCTGGAATCAATATTACCGGGAGAAATATCAATAACCTCAGATATGCAGATGACACTACCCTTATGGCAGAAAATGAAGAGGAACTAAAAAGCCTCTTGATGAAAGTAAAAGAGGAGAGTGAAAAGTTGGCTTACAGCTCAACATTCAGAAAACGAAGATCTTGGCATCAGGTCTCATCACTTCATGAGAAATAGATGGGGAAACATAGGAAATAGTGTCAGACTTTTTTTTTTGGCTCCAAAATCACTGCAGATGGTGATTGCAGCCATTAAATTAATGGCTTACTCCTTGGAAGGAAAGTTATGACCAACCTAGGCAGCATATTAAAAAGCAGAGACATTACTTTGCCAACAAAGTTCCGTCTAGTCAAGGCCATGGTTTTCCAGTGGTCATGTATGGATGTGAGAGTTGGACTATAAAGAAAGCTGAGCACCAAAGAATTGATGCTTTTGAACTGGGGTGTTGGAGAAGACTCTTGAGAGTCCCTTGGACTGCAAGGAGATCCAGCTAGTCCATTCTAAAGGAGATCAGCCCTGGGTGTACTTTGGAAGGAATGATGCTAAAGCTGAAACTCCAGTACTCTGGCCACCTCATGCGAAGAGTTGACTCATTGGAAAAGACTTTGATGCTGGGAGGCACTGGAGGCAGGAGAAGGGGACAACAGAGAATAAGATGGCTGGATGGCATCACCGACTCAATGGACGTTGAGTCTGGAGTGAACTCCAGGAGCTGGTGATGGACAGGGAGGCCTGGCGTGCTACAATTCATGGGGTTGCAAAGAGTCAGACACGACTGTGCGACCGGACTGGACTGAATCTATGTAAATGAAACTATTTGTATGGCAATTTGTCCTTCTACAAGATTCAAGTTAATCATTTTGTGGCCCAGGGTGAACCATTTGGTGGCAAGGTTATCCCAAAATGCATCTTATGGGTGAGGGGCCTGGTGCCATTCTGAGTTTTAAGACATTCCTTTATTTCATTAACAGACTGCTGCTGCTGCTAAGTCACTTCAGTCGTGTCCGACTCTGTGCGATCTCATAGATGGAAGCCAACCAGGCTCCCCTGTCCCTGGGATTCTCAGGCAAGAGAACAGACTGCTAGTGGCTATATAATACATAACATCCAGCTGAAGATTAGAAGTGGGGTACTCTTTCTGCCCCCTTTTGATGCCTATATCAGAAGCTTTCTCTATCTCCTTTATTCTTTAATAAAACTTTATCACACAAAGCTCTGAGCAATCAAGCCTTGTCTCTGGCCCCAGATTGAATTCTTCTCCTCTGGAGGCCAAGAATCCCAGCCACCTTTTTTCATTCAGCAACAACCTTTCATTCCTCCTTTCTCTTTTCCTTCAAATATAAGAAGAAAGTAAAAGCTAACTAATATTTCAATTTATAAATTTCTACTTAAAACTGTTCCAAGTGAGACTTTAGCTGTTTTGTCCCTACAAAGATGAAGCATGGCCTAACATTTACATTCCAATTGTGGCAGATACTTTAAGAACTTGGGCAAGTAATTTAGTTTTCCCTGTTTTCTCTTTCTCCATCTGATGAGGACTGAAAGTATCTCAATGTCACTGAGAAGTAAAGTAATTCACGTGAGTACACTGAAAAAGGCAAACACTAATTATGATTTTATAAGGACAATTTTTAGCACTCCTTTATCAGAAGCTTCTAATCACTATCAATCCCTACCTCAAGAGGATTATTTCTCTGAAAATTAGTTTGATTTCTATATATTAGGCAGATTTTGAATGAGAAATTTCCCTTAAGATGTTATCTGAAGAAAGTTAAGTGTAACCTATGGTTAAATCAGACTAGTATCATCAATTATCAGTCGCCTTTTAGTTCTTCTCCATAGATAAAAATGCCAAAAGAACCTTTGCTCTTATGCAAAACATTTATGCCTTCATATCAACTCTTCTCAAGGGGGCTCCAAAACAAAAGTAAGTCTTAATGTCTTAAGCAATCCATTATATCTAATGAACTAATTTCACTCAAATCTTTCCGTATAGGGTTTAACTCTGACATGGAACACCAGCTGAGAAAAGCTACTTTAGAACCAAAATTTCTTTTAATACTGTATGGGCACATAGAACTCCTAGAAAAAAAGTAAGTGGTAAGCTCCCAACATCTGTGTTAGTGATGAATTTTTGTTTGTTTGTTTTGATACCAAAAGCAAAGGCACTAAAACCAAAAATAAGCAGGACTACATCAAACTAAAAGGCTTCTGCAGAGGAAAGGAAACCATCCACAAATACAAATCAGGCAAATACAAATCAAAACCACAATGAGACACACCTGTTAGAATGGCTTTTATCAAAAAGATAAAAAATAACAAAGACTGGTTCGGATGTGGAGAAAAGGGAAAACTTGTATTTCTGTCTGTGGGACTGTAAACTGATGTATCCACTATGGGAAACAGCATGGAGGTTCCTCAAGAAATTAAAAATAGAACTACTATATGATCCAATAATTCCACTTCAGGACATTTATCTGAAGGAACCAAAAACACTAATTTGAAAAGATATCCGCACTTCCATGTTCACTGCAACATCATTTGTTATAATAAAACATGGAAACAACCTAAGTGTCCACTGATGGATGAATGGATAAAGAATACAATATTTATATATAAATTAAATACAATGTTATTTAGGCATACAAAAAGAAATCCTGCCATTTGCAACAGCAGTGGATAGAACACAGGGCATTATGCTAAGAGAAATAAGTCTGACAGAAAGATTATACAGTGTAATTTCACTTACATGTAGGATCTTTCCAAAAAAAGCCCCAAAACTGAACTCATAGATACAGAAAACAGATTAGTGGCTGATAGAGGTGGGGGATAGATGGTGAGCAAAAGTTAAAAGTGCTAGTTATAAAATAAAAGGTCCTGGGGATGTAATGTATGGCACAGTGACTGACTACAGTTGATAATACTTAACTGCATATTTGAAAATTGTAGAGAGTATAATTCAAAAGTTCTCATCTTCAAAAAAATTCTGAAAGATGATCACATCAATGTATCACACTGATACAGTGATCAATGTTGACTAAACTGTGGTGATCATTTTGTGATATACATATATACTGAATATTGTATATATTCAATATATATTGAATATTGTATATCATACCTTTTTGGTGTACACCTGAAACTACTTGAATCAATTATATCTCAATTAAAAAAAAATTAAAAAAACTGCTTAACAAGGTCCTAGGACTTTCCTTTTACTTCTTTTAAAGATTCTGATTTAATCCTCAGAACAGATCTTGAGGTAAAGGTTATGGACTCCAGTTTATGAAAGAGGAAACTAAGCCTCTGAAAGTTTACATTATATAACTTAAAAAAACCTAGGGCATGGTGTCAAATATTAAAAAACAAAATTATTTTCTCCACTAATCATTCTTAAATAAACGTTCCCAACAATTTTAATAATGGAAAAATGTTTAAAAATTGATTAGTTAAAAGATTAAGACAGTTACCTACAATTACTATTTTTACTGTGCCTAAAGAGTATTCTTACCTCTGGAGGTTTCATATTCATCACTTTTGTAATTCGGCCCTGAAAATAAAATGACAAACTTACTGTAATAAAAATAAATTCTGAAAGAATAACCTAAAGGCATACATGTTTATCTGTACTAAAGCTGTTATATCCTAATATACAAATCTTTGGGAAGTTATTTCTCCCACCTACATGAAAAGATGTTTCTTTTTAAGATTTGAGAACAAGGGTAGCTTATAATTCTAGAATTTTGCTATTTACTTTCTTACTAGTGATATAAATTACATAAATAATACAAAGTCAACTCAAGACTGTTTTCCTGAGACAGGGAATGATGTGTAAATCTCCAGCTCTAAAATGGGTAAGCGTGTAAATAAATGTTGGCATAATTACTGAACATCTCTTGATTTTTTAGAACAATAGCCCTTCACGTAAGTAAAAAAAAATAATTCCAGATATTCTTCAAAATTCAAATGTATGCAATATACCAGAACACATAAGTACAAATAACTAACCCACATTTATTAACTGGTGCCCAAACATCAGCCTAACAGCAAATTAAAAATGAAAAATCCAAACACAAGTATTTCTCCCGTAAGTTAAAAAAAGATGCCAAAACTATTATGAAAGAGATATAAAGTCCACAACAAAATACCTGCATGATGAGAAAGTGAGGGTTGTTAACATTAAGACCAACAGAACAGAAGAGATCGTATACTCTGGTGTTGTTTGCATTTACTCCATTGATTAAATATTTATTTCTGCCACCAATAACTACCTGCAAATGAAATAATTTTAAAAGACATAAATGAAGACACATATCTTGAGCTAAGATAATAAATTCCCAAATACATTATCTTTTATTTGTTTTTTCAACTAATGATAAATAAAATGAAATCTAGGGTAAATAGTGAAGAAAGTATAACATGGTCAAAAACAATGTGAGACTGGCTTCTAATCTAGGGCCTCCTAACCTCCCATGCAGTGGACTAGGTCTTTAAGGTGCCTTCCACCTTTATGTTTCCAAGGATGTATAGAATGCAGCTTCTATCCCTGATCACCCTCTTCTACAACTTTCCATACTCAGAGGCTGACCCATCTTCCTCCACTTTTTGATTTCCTAAGGAGTCAAATACCAAAAACAAAAGACACAAAGTTTTAGTAACAATCCTTGTCAAGACTCTAAAGCTATTAATAGAAGATAATACTTGTGAATATTTGAAAGAAAAATAATAATCATGGAACTGCAGCATGGGTTTAATAGGAACAACTTATACTACATAACAGCTTGTTCAGTCTACTACAGCATGTACATTGTCATTTTGGAGGTATGATTGCCTCATCCATTTGCTGAAGTCCTTAAAGACAAGATTTGTTTCTCATTCTTTCTATCTGTATTTCCCAGTGCATTTAAGAATGCCCAGCACACGTCAAGCACTTAATATTAAATAAATGAGTTCACTTCTTTTCCTGACAATATTAGGGTGGTAGATCATTTCTTAATATTTGAAAAATCCTAATATATCTAAAGAAATGCAAGTAAGTCTTTATAACAAAATTCTGGTGAAGAAACAGTCATATGGACCACAAGAGGACAGGAATTTTGGGTAGATTAGTAGCAGATTTTCTTCAAATCCTGAAAAGGTAATTATTTGATAGATGTTTAAAGACAGATAACAGGATTTTGTCCCAATCTAGTTAACCTTTTTTTTTTAACTAGAGTTTTCATTAACATAGAGATGGAAATCTATAAGCTACATAATGCTAAGATGAAGAGTAAATGAGAATTAACAATTTTTAAAGATAAAACTCTGATAAACTGAAAACACAGTCTGATTATAATAAGATAAAAAGATTTTAAGGGACAAATGTTAAGGTCCTCCACTGGTTTCAAGAACCTGCTTAGATGCAGAAATGGCAGTATATGGCTAAGTAATAATATGAACAACTTAAGAGTGATTTTAAGTAAATCAGATACGAGTTCATAATATATCATGAACTCAACCTCATGTTGAGAAAAATAGAAGTAGAGTACTTAAAATGAAAGAAGTGACAATTCAGCTTAATCCTGTCCCAGCCAGACCAATTTTGGCACATGCAATTTGAAGTGCCAACCATTACTATATATGTGTGTGTGTGTGTGTGTGTGTGTGTGTGTGTGTGTATAAATAAAACTGGAGCAAATTTGCATTCCATGTGATAACACAAGTGGAAGATCTAGAAACAACTAAATATCAATTGAAAGACCTAAAGAATTTAGCTTAGAAAACAGACTTACAAAAGAACACTGATATAATGAAATAAAGAATAAATTACATGTTCTCTTGGTGCTCTCAAGATAACTAGGATCTATGTGTAAAATCTGAAAACAACACTACGGTATGGCTCAATTTATAAGAATAACTTTCTAATTTCCAAAAATAGAATAGGTTACCTCAGAAAACAGTGAGATCTCAAGAACTACAGGTGTTCCAGCACAGAAAGAGACACAAGTGCCTAGTTTATGGTTTAAATAAGCATGGCTGAGTACTTGTACGGATGGATTTCACATCCCTTTCAATCCACTTGGTAAATGGTGGAATTTGCTTAATTAAAACAAGATATTCTTAAGAAATCTAGTCAGTGTTTGATCCATCAATTTCGCTCATCAACATTCCAGTAACCGTATTGGCAAAATGCACATGAGACACGCAAGTGTTTAGGTAACCAAATGTTTAGTAGTCACTCACTCACCTGCCTTGTTACTGTAATTTCATCATGAACCTCAAATCCTAAAGGACTCTGCTTTTTGTCAGAATTATCAAAGGTGATTGACACCAAGGCTTTTGTAATACCAGCTTGCCCATTTTTGTAAACTAAATCTTGTAAGTTAGAAGCCCGAACCTAAAATAAAGGAAAAGTTTATCAGTTACAAAACTCAGTACTGCACAAAATAGCACTAAAAATAGCTTTCTTGCTGTTGAAAACCACCCATGTAGTATCTATCCATTAAGAAGTCAAGAACAGGTAGTGGTATTCATAGGCAAGGAAAGCAAAGAAAATAGGCATCGACCTGAAATGTGGGCCTCTCTCTCCATAGGACCTTTTTAATCCTGAACTAAACTGTTTTCTACTCATTTCTTAACAAGAGCTCATTTGAAAAATTTATGGAAAGACACTGTCTAAAAATTTCACTATTCATTCAATCCCAACAGTAGATCCTGAAAAGACATTATAATGAGGGTGGGTGCAGGTGGAAAGCATACAAACTCTGGAATGAGAATGTGTGAGTTTCAGTGTTGCTTCAAACATCTTTAGAGGATTAACCTTAAGCAACTCCTCTAAGTTTCTAAGTTCTCACCTAAAATATGGAGTAATAATACTTACCTTTAAAGGACTGCAGTGAGGTACAAGATAATTCACATAAGAATGCAAATGAAGAAAATATTGGTAATACTGTTCCTCTCCATTTGCAAAGATTCCCTTGAGGTTTCTCAAACTTAAATTCACATAAATCATAAAGTTTACACTTTACCTGAGACAGGTTGGAGATGCCCAGCAAAAGCAGATGGAGTCCAATATGTTGGATTTTCCACTACCATTTAAACCAGTGATAGCATTGAACAGAGGGTCAAAACCATTGACTTCAGTCCTCTGAGCATAGGACTTGAATCCCTCAAGAATGACTGACTTAATGTGCATTTTCACTACTGACTTGGACAGGTAAATCTCTGCTAGAAATCAAGCCACAAAGCAGTTCTGTACAAAACAGAAAAACAACGCATAAGTGGAATGTAAAACTGGAATCATAATAAATAGACTACACCGTAAGAGTACACCACAATAGAAATAAAAGTCATTTGCTGTTTCCTCTGATGTAAAGGTATCTTTAACTTAAATATATACAAGAATTAGTCTCTATTTAGAAGTTAACAGGGCTTCCCGGTGGCTCAGCGATAAAGAAAATTTCTTGCAATGCAGGAGCCACGGGAGATGTGGGTTCCATCCCTAAGTCAGGAAGATCTCCTGGTGGAGGGCAGGGCAACCCACTCCAGGATTCTTTCCTGGAGAATCCCCATGGACAGAGGAGCCTAGTGAGCTACAGTCCATGGGGTCGCAAAGAGTCAGACACGACTGAAGTGACTTAGCACGCACATACGCATAAGTTAATTGAACCTGCAAGCCAACCACCTACTTCTCCAGGCTTATAATCTTCCACAGTTATCATACTCCAGCTAACACAGATTACTGATCATTTACCATCGCATCCCCTTTGCCCAGAATGCACTTATCGCGCAAACTGACATGGCTCACTCTCCTTTGTATCACTCACGTCTTTACTCAAACGTCACCTGACTAGGTTCCTTTCCGACTCTCGTATATGAAAAAGTACCCTCTACCCGTTCCCTCTCTCTGCTTTTTCCTTCACAGCTGACACTAATCAGTATTTATTTATTGCTCTACCCAACCTATCATAATGTAATCTTCCGTAACATCTTCTATATTCACCGCTGTATGCCGGAATACTGCCTGACTCGAAGGCGCGGGATGGGCGGGTGATCCATAAATATTTCTTAAATATCAGTAGATATATCCCCAGATAGATAGCTGAAGGCTTTTGTTTTTACTCAGGCTCTTCCTTCGCCCCACTAGGCCAGAAAGTCAACCCTTGCTCGCCTTACTCCAAGGCTAGACAGGAACTAGTCATTCTGCTAGGAATCCCTTTAGGACTAAATTTACTCTGGAGTTCCTTGCTACTCCGCTCCCAGCCCCCGACGCCCATCTCCCGCCAGAAATGCCCGGCTAGGCCCAACCAGCCGCGCGCACGCACCTGCCTCGCCGCTGCGTCAGGTCGCCCGGGCTTGAGGCGCAGCCGAAGCTCTTGCTAGTCACTAGGGCAGAGAGTGCGCCCGTCTTGCCCAGCGTCGGGCGCTAAGAGGCGAACGCCAACAAAGCTGCTCCTACATTTGCCCCGCGCGCGGCACCGGAGCGGAACAATTTTGCCTTTGAATTTCGGCGCGATCACAGGACCCCACCTCCACTACCTATTCCATTGGCTGGTGCCTCAGAGATGCCTGACTTAAAAGTTCCATTTTTCTCTTCCATCAAGTAGTTAAAGGGACAAAGAGATAGAAAAGAAGGTCGAGAAGAGGACAGCTCAGAAAAAGCGACGGGTCGGACCTGAGGACTAAAGAAGCTGGCGGCAAATGTTGAGCCCGGTATCCGGCACACCTCGGGCAGCCCCACACCTCAGCCTGGGGGCCTCGCGCTCGCCGGCCCCGCCCTGCCGCAGGCCGGGTCTGGCCGCCATCGCGCCCGGAAAGCTCCGCCTATTCTCAGGCCCGGCGGGCTTCAGTGGGGCAGCCCCCGTGGTCTCCGAGTACCGGAGGCGAGATGGCTTCGTGTCGGTCTCCTCGTTCTGCTTCAGAATCCCCCGGGCTGGGCCAGGGTCCTCTAAATGGAAGCTGCACCTTGTTGCGGCCGGGGCGGCGCCGGACGAACTTCTGAGGACTGTGGATCGAGTTCTGGCTCCGCCCCTCGCCGGCGAAGGACCCTGGAGGGCTCCGGTTTCCTGTCCCAAAGGGCAGATAAGGCTGTCACCAGATGCAGCGCTCGCGGGAGAAGTTGAGTGGGGTTGATAGTAGAGGCTGGACGAATGGGAGTTTCCCTCGTTTCCCTGAAAAGCTGTGGAATGATAAGCAGTGGCAGAACCAACATTTCAGAGAATTTTAGGGGAAACACCTTATAACAGCTGATGTTTATTGATTTCGGGTGCCAGGTTGCGTTTCAGGCGCTTGTTGAAATCTTAGCCCTATGAAATCTGTGTCATTGTTCTCATTTTACAAATGAGCATACAGAGTCACAGGTTAAGCAACTTATTCCAAGTAGTAAGCGGGAAAGCTGAGGTTTGTTTCCAGGCGGTCTTGCTCCAGAGCTAATATGTTTACTTCTCTTAATGTACAGACTCCAGTGCTAGTAATAACAGATGCTGTTGTCAGTGTGTATTTTTCTTAAAAACAAAAAACGACCAGTTTACTTACAGTTAAGTATGTTGATACTAATGAGTTAGGAAGGACATAGCTTCATCGTGCTCTATGGTGCTTTCCCTAGGTGATGTAGAAAAGAGATGATGCGGCCAGCATGCTATTTTGGTGTTATATATTTAAAGTTGCTTTCTCAGCCTCAATTGACTTTGCAGTGTTGGATACCAGTCAAGCTACCAAGAATGGGCCATTGATTTGAAAATCTTTTCTACTTGGGAGAATTAAAAGTTTTGTGGGGGTTTTCTGTTTGTTTAAGAAAAATGATTTACTCTTAATCTCACCCACTTAGATAAGTCAGTCCTAACAGGCCTAACATCATTCAGTCAGCAGTTATTTTTGTCTTGTTGCTGTTTCATTAGTGTTTCAGATAGTAAAGAATGTGCCTATAAGGCAGAAGACCAGTGTTTGATCCTTGGATTGGGAAGATATCCTAGAGAAGGGAATGGCTACCCACTCCAGTATTCTTGCCTGAGAAATCACATGGACAGAGGAATCTGGCGGGCTACAGTCCATGGGGTTGCAAAGAGTGGGACACTACTGAATGACTTAACACTTAGCTTTGTCTACGGTGATTCCTTCATCCCCTATACTCCACAGCTCTTCACTTGTATTGATTCTCTTCAGTCTTAAATACATTTCTTTTCAACTGTGTCCTCCTCATTTCATCTCTTCGAGAATGAAGAATTTTAATTTGCCAAGAGACCCTAATGTGGATTTTATCAGGTTGTGAACTAAATAGTTTTTTGGGGTGAAAATGTAAGTGTTAGGACAGATATTGTTACCCTTTGCACTGTTTTAATAAATTAATAACCAGCTGATATTTTTAAGTAAAGTGGATGAAAAATACATGCAAATACACTTTTGCTGTATAAGAACTTCTGGGTAGTTATAAAAATAGACACATCTAACTACTTCCACAAAAGTAATTATTATAGTGAAAATTGCCTATAAAAGGAGAGGTCTACAGCAGTTTTAGTCTTAGAGCATATTCGAAGCACTAACGAATTGCAGTTAGTACAGATGAACTTAAGGAAATCTCTAATGGCTTAGTTAAAACTGGCCCCTGAGATCGCCATAGAGAAGTGGAGAGCACCAAGGCATGAAACCACTAAAACCCCTCTAATGTGGAGAGATTAGGAATGGAAGTAAAGATAGACTATAGAGTTGTTGTTCAGTTGCTAAATAGTGTCAAACTCTTTGCAGTCCCGTGGACTGCAGCACACCAGGCTTCCTTGTTTTCCAAACCCAGAGTTTGTTCAAACCCAAGTCCATGGAATATAGGGTAGATATAGTATAAATAGGGCACTGTTCTTGTTTCATTTTCATGCATTGGAGAAGGAAATGGCAACCCACTCCAGTGTTCTTGCCTGGAGAATCCCAGGGACGGGGGAGCCTAGTGGGCTGCCATCTCTGGGGTCACACAGAGTCAAACACGACTGAAGCAACTTAGCAGCATCAGCAGCAGTTCTTGTTTCATCACCGTGAATCAAAAGCATTTGAATACTTCCCTATGGTCCATTGGTTAAGAATCTGCCTGTCAGTGCAGGGGACACAGGTTTGGTCCCTGGTCCTGGAAGATTCCTCATGCCATGGGGCGACTGATCCTATGTATCACAACTACTGAGCCCATGTGCCGCAACTACTGAAGCCTGCGCACAGTAGACCTTGTGCCCTGCAACAAGAGAAGCCGCCGCAATGAGAAGCCTATGCACCACAACTAGAGAGTAGCCTGCACTCACAACAACTAGGCAAGGCTGGCAGGCAGTAATGAAGACCCAGCACAACCAAAACTAATTTTTAAAAAAAGCTTTTGAAAGTTTGAACACTGGTGGGCAGGTGGAGTCTTTGTCCTTATGTAGAAGGCAGTAGTACCAGCGAGGACACATAAATAAAACAGGAGCTAGGAAAAATATTTGATCTTCTCTTCCAGAGTATTGAGAGGGACCCACTTCCCAAAGCCTCACTTTTCTAATTTTGGAGTCCTACAAATTATATGTAACAGAGTCAATCCTCTTTTGCTGGAATTTAGGACAGAAGCGGGGTGGGGGGGAGGGGAAGTGGGGGAAGAGCTTTACCTTCATTGCAGAAATAAGGGAAGTTTGGTTCATTTTGTTGAGATTAATTTTGGGTTCAGTGGGAAGAACTGAAGTTCATATAGCAAAATTGTACTGAGTAGCAGCACATTTTGAATACACCAAATAAAACCAATCTGGCAAGGTTGGAAAGAATGCCAGCTGAGCATAATTTAAAATGAGGACTGAAAAAGGAGGTGATTATATTCTTTCATGTAGACACATTTATATTCATTTCACTGACAATGTTTTCAGTGGGCTTCCCAGGTGGTGCTAGTGGTACAGAATCCACCTGCCAATGCAAGAGACAAGAAGTGTGGGTTCAGTCCCTGAGTTGGGAAGATCCTCAGGAGCAGGTGGTGGCTACCCACTCTAGTATTTTCACCTGGAAAATACCATGGACAGAGGAGCCCAGAATGCTGCGGCCCATGGGCCACAAAGAGGCAGATGCAGCTGATCACACTGTCTTCAGTACTACACGTTCTATTTGGTCCCTTGTGAAATCTGCTTATATTTTCCTTCTGATTTCTATTATTTTGCCTCCTTAGTCGAGTTAAATATCTTTATCTTCTTTTTTAGTTTACTATTTCAAGCTTTTGAGTTCCTAACTCTGCAACAGTTGCTGACTCTTACTCATAGTGGTTTGTTTCCTCCTGTGGTGCTGGATGGGGTTGTTTGGTTTATGGGAGTCTCTTATGCCCTGAGCTGTGAAAGGGTCCCTTCAGAGCACTTACACATTTGTTTCTGCCAGGGTTCTTTGGCTCTTAAAAATCTGGGAACATTTGTAAAGGATTGTTTCTCAGTTTGTGGTTCCTGAATTATACAGATATCATAAATTCATGTCTGTTGCAGGTCTGTGGTTTTAATTTATCACAAGTAGCTTTTGTTTTATCCCCCTGTGCAAAGTTCTAAACAAAAAACAAACCTTCTTACCTCTTCCGGAGTCTAGTATGTGGAGCTTTTCCAGTCTCAATGACTGGCAGATCGTTAAGGCTGCAGGTTTCATTTAAGGTCCTAGTTCCAGCTCCTCTGGCTTACTGAAGATCAAGGGCAACTGCTTGTGCCTTAGAACCCAGCCACTGGCCCCCTAAGCCCTATTGTTGTTTAATCATTCAGTTGTGTCTGACTTTCGAGATCCCATGGATTGTACCCACCAGGCTCCTGTGACCATAGGATTTCCCAGGCAAGAATACTGGAGTGACTTGCCATTCCCTTCTCCAGGGTATCTTCCCAACCCAGGGATTGAACCCACACCTCTTGCGCTTCCTGCGTAGGAAGATGATTTTTACCACTGAGCCACAGGGAAAGCCCCCTGAGCACTATAGCCAAGTATAAATGTTGGAAGGCTGCCTGTCAGTGCCTGTTTTTACATTTTCAGTTTGTTTTTGGCATTTTGAATTTTCTGGCTTTTGTTACTGTGTATGGTATATGGTTTATATGACAATAGTTATATTTTACCCAGTAGTTCTATGACTTTATGAAGAGAATTTCAGTCAACTAGGTTAGAGGAGGCCTAGATCTTTTCATGAAGCACATCAGTGATCTTTGTTTTGCTCCTGCTGAACCTTACTTTCAGATTTTCAATTCCACATTCAAATGAGCTTTTCCTAGATAACAGAGAAAGATGTCTGGTATCAGCTCTTAAGAAAATATTTTCACTTTTCCAGTAAGCGGTGTGAGGTGACCCCTAAAAATGGTGCACTTTTCACTTGACCCAGAAAACCCCACAAAATCATGCAAATCAAGAGGTTCAAATCTTCGTGTACACTTTAAGAACACTCGTAAAACTGCCCAGGCCATAAAGGGTATGCATATCCGAAAAGCCACCAAGTATCTGAAGGTTGTCATGTTAAGGAAGCAATGTGTGCCATTCCATCACTACAATGGTGGAGTTGGTAGGTGTGCACAGGCCAAACGGGCTGGACTCAGGGTCGGTGGTCCAACAAGAGTGCTAAATTTTTACTACACATACTCAAAAATGCAGAGAGTAATGCCGAACTTAGGGGCTTAGATGTAGATTCTCTGGTCATTGAGCACATCCAAGTGAACAAAGCCCCCAAGATGCGGTGCAGGACTTACAGAGCTCACGGTCGGATCAACCCCTACATGAGCTCTCCCTGCCACATTGAGATGATCCTTACTGAAAAAGAACAGATTGTTCCTAAACCAGAAGAGGAGGCTGCACAGGAGAAAAAGATATCCCAGAAGAAACTGAAGAAACAAAAACTTATGGCCCAGGAATAAATGCTGCAAAAAATAAATGCAAATAAAAGTGAAAAAAAATTTTCATGCACTACTCATAAAATCCAGTCTCTTGGTACTTATTTTGTATTTGTTCTTTCAGTGTTTGCTGTTCTCGTTGGCTTTTATCACTTCCACGCTGGTTACCAGCCAAAGCTACTCATCTCATTGCTCTTCTGCTTTGCCACAGCCCTTCCTTTATGGGGAGGATTATTCATTCCCCTTTATGAAATACCGTTCTCATTTCATTGTTCTCCCTTTCACAGTGGCCCCTTACTACTTTTTACTTCAAGTCCACACACATCTGCTTGACTGTCTTTCAGTTGGTTTCCTTTTATTATCAGCTCAGTTCTTATTAGATATCACTCTTAGATATTTTCCACAAGATCTGCCCTTTAGTAATCAGCGTTTTCTCTCTGTTACATTATTCAAATTCCTACTTAAATTTCTACCTCAGCACTACTTATTAGCCACCAGTATCTGCTCTCTCTAAATGTCCTACAAAATATATGTTTCTATATCAGAAATATGACATCTCTTTACTCTGTATAAACTCTTGGTGAAAATTGCCTATAGAGTTAATAATTCTAACCTCTAAGATGGCATGCCTGGCCTTTAGTAATTTATTCTCCATCTACTTTCCTAGGACTCATGTCCGGCAACTTCTTCCTTAGATTACCTTGTCATTTGTTGTCCACAACTATAAACTAAGCACCAACCAATGACAAAAAAAAAAAAAAAAGACAACTTTTAAAATGAACAGATGAATTCAATAGGCATTTATAAAATGCCTACCTTATTCTAAGAATCTATGTTCTGGAATACAAACATGGATAAGATGTGGGCTTGTCCCCAAAGGGCCCAGAGGTGAATAGAGATGACATGCATAAAGAAATTAACCAGAGAAAGAGTTAAAGGCATTATAAATGATATATTGCACAAGCAAGGACATGGAAGATGAACACAGTGTAAGAGGCAAGAAGTAGCAAGATTTAGTGTAGGATAAGCCAGATTATGGAACATTTTATGTGCCATCTTGAAAAATTTGTTATCAGTTTTCAAATATTGATGTTCTCTTCTACATCTTTACGTCTTTGCATATGCTGAACTTATCCCTTCTCCATATCTACTCCCATGTGTATTTCTACTTATATTTTAAACCCTGAATTTGATCCATTTCTGGGAGAATTATTTTCAGATTCTTATGTAATCCCTTAACCTTTTATCTAGACTTTACTTCTAACCTGTATTCCTACTGTGACATACCTTCTGATTCCTCAGTACCTAGCACAATATTGGTTGAATATGAATAAATCTAGGAGATTCATTTGCTGCTTTCTGATTAAGGTAAAGGAAAAGAATAGGTTTAAAAAGTCAAAGGACTTGGAAAATATTGAAATATACAGCATAATCAATAAACTATTCAACATTATAATATTTAACAAGCTAATGGTGCTGCTTATTTGATTGATCTGACATTGAAAATTTTTTACACCAGCTAGCAGTGTTCTATTTGTGTAATGCGCACCAGCAACCACCTATTTCAAATGCTAAAAGAAGATGCTGCTTAAGTGCTGCGCTGACTATGCCAGCAAATTGGGAAAACTCAGCAGTGGCCACAGGACTGGAAAAAGTCAGTTTTCATTCCACTCCCTAAGAACGGTAACACCAAAGAATGTTCAGATCACCTGACAATTGCATTCATTTCACATGCTGGGAAGGTGATCCTCAAAATCCTTCAAGACAGGCCTCAATAGTACATGAACTGAGAACTTCCAGATGTAGAAGCTGGATTTAGAAATAGCAGAGGAACCAGAGATCAAATTGCCAAAATCCACTGGATCATAGAAAAAGCAAGACTATTCCAGAAGAAAAAAAAAAACACAAAAACATCTATTTCTGCTAAAGCCTTTGACTGTGTGGATCACAACAAACTGTAGAAAATTCTTAAAAAGATGAGCATACCAGACCACCTTACCTGCTTTCTGAGAAACCTGTATTCAGGTCAAGAAGCAACAGTTAGAACTGGACATGGAACAATGGACTGGTTCAAAACTGGGAAAGATATATGTCAAGGCTGCATATTGTCACTTTTTATTTAGCTTATATGCAGAGTACATCATGCAAAATGCCAGGCTGGAAGAATCACAAGCTGGAATCAAGATTGCTGGGAGAAATATCAATAATCTCAAAGATGCAGATGACACCTCCATAGTAGCAGAAAGTGAAGAACTAACCTCTTGATGAAAGTGAAAGAAGAAAGTGAAAAAGCTGGCTTAAAACTCAACATTCAGAAAAACAAAGATCGTGGCATCTAGTCCCGTCACTTCATGGGAAATAGATGGGGAAAAAATGGAAACAGTGGCAGACTTTATTTTCCTGGGCTCCAAAATCATTGCAGATGGTGACTGTAGCCATGAAATTAAAAGACACTTGCTCCTTGGAAGAAAAGGTATGACAAACCTAGACAGAGTATTATAAAGCAGAGATATCCCTTTGCCTACAAAGGTCTGTACAGTGAAAGTTATAGTTTTCCAGTAGTCATGTACAGATGTAAGAGTTAGACCATAACAAAGACTGAGCACCAAAGAACTGATGCTTTCAAACTGTGGTGCTGGAGAAGACTCTTGAGGGTCCCTTGACAGCAAGGAGATCAAACCAGTTAATCGTAAAGGAAAACAACCCTGAATATTCATTGGAAGGACTGATGCTGAGTTCCAGTACTTTGGCCACCTGATTCAAAGAGGAGACTCACTGGGGAAGACCCTGATGCTGGGAAAGATTGAGGGCAGGAGGAGAAGGGGATGATAGACGATGAGATGGTTGGATGGCATCACCGATTCAATGGACATGAGTTTGAGCAACCTCCAGGAGGTAGTGAAGATAGGGAAGCCTGGTGTGCTGCAGGCCATGGGGTCACAAAGAGTTGGATACGACTGAGCAACTGAACAATAACTACAACCAGTGGCCACTGTGACATTCATAAGGAATCTGCCATGGAATGAGCATTAACAGCTGCTGGCTTCTCAGAGCTCTCAGCCATATACTTTTCCCTGTCCTTTCTCTTTTGACCTGTAAAATAAAAACAAGCTTCTGCTAATGCTGGAATAGCTGAAGTTTCAGGTTGAAAGAACACAATTCAGGTATACCACATTGCTAGCTTCAGTCAAGATATAATCATACCCTTTCTTCCCACTCCTTTATTATACACACAGACTTACGTTACATGGTGTTCTATTTATTTATTTATATAGTTGTCTCTCCTCACTGTGAGCACCATGATGTCAGTGGTCTTAGCTTATCAAGGTCTGTAAACCTTGCCTCCAGTGCAGTTCTTAACACAGAGTTGTTCTCCATAAATGTTTATCAAATGCACGAACTATTACATGAACATGTAAAGATTATTAAGGTGGTTGTTTTTTTCTAAATCAGAGAATACTCATTCTCTGTTTTTCAGATTTTTCAAATGAATGTTGGTGGTTGTTTTATTGTTATTTTTGCCCTTACTTAAATTCCTAGATATTTGTGTGATGCTCAACCACTAACATGCACAGAAACTTAGAAATTACCTTGATTACTATCTCTTTTGCTTTTCTCATTCCCACTTTGTTTCCAAACACTGACTTCCACCCCACTTCTGTTGCACATCCGGTACATGGCAGATAGGAAATCGCTGGTTTATTACCTTTCAGTCTCCACCCTTCCTCTACTCCATTTTCCTCAAATCCCACTCATTCTCATAAGGGTGGGATCTTGCCCATGGGCTCCTAAGGGACTACAGACCAGGGCAGTGTAACATCAATATATTTGTAAGAGTCTGAGGGCATTTCCGTTCAAAACATTAGCTTTTATGGGACATTCACAGTAGAGTTCAGAGGGTCTTCAGAAATCCAGATCAAGCTCTATTTATGTCCTTTGTCACTGGACAAGGAAGACCATGTCACCAAATCTCTTCCCTGGCCTTGCTCTTTTGACCTATAAAATAAAAACAAGCTTCTACTAATGCTGGAATAGCTGAAGCCATTTCAGCTATTTATGGCTTCAGCCACCAAGCCATTTCAATATCTCCTCTCCCAATCTGTGGGTTCAGTTCAGTTCAGTTCAGTTGCTCAGTTGTGTCCGACTCTTTGTGACCCCATGAATCGCAGCACACCAGGCCTCCCTGTTCATCACCGTCTCCGGGAGTTCACTCAGACTCACGTCCATCGAGTCCGTGATGCCATCCAGCCATCTCATCCTCGGTCGTCCCATTCTCCTCCTGCCCCCAATCCCTCCCAGCATCAGAGTCTTTTCCAGTGAGTCAGCTCTTCTCATGAGGTGGCCAAAGTACTGAAGTTTCAGCTTCAGCATCATTCCTTCTAAAGAAATCCCAGGGTTGATCTCCTTCAGAATGGACTGGTTGGATCTCCTTGCAGTCCAAGAGACTCTCAAGAGTCTTCTCCAACAACACAATTCAAAAGCATCAATTCTTCAGCACTCAGCCTTCTTCACAGTCCAACTCTCACATCCATACATGACCACTGGAAAAACCATAACCATGACTAGACAGACCTTAGTCAGCAAAGTAATGTCTCTGCTTTTGAATATACTGTTTAGGTTGGTCATAATCTGTGGGTAGTTGCTTGAAAAAAAAATCCTAATATGCTTTTGTTATGTTACTTCATGTTATTCAACAATTCCATATTATCATCATCTCTGTTTTATAGACAAAGAAGGTGGATCATAGAACTGAAGATTAGAGTAGCACTGACTGAAGTCCATCCAGTTATTCAGCAAATGCTTGAGTGCTCACAATATCAGTGAGCAGAACAGCAAGAATTTCTGCCTTATAGAGCTTATACCGTGGTGGATATCACTTCTTATTTTATTGATTGTAAAGCGTAACTTTTTACAGCACTCTTATTCTGCCTTAGTAGTAGCTATCAGTCTCAGTGCCTCAAATAATTGTTCTTTCCATGTGACTGCTGAGGCCCTCAAGTTATAGAAACCCCAGCTGGCCTATTTCACCAGATGCTTGGGCATTCTCAGTCACGCTTGGACATTCTCAGTCATGCTTGGACTTATAGTGGGTACTCAGGCTTAGGTCAAGAACAAAAGCTGAAGCATTTTAAACACTGCTCACGGGGAATGAATTCTTAGCAAAGTAGCAGTGTTCCACTAGGAGTAAAGCTGTAACAGGCTAAAGGGTGGACTTGTAAATATTCATAAAAAGTAGATTGGATTTAGTGTAGGTAGAAGTCTTGAGCAGGTACAACAGGAAGAACTGCTCCTGTTAGGGTTGGTTGGTGGGATTTTCTTTTTGTACAAAAAAATGTTGCCAGCAATTCTTCTTGGAAAACTAACTTAGAATAATTTTTATTTTGTATATTTTTATTAGTTAATGAGATCTAGTAGTGTAATAACCTGGTGAGAATTTGTCTGCAAATGGCAATCAAATTAGTTTTATTTATGAAACTCATAAATAAGCTATAATTCAGAATTTTATGTCTAGGGAATTAAAATGGGGGTCATGCTGTTTAAGAGGATAAGGGAATTTAACTATACACTGGGGGAATTTAGAGCAGATTTATGATGAAGATATATCCTAACTGGAAACTTAATTGTGATTTAAATTACAGGTCAAACTGTGCAATGTGTTTTCTTTTTAGGGGAAAATCTTTGGGGAGATAAAGTGTGCTTGTTTAAAGAAGAGCAGAAAGTAAATGAAAAGGCAGATTGCATTTTCTGTTTTTCTCTTAAAATTTTCAAACTGCTGTAAGTCAGAATCACTCCTGGGCTCCTGATGATGGCTGTTGCAAAATTTCGTTGTTTTACTTTCTTTGTGTTGTTATTCTTGCCCTCTATTCCAGAGCAGTTATTTTACTTGACAGTAACAAAAGATGTAGCCAGCATTTCTGCCAGCAAACTAATATGGAAACCAGAGATAAGGTATTCTCAACTCTTCTAGAATTGTGACATCCTATCATTTTAGGCTGACTCATAAAATCAGCAGCTTCTGCTCATAGAAGGGCCTTTGAAGAATTATAATCACACATTTTTCAAATGAGGAAATTAAGGCTTCTAATGATTTTCTTAAATTTATTCTTTATCTCAAATAAGTCTATTGAGGAAATAAAATATATGTATGAATGATTTCAAAATATAAAGAAATTGCTTTCTAGTGAAATAAAAGTTCAAATAGATTATCAGAGGTTGGCTATGTAGCAGATATCTTTACTTGGAAAATAACAGTCTCTTACAGCCCAGACCTTTATTCTCTGACATATCCCTCTCCCTCCAAGAAATACTTCAGTAAGGACAACCACCATTCAGGATTCAGTTGTGTATGGGGATGGAGTCTGGGGTGGGCAATGGCGACAGAAAGCCTGAGAGGGAATGGGAATGATCTGTTCTCTTTTAAGGCTCTGAAAGAAGGTCAAGTCAAGAATGGAATACTTAAATAATCCTTGACTAGAATGTTAAGAATAATACTGGAGAAAGGATACAATATGGTGAAAAGAGAGAAGAATATAGCTGACAAGACACAGCATAGGCCAAGAAGATCCTCTGAGACTCACAGGCGTAATGTCCTCTGTGCCAGAAAAAACACATGGCACTAGAGAGGAGTATCCCATCGGAATTCCTCCTCTTATTCCCCCTGCCTCACCATCTTCCACCTTAGTTTCTCTATGCCTTGTTTGAGAAGCAACCTGAGTCATTTACTTGAAGGACCTTTTCCTCATATGAGGTAAGTATGTAACATAGGATTGGTGCAGGTGCCCAGGGGTCCACAAAAATAAAAAATTAAAGCTGGGAACATAATCAAGAGGTACATCCTTGGAGGGTTTCCTAGCTAGCATTTGAGCTGAATCCTTAAAGAAAAATATGCCTTTGACAGGTGGAGATAGGGAATCAGCAGTCCAAGTGTAGAAGATTACCTGGTACAGCTTTCCAGTAAGTTTACTAGAAATGCACACTCCTCTTATAATGGCTGCTGAACCACACCACACAGAATCCCCCTTTGGGACCAAGGCATGAGACCCTCTAGTTCCCAGGAGAGCTGGTTGCAGATGGCTTAAGCTGAGCGTCTTCCCTAGCACGGCTCTCCATGGAAGGAAGCTGCCTGGCTGAAGTTAATCTCCCCTTCGGTGTTGGGCCATATCCAGTGACTGGTTGGTGCAGGGACACAAAAGCCCCTTTGCCTCAACCAGGATAACTATAAAGGGCCATTGCACAACTTCTCAGGCCATGAGCCAAAGCTTTGTGACTGCACCATGGTGTGGCTTCTCCTGCTGGCCAATTCTGTTTCCTGCACTAGGGCACAGGTGTTCTGGACAGCGCTCCCAAATAAACTTTCTGCATGCAAATCTCTGATTCAGTCTACTCTTTGGGGAACCAACCTAAGATAATACCATATACAATTTGAAATACTATAGGCTATTTTAGGAGAATTCCCTGGTGGCTCAGAAGGTAAAGAATCTGTCTGCAATGTAGGAGACCTGGATTCAATTCCTGGGTCAGGAAGATACTCTGGAGAAGGGAATGGCTATCCAGTCCAGTGTTCTTGCCTGGAGAATCCCATGGACAGAGGAGCCTGGTGGGCTACAGTCCATGGAGTTGCAAAGAATTGGACATGAGTGAGCAATTAATATACACACATATACCAGCTATTTTAACAGAATCTAATGTAGAGCTCAGAAAGCCTAAAGTGTACATATGATTTAGTCATTAGAAGTGCTGATTCATGGTCTCTATGGTAACAAGTTGACATCTCAAGTTAAGTGCTGAATTACTAAACCAATTTATACTCCACTGGCAACTGGAAAGGAGAGAAACCATACTTGAGCTATGGTCCTTCTGTTCTCAGATTTTGCCAAACCCATCAATAGGTTCTGGACACCAAGTATTAGGGGCTCTATCAGAAGGGCTATATCAGGAAGTTACACTGTAGGAAAAAAGAAAAAAAAAATTACCTACTGCCTTAAAAGCAACAGTGGTTTATTTCTTGTGCATGCTATATATCCATTGCAGAGGCAGGAGACATTTCTGCTTTTCAGAGTCAGTAAGAAAGCAGCCATGACCTAGAATCCTGTGGATCCCTGCTAGAGGGAACAAGAGCTCTGGAAGGGACAAGAACCAGAATTTAAAATACTTCATCAAAACCGACACACACCACCTGCACTCACAATTCATCACAACTATTTATTACGATGCATGCAAACTATGCGTGCCAAGTCACCCTCAGTTGTGTCTAACTCTTTGAGACGCTATGGAACATATAGCCCTGCAGGCTCCTCTGACCACGAGATTCTTCAGGTAAAAATACTGGAGTGCGTTTCCACAAGGGGCTCAGAAAATGCAATATCAAAATGTGCCTGGAAAGGCACAGGGTCAGAGGGGAGAACTGGACTCTTTGGCAGGGTTTCCCAGTTGGTGCTAGTGGTAAAGAACTCATCTGCCAGTACAGAAGATTTAAGAGACCTGGGTTTGATCCCTGGGTTAGAAAGATCCTTTGAATAAGGAAATGACAACCCACTCCAGTATTCTTGCCTGGAGAATCTCATGGACAGAGGAGC
Source organism: Nanger dama (assembly GCA_917880005.1). NCBI lineage: Eukaryota > Metazoa > Chordata > Mammalia > Artiodactyla > Bovidae > Nanger > Nanger dama. The sequence goes on along the minus strand of CAKJTW010000025.1, from coordinate 20,139,463 downwards.
CTGGTGGGTTACATCCACAGGGTTGCAACAAGTCGAACACAACTGAAGTGACTTCACTAATGACTTATGGAAGATCTTGGAGTCTAGAAACTCAAAAGGAAAATAAATAGGTTAAATTGGTAGCTGAATTTTCAATTAAAAAGAATCTTAGTAGTAAGTAATTATTGATCCTTTATTATCTTTCAAATTATATTTGTACTATTATTTTTATTTTATCTATTCTGAAAGTATGTACTAAGTATCTTCTAATATTTGCAAAGTGCTGCAATGGTTACTCTTAGGGAAAAAAACTCTGGAGTTGTTTTTTTAAAGACACATATTTAGTTGGAGATACAGGGCTTCCATGATAGCTCCGTTGGTAAAGAATCTGCCTGCAATACAGGAGAGCCTGGTTTGATTCCTGGGTCAGGAAGATCTGCGGGAGAAGGGACAAGCTACCCACTCCAGTATTCTTGGGCTTCCCTTGTGGCTCAGCTGGTAAAGAATCTTCCTTTGATGCCGGTGACCTGGGTTTTATCCCTGAGTTGGGAAGATCCCTGGATAAGGGAAAAGCTACCCACTCCAGTAATCTGGCCTGGAGAATTCTATGGACTGTATAGCCCATGGGGTCACAAAGAGTGAGACACAACTGAGCAACTTTCACTGAATAGGAATTCAAAGTATGTAGAATAAGAGAATTGAGAGAAGATGGCAGGGATGGGGGTTGAGGGCATGAAAGGGTGGGCAGTGTTTCAGTTCAGTTCAGTTCAGTCACTCAGTCGTGTCCAATTCTTTGCGACACCATGAATCGCAGCACGCCAGGCCTCCCTGTCCATCACTGACTCCTAGAGTTCACTCAGACTCACATCCATCAATTTGGTGATGCCATCCAGCCATCTCATCCTCTGTCATCCCCTTCTCCTCCTGCTCCCAATCCCTCCCAGCATTAGAGTCTTTTCCCATGAGTCAACTCTTCGCATGAGGTGGCCAAAGTACTGGAGTTTCAGCTCTAGCATCATTCCTTCCAAAGAAATCTCAGGGTTGATCTCCTTCAGAATGGAGTGGTTGGATCTCCTTGCAGTCCAAGGGACTCTCAGGAGTCTTCTCCAACATCACAGTTCAAAGGCATCAATTCTTTGGTGCTCAGCTTTCTTCACAGTCCAACTTTCACATCCATACATGACCACAGGAAAAACCATAGCCTTGACTAGACGGATCTTAGTGGGTGTAAAAGAGGGAATTGTTAAATACTGAGTTTCTGTGCTTAAAGCTAGAATGGATCTTCTGCAAGTATATTTGAAAACACCTTGCTGATCTGGGCTATACGAAAGGTACAGATAAGCAAAAGTATATGTTATATTATTGCTTTTAAGTACACTTCTTGATTTCTGTTTCCCCCTCCCAGTTCAGGCCCTTTAATTTACATTTAAAAATTTCCATATTTGTGTGGTTAGGATAAATGACTGTGAACTCAAAGGTGATATCGTTACTCCTTGAAATTAGGAGCCCTGCTTTTTGGTACTCTGTGCATTCCCTTCTGAGTTAATGATGATTTATGTTGATAATTATGATATATTGCTCCTCTAATGCCTCTAAAGCAAGTTTACATAACTATTAAAGTTATTTCCACAATATGCTCAAGAGTTAGGTTCAGGAATTTTAATAAAATTACTCCCATACCATAGATAGAGGGATTGAGGCTGAAAGAATTAAAATAATTTTATCATGAGAGCAATAATTTGTAGCTATAAACAAACCACCCTAAAACAGTGGCTTAAAATAATAGCACTCATTTCTTTGCTCACCTGAGGGGTGATACTTGGGGTCTCTCAAGCAGTTGCAATCAGGTGATGGCTGGGGCTGAGGCCACCTCTGAGGTTTGACTCATGTTTGATGTCTGGGCTGGGAAGTCTCTAACATCCAGTGTGAGAGCAGGTTGGGCTTCTTCAGGCATAGCTCTCTCCATGTGCTCCCTACATGGACTCTCCATACTGGGTGTGGGCCACCCCGGGAAGGGGTGTGAACTGGGGACATGTGGTTCTCTGCAGCTGAAGCCATCTCTGAAGATGATGGCAGCCGTGGACTGCCTGCCAGCAGGACTCCCAGCAGCTAAAGCAACACGATCTTCATTGAAGGAAGATGATCACACTTTTTTCCAAATCCAGTACCCTGCCGTTCGCATTGTCTCCACTGATTTAACAGCACTAGTCTGTTGACATTAATACATGTTAATTGTGAATTATACAGTGAAAATAAGTAATCACATTGGGACACTTCATTAAACAATTATATAGCATTCTGCATGTATTTCTATTATAGGAACATGCTATTCCTCACTAATTTGTAAGTTTCAATGAGCTCACATCCGCATAAGCACCCAAATCTTACTTGTTTCAAGCCCCCACCCACTCCTCCAACAACTCGAGCTCCTTTATTCTTACAGTAACCATCCTCAAACATATGTGGGAATACCCAAGAGATGGGGACATGTGGATTATGAACCAGTTGAAGCAGCCACTTGCTGTCAGCCTACATGTAATGTTCCAGGCTGCACTATCAATACTCCTGTACCTAAATTCCATGCTTGTTGCAGAGGAAAATTCACAGCTGGACACCAAGCTCTAGACTCCTATGTTCCACCGCTTAATCATCATTTCCATTAATATCAAGGCAGCATCTCAAATTTTACTTGTTCAAAAGAAAACACTTGGTTTTTCTCACTAAAAAAATTTTTAAATGACTACATTTCAGTAAATGGCATAACCATTCTCCAAAACATAGACATCATTCTTGATTCCTTTCTTTGTTAGCCATCCTGGATACAAATACCTAAAATTACTTATTTACTCATATACTTGTTTATTTCCTATCTCCTCCTTCTAAAATTTCAGTTCTATGAAATCAGAAAATCCATATGTTTTGTCCTCTAGGGTGTGTCCAGCATTTACAAACACTTAGGACTCTGACTTTAGGCAAATATATGATGGATGAATCTGTAAAGAAGCTTAATTAGTCAATTAATTTCTGATAACTGATTCAGGATTCCACCACCACTAGCCTTAAAATTCTACAGAAATGCTGCTCCAAGATGACCATCTCTGCTCTAAGCAGAGATACCTCTCACTGGCCTTACAATCAGACCATCTTTTATCACCACTATTTATTGAAAACCAGCTACTCTCAAGATTTGCTGATGTCACAGCCAAGGTTGCTACTATAATAGGGATTTCCTAGCTGCTGCTCCAAAACTGTTCTGCACTTATTTTAACAGCACTGTGTCCAGTGATCTATGCTGGCATGAGCCAGTATGACTGCTGCCAATATGCAAGTACCTCTGCACTTGTAAAGTATGTTATGTTCAGTTGTAAAAAGAAGTGTTCCACAGCAGAGTTATTTGGGTCCCAAATCATTACTGAGTCTAGTGAAACAGACCTTTCAATTGACACAGAGCCCTTTTTATTCTCTGTGGATGTATACACAATCCTAGCTTGGGTTAGAATGGATACAAATAAAAACAACACTGAAAGGGAACCATCTCGTCTCAGACCAATTCCTTTCACTCTTAAAAACAATTCTCCTGCTGAAATGCTGTACCTGCTTTTCTCCTTTCACTTCGAACACTTCATTATCACCCTGAAGGGAAAACTCCTAACCCTACTGCCAGACACAATTTGTTTCTCTTCTTGAATTAAGAATTCATTAATTGCTCACTAATAATTGACCTCTCCTATCTTTGTGACCCATTTTAGCTTGAACATATACTTGTCCCTTACCATAGTCTGGTTTCAGTTTATCAGCATCCATCCTTCTTTCCTTCCTTCTCTCTCGAAAGAGAGAGATGTTCTGTGTTTTTGTCCTTAACAAATAGTCACAGAACACCTAATCTGCTATGTACTGAGGAAAGAAAGATGAATTCATCTATAATTCCAAGGTACAGACATATGCTTGGAAAGACGCAAAAAAAAAAAAAAAAGGCTTCAGGTTTATGACAAGTATATGTTCAAGCTAAAATGGGTCACAAAGATAGGAGAGGTCAATTAGTAGTGAGCAATTAATGAATTCTTAATTCAAGAAGAGAAACAAATTGTGTCTGGCAATAGGGTTAGGGTTTCTCCCCTTCAGGGTGATAATGAAGTGTTGGATAATGAAAGGAGAAAAGCAGGTACAGGCAGTGGGAGCAAAGCACAGTTGGATGGCTTTCCTTGTGACACACTATAATGCGTTAAGTCAACCTAAGTTGGATACCCAAAGATTTGGCTTGTCTTCAATTAAAAACGTGTGACATGTGGATGTCTGCTTGATTGTATGCAATTCTTCACAAACCCATGGACTATTGCACACCAGGCTCCCCTATCCATGGTTTCAGTTCAGTTCAGTTCAGTCACTCAGTAGTGTCTGACTGTTTGCAACCCCATGAATCGCAGCACGCCAGGCCTCCTGTCCATCACCAACTCCTGGAGTTCACTCAGACTCATGTCCATCGAGTTGGTGATACCATCCAGCCATCTCATCTTCTGTCATCCCCTTCTCCTCTTGCCCCCAATCCCTCCCAGCATCAGTCTTTTCCAATGAGTCAACTCTTCGCATGAGGTGGCCAAAGTACTGGAGTTTCAGCTTCAGCATCATTCCCTCCAAAGAAATCCCGGGGCTGATCTCCTTCAGAATGGACTGGTTGGATCTCCTTGCAGTCCAAGGGAATCTCAAGAATCTTATCCAACACCACAATTCAAAAGCATTGATTCTTCGGTGCTCAGCTTTCTTCATGGTCCAACTCTCATATCCATACATGACTAGGGATACACAGTTCATACATGGAGAAGGCACCCCTTTATTTCTCTTTCATAAATTTTTCTGATGGATACTTAGATTGGAGAAACAGATATTGATAGGATTTTATCACTGAATTTTATTTTGTCCTTTTCAGTTACAATTAGAAAAAGTATGACAGTGCTTTTGCCGCTTGCTACCAGTGTGACACTGGGAAACCAACCCCTTTATGTTTAATTTTTCACCTTTATCTTATCTGTAAGTCAGTAGTGTTGAACCAGCTTTTGAGGATCTCCCCCTGCTATGAAATTCTGTGGCTATAAGACTCAAGAGGGGATAGAATATAAGATGCAGAGGACCTATATAACATTGAGTCTAAAGCTCGTATTTACACAATATTATTTCTAGGAACTCATTACAAAATTCAGTTTTGTCTAGCAAATGCCAGTAAAGTCTGAGAGGAAAAACAACATAAATTAAAGGGAGTCATTTTGGAAAAATAATATAAGAGAAGCGATACTTTTCTAAGCAGAAGTACTGTGTTACAGTCCATGGTTTGCTAGTTTCTGGCTGTGCTGAAAAAACTACTTTCCTTTCCTGATTTCCAGTTGTTTCTCCTGGAATAAATGAGGCCACTGGGAATTGAAGAGTTTAATATATAATTATATTAATATAATGATATATCATTGAAATATATCATTATAATATCAGACAAACTTGATGCTACCTGGAAGATCAAAATCAGAACAGGAGGCAAAACTATTAGTACTCATATGGATGTGAGCTCTCTACTATCAGTAGTTAAGCATTCTTTCCTCTGCACTCCCAAATTCTCCTAGAAAGCCTCCTCTCTAGGCAATGGAGGGAGGAGGGCAAAATTTGGATGCTCCTGGTATATAACACAACACATACCAAAGGTGTCTCATTCCAAAGACAAAATAAGCTTCTCAATATACAGCCTTCCTAGGAGAATTTGGGAGTGGACAGGTAAGAATGTTTAACTATTGATTCCCAGACTACAAAATACCAAGAACCGTCTGCTGTGAGATCTGTATGCTTATCTGCAGAGCATTCATCTGGATATAGTCCGCCTTTAACAAATCATACATACCTTTTATATGGGAACAGAGAGAGTCCCATTCTTAACATTCTTGATTTCTTCCTCTCACGAAATAAACATCTTCCTTGCTTTGATCCATGGTGCAGGAACTGGTAGGTTTAATCAGGATTCATGATCTTGATGAAGAGTCTGGCAGTTACCATAGTTGAGTACTACACTGAGGTCTGAGTCAAGAGACACATTGCAGATGTCATTATATGATAACAAGAAAGCACATAACTTATTACTGAAAGAAAAATTTGGAGAAAGGGAACTCTCAACAATGGCAAATGAACTGTGAACTGGTAATATCTAAGAAGTATATTCCCTACAATTCAGCACCATTTTTTTGTGTGTGTGTTTGTTTGCTTTTAGCACAGAAACTCTTCCATGTGTGCAAAGGAGATATGTCCTAGACTTTCTGGCAGAATTTTTTGAAAGGGGAAAAATAAGAAACAATTGCAGTATCAGTCCACAGGAGAATAAATAGTGTCATATAGTCATAAAACAGAATGTTACAAAAATAATGCAGTCAAAATAAACAAACCAGAGCAACAAATATATCAATATGGATAAAGATCACAAAACAATTTGAAAAATAATACATATAACATGATAGATAGCTCAAAATTCTGCAAAATTGTAGTATATAGTTTATAGACAAATACAAATAGAAATATTAGAAAACCTAGCTATAAATAAACACACTGAGTTATTGAGAGTAGAATATCTGTGGGAAGAAATGAAGGTAATGGTAAAATGAAAGATTTTAGAGAAAAACCCAAAGCAAATATGAATACTGTGAGAACATGATAAAGCTAGGTGCTGGGCACATGATTTTTATATTATTCTATATTGTTGTCTGTGTTTTTGAACCACTTCATAACTGTGAAACAATACTTTTAAAAGCTTAAATATTGTATACAGCACATTCAAACAGGCATTTTTCTTATATGTATAAAAATTACTTTCGACACTATAAAAATAAAAAGCCAATCAAAAACATTAGAAATACTGAAATGCCTGCTCAGAGTTCTGTAGAAATATGTGAATCTGTACCAGAAGATTAATTAGATAAATTTCCTTATAGCAAATTATATTTTCTTATTGAATGAGAGAAATTTTATTGATTTTCATATGATTCAAATCCAAATCCTGAATTTTACTACATGTATAAATGTAAATATTCAATTTTATCTTGGAAATGCTGTTTTTTTTTTTTTCCTCAGATTATTGTTTCAAAGCTCTCTGACAAGATAGGGTGGCTTCTATTTATAAAACTGTAAGTATAATAACATCAGCATATCTGTTTGGCTCCTAAACATGATGTGTGCTTTATTTCAGCAAGTAAAACTCACGATAATGCATTCTCACCATGTCTATCTGAGACACATTGAGGAAATGAAGTTCAAAGGTGTTATGTTCCTGCAGATTTCTCTTATGGTAAAAATCCTTGACACATGAGAAGTGTGTGGCCACACTGATTTTCTCCCAGCATGTGATGCAGAATTTATATACTCTATTTTGATCCCATAAAAGAAAATCTATTGCCAAAAATAATAGTCCTGAACAAATTATATATTGAACATGATCAAACACCTCCTTTTAAAATTCCCACATTTTATATGACATAAAAATATAAACTAGGAAATAGGAGTTTAAAGGAAAATGGTTAAAGTTGTCATGACTTTCAGTATCAATTTTTATTTTGCTATACATCTTACACAATTTGAGTTAAATATAATTTTGAGGCAATAATTTATCTATTTAATTGCATATTTTATTGAAATATTACACCGAGGAAACCAGAATTGAAAGAGACACATGTACCCCAATGTTCATTGCAGCACTGTTTATAATAGCCAGGACATGGAAGCAACCTAGATGTCCATCAGCAGATGATTGGATAAGAAAGCTGTGGTACATATACACAATGGAGTACTACTCAGCCCTTAAAAGAATAAATTTGACTCAGTTCTAATGAGAGGGATGAACTTGGAACCGATTATACGGAGTGAAGTAAGCCAGAAAGAAAAACACCAATACAATATACTGACACATATATATGGAATTTAGAAGATAGTAATGAAGACCCTCTATGTGAGACAACAAAAGAGACACAGAGGTATAGAATGGACTTTTGGACTCTGAGGGAGAGGGAAAGGGTGGGATGGTTTGGGAGAATGTCATTGAAACATGTATACTTTCTTGTAAGAAACGAAGCGCCAATCTATGTTCTATGTCGGATGCAGGATGCATGGGGCTGATGCACAGGATGATTCAGGTAGAGGATGTGGGGTGGGAGATGGGAGGGGGCATTGGGAGATTGTGCTCACCTATGGCTGATTCATGTCAATGTATGGCAAAACAAATACAGTATTGTAATTTAAAAAATAAATAAATTTAAAAAAATAAAAAAATAAAAATTATTTTCCAGAAAGTCTTCTAGATTATATGTTTCTATAATCCATTCATTTGGTGTGTCTTGTGGACTTACTTTGTGCAGGATTTGTCAGGCTGAGATGTGTAAAGAAATGTAATTTAACATGTACTAAGTATAAATATATATTTAAAGCATTTGCTAAGGATTTTAATCAAATATTTTATGAGTCCTGAAATGTAGGTGTTCCCATTATGTTGATTTTGGCAGTTCCTCCCTTTAAGAGGTGGACTCTCTTTCCCACCACTTGAATTTGAACTTCTATTATGATTAGTTCTTGGCCAACAGACTATGATAGAAGTGACTGTCATTTCTCAGCTTAGGCTCAAAGATACTCACTTTCTCTTTCTTGGCACTGGCTCTGCCATGTGAGAACGCTCAGTCTACCTTAATGGAGGATGAGAAATTATGTGGAAAGAGTCTAGTTATCCTAACTGAGACTTCCCTACATCTTCTATTGCCTGCCAACTAACATACACGAGAGAACACAGCCAACACCAGTAAAGCTGCCTTCTTGATACAAGTCTCATTAAAGATACATAAGTAAGTGGAGCCAAGACCAGAAGAACCATGTAGCTCACTCATAGACTAAAGAGCAAGAAGAAATCCTTATTACAACACCAAGTTTTGGGTTTATTTGTTACACAGCAATAGGTGGTGCTAGTGGTAAAGAACCCACCTGCCAATGCAGGAGACATAAGACATGCAGGTTCTATCCCTGGGTAGGGAAGATCCCCTGGAATAGGAAATGGCAACCCACTCCAGTATTCTTGCCTGGAAAATTCCATGGACCCCATGGTGGGCTACAGCCCATGGGGTCGCCAAGAGTCTGACACAACAGAAGCACTTAGCTTGCAGTAGTTAATTAGCACTCTGATCTTAGAAACGTGATATAATGTAGACTAGAGAACAGTACTGAATCACATCTGTACAACTTCAAAGCCCACGTTCTTTCTATACTCTGTATGGAATAAAAAACTGAAGTAGAAGAGAATAGAACAAAGTCATACAGCTATTCCAAAGACGTAGAAGTTACTTTGACTCAAATAATTAATAAATTTGTCATAAGGAAGATTCCTTTGGTTTAGGCTCCTAATAGTTAAAGAAGGAAGTCTGCTGTTGAAGTCTGCTGATGTAATAGGCTAAGGTACAAAAGCAAGAAGGTGAAAATCATGGTCAAAAATGGCACATAGCCTGTAACATAACACAGCTTTGGGAGATAAGGCCCTATGAGTGTTTTTATTTATGTGTGTGTTAGTCTCTCAGTTGTGTCCAACTATTTGCAGCCCCATGTCCATTAGGCTCCTCTGTACATGGAATTGTCCAGGCAAGAATACTCTAGTGAACAGCCATTTCCTTCTCCAGGGATCTTCCTGACCCAGGGATCAAACCCAGGTCTCCTGTATTGCAGGCAGATTCTGTACTGTATGAGTCACTCAGTTCAGTTCAGTCCAGTCGCTCAGTCGTGTCGGACTCTTCGCGACCCCATGAATCGCTGCATGCCAGGCCTCCCTGTCCATCATCATCTCTCGGAGTTCACTCAGATTCACTTCCATCGAGTCTGTGATGCCATCCAGCCATCTCATCCTCTGTCATCCTCTTCTCCTCCTGCCCCCAATCCCTCCCAGCATCAGAGTCTTTTCCAATGAGTCAGCTCTTCTCATGAGGTGGCCAAAGTACTGGAGTTTCAGCTTCAGCATCATTCCTTCCAAAGAAATCCTAGGGCTGATCTCCTTCAAAATGGACTGGTTGGATCTCCTTGCAGTCCATGGGACTCTCAAGAGTCTTCTCCAACACCAGAGTTCAAAAGCATCAATTCTTCAGCGCTCAGCCTTCTTCACAGTCCAACTCTCACATCCATACATGACCACAGGAAAAACCACAGCCTTGACTAGATGGACCTTAGTCAGCAAAGTAATGTCTCTGCTTTTGAATATGCTATCTAGGTTGCTCATAACTTTTCTTCCAAGGACTAAGCACTAGGGAAGCCCTTTATAAAATTCATACTGAATTTTAAAAATTCAGGTGAAAATTTATATGGAAAGAAATATTTCTTGGCTTTAAGCAGAAATAGTAATTCATTGAGTTTTGATTACATGGTTATAACTGATTCATGTCTTAAAATATACTAATGTTAAAGTGTAATTTGTAATAGAAAATTAAGATTTAAAGAAGAAAATATACTTACTCTTTCAAATGACATAGTATAAGTGAAAGATCATAGCTATAGAGAGAGACAATATTGATGTGAAATTCACCTTAGCCATTTACAATACAGATCCAGACAGGATACTTAACTTCTCTGATTCCTAGTTTCCTAATCCATAGAATAGAATAGAGATAATGGACATTTACTTAATAGGACTGTTGGCAAAATTAGATATAAGTGAAAGTTGATCAGTCATGTCCGCTCTTTGAGATCCCATGAACTACATAGTTAATGGAATTCTCCAGACCAAAATACTGGAGTGGGTAGCCTTTCCCTTCTCCAAGGGATCTTCCCAACACAGGGATCAAATCCACGTCTCCCACATTCCAGGCAGATTCTTTATTGGCTGAGCCAGCAGGGAAGCCCGAGAATACTAGAGAGGTTCAAATCAGTTCAGTGGCTCAGTCATGTCTGACTCTTTGCGACCCCATGAATCGCAGCATGCCAGGCCTCCCTGTTCATCACCATCTCTCAGAGTTCACTCAGATTCACTTCCATCGAGTCCGTGATGCCATCCGGCCATCTCATACTCGGTTGTCCCTTTCTCCTCCTGCCTCCAATCCTTCCCAGCATCAGAGTCTTTTCCAATGAGTCAACTCTTCGCATGAGGTGGCCAAAGTACTGGAGTTTTAGCTTCAGCATCATTCCTTCCAAAGAAGTTCCAGGGCTGATCTCCTTCAGAATGGACTGGTTGGATGTCCTTGCAGTCCAAGGGACTCTCAAGAGTCTTCTCCAACACCACAGTTCAAAAGCATCAATTCTTCAGCACTCAGCCTTCTTCACAGTCCAACTCTCACATCCATACATGACCAGAGGAAAAACCATAGCCTTGACTAGACGGACCTTAGTCAGCAAAGTAACGTCTCTGCTTTGAATATGCTATCTAGGTTGGTCATATCTTTTCTTCCAAGGAGTAAGCGTCTTCTAATTTCAAGGCTGCAGTCACCATTTGCAGTGATTTTGGAGCCCAGAAAAATAAAGTCTGACACTGTTTCCACTGTTTGCCCAACTATTTCCCATGAAGTGATGGGACCGGATGCCATGATCTTTGTTTTCTGAATATTGAGCTTTAAGCCAACTTTTTCACTCTCCTCTTTCACTTTCATCAAGAGGTCTTTTAGCTGCTCTTCACTTTCTGCCATAAGGGTGGTGTCATCTGCATATCTGAGGTTATTGATATTTCTCCCGGCAATCTTGATTCCAGCTTGTGTTTCTTCCAGTCCAGCATTTCTCATGATGTACTCTGCATAGAAGTTAAATAAGCAAGGTGACAATATACAGCCTTGACATACTCCTTTTCCTATTTGGAACCAGTCTGTTGTTCCATGTCCAGTTCTAACTGTTGCTTCTTGACTTGCATACAGATTTCTCAAGAGGCAGGTTAGGTGGCCTGGTATTCCCATCTCTTTCAGAATTTTCCACAGTTTATTGTGATCCACACAGTTAAAGGCTTTGGCATAGTCAATAAAGCAGAAATAGATGTTTTTCTGGAACTCTCTTGCTTTTTCCATGATCCAGCAGATGTTGGCAATTTGATCTCTGGTTCCTCTGCCTTTTCTAAAACCAGCTTGAACATCAGAGAGTTCATGGTTCACATATTGCTGAAGCCTGGCTTGGAGATTTTTGAGCATTACTTTACTAGCATGTGAGATGAGTGCAACTGTGCAGTAGTTTGAGCATTCTTTGGCATTGCCTTTCTTTGAAATTGGAATGAAAACTGACCTTTTCCAGTCCTGTGTCCACTGCTGAGTTTTCCAAATTTGCTGGCATATTGAGTGCAGCACTTTCACAGCATCATCTTTCAGGACTTGAAACAGCTCAACTGGAATTCCATCACCTCCACCAGCTTTGTTGATAGTGATGCTTTCTAAGGCCCACTTGACTTCACATTCCAAGACTTCTGGCTCTAGATTAGTGATCATATCATCTAATAGTCCTTATATTAGGGAGCTGCAATCTAGAAGGGGATCATGAGTCTTCACACCAATAATCACTTAGGGAATAAAGTTGAATGTATTATTAAAGAAGTAAAATCAAATTATATATCTTTTTACAACTAGTAAATTAGCTTATATGTGCAAGTTTTTGTTGAAACTATAGCACTAATGCACATTTCCCTGAGGATGAATTAATAGTCATTTTTTGAGAAAACTAAATAGCAAAAAGTTTGAAAATTTTAAAGTTTTTGAACCTTTTATTACTATTGTTGAGACTCTATGTTATTTGAAAGAAAAATAACAAATCATATGCAATAGTACTCATTGCTAACTTAATTATAATAGTGAAAAACTGAAAGCAGCTTAATATCTGAAACTGAGAAATAGTTCAGTAAATAGCACAGTATCAATTTGTAGACTATAAACTACCTATTAAAATGTATTGTTGTCAAGAATAGCAACATATAAGAATGTTTATAACATACTGTCAAGTACAAAAAATTAAAGTGTACATTGTACTTTCAAATGCATAAAATTTGTTTTCTAATGATCAAGAGCATATAAAAGTAAAAACAAAGGATTTGTTAGTGAGGTGGGAGAGATTTTCTTTTTATGTATGCTGCTTGTGTTACAAACAGAAGACAGAATTAGAAATTAATAAAATGGAACTAATTACTCCCAAGTCACACTTTGGAGGCACCTATAAGTTGATTATCCACAGTTTATCGATATCAGTGTCCTTTCCTATTTCCCCTGAAATGCTTCATCTCCTTTATTCAACAAATTCAATTAAATGTTCTTGAATCAGTAAATTGACATCAATTTGAAATAAATGCTATGAGGATAATAGACTTGAATTTATGTAGTGTGCATTGGGTAAAGTTTAGATTGAATGATAAAACATTTATTTGCCAGTTCCTTAACACTTCTGTACATCTTAGATGGGGTAAAAGAAAAACATGGATTCTGGAAAATGGTGTTTTCAATGTCTTGTGGGTCATTTTTGAAAAAAAAAATAATACTTTTTTTCCCCAATAATAACACTTGTATGGATTTTAGCTAATTATATTATTCACATTTCCCATGAAGTTATACAATTCTTTATTAAAAATATAGAGTTCTTTTTTCTATCACATCACAGAAAGAACCATAATAATACTGATCATTTTAAGGAATCATTTTTATGCACCAAATGCTGATTTTTAGGATGTTTTGATCAGAATGCCAGCACTAACTTCTGAAAGAGACAGTACCTGATTTGAGTTTATCTATACACTAATATGGCACCCCACTCTAGTACTTTTGCCTGGAAAATCCCATGGACGGAGGAGCCTGGTAGGCTGCAGCCCATGGGGTCTCTAAGAGTTGGACACGACTGAGCGACTTCACTTTCACTTTTCACTTTCATGCACTGAAGAAGGAAATGGCAACCCACTCCAGTGTTCTTGCCTGGATAATCCCAGGGGTGGAGGAGCCTGGTGGGCTGACGTCTACGGGGTCGCACAGAATCAGACATGACTGAAGTGACTTAGCAGCAGCATATACTAATACTAACTTCTCTCTTTTCTCTGCTTTTCAGAAAAAGAAAGTATAAACAACTATAAATTAATAAAAATAACTGAATTCATTGGAAATGTGTAAAATAATAAAATTGCAATTGCTACCCTTTAGAGAAGTATTAATAAATATTGAAAATTCCATTACAAAAAGGAGACATATGTCTTCCTATTCCTACATATTAATTCTTTTTGCAATTCAATAAATATTTACTTGAGTCAACAACAACTATGCTAGATGCATAGTGGCAAAATTCTTGTTATGAAGTCTGATTTTTTTTTTTTTTTAACTGTGAGTTAAGTTTTATTTGGGGCAAAATGTAGACTATCACCTAGGAGACAGCCTCTCAGACAGCTCTGAGGAACCGTTCCGAAGAGGCAGTGGGGGAGGTCAGGATACATGTGATTTTGGTGGAGGGGGGTCCATGCAGTCAAGCACACATTTTGGCAAAAGACTGCTGCTAATCATGAGGGGCAGATGTCTCCATTAATGATTTGAGCATTTTTCTGGATGGCGCAAGAAAATTTGGCTCATGAAATCTTCTCCTGAAATCTCCTGTCCTGCCAGTTTTTCCCAGAGCACCGAGTGCCTCATTCCTATCTCCATCCTGAACTCCCTTCAGGGTGTGTTCTGAAGTCTGATTTTAAAAAAAAACAGGTAAATGAACAGCCAATAACAGTACAGTTTAATAAAGTTTATGGTAGAGTACTAAGGCAATGCTAAGGATTGAATGTTTGTCTCCCCACCCCGAATTCATATGGTGAATTCCTAATCTCCAATGTGATGATATTTAAAGGTGGAGACTTTAGGGAGTGGTTAATTTTGAATGAGGTCATGAGTGTGGAGCTCTCATAATGAGAGACAGAGCTAAGACAGAAATTTACATCAAGAAGTACAGTTCCACTCTAACAAATAACTAAAAATGTGCAAGTGGATTTCAGAACTAGATGAAGAGTTTTGAGGTGCATACCAGAAAAATTCAGCATTGCTGTAAAGGGATTTTTAAAGGCAATCTAGTAAGGGCTCAGAACAAGAAAAAAACTGTAGAGGAAGATCTAATCTTCCTTTCAGTTCAATTCAGTTCAGTTCAGTCACTCAGTCATGTCCGACTCTTTGTGACCCCATGAATTGCAGCACACCAGGCTTTCCCGTCCATCACCATCTCCCGGAGTTCACCCAAACTCATGTCCATTGAGTTGGTGATGCCATCCAGCCATCTCATCCTCTGTCGTCCCCTTCTCCTCCTGCCCCCAATCCCTCCCAGCATCAGGGTCTTCTCCAATGAGCATGAGGTGGCCAAAGTTTAATCTTCTTTTAAAAATGAATTAATAATGATGCACAGAATGTTGGTAGAAATATGAATAGTAGAGGCCATTGTGATGAGGTCTTTGAACTGTGGCACTGGAGACAACTCTTGAGAGTCCCTTGGACTGCAAGGAGATCAAACCAGTCAATTCTAAAGAAAATCAGTCCTGAATATTCACTGAAAGGACTGATCCTGACGCTGAAGCTCCAGTACTTTGGCCACCTAATGCAAAGGGCTAACTCATTAGAAAGGACTCTGATGCTGGGGAAGATTGAAGCTGGGAGGAGAAGAGGACAACAGAGGATGACATGTTTGGATAGCATCACTGACTTGATGGACATGAGTTTGAGAAAGCTCTGGGAGATGGTGAAGAACAGGAAAACCTGGCATGCTGTAGCCCATGGGGTTGCAAAGAGTCAGACACGACTGAGTGACTGAACTGAACTGGATCGAGATGAGGAATATATTCCTGGACAGTGGAAAAAGGCAATCCCTGCTAAGGCAGTGAAGCACTTGGCTGAATCATTTACAAGCAATGAAGTTGGACTGTTAGCCTAGGAGATTCCTAAGCAAAATATTGAAGGAAAGGCTTGGTTCTTCCTCACTACTTACAGTAAAATATGACAGAAGAGTGATAAATGGAAAATGAAATTATTTAGCAAAAAGAACAGAACTTGGAGACTTTGAAAATTCTTGGCCTGCTCATATTACAAGAAATAAGAACATCTAGGGTGTGTCTGAGT
This sequence comes from Nanger dama, assembly GCA_917880005.1. Taxonomy (NCBI): domain Eukaryota; kingdom Metazoa; phylum Chordata; class Mammalia; order Artiodactyla; family Bovidae; genus Nanger; species Nanger dama. Next base: position 20,123,426 of record CAKJTW010000025.1, on the reverse strand, counting down.
GACTTTTTGATAAGGGGATTAAGTGTGGGTATGAGCCATGAATGGACTTCCCAGTGGCTCAATGGTAAAGAATCTACCTGCCAATGCAGAAGTTGCAGGATTCATGGGTTCAATACTTGGATGGGGAAGATTCCCTGCAGAAGGAAATGGCAACCCACTCAAGTATTCTTGCCAGGGAAATCCCATAGACAGAGGAGCCTGGCAGGCTATAGTCCATGGGGTCGCAAAAGTGTCAGACGTAACTCAGCAACTAAACAACAACAAAACATGACCATGGATACTATCAACCGTCTCAACAGAGGGCAAGAATCAAGATGGAATTATACCAGCAGACACTGCCAGTTTGTACTAAAGAAGACAGAGAATGTAGAATGAAATGAAGGAAAATTGATGGCTTTCTTAAACCCTGCTCCACTGGACCATAGAGTTATTTGTCTGTGAACTTGTGCTATCTTTCAAGAAAAGTGAAGGCCCTAAGATTGTTTCAGATATTGTCAAGGCCAAACCATTTGATTTTAGTTCTATTTAAAAAAATTAGGGAAGGATATTAAATTTAAAAAAATTCTTGTGAGTCCAGTAATGCTTTAAAAAACATATTAACATAAATACAATATCTAGTTGTGTGTCATTTAGAAGATTCTTCAGAATATCTTGACTCTATAGGATCATAAAGGGAATTGAGCTCATCATCTGAGTCAGAAGTACACCCCCGTATCAAACTTAAAAAGAAGAAAGCCAACAATAAAGATGATATATAATCTGCCCACATTTTATAGCTAGAAACTTTCATAGGTAGGATGGGAGTCCAGACTTGTCTGCACCAAAGTCTGTGCTGTTTCTATCAAATCATATTCCCACCATCTGTAGGTACATATAGTGGGAAATATAAGGCATCATATTAATAAAATTCCTGTATATTTGCCTTCACATTATTTGCAGGAAATCAGTTGTTGATTTTATTAGGATATCAGAATATGTTATTTTCAGAGTACCAACCATAGCTTTTCCTTGTACCTCTGAGTACTCTTCCTTCTACACCAACTACATTGAGATTTGCAAAAGCAGAAGGTTCTGCTGCTTTGTCATGATTCCGTGGCTCCCTGTATCCCATTTGTAGTCATTTCTGTGGTCTATCACATTTCAGTAATTAGAGAATCTAGATTCTCTAGTAGTTTCATCAAACCAGTCCCCAAAATCACAGCTACTGCTTTCCTGTAATTGGAGAACATTTACATTAAATTCATTAATGTGAAGGTTTGGCTGAAAGATTTTTATCCAAAGTTTTTTTCTCCTCATACCCATTTTGTGATTCAAACATTTTGAGCATGTTGCATTACTATTTAATTTTTATTTTTTTAACATAATAAAAATCCACACCTAATTTGACATGATTTCTTTGGCAGTTAATAAGAACACATTATACAGTTAAATGAATCTGCAAACTAAATAATGGTTGTAGTGGGTGTGAAAATAGGGATATTTAAATGCATAAGGAAATTTAGCACACATCCCAGTGGCCATGTAAATAGGCTTCTGATTCTTTTATAAATTGCAAACACTTTCTTGTGCAGAAACACAGTGAAAAATATAATCCTGAAACCATACATAGAGCTCATTATCATACCTCACTGCATGTCTATTATCCACTTAAGAGCTCCATTAAAACACCCACTCTTGTTTTAGCAGCAGCTACACAAATCAAAAACTAAGCCTCATTTGTCACTATTTATCCCCAGAGACTAAAGACAGCTGTATTGATGAAGTGTATTTAAGATTACATTTCCAGTTATTTTGATACAAAATTTTCAAATATGACCCTGTGTCATATAAAATTAGTGCTCAAAACCTCATTATCAGCATGAATTCTAGAATAGACTCCAAAAGAATGTCTATGAAGAAAAATGTGGGTAATGGACATTTGGTGGGTTGAACTGTAAACTTACCATAAGTAACTTAAGCTTTTTGATGTCCTAGTTATTTATTGCCATTTACAGTCTACATGAAAGGGTATCTATGTTCAATAATTTACCTGAAAATAAAATAATTTAAAAGATAACACATCACTGAGAAACTGATATTGATATCTAGCTTCCAGTTCAGTTCAGTCGCTTAGTTGTGTCTGACTCTTTGCGACCCCATGAATTGCAGCACACCAGGCCTTCCTGTCCATCACCAACACCTGGAGTTCACTCAGACTCACGTCCATTGAGTCAGTGATGCCATCCAGCCATCTCATCCTCTGTCGTCCCCTTCTCCTCCTGCCCTCAATCCCTCCCAGCATCAGAATCTTTTCTATTGAGTTAACTCTTCGCATGAGGTGGCCACAGTACTGGAGTTTCAGCTTCAGCATCATTCCTTCCAATGTACACCCAGGGCTGATTTCCTCTAGAATAGACTGGTTGGATCTCCTTGCAATCCATGGGAATCTCAAGAGTCTTCTCCAACACCACAGTTCAAAAGCATCAGTTCTTTGGTGCTCAGCTTTCTTCACAGTCCAAGTTTCACATCCATACATGACCACAGGAAAAACCATAGCCTTGACTAGACAGACCTTTGTTGGCAAAGTAATGTCTCTGCTTTTGAATATGCTATCTAGGTTGGTCATAACATGCCTTCCAAGGAGTAAGCATTTTTAAATTTCATGGCTGCAGTCACCGTCTGCAGTGATTTTGGAGCCCCCAAAATAAAGTCTGTCACTATTTCTACTGTTTCCCCATCTATTTCCCATGATGGGACTGGATGCCATGATCTTCATTTTCTGAATGTTGAGCTTTAAGCCAACTTTTTCGCTCTCCTCTTTTACTTTCATCAAGAGGCTTCTTAGTTCCTCTTCTTAGGGCCAAGTAAAGAAACCATAATACAGACTGTTGACATTCAGATATGCCATGGAGATGATGCATTTTGAAACCTGCATTTTAAAAGGCTGTGATATTTTCTTCCCTTTTCATTTGGTCCCAACTATCTATTATTTTGGATACCACTGACTACTTTAAAACAAAATAATTGTATTGCCATTAAATGGGCAGATGCAGCTGTATATGAAAACATAGTCTGAACGTGTTAGATTATGCTTCTGAAATGAATACAAAAGGACTGACCAATCAGGTGTGTGCTAAGTCCGTCTAGCTGTGTCCAACTCTGTGTGACCCTATAGACTATAGCTCACCAAGCTCCTCTGTCCATGGGATTCTTCAGGCGAGGATACTGGAATGGGTTGTCATTTCCTTCTCATAGAGATCAAACAATTATTTATGTGCATTGTGACTGATTTTAAGATGCATGCCATTAGATGAATTGTGACTCTGATGCCTGGAGGGATTGGGGACAGGAGGAGAAGGGGATGACAGAGGATGAGATGGCTGGATGGGATCACTGACTCGATGGACATGAGTTTGGGTGAACTCTGGGAATTGGTGATGGATAGGGAGGCCTGGCGTGCTGCAGTTCATGGGGTTGCAAAGAGTCAGACACAACTGGGCGACTGACCTGAACTGAACTGATCTGATGTCAATTTAAGTGCACTAAGATCAAACCCCTACATGTACATATGTGATTTCCCACATTTAAACATAAGAATGCATTACTATATCAATCTATGCCTCTACATTTTTACAAACATAATTATTGGGGTTTCAATACATATATATTTTTAGCATCTAAACCTAGATACTTCAGAATGCTCACTGCATAGAGGCACTTTACTATCTTGAGTATTCTGTGGGTACCTGAGGCTAAAGCCATATTGGGACCATGATATTATCATGTCTCTTCTGGGCCAGTGCAATAGATGGACTGAAGGTTGTTATATGAGTTTGAACAAGGAATTAGCAGTGAGGGTAGAATGGGTAGAATAGGTTCCAGCAATACTTACTTGATTAATATTGAAAGGAATTGATAATTGATTTGATACAGTGAGCGAGAGAACAGGAGTTGTTGAAATGAAATGAGGTTTCTGCCTTGGAAACTAAGGAGTGATCAATCTATTAACCAGGATAAAGAAAGGATAAGGCTTAGTATGTTTTTAGATGTCAAGGTACTATTGCCTAGAAAGCAGTTGAACAGGGATTCAACTCAGGTGGATTATAAGGATTAGAGCCAAAGTTATGTATTCAGAACCATTAGTTTATAAATATTATGGAAAGTCATAGGTATAAATGAGATTAAAAGATAAGGGAAGTTTTTCTAAATTATTCTTTATATAATTTTTTTCCTTTTTATCATTTATTTGGGTGTTGAAAAGCCCAATCTATTTGCCATATATCCAACTGCTACTGAATATCTTTTGACTTGTAAGACTTGTGGGTACCTCAGAGACAGAATATCTAAAATCCACCTCCTATCTTTACCAAACCCCATCCTGTGTTTCCATTCTTTAATTACAAACAAATAAAAATGAAGTCATCCTCCTTATCACAGAATTAGTGAGTCATTTAGAACCCTGCTTTTTATTTAGTATTTCATATATAATCTGACATTCTAGTATATCTTCAGTTTATTACCTTTTCTCCATTCCTATGATGATTTTAGCTAGTGAATATAGCATTAATTTACTGGATTACAGAGATAATTTCCAACTTGACTTATGTGCTTCTGGTTTTGACCCCTCCAATTTACTCTCCATCCAAATTGTTGTTGCAGTGGAAAACTTAAGTGCAAAATTAATTGTGAAACTCTCATGCTTAAAATCTCTTAATGATCATATTATTCAGGATAAAACAAATTTATTAGCTTGTTATACCAACTGTTCACTGTTTTTCACCTGACTACATACTCACCTTTCCTCCCTCTGTTTTTCCTATACATGTACAAAAATACACACACATGGAGTCAGACATTCTGGAGTGTGAAGTCAAGTGGGCCTTAAGAAGCCCTGCTGTCATCAAAGCTAGTGGAGGTGATGGAATTCCAGCAGAGCTATTGAAACTCCTAAGAGATGATGCTATTAGAGTGCTGCACTCAATATGCCAGCAAATTTGGAAGACTCAGTAGTGGCAAAAGGACTAGAAAAGTTCAATCCTCATCCTAATTCCCAAGAAGGGCAATACTAAATGAAATTAAAAGATGCTTTCTCCTTGGAAGAAAAGCTGTTCAAACCTAGACAGCATATTAAAAGCAGAGGAATTACTTTGCCAACCAAGGTCTGTGTAGTCAAAGCTATGGTTTTTCCAGTACTCATGTATGGATGTGAGAGTTGGATCATAAAGAAAGCTGAGCGCTGAAGAACTGATGCTTTTGAACTGTGGTGTTGGAGAAGACTCTTGAGAGTCCCTTGAACTGCAAGGAGATCCAACCAGTCCATCCTAAAGGAAATCAGTCCTGAATATTCATTGGAAGGAGTGATACTGAAGCTGAAGCTCCAATACTTTGGCCACCTGATGTGAAGAACCGACTCACTTGAAAAGACCCTGATGCTGGGAAAGATTGAAGGCGGGAGGAGAAGGTGATGACAGAGGATGAGATGGTTGGATGGCATCACCACCTCAATGGACATGAGTTTGAGCAAGGTCTGGGAGTTGGTGGTGGACAGGGAAGCCTGGTGTGCTGTAGTCCATGGGGTTGCAAAGAGTCAGACATGAATGAGTGACAGAACTTAACTGATGAAGACCAGTTACTACTCTAGGGTGTCAACCTGACCCTGGTGTTTCAGGTACCTAACCTTTCTCTACATCCCCTGTTTGACTGTTTGTAACCCCATGGATTGTAGCCCAACAGGCTCCTCAATCCATGGGATTCTCTAGAAAAGTGGAGTGGGTTGCCATGTCCTCCTACAGGGGATCTTCCCTACCCAGGGCTCAAACCCACATCTCTTATATCTCCTGCATTGGCAGGTGGGATCTTTACTGTTAGTGCCACTTGGGAAGCCTCCACATTCTGCAGGAAATAAGAAGTTTTTTTCTAGAGAAACAGAACCAGAGAGTCTCTGAGCCAGTCAGTGTAGGGGGTCTCAATGGTGGGTGTAACACAGAAGAGAGTTTAAACCAAACATCATCAAATGAATTGCCTTCCTCAGTTGTTCAGTGGATAGTAGAGCTAATTTTGGCATAGACATGGCTGTTCAGCCTTGTGTAAGCCTGACCCATTCTCCTTCCTCTAATTTCACCCTAGTGTGCCAGTCAGTGATTGTATCCCAGAGGCCTTTCTATTTCCCATCTGTCTTTGGCTTGCAACTATTTTCCTTGTAGAATTTTTAAAAAAATGTGAGCAAAGAAAGATTAGTATGAATAACCATTTTTAGTAGAAAAATTCATTCAGTGGATCTACATACCAATGAGTAATGTCATATACAATTACACTGTAGAGTGAAAACACAAAAGTAAAGGTATCACACTAATTACTAGGACAAAAACTAAAGACATATTTTTTCAAGCTCTTTCTTCAAACAATCTCATACAAAGTAGATAAATATGGAGAATTTCTGACTGAAACAGAATCATATTTGGAGAGAGGAACACAGCCACACAATATTCAGAAGAGATGCTTTTCAGCACCAGTAATTATCAAGACAAAAATACATTAGTGTTTGCAGTATGAAATAAGAAATGGAAATACCAATGGTCAGACCATGAGACACTTCGAGAAAATCATTCTTCTGTTTGCTCCTTTATCTCTAAAGGCACAAGATTCCTTCAAAGGATTGCCTTACATGGCTATGGCTCCCCTCACTGTGGCCCATGAGGAAGCTCTTAGCCTCTGGCTTAAATAATATTCACTCAGTGCTTATTTGTTCTTTTCAAACAAGGCTATAAAACTTCTTCACGTTGATGAAGAAATTTCTTCATGTCGAAGCTTACAGCATTGGTCTTTTGACATTTTAATTTGGGGATGTTGCTTCTTGGCTGGTGAATTCACTTTTGGAAAATCTCATTGATTGGATGGAAGCAGATTTAGGGAAGAATCTAAAGTATTGTAATTTTTAAAAACATCTCATTTTACTATCAAGGAAGCTAGATGATAGAATATGAGAGCATAGTTTAAGAGAATGCTTTGGGAAATAGGCTCAATGAATAAATAAAAACAACTGTAATTAGCCTATTACATACAGGTATTACATATAAATGTAAATGATGCTTTTAAAGCACTCAAGGTTGCTTGAAGGTAATTTCATCTTTGAATTAGTTATAAACTTTAAGCATTCTGTTCACAATGGTTTTCCTCTATTAATTTGCTTAACAAACCATTTCTTCATCATTAGAGCAAAGGTAAACTTCAACACAATTAAGAATATTTCCAAATTATGGTAATTTATAAAAGCAAATTTCACTGTCAGGGCACAGTAGGTGTAAACTTAAATGTCAGAAACAGACATTGGCTGTCACTTGAACCTTTATTATTTATATCTGATCACCCAAGAACTAGAATACGTGTCAGTACTGGAATAATCTTGATTGTAAGGCTGACTAACACACAGAGTCAGAGAACAGAGTTCACCTCTAAAGACTTTGCATCCCCAAGTTCCACCCAGCATGTAGGGTCAGAGGAGAATCCTGTGATATATTAGAGCAGAGGAGTGAGTCCAAGGGAAAGCAGATCCCTGAGTTTCACAGTGATGGTAAGAGGACTACTGAGTAACTGGGAGCTGTCAGGCAGATTCAGCTCCTGTGGTAGATGCTCTCAGTTTAAAGAAGTAAAGGCAAAATCATAAGAGAAATAACTTTTAGCACAAAATCCTAGAGGCCCTTGAGGATAGATGATGCCAGAAAAATGTGAGATTATTGTGCCTGCCAGAGTATATTAATGCTGTAAATATAGATAATTTCCAGAGGAAAAAAGATCCTTGAAGATGTATCAAATGTATGGTGTTAAGTATCAAGTTAAATAGCAAAGACACAGAGTGCCAACTGAGCATCGATTCCTGCCCTTCCTCTTCCACAGGGTACTGAAATAAGGCTGGGATGTCTCCCAGGTACCTTCAATTCAATGGGGTTCCGATCTGAATTCATTAATTCTTTTCTCATATTTTTTTCTCTTTTCAGATTCTCTATCTTCAGTAAATTTAGGGATAGCCATCCTTTAACTCAAGAGCTGAATAATCAGGTTCATTCTTCCATTTAACAAATCAAAACTACTCTGAAGTTCTGAGCACTGTTCGAAGTACTTAGGATACATTTGTGAACAAGACTAACAAACATTCCTGCCTTCCTTGGACTTGTATTCTAAATAGTATGGACATGCATGCATGCATGCTAAGTAGCTTCAGTCATTTTCTACTCTTTGCAATCCTACTGACTGTAGCCTGCCAGGCTCCCCTGTTCATGGGATTCTCTAGGCAGAATACTGAAGTGGATTGCCATGCCCTTCTCCAGATAGTATGGACAGTAAAGAGTAAATATAAGAGATAATTGAATTATGTACTGTTTTGATATGCAATGGAAAGTCAAATAAGGGGAATCAGAATTGTGGGAAGGAATGGTGGGAAGGATGGGTTGCAATTTTAAACTAAGTGGGCAGGATAGACTGAAACTGAACAAAACTCAACTCTACTTCCTGCTCTTCTTCCTTACCTCTTGCCAGACCTAGCTGAGTTAGATTCTAACTGTTCTTCAATGCCCTGTTCAAATGACATCTCCTTTGTGAAGCCTGCCCTGATTTCCTTGTTATGTCTTCAACATTTCTCCTTTGTATCCCCCATGTGGCTGACTGGTGTTACTCACCTCCCCTCCCCTGAGTTGTAGACACATGCTGCGCCTGTGAATGTGCATCTGACAGGTTCCCATCTCAAGTGCTTGCATCTCTGCTTCTCTGCCTTAGGACATAGGCACTTAACACAGTGGGAGTGCTTGGAGAGCAAGGAAGCCCTAAAGTCCTAGGGATTTACCACCTCCCAGGGATAATCTTCAAACTTTAGGAGATGGGAATGGGTAGATAATAACTACTGAAACTCCCCATTTGCTAGCAGAGCAATTCCTCAGAACCTAGCGATGGGATTAAGCATTAGTTGCCCATAATACCTGTTAATTAATGCATTATTTCCTGGTGTTTTGCCCAACCTTGCCTCCCTCTCAGTACTTTCTCACTGTGCTCACAATACTAATTTTGTAAATAACTGTCCACATCCAATTCCTTTCAGTTCAGTTCAGTCACTCAGTTGTGTCCAACTCTTTGCGACCCCATGAATCGCAGCACGCCAGGCCTCACTGTCCATCACCAACACCTGGAATTCACTCAGACTTACATCCATCAAGTTGGTGATGCCATCCAGCCATCTTATCCTCTGTTATCCCCTAGTCCTCCTGCCCCCAATCCCTCCCAGCATCAGGGTCTTTTCCAATGAGTCAACTCTTCACATGAGGTGGCCAAAGTACTGGAGTTTCAGCTTTAGCATCATTCCTTCCAAAGAACACCCAGGGCTGATTTCCTTTAGAATGGACTGGTTGGCTCTCCTTACAGTCCAAGGGACTCTCAAGAGTCTTCTCCAACACCACAGTACAGAAGCATCAATTCTTCGGTGCTCAGCTTTCTTCACAGTCCAACTCTCACATCCATACATGACCACAGGAAAAACCATAGCCTTGATGAGATGGACCTTTGTGGGCAAAGTAATGTCTCTGCTTTTGAATATGCTATCTAGGTTGGTCATAACTTTCCTTTCAAGGAGTAAGCATCTTTTAATTTCATTTTTGCCATCACCATCTGCAGTGATTTTGGAGCCCCCAAACATAAAGTCTAACACTGTTTCCACTGTTTCTCCATCTATTTCCCATGAAGTGATGGGACGAGATGCCATGATTTTTCTGTTTTCTGATTGTTGAGCTTTAAGCCAACTTTTTCACTCTCCTCTTTCACTTTCATCAAGAGACTTTTTAGTTCCTCTTCACTTTCTGCCATAAGGGTGGTGTCATCTGCATATCTGAGGTTATTGATATTTCTCCCAGCAATCTTGATTCTAGCTTGTGTTTCTTCCAGCCCAGCGTTTCTCATGATGTACTCTGCATATAAGTTAAATAAGCAGGGTGACAATATACCTACCGCCTTGATGTACTCCTTTTCCTATTTGGAACCAGTCTGTTGTTCCATGCCCAGTTCTAACTGTTGCTTCCTGACCTGCATACAGGTTTCTCAAGAGGCAGGTCAGGTGGTCTTGTATTCCTGTCTCTTTCAGAATTTTCTACAGTTTATTGTGATCCACACAGTTAAAGGCTTTGGCATAGTCAATAAAGCAGAAATAGATGTTTTTCTGGAACTCTCTTGCTTTTTTGATGATCCAGCAGATGTGGCCATTTGATCTCTGGTTCTTCTGCCTTTTCTAAAACCAGGTTGAACATCTGGAAGTTCACAGTTCATTTACTACTGAAGCCGGGCTTGGAGAATTTTGAGCATTACTTTACTAGCATGTGAGATGAGTGCAATTGTGCGGTAGTTTGTGCATTCTTTAGCATTGCCTTTCTTTGGGATTTGAATGAAAACTGACCTCTGGTCCACTGGAGAAGGGAATGGCAAACCACTTCAGTATTCTTGCCTTGAGAACCCCATAAGCAGTATGAAAAGGCAAAATGATAGGATACTTTAAGAGGAACTCCCCATGTTAGTAGGTACCCAATATGCTCTAGGGAATTCCTTTAGCAAAATCTAAATTCAGAGAGTTCAACATATCAGTTCTGAATTCCTTATGGTCTTATTGGATTTTTTCTTTATATTATATTATTTATCGACATTTGTCTCATCTATTAATCCTAACTTGTTAGTTCCTCAATTTATATCTTAAAAATTCTATATTATTAAGTGTAGCTTTTGACTTTTAGTTCAAAATATTATTAAGTTACCAATATATCTAGTATATCAATTACCTGAGTTCTAAATCCTCATTCTATCATGTAATAACTGTATTCATGGGCAGAATTCTGTGCTTTCAGTTTCTCTTTGGTAAACTGGAGATTAAAATCATCTTTCTTGATGATTTTTCTGGAGCTAAAATAAAAGAATGTATCCAAAGTTCTTAACATAGCATGTGGCATACATTTAGGCACTCAAGTCCTTTCCTGCTTCTCCCTGCCTTTCACTTTCTTGCTAAGTTCAATTTTTTAAAACAAAAAACCAGAACAGGAATAGAATCTCAGGTCTGTTTGAAATATACTAAACCAGAGGCACTTCATCTGAATAAGAAGTTTAACTATAAACTGATACATTTTTCTATATTTTCCTCTATTCCTTTTAATTCAGTGAAGAATTTAACATCATATATGGCAAGCTTCCCTATTTCTCTTTCAAGCATCTGCTATATATTGCAGAAATACACTGCCAGTAAAACAGTTACTTTGGCCAACTGGTTAGCTAGGGCAGATGTGTGAAAAATAAGTATTGCATTATCTGTAGCATGTACTTGCCAATCAAAAAGAAAAAAAAAAACAAAACATGTTGATTGTTAAATACCCATTTTTTTCTATTCTTTATTTTTAAATAGTGATTTGAGCACAAGATAATGATTTAAGTGTGGTGCCTTTCAAATTATAAGACTACATTATTTAACTTATTATAACTGGAGATAAAGAAATATTTTCAGAACTTCAATTTAAGAAATATTTCCTGCATATGCAAAATTCTGTGTCATGTCAACAGAAAAACAACAACAACAACAACAACAACAGAGCTGTAAGTTGAGAAGCAAGTATCTGGGTTCATAAAAATTTCTCCTGAAATATGTCTAACTATCTGAGGGTCTTGTTTTGTATTATAGGTCAGTGAGTACAGTGGTTAATAACTTAATCTTTGTAGAACCAGATGGCAAGTCATATTCCTTTTGACTAAGGCAGTCAGGTGCTTAAAGCATACAGAGAAGAGTAAGTGTAGGGATAAGATTTAGAATTGTATATACTACTATAGAATGGGATCAAATCTGTGTCATGAGAGAAGTAGGACCTCATTATGACAACATGAATTCAAAACAGTGAAGGATAAAGTTTATTTCAGAAATCAGAAAATCTTTCAGAAGAGATATATTCTGAGATGAGTGGGCCTTGAGGATTTTTATACGCACAAATGAACAGAGAGTGTTTCTAGAATGAGGGGCAGCCTATACAAAGATATGGTCATAGGGAATCAAAGAATGTATCCTGAAAGAGATTGCAGCCTTCCAGTTTGGCTCAAAAGTGAAGTGTATTGAAACAGGATATAGATGGGGGATGACACAGACATAAGGTGAAGAATCTTGAAAGCCAGAAAGAAAGATTTGTATTTAGCTGGCATCAAATTGGAATGCTTTCAACAGCAAGTAACTGAAAACTCTGCCTTAATTCATTTAAACAATAAGGAAAATTGTTATCCCACATAGCAGAAAAATACTCTGCTTTTGTATTCAGGGTATCCTGGGTCTGGTTAATTAAGTATCTCACCAATATTATCAAAGAGCCAAGTTCTTTTCATTTTTCTCTCTGCTAAAGCTAGGATATCAGCTTTGTCCTCTGCCAACTATCTTGTGATCACAAGTCACCTACTGTAGTTTCAGGCATCAAATGCAGGTAAGACATGACCCATAAGAGGAAGAAGAACTGTCTTTATATGTGTTTAGAAACATCTTTCAGAAATCTTCTTCCCTGAACAGACTACCTCTTACATTTCACAGGCTAAAATCAGATCATATGCTTCTTTCAAATCAATTACTGACAAATCATGTTAGCTAAGATAACTTAATTTGTATCATCTAAAACATGTTGAAGAGGAGTAAATGCCAGGAAAAAAAATTTTTTCTTTCAGAAAGAAGAAGGGAGGCATGATTATTGACTAGGCAACCAAAAGTCGCTGTGAAAGTTACAATGACCACAGTCTTCCGAACAGTTCTGGACCATACCTGCTGTTCCAGTGGATAGAATGATGAGTTCATTTTTGACATGTTGAATTTGGTTCTGTTGGGAAAACTGGGTAAGAATATCAAGGGGTTTATTAATAGCTTCTGAGAATTTATTAGGTACATAATCTTTTGGTAGTCTTTCATGGAGCTGAAGCTTATATCCCAACAAAAATAAACAACTACACAAAAAGCATTTTAGTCATAATTGACTCAGGAAATATTGCTAAGTGCAAGGCATGGTTCTAAAAGCTGAGGAATCAGCAGTAGGCAAAGCTATCCAAGTCTCTTCCTTCTTGGAGCTTAAATTCCAAATGAGGGAATCACACTAAACACATAAATGTAATATTAAGGCACACTATGATAAATACTATTAAAGGAAATAAAAGTATTTGGGGGTGATCATGGCAGTCTTTTCTGATCAGGTGACATCTGAGTAAAGAACTGAAGGAAATGAGCCCTGCAAACATCCAAGCAATGAATATTGTAGCCTGATAGAAAAGCAAAGGCTCTTAAAGATTCTTAGAACATAGAGGAATAGTAAAGAGATGAATGTGTCTAGATTCTAGGGAAAGAGAGGCCAGTGACTGGTTAACAAGGTTAGACAGATAGCCAGAGTTCACATTGAATATGGTTGGGATCACTTTGGATTTTGCACTGAATGAAACAGAAGGCCATGGGAATTAATGCTGAGGAGTGGAGAACAGATTGCTGGCTGGCAAGGTTGGAATAGGGGTACTAGTTAGGAGGTTATTGAATTTTTTTAAAATAATAAATTATAGTACTTTAAACTAGGGAAACAGCGGTAGAGATGGTGAGAAGCAGATTCAGAGTGTATTTTGAAAGTAGAAAGAGTTGCTGATGGATTAGGTGTGGGTGTAAGATCAGAGAAGAGTCAAGACCATGCCAAGATTTTGGCCAGGGACACGGGAAGGACTCATGGAGAGGCATATTTGAGGGAGAGTTTGGCTTCTCTAGTAGCTCAGCTGGTAAAGAATCTGCCTGCAATTCAGGAGATCCTGGTTTGATTCCTGGGTCGGGAAGATCCCCTGGAGAAGGGTAGGGTACCCACTCCAGTATTCTTGGACTTCGGTTGTGGCTCAGGGGTAAAGAATCTGCCTGCAATGTGAGAGACCTGGGTTCAGTCCCTGGGTTGGGAAAATTCCCTGGAGAAGGGAAAGGCTACCCACTCCAGTATTCTAGCCTAGAGAATTCTGTGGACTGTATACTCCATGGGGTCACAAAGACTTGGACATGACTGAACAACTTTCACTTTCATTTTGGCATACTTTGCTTCTGGAATATTAAGTTTGAAATGCTTGGTTAGACCCCGATGTGAAGATGCCAAGGCCAGTGGATAGTTGGAATTTGAGGTTCTGCAGAACAGTCAAAGCTAGAGATGAACATTCTGTAGTCAACAAAAGTAGACGTAAGTTTTGTAGTCATTAACGACTATGAACCTGGATGAGATCCACTGGAGAGTGAGTATAGCTAAAAAGAGAGAGAGAGAGAGAACAGGTCCAAGAACTGATAGCCCTGGGTCACTGGTTGAAAGATCAGGGCAATGTTGCAAGGTAGGCGAAGAATTAAAAGTGTAATGTTGTTGTGTGATGGTAAATATGTAACAAATGTACTTTTATCTTGGCCAAATTTAAGCTACCAACTATTTAATAATAGGCTTGCAAAATTCCAAAAAAATTAACAGTTGTCTTTTGCAAGGAGGGTTCCAGTGTACCACTACTTGAAGGATAGTAAGATGTTATATGGAAGAAGAAGTGATAAACTGTGCCAAATGCTACTGACAGAATGAGCAAGAATGATCATTGGATTGACCACATGAAAGTTAACTGATGAACTGGACCAAAGAAAATGACAAATGTTTAGTCTTTGGACATTTCTGGTAAAGATAAACATTTCTGCCACTTCTCTCTCTCAAAAAAAAAAAATTTCTACTGTACTCTTCATCCTCATCAAAAATGAACTTATACTACATTCTGCTTTAGAATTTCTGAAGGTGGACATCATATATTAATCTTCCATTTAGTAACTTTATTTTTATCATTTAATTTATTATCAAACTTCCTGGCTTAGTGGCTGGCGCATGAGTTAGGGTTCAAAACTTCTTGTTTGTCTGAACTAAAAATTGGGTATGATACTGCAGTGGGAGTTTAAGTGGTCATGGCTCTGGGCTCAGAGCAAAATTAAATCTGGAAGCTTTGACCTAAAGCCTCAGTAATGCCTGATGATTTGTGGAGAGGGATGCTGTGGGCAACTCTGTCTCCCAGGTTGTTCTAACGACAGTGGGTGCTAGGAAAACGGTGAGCCCGTTGAGTATGGGATTTTCTTTCACTGACACTTGAGGACAGGTCTTTCTGAGCAGCACTGGCCAGTGAAAGTGAGACAGTGATTCTTCTGTGCTTCTGTAGCATGCTGGCTCCTCCACCACTGTGGCTCTTCTCTCTCATCAGAGGGAGAGGGAGACAAGAGACGGTTCACATCCTAAATCTACCTGTCGCTTCCTAGGTCTAGTATAACCTTTAATAAGTGAGCTCTGTGGATTTCACATGATTTACAACATGCTTTCCTTCCAGGGTTGATATGATATTTCAATAGAAAAATAGTTATGTACCTTGTAAAAAACCCCTGAAATTCTGTGTATTACTCAGAAAATGTTGACTAACTGGTAGTTGTTGATATTGTCACATTTTTAGACTGACTTCTTTAAGTCAGGAATTATATCTTGTCTACCTCCATGTTCCTGATAACAAACCTGAGCCCAACTTAGAGTAGTGAGTCAATAAGGAGTTAATAAAAGTGATAACACTCACTTTTGGAAGCTGAAAGTATGCATCAGCAGCTTTTTCTAATCAACTGTTGACGTCATCAAGAAAACTGCAAGAAATATGTAACTGAATAATTGAAGACAGATATTTATATTTTAATTATTAATAACATATATTTAGTCGAACTGACTCTTTTTGTTTGCCACTAAGTGTCAGTAGACATAGCAATTCTCATTATAAACTAGTTTAAAAAGTTAATTTTCCAATTAATACTTATATACTAATATAAACTGTGTTTTTATGATAAGACAATTATAATAGCTGGTGACAACTTTGGAAAGAAAACAAAGGCATTTGTTAGTGGCAAGAACTAATGAGAAATCTGATGGGCTAAACTAGAAAAATTGACAAGCACAATTGCCCCCACAAGAACAATTTGTTACTGATGATGAAATTGAGAAATAACCAGAATGAAAGTTGTGAGATTCATAGTGAAAGCCCTCAGGGTAAAATTGATTTCTTTATAACACAGTTTAAAGGCACACAAAAGGAAATTGCTTGTGCCAGATGGGATAGGAAAGACATGGTGAATAAAAATTAGCATTTCTTTTCTGCTTACAAATATTTGAATTAAGATGATACCAGTATGTCTAGTTAATGGAATAACAGTATTGGTGGTTGCACAACTTTCAAAGATTTTCTCATTCTTCTTAAATGGATTTTGTCAACACAACCATGCACTTTAAGCAATATATTAAGCCTGACACTTACCATCATAACACATTTATTTTCTTTGAATTATTGTTGCAGGCTAAACAGGAAGAACATGATGGCTAAGGTGTTGGATTTAGAGTCAGAAGGACCACCGTGTAGCTCTGGCCCTACCCCTGAGTGGAAGGAGGCTACACAAGTCATAGACTCTCTTATGAACAGTTTCTTCATTAACAGTATGAAGATAGGAATGCCTGTCCTTCTATTAACTAAGTTCCATGAAGATCAAATGAGAAAGAGAATGAAAATAAATATTTCTTGAAAACCATAAAGCATATGCCTGTAAACTTTGATTCTGTAGCTTCTTTTTCTGGAAATGGTCTGAAAATTACCTCCAGTGCTGTCCTGTATCTTATCTGAACTGTAGGCTTGCAGCTGCTAGATTTCTTCTTATAATCTCATGTATTTTTATGCATAACATTTCACATCTAACCATTGAGGAGGCATCTGATGGAGATCATTCTGTTCTATGCACCTATAACTATTATTTAGTATTTATCATTCATCACCATTTATCTTCAAATTCATATGTCTTTTCCATTTGGGTGTAACATAAACTCTTGAATATTAACACTGCTAAAAATAGCTAACATTTATTATTTACTGCATGACAGTCACTGTGCTAAGCATTTTAAATAGATTGCCAAATTTAACAAAAAACTGATAATGAATCTTATTCTTCAGTGGGGTCACATTATGCATCTGTTATGTAATGTGAATTAACAGCTCACGCTCAGCAGATCCCACACTTAAAAAAATAGGAGTTTAAATAGCTATAGAAATTAACATCTATATAGTATAAACATTTGTCCTGTCATTTCATTCTATGAGCTCATGCTCCAGAGCAAGAGTCAGTGAGGTCATTTCCCATATAACTTTCATTGAGTGGGTATCTAGCTACAGAAAGGATGATTATAATATCTAAAGACATATCTTTTGGTACAATATGGACTGTGAATATAGGCTATATACTTTATCTGATACCAAACTAAGGAAAGTTTCAATATCAGAGAGAAAAACTGGTTTTATTAGACTTCTTATGAGAGTATGTTTTAGTCTCCAATAAGGAACCTTCCAAGATATTTCGATTCTATGTAGTTTCTGCTGTATGTGCTGTATTATCAATGAAGTGAGAAGTAAGGGCATCTGTTGAAAGGGAGAAGGAGAAATCTTGAGCAAAGAGGGAAGGAAGCATGAGAAAAGAAGTATGGTAGAGTGGGAGAGTAAATGAATTAGGGAAATGCAGGTTTTTCCAGCAATGGTAAAAATCCCCATGGGCTTTTTATTTTGAATTTAAAGTATAACAATTAACATGATTGTGCCTTTTTTCTCATCGTGTAGCTACTCAAGAAAAGAACAGAGGAAGAAGCAAGTAAATTTTGATTAACAGGAGGAGGGGTTTTACATTGTTAAGTTCTTCAGAGGGAAAGAAGGATTAAAAAATGCAGATACTTGAAAGAGGATTATTTAATGCTGGGGCATGGCATCTAAAGTGAGTAAGAAACAAGTGAGGACAGGGGTTGGGAGAGTAAATAATGAAAAAATGATCATCAATATTTTGAAAGACTTGAGGTTGAGGTAGTCAAATAATGTTGGAGTGGAAGTACAGAAGGAATATGCTAAGAAGACACGATATATTTGTCCTAGACTAGGATGCTAGAAAATAAAAATTTCAGTGCTGATGATATAATTGATAATAGCAACTTTGAGAATATGATGATGGGAATGTCTGGTTGAATTATGGTAGATAAGAAAAGCCTACACTTATAACTTACTTTATTATTCTAATCTTTTCCCTCCAGAGATAAACTCTGGTGAGTCATAAAATTAAAAAGAAAAAAAAGAAAACTTTCTCACCAACTGCCTATTTGAAATCTGGAGCAAAGATCTTGAATTTTGGACCAAAGATCTTGTTTACTTGCAGTGAACTGCAAGTAAACAATTTTTCTAGACCAACACTGTCCACTAATGGGGTTTGGTGCCTCTTTTCCCACTGGCATAAAAAAACAGGTAAAAACCAAAGTATGCAGCCTGACTGTCTTTGTTACTCTTAGCCAACACCAAAGACTGATACTGAATCAGTTTGTACAGCTGGTCCTCTGCCCACACAGGCAGAACCTGTGGATATGGAGAGCTGTCTGTACTACATCATTTTATATAAGGGACCTGAACATCTGAGAATTTTGGTATTCATTGAAAGTCCTAGGAATTAATACCCCTCAGATATGAAGGGACCACTGTACAGTTGTGAAAGTGAAAGTGAGTCACTCAGCGGTGTCCGACTCTTTGCAAACCCATGGACCAGACATTCCATGGAATTCTCCAGGCCAGAATACTGGAGTGGGTAGCTGTCCCTTTCGCCAGGGGATTTTCCCAACAAGGGATCAAATCCAGGTCTCCTGCATTTCAGGTAGATTCTTTACAAGCTGAGCCATGAAGGAAGCCCAAGAATACTGGAGTGGGTAGCCTATCCCTTTTCCAGTGGGTCTTCCTGACCCAGGAATTGAACTGGGGTCTCCAGCTTTGCAGATAGATTCTTTACCAGTTGAGCTACCATGGAAGCCATGACCATACCAATAGTCAAACTGACGAAATAAATGCAAATAATCTGAAAAGTAACTATTTCAAGGCTCCCCCATGCCTTCTGGCTTAACTAACCAAGCTACTAACTGTGGGACCACTCTGGACCACCTCAAGATAAAAGGAGGGGTTAAATTTCAGCCCAGAGAGTTTCTAGGACACAATTCCAACATCTCAGTTGAGAGCTGTCCCCTCCAATTGACAGGATCCATGCTCTATCTGGTATTTTTAACATCAACTCAGCCAGCATTCAAAATTGAAGACCCTCATCTTCTCTACCTTCTTATTCACTTACTAACACCACACACAAAAATAAACTCAAAATGAATTAAAGATCTAAACGTAAGACCAGAAACTATAAAACTCCTAGAGGAGAACATAGGCAAAACACTCTCCGACATAAATCACAGCAGGATCCTCTATGATCCACCTCCCAGTATAATGGAAATAAAAGCAAAAATAAACAAATGGGATCTAATTAAAATTAAAAGCTTCTGCACAACAAAGAAAACTATAAGTAAGGTGAAAGACAGCCTTCTGAATGGGAGAAAATAATAGCAAATGAAGCAATTGACAAACAACTAATCTCAAAAATATACAAGCAACTTATGCAGCTCAACTCCAGAAAAATGAACGACCCAATCAAAAAATGGGCCAAAGAACTAAACAGACATTTCTCCAAAGAAGACATATGGATGGCTAACAAACACATGAAAAGATGCTCAACATCACTCATTATCAGAGAAATGCAAATCAAGACCACAATGAGGTACCATTTCACACCAGTCAGAATGGCTGCGATCCAAAAGTCTACAAGCAATAAATGCTGGAAAGGGTGTGGAGAAAAGGGAACTCTCTTACACTGTTGGTGGGAATGCAAACTAGTACAGCCACTATGGAGAACAGTGTGGAGATTCCTTAAAAAACTGCAAATAGAACTGCCTTATGACCCAGCAATCCCCCTGCTGGGCGTGCACACCAAGGAAACCAGAATTGAAAGAGACACATGTACCCAGTGTTCATCGCAGCACTGTTTATAATAGCCAGGACATGGAAACAACCTAGATGTCCATCAGCAGATGAATGGATAAGAAAGCTGTGGTACATATACACAATGGAGTATTACTCAGCCCTTAAAAAGAATAAATTTGACTCAGTTCTAATGAGATGGATGAAACTGGAGCTGATTATACAGAGTGAAGTAAGCCAGAAAGAAAAACACCAATACAGTATACTGACACATATATATGGAATTTAGAAAGATAGTAATGATGACCCTGTATGTGAGACAACAAAAGAGACACAGAGGTATAGAACAGGCTTTTGGCCTCTGAGGGAGAGGGAGAGGGGTGGGATGATTTGGGAGAATGGCATTGAAACATGTATACTATCATGTAAGAAACGAAGTGCCAGTCTATGTTCAAAACAGAATACAGGATGCTTGGGGCTGGTGCACGGGGATGATCCAGAGAGATGATACAGGGTGGGAGGTGGGAGGGGGCTTTGGCATTGGGAGATCGTGCACACCTGTGCCTGATTCATGTCAATGTATGGCAAAACCAATATAGTATTGTAACGTAGAATAAAGTAAAAACAAACAAACCAAAAAAAAAAACCAGTATAGTATATTGACTCATATATATGGAATTTAGAAAGATGGTAATGATAACCCTGTATGTGAGACAGCAAAAGAGACACAGATGTGTAGAACGGACTTTTGGCCTCTGAGGGAGAGGGAGAGGGTGGGATGATTTGGAAGAATGGCATTGAAACACGTATACTATCATGTAAGAAACAAAGTGCCAGCCTATGTTCGATCCAGGATACAGGATACTTAGGACTGGTGCACGGGGATGATCCAGAGAGATGATACGGGGTGGGAGGTGGGAGGGGGATTCAGGATTGGGAGCTCATATACACCCATGGTGGATTCGTATCAATGTATGGCAAAACCAAAACAGTATTGTGAAATAAAGTAAAGTAAAAATAAAATTAAAAAAATTGAAGACCCTCATCTTCTCTACCTCCTTATTCTACACACTCTACTAAGCTCTGTACTTCTTTTCCACCAATTCATTTCCTTCTTGTTTTACTTACTGCTAAATCCTTTCTGTCGTACCTTCAATTTTACTGAGAACTTTGAGCACCAGGCAGGACTTTCCTCTGCTATCTCCAACAGATTTATGACATTGAGTACTACATTCAATGACTTTCCTTGAATTTCACAGTCTTCCTAACCAAAACAAATATCTCTATCTGTAATTTGGGTTGTATCCATTCCAAATTCTTTAAGGATCATGTTAATTCAATGGTTTTCTTTCTTCTAGTTAGTTCCTCCCCCAGCTCACCGCAATCTCTGCTGCAAATACACATACTCAGTTCTGGCATATTAAAATAAAAGACCCCTTCATCTGCCACACAGTCCTCAATAGTTTACTTCTCACCTCGCCTTTACAGTCAAACTTTTTGAAAATTAATCTCTTTTCATGGAAGAACTGCCAATTCCATGTCAACCCACTGAACGCTACATGCTGTATCTGTCACTCAACTGTAACTGCTTTAAAAGTGGTTACCAATAATTTCCTAATTGTCAAATTAAACCTCTTTATTTTCCATTCTGATGTCATTTGAACTTACAGCAGCCCCTGACGCTGTTAACTATTTCCTCTTTCACACACTCTGCTCTCCCTTAGTTTGGGTGTCATCAGTCTCTCCAGCTTTTCTTCACATATTTGAGCCAATTCTTCTCAGTCTCTTCTAGTTCTGTTCAAACCATAACTCTTGGTAGTTTTCAGTTCTGTTCTCATCTTTCTGATCTTCTCAAACTACATACTGATCCTGTATGACACTCTAAAGTTTCCATTGAATGAATACCTTCCATGTGTTGATGATGTTCAACTTTTTCACTCTTCTTGCTCTACTTTGTATCAATCCTTTTGCTTACCTGGTTTATTTATATATTTTTCTATTTTATTTTATGTTTTAAACTGAAAGAGACATGTGTACCCCAATGTTCATCTCAGCATCATTTATAATAACCAGGACATGGAAGCAACCTAGATGTCCAGATGAATGGATAAGAAGCTATGGTACATATACACAATGGAGTATTACTCAGCCATTAAGAAGAATACATTTGAATCAGTTCTATGAGGTGGATGAAACTGGAGCCTATTATACAGAGTGAAGTAAGCCAGAAAGAAAAACACCAATACAGCATACCAATGCATATATATGAAATTTAAAAAGATGGTAATGATAACCCTGTATGCAAGACAGCGAAAGAGACAGAAAAAAAAAAGAAGAGAGAGAGAGAGAAAGAAGAGTTCAGTTGCCACAAGGATATCTACCATTGCATTTTCACTACTACCTTGTTTCAAATATATATATATGTATGTATGTATATATATATATACATATACTGAATGGTTTATCCACTCCTATAAATTTACATGTCTTACAGTTATTTTTTATTTTCAAATAAATGGAACCATCTCTTTCCAACCTTTAAAACAAGAATTCTAGGACTTATACTTTATTTCTACAACATACTCAACTCTTTCCACCTCATGGATTCACTCAAATCACTCAATTCACAAGAACTGTAACCTCTATATTCTGACATCTCATAGCTAGATTATCTAGAATACTCATAGCTTATTTACTATAAGTCATTGCTACCCTAATCTATCCCATTCTAGCATCTACATTATTTCCAAGATGACTTACTAATGAGAAAATTATGCCATGGCTTCCAATGGGTTTCAAGACTATGAGAACTTAACGGTCTTCCTGATCTGCTCTTTGCCTCCCTCTCTATCACTGTCACCTAATTCCCACTCCAAGCTGCACTGCCATCCACCCATTAGTTGCCTCAGACATATGTGAGGTTTCCACAATTAATTCATGATTTATTCTGCTTCTGTTTGGCCTTTCTCATGAAACTGCATCTAAAAACTTCAGTCTTTAATGGATGCCTAGCAGGACTAATTCCCTGCACATTGCTTTTGGAAACTAATCATTCTTATCATCTTCCATTTTAAAACATGACATGTTTTTCTAGTCTCTTAAAATTGATTATGAGGACCCTGAGATAGGGACTGCATATTATGCTTAATTTTATATTTTCTGTAGCACTTAATATGGTTTTAAATACATAGGAGATACAAAAAGTATTTGTTGGAAAATAAATATATAAATAACTGAATAAATGAAAAAAATTATTAGAAACAAACCTTTAGTTTTATTCTTTGTTAGTGATTATCTGTTTCTTTTGGGTGACTGAGTTTAAAATTTTGAATTCTGGCTCAGTGGGAGAGCATTTTAAAAGTCTGATGAGACTGCATGATTTTTCTGATCATGTATAGGCCCGAAATAAAGTCCTTTAAAACATGGGAAGAGCTACAGATTTGGAAGTCCATATTCACTTTAAAGGTTTGGTGCTTTTTCAATGTTATTTCATCAATAATGGAGAGTATCACTTCATTCATTTATTCATAAGCTATCATTGAATCCTTATACTAAACTAGACTGTGAGAGGTGTTAGAGGTTACAATGGTGAGCAAAAGAAACACAGTTCATGCTCCAGTGAAATGTACAACCTTGTGGAGAAAAAAAATTTAATATCTAACTAATCACATAAATGAATGAAAATTGTAAATGTTATAAGCACTATGAAAGAGAGGAACATGGTATCATAAACACTCATATTAGAGAGATTCGATTTAGTCAGGGTGGTGGCAGAGGAAATGGGGCTTGAACAGAGATACACTTAGCTTCTCTGAACCTCTTGTTCATCTCTAGTCTAGAAATAGGGAACTACTGTGGAGTCCAAATACAATCATATCTATGAAAGGGCTTTGGAACTACATATTATTATTTCTACTGGATTTAAATCTCCTCTGTATGTCGTGTTTCTTTCTTTTCCATAAGAGAGTAGGACTTTGTGCTAAGTAATTAAGTCATTAAGCCTCAAAAAGTCTTTGTTCATTGAACAAAATTCTTTATAATTTTGTATTTTTTTTATTAATTATCATTTGATAAAATTATTTGTTTTATTAATTATTTCCAAAACATTTCACAGTTCTCATGTAATGACACTTAATTTTCTTCCATACACATTTATGTAATTTATGTACATATGTAATATTATTTAAATTATGAAATTATAAAAAGCGCAATTCACAGAGACATTGTTGCAAAGTACTGGTATTACTTTTTCTATTAAGTTGGCTGTAGATGTGTACTTAGTCACTCTAGTCGTGTCCGACTCTCTGCAACCCCATGGTCTGTAGCCTGCCAGGCTCCTCTGTCCATGGGATTTTCCAGGCAAGAATACTGGATTGGGTTGCCATTTCCTTTTCCTGTGAGAAAGTATGAAGTGAGTGAAGAAAGTTCCTCAATCGTGTCTGACTCTTTGCAACCCCTTGTACTATAGCCTACCAGGCTCCTCCATCCATGGGATTTTCCAGGCAAGTATTTTGAAGAAACATATACTGCCTATAACATTTAAGTCTTTAGTTTTTGACCTATATGTCAAGTTTTCCTGAGATGGATCTCAGATGATTACTGAATAGATTTTAATCAGGTGAATCAGCAAAAATAACTAGCCAGTGAATGGATTTAATCAGCTGCCATCTATGGTTCCATCTTAGATCATAGCTGTTTCTGGAAAAACAGATGGTCATGTCAAGCCTCTGTGTCACTACTGCAACCAAGACAGGCTTGTTGGGTATCTTGCCCTGTGTCCATGCAGAATCTCTCCAATCATAGTCTCTCCAATATGGTGACATGACTAGCTGGACTTTCATGTGGCAGCTCGGGGCTACAAACGTTTATGTCATAGAGAAAGAGAGCGCCAGGTAGAAACTATATCAACTTTTAGATCTAGCCTTGGAAGTCATGTATCATTCTACTTGTTAGAATGTGATTATGTATTTTAATACTGGTAAATACTACATACAGTAAATATAATTTTTGTGTATTTTTCTCTTTGGCATATTATTTTAGAGTCATTCTCTATAGAAGGAATAGACTTAGTTCCTTAATTCTAAATAGGGGCTTATGGATTTATAATGACATTTTCTCCTTAGTTATTTATTTTTCATGCAGTGCCTTACAAATGAATAACCATTTAATTATATTTCATCATTAACCTTCATTGAAAGAATACATGAAACTTGGATGCCTTAACTAATCATATCACTAGATTCTGACTATAAATTGGAATTGTGAAAGGAAGAAAATATGAAGGATATGAGCATAGCAAATTAACTAAAAATGTAAAACCTCAAAATAAATTTTAAAATTTCAAGTAATTTCTTTCCACACTTGAAGAAAAATTTCAAAATTTCATGGGGAAGTGTAGAAACAGAACAATTTGACTCTTCACAAGAACTGGAAAATATTACTTTGTTTATAGCTTCAAAACAAAACCCTCTAATTTTTGTGATCCCAGACAAATGAATAAAGGATGAGTTATGGGGAAAATGAGTATTAATTGTCTATAGAAATATCATTGCCTTCTTTTTCTTTAGTAACAGAAACTCCAGTTTTAAGCTTGAAATAACTTTCACATTTCTTGGACTCCTTTACATCTACATCAAGCTTTGGCCACATGACTAAGTAAAGTTTACAATTTCAGGAAACTGACTAATGAAAGAAAATACATTTTTCCTTATTCCATACTTCCAAAGAGTGGTTGGAATATGGACTTGTTTGAAGAGCATGTAAGCATCCATCTTGGACTCTATGGCACCATATTATGGTGGGTAGGGCAATATGACCAAATGAGCCTGAGTCACTGATGGCTGTGGCTAGAGCTGTCCTGCCTGCTTAGGCTTTATGAGAGAGAGAAATGAATATCTATTTTGTATCAGTTCAGTTCAGTTGCTCAGTCGTGTCCGACTCTTTGCAACACCGTGAATCGCAGCACACCAGGCCTCCTTGTCCATCACCAACTCCCAGAGTTCACTCAGACTCACATCCAATGAGTCAATGATGCCATCCAGCTATCTCATCCTCTCATGTCCCCTTCTCTTCCTGCACCCAATCCCTTCCAGCATCAGAGTCTTTTCCAATAAGTCAACTCTTCACATGAGGTGCCAAAGTACTGGAGTTTCAGCTTTAGCATCATTCCTTCCAAAGAAATCCCAGGGTTGATCTCCTTTAGAATGGACTGTTTGGATCTCCGTGCAGTTCAAGGGACTCTCAAGAGTCTTCTCCTTGCTTGGGGCTGGTGCACGGGATGATCCAGGGAGATGATATGGGGTGGGAGGTGGGAGGGGGCTTCGGCATTGGGAGATCGTGGACACCTGTGGCTGATTCATGTCAATGTATGGCAAAACAAATACAGTATTGTAGAGTAGAATAAAGTATTAAAAAATTAAAAAAATAAAGTAGGAACTTGTAGGAAGAAATTTAGGAAATGTGCCCTTGGATGTATAGAAAAAGGAATTATCTACATTGGCATATTTTTATTTATATTAAATTCTTTGCATGGAAAAAAAATAGTCTTCTCCAACACCACAGTTCAAAAGCATCAATTCTTCGGTGCTCAGCCTTCTTCACAGTCCAACTCTCACATCCATACATGACCACAGGAAAAACCATAGCCTTGACTAGATAGAACTTAGTCGGCAAAGTAATGTCTCTGCTTTTGAATATGCTATCTAGGTTGGTCATAACTTTTCTTCCAAGGAGTCACTGTTATTTTGGCATTTTCTGTTATCTTCAGTAAAACCTAATCCTAAGGATAGCTATATTCTTTCATGTTTTTAAATACATGGTTCTTTCCTCTCTCTCTTTCTTGCTTTTCAGTTGAATTCTCTCCTCTGCCTCGACCTTCATTCTCCTGTTTAACTCATCTCTCTTTTTCTTTTGCCTCTGTTTCCCCTCATTCCATTAAAGGTTAATAAAGTAATGTGTTTATTTGGTTGAATCATCCCATAACAGTGAGAGTTAAAAGATACAGGTTGATATTTCCTGTTCTTATTCTTATAAGCCAGAAAATATAATATTTTGTACTTCTTTTTCCTACAAACAAATATAAAAATACCTCATTACATGAAATTTTTTTCTTGGCCATGATATTCTATTGAAGGTTTTTATCTTCCAATAAGTCAGTGTTTCATGATTGACCAGTGTTTCTGCATCCTCAATAAGGTCACACAAAGCTTATATTTCAAAAGTTGCAACAAATTGATGTTTTCCTAAGTTTATGATTTAAACTGCCTCAAGGGTCTGTTCTGAAGTGGGAAACTCTTAAATATGAGTCATGGCTTGGGAGTAAAATGTCTGTTAAAAACAAACATAAAACTCTTCACAGCTGAGAGTTGCCTTTTCATTTTTAGAAATTCATTCTAGTTTCCATAATGTTATAAAGATTTAGCCTCTGATCTCCAGTCATATCTCACAGGTTTTCAGTAAAAAGTGGTTGGCAGAAAATATACTCCTTATGATTTCAGCAACATTAAATTGTCATTTTAAAGTATTCAAAATGCAATAAACAGAATGTAATAAACCAGATTACTTAACATCCATCCCTGCTGAACACTTAGCCATTATCCTAGAACAAGCTCAGATTCCTGTTTTGCATCTTTATTAAAAGATGACTCCAACCACACAGTCAGGTGATGCACTAAACCTAATACACTGGGACCTCTTTATAGAACAGGAATTTATGCTGTCTCTCAATTCTCGAAAAATGTTCTTTTTTGTTTCCTCAATAATTAATTTGGTATAAAGTCTCATTTAACAATTTTTTGAAGACATAAATGAAACTCTTCTGTTATATTTAGAAAAGATTGAAAGCATGGTGTACCTAATTTTTCCAAGTTTATTTCTAGATGCTTATGTATTTTAGTTTGTAACTGAGAAGTCTCTTTAATTCTATAAAACAACTCCAGATTCTGCCTACTAAGGATATAGATAGGTGGATAGGTAGATAGCACTTCATCACTCAACTTTTAAACCTAGGTATTTATAAAATTTTGTACTAATTATTCCAATTTTTGTGTGTTACAGGATAGATTAGCCTTAATTATTGTACCTGTTAAATGGAGGTTTAAAAAAGTGTGTGCCTTTCTGAAAGAGAAAGTACAACACAATTTAACACAGTGTAAGCTCTTTGAAGGCTTATCTCAATCTTCAGGGTCCACTTGATGCCTGGGATATTGGGACATGTCAGATGTGTGCATGCTCAGTCACTCAGTCATATCCAACTCTTTACAACACTATGGACTGTAGCACACCAGGCTCCTCTGTCCATGGAATTTCCCAAGCAAGAGTACTGGAGCAGGTTGCTGTTGCCTTCTCCAGGTGTCTTTCTGACCCAGGGATTTAACCCACATCTCCTGCATTGCAGGCAAATTCTTTACCACTGAGCCCCTGGGTAAGCCCAACATGTCAAATACCTTACCCCAAATATTTGCTATAGGAAAAGCATGCTCCTGCTGTTGCTAAGTCGCTTCAGTCGTGTCCGACTCTGTGCGACCTCATAGACGGCAGCCCACCAGGCTCCCCTGTCCCTGGGATTCTCCAGGCAAGAACACTGGAGTGGGTTGCCATTTCCTTTTCCAATGCATGAAAGTGAAAATTGAAAGTGAAGTCACTCAGTCGTGTCTGACTCTTAGTGACCCCATGGACTACAGCCCACCAGGCTCCTCCATCCATGGGATTCTCCAGGCAAGAGTACTGGAGTGGGGTGCCAGTGCCTTCTCCGTAGGAAAAGCATAGGTGACTATATTCTGTAAATATTGAAAACCTCATATGAAACTGTTATCTCTGGATTACCTTCCTATTGTTGTGACACTTTTGTCCTGCTGTTTTGTTTTGTTTTTCTGACTCCATGATCTTTGTTCATTTTGTCCAAAGACAATGATGGTAATAAGGGGAAAATTATAATCATGGATTTGGGATAATTTCCCAGCTTAAATGAGTAGGAAATGGAATGCAAAAATACAAAAGCAAAAACCACAACAAAATTAAAACTAAAACCCCTCATGAGATAATATTTTACAAGATTAAACTTCAGTTATCAAGCAAATCCACCATTGACTCAATTAACAGGTGAATGATGAGAATTATAACCCACTCAGTCACAATCTCAGGACCTGATGGGACATGAAATTCTTAATATTTTCTTCCGCTTAGCTTGCTTCTTGGAGTAAAAGGATAAAAGGAGGAGAAGACAGGACTCTGTTCTAAATTTTCTATACTCTCTCATTAGGTGACAGTGTTCACTACTAAGACCTTAAAAACCACGTACATGCTATTGACTCTGCAATGAATGTCTTCACTTCATATATGAGCCTCAGGATTACTTATCCAATGAACTACTTGGCATCTCTGCTTAGACATAGCAGTATTAGCATACCACCAATAGAACCAGTCACCACTTTTCCTGCCCTATTCCCACAATGTCTCCCATCTTCCCATCAAATTAAATAACACAGTCCATTCAGGTATTCTTACTAAAAACCAGAGAATCACTTTTAGACAATCTATTATATTAATTCTGTCCCCATGATATATATGTCAGTTCTGTCTTCAAAGGACATCCAGAATCTAACCCCCCTCTCTCCATCTTTATAGGTACCACCTTAGTCCTCGTCATCATGCTCTCTCAGTTGGAGGACTGCAACTGACTCCTAAATGTTTCTTCTCTTGCCCACCTTCCTTGTCTCACTATACAGTTTACAGTATACATGGAAGCCAAAGTACTATTTTTAAAACACAAATCAGATTACACCACTGCCTTGTTTAAACCCTCCCTGTGTCTGAGTCTTTAACTTAATCTTATATTACTTTTATTCTTGCGCCTTTTATATTTCGGTCACCCTGATTTTGTCTATTATTCAAGTGCATTAAATGTTCTTCCACCTTGAGAGCTTTATCCTTGCCTGGAATGTTCTGAAAAAACAGTTCCACTACCAATCTGCTTCCTTTCTCTCATGACACCCTTTGTGCTTTCCCTAAGGGAGTTATGAAATTTCAGTGCTGAGACGTCTGTTAATTTATTATAATTTTATTATAGAGTATTTTTCATTAGATATAAAATCTATTCTGTTACCTAATGTTTCCTCCCATTGTTATGTTTTCTGAATGCTCCAACCAAATGCTCTTGGGTATTCACTCTTTCTAAGAAAACATATCAATTTTCCTGGTTCCAGGCAACCAGAATTTTTGAAAGAGAAACAAAATCTCACATAATTGAAGTCAAAATAGTTGCCTGTGAGACAAGCATTATGATCTTATTTACACAAGTCTTTCATCCATCGTCAATATCCTTTAATAGAGGATTTAAGGTAGACTACAATAATGGCTTAATATTATTTAACTTGTAATAACAATATTATTATGATTCAATAATAATAATATTAAAAGCAGAGACATTACTTTGCCAACAAAGGTCTGTATAGTCAAAGCTATGGTTTCTCCAGTAGTCATGTATGGATGTGAGAGTTGGACCGTAAGGAAGGTTGAGCACTGAAGGACTGATGCTTTTGAATTGTAGTGTTGGAGAAGACTCTTGAGAGTCCCTTGGACATCAAGGAGATCAAACCATTCAATCCTAAAGGAAATCAATACTGAATATTCTATGGAAGGACTAATGCTGAAGCTCCAATAATTTGGCCATTTGATGAGAAGAGCTGATTCATTAGAAAAGACCCTGATATTGGGAAAGAGTGAAGGCAGGAGGATAAAGGGGTGACAGAGGATGAGATGGTTGGATGGCCTCACCGATTCAACGGACATGAGTTTGAGCAAGTTCTGGGAGATGGTGAAGGACAGGGATGCCTGGGGCACTGCAGTCCATGGAGTTGCACAGAGTCAGACACAACAGTGACTGAACAACAAAAATAACTAATTCAATAAAATCACAATAAAATAGGGAAAAAAATCAGAGGAGTGAGAAACAAAAGATAGATATGGCTACAACGAGGGCCCAACTACTTCCTATAGTTGTATTCCAGATTGGGCTCTGAGTTTTCTGTCAGAGAAGATGCAAGCAGAGCCTAGATGTGTTACAGTTCTCTTAATATCAGAGAGAATAAAACAAACATCTGTGGTTCCTTAGAATGATTAAACCTTTTTCCTGCATTAATTTCATGGTGCTCTTTCTTGGAATGACCCTTTTGCTTACAGAGAAACATAAAACAACAAACAACAAAAGCTATAACCATAAAGCAATAATAACAACAATAACAGCAATAAAACCAAGGCACTGACACTGATTCTGTGGAAGGCTAAGGCAATAAGTTTAAAATATATAAGCTGCTGAAAATGATTCATTTGTCCAGGTCACACACAAAGCCCCTTCAATTATTGCATCCTGTGGTAGTAAACTTTTGACCAACTGTTGGCAATTCATGATGTGTGCAGTGGAAATGCTTATATATGATAAATGCTGAGCCAAGATTTCAAAGCACCCAGGCTGCTTCTGGATGGTAAGTATCGCCCTTTTGAAGGCTGCTATCTAATAATCTAGTATTTCATTGCCCTTCGTCTGATTCAGTGTTGATTAAGTTCTCAGCCCTTCAGAGTTCACCACTCTTTTCTGTCAGTTGAAGATGATTGCTTCCATTTCTGTGCTTTTTACCGGGAAGTGTATCCCTTTCAAAATGTTGCCTGAACCAATTTCTTAGCATCTGAAGGCAGAGCAAAGCTATTCTATAATGAAAAAAAGGATCATCTACAACACAATTTCTTTGGCTCAACAAGAACCTGTGGATTTATAGGTTTTAGATGGAGAAGACCAGCACATAAACTTTTCCATAGAAATGTTATACCTGATGCCCTGAAGAAAATTCAGTAGCTGTTATCATCCATAATCAGAAATTACATAAATCTCTTACTCAACTTCTTACCTTCTACAATGAAAGAGGAAAAGGACAAAACAACTATGTTCTGCGTTGTTTTTATTCTAGTTGTAGGATCATTGGATTTAAAATTGGTAAACTCAGATTTTATATAGCTTTGGGTTGTCACATAAATATATCTGCTTTTTACTATGAATGTGAATTTTCACAAAACTTACAAGAGAGATTGAACTAGGTTGGTGTTCTCAGCTTTATCACAGCCAACATCTCCTTTTATAACAAATATTTCTAATGTCCTCTTGATCCCTGAAAAGAAATTCATATATAATAGAACTTACTACATATAATATTACCAGCAAAACAGGTTGAAATATCTTTAAATAAAGATAAATTTTAAGAAAGTAACATAATAAATTAACACATGTATTTCAACAGCAAATGTTCAAGTGTGATTCTACAGAAGGATGTTTTGGGCTGGTTATAAAATTGTACTTGCTTACAATAAATGTTTGGATTTATCCAAACACTGGGTATCTATCAGGCGATCAGAAGCCATTTTATAGAAAACATATAGAAAAGTAAGAGAGAACTGTGCACATTTAAATTAAAAAAATAACTTAGACAGTAAAAGCAGGTCAGACTTATCTGCATATGGTAGAAAAAAGAGAGAAGCAAAGTTAACCAAAAACAAGTTAACATGCCAAGGCAAATTAGAAAGGGAAAAATAAATACAATGAGGGAGTGTTTTATAATTGCAAATGAAATGAGCCTTATCTTTTAGTGAGTACCCAAATAATTCTTTATTTTATGATATAGATAAAGGTACTAACAGAAAAGTATTCCCTATTTTGAAATCCTTCAATGGGCCTCTAATACTTGAAAGGACCTAGAAACTGTATATTTTGACATGTGGTGGATCTAAAGAATAGACTGGAAAAAATAAACATTAATATAGGATGTACAGGTGCATGACAGATCTATGAGGTCAATATTAGATTAAGATTAAAAACCAACTAGCATACTCAAGTTAATGATTTCAATACATACTTTGTGCATCTCTGCTGTAATAGGGCATATATAAATATTTTGAAATAGTTTACATTAATGAAATGCATATAAATCTCTGATTTTTATATGTCTTTACTAATTTAATAATATTTGGTTCTATGTTAAAAGAAGTTTCAAATCTCTTCTGTTACATGTTTACTTGTGAAAGATGTAAATGCAGCCAGGTAGAGGTGTGTAGTATTTGGTGCTGGCGCTGACTCTGGTAATGACTAATTTTTGGTGATAAGATTTTGAGGATAAGATTCTTATGTAAGCTAAGGTTTGGAGAGATAAGAAAGCCTTCCTATTTGAACAATGCAGAGAAATAGAGGACAACAATAAAATGGGAAAGACTAGAGAGCTCTTCAAGAAAATTAGAAATACCGAAGGGAACATTTCATGCAAAGATGGGTACAATAGAGGACAGAAATTGTATGGACCTAACAGAAACAGAAGGTGTTAAGAAGAGCTGGCGAGAATACACAGAAGAACTATACAAAAGAGATGACCCAGATAATTACAATGGTGTATTCACTCACCTAGAGCCAGACATCCTAGAGTGTGGAGTCAAGTGGGCCTCAGGAAGGAAGCATCACTACAAACAAAGCTAGAGGAGGTGCTGGAATTCCAGCTGAGCTATTTCAAGTCCTGAAAGATGATGCTGTGAAAGTGCTGCACTCATTATACCAGCAAATTTGGAAAACTCAGCAGTGGCCACAGGACTGGGAAAGGTCAATTTTCATTCCAATACTAAGGAAGGGCAATGCTAAGAATGTTCAAAGTACTGTTCAACTGCACTCATTTCACATGCTAGCGAGGTCATACTCAAAATATTCCAAGCTAGGCTTCAACAGTGTGTGAACCAAGAAATTCCAGAGGCACAAGATGGATTTAGAAAAGCCAGAAGAACCAGAGTTCAAATTGCCAACATCCATTGGATCATAGAAAAAGAGAGTTCCATAAAAACATCTACTTCTGCTTCATTGACTATGCTAAAGCCTTTGACTGTGTTGATCACAATAAACTGTGGAAAATTCTTAAAGAGATGAGAATACCAGAACACCTTATCTGCATCCTGAGAAACCTGTATGCAGGTCAAAAAGCAACAGTTGGAATGGAATATTAAACAACAGACTGGTTCAAAATTGGGAAAGGAATGCATCAAAAGTGCATATTAGCACCCTGCTTATTTAACTTATATGCAGAGTACATCATCAAAATGCCAGGCTGGATAAAGCACAAACTGGAATCAAGATTGTTAAGAGAGATTTCAAAAACCTCAGATATGAAGATGACACCACCCTTATGGGAGAAAGGGAAAAGGAACAAAAGAGTCTCGTGATGAAGATGATAGAAGAGAGTGAAAAAGCTGGCTTAAAACTCAGTATTTATAAAACAAAGATCATGGTATCTGGTCTGATCACTTCATGGCAAATAGATGGGGAAACAATGGAAACAATGACAGATTTTATTTTCTTGGACTCCAAAATCACTGTGAATGGTGACTGTAGGCATGAAGTCAAAAGATGCTTGCTTCTTGAAAGAAAAGCTATAACAAACCTAGACAGTGTATTAAAAAGCATAGGCGTTACTTTGCTGACAAAGATCTGAACAGGAAAGGCTATGCTTTTCCCAGTAGTCATGTGAGGTGTGTGAGTTGGACCATAAAGAAGGCAGAGTGCCAAAGAATTGATACTTTTGAACTGTGGTGTTGGAGAAAACTCTTGAGAGTCTCTTGGACTGCAAAGAGATCAAATCAGTGAATCCTAAAGGAAATCAGCCCTCAACATTCACTGAAGGGCCAATGTTGAAGCTGAAGCTCAAATGTTTGGCCACTTGATGCAAGGAGCCAACTTATTGGAAAAGACCCTGATCTGGAAAAGCCTGAATGCAGGAGGAGAACAAGATGACGGAGGATGAGATGGTTGGATGGCATCACTGACTCATTGGACATGAGTCTGAGCAAGCTCCAGGAGATGGTGAGGGATAGGGAAGCCAGGAGCACTGCAGTCCATGATATCATGAAGAGTTGGATATGACTGAGCAACTGAACAAGAATAACAACATTTGAGAACCACTGATATCTAAAGCACAGGTCTGCAACCTCCAGAATCTAATGCCTGATGATCTGAGTTGGACCTGTTGTAATAATGATAGAAATGAAGTGCACAGTAAATGTAATGTGCTTGAATCATCTTGAAACCATCCTCTTATTCCTTACCCTGTTCCATAAAAAAATCTGTCTTCCATGAAATTGGCCTCTGGTGCCAAAAGGGTGGGCACCTGCTGCTTTAAAGGATATTTGCAAGTGACAGATGATGAGTGATGTCTTCATTTTTCACAGCTGTCCCACACATTGTAGGGCATCCAGCACCTCTGACTCCCACCTATAAAATACCAGTCAGATCCCCAGTAATGGCAACATAAAAATTAACTCTAAATTTCTAAAATGTTTCCTGGAAGGTGATATTATTCTCACTGAGAAATGCCAAGTTAACTAATGGCTGAAGTCTCATCTATGATTCTATCAATATCACTTCCATGGAGGCAATAGGAACCTAAGAGGCATCACAATTCAGAGTTGACAAGTTCAAAAACAAAACATTTAGTAAGACAGCCATAGGTTAGCTGCCTGGAGTTGGCTAGAATTGTGTTCAAATGAAGATGTTGCTTTTTGGTAATTGTGAAGTGTAATTTAGCAGATGGAAGTGGAAAGGCATACAATGAAGCAGAAATAAATTCTAATTTGAAATGTCCTAGATTAGTGGTTGTTCTACTTCAGATTTCTCCTGAAGGTTCTAAAACATGGTTGGCTCACACAATTGGTTAGTTACAATTGAGAAGACAATTTTTATGACATGAATTTTGGTGCCATGAAGGAGTGAGAGTTTGTTAACCTTTATTGTTTTGTCAGTCTTCTAGAAACCCAATCTATAGAATTCCTCAATCCTGACTAGTGCAAGAACTTCTGAAAGTTCTTTAGTATATAACTGTAAAAATACTGAGATACTCAAGATTTTGTAAAGGAGATCCATTAGTAGTAGAAACTTAAACTAGCATTCAACATACAAATTTAAAATAGATAAAAGGACTACATATTGAGAAGAAGTGAAGTGAAGTGAAGTGAAGTGGAGTGAAGTCACTCAGTCGTGTCCGACTCTGCAACCCCATGGACTGTAGCCTACTATGCTCCTCCGTCCATGGGATTTTCCAGGCAAGAGTACTGGAGTGGGTTGCCATTTCCTTCTCCAGAGCATCTTCCTGACCCAGGGATTGAATCCAGGTCTCCCACACTGTAGGCAGATGCTTTACTGTCTGAGAGGGAAGTTCACATTGAGAATAAGAACTAAATCTCAGATTATGTTTATTATATTAGTCAGGATACAATCTGATAATTAGAGTTATGAGGTGAAATATTAATGAAAGCCTAATTTGAGTTCTTGATAAATGACAGGAATAAATGGAACTTGGAGTTTCAAGTCCAAGGAGTGGTGGCTGCGCTAGTGCAGGAGAGCCTTGAAGAACTATTCCACGTTCCAGGTCAGGAGGGGCAGCAGTGAGGAGATACCCCTCATCCAAGGTAAGGAGCAGCAGCTGGTGAGGAGATACCCCTCGTCCAAGGTAAGGAGCAGCAGCTGCACTTTGCAGGAGCAGCCATGAAGAGATAACCCCATGCCCAAGGTAAGAGAAACCCAAGTAATCTGGTAGGTGTTGCAAGAGGGCATCAGAGGGCAGACACACTGAAACCATAATCAAAGAAAACTAGTCAATCTAATCACACTAGGACCACGCCTTGTCTAACTCAATTAAACTAAGCCATGCCCTCGGGGCACCCCAAGACAGGCGGGTCATCATGGAGAGGTCTGAACAGAGTGTCATCCACTGGAGAAGAGAATGGGAAACCACTTCAGTATTCTTGCTTGAGAACCCCATGAACAGTATGAAAAGGCAAATTATAGGATACTGAAAAAGGAACTCCCTAGGTCAGTAGGTGTCCAATATGCTACTGGAGACCAGTGGAGAAATAACTCCAGAAAGAATGAAGGAATGGAGCCAAAGCAAAAACACTACCCAGCTGTGGATGTGACTGGTTATAGAAGCAAGGTCTGACGTTGTAAAGAGCAATATTGTATAGGAACCTGGAATGTTAGGTCCATGAATCAAGGCAAATTGGAAGTGGTCAAACAAGAGATGACAAGAGTGAATGTTGACATTCCAAGAATCAGCAAACTAAAATGGACTGGAATGGGTGAACCTTACTCAGATTACCATTATATCTACTACTGTGGGCAGAAATCCCTTAGAAGAAATGGAGTAGCCATCATGGTCTACAAGAGTCGAAAATGCAGTACTTGGATGCAATCTAAAAAATGACAAAATGATCTCTGTTTGTTTCCAAGGGAAACCATTCAATATCACAGTAATCTAAGTCTATGCCCCAACCAGTAACGCTGAAGAAGCTGATGTTGAATGGTTCTATGAAGACCTACAAGACCTTTTAGAACTATAACCCCAAAATGATATCCTTTTCATTATAGTGGACTGGAATGCAAAAGTAGGAAGTCAAAAACACCTGGAGTAACAGGCAAATTTGGACTTGGAATATGGAATAAAGCAGGGCAAAGACTAACAGAGTTTTGCCAACAAAATGCACTGGTCATAGCAGACACTCTCTTCCAAAAACACAAGAGAAGACTTTAGACATGGACATCATCGGATGGTCAACACCAAAATCAAATTGGTTATATTCTTTGCAGCCAGAGATGGAGAAACTCTATACAGTCAACAAAAGCAAGACCAGGAGCTGATTGTGGCTCAGATCATGAACTCCTTATTGTCAAAACAAGACTTAAATTGAAGAAAGTAGGGAAAACCACTAGATCATTCAGTTCAGTTCAGTTCAGTCGCTCAGTCGTGTCCGACTCTTTGTGACCCCATGAATCGCAGCACGCCAGGCCTCCCTGTACATCACCATCTCTCAGAGTTCACTCACACTCACATCCATCGAGTCCGTGATGCCATCCAGCCATCTCATCCTCGGTCGTCCCCTTCTCCTCCTGCCCCCAATCCCTCCCAGCATCAGAGTCTTTTCCAGTGAGTCAACTCTTCGCATGAGGTGGCCAAAGTACTGGAGTTTCACCTTTAGCACCATTCCTTCCAAAGAAATCCCAGGGTTGATCTCCTTCAGAATGGACTGGTTGGATGTCCTTGCAGTCCAGAGACTCTCAAGAGTCTTCTCCAACACCACAGTTCAAAAGTATTAATTCTTCAGTGCTCAGCCTTCGTCACAGTCCAACTCTCACATTCATGCATGACCACAGGAAAAAAACATAGCCTTGACTAAACGGACCTTAGTCGGCAAAGTAATGTCTCTGCTTTTGAATATACTATCTAGGTTGGTCATATCCCTTATGATTATACAGTGGAAGTGAGAAATAGATTTAAGGGACTAGATCTGATAGACTGCCTGATGAACTATGGATGTAGGTTTGTGACATTGCACAGGAGACAGGGATCAAGACCATCCCCATGGAAAAGAAATGCAAAAAAGCAAAATGGCTGTCTGAGGAGGCCTTACAAATAGCTGTAAAAAGAAGAGAAGCGAAAAGCAAAGGAGAAAAGGAAAGATATAAGCATCTGAATGCAGAGTTCCAAACAATAGCAAGAAGAGATAAGAAAGCCTTCCTCAGCGATCAATGCAAAAATGGAGGAAAACAACACAATGGGAAAAACTAGAGATCGCTTCAAGAAAATTAGATATACCAAGGGAACATTTCATGCAAAGATGGGCTCAATAAAGGACAGAAATGGTACGGATCTAATAGAAGCAGAAGATACTAAGAAGAGGTGGCAAGAATACACAGAAGAACTGTACAAAAAAATTATCACAACCAAGATAATCACGATGGGGTGATTACTAATGTAGAGCCAGACAATCTGGAATGGAAAGTCCAGATGGCTTTAGAAAGCATAACTACAAACAAAGCTAGTGGAGGTGATAGAATTCCAGTAGAGCTATTTCAAATCCTGAAAGATAATGCTGTGAAAGTGCTGCACTCAATATGCTAGCAAATTTGGAAAACTCAGCAGGGGCCACAAGACTCAAAAAGGTCGGTTTTCATTCTGATTCCAAAGAAAGGCAATGCCAAAGAATGCTCAAACTACCACACAATTGCATTCATCTCACACGCCAGCAAAGTAATGCTCAAAATTCTCCAAGCCAGGCTTTAGCAGTATGTGAACCATGAACTTCCAGATGTTCAAGCTGGCTTTAGAAAAGGCAGAGGAACCAGAGTCAAATTGCCAACACCTGCTGGATCATCGAAAAAGCAAGAGAGTCCCAGAAAAATATCTACTTCTGCTTTATTGACTATGCCAAAGCCTTTGACTGTGTAGATCACAATAAATTCTGGAAAACTCTGAAAGAGATGGGAATACAAGACCACCTGACCTGCATCTTGAGAAACCTTGTATGCAGGTCAGGAAACAACAGTTAGAACTGGACTTGGAACAACAGATTGGTTCCAAATAGTAAAAGGAGTACGTCAAGGCTGTATACTGTCACCCTGCTTATTTAACTTGTATGCAGAATACATCTGAGAAATGCTGGGCTGGAAGAAGCACAAGCTGCAATCAAGATTGCTGGGAGAAATATCAGTAACTTCAGATATGCAGATGACACCACCCATATGGCAGAAAGGGAAGAACTAAAGAGCCTCTTGATGAAAGTGAAAGAGGAGAGTGAAAAAGTTGGCTTAAAGCTCAACATTCAGAAAACAAAGATCATGGCATCTGGTCCCATCACTTCATGGCAAATAGATGGGAAAACAATGGAAACAGTGTCAGACTTTATTTTTTGGGGCTCCAAAATACAGATGGTGACTGCAGCCATGAAATTAAAAAAGACACTTACTCCTTGGAAGGAAAGTTATGACCAACCTAGATAGCATATTCAAAAGCAGAAACATTACTTTGCCAACAAAGGTCTGTCTAGTCAAGGCTATGGTTTTTCTAGTGGTCATGTATGGATGTAAGAGTTGGACT
This sequence comes from Nanger dama, assembly GCA_917880005.1. Classification (NCBI taxonomy): domain Eukaryota; kingdom Metazoa; phylum Chordata; class Mammalia; order Artiodactyla; family Bovidae; genus Nanger; species Nanger dama. The sequence continues at coordinate 20,083,602 of CAKJTW010000025.1, read as the reverse complement.
GTGAAGAAAGCTGAGCACTGAAGAACTGATGCTTTTGAACTGTGGTGCTTGAGAATCCCTTGGACTGCAAGGAGAGCCAACCAGTCCATTGTAAAGGAGATCAGCCCTGTGTGTTCTTTGGAAGGAATGATGCTAAAGCTGAGACTCCAGTACTTTGACCACCTCATGCAAAGAGTTGACTCATTGGAAAAGACTCTGATGCTGGGCGGGATTGGGGGCAGGAGGAGAAGGGGACGACAGAGGATGAGAATGTTGGATGGCATCACTGACTCGATGGACATGAGTGTGAGTGAACTCCTGGAGTTGGTGATGGACAGGGAGGCCTGGCGTGCTGCGATTCATTGGGTCACAAAGAGTTGGACCTGACTGAGTGAGTGAACTGACTGACTGGCTGGAGTTTCAGTGAATTGTCTCTTAACACACTTTTCTTTTTTTAACTTGTTTTGACTAGTTTTCTCCCCTCCAGAAAATTAACAAAGGAAAAGTAATTCAAGTGAAATGCAGGCTTGTGACTTTAATGCTAACCGAATAATTGGCAGATAAGAGCAGTTCTGATTTAAGATAAATTTTTAGTGTGCGCTCTCTAATTAATCAATTGAAGTCTTGACAGAATACAAGAAGAAAAGATACCCTCCTTCAAATCCTTTATCTGAGCTTCCATGTCATTTTCTGAGGTTTCATTTTTATAAATGTTCAATAAATTTATGTACCACTTCTGAAACCAATGTCTGTTTTCCTTTTCCTTTGTCTCTTCTTAAGAAGTTTTTATCGATATCAACAATTCCCATCTAAGGTGTAAATATCTCAATTAACCAAGAAACTTGTATTGAATAGGTGACCTAAAATCAGATCCCTGTCTTTTTTTTTTTTAATGCATTTGACAAACAAGGACTGAATAGCTAATATGAGATAATCCCAGTGCTAGTGGTTTCTGATACAAGATAAGGAAGACACAACAAGATTAGAAAAAAGACAGTGCTGCAAGTAATGAAACCTAAGTGCAAAGCAGAGATGAAGCACATAGGAGAGTGATTTTGATTCATTCTGACTGACAATCAGTGAAGAGGTGACTTTCATGTACTGAGAAAGAATAAATATACTTGACCCAGATAAGTAAGACATATATCCTCACATGTAAAAGTAGCAGTTCACAGCTTTACAGAGCATATTATGCTGAACATTCTACAATATTGCCAGACTGACGTAACCTGAGTGGTTTTTTCCACTGTTAAATTTTTTTGAAGTTCTGAGTTTTAATAACTGATAATTCACAATTTCATAATTTACTTGATTATTCCTCTATATTTGAATGTTTGGGGTTTTTCTGTTTTTCATTTTAGAAAATCTACTGTGTATCAGTTCAGTTCAATTCAGTCACTTAGTGGTGTCTGACTCCTTGCAACCACATGAACTTCAGCACGCCAGGCCTCCTTGTCCATCACCAACTCCCGGAGTTCACTCACACTCATGTCCATCGAGTCAGAGATACCATCCAGCCATCTCATCTTCTGTTGTCACCTTCTCCTCCTGCTCCCAATCCCGCCCAGCATCAGAGTCTTTTCCAATGAGTCAACTCTTTGCATGAGGTCCCAAAGTACTGGAGTTTCAGCTTTAGCATCAGTCCTTCCAATGAACACCCAGGACTGATCTCCTTTAGAATGGACTGGTTGGCTCTCCTTGCAGTCCAAGGGACTCTCAAGAGTCTTCTCCAACACCACAGTTCAAAAGCATCAATTCTTTAGTGCTCATATTTCTTCACAGTCCAGCTCTCACATCCATACATGACCACTGGAAAAACCATAGCCTTGACTAGATGGACCTTTGTTGGCAAAGTAACGTCTCTGCTTTTGAATATGTTATCTAGATTGGTCATAACATGCCTTCCAAGGAGTAAGCGTCTTTTAATTTCATGGCTGCAGTCACCATCTGTAGTGATTTTGAAGCCCCCAAAAATAAAGTCTGACACTGTTTCCACTGTTTCCTCATCTATTTGCCATGAAGTGATGGGACCAGATGCCATGATCTTCATTTTCTGAATGTTGAGCTTTAAGTCAACTTTTTCACTCTCCTCTTTCACTTTCATCAAGAGGCTTTTTAGCTCCTCTTCCCTTTCTGCCATAAGGGTGGTGTCATCTGCATATCTGAGGTTATTGATATTTCTCCTGGCAATCTTGATTCCAGCTTGTGTTTCTTCCAGCCCAGCGTCTCTCATGATGTATTCTGCATACAAGTTAATTAAGCAGGGTGACAGTGTACATCCTTGACGTACTCCTTTTCCTATTTGGAACCAGTCTATTGTTCCAAGTCCAGTTCTAACTGTTGCTTCCTGACCTGCATATAGATTTCTCAAGAGGTGGTCTTGTATTCCCATCTCTTTCAGAGTTTTCCAGAGTTTATTGTGATCCACACAGTCAAAGGCTTTGGCATAGTCAATAAAGCAGAAATAGATGTTTTCTGGAACTCTCTTGCTTTTTCGATGATCCAGCAGGTGTTGGCAATTTGATCTCTGGTTCCTCTGCCTTTTTTTTTTTTTATTTTTTTTTTAACTTTATTTTTACTTTATTCTACTTTACAATACTGTATTGGTTTTGCCACACATTGACATGAATCAGCCACAGGTGTTGAACATTTGGAAGTTCACGGTTCACATAGTGCTGAAGCCTGGCTTGGAGAATTTTGAGCATTACTTTACTGGCATGTGAGATGAGGGCAGCTGTGTGGTAGTTTGAGCATTCTTTGGCATTGCCTTTCTTTGGAATTGAAATGAAAACCGATCTTTTTGAGTCTTGTGGCCACTTCTGAGGTTTTCAAATTTGCTGGCCTATTGAGTGCAGCACTTTCACAGCATCATCTTTCAGGATTTGAAATAGGTCAACTGGAATTCTATCACCTAGCTTTGTTCGTAGTGATGCTTTCTAAGGCCCACTAGACTTCCCATTTCAGTATGTGTGGCTCTAGGTGAGTGATCACACCATCATAATTATCTTGGTAGTGAAAAATTTTTTGTACAGTTCTTCTGTGTATTCTTGCCACCTCTTCTTAGTATCTTCTGCTTCTGTTAGGTCCATATCATTTCTGTCCTTTATCGAGCCTATCTTTGCATGAAATGTTCCCTTGGTATATCTAATTTTCTTGAAGAGATCTCTAGTCTTTCCCATTCTGTTGTTTTCCTCCATTTCTTTGCATTGATCCCTGAGGAAGGCTTTCTTATCTCTCCTTGCTACTGTGTATAGCTTTCTTAAAGTTCTGCTTGCAAAGATACCACCTTGGGAAGTGAAGAAAAGAAAACAGGTATTAGTCTTAGCTTAAAGACATTGTATATAATCATCACAAAGTGGAAAATTGGTAAAAATGTACAATATTTGGACTCTCAGAGGATATGCAGTGATTCAGAGTTACTTTCTATACCCAATTTTATAAATGGGCACGACTATATTTGTTTTTATTACAACTGATTAATTTTGAATTTGTATGTATTTTGTTGTATGGTAACATAATTAAGAAGTCTACAGACTGCACATCAAAATTGGAGGGTTAGACATCATATCTGTAATTAAATTTAATCTCTACTTTAAGTTATTGTTTAACTTGATGGCAGAGAAACTTAATTTGGGTACTTATAGGTAAAATCAGTAAATTTAGTTGCTTCAGTGTTATTCCATTAAATTGGTATTTTCCCCCTTTCACTTTTTCTGTAGTTGGGGAGGGCATGGCCCCCAGTCTAGGATTCTTGCCTAGAGAATCCCATGGATGAGGAGTCTGGTGGGCTGCAGTTCATGGGGTCATAAAGAGTTGGACACAACTGAAGCAACTGAACATATATCTCAATGCAGGGGTAATGTTAGGTATAGGAAGGGAAGTGAAGTGAAGTTGCTCAGTCGTGTCTGACTCTGGAATTTTCCAGGCAAGAATACTGGAGTGGGTTGCAATTTCCTTCTCCAGGGGATCTTCCCAACCCAGGGATTGAACTCTGGTTTTCCTCATTGTAGGCAAATGCTTTACCATCTGAGCCACCAGGGAAGCCCCTAGGTATAGGAAGAGGACATAGCAACAGGACATGAGAAGTTAACATGAAATACAGACCCATATCCAGTGAAATGCAGAGTTCCAAGTGGCCTTTGGCCAGCCATTATCATCTCTTCATCTAGTATCAGTCCAGGTGTCCATGTTTGCAGTTGGGTTGAACACTCTGTATCTGGGAAACCTCTATCATAGGATAGAGGGTCTAAGGCTCTCTCCCTGCAGTTAACTTCTTGTCTGTCTCTGAGGCCTGGGGGAGGGGTGAGGCTTCCCTGGGGTCATGGGAAATCCCTGGGGTTGCTTCCAGGCACTTCAAGCCCTTAAGTTCCAGATAACCGGTCCTATTGTGCCTACTTGAAGTGACATGGGGAACTCCTGCTATGGTTTCTCAGGGTCTCAGCTTTATTATAGTGGCAGATGCTTGGTGGCTCAGAGGTTAAAGTGTCTGCCTCCAATGTGGGAGACCCAGGTTCGATACCTGGGTTGGGAAGATCCCCTGGAGAAGGAAATGGCAATCCACACTAGCATTCTTGCCTGGAGAATCCCATGGATGGAGAGGCCTAGTAGGTTACAGTCCATGGGGTCGCAAAGAGTTGGACATGACTGAGTGACTTCACCTCACCTCAGCTTTATTATAATTACCTATATTTAAAGGGGCTTATATAATTCTCTATTATTGAGTCACCACATATCTTGTAGGGCTCCTGTACCCGCTCTCATAATCCTGTACCCTTTCTCATAGCACTAGCTGGAGGTGCATTCAGGGCTCCCTCTTGGAAACCATCTTCAGTGCCATAACTGGCTACTCTTCAATTCATCTTTCACCCACCGCCCAGAGAGATTTTCATTAAAACTTATTTTTTCTTAAATGAAAATAATATCTCAGCCATCATTGTCTTATTTTTCCCTTATGACTTAACCATTAGTTTTTGTGATAGTTTTGTTTTGTTTAAATTTAAGACTGGGGATTTGATACCTTTCTTGCTGTTTCCATCTGAGGAAAGTGGAAGCTTAAGGTCTAAAAGCCTAAAAAAAAAAAAAAAAAACCCAGAAAATTTCTGCCTATTTCTCTCCACTAAGAACAACTATAAATCTGGAAATGCTGCTGCTGCTCCTGCTGCTAAGTTGCTTCAGTCGTGTCCGACTCTGTGTGACCCCATAGACGGCAGCCCACCAGGCTCTGCCATCCCTGGGATTCTCCAGGCAAGAACACTGGAGTGGGTGGAAATGCTGCAAGAGGCAACAAAAAGAAAAATCTGAAAAGCAACGATGGAGGTAAGTTGGTTAGGGAATCTAGGACCAGAGGAACAGAGCACCAGGGCCTCTTAGGACTCCCATCTAGCTGAAGGAGGCATGTCATACCTGACATTTCCCACCCTCAATCTGGCAACAGAAGACAGCCCATGTAGGCTCATTCCCCACCCAGACTGATGATTCCAGAGGACAATATCAGTAGAACAGGCAGCATCCACAGATGATGAATCCACTGGGATCCCTGCTGAAAATAAGTGGCCAGGGAAGCTTTCTTTTCCCACTGGGCCTGAGACTCTTTTCTCCTACCCAGAGATACCAGGAGCTGGGTGGCACTGGCCAGGAGTTTTGACACCACCAGTGGCTAGACAAATAAGTCTCTTCATCCCAGGACTGAGATTCCTCTCCCCCAGTGAGAGATGTGAGAGCAGCCAGGGGGCACTGGTGATGGAGATCCTGCTGTAGCAGTGGCTGCCATGAGAATGCTCTGTGGACCTCTGATCTTTTCTCCAAACCTAGAGACTTCCATGATAGCTCAGTTGGTAAAGAGTCTTCCTACAATGCAGAAGACCCTGGTTTGATTCCTAGGTTGGGAAGATATGCTGGAGAAGGGATAGGCTACCCACTCCAGTTTTCTTGGGCTTCTCTGGTGGCTCAGCTGGTAAAGAATCTGCCTGCAATGTGGGAGACCTGGGTTTGATCCCTGGGGTGGGAAGATCCCCTGGAGAAGGGAAAGGCTACCCACTCTAGTATTCTGGCCTGGAGAACTGCATGGACTGTATAGTCCATGGAGTTGCAAAGAGTCAGACACAACTGAGCAACTTTCATTTTTTTCCACAGAGGCACCAGAGGAAGCTCTTTTTCTTATGAGAGTAACAGAAGGGACCAGTGAGCCATCTAGAGGCACCAAATTAACCAAGCCAATCAAAATCACACTGTAGAGCCTCTGGGAATTTTGTGGTTAGTGGAACTACAACCTACACAAATAGGCCAGGACTTGTGTGTTAAACAGGGCAACTGCCTGCTAAGATAAAAGAGTTAACTAAGATCACTGTCTCCTAATATAATAGATAAAATATCCAGTATGTAACAGAAAATCAACTGTCACCCCTCAGACAGACATACCTCAGTCCCTCCTGTTGTTTCCTGACTACCTCTGCCAACTCATTTACTCTGGCAACTGTTACACTCTCTATAGAGGATCATCATTTGCATAGTAGTGGTCATTCAAGCAGGGAGAAGTCAAGCTCTTTAAAAGCACCTTGTCTAAGGTGATCATAGAGCCTTCTCATATCCCAAAGCATAGTTAAAACTAAATTGTAACATGAAACAGAATGGAAAATTGTTGTATTCATTTTTCTAGGCCTTCATAACATATTACTATAAACTTGGTGGATTAAGCAACAGAAATTTATTCTCTCATAGTTCTGAAGTCTGGAAGCCCGCAGTCTGAGGGCCAGCAGGGCCACACCCCTAGGAAGGCTCTAGAGGAGAATCCTTCCTTGCTTCTTCCAGCTTCTAGTGTTCTTTTGCGTATAGACCCAGAACTCTAATTTTGACCTCTGGAAACCGATTCTGCATTTTCCTCTCTGTGTATTTCTATGTCCTTTTCTGTCTCATACAAAGACACTCTCATTGGATTTAAGGCCTACCCTAATACTGTTAGATTTCCTTATTCCTTACCTTGATCATACCTGCAAACTTCCTATTTCCAAATAAAGCTACATTCTGAGGTTATGAGTGTACATAAATTTTTGGAGGACACTATTCAACCCAGGTAGAGAAGAGAATTACAGTATATAGAAGAAGGAGAAGGAGGAGAGGGATAGAGGCGGGGGAGGGGAAGAAGGACAAGAAACTAAATATCTCAGTTTTGAGAATCCAAATATTTTATGTACAATGAAAACAAAATAACTTTCTTGCCAAAATATCTTCAGGCTCAATTAACATATGGATTTGACTTATTAACTAATATAAACAACAATAAAAATATGAAAGGGGAGAAATAAGATATAAGTAAGATTACCAGGCATTGCCTATATTTTTTGTTCATAATACATGCATATTCTATTTTAGATAACTGGTATTTATATATTTCATTTAGGCCTTTTATATTTGTATGCTCCTCTAGTGAAAAGACCACACCTCATTCATCTTTGCCCAACATAAAATTTTACACTCTTAAGATACCTCTGATACTTGTATTATTAGTAAGTCCAGAATACAGTAGAACACACAGAATATAGCAATACTTTATATTAAAACAGAAAATAAGAGCACATGAATTATTTCATCTGTAAATTGAAAAATCCACTTCAATCAACTTAGAAATGCCTTTAAAATTTTTATTACAGAAAGCGGAGAGGTAGAACCAGCTTTGATATTGACTGATACAAAGGTTCAATAATTTCATTAAGGTTTGTATCTTATGGCTGATTCCCTTTGTGGTTGGCGGGTAACTGCCAGGAGCAATTGGTAAAGACCTCTTAGAAATCTCTTTCAGCCTTCTCTTCTGAAAGGTGAAGGAATTTGTCCCCAAGGAAATTAACTATTTGGCCCCGAGTAACAGTGACACAAATCTGCTTATGTTCAGTTCAGTTCAGTCGCTCAGTTGTTTCTGATTCTTTGAAACACCATGAATTGCAGCATGCCAGGCCTCCCTGTCCATCACCAACTCCCAGAGTTCACTCAGATTCACATCCATTGAGTCAGTGATGCCATCCAACTATCTCATCCCCTCTTGTCCCCTTCTCCTCCTGCCCTCAATCTTTCCCAGAATCAGGGTCTTTTCAAATGAGTCAGCTCTTTGCATTGGGTGGCCAAAATACTGGAATTTCAGCTTCAACATCAGTCCTTCCAATGAACACTCAGGACTGATCTCCTTTAGGATGGACTGGTTGGATCTCCTTGCAGTCCAAGGGACTCTCATGAGTCTTCTCTAACACCACAGTTCAAAAGCATCAGTTCTTTGGCACTCAGATTTCTTCACAGTCCAACAACTCTCACATCTATACAAGACTACTGGAAAAACCATAGCCTTGACTAGACAGACCTTTGCTGGCAAAGTAATGTGTCTGCTTTTGAATATGTTATCTAGGTTGGTCATAACTTTCCTTTCAAGGAGTAAATGTCTCAATTTCATGGTTGCAATCACCATCTGCAGTGATTTTGGAGCCCCCAGATAGTAACCATTATACCCATAATGGTTAATTTGGCAGGAAAACAAGCTTATTCATCAGTGCATCATCACATGGCCAACTTAAGTTCTCCACTGAACAAAAGAAAACAAAAACAACAAATGCATTATCAGGTAACAAACATAAGCAATGAGCTGCTCTATTGTTTGCTCTGTTTGTTTTCATAGCAGCATCTATTCACCTGTACATCTACAATCCTATGTGAGTGCCTCATTTCTATCTTCAGTGAAGAAAGCACCATAAAAAAGTGAATGGAAATAAGACAAATAGAATAAAAATCAAGAAACAACTTCTAGTCTCAGCGAGGCCATTTTCTATGTATGTGCCAGTGGGAGGAGGGCCTGGCAAACCACTTTCCCATCTAAAACCTTTCTAAATCTCTGACTAGTCCATTCTTCCTTCTATTTATTTATTTGTTCAGGTTCCAAATGATCTCTGTGGTTTCAGTTTCAATGTCTCTTTTTCAGAGGAAGATTTCCTGAACTTCTTATCTAAATTAAACCATCCTGCTGTGATCTCTGATTGCAATGTTTTATTTTCTTCCAGAATTCGTGATACTTACTAACAGATCATATTTATCCCTGTCTCTGCTATTAAAGACTCATGAGGACAAAATCCATGTCTGTTTTATTCATAGCCATATCCTTGATACCTCTCTTGTCCAACACTCAGAAAGCTCTCAATAAGAATTGACAAATAAATTAAAGTCTGAAGGTCTTGATTTCCTTCCCTATAAATTATGAATAATGATTACAGGGTTTTTATAATCAATGTGAATTAATACATATTTTGCAGATAATAATCCAGTATAAGGTGTTATTATTTAAATAAAACTAACTTTCATCAGTAATAGTGTGTCTCAATATAAATGCTTACAGATGACATTTTATAAATATACTTCTATATGATAATAAACACATTTTAAAACATGCTGGACAATATGCAATTCAAAGCTTTTGTATTTGACATGGATCTGCTAAAATATACAAATTTCCTGGGGAATGTTATCTGCTTTCCATTTATGATCCTGATTGAGAATGTTGTAGTTTGAAGAAGTGATTTACAATAACAAGAGAATGCTAGTTGAACTGTGATGGGTGGACTTATCATGTGGGGCAAGAACCAAAGTTACCTGTATCCAGGAAACAGATGGCATTCCAATTCAGCAATGCAAATCCATAGATTGCTTATGAAAGAAATGAATTCAGGAGATTATAAAGTCAAACTAGTTACTTTTGAGGGGAAATTGTTGGCTGAGTTTCCAATAATTTGGCTTGTCATTCCCAACATCTGTTGCTTTTGCTGTTATACCACTTAGCTCCTGATGACAAATTGAACAGGATCAGAGCTGGTGCATGATAACTAATAAGCGTCTTCATGGGTAGAATCAGTTAACATCAAGCACAGGACACTCACATCACAGTGTGAAATTTCCTGGTAGAAGCCTCTCCATTTTTATTGTTCTTACATAAGTCTTACATTCCTCATGAATGCCTAATTTTACTCATCCCTCCCAGAAAAGATCTTAATTATATTATCCTACTTGCAAAAGTAGCCCTAAAAGAAACACATATGTAATATAATTATGAGAATATCTGATACATATTTTCTGATATTGGATTATCTATCACAGTTCTATCTATAATGAACTGAAAAAAAAAACAAACAACAACAGCAATAAAACTACACTGAAAGAATACAAAATGATTTGGCTCTGCCTTCTGCTTGGCCCATCTGCTGTTATTTTTTTCCCCCTACTGGCAAAATGTTAGACAATATTTCAACTTAGCATTTCATAGACAGTTACACAACAGAATAGATATACTATATTAATGTTTCATTTACTTAATTCTAAACTGTTTTGTTTCTCCCCTCAGTTAACAGCAAGGCTAAGTAGATCATCATGCTTTATCTGATACAGATATTTTCACCATGTCTCCTTAAGAAATAACGTTACATATCTATCTATCTTTCCTTTATGCTATATAATGGATAAACTGTAGTTCATTGATACTATTGCTCCACAGATGAAAAAAACTGCTGTATAATGTTATAAAAGACCCAGTTGATTTTAGGTAAGGGTGACAGACTCAAGAATGAAACCTAGAATGTGTGCCATCCATTGAATTAAACTTTTAAAATAACTCCTATCTGAAACAGACCTTCAATGATGTAAGTTCATAATTGCCTACTAAGGATAGACTTGGTACTATAAATAAAATCTTCATTTTGTGAAAAAACACTGACTTTAATTTCATCATACATTTACTATTCAGTCATTCTTTACATTTTTTATTTAATCTGCATGACCTCAGGCCTCAACCAGGTTTGGATAAGTATGAGGTTACATGACTTTTAACACTCAGTTTTCCATAACTATTAGCTCTAATTTTTATGGTGGCAGAACCTCAACTTCCCCAGTAGACATAATTATTTCTGGGAATCCCCAAAAGAGAGTTTATATGGTCTCTGAATAAATTATTTCATATTCTTCTGCTCTTACATATTTTCCAGAATTCTGATGTCCAAAAGCCACTTAAGGGAAGACCCTCTGCTCTTGTATGACTGTGGGGACTTCCAGTAAGTGTGAACTTTTGCTGGGAGCCATGTCCTCTTCTATTACTTGGTCAAAACAGAGATTTTTTTCACGGGTCACCATCTAAACCCTCTTATCCCGCAGGCTGGGGTAGGGTAGGACAATTACTTTGCATCTACCTCTGTGAAATTCTGCTGTAAGGACCTTTAAATTAGCATTTCTTTCTCAAAGTTTTATAATATCCCTTTTTATGATCCCTTTAGTGTCTTCCCATTGTTGCTGTTTCTACCCAGGACAAATTATATCTTAGGCTGGATCAGAACAGGTGTATCTTGTCTTCCATTTCCTCATTTTATCTCCCCAATAATCAGTACAAAAAGAAAAGAAAAAAGTGAAAGTAACAAACCCCATTCTCTTTTTCTGTGTTACAGTTCATTCCAAATAAAACTGAAAATGCATATCAAAACTAGCAAAATGATTTTCAGGTTTTCCTAATCCAATGTTCTGCAAAGAACCAGCCTGAGTCCCAGCTTTACTCAGAACAAAAAGTTATTGAGCACCTACTTGATCCAGACCTGTATTAAGCACTGGATCAGAAATAAAAATGAGGATCCATCTCCACCTTTTGAATGAGCTTTTAGTTCAAGAACTGACATACAATGATACAAATATAAACTAATTAAATGCAGTGTCATAAATGCAATATTAAAGATAACTAGGTATTGTTGTGTTCACACATGAGAATAAGTACTTTGGCAGGCTACAGCATTTAGAGAAAAGATTCTCGGAGATACTGACAAGGTGCATTTGAGTCGTATCTTGGTGGGTGTATGAAAAGGCTGATTTGGATCTCATTAGCTAGACAAAAAGACCAAGGGCACCCAACAATACAATGAGTAAAATCAAAGTGTTCTCAAATGCTCACAGACTTCTTTGGGAAATAGAAGTTCTGTGAGGCTGGTGTGTAAGGTAGAACAAAGGGAACTGGAAGGAGAAGAAGTTTGCAGTAAGATGACCATGTTGAGGTATATGGACATTACCCTGTTAGAAGATGAGTGGCTTTTGGAGTCCTTAAACTGACCTACAATTATGTGTTGTCATAATACTGGAACAACTTTGCAAAATTGATTGGAAGTCCATTCTGAAGGAGATCAGCCCTGGGATTTCTTTGGAAGGAATGATGCTAAAGCTGAAACTCCAGTACTTTGGCCCCCTCATGTGAAGAGTTGAGTCATTGGAAAAGACTCTGATGCTGGGAAGGATTGGGGGCAGGAGGAGAAGGGAACGACAGAGGATGAGATGGCTGGATGGCATCACTGACTCGATGAACGTGAATCTTGAGTGAATTCCGGGAGTTGGTAATGGACAGGGAGGCCTGGCATGCTGCGATTCATGGGGTCACAAAGAGTCAGACATGACTGAGTGACTGAACTGAACTGAACTGAACTGAAGTTGCTCAGTCATATCCAACTCTTTGCGACCCCATGGACTGTAGTCTACCAGGCTCCTTGGTCCACGGGATTTTCCAGGCGAGAATACTAGAGTGGGTTGCCATTTCCTTCTCCAGGGGATCTTTCTGACCCGGGGATTGAACCCGGGCCTCCCACATTGTAGGCAGATGCTTTACCATCTGAGCTTTATGTGTTGTCATAATACTGGAAAAACTTTGCAAAATTGATTGGAGCAAGGAGAAATTGTGGGAATAAGGATGAATTTGGGTGCTTTTGAAAAAAATCCAGGCTATATGAAAAAGGGCTGGAATTAAGGACAGAGATGGGATAGAGAGAGAGAAAAAATTTGAGATGGTTTAGAGTCTGGGTGTGAGAAGGCAAGAGAGAGAGGAGTCACTGCTGGTTTTGGAATTTCTAACGTGGACTGTAAGAAGAAAGGTGCTATGAGAGGTAAATACAAACAGAGGAATAGGTTTTTTAAAACTTCATATCACCAAAAATATGAATAAGTGTTTGGCAGATAGACTAATACTCCTCAAAGATGTCTATGTCCTAATTTCTAGAACCTGTGAATATGGTGCTGCTGCTGCCAAGTCGCTTCAGCCGTGTCCGACTCTGTTCGACCCCATAGACGGCAGCCCCTAGCTTAGAGTAAAAGGAGCTTTCCAGATGCTGTTAGGCAAGGATTTTGACTTGGGAAATTATCCTGAATTAATCAGCTGGATTCAGTGTAATCACGAGGCTACTTGCTGCTGCTGCTGCTGCTGCTAAGTCGCTTCAGTCATGTCTGGGTTGCCATTTCCTTCTCCACACGAGGCTACTTATGAATAGGGAAACAATAAAATCAAAGTCAGAGAAAGGAGATGCGATGATGGAAGCATAGGTTAGAGTGATGTCTTTGAAGATGGATGAAGAGACAATAAGGCAAAGGGCTGCTGGTAGCCCCTAGCAACTAGAAAAGGTAAGGAAACAGATTATCTCTGAGAGCCTCCAGAGACAATGCGGTTCTATAGACATCTTAATTGTAGACCCATGTCTGCATCCTGATGTACGAATCATAAGAGAACTCATGTTGTTTTAAGTCAGGAAGTTTTGGTATCAATCTGATATATCCAGATGATCTCTGTGCATGTTAACTAAAAGTACTTCAGCATTTTTTTCCTCAGTGGAAAAATATAGAATTCTTTAGTATCATTAATATTTGTATTTATAGTTCAGATCACTTAAGAAGAGTTGGGAGTGATCCAGGGAAAGTAAACAACTTGGGCAAAGGCCGCTATTCTAAATGCCTAAGAGGGGATCTCTGCCCGGGGTCTGCTTGACCTGCATTTTGCCAGTGTCACTGGCATTCTTCACTCTAGCAGCCTTAGAGAAGTGAAAGCCCTTTTCAGGCAATGATTGCCACATGTTTCTGGGTAGTTTGATTCTAGTTCCTGGACTTTTCCCTGCAACCCTTGCTCTGATGACCTAGTCTGGACTCCCTTTTCTTGAAAATATGCCCTTGCAGATTTTGTCACTTGCAAGCTGTGTGAATTTGTGCAATATATAAATCTCTGGGTTGGACAGTCAGTCACTCATCCATAAAATGGGGACAATAATGGCAACTCAGTCCTTGATTGAGTTAGGATTCTGAGGTTATTTGACTTTCTGATGCAAAGCAGTAATAGGTCAAAGGCACTCAAGTTCAGAGTAAGCAGAATAACAGCCACTTTTAACCTTCTTGCCAGCAGGACCCAGTCCGCATGGCTTCTTATTGCCATTTTCTTTCCCCATGAGCCTTCGCATCTGACTGCAGGATGAGAGACCAGTATTTCTTCTGGATTCATGAGTGAGTTGAGTGAGGGCATAAAATAAGTTTCCTTTAGAAGGCTTGGTGGTATAGTTGGTGTTTGAAAGACTTTCCAGCAGAAAGTCTTATCATAAATTACAAGTAATAAGAGGGGCTGCAATAGTTGATCCTTGAATTAACCTATATATTTTCTGTTTTTCCCATTCTCTTGTGAGCAGGTGCAATTTCTTTAGATACACCCTTTTCATTCTCCTGTTTACTCCTCCTTCCTATGCCAGTCCACATCACTGACTTAAAGATCTGAGCAGAGAGATAATGTGGTTTGTAGACAGTAGAAATATTTCTTCCCCCATTTCCAATTAATGGAATTTTGGCAATGCATATCCTAAGGAATATGAATATTTTGATGTGGACATAGAGGAAAATAGACCCAATTAGCATCTATTGAGTATTAAGTATATGAGAAGCACAGTGCTAGGTATTTTATATATATTCTTATGTAAAACATATCAACTTTAGAACTTTGGTGTTAACATGTCCATTTTATGGATGATTAGCTGATAATAGAGCTTCCCTTGTAACTCAGCTGGTAAAGAATCTGCCTACAATGCAGGAGACCCTGCTTCAATTACTGGATTGGGAAGATCCCCTGGAGAAGGGCATGGAAACTTACTCCAGTGTTCTTGCCTGGAGAACAGAGGAGCCTGGTGGGCTACAGTCCATGGGGTCGCAAACGGTCAGACACAACTATGTGACTAAGCACAGCACTGTGAGATCTGGTGCAGAAATCCTACAACCTGAAATGAGAAGACTTGGATGTGTACACAATTTTGTATACACTAGCTATGTGACTTATGACAAGTTTCAAGTCTTTCTAAGATTCATTATTACTGGTGGCATCACATGTGTAATGACAAGTGGAAACAGGACTTGAATAAAAACTGGGTGTTTCAATTTTGGGTTCCAGCTCTGCAATTAATGGGCTTTATGGTTTGGGGGATATCACTTATCCTATCTAGATTTTAGTGTTTTATTTATTTACTTTTAAATTTTTTATTTGTAAAATCAGAAGACTATAGAAGGCTTATTTCTTATAGGTCTGAAATTTTATTAGACTAAGAGTTGCAGCTTTAATAATAATTCCACTCAAGCAGCTAGTGGGAGCAATTCTAATTGCTCACTAAAACAGACTTCATCTTCCTCGAACAATGAAATACTACCCTGACCAGTCTCAGCTCCAGCCAGATACATTTGCAAAACATCCTTCAACTTGAAATAGAAATTTATTGCTCAACCATCTGTTACAATTAAGAAAAGGTTTGAAACTGTTTTCTATGTGTTTGACTAATCATGTTTTAGGGCCCTGTGGGTGCTTTACAAATTACATGCTGTCTCTTCTTGGCATCATTAAAAATCTGGGATCTGTTTCCAAAATTTACCATCTCTCTATCTCTCTCTTATTGTTTTCCCTATTCTTTTTTTTTTTCCAAAGAAACTTGTTTAGAGTCTCAAATGGAATAGAGGAAGCAAATATGCTCCAATGTGAAGTTAGTCCATAGCTAAGTATTTGTAATTTGTGTTTGATGATAAGGACTTGGCTGGTATCATCCATGACAAGTTAAGCCACTAAGACCTAATGACTGAGTTAGAGCTGGTGGAATTTCTGGTTGCTCCCTATCCCGTTTAAGAAAATAGTGATACAGTATGATTCTGTTCAGTCCTAAATTATAAATGACCCACCCATGTGGTCAGTCTCAGGGGGAAGCTCTGGAAACCTCTCATCTCACTTTACCTTTCCACACTTCTCAGCTTTCTCACTTTTTATCTCTGTGTTTCATCTTATCTTTACACTTAGGGAGGTAAGAGGTAGAAATTAGCATTTGGACTCTGTTTCATTATACTTCATAATCTGGAGAATGATCTTTCCTTTCTGTAATGGGAGAGATGAACTCCCCTTAAAGATACTGCCCTTAGTGACATTTTCAAGTGCTTCTATCAGATTTGTTATGGTGGGATGGTGAGGTTCTTTCTTCCTACCTTTATCTCCATGCATGTCTGTCTCCTGGGTCCACAGTTTCTGCTCTTGTAAAAGGGAAGCTCGCCTTGTAGCTGAAGGGCTGGCTGTCCATCAGTGATGATTTGAGGATGATGAGAGGGGATCCTGGTCACTGACAGCTGGGCCTTTTCCACACTATGTCCACAATCTCTGGAGCAGCCTTTCTCAATCTTCCTACCTTAGGGGAACCATTGAAATAATACTGGGATGTCAGGGAACCTCTGCATAAAAACTATTATAGCAATAGTTCATGGTGCCTTGGGATTACCAGTAAGTAAATGAAAAAATCCTGCAATAATTGCCAATGTTCTCTTAAATAGAGAGTGATATTTTTCTGTGGATCTATTTATTTGACCTAATTATTAGCCTATTTTTTGTAGTTCCGCTTCCCCACAGAGGAAATAAACTCTATGCAAGTAAGTAATATTGATAAAGAAAAGTTCAGGCCTTTTTTTTTCTTAAATTTTGTACTTGATTTTTAAAAATCTTAAGTAGGTTTAAAAGTCTTTGCACAAATTTCCATTATACAAGCTGTTGATCAGGCTTCTCTCTATTTAAACCAAGAATAATGTTACAGTCCAAGTTCTTGGGAAAAAAAATTCAACTAGATTTATAAGACTAGCTTAGATTTGTCTTTATTTTTCAAACATTTTAAAGCTCGTAAGGCAAACAAAGTAACCTTCCGTTAAAAAAGGGCCAAATCATCCTGTAAAGGGCTAGATGGTAAATACTTTAGACTTTGCAAATCTTATGGTTTCTGTACAACTATTCAATTCTGCTGTTGTAGAAAAACAGCTGAGGAAAAACAGCTTTGGATGATACATAAAGAAATGGACATGGCTGTGTTTAAAACACATGGCTGTGTTTGTGAAAACATGTTTTCACAAAAACTGAATTTGGCCTGAGGGCTATAGTTTGCCTGTGCTGAACAACTGGTTTAAGTCAAAGTAAGATTTAATTTTCTAAAGGTAGGCTTGGTATATTTAATTTAAATAAAGATGCTAATTTTAGTAATGTGAATTACAACATGAAAATTTATTGACAGGGTTGAATACAGTAAAGTTACTAAAACCATAAAGCAAGATAATATAAAATATATACCCTAAATACAATTTCATGCAAGGCTTTGATATATTTTTTAAAACCAAGTGATATGTGATTATGTCAATTTTAGTCTTAACTCTATTATGACTGTAGCAGTTGCAAAATTACTGTATATATATGTATATATTGGTTTCTTATTCTCTTTTATAGGCTCATATATACATGGAAGTGTTGCTTTTGAGACTAGAGATAAAGAATGCTTTTACCTTTAAATGTGGAATCTGTGTTTCAGTTTTTACTGTACAAATTCTTAATTCTGGATGAAATTTAAGCACACAAATTTTTTTTTCAATAGAAATAAGATAATTTCTGTCTTCTTAATGACTACTAAATGGAAAAGCTGGATCAACCACCAAGATTTGGGAACTTCTGCATGGTGTTCATTGCTTTCCAATGAATGGCTGGGTGCTTTTATTCGCAGAAATCTAGAACTTGTCTAAACCAAGTGAGCAAATATCATCTTGAGTATCAGATCAGTTTGCAGCTCATAAAGTTATTATTTCTTCTCAAAGTCAAGTTCTCAGGTTGAGCAGAAGTTTCAGAGAAAGGGGCCTATTTAGTCAAACATGTGATACAGGAAGGAAAAAAATGCTCATTTCTCCCCCTGCATTTTCAATATAACTTGATTCTCTTCCTACATTCTCAACACCAGAAGCAGTGGCAACATTAAAAATTTTTTTCTATCACATGAAATTCCCACCCCCTGCAAAATTCACCTTTCTTTTACATCTAAAAATCTTTCACTTGTGTTTAATGAGTTCGTGTGAAGCAAAATCTCTCTTAAATAGGCTAGTTTCTGTATCATTCCTCTTCTTTAAAGCACTCAGCAAAATCAGCAGCTATGTTTTAAAGTACTAACATCCCTACAATATATATTTTAGTTTAAACACCATATTGAGAACTCTTCTCTGCTAAGCCAACAGATGTCTGCATTTAGAGGAAAATTACATGCCTTTTCCTAGGTTTTTACAGTTTTAAAAACACTCTCAAGTAAACTGGTTTTTGCTTAACAAAGCTTGATTTCTGCAGCATTAAGCAGAATGCAATCCATGTCATCAACACCTCTCTGCAGAAATCAGTGTGCTGAGACAACGTTAGCATACTCTTTAAAAAAAAAAAAATTAGAAATGAACTCTCTCATGGAGCCAACCATCAGTGGGACACCAGCAGGACAAATGTCAATGTAATTTCTCTAAGATACACCTTTATTTTTTTTCCAACTAAGAAAACACATTAAATGCATTTTGACCTTTGTTACCTTGGGCAACTTATTGTGGCAGTGAAATCTTTCTTGAATTTCTCCAATAGTCACCCATCTTACACATGCTATAGTGTAAGTACATTTATTGGTGAGGTCCTTTTCTCTCATCAACCTGGATAGAAAAGCTTTTGCTTTTCAGTTCGTTACGTAAAACCTATTCAACAGTATGTGACATGCCATCATTCTTTTGACATATTTCAAGAGTGGAGCATTTTCAGTTTCTCCTGCTGCACCTTATTTTACTCAGTATATGCTGGCATTTTTAGTTTCTTACCAGCTATGTAACTTTTTTCTTCTAGGCAATATATTTTGTTGCTCAGTGACATGATTTTGAGACTTTTCACTGAACATGACCTTTTATTGACAAAAGCTTTACTCTATTTTGAAATTCCAGCAGATGTTTAAAATAATCAGCACCTTTTCTTGTCAAATGGATGTGATTTTCAGCTAGGTATCGTTCCAAGTTTTTGGAGGCATTGCTGCATTTTAATGTGCATACCACAGATAACACACAATGCATCAATACAACTTGTATTACTGGCCCATGTAAAATCCAGGGATAAATAAATATTTATATAAAAACCCCATGTAGTAAAAGGAATTCTTTCTGTCTTTTTGTCTTCCTTGATGTATTAGTGCAGTGAAATAACCAAGATCATAATCCTTCATCACTAAACATGTGGAAATTGTTTATAAATCTAACACTAGAATCTTCTTTCCTCTTCCATCTGTCTTCAAAAATTGCCACATTGGATCATTCGACTTGTTTGTAAAATAAAAAAATAAAAATCTTATTAAATATTTTAAGGGGTATAATAATTAGTGAGGCTTAACAAAAATAGTTACATCAGAGTGATTATATTCTTCAGAGATTAAGATGGAAAAGATCTATACAGTCAGGCAAAAAAACAAACAAACAAAAAGATCTGGAACTGACTGTGGCTCAGATCATCAGTTCCTTACTGCAAAATTCAGGCTCAAATTGAAGAAAGTAGGGGAAACCACTAGGCCATTCAGGTATGACCTAAATCAAATCCTTTATGATTATACAGTGGAGGTGACAAATAGATTCAAGGGACTAGATCTGGTAGAGAGAGTACCTGAAGAACTACAGACAGAGGTTCATAATATTGTACAGAAGGTGGTAACCAAAATCATCCCAAAGAACATGAAATTCAGGAAGGCAATGTGGTTGTCTGAAGATGCCTTACAAACAGCCAAGAAAAGAAGAGAAGCAAAAGGCAAAGGAGAATGGGAAAGATATACCCGACTGAATGCAGAGTTCCTGAAACAGAAAGGAGAGATAAGAAAGCCTTCTTAATTGAAAAACGCACAGAAATAGAGGAAAACAATAGAATGGGAAAGACTATAGATCTCTTTAAGAAAATTGGAGATACCAAGGGAAAATTTTATGCAATGATGGTTACAATAAAAGACAGAAACAGCAAAGATCTAACAGAAACAGGAGAGATTTAAGAAGAGATGGCAAAATACACAGAAAAGTACAAAAAAGGTCTTAATGACCCAGATAATCACAATGGTATGGTCACTCACCTAGAGCTGGACATCCTGGAGTGTGAAGTCAAGTGGGTCTTGGGAAGCATTACTGCAAACAAAGCCAGTGGAGGTGATGGAATTCCAGTTGAGCTATTTCAAATCCTAAATGATGATGCTGTTAAAGTACAACACAATACATCAGCAAGTTTGGAAAACTCAGCAGTGGTCATAGGACTAGAAAATGTCAGTTTTCATTTCAATCCAAAAGAAAAGCAATGCCAAAGAATGCTCAAATTACTGTACAATTGCACTCATTTCACATACTAGCAAGATTATGCTCAAAATCCTTCAAGGTAGGTTTAGCAGTGTGTGAACTGAGAAATTCCAGATGTACAATCTGGATGTAAAAAGGAGAGAAACCAGAGATCAAATTGCCAACCTCCACTGGATCATAGAAAAAGCAAGGGAATTGCAAAAATACTATCTACTTGTGTTTCATTGACTACTAGGAAGCCTTTGACTGTGTGTATCCCAACAAACTGTGGAAAATTCTTAGAGATGGGAATACCAGACTACCTGATCTGCCTCCTGAGAAACCTGCCTGCAGGCTAGGAATCAACAGTTAGAACCAGATATGGAACAACGGGCTGGTTCAAAATTGGGAAAGGAATGCATCAAGACTGTATTTTGTCATCTTGCTTATTTAACTTATATGGCAAGTACAACATGAGAAATGCCAGGCTGGATGAAGCACAAGTTGGAATCAAGATTGCCAGGGGAAATATCAACCTCAGCTATGCAGATGACACCACCCTAATGGCAGAAAGCAAAGAGGAACTAAAGAGCCTCTTAATGAAGGTAAAAGAGGAGAGTGAAAAAGTTGGATTAAAACTCAACTTATAAAAACTAAGATCATGGCATCTAGTACCATCACTTCAAGGCAAATAAATGGAGAAAAAGTAGAAACAGTGACAGATTTTATTTTCTTGAGCTCCAAAATCACTGCAGACAATGACAGCAGCCACAACATTAAAAGATGCTTGCTTCTTGGAGGAGAAGGTATGACAAACCTAGACAGCATACGACAAAGCAGAGACATCACTTAGCCTACAAAAGTCCATGTAGTCAAAGCTATGGGTTTTTTTCCAATAGTCATGCACAGATGTGAGATTTGGGCCATAGGGAAGGCTGAGCACTGAAGAGCTGATGCTTTCAAGCTGTGGTGCTGGAGAAGACTTTTGAGAGTTTCTTGGACAGTAAAGAGATCAAACCAGTCAATCCTAAAGGAAATCAACCCTGACTATTCATTGTGAGGCTAAAAGAGTTTTGCCAAGATAATGCACTGGTCATAGCAAGCACCCTCTTCCAACAACACAAGAGAAGACTCTACATATGACCATCATCAAATGGTTGACATCAAAATCAGATTGATTATATTCTTTGCAGCCAAAGATGGAGAAACTCTATACAGTCAGCAAAAACAAGGCCAGGAAATGATGGTGGCTCAGATCATGAAATCCTGATTGCAAAATTCAGACATAAAGTGAAGAAAGTAGGGAAAATAACTAGAACATTCAATTCAGTTCAGTTCAGTTGCTCAGTCATGTCCGACTCTTTGTGACCCCGTGAATTGCAGCATGTCAGGCCTCCCTGTCCATCACCAACTCCTGGAGTTCTCAGACTCATGTCCATTGAGTTAGTGATGCCATCCAGCCATCTCATCCTCTGTCCGTCCCCTTATCTTCCTGTCCCTAGCGTCAGAGTTTTTTTCCAATGAGTCAACTCTGCATGAGATGGCCAAAGTACTAGAGTTTCAGCTTTAGCATCATTCCTTCCAAAGTACACCCAGGGCTGATCTCCTTTAGAATGGACTGGTTGGATCTCCTTGCAGTCCAAGGCACTCTCAAGAGTCTTATCCAACACCACAGTTCAAAAGCATCAATTCTTTGGCGCTCAGCCTTCTTCACAGTCCAACTCTCACATCCATACATGACTACTGGAAAAACCATAGCCTTGACTAGATAGACCTTAGTCAGCAATGTAATGTCTCTGCCTTTGAATATGCTATCTAGGTTGGTCATAACTTTTCTTCCAAGGAGCAGGAGTCTTTTAATTTCATGGCTGCAGTCACCATCTGCAGTGATCTTGGAGCCCCCAAATAAAGTCTGACACTGCTTCCACTGTTTCCCCATCTATTTCCCATGAAGTGATGGGACCAGATGCCATGATCTTCGTTTTCTGAATGTTGAGCTTTAAGCCAACTTTTTCACTCTCCTCTTTCACTTTCATCAAGAGGCTTTTAGTTCCTCTTCACTTTCTGCCATAAGGGTGGTGTCATCCGCATATCTGAGGTTATTGATATTTCTCCCGGCAATCTTGATTCCAGCTTGTGTTTCTTGCTTGGCAACCCAAGAACATTCAGGTATAACCTAAATCAAATCACTTACAATTATACAGTGGAAGTGAAAAATAGATTCAAGGGATTAGATCTGAGAGACAGAGTGATTAAAAAACTATGAATGGAGGTTCATGACATTACACAGGAGGCAAGGATAAAGGACATTCTCAAGAAAAAGACATGCAAAAAGGCAAAATGGTTGTCTGAGGAGGCCTTACAAATAGCTGTGAAAAGAAGAAAAGTGAAAGGCAATGGAGAAAGGAAAGATATACCCACTTGAATGCAGAGTTCCAAAGAATAATAAGGAGAGATATGAAAGCCTTCCTCAGTCATTAGTGCAAAGAAACAGAGAAAAACAATAGAATGGAAAAGACTAGAGATTTCTTCAAGAAAATTAGAGATACCAAGGGAATATTTCATGCAAAGATGGGCACAATAAAGGACAGAAATGTTATGGACCTAACTGAAGCAGAAGATATTAAGAAGAGGTGGTAAGAATGCACAAAAGAACTATACAAAAAAAGATTTTCATGACCCAGGTAACTATAATGGTGTGATCACTCACCTAGAGCCAGACATCCTAGAATGTGAAGTCAAGTGAGCCTTAGGAAGCATCACTACAAACAAAGCTAGTGGAGGTGATGGAATTCCAGCTGAGCTATTTCAAATCCTAAAAGATGATGCTGTGAAAGTTTTGCACTCAATATGCCAGCAAATTTGGAAAACTCAGCCACAGGACTAGAAAAGGTCAGTTTTCATTCCAATTCCAAAGAAAGGCAATGTCAAATTGTGCACAAACTACTGCACAATTGCACTCATCTCACACACTAGCAAAGAAATACTCAAAATTCTCCAAGCAAGGTTTCAGCAGCATGTGAACCGTGAACTTCCAGAGGTTCAAGCTGGTTTTAGAAAAAGCAGAGGAACCAGAGATCAAATTGCCAACATCCACTGGATCATTGAAAAAGCAAGAGAGTTCCAGAAAAACATCTATTTCTGCTTTATTGACTATGCCAAAGCCTTTAACTGTATGGATCACAATAAACTGTGGAAAATTCTGAAAGAGATGGGCATACCAGACCACCTGACCTGCCTCTTGAGAAACCTATATGCAGGTCAGGAAGCAACAGTTAGAACTGGACAGGGAACAAGCTGGTTCCAAATAGGAAAGGCTGTCTACTGTCACCCTGCTTATTTAACTTATATGCAGAATACATCATGAGAAACGCTGGCTGGAAGAAGCACAAGCTGGAATCAAGATTGCTGGGAGAAATATCAATAACCTCAGATATGCAGATGACACCACCATTATGGCAGAAAGCAAAGAACTAAGAGCCTCTTGATGAAAGTAAAAGAAGAGAGTGAAAATGTTGGCTTAAAACTCAACATTCAGAAAACTAAGATCATGACATCTGGTCCCATCAGTTCATAGCAAATAAATGGGAGAACAGTGACAGCCTTTATTGTTATGGGCTCCAAAATCACTGCAGATGGTGACTGCAGCCATGAAATTAAAAGACTCTTGCTCCTTGGAAGAAAAGTAACGACCAATCTAGACATAATATTAAAAAGCAGAGACATTACTTTGCCAAGAGAATGTCAATCTAGACAAGGTTATGTTTTTTTCTGGTAGTTATGTATGGATGTGAGAGTTGGACTATAAAGAAGTTTGAGCACCAAGAATTTATGCTTTTGAACTGTGGTGTTGGAGAAGACTCTTGAGAGTCCCTTGGACTGAAAGCAGATCCAACCAGTCCATTCTAAAGGAGATCAGTCTGAAATATTCATTGGAAGGACTCATGCTGAAGCTGAAACTCCAATACTCTGGCCACCTGATGTGAAGAAATGACCCATCTGAAGAGACCCTGATGCTGGGTAAGATTGAAGGCGGGAGGAGAAGGGGATGACAGAGGATAATATGGTAGGATGCCATCACCAACTCAATGATATGAGTCTGAGCAAACTCTGGGAGCTGGTGATGCACAGAAAGACCTGGCATGCTGAAGTCCTTGGGGTTGCAAAGAGTTGGACATGACTGAGTGACTGAACTGGACTGATTCATTGTAAGGACTGATGCTGAAGCTGAAGCTCTAATACTTTGACCACCTGAGGTGAACAGCCAACTCATTGGAAAAGACCCTGATGCTGGGAAAGATTGAGTATAGGAAGAGAAGGAGGCAACAGAAGATTAGACGGTTGGATGGTATCATTGACTCAATGGACATGAGTTTGAGCAAACTCAGGGAGACAGTGAAGCCTGGCATCCTGCAGTTCATGGAGGCCCAACAAACTGGACATGACTTAGCAACTGAACAACAAGAAATCCTATAGTAATTCACTTTTAATCTGTGTGATTTATGGTTTACACTGATTATTTATAACAGCAGCAAAGCAACAGAAAGACAATTTATTGAATATAATTTTTTATAGTGAAATTTCCTTCTGATTGTCTATTACTTCAGAAAAGTTGTTTTCTAGGAAGTCAGTTGAAAGCCTGTGGGACCAAGAGTACTGAAAAAGATTAAAAGGCTCAGTGATGTGGACAAGTTGGTGTAGAAAAATTGTGCAAGGCTACAAGTTATACCAGAGGTTTCAGTGGGAAACCTTAGGGAACAAACCCTTCACTGAGCCCTTTAGGAATGCACTCGATGGATTGGCACCACCTTCTCTATTCACTGGTCACAAGCTTGGCTAGTTAATAATAATGGGGTTGAGTAGGTCCCAAAGCTGCAGCAAGACGACTGCAATTACTGTAATAGCTGATAAGTTCAAAGGACAGCCAAGGAAGCTATAGTTCAGTTCAGTTCAATCGCTCAGTTGTGTCCTACTCTTTGCAACCCCATGGACAGCAGCACACCAGGCCTCCCTGTCCATCACCAACTTAAACTCATGTCCATTGAGTCAGTGATGCCATCCAACCATCTCATCCTCTGTCATCACCTTCCCCTCCTGCCTTCAATCTTTCCCAACATCAAGGTCTTTTCAAATGAGTCACCTCTTTGCATCAGGGGATCAAAGTATTGGAGTCTCAGCTTCAACATCAGTCCTTGCAATGAACACCCAGGACTGATCTCCTTTAGGATGGACTGGTTGGATCTTCTTGCAGTTTAAGGGACTCTCAAGAGTCTTCTCCAACACCACAGTTTAAAAGCATCAGTTCTTTGGCACTCAGCCTTCTTCACAGTCCAACTCTCACATCTGTACATGACCACAGGAAAAACCATAGCCTGGACTAGACGGACCTTTGTTGGCAAAGTAATGTCTCTGTTTTTTAATATGTTGTCTATGTTGGTTATAACTTTCCTTCCAAGGGGTAAGCATCTTTTAATTTCTTGGCTGCACTCACCATCTGCAGTGATTTTGGAGCCTCACAAAATAAAGTCAACCACTGTTTCCACTGTTTCTCCACCTATTTGCCATGAAGTGATGCGACCGGATACCATGATCTTTGTTTTCTGAATGTTGAGCGTTATGCAACTTTTTCACTCTCCTCTTTCACTTTCATCAAGAGGCTCTTTAGTTCTTCTTCACTTTTTGCCATAAGGGTGGTGTCATCTGCATATCTGAGGTTATTGATATTTCTCATGGCAATCTTGATTCCAACTTGTGCTTCATCCAGCCCAGCATTTCTCATGATGTGCTCTGCATGAAATTTAAATAAGCAGGGTGACAGTATACAGCCTTGAGGTATTCCTTCTCCTCTTTGGAGGGGGATGGTTAATAGAATATAGTATCTATCGTGATAATATAGGTTAGGAGTCAACATGTGTATTGCTTAATGCATATATATATATATATATATATAAAACAAAAGAAAATAAATATGCATATGCTAGATTGTAAGTGGACCATCTTATTGCAAGTCACATTCTTTGCAAAGATTCTCAACTTGATTCAGTATTCAGACTCAGAACATTATAATTGAATGGGCAGTAAAAACCCCAGGAGAAAGAACCATGCAAAACCATGGCAGGTACAGACTATAATATTCTCAAAAAGATACTTGAGGACCATTTACTCAGGTGACTGATTGCAAAGATGTAGTGATATACAGACATTTTGAAGGTTATCAGATGCAGGATCTGAGTTGACATTGATATCTGGAGTCTCAAAATATTATCACAGACCTGTTAGAGTCAATTCAGTGTAACTAGTCCTGTGAAGATGAAACCCTTTGATCACAGACTTTCATGGAACCCCTACTGACATCTTGCAGAATCCTAGTATTCCAGAGAACCCTACTTAACAAACTCTGCTATAGATGTTTCTTCTTCTTCCTCCCACTCATTTCCCCTCATTTTTAAAAAAATGAATCTCTTTCCTTGTTTAAATTGCTACTTTCCCCTCCTCTCTGATGTCTGTGAAGCCTAACCTTACATAGTTTCTGTGAAGGAAAAGACAACCCTCCAAGTAAGCTTGTGAGTTTTGAACATTTATTTTGTTTTGGAGTATGCTGGAGGAGAAAGAATGTCATTCAATGTTCCATTAAGAAAGAAGAGGAGAAAACAATACCATAAGATTACTGTGGGATGTAATCCTGTCACATATCTTTTAGCAAAGAATTTTGGAACTTCAGAAAAGTCTAGATAGCATTAATTAGAATATTTAAATTTAAATAAAAGATTTCTGAATAACCCTGTCAAACTTCCATCAACTCCCTTTCTTTCCCCTACATTCCCATGACTAATAATTTTTATACTTTTTCAACTGACTTATTTTTTCCTGATAGGCAGGTGATAGTTCATCCTATAGAAAACAAAACAAAACTAAACACATGACTATTTGGTTGGTTCTTCCAGCATCTCTAATTCTTAGTTTGTTGATTTAATGTATATTTTAATTCTTATCTCTAATGCTTTCCATTTGTTTTATATCAATTTATGATTTTAAAATTATTAAACATCTCTCTCAGTAGGTTGAAAAAAAAGCAAAAAGCACACCCTGGCCAAAAAAAAGGGGAGTGAATATTTGATGACAGACACAGACTTCCAGGGGAGACACAGTCTTGTAATTAGGTTAGAAGACTGTCAGTTGATGATTTTTTCAGTGGGCCTACCTGCTTCCCAAGAGCTTAAACATATTTTTATGTCAAAATGAGGATCTAGCGATCTGAATGTAAATAACCTGAGGTGGAGGATATCAAAGATCTTTTCTTATTATTCTTTTACTTATGTCTAAAATATATCATAGAATTAGATGTTCCACAAAACATATTTCCCAGTACATGTAACAACACCTTTTAAATGACAGTTAAAAATATATTCTACTCATTTTGGTGAAAATATATCAAATGATCATTACACGTTTCACGGACTTTCTAAACTGTTCACTCTTTAATTTTGAGGGGGTTCTTATCAAATGAAAAAGGTCCTTAATGCCCACCATCACGTTTGCTAACTTATTTACCTAATACCACTGGTGTGGGAAGTTTCTCACTTCAGCTAGAGCTTTTGTTTATGACAGAGTCTCTGCTCTGTGTTTCTGACTTCTTCCACGTCCTGGTGGGCTAGAATTAACAACATGGCGGAAGTTCCAAGTCCTGATTTTCCTTCTCTCCTGAAGCCAAATTCCAAGCTCAGCCAAAGTGGGCAAGTCTTCTTCTCCTTCAACTCCAAACCTGTGTGCACTTTCTCTTTTCTCAGAGGGAAATTCCCTAGGCAAATTTTAGTCCTTAGGAAACTGAGATATTCCTCTTGTGAGATTACTAAAGGAATTCTCAGCCTTTCCTGTAAACAGCATTTTTATATCCAAACTTTTAGACTTACAAACTTACAGGAACTTGTCTGACTTCTATGTTGAAATGATTAACTACACATGGGATTCTTGACTTAAATGATTTCATATAAACAGCCTCAAGAAACTACTTCTTTCACTTAAATTCTTTTTTTCTTTCATATGTGTACTATGCATATGTTCAGTTCAGTTCAGCTCGGCTGCTCAGTCGTGTCCAACTCTTTGTGACCCCATGAATAGCAGCATCAGGCCTCCCTGTCCATCACTAACTCCCAGAGTTCACTCAGACTCACATCCATTGAGTCATGATACCATTCAGCCATCTCATCCTTTGTCATTCCCTTTTCCTCCTGCCCCAAATCCCTCCCAGCATCAGAGTCTTTTCCAATGAGTTAATTCTTCTCAGGAGGTGGCCAGAGTACTGGAGTTTCAGCTTCAGCATCATTCCCTGCAAAGATATCCCAGGGCTGATATCTTCAGAATGGACTGGTTGGCTCTCCTTGCAGTCCAAGGGACTCTCAAGAGTCTTCTCCAACACCACAGTTCAAAAACATCAATTCTTCAGTGGTCAGCTTTCTTCACAGTTCAACTCTCACATCTATACATGACCACTGGAAAAACCACAGCCTTGACTAGATGGACTTTGTTGGCAAAGTAACGTCTCTGCTTTTGAATATGCTATCTAGGTTGGTCATAACTTTTCTTCCAAGGAGTAAGCGTCTTTTAATTTCATCACTGCAGTCACCATCTGCAGTGATTTTGGAGGCCCCCAAAATAAAGTCTGACATGGTTTCCACTGTTTCCCCATCTATTTGCCATGAAGTGATGGGACCAGATGCCATGATCTTCGTTTTCTGAATGTTAAGGTTTAAGCCAACTTTTTGACTCTCCTCTTTCACTTTCATCAAGAGGCTTTTAGTTCCTCTTCACTTACTGCCATAAGGGTGGTGTCATCTGCATATCTGAGGTTATTGATATTTCTTCCAGCAATCTTGATTCCAGCTTGTGCTTCTTCCAGTCCAGCGTTTCTCATGATGTACTCAGCATGAAAGTTAAATAAGCAGCGTGACAATATACAGCCTTGGCGTACTCCTTTTCCTATTTGGAACCAGTCTGTTGTTCCATGTCCAGTTCTAACTGTTGTTTCCTGACCTGCATATACGTTTCTCAAAAGGCAGGTCAGGTGGTCTGGTATTCCCATCTCTTTCAGAATTTTCTCTTACAGTATATTGTGATCCACACAGTCAAAGGCTTTGACAAAATCAATATAGGAGAAATAGATGTTTTTCTGGAATTCTCTTGCTTTTGATGATCCAGCTGATGCTGGCCATTTGATCTCTGGTTCCCCTGCCTGTTCTAAAACCAGCTTGAACATCTGGGAGTTCACAGTTCACATAATGCTGAAGCCTGGCTTGGAGAATTTTGAGCATTACTTTACTGGCATGTGAGATGAGTGCAGCTGTGTGGTAGTTTGAGCATTCTTTGGCATTGCCTTTCTTTGGGACTGGAATGAAAACTGACCTTTTCCAGGCCTGTGGCCACTGCTGAGTTTTCCAAATTTTCTGGCATATTGAGTGCAGCACTTCCACAGCATCATCTTTTAGGATTTGAAATAGCTCCACTGGAATTCCATCACCTCCATTAGCTTTGTTCATAGTGATGCTTTCTAAGGCCCACTTGACTTCACTTTCCAGGATGTCTGGCTCTAGGTGAGTGATCACACCATCACGATTATCTTGGTCATGAAGATATTTTTGTATAGCTCTTCTGTGTATTCTTGCCACCTCTTCTTAATATCTTCTGCTTCTGTTAGGTCCATACCATTTCTGTCCTTTATCGAGCCCATCTTTGCATGAAATGTTCCCTTGGTATCTCTAATTTTCTTGAAGAGATCTCCAGTCTTTCCCATTCTGTTGTTTTTTTCTATTTCTTTGCATTGATTGCTGAAGAAGGCTTCCTTATGTCTCCTTGCTATTCTTTGGAACTCTGCATTCAGATGCTTATATCTTTCCTTTTCTTCTTTGCTTTTCACTTCTCTTCTTTTCACAACTATTTGTAAGCCCTCCTCAGACAACCATTTTGCTTTTTGCATTTCTTTTCCATGGGCATATTCTTGATGTCTGTCTTCTGTACAATGTCACCAACTTACATCCATAGTTCATCAGGCACTCTATCTATCAGATCTAGGCCCTTAAATCTATTTCTCACCTACACTGTATAATCATAAGGGATTTGATTTAAGTCATACCTGAATGGTCTAGTGGTTTTCCCTACTTTCTTTAATGTAAGTCTTGTTTTGGCAATAAGGAGTTCATGATCTGAGCCACAGTCAGCTCATGGTCTTGTTTTTGTTGACTGTCTAGAGCTTCTCCATCTTTGGCTGCAAAGAATATACTCAATCTGATTTCGGTGTTGACCATCTGGTGATGTCCATGTATAGAGTCTTCACTTGTGTTGTTGGAAGAGGGTATTTTCTATGACCAGTGCGTTTTCTTGGCAAAACTGTTAGTCTTTGCCCTACCTCATTCCATATTCCAAGGCCAAATTTGCCTGTTACTCCAGTGTTTCTTGACTTCCTACTTTTGCATTCCAGTCCCCTATAATGAAAAGGATATTTTTTTGGGGTGTTAGTTCTAAAAGGCCTTGTAGGTCTCCATAGAACCTTTCAGCTTCAGCTTCTTCAGCATTACTGGTTGGGGCACAGACTTGGATTACTGTGATATTGAATGGTTTGGCTTGGAGACGAACAGAGATCATTCTGTCATTTTTGAGATTGCATCCAAGTACTGCAATTCGGACTCTTCTGTTGACTATGACGGCTACTCCATTTCTTCTAAGGGATTCCAGCCCACAGTAGTAGATATAATGGTCATCTGAATTAAATTCACCCATTTCATTCCATTTTAGTTTGCTGATTCCTAGAACGTCAACGTTCACTCTTGCCATCTCCTGTTTGACCACTTCCAATTTGCCTTGATTCATGGACCTGACATTTCAGGTTCCTATGCAATTCTCTTTACAGCATCGGACCTTGCTTCTAACACCAGTCACATCCACAGCTGGGTATTGTTTTTGCTTTGGCTCCATCCCTTCATTCTTTCTGGAGTTATTTCTCTACTGATCTCTTGTAGCATATTGGTCACAGGAACACAGCCTTGTCTAACTCAATGAAGCTAAGCCATGCCCTGTGGGGCCACCCAAGATAGGCAGGCATGGTGGAGAGGTCTGACACAATGTGGTCCACTGGAGAAGGGAATGGCAAACCACTTCAGTATCCTTGCCTTGATACCCATGTTCATACCCATGAACAGTATGAAAAGGTAAAATGATAGTATGCTGAAAGAGGAACTCCCCAGATCAGTAGGTGCCCAACTATGCATATGAGGAGCTTTCAAAACAGAGGCATAAAGTTCCTCGGGGCCTCTAGAACCAGTTATCTGCAGAGTCTCAAAAACGTCACCAGGGATGGCCATCTGAAATTTGGGAACACTGTAGAGGTATTTCTATGTTTAGCCTACTGTGACCAGAGTTGAACACCCCCTGTGATAGTTATTGCAAGTATGCTTTGTTGCAAATTATCAGGTTGAAAATACATTTTTACATTCAGAAGACCTGGGAATGTTCCCAGTTCTGCAACTTGTTAGCTCTATGTAAGCAGGGTTAATTATTTTACATTTATCATCCTCAAATTTCTTACCTGTAAAAAGAGATATTAATGCTTAATGTTTTCAACAAAATTCAACTGAGTTTTGTTGAAGATTATATGATATAATGAGGCTTCTCAGGTGGTGCTAGTGGTAAGAACCCTCCTGCCAGTGCAAGAGACTTAAGAGACTTGGATTCAATCCCTGGATCGGGAAGATCCCCTGGAGGAGGGCACAGCAACCCACTCCAGCATTCTTGCTGGAAGAATCCCATGGAAAGAAGATCCTGGTGGGCTATGGTCTATAGAGTCACAAAGAGTGGGACACAACTGAAGCAACTTAGCACAGCATGGCACAGCATATGATATAATGTGAAATTTTGAATATTGCAAATTGTTATACAAATATAAGGATGTATTATTAGTAGGGAGCACAAAAATGAGGAATTATAGAAGAAGAAGCAAGAAGGAATATATGTCATCACTTTGTCTAACCACCTTTCTAGAGCCTTTGCAAGGAACAAGAATTACTAGACTGTTCATAGCCTGAGACATTCACTGGGACTCATTCAACTGGAGAGAGGGGTTAACTATATGCAAAATTTAGGGTCTAAAGTTCTACTTCCTCTCTTGTAGTCTGTGAATCTATGTGGCTAGAGTACCTGGCAAGGCTTACCTCAGCAGGCCCAGCTTTCATGTGGTTCCCTGTGTTCTGACAGTGGTTAAGTAGATAAAGTAGGTTCCACCCTCATCCCCAGAGACAAGAAAGTCAACAATGACACAGGTTCAGAGAAACTGAGCAAAGGGAGAGCCATGTGTTCTTCAAGGCTTAATAAATACTTTCACATCAATAGCATTTACCAGAAGGTCCTTGTACCTGGAAGAATAAAAAATTACCTTACATTAACAAAGCTTATTCTTCATTACCTATCATGGTATTACTGCTTTTGTATTTGGCTCTATTGGCAGAAACTTCTAGAGAAAGGGAGAGTAAGTATTTGGATTCCAGCACCAAAACTATACCTCAAACTTCTAACACTAGGCAGGGGATATAGAGGAAAAAAAAAATTATGAGCTCTGGGAGGTCAATTTCTAGTAAGGGATACAAATGCGTAAATAAGTAGTTACAATAGCACTAAACTAAAGAGGCAAGAATGTGCAAACTGTATTTGCCTGCAACCAGATCTGGAGAGCTCAGGAAGGATTCCAGGATGCTGTGAAGCCTGAGCTGAATCTTAAAGGGTAAGCAAATGTCAGCTCAGGGAAGATAATTAGAAGTTGCTTGAGGTAGAGAAAGAAGCATGAGTAAATGCACAGGGCTGTTTGAGTAGAAAATTGTTAGCAGTGTGAAACTGTTGAAGCATAAAGTTCAAGGTAGAGTGAAGTAATGAGAGATACAGCTGGAACACAAAGCAGGGGACGTGTAATGAAGGGTTTATGCCACATCAGAGACTTGAATTTTATCCTGGAGTCAAAAGGCGAGTGTTGAAGTATTTTGAATAGACAAGGTGGCATGGCCATATTTGCATTTATGAAAACAAATTTTGGCAGCCCTGCACTTGGTACATGTGAGGGGAATATGACTAGAAACTTGTTAGGAGGCTCTTTCAGAAATAAATTAGGTCAGAAATATAATGTAGGTCTTTAGCATTATGTACATAAATATGTATATGTAAAGCACCTATGTGTTTATAATAAGTATTATATATGTTTTAAGCAGAGACTCAAAAAACTATAATATTTAATGCTTTCTCCCATTTTACATATGTACGATGCATATATGTAGTGTTTTCAAAATAGAGGCATATCTGAGTGCCTTGGGAAATTGGATTAGGACATGTGGATGAGCTCAGAATGGCTTCAGGGATAAGCATATGAATTTTGAGGATGTTGCAGAGATATTTCTAACATATTTAGTCATTCTGTCATCCACTTTAAAATCACTCATGCATGGGCATTTGCAGTATGCGTGGTTGAAAATTGCTTCATTGATAATATCACAGCATTTTATACTAAAAGTCTACCTTGCTGTTACTGACATCTTGGAATATGATATGTTTTTATTATGATGACAAATAATGTTTAGCTTTTCTTCTATTAGAGAAAATGAATTGAAACCTTCAGGACAATATTTGCGTGAGCTCTGTTCACAAGTTTCTCTGAAGTGAATTCATCAATTAAATGATTAATAATTTCAGTTGCTAGTCATCCAAGAAACATCATGCTTGACTACACTTTTAGTGTGATATAATCATTACTTATGACTAGGGCTCCTCTTTCACCAAATAAAATTTATGATGTTTACTCAGGTGAACTCCAGCATGCAGGTTAAGTCACAGAATGTGCCAAGGTAAGTGAGAAAGTCAAGTATCTACTGTCTTCAAAGTGTTCCTCTGGGAAATCTAATGTTTCTTGAAGTATAACATTTCACATTTTACTGCTTGATACCTTTCTATATGTGATTGTATCATAGTAACTGAAAAAAAAATCAATATGATTGTTAAAGGATAACAAAGCATCATCACATATTCAGAATACATAGGTATTAAACACCTATCTCAGGAATGATTTAGTGGAAAGACATGATATTCTGATCTAGATTCAACTCCTAGTTTCATCGCTTCTTGGAAATGTGACCAAGGGCAAGTACTTAGCCTCTAAGTGGTTTTCTCCAACAAATTGTGGGTAATAAAATCTACCCATTGGTGCTAGCAGTAAAGAAACCACCTGCTAATGCAGGAGATGCAAGAGATGTGGGTTTGATCCCTAGGTTGGGAAGATCCCCTGGAGGAGGGCATGGCAACCCACTCCAGTATTCTTTCCTGGGAAATCTCATGGACAGAGGAGCCTGGTGGGCTACAGTCCATGGGTCTCAAGAGTCGGACATGACTGAGCAACAGCACACACAGAGTTATTTTGAAAACTGGATGTGGCAAAGTATTTAAAGTGCCCAGATTGGCAAATAGCAGGCATTCTATATTTTCTTTTATTCTTTGTTGTCACTTTCTGATAATCAATAATTTTCTCCCTTTACCATTCGCTGGTCTTTTTCAGTTCTTTTGTCATCTCTTCTTTTGCTAATTGTTGGAGTACTATAGAAGTGTGACCTGTGACACTCTTTTTTGTAACTATAGTGCCAGGTGGCATCATTCATTTTCAAGAACATTTCTCAGTGTGCTTATGATTCCCAAATCTTTATCCAGGCCACAGCTTCCTTCAGTAACTCTGGATTTGTGTATCCAATTGCATACTTGAAATTACTACTTAGATGCTTAATGGACATATTGTTTATCAAATAAATGTTCATTATGTTATTATTACTATAAATATTATTACTGTAATTGTAAGTACTGATGATATATCAGCAGGAAAAACAGATGGAATTCTCTCTCCATATGCTTATACTCTATAAATGATAAGTTTATAATAATCAAAATGAATAATATATAGTATGATAGCAATAGGTGCTTTGGATAAAAATAAATTAAGCTAAATAGATATTCATTACAGTATAACAAACTATCCCCAAATTTAGTAGCTTAAAGCAATTCATTTTTATTATCTCCCATTTTTGTAAGTTAGGAATATAGGCACTATTTAGCTGGGTAGTTTCAGCTCAGGGTCTTCATGAAATTTCAGTTGAGATATTGACCAGGGGTGTTATTTGTGTCTGGAGGATCTGCTTCCAAGATGGCTCATTCATGTGGCTGTTGGTAGGAGATCTAAGTTCCTCACCACATGAACCTCTCCTTGGGAATTTTGGCATGACCTCACAACAGGGAGGTTGTCTTCTCTCAAAACAAGTGATCTGAGAGAATGAAAGCACAATTCTTTGCCTGGCCTCTCAGATTTATAGTTGATCTGACACTTCACTTTAGCTTCATTCCTAAAAGTTGTCTTTTAGGTAATTTCTGCCTCCAGGTGATACAGCCTACATCTATACCAGTCTGTCCTATCCTAGCCCTGCATTCTAGAACTCCAGCTTAGATTTTTGAACAATCAGATCATTTGTTTTAAAGTGTTCATTTTGTTATTATTAATATAAATATTATTACTGCAACTGTAAATGCTGATGATATATCAGTAGGAAAAACAGATGGAATGCTCTCTCCGTATGCTTATACTCTACAAATGATGTTTACAATAATCGAAATAAATAGTATATAGTATGATAGCAATAAGTGCTTTGGATAAAAATAAAGCAGGTTAAATAGTTAAATAATACCATTTTAAGTGTTAAATGATACATTTTAAAAACCACACCACTGAAACAATGGAAAGTAATAAGCTGAAATAAGGTAATCATTGTGCAAGAAGTACTAGCTACACGTTTCTAAATAAACAGATATACTAGACTGGAACCAGTGGAGCTGTGGAGGGAATTTCATGAGGTCTGTGTATTTAATTATGAAGACTATTTCCTGTTCTTCCTTGTTGCTCTGATGAAAGAGAACATGTCTTAAGTGAAGAGAGATCCATTCAAATAAGCTGTTAACAGGAATTCCAGGGGAGGGTCCATGGTGTATATTGATTAATCACTAGAAAGGCTTAAAGTCAGTATCCAATTAAGGGATAGTATAGTGGAAACAGTGTCAGACTTTATTTTTTGGGCTCCAAAATCACTGCAGATGGTGACTGCAGCCATGAAATTAAAAGATGCTTAGTCTTTGGAAGAAAAGTTATGCCCAACCTAGATAGTATATTCAAAAGCAGAGACATTCTTTGCCGACTAAGGTCCGTCTAGTCAAGGCTATGATTTTTCCTGTGGTCATGTATGGATGTAAGAGTTGGACTGTGAAGAAGGCTGAGAGCCAAAGAACTGATGCTTTTGAACTGTGGTGTTGGAGAAGACTCTTGAGAGTCCCTTGGACTGCAAGGAGATCCAACCAGTCCATTCTAAAGGAGATCAACTCTGGGATTTCTTTGGAAGGAATGATGCTAAAGCTGAAACTCCAGTACTGTGGCTACCTCATGCGAAGAGTTGACTCATTGGAAAAGACTCTGATGCTGGGAGGGAGTGGGGGCAGGAGGAGAAGGGGACGACAGAGGATGAGATGGCTGGATGGCATCACGGAATCGATGAACGTCAGTCTGAGTGAACTCTGGGAGATGGTGATGAACAGGGAGGCCTGGCATGCTGCAAATCATGGGGTCGTGAAGAGTCGGACACAACTGAGCGACTGAACTGAACTGATCACAAGAGGAATGAAAAGCGAAAGTGAAAGAAATTCATCGGTAATGTATCTCTGAAAGCACTTCTAACCCTGAGAAAAAGCCTTAAACAAAAGCTGGGGGCAGGATTATCTCTATCTGCAAAGGAATGATGAAGCAATGAACACCATGTAAAGAACAAAAGAAGGTCCATAAGAAATGAAAATTAAAACCTCTAAAATCTGGATCCTACCACAGTGTAATCAGAAATACTTCAATAAAATAACAATGCCTTGTGTTAGCAAGGATGTGCAGCAATGGAAATTCACATTCACTACCGGTAAGTGTGTAAATGAATTGAAGAGGGTTTAAACCTGCATAATGAAACTGAACAAATTCATACTCTTTTACCCAGAAATTCACTCCTAGAGATTCTACACCAAGAATCTGGGGAATCTTCTGATCACAGACATACATAGGAATGTTCAGAGTAACACTCTTTATAATATCCAAATGTTCAGTTTAGTTCAGTTTACTCAGTAACGTTCAACTCTCTGTGATCTCATGGACTGCAGTGTGTTAGGCCTCCCCATCCATCATCAACTGCCAGAGTTTACTCAGATTCATGTGCACTGAGTGAGTGGTGCCATCCAACCATCACATCCTCTTCTCCTCCTGCCTTCAATCTTTCCTGGCAGGATCTTTTCAAATAAGTAGTTTTTCATGTCAGGTGGCCAAAGTATTGAGTTTCAGCTTCAAAATGAGTCCTTCCAGTGAGTATTCAGGAATGATCTCCTTTATGATGGACTGGTTGGATCTTGTAGATGTCCAAGGGACTCTCAAGAGTCTTCTCCAACACCACAGTTCAAAAGCCTAAATTTTTGGTGCTCAGCTTTTTTATAGTCCAACTCTCACATCCATACATGACTACTGGAAAAACCATAGCTTTGATTAGATGGACCTTTGTTGGCAAAGTAATGTCTCTGCTTTTCAATATGGTGCCTAGTTTGGTCATAACTTTTCTTCCAAGGAGCAAACACTTTTAGTTTCATGGCTGCAGGCACCATCTGCAGTGGTTTTGGAGCCCAAAAGAATGAAATCTGTCACTGTTTCCATTGTTTCCTATCTATTTGCCATGAAGTGACTGGACTGGATGGCATGATCTTAGTTTCCTGACTGATGAGCTTTTGAACTGAGTGAACTCCGGGAGATGGTGATAGACAGGGAGGCCTGGCGTGCTGCGATTCATGGGGTCACAAAGAGTCGGACACGACTGAGCGATTGAACTGAGCTGAACTGTTGAGCTTTAAGCCAACTTTTCACTCTCCTCTTTCACTTTCATCATGAGGCTCTTTAGTTCTTCACTTTCTGCCAGAAGGGTGGTGTTATCTGCCTATGTGAAGTTATTGATATTTCTACCAGCAATCTTGATTCCAGCTTGTGCTTTGTCCAGCCCAGCGTTTCTCATGATGTACTCTGCATATAAGTTAAATAAGCAGAGTGATAATATACAACCTTGATGTACTCCTTTTCCGGTTTGGAACCAGTCTGTTATTCCACGTCCAGTTCTAACTGTTGCTTCTTGGTCTGCATACAGATTTCTAAGGAGGCAGGTCAGATGGCATGGAATTCCCATCTCTTTCAGAATTTTCCACAGTTTATTGTAATCCACACAGTCAAAGGCATTGATGTAGCCAATAAGGCAGAAGTAGATGTTTTTTTGAACTCTCTTGCTTTTTTGATGATCCAGCAGGTGTTGGCAATTTGATCTCTGGTTCCTCTGCCTTTTCTAAAACCAGTTTGATCATCTGGAACTTCGTTACCCTGGTGAATTTTTCAGTGTCCAGGATGTGATCATCAGTTTTACAATCTCATAAACATGAATTTTAATTTCTAACACAGGTAGATTCACAGTAATTAGATTAATCAAACTAATGAATAAATCAGAATTTGAACATATTATTTAAAAAGAAAAGTGACATTTTAAAGAAAGTAGCATTCCTATACAAACATTTCTAGAATGTTTTCATTAAGTCAGCAGGCAAATCAAAATCTCCTCCAGATTGGTAAGCACAGAAGCAGAACAAACCCGCCATCATCTCTCACTTTTACTTTGTCATTAAATTTTCAATCTACGCTCTTATATGCTTACTCTTCCTTCTTCAATCATGGTGAATCCATGATGGACTTATTTAAAAAATGCAAAAATGTACTGTTTTTTTCCTATGCAAGATTCTTCAATTGTAGGCAGAAAACCTAAACCCTTCACACTGCCTAAAAGTCTTTGCATATCTTGATTTCATTTCACCCTGATAAAATTTAATCTGAAATACCTAAATTAGATATCAATAGTTTAACTTATAAAAACACTATTATTAAGATTCCTTTCAGAAAAATATTTTTACTGTGACTCTGAAACTATCTAGCTCATATTCCTACATTCCTCATGGAAAAGATTGCTATTATAATTTATTTTTAATGACTCAGTGTTAAATTAATTAAACAAAGAGGCCATTGGACTAATGTGGTTCTAATGTCATGATTATCTACATAAGCAAGCCAAAATCTAGGTTTGTAAATAGCTCAAGATTATGAAATCAAGATGCTATAGAAACCAAGTCACAAGTAGCCAACTACTTGTGATTATAGCCAATCAAATACTTTCATTTCTTTGCTTCTGCACTGTGTACATCTCTACCCCGGCTCTTATGTTAATAGATGGAGCACTCCTAACTACTTCTGGCTTTGCACTGCCAATCAGAATGACTATACACCCAATGATCTCTTAAATTTTTAATATTTCTCAGTTTTATCTTTTAACAGCAGGTTTATTTTCAGCAAAATAACTTATTTTGAAAGTCATTTATTACCAAAGTAGGCACAATCACTATGTTAATGACTTACAAGAGCAGCTAACCTATGCATCAGACATTTAAGGAGTCAGAATATCATACTTACAAATTCATGCATTTAACATTTATTAAGCACCCTCTAAGTATCAAGCACTGTTTTAAGTGTGACACAAAAAGCAATCGCAAAACATATAGATATCCTGCCTTTTCATGGAGTTTAATTTCAGGTGAAGGGGGAGCCAGCAAATAAATAAGAAAAATCTGATAGGCCTCAAGATGCATTCAGACAATTAAAAGAGAGCCAGAGGAGACTGAATTATCATGTTTTAAGGATTTGAAGAGAAAGCTTAGACACTCTGATATGCAAATAGGATCTGAAAGGAGGTTTATCTAGTTAATATTTGAAACATTTCCTGTGGTTTAGAGTAGAACTTAATAATTTATGTGTAAAAATGTTACTAGGAACATAGACTCCCTTTTTCTAAATATTGACATTTGACATATGACATTTGGAATAGGACCTCTGATTCTATAATCCCTTGTGGAATCATTTGTGTTTTGAAAGAAACTTGTAAGGGGCACCATGCTAGTTCAGGTAAGCATGCAAATTTTCAGTTCAGTTCAGTCGCTCAGTCATGTCTGACTCTTTGTGACCCCATGAATTGCAGCACGCCAGGCCTCCCTGTCCATCACCAACTCCTAGAATTCACTCAGATTCACGTCCATCGAGTCCGTGATGCCATCCAGCCATCTCATCCTCGGTCGTCCCCTTCTCCTCCTGCCCCCAACCCTCCCAGCATTAGAGTCTTTTCCA
The DNA here is from genome assembly GCA_917880005.1 of Nanger dama. Taxonomy (NCBI): domain Eukaryota; kingdom Metazoa; phylum Chordata; class Mammalia; order Artiodactyla; family Bovidae; genus Nanger; species Nanger dama. Next base: position 20,042,849 of record CAKJTW010000025.1, on the reverse strand, counting down.
ATGAGTCAACTCTTCATGTGAGGTGGCCAAAGTACTGGAGTTTCCACTTTAGCATCATTCCTTCCAAAGAAATCCCAGGGCTGATCTCCTTCAGAATGGACTGGTTGGATCTCCTTGCAGTCCAAGGGACTCTCAAGAGTCTTCTCCAACACCACAGTTCAAAAGCATCAATTCTTAGGTGCACATTTTAAGGTACTTTAATTCTTGAGAACTCTCAAGAATGCTTGAATGGGGTTTATAGGAACCAACCATTTGCTATAAAATACTTTAGTGGATTTGATCACTTTCTTAGCAAACAGGTTTGCAACTCTCAGCCAGCTGTTTCACTAAACTATGAGGATTACTGAAAAGCCTAAGAAGTATTCTGAAAGTGTAGTTAAGTGAAGACATCTCTTTTATGAAGATATATTAAAACTTCTACCTAATCTATTAAGAAACATCAACCTACTTGGGTGTTGAAATAAAATGCTCAAAACAGATCATTTCAGTTTAATCTTTTTTGAAATCTGATTTGGGAAGGGTAAGGTGAGCCAGAAGCCAATGTGGTGATTGCTTCATGGAAAAATAAAGTACGACAGTATATATTGACCATGAAAAACATTGTTGAACAGGTCCCCTCTCCAGGATTGATTTCCAGAAAACCTATTCACGATAATTTTATTTTACCTCCTACAGCAATTAGAAAAAGCAGCAGAACAAAAATATTCAACATTTGGATGAGGCAGGACTTTAAAAATTTGATCTGTGATTAAATTTACCTTAGTGGTTATATTTGGAAAGATGATAAAATTCAGAGAATTAGAAATATCAAATACTGGCGGTGTTCAGATGTCTTAAAAGATTGCAACTGTTAAAGTGGAGTTATTTTTAATGACTATGGAAAGAAAACTAGCTGTTGGACCAAAAAGCTTGTGCTTAATTTTTCTGTATAATTACTACCTCTATATACTTAGTACATTTTTTTCTCTATATATATTCTTTTCTCTGTATATACATATTTGATAACTTTAGCTAGTATATTTTGAAATTTACTGTGTGACATCTTATTTCACCTTCATAGTAATATGTCACTGATATAGATAGTAGCAATATTCATATTTTGAAAATTAGGAAGCTGATCATATGGCTACTATAAATCTTCCCTTGTGTGTGTGTCCTAAGTTGGATCTGATTCTTTGTGGCCCTATGGACCACAGCCCACCAAGTTCCTCTGTTCATGGGATTCTCCAGGCAAGAATACTGGAGTGGATTTCCATTGCTTCCTCCAGGGGATCTTCTGACGCAGGGATGCAATCTGCATCTTTGATGTCTCCTGCAATGGCAGGTCTCATCTATTCTTTACCACTGCACCACCTCAGGAACCCAAATCTTTCCTTAGGTCAAACACTGATAAATGGAAGAGGCAGTATTTGAAATTAGGTCTGTCTGAGACCAAAACCTGAGTCTCCAACCCTTATGTACTAGAATCAGAAGGTCAATACAACAGTAAATGGAATAATATATGGGACAGTGCCTAACACAATTGAAGTACTCAATATAAAAGAAGTTAGGAATGTTAGCACAAATCCTCAACTGAGAAGAAGAATAAATATGTTTCTTTTTAATCTGAAAAATCAGAATTTAAGTCCTTGTTCTGCCTTGCCAGCCAGAAGAAGTTCAGTCTGATTCATGATTTGGGGTTAATTTTTCTAGTGTTAAAGTGTCTGGGTTCTATGCTGGGCCAAAGAACTGGAGCAGGCTCTTGTCTTCTTTTATGATTTGATGCTTACTGGTTATTACTGAGAAATTCCTTATTCCCTTCAGCATCATTGCTTCAGATCCAGTAGTTCTGAGATAACTGAGGCAAAGAAATCTTTGTTGAGTCACAGAGGTTGGGGTGGAGGTTCATTCATTTAATAAGTATCTTTTAGTATGAAGTACTATCTTAGGTCAGTTCATGGGATTGCAAAAAGTCAGACATGATGGAGTGACTAACACTTTCACTTTTCACTATCTTAGATACTGAGAAAAAAGCATCAACAAGACACATTTTCTGTTCTCCACTTCTCTTGGAACAATGATACACCCTGTGGAATCTTGCCACCTCTTAACAGGGTGCTACAGAGTGACACAGAGATTCCAGACAAGGATAAATTTACCATGAGGCTAAAGAAGCTTGGACTGCAGGGACCCTCATCTTCACTGTTCCTTCCAAAACTTTTAAAATGGGTATCAAGAATGTGTACACAAGGTATTTTCTTTGTTTTGTTTTTTCAAAGGTAAGATATTTTAACTGTCACCAGTTAGATGGTTGCTTAATCTCCATGTATTTTTGTGATCTGGCCAAAAGAAAATAGACTTTACTATTAACATTGCTAGATGTGATAATATTATGATGGTTATATAAAAAGTATACTCATTTATTAAAAGTATGCATTGATTCCTCCAGTTCCATTTTTCTTTCTCAAGATTGCTTTGGCTATTCGAGGTTTTTTGTATTTCCATACAAATCTTGAGATTATTTGATCTAGTTCTGAGAAAAATACTGCTGGTAGCTTGATGGGAATTGCATTGAATCTGTAGATTGCTTTGGGTAGTATACTCATTTTCACTATATTGATTCTTCCAACCCATGAGCATGGTATATTCCTCCATCTATTAGTGTCTTCTTTGATTTCTTTCATCAGTGTTTTATAGTTTTCAATATATAGGTCTTTAGTTTCTTTAGGTAGGAATATTCCTAAGTATTTTATTCTTTTCGTTGCAATGGTGAATGGAATTGTTTCCTTAACTTCTTTTTTCTACTTTCTCATTATTAGTGTATAGGAATGCAAGGGATTTCTGGGTGTTGATTTTATATCCTGCAACTTTACTATATTCACTGATTAGCTCTAGTAGTTTTCTGGTCGAGTCTTTAGGATTTTCTATGTAGAGGATCATGTCATCTGCAAACAGTGAGAGTTTTACTTCTTCTTTTCCAATTTGGATTCCTTGTATTTCTTTTTCTGCTCTGATTGCTGTGGCCAAAACTTCCAGTACGATGTTGAAGAGTAGTGGTGAAAGTGGACACCCTTGTCTTGTTCCTGACTTTAGGGGAAATGGTTTCAATTTTTCACCATTGAGGATAATGTTAGCTGTGGGTTTGTCATATATAGCTTTTATTATGTTGAGGTATGGTCCTTCTATTCCTGCTTTCTGGAGAGTTTTTATCATAAATGGATGCTGAATTTTGTCAAAGGCTTTTTCTGCATCTATTGAGATAATCATATGATTTTTATTTCTCAGTTTGTTAATGTGATGAATTACATTGATTGACTTGCGGATATTGAAGTATCCTTGCATCCCTGGGATAAAGCCCACTTGGTCATGGTGTATGATCTTTTAATGTGTTGCTGGATTCTGATTGCTAGGATTTTGTTGAGGATTTTTCCGTCTATGTTCATCAGTGATATTGGCCTGTAGTTTTCTTTTTTGTGGTGTCTTTGTCAGGTTTTGGTATTAGGGTGATGGTGGCCTCATAGAACGAGTTTGGCAGTTTACCTTCCTCTGCAATTTTCTGGAATAGTTTCAGTAAGATAGGTGTTAGCTCTTCTCGAAATTTTTGGTAGAATTCAGCTGTGAAGCCGTCTGGACCTGGGCTTTTATTTGCTGGAAGATTTCTGATTACAGTTTCAATTTCCATGCTTGTGATGGGTCTGTTAAGATTTTCTATTTCTTCCTGGTTCAGTTTTGGAAAATTGTACTTTTCTAAGAATTTGTCCATTTCTTCCAAGTTGTCCATTTTATTGGCATATAATTGCTGATAGTAGTCTCTTATGATTCTTTGTATTTCTGTGTTGTCTGTCGTGATCTCTCCATTTTCATTTCTAATTTTGTTGATTTGACAAAGGAGGCAAGAATATACAATGGAGTAAAGACAGTCTCTTTAACAGGTGGTGCTGGGAAAACTGGTCAACCACTTGTAAAAGAATGAAATTAGACCCCTCTCTAACACCATACACAAAAATAAACTCAAAATGGATTAAAGATCTAAATGTAAGACCAGAAACTATAAAACTCCTAGAGGAGAACATAGGCAAAACACTCTCCGACATAAATCACAGCAGGATCCTCTATGATCCATCTCCCAGTATACTGGAAATAAAAGCAAAGATAAACAAATGGGATCTAATTAAAATTAAAAGCTTCTGCACAACAAAGGAAACTATAAGCAAGGTGAAAAGACAGCCTTCTGAATGGGAGAAAACAATAGCAAATGAAACAACTGACAAACAACTAATCTCAAAGACATATAAGCAACTTATGCAGCTCAACTCCAGAAAAATAAACGATCCAATTAAAAAATGGGCCAAAGAACTAAATAGGCATTTCTCCAAAGAAGACATACGGATGGCTAACAAACACATGAAAAGATGCTCAACATCACTCATTATCAGAGAAATGCAAATCAAGACCACAATGAGGTATCATTTCACACCAGTCAGAATGGCTGCGATCCAAAAGTCTACAAGCAATAAATGCTGGAGAGGGTGTGGAGAAAAGGGAACCCTCTTACACTGCTGGTGGGAATGCAAACTAGTACAGCCATTATGGAAAACAGTGTGGAGATTCCTTAAAAATTGCAAATAGAACTGCCTTATGACCCAGCAATCCCACTGCTGGGCATACACACCCGAGGAAACCAGAATTGAAAGAGACACGTGTACCCCAATGTTCACTGCAGCGCTGTTTATAATAGCCAGGACATGGAAGCAACCTAGATGTCCATCAGCAGATGAATGGATAAGAAAGCTGTGGTTCATATACACTATGGAATACTACTCAGCCCTTAAAAAGAATAAATTTGACTCAGTTCTAATGAGATGGATGAAATTGGAACCGATTATACAGAGTGAAGTAAGCCAGAAAGAAAAACACCAATACAGTATACTGACACATATATATGGAATTTAGAAGACAGTAATGATGACCCTATATGTGAGACAACAAGAGACACAGAGGTATAGAGTGGACTTTTGGACTCTGAGGGAGAGGGAAAGGGGTGGGATGGTTTGGGAGAATGGCAGTGAAGCATGTGTATTTTCCTGTAAGAAACGAAGCGCTAATCTATGTTTGATGTAGGATGCAGGATGCATGGGGCTGATGCACAGGATGATTCAGGTAGAGGATGTGGGGTGGGAGGTGGGAGGGGGCTTCGGCATTGGGCGATTGTGTTCACCTATGGCTGATTCGTGTCAATGTATGGCAAAACAAATACAGTATTGTAATTTAAAAAATAAATAAATTTAATTTAAAAAAAATAAATAAAAATAAAAGTATGCATTGAATGTGTAGATACAAAAGGACAAAAATTTGGCATATTTCCTCCAAAAGGAAAAAAAGCGGATACAGTGAAAATAAAAAATGTACTAATATAATGTTATCCCAGGTGGCTCAGAGGTTAAATTGTCTGTCTGCAATGAGGGAGACCTGAGTTCGATCCCTGGGTCGGGAAGTTCCCCTGGAGAAGGAAATGACAACCCACTCCAGTATTCTTGCCTGGAGAATCCCAAGGACAGAGAAGCCTGGTGGGCTACAGTTCACGGGGTCGCAAAGAGTAGGACACGACTGAGTGACTTCACTTCACTTCATAATCTCTAAAGCTGGATAATGGAAACATGAAGTTTAATGTTATTGTTTACTTTATTTTTCTGTATGTTTGTAGATTTCTAAAATAAGGAGTTAAAAATGCAAGAGCCCAGAATAAATCTGGGTGTGATTTATCTTATGTGTTTTTCACATAGCCTGGTAAGTCATTTAATGCGTAATTTCTAATTCATTTCACCCTAGAAGTGTTTGAATTATATCATAGTCTTGCCTTTGCTATTAATCTTATTGCATTTTCAGGAGAAGCATATTTAATTCATAGCCTGAATCTGTGATTCTGCTCAAAAATGTTTATCATAAACTCTCATCAAGTTTATCTCTGTCTTTTTACCTTGTATCTCATTTATACAATTTATTTTCCATATTAGCAATTTTTTTTCTGGAAGTCAATTCTACTACTTATTGCATCTCATTGAAGGTTAAAATTTTGTTCTTTAATTTGGAGTTCTTTGTATTATAAATTTTATTAATTTAATGAGTTCAGTTTGCTTCTTAGCCTTTATTTCTTTTGACTTCTTTATAGCTCTCTGTTCTTTCATGAGGCAACTTTTAAAATAAACCAATCAGAGAATTTATCTTTCTAGGTTAGAAACTGAAAGAGGTGTGGGTGGAATTAATCTCTTTCCTTTTGCTGCACTCAGAGGCTTCATAAGTGGATGAGTGTACTATGCATCTCCTGGAATAGGTAATGTTCTCCAAATACTTAATTTTCTTTTCCCTGAGTACGTGGAGACCTACACAAATCTCCTGTAATACTGTTCCATGGAATCTCAGTTTGGATAATTTTGGCTAAACATTTTTAAATTGTTTTATTTTCTGCCCATAATCAGAAGATTATGGAAGGCAGAAGGTAAATTCACACCTTGGATATTGTATGTGTCTTTATCATTACTCAATTCAATAAAATATTAATTTATATCTGTAATGGACCAAGTCCTGTGCTGGCTCTAGGAATACAAAAAACCAATACTTCTTCTCAAGGCAACATTACTTCATGGAATCATAAACAAACACAGGTGATCTGGCAACAGAGAAAGGAAGGCAAATGTAACTCTTACTAATAGCACTAAGCTGAACACTACAAAAAGCCATTAACAGAGAGAAGCTTTTTCCAGGAGTAGAAACTCAATTACTAAAGCGGTTCCTTTTAAGAAATAAAAGCAAAGTGTTATCTTTGTAAGTTAAGGGCTTTTGGTTTGGGTATTTTGAGGAGGAAGGGGTAACCCTGAGCAAAAGAAAACTCATCCTTTTTGCCAAAATGTTTCAAAACATTTTAATGTGCATTAAAATAAATGGTTGTCTGAATTGAGAGAAAGAAAAAAAAAGGGGGTTATTCTGGTTCAATGCTAAACCTCTTTGAGATTTACTGAGAGAATGTTTAATATTAGAACAACTGTTTGGTTCATTAAATATTTTAAGAGGTTCTAAATTTTAATCAGTGAGAACTTAAGCTTCTAACTGAAAAAAAAGAGTCTATTTTTAAGTAATGTGACAACTTTAAAATTTTATAATTTTAAAGCTCATTTTCACACAATTTTTTCATGGGTGCCCCGAAGTTTTGGATTTTCCTAATGAGATAATGTTTATAAATAGAAGGCTATAAACTCTATAGGCTATAAGGACTAATAGATATGATTTTTAGAAGTCTAAATTTGGATTGTACTTGGGGTTTTTATGACCAACTTAGATAGCATATTGAAAAGCAGAGAGGTTACTTTGCCAACAAAGGTACATCTAGTCAAGGCTATGGTTTTTCCAGTGGTAATGAATGGATGTGAGAGTTGGACTGTGAAGAAAGCTGAGTGCTAAAGAATTGATGCTTTTGAACTGTGGTGTTGGAGAAGACTCTTGAGAGTTCCTTGGACTGCAAGGACATCCAACCAGTCCATTCTGAAGGAGATCAACCTTGGGATTTCTTTGGAGGGAATGATGCTAAAGCTGAAACTCCAGTACTTTGGCCACCTAATGCGAAGAGTTGACTCATTGGAAAAGACTCTGATGCTGGGAGGGATTGGGAGCAGGAGGAGAAGGGGACGACCGAGATGAGATGGCTGGATGGCATCACCAACTCGATGGACGTGAGTCTGAGTGAACTCCAGGAGTTGGTGATGGACAAGGAGGCCTGGCGTGCTGTGATTCATGGGGTTGCAAAGGGTCGACACGACTGAGCGACTGAACTGAACTGAACTGGGGTTTTGAGATTATCGTTTTAAAGCTAATATTGGTTAAGAGCTTTATGGTTTAGTGTTTTGCTCTGTTCTATTTTGTAATCATTTTTATGTTAGTATTGCCAACAAAGAAATGATTACAAAATATAACATTTTGTTAAAATAATAACATGTCATGAGATTACATATCGACAGGGAAATGTTGAATGGTCTATAGAAAAATGGACAAAGGATATAAAGAAAAGTGCAGGAACAAGTCAAAATAAAAAATGTCAATACATCTGTAAAAATCTGAAAAGCTGAACCTCAACAGTAACAACAGCAGCAAGAAAACAGCATCTATTAAAATGGCAAGACCTAAAGAAAATATTAAACTGGCAAAATTATTTAAAAAACAACAGTCCTCTTTTTTGTGAGATTAAATATGAACTCCAGTACAATGCTACTGAATTTGCTAATTGGCATAGCCCTTCTGGAAAGGGAAGAAGTAAAATGTAGCCCCTCTGGAAAGGGAAGAAGTAAAATGTAGCCCCTGCATTTATAATCTCTGATTCATTAATATCACTTCTGGAATTCAATCTAGGAAAATCTATTCACTGTATTCAAGCATAATATCTTTATAAAACTCTTGTTATAGTTTGATTTTTAAATGCTCATTATTCCCATGTTACAGAGGAGAATGCCAAAACCCAGAGATGCTGACTTGTTCAGAATCCCACAACTAGTCAGTGCCAGATATAGATCAGACATTTTGGATGTCAACTTCATAATTATTGCTCGTGCCGACAATATTTGATCCCGTACTTTTTTGGAACATTTTCCGCAGTATGTTCAACAACAGATTCTGACCCTACAACATGTTTACTGAACATTTACTGGGCCTCTCTAACTTCTTCACATGTAGATTATCTCATTTTACTCTTGGGACAAGCCTTTAGAGTTTGGAGTTCTGTTTTTACAATGAAGAAGCTGAGTAATTCTCCAAATGTCAAATAGCTAGCTGAGCTAACAAAACAACCTAAGCAATCTTGGTGGTGGTGGTGGTTGAGTTGCTAAGTTGTGTCTGACACTTTCAATCCCATGGACTATAACACTCCAGGCTTCTCTGTCCATGGAATTTTCCAGGCAAGAATACTGGAGTGGGATGCCATTTCCTACTGCAGGGGATCTTCCTGACCCAGGGATTGAACCCTCATCTCTTGCATTGCAGATTCTTTATCACTGAGCCAGCCAGGAAACCTTAAGCATCTTACTCTTCAGAATTCTCTCTTAACTATTATATTGAATTGTCTCCCCAAGATAAACTACCCATAGATCCTGTCCTCAAAGAGCTCAAGTGTAGTCTCAGAGAGACAATTTTTTACAATTAACAATACGTGACAAAAATCCTGGAGGACACAGAGGAGAAAACTAACATAACTATGCTTTGGTCCTCATAGTGCTGATGCTGGTGGGGGTGGGGGTAGGAGGTTTTTCAGGACTATCATCATTTGTAAAGAAAGAAAGTGAAAGTCACTTAGTCGTGTCCAACTCTTTGTGGCCCCATGGACTATATACAGTTCATGGAATTCTCCAGCAATATTGGAACAGGTAGCTGTTCCCTTTTCCAGGGTATCTTCCCAATCCAGGGATCAAACTAGGTCTCCCTCATTGCAGGTGGATTCTTTACCAGCAAGACATTAGGGAAGTCCATTTGTAAGACCAATTTATATTCAAATTTGCAACTTCAGATAATCACATCCACTCTCTGAGAAGACTCTAACAAGATACCTACATTTTTACTTATTGATATAAAACTCTCTAAATGTTTTAATCTCCTTGTTTAAAAGAAAGCAGGTCCATAAATATTCATAGAAAAGTAGTAAAACAAAATGCATTAAAATGTCAACAGGATCTATCTACTGTCACCAACAAAAAGATTGTTTTTTCTTTTCTTTATGTCTCTTTGCTTTTCTACCTAGACAAATGCTATATTGGTATACTTTATATAAATTCATTGTATTAATTTACATAATGAATATTAGTGTCAAATGCATAATTTGCTACTTCTTAGAGGTTATCTCATAGTCCAAGCAAGTATTTAGCAAATGCATATTTAGAGGCAAAGGTCAGGGAGATGCCATGTGTACTTTCAGTGATTTTCCAAATCCCAGCTTAGGTTACAACCTCATGAACTGGGTAATGTGGATGCTCTCATACTGGTCTTCCTGGGAGGATTTAATCAAAACTTAACAGTTCAGGGGGAGGGGACTGGCCACAGAAACAGTACAGCAGCCCTGGAGCTGAAGTGTTGGTTGCCAAACCAAATAAGAAAATGTATAGAACTGCATCGGAAAACGTGTAATGGCTATATAAATTCAAGACGTATTATCAAGCTTTAAAAGTATGAAGTGGAGTCTCATTAGAGAAACTGCCAAAGGAATACTGCTATCCAGAGCATTCCTGTCTTTGAGTCTAGCCGTGGTATAACCACTGTTAGCCAGGTAACCCAAAGGTAAATTTTGGGTGAAGTAATTTTCAGGCCCAAATACAAACAGCAGAGATCAACTGAAACTTCCTTAGACTAAAGTGCTTACGGGCAGGACTCGTTTATCTGAGCCTCCTCACAATAGATTTTTGTTGTCATCACTACAAATGTGGGGTCAGAGGCTCAAGGTCACAGTTTTGTGAGTTGTAAAGCCAGGAAGGAAACCCAAGTAGAACTGGGCTCTTATTCATTACTGGCTGATCTTTTGCACTGAAGAAATAAATGAATAAATACTTGAAATTTGATAATCATTATTCCCATGTTTTTATTACCACCCATCTAACTCATAACAACTCCTCCAATACATTGAATAACATTTTAAAAATGCTAATTAATATATGTTCTGTGCTTAGTTGGTCAGTTGTATCTGACTCTTTGCAACCCCATGGACTGTAGCCTGGCAGACTCCCCTGTCCATGGGGGTTCTCCAGGCAAGAATACTGGAGTGGGTTGCCATGCCCTCCTCCAGGGGATCTAGGTATCATTTAAAGTTTACGAGATAATTTGGTAAACACAACCAGAAGTCTTAGAAAAAGAGAATTAAGATTCTCTGGTGCAGATAAAAGAGATAAACTGTAGATAATACCTTCCTCTATCTCCTATTTATTATTAATATATAATGTTTTTAATAACTATATGTGATTTTGTAGTTTTTTCAAATATACCCCAACTCAGTAATTCACAAGTTTTGCACCTCTCTGTTATTCTACTTTGAACTTAGAAAATTTGATAGCTCTGTTTATTGAATCTAAATGTGTCTACTATAAGTTTAAAGAAAATAATACTGCCCTATTATCTTCATAGAGTTTTCCTTACTTCTAGGAGGAGGGGTTGAAGAGAACAAAGTGCATTTTCTAATTCTGATTTTTGTGCTAATTATTAACATGAATCTGCAATTAATACACTAGGTCAAGAGGAGAGTCTTTAGCTCATCTCTGGCAAATATAAATACATAGAGCAGTGTAAATGTAGGAGAATCTCCTAGGGATCCCAGGAGTCCTTACAGGAGGTGTGCAAGTCTAGTTTTAAAAATACTGGTAAAAAGTTAAAAGGGCATGCAAAAAAGAATATAATGAGACAGCATGGAATAGAGGAAATATGGAAGCAGTTGCCATTCAAATACGTTAAAGTTTCATCTCTGTGATGTACAAACTACATTACCTCAGGAAGTTCAATTTAAAAAATTGCTATTCTGATCTAATTCTATTTTAAGAATTAAATGAGTGTATGCAAAATTCTTAAATGCAGTAGAACACAGTCGGCACCAAATATGTGAAAGTTTTCATATCTACTCTTAGATTACTAATTCAGGGACAATTATATTTACTGTAAAGAGTTATCATGAAAATTACACAAGTTTCTATGGAGAATTTCTCTGTACCAGTCAAACCCTTGGATGAATCTCTTTGTTCTTGGTTAAGCTTTTGTAGAAACATGAATTCATTTATAAAAATTCAGTTGCAGAATTTCCACATTTCCACATGGTATTCTACCTATCCACTCCAGTGAATTTTTCATTCTCTTTCCAACAAGCAAGCTCTGTTGTTATAATCTGACCTAAATAATAAATGCTATCTTGAAGGAAAAAATAATCCTTGTTCTAGAAAAATTTGGCCACAAGGGAAGTAGAAGAACTTGCTCAGGAAATCAAGCATGTTTTTCTTTGTTTAATTTCTCCGCCTTACTTTCCCTCTCAGTTCCTCAGTTCTTTTTGGCATCTTGTACTTATCTTGCAGGCTTTTTGATTCTAAAAATACCCTTATACTCTCTATACTTGGAAAGTTTATCGGATTCAACCACATTTTGATATCAGAGTGATGTCTGTAGAATGAAGTAAGTGGTGCCTTGCTGACAATGTTGCCTTTGATGCCAGGTCTGTCCTCATGGATTGTAAAGCAATAATTGCTCACTGCAGTATTGCCCCACTGGGGTTAATCACTGAGAAGAATTAGCTGTGGACACAGTAAGATAGCTGTATAAGAGCAAGCACATCTACTTGGGAAGAGGTCCTTTTTAGGACCTGCTCTCTCAGGGAAGTATTCATTTAGATTGCCTACTTTTAGTTTATAGGATTTCTCTCAAATCTACCTGCTTTGTTACTTCTAGGGGCTGTTTAAGAAAGTGCATTATCTTTTGTCTGCCCTTGATTATAATTCAAGCTCTAGGCTACATCAGTTCAATTCAGTTCAGTCGCTCAGTCATGTCTGGCTCTTTGTGACCCCATGAATTGCAGCATGCAAGGCCTCCCTGTCCTTCACCAACTCCTGGAGTTCACTCAAACTTACGTCCATCGAGTCGGTGATGCCATCCAGCCATCTCATCCTCTGTCATCCCCTTTTCCTCCTGACCCCAATCCCTCCCAGCATCGGAGTCTTTTCCAATGAGTCAACTCTTCGCATGAGGTAGCCAAAGTACTGGAGTTTCAGCTTTAGCATCAGTCCTTCCGAAGAACACCCAGGGCTGATCTCCTTTAGAATGGACTGGTTGGATCTCCTTGCAGTCCAAGGGACTCTCAAGAGTCTTTGCCATACCACAGTTCAAAAGCATCAGTTCTTCAGCACTCAGCTTTCTTCACAGTCCCACTCTGACATCCATACATTACCAATGGAAAAATCATAGCCTTGACTAGACAGACCTTTGTTGGCAAAGTAATATCTCTGCTTTTGAATATGCTATCTAGGTTGATCATAACTTTACTTCCAAGGAGTAAGCATCTTTTAATTTCATGGGTGCAGTCACCATCTGCAGTGATTTTGGAGCTCAATAAAATAAAGTCTGACACTGTTTCCACTGTTTCCCCATCTATTTCCCATGAAGTGATGGGACCAGATGCCATGAACTTTGTTTTCAGAATGTTGAGCTTTAAGCCAACTTTTTCACTCTCCACTTTCACTTTCATCAAGAGGCTTTTAGCTCCTCTTCACTTTCTGCCATAAGGGTGATGTCATCTGCATATCTGCTATTGATATTTCTCCTGGCAATCTTGATTCCAGCTTGTGCTTCTTCCAGCCCAGCATCTCTAGGTGACATAGATTTAATCAATTGTCTTTGAAGTTACTTATTTAATAAGTGAGTACTGTAGGCTATGTATGCCATACTTTCTTCTAGGCATTTGTTACAACATTGAATAAGGCAACGGCTCTGTTTCTGAAGAACCTTAGTGCAATTGGTTTTCTTCTGCTCATGTCTGAGATGTAAGGATATCTTTATATTCTAAAACCTTTTGGTTTTCACTTCCTGCAGAATTAAGTCCAAATCTCAAAAATGTCAGGCTCTATGTATTAGAGTCCTTTTAGGAAGATGACTCACTGAAGAGAAATCATTTACAAAGTTGTGTGTAGGGAAGGGTAAGGAGGAATTCACATTTGATGGTAAAGCCTTAGCCTCTATTCCTGAACTGGGAGGAAGGTGCAGCTGAAGGGATGGTCACTTTGGAACTCAAATGGCTTGGATTCAGCCTGGAAAGTAAAGAATCAAGAAAAAAAAATGTTTCAATTTATCAACCACTTCTTCTGTCTCATAATCTCCATCTGCCACATCCACTGGCAGAACCCAATATCAGGTCAGATGGTAAGCGAACATGGTATGGTGGTTCCCAAAGTCTAGTTTCCTGGAACTCTGGTGAAGGTGGAGTGTGCATCAGGAAGGGAGCAAACAGAATATCCAGCACAGAGGCCACTCTAAATTAACTCTGACTTAATTTGTCTTCTATTATAGTTCTATCCCTCTGTTTCTGTATCTGTGTTCTTAGTCATTCAGTTGTGTCTGACTCTTTGTGACCCCTTGGACTATAGCCTACCAGGCTCATCTGTCCATGAGATTTTCCAGGGAAGAATACTGGAGTGGGTTGATGCCCTCCTCTAGGGAATCTTCCCAGCCCAGGGACTGAACCCAGGTCTCGATTCTTTACCACCTGAGTCACCAGGGAAGCCCCTACTTGCAGCTATTCCAATTCTTACAAGTGTAGATAATTCTGGAGTTAAAATTCCCTTCCACAGCAAGAATTCAACATTAAGTGAATTAATATTTTGGAGTGCATTCTATATGCCAGACACATTTTCAGCCACTGGACATGATCTCTATTCTTCTGGAGCTTTCCTTTGAGTGACTGATGTCATTACAAACAGGGTTACAGTACAGTGTATAATGAGAGAAACACACAAAGAATTCAGAAAAGCTTTCCAAATACAATAGTGGTTAAGCTCAGGAAGAAGACATAAGAAGAATAGAAAAAGATACTCCAGACAGAAATGAAAGTTTGAGCATGAACCTGAAAGAAGAGAGAACACATCCTTTTGTGGAGCTTCAGACAGTTGGTACTGCAGGGCAGAGCTGAAGGTGAAAGAAGAAGAAGAGAGGTGAGCAAAGACAGGGCTTAAAGACCTTGGAAGTCACGTTCGGGAGTCAGGTTTCTGGGTAATTAGGCTGCACTTTCAGTATGCTCCACTTTCTGCAAAAATCCTGCCATAAAATGTTTGAGAGTTTTCCCTAAGCAATAAGGCTGTTTGAAGGAAAACCAAAATTTCTCCAATATATCCTGGTTCTGAAGCCCTTTGATCTGTGGTTGCTCCCTGTGTGGTTCCATTATTTTAGTCCACCAGGACTAAAATAACCAGGATTGAAAATTATCCAAATGCTGTCTTGGTGCTTTCTACCCTTAACCAGTGGGTCACCTTTAATTCAGCATAACTGCACTTTAATTCCTATGGCAATAAAGGCGTCCTCAGTGTTTGTCACTGCTGAAGCCGGTGAGGACCAGAGCATCAGCTCGTGGCTCCATTCTCGGTAATCCCTGGCCCTTACTCACCTCCCCCCCTTCCCCAGAGCTGAAAATCAAGACTGTCTACATGAAAGTTCAGGCTCTGACTTAAGGCTAGTTTTATGACATTCAATATTTCTTGAGCTATTTTCTCATCTGTGAAATCTTGAGAGTTCTAACTTTTGTACTGAAAATACACTTCAGGTTTTTAAGGATGAAGTGATTTTTTTTTAAGGGGGTTATAACATGTAAGCCCATTGCTGCCGAGGCTCCCAGGACCTGACTTTAGGGGTAGGTGCCTTTGATCCTGAGTGCAAGGTACAAAGAAGCCTTCTGGGTTGAGGTCCATGATACCGGGAGGAGGTAGGGAGGCAGTGATTCAGTGGTGGGGCAAAGCCCTTGAGTGCAGGCATTGAAGAACAACTAATTGTTATTTTTCATAATCATTCCACCTTCTTGACAAACATTGTGACTCAGTGTTTTCAAACATTTTATCAGGCAAGACTGTCCTTGGGGAGGTAGGAAGCCAGGATGATATCTGTCACTTGCAGGTTACAGGAGAATAGCACCTACATGGCTTGTGATCCTGATGGATAGTGGACCAGTGCCTTGAAGTCCATGCTTCTGTTTCTTCAGAGGGGAAGCTAACCAGGGTCACACCCTTTACTGAGATTCTCAGAACAGCACAGATGTGCCAGTGGGATCCTTGCTTTTCTCTCTGGTGTCTAGACTCAAAGGGCAGACGGCTAGATTCAGTGCCAGGATTCCACCTTGGAATAGCAAACAACTCAGTCTCCAGACCGATCTTAAATATGCTACACCTGATCTTGATCTCAGTCCAGGATGCCAGCATCTCAGGAGAATGTCTGATTACTTTTCCCAGCTGGAAGCAAGAGGATTGATATAACCAATTCAGGGCTGGGATGGAAGCTTGGGAGGACAGCATATAAGTGGGTTTGCTAAGAGGGTGAGAACTGGGTCCCTCAGTGGATTGGGAGGCCATGGAGACATCGGCAAGTCAAGCAAGCACACCCGGAAACAGGACTGGGTGAAAGCCAGACCTAAATGCTGTTTCGCTCACACATACTTCTTATAAGATCTCTGCAAACTGATGGCCAGGCAAGCTGCTGCTTCTCACATGAGTAGAGACAGGATCCATGCTTGAATCTTGGTCCTGCATGGGTGAGCAAGTAATTTGACTTCTTTAACACTCATTTTCCTGACCTGTAAATATAATATTTCTGACTTAGCTCTCTGAAAAGGTTTTATGAACTTCAAATAATATTTATCTAACATTTTTATAGAATATATAATATCATGATAAAATATCTATAGTACTACATGTGGAATCTCTATTCATCAGATGTGCACTTGCTAATTCTAAAAGATGATTTGTTAGTTGAAAAGTTCTATAAAATTATAATCTAAACTTGTCTGGGTCTTTTTTTTTTCCATTTGAAAAAATACTGCATAATTAACAAAAATATTTACTTGTATTATAATAATTTCATATACATGTGTTTGTGCTTCTTAGACTTTTTTTCCTTGTAATTGATATCTAGTCTCATAAAATTGTGGTCAGAGAAGATACTTGATACGATATCAATTTTCTTAAATTTACTAAAGTTTGTTTTGTGATCCAAGATGTGGTCTATCCTGGAGAATGTTCCATGTGCACTTGAGAAGGTGTATTCTGCATTTGGATGGATTGTCCTCAAGATATCTGTGAGATCCATTCTCATCTAATGTATCATTTAAGACTTATGTTTTTTTATTAATATTCTGTTTTGATCATCTGTCCATTGGTGTGAGTGGGGTGTTAAACTCTCCTACTATTATTGTGTTACTGTCAATTTCTCCTTTTATGTCTGTTAGTGTTTTATGTATCGAGGTGCTCCTATGTTGGGTGCATAGATATTTACGATTGTTATGCCTTCCTCTTGGATTGATCCCTTGATTATTATACAGTATCCTATCTTATCTTTTGTAATCTTTATTTTGTCTATTTACTGATATGAGGATTGCTATTCCAGCTTTCTTTTGCTTCCCATTTGCATGGAATATATTTATGCATCCTCATACTTTCAGTCTAAATGTGACTTGAGGTCCAAAGTGGGTTTCTTGTAGACAGTATATATATGGCTCTTGTTTTTGTATCCATTCAGCAATTTCTTATTGCCAAATTCAGACTTAAATTGAAGAAAGTGGGGAATACCACTAGACCATTCAGGTATGACCTAAATCAAACCCTAACAATTATACAGTGGAAGTGAGAAACAGATTTAAGGCACTAGATCTGAGAGACAGAGTGCCTGATGGACTATGGATGGAGATTCATGGCATTGTACAGGACAGGGATTGAGACCACCCCAAGAAAAAGAAATGTAAAAAAGCAAAATGACTTTCTGAGGAGGCCTTACAAATAGCTGTGAAAATAAGAGAAGTGAAAAGCAAAGGAGAGAAAAGGAAAGATATACTCACTTGAATGCAGAGTTCCAAGGAACAGCATGGAGAGATAAGAAAGCCTTCCTCAGTGATCAATGCAAAGAAATAGAGGAAAACGATAAATGGGAAAGACTAGAAATCTCTTCAAGAAAATTAGAGATACCAAGGGAACATTTCATGCAAACATGGGCTGAATAAAGGAAAGAAATGGTATGGACCTAACAGAAGCAGAAGATATGAAGAAGAGGTGGAAAGAAACAGAAGAACTATACAAAAAGATCTTCATGACCCAGATAATCACAATGGTGTGACCACTCACCTAGAGTCAGACATTCTGGAATGTAAAGTAACTGTGCCTTAGGAAGCGTCACTACAAACAAAGCCAGTGGAGGTGATGGATTTCCAGTTGAGCTCTTTCAAATCCTAAAAGAGGATGTTGGGGAAAGTGCTGCACTCAATATGCCAGCAGATTTGGAAAACTCAGCAGTGGCCACAGGCCTGGAAAAGGTCAGTTTTCATTCTAATCCCAAAGAAAAGCAATGCCAAAGAATGCTCAGACTACCACACAATTGTACTCGTCTCACATGCTAATAAGATAATGGTCAAAAATCTGCAAGTTGGTCTTCAGCAATTCGTGAACCGTGAACATCCTGATGTTCAAGCTGGTTTTAGAAAAGTCAGAGGAACCAGAGATCAAATTGCCAACATCCGCTGGATCATGGAAAAAGCAAGAGAGTTCCAGAAAATCATCTATTTCTGCTTTATTGACTATGGCAAAGCCTTTGAGTGTGTGCATCACAATAAACTGTGGAAAATTCTGAAAGAGATGGGAATACCAGACCACCTGACCTGCCTCTTGAGAAATCTGTATGCAGGCCAGGAAGCAACAGTTAGAACTGGACATGGAACAACAGACTGGTTCCAGATTGGGAAAGGAGTATATCAAGGCTGTATATTGTCACCCTGCTTATTTAACTTATATGCAGAGTACATCATGAGAAACGCTGGACTGGAAGAAACACAAGCTGGAATCAAGATTGCCAGGAGAAATATCAATAACCTCAGATATGCAGATGACACCACCCTTATGGCAGAAAGTGAAGAACTAAAAAGCCTCTTGATGAAAGTGAAAGAGGAGAGTGAAAAAGTTGGCTTAAAGCTCAACATTCTGAAAACGAAGTTCATGGCATCTGGTGCCATCACTTCATGGGAAATAGATGGGGAAACAGTGGGAACATTGTCAGACTTTATTTTTTTGGCTCCAACATCACTGCAGATGGAGACTGCAGCCATGAAATTAAAAGATGCTTACTCCTTGGAAGTAAAGTTATGACCAACCTAGATAGCATATTAAAAGCAGAGATATTACTTTGCCAACAAAGGTCTGTCTAGTCAAGGCTATGATTTTTCCAGTGGTAAATGTATGGATGTGAGAGTTGAACTGTGAAGAAAGCTGAGTGCTGAAGAATCGATGCTTTTGAACTGTGGTGTTGGAGAAGACTCTTGAGAGTTCCTTGGACTGCAAGGAGATCCAACCAGTCCATCCTAAAGGAGATCAGTTCATTGGAATGACTGATGCTAAAGCTGAAACTCCAATACTTTGGCCATTTCATGTGAAGAGTTGACTCATTGGAAAAAACTGATGTTGGAAGGTATTGGGGGCAGGGGGAGAAGGGGACAACAGAGGATGAGATGGCTGGATGGTCACTGGCTCGATGGACATGAGTTTGGGTAAACTCTGGGAGTTGGTGATAGACAGGAAGGACTGGGGTTCTGTGGTTCATGGGGTTGCAAAGAGTCAGACACGACTGAGTGACTGAGCTGAACTGAGGGTTGGTTCTTTGGTAGCCTAGGGTCTTGGAATCAGTGCTCCCACTCCAAAGGATCACAGCTTGATCCCAAGTCAGGAACAAAGATTCCACAAGTAATTTGTTATGGCATTAAGTGAGATTAAAACAAATATCCATAAATGAGAAACCAAAGATGAATCTCAGACAAATGGCAGGTAAAAAATTAGGCAAATAATAATCAAAATAATGGAATATATACATATTCATATACACCCATGAACAAAGTGAGAGCAATCCAGCAAAAATACAGTACAGCAGATTGACTGAGTAAAGGGAATAAAGGAAATCAAAAATTAT
The DNA here is from genome assembly GCA_917880005.1 of Nanger dama. Classification (NCBI taxonomy): domain Eukaryota; kingdom Metazoa; phylum Chordata; class Mammalia; order Artiodactyla; family Bovidae; genus Nanger; species Nanger dama. Next base: position 20,023,178 of record CAKJTW010000025.1, on the reverse strand, counting down.
GTGTACCAGTTAAGAACAAAACTAACTAAAGCACAAAATAGAAAACAAAACTAAAGCAAGGTGCCAACTGGGGAATGAAGCAATGAAAATAATACTAACAAATATGTTGAGAAGAAGGAGACAAAACAAAAGAAAGAAAGAATAGATATCATGGATTAAGCTTAGATAAAGCAAGTAATAGATAAAGTTAAATAGAGGTAAATAAAGAAGATTTGTATAAGTTAAAGATTAACTGCAAGGAGAAAATAACAGTAGGAAAAGCAAACAAAGGAGTAAATGTAGAAAAAATAATAATAGTTTTTAAAAATTAAAAATAAAAAAAGAGGAAAACTCCACAGAATGTCAAAAGCCCAATCTAGAGGCAAGACTTTATGACAACAATATGAAATGTGACTAAGGGGGAGAAAAAAAATCTCAAATGCTTAACTGGATTTCTTAGTGCCAATATAATAAAAAACTACAACGGGGGATGTTGGGGGAAGGAAAAAAAAGAAAAATATTCAAAAGAATCTACAGAACAAGTCAAAAAATAAGAATCGCAAATGTTTTTCTTGAGTCACTGCTGTCAGAGTTTTCCTCGCTGGCAGTCATAGTCCACCTCACCTCCCTAGGATGCCCTCCAATACTGTGCTGATCTCTGGACTTGCTGTGCGGGCAGCTCAGATTCTCATCTGGTCCTACTCCTGTGTGTTCTTGCCTCCAATGTCCACAGCTATCAGAACTAGTGCATTTTCTTTCGTGGAGCTTTCAGTGACCTTTTATATATTCCATAGACAGAGTCTGCCTAGTTGATCATATGGATTTAATCTGCAGCTTGTACAGCTGGTGGGGAGGTTTGGGGTCTTCTTCCTTACCCACGCTGCCCCTGGATTTCAAATGTGGTTTTATTTCCACCACTACATGCGGGTCATCCACTGAGGTTTTGCTCCTGCGGCTACTCTGAAGGGCTTGGGTTTGCCCCAGTGTGGGCCAGGTGTAGAGGTGGTGCAGCTGCTTAGGTCACAGGAGTTCTGGCATCACCAGGTATTCAGGGCATTTGGCAGCTAAGGCAGAAGGAAGTATAGTGCTTTAGAAGGATATGGTAACTGGTACTGGCCAATACGCTCCAGTATTCTTGCCCGGAGAACCCCCTGTCTGACAGAGAAGCCTGGCAGGCCACAGTCTGCTGCTGCTAAGTTGCTTCAGTCATGTCCGACTCTGTGCAACCCCATAGATGGCAGCCCACCAGGCTCCTCCGTCCCTGGGATTTTCCAAGGAAGAACACTGGAGTGGGTTACCATGTCCTTCTACAATGCATGAAGTCACTCAGTCGTGTCCGACTCTCAGCAACCCCATGGACTGCAGCCTATCAGGCTCCTCCACCCATGGGATTTTCCAGGCCACAGTCTACAGGGTTGCAGAGAGTCTGATACTACCGAAGTGACCCTGTGTGCATAGACGCAAAACTTTTTAGCCTGTGGCAGCTCTGCCCCAGTGAGAGTTGCGCATGAAGGTGCCACAGCTGCTTGACTTGAAGGTACCCTGGAGGCAGTACATGGACTGCCTCCACCACAAGAGTTATGACCCTATTAGTCTTTTTTCAAGCCTTTGGAGCTGGCCATCAGAAGGCCTCTTTGGACAGTCTTTCTCTGCAGCTCCACCCATTCAGGAACTGGAGTCATTCTCTGTAGTTCAGTGTGCCAGTCGTTTGATGGCCCAGCCTCTCTATTGTTCAGCTGCTGCCCTGTGGCATATGGGGAGAGAGATGCTATGGTGATAGCTCCACTCCCTACACATGACTCAGCAGTATCGTCTTGATGCCATGGCTGCCTGGCTTTCCTCCACTGGCATTTCCCACCACGATCTCCTCCCTCACATGCCCTCAATCTGTCTCTCTGCAGTCAATAGCAGCCCTCGCCCTAGGATTACTCCACAGTCCCTAAACTCCAGCTCCTAACTGCTGCACCTTCCAAGGGACCAGCGTTCCTGTCCAGGGTATGTATGGCTGAGGCAAGGACTGTCTGATTCTCATTCCATTTAGGCTGCCACAGATCTGCTGTTTCACTCTTAGCCTTAAATGTTTCTCCTCTGACTCAGACAATTGCCCTGGTATGGGGATTAGACCACTGCTTCAGGTCCCCGTCCCGCTGAGGGCAGGTCCAGTTCTACTAACACTCCTGTTTCCCCCTAGTTCCTTCATCCTGCCGAGTTTTGTGTGGTTGTATATGTTCCTTTCCTCTGGTCAGGTCCTCCTGTCCACTCTCAGCTGGTGTTCTGCATGCACGTCTGTGTCTGAAGGTGTATTCCTAATGTATCTGTGGAGAGAGATGTACTCCACATCCACCTACTTCTCTGAAATCTCGTTCTCCTGTTTATCTCCTACTTGTATTATAATACTTTCAGATAAGGTAGCCTGAATTTTTACTCATTTTGTAGTTATGTTATTGAACAGCTTTGGTCTCCTGTAATGATTTCTCTAAGTATTCAATTTTACTTTACTTTTACTTTCGGATAGTAAAGCTCAGGCCCATGTGAACCACAGCAAATGTCTGAAAATTCTGATGGTATAGTAGAATATAGTTTTCATTTCTGATTATTTCTGATAGTCTTGCTTCATGTGGTAGTGGTGGTTTAGTTGCTAAGTTGTATCCACTTTTGTGACTCCATGGCCTGTAGCCCACCAGGGTCCTCTGTCCATGGGCTTCTCCAGGCAAGAATACTGGAGTTGGTTGTCATTTCTTTTCCACTTGCTTCATGTGCCATTACATAAACTTGAAATTGTCCTCTACAAATATTCCAGAGGCATATTTTACTCATCCATTCTTTCATTTATGCATTCCATACATATCCACTAATTTGACCCCTTATGAACTGGGCATTAGTTGGTTGATAGTGATAGAAATTAAAATCTGACATGGTTTCCATTAGAGTCCATGTTCTAGTGGAGGAGATATCCACAATTAAGAAGAAAGTTGCCATGTAAAATGATATTAGAAGTGGAAGCTAAGGGAAATGTGGAAGCATGATTTCTTACTTTCATAAATGTATTTTTTGACAGCAGAACCCCAACAATTTTGTTGTACTTGAAAAGTCTTTAAGAACCTCATAATCTGCTTGACAGAGAAAGAAATGCCTTGTATGTACAAATTACAACAAAAACTGAAATATAAATATTCCTTAGCATCAGAAGTCAAGACAAAGTTAACAATTCGTTTCTGATATCCTACTATTGCCATAATTTTTTGAATCATAATTTTGAGTTTTGTTTATTCTTATTTTTGTAAGACCTCTTTCATCCCTTCCCCCAATAATCTGTGAGGTTTTCATCTTTTGAATCATTTAAAAATAACAATCACAACTTATTTTTCAGGATAATATCATAGAAGACAAAATTGTGTTAACCACTGGAACAAAACAATATCCTAGGCATTCTTTGTAATGTGACTTATCATTACTAATTTGTATATCTAATAACTTTCTCATATGTATCAACTCACCAATATTTTAGACATTTCTTTTACTAATGTTTTTTCTGTTTCATCTATTCATTCATCAAAATTTATTGGTACACCCATTCTGTGAGTCCCCTTCTCCAGCTGGGAGATTATAAGACTGTATATATGTATATATGGTTTGCCCTTGACAACACAGGGACAGTTACAATGAACAGTTAAAATGAAATCCAAGTATAACTTTATAATTGGTCCTTAGCATATGCCATTCTGTGTCTGCAAATTCAACCAACTGTTTGTGAGAGCAACACAAACTTCATGACAGGCCCTATGGGACCACAGCTCTGATTTCCTCAGAAAGTAAGTTTCAGTTTCCCCAAAACTAGCTCAGCACACAAAAGCCAATCAACTGGCAGCCTGGAAAAATCAAATCAAGCCCGGGAAAAGAGAATCAATCAGGACCAGCGGCCAGCCCGGGAAATGAGAGCCAGTTAAAACTCAACACCTAACCCCTCACCAGAGGGTGACCAATCAGACCCAGAGACTCCCATTTTTCAAATTTTGCACTTGAGAATACCCTATATAAGCAATGTAACCCAGAGCTCAGGGCTCCTTCGTATAGCCACTGCCTCGGTATCGGTGGGAGCCCCAGCTTTAAAAACTCTCTTGCTTTTGCATCGGATATCGGCTCCCTGGTGGTCATTGGGAGATTTTGTGACTTGGGCATAACATGTGGGTCATGTAGTACTGTGGTACATATCCTTCAGGAAAAAATCCATGTACAAGTAGACTTGTGGATTTCAAACTTGTGTTGTTCAAGAGTCAGCTGCACACACATGCCTTCAAATACATGCCTTCAAATAAATAATAGTCTAGTAGCATGGCACCCCACTCCAGTACAATCCCATGGAGAGAGGAGCCTGGTAGGCTGCAGTCCATGGGGTCACGAAGAGTCGGACACGACTGAGCAACTTCACCTTCACTTTTCACTTTCATGCATTGGAGAAGGAAATAGTAACCCACCCCAGTGTTCTTGCCTGGAGAATCCCAGGGACGGGGAAGCCTCATGGGCTGCCATCTACGGGGGCGCATAGAGTCGGACATGACTGAAGTGATTTAGCAGCTGCAGCAGCAACAGCAACAGCATAAACAGCAAGTTCACAAGAGAGTAAACTATCTTTGCTAAATGCTGAATGAATTAAATGGTTCATTAAAAAAATAAAGTAGTGAGAGAAGATTCAGAATTCCAGAAATAGACATTAATCAAATGAATTTGTGAAAAACTATGGGCTTAAAAGATGTAGGTTTGATCCATGGATTGGGAAGATCCCCTGCAGAAGGGTGTGGCAGTCCACTCTAGTATTCTTGCCTAGAGAATCTCATGGATGGAGGAACCTGTTAGGCTATAGTAAGTCCATAGAATCATACAGAACTGGATACAACTGAAGTGACTGAGCATGTACGCAGGCACACCCAATATATTAAAATCAGATATTACATATGAGCAGTGAAGACTTCTGCTTTAAACAGTGTTTTCTTCACTTGGTCACGAATGACTCTTTGTGACCCCATGGACTGTGGCCCTCCAGGCTCCTCTGTACAGAGAATTCTCCAAGCAAGGATATTGAAGTGGGTTGCCATTCCCTTCTTTGGGGATTCTTTCCAACTCAGGGATTGAACCCAGGTCTCCCCCACTGCAGACAGATTCTTTACCATCTGAACCACCAGGGAAGCCCCCACCCCCCACCTAAAAAAAGATTTGTCTATAGGCAAGCTAATTTGCAATTTTTCTTAGTTGTGGTACTGAGAGTCAGGCTCCCTCTAGTCTTTAATAGAAATACTACAAAGTTAAAAACATTAGAAAGTTTCTTGGATACAAAACTGTACAATATCTTATATTTTGTTTTTGTTTTTCCTTATTGTTAATTACATAAATTATTTTTTGAAATGGAATTGCCCAAACCTGGGGTATGATGTTCTTCTAGTTACATGTTTGTAGTGTAGTTTTATAGTTGAAAGAGTAGTTATGTGGCATATGGCCAAAGAGTCACCAAAGCCTGTGCATTCAATTGCTCAAACGTCCCTTGGCACATTGGCTTGAAAAGGAAAATAGGCTTATACTGAAAGTAAAAGAACCTGATAGAAATACCAGGTCCCTAGTGTTCCAAAACACATGCTTATTCAACTCTACAACAAGTGAAAGTGCTCAGAGTCATGTTAATGCTGAGCTCCCTCATTTTCTTAAGACTCTTGTACACATGTAGATGTGTATAGTAAACACAAGTAAAAACACAAATCACACACACACAAAAAAACCCAAAAGAAAACCTGTATGAATTTTTGATATTGTGATTTATAAGAAATTTATATTGGTTCTTCAGATAACCAATATATATTTCTCACTGTTTTTAAAATCCTTGAAATTTCCTGTGATAAAAGCAATAAAAGTGTCTTTTGTTATGGTAATAAGGTGACTTCTGGAAACTCTAGGTAACCTAAGGACAGGGGAGAAGGTCTGATTGCCAGGGGAACCAACATGTATTAGAGGGTTGGAACTTTTAGTCTTCTCCACCCCACCCCCAATTCTGGGGAAGGAAGATAGGCTGGAGATCAAATTCAATGGCCAAAAGCCAATGGCTCAACCAATTGTGCCTATGTAAGGAACCTTCCACAAAATTCCCAAGGAAAAGGGTTTGGAGGGCTTCTGGGTTGGTGAACACTTGGAGATTTAGGGAGAGTGGTATACTCAGAGAGAATGTGGAAGCTCCATGCCCTTTTCCTACCCACTGCTTGAAGCGTCTTGTTCATCTGACTGTTTCTGAATTATATCCTTTTGTAATAAACCAGCAATCTAGTGAGTAAATGCGTGTCCTGATCTCTGTGTGAGCCATTTGAGCAAATTAATTTAACCCAACAAGGGAGACTTGGAATCTCTGATTTGTAGCCAGTTGGTCAGAAGTATAGGTAACATCCCGAACTTATAACTGACGTCAAAAGCAAGGGAGGGAGGGCAATCTTGTAGGACTGAACTGTTAACGTGTGGAATGTGACACAATCTTTGGGTTGGTGTCAAAGAATTCACTTGACTGGGTGGGGGTGGGAGAGGAGGGGTTAACCTCATCCTTATGAATTAAAATTTGGATCTAGACACTATTAGAATACAAATCACCTAATACCTATTATTTATTTTTTTAATACTTTATTCTACATTACAATACTGTATTGTTTTGCCATACATTGACATGACACGGTCTCCCAATGCCGAAGCCCCCTACCACCTCCCACCCCATATTATCTCCCTGGATCATCCCGTGCACCAGCCCCCAAGCATCCTGTATCCTGTATTGAACATAGACTGGTGCTTTGTTTCTTACATGATAGTATACATGTTTCAATGCCATTCTCCCAAATCATCCCACCCTCTCCCTCTCCCTCAGAGTCCAAAAGTCCATTCTATACTTCTGTGTCTCTTTTGTTGCCTCACATAGAGGGTCATCATTACTATCTTTCTAAATTCCATATATATGTGTCAGTATACTGTATTGGTGTTTTTCTTTCTGGCTTAATTCACTCTGTATAATCGGCTCCAGTTTCATCCATCTCATTAGAACTGAGTCAAATTTATTCTTTTTAAGGGCTGAGTAATACTCCATTGTGTATATGTACCACAGCTTTCTTATCCATTCATCTGCTGATGGACATCTAGGTTGTTTCCATGTCCTGGCTATTATAAACAGTGCTGCAATGAACATTGGGGTACATGTGTCTCTTTCAATTCTGGTTTCCTCGGTGTGTATGCCCAGCAGGGGGATTGCTGGGTCATAAGGCAGTTCTATTTGCAATTTTTAAAGGAATCTCCACACTGTTTTCCATAGTACACTCTCCGACATAAATCACAGCAGGATCCTCTATGATCCACCTCCCAGTATAATGGAAATAAAAGCAAAAATAAACAAATGAGATCTAATTAAAATTAAAAGCTTCTGCACAACAAAGGAAACTATAAGCAAGGTGAAAAGACAGCCTTCTGAATGGGAGAAAACAATAGCAAATGAAACAACTGACAAACAACTAATCTCAAAGATATACAAGCAACTTATGCAGCTCAACTCCAGCAAAATAAACGAACCAATCAAAAAATGGGCCAAAAGAACTAAATAGGCATTTCTCCAAAGAAGACATACGGATGGCTAACAAACACATGAAAAGATGCTCAACATCACTCATTATCAGAGAAATGCAAATCAAGACCACAATGAGGTACCATTTCACACCAGTCAGAATGGCTGTGATCCAAAAGTCTGCAAGCAATAAATGCTGGAGAGGATGTGGAGAAAAGGGAACCCTCTTACACTGCTGGTGGGAATGCAAACTAGTACACCTAATACCTTTTAAAGCATACACTTTAACTAAACACTTTGGTGCCTTCCCTCATAAGCTCCCTTCAGAACTAAGTCTTCCTGTGATAACATTGACCGCATGCTAGTATTGCATGCGTGCTGTCAATTCAGTCCTGTAAAACTCCTTGCGACCCTATGAATTGTAGCCTGCCAAGCTCCTCTGTCCATGCGATTCTCTAGGCAAGAATACTGACGTGGGTTGCTATTTGCTTCGCCAAGGAATCTATCCCACAGAGATCAAACCCACCTCTCTTATGTTTGCGGCTTTGACAGGTGGGTTCTTTACCACTAGCGCCATCTGGGACGCCCATGGAGTATTGCATGCTGCTGCTGCTGCAAGTCGCTTCAGTCGTGTCCGACTCTGTGCGACCCATAGATGGCAACCCAGCAGGCTCCTCGGTCCACAGCATTCTCCAGGCAAAAATACTGGAGTGGGTTGCCATTTCTTTCTTTGGAGCATTGCATAACTCTAGTATAATACCCACTCTCATGGAGTTATTATTATTATTGGTTATTATTAGTAGTAGTTACTATTCAGTGTTGGCAATAAGGAGTTCATGATCTGAGCCACAGTCAGCTCCTGGTCTTATTTTTGTTGGATGTATAGAGCTTCTCCATCTTTGGCCGCAAAGAATATACCAGTCTGATTTTGGTGTTGACCATCTGGTAATGTCCATGTGTAGAGTCTTCTCTTGTGTTGTTGGAAGAGGGTGTTTACTATGACTAGTGCATTTTCTTGGCAAAACTCTATTAGTCTTTGCCCTGCTTCATTCGCATTCCAAGGCCAAATTTTCCTGTTACTCCAGGTGTTTCTTGACTTTCTACTTTTGCATTCCAGTCCCCTATAATGAAAAGGACATCTTTTTTGGGTGTTATTTCTAAAAGGTCTTGTAGGTCTTCATAGAATCATTCAACTTCAGCTTCTTCAGCATTATTGGTTGGGGCTTAGACTTAGATTACTGTGATATTGAATGGTTTCCCTTGGAAATGAACAGAGATCATTCTGTCATTTTTGAGACTGCATCCAAGTACTGCAGTTTGGACTCTCTTGTTGATCACGATGCCTACTCCATTTCTTCTAAGGGATTCCTGCCCACAGTAGTAGATATAATGGTCATTAGAGTTAAATTCACCCATTTCAGTCCATTTTAGTTTGCTGATTCCTAGAATGTCGATGTTCACCATTGCCATCTCTTGTTTGACCACTTCCAATTTGCCTTGATTCATGGACCTGACATTCCAGGTTCCTATGCAATATTGCTCTTTACAGCATCGGACCTTGCTTCTATCACCAGTCACAACCACAATTGGGTATTGTTTTTGCTTTGGCTCCATCCTTTCATTCTTTCTGGAGTTATTTCTCCACTGATCTCCAGTAGCATATTGGGTACCTACTGACCTGGGGAGTTCCTCTTTCAGTATCCTATCATTTTGCCTTTTCATACTGGTCATGGGGTTCTCAAGGCAAGAATACTGAAGTGGTTTGCCATTCCTTTCTCCAGTAGACCACAGAAAGTAGGGAAAACCACTAGACCATTCAGGTATGACCTAAATCAAATCCCTTATGATTATACAGTGGGAGTAAGAAACAGATTTAAGGACTAGATCTGATAGATAGAGTGCCTGATGAACTATGGAAGGAGGTTCGTGACATTGTACAGGAGACAAGGATCAAGATCATCCCCATGGAAAAGAAATGCAAAAAGGAAAATGGCTGTCTGAGGAGGCCTTAAAAAGAGGTTTGAAAGGAGAAGAAAAGTGAAAAGCAAAGGAGAAAAGGAAAGATATAAGCACCTGAATGTAGAGTTCCAAAGAGTAGCAAGAAGAGATAAGAAAGCATTCCTCAGTGATCAATGCAAAGAAATAGAGGCAAACAACAGAATGGGAAAGACTAGAGATCTCTTCAAGAAAATTAGAGATACCAAGGGAACACTTCATGCAAAGATGGGCTCAATAAAGGACAGAAATGGTATGGACCTAACAGAAGCAGAAGATATTAAGAAGAGGTGGCAAGAATACATAGAAGAACTATACAAAAAATATCTTCATGACCAAGATAATCGTGATGGTGTGATCACTGACCTAGAGCCAGACATCCTGGAAAGTGAAGTCAAGTGGGACTTAGGAAGCATCACTATGAACAAAGCTAGTGGAGGTGATGAAATTCGAGTTCAGCTATTTCAAATCCTGAAAGATGATGCTGTGAAAATGCTGCACTCAATATGCCAGCAAATTTGGAAAACTCAGGAGTGGCCACAGGGCTGGAAAAGGTCAGTTTTCATTCCAATTCCAAAGAAAGGCAATGCCAAAGAATGCTCAGACTACTGCACAGTTGCACTCATCTCACATGCTAGTAAAGTAATGTTCAAAATTCTCCAAGCCAGGCTTCAGCAATACATGAAATGTGAACTTCCAGATGTTCAAGCTCATTTTAGAAAAGGCAGAGGAACCAGAGATCAAATTGCCAACATCTGCTGGATCATAAAAAAGCAAGAGAGTTCCAGAAAAACATCTATTTCTGCTTTATTGAGTATGCCAAAGCCTTTGACTGTGTGGATCACAATATACTGTGGAAAATTCTGAAAGAGATGGGAATACCAGACCACCTGACCTGTCTCTTGCAGGTCAGGAGGCAACAGTTAGAACTGGGCATCGAGCAAGAGACTGGTTCCAAATCAGAAAAGGAGTATGTCAAGGCTGTATATTGTCACCCTGCTTATTTAACTTATATGCCTAATACATCATGAAAAATCTGGGCTGGAAGAAGTACAAGCTGGAATCAAGATTGCCAGGAGAAATATCAATAACCCCAGATATGCAGATGACACCACCCTTATGGCAGAAAGTGAAGAGGAAAGTGAAAAAGTTGGCTTACAGCTCAACATTCTGAAAACGAAGTTCATGGCATCTGGTCCCATCACTTCATGGGAAATAGATGGGGAAACAGTGGAAACTGTGTCAGACTTTATTTTCTTGAGCTCCAAAATCACTGCATATGGTAATTGCAGCCATGAAATTAAAAGACGCTTAGTCCTTGGAAGAAAAGTTATGACCTACCCAGATAGCATATTGAAAAGCACAGACATTACTTTGCCAACAAAGATTCGTCTAGTCAAGGCTATGGTTTTTCCAGTGGTCATGTTTGGATGTGAGAGTTGGACTGTGAACACTGAGCACCGAAGAATTGATGCTTTTGAACTGTGATGTTGGAGAAGACTGTTGAGAGTCCCTTGGACTGCAAGAAGATCCAACCAGTCCATTCTGAAGGAGATCAATCCTGGGATTTCTTCGGAAGGAATGATGCTAAAGCTGAAACTCCAGTACTTTGGCCACCTCATGTGACGCATTGACTCACTGGAAAAGTGTTTGAATCTGGGAGGGATTGGTTATGGGAGGAGAAGTGAAGGTCAGAGGATGAAGTGGCTGGATGGTATCACTGACTCCATGGACGTGAGTCTGAGTGAACTCCGGGAGTTGGAGATGGACAGGGAGGCCTGGTGTCTATGAATCATGGGATCGCAAAGAGTTGGACATGACTGAGCGACTGAATTGAACTGAACTGAATTCACTGTTGACTGCTGCTATCATAGCACTAATTGTTTGAGTGGGCTTTCAGGGGAACAAATGCATTAGAAAGGAACAAAGTACTTAGATTTACATTAAAAATTGTTAAATTATTTATACCTGATGGTCTGTGTGTTTCCCTTATTTAGTGCGTAGAGATCTTTAAGATGCTTAAGATAAGAAGTGAGGGAACAACAGGGCTAGTTTTAGACTGTGTTGATGACATCTAGTGTTCTGGGACAACTCTTGGCTCACAGAAAAATCAGAAATCATAAATAATCTTACATTTGCTCAGAAAATTTCTACATATAATTTAGAACTCTTTTTTTTTTTACTAGAAAATTCACTCATATTGTGGAAAATGTCTTTACAGTGAAGACTTCCCTAATAAGTACTTTTTGATTGCTTAGTTTTCCAACCAGTAAAATAGCCAAATCATTATGGTATATTCTTTCAAGCAGTTACAAAAATAAATAGGTTCACTTCAGTCTCTTAACAAATTGTCCTTATGTTTAAAACATATATTAAAAAATGTTGGATGGTGAGATCTTTAAGGAAACTATTTGGTTTCCCCTTTTTGACTCAAATAGATTTGGCCATTTCTGCAGCACAGCACTTCCGTAAATATGCTTCTAAATATGAGAAATTTTTTTCCTAGATAGCTTTGAAACTGATCTTGAATGCAGTATCAGACAATTTTTCATTTGTTTGTTTGATGGTTCTTTTTACTGTTTTGCTCCTAGTCAAGACAACTCTCTTTTTAACTCCAAGACTTCTGACAATTTGCCTTTAAAATTTGCATGCTTGGCTTTAAAATGTTGCTGAAAAAGAGTTTCATGCTGTAATTGTTTTTCTTTTTCACACAGCAGATACTGGAATTTTGTCTAATTTGCATCTGCCCAATAATAAAACCTATACTTTAAATAAACATCTCAGTATATCCTATGGTTTTATGTTGATGATTGCTGCTTAGCACTGAGTCACTAATCCTGGTTGAGAAGAATAATACTATCTTTGCTTTCAAGGTTTTTTTTTTTTTTTTTTTTTTTTGCTTGTTTGTTTGTGTGAAGCTTCAGGGAGTAGACAAAAAGGCCAAGTTTCCTAATAATCCAGAATAACTTCCTTCCATTCTACTTTCCATCTCTTTTCTAGATACATTTCTAATATACATGGGCTATGAGGAAGAACTGTCATCATCTCTAGAATGAGGGTTCTCAGAGTATAACAGAAGTCATCTTATTCTAATAGACATGAGACCATGTGCTAATAGGCTGGCAATGTGAGCAAATTAAAAAACTGAAAAGAGGGAATCACTTATGGATTGAGGAGGGGGAAACAGAAGTCTTCAAAGAGGAGGAGACAATTTAAAGTGGTTTTGGAAAATTAGTTTCCCAGGTTAGAAAAAGGAGAAAAATAGAATATCCCATTGAGAATAAATATTATCATCACAGTGAGAAGAAAGGGACTAGCTATTTGAGTGAAGACTGGTAGCCTAATGTGATGTGGTTAGAGCAGCAGGTTTCAATCTTGGTTGTGATCAGAATCACCTATTAGGTTGTTTGTGGGCTACACACTAGATCTACAGAATCATGTACCCCAGGGATACAGGGGTAAGACCTCCATATGTGGGTTATTTACAGAGCCTCACAGTTATTTGTATTTGCTGACAAGACTGTGAGTAACAGGAATGCAAGATAAAGTACCTTAAAGAATGTGAAGTACTATGCAGATGGCAGGTCAGGCCAGACTGGAAATTTTGAATGCCCAAGTATATATTTTGGCTGTATTCTTAATTGTTCCTAAATTCGCCTGACCATAAGAATTCTAAGGATCCTGATAAAAAGTCAACTTTTTTGGTCCCAGTCCAAACCTACAAAATAAGAACAGACAAGGGAAGAGGCCTGGAGGTTTTTCTTTCTTTCTCCCTTCCTTTCTTTCTTTTTTTTTTTTTTTTTTGTTATAGACTGCATGTTTATGTCTCTCCTCCACCCATCAAATTTATATGTTGAAGCCTAATCCCCAGTGTGACATTTTCTGGAGATGGGGCCTTTTGGGAGATAGTACTCATGATGGGATTAGTGCCCTGCTTATTTAACTTCTATGCAGAGTACATCATGAGAAACACTGGGCTGAAAGAAGCACAAGCTGGAATCAAGATTGCTGGGAGAAATATCAATAACCTCAGATATGCAGATGACACCACCCTTATGGCAGAAAGTGAAGAATATTTAGTTCAAGTTTAGCCTCTTGATGAAAGTGAAAGTGGAGAGTGAAAAAGTTGGCTTAAAGCTCAACATTCAGAAAACAAAGATCATGGCATCTGGTCTCATCACTTCATGGGAAATAGATGGGGAAACAGTGGAAACAGTGTCAGACTTTATTTTTCTGGGCTCCAAAATCACTGCAGATGGTGACTGCAGCCATGAAATTAAAAGACGCTTATTTCTTGGAAGAAAAGTTATGACCAACCTAGATAGCATATTCAAAAGCAGAGACATTACTTTGCCAACTAACGTCCGTCTAGTCAGGGCTATGGTTTTTCCAGTGGTCATGTATGGATGTGAGAGTTGGACTGTGAAGAAGGCTGAGCACCGAAGAATTGATGCTTTTGAACTGTGGTGTTGGAGAAGACTCTTGAGAGTCCCTTGGACTGCAAGGAGATCCAACCAGTCCATTCTGAAGGAGATCAGCCCTGGGATTTCTTTGGAGGGAATGATGCTAAAGCTGAAACTCCAGTACTTTGGCTACCTCATGTGAAGAGCTGACTCACTGGAAAAGATTCTGATGCTGGGCGGGATTGGGGGCAGGAGGAGAAGGGAATGATCCAGGATGAGATGGCTGGATGGCATCACTGACTTGATGGACGTGAGTCTGAGTGAACTCTGGGAGTTGGTGATGGACAGGGAGGCCTGTTGTACTGCAATTCATGGGGTCACAAAGAGTCGGACCCTACTGAGCAAATGAACTGAACTGAACTGAACTGAAGAGATAGCTTGCTTCTCTCACTGTTTGCCATGTAAGGACACAAGGAGAAGATGGCCACCTGAAAATCCAGTCCCTCCCTAGGAACCAAATCTGCCAGCACCTTGATACTGGACTCAGTCTTGGATCAGTCTTCCAGAACTGCGACAACAATTATTTGTCTTTTAAGCCAACCAGTTTATGGTGATTTCTTATAGCCATTTGTTATAGCACCTTGAGTAAAACTCCCTTCTTTCCTCCACTGTTTTTCTATATTTCCCTTACTTTCAAAAGAATGCAGGTGATTTTCATGATTATTCATGCTGGGAAATTCTTTTTCCCAGTCTTTTGGGAGTCATTTAGACTTCATCAGAGTGAGATTTTCATAAAGATCATCCTAGTAGAAATTAATTTCTTGAGGAAAGGAATGAGATTTAACTGGGGGAGATGAAATAAAGGCTTGCTATATAATTTGAGGGCTAGGTGATTAATGGGGACCTTGATTGGTTCACTTTTCAGCTTTTAGTGTGAAACTATGTCCAACACATACCTGGTGCTCAGAAATGTGTTAAAATAATGAAACAGAGGTACTATTTTAAAGGGCGTTTTAAGAGGTGAAATAATGAGGACTTGATGAGAAACTGAATCTAGAGTGGGGAACAAGCCCAGAGCATCATTTTGAAATTTCTAGCATAAAATGTTTGATGAGTGGTAACACCACACATTGAGACAAGATCAAGTGTTATTCCTTAGATTCAAACTTGAGAAAAAGACTGTTCCTTAAAAAGCAAAAAGTTATCAGCAAATGACTTTGTTTAAACACTACAGCCTCTCATATAATTCCTCTCCCCTCTTTATACTTCTGTCAAATCATAGCCAAACCTCCAGCACAAATCTCATACTTACACAAGTGATGCATACTGTCATGGAGTGATGAGTTATGCATTTACAGTCCACATCTTAGACTGGTAAAGCCAATTTTCACACCTGTCAGATCCTCTCCCCTTTGCTTCACTTTCCTTCTTTATTCAATAGCTCTATAATAGCTTTCATACATTAAAACAAAAGAGAGAAGGCATGACTGAATGAAATGACTGCTGTCTGATTTTGTTATAGTATCTGCTGCAAAATTCTGAGTGAATGGTATAACTTGGTGCTAGAATTTGAAAGAGAAGGACAAAACTCTAATTGAACCTAATCTTCAAATAACCAGAGCAATAAAAGAGAAATAAGGGTGGAATTTCATAGTGGTTCAATTTGAGAACTTTTGTAGCTGCTCAGTTTGAGAACTCCACATAACAATTACCTGTATATTAACAGATCATAGGTGAGTCTTGATTTTTTTCACCTCAGTGAACATTTTTCTGGCAATAAAACAAGCAGTACTATCTTTCCTTATTACGGTAAAACTGCCAGTGGGCTTCATTTAATAAAAATTAACTGTGAATAAATTACAGCATCAAATTATGCACCATGACATGACTTGGTGTGGAAAATCTAGGCAGCTTCAAGACTCCTTGAAGTTAATTCAAGCTGAGCTCAGTAGAAAAACCCTTAATTACTTCCTGGAACCTGTGGATCTATTCTCAGTTCCTGGTGCCACTGGGATCACGGTTTAGATGAATTACCAGTAAATGCTCATGAAAGACAGCAGTGGGAATGCCCTACCGAAATGGGGGTCAATTTTTTTTTTTTAATTCTTGGATTTGCCTCTCAGCTTTATTAGTAAGTGTGTCTCTACAAATTGGTTTGAGAAATCACAGCTGGATTTAGAAAATTCTACATATTGTCTTAGGAAGGAAACAGACTCATTGAGTTCTACCTCCCATGGAGAACAAGCTTCCCTTCGCTGTCATTTCTGACAGATAGTCAGCCTTTGCTTATAAATAGCTCTATGACCAGAGCTTATTACCTCCCAAAGCAGCTTATACTCAATGCAGGATAAAAATTTTAGAGACCGTATTCAAAACCTCTCTGATTTTTATCGTCTTTCTAGATCTAGTTCTGTGAATATGAACAGAATTTCCCAAATTTCTGTGATTAATAACACCTGGTGCACTTGCTAAAACTGTAAATTACCTGATCTTTTCCTCCAGAAAATTCTAAACCACAAAGCCTGAATTTGGTCTTAGGGATCTGCATTTTATTACACACATCAAATGACTTTTGCTCAGAGATCAGTTTGGGGCACTTCTCTAACCAATTCTCAGACACAAAGAGTCACCTGGGGATCCTGTTAAAATACAGATTCCGGTTTAATGAATCTAGGATGAGACCTCAGATTCTGAATTTCTAAGGAGTTCCCAGGCGATGCCAGTACTGCTGGCAGACAGACCATGCACTGAGTCTCAAGACTCAAGAATAACGTCAAACTGTCTTTTAGGATGATAGTTCTTAACATATTAGTGAAGAAAACAATTTATTGTTAACTTCTGTTTCCCTAATCACCAAACTAAAAACCTTTGATTGCTTCAGTAATTTCTCATACAGTGTAGATAATGCTGTAGTCTCCACACACTTTATTACATTCTTCATCATCTTGGTTATCTTCTCCTGGCTTTATCTAGTTTTGCTAATATCTATCATAAAATATAATGTACATTATCTAATACAGAAATGCTGGACTGGGAGAAACACAAGCTGGAATCAAGATTGCCAGGAGAAATAGCAATAACCTCAGATATGCAGATGACACCACCCTTATGGCAGAAAGTGAAGAGGAACTAAGAAGCCTCTTGATGAACGTGAAAGAGGAGAGTAAAAGTTGGCTTAAAGCTCAGCATTCAGAAAACGAAGATCATGACATCCAGTCCCATCACTTCATGAGAAATAGATGGGGAAACAGTGGAAACAGTGTCAGACTTTATTTTTTGGGGCTCCAAAATCCCTGCAGATGGTGATTGCAGCCATGAAATTAAGACACTTACTCCTTGGAAGAAAAGTTATGACCGAATCTAGACAGCATATTCAAAAGCAGAGACATTACTTTGCCAAGTAAGGTCCGTCTAGTCAAGGCTATGGTTTTTCCTGTGGTCATGTATGGATGTGAGAGTTGGACTGTGAAGAAGGCTGAGCACCGAAGAATTGATGCTTCTGAACTGTGTTGTTGGAGAAGACTCTTGAGAGTCCCTTGGACTGCAAGAAAATCCAACCAGTCCATTCTGAAGGAGATCAGCCCTGGGTATTCTTTGGAAGGAATGATGCTAAAGCCAAAACTCCAGTACTTTGGTCACCTGATGTGAAGAGTTGACTCATTGGAAAAGATTCTGATGCTGGGAGGGATTGGGCGCAGGAGGAGAAGGGGACGACAGAGGATGAGATGGCTGGATGGCATCATTGACTCGATGGACGTGAGTCTGAGTGAACTCTGGGAGTTGGTGATGGACAGGGAGGCCTGGTGTGCTGCAATTCATGGGGTTGCAAAGAGTTGGACACGACTGAGTGACTGAACTGAACTGAACTGAATCTAATGCAGTTCTAACATGCTTTGAAATTGGTACTGTTTTGTTTTTCTTATGAATTAATCCAGTTTTCACCAAATTGTGCAGTTCAGTTCAGTTCAGTTGCTCGGTCGGGTCCAACTGTTTGTGACCCCATGAATCGCAGCACGCCAGGCCTCCTGTTCATCATCATCTCTTGGAGTTCACTCACACCCACGTCCATCGAGTCAGTGATGCCATCCAGCCATCTCATCCTCTGTCGTCCCCTTCTCCTCCTGCCCCCAATCCCTCCCAGCATCAGAGTCTTTTCCAGTGAGTCAACTCTTCACATGAGGTGGCCAAAGTACTGGAGTTTCAGCTTAGCATCATTCCTTCCAAAGAAATCCCAGGGCTGATCTCCTTCAGAATGGACTGGTTGGATCTCCTTGCAGTCCAAGGGACTCTCAAGAGTCTTCTCCAACACCACAGTTCAAAAGCATCAATTCATCGGTGCTCAGCCTTCTTCACAGTCCAACTCCCACATCCATACATGACCATAGGAAAAACCATAGCCTTGACTAGACGGACCTTAGTCGGCAAAGTAATGTCTCTGCTTTTGAATATGCTATCTAGGTTGGTCATAACTTTTCTTCCAAGGAATAAGCGTTAGGCCATACTAATTTTATAATCTGCCAAAATTTTAAAATCTTCTTTGGTTAAACTGCTTCTAAGGGTGGTCTTTAGAAGCTGACTTAATTTCATTTTTTGAGTATATACAGGATCTATGGGAAGATTCCCTGGAGGAGGGCATCTTCCCTGGAGTGGAGGGCAACCCACTCCAGTATTCTTGCCTGGAGAATCCCATGAACAGAGGAGCCTGACTGGCTGCAGTCCACAGGGCTGCAAAGAGTCGGACATGGCTGAAGCGACTTAGCACACATACTGATTTTATATATTATCTCTGTTAAGTTTTACATTTCTTTTATTCTTTGAGAAAATTTTCAGTGTTGATTACATCACCTGCAATAGGAATTATCCTTTCCAACTTTATTTCATTTCTCCTCATTCTTCATTAATGTCTTTTTTGGAATGCTGAAAAAAAATACAGTATTTGCTAACATGTTAATGGAGACGACTAATGTAAAATGACAACTTTTTGTTTTCTTCTTCTGCTGCTGCTAAGTCGCTTCAGTTGTGTCCAACCCTGTGTGACCCCCATAGATGGCAGCCCACCAGGCTTCCCCCGTCCCTGGGATTCTCCAGGAAAGAACACTGGAATGGGTTACCATTTCCTTCTCCAACGCATGAAAGTGAAAAATGAAAGTGAAGTTGCTCAGTCATGTCCAACTCCTAGCGACCCCATGGACTGCAGCCCACCAGGCTCCTCTGTTCTAGTGCAGTTTTTAAACAACTGGCTTTTAAAATGGCTCTACTGGTATTTCAGCTTCCGCAGTTCTTTGTTGTGTGGGATTGCTTTGCATATTGCAGTTTATTTACCATCCCTTGACACTACTCTCTAAATGCAAGTATCAGTCCCTGTACATATTCCTGAGGCTTCCCCGATGGCGCAGTAGTAAACATCTGCCAGCAATACAAGAGACACAGGAGACATGGGTTTGATCCCCGGGTTGGAAAAATCCCTTGGAGGAGGAAATGGCAACCTTTTCCAGTATTCTTACATAGAAAATACCACAGACAGAGGATCTGGCAGGCTACAGTCTAAAGGGCTGGAAAGGGTTGGACACTACTGTGTGACTTGATTGAAAACTGTCCAGCCTGTATTTTACTTCCTTTGCAGAGTATATCATAAGAGTCATTACTCAATATTTTTCTGAAATCCAGACTTTCTGTGTTGAACTAAGACCCTTACTTGTGTAAAAACTAAGATCACTGCTCTCACATAATTTAACTAATGACACAAACAACTGAGACCACCCACGTCAATATGATTGAATTGTTTGCTCAGGAAATTTTTAACCAGAAAGATAAACTTAAAAATCAGTAAATAATTTCATATTTTGCTTGAATAAATCTTTACAGACCAAACTACATATCTGAGTGAACGATTTGGAAAACAGTTCATTCACCTAGACATACATCTTGCTTATTTGAGCAACGGTTTGATAATCTAGACTTCCTTAAGTTGCTGCTTTTGCAACAATTTTAAATAATATGTCAGAAACTTTTCCCAGCCCCAATTAATTTCCTTAAATTACTTTAGCTCAGACTCCAACAGCCAAAACCTTTCCAAATTTCTCCTTTTAAGACATTATTGAAACTATTAAGGTGGTGATCTCCCTTGTTTCAATAAGTTTAATGAACTCTGTTGGTAGTCTTTGTAAGGGAGCTGACAGTGTTATTCACAAAGACTTTAAAATATTCCTAGTGGGCTTTTGATTATCTTGATTTATGAATACTGAATATTTTCTCCAAGTTTGTTAATGATTGATATGTACTTTTGCAGTTATTTAGAAGGAAAAGAAAGAAATGGAAAAAGACAAAAGAAGTATCAATGAAGATGACTGAAAAGAAATGGTCAAGAGGATTAGGTATACAGAGGAGAAAATGAAGACAAAAGAAACAAGAAAAGAAGAAGGAAATCGTTATAGGAAGTATGTAATGACAAAGAGGAATACAGAAAAAGACAAAAATATGATTAATTACCTTTTTTTTCTCCCTGGTTTTTTTTATCATGGAAATAGGTTGTGACTTGTTGTTCTCAGGCAGCATGATTTCAGCTACAAATATAGACAAGAAGGAAGACAATGAAAATAATCAAGGTATTAGGGAATAAATACAAGGACATGATTAATGACTTCACTCAAAGAAGGCTTCTTTTGCAGAGAAGGCATACTCCTCCTTTGCAGAGTTAGCTCTTCCCACCCAGTAATCTACTGAGCAGTGTTTGGGACTAGACCAGCTTGGGACCCCCAGAATGAGACACACAATGAGCTATAATTAATATTTATTAGTTTATTCAACAATTAGTTGAGGCTCATTCTTTTCGACTTTTCCTAGCCAATTTATGTAATAGTTTTTGTTTCATTATTACTAATATATATCTATTTAGATCCATACTATTCCAGGATTCTTGGGTTTCCCTGGTGGCTCAGATAGTAAAGAATGTGCCTGCAATGCAGGAGACCTGGGTTCCATCCCTGGGTTGGGAAGATCCCCTGTAGAAGGGAAAGGCTACCCACTCTAGTATTCTGGCCTGGAGAATTCCATAGACTGTATAGTCCACAGGGTCACAAAGGTCCATACTACAGGAAACTACTATCTTTTTAGAAAATTGAGATATCTACCTCTTTTCTAATTCTTTCCCCCTATAATAGAATATATTAAAAATATTGATAGTTATTTTAAAATAACATTTTAAGTGTTTAAACTCTAAAAGTGTCATCTGCCTAATGATGCATAATTTGGATGCTTCTAATGAGTAAATTTATGCAGGTGAGGAGTGTGCGGCCCAAAGGTTTAGCTCATAAGTCTAAAGGGCATGGACAGATACAAACAATTCTGAAAAAAATTATTCTGAAATAATTTTCTATAATGCAGAATAACATTTCACTTCTGGGCCTTTTATTTTTGTGGATATGGGACAGTCATTAGTCCATTCTTCATTGGCTCAAGTATATATGTTTTCATATTCTTCCTAAGCCATTGTATTATAAAGTACCCTATTCCTTCTTACAGAATCCAGGGTGAATTCTTGTTCTACCCATGGAGACCACTGTGGTTCTGTTCATTTAAAATCTTTTATTTGTTGAATATGGAACATATGATAGAAGCAAAGAGTTAATCTCAGTGGAAAACCAGTTTGTTAACCTAAGCAAACTACTTCATAAGAAGTAGATGCCACAGCTCCCCCACTGCAGAAATTCATGCTAAATGAGCCATTATAAAGCAACCAAGAGTGTCTTAAACTGTGGACACTGGCTGCATTATTACATGAGGAGTTCTTCCAAGAACTGAAAGCCAGTAACCAGATGTATGTGAGCTGGAACCAGTTTATGTGGATTTGGAATGCAGCTAAGACAGGATGCAGGCATAAAGTGAGGAAGGAGTGAATGGCAGTGAATGTAAATCCAGTATCATAAACTCAGATCTAAGCAAGGTAGACATCAGTTCCAAAAAATTCTATTCTAAACAGGGCAGACATTTTGTATGACCTTATGAATCTGAGAACAGAGGGGACACTGGTGAGAAAGATGAGTGATGACCACAAGCTAAGGCCAGAGAGCTAGTATTCCCAGCCTATCAGAGGGAGTTTAGTCTGTAGTCAGTCAAGCAGAGATTGGTATAGGTCAAGAAGTTTCAGCATGATGTTCCCACAGGCACCTGGGGTTTTGAACACTCCAATAAACCTATCATAGGCACTGATACTGCTGGGAACTATTTCAAACTCCACTTTCTGAGACTAGGTTTACCAACTGAGCTACGACTCCTTATGACCAAATTCAGACTTAAGTTGAAGAAAGGAGGGAAAACCACTAAACCATTCAGGTATGACCTAAATCAAATCCCTTGGGATTATACAGTGGAAGTGAGAAATAGATTTAAGGGTCTAGATCTGATATATAGAGTGACTGATGAACTATGGAATGAGGTTTGTGACATTGTACAGGAGACAGGGATCAAGACCATCACCATGGAAAAGAAATGCCAAAAAGGAAAATGGCTGTCTGAGGAGGCCTTACAAATAGCTGTGAAAGAAGAGAAGCAAAAAGAAAAGGAGAAAAGGAAAGATATAAGCATCTGAATGCAGAGTTCCAAAGAGTAGCAAGAAGAGATAAGAAAGCCTTCTTCAGTGATCAATGCAAAGAAATAGAGAAAAGAACAGAATGGGAAAGACTAGAGATCTCTTCAAGAAAATTAGAGATACCAAGGGAACATTTCATGCAAAGATAGGCTCAATAAAGGACAGAAATGGTCTGGACCTAACAGAAGCAGAAGATATTAAGAAGAGGTGGCAAGAATACAAAGAAGAACTGTACAAAAAGATCTTCATGACCGAGATAATCATGATGATGTGATCACTAATCTAGAGCCAGACATCTTGGAATGTGAAGTCAAGTGGGCCGTAGAAAGCATCACTACGAACAAAGCTAGCGGAGGTGATGGAATTCCAGTGGAGCTGTTTCAAATCCTGAAAGTGCTGCACTCAATAAACCAGCAAATTTGGAAAACTCAGCAGTGGCCACAGGACTGGAAAAGGTCAGTGTTCATTTCAATTCCAAAGAAAGGCAGTGCAAAAGAATGCTCAAACTACAGCACAATTGCACTCATCTCACACACTAGTAAAGTAATGCTCAAAATTCTCCAAGCCAGGCTTCAGCAATACATAAACCGTGAATATCCTGATGTTCAAGCCGGTTTTAGAAAAGGCAGAAGAACCAGAGATCAAATGGCCAACATCCACTGGATCATGGAAAAAGCAAGAGAGTTCCAGAAAAACATCTATTTCTGATTTATTGACTATGCCAAAGCCTTTGACTGAATGGATCATAATAAACTGTGGAAAATTCTGAAAGAGATGGGAATACCAGAGCACCTGACCTGCCTCTTGAGAAATCTGTATGCAGGTCAGGAAGCAACAGTTAGAACTGGACATGGAACAACAGACTGGTTCCAAATAGGAAAAGGAGTACATCAAGACTGTATATTGTCACCCTGCTTATTTAACTTCTATGCAGAGTACATCATGAGAAACGCTGGACTGGAAGAAGCACAAGCTGGAATCAAGATTGCTAGGAGAAATATCAATAACCCCAGATCTGCAGATGATACCACCCTTATGGCAGAAAGTGAAGAGGAACTAAAAGCCTCTTGATGAAAGCGAAAGAGTAGAGTGAAAAAGTTGGTTTAAAGCTCAACATTCAGAAAACGAAGATCATGGCATCTGGTCCCATCACTTCATGGGAAACAGTGTCAGACTTTATTTTTCTGGGCTCCAAAATCACTGCAGATGGTGATTGCAGTCATGAAATTAAAAGACGCTTACTCCTTGGAAGAAAAGTTATGACCAACCTAGATAGCATATTCAAAAGCAGAGACATTACTTTGCCAACTAAGTCCATCTAGTCAATGCTATGATTTTTCCTGTGGTCATGTATGGATGTGAGAGTTGGACTGTGAAGAAGGCTGAGCACTGAAGAATTGATGCTTTTGAACTGTGGTGTTGGAGAAGACTCTTGAGAGTCCCTTGGACTGCAAGGAGATCCAACCAGTCCATTCTAAAGGACATCAGCCCTGGGTGTTCTTCGGAAGGAATGATGCTAAAGCTGAAACTCCGATACTTTGGCCACCTGATGTGAAGAGTTGACTCATTGGAAAAGTCTCTGATGCTGGGAGGGATTGGGGGCAGGAGGAGAAGGGGACGGCAGAGGATGAGATGGCTGGATGACATCACTGACTCGATGGACGTGAGTCTGAGCGAACTCTAGGAGTTGGTGATGGACAGGGAGGCCTGGCGTGCTGCGATTCACGGGATTGCAAAGAGTCGGACACGACTGAGCAACTAAACTGAACTGAACTGAAGAGTAGCGCTCAGTTGTATCCGACATTTTTGACGACTCTATGGACTGTAGTCTGCCAGGCTCCGCTGTTCATGGTATTTTTTTTTTAAATTTTTTTATTTTTTATTTTATTTTTTTAATTAAATTTATTTATTTTTTTAATTACAATACTGTATTTGTTTTGCCATACATTGACACGAATCAGCCATAGGTGAACACAATCGCCCAATGCCGAAGCCCCCTCCCACCTCCCACCCCACATCCTCTACCTGAATCATCCTGTGCATCAGCCCCATGCATCCTGCATCCTACACCAAACATAGATTAGCGCTTCGTTCATGGTATTTTCTAGGCAAGAATCCTGGAGTGGTTATCCATTTCTTTTCAGGGGATCTTCCTGACCCATGGATCAAATCTGGGTCTCCCACATTGCAAGCAGGTTCTTTACCAGCTGGGCCACCAAGGACGGAAGAAAAATATTAGGGCAGAAGCAAAATATTAATACAGTTTTGGGTAGTGTATTTACTAGTTGGGGTTTAGCCTGATGGTGTGCGTAGATCATTCCCAAATGGGATTAAATAAGACATAACTGATGTCAAGATATGCGGTAATATGGTGATATGGGGTAGAGGGTGGAGAATAGTTAATAGTAGGCAGCTTCCCTCTGTGAGTATTCTGGTGGAGAGGCCATAATTCTTTCCTCATAGTTCATATTTCTAGGTCATAAGAGGAACTGTTAGCTACAATCAAATATCCTTTACCATGACTGTTACTCTGTCATAAACCAGACTACCATCTGAGCCTTCTTTTATAGTGTTTAATTAAGTTATCCCATCAACTATGTGAACTACATATTATCAGTTTTTACAGATCAAAAAAATAATGAAGTACAGAGAAGTAAACACTTTTTCTTGTCTGACTCCAGCTTCTATGCTCCTCTTCAACCTTTTTTATTTTGGAGACTTTTTTTTTAATATCTCCCATATCACACAAAGCATCTGCATAAATTCACTTCAGAAATAACCCTTCATAACATAGTAATTAGGAAATTAAGAAAAAAACAAGGTCCTATATTCTTACATAGTGATACCTGGAGGAAAGATAATTTCTGAGACTATGTCCATAAGCCTGGTCAATGATAGTAGTATATATCACTGTAAAACCTGATAGCATGATGCTGTAGTTTGATCCCATATAGATCACAAATAAGTTATATGAAGTAATTTGAATTTTTATAAATGTTATCCTCCTAGATGAAACAACAGCAGCAATCATATTCTCTTAAATCATTATGGCTGCTTATGCTGTTGTGTTTTTCATAACTCTTGACTATATAGGTCTTAATCCAGCACTAACACTTAGCAGACCATAGCAATATCTCTTCTGTGCTCTGTTTAGTGTCTAAACATTAAAGTTTTATGAATGACTGCAAATAGATATCTAGTGCCAAGGCTGGCCCCCGTTGCTATTGTTCAGCAGTGTTTGCTCTGCAGCAGTTTTCTGAGCTCTGCAAACACATCTTCCATCTGGCAGCTGGCTATGTTTTAAATTTTTCTCTGTAAAAGCCCTTAGGCAATGCCATTTCATAGATTTTGCTATTCAGGGCAAGTGAATAGCTTATCAGAATCTTCTGAAGAAGTCCTAGTGATGAGTATTATTGATGGACTACAGAAAAATTATATGCATGTATCTGAATAGTCCTCACTAATTAACAGAATCCTTGGAAAAACCCTTAAATGCAAAAGAGTCAGCTTGTTAAAAAATTATTTTTATTCTTCTCCTTGTTAATGGTGCATCGACATCTTTTGCCTTTCCCAGTCTTACAATTTAAGTATCACTGGTTACCCTGCATCTCTAAACTTAGCTGTAATCTGAGGTAAAGCTGGTCAAGTCAGCCTCCTCTACTTCACCTTTTATACAGTCTAGGAATTTATGTTGGTTCTTATCGACTCAGTATGCAGTGTGCCATGGATGGATGACATTACAGTCCATCTGAGCTTTTAGCATTACAGCATTTCAAATTCCTGGTCTTACATACCAGTGACTCATTTTCACAGAGGGACTCCTGCTTTGGATTTTCCATGTACATGAAAACAGGTCTGTGTCTTTTAATATTTACCCCCTGCCTATCTTATTCCAGGTGACTTCCTCAGAAATGGAGCCTTGTATGCATATCTACTATTAGTTGATTCAAATAGCATTTTTTTTTTTTTTTGGACAGATAGTGCTTTTAAAAGAACCGGTTTAGTTTAGTTTACTAAGAATAACACAGACTTGGATGTCAAAACTTTGGCCTTCGACCCAGTTCTATGTCTAATTAACGATTTTAAGCACCCACCAATCTAACCCTAGACGTCAGTTTCCAAATGAGTAAAGATGGGTCTTCAGAATCTGTTTGGAAGAAGCAGAAAAGTTTACTCAGATACTTAACACCTAAGAATGAAAAAAATACAGTTTTCCAACATCTGAGAAGATTGTTCTCCTTAACTATTACACCCAGATTCATAAAGGAAAAGCAATGTGCAGTGTAAAAGAAAGAAATCACTTTCTGGACTTGAATTTAATCTCATGGTAGATTGCCCTATATTCTCCATAAGTAAGACAGTTCCTAAGGTGTCCTTCAGTTCCAAGTAAGACAATAATTCACTTTAGTTAGGAAAACACAGTCAGTCAGATAATCAACTGATGTAGTCTATGATATTAACTGACTGATTTTATAATCAAGCTAGTTTGCATGACATTAACAATAATTAATATGGAGCATCAAGTTTTTACACAATTCTAGCTTCAAAGTTCATCTACTATAGCACACGAAATTCCTGCTGGAAGGTAAAGATAATCTACAACTAAACATCTCCCTAGATTAAATAAAATCTCTCTATCATATGGGAGACATGATTTAGAATCCAATATATTGGCAGCATTATAAATAGAGAGATAAACAAGTAATTGGTTTTGTGAGATAAAAGAAAATTTAAAAGTAGAAGTGTCACAATAAGATGATGCAAAAAATTTTTTTCATTTATACAAATTCTTCCTAAAAGTCAAAAGAACTAGGATCAAAGGATTTGGAATAGAATTTGAATCAATTTGGGTTCATCACATTCACATGCTACTACACATGAAATCTACAGAGAGTTATTTTAAAAACCTCATTTTATTTAAGTGTTAAATCTTCCCATGATAAAAGTGCTATGGGTCTAATCCTTTTTAAAATGTAAATTCTTATTGTGTAAAATGTGGGGAATATTAAAATGTATTAAAATAATAGTCTAGTCTTAATGAATACTAATATTGGTGGATTTTTCTTTTATTATTTTTTGTGCATTTATTTTATTAATTTTGTAAAATTAATATTGGGCTTCCCAGGTGGGCACAATGGTAAAGAACCTACCTGCCACTGCAGGAAGTACAATGATTCCTGAGTTGGAAATATTCCCTGGAGAAGGAAATGGCAATGTACTCCAGCATTCTTGCCTGGAGAATTCCATGGACAGAGGAGGCTAGGGGGCTACAGCCCATAGGGTTGCAAAGGGTTGGAGACACACACAAAACAAATATAAGAATGTATTTTTATGTCAAGCAGAGACATTATTTTGTTGACAAAGGTCTGTCTAGTCAAAGCTGTGGTTTTTCCAGTAGTCATGCATGGATGTGAGAGTTAGACAAAAAAGAAAGCTGAGCACTGAAAAATTAATGCTTTTGAACTATGGTACTGAAGAAGACTCTTGCGAGTCCCTTCAACAGCAAGGAGATCCAATCAGTTAATCCTAAAGGAAATCAGTCCTAAATATTCATTGGAAGGGACTGATGCTGAAGCTGGAGCTCCAATACTTTGGCTACCTGATGCGAAGAACTGACTCATTGGAAAAGATCATGATACTGGGAAAGACTGAAGGCGGGAGGAGAAGGGGACAACAGGAGATGAAATGGTTGGATGTCATCACCAACTCGACGGACATGAATTTGAGCAAGCTCTGGGAGTTGGTGATGGACAGGGAAGCCTGACGTGCTGCAGTCTATGGGGTCGCAAAGAGTTGGGCACGACTAAGTACTGAACATAACTAACTTTATTTAACATATGTTATGAGCATTTCCTATTACATTAAAATTTCTCAAAAACTAAAAGAAAGATTGAATTATTTTACCATGTGGATATTTATTATCCACATTTTATCATGTGTCTATTTATTATCCACATTTTATCATGTGGATATACAAAAGTTTTTAAACATTTTCGTAAAACAAATTTTGTTTCATCATACTATGCTAAGGCAAGATAGATGTTTACTGTATGAGAGACACTATTCCAACTTACATATATTAATAGATTTAATTCTCTTAATAAACATGTAAGACTGATGCTCTTATTTTTCTTAATTTATTGATAAGGCAATTGAGTTTACAAGAAGTTAAATAAGAGCATCTCTCTCACCTATCTCTTAATAAATATGCTAATATGCATACTTGCTGAGGCTTCCTAGGTGATGCTAATGGTAAAGAACCCACCTGTCAATGCAAGAGACATAAGAGATTCAGGTTCTATCCCTGGGTTGGGAAGCTTCCCTGGAGGAGGGGATGGCAACCCACTCCAGTGTTCCTACCTGGAGAATCCAATGGACAGAGGAGCCTGGGAGGCTATGGTCCATAGAATCACAAAGAGTCAGACAGGACTGAAGCGACTCAGCATGCATGCATACATGCATACATGCATACCTGCTAACATAACCATTGATAGCATTTGCTAGCAGAGGAGTCTTTATTATGGAATATTTTTAGTAGGATATACCCAACTGTCTAGAATTGTTATGGTAAATAAACCTCTAGCTGTAGGGAATAGATAGTATGTGTCATGTACACCGTTTTTAACTAATTACTAAAAGACTTCCTTTCTTTGTAAGTGATATGTGCTATGCTGTGGTCAGTCACTCAGTTGTGTCTGACTCTCTGCTGCCCTATGGAATGTAACCTGCCAGGCTCCTCTGTCCACGGGGATTCTCCAGGCAAGAATACTGGAGCGCGTTGCCATGCCCTCCTCCAGGGAGTCTTCCCACTTCAGGGAATGAACACAGGTCTCCTACATTGCTGGCGGATTCTTTACCATGGAAGGAAAAGCACACTGGGAACTTCTCCAGGGGAACTTCCTGATTCAGGAAAGGAACTGGAGTCTCCTGCATCACAGGTGGATTCTTTACCAGCTGAACTACCAGGGAAGCCCCCGTGATATAAATATAAACTATTTTTAGAGGCATTATGTGCCAAGAAAGGACCTGAGGGACTTTATTGGTGGTATCAAAACTCTCCTTGATATCCTGTTCCTTGAAATTATTTCTATGCTTGAGATTGTTATCTCCATATCAAGATTTTTATTGACTTGATTCTGATTTAACAATTCCATTCTTTGTGTAATACTAGATATTTTTAACACCTAAACTTCGGGAGTTGGTGATGGACAGGGAGGCCTGGCATGCTGCGATTCATGGGGTCGCAAAGAGTCAGACACAACTGAGCGACTGAACGGGCTGATATGTAGAGTATCATTTTCTACATTTTATAAGCAGAGTCATTTCTGTCTTCATCACAAACAATTTTTTTCATAGATGTTCACATAATTTTTTCATAGATGTTTACATAGCAAACAATCTTGGAAGATAGAATTAAAGTCTTCCTCCAAAGCAATGGATAGGCAAACTTACTATTTAGCATAAAGTAGAAAACTAAGATTATGGTATCTGGTCCCATCACTTCATGGGAAATAGATGGGGAAACAGTAGAAATAGTGCCAGACTTTATGTTTTTGGGCTCCAAAATCTCTTCAGCCATGAAATTAAAAGATGCTTACTCCTTGGAAGGAAAGTTATGACCAACTTAGATAGCACATTAAGAAGCAAAGACATTACTTTGCCAACAAAGGTCTGTCTAGTCAAGGCTATGGTTTTTCCAGTGGTCATGTATGGATGTGAGAGTTGGATTGTGAAGAAGGCTGAGCGCCAAGGAACTGATGCTTTTGAACTGTGGTGTTGGAGAAGACTCTTGAGAGTCCCTTGGACTGCAAGGAGATCCAACCAGTCCATTCTGAAGGAGATCAGCCCTGGGATTTCTTTGGAAGGAATGATGCTAAAGCTGAAACTCCAGTACTTTGGCCACCTCACATGAAGAGTTGACTCATTGGAAAAGACTCTGATGCTGGGAGGGATTTGGGGCAGGAAGAGAAGGGGATGACAGAGGATGAGATGGCTGGATGGCATCACTGACTGTATGGACGTGAGTCTGAGTGAACTCCAGGAGATGGTGACGGACAGGGAGGCCTGGCGTGCTGCGATTCATGGGGTCGTGAAGAAACGGACACGACTGAGTGACTGAACTGAACTGAAGATATTTAAAAAAAAAAAAAAGGCCAACATAGAGAAATCTAAGTAATTTAAAAGAATTACTTAAAATTTTTTAATGTTTAGAAGAATCTTAACATTAAGATGAAAATATTTAGTGAATAATACACATGAAACATGTACACATGAAAATATTTTAGTACACATGAAATTATTTTAGTATACATGAAAATATTTAGTGAAAACAGTAGTTTTGAAAAAGCTACTTTGAAATACTAATCAATAATTATGTTAGGGAGATAAAACTATTTTAATTAGATTTCTATATAACAATATTCTCTAAAACTTTTTTATTTGTAACATAGAGATGATAACTGTAGCTTTCAAATACAGTTTTTGCTTTAAGACTTAGAAAGATAATGTACACAAATTGCTTGGGACAGTGACTTATGCCTAGTAAATGTGTCATTAGAAATAGCTATTGGAGTGAAAGCAATAATTTGGAACTTTACAATGGGATCAAAATTAAGTTGTTTAAAACAGACTGCTGTAGATATATGTTGTTATATATGAGCCTCATGGTAACCACAAAGCAAAACCTATACTATATAAACAAAAGAAAGGAGAAAGAAATATAAATATACAATTAAAAAACATAATCCAGTGACAAAGGAACAGTGCAAAAGAAGAAAGTAAGAGAGAGGAACTACTAAAACAGCCCCTCCAAATTTAACGAAACAGAAATAAATACATGCCTATTGATAATTAACTGTGCTGCTGCTGCTGCTAAGTCGCTTCAGTTGTGTCCGACTCTGTGCGACCCCAGAAACGGCAGCCCACCAGGCTCTCCTGTTCCTGGCATTCTCCAGGCAAGAACACCGGAGTGGGTTGCCATTTCCTTCTCCAATGTATGAAAGTAAAAAGTC
This sequence comes from Nanger dama, assembly GCA_917880005.1. Classification (NCBI taxonomy): domain Eukaryota; kingdom Metazoa; phylum Chordata; class Mammalia; order Artiodactyla; family Bovidae; genus Nanger; species Nanger dama. The sequence continues at coordinate 19,991,630 of CAKJTW010000025.1, read as the reverse complement.
AAAGTGAAGTCGCTCAGTCGTGTCTGACTCATAGCGACCCCATCAGGCTAACGCAGCGACTGCAGCCCATCAGGCTCCCTCCGTCCATGGGATTTTCCAGGCAAGAGTACTGGAGTGGGGTGTCATCGCCTTCTCCTAATTAACTGTAAATGGACTAAATTTTACAACCAAATGCATACTGTACATGAATGGACTAAAATGAAAACAAGTATTTATATACTGCCTACTCACTTTAGATGTAGGGAAACAAGCAGACAAAGTACCTTCAGTTCAGTTCAGTTCAGTCTCTCAGTCGTGTCTGACTTTTTGCGACCCCATGAATTGCAGTATGCCAGGTCTCCCTGTCCATCACCAACTCCCAGAGTTCACTCAGATTCATGTCCATCGAGTCAATGATGCCATCCAGCCATCTCATCCTCGGTCATCCTCTTCTCCTCCTGCCCCCAGTCCTTCCCAGCATCAGAGTCTTTTCCAGTGATTCAACTCTTCGCATGAGGTGGCCAAAGTACTGGAGTTTCAGCTTTAGCATCATTCCTTCCAAAGAAATCCCAGGGCTGATCTCCTTCAGAATGGACTGGCTGGATCTCCTTGCAGTCCAACGGACTCTCAAGAGTCTTCTCCAACACCACAGTTCAAAAGCATAAATTCTTTGGCGCTCAGCTTTCTTCACAGTCCAACTCTCACATCCATACATGACTACTGGAAAAACCATAGCCTTGACTAGACAGACCTTAGTTGGCAAAGTAATGTCTTTGCTTTTGAATATGCTATGTAGGCTAATCATAACTTTTCTTCCAAGGAGTAAGCTTCTTTTAATTTCATGGCTACAATCATCATCTGGAGTGATTTTGCAGCCCCCAAAATAAAGTCTGACACTGTTTCCACTGATTCCCCATCTATTTCCCATGAAGTGATGGGAATGGATGCCATGATCTTCGTTTTCTGACAAACTACCTTATGATTCAATAATTCTGCTTCTGGGTATTTATCCAAAGAAAACAAAAGCAGTAACTTGAAAATATATATGTACCCCCCATGTTCACTGCAGCGTTATTTACAGTAGCCAAGATATGAAAACAACCTATGTGTCTGTCAATGGACAAATGGATAATGGAAATTAAATATACATATATGCCAGGGTCCAGCCCCCACAGGATCCAGGGGAACCCTAAGGAAAAATGGCATCAGTGAATGATTTAGAGAGAGATAAGGAAAGAATGTTGTAGATAAGAAAATAGAGGAAAGAAAAGGGTTATATTAATGCAGAGAGCCTCTATGCTCCAAGGGATCAGCCTGAAAAAGAGAGTAAAAGAGAGAAAGAAAGAGAGAAAGAAAAACATGGGGAGACCAAGCTTCTTTGGTGAGCGAGGCCCATTACTTTATTTTCAGAGAGGGCCTTTATACCCTGAGTTGTACACTGAGCAAAGTGAAAAATGCAGAGTCAACTCAACATTCCATCAGTATAACTTTTATCGATACCAGGTTCTCTGCTGCAAGAGTCTTATTTTTTGTATATTATCTTCTGGTTTGGAGGCCTGTTGATATTTTATGACCCCTTTTTGATAAAAGTTGGTCAGTCAGAACAATAATTTTCCCTTAAAGAGTTTCTTCTTAAATTCCTAGCCTGTGTCACCCTTAAAGTACAGAGTTAACATTTTTATGGAGCAAAGATTCAGCAGGTTACAGCAAGGAAAGAACTTATTAACTCAAAGTCTAATGTTGCTAATGCTAAGGCTACCGCTTGTTTTTTCTACATCCTGACTATATGCACTCCCAGGAACGCAATGGATAAGGTATGTGAGAATTTAGCAGCAAGCATTGGTTCAACAATGTTGCAAGAGTCTGGATAAACCTGCCAAGTAAGCTAGAATGCTAACAGGGCGTTTGAAACAGTCTTTTCATGCCCAGGAGATTTATCAACTAGAGCACTAAGTTAACTCTTTCCAGAGAAAGATGGTTGGGGACAGCCCCCTGTTAATGTCAGAAGAGTTGGTGAAAGACATAAAATAATAAGACAGACAGATTCTGGTTTGGGGGTAGATGCTCGAGCAGGTCCAGGGGTCCCTCAAGTCCTGATCTTGCCTTTGCCTGTCAGGCCTCTTTGCCTGTCAGGCCTCTTCCTAATGACCTTTGCCATTGGCGGGATTCTCCACGTTGGCTCCCGGCACACACACACACACACACACACACATATATATATATATATATATAAAATGAAATATTATTCAGCCATAACATAGTATATAATCTTGCTATTTGTGACAACATGGATGAACCAGGAAGGCCTTATGCTAAATGAAACATGCCAGACTGAGAAAGACAAATATTCTATGATCGCTCCTGTTATGTGAAATATATATCAGTGCAGTAGCTCAGTCGTGTCCAGCTCTTTGCGACCCTATGAATTGCAGCATGCCAGGCCTCCCTGTCCATCACCAACTCCCAGAGCTCACTCACACTCACATCCATTGAGTCAGTGATGCCATCCAGCCATCTCATCCTCTGTCGTCCCCTTCTCCTCCTGCCCCCAATCCCTCCCAGCATCAGAGTCTTTCCAATGAGTCAACTCTTCACATCAGGTGGCCAAAGTACTGGAGTTTCAGCTTTAGCATCATTCCTTCCAAAGAAATCCCAGGGCTGATCTCCTTCAGAATGGACTGGCTGGATCTCCTTGCAGTCCAAGGGACTCTCAAGAGTCATCTCCAACACCACAGTTCAAAAGCATCAATTCTTCAGCGCTCAGCCTTCTTCACAGTCCAACTCTCACATCCATACATGACCACTGGAAAAACCATAGCCTTGATGAGACGGACCTTTGTTGGCAAAGTAATGTCTTTGCTTTTGAATATGCTATCTACGTTGGTCATAATGTTCCTTCAAAGGAATAAACGTCTTTTAATATCATGGCTGCAATCATCACCTACAGTGATTTTGGAGCCCCCCGAATAAAGTCTGACACTGTTTCACCATCTACTTCCCATGAAGATATGGGACCAGATGCCAAGATCTTAGTTTTCTGAATGTTGAGCTTTAAGCCAACATTTTCACTCTCCTCTTTCATTTCATCAAGAGGCTCTTTAGTTCTTCACTTTCTGCCATAAGAGTCATATCATCTGCATATCTGAGGTTATTTATATTTCTCCCAGAAATCTTGATTCCAGCTTGTGCTTCCTCCAACCCAGCATTTCTCATGATGTACTCTGCATATAAGTTAAATAAGCAGGGTGAAAATATACAGCCTTGATGTACTCCTTTTCCTATTTGGAATCAGTTTGTTGTTCCATATCCAGTTCTAATTGTTGCTTCCTGACCTGCATATATGTTTCTAAAGAGGCAGGTCAGGTGGTCTGGTATTCCCATCTATTAAAAGAAAGGAGAAAAGGAAAGATATAAACATCTGAATGCAGAGTTCCAAAGAATATCAAGGAGAGATAAGAAAGCCTTCTTCAGCAATCAATGCAAAGAAATAGAGGAAAAAAAAAAAAACCAGAATGAGAAAGACTAGAGATCTCTTCAAGAAAATTAGAGATACCAAGGGAACATTTAATGCAAAGATGGGCTCAATAAAGGACAGAAATAGTATGGACCTAACAGCAGCTGAAGATATTAAAAAGAAGTGGCAAGAATACACAGAAAAACTGTACAAAAAGATATTTACAACCCAGATAATCATGATGGTGTGATCACTCACCTAGAGCCACACATCCTGGAATGGGAAGTCAAGTGGGCCTTTGAAAGCATCACTATGAACAAAGCTAGTGGAGGTGATGGAATTCCAGTTGAGCTGTTTCAAATCCTGAAAGATGATGATGTGAAAGTACTGCACTGAATATACCAGCAAATTTGGAAAACTCAGCAGTGGCCACAGGACTGGAAAAGGTCAGTTTTCATTCCAATCCCAAAGAAAGGCAATGCCAAAGAATGCTCAACTACTGCACAATAGCACTCATCTTCCACGCTAGTAAAGTACAGTTTAAATTTCTCCAAGCCAGGCTTAAGCAATACATGAACCGTGAACTGCCATAGGTTCAAGCTGGTTTTAGAAAAGGCAGAGGAACCAGAGATCAAATTGCCAACATCTGCTGGATCATTGAAAAAGCAAGAGGGTTCCAGAAAAATATCTATTTCTGCTTTATTGACTATGCCAAAGCCTTTAACTGTGTGGATCACAATAAACTGCGGAATATATATAAATAAATAAATAACCAAGCCTATAGATATGAAGAGATGGTTATCAGATGCAGGGTGTAGGAAAATGAGTAAGCTCTTATGTTTTTGTTTATTTTAAATAACTTGGAAACAAAATAAAAAGAAATAACTTCTAGTATTAGATAGACTATTTCTTTAAATAAAAAACAATCTAACATTGTCTAAAACCACTGATGTACTTATGGCTACACTCTCCTTCTCTGCCCACACATTTTCTTCTAAAGTCAGAAACTTCTAAGTTAACTAGTTCCGAAGTCACTCTATTCTTGAGAATAGAGTCAGAATTAAATGCATGTCTCTCTAATTGCAAAGTCCATGTCCTTAACTTCTCTGGAATATTACCTCTGTAGGAATCATATGTGTAATTGGAAACAACAACATAGTTCAGTTCAGTTCAATTGCTCAGTTTTGTCCAACTCTTTGTGACCCCATGAACCGCAGCAGGCCAGGTCTCTCTGTCCATCACCAACTCCCAGATTTTACACAAACCCATGTCCATTATGTCGGTGATGGCATCCAACCATCTCATCCTCTGTAGTCCCCTTCTCCTCCTGCCTTCAATCTTTCCCAACATCAGAGTCTTTTCAAATGAGTCAGCCCTTCACATCAGGTGGCCAAAGTACTGGAGTTTCAGCTTCAACATCAGTCCTTCCATTGAAGACCCAGGGCTGATCTCCTTTAGGATGGACTGGTTAGATCTCCTTGCAGTCCAAGGGACTCTCCAGAGTCTTCTGCAATACCACAGTTCAAAAGCATCAATTCTTCAGAGCTCAGCTTTCTTTATAGTCCAACTCTCACATCCATACATGACTACTGGAAAAAACATAGCCTTGACTAGATGGACCTTTATTGGCAAAGTAATGTCTGTGCTTCTTAATATGCTGTCTAGGTTGGTCATTACTTTCCTTCCCAGGAGTGTCTTTTAATTTCATGGCTGCAATCACCATCTGCACTGATTTTGAACCCCCCCAAAATAAAGTCAGCCACTGTTTCCACTATTTTCCCATCTATCTGCATGAAGTAATAGGACCGCATGCCATGATCTTTGTTTTCTTAATGTTGAGCTTTAATCCAACCTTTTCACTCTCCTCTTTCACTTTCATCAAGAGGCTCTTTAGTTTTTCACTTTCTGCCTTAAGAGTGGTGTCATGTGCATATCTGAGGTTATTGATATTTTCCCAGCAATCTTGATTCCAGCTTGTGCTTCTTCCAGCCCAGCATTTCTCATGATGTACTCTGCATAGAAGCTAAATAAGCAGGGTGACAATATATAGCCTTGATGTACTCCTTTTCTTATTTGGAACCAGTCTGTTGTTCCATGTCCAGTTCTAACTGTTACTTCCTGACCTTCATACAGGTTTATCAAGAGGCATGTCAAGTGGTCTGATATTCCCATCTCTTTCAGAATTTTCCAGTTTATTGTGATCCACACAGTCAAAGGCTTTGGCATAGTCAATAAAGCAGAAGTAGATGTTTTACTGGAACTCTTTTGTTTTATTGATCCAGTGGATATTGGCAATTTGATCTCTGGTTCCTCTTCCTTTTTAAATCCAGCTTGAACATCTGGAAGTTCACAGTTCATGTATTGCTGAAGCCTGGCTTGGAGAATTTTGAGCATTACTTTACTAGCATGTGAGATGAGTGCAATTGTGTAGTAGTTTGAGCATTCCTTGGCAATACCTTTCTTTGGGATTGAAATGACCTTTTCTGGCTGTGTGGTCACTGCCGAGTTTTCCAAATTTGCTGACTTATTGAGTGCATCACTTTCACAGCATCATCTTTTAGGATTTGAAATAGCTCAACTGGAACTCCATCACCTCCACTAGCTTTGTTTACAGTGATGCTTCCTAAGGCCCACTTGACTTCACCTTCCATGATGTCTGACTCTAGGTGAGTGGTCACACCATTGTGATTATCTAGGTCATGAGGACCTTTTTGTACAGTTCTTCTGTGTATTCTTGCCAACTCTTCTTAATATCTTCTGCTTCTGTTAGGTCCATACCATTTCTGTCCTTTATCAAGCCCATCTTTACATGAAATGTTCCCTTGATATCTCTAATTTTTTTATTTTAAGATAACTCTAGTCTTTTTGGTTCCATTGTTTTCCTCTATTTCTTTGCATTGATCGCTGAGGAAGGCTTTCTTATCTCTCATTGCTATTCTTTGAAAGTCTGAATTCAAATGGGTATATCTTTCTTTTTCTCCTTTGCCTTTTGCTTCTCTTCTTTTAACAGCTATTTGTAAGGCCTCCTCAGACAGCCATTTTGCCTTTTGCATTTCTTTTTCTTAGGGGTGGTCTTGCTCTCTGTGTCCTCTACAATGTTTTGAATCTCTGTCCATAGGTCATCAGGCACTCTGTCCATCAGATCCAGTCCCTTAAATCTATTTCTCACTTTCACTGTATAATCATAAGGGATTTGATTTAGATCAATTCTGAATGGTCTAGTGTTTTTCCTCATTTTCTTCACTATAAGTCTGAATTTGTAAATCAGGAGTTCATGATGTGAGCCACAAGTCAGCTCCCAGTCTAGTTTTTGCTGACTGTATAGAGCTTCTCCATCCTTGGCTGCAATGAAATTAATCAATCTGTTTTCAGCATTGGTCATCTGATGATGTCCATGTGTAGAGTCTTCTCTTGTGTTGTTGGAAGAGGTTTTTATGACCAGTGCAACATAACTTCTTTTAAATAAAGGAAAAAAATTGGAATTGTTATGTGCACTGCTTTTATGATTCCAATGGTACAGATAACTCTGTTTATGTTTCCAAAAATAAAATTCCTGAAGTCATTCCTTGTGTGCAATATTTTCCATCAATCATCTCAGGAGGATGAATGTCTACTCTTTTCTTCCAAATATTTGTATTGTTAAATAGAGACCTTTCTATAGTTTGAGTCAAAATTTTATAACCTCTGATGTTGTGCTCATAATAATTTTCTGATTATGTCATAACATATGAGATAAAATTTGAACTAAAAGAATAGTATATCTACATGGATAAGTAAAAGTTTGATATTTTTTTACATTGCCAAAGGCAACGTGGTTTTATTTCTTTCAAGTACACTTTTTTATTTGAAAAATATAGATACTGAGAAGATTGTGTTAATGTGAAAATAAGAAATTTTAAAAATACCATATCAATCATATTTATGAGAAGATGCATCTAAAGTAACTTTTAAGTTATTACATTTCTTCAATACAATTTTATAAATTAGTTTAAATAGAAATAGTTCTCATATTTTTAGATCTTGAGAATATGAAGTTAAAACATATTCTCAAAACATTTCAAATATATTTGAAAGCATATATTGTGCCTTGAATATAAAGTCTCATTTACTCTCAATAATCTATTAGGTAGGTATTATTATGTCTATTTTCCATGAAGAAAGCTGGTGTTCAGTCAAGGAAATTTGTACATCCTTTTATGTTTGATTTTTAGAAAAAAATATTATTTAACATTGTATTTGTGAATTTATCCATGTTGAGATATAGTTTAGGTATTTTCATCTTAAATGGTGTATTTTATTCTATTATATAAATCTACCACAATTTTTGTCTCCTGTCTGTGGATATGTTTCTGTGTTTTGTTATAGTAAATATCTCTATGCATGCCTTGTTAGTAAATATGAAGGGATTTCTCAAGGGAATATATGTACAGTTTCAACTTTACTAGGTAATGTCAAAGAGTTTTCCAAAGTGATTTATAATATAAAAATTTACTAGCAGTATATCAGAGTCTTTACTGCATCAAAATTTTCACTTCTTGATAGAGCAAACATTTTACCAGTGAAATGAGGACAATGATATTTTATGTCTACCTCAGTTTTACTCATAAAAAATATATATATTTTCACATTCTTGATCCCACTTTCTCTTTTTCAAATAACTTTATTGGCTTTTTTCCTTTTGGTATATTTTGTTATGTGAGTTAATAAAATCTAATAAAAATTAGTTTATAAAACAATAGTAATAACTAATTTATGTGTTTCAAAAAGATTGAATTAAATGTTGACCATAAAAAGAAAAGGAATGTGATTATTTGGCTATGGCTTTTAACATCCTCATATACATATTAGCCACAATTCTATCAGTAATAATAGTTGTAATTATTGGCTCTTACTTTGAGATTTGCCTTTCTTACATTACCTCTGTTGCATTCATTTATGAATAGGAAGTTTTTGTTACTGTAGTCAAGTTTTAATTATTGTTTATACTTATTGATAATTATTATACTTATTTATAATTCTTCTGTATGCTAGTCATAACGTCTCTCCTATATTTTTGTCATAAGTTTTAAAAATATTGTCTTTGTATCTGGCATGAAGCAATAATTCTATTTCATTTTTCACATTGTAATTACCAAATTATAACAACATATTGAATATCACATATGTTTGCTACTGATTTGCAGTGCCAGCTATATTATACTTCATATTTTCAAATGTGCATGAGTGTGTTTCTGGTCTCATCTCTTGGTCTATTCATTTTCCCTAGGCCTACTCAATAATGCCTTACTCACTACAGTCTAATAGGTCTTGATACTTACTAGCACAAATTCCACACATTGTTCTTTTCTTTGAAGAAAACCTTGGTGTTCTTGAATATAATTTTTAAGTTGTGTTCTTGAGGTATTAGATACCTGCGTCTCTTGCATTGGCAGATGGATTCTTTACCATGGAGTCACCTGGGAAACCCCAATATTTCTACCAATATTCATTAAATAGACTCACTGCTCTGAGTGCCTTCTTTATTAAAAAACATAGCCACATATATGTTAGACAGTTTCTGGACTCTCTTTTTTTTTTTCTTACTAGGCTTTTGTCTATATTTATCTTTATTGCTATCTTTTAGAGCAAGTTTTTAAATTTGATTTTTCTTTCTAAAGAGTGTTACCTTAGAGTTTGTCAGAAGTAGACTGGAAAACTGGTAAAGATGTGAAGGAAACAGAACAGTAAAAATTATGGGGAAGGAGTGGTGCATAGAGTATAGCTTTAGTGTGAAAACCTGTGGTAAAACTTTGCATTAAAATTTATTCTTTGGAGATTTTCAGGGCCTAGGGTAAAGAACAAAGTCACATGATGACTTTCTTGAGCTCTAGGCACTTTTGCAACCATAATCTTTATCTCTACTAATTTTTTTTGTAAATTTATATTTTATGGCTGGAATAGTGGAAAGATTAATACAGTCTAGGCCAGATTTACTATTACATATTTATATGATTACATTAATGCTATTCTTCTGAGTTTAAAGTAAAATTATACTATTTTTGCAGACTCCTAAAATTATCAAGGAGCCTTGGCATTGTGCCTACTCTGTCTTATGGGTGTCAGTATTGGCAAAAGCTGTTTTTCATGCTCCTACAGTCTTTGACACTGCTCAATGGCTGCCCAACTCTCTTATTCTATGGGCAGTGGGATAAAGAATTTCAGTTGCTGAATATCGGAAGTGAAAGTGAACTTAAGGAACCAGGGTTTCACAAAAATAGGAAAAAAAAAACAAACCAACAACAATCCTAAGAGATTCTAATATTATTCACTAAATAGTCATAGCTATTCTTGGAGCTTTACATTTCCACATAAAATTAGAATCAACATGTTCAGTTCAGTTCAGTCACTCAATCATGTCCATAGGTGTTTAATTGGAAATGTCTTAACTTTACAGACCAATCTGGAGAGGTGACATCTTTATTAAAATTCTAAATCTCCTCTATCTCATTAGAATATTATCTATTTGTACTTCACAAATAAAAAACAATCCTAAACTTTTAATGGAAACTCTAAATGCTGAATAGCCAAAGTACTCCTGAACAAAAATAATAAAGCTTGAGGTGTCACACTACCTGATTTCAAAATATACTACAAAGCAATTGTAATAAAAAGCAGTATGGTTCTGGCATAAAAACAGACATACAGGACAATGGAACATACCAGTGATGCCAGAAATATTGATCCAAATTGACTTAAGAGCTGTATATATAGAACACTTCATCCAGAAGAGTAGAATGCACTTTTATCAAGTGCCCATGATCCAGGATAGATCACATACATGCTAGGCTACATTAATTAATTAATTGGAATGAATTTAAAATAAAGACGATTTAATATTAACTCTGGTAATATTTTATCTAAGCTCACTCTATTAAAAAATTTATATTTACATGTATTAAAACTTTTATATGTGATTCATTAAAATCTGCCCAGTCTGTTGTTATCAATCCTTTTTATGCACAATGAAATAGACTAGTGATCAACTTGCTCTCACATTGGTCTCCATTGAAAAGTGAAAGTGAAGTCACTCAGTCGTGTCTGACTCTTTGTGACCCCATAGACTGTAGCCTAGTAGGCTTCTCTGCCCATTGGATTTTCCAGGCAATAGTACTGGAGTGGATCGCCATTTCCTTCTCCAGGGGATCTTCCCAACCCAGGGCCTGAACCCAGGTCTCCCACATTGTAGACAAACGCTTTACTGTCTGAGCCACCAGGGAAGTCTATTACTGCTGCTATGTAATGGTCTCCATTATGTAGAAGTAAATAGTTGTTATATGTGGTATTTCATTATTTATTATTCAGTTCAGTTCAGTTCAGTTACTCAGTCATGTCTGACTCTCTGTGAACTCATGGATTGCAGCATGCCAGGCTTCCCTGTCCATTACCAAAATCCTGGAGCTTACTCAAACTCATGTCCATTGAGTCAGTGATGCCATCCAACCATCTCATCCTCTGTTGTCCCCTTCTCCTCCTGCCCCCAATTCTTCCCAACATCAGAGTCTTTTCCAATGAGTCAACTCTTCGCATGAGGTAGCCAAAGTACTGGAGTTTCAGCTTTAGCATCATTCTTTCCAAAGAAATCCCAGGGCTGATCTCCTTCTGAATGGACTGGTTGGATCTCCTTGCAGTCCAAGGGACTCTCAAGAGTCTTCTCCAACACCACAGTTCAAAAGCATCAGTTCTTCGGTGCTCAGCCTTCTTCACAGTCCAACTCTCACATCCATACACGACCACAGGAAAAACCATAGCCTTGACTAGACGGACCTTAGTTGGCAAAGTAATGTCTCTGCTTTTGAATATGCTATTTAGGTTGGTCATAACTTTCCTTCCAAGAAGTAAGCGTCTTTAAATTTCATGGCTGCAGTCACCATCTGAAGTGATTTTCAGCCCCAAATATAAAGTCTGTGACTGTTTCCATTGTTTCCCCATCTACTTGCCATGACATGATGGGACAAGTTAACCTAAAACATGAAATTAAAAGACACTTACTCCTTGGGAGAAAAGTTATGATCAACCTAGATGGCATATTAAAAAGCAGAGATATTACTTTGCCAACAAAGTTCCATCTAATAGAGGCTATGGTTTTCCCAGTAGTCATGTATGGATGTGAGAGTTGGACCACAAAGAAAGTTGAGAACCAAAGGATTGATGCTTTTGAATTGTGGTGTAGTAGAAGACTACTGAGAGTCCTTTGGACAGCCAGGCAATCAAACCAGTCTATCCTAAAGGAAATCAGTCCTGAATATTCATTGGAAAGACTGTTGCTGAGGCTCCAATAGCTTGGCCACCTGATACAACAAAACTGACTCACTGGCAAAAATTGAAGGCAGGAGGAGAAGAGGATGACAGAGGATGAGATGGTTGGATGGCATCACCAATTCAACGGACAGGAGTTTGAGTAAACTCCAAGAGCTGGTGATGGTCAGGGAGGCCTGTGTGCTGCAGTCCAAGGGGTCTCAAAGAGTTGGGCACAACTGAGTGACTGAACTGAATTGAACTGAAGTGATGGGACCAGATGCCATGATCTTAGTTTTCTGAATGTTGAGCTTTAAGCCGGGTTTTTCTCTCATCTTTCACTTTCATCAAGAGGCTCTTTAGTTCTTCTTTGCTTTCTGCCATAAGGGCAGTGTTATCTGTATATCTGAGATTATTGATATTTCTCCTGGCAGTCTTGATTCCAGTTTGTGTTTCATCCAGTCCAGCATTTCTCATGATGTACTCTGCATATAATTTAAATAAGTAGGGTGACAATATACAGCCTTGACATCCCCCTTTCCTGATTTGGAAGCAGTCTGTTGTTTCAGTTCTAACTGTTGCTTCTTGACCTGCATACAGATTTCTCAGGAGGCAGGTTCAGGTTGTCTGGTATTCCCAATTCTTGAAGAATTTCCCACAGTTTGTTGGGATCCACACAAAGACTTTGGAATAGTCAACCAAGCAGAAATAGATGTTTTTCTGGAACTCTCTTGCTTTTTTGGTGATCCAACAGATGTTGGTGATTTGATATCTGGTTCCTCTGCCTTTTCTAAATCCAACTTGAACATCTGGAAGTTTATGGTTCATGTATTGCTGAACCCTTGCTTGGAGAATTTTGAGCATTACTTTACTAGCATGTGAGATGAGTGCAATTTTGTACTAGTCTGAGCATTCTTTGGCATTGCTTCTTTGGGATTGTAATGAAAGCTGACCTTTTCCAATCCTGTGGCCACTGCTGAGTTTTGGATTGAGTGCAGCACTTTCACAGCATCATCTTTTAGGATTTGGAATAGCTCAACTGGAATTCCATCATCTCCACTAGCTTTGTTCATACTGATGCTTTTCCTAAGGCCCACTCAACATTGCATTCCAGGATGTCTGACTCTAGGTGACTGAGCATGTCATTGTGATTATCTGGATCTTGAAGATCTTTTCATATAGTTCTGTGTGTTCTTGCCACCTCTTCTTAATATCTTCTGCTTCTATTAGGTCCATACCATTTCTGTCCTTCATTGTGGCCATCTTTGCATGAAAATTTCCCTTGGAATCTCTAATTTTCTTGAATAGATCTCTAGTATTTCCCATTCTGTTGTTTTCCTCTATTTCTTTGCATTGATAGCTCAGGAAGGCTTTTTTTTTTTTATCTCTCCTTGCTAATCTCTGGAACTCTGCATTCAAATGGGTATATCTTTCCTTTTCTCCTTTACCTTTTGCTTCTCTTCTTTTCTCAGCAATTTGTAAGTCCTCCTCAGACAACCATTTGGCCTTTTGCATTTCTTTCTCTTGGGGATGGTCTTGATCCCTGCCTGCTATACAATGTCACGAACCTCTGTCCATAGTTCTTTAGGCACTCTATCAGATCTAATCCCTTGAATATATTTCTCACTTCCACTGTATAATTGTAAGGGATTTGATTTAGGTCATACCTGAATGGTCTAGTGGTTTTCTCTACTTTCTTTAAGTCTGAATCATTACTTATTACATAATGTATAGCCAGCATTCCCACCCCAGATAGTATATTCAAAAGCAGAGACATTACTTTGCTGACTAAGGTCCGTCTAGTCAAGGCTATGGTTTTTCCTGTGGTCATGTATGGATGTGAGAGCTGGACTGTGAAGAAGGCTGAGCACCAAAGAACTGATGCTTTTGAACTGTGGTGTTGGAGAAGACTCTTGAGAGTCCCTTGGACTGCAAGGAGATCCAACCAGTCCATTCTAAAGGAGATCAGCCCTGGGTGTTCTTCGGAAGGAATGATGCTAAAGTTGAAACTTCAGTACTTTGGCCACCTCATGTGAAGAGTTGACTCATTGGAAAAGACTCTGATGCTGGGAAGGATTGGGGCCAGGAGGAGAAGGGGATGACAGAGGATGAGATGGCTGGATGGCATCACTGACTCGATGGACGTGAGTCTGAGTGAACTCCGGGAGTTGGTGGACAGGGAGGCCTGGTGTTCTTCATTTCATGGGGTCGCGAAGAGTCGGACATGACTGAGCAACTGAACTGAACTGATAGCCAGTATATTAATATGATATTAATGCTTTTTAAGAAACTATACTTTTTCTTAACCTTAATAGTAAAAAACTGACTTTAAACACTAAAATTTTTTAACAATATAAAATTATTGTTTTGAGATTTCAGACATGTGTGGCCAGGGGTATAAGAAACTTTAAACCTTGTACTGGTTTTGTAACATCTTCAGAAACTCACCCTTGACAGATATACAGCCATTGTAGCCATCTCAGTGTGCAGTGTGCAAACTAGGAGAGACTTAGAAAGCAATGCTCACATATCATTTGCCAAATATTAAATCCCATAAACTTCTTTTCACTACAGAGGAGTGTTAGTTATTCAGTCACATTTGACTCTTTGTGACCCCTAAAGCCTACCAAGCTTCTCTCTCCATGGAATTCTTCAGGCAAGAATACTGAACTAGGCTGCCATTTCCTTCTCCAGGGGAACTTCCCAACCTAGGGATCAAAACCCAGTCTTCTGCATATTGTAACTTACATTACATTTGTGAGTTAGCATGACCATTGTCATCAGCTGAACTCACACACATATGGGATTCAGGTGTAAATGACTTATGAAAAATCACCAAATTAGGTTAAAACTGGTATTGATAACCCATGTCTTTTAACTTCCCCCTTTCTGTAGGCAATTATTTATTTATTTGGCCACTTCGTATAGAACAGTGATCTTAGTGCCCTGACCAGAGGTTGAAACCGTGCTCCTTACCATGGAAGCACAGAACACAAACCACTGGAGAACCAGGGAATTCCACTGTAGGCAACAACTTTACCTGATAATCATAGTGAATACTTTCTGTCACAGGTTAACTTACAGGATGCTTTAACAAAAGATACATGCTTGCATCTGTTTTAATGTGCTTAAAAGTAAAAGACTGTCACCAAAATATACAAAGAATTCTTAAACAGTAAGAAAATGAACAACCCATTTTTAAGAATGGGAAAACTTTCAATAGCTTTATACCTTTGATTGCCCAGATAAACAGACCAATTCCTTTAAAGACAATATCAACTAAAACTCACGATAGATGAGATAGACAATCTCAACAGACCTATATCTATGAAATAATCAAATCAATAATTTATGACTTTATAAAATAGAAAGCACTAGGTACAGATAGGCTCACTGATAAATTATATTAAAAAAAAAGACACTTAAGAAAATAATTATACCAACTCTCTACAATCTCTTACAGAAGATGAATGTTGAGAGAATATTTCCTGAGTCATTTCAAGAGGACAACATTACCCTAATGCTAAAAACAGACAAAGACATTACAAGAAAACTACAGACTAATATCTCTCATGAACATACATGCAGACATCTTCAAAAAATATCAGCCAGAATGAATCCAATAATGTATAACAAGAATTATATACCATGTATAAGTGGGATTTATCCCAGATATGCAAATCTATTTCAACCCTTAAAAATAAATTCATATGACCACTCAACCAATAAGAAAAATTAATGATCATATCAGTAGATGCAGAAAAAGATTTTTACAAATGCCAACGCTATAATTAAAAACTCACAGTAAGCTAGGAATAGGGGGAATTTCCTTAACTTGATAAAGAATATCTACAAGTATCTTCATCATATTTAAAGATGAGAAACTTGCATATTTCGCTATAAGATCAGGAAGAAGGTGAAGATGTCACCTCTCACCAGTACTTTACAACATTGTATTACAAGTTCTAAAAATGTATAAGACAAGAAAAGGAAATAAAAAGTATACAAATAAAGGAGAAAGAAATAAAACTGTCTTTGCAGATAACACGATCATTTATGTAGAAAATCCTGCCCCCTAAAAATAGTCCTAGCACTAATAATCAATTGTAGCAATGATGTAGGGCATTCACAGTAGTCATGTATGGATGTGGGCACTGGACTATAAAGAAAGCTGAGCACCAAAGAATTGATGTTTTTGAACTGTGGTGTTGGAGAAGACTCTTGAGAGTCTGTTGGACTGAAAAGAGATCCAACCAGTCAATCCTAAAGGAAATCAGTCCTGCATATTCATTGGAAGGACTAATGCTGAAGCTGAAACTCCAATATTTAGGCCACCTGATGCAAGGAACTGAATCATTTGAAAAGACCCTGATGCTGGGAAAGATTGAAGGCAGGAGGAGAAGGGGACGACAGAGGATGAGATGACTGGATGGCATCACCAACTTGATGGACATGAGTTTGAGTGAGCTCCTAGAGATGGTGATGGACAGGAAGCCTGGCGTGCTGCAGTCCATGGGGTCACAAATAGTTGGACATGACTGAGTGACTGAACTGAATTGGAGGGTATAAGTTAACATATAAAAGCCAAATAAAAGTACAATTTGAAATGAAAAACACAATATCACTGACAGCAGCACTCTAAACAATGAAATACTTAAGTATAAAGCTAGCAAAATATGTACCAAATGAGGAAAACTACAAAATTCAAATGAAAGAAATCAGTAACAACTAATGAATGGATAGATATCCATGCTCATGGATAAGAAAACGCAATAGGTAATGATGTCAGTTCTTCCCAAATTGATCTATAAAGTGAAGTGTTAGTCACTCAGTCCTATCTGACTCTTTGAAACCCCATGGGCTGAACCCAGGTCTCCTGCATTGCAGGTAGATTCTTTACCATCTGTGACACTAGGGAAGCCCCTAACTGATCTATCGATTCAATGAAATTCCAGTGGAAATCACAGTAAGTTACTCTGTGAACATCAACCAACTGATTCTAGGCTTTACATGGGGAGAAAAAAATACAGAATAGCCAACACAATATTGATGGAGAAGAATAAAGCTGGAGGACTGACACTATCTGTCTTTAAGAATCACTGTAAAGCTATAGTAATCTTTGCCAGTAATGGTACTGGCAAAGAATATACACATTTACCATTGTAGAGAGTAGAGTCCAGAAACAGACCTACATAAATATAGTCAAGTGATCTTTGACGAAGGAACAAAGGTAATACAATGAAGCAAAGATAATCTTTTCAATAAATGATGCCAGAACAACTGGACATTACACACAAAAAATGAATCCAGACATACACATTATACCCATCACAGAAATTCACTCATCATTATCCATAGGCTTCAAATGCCTATATGATAACATGAGAGAAAATATATATGACCTTGGGTCTGACAATGACTTTTAGATATAACAGCAAAGGTTCCAATACTTTGGCCAGCTGATACGAAGAGCTGATTCATTTCCTCACTCGATTCTGGGAATGACTGAGGTTAGGAGGAGAAGAGGGCAACAGAGAATGAGACGGTTGGATGGCATCACTGACTCAATGGACATGAGTTTGAGCAAACACAGTGAAGGACAGGGAAGCCTGGCTTCTTGCAGTTCATGGGGTCACAGATTTGGACATGACTTAGCAGCCGAACAACAGCAACAAGAACTTAAATAGGGGGATGGGAAGAGGATTGAATATGAAGAACACTTAATGTGAGGGGCAGTGAGACTATTCTGTATAATGTTATAGTGGTAGAAATATGTTATTATACATTTGCCAAAATTCATAGAATATATAGCATCAAGAGTAAACTCTAATGTACACTATGGACTTTGGGTGATAACGATGTGTTAATGTAGGTTCATAGATTATAATAAATGTACTACTCTGGTAGGAAATGTTGATACTAGGGGTGGCTGTGCATGTGAGGGGGTAGAGGGTATAGGTATATGAAAACTCTCTATACTTTCTGCTTAGTCTTGCTGTCAACCTAAAACTGCTCTAAAAATAAAGTCTATTTTTTTAAAAAATCTTTAAAACTATTTCAGCTTTCCAAATATGATGTGGTTTTTCACCTTGGATATATTATTGCTGTTTTTACTTTCATTGCTATGATCACCAGTGTTACTACTAATAAAATGAAATGAGAAAAAGAAAAGCAATTACTCATGACTCTTTCCATCCTAATAGAATTCATTTTTGCTTATTAATCTCCTCTTGTTACTTGCAACCAGCTTATTTTATGTAGTTGATAGCAAGTATAAATTACAATATATAGTTTCTTTTCTGCAACTTGAAATTGTATTACAAACAGTTGTTTCCTCTTTGTTTTTATAATCATCATTTTTCATAGGTGTGTAATATCCCATTAACTTTTCCTATTGCTGAACATTTATTCTATAATAGATAACACTGTATTGAATATTGCTTGAGCACATACCTTCTTGCTTTTATCAAATTATTCCCATAGCAGAAATTTCCTAATGTGGAATTAGCACAGAAAAACTCATGAAAATCTTTGCTTTTTGCTACATATTTATCATATTCCTTTTAGAAGTATTCTACTAATTTATACTGACATGAGCAGAGTATGAATATATATATTCATATGTACATATTTAGATACATTGATTTAACTATATTTTTTTGCCTGAATATTATCACTTCTAATGATCATTTATTAGTTATCATGGGAATGTTTCAAATTGATTTAAACATTTGATTAAAAATTTGGCTTTAATAATTGTATACACATATATGAATGTCAGTATTACTTATTTCCTGGTAGTATTTCTATTGATGTTTGAACATTGGCCTTCCAATGAAAAAATAAATATTTAAGACAAGTTGATTGATTGGTAATTATAACTTGCATGCAAAATATATGGTATATAAAATATATAAAGGTGGTCAAAAGGTACAAGTTTCTAGTCAGAAAATAATTAAGCCCTGAGGATATAGTGTACAACAGAGTGACTATAATTAATAATACTGTATTATAGTAGATGAAACTTGTCATTCATCCCTGCCCCAACTCTTTGTCATCTCTTTGTGTCATCTCTTTGTGCTTGTCCAGCCTATTATATTGTGAATATCTCCCAGCAGTTGAAGATGTGTCAAGACCTGCCTGTGTTCTTAAGGGGAGAATCTTAGTACCTAGATTCAGGCTGCTTGGAAGCAGCCCTCAGGCAGCAGCTTTTAGACCCATGCAGATCTATACAGTCCTGTGCACCCACAAACATAAGCCCCGTTGGCCAGGCAATCTGGCATTATTCCTTGGGTGGTACTTGCAAAAACAGGTTCCAGATGAGTATGTAGCTCTCTTTTTGGGAGACACCAGCAAGTTGGAGCAAGGATCAGGATGGCCTCCACAGCCTACCTTTCTTGAAAGCAGCTCCATAGTCCATTAGATATGGCCCAAACCTGAAATATGTCACTCTTACTGAAGCTTCAGAACAAGTCAAGAGGACTCCTTCACAGACAGAATGAGGAATGTGTTTCATCTGCTGTCTGTAAAATGCTATGGGAGTGGCAGCCTGCCAGGGTCTATCTTCCCAATTGCCAGAGTTTCATAGGAACTTCCTGGTCAACAGAGCCAGGTGACCAAGGGGGTGTCCCTGGTCAACATCTGCAAATACTGGGGGAGCCAAACGTAAAAACCAGGGTGGCACCACATGTAAAGCTCCCTTCCAGAAGACACTGGCATGCTGGAACATGGCAGAGGGAGAGGGTGAAGATATCATCCAACCTCCAAGGTCTCTGCAAAGAATTATATTCATCTCTAGATGTATCTTTATTTAGCAGCTTGCCCCCTAGGCTAGAGTCATAATGATTAGCCATTCAGCCTCCTTCACAAAAAGATATATCTCCTCAAATTGTTACCTCTTGCTGTACCTGGGGGTAGCTGTTTAAAAACTCTTCTCTATTGATTATGGACTTCCCTGGTGGCTCAGACAGTTAATAATCTGCCTGCAATACAGGAGACCTGGGTTCAATCCCTGGGTCTATTGATTATAATAACCACCTAGAACTCATGAGCGTAAGACTTGCTAGCCATGACCATCAGGCAACACAGAGGTGTCCCCTGGTAGTAACTTTAAAAGTTGAGGTACCAGAAAAAGGTGCTGTTTGTTCATGGGGTTCTTGCAGCAAGAATACTGGAGTGGTTTGCTGTTCCCTCATGTTTTATCAGAACTCTTCAATATGACTCGACCATCTTGAGTGGCCCTGCATGGCATGGCTCATACTTTCACTGTTACTGATCAAATCAGTCAATTCTAAAGGAAATCAACCCTGAATATTCACTAGGAGGACTGATGCTGAAGCTCTAATACTTTGGCAACTGGATGGGAAGAGCCAGTTCTTTGGCAAAGACCCTGATGCTGGGAAAGACTGAAGGCAAAAGGAGAAGGGGGTGGCAGAGGATGAGATGGTTAGATAGCATCACTGACTCAATGGACATAAATCTGAGCAAACTCAAGGAGATAGTGAAGGACAGGGGAACTTGGCCCACTGCAATCCAGGGGGTTATAAAGAATCAGACATGACTTAGTGACTTACCAGCAACAACAACAAACAAATGTACAAGCTCCTTTTTGTGTGACATCTATCACTGTAGCCACATGGGAACAGAAATCCAAGCTCCCCTGGTATTGAGAAGCAGGCATTCAAGAGGCTTCCCTTGGATAGCAGCTGCAAAGATCAAGGTTCAAGATGAACCTGAGATTCCTTCTGACAGATGCTGGTGTACTGGAGGAGGGCAAAGGGCAAATGTGAAAATGGCCCTGCTAGTCTCTATCTCCAGAGAGTGGAGATGGACAGCCTCCATTTAGCAGGCTCCTAGATGTGTGTGTTAGATGAGTTGCTTGCCTTTTAGGCTGCCACTTTAATACAAGCAAATGAGTTTTTGTCATTTTAAGTTTAGGTGCAATGGACTGTCTTTAAAATGGAATTTAGATGGACAAGTCTGAACATGTGAGCCCTTAAGAACTGTCTCCCAGATTACTACAATATTGTGGATCTTGGAATGAAAGCTCTGTTCATCTTCAAGTTACGTGATTTGGGGCTCAATTCTGAGGTGCAGGTCCCAGAGTAGAGGTGGCTTATGTGTAGTTTGAACCTGATAAGCAGTATTAAATCACTCTTTCCACTTCTATTGAACATTGTATTAAATGTCCTAGCCAGAGCATAAGGTAAGCAAAAGAAAGAAAAGATATCCAAATTGGAAAAAAAAAAGAAAATTGTCCCTACTTGCAGATGACATAAATTTATACATTTTAAAACCTAAAAACTCTATCAAAAACTGTTGGAACTAATAAATGAATTCAGTAAAATTGCAGGATACAAAGTCAATACAAAAAACCCTCTTACATTTCTATATACAAATGGTGAACTATCAGAAGAGAAATATTTTAAAAATCCCATTTACAATTCCTTCAAAAGGAATGCAAAACATAAAAATAAATTTAACCAACACCTGTATATTGAAAACTACAAGACATTAAGAGACAAATAAAGGGACAGATATTGGTGTTCATGATTGGAATAATCAATATTACAAAAATGTCCATACTACCCAAAGCCAGAGTTGGACATGACTGAAGTGACTTAGCATCCATGCACGCACCACCCAAAGCCATATAAAGGAGGTACAACATAATTTCTATCAAAACTCCAATTTTTTTTTCAAAGAAATGGAACAAATATCCTAAAATTTATATGGAACCACAAAAAACTCCCAGATAATCCAAGTGATCTTGAGAAAGAACAACAAAGCTGGAGGCACCATATTCATTGATTGCAAATTATATTACATAGCATCTGGTCCTATCGCTTTATGCAAATAGATGGGGAAACGATGGAAACCGTAGCAGGATTTATTTTCTTGGACTCCAAAATCACTGCAGATGGTGACTGCAGCCATGAAGTTAAAAGACACTTGCTCTTTGGAAGAAAAGCTATGGCAAACCTAGACAGCGTATTAAAAAGCAGAGACATCATTTTTTGTTGACAAAGGTCCATCTAGCCAAAGCTATGGTTTTTCCAGCAGTCACATATAGATGTGAGAGTTTGGACCATAATGAAGGCTGAATGTCAAAGAATTGGTGTTTTCAATCTATGGTGCTAGAGAAGACTGTTGAGACTATTTGATCTTCTTGAGTCCCTTGGACTGCAAGATCAAACCAATCAATCCTAAAGGGAATCAGCCCTGACTACTCATTGAAAGGGCTGATGCTGAAGCTGAAGCTCCAATACTTTAGCCACCTGATGAGAAGAGCTGACTCATTGGAAAAGACCTTGATGCTGGGAAAGACTGAGGGCAGGAGGAGAAGGGAGTGACATAAAATGAGATGGCTGGATGTCACCGTCAACTCAATAGACATGAGTCTGAGCAAACTCCAGGTGATAGTGAAGGACAGGGAAGCTGGCATGCTACAGTCCATGGAGTTGCAAAGGGTTGGACACAACTGAGTGACTGAACAACACACTAATTAAAACAGTATGACATTGGCATAAAAACAGACACTAATCAAAGGAACAGATTAGAGAGGCCAGAAATAAATTCACATATATATGGCCAATTAATTTATGACAAAGAAGTCAAGAATAAACAATGGGGAAAGGAGAGTCTCTTCAATAATGGCATTGGGAAAACTGGACAGCCACATGCAAAAGAATAAAACTGTACCACAGTCTGGCCCCATACACAGAAATTAACTTAAAGTGGATTGAAGACTTGAATATTTATACATGAAACCATAAAACTCCTAGGAGCAAATCTTGGTGGTAAGCTCTTTGACATAGGTCTTTATTTATTTACGGTTCTTTTATTCCAGCTTCCTCTTTTTTTTTTTAATTTTTATTTATTTATTTATTTATTTTTTTAATTACAATACTGTATTTGCTTTGCCATACATTGACATGAAGCAGCCCTTAAAAAGAATAAATTTGACTCAGTTCTAATGAGATGGATGAAATTGGAACTGATTATACAGAGTGAAGTAAGCCAGAAAGAAAAACACCAATACAGTATATCGATTTTTTTAAAATCTGAAATCAAAAATAATAACTAAAGTAAAAAGAAATATAGGATTGCAGTATACCAAAAAGCTTCTACACAGCAAAGGAAACCATCAACAAAGAGAAAAGTCAGCCTACTGATTAGGAGAAAATATTTGCAAATCATACAACTGACAATACAATATAACACTAAATAACAAACAAGCAATCCAACTAATGAATGGACAGAAGATCTGAGTAGGTATTTTTCTAAAGAAGACATCATAGAGATGGCCAACACGTACATGAAAAGACTATTATTATCCTACATTATTAATCATTATTATTAATGAAAACTTTCGATGAGATATCACTGTACACTTGTTAGAATGGCTGTTATAAAATAAAACAACAAAAGCAAGAGTTGAGGACCCTTGTTGAGCAAGAGTTGGAGGACCCTTGTGCACCATTAAGCAAGTAAGTGAAGTCACTCAGTTGTGTCCAACTCTTTGCGACCCCATGGACTGTAGCCCACCAGGCTTCTCTGTCCATGGGATTCTCCAGGCAAGAATCCTGGTGTGGGTTGCCATTTCCTTCTCCAGGGGATCTTCCCAACCCAGGGATAGAACCTGGGTCTCCCCAATTGTAGGCAGACACTATTAGTAGCGTCTATTAGTAGCAATCTAAACTGGTGCAGCCACTATAATGCATGCACGCTCAGTCATGTTCGCCTCTTCGTCCATGTAATTTTCCAGGCAAGAATACTGGAGTGTGTTGCCATTTCCTTCTCCAGGGGATCTTCCTCACCTGGGGATCAAATCTGTGTCTCCCACATTGCAAGCGGATTCTTTACCACTGAGCCACTAGTTGAGACACACACATACACACACAGATCAATTACAAAATATTATTCAGCCATAAAAAGAATATAGCCTTGCCATTTGCAGCAACATGGATGGACTTTGAGAGCATTTTGTCAAGGGAAATAAATTAAGGAAAGGTAAATACTGTATAATCTCTCTTATATATAGAAGCTAAGAAACAAGCAATAATAACAACAAAAATCCCACAGAAGCCAGTTCATAGATTTAGAGGACAGACTGGTTGTTGTCAGAGGTGGAAGGTGGAGGGATGGGAGAAATGAGTGAAAAAGGAATAAAATTATTAATTTTTTAGTTTAAATAATCTGTTACAGATATTAGACATAACTTAATTGAAGGGAGCAGGGAAAATCTGTATTGCATATTTTAGTATTGCTGAGAATAAATCTTAGAAGTTCTCATAAGAAAAAAAAATCTCTGTGTGGTGACTGATGTTAGTTAAGACTTATGTGGTGATCATTTTGCAACATATACAAATACCGAATCATTATGTTGTACAGCTGAAACTAACAGAATACTTTGGATCAATTATATCTCAATTTTTAAAAGCATATAGTTTAGAATCTTGAAAATAAATTAATTTCTTAAATAATATGAACACATATCTTGGTAACTGTGTTAAAGAAATTGGTTGGTTTTTCAAATCTTCTCATAAGCATTGCAAACCTTAAGACATTCTCTATTTAATCAGGCAAATTACAAATTCAGAGGTTTGAATTTAACATTACATTAATAAATGTGAAGGAGGGCAGTAGCAGAGCTTTCAATTTTTAAGCATATATTTTAGTTCTTCACTGTTCCAATGAAGACATGGCTTTGAGAATGCAGATTGAACAGACTGGCTCAGCAATGCCAGAATAGATTTAGTATTTAAAGTTCACTCAAATACCAAAAGGCCTGAAGGTTTTCTTCTGCATTAAAATACCAAATCTTAGTACACTGGAAATCAGAAGAGAAAAGAATACCTCAGCATCTTACTCATACAACTCTTCAACGTTCTCATGAATAGCACTGCCTTTCACAGTGTTTTTGTAGATTAGACTAATCTATAATACATTTTGACTATGTTTAATAATATCTAATTGATAAAAATTAATCGGTCAAAGTTAATATATTTTCACTGATTTGGACAGTTTCTATATGCATTCTCCAAATAGGCACTTACAGATATTCATCTGGCCTGTATCTAACAAATGTATGAATTTCATAATAAATTAAATCAAAATTTGTTTTTACTTTCTAAGATTTAGTTGTTGATTGCTTTAAAGGAATAGCAATTTATCAGTTGTTTTAGATTTTTTTCTGGACTCAATTCAGTTCAGTACAGTTCAGTTGCTCAGTCATGTCCGACTCTGCGACCTCCCTGTCCATCACCAACTCCTGGAGTTCACCCAAAATCATGTGCATCGAGTCAATGATGCCACCCAGCCATCTCATCCTCTGTTGTTCCCTTTTCCTCCTGCCCCCAATCCCTCCCAGCATCAGGGTCTTTTCCAATGAGTCATTATTAAATTTCTATAGAGGTGTTCTGAGACAGACAGGAAAAACTGACCTTCCTGAAGTGTTTGTAAGTAGGGAAATTCAACTACTTTATTTCTCTCAGATTAACCAAAGTTCACACTGAATATTTTTGTAGGGAAGAAAAAATGTGTGAAACTGTAAAGATTTTTACAGGAAAATCAACTCTTTGCATAGAGAATTAATACTAGTGGAATAAAAAAACAAGTTTAATCATCAGGAGATATACTATCTGTTCTGTTCCAAGAAATATGTATATTTTAGTATATATTTGACCAGGAGCAAGTCTAGAATTAAAGATAAAATGAGTTTTTAAAAATTTCAATTTCATGCATATAAACAAACACAATACCATATGGTATTACAAATTTTCAACAGCTTTGGAGAAAAATATATCATGTCAAAAAATAAGTAATGTTCTTTTATGGAAGAAATTTCCTTTACTCTTTTAAGTCTTTGATTATACAATTGCATAGTACATGTTAATTTCATCAATATATTAGAGAAAAACTGTTTAAACTGCATGTAAATATCTACCCCTTTATTTATGGATTAAGGATAGCCCAGTTTGTGTTATACTTTTTCGTTCCCAAATCACTATAGGACCTCTATGATGTTTTTTCATTGAAACACTGAATGAATGTTTTGGTCAAATCTGTTTAGATACATGGGGCTTCCCAGGTGGCACTGGTGGTAAAGAACCCACCTGTAAATGCAGGAGACATGAGAGATGTGGGTTTGATCTGTGGGTTGGGAAGATCCCTGAGAAGGGCATGGCAACCCACTCCAGTATTCTTGACTGGAGAATCCCATGGACAGAGGAGCCTGGCAGGATACGGTCCACAGAGTTGTGAAAAGTCAGACATGACTGAAGTGACTTAACACACACATATAAACATACACAACTATAAAATATTTATATAAGTGATTGTTATTTTGCGATATAAAATTTAGGTTTTTAGTTAGAAAGTTACACTTTTTCACTCTTCTTAATCATTACAGAGAAGAGATAATTACATTTAGAATTTTGCTTGCTAAGGGAGGTTTCATAATAAGTAGAATGAGTTACTGATTTTAATAGTTAATGAGGTTCAATCTCTAGTATAGGGATTTATCTTACACTTGAACCACATATCCATGTTCATGGTCTTGCTAAACTTTTTGTCATCAGCCATCTCTGTGCTGCATGTGGAGTGTTTTGCAGCTTAGGGAAGCATTGGGGCACAATAAAGTACCTAGCGTAAAGACTAACGCTGCAGTTCTGTTCCTACTTTGAACAATTTCCTCCTCCTCTACATCCTCCTTTTCCGTGTCTCGGCAGTTAAGTAAAGACAGAGTAGTGATTCATACTACTTCATTTCAAATCTTTGTCTCTCCACATTATTTAATATTTATAAACCTCCATTTCAAAAGTGAGATGATAATAAGATGATAATAATAGTACCAACTTCACACAGTTGTTGAAATTTTTAAATGAGTTAATGAATATGTTTAACGGAGTACCTCAAATATAGTGAGCTTTCTATGAGTGTAACCAGTTACCATCACAATCAGAACTAACAGTTTAAGTTTACTTATGTATAAAATGACAGACACACAGTAGAATTTTCTTCCCATAAAAAGTGTGGCACCAAGTTAACTTCCATCTTTGCCTCCTCCCTCCCCTAAACCCTGCATTGTCTTAGAAGTTGTAAATGTACTTGTAAAAATAATATCAATTTGGAACTGAATAGAAAATATCATTCAAGTATGAAAACATAAGACTGAAGTCAGTGCTGAAGAGAAAATAAATCTTTCAAATGCTTTGAGATTTAGGTCCAATGGTCAAAGGAATGAAAGTGTTTCCATAAGAGATTAAGCAAATCGACTAGATCTCAAATATTCTAAAATGAATTATCAGAGAAGAACCAAATGCAAATCTTATTTTCTGATTGATGTAAGTTTTCTTATTTTAAAAATATAAAAATACATTAGTATCAGGTTTTTCTAGTAATTTCAGACCTGTGGGGAAACTTGTTATAGCCACAAATTTATGCTATAATAATATATGTTCCCCTACTAGAGAAATAATAATTTAATCAATAAATGATGCTGGAAAAACAATTTAAAAAGAAATGAAAAATTATGACCTATATTCAAAAGTAAAGTCAGTTGATGGAAACCAAACTTTATGTGACATAGGATGTTGGAACTAGGATATAAAAATTTAAAATCAGCTCCTATAACTACATTTAAGGGGTGGGAGGTGGGAAGGGGCTTCGGCATTGGGAGATTGTGTTCACCTATGGCTGATTCGTGTCAATGTATGGCAAAACAAATACAGTATTGTAATTAAAAAAATAAATAAATTTAATTAAAAAATAATCCAAATGAAAGGAGAAAAAAAAAAAGAATGTAAAGGAAAATATTCTTGTAATGAGTGAAAATGCAAACAGTCTCAACACAGAAATAGAAACCATAAAATAAAATCAAATTGACATTCTAGACCTAAAAAGCAATGCTTGAAAAAAAATAAAAGTAAATTGAGGTCTTAAAATAAGATTGGAGATTACAGAAGAAAAAGTTAATGAAGTTGAAGATAAATCAATGGAGATTATACAAACTCAAAAAAGCAAAAGATTGGGAAAAGAGTGAATTTTCAGTGATTTGTGGGACAAATATCAAATGCCAAACATACATATAACTGAAGCCCTAGAAAAAGAAAAGAGAAAACAGGGAAAGTATCTAGAGAAATAATGGTCAAAATTTCCCCAGCTAATGCAAAATATTCATTTACTGGTTTTATATAAACATTAAACCATGAGTAATACAAAGACAAAGAAAACTACACCCAGGCGCATGAAAGACAAATTGCTAAAAACCAGATAAACATCAAATCTAGAGAGCTGCTGCTGCTGCTGCTGCTGTCGCGTCTGTCATGTCTGACTCTGTGTGACCCCATAGATGGCAGCCCACCAGGCTCTCCTGTCCCTGGGATTCTCCAGGCAAGAATACTGGAGTGGGTTGCCGTTCCCTTCTCCAGTGCATGAAAGTGAAAAGTGAAGTGAAGTCTCTCAGTCATGTCTGACTCTTCACGACCCCATGGACTGCAGCCTACGAAGCTCCTCGGTCCATGGGATTTTTCAGGCAAGAGTACTGGAGTGGGTTGCCATTGCCTTCTCCAGAATCTAGAGAGCAGATCTTACATATAGGGAGATAACAATAAATATGACTTCTAACTTGTCATTGGAAACAATTTCAGTCAGAAGACAGAAGCGTATATTTGCAAAATATCTTTCAAGAATAAATGTAAAATGAAAAAAATTCAGAAAAATTAAAATTAACACAACTTGCCATCATCAGATCTACTTGAAAAGAATTGGTAAAGAAAGTTTTTCAAGTTGTTGGAAATGATACCAGACAGAAATTTTCTCTTCAGGAAGGAACAGTAACATAAATGGTAAACATATGAGTTAACATAAAATATTATTTTTCTATTCATTAAATTAGAATACATATGATTATTTAAGACTGAACTGAACTGAACATACTATGTGTTTAGTGACGTATATAGATATAATACATACAGAAACCATAGGACAAAGTGGGTGATTTCAAGGTTCTTTAATTTTATATGAAGAGGTCTAATGTTAACTCTAATTATCTTGGGAAACATTATAGAAAGAAATCACTAAAAATTAATGCCAAGAGGTATGGCAAAGAAAAGATAACAGGGAATCTTAAAAAATTCAATTAACTTGAAAGAAAGTTAGAAATGAATCACAAAGGAGCAAAACCAGCAAAAACAGTAAAAGCAGAAAACAATTATTAGAATGGGAAATATAAATACAATCATATCTATTATATAAATCTATTTGTATCTATAATTATGTAAGTGTAAATGGACTAATTACTATAATTAGCAGGCAGATATGAGTATAAAGGAAAAATAAACCCAGCAAGGACTGATATACATGGTTTAGAAGTTATATGTGGGTGCTAAGTTGCTTCAGTCACGTCTGATTCTTTATGACTCTATTGACCATAGCCCACCAGGCTCCTGTGTCAATGGGATTCTCCACTGGAGTGGGTTGCCATGCCCTCTCCAGGGTATCTTCCTGACTCAGGGATTGAACCTGTGTTTCTAATGTCTCCTTCATTGGCAGGAGGGTTCTTTATCACTAGCACCACTTGGGAAGCCCAGAAATTACATATTTAAATATAAAGACACACAGAGATTGAAATTAAAGAGTCAGAAAGAAATATCAAGTAGATAAAAAGGATGGTGAAGAAAAATTCTGGTACCAGAGACAGAGATATGTTTCTAAATGAAAAACAGATTAATTCTACATGGTAAACAAACAAACAAACAATAAAAAATATGTTCTGTACCTAAACCAGAGGTTCAAAATAAGTAAAATAAAAATCGACAGATATAAACAGAAGAAATAGATAAATGCTCATATTTTGAGATTTTAGTACACCTCTCTCAGTTATTGAGCAATGAGATAAGATATCAGTAAAAGTATGTGTGTACATGCATCCTAAGTCACTTCAGTTGTGTCTGACTCTTTATGACCCTATGGACTGCAGCCCACCAGGCTCCTCTGTCCAGGAATTCTCCAGGCAAAAATAACTGGAGTGGGTTGCTGTGCCCTTCTCCAGGGGTTCTTCCTGACACAGGGATAGAACTCACGGCTCTGACATCTTCTGCACTGGCAGGCAGTCTCTTTACCACTAGTGCTACCTGGGAAGCCCCAATAAAGGTACGGAACATCTTTAACCATTTTGACCAAAATGACATTGTTTAGAAGCATACATTCAACATGCTAAGTCACAGAAACAATCTCAATAAGTTACAAAAACTGAAATCTGAGACAACACATCTGTGACCACATGGGCTTAAAATTAATAACAATGATATATCTAGAACCTCCTCTAAGTATTTAGAAATTTTACAGCTTCAAGAGAAAACGTGGTGAAAAGAGAGATTAAAAAGAATTAAATTTCAAAATTAATGAGAATGAAATTATAACATATTACCATTTTTATGAGATTCAGCTAAAGCAGTTCTTAGAAGGATATTTTTACCTTTAAGTGCTTATATTAGAAAAAAGGAATATATAAAATTAGTGATCTAAAGCAGGAGTTGGCACACTATGTCCAATGAGCCAAATCCTGGTATGGACCTTTTATAGCCCACCAAATAAGAATGGCTTTTGAATTTTTAAATGATTATTGTATATAAACATATTAACGTGCATCTGTACATTATACAGAATATATGCACTTCAGTCTTCAAAGCTTAAAACATTTACTGTTTGACTATAATGCAAATTTTACTCAGCAGTGATCTAAAGTTCTATTTTAAGATGCTAGAAAAGGAAGAGTTAAGTAGTATCAAAGTAGAAGAACAGAAGTGATAAAGATGAGAGCAGAAACCTGAAATATAAAGAATGGAGAAAATTAGCAAAGTGAAATTTTGGATCTTTAAGAAGATCAACAAAATTCATAACCCTCTACTTTGACTGGCCAAGAAAAATGAGAAAGTGCAAAAATTGCCAATATGAGAAATCAAAAAGTGGATATTATTAGAGATGCAATAGACATTAAAAATTAAAAAGTAATTTATAAACAACTATATTGCTAACATTTAATTCAAATAAAATGACAAATGAAGCTGAAATGAATAAATACTTTCTGACCGGAAAAACCCTGATGCTGGGAACGACTGAGGGCAGGAGGAGAAGAGGGTGACAGAGGATGAGATGGTTGGATGGCCTCATTGATTCAATGGACAGGAGTCTGAGCAAACTTCGGGAGACAATGTAAGCTACAGTTCATGGGGTTGCAAAGAGTCAGATACAACTGAGCAACTGAACAACAACAACAACAAAGTACCACTTCCCATAACTGACACGAGATGGAATAGAAAAGTTGAACGGCTTTATATTGATTAAAATTGAATGGAATTTGATACTAAAGAACATACACACACAACTCCAGGGCCACGTGGCTTCATTAATTAATTCTTGGAAAGATACCTCCAGTTCATCTCTCTAGCCATCTCCTTCATTATTCATATGCTACAACCTCATTACATGTATGAGGCTTCCCTTACAGACTGGTCCCACAGTCAAAATTTCCATGTTGTCCCTGAAAGGAACCCCAGCTGTGGTTTATCTTTGTGCCCCACTCCTTCTTGCTCCCTTGACCCACATCAATGTAGTAGAGTCTGCTTCTCTGCTATAAGTCAAACCCCTGCTCTCTTAATTGAAACCACAGTGGTAGAGTGGAGACCACAGTGGAGACCAGAAGAGAAATATATTTGTACATGAGGGAATATTAAAAAAAAAAAATCTCTAAAATGATGTATTTATTTGCTATATAGCTTTATTCCGTGGTTAGTGATAATATAGATTGTCAGTGTAAAAAGCCCATAAAGACCAACAGATAATATAAATATGTGAATCAATCCAGATTTAAGATAAAAATGATGGGGATTCTGGCAGACTGGAGAGTACCTTCTCTGTGCAAGTTTACTTACTTTTTTATTTTTATTTATTTATTTTTTTGTCTTTTCAGTGCAGTGAACACTGAATAAGTCTGTGTGTGCTGTGTACTTAGTTGCTTAGTTGTGTCTGACTTTTTGCCACCCCATGGACTGTAACCCACCAGATTCCTCCTACCAGTCCATGGGGATTCTCCAGGCAAGACTATTGGAGTGGGTTGCATTTGGAGTGGTTTGTCATGCCCTCCTCCAGGGGATCTTCCCAACCCAGGATTGAACCCAGGTCTCCCTCATTGCAGGCAGATTCTTTACCAGCTGAGCTACAGGGAAGCCCTTTGAATAAGTCTAGTTGGCTTTAAGTTTGTTGCCTACAGTTTAGTTTACACTGTCTGAAATTTTGTCATTTTATCTATTAAAAAAATTACATGTGTGCTAATTTCCAAGAGAAAATAAAAAGCCACTGAGCTACCTCAGACAAAATTTGGTAAAGCAAATGAGCAAATTGCATGTGAAAAGCTAAAGAATGAATCAGTATGCACAAAACTCCACAAATACTATTAAAGTATATATTACTATTTGCTTAACTTTTGACAAGTAACAAAACACAGTCACCAGAAGCACTGTTTCTTCATCTTGACAGCAACTCTGACAAAATATAGACAAAGTCATATTTGTTAATGATTTTTTCAGATTCTACTCTATTATAAAAGAGATTTAAGATGGCTAAGATTAAGTAAATAAAGAAATGTAAAAATATTTAAGTGACAGATAAGACTTAAGATGTGGATATAAAAATAGCTCTGAAGGTGAAGTTAGCATTCACATTATATACCATAAATTTACACATTTGTTAAAAATAGATAGTACTTGCTAAGTTGTTTTAATCATGTCTGACTTTGTGTGACCCTGTGGACTATAGACCCTCAAGTTCCTCTGCCCATGGGATTCTACAGGCAAGAATACTGGAGTGGGTTGCCATGCCCTTCTCTGGGGGATCTTCCACACCCAGGGATCAAATCTGTGTCTCTTATGTCTCCTGCACTGGCAGGTGGGTTCTTTAGCCACTAGTTCTACCTACAAAGCCCCCCAAACAATTTTGGTTTTAAACCAGTGAACCACTATTAAAACAATAACTCATATAGTTTACAAGATTTTAAAAAGTTTAGGATGAGTCTATTTCTATAGGAGAAACCAGAAATGGATTTCTCTTATGGGTCTTCATAGAGCATAAGGGTGATCTGATGAAGAGTATCCTCAATAACAACTGATCAGTACATGTGATAACTGTGATAACCATAATAAACTGATTTATGAAGTACTTTTAATATAAACTGATGCCACCAAGCTCTGAGAAGAGGTATGTATACCTATTTGCAGAGAACAAATAAAAGAATAGAGTAGGTACTTGCAAAAAGAGGGAACTGAGCTGAGGCTTTAACAGTAATTTATTGCTATATTATATGGAATCTGTATAAATTATTACCAAGTTCTCCATTATAATCCATATTTTCCAGTTGATAAAAATTGTATTAGAGACATTACTTGATCAAAACTATACATTTAATTAGTGAGAGAGTTAAGGTTTAAAGTGATCCAGCTAATTCCAATGACCATTATATCTGCTACTGGCGGTAAAAATCTCTTAGAAGAAATGGAGTAGCCAACAGAGTCAACAAAAGAGTCCAAAATACTATACTTGGCTACAATCTCAAAAATGACAGAATGATTTCTGTTCATTTCCAAGGCAAACCGTTCAATATCACAGTAATCCAAGTCTATGCCCCAACCACTACTGCATGAAAAGCTGCTGGTGAATGGTTCTATGATGACCTACAAGACTTTCTAGAACTAACACCCCCAAAATATGTCCTTTTCATCATAGGGGACTGGAATGCAAAAGTAGAAGTCAGGAGATACCTGGTATAACAGGCAAGTCTGACCTTGGAGTACAAAATGAGTCAGGGCAAAGGCAAACCAAGTTTTGCCAAGAAAATGCACTGGTCATAGCACACACCCTCTTCCAGCAACACAAGAGATGGCTCTACATATGGATGTCATAAGATGGTCATTACCAAAATCAGGTTGATTATACTCTTTGCAGTGAAAGATCGAGAAACTCTATACAGTAGGCAAAAACAAGACTGGGAACTGACTGTAGCTCAGATCATAAACTTTTATTTCAAAATTCAGACTTAAATGGACGAAAGTAGGGAAGACCACTAGACCATTCACGTAGGACCTAAATCAAATCCTGTATGATTATACAATGGAAGTGACAAATAGAATCAAGGGATCAGATTTGACAGACAGTGTGTCTAAAGAATATGGACAGAGGTTTGTGACATTGTACAGGAGGCAGGGATCAAGATGATCCCCAAGGAAAAGAAATACAAAAGAGCAAAATGGTTGTTGGAAGAGGCCTTAAAAATAGCTGAGAAAAGAAGAGAAGCAAAAGGCAAAGGAGAAAAAGAAAGACATGTGAATGCAGAATTGCAAAGAATAGCAAGAAGAAATCAGAAAGCCTTCCTCAGTGATCAATGCAAAGAAAGAGAGAAAAAC
The DNA here is from genome assembly GCA_917880005.1 of Nanger dama. Classification (NCBI taxonomy): domain Eukaryota; kingdom Metazoa; phylum Chordata; class Mammalia; order Artiodactyla; family Bovidae; genus Nanger; species Nanger dama. The sequence goes on along the minus strand of CAKJTW010000025.1, from coordinate 19,957,463 downwards.
AATAGAATGGGAAAGACTAGAGACAGCTTCAAGAAAATTAGAGATACCAAGGGAATATTTCATGCAAAGATGAGCACAATAAAGGACAGAAACAGTATGGATCTAACAAGCAGAGATATTAAGAAGAGGTGGCAAGAATACACAGAAGAACTATACAGAAAAGATCTCCATGACCCAGATAAAGATGATGGTATGCTCACTCACCCAGAGCCATACGTCTTGGAATGTGAAGTCAAGTGGAACTTAGGAAGCATCAGTACAAATAAAGCTAGTAGAGGTGATGGAATTCCAGTTGAGCTATTTCACATTCTAAAAGATGTTGCTGTGAAAGTGCTGTGAAAGTGCTGCACTCAATATGCCAGCAGTGGCCACAGGACTGGAAAAGATCAGTTTTCATTCCAATCCCAGAGAAAGGCAAGGCCAAACATTGTTCAAACTACTGCACAAATGCACTCATCTCACACACTAACAAAATAATGCTCACAATTCTGCAAGTCAGGCTTCAACAGTGCATAAACTGAGAACTTCCAGATGTTCAAGATGGATTTAGAAAAGGCAGAGGAAGCAGAGATCAAATTACCAACATCTGCTGGATCATCAAAAAAGCAAGAGAGTTCCAGAAAAACATCTACTTCTGCTTTATTGACTACTCAAAAGCCTCTGAATGTGTGGATCAGAACAATCTGTGGAAAATTTTTCAAAAGCTGGGAATACCAGACCACCTTACATGCCTCCTGAGAAATCTGTATGTAGGTCAAGCAGCAACAATTAGAACTGGACATGGAACAATGGACTGGTTCCAAAATAGGAAGGAGTACATCAAGGCTGTATATTTTCACCCTGCTTATTTAACTTCTATGCAGAGTACATTATGCAAAATGCAGGGGTGGATGTAGCACAGACTGGAGTCAAGACTGCTGGGAGGAATACCAATAACCTCAGATACACAGATGACACCACCCTTATGGCAAAAAGTGAAGAGGAACTAAAGAGCCTCTTTTGAAAGTGAAAAAGAAGAGTGAAGAAGCTGGCTTAAAACTCAACATTCAAAAAACTAAGATCATGGCAACTGGTCCCATCACTTCATGGCAAATAGACAGGGAAATGATGGAAACTGTGACAGACTTTTTGTCTTGGACTCCAAAATCACTGCAGATGGTGATGACAGCCATGAAATTAAAAGACACTTGCTCCTTGGAAGAAATCTATAACAAACCTAGACAGCATATTAAAAGTAGAGACTTGACTTTGCTGACAAATTTCCGTCTAGTCAAATCTATGGTTTCTCCAGTATCATGTATGGATGTGAGAGTTGGATCATAAAGAAAGTTGACTGCCGAAGAATTTATGCTTTTGGACTGTGGTATTGTAGAAGACTCTTGAGAGTCCTTTGGGCAGCCAGGTGATCAAACCAGTCTATCCTAAAGGAAATCAGTTCTGAATACTCATTGGAAAGAGTGTTGCTGAAGCTCCAATAATTTGGCTACCTGAGGCAAAAAAACTGACTCATTAGAAAAGACTGATGCTAAGCAAGACTGAAGGCAGGAGGAGAAGGGGATGACTGAGGATGAGATGGTTGGATGACATCATCGCCTCAATGGACATGAGTTTAAGGAAGCTCTGGAGTTCGTGATGGACAGAGAAGCCTGCTGTGCTACAGTCCATGGGGTCACAAAGAGTTGGACATGACTGGGCAAATTAACTGAACTGAAAACACAGATTCTTTTCATTACACCTTAGGTAGATATTATGTAGATAAGGAGGCAAGTGCAATTAACTAGTGAAGAATTTTACAACTATTTAATATTTTAAAATAACTGAATTCTCAAAGATAAGGCTCTAAGGAATCATAAACAGTTAATTTTCACTTTATAAGGCTCTCTATTATAAAGCATAAACATAATGATCCTAAAATTGTTTATTTTTGTTTTCATTGGCAAAGGGGGAGGGAGTGGAAACAGTAACAGATTTTATTTTCTTAGGCTCCAAAATCATTGCAGACAGTGACAGCATCCATGAAATTAAAAGATGCTTGCTCCTTGGAAGAAATCTATGACAAACCTAGACAGCATATTAAAAAGCAGGGGCATTATTTTGCCTACAAATGTTCATATAGTCAAAGCTCTGATTTTTCCAGAAGTCATGTAAGATGTGAAAGTTGGACCATACAAAGGCTGAGCACCAAAGAATTGATGCTTTCAATCTGTGGTGCTAGGGAAAACTCTTGAGAGTGCCTTGGAAAGAAAGGAGATCAAACCAGTCAATACTAAAGGAAATCAACCTCATCTATTCATTAGAAGGACTAATGCTGAAGCTGAAGCTCCAAGATTTTGGCCACCTGGTGTGAACAGCCAACTAACTGGAAAAAATCCTGATATTGGGAAAAACTGACGGCAGGAGAAGAAGCGGCTGACAGAGGATGAGATGGTTGGATGGCATCATCTACTCAAAGTATGTGAGTTTGTGCAAACTCCGAGAGATAGTGAAGGACAGGGAAGTCTGGCGTGCTTCAGTTCATGGGGTTGCAAAGTTGGACATGACTTAGCAACTGAACAACAAGTAACTTTCAGAGCATTTTATATCTATATAAATGTATATTCCTTTTATCTGATGTTTAGTGTCCACTTCTAGTCAGGAGGAAGACTGCACTGATACTAGTTGTTATCTCCCTTCTAAAGGTTAGTAATGTTGCAGTCTAATGGCATTAGCAATGAAAGTTCTGTGATCTTACAGCCTGAGGGTATCAGGAAGTGATGTATGGTACACCAGCCTTATTAATATTTTTTTAAATTTACAGTTAAAAAATTCCATGCAAAAAGGTTCTAGCATTTGAAAGCAAATAGGCTCTTATCCATTATTAATTCACATAAGAAAAACAGCTATGATGGCAAAGGCCAGATACTTATATGAAGGTTATAAATATGAATGAATAATTCATTCTTCTATTAATTTTGAATTTATAGCCTCACTGTTGAACTTTATTTTTCTTTTCCTAAAAGGGCATGTACCAAGCAAAATACTGCACTGTCAGCAGTCAGGACACAAAGCACCATGGTATGCAAAACAGGATTTACTAGACACATATTTACTTATGTGTAAGTGAAAACCACTCAGTGGTGTCTGACTCTTTGTTACCCCATTGACTATACAGTCCATGGAATTCTCCAGGCCAGAATATTGGAGTGGGTAGCCTATCCCTTCTCCAGGGGCTCTTCCCGACCCAGGAATTGTGCCAGGGTTTCCTGCGTTGCAAGCAGATTTTTCACTAGCTGAGCTACAAGGGAATTGATCCCTTATCATAGACCTCATATTATAGCTCACTAAAAGGTTCTGGAAAATCATATCTTTTCTGGAGATAACCTTAAGTATGAGGGGGCATTTGCTGGAAGGGCCATGTGCCCCCAAATATTGTCCTCCATAACATGTTACTGAGTCCATAATTCAGAACACCCTCTTCTGAATTTCTTTATTATAATTCAAATGTACCTTCTTGTCTGCCAACTTCTCACTCTTAAGTCAGACAACAAAACTGGCAGTCAAAACTCAGGAATTTATTCACTATGATAGGAGGTCCTTGACTCTGTCTTCTGAGATTAACTAATTGGATGACTCTTGTTTTTCCTATAACAAATATTTATTGCCCAGTTGCTATAACCAGCAATGAGGAGGCCAGTGTGGTGCTTTCCTATCGCCCGTTGGGTACATGCTTTTACCAAACATGGAAATGAGCACATCATATAGTTTGCCTAAGGCAGATCTATGAAAAATTGCCTGACACATTAAAAACACAAACAAAACCACACAGTTTACCTCCCCGCTGTGCAGATGCTCCACACATTTAAGTCCATCTTTCCTTCTTTCCTTCCATGCACTCTGATGCTGGGTGTAAATTACAAGTTTTATTCACATTATAATACTATTCTTATCCTGGATCTTCATGATACAACCTGATTTAGCTGGCACATTAAGAGTATTTCTGGTATCCATTTCAATAGCAAACAGCTAGTAATACCTTAACTATAAATAGAAGTGGCTCTGATTTACATATATACCAACAAAGTCAGCTAAATACATCTCTGGTTCAACTTCTTTTGGCTAAACTCTAGAATTTTCTAGTTATTCCACATACAGGGAGGTTAGAATGGAAAGAATTAACATTTGGACTGGAATTATTATCTGTAGGTATAAATAGAATATTCCTCTTTCATAAAATTTGCAAAAAAATATGTGACCATATGAACCCTATGCCAGAACTCTCAAAGGACTCCTTTATCTGAGGGGACCTGAGGTTTAAGTTTCATTAATTCTTTTGTAGGTTTTTGCCTGTGTCCTGTGATAACATTTCAGATAAAGGAGAGTTAGGAAAGCTTGATGCCATATTCCTTGGATGAACAAAACCAGCAAGGACAAAGCATACCTACAGTTTCAAGTAAAAATCCCAAATTATTATAAAGAGTGCCAGCTACTGAAAAGCCAATTAGTATGATGACAGTAATAATGAAAACTCAATGAAATACACAAAATGGAAAGTTACATGTTGCTTCTCAAAGATATAATTATATCCAAGATTATTAAATTTCCTAAATCCATTCAGCTTATTTAATATATAATCCATTTTCAGTAAGGTATTTTTTCAAAAATATAAAGGCTTGCAAGGAATGATTTACACTATTATTAGATAATATAAATATCAGATTAAGCTTTATGTGGCCATCTTTCATGATCTTCTTATGAGGCAGGTTTATCTATGCCTTTTAATCTCAAAAAATTTTTTTAAAATGATTTCAGTTAATTGGTTAATAGTATATTTAAAATGCTTCTCAACGATATTCTTTTCTGTAGTTCCATTGTATTAATGTATAATTCACTACTGAAAATATCTCTAATTCTGAAGCTACTGTATAGTCATGAGGTTATATTTTTGTCTATGAGGATTTGTGAATAAAATAATCAGTGAATTAAATGTTAGGATGAGACTTGTGAAGTTTATTAACCACACTATTTTGCCTTCAGTTATATTTCATATGATTCCAGATAAAAATCTATATTAATTTTAACCATATGAAAAGAGGATCCCATTTCTTATTTCCTATACTGCCTTTTACTATATTTCTACTATATGCCAGTTACTATAATTATAAAAAATGAACAGGACTTTGCAAGGTTATCAAATCATTGTGATGTGTATCATTTTATTTACTATGGCATTCCTTGAGCCTGGCACAGTGTCTGATAACCAGATACTCATTACATGTGCTATTGGGGTAAGAAAATCATATGGAAGATGATTTTAGAATAACTACATAGAGATTTTTGTTTCATAAAGTACCTTGATGACAACTGTGACAGTAGAATGATAAGAAATGATCAAGAAAGAAAGAGCACACAACATTAAGGCAGGAGGCTGATTGGTGGAATTTCTGTGGAAGTAGTGGGAATGATCCAGGAACTGTGAATTAGTTCTATAAAATATTCAAATGTTAACATTTGACACCATATAGTATTCTTTTCCCCAATTATTTGGTGAAATGACTGCACATAGATCTGAAACAGTATGCTTTGGGGAATAAAGTGGTCAGAGCAGTGTTCAGTAGGGTGTAGTGCTGCAACCGGGTTGCTTGAACTGGAGGAGAAAGAAAAGAGATGGCAAGCTCAATGGAAAGAGAGTATCAAAACAAGAGATGCTAAGAAGACAGACATGCTCCACCCTGACCACAAAAGTCCTTCCAGGGAGATGCTGACATTCCTTTTGCAGGTAGGGCAGAGACTGAACCAATTTTATTTAAAATAATAAGTACAGGTTGATCTTAAAACAAACCAGAGGTTTTGAGAATATTTCCATTGCTGAAACAAGGGTTAGAAATGTTTAGAATTGATGGAACGGAGGACATTGTTTCAACCTTGGGACATGTTAAGGCTAACGACTGAGAGATGTTCACAGGCAGTTTCATGAATTCTTTAATAGAGAGTGTGATGCACATGCAGTGAGAACATAGAATGGCTGTTACACTTTACTTCCCAGAGGGAAGACATCAGGAAGATGGTGTAGAAGAAGTAATGGATGAATGGGGTCTGAAAGATAACCCAGGATTTTTGGAGGGAAAGTGGAGATGGAGAACTAAATGAAAAGGCATTCTGGGGGATAAAAATAAAGCACAGAGAAGGTGCAAAATATGAAATATAAAAGGTGCACTGAGGAACTGAAAGCGGACAAAAACTGAAAATGAAGACAGGCCCAGCTTTGAAAAGGGCTGTATATACCATTTGAAGGAAGGGGGGGCCTGATCCCATTTAAAGGAGGGGATTTTGTTAGAGTTTTTTTTTTTTTTTTAAACAAAGGAAGTAGGACATACCTTAATTTCTATCTGTTTTATGTAATTAACATGGTTTTAAGACTTCCCTTAGGGAAAAACAAGAAAAAAACATTTAGAATAACAGATGAAACCAAGTAACAATGCAGAGATTTTGGAGTGATAACTAATTATAATTCAGTTCAGTTCAGTTGCTCGGTTGTGTCCGACTCTTTGCAATTCCATGAACCATAGCAAGCCAGGCTTCCCTGTCCATCATCAACTCCGGGAGTTTACACAAACTAATGTCCATTGAGTCAGTGATGTCATTCAACCATCTCATCCTCTGTTGTCCCCTTCTCTCCCAACTTCAATCTTTCCCAGCATCAGGGTCTTTTCAAATGAGTCAGCCATTTTCATCAGATGGCCAAAGTGTTGGAATTTCAGCTTTAACATCAGTTCTTTCAGTGAACACCCAGGAGTGATCTCCTTTAGGATGGACTGACTGGATCTCCTTGCAGTCCAAGGGACTCTCCAGAGTCTTCTCCAACACCACAGTTCAAAAGCATCAACTGTTTGGCTCTCAGCTTTCTTTATAGTCCAACTCTCACATCCATACATGACTACTAGAAAAATGATAGCCTTGAGTAGATGGACTTTTGTTGACAAAGTAATGTCTCTGCTTTTTAATATGCTATCTAGGTTGGTCATTGCTTTCCTCCCAAGGAGTAAGTGTCTTTTAATTTCATGGCTGCAGTCACCATCTGCAGTGATTTTTGGAGCCCAGAAAAATAAAGTCTGCCACTGTTTGCACTGTTTTCCCATCTATTTGCCATGAAGTGATAGTACCAGATGCCATGATCTTAGTTTTCTGAATATTGAACTTTCAGACAGCTTTTTCACTTTCCTCTTTCTCTTTCATCAAGAGGCTTTTCATTCTTCTTTGCTTTCTGCCATAAGGGTGGTGTTATCTGCATATCTGAGGTTATTGATATTTCTCCTGGCAATCTTGATTCCAGCTTGTGCTTCTTCTAGCCCAACATTTCTCATGATGTACTCTACATATAAGTTAAATAAGCAGGGTGAAAATAGACAGCCTTGATGTACTTCTTTTCTTATTTGGAACCAGTCTGTTGTTCCATGTCCAGTTCTAACTGTTGCTTCCTGACCTGCATACAGGTTTCTCAAGAGGCAGGTCAGGTGGTCTGGTATTCCCATCTCTTTCAGAATTTTCCACAGTTTATTGTGATTCACACAGTCAAAGGCTTTGGCATAGTCAATGAAGCAGAAGTAGATGTTTTTCTGGAACTCTCTTGCTTTTTCTGTGATCCAGCAGGTGTTGGCAATTTGATCTCTGGTTCCTCTGCCTTTTCTAAAACCAGCTTGAACATCTGGAAGTTCATGGTTCACATATTGCCGAATCCTGGCTTGGAGAATTTTGAGCATTACTTTGCTGGCATATGAGATGAGTGCAATTGTGAGGTAATTTGAGCATTCTTTGGCTTTGCCTTTCTTTGGGATTGGAATGAAAACTGACCTTTTCCAGTCCTGTGGCCACTGCTGAGTTTTCCAAATTTTCTGGCATATTGAGTGCAGCACTTTCACAGCGTCATCTTTTAGGATTTGAAATAGCTCAACTGGAATTCCATTAAATTCACATACTTCCTAAGGCCCACTTGACTTCACATTCTAGTATGCCTGGCTCGTGGTGAGTGATAGCACCATCGAATTATAATCACCTGCACTCAGATGGATAATGAAATCCTCTTACTTCCATTTCTTGATTGTTTTCTCTAAATGGCATTGGATGTATCTTTCACAATGCATTTTGTGAACTGACACAATTTGCACATTTCTTTCCAAGGCTTTGCCTGTTTTATATCAATGTTTCATTCACAAAAAGACACAGTGATAGATTATTTTCACTTGTCCATCCATTTTGGAGTTACAGACTGATCTATATTCTGCTTTCTGCTCTAAGAAATAAAATAAAGATGCAGTGAAACTGTGTATGCAGAGAAAGTTACAGGAAATCTATAATGCTAATAAAACCTGCACGTTTAGCTGAAATCAGACAATTGAGAGTTTTATTTTGTTATTATTTTTCCTGGCAAAACTTATTGTTCCAAAACTAGGACAAACCTCAAACAAAGTGAATAAAATGATGCAAGAAGTTTTATTGAATTTTGTCTAGTTTGCCAGTTTAAAAATATACTTCTTTGTTCTTTGAGGGAACAATTCTGACACACGTTGAAGGAGTGTACACATTTAAACCCTTTTCTTCCTCGACTAGTAAATCACAGATTTTATCTGTGGCCACAGAATCAAATTCATTCTTCATGGGCTATCTCGACTACCACTCATTCCGTGAAGCCCTACCTGAGTCTGTTCTACTCCATGTAGTTCTATACTGCTGATTGGATAACCCAGCTTTTACTGACAGAATAGAGGTCCTAGGAATTTTTATTAGAAGCTGAAAAGCTTTCTGAGAGGCAGGTAAGAGAGAATGGAGGTAGAGACATTTGGTCTGAGTCACTGAGCCAGTTTTGGATGGCAGAAAATACAATACATGCTTCTGAATATGTCACACTTTGCATAAATACATGATAAAACCTAGGGTGAGGATTAAAATGCCTGAGTGAGAATGTTTAGGGAAAAAAGTGACTGCAAAATGGGAGCCTAGTATTAGCCTAGTATTAAACAGTAATTAAGCTTCAGTAATTAAATTCAGTAGGCAGAGCCCATAGTTCAGATATCTGTGTGTTCAGATATCTGATACTGACAGGCAGTAATGCCTCCTCAGCAGAAACATGGAACCCTTTGCATATTTCTCCCTTCAGTCTTCCTCTCTTCTACCCTTCTTCCTCTTTCCTTTCCCCTTCCTCTTCCTCCCTTCATTCCTTTCTTTCTTCTTTTCTTTTTTGACAAATGAGAAACAAACTCAATTTGAATTATCACAGGAAACTTAATCAAAGATCTCAGAGTGGAATCAAGTAATTGCAAGAGAGGTAGAAATGAAGCCAGACATTGGGTACAGCACTTAAGTTTAATGAGGCCAAACATCCCTCTAGATCTCTTCTCTCCATCTTGTTCTCTATTATGACATCATTCTCTCCTGCTTCAATTGGAAACATTCCACATGACAGATAATATGCTTTTGAACTCTTTGGTGCCTCATTATCTATTTCTTGGGAAAAGCTGACCCTTGCTTAATTTAGTGTCAAACTGTAAAATCCAGGTAGAGAGCTCACTTGCGTTGTACCCAGCGCCAAGCTTATCATGCAAAGGGAGGATGGAGAGATAGGGATGCTTTTTAAGAAAGTGTAATCTTTCAGAACTCATGTTTAGTTCTGGGGGTGGGGCATTTCTTTGCAGAAGAGTGTTTCCAAAATAAAAAGAAAAGTTGATGACCTACATAAGACCAACTAGAGCAAGCACAAAACAGGTTGTGACGCTTATAGTCAACACATATTCTCTTAATGTCTATTATTGGCTACCCCAAGACAAACATCTAGAACTTTTGTTGGCATTGGTATCAGTGATGCCAGAAGACATCAGCAATAGGGTTCAGGCCTTTTGAATCATTATTGACAAGGCATAGCACCATGGTGACCTAGATAAGAGGAGGAGGAAAATAGTACATGCTACTGTAGAATATTCCTGGACCACAGGTAATGTAGAATATTCCTGGACCACAGATAAGTATTTGAGTGTAGATTAGATTCTTATGGAAAGGATGGTGATGAAACCAAAGAAATAGTTTTGGTAACATGCCCCTGTTTACACTTTAGGTTGCTATGGATTGGAAAATATGAGCTTTGTATATTAATAGACTCTTTGGATGTCTCCTCTGTCATATGTGGATCTTAGCATTGTGTATAGATAGTCAAAAAAGGAGATATAGTGCTGAATATGAATTATACCAACCTAAAATTGTGGATTTCTTACATATTGGTCTTCTGCCTGTGCCTTTTAAAAATAGTTTAACTTTTCAATTGTAGAATGAAGTCATGGTTTGAGTCAACTCAAAACATGAGTGCACAGCAACACAGAAATAGAGGATTGGAGGAATTATTTATCTGATTACAGATGTCTAAATTGTCATAAAATTCTCAAGTCCAAATCCAGCATGTATAGTGGAGGTAGGTGAAAGCACTAGCAGAGAATAAAGGTGGGCTTAGCACTTGAGATTTTAGAAGCTTACATGCATGAGTTCATTCTCACCAGGACCCAACTTGGAGGCTGGACTACTAGATTGGACAGCATCTTGGAAACGTATGTGCCCGGGCAAGGCAGAGCATACAATCTGAGACAGGGTTACTAGAGCAGTAGATAGTATTTAGCTAGAAATTATTCACCATAGAGTACTTAGCTTGAAGTTATGAGAAAGGACTAGGGCAGAACTTTAGCCTTATAATTAAAGTAACAAAAGGAATACTGCTTTGACTCAGGGGCAAATAAGATCTTAGGAGTTTCCCGTGGGGACACTCACCCTAAATTTCATAGCTAGTGATGATATCTAAAGAGCAGTATAGTAAACCAGCAACCTTGGCCGGCAGATTAAATTCTGACTCTCAGTGGGTGTTTGATCCAAGCTACAACAGACCAGACGAGGAAAGGGATGGTGGGAGACTGAGGGTACTGATCTTCTTGCATATGTCAGGGATAGCACAGAAACCACAGCAGGAAAGAGTCTGCAGGCAAGTGGGGGCACCAGTAGATTGAATGATGAAGACCTGATAACAGAGGCAGAGAAAAAATAAGCCAAGATTGACAGATAACCTTTTCAGTTGAAAGGAAGCTGCTGTTTAATGCCTTACTCCCTTTCTTAAATTTTTAATTGCTTCACTGGAATGTGTTGAAACATTGCTGAATAACTATTTTGTGATTAGATTAGAGGATGAATGTGATCTACTTCTATAGGGATATATATACATGTTGGGTGATGAGATGACTTTTGATATGTGAACCTTTTATAGAAAATTTACATTATATTCTAGATTAGAATTTTCTTCACCCTTAGAGTAACAGGTTTCTGGCTCTTACTGCCTTGTTGTCCTGGAAACCCCGAAAGCACTCAGAAGCATGTGGCACCCTTTGTGGGCAGCTCCCCTTGTTGTGCTGCAAGAGCTGTATTCAATCAAACTGTCAGAATGATGACAGCTCTGAGAAGGGCCCATAAAGCTATTCATCAAGCTCTGAAACAGCTAGCACTTTACTTGTCTGGAGTTATTTACTAGTGGCTGATGATAATACAGTTGAGCGAGGCAGATGCTTATGAGGCATCTTGGCTCTCTATTTTGGTGAAAAGTTCATTTTGAAAGAGAAGCTTTAAGTTCTTTAGTATATCCAAGTCTAGCTTTTTACTAAAATGGTAAAACACAATAAAATAGAAAAAAAAAATTTTAGGAGAAGTGTAGGCCATGTTGTTATAAAAGCTTAGATTCTTTATCAGTCCAAGTTCAGTCAGAAAAGCAGAATCAACAGGACACATATAGCATTACAACATGATGAGAAGAACTGATAAAAACACTTCTTAATCCTCACTACTAATTAGATATATCTTGGGTAAAGAACTTAAATTCTTCATTCTGAGTCATCATCCATAAATACCAAAATTTGGCAAGGCATTTAAAAAAATGTTTCTTTTTTGTTTTAGGTATATGTGATTCTTGTGTGTATTAACTCTATCTTTCCACCAGGGTTTTGAAATCCCTCTAGGTCAGGCAACCTGACAATTTTTTCTAAATCTTTTTTCAGAATGTAGAATACCCAGCATGGACTAGCGACCTATTTTAAGGAAGAGATCCTTGAATAGAAATTTATAGAAGAATAATGCTGGGAAAGATTGAAGTCAAAAGGAGAAGAGGGTGGCAGAGGATGAGATGGTTAGATAGTATCACTGACTCAATGGACATGAATTTGAACCAACTTTGGTAGATAGTGAGGGATTATCTCAGATACACAGATGACACCAACCTTATGGCAGAAAGTGAGGAAGAATTAAAGAGCCTCTTGATGAAAGTAAAAGAGGAGAGTGAAAAAGTTGGCTTAAAACTCAACAGTCAGAAAACTAAGATCACGGCATCCTATCACTTCATGGCAAATAGATGGAAAATAAGTGGAAACAGTGGCAGACTTCGTTTTCTTTTCTTTCTTTTTTTTTTTTTTTTTGGGGGGGGCTCCAAAACCACTGCAGATGTTAATTGCAGTCATGAAATTAAAAGACACTTATTCCTTGGAAGAAAAGTTATGACCAATCTAGACAGCATATTTTTAAAAAGCAGAGATATTACTTTGCCAACAAAGGTCCATCTAGTCAAGGCAGTGGTTTTTTCCAGCAGTCATGTATTGTTGTGAGAGTTAGACTATGAAGAAAGCTGAGAGTTGAAGAATTGATGCTTTTGAACTGTGGTGTTGGAGAAGACTCTTGGGAGTCCCTTGGACTGCAAGGAGATCCAACCAGTCCATCCTAAAGGAGATCAGTCCTTGGTGTTCATTGGAAGGACTGACGCTAAAGGTGAAACTCCAACACTTTGGCCGTCTGATGAAAATGGCTGACTCATTTGAAAAGACCCTGATGCTGGGAAAGATTGAAGGCAGGAGGAGAAGGGGATGACAGAGGATGAGATGGTTGAATGGCATAACCAACTCAAAGGGCATGAGTTTGGGTAAACTCTGGCAGTTGGTGATAGGGAGGCCTGCCGTGCTGCAGACCGTGGGGTTGCAAAGAGTTGGACATGACTGAGCGACTGAACTGAACTGAAGAATAGGGGAAGCCTGGAATGCTGCAGTCCATGAAGTCTCAGAGTCAGGTACGACTTAGTGAATGAACAACAACAATTGATAGTTACACCTACTCTCAGTTTATTGTTCCATTACTATGTAGACAATTAGTAAATAGCATTTGATTAAATGGAATATTTTTAGATATGTTATAAATGTCTATAATATAGGTTTCTTGGAGAATCTTGCTTCTGTTGGCATGTTTGAAGCAAAAAACCATTATACCTGGAAACTGGATTCTAAGTCCTAGTCAGTTTGAATTTCTCAATTTTTAATATATGAAATCTATAACCCAAGCTTCTAAGGTTTTAATTTTTAAAAATCTACCATATACTTCAAATTTGGTTTTATGTAGTGAGAATAAAATATTGTGTACTTCTTTAGCTGATAGCCATCTGCTACAGAAACATTCAAATGTCAGCTCATCAGAATTTAAAAGGACTTCCTGAACAGAAGTTCACTGAAATTTAAGAAACTTTAATGAAACTTCTGTTACAAAATGATGCTGTCTTGGCTTTAGGCTAATCCCCTAAACACACCTACAAATTCATCTCGCCAAATGTCTGCCACAGAGAAGGAGCTGGATCAGTTTTGCAATTTTTATGGCAAAGGTTAAAATAAGTAATTTCCACAACAGCTGTCGACACACAGTCTGTCTTTGGAGGCTGCTTTCCCTAGAGGATTTTATTTCTTCAAATGTCATAATTAGAATTTCATCTCTAGTGACTACTCAAGGAAGTCTGGCAGCAGGAGACAGCATGGGTCACATTTTAATTACGAAAATGCATCCTTCCTGTCTAACGGGCCAGGAAGTTTTTGCTAGTCATGTCACAGGAGCTTCTATGCACTGGGAATAATTAACTGCACTTTTCAGTGGATAGTAGTTGTTTTCTTAAAATTCAGCAAGATTTATCAGAGCATTAACAGATTTCTCTGTCCTACCAAAAAAACCAGTAGGGTGCAAAGAAGTAAATTTCCAGGCAATTAGAGCAATAAGTTGTATTTGTGCACTTACATTATTTATGGTGATTGTGTATCAACAGGAGTGCACTTTCATTTATTTTCTTTTTTTCATTAAATAAACATTTATTGACTATCTACTTTGTTGTTGATCACTGAACTTACAGTTGGGGAAACAAACTTGAACAACACTATCTTTTTCCATAGTAGAGATGTACCTGATATATTGGTCATGAGTTGTTATTAAAAGTGATATAGTAGAGTTATATACATGGTGCTTTGAAGACATCAAGAAAGAAGTAATTAATTCTATTTAGAGAGATCAGGAAAGATAGGGCAGGAAACATGATATCTCAGTTGAGCTGTAAAGTATATGCAGGAAGGAGTTTGATAGATTGACAATGGAGGGGAGGGAATTCCTGACAGATGGAACTGTGTCTGTAGAAAAAAGGTTATTTGGAGGCATCTGTAATCAGTTCAGTGAGGTGCTGATGCAGAATGCTTTGAATAAGCAGTATTAATAGAAGACAGGCATACAGTACAGGACTAGAGTATATTTGAATGCAGGCAGAAACGTAGATAATATGGACAAGGCATTTATCTTCACAAGAGGGTTATAGGTTATGGGTACGACTAGATACTGACTCCCTCAGCTCTCAGAACAGCCAGACAGGATTTTTGAATATCTTTTTCCCATTATCCAGTTGCCTAAGAGAGTCTATGATTTTCCTTTTCAATGACGTGAAAAGATTGGTACATCCGTATAACGAGTTAAGTTAATAATAAGAAGAAATGAACTAATGAGAAGTACAACAAAGTGGACAAATCCCAAAAGCATTTTGCTAAGTGAAATAAGCCCAAAAGAAATACTATATAATGCTTCTATTTATATAAAATTCTAGAATAGGCAAAACTATACTGATAGAAAGAAAATTGGCAGCTGCCAGGAGCCAGAAGTTGAGAAGAAGATACTGACTAAAAAGAGGCATGGAGGCACTTTTTTGGTGCAATGGGAATAACTGTTTCATGACTGTGGTGGTGGCTACAAGATTCATCAAACTATACAGTTAAAATCTGTGAGTTTTGCTGTTTATAAATTAGTTTTAAAAAGCTGACAACAAGTGTGAGGCACAGCAGAGACTGGTCCATAATGAGTTAACTTCAAAGGTACTAAAACCTTATAAGCCAAAAGCAAAAGCCTTCCTAATAAAAATGTCTAGGGTAAGACCACTAAATGGATCTCCTGAAGCATCTGAAGACTGAAAACCATGTTAGCTGACACTGAGTTAGCTGAGTAAGAAATTAGGAGGGGGGTGGAGGAAGGAGTTATTATTTTCTTTTTAAATATACATTTTTGACTTTAAATTACAATGATGGGTTTCCCAGGTGGTTCAGTGCTAGAGAATCTACTTGTCAATGCAAGAGCAGCAGGGGATGAAGGCTTGATTTCTGGGTTGGGAAGATCCTCTGGAGGAGGAAATGGCAACACTCCAGTATTCTTGCCTGGAGAAACCCATGGACAGAGAGGTGGTTGCAAAGAGTCAGACATGGCTGAGCAACTGAGTATACACCCACAATGATACATAATAATTGATTTTTATAAAGCACTTATCTTCCAGAGATATCTTTAAAAGCTTTTTAATATTAATTCATTTAATTCTCATGACAAGTCTGTGAGTAAATAATCATTATTATTCCCATTTGTTGTATGAGAAAAACTGAAGCAAACAGAGGTTAACTCTGAAAGCTAACTTATAAGTTAAAATCACCAGTCTAGGTTTTATACAGGATACAGGATGCTTGGGGCTGGTGCACTGGGATGACCCAGAGAGATGATATGGAGAGAGAGGTGGGAGGGGGTTCAGGATTGGGAACTCATGTACACCCATGGCAGATTCATGTCAATGTATGGCAAAACCAATACAGTATTGTAAAGTAAAATAATAAATAAATAAAAAATAAGGAAAAAAGTTAACTTATAAGTTAACTTTATAAGATACTAGTTCTTATACTAGTTAGTATAAGAGATTTGCAGTCAGGTAGTCTATTTCAGAATCTGTGTACTTAACCACAGAGGAATTATATTTGAATTTAAGTTCTTCCAGAAACTTAATTAATGAGAGGAGTGTTTATATGCAACTTCAGGATATCTTGAGCTTCCCAGGTGGCACTAGTGGTAAAAAACCTGCCTGCCACTGCTGGAGACATAAGAGACGTGGGTTCGACTCCTGGGTTGGGAAGATCCACTGGAGAGGGCTATGACAACCTACTCCAGTATTCTTTCCTGGACAGAGGAGCGTGGCAGGTTACAGTCCATAGGGTCACAAAGAGTCAGACACGACTGAAGTGACTAAGCATGCATGAAGGATATGTTGATGCTGTTGTATTTTATTATTGGAGTATATTGTGATTTTATATCACTGAAAGAGTCCCAGGTAACTTTTATAAGACAGTGTGTCCAGACATAATTAGAGCTGGGAGTGAATTTTCAGCTTTACATATAGCATGACATTGGAGTTAGAATATGGTTGCTATTGAAGAAGTGGTTACAGGAAGGTGGAAACAAGGCTTTCTTTAACCTTCCTAAGAAAGATAGTCACAGTCCTGTGTATCACAGATTTCATGAATAAACTCAATGGATTAGACGAAAAATCACTGGGGAGTTTTAGGGAGTATACTATACTACACATATTTTCCATGTGCTGGAACGTCTACTAAAGAAATTTTGGAATAAGTTCTTAGATTATTGGGTGATACCAATAGCCCGTATTTCCTAACTGAGTGGAGACTATTTATAAGCACTGGGAATCTGATCTCTCTTCCTCATTTTAAAATTTTGTACCAGTACACAGAAGAAATACTCAGTAGTTGTTTATGTCTGCCCTGAAAACAAAACTTTTCCTCAGTTAAGATGTCCCAAGGTCTATGTTGGGAGAGTGAGAGGAGAGCATTAATAAACCCATCTGGCCATGTCCTTTAGTCACTGTCTCTAATCTATCCCTTATCAGTAATAGAACTCCTATTCTGATACCGATCTGTCTTACTTTTGTGTCTATTTCTCAACTGGTTCAGAATTAAATGGTAAAAAGAGTGGTGTTATTAAAGGACCTAACAGCCAACAATGCTGACTTTTCTTTTTGCATTCACAGCGAAGGAAAAGGAAGGGGGAATACTGGAAACAGGGCCTTATGAAGACTAGGACAATACAGGTAAGGAAAATAGAGCCAAGACTAGCAAAGCCAGAGCCTCTCAGTCTTTCACTTTTCTTCATCCATTGCATGTAACTTTCTTCCTCTTTTCTTCCCACCATTGTCAACATGCACAAACATTACCTAACAAGTCATCCCACCCCACCAAACAACAACAAGACTTTCTGTCTACTAATACTTTCTCCCAGTTTTTACATGTTTTATTAAAGCTTTGTGCCTGAAGACCACCTAAAGCAGATTTTTAGTAAAACATGTTCAGGTTTACTAACTTGCCATAGCAAGGAAAACTGTATCCTATGGGAATAATAATAATCCTAGTGAAATGGAACTTGGATGGTCTTGTACAGGGTTTGGGTTTACACCGGGTGATTTAGTATCTGTTTTTTATTAGAGTTTCAAAAAGGAGGCTATTTGATCACTGGATATCTTATTAATTTAAATTTAGGAGGTGGGAGATATAGAGCGGGGCTGTCATTGGTAAAGAAATGTTGCTGCTGCTGCTGCTAAGTTGCTTCAGTCATGACTGACTCTGTGCAACTCCATAAACAACAGGCCACCAGGCTCCCCCCCGTCCCTGGGATCCTCCAGGCAAGAACACTGGAGTGGGTTGCCATTTCCTTCTCCAATGCATGAAAGTGTAAAGTGAAAGTGAAGTCGCTCAGTCGTGTCTGACTCCTTAGCGACCCCATGGACTGCAGCCCACCAGGCTCCTCCATCCATGGGATTTTCCAGGCGAGAGTGCTGGAGTGGGGTGCCATCGCCTTCTCCGAAATAGTGTTAGTCTCTCACATTAGTTTTAAAGACGAGTGTGGTCGCAGTGTCATCGTTTATGTTTGTTTCACCAGGGTCACAAAATAAACACAAAATAACAAAATCCGGAGAAATCTGCATGCAGGTTAAGAAGCAACAGTTAGAACTGGACATGGAACAACAGACTGCTTCCAAATCTGGAAAGGAGTACATCAAAGCTATATATTGTCACCCTGCTTATTTAACTTATATACAGAGTACATTATGAGAAACGCTGGGCTGGGGGAAACATAAGCTGGAATTAAGATTGCCAGGAGAAATATCAATAACCTCAGATATGCAGATGACACCACTATGGCAGAAAGTAAAGAAGAACTAAAAGCTTCTTGATGAAACTGAAAGAGGAGAGTGAAAAACTTGGCTTAAAACTCAACATTCAGAAAACTAAGATCGTGGCATCTGGTCCCATCACTTCATGGCAAATAGATGGGGAAACAATGGAAACAGTGACAGACTTTTTTTTGAAGGGGCTGGGGTTAGAAAATCACTGCAGATGGTGACTACAGCCATGAAATTCTTGCTCCTTGGAAGAAAAGTTATGACCAACCTAGACAGCATATTAAAAAGCAGAGACATTTCTTTGCCAATAAAGTTCCATCTAATCAAAGCTTAGGCTTTTCCAGCAGTCATGTGTGGATGTGAGATCCAGCAGTCATGTATGGATGTGAGAGTTGGACTATAAAGAAAGCTGAGCACTGAATAATTGATGCTTTTGAACTATGGTATCGGAGAAGACTCTTGAGAGTCCCTTGGACAGCAAGGAGATCCAACCAGTCCATCCTAAAGAAAATCAGCCCTGAATATTCATTGGAAGGGATGATGCTGGAAGCTGAAACTCCAATACTTTGGCCACCTGATGCGAAGAACTGACTCACTGGAAAAGACTCTGATGCTGGAAAAGACTGAAGATGGGAGGAGAAGGGGATGACAGATGACGAGATGGTTGGATGGCATCACTGACTCAATGGACATTAGTTTGAGTAAGCTCTGGGTGTTGGTGATGGACAGGGAAGCCTGGTGTACTGCAGTCCATGGGGTCGCAAAGAGTTGGACATGATTGAGCAACTTTTCCTTCTTCCCTTTTTTGTTGGCCCCCCTTTTCCTTTGGCTGCAAAGAATATAATTAATCTGATTTCATTGTTGACCATCTGGTGATGTCCATGTGTAGAGTCTTCTCTTGTGTTGTTGGAAGAGAGTGTTTGCTATGACCAGTGCATTATCTTGGCAAAACTCTATTAGTCTTTGCCCTGCTTCATTCTGCATTCCAAGGCCAAATTTGCCTGTTACTCCAGGTGTTTCTTGACTTCCTACTTTTGTATTCTAGTCCCCTATAATGAAAAGGACATCTTTTTTGGTCTAAAAGGGCTTGTAGGTCTTCACAGAACTGTTCAGCTTCAGTTTCTTCAGTGTTAATGGTTGAGACATAGACTTGGATTACTGTGATATTGAATGGTTTGCCCTGGAAACAAACAGATATCATTCTGTCTTTTTGAGATTGCATCCAAGTACTGCATTTTGGATTCTTTTGTTGACCATGATGGCTCCTCCATTTTTTTCTGAGGGATTCCTGCCTGCAGTAGTAGATATAATGGTCATCTGAGTTAAATTCACCCATTCCAGTCCATTTTAGTTCTCTGATTCCTAGAATGTTGATGTTCACTCTTGCCATCTCATGTTTGGCCACTTCCAATTTGCCTTGATTCATGGACCTGACATTCTAGGTTCCTATGCAATATTGCTCTTTACAGCATTGGACCTTGCTTCTATCACCAGTCACAACCACAACTGGTATTTGTTTTGCTTTTGCTCCATCCCTTCATTCTTTCTGGAGTTACTTCTCCACTGATCTCCAGTAGCATATTGGGCACCTACTGACCTGGGGAGTTCCTCTTTCATTATCCTATCATTTTGCCTTTTCATACTGGTCATGGGGTTCTCAAGGCAAGAATACTGAAGTGGTTTCCCATTCCCTTCTCCAGTGGACCACATTCTGTCAGACCTCTCCACCATGACCCGCCCATCTTACATTGCCCTGAGGGCATGGCTCAGTTTCATTGAGTTAGACAAGGCTGTGGTCCTAGTGTGATTAGATTGACTAGTTTTCTGTAAGTATGGTTTCAGTGTGTCTGCCCTCTGATGCCCTTTTGCAACACTTACCATCTTACTTGGGTTTCTCTTACCTTGGGTGTGGGGTATGTCTTCACGGCTGCTCCAGCAAAGCACAGCTGCTGCCCCTTACCTTGAACAAAGGGTATCTCGTCACCTCTGCCCTTCCTGACCTCCAACCTGGGATAGCTCCTCTAGGACCTCCTGCGCCCGTGCAGCCATTGCTCCTTGGACATAGGGTGGCTCCTCCCAGCCGCCACTTCTGACCGCAGACGTGGGGTAACTCCTCTAGTTCAGGCAGCTGCTCAGTGGATATGAATTTGAACCAATTCCGGGAGATAGTAAAGGACAGAGAAGTCTGGTGTGCTGCACTTCATGGGGTCACAGGTTGGATACAACTTAGCAATTGAACAGTAACAGCAACAGGATTGGAGGAGAGTAGAATTTGCACCCTTCAAAATGCCTCTTTGGCATAAGTTTTTTTGGGGGTTGGTTATTTTTATGAAAGTCCAGACCCATGAGACATTCTGAAAATCCATTAAAAGTTACCTTTTTGTAAGAGAAACTTGCATTTATAAGGAAAAATTCCATTTGTGTGGGTATACCCCTCTCTGTACTGAGAAGAATGACTAAGTCTTTAGAAACTTATCAATGAAGAAGCCAAAGACATATCTGCATAACAACACATAGCCTTGCTGATTGTGATTTTCTTGATAACTTCCCATAACTGGCTCCCTCTACCAACATCTTTTGTCTTTAGCTGGAGGTGGTTGTAAGGTGTTGGTTCAGATCATTTCTGGGAGTTACTCAGCTTTCTTAAGCACAGAGTTCAGTTCAGTGGCTCAGTCGTGTCCGACTCTTCGCGACCCCATGAATTGCAGCTCGCCAGGCCTCCCTGTTCATCACCATCTCTCGGAGTTCACTCAGACACACGTCCATCGAGTCTGTGATGCCATCCAGCCATCTCATCCTCTGTCGTTGCCTTCTCCTCCTGCTCCCACTCCCTCCCAGCATCAGAGTCTTTTCCAATGAGTCAACCCTTCGCATGAGGTGGTCAAAGTCCTGGAGTTTCAGCTTTAGCATCATTCCTTCCAAAGAAATCCCAGGGCTGATCTCCTTCAGAATGGACTGGTTGAATCTCCCTTCAGTCCAAGGAACTCTCAAGAGTCTTCTCCAACACCACAGTTCAAAAGCATCAATTCTTCGGTGCTCAGCCTTCTTCACAGTCCAACTCTCACATCCATACATGACTACAGAAAAACCATAGCCTTGACTAGACGGATCTTAGTTGGCAAAGTAATGTCTCTGCTTTTGAATATACTATCTAGGTTGGTCATAACTTTTCTTCCAAGGGCTAAGCGTCTTTTAATTTCATGGCTGCAGTCACCATCTGCAGTGATTTTGGAGCCCCCCAAAATAAAGTCTGACACTATTTCCACTGTTTCCCCATCTATGTCCCGTGAAGTGATGGGACTGGATGCCATGATCTTTGTTTTCTGAATGTTGAGCTTTAAACCAACTTTTTCACTTTCCTCTTTCACTTTCATCAAGAGGCTCTTTAGTTCTTCTTCATTTTCTGCCATAAGGGGGATATTCATTCATGTACACAGGGGATATGCATATAATTAGACTGTCTGTTTTTCTCCTGCTAATCTGTCTCATATTTCAGGAGTGGAGGTCTCAGTTATAAAAAAAATTGCTTATTAATGAACACAACCTCAGTTAGATAGAGTTGGGAGACTAGAGAGGGGAGATCCCATGCACAGTGATGAAAGCAGAGCCCAAGAGGAAGAAGAGAAACTCTTTTTTTTGTTGCAAGAACTGTGCCAATGAAAAACTAAGGGCTCTTTGTGGACTGCAGCCCTCACAATTTCCTCTTCTTTCCATAAAAGTGCTCTCCTTCCCTTGCAATGCAGGGACTTGTATATAGCTTGCCATGTCTGCATACCCAAATTCTCTTTTGATTCAAAATTAAACTTTTTTTTTCTGAAGAAATATCTGGCAGTCTGTTTTAAATCAACATTTTGGTGGCCTACATAGGGACTAGAGAAGCTTTAAGGCTGTTGAGCAAAACAGGTGAGGTACCCACAATAGAGTTTTTTGTTGTTCACTGCTTTCTTACTAACCCCAGTGTTTGAAAGTATGTCTTCTGGGTCTGAGATCATGCCCTTCCTGTACTTGAAGCTCTCCAGGCTTTACTTGGGATCTATTTAAAGGTTTCACCTGTTGGTTAAGGCCTTCTTCTGTATGTGAGTATTCATTTGGCACTTTGGTCTGATTTTGAGATCAGACAGTTTTACTGAAGATGGCTAACCTCAATTCATTCCTCCATGA
This sequence comes from Nanger dama, assembly GCA_917880005.1. NCBI lineage: Eukaryota > Metazoa > Chordata > Mammalia > Artiodactyla > Bovidae > Nanger > Nanger dama. Next base: position 19,934,968 of record CAKJTW010000025.1, on the reverse strand, counting down.
TCACAGGTTGTTTCTTTGAAACAGTGTTGGGTTTTCAGCATTCAGCTGATTTCTTTGGAAGTGCTGTCCTCTGGAGACTGGCTAGAAAACATCTTTGGCCTAGCTCATCTGGGACCGAGCAGTCCTCTGAAGACTGGTTGGGATTGACTTGCAAGGTGTTTGAACTGAGCTCTTTGTGCTATAAACTGTTTAAGCTGTTTGAAAATTGTTCTTTACTCCAGTAAAAATATCTCTAAAAAGTAAAATCTCAGTTATCTGAGTATTTTGAGGCTGCCCCCTATAGCGTCTCTGGCAGATTTGATTTTAAGTTTAAAAATCAAGTTTCTCTCTCATGCTTCTAACTAAATGGACCAACCTGACCAAAGGCTATTTAGAACATCAGTGGCCATTATGGGGAAATTTTGAATTTCCCAAACTAATTTCCTTAAAACCAAATTGGACTAAAACAGCTCAAACATTTTCAAAATTGAGTGAAAAGCTTATTTTGATTGATATTTTGAAACTTCTCAATGTTATCAGCAGTATAAAATTGCTTCTCTGCAAAGATTTTAAAATTATATAAAATGATTGAAGAAAAATAAAATGGCTTCTGAAGCCTCAGGCCCTGCCTCTGTTGCCATCTTGTCTTCTGTAGCCTTTTATAGCCAGATTCTGCCTTTTTTTTAAATTAAATTTATTTATTTTTTTAATTGCAATACTGTATTTGTTTTGCCATACATTGACACAAATCAGCCATAGGTGAACACAATCTCCCAATGCCGAAGCCCCCTCCCACCTCCCACCCCACATCCTCTCCCTGAATCATCCCTTGCACCTGCCCCATGCGTCCTGCATCCTGTATTGAACATAGACTCGGCGCTTCATTCTTACAAGATAGTATACATGTTTCAATGCCGTTCTCCCAAATCATCCCACCCTCTCCCTCTCCCTCAGAGTCCAAAAGTCCGTTCTATACCTCTGAGTCTCTTTTGTTGTCTCACATAGAGAGTCTTCATTACTATCCTTCTAAATTCCATATATATGTGTCAGTATACTGTATTGGTGTTTTTCTTTCTGGCTTACTTCACTCTGTATAATCGGCTCCAATTTCATCCATCTCATTAGAACTGAGTCGAATTTATTCTTTTTAAGGGCTGAGTAGTACTCCATTGTGTATATGTACCACAGCTTTCTTATCCATTCATCTGCTGATGGACATCTAGGTTGTTTCCATGTCCTGGCTATTATAAACAGTGCTGCAATGAACATTGGGGTACATGTGCCTTCTGTCCCATTTCTCTCCTTCTCTTCTATGTAGTCTACATCTCCACTAGGCCTTCAGTTTCTCCATTCAGCTTCTATTCCCAAGCTCCTCCTTTTCTCCAAAATGCTCCTCACAGCTTTTTCCTCTGAATTGTCAGAATCTGTCACTTTAAAATTAAGCTATCTGAGAATCAAGAGACTCTAAACTTAATTTCTTATACTCTCTGGATTAAACTGTGAACCATAGTCAAAGATTTTCCCATAGCAGCTGAAAAGCCTTACAGATTTGGTGAGGAATTTAATGTAGTAATTCAAACTTATCAACCTGTTTCTCTGATAGGTATCAGCTAGTTCATATACTGGTACCTAAGGGTAGACTCAGCATTGAGTGAAAACCATTAATTGGGAAAGTCCCGAATGGTCTCTAGAATTACAAGCAGGAGACCAGGCCACTACTTTACTATATGATCAGTCTCAGGCAATACAGCCAACTTCACTGAATAATTCCTAGGGACTTTCCAAAGTCAGTTGATTGGAAGAAATTTCAGACTTGTATGCAAACATCTGACAAACCTGATCATGATTATAAAAATCAACTTCTGATTATTTTTAAAGAAAATACTGATGCTCCTTAAGATGTCAATTCCACCTGAGCAGCTGAACTGAGACATTTACCTTCCGGTAAAAAGAACCAGCAGGCAGACGTTTTAACCTCTGAGCCACCAGGGAAGCCCAAAAGAACCAGCATGGAATGGGAAATTATATCTGCTCCAGATTTAGTCAGTCTGGCAAACCAGCAGATGAGTCACCTCAGCATTATCTTCAACTCATGAAAATAAAGTCTTCTAAATGAAATCAAAATCCTAGTTTCTGCAGAGAGCCAGAACACTGGGAAATAGATTACTACAAATTTCAGCACATTAGGCAACTTCTGCCCTCTAGTCACTTTCCAAAGTCTTTTTAATTCTCAATGACAGGGCTCCTAGGACCTACAGGGAATCTTTTCAATCCTCTCTTTTAATTTGCTTAGAGAAACACATCAATATTAAGGATGAAACTTATCAATATTAAGGATGAAACTTCTCTAGTCCTAATGACACTAGAATCTCATCCTTCATGCTCAATGTCACCACTATAAAATAGCCCCTGCCTTGCAGTACTAAAACAGTTCAAATAGTAGGGATGCTTAATGTACCTCAAAAGTTTCTGTCTCTGTTTCTACTCCCTTTAAGTCAGGCCCTTTGAGAGACACACAGGCTTTTCTCCTCAGCTCCTCTCTCCCATCCATTTATTAGGCTGAGGCCTCTCAGAGAAGTATCATGCTGGAATTTCTCCCAAAGGGGGATAAAATTCTAGAAATTGACAATATCCAAGTAATATACCAAGTAAATTAAATGACCCTTTGACACCTTTTATTTGTTCCATCTCTGAGAGTACTAGAGCAGATTCTGGAAATATTGATGATTTGTCCCTATGGAATCATCTACCACCTTCTTTACAGACCTCCCACTGATATTGATGAAATTCAGAGTAACTCCCCATCAAAATTCTAAGAGACCTCTCAAAATCTCTTCTTAGAATTCATCAGTATGGTATAAGCAAAGAAGCCTTTCAGAGAATAAAATCCACAAGAGAAGAGTGCAAAGCTCAAAGCCTCATTATTTCTTGTACTAGCCCCTGTATCACTTAGATTTTAGCAATGAGAAAACCTAATGACTGATGGTGGAGGTTTGTTCATGACAATAAACAACACTGTTATCCCTGGACATCTTTTGTTCCTAACGATCACACATTACTAACATCCATTCCCACTGGAAGTAAATTATTTACTGTAATTGATTTACTCAGTACATTATTTGGTACTACAGTTGATGAAGCTAGCCAATACCCTTTGGCCTTCCCTTAGGAAGCAATTTACATGGACAGTAATGTCTCAGGGTTATACAGAAGGGCCTTATTTTTCACAAATCCTGAAGGTTGATCTAGAAGATAAAAAGTTCCTTAGGGTTTCTACATTGTTGCAACTGTGGATAATTTGCTTTTTGTCTTCTTCTTAATCAAACCTCCTCAGGAAAACAGTAGCCTTAAAGAGGTATAAGATCACCAAAGAAAAATTGCAATTTTCACTAACCCAGATTAGATATTTAGGGCATCTGATATCAGAACCAGGGCTATGCCTAATTGGGAGAGTGTGTAATTTCCTCAGTTCTGTCTTGCTGCAGCAAAAATTTGAAGCGACCACGGGCTAGTGTTATAGCTCAAATTTATTGGCAAGCAAAGGAAAATACATCCTCAAGGTGTGAGGGCAGGCCGACCCAAAAGATGTGAAGGGAAGAGAAGCACCCAGATTTTGCCTCCTCTTTTTATGTTTGTTTCTCCCCTTGAGCCTGCCTTATGTAACTGGGCTAGCCAGGAGGGCTGTTTTGTTTTACTTGAGGTCCTCACTCTGGTCCCTGGACCTTTCTTTGTTCTATTTTTGTGGGCTTTTCCCTTCTTTGTCTTTTCGCCATCACCATTATGGACTCCTTTTTCCTAGTCTAATTACCTAAGACGTAGATCCAGGTAGACTTCATGATGTTCTAAGTTTCCCAAAACCCAAAGCTAAGAAACAACTGCAAAGCTTTCTCAGGCTAATTGTTTATTGTCAAAACTGGATTCCAAATTTCTCTCTTATGGCCAGACCTCCATACATTTTACTCAACAATAACAACTCCAACCCAATTTTATAGGGAGAACCAGATAACATAGTCTTCAAAGTCTTATTCTGGTGAATCCACATGTCCTTGTGTCAGTTGCTCAGTAGTGTCCAACTCTGTGACCACAAAGGCTATAGCCTGATGGGCTCCTCTGTCCATAGGATTTGTTAGGCAAGAATACTGGACTGGGTTGCCATTTCCTTCTCCAAGGGAGCTTCCTGACCCAGGGATTGAACCCGCATCTCCTCCATTGGCAGATGGATTCTTTGCCTGTTGAACCATCAAGGAAACTCTTGGGCATCCCAATTATCAGAGTTCTTTTTACTTTCTGTATATGAAAGGAAGGAAATGCTCTTTGGGTACTAACCTCAGAAAACAAGGACTTCCCTGATACCTGCCATAGGGTATTAAGGCCAGCAACTGGACCCTGGGGCATGAAACACTCCCCCTTTTCTTAGAGCCATTATGGCCAGTGCCCTTTTGGGGAAGGGTCACTGAGAAAATTGTTCTGAGATCCCTGTTAACCACTTTTTACCTCATGCACTAGAAGTTCACTTGATTTCTCATCACATTCAATATTTCTCAGCCAGTTGCCTCACCCCCTATGAAGTTCACGTAAGTCTTAAGTTGTAATAACTTTAACACAGATATACTTCTCCCCTCTATTACAAACAAAGTACCTCATGAGTATGTAATACTGCTCTATAGGAAACTCCACTGGGTAAGGCTGATATGTCATTATTCACTGATGGTTCTTAATTAAAGGAAGGCAATGCCAAATATTGCTTGGACGTGTGGTTACATGTTCTATTGACATTGTTGAGGCAACATCTTAACCTATGGCTTCACAGCCTGACAGGCTGAATTATACACTTTGACAAAGGTTTATAATTTAGCCAAGGTCAAAACTTCAAGTATTTTTACTGATATTAGATTTTGGCATAGCTCATGATTTTGAAATATTGTGGAAGTAAGGTGGCATCCTTACTTCCAGTGGAAATAAAATTAAACTGGCCCATATGTTCAGGAATTACTGAAATAAATACTTTTACCTGACACTCTAGCTATTATTAAGATTTCAGGGCATTCTGAATTTGACCTTTTGAAAGCTAAAAGAAATCACCTTGTTGATAGTTCTGCATGAAATGCCACCCTAAAGGGGGCCAACAGCCATTAAACCTCTGTCATGGTTCAAAGGGATGTTTCATCAAATGATAATATAGAAAAACTGGCCAAGGAAGCTCAACTGATCTCAGAAAAGGAGGAAAAGAAAAAAGCATTGGAAATTCAATAATTGTTGGTTTGATGAAAAGAGAAAGTTCTGGTCTGGACCAAGTGACGACCCGGTCATATCAAAGACTCTGAAGTTCCCATTCTTCACCACTGCACATGCCTTAAACCACTGGTCTACAAAATGATTGCATTCATTCCTTAATATTGGTGAAAAATATTAATAATACCACAGAATGCCCACCTCACTTAGCCTGAGTATATGTCAGGGAAGCCTGATCATACTGCTCCTAGTCTTAAACTGACTAATGGACCACTTGAGGTCTAGCAAATGGATTTTACACAACCTTCTCCTCTATTAGATATAAATATGTTTTAGTCAGAGTGTTCATGATTTCACACGATGCCGATGACTTCTCTGAAAGACAGCTACTGCCTCTTCTGCAGCTAAAGTTTTCTTAGGAAAAGATTTACCCTACCTGGAGAATCTCCAATCGATCTTCATTGATTGTCATAGTAATTGAAGAAATAAATTTTACTGACCAGGTGCTTGAAGAAATCTGTGTTCTTTGGCTGATTCTCAACACTTTCACTGTGCTTACCATACTTAACCCTCTAGTTTAATCAAATGCACTAATTTTAGTATTAAGATTCATATATCACTTCAGTTCAGTCGCTCAGTCATGTCCGACTCTTGGCGACCCCATGAACAGCAGCACACAAGGCCTCCCTGTTCATCACCAACTCCCAGAGTTTATCCAAACTCATGTTCATTGAGTTGGTGATGCCATCCAACCATCTCATCATCTGTGGTCCCTTTCTCCTCCTGCCCTCAATCTTTCCCAGCATCAGGGTCTTTTCAAATGAGTCAGCTTTTCGCATCAGATGGCCAAAGTATTGGAGTTTCAGCTTCAACATCAGTCTTTCAAGTGAACACCCAGGAGTGATCTCTTTTAGGATGGACTGGTTGGATCTACTTGCAGTCCAGGGGACTCTCAAGAGTCTTCTCCAACACCACAGTTCAAAAGCATCAGTTGGTTGGTGCTCAGCTTTCTTTATAGTCCACCTCTCACATCCATACATGACTACTGGAAAAACCATAGCCTTGACTAGATGGATCCTTGTTGACAAAATAATGTCTCAACTTTTTAATATGCTGTGTAGACTGATCATAACTTTCCTTCTAAGGAGTAAGTGTCTTTTAATTTCATGGCTGCAGTCACCATCTGCAGTGATTTTGGAGCCCCTCAAAATAAAGTCAGCCACGTTCCCACTGTTTCCCCATTTATTTGCCATGAAGTGATGGGACCAGATACCAAGATCTTAGCTTTCTGAATGTTGAGCTTTAAGCCAACTTTTTACTCTCCTCTTTCACTTTCACCAAGAGGCTCTTTAGTTCCTCTTCACTTTCTGCCATAATGGTGGTATCATCTGCATAACTGAAGTTATTAATATTTCTACTGGCAATCTTGATTCCAGCTGGTACTTCATCCAGCCCAGCATTTCTCATGATATTCTGCATATAAGTTAAATAAGCACAGTGACAATATACAGCCATGATGTACTTCTTTTCCTATTTGGAACCAGTCTGTTGTTCCATGTCCAGTTCTAACTGTTGCTTCCTGACCTGCATATAGGTTTCTCAAGAGGCAGGTCAGGTGATCTGGTATTCCCATCTCTTTCAGAATTTTCCACAGTTTATTGTAATCCACACAGTCAAAGATTTTGGCATAGTCAATAAATCAGAAATAGGTGTTTTTTTTGAACTTTCTTGCTTTCTCGATGATGCAACAGATGTTGGCATTTGACCTCTGGTTCCTCTGCCTTTTCTAAAACATTTGGAAGTTTATGGTTCACCTATTGCTGAAGCCTGGCTTGGAGTATTTCAGTATTATTTTACTAGCATGTGAGATGAGTACAATTGTGTGGTAGTTTGAAGAAAGTGCCTTTCTTTGGGATTGGAATGAAAACTGACCTTTTCCAGTCCTGTGGCCACTGCTGAGTTTTCCAAATTTGCTGGCATATTGAGTGCAGCACTTTCACAGCATCATCTTTCAGGATTTGAAATAGCTCAACTGGAATTCCATCACTTCCACTAGCTTTGTTTGTAGTGATGCTTTGTAAGGCCCACTTGACTTCACATTCCAGGATCTGGCTCTCAGTGAGTGTGAGTGATCACATCATCATGATTATCTGGGTTGTGAAGATCTTTTTTGTACAGTTTTTCTGTGTATTCTTGCCACCTCTTCTTAATATCTTCTGCTTCTATTAGGTCCATACCATTTCTGTCCTTTATGGAGCCCATCTTTGCATAAAATGTTCCCTTGGTATCTCTAATTTTCTTGAAGAGACTTCTAGTCTTTCCCATTCTATTGTTTTCTTCTATTTCTTCACACTGATCACTGAGGAAGGCTTTCTTATCTTTCCTTGCTATTTTTTGGAACTCTATATTCAAGTGGGTATATCTTTCCTTTTCTCCTTTACTTTTTGCTTCTCTTCTTTTCACATCTATTTGTAAAGCCTCCTCAGACAGCCATTTTATTTTTTGCATTTCTTTTTCTTGGGGATGGATGGTCTTGATTCCTGTCTCCTGTACAATGTCACGAACCTCTATCCATAGTTCGTCAGGCATTCTGTCTATCAGAATTAGTCCCTTAAATCTATTTCTCACTTCCACTGTATAGTCATAAAGAATTTGATGATTTAGGTCATACCTGAATGGTCCAGTGGTTTTCCCCATTTTCTTCAATTAAGTCTCAATTTGGCAATAAAGAATTCATGATCTGAGCCACAGTCAGCTCCCAGTCTTATTTTTGCTGACTCTATAGAGCTTCTCCATTTTTGGCTGCAAAGAATATAGTCAACCTGATTTTGATGTTGGCTATCTGGTGATGTCCATGTGTAGAGTCTTCTCTTGTGTTGTTGGAAGTGGATGTTTGTTATGACCAGTGCATTATCTTGGCAGAATTCTATTAGTGTTTGGTCTGCTTCATTCTATACTCCAAGGCCAAATTTGCCTGTTATTCCAGGTGTTTCTTGACTTCCTACTTTTGCTTTTCAGTCTCCTATAATGAAAAGGACATCTTTTTGGATGTTAGTTCTAAAAGGTCTTGTAGGTCTTCATAGACCTGTTCAACTTCAGCTTCTTCAGCATTACTGGTTGGGGCATAGACTTGGATTATTGTGATATTGAATGGTTTGCCTTGGAAACAAACAGAGATCATTCTGTCGTTTTTGAGACTGCATCCAAGTAGTGCATTTCTTCTGTTGACCATGATAGCTACTCCATTTCTTCTGAGGGATTCCTGCCCACAGTAGTAGAAACAATGGTCATCTGAATTAAATTCACCCATTTCAGTCCAAATTGCTATCTCCTATTTGACCACTTCTAATTTGCCTTGATTCATGGATCTAACATTCCAGGTTCCTATTCCATATTGCCTTTTACAGCATAGGACCTTGCTTCTGTCACCAGTTCCATCCACAACTGGGTGTTGTTTTTGCTCTGACTCATACATATATCCATTTTTTTCTTGATATGGTTGATTCACAATGTTATACAGCAAAAAATAACACAACATTGTTCATCAACTATACTCCAATTAAAAAAAAAAAAAACAACCAGCAAAACTTGTAGATGCCCTCCAAGTACATTGGCCAAAAGCATTTGTTGAAGTATTTTGGCCAAAAGCCCAAAGTCCATCTTTCTAAATCTCAGGTTCACCCTTTTAGACACTCACAGAATGCCCAACGCACTAGACTTCTGCATCTTTTGACCCACAGCTGAAAAAGGAAGAGATACTCCAATATTCCAAAGGCCTAATTGTTGCTAAAAATAAACATCATTTGGTAGGGTCATCTTTTCACAGGTGATAAAGATTTAAAGTATCACAGATTGCAACCTAAAGATTTTGTTTATTGGAAAAGGTACCTCAAGAAGAACTCTCTTAAATCTCACTGAAAAAATCCCTATTAAGTACTGCCAGTGTTCTTGCCTGAAGAATCCCAGGGACAGTGGAGCCTGGTGGGCTGCTGTCTATGGGGTTGCACAGAATTGGACACGACTGAAGCGACTTAGCAGCAGCAGCAGCAGCAACCAAACCTTGTGCTGCCAAACTCCAAGAAATAAACCCTTGAATTACATTAATTACATGACGTATTTAAAGAAAGTACCAAACCTTGCACATCCAGTGACCTCAAAGTAAAGATTTTCTGGAATTGAAGCAGGCCACATCTGATGACATCCCCAAGGTATCCACACCAGGCTTGTAGGAAAGTTTTTGCCAAAACTTTGGTGATGACATATGTTCCAGATGACCTTTAATATCTTTGCTATTAATAACAAATATAACAAATGAATTTAGATAACAAGTGTCCAAGAGTTCTTCCTCCCATCCCTCCTTGATACTTGCATATGACCTCAATAGTTCTCCAGTCTGTGCACTTTGTTTGTGATGTAAGACATTACACCCAGGAAATGTCCTTCCTGACACTGAGAGACAAAAAGTCACTGAAACTAGAAAATTTGACCCTTGATTGGTGATATTTTCAGGAAAAGATCTTGATCAAAGAAGGAAATGTAAAAAATTAATAAACAGAAATCTCTAATAGAGTTGTGAGACCAGAAGAGGGAGCTCTCACTCTCTGTGACAATAGTGGAGCTCAGCAGGAATAAGACAGACCCTCTTTCCTGGCAAAGACAATGAAAAGCCATAGGCTCCTTGCTATAGCCTCCCATTTTTCTTTTCTTTTATATAAAAGTGTTCTCTTTCCTTACATGTGGCAACTTGTGTGTAGCTTGCCATTCTCTGCTGACCCCAAATAAACCCATCCTTGCTGGAGAAATATCTGGCAGTCTATTTGTTTCAGGTCAACATAGCGAAGAACCTAGAAGATTAAGGAGGATACTGTTTTCCTCCCTGAAAAGAATGCATTTGTATATTCTCTTCCTTGAAATTAACACTTATTATCCCTTTTTTCTTGAAAGTTGTTTGTATCCTGCTGATATGAAGTAGTTATTTACATAGCTGAAAAATTACCCATTTCTAACAAAATTTGAAAATATTTTCCCCAATTTGTAATTTTTGATTTTGAAATACTTGTGCTGGGCTTTTCTATGGAGTTATTCTATTTTTTTGGATAAATTATTAAATTTTTATGTAATAGAATTTAAGATTTCCAAGTTTTATGTCATATTTCAGAAAAGGCTTATCATTCTAAGGTATTTTTATTATTGATTTCACAAACTTTCATAAATATATTTTAAAGTAAACAAACATGGAGTTATTAGAAATTAATTTATGCTGCTTTTCACTGTGGGATATATTATACTTTGAAAGTTTTCTTTTGCTGGACTCTTAGGTTTTCATGTTGCTTTCATTAGATTTTTGTAAAGCTATAAATTTTAACATTTTAAACCATGCCCAATATAGATCTAATGAAAGTTTCAGGGGAGGCTCAAAACCATATTATCCAAGGTTCCCACAACTACGTATAGACTAATGAATGCATATACAATCATAGAACAAGTACTGACAAAAGTCCACTTTCTACCAGACATGGTGTTAAACTCTGGAAGCATTTACTAAGAGAAATGCTAAAACTTTAATTTTTACATTATATAGAATTAGAAGTTGGCCTATGTCCTATTATGCCCTCCTAGAAGTAAATAGTTAACTTTTGTGATTTTTTAAAGAAGAACTAAATTAAGTAAATCCTTGTACTTGGATCCTAGCATCAGTCAATGAAGGTATTGTCTTGAAATTTCTGAGAATATAGACATTTCTTTATTCATAACATATTATTTCCAGAAGCTAGCTATATAAAAAGTGTCAAACATGACATTCTCATATACTAGGAGATGTTACAGAGGTGACAAAAGATGGTGAATGGATTAAACATTGCTCCAGGCTAGTGGCACAGATATACAATAGGCCACATTGAGATGATTAAAGGAAGAAGTGTGAGAGTAGGCCTTTCTCAGCCAGATTTTGTATCAACTACTTTCATTATTCATGCTGCTCACAAGTGGACCATATTCCAGCTGCATCTTCATTTACCCATCTGTCATCAGATTAAAAACTTTGTGTTTTAAATCACACTCAAGAAAGTAAAAAGGCAACACATTGACTGGAAGAAAATATTTGACAGGTAAATATCTGATTAAGGACTTGCATCAAAAACATACAAAGAACACTTACAACTGAACAATAACAGACAACATGATCAAATATATTATTTCTCTAAATAATATATAACATAGCCAATAAGCATATGATAAAATGCTAGACATTTACTGGGACAAATATAAATAAAAATGACAGTGAGATGTCACTTCATACTCACAAGGATGGCTACAAATTTTAAATATTCAGAAAGAAACAGTAGTAAGTGTTTATCTGATGTGGCAAAATTGGAGTCCTCATATTGCTAGTCACAACTGCAACAACTTAGCATACATACACGCATACTGCTGGCAGCATTGTAAAGTGTTTTGAACACTTTGGAGAAAAGTTCAGCAGTTTCTCAAAAATTTGAGCTGAGATTTAGATTTATCATGACACAGCTATTCTACTCCTCAGTATATACCCAAGAAAAATGAAAAATATATGTCCACAGAAAAATTTGTGCACAAATATTCACAGGAGCATTATTCACAATAGTAAAAAAGTGGAAAGAACTCAGATATATATAAACTGAAGAATAGATTTTAAAAAAAAGCAATAAGGACAGAAGTAGATTAGTGATTTTCAGATGTTGGGGGAAGGGAGGAATGAGGAGTGACTGCTAATGGGTATGCTTTTTTATTATTCTAGTTTATTTTTATTGATGTATGAAAAGTGAAAGTGAAAGTTGCTTAGTGGTGTCCGACTCTTTGTAACCAGGCTAGAATACTGGAGTGGGTAGCCTTTCCCTTCTCCAAGGGATCTTCCCAACCCAGGGATTGAACCCAGGTCTCCCGCAATGCAAGCAGATTCTTCACCAACTGAGTTATCAGGGAAGCCCCCTTACTGACGTATAGTTGAGTTAAAATATTAGTTGCAGGTATGTATAATAGTGATTCAGTATTTTTATGGATTATACTCCTTTAAAAGTTAATACAAACTAATGCCTATATTTCCCTGTGCTAAACAATCTATTATTGTTGCTTATCTATTTTACTCACAGTTTATATCTCTTAATCCCATACCCCTATTTTTCTATTTTCTGCTTCTCATCTATCCTTTCTCTACTGTTCACCACTAGTTTGTTTTCTATATCTGTACATCTGTTTCAGTTTTGCTATACACTTTTGTTTTCATTTTTTAGATTCCACAGAGAAGTGATACATACAACATGTCTCTGTCTGACTTATTTCAGAAAGCAAAAAGTCCATTCACTCTAGGTCTATCCACATTGTTGCAAATGGCAAAAGTATGGCTGAGTACTATTTCATCATATATTTTGTCCACTCATCTGTTGGTGGATACTTGGTGGTATGTTTCTATTTGGTCATGAAGATTTATTATGTTTCAAGAGTTTAATAATTTCAGGTCTTATAAATTTCTGTTTGAGATGGCCATTCAACCTATATTCCCATCATGTTCTATGCTACAACAACAAGAAACTACTTTGATTATGAGACTCCATTCTTGAAAATTGGTGTTTCTCAGTATGGGTATGTATGTTTAATTTGATAAAATTTTTACTTTCCTCAAAAGGCATTATGAAACTATTAAAAGTTGTAATCAAAGATAACTTAAAATATGAATGTATACATTTTATATGTATATAGGTATGTGTATACAATAAATGACACAATTCATATATAATATATATGTGTGTACAATTGGTTTTCTGAAGTAAGTTTTAATACAGTGCTACAACCATTATTTCATCCCAATCTTAATGAAAGGCAATGCCAAAGAATGTTCAAACTACTACACAACTGCGTTCATCTCACACGCTAGCCAAGTAATGCTCAAAATTCTCTAAGTCAAGCTTCAACAGTACTTGAGAACTTCCAGATGTTCAAGCTGGATTTAGAAAAGGCAGAGGGGCCACAGATCAAATTGTCAACATCTACTGGATCATAGAAAAAGCAAGAGAATTCCAGAAAAACAACTACTTCTGCATCATTGACTATGCTAGAGCCTTTGTGTGGATCACAACAAACTCTCAAGAATTCTTCAAGAGATGGGAATACCGGACCACCTGACCTGCCTACTGAGAAATCTGTATGCAAGTCAAGAAGCAACAGTTAGAACTGGACATGGAACAATGGACTAGTTCCAAATTGGGAAAGGAGTACATCAAGGCTATATATTGTCACCCTGCTTATTTAACTTATATGCAGAGTACATCATGAGAAATGTGGGCTGGCTGAAGCATAAGCTGGAATCAAGATTGCCGGGAGAAATATCAATAATCTCAGATATGCAGATGACACCATCCTTATGGAAAAATGAAGAACTAAAGAGCCTCTTGATGAAAGTGAAAGAGGAGAGTGAAAACTCTGGCTTAAAGCTCAACATTCAAAAAAATAATATGACAACTGGTCCCATCACTTCATGGCAAATAGATGGGGAAACAATAGAAACAGTCACAGAGTTTATTTTCTTGGGCTCTAAAATCACTGCAGATGGTGACTACAGCCATGAAATTAAAAGACACTTGCCCCTTGGAAGAAAAGTTATGACCAACCTAGACAGCGTATTAAAAAGCAGAGACATTACTTTGCCAACAGAGGTCCATCTAGTCAAAGCTATGGCTTTTCCAGTAGTCACATCTGGATGTGAGAGTTGGACCATAAAGAAAGCTAGTGCTGAAGAACTGATGCTTTTGAATGGTGGTATTGGAGAAGACTCTTGAGAGTCCCTTGGACTGCAAGGAGATCCAACCAGTCAATCCTAAAGGATATCAGTTCCAAATATTCATTGGAAGGACTGATGCTGAAGCTCCAATATTTTGGCCATCTGATGTGAAGAACTGACTCATTGGAAAAAGCTCTGATGCTGGGAAAGATTGAAGGCAGGAGGAATAGGGGATGGCAGAGGGTGAGATGGTTGGATGGCATCACCAACTGAGACATGACTTTGAACAAGCTCTCAAAGTTGGTGAGGGACAGGGAAGCCTGGAGTGCTGTAGTTCATGGGGGTCACAAAGAGTCAGACATGACTAAGTGACTGAACTGAACTAAACTGAGCAAACATTATTATTATAAACAAAGGTTGTTGTTAGGGAAGATCAGCTAGTTGTCTTCAGTTATCCCATAGGATGGCATTAACTTATAGAATTTACTATGGTTCAAGTAGTTATTCTCTGTTCTGCTTTTCCAGAAAATCAGACTTTTACATGACAGATTATGGAGAGAGTTTGAGAAGAACTTACTCTAAAATAACTCCATTTCACTAGATTTCTCATTAAATTCAGGTTTAACAGACAGTGATGTCCTCTACCAATGCAGTCCCCTTGGACTGAGAAATCTTTAAAGACATCCAAAGATTCTGTAACTTGTAATTAGTGAGGAAGAGGGGCAAGTTATGTTACCTATAATAATATAAATGAGCTATAGTTAGGCAATTATGAGTGGGTAAAGGTTAGGGAGCATAGAAACAGATATTCTATCTGGACTTCTCCTCACTTATCCACATACTATTCTTCTCCAGAACTGACTGAACATTGTCAATGCTTTCTCTTCACAAATATTTAATGAGTGTTTATGTGAGAGAAATCTTTTTATTATGACTATGAGAAATCATAGTGAAAATTCAAGTGTCTTTTCTACTGTAAATGGAAGATAATAAACTACTTGAGAAAAATAGATAATGAAAGTTATCCAAGAAATAAGGGTATGATGCAGTGTCTAGAAGACATCATTACACTGACCTTACTCATTTAGTAGGTCTTACTGGAGTACAGGTCCAACATAGACACACTAACACTGGCCATGTCAAGGTCAGTGTACTTACTAGGGATGGCCATGAGCACATTCTTTTGCTGAAACACTACTATTAGTAAAATTAGGGATATCACTCTTACATGTGATGTTCAGGAAAGGCCTTCCAAATACAAAATGCACTTATTTACTTATTCAATTTTTTTCATTTCTTTCTTTCTTTCTTTCTTTTTTTGCTCCTCTAAGTGTTTATCCAATGCTGTAAAGAGCAATATTGCATAGGAACCTAGAATGTCAGGTCCATGAATCAAGGCAAATTGGAAGTGGTCAAACAAGAGATGGCAAGGATGAATGTCGACATTCTAGGAATTAGCGAACTAAAATGGACTGGAATGGGTGAATTTAACTCAGATGACCATTATATCTACTACTGCAGGCAGGAAACTCTCAGAAGAAATGGAGTAGCCATCATGGTCAGCAAAAGAGTCCGAAATGCAGTACTTGGATGCAGTCTCCAAAACGACAGAATGATCTCTGTTCGTCTCCAAGGCAAACCATTCAATATCACAGTAATCCAAGTCTATGCCCCAACCAGTAATGCTGAAGAAGCTGAAGTTGAATGGTTTTATGAAGACCTACAAGACCTTTTAGAACTAACACCCAAAAAGATGTTCTTTTCATTATAGGGGACTATTGCCAGGAGAAATATCAATAACCTCAGATATGCAGATGACACCACTCTTATGGCAGAAAGTGAAGAGGAGCTAAAAAGCCTCTTGAAGAAGTGAAAGAGAAGAGTGAAAAAGTTGGCTTAAAGCTCAACACTCAGAAAAAGAAGATCATGGCATCCGCTCCCATCACTTCATGGGAAATAGATGGGAAAACAGTGGAAACAGTGTTAGACTTTATTTTTTTGGGCTCCAAAATCACTGCAGATGGTTATTGCAGCCATGAAATTAGAAGATGCTTACTCCTTGGAAGAAAAGTTATGACCAATCTAGATAGTATATTCAAAAGCAGAGACATTACTTTGTGGACTAAGGTCCATCTAGTCAAGGCTATGGTTTTTCCTGTGGTCATGTATGGATGAGAGAGTTGGTCTGTGAAGAAGGCTGAGCGCTGAAGAATTGATGCTTTTGAACTGTGGTGTTGGAGAAGACTCTTGAGAGTCCCTTGGACTGCAAGGAGATCCAACCAATCCATTCTGAAGGAGATCAACCCTGGGATTTCTTTGGAAGGAATGATGCTAAAGCTGAAACTCCAGTACTTTGGCCACCTCATGGAAAGAGTTGACTCATTGGAAAAGCCTCTGATGCTGGAAGGGACTGGGGGCAGGAGGAGAAGGGGAAGACCGAGGAAGAGATGGCTGGATGGCATCACAGACTCGATGGACGTGAGTCTGAGTGAACTCCAGGATGGACAGGGAGGCCTGGCGAGCTGCAATTCATGGGGTCGCAAAGAGTTGGACACGACTGAGCAACTGAACTGAACTGAAGTGTTTATCTATTTCTCTCTATATATATTTATTGGCTTCTCTAGTGACTGAGATAGTAAAGAATCTTCCTGCAGTGCAGAACACTCGGGTTCAATCCCTGGGTTGGGAAGACCCCTGGAGAAGGGAACGTTTATGTGTATGTATGTATGTGTATATATATATATATATATATATATATATATATATATATATATATAAAAGCTTTGGCATTAGCAATGTTATACCTAAAATATCAAGCATATTAAAAAATAATGATTTTGTGCAAGGATTGGTATATGATAAAGGAAAAAAAAATATTTTTCCTTCTTGTAACCAACTATGCAGAATGAACACTTTTCTTCTTTAAAACCAATCTGCCTTCCCACCATTCAAGCTTGTGTGGCCCTCTCTGATTATGTAGTAGATGACAGCATTGAATATGCCAAAACTCCAACAATAAATAATTCTATCATTATTTCAATATTTATTTCTTAGGATCTAGGACTGAGCTCTCCATCCAGGGGAAACAGAATTACCACTGGAAAGTGTACTAGCTTCAGATCAAAGAGATTTGCTGTTATTAAAGTGAAATTGCTCAGTCATGTCTGACTCTTTGCAACCCCATGGACTGTAGCCTACCAGGTTCCTCCATCCATGAGATTTTCCAGGCAAAAATACTGGAGTGGGTTGCCATTTCCTTCTCTAGGAGATCTTCCCGACCCAGTGATTGAACCCTGGTCTCCCGCATTGTAGGCAGACACTTTACCATCTGAGCTTTAAGGTCACCCAGTCAATCTTCAAATAACTGCTCATTTCTAGTGAAGCTTTCCATGGTAAATGGCATATTACCAGATTATAACAAATCTGGTATAATTCCAGGGCCCACAAAACATTCTTTGCATAAGGACAGGTAACATGTTGAGTAAGCCTGGGATATCAACAGAATTTACACAAAATGCACTCACTGAGACAATCAGGTTACATCTTTTCCATGTAGGTCTTTATGCAGTCAGTATGAGGATCAAAGTCTAATTCTGCTTCCTTATCTCTATTTCTCCCTGGTCTATTTTAAGTTTAATGAAGTATTTCTTGGTTTGCTCTGCAATATAAGCTTTACCAGTTCTGGTCATATGTATACCTGATTTTGAAAATGATGTAAATTTTCAGCCTTACTGAAAAAATAATCATTAAAACAAAGAGTATGTTTGTCTAAAGACCAGTGAGCTATGGGTTAAAGGTTTTAGCAGCATATGGGTTTGAACAGTTGCTATTATTTATACAAGGATGATTTTCTTTAGATAACTCAATATACCTTTTACCTCTTAAATCTGTGATTATGACAGGAATAATATCTCCAATATCTGGATTTATTATAGTGACTGGCTTTATATAGGATTTATCATTATACATAACAATTGCAATTGCATTGTGAAAAGTTGCCCAGGATGTTTTCATCATAAGTGTTCTATTTTCCCTCTGTAGAAAGGTGATTTATTTCTCGGAATTGGACAAGATTAACAATAAATGCTAATGTTTGAGGTTAATAGCTAGGAACATAACCTACTGTGTGAATAATAAGTGGAAGGTCTGAAATCTGCCTTTTGACCTCCACCTTAGATGATGAAGATTGGGCCACAGAATAGAGAGACAATCATTCTAGAATAGCTAAAAGATTTTTGAGGTGGCCTGACAGACACACCAACAACTGGTATGCTCCTTGTTATATTTCTGACTGGTATTGTTCACTCAGGCAGGGAAAAAAAAAAAAAAAAGCCATTTAGTAGAAGTAAGGTGAACCATATTCTTTTCTGTCTTTTTGTGATATATTCTTCCTTTATACATGTACATTTTCTCTGTGCAGTACTACTTAAACATTTTACAAAGACTGCAGTTTGGATTAGGGATTCTGTTGCCTTTAGTTGCCTATTTGTATCTACCTAATGGAAACAGTGGAAAGAGCGTCAGACTTTACTTTTCTGGGCTCCAAAATCACTGCAGATGGTGATTGTAGCCATGAAATTAAAAGATGCTTACTCCTTGGAAGAAAATTATGAACAACCTAGATAGCATATTGAAAAGCAGACATTACTTTGCCAACAAAGGTCCATCTAGTCAAGGATATGGTTTTTCCAGTGGTCATGTATGGGTGTGAGAGTTGGACTGTGAAGAAAGCTGAGCACTGAAGAATTGATCCTTTTGAACTGTGGTATTGGAGAAGACTCTCGAGAGTCCCTTGGACTGCAAGGAGATCCAACCAGTCCATTCTAAAGGAGATCAGTCTTGGGTGTTCTTTAGAAGGAATGATGCTAAAGCTGAAACTCCAGTACTTTGGCCACCTGATGTGAAGAGTTGACTCTTTGGAAAAGACTGATGCTGGGAGGGATTGGGGGCAGCAGGAAAAGGGGATGACAGAGGATGAGATGGCTGGATGGCATCACAGACTCAATGGACGTGAATCTGAGTGAACTCAGGGAGTTGGTGATGGACAGGGAGGCCTGGCATGCTGCAATTTATGGGGTCGCAAAGAGTTGGACACGACTGAGCGACTGAACTGAACTGAATGTTATTCATTTATTACACTGAATTTTTAACTTAATCATCAAAATGAGTTTGCATTGCTGTTGCCTGCATAATACAATGTCTATGATCTCCTCAGCAATATTATAGCATGTATTTCTTAAAGAATATATGGGAAAATACAGAGATGGGTAGAAATAGGGGTCAGTAGTAGGGAGTTGAAGACAGACAGCATCATGTTTTTCTTTGATCACTTGTTATTAGTTTTCTGATATTGATGCCATGAGGGGGTGAGAGAAAAAACAAACTATGCTAGGAAAAGGAGGAACTGACATAATGCTTCCAAAGACTACAAAGTAATTCCTTTGCATAAGATTTTTAATGAAATAGTTTCCCTAATCTATCAGTTTTCTATTATTTTTATATATTTTTGAAGTTTTTTTCATTGAGGGAAAATTTACCTGCAATGAAATGAGTAGAACTTAAGTGTACAAGTTAATGAGTTTTGACAAATGTATATTCAAGTAGTTCAAATCTCCATAAGAATTTATAATATCTTCATCACTCATCACTTCACAAAGATCCTCTGTGCCCATATTTAGTCAACTCTCATCCACATAGTCAGCCATGTTTCTGATTCCTACTACCATCTGCTACAGTTTATCTTGTTCTTGAACTTTATATAAATGACACATACAGTAGGTATTCTTTTGTAACTTTTTGACTCAAAGTAGTGTTTTTGTGATGCATCCACACTACAGGATGTGTCTGTAACTCACATATATTTTTATTTATTGCTAATCATTTTTCCACTACATGAATATACCATGCTTGATATTCCTTATCATGATGGGAATCATCTTGTGATTTTCACTTTTGACTAGTATTAATGAAGTTGCTATAAGCTTTTGTGTAAAATTTATTTTTATATGTATTTTTACTTCTCATATATCCAAAAATCTCATAGTATAATATGCAAAATGTCCAGAAAACAAAGCACAACTTGAATGAGAGAAGACAATCAACAGACACCAACATCACAATGAATCAGATGGTGGAACTATTTCATATTTGGAATTTTGAAGAGCCATCATAAAAATGGTTCAAAAATCAGTTTAAAATTCTCTTGCAACACATTTGAAAGTAGAAAGCTTCATCAAGTAAATAGAATCTATTATAAAAAAAAAAAAATTGTATACCTAAAGACTACATAATAAAAATAAAATTTCACTATATGGGCTCCAGAATAGAATGAAGATAGCCTTCAGGAAATGACTCAGCCACACTGGATAAATATAGTCCATATCTTATGATCTGGGTTTTGTTCTTGGCTGCTTCATCTAATTGCTTCACTGTGCAGGGCTTTATGCACTTTCTCATAAGCTATAACGTGCTAAAATTTAATTAACCCACAACTCAGCTGCATTTAGTGCCCCTAAATTGGCAAAGTACTTGGTCAGAGGACTCTAGTTACCTTCAGTTTTCCCCTGGAGAGGGCCCGTTTCTGATTCTAAATATACCATCTACAGGAAGTCATGTTGAGCTAGAATTTCCTTTAAAATTTAAATGACGTAATAAGCACAATTAGCAGACAGGGATGCCTCATTCCAATACACAAGCAAAAGTTACACATGGAGTAGACAGTGTAACCTTGTTTCCTATATTACATGAAAAGAACTCTGCGCTAGCACTGGACCAGAAACTACTTGTAGCACCAAGCAATAAGGCTACCAGCTTTAAGTGGTAGTAGGTATAAACGGTATGCTGCTGCTGCTAAGTCGCTTCAGTCGTGTCTGACTCTATGCGACCCCACAGAAGGCAGCCCACCAGGCTCCCCCGTCCCTGAGATTCTCCAGGCAAGAACACTGGAGTGGGTTGCCATTTCCTTCTCCAATGCAGGAAAGTGAAAAGTGAAAGGGAAGTCGCTCGGTCGTGTCCGACTCTTAGTGACCCCATGGACTGCAGCCCACCAGGCTCCTCTGTCCATGGGATTTTCCAGGCAAGAGTACTGGAGTCCGGTGCCATTGCCTTTTCCGAAACGGTATGCTAGTGTAGGGAAAACATGCTCTCTTCAGACCATTGTATTAAGCATTGGGTGGTGATGAATATCCAATAGGACTCCTCATCACAGTGGGATACTTTCTTTTATTCTGGAGAGCAGAATTAGATTTTAGATGCTATCTTAGTGGAGACTCGTTCCTGGAGTTATCTTCCAGGTATTGGTATTCCATATTAAAAAGTTAAGCTTGCTTTGGAATTTTCATCAGAATTGACCCAAACTGAGTTATGTTTTACTTATGATGGAATTTATCAGCAAGCACAGTGTTTTGACTTGATCTAAATCTCTACTTGATATGTGACTTACCCAATTTTATATATAATGCCACACTTGATGCTGCTTTATTTTTTCATATCACACTGCTTATAATCTCTGTATAAACTCCATTAATTGAGCTTTGAAATGGGTACTTAGATGCTTAAGATTCTTTATTACTTTTAGAGATTTTAAAGAGTTGACTTTTGAAAACTAATGTTGAAAGGAAAATTGAAAATGTTATAAGAAAACCTCTATTCTAAGGTTAAATTCTCTTTATTCTAAAAGTTAATTTTGCTAAATTCTGCTTAAATGGTTATTTTTATTATTTTTTGAAAACATCAAAAATATCAAAATTAGAGCACAGGGGCTCAGCTCAATGTTCTGTGATGACCTAGAGGGTGGAATGGGAGAGTGGGGGATCAAGAGGGAGGGGATATATGTATACATATGGCTGATTAACAATATTGCATAATAGAAACTAATATAACATTGTAACGCAATTATATTTTAATAATTTTATAAAATATGAGTAATAGAAGTCAGTTGAGCCTACATGTAGAGTCTACTTTGTTATTTTTATCAATTGATACATTTGCTATACTAATGCAAATACCACACTGTATAGACATCTGCAGCCTTATAGTAAGGGTAGAAGTTGCATTCATTTTGAACTTCCATATATATTTTAGAATTAATTTATCAATTTCTTCAAAAAATATACTGAAATTTTGTTTGGGAAGGTATTTCATTTTTGAAGAATTTGTACTTTAAAATATTGTTTTTTAATTCTCTAAGCATGGTGCATCTCCACATTGTTTTATGTCTTTTTAAAGCTCTCTCAGCATTTCTGTAGTATCAGTGACTAGGACTTGTGCATGTTTTATTATTATTATCATATATTTCATGTTCTTAGATGTTGCTATAAAATATATCAACTATTTAAATTTTAATTATGAATTGTTAAAAATGTAGAAATACATCTAATCTTTATAAGGATACAAAGAAGAACTATACAAAAGTGTCTTAATGACCTGCATAATCACAGTGGTTTGCTCACTCACCTAGAGCTGGATATCCTGGACTGTGAAATCAAGTGGGTCTTAGGAAGCAATACTACAAACAAAGCTAGTGGGTGGTGATGGAATTCCAGCTGAGCTATTTAAAATCCTGTTTAAAAATACTGCACTCAACATGACAGCAAATGTGGAAAACTCAGCAGTGGCCACAGAACTGAAAAAGGTCAGTGTTCATTCCAATCCCAAAGAAGTATAATTCCAAAGAATGTTCAGTTCAGTTCAGCTGCTCAGTCGTGTCTGACTCTTTGCGACCCCATAAATTGCAGCTTGCCAGGCCTCCCTGTCCATCACCAACTCCCAGAGTTCACTCAGACTCACGTCCATCGAGTCCGTGATGCCATCCAGCCATCTCATCCTCTGTCATCCCCTTCTCCTCCTGCCCCCATTCCCTCCCAGCATCAGAGTCTTTTCAATGAGTCAACTCTTCACATGAGGTGGCCAAAGTACTAAAGTTTAAGCTTTAGCATCATTCCTTCCAAAGAAATCCCAGGGCTGATCTCTTTCAGAATGGACTGGTTGGATCTCCTTGCAGTCCCAGGGACCCTCAAGAGTCTTCTCCAACACCACAGTTCAAAAGCATCAATTCTTCAGTGCTCAGCCTTCTTCACAGTCCAACTCACATATCCATACATGACCACTGGGAAAACCATAGCCTTGACTAGATGGACCTTTGCTGGCAAAGTAATGTCTCTGCTTTTCAATATGCTATCTAGGTTGGTCCTAACTTTTCTTCCAAGGAGTAAGCATCTTTTAATTTCATGGCTGCAGTCATAGTATGGGAGGCTGCAACCAGTGCACATAGCATGGCTGAAAGGAGCTACCCCATGTCCAAGGTCAGGGACAGAAACCAGGAGGACCCCATGCCCAAGGGGAGGTGGCCAAGAGGAGCTACCCCATGTCCAAGGAGAAGTGGCTGCATGGGTGCAGGAGGGCCTGCTATTCCACATTAAAGGTCAGGAGGGGTGGCGGTGAGGAGATACCCCTCGTCCAAGGTAAGGAGCAGTGGCTGCACTTGGTTGGAGTAGCTATGAAGAGATACCCCACATCCAAGATAAGAGAAACCCAAGTAAGATGATAGGTGTTGCAAGAGGGCATCAGAGGGCAGACACACTGAAACCATAATCACAGAAAACAAGTCAATCTAATCACACTAGGACCACAGCCTTGTCTAATTCAATGAAACTAAGCCATGCCCCTGTGGCAACCCAAGATGGGTGGGTCATGGTGGAAAGATCTGAAAGAATGTGGTACACATGAGAAGGGAATGGCAAACCACTTTAGTATTCTTTCCTTGAGAACCCATGAACAGTATGAAAAGGCAAAATGATAGGACACTGAAAGAGGAACTCCCCAGGTCAGTAGGTGCCCAATATGCTACTGGAGATCAGTAGAGAAATAACTCCAGAAAGAATGAAGGGATGGAGCCAAAGAAAAAACAATACCCAGCTGTGGATGTGACTAGTGATAGAAGCAAGGTCTGATGCTGTAAAGAGCAATATTGCATAGGAACCTGGAATGTCAGGTCCATGAATCAAGGCAAATTGGAAGTAGTCAAACAAGAGATGGCAAGAGTGAACATCACCATTCTAGGAATCAGCGAACTAAAATAGACTGGAATGGGTGAACTTAACTTGGATGACCATTATATCTACTGCGGACAGGAATCCCTTAGAAAAAATAGAGTAGCCATCATGGTCAACAGAAGAGTCTGAAATGCACTACTTGGATGCGATCTCAAAAATGACAGAATGATCTCTGTTCGTCTCCAAGGCAAACCATTCAGTATCACAGTAATCCAAGTCTATGCCCCAACCAGTAATGCTGAAGAAGCTGAAGTTGAATGGTTCTATGAAGACCTACAAGACCTTTTAGAATTAACACCCAAAAAGATGTCCTTTTCATTATAAGGGACTGGAATGCAAAAGTAGGAAGTGAAGAAATACCTGGAGTAACAGGCAAATTTGGCCTTGGAATGCAGAATAAAGCAGGGCAAAGACTAATAGAGTTTTGCCAAGAAAATGCACTGGTCATAGCAAACACACTCTTCCAACAACACAAGAGAAGATTCTACACATGGACATCACCAGATGGTCAACACCAAAATCAGACTGATTATATTCTTTGCAGCCAAAGATGGAGAAGCTCTATACAGTCAACAAAGACAAGACCAGGAGCTGACTGTGGCTCAGATCATGAAATCCTTATTACCAAATTCAGACTTAAATTGAAGAAAGTAGGGAAAACCACTAGACCATTCAGGTATAACCTAAATCAAATCCCTTAGGATTATACAGTGGAAGTGAGAAATAGATTTAAGGGACTGGGTCTTATAGATAGAGTGCCTGATGAATTATGGATGGAGGATTATGACATTAGATAGGAGAAAGGGATCAAGACCATCCCCATGGAAAAAAAGTGCAAAAACGCAAGATGGCTGTCTGGAGAGGCCTTACAAATAGCTGTGAAAAGAAGAGAAGCAAAAAGCAAAGGAGAAAAGGACAAATATAAGCATCTGAATGCAGAGTTCCAAAGAATAGTAAGAAGAGATAAGAAAGCCTTCTTCAGCAATCAATGCAAAAAAATAGAGGAAAACAACAGAATGGAAAAGACTAGAGATCTCCTCAAGAAAATCAGAGATACCAAGGGAACATTTCATGCAAAGATGGGCTTGATAAAGGACAGAAATGGTATGGACCTAACAGAAGCAGAAGATATTAAGAAGAGGTGTAAATAATATACAGAAGAACTGTACAAAAAGATCACAACCCAGGTAATCATGATGGTGTGATCACTCATCTAGAGCCAGACATCCTGGAATGTGAAGTCAAGTGGGCCTTAGAAAGCATCACTACCAACAAAGCTAGTGGAGGTGATGGAATTCCAGTGGAGCTATTTCAAATCCTGAAAGATGATACTGTGAAAGTGCTGCACTCAATATTCCAGCAAATTTGGAAAACTCAGCAGTGGCCACAGGACTGGAAAAGGTCAGTTTTCATTCCAATTCCAAAGAAAGGCAATGCCAAAGAATGCTCAAACCACCACACAGTTGCACTCATCTCACATGCTAGTAAAGTAATGCTCAAATTTCTCTAATCCAGGCTTCAGCAATCTGTGAACTTCCAGATGTTCAAGCTGGTTTTAGAAAAGGCAGAGGAACCAGAGATCAAATTACCAACATCTGCTGGATCATGGAAAAAGCAAGAGAGTTCCTGAAACACATTTATTTCTGCTTTTTTGACTATCTATGCCAAAGCCTTTGATTGTGTGGATCACAATAAACTGTGGAAAATTCTGAAAGAGATGGGAATACAAGACCACCTAACCTGCCTCTTGAGAAATCTGTATGCAGGTCAGGAAGCAACAATTAGAACTGGACATGGAACAACAGACTGGTTCCAAACAGGAAAAGGAGTACGTCAAGGCTGTATAATGTCACCCTGCTTATTTAACTTATATGCAGAGTACATCATGAGAAATGCTGGGCGGATAGAAGCACAAGCTGGAATTAAGATTATCAGGGGAATTATGAATAACCTCAGCAATGCAGATGACACCATCCTTATGGCAGAAAGTGAAGAGGAACTAAAGAGCCTCTTGATGAAAGTGAAAGTGGAGAGTGAAAAAGAATGTTTAAACTACTGCATGATTGCACTCATTTCACATGATAGTAACTGTAACTTCAGTGATATGCAGGATTTTGGTTGGGCTTGACTCCCAGAGTCATAGTTTGAAAAATTACCTCATACAGAAACAGAGGATAAACTTGGGGTTTACTTCATATGTTTCCCTCCTCAAGGATTACTGTTCCACCATATTTGTTGTCCAGTGTTTAGAAGCCACTGCCTCATATATTTTGTCCATTTTTATAGTTGTTTATGGAAGGAGTAATAACTGCTGGTGACTCCATCATGGTTAGAAGCAGAATCCCTTTTAACTCACCTGTTAATCTACTTTTACAGAGTTACATAATAAGGAGAGAATAAAGCATTGTACCTTCATGAATTTAAAAATAAATGATTAATTATAATGTGAAACATAGCAGCATCATATCATTATCTACAGGAAATTTCCAGAATTTTTATCACCAGCATGTTCCATCTAAGAAGTATCTCTGAAAATTCATGAGTAGCCCTAGAACTAAAGAAGATTAACTACTGACTCTATTTGAGTAAAGCTTTCAAGTGGGCTGAAACATAAGTGATAAAATGATTTAAAAAATGTTACAAAGAAACATTTTTCTTTTATAAAGTTAATGATCCCCTAATAGGGTTGGTTGTGTTATGGAGATAGGAAAGAGAATGCATAAAATGCCACAGGTGGTTAGATAATTCTTGGGGTTCTTGTGAAAAACAAAGATAAAAAAAAAGGAAAAGAAACACAAAGGGGGATAAAAACAAAAACTATCCTTTAACTATGGATTGGACCCTTCACTAAAGTATCTATTCTTATCCATATTGCTCCTAAAATTTAGTTACATATTTAGAAAAACTAGCTTGTATTTTTTCCTAGTCCATTAGCCTTAGCTCCATATGTGAAATCTGTTGATTCTATTAACCTGCCACACTGGCTACATTTTGCAAATATAGTGCTTCAGAAGCTTCTTTCCTAGGACTAGTGACATCAAAATTTTCCCAAGACTTGGATTGCTAGTTTATTTTATAGTGACATTAAGCCATTCTGACAAGTGCTTAATTATTATATGTTCCTCTATAAAGGTTGTTTCTGACAATATGCGTAAATCAAATAAATTAAAGTAATATAGGCTATTAGTTTTTCATTCCGGTTGACATCTGTGATATTCATTAATAAATATTTTAGTAAATTTACAGACAATGATAAAAGACAGCATCATTGATGCTAGGATAATTTTCTCCCAAAGGATATTCTAGGCAGCTGCTTACCTCTAACAAAGTGAAATCTAAGGCTGTGAATTTACACTTTGTCCTACTATCATAATAGTCTAAATATACCATATTAGTATACACTAGGAACAGGCATAATGTACTGCTCTGCAGTGTGGTACAGAGGAAGGATCATTATGGCCATCAGGGGTCACATATTTCAGTCTCAAGTTCTGTGATGTCTTGTAAATTATTTCTCTTATTCAGATCTTAGTTTTTCATTTATAAAGTCAATCTCTGGAACCAAATGAACTCTAAAGATATTTCTAGTCCTAAAATTCTGAAACTTTGTGTTCTGCTTTTTCTTTATTGGGAATCTAGCTGATAGGTAGTGATTATTCTTTCTCATTTCATTAAGACCAGGCCTTGTCTACACTCCCCATCTGTCCCCCAGGCTCTGAGTATTAATTCTGAGATCTGGTTGGGGCTACTTGAAGCATATGAAATTGTAGTATAGAAAATCAGTCAAAGATTGATTCTTCTACAATCTAAAAGCTGACCTGAACTTCAGTTTGTTTTTTGAATATACCAGTTTTCCCAGTTTCCTCAAATATGATGAGATAGACCGGTAGGTGTAAAGCAAAAAGTGAGCAAAGTGGGTAAAGGGGGGAAAATGTTTACTTCACTTATCTAATTAACATTTGCTGAAGCACCTGCAACATGCTAAGCACTGTGCCAGGTGCCGACCCAGTAACTGAGGATACAAAGACGAATAAGACAATACCTGCTCTCTAAAAGCTCAGAGCCTAGTGGTAGAGTCAGAGAGTTAAATGATTTTTATACTGTAATATGATATGAGCAGCACTTAACTTTTATGAGAACTTAAAATGTGCCAGACTCTTTGCTCCCAGCTCTACAAGTATCATTTCATCAACTACCAAAAAGTGATCCATAAAGTATGTATATTGTTATCACATTCAGTTTTCTATAAATAAACAAGTACAAAATTAGTTAAAATTACTCTTTACACACAAGCCCTCCTTGATGTCTCATTGTTTCTCTGCATCCTTTTTCAATGTTTTTCCAGTTAATAATTCTCTGCTTCTACTTCTGTTTCATATTCCAAAGAGCATCTGACTGGACAGTTTTAGCACTATCATATGCTTTGGCTACAGCCTGGCTTTAGGTGCTCTCACTTCACTTAGATTTGGATTTTGTCAAACAATGGATTCGTGACTTCTCAGCCAGATGCCTTCCACCTTGTGGCACCATGTATGACAAGCAAAAGGATAATGTGGTATAGAAAGCAGCTGCTCCCTTGAACAAGACAAAATTCCGTGGAAGACTGCTGTGTGCAATAGGCTGTCTGATTGTCTTATTCAGTTTAAAAAGTAAGGATAAATTTTTCAAATAATGGAGCGCATCAATGGTGTAGTCTGCTTTAAAACTGATCTTGCAAGTAGAAGTGTTAGTCAGTCAGTCGTCTCTGACTCTGTGAGTCCATGGACTGTAGCCTGCCAGGCCCCTCTGTCCATGGAATTTTCCAGGCAAGAATACTGGAATGGGTAGCCATTCCCTTCTCCAGGGGTTCTTCCCAACCCGGGAATAGAACTCGAGTCTCATACATTGCAGGCAGATTCTTTACCACCTGAGCTACCAGGGAAGCCATTTGAGATTGATCATAAATAAATGCAATGCAGTAACACTAAGCATAGAAACTTAAAAAAAAAAAAAAAAAAAAAGCTAACAATTTATGGGGTCTAAGTGAAAATATTTCCCTAAAGCAATTATATTTAGTAAATATCTTAGCATAAATATTTCAGATATAAATTGAATGAGTTTTTCTGTGTTCAAGTTGTGATGAACACGTTACTTTTAAAACTATTCATATGTTTTGGTTCTGTTGCTTTCTTGCAGTTCTGGTTCTGAAGCAAAACCATGATGTCTGGGATACAGTGTCATGTTTTAATTTGATCATTTGGAACCATTCAGTATAATTGATACAGAATCTAGATCTTGAGCAATGCCTTAGTTCTCTGAAGACTCATCCTCATAGTGAAGATTCTCAAGGATTACACAATTCTCTACTCCTGTCCAATTAATTGCTCTTCTACATTACTTTGGATCACCTTCCTTAACATTCTACAAGCGTTTGTGTGCCTGTGTGCTCACACATGTCTGACTACACAGCCAACTCTATGAACTGTAACCTGTCAGGATCCTCTGTCCATGGAACTTTCCAGGCAAGAATACTGGAGTGGGTTGCCATCTCCTACTCTAGGGGGCCTTCCTAACCCAAGGATTGAACTCCCACCTCCTGAGAGGTCAACCCCTCCTGGGAGTTTCACCAGGAAACCTCCACAAGTGTATGGCTCTATTTTTCTGGCAAGTAGTTTTATTTTATTTATTTATTTATATGCAGATGTTTAATTTGGGGAGGACATAGAAATTTGGAACATTTTGCTAATTCTGAGGAGTTTGAGAAAATAACATTATTGGGATGCTACTGATCATGGAATGTCAGAATGGGTATAATGCCATGCCCTCACTCTCTTAAGAAATGGGGTCAAAGAAGCAGCAAAGGAGACATTTGTATTTAATGGTGAAATGGTTTATTTTAACTAGCTGTGCCCCTGTTAGTAGAGTGATTGATAGCAGAATCTTATTGCCATAAAACTCAATCCACAGCTATGCAAAATCAGAATTTATTATTAGAAGAGTAATTATTACACTTAGGATTATTGTCATCAATGATTTCACACTGTCAACATAGTAACTCTCCTTTATATACCTGAATTAAAAGCAAATTTTAAATGGAAATCAAATTGCTGGTAGTTTGTCCTTTTTCATAGAAACTGCACAAGTCTCTAGGAGTTCAGATTGGTTCAAGGAATTTGAAGTTCATTGTCTAATGGGCCAAACAGATAAAGTAAATGAATGCAGTTTACCAATTCTGGAACGTGCAAACTGGAAAGTGAAGAGTCAGCTACTCTGCAAATAACTCAAGAATTATTTCAAAGAAATAGTTATGTCAAATTATTATGTCAAAGAAAATGGAGATTTCCTTAATGGTCCAGTAGTTAGGATTAGGACCTGTACTTTCATTGCCAACGGCCTGGGTTCAATCCCTGGTTGGGGAACTAAGATCCCACAAGTCCATGTTGTGGCCAAAAAAAAAAAAAAAAAACCCCAAAGGGTCATATCATGCAAAATGCTGTCCCAATATTTCCAGTCTGATTTTTTTCAAGAGAAGCCCAAAATTTAGATTTAGGTGGAAAATCCTATTTTATAAACCTAAGTTCAATTTTTAAAACTCTATGGGACAAAGAAAACATGTTTGTCAAGTGAAATTAGGCTTTCCCATTTGAGATGTTTGATTTAATGATATCTGACTTGATATCCAATATGTCCATCTCATAACTGTAATGATTTAGAAGTTACTCTGGATATTAGCAAAGGACTTTAGAAACAGAATGGATGGAGAAACAGTTTTCCTTGATGACTGTTCCTTACTTATGTTTTCAGTGCTCACTTCTACCCACCTTCTATCACAATCTAATTTCGCTATCAACGTTAGCTCAATTTCGGGCAACTCTCTTTTGAGGTATACTTTGCATAGTTGTGCTTTGAATGATTGAATGACTGTTTTGAGTTTATGTATTCGTATAATTTTTTTTTTTTTTTTTGCTTGTTTGTTTTTGGCTGTGCAGGGTCTCAGTTGTGCCATGTGGGATCTAGTTCTCTGATCAGGGATTGAACCCTGGCCTCCTGCATTGGGAGTATGGCATCTTAGCCACTGGACCTCTAGGGAAGTTCCTATGTTCATATTATTAACTTTACTTCTATATTCTCAGAGAGATCTCACTGGTCAAGTGCAAATGCTTTCTAGAAATGAAAGCATTGCAAGAATTAATGGTGTGAAGAAAAGGGTTTTCAAATCTTATGCAGTGATAAAAGTTCTACCTCCAAACTTGAAAGATTATTTCTTAATTGGACTGGTTAATGAGGATATTGTTGATCATTTGTTCTTCTAAAAAGTAGTGGGTAATGTCAACACAAATTTGCAGGCTGTACCATACCCATTTATGCAACAGACAAGGATTCCATGTGATCATCATAGCAAATGGACCTTGATTTTCTATCTATATGCACTTGTAAAAGAAGGCTAGAATGCTCAGCTCATGCTTTGGGATTTTTCCCCGATTTCTTGATCCCTAATCACCATACTGTACTGTTTTGAGGAAACAACAGAATTTTGTTTTGTTTTGTTTTGTTTTGAAGGTCCTTGTGATTTAGAGATATCCTAGGAGGCATTGGAGGCTACAGGCTCATCCTTATGCATTATCTTATTTTGTTCCCTTTCCTTCACTTAGTCCCATTTCTCAGGGAAAGTCAGATTTATTCTTTCAGTGCTGAATTATGATCACATTGGTTCAAATCCTGGTGATTGATTTATTCATGCGCTCTAGGCCCTCTAGCAGTTATCTATCCCATGACTCCAAAGTTTTCTCCCCTGGGTACTCATTTGCTGATTTTCAGTTAGAAGAAAACTACATAGCTCCCAGTCTAAAGCAATTACCCATGACTTTATTTCATATGCTCTTTTTCCTCAACATCATTATGTTTAATGTTTCTGCTAAATTCCCTGCATGGTTTCATTCATATTCACTTAGGGAAAACAAGATTCATGATCTGATATTTAATATTCCATCAACTATTTTTACATATCTCTGAGGGTCAATATCTTCTCCTAATTCCATAGTGTACTGAATCCCTTCATGCTCTACATAGATGCATATGTTAGGATGATAAGACAAATTCTATACACTATTGCATTTTCCCCCATAGGGACTTGTAAAATATGACATAATTCTTATTAAACTTATTTTTCATTCACTCAAAAGTATTTATTTCATGTACTTACTGCCGGGTGGTAGAAAAGATTCATTCCTACTTTTATGAAGGTTATAATCCAGTGTGTGAGATAGTTATGCTCATGAGAAGCTATAATAAAGTTAGACCAAAATTTTCCCTGAGAGAAGTATGACCAAAATGCTGTACGGCACACAATGATTAATTCTGACTTGAGGCATTGGGAGAAATCTAATCATTGACTGTGGAACAAATTTTAACATTCATTTGATAAAATCATTTTTCAAAAGAATCTTGCTTCTTACATAAACACTAGAAATCATGTCTTCCAAAAAGTAAATAAACTGACACCATTAGACATAGAAAATGCCCTCCCTCAATGTTGCCATTAATAGTAATGGACGATGAAAAATTCCATTCTTCCACATCAATTCATTACTATATTAATGAGACAATATGCCAGATATTCCTCATGGAAACACAGAAAAGGTGAAAATGAGACATAGGAGTTGAGATTTTTAACTTGTAAATCTTAATATAATAAAACAGAGTATACCTTCTATAATTTATCAGAAAAGTTAGCTCTTAGAATTTTTAATGTCTCTTTTTCTTGGGATATTTAGGCTTCACTTTCCCTAGTTTACCCTTAAAATAAATCCTCTCAAGGGATTCTCATTAGGTACTTTAAGGCTGCAGTGCATGGTGAGATAAAGAAATAAATTTACCTT
This sequence comes from Nanger dama, assembly GCA_917880005.1. Classification (NCBI taxonomy): domain Eukaryota; kingdom Metazoa; phylum Chordata; class Mammalia; order Artiodactyla; family Bovidae; genus Nanger; species Nanger dama. The sequence goes on along the minus strand of CAKJTW010000025.1, from coordinate 19,902,098 downwards.
GCTTTATTTCATGATTACTATTTGTCCTTTTAAGTGGCTTTATTTTAAAATCAACATAGCCTTAGCAATCCTAAAAACTAGTTAACATTTTGAGTACATTTACTAGTAAAGAGCATGGTTGTGATTTATCTGCATTCTATTGCAATGCCTTCCTCCCATGCCTACTTCTAGATGACCTTTTTTTTTTTTCCATTATTGCTTTCACCTTGTGAAATTCTTAATGAGTGCTGATGGAAACATTGTTCATTTTTAACATACATACAGAGCTAAGATTTGTGTTTACCCTCCCTGGTTCTTGGATCTGCTGTGTGCTTGAAGAGGCTCAAATATGTTCTGCCTTCCATGGTCATTCTAACTACTTTGAAAATTTTCTGTTTTACATCAAAGGATTCTTCAAAATTGCTGCTTTCTGTAGTTATTCAATTGGGGAAATTGACTGGTAATTTCATTTATAAGTCTTGATTCTCTCACTCTCTAACTCTGTTCTGGGCCTCCGAGTCCATAGTTCTATGTCTATTGACACCTGAATCCTGAACTCCAGTTTTTGTCTGCTTAGTCTGACAAAACTCAGTTCAGTATCTCACACTTTCAGCTGTCTTCAAAATATTAACTATTTTGAGACTATTATTATTTGTTAATAATAAGCTATTAACTGATATTAGCTTATATCTGGATGGGTGGATACAACTAGGGAAAAAGAAATCCCAGTTGTTGAGATCACATTCTTAATTTCCTTTAGTTCTTGAATCTTGGCCTCTGAATTCTTCATGGGCTTGTTAACTCATCCATACCTTCAAGTAGGTGTTATTTTTATATTTTTCCCAGTTTTTCCAGTTATTATCAAAGGGAGGATTGGATTAAGTTGTTTAATTGCCATTATAGAAAGCAGAATTCTCCCTTTTCAACTGATACATAAAGTACTCTAAAATTGAATGTTAATAATTACAATTTTTGACATATGTACATCCTTGTAAATTACCATCCAGAGAATATCTAGAATACCTTTAGCACTCCATTAGACACCTTTTTGTCTGTCCCTAGACCATATCCCCTATGAGATGACTGCAATTCTGATATTATAATCATTGATTAACTTTGTTTTTTGGAGGTAAATATAAATAGAATTGTATGGAATGTATACTTTTATGTGTCCAGATTGTTTGAACATAATATCTATGATTTTACCTACACTTTTGTGCATACTAGTAATTTACTTTTATTTCTGTGCAGCATTTTGTTGTATCAATACACCGTAATTCATATACCATTCCCTTCTTGATGGGCATCTAGTTTTAACTACTTTTAATAAAGATGCTAGGAACCTTTTGTACATGTTTTGATGGTCAGATGTACTTGTTTCTTTTGTGAATATATTAACAGTGAAACTTCTGATTTGTAGGGGAGGCAAATATTCAGGGTGAGGAGAAACTGCCAGTTTTTCAAAACAGGTTTATGCAAGGTATGAGATTTCTTTTCTCCTATAGGTTACGTGTTTGTCTTCTTCTGTATGAAATATTTCTTTGCTTTCTATTTCTCATTTCCTTTGATTATGTACCTTGCTCATTATCTAGCACAGCTGGGAGTATAGAATTTACATAGTATTTTTGCTGCTTGGTCCAATTTCCCACTACTAACAGTAACTTCTGGGCTTTTAGCTCACATTCCCTAAGCATGGTTGTTGTTTTTCAGTCGCTCTGTCATGTCCAGCTCTTTGCAATTCCATGAACCACAGCAACCAGGCTTCCCTGTCCTTCACTATCTCTCAGTTTGCTCAAACTATATTGGCTCAGCTTAACTTTTTTGCCAGCTCACCAGAAGGGTCTGTATTGAGGCAAGTGGTTTGATTTTCTTCTCTCAGATTTCAACTCTGACGAATGAGCTGCAGTTAATGGGGACAGTATTGTTTACATATATGGTTGCTCTCTCAAGGAGTTGACGAAGGTGGTCTATATCATGTTTATTTTGTACTTTATACAAAGGACTCATATCCATTTTTCAAGACAGGACAGAATCCAAAATTTCAGTGCAATATTCTATAGTCAGTTTATCCCTATTTTCTCTCCCAGTTCCATATATCCATAATCACTATTGATACAAATTTTACTCCAATTGTTACAGGTAATTATCACATAAGCAATTTGACTATTTAAAAATAAGTTAAAATCTGTAAAGTAGCAATTTTATAACTAAATGAGTATCAAATAGTAAGGGTTTGTTCAAGCATGCTCAACTAGATAGTGCTGGGATTTAAGACTCTATTTTCTCTAGTTCATATTCTCTAGTTCATATTTTTTCAACTACTAAATTATCATTCTGCATCTAATCTAACCTTTATGTGATCCAAATGTTGACACGAACTTCCCTTAACCAAATGAATTTGTAGATATTCAAATAAATATTCTCAGTATGTTTTAAATTGTCTAATGAGAGTGAGAATGAAGTGCTTGTATTTATTAGGGTGTCATTTATAATCAGATATTTAATGAAGATTGTTGTTTGGGTATTTCTCTTATTATTTTTCTAATATTTCCTACAAATCACTAACAAATATTGCTTGATGTCTTTTTGGTGAAGAACACATTTCTAGTATTTACAAAAGAGAAGAAAAGCTCCACCTCTATGAATCACTGATTTATACTTTGGCCCTTTCATTCCAAACACACCCACTGAGTACAATGTCAGTTTATATAGTTCAATATTTAATAGGTTTCTGAAGTCTCTGGTATGTATACACATTCTATTAAAACCCTGTAGACTATTTACTTTCTCCAACCATTCATGTGGGCTTTTTCTTGCCAAATGTTAATGTGACATCTGCTGTACCTAATTCCAGTAAATATCAGGAACTTTTATGCATACAAACAGTTTATCATACATATGCCATCAATTTGTTCTGAAACATGTCACTTGTGTAAATAGCCTAGGGTTTTTATTTGTTAAAATTTGCATCAAGTGAAAACTAAACACTTTATTTCAAAGGTTTTGGACTTTCAATCCAGATGTTTATAATCTATCATGCTATTTACTGACCTTGCCAAACTAAGGTTGAGCATTAATTAGCAGCATTCATAAATTCACAGCAGAGATACAAATACTATCAAAGGTTGATAATATATGATATTGTTGTTGTTGTTTCTTATCCCTTCTCCAGTGGATCTTCCCGACCCAGGAACTGAACTGGGGTCTCCTGCATTGCAAGTGGATTCTTTACCAACTGAGATATCAGGGAAGCCCATTTAGTTGTTAAGTCATGTCCAACTCTTGTGAGCCCATGGAGCCTTCCAGTCTTCCAGGCTCCTCTGTCAATGGGATTTTCCAGGTAAGAATACTGGATGGGTTGCCATTTCCTTCTCCAGGGGCTCTTTCTGACCCAGGGATCAAACGTGTGTTTCCTGCACTGCCAGGTGGGTCCTTTACCACTGAGTCACCTGGGAAGCCCTATATATGATGCTAGGTTTTTATAAAATAAGGAAGCAGAAAGTTCAATCTGGAAGAGCAAACCATAACAAAAAATAAAAATCTTTTTTTTGAAATGGTAATGTATACATAAGACCAATCAGGCTCTCATGCCTACTTTACAGATTAATATACTTCTATTCTATAAACCAAAAAACAAAACAAAACAAAACAAAAAAATCCAAAACTCACTTGGACAGAGTTTGATGGGCTGCAGTCCATGGAATAGCAAAAGCTGGACACAACTGAGCAACTGAGCATGCACGGACATAAGGAGATGATATTATTAATATGACAGACTTTAATATTAGCCAAGGTAAAGATTTTTTTACTTTGTATGATGAAAAAGGTTCAGGCAAGTAAAATATACTGCAAGACTGAAGTTGACACTGTACACTCAGTCAAGAGCCCCAAGTTAGACACAAAGCTGTATCCTGTGTTCTCTCCATTAATTTTCACCAGGAGCTTATTCTGATGGTATCCAGTAACTATTTGTTGCCAGAAGCAAACTAGTTCTCTGACATTTTAAATTATCAAAAATTCTAATTTTTTTAAAAAGCAGAACATAGGAGCATAAGAATTTTGGCTAGCTCATTTCAGTTCCCTCTATACCTGACTTCCAAAATATAAGGGAAAATTTTGTTAGTTCTTAATTTTTTCCTTACTCACTGATCTTTTCAGGTTTTCTCTCTGCTAGGAAAACTATGGTAATTCACATTTTCCTACTATATTGCTAAATTTATATAGTTTTTAATGTTTGGAGGAAAGAGTGTCACATAATAGCATCAGAAAAACAAAAGTTCTAATCTGTTGTTATCGTTATTAGTTTCTTATTTGTTAATTCACATTTCCTTAATTTGTTTATTGGATTTTCCAGGGCAAATCTTTCTTTAAAATTATCTCCCTAAAAAGAACAAATAAGATTGGATATCCAGATGCTATCTAAGCAAGATAGAATACCAAACAATGATTACTAAGAGTAGTTTTAAGGTAATATACTTTTGATTCTTATTTTTATATGCTATAGGAAGGCTATTTCTTGGGTTATATTATTTGAATACATTAATTTTTGCCACTTTAAGGAAGTGTAAAAGAATGTGTGTGGGTATAGAAAGTGTATGGTTTTCATGAGCTACACAATTATTAAAATGCTTGTATTTGATAGATAATTCTCAATTACCAACCTCTAGTTTTCTCTGTGAAATAGACTTCAGTGACTCTGGGTAGAAGTTATATTGATACGGACAGCTGAGACAGGAGCATTCATGACAGAGAAATTCAACTGTGTATGTCTTTTCCTTTTTTTCCAAAGGAAAAGAGTACTTTTACCCTAAAGCGCCAATTTCCAAATGTTTTGGTCTGTTTTGGCCTCCTTTACACTGTTAAATATTACTGAGTATCTCTCAAAGCTTTCTTTTAGGTGAGTTAGTATGTAAATCGTTGTTGTTGTTGTCCAGTAATTCAACTGTGTTCAACTCTAGCAACTCCATGGACTGTAGCCTGCTAGAACCACCAGGCTCCTCTGTCCATGGGATTTCCCAGAGAGGAATACTGGAGTGGATTGCCATTTCCTTCTCCAGAGAATCTTCGCGACCTAGGGACTGACTCCATGTCTCCTGCATTGCAGTAGGATTCTTTACCGCTGAACCACTGGGGAAGCCCAGAGTGTAAATTACCACTATCAAAATTAAACTTTAAAAGTTTAAAACAAACATTTATCAATTCATTTGAAAGTAACCAAGGTGAACTCATTTCATGTAAACAAAGTAAATTTTCAGTTTTTCTGAAGAAACAACTTTTTCCAAAGCAAAAGTTATATATGATCAGAGTGGTATTTTTGAAAATGTCTTAAATGTCTTACTTGATAGAAGACAACTGAGTTCTTATGTCTGCTTCTGAGTTCAGTCTTTTGAGAGACCATTTATTATGTAGTCCCTGGGAGCTTTCACTATCCAGTCCTGAAAAGAAGAGTGAAAAAGGCAAATAGTGTTATAATAGTTTTGATCTAGCAGAGCCAGTGAGAAAGAATCACTATTCTAAAGTGAAATATCAATCTGTTTCAGAGTACAAAAGAAAACCATGGAGAGCAATTTGGAAGTGGATTGCATTTGCCTTAGTTTAGAAGACCTTAGTATGCAAGTAAGTCATGGAATATATTAAGATTTTAGCAACATTTGACTAATTTTTGATGAGCTGGCTTTCCTGGTATACTGATTGCAGCCTAATCTATCTGTCATATGGATAGTTGTCGTCTGTGTCATCTGCATAGATGAAAGAATTCTGTTTCTTATAGAAAAATTTTCATTTCATTGTTAATATGTCATTAATTGTCAAAAAGAAAAAAAACACACAAGGAACTAAGGTTCTAAGTTCTTTACAATAGTGTAAAGGTATTTTACAATAGTGTTAAAACACTAAGATACAAAGCATCAAGTTCTAAGATACTTTTCAATAGTATTATATGTTATTTTTATTTTTAAGTGTTTTACTGTCAATTTGATGAAATAGGTAACCAAATAGTTTCTCAAAATTCTAAAACTGAACAAATCTGCAAAAGTGTTTTTATTTTGCATTCCCAAAATAAAACTCTAAATTTAGAAAGAAATACAATTTAAAAAATAAAGTATCTATTCCATATAAAAATATGGAGTTTGCAATTTCCCGGAAGCTTTTGGAAAATCATGGATATGTGTTTTTTTTTCTCTTCAGAAAAAGATATCAGAAGTAATTAACATTGTTTTTGTGGGTATTACATTATAGTGTATAATTTTCTACTCATTTTAGGAAAAAAAGTCTTTGCTGTTCTTTCCCATTATGATCATGTTGTTGTTTCTGAGGTCTAGACGTCAGTCAGTCAGTCAGTTCAGTCATATCCAGCTCTTTGTGACCACACGGACTGCAGCGTGCCAAGCCTCCCTGTCCATCACCAATTCCTGGAGCTTACTCAAACTCATGTTCATTGAGTTGGTGATGCCATCCTACCATCTCATCCTCTGTCATCCCTTTCTCCTCCCGCCTTCAATCTTTCCCAGCATCAGGGTCTTTTCAAATGAGTCAGTTCTTCACATTAAGTGGCCAAAGTATTGGAGTTTCAGCTTCAGCATCAATCCTTCAGTGGTCTAGACATGAACTGGTTTATAATTTTTGCTAATCCACCTCAGCTCTGGCTTCCCTGGTGACTCAGCAGTAAAGAATCCCCATGTCGATGCCTGTCAGTGCAAGAAACATGGGTTCAACCCCTGGGTTGGGGAGATCCTCTGGAGAAGAAAGTACAACCCACTCCAGTATTCTTGCCTGGGAAATCCCATGGACAGAGAAGACTGGCAGGCTGTAGTCCATGAGGTCGTAAAGAGTCAGACATGACTTAGCAACTGAAAAATAACCTCAGCTCTACTTTTTTCAGGGGCAATTATACCTCAGGAGTGTTGGTCACACAACTTTCACTATGATTCAAGGCACATTTTACATTTGGATGCAATATACATATTCACAGATGTTAACAACTGAAACATAAGTTTAAAGAAATAATACTAAATCCATACATTTGAAAGGTATTTCTATTCTAGATCCTTCTTGACTTGACTCAATTTAATTCTTTTTTATTAAAAGAAAAACTCTAGTTGCAAGCCACTAAATTGATGTCATGATATACTTCTGAGTTGTGAAATCTAATTTGAAAAACATTTCACTAATAATCTTACTTTCCCCTGCCATGTAAATTTCCATGTTTTCTTTTTAACTACAAAAAACAGGTAGCAAATATATTAGCAACAGTAAGTGACATCACATTGCAACTGTGATATGTCTTTCTTTTACCCTTAATAAAGTGTGAGAGAAGCAACCACATGATAAAACATGAGTAAGGTCTTTAAAATTTGGATCTAATTAGGTCCAGCAGGTCCAAGGTATTGATTACTCTTCCTTTTCTTCTGGGGAATTCAGAGGAAAAGGATAGTTATATGCTAAACTAATTTCAGACACTGCACAGTTTTCTCTCACAAATGAATCCATTAAAATCCAAAGTACACCTGCTGACCTGTTCACATTGCTATTCAATGCTGACTCAATATTTTCACGGAGAAAGTGGAATAAAAACTTGTATTTTAAGTGTTTTAATAATATCTACTGATCATGTGTGCTAAGCAGCTGTTTCATTTTTGCTGACAGAGTAGAACAGTTCCTAATCCTTGAAAAGTCTTAGATTCTGTTAGATATTTGCACAGTTCTGAGTGTCCTGAGCTCTGTGCATTTCTCAGAGCATGCCAAGACCAGCATGAGTATTCTCCTTTTCTTTCCCAACACAAATTTTAGTGCCTAAATCTATCTTTCTTTTTTCTTTATGTGTACCACCATCCATTGTTCCATGTAACATTCCCCAAACTGGCTGCCAGAGGTTTTTAATAAAAAGTTTTACTAAGAAGATAGTTCAGTTCAGTTGCTCAGCCGTGTCTGACTATTTGCGACCCCATGAATCATAGCATGCCAGGCCTGTCTGTCCATCCATCACCAACTCCTGGAGTCTACCCAACCCATGTCCATTGAGTTGGTGATGCCATCCAGCCATCTCATTCTCTGTCATCCCCTTCTCCTCTTGCCCCCAGTCAAAGTAATCTCTCTGCTTTTAAATATGCTATCTAGGTTGGTCATAACTTTTCTCCCAAGGAGTAAGCGTCTTTCAATTTCATGGCTGCAGTCACCATCTGCAGTGATTTTGGAGCCCCCAAAATAAAGTTTGACACTGTTTCCACTGTTTCCCCATCCGTTTCCTATGAAGTGATTGGACCAGATGCCATGATCTTATTTTTCTGAATGTTGAGCTTTAACCCAACTTTTTCATTCTCCTCCTTCACCTTCATCAAGAGGCCCCTCAGTTCCTCTTCACTTTCTGCCATAAGGGTGGTGTCATCTGCATATCTGAGGTTATTGATATTCCTCCCAGCAATCTTGATTCCAGCTTGTGCTTTTTCCAGCCCAGTGTTTCTCATGATGTATTCTGCATATAAGTTAAATAAGCAGGGTGACAATATTCAAATGGCCTTCTGGTCTTGTCTATTTTGAAGATAGGAAAAACCTAACCTCCTCCTCCCTTAGATTCTGGCTCTTTTCTGGATTGGTCACTCCATGTTTTATTTGCCCTGAAATATCAGCAATCATGGAGTGATATATTTGAATTTGTTTTCATCTGAGTATCCAGTTACACAAAGTAAGTAGTGTGCATTCTTGTGGACCCTCAGTGTATTTCTCATATGGATGAACTTTATATATATATTTTCTCTGTCCTCAGGAAATGTTCCTTTACTCTCTTTACTCAAAATAGTATTTTTATATTATTTGTGTTCTTTTATATTATTATTTAAGCAAAAAGGTTAAAACTGGTGATTTCCTCAAATAACTTTTTCTTCAAATATACTCTTAAGTGGAAAGTGATATATAAAACCAATTTTCAAAGGAGCGCTGCTGTCTGAGGAGAGGGGAAGAGATTTGGAGGCCAGTGAACCCCTCACTACTGTGTACTCAAACCTGTTGTGCCTCACTGATGGAACGCCTAAGACTTAGCAGTTGACATAAAACCTATAAATACATACATGTGACCGCACACATACCACATATGTCTGAACAAACATCTTATTGCTTCTACTAGATGTTGAAGAGATTTTGTAGAGCAAGGAAAAATCATACTGATTTCTGATTTAATCACATTTATGATTTAATCACTACTATTAAAACATTACTACTAATTCGGGACACATGAACAAAAATTGTACTGATCCCCAGTGAGAATGGGGGAGAGAACAATTATAGACAAAAGTACTTCCACAAAGTTCTGGATGACAAAATTAGTAGAGGAACTGGTAACTGAGTCTAGAAACCCTCCCACACACCAGAAAACACCCTACAACTTAAGAGTCTGAAGAGGAGTTTACCTAAGAATCATAGGAAAAATAGTTAACAATTTGTGCACCATGGGTCTTAACCAATAATTTATTTCAAGTGTGGACCAGGTGAATAAATACCAGCTCTGAGGAAACCAATGAAAATATGCATCTCCATAAGCTCTGCCATGGCAGCACTCCCTGCCTTTGAGAGACAGGCCTGCTATATGAGCCAGAAAAGTGGGGGTGGTTGAAAGTTTGTCTAGAGTATTAATAGTCACTTATACAGCACTTATTATGATACTTATATACCACCCACTGTGTGATAGGCACTATTCTTGGTGCTCTACAAAAAATAAGTGTTCATTGGAAGGACTGATGTTGAAGCTGAAACTCCAATACTTTGGCCACCTAATGCGAAGAGCTGACTCATTTGAAAAGACCTTGATGCTGGGAAAGACTGAAGGCAGGAGGAAAAGGGGATGACAGAGGATGAGATGGTTGGATAGCATCACTGACTCAACAGGCATGAGTTTGGGTGGACTCCAGGAGTTGGTGATGGACAGGGAGGCCTGGAGTGCTGCGATTCATGGGGTCACAAAGAGTTGGACACAACTGAGCGACTGAACTGAACTGAACAAAAAATAAATTCTCATTTTTATAAGATACATAAGAGTACTAACGTTATTCCCTTACAGATAAGGAAATTGAGACCCAGAAAGGTTACACTGCTCCATTTCAACCAGACAGTAAGCAATGGTGCAATGGATTCAAACCCACGCTGTCTGTCTCTACTCTCTTAATGGCGTTGCTATGTTGTTTCCTACTTTTCCCCTGAGGAAAACTTGAATAGAAGGAGCTATATCTGAGGAAACTAATGTGTAGCAGAGAGCAGGGCCAAAGGGAGGAGATGAAAGCAATAGGAATAAATGAATCTTTCTATTCTGAATTGTGTAGCTTTCGGTCTCACTCTGCTCACTGGACGACAGCACAGCAGTGTTGCCTTCTTGCACACCCTGAACACACATATCAACAGGAAATTGGAGGGTATGTGCCTGAAGGAACATCATGAGAGAAAAGATCTTCACATGCTGAACTGAGGGGTCTCATGGTAAAAATGTTGACTTATTTGTTTTTTTTTTTTTTGAGTTTTTTTATTAAATTTATTTATTTTTTTAATTACAATACTGTATTTGTTTTGCCATACATTGACACAAACCAGTTGACTTATTTGTTTATGTTAAAGCCCACAAACTGACAAGCCTCACCTTATGTATATTTATTGATTTATTTGCAAATGTAAAAAGCCAGAAACGGTTCACAAAGAATCTGAGGCATAGTCTCAACATAAAAGGATACAAACAATAATATTAATTGCTATAATAGTTGCTCAGAGTGAGATCAATGAAACCAAAGAAAATAATCAGTGATATTCTCAAATGATGTAGCATCCATAAACAATATCTGAATTCTAAGAAAAATGTAACATAATAATATAAGCAACAATTTTTAAAAATTATAAAAATATATACAAAATTTAATATCTCAGTAAATGGGTGGAATATAAATTGAGCTAAATAAAGTCTTCAGAAAGTAGACCACCACATGACCAAACAGAATACTGAAATATAAGAATGATGTCCTTTTATTATTTACATTTGCTAGCCTACATATGCTCTTGAATTTTCTTTGTGAACCAGTATATGCATAAAAATAATTTCAGTATAATCTATGATTTTTTCCTCTAACTGATGATATTGAGCATCTTATCATGTGATTATAGGTCATTTCTGTATTTTCTTTAGTAAATAATTCACATCTTTGGCTCTTTATAAGTTGGGTATCTTTTTTATTATTGGTTTTAAGGGCTTTTTATGTCAAAGGAAATGTCTTTTATTAGATAAATTTATAAATATTTTCTCATATTCTGTAATCTATCTTTTTGTCTTATTTACACTTGCTTTTCTTTGCCTTTGTCATCTTTTTCTGAAATCCACTGGCTCCTTCTAAAGTTTTAAAATTTTCTTTAGTAACTTTTTCCTTTTCATAATTTAGAATAATAGCTCGAGTTTCTCTTCTTGCCTTAAGTTTTTAATATATTTCACTGAATTCTGCCCATTGCAAAAGTCATGAGGAAGGAGGCTTGTCATACACAAAGGTGTGATCAAATCTTAGGAAAACCCCTGTTCCCGAGCATCTACCCCCAAAACCAGAGTCTACCTACTTTACTGTTTCATGCTCTCACCTACCTCTCTGACTTTGTGGGGGACTGTTCCCCACCGGTTCTCTCGGAGAAGGGGTAAACATGCAGCTCCAAGTCAATAAAAATTCCTGGGCGTGACAAGAGTATTTCAACTTATGAACTCCTCTGAAGGTTATCTAGCCTGCCTGTATAGGTTCATCTGGCCACATGTGATTGTTTACAGCCTCCCAACTATGAGAGGCATGAGATGTTTTAGACTTACTAAGGGCAAATTCTTTTGGGAAGTTAGAAATTATTAGTATAGTGGGTTGGTTATGAATTGTATTGGTGAAGGGTTTTTCATTTGTTGTGCCAATAATTGCTGCTAATTCCCTGCCCTGGGTGGGACAAAGGTGTCTCAGGTCAAACCTCTCTGCTGGCAAACTAGCTTGTGTGACAGGATTATCCATACTCCTGCCACTAAGCACATGATTGTTTACTACCTTTCAACCATAAACGGCACAGAGTTTGGAGTATTTTGAAAGTCTTAATTAGCATAGGGCTTTTCTCATTGTTGAGTCAATGATTGCCACCAGGCCTCCATATCCTTAGGCACCTGGGAATATATTAATCAATGTATTTGGAATATAGAAAAGGAAATATAGTAGTTTTTGATGTTAGCAATACTAGACTTTTAAGTTAATGAATTTTCTCTTTTTTATAGATCACTGTACTTTGTTATAAACCATTGTGTCCTTGCTATGTAAAAATGTAACTTTATCACTATCTTAAGAGTAAATAGATCTTAAAGGGAACACTGGTAAAGGGTTTTCATTTGTTGGACTGATGTTTGCTGCTAAATCTCCATATTCCTTGCCCTTATAATTAATATAATTAGCATATAGGAGAAATAAGTATTAACCTTTAAGATTAATCATGTTAACCTTGGGTTAAATAAATTCCTTTCTTGATTGTAACTCACTACACCCTCACCCTATAGGAATGCAGCTTGATATGCTACCTTCAGAGGGTGGAGCCTGGTTTAAGAAAAAAACACCCTTGGAAAAAATTAGTTTTTGGTTATCAGAAAGAGTCATAAAATGTCAGCAGGCCTCATGGCCAGAAGTTGATGTAAAATCCCTAAGACCTTTTTTAATGTAAACTACCTGATTTTGATAAAGGTCAGGACTGCTGACCCCTGCGAGACTCTGTATTCATCCCTATGTGTAACAAAAGGTATATAAGCAAACCTAAAAATAAAAAAATTCAGATTAGTTTCTGGAAAGACTGATTACCTCATGTCGTTTCTTTCTTGCTCTCCGTTTTTTGGCTGAATTCCCATCTGGAATGTGGGTACTCACCAAGCCTGCTAATTTTGCCTGGGCTTCTAAGATCGAACTGGGGAGGCCTCAGTGCCTCCTCTTCTTTGGAAGAACGGAAAGACGCCTGCGGCCTACGTAGGTGGTGATTGGTATTCCACGTAAACCAAGTTATTCAGCCTCTTTTTCTCCAGTAATATTTCCTACTGCACTATCCATTTCCAATCCCTCTCTATCTGTAATTAAATAAGTTTTTCCTAGGACGTTGATTCCATCCCCACCTTCGAATTACCCTGGACCCACTGGGGCTGGACCCTGGGAAACATATCTTTCCCTTCTTCATAATAAAGAAAAAAACTACCATTAAAAAATACTAACTGAACTTCCTCATCCTTATTTTTGTCTAAAGTTTTAGTTTTGCCTGCTAAAAACAACAAAAATAAATGTGCTTATTTACTTATGTATTTGTTTACTATCAGTGACTGATGCAAGCTCTTTGCTTTTTTTTGTTATTGTTTGTTTGTTTGCTTTTAGTGCATCATACAACTTCTATCCTGATATTTTAAGTACTGAAATATTTTTAATTTGGTATATCTGAAAATGTGTTTATTTTTCCCAGTTATTAATCTGTGTCATGTTTCAGTTAACATACTTCCTCAAGACACTGAAAATATTCTTTCATTTTCTTCTTTTTTTTTTTTTTTTTATAGTGTGGGACGTCTGCTATTTGTCTCACTGTCATTTCTTTTTGATTATCTGTTTTTCTTTCAAGTAGCTATTAACACATTCTTTTTATATTCTTTAGTTTTCCTCTATGTTGAGCAATATGGAGTTATTTGTTATATCTTCTACTTAGTGAATTTTCATTATGTTTCCATTTGGGTTTTTGAAAATGTTTAGTCATTACTCTTCAGAATATTTTTACTTCTCTGCCATTTCCTGATTTCAAAACAAACAGAGTTTCTTGTTAAATGTATCTGGGAACTTCTCAAGCTATTCTCCATGAATTGTTTTCTTTAATACATTCTCAGTTTTTATCTTGATTCTAGTTGACTACTACCTTTAAATTCCCTAACTCTTATTCTGTCTAGTCTATAATTTTAAAACATAAAAAAATTTCATTGAATTTCATATAATTTCAATCATCTCATATAATTGATGTATAAAATGTTTACAACTTGATAAGTGTGAGGATAAGTATACACAGTTGAGGCCATCACTTCCATCAAGGCCATAGACATATCTATAACTTCCTAAAGTTTCTGGCCTTATTGTTGTTGTAACTGTGTTTATTATTATATTATATATAATATGAGGTTTACCCTTTAAAGATGGGGAAACAGTGGAAACAGTGTCAGACTTTATTTTTTGGGCTCCAGAATCACTGCAGATGGTGACTGCAGCCATGAAATTTAAAGACGCTTACTCCTTGGAAGAAAAGTTATGACCAACCTAGATAGTATATTCAAAAGCAGAGACATTACTTTGCTGACTAAGGTCCATCTAGTCAAGGCTATGGTTTTTCCTGTGGTCATGTATGGATGTAAGAGTTGGACTGTGAAGAAGGCTGAGCACCGAAGAATTGATGCGTTTGAACTGTGGTGTTGGAGAAGACTCTTGAGAGTCCCTTGGACTGCAAGGAGATCCAACCAATCCATTCTGAAGGAGATCAACCCTGGGATTTCTTTGGGAGGAATGATGCTAAAGCTGAAACTCCAGTACTTTGGCCACCTGATGCGAAGAGTTGACTAATTGGAAAAGACTTTGATGCTGGGAGGGATTGGGGGAAGGAGGAGAAGGGGACGACTGAGGATGAGATGACTGGATGGCATCACCAACTCGATGGATGTGAGTCTGAGTGAACTCCTGGGGTTGGTGATGGACAGGAGGCCTGGAGTGCTGCGATTCATGGGGTCGCAAAGAGTCAGACACGACTGAGAGACTGAATTGAACTGAACTGAACCCTTTAAAAAAATTTAAGTATACAATACAGTAATATAAGCTACAAAGGACTATACTGTATACTACTGTAAGTGTATTTATGCAAGTTCTTTGGAACTTAATTTGAATAACTGAAACTTTGTATCTTTTGACCATTAACTCTCCATTTCCCCTTACCCACATTCTATTCTGTGCTTCTACATATTTGACTACTTTAGATTCCACATTTAAGTGAGATCATGCAATACGTGTCTTTCTCAGTCTGGCTTATTTCACTTTGCATTATATCCTCTATGATGTGGTATATACACACAATGAAATATTATTCATCAAAAAAATAGAAAGGAATCCTACCATTTGCCTTTCATTTTTAATTTTAATGGGTACATTTCATATACCTCGGCACTCTTTCTAAAAAAATAAGATTTATGTTTATAGTTATTTTAGAGTGATCTTCATTTACATCTCATCAGAAGTAAAATTAATTTTTCATTTTTTTCTTAACATTAGTTTTACTCATTTATTGAGCATATGAGAGGGATTTTGTTGTCCTTTCTCTATGCAGTGGGTATAATATGTGCTCTAATATGATTTGGGTTCTAATATGAGTTTCAAAACCTAATGTGGTTTTTGAAATGTGGAAGCTCATTTCTTTCCTTTTTTTTAAAATTTATTTATTTATTTATTTTCTTAAAAAATTACAATACTGTATTTGTTTTGCCATACATTGACACGAATCAGCCATAGGTGAACACAATCTCCCAATGCCGAAGCCCCCTCCCACCTCCCACCCCACATCCTCTACTTGAATCATCCCGTGCATCAGCCCCATGCATCCTGCATCCTACATTGAACATAGATTGGCGCTTCGTTTCTTACAGGAAAATATACCTGTTTCATTGCCATTCTCCCAAACCATCCCACCCTTTCCCTCTCCCTCAGAGTACAAAAGTCCACTCTATAACTCTGTGTAAATGTGGAAGCTCATTGATTTTAGACGTGTCTTCTTTACTGTCAAAGCATTTGTGTATAGTATTTAAACTGCAAACAGTGACAGTTTTACTTTTTTTTCTAATTTGGATCCCTTTTATTTCTTTTTCTTCTCTGATTGCTATTGCTAGGACTTCTAAAGCTATGTTGAATAAAAGTGGCAAGAATGGACAACCTTGTCTTATTCCTGATCTTAGAGGAAACACTTTCAGATTTTCACCATTGAGTATGATGTTAGCTGTGGGTTTGTCACATGTGGCCTTTATATATATATAGAATCTTACTATACAGAGCAAGTCCCAAAGTTATTACCAAAAACCTACTAGAGCTCATCAGATTTTGGTAAAGTTGCAGGAAACAAAATTAATACACAGAAATCTGTTACATTTCTATACAGTAACAACAAAAGATTAGAAAGGAAAATTTAAAAAACAATTCCATTTTAATATTGATTCAACAAGCATAAAGTATTAAGGAATAAACCTCCCTAGAAGACAAAAAAAATCTAAAGATTTGTTTTTATATTTTTCCTGTGGATACCTTCAAGGTAACACTGACTTCAGTTTCTCAGTGTCTTTGCCCAGCGTTTGACCTTGAACAATTTGTTAAACATTTTAGTTAAAATATTCTTATCTGCTTGAATGGCCCTTGACATACAGCTTGTATGGTTTGCTACAGGGAAGCCAGTGCTTTCTGTCTCTTTGGATGAACTCGTTTCTCCAGATCCAGGCCACTTGGATGTCTTGAGACCCCAGCTGTCTGATGAGTTCAAGGATACTTATGATTCTATAGTTTATCTGACTACTTTTTCATGTTGTTAAGATGGGAACAACACTATTTCTAATTATCTACATTGTCAAGAGAAAGTGAAACTGCTCTATTGATTTGGGGGGTTTTGACATTGCCTTCTGAAACCACTAGACAAAAACTAGGATTGGAATTATTGGCTTTCAGTTCAGGAGTCAATGTGCTATTGTCAGGTAGGCTCAGTTACAGAGGTAAGACCTGTCCTGTTTTTTTCCCAGTTTTGTACAAGCCCATTTTTGAGAAATTTTCCTCTTCCCTAAGCCTGTAATAATCTGACAGTTTGTAGTTTCCATCAAAAAAATGTGACATCTTTTATCCTTCTAATTCTGCAGGGTTAGAGTTTCTGACCCTTTTGGCCTGTTTCTTTGGCCTCAACATTGGCTTTGTTTCTATTCAACACCACTGGGGTAGTTCAGCATTCTAAGTGAAGAAATTCATCTTGGTTTTGGAAGATCTGAATTCAAGGTCTGTCTCTATCTCAGTGGTGAGAGATAGAAAACACATTCCTCACTTAATTTGAAATAATAAATATGTATTCTAGTTGGGTGTATTTGGGTTATTAGTATTAAAAGTTAAGGATGATACATTTGACATATAATGTTCAGTATCAACAAATCAATAAAAATTATTTTCAGAATAAATTACAGATAATTTAATAAGTAGCATTTTAAAGTAGTTTTCTTTATTTTTTATAAAAATTTTTTATCTGCCTTCATTTTTAGATTCTCAGAGTCTTAAAACTCATTTGGAATAATATTAATATCTCCATTTTAATTATGAGGCTATAGTAGCAGAATAATAAGTGGAGACTTCTGAGAGAGACTTGAGATACAGATACAAATCTTTCTAACTGTACCTCTATGCACTTCTACTATACAATGATGTCTCCTCTATACCTATATTGTTATACTGAACATAGGCTCAGTTATGATGGCTCCATGGGAAAATGGGAACCCCCTTCAATCACTACAAAATAATTCACTATTTCTACCATAAGCATAAAAGAAATGTTCTGTCAGAATATTTAAAGTTTGCTGAATTGATATTGGGATGATAAAAGTAGATGATATGAATGCTTTAAAAAAAAATGATGGTGAAAAAGGAAAATGTAAGTGTGGGCTGTCTATAGCAGCATAATAGAACCCAAGAGTTCTGGTAAAAATCAATTATCCCACAAGGGTTACTGAAGCTGAGCATACAGTGTTTAAGTTGGTAATAAAAGTCTGCTACTTTGGTACCTGAATTTGTCTGGATAACACAGATATCTAAGGATTTACAGTTATCCATGGGGGCATGCTAAATTGCTTCAGTTGTGTTCGACCCTTTGTGATCCCCTGAGCAGTAGCCCACCAGGCTCCTCTGTCTATGGGGTGCTCCAGGCAAGAATTCTGGAGTGGGTTGCCATGCCCTGCTCCAGGGGATCTTCCCAACCCAGAGACTGAACCCACGTCTCTTATGTTTCCTGCATTGGCAGGTAGGTTCTTTACCACTAGCAACAGTGTAGTTCCAAATGCTATACTCTGTCACAAGAAATGGGCATAGAAGTTCTCATTATTGTATCTGTAGGCAGTATGACTTGAGGGGCATTGGCAAATGGCCTTGTTTTCCATAGCTTTAATTTCACTCCCCAACATTTTAGAAAGTATAAATCTCTTTAGAGCGTCTCTGCCCCCACTTTGTTTCTGCCAACTCTTTATCACTAGATTCCCTATTATCTTATCACTTCTCACATTAACTCAGAAGGCCTGAAACAACTCATAAACATGGGTCAAGCTTGGATGAGCAAAAGGAGATTCATTTTTTTAAAACTTCATTTTATAAGCATCTTATCTTTTAAGAGAAACTATTATAGTTTTCAGAAATATATATTTTAATTTTACTTTTGGTATGCTTCATCTTTCTAAACAATTCATTATATTTTATAAAATTGTTTAATGACCTTTGTAGGCTATAGAAAAAAAATAGAGCATACTACTATTGAAATGCTAAGGGTGTGAGGAATTAAAAAATAATCTTTATTTAGGGTTTCAAAGTCCTTTCACACTTCATCTTATTTTAACATATGTGAGGATTGGTGAAGTTCATTTAAGCAACCTGTTTTTCCAACAACTAATTATAGTAGAAATGAGATTAAATCACTTCCCCAGACTTTTAGCCTTTTGTTCTACTAGGGTCAGATATTTCTTATGTCTAATTCCTTGACCTAACTAAACTGTATCACCAGAGAAATTCATTTTTTCAACTTTAAATGTAAGGCTAGAATTATATAGAAGCAAATCAGGCCAAAGAGACTGAGAAAACTTATTCAGTGATTTGACTAAAAAGATTTATATATCTAGAAAATTTTAGTTTTTAAATTAACCAGTTTTGCTCCTCACCAGCCAGTCACACAAAATCACATATGATTTGTTCCTATGTGTTTAAGGCTAGACATAAAGGCAACTGCATGTCTCAGATTTGTCCTGCTCATGAAAATATATAATTTACAAATTTTAGAAGGTACGCATAAGACATTCAGATGTAGCAGTTTAGGTGTTTGATTTATCTGAAAGGCAACAAAAAGCAGTTAAGTTGGCTTTTTCTTGGGTATATTTTACTTTCTATCACTCCACTCAGGCTAGAGATAATGGAGTTATATATTCTCAAAACTTGGGTCAGACTCTTCTGCCACCTTGAATATAGATTATGTGCTTAGGAGGCACATAATGCCACATGTGAAGCCAGATGTAACACATTATGACAATAGGAAAAATTGTATGCACAAGTTCACTTTACTAGAAGGAAGCATTTATTATTTGTGCATAATATTTTCATGAAGTTGGATCAGGAACATGATGAGAGTAACTTATTACATTTTTATTAATGACTTCACACTTTTAAATATCTGAAAGCAAGTTCAAGCTGTCTGACCTAAAGCAGCAGCACAGTGTAGCAGTTAAGGTAACTGTTCTCAGTAAGGCATCAAAACCTTACAGAAATCTTTGATGTCAGCTTATTCACTGAGATAGAGATGATATTGCTCATGGCATTTTTATAATTCAGGTTATGTTATTGAGGTCCACAGTGTATATTACAAAAATAATTTTCTAAATGTCTTTGATAGTTTTTACATACTTCCAGTTTGGGAGAAATATTGAACTTACATAATTTCTTCTGGTTTTGATAAAGATCTTACCACTCAATTTCATAAGTGATTCTTGATTTTTCAAGTTAGTTTTTAACTGGCTGGGAAACTTTCAATTTCCTTACTTAAGAAAGCCTTGGGGATTTCAGTTTCCTAAATAAGAACAAATTGCTCCATTTTGTTAATGCAGGTTTTTTTTTTTTTTTACTTTAAATCTCTGTTATCCATAAAAGTTCATCCATGAAGTTTTACATAAAACTGTGGTTATTCTTGTATCTCAAGCCTAACCCTCATATTTGTACTCTAAATCATTGCTTAAGTAAGCTGAGACTTGAATTCTATAATAATCACAATGAAGTAGGTTGTGAAAGAATATTAAAATACAGAGATACTTATTTGAACTTGCTGTTAGTAACTAGAAACTAAAAATAATTTGGACAGCACTTTGGTGGTCATGTATGGATGTGAGAGCTGGACTGTGAAGAAGGCTGAGTGCCGAAGAATTGATTCTTTTGAACTGTGGTGTTGGAGAAGACTCTTGAGAGTCCCTTGGACTGTAAGGAGATCCAACCAGTCCATTCTGAAGGAGATCAACCCTGAGATTTTTTTGGAAGGAATGATGCTAAAGCTGAAACTCCAGTACTTTTGCCACCTGATGCGAAGAGTTGACTCACTGGAAAAGACTCTGATGCTGGGAGGGGTTAGGGGCAGGAGGAGAAGGGGACGAAAGAGGATGAGATGGCTGGATGACATCACTGACTCGATGGACGTGACTTTGCGGGAGCTCTGGGAGTTGGTGATGGACAGGGAGGCCTGGCGTGCTGCGATCCATGGGGTCGCAAAGAGTCAGACACAACTGAGTGACTGAACTGAACTGAACTGACTGAGTTAAGAAAGGAAAGTTTAAGAGCTATTAATGTTTCATTCATCTGCTCAGAAAAATCCTACATTAATATTAGATACACGGATGATTATAAGATAAAAACCTTGTTTGATATTAAATATTTCTTATATTTAATATTTACTCAAAATGATAAACATTGTAATTTTTTTTAGCCAAAAGCAGTCAAATAGATGATATGGAATTGGTATGACCAAATGAGACAAGGCTCTTCAAACATTTGCCAACTTATATGGTCCGGTCATGTCACTTCATGGGAAATAGATGGGGAAACAGTGGAAACAGTGTCAGACTTTATTTTTTGGGCTCCAGAACCACTGCAGATGGTGACTGCAGCCATGAAATTAAAAGATGCTTACTCCTTGGAAGAAAAGTTATGACCAATCTAGATAGCATATTCAAAAGCAGAGACATTACTTTGCTGACTAAAGTTCGTCTAGTCAAGGCTATGGTTTTTCCAGTGGTTATGTATGGATGTAAGAGTTGGACTGTGAAGAAGGCTGAGAGCCGAAGATTGATGCTTTTGAATGGTGGTATTGGAGAAGACTTTTGAGAGTACTTTGGACAGAGAGGAGATCCAACCAATCCATTCTGAAGGAGATCAGCCCTGGGATTTCTCTGGAAGGAATGATACTAAAGCTGAAACTCCAGTACTTTGGCCACCTGATGCGAAGAGTTGACTAATTGGAAAAGACATTGATGCTGGGAGGGATTGAGGGCAGGAGGAGAAGGGGATGACTGAGGATGAGATGGCTGGATGACATCACTGACTCGATGGATGTGAGTCTGAGTGAACTCCTGGAGTTGGTGATGGACAGGGAGGCCTGGTGTCCTGCGATTCATGGGGTCACAAAGAGTAGGACATGACTGAATGACTGAACTGAACTGAACTGATGGTAGGTAGAAAATTCCTCTCATACAAGTTATGTATAATGTTAATAACCCCAAATAAAAATGTAATATTATATTTAGGTAATCAATTTTTAGATTATTTCTTAATGCTTAGGTGATACAACCCTCAAACCAGCCATTTAAGGTAGATAAAGGTCATAAGAATATGAATACAATAGCATTATTCCTTTCTCAGATGGAAAGTAAGATTACCCTCTGAAAATGAAATAAGGGAGATCATCCTACTGCAGAAATGCCACAGTCCATGAGGTTGCCTCTAACAACATTATCAGAAACTTCAGAAAATACTAAAAATGAATCAAGTATGTCCTGTCTATACACCCTAGAATGTATGATTGCTGAATCATTTAAACTAAGTGAGGCTCTATAGTAACAAGTTGAGGGTCTGCAAGAAATTTGTATATGTAGAGCCCAATAAGCAGAAAAATCACAGTATAGTTTCAATATTCCGCCAAGAAGAGGTTTCCCTAACAAACTAGTGCCAGGAGCCAAAATGGGATATCCCACCCATGACAAGGTCATGCGGAGAGACCCTGGCAGACAAAGCAGAGTCAGGACTCAAGGGATCCCCTAGACCTGCTTGAGCATCTACCCAAAAACCAGAGTCTGTCTGTCTTACTATTTTATGACTTTCACCAACTCCTCTGACATTACCAGGGGGCTATCCCTGACCACCTTTCTCTGAAGAAAATCAACTTAGAGCTTTGGTTAATAAGTCTCCTGGGCATAATAAGGGTGTTTCAATTCAAACCCCTCTGATAGCTTTCTAACTTGCCTGACAGGTTTATACGGACTTTTTCAACTATGCATATGATTGTTTACAGCTTCCCAACCGTGAGCACAGGAAGCTTAAAACATTCTAGGAATGTAGAGCCTTTTGAGAAGTTAAAAATCATTAGAATAGAACTGGTTAAGGGTTTCATTGTTGAGCCAATACTTGCTGCCAAGTTTTATTTGTTGTGTACCCAGGAGTGCATTAATTAATATAGTTGGTATATAGAAAAAAACAAGTAACAACATTAGATCTTTGAGTTAAGTACTTTCTTTGTTATAACCCACTGCACCTTTGGTCTATAAGTATGTAACTTTATTTAGTACTTTGAGGATGATGCAAATTTAAGAAAAACACACCAAGGGAAAATGAGTTTTTGGTTCATTAACATTTATCAAGGTAAAAAGCCATAAAATGTTAACAGGCCTCCTGGCCAGAAGATAATGTAAATCACCTGAGACCTTTTGTATATGGAAAGGTATTCAGAAAGCAAGCCTGGTATCAATAAGGGTCAAGACTGCTGCCCCTGCATGACTCTGCATCTTCCATTATGTAAAACTTAGGGTATATAAACACCTTTTGAAAATAAAGTTATGGGGCTTTTGCACAAGCTTGGCCTTCCCTGTGTCAATTCTTTCTTTCTTTCTCTCTTCCTCTCCTTCCCTCTTTTTTTCAGGCTGATGCCTTGGAGCGAAGAGGCTCTCTGTGTTCACTTTTTGCCTGGGCTTCTAAGACCCACTCGAGAAGGTGCCCAAGTTGAGGGCACTTTCTGCTATTTGAGAGGGTGCCTGTGGCCTACGTGAACAGAGCAAGTCTCTTGTCTGAGATGTTATTGGCTTTCTGCATAAACCAAGGAATATCAGCCTCTTTCTCTCCTCTATTCTCTTAACCGCAAATTCTTTCCTTATCTCTCTCTTTCCTTATATCTTTCTCGCCTCGCCATCCATGCTTTGGATACCCTGGATCCAACTGGGGCTGGACCCCAGTAAACTAGCACAAATATTTATTTCTATGTCTTTTTTTGTGACAGATTAGATATACTAGGCTAATGTTACTTGATGTCACAGACAAAGTCCTTCAACTTACATCTCTTGCTCCATTTCTAGGATAACAAGATGGCATCCTATCTTGACAATAAATTTTCTTAAGCTGAATATTTCCAGTGGGAAAGGAAAATACTCATCAGTGTGGATCATTTATGTTCAGCTCAGAAATGATAAAAATTATGAGGTACTTTGGAAAGATGCTGATTTAAACTCATTTTGGTTACATAGAAATGAAAAAAATCTGTGGAAAAGACTTAACCCTCCAACTCCAGGAAATGAGTATTCACTACAAAATATTAAAAGGATAACAAGCATCACTAGAAACTGGGAAAGATGCCATGAACATGTTACAAACTTTATGTATTTATTCTAGTCTGATTCATTAGGTGCTAACTAGACACCTGGTATATTTCTAAATGCATGTGATATATTAGTGAATAAAAGACCCCAAAATCCCTATACCTTTATGGAGGTTATATTTTAGTTGGAGAATTCAGAAACTAATGGCAAACATAAATATAAGTAAATAATATAGTATATTAGATAGCAATTAAGTCCTTTGGAGAAAGGAAAACTCAAGCAAGGTCAGGGATGTTGTGAACCTTGGAAATGAAAAGGCAATTTGTGGTGTTAAATAAGGAGGCCAGAGTAGATTTCGTTGAGAAGGTAAAATGCAGTAAAGTTTCAAAAGAGGAGAGGGAGTTAGACAAATAGGTAACTGGGGGAAGTGCATACCTGCCAGAGGGAAGAGCTAGCAGAAGGCCCTAGGTAAATGTAATTTGAAGGTTTTCTCATGTATTACTACTATGGCTCAATTTAAGGGTAAACAAAAGGATTGACTGACTGCCCCTGCCCACCCTGAAACAATGCAAATACTTGGAGAAGAATCTAGAAGAAGCCAGCTGACTATATAACTATAGGGCTATTGAATAGACAATAGCACTAACATCAGAGGAACAGTTCATATCTTTAGTTCCAGAAAAACCTTTTTGCATAGATTTACTCAAAGAAGGAAGAGAACAGAACATTTCTTACCTGTATTCAATCATAATTGATTAGTTCTTAAAGTTACACATTTCTGAAAAAAAGAAAACTTGAAAATTAATAAACACATTGAAATGACTTTTGTGACCAATATGGTGAGTTTAGCCTATGGTTTCCACTTGCCCCACTTTCCAAAATGTGGATAAATGATCAAAGGAATTAGAGGACATCTATGTCAGCCTGGAAACCAGGGAAGAGTTTACGAGGAAACTGGAAAACTTAGAGCAAGCAAGAAACTAATTTGAAGGAAGATTTGGTGACTTTTATAAGTCACCAGATAGAAAAACTGATGAGACAAATAAATGAAAATAGTGCATTCCAGCTGCAATCCTGAGTTCAGAGCAGCAGAAGTAAAGGGCAAAGGCTGATTGAGGGGAAGTTGGTAGGCAACACATAACTTGAGCATCTCAGTACACAGTCTCAACTTATATCTGACACACACGCACATATATAAAAGGTTATTAACCACTATTTGTGAAAACACACCTGGAATATATTGGCAGCTGTTAATAATTATTAAAACAGCAATAGAGGACTTAGATACTACAAGAAGATTCTTTTCCCTCTTTTTAACTATGAATTTCTGGTAAACAAAATTAATCACAATCCTTGGTTTATTATATACTGACTTAATTTGCCTGTGCAAAGGATCTTTTCATTTGCTCTTTTTCAAACACACCACCCCAGCCAAAAAATACATAATACAAAAATTATTTTTACCTATTTGTATAATAGAGCTTAATTCCCTTTTTGTCTCCTGGACTCTCTCCTAGAGGGGATAACTATATTAAATTTTATGTTTGCCTTTTTTTTTAAGAGCTCTCTCTTACACACATGCATGCACACACACACACACACACACACACACCCTATGGCTAATCAATGTTTAGTTTTGCTTGATTTTTAATTTCATGACAGGAACTCATATGATTGTAGAATTCTAGGTCTTGGTTTTTGACAAATATTATATTGATATTACAAAGATTCATCCATGGGTTTGCATTGAGCACAGATGTGTGGCTTCTTTGGAAGTTCTGCAGTTGCCATAGCACAGCAATTTTCTGACACAAGTGAAACAATCACTGGCTGATCTTTTGTTGCCTTTCTAGAACATCTGTATCAGCCTCAGCTCTTGATGGTTTAGCCATGAAGTCATACTTCTAATGAGCCCAAACAGTAAGGCTCCTTCTTAGGTGAACACTGTAAGGCAAATGCAGAGAAAAAGAGTGCAAGCCAGGCAGTCAGGCAAGAAAAGGGAAATTTATTGGAGGGAAGAAAGAAGGTGATTGGCCCTTAAGGAGAACAAGTGTCCTCCCTTTCTGACGTAGTCTTTATTATACCCCACCAATGAAAAATTCTCTGAGGGAATGGTTAAATTTTAGCCTGTAGTTTAGTCCTGTGGTCTGGAAGTCTGAATTGGTGGTCTTGCAGCTTTGAAAAGGTAGGTGCCAGTGAGAAAACAGACTGTCATTTGGGCAATTTGGTCAGTCTCAAGGATCATTGTGATTTTATTCTTTGTTTGCGAGGTCAACATAATGAGCCATCTTAACAATGAGACCCCATGTGGGCCCTATCATTCCAGAGTTTTTGATTTAGGATAAGGGCCAAAGGTGAATCTTCTGTAACTACTTCCTGAGAGACAGAGACGTCATGGGGGTGAGATAAGAAAACGCTAGAATGTGGGTCAAGGGGATTATTATGGTTCGAAGTTTTTGATAAGCTGAGTGAGTTAGAAGTAGCTCATGGATAGATAGTTCGGTTGGTGAAAGCTTGTAAGTGGTCCTGAAGAAATTTTGAAAAAGATGCACTAAATATGGGCCAAAAGTTAGAATAAGGATAAGTAGAAGGAGAAGGCCTAAAAGGTAGGACATAGGGTATCCAATTCCAGTTTGCTTAACCAGTTTTCTCATGAATTACTGAGATGTTGAAATATTCTCAAGGCCCTACTTGGCAGATTTCTTGCTGCTTTCTTTACAACGCCTGATTTATTGGCTTAGAAGCACCAGGCTTCCTCCAAAAATAGGCATAGGCTTCCTTTTTCTGCTGTGAGGAGGTCTAATCCTCTTCTGTTTTGGAAGACCAAGGCTGTCAGGGAATTAAGCTGGTTTAGAATGTGATAAGGCTGATAGTTATTTCTTCTAGGCTGTCAGTAAGGTCTTTAGAAAGGCTTTGATAGAAATTTAAAGAGGTTTTGAGTTCTGTACTCCTTGTCCCAATCCCAGCCACTGTTCATAAACTGATTAAGAGAAGAATGAGTTGAATTGCCTATCTGGGTCAGTTATGAGTTAGTAGGATAGAAAGGGTCTGATTGTTAGGAGCAACAGAAATATCTGGGGCAAGATATACCAGGATGCACGTTCCTGTCCAGTTAGTGAGAACTCATATTACCAAATTCAGACTCAAATTGAAGACAGTAGGGAAAACTGCTAGACCATTCAGGTATGACCTGAATCAAATCCCTTATGATTATACAGTGGAAGTGAGAAATAGATTTAAAGGACTGGATCTGATAGATAGAGTGCCTGATGAATTATGGAATGAGGTTCGTGACATTGTGCAGGAGACAGGAATCAAGACCATCCCCATGGAAAAGAAATGCAAAAAAGCAAAATGGCTGTCTGGGGAGGCCTTACAAATAAATAGCTGTGAAAAGAAGAGAGGCAAAAAGCAAAGGAGAAAAGGAAAGATATAAGCATCTGAATGCAGAGTTCCAAAGAATAGCAAGAAGAGATAAGAAAGCCTTCTTCAGTGATCAATGCAAAGAAATAGAGGAAAAGAACAGAATGGGAAAGACTAGAGATCTCTTCAAGAAAAGTAGAGATACCAAGAGAACATTTCATGCAAAGATGGGCTCGATAAAGGACAGAAATGATATGGACCTAACAGAAGCAGAAGATATTAAGAAGAGATGGTAAGAATACATGGAAGAACTGTACAAAAAGATCTTCACGACCCAGATAATCATGATGATGTGATCACTAATCTAGAGCCAGACATCTTGGAATGTGAAGTCAAAGTGGGCCTTAGAAAGCATCACTACGAACAAAGTTAGTGGAGGTGATGGAATTCCAGTGAAGCTGTTTCAAATCCTGAAAGATGATGCTGTGAAAGTGCTACATTCAATATGCCAGCAAATTTGGAAACTCGGCAGTGGCCACAGGAGTGGAAAAGGTCAGTTTTTGTACCAATTCCAAAGAAAAGCAATGCTAAAGAATGCTCAGGCTACCGCACAATTGTACTCATCTCACATGCTAGTAAAGTAATGCTCAAAATTCTCCAAGCCAGGTTTCAGCAATATGTGAACCGTGAACTTCCTGATGTTCAAGCTGGTTTTAGAAAAGGCAGAGGAACCAGAGATCAAATGGCCAACATCCACTGGATCATGGAAAAAGCAACTAGTTCCAGAAAAACATCTATTTCTGCTTTATTGACTATGCCAAGGCCTTTGACTGTGTGGATCACAATAAACTCTGGAAAACTCTGAAAGAGATGGGAATACCAGACCACCTGACCTGCCTCTTGAGAAGTCTGTATGCAGGTCAGGAAGCAACAGTTAGAAATGGAAATGGAACAACAGACTGGTTCCAAATAGGAACTCGTTCCAAATCGGAACTTGGACTCCAAGTTCCAACCAATCCATTCTGAAGGAGATAAGCCTTGGGATTTCTCTGGAAGGAAAGATGCTAAAGCTGAAACTCCAGTACTTTGGTTACCTCATGAGAAGAGCTGACTCACTGGAAAAGATTCTGATGCTGTGAAGGATTGGGGGCTTGAGGAGAAGTGGATGACAAAGGATGAGATGGCTGGATGGCATCACAACCTCGATGAACGTGAGTCTATGTGAACTCTGGGAGATGGTGATGGACAGGGAGGCCTGGTGTGCTGCTATTCATGAAGTCGCAAAGATTCAGACATGACTAGCGACTGAACTGAACTGAACTGATACATAGGTAGTGCTTCCACATAAGAATGATATTCCAGGAGTAAGAAGCCAACACCTGAAATCGATACAAATAGGAGTCTTTCTGGGAACTTGTTAGTCGTCTCTGAAAATAACAGTGTACTCATCAGTACAGCCCCTACAAGAGGAGTATTTTCACTATATGCACAAGGGAGTCTTCCTGAGAAAGTAAGAGAATGTCCTGCAGTTCCTGAGACATGGTAGATGGATGAGACTGAAGGGAAGGAGAGATGTGAAGTGTGATTATAGAGGTGTGGTGGTATAGTTCCTAGCTGGGGGTATGAATTGTTTATAGGGTTTTGTCTGGAAAATCAGAAAGGAGCCTGTTGTAAACAAATATCAGAAGTTGTGGGTCCTCCTATAGCTGGACCTTTATGAGGAGAAGCGAGATCTGTAAGGTGGAAGGTCAGTATCTTGTAAGAATTGCAAATTTGATTAATTGAATATAAATAACATATGTGTGATAAAAAGAGATTCTCCACTGTGTATAAAGAGAAGTGTTTATGTGAGTACATTTATCTGTGGAAATGAGCAGTGCTGAATTTATAGGTGAGGAGGTGAATAAACAAATCCAACAGTCATGGGCCAGGGTCAGGATTGAGCTACTGAGTAAAGGATGGGTCAGATTTAGAATTCTGAATAGGTAGGCAAGGTTTGGGACAGGGTGAGTTATAGGCAGGGTATTAATATGACTTTTGGATTGTAATTGTAATCCACACAGTCAAAGGCTTTGGCATAGTCAAAAAAGCAGAAATAGATGTTTTTCTG
This sequence comes from Nanger dama, assembly GCA_917880005.1. Lineage (NCBI taxonomy): Eukaryota > Metazoa > Chordata > Mammalia > Artiodactyla > Bovidae > Nanger > Nanger dama. Next base: position 19,873,002 of record CAKJTW010000025.1, on the reverse strand, counting down.
GAACTCTCTTGCTTTTTCCATGATCCAGCAGATGTTGGCAATTTGATTTCTGGTTCCTCTGCCTTTACTAAAACCAGCTTGAACATCAGGGAGTTCACGATTCACGTATTGCTGAAGCCTGGCTTGGAGAATTTTGAGCGTTACTTTACTAGCATGTGAGATGAGTGCAATTGTGCGGTAGTTTGAGCATTCTTTGGCATTGCCTTTCATTGGAATTGGAATGAAAACTGACCTTTTCCAGTCCTGTGGCCACTGCTGAGTCTTCCAAATTTGCTGGCATATTGAATGCAGCACTTTCACGGCATCATCCTTCAGGATTTGAAACAGCTTCACTGAAATTCCATCACCTCCACTAGCTTTGTTCGTAGTGATGCTTTCTAAGGCCCACTGGACTTCATATTCCAAGATGTCTGGCTCTAGATTAGTGATCACATCATCATGGTTATCTGAGTCGTGAATATCTTTTTGTACAGTTCTTCCGTGTATTCTTGCCACCTCTTCTTAATATCTTCTGCTTCTGTTAGGTCCATACCATTTCTGTCCTTTATCGAGCCCATCTTTGCATGAAATGTTCTCTTGGTGTCTCTGATTTTCTTGAAGAGATCTCTATCCTTTCCTATTCTGTTATTTTCCTCTATTTCTTTGCATTGATTGCTGAAGAAGGCTTTCTTATCTCTTCTTGCTATTCTTTTGAACTCTGCATTCAGATGCTTATATCTTTCCTTTTCTCCTTTGCTTTTTGCCTCTCTTCTTTTCACAGCTATTTATTTGTAAGGCCTCCCCAGACAGCCATTTTGATTTCTTGCAGTTCTTTTCCATGGGGATGGTCTTGATCCCTGTCTCCCATACAGTGTCATGAACCTCATTCCATAGTTCATCAAGCACTCTATCTATCAGATCTAGGCCCTTAAATCTATTTCTCACTTCCACTGTATAAACACAAGGGATTTGATTTAGGTCATACCTGAATGGTCTAGCTGTTTTCCGTACTTTCTTCAATTTGAGTCTGAATTTGGCAATAGGAGTTCATGATCTGAGGCACAGTCACCTCCCAGTCTTGTTTTTGCTGACTGTATAGAGCTTGTCCATCTTTGGCTGCATAGAATATAATCAATCTGATTTCAGTGTTGACCATCTGGTGATTTCAATGTGTAGAGTCTTCTCTTGTGTTGTTGGAAGAGGGTGTTTGCTATTTCTGCTTTATTGACTATGCCAAAGCCTTTGACTGTGTGAATCACAATAAACTGTGGAAATTTCTGAAAGAGATGGAAATATCAGACCACCTGACCTGCCTCTTGAGAAATCTGTAATTCAGGTCAAGAAGCAACAGTTAGAACTAGACATGGAACAACAGACTGGTTCCAAATAGGAAAAGGAGTACGTCAAAGCTGTATATTGTCACCCTGTTTATTTAACTTATACGCAGACTACATCATGAGAAACGCTGGACTGGAAGAAACACAAACTGGAATCAAGATTGCCGGGAGAAGTATCAATAACCTCAGATACGCAGATGACACCACCCTTATGGCAAAAAGTGAAGAGGAACTAAAAGCCTCTTGATGAAAGTGAAAGAGGAAAGCGAAAATGTTGGCTTAATGCTCAACATTCAGAAAACGATCATGGCATCTGGTCCCATCACTTCATGGGAAATAGGTGGGGAAACAGGGGAAACAGTGTCAGACTTTATTTTGGGGGCTCCAGAATCACTGCAGATGGTGACTGCAGCCATGAAATTAGAAGATGCTTACTCCTTGGAAGAAAAGTTATGACCAACCTAGATAGTATATTGAAAAGCAGAGACATTACTTTGCTGACTAAGGTCCATCTAGTCAAGGCTATGGTTTTTCCTGTGGTCATATATGGATGTGAGAGTTGGACTGTGAAGAAAGTCGAGCACCGAAGAATTGATGCTTTTGAACTGTGGTGTTGGAGAAGACTCTTGAGAGTCCCCTGGACTGCAAGGAGATCCAACCAGTCCATTCTGAAGGAGATCAACCCTGGGATTTCTTTGGAAGGAATGATGCTGAAGCTGAAGCTCCAGTACTTTGGCCACCTCATGGGAAGAGGTGACTCATTGGGAAAGACTCTGATGCTGGGAGGGATTGGAGGCAGGAGGAGAAGGGGACGACAGAGGATGAGATGGCTGGATGGCACCACTGAATCTATGGACGTGAGTCTGAATGAACTCTGAGATATGGTGATGTACAGGGAGGCCTGGCATGCTGTGATTCATGGGGTCGCAAAGAGTTGGACATGACTGAGCGACTGAACTGAACTGAACTTGGATTTTAAAAGAAGACAGATTAAGAGTGAAAAAATGATGTGATGTCTCATGTCTAAGGGGGAGAAAAAGATAAAAGAATCCAGGTGTAGAAATCAAGTTGGGTTGGTGTGGACTCTATGAAATCTCCCTGGAGACAAAGATCTGTTATAAAGTCAAGGAGTAAACAGAGATTAGTTACAGTGGTGTTTCCAGGAAAGGGAAGGGCTTGTATTACATCCATAGGATCTACGAAAAAGCAAAATAGTTCCAGAAAAACATCTATTTCTGCTTTGACGATGACAAAGCCTTTGACTGTGTGGATCACAATAAACTGTGGAAAATTCTTCAAAAGATGGGAATACCAGACCACCTGACCTGCCTCTTGAGAAATCTGTATGCAGGTCAGGAAGCAACAGTAAGAACTGAACATAGAACAACAGACTGGTTCCAATTGGGAAAAGACTACAAGGCTGTAAATTTTCATGCTGCTTAGTTAACTCATATGCAGAGTACATCATAAGAAATGCTGGGCTGGATATAGCACAAGCTGGAATCAAGACTGCCAGGAGAAATATCAGTAGTATCAGATACACAGATGACACCACCCTTATGGCAGAAAATGGAGAAGAACTAAAGAGCCTCTTGATGAAAGTGAAAGAGGAGAGTGAAAAAGTTGGCTGAAAGCTCAACATTCAGAAAACGAAGATCATGACATCTTTTCCCATCACTTCATGGCAAATAGATGAAAAACAGTGGAAACAGTGCGAGACTATTTTTTGGGCTCCAAAATCACTGCAGATGGTGATTGCAGCCATGAAATTAAAAGACACTTGCTCCTTGGAAGAAAAGCTATGATCAACTTATACAGCATATTAAAAAGCAGAGACATTACTTTGTCAATAAAAATCCATCTAGTCAAGCTATGGTTTTTCCCATAGTCATGTATGGATGTGAGAGTTGGAAAGCTAACAAAGAAAGCTGAGCACCAAAGAACTGATGCTTTTGAACTGTGGTTTTGGCTAAGACTCTTGAGAGTCCCTTGGATTGCAAGGAGATCCAACCAGTCCATCCTAAAGGAAATCAATCCTGAATATTCACTGGGCTGTTTCAGGTCTGGAGTGCTGCAGTCCATTGGGTAGCAAAGAGCCGGACATGACTGAGCAACTGAACTGAAACAAAATGTGTTACTATGTGAAGGAAAGAAAATAATGAATTTATCTAGGATGATCACAGTAAGAGGAGCTGCTGCTGCTGCTGCTGTTGCATCAGTCATGTCTGACTCTGTGTGACCACATAGATGGCAGCCTACCAGGCTCCTCTGTCCCTGGGATTCTCCAAGGAAGAGTACTGAAGTGGGTTGCCATTTCCTTCTCCAAATAAGAGGAGGGCCAAGCCCAGAAAAACAAGAACTATGGAGAAGTAGGTAAAACAGAGGGAAAGTTTTTGAATGATAATCCACTTAGGGGAGATACAGTGTAAAGTTCTATTGTGAATAAGGTAAGAGGGGGAAATCCTAATCCAATTAGTAACCAATAAATTTGTTTTTGTTATACTTATCAATATTTGTTTCTGGATGTTTTGTTTCTTCTGGAACCCAATATAGTCGAAGCCTGGTGGATCACAGAACAGTGCTGGTGTAGTGAGGAGTGTATGAGTGGGGAATAGTTCGTGGCAGAGATAGAGAGTCTCCTGGGGCCCACTTTAATCTAGAGATAAATGAAACCAAGAGGAATGACCTGCTAGTTTAGCAGCTGTTAGTGTGGTTAGAATGACCTCAAATGGACTAGTCTATTGAGGCTGGAGATCCATATGATGTGAGATTTTAAGGAGGACTCAGTCCCTGAGTATGAGTGTCAAGTCATCTGATTTCGTTTGATGAGGTTTTGAAAAAGAGCAAATTGCATGTTCTCTTGTGAGGTGTCAAATAAGGTTAAGGGTGGGAAGATAATCTCTTAGCAAGGGACTTTCAATAGGAAACTGACCTAAGAGAAGAGGGCTTCCACACATAAGTTCCAAAGGACTGAGGAAAGATGGGTCCTGAGGAGTAGCCCTCAGTCGTTTTCAACTTTTGTGGGGACCACATGTATTGAAGCATGCCAGACTTACCTGTCCATCACCAACTCCTGGAGCTTACTTAAACTCTTCTCTTGCCATCCAACCATTTTACCCCCTGCTGCCCCCTTCTCTTCCTGCCTTCAGTCTTTCTCAGCATCAGGGTCTTTTCCAATGAGTCAGTTCTCCACATCAGGTAGCCAAAGTATTGGAGCTTCAGCTTCAGCATCAGTCCTTCCAATGAATATTCAGGACCTATTTCCTATAGGATGGGCTTGTTGGATCTCCTTGCTATCCAAGGGACTCTCAAGAGTCTTCAACACCACAGTTTAACAGCATCAATACTTTAGCACTCAGCTTTCTTTATAGTCCAACTCTCACATCCATACATAACTACTGGAAAAAGCAAAGCTTTGACTAGATTGACTTTTGTTGGCAAAGTAATGTCTCTGCTTTTTAATATGCTGTCTAGGTTGATCATAGCTTTTCTTCAAAGGAGCAAGCATCTTTTAATTTCACGGCTGCAGCCACTATCAACAGTGATTTTGGAGCCCCCAAAATAAAGTCTCTCACTGTTTCCATTGTTTCCCCATCTATTTGTTATCAAGTGATAGAACCAGATGCTATGATCATTGTTTTCTGAATGTTGAGTTTTCTGAATGTTAAGCCAACTTTTTCACTCTTCTCTTTTGCTTTCATCAAGAGGCTCTTTAGTTCTTCTTTGCTTTCTACCATAAGGGTGGTCAGCTGCATATCTGAGGTTACTGACATTTCTCCAGGCAATCTTGATTCCAGGTTGTGGTTCATCCAGCCAGGCATTTCACATGATGTACTCTGCATATAAGTTATATAAGCAGGGTGACTATATACAGCCTTGACATTCTCCTTTTCCAATTTGGATCCTGTCTGTTGTTTCATCAACTGTGATGTTGGAGAAGACTCTTGAGAGTCCTTTGGACTACAAGGAGATCCAACCAGTCCATCCTAAAGGAGTTCAGTCCTGGGTATTTATTGGAAGGACTGATGTTGAAGCTGAAACTCTAAAACTTTGGCCACCTGATGCAAAGAGGTGGCTCATTTGAAAAGATGCTGATGCTGGGAAAGATGGAGGGCAGGAGTAGGAGGGGATGACAGAGGATGAGATGGTTGGATGGCATCACTGACTTGATGGACATGGGTTTGGGTGGACTCTGGGAGTTGGTGATGGACAGGGAGGCCTGGTGTGCTGCAATTCACGGGGTTGCAAAGAGTCGGACACAACTGAGCAACTGAACTGAATTGAACTGTTGTTTCATGTACAGTTCTAACTGTTTTTTGACCTGCATACAGATTTCACAGGAGGTCTTGGGAGAACTAATACCCAAAAAGATGTCCTTTTCCTTATAGGAGACTGGAATGCAAAAGTAGGAAGTCAAAAGATACCTAGAGTAACAGGCAAATTAGGCCTTGGAGTACAAAACAAAGCAGGTCAAAGGCTAACAGAGTTTTCCCAAGAGAATGCACTGGTCATAGCAAACACCCTCTTTCAACAACACAAGAGAAGACTCCACACATGGACATCACCAGATGGCTAATACTGAAATCAGATTGATTATACCTTTGCAGCCAAAGACGGAGAAGCTGTATACAGGCTGCAAAAACAAAACCAGGAGCTAACTTGTGGCTCAGATCATGAACTCCTGATTGCCAAATTCAGACTTAAATTGAAGAAAGGAGGGAAAACCGCTAAACATTTAGTTCCTTCAGGTATGATCTAAATTCAATCCTTAAGATTATACATTGGAAGTGACAAATAAATTCAAAGGATTAGTTTTGATAGAGTACCTGAAGAACTATGGATGGAGCTTCGTGACATTTTACAGGAGGCAGGGATCAAGATCATCCCCAAGAAAAAGAAATGCAAAAAGGCAAATTGGTTGTTTCAGGAAGCCTTACAAATAGCTGAGAAAAGAAAAGACGCAAAAGGCAAAGGAGAAAAGGAAAGATATACCCATTTGAATGAAGAGTTCCAAAGAACAGCAAGGAGAGATAAAAAAGCCTTCCTCAGCAATCAATGCAAAGAAAGGAAAACAATAGAATGGGAAAGACTAGAGATCTCTTCAACAAAATTAGAGATACCATGGGAAAATTTCATGCAAAAATGGGGATAATAAAGAACAGAAGTGATATGAACCTAACAAAAGCATTAAGTATTAAGAAAAGGTGGCGAGAAAACACAGAAGACCTATACAAAAAAGATCTTCATGACCCAGATAACCATGATGGTGTGATCACTCACCTAGAGCCAGACATCCTGGAATACAAAGTCAAGTGGGCCTTATAAAGCATCACTGTGAACAAAGCTAGTGGACATAATGGAATTCCAGCTAGCCATTTCAAATCCTAAAAGATGATGCTGCACTCAATATGCCAGCAAATCTGCAAAACTCAACAGTGGCCACAGATCTGAAAAATGTGTTTTTATACCAATCCCAAAGAAAGGCAATGCCAAAGAATTCTCAGTCTCCCACATAATTGCACTCATGTCACACACTAGCAAAGTAATATCCAAAATTCTCCAAGCCAGGCTTCAACAGTACGTGAACAGTGAACTTCCAGATTTTCAAGCTTTATTTAGAAAAGGCAGAGGAACCAGAGATCAAATTGCAAACATCTGTTGGATCATTGAAAGAGGGTTAGGATAGGTGATAAGAGGTCTTAAGAGATAAAGAGGTTTAGTGCCTATGCGTAGGGCCTGATGAACGTCTGTTAGAATCTGTGTGGCCTGAGATTGTGGAAGGACATAGCCGTCCTGTTTTTGTAACTAGCTTCCTTGTGGTTGTGTTCCCTATTGTAATAATCGTGTTTCTTCTTCAGGGAGGTAAAGGGGCTTAATGTTGGGGATTACTATAAGTTGTTGAGCTGGTGACTGGAATGAGGCTTGTTTTTCTTCCCTGTCTGCAGCATCATTGCACCTGTGACATGTGATCTGGAGGCCATTTGGTGACCTTGGCAGTGTATGATGCCTACCTCAGTTGGCATGTTAACTGCTTTTAAAAGTTGGAGTATAAATGAGGCATTAGTTATGAGCAACCTTTTAGTAGATAGGAGACCTCGTTCCTTCTGGATGGCAGCAGGTCAGTGTATGATTTGGAAAGTATATTTAGAATCAGTGTGTATATGTGCTCTCTTGTTAGCTGTGAGGGTAAGGGCTCTAGTTAGTGCAATAAATTCTGCCTTTTGGGAAGAGGTTCCTGAGAGGAGAGGTTAGGATTCAACAATTTCAGTTCCAGAGACAATTGCATATCCAGCTACTTTTTCCTTTTGATGTCATAGAGGAGCTGCCATCAATATACTATGTAAAGTCAGGGTTATATAAAGGGGTTGAGGAAATGTTGGAGAAATGGGGCATCAGGTCTTCTAATGCCTCCTTGCAAGTATGGATGGGGGGCTCAGAAGAATTATGAATAAGGGTGGCAGGGTTAAAAGTAGGACAGCAATCAAAGGAGAACTCAGGAGATTTGAGAAGGGTGACATGAATTAGTTTGATGTGGGAAGGAAATAGAAGGGTCATGGATTTGTGAGACAGTAAGTCCTTAAAGTCATGTGGTGAATGAATGACAGTTGGTGCTCCAAAAGTAAATTACTTACTTTCCTGAGGGGGAAGTGCAGTTGCTCCCAGAGCATTTAGGCAGGCTGACCATTCCTGAATTGTGGTATCTAATTGCTTTGATAGATAAGCAACAAGGGCGAAGGAAAGGCCCTGATTTTGTCCCAAAACTCCTAGGGCAATTTTGTATCTCTCAGTAGTATAGAGTATAAAGGGGTGAGAAAGGTCGGGAAGTATTAGAGCTGGAGCTGAGAGAATGGCTTGCTTAAGGGTGTTAAAGCCTGAATGGATATTTAATTTTAGCTCTAGGGGTTCTGAAAATCTCCTTGGGTGGCTTGATATAGGAGTTGTGCCAAGAGCACAAAATTAGGAAACCAGAGGCGTAGATGTCCAGCTAACCCCGAGAAGGACAGGATCTCTGTTTTTGATATAGGGAGTGGTAGGGTGGACATAAGGGACTTGCTATCGGTAGTAATATATCTTTTTGTTGGTGTTAAAAGGACTCCGAGATAGGTGACTCTAGGAAGAGAGAGCTGAACTTTGGTGGGAGATACTTGATAGCCTTGATCAGCTAGAAAATTCAGGAGTTTTATAGTGTGTTGTTGAGAGTGTGTAAGTGAAGGACCACAAAGGAGGAGATTATCCACATATTGGAGTAAGGTTAAGAGAGGTTAGGTCTGATGCTAGAGCTTGGCCAAAGAAATGAGGGCTATCACGGAAGACTTATGGGAGGACTGTCCATATCAGCTGTTGAGAGCGATGATTGTCTGGATCAGTCCAGGTAAAGGCAAAGAGGTCTTGAGAGCCTGGGTGTAAAGGGATAGTAAAGAAGACATCTTTGAGGTCTAGAACAGTAAAGTGGGTAGTGGAAGAGGGAATGATAGAGAGAAGAGTATAGGGATTTGGAACTACTGGGTGTATCGGGATAATAGTTGCATTGATAAGTCTCAGGTCCTGGACCAGGTGATAGGAGCCATTTGGCTTTTGGACAGGTGGGATAGGTGTGTTATAGGGAGAGTGAGTTGGGCACAAGAGGCCCTGACATAGGAGTTTAGTGATGATAGTCTTTAACCCTTGTTGATATTTTTGAGAGATGGAGTATGGTGGTTGATTGGGGAATTTAGAGAGGTCTTTGAGACAGATATGAATTGGAGCATGGTGAGAGCAAACAGATGGGTTATCTGTACCCCAAATTATGGGGTTTATGAACAAGGAGGGCAATGGGGTGGGGATAGAGGAGGTGGTATTGAGAAGCAATAGCCAGGCTAGATCAGAGGGTGGGCTTAGGGTAGTAATAGAGGCTTTGAATTTTGAGAGAAGGTCTCTCCCAAGAATAGGAATGGGGCATTTTGGAAATATGAGAAAACAATGGGGAAATGAGGTATCTTGAAGTGTGTAAGGTAGAGGCTTGGCTATTTGCAATGTAGATACTAAACCATCAAACCCCATAGCAGAGACCTGAAAAACCTTGATTTTTCTAGAGTAGGCAGGTTATAGCAGAATAAGTGGCCTCCAAGTCAACAAGAAAGGAGAACATCTCACCTGCCACTGTAAGAGTTACCCTGGGCTCCGTAGAGGTGATGAGAGTGGGGCTCTGGGACCCTAGGCACCTTCAACCTTCAGCAGCAAGTCCGAGGAGAGTGGGCAGAGCTGGGTTAGGACTCCTGCTCAGGACCAGGAGGGGATGTCTGTATCCCTAGAAGGGAATTTGGGCAGTTGACCTTACAGTGTCCCTTTATGCCATGGGGACATGGACCTGGAAGGGGCCTTGGCTTTAGACATGAGCAGACCTTCTTTGCCACATTTGAGGCAGGGTCCAGGTGTCTTCCTTTCTTTGTTGGTTGTTGGAGGCTTGGAGCCATGTAGGGCAGTGGCTAAAAGGTGGTATTTGGCCTGATCTTGTTGGGCCTTCTCTAGCTTTGCCTGTTTTTCTCAGCTATTGAAAATCTTAAATGCTAAATTTAAAAGATCTCGTTGAGGGTTTTGAGGGCCTTGTTCTGCATTTTTAGTTTCTTTTGGATATCTGGGGTTGACTGGGAGATAAAATGGGTATTAGGTACAATGGTGCCCTCTGCTTAAGTGGGGTCTAATTTCGTATATTTCTGTAGGGCTTCCACCAACCTGGCTAGAAATTGTGTTGGGTTTTTGTCAAGCATTCAGTTTATTTCCTGGAACTTATCAAAGTTGACAGCTTTATGCCCTGCCTTTTGAAGGTCTACAATGAGGCAAGCAACCATATGATTACGGGCTGCTCTTTCGGGTCTCCCTGACTGATAATCCCAGTTGGGATCATCTCGGGGGACAGCTGTTGTCCCTAAGGGCTTAATGTCCTCTGTCCTGTGTATCTCATCAGCATGCACCTGAGAGGTTTGCCATATTCACTCCTTGTCTTCTGAGAAAAGAATGGAGGAAAGTATGTTGTAAATATCATGCCAGGTTAAGTCGTAAGACTAGGTTCAGTTCAGTTCAGTCGCTCAGTCATGTCCAACTCTTTGTGATTCCATGAACCACAGCATACAAGCCTCCCTGTCCATCACCAACTGCCAGAGTTTACCCAAACTCATGTCCTTTGAGTCGGTGATGCCATCTAACCATCTCATCCTCTGTCATCCCCTTCTCCTCCCACCTTCAAACTTTCCCAGAATCTGGGTCTTTCAAATGAGTCAGCTCTTTGCATCAGGTGGCCAAAATATTGGAGTTTCAGTTTCAACGACAGTCCTTCCAATGTGCATCCAGGGCTGATCTCTTTTAGGATGGACTCGTTGGATCTCGTTGCAGTCCAAGGGACTCTCAAGAGTCTTTTCCAACATCACAGTTCAAAATCATCAGTTCTTTGGTGCTCAGCTTTCTTTATAGTCCACCTCTCACATCCATACATGAGTACTAGAAAAACCATAGCCTTGCCTAGATGGACCTTTGTTGGCAAAGTAGTCTGCTTTTAAATATGCTGTCTAGGTTGGTCATAACTTTCCTTCCAAGGGGTGAGTGTCTTTTAATTTCATGGCTGGAACCACCATCTGCAGTGATTTTGGAGCCCCCAAAAGAAAGTCAGCCACTGTTTCCCCGTCTATTTCCCATGAAGTGATGGGACCAGATGCCATGATCTTAGTTTTCTGAATGTTGAGCTTTAAGCCAACTTTTTCACTTTCCTCTTTCACTTTCATCAAGAGGCTCTTTAGTTTTTCTTTGCTGTCTGCCATAAGGGTGGTATCAACTGCATATTTGAGGTTATTGATATTTCTCCCAGCAATCTTGATTCCAGCTTGTGTTTCTTCTAGTCCAGCATTTCTTATGATGTACTCTGCATATAAGTTAAATAAGCAGGGTGACAATATACAGCCTTGATGTACTACTTTTCTTATTTGGAACTAGTCTGTTGTTCTATGTCCAGTTCTAACTGATGCTTCCTGAACTGCATATAGGTTTCTCAAGTGGCAGGACAGGAGGTCTGGTATTCCCACTTCCTTCATAATTTTCCACAGTTTATTGTGATCTACACAGTCAAAGGTTTTGGTATAGTTAATAAAGCAGAAATAGATGTTTTTTGGGGAACTCTCTTGCTTTTTCAGTGATCCAGTGGATGTTGGCAATTTGACCTCTGGTTCCTCTGCCTTTTCTAAAACCAGCTTGAACATCAGGAAGTTCATGGTTCATGTATTGCTAAAGCCTGGCTTGGAGAATTTTGAGCATTACTTTACTAGCATGTGAGATGAGTGCAATTGTGTGGTAGTTTGAGCATTCTTTGGAATTGTCTGTCTTTGGGATTGGAATGAAAACTGGTCTTTTCCAGTCCTGTGTCCACTGCTGAGTTTTCCAAATTTGCTCAGGCATACTGAGTGCAGCACTTTCACAGCATCATCTTTTAGGATTTGAAATAGCTCCACTGGAACTCCATCACCTCCACTAGCTTTGTTCATAGTGATGCTTCCTAAGGCCCATTTGACTTCACATTCCAGGATGTCTGACTCTAGGTGAGTGATCATACCATCATGATTATTTGGGTCGTGAAGATGTTTCTTGTACAGTTTATCTGTGTATTCTTGCCACCTCTTCTTAATATCTTCTGCTTCTGTTAGGTCCATACTCATGTCCAAATCAGAGGTTGTGGCCGAGAGGAGCTACCCTACGTCCAAGGTAAGGAGGAGTGGCTGCACTTTGCTGGAGCAGCCGTGAAGAGATATCACACATCCAAGCTAAGAGAAACCCAAGTAAGATGGTAGGTGTTGTGAGAGGGCATCAGAGGCAGACAGACTGAAACCACAGTCACAGACAACTAGCCAATCTTATTACAGGGACCACAGCCTTGTCTAACTCAATGAAACTAAGCCATGCCATGTGGGGCCACCCATGATGGATGGGTCATGGAGGAGAGATATGTGAGATATGTGTGATAGAATGTGGTCCACTGGAGAAGGGAATGACAAACCACTTCAATATTCTTGCCTTGAGAACCCCATGGACAGTATGAAAAGGCAAAAAGACAGGGCAGTGAAAGATGAACTCCCCAAGTCAGTAGTCACCTAATATGCTACTGGAGATCAATGGAAAAATAAATCCAGAAAGAATGAAGGGATGGAGTTAAAGGAAAAACAGCATGAAGTTGTGGATGGGACTGGTGACAGAAGCAAGGTCTGATGCTGTAAAGAGTAAGACTGGGTAAGATACTTGAATTCTTTTAGATAATTATCAGGGTCTTAGGAGAAGGAGCCAAGACGTTTTTCAGTCTGAGATAGACTGGTGAGGGACATGAACCAAACAATGCTTTCTGCCCCAGCTACTTCCCATAAAGGGAGGAGTGAAGCAGGGAAAGGAGCGGGTTCCTGCTGTGAAGTTTCCTGTTTTAAAGTTGTTCGGACCAGCTATAGGGAAGGGATCTAGGGAGGTCAGTGTAAAGCCTTGGGACTCTCAGGGTAGAAGGTAGGGCTGAGGTATCAGATTCTAGCATAGGCAGTGGAGGAGGTTTGGGAGCAGCAGTGGTAGTGGCCTGCGCTTGAGAAGGAGGGAAGGAGGAGGGGGTGTAAGGTGGAGGTTGTGGAACTGAATCTGGAGCAGTAGCAATGGGATTGGGAGCTATAGGGGGTGGGCTGTAGTCAGAGGGGTCAAAGGAAGAAGATAAGTCTGAACAGAGATCAGGAGACATTGTATTAGGAGGATGTGGCCCAGAGTGGGCTAAGGGTATTTGAGAAGTAGAGCAGGATTCACAGAGGGAGGGTTGACAGTGAAGAGCAAAGAAAGCCTGAACATAAGGAATTTCTAACCACTTGCCTTTGTGGTGGTAGAAGTTATTGAGGTCCCATAGAGTTCTGTTTTCTGGCTGCTGGGACCTGCTATCAAGTCTGTATTGAGGCCAGACAGTGTTAGAATAGTAAATAAGTCTTTTTGGTCTTATCTCCTCTTGGAAGCCCAAGGCTTTCAGGTTGCAGAGAAGGCATCCTAGAGGAGTAGATTTTGAGGGCTGGAATTGAGAATTTCCCATTGCAGCCAAATACCAAGGTTAGACAAGGGCAAGAGAAAGTGAGGAGAAAGGTCCGAGAGAAAAGGCATCCCCTGTTCTCAGAACTTTCCCAGAGAGTAATGAGTCTGCTTTGAAATGGGCCACATCCTCCTAATACAATGTCTCCAAGAGGAGAATAGCAGAACAATTAAGGGAGGAGGCTGGGCCCTACCCAGACCACATATTTCTCATTCTCGAAGTCAGGAGATCTTCCTGACCACACATACAGAAAAACTCCTTGGAGCTCTCCCGATCTCTGTTCATGAAGGAGGTGGGAATACCAGACCACCTGACCTGCCTCTTGACTTGTCAGGCCAAGGGATGTCCTCCTTATATGCTTATCTGGTAGAATTACTTTGGCCAAGAGATGCCTGTGCACACGCAGAGAGTCCTAAGATATACCAAATATAGACCATGAACCAGGCAAATCAAAATGATTGGTCAAAGGAAAACAAGAAGAAATGCCCCATATAAATGATTTAAACAGCCAGGATAGCATGTCTCAGGGACTCTCCCTCTGAGTCTGTTCCTGTGTATATCCACATGTACTGTAGAGATACCAAGGGAACATGTCATGCAAAGATGGGCTCGATAAAGGACAGAAATGGTCTGGACCTAACAGAAGCAGAAGATATTAAGAAGAGGTGGCAAGAATACACGGAAGAACTGTACAAAAAAGATCTACACGACCCAGATAATCACGATGATGTGATCACTAATCTAGAGCCAGACATCTTGGAATGTGAAGTCAAGTGGGCCTTAGAAAGCATCACTACAAACAAAGCTAGTGGAGATGATGGAATTCCAGTGGAGTTGTTTCAAATCCTGAAAGATGATGCTGTGAAAGTGCTGCACTCAATATGCCAGCAAATTTGGAAGACTCAGCAGTGGCCACAGGACTGGAAAAGGTCAGTTTTCATTCCAATCCCAGTGAAAGGCAATGCCAAAGAATGCTCAAACTACCACACAATTGCACTCATTTCACATGCTAGTAAAGTAATGCTCAAAATTTTGCAAGCCAGGCTTCAGCAATACGTGAACTGTGAACTCCCTGATGTTCAAGCTGGTTTTAGAAAAGCCAGAGGAACCAGAGACCAAATGCCAGCATCCACTGGATCATTGAAAAGCAAGAGAGTTCCAGAAAAACATCTATTTCTGCTTTATTGAGTATGCCAAAGCCTTTGACTGTGTGGATCACAATAAACTGTGCAAAATTCTGAAAGAGATGGGAATACCAGACCATCTAACCTGCCTTTTGAGAAATCTGTATGCAGGTCAGGAAGCAATAGTTAGAACTGGACATGGAAAAACAGACTGGTTCCAAATAGGAAAAGGAGTATGTCAAGGCTGTATATTGTCACCCTGTTTATTTAACTTATATACAGAGTACATCATGAGAAATGCTGGACCAGAAGAAACACAAGCTGGAATCAAGACTGCTGGGAGAAATATCAATAACCTCAGATATGCAGATGACACCACCCTTATGGCAGAAAGTGAAGAAGAACTAAAGAGCCTCTTGATGAATGTGAAAGCGGAAAGCTAAAAGTTGGTTTAAAGCTCAACTTTCAGAAAACAAAGATCATGGCATCTGGTCCCATCACTTCATGGGAAATGGATGCAGAAACAGTGTTAGACTTTATTTTGGGGGCTCCAAAATCACTGCAGATGGTGACTGCAACCATGAAATTAAAAGACGCTTAGTCCTTGGAAGAAAAGTTATGACCAACCTAGATAGTATATTCAAAAGCAGAGACATTACTTTGCCGACTAAGGTCCGTCTAGTCAAGGCTACGGTTTTTCCTGTGGTCATGTATGGATGTGAGAGTTGGACTGTGAAGAAGGCTGAGCACCGAAGAATTGATGCTTTTGAACTGTGGCGTTGGAGAAGACTCTTGAGAGTCCCTTGGACTGCAAGGAGATCCAACCAGTCCATTATAGAGGAGATCAGCCCTGGGATTTCTTTGGGAGGAATGATGCTAAAGCTGAAACTCCAGTACTTTGGCCACCTGATGTGAAGAGTTGACTCATTGGAAAAGACTCTGATGCTGGAAGGGATTGGAGGCAGGAGGAGAAGGGGATGATCGAGGATGAGATGGCTAGATGGCATCACTGACTCGATGAACATGAGTCTGAGTGAACTGTGGGAGCTGGTGATAGAAAGGGAGGCCTGGCGTGCTGCAATTCATGGGGTCGCAAAGAGTCGGACACGACTGAGCGACTGAACTGAACTGAAGAGATGCCTGTATATACACAGAGAGTCCTAAGATATACCAAATATAGACCATGAACCAGGCAAATCAAAATGGTTGGTCAAAGGAAAACAGGAAGAAATGCCCCATATAAATGATTTAAACAGCCAGGATAACATGTCTCAGGGACTCTCCCTCTGAGTCTGTTTCTGTGTATATCCACACGTACTGTACTCTTTTTTCTTCTAATAAATACTGATTTCACTACTTTTCATCTTTGTGGCAATTCTTTTCTGCAAAGTTGAAGGGCCAGGGCCCTTGTCACAGACCACTGGTCTAGTGGCTGGGATTTAGTGCTTTCACTGCCATGACCCAGCCTTTATCTCTGGCTGGAAACCCAAGCCCCACCTCAAGCCATTGCTGGCCGAGTCCACTCAAGATCAAAACCAGATCAGTAAAATAGTATCTAGGAAGAGTTTACTGCATACAAAAGAAGAGTTTGCAAACCAGGAATTTTCAAATCCAAAATCTACATGAAGCTTAGAAGTACGAAGTTATAAAATAGCTTATAAAGTGAAAAAGAGCACATTGTTTAACCTTTACAATGAGTGGTTATTACAGTGGGAGTTTCGAGACCACAGGCGATTAGTTAAAACTGATTATACTATTTTGGGAAAATGACTTAGGTTTCTTTTATGATTACCAGAGGCATCACAAGAAATAACCCAAGTTGTTTCACTTATGCTCATGAAATAAGCTAGATTTAATTTTGCTTATGTGACTTAAATGGTTTTATCTGCTTGGGGGATTCTCGGGCTTGGTCTCTTTTAGGTTTACTTTTAACAACAGTAAGGGCTTCCCTTGTGGCTCAATTGGTAAAGAACCCACCTGTAATGCGAGAGACCTGGATTTGAAACCTGGGTTGGGAAGACCCCCTGAAGAATGAAAAAGCTACCCACTCCTGCATTCAGGCCTGGAGAATTCCATGGATTTAAGCTGCAAAGGGGGTCCACAGGGTCACAAGGAGTTTCACTAACAACAGTAAAAATAGCTCAAGGCAGGCTGTTTCTCAGAGACTACTTGGCCCACATAAACTTCCAAATGGTGGAGTCAAGCTGCTTCCACTCTCACGCTGGTCCTTTGTCCTGCCATTATGTAGCAGTTCCAGTCAAGCTTGCCAGAAAGATTTCCCCAGGAAGGACAGAGGCAGTTTCTTAACGTTCAAGGGCTTGCAATTTCTAAATTCTAGGAGATAAATATCTTGCTCATCCAAGGGCTTTCACTGAGTTCTCTCTGGTATAATGATGAGGGCCTAAATGTTTCTACAGTTTATCAGGCAGTCAGTGGGAGAGCTGGACCAAAACCCCCTTCTCAAAGGTATTCCTACCCTCTCTGAGAGCCCTCTCCACTTGGCTTGAAGGGTAGAGAAGCAGCTCTCTGCTCACTCACAAGGGGAAGCAAGTGGAAACAATACAGCCCTCTTAATCAAAGGTAACTCACTGCACAGAAGAACACTTTCCTTTGAATCTTCCTAGTGAGAAATGGAATATTTCCTGCCATATCAGTAGATAAAAGATGTCATAGTCATCAGCAATTGCAGCCACCTCAGATGGTGAGCTGATGAGTCCTGAGGGAACTCAGGAAGGAAAGAATACCTGCCATCTAACAGCCATCAAACTACAGTGAACCCTGAGGATGCTCAGAATGTGAACACAGGAAACTGGTCCTAGATAACTAAGGTGCATCTCAAGGGAATGATTTCAGTGAGCCCAGACTATTGCATCTTCTCATACATAGGAAAGTGCTAAATTCCTTAACTTGGGGTACCTGGCTTTCTTTAATTTACAAACAAACTTTTGATGTTCAGACTATCTGCTCTTTGATACAAAAACTTTTCTGTAACCTGTCTCCCACCTCACCCCACTCTCACTATCACCTTGCCTCTTCTGAGCAATTCTCTTGGGATTACTTGAAATTTGCATCCTGGGTTTAAGTTCTAAAAATTTCTGCCAAATAAAATGTAACTCTCAACTTTTAGGTTGCATGTGTTTTTTCAGTTGACACTGTCTATATGAAGTGAAGATCAGATCAGCTCAGAACCATTCTGTGATTTTTTATTTTTCTTTGCTTTCTTTTTCCTCTCTCTTTTTTTTTCTTTTAAGAGGTTGTTTCCATCAATTGTTTCCAGCTTAAACATTCAGCTAGCATTTCTGTGCAAATTAGAAAATATCTCAAACACTAGGTAGATATCAACTGCTGACCTTAATTTTCAGAGGGGTGAAGTTTAAGGTGGGTAGTATAAGACCTTTTTTTTTTTTTTTTGCATTGTTATAATGATTATGCACTATGTATCATTTCTTACAGTTTGAAAAACTACTTGGGGAAAACATGAAAATCTGATAGACTTAGTGGAAAATTATTAACAGAATGGGTAAGAGTGGCAAACCTGCAAATGTACTATTTCTAAGGGATTTGTTTTCTTGGCATGCAGCTGATAAAATGATTATCTTTAAAACAAGTAACCATTTGTATGCTTTCAAGTTTTACCAAACAACTCAAAAGTAGGAAACTCTCTGTAGTTTGATTTCACAAGAGAGTCCTACCAGCCCAACCATCCCCCCTCCCCTGTCCTTCCTCACCTGCCCCTTCCCCCTCACACCCCCTACCCCCTGCCCACGACCTGGCAACCAAACACAGCAAAGCACCTACTCATCAATGTCAAAAAATATTCTTGATACAAATAGGAAACAACAATTAGGGTTATCAAGTTAAAATGGTGAAACATTCTAAAATACTCTATTGACATGTTTGTTTCAGAGTTGTTTCTGGGTATATAATGACTAACTCACTTTGAAAATTACTTAATTAAATTGAAAGATGGGGTAATCTCTTCTGAATTTGGAAAACTAAATGAAATTTTTTTAATAAATATGACTCCAGTGATAAAATTTTTAATGTGTTTAGAAGTTTACCTTACATGAATATTTTCTCCCTGTATTTAATCTCCCACTATTTCATTGTCCTTTTACATTACTATAAATTGAAGGTCTTCTCATGTCAGTCTTCTGGATAAAAAATTCGATTTTCAACATCTTCTTGTCAGTTGAAATTAATACTTCCTAGTATGATGCACAGAGTTGCCCATCATTATGCATTGGATCACTTTTCATTTTAATTTCATTGCACTTCTTCTATTATACTCTACATTTCAGTATCATTGAAGAATTCACTGTTCCCTGAGCTCATCATAACCTATTACATACCTATTTCTTTGCATCTTCTATTCTTTCTGGCTGTAATCCTGAAATGACTTTCTGCCCATGAGCTATAAATTATCTTTTTTAAAATTAATTATTTTAATTGGAGGATAATTGCAATATTGTGATAGTTTTGCCATACATCAACATGAGTCAGCCATAGGTATACATGTGTCCTCCCAGTCATGAACCTCCCTCCTACCTCTCTCCTTTCTCTATCCCTTTAGGCTGTCTCAGAGCACCAGCTTTGGGTACCCTGCTTCATGCATTGAACTCACACCATTCATCTATCTTACATATGATAATGTATATATTTCAATACTATTTTCCCAAGTTATCCCACTCTCTCCTTCTCCTACTATGTCCAAATTTCTGTTCTTTATGTCTGTATCCCCTTTCCTGCCCTGCATGTAGGATTATTTGTGCCATTTTTCTAAATTCCCTATATATGCATTAATATACAGTATTTGTCTTTCTCTTTCTGACTTATTTCACTCTGCATAATAGGCTGTAGGTTCATCCACCTCATTAGAACTGTGTCAACTGTGTTCTTTTTAATAGCTGATTGTGTGTATATACCACAAATTCTTTATCCACTCATCTGCTGATGGACATCTAGTTGCTTCTAGTTGCTAGTTGCAAATAGTGCTACAATGAACACTGGGGTACTTGTGTCTCTTTCAGTTCTGGTTTCCTTGGGGTATATGCTCAGCAGTGGGATTGCTGGGTCATGTGGCAGTTCTGCTCCCAGTTTTTTAAGGAATCGCCACACTGTTCTCCATAGTGGCTATAGCAGTTTGCATTCCCACCAACAGTGTAAGAGGGTCCCCTTTCCTTCACACCCTCTCTAGCATTTACTGTTTGTTGAATTTTTGATGATGGCCATTCTGATGGGTGTGGTAATACCTCATTGTGGCTCTGATTGGCATTTCTGTAGTAATCAGTGATATTTTCAGCCCATATATTATCTCTGTAAGACCTCTCTTAAAAGACTAGTGTAGCCAGTCAGTCCATTTTCTTGTAATTATTAGCTTATGGCAATTATCTCCATCTACTGTAATAATTTCTTATCAACTTTCTATCTCAAACTATTAACAGAGTTGTTAGTGTAGATACTCAATAGCTATTTCTCCACTTTGATGAATAAATTAAGAAAATTACTCCTTAGATTTAATGGAATATACTTAAAAGTTTCAACAATCACAGTCTAATTTTACAATTTATTCAGGAAAACAAAGATTAATTTGAAATCTATCTCCCTATATGGTAAAACCTATTGCAGTAGCTAATTTCACAGAAAAATGTTCAATAGCCTGAAATATATGCATAGGACTTTTATAAAGAGATGCATAAAACCTATTTTCAGCAAAAGCTAAAATTTTCTCTAGTATAAGAATTTAAACTATTTAGGCTTAAGTTTAAAAGTTTTACTTTGACACTTTTTTGTCAAGCTTCCAGGTTAGAAGCAAATAACTATATTCTCTTAGAAAGTGAACAGAGATTGCATATGCTTATCTCACTTAAAAAAAAAAAAAAAGTTTCGTTTTGTTTTTGTAATGTCACCTAAGTCGCTCTGTGCCAAGGTTTGTGTGGCTTTCTTATTTCTTACATACCCAGTGTTCTCAGGTGTGGAGAGAGTTGTCTCCATTCCATGGATGAGTCCACTTACTTGTGAAGCTCTGTATTAATCTTGTCTTACCCCAGCAGTGGTTGCCTTAGCCCGTTCTCTTGATTTATTATTTCATAGATCACTGCAAAGGTGATTACAGCTGGATGGTAAATGATTGGGAGCCCAGTTTATTGCTCTGAGTTGCCCCTGCAGGTTTAAAATGACTTCACTCAAGATGGACTACACATCTGCAACTTGATTTTTCCTGGGCAGAGGTATGTCTCTTGCACTTAAAGCTTTTCTATGTGACAATTTGGTAAGTACACTTTTTCAGGTCAAATAGTACATTCTGGCTTATAGTTTTTTTTATTAATATCAGAGTGCTAAAGTAACATGTGATTCAGAGAACTGCCAGAGGCCCAGGCTGAGGGAGCCACTGTATTCTCAACTTTCTGAAGTCTGCATTGATGTGTTCTCTGTGAGAGGACTGTAAGCCCCAACTGGCTGCTACTGCAGATGCTGTTGCTAAGGCAGCTTGCCAGTCTCTTTCCTCTAGGCCTGCTTATTTTCCCAGAGTCATCTTGGTAGGCTATATAAATATTTAAACTATGAAAAAAAAACATGCAGGAAAACTCTGAGAAAGATCACAGTGTAATAGATGATATAGAAGAAACTGATCAAAACAACTAAAAATAAATAAAAGAAAAAAATAAAAACCTTCACCAGAGCTGAATGGTGCAAACTACAAGCTCCAGATAATTTAGACTCAGCCAAATCAAAGGCAGGCACTAGGAGATAATGCAGAATTCCCCTCTGTAGAAAGCAGTGTGATGTTGCAGGAAATTATAGAAAGATCTTTCAGCAAACCCCTAAAATACCCTAAATATCTCACTAATTTGTTGGGTAATGATTGATGAAAAAAACAAAAAACATTTCATTGTTGACTCAAGTTATTGACCTGATACAAGTTAATAATCTACATATTATTCTGACATGTGTGCAAAATTTAGCTTTAAAAGCACATTTTAGATGATTTACATTACAAAATAGACATTTGGAGAAATGAAAACCCTAGTGTCTTGGCTGTGACCCAAGATGTGTGGTTATTCCTTTCTCTGCTCCAGGTTCTTAACAGTGATGTGAGATTATTCTAATATGAGACAGACATTTCTGTAGAGGCAGAAGGGATATAAAGTTGGACCACAGAAAAGATGGGAAAAGCCTACAAAGAGCCACTATTGTAGTAAAGGGCAGCACCAGGAAAAGCAGATGAAATGGAAAAGATGACAATACATGCAGACTTATTAACCTCAGTCTTTTTGTAATCTAATTCCTCAACAGTGTTTCATTTAATTTTGATGCAAATAAGCAAACCAGAAACTGAAGAATCCTCACCCACTAGGGAAAGTTTACCAATCTCCACAAAATCAAAATAATCACAAAAAGCACCAAACAAATCAAATATAACTAAATATACATTTTGGGGGCAAAAATTACTCAATATTTTTTCAGATCACTGTATGACTGAATATATGATATAAAATTTGTATCTTAAATAAATTCTCTTAGGTAAATCATAGGGAAAGGGCATAAAAATAATTCACCTTCACTATTTCTTTTTTTCTTTTGGAAATAGGGAAATACTAAGACCGTTTAAGTTTGCTTTCACTTAAACATGGGTAACCATTTCAATAAACACAGTTACACAAAATAAATGAAATAAACCTAGCCTGTATAATATTTCCCAGCCTTATATTTAAAGTGGAAAAATATTATCTAAAATAGACTGAATATGAGCCTCTAGCCTAGTTCGATTATGTTCTCTCTCCCTGGTGACTCAGATGATAAAGAATCTGCCTGCAATGCAGGAGACCCGGGTTTAATCAGGAAGATCACATGAAGAAGGAAATGGCTACCCATTCCAGTATTCTTGCCTGGAGAATTCCATGGACAGAGGAGCCTGGTGGGCTACAGTCCATGGGGTCACAATGAGTTGGACACAACTGAGCAACTAATACATACACACTCTCTCATCACCATTCCTCTGTCACAGGCAGCAAGAATCTTACAAGAGAATTAAGACCTCCTTTCCCAGCCCATACCATACAGAAAATTTCATGCTCACAATTTAATGATCACTTCTTTTTCTTACCCTACCCTCACATTCTTCTTCTGTTGTCTTATTTTAGCAGATGACAAAACCCAGCTTTTATGATATTATATTCCTTTTTATTTTGGCTTCCTTCTGGTAGTTCTTTGAGCCCAATGATTACAACCTGGAGTCTTATATTTTTTTTTAAATAAATATGTTGGGTAAAAGCTGATGATAGCATAGAAAACATCTCACTTGTTGATTCAAGTTATTGACTCACCAACAATTAATAATCTATATATTTTCTTGACAAACAAACAAAAGTTAGCTTTAAAAACATATGTTTTTAAAATGCTTTGGCATTGGGAGATTGTGTTCACCTATCGCTGATTCGTGTCAATGTATGGCAAAACAAATACAGTATTGTAATTAAAAAAATAAATAAATTTAATAAAAAAATATGTTGGATGATTTATTTCCAGAAAGTAGACTATCAGAACATCTGAGGCAGCATAAACTTGTATTCTTCAGGAAATTAAAATACAAGTTCTGTAAAATAAGAAATATTAAAGTAATGCTCAAAATTCTCCAAGCCAGGCTTCAGCAATATGTGAACTGTGAACTTCCAGATGTTTAAGCTGGTTTTAGAAAAGGCAGAGGAACCAGAGAACAAATTGCCCACATCCGTTGGATCATGGAAAAAGCAAGAGAGTTCCAGAAAAACATCTATTTCTGCTTTATTGACTATGCCAAAGCCTTTGACTGTGGATCCCAATAAACTGTGGAAAATTCTGAAAGAGATGGGAATACCAGACCACCTGACCTGCCTCTTGAGAAACCTGTATGCAGGTCCAGAAGCAACAGCTAGAACTGGACATGGAACAACAGACCGGTTCCAAATAGGAAAAGGAATACGTCAAGGCTGTATATTGTCACCCTGCTTATTTAACTTATATTCAGAGTACATCATGAGAAATGCTGGGCTGGAAGAAACACAAGCTGGAATCAAGATTGCTGGGAGAAATATCAGTAACCTCAGATATGCAGATGACACCACCCTTATGACAGAAAGTGAAGAGGAACTAAAAAGCCTCTTGAAGAAAGTGAAAGAGGAGAGTGAAAAATTGGCTTTAAAGTTCAACATTCAGAAAACAAAGATCATGTCATCTGGTCCCATCACTTCATGGGAAATAGATGGGGAAACAGTGGAAACAGTGTCAGACTTTATTTTTTTGGGCTCCAAAATCACTGCAGATGGCGATTGCAGCCATGAAATTAGAAGACGCTTAGTCCTCGGAAGGAAAGTTTTGACCAACATAGATATTATATTAAAAAGCAAAGACATTACTTTGCAAACAAAGGTCTGTCTAGTCAAGGCTATGGTTTTTCCAGTAGTCATATGTGGATGTGAGAGTTGGACTGTGAAGAAGGCTGAGCGCTGAAGAATTGATACTTTTGAACTGTGGTGTTGGAGAAGACTCTTGAGAGTCCATTGGATTGCAAGGAGATCCAACCAGTCCATTCTAAAGGAGATCAGCCCTGGGATTTCTTTGGAAGGAATGAAGCTAAAGCTAAAACTCCAGTACTTTGGCCACCTCATGAGAAGAGTTGACTCACTGGAAAAGACTCTGATGCTGGAAGGGATTTGGGGGCAGGAGGAGAAGGGGATGACAGAGGATGAGATGGCTAGATGGCATCACCGACTTGATGGACATGAGTTTGAGTGAGCTCTGTGAATTGATGATGGACAGAGAGGCCTGGCATGCTGCAATTCATGGGGTCGCAAAGAGTCAGACACAACTGAGCGACTGAACTGAACTGAAGTGAAAATAAGAAATAAAAATATGCTGATAATAAAACATTGAGATGAAACAATTCCTGAATGTCTAAGGAATGAGTTTAAGAGAACAGAGACTATCAGTATGTACCCTAAAACTAAATTAGAAGCAGTATAATACAAAATTGAAACTGGTAAAAACAGAATAATTGATGTGGAACATAGTTGAAATAATACATCCCATAATACAGAGAAAAGGAACAGAGATAAAAGTGATCAAGAAAAAGTGTGTAATTTATATATAGCATATTTAAATAATTAAAGGAAAAAGGAAATATATTTGAAAAACTATTTAAAGTTGAAGGAAAAACAATCCCTGAAGGAAAATTAATGTCTATATACACAATTATTTGTGATCCATACACAAAATGAAAAGCCATGAAGGGAATATTTACTTTGGAAAAATTATTAGATTTTACAGACTTGGAATCATATAAACACTACAGTAAAAGTTATATGTGAAATGTAATATAAAATTAATATAGGTTTTAGATGCATCTTTTTAATATTAGAACCAGAAGGCAATGTAAAAATTTGTATCAAGTTTTGAGTAGAAAACTAGGATACAAGAAATCCCCACAAGTCATATAAATAAACCAACAAACATAATAGAAATATATTCCCCAATACACTAGGGCATATATGCTACCTAATTATCTCAGATTTTAAAAAGAGAGAAAGGAAAAACTTTACATAACAATTACAGTATTGAAAATCATAAACATTTGAAGATATATTCTAGATTATTTATTAGATATTGTTTGATTAGATATTCGAAACTGCCACTAACTTTCCAAATAGACAAAGCTATGGTTTTATAAGTAGTCATGTATGGATGTGACTAACCAAGGTCCTAAAAGTCAAAATCACTATAAAGATTCCAATTATAGCTAGGCCTTTAACGTTGTCTATAAATCCTTCTCTGTGTATCTATTAAGTTTTAGCTCCCATCCTCCAAGCTGGTATGTCAAATTTTGCCTATTTTCTTGTAGTGAACTTTGTTGAGTTTGCCAAACTAGCATCTGTTCTGCCATTTCCTGAGAACATTGCATTGATATTTTTCCATTAAAAACTACTTTCCTTTCACAATCAAAATATGCCATTGCTTTTAGTCTGACCTGACCCACTTCAGAATTTCAGAGATGAACACATGAGCCAGGCTCAGCCAATCAATACATTCTATAGCACTGTCAGTGACTGATTTAGTGACTTCATGACTCAAGCTGGCAGTGCAGTGAAAAGACAAACCTAATAATCTGACTGGAATTATTGGAAAAGAAGTACCTTTTCTTCTTGCTATAGTTGCTAGTCTAATACAATACAAACCTAAAGATTCCAATTGTCATTTAACAAGAAAATCAGCATGGAAAATATGGCCAGTGCAAAGAGGAAACTGAAACAAGAAATGGAGAGGAAGATCTGATACAATCTTTTGAGCCAGATGTGATTAAAATCATATGAACTTGGTAATCCACAGTTAAGTTATCCAGGCATGTCATTTTTTTTTCCCTTTTCAAACTATTTTGAATTATTTTTCTCTCACTTTTTGCTGAGTTAAAACTAAAACATCCTTGAAATATCAAAGCATACCAACTATAAGACACAATTTGATTTAAGAGTAATATAGTGAGTAATGAGTAATATAGAATAAGGGACTTGTTATATAGGCTTCCCCTGTAGCTCAGATGGTAAAGAATCTGTCTATAATGCAGAAGACCCAGGTTTGATCCCTGGGTTAGGAAGATACCCCGGAGAAGGAAATGGCAACCCACTCCAGTATTCTTCCTGGAGAATTCCATGGACAGAGAAGCCTGGTGGGCTACAGTCCACAGGATCATAAAGAGTCAGAAAAACTGAGCAACTGTCACTTCACACTTTAGAGTGATTATATATCTATGCAATTGTTGAACCTAGCATAAAACTCTATAGAGGGTTTTTGCTTCTGAGTTTGGTAAGGGCCCAGAGATACTGTACTTTTCTAGGCCAGTAACTTGAAAGAAAGTGGCCCAGGAAGAAGAAGTAGGAAATAACAAGGATAAACTGCAAATCCTGAGCAAAAAATAGAACCCATATCTCTCTTTCACCATCTCCAAAAATGACAACATGGTGATCTGCAGGAAATTATAACCTTTACCACTGAGTTGCACACATACTTCTCCCAGACTTGGAGAAACTGAAGGATGAGATAAGAGATCCAATAGGAGTTGAAGGAGTTATATAGGCTGGCTGCTGCCCTACTAAGGTAATCTAGCAAATGAACTGCAATGTATACAAGCCACAATAAAGTCTCATGTCTAACACCAACCTTCAGAGAATAATGGTAACCACTTACCTTCCACTTTCCAAATGCTTTGCAAACATCTCTTGAAGCCAACCTTAAAACCTGAAAGGGAAGAAATTGTCAGAAATTACTTCTAGCTTAGCTAAACTGACACAACAAATTCAAATTCATCATACCAACTCTTCTGTCACTATCTGTAGCAAAATATGTTTTTACTTTAGAGAGTAAAGAGAAGACATTAAGCAAAAACTGACAAAATGTCCTACTTTCACACATATAAAACCACCTGTATGCAAATCCATCCACAGTTCCTTTTACTTTTTCTGCTCTTTATGCTCTAAATCGTACATCATACTCCAACCCCTATCACTTTCTTGGGGACTTCATCATACTGATTCTTTTCAACTCTTTCCAAGGGATTCTCTTCATACTAACGGAATTCCATAAGGTGGAAAATTTTGCATAGAATTCTAATCCAGGTCCAACAACTGTGTAAAAGTATAATAGTGACATTAAAGTAATTAGATTAGTGTGAACAAAATGTGGAAAAGCTGTCAGAGTGTATTTTTGAATATAATATTTTTGCTTTGGAAATGACTACTTAATTTTCTAAATAAGAATAATAAAAAGCAGAACAAATTTATATGTTGAAAGTCTCTCAATTTTAAAAACTCAAAGCTATCCAAGATTAGGAAAGAGGGTGATCAACTGGTCAAAAGTATAAAAAAGCAAACAACCAGAAAAAATCTAGACTTTGTAAGTAAATTTATCTGTGAGCTTGTTCTTGACTAAAAGAGATTCACTGGGAACTAGTTCATTCAAGACAAGGAAGAACAATTTAACAATTATGAAAAATCAATAACCAGAACATAGGCATTAATATATATGAAAGAAAAGTATAAATATATGGGGAATGGTCAATATTACTTATATAAGTAATGAAAAACTAAAAATGCTTTAGTATTGGAAAAAACTCTTGAGAGTGCTTTGGACAGCAAGGAGATCAATCAATCTAAAGGAAATCAATCCTAAATATTCATTGGAAGGACTGAGGCTGAAGCTGAAGCTCCAATACTTTGGCCACCTGATGTAAAGTGCCAACTCATTGGAAAAGACCCTGATGCTAGGAAAGATTGGGGACAGGAGGAGAAAAGGGTGACAAAGGATGAGATGGTTGGATGGCATTGCAGACTCAATGGACATGAGTTTGTGCAAACTCTGGGAGTGACTGAACAACAACAGTTATATGAATTTGCATATATGCTTCTCACAACTCCTTTTTGTACATATAGTTATAATATATTGACTGGTGCCTCTGAGATTTTGGAACACAATTTGGAAAATATTACTTTGTAAATATTAAATCTTTATTTTCTTAAAAAGCAAATCCTTGGAGGACTAATTTTGTTACTGAAATTTTCTAGACTTGCAAGGAGATCCAACCAGTCCATTCTGAAGGAGATCTACCCTGGGATTTCTTTGGAAGGAATGATGCTAAAGCTGAAACTCCAGTACTGTGGCCACCTCCTGGGAAGAGTTGACTTATTGGAAAAGACTCTGATGCTGGGAGGGATTGGGAGCAGGAGGAGAAGGGGACGACAGAGGATGAGATGGCTGGATGGCATCACTGACTCGATGAACGTGAGTCTGAGTGAACTCCAGGAGTTAGTGATGGGCAGGGAGGCCTGGGTGAGGCGATTCATGGGGTCGCAAAGAGTCAGACACAACTGAGCGACTGAACTGAACTGAACTGAAATATTTACATTATTGAGAAATTGTTGCTGAGTTTCTTAAGAACATGTATTTCACTAACTTAGATGAAATTTAGCACTAATAGGGCATAATGCATTCATGGAATATATTGTTTTTATGAAAATGTCTTTATATGATTAAACTATTTAGAGATTTTCATTTTTTTCTTACCCTTTGGCTGAAGATAGTAAGAAAATCAACCATCTTTATTAAATGCTTCTTATGCTTATTTATCAAAAATATTTATATACTGTTAATAATTTTCTTAGTATGTTTGTTAAAAATGCTATATTAACAAAGTGATTTTTCTATAGAAATATATTTTTTCTCAATCATCACACTCATTTCCCTATAAAAATATATCATTTATTAGCAATCAAATCATAGAACTAAAATGGAAAATGAAGTCTCCTTGATTCATTATATGCACACAACTCACTTATCAAACATTTGAATTTGTTATATTTATTGATTTTTCCCTGAATGCTTTTATGATAGATAAAAATACAAAGGGAATAAATTAGCAATAGTGAATGCAAACAGCACATTTTGGAGAAATCCTTATTTTTCTTTTAGACTATGTATACTCAGAAAGGTTTGTGGTAATTGCATCAACTCTTAATGTTTATGTTAATTTCGACTCTGTGGGGGCTTACAAGATTGTTAGCCAAATCGACATACTGCCTATGAAAAACACAGTGGGATAGGAAATCTCTTGTTACTGAATTTTTAGGATATTGTTGTTGAATCATATATTTGGGGATTTTCAGTGGTCATAGGAATAATTAAAATTATTTTTATAAGTTACTTTTGAATAAATAAGTTTATGTCACTGTTTTTCCTCTCATATGCCTTAATAATTAAAAGACAAAACTGTGAGTGCCTTTGGAATATGCTCACTGACTTGAAATAAGAGGACTGATAAATCTTTCCCGTTAAAACTTCTAATTGAAAACTACACATTCTACACATTACTCATTAAGAGGAAAACTGCAACCCATTCATTTAATGTAGCTGATATTTTGAAAAGTACCAGGTGGTTGGTGGAGCAGAGCCATGTGGTTCTTTGGATCGCTTATGATGCAGGTGCTGGATCCTATTCACTGGACTCCCCATTCCCTTAGCTCTTCAAGTATCAGCATAAGATTAGTTTTGCTGTGACCTCTATATCCATAGTAAGACACTGACACGAACAGCATTCTAAAGAATTCCATGGAGCTTAGGTCAGAAGAGTTGTATCATCCCACTCCTGACCTCTGAATCCCAGCTCCAAATACAACATAACTATATTAATGTCTCTACCTTTCTCTACACAGTCAAAGGCATTTATGTACATCAGAGGAGTGTTTCTTCACTGTATGCTTTGATAACATAAATTTTAAGAGCAAATATCCATTCATTCTACCTTTTCTTTTTCTCCTGCTTAGGTTTGCTTTCTGTTGAACATTAATCAGTATCGAGGTTGAAAAGAGCAAAAGATCTTAAGAATTGCAATTTGGAAGACAGAGACTTGGGAAAAACTGAAAGAGTGTTCCAGGGAAGAGAAAGAGTCAGGGGCTTATAAAGACAAAAAACAGCAAGGTTTGTAAAGGATGCTCAGAGATAATTGTGCTTGACTCTTCAGGAATATTTGTCAATAAGGAATCATGTGCTGTTTTAAGGTAGGGTCCCATAAGTAGATAAGCTGTCACAAGTTATTTTAAGGTAATGGTCTGATAAATATCTTGAGTTTCTGTTAGATGTTCTAGATGCTTTTGTTAGGATACTGAATGGTTAAAAAGTCAGATTTCACCAAGTTTGTAATTGCCTAAGTGACACTTGGTCTCCTGTATCCATTTTAGACAGCTCTCTTAGCAATTCTGTCTCCATCTTGATTTTTCTTTCATGTCCCCTCCCAAACTGAAGAAAGTGATAGTAGGCCAACAGTAGTAGAGCTGACCACATGAGAGCTCTTGGTGTAGTTCATGTTGCCAGGCTAGTGCTGAAGAGTATCTCTCAGAACCAGTATCTATATGGTCTGTGACTTGGCCTAGGTATATAATTTCAGAGGGAGTTCATGGAAAGTTAACAAATTTCTTTCTTATTTATTTATTTACTATTATCAGATAATGAAAGTAAACTGCATATTGTAAGATTGTAAGACTCAATTTAAATAATTCATATGAAATAATTTTGAAAATCTTGGCGGCAAACTGATGCAGTGATAATATCACATGATTTGAGGATTAGGAAACTATTAAATAATAATAATAAAATAATTCTAATGCCTTTAGGTCAGGCATACATACTATTCTTGACCATGGTAGCTACCTCATTCAATTGTTATTTATCTCTAATGTCTTATGCATTTATATTGCCTGCTTACCTGCTAAAAGCATTCCAATTAACATCCCCTAATGCAAACTTTAAAACTGAATTACCATTACAATATAAAATCTAGGATACAGTTTTCAAAAGATAAGTTTATAGTTTATGCAAATTATTTCTGTGTAATCAGAAGTTCTATTATCAGATTGTATGCTATTTAATGTTTCATATAATATTAAATGCTCCATTTTTATTTCGTGTTTGTTATAAAAAGACACTAAGGATAGAAAAGATAGTAATATATAAATTTGAGCTCGATAATGATCTTGAGAAATAATTCTAATCACTTCCTTAATATGTAGAAATCTCAGTTTAATAAAATTTTCATAAGATAATTTTGTTCCTTGGCAACAAGTACTTATGAAAACTATAATCTGAACTATAGTCTTATCAGAACATTTTATGCTGGATGTGACATCTTGTGATCAAAAATATTTCAAGGTAGTTCTTTGAGATTTTCTTTTTGTTATAAGGATGTAATACACATGCTCTGTATTCCTCAAAATTAAACAGCAGTTTAGAGAAAAAGAAATCTGGTGCTGTATGGAGTCTCTCTCTCTCTCTCTCTCTCTCTCTATATATATATATATATATATATATATATATAAAAATTAAATTACCATACAGGTAAATTCTTATAATTTTTATTCTGCATGGATAAAGAAAAGGAACAATTTAATTTTGTGTCTCTGTGTGGAGTTATTTCACCAGAATAAACTTTGCTCAATTGATTTGATTTGATTTCCAAGTAGCTACCATGAGAGATTTCTACTTGAATCATATTTGGCTATTAATAAAACTAGATTGCTTTCCTCAAGCTTTTTCTTCATAACCTATTTTCAATAGGTATCTATTTTCATTTTATTTTGGTTTTGGATGAAACCATATGAACATGCGTAAAATGTACAAAATTACTATGGGGGGTGGTGGTGCAGGGGAGAGAAATGGCTTTACATATGGTTTCAACTTAAAAATCTTGGAATTAATGACGGAAACAGAAGCTTGGATCTGAAACTAAAAACATGAAATTGGAACCTTGTGTATGGCTGAAGGAATTAAAAGAATTTTGGGATGATCAAAGGAAAAGATGTGACCACAAGAGGTAGAAACATACAGTAAGCACTTTAGGGAGATGCTTGAATAGGGCTTCATAAGAGAGGAAGTCCCACAAGCAAGAATCTGTCCAGAGGCTACAGCATTGGGTTCCAACCAATAAAAGGAGGAGCATAATGGAAATTTCCAGGGGAGAGATATCAGAGAGGATTATACTTATCTAGATGATGTCCAATACTTTGGCCACCAAATGCAAAGAACTGACTCACTGTAAAAGATCCTGATTCTGGGAAAGGTTGAAGGCAGGATGAGAAGGGGATGACAGAGGATGAGATGGTTGGATGGCATCACTGACTCAATGGACATGAGTTTGAGAAAGCTCCAGGAGTTGGTGATAGTCAGGGAAGCCTGGAAAGCTGCAGTCCATGTGGTCACAAAGAGTCAAACACGACTGAGGGACTGAACTGAACTGAACTGAGATGATGTCACTATAGAATGGCAAAGAATCTTTGGGTCAGAAAACTCCAAAGAAAAAATCTGCTTGTTTGAGTATTTTTTAAAAAACAGTTGGATGGGGAAAAGTTTGCTTGGCATTGGCAAGTGTTTGAGGTAACAGGGTTCATCTCCAGTAAAGAAATAAACAATCCAAGGTCCAATACACAGAGGCCACCTTTGACTCACTCTAATCAGTTCAGTTGCTCAGTCGTGTCTGACTCTTTGCCACAGGGACAGAGGCTCCGGGTGCAGCAGGCTTAGGTATGGCATAAGCCCTCTTGGAGGAGGTCACCATTAACCCCCGCCACAGAGCTGCCAGAACTTGCAAAGAACTGGGAAATCGACTCATGGAGGGCACAAACAGAGCCTTGTATGCACCAGGACCCAGGAGAAAGGAGCTGTGATCCCACAAGAGACTGACCCAGACTTGCCTGTGAGTGTCCAGGAGTCTCCAGTGGAGGCCTGTGGGGTCAATGGTGGCCTGCTGCAGGGTTAGGGGCACTGAGTGTAGCAGTGCATGCATGGGATCTTTTGAAGGAGGTTCCCATTATCTTCATTGCCTCCACCATAGTTTGACTTCCCTGGTGGCTCAGATGGTAAAGTGTCTTCTTTACCACCATAGTTTGGGCCCAGGTAAATAGCAGGGAGGGAACACAGCTCCACCCATCAACAGAAAATTGGATTAAAGATTTACTGAGCACAGCCCTGCCCATCAGCACAAGACCCAGTTTCCTCCTCAGTCAGTCTCTCCCATCAGGAAGTTTCCATAAGCCTTTTATCCTTCATCAGAAGGCAGACAGACTGAAAACCACAATCACGGAAAACTAACCAATCTAATCATATGGACCACAGACTTGTCTAACTCAGTGGAACTATGAACCATGCCCTATAGGTCCACCCAAGACTCACTCTAATGAGAGAAAGTAAAACAAGAGGAAAAAAAGAACACTTCTCTATAAAGTCATCTCTGAGGTGAGGTGAGGTGAGGTAAAGTCACTCAGTCATGTCCGACTCTTTGCGACCAAGTAGACTGTAACCTACTAGGCTTCTCCGTCCATGGGATTCTCCAGGCAAGAATACTGGAGTGAATTGCCATTTCCTTCTCCAGGGGATCTTCCTGACCCAGGGATCGAACCTGGGTCTCCCACATTGGAGGCAGATGCTTTAACCTCTGAGCCACCAGGGAAGCAAAGTCATCTCTATGTATCCAAAAGCACTGGATATTCTAAAATGCTCCCTCCCCTGGTGGTGTAGAGGTTAAAGTGTCCGCCTGCAATGTGAGAGACCTGGGTTCGATCCCTGGGCCGGGAAGATCCCCTGGAGAAGGAAATGGCAACCCACTCCAGTATTCTTGCCTGGAGAATCCCATGGACAGAGGAGTCTGGTGAGCTACAGTCCATGGGTTGAAAAGAGTCTGACACGACTGAGCGACTTCACTTCACTTATTGCATCTGGAGAAGGAAATGGAAACCCACTCCAGTGTTCTCGCCTGGAGAATCCCAGGGACGGGGGAACCTGGTGGGCTACAATCTATGGGGTCGCACAGAGTCGGACACGACTGAATTGACTTAGCAGCAGCAGCAGCCACCCTATTGCATCAAACTTGATGATTCTGTATTTTAATACAGACATATACATAGGCATTTTTGCAGCCAAGAAAGGAAAATCATCATGTCTCTGAGGCAGAGAAACGAAGATAGTAAACAGAGGTTGAAAGTACGTAACACGGGGGGTGGGCTGGGGGTGGGGGACTGTGAACACAAAATGTAGGCCTTTGGGCTTCAGGTCTTTAAACTCATGTAGGTCTATTCCTTAAAACGAAGAACCACATGTAAACTGAGGATGGAGGTGGATACCAGTCTTGAAGTAGAGAGCAAGACTGAACTGAATGGGGCCCAAAATATGTCTTTCTATTGCTTAAACAGATACCAGAAATGAGCTGCCCACTCTGTAAGAGTGGAAACAGGTCTATGTTGAGGAGATCAGAAACTGGGTCTACACATAACTGCATCATTAGATTTAAGACTGAACTCTGCCCCAAATCAGAGATTCAGATCCCAGCCTTCTTTAGTGTGAGTGTGTTAGTTGCTCAGTTGTGTCCAACTCATTGCGATCCCATGGATTGGGGCCTGCCAGACTCCTCCATCCATGGGATTTTTCAGGCAAGAATACTGGAGTGGGTTGCCATCCCCTTCTACAGGGGATCTTCCTGACCCAGGAACAGAATCTAGGTCTCCCACATTGCAGGCAGACTCTTCACCATCTGAGCCGCTAGGGGAAGATTTCTTTAGGGCCATGATAAAGGCAATTGCTATCTTTGGGAGTTTCTTATAGGGTGTGTGTATGTGCATGTGTGTGTGTTTATAAACCTTCTCTAGTAGAAAATATAGGAGACCAATAATGCATATATTGCTTGTCATAAAGTTTACATCTTTTTCTTTCTTTCAATTTTGTCTTTTGATACTTCAGGAAGTAGACTCTCTATTTTCATACCTCTGCCATTTCTCTTGATGTAGCTTTTTAGACTTTAGTATTACTAGAACAGTCATTAACTCCTAAAATTAACCCTATCTTTTTTATTTATGCTATTAGTAGATATTTCTTTCTCACTTAAGGATAGCCATCATTACATGCTTTGCATATGAGGACATGGATTGAGTTCTTATATCAGCTCAGATAACCTGAAATTCTATATTTTACAGCAACAGGAAGGTCTTCAAGTAAAATACTCTTTACATTTCTCATGTCCTATATTATCTACAATTCTCATATCTCCAAAATTGTGGAAATATCCTTGGAGTACAGACTCACCTTTTACTTTTCTCCAAAGAGAACACATTCTTTACTTGGAAGGTGGGTATCTAGTTGCCCACAGTGTTATCTCCTAAAATGTCCAAATTAGATATAACATATTTTCTAAAATTTGAGGGAAAGTTTACCTAGCTTTCAGTAGCAATGCATATTTGACCATTTTATGCTCATTCTATTTTCTAATTACTAAGGATTGGGTGGGAGGGAGCTGGAAACAATTCAACACCATAATTATTTGACATATTTATCTTGAATAGTTTATATTCCATAAAACCATATTTACTAAACTTACTAATTATAGAATTAATGAGACTATATAAACAATTAAGTAGGAGAACCAATTTAAAACTACTAACTACTTTCACACCTTGAAAAAAATATTTAAAAAATCTTATCCTACTATAAATATACTGAAGTTAACATCACTTTCTATAAGTCCTTGTTTTCATAATGACTATTCACTGAGGATAATTTTATAGAAAGTTTAAACTATTTAAACATTTGAAAACATGTTTTATAATATTAGAAAATTACGCTTATCATAAACATCATAATTATTTGCTTTCTCATCCTAAGGGAGGATTATACATCACTCTCTCCTTGATGTCAGACTTGATCACGTGACTTGCCATGCTCTGCCTGGCTGGAGATTGTATATCCACACAACACCTGCTAAGTATTAGGCTTGGTCAAGTCACTTGCTGTGTCTAATGCAATATAAATACAAGTGACATAGGTAAAAACTTTAAGAGCCAGCATAGAGTTTATCATCACTCTTCTCCTTCTGCATGAGACTAGCAGTGTTTTAGCTAGATGTAGCTTCACCAGCTTAGGTCCTAAAAAGAAGACAGTGTGGAACAGAGTTGTAGACAACACAAGAAAGATGGGTAGGATATGTGAGGAACAGACATGTGTTTAGTTGGCCTCTCAGATTCTATAACAATTAGTGTCAGCATAGCCAAGGCTAAGCTAACAGATATGGTGCTCAAGAAGAACTGTATCAATATAACTCTAAAAAGTAAAGTGTAAGTATTTTGGCTAAATTTTATGTGCCAATTTGGCTAGTCTATGCAAAAGCTGGCTTAAAACACTACATTAAAAAAACTAGGATCATGGCATCTAGTCCCATCACTTCATGGTCAATTGATCGGGAAAAATTGAAAGCAGGGAAGATTTTCTCTTCTTGAGTGCCAAAATTACTGGAGATGTTGACTGCAGCCATGGAATTAGAAGACAATTGCTTCTTGGAAGGAATGCTATGACAAACCTAGATAGCATATTAAAAAGTAAAGACATCATTTTGCTGACAAAGGTCATATAGTCAAAGCTATAGTTTTTCCAGTAGTCAAATACATATGTAAGAGTTAACCATAAAAAAGTCTGAGTGATGAAGAATTGATGCTTTTAAACTGTGGTGCTGGAGAAGACTCTTGAGAGTCCCTTGGACAGCAAGAATATAAAACCAGTCAATCCCAAAGGAAATCAATACTGAATATATTCACTGGAAGGACTGATGCTGAAGCTGAAGTTTCAATACTTGGCTATCTAATGTGAACAGCCAAGTCATTGGAAAAGAGCATGATGCTGGGAAGGATTGAAGGCAAAAGGAGAAGAGGGTGGTAGAGGATGAAATGGTTGGATAACATCACTAATTCAACGAACATGAACTTGGTTCAACTCTGGGAAATAGTGAGGAATGAGGAGTCTTGGCGTGCTGCAGTTCATGGAGGTCACAATTCAGTGACTGAATAACAATAACAATACAAATCTGGTAAAAAAATCCTGAAAAATATCAATATTAAACCACAGATGGTTTTCAATTACGATAGTAATTGGGAAAGGAAAAGTAAGCCAGTAGAAAATTATATCCAAAATTGCAAAAAAATTTTTACATAGCAATGTCAATTTACCCAAGGAATGGAAAAAGTTTGACTATTGGGAAAATGTCTTTTCTAAGCTATCTTTTATATCTCCAGTGCTTTGAGAAGTTTTCACTTCACTTCAGTTCAGTTCAGTTCAGTCGCTCAGACGTGTCAGACTCTTCGCGACCCCATGAATCGCAGCACGCCAGGCCTCCCTGTCCATCATCATCTCCTGGAGTTCACTCAGACTCATGTTCATCGAGTCAGTAATGCCATCCAGCCATCTCACCCTCTGTCATCCCCTTCTCCTGCCCCTAATCCTTCCCAGCATCAGAATCTTTTCCAATGAGTCAACTCTTCCCATGAGGTGGCCAAAGTACTGGAGTTTCAGCTTTAGCATCATTCCTTCCAAAGCAGTCCTAAGGCTGATCTCCTTTAGAATGGACTGTTTGGATCTTCTTGCAGTCCAAGGGACTCTCAAGAGTCTTCTCCAACACCACAGTTCAAAAGCATCAATTCTTTGGTGCTCAGCCTTCTTCACAGTCCAACTCTCACATCCATACATGACCACAGGGAAAACCAAAGTCTTGACTAGATGGACCTTAGTCGGCAATGTAATGTCTCTGTTTTCGAATAACTATCTAGGTTGGTCATAACTTTTCTTCCAAGGACTAAGTGTCTTCTAATTTCATGGCTGCAGTCACCATCTACAGTGATTTTGGAGCCCCAAAAATAAAGTCTGACACTGTTTCTACTGTTTCTCCATCTATTTCCCATGAAGTGATGGGACTGGATGCCATGATCTTTGTTTTCTGAATGTTGAGCTTTAAGCCAACTTTTTAGCTTTCCGCTTTCACTTTCATCAAGAGGCTCTTTAGTTCTTCACTTTCTGCCATAAGGGTGATATCATCTGTATATCTGAGGTTATTGATATTTCTTCCAGCAATCTTGATTCCAGCTTGTGTTTCTTCTAGTCCAGTGTTTCTCATGATGTACTCTGCATATAAGTAAAATAAACAGGGTGACAGTATATAGCCTTGACGTACTCCTTTTCCTATTTGGAACAAGTCTGTTGTTCCATGTCCAGTTCTAACTGTTGCTTCCTGACCTGCATACAGATTTCTCAAGAGGCAGGTCAGGTGGTCTGGTATTCCCATCTCTTTCATAATTTTCCACAGTTTATTGTGATTCACACAGTCAAAGGCTTTGGCATAGTCAATAAAGCAGAAGTATATCTTGTCCATATAGGGACATTGGTTTCCCAAACAAGGGTTGAATGATATTTATCTAAGATGTCAGTGTGATTCATTTTATTTTCAAGATGACCTTACCTATGCAAAAGTTACTGCTTTCTTTACTTTATATAGGAGAAAGATGAGGTACGGAAATATCATGCAACTTAAACATCACCATATAGATACAATCATCAATGTCCATTGGTTTCTATGTTGTCATTTTAGTGCTCTTGGAAGCAGAAACAAGAAATTGTTTATAGGTGATGAAAAATAGGAGATAACCCAATAATTTCAAGAAATTTGAAATATATACACACACGCACATATATATGGATATACACACACATATATTTTCTCTATATATATTTCTTTTGAAGATCATGGGGGATACCTGCAGGCTAGGCCTTGATCAGTCACACTGAGAAGAGTGTGGGGTTTCCCAGAAAGCCAAACAGTCATAAGTTGAAGCCCTGCAGAGTATATTAGGTCAGTTTTAATTCCAATCCCAAAGAAAGACAATGCCAAAGAATGCTCAAACTACGGGACAATTGCACTCATCTCACATGCTAGTAAAGTAATGTTCGAAATTCTCCAAGCCAGGCTTCAGCAATACGTGAACTGTGAACTCCCTGATCAAGCTGGTTTTAGAAAAAGGCAGAGGAACCGGAGATCAAACTGCCAACATCTGCTGGATCATGGAAAAAGCAAGAGAGTTCCAGAAAAACATCTGTTTCTGCTTTATTGTCCATATATGGACAAGATATACTTCTGCTTTATTGACTATACCAAAGCCTTTGACTGGGTGGATCACAATAAACTGTGAAAAATTCTGAAAGAGATGGGAATACCAGACCACCTAACCTGCCTCTTGAGAAATCTGTATGCAGGTCAGGAAGCAACAGTTAGAACTGGACTTGTAACAACAGACTGGTTCCAAATAGGAAAAGGAGTACGTCAAGGCTGTATATTATCACCCTGTTTATTTAACTTATATGCAGAGTACATCATGAGAAATGCTGGACTGGAAGAAACACAAGCTGGAATCAAGAGTGCCAGGAGAAATACCAATAACCTCAGATATGCAGATGACACCATCCTTATGGCAGAAAGTGAAGAGGAACTAAAAGCCTCTTGAGTGAAAATGAAAGAGGAGAGTGAAAATGTTGGCTTAAAGCTCAACATTCAGTAAAAGAAGATCATGGCATCCGGTCCCATCACTCCATGGGAAATAGATAGGAAACAGTGTCAGACTTTATTTTTTGGGGCTCCAAAATCACTGCAGATGGTGACTGAAGCCATGAAATTAAAAGACGCTTAGTCCTTGGAAGAAAAGTTATGACCAACCTAGATAACATATTCAAAAGCAGAGACATTACTTTGCCGACTAAGTTCCATCTAGTCAAGGCTATGGTTTTTCTAGTAGTCATGTATGGATGTTAGAGTTGGACTGTGAAGAAGGCTGAGTGCTGAAGGATTGATGCTTTTGAACTGTGGTGTTGGAGAAGACTCCTGAGAGTCCCTTGGATTACAAGGAGATCCAACCAGTCCATTCTGAAGGAGATCAACCCTGGTATTTCTTTGGAAGGAATGATGCTAAAGCTGAAACTCCAGTACTTTGGTCACCTCATGCAAAGAACTGACTCACTGGAAAAGACTTTGTTGCTGGGAGGAATTGGGGACAGGAGGAGGAAGCGGACGACAGAGGGTGAGATGGCTGAATGGCATCACTGACTCGATGGTCGTGAGTCTGAGTGAACTCTGGGAGATGGTGATGGACAGGGAGGCCTGGCATGCTGCTATTTATGGGGTCGCAAAGAGTGGGACATGACTAAGAGACTGAACTGAACTGAACTTGGTTGTGTAGGGTAGTGTGTTTTGGTCCTGAATTTGGCATGGGCTGGATGGGCTGGCATGTGCTGAGCATTAGGAGCAGCTCAAAGAGGGATGAATTGGAGTAAAAGATACTGCACAGCAGAGGGCACGCTTCCAGGAGGAAGCCTGCTCTTACATGATTTTAGGAGATCTACTGGAAAATCCTAGGATGAGAAACACTTGGATGCCCCTCTGCCTGTCTCTTCTATAATGAGTTAGATTCATATCACCTATCACACAATTACACACAGTTTGTGTGTGTGTGTGTGTGTATAGAGAAATAGATAGATGGATATAGATATATATACAGTTTACATTTATTTGTTTACTTTGCTTTCAACACACATCAAGCTGCATGAGAGCAATCTATGGAACTGATTTGAAACTGAAATGATCTGAAAGTACAGTAAAAACTCAGATATCTAATTCAATGTGGTATTTTGCTTGTTATTCTGCACTTACCCTTTTCAGTATATTTTCTTTTGTTCTCTGAAAAAGGAGGTACATTATGTGCATTTTCCTGTGTTGGAAGGGTGCTACAGTATTTAGGGAGTGTATTCTCTACTCTCTGAGTGCTATGTTAATTATCCTGCTTTATTTTTGAGATATTCATCTCTGTGAATTTTCTTACTTGAAGAAATTCTCATTTATTACACAAACAGATTGAAAGACACAGGTTGATCAAACTCAACATACAAGTCTACAGATCCTCATCTATCTTTTCAATTTAATTTTCACACAGGCCTAGCATTATACATAACTAGTCAGAGAAACCACATTTCTTGACCAAAATTATAACTAATGATCAGACAGAGAAATATTCTAGAGCTTGCACATTCTAAAAATTATGAATAGTTTTATATAATTATGTTAAAACATCTGCTTGGTAACACTTTTAATAAGTAGCCTTGAGTAAAATGTATAAAACTTAGACAACCTGTGAAAATATAGGGCATGAAAATAAAGTGCTTTTATAGATTCCAAATTTTCCTCTCTCCTTTCCTCTCATTAATAACTCCATTTTCAAGTGGCTGAAATTTACACTATTCATATCATTCTTTACAGAACTTCATAATATTTTAGGGCTTGAAGAAACCACAAAAATATTTTTAAGAGTCCAGAACCTTGTTTCACAGATAGTAAAAAAAAAAAAAAATCCCAGAGAGAAATAGTGACTTGTCCAAAGTGCTACGATGGAAGAGTCAAAGCTGGAATCCAAATATCTGATACTAGTCTTTTTAGATCATGTTACTCATTTGTAAGCTCTGTGATTTCAAGCAATTTAACGTTTTGAGACTTAGTTTCCTGATCTGTAAAACAGGGACGATAATCATGCATTAGGGTAAAATTAAAATTTAATGATATTTAACTGGAGACTCAAAATTCCAGCAAATATCACAGATGAGGGTAAGAAATAGTGAAGAAAGCAGATAAAACAACTTTAATGGTGAAATTACTTTTCAGTTCCACATGGAATAACCAATATGTCCAGAGGTAGTTTGAGGATAATGCTTGGAAGGAGCTCAGCTCTACTGAGATCTAAAACAATTTTATACTTTTCCATTTTATTTAGGATACTATTTTTTTTAATACTTGCCAATTATTCCACTTAAATACCAAAACCCTTGTCCTCAACTGCCAAATGGAGTTGAACCACAGATGGTTTTCACTATTTTAAGGATAGAGATAGTTATCTCCTTAAAAATAATTTAATAGGATGATATATCATGTCATACTTACTGTTTTACAGACATTTAACTAGTGAAGATGAGTTGCAATCATGGGAAATTTACTAAATATAATGCTAGAATTTAGAATGATTTTTAGAAATCTGGTATATCACAATTGAAAATGCACAAAAATTTCATATATGATATGACTTAGATATAAGTATTAACATATTGTTGAAGTTTTAAGAATTAGATGTCAATAACACTGCAAAATCACCAAGAAGAGTTTGCAGCCTGTAAATCAGACAGAACCAAGTTATGAAAATATATGACAACTGCCTTATGGAATAGCTACAGATTTACAGCAATTACAAGGGACAAATAAGGGCTGCTGCTGCTGCTGCTGCTGCTAAGTCAGTCGCTTCAGTTGTGTCTGACTCTGTGCAACCCCATCGACGGCAGCCCACCAGGCTCCCCGTCCCTGTGATTCTTCAGGCAAGAACACTGGAGTGGGTTGCCATTTTCTTCTCCAGTACATGAAAATGAAAAGTGAAAGTGAAGTCACTTAGTCGTGCCTGACTCCTAGCAACCCCATGGACTGCAACCTACCAGGCTCCTCTGTCCATGGGATTTTCCAGGCAAGAGTACTGGAGTGGGGTGCCATTGCCTTCTCCCAAGTAAAGGTACTACATACTAATTAAGGTATCAATGCAGGAAGTATATATATTATAAATATACATGTACCCAGTATAGAAGCACCTCAATGTAAAAGCCAAATGCTAACAGCAATAAAAGGGGAAACTGATGGTAACATAATAATAATGGGGGAGTTTAAACACCTCATTTATATCAATGGACAGAACATCCAGACAGAAAATCAAGAAGGAAACACAGGCCTTAGAAGACATATTGGATCTGATGGAACCAGTGATATTTATAGAGCATTCCAACCAAAAGCAGTCAAATACACTTCTTTTCAAGTGCACATGGAGCATTCTCCAAGACAGATAACATGTTGGACCATAAAGAAACTCTGTAAGAAAACTTAAATCATATCAAGCATGTTTTTCAGCTGCAAGGCGATGAGATTAGACATCAAACAAAAGAAAAAAAAAACTGTAAAAAA
Source organism: Nanger dama (assembly GCA_917880005.1). Classification (NCBI taxonomy): domain Eukaryota; kingdom Metazoa; phylum Chordata; class Mammalia; order Artiodactyla; family Bovidae; genus Nanger; species Nanger dama. Next base: position 19,830,090 of record CAKJTW010000025.1, on the reverse strand, counting down.
ACAAACAAACAAACATGTGGAGGCTAAACAATATGCAGCTACACAACCAATGAGTCACTGAAGATATCAAAGAGGAAATAAAAAAATACCTAGAGACAAATGTTAATGACAACGCGACAATCCAAAACCTATGGAATACAGCAAAAGTAGTTCTAAGAGGGAGGTTTATAGCAGTACAGTCTTACCTGAGGACATAAGAAAAAATCAAATAAACAACCTAACACCTAAAGCAACTGGAGAAAGAACAAGAACAAAAACTCAGTGACTAGAAGGAAAGATTTCATAAAGATCAAAGCAGAAACAAATTAAATAGAGATGAAGGAAACAATAGAAAATATTAATAAGATTAAAAACTGGTTATTTGAAAAGATAAAATTGCTCAAATCAATAAAACTGGAAATGAAAAAGCAGAAGTTATAATTGAAACTTTTCCATTGGGATGGTCTTGATCCCTGTCTCCTGTACAATGTCACAAACCTCATTCCATAGTTCATCAGGCATTCTATCAGATCTAGTCCCTTAAATCTGTTTCTCACTTCCACTGTATAATCATAAGGGATTTCATTTATGTCATAACTGAATGGTCTAGTGGTTTTACCTACTTTCTTCAATTTAAGTCTGAATTTGGCAATAAGGAGTTCATGATCTGAGCCACAGTCAGCTCCTGGTCTTGCTTTGCTGACTGTATAGAGCTTCTCCATCTTTGGCTGCAAAGAATATAATCAATCTGATTTCAGTGTTGACCATCTGGTGATGTCCATGTGTAGAGTCTTCTCTTGTGTTAGAGGAGGGTGCTTGCTATGACCAGTGCATTCTCTTGGCAAAACTCTATTAGCCTTTTCCATGCTTCATTCTGTATTCCAAGGCCAAATTTGCCTGTTACTCCAGGTGTTTCTTGACTTTCTATTTTTGCATTCCAGTCCCCTATAATGAAAAAGACGTCCTTTTTGGGTGTTAGGTCTAAAAGGTCTTGTAGATCTTCACATAACTGTTCAACTTCAGCTTCTTCAGTGTTACTGGTTGGGGCATAGATTGGATTACTGTGATACTGAATGGTTTGCCTTGGAAACGAACAGAGATCATTCTATCGCTTCTGGAGATTGTATCCAAGTACTGCATTTTGGACTCTTTTGTTGACCATGATGGCTACTCCATTTCTTCTGAGGGATTCCTGTCTGCAGTAGTAGATATACTGGTCATCTGAGTTAAATTCACCCATGCCAGTCCATTTTAGTTTGCGGATTCCTAGAATGTTGACGTTCACCCTTGCCATCTCTTGTTTGACCACTTCCAATTTGCCTTGATTCATGGACCTGACATTCCAGGTTCCTATGCAATATTGCTCTTTACAGCATCGGACTTTGCTTCTATCACCAGTCACATCCACAACTGGGTATTGTTTTTGCTTTGGCTCCATCCCTTCATTCTTTCTGGAGTTATATCTCCACTGATCTCCAGTATCATATTGGGTACCTACCGACCTGGGGAGTTCCTCTTTCAGTATCCTATCATTTTGCCTTTTCATACTGTTCATGGGGTTCTCAAGGCAAGAATACTGAAATGGTTTGCCATTCCCTTCTCCAGTGGACCACATTCTGCCAGACCTCTCCACCATGACCCGCCCTATTGGGTGACCCCACATGGCATGGCTTAGTTTCACTGAGTTGGACAAGCTAATGGTGGTTCATGTGATTAGACTGACTAGTTTTCTGTGATTATGGTTTCAGTGTGTCTGCCCTCTGATGCTTCTCATAACATCTACAATCTGACTTGGATTTCTCTTATTTTGAATGTGGGGTATCTTTTCACGACTGCTCCAGCAAAGTGCAGCCGCTGCTCCTTACCTTGGATAAGGGGTATCTCCTTACGGCCGCCCCTCCTGACCTTGAATGTGAAGTAGCTCCTCTCGGCCCTCCTGCACCTATGCAGCCACTGCTCCCTGGGGGATGGAATTCCAGTTGAGCTATTTCAAATCCTGAAAGATGATGCTGTGAAAGTGCTTCACTCAATATGCCAGCCAATTTGGAAAAGTCAGCAGGGCCACAGGACTGGAAAAAGTCCATTTTCATTCCAATCCAAAAGAAAGGCAATGCCAAAGAATGTTCAAACTACCGCACAATTGCACTCATCTAACATGCTAGTAAAGTAATGCTCAAAATTCTCCAAGCCAGGCTTCAGCAATACATGAACTATGAACTTCCAGATGTTCAAGCTGGTTTTAAAAAGGCAGAGGAACCAGAGATCAAATTGCCAACATCTGCTGGATCATGGAAAAAGCAAGAGAGTTCCAGTAAAATATCTATTTCTGCTTTATTGACTATGCCAAAGCCTTTGACTGTATGGATCACAATAAACTGTGGAAAATTCTAAAAGAGATTGACTTATCAATCACTTGACTTGTCTCTTGAGAAACCTATATCCAGGTCAGGAAGCAACAGTTAGACCTGGACATGGAAGAACAGACTGGTTCCAAATAGGAAAAGGAGTACATTAAGGCTGTATATTGTCACCCTGCTTATTTAACTTATATTCAGAGTACATCATGAGAAACACTGGTCTGGAAGAAGCACAAGCTGGACTCAAGATTGCTGGGAGAAATATCAATAACCTCAGATATGCAGATGACATCACCCTTATGGCAGAAAGTGAAGAGGAACTGAAAAGCCTCTTGATAAAAGTGAAAGAAGAGAGAGAAAAAGTTGGCTTAAAGCTCAACATTCAGAAAACGAAGATCATGGCATCTGGTCCCATCACTTCATGGGAAATAGGTGGGGAAGCAGTGGAAACAGTGTCAGACTTTATTTTTGGGGGCTCCAAAATCACTGCAGGTGGTGACTGCAGCCATGAAATTAAAAGATGCTTACTCCTTGGAAGGAAAGTTATGACCAACCTAGATAGCATATTCAAAAGCAGAGATACTACTTTACCAACAAAGGTCCGTCTAGTCAAGGCTGTGGTTTTTCCAGTGGTCATGTATGGATGTGAGAGTTGAACTGTGAAGAAAGCTGAGGACTGAAGAATTGATGCTTTTGAACTGTGGTGTTGGAGAAGACTGTTGAGAGTCCCTTGGACTGCAAGGAGATCTAACCAGTCCATTATAGAGGAGATCAGCCCTGGGATTTCTTTGGAGGGGATGATGCTGAAGCTGAAACTCCAGTACTTTGGCCACCTCATGCAAAGAGTTGACTCACTGGAAAAGACTCTGATGCTGGGAGGGATTGGAGGCAGGAGGAGAAGGGGACAACAGAGGATGAGATGGCTGGATGGCATCACTGACTCAATGGACATGAGTTTGAGTGAACTCCGGGTGTTGGTGATGGACAGGGAGGCCTGGCGTGCTGCAATTCATGGGGTCGCAAAGAGTCAGACATGACTGAGCGACTGAACTGAACTGAACAGTTGACATTGCAGAGAGGATCATAAGAGATTACTACAAGGAAGTATATGCCAATAAGATATAAAATCTAGAAGAAATGGGAAAAATCTTAGAAAGGTGCAGTCTTCCAAGACTGAATCACCAAGAAAGAGAAAATGTGAACAGATTGATCACAAGTCCTGAAAACTTACAACAGACAAAAGTGCAGGACCAGATGGCTTCATGGGTAAATTCTATCAAATATTTACAGAAGAGTTAATATCTATCCTGAATTCTTCCAAAAAATTACAGAGGAAAGAACATTTCCATGTACATTCTATGATACCACCATCATCCTGATATCACAAACATTCAAAGATATTACAAAAAAGAACATTTCAGCTCAAAATCACTGATGAACATAGATGCAAATGTGGTTTAGTCACTAAGTTGTGTCCAACTCTTTCAACCCCATGGGGTGTAGCCCACTAGGCTTCTCTGTCCATGGGATTCTCCTGGCAAGAATACTGGAGTGGGTTGCCATTTCCTTCTCCAGGGGATCTTCCTGATCCAGGAATGAAACACAGGTCTCCTGCATTGCAGGCATTTTGATTTACCAACTGAGCTACGAGGGAAGCCCAATAGATGCAAACACCCTCAACCAAATACTAAAAACTGAATCAAACAACATATTAAATGGTTCATCTACCATGATCAAGTGAGATTTATCCCAGGGGTATAAGGATTTTTCAGTATTGGAAATTAATCAATGTAATACATGACATTAAAAAATTGGAGAATAAAAACCATATGATTATCTTGGTAGATGCAGAAAAAGCTTTTGACAAAATTTAGCACTCATTTGTAATAAAAACTCTTTAGAAAGTAGGCATAAAGGGAATGGGTGCATGTGTATTTAGTCGTGTCCAGCTCTTTGCAACCCCATGGACTGTAGTCTACCAGATTCCTCTGTCCATGAGCTTCTCCAGGCAACAATGCTGGAGGAGGTTGCCATGCCCTCCTCCAGGGGGTCTTTCCAACCCAGGGATCGAGCCCATGTCTCTTATGTCTTTTGCATAGGCAGGCAGGTTCCTTACCACTAGCACCACCTCGGAAGCCCACTAAGGGAATGTACCTCATCATAATAAAAGTTATATATGAGAAACACGTAGCTAACGTCATGCTCTATGATGAAGACCTGATAGCATTTCCTCTAAGATCAAGAACTAGACGGTGACGTCCACTCGACACTTTTATTCAACAGTTTTGGAAGTCTTAGCAACATCAATCAGTGAAGAAAAAGAAATATAAAGAAAACTGTTATTGTTAGTTTTAAAGCTGGGGCCTGAAATACTGTCTATGTAGATATGCTTTACATCTCTGTGCAAGATCTCTTTTTCTCTTTCTTTAATTTTTTTATACTTCATTTTTATTGTCTGATGTCATTTCCGAGCCTATTCAGTACAATGTTGAATACAAATACTCACTCTTTCACTTAAAGTTCTCCAATTGCACTTCACTTTCCAGGGTGGGGGAAGCAGCATAGCATAATAACTAAGAGTTTAGCTGTGGTTTTAATGATAGCAAAGTCACTTACCAGCTGTGTGAAGCTTGGCAATTGAATATGGTAAACTGAAAGATTTTTCCACCAAGATGGATGATGAGAATAAAAATGGATCTTTAAAGGAGCTAGAGCAAGGAATGCTTAATAGATCCAAATAAGAAGAATAAAGGGAACCTTCTGTTAATTGTTTGAATGACTAGAGGGACTTGGGAGGAGGGTGAATTAGTTCTGTGAAGCAAATCAGCCTAAAACTTAACACTTTAAAAACAATAATCATTTATTATCTTATGGTTTCTGTGAATCAGGAATTCAGACAGGCACACTGTAGAGAGAGATTAATTCTGCTCCACTATGTCTGGAGCTGCAGCTGGAAAACTTGAGGGCTGGAGGTAGGGAAGGCAGGGTGCTTGGAATCATCTAAAGGCTAGAGTGAGACTACAGTGTCTGCTTCCAAGGTGGTTCACAGGACAGTCAGGTTGGAACCAGCACAGTGAATCCTCTCTAGTTGAGCCTCTCCATGAGGATCACTGACTATACTCAAAACATGGATCACTTAGAGCAAATGAACCAAGAGAGAAAGCAGAGCAGAAGTCATCCTTTCAATCACTAACCAGATTGTCACTCAGGAATTATTCACCCTAGCCTTAGAAGTCAAATAGCATAACTTCTGACACATTCTGTTATTATTAAGGGAGTCACTACTTCCACATTCAAAAGGAGGGGAATTAGTTTCACTTATGGATGGGAGGAATGCCAATGAACCTATGGATGTGTTTTTGAAACTGTCAGAGATGGGGAATATATCTGTGAAGGATTTATGATACTATGTGTTATGTAATATGAGATAAAAAGTCTTTCTTGAACCTATAATACACTTAGCAAATTCTGCATTCTTTGATTACTTGTGGGATTTTTTTTCTTTGGTGTGGGTGTATCTAGATTCTACAGGAGAAATGTAAAAATGTACAAATTCCTGCATAATATTATACTCAAGCTTCAGAAAGTGTCAGTCTGTGGTTCAACTGAATTACCTGGTTGTCTTTCATGATTCAGATTTTGCTATCATACTTAGATTCATCCTTCTCTTCTACTCACTTTACACCAGTGGTCCCCAACCTTTTTGGCACCAGGGACCAATTTCATGGAAGACAATTTTTCCATGAACTTGTGGGGGAGGGGATTAGGGATGATTCAAGCACAATACATTTATTGTGCACTTTATTTCTAATCTAATGCTGCTACTGATCGGACAGGAACTACCAGCCCATGGCCCAGAGTTTGGGAACCCTGGCCTTACACTATAAATAATTAAAGCTTCATGGCCAAAAAAGTGAACAAAATAAAACATGTCACCTGGACATTTGCATAGGCGATTCTCTTTACACAGATTTCCCCCTATTTCTTCCTCACCTCATCCTTTCACCATTATCCCAGATACTAATTTTCTTCCGTAACTGTTCCCTCTGTCTCAGGTCAGGTTCCCAAGTAAACACATACTGATATGGAAATTTGCTTGTGGAGGCTTACTAGGAAGAGCTCTCAGGATCAAAATCCAGAAAGTGTGAGGAAAGCAGGATTGGGTACAAATTGCACAATGATGCCACTGTGTCAGAGGCCTCAGATAATTCTACAGAAAGTTGCAATGGCCAGGGCTTGATGTAAAGAGGACAGGTCTTTGAACTCTTTTATGCTATACTGAATTGCCTCAGGAAAGGAGGTATATATTTGGGCAAGAAAGCTCCCTTTGGCCAAAGGCAGTCCCCTAATGTGGTTTCAGCTGTGAGCTGTTGGTTGCAAACACACCCAGCAGATGTCTATCTTGATCCTGATGGGTGTATCCTAGTGGCCCAGGACAGCATCCCTCATTCCTTCCCTGACTCTGCTAATCTGTAGAGGGTTACCTGTGCCTCCTCATATCACCCGATATGTCCCCTGTGTTGAACTCTTACACTATTTGTAATTGCTGGCTTATTTCACTTAATCATAACCTTTTAAGACCATTCCCAGCATCTACACCAGACTCTTGCACATCTAGGTGATGGTAAAGGTGAAAGTCACCCAGCCGTGTCTGACTCTTTGCAACCCCATGGAATTCTCCAGGGCAGAATACCGGAGTGGGTAGACAGTCCCTTCTCCCAGGGGATCTTCCCAACCCAGGTCTCCTGAATTGCAAGTGGATTCTTTACCAGATGAGCCACAATGGAAGCCCAAGAATACTGGAGTGGGTAGTCCATGCCTTCTCCAGCAGATCTTCCAGACCTAGGAATTGAACTGAAGTCTCCTGCATTGGAGGTGGCTACTGCACTGCTGCTAAGTTGCTTCAGTCATGTCCGACTCTGTGTGATCCCATAGCCCGGTGGGAAACCCACCAGGCTCCCCGTCCCTGGGATTCTCCAGGCAAAAACACTGGAGTGGGTTGCCATTTCCTTCTCCAATGCATGAAAGTGAAAAGTGAAAGTGAAGTCAGTCAGTCATGCTTGACTCTTGGCGGCCCCATGGACCACAGCCCACCAGGCTCCTCCGCCCATGGGATTTTCCAGGCAAGAGTATTGGAGTGGGGTGCCATTGCCTTCTCCTGCATTGCAGGTGGATTCTTCACCAACTGAGCTATCAGGGAAGATAATTCTTTTTTTTTTTTTTAATTCAAATCACTTTTTTAATCCACTTCATTAAAGGTAAAGCATAGTAGAATGAAGCTATTTTTAATAATTTGAGAGGTTAGTGATATTTTTATCATAAATGACCTCACAGAAGTTTCATTTATTGTTTTTTTTTTTTTTTTTTTTTTTTTTTTTTAATTAAATTTATTTTCTTAAAAGAGGCACTGAGATAGGAATAGGAAGATTTCGCCAGATGAACAATAAAGGGAGAGCCACAGTCGGCAGAGGGGAGAGCAAGTCGTTTTGGTGACATGGAAGCGGGACATATTAAGAAAACAATAAAATAGATCAGTGTGCCTGAGATAAAATGAGAAATGAAAAATTAGCAGAACACCAGGTGGAAGAGACAGGTGAGGGTCAGACCAGGAATGGCCTTGTAAACTAGGTAAAATAATTTATATTTATCCTTCAAAAATTCCACTGAAAATAGCTTTTCAAGAAAGTACCAATAATCATATCTTCATAAATAGTAAATACAACTTGCATTCCTTCTCTTTACCTAAGTATTTGCTCTGTGCTCTCTATGCTATTAATATTCAGCACATGCACAAATAGAAGATCAGATGTAGGGCAATAGATGTCAACCGAGTTCTCCTCCATCTTAGTGGCAAACATATCTAACAATATACCTTGCGTTTTTCAGGAACTTTAGTGAAATTATTTGGGTCGGTTCACACTGACATGTGAACTTGTTATTCCAACAAGATGTCAATGTGATATTGGAATGCTAATTTATTTAAACAGATTCATGTCAATGTCACTCTGAAACAAGCTCACTTCTATTGCCACACCAACAAAAACAGTCAAAACACAGAGAAAAACAATAACAAAACCTCCAGACTTGCTACTGAATAAAAAAGTTCCTTGGCAGATATTTATTGGGTTAGGTGTTATAAATTTGTCAACTGGATGCTATTTGATTAGCAATAATTTTAGAGATACTAAATTCCAACAGTCAAATAAAAAATTGATAAACCATTTGAATCTTATCCCGAGTATCTATTTGTATTAAAATAATTGCTATAAGCACATAAAAATTTACATAAAAACATGATCAAAATGACAAATATCTAAGCAAATTCACAGCTTCCAGCAGAAATAAAACATGTTCAAGAAACAGAATATATTGTGATCTTGTTGAATTTAAAAATGTAATCTTGGTAATGATTAAAAGTCAAGGCATTTTAGGGCTATAAAGGACTTAAGAACAGTTCAGTCTAACACTTCTTTTAAAGATGCAGAAACTGAGGTCTTGAAATACAAATTGTCTGGTTTAAGACAATGCAAATTCATAGCAAATCTAGTAAGTGCGAATTCTGAATCAGAATCCAGTTGTCTTTATCTATTTCTACATTCTTTTCTATCTTGCATTTGTAAACGATCAATGAGGACTCATTCCAAAGACCATGCAGCTATTTTTAGCTGGGTTATTTTAGGTGCAATTATTTTAAAATAAAATTTAGAGCAATTAGGCATTCCCATTCATGATGCAGTCACTGAAGCAAAACTGCTAATCCACAGTTGACTTGGATTAATGTCAATTAGAATTACACCAGTTTTTGTTATGACACATTTCATAGTGTGCCAGATAGAAAGTAAATTGATAATGCTAAGCACGCAAGTATGTTTTACAAGCATCTGACATAATTTAATCAGGGTGCAGAAGCTATAAGACCTTTATTTAAATACAGAGATTTAAAACCCTCTTACCTTCATTCCCCAAAGCTTCAAACTATTCTGTAAAGTTCTATTGTCATACTTTTAAAAATTATGCCTGTTTAATCTAGGAATAAATAACTTCTTCAATCCCAGGTCAAATTCACCTGCTTCTCAAAGGTCAGTATCTTTTATTGTAACCATAATGTATGAAAAATGTTTAACTACAAATCAAATACCGAGGAGACAACTGAATGTGATTGCTAATAAGTGTGAGTTATGGAAGATAACCGAAGCTAGTAGAAGCAATGATCTCAAATTAACATAAACAGCAGCTTCCTGTATAAATACCCATGGAACTCTGAGAAGACTAAAGATCTAAAGATGACACACTAGCTTTGAGAAACACAAGATCAAGGTTGAGATTGTTCCCTGGAGTACAAAATGTTTTAACCAAATGACATGTATAATGTCTGATATTATTTAACATGTGCAATACAGACCTGCTGTCATCCTCATGGTGTGGGACCAGATGATTAAAAAAAAGGCGAATGTTGTAAAGGTTCCTAATGGATATTTTAGAAGAAAATTAAGATTCCAGAACTGTAGATTTGTTTTAATTGGGAATGCCTACTGAAATATGTGTGAAATGAATGGGCATTTTTGAAAGTGAGTGAGCAAGGTATGAATATGTAAGTGTAATGTCTAAATGAGTATAGTAGCAGTCTCATGGAGAATCTAGGTGAATGTGCATGGGCTGTCAGAGTCAAATATTCATTACATTGTACCAGGAATAATTTGTGTAAACTCTTTAATTGTGATCAGCTTTCTAACTACTCATCTATCCAAGATTTCTGATGGAATAACCTAGTATATTGGTATGTTCTATGTTAGAACTTTGTGGATGAGAACTTGTAGAAAAAAAGACAAATAATTAGCATAGGACCCATGGTGTTGCTGGTAATGGTGGAAGCAGTAGTAACAGTGTTTTTGATATATGGTGAAAGTATGGACTATTTTAGTTTTCTTTAATGGATTTTGAATTTTGAGTGATTGCTTTTACTTTCTGAGAAACAGCATGCAATACTGTGTGGCTTGTTAAACCTGAAGAAAACTAAAGCAAAGAGAAAGGCTTCAAAGGAAATTCTTAATGAGGACTTTTGATAGTGTTTGTTACACTTTACTTTCAGTTACTTCAGCCACGTTTTAATCACTTAACATTTAGAATCTCATACAATTGTTATAGTCAGGTTTGGAAGGTCTTTAAATTTACTTGAGGTAAACAAATGCAATTCAGGCATTTGTTGTAATTTGAAGTATTTTACTCTATGGTATGTGTTTTGTGTATATGTGTGTGTTTTAAATATCTTCTAGGCTTTTTATTCCTTAAGGTCATTGTATTCTGAAGTTTCATCACATTCACGGAACTGATAATTGTTTTGATTAATGCTGAGCACAAGATAGTCACTGGATACCTTAAGGACTTTTCTGTGTTCCCATTCATTTGTTCGTTTACTTGAGAAACATTTATTTAGTGTTCTACCTATCAAGAACTAGTTTAGGATATAGAAACTTCCTAGTGAATGAAATAGATCCTGCCCTTTTGGAATTAAGAATCTAGTGGAAATACAAAGAGGCAATTACAACAAAGAATGATGGGCTTTATAATATATTAGGAAAGTACAGACTATTATAAAGCAGGATGGTGTCTAAATGAATCCTACGTAATAAGATGGAGTTAGGCAGAACAGCAAGGAATGAAGGGCTTAAAATTTTTAGGGCCTAAAGATGGGAGAGAGCATGGCCTGCTCTAATAAGTGAAAAATTATATATGTGGCTGAAAGATAAGACTGTGAAAAGGTAGTGATGAGAGGTATGGCCTGAGAAATTCAGGAGTAAGAGTATGCTGTGGTATATTGAGCTCTTAAAACCACTACAAATTTTTAAAATGTGATGGATAATCATGTCGAAGCTTTAGAAAAAATAATCTTGCTCTAGCCTTAAGACTGGATTAGAGGAGCACAAGCCTGAAGATGGGTAGAAACAGTTACATATGTGTGCATGCTAAGTCTCTTTAGTCCTGTCTGACTCTTTGTGACCCTATGGATTATAGCCCTCCTCCCTCCTCTGTCCATGGGATTCTCCAGGCAAGAATACTGGAGTGGGTTGCCATGACCTCTTCCAGGAGTCTTCCAATCCAGAGATCAAACCATCTGTTACGTCTCCTACAATGGCAGGTAAGTTCTTTACCACTAGCTCCATCTATAAAGGCTTAGAATCTGTTATGTACTCAGTCTCTTCAGTCAACTCTTAGCAACTCTATGGACTGTAGCCTGACAGGCTTTTCTGTCCATGGGATTCTCCATGTAAGAATACTCCATGTAAGATCCTCTTCTCCAGGGGATCTTCCCAACCCAGGGATTGAACCCTCGTCTCCTGTGTCTCCTGCATTGCAGGTGGATTCTTTACCCACTGAGCCACCTGGGAAGCTCTAGAACCGGTTAAGAAGCTATTAAATAACTCAAAAGCAAAAAGATAATGATCCATATAAGAGACACAGTTGAAGGACAGAAAGACATGTAAGGTTGGAAAAGAGGGCTGAGAAATAGAATGGATAGCTTTTTGATCGACTGAAATTAGAAAATGATATAATATGCAGACAAAACATTGTAGAGTTATCCTTGTGAAGAAGAAAAAAATAAAGTTGCAAAATTTGGGGGATCCAAATGCCAAGTGCTCAAATTACCGCACAATTGCACTCATCTCACACACTAGTAAAGTAATGCTCAAAACTCTCCAAGCCAAGCTTCAGCAGTACGTGAACCATGAACTTCCTGATGTTCAAGTTGGTTTTAGAAAAGGCAGAGGAACCAGAGATCAAATTGCCAACATCCGCTGAATCATCAGAAAAGCAAGAGAGTTTCAATAAAACATCTATTTCTGCTTTATTGATTATGCTAAAGCCTTTGACTGTGTGGATCACAATAAACTGTGGAAAATTCTGATGGAGATGGGAATACCAGGCCATCTGACCTGCCTCTTGAGAAACGGATATACAGGTCCAGAAGCAACAGTTAGAACTGGACATGGAACAACAGACTGGTTCCAAATAGGAAAAGGAGTATATCAAGGCCGTATATTGTTACCATGCTTATTTAACTTATATGCAGTGTACATCATGAGAAATGCTGGGCTGGAGGAAGCACAAGCTGGAATCAAGATTGCCAGGAGAAATATCAATAACCTCAGATATGCAGATGACACCACCCTTAGAGCAGAAAGTGAAGAAGAACTAAAGGGCCTCTTGAGAGTGAAAAGGTTGGCTGAAAGCTCAACATTCTGAAAAATAATATTATGGCATCTGGTCCTATCACTTCATGGGAAATAGGTGGGGGAAACAGTGGAAACAGTGTCAGACTTTATTTTTCTGGGCTCCAAAATCACTGCAGATGGTGACTGTGGCCATGAAATTAAAAGACACTTACTCCTTGGAAGGAAAGTTATGACCAACCTAGACTGTATTTTAAAAAAGCAGAGACATTACTTTGCCAACAAAGGTCTGTCTAGTCAAGGCTATGTTTTTTTCCAGTAGCCATGTATGGATGTGAGAGTTAAACTATAAATAAAGCTGAATGCACTGGAATTGATGTTTTTAAACTGTGGTGTTGGATAAGACTCTTGAGAGTCCCTTGGACTGCAAGGAGGTCCAACCAGTCCATCCTAAAGGAGATCAGTCCTGGGTGTTCATTGGAAGGACTGATGTTGAAGCTGAATCTCCAATACTTTGGCCACCTGATGTGATGAGCTGATTCATTTGAAATGATCCTGATGCTGGAAAAGATTGAGGGCAGGAGGAGAAGGGGACAGCAGAGGATGAGGTGGTTAGATGGCATCACTGACTCAATGGACATGGGTTTGAGTAGACTCCAGGAGTTGGTGATGGACAGGGAGGCCTGGTGTGCTGGCATTCATGGGATTGCAAGGAGTCAGACATGACCAAGTGAGTGCACTGAAATGAATTGAAGGTCATGAAAGTATTTTGAGATAAGAAAATTTAAGAATCCAACCCAGATTGTTATCCCCAGGCTCAAACTGATTAGATGTATTGGACTTAAAATCAAGGATTGAATTGGAATAAATTTTTATTAAACAATTCAAGCCAACACTTCTATTTAGAAATCAAATTATTTTAATATTATAGATATTATTGTATTATAATCACCATTAGTTCATAGTAACTCTAATGCAGAGTGCTTATGGATCTGACAAAAAATCATATAGAGGGTCACTAAATCTTTTTAATAATAGAAACAGAAAATATAAAAATGTGGTTATTTCATAGAACCTGCCAAGGATCTTTAAGCAGGGCTACATTAAGATGTATAAACCAGGGGCTTCCCTGGTGGTTCAGTGGTTAAACATCCACCTTGCAATGCAAAGGGCACTAGTTCAATCCCGGTCTAGGAAGCTTCCACATGCTGCGGAACAACTAAGCCCATTTGCCACAACTACTGAGCCCACATGCCCTAGAGCCTGTGCTCTGCAATGAGAAGCCCAGTGCAATGCAATGAAGAATCAAAACATTAAAAAGAAGAAGAAGAAGAAGAAGAAAAAGAAGAAGAAGAAAATAAATAAATCTTGAAGAAAAAAAGATGTACAGCCAGAAGAGGGGGTGGGTGCCATGGTTTGAGTTTGATCATTTCTGGCTGGCTTATTTCCCAAGGAGTTTTTCTCACTTCCCTCTTCCAGTCTGTACCATATCGCTTTTCACTCTGGTGCTGATGTTTTTCCTCCTGTCTTGACTCATCTCAGCTCTGCCTCTGTCTTACAGCATTCTTCCTTTGAAACTGTTCAGGTGACTAAGCTGGTAGACCTTCCTGACTGTGCAATGTCTGGGTGACTGCCTTCTGAGGGAAGCAAGTGCCTATGAGCTATCTGTCAAGGTTACTTGAATGCCTCTAGTGGCCCCAACCTTTGCTAATTTTGCCTAACTGAATAAAGCCACTTGAGAGAAAAGTCTTAATACATATTTTTAGACTTACCTCACATTCCTCCCTTTTCAGAATTGCTTTTCTAAGCTCCACTTTCTTTATCCATGACTTTACTTGTGTTGCTTCTATGTTCTTAAATCAAACATGTTGACATCTTACAGATTTTTCAAGAGAACTACCAATTGCAATACCTCACCTCCAGGAAAATTTTCCTGATCTCATCAAAGAAAAGATTAAAAATCAAAGAGCAATTAGCCTGTAAGCAAATATTCATCATATGCACATATTCCTTTCATTTAAATCTACAGTGATGCATTTTACATAGATGCTGGAGCTCAAAATGCATCAAAATGTATTTCAGAGCATTCAGAGCATTTACAGTGATGAGTCTTACTTTTAAACACAACTCTCCACTTAACCCCATCTTTTGGATGCACTGTAGGTTACACCTATAGTTAAAGCGGTGTGAAAGGTTGTGTGTTTTAAACACATTTCATTGTCCTAATACTTCACAAGTATTTGTTACTCCTCATGGATTATATTTCCTTTTTATTCATTCTGGTACTTATGATGCACTCCCAGTTACTAATCTCGTATATACATAGATTTATGAGGTCTTTCTGTAGTAAAGAGAACTCAACTCACATTTAAGAGGCACCAATTTTGAGCCTGTTTTAAATTCAGACAATGCCTCGAACCAGTCTGACAAAACATATAATTCATCTAAGTTACATGTCTTTCATGAATACAGATCTTCTTACTCTGTGAACCAGTTTTAAAATTTCCACTTCTGATTCCCAAATGCTTTGTTAGATTGACCCAAAGATGCTATTGGAGATGCTTGTTGAAAATACATCCATCTTAATAAGTAAAATTAAACTGATTTATTTCTTTGATGATGTTATCAAATACAGAATTTTGTCTGGTGTTTGTTTTTGGCCTTTATGTTTTTCATCTATTTATATCTTCTAGATCATCTCTGGGTTCTCTTGGGTTTAGTGCCAACCAAGGAAAGGAGGAAGCAGGGGAGCTGTTGCTCTTGTCAACAATAGCACAACCTGGATTTCCTGGTGGCCCAGTGGTAAAGAATTCACCTACTGATGCAGGGGACAAGGATTTGATCCCTACTCCAGGAAGATTCCACATCTGTGAGGCAACTAAGCTCATGTGCCACAACTACTGAAGTCTGGGCACCTAGAGCCTGTTCTCCACAACAAGAGAAGGTACTGCAATGAGAAGCCTGCACCCCACAATAAAGAGTAGCCCCCATTGACAGAACTAGAGAAAGCCCACATACAGCAAAAGAAGATCCAGTTTACTCAAAAGTAAAAATCTTTTAAAAAGACTAGCACAACCTGAATCAGCCTGACTACATTTCATGTTCACAAACTAGTGTTCCCTCTAGCTAACCTGAACAATGGCATTCTGATTACTCCACATTACTAGCTACTGAACTTTCCTCCCCAAAAGCTCATCATACTTATCAGGGTGATTTATCCCTGAAGATTGTGTTAGTAAGCATTTTTATTCAGAGTCCTTGCAGATGCTCTATTTCTATGAGCTGGTTTGACATGATTTAACCAGGACTGCATCCGTAAGTTGTAGGTGAGTTATACAAATATGATGCTCAGATTAACTAACACTTGCTCAAACAGAGTATTCTGCATTTGATGAACTTTCTTGATGTATGCTTTCAATGAAAAGAAAACAGCATCTGAAGGTGAAAGTGTTATTTTCTTTAACATTCATATATAGTCTAGCAATGAATATCCCAAGGTCTTGGCACTTTTGATGAATTGTTACATTGCATGACTACAGGAGATCATAGTTTTAAAAGCTTATTTGATCATACAGAAACTTTATTATTATCCATGACTAAAATGGGGAAATAATCTTTTTACAATGTTAAAGGATGACTGATGTCTAATTTTGCTAATCTGATCAGAATCAATACTAACCTCATTTTCTACCTTGCAAAAGGAAATGTCAAAGAATGTCCAAACTACTGCACAAATGTACTCATCTTATATGCTAGAAAAGTAATACTCAAAATTCTCCAAGCCAGACTTCAAGAGTACTTGAACCATGAACTTCCAGATGTTCAAGCTGGATTTAGAAAAGGCAGAAGGACCAAAGATCTAATTGTTAACATCCGTTTGATCATCAAAAAAGCAAGAGACTTCCAGAAAAACATCTACTTCTGCACTGTTGACTACCTAAAGCGTTCGGCTGTGAGGATCACAACAAACTGTGGAAAATTCTTCAAGAGATGAGACTACCAGACCACTTGACCTGCCTCCTGAGAAATCTGTATGCAAATCAAGAAGCAACAGTTAAAACTGGACATAGAACAATGGACTGGTTCCAAATTGGGAAAGGAGTATGTCAAGGCTGTATATTGTCACCTTGCTTATTTAATTTATATGCAGAGTACATCATGCAAAATATCATGCTTAATGAAACACAAGCTGGAATCAAGATTGCTGGGAGAAAATATCAATAACCTGATATACGCAGATGACACCACCTTTATGGCAGAAAGCAAAGAGGAACTGAAAAGATTCTTGATGAAAGTGAAAGAGGAGAGTGAAAAACTGGCTTAAAACTCAATATTCAAAAAACTAAGATCATGGCATCTGGTCCTATCACTTCATGGCAAATAGATGGGGAAACAAAGGAAACAGTGAGCGACTTCATTTTCTGGGGTTCCAAAACCACTGCAGATGGTAACTGCAGCCATGATATTAAAAATATGTTTGCTCCTTAGAAGAAAAGCTATGATCAACCTAGACAGCACATTAAAAAGCAGAAACATTACTTTGCTGACAGAGGTCCATATAGTCAAATCTATGGCTTTTGGCTTTTCCGGTAGTCATGTATGGATGTGAGAGTTGGACTACAAAGAAACTTGAGCACCAATGAGTTGCTGCTTTTGAACTGTGGTGTTGGAGAAGACTCTTGAGAGTCCCTTGGACTGCAAGGAGATCAAACCAATCCATCCTAAAGGAAATCAGTCCTGAATATTCATTGGAAGAACTGATGATGAAGCTCCAATACTTTGGTTACCTGATGCAAAGAACTGACTCATTGGAAAGACCCTAATACTGGGAAAGATTGAGAGCAGAAGAAAAAGGAAATCACAGAGGATGAGATAGTTGGATGGCATCACCAACTCAATGGACATAAGTTTGAACAAGTTCCAGGAGTTGGTGATGGACAGGGAAGCCTGACGTGCTACAGCCTATGGGGTCTCAAAGAATCAAATATGACTGAGCATCTGAACTGAACTTCTGATCTTAAATAGGATCTCTCATGATCTGAGCCACAGTCAGCTCCTGGTCTTGTTTTTGTTGACTGTATAGAGCTTCTCCATCTTTTGCTGCAGATAATATAATCAATCTGATTTCGGTGTTGACCATCTGGTGATGTCCATGTGTAGAGTCTTCTCTTGTGTTGTTGTAAGAGGGTATTTGCTATGACCAGTGCATTTTCTTGGCAAAACTCTATTAGTCTTTGCCTGGCTTCATTCCGCATTCCAAGGCCAAATTTGCCTGTTACTCCAGGTGTTTCTTGACTTCCTACTTTTGCATTCCAGTCCCTATAATGAAAAGGACGTCTTTTTGGGGTGTTAGTTCTAAAAGGTCTTGTAGGTCTTAATAGAACCTTTCAACTTCAGCTTCTTCAGCATTACTGGTTGGGGCATAGACTTGGATTACTGTGATATTCAATGGTTTGCCTTGGAAGTTAACAGAGATCATTCTGTCGTTTTTCAGATTGCATCCATGTACTGCATTTTGGACTCTTCTGTTGACCATGATGGCTACTCCATTTTCTTCTGAGGGATTCCTGCCCACAGTAGTAGATACAATGGTCATCCGAGTTAAATTCACTTATTCCAGTCCATTTTAGTTCACTGATTTCCTAGAATGTCGACATTCACTCTTGCCATCTCCTTTTTAACCACTTCCAATTTGCCTTGATTCATGGACCTAACATTCCAGGCATCAGACCTTGCTTCTATCACCAGTTACATCCACAGCTGGGTACTGGTTTTGCTTTGGTTCCATCCATTCATTCTTCCTGGAGTTCTTTCTCCACTGACCCCCAGTAGCATAGCAAGAAGAGATAAGAAAACCTTCTTCAGGGATCAATACAAAGAAATAAAGGAAAACAACAGAATGGGAAAGACTAGAGATCTCTTCAAGAAAATTAGAGATACCAAGGAAACATTTCATGCAAAGATGGGCTCAATAAAGGACAGAAATGATCTGGACCTAACAGAAGCAGAAGATATTAAGAAGAGATAGCAAGAATACACAGAAGAACTATACAAAAAGGATCTTCATGACCCGGATAATCACAATGGTGTGATCACTCATCTAGAGCCAGACATCCTGGAATGTGAAGTCAAGTGGGCCTTAGAAAGCATCACTATGAACAAAGCTAGTGGAGGTGATGGAATTCCAAAAGAGCTATTTCAAATCCTGAAAGATGATGCTGTGAAAGTGCTGCACTCAGTATGCCAGCCAATTTGGAAAACTCAGCAGTGGCCACAGGACTGGAAAAGACCAGTTTTCATTTCAATCCCAAAGAAAGGCAATGCCAAAAATACTCAAACTACCACACAATTGCACTTATCTCACATGCTAGTCAAGTAATGCTCAAAATTCTTCAAGCCAGGCTTTAGCAATACGTGAACCGTGAACTTCCTGATGTTCAGGCTGGTTTTAGAAAAGGCAGAGGAACCAGAGATCAAATGGCTAACATCTGCTGGATTGTGGAAAAAGCAAGAGAGTTCCAGAAAAACATCTATTTCTGCTTTATTGACTATGCCAAAGCCTTTGACTGTGTGGATCACAATAAACTGTGGAAAATTCTGAAAGAGATGGGAATACCAGACCATCGAACCTGCCTCTTGAGAAATCTGTATGCAGGCCAGGAAGCAACAGTTAGAACTGGACATGGAACAACATAATGGTTCCAAATAGGAAAAGAAGTACGTCAAGGCTGTATATTGTCACCCTGCTTATTGAACTTATAGCAGAGTACATCATGAGAAACGCTGGACTGGAAGAAACACAGCTGGAATCAAGATTGCTCGGAGAAATATCAATAACCTCAGATATGCAGATGACACCACCCTTATGACAGAAAGTGAAGAGGAACTAAAAAGCCTCTTGATGAAAATGAAAGAGGAGACTGAAAAAGTTGGCCTAAAGCTCAACATTCAGAAAAAAGAAGATCATGGCATCTGGTCCCATCACTCTATGGGAAATATATGGGGAAACAGTGGATACAGTGTCAGACTTTATTTTTTGGGGGAGTCCAAAATCAGTGCAAATGATTATTGCAGCCATGAAATTAGAAGATACTTACTCCTCGGAAGAAAAGTTATGACCAACCTAGATAGCATATTCAAAAGCAGAGATATTACTATGCCAACTAAGGTCTGTCTAGTCAAGGCTATGGTTTTTCCAGTAGTCATGTATGGATGTGAGAGTTGGACTGTGAAGAAGGCTGAGCGCCGAAGAATTGATGCTTTTGAACTGTGGTGTTGAAGAAGACTCTTGAGAGTCCCTGGGACTGCAAGGAGATCCAACCAGTCCATTCTGAAGGAGATTAACCTGGGATTTCTTTGGAAGAAATGATGCTAAAGCTGAAACTCCAGTACTTTGGCCACCTCATACGAAGAGTTGACTCATTGGAAAAGACTCTGATGCTGGGAGGGATTGGAGGCAGGAGGAGAAGGGGACGACAGAGGATGAGATGGCTGAATGGCATGATTGACTTGATGGACGTGAGTCTGAGTGAACTCTGGGAGTTGGTGAAGGACATGGAGGCCTGGCGTTCTGTGATTCATGGGGTCGCGAAGAGTTGGACACGACTGAGTGACTGAACTGACTGACTGACAGACATACTTACATCTTCTGTTAAGGCATATATTTTCTGATGATTTTTAAAATTTTTAATTTATTCTCTGTCCTCTAATGCAAAGTCAGTTGTTTCTTGGGACTTGAATGATAGATTGATGAAGTTTTATCTAGAAGTCTGGATAAATATGCATATACTTTATGTAATTTCCACTTCTAAATTAATAGATAATGTCTCATGATCTGTACATAAACAGAATCTGAGGGCTAGCTGATAGTAAAAGGGAAAATTCAAAAATAAAGTATTGCTCTTGTCATACTCCTATGGTCAGAGTTTGTATTACCTGTATACTACTTTGTTAAACTTTTATTCTTGTTAAAGAAGAATTCCCATGATACAGAATAGTGGTTTTCAAACTTTAGTCAAAAAGTAATCCAGGATGCTTATTAAATTGTATAGGAAAATATATATATATATATATATAAGAGTTCTCTGATAGCTCAGACAGTAAAAAATCTGCCTGCAATGCAGGGGACCTGGGTTTTATACCTGGGTCAGGAAGATTCCCTAGAGAAGGGAATAGCTACCCACTCCAGTGTTCTTGCGTGGAGAATTCCATAGACAGAGCATCCTGGAGTGCTACAGTCCAT
The DNA here is from genome assembly GCA_917880005.1 of Nanger dama. Taxonomy (NCBI): domain Eukaryota; kingdom Metazoa; phylum Chordata; class Mammalia; order Artiodactyla; family Bovidae; genus Nanger; species Nanger dama. The sequence goes on along the minus strand of CAKJTW010000025.1, from coordinate 19,809,343 downwards.
GGGGTTTCAAATAGTTGGACATGACTGAGAAACTAACATTTTTACTTCACTTTTTCATACAAGTATAAAGTTTATACACCTTTATTTAAAACTTCTTGTATTGGGCTCAGAAATGTATGTTTTGACATACACTTTAGTTGATAATTTGGGGTGTAATATAGAGAAAAGGCTGTCCTGAGTCTTTGAATAAGCATTCATTTAGTGGAAGGCCTAGCGGGGACAGGTTTGCACTGTGATAGGCATTAAATCATGAATTTTCTGAGTTGTACTTCTTTATTCAATTCTATAGTTCATGCATTTAGTGAATTTCCTTAAAGAACCTAATGAAAAACTTATCAGTATTATTTCTCAGTGTTTTGATGAGGTTTTATCTCTCCCTGTGTTTTTATTGGTATCTATGTTTGGAATTTGGGGGAAGACTGAGTCAAGGATGGCTAATCAGACACTATTTTAATCAGATTCTGATCACTTTTCCTTTGAAGGTTCTTTCAAGATCACTTTAGGTAAAAACATGACTTATAGGCTGAGCAGACTGTTAATGAAGGTCTCTTTGCACCTCTTTATAAAGTTGCAGCAAATCATTCAACCCTTTTCGGAAGGTCAAGCTTCATGCTGAGGAAATGATTGATTTCCATTGCTTCATCAGGGGGTTTGAAGCCTGGAATAAGGAATTGCTCAACTCAAGTGTTTTTGGAGTCAGCTTCATATTTATTCTCATAACTTTCTTTTACGCCATATCATCATTCAGTAAGGCAAGCTGTGCTTTGAAGTATTTCTCTGATGATTCCTGAGAACAAGTGTCTGGTAGGTAAGGGATTTGAACTAACTTTAAGCACAGACTCATGTGCTTTATGTGGATGTTTCAATGTTTTAACCTGTTGTCTCTGAGGAAAAAGATTAAACATTAAACGTGGCTTTATTCCATAGTTTCTAATATGTTTTAATCAAGAGCGTGTTTTTCTAACTTATTCATAAATTGTTTAATTTTGTTAAGGCAAGAATTAATCTTTAAATGTGAACTGAGGATTAATTGAGAATTAAATCTGCCATATGGTTAAGCATATACCCTTCTTTGTTAGCACATAAATGCTTTGACCATCTTGAGGTGTATAAATTGAACATATAAAATCTTGCTTGAAGGAAACAAGATCTCCAACATAAGATAAGAATAGAACAACAATAAGTGAATAAGAGATTTGTGCAGATTTAGCAAAACTTTAGACATAATTTTTCTCTTAATTCATATTCAATTTAATGTTAAACATTTAAATTATATACTCAACTAGGAAAAGATATTCATTTTTTTAAATAACTCAACTAGCAGAAGTTAATTTCCTTTCCTCACAAAAGAAAAGATGTTTAGGATTCTAGAGAATTATAGGGGTTTTCTTAAAGTCTACTTACTGAAGCCTTAACTCCAAAAATAATTAGCTTGAGTTTTACTGCTTTAAAGCTATTCCTCTCCCCCTCGAACACACCTTTCAAATAAACAATCAATAAGGATTTTTATAATAGACCAGTCTCATTAGTTTTGAAGACCTATTGAGGAAAATAGCACATATTTTTATGTTAGTTATTGTCGTAAATATTCAGTATTCTTTCATGTAGCAGCAAGATACATTGATGTTTTCTCCTGTATTACTTCCATTTTTTAAATAGATAATAGCATTTGTAATTTCATGTTACCACTTCCCTCCTAGAAATTCTGGAATATTGATGGCTCCTGAAGTTATAATGAATTCTATACTTCTATTTTTCTAGGTACAGATTATATGTACACTAACTGGAATTCTGAGTATATTATTTTATCCCAATATTTTCTGTCGCTTGACAATTTTTAACAAAAGACAAAATTATTTCTTGATATTTTTATGTTATCACTTATAGTATTATCTAAATCTCTATGACATAGCTTTATTAATCCCAGATAGCTTTCTAAAAGCATTATTTTCTTTATTGCAAACAATCTGGTTATAACTATAAGAATATACTTTAAGGATAACATGCTTTCTTCCTCTTGGCAATTTCTATGACTTCATCTCTGATTTATTTACTCACATACCTGGAGACAGGCATTTAATAACATGTTATATATATATATTTTAATTTGGAGGATACATAGGAGTGCTTACCATTGAAAAATAAATAGCATCAACATGTAATATTTGCATTTAATGAAGGGAGTGGTAGAAACAATGTTCAGTTGTTGATATGTCTCGTGGTGAAAGTAAAGTCCAGTGTTGTAAAGAACAATATTGCATGGGAATCTAGAATGTTAAGTCCATGAATCAAGGTAAGCTTTATGTGGTCAAACAAGAGATGGCAAGAGTGAACATCGACATTCTAGGAATAAGTGAACTAAAATGGATGAGAATGGGTGAATTTAATTCAGATGATCATTATATCTACTACTGTGGGAAAGAATCCCTTAGAAAAAATGGAGTAGCCCTCATAGTCAACAAGAGAGTCCGAAATGCAGTACTTTGATGCAGTCTCAAAAATGATACAATGATCTTGGTTTGTTTCAAAGGCAAACCATTAAATACCAGAGTAATCCAAATCTATGCCCCAAATGCTAATGCAAAAAAGTTGAAGTGAAGTTAAATGGTTCTATGAAGACCTCCAAGACCTTCTAGAACTAACAGCTAAAAAGATAGATATTCTTTTCATCATAAGGGATTGGAATTCAAGAGTAGGAAGTCAAGAGATAGCTGGAGTAGAAGGCAAGTTGGCCTTGGACTACAAAATACAGCATGGCAAAGGCTAACAGAGTTTTGCCAAGAGATCACACTGGTCATAGCAAACACCTTCTTTGAACAATATGAGAGAAGATTCTACATATGGACACCATCAGATGGTCAATACCAAAATCAAATTGATTATGTTCTTTGCAGCCAAAGAAGCAGAAGATTTATACAGTCGGCAAAAAGAAGAACTGAAACTGACTGTGGCTCAGATCATGAGCTTCTTATTGCAAAATTCAGAATTCAGTTGAAGAAAGTAGGGAAAATCACTAGGCCACTCACAAGTTAGCAACTGAACAACAACAATGGTGGAGTCATAAGTACCAGTCGGTTCAATTCAGTTGCTCAGTCGTGTAAGACTCTTTGTGACTCCATGGACTGCAGCATGCTAGACTTCCCTGTCCATCACCAACTCCTGGAGCTTGCTCAAACTCAAGTCCATCGAGTTGGTGATACCACCCAACCATCTCATCCTCTGTTCTCCCCTTCTTCTCTTACCTTCAATCTTTCCCAGCCTCAGGGTTTTTCCAATGAATAAGTTCTTCCAATGAGATGGCCAAAGTATTGGAGCTTCAGCTTCAGCATCAGTCCTTCCAATGAATATTCAGGACTGATTTCTTTTAGAATGGACTGGTTGGATCTCCAGGGACTCTCAAGAGTCTTCTCCAACACCACAGTTCAAAAACATCAATTCTTTGGCACACAGAAACCATAGCTTTGACTAGACAGACCTTTAACTGCTGCTGCTGCTGCTAAGTCACTTCAGTCATGTCTGACTTAATACAACCACATAGACATCAGCCCACCAGGATTCCCCACTCCTGAGATTCTCCAGGCAAGAAGACTGGAGTGGATTGGCATTTCCTTCTTCAATGCATGAAAGTGAAAAGTGAAAGTGAAGTCGACAGTCATGTCCAACTCTTAGTGACCCCATGGACCGCAGCCTACCAGACTCCTCCATCCATGGGATTTTCCCAGCAAGAGTACTGGAGTGGGGTGTCATTGCCTTCTCCAGGACCTTTGACTAGACATAACCAAAAAGTAATGTCTCTGCTTTTTAGTATGCTGTCTAGGTTGGTCATAGCTTTTCTTACAAGGAACATGTCTTTTAATTTCATGGCTGCACTTACCATCTGCAGTGATTTTGGAGTGCAAAAAAATAAAGTCTCTCACTGTTTTCATTGTTTCCCTATCTATTTGCCATGAAGTGATGGGACTGTATGATGTGATCATCATTTTTTGAATGTTGAGTTGTAAGCCAACTTTTTCACTCTCCTCTTTCACTTTCATCAAGAGACTCTTTAGTTATTCACTTTCTGCCATAAGGGTGGTGTCATCTGCATATCTGAGGTTATTGATATTTCTCCCAGCAATCTTTATTTCAGCTTGTGCTTCATCCAGCCTGGCATTTCTCATGATGTACTCCGCATATAAGTTAAATAAGCAGCGTGACAATATACAGACTTGACGTACTCCTTTCCCAATTTGGAATCAGTCTGTTGTTACCTGTCTGGTTCTAACTGTTGCTTCTTGACCTGCATACAGATTTCTCAGCAGGCAGGTAAGGTGGTCTGGCATTCCCATCTCTTGGAGGATTCTCCACATTTTTAAATTATCTACACAGTCAAAGGCTTTGGCATAATTAATAAAGCAGAAGTAAATGTTTTTCTGGTATTCTCTTACTTTTTCAATGATGCAATGGATGTTAAGAATTTGATGTCTGGTTCCTTTGCTTTTCCTAAACATACTTCCCTAGAGCCAGACATCTTGGAATGCGAAGTCAAGTAAGCCTTAGAAAGCATCACTACTAACAAAGCTAGTGGAGGTGATAGAATTCCAGCTATCCTAAAAGATGCTATAAAAGTGCTGTACTCAATTTGCCAAGAAATTTGGAATACTCAGCAGTAGCCACAGGACTGGAAAAGGTCATTTTTCATTCCTATCCCAAAGAAATAAAATGCCAAAGAATGTTCAATCTACCATACAATTGCACTCATCTCACACACTAGCAAAGTAATGCTTAAAATTCTCCAAGCTAGGCTTCAATAGTACATTATAAGTGTATTTTGCTAATATTATACATTAATGAAAAGTATATATTAACAGCCAAAATGATGATAAAGACTTATACAGCATCTATAGATTGAGAGAATATGGATTACTTTTACTTTCTTAATTGTATTTACATATATTTTTCTAAATTTCTAGCATTGGCATATGTAACTTTTATAATAAGCCAGCACTTGAAGGATGTTAGTTCTTTTCTATGCTTGTGCTTTTTCAGGCACTAATATCATATATAGTACAGAGAACTGAGAAGTTTGCTAAAGGGTTCTTTGTTTGGGATCATTGTAAAGACCACAAAAGGATATTTAGAGGATGAATTTTAAAACCTTAAAAACTATATTACTTTCAACATTATTAACCCATGAAATAGATGCATGAAAGACATATCTATTATTATCTATTGGTAGCTCCTCCTCTCTAGAAATCAGTGGCAATACATCACATGAATACTGTAAATTGAATAGTTTTTGTGTTTATCTCAAAGTTTCTTTTCTAAGTTTCTTGTTCATCACAGCAGCAGCCAAAAGAGTTTTTGGACATTGCTAAAGCAAACTATTAAGGTGTCATATAATAATTAAATTGCTTTCTAGAGAAGAATTCATTTTCCTTTAAATTGCTTTGGCATATTCTGTCTGCTTGCACTTCAAGTAGTGGAAATGGTTGAGTGATACTGTAGCTCTCCTTTTCTATAACATGCATTCTATATCACTGAGAGTTATTTCTTAGAATCTGAACATCATATGCTGTATTATGATATTTTCTTTCTTTTTGACAACAGCAGCTTGATTGTTCCTTTATTTCATGCTCAATATTGTGTGGGCTACCTAAGGACCATGTGACTATTAATAAAAGATAAAAATGTTTCTGTGGAATAGGGAGTTCATTGCTTTTTAGCTTTCTCTTTCACAGAAAACTTTTCAGCAAAAACTACTTTAATTCTCTGTGTAGTATTTTTTTACTTATTCACTTTTTGTGTCATGATATTGATGGGGCCTTAAGGAAACATTTGAAATGGACTATGGCGAGCCTTATTGCTTTAAACTGTATTCTAAGAACAAAGGATACTCCTGAGTCTTTCAAATCTATTTTCTAATTGAGTCTTTTTTTTTTTTTTGGTGACTAGGTTGCTGGAAGGTTTTCAGTTGCAGAACTGTGTATTAACATTTTATAATTTCTGTGTAAATGATATTATTTTTCAAGAGGATATATGTAACCAGGTATAATTTGAGTAATATAAATTTGTGCCAGGGGAACTTGATTTTGTTTGGCTGAAATTAAAAAAAAAAACAAAAATTTTGTCCCACTGAACTTATCTTGAGTTTGATGCTGTATGACCTAATTCCATGAAGAGGATATAGCTGCAGGAAGTTGTATAATTGTGTGGTTATGGAAGTATGACACAGGTGGATTCTTTTCTATGATGTAACTTATAGATTGCATATCTGTGGACTCACCTGGATGATCAGTGGGTTGAAATTAATTATAATGTGAGAGGGGCTCTTATGGAAATGGATAAGGTGACTTGGGTCATATGTTATCAAAAAAGCCTACTTCTAAGCCTCAAGATTTAGAGGTCTGTTATATCCTGCTGTGATACCAATGTGCATGAGGGGTTAATGCAATCTTCTAACATTCTAAAAGCCAGATTGATCTTTGTCTTTTAAATGTCTCCTGGGGCTTCCAGGCTATGAGGAAAGAGTTGAAGGACAACAACAATATATTTTCATGAGGGAGAGTGAATGTGACTGATGGCTAGCATACCATAGGCAGAAGAACAAAGGTGAAAATGACAGTGACTCAGAGGTGCGCTCCATTTCATAAGTCTGTCTGCAGAGCAATAGTGACTCATTTTGTCAGTAACTCAGAGTGCCTCATATTTGCCTTATTTAGAAGTCTTACTGTTAAGGACAATGTATACATAAATGAATCTACATATATTTTTAAGTTCTAATAGAACTCATGGTTGAGAAAAGATTAATGTACACATTAGTGTGTGGACAATTGAAGGAGACTCAAATTTACCTCAGGCTAACTGACATTTCAAGCAAGTTATGGAAACTCTCTAGGTTTCTTACCTCTAAAATGTGCTAGAAATTTTAAGGAGAAATCAGACAAACCATTTTCAAATGGTTGTGAATATGTGCCTATGTTTTACTTTACAATATTAAGAAATTGCTTAATAAAGCAAGATGTAAGAAAACTCATTCTAAAATGAGATGCTGTTTAGAGATGTTAATATGCATAAATCAAATAATGTATATGGAGTTTCCTAGGTGGCTCAGAGTTTAAAAATCAGCCAGCAATGCAGGAGATGCAGGTTTCATCCCTGGGTCGGGAAGATCCCCTGGAGAAGGAAATGGCAACCCACTCCAGTATTCTTGCCTGGGAAATCCTGTGGACAGAGGAACCTGGTGGGCTACAGTCCACGGGATTGTAGAGATGAACATGACTTAGCGACTAAGCATGCATGCACTATGTATGCATATAAGTGTGTGTTATGAATTGATAAACCCATATTAATAACTCACTTTCTAGGACGAATGTCAAAATTTTATAATTTACACAGGCCTATATTTAGATAGAATTTTGTCCAGGGACCTTTCTGGTGGTCGAATGGCTAAGTCCACTTTGCACTTCCAATGCAGGGAACCTCTGTTTGATCTCTAGTCAGGGAACTAGATCCCACATATTACAACTAAGAGTTTGCATGCTGAAGCTGAAGATCCTACATATCACAACTAAAGATCCTACATGACACAAGAAAAGTTGAAGATCCCATTTTGCTCTCATTATATAGCAATCAACCATGTACAAGAATATTACCACAGTTTGCTGCAAATATTTGTATCTCTCTTTGTGTACATCAGTCACTATCTAATTACTTGACAATTATCATTCATCTAAAATAATAACACTGTCTCTAAAAGTCAATTTTATTCATCCTATTTTCAACGAAACATTTTCTATGTTACTAGCTCTTCTTTTCCACTACCCCTCTTACCTTATTCCTACATGTTCATCTGTCTAACACTGTATTTCTCTGCAGCTCTTCACAGCAAACTGGACTCAAAGAATTGAAGACACCTTTTCATTTCACTTTCCTCAAACCACTCCAGTGTGGCAACAGTCATTGAAATGGGGAAAGTAAGAAAACTTAACTTGTAGGGGTGTTGTGAATAGAGTCAATATATTAAATTAATACAGTTAGAGGAGATTTTGGTCCATAGTGAGGCATCATTAAATGTTAGCTACCATAATTATCACTGTTGTAATCAGTATCACTGTTTTACTTACCAAAACTATTGTGTAAGTAAGATCTCCATGCTGGTCTGGACTCATTAATGACTGAAAACCATCTTTTATTTATGTCAATAGTTCTAGTTTTGAGCACATTCCCTGGAAGATAGTATAAACTTAATACAATGATTTCAATAGTTCTTCAAATGTTCACTTTTTTATATTAGCGTGTGATGTTCATTCATTTGTTAAACATTATATTATTTCCATAAAATGTAGTTATTTAAATCAAGCCAAAATGTAGAATCTTATAAGATCATAAGGAATATTTTTGTGACTGAATCTATTCATAAAATGTAAAGAGATGCATTTGGGTGTGGAAAATTCTGAAAGAGATGGGAATACCAGATCACCTAATCTGCCTCTTGAGAAATCTGTATGCAGGCCAGGAAGCAACAAGTAGAACTTGACATGGAACAACAGACTGGTTCCAAATAGGAAAAGGATACGTCAAGGCTGCATATTGTCACCCTGCTTATTTAACTGCTATGCAGAGTACATCATGAGAAACGCTGGACTGGAAGAAACACAAGCTGGAATCAAGATTGCCAGGAGAAATATCAATAACCTCAGATATGCAGATGACACCACCCTTATGGCAGAAAGTGAAGAGGAGCTAAAAAGCCTCTTGATGAAAGTGAAAGAGGAAAGCAAAAAAGTTGGCTTAAAGCTCAACACTCAGAAAACAAAGATCATGGCATCCGGTCCCATCACTTCATGGGAAATAGATGAGGAAACAGTGGAAACAGTGTCAGACTTTATTTTTGGGGGCTCCAAAATCACTGCAGATGGTGACTGCAGCCATGAAATTAGAAGACATTTACTCCTTGGAAGAAAAGTTATGACCAATCCAGATAGCATATTCAAAAGCAGAGACATTACTTTGCCGACTAAGGTCCATCTAGTCAAGGCTATGGTTTTTTCAGTAGCCATGTATGGATGTGAGAGTTGGACTGTGAAGAAGGCTGAGTGCCAAAGAATTGATGCTTTTGAACTGTGGTGTTTGAGAAGACTCTTGAGAGTCCCTTGGACTGCAAGGAGATCCAACCAGTCCATTCTGAAGGAGATCAGCCCTGGGATTTCTTTGTAAGGAATGATGCTAAAGCTGAAACTCCAGTACTTTGTCCACCTCATGTGAAGAGTTGACTTATTGGAAAAGCCTCTGATGCTGGAAGGGATTGGGGGCAGGAGGAGAAGGGGACTACAGAGGATGAGATGGCTGGATGGCATCACAGACTCGATGGACATGAGTCTGAGTGAACTCTGGAAGTTGGTGATGGACAGGGAGGCCTGGCGTGCTGTGATTCATGGGGTTGCAAAGAGTCAGACACTACTGAGTGACTGAACTGAACTGAACTGAAGAAATCTTTAGTAGCTATTTAAATGGTTTTCAAGGATGTTCCAATTCTAGAAATCTGCTTCACTATAAATAGTATCCTATTGACACAGTTATTGGACACCTTCTACAGGTCAAAACTATAGTAAGGACTGAGAAATAATGGTGAATAATGCTTAATCCTGACATAAACAGTTTTCCTTCATTTATAGAAGAAGTGAATATAGGCAAACAATTACAACAAAGCATGGTAAATGCAGGGTACTTTGGATTCACACCAAAAAGGCATCAACTTATGATTATGGGATTTCCTGGTCAAAGTGGGAATTTGAGGAGAGAATTCTTGGGAGAATTAGCAGCATACAGAAGGATTTGGAGATCAGAGAGGATATTTTGAGTGGGAGACTACTTATGGATTTACATATTTAAAATCTGAAGAGAGCAGGTAGGGAATGAAGAGAGATGAAGCTGGGGGAACAAAATGCTTCTATGACAAGGGTTATAGAAGCCACGTTAAGGAATAACAAACTTATCGTGAGAACACTGGAAGAGTTGGATCAAGGAGTAACACTAAGGTTGCTGTATTATAAAGACCATTCTAATAGAAACGGGCAGGTAGGGGATAAATGGAAGGAGGAAAGAATGAAAGTGGAGGAATTAGGAAGCTGTTGCAGTGATCCTGATGACAGCTGATGGTTCAGACAGCTGATGCCTGAAATAAAGCAGCAATGGTGGAGGCAGAGATCAAAGAATGGATGCGGGAAGTATTAAGAAGTGGCAGGTATTGTGGCAGGTATTCATATGAATACTATTGGTTGAAAAACCCAGCAACTGTAGGACAGTAAAAATGTTTCAGCCAATTAAATAAGAGTTACCAGTTGCCAGAACTGAGGGGAAAGGGAAGTCACTTTCCATTCTTAGTGACAAAGTGACAAATGGGAGCTGAATAGCAAACTGCATGTTTATGATTGTGACTGCTGAAGGTAATGCCTGCTTAAAACATTAATATTACAGTTATCAGAGCAGGGCAAGTACAGATTGCAATTGGCATATGGTAGACATTAGCTCATTAAAATATGCAGCCTAGCAGATGTACATCTTTCAGTACGCTAGGGGAAATATTAATTTTAAGAATTAAAAATTCCTGAGACTTTGGAAGTTTTTAAGTTCTTGGTTCTCAAAGTTCTCTGATGGGTAAATTGGAAACATTTCATTAGTTGTTTATTCAGACACTTCTGATTACAGTTGAAACGTGCACAAACTCTGTTACTAAGGCAATCCTGGAGAGAAGAGGATGAAGAGAGAAACATCCTATAAAGCCCGTGTAATTATACTTTAAGTTTAGCTCTTAAAATGATGATGTACTACATACTGTCAGGTCTAAAGGTAGAACACATTTTACATAAGTGATTTGAAACAGTTTTAAAATATGAAACTATACCTAAAGCTATCATTTGATACTGTATTCAGAGAGAAATAACAACATCTTATCATTTCCACAGTCTATGACTAAAAATACTTTCTATTATAACTATCCTTTTAGGAAAATAGAAATGAAAGAAATCAGGAAAGTTTCTTAAATTTCTGCTCAAAACAAAACCAAAGAATTTAACATAGGAAACAAGGATCATTTTCAAGTCACCATTTTTTTCTAAGTGAAATGATGAATATTTAAAGGATTGAGTCCAGATGAGATCTGAACACTTGTTGTTTAATTTCATATGTATAGCCTTCCTCTCTGTGGAATTGGGTGAGTATTTTGTCATACTTATCTGTCATTCCTTAGAAGTATGTGTGTGTGTGTGTGTGTGTGTGTGTGTGTGTGTGTGTGTACATTCACAATAAATCTAGAAAGAATATCTTCTTCAATTAATAGATAGAAATTATGAAGCGTCCAGCCCTGAAATCAAATAGCAGATGAAGCTAATTGTCAGAAATATCCACAGACTAAAAATGTGCCCCCGATGGAACTACATACAACACTCCTAGGATTGAGAACTAACACAGCCTGAAAACACGTCAATTACATAACTCGTGGAAAATCTGCTAAGATGGAGTTTCTAGCATTCTGCAAGAACACCAAAGTCTGGGAACCTGTAATAAAAACTTCACTGACTGTCAATAGCACAAGAATTATCATTCAACTTGAGAAAATATATTCTGACCAGCTAGGCTGACGGACCTCTACTTTTATTTATAAATGTGAACAGATGATCGAGAATCACCAAATATTTGAGGAAAACCAAAACAATAAACAGAACTAACCCCTAAGGTAAACAGAAGGCAAACTTTGAAATAAGTGTAATTCATATCATCAGAGAAGAAATCAACAGGTAAGAAAGGAACAGATTGCTGGGAAAAAATAAGAAACTAGGTCTCTTTTGACATTAAAACCATATTTACTGAAAGACACTTCATGTTAATAGATAGGGTGACTAGTAGAATGGAAATGTTAAAAAATGGGTTAGTGGGCTGGAACATTGAATCAAAGTAGTCTTTCCAACCAGTTATAAAGTCATCCAAGAAGAAAAAGTTAAGATACAAGAAAATAGTTCTAATAGACATGTAATAGTGTAATAGGAGAGCCAGTAAGAGAGAACGAAGTGAAAGCGACAGTACAGGGTAGAAGAAGTAGATAATAAAATGAGTAAAATAATAAAGTTTCTCAGAACTTAAGATTTAAGTCTCTTTATGTAAGAGTCTTTTAAATACAAATAGAATAATAATTTGTAACAATGTTTTAAAATTTTATAACTCAAAATGGATTAAAGATCTAAACATAAGATCAGAAACTATAAAATTCCTAGAGGAGAACATAGGAAAAACACTCTCCGACAAAAACCACAGCAGGATCCTCTATGACCCACCTCCCAGAACACTGAAAATAAAAGCAAAAATGAACAAATGGGACCTAATTAAAATTAAAAGCTTCTGCACAACAAAGGAAACTATAAGCAAGGTGAAAAGACAGCCTTCAGAATGGGAGAAAATAATAGCAAATGAAGCAACTGACAAACAACTAATCTCAAAGATATACAAGCAACTCCTGCATCAATTCCAGGAAAATAAAAGACCCAATCAAAAAGTGGGCCAAAGAACTAAATAGATATTTCTCCAAAGAAGACATACAGATGGCTAACAAACACATGAAAAGATGCTCAACATCACTCATTATCAGAGAAATGTAAATCAAGACCACAATGAGGTACCATTTCACACCAGTCAGAATGGCTGCGATCCAAAAGTCTACAAGCAATAAATGCTGGAGAGGATGTGGAGAAAAGGGAACCCTCTTACACTGCTGGTGGGAATGCAAACTAGTACAGCCACTATGGAGAACAGTGTGGAGATTCCTTTAAACACTGGAAATAGAACTGCCATATGACCCAGCAATCCCACTGCTGGGGATACACACTGAGGAAACCAGAATTGAAAGAGACATGTGTACCCCAATGTTCATCACAGCAATGTTTATAATAGCCAGGACATGGAAGCAATCTAGATGTCCATCAGCAGATGAATGGATAAGAAAGCTGTGGTACATATACATAATGGAATAATACTCAGTCATTAAAAAGAATACATTTGAATCAGTTCTAATGAGGTGGATGAAACTGGAGCCTATTATACAGAGTGAAGTAAGCCAGAAAGAAAACACCAATACAGTATGCTGCTACTACTGCTGCTAAGTCACTTCAGTCGTGTCCAACTCTGTGCAACCCCAGAGACAACAGCCCACTAGGCTCCCCCATCTCTGGGATTCTCCAGGCAAGAACATTGGAGTAGGTTGCCATTTCCTTCTCCAATGCATGAGAGTGAAAAGTGAAAGTGAAGTCACTCAGTTGTGTCTGACCTTCAGCAACCCCGCGGACTGCAGCCTTACATGCTCCTCTATCCATGGGATTTTCCAGGCAAGAGTACTGGAGTAGGTTGCCATTGCCTTCTCTGCAATGCAGTATACTAACGCATATATACCGAATTTAGAAAGATGGCAAGGATAATCCTGTATGCAAGACAGCAAAAGAGACACAGATGTTTAGAACAGTCTTTTGGACTCTGTGGGAAAGGGCGAGAGCAGGATGATATGAGAGAATGTCATTGAAACATGTAAATTATCACATGTGAAACGAATTGCCAGTCCAGGTTCGATGAATGATACAGTGTGCTCGGGGCTTGTGCCCTGGGATGACCCAGAGGGATGGGACGGGGAGGTAGGTGGGAGGAGGGTTGAGGTTGGGGAACACATGTATACCCATGGCAGATTCATGTCAGTGTATGGAAAACCAATACAATATTGTAAAGTAAAATAAATAAAACTTAGATAAAAATAAATAAATAAAATTTTAATTTTAGAAACTTTTTGGTGAAATTTATTCTTTTAATATTTTGATATCAATATTTATTTTAAAAATCTTACTTAAAACTTTTAAAAACATAGACAGGTACCCCTTTAACACTTTACTGTACCCAAATCTTACTACCTTCTTCAGATGTAATTATGTTTAACAGTTTGGTATATTTCCTTCCTGAATTTCTCCTATAAGAAATGCACATATATGCACATATACATATGTATTACATTCTACATTATTGGTTAGAAATTCAAACTTACTAAACATTTTGAAAGATATGAAACATAATAGAAGCAATTGAAATGAATTAAACATAAAATGATGTCCAGCCACTGTAATCAGAATGTGAATTAAAATGAGTTTGACAAAAATTATATTTGTAATATTTTGTGTTGACAAGAGTAGGACCATGCACACTTTAAAAAACTAGTTGGAAATGAAAAAAAATTACAGTTAATTAGAGAGAAATTTGATAGTATTACATTCAGCAAAAATATACAAACTCTGACTCAAAAATACATCATTTTCATGAATCTAGTTCCAGAGGTACTTTCAGATATATATATATATATATAATATATATTCACAGGGCTGTGTACCATTCTTGAAAAGCCTAAAAGTAAACTTTGGAAAACATACATGCTAAGAGTAGACATGTGTGTGTCATTAGGCATGTGTTATTTGAAGCATGAAAGCTTTTAACTTATAAAGTCCAGTTTATCTATTGTTTTCTTTGGTTGCTTGAATTTTGGGTGTCATGTAAGAATCTTTCACCAAAACAAAGATCAGAAAGACTTACTTCTATGTTTTCTTTTAACAGTTCTATAGTTTTTGTTTTTACAGTTAGGTCTTTGGTTAATTTTGAGTTAATTTTTATATGTGATATGAGATAAGGTTCCAACTTAGTTCTTTGGCACAAATTTATTGTCAGTTCATTTCAGTCACTCAGCTGTGTTTGACTCCTTGTGACATCATGGACTGCAATACGCCAGGCTTCCCTGTTCATCACCAACTCCCAGAGCTTACTCAAACTCATGTCCATTGAGTCAGTGATGCCATCCAGCCATCTAATCTGTTATCCCCTTCTCCTCCCACCTTCAATCTTTCCCAGCATCAGGGTCTTTTCCAACGAGTCAGTTCTTTGAATCAGGTGACCGAATTAGTGGAGTTTCAGTGTCAGCATCAGCCCTTCCAATGAATAATCAGGACTGATCTCCTTTAGGATGGACTGTGGTTGGATCTCCTTGCAGTCCAGGGGACTCTCAAGAGTCTTCTCCAACACCACAGTCCAAAAGCATCAATTCTTCGGCGCTCAGCTTTCTTCACAGTCCAACTCTTATCCATACATGACCACTGGAAAAAATCATAGCTTTAACCTGACGGATCTTTGTTGGCTAAGTAATATCTCTGCTTTTTAATATGCTGTCTAGTTTTATCATACCTTTTCTTCCAAGAAACAAGTGTCTTTTAATTTTATGGCTGCAGTCACAATCTGCAGTGATTTTGGAGCCCAAGAAAACAGTCTCTCACCGTTTCCATTGTTTCCCCATTTATTTGTCATAAAGTGATGGGATTGGATGCCATGATGTTAGTTTTCTGAATGTTTTGTTTTAAGCCAACTTTTTCACCCCCTCATTCACTTTCATCAGGGTTTTTAGTCCTTCACTTTCTGCCATAAGGGCAGTGTCATCTGCATATCTGAGGTAATTGATATTTCTGGCAGCAATCTTGATTCCAGCTTGTGCTTCCAAATTTATTGTGCCTCCAGTATAATATTGAATAAAAGTGGCAAGAGCAGACATCCTTGTCTTTTCTCTGATCTTAAAGGAAAAGCATCTACTCTTTCACCATTAAGTAAGTTGTTAGCAGTGGGTTTTTATAGACACCATTAATTATTTTGAAGATATTCATCTCTAGTCATAGTTTGATGAATGTTTTATAGCAAAAAGATGTTAAGTTTTGCCAAATGTTTTTTTCTGCATCTTTTGAGAAAATCATGTGATGTTTTTAAATTCTATTATTGATATAATATACTGTATTAATTTATTTTATGATGTTAAATCAACATTGCACCCCAGGGATAAATTTCACTTGGTTATAATACATAATTCCCTTTATGTGTTGATGGATTTGGCTTGCTGATATTTCAAGGAATTTAGCATTTATATTTGTATGAGATGTCGGTCTGTGATTTTCTTGTGATATCTTTGGTTTTCATGGTTATTTTATTTTATATATTAAAATAAAAAGAGTATAAAATATTATAAAAATAAATTAGAGGTTAGTGAGCATAGAATTTATGTCAAGAATTCTAGTCATCACTTGTACAGATATTTAAGCTCACCATTCTAAAATCAATGGTTTTTTTCCGTTATTAAAATTTTTTTAAGAAAAAGAAAACAAAAGGAAAATAGGAGAATAAAATCTCAAGGTTTTGAGAGGTTAATAAACTTGGTCAAAGTCACAATGTTAGTTCTAGGTCAATGTAGTCTTAAGCTTGTCTTCAAAGCCTATGTGCTTAATATGAGTAGATCAAAATAAGTAACTATTTAATATTTGTTTACTCAGATAAACATTACTTAATACGTGTTCAGTTCAGTTCAGTCACTCAGTTGTGTCCGACTCTTCGTGACCCCATGAATTGCAGAACACCAGGCCTCCCTGTCCATCACGATCTCCCAGAGTTCACTCAGACTCATGTTCATTGAGTCAGTGATGCCATCTAGCCATCTCATCCTCTGTCGTCTCTTTCTCCTCCTGACCCCAATCCTTCCCAGTATCAGAGTCTTTTCCAATGAGTCAACTCTTCCCATGAGGTGGCCAAAATACTGGAGTTTCAGCTTTAGCATCATTCCTTCCAAAGAAATCCCAGGGCTGAT
Source organism: Nanger dama (assembly GCA_917880005.1). Lineage (NCBI taxonomy): Eukaryota > Metazoa > Chordata > Mammalia > Artiodactyla > Bovidae > Nanger > Nanger dama. Next base: position 19,792,668 of record CAKJTW010000025.1, on the reverse strand, counting down.
CTCCTTGCAGTCCAAGGGACTCTCAAGAGTCTTCTCCAACACCACAGTTCAAAAGCATCAGTTCTTCAGTGCTCAGCCTTCTTCACAGTCCAACTCTCACATCCATACATGACTACTGGAAAAACCATAGCCTTGACTAGATGGACCTTAGTCAGCAAAGTCATGTCTCTGCTTTTGAATATACTATCTAGGTTGGTCATAACTTTTCTTCCAAGGAGTAAGCGTCTTTTAATTTCATGGCTGCAGTCACCATCTGCAGTGATTTTGGAGCCCCAAAAATAAAGTCTGACACTATTTCCACTGTTTCCCCATCTATTTCCCATGAAGTGATGGGACCGGATGCCATGATCTTCGTCTTCTGAATGTTGAGCTTTAAACCAACTTTTTCGCTTTCCTCTTTCGCTTTCATCAAGAGGCTCTTTAGTTCCTCTTCACTTTCTGCCATAAGGGTGGTGCCATCTGTGTATCTGAGGTTATTGATATTTCTCCCGGCAATCTTCATTCCAGCTTGTGTTTCTTCCAGTCCAGCATTTCTTATGATGTACTCTGCTATAAGTTAAATAAACAAGGTGACAGTATATAGCCTTGACATACTCCTTTTCCTATTTGGAACCAGTCTGTTGTTCCATGTCCAGTTCTAACTGTTGCTTCCTGACCTGCATACATATGTGTAGTAATTAGTTAATATTTAACAAATAAATATAGTATTATAACTTATTCTTTGCAATGCTATACTTTTTGAATGTTCTGATTTGGTCTTCTAGTTCTTTTCTCCTTTTTAAACTTTTCTTTAGATTAAAACTCATCTTGAGTTGGTTTTTGATAACACTGGAGTATTTTTCTCTGCCTTATTATCTACAGTGACATTTTTAGAAGTAGTACAAGCTCTTTCTCAGGTATAGATCTTAGTTTTCTGAATGTTGAGCTATAGGCCAACTTTTTCAATCTCCTCTTTCAATTTCTTCAAGAAGCTGCTTAGTTCCTCTTCACTTTCTGCCATAAGAGTGGTGTCATCTGCATATCTGAGGTTATTGATATTTTTCCTGGCAATCTTGATTCCAGCTTGTGCTTTCCCCAGTGTTTCTCATGATGTACTCTGCTGTAAGTTAAATAAGCAGGGTGACAATATACAGCCTTGACGTACTCCTTTTCCTATTTGGAACCAGTCTGTTTTTCCATGTCCAGTTCTAACTGTTGCTTCCGGACCTGCATACCCGTTTCTCAAGAGGCAGGTCAGGCGGTCTGGTATTCCCATCTCTTTCAGAATTTTCCACAGTTTATTGTGATCCACACAGACAAAGGCTGTGGCATAGTCAATAAAGCAGAAATAGATGTTTTTCTGGAACTCTCTTGCTTTTTCCGTGATCCAGCAGATGTTGGCAATTTGATCTCTGGTTCCTCTGCCTTTTCTAAAACCATCTTGAACATCTGGAAGGTTGTGGTTCACGTACTGCTGCAGCCTGGCTTGGAGAATTTTGAGCATTAAGTTACTAGCATGTGAGATGAGTGCAATTGTGCAGTAGTTTGAGCATTCTTTGGCATTGCCTTTTGAGGGAAACAGTATCAGACTTTATTATTTTTTGGCTCCAAATCACTGCAGGTGGTGATTGCCGCCATGAAATTAAAAGACACTTACTCCTTGGAAAGATAGTTATGATAAACCTAGATAGCATATTGAAAATCAGAGATATTACTTTGCCAACAAAGGTCTGTCTAATCAAGGCTATGGTTTTTCCAATGGTCATGTATGGATGTGAGAGTTGGACTGTGAAGAAAGCTGAGCACTGAAGAATTGCTGCTTTTGAATTTTGGTGTTGGAGAAGACTCTTGAGAGTCCCTTGGACTGCAAGGAGATCCAACCAGTCCATTCTAAGAGAGATCAGTCCTAGGTGTTATTGGAAGGACTGATGCTGAAGCTGAAACTCCTGTACTTTGGCCACCTCATGCGAAGAGTTGACTCATTGGAAAAGACCCTAATGTTTGGAGGGATTGGGGGTAGGAGGAGAGGGAGATGACAGAAGATGAGATGGCTGGATGGCATCACTAACTCAGTTGACATGAATTTGATTGAACTCAGGGATTTGGTCATGGACAGAGAAGCCTGGTGTGCTGTAATTCATGTGGTCACAAAGAGTCGGACATGGCTGTATGACTGAACTGAACTGAACTGGTACAGATGTCAATGCAATTTCATACATATAGAGTTAGTTGTACAAGGTCATTGGCAGGGTAGAATCACATTACTTCCCTAGCAAAGTGTTATACATAAGAGTTGGAAATGTAAAATCACCTAATTTTTTTTTTTTTCTGAATAGGCACACCGTTAAGCTTTTTTCTGGTTAAGTGATTTATGAATTTCAAGGTGTCTGTATTAGAGTGGAACAAACACTGTAGCAGAGGGATGATATATTCCTATTCAAACAAACCAATTGTAAAAAGGTAATCATGAAAATTTTACTAAGGACTTGGTGTATAAATATATTAGTGAATTATTTTAAATTTTCTAATTGTTACAAAGACATATTGGTTGTATAAGGAAATGTTCATCTTTTTTAGAAATTTGTTCTAATTTTGTGAAACTGAAAGTATTAGTTGCTCAGTCATGCCTGACTCTTTGCATTCCATGAACTGTAGCTTGTGTGGCTCCTCTGTCCATGGGACTCTTCAGGCAAGAATACTGGAGGGAGTTGCCATTCTCTTCTCCAGGAGATATCCCCAACCCAGGGATCGAACCTGAGTCTTTGGAGTTGCAGGTAGGTTCTTTACTGTCTGACTCACCCATTTTAACAGTCATTTAAGAAACAAAGGGGATTTCCTGATCTTCCAGTGGTCAAGAATCCATCTGCCAATGCAGGGGACACAAGTTTGACCTTTGGTCTGGGGAGATTCCACATGCCATGGGGCAACTAAGCCCTGGGTGCCACAACTGCTAAGCACACACTTCAAAGCCAGTGAGCTGGACTGAGCTCACATAACACAACCACTGAAGCCCCCCAGGCCTAGAGCCTATGCTCCCTAACAAGAGAAGCCACTGCAATTAGTGGCTGCACACCAGAACGAGAGTAGCCCTGCTCACTGCAACTAGAGGAAGCTCACACCCAGCAATGAAGCCACAGCACAGCCCAAAATAAAGAAATAATTTTTAAAGAAACAAAGTGACCTTGATGCAAGAAAGACTATCAGTTTATAAATGTGGAATATGAATAGTGGTTAAATGAAGGCTAATTCCTATGTTCTGGACATATTTTTAAATATTCATAATTAATGATAACAAATTCATGATTTTAGGGCTCAGATTTTTTACTCATAGGATAGAGACTGTAGTAATTGTTACAGTGAGGATTGAAAGAGAAAATATTAGTATTTGAATAAGCATTCTCAAATTTTTTTATGTGAAAATATAGTTTTATTTTTAAATATTCTTTTAAAAATTATTATTTTAATTGAAGAATAATTACTTTACAATACTGTGATTTTTTTTTTTTGCCATACATCAATAGGAATTGGCCATAGGTATACATGTATCACCCTGTCCTGAACCCACCTCCCATCTCCCTCCCCATCCTATCCCTCTAGGTTGTCCCAGAGCACTGGTTTTGGGAAGTACCCTCAAGTTTTATTAGATTGGTAGAAAAGTAATTGCAGTTTTCCATTGTTGAATTTTGCTATTTGACACTGGAATGCATTCTTAAATAAATGTGGTTATGTTATACATCATTTTAATGTGCTTTTCTTGCCTTTTTTTTTTTTTTTTTTTGCTAATGACTTATTACTTGCTGTTTATTTTATATGTATATTAGACTGAGGAAAAAATGTTAGACAAAAAGTAAATTCAAGCAATTTTCTTATTAGAGTTCAAAATCAGTCATAAAGCAGCAGAGACAACTCACAACATTAACAATGCATTTGGCCCAGGAACCGCGAATGAACATATAGTGCAGTGATGATTCAAGAAATTTTGCAAAGGAGATGAGAATCTTGAAGAGCACAGTGGCTGGTCATTAGAAGTTGATAATGACCAGTTGAGAGCTCTTATTGAAGCTGGTCTCTTACAACTATGAGAAGTTGCTAAAGAACTCAACACTGACCATTCTATGATTGTTCAGCATTTGAAGCAGTTTGGAAAAGGAGAACACTTTCAGGATGGAGTCAAAAGAGATGTGGCATTAGGACAAGTCAGAGGGACTACAGTCATGAGTAGGATCAAGTGTGTGATTGCTAGCATGAAGATGGAGTATGCAATATGAAATGAGAAAAGGAGCTGATTTTAAACAGGGGAGAGATGCTTCTGGCTAAAAACCAGCAAGGAGGCAGGGGGCCACAGCTTTGTTACCACAAAGAACTGAATCTGCCAGTAACTGAATGTGCTTAGAAGCAGACTCTTCCCAGAGTCTCCTGGTAAGAGCCCAGAGGCAATATGGCTTGTTGATTTCAGCCTTGAGAAAGTCAGAGCAGAGCCTATGTTGACTTCTGACCTACAGAACTGTAAAGTAATAAATTTGTTTTGTTATATACCACTAAGGTTCTGGTAATAAGATATGGTAGCAATGGAAAATTAATAAACTGTTCATTTTGAAAATACATATTTAGACAAGTTTTCCTTTAGATTTTAGAGTGACTGGGTCTCTTTCTTTTGGCAGTATTTTCCTGGAATTATTGTGTGTGTGTGTGTGTGTGTGTGTGTGTGTGTGTGTGTGTGTGTATTTGCATGTGTTATTTCTCACCATCTAATACATAAGAACTCTAGGGAGAATTTTTCAAGAAGGCTATTTACTAAACTTCTAGTTTAAGTGTTAGAAAAAAGCGGTTAAAAGTAAAAACAGAAGCAGAGTCACAGATACAAAGAACAAACTAGTGGTTGCCAGACAGGACAGTTGGGGAGGTATAAAATAAAGATTAAGAGGTACAAACTACCAGTTATAAAATAAATATTTCAAACAAATATAATATATAGCACAGGGAATATAGAATATTTTATAGTAATTTTGTATAATGTGTAATCAATAACAATAGAATAACTGTTTTACACCAGAAACTAACATACTATTTTTACTCAGCTTCAGTAATGTCTGACTCTTTGTGACCGTACAGACTATAGCCCACCAGTCCCCTCAGTCCATGAGATTCTCCAGGCAAGAATACTGGAACGGGTTGCCATGCCCTCCTCCAGGCATCTTCCTGATGCAGGATTGAACCCACATCTTCTGCACTGCACATGGATTCTTTACCCACTGAGCCACCAACTGCACTTCAATTGAAAAAAAAAAGTAACCCTTGATACCATATAAAATGTGCCTAACTCACTATGATCTAGGGTCCACATAAAGGTTTTGAGACTACAGTGATAAGTAAAATGTTAGGAATAGCATTTGTGCTATTTTTATATAGCAAAAACTCCAGTATTCTTACCTGGAGAATCTCCTGGACAGAGAAGCCTGGTCGTCTATAGCCTATAAGGTTGTAAAGAGTCCAACACAACTGAAGCAACTGAGCATTCATGTAGTTGAGTCAAAATAGTACATTAGTTTCAGGTGTACAACAGTTATTCTGGAATCTTTCTGTTACACATTTCACTTTGGAATCTGAATTAGTAGTAGGTTGCTGATTGAAGACTTAGAATTGAACTCCTAGTCATCTTTCTCTCAGTGCTTTAAACATACACAGATTTTGCTCTCATTGAAAAATCTAAAATTCTATTTTTTAAGATCAACTATCTCTACTCCCTCGTATCTTTTATGGTAAAATATTTATTAACACACAAAGAGAAGGAAAAACAAAATATTGTTCAGGAAATCACTCATTTGCCCTTGGTGTGCTGTTTCTTTATAAAGTAACTGAAAATGCCACAAACTACTTAGAAATCCATTCCTGAAATCTTAAGTACAAGGGATAAAAGGAGTGTGTGAGTGATGTGTGTCTGTGTGACATGTATCTGTGAGACAAACTTGTCAATTAGAATGTAATTTCTAAAATAACTCATTTTTACTGATAGTTTCTAATGAAGAAACTGCATAAAGGAAAATTAAAGTTTTTGAAATTATAATAATGAGTTTAATTTAACCTGTAACTCAAAGGAAATTAAACATTTTGAAACATTATTATTACTGATAATTGCAACCAAGAAGTAAATATGTTTTAAATTATTTTATATGATGTTCATTATTCCAGGCATTTTGAAAGGAAAGAGAAGCACAATGAAGTGTAGGGAAAAAAACTAAAGTTTATGAAATAGATTATTTTATTCAATTTTTAAATAATTTGCATTCAGTAAGTCTCATCTACTAATGAGGAACACAGTTTATAGTAAATCAGACCTTTCCCAAAGTTATATAATTTTCAGCAGTAAAAGTGGGACTCAGTTCTATGCTGATGGTCATTTAAATTAATGCTTTATACAGATGAGACTTGGTTTGTCACTTTTATAAAACTCAAATTCAGTTCTTAATATAAGTTTAAATAAAACCCCAAGAGTATAATGTTTAAAACAAGAAAAAGGAAGAATATAATTCAGTGCTATATACCTACTCATTATTTATCTACAGATTCATCCATATAACAAATTTTAGTTGATTACCTATTACTCTGGTCTCTCTTTAAGCATTAGGATAAAATAGAGAATAAGACAGACAAATTCTCTCTCACATTGAGATTATATTCTGGTGGGGGAATCAGACAATGAAGATAATAAAAGGAGTCCTTAAAATATACCTCTATATTGGACCTAAGAAGAAAAATCAAGCAAGTGTATCAATCAGAATAACAATAGTAGTAAAGTACCTGTAAAACCATAGTAGTTTACAACCCAAAGAATTATTTCTTACTCATTCTACCAGTCTCTCATGTGTAGCCAGGAGAACTCTGCTCTCTACAGTTAGAATTCAGAATGATTACATGGCCACCACCTCAAATATTGGTGTATAAAATGTTCACTTCAAACACTGGTGTAGAAAATGTTTAAGTAGAAAGAGTTCTTAGAAATGTCTTATAAAACCAATTAAATCTTCTGTCCTAGATGTAAATGTATTAATTTCATAACACATTGGCCAGAGGTCATATACCAACAAAACAAGTTTCCAGGAAATGAAAGAAAGTAAAAGTGAAAGTCGCTCCATTGTGTCTGACTCTTTGCAACCCATAGACTGTATGAGGTGAGGTGAAGTCACTCAGTCGTGTCCGACTCTTTACGACCCCGTGGACTGTAACCTACTAGGCTTCTCTGTCCATGGGATTCTCCAGGCAAGAATATTGGAGTGAATTGCCATTTCCTTCTCCAGGGGATCTTTCCAACCCAGGGATCAAACCCAGGTCTCCTGCATTGGAGGCAGACACTTTAACCTCTGTATAGTCCATGGAATTCTCCAGGCCAGAATACTGGAGTAGGTAGCCTTTCTCTTCTCCAGGGGATCTTCCCAACCCAGGGATCAACCCACGTCTCCCACATTACAGGCAGATTCTTTACCAGCTGAGCCACAAGGGAAGCCCAGGAATACTGGAGTGGATAGCCTATCCTTTCTCCAGGGGATCTTCCTGACTCAGGAACTGAACTAGGGTCTCCAGGAAGTACAATGTTTCAAATAATGGAAATGGGAAGAATTGGAAACTTATTGTTGAATGTTGTACCCCTAAAAGATGTGCTGAAACCCTAACCCCTGGTACTTGTGAATGTGATCTTGTATGGAAATGGAGCCTTTGCAGATATCAAGTTAAGATAAAAACCATAAGGATGGACCCTAATCCATTATGACTGGTGTCCTCATAAGAAGAGTATAACATGGACACAGTGACACACAGAGAAACACTACATGAAGATTGTGGCAGATACTGGAACTGATACATCTATAAGACAAAGAATGATGAGAGTTGCCAGCTATCAGCACACAGAGAGAGACATTAGAACAGTTTCCCTCAGAGCTCTCAGAAAGAAACAAGGCTGAAGATACCTTCAGTTCACACTGCTAGTCTCCGAAAGTAAGAGACAACACATTTCTGTGTGGTAAGCCACCTACTTTGTGGGTGCTTTGTTATTAGCAGCCTTATAAAACTAAACAAGTACTAATGATTACCTAAAAGATATAATGCTGGGTGGTTAATGTGCAACAAGAGAAATTCTGTCTAAGAAGGTGCTATTTGAGCAGGAACATGAAACAGAAGGAGTTTCCTGGTGAATCAAATGGTAAAGAATCTACCTGCAATGCGGGAGAACTGGGTTCAATCCCAGGGTTGGAAAGATCCCCTGGAGGAGGGCATGGCAACCCACTCTAGTATTCTTATCTAAAGCATCCCCATAGACAGAGGAGCCTGGCAGGCTACAAGACCAGGGGGAACAGAGAGGTAGACATGACTGATTAACTGAGCACATGAAACAGAAATGCAAAAAAGTGAGGGGGTGAGCAATATTAAATCTGAGGAAACATGCACTCAGTGTCAGTTACTTTGACTTTCATGTTACATAAGTCTTGACATACAAAAAACAACTTGAATCCATAAACTACATACTAAGAAACAAGGATTTTTCTAGGACTTAATAGACTTGTAAATTCCAGGAGGGCTTAGGAGAGACATTATATTTGTCTTGCTTTTCTATCTACTATCGTCCTTGAGTTACTGCTGGTAAATTTTCAGTCAATCAGTCATGTCTGACTCTTTGCAACCCCATGGACTGCAGCTTGCCAGGCTTCCCTGCCCATCACCAACTCCTGGAGCTTACTCAGACTCATGTCCATTGAGTGGGTCATGACATCCAATCATCTCATCCTCTGTTGTCCCCTTCTCCTCCCACCTTCAGTCTTGCCCAGCATCAAGGTCTTTTTCAGTGAGTTAGTTCTTTGCTTCAGGTGGCCAAAATATTGGAGTTTCAGCTTCTGCATCAGTCCTTCCAATGAATATTCAGGACTGGTTTCCTTTAGGATGGACTGGTTGGTTCTCCTTGCAGTCCAAGGGACTCTCAAGAGTCTTCTCCAACACAAGAGTTCAAAAGCATCAATACTTCAGCGCTCAGCTTTCTTTACAGTCCAATTCTTACATCCATCCATGTCCAGTTCTAACCGTTGTTTCCTGACTTGCTTAAAGAATTCTTAAGAGGCAATTCAGGTGGTCTGGTATTCCCAATTCTTGAAGAATTTCCAGAGTTTGTTGTGATCCACACAGTCAAAGGCTTTGACATAGTCAATAAAGCAGAAATAGATGTATTTCTGGAACTCTCTTGTATTCTCTATGAAACAATAGATGTTGGAAATTTGATCTCTGGTTCTTCTGCCTTTTCTAAATCCAGGTTGAACATCTGGAAGTTCATGGTTCACATACTGTTGAAGCCTGGCTTGGAGAATTTTGAGCATTACAAGCCTGTGAGATCAGAGAAGGCAATGGCAACCCACTCCAGTACTCCTGGCTGGAAAATCCCATGGATGGAGGAGCATGGTAGGCTGCAGTCCATGGGGTCGCTAGGAGTTGGACACGAGGGAGCAACTTCACTTTCACTTTTAACTTTCATGCATTGGAGAAGGAAATGGCAACCCACTCCAGTGTTCTTGCCTGGAGAATCCCAGGGACAGGGGAGCCTGGTGGGCTGCCATCTATGGGGTCGCACAGAGTCAGACACGACTGAAGCAACTTAGCAGCAGCAGCCTGTGAGATGAGTACAATTCTGTGGTAGTATGAGCTTTCTTTGGCATTGCCTTTCTTTGGAATTGGAATGAAAACTGACCTTTTCCAATCCTGTGGCCACTGCTGAGGTTTCCAAATTTGCTGGCATATTGAATGTAGCCCTTTCACAGCACCATCTTTCAGGATTTGAAATAGCTCAACTGAATTCCATCACCTCCACTAGCTTTGTTCATAGTGATGCTTCCTAAGGCCCACTTGAGTTCACATTCCAGGATCTCTGGCTCTAGGTGAGTGATCACACCATCCTGATTATCTGGGTCATGAAGATCTTTTTTGTACAGTTCTTCTTGGACTGCAAGGAGATCCAACCAGTCCATTTTAAAGGAGATCAGCCCTGGGTGTTCACTGGAAGGACTGATGCTAAAGCTGAAACTCCAATACTTTGGCCATCTCATGCGAAGAGTTGACTCATTGGTAAAGACTCTGATGCTGGGAGGGATTGGGTGTAGGAAGAGAAGGGGACAACAGAGGATGAGATGGCTGGATGGCATCACCGACTTGAAGGACAAGAGTCTGAGTGACTTCTGGGAGTTGGTGATGGACAGGGAGGCCTGGCGTGCTGCAATTCATGGCGTCCCAAAGAGTCCGATACAACCGAGCAACTGAGCTGAACATAACTCTGTGTATTCTTGCTACCTCTTAATATCTTCCACTTCTGTTAGGTCCACACCACTTCTGTCTTTTATTGTGCCCATCTTTGCATGAAATATTCCCTTGGTTGTCTTCCCATTTTATTGTTTTCCTCTATTTCTTTGCATTGATCACTGAGGATGGTTTTCTTATCTATACTTGCTATTCTTTGGAACACTTCATTCAAATGGGTATATCTTTCCTTTTCCCCTTTGCATTTCACTTCTCTTCTTTTCACAGCTATTTGTAAGGCCTCCTTAGACAACCATTTTGACTTTTTGCATTTCTTTTTCTTTTGGATGGTCTTGATCCCTGCCTCCTGTACAATGTCATGAACCTCCATCCATAGTTCTTCAGGCACTTTGTCTATCAGATCTAATCCCTTAAATCTATTTCTCACTTCCACTGTATATTCATAAGCGATTTGATTTAGGTCATACCTGAATGGTCTAGTGGTTTTCTCCACTTGCTTAAATTTCAGTCTGAATTTGGTAATCAGGAGTTCCTGATCTGAGCCACAAGTCAGCTCCTGGTCTTGTTTTTGCTGACTGTATAAAGCTTCTCCATCTTTGGCTGCAAAGAATATAATCAATCTGATTTCAGCATTGATCATCTGGTGATGTCCATGTGTAGAGTCTTCTCTTGTGTTGTTGGAAGAGGGTGTTTGCTATGACTAATGCGTTCTCTTGGCAGAACTCTCATTAGATTTTGCCCTACTTCATTCTGTAATCCAAGGCCAAATTTGCCTGTTATTCCTGTTATTTCTTGACTTCCTACTTTTCCATTCCAGACTCCTGTGATGAAAAGGACATATTTTTTGGGGTGTTAGTTGTAGAAGGTTTTCTAGGTCTTCATAGAACTGTTCGACTTTAGCTTCTTCAGCATTACTGGTTGGGGCATAGACTTGGATGACTGTGATATTGAATGGTTTGCCTTGGAAATTAACAGAGTTCATTCTGTCGTGTTTGTGATTGCATCCAAGTAATGATTTTGGACTCTTTTGTTGACTGTAATGTCTACTCCATTTCTTCTAAGGGATTCTTGGCCACAGTAGTAGATATAATGGTCATCTGAGTTAAATTCACCCATTCCAGTACACTTTAGTATTAGAGGCCAATTATTGAATACTTAAATCAAAGGACTCTATCAGTATGAAGTAGAAGGAAACTGTAGTTTTGAAATTTCAGTCTAGGTATTTACCAAATGCTGTTTTCAACCAAGTAGTCCTTTTAACAAGAGAAATATCCTCATCTACTCTTTAACAGGATAAGTTCAATTTTAGATATTGTTGTTGTTCAGGTGCTAAGTCACATCTGACTCTTTGTGACCCCATGGACTACAGCACACCAGGGTCCCCTATCCTTCACTATCTCCTGGAGTTAGCTCAAATTCATGTCCATTGAGTTGGTGATGCTATCTAACCATCTCATCCTCTGCCATCCCCTTCTCCTTTTTCTTTTTTGTTTTTTTTTTCCCAGCATCAGGATCTTTTTAAATGTGTCAACTCTTTGCACTCTTTAACAGAATAAGTTTGATTTTAGATATATTTTGTTTTAATTATCTTTGAGCTAGAAGGTTAAAATAGCTTTAATTAAGATCTTAATTTGTATTTCACTAAAAAATACTCTGCAAAAGTCATTAAAATATAACTCCTGGGTTTGAGAAGAGCAGATTAAAGGATGATTAAGATATAAATCACATAATTTACCAATGGAAAATACTGTATTTTCTATTATGTTCTTTCAGGTCTAGGAGGAAAATCTCCTACATTAATTTTAAGTCTCAAGCTGAGGTTAACTACCCTACTTGGTGAGCAATGGAGCAAGTTAAATCATCAAGTTATATGGTTATAATTTCCTGAAGGTCATTTTCCTCAAACACTGATAAAAAAAAATTAGGAAAATCTATGAACATGTTTTTAATTTTAACAAAATTATGATATACAATGTTCTCAGGAAGGGTTGTAGTTTTCTCAAAAGTAGAAAAAATAAATTATGGGAAGTAACTGGAAATTTTCCTCATTTGTTATCAGATATTTCATGTCATTTATTTTGATACAAATGCAGCATAGTACCTTAGCAAGCACATGATCACCAGTTAGCTCAGTTAGTGCTGGCCAGCTAAGGAATATAATTTGGAATTATAATTGTTCCTCATCCCTGTGGCAGCCAGCACAGTTTTTTTTTTCTTTTTGTTTTAATGAGTCTGTCTACTTATGAGCTAGTGTGTGTGTCTTTTTAATTCCATTTATATGCAAAAAAAGTTTCCAGAAATTATTTTAATAACCTGTTTCAATCTAAAAGCTAAGTTTAGTGTGCAAGTACTTTCTGCTTAAGAATCTTCCATGAGAGAAACTTTTTTGGTGAGTTTGTATGATTTTTAGTGTCAATTCTTATTTTAATTTTTAAACTTTTTATTTTTACTATTATACACTAAACTGAGATCTTCTAGAAAGAATTTGACTTTTTAAAAAAATTTCCTTAAAAGTCATTTTAAGATATGCTGTATGGAATGAAATGTGGGGTATTGGTAAATCCCCAGACTGTGCAGAATGCAATATGTCCTAACTTAAAAAAGAAGCAGTAAAAGGTGGGGACAAAGAACCTTCATTTTTCAAAAAAAAAAAAAAAGCTCAAGATGACCATTTATTTCTTCTAAATCTTATATTTATACTTTCCAAAGAGCTTGATGATTGACAAAGATAGATAGATAGACTGTCACTCAGCACATGGGTTTTGGGAGGACATATTAGCACTTTAGAAAAAATTAGATGAGAAACGTAAGCACTGATGGCCTCTATCCTTGGCAGACTCAATGATGAGAATGGTACTCAAATCATTCCCACCACACGTTGAAAACATCTGCTCTTTCTTTTAAAGTACAGTTAATAGGGCAATTAAACTGGGAACAGGTGAAATGGGTAATGATACAGAAAGCTTGTTCTAGATCAGTGTAAATGTTCTCATCTAGGGTAAAATACAAATCGTCTTGAAAACAGGGTTGAATTCTTATTATCTGTCAAGGACAAACACTGTTCCCAAAGTTGACTTGTTTAGCAGATATTATTTGAGACTAAAAGCAGTAAATATTTTATCTATATATTTATATACATTATATCTATATATATATATATATTTATCTGAATATTTTATCTATATATTATTATTGGACTTCCCTGGTGGCTCAGGTGGTAAAGCATCTGCCTACAGTGCAGGGCATCCGGGTTTGATCCCTGGGTTGAGAAGATCCTCTGGAGAAGGAAATGGCAAGCCACTCCAGTACTCTTGCCTGGAAAATCCCATGGATAGAGGAGCCTGGTAGGCTACAGTCCATGGGGTCACAAAGTCAAACACCACGGAGTGACTTCACTTCACTTCACTTTACTTTTACTTTACATATTAGAACTTTTACTATTTATACATATAAAACATTTATTGAGACCTATTTTATGGAGAAGGCAATGGCACCCCACTCCAGTACTCTTGCCTGGAAAATCCCATGGACGGAGGAGCCTGGTAGGCTGCAGTCCATGGGGTTGCTAGGAGTCGGACACGACTGAGGGACTTCACTTTCTTTTTCACTTTCATGCATTGGAGAAGGAAATAGCAACCCACTCGAGTGTTCTTGCCTGGAAAATCCCAGGGACGGGGGAGCCTGGTGGGCTGCCATCTATGGGGTCGCACAAAGTCGGACACAACTGAAGCTACTTAGCAGCAGCAGCAGCAGCAGCATTTTATGCCAGACACTGTCCCACAAACTGAAATGAAACTTGCACTGGAAGGAGAGATCTGTTCTTAGGCACTATTAATGGAATTCAATTAATTAGCCAGGGTTCAAGTTTATAGCATTCATGGAGTTATAAAAAGCACCATCATCAATAACTTTTATTCTTGGTTCAGATTTTTTCCCCTCAAAATCATAAGCACTCTTCCATTTACTTCTTTCAGTTAGAGAAGACATAAACCTAATTTGTGCTATTTTGTAGACAAGCCATGTTTTGGTGTATAAATATTTTTCTTCCTTTGTGGTTTAAATATTGTTACAAAAAAAAAGCAAAAAATAGACAACACTGGATCAGAGATCCCTTCATCTTATCACATGACACTAGTAACTTGACCTCAAAAGCAGTTAATGCAACCACCAATATTGGTAACATAAAAACATTTTAATATATCACATCTCTGTAGTAGCATCTTGAGCTCCTTTCTTTAGGTAATTTTCCTAATATAGCTTATAAAGCAGTGATTTAAATGCTGCTGTTTATATCCACATATTCGCATATGTCTGAGTTCTCAAAATACATAATGATGTCAGAACAGAGCAGATAAATTGTCTGCATGTTAAATCTGATATGGAGTGTCAGCGCCCTTTAATTCAGCACTATTTCCTAAAATTGAAAAGACTGTATACAGTGTTATTGTTATATTAACTGAGACAGGTAAGTAATTTTCCCCTGTGGTAAGTAATGTAAATCATTACTTTGAAAATCAAAAAGCACATATATAATATGGGAAAATTTGCATGATTTTTAAAAGGGAAAATATGAGCTAGGCCAGGCAGCTTGGGTTATGCCCTCAGATTCTCTGGAGAATAGTTTCTGTTTTGCCATTAAAGTATTTCTTTGAAAAAAATTTCAGAATTGTGTTAATTAAGAGCAGTAGACAGTTATCATAAGGAATTCCATAGACATTTGTATTTAACTCACCTCATTTTATCAGTTTCTTTGCTCTTCTTGAGCTGAAGTTGGTCCTCCTGTCTTTATAGCGTTTCAGGTCATTGGGAGGACAGAATTTAACCTGCAGGTGAAAATGATCTGCTACTGCGCCAGTGAATCAAGGCCAGCTCTACCTTCTTTTTCAAATCACTTGGCGTTTCACAGGTTCTGTGGAGAGGCCTGGAAATGGCCTGACTGCACTATGGGACGCATAAGAGTTTATTTGACTCTGGCACTCAACTTTCACTACTGTGGTTGAATTTTTTCCAGCAAGCCAGATGGTACTGGATTATATAGATCATAAAGAATAATTGGTATGTAATCATTCACCTAATGCCTTTTTACTCTTATTTTTCATGGGACACAAAGATTGGTGCTTCTATCATAATATAGAAATTAGACTTATGAAGACAGAGGAAATGCCCTTTACCTGCTCTGAATCAGAATGAGGGATTAAGCGGGAATGAAGGAATGTTCTGAAGAGTCTGTTTATGTATTTCTAAAGAGTTTATTTTCCCACTGTAGAGGTGTTTCAGTCAATCAGTCAATACTCTCTGGACTGGTAAAAGTAGATTAAGAAGATGGTGAACAGGCAAAGAACTCATTCATTTTGTCTTTATTTATTCCTTCTTAAAAGAATATTTAGCAGTCTAATCTTCCTGAAAGCATCTCTCTATATCAACAAATATTTATTAAACATCTTTCAAGGAATGATTCTGTGGCTTATTATGACAAATCAAACATTTCCTTACCTTCAGAAGCTTGGAATCTAGTGAGGAAGACAGATATGTGCACAGTTAGGTTCAATAAATAGTAAGAGACTTGTCCAAGGTCCAGTGCAGCCTTGTGTTGGGGGATTAATTCCATCTAGACCTAAAGCCAAAAAAAGGCTTTATATGGTAGAGCAGCACCATCCATACAACTTTCTGCAACGATGATATTCTGGTTGCATTGTCCAGTAAAAGAGCCACATGTGACAACTGAGCATTTTTAAAATGTGCTATTATGACAGAAAAACTGAGATTTTAAGTTCATTTAATCTTACCTAATGTACATTTAAATTTAAGCAGCCACAAGTGGCTCATAGCTACTATATTTGGCAGGGCAGTGAAGGAAGATACTTTATGAGTTGAGTTATTTTTGTCTTTATTCTTTGTTATATTTTTATTCTATAAGTATATTTTTGAGGTGTGGGTAGAACTCTCAAATGAAAAGGAATAAATAGTTCACTCCCATTTAAAAAAGCATGTCCTCTCTTTAGCTTGATGAAAGAGGTTTAATGACTAAGAACTATGTTGAATCTCACTCTTTTAATTCACTTCACCTTTGGCCTTCCCAGGTGGTGCTAGTGGTAAAGAACCTGCCTACCAATACAAGATAAGAGATTCAGCTTCGATCCCTGGGTTGGGAAGATCCTCTGGAGAAGGGAATGGCAACCCACTCCAGTATTTCTGCCTGGAGCATCCCATGGACACAGGAGCCTGGTGGGCTACAGTCTGTGAGGTCACAAAGAGTCAGATAACTAAAGCAACTTAGCAAACATGTATGGGGATATTCAAATTCCAGGTACCTGGTTTTGCTTAGTTCCGTATAGGATAGCCAGGTCACTAGATGAGGAATGATTTCAGGATTCTTTGTTTACCATAGCAACAAGCTTGCAAGTTTCTTGGGGGTGATAGATACGGAGAAATTATTTTTTAAAATTGAAGATATTTGTAATCTGAAGAGAAAAGAATTCCTAAAAACTGGAAATTAGGTATTACATATGACTCCTCTTAAAATTCAATGTCAAATGTCATATTTTTATTGCTTATGAAGTTAACAGAGAAGGCAATGGCGCCCCACTCCAGCACTCTTGCATGGAAAATCCCATGGACAGAGGAGCCTGCTGGTGGGCTGCCGTCCAGGGGGTCGCTAAGAGTCGGACACAGCTGAACAACTTCACTTTCATTTTTCACTTTCATACATTGGAGAGGAAATGTCAACCCACTCCAATGTTCTTGCCTGGAGAATCCCAGGGATGGCGGAGCCTGGTGGGCTGCCGTCTATGAGGTCACACAGAGTCGGATACAACTGAAGTGACTTAGCAACAGCACCAGCATGAAGTTAAAAATTTTTCTTTAGGTTTATTGGACTTTTGTATCCCTGCTTTTCTGAAAATGTCCTCGAATTTTATCCCATTGCTCAATTTGCATACATTTATTCAAATGTAAGGACTTTACAATTTTGAGACATTATCCTTTGTCATATACATTGCAGATATGTTTGCAGTTTGAGCTTACATTTTGTCAATGGTACATTTTTTGGCAATAAAATATTTTAAAATTTACCTAGTGTTTGTTGGTCTATTTACCTTGGTTTATAAAATTTTCTTCCCCTGTCTGTTGTCATACTTAGACATGGTATACTATACCAAGATTAGATTTCTTTTATAATATTTGCTTCCAGAAACGCTTACATTTGTTACATTTAAAGCTTTAATTTTTCTGGCATTTACTATTATGTATGATGTGCAATGTGAATCTAATGTTACTTTTCTCTCTGAATGGCTAGCTGTTTGTCCCGGAAGCATTCATTAAGACATCCATCATTTTCTCCAATCTGATATAAAATGTCACCTTTACCATAAGCTGTTTAAAATAGTTTTGTATTTTCTGTCTTGTTTTATTGATCTGCCTTTTTCCCCTGAACCAGATGCCACAGTGTATTCTTTATTCTATGTTTCTCTAAATGTCAGTGTCAAGAGTAAACTGGTATCCTTTCTATCACACTTCTTTAAGATAAGCGGTTCACGTTGCCTTTGTTTTTCCTGCATCATTTCTCTCTCCTCCCCTCATACATACTTTAGTATTCTTTGGATAGAATATGAATTTTTCATTCATTTAAAAATATATTTTTATTATATATTCATTTGAGATTAATTTTTCCATTTACATTAAATTAAGTACTTGTTTGAAAAAAAGTATATCTACCTGTATATATATGTGTGTCTGTATATATGTGCCTCTATATATGTATATGAATATATGAGTGTGTTCATGGGAGAAGGCAATGGCACTCCACTCCAGTACTCTTGCCTGGAAAATCCCAAGGGCGTAGGAGCCTGGTAGGCTACAGTCCATGGGGTCACTAAGAGTCAGACACGATGAGCGACTTCACTTTCACTTTTCCCTTTCATGCATTGGAGAAGGAAATGGCAACCCACTCCAGTGTTCTTGCCTGGAGAATCCCAGGGATGAGGGAGCCTGGTGGGCTGCTGTCTATGGGGTCACACAGAGTCAGACACAACTGAAGCGACTTAGCAGCAGCAGCATACAGATATACATCACACTTTTCTAGATTTCAGTGCTTGTCATAAGTCCTTTTAAACCATTAATTCCCTCCTAATTCTCATACTTTTCTTTCTCTGTTCAAATCTTCATTTTTTTCCAAAATGTATGGAGACTGAGCATATTTTTTTAAGATTTAGTTTTGACTGTGCTGCCCCTTTGTTGCTGTGTCAGTGGGGGCTACTCTTTGTTGTGTTGCCCAGGCCTCTCATTATGGTGTTTCTCTTGATGCAGAGCACAGCCTGTAGGTGCATGGACTTCAGTAGTTGTGGTGTGTGGGCTCAGTAGCTGTAGAGTGTGGGTCTCATTGCTCTGTGGAATGTGGGATCTTCCCAGACCAGGGATCCAATGCAAGTGCCCTGCATTGGCAGGTGGATTTTCAACCACCAGCTCACCAGGGAAGCCACTGAGCATATTTTTAATATTTTCTCATTGAGTAGAGTTGTTCTATTGGCTTCATGTGTGAAATGTAGCTTGGTTTCATTTAACATTCTTGATTCCCATTTTTTTCTATATATGTCTCATATTTAGTGATGCAAAGAAGTAGTATAGAAATAAACCTGATTTGTGTCCTTATATAAATAATGTGTTCATTCTTATCCTTCTTTTCTTTGTGGTTCAAGCGTTATTCTAGGGTTTCCCTGTATATAGTTCTTTATTTAAAATTGATGAGGACTTCCCTGGTGTTCAGTGGTTGCAAATCTGTCTGCCAATATAGGGGACACAGGTTCAATCCCTGCTCCTCCAAGAAGATCTCACATGCTGTGAAACAATTAAGTCTGTGCAACACAACTACTGAGCCCGTGCTCTAGAGCCCAAGTACAGCAGCTGCTGAAGTCCACTCATTCTAGAGCATATGCTCTAAAACAAGAGAGGTCACTGCCACTGCGATGATGAGCTCATGCATCATAACTAAAGAGTAGCCCCACCTCTCACTGCAGCTACATTTTGCACAGCAATGAAGACCCAGTGCAGCCCAAAGTTAAGTACTTAATTTAAAAAATAAAATTGACTTAGGGACTTCCCTGGTGGTCCAGTGGGACAGTGCTTTCAATGCAAGGGGAGTGGGTTTGATTCCTGGCTGGGATTTAAGGCAAAAGAAAAAGAAGTTTAATATTGATTTATCCTGGAATATGACAGATCCTTACACTTTTTATTGATAGTTCTTTTGATGAAGAACTTTTTCATTTATACTTTTGGTTATTTCTTCTATATTTTTTTTCTTATTCTAATAATATCAGATTACTCATATTATGGTTTTCCTTTCATTTTCCTGATTTTATCATCTTATTTCACGTTATTCATTCACATAGAAATTTCATCTGAATTATGACATTATCAAAATTTAAGGTTGATCACTAAATCAACAGTATGAAGAATCAATTCTTTGTTGACTGTCCTTAATGTGTACTTTAATGCTGCTTTCATACAATAACACTGTCTATCAGATAGTTCCAGTGTTTTATACATTTCCATGTGTGAAATTTAATATTATGTAAACTCCCTCCCATAAACATAAAGAGGATATTTTCCCCTCTAATGTAATTGCAATTGTGTTTCCATATACCTCAGCTGTCATAATGCCAGGATCATGCTTGCCATTATAGTTTCTTTGTTTGTTTGCTTAGCAACTGTAATCTTAGATACAACATAATTGCTTTGCTCCTGTTTATTAAAATAATAGACTTTAAAATGTGGTTTTCACATTTAATCTGTTTACAATAGTCATTGAGTATATAACTGAATTTTTATAAACACATGAAATGTTTTCTATTTTGCATGCTTTGCATTCTTTAGGACTTGTTCTTCTTTAGTAATTGTTAGCAATACAGGTTCTGCAGCTAGCTGAAATAGTTTCATACCCTGGATGGGCAGCCAACCAACTGTATGATCTTTATTTTACCTAGGGAGCCTCTCTGTGACTCCATGTGCTCAACTTCACAGTGGGGATAATAACAGAACATACATTTTGGGGCTCTTTTGAGGATCATGCAGTATTCCTTTCTTCATTCACTCAGAAGATATTATTGAGTACCTCCAGCTTACAAGCTGCATTCTAGGCAGCATGCATAGAACATAAACAAAATAGACAAAGTTTCTGTCCTCATGGATTTGCATTTAATTTGTCCTCATTTAATTTGCATCCTGGTGGTAAAAAGATGAATAAACATATAAACAAAATAAATTTAGGAGTGCTTCAAGACCCTTAATTTGCTCACAGATAGGAGAGAGAAATTGATTATATTTTACAATTCCTAGAGAGAGCATCATTTTGAAGTATAAGAGTTTAACCAATATCACCATTATCAGAGTATTTTGTGGTTTTATGCATGACTGTGGAAAGCCTGGATCCCACAGTGCTGACCACTCTTTGTCATGCTATTATATCAGAATAGTGTGTGTGTGTGTGAGAGTGTGAGTGTGAGTTCAGAGGAGCATGAGGTATAACTCTGAGTACTATTCCTCCTAAAAGTGCTTCAAAGAGGACTCTAGAGGCCTCAGTTAGACACTAATAACAATGGTGCAGTTTTCCAAAAAAGAGGAACAGAATATAGTTAGTCAGAGACCTGGGGAGATACACAGGAAAAGACCCTGTATTGGGGATTTAAGGGAATGCAGATGATATGGATAGCTCGCTACTAACTCAAGGGATAACAAATCCATGTAGGTATTCAAAAATAGGTACTCAAAGAGTTGCAATTGTCCAGTGATATGGTTGTAATACAATGTGCATTTCCTGCTAGTGAGTGATTGTTGATGAGTTGTTTGGACAAAAATGAATGTAACTATTAGCAAAGCTGAAGATGATATGGTTAATGTCATGGTAATCACTAAGGAAAATGGATGCAGTATAACTAACTGAGAGGTCTGATATTTCTCCTCTATATCATGATTATCTAGTGAATATAAATCAAAAGGTGTAATATCTTACCTGTCAAATTGCCCAAGCAAAATTAACTGGCCAGAAAGGAAACCAACTGCTGATATTTGCTTCCTTTGTACCATCCTCCATCCGCTGAATGATACAAATTAAATCTATCTTGGTATTTGCATCATTTTCAGATACTGTAGCAAGGTTCCTGATGAATCCATTGTGCTTGCATGCATGCTAAGTTGCTTCAGTTGTGTCCGACTCTTTGCAGCCCTATGGACTGTAGCCCACCAGGCTCCTCTGTCCATGGGACTCCCCAGGCAAGAATACTGGAGTCAGTTGTCATTTCCTTCTCCAGGTGATCTTCTCAACCCAGGGATCAAACCTTCATTTTTATGTCTCCTGCATTTGGCAGGTGATTTCTTTACCACGGGCTTCCCTGGTGGCTCAGAGGGTAAAGTGTCTTCTTGCAATGCAGGAGACCCAAGTTCAATCCCTGGGTCAGGAAGATCCCTTGGAGAAGGGAATGGCAACCCACTCCAGTACTCTTTCCTAGAAAATCCCATGAACTGAGAAGCCTGGTAGGCTACAGTCCACGGGGCTGCAGAGTCGGACACGATTGAGCGACTTCACTTTCACTTTCTTTACCACTAGCACTACCTGGGAAACCCCCATTGTGCTTAGAGATTAACAAATGAAAATTATGCCTATACTGACTGGCATGTCTTATAACTAGGTAAAACCTTGAAGATAATTTCACAAGTAGTTTTGTGTCCTTTAATACCGTAACTTTCTGGGTTAGTAAAATAGTTTCCAGAAAGCATGATCCCTTCCATTCAATATTCTTGCACAGACACACAATAATTTTTAGACCTTTATATAATACAGTGAAGTATAGAAAATAAAGATATCAGCAGAATTTTAAAGAGAATGTGAGTACTCATAAACATTTATTCATTCCAAAACATTTAGAGTGCTCAAAATCCATCGCCCCCAAATGATAAGAAAGTGTATAAATAATTGAAATTCATGTAATGATGCATTCAATAGTGATGAGTCTAGAGTATTAAAGAGTTTATAAGGGAAAGTAGTAAGGCAAAATTTCCTGGATGGGACAAGAAAAAGGACATTTCAGATAGAGATCACCATGTGAAAATTATCCAAGAAAATCAATGTTATTCTGAGTTTGGATAACTGAGAAGACTGGTGAATCTGAACTATACGGTTCCATAAAGAGAATGAGGAAGATGAAAATCTCAGCTGAAAAACCTTTTGCCACAGTTCCAACCATGGAAATATAGAATGTTCCTTAGAGGAAAGGTCTGTGGTCTTAATGCTTTGTCAGTTGCTCAATCTCCTCCTCATCTGAACAAAATTTGTGGACATATAGATCAATATAGGGACAAGACAATGGCACCTCACTCCAGTACTCTTGCCTGGAGAATCCCAGGGATAGGGGAGCCTGGTGGGCTGCCGTCTATGGGGTTGCATGGAGTCAGACACGACTGAAACGACTTAGCAGCAGCAGCAGATCGATATAAACTTGGGAATGTCACAATACAAATTTTCTTTGAAACTGTAACAAAAGAAGAAAAATGTAATTACTGGTTTCATTTAGATTGTATAATCACATGCCTTTTGAATTGTCACTAACATCAGAAGAGTGATGTTACAACGTAGAGTTTACAGTGTTCTTTCATATAATTTTCTTGTTTCCTCATCACTACAACTATAATGAAGAAATCTGAACTGAAAAGTACTTACAAGACATAGTTTGGGGTTTAGACACATATGACAATATAGTGTCATATATTAAGTGTTAAACATTGTTACTTTTTTTTTCAAATTCAAACAATATATTATATATGAGTAGTCATAGCTTGGTAAAAGCTCTCAAAAAAAGTAACCATCCTTGATTTGTAATATTAGTTAATTTCCTTGGTCTATTTACTCATCCTATTGGTAATTTCAAGCCATGGACAGTCTAACAACTGGTTCACAAGCTATTTGTGTATACAATGATGGGCTCTCCTACATTGGTAATGAGGTAGTATACACACCATTGTACGCAGGCACATATCATAGGCAGTGTTATTCATAACAGATAATGCTACTAGTGTGTTTACTGTGTTAATATTATCTATTATGAATAACACTGTCCCTGAAAAATATATGAAAAGAGATTATTATTGCCTCCATTTTCATATAAGGACCTGTTGTTTGAGAATGACCAAGTCATTGATTGCAAGTTCTAGAACAGCAGAGTCAGAATTTGACCCCATGATTTGGAACTTCTGACCAACCATTATAAACCTTTTCTGTATCAAAGGTTATATGCTGGATAGAGTGTTAAGGTCAAACTTCCTACACAGGAAACTTATTTATAAGAAGGAAAATAAGGGAAAGAAAGAGAGCTATAAAGAGACAGACATACAGAGAAAGACAGAGAGCAAAAGGAGAGGAAACCCTTCCACATCTCTCAAATAGAGACCTTTGTTAGCCTAACTAGGTCCATAAAGCATTTCAAGAGGTATACAGAGGATCTGTAACTCGTGCAATAGTAAACCTATCCCATCTGATAGGAAAAAGAGAAGAAACAAAGGCAATAAACCTTCAAGACATCAAAACTCCTGGGCTGCACAGGTTAGTGAAGCTCTATGGATGCTAAAGGTATGTGGTTATTAAAAGAATTTCTTTCTATGTTCCTCACTGAGTTATAGAGTTTTGACCTCGGTTTTGTTTCCTCCCTCTGGATCAAGAGTTATAGACTTCCATGTAGCATAAAATAAACCTTTCCCCAAGTTATCTCATCTATCCACTTCTGCATTAAAGAGACTTTAGGCCTACAGAGCCTTGCTGGAGAGAATTCCCAGACCTAAGGCAGGGGACGATGTTAGCAACAGTATAAACCGTAATTCTTATTTTGATGTCTGCGTCTCAATTCCCAGTACACAATTTCTGCTTTAAGAGCTTGAATATCAAGCATGTTTAATGTGATCACCTCATGCAGGTTAGAAAGGAAATTAAGAGATCTTAGCAAGTAGCTGAGAGTTATGTCTTCATTATTGACTCAGACCTGCCCTGGGCTTACAACAATCTGTTATAAAAGATCACGAGTTAGAGCTTACTTTATCATCCTCTTTTTCTCTGAAGAGAGGACTGAGGTTCAGAGAAGTTAAATAACTTTTACAAGTTCACATAGCAAGAAAGGGCTTCTACTATGGCTCAGTAGTGAAGAATCTGCAGGCAGAAGACACATGTTTGATCCCTGGGTTAGGAAAATCCCTTGGAAAAGGAAATGGCAACCCACTCCAGTATTCTTGCATGGAAGATCCCAATCCCTGGGGCTGCAGAGTCAGACACAACTAAACAATAAAGAAACATTAGTAAGAAAAAGTAGGCAGAAATCCATGGTCTGTAACTTCAAATCACATTCTTTATCCACAATACTATTCTGGAACATGGGAAACCACAAAAGGTTCAATATACAATACTGTACTGCAAATTACTACACAATTGATCCATAGCATATTTTTATCTTACAAATCTGGGGATTGAAAATGAAACAGTATCAGATCAGCTCAAATATGCTTTTCTCAACCACTTTATCTACCTATCTATTTATCTTATCTTTCTTTAAAACAAACACTACTACATGATGGATTCTCTGTCAGGAGCTGATAAATAAAAAACAAGAACTCAACATTTTGGATATAGATATCCTTCATGACAATATTATAACATGGGTGATAAATTACAAAATGAGCATATAAAGGGAATAAATAAGCTTTGATTTGAAGATTTGAAAATGCGTTCACAGAAGACATTAGATATGTAACAGAAGATGAAGAGGTATCCTTAAATAGGAAGAGAGAGTTTTAAGAACAATTTAGATAGGGCATGAATGGCTTCACTTCTGGAGAAAAGAATTCCTTTGTGAAGAATAGGCTGCAGAGTTTTGTAGAAGCTCTTCATATTAAGGAATCTGACCTCAGTTTGTAAGCAATGAGACTTTAGAGTAGAGTGAAATCATTCCATTAATTTTTTTCAGGCACTCCAATGTTTCCTTTATCGCAAATTATAGATCAATGTACCATATACCTTATATTTAGACTGACATGTTTTTTGATTTTCCCCAAAGTCAAGTCTATAGGTACAGTGCTATTGCTTTACAATACCCCATATCTACTTTCTTCCCCCATCCCATTTAATTTTGACTAAAAATAAGTGAAAGCATTAAAGTTAGGCTAGGATAGAGAAATATTTGCTTCTGTACTTCTAGTGATAAATAATGTTCACTCAATATAGCACCAGAAGTGGGGATGGAATGGAGCCCAAGCATCAGCAAGACTCTTCCAGACTTGATGGGATGTATTGACTAAATATGTATGGGCTTTGTGAATATGGAGTGATAAGGAGAGGCAGCAATAGAGAATAGTTGAAATTTCTAAAACTGGAAAACCATTAGTGCCAGCAATCAAAAAGATAGTAAAAAATAAAATGTCTTCTCATCTTAAGATGTGAGGCAAAGATGCACTGTAGAAATATATCATTTTATTGTTATTACATGTATGACCTCTTAGCATACATAATATATATAAGACCTCTTAGAAGTCATACATTTTAATTGCATGAATGTCTCCCTTCACAAAGTCCTTCAAATTAATCTGTTAAGTTGCTTCAGTCATGTCTGACTCTGTATGACCCCAGAGACAGCAGCCCACCAGGTTCCTCCATCCCTGGGATTTTCCAGGCAAGAACACTGGAGTGGGTTGACATTTCCTTCTCCAATGCATGAAAGGGAAAAGTGAAAGTGAAGTCGCTCAGTCGTGTCTGACTCTTTGCAACCCCATGGACTATAGCGTACCAGGCTCCTCCATCCATGGGGTTCTCCAGGCAAGAGTACTGGAGTGGGTTGCCATTTCCTTCTCCACTCAAATTAATCTATTTATAAATAAAGTTACATATTTTAATTTAGTAATATTTATAATTTGAAGCTAAATGATCAAATTGTATATGTATGTGCACTCTGACCAAGCAGCAGGTAGATCCAATATGTAATTAACTTAATGGATTTGGCTATTACAGGAACCCACCATTAGTTAAAGAGCAAAGGAAAGATCAATTACTTAATACTATGAGGATTTTTAGTATAATTATGAAACCAACTTAAATCTTAGGTCAGATTTTCTGCAAATGAATAACTATAAAACTGAAAAGATATATAACTTTGCTGTTTTAATTATCTATGAAAACAGTTCAAGAGAATATAATTTTGCTTCATTTTTTGGGCTAGATTACCTACAAAATTAAATAATTTTGCTTTAATCTTGGGTCCACATTGTCTGCCTCAAAAGTTAATGCTTGTAAGCACCTGACAATTATATATCTAGAACAGATTGGTGAGGAAGACTGATGAAAATTGTATGGCAACTTTGTTAATCAGCAAGGCCTTTGGATGGATTTTACTCCACAATTAAGTCTGATCCAGGATGTTCTGCATTTTATGGAAAGAACTGGTTCAAGAAGCAAAACGTTCAGGCTGTAATAACAGCTCCGTTGCTAATTAGCCTAAGAACTTTGTCAAGGTAAAAGCCGTCTGAATCTTAATAATCTCACGTATAAATTACAAATAATGCTTGCCTTACCAACAAAACACTTTGAATGCCAAAGTCATCATATATGAGAGTGGAAGACTCTAAAGCATACAACCATATATAACAGTGTGAAGCTGTTACAATCAGAAAAGTGAACTGGAAGCTTTGTACAACTGAGAGGAGTAATTGCAGCTATTTTTCTATATAGTCTCATTCCTATACCTTCCATCTGCCTTTTTTTTTTTTTTTTTAATCTAGTCTTGTTTCTGTCACTGATTCTGCGTAGTTTCAAACTTAGGTTGGAAAAAATATAGGCTAGATATATGTTTTCTGATCTTTGCAGACCAGATTCAATCTGTTAGATCCTTTGTGCTTTCTGAGGAAGATAACTACTGAGGCTGATTTGTTAATGTTCTGTTTATACCAACTAAGTTTAGCTTGAAATGAAAACAATATAAACAGTCAAAGCAGTAGTAGTTAACTATTGAGTACTTTCTCTGTGCCAGATACTGTTTTAACATATTAACTAATGAAATTTTTTCTGTAACCCTGACTCAATTAGTGAAACTTATTCCTCTGTTTTTTGACTTGAGTTTGAGGTTGGTCCTGTGACTGGCTTTGGCCAACAGAATGTTAGCTAATGTCATGTGAGTGAGGGCTTGAAAAATTCTTGCAAGATTGAACTTGTTCTCTTGGGCTTCTGTTACACAGAAGGAACTTGGCTGCTGATCCCAGGAGGAGTGGGATAAATATGCAAAACAGAGACATTCCAAATAAACAGTCATTAGCTGGGTTTCATCTGATCAGGCATATTCCCACTGACCACAGAAATGTGAATTAAGTACAGTTAACCCTTGAACAACACAGATTTCAGCTATACTTGTCCACTTATATGAGGGTTTTTTTTTTTTTTCCAGTTAATATGTACTATAGCACTACATACCATTTCTGTCCTTTATTGAGCCCATCTTTGCATGAAATGTTCCCTTGGTATCTCTAATTTTCTTGAAGAGATCTCTAGTCTTTCACATTCTGTTGTTTTCCTCTATTTCTTTGCATTGATCACTGAAGAAGGCTTTCTTATCTCTTCTTGTTATTCTTTGGAACTCTGCATTCAGATGCTTATATCTTTCCTTTTCTCCTTTGCTTTTTGCTTCTCTTCTTTTCATAGCTATTTGTAAGGCCTCCCCAGATAGCCATTTTGCTTTTTGCATTTCTTTTCTGTGGGGATGGTCTTGATTCCTGTCTACTGTACAATGTCACGAACCTCAGTCCGTAGTTCATCAGGTACTGTATCTATCAGATCTAGTCCCTTAAATCTATTTGTCACTTCCACTGTATAATCATAAGGGATTTGATTTAGGTCATACCTGAATGGTCTAGTGGTTTTTCCTACCTTCTTCAATTTAAGTCTTAATTTGGTAATAAGGAGCTCATGATCTGAGCCACAGTCAGCTCCCGTCTCTTGTTTTTGTTGACTGTATAGAGCTTCTCCATCTTTGGCTGCAAAGAATATAATCAATCTGATTTTGGTGTTGGGAATCTGGTGATGTCCATGTGTAGAGTCTTTTCTCGTGTTGTTGGACCTCATGCAAGGAGTTGACTCGTTGGAAAAGACTCTGATGCTGGGAGGGATTGGGGGCAGGAGGGAAAGGGGATTGCAGAGGATGAGATGGCTAGGTGGCATCACTGACTCAAAGGACGTTAAGTGTGAGTGAACTCTGGGAGTTGGTAATGGACAGGGAGGCCTGGCGTGCTGCGATGCATGGGGTCACAAAGAGTCAGACACAACTGAGCGAGTGAACTGAACTGAATAGCACTACATGATCCACAGTTGGTTGAATCAGTAAATGCAGAAGTATGGATAAGGAGGGAGGGCTAACTGTAAAGTTACACACAGATTTTTGACCTGAGTTGGGGGTGTGTCAGCACCACTAGCCCCTGTGTTATTTAAGGGTCAACTGTAAATGTTTATTATGTTGTATAACATTGAGATTTTGTGATTATTTGCTGCATATCGTTGTTTTAACCTGTATGAATGTTGACTCATACAGTAAGGTAGTATTGTTATCCCCATTTAATAGTGGAGGAAATTGGAACATAGAATAATGATTTTCAAGGAATCACACTACTAAAGAAACATTGAGCAGGAATTTGAACCAAAGTAATTTAGCTCCAGTACAATAAAGACCAGGAAATTAGTGCATAATATTTGGATTTTTTTCTTACAACAAACTCAAAATCTACAACAGATATGTTTAGAGGCTTTGTTTATTTCTCTTTTAAACACTTGTACTGATTAAAAAGAAATATCCCAAAGCATATTGATAACAAAGACTGATGTCACAGGATTAGCAGTAAGGTGAAAATATGGACATATTTTAATATGAAATTAATATACAGTATATTATTAAAATAATTACTAAATACTATATTACTATTTTATTATTAAATAGTCCCCAGTTTCCCTACTATTTTCTACTCCTATTCTATCCAATCAGTTTCATTTCTCCTTCTGTTAAAACTGACAAGTGTTTAAATTTTTTTTTCTGTAATGTTAGAAGATGATTTCTTAAAAGTGCTTTCTTGAGTCTATGGGGTGACATTTCCTTTAATTAGTACTCTGTTTTCTTTCTTTCTTTCTTTTTTATACTGATGGATTTTTTTTTATGATTTTTGTATTTTTTAAATACTTTATTCTTTATTACAATACTGTATTTGTTTTGCCATACATTGACATGAATCAGCCACAGGTGTCCATGATCTCCCAGTACTCTGTTTTCTTACCAGACCTTCACTATTTCTTTTTCTGTATTCTTTGTCTTTGAATGAAGCAAGAAATATATATACTCAGAGCCTATAGATTGTTCTTGGACACCCTCTAATATTTAGTTGGGTGAAGATTGACTCTCTCTAATCTAAGGCAGAAGAAATGTTTATATTCCACAATTTTCAGCATAATTCTCATTTTGGGGCAGTTATTCATTTAAGTGAATCTTTTATTTTGAGATAAAATTATCTTCTTTCTCCCCAGCCTTATTCTTTTGACTTGTGATCTAATGGGTGTAACACACATAACATACACACATATACACACATTTTCTGCTCCTATTATTTCTGTATTTTTTTGGAATTTTATTCCAAAAGAGATTCTAAATACTAGCTCTGATTCTGCTCTGGAGCGGTGATTATATTTTTGTTTCTGAAAGCATTTAGAAATTTGATCAGAAAGATTTTTGTCAGCTCTACAAAATCATCACTTTTATAGCCGAGACATGGTTATCCATATTTCTGATTAAAGCGCAGCTTCTGTAGCTAAATCAGAAAGCAGAAAATGAGTAAGAAACAAAGTGACCTCCAACTTTTTTTTTCTTCCTGGAAATTTCTGTTTTTAAATGTAGTATGTTGCCAGGAGGTAAAACCAGAATATGGCTTTAACAGTATATTTATATCTAACTCATGGATAGAATTATTGCCTTCCAGATAGTGGAGTAGAATTTTCACAAAGTTTAAATTTTTATTTGTTTTCTAGATAACAAAACAGAGGTTAGTGGAAAGATAGTAGAGTCTTTTTCAGGGGTAGATAGATAGATATCCTGTTAACTGGAGGTCTGAAGTTTTCTTTGAGCTATGCAATCATTTTAGCATTCTACTAATTTTTTTTTTTTTTTTTCATTATGACTAACTGTCCTGTTTTCCATGTATGTGGCCCACCAGGCTTTTCTGTCCATGGGATTCTCCAAGAATACTGGAGTGAGTTGCCATTTCTTTCTCCAAGGATCTTCCCAATTCAGGGATTAAACCTGCATTTTTGCCTCTCTTGCAATGACAGGTGGATTCCTTACCACTGCACTGCCTATTTTCCATGATCGATAATGAATTTAATTTAGTAATCTCACAATAGTGTTTACAGAGCAAAAATACCATTGTTAACTTACCTCACTTAAACTCCTTTGGGAGTTTAGAACTGGAAAACCTTAGGAATTTGTAGGTCATCTCCATTTTATAGATGAGGGCTAATAGTTTGCCTAAGACAAACAACAAGTCAGTGTTAAACAAAGGACTAAAACTTAGGCACTAAATCACTTAATTCAAATTGCTACTGAAGAGATGCAAAATAAATTACCCCAAGATATACCTCTTTGGCATATTGATTATACTAAGCTGATCATTTTTAAGAAAAAGCAGACATAGGAAAAACTGAGTTATCCTTTTATAAGAAACATTTACATTTATCAGGGAAATATCCATTTATAAGTGTGATAAAAAAAAGCAGGCCCCTAGCCCAGGGCAAGCTGATAGTGGAGGTAAAGATTAACCAAGGCCAGGAAGCCCCGGCCCCAGCCCGCCAAAAATTAACCACAGTGTTTGTACAAGATAAGGTAGTAGGAGCAGAAAAAAAAACAAAACCAAAAAAAAAGGGATCTTGCAGAACCGCAAATGTCACGGTAAATAACTGAACACCATTTTCAAACTAGCCAATAATGCTCCGACAAGTAGCTTAGACCCCCTCTGCCCCAACCTGTAGACTTAAAAACGCTTGCACGCGGGTTTGGGGCCTCCAACTCTTTGTTATTCTGGTGGAGGCCCGGATCCGGATTCATGAATAAAGCAATTGCTAACTGAGTGGCTTCCCTGGTGGTCATGTACCTGATGGTCCCTAACAATAAGGATGTCTCCCCCCACCCCGAACCAGGAAGAGAAGGATAATCAAATCTCTAGAAACCATTATCAGTTGAGAAGACTGACTTAAAACTGCATAAAAACCATATCCTTGTTTACCATGCTTTTCCTAGTCATCTTCTATAACTGACTCCCCACCCTCAACACCTTTTTTTCAGCATAAGACATTCAGGTAATGACTCACTATTTCAAGACAGTTACTCAGTTTTTCTGGGTATCTCCAAGGGATACAAGGGGTATGTGTGCATGCTGTGCTAAGTTGCTTCTGTCGCATCTGACTCTTTGTGATCCTGTGGACTGTAGGCTCCTCTGATCATGGGATTCTCCAGGCAAGAATACTGGAGTGGGTTGTGATGCCCTCCTCAAGGGGAGCTTCCTGACCCAGGGATCAAACCTGTGTCTCTATATATTATTAAACTTTTGTTGTTGTTGTTGTTAGTGTGTCTTATATCAATGTAATTATTATTTCAATTTAGGTATTGAAACCAAGCAGGACCCTGTGGAGCCCTCCCAGTTACAAATCCTTCTTCCACCCCCAGGTTCTTGTCTGTAAGAAATAGGTTTTATTCAGCCTCTTAGACCTTTCCTGAGTTCCAAAGGGCAGACTCAAACAATTGCTAATTAGGTAAGTGAGGAAATGCGGAAATAAAGAAGGAACAGTCTTGAAACAATACTGCAGTGATGAGGGAAGGTCCTGGCTCTTCCTGAATAAATATACGTAACAATACCTTTGAGTTCTTTCATAGAAAATAAAGTTCCCTCCCAGATGGAGAATGGTAACCTCAGTCTAAGCACAAGATTCCTGGAATGCCACCACCCCTTTACCTCATCCCCAGTTACAGCAGAAGAAAGTCCCACACCTTGGAGCCCTTACTCCAAATTTTGCCTGTAAAACTTCTTACTCGAAACCATCAGGGAACCTAGGTTTCTTTGTGCATGAGCCACTTGGTGAGCTTCTTGGCCCTGCAGTGAACTCATCTCTGCTCCAAACTTTAAGGTTTCAATTTGTTTGGCTTCACTGTGTGTAGGGCACACAAACTTGCATTTGGTAACAAGACCAGCCAAAGAACCTAAAAATGTAAGAAGAAAATTTTTCTGCCTATACAGTTTCAGCAAAAGCAAGAGTAAGAACTGACTCATTTGAAAAGACCCTGATGCTGGGAAATATTGAAGGCGGGAGAAGGAGATGACAGAAGATGAGATGGTTGGATGACATCCCTGATTCAATGGACATGAGTTTGAGTAAACTCCAGGAGTTGGTGATAAACAAGGAAGCATTGTGTGGTGCAGTCCACGGTGTCACAAAGAGTAGGACCTGACTGAGCGACTGAACGGAACTGAAATGAATACAGTTTCAATGGCCACAAAAGGATCATAAAGAGCAAAACCAGCTGGACACTGGACCAGCTGGACAAGGATGCTGCAGCTGAGATCCAGAGACCTTTGTAAAAACTGGCAGAAGGTAAGAATCTTACCATGTCAGTCTCCTGAATCTCTGCTGGCAGGGTTTGATGGTAGTGAAAATGGTGAGAGTCTTTTCTTTTTACCAAATTTAGATTAGCAAGAGAAAATATTTAAATGAATTTTTTTCATTGGGTATAGCAACTTAGGTAAAAATTGTTATGGGTACTCTTGTTTTCTATTAATACTTTTCCTCTCAGAAAAAGTTTTATTATTTTGTTTTTTTCTCTGCCATCTTATTTCATGTTCAGAGAGTGTGGCTTTATGATTAGTGAGAATATTCTCTCCTGTCTCCACCAATTAAAAGATATATATATACACCAGCATGGATCTGGTAGACAGCAAAATGGTCTGTGGATCTGATAAGCCAGATAGTCAGAAGCACACAATACCATCATGACCTGGGACAGCATCTCTCTTGGGGAGTTTGTCATAAAAGAGTTTCACCCCATAAGGGTCCTTTGTTATCTCAACCTTCATCACCAAGTGCTGCAATAATCCCATTCCAGGGATCTGTAACAGCTTAGTGTTACAGATTACTGGGTTTATAAACAGAGGCATCTCACATTAGTATGGGAAACTAGAGACTCTATTTTCACTATACCATTCTTACCACCTGTAGAATAAAGGGCTTTTACTTTCTTAGACTATCCATATTGAAGTGGACAAAGAATGTTCAAACTACCTCATAGTTGCACTCATCTCACAAACTAGCAAGGTAATGCTCCAAATTCTCCAAGCCAGGCTTCAACAGTATGTGAACCATGAAATTCCAGATGTTCAATCTGGATTTAGAAAAGGTAGAAGAACCAGGCATCAAATTGCCAACATCCACTGGATTAGTGAAAAAGCAAGAGAGTTCTAGAAAAATATCTACTTCTGCTTTATTGACTACACCAAAGCCTTTGACAGTGTGGATCACAAAATTGTGGAAAACTCTTAGAGACGGGAATATCAGACCACCTTACTTGCCTTCTGAGAAATCTGTATGTAAGTCACAAAGCAACAGTTAGAAGCAGACATGGAACAACAGACTGGTTCCAAATTAGGAAAGGAGTACGTCAAGGCTGTGTATTGTCACCCTGCTTATTTAACTTATATCTAGAGTATATCATGAGAAATGCTAGGCTGGATGAAGCACAAGATGGAATCAAGATTGCTGGGAGAAATAAGAATAATCTCAGATAAGGAGATGACCAGAGAAGGCAATGGCACCCCACTCCAGTACTCTTGCATGGAAAATCCCATGGACAGAGGAGCCTGGTAGGCTGTAGACCATGGGGTCGCTAAGGGTCGGACATGACTGAACGACTTCACTTTCACTTTTCACTTTCATACATTGGAGAAGGAAATGGTAACCCACTCCAGTGTTCTTGCCTGGAGAATCCCAGGGATGGGGGAGCCTTGTGGGTTGCTGTCTATGGGGTCACATAGAGTCAGACACGACTGAAGTGACTTAGCTTAAGCAGATGACACCACTCTTATGGCAGAAAGTGAAAGAAAAACTAAAGAGCCTGTCAATGAAAGTGGAAGAAGAGAGTGAAAAAGCTGGCTTAAAACTCAACATTCTAAAAATAAAGATCATGGCATCCGGTTCCATCACTTCATGGCAAGTAGATGGGGAAACAATGGAAACAGTGAGAGACTTTCTTTTTGGGGGCTCCAAAATCACTGTGGATGGTGATTGCAGCCATGAAATTAAGACACTTGCTCCTTGGAAGAAAAGCTATGACCAACCTAGACAGCATATTAAAAAGAAGAGACATTAACTTAGCCAACAAAGGCTCATCTAGTCATGTATGGATGTGAGAGTTCGATGAGAAAGAAAGCTGAGTGCTCTAGAATTGTTGCTTTTGAACTGTGGTGTTGTAAAGACTCTTGAGAGTCCCTTGAATTGCAAGGAGATCCACCCAGTGAATCCTAAAGGAAATCAGTCCTGCATATTCATCGGAAGGAGTGATGTTGAAGCTGAAACTCCAATACTTTGGCCATCTGATATGAAGAAGTGACTTATTTGAAAAGACTCTGATGCTGGGAAAGATTGATGGCAGGAGAAGGGGACGAGAGAGGATGAGATGTTAGAGGGCATCAGTGGCTCCATGGACTTGAGTTTGAGCAAGCTCTGGGAGTTGGTGATGGACAGAGAAGTCTGGCGGTGCTGCAGTCCATGGGGTCACAAAGAGTCAGATTCAACTGAGCGACTGAACTGAACTGATGAAAGTAAATAATTTCAGGGCCAGGTCTTTAGTTCTGAGTGCTGCAGAGTGAAAATTTTCAGACTGGTACAAAACCCACAGCTCACTACCCAGGTCATTTTAAATGCTGTGATTAAAGAGCCCTCCTTCATATAGGCTCTTTAATCACCCTATATAATCTTACAGTTCCCAAACTGGAAAATAGTTCAGAAGGCCTTATCATATTTCTGTTTTCAGCGTCTCCTCAAGGGTCTTAAGATGCTAAAGAAGAAAAAAATGGGTTAATAAACAGGATAATGGGAATAATAAAGAGGATAATGGGAATAAGCCAAAGGGAGAATCAAGGGACTCTGCTTGACAAGGTGGAATTTTTCTTAACAACTACTGCTGCTGTTGCTGCTGCTAAGTCACTTCAGTAGTGTCTGACTCTGTGCAACCCCATAGACAGCAGCCCACCAGGCTCTGCTGTCCCTGGGCATCTCCAGGCAAGAACACTGGAGTGGGTTGCCATTTCCTTCTCCAATGCATGAAAGTGAAAAGTGAAAAGTGAAAGTGAAGTCGCTCAGTCATGTCCAACTCCCAGTGACCCCATGGACTGCAGCCCACTAGGCTCCTCCATCCATGGGATTTTCCAAGCAAGAGTACTGGAGTGGGGTACCATTGCCTTCTCCTAACAATTACTAATGTTACCTAACTCAACTATGGCTGCTCAGACAAATCAGTCTTAATTTGTCTCTCTTTGATCTATGAGAGTGATTGAGCAGAGAAATTATGTTTCAGCAGAAACTATAATACCCATTGTGGGTATTAGATTTCATTGCTGTTCATTGTCTTTGAGATTTCATTGTTTACTTTTAAACTGGGCTGTACACCAGTTTCTAGATTCTAGTTTCCTCTAAATATCTGGTTTTGACTCTCCAAACTAATGTTTCCAATTTTATCCCATTCTTTTGACTTGGAATCTCTAAGAACAAAAATTGCCCTTTTATTTCCTAAAGCCCTGCAAACTGAAGATATATGACTTGATACAAACTTCAGAGAAATTGTCACAATAGCTCATGTTTAGATAATCTTTGTACCTGTTGCTGTATGGTTCAGAAAGTACCAATTTACCTGATAACATCATTGGAGACATTCAAACTCCAAACCTGGAAAATCCATTTTGGAGGCAGTCCATCCAGATTGCCACTGTCTGCCCTCCCTTCATCTGGAAGATGCTTCAGGCCTGACATCTAGAACTCTTCTTTCAACTAGTAGTTCTCAGGACTCATAACTTCACAAAACTCACAACCTTCAACATCTCTGTCTTTAGCTGAAGATGGCATTAGCCATATCAGTTTTACTCAGTATCTTCAGTGGGTAAAGAAGGTATTCATGTTATTAAACTTTTGTTTTTCTTCTATTAATCTGTCTTATATCACATGATTTTTTGTTGGCCAAGTAAATTATACTGGACACTAATTGTGAAAAAATATGGAGTTTGAATTGTAGGGAGGAAACTCAAATTATGAGCATGTGTATATATATAAAATGACAGGATATTCAATATCATCTCATCTAGTACTAACAACTACCTTGTAGAATGTAATATTTCCCCTAATTGAAAAGCAAGAAAAATACTTAACTGAAGCATTCACTCACTTGTTCAAGGTCACACAACCAGTAAATTCAGAGCCTTCATTTTAATTCAAACTTGGAGAGTGTATTGAATTGCACTTCCTATTTTTATACACTGTTTACTTTGTCAAATTATTCATAATCCTGGCATCTCAGCTTCTGCATTTGTTTAAAAGAAAAAAAAGAGAAGATGAAAAAGTTATTACCTATCTGATAAAATTGGTGTAAGGATAAAATTGGAGAATGAATGTGGAAATGCTTTAAAAATTGTATTATACAATACTATTAGATATTATTTATATCCTCTTAAAGTAGTCATCATCACCAGGTTTTACCATCACATTCAACAATTAAATGCAGTCAAGCATGACAGAGTTAGGTCTGACAAGGGAGAGATAACAGCAAGCTAAAGTGAATGCTGCCTAATCCCCATCCACTCATCCATGGTTGCTGTGAATTGATAATACTCCTCCAAATTTTCAATCTTAGTTCGCTAGCATCAAAAGTCCAATGAATGGGTGAAGCATTTATCTGCAAAAGTCCATATCTTTTAGCTTACAAAGTTGTAAAAACAACCTGCCAAGATGAAAGACGTGAAAATATTGCCTTATATTTATAGCACGTTATCCTATACTGCAGACTACTGACTTTGCCCATCAGTCAGTACGTACTGCAGAGGTACTGACTTTGCCCATGCTGATAGAACACCTATTGGCCACTCTTAAGTGTGAAAAATGGAGATTTTGCCAAGTTAGGATGGGAGGGTAAAACAGTTTGTCTTTACCCAAGGGACATTTTTTAAAAGTAAGGATGTTGTTGGAATTATTTTGTTGACTTCATGTACAGTTTCTCATCTTGATTTCCATGTATTTGTACTGTGTGTACTTTAAAATAATTGTCATTTTTGAAGAATGGTATCTGTTTATATTTTGCAAATGTTTAAACATGTGGTTGAAAAATTCTATTGAGTGAGGGAATTTTGTAGGGATACAAATGAGTCTCACATACTCTCAAATATGTTTAAAATAATAAGATTAAAAATAAAAATATTAAAATAACATTTAAACTAGATTTCATGCTGTATAGCTTGTTGAGAAACCTTGTATAGAGAGAAGGATAAGCATCCTCCTGATAAACAGATAAAAAACTGAGGCTCAGAGAGATTTCATGTTTTCTTACTGTTACACAATTATAGATGATTAAAGTTAGGATTCAAATATATATAAGGAAATAACAGAGAATTTTATATTTTGGCATATTCATTTAGGTCAGTGGGCTTCATTTCAAAAATTCCCTTAGAATTATATAGCAAGTGGACTGTTTGCCTCTACAATAATTGGTCTGCAGTATTTTTGTATTGAGCAGAATTAATTTTTCTGCTTCTAAATTATTGTTATTTGCTTTCCTTCATATCTATTTAGGAAGTAACATTTCTCCATCCTTTCATCACCAATCTCAATCTTTCTACTTTGCTGTTGTAGGGGAGAAAAAAAAGTTCCTTCTTCAAGATTCTTGGCTGAGAATAGATTAGCAGGAAAAACACAAACTGAAATTTAATAACATGCATACTTCCTGTATACATGGGTCACATCCAGGAAAACAAAGTAACTCCACAAAATGTTTCAATCCACCTTCTTAAAATATTATCTCCTGCTAAAGACAAAATATATTGGAGAGGTGGATGGGAGCAAGTTACAGGAGGTTTTCAGGAAAAGCATGATAAATAAGGACATGTTGCTATTATGCAGATTTAAGTTATTGTCCTCTCTGTTTATAACTGTCAAAAGATTTAGTCACCCTCCTCTTTCTAGTAGGGAGGAATCACCCTTATAAACTGGAAATTTCCCTGATAAATGTAAATTTCTCTTACAAAAAATGTAAATTTCTCTTTAGATTGATTTTCAGAACTTCTCCTATATCTTATGTTTCTTAAAAATTGTTGTTGTTGTTTAATCATCAAGTCATGTCCGACTCTTTGCGACCCCAGGGACTGTAGCCCTTCAGGCTCCTCTGGCCATGGGATTTTCTTGGCAAGAATACTGGAGTGGGTTTCCATGCCCTCTGTCAGGGAATATTCCTGACATAGGGATTGAACCTGGTCTCCCATGTCTCCTCCGTTGGCAGGTGGGTTCTTTACCACTAGTGCCACCTGGGAAGACTTTGCACACACTGTAATCTTGGCAGCAGTTCCACCCTTTGAAACTGCAGAAGAAAGAATACAAGACTGATACTCCTGTCTGACTATCACTGGGGGAAGGTGGCACAGTTCTTGGAGGCGCTAGGGCTGTATTCCTCCTTTGCCTGGCAAAGTAATAGAGCCACTCTTTCTTTCTCTCTCCTTCACTCTGTCTCTGTATTTCTATTTGGCATTGGTGTACAGATTTTGGCAACATCTCCTGCACGGGCAGGCAGCTTCTTTACCACTGAGCCACAGGTAGCCCTAAATAATCCTTACACCAAACAGGCATACTTGTGGATTCCCCTTCACTGTTCATTTGTTTTCAAAGTAAAGGCAACATACTTAGAGTTGAGAATTTCCTTGAGTTAAAATCCACAAAATTTAATGAAAAAAAATTGTTAACATTGTAACTGAAGAGTTTGTTTAAATTTTGTTTAAATTCCATGTTTTTAGTTATATTCTGAGAGGTTATAATATATGCAGATTTACTAAAACTTCCTAATAGTGACATACTATTTATTCTCAATTGAGAATTTATTTCATAATATTCATGATATGCTATGAATAATTTTTACTAGCCCTCTTTGTGTGTGTGTGTGTGGTATGATTTGTTTTGTTTTGCCACAACACAAATCTTGCTTAGTTCTTCAACCAGGGATTGAACTCAGGGCCTCTAGCAGTGACAGCACGCAGTCCTAACCACTGGATTGCCAAGGAATTTCCTGGACCAAGTCTGCTTAATTTTTTTCCACATTTTTCTTTTTTGGACTCTTGTACAAATCACTTTTCATTATGTTTGCACAAAGCATGGAATTTCAGTACAAAGATGTACCAAGCAGAGACATTGGAGAACTGGAGTTCAAAGGTGATTCTTTGAATAATAAAAGAGGAGGGACAAAGGGAATGGAAGAGAAGCTATTGTGGCCACCAGTGTAAGGCCTAATTATTCTTGCCCAAGGCAAAAGAGAAAAGGGTTCCTGGGATTTTTTTCCCTCTGCTTTTGGTGCCTTTGATGTAAACAGATTCCAGTGAAAACTGGCCAGGCCCTATCAGCCCAATGGAAAAGCCTTAGGGTCTGTGGACGGGAGGGGTGAGCTGGTCATCAGGTAAAAACTGAATTTCAGATGTTTCCTCTGACTCGACACTAAATTAAGCCTAGAAAACATTAGTAAAATGGACATAGGTGAGAGTGGTGGCAAATTCTAATGTGTGCACAGGTACTACATTTTCAAGGGTAGAAGATAAGGAAGCTTTTTAAAAAAATGTTTGGTATGTCTCTGACTCTGAGGGCAGTTAGAGGACAGCTTACTTGCTTACTCTTTTACTTTCTTACATCAACCTTGACCTAGAATTCAGTCTCTTCACTGGCTTTCACAAGATAACCTCTCAAACAGTAAAATTTCGTGACTTTCTTAAACTTTACTAAAAAACCAGATGGATGTTCAGAAAATAACTGTACCAAGAGAGTTTCCTCTCTTTTTCACTCTTACCCTCTCCATTCCTCCTATATCTCTCAATTTTCATATTTCATATTGTAGAAGAATTTTCTTCATTAATGTTTTGGTGCTGGCTACTGTGTCTACCTAAGAAAGCCTTTTAAGACATTTTTCATAATATGAATTATATTAGCTAATAAAATGCATGAATATTAGCTATTAAAATGCATGAATGGTTTAGTAGGCTTTGCTGTTACATACTCATGTGAAATTCCTTTTACTTTTTAATTATGAAAATTTCCAAGCATATGGGAATAAATAGCACTTTACCCAGCTTTAAAAACTATCAAAAATTTTTTACACACATTTTACTTGTTTTTCCCTCTTTTTTCTATCACTGAGATGTATCAAAATACTTCATTTTTAAATTCTTCAGTCTCAAAAAAAGGACAGTTTGAAAATCCATAGTGCTTTATCATATTTTACTTATTAACAAAAGTGTTTAGTGATATTTTATAAGCAATACACATTCCAAGTTCTCTGGTTGTTTAAAAATATTTCTTTTTCATAAAAATCAGCATACTGTCCAAGTCCACTGAATCTTCTAACATGTTTCTGTTTTATATATGAAAACTTTTAATAGTATTTTTTTTCCTAGTTTAATATATTTGGGGTAAGTCTACTGAAAGCAAAAATCAAATAGAAGAGGAATGTTGCAGATCTCAGGGAAAGAGCCAATTGTGAAGAATGAGGGTGAGAAAGAGGAGGCATATCTCAGCAAGTACAGCAACAACAAAATACAATTTTTAAAGCACAGAGCATTGCCTTAGGACCCGTGCAAATTTCACTGTAGGCTATTTTTCAAAACTTAGACCTTTTAAAAATATTTTTAGTTCATTTTAACTTTGGGGTTACGGTTTTTATCTTTTTTTATGACCACATTTCCTAGATGTGTGCTGCTCATCTCCTGGGATATCATTTATTTCAAAATAAATTTTATTTTTTGAAAGTGCATTTGATAATTCTAAGGTCTTT
The DNA here is from genome assembly GCA_917880005.1 of Nanger dama. Lineage (NCBI taxonomy): Eukaryota > Metazoa > Chordata > Mammalia > Artiodactyla > Bovidae > Nanger > Nanger dama. The sequence continues at coordinate 19,751,257 of CAKJTW010000025.1, read as the reverse complement.
GACAGCTAAACTGATGTCTCATTGCTTGAATTCCCCACAATCTCCTTTACTGATTCTCCTTACTCTTTTTTGTTTAGCCCACACTTGGGTTTGTAAAGGCTTTTTCCAAGTGTTCCCATTTCTCAGATTCCCACTCAATGCATGGTCTCCTGTAGGGGAGAATATAGCAATTTACCAAGGTCTCTCCCCTTTTCTGCTTCTCACTGTTCTTAATACTGTCCAGCTGCTCATGATGTTGGGGAATACTAATCATATTTATCCATATTTTGAGTTTGTGAGGATTACTTTCTTACCTAATTCTGCTTAAGATGACCATATATTTGTTTTGATTTTATTTCACTATTTTCTCTATTTTTTAAGACAGGTTTTTAGGAAGATAGAGGATAGAAAGAAAGAAATAGATGATTGATAGATAGATAGGATGAATGTCATGTCTTTGCCACTGGAAGAAATATCTGTATACAAGTGATAAAAATTCCTTACACTTTCAGTGCACTAAGCTGTCATTTCTGAAGTCAAATTGATTATATTCTTTGCAGCCAAAGATAGAGCAGTTCTATACAGTCAGCAAAAACAAGACCAGGAGCTGACTGTGGCTCAGATCATGAACTCCTTATTGCCAAATTCAGACTAAAATTGAAGAAAGTAGGGAAAACCAATAGGTCATTCAGGCAAGACCTAAATCAAATCCCTTATGATTATACAGTGAAAGTGAAAAATAGATTTACGGAACTATGGCTGACAGACAGAATGCCTGATGAACTATGGATAGAGGTTCGTGACATTGTACAGGAGACAGGAATCAAGACCGTCACCAAGAAAAAGAACTGCAAAAAGCAAAATGCCTATCTATCTGAGGAGGCCTTACAAATAGGTGTGAAAAGAAGAAAAGGCAAAGGAGAAAAGGAAAGATAAACCCATTTGAATACAGAGTTCCAAAGAATAGCAAGGAAAGATAAGAAAACCTTCCTCAGTGAACAATGAAAAGGAATAGAGGGAAATAATAAAATGGGAAAGACTAGTCATCTCTTCAAGAAAATTAGAGATATAAGGGAATATTTCATGCAAACAATAAAAACAGAAATGAGCTCAATAAAAACAGAAATAATATGGACCTAACAGAAGCAGAGGATATTAGGAAGAGGTGGCAAGAATACACAGAAGAACTATACAAAATAGACCTTTATGACCCAGGTAATCCTGATGGTGTGATCACCCACCTAGACCCTGGACATGATCACCCATCAGACATCCTGGAAAGTGAAGTCAAGTGGGCCTTAGGAAGGATCACAATGAACAAAGCTAGTGGAGGTGATGGAATTCCAGTTGAGCTATTTCAAATCCTAAAGGTTGATGCTGTCAAAGTTCTTCACTCAATATACCAACAAATTTGGAAAAGCCAGCAATGGCCACAGGACTGGAAAAGGTCAGTTTTCATTCCAATCCCAAAGAAAGGCCATGCCAAAGAATGTGCAAACTACCCCACAATTGTACTTATCTCACATGCTAGTAAAGTAATGCTCAAAATTCTCCAAGCCAGGCTTCAACAATACATGAACCATGAACTTCCAGATGTTTGAGATGGTTTTAGAAACAGTAGAGGAACCAGAGATCAAATTGCCAACATCTGCTGGATTATTGAAAAAGCGAGAGAGTTCCAAAAAAACACCTATTTCTGCTTTATTGCCAAAGCCTTTGACTCTGTGGATCACAATAAACTGTGAAAAATTCAAAAAGAGATGGGAATACCAGACCACCTGACCTGCCTCTTGAGAAACCTATATGCAGGTCAGAAAGCAACAGTTAGAACTGGACATGGAACAACAGACTGATTTCAAATAAGAAAAGTATATGTCAAGGCTTGTATATTGTCACCCTGCCTATTTAACTTATACGCAGAGTAGAGCATGAGAAACACTGGACTGGATGAAGGACATCCCAGAATCAAGATTGCCGGAAGAAATATCATTAACCTCAGATAAGCAGATGACACCACTATACGGTAGAAAGTGAAGAATTAAGGAGCCTCCTGATGAAAGTGAAAGAGGAGAGTGAAAAAGTTGGCTTAAAGCTCCACATTCAGAAAACAAACATCATGGCATCTGGTCCCATCACTTCACGGCAAATAGATGGGGAATCAGTGTCAGATTTTATTTTTTGGGCTCCAGAATCACTGCAGATAGTGATTGCAGCCATGAAATTAAAAGATATCAGGAGTAAGCACTCCTTGGAAGGAAAGTTAAGACCAACTTAGAACCACAGATCAAATGGCCAACATCCACTGGATCATGGAAAAAGCATGAGAGTTCCAGAAAAACATCTATCTGCTTTATTGAGTATGCCAAAGCCTTTGACTGTGTGGGTCACAGTAAACTGTGGAAAATTCTGAAAGAGATGGGAATATCAGACCACCTGACCTGTCTCTTGAGAAAACTATATGCAGGTCAGGAAGCAACAGTTAGAACTGGACATGGAACTACAGACTGCTTCCAAATAGGAAAAGGAGTACATCAAGACTGTATATTGTCACCCTGCTTATTTAACTTATATGCAGAGTATATCATGAGAAACACTGGGCTGGAGGAAGCACAAGCTGGAATCAAGATTGCTGGGAGAAATGTTAATAACCTCAGATATGCAGATGACACCACCCTTATGGCAGAAAGTGAAGAGGAACTAAAAGCCTCTTGGTGAAAGTGAAAGAGGAGAGTGGAAAAGTTGGCTTAAAGCTCAATATTCAGAAAAGGAAGTCATGGCATTCGGTCCCATCACTTCATGAAAAATAGATGAGGAAACAGTGTCAAACTTTATTTTGGGGGCTCCAAAATCACTGCAGATGGTGATTGCAGCCATGAAATTAAAAGACCCTTACTCTTTGGAAGGAAAGTTATGAACAACCTAGATAGCATACTGAAAGCAGAGATATTACTTTGCCAACAAAGGTAAGTCTAGTCAAGGCTATGGTTTTTCCAGTGGTCATGTTTGGATGTGAGTTTGGACTGTGAAGAAAGGTGAGCACCGAAGAATTGATGCTTTTGAACTGTGGTGTTGGAGAAGACTCTTGAGAGTCCCTTGACTCCAAGGAGATCCAACCAGTCCAATCTAAAGGAGATCAGTCCTGGGTGTTCAGTGGAACGACTGTTGCTGAAGCTGAAACTTTAATACTCTGGCTACCTTATGTGAAGAGTTGACTCATTGAAAGAGACTCTGATGATGGGAAAGATTGGGGGCAGGAGGAGAAGGAAACGACAAAGAATGAGATGGCTGGATGGCATCACCAACTCGATGGACGTGAGTCTGAGTGAACTCCGGAGTTGGTGATGGACAGGGAGGCCTGGCGTGCTGTGATTCATGGCGTCTCAAAGAATCAGACACGTCTGAGCGACTGAACTGAATTGAACTGTGACAGCATATTAAAAAACATATATTACTTTACCAACAAAGGTCCATCTAATCAAGGCTACGGTTTTTCCAGTAGTCATGTAAGAATGTGAGAGTTGGACTATAAAGAAAGCTGAATGCCAAAGAATTTATGCTTTTGAACCGTGGTCTTGGAGAAGACCCTTGAGAGTCCTTTGGACTGCAAGGAGATCCAACTAGTCCATCTTAAAGGAGATCAGTCCTGGGTGTTCATTGCAAGGACTGATGTTGAAGCTTCAACTCCAATATTTTGGCCACCTGATGTGAAAAGTTGACTCATTTGAAAAGACCCTGATGCTGGGAAAGATGTAACACCTATAGATAGCAATGTTTGTTTTTAGGTTAAAGTTATAGTTGTGCTAAACAATGTTATTATCACAATATAAATTCTAGATATATAAACACTGAATTTCACGAATATCTCATTTAGAAAAGAATGAGTGGATTACTTTTGTTATACTTCTTAATGTGAGGATAAAGCAGGATAGAAGTTGGGGGCATCTGTTACCTGTAGTGATGGTGCTGGGTCACAGTTTGATATCAATATAGTCACAATTGATGTTCATGTAAGTCCAGTGAAGATAAGATGAAGAATTTATCATGACAGAAATTAGGGAGATAATGAACTGATATGAATATGAAAGAACAGTAGAAAGATTTCTTCTAAAATATGCCCTTAATAAACTCTCTGTGAAAGATAGCTGGCTCTCAAGGACTGTCACCAATTTCTTTGATGGGCTACTAATAGGAAAAACATCAGAGAAGGCAATGGCACCCCACTCCAGTACTCTTGCTTGGAAAAATCCCATGGACAGAGGAGCCTGGTAGGCTGTAGACCATGGGGTCGCTAAGAGTCAGAAATGACTTAGCGACTTCACTTTCACTTTTCACTTTCATGCATTGGAGAAGGAAATGGCAACCCACTCCAGTGTTCTTGCCTGGAGAATCCCAGGGACAGTGGAGCCTGGTGGGCTGCCGACTATGGGATCGCACAGAGTCTGACACCTGAAGCAATTTAGCAGCAGCAGCAGCAATAGGAAAACATGATTACTTATATTAATGGGATTGAAACAAGGGATTACACATTACTAAAGACAGTTTATGAATGTTTTGTCTAAACATTAGTCTCAGTTTGCTACTCAGCCCAGTTGTTTGTTTTTCTACCACACTGGAATATTTATTTTATTTTTTTAACCCCCAAATAACTGACAGAATCCAGATTATAAACTGGGCTGTATACCACTGATTAAATGACTGTTATTATGAATTTTCTCAGTTTAGAATGTGTACAGGGAAGGCTGAGTCTGCATGAAAGTGATAGTGTATTCAGTATACTTCTACATGCTGTACTGGGATGAATATATTCTCCAGTTTTCAGCATTGGATATTGCAGCAGGATGTTTTGTTCACCAAGGAATTTTATCAGAAAACAAGTGTGTCCACAAATATCAGAAGGCAGCATCCAATAAGGATTCAAATAAGACAGAGAAAAATGTCTCACTTGTCCAGTGAACCAGTCTACTCCTTAAGAGTATCACTTGCTCCTGTATCAGAATGTGGCTTTAACCTGTGGCTTTTTAACATCACTACCATATCCTTCATCTAGCGCCAAAGGAAGGATCAAAGTGGGAAGACACTGCTATTGACCCCTGACCCTATATGCCAAGATATGTAAATTCTCCAGCTGTTGCTCTATGGCCTTTAGAATAGTAAAGGAGACTTTATATTAGGAAACTTAATTCATAGATATATTCTTGGGGAAAATGGGTCAAGAAAGAAAAAAAAATACAGCATTGAATTCCTAGGGTTGAGTAATATCCATTTCAAAAGGTGACACTTTTAGGTTTTTGTATTAACAAAAAAAGTAAGAAATTGAAAGATTATAAAAGGAAAATGCAACTTTACAGGAAGAGTTTATTCATTTGTATAGGCATTACTTCACTGACAAGCATAAAGACATGAGACAGTATTAAAGATTAAGTTGTAGGACTATAGTGCCAAATGTGCTTTCAAGGTGGCTCATTGATGAACAATTCACTTGCCAGTGCAGGAGATACAGGAGACCTGAATTCCATCCTGGGGTCAAGAAAATCCCCTGGAGAAGGAAATGGCAACTCACTGAGTTTTTCTTGCCTGGAAAATTCCATGGCCAGAGGAGCCTGGTGGGCTATAGTCAGTGGGATCTCAAAGAGTGGGACACGACAGAGTATGCACACGCCACACAATAATCCCAAATAGGTGACAAATTCTAACAAGAGTAGCAAATGATGGGCCCCAAATGCCATTTCCGTAAGCTAGTGATTGCTACATTTTCTTTAGAGAAGGAGGTCATATTCAGAAAAATTGTGAAATCACAGTAGCTAATTGGATTTGTTACCACAATTAAGTGCTTAAAGCAAGTTTTCAAACAGAGATAGGTACTAGAATTGCTACGTATGATTTGGAATGCAAATACTGCTTAGAGTATGAGGTCCTGATAATCTCAGAAACTGCAGGGGGATAGTGTCATCTACATAATGCTTGTTATTCCCCCATGAGTACATAGCAAAAGCACACAGTCCTAACTGCTGGACCACCAGAGAATATCCTAAATGAGTTTCATCTATACTTACATTCACCAACAATTTCTTGGGCATCTTTAGTACTCTGGTAGGCATTGGAGAATCCAGTGATAAACAGCTCACTTTCTAGTGGGTAAGACCTTTTAAAAAAACGTTCAACTTATAATAGTAAATAGCTTGTTGAACCTACATGCTGGCATATATGCACATATGTCCCATTTAACTCTCATACCATTGATTTTGGCTTCATTTCCTGGCCTGTGACTATTTTTTGAAATCCTGATTCTGTCATCTACTATATAAGCTCTGTTTTCTCTTCTTTTCTTTGCTCCCATTAACTCATTTTATGTATAGAATTCATAGCTATTTCATTTATATTATCATTGAAGTAAGTGATAAGCAATTCAACAGCATAGCTTTGTGATTCTGGTGCAGAATTTCTTCTCCTCAAATTATAATCAGTAAAATATAGAGAAAATTTATCAAACTGCTTTTATCTTCAGTCTGATCATATGCAAATTCATAAAACTAGTATTTATCTCTGGGGACCTATGTGACAATTAAATTGATATTCCATTATTGTATTCAAAGTTCCTGGTACATAATAGGGACTAACTAATTACTTAAGCACCAAACTATGACAAAGGACCTAAGTCATCCTTTCTGATTATTATTCATCTATTGCTCAAACGTCTATTGAATATCAAGTCTATTCCAAATATTTTACCAAAGTTTACAGATGTTGAGAACATTAAGATGCATTTTCAAGTTTGTGATTAATTATGAAAGATAAATAACTGAAAAGCTTTTAAGCAAGATATGCATGCACGTGTGCACAGTCATATCTGACTCTTTGCAACTCCATGGAATGTAGCCCACTAGGCTTCCTTGTCCATGGGGTTTTCTGGCAATAATACTGGATTGGGTTGCCATGCCCTCCTTCAGGGGATCTTCTTGACCAGGAATAGAACCCATATCTCCTGCATCTTCTGCATTGACAGGCTGTTGCATTATCACTGAGTCATTTGGGAATCTCCAAGCAAGATATATAATAATATCAATCAATTTCATCCATATGTTTCTGCATCATTTACAGATATGCTAGCTGATTCCTGTTGATGTCATTTCAAAACCTTGAGATCTAGCTTCGTCATCTGAAGGTGAAGTTCAAATTTCAAATGATACAGAGCAAAACCCTTTAAAGTCTAATTTAATTCTATCTCTCATCTTACTTTATCTCCTTGTGCCTTGTGTAAACACTGCTCTCTAACCAAACCAACTGCTTACCATTTCACATGCATCTTAAGCTCCCTCTTGCTGCTCTGCCAGTTTTGCACAAGCACATTTTTCTTTCCAGGTCTGCAGTTCTCTCACTCTCTTTTCTTTACCTGGCAAATTCCCTTTCAAGAATGCATTTAAAGATACCTACTCTTATGAAGACTTTCTGATTTTCCTAGGCAGAGGGAGCACTTGCCTCTTCCAGCTTTCTAAAACATATTGTATTTGCCTCTTCTATATTAAAGAAAGATATTAATCTTTGTACTAACATTTTCTTATGACAAACTGTATGACAATATGTGAAATGTTCAATTTACTTAATCATTTTTATATTGTATAAATGTGTTTTGCTTTTTATAACTTTCTTTCAGACATATTTGTTCTTGTAATTTTAAAGATAACTAACAAATGTTGAATTACTGAATCAACACTGCATAACTTTTATCTAGTTTCTGTCATATTGTTACTTTGACTGATATTTAAATGCACTGAAGTGTCTGGAACTTTAAAGAAGCCACTCATTATCAATCAAAGGGTATTAATGCCATACAAATAATCAGCACATTTCTTTCTTAGTCTTAAGTTTGTTTTTTTGATATGTAAAGGAAGTTTAAGATGATAACCATCTGTGTGATATCTTCCCAGCAGCTGTTCTATCTTGCTTATTTTGAGAGTTTGATTTCTCTAAACCAAGAAAGATTTTATGCAAGAAAGGTTTCAGTTCAGGCAGTTCAGTGGCTCAGTCGTGTCCCATTCCTTGCGACGCCATGAATCGCAGCACGCGATTCCCTCGCTATCCATCACTAACACCCGGAGTTCACTCAAACTCACATCCAGTGAGTCGGTGATGCCATCCAGCCATCTCATCCTCGGTCGTCCCCTTCTCCTCCTGCCCCCAATCCCTTCCAACATCAGAGTCTTTTCCAATGAGTCAACTCTTCCCATGAGGTGGCCAAAGTACTGGAGTTTCAGCTTTAGCATCATTCCTTCCAAAGAAATCCCGGGGTTGATCTCCTTCAGAATGGACTGGTTGGATCTCCTTGCAGTCCAAGGAACTCTCAAGAGTCTTCTCCAACACCACAATTCAAAAGCATCAGTTCTTCAGCACTCACCTTTCTTCACAGTCCAACTCTCACATCCATACATGAACACTGGAAAAACCATAGCCTTGACTAGATGGACCTTTCACCATCTGCAGTGATTTTGGAGCCCCCCAAAATAAAGTCTGACACTGTTTCCACTGTTTCCCCATCTATTTCCCATGAAGTGATGGAACTGGATGCCATGGTCTTCCTTTTCTGAATGTTGAGCTTTAAGCCTACTTTTCACTCTCCACTTTCACTTTCAACAAGAGGTTTTTTTAGTTCCTCTTCACTTTCTGCCATAAGGGTGGTGTCATCTGCATATCTGAGGTTATTGATATTTCTCTCGGCAATCTTGATTCCAGCTTCGTGTTTCTTCTAGTCCAGCGTTTCTCATGATGTACTCTGCATATAAGTTAAATAAACAGAGTGACAATATACAGCCTTGATGTACTCCTGTTCCTATTTGAACGAGTCTGTTGTTCCATGTCCAGTTCTAACTGCTTGCTTCCTGACCTGCATACAGGTTTCTCAAGAGGCGGGTCAGATGGTCTGGTATTCCCATCTCTGAAGAATTTTCCACAGTTTACTGCGATCCACACAGTCAAAGGCTTTGGCATAGTCAATAAAACAGAAATAGATGTTTTCTGGAACTCTCTTGCTTTTTCCACGATCCAGCAGACGTTGGCAATTTGATCTCTGGTTCCTCTGCCTTTTCTAAAACCAGCTTGAACATCAGGGAGTTCACAGTTCATGTATTGCTGAAGCCTGGCTTGGAGAATTTTGAGCATTAGTTTGAGCATTCTTTGGCTCAAACTAATGCGCAAAATTCTCCAAGCCAGGCTTCAGCAATACTAAAACATTAATTCCCTGATGTTCAAGCTGGTTTTAGGAAAGGCAGAAGAACCAGAGAACAAATTGCCAACATTTGCTGGATCATGGAAAAAGCAAGAGAGTTCCAGAAAAACATCTATTTTTGCTTTATTGACTACACCAAAGCCGTTGACTGTGTGGATCACAGTAAACTGTGGAAAATTCTTCAAGAGATGGGAATACCAGACCACCTAACCTGCCTCTTGAGAAATCTGTATGAAAGTCAAGAAGCAGCAGTTAGAACTGGACATGGAACAACATACTGGTTCCAAATAGGAAAAGGAGTACATCAAGGCTGCATATTGTCACCCTGCTTATTTAACTTCTATACAGAGTACATCATGAGAAATGCTGGACTGGAAGAAACACAAGCTGGAATCAAGATTGCAGGGAGAAATATCCTTAACCTCAGATATGCAGATGACACCACCCTTATGGCAGAAAGTGAAGAGGAGCTAAAAAGCCTCTTGATGAAAGTGAAAGTGGAGAGTGGAAAAGTTGGCTTAAAGCTCAACATTCAGAAAACAAAGATCATGTCATCCGGTCCCATCACTTCATGGGAAATAGATGGGGAAACAGTGGAAACAGTGTCAGACTTTATTTTTTGGCACTCCAAAATCACTGCGGATGGTGACTGCAGCCATGAAATTAAATGACACTTAATCCTTGGAATAAAAGTTATGACCAACCTAGATAGTATATTCAAAAGCAGAGACATCACTTTGCCAACTAAGGTCCATCTAGTCAAGGCTATGGTTTTTCCAGTAGTCATGTATGGATGTGAGAGTTAGACTGTGAAGAAGGCTGAGTGCCGAAGAATTGATGCTTTTGAACTGTGGTGTTGGAGAAGACTCTTGAGAGTTCCTTGGACTGCAAGGAGATCCAACCAGTCCATTCTGAAGGAGATCAACCCCGGGATTACTTTGGAAGGAATGATGCTAAAGCTGAAACTCCAGTACTTTGGCCACCTCATGGGAAGAGTTGACTCATTGGAAAAGACTCTGATGTTGGAAGGGATTGGGGGCAGGAGGAGAAGGGGACGACCGAGGATGAGATGGCTGGATGGCATCACGGACTCGATGGACGTAAGTCTGAGTAAACTCTGAGAGAGGGTGATGAATAGGGAGGCCTGGCGTGCTGCGATTCATGGGGTCGCAAATGGACATGATTGAGCGGCTAAACTGAACTGAAGATGAATGCAATTACGCAGTAGTTTGAGCATTCTTTGGCATTGCCTTTCTTTGGGACTGGAATGAAAACTGACCTTTTCCAGTCCTATGGCCACTGCTGAGTTTTCCAAATTTGCTGGCATATTGAGTGCAGCCCTTTCACAGCATCATCTTTTAGGATTTGAAATAGCTCAACTGGAATGCCATCAGTTTAATGTTGCACAAATAATATACTTTAACCTTTAAAGCAAATACCTTGAAATTTACATCTTTAGATGGTTGTCACATATCAAAATTTGTTTCTTAAAGGATCCAAAAATGCTTCCATTACTCAAAAACATTTTAACACTTTGGAACAGTCTTTTAGACATATTAACTAAAATAACTATTTTACACTTATCTTTCTTTCCTACTAAAATATTCATCACCTCACTGATAAGTTGAATTGTTGACTGAGTCATTTTCTAATTGCCCAAAGGTTAAAACATATCTTCAAATTATGAATGCTGAAAAAAAGGTTTCTGAATCTGAAGTTTCCAAGGTGAAGGTGAAAATGGTGAAGGTGAAGTCGCTCAGTAGTGTTGATTCTTTTGCGACCCCATGGATTGTAACCTACTAGGCTTCTCCATCCATAGGATTTTCCAGGCAAGAGTGCTGGAGTGGATTGCCATTTCCTTCTCCAGGGTATCTTCCCCAACCGAGGACTCGAACCTGGGTCTCCCATAATGCAGGCAGACACTTTACCATCTGAGCCACCAGGGAAGCTTCCAAGGGGGAATTTCAATTATTTTTAAGCATCACTGAAATAAGTACAATCTTCTAGAAGAAAATTACTTCTAGATAGAACTCATTTCTTTTTATTTATTTAATGTATGTCTACCAACAAAATCTCCTTTATTGTCTTGGTGCTCTGTTATGGTCTTTACAGACTGGGACCTGGGTACAGGAGCTGACGAAAAAGGGACGTGCCCAAGTCTCGAGTGAAACAAGGGTGGTTTATTTGTGGCAGCGTGTGTTTATATATCTTTATACAAGGAAGCTTTAGGTAGCAAAATTTATTGGCATTTCACAATTTGTAAAGAATTTTCACATACCTATTTTTCATTTGATTCTTTCATCAGCATTATTCATTGCATTGTGAACAGGTAGTTTTTAAGCATACTTACTCTACTTATGAAATGGCTACCCACTGCAGTATTCTTGCCTAGAGAATCCTGTGCATGGAGGAGCCTGGTGGGCTGCTGTTCATAGGGTCACACAGAGTCAGACACGACTGAAGCGACTTAGCATGCATGCATGCATGCATTGGAGAAGGAAATGGCAGCCCACTCCAGTATTCTTGCCTGGAGAATCGCAGGGATGGAGGAGCCTGGTGGGCTGCCGTGTATGGGGTCGCACAGAGTCGGACATGACTGAAGTGACTTAACAGCAGCAGCAGCATTCTACTAATGATTCCATGACATTCAAGATATGATTTACTTTCAATACGAAAAGGACAGTAGATGATGAAACTGAGACTATACTCCAGACTCTTAATTTCTATTTTTAGTTTCTTTTACTTCTCATACTGTCTTCAAGCTGTTAGGATTCCTTATCATCTGAAAATGCCTCCAGAACTTTGAGTTAATTAACCTGACATAGTAGAAGACTTTGTAAATTTCTGTACTTTATAATAAGTGGTCTCATGCCTATAGAGAAATATAATAGGCTTCAGTTTCTAGTACTTTTATATATATTTTTCCATTAGGCAGTGTATTATATATGATAATGAATTCTCATGTTTTATTGCATGTACGAACAACTCAGTAAACTTAGCGTACTCAGGGGTTTTAACCACCTTGAATAGTCTTCTGACTAATTAATTACTGAGCTAACTGCTTGCAGCCCCCAAAAAACATATTATCTTCCCAAGTCTGATAATATATATATTTTCTACCTATGGATAAATATAAAAATTAAATACCAAATCTTGCAATCTTGTATTATTTCAGGACTCTTAAAGCACTTTAGCCACTTAGAAGGCCGATGCTACAAAATGAATTAGGAATATTGATTTATTAAGTCCCTTTCCATTTTTATGAATGTAACATAATGAGTATCTCCAGATAAGGTACTCCAGGGAAACTGCTAGTTAGGATGCTCAGGAAAGTTTGAAGTCTCTAAGGCTGCCTTAGAAAGTTCCATGTTATGCCAGATGGTTTTCCAGAATTCTAAGATTATTAGAAAATTCCCAGGAGCCCATGAGGCAGACCAGAAATTTAAGTAGAGTCTGGATCCCTTCTGCCACCCTGTGTATACTTTTGACTTTCAGAAACTTGATTTTGATTCAAGTTAGCAAATACTTAAGTTCTTATCTACTATGTACCAGACACTTGGTGAGACTGGAAACAACAGTGACAAACTCATGGTCCCTGCCTTCAAGCATTTTATCCTCTAATAAGAGAAATAGGCAGGTAAACAAACTAAGTCTGTTAAGTACAAGAAAAAATATGTGCAAGACATGGATGGAAAGAAGAGAATAACAAAACTATGAAAGAAACTGCTTTCACACTGAGCCCCATTTACCTCCCTTCATCACTTGGCACAGTCTGGGGCTGTAAATCAAAATTATTCCACAGAGTGATTCACTGAATTGCAAAGTACCAAACATGCATACCAGTATGCTGAGGTTTCCTGGGACATAACATATTATCCTGAAATCTCAGATCTTGGAGAAAATTGGAATACCCCATCTAAAAGATGCTGTTAAACCCTTGACTTTAGAATTAGATGCCTGGGTATGTTTCTCTTTGTTAGCACAATAACTTAAAGACAAACCATTAGAGTCTATCTTTGTATAATTTTATCAAATGATTCCTTTGAATAATTGCACAAGGTAAGAAATAAGGTGTAAGTCACTGACACAAAAATATATTACTCAGAGACTAGTTGGGAATACAGATACAGTGCTAAGTATATTCAGTGGAAAGGGATTTAAAAGAGGGGAAGTAGAGGTTTGTACAATATTTGAAAGGGCTGTAAAAGCAGAGGTCAGGAAAGCTACCACTGAAAATATCAGCTTTTAACACATAAAAGTTGAGGAGTTTCAGGAAAATTCCAGTAAATCTAGAGTTACAGTCAGCTTGCAGCTGCCACCAACCACTGAGCAGAGAGCCTGGCACACAGTAAGCACTCTGTAAATAACGGGAAGTTATTATTTTGTTGTTGTTGTTGTTGTTGTTATCATCATCATCTTATTTGCTGAGTAAAGCATAAATTATCTGATACTCAACCTGGTGTTTACTCTGAAAATACACTAAGCTCAAAATAAAATGGCAATTCTTAGGGGAGATTAATGAATAAACTGGCTTTTCTTTTCTGGGGAGTGGGAGTGTGGGGATACTAGAGTATTAGCCAATCAAGGAGGGATGTGTGGCGTGTGTGTGTGTGTGTGTGTGTGTGTGTGTGTGTGTGGTGAATATTTGAATTATACTTTGTCTCTCCTTATTTATCCTTCCAAGTCTTCCTCAAATGCTTTGTCATCGACAGACTCTCACTGGGAACAGGGTTCTAAGAGAGAGCAGGGATCTTCTCATCCCAGGAGTTGAACCCAGGTCTCTCTCATTGCAGGCACATTATTTATCAGCTGAGCCACAAGGGAAGCCCAAGAATACTGTAGTGGGTAGCCTATCCCTTCTCAATGGATCTTTGTGATCCAGGAATCGAACTGGGGTCTCCTGCATTGCAGGCAGATTCTTTACCAACTGACGTATCAGGTAAGCTCGTAGGAAATGCTATACTGGGTTTATGTTGAATGGATGACAGACTGTCATATGCTTGCCAAAGTTACTCCTATCATATCTATAAATTGAATTGCTAATTTTCTTTTTATTGTTTATCAGTATTTCCTTGTTATAGTTTAATTTCAAGAAGAATATATATGGAAAGAAAGGCAAGAATTATTATATAAATGATAAGCCAAGTTAAGAGATGGCACTTTAACTTTGGGTGGAAAAGTGACAACATTTCAAATGGTTCAAAGCACAAACTAAAATGAGACTAGACCTAGGTTTCAGCTCCACCTTTACCATTTATTAACTGCATACTTTTGAGCAAGATATCTAAACTTTTAAAATTTCAGTTTCCACATCTGAAAAGTGGGAATGTGTGTAGATTTTTGCTCAGTCCTGTGCACTCTTTGTAACCCCAGGGACTATAGCCCACCAGGTTCCTCTATCCATGAATTTTCTGGGTAAGAATACTGGAGTGTGTTGCCATTTCTTACTCTAGGGGATCTTCCTGATTCAGGGATCGAACCTATGTCTCTTGCGTCTCCTGCATCATCGGGTAGATTCTTTACCACTGTACCACCTGGAAAAGCCTGGGAGCAATATTGCCACCTGGGGATAATATCCTTCAAGTTGCTCAACAGATTAAAATAATAATGTATAAAGGCTACTGAGCAGGGAGCCTGGCATACAGTAAGCAAACAGTAAATAATGGAAGTTACTTTTGTTGTTGTTGTTGTTAATATCATCATCATCATCTTATTCGCTGAGTAAAGCATAGATTATCTAATACTCAATCTGGTATTTACTCTGAAAATATATTCAAAATAGAATGGCAATTCTTGGGGGAGATTAATAGGCTTTATTTCCTGGAGGGTGGGAGTGTGGGGACACTAAATAGAGTATTAGCCAATCAAGGAGGGATATGTGGCTATGTGTGACTATTTGAAAGGCTGTCCAAAACAGCAAGAAAAATATGTTCAAGCTCATAGATGTGTGATAATAAGATATTTTGAGGAAACTAAAGTAGTTCAGTTTAGCTGAAGTTTAAAGTTTGATAATGGGAAGTGTGTTACTTATGGTTTTCCAGAGAAACAGAACCAATAATCTCTATATGCATATATGATTTATTATAAGAAATTGGCTCACATAGTTATGGAGGTTGAGAAATCCCACCACCTGCCCTCTGCAAGCTGGAGACCCAAGAGAGATATTAACTTAAATTCCAGTTCAAGTCTGAAGGCTTAAGGATCAAGAGAGTTGATGGTAAAAACTCCAGTAAAAGTACAGAAGACCTAAGCTACAAAACAAACAAACAAACAAACAAAACAACAACAACAACAAAAACAGTCAGGAAGAATGAATTCTCCCTTATTCTATATTTTACTCTATCTTGGCCTCCAGTGGATTGATGAAGAAAACCAGCACTGGGGAGGGCAATCAGCTTTAATCACCACTGATGCAAATGTTAATCTCTTCCAGAAACACCCTCATAGACATAACCAGAAAAATATTTACCCAAAGGAAACAGCAACCCACTCCAGTATTCTTACCTGGAAAATCCCATGGACAGAGGAGCCTGGCAGGCTATATAATGCATTTGCAAAAGCATGATATGACTTAGTGACTAAAACAACAACAAAAACAATAGACAACTCTATGGCCCATCACAGACAGGGATTTCAGAGAAAGCGTGACGCGATACACATAATTTATCTGTAATGAATTGGGCTAAAGAATCTGGATTTTGTCTTATAGGCAAATAGGTGTCAATGAATACCTTTTGGCAGATTAATGACATATCAGCGTGGCTGAAGCAGGATCAGTCTGTTTAGTATGTGAAGAATGAATTATAGGGGGAGAGACTTGAATCAGAGAAAAGAGAATAGAGATAACTAGGCAGAAGTGGTCGGAATGGAGAGGAGAGGATGCCACTTGGCCTGATGTGTACACTAATGTCAAGGTAGAGGTATCTAGCAGACACTATAGATCAGAAGACACATCTAAACTGGAGATTTAAACTTGGAAATCATCTGGTTGTAGAATGTTCATGGGAGTGGATAAATACTTTCTGGAAAATATGTAGAATAAGAAGAAAAATGGGCTACAGATGGAACATAAGAGGGGAAAGAGGTGAAAACATGGGATGGACGAAGGTAAATAGCAGAATGTGAGCCTGGTTTTAAAGAATAAAAGCTTAATGCACATGGGAAGTGGGAGTAGGGTAGGGAAAAAAAAGCCATAAGGGGGTCCCAGCTACCATCACAGACAGGAAGAAAAGCCATAGCTCAGGGATTTGAATGACTGGTCTTATATAGGTCTCAAAACTTTGTCACTTTCTTATTTTTGTTGTTTGAGTTTCCCAGTCCATTTTACCACTGTGATCATCACAGAAGCCATACAAGGAACATGTCTCTGTAATTATTTTGAGGCCAGTAAATAGAAGATGTGAAGAGACAGCATTTCCCTGCAGGAGCCCAGAGGATGGAGTAGGAAAGCTTAACTGAAATGGAAGGAGACAACTGTGCAGAGTTCATGCTCCAAAGGAGAAAGAGCATTGACATTGAACCCAACTGGCCTTTTCCTAACAGACTGGTTTTAAGATATGAGAATGATTTAAGAAATCCACCTCAGATATGCAGATGATACCACCCTTATGGCAGAAAGTGAAGAAGAACTAAACAGCCTCTTGATGAAAGTGAAAGAGGAGAGTGAAAAAAGTTGGCTTAATGCTCAACATTCAGAAAATAAAGATCATAGCATCTGGTCCCATCACTTCATGGGAAATAGATGGGGAAATAGTGGAAACAGTGTCAGACATTATTTTTGGGGGCTCCAAAATCACTGCAGATGGTGATTGCAGTCATGAAATTAAAGGACACTTACTCCTTGGTAGGAAAGTTATGACCAACTTAGACGACATACTAAAAAACAAAGACATTACTTTGCCAACAAAGGTCCGTCTAGTCAAGGCTATGGTTTTTCCAGTGTTCATGTATGGATGTGAGAGTTGCTCTGTGAAGAAAGCTGAGTGCCAAAGAATTGATACATTTGAACTGTGGTGTTGGAGAAGACTCTTGAGAGTCCCTTGGACTACAAGGAGATCCAACCAGTCCATTCTAAAGGAGAGCAGTCCTGGGATTTCTTTGGAAGGCATGATGCTAAAGCTGAAACTTTTGTACTTTGGCCACCTCATGTGAAGAGTTGACTCACTGTAAAAGACTCTGATGCTGGGAGGGATTGGGGGAAGGAGAAAAGGGGACGACAGAGGATGAGATGATTGGATGGCATCATAGAATCGATGGATGTGAATCTGAGTGAACTCTGGGAGTTGGTGATAGACAGGGAGGCCTGGCGTGCTGCGATTCGTGGGGTCACAAAGAGTCAGACACTACTGAGGGACTGAACTGAACTGATACACATGTTCCCCAACCCCCTTCTTTCCTCCCCTCCCCGTACCATTCTTCTGGGTCATCCCAGTGCACCAGCCCCAAGCATCCAGTATCATGCATCGAACCTGGACTGGTGATTTGTTTCATGTATGATATTATATATGTTTCAGTGCCATTCTCCCAAATCATCCCACCCTCTCCCTGATGGTAAATTTTATGTTACATTATTTTGGCACAATTAAAACAACAACAAAAAAGAAATCCTATAGATTTCCTTCTAGTTATTATGGTAAGAAAGAAGGTAGGTGAGTGGAAACAAATTTTAGTGATGGAAACATTTGGCAGGAATATCCCCTGGTGTCGGTTTTCAGAAACCTCATGGTAATGAAGTAGGCACAGCAGGATGAGGGACCTCTAACCCTTTATGTTCAAATTTATCTGCCCCTGGTGGAAGAACAGAGGCTTCCGGGACTTGAGTTGAAGAAGTAAAGATTCAGGTAACTGCTTGGCAGACGTTTATTATTGAAACCACCTTCCTTCCTATTTTACGTATATCTCTCATCAAATGGGAAACCACATCACTGCTGACTGTGGAAACCACTTTTCAGTTTAACTCGATAACCTTTGCCCAGAATCAATTCGCATTGACTTCAGTTTAGAGATAAGAGGCTGTTGCAGTATCTATGATCTCCCTTCAAAACCACATAGGGTATTAGACTGGCACATTTTCATGTCGTACTCTTAGTCCAGAATAAGTGTTTTCTCACTTTACAGTGTGACATCTTATTGATATTCCAGCAGGACTGTTTCCTCTGTCTTTCGCAGTAACTTCACTGAAATTGTCTGCTAATTTGAGCAGTGTTATTTTTCACCAACTGAATTCTTAGGATGAGTGAATTTTTTTTTTTTCTTTATCTCTATTTGAATATTTGATGAATAAAATATTGTGGTTTGACAACATGCTTTTTTGGCTCTTTTGACTAGCAAACAAAACATTTGTCTCTTACAGGAAAGCAACCTCTTCCCAATACTCCAATTTTGTTTAGTTTTGCTTTTACAAATGATAGCCTCTCATTTTTCACTCAGTGCTTTTGGATAAAGCACTAGACTCTTTCTACTTCTCCAAGACCTCACAACTGGATTGTATGACTATTGTCTAGATTTATTGAGGGAAGTCATATTCTCTGCGAATGTCACTTGCTTGATTCTCAAATGTTCAATAGCAACCTGGATTTCTATTTCTACAATGTGGTCCCTGTGCTTCAATTCCAGCATTAGAAATGTTACCCCATCTCTGCACTATGCTTGGGCTTCTATCCAACAGCTTGCCCTCTCTGGGTCCCATACTTACTGTCCCTCCTCTTCTTTGTTCTCATTATACCCCCTCTTCTTCTCCCCTCCCCCAGTTTGCTCTTATGACAATGTTCCATGATGACTTCTTTTCCCAAAAGATCTCAGAGATTTCCAAAAGCACTACTGGGTAGAAGCAGGCTTATTTTTAATTTTTATTCACTGGTGAATGACTTTAGGACTGGGGATTTTCACTAAATCAATATTTATCTATATTCATTAGGGTATATGTCAACACATATAAATGTATAGTATTTCTGTTGTGTGTGTGTTAGTTAGGTGGTTAAAATAGAAAAAATGAGTCTGGAATGGCAATGGCTTGTGGCTAAAAAGACAAATAAGGAAAAAGGCCAGGAAAATAGAACAAAGGAAGGGCTGAGTACCAGAGTGAGACTGGCAGGTAAAACAAAGAGCCTTCGTGCCTAGCCTAGTTTACATAGGGAAGGCTCAGGGGAGGAGGAAAAAAAAAAAACAACATAAAAAGAGGAGCCAAAATTGAGCAGAGGTGGGGAGGGTTCTTCTCTTTTCCTCCTGTCTTTGGGTCAGCCCTGCCCTCATGCCTCAAGGATGCATTTTCCTTTGCTTGCCAAATAAAACTGAGCTGTAACATGGAGCTGTAACACTGGTCTGTCCTTTGCTTCAAATTTTTGTTGCAGGGAGACAGAACCAAGGAAGTTACACACTCCCCGACGTTTCCAGTTAAGCAAAATCAATAAGGATTAGAAAACTTATACACATGCCTGCAGCAATAACTAATATCAAATATTGAAAACATGAAAGAGTCTACTCTAAATTGAGTTCTAACTTTGAAAAGGGGAGAGAGGGAAATACTATATATAAAAATAGTATCCCTTTCTGCTGATAGAAGGCCTGTGTGGAAAAGAGATCATACTTGATCTGGGGAAACAAACAAACAAACAAACAAAACAAAGAACCCAGTTGAAGAAGGAATTCATAGGGCCTGGACTCCATCTTCAGAGAAGGCAATGGCACCCCCACTCCAGTACTCCTGCCTGGAAAATGCCATGGAGGAGGAGCCTGGTAGGCTGCAGTCCATGGGGTCACTAAGAGTCGGACATGACTGAGTGACTTCAATTTCACTTTTCACTTTTGTGCATTGAAGAAGGAAATGGCAACTCACTCCAGTGTTCTTGCCTGGAGAATCTCACGGAAGGGGGAGCCTGATGGGTTCCTGTCTATGGGGTCGCAAAGAGTCGGACACTACTGAAGCAACTTAGCAGCAGCAGGACTCCATCTTAGGCCTGTTTATACTGAGCATGCTCAGCTACCTTTCCAATGGACTCTGAACTCTGTGTTTAGTGCCTATGAAAACAACAACAGAAGGATAAGACCCCCTTAAGACAGGGGAACCTTGAAGATCATATCTAAGTTACTCATCACCTAAGAGAAAACATACACTAATTACCCCTTTCTCCAGACAGGCCATAAATTTTTCTGTATCTGAGTGTAACCTTGGATTTATTGATTATTGGCTAATTGTTTGACTGTTTGAGTACATGAGCACGTAGCACGTGAATGATGGGGTTATTGGGATTGTATTTTCCTTGGTTTATGTAAGTCTCAAGGAATTTGGAGTGGTAGGTTCAGACACGTACACATGGGGTATAAAAGATTTTCACAAATGCTGGTCAGGGTCCTTGGCGGGCCTGCCTTGGGCCCGCCAGTATAATAAACTGCACTCCACTATCTGCAGTGTCCTGAGCGAGTTTGTTTCCTGCAACACGTGGCTACAACACAGTTACAACTTCTAGAGAGCAGTTACAACCAAGAGGTGGCAGTCACTAAGAAGAAAGATTGTGAATCCATATACCTAAGAATGCCATGATAATTTGAAAGGTATAACAATTTGAATTTGCCTTGTGAAATAATGGTCTTCTTCATCACTGGAAAGTTTAAGTAGAGGATGCTGGTTAGCAATATTGTAGACAATACTGCTTTATTAAGTAGTGATTAGGTTGGACAAATAAAGAAATACTCATTGGGTTCAAAACCAAAAATATATTTGTATTTCTATGGCCTAAACATAATCAGTGAAGCACAGTGGAAAAGGGTACTAGATATTGAGTCAGAAAAGCTATCGTTAATTTCTGGCTTTGTTATTAATTAGGAGTATGACTTTGAGCAAGTCATGTAAGCTTGCTGCTTCCGCTAAGTTGCTTCAGTAGTGTTCAACTCTATGCAACCCCATAGACAGCAGCCCACCAGGCTTCTCTGTCCCTGAGATTCTCCAAGGAAGAACACTGACATGGGTTGCCATTTCCTTCTCCAATGCATGCATGCATGCTAAGTCACTTCAGTCATGTCCGACTCTGTGTGACCTTATGGACAGAAGCCCACCAGGATCCTTTGTCCACAGGGTTCTCTAGGTAATACTGGGGTGGGCTGCCATTTCCTTCTCCCCATGTAAGCTTGCTGAGCCTTATTTCCTTCATCTATAAATGTTGATAACAATAATATCAACCCATGGGGGAAAAGAGAATAAAATCTGCAAATAAATGAAGCACCTAGGACATACAGGGTACTGAATGGATCTTTTGGATAATCCATAGCTATTGATTCTGAGCCATTTTTACCCAAGCAGCAATCTAAACTAGGAGGAGATGAAAGGTTGTTACTGAGCCATAAAAGATGCCAGGATTCTTGTCCTCCAGAGGAAAGGAATTCAGTCCAGGGCCAGTGATGAGGCTTGATTGCTCATAGCTTTTGTATAATAAAGTTTTATTAAAGTATAAAAGAGATAGAGAAATCTTCTGACATAGACATCAGAAGAGGGCAGAAAGGGTCCCCCCCTGCTAGTATTTAGCCCCATGTTATATAGCTACTAGCAAGTTGCGAGAAAAGGAAATGTCTCAAAACTCAGAGGCTGGCACCAAGCCCCTCACCCACAACACACATTTTGAGATAACATTGGCATAAGGTGGATTGTCCTTGGTCATAAAATGATTGACATAAATCTTTTAGAAAGGCAGGTTTTCAAGCAAAGGCATAGTCTCATTAACATATCTTAAGAGAACATTTGCATGAGTAAAACATACTGGTTTGTCAAGTAGATTCTGGGTATTAGCTGAATGGACTTGAAGACAGAGTCTAGGGTAAATACATAGTTCATTAACATAGCTTATGAAAAACATTTCCATAAGAAAAGTTAAGTTCAGGTGGAACTAGGTGTCATCAAGGCAACGGAGAATTTTAAAAGAAACCACGTGGTTTTTCTTTTTATAACCCTGTCTGTGCCAGGACCAAGTTGTCAAAATCATAACAGCAGTCACGTTGTGACTTTAGTTCAGATGTCAATTACTAAATTAATGAATAGACAGCAGAAATGCACCAAGAACGCAGTTCACATAGATCTATTGAGTGCTTACTAGGAGTCAGACAGTGAATCTTATCCCCTAATACATTTAGAAAAAAAAAAATAATAATAATAAGCCCTGAGGTAGCATGCAAAATAATGAATTAATATTTTAAAGTGCACTTCAAATTTTGGCTGTTTTTCTCTAAACTTAATCTTATTCTAGCTTTTAACATCTTCCTGGTGAAGATTACTGCAGCAAGGGTGCATTATGTCTAGTTACTTTAAAATGGTATCTTTGTTGGAAGTATATTAATATGTATTATACCACTGCTATCCTTAAAATGAAAATAAACATTTTACCTGGTTTTCTTCTTTTTATCTGACTGAATTTTTACATATTGTTTTTTCTCTTAAATTTACACAAATGCTTAAGGGAGAATTTTAGGATAAGTTCACATTTCCTCAGCAAATCTGTCAGGAAACATTTTAATAAAGAAAACTTTACAGTTTGTTTTTTTTTTAAACATGGATAAGACACATCACACACAATTATTTTTAAATCCTTTTCAATTGAAGACTATATCAGTTGGGGCTCAGTCAGGAAACAAACACCACATTAATTTAAATAGGAAATTTCATTTGAAGAATTATTAATCAATTAATAGGAGTTCTTTGGAAGGAATGATGCTGAAGCTGAAACTCCAGTACTTTGGCCACCTCATGGGAAGAGCTGACTCATTGGAAAAGACTCTGATGCTGGGACGATTGCGGGCAGGAGGAGAAGGGGACGACAGAGGATGAGATGGCTGGATGACATCACTGATTCGATGGATGTGAGTTTGAACGAACTCCAGGAGATGATGATGGACAGGGAGGCCTGGTGTGCTGTGATTCATGGGGTCATAAAGATTTGGACACGACTGAGTGACTGAACTGAACTGAAAGATAATTCTTAAAAAAATACAAGAAAAAAGCAGATACAGGGAGCAGACAGTACCCTGAGGACTAATGCAGAATACTCAAGGAAGGAAAAAATTTACAAGAGACACCTCCACCCTGAAGAATGAGATCTAGATCTCACTGCTGGAGTGGCTGTGGCTGTGGTCTCCTGGATGGTTGAGATGTAAATGGGGTGCCACAAGCTGAGACTGGTAAACAAAAAATGGCCCATTGGCCTGCCCACAAAACATTCCAGGAACCTGCCTTCTGGGATGCTGTTGAAGACTCTAGGCAAACAGCCTATTGGGGCATTTTCAAGACTGGCTGGGAAAGCAGTTTGGCAAAAGTAGAACTTGCTGGGAATCCCCTGTGCTCAAACAAACCCCAGTTTGCACTAAATTTCATGGGAAACCACTGGTGGAAAATTCTGAAAAGGCAGAATATTACACCTGCAGGAATTGTGCTGAACTCCCTAGAAATACAGCCACGGTATCAGTAAAACTCCCTAGGAGGTAAACACCACTATGCGCTCTTCAGTCTGACCACCACTGCAGCAGCAAGAAAGGAGGAGCTCCGTAGGGTGAGAAGCAGAAGCCCCTTCCTCTGTAATGTCCCTCCAGCATCCTCTGCTGACAGAGTTTCACATCATGCCAGCTGGCGAGAGGAATGTTTACATGATCTGACTCTCGTATCACGAAGAAGGGCAATAAAGGATGGATTTGTTGCTGAGAGGCAAAACATTGAAAACTGGCACAGAGGTCATTAATAACTTTTATCTCTGGAAATCTGGGTTGCTTGCAATGAATTATGCAAATTAACAGAAGTCTGAAAATTGAAAAGTAGAATAAACTTAGAGCTAAAGTAAGAATGCAGAATATAGGTAATACTGTGTATACTAAAGGATTAACCTTCTGAAAGAGAAGTTTTGCCTTTGCTCCCAGCCCTGGGAAGGAAACTTCTAGGCCTTTACAATGTTCTACCTGGTAAATGTCTTTTGGGGGTCCCTGGATCACACCAGACACTCATGCTAATGATGTGACTTATGGTGGAGGCCTTATGTCAAGCAGAATTGGCTTGACTTCTGGAGGTGCTGGAGGCGAAGGTCAGCCAGGCAAGCAGTAAGCCATGTCTATGGATTTTCCCCCAGGAAAGATTCTAGACATTGAAAATTGTGTGAACCTCTGTGGGTGGTAATACCCTGTTCTTGTTGTCACACATCATTGATGAAAGAAAGAAGTGCCATCCACACAACTCCACTGTGATAGGAGAAATAGAAGCTCCACACCTGATTTTTCTTGGCTTCTGTTCCATGTGCCTTTTTCTATTCCTGATTTTAATCTGTGTCCTTTGACTGTAATAAAACATAACATGAGATGTAGATTCGATCCCTGGGTTGGGAAGATTCCCTGGAGAAGGGAATGGCTACCCACTCCAGTATTCTTGCCTGGAGAATCCCATAGACAGAGGAGCCTGGCAGGCTACATTCCATGGGGTTGCACAGAGTTGAACATGAATAAAGTGACTTAGCACAGCATAGCAGCACATGAGTATAATAGCTCATGTTCAAGGGGAAAGAGGAATCACTGACCTTCTATTAGCTATCTATTTATCATATTTACTAGCTATCTATTGCTACATAATATTCACTACAAAACTTAGAAGTTTAAAACAACACATATATATTATCTCACAGTTTCTGCAGGTCAGGAATCCAGGTCTAAGCCCTCTGCTTCAAAGTGTCTTACAAGACTAAGACAGTGCAAGTTGAGGCCATGGTCTCAATTGAAGGCTTGAATGTTTCCAAGCTCACTCATGTGTCTGAGAAGATTCATTGTCTCAAGGGTTGTTGTACTGAAGGCTTCATTTCCTAACCTGCTGTTGGCTGGAATCCACCCTTAGCTCTGTGCCACATGGTCTTGCCTAGGTCAGTTCAAAACATGGTGTCTTGTTTCATCAAAGCAAGTACAGGAGAAGAGCCAGCAAGAGAGTACCAACAAGATAAAGTCACAGTATTTTATGGTCTTATTTTGCAATTGACATTCCATGTTTTGCCATATACTATTTGTTGGAAGCAAGTCACTAGGTTCAGCTCACACACAAGGGACAGGATTCCATTAGAGTATGAGGAGACTAAGGTCACTGGGAGCCATTTCAAAAGCTGCCTACCACAATCTTAGGAGGATGTGAAAATACTTAATTTAGAATGTATTTTTGCAAGGATTAGAGTTATTAGTCCACAAAATACAGTTTTTACTCTGATCTTTAATTTGAATTCCTATCCTAGTAAATTACCCTTTCCTCCCATCTTATTGTCTAATTGGAAGTTAACCTGGCTGAGGCCAGGTTCACTCTAGGGATTAGGGCCCTGCCAAATCCCTGAACACCAGGCATTAAAGTTGATGTAATTATTTCCAGTGTCAGGCATTGCAGATTACTATGTAGCTTGAGTCCCCATTACTGTCTTATTGTTGGTTTTGTCTCTGGCTCTGAAATAGAGCCATTTGCTGAACTTCTGGGGACCACACCTTGTGTGCTATGCCAAATTCCTATGGTCAGCCTTCTGTGAAATTACCATACTTGACAGGATTTACTCCTCCCTAATTAAATGTGTGTTCTGGGGGTCTGGGAAGGTTTATATCATGCTACATTCCAAACCAGGCTTGACAAGGGTTCTATAATTAGATTATGATGACTTTGTGAAAAGTATGTGACCTCAGCAGTTTCACTGTTTTAGGATAGAGAAGTAAGGGATGATTCAGTGAAATTACTGTGTGCGCATGCACGCACACACACACACACACACACACACACACACACACACACACTGCACGCACGCACTCTATGGAAATGAATGAACATGGGCATTTAAGAAAAAAATAACAGTGGTTCTGAAGCAAATGTTTATGTCTTAATTGAGAAATTCGATCATGGAAACTAAGAGTGCCCATGAAGTTGGAAAGGTTATTTAGCAAAGGAAAATATTCATAATGATTAATAGTTTTTCTGTAAAGACTGAATTCAGTTTCCTATGTTATTGGAATTTTATCATTCTTAAGGTCAATTTCATTAACTCCATTCTCTTCTGGTTAAGCTTAGACAGTTGTTCTTCATAACACAAAAGTAATTTATAATGTACACTAGTTTATGAAGAGTCAGTTACATAATTGGACCTTTACATGCATATGGAGCTCCTTAGGTTAACCAGCAGTTGTTAGAGCATAATCCTCTGTGAGTTTTAAGTTCTACCCAAATTTTAGAGCTTCCTTTGATTCATTGTGGAGAAGGAAATGGCAACCCACTCCAGTATTCTTTCCTACAGAATCCCAGGGACAGAGAAGTTTGGTGGGCTACAGTCCATGGGGTCTCACAGAGTCGGACAAGACTGAAGCAACTTAACAGCAGCAGCAGTTGATTCACTGAATGATTGTAGTAATTTTAACAGTGTTTCCCAGTCCTAGCTCAAACTGCAAACAATTATTTCATATAATCTTAGAGCAAGTTTCTGATTCTTTAAGTTATAAATGACAAAGATTCAAACTCTGGCAAGGCTTTAAAAGTGTTTACAAGGAGGTTTTCCAATTCTGCTTCTCACTGCATGGTTTTGCCTTTTAGACCTAATATTACAAAGGGTTACAGAAAAGATGCCTCCATTATTGAGAGGCACATAAGACTGATTAATGAAAAACTGAATCCTACTAGAATCTTTCAACCTTTCAAGAATCCACATCAGATTACTTCAGTAGAAAAGGTTATAGTTACAAAAACAACCAATAAAACTAAGAATGATCCACTTTTTCTTGAAAAGAGCACCATCCAACATTTTCTTCACATACTTAAGACTGTACCTCCCCAAACTGTTGTAGGCAGACTTCTAAGATGACCTTAAAATTCCCACTTGTCCCCCATATCCACTCCATGCCTGCTCCAGGGTACACATGCTGTAATTTTCTCCCCTTGAGTGAGCATGAAGCATACAAATATGACTGACTGATGTTACTTCCATGATTTGGTTACATTTTATTAGCAAAGCAAAAGAAAATTTAACAGATGTGATTAAGCTCCCTAATCAGTCAACTTTAAGTTAATCAAAAAGGAGATTATAATAGGTGGTCCTACCATAACAGGTGATCCTTTTTAAAAACAGGCTAGAGAGGTAATAGACTTGAAATAGCAGATACTCTCTCTCTTTCCATTGCTGGCTTTGAAGAAGCAAACCGTCATGACATCTATTGCTGCAAGGAATTGGATTCTGCCAACAGCCACATGAACTTTTAAGATCTCAAGACTCAAACCTTGGATATGACCATAGCCCCAGCTGACACCTTGATTTCAGGTTTATAAGGCCGTAAGCAAAAATTCAACTTACTCCACACTCAGACAGTTGACCTACAACTGTGAAGTAATAAATACATGCTTTATGTGCCTAAATTTATGGTAATTTATTATGCAATAAAGAGATAATTCATATAGACTTTGATATTTGAAAGTGAGATACTGCTATTAAAAAATATCTAAAATGTGGGTGTGACTTTGGTATTGGAAAGTGGGTGAAAACTAGAGTAACTCTAGAGGGCATGATAGAGAATACATAAATAGCCTTCAATAGACTGTTAGTGTTATTACAGACCATAGAAGCACTGTTGCTGAGGGTTTAGAGAAGCGAGGAACATATTATTAGAAGTTGGAGAATCCTTGTTATGAACGGCCAGAAAACTTAGCCAGATTTTCTCCTGCAGTTATGTGGAAAACAGAACTTGTAAACAATGTAACTGGTTATGTAGGTGAGATAATTTCCCAAAAAAGTATTGACGTTTCTGCCTTGTTTCTTCTTGAGGCTTAATGTAAAATGTGAGAGGAAAGATAAACTGAGAAGACAATTCTTAAACAAAAGGAGCTAGGACCACATTATTTTCAAAATTCTCAGCCTCTCTGGATGGCTAAAAAGTTGGTAAAAGCCAGAAATATCAGCTGAACCCGTGGCATGCAGAAAGCACTGAGTGTGATTGTACAACCTTTGGCTAAAAAGTTTCTGAAAGATCAAAAAGTCAGAATATTCTCTCACACTAAAGACCCTTTATTAGATCCTCATAGACCCCCTCGTCAAGCCAGAGACCTCTAGGAAATTTAAGAATATTTGACTTTCAGCCATTTCAGCAGGACCCAATGAGAGAGAAGGGATTATCTTTAAAAGATCTGTGGCTGTGGCCTTTGTTCAATGGAGTGAGTTCAGTTCAGTTCAGTAGCTCAGTCATGTCTGAACTGAAACCCAATGAAAATCCATACAAGATCATCAGAGTTCTTACAAAAAGTTGTTTCAGCAGAAACACTGCAAGCTTGGGCTAAAACAGGAAAAGTAAAAATGGAGATTGTCAAAATCCCAAGATTCTGCTGAAAAATGCAGGATAGTGCAACCAGTCAGCTGTAAACATATTCACTCATATAAAAGGAATGACGGATGACTCAGTGGGCAGAATGAAGAGCCTCAAAGGTGACTCTGAAAGCCATGGAGGATCATTCCTAGGTTTTGAAAGCTAATCAAGAATCTCTGGCTGGACTTCAGAGCAGACATGGACTAGTGATTCTTTTCTACCTTCCATATCCCCTCTTAAAACAAACAAAACAAAACAAACAACAAAAATAAAACCCCTGGATTATTTATAGCTTTAATGCTATGCCTGTCTCACCATTGCATTCACCACTAGGGGCTGATAACCTGTCTCTACAGTTTTATAGGTGTGCAGACAGAGAGGAGATTAAGAGATTAAGGAGATTAAGAGAATATATCTTAATATTGAAGAGATTATATTTTACATGTACTTGCCTTGAGAACCCCATGAATAGTATGAAAAGGCAAAATGATAGGACACTGAAAGAGGTACTCCCCAGGTCAGTAGGTGCCCAATAAGCTACTGGAGGTCAGTGGAGAAATAACTCCAGAAATAATGAAGGGATGGAGCCAAAGCAAAAACAATACCCAGCTGTGGATGTGACTGGTGATAGAAGCAAGATCTGATGCTGTAAAGAGCAATATTGCATAGGAACCTGGAATGTCAGGTCCATGAATCAAGGCAAATTGGAAATGGTCAAACAGGAGATGGCAAGAGTGAACGTTGACATTCTAGGAATCAGCGAACTAAAATGGACTGGAAAGGGTGAATTTAACTCAGATGACTATTATATCTACTACTGCAGGCAGGGCTCCCTCAGAAGAAATGAGTAGCCATCATGGTCAACAGAAGAGTCCGAAATGCAGTACTTGGATGCAATTTCAAAAATGACAGAATGATCTCTGCTCGTTTCCAAGGCAAACCATTCAATATCACAGTAATCCAAGTCTATGCCCCAACCAGTAACGCTGAGGAAGCTGAAGTGGAATGGTTCTATGAAGACCTACAACACCTTTTAGAACTAACACCCCCAAAAGTTGTCCTTTTCATTATAGGGGACTGGAATGCAAAAGCAGGAAGTCAAGAAACACCTGGAGTAACAGGCAAATTTGGCCTTGGAATGTCGAATGAAGCAGGGCAAAGACTAATAGAGTTTTGCCAAGATAATGCACTGGTCATAGAAAACACCCTCTTCCAACAACACAAGAGAAGGCTCTACACATGGACATCACCAGATGGTCGACACCAAAATCAGATTGATTACATTCTCTGCAGCAAAAGATGGAGAAGCTCTATACAGTCAACAAAAACAAGACCAGGAGCAAACTGTGGCTCAGATCATGAACTCCTTATTACCAAATTCAGACTTAAATTGAAGAAAGTAGGGAAAATCACTAGACCATTCAAGTATGACCTAAATGAAATCCCTTATGATTATACAGTGGAAATGAGAAGTAGATTTGACGGCCTAGATCTGATAGATAGAGTGCCTGATGAACTGTGGAATGAGGTTCATGATGTTGTACAGGAGACAGGGATCAAGATCATCCCCATGGAAAGTAAATGCAAAAAGCAAAATGGCTGTCTGGGGAAGCTTTACAAATAGCTGTAAAAGAAGAGAAGTGAAAAGCCAAGAAGAAAAGGAAAGATATAAGCATCTGAATGCAGAGTTCCAAAGAATAGCAAGAAGAGATAAGAAAGCCTTCTGCAGTGATCAATGCAAAGAAATAGAGGAAAACAACAGAATAGGAAAGACTAGAGATCTCTGCAAGAAAATTAGAGATATCAAAGGGAACATTTCATGCAAAGATGGGTTCAATAAAGGACAGAAATGGTATGGACCTAACAGAAGCAGAAGATATTAAGAGGAGATGGCAAGAATACACAGAGGAACTGTACGAAAAGGATCTTCATGACCTGGATAATCACGATGGTGTGATCACTCATCTAGAGCCAGACATCTTGGACTGTGACGTCAAGTGGGCCTGAGAAAACATCACTACAAACAAAGCTAGTGGAGGTAATGGAATTCCAGTGGAGCTATTTCAAATCCAGAAAGATGATGCAGTGAAAGTACTACACTCAATATGCCAGCAAATTTGGAAAGGCCAGCAGTGGCCACAGGACTGGAAAAGGTCCATTTTCATTCCAATCCCCAAAAAAGGCAATGCCAAAGAATGTTCAAACTAACACACAATTGCATTCATCTCACATTCTAGTAAAGTAATGCTCAAAATTCTCCAAGCTAGGCTTCAGCAATACATGAACCGTGAACTTCCTGATGTTCAAGCTGGTTTTAGAAAAGGCAGAGGAACCAGAGATCAAATTGCCAACACCTGCTGGATCATCGAAAAAGCAAGAGAGTTCCAGAAAAACATCTATTTCTGCTTTATTGACTATGCCAAAGCCTTTGACTGTGTGGATCACAATAAACTGTGGAAAATTCTGAGAGAGGTGGGAATATCCGACCACCTAACCTGCCTTTTGAGAAATCTGTATGCAGGCCAGGAAGCAACAGTTTGAACTGGACATGGAACAACAGACTCGTTCCAAATAGGAAAAGGAGTACGTCAAGGCTGTATATTGTCACCCTGCTTACTTAACTTCTATGCAGAGTACATCATGAGAAACGCTGGACTGGAAGAAACACAAGCTGGAATCAAGATTGCTGGGAGAAATATCAATAACCTCAGATATGCAGATGACACCACCCTTATGGCAGAAAGTGAAAGGGAACTAAAAAGCCACTTGATGAAAGTGAAAGAGGAGAGTGAAAAAGTTGGCTTAAAGCTCAACATTCAGAAAACAAAGATCATGGCATCCGGTCCCATCACTTCATGGGAAATAGATGGGGAAACAGTGGAAACAGTTTTTATTTTGGGGGTCCAAAATCACTGCAGATGGTGACTGCAGCCATGAAATTAAAAGACGCTTACTCCTTGGAAGAAAAGTTATGACCAACTTAGATACTATATTCAAAAGAAGAGACATTACTTTGCAGACTAAGATCTTTCTAGTCAAGGCTATGGTTTTTCCTGTGGTCATGTATAGGTGTGAGAGTTGGACTGTGAAGAAGGTTGAGCACCGAAGAATTGATGCTTTTGAACTGTGGTGTTGGAGAAGCCTCTTGAGAGTGCCTTGGACTGCAAGGAGATCCAACCAGTCCATTATGAAGGAGACCAGCCATGGGATTTCTTTGGAAGGAATGATGCTAAAGCTGAAACTCCAGTAGTTTGGCCACCTCATGTGAAGAGTTGTGTCATTGGAAGACTTTGATACTGGCAGGGATTGCAGGGAGGAGAAGAAGGGGATGACCGAGGATGAGATGGCTGGGTGGCATCACTGACTCGACTGGTCTGAGTGAACTGTGGGAGCTGGTGATAGAAAGGGAGGCCTGCCGTGCTGCGATTCATGGGGTCACAAAGTATTGGACATGAATGAGTGAGTGAATGGAACTGAATTGAACTGAAAGATTACATCTGGGAGCCTAAAGCTCACCTGAATAATTTGGTTGATGAGATTTTGAACTCTGAGCTGATGTTAAAATGGAATGAGAGACTTGGAAACTTTGGAAAAGATTAATGAACTTTGCATGTGTGAGGAAAGTGAATTGTTGGGGCCAGAATTTGGGCTGCTGTAAGAAAAATTGTAAAATTGCTCCTTTAAATGTGAAAACTGTGATTATGATGACTATTATCATAATTATTAGATTATATTACATAATGATTTTTACAGATGAAATTAAAGTTCTCTATCAGTTGATTTTACATTTATCTGAAGGGGAATTATCCTGGATGATCTGACCTAATCTGGTGATTCCTTTAAAAGAAGGTCTAGGTGCTTCCCAGGTGGCTGCTACTGCTGCTGCTGCTAAGTCGCTTCAGTTGTGTTCGACTTTGTGTGACCCCATAGATGGCAGCCCAGCAGGCTCCACCGTCCCTGGGATTCTCCAGGCAAGAACACTGGAGTGGGTTGCCATTTCCTTCTCCAATGCATGAAAGTGAAAAGTGAAAGTGAAGTTGGTCAGTTGTGTTCGACTTTTAGGAACCCCATGGACTGTAGCCTACCAGGCTCCTCCGCCCATGGGATTTTCCAGGCAAGAGTACTGGTGTGGAGTGCCAGTTGCACTAGTTGTAAAGACCATGTCTGCCAATGCATTGCACATAACAGATGCAGGTTTGATATCTGGGTCAGGGTGCTCCCCTAGAGAAAGGCATGGCTACCCATTGCAGTATTCCTGCCTGGAGAATCCCATGGACAGAGGAGCCTGGCAGGCTACGGTCCATAGCGTTGCAAAAGCAACCTATAGACAGGACTAAAGCAACTTAACACACATACACAGAAGTCAGAGAGCTTCTCCTATTGGTCTTAAAAAGTGAGGAACTATATTTTCCCTCATAGCTCAGTTGGTAAAGAATCTGCCTGCAATTCTGGAGACCCTAGTTTGATTCCCTGGTTGGGAAGATCCCCTGCAGAAAGGATAGGCTACCCACTCCAGTATTCTTGGGCTTCCCTTGTGGTAAAGAATCTGCCTGCAGTGCAGGAGACCTGGGTTTGATCCCTTCATTAAGAAGATCCCCTGGAGAAGGGAAAGTCTACCCACTCTAATATTCTGGTGAGAATTCCACGGACTGTCTAGGCCATGGGGTCGCAAAGAATGGGACATGACTGAGTGACTTTCACTTTCATGTTGTGAAAAAATGCATGAGAGGGCAAAGTAGGAAGGACCTGAGGCTGGTCTCAAGTTATGGAGGACAGCCCCAGCTAAGAGCTAGCAAGAACATGAGGTCCTCATCTCATAAATGAAAAGAACTGAATTCTCACAACAACCATACCAACTTGGACAGAGGACCCTGAGTTCCATAAAGGAAGGCAGCCTGTCTGACAACTTCATTACAGCCTTGTCAAACCCTAGCAAAAGACTCACGTAAACTGTGCTTGAACTCCTGACACCAAAAAGATTGTAAGATAATAAATGTATGCTGTCTTAAGCCCCTGCATTTGTGGTAATATATTACAACAGTATTAGACAACTAGTTAGTCAGAGTTCAACCAGAGAAGCAGAAGCAGTAGGATGTTGCTTATGTAATTGAGATGGCCAGCCAAGCAAGTCTGAAATCCATAGGCTGGGCAGGCATGAAGGAAAAGGCAGGAATTCTTTATCAAATGTACTGAAACTGTTTTCTTCATTTTGTGGTTTGTCTTTTCATCTCCTGATGAAATCAATCCTTTTTCCCCTTATATTTAGTGCCTTTGTGTTCTATTATCTTTTCCTAGTACAGTGTAGGTGAAGACAGTCACCCATGTTTCCTTCAAAAAAATATATTATTTCACCTTTCACAATTTAGATGATACCACCCTTATGGCAGAAAGTGAAGAAGAACTAAAGAGCCTCTTGATGAAAGTGAAAGAGGAAAGTGAAAAAGTTGGTTTAAAGCTTAACATTCAGAAAACAAAGATCATGGCATCTGGTCCCATCACTACATGGGAAATAGATGGAGAAACAGTGGAAACAGGGTCAGACTTTATTTCTTTGGGCTCCAAAATCCCTGCAGATGGTGACTGCAGCCATGAAATTAAAAGACGCTTACTCCTTGGAAGAAAAGTTATGACCAACCTAGATAGTATATTCAAAAGCAGAGACATTACTTTGCCAACTAAGGTCCGTCTAGTCAAGGCTATGGTTTTTCCAGTGGTCGTGTATGGATGTGAGAGTTGGACTGTGAAGAAGGCTGAGTGACAAAGAACTGATGCTTTTGAACTGTGGTGTTGGAGAAGACTCTTGAGAGTGCCTTGGACTGCAAGGAGATCCAACCAGTCCATTCTGAAGGAGATCAGCCCTGGGATTTCTTTGGAAGGAATGATGCTAAAGCTGAAACTCCAGTACTTTGGCTACCTCATGCGAAGAGTTGACTATCATTGGAAAAGACTCTGATGTTGGGAAGAATTGGGTTCAGGAGGAGAAGGGGACGACAGAGGATGAGATGGCTCGATGGCATTACTGACTCGATGGTCTTGAGTCTGAGTGAACTCCGGGCGATGGTCATGGACAGGGAGGCCTGGAGTACTGCAATTCATGGGGTCATGAAGAGTCGGACAGACTGAGCAACTGAACTGAACTGAACTGAACATCTGGGTTTAAATTTATATATGTTAGGAAGTAATGTCAATGTTCATTGTTTTCCAAATAGATATTCAATTTATCTGATGCTATTTCTTAAGAAGAAAATTTTAAAAATTATATTTAAGTGATGTGTTTGTCATAAATTATTAGATGGTTATATATTTCTAGATTTTCTATAATGTACCATAGGTCTATCTATCTTTTGTCAGTATCCTACTGACAATTACTATGGTTTTATAGCATATTTTGATAACTGTTAGTATATATCCTCCAGCTTTGTTATTGTTAAGATTGCTTATGCAGATGGTGACTGCAGCCATGAAATTAAAAGACACTCTTTGGAAGGAAAGTTATGACCAACCTAGACAGCACATTCGAAAGCAGAGACATTACTTTGCCAACAAAGGTCCGTCTAGTCAAGGCTATGGTTTTTTCAGTGGTCATGTATGGATGTGAGAGTTGGATTGTAACAAAAGCTGATCACCAAAGAATTGATGCTTTTGAACTGTGGTGTTGGAGAAGACTCTTGAGAGTCCCTTGGACTGCAAGGAGATCCAACCAGTTCATCCTAAAGGAAATCAGTCCTGGGATTTCTTTGGAAGGAATGATGCTAAAGCTGAAACTCCAGTACTTTGGCCACCTCATGCAAAGAGCTGACTCATTGGAAAACGCTCTGATGCTGGGGGCATTGTGGGTAAGAGGAGAAGGGGACAACAGAGGATGAGATGGCTGGACGGCATCACTGAGTTGATGGACGTGAGTTTGAGTGAACTCTGGGAGTTAGTGATGGACAGAGAGGCCTGGTGTGCTGTGATTCCTGGGGTTGCAGAGTTGGACACGACTGAGCGACTGAACTGAACTGAATCTTTATGGATTAAGATTGCTGTTATTACCATTGGTCCCTTGCATTTTCATATCAGTTTTGGAATCAATTTGTCAATTTCTACAAAATAATTCTGGGATTTTTGATTGGTTTTTCACTGACTCAAGGTAAATTTGAAGATACTTGGTATCTTTATAATATTACATCCATGAAAGTGGTCTGTCCTTTCATTTATTTAGCTACTATTTCAATTCAATTTTTTTTTTTTAAGGTTTTCTGGTACTGTGGTCTTACCTATCAAGTTTTTAGATTTCAAGACACTTTATGCTTTTTTTTGTCACTACAACTGATATAATTAATTCTTTAATTTTCTATTACCTTTTAACTTGTCTATAGTTACACAATATAGTTATAGCACTGGCCTTGTATCAGTGTCTTTGTTACATTCAGTTATAACTTCTAATGCTTTAGCTATAAGTTCTTTTGGATTTTTCTTCATGATAGTATTGAAAACTGTGTGTTGCATTAAAGATACCAAAAATGAGGCTACAGGATGACATACCTTTCCTTTTTTTTTTTTTTTTTTTGAGAGGACAACATACAAGTACAGATCAAATTACAATGACTATAGGGAAATCATATTACATATTAATAAAAAGCTGTGACAAACCTAGATAGCATATTTTAAAGCAAAGACATCAGTTTGCCGATAAAGATCCATATAGACAAATTTATGGTTTTTCCAATAATCATGTATGGATGTGAGAGAGTTGGACCATAAAAAAGGCTGAGTGCTGAAGAATTTTTGCTTTTGGATTGTGGTATTGGAGGATACTCGTAAAGTCCCTTGGACAGTAAAGAGATCAAACCAGTCAACCGTAAAGGAAATCAATTGTGAATATTCATTAGAATGACTGATGCTGAAGCTGAAGCTCCAATACTTTGGTCACCTGATGTGAAGAGCCAACTCATTGGAAAAGACCCTCATGCTGGGAAAGACTGAAGGCAGGAGCAGAAGGGACAACAGACGATGAGATGGCTTGATGGCATCACTTCTTCAATGGACATGAGTTTGAGCCAACTCCAGGAATGATGAAGGACACGGAAGCATGGCATGCTGTAGTCCATGGAGTCACAGAGGTCGAACATATCTTAGTGACTGAACAACAAGCTTCATAAACCCCCTTTGTGAAAGTGAAAGTGAAATTTACTCAGTCGTGTCCCACTCTTTGAGACGCCATGGACTATCCGTTCAGTTCAGTTCGGTAGCTCAATCGTGTCCGATTCTTTGCGACCCCATGAATCGCAGCACTCCAGGCCTCCCTGTCCATCACCAACTCCCGGAGTTCACCCAGAATCACGTCCATCGAGTCAGTGATGCCATCCATTTCATCCTCTGTCGTCCCCTGCTCCTCCTGCCCCCAATCCCTCCCAACATCAGAGTCTTTTCCAATGAGTCAACTCTTCGCATGAGGTGGCCAAAGTACTGGAGTTTCAGCTTTAACATCATTACTTCCAAAGAAATCCCAGGGCTGATCTCCTTCAGAATGGACTGGTTGGATTTCTTTGCAGTCCAAGGGACTCTCAAGAGGCTTCTCCAACACCACAGTTGAAAAGCGTCAAGTTTTCGTCGCTCAGCCTTCTTCACAGTCCAACTCTCACATCCGTACATGACCACTGGAAAAACCATAGTCTTGACTAGACGGATCTTAGTTGGCAAAGTAATGTCTCTGCTGTTGAATATGCTATCTAGGTTGGTCATAACTTTTCTTCCAAGGAGTAAGCATCTTTTAATTTCATGGCTACAATCACCATCTGCAGTGATTTTGGAGCCCCCCAAAATAAAGTCTGACACTGTTTCCACTGTTTCTTCATCTATTTCTCATGGAGTGATGGGACCGGATGCCATGATCGTTTTCTGAATGTTGAGCTTTAAGCCAGCTTTTTCACTCTCCACTTTCCCTTTCATCAAGTGGCTTTTTAGTTCCCTTTCACTTTCTGCCATAAGGGTGGTGTCAACTGCATATCTGAAGTTATTGATATTTCTCCCAGCAATCTTGATTCCAGCTTGTGTTTCTTCCAGTCCAGCGTTTCTCATGATGTACACTGCATAGAAGTTAAATAAGCAGGGTGACAATATACAGCCTTGATGTACTCCTTTTCCTATTTGGAACGAGTCTGTTGTTCCATGTCCAGTTCTAACTGTTGCTTCCTGGCCTGCATACAGATTTCTCAAGAGGCAGGTCAGGTGGTCTGGTATTCCCATCTCTTTCAGAATTTTCCACAGTTTATTGTGATCCACACAGTCAAAGGCTTTGGCATGGTCAATAAAGCAGAAATAGATGTTTTTCTGGAACTCTCTTGCTTTTTCCATGATCCAGTGGATGTTGTCAATTTGATCCCTGGTTCCTCTGCCTTTTCTAAAACCAGCTTGAACATCAAAGAGTTCACAGTTCATGTATTGCTTAAGCCTAGCTTGGAGAATTTTGAGCATTACTTAATAGCAAGTGAGATGAGTGCAATTGCGTGGTAGTTTGAACATTCTTTGGCATTGCCTTTCTTTGAGACTGGAATGAAAACAGACCTTTTCCAGTCCTGTGGCCACTGCTGGCCTTTCCAAATTTGCTGGCATATTGAGTGTAGCACTTTCACAGCATCATCTTTCAGGATTTGAAATAGCTCCACTGGAATTCCATTACCTCCACTAGCTTTGTTCATAGTGATGCTTTCTCAGGCCCACTTGACTACATTCCAAGGTTTCTGGCTCTAGATGAGTGATCACACCATCGTGATTATCCAGGTCATGAAGATCCTTTTCGTACAGTTCCTCTGTGTATTCTTGCCATCTCCTCTTAATATCTTCTGCTTCTGTTAGGTCCATACCATTTCTGTCCTTTATTGAGCCCATCTTTGCATGAAATTTTCTTTATAGGGGATTGGAATTGATATCAAGGGAATCCCTTTGATATCTCTAATTTTCTTGAAGAGATCTCTAGTCTTTCCTATTCTGTTGTTTTCCTCATTTTTATTTATTTATTTATTTTTGCATTGATCACTGAAGAAGGCTTTCTTATCTCTTCTTGTTATTCTTTGGAACTCTGCATTCAGATGCTTATAGCTTTCCTTTTCTCCTTGGCTTTTCGCTTCTCTTCTTTTCACAGCTATTTGTAAGGCTTCCCCCAGACAGCCATTTTCCTTTTATGCATTTCTTTTCCATGGGATGGTCTTGATCCTTGTCTCTTTTACAACATCATGAACCTCATTCCATAGTTCATCAGGCACTCTATCTATGAGATCTAGTCCCTCAAATCTATTTCTCACTTCCACTGTATAATCATAAGGGATTTCATTTAGGTCATACCTGAATGGTCTAGTGATTTTCCCTACTTTCTTCAATTTAAGTCTGAATTTGGCAGTAAGGAGTTCATGATCTGAGCCACAGTTAGCTCCTGGTCTTGTTTTTGTTGACTGTATAGAGCTTCTCCATCTTTGGCTGCATAGAATATAATCAATCTGATTTCAGTGTTGACCATCTGGTGATGTCCATGTGTAGAGTCTTCTCTTGTGTTGTTGGAAGAGGGTGTTTGCTATAACCAGTGCATTATCTTGGCAAAACTCTATTTGTCTTTGCCCTGCTTCATTCCATATTCCAAGGCCAAATTTGCCTGTTAGGTGTTTCTTGACTTCCTACTTTTGCATCCCAGTCCCCTATAATGAAAAAGACATCTTTTTGGGTGGTAGTTCTAAAAGGTCTTGTAGGTCTTCATAGAACCGTTCAACTTCAGCTTCTTCAGCGTTACTGGTTGGGGCATAGACTACAGTCCATGAATTCTCCAGGCTAGGATACTGGAGTGGGGAGCCTTTCCCTTCTCCAGGAGATCTTCCCAATGAAGTTATCAAACTCAGGTCTTCCTCATTGCAGGCAGATTCTTTACCAGCTGAGCCACAAGGAAGCTCCAAAGTACTGGAGTGAGTAGCCTACTCCATCTCCAGCAGATCTTCTTGACCCAGGAATTAAACGAGGGTTTCCTGCATTTCTGGTGGTTCTTTACCAACTGAGTTATGAGGGAATCCCCCTAAACCCCTTTGGTTTATATAAATTCATACATAACTTTTAATATTGATAGTACTGTACTCCCTGTGATATCATCTTTTCCCTTCTAATATACTTACCAAATAGCAGTTAATATTTACTTATTGCCTAAATATTAAGAAGAAAAGAGAAAATCTATCAGGCTGGCTCTCTTTTGCATAACAGGCCATCTTCTCCTCTTTTTCCACAATGTTTTTAAAGTATTTTATATGACTTCAGTGTTCTCAGAGAGGTGTTTAATCCCATTGCATAATCAATGAAAAAGGGCATGGAAAGAAGTATTGTTCAGATGTTTTAACTAAGGTTAAGTGAGACTAGAGCGTCTGCTGGAGCCATCCTGATAATTATCACATTGTCTGTTATGGTGGTTACCACATCAGTCTGCCTCATGCCTCCTCTTAACAAAATTTCATGTGCTAGTTCTTTACTAAATTTTAAATAACAGCAATAAACAGCTATTTCTCAGAAACAAGTGACTGGAAACTAACACTTGGCAAATTCACGGCTCAGCTTTAATTCCCTCTCCTTTTTTTTTTTTTTTCCTTTTTATTAACTAGACTGCTATACTTAAAATTAAATCCTCTCCTGGGCTCACAGCTGATATTGCAAACACTGCTAATTGGACAGACTGAAGTGTGAAACTAAATATATATGTTGTCATTTTACTCAACAGTTTCTGGAAAATGTATTGCAGGTAAATCAGCAGGCGTTAGCAAAGCTTTCAAGAAAGTAAACATGAGCATATTAAACCTCATGATGGATATGTTTTCCTGCCAGAGCAAAGCAAGCATCTGACTTTTGTAACCATTACTGAAGCAGCATAGATTTGTCATTCTGAAAACAAGTGGGGCTTTTACCTTACACAATTTTGAATGTTTTGACTGATTTTTGGATAATAGCCTTCCCAACCTTCCCCCCACCCCCAGCATTTTGTCCTTTCTGATTGTCCCAAAGGGAGTGCCAAATATCTCCTATTAAGTTATTTCAATATATAGTTTTAAATGTCTTTCATTGTGTTGATTATACAGGAAGAACTTGTTAAATATGTGTTTAATGGCCTAAGCAACAGGATATTTCACATTGTTTTTCATTCTGGAGCCTCAGTGAGATAGAAGCATTGGAAATCAGGTAACTAAATACTTAAATCAGACATGATTAAATGACTGATCAACTAAGCACAACACAGAAGATACTTAGAAAAGAAAACCTCATTAGAGTTTCTTTGGGACCCAGGCTGATATCTACTTATGTTGCAGAAACCAGTACTCAAGAACCCAAGTGTCACACTCGGAGAGGTGCAGAACTCTGGTGTATTACGCTGGTGGGCCCAGAGGAGTTAACAGTCCAAGGTTTGAGCCCCAAACAAAGGGGTTACAAAGCTTTTATACCCGGACAGGCATGGTTAAGCAGGTTTGCAGGGGTTGGGTGATTGCAAAGAGCAGGACAAGGGTGAGTGAGATAAGCTCCAGTTCCTAGTATTATAAGTCCCCACTTTCTGAGACTACGTGACCTACATGATCCAGACTTTGCAAGGAGCAAGCTGAGTTACAGAGGCAGAAGGAGCAGGAGGTTATGCAAAATTTTAACTTTTTATTTTCATTATCCCCCTCTTGATGCTTCTATCACTCATTGTAGAAAGCATCATTTCATGTTTTGGTAGGACATTCAGAGCTCCCCATCATTTAGGGGGCTATATTGAGCTATTATCATTTGTAACTTTATGGATTCAATTTAGGAGGTTATGAACTGGGTAATGGCATTGAGAATACAAGGGCTTAACAAGAGCACCACAAAGAACATGAAGAGAGGACCAGTTAAAGGGAGAAGCCACAATGCCCAGCTCCAGTTATTGTTCCAATTACCCCCAGGAATTTGCTAGTTCCTCTCTCCTTTTCATGATTCATTTCCTTAGCTATTGGGCCATGTCCCTGACTATTCCAACTGGTTTATATAAAAGCAGCATTCCTCGTTCAAGAAGAAATAGAGTCCTCCTTTTTCAGCTGTCAGTAGGTCTAGCCTTCTCCTATTCTGTAAAAGCACCTCAGACAGAGAATCTAGTTGGTCCTATGAGGCCACTGAAGATTTGGCTACTCTCTCTACATCCTCTATGAAGTCCTTGGGTAGCGTATGATAGAAGGTAGTTGATGAAGCAATTCCTCCTAGTCCCATACCTATCCCAGTTGTAATTCCGAGACCAGCTAAGTAGGAGTATAAACTGGGTGGCTCTTTTGACTGTGTATGTGCCCACTCACCCTCCCACAAACACAATATGGTGCCACCTCTATCAAGGCCTTTTCTTTGTTTGTGGGACAGATGCTTACTTGTGGACAGATGCCTACCAGTTAATTAGATGGGTATCTGCACCAGAGCTTCCCTGGTGGCTCAGAGGTTAAAGCATCTGCCTGGAATGCAGGAGACCCAGGTTCAGCCCCTGAGTCGGGAAGATCCCCTGGAGAAGGAAAATGGCAACCCACTCCAGTACTCTTGCCTGGAGAATCCCATGGAGGGAGGAGCCTGGTAGGATACAGTCCATGGGGTCACAAAGAGTCAGGCACAACTGAGTGACTTCACTTTTCTGCACCTTAACTTTCCTCGGTCCCCAGATGAGGTAAAGTGAGAGTTTGGTTGTTAGGGACAATATTCATCTGGAGATTGAGGAAAGCTAAGATGCAGATACCCTTCTAATTAACTGGTAGACATAAGTAAGCATCTGTCCCACAAAGAAAAGGCCTTGATTGGGGCAGCACCATATTGTGTTTGTGGGAGGATGAGTGGGCCACTCACTTTTTAAAGTTTGATTACATTTGTCCCTGGCTAAACTGCCTACAGGTTCAGTTCCTCCATCATTTATAAAGCATTCTGGAGCCTTTTAGCCTTAAGATAAATTGCCCTTAAGACTGGCCCTTGTAAGGGTAGATCTATAGAGGCTCCCATGGCTGTTGTATTATTCAATGGTACTGGTGTAACTAAGTACTATGGAGCTCCTAAGGATAAGCAAAGCCAGCAATCCCTGGCCAGTTGAGAACTGATGTCATTAAGAAGATGATGAGTTGCACTGAGAACCTGGTACAGATGAGGGTTTAAGGGGGAGATTAACTCTGTAGCCTGGGCCATACTGCCATTAGGCAGAGCGTCATTTTTTAGGGCC
This sequence comes from Nanger dama, assembly GCA_917880005.1. Lineage (NCBI taxonomy): Eukaryota > Metazoa > Chordata > Mammalia > Artiodactyla > Bovidae > Nanger > Nanger dama. Next base: position 19,708,535 of record CAKJTW010000025.1, on the reverse strand, counting down.
AAGTTGGTCCATGATTTTGTTTGTCTGTATTACTAACCCTGTCCAGTAGTTTGTTTGTTTGTTTTTTTCATTTATTTGGAAGACAGACACCTGTTCTAGGCTGTAACATCTGCATGGCATTTAGGGGTACATGGAGGCACAAGGGCATGATAGCAATGCCATGGTGTTGGAATACCACCTAGGCTTTGGATCCTCTGGTGGGAGAAAGGTAGTGGCAGCAAGGGGCATAACTGAAAAATATTTTTTGGTACCCAGGCTCCTGGATATATATTGCATGGTTATAAAGGCAGTAGGTGATTGACCTATAGGACTGGCTATCTATACGTTGTTCTAGCTGATGGGTAAGTGATTTTCCAAGCGTTGACTATAATGTTGACAGGTGTATGATGGATAAGAAACGACACCATCTGTTTCCAGAAAGGGACACCAAAAGGCTGTAAAGCAGCCTGCACATAACAAATAACCAAACACTAGCAAACGGTTTTCTCTCCCTCCTTGGGTTGTCATAGCTATGGCAAATGAGCCTATCATGAAGGGGGTCAACTATACTGAGAGCGATTTAGTTATTAAGGCAAATGGATCATAAGAGATATCTAATAAGAATGAGGCTTCCCACTATGGTGAGATAACAAACAGCTAACCGCAGCTTCTGACTCAAATCCCAGTCCTGGGGTGTGACTGAAGCTAGTCCTGTAGTGAAGAGCATAGCACAGCAATAATACGAATCAGAGATAGAGGCCAGGGTTGACAATGAAAATCCATTGATATTTTGATAGTCAGATCCTCAAACTTCCACCATGAGTTGACCAGCCAGCTGCTGGAGTGTGGCTGGAGCAAGGCTGAAGAATCCTCAAGCTTTGGCCATTTGCTGACTCGTCAGCTTCCGGAGTGACTAGAGCAGGGCTCAGTGTCCTTTGTGGGTGACGGCCATTGCTTTTGGAACCAAATCTTGAGGGAATTTTCAGGGTCCTGAACTGCTTTCCTGGTGTTCTCATCACAGGAAGCTGCTGCCTTCTTAACTCTGGTGTGGTGGATCTAAGGGATGATGCCTGTAACTTTAACAGCAGTTGGGGTTGCCAGGACGACCATGTGAGGGCCTGTCCAAACTGACTGAAGTGGTTCTTTTTTCAAACTTTAACCCATACCTCATCTCCTGGCTGATAGGGGTGAACCCAATTGCCCAGAGTGTCCTTTCTAAGGTTTCTCAGAAGACATGGTGGAAGACTTTTCCTAGTGCCTGAGGATGTTGGGACATCTCCAGGGCAGCTAGTCATTGGGGATTTCCCTTGAGTTTTCCTATTACTGGGGTCGTTCTCCCATATAAGATCTCAAAGGGAGAATAGCCTGAGGATCTCAGGGTGTATTGGGCTCAGAGTAAGGCCAAGGGTAACATGTCGAACCAAGATACCTGGGTCTCCTGACAGAGTTTAGCTAATGTAGTCTTGAGGGTCCGATTCATGCATTCAACTTTCCCTGAGTTCTGTGGCCTGTAAGCAGTGTGAAGCTTGTGCTGCCTGTCTTGGATGATACTGCTTTCATCAGTGAGCAGTTCCAGTTCTGGGCTCCGGAGGAGAATGTCCGTCAGGTCCGGCCTGCTCAAGTAAATTTCATCTATGACCTCCTCACAGTTACGAGTGGGGGCTCCTAATTCCATAGGTAAAAAGGTGGCAGGGTTCAGCATCCGTAGTCTCGAGTTGGACCTGTGGTTTTCGCAAAGCAGTCTTTGATAGTGAATTATGCTGGAGTTGGTCAGTCACTTATGCCCCTGGCTGTTCATCAGGGCACTAACAGCATGGGGAACCTTTACATTTATATTTTGTCCTTGAATAAGCTTATCTGCTTCCATGACCAAAACCACAAATGGCAGCTAATGCCTGGAGGCATGGCAGCCACCCCATGTCCATTGGATCCAGTCGTTGGGACAGGTATGCAACCAGGCTGTGCCATGGCTCAACTGCTTATGTGAGTATCCCCAGTACAGTGATTTTTTTCATGTACAAAGAGGTTAAAGTCCCATGTCACATCTGGTAGCCCTAATGCTGGAGTGCTGCTCAAGAGTCTCTTTTCTTCTTGAAGGCCTTTTCCTGTTCAGGTCCCCACTCCAAGGGGTCCTTACCGGACCCTCCTATGGCTTTAAACAAAGACGTGGCAATTTCAGAGAAACCTGGTATCCAGATCCGGCAGAATCTGGCAGCTCTTAGGAACTCATGGGCTTCTGTTTTGGTGTTCTGCCGAGGTATTGAACAGATATCTTGCTTCCTCTCATGTCAGAGCACCTGATGCCCTTTTGAGATGACAAACCCCGAGGTACTTGACCTCCTGTCTGCAGATCTAAGACTTTTTCCATGACACCTTGTACCCTACGGTGGAGAGTAGAGCCAACAGGGCTTTGGTGCCTCTCCAGCAGTCCCCTTGGGTGGGACTGGTTGCAACAAGTCATCCACGTACTGGATTAGGATGCAGATGAAAGTTTCTTTGGGAAAGGCAGCAAGGCCTGGAGCCAGGGCTTCACCAAACAGGGTAGATGAGTTTTTCAAGACTTGTGGCAGTTGGGTCCAAGCCAGCTGTGTCTTTCTCCCGGGGTGTGGGTCTTCCCATACAAAGGCAAACAACGGCTGGCTGGCTGTTGACAGCTGGTGGAAGAAGAATGTGTCCTTGAGATCGAGGCAGGTGAACCAGCTTTCCAGAGGGGGTAAGAGACTCAGTAAAGTGTAGAGATTTGGGACCACTGGATGGATGGTATTCACTGCAATATTGACAGTGTGGGGGTCCTGGACAGGGTGGTAATCATTCCCTCCAGACTTTTTGACTGGTAAGAGCAGAGTGTTCCAAGGGTACTGATGTTCAGTTAGAATCTCGGCATCTCACAGGTGCTGGATGTGGTTCTGAATTCCCAGGCATGCCTCCGTGGTACTGGATATTGCTTCTAACAGGAGTGGCTCCTGGCCTCAGGTCCACTATAATAGGGGCATGTTTTTTGGCCAAGCTGGAGGCCCCTTCTCTGCGCAGACATCATGGAATTCTTTTAACAGTCTAGGGGGATTTATTTTTTCCCTCCCTGAGGAATAAAGATGCCATTCATCTTCTCTGGGCATGGTCAAAACCATCATCAAAGCCAGTTGTCTCCCCAGGGTGAGGCTCTCAGGCTTTCTGGGAGCAAAAGTGATTTGTGCCCCCAGCTTTGTCAGTAAGTCTCTACCCAGCAGGAGAGTGGCGCATTCCTGTAAGCAGAGAAATTCATGAGTCACCAGATGGCCCCCTAGCTGACACGAACAGGCCTTGCAAAATGAGCAGGCTGCAGTGTCCCCTGTGGCCCCAACAATAGTTGCTGTTTGGCCTGTGCGGGGAGCCACAAGTGTGGTTACCACAGAGTGCTCAGCTCCAGTATCCACCATAAAAGTCACTGATTGGCGCCTTACTTTCATAGTGACTGTGGGCTCCTGGGGGCTCAGGATCAGGTAGCCCAGTTTTCCCTAGTCTGGAGTCTGCTCCAGCCAGGTTGATAAGGTTTTGGATGGCTGGTCCAGATTGGTACCTTTCTTTGTTGGGTTGACTGAACTTCTTCGATGCTTTAGATATCCCTCTGCGATGGGGGCACTCATTTCTTTAGTATCTGCTCTCTTTGCAGTAGGCGCACTGGTAGTGGTGTAGTGGTGGTCTCTTCTTAGTTTCCCCTTTCCACAAGGGAACAGTCTGTTTCACTTGATCTGAGCTCCTTAATGCTGCTGCCAGCAGGGCTGCTTTCTGTTTCCTTTTGTAATCTGCTTTTCATTGGGCTTCAAGTTCTAGGTTCACAAAGACTTTATTTGTTACCTCCTGGAGCTATGTGGCACTCGTTCCAGTGAAACCTTCCAGCTTTTGGAGGTTTTGTTGGATGTCTGCACAGGATTGAGCCACAAAGGCAGCATTAATCATCCGTTGATTCTCGGGTGTCTCAGGGTCGAATGGGGTGTATGTCTGGAACTCTTCACACAGTCTTTCATAGAAATTGGTGGGAGTCTCATCAATTGGTAGATTGATAATAATTCATTTGGTGGATTATTATTGTAATTTTGGACATATTGATGGGCCTTTTGGCTCCCGCTAGAAGTCCATGTAGAAGGGCATCATGGTAGCGACCCAGGGTTTCTTGTCCTTCTCTGGTATTGAAATCCCAATTAGGTCTCATCTCTGGCATCACTTTTCATGCTCATCTGTCTACATTAAGACCTCTGCGGGTCAGGTGGTGTGCTTCCTCATTCATATTGGGACCCTCTGTTCCAACTCAGCTGAGCCACCAGTCAGGTGGCTCAAGGGGCCAGTGTTGCTGGAATCTTGCTGGGGCCTCCAGAAATGTTGCAGAAACCAGTACTCAAGAACCCAAGCACCACACTTGGAGAGTTGGAGAATTCAGGTTTATTATACCAGTGGGCCCAGAGGAGTTAACACTCCAAGGTCTGAGCCCCGAACAAAGGGGTTACAGAGTTTTTATACCCGGACAGGCATGATTAAGTGGGTTTTCAGGGGCTGGGGAACTGTAAAGAGCAGGACAAGTGTAAGTGAGATAAGCTCCAGTTCCTAGTATTGTGAGTCCCCACTTTCTGAGATTATGTGACCTACATGATCCAGACTTTGCAAGAAGCAAGTTACAGAGGCAGAAGGAGCAGGAGGTTATGTAAAATTTTAACTTTTCCTCTTCACTTATATAATAAGATTTTCTTTTCCAAAATTTTATAACTACATTCAACTTCCAATTAGACATTATTGACTAACTTTTAATTTAGAAGAGACTCAAGTTAAGGATGGAAAAGGAAATGGCAACCCACTCCAGTGTTCTTGCCTAGAGAATCCCAGGGACAGAGGAGCCTGGTGGGCTGCCGTCTATGGGGTCGCACAGAGTTGGACACGACTGAAGTGACTTAGCAGCAGCAGCAGCAAGCTAAGGATAATATTAGTTTTCTCTTCATGACAATCTTGATTCATTTTCTTCCACCTGTGAGAAAAATTTTATAAAAGGCATCATCCAGGCACTCTTGATTTCTGGCTTCCACATGGTTTTGACCAATGACATGCACTACCAGAAGACTAGAAAACAGGAGAAGGAAGAGGCTGGGTATTTATTTCCTTTTCTCTTTTATACCAGGTCACAGTTATGTCAGTTGTTGTGTTCATCTATGCAAGCCAGTCTTTTTGACAGACAGCCCTTTCTCTCAACAGTCTCCAAATTGCTGTTTCTTGCCCTTGCCCATTCAGCTATCATGGTACTAATGATCCACACATTTGCTAATCTCTGAGCATCATTCCTCATTGGTTCTGTTAGCCTTGTCCACATATCTATAAATTATTCTTTCTTATACTCTCTTTAATTAAACTTCTGAAGATGAAATCTGTTTTCTGGTGGACTATTGAGAGAGAAAATAATTGGCGGCAAGGTTGGACTCAAGAATCAAAACCTCAAAATGGAATTCTGGGTTTTCTTGTATGTAATTGAATCACTGCATGGACAATATTGACACTGGTAATTGATATTACATAATGACAACAGATATTTTAAATAATCAACATTGGTGGCATCAGATGAAGAGCCAGTGGAGGGCAAGTCGATTAGAAGAGAAAGGAAAAGTGGCACTTAAGAGTTTGTATTTGCTTTTTTCTGTGTATGATGGCTTTTATCTACATAAAAAGATGAAAGTGGAATATGAATGGCACAAGTGGACCATGCTCGTCCGTGCTCATTTTTATCTATATGCATTTTATTTGTCCTTCTTTTCACTTCCATGTGCTTTAGGAGGTTGTCTTCTACAGATTGTACCACTAAATAACTTTGCTACCTGGCTATTATATTAGCATTATCTCCCTCAATCAACTGGAGAAGGAAACGGCAATCCACTCCAGTACTATTGCCTGGAAAATCCCATGGAAAGATGAGCCTGATAAGTTACAGTCCATGGGGTCGCAAAGAGTAGGAAATGACTGAGCGACTTCACTTTCATTTTTACTTTCCCTCGATCAAGATTCATCTCTATAAGTTACCTTTCACTGAATTCTTTAAAAGTCTTTGTTGTGCTGCTTCTTGCCATGACAATGACTGATAAGACAAACTCCCCAAAGTACTAAATGGAAGCACTGGGTCTTCTTGACTTTGCTTTTTGTAAGTAACGTTGTCTTAGGAGACAGGGAGTCTGAAGTCAAGTACTGGTTCCTCTTTTGAGTAATCTTTCTGTGACTCTGTTTTGTTTACTGTTAGCAAAGAGCCCCTATTGTGTGAACTGCACATCCATATCCAAGACTTGGTATGGTATCTGGACAACAGGGGCCTGTTTGCATATAGACTTTATTGTTTTTCTGGGAACAACTGCAGCAAGCTGTTATACTATGAGAAATGAAAATGGCCATATATCATTTTCTAAAAATGGTGAAAAAGAAGAGAACACATTCAGAAATTAAGAGATAATCAAAAGTTATATATCTTAGTTCAAGATACTGGATGACTATTGGTAAAGAGAAAAACTGATTCTGAAAGGTGGAAGTTTCTTAAACTGTCCAGTCTCTGGGAAACATTTCAAGTTTCAGGAAAGGGAATAAGCTATGAAAAAGATAAAGACTTCCTTTCACAGTGTTTGAGAATCATAATAGCTTGGGAGAAGTCCACTTTGAAGCATCAGTATTGGCAACAGTGAAAAGAGCCAACAGTACAGCAGTGGCAGGAAGGGGACTGTGTACTATTTTTGGTATTTGCAGCATCAAAAAAAATAGTCAACAAGGGTAGGTAACAGGTATAAGCTTGTAAAGACCTTAGAAAGAGACATCTCTCATTAAAATTTTAGTTTTAGTATCTGTGTAAGACCTCACGGCCTTTTCTCGGGAACCGTCGCCCCAAAGACCACAGTGACTCGGACTCGATGCAATCAGCAGGAGGATTTATTGGGGCCGGCAAGCCGGGGTTCAATCTTCTGTTTCCAGAAGTGAACCCCCAACACTCACCGAGGGGGATTTTTATACAGAGAGATCAAAGACAACTGGGAATGAGATCAGAATGTAGGGAACAATGTGATAAGGGGGGTCTGAGGATGAAGTGGAGACATTTGATTGATGGGGACGGTTTACAGATGATAGTAGAGACAGTTAATTGACCACCTGGCCCGGCGGTGCCTAGTACAGGGAAAGGCATTTTTGAGGAGAAGCCTGTTACACAGTGGAAACTAAGTCATTAGTTAAGAACAGATCAGTCAGGAGGCTTTGAGTCCTTGAGATAAGGGGGAAAGCTATCTTCTATGCAGCACATTCTGCCTTTCAGGTTTTAACTTTTAACCCAGAAGTTTCCAGTGTCCTTCTCAGAAAGCACTAAATGAAGTTACATTCTTACAGAAAGACGAATACAATGATTTATAACAAAGAGAAATTCTTTAACCCAAAGAGCCTTGTTTTTCTAACATCAAACTACTATATATTTTTAAAACCTAAAAATTCTAAAAGTTCTTCATCTGTAATACTGGTTGAGGGGTCAGAGTGAATACCATTGTGACTGTTAACACTTTCAGTTTGGTTTAGGGATTCTCATTAGAAAAGACTCTGATGCTGGGAAAGACTGAAGGCAGGAGAAGAATGTGATGACAGAGGACAAGTTGGTTGAATGGCATCACCAACTAAATGGGCATGAGTTTGAGCAAGCTCCAGGAGATGGTGAAGGACAGGGAAGCCTGGTGTGCTACAGTCCATGGGGTCAAAAGAGTCGGACATGACTGAGCAACTGAACAACAAAGGTATTCTGTTATACCTATTGATTGTTACAGAAATATATTGAACCACTACTGTGTGCCAGAAAGTGTATGACACTTGATATACTATATTTCATTAATGCTAATAACTTTTCAAAGTATTTCTATGCTTATTTTATATATAAATAAACTGAATATGAGTAAATTTTATTAACTCATCTAAGTTACAGACCTATTAGGTCCACATGTCTAGACTCAAAACTTATTCTCAGAAGTATAGACTCAAAACTTATTCTTAGCATATAATCAATTCTCAACATTCTTACTGGCTAAGGTCCAATATTGGTCAGAGATTGTGTTTTAGAGGAAATTTCTTTCCTTTCACTATAATGTTTCCCTTGGGTTGTTTGAATATTTTATTTCTTTTTCTTTTTTTTTTTTCTCATGTAACTATATGCCTCTTCCATCCAGGTGGAATGAGGACAACTTCAGAAAGGCTGAGGCCAACCCATAAAAAGAAATAGAGCAAAGAGAACAGAAAGTGAAAGATCTGACAATAGCTCAATAGTTTTTAGGCCAGATTCAGGCAACATCTAGTTGGTTTGCATTGTTTTCTTCAGTTGGTCTCTGGTATGTTTCTGTCACCTGTAGCAAAAGAATGCCAACTGTGAATTTCTGAAAAGATAATGATCATTATCTTGGGAGTCTGAAACATTAGCCTAATGACATGCTAATGAAATTAACCTCTTTTGCTGGTGGACTGGCTTTTGCATTGGTTTTAGTCTTTAGATATCTCCTAGTTTATGCAAACAAGAAAACAAAACATTTTTCTTTGTAATTATTACCAAACACATATCTTATCGATAAAATACTTTAAAATCTGTCCTGTGATTTAGCACAGAACTCTAATATATTCCTAGGATTAAAGTTCTTTATGAATTTTTACCACTTAAAAACCTTTTCTAGGGGATGGACCTTCTAGTCATGAAAATATCAAACCTGTGCCTAAGGCTTCACTCTCCAATTTCAGGCCTTACAATCGATACCTGATTTTGGTCTTCCTGTATCTCTGAATAGTATCTCTTGAATATCTTATTCCCTTTGTCCTTCCCCTTCTTCTAGTCTCAACACATTCAAGATTTCTGTGATATATTTTGGATATGAGCCCATCTTTTCAACTCAACTTCTATTAACTACTGTTGACTTTATCTTTTGTGCATGCCATACCCAACTGGTTAAGTATTATTGCTCTCTGCCTTTTCTTCTCCTACTCCTGACTCTTACCCTGACAGTTGCTGTTTCCAATCTCCTGGATCAACAATTATAACACATAGTGCATTTTTGCCTCCATGCAATTCTTCCTAATATTCTGATAGTTCATTTGGCAAGGAAAAAACATTATGGGTAGTCTTTTTGCTAATGGAAGAGAAACATGACATTAACTTCTAAGATGGGTTTTAACAAAACATATTGAGATTTGTTCTAACCCATCAACTTATGGACTAAATAGGTGTGTTTCTGTGTTCGTGAAAACACTGATCTTCAAAAAGTTATGAATGAATGAGAGCTGGATCTGATAACACAAATTAAATACTCAATTTATAAACCATTCAATTGGCTGCCAAGGTAAGTGTTGGCCAGGAAAATAAGGCAGTGTTATCAGATCCCAAAGTTATTATTTGTTAGGCCATGTAAAAGAATGTAGTTACAGGAAGAAAAAGTTAAACGAATCTTAAATCCCTTATCCACATCTACTTTTTTAAAGATTTAGGCTAAATTTTCAAAGGATTACTCTATAGAGGGTGGGACTATAAGTCCTATTCCCTTTAAACCAACCAAAATTGAGGAGTGGCTATCACTCCAAGCTTTATGAAAAGGGGTTTCACAGATACTGTCCAGAGGACTTGACATGCATCTCCACTAATATCCAGATGAATAGTGGATCCATATACAATTCCACAAGGAAATGAAGGCATTAAGGGATAGGCTAGTTCTCTGTTACCCAGTGAGCAAAAGTAGAGGTGGCTTTGCTGGATCAAACATGACCAAATGGGAGAGAGAGAGCCACCCTGCCTGCAATAACTTCTGAAGTGGGAACAATAGTCAAATTAAGAACAGAGTGCATTTTAAACAGTTATAACAGCAACAGAAACAACAATAAAAATAAGATCTGAGTGAGGTCTTGCACAGATCACGGAGCATGCAGTTTGTTGTTCTTGGTGGGGAACAAAGGAATCTAGGAAAGGACCAAAGAGAGAAGGAGTCATATTTAAACATCTGCTCTGCCCAGAAAGTACATAACCAACCAACATGAAAGAGAAAACAAAAAATAGTGAAGCAAGAGCTTCTTCCATAACGTGGTTGGGTCTCATCCAATCAGCTGAATGCTTTGAAAGAAAAACACTGGATCCTCCCACATAGAGGGGATTCTGCTTCCAGATGACTTTGAACTCTAGCTGCCATGTCAACTCTTCCCTGGGTCTCTAGCCTTCTGGGCTGTCCTGTAGTTTTCAGATTTGCTAGTACCTTAAATACAGTTAGCCAGGTCATTGAAATAAATTTCCCTCAGTCTATATAGATGTATACCTTGGTTCTATTTCTCTTGAGAAGCCTGACTAACATGTATCCAACTTCTGAACCTATTCAGTTTTCTTCATCTGACCATGGATAGATGGTGGAAACTGAACCTGTAAATTTTTTTTTTTTTTTTAGTTAACTTGATGGGGTAAGGAAATGGAAACATGAGAAATGGAAGAAGGAGAACCTTCACTTTCTCCAGATTCTCACTATTTAAAGGACCCAAGTGATGCAGATGATATTTACTTTACATCAGTTTAGATTAATATTTGGAGATGGGCCTTTTTACAGACCTTTTACTGAAGAAAGAAAGTTCATTCAGAAAGAAAGTTTCTCTTATAAATGTACAGTTGGCTCAGTTTTTAAAAATGGAATTCAGTTATGCAACTGGCATCTAAATTAAGAAACAGAATGTTAGCAGTATAATTTCAAGGGTAGAAACAAACAAAATACATTTGCTTTCTGATTATAACCTATGATTCATAATTATTTAACAAAAAGGTTGTAGAGTTAATATTTCCATCTGATTCTTCAAAATGCAAAAGAGCAAAGTGCATGCCCTTGTGTGTTTTTGTGTATGTGTGTGTATTCAAATAATAAAATGCTAGCATTTAAATTGAGGATTTGATTTTATGCTTTAGATCTCTTCTGATAATATATGCTACATATTCAACATAATGTTCAAAGTGAATTCAAATATCCCGTATCACAATTTTTGCTAAATTCAAACATTTTTTTATTGTGGTTCATGGGGTCGCAAAGAGTTGGACATTACTGAGTGACTGAACTAAAAACTGAAATGAACCATTATTTCTCTCAGCCAAACAAAACATGTGTCAATTCAGTAAAACAACTACTGTGAACTGAAGGCAGAAATTCAGTGAATCATAATTTATTTTCCTGATTTTCATTGAATTGGCTTAATTGCTTGAATTGACATTGACATGAAATGTCTTGTCACCATATAGAAATAACCTCTTAATTTACAGATCAAGCTTTCTTTGTCTTATCCTAGGTAGTGTTGTTAAGGGAAGCACACTAATTGAGACTGCCCACCCTGGCCAGGCACCATAGTAACCATTTGCATGAGTTGTTTTATGACAGGAGATCCTGATAAGGAATATGGAACTAATAAGCCACCACCAACCAGAAGAGTTCAGAAAAGGTCTAAAAGAGACACGACTTGTCTGTCCACTTCCCAGAATCCCTCTCACTAGCATCCATCTTGGCTGAGCAATGCTTGCACCACCAGGAAAGACTCTGAATTAGAATGATTGGCCAAAGACCACTCAATCCCCATCACCATAAAACCCGACATTGTGAGTCACGCAGCAGAGCAGTTCTCCTGGGTTCCCTTACTTTACTGCTCTCTACCGGGTGCCCTTTCCCAATAAAATATCTTACTTTGTCAGCACATGTGTCTCCTTGGACAATTTATTTCCTAATGTTAGACAAGAGCCCAGTTTGGGGCCCTGGAAGGGGTCCACCTTCCTGCAACAGTATTTAATAATTGTGACTGTGTGGTTTTCTATTGGTGTAATGTGATAATTAAAGTAATTAAAGAAGAATCACTTTTTCAAAGGACAGGACACTATAATCCATCATAAATGAGTAGTAAGTGTCCACTATTTAAAACTGGTTTCCATAATAATTATTTAATCAAGGTATGGCTTAAAATCTCTAACAACAAATTGAATTTCATGTCTACAAATATGCTGATTTAGGAAACATTTTCTAATAAATTTCTGCATATTTTTAAAAACCCCAAGCAAGTTTTGGATTGTGATTTTTATTAAATTTAAGCCCCATAAAAGGTAGCAAAGAATGAATCTGTAAATTGCCTACTAGTTAGCATAGCTCCAGGCACACAGGCATATTTATTAAATATTGTTGGTAATTTCATGCTGGAAATGAAGAAATTAATAATATATAGCACAGTAATTGTGGCTTTAATATTTTTATAGAAAATAAATTGAGTAGTAAAAATAACATTTACTATTATACACATGTTTATGGAACACATTCATATTTTCCCATCCATTTTCTATTATTATACCATTTTACAGATGAAGAAACAGGCTCAGTAAGGTATTACCATTGCAGGATCCATGCTCTGTTCACATTATAATAAATAAGATAGGTTTATTTTAATTAGACATACTCACTATTGTTTCCCTAGTAGCAGAGCAAAGTAACAGATGCCTCAAGTACAAAGGCTGCAGGATGAGGACAGGAAGAAAACAATTCCTAGCTTAAGGCATTGAATTAGCCCATTTCTACCTAAAACAATTACTCTGTTTACTAAATGTGAGTGGAGACTCAAATCCTAGCATTAAATGAATTCTGGTTAATTTACAAATTCCAGGGGAAAAAATGGAGAAAATATAGGAAATATCAACCTGGTTGTGGATTTATTCCTCTAATTTTTGCACCAATTGAAATGGGCTCGAATTGTAATGGAATTAGCCCAGAAATGAGAATTTGCACAGTCCTAATTTACAGACACTGGTATAGTCCAGTCTGTAAAACCATCTTTCTTTCTCTAGTTCTGATTTATGTCTGGTCCTTAACAAGTATGGAACATTACGTTTCTAAACATACACTTTTTTTCATCTAAGTTATAGAATGAGACAGAAATTCAATGTTCTGTGGAATGCTTTTTTAAAGGAATTACTTTACAATGGTGTGTTGGTTTCTGCCATACACCAGTGTGAATCACATATATATGTCCCCACCTTCTTGAGCCTCTCTCTCACCCTGACTCTGCGGAATTCTTTACACTGTAATTTTATTATAAAGCAATCGGTTGAGGATATTAGGTACAGGTATTCTGCTAAGTTGTATGCTACACTGTCAAAGAGGAAAATAGAAACAATTAACAAGATAAATAGTTTAGCAAAGTGACATTCATAAAATAAATAAAATAAATATACAGATATCCTTGAAGTGTTAGAAAGTGTTAGTCGCTCAGTTGTGTCCAATTCTTTGCAGACCCATGGACTGTAGTCTGCCAGGCTCTGTCCATGGGGATTCCCAGGCAAGAATACTGAAGTGGGTGGCCATGCCCTCCTCCAGGGGATCTTCCCAACCCAGGGATCAAACCCAAATCTCCCACATTGCAGGCGGATTCTTTACCATCTGAGCCACTAGGGAAGCCCCAAATACTCATATATTCCTGTGACTCAGATGGTAAAGAATCTGCCTGCAGTGAGGGAGACATAGATTCAATCCATGGGTCAAGAAGATTGCCTAGAGAAGGGAATGGCTACCCCCTCCCCGTATTCTTGCCTGGGAAATTCCATGGACAAAGGAGCCTGGTGGGCTACAGTCCATGGGGTCGTAAAGAGTTGGACATGACTGAGCTACTAACACTTTAACTTTCACATACACAATTAGAAGTTAAAAAATATAATGAAAAAGTGATTGTCTTAATAAATTTGTAAGACCCGTATAAGTCATAGTAAAACATATATTTATTAAGTAAAATTTGGGGCCTTGGTGAAGACAGTCACTAAATTACAAGATGAAACAATAAATTTTATTTCTTGCATGAGAATGCCAGTGATTTCAGGGGCACCCAGAGGAAAAAATTAAGTGACAATAAATATAATCAAGAATATTTTTTAAAGTAGGTAGATAATGGGGGCTCAGTTCAGTTCAGTTGCTCAGTCTCATGTCCTACTCTTTGTGACCCCATGGACTGCAGCATGCCAGGCTTCCCTGTCCATCAACATCTCCTGGAGCTAACTCAGACTTGTGTCCATCAAGTCGGTGATGCCATCTAACCATCTCATCCTCTGTCATCCCCTTCTCCTCTCACTTTCAATCTTTCCTAGCATTAGGGTCTTTTCCAATGAGTCAGTTCTTTGCATCAGATGGTCAAAGTACTGGAGTTTCCATTTCAGCATCAGTCCTTCCAATAAATACTCAGGACTGATTTCCTTTAAGATTGACTGGTTGGATCTCCTTGCAGTCCAACGGATTCTCAAGAGTCTTCCCCAATACCACAGTTCAGGAGCATCAATTCTTCGCTGTTCAGCTTTCTTTATGGTCCAACTCTCACATCCATACATACTCCCAGAAAAACCATTCCCTTGGATAGACAGACCTTTGTTGGCAAAGTAATGTCTCTGCTTTTAATACACTTTTTAACGGGAACTACAGGCATATATTGCTAAAGTTATTTTGTTTTAACAACAGGGTGAAAAGTGAAAGTGAAGTCACTCAGTCGTGTCCAACTCTCTGCGGCCCCATGGACTGCAGCCTATCAGGCTCCTCCATCCATGGGATTTTCCAGGCAAGAATGCTGGAGTGGATTGCCGTTTCCTTCTCCAGGGAATCTTCCTGACCCAGGAATCAAACTTGGGTCTCCTGCCTTGCAGGCAGACGCTTTTACCATCTGAGCCACCAGGAAGCCCTAATAACAGAGTAGATAACTCAATTTTGTCTTTTTACACACTTCATGAGGTTCTCACAGCAAGTGTACTAGGATGGTCTGTCATTTGCCTCCTCCAGTGGATCACATTTTGTCAGAACTCTCCACTATGACCCATTCATCTTGGGTGGCCCTACATAGCATGGGAAAATTATACTTATAAAAGCATTGTTGTGAGATTTAGGTTCAGTTCAGTCAGTTCTCTTTCTCAGTCGTGTCTGACTCTTTGCAACCCCATGAATCGCAGCACGCCAGGCCTCCCTGTCCATCACCAACACCTGGAGTTCACTCAGACTCATGTCCATTGAGTCAGTGATGCCATCCAGCCATCTCATCCTCTGTCATCCCCTTCTCCTCCTGCCCCCAATCCCTCTCAGCATCAGAGTCTTTTCAACTCTTCACATGAGGTGGCCAGAGTACTGGAGTTTCAGTTTCAGCATCAGTCCTTCCAAAGAAATCCCAGGGTTGACCTCCTTCAGAATGGACTGGTTGGATCTCCTTGCAGTCCAAGGAACTCTCAGGAGTTCTTCTCCAACACCACAGTTCAAAAGCATCAATTCTTCAGCACTCAGCCTTCTTCACAGTCCAACTCTCACATCCATACATGACTACTGGAAAAACCATAGCCTTGACTAGATGGACCTTGTTGGTAAAGTAATCTCTCTGCTTTCTAATATGCTATCTAGGTTGGTCATAACTTTTCTTCCAAGGAGTAAGCGTCTTTTGTTAGACTAATATGTATTAAAAACACTTAACATAGTATCTGAAAAATGGCATTATACAATAAATATGATTTCCCGTTTTCTCTGTAATAATGGATGCTTCAATATTTTTCACTGTATCTTAACGTTCTTTTCCATTCCATTTATTAATGATTTACTGATGATAGGTTTTAAACATGAAATACTTTAAGTACTGAATTTAAAATATTAGAAAACTCTTTTCTGAGCCTGTCTTTCCTGGTGGCTCAGAGGGTAAAGCGTCTGTCTACAATGTGGGATACCTGGGTTCCAGCTCTGGGTTGGGAAGATCCCCTGGAGAAGGAAATGGCAATCCACTCCAATGCTATTGCCTGGAAAATCCCATGGACAGAGGAGCCTGGTAGGCTACAGTCTATGGGGTTGCAAAGAGTTGGACCTGACTGAATTTAAAGTATTAGAAAATTCTTTTCTAGGTACAGTAAGTCTCCTATATACAAATGAGTTCCATTCTGAGAGTATCTTCATAAATCCAATTTGTTTGTAAGTCCAACAAAGTTACCCTGGGTACAGTCTTTACTGTAATAGGTTTATAATAAAATAATGCATAAAAATAAACAAAAATAAAGAAAACATTTTAAGTCTTACAGTAGAGTACTATGAAAAGTTCAGTAGTGCCATATAGCAGCTGGCAAACAGGGGCTGGGATTGAGTGAGCAGGCAAGAACAGTTACTGACTGGAGGGGAGAGAGGAGGTGGGAGATGGTAGAGCTGAAGGATTGTCAGCAATAGGAGAAGGATGCAGAATGCAATGTCACTCATGCCTGATGTTGATGGCACAGGTCTGGTTCCTTATTGGAGATTCAATTCTATCTACCCTCTTGAAAAAATGATCCAGTGATGTCTGGTTAATAGCTCCTTTTTCCTCTTCACAGATGACATGATAGCACTGGACTGCATTCTGAATGGCTGCTCCAGTCTTCATGTACTGCGCTGGTTGGGTCCTGTACCTTGAAAATCAACAATGCCTCCTTTATTTTCCAAATAAAGAAAACCCCCTTGACATTTCTTGTGCTGTGAGTCTCTTTGGTTCTTCAGCTACATCTTCTTCCTCTTGTCTCTTTTTGTCCTTTCTCTGAGACTCCAATTCCATCAGGTCTTCATTAGTGGCTCAGACTTGATTAGTGGCTCAGACTTCCCTGGTGGCTCAGATGGTAAAGCGTCTGCCTACAGTGTGGGAGACCTGGGTTCAATCCCTGGGTCAGAAAGATCTCCTAGAGAAGGAAATGGCAACCCACTCCAGTATTCTTGCCTGGAAAATCCCATGGGCAGAAGAGCCTAGTAGGCTACAGTCCACGGGGTTGAAAAGAGTCAGACACAACTGAGGGACTTCACTTTCACTGTCTTTCTTTCTTCATTAGTAAGCTCCTCACGTTGCATAGCAAGGAGTGCAATGATCTTGATCTTGCTGCTTTCACAGATCTTCCTTGAAATAAAAATACTGTACTACTGTACTGTGCAGTAAAGTATATAAACACACAAGCACTTGTAGAGGTTGCATGCATGTGACAAAGCATGTGAACTAATTTACATGACTGAACATGCAAACGCAACTCTGCATTTTGAAAGTTTGACACTTGAAGGTTTGCCTGTAGGGGACTTAATATATAGGAAAACAAATTACTTTAAAAGTTTTAAGAGTGTTCTTCAAGACTGTACAAATTTGAAAACTCAAGTTTTATCATAGTTGTTCAACCCCAAATATGTGTAAAATATTGCATCATTTATAGACTATATTTCTTCCATTTTCACTACCACTCATAAGACTTCTAAATGACTTTTCAAATATTCTGGGTATCAACTGATTATATTACTACATAAAGAAAAATTTGAAAAAAGTTTTGCAAATTAAAAAATTGATAGACCTATCATAGATACAGAAGAAAGTTTTATTTAGGGACTTACACAAAGCTTGAGCTTCCCTGGTAGCTCAGAGGTTAAAGCATCTACCTGCAATGTGGGAGAGCTGCGTTTGATCCCTGGGTTGGGGAGATCCCCTGGATGAAGGAAATGGCAACCCACTCCAGTATCCTTGCCTGGAAAATCCCATGGACAGAGGAGCCTGGTGAGCTATACTCCACAGGGTAGCAAAGAGTCGGACACAACTGAGCGACTTCACTTCACACAAAGCTATATTTTTAAACTATTGTCATTTTTATTTAGTAATTGATACACTTGTTTTAAAAACAGAAAATAATTTTCACAAAAGAAATTATATTTTCTACTCACTATAAATATATAGTTTATGTCTTCATTGATGTTTCTTTGTCTTCTGTGTTTTTGTATTAAGACAACAGAGAAAGAAGATAGACTTTCAGCTTGTTGGACTGGGGTCAGTTTTAAATTAGTAAATTTGAAAAAGTCAGTTTAATCAGGGAATCTTAAAAGAACATTATTTATATCAAACTAAGTTTAGACATACATGTTTACTGATTCAGCCACACTCTAATGTAGGGCCAAGGGAAATTCATAACACTTAAGCTGACTGGATGAAATTTCACTCTGTTATCTCATAAGCCATACTCTTATTGCATGCTCTAGAATCCCAGTTTTAGGTTTTAAGATGGGTGGAATGTTAGAGTAGAAGCATTCTGGAGTTTTATTACTTGTTATAATATTTTAAAGATATTTGTAAAATTGCTTATAATATTTTAAAAGTTGTATTTACTGGGACTTTGCAAAACATTCAACTTAGGACTCATAGGAGTTGAAAATTTTCATATTAGTATTTTATAATATCAGGTTACATAGTACCTTATTAAATTATGTCATCAAAATGATGAGTACAGCTGTTAAAAACAGTGTTAGGAATAAACACAAGGGGTTTGCCACTTATATGGTGGGTGCAGAAAGGTAGTATATACTCCTTGTTTTGCTACAATATGTGATGATATTTTTTAAATTGCACACTGATGCTAGGAAAAATTAAAGACAAAAGGAGAGATTAAACATGGCAGAGAATGAGATGGTTGGATGGTATCACTGACTCAATGGACATGCTTTTGAGCAAACTAGGAGATAGTTAAGGACAGGGAAACTTGGTGCTGCCATCCATGGGGTCGCAAAGAGTCGGACATGACTTAGCAACTGAACAACACAACAAGGCAGAAAATTAATATATCAAAAATATTTTATGGTAGTTGTTACTTATTGTACTATAATCCTTCACTTTTAAAATTCCTAATTTTGATTAATCTCCCTCATTGGTGTTTATGTGTTGTTGATTAACTTCTGAAAGTGCATGGATATACCTTTCAACGTCTCATGTATTTGTGAATGTTTTTCCAGTATAATTTGTGAAAAGTGAAAAAGTGAAAGTGTGAGTCGCTCAGCTGTGTCCAACTTTTGGGGCCCCTTGGACTGTAGCTCACCAGGCTCCCCTGTCCATGGAATTTTCCAGGCAAGAATTCCCTTCTAAAGGGGATCTTCCTGACCCGGGGATTGAAGCTGGTCTCCAGGGATAAAGCCGGTCTCCTGCATTGCAGGCAGATTCTTTACCATCTGAGCCACCAGGGAAGCCTTGTAACTTGTGTACACCAGTTAATTCAGCTCTATTAAGCCAAATAAATATATTTATTTAAAAAATAGTTCCTTTCTGTAGCTCTATAGAAGAGGAAGTGTTATCTTTTGACTTTAGGTGTTGCCATGGATATGTTTAACATACATTTCTTTGTAAATTCATTACTTTATCTTTCTGGATTATTATAAATACTTGGGAATATATAAATATTCATACACATACTTCTACTTATTTTATATAAATTGTTTAAATCGACAGTGTAGTTGTGTTTAAATTAATTCTGCTACGTATTTAGTTATAGATGCTAATCTTTCTTGAGAGATGATACACTAACGTGCTTTAGAGCACAGACTGCAGAGTCTGACAGCCTCCCTCAGGTTTAATCCTTTCTCTATCAACATAGCAACTTTGATCTGAGGCAGTTGATCTCTTGGTGTTTTGGTTTTCTTGTCTCTAAATAAGCATGATAATCCTAAATCTCAGCCCTAGAGTTCTGTGAGGCTTAACTGAACTAATAAACAAATTTGTCCAGGGCAAGTTGACCGTGGCAAGCAGAATTTAAGCAACAAGCACAATATGACTGTAAGCTTTAACTTTACTTCTTTGCCTCATGAAAACTTGTTTTTTCCAAAATTATTTATTCCCTTCTTACACTGTATTCTTCTTGATCTGTTCTTGATGTCTCTAAGCTATTTTCTGAAGATTAAAATGTTCTCTCTGATTTGAATTTTTCCAGTATCCAGACTTCTGTTTACTACTTTCTTTGAAGTTCTTAATTGGTAATTGTGTTTTTAATTTTTATGCTCTTTTTACACTTCAAATCTTCCCTCTCTGTGAGTGTATGATTTATTTAAAAGTAACTGTATTTTCTCAAGCCCTTTACATCATATGAATTTTAAGTTTTCTTCAATTTAGAACTTGTTTGCAATAAATATTTCAAGACATAACAGTAGAATCTGAAGAATAATGCCCAAATGCCAGAAATGTCAAAAACTTACAATCAAGAGATATGCAAATGAAATTAATTAAAGAATTAACTGAGTCATAAAACATTAAAAAATAAGAAAAGCAAAGAAATTAATGAACTTGCTGGCAAAATAATTAAAGCCAATCTCCACAAGCTCCACTAAAACTTGGAAGAGCCAGTGAATGAAATGCTGGTGCAAATTCCCGTTAGTGGCATTTCTTGCCTGGAGAATTCCAGAGACATAGAAACCTGGCAGACTACAGTTCACAGGCTGCCCAGAGTTGGACACGACTGAAACCACTTAGCATGCATGAATGCACTCTAGGCATATGGGATCTTAGTTACACAGTCAGGGATGGAATTATAGCTCTCTGCATTGGAAGCACAGAATCTTCACCACTAGACTGCCAGGGAAGTCCCCCGTGTAGCATTTTTGAGTGAAATTTATCTTTTCAAAGTAGGGACTGTTAACAGAATTTAAGCAGATTTTTCTGTACTAAATTCTTGATATAAATGAAATTTTAGAGTTAGCTTTTGATGACTGATTTATATGTTCCCATCTGTATTATGTCTAGATGTTGTTTACAATTTCTGGAATGTGGTTGGCCCTGTTCCTAGTTTCTCCTTGATTTTAGCATTCCATTGACTGAGTGTGGAAATGTGTATAAAGGTATTGGATGTTTCTGTTCAAGTCACTGCATTTTCTTGAAGTCTCATCAGCTACTTCAGTCTTCCACATTCGGCTTTATCTCTATATTAGTCTGTTTTCTAAGCGATTTGTTTTGATATATTGCTTTATAAGAATGATTCTTGAATGTCATTTAGGACAAATAAAGAACAAATTTCCTAAAATGTAGTTCTCACTACTGTGGTAAATCCTCCCCGCCATACTACAATTAATATTTTAAGTTTCTTACAATGAAAAATATTTTTATAGGCCTGTTGTGTTATTAAGTGATTATTGTATCTGTTCATAGATTGCACAACAACTGCATGTGTACACCTCATTTATGTCAATAAGTAGGGTTGATGAAATATTTTTGTTCTCCCTAACAATATGTTAAAATTTTTGCTAAAAGAGCTTTTACAGTTTTTAAGCAGAAATGAAGTTAGGAGGGTTGTGAAGCTGTACCTTCATGAGTACTACCAAGTATTTGGAATCATTTATCTCAATTTTTGGAAACAAAGAACAACCTGATTCTGTTGCTTAGTTGTCTAATTATATGTGGACAAATATATTTCTACAGTTTTTAAAATTTCTATAGAAGGAATTTTTAAGCCAGGGCTATCAGATTGAAATATGAAAATCACAAACATGAGCCATATATGCCATAGAAAGTTTTCTAGTCATCACATTAAAAAACAAGTAAAGTTAATATTAATAATGCAAAAGTAATATTTTATTTATCTAACATATTTGAAATATGTAATCAGTATTAAACACTGATTAGATTTTACTTTTTAAAAAATATACATTCAATGCAGTCTGGTATATATTTTATACTTAAAACACATCTCAATTTTTTTCTAGTGAGATTTCAACTGCATAATTGCCACAAATAGCCTGTGGCTCCCATATTGGACAGCGAAGTTTTAAATCCTTACTAGAAAGAATGGATAAAGTACAGAAACCAAGATATACTTCTCCTTCACAGGTTTCTGTTACTCACTTCATATTCCAGAGAATAATCCATCATTACTTGTCTTCATTTGCTGTAACCATGTGGCATTAATTGATATTATAATCCTCAAAGCCATACAGTGTTTTTCTCAGGGAGGGGGAGAGGCTGTGAGATAATAAAAGAATCTTAAAGCTAAACGTTGTGTTCAAGGGGTTTTGAGCCACCTGATGTGAAGAGCTGACTCTTTGGAAAAGATCCTGATGTTGGAAAGACTGAGGGCAAGAAGAGAAGGGGACTACAGAGGATGTAGTTGGCTGACATCATCAACTCAGTGGACATGAGTTTGAGTAAACTCAGGGAGATAGTGAAGGACAGGGAAGCCTGGCGTGCTGTAGTCCCGAGATCTCAAAGAGTTGGACACAACTTGGCAACTGAACAACAAAGCAAAACAAAACAAACCAGAATAAAACACCAACTACCTTTCTGTCAGGGACACATGGATCTGTCCCTCTGATAAGTATACATATGAGAAAGAGTGATATAAAAGGTGTGATTAAAAATGCCTTACTATGTTTTCACTGAAGTGCTTGCTCTGCTTCAGGACTCCAACCTCACTTGGATTAGGGAATGTTCCTCTTTGGGACTGGCAGATAATTAATTAATATACTTATTTTCTAATGTTATTGCAATAGTGTGTTTCCATCTATTGCTTCTGCAAGTGGTTCAATAGGAAAAGAAATAGGAAACATAAACATAATCTGAAAGGCTCTGTCATAATTCTTAATAAGCTAGAAAAAACACTTATCATATGGAAAGCTGACTTGTTGCAATGCTTATTTCTATGTTTTTTTCAAGTTTAGTGACAATGTAATGATGATCTTTGCTACCCTTTCCTTTATTCTGAACAAATATGTAATCCCTTGCTCAACTTGTAAAACATATGCTAATCAACATTATTGAGTGGTTTTCTAATATTACCTTCTAATTCTTCTTTTTTAAGTTTTAAACACCTTGTTCATTTTATTTTCATTATGTTTATCCATAGAGAAGTGATATTCAGGAAACTTCTTTCTCAATAAAATACATGAATATATAACAAAAGAAGTAATTATTCAATGAATTAATCATACCATTATGTTTGGTAATCAGGCATGTTATATCATTTCTTTGATGTGAACCTCAATTGGGAACAATCTATCTCATCTGTCACTGCATGGAATTTTATTAAAAATTAAAAGTCTCCAATCTGTAATAAAGTTAAAGATCAAGGACATATCTAATAATATTTTATTCACACTGCAGCTGTGCTTTGGTCTTTACATATTTTACCTGCATAGTAGTTTGCCATTTTGAGATTTTAAAAATCCCATTTTGTACTCAAATCTTTATATAGAAGCAACTCAAAATAATAGTTTAATCCTTACATATTTTTATCAAATATTTAAAAGCAAGCTCTTTATTAATGACTATGTGATACATTTAGCAAGATGATCAGAAGTGACACTATAAAAATATTAAGCAGCATTTTAGTGTCTATAAAATAAAGTACAAAACAGTACTAGATCTCTAATAAGAGCCTATAAAAGTCTACTTTGGTGTGATATCATGGGAAAGGACAAGATTATTTGAAAACTGACTTGAATAAAGATTGTGCCACGAGACAGCATGAGATTTGTGCAATCTACTCCACCACTCTTGCTTGGAAAATCCCATGGACAGAGAGCCTGATAGGCTATAGTCCATGGGGTTGCAAAGAGTCGGACATGACTGAACGACTTCACTTCTTTCATGGGCTAATCCCCAAAGAAACCTAAAAAAGTACACAGTGACTGCTGGCTTTGCTTCAAAGCCATTTGGTTTTTTAATATAACTGAATTCCTTGTAGATCACAGTGTTTTAGGAGTACAGGAGTGATAATTTAATTCAACCAACACAATGAGATTTGCTGAGATATTCCCTTGAGATACATAAATAAAGCACAATCATTATGAAGGAGGAAACAGACAGAACAGGCTCCATCTTGAAAGCAGGATTTCATTTTGGGCTGGACTGTGGACTTTGAGCTATATGCCCAGTACCTATGGAAACAACATACCAACTGGAAAACCAGATCCCCTGGATGGAAGAATCCCAGGGCTCATACCTAGACTCTCCGTTGGCCTAAAGAAATACCCTAATTATCTGTGTAACAAAATAGAATCATAAATTCTATTATGCTTTTTGGCGTATGGCCACAGGCCTATTGATAATTATCCACTGTTAACTACCTAGGCTTAAAGCATATGAATCATGGGTTAACTTTGATTGTATCTCTCTCTTCCTTTGTTTGGACTAGTTTCAGGGAATTCGGGGAGGTGGTTTTGGGCACATACACTTAGGGTATATAACGTTTTCACACAAACTGGTCGGGGTCCTTGGCTAAGAGGAGACTCTGCCTTGGGCCTGCCGGTATAATAAGCTGCACTTTACTAACTGCATTATCCTTCTGGGTGAGTTTGTTTCCTGGAACGTGTGGCTGCAACAATTATTTCAAGGTGTTCACAGTCCAAAGCAGAAGGCAGACAGATAACAGAAGATTTTCAATAAAATGTGTAAGTACATTGAATAATAATTTCAAAAATTTACAATTAAGTTTACCATTAAAACTTTGTAGTCATTGAATGTTTTCTTTGGGCCATGACTGCAAATGGCATTCTTTATGTCTTATCTCAATAAATAACATATGGTTGATATTATAGTGACCATTTCATAAATTAGAAAATAGAATTTCAGACATTTAAAATACTTACCCAGGTGACCAAGCTAGTCAAATGAGAGATGGGGCATTCATCACATTTTATGACTCTGGTGCCCATGAACCTCTTAAACTTTTATTCTGGAATAATATGCTTCCTATCATTCTATTTACTATTATATTGTTTCTTTTATGAAATTAACAATGATGGCAGACAGTGATTGAGACTGTCTTTTCCTTTTAAAAATCTTAATTGGTAAATAAAAGCTAGCAACACTATGCCAGTCCTTTAATTTTTATTTTTAAAAGTTGTTTTAAATTATATATCCTAAAGTCTGGGAATCCTACTCTAAATTAAATTATAGAAATTTTTCTTTAATGGATGGGAAAAACTCACTAATTTTCCATCCTGATTACAGTTCTTGAGGCTGCCTATCTGTTACTTTCTAACAGAAGATCAGTTTACAAACACTGTTTGATTACAAAAAAAAAAAAAAAAAAATCTGAAGAAGAGCATCTTCTCTAAGATTAGTTATGATAGTTGCCTCATTACTCACCACTTCTTATCAGGGGTGGCTTTGAATCTCAAATTGGTCTATGTCTTTTTAGGGCTTCAAACAAACCTGACCCAAATGAGTATAACTAGACAGCTAGTGTGGAGAGGACTTCAATTACATGTTTACAAGCAGGAAAAAGCAGATGTTATCTAATAACACCTGTTCAAGGAACAGTCTGTACCTTTTGGCTGTACCTGCTGAAAGCAGCATCTGGAGCGGCCACCTTTACACACAGGTGCACATGGGCATCTATGTCAAGTAACTTATATATCACACATAAAATCAACAACAACCCGCCATTCTGTACAAATCCAATTTTTAAGGAACCTACCACATTTCTTATATGCTATTTTCTGATCGAGTTTTCATATTAAATTTGTCACTACCCAGTAAGAAATCTTTGATAAATTTAATGAATTGAGATAAATGTTCCAGTGCATCATGTTCACCTACATAATTTATATATAAAATCTTGCCTAATTCAGCTCTCAGAATGTTATGTTTTGCCCCAAGCTGACAGTGATGACAAGGAGGTCAGAGTCACATCTTTCCCCATCCTCAGCTCTACATCTGTCCTTGTTAAGGTCAAAGGGAAAATCTTGAGTACTAACTGTGCCTGGGTAGGATGAGGCAGCCTGGCTGTTTCTGGAGTTCGATGGACAAGTACAGCAGAGGAACATAGCAGGTGGAAAATAAACTGCTAGTGAATCATTGACTCTGCAGATATGCCTTCTTTAAAAAAATATTTTTGAAAATCAGCAATGTAATGTTGAGGTTTACCTAAGGGGGTGGGATTACCATCCCTAATGCAGGTTTCTGTCTCCATGCTACTTACTATGTGGTTCCTGAGGGCAGCACCCCCTTCATACGAGAGCTTGTGAGAACTGTAAAATCAGAATGTTTTGAACAAGATCCTAAGGTGATTCATATATATATTAGTTTAAGAATCACTGTTTGGTCCCATATTTTCCATCTTCTAAATTCCAGCTCATATTAGTTTCCCTTATTCTTGCATGCTGAGATTATGTACCCATTGATGGCATATATTCTGATCCTCTTACTCTGGGGTGTTTGTGCTAAGATGTAGCATGAGTAACTTGTGGTGATAAAAGTTTATCTCTTGATTAATCCCATTTTCCCCATCCTTCCTGGAGCAAGCCTAATTTAGACCACTGCTACAGTTCAATGATCATTACAGTGAAGTTTGCCAAGTAATTAATATCCATCCTTCTCATAAGCACAGCTTCACAAGTCATGAAATTTAGTCCCATGAACATCTTGTATCAAGTTCCGTTGAACATCTCTGGTAGGAGATATCCTCAGCTGTATCTGGGATCATGTTCCAATATTTGGTCCTTGGCAGTGTAGAGTCACATTGCTAAAACCTTACCTGGGTCAGCTTTCAGTTCAGTTCAATTCAGTTCAGTTGCTCAGTCTGTCCGACTCTTTGTGACCCCATGAACTGCAGCACACCAGGCCTCCCTGTCCATCACCAACTCCCAGAGTTCACTCAGACTCACGCCCATCGAGCCTGTGATGCCATCCAGCTATCTCATCCTCTGTCGTCCCCTTCTCCTCCTGCCCCCAATCCCTCCGAGCATCAGAGTCTTTTCCAATAAGTCAACTCTTCGCATGAGGTGGCCAAAGTACTGGAGTTTCAGTTTCAGCATCATTCCCCACAAAGAAATCCCAGGGTTGGTATACTTCAGAATGGACTGGTTGGATCTCCTTGCAGTCCAAGGGACTCTCAAGAGTCTTCTCCAACACCACAGTTCAAAAGCATCAATTCTTCGGTGCTCAGCTTTCTTCACAGTCCAACTCTCACATCCATACATGACCACAGGGAAAACCAAAGCCTTGACTAGACGAAGCTTTGTTGGCAAAGTAATGTCTCTGCTTTTGAATATGCTATCTAGGTTGGTCATAACTTTTCTTCCAAGGAGTAAGCGTCTTTTAATTTCATGGCTGCAATCAGCATCTGCAGTGATTTTGGAGCCCCCAAAATAAAGTCTGACACTGTTTCCACTGTTTCTCCATCTGTTTCCAATGAAGTGATGAGACCAGATTTAGGCATGCTAATTTGCTAAGTCCCAGGAGGTAATTTGTTGATTTGTCATAGCTATCTTGTTTGTGACCATCTGCCACCTTAGGAGCATGTTAGTAGAATTAATTTGTGTCTATTCTGGAAGCATTTTTTGGAGGGGAGGATCCTAACTATCTTCACTCCTCTGAATGAATTTGACACATGAATTTGAATTAGGATATATGATTATCAACTCCCACATTCCAGCTCTGAGTTGGGGTTGCCCTAATGGGTTATTCCCTAAGGGTAGCCAATGCTACTTCCTTTTTACTAAAAGTGAGGTTTACATCAGGGAAGATTAAGAAGATGCTTGCAGATATTCTCTGCCAAATGAGGTTCCTAGGAGAGTTTTACTGTAAATAGTTCCATTACTATTTTCTATAACCAAGCTTGGTTCTTTCTTTTCTGTATAGCAGTTGCATTGTTAACAGCTCTTTTCAAAAGCCTCTTGCATTTATAACGCATGTGAGGAAGATTTTTCTTTTTCTGGTGATCAGAATTTGATTTGTGTACACCACAGGTGTTCGTTTTATTGGGAACTCATTTGATTCTGCCCAGCAGATAGTTGCACACCCTGAAGCCTTTCTGTTTTAATGCTGCAAACATCTCCTAAGCCTGAGTGGCTCCTTGACAGTGTTTTACACTGCCCTGCCGCATAGTCCTGTTAGTACTGTAACATCTCTGTGGTACAATCTAGCCATGGTTTTCTGGCAATTCAGCTGCCAAGGGTATCTCCAGTTTCAGATGTGATATAGTCCCAGCACTTGCTCTGTTGTTTATCTACAACACAACCTGTGCCCTGAACCTGTATACTATAGAACCTGTATAATAAAATCTACAGTAGAAGAGCAGATTCTGTTCTATGATAGAATCTACTGATAAAGGGTTCTTTATCAGTAGATAAAGGGAAAAAATGGGCTTCCCAGGTGTAGAACTGGTAAAGAATTCACCTGCCAAGGCAAGAGCATTCTTTAGCATTGCCTTTCTCTGGGATTGGCAAGAGACGCAAGAGATGCGAGTTTGATCCCTGGGTCAGGAAAGTGAAAGTGAAGTTGCTTAGTCGTGTCCGACTCTGAGACCCCATGGACTGTAGCCAGCAGGCTCCTCCGTCCAAGAGATTTTCCAGCAAGAATGCTGGAGTGGGTTTCCATTTCCTTCTCCAGGGGATCTTCCCGACCCAAGGATCAAACCCAGGTCTCCCACAATGCAGGCAGCCTCTATACCATCTGAGCCACAAGATCCCCCAAAGTAAGAAATGGCAACCAATTCCAGTATTCTAGCCTGAGAACTTCTATGGACAGAGGAGCCTGGCAGCCACAGTCCATGGGATCACAAAAGTTGGACACGACTGAGCACACACAACACACAGGAAAACATGCATTCTGAGCAGTCCTAATATTAATCTGCTGCTGCTGCTAAGTCACTTCAGTCGTGTCTGACTCTGTGTGACCCCATAGACGGCAGCCCACCAGGCTCCTGTGTCCCTGGGATTCTCCAGGCAAGAATACCGGAGTGGGTTGCCATTTCCTTCTCCAATGCATGAAAGTGAAAAGTAAAAGGGAAGTCGCTGAGGCGTGCCTGACTCAACAACCCCATGGACTGCAGCCTAGCAGGCTCCTCCATCCATGGGATTTTCCAGGCAAGAGTACTGGAATGGATTGCCATTGCCTTCTCCAGTATTGATCTAAGACTTCCTATACTCTTTCCGCAAAACCTTTGATTTTAAAAGAAAGTTTGTGTCAATGGATAGATAATGTTTTCACACCAGCTTTCTTTCAGGGTTATTCCTTACTTATATTTAGGAAAAATATGGAGTAATTACTTTATGCAACTGTAAAATGATGCCCAACTTTCTATCTGTAACTTCTAACCAAGAATAGTCAAGATAAGGACACCTAAGAAAAGCTTCTAAAACTTTTTATTTTAAAGTGTTATTCTGTGAACTAACACAATCAATATTGTGTAAATTTAGTCTTTCCTTCACTTTTCATTAACCTTTCATCAAGTAATTTAACAGTCACTTGTGAGAACAAAATCTTGGATGAAATCTTGGGTAGTAATTTAATCTAAGATGTAGATGGATATAGCACTGGAATTTAAAACAGTCCTGGGCAAGCCCCACTGGTAACCTGTATGATAGCTTGGGTCATCCTGCCCTTCAGTGTTCCAATTATAAACTGGAAAAATTCTGTTCTACATAGAATGTATGTATGTATAAAGACACAATGGAATATTTCTTTTGTTTTATTAATTAAATAAAGTAGGAAAACCTACAAAATCAGTTTTTTTTTTTTTGAAATTTTTATTTCATATTGAGGTATAGTCAATTAACAATGTTGTGATATTTTCATGTGAGTAGCAAAGGGACTCAACCATACAAAGACACGTATATCCATTCTCCACCAATCTCTCCCCACAATTGAGGCTGCCATATAACATTGGGCAGAGTTCCCTGTGTTACACAGTAGGTCTTTGTTAGTTATCCATTTTAAATATAGCAATGTGTACATGACCATCTTAGACTTCCCCAGCAACTATGTTTGTTTTCTAAGTCTGTGAGTCTCTTTCTGTTTTGTAAGTAAGTTCATTTGTATTATTTCTTTTTAGATTACACATGTAAGGAATGCCATGCAATATTTTTCCTTCTCTGTCTGATTTACTTCACTCAGTATGACACTCTCCAAGTTCATCCACGTTGCTTCAAAGGGCTTTATTTCTAATGGCTGAGTAATATTCCACTGTATATATTGTATCCCATCTTCTTTATCCATTCTTCTGTTAGTGGACATTTAGGTTGCTTCTATGTTTTGGCTATTGTAAACAGTGCTGCCATGAGTATTGAGGTGCATACATCCTTTCAAATTATGCTTTTCTCTGGATATATGCCCAGGAGTGAGATTGTAGGGTCATATGGTGGCTCTATTTTTAGTGTTTTTAAGGAGACTGCATACTGTTCTCCATAGTGGGCTATACCAACTGATATTCCCACAAACAGTATAGGAGGGATCCCTTCTCTCCTCACCTTCTCCAGCGTTTATTGTTTGTGGATTTTTAATGATAGCCATTCTGGCTGTTGTCAGGTGATACCTCACTGTAGTTTTGATCTGCATTTCTCTAATAATTAGTGATGTTGAATATCTAGTAATTAGTTGATGTTGATGGCCTGTTGGTCATCTCTGTGTCTTCTTTAGAGAGATGTCTACTTAGATCTCCTGCTCAGTTTTTGAATGGGTTGTTTTGATGCTGTTTTCAACAGCTTTGATTTCATAAGCTGTTTGTAAGTTTTGGAGGCTAATCTCTTATTGATCACATTTGCAAATATTTTCCTCCAATATGTAAGTAGTCTTTCTGTTTTTAATTATTTCCTTTCCTGAGCAAAAGCTTTTGTATTTAAGTAAGTCCCATTTGTTTATTTTTTCTTTTATTTCCATTATTCTGAGAGGTGAGTTGAAAAAGATGCTGTTGTGATTTATGTCAGAGAGTGTTCTGCTTATGTTTTCCTCTAGGAGTTTTATAGTCTAGTGTCATAGTTAAGTCTTTAATTCATTTTGAGTTTATTTTTGTGAATGAGTTAAAGAATGATCTAATTTCATTTGTTTTACATGTAGCTGTCCAGTTTCCCATTCACCATTTGTTGAAGAAACTTTCCAATATTGTGTAGTCTTGCTTCCTTTTTCATAGATTATTTGACCATAGATCCATGGGCTTATTTCTGGGGTTCTATCCTGTTCCATTTATCTATATTTCTATTTTTGTGCCAGCACAATACTCTTTTGATGACCATAGCTTTGTAGTAGAATCTGAAGTCAGGAAACCTGATTTCTCCAGCTCCATTTTCTTTCTCAAGATTGTTTTTCTATTTGGGGTCTTTTGTATCTCTATATAAATTTTGAAATTTTTTTCTAGTTCTGTGAAAACTGCCATTGGTAATTTGATAGGTATTGCATTGAATCTATAGATTGCCTTGGGTAGTGTACTCATTTTCACAATATTGATCTTCCAATTCACAAATCTATTATATGTTGCCATCTGTTTATATCTTCTTTTTCACAATATTGATTCTTCCAATTTATAAACATATTATATCTTTCCATCTGTTTATGTCTTCTTTGATTTCTTTCATTAACATCTTACAGTTTTCAGAGTACAAGTCTTTTGTCTCCTTAGGTAGGTTTATTCCTAGGTATTTTATTCTTTTTCATGTGTAAGTTTTTAAAACCTACAAAATCACAGTTTTAAAAATGTCATGAGAGAAGTGAGATCAAAGAAACCTACTAAACTAAAATTCTGAAACTGACAAGCTCCCTTTAGGAAAAAAAAAAAAACTAAACAGACATGCTGCACTCATCATTGATGAAGAGGAAGAAAGGGAAGTATGTTGATGCAGTTCAAGTAGGAAGACAAAATATTATCTTTTAAAAAGAGTAAAAAGAGTAGGGTCTATGCTGGCTGGCATATCTGTGAACCATCCCTAAGATCTCTAGACACACTAGAACATACAAATATCTGTAACTCTTTCCTAGTGTGCCTTAAAAGAAACATATATGAAAGACTGGAGCAAGAGAATTGATATGCTCTTATGGCACCTATGCATCAGGCAGGCTGATAGATGCAGAATGAACAGAACTCCAGAAGTACTCCAGGTCTTCAGAGAGTATGAAGTAGTGAATACCTGTGTTTAGAGAACTGACAGGATAGATGGTGAAAGAGACTCCCCCTTTGAAGTCTAGGCACTCACTGTATGTGATATCTGAAACCTGAACAGAACGATACAGATATCCTGGGTTTTTCACTGAGTATGAATCATGGTCAGACACAGCTGGAGAGTGTCAGGAGTACTGAGAGAACACCATGAGTCATAGGTACATGGGTCTTACTGAAATACAAGGACCATCATGAAAACTGAGAAACCCCATAGGCATTTTGACACTCAATTTGAATATATGGCAGCAGGACTTTTGTGGCTTGGGCAGAGCCAGAAACCTGAGAAAGACCTGGAAGTAAGGCACAGGGCATAGAATGTTGGCAGAATCGTGGTCTCCCAAAGATATTAAAGGATTTCTCAGAGGCTTCCCCAATGGCTCAGCAGTAAAGAATTCACGTGCAAGGCAGGAAACACAGGAGTTGCAGGTTCAATCCCTGGGTCAGCAAGATCCACTGGAAGAGGATCAACCCATCATAGTATTCTTGCCTGGAAAATTCCATGGATAGATGAGCCTTGCTTGCTATAGTCCATAGGATTGTGAAGAGTTGGGCATGAATAAGCACGTGTGCAAACACACACCCAAGGTGTCCATAGTGGTATAGAATCTGCCAATGCAGGAGATATAGGAGATGTGATCCCTGGGCTGGGAAGATCCCCTGGAGAAAGGAATGGCAACCTAGTTCAGTATTTTAGCCTGGGAAATCCCATAAACAGAGGAGCCTGGTGGGCTACAGTCCATGGGGTCACAAAAGAGTAAATATGACTGAACACACACATGCACACACATACACACACACACAAAGATATTTAAGTCCTAATCTTCATATTACCTTATACAGCAAGAGGAACTTTGCAAATGGGGTTAGGTTAAGGATACTGACATGGAGAGATTATCCTAGATTATCCAGCTGTCCAATATTATTGTAAGGGTCCTTATAAATGAATGAGGGAGGCAGAAAGTCAGAATTTGAGAGGAGATATGACCATTAGAACTGAAATTTGGACTGATTCTTTTCCCGGTTTTGAAAATAAAAGGGAGCCATGAGCCAAGAAAAGCTGGTGGCCCCTAGAAATTGGAAAAAGAGTAGGAAACAGATACTTGCCCAGTGCATCAGGAAAGAATACAGCCATGACAACACCTTTATTTTCACTTCCGTTCAATTGCTCGGTTGTGTCTGACTCTTTGTGACTCCATGGACTGAAGCACGCCAGGCCTCTCTGTCCATCACCAACTCCCAGAGCTTGCTCAAACTCATGTCCATTGAGTCGGTGATGCCATGCAACCATATCATCCTCTATCATCCTCTTCTCCTCCTGTCTTCAATCTTTCCCAGCATCTGGGTCTTTTCCAACGAGTCACTTCTTCGTATCAGGTGGCCAAAGTACTGAAGCTTCAGCTTCAGCATCAGCATCAGTCCTTCCAGTGAATATTCTGAGTTGATTTCCTTTAGGATTGACTGGTTTGATCTCCTTGCAGTCCCAAAGTCTTCTCCAGCACCACAGTTCAAAAGCATCAGTTCTTCAGCACTCTGCTTAGTGAGACCTATTTCAGACTTCTAAAGCCCCCAAACTGTAACATAATAAATTTGCATTGTTTTAAGATTCTTGGGCTTCCTGGTGGCTCAGAGGATAAAGTGTCTGCCTGCAATGCAGGAGACCCAGGTTTGACCCCTGAGTTAGGAAGATCCCCTAGAGAAGGAAATGGCAACCCACACCAGTATTCTTGCCTGGAAAATCCCATGGATGGAGGAGCCTGGTAGGCTACAGTCCATGGGGGTCACAGAGAGTCAGACACAACCGAGCCAGTTCACTTCACTATATACCTCTAAGTTAAGGTAACTTGTTATATAGCAGCAGTAAACTAATGCAAGACCTGATGAAATCTAAGAGCACAATAAGAGAGCTTAGAGAAATCATTCAACCATCCCATATATTATCCTGGGTATGAGGCAGCAGCTGCCTATTGCTGGGAGAACCAAGTTAACAAAAAGAGATCTCCCTAAGGTGTATGTACACGGAGTCTGCTGAAAGCTGAGGGAAAGGTAGGAGAAATGAAATCCCTCAAGTTTCCCAGAACCCAAGATATGCCAAAGGAGAGATTTTTTTCTGTCATCAAATAATCTGCAGTCTGTAGTAAACTAAATCTAACTAAAGTTACCAAAAAGCCTAATTCTTGCTCAATATAAACCAGATTGAATCACTTCCCACCCCCAATCTGTCCACCCATCTGCCTAAAAGAAAAAGAGACATGCTTGTTTCTGAGCATAAATATTATTTACTTTAATCTTTAATGTTTTATTACATATCATATTGGCATTCAATTTAAAAAATATGAGAATTCTGGAAGATACAAGACCATATGCTTTGTCAAGAGAAAAAATGTCCATAGACAGACTCTGAGATGGACAAATACTAAAATTACCAGATAAGTGCTGTGAGAATATAACTATAATAAATATATTAAAAAGCTAATAGTAACAGTAGATAACATGCATGAAAAAGACATAGAGATGAAAATTACAAAAAAAGATAAAAACTAAAATGTTATATATAAGAAACACAATACAAAAATAAATACAATTTTTGGATAAGCTAAAATCAGTATACTAAACATAACAGGGAAATAATCAGTAAGATTCAGTCAAGTCAATAGAAATGATCCAAACAGAAACACAGAGAGATAAATGAGTAATGGATAAGTAGAGCATCTGAGATCTGTAAGGACACTATGAAACAGTCTAGAATGCATGTAATGGTATTTCCAGAAGGAGAAGAAAAAGAATGGAGCAAAAAAAGTGTTTTAGTGTATATTGACTAATAACTTTTCAAAACTCATAAAATAGTCATATACCCAAGATGCTTATAAAATACCAATTAGGTTATACTGACCCACTACAAAAATAACTATACCTCTGGACATCAGTGTAGACATATTGCCACAGATGAAGATAATGACACAATCCTGAAAACAGGATAAAAAATATATAGTACATAAGGGAAACAACAATATGAACTATGGATGAACTATTTTCAGAAACAACAGAAACCAGAAGGCAATAGCACAGCACCGTTAATATGATAAAAGAAAAAAAAAAATCCCATCAACAAAGATTTCCATATCAAGCAGCACATTCTTCAAAAATTAAGGCAACATAAAGACATTTCTCTTGACCAATGAAAATTGATTTTGTTTCTATAAAATGTATAACACAAAACATGCTAAATAAATGCCAAAGGACATTAGGCCAAAAGGAAATTATGTAGATAAAACCAGACAGTTTGTGTAAGAATTCAGAATCTTAGGAAGTAGTTTGCAAATGTGATAGGAAATAAAGAAGCTACATTTTGAAAAACAAAAAAATCTTCTCTCAATGTAAATATATCTATTTAAAGATTGTTAACTGTTTAAGAATACTAAGAATATAATATAGAGTTTGTAATGGATGTAGGTGCAAAATATATGAGAACAAGATGTTAAGGATGGGAGGATCATCTTTGAAAGTGTATTGTTATAATAATCTTGTGTTGTTTATGAAGTGGTAAAACGTTTTTCAAGGCAACTGGTGATAATTTAACAATGCATACGTGGAGCCCCATATTATGAAAAGTTAGCACTAACTAAATCACACAAAGTGGCGTAACTATACAGTCAAGAAGAGGTAAAATGGAGTTCTTAAAAACAAACAAAAAATTCTGACAACAGAAAAGAAACAAAGATTATGACCAAAAGAAATTAAACTATAAGAAGACAGACTTCAACCTAAACATGTGAACAACTATATTCAATGTGAATGGACTAAGCACCTTAACTGAAAGGCCTAGACTATTAAACTTGATAAAACACAAAGCAGTTGGTCGGACTAACTGACCAACTACATTTTTTAAAAATAAGAAATGCATTTTATAAGCACTGGCAGTTTTAAATGTGGAAAAAAATATGAGTTATATAAATATAAATTAACGTATAATTAATCTGGCACAAGCCCTAATCATATGGGTGGATTTCATCTATCCAGGGATATTTTGGGGTGTATGTCTCCCCTTGTCCTCTCTGACCTCAAGTCCATGCATCTTGAGGTCAAAAAAGCCTAATTTCTTTACTCATGTTAAGCCATGCCATAGAAGGTTAACAGAAAGAAGTTTTTCCAAAAAGGAGTAGATAGCAAAGTTGAAGGCTGTTGATAGGCCGTCAATGAAGTGTATATGTCGAAGAGATTAACAGAAGAAAATTGCTAACTTTGGCACTGATATGTGGCAGAAACCAAATGCCATGAAATTTCTAACCTCATTTGGACTCTAGTGTCTTTAATCCTCTATAGATAATCTTTAATCATCAGTCTACTGAAATAACTTTTGCCTTGTTGCTACTCACAGTATAAGGCTATTTTCATAAGTCTGCATACTTTGACAAATAGAAGATTTAAATATAGTGGCAGTATACTGCATTGGTGTTTTTCTTTCTGGCTTACTTCACTCTGTATAATCGGTTCCAGTTTCATCCATCTCATTAGAACTGAGTCAAATTTATTCTTTTTAAGGGCTGAGTAGTATTCCATAGTGTATATGAACCACAGCTTTCTTATCCATTCATCTGCTGATGGACATCTAGGTTGTTTCCATGTCCTGGCTATTATAAACAGCGCTGCAATGAACATTGGGGTACATGTGTCTCTTTCAATTCTGGTTTCCTCGGGGTGTATGCCCAGCAGTGGGATTGCTGGGTCATAAGGCAGTTCTATTTGCAATTTTTTAAGGAATCTCCACACTGTTTTCCATAATGGCTGTACTAGTTTGCATTCCCACCAGCAGTGTAAGAGGGTTCCCTTTTCTCCACATCCTCTCCAGCATTTATTGCTTGTAGACTTTTGGATTGCAGCCATTCTGACTGGTGTGAAATGATACCTCATTGTGGTCTTGATTTGCATTTCTCTGATAATGAGTGATGTTGAGCATTTTTCATGTGTTTGTTAGCCATCCGTATGTCTTCTTTGGAGAAATGCCTATTTAGTTCTTTGGCCCATTTTTTTATTGGATCGTTTATTTTTCTGGAGTTGAGCTGCACCCGTACAGTATACTGACACATATATATGGAATTTAGAAGACAGTAATGATGACCCTCTATGTGAGACAACAAGAGACACAGGGGTATAGAGTGGACTTTTGGACTCTGAGGGAGGGGGAAAGGGTGGGATGGTTTGGGGAGAATGGCAGTGAAGCATGTGTATTTTCCTGTAAGAAACGAAGCGCTGATCTATGTTTGGTGTAGGATACAGGATGCATGGGGCTGATGCACAGGATGATTCAGGTAGAGGATGGGGGTGGGAGGTGGGAGGGGGCTTCGGCATTGGGCGATTGTGTTCACCTATGGCTGATTCGTGTCAATGTATGGCAAAACAAATACAGTATTGTAATTTAAAAAATAAATAAATTTAATTATAAGAAAAAAAATAAATATAGTGGCAGTCAAATTTCTGAGAAGAGTGAGGGTCGGGATCACATAGAGGTGACAGTATGGCCAGGGAAGCAGTGGTGAAGCAGAACAAAGGATGCCTCTGAAGGGAGGTTACCACACGGCCTAAAGTCATGGAAATGGCAATGGAGGTGGTTATAGGACTGACAGTTGCGGAAGTGGTGATAGAGTTAAGAGAGGCTATAGAGTGCCTCTCTTCTTTATGTATAAACGAGTAAATATGCTGAGAATAATAGGGGCCAGGAAGGAATTTGGGGCTTCTCTGGTGACTGAGAGAGTAAAGAGTCTGCTTGCAATTTGGGAGACACAATCAAACTCAGGTTTGATTGCTGGGTAGGGATGATCCCCTGGAGAAGGAAATGACAACCCTTTCCAGTAATCCTGCTTGGAAAATCTCATGAATGGAGGAGCCTTCTGGGCTACAGCCCATGAGGTTGCAAAGAGTCAGACACAACTGAGTGACTAACACACACACACAGGAAAGGATTTACATATAGAGAAAGAATCCTGGGATGTTGAATTGAAAGGGAAGTTAGAAGTATGATCTTTTTTTTTTTTTTTTTTAGTGCATATTGATAGAACTATTTGGAAATACAGATGTGCATATTTTTCTTAACTCTTATTTTCTATAGGCTGAGAAGACCCCAAAACAATGGTGTCCCAGTAGCAATGTGCACAGTGAGCACTGAGATCTTTGTTTCTAGATACCAGCCTTCAGGTCATGTATGGATGTGAGCGTTGGACTGTGAAGAAGGCTGAGCTCCGAAGAACTGATGCTTTTGAGCTGTGGTACTGGAGAAGACTCTTGAGAGTCCCTTGGACTGCAAGGAGATCCAACCAGTCCATTCTGAAGGAAATCAGTCCTGGGTGTTCATTGGAAGGACTGATGCTGAAGCTGAAACTCCAATACTTTGGCCATCTCATATGAAGAGTTGACTCACTGGAAAAGAGCCTGATGCTGGGAGGGAGTGGGGGTAGGAGGAGAAGGGGACGACAGAAGATGAGATGGCTAGATGGCATCGCTGACTCTATGGACATGAGTTTGGGTGAACTCCAGGAGTTGGTGATGGACAGGGAGGCCTGGCGTGCTGCGATTCATGGGGTCGCAAAGAGTCAGACACGACTGAGCAACTGAACTGAACTGAAAGTAATCAGAGCTCCTTATAAAAGGGATGATTCTGGGACTGGGTCAGAGAAAGAACAAGATGAACCTGGAGCATGTTGTGCCAAAAATAAGGAAGTGCTAAAGAAGATGACCTTTGCCAAAGGGCAAAGGAACAATCTTGAAAGAGATATCACTCACCAAATACAGGAATATTTGACCAAAATATGTGCTTTATTATTTGCCATCAATAATAGTGTTATATCTTCTGAGTTGCTTGTGAATACGAAGGCTGGAGGATTGATTTGTTAAGGAAAAAAATATTCATAGTCTTACAGTATTGCTTCACAAAATATGTAATTAAAAAGGAAATACAGTCACTCTATAGTAGAAAAACCAGACAGATAATAACTTGACCAAGTTTTCAAAGTTAACATAAACAGTGATAGGTTGGGTCAGCATGATGTATCTCCTGAGGTGATGCCCCCAAAGAGCATATCACCTCTATGATATTCCAGCCCAGGGTACATGGCCTGAGATGGGTAATAAGGAAACATCAGATGGACTCCGGTTGGTTGTTATTTTATCAAATGAAATGTCTGTATTTTTTTTTTTTTAACTTTGAAAATAGGAAAAGTCTGAAAAACTGTTCAGGATTAAAGAAGACTACAGAGACCAGACAACTTAATGCAATGCATAATCTTGGATTGGTTCCTAGATGAGAAAGGAAAAAGAGACATGGTTGACACCTGATGTCTTTGAATTTGATTCTGTGGTCTGGATGGTAGTGTGCTATTGATGTTGACTTTCTGATTGGAAGGACTGAAGAGATGTTATATATGAGTAACTTCAGGTAAAATATTTACATACTAGCATGTTAAGAAATAATGGGCAATAAATCAATAGGAGAGATAAAGAGAGAGTAAAATGTTAACAATTAGGAAATCTGGACATAGGGGACTGTTTGTATAGTTATTAAAATTTTCTGAAAGTTTGAAATTAATTCAAAACAGATAATTTAAAATAAGTAAATATAGTAACCTCCCATATAATTAAAAATAGCATTTCCATGATGTTTTATTTATTACTAATAAATTAGAGGGATAAAGCACTCATAAGATAGAATGTATAAACCAAGCAATTTAATATGATAAAATAAACCAATTAAATATGATAAAATGAATTAGTGAATACTGTTTTCCATTGAGCAAGTTGCTAGGCAGTAAAATAAGATAATTTAGATAAATATTGAATGTATATATATATGTTTTTTTAATTCAAAGTTTACTTTGTAGCTTTGGGGATTTTTTAAATTAAAATTTATCATTTGAACTATATTTTGTTGCTAGAAATAAACAACTAACATTTTAAACTTAGAAGGCATGACTTGGAATTTATCCAGACAACTGGAACTGAAGACAATGTATTC
Source organism: Nanger dama (assembly GCA_917880005.1). Taxonomy (NCBI): domain Eukaryota; kingdom Metazoa; phylum Chordata; class Mammalia; order Artiodactyla; family Bovidae; genus Nanger; species Nanger dama. The sequence goes on along the minus strand of CAKJTW010000025.1, from coordinate 19,668,879 downwards.
CAGTGACAGCACTGGAATTAGCTTTTGTCTCCACATGTATTATTTTACTTGTATATTGACTGACCAATTCAATCAAAGAAGAAGCAACAGTCATAAGCTTCATGTCAGGAAAAACAGATGAAAATTAATGGACTCTGCCAAACAATCCTGTCTGCAACATGGTGCTAATTAATAATATGACAGATATTTCTCACCATCAGACTGATCAAATTTAATGAGAGCTTTTTGAAACACTGGCATCATCTGCAAATTTATTTTGTCCTTAAACTCATGAAGAACTACGTAGATGACATCTAATATGAACTGGGTTAGGTAAGGGTAAAAGTATTTGGAGAAAAATAGGAAAGATGAAGTTTTATAGGTCAACTAAAAACAGAAGAAACAGGATGTAGCAGCAATCCAGTATATGAAATAAATAAGATTAAACTGAACCCTGGGTTTGTATGTTGAGGAATCATAAAATATAGCAAGAATCATATTTTTTTAAATAAAAAGAAATGCAATATTAAAGACTGCTATTAAAATAATGCTCCCAGTTTGTAAGATGATTATACAAACAATAAATATCTACTAAAAATGTGAATGATACTTATGATTATGAAGTATATGTGAGACACATTGTGTCTAATACTTTTGACACTTCAAAAGTGAAAGTCACTCAGTCATGTTCAACTCTTTATTACCCCATGGACTGTACCTCACCAGGCTCCTCTGTCCCTGGGAATTCTCCAGGCAAGAATACTGGAGTGGATAATCATTTCCTTCTCCAAGGGATCTTCCCCACCCAGGGATGGAACCCGGGTCTCCTGCATAGCAGGCAGAGTCTTTACCACCTGAGCCACCAGGAAATTTAGATTATTTTTAACTAAAGTTGAAAAAGTTCAAGAGATGCAGAAGTGAAAAAAAAAATGCATGTGAAAAATTCTTTTATTTTTAAAAGGAAAAGAAACATTTCTTGTTCTGGAATTAAGGGAAATTAATTGAAAGGAAAACTAACACTTCAGCCAACTATTGGGCATTAGTGCTTCGTGGAGTTAATTCAATACAGTGCATAACCTTTACTATGTGAAGGTGATAAGGCTGATTTGGAATTATAAAGCATGTGTACTGAGTCTTTAATAAAAATAATGGTTATCGACTGGTAATTGTCCAACCATACTCTCTGTCTCAATCTTATAACCATTTATACTCAAAGAATACATTAGAATCTGCATCTCCAGCCAGTTTTGGAATCAGGTCTATGATTGAGCTTCATCAGACTGCTGCCTTAATTGATTCAACTGAAGATTGTCACAGAACAGCCTATAGGGCAGCGGTACTAAAAATATGATCCACAGACTAGCAACATCACTGCCATTATCTAGGAACTTGTCCAAATGAAAATTCTTGTGTACCCAGACTTCCTAAATCAGAAAAGGAATGGGGCTGGCAATCTGTGATTTGTTAAGACTTCCAAGTGATTCTGATGTACAAGAAAGTTTGAGAACCACTGCTATAAGATAAGCTGTTTGTTTTTAATTTGTCCATGATGGTGAAGGAAATAAGAGTGGCCAGTAATTTGAAAATATTTCTTGATCATTTGAATTCACAGGTCATTTTTAACCTTCCTACTGACAAAAGGTTTCTGTTGCTTTTAAAAATGTGCCCTTTACTTGGCATATCCTGCCCAGTACTCCTAGGAATTCCTTTCACTTTGTTGGACAATGTTGGAGAAAGAAAAATAAGCTGACACAAAGCAAACATTAAAGTTTACAGATTATTCATTAAGGCTAAAAGTCTTCAAAATCTCATTAACATTGTCTGACAGTAATTTCAAAATGGAGGGAAATGGGCCAGGCTTTTCAATCAAGAAACCAAAGTGTTCTTTTGTTATCTTCTGTTATTCCCAATACAGGGCTCTATTATTAGTTTTTAACAACTATTGTGTGCCCCTAAAACACAATAGATTCACGCCAGCAATGCTGCTTTTTGCTTCCTGGCATTGCCACCGTCCACTCCACTGTGCTCTCACCATTTCCTTCTTTTGCTTCTTCCCACCCAGCTCCTTATATAAAACTGCTTACAAGTGTCAGTTATCATGGTATACAAAACATATTTAGCTCTCCTTCCAGGGGCATTTAGTGAATAGTTCCAGATGTTACTCTGATTACCCATTCCTTTGCAAACAATAATGATGATCAAGTAATAACTAATATATAACAGGAGCTAATTTTATGCAAGGCAACATCCTAAGAATTTTACTTCCACCTATGAACTTAAAACGTAGGCAAAGGGCTTGATAAAGAAACAAAATCAGAAAGTAAAAAAAAAAAGAAGAAAATTTTCTAAACAAAACAAAAAATACACAGAACACATATACAAGATCAGTAGAATTATAATTGCTTATATCAACATAATAATTTTTACCTTCAGACATAATATTTGAAAGAAAATTGTAAGATAAATATGTTTTAAGGTAAGCCAAATATGGCATCTAAAGGATTTCTTTGCATGTGACAAAGGACTGTATATATGTTAATATATGATGTGCATTAGTATATGATGTGACAAAGGATTATATGTAAGTACAATAAAGGAAAATATTGGAAGTTATTTCACCAAATTAAAAAAAAAAGTTAAATGCTAAATCAGTTTCATGTAGCAAAAATGTATTCCGAAACATTCATTTGTATTTTCCTTTCTCTAGATTTTTGTTTCACAGATACTGTTTTTTAGAAAGACACATCTTACTCCAATTGTTTATACCTCATTTAATATCACTTTTCATAATTCCATACAGCCCATGGTTACCTTGGTTTTAGAGTAAATTAAGTCTCTCTAGAGAATATATAAATAAGAGGCTTTTAAAAAATAAAAACATAGTTTGTTTCTATAATGCTTGGAAATCCATTTTTTCTAATTTAATGTCTTGGCCCTATCACTTACTCACTATGTGATCTTAGAAAAAGTTACTTTAGGGACTTCCCTGATGGTCCAGTGGCTAAGACTTCATGCTTTCAATGCAGGGGCCAGGGTTTGATCCTTGGTCAGGGAACTAGATCCGACATGCCACAACTAAGTTTTCATGCTGCAACTAAAGATCTCACAAGTTGCAATGAAGATGGAAGATCCTGCATGATACAACTAATATCCGTGGAAGCCAAATAAGTAAACATTAAAAAGGAAAAGTTACTTGGCTACTTTAGGCGAGTTCATCTAAAAAAATGGAGAAAATAGTAGTTTCTAAGTCGTAGATTCATTAGAGGAACAATAGGGCTCAGTTCAGTTCAGTTCAGTTCAGTCACTCAGTTGTGTCCGACTCTTGGAACCCCATGAATCACAGTACACTAGGCCTCCCTGTCCATCACCAACTCCCCAGAGTTCACTCAAACTCATGTCCATCGAGTCATTGATGCCATCCAGCCATCTCATCCTCTGTTGTCCCCCTTCTCCTCCTGCCCCTAATCCCTCCCAGCATCAGAGTCTTTTCCAATGAGTCAACTCTTCGCATGAGGTGGCCAAAGTACTGGAGTTTCAGCTTTAGCATCATTCGTTCCAAAGAAATCCCAGGGCTGATCTCCCTTAGAATGGACTGATTGGATCTCCTTACAGTCCAAGGGACTCTCAAGAATCTTCTCCAACACCACAGTTCAAAAGCATCAATTCTTCGGTGCTCAGCTTTCTTCACAGTCCAACTCTCACATCTATACATGACTATTGAAAAAACCATAGCCTTGAGTAGACAGACCTTTGTTGGCAAAGTAATGTCTGTTTTTTAATATGCTGTCTAGGTTGGTCATAACTTTCCTTTCAAGGAGTAAGCGTCTTTTAATTTCATGGCAGCAGTCACCATCTGCAGTGATTTTGGAGCCCAAAAAAATAAAGTCTGACACTGTTTCCACTGTTTGCCCATCTATTTCCCATGAAGTGATGGGGCTGGATGCCATGATCTTCGTTTTCTGAATGTTGAACTTTAAGCCAACTTTTTCACTCTCCTCTTTCACTTTCATCAAGAGGCTTTTTAGTTCCTCTTCACTTTCTGCCATAAAGGTGGTGTCGTCTGCATATCTGAGGTTATTGATATTTCTCCCAGCAATCTTGATTCCAGCTTGTGCTTCTTCCAGCCCAGCACTTCTCATGATGTACTCTGCATAGAAGTTAAATAAGCAGGGTGACAATATACAGCCTTGATGTACTCCTTTCCTATTTGGAACCAGTCTGTTCCATGTACAGTTCTAACTGTTGCTTCCTGACCTGCATATAGGTTTCTCAAGAGGCAGGTCAGGTGATCTGGTATTCCCATCTCTTTCAGAATTTTCCACAGTTTATTGTGATCCACACAGTCAAAGGCTTTGGCATAGTCAATAAAGCAGAAATAGATGTTTTCTTCTGGAACTTTCTTGCCTTTTCCATGATTCAGCAGATGTTGGCAATTTGATCTCTGGTTCCTCTGCCTTTTCTAAATTCAGCTTGAACATCTGGAAGTTCATGGTTCATGAACTAACAATAGGGCTGCTGCTGCTGCTGCTGCTAAGTCGCTTCAGTCGTGTCCGACTCTGTGCGACTCCATAGACGGCAGCTCACCAGGCTCCGCCGTCCCTGGGATTCTTCAGGCAAGAACACTGGAGTGGGTTGCCATTTCCTTCTCCAATGCTTGAAAGTGAAACGTGAAAGTGAAGTCGCTCAGTCATGTCCAACTGTTCGTGACCCCATGGACTGCAGCCCACCAGGCTCCTCTGTCCATGGAATTTTCCAGGCATGAGTACTGGAGTGGGGTGCGATTGCCTTCTCCAACAATAGGGCTAATATGTGTTAAATGCTTAGACTAGTATCCATGACTTTATAAGTTCTCAGTTATTGCTAGCTATTATTATTACTATTATGATTACTATCAGAAAATGAATATAGAAAGTCCACAACCTCAGTTAGTAATTGCCTCTGTTTATATGTAATGGAAAGTTATAAGCTATATTGTAGCTAATTGAATGAGCTTTATGAATTTGATTTTCTACTTTGCAATGATGGCTCCAAAGCATTCTTATATGTCTTCAGGTAATGCCATGCACTCTTGGTGATGTACGGAGTTAAAGGCTATTAATTTATACTTTAAAAATAGCCAGGTCAGCCAATACTAAACGGTGAAACTTTCAATGCCTTGGCCCTAGTCCTGTTTCCCCAGGTCTGTGTAACTAGAATTAAATCTTATCCTTACATGTAGGTTGTCATGCCAGCCAGCTAGGAAGGGGCCGTTGATCCTAACTCTAATCAGCTGGGACTTGAAGTCATTTCCTCTGATCTGAGGGATGGGGTGAATCATTTTCTTTTCCGTCTTCTGCATTATAAAGTCAACTCCTTACCAGCCAAACCCAGAATTTCAAACTATCTGACCTTCAACTAATGTCAAAGCCTGAATAACCAGAGGGCTCCAAATATGGAACCTATTTCTTTTAGTGATTGCCTAGGAATATGCTTCTTCCTGGATTCTTTCTCCTTAGTTCTGGCCCAGTTACTCTACCAACTAACACTAGACCTTCTGAAAAATTGAAGTTTAGATCTAAATATCTTCCATGGACTTATGCTAAAAGTTATGTTGGTCTTTGTTTATGCCAATCATGTTCTTCAGGACCAGAAATTTATTGGAAGCTCAGAATCTTTAGCACACTTCCTCCCTTATATCACCCATCTGACCAGAATCCTAAAACTTTAACTTTTGCTTTAATTTTTCACTGTCCTCCAAAGCTTATTTAATAGAATAACTTCACCAACAAAGCTGTGGGAGCTTAGATTTAGACTCCTCCAGACATCATGAGTGCTCATGATTTTTCTCTTTCCTCCAAAGGGATAATATGTCATTTGCTTGGCATTTGAACAGCTGTCCCAGCCCAGAGCATGTATCTCTACCTGTTCCTTTCAGCTATTTACCTCATTTGCCAGGAACATACCACACTGTATGTTGTTGTTGTTTTAGTTAAGTTGTGTCTGAATCTTTTGAGGACCTATAGACTGTAGCCTGCTATCCTGCTAGGCTGCTCTCCCCTGGGATTTCCCAGGCAAGAAAACTGGAGTGGGTTGCCATTTCCTTCTCCAGGGGATCTTCCAGCCTAGGGATTGAACTCATGTGTCCTGCATTGACATGGGAATTCTTTACCACTGAGCCACCTGAGAAGCCCTTATCCTAGATATACAGAGATAATAAACAAAAAATATTGTTACAGTCAGTGCCTTAAAGTATAGTGGAGCATTTCTCATACTCTACTTATGAGTGGCCCCAGCAGCATTAAGAAGCTTAATTTGTACCATCTTCTATGATGTTATACAACTACATGGAGGTAGAGGGTAATATTACTCTTGCTGCGCAGGAGATTTAGCAACAACAAGCTGGATTTACACCCAGCAGGAACTCTACAAAAGGCTGTTCAATAACAGAATGAACATTAGTCTTAAGATCTGGTTCTCTATATAGAATATTTCCCATTTGTTGTCTTATGGGTAAGTTCTTAGCAAACACTGTAGAAATCCCTAGATGTAATTATAGTTTAAAAGGTGTAGGCAAGGAAATCTTTCACTTTTAATTAAAAAGTATCAGTTCCTGTTAAGCACCAGCAGGGTGTCTATCACTCACTACAGGAATTTAAATCAATAATTTAGAGGAAGAATTAAAACATCAGCCAAAGAAAGAAGAGGTAACTGTCTGAGGAAATTTTGTTGGCAAAGGCTAGAAGATGTAATCAGATCAAACCAAAGTTCATAGTACTCTTAATCATTTGGGAAATTAGCAATACATATCTATTGGGAATCAAGTTTATTAGAATTGGAAGTGTATAAGAAGAATAAAGTGATAGCTTATTAGACTGTCAGTAAAGTAATATGGAGAAAACAATTTGGAGCATGCTAAAAATGTCAAGTATATACATGAAAGTGAAAGTGAAATTGCTCAGTCGTGTCCGACTTTGTGACCCCATAGACTGTAGCCTACCAGGCTCCTCTGTCCACGGGATTTCTCCAGGCAATAGTACTGGAGTGGGTTGCCATTTCCTTCTCTAGGGGATCTTCCCAACCCAGGGCTCGAACCTGGGTCTACTGCATTGTAGACAGACACTCTACCGTCTGAACCATCAGGGAAGTTTTCTCAAGTACATACATACATATATAAAAATATATATAAAATTAGAGATAGAAAGCAAACTTTGAAAAGGATTACAGTATAGGCTACAAGATATATATTATGTTTCACTCAGAAATACTGTTTTAAAGAGAAAAAGCAGATATAGACTTTTTGAGCATTTTCCATATTTGCAAAACAGAGATGATATTAATGTCTAACAAAAAATGACTTAATGAATGCATTACAGAACCACTCAATTAAATGTAATGCAGTGAATATATTATAATTCATAGAATGATGAGCAAAGTTAAAAAAATAGAATTTAAATAGCATTTAAAATATGTACACTAATTATAAAAATGTGAATTAGGTATGTATATAGATAAAGCCCAAGGAAGATTATGCAAAAAGATGAAATCTCTCCCTTTCAGTACATAAATCAAAATTATATACTTTTCTATTAGGTATCTTCTATAAGATTGTTAAAATAACCTTGAAATTTATACATGTAAATAGAGTGGTACCCTATTTTCAAGATTTTTCATGAAATTTTCAATCCCTAACTCTTGTAAGTCTCTATATGCATTCTTCACAAGTGGCTAAAGTGGGAATTCATCTTTAATTTTCAAATTTAGAGTTAAGTTGGGATCTTCATGTAAAAATATATTAATACTTATATTTCATAAATTTATACATATTATAACAATATATATTTTTCCAAAGATATTAGTTGAAGTATATATTATCTTCTTCTTTTTTCCTTCCTCCGAGTATTAAGGCTTAGCAACACATTTTAATTCAGACAGATTTCAAATATTCCTTCATTAACAGTCTCACATTTGACCTCCTTGCTATAATTGCAGTGTGTATTATGTGAAAAGATGCTCTGTAACATCCCTGGAACTCAGTTACTGTGTGCCTTCCCTGTAACCTGGGCACATATTTGTTTAATGTCACCAATATAATAAGGGCATATTTTCTTTGAGCATTTTTCAGATACTATTTGATATAAATATCATAGTAAATTATTTCTGAAACCATCAATGCTTGGATGAAAATAATTCACTTATAAAAATATGATCATATGAGAAAATATTATTTTATACTAAAAATGTAAAAACTCTTATTCATGATTTTATAGCCACTTGGGAAAATATATAAATTTTAATCCTCTTTCCATATGTTATATTCAATTATATTTTATAAAGTATACTAAATTTCAAGGAGATATTGTGGACCCTTGGCATTCCTAGAAGAACACATCTGTAGGAAATATTTTATTGCTTTATTTTTCTTAACTGCTCTAACTAATTTCAAAATGTATTTGGCGACTTCTTAGAAGAAACTTACGAGTATGCCAAGAACAAGGGCACAGCAGCAAAAGGATTCAAAATTTAAAAGAAAATGAAAAAAAAAAACAAAACAAAACAAAACATATATAAATTCTTCCTAAAGGAATCTACTTGCAATGCAGGAGACTTGTGTTCAATCCCTGGGTTGGAAAGATCCCTGGGAGAAAGAATGGCTGCCCACTGCGGTATTCTTGCCTGGAGAATTCCATGGAGTGCAAAGAGTTGGACACAACTGAGCAAATAACACTTTCACTTTCAAAGGAATTTTCAATATTATTAAACTTAATTCTATTTATTATTCTATTTATAATGACCAGAACAGAAAGGAACATGGAGGTTTACAGAACTCTAATTTTAAAATATTTTTCTTATGTACAAATATTTTACTAGCCCTAACTTCAGTACTTTGGCCACCCCCATGTGAAGAGTTGACTCACTGGAAAAGACTTTGATGCTGGGAGGATTGGGGGCAGGAGGAGAAGGGGACGACAGAGGATGAGATGGATGGCATCACTGACTCGATGGACGCGAGTCTGAGTGAACTCCGGGGAGTTGGTGATGGACAGGGAGGCCTGGCATGCTGCGATTCACAGGGTCGCAAAGAGTAGGACAAGACTGAGCAACTGAACTGAACTGAATCTTATAGAAGAATTTAGTGCAGGTTTCATACCATGTGATCCTTGCCTGTCTTCGCAAACTCAGGCCCCAAACTTGAAGTCATCCTGGTCCCTTCTCTTTCTGTTGCTGCTGCTGCTGCTGCTAAGTCGCTTCAGTGGTGTCCGACTCTGTGAGACCCCATAGACGACAGCCCACCAGGCTCCGGCCCCTGGGATTCTCCAGGCAAGAATACTGGAGTGGGTTGCTATTTCCTTCTCAATGCATGAAAGTGAAAAGTGAAATGGAAGTTGCTCAGTTGTGTCCGACTCTTAGCAACCCCACGGACTACAGCCTACCAGGCTTCTCCGTCCATGGGATTTTCCAGACAAGGGTGCTGGAGTGGGGTGCCATAACACATGCCAACTCCAACCCATCAGCAAATCAAAGAAGTCTTTCAAAATGTATCCATAATCTTACTCTTTCTAACCACATTTATAGTCACTCTCCTAGTCTAAGACATCATCTCTGAACTGGATTATTTCGATAATATTTTAATTGGTCTTGCTCTGGCACTTAACTCCCCAACAATTTATTTTCATCACAGCTGATAGAGTGATTCTGGCATGCAAAAACAGATAGATCATTGCATTCCTATTCTAAGAACACTCTGGTGGTGACTAAAGGGTTATAAGGCCCTACATAATTAGGCTCCTACTACTTCTCTCTTAAACATCTACTTTTTGTTTTGATTGTTTTGCTCTAATTGCACTGAATTTTATGCAGTTTCTCAGATCCACCAGGCATTTTCACACCTCAGAAGATTTGACATTCCACCCCCACCCCCTTTGCTTGGCATGCTGTCCTCAGAGAGCTCCATGCATATCCTGCTCCCCCACTCCAGTCCGCCTATTTAATGAGTATGACCATCAATTATAAATTCACACTCCTCTCTCCTACTTCCTGTTCTCTTATACAGCCTTACTCTTCCCCTCCAAAGAATGTATTACCATATACTATTTGTACAAATACAGTTAATTATTTGTGATAGGATGTGGATAAGGAGAAACCAGAAGAGTAAGAAAGAAGTCCTATACTGGTGCTTTGATTTTGTTGAAGTAGCCAAATGGGATGGGGAAACCCTAAACTTCCACACATTTCCTAAGGGATACTTTTAAGCTACTTAAAAATAGAATCTCATCTCAACTCTCAATTATGCAGAAATAGCCTAGAGAGGTATCATCGTGCTTTACATATCAGGTAGCATCTAACCATATGGGGATCACATATCCTAGGCACAGCTGTCTTGTTTTGGGTTATTTGTAATGTTCATGGATCTTCTAAAATATTTATCCTCTAATCTGAAAGGACTGAGTTTTCTTCCTTCTTCTACACTTCCTTTCTTCTTTCATATATATATATTTAAAAGTACCAATAGCCCCTTTCCTTTTCTGAATACACAAACTGTATCTTGCAGACTGAAATCTTACAGCCTCTTGCAGTGGGTCTCACCTTATCCAAAGCTGGGCAAGTTTTGGCTCTGAATATTCAGAATTACTAGTTTTGCTTCCTCCTGTAGTCTTCAGATTCCCACTTTCTCTGTGCTGATAGAGAAAGTGAATCTGTTTTCTGTTCGTGGTTAAGCCACAGCCTACTTTCCAGTACGGATCATGTGACCTTTGGGCTAGATAGAACCCTGTCTCCACCATTATTCTCTGATGGGTGAGAAACTGTTAGATGAATTGTTTAAACTGGTTCTACTATAGCTTCTAATTACGTACTGTGAAGTGGTAAAAATTCACAAATTTATTGTAAATAGGCTTTTTCCATTGACCTGTTGGTTTATGTCTATCTTGAGATGCAAAATATTGTAACAATGGCCTTTTAAGCTGAGTTTTATTGAGCCTTATAGGGGTGTTATATGCCTTTTCTGTTACATGTTGTTATGGGGATATCTTATAGTCATGAACTGTAATTGAGCAGAATGCCCACCCCCCTTCCCCATATCTTCTGCCTGCTTTTTGTTTGTAGAAAAGCTGTAGTCTCCCAGGTTTCCCTAAGTCACAATGGTCAGTTCAATAGTAAATGGCTGAAAGGATGTAAACATATAGTGATAAAAATTCCAACTTGGATGGTCATGGTTTGGAAAATGAAAAAAAAACAATTCAAAGCTTATTGGATGCAGCGAAAGCAGATCTAAGAGAAGTTGATAGCAATGTGAGATTACCTTAGGCAACAAGAAAAATATCAAGTAAACAACCTAACCTTACACCTAAAGTAACTAGAGAAAGAAGAACAAACAACATCCAAAGTTCATAGAAGGAAAGAAATCATAAAGAACAACAACAAAAAATTAGAGACTAAGAAAATAATAGAAAAAAATCAATAAAACAGGAAGTTGGTTCTTTGAAAAGACAAACAAAATTGATAATCTTTTAGCCAGACTCATCAAGAAAAAAAGGAAGAGGGCTGAAATCAATAAATTCAAATGAGGATGAACTTAAAACCCACACCACAGAAAAACTAGGGACCATAAGATACTACTTGTTGTTTAGTCACTAAGTCTTGTCTGACTCTTAGTGATCCCAAGGACTGTAGACTGCCAGGCTTCTCTGTGCATAGGATTTTCCAGGAGAGAATACTTGAGTGGGTTGCCATTTCCTTCTTCAGGGGATCTTCCCAACCCAGGGATCAAACCTGCATATCCTGCATTGGCAGGAATTGGCAGGAGGATTTTTACTGCTGAGCCACCAGGAAAATCCCCATAAGAGATTATGACAAGCAACTAGATGCCAATAAAATGCACAAACTAGAAGAGATGGACAAATTCTTAGAAAGATCTAATCTCCTGAGACTGAACTAGGAAGAAACAGAAAATATGAACAGACCAATTGCAAGTGCTGAGAGTGAATCTATGATTTTAAAAACTCACAAAAACTAATATCCGAGACCAGATGGATTCATAGGCAAACTTTACCAACACTTTAAGGAATATTTAGCTCCTATCTTTCAAAACTATTCTTAAAAAAAAAAAAAATTGCAGAGGAAAGAACAGTTGTGAATTCATTCTATGAGGCCACCATCACCCTGGTACCAAAAAAAAAAAAAAAGGCAGACAAAGACACTACACACAGAAAAAAATTACAGGCCAACATCACTGATGAATGTAGATGTAAAATACTTAACAAAATACTACAAAACTGAATTCAATAGTACTTTAAAAGGATCATACACCATAATCAAGTGAGATTTATCCCGGAATTGCAATGATTTTTCAATGTCTGCAAATCAATCTGTGTGGTACACTAGATTAACAAACTGAAGAATAAAAGCCATATGATCATCTCAATAGATGCAAGAGCTTTTGGTAAAATTCAACATCCATTTATGATAAAAACTCTCCAGAAAATGAGAATAGAGGGAACATAGCTCAAAAAATAAAAGCCATATACGACAAACATAGCTAATATCACACTCAGTGGTGAAAAGATGAGAAAGCATTTCCTATAAGATCAGCAATAAGACAAGGATACTCACTCTCACCACTTTTATTCACCATAGTTTTGGAAGTTGTATACATAGCAATCAGAGAAGAAAAATAAATAAAGATAATCTAAACTGTAAAGAAAGTATAAAACTGTCACTGTTTGCAGATGATATGATACTATACTTAGAAAATCCTAAAAGATACTTCCAGAAAACTATAAGAGCTCATCAATGAATTCAGTAAAGTTGTAGGATACAAAATTAAGACATAAAAATCTGTTGCACATCCATACAATAACAACAAAAGATCAGAAAGGAAAATTAATGAGATAATCCCAACCCCAATTATCATTACATCATAAAGAATAAAATACCTAGGAAATAAACCTACCTAAGGAGGCAAAACATCTGCATTCTGAAAACTATAAGATGCTGATAAAAGAAACTGAAGACAACATAAACAGGTGGAAAGATTTACCATGTTCTTGGATTAGAAAATCAGTACTGTTACAATGGTTATACAACTCAAATTAATCCACAGATTCAAAGCAATTTACAGATACAGTGCAATCTCTGTCAAACTACCAATGGCATTTTTCACAGAACTAAAGCAAAAATTTTAAAATCTATATAGAAACACATAAGGCCTCAAACAGTCAAAGCAATTTTGAGAAAGAACAGAGAAATATGATCCCTGACATTAGACTACAGTCATCAAAATAGTATGGAACTGCCACAAAGATAAATATATATATATATATATATGTATATGTATATATATATATATAGAACAAGACAGGAAACCCATATATACGATCTAACTGTCCATCAACAGATGAATGACTAAAGAAGATGCACTGCTGCTGCTGCTAAGTCACTTCAGTCATGTCCGACTCTGTGTGACCCCACAGACTGCAACCCACCAGGCTCTCCCTCCCCTGGGATTCTCCAGGCAAGAACACTGGAGTGGTTGCCATTTCCTTCTCCAAAACATGAAACTGAAAAGTGAAAGTGAAGCTGCTCAGTCGTGTCCGACTCTTCGCCACCCCATGGACTGCAGCCCACCAGGCTCCTCCGTCCATGGGATTTTCCAGGCAAGAGTACTGGAGTGGGGTGCCATTGCCTTCTCCGGAAGATGCACTACATATATATAATGGAGTACTACTCAGTCAAAGAAAAGAAAGAAAGAATGCTACTTGCAGCAACATGGCTGCAACTAGAGATTATCATGTTAAATTAAGTAAGTCAGAAAGGGAAAGAGAAATATCATATTATATCACTTATGTGTGATTCACATAGAAAGGCAATGCCAAAGAATGTTCAAACCACCACACGATTGCACTCATCTCACACACTAAGAAAGAAATGCTTAAAATTCTCCAAGCCAGGCTTCAACAATACATGAACTGTGAAATTCCAGATGTTCAAGATGGATTTAGAAAAGGCTGAGGAACCAGAGATCAAATTGCCAACATCTTCTGGATCATCGAAACAGCAGGAGAGTTCCAGAAAAAAAAAGCACCTTCTGCTTTAGTGACTACACCAAAATCTTTGATGTGTGGATCACAACAAAATGTGGAAAATTCTTTAAAAGATGGGAAATAGCAGACCATCTGACCTGTCTTTGACAAACCTGCATGCAGGTCAAGAAGCAACGGTTAGAACTGAACATGGAACAACAGACTGGTTCCAAATAGGAAAAGGAGTAGTTCAAGGCTGTATATTGTCACCCTGCTTATTTAACTTCTGTGCAGAGTATATCATGCAAAATGCTGGGCTGAAGGAAGCACAAGCTGGAATCAAGATTGCCGGAAGAAATATCAATAACCTCACATACATAGGTGACACCAAACTTATGGCAGAAAGTGAAGAAGAACTAAAGAGCCTCTTGATGAAAGTAAAGAGGAGAATGAAAAAGTTGGCTTAAATCTCAACATTCAGAAAACTAAGATAATGGCACCTAGTCCCATCACTTCATGGCAAATAGATGTGGAAATGATGGAAGCAGTAAAACTTTATTTATTTATTTATATTTTTTGGCCCCAATATCACTACAGATGGTGATTGCAGCCATGAAAGTAAAAACTTTTGCTCCTTGAAAGAAAAGCTATGACCAAACTAGATGGCATATTAAAAGCAGAGACATTAGTTTGCCAACAAATGTTCATCTAGTCAAAACTATGTTTGTTTTTTTTTCAGTAGTCATATATGGATGTAAGAGTTGGACTATAAAGAAAGATAAGCACCAAAGAACTGATACATTTGAACTGTGGTATTGAAGAAGACTCTTGAGAGTCTGGACTGCAAGGTGATCAAATCATTCAATTCTAAGGATATCAATCCTGAATATTCATTGGAAGGACTGATGTTGAAGCTGAAACTCCAATACTTTGGCGACCTGATGCAAAGATCTGACTCATTGGAAAAGACCCTTATTTTGGGAAATTGAAGGTATGAGGAGAAGGGGACAACACAGGACGAGATGGTTGGATGGCATCACTGACTTGATGGACACAAGTTTGAGCAAGCCATAGGAGTTGGTGATGGACAGGGAAGCCTTGCATGCTGCAGTCCATGGGGTCGCAAAGAGATGGATATGACTGAGCGACTGAACTGAACTGATGTGTGATACAAACGAACCTTTCTATGAAACACAAACAGAATCACAGATACAAAGAACAGATTAATGGTTGCCAAAAAAGGAGGGATTGGAGGAAGGATAGACAAGGGGTTTGGAGGAAGGACAGAGTGGGAATTTGGGGTTACAGATATAAACTTTTACATACAAAATGGATAAGCAACATGGTCTTACTGTATATGGCAAATAACAATGTTCATATGTATATATACATATATATGTATAACTGAATCACTTTGCTGTGCAGTAGTAAGCAGCACAACATTGCAAACTAATTTTCAATTAAAAAAAAAAGCCCATAAATAAACCCATGCATCTATGGTCAGTTCAGTTCAGTTCAGTTGCTCAGTCATGTCTAACTCTTTACGACCCCATGAATCGCAGCACACTAGGCCTCCTTGTCCATCACCAACCCCCGGAGTCCACACAAACCCATGTCCATTGAGTTGGTGATGCCATCCAACCATCTCATCCTCTGTCATGCTCTTCTCCTCCTGCCCTCAATCTTTCCCAGCATCAGGGTCTTTTCAAATGAGTCAGCTCTTTGCATCAGGTGGCCAAAGTATTGGAGTTTCAGTTTCATCAGTTCTTCCAAAGAACACCCAAGACTGATCTCCTTTAGGATGGACTGGTTGGATGTCCTTACAATCCAAGGGACTCTCAAGAGTCTTCTCCAACACCATAGTTCAGAAGCATCAGTTCTTTGGTGCTCAGCTTTTTTATAGTCCAACTCTCACATCCATACATGACCACTGGAAAACCATAGGCTTAACTAGATGGACCTTTGTTGGCAAAATAATATCTGTTTTTTAATATGCTATTTAGGTTGGTCATAACTTTCCCTTCCAAGGAGTAACTGTCTTTTAATTTCATGGCCGTAGTCATCATCTGCAGTGATTTTGGAGCCCCCAAAATAAGATCTGTCACTTTTTTCCACTGTTTCCCCATCTATTTGCCATGATGTGATGGGACCGCATGTCATGATCTCAGTTTTCTGAATGTTGAGCTTTAAAGCTAACTGTTTCACTCTCCTCTTTCACTTTCATCAAGAGGCTCTTTAATTCTTCTTCGCTTTCTGCTCTAAGGGTAGTGTCATCTGCCTATGTGAAGTTATTGATATTTCTCCTGGCAATCTTGATTCCAGCTTGCGCTTCATCCAGTAGAGCGTATCTCAAGATGTACTCTAAATATAAAGTTAAATAAACAGAGTGACAGTATACAGCCTTGACATACTCCTTTCCTATTTAGAACCTATTTAGTTTATTGTTCCATGTCCAGTTCCAACTGTTGCTTCCTGACTTGCATATAAATCCCTCAAGAGGCAGGTCAGAAGATCTGGTATTCCCATCTCTTTCAGAATTTTCCAGTTTGTGGTGATCCACACAGTCAAAGGTTTTTGCATACTCAATAAAGCAGAAATAGATGTTTTTCTGGAACTCTCTTGCTTTTTCCATGATCCAGCAGATGTTGGCAATTTGATCTCTGGTTCCTCTGTATTTTCTAAATCTAGGTTGAACATCTGGAAACTCATGGTTCACATATTGTTGAAGCATGGCTTGGAGAATTTTGATCATTACCTTACTAGTGTGTGAGATGAATGCAGTTGTGTGGTGGTTTGAGCATTCTTTAGCATTACCTTTATTTGGGATTGGAATGAAAACTGACCTTTTCCAGTCCTGTGGCCACTGCTGAATTTTCCAAATTGGCTGGCATATTGAGTGCAGCACTTTCACAGCATCATCTATTAGGATTTGAAATAGCTCAACTGAATTTCATCACTGGTCAGAATGACCATCATTAAAAAGTCTGTAAATCATAAATGCTGAAGACAGAATGGAGAAAAGGGAATTCTGTTTCACTCTTGGTGGGAATGTAAATTTGTACAGCCATTATGGAGTGTCGTATGGAAGTACTTTAAAAGTTAAATGGAGTTACCATATGATTCAGGGATCTCATATGCATATATCTGAAGAGGACTATAATTCAAAAAGATACATACCCCCAGTGTACTTGAAGCACTGTAATAGCCAAGAATGGAAAAAAACCTATATATCCATCAACAGATGAATAGGTAAAGATTTTGTATACACACACACACACACATAATAGAAAAATATTCAGTCATCAAAAGAATGAAATAATGTCATCTGTAGCAACACCAATGGACCTAGAGATTATCACACAAAGTGAAGTAAGCCAAACAGAGGAAGGTGAAGATCATATGATATTGCTTATATGTGATATGCAAAAAGAAAAAAAAAACAAATGAACTACTTTATAAAACAGAAATAGAGCCACAAATACAGAAAACAAACTTATGTTTACCAAAGCAAAAGGGGGTGGGGAGGGATAAATTAGGAGTTTGGAGTCAGTGTATACATACTACTATGTATAAAATAGATAAACAAAAGGATCTACTGTATAACACCTGGAAGTGTACTCAGTATTTTGTAATTATATATATATATATATATACTTTTTATTTATAAAATTGAATTGATTTGCAATACACCTGAAACTATCACAACATTGTTAGCCAGCTACAATTTTTAAAAATATTACAAAACAACAATTTGGCTAGAACTGGTAACAATTTAAATAGTAAATCAACCTTTTGCCAGTTACTGAATCTTTATTTTCTTCCTGAAATATATAGATAACATTATCTAATGTGCATCTCTGAGTTGTTTTACAGATCCTAAAACCACCACCAAATGGAAGAAGCCAACTGCAAATGACCAGTTACATGTAGCCTAAGACCAGCTGGAACCTCATAACTGATAATGTTACTCTGTGACACTGTCCTGTTATCTCATCATCAACCAATTAGAGAACTATGCACCAGCCAATCATACATGATGTGATTCCTCTCCTTTCCCTAGCCCTTAAAAACTTTTCCCTGTAACTCATAAGGGAGTTCAGTTTTTTGAGCACCAGCTGCCCCACACTTTTCGACTGGTGCCAGTGATAAGTGCTGGAACTGCCTTCAGTACAGCCCAGTGTTAACAGGTTGGCTTTAGTGTGGACCCATGTTTGGTAAAACAACCACTTCCATTACTGCTGCCTTGAACTTCAAAAACAGAGGGTTGAAATTTAACTCTTGATAGCATCTCTTGAATGGAATTAGAAGTCTTTCTATGACTTATGTGGTGTTTTATATTTTGGAAGGATACTTTTCAGAACATGATACATTTTCTATAAATGTTCTTAGGTTTGGGTTTCCCCTTAGAATGATAAAAAAAAGGTACAGAATTATGACTCAAGTCATGTGAAAACTTCCTATAGCAACTTCCCTAAAAATAAATCCTGGTATAAGACTTAAGCTGCATTTCCACATGCCAATAGCATCACAGCAGGGGCTTCTCAGAGGCTGAGAGAGACCTAAGCCATGTTAACTTTCAAGGATCTCAGTATGTTATACCTAGAGCCAGAACTTTTTTTTAACATTTAATATTTAATTTTTATCCGGTACACCAAGGATATTCATTAATGGTTTATTAACTAAGAAACAATAATGCAAGCACAAAATAAATAACAAATCCTGAATGTGTGGCCCAGCACCAAAGACTCCTTATACTCTTGTCATGGAGTATATTCCTGTCCATTCAGTTCAGTTCAGTCGCTCAGTCATGTCCAACTCTTTGTGACCCCATGGACTGCAGCATGCATGGCTTCCCTGTCCATAAACAACTCCTGGAGCTTACTCAAACTCATATCCATAGAGTTGGTGATGCCATCTAACCATCTCATCCTCTGTCGTCCTCTTTTCCTCCCTCCTTCAATCTTTCCCAGCATCAGGGTCTTTTCCAGTGAGTCAGTTCTTCACACCAGGTGGTCAAAGTATTGGAGTTTTAGCTTCAACATCAGTCCTTCCAATGAATATTCAGGACTGAAATATTCAGGACATAAAGAAAGCTGAGCACCAAAGAATTGATGCTTTTGAAATGTGGTGTTGGAGAATACTCTTGAGAGTCCCTTGGACTGCAATGAGATCCAACCAGTCCATCCTAAAGGAAATCAGTCTTGAATGACATCCAACCATCTGATCACCAACTTAATGGACTTTGAGTAGGCTCCAGGAGTTGGTAATTGGCAGGGAGGCCTGGCATGCTGAAGTCCATGGGGTCTCAAATAATCAGACACAACTGAGCAACTGAACTGATCTGAAGGTCAGGTAGTCTGGTATTCCCATCACTGTAAGAATTTTCTAAAATTCTTGTTCTTATGGGAAGACAACATGGACTGTGGCATTGGTAGACTGAGGTTCAGATCCAGCCCTTGGTTCATTTCTAGTTGTCCTGTGTCCAGGAAGATGTTCAGAGACTCAACACACTCCTTTCTCTAGGACAGGATTTCTCTGCTATTCTTCATGGCTGTGTTTGTAGTAAGATGGTGGAGTAGAAGGACATGCGCTCATCTTCTCTTGTGACAACTCCAAAACTACAACTCGCTGCTAAACAGTCAACTGGAGAATGTTGGATCAAATCAAATAAAGATATTCCACATCCAAGGGCCAAGGAGAAGCCCCAGCAAGATGGGAGGAGGGGGCGAAATCATGTTTAGAATCAAACCCCTTCTCTGCCAGAGACACTCAGAGGGCTCCAGTCAAACCTTGTGCAACCCAAGACCCAGAGACCCCACAGAGACTGAGCCAGATAGGCTCACTATCATGTATCAAAGCCATTTATAGATATCTAAGGGATCTGGTGACAAGCCATGAAATGATCTTATCTCATTTTTAAGTGGTTCTTTCTGACTATCCTGACAAGAGATTCAGGAGTCAACTCTTAGTATTCCTATCAATTTTTATTTATTTTCTCCTCTGGCCAAAGCTATAATTTATCACAATACATTCTATTTATTTCTCCCTCTGTGGTTACTGTGATTGGCTGAAGGAACCACACTGCAATCTGATACCCAACTACATACTTGATATCTCTGGATCTCTAGGGGGAATCTCAAAATTAACATGAACAAACAACTTTTTTCCCCTCCAACTTTATTGAGGTACATTTGACAAACGAAAATGGTATATATTTAAAGTATACAACATGATCATTTGATATACAAATTCACTGGGAGATATTTACCACAATCAGGCTAATCAACACATCAACCATCTCATATAGTTACCTCTTTTTTGGTAGTAAGAATGCTTAAAATCTATTCCT
Organism: Nanger dama; assembly: GCA_917880005.1. NCBI lineage: Eukaryota > Metazoa > Chordata > Mammalia > Artiodactyla > Bovidae > Nanger > Nanger dama. Next base: position 19,648,554 of record CAKJTW010000025.1, on the reverse strand, counting down.
TTAGAAAATTTGAAGTATACAAAATAATAGTATATTAACTATAGTCACCATGTTGTGTATTGGATCTTCATAACTTACTCATCTTATAACTGCAAGTTTGTATCCTATGACCAATATCTTCCAATTTCCCTTACAGCCCATGGCAACCTCCATTCTACTGTTTCTATGAAGTTGACATTTTTTGTTTTGATGGCTCCCATGTCAAACCCGTTTTCCTCATCTTCAGTTTCAGTTCAGTCACTCAGTCATGTCTGACTCTTTGTGATCCCATGAACTGCAGCACACCAGGCCTCCCTGTCCATCACCAACTCCCAGAGTTCACCCAAACCCATGTCCATTGAGTCGGTGATGCCATCCAACAATCTCATCCTCTGCCGTCTCCTTCTCCTCCTGCCCTCAATCTTTCCCAGCATCAGGGTCTTTTCTAATGAGTCAGCTCTTCGCATCAGGTGGCCAGAGTATTGGAGTTTCAGCTTCAACATCAGTCCTTCCAATGAACACCCAGGACTGATCTCCTTTAAGATGGACTGGTTGGGTCTCCTTGCAGCCAAGTAACTCTCAAGAATCTTCTCCAATGCCACAGTTCAAAAGCATCAATTCTTTGGTGCTCAGCCTTCTTTATAGTCCAGTTCTCACAACTCTCACATCTGTAGTTGACCCTGGGAAAACCATAGCCTTGACTAGGTGGACCTTTGTTGGCAAAGTAACGTCTTTGTTTTTTAATATGTTTTCTAAGTTGGTCATAACTTTCCTTCCAAGAAGTAAGCATCTTTTAATTTCACAGCTGCAATCACTGTCTGCAGTGATTTTGGAGCCTAGAAAAATAAAGTCAGCCACTGTTTCCCCATCTATTTTTCATGAAGTGATGGGACCAAATGCCATGATCTTTGTTTTCTGAATGTTGAGCTTTAAGCCAACTTTTTCACTCTCCTCTTTTACTTTCATTAAGAGGCTTTTTAGTTCTTCTTCATTTTCTGCCATAAGGGTGGTGTCATCTGCATATCAGAGGTTACTGATATTTCTCCCAGAAATCTTTAATTCCAGCTTGTGCTTCAACCAGTTTAGCATTTCCCAAGATGTACTCTGCATAGAAGTTAAATAAGCAGGATGACAATATACAGCCTTGACATACTCCTTTTCTTATTTGGAACCAGTCTGTTCCATGTCCAGTTCTATCTGTTGCTTCCTGACCTGCATACAGGTTTCCCAAGAGGCGGGTCAGGAGGTCTGGTATGCCTATCTCTTTCAGAATTTTCCACAGTTTATTGTGATACACACCTCATCTTACTAAATATTAATAAATGGTGCCCACTGTTCAAATTGTGAAAGACAAAATCTTAGGCATCATCAATGGAGGTATGCTTCTTAGTGCTTTTGCTGTCTTTTATCCACTTCCCTGGTGGCCTCAGACAGTAAAGCGTCTGTCTGCAATGAGGGGAGACCTGGGTTCAGTTCCTGGGTTGGGAAGATCCCCTGGAGAAGGAAATGACAATCCACTCCAGTGCTCTTGCCTGGAAAATCCCATAGACAGAGGAGCCTGGTAGGCTAGTCCATGGGGTCACAAAGAGTTGGACACGACTGAGCGACTTCACTTTCACTTTCATCCACTTCAGTGCCTAATGTTGGAGACTTAAAAGGCTCAGCCCTAGGCCTTCCCTCATTCTTGACCTAAATTATCTCACTAGGAAATCCATTGACTCCTACGGCTTTAAATGTCATCTGTAATATATATTATCTGCCTTTCTTTTCTTTCTTTCAAGATTGGCATCCAAAGCATAAACAAGTTCCTACAACTCTACTTTCAAAAGATACTCAAAATCCCTCTCTTCTTTTTGTTTACTCTGTGATGACCCTAATGCAGGACGCTATTATTTCTTTTAGGGTCTACTTCAATGGCCTCCTAACTGGTTCCTCTGCTTTTGTCTTTCTCTAATAAAAATTATTCTCTTTATTCAAGAAAAATTTAAAAACAAAATCAACATCATCAATTATATTATATTACTCTCTTGCTTAAAAGCTGCCAGTGGCTTCTAATTACACACATAATGAAATTCAAAGTCCTCATACTGACTCGCAGGGCTCTATATGATCTAGCCTCTCTCAACTTTGTTGATCCAATTTCTTACCATTTTTTTCTTTATCCTCTATCTTCAGTCATAGAAAACTATTTTTTCCCCCCTTAAACATGGCAAACATGTTTGTGCATGTATCTGCACTCCTTGCTTTCCCTATGAGAAATGCTTTGACTCTAGATACAGAAGATTCCTCTTCCAACCAAAGTAAAATAATTCATCCTCTTTTACCTCCAGTTACTATATGGTATAACATCCTGTTCTATTTTTATTACAGCACTCTCTGGATTATTTTTTATTTTTATTATTTTCTGCCAACATAATGGTAGGATGTCAGCATTATAAGTGTAAGTATCTTATATGTCTTGTTCACTCATCCATCCACAGAATCTACAACAGGGTCTAGCATTGAGTAGGAATACAACTTAGATTCAAGTGAGTTAATGAAATATATGTCATCAACCCCTCTTGTTCCTGAATCCTCATATTCTTCAGAGTTTACAAAGACTGACAAAATTAAATCCAACATATTAAATACTTTAATAACATAAAAATAAAACAAACAACGAAAAACTGACAAGCCATTTTATTGCTATTTTCATTTCTAATTGTATAATTGTGATGTGTATATGGCTTAAGTGTTATTAATCATTGTTTTGTATCAGGAGTGTCCAGCATATTTGGTTTGGCATTCCAAGGAGAGGTGTTTGGATGCTAGGTAAGCCTCAAAAGGCTCTAGGCTGTCTCTTTTGGGGCATAGATGTATTGTGGGGCATTGTGGCAGAGCTGTGTACGCAAGCTATCTGCAGGTGAAATGTATTACTGTTGAAGCCATATTTTCATGAGTTAGAGAAGGGATAATCAGTTGAGTGGAGGCAATAGAAAATTTCTCCCTCGCTTTTGTAGTTTGGGGGTAGCTTACAAAGATTAAGCTTCTACAAGACTACTGGAAATTTAAGCAGTCTCTTTTGCCCTGTTTCTTCACTAGATTAAGACACTGACTTTTCCAACATAATCCTAGGATACTTCTCCAGCATGAACTCCCAGGCATCCAGGGATCCTCCTCATTACTTAAAAATCCTGACCCCACTCTAGTGATATCCTGAGTTCGTACAGGTACAGACACTTTATTCCTAGGTTCAGAAGGAAATTAAAAAAGAAAAATGTCTAAACAAGCAACTGATAACCCTACTATCCTTTGATTCTTTCATAAGCAGTCTTGTTGGCTCATTAAATTCAAAGCCATGAGTCATTAAAATAAAATACTTCTTTCTTCAAGGTCAGATAGCATGAAATATTCTCAGAAGGTGAAGGGGACATCTTTGCATTATGACCCTCTAATACATCAAAATAAAGAAATGAAAACAAACCAGCCCTGCTTTATTAAAAGTCATATTTCATATTTCAGCCATATTAAAACAGGCTGAAAATTGATGCTATTAAGGTTGAAAAAAATCCTTCCTTTTCAGTGTTGAGGAATAGAATAGAATGAGCCAAGTAGAGGGGATTAAAGAAAATTTAGCCCTACCCTTGGGGAGTTGCAGAACCAAATGTTTAATTTTAAAGGGTGTAAAGAAGCCCCCCCATCCTTTTGTTGAGAGTGCAGAACTGGCATTGGTTGGTGTTAACCAGCTCAGTACAAAATGAGATTCAAAAGGAGCTTTAACAAATTATATCCACAGGAAGCCCTGAAGCAGCACATTTAAAACAATCCTGCATTCCTAATTCAGAAGACAAGTGTGACCAAGGCAAAACAGGCAGATCAGCAGTTCCTACTCTCTTGGTTTCCCTGAAGGTCCTCAAAAATGAGACAGATCCTTTCAGAAACGGATTCTGACTGAGACATGATGCCACAGCACACTATATCATCCTAACAGGCTGGGACCTTTCCCAGGGCCTTGTCTTAATGATAATGCCACACCAGATGATGCCATACAGCACATACTCCCTTAGGAAGTTAAATCAAAGTGTGGTATTATAATACTTTCATGAGATTCTCATTGATTTTTAAATCTTTACTCTGATTTTTTTTTCTTTCATGCAAAGGAAACCCAAGAAAATTTTAAATTACTTCTCCTTAATTATAATCATATAATAAAACAGACAAGAGATCTGGAAAGACAGCTTTATATCAGGACTCATCTTCATCCCTAATCAGTTGACAATGGGTAGATAATGGAGGGTTGGGCCTCTTTGGTGGCTCAAGTGGTAAAGAATCTCCCTGAAATGTGGGAGATCTGGATTCAATCCCTGGGTGGGGGAAGATACCCAAGAGAAGGGAATGGCAACCCACTCCAGTATTCTTACCTGGAGAATCCTATGGACAGAGAAGCTTGGCAGGCTACAGTCCATGGGGTTGCAAAGAGTCAACAACAACTGAGTGGCTATACTACTACTATTAATGAGGAAAGTGAAAGTGAAGTCTCTCAGTTGTGTCTGACTCTATGGACCCTATGGACTGCCAGGCTTCTCCGTCCATGGGGTTTTCCAGGCAAGAGTACTGGAGTGGGTTGCCTTTTCCATCTCCAGGGGATCTTCCTGACCCAGGGATTGAACCCAGGTCTCCTGTATTGCAGGCAGACGCTTTACCCTCTGAGCCACCAGGGTTGATATCTAATCAGTTGATGACCACAGCCAAGTCACTAAACTTTCCTGAACTCCCATTCCTTTATCTATAATAAGAATGATAATAAAATAATTCTCATGCAGGGCTGGTGTGAGACTTAAACATTATGCACAATTCGTTTGTATACTCTAAAATCACCTTACAATTGTTATTCATGTTTAACTTTCATAATCTCTACTGACATCCTGTAAGTGCAGGAGTTAGTGTCTACAGTTCAAATATGTGGTCTATGATCTACTAGCATTCTATGAAGATCACAGAATTTCGGTCTCTGGACTGGAATGCACTTGAGCAACATCAAATCAAGGCACACATTCAGTAGTTCAACCTTCTCTACAAAGTCCATGATAACCAACTACTTGAACTTCTTCAGTTAACAAGTAACTCACTGCTTCAGAAGGCTTTAACCATTTGTCAGCCAGCACTAACTGTTGGAAGGACATCTTCATCCTGAGCTAAAAGTGATTTTCTTCTAACTCATCCAATGATTTTAGTACTACTCCAGTTTTTCATATAGTCAGTCTGTCTATTTTATATAAATCTTTATAATACAGAGTAAAACCCCCTTTCAGAAATATATCAGTAGTTAATACTTTGAATTTTTTAGAAAGATAATACTTTTACTTCATGCCTATAGTAAAATTGGATAAAACATGCTCCATTATCTATTTTTCCCATGACAAATTGAATAGAAGAGTGGTGATGTACACCATACTTTACCCACTCCCATAGCTGTCACAGGATTTAGTACCTATAGTCTCAATACGTGGGAGATGTGTGCATATAAGTTAGTTAGAGGATAAGCTCAAATATTGCATAAATCAAAAGTTTGGGAAATCAACAACTTAAAGAAAGAGCTTTACTCAGAGGATGATAATTTCAAATTGCCCATTCCCGTAGCTGGCAAGGCAACTAGGTTCAAAAGGAACTATTACATACATCCTGACATTTCTTCATTTTATTTATACAAAGATACTAGATAGCTGATTGAATTGTGCTTGTATATTTGACTTAATAGCTAACTTTGTGACTTGGAAATAATAATCTTTGAGAGTTTTAATTTCCATCTTGTAAAACTGAGTGATAGTGGTCAAGTTGGAATAATTACTTAGTATCTATTAGATGCAGTTTAAATGACTTATTTTGAGGTATATTTAACAGTAATGTATCTAGGACTATAATACTAAAACAGAAATTAATAAATAGTATTTCAATCATCATAGACTAACAAATAGTTAATTTCCAGGGAATTTATTTCTTTTGAGTTAAGAAAAAGATACTATAAATTCATATTTTCTTATATCACAAGATGTTCTTCCTATCTTACAACTGAGAAAGAGAAGCTCAAAATAATTAAATAATTTATCTAGCTCACATTAGTAGTGAAGGAACTGTCAATCAAGCAAATGACTGCTTACTATCAAGATAATTACTTAACACTGCTTCTGATTCAAGGATATATGTATATATTTTTGATTTTTGATATTATTATGCATGGTTTGTACATGTGGACTGTTTTATTTTCTTATATTTATAAACTAATTTAGGCTTAAATATGGGAGTGATTATTTCTACCATAGCTGTGTTTATTAATATAATACAAAGAATATTTTCATTAATGTTCGTGACACTTTTCTAAGTGATAGAGACTTGGAAAAGCAAATTAAAATTTACAGTTCAATACAGAAGGTAAAGAGGAGCTTTTCAAAAGCACAGTTCACAGTTCATTCCATGTCTACTAATAATTTATTTGAAAAATACCAAACCTGACAAAAAATGAAACCACTTTGATATTTGAAAGCAAAATAATTGAGTTTACTCATTCTCACCCATTCACAGTCAAATTTTTAGGGAATGATGATTTACGCTTCTTATATCTTGCCCACCTCACTCTTGTTTGCTGGTTGGATATATTTAGCACTTCTATTCCAATGACATTATCAAGGTGACACTTCGTGGCTCTTCCTTTCAACAGTCAATGTACTGTACCAAAAATTATAAATATATTAAAATCTAGTGCTATGTTTTACCTTGAGGCTGAGTTCAGTAGGTAAACTCAAACTAGAAAAATACTTCAAAGTAAACTTGAAATAAATAGCTTTCCATTAATCATATACTACATATATGGTATAATTTTTCTTTTCATTTAATTCACTTACATGTAACAGTACACTTTTTGGCAGTGGAAGCAATAGAAATAAATTAATAGAAGAATTGAATAATACAACATTTTATCTCTGACTATTATAAATACAGTCTATCTATTCTTTTCAGGGTTAAATCTATCCTTATTTTAAATGCAGGCAGGCAGTGGAAAATAAATTGTCTTTTCCCACCACCATTTTACTTCTGGGCTTTTTCTGTCCTGTTTTAAAAGAGTCTCAGATATGTGACTCCTGACTCCATTCTTTCTATAATAAAATGCTAAATCTGGTTTAGTGTGATATTATGAATCTGGAGATACAACCACATTTTCTCAAGAACCTATTAAACTAAGCCAACAGCAACTTATCATTAAATGCTTCAAAATAAAAATGTAGTCGGCTTCCAAAATGCATAAGCATCTTGTGTGTATTGCAAGCCTTAAATATAATATAAAAATTGGTAAGAGAGTAATATAAACCAAGCTGTTTTTAGTCAGGCCACCTTTAGTAAATACCTCACTTCCATCTCCCACACTATCACCTTTGAATATCTACACAAAGAGTATTCCTTCAGTATTACTAAATTTAATTTAACTTATATAAAGTCATTTAGTGATATATAATTTTACATTCAAGATGATTTACTGATTAATACATTCAATTTTAAAATCCAGTCTATATTGTGAAATGCAAAACAGTATGGTTGAACATATAAACATACTTTAACCAATGAAAGAATATAGAAACACGTCATTAGATCCAAATATGAGATCAATTATATTATGAGTCTAGTAATATAGAGAGTTGGCCAAAAAGTTCATTTGGATTTTTCTGTAAGATGTTACAGCATGAACTTTTGGCCAACCCAATATATTAAAATTGAAATTTACAGTATATATCATTCATAAAATAAATCACAGTTTTTTCAGCAAACAAATCAATTCTAAATTTGTGAACATCACAAAAATTATTGCTTCCCTAATGATTCAGGTGGTAAAGAATCTGTCTGCAATGCAGGAACCTAGGTACAATCCCTGGGTCAGGAAGATCCCCTTGAGAAAGAAATGGCAACATACTCAGTTTTCTTGCCTGGAAAATCCCATGGACAGAAGAGCCTGGCGAGCTACAGTCACAAATAGCCTGACACGGCTGAGTGACTAGCACTTTCGAACGTTTATTTTGTCAAAATATTTAAAAATTATTTTGGAAACATAATTTAATGGTTGCTTAATGTTCCATCAAGTGAAATATCTCTCAAAGTGTTGTCCAGGGACAACCTATTTGGAGGTACTTGAAACAGAATTTGTGGGATAGGGGCCCAATAATATGCATTTTACTCAGAAGATTCTTACATGTTCAATTTTGAGAAGCCTAATTGATTAAATGTTTTAAAATCGATTTAACCATGTTTTCATTCTTCTAGGCAGGTTGTTTCCAAGGTTTATATAAACATTTGTCAAATAATAGCATAATTGAAATTTATCATATACCATAAAAATCCCCTGCTTAAAACATACTTTAGTATAGTCATGGAGTTGTACCATCACCACTGTTTAATCTTTGGATATTTTCATTACCCCATAAAGAAATTTTGCAGTCTTTAGTATGCACTCCTTACCTTCACCTCAGGCAACCATCCACCTACTTTCTGTCTCTATAGATTTACTTCTTCTGGATATCTGATTCATGGAATTGAATAACATGCTGTCTTTTGTGACTTGCTTCTTTCATTTAGCATGCTTTCAGGGTTCATCAATGTTGTGTCACATGTACCAGTACTTCCTCCCTTTTTTATTACTAAATAATATTGCATTTCTTGATTATACCACCTTTTGTTTACCCATTCATCAGTTATGGATATTTGGCTTGCTTCCATTTTTGGCAATTATCAGTGTGCACAAACATGTTTTGTGCATGGTTTTGTGGGAAAATATTTTTATTTCTCTTGGGTATATACCTAGGAATGGGGATGTTTAATCATATAGTGTCTTCATGTTTAACATTTTGAGAAAATATCAAAATTCACTTTAGAAAATTCTAAAGTGATGCACCATTTTGCATTTATATCAGCAAAGTTGGAAGGTTTCAATTTCATCCCCATCAATTCCTATGTCTGTATTTTTGATTTAGCCATCCAAGGAGTAAAAATTTGTATTTCATTTTGGTTCTGACTTACATTTTCCTAGTAATTAATTATGTAGGCATCTTTTTATATACTTACTGGCTATTTGTATATCTTCTTTGGAGAAAATATATTCAACTTTTTGTCTATTTTTAAATGTGTTATTTGTTTTCACTTTTCAGTCCTAAGACTATTCATGTATTCTGGATATAAGTCCTTCATCAGATTTATGGTTTCTAAAGATTTTCTCCCATTCTGTGTTTTTTTCTTTTTAACTTTTTGATGGTCTTGTTTGTAGCACAAAAGTTTTAAATTTTGATGAATCTAGTTTACCTGGTTTTTTTATTTTGATATATTCTTTTGGTGTTATGATCTATGACACAAGCTATAATAATGTCATCTGAAAATAGAGGTAACTTTATATCTTTCCTTCCAATTGGAATACCTTTTATTTCTTTAGTTTCTCTAATTTCCCTAAATATAACTTATAGTACTATTTTGAGAAGAAGTAGTGAGAATATATAATCTTTCAAAATTTAGGAAGAAAATAGTCTTTTACAATTATGCATGTCAGTTCTGGGTTTTTCATAGATAGCCTTTACAGGCTAAGGAAACTTCTCTTCCTCTTCTAGTTTGCTGACTATGTTTTAACATGAGCACATGTTAAAACAAGTGCTTTATCAGTAATCAATGGAAATTATTATATAAATGCTATCTTTTATTTTACAAACAGTATATTAAAATGATTAGTTTCAGATGTTTAATCTGCCTTGCATTCTTGGGACAATCCTACTTGGTTATTGTGTACAATCCTTTTTATATGTTGCTTAATTTGACTTCTTAGTTTGGACAAAAAATGTTACCTGCCATATTAGTAAACAAAGGATGTTGTGGCCATCAAGCCATCAGCTACTGCAGCTGCCCTGACTTGTGTGTACATCCTGAGGGATTCAGGATGGAGAAAATTAGGATATTGGCCCTAGGTAATTAAAGTACATATCAAAGGATTTATTTCAAGGAGCCCAGACTCTTATCTTCTCAAACAGAGAAAAAGCTAAATTATTTAATTTGAAATGTTTGATTTTCTTAAATAAACACTGCTGCTGCTAAGTCATTTCAGTCGTGTCCGACTCTGTGCGACCCCATAGACGGCAGCCCATCAGGCTTCCCCCTCCCTGGGATTCTCAAGGGAAGAACACTGGCGTGGGTTGCCATTTCCTTCTTCAATGCGTGAAAGTGAAGAGTGAAAGTGAAGTCGCTCAGTCGTGTCCGACTCTTAGTGACCCCATGGACTGCAGCCTACCAGGCTCCTCCGTCTACTAATCTTTTGATCTTCTGACTACCTGTTTTTTGTTGAAAAACTATACATCCAGGGGCCTTCATTAATTCTTTGAAATAGTCACTTTCAAAGATATCTGAGAGAGGCTGCCTCCTGGGCTTTTGTCTTCAGTTTATCTGCTGAATAAAGCATAATTCTCAACTTTCAGGTTGTAATTTTTTTCAGTTGATATTAACATTTTCTTGAGAATTTTTTCACTTTGTTCATATTGAATATTAATCTCTGGTGTTCTTTTTTGTGTGTGTGATGTGTCTGGTTTCAGTTTCAGAGTAATACTGGCTGATTTGAGGCTTAAGAAATATGTCTTTCTCTTTTATTTCTGAGCAGAGTTTGTGAAGAATTTGTATTAATTATTCTATAAAAACATGTAGAATTCACCAATAAAGTCATTGGGAGGAGAACTTCTCTTTCTGGAAAATGTATAGTTATAATTTGAAGTCATTACTTATTATAGATTTATTCAGATTTTCTTTCCTCTTTTAAAAGCCAGCTTCAGTACTTTTCTCTTTTGGGGAATTTATTCCTCAAACTTATTTAACTTGTTGGCATACCATTGTTCACCAAATTCCCTTAAACTCCTTTTTATTTCTGTAAGGTCAGTAGTACTGTCAATTCTCTGATTCTTGATTTCAGCAATATGATTTTTCTTCACATTTTTCATCATTGTAGATAAGAGCCTGTCAGTTTTGTTGATCTTTTCAAACAAATGATTTTTATTTCATTGATTTTTTCATTTTGGTTCTCTCAATTTTTTTTTCTGTGTATGCATAATGATCTGCACATGTGTGGGACCTTCTATCTACTCAGAAATGTTAGGACCTAACTGGAGCCAGGGAAGGCTATAAGGGGCAGGCTAGGCCTGAGGTTTAGTCTCTAGGAAAGCTGAGGCACTGGGAACTCGTGCAGGCAGTGTAGATTGACCAATCCGCATGCTCCCCATAGCCTGGTTTGAGCCAATCGGGAAGAGGATGGAAATCCCCTAAGAAAGCCCCCGCACACGGAAATCTAGCCAATTAGTAGATGCCAAGAAACCCTTGCAACCAATCCGCCCTTATCAACTCCCTGTCTTTGTCTTAAACCTATAAATACTACTGTAATCCAGGGCTCGGAGCTCTTGTCAAGACTCCATTACACTAGGATGGGAACCCTAGCTCGAGCTAGAAATAAAACCTCTTTATGCTTTTGCATTGCTGTGGACGTTTTATTATCTCGGTTTTGGGGACTCGGACTTCGGGCATAACATTTGGGAGCTCGTTGGGGATCCCTTTAACTGAGAAGAATAATGCCCTCCCGGTAGAAGGGGTTTCCTCATTTAGAGGAAAGGTATCTAAACACCAGTGTTAAGTCTGGTTAAGTCCAGTGTAAGGCCAAGGCCCAGCGAGCACGCTGGAAGGCAGCTGGTTCTGGTAAGGAGAAAGGTTTCATCAGGTCTGGTCAGGGGCGAACTAGTCGCCCTAGCCAGCATAAGGCCCAGCGGACGCGCTGGAAGGCAGCTGGCTCTGTGGGGAAGAGAGCTTCTCTCCTGATCCCGAATTTGGTGGGCAGTGGATGCCATTCAGTAAGATAACCTCGAGGGATAGGAGGGTTCAGGGGGCCCAGGAAGGCCTAGCACTGTGTTCTCGGCCGAGGTCTGCCTCTCCTCTGTCTGTCGCATCTGTGTGTGCCGGCATTGCCGCTGCTCTCTGTGTGTTTGTCTTGTCTCCTGTGTTCTATCCTGTAGTCATGGGACAAGAGATTTCCACTCTGTTGTCCCTTATGACTGACCATTTTTCTGATTTTAAGTCTAGAGCACAGACTCTATCGGTGCTGGTGAAGAAGAACAAATTAATAAGTTTTTGCAGCACAGAATGGCTGACCTTCCATGTAGGCTGGCCCTCAGAAGGCACCTTTGACTTGAGAACTGTACGAGTCTGAGATAGCGTCTTCCGACCGTGGATTGGACACCCTGACCAAGCCCCCTTTCCTTGGGTAAAACCTTTTTGCCTCCACAGAGATTTTCTACCCCTCAGGTGTTGGCGACACATGTAGGAAAGAACCCGAAGAATCCTAAGGAGCCTGAACCAACAGCACCGCTATATACCCCATCTTGCAAGGGGGAATTGTTAGGGGAAGCACACTGATTGAAACCGCCCACTCTGGCCAGGCACCATAGTAACCATTTGCATGAGTTGTTTTGTGACAGGAGATCCTGATAAGGAATACAGAACTAATAAGCCTCCACCAACCGGAAGAGTTCAGGAAAAGTCTATAGGAGACACTGTGTGACATTGCGGCGCAGAGCAGTTCTCCTGGGTTTCCTTACCCTGCTGCTCTCCACCCGGGTGCCCTTTCCCAATAATATCTCTTGCTTTGTCAGCACATGTGTCTCCTTGGACAATTCATTTCCGAGTGTTAGACAAGAGCCCAGTTTTGGGCCCTGGAAGTGGTCCCTCTTCCTGCAACAAATGGCGACTCTGGTGGCGACTCTTCTTCGCCGAGACTGACATCCTGACCACTCGAGGGTACTCAGGGGCCAGCTTGCCTGCCAATGGACCAGACCCAGCGGCCGCAGCTGGGACCCTTTTGTCCTTGGTCTCCTCCTGACGTGGACAACTGGCCAGAGTGCCTTGACTAGTAAGGAACAAGAGATTTTATTGATCTCTCTCTCCCTTTACCCCTCTCTTTCCTCTCCTTAACCCTTCGTATCCTTCCCTATTTTTCTAGTCCCCCGGTCCTGGACGCAGGAATCTGGTTGAAGGGCCCTCAGCCTGAGCTGAGGATTGGAGACTGATCACCTCCTTTTGGCAGAGAACTCAAATTCTGGTTCTGGTTTCTGGTAGGGCTGAGTTCCAGTCCTCCCTTCTCTGGAGGCCCAGGGAAAAGTCCTATAATGCCTGGGTATCTGTAGGTGGCAGGAGACGTCTGTAAGGCCACCCTTCCCGCCTCCTCCCCCTTCTTTTTCAACCTGGCTTCCTTTCCTCCCTTGGAATCTTTGATGTTAGTACTTTGGATCTGAAGTTCTGTGTCTCTATAGGAGGTTTTCTGAGACACTATGTTCTTGTGTTTAAGGGCTTCCCTAGTGGAGCCGAGGTTAAAACATCTGCTGAGCAACTTCACTTTGATGAGGACTGCCAGGTTTATCTCTGTGTGTTTTAACTCTGTGTTCTGTGTTGTGATTTTTGATGGCCATTTTGTTTTGTCTGGCCACCATGTGGTTTAGACCTGCCGTCATTTTGTTAGAACTTGATTTTCTTTCCCTGTGCCTTGAGACCAGGGCTCTCAGGAACACCTATCTAGATCATCTCTAACTCCTGACACTGAGAAAAAGGACTTGAAGCTAGATCTTGTACTGTGTCTGTCTAAATATGTCTTGGTATGTCTCTGTCTCTGGGTAATATTTTTGAGGTTAATTTATATACGATCTCTATTTATTGGGCTTAAAAAAGGGTAAGCGCTTACAAATCAAGTAATTCTGAATTAAACAGTGAATTTCAGGTTCATGTGAACTGGGAAATATTCAATGTTAAATACCTGATATTAATGTTTGTTTGTTGACCTATCTAATATAGACATGTCTCAGAGTAATTAACGTTAAGCAGAAGATTTTCATTATACCTAGGTTTAATATAAGTTAAATATTACTATATCTGTTACAAGTTTGTCAGCAAGGAAGTTACCTTGCTGAGTGGAGAAATTTCTTAAAAAAAGATGTAAGTGAGATATGAGCCTTTAGATAAACTCTATTAAGAATAATTACACTTTAGGAATGTCTGTCTAAAATAGTCTATCCAGATTGGGATAACTTGGACTTCTAAGGGTTGTGTTAAATTAAGTGTTGGAAGTCTATTGAATAGCTAAGTCATTTCAAAATAAAAGAAGATTTTGAAGCATTTACTACTAAACACTAATTACCTCTTACAGAAAAACTAAAGAGATTTGGGATTAAAAAGAAATGATGTTTGGTGCCATCCTAAAATGTTCTCTCTAAGAAAACAAAGGTTTTAGAAATTATCACTGATATTTATGCTCATCAATCTATAAAATGCTAATATAAAAGTCAGTTCTTGGTTGCTTAAGGAAGGTAGGAAATGTGTTTTCAGTAAAGAAGGTATGAGGAATGAAATTTCATTTTGTGAAGGGAAAATAAAGAAAGTCTGCCTTACAGGTGGCTTTTAGGATGGAAGAACGCAGTAATGGGTACAGAAAGGGATAAGGTTTGTGAAAAGTGAACCATGAGGAAAGAGTTTTGTATATGGTTAGGACTAAGTTTAAAATAAAGTTAATTAATTTTACCTTTTAAGTAAAGTACTGACTGGTGGCTCAGACAGTAAAGCATCTGTCTACAATTCAGAAGATCAGGGTTCAATCCCTGGATTGGGAGAATCCCCTGGAGAAGGAAATGGCAATTCACTCCAGTACTATTGCCTGGAAAATCCCATGGACAGAGGAGCCTGGTAGGCTACAGTCCATGAGGTTGCAAAGAGTCAGACATGACTGAACGACTTCACTTTCTTTCTAAGCTGGTGCAAAAACTTGAACTTAGTTTTTTCTCTGTTAAGAGGACACTTTTCTTCAGATATTGAACTGCCTTTGATAATAGATTTAAGTTTCTTTATCTCTTAAATGATCTTCTCTGAAATCCCTTGTTGTTACTTTGGCCTTTTGATTATTTGTTGACAAAGCTTCCTAAATCATTCTATCTTATTCATATAAGATTTCTAGCTAACTTTGGGATGCTTCAGAGGGCCCCTGAAACATCCCAAGGAGAGATATTACACTAATTAGGTTCATTTTGCATGCAGAATTACATGAGGGGTATTGTCAACTGAGTAATAAGTCTTGGGTTATATTCTATGGTAAATGTTACTAATATAGATATCTTAGCCATTACCTTCTCCCTTAGCCATTACCTTCTCTAAGATATAGATATCTTAGATATCATTAACCATTAGGAACTGTATAGAGTTCCTAAAATTTTGATATGTTTGGGTAAAATGTTACCAGGCATAATTCTAGTTACTATATCAATATTGTCATAGCACTAACCAAGTTTCACCTCTTCAAGTAGATTTATTTAAAAAAAAAGACTTTTGGATAAAAACCAGTTTCTGAATTGAGTAAGGATTCTAATAGAAAACCTGATGACTTCACAAAAGTTAACAAAAGGACTGAATGAACCAGCGAATATGCTTATAACTTTTATGGTTTCTATCTGAAAAATTATGGATTTAAATCTTATGTTTTCAGGGAGTAGGAAAAATCTTCCTCTCAAACTAATTATGACAATACTTTGGTAAAATTAAACGTTATAAACAAAACAATTATATTTTCTATCTGATTCCTCTAAAAATTGGAAGTTTTTAGGTTTCCAGTAAGTTTATCAAATTAGTTAGGAAGGTTATCTCATGGGTACAAAACTCGAGAAAGTTTTGAGACCTTTAAAAGGGAAAAATTCACCTAGATTTGTTAGGCAAAATCTGTGATAAGCCTTTGATGTGAGTTTCCCAGCCTTGTTTCATTTTAAAAGTTCAGTCTGAGACTCTATAAATGTTTCAGCAAAATAAAGCTTATAATCAATTATGGTTATAAAAATTTATCAGAACAAAATCAGTGAGAACAGACCTATTTTGCAAACAAACTAGCCTTAATTTGGTTATATTTAATAAAAATAAGGGTAACTTTAAGGAGAAAAAAGATGTTTCAAAATGTTAAATACAGTTTGTTAATGGAGGTCTGCATCTAGTGAGACTCATCTCTTAGATAGTTCTTTGCTGTTGTGTGATGCTAATGTAAAATTTAACTGAATTCTTGAAGAACACCCTAAGTTTGTTTCTGAAGCTTATCCCAGTAATCTATCTTTGGATGAAGATCAAATGCCTCATGACCTACAACCAGGACTGGAAAAAGACCTAATTTAAGGGATTGTCTCCAATATGGATGAAAGAGCTTTTTATCAGGAGAAACTACACTGCACCAGGATGAGAAGACAACGACATCAGAGGTAAACAGCTTCCCCGAGATGCTGGACCTGATTTGTATGATCATTTATGTTTTCTTGACTTCTTAGACCTTTGCATATAAGTCAAATGCTTTTCTATCATAGGCTGATCCTATGCTAGTTTTAAAAATCAATCCAATTGTTGGGTTTGTGACCAATTACCTGTGTCTAGTTCTGGGTTAGCTTGGTAAATTTCTCTAGTACCAGACTCTAACTGGTTGGCCCTGAGAAAATTTACTTTAAAAATTATAGTCATATTCAGGTCACTGTAATAGTACTAGATATGATCCCCTCACCGGGCCAGTTAATAATGCCTGCTCTGACTCTGGCTATAAATTTGAGCTTTTTCTATTACCCAAGCTCAATCAGAACAAGAAAAGTTTCTGCAAAGGAGGGGAAAATCTCCCACAATTATGGGATGAATTTATATAGATAATACCAGGCTACAGTAATTTAGGTTTAAAGTTTCCTCTGTGTTAAAAAGAAAAATTAAATCATACTAAAGATAATCAGTCTAGTAATACTAGGAAACTGGGCTATGTGCCTTATAGATGGTGCCAATATATAATTTCCCTGGAAGATAAAGATTCTACAGGGCAGACTAAGTCAGATGACCTGAAGATATACTAGGCTACATCTAATGAAAGTTCTTAACATAAGTCTTACTTGTGACTTTACTAATACTGCTGGCTATGTTATTTGTATTTCACCTGTTTTGCAAAATTGCTGTTTCTTACACTGTCAAATATGTGTATGAAGCCTCTAATAGAATAATATATAGTCCCATATGAGATCGATGATGGTAACAGTGTAACTCCAGATATGGCAAGAAGCAACAAGAGGGAATATTTTCCTAGACCAAGAAGCTAGTAAGACAGGTGGTCCAGAGAGTTTTGGATACTGTTTTACGGCCTAGTCCAGTAACAGCACATTGAGTGGCCTGTCAACAGAATCTTTGCCAAACCTGAGAATGGACATTCTCAGCACCATGGGATAAAATGGTCATGAAATGCCCCCTCAAAATCATGGTCAAGTTTATGAGCAAAAGGGGCTCTGCCAACTGGAGACTGACACTCACCATCTACATCTATGAAGATTAAATCATAGCCGCTGTAGCTGCTGACTTTCAACGCCCCTGAAAGGAGTTCAGGGTGAAAATCAGGAATAAGGCACTCTGTGTTCTGGGAAAAAACTGGCAAAACAGGCCTTCAGACAGTTAGATCTTTTCAGGAAAAGATTTTATGAGTCCCAATTCTTGCATCTTCTCGTACCTAGAGAAACACTGACATCGTTAACGGTGAAATCTGCTTTGGCTATTAAGGAAAAGTTTACAATTAAAAGTCAAAATAGAGTAGCTATGGTTCAGATATCCTGGGAAATAACTAGGTGATGCTATGGGTGTACTTTCGGATTAGACCTTATATTACTAAACACTTGAGTTTTCTGAGTCGTGTCAAGCTTGGATGCCACTATTTTCAAAACAATGTCTGCTGGAAGCCAGTAAATTCCAGTTATCACTCCTCCAACTACTTCTAATTGGGTCTGTTGCACCAAAATGGCAGACCAAAGGATTAGGATTTTAATCATATAAGACTCAGATCTAGAACTTGGAACTCAGAAATACTTCCAATTCAGTGTCCATTCACCAAATTGAGAGAGTCTTATGCCCCCTTTTGACAGGAAGTTATCAAAGTCATAGTTGCCCAGTTCCCTGAGTTAAAACTGAGCAGGATTCTGTGGGGCTCTAGAGTATGGAACCATTCTGTGTTCTCCATTTCTTGTTTGTAGGATGTAGGCTTCATTCAGTCTCCTTGACCTTTCCTGAGTCCCAAAGGGCAGATTCAAACAATTGCTGATCAGGGAAGGGAGGGAATATGGAAACAGAGGAGGAGCAATCAAATAATGGTACAGTCTTAAAGCAGGGTCCTGATTTCTACTCAAGAAATATGCTTAACAGAGTCTTTGAGTTTTTTGCAGAACTGAGGCCCCCACCCAGGTGGAGGATGGTAACTTCAGACTGAATACATGATTCCTGGAGCACAGCTCTGTTGCCTCACCACCAATCAATCAGAAGGGGTCACAAACCCTGCAACCCTCACCCCCAAATGCTGCCTTCTGTTTCCAGGGACCAGAGATGACCATCCTGTTAGGTCTCCTGTTTGGCCCTTGTCTATTTCATCTCTGAGAGGGGTCAACTAAATTGCTTTTACTACAAGGGTAGAAGCTGGTTTCAGATGTGGAAAACCCCAACTTAGATCAGGTAGAGAGAGACTTCTGCTCTGCTAGCCAGGCCTATGCCCGTGCACCGCAGGAAGAAGTTACAGAAGAAAGAGACCTCTGCCCCAATTCCCAAAAAGTATGAAGTCTCTCAGGGGGCTTATGTGCTGTGTTACGGGAAGAACGCTGTTTTTACATAAATCACTCTCAGGGGTAGTAAAAATCTATGGCCAAAGTAAGGGAAGGGCTAGCCCAATGGAAAAGAGAGTGAGAGGCCCAACAAGGATGGTTTGAGTCCTGGTTCCAACAGTCCCTGTGGTTAACAATGCTGATATTTCCACCCTGGTGGGCCCTCTAATAGTGCTACTATTACTACTTACTTTTGGCCCATACATCATAAATAAACTTGTTGCCTTTGTAAAAGACCGGCTCAATACTGTCCAACTGATGGTACTGAGGCAACAGTATCAGGCCCTGCCCCAAAATAAAGAGGAAGATTCCTCTATGTAGCTGAAGACAGAGGGGGATGTTAGGACCTAACTGGAGCCAGGACAGGCTCTAAGGGGCAGGCTAGGCCTGAGGTTTAGTCTCTAGGAAAGCTGAGGCACTGGGAACTCATGCAGGCAGTGTAGATTGACCAATCAGCATGCTCCCCATAGCCTGGTTTGAGCCAACCGGGAAGAGGATGGAAATCCCCTAAGAAAGCCCCCATGCACGGAAATCTAGCCAATTGGTAGATGCCAAGAAACCCTTGCAACCAATCCGCCCTTATCAACTCCCTGTCTTTGTCCTAAACCTATAAATACTACTGTAATCCAGGGCTCGGAGCTCTCATCAAGACTCCATTATGCTGGATGAGACGGGAACCCTAGCTCAAGCTAGAAATAAAACCTCTTTATGCTTTTGCATTGCTGTGGGCATTTTATTCTCTCAGTTTTGGGGACTTGGACTTTGGACATAAGAAGAAATAGCAGAGCTTTCCAAAGCCCCAAGTTGGTAGTTTGTTTCTCAGATCTTTAAGTTTTTGACCAGGATCTAGTTAGACCTAACTCATAGCATAGACTCAGGTAACTATGATGTTTTACAATTGCCGCTGATTGTTTTCAGCAAATGCCCTAGGCTAGGGCTGTTCACATTGAGAAAGCTCAAAAAAAAAAAATTAAATAATAGAAACGCATTGAGTATGGTGATTTTCATCAGAGCTTCAAGGTAAACCAAAAATTGACAATGCTCTGGGAATGGGACTTTTGAGAAGTTCTAATCATGCACTTCTGCTTATGAATGCAAGGTTGATGGTCTTCATTATGTCCATAGTTGGGAGCTGTTTCTTTGAATATAGCAAGTGGAGAATTTGAGAAGGCTAAATTAAAAGGCTACAAACATGGCTGTCCTTCCCCAGGTTTAGCAGCTTTTATATATTAAAGGGTTCTTAGATTACTGGATATTTTTCATAATCTGAATTTTGAAAAGTTGATTTTGACTATTTCTTTGGCCAGTGCTTTCAATGCTTTTATTGAGGAGGGTAATTATGAAGATTACCATATTGCCATTTCAGATGTACTTCCCAATTTCAAGCTATTTATTCAAGCTATAACTTTTAAAAAGAAAGAGTAGGTAACAAATATGAATCATTTTAGATGTTTCATAAAAACTGCAAGCTTTCTGTAAAAGTTTATTCCTCAGTTTTGGGGACTCGGACTTTGGGCATAACAAGAAATAGCAGAGCTTTTCAAAGCCCCAAAGTTTACACTTTCATTAGAAATAATATGAGAGTGCTTCTCTTACTATCATCTCATTCAGTTCAGTTCAGTTGCTCAGTTGTGTCCTACTCTTTGAGATCCCATGGATCAGCACACAAGGCTTCTCTGTTCATCACCAACTCCCGGAGCCTGCTCAAACTCATGTCCATTGCGTCAGTGATACCATCCAATCAACTCATCCTCTGTCGTCCCCTTCTGCTCCTGCCTTCAATCTTTCCAATCATCAGGGTCTTTTCCAATGAGTGAGTTCTTTGCACCAGGTGGTCAAAGTATTGGAGTTTCAGCTTGAGCATCAGTCCTTCCAATGAATATTCAGGACTGATTTTCTTTAGGACTGACTGGTTGGGTCTCATTAGCAACCACAATAAAGAACATTTATAGTTTGTGTGTAATGCCTATTTTTTTCCCTGCACAATTCTTGCTTTTCTTTTGGTTAACAATAGCTCCTTTCTTTTTCAAAACTGCATCTCTTACTCCTGTTAGTGTTTATTTTCAGTGTTGCCAACTGCATTACTTCCTTCCATTGAATGTAGTGGGTGAGACTGAATATGTTCTAGAATTCAATATTGCTGCCTGAAGGATAGTTTATATGGGTAAAATTTAAAATCCCGGAAGTTTAAACATGACCAGCTCTCAGAAAGTCAGAAGAGTTATACACTAGTTAACTGAAACAGTAAACTTGTGATGTTTACATATATTCAGTTCAGTTCAGTTCAGTAGTTCAGTTGTGTCCGACTCTGGGACCCCATGAATCGCAGCATGCCAGGCCTCCCTGTTCATCACCATCTCCCGGAATTCACTCAGACTCACGTCCATCGAGTCTGTGATGCCATCTAGCCATCTCATCCTCGGTCGTCCCCTTCTCCTCCTGCCCCCAGTCCCTCCCAGCATCAGAGTCTTTTCCAATGAGTCAACTCTTTGCATGAGGTGGCCAAAGTACTGGAGTTTCAGCTTTAGCATCATTACTTCCAAAGAAATGTCAGGGCTGATCTCCTTCAGAATGGATTGGTTGGATCTCCTTGCAGTCCAAGGGACTCTCAAGAGTCTTCTCCAACAGCACAGTTCAAAAGCATCAATTCTTGGCGCTCAGCCTTCTTCATAGTCCAACTCTCACATCCATACATGACCACAGGAAAAACCATAGCCTTGACTAGATGAACTTAGCAGCAAAGTAATGTCTCTGCATTTGAATATGCTGTCTAGGTTGCTCATAACTTTTCTTCCAAGGAGTAAGCGTCTTCTAATTTCATGGCTGCAGTCACCTTCTGCAGTGATTTTGGAGCCCCCAAAAATAAAGTCTGACACTGTTTCCACTGTTTCCCCATCTATTTCCCATGAAGTGATGGGACCAGAAGCCATGATCTTCGTTTTCTGAATGTTGAGCTTTATGCCAACTTTCTCACTCTCCACTTTCACTTTCATCAAAAGGCTTTTAAGGTCCTCTTCACTTTCTGCCATAAGGGTGGTGTCATCTGCATATCTGAGGTTATTGATATTTCTCCCAGCAATCTTGATTCCAGCTTGTGTTTCTTCCAGTCCAGCGTTTCTCATGATGTCCTCTGCATAGAAATTAAGTAAGCAGGGTGACAATATACAGCCTTGACGTACTTCTTTTCCTATTTGGAATCAGTCCGTTGTTCCATGTCCAGTTCTAACTGTTGCTTCTTGACCTTCATATAGGTTTCTCAAGAGGCAGGATAGGTGGTCTGGTATTCCCATATCTTTCAGAATTTTCCACAGTTATTGTGATCCACACAATCAAAGGCTTTGGCATAGTCAATAAAGCAGAAATAGATGTTTTTCTGGAACTCTCTTGCTTTTTCCATGATCCAGCGGATATTGGCAATTTGATCTCTGGTTCCTCTGTCTTTTCTAAAACCAGCTTGAACATCAGGGAGTTCACAGTTCACGTATTGCTGAAGCCTGGCTTGGAGAATTTTGAGCATTACTTTACTAGCATGTGAGATTAACAAGAGAAAAATAATGCAAAAGCATATAAACTGATTAGGATTAGTTTTCTCAGAAAGAGCCTTAGACAAGGTTTTGGGACTATGGTTTGGATAAAAGCAAAATAAGAATAGTTGTGAGATGAGTTGTTTAAGGGTAATCAGATTTAGTACTTTTATCATTGATAAGTCTATTTTAGATATGAAAGCAATACTTGCAGTGAAAAAAATATGTGGTGAGGAGATGTCCAAAGGAAGATTGATGAAATGTAGAGAAGGACTGTGATTTAGGTGCATTCTGTTTTTTTAAGGGTACATCAGTTATGGGGAAAAAAATCAAATGCCTGGATTCTGGTCATATAATTAAAGATTTCAAGAGAATCTCACTACTGCCTTCCTCCTTCATAATAAGAAATCTGTGACACAATAGGAATTTTTATGTTTCCAATGATCTCAATTGCTTCCAATCATACTTATATCTCTGATAATTAAAAACCTGCTCTGATTGCCCTCATCAAGGTCATGGCTCTTACAGCCTGTTGTATCAAGAAACTGTCTTTCTATGGCTGATTTCCCTTTAACTTAAATTTTGGTGGCCTGTTGTGTTTTTTTTTTTTTTAAATTTTATTTTTTCTGTTTTTTTTTTTGTTTGTTTTGTTTTGTTTAATCTTTTAAAATTCTTAGGGTTTCTTGAAAATTTCCTTTTTGAGCTTTATAAAACCTTTTAAGGATGATATTTTCTAGAGGCTGAAATGTAAAGTTACAGTGCTGTTCTCCATACTACACACTACTTAAACTGATATGATGTTTAGAAATTATCACATCATTTTTATTTCTCTCTTACATGAATATGTAAACATTATATTAATATCAGTGATTCTCATCTCTTTCAAGGGAAAACACAATGGTGAAGGATTGTTCAGTTCAGTCATTCAGCCGTGTCCAACTCTTTGTGATTCCATGGACTGCAGCACACAAGTCTTCCCTGTCCATCACCACCTCCTGGAGCTTACTCAAACTCATGCCCATCGAGTTGGTGATGCCATCCAACCATCTCATCCTCTGTTGTCCCCTTCTCCTCCTGCCTTCAATCTTTCCCAACATCAGGGTCTTTTCAAAGGAGTCAGTTCTTCACACCAGGTGGCCAAAGTATTGGAGTTTCAGCTTCAACATCAGTCCTTCCAATGAATATTCAGGATTGATTTCCTTTAGGATGGAATTGTTGGATCTTCTTGCAGTCCAAAGGAGTCTCAAGAGTCTTCTCCAACATCACAGTTCAAAAGTATGAATTCTTCAATGCTCAGCTTTCTTTATAGTCCAACTCTCACATCCATACATGACTACTGGAAAAACCATAGCTTTGCCTAGACGAAATCTTTGTTGGCAGCGTAATGTCTCTGCTTTTCCTTATGCTATCTAGGTTGATTATAGCTTTTCTTCCAAGGAGCAAGCATCTTTTAATTTCATGGCTGCAGTCACCATCTGCAGTGGTTTTGGAGCCCCCCAAAATAAAGTCTATCACTGTTTCCACTGTTTCTTCATCTATTTGCCATGAAGTGATGGGACCAGATGACATGATCTTAGTTAGGTGAAGGATTGTACTTCACCATTTTTGTTTGTTTGAAGTTAAATGTGGCCATGGGACCTATTTTGGCCAATAATAATTTGGGTCTCTCCTGAGTGGAAACACTTAAAACTCAAGGCACAATTTCCAACAATTTCTTTCTCCTATAGTGGACACAAAGATGGTATGGATGGTGAAATCTTGTTCAGAAATAGTCACATAAAATAAGAAACAGGCATGTTGTTTTAAGGCACTAAGATTTTGGAACTGCTTTAACTATAGAAAAATATAACAGAACCTGACTGATTATATAGACAAATTTTCTTAATTTTTAAAACTGATCTAAATTTATAAAGATGAAGAGTATCCAAAATGTGTGATATAGAGCACAAAATTATTAAAAGTAAAGATGTAAGCTGTCTTTGTGAGGGGATTATTTATTGTTATACACATGAGGTGTCATGTTGCTGTACTTTGAAGCAATTAATTTTCATCATAGATTCCAACCATTTTGATTGCAATATTCTTTCAGTTGAGGGCCTCAGAATGCTGGCTGCATTGGAGACACCACAGTTGCCAAAGACATAAGACTTGGGCTCATAAAATAGAGAGACAGATTAAAACATCAAGCACACCTTTAAGGTGTTGGAGACATCAAAGTTCAGTTCAGTTCAGTCGCTCAGTCATGTTCGACTCTTTCTGACCCCATGAATCGCAGCACGCCAGGTCTCCATGCCTATCACCATCTCTTGGAGTTCACTCAGGCTGATGTCCATCGAGTCTATGATGCCATCTAGCCATCTCATCCTCGGTCGTCCCCTTCTCCTCCTGCCCCCAGTCCCTCCCAGCATCAGAGTCTTTTCCAATGAGTCAACTCTTTGCATGAGGTGGCCAAAGTACTGGAGTTTCAGCTTTAGCATCATTACTTCCAAAGAAATGTCAGGGCTGATCTCCTTCAGAATGGATTGGTTGGATCTCCTTGCAGTCCAAGGGACTCTCAAGAGTCTTCTCCAACAGCACAGTTCAAAAGCATCAATTCTTGGCGCTCAGCCTTCTTCATAGTCCAACTCTCACATCCATACATGACCACAGGAAAAACCATAGCCTTGACTAGATGAACTTTAGTCAGCAAACTAATGTCTCTGCTTTTGAATATGCTGTCTAGGTTGCTCATAACTTTTCTTCCAAGGAGTAAGCGTCTTCTAATTTCATGGCTGCAGTTACCTTCTGCAGTGATTTTGGAGCCCCCAAAAATAAAGTCTGACACTGTTTCCACTGTTTCCCCATCTATTTCCCATGAAGTGATGGGACCAGATGCCATGATCTTCGTTTTCTGTATGTTGAGCTTTATGCCAACTTTCTCACTCTCCACTTTCACTTTCATCAAAAGGCTTTTTAGGTCCTCTTCACTTTCTGCCATAAGGGTGGTGTCATCTGCATATCTGAGGTTATTGATATTTCTCCCAGCAATCTTGATTCCAGCTTGTGTTTCTTCCAGTCCAGCGTTTCTCATGATGTCCTCTGCATAGAAGTTAAATAAGCAGGGTGACAATATACAGCCTTGACGTACTCCTTTTCCTATTTGGAATTAGTCTGTTGTTCCATGTCCAGTTCTAACTGTTGCTTCCTGGCCTGCATACAGATTTCTCAAGAGGCAGGTTAGATGGTCTGGTATTCCCATCTCTTTCAGAATTTTCCACAGTTTATTATGACATCAAAACTTCCATAAAAAATAAAAAAAGTACTTAATAAAGTGACTTGGCAAAGAATATGCCTCAGGAATAAGTATCCTGCAGCAAATACATTGCCTTTCAGTGAAAATAAAAGTGAATAAGACAATTGCATGTTACATACTATAACCTTCCAAATTAAGAGAAATATAGCTTATACCAGATTTTCTCCTTTATCTGATAAGCTAAGGGTTGTCAAAAATTCTTTAGTAATAAACTTGATTTAAAACGAGATTTGTATATATGTGTAAGAAAGAGAGAGGTGTAAACCGCTTTTTGCTTTTATTGTGTTAAGAAATCATCATGAAATCTACATTCTTAACAAATTTTTATGTGTACAATATGCTACTGTCAAATACTGCATGGGCACATTGTTGTAAAACAGATCTCTAGATCTTACTCATCTTGCAGAAGTTACTCTGTTTCCTTTGAATAGCAATTCCTTATTCGCTTCACCCCTCCATGGCAACTACTACTTTACCTCTTCCTGTATTATATTTAATATATCTCATATAAACGATATCATATAGTATTTGTTCTCCTGTGACTAGCTTATGGCAGTTATTGTAACGTTCTCCAGGTTCATCCATGGTATGATATATGGAAAATTTTATTTTTTTTTAATGCTGAATAGTATTCTATTGTATGCATTTTCTTTATCCATTCATTCAACACCATTTATTTAGATTGCTTCCATATCTTGGCTATTGTGAATAATGGTGCAATGAACAGGAAGTACAAATATCCCTTAAAGATCCTGATTTAAATTATTTGGATTGTATGTAGTAGTGATATTGATGGATCATACTATTATGATATTACTATCATACTAATATCATTTCTTCTTCGTTGTTGTTGCACCACCAACAGTATATAAGGGTTCAATTTGTTCTTGTTCTCACCAAATGTATCTTTTTAAAAACATGATGGACATTCTAAGAGGTATAGGTGCTATCTCATTGTGGTTTTAATTTGCTTTTCCCTGATGAGTGATGTTGAACATCTGTTAATATATCACGTAGTGTTTGTAACAATCACTGTGATGTGGAGAAAGCAAAAACTTTGATATGTTTATTATTGCTCTAACTTAAACACTTTGAAAAAAGCACAAATTAAAGTAGTAGATTCATTCATCCAACAAATACTAAGTTCCTAATGTAGTTGAAGGATTACTTTTCATACTGAGTAATTTGTAGGAGTATGTACGTAGTGAAGAAAGTTAGAATAAGTTCTTCAAAGAGTTGGAAACCAGTTTTTGAATTGCTTTTTTTTTCATCTGAACTAATAAGTAGAGCTAAAGTAATTCAGTTTCTTAAAATAGCCCTAAATACATGCTTGAATTTATTACTGGAACAGTGTTTGACACTCTAGTATATGGGCTTTATTTATATGATGTTTCAAGTGACATATTGGTAAATAATCTAATGAAATAGGAAAAAAAAATTTGTCTAGCAATTTGTCAAGCTTATCTTTTCAAAAATACAACTCAGTTTCATTGATTTTTCTGTTTTATTCATTTCTTTCTTGATTTCTACTCTAACCTTTATTATTTTTTCTTTTACTAACTTTAGGCTTAATTTGTTCTTCTTTTCCTAGTTACTTGAGGTGTAGTTTATTTGAGATCTTTTTACATTTTTATTGTAGGCATTTATTGCTAAAATTATCATCTTAGTACTGCTTTGCTGTACCTCATAAATTTTGATAGTTTGTCTTTTTTATTTTCACTTCTGTGACTTATCAGTTTAAAAACACATATTTGTGAAATATTCAGTTTTACTGCTATTATTGATTTCTAGTTTTAGTATACTGTGGCTGGAAAAGATAACTTGATATGATTTCAAGTTTATTATATTTGTTTAGACTTGTTTTGTGACAACATATGATTGGTCCTGGACAGGAATGTATACTCTGTTGCTGTTGGGAGAATATTCTCTATATCTGTTAAGTCCTACATCTTTAAACTAAAATAGGTAGTTATATACGGTTACAGTAAATAGTGCAGTATCATTAATTCTCAAAAGATTATGGTGTCAACTTAAAAATATTCAAAATTGAAGAACTCAAATGAAATTGTTATCAAGACATTGAAGAATGATGCAAAATAAATTATGTGAAAGAATGTGTTTGATTCTGTTTCAGTTTGCCATTTCTTTATAAAAGTCTAACAGATTATTTCCTGTGAAAGGCAGAATATGGACAATTTTCATCTACTTTATGTTTTTATATACTATTTAAAGGTCCTTCAATGGGTTTTATTATATTTCTTACTAAAATGATTTTAAATGTTATATGAGTCACTAGGGGTATTTTTGGAGGTTTTCTAGACATATGAGCTGCATCTTGAAAAATGATATAAGAACAAGGAACTAAAGCAAAAAATAAAAGGAGAGGCTTTGTAGGAAAAATATATACAACTTACACAACCATAGGTTCGTAAATAGAGTTATCAGGACCCTAACTTTTGTTGTTATTCACTAAGTCATGTCTGACTCTGCAAACCCATGGACTGCAGAGTGCCAGGCTTCCCTGTCCTTCATTATTTCCTGGAGTTTGCTCAAATTCATGTTCACTGAATTGGTGATACCATCTAATAATTTCATCCTCTCTCAGCCCCTTCTCTGCCTCTTCTCAGTCTTTCCCAGGATTGAGATATTTTCCAGTGAGCTGGTTCTTTGCATCAAGTGGCCAAAGTATTGGAGCTTTAGGATCAGTGCTTCTAATGAATTTTCAGAGATGATTTTCTCTAGGATTGATTGGTTTGATATCTCTTGTTGTCCAAGGGACTTTCAAGAGTCTTCTCCAGCATCACAGTTTGAAAGCATCAAATCTTTGTTGCTCAGTCCTCTTTATGGTCCAACTCTCACACCTGTACATGACTTATATAATTACTGGAAAGACCATAGTTTGACTATATTGACCTTTGTCAGCAAAGTGATGTCTCTGCTTTGCAATAAGCTGTCTAGATTTGTCACAGCTTTCCTTCCAAATAACAAGTGTCTTTTAATTTTCTGACTGCAGTCACTGTCTACAGTGATTTTGGAGACCAAGAAGATAAAATCTGTCATTGTTTCCACTTTTATTTGCCTTTAAGTGATGCGACTGGATGCAATGATCTTAATTTTTTAAATGTTGAATTTTAAGCCAGCTTTTTCAGTAACTAGAGAAGATAAGTAACTTCAGTAAGACCTGTGGTTAGTAACTGTACAACTTTAAAATCCAGATACTACTATGTTACATCATCCCATATGAATTTAAATGATTAATAATATTAATTGTTTATATTACCAGTAAAAGTATACTTAGCACGTGGTCATTATTTTTTATTGAATGGCCATGGTTTCCACTTTTAAAAGGCAATTAGCAAAAATAAATATAGGAAATATATTTCAATTAGGATCATGTTTTATGATATAAACATGTATTAAGAAAACATTCAAGCAAGTATCTTCATTTTGAATCCACATTATATAAATTATTTTTTAATATAGCACATGGGTTGAATTAACTAAAACAAATAGTTATTTTAATTTCTATATATATGACACAGATGTAAAACTCAAAGTTTAAAAATAATTTGCTAACAGAATTTCATTGTCTTCAGCCTACATGTACAAAAAGAGCTGGAAATGTATATCTCAACTGATTTAAAATATAGCACTCTCAAACACAGAATGATAGCGTTTGTTCTCTAAGAAGTACAGTTTATTTTGAATATTTTAAAAATTAAACAGGAATCTTGCAGGAAATTCTCATGAAAATTATATGGGCATAACACATCAATAAATTATCTTACAATGAATTTTATTATAAACAGAAATGCTTTTCTCAGATAGAATTCATCTTGAACTGAATTATTTTCTGTTGTGAACAATATTTGAGTGGGACCATAATTAATAAATAGAGAATTCAAATGAGTCATTGAGTTATTATGGATATTACACATTTGGAGTGGGTACGTTTTGAGATTTCTTAATATGTGTAAACTAGCAAGAGGTTCTAGTAATTCACTAGATTTTAAAAACTTATAAATTCATGAATGGTCTATTATTACAAAATGGTTAATATAAGTGGTACAACATAAGTTTCGCTTGAAAGCATGTACTTTTTAGTATCCTTCCTCTTAATCACTTGTTTTGTGGAAAGTTCAGAATATCTCTTTGATCTGTTCTTAGTGAATTCCTGGCACCTAATGTTAAATATTACTTTATATATTTTTCCAGGTTGTTTATGTTTTTACTACATAGGTAGTTTAAACATGCTTTTACTGCACAAATTCATGATTTTTTTTTTTAAACAGAGTGTCAGCCTACTCTGGAAGTTATCATTGAATGATTTAGCGTATACTCAAATGCAACACTTGGCAGAGTTTCTCAATCTCATTCTTGAAAAGTAGTTACATAAAAAAGTATATCGAATCATCTAATTCAAGAAATTAATGGAAAAAATTATCTTTCCTTACCATTTAAAAGATTCAATTCTATAATTAAGTCTCAAAAGATCATTCCATGAATAGCCTTCTTTAAACAGCTCACTCATATTCTACAACTCAATTACAATTAAAACTATATATCTTTAAAAGTTGTAAATAAATTGTTTTATACAAATACTATATTTCTATTTCAAGTACTGTGTTCCATAAGACACTTAATTGAAGTAAATCTTATCCAGGTATAAATTATTAGTAAACTGAAGTATATTTGAAAGATCCAGATTTGCTACTAGATTTAAGAAAAATTTTTGTAATATTTCATTTTATTTGTCAAGAATAATAGTAATAGTCAAGTTTCAAACTTATTTGAATGTATGTTATGAATTTTATCTAATAGCTCTCAGAATCTATTTTGTATGCTCATTTTAAAATGCTGTAAAACATGCGAAGTAAACATTTCACTGTTAGTTCAGTTCAGTCGCTCAGTCGTGTCTGACTCTTTGTGACCCTATGAACCACAGCATGCCAGGCCTCCCTGTCCATCACCAACTCCCAGAGTCCACCCAAACCCATGTCCATCGTGTCAGTAATTTCACTCTTCAGGACTTTCTAATTAAAGGCTGAGATTGGGTGGGAAATTGGGTTTGCATTAGCCATGAATTTCCTTTACCCTACCACTCCTGAAATATTTCTTGCTTTCATGCATGCTCTACTCTACTTAAGCTTATGGTTCTTTCTGATCCTGTTTGTTGGCCTGTCTAGACTCTATCCTTCCACATAATCTTATATTATTCTTTTCTTTTGTTCTGTCAAAATTTTTTGAACTATAAATATAGGTAGGTATATTTGTAGTTTTAAAAAAAGGTGATTACATATGTACATGTAGATAATGTATACCTAGGGCATGATATGATATGCTTAGCCTTAAAATATTTCATGAATGAATGATTGGTTTCGATAAGCTAAAACTATTGGATTGGCCAAAAGTTCATCCCAATTATTCCATACAATGTTATGAAAAAGCTCGAAAAAACTTTTTGATCAACCTAATGTATGTGGTCAGTACACTTTTTTTTGTCTGATTGTCAGACCTGTATTTCAGACTGCTTATTTGGTATTTTTCAATGTCTGTCCCTAAATCATACTTTTTAAGTCCAAAACTTACCTAATTATCATATGCAGTCTTCATTCACATGATCACTGCCATTTTGGTGTCTGCTAACCACATTAATAAAATATTTGGCCAAATTAAAGGTATCTTATACAAGTAAGAAACCTGAAAGTCACATTCTTGTTTTCTTGGCCCCAGGCCCAAAGTCAGTGCATCATCAAGTAATGTGAATCATCAATTAAAAAAAAAGTCTTTTAAATTCATTCTCCGTGCTCTCAATGTCTACTTCTGTTCCTGCATTTCAATCATATAATCTCTCCTATGGGTCATATCAGATGTCTGTCTTTTGGATCCCTGCCTTCTGTTCTTTCAACTCTTTCACTTTTAGAATTTACCCTCCACAAGCACAGGCTTGCAGTGCCCATGGCCATTTGCTGAAAAGTCTGTGGTAGCTCTCCATGGTATTAAAAGCCAAAAAGGCTTTTAGTGACTTGGCTACTAACTACTTTTCATGGCTCTTATCTGCCGTGCCTACAGATGCACCTTATGCCCTAGTCATAATATATTACTCATATGACCTAGAAATTTTTAAAATTTATATACTGCTATACAGTAATATATTTAGTGCCTTCTGCTAAGAAAGCTTTTTCCAAAGCTTCTTTAGTCTCTCTAAAATCTTTTTGCCCAAACCACTGCCTAAGAATCTCTAGAATTACATGAACAATATAGAAATATCAAAATTCAAACAACAAAAGAGAACTCAATGGGTTCAAAATATCAATTGGCCATATTTGTGTACTATTTACATATATACTGTCTTTTTCTTTTACCTATCTTTCCATGAATTCCACATATTTTTCTTAAATGGCAGTTTATAGTCTATCCAACTTCCTCCAACTTGGTTCTTCCTCAAAAGTGTTTTTTTTTTTTTTTTCAAAACAAACACATTTTTATTGAAGTATACTTGATTTACAATGTTGTATTAGTTTCAGTAGTACAACAAAGAGATTCTGTTTTATAAATATATATATATACACACACACATATATGCTGTACTGTGCTTAGTCACTCAGTTGTGTTGGACTCTGCAACCCCATGATCTATAGCCCACCAGATTCTGTCCATGGGGATTCTCCAGGAAAGAATACTGGAGTAGGTTGCCATGCCCTCCTCCAGGGGATCTTTCCAACCCAGAGAGCAAACCCATGTCTCCCACAACGCAGGCAGATTCTTTAATGTCTGAGTCACCAGAGAAGCCCAAGAATACTGGAGTGGGTAGCCTGTCCCTTTCCAGGGGAACTTCCCAACCCAAGAATAGAACCGGGTCTCCTGTGTTGCAGACAGATTCTTCACCAGCTGAGCTACCAGGAAAGCCACATATATGTGTGTGTATATATATATATATATATATATATATATATATATATATATACCTTTTCAGATTGTTTTCACTATAGGTGTTTACAAGTTAGATCAAATATAGTTTCCTGTGCCATACAGTAAGTCCTGCTGTGCATCTATTTTATCTGTAGTAGTGTGTATATGTTAATTTCAGACTCCTAATTTATCCCTCCTTCCCTTTTCCTTTTGGTAAGCAAAAATTTGTTTTATATGTTTTGGAGTCTATTTCTTTTAAAATTAATTTTTACTGGAGCATAAGTGATTTACAATGTTGTGTTAGTTTTTCTCTGCAAAGCAGTGAATCAGTTACACATATACATATATCCAGTCTTCTTTAGATTATCTTCTCATGTAGGTCATTACATAGTATTAAGCCGAGTTCCTGTGTTATACAGTAGGTTCTTAATTAGTTAGCTATTTTATATATAGTTGTGTGAATCTATTTGTTTTGTAAATATTCCACTTGCTTCATCTTTTTAGATTCAATATGATATCTGGATGACTTAATTCACACTTAATATGATAATATATAGGTTGATCCACATGACTGCAAATGGCATTTTTAAAAGCTGTTCTTTAATGACTGAGTAATCAAACTACCACACAATTGCACTCATCTCACACGCTAGTAAAGTAATGTTCAAAATTCTCCAAGCCAAGCTTCAGCAATATGTGAACCAGGAACTTCCACATGTTCAAGCTGGTTTTAGAAAAGGCGGAGGAACCAGATATCAAATTGCCAACATACTCTGGATCATAGAAAAAGCAAGAGAGTTCCAGAAAAGCATCTTGCAAAAACATTTTTGCTTTATTGACTATGCCAAAGCCTTTGACTGCGTGGATCACAATAAACTGTGGAAAATTCTGAAAGAGATGGCAATACCAGACCACCTGACCTGCCTCTTGACAAACCTATATGCAGGCCAGGAAGCAACAGTTAGAACTGGACATGGAACAACAGACTGGTTCCAAATAGGAAAAGGAGTATGTCAAGACTGTATATTGTCACCTTGTTTATTTAACTTATATGTAGAGTACATCCTGAGAAATTTTGGGCTGGAAGAAGCACAAGCTGGAATCAAGATTGCCAGGAGAAATATCAATAACCTCAGATATGTAGATGATGCCACTCTTATGGCAGAAAGTGAAGAGGAACTAAAGAGCCTCTTGATGAAAGTGAAAGAGGAGAGTGAAAAAGCTGGCTTAAAGCTCAACATTCAGAAAACGAACATCATGGCATCTGGTCTCGTTACTTCATGGGAGATAGATGAGGAAACAGTGCAAAAATGTCAGACATTTTTTGGGGGGGAGGGGGTCCAAAATCACTGCAGATGGTGATTGCAGCCATGAAATTAAAAGATACTTACTCCTTGGAAGAAAAGTTATGACCAACCTAGATGGCATATTAAAAAGCAGAGATATTACTTTGCCAACAAATTTCCTTCTAGTCAAGGGTATGGTTTTTACAGTGATCATGTATGTATGTGAGAATTGGACTATGAAGAAAGCTAAGCACCAAAGAATTGATGCTTTTGAACTGTGGTCCTGGAGGACTCTTGAGAGTCCCTTGGACTGCACAGAGATCCATCTAGTCCATCCTAAACGAGATCAGTCCTGGGTGTTCATTGGAAGGACTGATGCTGAAGCTGAAACTCCAGTACTTTGTCCACCTCATGCTGTGTTGACTCATTAGAAAAGACCCTGATGCTGGGAGGGATTGGGGGCAGGAGGAGAAGGGGATGACAGAGGATGAGATGGCTGGATGGCATCACTGACCTGATGCACATGAGTTTTGGTGAACTCCAGGAGCTGGTGATGGACAGGGAGGCCGCCTGGCGTGCTGGGATTTATGGGGTCTCAGAGTCAGAATATGACTGAGCGACTGAACTGAACTGATGAACAACTTGATAATTCATGTAGTTTACCCTGGAAACAGGCTCATCTCTTCCTCAGTAGCCTTCAGTGTGGAAATCTGAGTCAATCCTTTTAGGTTAATTTTGTCATGGTTACCCTCATATGCCATAGCTTTTCAATTCATCTAGGGTTTAACATTTAATTTTATTTTGTATAGCAATATTTTTACCTTTTGACTCCCTAACTGGACACCAATATCTTATTTAAGTTTTTAAAAAACACAAAAATTGTTTAGAAGTATTTTTCAGACTGCTTAAATACATGTAAATTTAATTTGATCTTAATTGATTCTCAGTTTCAATATCTGTTTTCACTGATTCTCCTTGGCATCAGATGTTTTGTGATTTTGGTGTACCTTGGTTTTAATAAGGATATTTTATTTCGACTTGTTTGAATCCACATGTATTTTGTTGCTTTTAAGCATCTGTAAAAGACCTTTACATAGTCTGGATGCCTGATCATCTCATGTATATTCAAACACACACATGTGCACATACATGTCAATATAGTCTATGCTTTTCAAAGTTGTTAATGATCATTGTTATTGGCTATACATGATGATGATGAAGAAATATGCTTCAGTGTATTACTGATTTCTTGCTCTACAGTTGAAACTAACACAACATTGTAAATCAACTATGCTCCATTTAAAATTAATTTAAAAAAAAAGAAATAGACTCAAAGAGATACAAAACAAACTTATGGTTACCAAAGGGAAAGGGAGGGAGGGATAAATTAGGAGTTTGAGATTAACAGATAAGCACCACTACAAATAAAATAGATGTATAGCAGGACTTACTGTATGGCACAAGGAATTATATTCAGTAACTTGTAATAACCTATAATGAAACAATCTGAAAAAGAATATATATACATGCAGTCAAGTTCAACTCTTTGTTCTAGCAAGAATACTGAAGTGGGTTGTCATTTCCTCTTCCAAGGGATGTATATATGTGTCTATATACACATGTGTTGTGTGTGTGCTTTATGCTCATTCATGAAGTTGTGTTTGACTCTTTGCAACCCCATAGACTGTAGCCCACTAGGCTCCTCTGTCCATAGGATTTTCCAGGTGAGAATACTGAAGTGAGTTGCCATTTCCTTCTCCAGGGGATCTTCCTGACCCCTAGAGATTGAATATGCATGTTCTGCATCTCCTGCATTAGAAGGAGAATTCTTTACTACTGAGCCACATGGGAAGTCTGTATGTTTACACAGATGAGTGTGTGTGTGTGTATATATAACTTTAAAGTGTTTCATTGAATCACTGTTACATTATCAGTTCAGTTCAGTCACTCAGTCATGTCCGACTCTTTGCAACCCCATGAACTGCAGCATGCTAGGCCTCCCTGTCCATCACTAACTCCCAGAGGCCACCCAAACCCATGTCCATTGTGTCCGTGATGCCATCCATCTGTCTCATCCTCTGCCCATCACCTTCTCCTCTTGGCATCAATCTTCCCTAGCATCAGGGTCTTTTCCAACGAGTCAGTTCTTCGCATGAGGTGGCCAAAGTATTGCAGTTTCAGCTTTAGCATCAATCCTTCCAATGAATATCTAGGACTGATTTGGGCTAGTTGGATCTCCTTGCAGTCCAAAGGACTCTCAAGAGTCTTCTCCAACACCACAGTTCAAAAGCATCAATCAATTCTTCAGCAGTCAGCTTTCTTTATAGTCCAAATCTCACATCCATACATGACCACAGGAAAAACCATAGCCTTAACTAGATGGACATTTGCTGACAAAGCAACGTCTATGCTTTTTAATATGCTGTCTAGGTTTCTGCTTTTTTTCTACCTTAAGAAGATAAAGATATAGACATAATAGAATGAAAATAGTTCTTAAATCTGTATTTTTTTCTTTAAATCATTTTATAAATGAATTATATCCCTTCAACAATAACAACAAAAGTCATCCTACCCAAATTTGTTGACCAAGTCTAGCTATTTGATTGGAAATATGTACATATAATAATATACTACATGTAAATTAGTATTTTCTAGATGATTAATTCTGCTGCATTAATTTTTTCTCCACACTAATACTATAAATACTGACATTATAGCTTTGTATATTGTTATATTTTGAAGAGATTTCTCTCAATATTTCCATGTTGCTGTGATATCTTGAGTATTTTTATACATTTTAATTTCATGAGGATATTTAGAATCAACCCTATCAATTCCCACAGAACTCATATGGATATATTTCTTTCAAATATATAAAATTTATAGATAATATCAATAATTTAATCCACATCCACATACATACATGCATGTATAATTTTGTTTTGAATTTTTCATTCATATTTAATATTTGAATTGATATACTCAAATAAAACTTTAAAAATTCTTATGTGAATATCTACTATTAATTAACAGGAACCTATCTTTCATATATATTAAATATCTATTAGAGATTATTACATAGTATAATTAATGCTTTATTCTAGTTTTCCTTAAACTCATGTGCTAGTCTGCTTAAAAAGTTGAATTCATCAAATGCTTAGGATTTCTGAATTTACCATTTGAATACTCAAAGAATATTGAGTATTTCAATGTATATATAATTGATAAACTATCCTATATTCCAAAATTATATTTTGCTTTTATTATGACTTTTACAACATTATTTAATTTGCATTTATAACTAAAATTGCAAAATGACATTTAAACCTTTATCTAAATATATACCAGTTGTGTGCTTGGTTGCTCAGTTGTGTCTGACTATGCGACCCTATGGACTATAGTTTTCCAAGTTCCTCTGTTCATGGGATTTTCCAAGCAAGAATACTGGAGTGGGTAGACATTCCCTCCTGCAGGGGATCTTCCCAACCCAGAGATTGAACCTGTGTCTCCGGCACTGCAGGCAGATTCTTTACCATCTCAGTCATCAGGGAAGCCCAAAAGTGAATTGTTAGTAGCTCAACCATGTCCAACTCTGCAATGCCCACCAGGCTTCTCTCTCCATGAAATTGTCCTGGTAAAAATACTGGAGTAGGTAGCCATTCCCATCTCCATCAGATATTTTTTGATCTCTTCTCCAGGGGATCTTCCTGACCCAGGGATTGAACCCAGGTCTCTTATTGCAAGCAGATTCTTTACCATCTGAGCCATATAAGTTAGGACTCATTATATAAAAAATAACAGAATATGTAACCACTGGTAATTAACAATAAAGGGAGTTTAGTGACTCAGGTTACTTTTGGGTCTAGAACTATGCTTGATTTTATATGAAGTTGGATGCAGTGTTCAGTAAAGCCAGAATGGATCACATGTCTACCCTTCCTCTATTTCCTCCTTTCTCCATTTCTCTTTCTTTTTATTATTTTTTGATAGTTAACTTATCTATGGTGAAGTACAAAACCTTAAATATATAACTTGATTAATTTTTATATACATATTTAGCAGTGTAATAGCCTAGATCATGATGTAGACTATTTCTGGCATGCTCAGAACTTTCCTTATATCACCTCCCAGTCAGTATTTCCCTCAATAATAAAACTGCAATCTTTACCATATTAGATCAATTTTCCCTCTTCTTGAAATTCATATAAATGGGATCATCTAGTATGCATTTTTCAGTGTCTGGTTTTCTAAGAAAGTCACTTTTAAAATGATCTCTTAATTTTACAAATAGATGACATATTGCTCACTCTCATTTTCTTGCATTTTTACAAAAAGATTCATTGTTAATCCTGCTTCCTTCATTTCTTTATGCCATCAGACTTATGGTCACTCTACAGTACACTGTTTCCTCTCTGTCTGCTTAACTGTTTTGTTCTCCCCCATCCATTCTCCAGAATAAAAATACTTTCAAAATATAATCTCATTCACATTCTATCTAACATTAACCTTGTGTGTCTGTGTTAGTCACTCAGTCGTGTCTGACGTTTTGCAGCCCCATGGACTGCAGCCCGCCAGCCTTCTCTGTCCATGGAATTCTTCAGGCAATAATACTGGCTGCTAAGTAGCTTCAGTTATGTCCGACTCTGTGTGACCCCATAGACGGCAGCCCACCAGGCTCCCCGTCCCTGGGATTCTCCAACCAAGAACACTGGAGTGGGTTGCCATTTCCTTCTCCAATGCATGAAAGTGAGAAGTGAAAGTGAAGTTGCTCAGTCGTGTCTGACTCTTAGCGACCCCATGGACTGCAGCCTACCAGGCTCCTCAGCCCATGGGATTTTCCAGGCAAGAGTACTGGAGTGGGGGTGCCATAATACTGGAGTGGATTGCTATTCCCTTCTCCAGAGGATTTCCCCAACCCAGGGATTAAACTCTGGCCTCCTTCATTGCAGTCAGATTCTTTACCATTTGAGCTACAGGGAAGTCTTAGCCCATCTCAAACTCCTCAAATATAGATATTTCCAAGGAGTTCAATTCTCCTCCTCTATGATCACTCCCAAGTGACACTCAAAAGCATTGGTAAATCAATGAAAATCATTCTAAATCTTGTATGTCTAGTTTTGGATCCTCAGTCATAGATGCAAGTCCAAATTTCCACGTGCCTGCTTTACATTATCATTAGTATTTTCTTACCCCTTTTCAAATGCTGACCATTAGAATGGTCAGCCTTCTCCTTCAAACCATCTTCAACTATTTTTGCCTTTGCAGATAATTGCATAAGACTTTTGCTGATATTAGAGGACTAGATCCTTGAGATATTCTCACATATTTTAACAGTTGCCAAGTCTTACAAATCCTTCATTTTAATGTATTTTACACATTTTCTTTCTTTTCATGCCTACAGCCATTATCCTAATTTACTCCTCTGTGACTTTGTACCTGGACTGCTTGAAGTAGTCTCCTTACTCTCTTTCTGTTATTTCAATTTTAATGCATCATACTCAGTCGCATGCTAATTGTCATGTATTATACTGACAGTATCTATACTGTCAGCCACAAGCTCTTGAACTATAATTAAAACAGACAATTAAAAATTGCTGACTTTAATTAAAAACAACCATATGATCTGCAATCAAGACTCCTTATTCTTGAGTTCACGTCTATAGATCCGGTAGCCCTATTTCATATCATTAATTCACTTAGTTGTTCTTTTATATGTCTATTACCTTTTATCACAAAGCAGTCAACTTCAAAGTTAAAAATTTTTTGCATGTTTTGTTCATTGCTAAATACCCAGTCTGTAAAAGAGGGCTGAACTCATAACAAGTACTCATTAAGTAGTGGTGAAAGAGAGTGAATTGTTTTATAGTCAAATGGGATATTTATTCTCCAAAGACAATGAATGCTTTTGTTTTTCTATCATTGCTCAAGCTATATACCCTTAGTGTAACGCCCTTTCTATCTCTTTTCACATCATAAAAATACATAAGTAAAGATAGATCCCAACTGTAGAAATTCTTTAAAGCTCGTTTTAATCACGCCAACCTAATGTTAGTTCCTTCTCCTTTAAATTCCCATAGCACTTTGCACCACTTTTATAGAACTTATAATACTAGTCCCCTAAGACTCACTTGAAAAATTGCTTGTCTTAATCTTCCTAAAAGACATCCTTTGAGGCCAGAAGCTCTATTTTAGATATATTTAGAACTTTAACATTTAGTGGAATAACAGGTTAATGGCAAACAATCAGTGCATACTTATTTAATTGGGCTAGGTATTATTTTATGTTCTACATAAATTTGGCAGAATGAATCAGTGTTTATCATGCAAGGAAATGTCAAAGGATATTGTGCTTAATTTTCTTCTAACAGATTAATTTGTTTGTGTCGGCTAATGAACAACTTAACTACTATCCCTGGGAATGAAGGAAATACTAATTTTATGAATAGTTACCATTGTAAACAACATCTGTGATTCCATGTTTAACATAGTATTTATTATTTTTAGGTAGAACTCATTAAGGAAGAATTGTCCTATTCTGGAAAAATAGTAATTCATGTTCTGCAAATATAAATGAAGTAGAGTTCATACTGTTAGCTAGTCTAAATTTCACTTGGGATGCTTAGCATGTTAATTTATACAAATGCATCCCAAATTAATGTGTCACATATCCAGCAGGTTTTGAGAAACTTATGGGAGTGTGTTCTTTGTTAGATTTATATGGTGGATATGTGAATGCATAAATATACAACCAGAGTGAAAAAATACGTTGTGGCATAATGGAACCCAGGTAAAATGTGAGCAGCATTCATTTATTCTGGAAAGTGCTAAAAATCTACATATATTTATAGGTAACAAAAATGTAAAATTTGTCCAGAAACTATAGTCCAGATCAGTTTGAGAAGAAAAGGCTTTAAAATATAACAGATCAATATTCACCTCCATGACCTGTAGGTAAGTAAAGCCTATACCAAGGATGATTCTAGATTCATTTAAAAAGTAGTTATTTAAAGTTAAGCACAGAGTTAAAGTTAGTTTCTTCAATTTGAGGTGTTAATGGGGATCTTATGAAGAATAAGTGAGATAATGCAATAATTGTCAACATTTTAAAGTATAAAAGCTTCATATCAAAGCACTAGTGGATACCCAGTCTTTATAGTAATATTTTTAGGCTCAATTTCCAATTTTAAAAATTCATTGAAAAACTACTGTGATTTTTTTTTAAAGCTCTTAAAAAGAATTTTCTTTTAGTTATTATAGTTATTATAGTACTTACATGACTTTTGGCTTCTGTGGTGGCTCAGATGGTAAAGAATCTATCTGCAATGCAGGAGACCAGGGTTCGATCCCTGGGTTGGGAAGATCCCCTGGAGAAGGGAATGGCAACCCACTTTAGTATTCTTTAGAATTCCATAGATGGAAGAGATTGGCAAAGGATAGTCTACGGAGTCTCAAAGTGTCGGACATGACTGAGCGACTAATACTTTCACATTTATATGACTTTGAAAAAGCCATAATACTTATTGTTAACAAGGCGCTATTTTTGTTGCCAGTGAGTATTTTTCCCTAATAATAGGATCAGCATAATATCATGCAATTCAATACGAAAATGTTCTTTCAGAAGAAGCTACAGCATTTATTCAGGTTATTGCTACTTTATTACAGTCTTCCCACTCCTGGGTTAAAACCTTCTCTTTCCAAAGAGATCTAGGGTAGTCACTTAATCTAAGTCTTGGTTTAAGTAACAGTAAGTGAATGAAATGGCAACATACTCAAGTATTCTTGCCTGGGAAATCCCATGGACAGAGGAGACTGAAGGGCAACAGTCTGTGGGGTTGCAAGAGTCAGACATGTCTTGGCAACTAAACCATCACCATCACAAAGTGAATGAACATGGCTGTTGTTGATAATGTTGGTAATGATCATGTTTTTAATGAATCCTCCAAAATTTCACACACACACACAGACACACGTGCAATTAAGACAATAATGTAATTTCTTATTAAAGGGAAACATTTGCATTTCACAGGCAATATAACTTTCGTGTGGCATCCTGAATATACAAAATACCACTGATAATTTAAGGGTTTGTTTTTTTATTTCCACATGTCGTTCTTTAATCCAGCTGCAGATGAATCTGGCTGGATGCCCATAAGTGAGAGGAAATAGAAAATCACAGTTTAAAATATTTCCTTTATAATGACATTTTGTTGGCTGATTAATCTTTTCTGTTAGAAA
Organism: Nanger dama; assembly: GCA_917880005.1. Taxonomy (NCBI): domain Eukaryota; kingdom Metazoa; phylum Chordata; class Mammalia; order Artiodactyla; family Bovidae; genus Nanger; species Nanger dama. The sequence goes on along the minus strand of CAKJTW010000025.1, from coordinate 19,606,619 downwards.
GCTAAATAACACCATATGTTAGCAGCAAGTTTATTGCTACAAGATACAAGAAAGATCTACCTCATGATAAATGATATGGATATTTTTTAGCTAAAGTAAAGGGAGAAAAAAATGCTGTTGGAATCTTGTTTCCAAAACCATTTAGGTAGTTTGATTATATGATATATATCATAGAAATGAGGGTGTCTTCAGAGATCAGAGGAACACTTTATAAGTTAGGCTTTCTGAGTTAAGCCCATATGGGAAAACACAACTTTCCTTTAAATCTATGTGGATGGCGTTTTGGCAAAGTGAGACACTCTTTCCAACACAAGCTACCTGAAATTTAATTAAATACAATACTTAAACAACAACAAAAAATTTAAAATACATTTTTTATTGTGTATTAAAGCCACATGAAGCTTAAGAACTAATTCTGTTTTATTTTCCAGATAGTTTGTATTTAAAACACAAACAGTAGCAAAACCACATTAGAGCAGAAGAAAAAAATGATAGTATGTTATTTTAGATGTTTCTCTCAAATCATTCAAAGTTATTTATTGAGTTCCTTCTGTGTGCCTGCTATTTTATAGATTCTCAAAATATAGTAGTGGTAAAAAATAGATAAGATCTGTCCTCATAAAACTTATAGACTGGTTAGGGAAAATATGAATGAATGAATAAACAAATCATTATACCAATATAATAAAACACTATAATATTACCAATAATTACTGTTTTCAAAATAGATGAGTAACATAAGGAATTTCAAGTAATGAAATTGAAGTATATAAATGCTATTAAAAAATCAAAATTAAGGATAAAAAAATGAAATAAAGTAAATAAATGTTAAATAGCTCAGAAAATTTGTTCTTCCATTCCACCCAATAAACACATGAGACACATAAGACTCTCTCTTCTCAAATTCTCAGTTTAAGCATCATGCTCTGCTGAGTATATTTCTATCATGTACAAAGGTACATTTCACACCATCTGTAAAGGAAAATCATCAACATTAATCAAATCAACATTAATTTATTCAATTGTTTATTCACTACTTCAATTATAAATTCAGTGAATGTGTATTTAGTGAAGTTAATATAATTTAAGATAAAGATTTGGATTCTGGAGTAATGCTGCCTGGCTTAAAACTTGGCTTAAGTTTTTTTTTTTTAATTAGCTGGTGCCCTTTAACTTTATAATGATAGCACATGCCTTATAGAATTTTGAGGGTTAAAGGAAAGAAATCATGGTATGGCAAGTACATTCTAAAGCAGCTCCCAAAGAATCATGCCTTTATGAAATCCCTGCACCTTGAGTATATAATCATGGGAGTAACATTCCATTGTCTTTACCGTATTCTCAGGCTGAGGAACATGTCAGAGATTCTACACATACTCAAGGTGCAGGGATTTCATAAAGGCATGATTCTTTCATAGTTCTCTGAATGCTGAGTTTTAAGCCAACTTTTTCACTCTCCTGTTTTGCTTTCATCAAAAGGCTCTTTAGTTCTTTGCTTTCTACCATAAGGATGGTGTCATCTGCGTATCTGAGGTTATTGCTATTACTCCCAACAATCTTAATTCCAGCTTGTGCTTCATCCAGTCTGGCATTTTGCATGATGTACTATGAAGCTGAAACTCTAATACTTTGGCCACCTGATGCAAAGAACTGACTCATTTGAAAGTCAGTTGCTGGGAAAGAATGAAGGCAGGGGGACAAAGAGATGACAGAGGATGAGATGGCTGGATGGCATCACTGACTCAATGGACATGAGTTTGGGTAAACTTCGGGAGTTGGTGATGGTCAGGGAGGCATGAAGTGCTGTAGTCCATGGGGTTGCAAGTAGTGGGACATGACTGAGCAGAAGGAACTGAATGGAAACTCTGCATATAAGTTAAATAAGTAAGGTGATAATATACTGCCTTGATATATTCCTTTCTTGACTTGGAACCAGTCTGTTTTCTGTTGCTTCTTGACCTGCATACAGATTTCTCAGGATGCAGGTAAGATGGTCTGGTATTCCAATCTCTGGAATAATTTTCCACTCCCAGATGGGATCCTCTTGGAGTGCCTTTTAATGAAACAGAACATAACCTGGGATGGAAGGCATTCCAGAGAAGCTGTTGACTAACAAATCTTAAGTAATTATCCTTTCTATCACACACTTAATAATTAGTTTTAATGTATTTCTTCCAATAAAATACAAACTCCTTGAAGGCAGGGATTTTTGTCTAAATTCCTATATCTAAATGAATCGCTAGTATATAGTAAGTATTTAACATTTATTTGATTAATGAATTCCAAGTCAATCAAATGGATGAAACATGTAGGACGGATAAATTAGGAAGGAGTGCCATCTGTAAAATACTTGTGTTCAAAGGGGCACTGTGTCCTCATAGCCATCAAGTCCCTTTTTTTCTAAAGCTGACTGTCTGGAAGGACAAAATAGTACACTCGAGTCAATGCATAGATGTTCATTCATGTCTGCAAACACATGTACAGCAAAGTTGTGATATGTTTCTATTCTCATTCATGGCATGTTATGTTACCAGATGACAGAAATCACCTGGATACGTATCACAGTCTTAGAGAGTACAATAAAAATTAAATTTGTATTCCTTGGGAAGATTAAAAATCTATGCAATGCAAGGAATCGACATGGACTTTAGGTCAGTACAGGGATTCTCAAGGATAAGCTCTAGATATTTTATCTTCAGCACACACACACACAAAATTAAAAGACTTGAATTTTTTCCTTAGTTATCACTTCATTTCTCCCTTTTATTTATCATTCATCATTAAGCTAATAGGCCAGTACAAGTATTTCATATAACCCACACTCTCGATAAAGGCAAAAGGTGAAAGCTTAGAGGTCATAAGCTTTTTTCCTGGAACTGTTTACCAGATAAAAAGTTAGTGAGGCAAGGCTGAGCACCGAAGAATTGATGCTTTTGAACTGTGCTGTTGGAGAAGACTCTTGAGAGTCCCTTGGACTGCAAGGAGATCCAACCAGTCCATTCTGAAGGAGATCAGCCCTGGGACTTCTTTGGAAGGAATGATGCTGAAGCTGAAACTCCAGTACTTTGGCCACCTCATGTGAAGAGTTGACTCACTGGAAAAGACTCTGATGCTGGGAGGGATTGGGGCAGGAGGAGAAGGGGACGACCGAGGATGAGATGGCTGGATGGCACCACTGACTCGATGGACATGAGTCTGAGTGAACTCTGGGAGTTGGTGATGGACAGGGAGGTCTGGTGTGCTGCGATTCATGGGGTTGTAAAGAGTCGGACACAATAGACCAACTGAACTGAACTGAATACTGTTTTGCTAAATACAACATAAAGTTGAAACATGCACTATTGAAACTCGGAATGTTTCTGCAGTTGAGCAGTCAAAATTCATTATTTAAATTTTTTCTTTAGGTCTGAAATTCAATTGTCTTTATAATGCACCTACCCTATACTAGAATACTGAAACCTTCTACATCAAAGATATGTTGTGTTTTACAAACATATTTTCATCAGTAATTTACTCTAGTGAAGGAAACCTCTTGATTCAAACCTTTCCACCTAACAGGAGGATTAAAAATAATTTTAGATCAACTGCTTCAGTAAAGCAATCAGAAGTTAAAACCACTGAGAGATCAGTGGACAGTCAATATATACGTATATTTTGGATAGGATTTATATCATATGTAATAGGGATCTGGAAATCCTATGTGAAACACAAGAAGTGTGAGTCTTTAAAACTGAAAGAATTATCAATCACGTTTGAATCTTACTCACTATGGGTTTAATCAATGATGTGTAAAGTATGAGTATCATTTTGAATACTATATTGTGTAAGTATCAGAGTGTGAAGCACAAATCAAAAATCAATTATCTTATTTAGAAATATTTAATAAAGGCTACATTGTAGTTAAATTAAAATTTCACACAGCAACAAAATAATTTACATTAAAAAGATATGTAAATAACTAAAATAGTGGTTTTTATTGGCATTGTTGCTATTACTGTGATTATTTTTATCTATGGTGTAAAGTTTTTCCATCTCAGTACCTTGACTTGGCACTTCTGTACACACTAAGAAAGAATTAGTGTGAATGGAGACAGGATTGCAGCCTTGTCTCTGCCATCCATTTTATCTCCACTCTTTGCTCCTTCCAAGTGGAAAGCATGGAAATACATGCAACCTTTAGGATTTTTAACACCTGACATACATGAGCTGCTTTTAGTGCTGGGCATCTGCTTCTCTGAGAGGGAAAAAAATTCTGATGTGTGACATTTGCTATTCCCATAGTGTATACTTCCACTATGGTTAATTTCAAGATGCCAAATTATTTAATAGTTATTGGCAACATTTCTGAATGTTTAACAGTTAGCTCTTGAGAGTCAGTAGGAGCCCACAGGAGCCGGGCCTGTGGGCATATCACAAGATACAATCATACCACAAGATACAGTCAAGTGTTCCATGCAGGAGTTTGGAATTTCTAAATAGTAAAGTGTGGGAAGATAGTAGCAGGTCATGACGAAAATGGAGGTTGGGTAAAGCTCTTTGAGAAGGATATTTGTCATCCCAGCAAATTAGTATTTGTTTGAAAAAATAAGAGATGTCAAAGGATTTTAAAGATTTGACAAGGTCAGATTTGTTAGTTAAAAAGGTCATTTTGGCAGTTATTTTGCATTTGACAGTTATGGGGAATTCAGGTTAGAAAAGATGAGTCTAGAGGAAGAAGGACAACTTAAGTCCTGTCAAACATGGTGAAAGAAAGACTCATTTAAGATTTTGTTAGTGAAGTGCAGAGGAGAAAATGCAGTCTGAAAAGGTCTCAGTGAAGGAGTAGGTATCAATAAAACCTAGAGGAAATCTAGTCTACAGACTGACATCCTCAGTGCTGACTCCAGGGAGACATGACAATATAGACCTTGGACTAGAACTGAGGTTGAATTCCAGATCCCAGAATTCCTACTGACAGCAAATTGCCAGTGCATTCCCAAGTGTATGGAGAAAGCATTCTGATTGGTGGAGTCAGTAACTAGAAGTGCAGAAATCATCAAAAGATATAAATCAATTAGCAAATCAGACCAAGATTCTGGTAGGACCAGCAAGACAGCTGACTGGATACATGTATATTCAGTACTTGAACTCAGGGTTAAGTAAAGTCTTGATGAGAAATGGTCTGTTCTCACTCTCTGAGTTGAGTCTGATGCTGTATATTTCAAGACTATTCAAATGATACCATGTTCAGAAATTCTTGAATCTAAGTACAGAGAGCTAGCTAGGTTGGTTAGTACAATATCATCCCTGATAAAAGGAAAGGGAACCTTTGAGTTTCACAGAATATATATTCCTTGCTAAAGCTTACTCGATGGTGGGATCTAATTACCTGCAAGGGCATCATGGAAGCAGATTTATGGAATTATACTGAGACAAAACATTTTGGTGATTAGTTGTATCTTGAATATAATTAGCCACTAGAAATGATTTCATGTAAGTAGAAGAAGTATATTTTATTAGAATTTTTGGTATGCATATTTTTATACTTTTAAAGAGGATTTTTAAAAGAAATATGCTTTATCATGACATACAGAGTTTTTAAATATTAAGAAAATCTTATATTCATGAGCACCAGTGAATATATCAACATTATACAGGGTAGGATAAGGAGGATATTTTCAAATGATTTCAAATTTCTATTGCATAATAAAACTGTCAGTTGATAGTCATAATGATTTAAATATTAATGGATTCTAGAGTAGATTTAGAGTAGTATTAAAACTAAAATCTACCAAAGTTGATATTTTTGATTAGTATAAATGAGATACAAAAAATGGAAATTTATATACACTATAAAATGTACCAGTGGTTTTGCAAAAAGATGGCTGAATTGTTATGCTTTTTTAAAATATTTCTGATTTGACAACTTATTACAATGCAATTAATTAGAATACTGATAAATTGGTGAGACATCTTATGTTCTAGATAGATGAGCAACATTTTGAGAAGATGAGTGTCAGGTTAATACCATACCAGTTCAATTCAGTTCAGTCTCTCAGTCGTGTCCAACTCTTTGCAACCCCATGAACTGAAGCACACCAGGCCTCCCTGTCCATCACCAACTCCTGGAGTTCACTCAGACTCATGTCCATCGAGTCAGTGGTGCCATCCAGCCATCTCATCCTCTGTCATCCCCTTCTCCTCCTGTCCCCAATCCTTCCCAGAATCAGTCTTTTCCAATGAGTCAACTCTTCCCATGAGGTGGCCAAAGTACTGGAGTTTCAGCTTTAGCATCATTCCTTCCAAAGAAATCCCAGGGCTGATTTCCTTCAGAATGGACTGATTGGATCTCCTTGTGGTCCAGTGGTGGTTACTAAATAGCTGATCATCATAATCTTGGATTATGAAAAATATATGTCACAATGATGAATAGTTACAGTAGTATAGCCTGTTGTCAAAAAACAGCCAAGTAATATTCAATGCCATAGAAAGTAGATATTTATCGAGAATATATTAGGTATCATGTATCAAATATAAAGTTCCAAAATTTAGAGATGAATAAGAGAAAAATTTGCCTCTTGATGTTATAAACCTCACATGTTAATAGAAACAAATATGAAAAAAATCAATATACTATGGAAGGGCTCTCTATAGTACATAAGGCTTTAGGTTTGAGTGAAAGGAATAGTTCAGTGTAGAAACTTCTGCACGGTGTGGGGAAATGAGAGATAAGAAAATTAGATCTTAATGGTAGTTCCAGATTTATGGATTTTCCCCTTTTATACTGTGTGGCTTACCTTTCTATACTGCATTAACTTTCTATACTGCATTTCAATCTTGAACAACATTTTCCCAAGAACTTTTGCTTAACCCAACAATACTTGCTAACATTTTTTGTTGTTGTTGTTACAGAATTTCTCTCTCTCTCTTTTTTGCAGCACATAACACATTTTAAATTAATTAAAGCTGGGAAAATATTGGGAGCTTGTTTGCTTTAGTATGATTAAAAATTAATTTTCTAATTTAAAATGTAACCAAGAGTAGTTTCTTTCCCTATGGGTTAGTTCTTATCTAGAGAACAGTCACAACATCTCAGAGGACAAGTATACCTTGGAGTTTTAATGTCACCTCCTCCATATGCCCTCCCACACAGAGCCCTTTTTGGGAAAGAAGAAAAGGATCCTGTGCTCAGAGGAGACATAGGGCTGCTAGTACTCCCCAGCACCTAGAGCCATATATAGCCCAGGCTGATGCTGAAGAGAGGAGTGGAGATCAGTAAGCAGGTAGGACCAGAGGAATGCTTGGGCTTTCTCATCAGCTCAGAGCAGTTTCCAGTTGACCTGACAGTAAAAGAACATTTAGTGGTATGTATAATCTTGGTGTTCCAGAGAGAGGAGGGAAGTGTTCTTTATTTTATGCCTCCTATTTGAAACTTTATGTGATAGTAACTTTACGTAATAATAGTTATATAAAATTATACAGCTTAAAAGTAAATGTTGTTGTTATACAGTCCCTATGCAAAGCAAACAAACAACAAAAACTCAAGTCATCATATTAAAGTAATGGCATAAAATTACTCATGATTTAGGTTTGCAATCTTCAACTAATTACAAGGATTGCTGTCCCTAATTACTAATGACACATTGATATATTGTGTGTCATAGCAAGAAAATATATTACAGGGTGGCATTTTCTTGGAGGACTCAGTTCAGTTCAGTCGTTTAGTCGTGTCCGACTCTTTGCGACCTTATGAACTGCAGCGCGCCAGCCTCCCTGTCCATCACCAACTCCTGGGGTCCACCCAAACCCAAGTCCATCGAGTTGGTGATGCATCCAACCATCTCATCCTCTGTCATCCCCTCTCCTCTTGCCCTCAATCTTTCCCAGCATCAGGGTCTTTTCAAATGAGTCAGCTCTTCACATCAGGTGGCCTGAGTATTGGAGTTTCAGCTTCAGTCCTTCCAATGAACACCCAGGACTGATCTCCTTTAAGATGGACTGGTTGGATCTCCTTGCAGTCCAAGGGACTCTCAAGAGTCTTGTCCAACACCACAGTTCAAAAGCATCAATTCTCAAGGTGCCATAAATAAGGAATACTTCCTAGGATCCCTGATGATATAAACATACTCTTTAATCCCAACACTCTCCTCTTTCAGTTTCCCCTTCCCTTGTTTAAACAGATGCTGGCTTTATTTTCAATGCCTTTGGGGAGAGGGTAAGTGTGAGTAGCTAGCAGTTTTGTAATCAATTAATATTATTTAATTTCCAGAAGATCAAACTGAGGAAAAATAAGCAAACAACAACAATAAACAAAAGAAAAAAGGAGGAGGTTAAAGGGTGTAGGGAAAATAAAGATTAATCAGGGACACAGAAATAAATAGTAGCAACACAAGAAGAATTTTCCAGGCTAGAAAGAGATACACATATATTGTTTTTCCAGTCCTATAATAGATATTTATATATTTCTCACAGGAATGAGTTTTTACACATGTATCCATACTTGTTACATAATAATATGTATTCTTTTTTATTTAATATATTGATTGTACTATACAATTTAAAATATAGGCTGTATGCTTCATTAAAAGCATATAGAAAATATATTTTTATATCTCTAATGTCTATGATATTGTTTGGCCCATAATATATTACATGCTTAACACTGTCAGCTGATGAGTAAATTTTTCTTGTTTCATCAGTAATACATATAATTTTAAAGAATAAAGATATTATTCTGGATATTGTCTATCAACATGATGAAGTTTGAATCCATCATCCTTGACATTTCTTTTCTAGCTCTGTTGCCCCTCCCTCTAATATGCAGCTAGGTAGATATTCAAAGGAAATAAAATGACAGGGTCTCAAACAGGTATTTGGATTCCTGTGTTCATTAAACCATTATTCACTATAGCCAAGATACGGAAAAAACCTATCAATAGATGAATGAATAAAGAAAATATGTATGCATATGCAATGGTATATTATTCAATTAAAAAAAAGGAAATGCTAAGTAAAATAAGCTAGATAGAGAAAACCGATAGTGTATAAACTCATTCATATAAGGAAGCTAAAAAAAAAATTTATAGAGGTATAAAGTAGAATGGCAGTTATCAGAGGCTAAGACATGAGAGAAATGGGGAGATCTGGTCAAAGGAAACACATCTTCATTTACAAGACAAATAAGTTCTGGGGATCAGAACATGCATACATGTATACCACGCACAGTATTGTGATGATGGTTAAATATATTATATATGAAATTTGCTAAGAGAGTAGCTCTTAAGTGTTCTCCCTGCCCTCTTTTCCCAGTTGTAACTATTTGAGCTGGTGGATATGTTAATTAGATTGACTGTGGAAACCATTCTACAATATATATGTATATCAAATTTTCATGTTGCATACCTTCAATATATACAATTTTATTTGTTAATTGTTGTTGTTGTTCAGTAGCTAAGTCATATCTTACTATTTGTGACCCTATGGTCTGCAGCATACCAGGCTTCCCTGTGCTTGACTATCTCTTGGAGTTCAAACTCATGTCCATTGAGTCTATGATGCCATCCAATCATCTCATTCTGTCTCTCCCTTCTCATTCTACCTTCAGTCATTTCCAACGTCAGGATCTTTTCCAATGAGTTGACTTTGAACATCAGATGGTCAAAGTATTGGAGCTTCAGCTTCAGCATCAGTCAGTCCTTCCAATGAATATTCTGAGTTGATTTTCTTTAGGAATAACTGGTTTGACCTCCTTGCAGTCCAAGGGACTATCAAGAGTCATCTTCAGCACCACAGTTAGAAAGCATCAGTTCTTCAGTTCACAGCCCTTCTTTATGGTTCAACTCTCATATCCATACATGACTACTGGAAAAAAATCATAGCTTTGACTATATGGATCATTGTCAACAAAGTGATATCTCTGCTTTTTAATATGCTGTCTAAATTTTTCATAGCTTTTCTTCCAAGGATCAAGCAATTTTTAATTCTGTGACTGCAGTTACCATCTGCAGTGATTTTGGTGCCCCTTACCCCAAAATAAAATCTGTCACTCTTTCCACTTTTCCCCTATTTATTTGCCATGAAGTGATGGGACCAGATGCCATGATCTTAGTTTTTTGAATGTTGACTTTTAAGCAAGCTTTTTCATTCTCCTCTTTCACTTTCATCAAGAGGCTCTTTAGTTCCTCTTTACTTTCTACCATTAGAGTGGTATCATCTGCATATCTGAAGTTATTGACATTTCTCCAAGAAATCTTTGATTCCAGCTTGTGCTTCATCCAGCCTAGCATGTCACATGATGTACTCTGCATATAAGTTAAATAAGCGGGGTGATAATATACAACCTTGACATACTCCTTTCCCAAATTTGATCTAGTCAGTTATTTCATGTTCTGTTCTACTGTTTCTTCTTTATCTGCAAACAGATTTCTCAGGAGACAGTTAAGGTGGTCAGGTATCCCCATCTATCTAAGAATTTCTCACAGTTTGTTGTTAAAATCTTTAGCATAGTCAAAGAAGCAAGAGTATATGTTATTTTTGGAATTCTCTTGCTTTTTGTATGATCCAATGAATGGTAGAAATTTGATTTTTAGTTCCTCTGCCTTTTCTAAATCCAGTTAACAAATCTGGAAGTTCTCAGTTCCTCTTTCCCATAGCTAAGTGGAGAGAAAAAGGAACCTAACAAGAAGTATGTGATTCTGTGTGTATGTAGTAAAAGTTTCTTACTATATACATTGAGCATGCTCAGTTGCTAAATTGTGTCCAGGTCTTTGTAACTCCATGCTCTTTGCAACCCCATGGACTGCAACCCACCGGGTTCCTATATCCACGGAATTTTCCAGCCAAGAATATTGAAGTGACTTGCCATTTCCTCCTCCAGGGATCTTCCCAACCCAGAGACTGAATCCCTGTTTCTGGTGGCTCTTGCACTGACAGGCAGAATCTTTATCACTTAGCCACCTGGTGTGCATGCTAAGTCACTTCAGTTATGTCTGACTCTCTGCGACCCTGTGGACTATAGCCCATCAGGCTCCTCTGTCCATGGGATTCTCCAAGATAGAATACTAAAGTGGGTTGCAATGGCCTCCACCAGGGTATCTTTTTATCCAGGACTGAACCTGAGTCTCTTATGTCTCATGCATTGGCAAGTAATTTTTTTTTTTTTTTTTTTTACCACTGAGACTCTTGAAAAACCCCATAAATTGAGCCTTTTTTTTTTTAAGAACTTATATCAAGTTATGATAATGAGTCCTACTGCTTCACTGGACTTCTTAGTAGTTCAGCTGGTAAAGAATCGCCTGCAATGCAGGAGACCCCAGTTTGACTCCTGGGTTGGGAAGATCCCATGAAGGAGGGCATGGCCATCCACTCTACTATTCTTACCTGGAGAATTCCCATGGACAGAGGAGCTTGGTGGGCTACAGTCTATGGGGTCACAAAGAGTCAGAAATAACTGAATGAATAAGCACAGCAAAGCATATTGCTTCACTTTCTTGTAAAACAGAATACTTTTTATTTAAAATTTACAAAATATGAACACTTTCTGGTAAAATATGTATTCATGTATTATATAATATTTATAAATACATATAACATATATAAAATATTGTATAAACACTTTCCTCTAAGTTATAGGTTAGTTGTATCTCTTCACAAACAGATATCCTGAAAGTGAATCCCAAAATACATCAGAGAATGAAGTGAGACTGGGAGTTAAAGACCATCTTAACTTTTATATTTTAGTTGAAACATAATGTAAGCTATGCTTACTGAGGACTCACCTCAATAACAGGGAGTTAAAAAAATCTTAACATAATATACCAGTGAAGTGTAACATGAGTCTAAAATTGGGCAAAATGATCTGAGAATTAAAATTTGTAAACATATTTGAGGGGTATTTCAAAGTACAAAAAGAAAGATATATCCCTTTGAATGCAGAGTTCCAAAGAATAGCAAGGAGAGATAAGAAAGCTTTCCTCAGTGATCAGTGCAGAGAAATAGAGGAAAACAATAGAATGGGGAAGACTAGAGGTCTCTTCAAGAAAATTACAGATACCAAGGGACTATTTCATGCAAAGATAGGCTCAATAAAGGAAAGAAATTGTATGGACCTAACAGAAGCAAAAGATATTAAGAAGAGGTGGCAAGAATAACAGAAGAACTATACAAAAAGATCTTCATGACCCAGATAATTGTGATGATATGATCACTCACCTAGAGCCAAACATCCTGGAATGTGAAGTCAAGTGGACTTTAGGAAGATTCACTATGAACAAACCTAGTGGAAGTGATGGAATTCCAGTGGAGCTATTTCAAATCCTGAAAGATGCTGTGAAAGTGCTGCACTCAGTATGCCAGCAAATTTGGAAAACTCAGCAGTGGCCACAGGACTGGAAAAGATCAGTTTTCATTCCATTCTCAAAGAAAGGCAGTGACAAAGAATGCTCAAATTACCACACAATTGCACTCATCTCACATGCTAGTAAAGTAATGCTCAAAATTCTCCAAGCCAGGTTGTAGCAATATGTGAACTGTGAACTTCCAGATATTCAAGTCTGTTTTAGAAAAGGCAGAGGAACCATAGATAAAACTGCCAACATCTTCTGGATCATCAAAAAAGCAAGAGAGTTCCAGGAAAACACCTACTTCTGCTTTATTGACTATGCCAAAGCCTTTGACTGTGTGGATCACAATAAGATATGGAAAATTTTGAAAAAAAAAAAATAATTGTGGGAATACCAGACCACCTGACCTACCTCTTGAGAAACCTGTATGCAGGTCAGGAAACAAGTTAGAACTGCACATGGAACAACAGACTGGTTCCAAATAGGAAAAGGAGTTTGTCAAGGCTGAATATTGTCACCCTTCTTATTTTACTTTTATGCAGAGTACATTGTGAGAGACACTGGGCTGGAAGAAGCACAAGTTGGAATCAAGATTGCTGGAAGAAATATCAATAACCTCAGATATGCAGATGACACCATCCTTAGGGGAGAAAATGAAGAAGAACTAAAGAGCTTAGTGATGAAAATGCAAGTTCAGTTCAGTTCAGTCACTCAGTCCTGTCTGACTCTTTGCGACCCCATGAATCTCACCACGCCAAGCCTTCCTGCCCATTACCAACTCCCCGGAGTTCACTCAGACTTGCGTTCATCGAGTCAATTATGCCATACAGCCATCTCATCCTCTGTCGTCCCCTTCTCTTTCTGCCCCCAATCCCTCCCAGCATCAGAGTCTTTCTCAGTGAGTCAACTCTTCACATGAGGTGGCCAAAGTACTGGAGTTTCATCTCCGCATCATTCCTTCCAAAGAAATCCCAGGGTTGATCTCCTTCAGAATGGACATGTTGGATCTTCTTGCAGTCCAGGAGACTCTCAATAGTCTTCTCCAACACCACAGCTCAAAAGCATCAATTCTTCAGCACTCAGCCTTCTTCACAGTCCAACTCTCACATCCATACATGACCACAGGAAAAACCATAGCCTTGACTAGATGGACCTTAGTTGGCAAACTAATGTCTCAGCTTTTAAATATGCTATATAGTTGGTCATAACTTTTCTTCCAAGGAGTAAGTGTCTTTAAATTTCGTGGCTGCAGTCACCATCTGCAGTGATTTTGGAGCCCAAAAAAATAAAGTCTGACACTGTTTCCACTGTTTCCCCATCTATTTCCCATGAAGTGATGGGACCGGATGCCATGATTTTCCTTTTCTGAATGTTGAGCTTTAAGCCAACTTTTTTGCTCTCCTCTTTCACTTTCATCAAGAGGCTTTTTAGCTCCTCTTCACTTTCTGCCATAAGGGTGGGTCATGTGCATATTTGAGGTTATTGATATTTCTCCTGGCAATCTTGACTCCAGCTTGTGTTTCTTCCAGTCCAGCGTTTCTCATGATATACTCTGCATATAAGTTAAATAAGCAGGGTGACAATATACAGCCTTGATGTACTCCTTTTCCTATTTGGAATCAGTCTGTTGTTCCATGTGCAGTTCTAACTGTTGTTTCCTGGCCTGCATACAGATTTCTTAAGAGGCAGGTTAAGTGGTCTGGTATTCCCATCTCTTTCAGAATTTTCCACAGTTTATTGTGATCCACACAGTCAAAGGCTTTGGCATAGTCAAGAAAGCAGAAATAGATGTTTTTCTGGAACTCTTTTGCTTTTTCCATGATCCAGCAGATGTTGGCAATTTGATCTCTGGTTCCTCTACCTTTTCTAAAACCAGTTTGAACATCAGGGAGTTCATGGTTCACATATTGTTGAAACCTGGCTTGGAGAATTTTGAGCATTACTTTACTAACATGTGAGTTGAGTGCAATTGTGCAGTAGTTTGAGCATTCTTTGGCATTGTCTTTCTTTGGGATTGGAATGAAAACTAACCTTTTCCAGTCCTGTGGCCACTGCTGAGTTTTCCAAACTTGCTTGCATATTGAGTGCAGCACTCTCACAGCATCATCTTTCAGGATTTAAAATAGCTCCACTGGAATTCCATCACCTCCATTAGCTTTGTTCGTAGTAATGTTTTCTAAGGCCCATTTGACTTCACATTCCAAAAACTCTGGCTCTAGATGAGTGATCACACTATCGTGATTATCTAGGTCATGAAGATCCTTTTGTATAGTTCTTCTGTGTATTCTTCTTGCTATCTCTTCTTAATATCTTCTGCTTCTGTTAGGTCCAGACCATTTCTGTCCATTATTGAGCCCATCTTTGCATGAAATGTTCCCTTTGTATCTCTAATTTTCTTGAAGAGATCTCTAGTCTTTCCCATTCTGTTGTTTTCCTCTATTTCTTTGCATTGATCACTGAAGAAGGCTTTCTTATCTCTTCTTGCTTTTCTTTGGAACTCTACATTCAGATACTTATAGCTTTCCTTTTCTCCTTGGCTTTTCACTTCTCTTCTTTTCACAGTTATTTGTAAACCTTCCCCAGACAGCCATTTTGCTTTTTGCATTTCTTTTCCATGGAGATAGTCTTGATTCTTGTCTCCTGTACAATGTCATGAACCTCATTCCATAATTCATCAGGCACTCTATCTATGAGATCTAGGCCCTTAAGTGTATTTCTCACTTCCACTGTATAATCATAAGGGATTTGATTTAGGTCTTTCCTGAATGACCTATTGGTTTTCCCTACTTTCTTCAATTTAAGTCTGAATTTGGTAATAAGGAGTTCATGATCTGAGCCACAGTCAGCTTCTGGTCTTGTTTTTGTTGACTGTATAAAGCTTCTCCATCTTTGGCTGCAGAGAATATAATCCATCTGTTTTCGGTGTTGACCATCTGGTGATGTCCATGTGTAGAGTCTTGTGTTGTTGGAAGAGAGTGTTTGCTATGACCAGTGCATTTTCTTGGCAAAACTCTATTAGTCTTTGCCCTGCTTCATTCCGCATTCCAAGGCCAAATATGCCAGGTATTTCTTGACTTCCTACTTTAGCATTCCAGTTCCCTGTAATGAAAAGGACATCTGTTTTGGGTGTTAGTTTTAAAAGGTCTTGTAGGTCTTCATAGAACCGTTCAACTTCAGCTTCTTCAGCATTACTGGTTGGGGCATAGACTTGGATAACTGTGATATTTAATGGTTTGCCTTGGAAATGAACAGAGATCATTCTGTCATTTTTGAGACTGCATCCAAGTACTACATTTCAGACTCTTTTGTTGACCATCATGGCTACTTCATTTCTTCTGAGGGATTCCTGGCTGCAGTAGTAAATATAATGGTCATCTGAGTTAAAGTCACCCATTCCTGTCCATTTTAGTTTGCTGATTTCTAGAATGTTGACATTCACTCTTGCCATCTCCTGTGTGACCACTTCCAATTTGCCTTGATTTATGGACCTGACATTCCAGGTTCCTATGCAATATTGCTCTTTACAGCATCGGACCTTGCTTCTATCACCAGTCACATCCACAGCTGGGTATTATTTTTGCTTTGGCTCCATCCTTTCATTCTTTCTGAAGTTATTTCTGCACTGACCTCCAGTATCATATTGAGTACCTACTGACCTGAAGAGTACCTCTTTCAGTATCCTGTCATTTTGCCTTTTCATACTGTTCATGGGGTTCTCAAGGCAAGAATACTGAAGTGGCTTGCTATTCCCTTCTCCAGTGGACCACATTCTGTCAGACCTCTTCACCATGACCTGCCCATCTTGGGTTGCCCCGCGCTTAGTTTCATTGAGTTAGACAAGGCTGTGATCCTAGTGTGGTTAGATTGACTAGATTTCTGTAAGTATGGTTTCAGTGTGTCTGCCCTCTGATACCCTCTTGCAACACCTACCATCTTACTTGGGTTTCTCTTATCTTGGGTGTGGGGTATCCTCTTTTTGGCTGCTCCAGCAAAGCTCAGCCTCTGTTCGTTACCTTGGATGAAGGGTATCTCCTTCTGCCACACTTCCTGACCTTCAGCGTGGGATGGCTCCTCTAGGCCCTCCTGCGCCTGGGCAGCCACCACCTCTTGGGCGTGGGGTTGCTCCTTCCGGCCACCACCCCTGGCCTTTGAGGCAGGGTGGCTCCTCTTGCCATAGCCCCTGACCTCGGGTGTGGGGTGGCTCCTCCTGGCTGCAGTCCCTGGCCTTGGATGCAGGGTAGCTCCTCTTGGCCGTTCCCGTGTCATTGCAGCCTGGCACTCTAGGCCGCTGCCCCTGACCTTGGCGATGAGGTAGCTCTCGGCCGCACTTGCTGCCTGTGCCTAGTGTGCTGGCCACCGCTGCCCCCTGCACTGAATGCAAGAAAATGCAAGAGGAGAGGCAAAATTTGGCTGAAAGCTCAACATTCAGAAAACTAAGATCATGGCATCCAGTCCCATCACTTCATGGCAAATGGATAGGGAAAGAGTGGAAACAGTGGCTGACTTTATTTTTGGGGGCTCCAAAATCACTGCAGATGGTGATTGCAGCCATGAAATTAAAAGACGCTTACTGCTTGGAAGGAAAGTTATGACCAACCTAGACAACATATTAAAAAGCAGAGACATTACTTCACCAACAAAGGTCTGTCTATTCAAGGATATGGTGTTTCCAGTAGTCCTGTATGGATATGAGAGCTGAACTGTGAAGAAGACTGAGAGCCAAAGATTTGATGCTTTGAACTGTCTTTGAATGAATAATTTCTTAGCAAATTATTCACTGTTCTGTATTTTTGTTATCTGACTGGTTATATGTAACATTCTGGAGATAGAGATGTAAAGAAACCCTTTGTTCTAGGATCCTCTTAGCCAGAAAAAGTGAAGTCACATGATGATAGTGTAGGAAGTATACGTATTTAAAACGTATATATGAGAGCTTGAAAAGTTGTACTTTGTTAGGGAATGCCAGTATTTCATGAAGGAAGGGATATTAACTGGTATTTATAGGGCATTGGGTTTCCCTGGTGGCTCAGATGGTAAGGAATCTGTCTACATTTAAGGAGGTCCATGTTCAATCCCTGGGTCAGGAATATCCCCAGGAGGAAGAAATGGCAAACCACTCCAGTGTTCTTGCCTGGAGAATCCCATGGACAGAGGAGCCTGGCAGGCTACAGTCCAGGGGGTCACAAAGAGTTGGGCACAACTGAGCGACTAACCCTTATCTTACCTAGGCAGAAGAAACAACTTTCCAGAGACAGGGATTTGGTAGTCATATGGCAGGATGATAGATTTGGGGGTCTATCTGTCTGTTTGCTCAGTTGTTTCTGATTTTTGTGACCCCATGGATGGCAGTCCACCAGGCTCCTCTGTCCATGGAATTTTCCAGGCAAGAATACTGGAATGGGTTGCCATTTTCTACTCCAAGGATCTTCCTAACCCAGGGATGAAACCTGTGTCTCCTGTATCTCCTGCATTGACAGGTGGATTCTTTACCACTGAGCTACCTGGATCCTGGGATAGTGTGTGAATGTATGGTAAAAACAGGAGAAAGAGCATCAGCAAAGATTAGGTTTGAAAGGTCAGCTCTGGTCATGTGTTAATAGCCTTAAATTAATAGAAAATAGAACTTAATTTTCTCTAAGCAAGAATGAAAATGCTTTGGTGATAAATTTTGGAACAACCAAATTTGAATTTAAGGACAATAACTCAGACTGGCTTGTGGATGCCAAATATGAGAGGGAAGAAGTTAGAAGCAGGCTATCAGATAGGAGATATTGAAGTAACCATAACCACATTAATGGGAAATGGTGAGGACTAAGGAGTCTCCTAGGCTGCAGTCCATGGGGTCGCTAAGAGTCAGACATGACTGAGTGACTTCACTTTCACTCTTCACTTTCATGCATCGGAGAAGAAAATAGCAACCCACTCCAGTGTTCTTGCCTAGAGAATCCCAGGGATGAGGGAGCCTGATGGGCTGCCGTTTAGGGGGTTGCAGAGCCAGACACAACTGAAGTGACTTTGCAGCAGCAGCAGCAAGGATAGTCTATAGAAAATTA
Organism: Nanger dama; assembly: GCA_917880005.1. Classification (NCBI taxonomy): domain Eukaryota; kingdom Metazoa; phylum Chordata; class Mammalia; order Artiodactyla; family Bovidae; genus Nanger; species Nanger dama. The sequence goes on along the minus strand of CAKJTW010000025.1, from coordinate 19,588,246 downwards.
AATGGTTACAGGAATTGTGGAATGATAAAAAGAGATGCAAAGGCAATTTAATAAATAGCATTAACAGACCTTGGTAACTAATTAATTTTATGTGAAGCAAAAGGGTTAATGACAATTTCTGCATTATATCCTTTTTTGTGGAGTAAGCTGTGATAAATACTTGACATCTGAATAGATTTTATGCAAACAACTCACATCACTTTATTATTTTCTCTGTTGTGAAAATTTTTAAATAGTGGTCTTTTATAGAATGTAAGTCCTGATTTAAACATGGCATTGTTCAGGTATTAAAGGTGGTTATTTTAGAGAGAGTGTTTTCCAAAATATATTATTTTCCAAACATCAATGGAAAGTACACACACATACATATACAAATGCTCATATAAAATAATTTACCCCAGAGTTTATATAAATTAATATTTCTGTTAAATGTAAGAAAAAGATGAAAACATTTATTTATTTTTTCTCATCATTATGTAATAATCGGCTTTAAGAAACTGGGAGGACTGTAGGAAGTTGTAGGAAAGACTCTCTGATATGTTAATATACCAGGTTGCCTTTGTGTTCCAGTGCCCTATTGACATATCCAGAATATTTCAAAGTCAAATGAATTTGGTAAATTCAGTCTATCGGAGTATATTCAGATAATGCATAGCTGATTTAAAAGAGTGTTCTACTAGTAGTGACTAATGGATCAATTTGACCAGCAGAATTGTGCTTCCAATTATTTATTATTTATTTTTAATTCATGAATTATTTAAAAACCTACTACGGATCAGCAAAGAGCTGACTCAATATAAAAGACCATAATGCTCGGAAACTGAAAGCAGGAGGAGAAGATGACAGAGTTGGATGGCATCACAGACTCAACGAACATAAGTTTGAGCAAGGTCCGCGAGATGGTAAAGGACAAGGAAACCTGGTGTGTTCCAGTGCATGGAACTGGATACCACTGAGCAACTGAACAACAATGGATCAGGCAATGTTTTAGAAATATAAAGAGGGATAAAATGTAGTTGAAGTTTAGGAATCAACTTGAGCTGGAAAAGAGAACTAATATTCATATAATTATAGGAAAGTTATAATAAATAAAAGAGAAGAAAATAAATTGCAATGAGAAGCGAACAAAGTATTGTTTGATTTTGCTTTGAGAAATATTTGTGGCTTTAAGGGCCACAAGAACTAAAGAGCCTTTTGGTAGGGCTGGTAAAGTTCAATTTGATATTAAGGTAAACTAAAAGGGCTAAAATATACAATCTGTAACTTTTCACCTTTTACCACTGTTCCAAGACACTTGTTTTCCCTTTCCTTTCATAATTTTTTCAAGATTATATATTCACCAGCTTCCTGATACTTAACTTGTCCAAAGTGAACTATAAGCAGTAGTGTGGTGTACCAACAGATAGAGTACTTATGTTGGAGGCAGGTTGTGGGTAAATAATAAACTCGATAATATATTTAAAATATCTAGCTGACACTTTAGACACTTATAGGCAAAGATTATGACTATTTTCATCTCCATCAGAGTCATTCTACTTTCAAATTAATAGCTATACACATGCTTCCATACCACCATCATGCTTATTCTTAATGCAAAACGTGCATTTTTAGTATTTTCGCTCAATTCATTTCTAATAATAATTTCCTAACTTCTACTAATGTTTTCTTACTTTAAATTAAGACTGCCAGGAGAAATATCAACAACCTCACATAGGCAGATGATACCACTCTAATGGCAGAAAATGAAGAACTAAAGAGCCTCTTGATTAGGGTAAAAAGGAGAGTGAAAAAGTTGGCTTGAAACTCAACATGAAAAAAACTAAGATCATGGTATCTGGTTCCATCTTCACAGCAAATGTGTGTGTGTGTGTGTGTGTGTGTGTGTGTGTGTGTGTGTGTAAATCATTTCAGTCATGTCCAACTCTTTGTGATGCTGTGCACTGAAATCCACCAGGTTCCTCTGTCCATGGCATTCCCCAGGCAAGAATACAGAAACAGGTTGCCATTTCTTTCTCCAGGGGATCTTCCAGACCCAGAGATAAAACCTGCATCTTTTATGTCTCCTGCATTGGCAAGTGGGTTCTTTACCACGAGTGCCACCTGGCAAATAAAAGGGGAGAAAGTGGAGGCAGTGACAAATTTCATTTATAGGGCTCCAAAATCACCACAGATGGTGACTGCAGCCACAAAATTAAAGGTACTTTCTTATTGGAAGAAAAGCTATCACAAATATAGAAAGCATATTAAAAAGCAGTGATATCACTTTGCCAACAGAGGTCCAAATAGTCAAAGCTATGATTTTTACAGTAGTCGTGTATCGATGTGAGAGTTGGACTATAAAGAAGGCTGAACACCAAAGAATTGATGCTTTCAAGTTGTGCTGCTGTAGAAGATTCGTGAGAGTCCTTTGGACAGCAAGGAGATTGAACCAGTCAATCCTACAGAAATCAATCCTGAATATTCACTAGAAGGACCAATGCTGAAGGTGAACCTCCAATAATTTGCCCAAATGGTGTGAAGACCCAACTGGTATGAGGACCCTGGTACTGGGAAACACTGAATGCAAACACAGAAAAAGTTACCAGAGGATGAGATAGATATATGGTATCATCAACACAATGGACATGAATTTGAACAAACTCTAGGAGATAGTGGAGATCAGAGGAGCCTGGTGTGCTGCAGTCCATGGGGTTGTAAAGAATCAGACATAACTAAGTGACTGAACAACAATAACAGTACTATAATAAGCTGCTTAATAAAAACTTCTAATTCAATATAGGTGTCAAGTAGTTAGGATTCACATAGAATAGAAAATTCACAGGGTTCAAATGAAGAGAATTCAGTGAAGGATTTGGGCAGGTTTTCAGGAAAGAATGAGGTAGACTGCATCATCCAAAAGTAATAGGAATGAGAAACTTACTACTTTTAAGGCCAATGTGTTGGAATATTATTCTACCTCAGTAACACCTGAAATCTTGGAGACTGGGGCCATCTGTTAGAAGTCATAGTCAACTGGCAGATTTATGCACTAGGAAGCTGATCTGGAGAAACTTCTCTTCTCCTCACACCTCTTACTCTCTGATTTTTGCTAGTGTTTCCCATTGAGTAAACAAATCATAGACAGCTGACAAGGGGCCCAAGTGATAAAGCAAGCTGGAATTATCCTTCTCAGGCACAGAGTAGGGTAGAAAAAATGAGCATGGATCAGAATGGCAGAATGAGAGAGAATAATCACCAATAGCAATGTGATGAACATTTTTGCTACTGTTTTTCTGAAGTGTTCATTACTCTCTAACATTCCTCTGGGTAACTAGCATTATATAGCTATTTAAAGCAACTCTATGAAGTTATGATTATTTTTACCTTCTGGTGAGGAAACTGAGGGACAAAAACTAAGAAATTAATTCAAATTTATGTAGCTTTTTAGCTAGTGCATTCCTAGATAAATTTTCCTTCTCTCCAGGCCTAAATTTTATTTGAATAATCTAAGTGAACAAAAGTCTTCTCTGGTGGCTCAGATGGTGAAGAATCCACCTACAATTCAGGAGATCTGGGTTCGAGTCCTCAGTTGGGAAGATACCCTTAAGGAGGAAATGGCAACTCACTACAGTATTCTTGCTTGGAGAATCCAATGGACAGAGGAGCCTGGTAGGCTATAGTCCATGGGTCTCAAAGATTTGGACATGCCTGAGCAATTCACATAGAATTCAAAATTGAACAAAAGTGAAGAATGCAAAGAAATAGAGGACAGCAATAGAATGGGAAAGGCTAGAGATCTCTTCAAGAAAATGAAAGCTACTAATGGAACATTTCATGCAGAGATGGGCACAATAAAGAACAGAAATGGTATGGACCTAATAGAAGATATTAAGAAGAAGTGGCAAAAAAACACACACAAAAAACAGAACTATAAAAAGATGTTAATGACCCAGATAACCATGATGCTGTGATCATTTACCTAGAGTCAAACATCCTGAAGTGCAAAGTCAAGTGGGCCTTAGGAAGCATTACTGTGAACAAAGTTAGTAGGGGTGACAGAATTCCAGCTGAGCTATTTCACATCCTAATAGATGATGCTGTTAAAGTGCTGCACTCAATATGTCAGCAAATATGGAAAAATTGGCAGTGGTCACAGGACTGGAAAAGGTCAGTTTGCATTCCAGTCCCAAAGAAAAGCAATGGGCAATGCCCCCAAAAATTCACACTAACACATGATTGCACTCATTTCACATGTTAGCAAGGTAATGCTCAAAATCTTCCAAGCCAGGCTTTAACAGTATGTGAACTGAGAACTTCCAGATGTACAAGCTGGATCTGGAAAAGGCAGAGGAATGACCAAATTGCCAATAGATCATATAAAAAATAAGAGAATTCCAGAAAAAAATATCTACTTTTGCTTCGTTGACTATGCTAAAGACTTTGACTGTGTAAATCACAACAAATTGTGGAAAATTCTTAAAGAGATAGGAAAACCAGGGCACCATACCTGTCTCCTGAGAAACCTGTATGCAGGTCAAGAAGCAACAGTTAGAACTGGGCATGAAATAACAGACTGATTCCATATTGGGAAAGGAGTACTGTAAAATGTCAAGGCTGTATATCGTCACCTTACTTATTTAACTTATATGCAGAGTGCATCATATGAAATGCTGGCCTGGGTGAAGCACAAGTTGGACTCAAGGTTTCTGGCAGAAATTCCAATAACCTCAGATATGCAGATGATAGCACCTTTATGGCAGAAAGCAAAGAGGAATAAAGAGCCTCTTGATGAAGGTGAAAGAGAAGAGTGAAAAAACTGGCTTAAAACTCAGCATTCAAAAACTAAGATCATGGCATCTGGTCCCTTAACTTTATGGTAAATAGATGGGGAAACAACAGAAACAGTGACAGACTTTATTTTCTCAGGCTCCAAAATCACTGTGCATGGTGACTGCCACCATGAAATTAAAAGATGCTTTCTCCTTGGAAGAAAAACTTTAACAAACCTAAACAGCATATTAAAAAACACACATTACTTTGCTGACAAAGGTCCGTGTAGTTAAAGCTATAATTTTTCCAGTATTCATGTATGGATGTGAGAGTTGTACCATAAAGACAACTGAGTGCCAAAGAATTGGTGCTTTTGAACTGTGATGTTGGAGATGACTCTTGAGAGTCCCTTGGACTGCAAAGAGATTAAACCAATCAATTCTAAAGGAAATCAACTCTGAATATTTATTGGAAAGACTGATGTTGAAGCTGAAGCTCCAATACTTTGGCCACTAGATGTGAAGAACCAACTCATTAGAAAAGACCCCCATGCTGGGAAAGATTGAAGGCAGGAGGAGAAGTCTACAGCAGAGGATGAAATGATTGGATGGCATTGCTGACTCAATGGACTTTTGAGCAAACTCTGGGAGATGGTGAAAGACAGGGAAGCCTTGCATGCTGCAGTTCATGGGGTCATAAGGAGTTGGATATGACTGAGAGACTGAACAACCACAAAATGTAAAATTTTAGAAAACAGAAGTTGAGGATGGCAGTGACTTAGAATTTTAATGCAGAATTGTATTGAATATTGTAAACTGAGGAGATTTACAAGTGAACCTCAACAATGCAACGTGTTTTTTTTTTGAAGGTCATTTTGTAAAAGACCAATCCAGGACAAGTTTCTGCTTTATTTTCTTTCCCTTTTTACTTTCAAATAGCCTATATTTGTAAATTAAGAAGCTGCTTTAAAAAAAAAAACACTAATCAGGTATACCTGATTTAGTGTTACAAAGAGTAGTGATGTTAAAGTTTTAAATTCACTTTTTATTTCTATTTCAGGAAATTGCTTTTTTTTGTCTCAATTAATACCTTCAAAACTGTGTATTCATAAATATAGCACAAACACATCTCAGGTGTATGACAGTACTTTACTGGGATCAATCATTTAGCATAACAGCAGATAGTAGCAAAATCTATGTCTTGAATTATATTCTTATGACTTGTGAAAATATGTCTTATTAATCAAATGACAAATCTTTCTATTCATTTCTTTCCCTTTTTCTAATGTTTTATTTTTCATATTTTTAATTCTTGGTGTCCACAAGTTACTTAAGAACTTCCATACTTGAATTAAAAAAAAAAAAAAAACTAAACTAAAATTACAATGGGATACTTAGGCTTTTATTTTCATTTTAAATATTTTATTCACTTTCAGGTTTTAAAAGAGGAACAAATTCACTGCATTAAATTTATAAAATAAAAATGTAAATATATATATATATATATATATATATACACACACACACACACACTAAACATTTAAGAATCAGCTTACAGAGAATGTCTACTCAGTGATAGTAACTTATCAAGGATGATTGATTGCACTAATGGCTGCAACTGATGGTCTCCCAGTAAATACACTTTTTGCCAGGGAATATTTTAGGTATCTTTGCTCTTTACTGAGTCTTTCTTTGAGATGGACTGTGACCTGCTTTCCTCAACAGAATGCAGTAGAGGAGATGATATGCCTGCCTGAGTCTCTACCTCGAGAAATCCTGAGGACTTCTTTCCTGTCCCTTGAACTCCTGCCTTTTCCATCACATGGACACACTGATCTGCTGCAGGAGGAGACATTATGTAAATCAGAGCTGTACTGCCCAGATATTTGGCATGCCCAGCCCAAGCCCCAGACACATAAGAAAGCTCAATAAATGCAACCAAGATGGCTTAGCAGCTGAACATTAAGGCATATGCCCAACCAAGAGCTGAAGAATCACCAGCTGACCCTTTTATTCCTCCAAATCTGAAGTGTAATAAGTACTTACTGTTTTAAGACATTGGTTTTTGTCATTGGATACACATATTAATGGGAATTCCCTGGTGACTCAGATGACCACCTGATGCAAAGAACTGACTCACTGGAAAAGACCCTGAATCTGAGAAAGATTGAGGGCAGGAGGAGGAGATGACAGAGGATGAGATTGTTGGATAGCATCACTGACTCAATGGACTTGACTTTGAGCAAACTCTAGGAGACAGAGAAGGACACGGAAGTCTGGCATGCTGCAGTCCACAGGGTTACAATGAGTCAGATACAACTTAGTGACTGAACAACAGTACATATTATTATATTTATATCTACATAAACATTTGAGTTTCCCTGGTGGCTCAGTGGTAAAGAATCTGCCTGCCATTGCAAGAGACATGGGTACAATCCCTGGGTCAGAAAGATCCCCTGGAGAAGGAAATACTTCTTTCTTCATTCTGAAAGAAAGTGAAGCAATCCACTGGAGCAATGCACTCCAGTATTTCTTGCTCAGGAAATCCAATGGACAGAGTAGCCTGGTGGGCTACAGTCCATGGGATTCCAAAAGAGTCAAACAGGACTTAGCAACTAAACAACAATAATGTTTACATGCACATTCACCATATCTACTTCCTATATGCATGTTTATTTATATCTTTAACAGTAATAATAATAATAATCACTAAACAACTATTTCACTGAGTGCCTTCTATTGTTCTACACTTATGTAGTTGTTTTACATATCATTTTAAATTACAATAAACTAATGAAAGACTTATTATTACTTTCATTTCACAAATGAGAAAACAGTGATTCTGAGAAGTAAAGAGACTTCTAGGTTATTTCCATTTACCAACTACTGCCTCCACTTTTGCTGGAGACTCCCTGATAATACTACTCTGACTCACCAATAGCAGTGCTCACTGTACTGGTCCATGCTGACCCTGCCACTTTCTGTTCTCTCACCGATAAACCACCGAGTCAAGACTCTCTCACTTTGTTGGTAGCTAAGCTAGAGAATTGTTTCCATTCCCAGTGTCATTGCTAACATAGATTTTGACACTACTGACCTCACAACTCTAATGAAGGCTTCTCCTAAATTCAATAACATCTGATTCCACCAGATCTGAACTGGAGATAAAGTTACTTTTCTAGAATCAGATCTTTTCCACACTTGGAAACGCTATTGATATTACTAATCAAGTTCCTCTTGGCCAGAGACTTTTGAGACAAACATCAATCTTCTACTCTTTAATTTCTTCAAAGTGAAAAGAGATAATTCTGGCTGCATCACCTTAAATTTTGTAGTATGTATATACAGCAGAATGTCCTGGATCCAAACTGTAGGAGTAACAGACACTATTTTATTGGACATAAAGCAGGTATTTTTTTTCACCCTGGTTCAACTTTTTACTATTAACCTGAATTGGAACTATATCCTAAGAACAAGGTATGCAATACATGAAATTGATACTTGGTATGACTAACCTTTTGGAAATTCAAACCTTAAGTCAGGAAACTCTAAGCATGCTACAGTGCCCCCAAGCAGGAAACATGTCTATGTATGCCAGCATTTTATTTATTTTAACATTTTTTTCTCATGAGGCTTTTCAGTTGTCTTGTGTAACTGTAGATGAAAGTTAACTACCTTGAAGAAGAAATACCACCTCACTTCAAAAATGAAGCTTGATAGAATGATGTAATGAAAACAAAAATCACCTAGAAGTCTATACCTACTTATACACATTGTTAACCTCTTTCTATCCCCTTTTATGTATCTCCTTCTAAACATATTCATTTTAACAATATTAGTCTATCAAAAAATAGTGCCCATAACAAGTGGGGCACTAGCAATGGAAGTGTAGTAGTAAATGAGCGTTTCCCTTGCTTCATGCACCTTCTACTCTAGTAAGGGATAATATGCTTGTTAACAAATTAGCAAATGAGAAAACATCAGATGCTAAAATGTTCCATGTAGAGGTAAATCGTGTAATGTCATTGTGCATGACCAGAGGAGCATGATGCTTCACTAGCTTCAAGAAAGTCTTCAGAAAAGGTGTTATTTTGGGTAATTATGCATTTCATTATATTAGAATGCAAGTGTATTTTAAAAAACTGAGTCATGTAAAACAATAAATAGTATACATATGGCATATTTGCAGTTATGAAGTATTAAAAATGAACCCTTATGAACCCTCGGCTTATTTAAGAAAAAAAAGTAAAATTATTCCTTTTGGTTTCTATTTCAGTTTGCTGCTATTTTCTCACCTTGGCTAATACCTTCAGATCTGTGTTACTGATACAAGGGCATAGAGATCTCAGAGGTATAAAGGTGCTTGGCTGGGACTTATTGCACACTTCTGATTTCCTAGATTTCTTTCTTACCTGCTTACATTGTTTAACTAATTATTCTAGTCACCCCATGATATCCAGTCTCAACTCCCATTACCCACTGTATAATCCTGTGAAAAAACCTCAGTCTTGGTTAAATCCGATTCTCTGTCATTAACAGCTATATCTGTGGTTGGAATAAAACAAACCACCATGTATCACGGTCTAACTTTTAAGTCACAATAATAAGTTTACAGTGCCTGAAATGCTGACAAAAAATTATGATCTATTTCTCTAGTCCACCCCTGTTCTTCCTCATTCTGTCTCAGTGAGTTCATATCTTGTCTTCTCTGATTAGACGTCTCCCATGGCCTCTCTGATACTTACTCTTTGTTGATGACATTACCTCCATTTCATTGAGAAAACAGAAATAATCAGAAAAGGTAGTTCTCAAAAGACATGGCACCATATCAACTTACCTGTGGACATTAGTGTCCAAATACTTTCCCATTTATTACTGTGAATGAACTGGGCTTTATGGCCAAGGTCAGCCCATCCACCCATGCAGCAGATCACATCTCCTGTCATCATTCTCTTTTCAGCTCATAGCTTTCATTTTTTTCTTATCACTTGAGCATCTAGCAACAACACAAAAACTACATTTGTGTGGGGCCCCAAAGTGTAATGACTTGTCTGCTCTCAAAGCCCCAGTGTATCTAATCTTTCATTCTTCTAGAAGTGAAACCCTTACACGTGATCTTTCAACATTTTTCTTTTTTTAATTCCCAAAAACATGGCTTGTAAAAAGCTCTCTACTATTATGTAAGATAACAATTGTCACATCCATATCTTTTTGGGTAAACATCCATAGTTCCTAGTGATAAAATAATTGAGCCACTGGTTAGTCACATTTTCACCGCTTTTCATATATTTTGTCAAGTCAACTTACATAAAAGCTGCAACAATTTCTTTCTTTCTTTATTTATTTAATTTTACTGATTCACATACTTTAGTTTCCTCCTTTTGACTTTTAGGTTAATAATTTTATATAATCAGTATGTCAGAGAAAAAAAGATAAGCCAGTCAAACATACTTAATGTAGACATGAGGGAACCAAGGACTCCCTTTTTGTCTTTTAACCTTCATACTGGCTTATTTAAATGGTTGATCCACTGCCTTTTTGTATATTTGCCTTTTCTGTCAGTATTTTCTTATATTTGTTATAGTCTTTCATTTTCACTTAAAGAAGAAGCTTTAACCATTTTTGTTACTGTGGTTTAGTGGTTGTAAACTCTTATTTTTGCTTGTCTAGGAAAGTTTTTATCTTTCCTTTAATTCTGAAGGAAAAACTTGCTGGTAGGGTATCCTAGTTTGAGATTGCTTTTTTTTTTTTTTCTTTTTAGCAGTTTAAGAATATCATCCCACTCTTTTTGGTCAGGAAAAAACTGTTGATAACCTTTGCAGAGGGTAGGGGTGGGGGGAGCACCCCTTGTATATGACTCTTTTATTTTCTCTTGCTGTTTTAAAAATTCTCTCTTTAGCTTTTGCCATTTGAATTGAGGTATGTCTTGGTGTGAATCTGTTTGGGTTCATCTTGCTTGGGACTCTGTTCTTCCTGGACCTAACTATCTACTGTTTTCTTCAGGTGTTGGAGGTTTCAGCCTAAATAGTATCAAATATATTTTCTGTCCATTTCTCCTTCTGAAACCCTATAATGCTAAGTTAGTACACTTGTTGTTTCAGAGGGCCCTTAAACTATGCTCATTATTCATTCTTCTATATAATACTCTGATTCCTTCCAGTGTTTTTCACTTCAGTTACTGTATTACTTATCTGATTGGTTCTTTATATTTTCTAGTTCTTGTTAAAATTCTGACTGTGTTCCTCTATTCTTTTCCTGAGTCAGTGAGCATTTTTATTACTATTTCTTTGCCATATTTTCACCTGGTAAATTATTTACCTCCATTTCATTAGAATATTTTAATCTGCATTATTTTTTTCATCTGAAGCGTATTCCTTTTTGTTCTTATTTTGTGTGATTTTTTTCCATCTCTATAAACTAGGCAAAACAGTTACCTATCCCAGTCTTGAAAGTGTGTCCTCATGTGGGATTATACTAATGCAATCTACTTTGATGGGAGAGTTGGATATGAAATGAGCAGAGCCAGGCCACATCTTCTCCTTGGGTTCAATAATGGCCACTGTTGTTGTGGGCGATATGGTTGGAGCAGAGGATTTAGAACCAGAGCCAGGTACAAGTCAAGGCTTCCACTTGGTTCAGTGTGGTTGCAGCCCTACTAGGGGGCAGAGAAGGGTTTAAGGGGGCTAGAGCAGGAGCCCCAAGGTAATTAGGCTTCTCCCAGCATAGTAGCAGTCTCCATCTTGGTTGGAGGCATAGTGGGGACTCAAAGGCTGGAAGATACACCTCTGAGCTGGCTCCACTTTCTTCCAGCTATGTGCATGTGTCTTGGTTAAAGGCTGGGTTGAAGCTCAAGTTACTGAAGTGCATTTCCATACTGGTTTTGCACTTCTCCGACTGAAGATCAGCCCTGGAATTTCTTTGGAAGGAATGATGCTAATGAAACTCCAGTACTTTGGCCACCTCATGCAAAGAGTTGATTCACTGGAAAAGACTCTGGTGCTGGGAGGGATTAGGGGCAGGAGAAGGGGACGACAGAGAATGAGATGGCTGGATGGCATCACTGACTCGATGGATGTGAATCTGGGTGAACTCCGGGAGATGGTGATGGTCAGGGAGGCCTGGCGTGCTGCAATGCATGGGGTCACAAAGAGTCGGACACGACTGAGCGACTGAACTGAACTGAACTGAAGTGTAAATGCATGCACATGTGGTGACAAGGGTGATCTCTGCCTTTGTAGGGAATGGCACTGTAGCAGGAGGAGCTAGAGCAGGAGTCTGGGCGGTGACTGAGGAATGCGCTGGGATGGTCCTGGCAGGCTGACTGAAGCAAGTTTCAAGTTGTTGCTTCTGCACTAGGATGGGGAGCAAGCAAGTTTATGCACGTGCTTTGCAAGAGCAGTCTGCTCCTTCCAAATTGTTGGTAAGACCCTCTAGTTTTCAAACAAGCTAAGGGAGCTCATCTTCAAGTGTTAGACCCCAGGACCAGGGTACCTAGTATGGGACAAACTTCTCACTCCCTATTGAGGATTCCTGAGCCTTTTTCTTGTTATATATATATATAATCAGAACTTGTTTTTAATTTTCTGTTTATTTCAAGAATTACCTTAGACTATCTTTTAAAAATATGGTTTCCCAGTGCTTATTTGATGAATTTTTAAAAACATATTTCTAGTTTTTATCAGATATATGGCCTACATAATTTCTATCTCATGTAATTTATGGAGTCATTATATTTATGATATTTTAATTATATCAGTGTGGTGATAAAAAGGTTTACAAAATAAAGCAAATATCTCAACATGTTTATTAATCATAACATCTGTATTTATGTTTGTGTACACGTGAGCTATTCCTCCTATCTTTATTCTGCTTCTATCAGCTTCTCCATGACTTCTTGAGTTGTCCTCTATAATTTCAAGAGCTCAGCACACACATTTTTATCTCTTATCTTTTTGTAATGGACTATAAACTTTATAAATATAAATTATTTTCTTCCAATTTAATACTTTTTACTTCAAATTCTACTTTGCCAAACTCGAATTGTGTGACCACTGCTTTGTTTATTTGTAAATTTATTTATGTAAAATTATTTTCTGAAGTTTTAGTTCAAGTTGTTATTAATGTATTGATATGCTTTTTAAAAAGTGGCTTTTAAAAATATTTTTTATAAACACATGTTCCTACAAGCTGTACATATAACTTGAGTTTACATACCAAGGTCCAAAATTTAGTCAGATGGCTACATATGTAGCGTCTATGACAACGGACTAGACATGGGGTCTCTAACTGGGTGTTCATTGTCTGTTTAAAATGCCAGCAGGAGATGAGACTGATGAGAATGAATACTGGGGCATAATAAATAAAACTGACAATTACATTAGTTACACAATGGATAATTACTCTACCACAAATAATACTCTGTGCTTCCTAGATGATTTTGCCTTTCCTGTCCCCCTCAAATATCTTTTATTTTCTTAAACTTATTCTTGAACAAAACTGTACCTGAGTATGGTTTTGTCTACAGAAAGGGAGTAAAGATTGTTCTTGACCTAGAAGTCAGGAGTAGATTGTTCTTGACCTAGAAGTCAGTTCTAAGTAACTAGAATTTGGGACGCAGATATACAACTGGAAATAATATTCCTAATTTAAATTTTAAGCTTTAACATATATGAGGCCATATACTCTTAACAAGTTTTTTGACTTTGACTCAACTGAATTCACGAAAACAATAATTCACAGCAACTACTGTTAAACAGTCCCCATTTCCTCCTCCAGGGGATTTTCCCAACTCAAGGATCAAACTCGCATTGCCTGCATCTTCTACTTTGGCAGGCGGATTCTTTACCACTGAGCCACCTGGGAAGCCCTCTGATAGTAATTACTACCTATAAAACTACTAAAATCTGGTAATTATTTTTCTGGTAATAATTACTACTTATAAACTACTATCATCTAGGATGAAACATCTCTGAGATATTTGGAAAAAACAATGGTAAGATAAATTGTTTCCTGGTTGCTGCAAGTATCATTGCTTAAGTATTTCAGTCTCATTTTCTAAGGCAGGAAGCAGGTAGAGAAAGAAATATGAAACAAAAGACATCATGTGTCTCATGGAAATTATCATTTCCAATTCATACTCTTGAACACGTTATTTCATCTCTTTCAGTTTGAAGTTCTATGTGTGGATGATAAAAGTTGCTACAAATATGAACTCTAGCATAATTGTATGCTATTTGATTACATGTTTTAATAAATTAGAAACACTAAAAGGATTGAATCACCAAGGGTGGCTCTAAGTAGGTATGCTATGCTATGCTATGCTAGCTAAGTCACTTCAGTTGTGTCTGATTCTTTGTGACCCCTCAGACTGTAGCCCACCAGGATCCTCTGTCCATGGGATTCTCCAGGCAAGAACACTGGAGTGGGTTGCCATTTCCTTCTCCAGGCTAAGTAGGTATGGAGGCTAATAAACAGTGTAAATTATCATTAGCAGGAGAAGTAACTCATGTAATGAAAACCATAGAAAGATTTAATGAGAATATACTCTGTATCAAGTGATGCATTTGGCACTTTGTAAAATATGAGTGTTACAGACTTTATTTTCTTGGACTCCAAAATCACTGTAGATGGTGACTGCAGCCATGAAATTAAAAGACACTTGCTCCCTGGAAGAAAAGCTTTGACAAACCTAAACAGCATCTGAAAAAGCAGAGTCATTACTTTGTAACAAAAGTCCATCTAGTCAAAGCTATGGTTTTTCCAGTAGTCAAGTATGGATGTGAGTTGGACCACAAGGAAAGCTGAGGGCTGAAGAATTGCTGCTTTTGAACTGTGGTGTTGGAGAAGATTCTTGAGAGTCCCTTGGACAGCAAGGAGATCAAGGCAGTCAATCCTAAAGGAAATCAGTCCTGAATATTTATTGGAAGGACTGACGCTGACGCCGAAGCTCAGTACTTTGGCCACCTGATGTGAAGTAGGGGCTCACTGGAAAAGACCTTGATGATGGGAAAGATAGAAGGAAGGAAGAGAAGGGGATGATGGAGGATGAGATGGTTTAATGGTATCACCGACTCTATGGACATGAATTTGAGTAAGCTCCATGACTTGATGATGAACAAGGAAGCCTGGCATGCTTCTGTCTACTGCTGCTGCTGCTGCTGCTGCAAAGTGGGGTCACAAGAGTTGGACATGATTGAGTGACTGAACTGGGTTCATTCATGTAATTAAAAGAAGGGAGAAAATGAGAGAATAGACATGGTAGAGGAAGGCAGAGAAAGGATGGGAAATGACATATTTCTGAGCTTAGAAAGAGATGCAATAGACTAGTTTAAGAGAATATGTAATTAGGAGCTGAAAGGAAATATATGTACATATGGGTTATCTTGAAATATGTATTTAGATCCCTTTCATATCCTTTGAAAGAAATGTTAGACATAAAAAAAAAAAACATTTAGGAAATGCTCTTTAGAAAGTGAGATTTTAGAATACTGATGTACTTCAAGATTGATCCCAATAGAATGCAAGACTGTAAGGGATAATCATGAAGTACTTGATTACATAAAGCAGTGATTATTTCTTGCTGTGGGATTTGCAGAAAGTTTGTGAAAAGTGTTTGAGAAAGTTGGGCAGGATTTGCATAGACACAGTTGTAAATAAGAAGCTATTCCAATACAGGGGCTACTTGGACTAGCACTGATTTTGAAGACCTGGTAACCAACCATTTCCATTAGAGACATAAATGTATTTATATATTAGTTATTTTATCTTGAACGCTTGATTAGGTTTACTAAAGGTTTTTTTCTTTTCACTTCTAATTATATTTGTTATATTTAGACAAATGATCTTAGTTGCTAGAGGCAATCTTTATTTTAAATAGATTGCATATTTAAGTCGGGCTACAAGAATAGAGTTAGCATAAACTTGTTAAGTTTATTTGTAGAGTAGTGTACTGATCAATTTAAAGTTGGTGTGTTCATATACAGCTTAAGGGAGCAATTTCATTACCCAGTTGATATGTCTTATGGTGGTTTAACTGGACAAACACACTTGCTAAAACAAGCACTTTATATAAGTTTGTCGCTATCATAAATTTGAGTTGATGTCTCTATTTCTGGGAGATTAAATAACAAATTGTGGAACTACTGATTATCACACTGATTGTAAACAGAAAGAATTATAATTATGACAAACACAAACAGCAAATGTAACCTTAAAACTTAAAAAGTGCATTACTGGAAACTAGATAGTTTCTGCATGATATTCGTATGTTCATTATACTCTATGATCTCAGAATTATATATGATCTCCAAAGTGTTTATCTTTACCTAATTGAGATATTTAATAAATAGCCCATAATTTAAAGTCACATAATAGATTTATTCTTCAATATTACTAAAATAATTGGTTGACTACATAGGAAGAAGAAAAGAAAGAATAGATAGAACAAAAGGAAAGGAAGGAAAGAAGGGAGAAAGGAAGGAAGGGAAGAGGAAATGAAGAAAGACAGATGGGCTCCACTATTTGGTACATAGTAATCTTCCATATAAGATAAAATTTGTGCTTATATTTATTTTAACTATGACTAAATAAAAATTTTAGCCTTTAGCTTTGGCTAGATGCACTCTATGTTTTATACAATGAGAACAAAATTATATTCTTTTGGCTGTCTCTGAACAAAGCAGAGAAATAATAAGGTCTTTATTAAACTCAATTGTACTTTATAATATGCCCTTTTTATGCCATCACAATTGAAAGCCAATTATTTTTAATAGGAAACAAACAGAATACCTTGAGTATTGCATGTTATTTGGTCACTGAATTTACTGAGAAAAAAAGGTATGAAATATATATTTTATATGATTTTTATATTTTTAATATGATTGCACTCATTTACAATAAACATATAAACAAGTTTTCTCGACTATTTATTTTTGTGAGCTTGTAACAAGGATCCCAGGTTCATAATAAGTAAACTGAAAATTGGCTGAAAATATAGCACTGACCTTTGCAGAAGTAACCAGTGACTAGATCTTAAATATGCTTTAGGGACACTGAAATGTGTGGCATTTTCCTTTTAAAATGTGCTCATTAGGTGTAAAATGATTTCCCTGTGTGTGGGGTATCTGTCTGCTATTCAAATTTGGTATTTCAGGTGAATTAAAAATAAAATAAAACTACTCTAACAAATAGATATATGAATAACTGAATGGATGAAAAATGGCTTCAGATATTATTCTTTTTAGTGAACTTATGTAACTGTAGGTGTGAGGAAGATACAGAAACTTTCTGTTGTAGAAAGTGATAAGATAAACTTTTTGCTATATTATCTATGCTTGTTCAAGAATATTTGAGAAAACTGGAGTGGCATGATTTATTGGTATACAACAAATGTTTTCTCTAGTGAACAGGTTATAAAGTGATTCATGTGATTTTTAAAAAGAAATTTAAATCAGGAGCACCAACCATATTGAGCAGAACTAAAAATATTATTGTAGCATGATAATGCACAATTAGAAACTGATGGACGGTTGTAGCATTTTGAAGTTTTGTTTGAAGAGGAGAGTTTATGCATTGCTTTTGCTCATTCCTATTCTACTGAAGGCAATTACTTGGTGAAGACCACACCTTAGAGTTTGTGGCAGCCATGAAAATATGCCTCTGAGATCTCTCACTGCAGAAAGTGCAATTGACTAATGGCCCTAGCTGCTGTGGTTTGAAATTCATCACCACATTCATGCCAAAATTATTGCCTCTCCTAGTCAGTGTTTGAAAATGGATGAAAAACTTCAAGTCTTTCTAGGAGATACAGAGCTACTATGATGGGCAACTTTGACTCTAGAACACCTGAAAACCTTGCTGAATCATCTTTACAACTGCACTGCAGTCTCAGATGCTTCCACTCAACTTTCCTTGTTTTCTTTTTCCTTCAATCCATCATACCTGAAGTGCTTTGCTTTCTGATAGCCCTCTCAGTTTCTTAGGACCCTTCTTCTTCTCTTTTGAGTGTTCTTGTTCTCTGCAAAAAGCAAAACAAACAAACAAACAAGCAAAAAAAAAAAAACCAAAAAAACCTTCATGTTTAATCTTGTCTTAGTGTCTTCTACCTACATAACCTGACTAACTCAAGGCAAACATAACATTTTATATGCCCTCGGTTAAACTTGGGTTTCTGGGTTACACCAGCTTGATACCACTGTAACTAACAGAAATATAGACAAAGCCATTATTCTTGGGGTTATTCTATCCACTCATTCTTTCCTACATCCTTCTGCCCTTGGTCAATAAAAGGTCAAAGGGCAGTGCATTTGCTCAAATATAGATATTCTTTTCTAATGTAATTCCCAATTACAGCCATGAGTATGACCTGACTCTGATACTATTGCAGTTTATCGAGGTCAAGAGGTTTTCACTTCTGATTTTGAATCCAGCCACATTAAGGAGAGTCAGAGGAGACTGATATTGTTTATTGTAACAAAAGGGTAGGTTGAAAGAACAAAGGCACAGAAGGTTTCACTATAGTAGGTCTGAAGATCTTACAGAAGAAGAACCTTACAGCAACATCATTTCAAATAACTTACTAACTGGGCCATCAAGTAGCAGCTTATCTCAATTATTCAGAATATTCTGGTATTCATTAGATATACCAATACTGGGTAGGAGATCTGAGCTATAGTCTTGAGATTGTTAGTAACATCAGGATCCCTAAGTGCTTATCATCAGATATATATCAAAAGATTTTCAAGATGTTGATGTCTGAAAAAACAAAAATAAAGGGCATTATGATTAAGGGCGGGGGAGTTGCTGATTTCTTTGGTATGCTTCTGCCGTTTCTTGTCAAGTGATTAAAACTATCATAAGATGAGGTGGATATGAAAATGTCTTCCTTAGAAAAACTACATGTGATAATATCTTGAAATGTTCTAGTGCCAGCCATTTATGGAACTGTGTTTCACAAAGATTAAACTGCTCATGTTTTTGCAAAGCAGACTGATAGCTGAATTTATTCATTTATTAATTAATTTACTTATTAGCAATATGACTAACAAGTTTTGTGATGAATTCTGCAGTACTATTCAAATCCCTAAAGGATGATGCCATCAAAGTTTTGCATTCATTATGTCAGCAAAACTGGAAGACCCCACAGTGGCCACAGGAGAGGAAAACGTCAATCCTCATCCTAATTCCCAAGAAGGGTAGTACCAAACAATGTCCTAACCATCAGACAGAGTCCACTCATCTCCCATGCTAGTAAGGTCATGCTTAAAATCCTGCATACTAGGCTTTAGCATTATGCAAAACAAAATCTTCCAGATGTTGAAGCTGGGTTAGAAAAGGAGGAGGAACTAGACATCAAATTGCCAACACTCACTGGATTATAGAGAAAGCAAGTGAATTTCAGGAAAACATCTGTTTCTGTTTGATCGACCAGGCTAAACCTTTGACTTTGTGGATCATGACAAACTGTAGAAAGCTCTTAAAGTGATGGGAATACTGGACCATCTTACTTTCTCTCATGGGAAACCTATATACAGGTGGAGAATTAACAGTTAGAGCTCTGTATAGAACAACTGATTGGTTCAAGATCAAGAAAGGGGTATGGCAGGGCTGTCTGCTGTCACCCTATTTGTTTAACCTACACACTGAGCGCAGCACAAGAAATGCCAGGCTGGATGAGCTACAAAGTGGAATTACATAAGTGGGAGAAACATCAACAACCTCAGATATATGGATAATACCACTCTAATGGCAGAAAGTGAAGAGGAACTAGAGAGCCCTTGATGAGGGTGAAGGAGGAGACTGAAAGAGCCAGCTTAAAACTAAATATTAAACAACAACAACAACTAAGATTATGGTGTCCGGGCCAATGACTGCATGGCAAATAGAAGAGGAAAAGGTGGAAGTAGTGGCAGATTTCCTCTTCTTGGGCTCTAAAATCACTGTGGATGGTGACTGTAGCCATGAAATCAAAGGACGATTGCTTCTTGGTAGGAAAGCTATGACAAACCTAGACAGTTTGTTGAAAAGCAGAGACATTACTCTGCTAAAAAGTTCCCTATAGTCAAGGATATGGTCTTCCTAGTGGTCGTGTATGGTTGTGAGAGCTGGACCATAAAGAAGGCATAATGTCAAAGAACTGATGCCTTCGAACTGTAGTGTTGGAGAAAATTCCTGAAAGCCCCTTGGACAGCAAGGAGAACAAACCACTCAATCTTACGGGAGATCAACCCTGAATATTCACTGAAAGGACTGATGTTGAAGCTGAAGCTCCAGTATTTTGGTCACCTGATGCAAACAGCCAACTCATTGGAAAAATCCCTGATGCTGGGAAAGATTGAGGATAGAAGGAGAAGAGGTCATCAGAGGATGAGATGGCTGGATGGTATCACTGATGCAATAAAGATAAACTTGGGCAAACTCCAGGAGATGGTGAGAGACAGGGAGGCCTGGCATGCTGCAGTCCATGGGGTCACAAAGAGACAGACACACTGGGAATAATTCAAAATATATACTGATTGAGTGTGTGCATGCTCAGTCACTTCAGTCCTGTTCAACACTTTATGACCCTATGGACTATAGCCTGGCAGGCTCCTCTGTCCCTGGTATTCTCCAGGAAAAATACTGGAGTGGGTTTCCACGCCTTCCTCCAGAGGATCTTCCTAACCCAGGAATTGAACCTGGGTCTCTTGCATTGTAGGCAGATTCTTTACCACTGAGCCATCAGGGCAGTCCACTTATCAATTAGTATGTACTAAGTAAGGGATTATAATAGGCTAAGGGCTGCAGTAGACAACAAAATTATTCCAGTCATTCTATCAGTCAAGATTTGGTAACAAAATTAATAAAATCTAAAAAGGCAAAGATAAAATTTTTAAATTGCTGAGCCATTTTAGTAATCTATAAAATACAGAATCAATAAATAATTGAATGTTATTTTGAATATATTTATTCAATAGTGATGGTTCATTAATGGCAACAATCATTGTGGCAAAGATAGAGGCTTTTTGATACACTGATGGTCAGTTTCTTCTTGGAATAAATAAAAAGTAATACATCAAAAATTAAAATGGTCAAAGCTTGAATATCACTTGTATTCCATATAGATTCTGAAAACCTGTACTAAAGAAAAGATATTAATCATAGAATAAAACTTTATGTTCTACAGTGCAATGTTTATTATTTTAAAACATAGATTGGAAACATTTTTAGAGTATTAATGCAATACTTGTTATGGAGGATTAGTAAATGTGCAATTCTTCTGCCTTTGAAAATGATGTTTATGGAGAATTTGTAATGTTTAGATTAAGTAAAAAATAATTTAAAATTAAAGTAAAATATCTAAATTAAGTAGAAAAATAAAATCCAAATGTAAAGTTTGTGACAGGGTGAACTTTAAATTTTTGAAATACATATTTAGAACAAGAGAAAAGCACTTAGAAACTTATGTTCACAACCGCTGCTTCTGGGTGAAAAGTTATACATGATTTACTTCTCTTTACCATATTTTGTACTTCCCAAAGTTACATATGGACATCATTTTCATATATAAGTGAAACATTTAAAAAATGGAAAAATATTCTCCAGAAGAGGAAAATTACATTATGTTATCTTGGTTAAAAGCTATAAACTAAACTTGCCTGGAAATTATACCAAAGTAGATTTAAAAAGAAAAAAAGTATAGAAATGATTAAATTTGCTTATCCTTGTACTTATGACTCAAAAAATGTTTATCCATTTTTCCTTACTTTGACAAAATACAAAGGAACATTTATCATATCTGTTTCCTAAGTTAAGCAATATATGATAGGTTTCTAAAACAATCATATCTTTTAAACTTTGACATGTAACATTTCAAGTTCATGTATCACTAGTGATACACATGAAAGTTTTTTTTTTTTTTTTAATGTCTCTTTTAATCTGCAGTGCCATCCATCATTTTCATAGATCCAGGACCTCCAGCAATCTAGGCTGACTGCTTTTGGATTCTGTCATTTTTTTCTCCAGTTAACTTTATTAGTGTTGATCATGCCTGCCTTTACTAAGATTTTGTTGGCTCCTTTAACCTTAGCTTTACTGACCTGGAGTAGACAGCAGCCAGGTGATATCTTGGCTAAACTATACTTTTAGACAATATCTTATGTTCTTAAGAAAAAAAAAAGGCATTACACGAATAAGTTAAGTGAATCTACCACAGGAAGAAAAATAAGGTAATATGAGTAATGTTTCAAACAATTACATGTTTAGTTTAAGGTTAGATTTAGGGAAAATTGCCTTAGTGTGCAATTATATTGGGTATAAAGTTAAACAGAAGGTCAGAATTTAGTAGACAAAAAGATAGAAGCTGAATATATTTATGAGAGTTGGTGAAATTGATGAAACAAAATTATGAAAGAGATAAGAGGATATAGGAATCAGTGCACATGTAGACAGATTGTCCTGGGACAGAAAGAGAAAGAATTGAAAGAGAAGAGAAGAAATTAACAATACATTTAGATGCCAGCAGATTTCTAAATGTAGTTGGGCAGCTAACTTTGTTCATAATTGGTTGTCTTTATGTTCCCTATGAAGAAGGAAGCCATTTAAGTAAAAGGAAAACTAAGTAGATTGAAAATTTGAAGCTGCTGATGACATTCTTATAAGAAAGAAAATGGGTAAATAATGGAGATGGCTAGGGAGAAGATAAGTACTTTCTGAGAATATATTACTGATGTTTGAAGGGAATCAAGATATGGTTTCTCTTTGATGTATGTTGGCATCTTGAATTCATGAAGGACAATGAATTATGTCACTTAATTAAGCTAACATTAGTGTGCAATATGTGATAGATACTTTGCTAAGCACTAAGAAGAACAAATTACAAATAAGATTTGATCTAACATTTCAAGGACCTGCCTAAGCAATACAAAAGTTAGGCATATAGATAATTAAAATGAAAATCAGAAGTGTTATGCATGCATGGCAGTTATTAAGACCATGAGCTTTATCATCATGGTATCTAGATTGAAGAGGAGCTCCATTAGTTTATAGCTCAACTTACTTAAATAGTTCCCTTAAATTGTGTACCTTTTGTTTTCTTAATCTCTAAAATCTGGCTAATAGATGAAATAGCTGGAACATATATGTGAAGCACTTTATGTCTAAAGGTCTATGAAAATATAATTTTCTTCTTTTTAATTCATTTTTTTATTGAAGGATAATTGCTTTACAGAATTTTGTTGTTTTCTGTCAAACCACACCATGAATCAGTCATAGGTATACAAATATCCCCTCCCTTTTGAAACTTCCTCCTATCTCCCACCCCATCCCACCCCTCTTGATTGACACACAGCCCCTGTTTGAGTTTCCTGAGCTATAGATAAAATTTCTGTTGGCCATCTATCTTACATATGGTAATGTAAGTTTCTATGTTACTTTCCCATACATCTCACCTTCTCCTCCCCTCGCCCCAAGTCCATAAGACTATTCTCTAGGTCTGCTTCTCCATTGCTGCCCTGTAAATAAATTCTTCAATACCATTTTTTTTTTTTAGATTCTGTATATATTCATTAGAATATGATACTTATCTTTCTCTTTCTGACTCACTTCACTCTGTATAATAGGTTCTAGGTTCATCTACCTCATCAGAACTCACTCAAACGTGTTTCATTTTATGGCTGCGTAATATTCCATTGTTCTATGTACCACAACTTTATCCATTCACCTGTCAATGGACATCTAGGTTGCTCCTATGTTTTAGCCATTGTAAGTAGGGGATGCAGTGAACAATGGGATACATATGTCTTTTAAAATGTTGGTTTCCTCAAGGTATATACCTACGAGTGAGATTGCTGGGTCATAGGGTAGTTTTATTCCTAATTTTTTAAGGAATCTCCATACCATCTTCCATAGTGGCTGTATCAATTTACATTCCCACCAACAGTGCAAGAGTGTTCCCTTTTCTCCACACCCTCTCCAGCATTTATTGTTTGTAGACTTTGCTGAGGGCCATTCTGATCGATGTGAGGTGATAACTAATTGTAGTTTTGATTTGCATGTCTCTAATAATGAGCGATGTTGAGCATCTTTTCATGTGTTTGTTAGCCATCTGTATTTATTCTTTGGAGAAATGTCTGTATAGCTCTTTTCCCCACTTTTTGATTGGGTTGTTTGTTTTTCATGTACTGAATTGTATAAGCTGCTTGTATACTTTGGAAATTAATCCTTTGTCTGTTGTTTCATTTGCTGTTATTTTCTCCCATTCTGAGGGTTGCCTTTTCACTTTGCTTATAGTTTCCTTTGCTGTGCAAAAGCTTTTAAGTTTAATCAGGTTCACTTGTTTACTTTTGTTTTTCTTTCCTTTGCTGTAGGAGGTCGGTTATAGAGGATCTTGCTGTGATTTATGTCATCAAGTGTTCTGCCTATATTTATTCTAAGAGTTTCATAGTTTATGGTCTTACTTTTAAATCTTTAATCCATTTTGAGTTTATCTTCGTGTATGGTTTTAGGAAATGTTCTAATTACATTATTTTACATGTAGCTGTCCAGTTTTCCCAGCATCACTTACTGAAGAGGCTGTCTTTGCCCCACTGTATATTCTTGCCTCCTTTGTTGTAAATAAGGCATCCATAGGTGCATGGATTTATTTCTGGGCTTTCTGTCTTGCTCCATTGGTCTATAATTATGTTTTTGTGCCAGTACCATACTGTCTTGATGACTGTAGGTTTTTAGTACAGTCTGAAGTAAGGAAGGTTGATTGATCCAGCTCCATTCTTTCTCAAGACTGCTTGGGCTATTCAGGGTCTTTTGTATTTCCATATGAAGTGTGAAGGTTTTTTGTTCTAGTTCTGTGAAAAATGCCATTGGTGATTTGATAGGGATCACCTTAAATCTATAGATTGCATTTGATATTATAGTCATTTTCACAATATCAATTCTTCCTACTCAGAAGCATGGAATATCTCTCCATCTATTTATGTCATCTTTGATTTCTTTCATTAGTGTCTTGTAATTTTTTGTGTACATTTATTTTGTCTCCTTAGATAAGTTTATTCCTAGATATTTAATTCTTTTAGTTGCAATGGTGAATGGGATTGATTCTTTAATTGCTCTTTCTAATTTTTCATTGTTATGATATAGAGATGCAAGTGATTTCTGTGTATTGATTTTGTATCCTGCAACTTTGCTAAATTCAGACTAATTCTAGTAATTTTTTGATACTATCTTTAGGGTTTTCTTTGTACAGTATCATGTCATCTGCAACAGTGAGAGCTTTACTTCTTCTTTTCCGATCGGGATTCCTTTTATTTCTTTTTCTTCTCTGATTGCTATAGCTAGAACTTCTAGAACTATGTTGAATAATAGTGGTGAATGTGGATATCCTTGTCTTGTCCCTGATTTTAGAAGGAATGCTTTCAGTTTTTCACCATTTAGAATAATGTTTGCTAAAGGCTTATCATATATGACCTTTACTATGTTGAGATAGGTTCCTTCTATGCCCATTTGTTGAAGAGTTTTAACCATAAATTGGTGCTGAATTTTGTCAAAGGATTTTTATGCATCTATTGAGATGATCATATGGTTTTTATCTTTCAGTTTTTTAATATGGTCTATCACACTGATTGACTTGTGTATACTGAAGAATCCTTGCATCCCTGGAATAAACCCAACTTGATCATGGTGTATGAGCTTTTTGATGTGTTGCTGAATTTTGTTTGCTTAAATTTTGTTGAGGATTTTTGCGTCTATGTTCTTCAGTGATATTGGCCTATAGTTTTCATTCTTTGTGTTGTCTTTGTCTGATTTTGGTATCAGGGTGATGGTGACCTTGTGGAATGAGTTTGGAACTGTTCATTCCTCTGCAATTTTTTGAAAGAATTTTAGGATAAGCATTAGCTCTTCTCTAAATGTTGGGTTGAATTCTCCTGTGAAACTATCTGGCCCTGGGCTTTTGTTTTTAGGGAGATTTTTGATCATGACTTCAATTTCAATGATTATAATTGGGTTGTTCATAATTTATATTTCTTCCTGGTTCAGTCTTGGAAGATTGAACTTTTCTAAGACCCTGTCCATTTCTTCCAGGTTATCCATTATATTGGCATACAGTTGTTCATAACAGTCTCTTGTAATCCTTTGTATTTCTGCATTGCCTGTTATAACCTCGCCTCTTTCATTTCTAATTTTGTTGATTTGATTCTTCTCTCTTTTTTTTTTTCTTTGATTAGTCTGGCTAAAGGCTTGTCAGTTCTGTTTATCTTCTCAAAGAAACAGCTTTTAGTTTTATTATTTTTTACTATTGTTTCTTTCCTTTCTTTTTCATAAATTTCTGCTCAGATCTTTATGATTTCTTTCCTTCTACTATTTTTTTATTTTGTTATTGTTGTTCTTTATCCAGTTGTTTTCGGTGTAAAGTTAGGTTCTCTATTCAATATTTTTCTTGTTTCTTGAGGTAGAATTGTATAGCTATAAATTTCCTTCTTAGAGCTACTTTTGCTGCATCCCATAGGTCTTCAGTTGTGTTTTCACTGTCATTTGTTTTTAAAAATTTTCTTGATTTCCCTTTTGACTGCTTTAATAACCTGCTGGTTACTTAGAAACGTGTTGTTTAATCTCCATGTGTTTGTGTTTCTTACAGCTTTTTTTTTCTTGTAGTTGATATCTAGTCTCATAGTTTTGTGGTCAGAGAAGATGCTTGATACAATTTCAATTTTCTTAAATTTACTGAGGTTTTATTTGTGACCAAAGGTGTGGTCTATCTTTGAGAATATTCCATATGCACTTGATAAGAAGGTGTTTTCTTCTGCGTTTGGATGGAATGTCCTGAAGATATCAATGAGATCCATCTCATGTAAGTTATCATTTAAGATTTACATTTCCTGGAGAGGGTGTGGAAAAAGGGAATCCTCTTACACTGTTGGTGGGAATGCAAACTTGTACAGCCACCATGGAGAACAGTGTGGAGATTCCTTAAAAATTGCAAATAGAACTGCCTTATGACCCAGCAATCCCACTGCTGGGCATACACACTAAGGAAACCAGAACTGAAAGAGACACATGTACCCCAACATTCATCACAGCACTGTTTATAATAGCCAAGACATGGAAACATCCTAGATGTCCATCAGCAGATGAATGGATAAGAAAGCTGTGGTATATATACACAATGGAGTATTACTCAGCCATTAAAAAGAATACATTTGAATCAGTTCTAATGAGGTGGATGAAACTGGAGCTGATTATACAGAATGAAGTAAGCCAGAAAGAAAAATACCAATACAGTATACTAATGCATATATATGGAATTTAGAAAGATGGTAATGATAACCCTCTATGCGAGACAGCAAAAGAGACACAGATGTATAGAATGGACTTTTAGACTCTGTGGGAGAGGGAGAGGGTGGGATGATTTGGGAGAATGGCATTAAAACCTGTATACTATCAGGTAAGAAATGAATTGTCAGTCTATGTTCGATATAGTATACAGGATGCTTGGGGCTGGTGCACGGGGATGATCCAGAGAGATGATATGGGGTGAGAGGTGGGAGGGAGTTCAGGATTGGGAACTCATGTACACCCATGGCTGATTCATGTCAATGTATGGCAAAACCAATACAGTATTATAAAGCAAAATAAAGTAAAAATTAAAATTAAAAAAATTAAATAAATTAAAAAATAAATAAAAATAAAAAGCAGGAAAAAAATTTGCATTTCCTTATTAATTTTCTCTTTTGATGATCTGTCCATTGGTGTGAGTGGGATGTTAAAATCTCCTACTATTCTTGTGTTACTGTCAATTTCTCCTTTTATGTCTATTAGTGATTGTCTTATGTATTGAGGAGCTCTTATGTTGGGTGCATAGATATTCAGATATTTATAATTGTTATGTCCTCCTCTTGGATTGATCCCTTGATCATTATATAGTGTCCTTCTTTATCTCGTAATCTTTTTAAAGTTTATTTTGTCTCATATGAGGATTGCTACTCCAGCTTTCTTTTGTTTCCCATTTGCATGGAATATATTTTTCCATCCTTTCACTTTCAGTCTATATGTGTCTTTATGTCTAATGTGGGTTTCTTGTAGACAGCATATATATGGGTCTTGTTTTTGTATCCATTCAGCCAGTCTTTGTCTTTTGTTTGGAGCATTTAATCCATTTCCATTTAAAGTAATTATTGATATACATGTTCCTATTGCCATTTTCTTAATTGTTTGGGGTTGATTTTGTATATCTGTTTCCTTCTCTTGTATTACTTAACCATATAAGTCCCTTTAACATTTGTTGTAAAGCCGGTTTGGTGGTACTGAATTCTTTTAACCTTTGCTTGTCTGAAAAGCTTTTAATTTCTCCATAAATTTTAAATGAGCTCCTTGCCAGGTACTGTAATCTTGGTTGTAGATTTTTCCCTTTCAGTCTTTTAAATATATCCCACCATTCCCTTCTGGCCTGCAGAGTTTCTGCTGAAAGATCAGCTGTTAAGTGCATTAGATTTCCTTGTATTTACTTGTTGCTTCTCCCATGCTGCTTTTAATATTCTTCCTTTGTGTTTAGTCTTTATTAGTTTGACTAGTATGTGTCTTGTCATATTTCTCCTTGGGTTTATCCTGTATGGGACTCTTTGTGCCTCTTGGACTTGATTGACTATTTCCTTTTCCATGTTGGGGAAATTTTCAATGATAATCTCTTCCCTAAGATTTGTTCTCTGGTAGTCTAGGGTCTTGGAGTCAGTACTCCACTCCAAAGTCTCAGGGATTGATCTCTGGACAAGAATAAAGATTCCAGAAGTGGTTTGTTATGGTATTAAGTGAGATTAAAGCAAATATTCAAAAGCAAGAAACCAAAGATGAACCCCAGACAAATGCCAGTTACAGAATCAGGCAAATAATAATTAAAATAATGGAATATACACATATACATATACACCCATAGCAAAGTCAAAACAGTCCAACAAAAATACAATATAGGAGACTGACCTGGTGAACAAAGAAAATAAAAAAATTATGTTTACCATTTAAGAATGAAACTAACTAAGGCACAAGCTGGAAAACAAAACTAAAGCAAGATGCCAAGTGGAGAATAAAGCAATGAAAACAAGACTAACAAATAAATTGAGAGGAAAGGAAAGAAAGAAAAGGAGAAGGAATAGGTATGTAAAATTAAATAGAGATAGATGAAGAAGATTCATATACATTACAGATTAACTGCAAGGGAAAAGAACAGTATGAGAAGTAAACAAAGGAATAAATGTAGAAAAAAATAATAGACAAAAATTAAAACTAAAATTCTAAAAAAAGAAGAAAAAAAAAAAAAAAAAAGGAAAAGTCCACAGAGCTGCAAAAGCCCAATGTAGAGGCAGAGGTTTATAGCAACAATAAAAAGTGTGACTGAATATACACATATACATATACACCCATAAGCAAAATCAATATAGTCCAACAAAATTGAAATACAATAGATTGACCTGGTGAACAAAGGAAACCAACAATTATATCTACCAGAATAAAATTATCTAAATCACAAACTGGAAAACAAAACTAAAGCAAGGGCCAATTGGGGAATAAAGCAATGAAAATAAAACTAACAAAATGTTGAGAGGAAAGGAAAGAAAGGAAGAATAGATATGCAAAGTTAAATATAGGTAGATGAAGAAGATTTATGTATATTAAAGATTAACTGCAAGGGGAAAAGAACAGTAGGAAAGGCAAACAAAGGAATAAATGTAGAGAAAATATAATAGGTTTAAAAAATTAAAAATAAAATTATAAAAATGAGAGAGATAAAAAGGAAAACTCCACAGAACTGCAAAAGCCTAATGTAGAGGTAGAGGCTTATAACAATAATAAAAATATGGCTGATAAAAAGAAAAAAAAGCTCAAAAATTTAAATAGATTTTATGGTGCCAATAAAATCAACAACCATAAAAGGGGTGGGGGAGGGGAGAAAAAAGAGGAAAAAAAATCCAAAAAAATCTATAGAACAAGTGAAAACATAAGAATAATAAATGCTTTTCTTGAGTCATTACTTTCAGAGTCCTTTCCCTCACTGGGAATCATAGTCCACCTCACCTCCCTAGGATGTCCTCTAACAGTGTACTGATCTCTGGACCTGCTGTGGGGATAGCTCAGATTCTAATCTGATCCTATTCCTATGTGTTCTTGCCTCCAGTGTCCAGAGCTATCAGAACTAGTGTGTTTTCTTTTGTGGGAGCGCTCAATGAACTTTTGTATGTTCCCTAGACACAGAGTCTGCCTAGTTGATCATGTGGATTTAATCTGCAGCTTGTGTAGCTGGTGGGAGGTTTTGAATCTTCTTCCTTAGCCACACTGCCCATGGGTTTCAATTGTGGTTTTATTTCCACCTCTTCACTTGGGTCATCCACTGTGGTTTACTCCTGAGGTTGCCCTGGAGGACTTGGATTTGCGGCCAGGTTTGGAGGTGGTGCAGCTGCTTGGGTTGGCAGTGGTTCTGAAAGTACCAGGAGTGGGGGTTGGTGGCTAGGGCAGCAGGAAATATAGTGCTCTACAAGGGTATGGCAACCAATATTGGTCAATAGCTCCAGTATTCTTGCCTAGAGAACCCCTCTCCCTGACA
This sequence comes from Nanger dama, assembly GCA_917880005.1. NCBI lineage: Eukaryota > Metazoa > Chordata > Mammalia > Artiodactyla > Bovidae > Nanger > Nanger dama. The sequence goes on along the minus strand of CAKJTW010000025.1, from coordinate 19,557,937 downwards.
GAGAAGCCTGGCAGGCCACAGTCTAAAGGGGCACAAAGAGTCAGACATGACCAAAGCAACCCTGTGTGCACAGACACAAGACATTTTTGCCTGTGGCAGCTTTGCCCCAGTGAGATTTGAGTGTGAAGTTGGTGCAGCTGCTTGGCTTGCAGGGACCTTGGAGGCACCAAGTTTGCAGGGAAATGGACTGCCACAGGAGTTATAGCCCTTTGGAGTCTTTTTTTTTTTTTTGAGCCTCTTCAAGCCTCGAGGCTGGCCATCAGAAGGCGTCTTTTGGCCAGTCTTTCTCCATAGGTCCACCTGTTCAGGCACTTAGAGGGTGCCCTTGCCCTGGGGTACTTCTCTGTTGCTTGGGATGTCAGGCACCCTGGCTGTGGTCTTACTGTGTAGATCAGCATATCAGTCACTTAAAGGAGCACCCTGGGTGAGGTCCTGCTCTGTAGTTCAGTGTGTCAGTTGTTTGATAGGCCAGCCTCTCTACTGTTCAGCTGCCAATGCTGGTATGTTGGGGGTAGAGAGGCTATGGTGATGGCTCCACCAGGTGACTCAGAAGTATCACCTTGCTTCCATGGCTGCCTGGCTTTCCTCCACAGGCATTTCCCTCCACAATCTCCCCCTTCACCTCCCCTTAATTTGTCTCTTCTCAGTCAACAGCAGCTCTCACCCTGGGATTGCTCCACAATCCTTAAACTCCAGCTCCTAGTCGCTGCACCTTCCAGGAGACTTGCATCCCTGTCTGGGGTATGTATGACTGTAGCAAAGACTGTCTGATTCTCATTCCATTTAGGCTGCCACAGATAGCTGTTTCACTGTCTTAAATGTTTCTCCTCTGACTCAAACAGTTGGCCTAATCTAGGAATTGGACCCCTGCTTCAATTCCCCACCCACCAGGGGCAGGTCCAGTCCTACTAACACTCCTGTTTCCTCCCCTAATTCCATTGTTCTACTGAGTTTTGTGTGGTTCTATATATTCTTCTACTCGTTTTAAGTTCTCCTGTCTGTTCTCAGCTAGTGTTCTGCATTCATTTCTGTGTCTGAAGATGTATTCCTGGTGTATCCGTGGAAAGAGTTATACTCCATGTCCACTTACTCCACCATCTTGTCCAAAAACTAGTTTTCTTTTATTTTTATGTCTTATGTAAATAATTTAAAAAGTCTTTAAAAATAAAAGTAAGAGGAAAGGGGGAAAAAGAAATAGAGTAAAAGGGGAGAGAATAGAGGTAGAGGAAGAGGGCAAGGAAGAGAGAGTGAGGGAACAGACCCACATGGGTTCTCCTGTTAGAGTTTAGACATGCTTCCCAGAGGAGATGGACTTTGCCCCAGGCTTTGAATAATGTAGCCATCGTTAGGCAGAATTACAGTAACAAACTTACAACAAGTAGAGGAAACCACATCAGCAATATTTTAGAGAAGAAAAAGTATAAATCGCATTGAAGAATAAAGCAGACCAGAGTACCTGAAAGAAGGGGGAGTGAAAATGCATAGAATGCATTTGGGGCCCTATCTTAAGGTCTTTGAATTCTACATCAAGGAGTTGAGTCTTAAATTTATGGTTAGAATAGAATCTGAAAATCAGATGTTCTAATGAGGCTTACATTTTCTGCTCCTGTTTGTGTGTACAGCCTCATTTAACACACTTTCCCCTTGCTTATCATGTTCCAGCAACAGAGTTTTTCTTTCGGTTTTCAAAATATGGCAAATTTCTTCATGCTTCTGAATCCTTGTCAGTATGGTACTCTTTTCCCACCATTTTCACTTGGTAGATTCATGGCTCAGTCTTATCATTCAGATCTCAGTTTAAAGGCCTGATTCTCTAAGAGTTCCTCCTTGACTACCCTATGTAAAGTAGAACACGTTTAGCATTCTGCATCTTCACCTTGTTTTCCTTTATAACACTAGATAACATTTTAAATCACTCTGTTTTTGTCTGTTTACTTCATTTTCCATCTCCTTTTTTTTTTTTTTTTCTGTACATCTCACTCAGAATACAAACCATGATGCCAGGGATTGTGTTAACTTTGCTCACTGTTAACTGGTTAATCCATTACCTAATATATAGAGGTGCTTAATCAATATTTATTGAATGAATATATTAATAGATTTTTCTTTAAGAAGACATTGGATGATTTTGAACATGGAAGACATTTGGGTGTAAAAGATTACACCTAAGAAAAAGCAAAATAATGCTAGATTGCATAATGTATTATAACATATGAGCCTAAACATAAATCAGTTAGTAGTTACTGAATTACTAATGTATTTACTAAGGCAAGTCTGATCCATTGAGCACTACAGAAGTGAAGACCAGAAGTTGCAAAGAAAGATATAAGGGTAGAAATAGGGAAGAAGAAGATTAGATTCAAAGATGAAAAAAAGCAGGGGAACACAATTTTTTTTCTCTGTTATTTCATCTAGTATAGGCTGTTCCAGCTTTGTTTAACCTTCCTCTAGCTTGAATAAGGTGACACTGAGTCATTTCAAGAGTCCCTAATAGTTAACTTGATTTAATCTAGTATATTATGAAGAACTCTATAGAGCTGAAACACTGAAGCATATTGTTAAGGTACAGCTTTTGAAAAGTTTATTACAGAGTTTCCATTTTTATCATTTGAGGGTAAGGTCATTCTGCATTTCTATTGGAAGTTTCACATGTCAGTACTTTATAGCTCAACCATTTCACATGACAAGCAAATCATTCTTCACTAGTCAACACAAAGAACTTTATGTTTTAACTTAAAGTAAGATAATTTTTTTATTGAAATACATTCAGATTGCTTATTAAAAACCTTTGTGAAATTTCCAAACTATACAGGTAGGGTTTTATAAAATGGTAAACACATACAAGTTACATTATTTAAACCAAGAATATTATTCAGTTTAGTTCAGTTCAGTCGCTCAGTCGTGTCCAACTCTTTGTGACCCCATGAATCACAGCACGCCAGGCCTCCCTGTTCATCACCATCTTGCAGAGTTCACTCAGGCTCATGTCCATCGAGTCCGTGATGCCACCTAACCATCTCATACTCAGTCATCCCCTTCTCCTCCTGCCCCCAATCCCTCCCAGCATCAGAGTCTTTTCCAATGAGTCAACTCTTCGCATGAGGTGGCCAAAGTACTGGAGTTTCAGCTTTAGCATCAGTCCTTCCAAAGAAATCCCAGGGTTGATCTCCTTCAGAATGGACAGGTTGGATCTTCTTGCAGTCCAAGGGACTCTCAAGAGTCTTCTCCAACATCACAGTTCAAAAGCATCAATTCTTCGGCTCTCAGCTTTCTTCACAGTCCAACTCTCACATCCATACGTGACCACTGGAAAAACCATAGCCTTGACTAGACAGACCTTAGTCGGCAAGGTCTCTGCTTTTGAATATGCTATCTAGGTTGGTCATAACTTTTCTTCCAAGGAGTAAGCGTCTTCTAATTTCATGGTGGCAGTCACCATCTGCAGTGATTTTGGGGCTCCCCAAAAATAAAGTCTGACACTGTTTCCACTTTCCCCATGTATTTCTCATGAAGTGATGGGGCCCGATGCCATGATCTTTGTCTTCTGAATGTTGAGCTTCAAGCCAACTTTTTCACTCTCCTCTTTCACTTTCATCAAGAGGCTTTTTAGCTTCTCTTTACTTTCTGCCATAAGGGTGGTGTGATCCGCATATCTGAGGTTGTTGATATTTCTCCTGGCAATCTTGATTCCAGCTTGTGTTTCTTCCAGTCCAGCATTTCTCATGATGTACTCTGCCTATAAGTTAAATAAGCAGAGTGACAATATACAGCCTTGACATACTCCTTTTCCTATTTGGAACCAGTCTGTTGTTCCATGTCTAGTTCTAACTGTTGCTTCCTGACCTGCATACAGATTTCTCAAGAGGCAGGTTCGGTGGTATAGGTATTCCCATATCTTTCAGAATTTTCCACAGTTTATTGTGATCCACACAGTCAAAGGCTGTTTTTCTATAACTATGGTATAGTAGGTCTTAGAAGTCAAGAGGGCCTTAGGAAGCATCACTACAAACAAAGCTAGTGAAAGTGATGGAATTCTTTGAACTATTTGAAATTGAATCATTTCAAATTCTAAAAGATGATGCTGTGAAAATGCTACACTCAGTCAGTTCAGTTCAGTTGCTCAGTCGTGTCCAACTCTTTGTGATCCCACGAACTACAGCATACCAGCACTCTCTGTCCATCATCAACTGTTGGAGTCTACTCAAACCCACATTCATTGAGCTGGTGATGCCATCCAACCATCTCTCTGTCATCCCCTTCTCCTCCTGCCCTCAATCTTTCCCAGAATCAAGATCTTTTGAAATGAGTCAGTTCTTCGCATTAGGTGGCCAAAGTATTAGAGTTTCAGTTTCAACATCAGTCCTTCCAATGAACAACCAGGACTGATCTCCTTTAGGATGGATTGGTTGGATCTCCCTGCAGACCAAGGGACTCTCAAGAGTCTTCTCCAACACCACAGTTCAAAAGCATCAATTTTTCAGTGCTCAGCTTTCTTCACAGTCCAACTTTTGTATCCATACGTGACCACAGGAAAAACCATAGCCTTGACTAAACGGAGCTTTGTTGGCAAAGTAATGTCTCTGCTTTTGAATATGCTATCTAGGTTGGTCATAACTTTCCTTCCAAGGAGTAAGCGTCTTTTAATTTCATGGCTGCAATCACCATCTGCAGTGATTTTGGAGCCCCAAAAATAAAGTCTGACACCGTTTCCACTGTTTCCCCATCTATTTCCTATGAAGTGATAGGACCAGATGCCATGATCTTAGTTTTCTGAATGTTGTATTTTAAGCCAACCTTTTCACTCCCCTCTTTCACTTTCATCAAAGAGCTTTTTAGTTCTTCTTCACTTTCTGCCATAAGGGTGGTGTCATCTGCATATCTGAGATTATTGATATTTCTCCCAGCAATCTTGATTCCAGCATGTGCTTCTTCCACCCCAGCAGTTCTCATGATGTACTCTGCATATAAGTTAAATAATCAGGGTGACAATATACAGCCTTGACATACTCCTTTTCCTGTTTGGAACCAGTCTGTTGTTCCATGTCCAGTTCTAAATGTTGCTTCTTGACCTTCATATAGGTTTCTCAAGAGGCAAGTCAAGTGGTCTGGTATTCTTTCTGAAAGGTTGCTGTTGAATCACGATGCCGGGATTCTTGGCCCCTGGAGGAGAAGAATTCAATCTGGGGCCAGAGATGAGGCTTGATCGCTCAGAGCTTTTGTGTAATAAAGTTTTATTAAAATATAAAGGAGATAAAGAAAGCTTCTGACATAGGCATCAGAAGGGGGCAGAAAGAGTACCCTCCTGTTAGTCTTCAGCTGGATGTTATATAGTCACCAGCAGTCTGTTAATAAAAGAAAGGAATGTCTTAAAACTCAGAATGGCACCAGGCCCCTCACCCATAAGATGTATTTTGGGATAATTTTGGCACCAAATGATTCATTCATCTTGGGCCATAAAATGATTAATTTGAATCTTGAAGAAGGGCAGATCACCATACAAATAGTTTCATTTATGTAGATTAGAGGAACAATATCTGAGTATAACATAACTGGTTTATCAAGTAGGTTCTGAGCCAAAAGGCGGAGGAACCGACTTGAAGACAGAGTTTGGGGTAAATGTATAGTATATTAGCATAGCTTAAGATAAACATTTCCATAAGAAAAAGGCATTGGTTAGCTTCAGGTGAAAGGAGATGTCTCTATGGCAACACAGAATTTTAAGAGAAATCTCCTTTTAAATTTGTATAGATAAGGAAGAAATATCCCTAGTTTGTTTCGTCCTGCCGCTTAAGAGAGATAAAAATGTTTGACACTTGCAGGCTAGTTCCTCCTTTTGGAGACCCCTGGCCTTCCTGCTTGTTACCTCTCAACTCTCTATAAATAGCTTTCCTGGTGTCTCAGATGGTAGAGAATCTGCCTGCAATGCAGGAGATGGGGTTGGATTCCTGGGTTGGGAAAATTCCTTGGAGAAGGGAATGGCTACCCACTCTGGTATTCTTGCATGGAGAATCCCATGGTCAGAGGAACCTGGAGGGCTCCAGTCCATGGGGTTTCAAAGAGTTGGACATGACTGAGCAACAACACTTTCATATATATATTCATATATACATAATGTATGTATATTTCATCTCTATATATTTATAACTGAGATGCATAAATATATAACATTTTTATACCATTTATAGTAATTTCCTTCTTTAAAGAAGGCTTTCCTTTTGGCTCAGAGATTAAAGTGTCTGCCTGCAATGTGGGAGACCTGGGTTCAGTCCCTGGATTGGGAAGATACCCTGGAGAAGGAAATGACAACCTGCTCCAATAGTCTTGCCTGGAGAATCCCGTGGATGGGGGAACTTGATGGACTACAGTCCATGGGGCCGCAAAGAATCGGACACGACTGAGCAACTTCACTTTCACTTTCTTTAAAGAAAGTGTTCAAATTATAATAAAAAAATTAAAATATGTGCATATATAATTGTTTTCAACCTAAAGTTTATCCACGTATTTACAAACTTGTAGATATATCAGAGAAGGCAATGGCACCCCACTCCTGTACTCTTGCCTGGAAAATCTCATGGATGGAGGAGCCTGGTAGGCTGCAGTACATGGGGTCGCTGAGTGGGACACAACTGAGTGACTTCACTTTCAGTTTTCACTTTCACGCATTGGAGAAGGAAATGGCAAGCCACTCCAGTGTTCTTGCGTGGAGAATCCCAGGGACGGGGAATTCTCGTGGGCTGCTGTCTATGGGGTCGCACAGAGTTGGACAGACTGTGGTGACTTAGCAGCAGATATATGTAATCATAAAAGACTTTAATGGACATATCTAATTTTGGGGTAAAATATCTGTTCAGTTCAGACTATTTCAGTCACTTGGTCATGTCTGTTTGCTACCAAATGGATTGCAGCATGCCAGGCTTACCTGTCCATCACCAACACTTGGAGCTTGCTCAAACCTATGGCCATCCAATTGGTGATGCCATCCAGCCTTCTCACCATCTCTCATCCCCTTCTTTTCCTGACCTCAACCTTTCTCAGCATCAAGGTCTTTTCTAATGAGTCAGTTCTTTGCATCAGGTGGCCAAACATTGGAATATCAGCTTCAGCATCAGTCCTTCCAATGAATTTTCAGGACTGATTTCCTTTAGAATTGACTGGTTGGATCACCTTGCAATCGAAAGGACTCTTAAGAGTTTTCTCCAATACCACAGTTCAAAAGCATCAATTCTTCAGCATGCAGTTTTTCTTATAGTACAAATCTACCATCCATACATGACTATAGGAAAAGCCATAGCTTTGATGAGACAGACCTTTGTTGGCAAAGTAAAGCCTCTAGTTTTTAATATGCTGTCTCAGTTTGTCATAGGTTTTCTTCCGAGGAGCAAGTACCTTTTAATTTCAGGCTAATTGTCACTATATGCAGTGATTTTGGAGCGCAATAAAATATAATCTGTCACTGTTTCCACTGTTTACCCATCTGCTTGCCATGAAGTGATGGGACTGGATGCCATGATCTTAGTTTTTTGACTGTTGAGTTTTAAGTCAGCTTTTCCACTCTTCCCTTTCACTTTCATCAAGAGGTTCTTCAGTTTCTCTTCACTTTCTGCCATAAGGTGGTGTCACATGTGTATCTGAGCTTATTGATATTTCTCCAGCAAAACTGACTCCAGCTTGTGCTTCATCCCACTCAGCATTTCACATGTAAGTAAAATAAACAGGGTGACAATGCACAGCCTTGACATTCTCCATTCACAATGTGGAACTCGTCTGTTGTTCCATGTACGGTTCTGTTTCTTCTTAACATGCATACATATTTCTCAGGAAACAGGTACGGTGGTATGGTAATCTAATCTCTTGAAAAATTTTCCACATTTTTTTTGTGATCTACACAGTCAAGGCTTTGGCATAATCAACAAAGCAGAAGGAGATGGTTTTCTGGAATTCTCTTGCTTTTTCTATAATTCAGTGGATATTGGTAATTTGATTTCTGGTTCCCTTGCCTTTTATAAATTCAGCTTGGACATCTGGAAGTTCATGGGTCATGCACTGTTAAAGCCTGGCTTGGAGAATTTTGAATAGGAGATCAACCCTGGGATTTCTTTGGAAAGAATGATGCTAAAGCTGAAACTTCAGTTCTTCAGTACTTTGGCCACCTCATGCGAAGAGTTGACTCATTGGAAAAGACCTTGATGCTGGGAGGGATTGGGGGCAGGAGGAGAAGGGGTCGACTGAGGATGAGATGGCTGGATGGCATCACAGACTCGATGGATGTGAGTCTGAGTGAACTCCGAGTGATGGTGATGAACAGGGAGGCCTGGCATGCTGCGATTCATGGGGTCACAAAGAGTCGGACACGACTGAGCGACTGAACTGACTGACTGACTGAGTGTGTGAGATGACTGCAAATGTGCAGTAGTTTGAACATTATTTCACATTGCCCTTCTTTGGGTTTGGAATGAAAACTGACTTTTCCCAATCCTGTGGGCACTGCTGAGTTTTCCAAATTTGCTGGCATAATGAAGACAGTACTTTAACAGCATCGTCTTTTAGGACTTGAAAAAGCTCAGCTGAAATTCCATCACCTCCACTAGCTTTGTTCATAGTGATACTTCCTAAGGCCCAATTGACTTTGCACTCCAGGTGAGTGATCAGACCAACGTGGCTATCTGGGTCATGAAGATCTTTTTGTATTGTTCTTTTGTGTATTCTACCACTCCTGTTTAACATCTTCTGCCTCTGTTAGGTCCATAGCATTTCCTTCCTTTATTGTGCCCATTTTGAATGAAATGTTCCCTTGGTATCTCTAATTTTCTCAAAAAGATCTCATTTTTCTCACACTATTGTTTTCCTCTACTTTTTCCATAGAGCACCGAGGAAGGCTTTCTTATCTCTCCTTGCTATTCTTTGGAACTCTGCGTTCAAATGGGCATATTTTTTCCTTTTCTTTGCTTTTTGCTTCTCTTCTTTACTCAACTATTTGCAAGGCCTCATAAGGCAACCATTTTCCCTTTTTGCATTTCTTTTTCTGGGGGATGGTCTTGATCCTTGCTCCTTGTACAATGTCACATTATGTCCATAGTTTATCAGGTACTCTGTTTATCAGATCTAATCCCTTGAATCTATTTATCACTTCCACTGTATAATTAGAAGGGATTTGATTTAGGTAATATTTGAATGTGAAAGGTTGTTGTTGAATCACGGCGCCAGGATTCTTGGCCCCGGAGGAGAAGAATTCAATCTGGGGCCAGAAATGAGGTTTGATTGCTCAGAACTTTTGTGTAATAAAGTTTTATTAAAGTATAAAGGAGATAGAGAAAGCTTCTGACATAGGCAACAGACAGGGGCAGAAAGAGTGCCCCCTTGATAGTGTTAGCAATGAAGTTATATACTCTTCAGTGAATCCAAAGAATGTCTGGAGGTTGTAAAGACCTCACCAGACCTACTCCCATAATTTACATTTTAAGATAACAGAATTAGCCAGAGGTTTAATCCAGAGACTGTCCTCAGGCAGAATACATTATTGTTATATAATCCTAAGGAATGTAGAGGATGAGGTGGTTGGATGGCATCACTGACTCAATGGACGTGAATCTGAGTGAACTCCGGGAGTTGGTGATGCACAGGGAGGCCTGGTGTGCTGTGATTCATGGAATCGGACACGACTGAGCGACTGAACTGAACTGAAGGAATGTAGAGAAGGAAAAAAAAAGTTTGTTTTTTCTTCCTCCTTAAGAATTCCAGACCCCTCTCTCCTTGGGGACCCTAGACTTCTTATCAACCTGCCTAGGAAATGACTCTCTCAAATGGTCTAGTGATTTTCCCTACCTTCTTCAATTTAAGTCTGAACTTGGCATTAAGGAACTCATGTTCTGAGCCACAGTCAGCTCCTGGTTTTGATTTTGCTGACTGTATATAGCTTCTCCATCTTTTTCTGCAAAGAATATCATCTATCTGAGTTTGGTATGGATCATCTGGTGATGTCCATGTGTAGAGTCTTCTCTTGTGGTGTTGGAAGAGTGTGTTTGCTATGACCAGTGAATTCTATTGGCAAAATTCTGTGAATCTTTGCTTTGCTTCATTTTGTACTCCAAGACCAAATATGCCTGTTACTCCAGGTGTCTTTCTCTTAACTTCTTACTTTTGCATTCCATTTCCCTATGATGAAAAGGACATCTTTTTGGGTGTTACTTCTAGAAGTGCTTGTAGGTCTTCACAGAATCCTTCAACTTCAGCTTCTTCAGCATTACTGGTTGGCACATAGACTTGGATTGCTGTGATATTGAATGATTTTCCTTGGAAATGGAGAGCGTTCATTCTGTCCTTCTTGAGATGGCACCCCAGTTAAGTTTAGTGGCTCAGTCATGTCTGAATCTTTGTGACCCCATGAATCTCAGCACGCCAGGTCTCCCTGTTCAACACCATCTCCCAGACTTCACTCAGACGCACGTCCATAGAGTCTGTGATGCCATCCAGACATCTTATCCTCTGTCGTACCCTTCTCCTCCTGCCCCCAATCCCCTCCCAGCATCAGAGTCTTTTCCAGTGAGTCAACTCTTCACATGAGGTGGCCAAAGTACCAAAGCTTCAGCTTTAGCATCATTCCTTCCAAAGAAATCCCAGGGCTGATCTCCTTCAGAATGGACAGGTTGGATCTCCTTGCAGTCCAAGGTACTCTCAAGAGGCTTCTCCAATACCACAGTTCAAAGGCATCAATTCTTCAGTGCTCAGCCTTCTTTACAGTCCAACTCTCACATCCATACATGACCACTGGAAAAACCATAGCCTTGACTAGACGGACCTTAGTCGGCAAAGTAATTTCTTTGCTTTTAAATATGCTATCTAGTTGGTCATAACTTTTCTTCCAAGAAGTGTCTTTAAATTTCATGGCTGCAGTCACCATCTGCAGTGATTTTGGAGCCCCTAAATAAAGTCTGACACTGTTTTCACTGTCTCCCCATCTATTTCCCATGAAGTGATGGGACCGAATGCCATGTTCTTCCTTTTCTGAATGTTGAGTTTAAGCCAACTTTTTCACTCTCCTCTTTCACTTTCATCAAGAGGCTTTTTAGCTCCTCTTTACTTTCTGCCATAAGGGTGGTGTGATCTGCATATCTGAGGTTATTGATATTTCTCCTGGCAATCTTGATTCAAGCTTGTGTTTCTTCCAGTCCAGCATTTCTCATGATGTACTCTGCATAAAATTTAAATAAGCAGGGTGACCATATATAGCCTTGATGTACTTCTTTTCCTATTTGGAACAAGTCTGTTGTTCCATGTCCAATTCTAACTGTTGCTTTCTGACCTGCATATAGGTTTCTCAAGAAGGAGGTCAGGTGACCTGGTATTCCCATCTCTTTCAGAATTTTCCACAGTTTATTGTGATCCACACAGTCAAAGGCTTTGCATACTCAATAAAGCAGAAATAGATGGTTTTCTGGAACTCTTTTGCTTTTTCAGTGATCCAGCAGATGTTGGCAATTTGATCTCTGCTTCCTCTGCCTTTTCTAAAACCAGCTTGAACATCAGGAGTTCACGGTTCACGTATTGCTGAAGCCTGGCTTGAAGAATTTTGAGCATTACTTTACTAGTGTGTGAGATGAGTGCAATTGTGCAGTAATTCGAGCATTCTCTGGCATTGCCTTTCTTTGGAATTGGAATGAAAACTGACCTTTTTCCAGTCCTGTGGCCACTGCTGAGTTTTCCAAATTTGCTGGTGTATTGAGTGCAGCATGTTCACAGCATCATCTTTCAGGATTTGAAAAAGCTCAGTTGGAATTCTATCACCTCCACTAGCTTTGCTCATAGTGATGCTTTCTAAGGCCCACTTGATTTCACATTCCAGGATATCTGGCTCTAGATTAGTGATCACATCATGAGGATTATCTGCATTGTGAAGATCTTTTTGTACAGTTCTTCCATGTATTCTTGCCACCTCTTCTTAATATCTTCTGCTTCTGTTAGGTCCATACCATTTCTGTCCTTCATTGTGCCCATCTTTTCATGAAATGTTCTCTTGGTAGCTCTAATTTTCTTAAAGAGAACTCTAGTCTTTCCCATTCTGTTGTTTTCCTCTATTTCTTTGCATTGATCGCTGAAGAAGGTTTTCTTATCTCTTCTTGCTATCATTTGGAACTCCGTATTCAGATGCTTATATCTTTCCTTTCCTCCTTTGCTTTTCGCCTCCCTTCTTTTCACAGTTATCTGTAAGTCCTCCCCAGACATCCATTTTGCTTTTTGCATTTCTTTTCCATGGGGATAGTCTTGATCCCTGTCTCCCATACAATGTCACAAACCTCATTCCATAGTTCACCAGGCACTCTTTCTATCAGATCTAGCCCCTTAAATCTATTTCCCACTTTCACTGTATAATCATAAGGGATTTGATTTAGGTCATACCTGAATGGTCTATCAGTTTTCCCTACTTTCTTCAATTTGAATCTGAATTTGGTAATAAGGCGTTAATGATCTGAGCCACAGTCAGCTCCTGGTCTTGTTTTGTTGACTATACAGCTTCTCCATCTTTGGCTGCAGAGAATATAATCAATCTGATTTCAGTGTTGACCATCTGGTGATGTCTATGTGTAGAGTCTTCTCTTGTGTTGTTGGAAGAGGGTGTTTTCTATGACCAGTGCATTTTCTTGGCAAAACTCTATTAGTCTTTGCCCTGCTTCATTCCGCATTCCAAGGCCAAATTTGCCTGTTCTTCCAGATGTTTCTTGACTTCCTACTTTTGCTTTCCGGTCCCTTATGTTGAATAGGACATCTTTTTGGATGTTAGTTCTAAAAGGTCTTGTAAATCTTCATAGATCCATTCAGCTTCAGCTTGTTGAGCATTACTGGTTGGGGCATAGACTTGGATAACTGTGATATTTAATGGTTTACCTTGGAGACGAATAGAGATCATTCTGTCATTTTTGAGAGTGCATCCAAGTATTGCATTTCAGACTCTTTTGTTGACCATGATGGCTACTCCATTTCTTCTGAGGGATTCCTGCCTGCAGTAGTAGATATAATGGTCATCTGAGTTAAATTCACTCATTCCAGTCCATTTTAGTTTGCTGATTCTTAGAATGTTGACGTTCACTCTTGCCATCTCCTGTTTGACCACTTCCAATTTGCCTTGATTCATGTACCTGACATTCCAGGTTCCTATGCAATATTGCTCTTTACAGCATCAGACCTTACTTTTATCACCAGTCACATTCACAACTGGGTATTGTTTTTGCTTTGGCTCCTTCTCTTCATTATTTCTGGAGTTATTTCTCCACTGATCTCCAGTAGCATATGGGGCACCTTATGACCTGGGGAGTTCCTCTTTCAGTGTCCTATGATTTTGCCTTTTCATACTGTTCATGGGGTTCTCAAGGCAAGAATATTGAAGTGGCTTGCCAGTCCCTTCTCCAGTGGACCACATTCTGTCAGCCCTCTCCACCATGACCCACTCATCTTGGGTTGCATCACAGGCATGGCTTGGTTTCACTGAGTTAGACAAGGCTGTGGTCCTAGTGTGATTAAATTGACTAGCTTTCTGTGAGTATGGTTTTAGTGTATCTGCCCTCTGATGCCCTCTTGCAATACTTACCATATTATTTGGGTTTTTCTTACCTTGGGCATGGGGGTATCTCTTCACGGCTGCTCCAGCAAAGCACAGCCGCTGCTCCTTACCTTGGACTATGGGTATCTCCTTTCCACTGCCATTCCTGACCTTCAACTTGGGATAGCTCCTCTAGGCCGTCCTGTGCCTGTGTAGCCACTGCTCCTTGGGTTGCTCATCCTGGCCACCGGCCCTGGCCTTGGGCTCATGGTGGCTTCTCAGGGTCACCGCCCTTGGCCTCAGGCACGAAGTGGCTTCACCCGGCTGCCCCTGACTTCAGACTTGGGGTACTGCATTTCAGACTCTTTTGTTGACTATGAGGGCCACTCCATTTCTTCTAAGGGATTCTTTCCCACAGTAGTAGATATAATGGTCACCTGAATTAAATTTACCCATTCCAGTCCATTTTAGTTCACTGATTCCTATGATGTTGATATTCACACTTGCCATCTCCTGTTTGACTACTTCTAATTTACCTTTATTCATGGATCTAACATTCCAGGTTCCTATGCAGTTTTGCTTTTCACAGCATTGGACACCATCACCAGTCACATCTACAACTGGGAGTTGCTTTTGCTTTGGATCCGTCTTTCATTGTTTCTGGAGTTATTTCTCCACTCTACTCCAGTAGCATATTGTGTACCTACTGACCTGGAGAGTTCAGCTTTCAGTTCATCTTTCATATCTTTTGCCTTTTCATACTGTTTACAGGGTTCTCAAGGCAAGAAAGAATACTGACGTGGTTTCTGATTACCTTCTCTAGTGGACCACGTTTTATCAGAACTCTCCACCATATATATATATATATATATATATATATATATATATAACACACACACACACACTACATCTCTATAAGTCTCTTTTCCTGGTGGCTCAGATGACAAAGAAATATACTTTCTATATGTCTTTATTTTTCTTTCAATGTAATGACATTTTGAAATACTTGTGCATGGTCACCATAGTTATAATTTTAAGAGTAAGCATTATTTCTCACCTAAGGTTTTTCTAGTAGTCTGTATGGATTTGAGAGTGGGACTATAAAGAAAGCTGAGTGCCAAAGAATTGATGCTTTTGAATTGTGGTGTTGGAGAAGACTCTTGAGAGTCCCTTGGACTGCAAGGAGACCAAGTCCATCCTAAAGGAAATCAGTCCTGGGTGTTCATTGGAGGGACTGATGTTGAAGCTGAAACTCCAACACTTTGGCCACCTGAAACAGAGAGCTGACTCATTTGAAAATACCCTGATGCTGGGAAAGACCTAGGGCAGGAGAAGGGGATGACAGAGGATGAGATGGTTGGATGGCATCACCGACACAATGGACATAAGTTTGGGTGGACTCCAGGAGTTGATGATGGACAGGGAGGCCTGTCGTGCTGCAGTTCATGGGGTTGCAAAGAGTCAGACATGAATGAGTGACTGGACTGAATTGAACAGAATGCTTGATCATTAGAATATCTTGGGATGAGTGTGTAAATTATTGTAAATTCAGGATATTCTGATATAGAAAGTCTAATAAGTGATCAAGAGCCTGTACTTTAACACGTATCATGCCTAGCTCCTTTAGTGTGCTTTATATGAAAACAATTACTCTAGTTGAAGAACATCTTTTAATTAATTAGTCATTCATCATTGTGGGGTACTCATTATAGCTGAATATTTTCCCATTATTGAAATAAATCACAATGGTTATCATTATAGGGATATTATTTTATAATTATTTCCTTAGGATAAATATTTATAATTTAAATGAGAGGACTCAAAGTTGTTTTTTTTTTTTGTCATTTTAAGACTCTCAATATCTATTGCAAATTTATTTTCCATAAACTCCTAGTTTAAATTGCTTTAAAATTATGTTTAATTATTTAGTTTCCCTGAAGGCTTCTAGAAATATTGAATATCATGTTTTGAAAAATTTATTAAAGTTAAATCATGCCTCTACAACTCTATTTCTTTGACTAGAAGTTTAAAGAGTTTAATGATACATATCTTTCCTACATATACTCTTTGAAATTTTATTATTTTTATTTTTAGTTGGTGGTATTCACATAGTATATACATCATTGTTTCATGTTAGTTTTCATATAATATAAAATATACACCAATTATTTAAATAGATGCTTTCAGGATCAGACAATAGATACAAATAAAACTTGCTTAAATTATAAAGAAGTCATGTTTCTCCCTTAAGAGAACCAAAAGTCCAAAGGTCCAGAATTAAGAAAGGCACTAGATGGGTAACATAAGATCTCCAGCTTGGTTTCTCTGTGATAATCCTAACTCCTCCTTCCCTAGCATGTTGACTCAAACTGGGGGCAGTTTAGGGTATTTCATCCAGAGCCAGTAATTTACAGAAGAAAAGAGGTCAACTCATTCAGTATGTATGTCTTGGGGATAAACACACCTTTGTCAGAAAATTGCCAAAATACTTCCACTGTCATTTTCAAGAATTAGATCACCTTACTTATTTGAAGTGAGGCATTAGTGAAAGAAATATGATATTGAAATGTTGTTGCTGAACCATAAAAGACACCAGGATTCTTGGCATCGGGAGAAGAATTCAATCTGGGGCCAGAGAGGAGGCTTGATCACTCAGAGCTTTTGGTAATAGAGTTTTATTAAAGTAAAAAGGGATGGAGAAAGTGAGAGGAAAGGTGGATAAAAATAAAGGTTAAAGTTTCACTAGAGCCTTAGGGAAACAGGCCCTCCTGTTAATCTTAAGACAAACCTTTATCTCAAGAATGTGTAAGGGGCTCATATCTAAGGCATGCAGCCTCTGGGGGATGTTTATCTCAAAAACCATTCCAGGAAATTATTTTCCAGAGAACAGGTTAACAGTAAAAATGCAGCTCGTCCAGCCATGTCGACCTGATAACAAATAAACCTATCCCAGAAAATGTCAAGACCTGTACACCAATCAGGTCGCTCCACCCTAGCTGTACCTGTTTGTGGTTTTTGTGCTTAAAAACTGCTCTGTAACAAATGTTCGGGGTTCGTTCTCCCCTGGTGGTGATCGAACCCTGGCGTGCCAGCCTAATAAATCCTCTTGCAGTTTGCATTGAGTCCGAGTCCTAGAGATTATTTGGGCGATGGTTCCCTGAAAGAGGCCGAGAGGTCTAACAAAAGCTTCTGACATAGACATCAGAAGGAGGCAGAAAGAGTACCTCCTTGCTAGTGTTAGTAATGGAGTTATATACCTTTTAATCAGTTATTACAATAAATCAAAAGAATGTCTCAAGTTTGTGAAAATTTTACCAGACCCACTCCCACAATTTACATTTTAGGATAACAAGATTAGAATTTAAGAATAAGAAGTACCTACAAGAGCCACTCCCATAATATACATTCTAGGATAACAGGATTAGCCAGAAGGTTTTCAGGAAGGAGAAACTGTCCTCAAGCAGGACACATTGTTGTATAATCCCTGCTGCTGCTGCTGCTAAGGCACTTCAGTCCTGTCCAACTCTGTGTAACCCCATAGATTGCAGTCCATCCAGGCTGCACCGTCCCTGGGATTCTCCAAGCAAGAACGCTGAAGTAGGTTGCCATTTCCATCTCCAATGCATGACAGTGAAAAGTGAAAGTGAATTTGCTCCCTAGTACAGAATTTAAACTGAGTTGTGTTATTGACTAAGACTAGGAAAGGTAAACAAACAAACAAACAAAAATTTGTCCTTTTCTCCTCCTTGAGAATTCCAAACCCCTCTCTCCTTGATGACTCCCAGACTTCTTATTAACCTACCGAGGAATTGACTCTCTTACATCATGTTCAGTTCAGTTCAGTTCAGTCGCTCAGTTGTGTCCAACTCTTTGTGACCCCATGAATCACACAAAGCCAGGCCTCCCTGTACATCATCAAGTCGGAGTTCACTCAAACTCATGTCGATCCAGTCAGACATCCAGCTATCCAGCCATCTCATCCTCTATCGTCCCCTTCTCCTCCTGCCCCCAATCCCTCCCAGCATCAGGGTTTTTCCAATGAGTCAACTCTTCGCATGACATGGCCAAGTATTGGGATTTCACTTAAGCATCAGTCCTTCCAATGAACACCCAGGACTGATCTCCTTTAGGATGGATTAGTTGGATCTCCTTGCAGTAAAAGGAACTCTCAAGAGTCTTCTCCAACACCACAGTTCAAAAGCATCAGTTCTTCAGTGCTCAGCCTTCTTTACAGTCCAACTCTCATTCCATACATGACCACTGGAAAAACCATAGCTTTGACTAGATCGACCTTTGTTAGCCTTTGTTAGTCTCTGCTTTTCAATATGCTGCCTAGGTTGGTCATAACTTTTCTTCCAAGGAGTAAGTGCATTTTAATTTCATGTCTGCAATTACCATCTGCAGTGATTTTGGAGCCCCAAAATATGAAGTCTGACATTGTTTCTGCTGTTTCCCCATCTGTTTCCCATGAAGTGATGGGACCAGATGTCATGATCTTAGTTTTCTGAATGTTGTACTTTAAACCAACTTTTTCACTCTCCACTATCACTTTTATCAACAGGCTTTTAGTTCCTCTTCACTTTCTGCCATAAGGGTGGTGTCACCTGCATATCTGAGGTTATTGATATTTCTCCCAGCAATCTTGATTCCAGCTGTGTTTCTTCCAGCCCAGCTTTTCTCATGATGTACTCTGCATAAAAGTTAAATAAGCAGGGTGACAATATACAGCCTTGACATACTCCTTTTCCTATTTGGAACCAGTCTGTTGTTCCATGTCCAGTTCTAACTGTTGCTTCCTGACCTGTATATAAGTTTCTCAAGAGGCAAGTCAAGTGGTCTGGTATTCCTATCTCTTTCAGAATTTTCCACAGTTTATTGTGATCTATACAGTCAAAGGTTTTGGCATAGTCGATAAAGCAGAAATAGATGTTTTTCTGGAACTCTCTTGCTTTTTCCATGATCCAGCGAATGTTGGCAATTTGATCTCTGGTTCCTCTGCCTTTTCAAAAGCCAGCTTGAACATCAAGGAGTTCATGGTTCATGTACTGCTGAAGCCTGGCTTGGAAAATTTTGAGCATTACTTTACTACCATGTGAGATGAGTGCAATTGTGTCATAGTTTGAGCATTCTTTGGCATTGCCTTTCTTTGGGATTGGAATGAAAACTGACCTTTTCCAGTCCTGTGGCCACTGCTGAGTTTTCCAAATTTGCTGGCATATTGAGTGCAGCACTTTCACAGCCATCATCTTTCAGGATTTGAAACAGCTCAACTGGAATTCCATCACCTCCACTATCTTTGTCCGTAGTGATGCTTTCTAAGGCCCACTTGACTTCACATTCCAGGATGTCTGGCCCTAGGTGAGTGATCATACCATCGTGATTATCTGGGTTGTGAAGATATTTTTGTATAGTTCTTTGGTGTATTCTTGCCACCTCTTCTTAATATCTTCTGCTTCTATTAGGTCCATACAATGTCTGTCCTTTATTGAGGCCATCTTTGCATGAAATGCTCTCTTGGTAGCTCTAATTTTCTTAAAGAGATCTCTAGTCTTTCCCATTCTGTTGTTTTCCTCTATTTCTTTGCATTGATCTCTGAGGAAGGCTTTCTTATCTCTTCTTGCTATTCTTTGGAACTCTGCATTCAGATGCTTGTATTTTTCTTTTCTTCTTTGCATTTGGCTTCTGTTCTTTTCACAGCTATTTGTAAGGCCTCTTCAGACAGTCATTTTGCTTGTTTGCCTTTCTTTTCCATGAGGATGGTCTTGATCCCTGTCTCCTGTACAATGACATGAACCTCTGTTCATAATTTATTAGGCATGCTATCGCATCTAGCCCCTTAAATCTATTTCTCACTTCCACTGTATCATCATAAGGGATTTAATTTAGGTCATACCTGAATGGTCTAGTGCTTTTCCCCATTTTGTTCAATTTAAGTCTGAATCTGGCAATATGGAGTTCATGATCTGAGCCACAGTCAGCTCCTGGTCTTGTTTATGCTGACTGTAGAAACTTTTCTATCTTTGGCTGCAAAGAATATAATAAATCTGATTTCAGTGTTGGCCAACTGGTGATGTCCATGTGTAGAATCTTCTCTTGTGTTTTTGGAAGAGTGTGTTTTTTATGACCAGTGCATTCTTTTGGCAAAATTCTGTTAGCCTTTGCCATGCTTCATTCTGTACTCCAAGGCCAAATTTGCCTGTTACTCCAGGTGTTTCTTGACTTCCTACTTTTGCATTCCAGTCCCTTATAATGAAAAGGACATATTTTGGGGGTGTTAGTTCTAAAAGGTCTTGTAGGTCTTAATAAAACCGTTCAACTTCAGCTTCTTCAGTGTTACCGTTTGAGGCATAGGCTTGGATTACCATGATATTGAATGGTTTTCCTTGGTAACAAACAGAGATCATTCTGTCGTTTTAGATTGCATCCAAGTACTGCATTTCAGAGTCTTTTGTTGACCATGATGGCTACTCCATTTCCTCTGAGGGATTCCTGCCTTCAGTAGTAGATATAATGGTCATCTGAGTTAAATTCACCCATCCAGTCCATTTTAGTTCGCTGATTCCTAGAATGTCGACGTTCACTCTTGCCATCTCCTGTTTGACCACTTCCAATTTGCCTTGATTCATGGACCTGACATTCGAGGTTCCTATTCAATATTGCTCTTTACAGCATCAGACCTTGCTTCTATCACCAGTCACATCCACAGCTGGGTATTATTTTTACTTTGGCTCCATCCCTTCATTCTTTCTGGAGTTATTTCTCCACTGATCTCCAGTAGCATATAGGGCACCTACTGACCCCAGTGAGTTCTCCTATCATTTTGCCTTTTCATACTGTTCATGGGGTTCTCAAGGCAAGAATACTGAAGTGGCTTGCCATTCCCTTCTCCAGTGGACCACATTCTGTCAGACCTCTTCACCATGACCCTCCCGTCTTGGGTGGCCCCACACGGCATGGCTTAGTTTCATTGATTTAGACAGGCTTGTTTTCTGTGATTATAGTTTCAGTGTGTCTGCCCTCTGATGCCTTCTCATAACACCTACCATTTTCCTTGGGTTTCTCTTACCTTGAAAGTTGAATATCTCTTCACTGCTGTTCCAGAAAGTGCAGCCACTGCTCCTTACCTTGGATGAGGGGTATCTCCTCATGGCTGTCCCTCCTGACCTTGAATGTGGAGCTCCTCTCAGCCCTTCTGTGCCTGTGCAGCCGCTGCTCCTCACACATGGGGTAGCTCCTCTTGGCTACGCCCCTGACCTCAGATGTAGAATAGCTCCTCCTTGCCACTCCTTTGCCGATGCAGCCTGGCACTCTTAGTTGCCTCCCTGACCTTGGACAAGGGCTCAAAAAATATCACGTTGAGTGACTCTAAATGGTAGCTTTATTCTTAGAACAAGGATAGAATTATGCATAAGTTATGAAACTTAGATGATTTCTAGAAAACTGGAGAGAAAATATTTTTAACAATTAGAGAAATAGAGTAAAGCAATAGAATGGAAAAGGCTAGATCTCTCTTCAATAAAATTGGAGGTATAAAGGGAACATTTCATGCAAAATGGGCACAATAAAGGATAGAAATGGTATGGAGCTAACAGAAAAAGAAGATTTGAAGCAGAGGTGGCAAGAATACATAGAACCATACAAAAAGATCTTCATGACCCAGATAACCATGATGGTGAATTCACTCACCTAGAGCCAGATATAGTGGAGTGTGAAATCCAATGGGCCTTAGAATCACTACAAAAAAAGCAGGTGGAGGGGATGGAATATCAGTTAAGCTATTTCAAATCCTAAAAGAAGATGCTGTTAAAGTGCTGCACTCAGTATCAGCAAAGGTGGAAAACTCAGCAGTGGCCACTGGACTGAAAAAGGTCAGTTTTCACTCCAATTCTGAAAGAAGAGCAATGCCAAAGAATGTTCAAACTATGGTGCAATTGAGTTCATTTAACATGCTAGCAAGGTTATACTCAAAATCTTTCGAGCTAGGCTTCAGCAGTACACGAACCAAGAATTTCCAGATGTACAAACTGAATTTAGAAAAGCCAGAGGAACCAGAGATCAAATTCGCAGCATTCATTCCTTCATAAGAAAACAAGGGAATTCCAGAAAGACATCTACTTCTGCTTCATGGAATATGCAAAATCCTTTGGCTGTGTGGATCACAACAAACTGGAAAACTCTTAAAGAGAAGGGAATACTAAACCACCCTACCTGCTGGCTGATAAACCTATATGTAAATCAATAAAAAACAGAAATGGAAATGGAACAATAGACAGCTGCAAAATTGGGAATGGAATATGACAAGGTGTATATTGTCACAATGGTTATTTAACTTATACACAGAGACATCATGCAAAATGCTAGGCTGGATGAATTACAAGCTGGAATCAAGATTGTTGGGACATATATCCGACAACCTCAGATATAAAGATGATAATACTCTAATGGCAGAAAGGAAAGAACAACTAAAGTACCTCTTGATGGAAGTGAAAGAGGAGAGTGAAAAAGTAGACTTAAAACTCAACTGTCAAACAGCTAAGATCATGGCATCTGGTCTTGTCATGGTGAATAGACTGGGAAAAAGTGGTAACAGTGACAGATTTTATTTTCTTGGGCTCCTAAATCACTGCAAATGGTGACTGCAGCCATGAAATTAAAAGACGCTTGCTCCAAGGAAGAAAATCGATGAAAATCTAGATGGCATATTGAAAAGCAGAGATATCAGCAACAAAGATCCATAGAGACAAAGTTAAGTTTTTTCCAGTCGCCATGTATGGATGTGAGAGTTGGACCATAAAGATGACTGAGTGCTGAAGAATTGATGCTTTTGGACTGTAGTGTTGGAGAAAACTCTTTGAGAGTCCTTTGGACTGCAAGGAGATCAAACCAGTTAATCCTAAAGAAAATCAATCCTGAACATTCATTGGAAGGACTGATGTTAAAGCTGAAGCTCCAGTACTTTGACCACCTGATAGGGAAGAGCTGACTCATTGCAAATGACCCTGATTCTGGGGAAGATTGAGGGCAGGAAAAGGGAGTACTAGAGGATGAGATGGTTAAATAACATCACTGACTGTACGGACATGAATTTAAGTAAACTCTGGGAGATTGTGAAAGACAAGGAAGCCTGGAGTAATACAGTCCACTGAGGACACAAGAGTCAGACACTACTTAGTGAGTGAAGAATAACAAACTGAATTTAGGAAGTAAAAATAAGGAAGTGGGCAACAAATAATGCCTAATAATGTTTCTTATTAATAATCATTCATAGGTAAACTACCTTTCTATTCCCTAGTTCCAAGTTTTGATATTATATTCCCATGATTACTAAGAAAGCATGTCACTCAGATCTCATGTAGAACCAGACCTGAGAACCTAGCTGTCTAATAGCCTACAGCTACCACTGTTAACCCACTATCACTTTCTTGCAGGCTAATCCAAGTCCATGACTAAGCCAGTATGCAGGAGGTATTAGTGCTGTATCCTTCCTCCCTAAGGCTGAAATTTTCCAGCAGGTAGCCTCTGTTAATGGATACTAATTGTCTGACTTTTTCACAACTTTTGAAGAATATGAGACTCTTTCTGCCCAAACTGTTCTTCCCTTTCTCCTTTCACAGGTATCTGACTGCAGTGGGGTCTAAAGACTCTTCTAGCCTACTCCTGTCCCCTCTCTCTTTATCCTTCACAATAGTCTTCCCCAATAAATTTATTACACTTCTAATTCTACTTCTTGAGCACTCAGATTTACATATTTAATCATTTGATCCTTTCCATGATGTGATATTTATGTAAGGTATTCCACCTCTACTGATATTTATTTATTTAACTGTTGAACTTATTTAAACGATATGTGCTCTGTACCAAACTTTGTTTCACAACATGTATATAAAAATAAAAGAAGGATTTTACTTTTCTCTAGCACTCAGAGCTTTAAAAGGAGAATTAGGCAGATGAATAAATAATGATGATACAAAATGGAAAACATGCTAAAAGTGATACAAACAGAATTTGAAAACTCAGCACAAAAGTATTCATGCTGGTAGAAGTCAACATACTCTCAGAAACTTCCTTTTAAAGTTGAATTCCTTGGTGGAACTTGGAAAGATGGGCTTTTATGTTGTATTACTTACAGAAGTTCAATTCAGTCACTCAGTCTTGTCCAACTCTTTGCTACCCCATGGACTGTAACAAGCCAGGCTTCCCTGTCCATCATCAACTCATAGAGCTTGCTCAAACTCATATGCATTGAGTCAGTGATGCCATCCATCTGTCTCATCCTCTGCCATCGCCTTTTCCTCCTGGCATCAATCTTCCCTAGCATCAAGCTCTTTTCCAATGAGTCAGTTCTTCGAATCAGGTGGCCAAAGTGTTGGAGCTTTAGCTTCAACATCAGTCCTTCCAGTGAATAGTCAGGACTAATTTCGTTTAGGATTGGCTGGTTTGATCTCCTTGCAGTCCAAGGGACTCTCAAGAGTCTTATCCAACACCACAGTTCAAAAGCATAATTTTTCTGGCACTCAGCTTTGTTTATCGTCCAACTCTCACATCCATACATGACTACAGGAAAAACCATAGTTTTGACTAGATGGATCTTTGTTGGAAAAGTAATGTCTGCTTTTAATATGCTGTCTAGGTTGGTCATAGATTTTCTTTCAAGGAGCAAGCATCTTTTGATTGCATGGCTAAATCACCATCTGCAGTGATTTTGGAGCCCAAGAAAATAAAGTCTGTCACTATTTCCACTGTTTCGCCATCTGTTTGCATGGAGTGATAGGACTGGATGCCATGATCTTTGTTTTTTGACTGTTGAGTTTTCAGCCAGCTTTTTTTCATTCTCCTCTTTCACTTTCATTAAGAGACTCTCCAGTTCCTCTTCACTTTCTGCCATAAGGTGATGTCATCTGCATATCTGAGTTATTAATATTTCTCCTGGCCATCTTGATTCCAGCTTGTGCTTCATCCAACCTGGCATTTTACATGACATACTATGCATATAAGCTAAATAAGCAGGGTGATAATATACAGCCTTGACATACTTCTTTCCCAATTTGGAAAGAGTCTGTTGTTTCATGTCCAGTTCTGTTGATTTTTGACCTGCATATGGATTTCTCAACCAACTGGAAAGGTGGTCCAGGCAATGCTAGTTATAACAAGATAGATCTATAGAAATACATACATATATATATATATATATATATATATATATATAGAGAGAGAGAGAGAGAGAGAGAGAGAGAGACTCAAATGAAATAAATATTTATTTTTCATTTATGTAACTATTTAATTCTGCTGTTCTTGGCTGTTGGGGGCATTTACTTGGAATTCACCTTTGCAGCTGTAGCTGTGGGCATGTGATGCTGGGGATACAGTATGTAATAAATAGAAGGGCAAATGGATATTGAATGGGCAACAAACAATGTCTAATGCTACAAACTTTCAGGCACAGTTAGCTAAATATACTTTTCCTCTTTGAATAGTTTGAAGAGTAGATTTTATATAAGTGGGGTGTCTATCAAAGTAAGTCACTTAGATATCCTTCAAGAGAGAACTTGATGGTTCCAGTCAGAAGGGAAGGGGAAAGCAAGATCATGTATGGGGTATTTTTTGAGTGAGACCTGGAAATGACATGTCTCTTTTGCTTGCATTCTGGCATTCTGTTGTCTGCAATCCAGTAACAAGAGTGACAAGGCATATCCAACTATGTGGGAAGGAGAGAAAGTGTCCATGTGCCAGAGATGACAAGAAAACTCTTAACAGTCCCTTCCACACAGGTGAGAACATGTTTATGATGTGTAACAACTGAGCTGTTAAAACTTCTTGGTAGATTTGCAGAAGTAAGAATTCAATATCCTTGGAACATAAGGTTTAGGGTAAAATGAAAGATAATAAAGGTAGTGTATTTAGTAATTAAACTCTTCAATGTATGTAAAGCTTTTAAAGCTTATTTTATTCTGTTAATTTATATATATATATATAATTCAATCTATTTGGGGCATCTCATCTTTTTTTTTAATGAGCATTTTATTTTATTTTTTATTTTTTTCCAATTTTTTATTCTACATTACAATACTGTATTTGTTTTGCCATACATTGACATGAATCAGCCACAGGTGTACACGATCTCCCAATGCTGAAGCCCCCTCCCACCCCATATCATCTCCCTGGATCATTCCGTGCACCAGCCCCAAGCATCCTGTATCCTGTATTGAACATAGACTGGTGCTTCGTTTCTTACATGATAGTATACATGTTTCAATGCCATTCTCCCAATTCATCCCACCCTCTCCCTCTCCCTCAGAGTCCAAAAGTCCGTTCTATACCTCTGTGTTTCTTTTGTTGTCTCATATAGAGGGCCATCATTACTATCTTTCTAAATTCCACATATATGTGTCAGTATACTGTATTGGTGTTTTTCTTTCTGGCTTACTTCACTCTGTATAATCGGCTCCAGTTTCATCCATCTCATTAGAACTGAGTCAAATTTATTCTTTTTAAGGGCTGAGTAGTACTCCATTGTGTATATGTACCACTGCTTTCTTATCCATTCATCTGCTGATGGACATCTAGGTTGTTTCCATGTCCTGGCTATTATAAACAGTGCTGCAATGAACATTGGGGTACATGTGTCTCTTTCAATTCTGGTTTCCTCAGTGTGTATGCCCAGCAGTGGGATTGCTGGATCATAAGGCAGTTCTATTTGCAATTTTTTAAGGAATCTCCACACTGTTTTCCATAGTGGCTGTACTAGTTTGCATTCCCACCAGCAGTGTAAGAGGGTTCCCTTTTCTCCACATCCTCTCCAGCATTTATTGCTTGTAGACTTATGGGTCACAGCCATTCTGACTGGTGTGAAATGGTACCTCATTGTGGTCTTGATTTGCATTTCTCTGATAATGAGTGGTGTTGAGCATCTTTTCATGTGTTTGTTAGCCATCCATATGTCTTCTTTGGAGAAATGCCTATTTAGTTCTTTGGCCCATTTTTTGATTGGATAGTTCATTTTTCTGGAGTTGAGCTGCATAAGTTGCTTGTATATCTTTGAGATTAGTTGTTTGTCAGTTGTTTCATTTGCTTTTGTTTTCTCCCACTCAGAAGGCTGTCTTTTCACCTTGCTTATAGTTTCCTCTGTTGTGCAGAAGCTTTTAATTTTAATTAGATCCCATTTGTTTATTTTTGCTTTTATTTCCAGTATACTGGGAGGTGGATCATAGAGGATCCTGCTGTGATTTATGTCAGAGAGTGTTTTGCCTATGTTTTCCTCTAGGAGTTTTATAGTTTCTGGTCTTACATTTAGATCTTTAATCCATTTTGAGTTTATTTTTGTGTATGGTGTTAGAAAGAGGTCTAGTTTCATTCTTTTACAAGTGGTTGACCAGTTTTCCCAGCACCACCTGTTAAAGAGACTGTCTTTACTCCATTGTATATTCTTGCCTCCTTTGTCGAAGATAAGGTGTCCATAGGTGTGTGGGTTTATCTCAGGGCTTTCTATTTTGTTCCATTGATCTATATTTCTGTCTTTGTGCCAGTACCATACCGTCTTAATGACTGTGGCTTTGTAGTAGAGCCTGAAGTCAGGCAAGTTGATTCCTCCAGTTCCATTCTTCTTTCTCAAGATTGCTTTGGCTATTCGAGGGTTTTTGTATTTCCATACAAATCTTGAGATTATTTGATCTAGTTCTGTGAAAAATACTGCTGGTAGCTAGATAGGAATTGCATTGAATCTGTAGATTGCTTTGGGTAATATACTCATTTTCACTATATTGACTCTTCCGATCCATGAGCATGGTATATTTCTCCATCTATTAGTGTCTTCTTTGATTTCTTTCATCAGTGTTTTATAGTTTTCGATATATAGGTCTTTAGTTTCTTGAGGTAGGTATATTCCTAAGTATTTTATTCTTTTTGTTGCAATGGTGAATGGAATTGTTTCCTTAACTTCTTTTTTTCTATTTTCTCATTATTAGTGTATAGGAATGCAAGGGATTTCTGAGTGTTGATTTTATATCCTGCCACTTTACTATATTCGTTGATTAGCTCTAGTAGTTTTCTGGTCGAGTCTTAGGATTTTCTATGTAGAGCATCATGCCATCTGCAAACAGTGAGAGTTTTACTTCTTCTTTTCCAATTTGGATTCCTTGTATCTCTTTTTCTGCTCTGATTGCTGTGGCCAAAACTTCCAGAACTATATTGAATAGTAGTGGTGAAAGTGGACACCCTTGTCTTGTTCCTGACTTTAGGGGAAATGCTTTCAATTTTTCACCATTGAGGATAATGTTAGCTGTGGGTTTGTCATATATAGCTTTTATTATGTTGAGGTACGTTCCTTCTATTCCTGCTTTCTGGAGAGTTTTTATCATAAATGGATGTTGAATTTTGTCAAAGGCTTTTTCTGCATCTATTGAGATAACTATATGATTTTTATTTTTCAATTTGTTAATGTGGTGAATTACATTGATTGATTTGTGGATATTGAAGAATCCTTGCATCCCTGGAATAAAGCCCACTTGGTCATGGTGTATGATCTTTTTAATGTGTTGCTGGATTCTAATTGCTAGGATTTTGTTAAGGATTTTTGCATCTATGTTCATCAGTGATATTGGCCTGTAGTTTTCTTTTTTTGTGGTGTCTTTGTCATGTTTAGGTATTAGGGTGATGGTGGCCTCATAGAATGAGTTTGGAAGTTAACCTTCCTATGCAATTTTCTGGAACAGTTTCAGTAAGATAGGTGTTAGCTCTTCTCGAAATTTTTGGTAGAATTCAGCTGTGAAGCCGTCTGGACCTGGTCTTTTGTTTGCTGGAAGATTTCTGATTACAGTTTCAATTTCCATGCTTGTGATGGGTCTGTTAAGATTTTCTATTTCTTCCTGGTTCAGTTTTGGAAAGTTGTACTTTTCTAAGAATTTGTCCATTTCTTCCAAGTTGTCTATTTTACTGGCATATAATTGCTGATAGTAGTCTCTTATGATTCTTTGTATTTCTGTGTTGTCTGTCGTGATCTCTCCATTTTTATTTCTAATTTTATTGATTTGATTTTTTTTTTCTCTTGTTTCTTGATGAGTCTGGCTAATGGTTTGTCAATTTTATTTATCCTTTCAAAGAACCAGCTTTTTGCTTTGTTGATTTTTGCTATGGTCTCTTTTGTTTCTTTTGCATTTAATTCTGCCCTAATTTTTAGGATTTCTTTCCTTCTACTAGCTCTGGGATTCTCTATTTCTTCCTTTTCTAGTTGCTTTAGGTGTAGAGTTAGGTTATTTATTTGACTTTTTTCTTGTTTCTTGAGGTATGCCTGTATTGCTATGAACTTTCCTCTTAGCACTGCTTTTATAGTGTCCCACAGGTTCTGTGGAGATGTGTTTTCATTTTCATTCATTTCGATGTGTATTTTGATTTCTTTTTGATTTCTTCTGTGATTTGTTGATTATTCAGAGGGTGTTGTTCAGCCTTCAAATGTTGGAATTTTTAATAGTTTTTCTCCTATAATTTAGATCTAACCTTAGTGCATTATGGTCAGAGAAGATGCTTGGAATGATTTTGATTTTTTTGAATTTATCAAGGTTAGATTTATGACCTAGGATGTGATCTATCCTGGAAAAGGTTCCGTGTGCACTTGAGAAAAAGGTGAAATTCATTGTTTGGGGTGAAATGTCCTATAGATATCAATTAGGTCTAACTGGTCTATTGTATCATTTGAAGTTAGCATTTCTTTGTTAATTTTCTGTTTAGTTGATCTGTCCATAGGTGTGAGTGGGGTATTAAAGTCTCCCACTATTATTGTGTTATTATTAATTTCCCCTGTCATGCTTGTTAGCATTTGTCTTACGTACTGCGGTGCTCTTATGTTGGGTGCATATATATTTATAATTGTTATATCTTCTTCTTGGATTGATCCTTTAATCATTATGTAGTGGCCTTTTTGTCCCTTTTCACAGCCAGCCTTTGTTTTAAAATCTATTTTGTCGGATATGAGTATTGCTACTCCTGCTTTCTTTTGGTCTTTATTTGCATGGAATATCTTTTTCCAGCCCTTCACTTTCAGTCTGTATGTGTCCGTTGTTTTGAGGTAGGTCTCTTGTAAGCAGCATATATAGGGATCTTGTTTTTATATCCATTCAGCCAGTCTTTGCCTTTTTGGTTGGGGCATTCAACCCATTTACATTTAAGGTAATTATTGATAAGTATGCTCCTGTTGCCATTTACTTTATTGTTTTGGGTTCGGGTTTATACGTCCTTTTTATGTTTCCTGTATAAAGTCTATCCTTTAGTATTTGTTGGAGAGCTGGTTTGGTGGTGCTGAATTCTCTCAGCTTTTGCTTGTCTGTAAAGCTTTTGATTTCTCCTTCATATTTGAATGAGATCCTTGCTGGGTACAGTAGTCTTGGCTGAAGGTTATTATCTTTCATCACTTTAAGTATGTCTTGCCATTCCCTCCTGGCCTGAAGAGTTTCTATTGAGAGATCTGCAGTTATTCTTATGGGGATCCCCTTGTGTGTTATTTGTTGTTTTTCCCTTGCTGCTTTTAATAATTGTTCTTTGTGTTTGGTCTTTGTTAGTTTGATTAATATATGTCTTGGGGTGTTTCGCCTTGGGTTTATCCTGTTTGGCACTCTCTGGGTTTCTTGGACTTGGGTGATTATTTCCTTCCCCATTTTAGGGAAGTTTTCAACTATTATCTCCTCAAGTATTTTCTCATGGTCTTTCTTTTTGTCTTCTTCTTCTGGGACTCCTATGATTTGAATGTTGGAGCGTTTCATATTGTCTTGGAGGTCTCTGAGGTTGTCCTCATTTCTTTTGATTCGTCTTTCTTTTCCCTCGCTGATTCATTTATTTCTACCATTCTATCTTCTATTTCACTAATCCTATCTTCTGCCTCCAGATATTCTACTATTTGTTGCCTCCAGAGTGTTTCTGATCTCATTTATTGCATTATTCATTATATGTTGACTCTTTTTTATTTCTTCTAGGTCCTTGTTAAACCTTTCTTGCATCTTCTCAATCCTTGACCCCAGGCTATTTATCTGTGATTCCATTTTGATTTCAAGATTTTGGATCATTTTCACTATCAGTATTCAGAATTCTTTCTCAGGTAGATTCCCAATCTCTTCCTCTTTTGTTTGGTTTGGTGGGCATGTCTCCTGTTCCTTTACCTGCTGGGTATTCCTCTGTCGCTTCATCTTGGTTATATTGCTGCGTTTGGAGTGGCTTTTCTATATTCTGGGGAATTTGTGGAATTCTCTTTTTATTATTGAGCTTCCTCTCTGCGTGTGGGGTTATATCAGTGGCTTGTCAAAGTTTCTTGATTAGGGAGGCTTGTGTTGGAGTTCTGGTGGATGGAGCTGGATTTCCTCCTCTGGAGTGCTGTGAAGTGTCTAGTAATGGGTTATGAGACATCAATGATTTTGGAGTATTTTGAGCTGCCTGTATATTGAAGCTCAGGGGCTTGTTCTTGTGTTGCTGGAGAATTTGCATGGTATGTCTTGCTCTGGAACTTGTTGGCTCTTGGGTGAGCTCTCTGATGATCTCAGAATTTGGACTTAAGCCTCCTGATTCTGGTTTTCAGATTTATTTTTACAATAGCCTCATGATTTCTCCATCTATACAGCACTAATGTTAAAACATCTAGGTTAATGATGATAGGTTTCTCCACCTTGAGGGTTGCCCCTAGAGAATCGCTGAGTTACTTGGAGGAGAGAAGAGGGAGGGCGTAGTTAGAGGTGAGTGGAATGGGATGAGGTGGAATCAAAAGAGGAAAATGCAAGCTAGCCCGTAATCACTTTCTTGTGTGTGCTCCAAAGTCTGGACCTCTCAGAGGTGGTCACAGAGTTATACATGGAAGAGGAGAGGGAGGAAGTAGATAGAGGTGGCCAGGAGGATAAAAGAATGAGATGCAAAGGAGGGATACAGATCCGGCCAGTGACCAGTTCCCTGAGAGTTCTCCACCTTCTGGAACACTCAGAGATTCATAGAGTTGGGTAGAGAAGAGGAGGGGGAGGGAGGAGACAGAAGCCACCAGCTGGAGAAAAGAGAGATTCCAAAGGGGAAGAGAGTGGTCAAGCCCATAATCTTGCACTCATGTAGAACTGGGTACTGAAGATTAAGTTTTTAAAATACTAAATTGGCAACAAATACCAAAATGCCGAGATTAAAAACCTGGAGTAGAGATTGGACTTTCAAAAATAAACTATTAAAGTAAAAAAGGAGAAAAATTAAAAAAAAATTGAAAAAAAGATAAAATAAAACACTCCAGAATTATTAAAAGACAGCAGCTTCCACCACCAAAAGGACTATATATGGCATTTGCTTTAAAGATAGGGTTTTTTGTTTTTTTTTTGAAAAGTAATATTAGGTTATAAAAGTAATAAATCGAGATATAGAGGACTTAAAAATTTAAGCAAGTTTAGAAAAAAAAGAAGACGAAAAAGAAAAGAAGAAAAACAAATTTTTTTCAAAAAATAAAATAAAAAAATAAAAAAAAAATTCTTAAAAAAAAAAAAATCATGCTTCAACATCAACCTCCACCCCCAAAAAGAATTTTTTTTTTTGATCATAAAAGTAGTAACGGTATGTCTGGTGCTTTCTCTGTCGTTGTGGGCTGTGTGGGATCGCTACCAAGGCAGTTCCCTCTGTTTGGCTTCCTCTGCTTGCTGGTCTCTTCCATGTCTGATTTCCGTCTTGACACAGGGGTGGGGGTGGTGGACTCTCCACTGGGCTTGTGGGGCATCTCATCTTATCTCTTGATCAATATTGCTATTTTTGTGACATTATTGTACTGTTCTAATTATTTCAGGAGCATTGCATTGCAAAGATAGCTTTTTGAGTAGGACTATTTGGTATAATTATTTCTTAATTACAAACAACTGTGTAGATTTAATCTAAAGCTAACCAATGCCTATAGTTAATCTGACCTTCATTTGTTCAGGGTTACTTCAAGAAGAAAATTTACATTCTAATGTTTTATTTATTCAGCAACACATGTCTCAAAAGAGAGAGAGAGAGAGAGAGAGAGAGAGAGAGACTAAAAAGCAGGATAATAAAAGTTCTCTGGCAAAAATAAATAAATAAATAAAAAGTTTCATTCTTCCTAGGATATGTCTTCACATAGAACCTCTCTAACATGAAAAAAGCAAAATGGTTGTCTGAGGAAGCCTTACAAATAGCTGAGAAAAGAAGCAACATTAGAGGCAAAGGAGAAAGGAAAGATATACACATTTGATTGCGGAGTTCCAAAGAATACCAAGGAGATATAAGAATGCCTTCCTCATGATCAGTGTAAAGAAAGAGAGGAAAACAATAGAATGGGAAAAACTAGAGATCTCTTCAAAAAATTAGAGATACCAAGGAAACATTTCATGCAAAAATGTGCATAATACAGGACAAAAGCAGTATAAACCTAACAGAAGCAGAAGCTACTAAGAGGTGGCAAGAACATATAGAAGCACTATACAAAAGGTTTTCATGACCCAGATAACCAGGATGATGTAATCACTCACTTAAAGCCAGACATCCTGGAATGCAGAGTCAAGTGGGCCTTAAGCAGCATCACTACAAAGAAAGTTAGTGGAGGTGATGAAATTCCAGCTGAGCTATTTCACCTCCAAGTACTAAAAGATGATGCTGTGGAAGTGCTGCAATCAGTATGCCAACAAATTTTGAAAACTCAGCAGTAGCTCAGGACTGGAAAAGGTCAGTTTTATTTCCAATCCCAAAGAATGGCAATGCCAAAGAAAGTTCAAATTACTGCACAATAGAGTTCATCTCACATGCTAGAAAAGTATTGCTTGAAATTCTCCAAGCCAGGCTTCAATAGTATATGAACTGAGAACTTCAAGATGTTCAAGCTGGATTTAG
This sequence comes from Nanger dama, assembly GCA_917880005.1. Classification (NCBI taxonomy): domain Eukaryota; kingdom Metazoa; phylum Chordata; class Mammalia; order Artiodactyla; family Bovidae; genus Nanger; species Nanger dama. The sequence continues at coordinate 19,524,564 of CAKJTW010000025.1, read as the reverse complement.
ACATGGAAGAGGAACCAAAGATCAAACAGAAAACATCCATTGGATCATAGAAAAGCAAGGGAGTTCCAGAAAAAGCAACTACTTCTGCTTTATTGACTATGCCAAAGGCTTTGACCGTGTGGATCGCAACAAACTGTGAAAAATTCAAGGGATGGGAATAACAGACCACTTTATCTCCTCCTGAGAAATCTGTGTGTAGGTCAAGAAGCAACAGTTAGAACTGGACCTGGAACAACAGACTGGTTCTAAATTGTGAAAGGTGCATGTCAAGGCAGTTTATCATCACCCTGCATATTTAACTTATATTCAGAGTACATCATGAGTAATGCCAGGCTGGATGAAGCACAAGCTGGAATCAAGATTGCCAGGAGAGATATCAATAACCTCAGATATGCAGATGACCCCAACCTTATGGCAAAAGTAAAAGAAGAACTAAAGAGTCTCTTGATGAGATTTTTAAAAAGCTAGCTTAAAACTTAAAATTCAGAAAACTAAGATCATAGCATCCAGTTTCATCACTACATGGCAAATAGATGGAGAAACAATGGAAACAGTGACAGAGTTTATTTTCCTGAGCTCCAAAATCACTGCAGATGGTGACTGTGGCCATGAAATTAAAAGACGTTTACTCCTTGGAAGAATAGTTATGACCAACCTAGACAGCATATTAAAAGCAGAGACATTACTTTGCCAACAAAGGTCCATCTAGTGAAGGCTGTGGTTTTTCTAGTAGTCATGTATGGATATGAGAATTGCATTATAAAGAAAGCTGAATGCTGAAGAACTGATGCTTTTGAGCTGTGGTGTTGGAGAGGACTCTTGAGAGTCCCTTGGACTGCAAGGTGATCCAACTAGTCAATCCTAAAGGTAATCAGTCCTGCATATTCATTGGAAGAACTAATATTGAAGCTGAAACTCCAAAATGTTGGGCACCTGATGTGATGATCTGACTCATTTGAAAAGACCCTGAATGCTGGGGAAGATTGAAGGAGGGTGAAGAAGGGGATGACAGAGGAAAAGGTGGTTGGATGGCATCATCAATTCAATGTACATGAGTATGAGCAAGTTCGAGGAATTGGTGATGGACAGGGAGGCCTGGCACACTGCAGTCCATGGGGTCACAAAGAGCCAGACATGACTGAATGACTGAACTGAACTTAACTGAACTGAAAATCACTGCATATGATGACTACAGTCATGATATTAAAAGAAGCTTTCCCCTTGGAAGAAAAGCTCTGGCCAACCTAGACAGCATATTAAAAAGCAGAGTCATTACTTTGCCAACAAAGGTTCATATAGTTCAAAACCCAAAGTTTCTCAAGATGTACACTACTTATAACTTAAATAAGCAGGGTGACAATAGACAGCCTTGACATATCCTTTTCCTATTTGGAACCAGTCTGTTGATCCATGCACAGTTCTAACTGTTGCTTCCTGATCTGCATACAGGTTTCCCAAGAGGTAGGTCAGGTGTCTGATATTCCCATCTCTTTGAGAATTTTCCACAGTTTATTGTGATCCACAAGTCAAAGGCTTTGGCATAGTCAATAAAGCAGAAATAGATGTTTTTTTCTGGAACTCTCTTGCTTTTTTGATTATCCAGTAGATGTCACCAATTTGATCTCTGGTACCTCTGCCTTTTCTAAAACCAGCTTTAACATCTGGAAGTTCACGGTTCATGTACTGCTGAAGCCTGGCTTGGAGAACTTTGAACATCACTTTACTAATGTGTGAGATGAGTGCAATTGTGCAGTAGTTTGAGCATTCTTTGGCATTGCCTTTCTTTGGGATTTCAGTGAATACAGGCATTTTCCAGTCCCGTGGCCACTGCTGAATTTTCCAAATTTGCTTGCATATTGAGTGCAGCACTTACAAGCATCATCTGTCAGGATTTGAAATAGCTCCACTCGAATTCCATCACATACACCAGCTTTGTTCATAGTGATGCTTTCTAAGGCCCACTTGACTTCACATTCCAGAATGTCTAGCTCTAGGTGAGTCACATCATTGTGCTCTTTTTGGTACTGTTCTTCTGTGTATTCTTACCATCTCTTCTTAATATCTTCTGCTTCTGTTAGGTCCATACCATTTCTGTCTTTTATTGAGCCCATCTTTGCAAGAAATATTCCCTTGGTATCTCTAATTTTCTTGAAGAGATCTCTAGTCTTTCCTATTCTGTTGTTTTCTTCTATTTCTTTGCATTGATCGCTGAGGAAGGTTTTCTTTTCTCTCCTTGCTATTCTTTGGAACTCTGCATTCAAATGGGAATATCTTTCCTTTTCCTTTGCTTTTCACTTCTCTCCTTTTCACAGTTATTTGTAAGGCCTCCTCAGACAGCCAATTTGCTTGTTTGCATTTCTTTTCCATGGGGATGGTCCTGATCCCTATCTTCTGTACAATGTCATGAACCTCTGTCCATAGTTCCTCAGTCACCCTATCAGATCTAGTCTCTTAAATCTATTTCTCACTTCCACTGTATCATCATAAGGGATTTGATTTAGGTCATACCTGAATGGCCTAGTGCTTTTCCCCTACTTGCTTCAATTTAAGTCTGAATCTGGCAATAAGGAATTCATGATGAGCCACAGTCAGCTCCTGGTCTTGTTTTTGCTGACTGTATAGAGCTTCTCCATCTTTGGCTGCAGAGAATGTAATCAATCTGATTTGGTGTTGACCATCTGATGATGTCCATGTGTAGAATCCTCTCTTGTGTTGTTGGTAGAGGGTGTTTACTATGACCAGTGCATTTTCTTGGCAAAACTCGATTGATTAGCTTTTGCCCTGCTTCATTTCATACTCCAAGGCCAAACTTGCCTGTTACTCCAGGTGTTTCTGACTTCCTACTTTTTCTTTCCAGTCCCCTATAATGTAAAGGACATCTTTTTTGGGTGTTAGTTCTAAAAGGTCTTGTAGGTCTTCATAGAACCATTCAACTTCAGCTTTTTCAGTGTTACTGGTTGGGGCATAGGCTTGGATTACTATGATATTGAATGATTTTCCTTGGTAACGAACAGAGATCATTCTGTTGTTTTTGAGATTGTATCCAAGTACTGCATTTCAGACTATTTTGTTGACCATGATGGCTACTCCATTTCTTCTAAGGGATTCCTGCCTACAGTAGTAGATATAATGGCCATCTAAGTTAAATTCACCCATTCCAGTCCAGTTTAGTTAGCTGATTCCTAGAATGTCGACGTTCACATTTGCCATCTCTTGTTTGGCCACTTCTAATTTGCCTTAATTCATGGACCTGATATTTCAGGTTCCTATGCAATATTGCTCTTTACAGCATCAGACCTTGCTTCTATAACTATTCACATCCACAGCTGGGTATTATTTTTACTTTGGCTTCATCCCTTCATTCTTTCTGGAGTTATTTCTCTACTGATCTCCAGTAGCATACTGGGCACCTACTGACCTGGGGAGTGTCTCTTTTCATATCCTACCATTTTGCCTTTTCATACTGTTCATGGCGTTCTCAAGGCAAGAATACTGAAGTGGTTTGCCATTTCCTTCTCCAGTGGACCACATTTTATCAGACCTCTCTTCCATGAACCGTCCATCTTGGGTGGCCCCACATGGCTTGGCTTAGTTTCTTTGAGTTAGGCTGTGGTCTATGTGACTATTTGTGTGCAAAATTAACTTGTCAACAGAGTGCTCTTTATCTCCAGGAAGGAGGCTACATTTAAAAAACAATTCCTCCAGAACTTCAGCTCTCAATGAACACCAAAATACAGAGTTATTAAAATATATAAGATAATTTAAATATATTATATATATATATATTTATATGAAAGAAAAGGCTCCTTATTCCTATAACAAATGATGTGAAATTTAGCTTATGATATTTTAACATCTATCCAGGCTGCTCAGAAATGTATATATTTTTATGTTCTTCTATGTTTACAGACATTGTTTCCAAAACAGATGGATGAGGCTGTTATTTTTTATTAAAGGGGATAGTATATATACAGATTGTTACACAATATGTTGCAAATATCAAAATTAGCTATCATTATTGAAGAATTTTATCCATGTTGGTTTTTAAGTGAAGCTAAACTGCTTGCCATGCAATTCTTTCTTAGCGTTCTTACCTTTGAAGAAGCCAATAAGGAAAAAGAAGCAGAATCCTAATTGGGGTGTAAAAGGAGAATAATTAATCTACACAAGAAAAATTTTGTTAATGTTATTAACCATAATTTTGATGTCATGGCATCCAGTCCCATCACTTCATGGGAAATAGATGGGGAAACAGTGGAAACAGTGTCAGACTTTATTTTTTTGGGCTCCAAAATTACTGCGGATGGTGACTGCAGCCATGAAATTAAAAGATGCTTTCTCCTTGGAAGAAGAGTTATGATCAACCTAGATAGTATATCCAAAAGCAGAGACATTACTTTGCCGACTAAGGTCCGTCTAGTCAAGGCTATGGTTTTTCCTGTGGTCATGTATGGATGTGAGAGTTGGACTGTGAAGAAGGCTGAGTGCCAAAGAATTGATGCTTTTGAACTGTGTTGTTGGAGAAGACTCTTGAGAGTCCCTTGAACTGCAAGGAGATCCAACCAGTCCATTCTGAAGGAGATCAACCTTGAGATTTCTTTGGAAGGAATGATGCTAAAGCTGAAACTCCAGTACTTTGGCCACCTCATGCGAAGAGCTGACTCATTGGAAAAGACTCTGATGCTGGGAGGGATTGGGGGCAGGAGGAGAAGGGGACAACCGAGGATGAGATGTCTGAATGGCATCACGGACTCGATGGCCCTGAGTCTGAGTGAACTCCAGGAGATGGTGATGAACAGGGAGGCCTGGCGTGCTGCGATTCATGGGGTCATGAAGAGTCGGAACCAACTGAGCGACTGAACTGAACTGATGACCAAATACCATCATATTGACCATGATGATATTTTGCCTGCAGTGGCTCCCTACACTCATAATAACTTTACCATATTATAAGCTAGTTTAATAATCTTCATAAACAGTGTTTTTGTTTCTTATTCTTTCTCTACAATATCTCATTCAGCCCTAGTTGGAAATTTGAATATCTCAGTGTCCCTAATGAGAATCCAGGACTGTGAATCTGCGAGCACAAGCAAGTGTCAAAGTTTTCAACTTATATATCATTATTCATTTAAGCTGTCGAAAGTTTTTGCAGGGGAATACGTGGAAGGCTTCACCTTCAGCTCCTCAGTTAACAAGAAACAAAAGACACTTGCAGTGTTCTGCTTCTCACTGGGTTGACAAACATCCTTGCTGTGTCTTTGCCCATCACAACAAAGCAGAAGGAGTGAAAGAGCAGAGAATAAACAGGTCTACCTCAGCAACAGATGTTACCAGCAGAAACTGCTGTCATGTCAGTTGGTTGTCTTTTGAGAGCCCACAAATGGAATTTTCCTCATATCAGCACTTATAGCACTAATCCATCTTGTCCATTTTCCTTTTGTTTCTCCCATGAGCTATAGATCTAAAAGCAAAATTAAAGTCAGGTCCATCTCTGCACCTCCATTATTAAAGAAGGAGATACACAAATCTCACTAGACATTGATAATTTTTGTCTGAATGTGTGTAATGTGCTGTGTGCTCAGTTGTGTCTGACTCTTTATGGCCCCATGGACTATAGCCTGCCAGTCTCCTTTGCCCATGGAATTTTTCAGGCAAAAATACTGGAGTAGGGTGCCATTTTCTACTCCTAGGGATCTTCTCAACCCAGGGATTAAGCCCATGTTTGTCTCCTACTTTAGCAGGTGGATTCTTTACCACTATACACAACCTCGGAAGCCTGTCTGAATATTTTAGTTAAAGTTTTAAAATCTTACTTTCTCCCAGCCATTCCAAAGTTAACTCTGATTATCCAAGTTCTTTGTTTATAATGATTCTTGAGTCAGTCTGAAATTAAACTGAAATAAGGACATTAATAAACTCATTCTTTAGATGTGACTGTGTGAGCTAAGATTTGACACCATCTTGGTCCCCAGAGTCAGAACCCTCTCCTTCCTTCCTCACAAGTCTTCAAGACTCTTTGGTGCCTAACAAAGAGTCACTGCAATGTTGTTTCAGCTAAACCAGTCTTGCTTAGATCGTATGTTCCTCCATTTACAGCAATCATAAGAAAAAGAAAAAAAAAAAAAAGGATCTGGCAGGATGAGTTTTATACATGGAGTGTAAGACTAAATGACAAAATACTAACTTAGGATTACAAAGGGTTTCTAAGAGAGTGAAGAAAAAGAATATTAAGAAAGCAGTATGACAATGTATGGAACTTCCTGACATGAAAGTAGAGCGAGAAAGGTGTGTGTCTAAACTATTTTTAAAAATAGAAAATGAGAGAAAGCAGATAAGACTGTTAACATTTATTGAGATATTTCACTGTTTTACATATATTGATTGATTAAATCATTACAATAACTGTATGAAGCACTATCATTACTAATATTTTTATAGATGAGGATCCTAAGACACAGAGAAAATAAAACAATGACTTGCCTAATGATCACATAAACTGGACACATAAAGTCAAGAGATTAGGGTCCAGAGCCTGTGATTTCAACCTTAAACACCTTGCCTCGTACAGGGTTAATTTTGAGAAATGTATATTGCCAAAGGTAATGGTTAATGTGCCAGTCTGAACACAATCTCCAATGATACTAACACTGTTTCAATTGCTTCACTCAAATTTCAGCCACCTCTGTTTCAGTTGCTTCCCTAAAGAATACTGGTCAAATATGATATGTAAGAATACCTCCTAAGCATCAGAATGACATTGCCACTTCATCTTTCTCAACTTCTGTTTCACTCAAAAGGTGCTGATTTCATCAGGCTATTTAACTATTTTGTTGTTTTGAAAAATACACCACCCTATTTTCTACAATGCCTGTTCCACCCATTTTGTTCAGGTTATTCTTGATTAAATAGGTAGGTAATTTTCTTACAACTACCAATTTATATTCACTTTCCTCTTATTATACTCTTCATGTATCCAATATATCATAGTCCTTAAAAAACTGTGTTCATCTTTGCATGTCCAAAGATTATAGTAGGTTCTCAATAGTTATTAGTACTTAAAAGAATGATTGGGAGATTAAGACTAAGATGTTTTAGCAAATGTAAATCTTCCAGGATGTCATGAATCTCAAAGTTAGACAATCAGGTTTTGTACAGTGAGGAATTATGGACAGTTTCCTATACTAGAGCTTCAATGTAAGTCTAATTATTTTTGAATATGCCAAATATATTTCTGAAAAATAAAGACTGTGTCAGTTGTATCCTATTTAGCAAAACTTTGCACAATATTAAAACCTGATTTTAGTATCAAATCAGACAATCAATTAATAAAATGAGAATATAAATTAACTAGATTTAATTGACAAAGAATTTTTAAAAATTAGCTGTTATTAGACATTATTTGATTGAATTTATTCAGATGGTCAACTTGTGGATCCCCGCATGAAGGCATAGAAATGTTCTGATGATGAATTGGTGCCCATAAACATACTTCACTTTCTAAAATAGGTGATATGTAAACATAAGATATTTCTTATACCTGTCAATAAAAGAAGGTACAGAATGAGATATTTTATTGTTCCCATTCTCATGTTACTTTTTTCCCCTTCAGACAAACATGAAGAAAAGCATAAAAATAAATCTATCCACAAAATGACTGGCTCACAGGATTCATTTTCACTGTAACCACAGTTCTCCATCTCAATATACTATACAAGGTAAACAAAGCAATAGGATATAGAAGTACCTGTGTAAATGTATTCTCCTATTTCCTCTACCTTGAGCTTCAATAAATCTGGGATATGTAAAATTATTTCTATAATCAACTGAAAGAGCTAAAATGGAACATATACCTTTCTTTAAAAAATGGCTTGACTTTTCTGATTACAAAAGTAAAACATAGTTGAAAAATTCAGATAATACAAAGGAGTCTACAGTTGAAAGTAAGGTTGCTGAGCATGGTGGAGTGTGCTTGTAGTCCTAGTTTCTTGGGAGGCTGTGGCTAGAGTATCACTTGAGCCCAAGAGTTCTGGGCTGTGGGTGTGCTATACCAATTGGGAGTTCACACTAAGTTCAGCATCAGTTTGGTGACCTCTGTGAGTAGGGGACCACCAGGTTGCCTAAAGAGGACTGATTCAGCCCCAGTCAAAAATAAGGTTCACAAATGACACCAAAGGCATAAAATATCCACTGTTAATAGTATAATGTATCTACTTCAAATTCTTAATATCAGTTCAGTTCAGTGGCTCAGTCATATCTGACTCCTTGAAACCCCATGGAGTGCAGCATGCCAGGCTTCCCTGTCCATCACCAAATCCTGGAGCATGCTCATACTCATGTACATTGAGTTGGTGATACCATCAAATCATCTCAGTCTCTGTCATCCCCTTTGCCTCCTGCATTCAATCTTTCTCAGCATCAGGGTATTTTCTAGTGACTTGGTTCTTCCCATCAGCTTGCCAAAGTATTGGAGTTTCAGCTTCAGTGCCAGTCCTTCCAATGAATATCCAGGACTGATTTCCTTTAGAACTGACTGGTTTGATCTCCTTGCAGTCCAAGAGACTCTCAAGAGTCTTCTCCAACACCACAGCTCAAAAGCATCAATTCTTCAGTGCTCAGCTTTCTTTATAGTTCAATACTCACATCCATATATGACTACTGGAAAAACCATAGCTTTGATTAGATGGACCTTTGTCAGAAAAGTAATGTCTCTGCTTTATAATGTGCTGTCTAGGTTGGTCACAGCTTTTCTTTCAAGCAATAAGTGTCTTTTAATTTTATGGCTGCAGTCACCATCTGCAGTGATTTTGGAGCCCAAGAAAATGAAGTCTGCCACTGTTTCTACTCTTTCGCCATCCATTTGCCATGAAGTGATGAGATAAAATGCCATTATCTTAGTATTTTGACTATTGAGTTTTACACCAGCTTTTTCACTCTCCTCTTTCACCTTCATCAAGAGGCTCTTTAGGTCCTCTTTTCTTCCTGCCATAAGGGTGGTGTCATCTGCATATCTGAGATTATTGATATTTCTCCTGGCAATCTTGATTCCCAACTTGTGTTTCATTCAGCCTGGCATTTCACATGATGTACGATGTACTCTGTATATAAGTTAAATAAGCAATTTAGTGTTTGGAGCATGGACTTGGATTTCTGTAATATTGAATAGTTTGCCTTGGAAATGAACATAAATCATTCTGTCATTTTAGAGGTTTTCCACAGCCTTGCAGGAGGCATTCAGACACAAAGGTAGATCTGCCTCAGTCCCTGTGGTGTCTCTTGGTCCTGGTGTACACAAGGTTTTGTTTGAACCCTCTGAGCATCTCTGTGAGGTTTGTGGTTTTATTATAAATTAAATTTCACCACTCTTACCATTTTGTTAGTCAATAAAGCAGAAATAGATGTTTTCCTGGAACTCTCTTGCTTCTTCCATGATCCAGCGGATGTTGGCAATTTGATCTCTGGTTCCTCAGCTTTTCTAAAACCAGCTTGAACATCAGGGAGTTCACGGTTCATGTTTTGCTGAAGCCTGGCTTGGAGAATTTTGAGCATTACTTTACTAGCATGTGAGATGAGTGCAATTGTGTCGTAGTTTGAGCATTTTTTGGCATTGCCTTACTTTGGGATTGGAATGAAAACTGACCTTTTCCAGACCTGTGGCCACTGCTGAGTTTTCCAAATTTGCTGGCATATTGAGTGCAGCACTTTCACAGCATCATCTTTCAGGATTTGAAATAACTCAACTGGAATTCCATCATTTCCACTAGCTTTGTTCGTAGTGATACTTTCTAAGGCCCACTTAACTTCACATTCCAAGATGTCTGGCACTAGATTAGTGATCACATCATCATAATTATCTGGGTCGTGAAGATCTTTTTGTACAGTTCTTCCATGTATTCTTGCCACCTCTTCTTAATATCTTCTGCTTCTGTTAGGTCCATACCATTTCTGTCCTTTATCGAGCCCATCTTTGCATGAAATGTTCCCTTGGTATCTCTAATTTTCTCGAAGAGATCACTAGTCTTTCCCATTCTGTTGTTTTCTTCTATTTCTTTGCATTGATTGCTGAAGAAGGCTTTCTTAACTCTTCTTGCTATTATTTGGAACTCTGCATTCAGATGCTTATATCTTTCTTTTTCTCCTTTGTTTTTCACCTCTCTTCTTTTCACAGCTATTTGTAAGACCTCCCCAGACATCCATTTTGCTTTTTTTCATTTATTTTCCATGGGGATGGTCTTGATCTCTGTCTCCTGTACAACATCATGAACCTCATTCCACAGTTCATCAGTCACTCTATCTATCAGATCTAGGCCCTTAAATCTATTTCTCACTTCTACTGTATAATCATAAGGTACTTGATTTAGGTCATACCTGAATGGTCTAGCGGTTTTGCCTACTTTCTTCAGTTTAAGTCTGAGTTTGCAATAAAAGTTCATGATCTGAGCCACAGTCAGCTCCTGGTCTTGTTTTTGTTGACAGTATAGAGCTTCTCCATCTTTGGCTGCATAGAATATAATCAATCTGATTTCAGTGTTGACCATCTGGTGATGTCCATGTGTAGAGTCTTCTCTTGAGTTGTTGGAAGAGGGTGTTTGCTATGACGAGTGCATTTTCTATTAGTCTTTGCCCTGCTTTATTTATTGGCTATGCGAAAGCCTTTGACTGTGTGGATCACAATAAACTGTGGAAAATTCTGAAAGAGACGGGAATACCAGATCACCTAATCTGCCTCTTGAGAAATCTGTATGTAGGTCAGGAAGCAACAGTTAGAACCGGACATGAAACAACAGACTGCTTCCAAATAGGAAAAGGAGTACATCAAGGCTGTATATTGTCACCCTGCTTATTTAACTTATATGCAGAGTACATCATGAGAAATGCTGGACTAGAAGAAACACAAGCTGGAATCAAGATTGCCGGGAAAAATATCAATAACCTCAGATATGCAGATGACACCATCCTTATGGCAGAAAGGGAAGAGGAGCTAAAAAGCCTCTTGATGGAAGTGAAAGAGGAGAGTGAAAAAAAGTTGGCTTAAAGCTCAACATTCAGAAAACAAAGATCATGGCATCTGGTCCCATCACTTCATGGGAAATAGATGGGGAAACAGTGGAAACAGTGTCAGACTTTATTTTGGGGGGGCTCCAAAATCACTGCAGATGGTGACTGCAGCCATGAAATTAGAAGGCACTTACTCTTTGGAAGAAAAGTTATGACCAACCTAAATAGTATAATCAAAAGCAGAGACATGACTTTGCAGACTAAGGTCTGTCTAGTCAAGGCTATGGTTTTTCCAGTAGTCATGTATGGATGTGAGAGTTGGACTGCGAAGAAGGCTGAGCGCTGCGGAATTGATGCTTTTGAACTGTGGTGTTGGAGAAGCCTCTTGAGAGTCCCTTGGACTGCAAGGAGATCCAACCAGTCCATTCTGAAGGAGAGCAACCCCTGGGATTTCTTTGGAACTAATGATGCTAAAGCTGAAATTCCAGTATTTTGGCCACGTCATGCGAAGAGTTAACTCATTGGAAAAGACTCTGATGCTGGGAGGGATTAGGGGCAGGAGGAGAAGGGGACGACAGAGGATGAGATGGCTGGATGGCATCACAGACTCGATGGACATGAGTCTGAGTGAACTCTGAGAGATGGTGATGGACAGGGAGGCCTGGCGTGTTGCAATTCATGGGGTCACAAAGAGTCGGACACCACTGAGTGACTGAACTGAACTGTGCTGAACCCTTTTGTTGGGGCTTATCCTTTGCCCTTGGATGTGGGGATCTTTTTTGGTGGGATCCAACATTCTCCTGGCAAAAAGTGAAGAAGAACTAAAGAGCTTCGTGAGGAAAGTGAAAGAGGAGAGTGAAAAGTTGGCTTAAAGCTCAACATTCAGAAAACTAAGGTCATGGCATCTGATCCCATCACTTCATGCCAAATGAATGGGGAAACAGTGGAAACAGTGGTTGACTTTATTTTGGGGGCTCCAAAATCACTGCAGATGGTGATTGCAGCCATGAAATTAAAAGACGCTTACTCCTTGGAAGAAAAGCTGTGACGAACCTAGACAGCATATTCAAAAGCAGAGACATTACTTTTTCAACAAAGGTCCATCTAGTCAAGGCTATGGTTTTTCCAGTGGTCATGTATGGATGTGAGAGTTGCACTATAAAGAAAGGTGAGCACTGAATAATTGATGCTTTTGAACTGTGGTGTTGGATAACTCCAATACTTTGGCCACCTGATGTGAAGAGGTAACTCACTGTTAAAAACCCTGATGCTGGAAAAGTTTGAGGGCAGGAGGAGAAGGGGATGACAGAGGAGGAGATGGTTGGATGGTATCACCAACTCAATGGACATGGGTTTGGGTGGAGTCTGGGAGTTGGTGATGGACAGGGAGGCCTGGCATGCTGCAGTCCATGGGGTTGCAAATAGTTGGACACGACTGAAAGACTAAACTGACTGACTGAATATTCTCCTGTTGACGGTTATTCAGCAGTGAGTTACAATTTTGGAGTTCTTGCAGAAGATGAGTGCAAATCCTACTACTCCACCATTTTGTGCTTAACATACACATATTACAAATACCTAAAACACAGAAAATTTTATAAACACATATAATCATTTATTTTAAAATGAAACAAATCACTCTAGACCCACTTTCTGAGGCTTCTTTCTTTTTAATATACTGGTACTTCAATGCTAATGAATCTAGGTTCTTTCAACAGTTAAATACGATCTCATTGTCTAGGTAGACCTTGTTTTCTGTAACCACTGTTCCAGATTCTAATAAAGTTGAAGTGTGTGTATATGTGTGAACTCATGAAAAAAAGTTAAAAGATATATCTCTATAACCCAATTGGTTAAATTATATTTCAAAAGTGATGATTTTGTCAAATTGTTTTCACAAAATTTTGTATGGATTTATATCAGCAATCAACATTAATGTAATTATTCTTATGTTCTTCAACTGCTGGAATTTTCCTGGCTATTTATATGGCTACTTTAATTCCAAATAAATGTAATATTCAACCTCAAAATAATTCTTCTGTTCCTTATTATTTTACTGTTATTCATTTTCAAAAATAAAATGCAGATTAGAGTTAATAGCATTTTATAACCAGAAATCAGGCATGTCTATTAATCAAGGTTTTACTACACATATCTTATAATTCCACCATGTTGTTTTGATGTTATTGTGGCCATTATGCTACCATGAATAAAATGATTTCTTCTATTTTATATTTACATATTGTACACTATATACATAATGCATAACATATATTTATTTGTGGGGCTCCCCAGTATCTCAATGGTAAAGAATTCACTTTCCAATGCAGGAGACACGGGTTTGATCCCTAGGTCAGGGAAATCCTCTGTAGAAGAAAATGGCAACCAATGAGAATATTCTTGCCTGGGAAATACCATGGACAGAGGAGCCTGGTGGGTTACATTCCATGTAGTCCCAAAAGAGTCAGACATGACTCTGAGACAAAAACAACAACAGCAAATTTATTTGTAGTCAACAACCTTAACAAACTCTTATATTGTAAAAATATATACATATATTTTGAAACATTATTTCAAGGTATAAACCTCTCCATGCTTCCTCCAAATAGTGTTACATTTGTCTCCTGATATTTATAAAACAATATGCTATAATAATATATACCAACAAATAAATATATAAAACAATGTGTTTTTGCTAACTTGTGCTCTTCTTTAATGACACTGACTAATATTCAGAATGGTACCTGGCATCAGTGAAGATTTTTAGCTTTTAATATTACTGATTAGTCTTATCTAATAAATTTTGAGCTGTACTCAGCTGCATCAAATATTAAGATTTTAAACCTGGTGTGCTGCTGTTCATGGGGTCACAAAATGTCAGACACAACTTAGTGACTGAACAGTAGTCTGTGATTTCTTTTATTATGTATTAGCTTCATATGTTTACCCATCTTTTTTGTTTCAATGTTCATGTGACATTTAAATACAAATATTGACATACATATTTGATGATTTTCTATCTCCTCAAACTCCCCTTCCTCCATAATTTAGAAGAATTGTAGCCTAGTTTTACTAGTGGTTTGGTTACTTTCACGACATTAAATTAAATTATTCTCAATATCTCAATTATAAGGATGAAGGAATAATTGAACCAGTTAGGGTTCAGACAGGAAAGTAAGTTACAGTAAATGTTTGAAGTAGAGACCTCTTAACAAAGGAATTTAGAGGTTTAAACGGTACAGGAAGGGTGAGCAGTTAAAGAGAGTGAAGCAACAGCAGGTCATCTGAGTTGCTAACACCACCAAAGACTCTCTCCATTCTTAGTGGAGCCACACTCCAGGAGCCCAGTTGCTTGCAGAACAGAAGTAGCAAGTTATAAGGACTTACTCGCAAAATGCTGTGAATTTTTAAGAATAGCAGGAAAGCTTCCACAAACTACTTCAGCTGCCCAGAGATGGTTCAGGAGATTGCAAGATCTTTCTGCCTGCTTTCAATAATTATTAATGAAAATAAGGGCTTTTGTCTTTGAGCAAGTTCCTCTCATTGATAGACTCAAATCCAGAAGCAAACATGGAAAATGATTTTGGGACATTTATTTCTAAATTTCTTCCCTGTGATAGAAAGAATAATGTAGAAGAGTCACAAATGGACAATCAGCCCCTGAGAGGAAGGAACTTTATATCAAAAATCTGTTACAATGAAGAATAAAATAATACTGATGCCTTTTCCCCTTAACTACCTGGAATCTTTTTCATCTTAGACTTTTATGAAAGATTTACCCAAACTATTTTCAAAAAACTCCTTTTACATTATGTATTTTATATTCAAAAATGCATATTAAATACATTATTTTGCTACCACAACTAACTTATTGTTATTATTTTTTAAGATTTTGATTCCATCTTTAATTTGGCTTCCTAGGTGGCACTAGTGGTAAAGAATCTGCCTGCCAATGCAAGAGATGTGGGCTTGATCCCTGGGTTGGGAAGACACCTTGGAGTAGGAAATGGCAAGTGAAGTGAAGTCACTCAGTCGTGTCCAACCCTCAGCGACCCCATGGATTGCAGCCTTGCAGGCTCCTCCATCCATGGGATTTTCCAGGCAAGAGTGCCGGAGTGGATTGCCATTTCCTTCTCCAGGGGATCTTCTCGACCCAGGAATTGAACCCCGGTCTCCCGCACTGCAGGCAGACGCTTTACCGTCTGAGCCACCAGGGAAGCCCAGGAAATGGCAAACCACTACAGAATTCTTGCCTGAAAAATTCCATAGACAGAGGAATCTGGTGGGCTAAAGTCCATGTTGTCCCAAAGAGTCCGACATGACTGAACACACATATACTTTTAATTTGATTGGTTCTGTATTTTAGTATTCTATCACTTTACTTCTCCATTTCCAAGTAGTTTATTACTAAGATTAAATTTGTGTTGGCTGAAGTATATCTTCAGGTATATCTATTAAAATGTGTAGATTATTTTGTTAAGGATATTAGGTAATGTTTACTCTAGATTTCTGTCGTCTTTTCTTCATATTTATAATTTCTAATTACACTTCAATCTTCTTCTTTCGCATGTTTATGCTGTAATTCTATATTATTGTAATTTTATCTCTTTTGTATATCATTATTTCATTTCTTTTCAAAGATGTGAATTTTTAAATTTTAGACCTTTTACTTTGATGATATCTATGTGATGGATATCTGCCTTATAAAACATACAAGTCTACAAACTCAAAATAATGATATAGAGAAAGAATTGTATAAATATAATAAAATGCTTGCTGAGGAGCGATAATGCTAATATAAGTACTGGTTCCAAATAGGAAAAGGAGTACGTCAAGGTTGTATATTGGCAACTTGCTTATTTAACTTATATGCAGAGTACATCATGAGAAATGCGGGAGTGGAAGAAACACAAGCTGGAATCAAGATTGCTGGGAGAAATATCAATAATCCCAGATATGCAGATGACACCACCCTTATGGCAGAAAGTGAAGAGGGGCTAAAGGGCCTCTTGATGAATGTGAAAGAGGAGAGTGAAAAAGCTGGCTTAAAGCTCATAATTCAGAAAACAAAGATCATGGCGTTCAGTCCCATTACTTCATGGGAAATAGATGGGGAAACAGTGTCAGACTTTATTTTTTTGGCTCCAAAATCACTGCAGATGGTGACTGCAGCCATGAAATTAGAAGACACTGACTCCTTGGAAGAAAAGTTATGACCAAACTAGATAGCATATTCAGAGACATTACTTTGCCGACTAAGGTTCGTCTAGTCAAGGCTATGGTTTTTCTTGTGGTCATGTATGGATGTGAGATTTGGACTGTGAAGAAGGCTGAGCACCAAAGAATTGATGCTTTTGAACTGTGGTGTTGGAGAAGACTCTTGAGAGTCCCTTGGACTGCAAGGAGATCCAACCAGCCATTCTGAAGGAGATCAGCCCTGGGTGTTCTTTGGAAGGAAGAATGCTAAAGCTGAAACTCCAGTACTTTGGCCATCTCATGTGAACAGTTGACTCACTGGAGAAAACTCTGATGCTGGGAGGGATTGGGGGCAAGAGGAGAAGGGGACGACCGAGGATGAGATGGCTGGATGGCATCACGGACTCGATGGATGTGAGTCTGAGTGAACTCCGAGAGGTGGAAATGAACAGGGAGGCCTGGTGTGCTGCAATTCATGGGGTCGCAAAACAGTCGGACATGACTGAGCGACTGAACTGAACTGAACTGAACTGACTCAATTTAGAAATGTAACTTTTCTAGATTTCAACTTTGCCTTTATTTTTGCCCATTTTGAGAGATAGTATAGTAAATAGAAATGGAAAATAAAATTGGTGGTAGCTCACAGCTACTCATGGTCTAAAAGAGCTAGCATAAGCAGGAACTTCATTTAGTATAGACCTTAAATCAAGTGTATGTATTATACATAAACCCAATTTGAGTTGCATTAGACACAAAACCACTGAAAGACTTTTGATTCATATTTAAGGTAAAACTGGATGATAATCAGTTCAGTTCAGTCGCTCAGTCGTGTCCGACTCTTTGTGACCCCATGAATCGTAGCACGCCAGGTCTCCCTGTTCAACACCATCTCCTGAACTTCACTCAGACTCACGTGCATTGAGTCAGTGATGCCATTCAGCCATCTCATCCTCTGTTGTTCCCTTCTCCTCCTGCCCCCAATCCCTCCCAGCATCAGAGTCTTTTCCAATGAGTCACCCTATGCATGAAGTGGCCAAAGTACCGGAGTTTCAGCTTTAGCATCATTCCTTCCAAAGAAATCCCAGGGCTGATCTCCTTTAGAATGGACTGGTTGGATCTCCTTGCAGTCCAAGGGACTTTCAAGAGTCTTCTCAACACCACACTTCAAAAGCATCAATTCTTTGGCGCTCAGCCTTCTTCACAGTCCAACTCTCACATCCATACATGACCACAGGAAAAACCATAGCCTTGACTAGAAGGACCTTAGTCAGCAAAGTAATGTCTCTGCTTTTGAATATGCTATCTAGGTTGGTCATAACTTTTCTTCCAAGGACTAAGTGTCTTTTAATTTCATGGCTGCAGTCACCATCTGCAGTGATTTTGGAGCCCCAAAATAAAGTCTGACACTGTTTCCACTGTTTCCCCATCTATATCCCATGAAGTGATGTTACCAGATGCCATGATAATAATATCTGCATTTAAATAATTTAATTATAAAGTATAGCTTTTAAAAATATTTAAAAGTGTTTAATGATGGAATCAAAGGCTCAAAGTTTTGGTTTACTAAAGTGAAAAATACTGTTAATCAGTAGAAGCATTTTATTTTTTAATCACCTGTTAAGAAAGATATAATGACTGTTTTAAAATTATTGACTGCAACTTCTTTACTTTAAAACATGAAATGGTATCTTTGCTGATATAACTGAACCAGAAGTAACAGCCTGCTCATCAAAAAACACTATTTTATAGCATTAGTGAGTGAAATCTAGGCCAAGGACACTGACATAAATGTTAAAACAGGGTGTGCCAATTATACAGAATCTAAGAGGATTCCTCAATGAATATTTAAACTGTGAAACACTTTAGTTTTTAGCAACTTTCAACCTACTGTTTTCCAACTGCTATCTACCCAGTATCTTTGTTATTTACGTACATGGTAGATTTCTCAGTTTGTTGTTCCTACATAAATACAGATGAGACTGATGGAGGGTGTATGCAGCATAGGAAAGTGAATGAGGAACATGATTAAATAAACCTTATGAATTTAAAAACTATCTCACATGGAAATAGATTAAACACACTGTTTATGCCCTTGCATGTAATTGTGGGATTTGAAAAAAAATAAATGTACAAGTGAATAAATTTTATAATTTGCTTTTTAAGGTTGCACAAGTGGAATTATCTCTTTAATAGCATTTAGTGATAAAGTGCAGAGAAGGCAATTGCACCCCACCTCAGTACTCTTGCCTGGAAAATCCCATGGACAGAGGAGCCTGGTAGGCTGCAGTCCAGGGGTCGCTAAGAGTCAGACATGACTGAGCGACTTCACTTTCATTTTTCACTTTCAGGCATTGCAGAATGAAATACCAACCCAGTCCAGTGTTCTTACTTGGAGAATTCCAGGGACAGGGAAGCCTCGTGGGCTGCCGTCTATCGGGTTGCACAGAGTCGGACACAACTGAAGCGACTTAGCAGCAGCAGCAGTGATAAAGTGAATGGAAATGGGCAATTTATATATTTTTGATAAATACCTATAGTCCTCACATTAACATCAATGACTTCAGTATGCCATCTACAAACAGTGACATGGTAAATAATATGGTTCTTTCATTAATTTTATTTATGCCTACTGCCTAGTTGAGTCTCAGTTTCTAAGGTAGTCTTAGTTAAATATAGTTCGATATGTGGGGCATTTCTGTCCAGAGAACAGCTTCTGAGTGATGCTTCCAAAGTTTTTTCCTAGCATATATACTGTGACGTCTGACTTCCACTTGTTTCAAGAGTTTCACATTAATGTAGAAAGAGGTTTCAGATATCAATAAAGTAGGAGACTCTTCTAGTATTATAGACTTCAAAGATGCTTACCTCATTGGAGTCTAAAACTCCAATCTTAATATCCTTGTTTCCAGTCTTATAAATAAGAAAATTCCTCTTAGGACTTCCCTGCTTGTCCAGTAGTTAAGACTCTGAGCTTCCAACACAGACCTCTGTTCAATCCCTGGTCAGGGAACTAGATCCCACATGCAACAACTAAGTGTTCCCATGCTGTAACTAAACTTGCGCACGGCCAAATAAATAAATACAAGTAAACGTTTTTTTAAAAAGAAATTCCTGTTGATACTTAGACTTTTGTTTTGATTTAAAATGTTTTCTTTTACAGTTTTAGCATGATCCATGTTGTTACCTTTGATGATAATTACAGTGAAGCTCTATCTCTCTTTCTATGGAGGAGATAAATTAGATTTGTACATTATCTCTTACCAGCACCTAAAGAGTTGACCAGAGACAAAATCCAGATACATATATACTGAGTCCACTAAAAATAGTTAACTCTGAAGATTGTTAAAACTAAGTACAGCAAGTCCCTTAGATATGGATGAATTCCATTCCAAAAACACGTTCATTAAGTTCAATGTGTCTGAAAATCCAATGAAATTAGTATAGTTCAGTTCAGTTCAGTAGCTCAGCCATTTTTGACTCTTTGTGACCCCATAGACTGCAGCACGCCAGGCCTTCCTGTCCATCACCAACTCTGAGAATTTCCTCAAACTCATATCCATTGAGTTGGTGATGTCATCAAACCATTTTATCCTCTGTCATACCCTTCTCCTCCTGCCTTTAATCTTTCCCAGCATCAGGGTGTTTTCACATGAATCAGTTCTTCCCATCAGGTGGCCAAAGTATTGGAGGTTCAGCTTCAGCATCAGTTCTTCCAATGAATATTCAGAGGCCCAACTAATACAATCATCTATATACTTCTATATATAAAACATATATATTTATAACATATTTATAAAACTTATATATATATATATATATATATAATATACATATATGCAGGCTTAAAACAGCATTCAAAAAATTAAGATAATGGCATGCACTCCCATCACTTAATGGCAAATAGATGGGAAACAATGAAACAGTGACAGATTTTATTTTCTTGGGCTTCAAAATCACTGCAGATGGTGACTGCAGACATGAAAATAAAAGACACTTGTTGCTTGGAAGAAAAGCTATGACAAACCTAGACAGCATATTAAGCAAAGGTATTGCTTTGCAGAGAAAGGTCCATCTAGTCAAAGCTATGTTTTTTTATGGTAGTCACGTATGGATGTGAGAGTTGGACCATAAAGAAGGCTGAGGGACAAAGAATTGATGCTTTTGAGCTGTGGTGTTAGAGAAGATTCTTGAGAGTTGCTTGGACTGCAAGGAAATCCAACCAGCCCATCTTAAAAGAAATCGGTCCTAAATATCCATTGAAAGGACTGATGATGAAGCTGAAGCTCCAATACTTTGGCCATCTGATGTGAAGAACTGACTCATTTGATATGACCCTGATAATGAGAAATATTGAAGGCAGGAAGAGAAGGGAAGGCAGAGGATTAGATGGTTGGATGGCATCACTGACTCAATGCACATGAGTTTGAGCAAGCTCTGGGAGTTATTGATAACCAGGGAAGTCTAGCATGCTGCTGTCCATGGGATCACAAAAAGTCAGACACCATTGAGTGACTGATCTGAACTGATATAATTCTATACTGTAACAGTTTTATAATACTTTTTCTACAAATAACACATTAAAAAAATAAAATAAAATAAAAATAGCATTACAAGACAGTGCCTGAAAAGTACAGAAGTACTGTACAATAGGTGTCATACAGGGTCTGGCAGCAACCAAGAGTTACTGATTAAAGGAGGAAGAAGAAGTGAGAGATGGTAGAGCTAAAGGATCATCAACAATAAGAGACAGAGGGCAAGCTTCAATTTCACTGATATGGATGGAATGCATATTCATATCTTTGAAAGTTTGAAACTTGAAGTTTCATATATAGGTGAACTTGCTATAGGCAATCATGTGAAAAAGGAGTGGTTCTAAAAACAGCAATTCATTTCATAAATCACTGCAGGAGTTAACAAATAAACAGAGATGAACAATACAACAATTGAAAGGAAAAATACATTAGAAGGAATCAATAGCAGAATAACTAAGGCAGAAGAACAGATAAGTGATCTGAAAGACAGAATGGTGGAAATCACTGCCATAGAACAGGATAAAGAAAAAAGGAATAAAAAGAAATAAAGAGGGTTTCAGAGACCTCTGGGAAAACATTAAACACATCAACATTCACATTATAAGCATCCTGGAAGGAGAGGAGAGAGAAAGGGTCTGAGAAAATATTTGAAAAGATTATAATTGAAAACTTCCCTAACATGAGAAGGGAAATTTAAGTCCAGGAAGTGCAGAAAGTCCCATACAGGATAAACTCAAGAAATAACACACTGAGACACATATTACCCAAAGTGAAAAAAATTAAAGGCGAAGGAAAAATATCAAAATCAACAAGGGAAAGGCAATGAATAACATACAACGGTACCCCTTATAGACTAAGCAGCTAACTTTTCAGCAGAAACTCTGCAGGCCAGAAGGGAGTGGAATGATATATTTTAAGTGATGAAAGAGAAAACCCTACAGCTAAAATAATCTACCTAGCAAGACTCTCGTTCAGATTTGATGGACAAATCAAAAGTTTTGCAGACAAGCAAAAACCAACAGAATTCAGTACCATCAAAACAACTTTAAAACAAATCCTAAAGGAGCTTTTTTAGGCAGAAAAGAGAAGGCCACGACTAGAATTAAAAAAAAAAATTATGAATGAAGCTTATCAGTAAAGGCAAACACAAAGAAAGGTAGGAAATCATCCAACACAAATATGATATCAAAACCTTCAATTCATCTTGATGAGCATTTTAATTATTCTCCCCCTCCCTTTTTTTTTTTTTTTGCTATTTCAGTAAAGCCATAATAAGCAATTACTTACAAGTCTTTTGTGGGCATATGCTTATCTTTATCCTGCATAAATGCCAAGAGTGGAAATATTGAGTTATATGTTATACAAATGCTTAAACTTTAAAATAAACTACCAAATTGTTTGTCAAAGTAGTTGTACCAATTTATATTTCTAACAGAGAAGTATTGGAGTTCTAGGTACTCAGCAATCTAAGCATTTGATATTCCAGTTTTTATTCTTTTAGCAATTCTTGTGGTAATGGAATATCTCATTGTCATTTTAATTAGCATTTTTCCAATAATAATTGATATTAAGCATCTTGACTTCTGCTTATTAGCCATTTGTTGTTATTCTTTTGTGAAATAGCTATTGAAGTTTGGGGAGATGTTTTCTTAGTATTGTTATATGAATTCTTCAGATATTCTGGACATAAATCCTCTGTCTGATACATGTAATGCAAATAATTAATTCTAGTCTATGGTGTACTTTTTAACTTTCTTAATAAATTTCTTTTTGAGAAGATAATATTTTCTTTAAGTGAAATAAAGTTCTTTGTGGGAAGGTTTCTTAAATATGAATTTATTGTATTGAGTAGATGTAGGATGAAACATACCTCTTTTACCTTCAGTCAGTTTTGGTAATTTGTTTCTCAGAGATTTTGTTTACTATAGTTAAGTACAGAATTTATTGATATAAAGTTGTTCATGATATTTCTTCATATTCTTTTAATGTCTTAAAGTATTTTAGTGCTGCTGCTGCTGCTAGTTCATTTCAGTCATGTCCAACTCTGTGCGACCCCATAGATGGCAGCCCACTAGGCTCCCCATCCCTGGGACTCTCCAGGCAAGAACACTGGAGTGGGTTGCCATATTGAGTGATATACACACTTTTGCTTTATAATGAAATTTCTCTCTTCATTATGAGATTTCCACTTTACTTAAGGTTCAGAGAACTAGCTTTTGTCTTTGTAATTTTCTTTATTTCTCATGTTGTTTTTTAAATTTCATTGATTCCTAGTCTTTATCTTTATCTATTTTCTTCTACTTAACTGATATAAATAGTTTCCTCATTTCTTACATAAATATTTAAAACTGTAATTTCCACACTAAGCAGAGCTTTAAATGTTGACTCAATGAATTAAAAATTATTGTGTTTCTACTGTCATACAATTTGATATGTTGTGCTTGTACAATCAGTCAACTCAAAGAATACTATTTTTGTGTGTGTGTGATTTCATTTGTGACCATGAAATATTTAGAAATGTGTTGTTTAATTCCAAATATCTATCATATTTCCTCAAAGTGCATATATAGGTACACAAACACACATATGCATATGTTGTATGTATATATATACACCTATATGTGTATATATGTATGCATATGTGTATATATATTCACATATGTGGATACATGTATACTCCAAGGATGCTGGGCTGACCCAGGAGTGACAGTAAGGAAGCCCAATTTTTCAGAAAGAATGAGTAGAATTAAGACAGCTAATTGTGAAATCTAAGGGAAAATAACCTTCAAAATGAAGAGGGCCATTAAAAGAGACAAATTCTACATTGTCAAGGAAGAATTAACATAAAAGTAAGGCCACTGGTGTTGAATTTGACATCTGATTGGTTATTTCATAAAGCAGTGATCATTTGAGGTAATAAATCTTCTTTACTATATATTCCATCCTTCCTAATTCATTAAGTCTCCTGTCAACTGAAGAAGTAAGTTGTTCTTGTACAAAGGGGTTCCTTAGCAACTGACCACCCTTGCTACTGAACTGTGATTAAGAGGTCTTGGCAACTCTGTCAGATAGGGAACATCTGTAAATGACCTAAAGGAATGAAAAAAAAAAAAAAGAGGAATATGACACTTAGGTACAATGCCTTTTCTCTTGGTTTTCTTGAAACAGTAAAACGGGTGCATATTGTATGTGTGTGTATTTTGTAATCACAGGAATGCACAGCTTGCAGTTTGTAAAAGCAGTTGCGATGTGATCTTGGACTTCAGTCATTTTTCCCTTAGATAAAACTCTGTCACTAAATATTTTGCAGTTAACAGCCATCAGTGAAAAATTAATAAATAGAAATCTCAATTAAATAGAGTTGGGAAAGCAGAAGAGTGAGCTCTTATGCCCTGCAATGCTAGCAGAGCCCAAAAATAAAAGTTCTCTTCTCTCCTGACAGGAACTCAGCCAATGAAAAGCTTTGGACACTTTACTGTAGCTCTTCCAACTTCCTTTTCTCCTCTAAGAAAGTGTTCTCCCCTCTTTGCTATGTGGGGACTTGCACATAGCTTCCCAAGTTGCAATTATACATTAATCCCAAATAAATCCATCTTTAATGGAAAAACAACTGGAAGTTGTTTGTTTAAGGTCAATACAGCCAAAACAATAGTATCTTAATAGAGGCTATGATGGTGATGATAGTTCAGTCGCTAAGTCGAGTCCGATTCTTGTGACCCAATGGACCATAGTTGACTGTTAATCAGTAAAACTTGCTTTTCACAAATAAGAAACACAGATGTTAGAAAACTTGATCTAGATAAGTTAGTTAATTAAATTTCTTGCCTAATATGTTGCTGTTTTCTTTATTTTTATTTCATTACTTTTATTTTAATTATGTTAAATGTAGCCCAAGAGGAAGGCAATTGAATCCCTGATGTCACTCCAAATATTTTCTGATAAACTAAACACTGCTAAGTAGTGTTTGAAAACACATTTAAAATGATATTTATATTTACTAAGTGACATCTGAGATCAGATAATTTGTTGGGAGACAAAGAGGATTAGCCTAGAGGATAGTAGATATTTGTCTCTAAGGAAATATTAGCTACAGGAATGAAATTATGAAATTAAACTGTGATTTTAATTGAGAGTGAGACAAGAGCATGCCTTTTTTAAATGAATTGTTATTTAGTATGATTGAGCTATCTTGTTAGGGTTTTATTTCAGTCCTATAACTGTACCTTTGTTATACAATTTCAAAACCAATTTATGATGCAATTTAGATTAAGAAAAATTACATGTTGGAGATAACTACTTGGATATTTTGGGACACTAAACATTTCTGAACAGATAAATATTTTTTCAAAACATCTAAAGTATGCATTCTTTGAGACTTTCTGTTTAAATATGTGCATACATTAAATGAAAATGCTTCTACACATTTAACATCATATTCCTTGCTCTAATAATTGAATGCTAAATTTTAACATTCCAAATTTTGAAAAGTGTTTATTCTTTTCAATGTTAGATATTTAAATTGTCCACAGAATTGTATTGTCCACAAAATTGATAGCCTCTTATCTAACTAATTCACTTTATTTTTGCTGCTCCAAATTCTCTAAAAGTTGAGTACCTAACATTAGAAAAGCTAGAAAAAGCAATATGAAAATTACTTAATTCATGAAAAAAATAGTAAAATGAAACATAGGAAGAATGAAAGGACTGACAATACTCAGGTATAGTAGTGATGAAGGGGGTGTGTGTGTGTGTGTGTGTGTGTGTGTGTGTGTGTGTGTATGTTAGTTACTCAGTTGTGTCTGACTCTTCGGACCCATAGACTGTAGCCTGCATGCTCCTTGTCCATGGAATTCTCAAGGCAAGAATATTGCAGTGTGTTGCCATTCCTTTCTCTAGGGGATCTTTCTGACCCAGGGATAGAACCTGGGTCTCCTGCACTGCTGGCAGAGTCACCTGGGAAGCCCGGATGATGGCTCTGCAAAGACATAAAATCTTTAGGCAACCTATTAAATACAAGAGAATTAACATTTTTAATAGAGGTGTTGTTTTGTTTGTGGATTTTCCTCCATTTTACAGGCAAGAAATCAAGGTACCCTGTGGCAGTTGTGATAGGAAAGGATTTAAATCACAGTCAGCTTGACACCTGTGCTACTGCTCCAGTCATACCATAATGTGAGGATTGCTCCCTCCCCAGTCCTTCTCAGTAGCCTTAATGTGACTCGCTTTGACATACAATGGTAGTTAATTAACAGAGCTACATGTTATATAAAAACTCACAGCTGTTGAAACCTCCTTGCCTGGAGGATTCCATGGATAGAGGAACCTAGTGGGCTGTTGTCCAATGGGTGGTAAAGAGCCAGATACTACTGAAGTGGCAGCACCCATGCATACACTCACCGTTGTTAAAGACAGTTCTGGAAGCTCATTTTAACCTCTCAATTGCCTTGAAGTATTAGGCCTCAGAAGATTAAAGTGCTGAGAACATGAAAGTGCCATATTGAATGCCACATGTCTAGAGTGTGACTGCAGAATATTTCTTAAATTGTGATCCTGAAGAAAATAGCTTGTTAACAGAGTAAAAACTCAAATGGCAACAACTTGATAAATAGCTGGCATGGTCTACATTAGGCCATTTGATCTGGTTGTTGTTTAGTGAAAGAACACATAGGTGTATAGACTAGAAAAATATCTACTTTTGGGAATGACCAGTGCAAATGTTTATTGCATAAAATAATGGCAGAAGTAGAAAGACAAAGGAGAAAGGAGGTCCCTAAAGCTGAATATAGGTAAGTCTAGTTGTCTGCAAAATTGTATCTGGATCTTGGTATGAAAACAAACAAACAAAACTGTCTATAACTGTATAGCAATTCCCTATTCCTCCTCAGTATATTCTCTTTCTTCCATTGTATGGAAAGTCACCAGACACTGCTCCAAACGTTTTATCGAATCCTCGGGTTGATGAAAGCAAAATAAATTGATTTAGTACTCACAGTTATAAACTGATATTATCTCTTCAGATGCTCTGCACAAGACTCACTAGATAATTTGTGGGGCTCAGTGTAAAATGAAAATACAAAGTTCTTTTATTTAAAAATTAATAAGAATTTCAGAAAGTGAGAGAAGAGCATTAAACTAATCATGAGGCCCTGAGTGACTATACAGGTTGCATGTTCACGTAACTGACCCTGTTCTTGCATTAAGTCTTCTCTTATCAGGTTTCCCAATGCACGCGTGCGCACACACACACACACACACACACTCTTTTCTTTGCATATTCTCATGCCCTGTAGAAGAGACATCGTTAGTGTCAGAAGATTGCACATTTTACTAGTTAAAGAAAGCAAAGTTGCATCCATATTTGCCGTGCTAAGGATACAGAATCAAGAAAGGGAGTGTATAATTCTATTTTCCCATCACTCAGATTCAACTTCTTAGAGCACACATAGGTTGCTTTAATTTGTTATCTTCTTACAACCCAGGCACTGAGATTTCCTTTGTTTGAATCTGTATTTTGCTGTTCAAGGTCACTGCTTTATTGGTAAGGCCCTACTTATTTGTTGTCAGCAGAGATTACCACTATCTTCAAATCTCCTGTCTCTAGAAACACACATGTTATTAATAAGCTGTTCAAGAGAGGTTTTGATTCTTTTCAGTAACTACATTTCTGTGTATCTTGAAGGAAAGTCTTCCTGGAGAAAGGAAATTCAAAGGTATGAAGAGTCTACCATTAATACTTTTGAAGTGGGCCACAAAATAGTACATGGAAATCCTGCAATGGTTCGTTTTGATTTTCATTTTGAAAGCTAATGGATATGGTAAGATAAATAGTCTTAGCCTTCTATTACATTCTAATAAGCTTAAAAAAATTAAGATCATATTTAAAAACTCAGAAAATAAGATAAGGATCCTTTGCCACCTAAGGTTCAGAATGCTCAAAAGTTCATTGTTTCCATCATAATAACAAGACAGCATCTCTGGCTTGTCATTATGAAAGCATCTCTTTTCATAATGACAGTGCTTTATTCAGAGAAAACAAAACAAAAATAATTGAACTACAAGAACAAATAGATTAGTTTATCAAATTAGTAGGATACAGGATTAATATATAAAATAATTTTATATTAGTAATAAAAAATGGAAATTGAAAAAAGTAAACACTATTTACTCTTAAAAGACATAAAATACCTAGATATAAATCAAGTAAAATATGTAAAATTTAAGATGCTGAACATTAGAGTGTGTGTATATATGCACACACGTATATCATGGTTTCATGGATTGCATATGATAAAAAGATATCAAGTCCTATAAAATTAATCTATAATTTCAACTTTGGTTTTGTTGATTTTTCTCTATTGTTTGTCTATATTCTTTTTCATTTGTTTTGCCTCTAAGATAAAAAAACTTCCTTCTACCTATCTTGGGTTCTATTTGCTATTTGTGTTCTAATTTCTAAGAGAAAAGTTAGGTTATTATGAAATCATTTTTTTCTTTTTTGATAAAGTGAAGTGAAGTCGCTCAGTCGTGTCCTACTCTTTGCAACCCTGTGGACGGTAGCCTACCAGGCTCCTCCGTCCCTGGGATTCTCCAGGCAAGAATACTGGAGTGGGTTGCCATTTCCTTCTCCAGGTGATCTTCCCAACCCAGGGACTGAACCCAGGTCTCCCACATTGCAGGCAGACGCTTTAACCTCTAAGCCACCAGGAAAGACCCCCCTTTTTTTTTTTTTGATAAAGGGATTTATAAATATATATTGTCAGTATGTGCTCATGTGTATTAATATATATTTATTTTTGTAATCCAATACTACTTTATTTTTGTTCCTCTGAAAATGTATAAGACATTAAAATAAACATCACAGTGTGGACTAAGTACATGAAAAATTAGGAAATCAATAGAAATTGATCTTTGGGAAACCATATATAGAACTTATTAACGAAAATTTTAAAATTATTATATATATATTTAAAGAAGTAAGAAACTTTAGCAGTTATTTGTTATAAAGCAGAAGATATTAATGGAAAAAAATAGGAATTATAAAAATAGAAATGCTGGAGCTGAAATGTGCAACAACTAAAATTAAATATTAGCTAGAGGAGCACAGAAACTGATTTGAAATGGTAGAAGAAAGAATCAGTGAACTTGAAAATTGGTCAGTTGTGATTATACAACTTAAGAAGACTCAAAGGAAAGCAGAGCCTCAAAGATCTGTGGAATGCTGTTAAATATCCAACATATGCATAAAATGAGTCACTAAGGAGAGGAGGTAAGAAAGAAAAAAAATTTGAAAAATAATATGTGAAAACTTTACAGATTTGAAGAAGATATAGTCATCTACACATCCAGAAGCTCAAATAAGATAAGCCCAAAGAGATCCACTCTGAGATACATCAAAATCAAATAGTTAAAAATTGCAAAGAGAGAATCTTGAAAGTAGAGAGAGAAGTGTCTCTTCATTTCAGACATACAAATGATCTGCTGTGATATTAAAGCTGACTAATCATCAGGGAACTCTGATAACTAAAGGCCAGAAGGCAGTGGGACGCCACAGAGTGTTGAAAAGAAACTGTCAACCCTGGATTCTGTATGTCAGAGGTCTCTTCAAAAATAAAGGAG
Source organism: Nanger dama (assembly GCA_917880005.1). Classification (NCBI taxonomy): domain Eukaryota; kingdom Metazoa; phylum Chordata; class Mammalia; order Artiodactyla; family Bovidae; genus Nanger; species Nanger dama. The sequence continues at coordinate 19,495,225 of CAKJTW010000025.1, read as the reverse complement.
ATATCAAGACATTTCTAAATAAACCCAGACTGAGACAGTTCACTACTATCTTAACTACCTTACAAAAATAACAAAAGAATCCTTCAGAATGAAATAAAAATACATTGATGACATCTTGAATCTACATTAAGAAATAAAGACAACCAGGAAAGGTAAAAAGGTACCAGGTAAATATAAAAGGTGGCATAATTCACTTTTCTATGTAATTTTTAATATCTGATTTAAAAAGACAACATAAGGTAATAAACACAAATCTATGTTTATAAGTACAAAATGTATAAATATGTAATATCTGATCTTAACAGTATAAAAGAAGGTGGGACATGGAGTTGTATAGGAGCTAATTTATATGTTATTGAAAGTAGTGTGGTGTTAATTTTAACTATATTATAAAGTAAGATGGTAATTGTATTCCCTAGAGGAATCACTAAGAAAAATTTCTCAAAGATATATATAAAATAAATAGTAAGAATGATAAAATAGTAAATTAAAATCTATCACAAAATGAAGCAGCAGCAGAGGAAATGAGGAAAGCAGATGTTAAGATATATAGAAAAATAAGGTAAAATGGAAGAACTAAATCTTTCCTAATCAGAAACAACAAGAAATATAAGTAATTTAAACTTTTCAATTAAAATGCAGAAATTGGCAGAATAGACTTTTTAACATAGTGCTTGAAAGCCACATGTTTCGTATTTGAAGACATAAATCAATTTTATGTGATGTGCGCACGTGCTCTCTCTCTTCAGTTGTGTCCAACTCTTTGTGACCCTATGGGCTGTAGCTCTCCCTCTTCCTTCACCCCCAGGCTCCTCTGTCTATGGGATTCTCCAGGCAAGAATCCTAGCATGGATTGCCATGTCCTTCTTCAGGGTATCTTCCCTACAAAGGGATCAAACCCATGTCTCCTGTGTTTCCTGCATGCAGGCAAATTTTTACTTACTGGGCCACCTGGTCAAATAGATAGGGAAACAGTGGCTGACTTTATTTTTTGGGGGCTCCAAAATCACTGTAGATGGTGATTGTAGCTATGAACTTAAAAGATGCTTAATTCCTTGGAGGGAAAGTTATGACCAACCTAGACAGCATATTAAAAAGCAGAGACATTACTTTGTCCAAAAGGTCTGTCTAGTCAAGGCTATGGTTTTTCCAGTAGTCATGTATGGATGTGAGAGTTGGACTGTGAAGAAGGCTGAGCGCCAAAGAATTGATGATTTTGAACTGTGGTGTTGGAGAAGACTCTTGAGAGTCCCTTGGACTGCAACAAGATTCAACCAGTCCATCCTAAAGGAGATCAGTCCTGGGTGTTCATTGGAAGGACTGATATTGAAGCTGAAATGCCAATATTTTGGCCACCTGTTGCAAAAGAGTTGACTCATTCGAAAAGACCCTGATGTTGGGAAAGATTGACTGTAGGAGGAGAAAAGGATGACAGAGAATGAGGTGGTTGGATGGCATCACCGACTCAATGGACATGAGTTTGGGTAAACTCTGGGAGTTGGTGATGAACAGGAGGCCTGGCGTGCTGTGGTTCAGGGGGTCAAAAGAGTCAGACACCACTGAGTGACTGAACTGAACTGAACTGAACTGAACTTAGCCACCTGGGAAGCCCATTGCATGTGATACTTTTCCTTAATACCTTAATCTTCATTAAAGTTACTAAACAATTGTGCAGATTTTACCTTAAATTTCTGAGAATCAGGGCAGATATATCACATTTTCATTTCTATGCCTTAGAGGTTTTTGAAGATTTTGATTAAATGAAATAAATGTGTTCTAGTTCAGAGAACTACATCTTCAACTGCTTGTTCAAATTAATGTTGATAACTTAAAAATACATCTCGACTATTGTGATCATGATGAGACTCCTTAAGGATAAGAATAAGCACTGGTGTCAGTTCAGTCATAATCTACATTTGTTAGAGACGAAGGAATGCACAAGGGAAAGAATGAGAAATAATGATTTTATTTCATGTTTGATACAAAAGTAACATTGAGAAGGACACAATGAAGTAAAGAAAATGATAGAAGTGTTCTCTTGCAATGTTGTGGTGGTGATTTAGTCACTAAGTCATGTCTGACTCATGAGACCCCCATAGACTGGAGCACACCAGTCTCCTCTACCCATGGGATTATATAGGCAAGAATACTGGAGTGGGTTGGCATTTTCTTCTCCAGGCATCTTCCCCACCTAGAGAGGGAACCAAGTGAAGGTGGTCTCCTGCACTGCAAGTGTATTCCTTACCACTGAGCCACCAATAAAATATATTTTAAAAATATCTGTTTTTTTTCAAAAGTCCATGCTGGCACTGATCACTTATAAAATTATTAATACTAGTTTAAAACCAGACTAGATTTTACTTGTGGGACCTTGACAGAAATGTTAGAAATGAAGAAGAAACAATAGTGACAGACTTTCCTTGGAAGGAAAATACTTGGTAAGTAGTCTTCCTCAAGCTTTATTGCTTGTCATAAAATCTTGAATAAGCATCAATGTTGTTGGACATTTGAGGGAGTCAGTTGAAGATAACATTTGGTAAAGTGTAAGGGACACATACAGAAGGATACAAATATTTAACTAAAATAACTTACCAGAATCTATTAATTATTCTTGTATAGCATATGATCAACCATGACAAATTCAATATATCATATAGTTGCCTTGAGGACAATATGGTGTCAATATTATTGATTTAGATGAGTTAGTTTGGAATTGTGAAGTTCTGAGTCCTTTGATGAGTTTATTTCATTGAGCATTCTTTTTTAAATATAAATTTAATTGGATGTTAATTACTTTACAATAGTGTATTGGTTTTGCCATACATCAACATGAATCTGTCATGGGTATACACATGTTCCCCATCGTGAACACCCCTCCCACCTCCCTCCCCATACCATCCCTCTGGGTCATCCCAGTGCACCAGCCCCAAGCATCCAGTATCATGCATTGAACCTGGACTGGCGATTCATTTCATATATGATATTATTGAGCATTCTTTTCCTGGTTAGAGTGAGGCCATTGAATTAGTGAGCGAGTAAATGCTCACTTCATTTAATAACGTGATACTGAACTAATACTTTTTTTTTCTTTTTTTACATTTTCCTTCTCAAATCTGGGATATGTCTTCCCTTCACAGGGTTTTTGCAATCTCAAGGCTGAGTTAGGTTCATTCAGTTCAGTTGTTCAGTCATGTTTGATTCTTTGCAACCCTATGGACTACAGCATGCCAGGCTTCCCTGTCCATCACCAACTCCAAGGGCTTGCTCATACTCATGTCCATTGAGTCAGTGATGCCATTCAACCATCTCGTCCTCTGTTGTCCCCTTCTCCTCCTGCCTTTAATCTTTCCCAGCATTAGGGTCTTTTTCAATGAGACAGTCCTCCGCATCAGGTGTTCAAAGTATTGGAGCTTCAGCATCAGTACTTGCAATGAATATTCAGGATTTATTTCCTTTAGGATTGACTGGTTTGATCTCCTTGCAGTCCAAGGGACTCTCAAAAGACTTCTCCAACACCATAGTTCAAAAAGCATCAATTCTTCAGTGCTCAGCCTTCTTCTCAGCTCACATCCATACATGACTACTGAAAAAGCAATAGCTTTCATTATGTGGACATTTGTTGGCAAAGTAATGTCTCTGCTTTTTAATATGCTGTCTATGTTGGTCACAGCTTTTCTTCCAAGGAGTAAGCCTCTTTTAATTTCATGGCTGCAGTCACCATCTGCAGTGATTTTGGGGGCCCCAAAATAAAGTCTGCCACTATTTTCATTGTTTCCCCATCTATGTGCCATGAAGTTATGAGACTGTGTGCCATGATCTTCACTTTTTGAATGTTAAGTTTTAATCTAGCTTTCACTCTTCTCTTTCACTTTCATCAAGAGTCTCTTTAGTTCTTTGCTTTCTGCCATAAGGGTGGTATATTCTGCCTAACTGAGGTTACTGATATTTCTCCCAACAGTCTTGATTCTAGTTTGTGCTTCATCCAGCCCAGAATTTCACATAATGTACTTGGCATATAAGTTAAATAAGTAAGGTGACAATATATAGCCTTGACATACTCCTTTCCCAATTTGGAACCAGTCCATTGTTCTATATCCAGTTCTAAATGTTGCTTCTTGACTTGCATACACATTTATCAGGAGGCAGGTAAGGTGGTGTTGAATTTTCCAGTTTGTTCTGATCCACACAGTCAAAGGCTCTAGTGTAGTCACTGAAGCAGAAGTAGATGGTTTTTTATGAAATTTTCTTGCTTTTTCTATGATCCTGTGGATGTTAGCAATTTGATCTCGGGTTCCTCTGCCTTTTCTATATCCATCTTGAACATTTGGAAGTTCTAGATTCATGTACTGTCGAAGACTAGCTTGCAGAATTTTCAGCATTACTTTTCTAGTGTGTGAGATAATTACAATTGTGTGGTAATTTGAACATTCTTTGGCATTGCCTGTCTTTGGGGTTGGAATGAAAACGAATCTTTTTCAGTCTTGAGGCCACTGCTGAGTTTTCCAAATTTGCTGGCATGTTGAGTGCAACACTATGACAGTGTCATCTTTTAGGATTTGAAATAGTTCAGCCAGAATTCCGTCACCTCCATTAGCTTTGTCTGTAGTGATGCTTCGTAAGGCCCACTTGACTTCAGACTCAAGGTGTCTGATTCTTAATTAGTGATCACACCATCATGGGTCATAAGCTCTTTTTGTACAATTATTCTGTGTTTTCTTGCTACGTTTTCTTAATATCTTCTGCTTCTGTTAGGTCCTTGCAATTTCTGTCCTGTATTGTGCTCATCTTTGCATGAAATGTTCCCTTGGTATCCTTAATCTTTTTGAAGTCTTTAGTCTTTCCCATTTTATTGCTTTCCTTTATTTCTTTGCACTGATCACTGAGGAAGGCTTTCTTATCTCTCTTTGCTAGTCTTTGGAACTCTGCATTCAGATGGATATATCTCTCCTTTTCTCCTTTGCTTTTGCTTCTCTTCTTTTCTCAGCTATATTTAAGGTTTTCTCAGACAACCATTTTGTCTTTTTGCATTTAGCTTTCTTCAGAATGGAGAAGGAAATGGCAATGGAAAAGGAAATGGAGAAGGAAATGGCAACCCACTCCAGTATTTCTGCTTGGAGAATCCCATGGATGGAAGAGCTTGGTGGGCTACAGTCCACGGGTCGCAAAGAGTCAGACACGACTGAGCGACTTCATTTTCTTCAGAATAGTTATGATTACCGTCTCCTGTACAATGTCACAAACCTATGGTCATAGTTCTTCAGCCACTCTATCAGATCTCATTCTTTGAATCTATTTCTCACTTCCACTGTATAATCTTAAGGAATTTGATTTAGGTCATACCTGAATGGTCTAGTGGTTTGCCCTACTTCAATTTAAGTCTGAATCTGGCAATAAAGAGTTCATGCTCTGAGCCACAGTCACCTCCTGGTCTTGTGTTTACTGACTGTATAGATCTTCTCCATCTTTGGCTGCAAAGAATATAGTCAATCTGATTTTGGTGTTGACTGTCTGGTGATGTCCATATGTAGAATCTGCTCTTGAGTTATTGGAACTGTGTGTTTGCTATCACCAGTACATTCTCTTGCCAAAACTCTGTTGCCTTTGCCCTGCTTCATTTTGTACTCTGAGTCCAAACTTGCCTGTACTCCAGGTATCTCTGGACTTCCTACCTTTGAATTCTAGTCTCCCTTGATGAAAAGGACATTCTTTTTGGTGTTAGTTCAAGCTTGAGCTCCATGATAATTTTAGTTTTCCAATCTGTAATGCTAGATTAACACACAACTATATTAATGCTAGATTAACACACAACGATATTATCTTCTTTCTCAACTCTTTGAATTAATAACTTGTCCAATACTCAGCTTTATTCTAAGTGTACTCTTTACAAAACCCAGAACTATCTATTGTTTGTTTCAATTTACCTGTTTCAGGTGTGATGCTTCAGAAATTGTCTCTCATCCACCATGACCTATTTTTGACTGTAGCTATAAGGACTACTTTAAAGACTGTCCTTAGCAATAATTTACTGAGAATGTTCTATGTGCCAAACATCATGCTAGATACTGAAAATGTAGGGCAAACATGACCTACACAGTTCCTGAGAAATTATAATTTAGAGAAAGATACTGATAAGTTCTCAGGAAAGTGTAATGTTGTCAAGAATTGCACCTGATATAGATGATACAGGGTATAGAAACATATAGAAAAAGTATTTAACTAAACCACTGAGAAGGTGGGTGAAGAAATCTTGGCAGTTATGAAAGCTACCTAGTGGAAATGACATCTAAGTGAGGCCTGAAGTATGAATAGTAATTAGCCAGATGGAATAAGTCATAAAAATACATATACACAGGAAATAATATGCCTGAATGTCTGGAAGTAACAGAAAACATGAGATGTTAGAGGAACTGAATATAATTTTATGTACTATAGCATTGCATGTGTGTAAATAAAGCCTACCCAGGGAAATACAAAGGTAAATGGAGACCAAATCAAAGTATTTGTTTATAAAAATCACCTTTTGACATTGAAGCAAAATGTCTGATTGCTTACTTTATGGTACACTTCACAAATCTTTCTTCCAGAAATCATAACTACCACATTGAGGAGCCCTGTTCTCACTTTCTACAGAAGAGAAAGCTTGAAAAAGTTAATACTGTAATGTTTATGTAAAAGAAAGTAAAGCATATAATTGGCAAGTACTCTCTGTTAACATATTATTTACTCACTGTGTATTACTAACATGATTTCTCTGAGCAGCAGATATTAAGAAATAAAAAATGTTTTTAAGGATTTACTATCAAGTCAAATCATAGATTCAGTTTCCAACAATTTCAAGAGTGTTCTGCTTAGCAAAATTAATTCTAGCAAAACATATGTCCATAATACATTAGAAATCATATATATGACATCTGTTGTTGACTTATTTACTAGAAAATCAACTTCATTTACTGTTACACTGTGAGTTGAGTTATAGAACTAAATAAATGTTTAAATTTCTCTTCTGGGCCTCCTTTATAAACTGTTGTTTGAATGAGCCTTGTTTTTGGTTGGAATAGTCAGCCTTATCTGTTTGGATCTACTTCTTTCTAAGATGACTAACTTATTCTGAAATGACATATTCAAATAAATAATTTTTTTTCTTTCCATTATCCTGAAAAAAATCACATTTTAAAAATCTTTCATTGATTTATAACATTCTGGAAAATGGTCAAATTATTTTAAGTGTTTGTTTTGAGTTACAGCTGTTTTTGAGAACAATAGACTACCTAGTAAAATTCTTAAAAAGTTAACACTGCTTTTCAAGGAGCAGTATAACTATTCAGTTCTATAATTTACTGTAGAAGCATACATTGTTGATTAAGTAAAGTTTACATATAGTATTTAATTAGTCCCCCAAACAAATTCAAGGTATGGATTTTACTGATATAAATGTATTTCACTTAACTCTACATGATTGTTAGGGTCTTAAATATTAGTTATTCCATTTTTAAACACTGTGTTGAGGTAGTGTTTAAGTAATATTGGTGGTTAAAAATGAAAGATTTTTTTTTAATTTTTCAAAATTTTTAGCTTCTGAAATACAGAAATATGTAGCAAATATTAAAAAAATCCAAACCCTGTCAAAGCCCATCAACTAATGCACTCCTCCTGAAAAACATTAATAATTCACAGCCAGTGAAGACCTATCTTTTGTAGTTGGCTTCCCTCCTCTGATTCTTTATTTCTTATATTCTCTTCATTGGGATAGCTTTTACTCAGAAGGAAAAAAAAATCTGTTCTCTAAGACAGTGCTCAGAAGTCTTCTCCTGAAGACTTACAAATAGCCATGGTTTTAGAAAGAGATCAGAGATCACTTCCCAAAGTACTCACCAGACCAATAATTTAAGTAAAACACTTCCCTCCTCTATAATGGCTGGGAGGCAGTGTACTATGGTAGGAAAGCACTAGGCTAGTTATCAAGGGACAAGAGATCTTATTTCAGGTCAAAAGTAATAGAGTTTGCTTCTTTGCCTCAATACTTTTTTCTGTCTTTATCCTCCTCATGGGTTTTATTGGTGGAGGAGAATATTTCTAGCTGGTCCAAACAGATTCAAAAAGTTTAGTAGAAATATCTGCAAGTATTGTAGTTTCCATATAGGTAAATTTGAGCAAATAGATGCTGAGAGTTTTAATCTTGTCCTGATTAATTTTGAGGTGTTCAGGATAACTGTTTTCTACTGCTCTGAGACATTCATTGCAAGGTTAGCTTTTCTAGTCTAAATCAGTCATAGACATATGAGGGATGTGGTTGACAATTGAGCTAAGTACTTTTATTTGTAAATGATTGAACTATATTCTTTTTAAGTTAAAGAAGAGATTTACTGAAGTGACATTTTAAAAATCACTCAGCTGATGGCTGAGGGGCAAGCTCAGAAAATGGACAAAAGTACAGAAACACAAAAGTCTTGTCACAAAACCATTCCCCTGAGGAAACCTGTGTGACTAAGAGAGACTAAAAGTTCAGACTGTCGCTACTTTCCCTAGAAAATGGATGTTGCAGCCACCACTGCTTCATCTGCTTCAGTCCATTCTTTCTACGTATCTCATCACTAGCTCCCAGTCTGGAGTCCTGGTCAGATACAGGTGAGTATCAGAGTCTCAGTGATGCTTGAAGGGCTTCTGCTGAAATTATGATGCCTAAAAACCGTCAAGTGATGTGTTTCTCTCTCTAAAGAAGCAGTCCTGTTTGTGTGATTATCATCTGAAAATACATTTTGTCTTTAACTTTGAGCTGCTTATGACACATTAGGTCCAAACTACAAAGATATTGAAATAAAATAGTTTGTAAGTTACTGAACAGCATTTACATTATAGGCTGGTATATAATTTATATAACTAATATCCAGAAACATGTAAGTTCTATATAGATATTTGTTATAGGATGTACAATAGGAATGATGCATTTTTAAAAAATCTCAATACAGGTAATAATTCCATGAGCTGAAACATTCTTAGAAAATAGCAGTTTTTCTTTTCCATGTTGAATAGGTAAGAATGTTATTTTGTCTTGCTCTCTTATCAATATCTGCCTCAGTGACAAGCCATTTTAATATATTCTAGGGTTAAATATAGAAGGCAATGGCACCCCACTCCAGTACTCTTGCCTGGAAAATCCCATGGACGGAGGAGCCTGGTAGGCTGCAGTCCATGGGGTCGCTGAGGGTCAGACATGACTGAGCGACTTCACTTTCACTTTTCACTTTAATGCATTGGAGAAAGAAATGGCAACCCACTCCAGTGTTCTGGCCTGGAGAATCCCAGGGACGAGGGAGCCTGGTAGGCTGCCGTCTATGGGGTTGCACAGAGTTGGACACAACTGAAGCGACTTAGCAGCAGTAGCAGCAGCAGGGTTAAATATAAAAAGAGATGTATTACTATATAATTCTAACATCCACTTATATAGTAAAATACATAAGTATTTTCTAAAGTTAAAAAAGAAATATTTGAGCTTAACTCAAATTAGCAGAAGATGAGCAGATGCAGAAATAAAACCACAGTAATAGGAAAAAAAAACTGATATTTTAAGAAATATTCGAGTTTAATGTCACATTAAATTTTGACAAGATACAACTAAGAATTTCAAAAAAAAAATAAATTATTGGCATATAAAAGTGGTACTATTTTTTCTATATTCAAAATTGCAATACCATAATTCATATCTTATTTAACATTGACTAAGCTGAGAAAAAGGAAAAATTTCCTCCAATTTCAACAGAATACATGTCTTTGAGCTGGGATTTGACAGATTGGATTCTATTTGTGTGTCAGAAATGATTTTATTTTGTGACCTTGAACAAGATGCTTAGGTTCACTGTCTCATAATTTTCCATAAGCATAATGAGTTTAGTATTACTTATTCCTCCATTCTGAAGATTGATTGAAGTGCTCTTTCAAAAAAATGATGTATATTAATCTCATTAGTGTTATTTTTAATATTTCATGTCTTTTTCCTAGGATACTTGTGTAAAAATAGTTCCACAAGACTTTCAAAGAAAGATCTACACTAATATCTGTGGTTATCATAAATGATAAGAATTGACTTTCACCTTGGAACTCATGTAATAAATAGTACAATCAATCACAAATGGTCTATTCAGAAATTTTGCTCATTAAATTAAACAGTTCATTTCCCAAATTTTATGCTTCATAGAAATTGCTTTTCTGCCTAATCAGTCCTGTCATCAACTGAGCAATTATCTTACCCATGGATATTCTAGATGTTGATCTGTCATGAGCTTTAGGTTTCCTTCTGTAGATTAATATTATAGTTAAAAAAATCTATATTTCTGCAATCATGTTTCTTTATAAGGAATCATTAACAGTAATGGCTTGTCCACTTAATTGTTTGGAGAACTTTCAATAAAGCAACTTATTTAATGTTATTTTCCTTTGCAAAAGAATAAAATATTACTTCATTAATATTATAGTATCAGTTTTAGAATATATTTCATAACATTAAACATTTTGAAAGATATGTGGCCTGTAGAAAGGGTGAGGCCAAAAGTTATCCACACTGATGTTTGAAGTTGGCAATGGGGACACCTCTAAGCTCACTGATTATTACTTAAATTTATCTAAAACATTAATAGGTTAACAATATTTACTTTGTCAGGACTCTTGACAATAGTTATATACCAATTGTCATACTTGTTCTAGGTGGGAAGATGTTTCCTTTAAAATTCTTTTAGAATTTGAAGATTTCTTTACTTGTTAGATAGAGCGTCTACCTGCAATACAGGAGACCTGGGGTTTGATCCCTGGAGAAGGAAATGGCAATCCACTCCAATACTCTTGCCTGGATAATTCGTGGATTGAGGAGCCTGTTGGGCTACAGTCCACGGGGTCGCAAAGAGTCAGACACGACTGAGCGACTTCGCTTTCACTTTCGCTTTTACTTGTTAGAGTCTGAAGTGAAATTCAGTTCTATTCTTGAATTCTGTATACCATTAACAGTATTTAATGGCACTCATTTAATGATTTTTGGGGGAGAGGCTATTACTCAGCTTTATTTCACTTATGTGTAGCACATGATCGGAGAATTGATAAATAATAACTGCTTCAGTGGAGAATGATGGACACATTTATAGGTTTGCTTACAATTTACATGTTTTAGAGTCACAAAGAACCACCTTTCTTTCTTTACAATTTACCTCTATTATTGTCATATTTTAACATTCCTAGCATGGTTGACAATTAGCATACTAATGCAGGAGAAAAATGAATCATCAATCAGTTCAGTTCAGTCGCTCAGTCCTGTCCGACTCTTTGCAACACCATGAATTGCAGCACGCCAGGACTCCCTGTACATCACCAACTCCAGGAATTCACTCAGACTCACGTCCATTGAGTCAGTGATGCCATCCAGCCATCTCATCCTATGCCGTCCCCTTCTCCTCCTGCCCCCAGTCCCTCCCAGCATCAGAGGCTTTTCCAATGAGTCAACTCTTCACATGAGGTGGCCAAAGTATTGGAGTTTCAGCTTTAGCATCCTTCCTTCCAAAGAAATCCCAGGGCTGATCTCCTTCAGAATGGACTGGTTGGATCTCCTTGCAGTCCAAGGGACTCTCAAGAGTCTTCTCCAACACCACAGTTCAAAAGCATTAATTCTTTGGTGCTCAGCTTTCTTCACAGTCCAACTCTCACAACCATACATGACCACAGGAAAAACCATAGTGTTGAGTAGACAGATCTTTATTGGCAAAGTACTGCCTCTGCTTTTGAATATACTATCTAGGTTGGTCATAACTTTCTTTCCAAGAAGTAAACTTTTTTAAAAATTAAAAATATCCACAATAGAATAAATTATCAATCACCACCACTCTCAAATTTTGGATATTTCTATTTCATGAGCAACTACTGTATCCTAGACATTTTATTAAAAATCATTTTATTTAATCCTCAAAACAGCCAATTATATTGTACAAAGAGCTTGTTTTGTTTGTTTGAGAAGAAGGAGGGAATTTGGCTGAATCACAAGTCACATAGCAAATAAGCGGCATAGATCAAATTAAACCTCAGAGCCATTTTATTCCAAACTCAAGGCTACTTTCAATTCCCTCTGTTATTGGAGATTGGTAATCTCTGCAACTTTATCAAGTCATTTGTCTTTTAAAATCGGGAGAAACACAAGAGAGGATAACTAAAAGAGAGCAAAGGTGTATGGATAGACCTAAATCAGATTATAAAAACTTTCATGTCAATCTTAACACATTGACTAGGACCTTAGGGCTGAACTGAACTGAAAGTCTGACCAGCATGTACAGTCCAAAAATCTAGAGGCTTTGCACTTCAATGACTGCCAATGTGCATTCAGATAAACAACAGGGTACAGAGAAGTGAGCAGTGTGTCCTGAATTTACAGATAAGGGAAAATTACCCAGTGAACTACCTAGCAACTCCTATCTCATTTCCTATACAAATAACATTAAAATGAACAGTAAGAGAAACATCATGTGTATGTGTGAAAAATAAATATCATATTGGTTCTAAATGGTCATTGGAGATACAAGTTACTGGACCACTAATTGAATCCCATTGTGTCACAGTATTTATTCTTCTACAAAATGAGGATAATATTTATTTAAAAAAAAATTGCAAGTGGCAAGTACTAAATTAATTGTAGTTTTTTTTCTCTCTTTTTTGTCTTAATGCTTGTAACTTCTCCTTATGAGTTAAAAGTAAGTGACATGTACAGCCCGAAAGTATGTGTAAGGAATGAGTGGGAAGGATATAGATGACTAGGTGATGGTGAAAGAGTTTATGGATTTATTTCTGCTAAATAACAATCATGGTTAGCACCAGCAGGAAAGAGAACTCCTTCTTATTTCTTGACTTCCAACAATAATAATATTTATGGCAGAGTTGTTGGAGGTTAAATGAGTAATATAAAGTGCTGAACAATATTACTATTTTAATCATCATATTATTAACATTAAGACATACACTATAGAGTTGTTTGGAAATTCAAAGAGATAATATTAATAAGTCTCTTAGCATAGTACAAAATAATAATTATATTAATAATGTTATTTCTGACATATGTACACAGTCAGATTAACAGTGTCAACACACACCAGTTCCTCTGTGTTTAACTTTTTCATGTCTTCAAGTCAGTAGACTGTTATTGATTGGTTTCAAAACTTCCCCAATATTTCATGAAGTACTATCTGATAATTATGTTATGAGAGTAAAATAATGAGAATGTTTATGTAACATTTAGCAAAGTGGCTCCAAAGTCTCCAAATTGGGAACATTTAATTTATATGGATATAAAATATATTTTTAATGCTACACTTGAAAATTTTATTTTCAAGTGAAATTGAATTTTTCCTTTTCAAATGGTGCTAGCATTAGTATTAGCTTCCAAAGTTCAAACTGACCAGGTGCTTGTTCTCAGTTGTAGCTGCCAGGCTGGGTCTCTCTTGCCTTCTTGCACATTTCTTCCCTGAAAATCCACTAAGGAGAGTAAGAGATCATGATACTGCAACATAGATAGCTTCAACTCTGGCAAGATTTATTTCCCAAATCACAGTGAAATAGCATTACTAAAAACTTCATTTTAAAACACTCCATATAAACCCCTGAAGAGTGAGTTTTAAACAGGAGAGCAAAAATAAACAAATGGGACCTAAATTAAAATTAAAGCCTTTTGCATTGAAAAGGAAACCAATAATAAAATGAAAGACATACTAAATAGGAAAAAATAATTGCAAATGATATGACTGATAATGTGTTAATACTCCAAACACATAAATAACTCATACAACTAAATATCAAACACAAGCTGATTAAAAGTTGGGCAGATGGCCTGAACAGACATTTTCCCAAAGAAGATATATAGATGACTAACAAACAAACAAAAAGATGCCCAACATTATTAATCATTAGAGAAATACAAATCAAAACCACAATGAGATATCACCTCATAGTTGTCAGAATAACTATCATCAAAATATCTAGGACTTTCCATGTGGTCCAGTTGTTAAGAATCTTCCTGCTAATGTCAGGGACATGAGTTCAATCACTGGCCCAGGATCACTTGCTGCTAAGCAACTAATCCCAGGGACCACAACTACTAAGAGCCTATGAACCACAACTACTGAAGTCCACACACCCTAGAGCCTGTGCTCAGTATCAAGAAAAGCCACCACAATGAGAAGCCTGAATACTGCAACTGGAGAAATCCCATGTGTAGCAACAAAGACCCACTGCACCCAAAATAAATAAATGAATAAACCTTTTTAAAAAAAAATCTATAAGAAATGTTGGAGAAGATGTGAAGAAAAGGGAACTCTTGTACAGTATCAGCAATAATGTAAAGGTGCAGCCACTATGGAAAACACTATGAAGGTTACTCCAAAAACTAAAAATAGAATTATCATGTGATCCAGAAACTCTATTTTTGGGTATTAAAAAAATCACTAATTTGAAAAGATGCATGCACACCAATGATCATAGCAGCAATATTTACACTAGCTAAGATATTGAAGGAACTCAGATGTCCACCAACAGATAAATGGATAAAGAAGATGGGATACATATAATAGAAACTTATTCAGCCATGAAAAAGAATGAAATTCTGACATTTGCAACAACACATGGAAGGAGGAGCCTGTTAGGCTGCAGTCCACGGGGTCACAAAGAGTTGGACATGACTAAGCGACTTGCCTTTCACTTTTCACTTTCATGCATTGGAGAAGGAAATGGTAACCCACTCCAGTGTTCTTGCCTGGAGAATCCCAGAGACAGGGGAATCGGTGGGCTTACGTTCATGGGGTCACACAGAGTCAGACACTACTGATGCGACTTAGCAGCAGCAGCAGCAGCAGCAGCAGCAGCAGCAGCAGCAGCAGCAACAAATAGACCTAGAGAATATTATACTTAGTGAAATAAATCAGAGTTAGACAAATATTGTATGTTATTACTTATATGTGGAATCTAAAAATATGAAACAAACGGATGTATATAACAAAACAGGAAAAGATTCACAGATGTAGAAAACAAACTGGTGGATACCAGTGGGGAAAGGGAAGGTGGGAGGGGCAAGATAAGGGTATGGGATTAAGAGATACAGACTAACACATATAAAATAGATAAGCAACAAGTGCAGCACAGGTACTGTACAGCAACAAGTAGAACACTACAGCACCATTATTTTCATTAAATGGAATATAATCTACAAAATATTGACTCGCTATGCCATAAACCTGAGACTAATAGGATATTGTCCATCAACTATACTTAAATAAATAAAGAGGATGGGAGTAAGTTGAAAGTAAACCAACCACAACCTCCATGGGAACTATAGAGTTTACTGTCTGAATCTTCCTTCAAGAAGGGAAGTACAGTCAGTTATTAGTTTCCAACTATAGTGCCTTCAAGATCCTCTTCAGTCTGAGCTAAGATTACACCATCCGGAGGCAGCCTCCGTCAGCACCTGAGAAAAACAGGGATCCCTCATGGGAAACTTTTACTTGGGAGTTCCCTGTTGGGTTGGCCAACACTTCCTCAGATCTGCATCATGATCCAGATTATAGTCTGAAGCTCGCCCTGCCCAATTCTGCTTCTTCTAACATTCCCTATCAGATCTGCATCAAAGTCTGGAGGCTTTCTCTGCTTAACTCAGCTTCTTCCCCTTTTATAATTTTTCCCTGCAATGATTTACAGTAAGTCACTTATATTCCAAGTTCCTTCTCAAAGTCTGCTTCTGAGAGGACCAGTCAACATACCTTCTCTGTCCAGTAATTATTCCAAGGGTTTAACACCCAGTTCTTATCCCCACACTCAAAGGCAATGCTGTTTTGAACCCATTTATTACAGGGGCTTGCTGGGGTCCAGCCTCGGTGGATCCAGGGTGATTCAAAGGGGAGACAGATAGGCAAGAAAAAACTTATTTATATAGAAATATAAAAAGAGATTAGGAAGAAATAGTATAGTAGGAAAATTTAGTAGAGAAAAGATGCTGAATAACTTGGTTTACAAGGAAAGCCAATAAAATCTCAGAACAAGAGATTTGCACCATCAATTTTGGGCCACCGGTGCCCGTTGGAATATCGGAGAGTGCCCCACCCTGGGCTCTCTCTCTCTCACAGAATTTAAAAGCTGGGGCAAGTAAGTAGACATGGTGAGCCTCCTCGTTCCAGATGGAAATTCAGCCAGAAAAAGAGAGGGAGGGAGAGTGAGAAAGAGACATGGGGGGAGCCAGATTTCCAAGAAACAAGGTTGAGAGACTAGTCTGAGAAACTGATCCATCCTTTATTGTTCAGAAGGCTTTTTATACTTTTTGATAGTACATGGAGATCAATGGGTAACACAAAGTTATGCAGCATTAGCAGCCCAGACTCTTATCAAAACCAGGCTTTTCTCTCTGCATACCTAGTTGTATACACAAGTCTTAGGTGATTTACATCATCTTCCAGCCAGAGGGCCAATTCACATTTTACAGCCCTTTTCTGATAAGGGTTGTCAACCAGAAGACTTATTTGTGTTGATCTTCCCAAAGTCTGATGCCAGAAAGCATCTGACTGAAGAGGATCTCAGAAAGCACTAAATAAAGTTACATTCTTACATAGCAAAGATACAGCAATTTATAACAAGTAAAAGGAGTACAGTGATTTATAACAAAAGAAAAGTAACTCAAAAGTCTAGTGTTGCTAACATCAAAACTACTATATACCTTTTTTCTATATCCCAATTACATTGATTAATATCCTCCCAGGTGCCTAAAAGATAAAGAATATGGAGGCCTGGCAGCAGTCATTGAGTCTACAGTGAAAACCCGTCATCAATATGATTTTTAATCCTTTAAAAAAAAGCTCTGTATCTTTAAGATGCTTTAAGCTTTGTGCCTCTAGTGGTTGGGGGGCTGTAAGCAATACACAAGTTGTAAAAAGTCCAGGGGAACCTGTTAGGCAAGCTAGAGAGCCATCAGAGGGGGTTTGAGCTGAAACATTCCTTTCAAATGCAGAAGACTGAAGCCCTAAATTAACTTTTTCCAGAGAATGTCAGAAGAGTGGAAAAGCAGAGTACAATAAAATCAGGCCAACTCTGGTTTTGGGGGTACATGCTCAGGAAATACTAAGGGGGAAACCCTGAGGCCTGACTCGTCTTGCCCATCAGGCCTCTCCACATGACCTTGTCATAGGTGGATTCTTGGAAATGGCTCCCGGCAGGGGCTCCCCTGTAATTTATTATAGGGGCTTCCTGGTGATTCAGACAGTAAAGAATCTGCCTGGAGATTGAAGGAGACCTGAAAGAGACCCAGGTTTGATACCTAGAGAAGGAACTAGCAACCCATTCTAGTGTTCTTGCCTGGAAAATCCCATGAGTTGGAGGAGCCTGGCAGGCTACAGTCTATGGGGGTCACAAAGAGTCAGACACGACTGAGTGACTTCACTTTAACTTATTACTAAGATGCTTTTCTGCTCACTGTTCTCCAGGCAAGGAAGCCCCTTGGCTTTTCTTCAAACAATCAAATACATCCCTTCTGGAAGAACTTCACCTTCCCCTTGATTGGAAAGCTCTTAGCTAAGATTTGCATCATATGGTGCCTTGTTATCACTCAGGTCTCTGATCAAATATCACATTTTTAGTTTTGTCTGGATCATTTTTTTAAAAACATGTATACTATCTTGTAAGAATGAAGCGTCAGTCTATGTTCAATACAGGATGCAGGATGCATGGGGCTGGTGCACGGGATGATTCAGGGAGATGATATGGGGTGAGAGGTGGGAGGAGGCTTTGGCATTGGGAGATCGTGGACACCTGTGGCTGATTCATGTCAATGTATGGCAAAACAAATACAGTATTGTAATGTAGAATAAAGTATTTTAAAAAATTAAAAAAGAAAGAAAAAAAAACATAGTCTTTCACTCCATCATCAATAAATTTATTTCTTTAGTCTTTATAACATTATTAGCCTTTAAAATGTTATTACTAACATGTTTGCTTATTGAATGTCTTGCTCCCAAGAGATTAGCCTTTGCCTCTTTTGTCTACCACTGCTTCTCTAGAGTTTTGGAGAATGTTTGATAGAAGCAAATTCGGTAAGTTATATTTAATAATTTAATAATTAAATGAATTATTTTCAGTTTTGAGAATTAATTTCAACAGCAACAACAAAAACTATGTGTCTTAGAGAAGCTGTATAATGTCTCTAAGGTGAGGTGGTTTTTCTATTTACTGTACAGTAGACAGGGATCAAGATCATCCCCACAGAAAAGAAATGCAAAAAGCAAAATGGATGTCTAGAGAGGCCTTACAAATAGATGTGAAAAGAAGAGAGGTGAAAAGCAAAGGAGAAAAGGAAAGATATAAGCATCTGAATGCAGAGTTCCAAAGAATAGCAAGAGATAAGAAAGCCTTCTTTAGTGATCAATGCAAAGAAATAGAGGAAAACAACAGAATGGGAAAGACTAGAAATATCTTCAAGAAAATTAGAGATACCAAGGGAACATTTCATGCAAAGATGGGCTCGATAAAGGACAAAAATGGTATGGACCTAAGAGAAGCAGAAGATATTAAGAAGAGGTGACAAGAATACATGGAAGAACTATACAAAAAGATCTTCATGACCCAGATGATCATGTGATCACTAATCTAGAGCCAGACATCTTGGAATGTGAAGTCAAGTGGGCCTTAGGAAGCATCACTACGAACAAAGCTAGTGGAGGTGATGGAATTCTGTGGGGGCACTCTGCAGAAAGGGTAGAGGCAGTGGAACTTCCCTCAGCAAAGTCAAGGGGTCCCGAGGAGAGGTGAGCCTGCTGTCCGCCAACCCAGGCCCCTGGCGAGCGAGAGACAGACGCGACAGGGGTTCCGTCGAAGCAGTTCTCCTTTATTGCTGCATATTCCCAGCTTATATCGACAAGCAGGGGGATTTTAGGAGGGACTTTCCATACTTGCACCAATCATGTTAAAGGTCAAATCACCATGTGCCTTCATTAGAACAGGAGTCTATGGGGATCACGTGCTGTTTACGTGCATGGAAATCAAGAGAGCCAATCAAAAACTTTGACAAACAACACAGACCACGCCCCCATCTCTTCCACCAGGTGCCATCTTAGGTTCTCGACTGCAAAGCTAGCCCCTTTGATTTTAAGGTTTCCCATTTAGGGCCCCACATATCCCCCTTTTTTTAAAAAATTTAATCCTCGAGACATTTGTATTGATGTTCTGTAGAGCAAGGCATAAAGCTGTAGGCGGCCAGCCTCCAGCCTCGCCAGCCCCTCTTGTGGCTGTGCCTGTCTTAGGTTACCCTCCTCTGAGGATGTTACCCGTCATTGGCTATCCAGCCACCTCTTGGGGACTAGGTGGAATCTCTCTAGATGATGGGCATCTAGAACTCTTATTTTTATTTACCTGTCTCGGTTAATCTCTTGAAGGGCTAAATTAATCCAGGGGTTTTGTGAGTGCCCAACGTGGGGCTCCTCTTCCATGACCTGGGAAAGCATAACCTTTTTAACACTACAAAAAGCAGAACAACAAAAACAAGCAAATAGAAGGCATTTATAAACCAGGTGAATGGACTTTGTATCCAGTCCCGTAGATCCATTGCTCCCTTTTTCACCTGTTAGAGTCTCATTTAACACTGGAAAAGCTGTCATACAAAAGCTGGGGGATCTCACATTGCAGTCTATGAGTGCCAGAACACAACATCTCGATCGCTCTGGCATGGAGATCAAGCTGTTGTTGGAGCCCCATCATGACGGATCTCAGGTGTTTGAACTGGTTTGAAATCCTTGATCAGAAGTAGTGGATGTGTTGTTTATAACCTCGATGGTCTGAGCTTGTTGAACTCCCAGCACAGATGCTGACACTGTTGTACCCTCATGGTTGATGACTTTGTGTCATTAAACCCAGGCTTCAAAGATTTTAAAAACTGTTGCACAGCTGTGGCAATGATGAAGGTCAGCAAGGAGAGGATAGGTAATCCGATGATCACCAGGAGCAGTGTCCACCAGGGTCACTGCATCGATGATCTGAAAGGGAAGAAAATATCGCCTCAAGAACTTTTTGTTCTTGGGCTCAATATGTGAATGTCTCTTTAATCTGTGTCAGGTTTTGAGATTTGACCTCTCTCTTGTGGTGTAAATTTAAGATTCCTTGCTGGCACCCATATACGGCTGGGGTCCCCAGTGGGGAATATGCATCCGAATCCTCTCCCTATTGTAAGGAGTGGATCGGGCCCCTTCCACTGGCCAGTGACGGGGTCTTTCCATCTCACTTGTATTTCAAATTTTATTTCTTGATTAGACCAATGTTTTTGAAAACATGGTATCGGTTCATTTTTTGAAAAATTTAAAATGTTTAAAGAATGGCATTCCAAGTTGCTGGTGAGGGCTTATTCCCCCTTTTTGTTTTTGTAATTGGAGCCTTTAAATTTTGATGATGGTGTTCAGTTATGGCTTGTCTCTGGGGGTTATGTGGGATTCCAGTGTCATGATGAATGTGCCATTGTTGGAAGAATTTTTGTAAGCTCTGGCTGATGAAACAAGGGTCATTATCTGTTTTTATTTGATGGGGAAGGCCCAACGTCGCAAAACATTGTAAACAATGGCTCTGAGCATGTTTTGCTTTTTCTCCTGTGTGGGCAGTAGCTCAGCAGGCATGAGAGTAAGTGTCAATAGACACAAAGACATACTTAAGTTTTCCAAAAGGGGAGTAATGGGTTACATCAGTTTGCCACAGCACATTGGGTTTTAGCCCTCGAGGGTTTACTCCTGGGGGCTGTAAAGGTGGTACTTCTAAATAAGGAAGACAGGATTTACAAGTATGTATAATTTTCTTTAATTCTCTAATAGGGATCTGTGGGAACCTTTTATGTAGCCCTCTCCAATTTATATGAGTAAGACTGTGAAGATCATAGGCATCTTGTAAGTTATAAGCTTGGATTGTAAGGGAGGCCGCTCTATCAGCCAGGGAATTTCCCATTGAAAGCAATCCAGGTAAATTTTGATGACCTCGAAGATGCTGTACATAAATGGGATAGTGGGAGGTCTCCGACCGGTAGGTCTTCCCTCGCCTTGAGGGCACTCCTTCTTAAAGTGTCCCTCTTGTGGTTGATGAGCCAGGCCCTGGAGAATAGTTTTTGCCCATGGGAAGTTTAGGCCATCCTCTGCCACTGCCTTTTTAAGCTCTTTTAAATCATTGGCCTCCCAAGGGTACCAGGCTGCTGGCCTATTCCCCTCTGGGTTAACATTGACAGGAAAGGCTTGAGTCAGGCTGGTAAAGGGCAGTGGGGATCCCCAAGGGTCCCTGGGATAGGTTCTCCCTTTCCAAGGTGACCTCATTGTCTCTCCCACTCAAGGTACTCCTAAAACTTCCTCAAATGGGGGAGGTAGGGAGGGACACAGATCTCTCCCCTGGGCTCCAGGTCCCAAGGCATCAGAGGAGTCTCTATTCTCTTCCGCCCCTTTATCATCCCCAAAAGTCTCCCATGGCCCACTATTCGCTCTAGAGTCTTTATCCTCTGCAGTCTCTTTTGCTATATCTTGGTCCTACATGACTTGTTCCTCATCAAACTCTTCCCATTGTTTATCTGATTTTTAATTGGGGGCACTCGTATCAGTGATATGCTCCTTGCTCCGTGAAAAGCAGAGCTTGAGGGCCGAAATGATCAGACAGAACCCTAAGGGGGGCTCCTCAACATATCGAGCCTCTCGCTGCCTAGCAAGGATTTGTATTCGATCCCAAGTGTCCCAAGAGAACAGATTAACGTACAATGGTCCCTCAGACCTTAATGGCCTGAGCGTCAGAAATCTCAAGTCCCCTGCTTATGAGCATATATCTCAGCGCCTTGAGTGCAGGCTCATCAGACTTGCTAATGTTATTTCCCATGCTGCCAAGAGAGGATAGAAAGGAAAGTCACTGAGGACAGCCACCAAAAATCCTACTGGGAGTGGTGGCTGCCAGAAAGTTGGGCTTATGGTAAGCCTTTGGAACTGTTTATGAGCCTGCGTCATTGCATGGAAATTTGGGGCGGGCACTCTAGAGGTTTCTAGCCCGTTCTGTGACCCCCTTATCCTGTCATGGGAGTCTTCAAGTGGCAGGCGCCCTAATGACCTTTAAGTGCTGACCCATGCTCACAGGGAAGATTTTAGGCCACGTCCTCAGTTAAGAAAGATTAAAGAGGAATTTCACCCAGTCGGGCTCTAGTTACTGAGGCTTACCTGTTGCGGGCCTTCAAAGTCCGCCAGAAAGTGGCCCTAGCTAGGACTTATCAGTTGCCTCCACAACCGTTTGCCTGTTCACTGAAACTCCGGAAAGAGGAATTAAGGACAGATCAGAAAAGAAGAGGAGAGGGAAAATAAGTCAGGAGAGTTTTTGCCACTTCCCCTCATAAAGGAGGAGGGCTCACCTTGAAGTCCGGATTACCTCGGGTGATACTCCTCTAAAGAGAGCTCCATGCTGCAACCAGCCTAGGGTCCTTCGTCGCTCCTTCTTTCAGAGCCACACGGTGACACCACCTCCGTTCATCTGCTTCACGCCCCACGATGGGCGCCAGTTTCTGCTGAGGGGCACTTAGCAGAAAGAGTAGAGGCAGTGGAACTTTCCTCAGCAAAGCCAAGGGGTCACGAGGAGAGGTCAGCCGGCTGTCCACCAACCCAGGCCCCGAGCGAGCAAGAGACAATCAGACGTGACAGGGGTTCCATCAAAGCAGTTCCCCTTTATTGCTGCAAACTCCCAGCTTATATAGACAAGCAGGGGAATTTTAGGAGGGACTTTCCATACTTGCACCAATCATGTTAAAGGTCAAATCATCATGTGTCTTCATTAGAACAAGAGTCTATGGAGATCACGTGCTGTTTACGTGCACGGAAATCAAGAGAGCCAATCAAAAACTTTGACAAACAACACAGACCACGCCCCCATCTCTTCCACCAGGTGCCATCTTAGGTTCTCGACTGCAAAGCTAGCCCCTTTGTTTTTAAGGTTTCCCATTTAGGGCCCCACAGAATTCCAGTGGAGCTGTTTCAAATCCTGAAAGATGATGCTGTAAAAGTGCTACACTCAATATGTCAGCAAATTTGGAAAACTCAGCAGTGGCCACAGGACTGGAAAAGAGCAGTTTTCATTTCAATTCCAAAGAAAGGCAATGCCAAAGAACACTCAAACTACTGCACAATTGCACTCATCTGACATACTAGTAAAGTAATGCTCAAAATTCTCCAAGTCAGGCTTCAGCAATACATGAACTGTGAACTTCCTGATGTTCAAGCTGGTTTTAGAAAAGGCAGAGGAACTAGAGATCACATTGCCAACATCCGTTGGATCATGGAAAAAGCAAGAGAGTTCCAGAAAAACATCTATTTCTGCTTTATTGACTATGCCAAATCCTTTGACAGTGTGGATCACAATAAACTGTGGAAAATTCTGAAAAAGATGGGAAAACCAGACCACCTAACCTGCCTCTTGAGAAATCTGTATGCAGGTCAGGAAGCAACAGTTAGAACTGGACATGGAACAACAGACTGGATCCAAATAGGAAAAGGAGTACATCAAGGCTGTATATTGTCACCCTGCTTATTTAACTTATATACAGAGTACATCATGAGAAATGCTGGACTGGAAGAAACACAAGCTGGAATCAAGATTGCTGGGAGAAATATCAATAACCTCAGATATGCAGATGACACCACCCTTATGGCAGAAAGTGAAGAGGAACTAAAAAGCCTCTTGATGAAAGTGAAAGAGAGTGAAAAAGTTGGCTTAAAGCTCAACATTCAGAAAATGAAGATCATGGCATCTGGTCCCATCACTTCATGGGAAATAGATGGAGAAACAGTGGAAACAGTGTCAGACTTTATTTTTCTTGGCTCAAAAATCACTGCAGATGGTGATTGCAGCCATGAAATCAAAATATGCTTACTCCTTGGAAGAAAAGTTATGACCAACTTAGATAGTATATTCAAAAGCAAAGACATTACTTTGCCGACTAAGGTCCATCTAGTCAATGCTATGGTTTTTCCAGTAGTCATGTATGGATGTGAGAGTTGGACTGTGAAGAAAGCTGAGCATCGAAGAATTGATGCATTTGAACTGTGGTGTTGGGGAAGACTCTTGAGAGTCCCTTGGACTGCAAGAAGATCCAACCAGTCTATTCTGAAGGAGATCAACCCTGGGATTTCTTTGGAAGGAATGATGCTAAAGCTGAAACTCCAGTACTTTGGCCACCTCATTCGAAGAGTTGACTCATTGGAAAAGCCTCTGATGCTGGGAGGGATTAGGGGGCAGGAGGAGAAGAGGACGACCGAGGATGAGATGGCTGGATGGCATCACGGACTCGATGGACGTGAGTCTGAGTAAACTCCAGGAGATGGTTATGGACATGGAGGCCTGGAATGCTGCGATTCATGGAGTCATAAAGAGCTGGACACGATTGAGAGACTGAACTGAACTGAACTGAACTGAAGAACAGTTATAACTACACCACAGAAATTTATAAGCAATACATAAAATAAAAATGAAAGTGAAATATATTTGATACTCAGTAGGCCATCAAAGTAGGGAAAACTACTAGGCCATTCAGGCATGCTGTAATTCAAATCTTTATGATTATATAGTGTAAGTGGCCAATATAGATTCAAGGGATTAGATCTGATAGACAGAGTGCCTAAAGAACTATGGATGCAGTTTTGTAACATTACATGATTCAGTGACTAAAACCATCCCCCAAAAAGAAATGCATGAAGACAAAATGGTATTCAGAGAGGGCCTCCCAAATAGCTGGGAAAAGAAAAGAAATGAAAAGCAAAGGAAAAAGGGAAAGAATACAAAGTTTCAAGGAATAGCAAAGAGAGATAAGAAAGCCTTCTTAAGTGAACAAAGCAAAGAAATAGAGGAAAATAATAGAATGGGGAAGACTAGGGATCAATTCAAGAAAATTAGAGATATCAAGAGAATATTTCTTGCAAAGATGGGTACAATAAAGGGCAAAAACAAAGGGCCCTACCACAAGCAGAAGAGATTAAGAAGTGGTGACAAGAATACACAGAAGAACTGTACAAAAAAGATATTAATGACCCAGATAACCATGATGGTGAGGTCACTCATCTGGAACCAGACATCCTGCAGTGTGAAAGCTGGTGGAGGTGATAGAATTCAGGCGGAGCTATTTCAAATCCTAAAAGATGATCCTGCTAAAGTGCTACACCATATGCCAGCAAATTAGGAAAACTCAGCATTGACCACAGGACTTGAAAAAGTCAGTATTTATTCCAATCCAAAAGGACGATGACAAACACTGCTCAGACTACTGTACAATAATGCTCATTTCACATACCTGCAATGCAATACTCAAAATCCTTCAAGCTAGGTTTCAGTAGTACATGAACCAACTTTCAGATGTACAAGCTGGGTTTAGAAAAGGCAAAGAAACAAGAGATCAAGTTGCTAACATCTGCTGAATCATAGAAAAAGCAAGAGAGTTTCAGAAAAACACTTAATTCTGCTTCATTGACCATGCTAAAGCTTTTGACTGTGTGGATCACAACAAACTTTGGAAAATTCTTCAAGAGATGGGAATATCAGACCACCTTACCTGCCTCATGAGAAACCTGTATGCAGGTGAAGAAGCAATAGTTAGAACTAGACATGGAAAAATAGACTAGTTCTAAATTAGGAAAGGAGTAGGTCAAGGCATTATATTGTCACACTGCTTATTTAACTCTTATGCAGAGTGCATCATGTAAAATCCTGGGATGGATGAAGCACAAGCTGGAATCAAGATTGCTGGGAGCAATATCAACAATCACAGATATGTAGATGACATCACCCTAATGGCCAAAAGTGAAGAGGAATTAAAGAGCCTCTTGATGAATGTGAAAGAGAATAGTGAAAAAGTTGGCTTAAAACTCAACAGTCAAGAAACTAAGATCATAGCATCAGGTCTTATCAATTTATGGAAAATAGATGAGGAAACAGTGACAGAGTTTATTTACTTGGGCTCCAAAATCTCTGCAGATGGTGATTGCAGCCATGAAATTAAAAAGACACTTGCTCCTTGGAAGAAAAGCTATGACAAAGCTAGACAGCATATTAGAAAGCAGAGGCATCATTTTGCTGACAAACATCAATCTAGTTAAAGCTATGGTTTTTCTAGCAGTAATATAAGGATGTGAGATTTGGACCATAAAGAAGACCGAGTGGTGAAGAACTGATGCTTTTGAACTGTGGTGCGGGAGAAGACTCTTGAGAGTCCCTTGGGCTGCAAGGAGATCCAACCAGTCCATCCTAAAGGAGAGCAGTCCTGGGTATTCATTGGAAGGACTGATGTTGAAGCTGAAACTCCAATATTCTGGCCACCTGATGCAAACAGCTGACTCATTTGAAAAGACCCTGATGCTGGGAAAGATTGAGGGCAAGAGGAGAATGGAATGACAGAGGATGGCAGAGGATGGTTGGATGGCTCACTGACTCAATGGACATGAGTTTGGGTGAACTCTGGGAGTTGGTGATGGAGGCCTGGTGTGCTGCAGTTCATGGGATCAAAAGAGTTGGACACAACTGAGCGACTGGACTGAACTGAACTGAACTGAAGGCACAGTGGTGACTAGAGACTATTTACCCACAAAATGGAATAGGCAGTAGATAATACAAATGACTGTTGAATTCTATTAAACTCTAAGTTCATTTCACTTTAAACAGCTAGTGGTCACTAGGCAGAATGGAATTTAAAGTGATGACCTAGAAATCAGGGGTAGTGTATAACCTGATACATATCTCTTGAGCGTCCAAATCTGCCAAGAATTTTTAAAAACTTTTTTGATTTTGAAGCTACTATGTCATTAAATACCATTTTGTAAGTTGCAGAGAAAAATAATATAGACTGTATATATGCTTAAAAATTTTAAATGTCATTGTAACTACTAGAAAGAGCAATAGTAATTTAGCAAAATCCAACTGCATTTTTTCAAGTCTGGGGATCAGACAGAGAGAAGTTGAAGAAAGAAAATGATTTATTTGTGTCTTTCCTAAAATTAGAATTTTCCTCTTCCCATATCATATTCTGATCCTTCTACCATTCTACTTTACAATGCATATCATCATGTTTTATTACCCATTTAACACATAAGTAATTGCATGATGATGATAATGATACTGTGGCTTTCCCTCTCTTTTCTCAGGGAGCTCTGCAGATAAATTATAAGCGATCGATTCCTGTTGAAGTGAATAGATGGCCTAGTTTTGCTGCAATATTCAACTTCTTTTCCCTTGCAGTCAATTCCCAGTGTCCCAGTGATTTATCTACCTTTGCTAAATTTCGTGTTCATGTTCTTTTACCAGTGGCATGGAATTTTAATTAGCTTTTCATAAAATGTATTAGGGTACTTTCTAAACTAGGCATGGAGAAAACTTACATTTTTTCTACCTCTACATGTCAAGATTTCTGCAGACTCGTAGAAGCTAAAAGTCATTAATAGTTTGTGCATTTTTAACTAAAGATGTATAGGGCTCAATGTGTGATAATCCCTTGGTTATATCCTGTGAAATCCTAAGTTCCATTAGGTTTCTCAGTGTAACACAATGTGCCAAGGAACACTCAAATGTCTGTTTATCCCATTATTTTTGCCACTTTATTTAAAAATAATTTGAAAGAAAAAATTTTGCAAAAAATGTAAGAAATAACTGAATATTTTCTGCAGATGTATTAATTTTTAACACTTTCCCACACTTGCTTTAAATCCTTTTTCAGTTCAGTTCAGTCACTCAGTAGTGTCTGACTCTTTTCGACCCTGTAAAGTGCAGCACGCCAGGCCTCCCTGTCCATCACCATCTCCCGGAGTTCACTCAGACTCACGTTCATCGAGTCAGTGATGCCATCCAGCCATCTCATCCTCTGTCGTCCCCTTCTCCTCCTGCCCTCAATCCCTCCCAGCATCAGAGTCTTTTCCAATGAGCCAACTCTTCACATGAGGTGGCCAAAGTACTGGAGTTTCAGCTTTAGCGTCATTCCTTCCAAAGAAATCTCAGGGCTGATCTCCTTTAAAATGGACTGGTTGGATCTCCTTGCAGTCCAAGGGACTCTCAAGAGTCTTCTCCAACACCACAGTTCAAAAGCATCAATTCTTCGGCGCTCAGCCTTCTTCACAGTCCAACTCTCACATCCATACATGACTACTGGAAAAATCATAGCCTTGACTAGACGGACCTTAGTCGGCAAAGTAATGTCTCTGCTTTTGAATATACTATCTAGGTTGGTCATAACTTTTCTTCCAAGGAGTAAGCGTCTTTAGTTTCATGGCTGCAGTCACCATCTGCAGTGATTTTTGGAGCCAAGAAAAATAAAGTCTGACACTGTTTCTACTGTTTCCCGTCTATTTCCCATGAAGTGATGGGGCCGGATGCCATGATCTTTGTTTTCTGAATGTTGAGCTTTAAGCCAACTTTTTTCACTCTCCTCTTTCACTTTCATCAAGAGGCTTTTTAGTTCCTCTTCACTTTCTGCCATAAGGGTGGTGTCATCTGCATATCTGAGGTTATTGATATTTCTCCTGGCAATCTTGATTCCAGCTTGTGCTTCTTCCTGCCCAGCGTTTCTCACAATGTACTCTACATATAAGTTAAATAAGCAGGGTGACAATATACAGCCTTGACGTACTCTTTTTCCTATTTGGAACCAGTCTGTTGTTCCACATCCAGTTCTAACTGTTGCTTCCTGACCTGCATACAGATTTCTTAAGAGGCAAGTCAGGTGGTCTGGTGTTCCCATCTCTCTCAGAATTTTCCACAGTTTATTGTGATTCACACAAAGGCTTATATACCAGGTAGTAGGTAGAAATATAAGATTTTAATAATCTTTCCCAGCAGGGTCTTTTCCAATTAGTTGGCTCTTCACATCAGGTGGCCAAAGTATTGGAGTTTCAGCTTCAACATCAATCTTTCCAATGAATATTCAGAGTTGATTTCCTTTAGGATTGACTGGTTTGATCTCTTTGCAGTCCAAGGGACTCTCCAGAGTCTTCTCCAGCACCAGAGTTCAAAGGCATCAGTTCCTTGGCACTCAGTCTTTTTATTGTCTCGCTCTCAGATTCATACACAACTACTGGAAAAAACATACCTTTGACTAGACGGACCTTTGTAGGCAAAATGATGTCTCTGCTTTTTAATATGGTGTCTAGGTTTGTCATTGCTTTTCTTCCAAGGAGCAAGTGTGTTTTAATTTCACGACTGTAGTCACCATCTGCAGTGATTTTGGAGCCCAAGAAAATAAAGTTTGTCACTGTTTTCATTGTTTCCCCATGTATTTGATTCAGCCAAAGAGTTTGGAAAAACTTAGGATCATATAGAAATAGGCAGACTGTTAAAACAAATTCTAACTGAGAGAATAAGTTTGAGGGTTGCTTGTATAACATGAAACAAAGGAAAAGAAACAAGAATGAGAACTGCATACAGAAAATGGAATCTAGTTGCTTCTGCCTTTATGGACCATCTGAGTATGTGATAAAGACTGGGAAATCAATAGTCAGCATGCCTACCTGGTTCCAATAGTAAAGAGTGACTGAAAATTTTGCTTTTTTTATTTTTCAACTGAACCTTATAGATTTCTTTGCTTTAGTTAAGGGACATCATGGATTTTTGAGATTACATTTATTATGTTCACACAACACCTAGTGTGTAACATATAGTAAAAATGTATGTAATATTTGGACCAATGTGATTTATATTCTCTTTAGGATTCTTGTGCTAGACTGTAGATTATATATTTTAAAGAGAGGGAATTACTTTTGACAATTCAGTTTTAAAACTATGTCTGTCTATCACAATAAACACTAGCTAGAATTGTGTCTATAGTGTGTATTTGTGGAAATTCAGCATACAATTTTAAATTAAAAATTCTAAAAAGAATTTATACTGCTTTAAGATTTTGAAAGAAACAATTTAGTTGGCTATTCAGATCTCACATTAATAAACTTGGTGAGTTTTTAAAAGCACATTATCCATATTCCCACACACACATTTTGATCATTCTAATTAAATACAATTAAACTGAATAATGTGTATAGCTGGGAACCATCTGTCAACTCCTGATGTTGATTCACAGTTTACTAACATTTCTTGAATAAAGTCCAGAGGCAGATTTAGCAGAGAGTACTAAAGTCAGCAAAACTAGGATCATATCCTGGCATTGAACTTTCTTCCTGGATTAAAAAAATGCCAATTCAGCAAATGTCTCTGAGCTATTTAAAGGTAGTAATTTGCTATTTAAAAGTAGTAATTTGCTGTTTAAAAGTAGTAACAATAATATGCATCCCATGCTATTGATGTGAGATTCACAAATAGCATATATCATGAAATCTGGGTAATGCATAGTTTCAATTTTTTTAAATATGAATACAAGATTTTAGCAAGGTACTTGCCAAAGGAGGGAAGGAACTACATGAACTGACCTTATATTTCTACTTTAAAAGAAATTAAATATATGTGATGGGTTGAATTGTGTCCTCCCTAAATTTATATATTTTGACCCAATCCCTAATACCTCCGAATGAAACCATATCCATATTTAGAGGTAAGATTTACAAGGGGTGATTGAATTGAAAGAAGGTCTTTAGGGTGGGGCCTTATACAATATAACTACATCCTAAGAGGAGGAAGAGACACCAGTGCACAAGCACAAAGAGGGAGGACAACCCGCATGCTAAGGAAAGAGGATTCAGGAGAAATCAAGCTTCCTGCACCTTGATCTTGGACTTCCAGCATCCAAAACTGTGAAACTACAAATTTCTGTTTTTAAGCCATCCAGTTTGTAGCATTTTGTGATGGCAGCCTATCAAAGTAATACAATATCCTATTTATTATACAAATATCCTATTTACCCTATTAATACAATATCCTGTTTATTTCCATACACTGAAAAACAATTTTTGTTCTTTTGCACAGAGCAAACAATACAGAAAAGAGAAATAGTTCTAAGACTGTAATGTTTATTGATGTAATTTCAGTTACATAAAAGTGTTATTTTACTGATAAGACTTCATTTTCCAATATTCCCTGAATTGCTTTTCTCCATCTTTCCCAGAAAAAAATTCCCATAAATAATTTTTACTTAACAATTATATTAAAAGATCAAATCAAAATATCACTATTATAAGGAATTCTTGTCTTAGTTGAACACTGACCTTATGTGAAGTTCACATGTGCATCTGCAAATAATAATAATAATAATAATGGGATGGAAAACTGACAAATGCAAGAAATATTTTTTTTTATTTTTCTGGTACTATCACTTGTCAATAAACATGTATATGGTTGTAACATGTTATAAAAAGTAAAGGTCAGTGCCTTATATTTGATATATGTTTGCTCAACTTCAATGCTTTTGCAGCATCTGCTTCATGGCAGTTTTCTTATGTCTGTTATTTCTTAAGTTGTCTTTGACTATCTCACAGTCTGCTGGACTTCAAGTTCTAACTGGTTAAAAGCATGACTAGTTAAAATCAGTCATTGTCTCTTTTACTCAGTTTAGCTCTTCCATCAAATGTCTAGTGTTTTTCCTAAGAAGACTTTGAACCATTCATTTTAAAATAACTTGTATAACCTATTTAGACACACAGAAATATTTTCACTTCATTTCTATTTTAAATTACTGATAAGATTGCAAACTTTAGAAAATAACAGAAAGCTATTTTTTCTAAAACTCAACACTTAAAATCTCAGTTATTGCCATGAAGCAAATTCTTTAATAAAATTACACACAAAATACTCGATTTCAGTTTCTCTTTCAGACACTGTAAAATCTTAAATTCAAGAATAATCCAAGGAAAAAGTTTATTCATTATTTCAGCACATACACACACACACTCTTTCTCATCCACCCATATTGTTGTTTTCACAGAACCTCTTTGTTCAAATTTTATTATTATATTTTAGCACTCTATTCTCAGTTCTTAACAGCTTATTATCCTCCTGTCTTACTTTGCTTTACATTGCTTTCATGATGCTTACATGATCCAATTATTTTTTTAATCACATCTCTGATTCTACATTTTCCAAGCCTGTCACCTGAACGGTGAACAGTTTTTTCCTTCAAAGTTTCTAATTCTTCAATACACATAACATAGCAATAGAGGGTTTTGCTTATTTTGCTTAAAATAAATAGTGTTTATAATTATGTGAAAGCAAGGGCAATGAACATTAACAAATAATGATAACTTGAGCTCTTAAACTATTACAGTCTTGTGTGTGTCAAATTGCCTAACCATGTGTCAATTTGGTTAAACCTGTGCAATGTCTTTTTATGGTTCCACAGATTGTTCCAATCATATTAATTTGACTCAGCTAAAACTAACTTTCAGAGCATACCAACTGTTTGAGTCTAGGTTGACATTAATCAAAACAAGAAAAGATAAAAAGAAAACCATAACATTTAGAATGTGTAAATGAAGCAGTAGTCACTATGCCTGGAATATGTTATTGTTGGACATGCCAGCAGCTTACAGCTTATCCTTGTTCTTATTCACTACATGTTCATCTCTTCTTCCCAACTTTTTAGCTCCGATGGCCAGTAACAACAAAATCCGATGTCCAAATACTTTGCTGTGAAATTATGAAAGCTTTCACTATGATTAGGCAATGTTTGCCTATAGAAAGCAAATATTTGGGTAACCAAAAATTGGCTAAAATAGTGAGGTAATGGGATAATTGACCATAAGGAGTATGATGGGTTTAATCTGTTATTCATAATTACATTGAAGAACTTGGAGAAATAAGATGATGAGTTTAGGCTTTTCATTATCTGCTCATACTTTGTTTGGTAAGGATCCAAAAAGCTGATATGGACTTCTCAGGTGGCATTAGTGGTAAACAACTTGCCTACCAATGCAAGTAGATGTAAGAGACACAGGTTCGACCCCTAGGTTGGGAAGGTCCCCTGGAGGATGGCAACCCACTCCAGAATTCTTGCCTGGGGAATCCTATGGACACAGGGACCTGGCGAGATACAGTACATAGGGTCACAAAGAGTCGGACACAATTGAAGCAATTTAGCACACACATACAAAGCTTCTATAACTGCCCTCAAAGAAACTATTATGTGCTAATAACCATAGAATTGGCTCTTTTCAAAGTTAAATAATATTTTAATCCTAGAGAACACTTATTATTCCACAAATTACAGTCACAGTCTTGCAGAGACCATTGTTAAAGTTAAGGCTTTAATTGGGAAGGAGCCCTGAAATTTTTCTGATGCCATTTGGACAATTTACAGGGAATATGAGAATTTGAAATCTTACATTTTTGACCCCCTTTCTGGTAGAAAGCAACATTTTTTCCACATCTGTGGTGAAATCTCTCCTGGAACGAAGACATGCAAGGACCTCTTCTAAGGTAATCTTGTAATGGCTGCTAATCTATTTACACCACTTTTAATTGTTTCTAAGTGGGAAAAAATTGACTAGTGATGAAAAATATACCAAATCAAATTGAGTAAGGATATTTCTGAGCAGAATTTTGAAAATGCAATGTTTCAGTAAAGCTATTCACATATTTATCATTTGATATAGCATGTGAACTGAAACAATTAAACTTCTAATAAAATCCAGATAATACATTTCCATGTAAGATCCTGTTTGATTTGAGGTAAACTGAGGTTTCACCTAGGTTTCAAAATAAGAAATGGCTTGAGAGAAAAGATCAAATCCAGGGCTCCATCAGTAAAATATACTTGCAGGGTTAAATCCCAAGGGTGTGGCCATAATGCTTTTTTAAGACCTCAGAAAGATTTAGGATGGTACCTCATAAATCCTCTCAGCTAGACACAATGATTTCTAAGAATTTTATGGGCATTCTTCCTAGAACATCTCTTCTAAATAAGAGGGTTTCTAAAAGTCTTTTAAAATATTACATCTCAGCACCTTGACCCTCAGCCCAAGGTAGAGGAAAGCTTGTCTCAAAGAGATTTATAACTATGACTTGGGTCTAATGGAGTGGACTGTAATTTGATATACAGAAAGTCTACAGAGATTTCAAAGTTGTCAGTTTGAAAAGAACAGACACCATTCAAAATGCAAAGAGATCTTTGAATCTCCAACTTCCTCCAGGCAGAAACCAGGCAAGGAGAGCTAACCAAGGAAAATGGAATAGTTAAGAGACTAGTGGACAAAGCTTAGTTGAGGAGAACCAAGGAATAGAAACAGCTAATCAAGGGGGCAGGGGCAATTTTGAACCTGGTAGATTTTAGCATTGCTATGGAACAGAAATGTCTTTGTTTCTCCCAATTTTGACACACTTATTCTTCTGTTGTTTGCTCAGTTCTCTTGCACCTGCTCTATAATGTATTGGAGAACAGAATGACTTGTATTTTAATTCATAAGTCTTTGGATCATGAGGAGATGCACATACCCAAGGAAACTAATCTACATCCTGACTTCATTTAAAGGTAAGTGTATTTAGCTTCACGTTAAGCCTTATGTATAGTAGGATAAGGCTTTGGGGCTTCTGTGTCTGAGGGGATTTTCTGAAAAAAGAATGCTAATGCTTCAGGGCCAGGTTAAAAATGGTAGCTAATCTCTAAGGACAGTCTGTAGCTTGAAATTACCAATAGAATATAGTGGGCACTGGCATTTTGCCAGCTCCATTCTTTGAAATTTAAGAGGACTGACAGCTTCTGTTTCATCTTCCTTAGAGCTCTTGCTTTTGGGAACCTGAAGAAACACAAGCTGGAATCAAGATTGCCAGGAGAAATATCAATAATCTCAGATATGCAGATGACACCACCCTTATGGCAGAAACTGAAGAGGAACTAAAAAGCCTCTTGATGAAAGTGAAAGTGGAGAGTGAAAAAGTTGGCTTAAAACTCAACATTCAGAAAATGAAGATCATGGCATCTGGTCCCATCACTTCATGGGAAATAGATGGGGAAATAATGGAAACAGTGTCAGACTTTTTTGGGGGCTCCAAAATCACTGCAGATAGTGATTGCAGCCATGAAATTAAAAGACACTTACTCCTTGGAAGAAACGTTATGACCAACCTAGATAGTATATTCAAAAGCAGAGACATGACTTTGCCGACTAAGGTCTGTCTAGTCAAGAGTATGGTTTTTCCTGTGGTCATGTATGGATGTGAGAGTTGGACTGTGAAGAAGGCTGAGTCCTGAAGAATTGATGCTTTCGAACTGTGGTGTTGGAGAAGACTCTTGAGAGTCCCTCGGACTACAAGAGATCCAACCAGTCCATTCTAAAGGAGATCAGCCCTGAGATTTCTTTGGAAGGAATGATGCTGAAGCTGAAACTCCAGTACTTTGGCCACCTCATGCAAGGAGTTGACTCACTGGAAAAGACTCTGATGTTGGGAGGGATTAGGGGCAGGAGGAGAAGGGGACGACAGAGGATGAGATGGCTGGATGGCATCACTGACTCGATGAACGTGAGTCTGAGTGAACTCCGGGAGTTGGTGATGGACAGGGAGGCCTGGAGTGCTGTAATTCATGGAGTCACAAAGAGTCGGACATGACTGCTTGAGTGAACTGAACTGAACCCTCCACTGATCCAAGTCTATCTACTCTGCTGATAGAGACCATGTGTATGAGACCTATGCTATAAGCTATGTGGGAAGAAGAGGCACTGTGATTACAGAAACAAGAGAAGAGATTTAATCATGTCAGCATCTCAGCTCAATGTCATAGTGACTCCAGCATCAGCTGGGACCTTCATGCAACTTCATGACTCTTTCTGAGGCCACCGAAACACTGCTGAAGTGATATCCTCAACTGAGAGATAATAGTGAGTGACGTATTAATTCATTGAGTTTATGAGCAGTTTGTTGTACAACAGCTACCTGTGTTTTTTTTTTAATTTTTATTATTATTATTATTATTTTGCTGAGATGATAAATAGAAGCTCTCATATTTTTATTCTGTTTCTAAGGTTATATCAAAACTCTTCCCTATTCCTAATTTATCCTGGTTGATAGATAACATTTCATTCACAGTGGTCAAACTTTTCAGGATTATGGTGAAATCTAGACATGGGTTCAAAACTGTATAGCATTTATCTTTCTTTTACCTCCAAACACCTTACAGACATTGTTGAACTATGACATTATTTTCCATCAAGTTCAGACATGACTTCAGAAACCTTCACAACATAGTAATTTCTAAAAGCAGTTACTATTTGTAGATTGATGTTGATATTGAAATCTAAACCTCCCATACTTATAACAAAAGTATTTCCACTGATATCAGAAAAAAATTACAAATGTTTTCAAAAGTATTACTTCATTCAGTTCAGTTCAGTCAGTCAGTCAGTCATGTTCGACTCTTTGTGACCCCATGGACTGCAGCATGCCAGGCCTCCCTGTCCATCACCAACTCTTGGAGTCCACCCAAACTCGTGTCCATTGAGTGCACCCAAACTCATGTCCATTGAGTCAGTGACGTTATCCAACCATCTTGTCCTCTGCCATCCTCTTTTCCCCCTGCCCTCAATCTTTCCCAGCATCAGGGTCTTTTCAAATGAGTCAGCTCTTTGTATCAGGTGGCCAAAATATTGGAGTTGCAGCTTCAGCATCAGTCCTGCCAATGAACACCCAGGACTGATATTCTTTAGGATGAACTGGTTGGATCCCCTTGCAGTCCAAGGGACTTTCAAGAGTCCTCTCCATCACCACAGTTCAAAAGCATCAATTCTTCTGTGCTCAGCTTTCTTGACAGTCCAACTCTCACATCCATACATGTTACTTCATACTCTTCTTGAAATTTCAGAAAATGCAAGGGCCTAAAAATAATTAAGAGGTTTAAGAAAAGAGATGCTAATCAATATTTTAGAAATAATATGATTGAATTTATTGCCCTGAT
Source organism: Nanger dama (assembly GCA_917880005.1). NCBI lineage: Eukaryota > Metazoa > Chordata > Mammalia > Artiodactyla > Bovidae > Nanger > Nanger dama. The sequence continues at coordinate 19,458,387 of CAKJTW010000025.1, read as the reverse complement.
GGTTCAAGCAGTAAAGAAGGAGATTTAGGGACCTTGGGTGCAATTCCTGGATCGGAAAGATCCTCTAGAGTAGGAAATGCAAATTACTCCAGTATTCTTGCCTGGAAAATCCCATGGACAGAGGAGCCTGGTGAGTCAGACATGACTGAGCAGGCATGCATGATAACTGATTGAATAATTGTATTCTAGAATGTTAATTGAGAAAGAACAAAATTTGGGCAAAAATTCTAATTAGAGGGCATTAAAAATAAATCTTTAGATATACTTTAGATATCAATAGTTTGCTATTTCCTTTAGTCATAGAAGTAGATTAAAATTATGTCAATATATAAGAACATTTGCAGGAAATACATTACTCAAAGAAGAAAAGTCTGAAATTTCAATTTGCTATATAAGAATAGAATGAAATCAAAGCATACTAAATATCTGAATGAGAAGTTCAAAATCACAAAAATAACAATATTTTAAAATCAATGTTATATTAATATAATTGTATAAAATAATGCCAATTTTTCTTGGTATCTAAAACATACTCCAAAATATTTTCTGAAATAATCAAGAATTTTTGGTGTTTTAATAAGCTACATAAATTAAGACAGTATAAAACAAACACAATATCTTCAGGAAGAGGAAAAAAAAACTAGATAGAAAAACCTAAAAATATACTCAAAGATGATAAATATTTATAAGGTAAATTTGGATTATTCAATAACTGGTATAGTGATAATTGTTTATGTACTGGAAAAATAAAGTAATGTTGATATTGGCATTACACACCAAAATAATATGTGAAGACTACATAAGACAAACAACAACAAAAAAAATGAAATATAGGAACAAATTGGGAAAATGATGTATGATCTTAAGTGTTGCTCAACATTTTATAAGTAAAAGCAGAGAACAAGCATATTTAGAAATTTTATTTCTGTAGTAAGCACGTTTTGGTAACTCTACTGGCTCTTAACAACTCTCCTTTCTCATGTAAGTGCCTTTCTGCACTGGGTTCACAGAGATGGGAATCTAGTCATATTTAAGGATGATGCCATTTTTTCAGTCAGTTTCTAGAATAGTGCTTGGTAAATACAGGCATGAAATTGACAGATATTTGCCAATTAATGCCTAAGCTGGACTATTAAATACTATATCCCAGAAACCTTGGAAATTCATCTCAGAGCCTGTTGATTGCATCCTTCTAACTGGAACACACACCTAAAAAATGATGAGAAGATACAGGTCACTTACTTCCCCCAAAACACAACACACTTCATTCTTAGAGACAAATAAAATGTGGAGATAAAATACAGAGGCTAGAGATTTGAATGTCCAAAAATGGAGAAATTACACAAAAATATAGTGTATTCACACAATATATTACTGTGTATTCAATAAAGAGCACATACTCTAAGCATACTTAAGAACAAAGTAGGAAAAAGCATACTATAGAGAAGCTAAGGACAAAATAATACACTAATATTTATATCATATTTTTAAAGCAAGATGTTTTATATTATTAATAACTTACTACATAACTGTTCAGAATAATAATAGTAAGACTGTACTTCCAATTATAGAATGAGGGTAATGAAACCAATGACAGTAATCTTATAAAGAATAGAAGGGAATAATTGGGAATATTCTGTTATGAAGCAACCACACAATCAGTGAAATGTTGTAATGTTAATTAAAAATGGATTTTATTTCTGATGTATCAGTTAGTAAGGGCTTCCCACGTGGCTCAGTGGTAAAGAATCAGCCTGTCAACGCACGAGACAAAGGAGTCGTGAGTTGGATCCCTGGGTCTGGGAGATTCCCTGGAGAATGAAATGGCAACCCACTCCAGTATTTTTGCCTGGGAAATCCCACAGACAGAGAAGCTTGGTGGGCTGCAGTCCATTGTTTCACAAGAGTCGGTTATGACTCAGTGACTAAACAACAACAGTTACTCCCAATTTTGTTATTTCATCCTAAAACAGTTTTCATGAAACTACACCTGTGTTTTAAACAGTAAAGTATGTTGCAAACTTAAGTTTCTCTTATTAACATAGTAATATACATATATGACTACTAGGTTTTTTTAATATATATATTTAATATCTTTTGAATATCACTTTGAATATCATATATTTGATATCCTTTAAGCACACTAGGACCACAGCCTTGTCTAACTCAATGAAGCAAGCCATACCCATGGGGCCACCCAAGATGGGTGGGTCATGTGGAGAGGGCTGACAGAATGTGGTCCACTGGAGAAGGGAATGGCAAACCACTTCAGAATTTTTGCCTTGAGAACCCCATGAACATTATGAAAAGGCAAAATGATAGAATACTGAAAGAAAAACTCCCCAGGTCAGTAGGTGCCCAATATGCTACTGGAGATTGGTAGAAAATAACTCTAGAAAGAATGAAGGGATGGAGCAAAGGAAAAACAATACCCAGTTGTGGATGTGACTGGTGATAGAAGCAAGGTCTGATGCCATAAAGAGCAATATTGCATAAGAACCTGGAATGTTAGGTCCATGAATCAAGGCAAATTGGAAGTGGTCAAACAAGAGATGGCAAGGGTGAACATCGACATTCTAGGAATCAGCGACCTAAAGTGGACTGGAATGGGTGAATTTAACTAAGATGACCATTATATCTACTGCTGTGGGCAGGAATCCCTCAGAAGAAATAGAGTAGCCATCATGGTCAACAAAGGAGTCCAAAATGCAGTACTTGGATGCATCTCAAAAATGATGTTCCAAGGCAAACCATTCAATATCACAGTAATCCAAGTCTATGCCCCAACCAGTAATGCTCAACAAGCTGAAGTTGAATGGTTCTATGAAGACCTACAAGACCTTTTAGAACTAACACTCAAAAAATATGTCCTTTTCATTATAGGGGACTGGAATGCAAATGTAGGAAGTCAAGAAACACCTGGAGTAACAGGTAAATTTGGCCTTGGAATACAGAATGAAGCAGGGCAAAGACTAATAGAGTTTTGCCAAGATAATGCACTGGTCATAGCAAACACCTTCTTCCAACAACACAAGAGAAGACTCTATACATGGACATCACCAGATGGTCAACATCAAAATCAGATTGATTCTATTCTGTTTTTTGGAGAAGCTCTATACAGTCAACAAAAACAAGACCAGGAGCTGACTGTGGCTCAGATCATGAATTCTTATTGCCAAATTCATACTTAAATTGAAGAAATTAGGGAAAACCACTCGACCATTCAGGTATGACCTAAATCAAATCCTTTATGATTATACAGTGGAAGTGAGAAATAGAATTAAGGGACTAGATCTGATAGACAGAATGCCTGATGAACTATGGAATGAGGTTCATGACACTGTATAGGAAACAGGGATCAAGATCATCCCCATGTAAAAGAAAGGCAAAAATGCAAAATGGCTGACTGGGGAGGCCTTACAAATAGCTGTGAAAAGAAGAGTAGTGAAAAGCAAAGGAGACATGGAAAGATATAAGCATTGGAATGCAGAGTTCCAAAGTATAGCAAGGAGAGATAAGAAAGCCTTCTTCAGCGATCAATGCAAAGAAATAGAGGAAAACAACAGAATGGGAATGACTAGAGGTCTCTTCAAGAAAATTAGAGACACCAAGGAAACATTTCATGCAAAGATGGGCTCGATAAAGGACAGAAATGGTATGGACCTAATAGAAGCAGAAGGTATTAAGGAGAGGTGGCAAGAATACATGGAAGAACTGTACAAAAAAATCTTCATGACCCAGATAATCATGATGGTGTGATCACTAATCTAGAGCCAGACAACTTGGAATGTGAAGTCAATTGGGCCTTAGAAAGCATCACTATGAACAAAGCTAGTGGAGGTGATGGAATTCCAGTTGAGCTGTTTCAAATCCTGAAAGATGATGCTGTGGAAGTGCACACTCAATATGCCAGCACATTTGGAAAACTCAGCAGTGGCCACAGGTCTGGAAAAGATCACTTTTCATTCCAATCCCAAAGAAAGGCAATGCCAAAGAATGCTCAAACTACCACACAATTACACTCATCTCACATGCTAGTAAAGCGATGCTCAAAATTCTCCAAGCCAGGCTTCAGCAATACGTGAACCGTGAACTTCCTGATGTTCAAGCTGGTTTTAGAAAAGGCAGAGGAACCAGAGATCAAATTGCCAACATCCGCTGGATCATGGGAAAAGCAAGAGAGTTCCAGAAAAACATCTATTTCTGCTTTATTTACTATGCCAAAGCCTTTGACTGTGTGGATCACAATAAATTGTGGAAAATTCTGAAAGAGATGGGAATACCAGACCACTTGACCTGCTTCTTGAGAAATCTATATGCAGGTCAGGAAGCAACAGTTAGAACTGGACATGGAACAACAGACTGGCTCCAAGTAGGAAAAGGAGTACTTCAAGGCTGTCTATTGTCTCCTGCTTATTTAACTTATATGCAGAGTATATCATGAGAAACGCTAGGCTGGAAGAAGCACAAGCTGGAATCAAAACCGCTAGGAGAAATATCAGTAACCTCAGATATGCAGATGACACTACCCTTATGGCAGAAAGTGAAGAACTAAAAAGCCTCTTGATGAAAGTGAAAGTGGAGAGTGAAAAAGTTGGTTTAAGCTCAACATTCAGAAAACGAAGATCACGACATCTGGTCCCATCACTTCACGGGAAATAGTTGGGGAAACAGCGGAAACGGGCTGACTTTATTTTTGGGGGCTCCAAAATCACTGCACATGGTGATTGCAGCTTGAAATTAAACACACTTACTCCTTGGAAGAAAATTTATGACCAACCTAGATAGCATATTCAAAAGCAGAGACATTACTTTGTCAACAAAGGTCCATCTAGTCAAGGCTTTGGTTTTTCGAGTAGTCGTGTATGGATATGAGACTTGGACTATAAAGAAATCTGAGCACTGAAAAGTTGATGCTTTTCAACTGTGGTGTTTGAGAGGATTCTTGAGAGTCCCTTGGACTGAAAGGATTTCCAACCTGTCCATCCTAAAGGATATCAGTCATGGGTGTTCATTGTCAGGACTGATGTTGAAGCTGAAACTCCAAGATTTTGGCCACCTCATGCAAAGAGCTGACTCATTTGAAAAGACCTTGATGCTGGGAAAGATTAAGGGTAGGAGGAGAGGGGGGAGGACAGAGGATGAGATGGTTTGATGGCATCACTGACTCAATGGACATAGGTTTGGCTGAATTCCGGGAGTTGTAATGGACAGGGAGGCCTGGTGTTCTGTGTTTCATGGGGTCGCAAAGAGTCAGATATGACTGAGCAACTGAACTGAACTGAATGAAGAACTAAGTTATTGCTTTGAGATGACTGATTATAACTGTATATAACCTCTCCTACATAAACTGCAATTATAATACACAATCTATGGCACAGACTTTAGTGTTTCTTTAAAATATAATATTAAATTAAAAGCACTCTCAAACATGTATGAAAGAGAAATCATCTAGATTTTTATGGATTTTTTCCTAAGCATTTCCTAAAATTAATGCTACAGGATTTTGGAGACAAACATTTTCCAAACACTTCATAGAATATTCATAGAAACCCTGCCATATTTTCACAGGTATTTTTAGTTCTTGCATACTATTTAATGAAGCCATATGCTTGTTTGCATTAAAAAAAATAACCTTTCTAAGGTAACTTAATTAATTTTGGTATGCATTGTAACTCAACTGGTAGAACGGAAGTGTCCAAATTTCATGAGTGTTTAATGTTTACCATAGCTGGGAAGCAGTATTTATGTCAAATAATTGATAGTGTTAGTTAACTTCTCTCAATTAAATGTTGACCTGTGGGGAGATCTACGCAGTCTGTAATTACTTGCTGTTTTTGGCTCACCAAATGTACCCTCTTCAGGAGTCTTGGCATTCTCTTTAGAAAGTAAATATAATTCAATAACAAATATCCTCAGATTTGGGTCTATGGTCAAAACATAAGACAGAAGTCCCTTTCCACATTTGATTTCATTTATATCTTTAATTTGTGTTCAAAAACATGTAAAGAGGCAAAACTGATTAAATAAACCTTAAGATTCTGTAAATGTTTTTAACCTCTCAGTTCAGTTATTCACTAAACTTTTGAAACTGAACTAAAAATTGTTGGTATTCCCAGACAATACATTAATTCAATAAAAAGTAATCAAAGAACAGCACTAAGTGGCTAATAAATCACTATTTAATTATTTAAATAAGCAATATGAAATCTAGAAGGAAAAAAAATAAATGCAATAATATATTAATGATTCTCGCAGCCTTAGAAGGCTTCCCAGATAGCACAGTGGTAAATAATCTGCTTGTAATGCAGGAGACACAGGAGATGTGTGTTTGATCCCTTGGTCAGAAAGATCCCCCGGAGGAGTGCATAGCACCCCACTCCAGTATTCTTGCCTGGAGAATCCCATGGACAGAGGAGACTGGCAGGCTATAGTTCATAGGGTCATAAAGAGTTGAACAGGACTGAAGTGACTGAGCATGCACACATTCAGTCACTTAAGTGAATGGGCATGCACTCAGCCTCCCTTCTGTGTGTGTGCTGTGCTTAGTTGCTCATCATGTCTGACTTTTGTGATCCCATGGATTGCAGCCCACCCAGCTCCTCTGTTCATGGGGATTGTCCAGGGAAGAACACTGGAGTGGGGGTACCATGCCCTCCTCCAGGGGATCTTTCCAACCCAGGGATTGAACCCAGGTTTCATCTGAGCTATCAGGAAGCCCCATAGTCCAAGGGTGTTCATATATCCTAATATTTTGAAGATTTTATGTTTCTAGTAACTATTTATAAATCTATATACTAAAAGCAAAAAAAAAATTTACTTTTTTTTAAATTTGGGTTTAAAGTTTACCACAGTTTACCACTGTGGTATCTGGGAAGCCTTCTAAGGCTAAGAGAATTATTAATATATTATTGCATTTATTTTTTCTTTCTAGATTTTATATTGCTTATTTAAATAATTAAATAGTGATTTATTAGCCACTTACTGCTGTTCTTTGATTACTTTTTATTGAATTTTTAAACTTTTTAACCTTAAAATTCACAATGTTGAACTATAAAGTCATAATCTAATTAATACTGTAATTTCTACAATAATATGTATAAATATTTTTGTTTTTAATTATTTCACATTGACGCTTTTTTGAAATATGCAGTATAATTGAGTTATTTAATAAGAGTATCTGCCTAAAGATTTCATAAATGAAACTCAAATTTGACTTATCTTATTATAAAATATTTATATGCCCTATCTTGATTGCTGTGACAAGCATATATGATTCTAAAACCCAAATTTCAGTGGATTACTGGACTTTAAAAAAAGAAAGTATTTATATTTATACTACTGAAAATCTCTGTGGTAATGTATTCCTGTTAATATTTATTACTTAGGAGTTTTTTGTTTGTTTTTTTTTTTTCACTTAATATCACCTCAGTATAACATAGCAACTAATTTCATATATTGACTAAAATTATCCAAATTAAAAAAAATGAATCTTGAAGTTTATATCTAAACTACTTTCCCACACTCCAAGTATTTATTGATAGCATATATTTGATGCAACTGGAAGTTCTTGGAATTGGAGCTAGAGGAGCTTAGCCTATTCTATTTGAATTCTATAGTTAAAAGTTGCTATAAACCATGGGAAATAGGTGAGGAAACAGTGGAAACAGTGTCAGACTTTGTTTTTCTGGGCCCCAAAATCACTGCAGAGGGTGACTGCAGCCATGAAATTAAAAGACGCTTACTCCTTGGAAAGTTATGACCAACCTAGATAGCATATTAAAAAGCAGAGACATTAGTTTGCCAACAAAGGTTGGTCTAGTCAAGGCTATGGTTTTTCCAGTAGTCATGTATGGATGTGAGAGTTGGACTGTGAAGAAAGCTGAGTGCCAAAGAATTGATGCTTTTGAACTGTGTTGTTGGAGAAAACTCTTAAGGGTCCCTTGGACTGCAAGGCGATCCAAACAGTCCATTCTAAAGGAAACGGGTCCTGGATGTTTTTTGGAAGAAATGATGCTAAAGCTGAAACTTCAATACTTTGGCCATCTCATGTAAGAGCTGACTCACTGGAAAAGAATCTGATGCTGGGAGGGGTTGGGGGCAAGAGGTGAAGGGGGATGACAGAGGATGAGATGTCTGGATGGCATCACTGACTCGATGGATGTCAGTTTGAGTGAATTCCGGGAGTTGGTGATGGACAGGGAGGCCTGGAGGGCTGCAATTCATGGGGTCGCAGAGAGCTGGACATGACTGAGCGACTGAACTGAAATGAACTGAACTAATAAACCTGGAAATTAATTTTTAAGATGCATTATAATTATTCTGCAAACAGCTTTATAAAGTGCAAAAATGTCAGGTTTAGCATTTTTAATTTCAAAACTAGAGTACTTAAGAATTTTAGAATCACTTCATTTTCACCATACTCTTGGCTCTGATTTTCCAAAGTGGATTACAAACCAACCCCTGCATTTCTCAGGAAACAAGATGAAATCATACCTAATCAGTTATTTTGAAAAAAGTGATTGTAATTACCTCAAAATATAATGACTCCATTGGAAGTAAATTTTAAAATAATTGCAAATGAGCTAATTTTAAATGAGTATTTTTACTAAATCTAAGAAGTATAACTTTGTCATGGGTAGGTCACATAGATATAGATCTGCATTGTAGTATTTTTAAATTTAGAATCTAATTTTTCATTTTGCAAAACTCAGGTAAGATGATTATGGTTACTTATTGCAATATTGCATAAATGCATACCTGGCCAAAAATGAGAGTATTAGAGTAATTAACATGAATAAAAGGATATAAAAACATAAAACAAAAATAAAATTCATGAGGAAAAATAGCTCACTTACAAAGAAATAAACTGGGGAATAATTATATCCAATATTAAAGTAAATTGGATTCTCAATCTTTTGATATTGTTCAATATTACAGCAAAAGATTCAATTATCTGGTTGCAACTTATTTTTCCACATTTGTCAGCACTTTTATCCTGAATTCCACAAAACTTTTAATAAATATCCATACATATTACCCGTCATCCCTCAGCACCATGTTCATTTGTCACTCGGCACTTTTTCACATACCACACAATATATAGTATTGTTTAAGATGGCAAAACATTCAAAAGACCCAATAATGTAACAGTTAGAAGACCAAACACAGTAATATTAATTCTATAGGTTATTAAAATATAAACATGTTTATAAGGCTTTGCTAATTTAAAAGGTGTTTAATATAACTAGTATCATGTTAATATCCTCATTTAAAAGTAAGCTAATTTATGTTAGGGTGTACATAGAAGACCATCAAAATATATAGACAACGTAAGGTTAAAATGAATGGAATAAAAGCTTTTATTTTTGGAATAAAAGTTTATTTTTTGTTTATAATTTTCTGGATTGTTTAATTACATGTATTCATTTAATAATAAAATAAATTTAATATATTAAAAAAATCTAAGATATGTATTTTAAATTATATTTTCTGCCTATTGACTGACATGTCATAAGTCCTGTCACAGAAAAAACTCTTATTTATGTAAAGGGAAATGATATATAATATATGTTTCATTAGGACTTCAATTCCATTTGCTTTCAGATGTACTTAAGAAAAAAATATTTTAAACTTCAATTCTGCATTCTCCAGTAGCTCCAACTTATCTTGGCCAAATATCAGTTCTAGGACCAATTTTATTCCTGGGGGCCATGGTTACTTTTATTGAAGAATAGCATTTGAATCTAAGATTTGGATGCTCAGGTATGTTCACTGTTACTCAGGCATCATTGCTTCTAGGCCCTTTCAACTGACAAAGCAAGGAGATACTTGTATGTATAAAAATGCATGTACACACAATAGCCTACCAAAACACTAGACATATATTTCTATGTGTAATTCTATATATCTATATTAAGTTACCTGAGTTCATACTGATGTCTCCAGTTCTAATCTCTTTCCACATGGAACATTTTAGCCTACTTTTTACTTCTTTTTCTTATCTATAACTTTTTATTTCACCAAGTTCTGAACATTTGCTTTCATTTATTTAAGTGTTCAATTATAATATACATATTCAGTGGTTTGTAAACTATTAATGCATACTCCCATGAGAAACAAGTTTATCCACAACAATACAATGGTTATATATAATTTCTTTGTCTGTAGTCTTCTGTTGTTTTGTTTACTTGCTAAGTCATGTCCAACTCTTTTGTGACCACATGGACTGAAGCCCACTAGGCTCATCTGTCCGTGGGATTTTCCAGGCAAGAATATTGAAGTGAGCTGCCATTTCCTTCTTCAGGGATCTTTCTGATCCAGGGACTGAATACACACCTCCTGCTTGGCAGGCAGATTCTTTACCAGAGACCCACCTGGGAAGCTCCTTTAGTCTTATGCATGTGTGGTAAGTCACTTCAGTTGTTTCTGACTCTGTCTGATTTCAAAAGTTACTTAGTAGAACTTTATTCCTCATCTATCTTTAATAAGTTTGTTTTATACATTGGTATTACATTTAAATTTTTGGTTACATTCTGCATTCCATCCTGAGAGTCCCCAACCTAATTTATTTTTAAATTTTGTATACTTCAGGGTTTATTTAAAGTTGTAATGTTCTATGTAATGTAAAAATCTTTGATTTTTGACAAATGTCTAATGTCTTATGGGGCTTTCCTGGTAGCTCAGATGGTAAAGAATCCTCCTGCAATGTGGGAGACCTGGGTTCAATCCCTGGGTTAGGAAGATCCCCTGCAGGAGAGCATGGCAACCTACTTCAGTATTCTTGCCTGTGCAGTCCCCAAGGACAGAGGAGGCTGGTGGGCTACAGTTCATGGGTTCACAAAGAGCTGGACATGACTGAATGACTAAGCAAACAGCACAATGTCTTATATTCACAATTATAGTATTGTGTAGTATAGTTTCACTCCTCAAAAATCTCTATGTTTCACCTGTTCAGCCTCCTTCCTCCTCATCTTTAGCTCCCTGGAAGCCACGGATTTGTTTGTAGTCTCTATAGATAGGTTTGTCTTTTCCAGAATGCCATATAATTGGAATCACATAGTACTGTAGTTTTTCAGATTGGTCTCTTTCACTTATTAATATGTAAATTCATCCATGTCTTTTCATGCTTGATATCCCTTTTTAAATCAGTGTTGTTATTGTTACTGTTCAGTTGCTAAGTTGTGTCTGACTCTCTGTGACCCTATGGACTGCAACTCCTCAGGCCTCCCTGTCCTTCACTGTTTACTAGAATTTGCTCAGATTCATGTCCATTAAGTTGGTGATGCTATCAAACAATCTCATCCTCTACCTCTCTCTTCTCCTATTGCCTCCAATCTTTCCCAGCATAAGGGTCTTTTCCAGGGAGCTGGCTGCTTGCATCAGGTGGCAAAATATTAGAGCTTCAGCTTCAGCATCAGTCCTTCCAATGCATATTCAGGATTCATTTCCTTTAAATAATACTATATTAAATGGATATGGTCTACCCTGATGGCTCAGATGATAAAGAATCAGCCTGCAATGCAGGAGACCTGGGTTCGATCCCTGGGTTTGGAAGATCCCCTGGTGGAGGGCATGGCAACCCACCCCAGGATTCTTGCCTGGACAATCCCCATGGACTAAGGAGTATCGTGGGCTACAGTCCACAGGTTGCAAGAGCTGGACATGACTGAGCAACTAAGCACAGCACAACACATACGGATATAGCAACAGTTTGTTTATCCATTTACCTATTGAAAGATATCTTGGTTGTTTCTGCTTTTTGGCAGTCATGAGTAAAGCTGCTATAGTGGTGGGATGGGGTGGGAGGTGGGAGGGAAGTTCAAGAGGGAGGAGACATATGCATACATACAACTTATTCATGTTGATATATGACAGAAACAAACACAATATTGTAAAACAATTCAGTTCAGTTCAGTTGCTCAGTCGTGTCTGACTCTTTGTGGCCCCATGAATCACAGCACACCAGGCCTCCCTGTCCATCACCAACTCCTGGAGTTCACTCAGACCCACGTCCATCGCTTCAGTGATGCCATCCAGCCATCTCATCCTCGATCGTCCCCTTCTCCTCCTGCCCCCAATCCCTCCCAGCATCAAAGTCTTTTCCAGTGAGTCAACTCTTCACATGAGGTGGCCAAAGTACTGGAGTTTCAGCTTCAGCATCATTCCTTCCAAAGAAATCCCAGGGCTGGTCTCCTTCAGAATGGACTGGTTGGATCCCCTCACAGTCCAAGGGACTCTCAAGAGTCTTCTCCAACACCACAGTTCAAAAGCATCAATTCTTCGTCACTCAGCTTTCTTCACAGTCCAACTCTCACATCCATACATGACTACAGGAAAAACCATAGCCTTGACTAGACGGACCTTTGTTGGCAAAGTACTGTCTGCTTTTCTATATGCTATCTAGGTTAGTCATAACTTCTCTTCCAAGGAGTAAAACAATTAGCCTCCAATTAAAAAGGGAAAAAAATGTGCATGCAGATTTTAGGATGAACATAACTGTTCAAATCAGTTGAATAAACACATAAGAGTACAAATGCTGGATTGTACAGTAGGACTACATTTAGCTTTATAATAAACTGTCAAACTTTATTTCCCAGTGAATGTACCATTTTGCATTCTTACTAGCAATGAATGAGAGTTCTTATTGCTCTAAAACATTGCCAACAGTTGGTATTGCCAATTTTTTTGGATTTTGGCTTTAATTTTCAGTCCCATAGTGACAAAAGCTATTGAGTATTTTTGTGTGCTGATGTGCTATTTGATATCTTCTTTGGATAAATGTCCATTCAACTATTTTATCCTTTTACAAATATGTGTGTATTGCATAATATTTTTTATTTGTTTATCTTTATAATAAAAATAAAGGACAAAATTTTTGGTTTCACTGATTTTTCTCTGTTGCTTTTGATTCTCTATTTAATTAAATTTGTTTTTTAATTTTTATTTTACTCTGCCTTCTGCTTGTTCTAGATTTAATTTTTTTCTTTTTTGTAGTCAGTAAGAGAAAGGTGAGTTTATTGACTTGACTTTAATTTTCTTTTAAAATACAAGGATTTGCAGCTGTACATTTCTAAGCTTGAAGCTATATCTCACAAGATTTTGCATGCTATGCATTCATTTTAATTCATCTCAAGGTGTTTTTACACTTCTGGTTTTATATCTTTCTTGATCTATTGGGTATTTAGGACTGATTTAAAATTTTTCACAGATCTTTGAGTTTCTCACTGTTCATTTTGTTAGTATTTCTAATTTTATTCCATTGTTTTAAAGGACAAAATTAGTATTATTTCTCTTCTTTTAGATTAATTAAGGTTTGTTTAATGTTCTAGAATATTGCCTATTTTGAAGACTGTTCGATGTGCACTTGAGAAGAATGTATATTCCACTATTCTTGGGTGATTTGTCTATAGATGTCTATTAGGTCTAGTTGGTTTATATTTAAGTCTTCTATTTCATGATTGATTTTCCACCAAGTTGTATCAGTTATTGAAAGCAGGTTATTAATGTTCCCATATATTGTTTTTTAGTTGTTTAATTCTTTCATTTCAGTCAATTTTTCAAATTTCTTTTTATTTTTTTGCCAGGCCACAGGGCATATGAGAATCTTAATACCCTAACCAGGGATTGAGCCATACTCCCTGAATTGGAAACACAAAATCTTAACCACTGGAGTATCAAGGCAGTCCCATTTTTCAGTCATTATATTTTGGGTCTTTGTAGTTAGGTGAATATGCAAATATAATTGTTAAAGAAGTCTGATAGATTTGCTTTTCAGTTCAGTTCAGTTCAGTTCAGTTCAGTTGCTGAGTCATGTCCAACTCTTTGCAACCTCATGAATCACAACACACCAGGCCTGTCCATCACCAACTCACAGACTCCACCCAAACTCATATCCATTGAGTCGGCGATGCCATCAAACCATCTCATCCTCTGTTGTTTCCTTCTCCTCCTGCCCTCAATCTTTCCCAGCATCAGGGTCTTTTCAAATGAGTCAGCTCTTCGTATCTGGGGGACAAAGTATTGGAGTTTCAGCTTCAAAATCAGTTGTGCCAATGAACACCTAGGACTGATCTTCTTTAGAATGGACTGGTTGGATCTCCTTTCATGCCAAGGGATTCTCAAGAGTTTTCTCCAACACCATGGTTCAAAAACATCAATTCTTCAGCACTCAGCTTTCTTTATAGTCCAACTCTCACATCCATACATGACTACTGGAAAAAACATAACCTTGACTAGACAGACCTTTGTCAGCAAAGTAATGTCTCTGCTTTTGAATATGTTATCTAGTTTAGTCATAGATTTCCTTCCAAGGAGTAAGTGTCTTTAATTTCATGGCTGCAATCACCATCTGCTGTGATTTGGGGAGCCCAGAAAAATTTCCACTGTTTCCCCATCTATTTGCCATGAAATGATGGGACTGGATGCCATGAGCTTAGTTTTCTGAATGTTAAGCTTTAAGACAACATTTATACTCTTCTCTTACACTTTTATCAACAGGCTCTCAGTTCTTCTTCACTTTATGCCATAAGGGTGGTGTCATCTGAATATCTGAGGTTACTGATATTTCTCCAGGCAATCTTGATTCCAGCTTGTGTTTCCTCCAGCCCCGTGTTTCTCATGATGTACTCTGAATATAAGTTAAATAAACAGAGTGACAATATACAACCTTGACATATTCCTTTTCCTATTTGGAACCAGTCTGTTGTTCCATGTCCAGTTCTAACTGTTGCTTCCTGACCTGCATACAAGTTTCTCAAGAGGCAAGTCAGGTGGTCTGGTATTCTCATCTCTTTCAGAATTGTCCACAGTTTGTTGTAATCCACACAGTCAAAGGCTTTGGCATAGTCAATAAAGCAGAAATAGATGTTTTTCTGGAACTCTCTTGCTTTTCCCATGATCCAGCAGATGTTGGCAATTTGATCTCTTGTTCCTCTGCCTTTTCTAAAACCATCTTGAACATCTGGAAGTTCATGGTTCAAGTATACTGAAGCCTGGCTTGGAGAATTTTAAGCATCACTTTACTAGCGTGTGAGATGAGAGCAATTGTGCTGTAGTTTGAGCATTCTTACTATTTAGTAAATCCTTGCTGTTTATCTAATTTATATAAACTAGTGTGTATCTGTTAATGCCATTTCCTAATTTATGCCTATCCTCTTCTGCTTCAACAATTATAAGTTGTTTCTTTTTTTTTTTTTTTGCTAGTGAGTTTGTTTTTGTTTTGTAAACAAATTCATTTGTATTACTTTTTTTTTATTACACATTTAAGTGAAACCACATATTTGTCTGTCTCTACCTGACTTTTTTTCACTTAGTATGCTAATCTCTACATCCATCCATGTTCTACAAATGGCAGTATGTCATTCTTTTTGTAGCTGGGCCAACATCTGCTGGATCATTGAAAAGCAAGAGAGTCCAGAAAAACATCTATTTCTGCTTTATTAACTATGCCAAAGCCTTTGACTGTGTGGATCACAATAAACTGTGGAAAATTCTGAAAGAGATGGGAATACCAGACCACCTGACCTGCCTCTTGAGAAACCTATATGCAGGTCAGAAAGCAACAGTTAGAACTGGACATGGAAAAACAGACTGGTTCCAAATAGGAAAAGGAGTATGTCAAGGCTGTATATTTTCTCTCTGCTTATTTAACTTATATGCAGAGTACATCATGATAAACACTGGACTGGAAGAAACACAAGCTGGACTCAAGACTGCCGGGAGAAATATCAATAACCTCAAATGTGCAGGTGACACCACCCTTATGGCAGAAAGTGAAGAAGAACTAAGAGCCTTTTGATGAAAGTGAAAGAGGAGAGTATAAATGTTGTCTTAAAGCTTAACATTCAGAAAACTAAGATCATGGCATCCAGTCCCATTATTTCACAGCAAATAGATGGGAAACTGGAGAAGGCAATGGCACCCCACACCAGTACTCTTGTCTGGAAAATCCCATGGATGGAGGAGCCTGGTAGTCTGCAGTCCATGGGGTCGCAAAGAGTCAGACACGACTGAGCAACTTCACTTTGACTTTTCACTTTCATGATTTGGAGAAGGAAATGGCAACCCACTCCAGGTTCTTGCCTAGAGAATCCCAGGGATGGAGGAGCCTGGTGGGCTGCTGTCTATGGGGTCACACAGAGTCGGACACAACTAAAGCAAGTTAGCAGCAGTAGCAGCAGCAGATGGGGAAACAGTGGAAACATTGTCAGACTTTATTTTTCTGGGCTCCAAAATCACTGTAGATGGTGATTGCAGCCATGAAGTTAAAAGACGCTTTCTCCTTGGAAGGAAAGTTATGACCAACCTAGATAGCATATTGAAAAGCAGAGACATTACTTTGCCAACAAAGGTCCATCTAGTCAAGGCTATGGTTTTTCCAGTGGTCATGTGTGGATGTAAGAGTTGGACTGTGAAGAAAACGGAGTGCTGAACAATTGCTGCTTTGGAACTGTGGTGTTGGAGAACACTCTTGAGAGTCCTTTGGACTGCAAAGAGGTCCAACCAGTCCATCCTAAATGAGATCAGTCCAGGGTGTTTATTGGAAGGAATGATGCTAAAGCTGAAACTCCAATACTTTGGCCACCTCATGTGAAGAGTTGACTCACTGGAAAAGACCCTGAATCTGGGAGGGATTGGTAGCAGGAGGAAAAGGAGACGACAGAGGATGAGATGGCTGAATGGCATCTCCGACTTGATGGACATGAGTTTGAGTGAACTCCTGGAGTTGGTGATGGACAGTGAGGCCTGGAGTGTTGCAATTCATGGGGTCACAAAAGTCAGACACAACTGAATGACTGAACTGAATTTTCTATTTTGTATATGCAGAATGTTCATTTACACATTTATTTGTTGATAGACACTTAGGTTGCTTCAATATCTTGGCTATTATAAATAGGTCTGGTAATGCATTTTTAATAAAATGACAATAATCACTTTCTAATAAATTAGAAACATTTTAAAATGATTATATTTATGACTTCTGCCATATAAATTGCATTTAATTACATCAAAGTACCAGTTAGTGAAATACATTTAAGAAAATGTAAGCTTCTTCAAAACTGCAAGGAAATAATTAAAGTGTGTGCAGATGTATATAGACCTTTCCTAAAAATCCTACATGGGTACACACACACACATACATATCACCCTGACTAATAGTGAGTAGAGGAACTAGTAGAGGTAGTTGTGATGTGTCTTATGTATCTGTGTGTCTCTCAGATTTACTTGTCTTATGGTTACAAACATTAGAGTTGCAGCATTAAACATTTCAAAACAATCCAAAATGCTTAAATGTGGTGGCACAGAGGGAGCAAACATATTAAGTATATAACACAAATTATGTTTAATTATCAGAATCCTTCTCAGTAAAAGCTACCAATTCTATTTTGGAAAGGTAAAGGTTATAAGGAACATTAAGAATTTATAACCTATATATTAACTGTAATCAGAAACAGAAATATTAACTCCAAACTGAAAGTTAATTCATGAACTTGTAATTTGTCATGTCAATATGTTTTATATTAGCTTTAGTTGCATGATGTCACTAAAGTTGATGGGAAGCCTAATTATGAATAAGACTTTGCAGTTATGCTTTAAACTGAAGAATTCACCTCAGAAATAATTTCTGAATTGACATCTCTAAAATGTAATACAGTATTACAAAATTTATTATTAGCCTATATAAAATTTGTTTAATATATAGAGACAAAGTGAAAAGTAATGCCATTTCAAGTTTATGTTTGTTTAAATCAAGTACCAACTACTTCTATACACAAAAATAACACTAAAGATACAGTGATACCCCAACTACCAAAGACTCTATCAAACAGTATTTTAAAAGATATGTTTAGTCTCCAGATGGAAGTGACTAAAAATTGAGGTTAATATTCCTATTTTATATCCTTTCTTTAAAATTTAAAAACATGACATAACCTAGAGAAATCAAATATTCAAAGGTA
Source organism: Nanger dama (assembly GCA_917880005.1). Classification (NCBI taxonomy): domain Eukaryota; kingdom Metazoa; phylum Chordata; class Mammalia; order Artiodactyla; family Bovidae; genus Nanger; species Nanger dama. The sequence continues at coordinate 19,440,427 of CAKJTW010000025.1, read as the reverse complement.
AGAATTATGAGAAAGAGAGCAAATAAAACACAATTTTCTATATGGAAGTAAATCAATTAGTCATGGTGAAAGTCGCAGTGAAAGAGATAAGATCAATAAGAAAATCACGGCATCTAGGATCAATGTCATCTAGATTCAGTAAGCTTTCATTTCTACATCTCTAAAATACTATAATATCTATTTTATGTGGTTATAATAAGGATTAGATTAGATAGTATTTGTTAAGTTCCTTGTGTATAATACTCACTATATGAAGAGATATAATTTTCTTAAACTTTTGATATCTTATTTTTCCAAATACTACCACCATTAATAGCAATAGTAGGGATAATAAAATACATCTTAAACATTTAATGAGTACATCTATAAATCTTTCACTACTAATACTATGTAGTACATATACTACTGGTAGTATGTACCTGATACAGGGGAAAAGTGATTCATTCATTACATATTGCCATGTGTGTGTGTTGGTTGCTCAGTTGTCTCTGACTCTGCAATTCCATAGACCATAGCCCATCAGGCTCCTCTGTCTACGGAATTCTCCAGGCAAAAATATTCAAGTGGGTAGCCATTCTCTTCTCCAGGGTATCTTCCAAACCCAGGGATTGGACCTGGGTTCAATTTGCCCTAATATCCCCAGTTTTAAAAGTGGGAAAACCTAAGCTAACCTCCTCAAAAAAACTAAGTAAAACAACTAAAGTTACTCAGCTAGTAAGAAGTAAAGCCAAAATATGAAGCCAAGCTGACTGGCATCAAAGAACCCATGTTTAGCCTCTCTTTGAGGGGCACAGGGTAGGGAATGTTTTAAAACTGTCATTGTCTACGAAAATAAAGATTTGAAATATAGTAGTTACATGCAGTTATACTTCATATAGACCACAATAGGAAACTAGAACTTGTAAATGAGTTAAAATTAAGTCAACCATATCTCTGAATATTTGAAGAGTCCTATTACTGTCTCTACAGTGGCATAGCAAGTGCATCAGCAGGCTGACTCATACTGTGTGTTTTTGTTTTTTTTTTCTTTAGCAGAGCTGATATATGCCATTGAGGTAAATAGCATGATATCACTCCACCTCCACCTCTGGCCTTGAAAAGATATCTATAGGTAATTTCATATGTATTTAACAATCTAATACTATTACATTATTCAGATATGAGCTCTGCCAGTCAGTCTTTGGGGCATTATGAAACAAAAGTACTGTGGGATGACTTTCAAAATGAGATGTTCACTTGATCTGGATTACCACTAATTGTTATATTTAGTCCATACTAATTTTTAATGTTACTGTGGCTGCTCTAGAATGCAATTAAAATGTCCTTAAAGAAAAAAGAATAATTTCACAAATGTAAAATGGATATATCAATCAATTACTGAAAAGTAGACCATATAATATTCTGCTTTATGATTTAAACTACAGCTATTATATTAGTCATCATCACTGAGCACCTATCTTATGTAGGTGTATGACAGTAATATTACTGTGTGTTTGACAGACTTCAATCTCCATCTTCCTCTTCATTTGAATATGTAAACCACCTGAGATTTATGCTCTCTAGCACTGCTCTTTTCCTTGTCTCTTTTGCTGTCACCTGCTATCTTATAATTTACTTGTCTGTTTCTGATTCTCAGTTAACCTTTGACATTAATTCTTTTACTGTATCTTCAGAGACCTCAGCTTATACACAACTGAGTCTCTGGTTTCCTTGGTCTCAACTCTAATGAGCTTCAGCTTTAATACACTTAAGTCATCTATTCCCTCAGCTTACTCTGTAAATCATTATCACTTGGAAGTTTTCCACTAATTAAGTATTTAATTCTTACTTCTTTACAATAACCCATCATCTGACAACATCACCACCTTTCAACTTTATTTCTGTTATTCCTTCTACCTTTTCTTCAAGCCCATTGACACTTCTCTCCATTTTTAGAGTATCATTTTTAATGATTTCTATTTATGTATCTTAATTAAAAATTTTCTGTATTTTGCAGTGAACAACCAAGTGTTCCAAGCACTTTATTGTTTTTGTTCTAAAGTCTATCCCTCCTTAAATAAACAGGTTTTATGACTTTGATATCTGCCCAAAGGCAAAGAAAATGAGATTCTCTGCCAACATCACAGTGCACCTGGTTACCATTAGATTCTACCCAATGTATGTTAGATTAAATGGTTAGTTTACATAAACTTACATTGCTATCTCAGCATTGCACTGAAATGAAGAGAGCTGGAGCTATAGGTGGTCTCAGCAGAAGATGTTTGATGAGAATTCTATGTCTGATGAAGTTTATGTGTATATTGTGCAGGAGCCAATTTTGCACATCCTGGATTTTTGGCCCAGGCACTACATGACTTACAAGTTGTACTTGTGCCTAGCCTCATTTCCATTATTATAGGATAGTTGTACTTTCAAATCAAGGGCAATCTAGTCACTGCTATTTGCCTTAGATTAGCTGCTGCTGCATTAAATTTAACCTTATTACAAACTGCTTTCAAAGGCTAGTGATTTAGTCAAGAAATAGAAGCTTCTGTTGGCTTACTGTCTACTTCAGTCCTTAAGAATTACAATTCGGAGGACATTAATTGAGGTTTTATATCTGCCATTTTTTCTCCATCTTTTTCAGAAGAAGTGACCACAGATCTGCACATTTCAAATTTTCTTTTCTACAAGTGAATGATTCTGGCATATGAATGAACAGTTTCTAAGTTTCAGGGCCATTTGGGGGTACTGCATGATTCTTATATTTGTTATTAATTTCAGTAGCTATCAGGATGTGGGAGGAGTGAATTTGTTTCCTTTCATTGTCATAATGTATTGTTAAATTGGTTTGCTAATACAGTTGATTTTTGAGTAACAGTTTGAATTGCATGGATCCACTTATACCAGATTTTTTTCTATAGTAAATGCTACAGACAGGCATGTCAGTGGTTACTGACTCTGTAAAATGTGGAACTGCAGATAGAGATTAGCAACAGTCACATATGCAGAAGGGTGATTAAAAGTTACACAGGAATTTTCAACTGCACTGAGGGTTGGCACCCTAATTTCTGTGTTGTTCAAAAGTCAAATGTATTTTGTTGAGGATTTTCGCATCTATGTTCAACAGTGACACAGAACTGTAATTTTATTTTCCTGTATGTTTTTTGCCAGATTTTGGTTTAAATGTAAGCTGACATCATAGAATGAATTCACAAGTGCTTCTTCTTCAATTTTCTGAAATAGTTTGTGAAGAACACTGTTAATTCCTCCTAGGTGTAATTAACCTGTGGAGCCATCTGGTCCTGCGCTTTTGCTTGTTGGAAGTTTATTGTTGTTGTTCAGTCGCTAAGTCACGTCCAACTCTTTGCGACCCCATGAACTGCAGCATGCCAGGTTCCCTGTCCTTTACTGTCTCTTAGACCTTGCTCAAATTCATGTCCATCGAGTCGGTGATGCTATCTAACGATTTCATCCTCTGCTGACCTCTCCTTTTGCTTTCAATTTTTCCTACCATCAGGGTATTTTCCAGTGCTTTAGCTCTTCACATCAGGTAGCCAAAATATTGGAGCTTCAACTTTAACATCAGTCTTTCCAATGAATATGAATGGTTGATTTCCTTTACAATTGAATGGTTTGAACTCCCTGCTGTCCAAGAGACTCTCAAGACTCTTCTCCAGCACCACAAATCAATTTTTTGTGTGTGCTCAGGCACCTTTATGGTCCAACTCTCACATTCATATATTACTTCTGGAAAAATCATAGCTTTGACTATATGGACCTTTGTTGACAAAATGATATATCTGTTATACTCATATTTTGTATTTCTTCCTGATTCAGTCTTCAAAGATTGTACATCTCTAGGAATTTCTCCATTTTTTCTTGGGTGTCTATTTTGTTGGCATATAACTGTTCATAGTAATATTTTATGGTTATTTGTATTTCTGTAGTGTAGGTCATAATTTATCTTTCATTTATTATTTTCTTTATTATTTATTATTTTATTTCATTTAGATCTTTTCTCTTTTTCTTGATTGGTCTAGCAAATTTGCTTTGCTCTTCAAAGAAACAGCTCTTAGTTTCGTTGATCTTTGCTATGTGTTTACATCTCTAATACACATATTTTCGCTCTGATCTTTAGAATTTCTTTCCTTCTACTAACTTGGGATTTGTTTTTCTTTTCTAGTTTCTTTAGGTATAAGATTATGCTTATTTGAGACTTTTCTTGTTTCCTTCAGTAGGCTTGTGTCCCTATAAACTTCCCTCTTAGAATTGCTTTTATTACAGCTCATATATGTTGGATCACTGTGCTCCATTTTCATTTGTCTCCAGATATTTTTAGATTTCTTAAGTGACTCACTGGATATTTAGGTACTAATGATATTTTTCCTTCTATAATTTTCATATCTTTAATTGTGATATTTTCTGCTTTTTAACATTTATTTTAAAATTGTATTTTATATTTGACTATAGTGTAGTTGCTTAAATATGTTGTGTTAGTTTCTGGTGTACAGGAAAGTGATTCACTTAAATATTTGTTATAAAGCTAGTTTAGTTGTGATGAATTTTTAGCTTCAGTTCAGTTCAGCTCAATCACTGAGTCATGTCCAACTCTTCACAACCCCATGGACCATAGCATGCCAGGCTTCCCTGTCCATCAGCAACTCCCAGAGTTTACCCAAACTCATGTCCATTGAGTCAGCAAGGCCATCCAACCATTTCATCCTCTGTCATCCCCTTCTCCTCCTGCCCTCAGCCTTTCCCAGCATGAGGGTTTTCTTGAAAATGAATCAGCTCTTTGCATCAAGTGGCCAAAGTATTGGAATTTCATCTTCAAAATCAGTCCTGCCAAAGAACATCCAAGACTAATATCCTTTAGGATGGATGGTTGGATCTCCTTGCAGTCCAAGGGACTCTCAAGAGTCTTATCCAACACCACAGTTCAAAAGCATCAATTATTCAGTGTTCAGCTTTCTTTATAATGCAACTCTAACATCCATACATGACTACTGGAAAAACCATAGCCTTAACTAGATGGACCTTTGTTGACAAAGTACTGTCTCTGGTTTTTAATATGCTGTCTAGATTGGTTATAACTTTCCTTCCAGGGAGTAAGCATCTTTTAATTTCATGGTTGCAGTCACCATCTGCAGTGATTTTGGAGCCCCCCACAATAGTCAGCCAGTTTCCACTGTTTCCCATCTATTGCTATGAAGTGATGGGACCAGATGCCATGATCTTAGTTTTCTGAATGTTGAGCTTTAAGACAACTTTTTCACTCTCCTCTTTCACTTTCATCAACAGGCTCTTTAGATCTTCTTCACTTTCTGCCATAAGGGTGGTGTCATCTACATATCTGAGGTTATTGATATTTCTCCTGGCAATCTTGATTCCTGCTTGTGTTTCTTCCAACCCAGCTTCTCATGATATACTCTGCATATAAGTTAAATAAGCAGGGTGACAATATACAGCCTTGATTTACTCCTTTTCCTATTTGGAACCAGTCTGTTGTTCCATGTCCAGTTCTAACTGTTGCTTCCTGACCTGCATACAGATTTCTCAAGAGGCAGGTCAGGTGGTCTACTATTCCCATCTATTTCAGAATTTTCCTCAGTTTGTTGGGATCCACACAGTCAAAGGCTTTGGCATAGTCAATAAAGCAGAAATGGATGTTTTTCTGGAATTCTCTTGCTTCTTTGATGACCCAGCAGATGTTGGCAATTTGATCTCTGGTTCCTCTGCCCTGTCTACAACCAGCTTGAACATCTGGAAGTTCACGGTTCAAGCGTTGCTGAAACCTGGCTTGTAGAATTTTGGACATTACTTTATAGCATGTGAGATGAGTGCAATTGTGTGATAGTTTGAGCATTCTTTGGCATTGCCTTTCTTTGGGATTGAAATGACCTTTTCCAGTCTTGCGGCTACTGCTGCATTTCCCAAACTTCCTGGCATATTGAGTGCAGGACTTTCACAGCATCATCTTTTAGCTTAGCTTGTCTATAAAGCTCTTTCCCTCCAAGTCTGAATGATGGCCTTGCTGAGCATATTATTTTTAATTATAGATTTTTTTTTTCTTTTTATCAGTTTGACTATATCAGGCCGCTCCTTTCTGACCTGAAAAATCTGCTGAAAACTCAACTTATAGTTTTGCAGGAATAACAAGGGGAAAACTGTCCTTATCTATAACTAGCAGTTTTCGGCTTGTTACTTTTAAAATTCTCCCTTTAAGTTTTTGCATTTTAATTATAGAGTTTCTTGACATTTGTCTCTTTGGGTTCTTATTTTGGGGGATTTTCTGTGTTTCCTGGATCTGAAATTTGTCTCCCTCCTCAGGTTACAGAGAGTTTCAGCTGTCAACTGATTTCTTCAAAGAAGTTCTCCTCCACTTTCACTCTCTCTTCTCCTTCTGGGATCCTTGCAATATAAATATTAGTTCACTTGATGTTGGCCCAGAGATCTCTTAACGTACCCTCATTTTTATTTATTTATTTTTCTGTTTGGTCTGAGCAATTGCTACTACTCATTTTCCAGTTTATCGTTTCATTCTTCTGTATCCCGTAATCTAGTTTTAATCTAATGTAATGCGCTTTTCCTGTGTAACCTTTTTTTACTTCAATTATTACATTATTCAGTCCTGTTTGGTTCTTCTTTATGTTTTCTCTTTATTAAACTTCTCATTTTGTTTATCCATTTTTGTCCTTAGTTCTTTAAACGTTTTTAAGATCACTGCCTTGATTTCTTTATGTTAGGCTGCTTATTTTCACTTGGCTTAGTTCTTCCTCTGAGAATTTATCTTTTTCTTTTATTTGCAACGTATCCCTCTGTCATTTTATTTTGCTTAATTCTGTTTTCATTTGTATGTAGTAGGTAAGCTGGTTATGTTTCCTGATGTTGGAGAAGTGGCTCTGTATAGGTTACATCATTTGGGGCCTACTGTCACACTACCCTCTAGTAGTAAGTATACGGTCTAGTCTAGTGGCATCCTATATGTGGACTGCATTGGCCCTTCTGGTTTCGTGGGGTCAACTACCATAGGTGTGCTGGCAGGTGAGGCTAGACTCTGGTTTGGTTAGTTACCAGGCCTTGCATTGTGCTGAGGTTGCTGGCTTATTGGTGGGTAGAGCTTATTCCTTGCACAGCTGGCTATAGTCCTGGGGGTTCCAGAATTGATGATGGCCTGCTAATAAGGCAGAGCCAGGTCATAGATGCATGAACATAAATTATATGCTTTTACTTTTCAAATAGATTGCCATCTATTTAAGGACATTTTTCTACTACCCTTTCATCTCAAAGAATTTTATATTGAACTTAGTCTGATTATAATTAAAAAGTGACAGAAGAACCCCAGAGAAAACAATGATTTTAAAATTCAGATGCACATATCTACTACAAACACTATTTAACTAGAGGAACTGGAATAAGATATGGACTGAAACAATTTCAATATCCTGGTTGTGATAATTACACTATATTTTTCCATTTGTTCCCACTGGATGAAACTAGGTAAAGCATACATGGAATATATTTGTATTAACTCGTAACTATATAGGGATTTATGTACATAACAGAGTTATCTCAAAATAAAAGTTTAATTAAATCTTAAATAGCTAAATAAAACCTGTTCTAGTGTGAAAAAATGAATAACACATCAAAATTATGATTTTCTTTATAAAGATTTATATATGTCTGTACATATATATATATACATATATGTAATACATAAATGTACTGCAACAGAAATGATTCATCATTTTGGTAATCAATTTAATATACATTTTTGGTTTAAGTTCTCAACTTGACAGGATGATTTCTCTTAAAAATTATTAAGGCAATTTGTATAAATAAATTCACAAACAATTTTTTACAAATATATTTATAAATAGATCTCTATTTTTATATATCTTAAGACAGATAACTTGAAAACAGTGAGTTTGAGTGTCATACATTATATGTTTGTTGAATCTGGAATAGTTTACACAATGTGTTCTCTCTATTGAACTCATTTATAAATATCTATTCATGAAACTGAATAGCATGCTTTCACAGTTACTTTCATTTAGGTATATTCTTCCTCTTCACAGCAAATATTATTGATTTCTCACATAATCATGGTATTATTTATGTGCATCTGGACATTTTGATAGATTGTTAGTCATCAAATAAATAATATAAAAACTTTGAATAAATGGATGACAAGATTTTAAAATTTAAAAAATGCCATAATTTTAATGGGTCTATTTCTGTATACTTCAAAACAGATCAATTACAAATATATTGAATATACTACAACTAATGTTAAATTAGATGTATTAGAGTAATATTAATTATTATAGGTTATCTATCAGAGTCCTGATAGGAAGTGAGTGTCAAAATAAAAAGAATAATTTGCAGAGAGTATAATAATAATTTCTGAAGGATGTAGGGAAATCAAAATGATATTGCATTAATTTGGGGCTAATAATTGTGGAGGCTATGTATCCCCGTTAGGAATCCAAAGATAAGGGACCAAATAGAAAGACTGGCTAGTGCAGTCCCCTAACAGGAGTGTAGCCGGTCCTGGATGACTTTGGGAAGGTGCCAGAGGTGCCTTATCCTCCTTCCCTTATTGACATTTCTTAGCAGTGCCACTTTGGCTGAATCCAGCAGGAAGCCAGAAGTCAAGAGAACCAGCCAATTCAATCAGTATAGGGTCAATTTCCTGAGGCAATGTGGGCTGAGTGAGAATGATGATGCCTGAGACTTGAGATGCCAAACTTATAGCTTGTTTTATATCTAATAAAATAGCAATATGTTTACTCTGTAAAAATCTAGAGCCATTTGCTGCAGACCATTTACACTTATGTGAAATATTCACAGCAAAACAAAACAAAAACTGTCCAACTAGGATGGACAAATTTAATTTCCTTAAACTTGAAATATCCACTCTCACTAGCTTTCCCTTCCCCCACAACACAATAAAAATGATGCAGTCAGACTAATGTGCATCATTAGTGTGCTAAGGGTTCATTCAGTATGCTATAGAATGTTACTAATTCATTCATTACTAAAGTCATTCAATGGACTTTTTTTGAGCACCTTCTATGTGCCTGGAATTATATTAGGTATTGGGACACAAAAATGAATAAGCCTACATCTCCAGGTACATATATCTCAACATATATCTCAGTATTTCTTATTCTTTCACATGTTTTCAGGGAAAGATTTTCCCCCTTCCCATGACATTCAATTTTTTTTTTTTTTTAATGAGTACTTATTGCACTTGTCTTGATCCTGAAGTTGCATTTTAAATCTACTCCCTTTTCAGAGGGCATTTGTATTGAGTTCTCTGCTCTTTTCTATTTCTTCAGATTTTAGACTGAGTGACAATGGAACACACAGAAACAAATTAATATGGTGGACTGATGAATTACAGGCAAAGCTAGTGTACTGCCTTTAGAGTTTTAACAAAAAAGCAAAAGAGAAGCAAATGTCCAAGGTTTTGCTGATTTTGTCAGTATTGGCTTACTTCAGCTCAGTCTTCCATTTATCCTTTCCTTCACAGACTGTGAAAGTGAAGTTGCTCAGTCATATCCGACTCTTTGAGACCCCATGGACTGTAGCCTACCAGGCTCCTCAGTCCATGGGATTTTCCTGTCAGTACTACTGAACCACTCCAGTAGTACTGGACCTGGATTGAACCCGGGTCTCCTGCATTGTAGACAGACGCTTTACCACTTGATTCACCAGGGAAGTCACAGACTGTGGTCACTACTAAAGTTACCCTATTAACCCTATTAGTGTAACTCTTTATGTTTGTTCTCATGATTTCTATTTTTTGATAAAATTTTGTTATGATTTTTTTTATTAAAGTTCATCAACTCCTACATTGTGACACTTACTCAATTCCTGTGTGTAGCTGCTGCTGCTAAGTCGCTTCAGTCGTGTCCAACTCTGCGACCTTATAGACGGAAGCCCAACAGCTCCCTCGTCCCTGGGATTCTCCAGGCAAGAACACTGGAGTGAGTTGCCATTTCCTTCTCCAGTGCAGGAAAGTGAAAAGTGAAAGTGAAGTCGCTCAGTCATACCCGACTCGTAGCCACCCCATGGACCGCAGCCCACCAGGCTCCTCCATTCATGGGGTTTTCCAGACAAGAGTACTGGAGTGGGGTGTCATTGCCTATGTGTAGTGGTCCCCAGTAAAACCAGTTTGGACTGATGGAAATAGTTTTAAAAAGCAGCAGTTTAGTAGGAGGGCTGGCATGTTGTAAAATTACTTTCTATGGACCTGTTTCTTGTGAACAGGTATAAATGAATCATTTTAATGGAAATGTCAGCAGGATTGTTTCAGATGAGAGTTGATCATTCTGTCCACTTGCCAAGCCTAGGACGCAAATTGGGAAGATAAGCTCTAAATCTTACCTTCTGTGATAATTTATGGACCTTTTGTTATGCCTGCTACCTTCACCAATCACTGGTCAATGCAATCTAAATAAAATTCCAAGTAAACACATTATATTTCTTTATACTGATATCCCCATTCTTCTTCAGGCTAAAATCCAGACTGGTCACAGACTATCCCTCAAAACTGACTCCTTGTTTGTCCCCAAAAAGGGGACAAATTTCCAAATTCTTTGTAAGATTCTAAGATTTTTATTCTATTCACACTCTTGTGACTTTTCTCATGTCCTTTGCTTTAGCCAGAATATCTTCTCCTCTAAGTGCCTAAAACCAGCATACACTGCAAAAATTAACCAAGTCTTGCCTCCTCTCTAAGAATCCCCTCATTTTGTAAACATGTTGTGATACCTTCTCCCTTTAGTGTCCTCACTGTGATCATTACATACCTTCTTGAAATACTTTTTATTTTTTTCCTGCATGAGTGTTTGTATTTCTCTTATACCAGTCTCCATATTATAACTTTTTCAGCTTTATTCTTTTAGCTTGATATTACCTTTTTCATAAGGATGCAATTTATCTTTTTCATATTTATGTCTCTCATAGGAATAGAAATTATTAGGCACCAAATAAATACTTGCTGAATAATTATATTTGCTAGGAAGTTTCTGGAACATCCAGAAAAATGGTATTGCTAAAAAGTATAATAATTTTGTTTCCCCATCACTATTCATAGAGAAATTATGTGCATAGTTTATATACTCCAGTTACTTTATTGAAAAATTAGCTGAGGTAGGAAAAGTATGAATAATTTAGTTTCTATTATTCTAGTATATCTTGCCTTCTCAAGAAAGGAAATGAAGGGAGAATATAACAGAAACAAAGCAAAACTCATTTGGAATTTTGTATTGATTCTTCTTTTTGTGGAAGATATTAACATGACTATTTTTCAGAGTTTATCTATAAATAAATTTGGTCTTAGGAAGAATAATAATTTAAACACAAAGTTTCATTGTTTGTTTTAATCGTAAAAGCATAATGAAAGTCATAAATCAGTAGTGTGCCAGCTTTGAGATACCCTTGTTTTCCCTGTTAGTACTTTTCAAAATTTTCTGCCTCTTGTTTAAATCAATAACATCCACTTTTATAGCTCACAGAACTTTCATTTCAGAGATATCTCCTGTTTACTCTTAAGAAATATAGTGATTGAAAAAAATTGATATATAGCCATCAGATTAAGAAATATAATTCTTAATGTCAAAAAACATTTTTATTAATAGTTTTCTTATAGTTGTCCTTAGAGAAATCACACTACTTCTTAGGTTAAAAATAGATAAAGATGAAAAAAAACAAAAAAATCTAACTTTCTATGTTGGCTTATCTATCTAACACTGAATATTCAAAAACATCAAATATTACAAAGTCTATTTCCTGTTACATTCTAATATGAAAGCTCAATAATACAATAAAAAAGCTCAACAAAAACATAAGCAGTGTGTATAAAACACATAAATAATAAAAATGAATTATTTTTAGTTAATATGGATAATAGAAATAGGAAAAGGCAAACCACAGAATGGGATAAAATATATGAAAATTATTATTCCAAGCATATAAGTAACAAGCACAAATTAGTCAGAAAAGAAAATTGGTATGGAACTTTATAATTCTTTAAAAACCTTGAACATATAATTCACATATGAGAACATTCAAATGGCCAATAATTACTTATGAAAATATTTAACATCATTATGCATATAAAAATGCAGTTTAAAATCGCAATGAGAGAAAACTATAGACCTGCATACTGCTTTACACATCGAGTCTTCAATTATACATGCAAGATCATGGATATCCTCATAAATAAAATTAACTCAGGCATATCTTTTAAGAGGGGGCAATTTAAAAGTCAAAAATATACCTCAATTCAATAAAGCAAAAACAATACAAATAAAAATAACTTAAAATATCACAGAAATAAATATATCTGTGTAATTGGAACACATTCTGAGAGGTTTTCCAATAATTTGTAGAGGGCAAGCCATATGTATTGACATTCACTTTATTTATAGGCCCCTTTTTTTTTAAACAAATGCATTTTTTTTTATTGCTCTTAAGTTCACTCAGTAACATTAATTGCTAACATATTTCTGGGTGTAAATCTTGATGCATTTTCTTTAATGAATAGATAAAATATAGTAAGTCCCCTACATACAAATGAGTTATATTTTGAGAGTACATTGAAGTCTAATTTGTTCCCAAGACCAACAAAGTTAGCTTAGGTACACAACTAACATAATTAACTATATAATACTGTACTCTAATAGGTTTATATTTCTTTTACAAAAATATAATACATACAGAATCAAAAACACAAATAATATTTTTAATTTTGTATTTTTAAGATTTAAATTTTTGCACCCAAAGACAGAGAAGCTCTATACAGTCAGCAAAAACAAGACTGGGAGCTGACTGTGGCTCAGATCATGAACTCCTTATTGCCAAATTCAGACTTAAGCTGAAGAAAGTGGAGAAAACCACTAGACTATTCTGGTATGACCTAAACCCAATCCCTTATGATTATATAGTGGAAGGGAGAAATAGATTTAAGGGACTAGATCTGATAGACAGAGTGCCTGATGAACTATGGACGAAGGTTCATAACATTGAGGACAGGAATCAAGACCATCCTCAAGAAAAAGAAATACAAAGAAGCGAAATGGCTGTCTGAGGAGGCCTTACAAATAGCTGTGAAAAGAAGAGAAGCAAAAAGCAAATGAGAAAAGGAAAGATATACCCATTTGAATACAGAGTTTCAAAGAATAGCAAGGAGAGATAAGAAAGCCTTCCTCAGTGATCAATGCAAAGAAATAGAGGGAAAAAATAGAATGGTTTGAAAGACTAGGGATTTCTTCAAGAAAATTAGACATACCAAGGGAATATTTCATGCAAAGATGGGCTCAAAAGGACAGAAATGGTATGGACGTAATAGAAACAGAAGATATTAAGAAGAGGTGGCAAGAATACACAGGAGAAATGTACAAAAAAGATCTTCATGACCCAGATAATCACGATGGTGCAATCTAGTGTAGGTGATAGAATTCCAGTTGAGCTCTTTCAAATACTAGAAGGTGATTCTGTGAAAGTGCTGCACTCAATATGCCAGCAAATTTGGAAAACTCAGCAGTGACCACAGAATGGGAAAAGTCAGTTTTCATTCCAATCCCAAAGAAAGGCAATGCCAAAGAATGCTCAAACTATCGCACAATTGCACTCATCTCACACGCTAGCAAAGTAATGCTCAAAATTCTCCAAGCCAGGCTTCAGCAATACATGAACCACAAACTTCCAGATGTTCAAGCTGGTTTTAGAAAAGGCAGAGGAACCAGAGATCGAAGAATTGACAACATCTGCTGGGTCATCAAAGAAGCAAGAGAGTTCCAGAAAAATATCTATTTCTGCTTCACTGACTATGCCAAAGCCTTTGACTGTGTGGATAACAATAAACTGTGAAAAATTCTGAAAGAGATGGAATAGCAGACCGCCTGATCTGCTTCTTGAGAAACCTATATGCAGGTCAGGAAGCAACAGTTAGAATCTGACATGGAACAACAGACTGGCTCCAAACAGGAAAAGGAGTACGTCAAGGCTGTCTATTGTCACCCTGCTTATTTAACTTATATGCAGAATACATCATGAGAAATGCTGGGCTGGAAGAAGCACAAGCTGGAATCAAAACTGCCAGGAGAAATATCAATAACCTCAGATATGCAGATGATACCACTCTTATGGCAGAAAGTGAAGAATTAAAAGTCTCTTGATGAAAGTGAAAGAGGAGAGTGAAAAAGTTGGCTTAAAGCTCAACATTCAGAAAATGAAGATCATGGCATCTGGTTGCCTCACTTCATAGCAATAGATGTGAAACAGTGGAAACAGTGGCTGACTTTATTTTGGGGGCTCCAAAATCACTGCAGATAGTGATTGCAGCTATGAAAATAAAAGATGCTTACTCCTTTGAAGGAAAGTTATGATCAACCTAGACAGCATATTAAAAAGCAGAGACATTACTTTGGCACAAACATCCGTCTAGTCAAGGCTATGGTTTGTCCAGTGGTCATCTATGAATGTGAGAGTTGGACTATAAAGAAAGCTGAGCAGCAAAGAATTGATACTTTTGAACTGTAGTGTTGGAGAAGACTCTTGAGAGTCCCTTGGACTGCAAGGAGATCCAACTAGTCCATCCTAACAGAGTTCAGCCCTGGGTGTTCATTGGAAGGGCTGATGTTGAAGATGAAGCTCCAATACTTTGGCCATGTTGGGCAAAGAGCTGACTCATTGAAAAAGACCCTGATGCTGGGAAAGATTCAGGGAAGGAGGGAGAAGGGGATGACAAAGGATGAGATGGTTGGATGACATCGCCAATTCAATGGACATGAGTTTGGGTAAACTCCAGGAGTTGATGATGGACAGGGAGACCTGGCGTGCTGCGGTTCATAGAATTGCAAATAGTCGGACATGACTGAGCGACTGAACTGAACTGAAGGTTTAAATAAAAATTTTCATTTTAGTGACAGTTAATCATGCCTGATTACTGGTTTGGCGTATAGTGGGGAAAAAAATGGAGTGATGATTTAGAGACAGATTTCTTTAAACAAAGAAGGAAAAAAGTAAATAGGAAATGAGGAAGGGACAAATGGAAGAAACAGAGAAAAGGAGGGGTGGAAAGGAAAACAGAGTTTTCACCTTGTTAAATTTATGTTAATGAATGTTTTCAGCCTGGATTTCATCATCTGTAATGAACTATGAAATAATATACAACTGTAATAATATACAATTTGGACAGAAAATCAAATTCAGTTATTATTTGTCTGAAGCAATGCTATATTCTAAATAACTGGTCTCTATTTATGTACTAATGCAGTTGCAGTAGGTCTATTTTAATTCTAAGATATGTTTATTAATGTAAGATTTGAGTTAAGAAATTTATGTGTATTTTCTTAAAGAAAAAGAGAGTAAACTGCGTATTAATGCCCAAAGTCCTCACAGTTCATCTTCCAAAGTATATTTAAACTAACAACAAAGTAAAAAGCATTTTAATAATTATTATACAAATAAAAAGAAAAATAGTGTTTGACAGTTTTTGAAAAGTAAAATACCAGATTCAAAAATATCAGTTTCTGCATTTTTCCTTTTGCATTCTCTGATAATTTATTAAGCAGACATTAAAATAAGGATTCAAAATTCATTAAGCCACAGAATAGCACTCACATATGTATACTGTGTTAAGTATTTGTGATGACTATGTTGGAAAATAATTTTAGCAACCAGAAATCAAGAACTAGAATGCACACATGAAACCAATATTATTCTACCAAAACCAAATGTATTTTAAACTATTAAAAGTTTCGTCTGACAATAGATAACTTTGAAATGACATTAGTAGCTTTGACTACTCTGTTATCAAATTTTAAAAGAATCAGATTTAGATATGTAACTGTCTCATAAAATTCAGTTCAATTCAGTCTGTCAGTCATGTCCAACTCTTTGCGACCCCATGAATCGCAGCACCCCAGGCCTCCCTGTCCATCACCAACTCCCGGAGTTCACTCAGACAAGTCCATCGAGTCAGTGATGCCATCCAGCTATCTTATCCTGTGTCGTCCCCTTCTCCTCCTGCCCCCAACCCCTCCCAGCATCAGAGTATATTCCAATGAGTCAACTCTTCACATGAGGTGGCCAAAGTATTGCTTAGCATGCTTAGTATTGCTTAGTATGCTTATCATGCTTATCATTGCTTAGTATGCTTTAGCATCATTCCTTCAAAGAACACTTGGGACTGATCTCCTTTAGAATGGACTGGTTGGATCTAGAGATTGTGTTCACCTATGTCTGATTCGTGTCAATGTATGGCAAAACAAATACAGTATTGTAATTAAAAAAAATAATAAAAAAATTCAAAAAAATAAAAAAATAAAAATAAAAAGTGAAAGAAAGTGAAGTCGCTCAATCGTGCTTGACCTTATGCGACCCCATGGGCTGTAGCCTACCAGGCTCCTCTGCCCATGGGATTTTCCAGGCAATAGTACTGGAGTGGGTTGCCATTTCCTTCTAGGGGATCTTCCCAACCCAGGGATCGAATCCGGGTCTCCCACATTGTAGACAGACACTTTACCGTCTGAGCCACCAGGGAAGTTTTAAATTTGGATTCAAATATCGAGGTTCACTTACTTTCAAAGTGTTCCAATTATCCTTAAAATATCGTTAATATACCACCTGTTACAGTGGCTAGCTTTTCTTTTCCTTTATGTTCTTGCTCTAAAACTAATAATAAACAAACCATCCCTATGTTTTCAGAATATATTGCAGTTCTCTAGTATGAGTTCTATCCTTCCAGACAACTGGTCTTGTCAGTTGGTGACGTCCTGTCCCTGTTTGTGATGGGAATTGGGCTGTTTAGATATTTCTGGGAACATTAACTTTCTCCTTTTATCCTATCCTCTTGTTTTCCCATTTCTATCAGTTATAATTGCAGCAAACTATTCTGTCTAAAGCCTCTCATCTCTTAGGAGCTGTCATGATTCAAGTTTTACATTATGGATCTTTTCCTGGAACTACTGAACTCTGCTGCTATCAGGTGCCCTATTTGACTCTGGCTCTTCCTTATCTGTCAATTTCTGTGAGGATTCCTGTAATTTCTGTTTAACCCACTTTATCCATCTTGATCTCACTTAAATGCAAGGTATGAACACCTCTACTAGATTCCTCTATCTTCTGGGAAAAATCTTTTTAAATACATTTTCTAGATTAGTTATTATTTTTTTTTTCCTCTTTTTTTTTTTTCTCTCATAGGGCTGGGAAATATACTTCAATTCATATCTTATCAATCCTAGTTTTCCAATACAGATTTTTTTTGTCTCTGTTATTCCTTTTTCTACATCATTTGTAATACACTTAACCTCTAACAGTTCATCCAAACTACTGTTTAAGTGTTCCACTAATTCCTAACTCCACTGGTTTCTGTTTCAGAAAAGCAAGTCTTTTTATCCTATGTTTCTCTAGATATCCAAAGACCTTGGCTCTCCAGATCTGAGGGTGTAGTTTGTCATGAAACCTAAGTTTTCTGATGGCTCCAAGAAAGGTTATTAAGTTTTAGTTTGTCTGGCTTTGACTTCTGTATAAATGGCAGTGACATCCTCCAAACTCTTTTATTTCAAGTTTAAATTAGAGATCTTTGCTTTAATTTCTAATTTTTCTGGTTAATTTTCATATTTTTACCTCATTTATTTGGTTGACCTTTTACTTAAATATTTACTACATGGTTATTTTATATTTTATATGTGAATGTTTGGATTACATGGTGTCTATATATGCTGTTTGTCATGTTTTACTTTGGAAAATTAAGTACCAAGTTCTGTTAAAGCTGCCTTCCTCTGGAGGAAATTTCAGTCTGATTCTGCTAGTAGATAATATTTGCACTTAATGTCTTTCCTCGGGGTTTCCCCAGTCTCAAGGCTACTAGATATTTTATCCCAGTTAAGTTCAGTTCAGTTGCTCAGTCGTGTCTGACTCTTTGCGGTCGCAAACACGAATAAATCGCAGCACGCCAGGCCTCCCTGTCCTTCACCATCTCCCGGAGTTCACTCAGACTCACGTCCATCGAGTCCATGATGCCATCCGCCATCTCATCCTCTGTCGTCCCCTTCTGTCCCCAATCCTTCCCAGCATCAGAGTCTTTTCCAATGAGTCAACTCTTCGCATGAGGTGGCCAAAGTACTGGAGTTTCAGCTTTAGCGTCATTCCTCCCAAAGCAATCCCAAGGCTGATCTCCTTCAAATGGACTGGTTGGATCTCCTTGCAGTCCAAGGGACTCTCAAGAGTCTTCTCCAACACCACAGTTCAAAAGCATCAATTCTTCAACACTCAGTCTTCTTCACAGTCCAACTCTCATATCCATACATGATCACTGGAAAAACCATAGCCTTGACTAGACGGACCTTTGTTGGCAAAGTAATGTCTCTGCTTTTGAATATGCTATCTAGGTTGGTTATAACTTTTCTTCCAAGGGTAAGTGTCTTTTAATTTCATGGCTGCAATCACCATCTGCAGTGATTTTAGAGCCCAAAAAAATAAAGTCTGACACTGTTTCCACTGTTTCCCCATCTATTTCTCGTGAAGTGATGGGACCGGAAGCCATGATATTTGTTTTCTGAATGTTAAGCTTTAAGCCAACTTTTTTGCTATCCACTTTCACTTTCATCAAGAGGCTTTTTAGTTCCTCTTCACTTTCTGCCATAAGGGTGGTGTCATCTGCATCTGAGGTTATTGATATTTCTCCCGGCAATCTTGATTCCATGTTGTGTTTCTTCCAGTCCAGTGTTTCTCATGATGTACTCTGCATAGAAGCTAAATAAGCAGGGTGACAATACACAGCCTTGACGTATTCCTTTTCCTATTGGGAATCAGTCTGTTGTTCTATGTCCAGTTCTAACTGTTGCTTCCTGACCTGCATACAGATTTCTCAAGAGGCTGGTTAGGTGGTCTGGTATTCCCATCTCTTTCAGAATTTTCCAGTTTATTGTGATTCACACAGTCAAAGGCTTTGGCATATTCAATAATGCAGAAATAGATGTTTTTCTGGAACTCTCTTGCTTTTTCCATGATCCAGTGGATGTTGGCAATTTGATCTCTGGTTCCTCTGCCTTTTCTAAAACCAGCTTGAACATCTGGAAGTTCACGGTTCACGTATTGCTGAAACCTGGCTTGGAGAACTTTGAGCATTACTTTCCTAGCATGTGAGATGAGTGCAATTGTGTGGTAGTTTGAGCATTCTTTGGCATTGCCTTTCTTTGGAATTTCAATGAAAACTGACCTTTTCCAGTCCTGTGACCATTGCTGAGTTTTCCAAATTTGCTGGCATATTGAGTGCAGCACTTTCACAGCATCATCTTTCAGGATTTGAAACAGCTCCACTGGAATTCCATCACCTTCACTAGCTTTGTTTGTAGCGATGCTTTCCAAGGCTTATTTGACTTCACTTTCCAGGATGTCTGGCTCTAGATTAGTAATCACACCATCATGATTATCTGGGTCGTGAAGATCTTTTTGTGCAGTTCTGTGTATTCTTGCCACTTCTTCTTAATATCTTCTGCTTCTGTTGTTTAGTAGAGAAGAGCTTAATTTTCTGTTTATATTTCTAGACAAAATATCTTGAAAATGCCTAGTCTTTGATGGTGACAATTTTATTTCAATAAACAAGATCATTTGAAGATCTCTAAGCCAGTGCTTGTCAATTTTAAAGAATAAAACTTACAGAGACATCTGGGCTTATTTCTGCATAAAAGTAGCAAAGTCACATGCATTAAAAAGCACCCCTATGGCTATGACTATGATCAAAGAACCAAGACTTGAATTTGAATTAAAAATTTTCTAAGAAAAACTATATTTACCTCTTTAAAGAGGCACTAGCCTCAACAATTAGGAATTCTACTTTGCTGATATCAGCAAGTATACACAAGAGTTGAAAATTTATTTCTGGCTGAAATCAAAACAGTAAAATTATACAACTGAATGGTAAATAAAGGT
Source organism: Nanger dama (assembly GCA_917880005.1). Classification (NCBI taxonomy): domain Eukaryota; kingdom Metazoa; phylum Chordata; class Mammalia; order Artiodactyla; family Bovidae; genus Nanger; species Nanger dama. The sequence continues at coordinate 19,420,492 of CAKJTW010000025.1, read as the reverse complement.
CAGAGTTGAACTTTCCTTTTTCCCCATGGGATGCTTCAACATATATAATATAAAGCATAGCTAGTATAGGGTTGATAGAATAATTGTTAAAATAATCTGTTTCAAATATCTTCCACTGCTCCAAGTCACAAAACCACTCAGCCACTCTGAGAAAATTTGTTTTTTTCCAATACACTCCAAATGTGCCTGATTTCTTTTTCTTCGTAATACAATTATAACCTTTTCAAGTTGCTTAGAGGCCACACTTTAAGTTTTACTTTTTCAATCAGTCAGTTTTATATGGTCCTAGCCTTTTCACTTCAACATCCTTCTCACTGAAACACTCAGCAGGAAAAAAAAACAAAATTGTTACAAAATGGAGGCAATTAAAATGGTTCTGTCACTTTGTAGAGTCTCTTTGTTTCCATTTAAGGGAAACTCATACTAGTCAAATGTGACATTGATAATAATTTATTACCTGAGAATGTCATAAACTGTTTCTTCATATGATACAAACTTGCTCATCATTTATGTGGAGTGAAATCCAGCATATTAACATAATTTTATAAGAATTTTTGATTCTTTGAAGAAGAGAAATTATAAATATAAATATTTCATATTTTCATTTGTACTGGATTCATGGGGAACTAGAATACATAAGGTAAGATTGTTTACTTCACTTCTTAGAGGTGATATGTTTATTTTATTAGTCAAACATATATTTGAATCCTAGTTCAACACCTTTCCAAGTAGGACATCTCAGATTGATTACGACATGTTTGAAACTCAGCTTTCTCACATTTAAATGAGAATAAGCTCAATGTTACTATGTATTACATGAATTAAAAGTCAAGATATATGTGTCACATATACAAAATATGTATATAAGTATATATGTAATCTATTTGTTTCATGAATTAAAAGCACATGCTGCTAAGCTGCTAAATTGCTTCAAGTCATGTCCGACTCTGTGCGACCCCATAGACGGCAGCCCACCAGGCTCCCCCATCCCTGGGATTCTCTAGAAAAGAACACTGGAGTGGGTTGCCATTTCCTTCTCCAATGCATGAAAAGTGAAAAGTGAAAGTGAAGTCGCTCAGTCTTGTCTGACTCTTCGCGACCCCATGGATTGCAGCCTACCAGGCTCCTCCATCCATGGGATTTTCCAGGCAAGAGTACTGGAGTGGAGTGCCATTGCCTTCTCCGAAAAGCACATGAGATACATTATTTAAATAGAGATATTTACACTGTTTAAAACCACACACATTCAGTTTCAAACGGTATTAGATAACTGGAAAGTACATAAAGCACACAATAAGTTATACTGAGATTTGGGAAAAAGATAATCTCTCCTACAAAGGGTGTTGGGAAAACTGAAATGCTCCATGTAAACCAGTGAAGTCACAACACAATTTCACACCATACAGAAATAAATTCAAACTGGCTTAAAGATATAAACTTAAGACATGAAACCATAAAACTCCTAGAAGAAAACATTAGCAAAACATTCTCTGATGTAAGTGGCACCAATATTTTCTTGTTAGTCTCTGAAGCAATAGAAATAGAAGCCTAAATAACCAAATGAGGGAAAAAATATAAACAAAGTTGTAAGTTTTGCACAGCAAAAGAAACCATAAACAAAATGAGAGGACAGCCTATTGAATGGGAGAAAATATTTGCAAATGATCTGACAGAGCAGGGTTTAATTTTCAAAATATACAAACAGCTCAAACAATTCAATACACACTCATAAAAATACACACAACCTGATCAAAAAATAAGCAGAAGAACTAAATAGATATTTCTCCAAAAAGGACATACAGATGGGCAACAGGCACATAAAAGATGCTAATTACTAGATAAGTTCAATCAAAACTACAATGAAGACCACCTCACACTGGTCAGAATGTCCATCATTAAAATGTTTACAAATAACAAATGATGGAAAAGGTGTGGGAAAAATGGAATTCCCCTGAACTGTTGGTGGGAATATAAGCTGATGCAAACACATAGGAAAAGAGTACAATGGCTACTCAAAAAACTGAAAATAGAGTTGCTATACGATCCAGCAATCCCATTATTGAATATATATCTGGACAAAACTATAATTCCAAAAGATGCATGCACTCTTTTGTTCATAACAACGCTACTCACAATAGCCTAGATATGGGAACAATCTAAATACCCATTGACAGGTGGATGGATAAAGAAGATGTGGGGTGTGTGTGTGTGTGTGTGTGTGTGTGTGTGTGACGGAAAACTACTCAGCAATTTAAAAAAAAAAGAATATGTTTTGCAGCAAAATGGATGACACTTACTGTCATACTAAGTGAAGTAAGACATAAAGACAAATACCATATGATATCACTTACATGTGGAATCTAAAATACGATACAAGTGAACTTATTTATGAAACAGACTCACAGACATACAGAACAGACTTGTGGTTGCCAAGGGGAGGGGATTTGAGGAGGGGTGGAGTGGAAGGTAATGGTTAGCAGATGTAAACTATTATATAGAGAGAATGGATAAACAACAGTCCTACTTTATAGCACAGGGAATTATATTCACTATCCTATGGAAAACTGAAACAGAAAAGAATATATATATAACTGAATCACTTTGCTGTATAGCAGGAACTAGCACAACATTGCAAATCTTCTGTTCTTCAGTGAAAACTTATATTTAGCTCTAAAAACAAATATATGGCATTCGATAGGCGTTCTAGAAAATCTGTTGAATGAATTACTACAATGGCTAAAACTGTTATTGCCATCATTACTATCATTGTTTTATTATGTTCTGATGCATTTCAATGATATAGAACTACTATTAATGTTTTAAGTACACAGTACTCCTTTTTTGTTTCCTGTCACTTCTCATATCATTCCCTTTCCCCCACCTTTGAAATGAGTTTACTATTTTTTTCTACCTAGTGATTACCTGCTCTACTGCCATAACTCATAACCAGTGTCATCTAGTCTTTGACTTTATTTGACCAAAACCCTGATACTTGAGTTGTATCTAAACTACTAATTTTACTTTTAACACAAGTTTGGTTCAGTTCAGTCACTCAGCCTTGTCCATCTCTTTGCCACCCCATGGACTGCAGCATACAAGGCTTCCTTGTCCATTACCAACTCCTCGAGCTTGCGCAAACTCATGTCCATCAAGTCAATGATGCCATCCAACCATCTCATCCTCTGTCATCCCCTTCTCCTTCTGCCTAAATCTTTCCCAGCATAAGGGTCTTTTCCAGTGGGTTGGCTCTTCATATCAGGTGGCCAAAGTATTGGAGCTTCAGCTTCAGCATCTGTCCTTCTAAAGAATATTCAGGACTGATTTCCTTTAGGATTGACTGGTTAGATCTCTTTTCAGTCCAGGGGACTCTCAAGGATGTTCTCCAACACCACATTTCAAAAGCATCAATTCTTCAGCACTCAGTTTTCTTCTATGGTCCAACTCTCACATCCATACAAAACTACTGGAAAAACCACAGCTTTGACCATATGGACCTCTGTTGGTAAAATAATGCAATGTGTCTAACATAAGATGTTTGACAACTAATGCAAGGTGCTTTAAAAGTTGTCTACATTGATATCTCTCAATAGACTACTAGGTCATTGAAGGAAAGGGTATAGATCATTTATCTATTTTTCTTAAAGGTCCAGCATTCTCTATTCTGCTGAAAAATGGCTGATTTCATTATGCCTATTATTGCAAATCAATACTATTTTTTCCTAATGCATTCAATATTCTCTGTCTGGTATCTCATATTTGTCTTGAAGCCATACTAGAATTAATGAGATGCAGAGAGAGGACAGCATGGTTTCTAACCCTACATGTCAAGCTTCATTTCATGACACCTATAATATTTAATGATAGATGAGGAAGTAATTTAACTGAATATCACTGCAATAGCAATTCAGGCTACTGTCCATTGCATGTTTCTCTGAAAGGAAGACACATTATATTCCGTTTAGGACAATCAGGATGATTGTCTCTCTTGGAGACATATACAATGTGAATAGTTTAAAATATAATTTATTTTCAGGCTGAGGATTTAGTACTATGGTGATTCTTAGAAAATAAAAATAAGCTGATATCCCTTACCATTGTTCTTGTTGTAAAGCATGCATTTTTACAAAGCTGTTAATGATGTGGGGATTGTACATTTTCAGAGCCAAAGCACAGATAAATTCCTTTTAATCATGAATAATGAGTTAGGTTCACATTTGAATACTCCTGGGTGACAAATTTCTTTCCTTTTTAAAAATAATTCCACCAAAATATATTTTCTTTCTTTGCTTTCTTATTGCCTGGTGTTAGCTAATTGTATCTCATATGGACCTATGAAATTATGAACCTTAATGCCCATCATATCAAGAACAGAGACTTTCTAGTCATCCTCATTTGTCTTCCAGTACTAAATCCGTTCTTTCTCCTTGTAGGTCATAAGAGTCTCCATACTGGTTTCAACCTACCCTTGAACAATTATGTGTTGTGGAAAAATTAAAGATTTTAACTGCTTTAAAGCTGTGTTTTGATTTGGTTGAGCTTGCTCTTTCAGATTCAATGTGAATCATTGGACATAACTTCAAAATGACTCAGGCATTCAAAGCTTTATTTACATAAGTTTTATGGAATGGTCAGTAATTTAAATAGAATTACTATTAAATTTAGTAAATTCAACTTACTAAAAATTGAAAATTTTACTAAGTGAAGAATTTTCTGAAATGTACCTCTCAAGAACTAATACTCCTTTTTGAATGTGACTAAGATACACAGTGGAACGATACCTATTATTATTATCCTTTCTAATGTTTTTAAATTTTATTTTATTGTAAAATTGTGTTAAAATACACAAAACATAAAATGTACCATCTTAACCACTTTTAAGTGCACTGTCAGATGGCATTAAGTGCATTCACATGGTTGAATCATCACCATCAACCTCTGGAACTTGATAATTGAAACCTGCAAAGCTGAAACCTGATAGCAGTTAAGTATAATTTCCCATTCACCCCTCTCTCCAAACCCTGGCAATAACCATAATTCTGTCTATATGGATTTGACTATTCTTACTGCCTCATATAAGTGGTATTTGTCCTTTTGTGACTGGCTTGCTTCACTTAGCATAATGCCATTAAGGTTCATCCATGTTATAACATGTGTGATTCCATGATTGTAGATATGTATATGTACTGTTAATACACATTAACAGTATAGCTACCAGTCCAGTGATATGATAGACACCAGTCACATGTGGCTTTTGAAAACTGAAATAAGGCTGGAGTGATGTCGGATCTAAAATTAAAATTGATTTTAATTAATTTAAGCTTGGATTGACACATATAAGTGACTGGCGGCTATTCTATTAGCAAACTCTATATAATCTGCATCAATTATTTTCTGATTTTATCAATTTTAGATATTTTTTTTGATATATTACTGTTTAGGTCATATACATCTTCCTCCCATTCAACCACTAACACATTAAAAAATAAATATGTCAGTTATCTCCATAATTTTAAACTAATGCACCAATCTTTTATATCCTTCTTTTAAAAACTATAAACTAAGTTGCTAATTGGTAAACACTCTTAAATTTTCTTATAGCTTTTGGACTTTTATTTTGCATGTTAGCAAGGCTTATAACAATTATATTCTCTTCTGTAATTATAATTCAGGCTCCACTCTTTTGAACTGGCAAATATTATCAACTATAACTTCTAACGAACATTTCATTTATCTCTTTCTCATGGTGATTTTTATTTTGTTTCTTTATATTTTAAAATCAGTATTTTTTTCTGGCACTATTAAACATTATCTTTAATTTTTTTCATCTTCTTACTTTAATGAAATATAAGGTTTTTTTTGTTTGTTTCTGAGACATCCCTGCAGTAGCCTGCTATTCTTTAGCTTCAGTCTGTAATGACTAATCTCTACAACTGCTAAACAATAACAACTTGGCCCTTTCATTCTTTGCTTTGCAGAATTCTTTACATGGCTCTCTATATCCTATGTTTCTACCTTTTACTTCTTCATATTGACTTATTTATCAAGTAACATCTCAAGGAAGAATGAGTATGCTGTAGATTAACTTTCTAAGCCATTACCTATTTTTTAATCTTTTTTTTTCCACTAAAACAAGCACATTTGGTTACAAATTTGGCTTGTAGTCCAAAATTAGCTTGATACAGACTTTCAGGCTGAAATAGCTTTCCCTCAGAACACTGATTTTACTGATCAATTGTAGTCTTGTCTCACTATGACTTTTGAAAAGCTACATGCAAGTATATACTCTCTTTTTAGGTGACCATATGTTTTATCTGAAAGCTTTCAGTATCTCTTGGCTTATACTTGACTTTGTATTGAATGACAGTAGATTTTATATTAGAACTTATTAATTCTTTGAGATACAGATTTAGGAAAAAATTCAAACTTTTTTGGGATATATGTTTTTCGTTAATGAGGGTTTGTTGTTCTATTTGTTTGGAATCCTCTTCATACTCAATGAGAAACTAGACTTTTAAATTTATACCATATCAAACCAAGCTTCCTGAGCCTTACCTTCTTGAGAAAAATCTGTCCATAAACTGTGGTATCTTTTTGGATATTTCACACATATTAGGGTAAATCTCAATATGTGATGCATATATTTCTGAAGACTGTAGCCTCTCTAAAATTATACTTCTGATAATTAAATGATACTAACAACTTTTTTAGATGATTTCAATAAATAAATATACATTCCAAATGAACTTAAGTTGTATCCAACATTACCATACACTTTAATTAATTTGCTAATTAATTAGTCTTTTTTTCTCTCTTCTATTCCTTGAAGTATGGAAATGTCCCATATTCCACAAAGAAATGTAGAAATGAAAATGTTTGAATTTTGGATACTGAAATAATGGAATTTAGGATTTTCAGGCCATACCAAGACCCAGTCAATATCTCTCTCATGTATTGTTTAAATTTGCATCAGTTTAATGAAAATATTTTATGGAAATCTCCAGGAAGATATTCAGCATAATTATTTTAACTACTTAATGATATTCAATAATTTCCTTTTCTCATTCCTCAGCTTAGTGAGAGACTATCTCTTGTTAATACCAACTCCCAAGCTGGCAGTCTCACTGCTGATACTCACTAGTGATTAAAAAATAGATATGTATAATTATTTAAATATTTTATTCTTTTTATTGCAATATTCTCAACTTTGGGAACAGGCATATTTGCTTGAGATAAGGGTTATGATGATCCATGATTAATAAATGGCTCTATGATTACCTTAATCTCAGAGAATAACCCAAGTATCCCAGTAGTACTTCACTAAAATAGTTAGAAAACAACCAAAGAATGGGACCTAGGGCTGCTAAGCCACAGTTTCTGTTTTTGCTTCTTCCACTAAAATACTCTATCACAAATAAAGTTCCTTCTCTCATAAACTAAATGAGCAAAGGACCTCAGAGGGATAAGAGAATTAAGCTATTTTTCTTATGTTGAAAAATTCATCAAGTCTCAATTTAAAAAGGGAAGGTCAATAAAGAGCAATTACATGAGCATTCTGCCCAAGGTATTATGCCAAATTCTTAAAATGGTGAGCTTAAAGTTTTCAGGTAACTTTAAACTTTTAATGTAATATTTTTATTCACCTATGGTAATTTATTCTAGTTATTTCTCTCTCATATCATCAGTGGCTCACAACTGATTCAAAACTGAAATGTTCTTTGAGATATGTCTCTTTTGATTTTCATGTCTGTCAATAGAATTTTCATAAAGCAAAAACACTGTTGGGAAAGGAAGCACACATGACAATAATCTGATAATCTAGCTAAATTTGAATTGGCTCAAAACAAAATCACAGTGACATCTAATTCTTTGGTTATACCTAGGGAAATCTAAGTCTGTTCCCTCTAGGTCAGGTCTTAATTAGGATCAACATGCCAAATATCATCTGAAGTTTCCTTAATTTTTATCTTGAAATTTCTCATAGAAGCATAAAATAATTTCTTATTAGATAATTTGTACTTTCCTTACACTCTTAGTTTCAAGTTTGTAAGTTTCCATTGAAAGGATAGAATTTTTAAAATGACAGACCTAACTTGCATTTCAGAATGTGTACTAAATTTTTAAAATTGTTAGCATACCAAGTTCCCTTCCTGTTTACCCATATGTCACTATAAGCCATATTTATATTCTTTATATTGATTAGGTTTCTTCTGTTTCATTTGAGTGGCCAAGGCCTGAGATTTCATCCTTTCAAAATTTTCTCAAGCATTTATTCCCTTGTGATTAATTGGCTCTTAATTATCTTTGAATCTCTTTCCATGTGTCTCAGATGGATGGGATTACTTTCCTGTAGAAAGCTTCTTTGGGAAACAAGAAATGAGCTCAGAATAAAATCTCAAAGTTAATTAAAATGTATGGATTATCTCAAGAGCAATAGCAGCATGATACATCCAAGCAAATTTCCCTATTGTATTTCTATTTTTCTTTCCCTAGACTGTTGGTGGTTAAAATGATTAAGAAAGATATAAATACTTCTGCCAGTTTTAAATGCACCTAAGTAAGTTCAGTACTTGGAGAAGTCAATGGCACCCCACTCCAGCACTCTTGCCTGGGAAATCCCATGGGCGGAAGAGCCTGGTAGGCTGCAGTCCATGGGGTCGTGCAGTGACTTCACTTTCAGTTTTCACTTTCATGCATTGGAAAAGGAAATGGCAGCCCACTCCAGTGTTCTTGCCTGGAGAATCCCAGGGACGGGGAGCCTGGTGGGCTACTGTCTATGGGGTCGCACAGAGTCGGACACGACTGAAGTGACTTAGCAGCAGCAAGTTCAGTACTACTGTAAAAAGAAATCATGAATGGCATGTTTTCCCAGTTGTTTTGGAAGATATGATTTTGTTATCCATTTAGCTTTTGTCATCTTTGCTTCTAAAACTAAAGAAAACAACTTGATAACAGATTTCTGATGATAAATAGTTAAGATGACCACCAAAAAGTGAGCATTTTCTGGGGAATTTTTACAGCAAAGCTGATGCTACCTGTGAATGTGCTGGTATGTGAGTGGAAGTATGTGTTTCCTTGTATACTAAAGAACAAAACTGAACTGCATGTGCATCCTAATCACTCACTGCTCTCAGCATATATACTGCTCTACAGAGTAACACGATCAGATCACTGCTGTAATGATTAATGTATATACATGTGTCAAGTGTGTTATGACAGCAAGAATGTTGGGAAATAGTCTCCAAGTGAGTGAATAGATTTTTAAGTTTTGGGAAACAGCAGTATGATAGAAAACAACCACTCAAATGTGTTGGAACATCAAGATATTGCTTTCTAATTAAGGGAACATCAAGTTATTGGGCTTCCCTTATGGTTCAACTGGTAACGAATCTACCTGCTTTGCAGGAGACTTGAGTTCAGTCTCTGAGTTGGGAAGATACCCTGGAGAAGGGAAAGACTATTCACTCCAGTATTCTGGCCTGGAGAATTCCATGGACTATATAGTCCATGCAGTGGCAAAGAGTAGGACATGACTAAGTGACTTTCACTCAAGTTATAGAACAACCCATAACCAAAGAAGAGGTAAAGCCTGAAAACTCTATTGTCAAATGGGAGATGTGTAATTATTGGTTTTTCCCTTTTTAATAGTCTAGGACTCTTGCCTAGTGAGTATGGTGTCAATGAAAAATTACATAAGCAGGATTACTCCATCCATAGGAATTGACTATACTTATTTATTTATTGCTTTCAGAGGATTCCCTGGTGGCTCAGAGTGTAAAGCATCTGCCTGCAATGTGAGAGACCTGGCTTTGATCCCTGGGTTGGGAAGATTCCCTGGAGAAATAGCAAACCACTCCAGTACTCTTGCCTGGAAAATCCCACGGATAGAGAAACCTGGTAGGCTACAGTCCATGGGGTCACAAAGAGTTGGACACAACTGAATAACTTCACTGTATTGCTTTTATTTAAAAAATTTTAAGTTGATGTATAGTCATTTAACAACAATGTGTTATTTTATGGTGTATAACAAAGTAATTCAGTTATATTGTTTTCCATTATGGTTAATTACAAGATACTGAATATAGTACCCTATGTTATACTGTGGGACCTTGTTTTCTGTTCTAATATATACTTGTATTTGCTAATTCCAAACTCCTAATTTATCCCTCCACCTCCCCACAGTAACCATAAATTTGCTTTCCATATCTGTGAGTCTGTTTCTGTTTTGTAAATAGGTTCATTTGTATCATATTTTAAATTCCACATATAAGTGATACATGATATTTGTCTTTCTTTGCCTGATTTACTTTGTTTAGTATGATTACACCTAGGTTCATCCATGTTGCCACAAATGATGTTATTTCATTCTTTTTTAAGCCTCAGTAATATTCTATTGTGTATACATATCATATTTTCTTTATTCATTCATCTGTTGATGAATATTTAGGTGTCTAATTTGAAAATATACATGCACCTCAATGTTCATAGCAGCGCTATTTACAATAGCCAAGTCACTGAAGCAGCTTGACTGTGTTTCTATTAGAAGACTTCCTTTAGAATAAATCTAAATGGCTTTCTGTCTCTGTACTTTCTACTGACCAGAAGATGCTCTGGGAATTAAGCTTTGTGTTACACTGTAACTTTTAATCAAATTGGTCTTTCAAGTGCAAATGTGTCTCAAGGTTTTTATTTTCATTTTTCTTTTTGTTGTTGTCATTTTTGTAGAACTAACTAATACAAAACACTCCCAGGCCCAGCTATAGGACTCTTTTATAAAGTACATTTTATTTTCATTAGATAAACTCAAAGTTATGTATACCTCAAAACAAGCACACATGCACATATACACATAAAGAGCAAATGAAATAGTCTGCCTTATTTAGCCTTATTAAAAAAAAAAAACCCAATTTTGACACATACATGCTGTAATGCCATGTGAGTTACAAGAGGATATTGTTCAGCCCATTAACCCCTTCCATTCTGGTTCTGAGATTCTGAGACATTACTAAGGATTACTGGTAATTCTATCTCCTATAAAAGTCAAGTACTTGATATTTATGTTTTAAATTTTTCTCAAGATGTAAATGTTATATAAGCCTCAGAGACACTGAGATGAGTGTGATAAAATGTGATTTAAAAATCTCAATAAAGTCACCATTAAAAAACAAAATAAATTTAAAGAAGCATAGAAAAAACTTTAAATGTGACATGATAAAGTATTCTGATGCTTTTAGATAAGGATATTTTTATTTACTTCTTTTGTTTTCATCCTAATATTTTAATAAGACCAATGTTATATCTTAAGTATAAAGTTATTTTAAAATTAATATTCTTTATTTGATAAAAACAAAACATAGTTTTGACAATGGTATCATACCAAAAGAGGTCAACCTCAGAGGAAAAATATTTCACATTTCAGAGTTTTGAGGTGCTTATTTTTATTATAACTGACTTCATTCACTGACTTGTCAAAAGTCAATTCAAGCTAAGTGCTGCAAGGAAAATGATACTGCATGGATTTATTTTTTAGAAATAGTGATTAAATATTTAATAGCATCTGAAAACTGCCATCACAATAGGATTCTTATAGCAAGATTAATCTGAGATTGGAGTACAATATGCCTGAACACAGTTCTTCAATAATAATAAAAAAAATTATTTGTATTGTGATTAGAGAATCATTCTGCTGGGTTAAATCTGCAGTCAGTCGGTAAGTTCAGTCACTCAGTGGTGTCCAACTCTTTGTTTCCCCACGGACTGAAGCACACCAGGCCTTCCTGTCCACCACCAACTCCCAGAGCCTGCTCAAACTCATGTCCATCAATCAGTGATGCTATCCAACCATCTCATCCTCCATCTTCCCCTTCTCCTCCTGTCTTCAGTCTTTCAAGCATCAGTGTCTTTTCCAATGAGTCAGTTCTTCACACCAGGTAGCCAAAGTATTGGAGCTTCAGCTTCAGCATCAGTCTTTCCAATGAATATTCAGGACTGGTTTCCTTTTGGATTGACTGGTCTGATCTCCTTGCAGTCCAAGGGACTCTCAAGAGTCTCCAATACAACAGTTCAAAAGCATCAGTTCTTCAGCATTCAGCTTTCTTTATGGTCCAGCTCTCACATTCACACATGATTACTGGAAAACCACAGCTTTGACTAGACAGACCTTTTTCGACAAAGTAATGTCTGCAGTTCAGAAGCTCATAGGCTGTTTTGTTGTGTAGTTAAAATGAATATACTTTGTCTTTGAAAGTAAACTTTCTAAATTTTTGAAACTCACCATTTCAATTTGCTCAGTTCTATTTCTTTTGATCAATTTTGAGGAGGCTCAAGGTGAGTGTTATCAAGAATAGACTCACATGAAGCATTGCCTCTAGGGACTTAAAAACATAGAAAGACACTGAAGAAAGACATATTTAAGATATTTTATTGACTTCATCTTGTTACATTATTAGGAATTTTCAGGTTCATTCCTGACTGTGATTCTTACACAAAGATTTCATAAGCCAGACTTCACCTCCTCAGTACACTGCCATTCTGTTCCAACAAAATATAAGTTATACGACTTGAGATTGAGGATGGCGATGAGGGTACCCGGAGAGAATATTATCAGTAAAGGAGACAAATCAGCTACTAAAATTCTACCTTTTTGTTCCAAGAACAATCCTTTAAAAGTCTTCTTAGATCTAGACATTTAAAAAAATTGTTATTGATATATATATTCACAAATCCATGGAAATCTAGGCTTTACTATGTACCTTCAGTCTTTAGAACTTTCCTCTTTATCAGTATTGTTAGTTCAGGAGGCAAATGTAAAGGCTGCATACACCAAATACATGACCTGTGGACTTTGATAATTCAGACATTTCCCCAGGTAAATCAGTTCTCTCGGTAAGGAATGATGACTACACATTACCTAATTCTCTACATAAATGACCCCTATTCTCTATGTCCATATCCCATAGAAGTAGCCTGCCAGGCTTTTCTGTCTATGAAATTCTCCAGGCAAGTATACTGGAGTGGGTAGACATTCCCTTCTCCAGGGAATCTTTCAAACCCAGGATCAGAATCCAGGTCTCCTGCATTGCAGGCAGATCCTTTACCAACTGAAATACCACAGAGTCCCATGAAGAATCCTAATATTTCCCTAAATTCAGCAAATCTATTTTAAAAATCTTATCTCTTATATTTCGGTCCTTTTACAAAACCTGTACTGCTCTGCCTTATAAAGAAATTCCAATCTATTAAAAATCAACACCATATATAAGGCAGAATATAAGAAGACATGGCAAGAATACACGGAAGAACTGTACAAAAAAGATCTACACGACCCAGATAATCATGATGATGTGATCACTAATCTAGAGCCAGACATCTTGGAATGTGAAGTCAACTGGGCCTTAGAAAGCATCACTATGAACAAAGCTACTGGAGATGATGGAATTCCAGTGGAGCTATTTCAGATCTTGAAAGATGATGCTGTGAAAGTGCTGCATTCAATATTTGAGCAAATTTGGAAAACTCAGCAGTGGTCACAGGACTGGAAAAGGTCAGTTTTCATTCCAATGCCAAAGAAAGTCAATGCAAAAGAATGCTCAAACTACCTCACAATTGCACTCATCTCACATGCTAGTAACGTAATACTCAAAATTCTCCAAGCCAGGCTTCAGCAATACGTGAACCGTGAACTCCTGGTGTTCAAGCTGGTTTTAGAAAAGGAAGAAGAACCAGAGATCAAATTGCCAACATCTGCTGGATCATGGAAAAGCAAGAGAGTTTCAGAAAAACATCTACTTCTGCTTTATTGACTATGCCAAAGTCTTTGACTGTGTGGATCACAATAAACTGTGGAAAATTCTGAAAGAGATGGGAATACCAGACCACCTAACCTGCCTCTTGAGAAATCTGTATGCAGGTCAGAAACCAACAGTTAGAACTAGACATGGAACAACAGACTGGTTCAAATAGGAAAAGGAGTACATCAAAGCTATATAGTGTCACCCTGCTTACTTAACTTATATGCAGAGTATATCATGAGAAACACTGGACTGGAAGAAACACAACATGGAATCAAGATTGCCAGAAGAAATATCAGTAACTTTAGATATGCAGATGACACCATCTTTATGGCAGAAAGTGAAGAGGAGCTAAAAAGTCTCTTTATGAAAGTGAGAGAAGAGAGTTAAAAAGTTGGCTTAAAGCTCAACATTCAGAAAACAAAGATCATGGCATCTGGTCCCATCACTTCATGGGAAATAGATGGAGAAACAGTGGAAACAGTGTCAGACTTTATTTCTTTGGGCTCCAAAATCACTGCAGATGGTGACTGCAGCCATGGAATTAAAAGACACTTAGTCCTTGGAAGAAAAGTTATGACCAACCTATATAGTATATTCAAAAGCAGAGACATTACTTTGCCAACAAAGGTCCATCTAGTCAAGGCTATGATTTTTCCTGTGGTCATGTATGGATGTGAAAGTTGGACTGTGAAGAAGGCTGAGTGTTGAAGAATTGATGCTTTTGAACTGTGGTGTTGGAGAAGACTCTTGAGAGTCCCTTGGACTGCAAGGAGATCCAACCAGTCCATTTGAAGGAGATCAGCCTTGGAATTGCTTTGGAAGGAATGACGCTAAAGCTGAAACTCCAGTACTTTGGCCACCTCATGCAAAGAGTTGACTCATTGGAAAAGACTCTGATGCTGGGAAGGATTGGGGATAGGAGAAGGGGACGACAGAGGATGAGATGGCGGATGGCATCATGGACTCGATGAACGTGAGTCTGAATGAACTCCAGGAGACGGTGTAGGACAGGGAGGCCTGGTGTGCTATGATTCATGGGGTTGCAAAGAGTCGGACACGCCTGAGTGACTGAACTGAACTGATTGGGTTATGTGCATTTGTTCAACAAAGTAAGGTGTTGTCTTCTTAGGTTTCAATGTTATTATGGATATGCCTTCATTGGTATTTGCAATATTGAAGCTGTTTTAGGAGACATTTGTCAGGTAACAATTTAATCTTACATATTCAATTTGAAAATAATATATTTTAGGATTATGATAAACTTTTGGTATTTGAAATATAATTATGCCTATAGCATTCCCCTGCTTAAAATATTTAAATGACCTCATTGCTCATAATATAAAGTTAAAAGTTGGTTTACAATTGTGATTCTCAAAATGTGTTTTTCTCAAAATCTTTTCAGTAGATTTGAGTAGTCAAACCGATTTTTATAATTATGCAAAGACAGTATTTGCCCCTTTTATTGACCTTACATTTACAGTCATGCTTCAACAACCTGGACATGTAAAATCCGTCTGCCTTAGCATGAATTCCAACAGCACTGACAAACTAGAGTAAGCAATCAATGAATTCTTCATGACATGAACTTGCCAAAAAGTTTTTAAAAGCATCAAATTTCACTTCAGAATGTACTTAACAAAGTAGTAAATTTATTAATTTACCTAATCTCAGTGCTTGAGTATATGTCATTTCTTATGAGATGACTTCCCAGACAGCTCAGCTGGTAAAGATTTTGCCTGCAATGCAGGAGACCCCAGTTCGATCGGGGATGGATCAGGAAGATCCACTGGAGAAGAGACAGTCTAGCCACTCCAGTATTCTTGAGCTTCCCTTGTGGCTCAGCTGGTAAAGAATCCGCCTGCAACTTGGGAGACCTGAGTTCAAACCCTGGGTTGGGAAGATCTGCTGTAGGGAAAGGCTAGTCACTGCACTATTCTGGCCTGGAGAATTCCATGAACAGTATAGTCCTGCTGCTGCTGCTGCTAAGTCGCTTCAGTCGTGTCCGATTCTGTGCGACCCCATGGACGGCAGCCCACCAGGCTCCCCCGTCCCTGGGATTCTCCAGGCAAGAACACTGGAGTGGGTTGCCATTTCTTTCTCCAATGCATAAAAGTGAAAAGTGAAAGTGAAATTGCTCAATCGTGTCTGACTAGTAGCGACCCCATGGAGTGCAGCCTACTAGGCTCCTCTGTCCATGGGATTTTCCAGGCAAGAGTACTGGAGTGGGGTGCCATTGCCTTCTCCTCAGTATAGTCCATGGGGTTGCAAACAGTCGGATACAACTGAGTAATTTTCACTTTCACATAGAAGTTCATATAAAGTAGTTCTAAAGGATACCAAAATGTGATACCATAGCTTTTGTAGTGAATTAATGGCTTTAAAAATGTAACAAACACACTATTTTTATGTAGCTTTTTAATGAAACATCTTTTTACTTGGATGAATGACTAAGAGGAAAAGCTATCATTATTTAATCCTGAGTAGGATTCTAAAAAATGGCAAGGGTGCTTTCAAAAATATATAAGCAAAGCTACCATTTCAAGGAAGGCAACTGACAATATGTTCCCAATGATAGAATTTGGGTTTTGGAAAACGTATCTATCACAAGCTTAATACTTTTTAAATAATAAAGACTGTTCTATGAAGCTTGGTGATGTTATTAATGATATATTTAAAAAAAAATATTGTGTAGTAAAATGAGTCTCCATGAAAGAGCTGCATAATGAGTCAGTTAACCAATGTTTTCCAAATAACCAACATGCAATGTTATGAAATTATGTGTGGGCCAAAGATTAGATTAATTCAAGAAGTAAGACAGAAATATATTTTAATGTAACCTTGCAGAAAGTTAATTTATATGATTTTAGGTTTTATATTGCAACTCACTTTTATGAAATTACTAATCAAATTTTGTATCAAAGATCCACAATTATTTGAAATATCTATTGAAATACTCTTTTATTTCCCAGCTACAAATCTATGTGAGATCAAATTCTGTTTAAGTATATCAACCAAGAAATATAAATAAACAAAATGCAGAAGATTACGTGATCATGTAGTTGTTTTCTCTATTAAGCCAAAAATCTCAAAGAGATTTTTAAAATGTAATACAATGTCATTCCTTAAACTAAGTTTTGGATTTGGAAAATACAATTGTTCTCATAAAATTATTATTTATGCTAACTCTGCTGTGTTTATTATTGTTACTTTAAAATGAACTATTTGTAACTCAAGACTTAATTTCTAATATAACAATACTTAGAGATACAGTCCACATAATTAAAAGCTGTCGGGGTGCTCAGTGATCTTTAACATTTCAAATAGTCAAAGATTAATATGTTTTTGAGTAAAAAAATGTAATATTTCATCCATATCTATTTTTCCAGCCTTATTTACCACCATTATCATCTCTCTAAAAATATAAAATATCAGTTTTCATACTAATGAAGCAAACAAGTTTCCCTCTGCTTCAAATATTTTACTAGATTTTCTTGCCTTTTAAATGTGGGACTGAGTAAATCATGAGTAATGTCCTGGTCTATTGCTCATTTCTATAGTTCATTTAATATAGCACAGTGGTAGTATGAGTATATATTTGGGATCTATGGAAGTGTTGAGAGCATAGATATCTACTATTCTTATTTTTCTTTAATAAACATTTGGGATTGATTGAGGGAGGGTAATGGAAATGAATGGTTGGCTTAATTAAAAAAATAAAGTGTGATTTGATTTATCTATATGAGACTACACTTCTCAAAAAGCATAGAGACAATCAACAGAATGTATCTTATGAATTTTCATGGAAACTAGAACTAGTCGGTTTGTAAAGCGCTTAATACTATATCTAGAAGGTTGAAAATGACTTTTAATAATGGCAAAAAATATCTATGCAGAGGTAAAATTTTATGATAATAAACAAAACAGATGTCTGAAAACTTTTAGGAGTGAAACAGCTGAAAAGTTCAGAAGCCAAGTTCAAATCATCCTATACCTATATATCTATGCACAGAGATCATAAGAACCTGTAATTTACAAAAATTGCCAAAAAGTCATACTGTAGATATTATCACACTTAATGGAATAGAAACCATGATTATGGAAAGGAAAGAGTATGCCTTATCCACAGGAAATGTCTAAAATATAAACGATATTAACAGACTAATAAATACTCTATATGTATAGAAATACAACTGATACAGGAAACTGATGAACATTTCAGTGTGAGGATAAATTAAAGGCTAGATGTGTTATTTTGATGGATAATTTGGAATATTGGAGATTTTTTTAAAAAGAATAATTAAACTAAGAGTGATCCAACAGAGCAAGTTTATTTAATTACAGTAACTTTCGAACAATGACTTTGAAATAAACTAAATTTTATAGGAACAAATGAAAAAATATTTATAAGTATTTCCATTATAATGTAATTATGAATATCAAGATGATTTTTCTCCCATTCTTAATTGAAATACAGGCTTCTATGTCAACCCATCAGTCCTTTAAATAGTTCACTATCATATAAAAGATATTTCAAGAGTAAAAATTATCAAACACCATAACAATCAGATACAGTATATGCCAGATAATATATTAGATTGGCTTCAGTCTATCTGTTTCCAATGGAAAAGAATCTGTGGGTACAGAATTATTTTGCACAAGATACTTTGCATTTGTATTTTACCTATTTGTAAATCTTTATCTTTTAATTAATTTATTTTTTAATTGAAGGATAATTACTTCACAGAATTTTGTTTCAAATAATTTCAATCATTATTAGAAACTATGGGAATTATAAAAATGTAAGGAAAACTCACCATCAGTTCTACCATCTACTAAATAGTAACACTAAACATATTTGTTTTTAATATTTCCTCTTTTTAAACTCACTAAATTTTAGCTAAAACTTACTATTTTATATTTATTTACTTATTATTTTGATATATGTTTAGACTTAATGAGGAGTTTCAAAAGAACTACAGAGAATTTCAGTATACACTTCATTCTAAATTCCTCTAAGGATAACATCTTACATAACCATGGTACAATGATCAACAGTATGAAACTGATGGTGTTTTCATGCTGTTAACTAAATTGTAGAATTGATTCAGATATCATCAATTTTTCTGATAATGTCCTATTACAGTTCCAGAATTTTATCTAGGATACATTATATTTATTTGTTATTTCTTCTTAATCTTCTACAGCTTATAATATGCCTCAATCTTCTTGACACTTTTGAAGACTACTGTTTAAATAATTTGAATAATGTCTCTCAATTTGGTTTCATCTGATGTTTTATCATAATTAGATTATGCTATAAATTATTGGGAAAATAATCATGGATACATTTGAACAAAATTGAAAGCATGCCCTTAATTTTGAAACTTGAT
Organism: Nanger dama; assembly: GCA_917880005.1. Classification (NCBI taxonomy): domain Eukaryota; kingdom Metazoa; phylum Chordata; class Mammalia; order Artiodactyla; family Bovidae; genus Nanger; species Nanger dama. The sequence continues at coordinate 19,401,312 of CAKJTW010000025.1, read as the reverse complement.
TTTCTCAATATATTATGTCATATGCTTTTGGTCATATCAGTGACAATTTTCATGGACATTCTTTTCTCATTGAGGAAATTATAAGGAAGTAATCAAATCGGTTCAGTTCAGTCACTCAGTCTGCAATCCAATGGACTGCAGCATGCCAGGCCTCCTTGCAGCATGCCAGGCCTCCTTGTCTATCACCAACTTCCGGAGTTTACTCAAACTCATGTCCATTGACTTGGTAATGCCATTCATCCATTTCATCCTCTGTCGTCCCCTTTTCCTCCCACCTTCAATCTTTCCCATCATCAGGGTCTTTTCAAGGAATAAGTTCTTCACATCATTGGGTCAAAGTACTGGAGTTTCAGCTTCAGCATCAGTTCGTCCAGTGAATATTCAGGAATGATTTCCTTTAAGATGGACTGGTTGGATCTCCTTACAGTCCAAGGGACTCTCAAGAGTCTTCTCCAAAACCACAGTTCAAAATAATCAATTCTTCAGCACTCAGCTTTCTTTATAGTTCGACTCTCACATCCATACATGACTACTGGAAAAACCAGTTTTGCCTAGATAGATCTTTGTTGGCAAAGTTAGGTCTCTGCTTTTTAATATGCTGTCTAGGTTGATCATAACTTTCCTTCCAATGATTGAGCATCTTTAAATATCATGGCTGCAGTCACCATCTGCAGTGATTTTGGAGCCCCAAAAATAAAGTCTGACATAAGCAGGGTGACAATATACAGTCTTGACATACTCCTTTTCCTATTTGGAACCAGTCTGTTGTTCCATGCCCAGTTCTAACTGTTGCTTCCTGACCTGCATACAGATTTCTCAAGAGGCAGGTCAGGTGGTCTAGTATTCCCATCTCTTTCAGAATTTTCCACAGTTTATTGTGATCCACACAGTCAAAGGTTTAGCATAGTCAATAAAGCAGAAATAGATGTTTTTTTGGAACTCTCTTGCTTTTTTGATTATCCAGTGAATGTTGGCAATTGCATCTCTGGTTCCTCTTTTTCTAAAACCAGCTTGAACATCAGGGAGTTCACGGTTCACGTATTGCTGAAGCCTGGCTTGGAGAATTTTGAGCATTACTTTCCTAGCATGTGAGATGAGTGCAATTGTGAGGTAGTTTGAGCATTCTTTGGCATTGCCTTTCTTTGGCATTGGAATGAAAACTGACCTTTTCCAGTCCTATGGCCACTGCTGGGTTTCCCAAATTTGCTGGCATATTGAGTGCAGCAATTTCACAGCAATATCTCTCAGGATTTGAAATAGCTCAACTGGATTTCCATCATGTCCACTAGCTTTGTTTGTATGATGCTTTCAAAGGCCCACTTGACTTCATATTCCAGGATGTCTGGCTCTAGGTGAATGATCACACCATCGTGATTATCTGGGTCGTGAAGATCTTTTTTGTACAGTTCTTCCATGTATTCTTGCCACCTCTTCTTAATATCTTCTGCTTCTATTAGGTCCATACCATACTATGAATTATCTCTCATTAACTATTTTAATTAATGAAATCAATTGAGACAAGAAAAAAATTGAATTATTCTTTACTAGACTGCCTTCCGTAAACAGAGGAAGAAGAACCAAATCCAGACCATTTGAATTTCTAATTTTATTGTTTTTCCATCACATTTGGACTTTTTTTTTTAAATAATATTGTGACAGTGTTATTTTCTCAGTCGTATCTGAGTCTTTGTGAACCTATGGACTATATAGCCTACCAAGATTCTCTGTCCATGGAATTCTTCAGGTAAGAATACTAGAATGGGTAGCCATTCCCTTTTCTAGGGGATCTTCCCAGCCCAGGGATCTAAATCAGGTCTCCTGCATTGCAGGCAGATCCTTTACCATCTGAGACAATTTGGTATAAATTGGTGATGTAATAAAAATAATTCCAAGTCATAGTTTCTCTTTTTTGAATTTCTATTTTTAATTTCCTCAGGGAAATCAACCCTGAATATTCACTGGAAGGACTGATGCTTAAGCTGAAGCTCCAATCCCTTAGCCCCCTGATGTGCAGGGCTGACCCACTCTTTCCTGATGCTGGGAAAGATTAAGGGCAGGAGAAGAAGGGGGTGACAGATGATGAGATGGTTGGATGGCATCACTGACACAGTGAAAATGAGTTTGAGCAAACTCAGGGAGATCGTGGAGGATAGGCAAATCTGGCATGCTGCAGTCCATGGGGTTACAGAGAGTGGAATATGACTGAGCAACTGAACAACGACAGTTTGCTTGATCTCTTAAACAGCTGAGACAGTTAACATTCTTTTCTTTGGTTCAGAAATTATATTTTTAAGTCTTTGAATACCTATGAATATTTTCTTTTGGTTGTCTTTACATGTAAGAGAATCTTGTATAAGGAAACATTTGAGAGTTAACATCTTTCATCAACATGCTACAGAAACTGCTCTTATGCAATTCAGTATTACTGAGAAGACTGACAAAACCCAGATATTTATCATTATTTCTAGATTACTAAGACAATAAAACATATAACAAATTTTAAAAAGTAGTTTGATGCACAGAGATTTCATGTAATTTTAATAGGCAGTGCAGTCACATTTTCTGTAAAAATATACACAGATATTATTTTCTCTCATGCCCACTTCTATCCATTTGCCAGGTCTCCCTATGTGATCCATAAGTAATCCTTGTTATTCGTTTCTTATGTATCTTTCCAGCATTTTATATGTATATATCATATATGAATTTTCCATATACAGTATGTTTTCTTATTGAATGCCAAATGAAGTCTAGTATTTATACTTTTCTATATCTAACATTTTCATATAAAATAAAATTGCAGATCTTTGCATAGAGTTTCATTATTATTATTTTTATAAATACATTGAAGTCTAATATCTTTTATGTAGACTTCAGAGTCAGGAAAAATTTTAGTAACTATGAAAGGAGTGCATCAAGACTGTATATTGTATGTAACCTTGTTTACTGCCTCATATGCAGAGTACATCACGTGAAATGTCAGGCTGGATGTTTCAGAAGCTGGAATCAAGATTGTCAGGATAAATTCAATGACCTCTGATATGCAGATGATATGCAGTAATACTAATTCACTAGTACTAAAACCTAGACAGCATATTAAAAAGCAGAGACATTACTTTGCTGACAAAAGTCCATAAAGTCAATGCAATAGTTTCTCCAATTATTATGTATGGATGTGAGAGTTGGACTATAAAGAAGGCTGAGCACTGAAGAAATGATGCTTTTGAACTGTGGTGTTGGAGAAGGCTCTTGAGAGTCCCTTGGACTGCAAAGAAATCAAACCAGGCAATCCTAAAGAATTAAACCCTGAATATTCATTGCATGGATTGATGCTGAAGCTGAGGCTACAATCCTTTGGCCACTTGATGCAAAGAGCCAACTCATTGGAAAAGACCCTGATGCTGAGAAAGATTGAAGGCAGGAGAAGAAGGGGGCAACAGAGGATGAGATGGTTGAGTGGCATCACTGTCTCAATGGACATGATTTGAGCAGACTCCAGGAGATGGTGGAAGACAGAGAAGTCTGGCCAGCTGGAGTCCACAGGGTCAAAGAATCAGACATAACTGAGTTAGTGACTAAACAACAACAACAATGGCAGAATGTGAAGAGGAACTAAAAGCCTCATGATGAGAGTGAAAGAGGAGAATGAAAAAGCTGACTTAAAATTCAGCATTCAAAAAACTAAGATTATGGCATCTAATTCCATCACTTTATGGCAAATATATGGGGAAAAAGTGGAAACAGTAACAGATTTTATATTCTTAGGGATCCAAAATTACTGCAGGTGATGATTGCAGCCATGAAATTAAAATGCTTGCTCCTTGGAAGAAAAGCTATGACAAACCTAGACAGTGTCTTAAAAAGCAGAAATATCACTGTTCCCACAAAGTTCTGTATGGTCAAAGCTAAGCTTTTTTCCAGTAATCATGTATGGATGTGAGAACTGGACCATAAAGAAGGCTGAGCACCAAGGAATTGATGCTTTTGAATGTGTGGTGCTGGAGAAAAAACTTGAGTCCCTTGGACTGCAAGGTGATCAAACCAGTCAATCCTAAAGGAAATCCACTCTGAAAATTCTTTGGAAAGGCTAATTCTGAAGCTGCAGTTTCAATTCTTTGGCCACCTAATGTGAAGAGCTGAGTCACTGGAGACCCTGATACTGGGAAAGATTGAGAGCAAAAGAAGGGGGCACCAGAGGATGAGATGGTTTGATGGCATCTCTGACTCAATGGATGTGAAGCTGGGCAAGCTCCCAGAGATAGTGAAGGGCACAGAAGCCTGGCATGCTGTAGTCCATGGGGTTGCAAATAGTCAGACATGACTTAGGGACTGAATAACAACAGTGATGTACATTAGGATAAGAAATCAGATAATTACTAACAATTTATCTTCATCTAAATGAATGTGTAGTGAGAAAATGAAAAATTGTGTGGAGTGAAATTCAGTGAAAATGTTACTCAAGTCATTTCAGACTCTGAGATCCCAGGAACTTGTATCCCACCAGGATCCTCTGTCTATGAAATTCTCCTGGCAAGATTACTGGAGTGGGTAGCCATTCCCTTCTCCAGGGTATTTTCCCAATCCAGAAATAATATTCTGACTTTTGCATCTATCTAATGTCCTTGGCACTTAATTACAAAATGTCATTATTGCACCATAATCATTGCACCTAAAAATTTTTAAAAATAATTCTAAAGGGAGCTGTTGTCCCAGTTGAGAACCACTCTATCATAGAGTAACTAATACTAAAATTTCTGCCTCATGAATGTTTGATAATGAATGAAAACACAAACTTGCCTAAGACTAGAGTTGTTACAAAGAGTAATTGTGATTTGTATCCACCTACCTTTTGATTAGTCTTGTCCATCAATTGAATGACCTCTTGTCATTTGTCCTTTTGTCCATAGAGAGAATGTTAGAGAATACTGTGAATCAGCTAGGTCTTTTCACATATCATTTCTGCAGTTGGACCAATGCTGTGTTTAATGTTGGCTTAAAAATGTCCCATCTGGTACATTCTGAGATTGATCTAGATGGTAAGATGTTACAGTAAATGACCTTCTGACACTCAGATGTTACAATTTCTATTGTGAGATATCCACTAAATATTTATAAAAACCCTTAGGATAACTGAAGAAAACAAATCCCAATTATAATGTACTTCCCATGCTGCTATTTTAAACAATCATTTGCTTTCATAAAGACAACATTTTTGGAGAAATAAAAGGTTTGATGATTTTGGGTTGTCATCCTTTCACTCACATTTCACAACTGATTTTGAGAAATAAAAGGACATGTCATATTAACTTTGCTCGTGTTGAATGATGTAGATTGTAGTTTCCGTAAATAAGCACAGCCCAATTTAAGTCATGCATTCAGTGCTAAAATGTGACATTATATCAAACACTAGACATTTTAATTCATATTTTAGTACTTTCAGGTGGTTGTATAAAAACATTAGTCATCATAAGCTGTTCTGTGCTCAGTAATGTAAGATCACATGCCTCTTCAACTTACCTCTGGAAATCAAGATTCATTCTGCTTAATTTTCTCATCTTGCTGTAAGTTCTGAAAAACAGAAATGCAAGATCATAATTTAATTTCACATCACTTTCTAGTCTTCTAAAATTTTCTTCTTTTGAAATACATATATACAAGTAAATGTATTCTCAACATGAAATCAGTGATTTTAAAAAGTTTGATAAACCAAATAACTGTTGGGTTATTTTATAAACTAACCATATTTTAATTATAAATATATATATGCATTTTGTGAACCTTGACTTTATAAGATATTGATATTTTTATTGGGTTCATTTGTGAGCACCCTGATGGAAATGTTATCTTGTTATATATTAAGAACCTTAAAATGTCTGACTTTTGAATAAAAATATTTGGGAAATATTTTCTTTGCTAATTATTACTGAGGAAACTTGGTTATATTATTTAAACTTGCTACACTTCTATTTTCTCATCAGTAAAGTATAAATACAAGCATCTTTCTAATGAAAAGAATCATCACTAAATATGTAGTTTTTGTGCATATAAACCCTTGGTAAATGCCATTTCTTATAATTAACCACTTCTCTTTTATATAGGGCTTCCGTGGTAGCTCAGACGATAAAGAATCCACCTGCAAATAGGGAGGCCTGGGTTCAATCCCTGGGTAGAGAAGATCTCAAGGGAATGGCTACTCATTTCAATATTCTTGCCTGGAGAATCCCATGTTCAGAGGAGCGTGCTAGGCTACAGTCCCTGGGGTTGCAAAGAGTCAGACATGAATGAGTGACTAACACTTTCATTTCACTTATATGTGATACTATTTTCTTTAACATCAGCCATAATGATTCCTCTGTTCCCACTTTTTCCAAACATTGTCAGTTGATGTCTTTTTATCTTAGGCAGAAAGTGAAATTACTATTGATAAAATTCACAGGAGTCTTAAATGCAGCATATTCAAAACAGATACTTTAGTCCAAATTACTAAAAGGTTTCATGTGAGACCACTGTTGTTAGCAGTGCATACTGAGAAAAACGAATTTTACACATATTCTAAGTTTTTAAGATTTTAGAGAGATTTAATATACAGGTTATCTCCTGAAGAGATAATGAAAATATTCTAGAAACTTAAGGCCTGGGAAGTAAACTGTAACCTAGCTATTGTTTGTGGAGAAGGCAATGGCAACCCATTCCAGCACTCTTGCCTGGAAAATCCCATGGACAGAGAAGCCTGGTAGGCTGGAGTCCATGGGGTCACGAAGAGTAAGACAAGACTGAGCGACTTCACTTTCACTTTTCACTTTCATGCATTGGAGAAGGAAATGGCAACCCACTCCAGTGTTCTTGCCTGAAGAATCCCAGGGATGGCAAAGCCTGGTGGGCTGCCATCTGTGGGGTTGCACAGAGTTGGACAGGACTGAAGTGACTTAGCAGCAGCAGCTATTGATTGAGAAGAAAATCTAACCCTAGCCCTTCTCTTGAAAAGGCTCTGTGCTTTCTTGATTTAACATTCAATTCAGTTCAGTCACTCAGTCGTGTCTGACTCTTTGTGACCCCATGAAGCACAGCACGCCAGGCCTCCCTGTCCATCACCAACTCCCAGAGTTCACACAAACTCATGTCCATTGAGTCCGTGATGCCATCCAGCTATCTCATCCTCTGCCGTCCACTTCTCCTCCTGCTCCCAATTCCTCCCAGCATCAGAGTCTTTTCCAATGAGTCAACTCTTTGCATGTGGTAGCCAAAGTATTGGAGTTTCAGCTTTAGCATCAGTCCTTCCAATGAACACCCAGGTCTGATCTTTAGAATGGACTGTCTGGATCTCCTTGCAGTCCAAGGGACTCTCAAGAATCTCCTCCAGCACCACAGTTCAAAAGCATAAGTTCTTCAGTACTCAGCTTTCTTCACAGTCCAACTCTCACATCCATACATGACCACTGGAAAAACCATAGGCTTGATTTAACATTATGTTGCCACTATTTCAAGTTCTTAATAATTTTTAGCAAGAGTTTCTGTAAATTATGTAGTTGGTCTTGCATATACCAATGAGAACCTACATTCTACAAAATGTGCAAAGATAATGTGACTATCCCAAGCAAAACTTAACATAAAATACATATTTTATGATTCCAATCAGGTAAAATAAAACATACAAAATAAATTAATTCAATTAGAAGTCAGTGGAGATTTTAATACCTAGAATTGGATCATGAGAGATTCTGTGATATAGGTGAATCACATTTCATAACTGTAGTCTCATTGACACTTGTATGTTCACTTCATGAAAATTTATTGAGCCGTATTCAAATACTTATTCACATTGCTTTGTTTATATTGCACTTCATTATAAAAATTAAATGAAGATGACTGAAATCTTGTTGTGTGAAAATAAGCAAATAGAAGAAGGGAGAGGAGGAAGAGGGGGAGTAAAAGATATGAAGAATGAGTTACAAAATTTAAATATAACATAATGATAAGCCAGTCCTTGTTTCATATACTCCTCTCTTTCAGGATGATATAGTGCTCCCAGACTACCAGTTCTTAGTCTCCCTTCCTTGGCAGTGTGTCATCATGATACTCAGGATTGGACATTTATAAATACATGGAGATGTTCTTTGTTTTGTATTTTTAAAATGTTTAATTATCGAGCTAATTTATATATGATATAATTCACCTATTTTACTTTCATAATTCAATAAGTTTTGATGACTGTGTACCACCAGGAAACCATCATCACACTCCCACAACCCCAAAAGTTCTTCAAGCTCCTTTGAAGGAAATTCCTAGCTATCACCACTAGCCTGAGGTAACCACCAATATTTTTTTCTATTATCATTGTTGTATATTTTCAAGAATATGAAATACAAGGACTAATATAGTAGGTATACTTCTGAGTTTGGCTTCTATAACACATCATAAAGCTTTTGAGATTCATCCATGTTTTATATGTATTAATAGGATTTTTTTCCTTTAAGTTGCCAAGTAGTATTTTCATTGTAACAACATGCCAAATGTTGCTTGTCCATTCATTTGTCTGTGGGTGTTTTGGTTATTGCTTTTGGTGATTGTGAATAAAGCTGCTATAACATTAGTCTACAAGTTCTGTGTGGATTTGCATTTTCATTTCCTTTTTGGTAGATACGTAGGACTGTTGTTGCTAGATATACTTAATGAAAGTGTCAAAATGTGATTCAAATTGGTAATACCATATTGTATTCATACTGGGCTGGAGAAGGAAATGGCAACTCACTCCAGTATTCTTCCTGGAAAATTTCATGGACAGAGAATTCTGGTAAGCTACAGTCCACAGGGTCATGAAGAGTTGGACATGACTTATTAAATGAGCACACACACATTCACATTGGAATTCCCAGGTGGCTCAGCTGTAAAGAATCTGCCTACCAATACAGGAGCCGCAAGAGACAAAGACTCAATTCCTGGGTTTAGAAGATCCTCTGGAGGAGGAAATGGCAACCCACTCCAGTATTCTTCTTGGAAGATCTCATGGACAGAGAAGCCTGGCAAGCTGCAGTCTAGGTGGGTCACACAGTCTGGCACCACTGAGCATGCACATATTTTTTATTCACACAAGTAATGTATGGTGGGCTTCCCAAGTGGTGCTAGTGGTAAAAACTTGCCTACCAATGCAGGAGACATAACCGATGCAGGTTTAATCCCTGGGTTGGGAGGATCCCCTGGAGGAGGGCATATCACCCTACTCCAATATTCTTGCCTGGAGAATCCCAAGGACAGAGGAACCTGGTGTGCTACAGTCTATGGAGTCACAAACAGTCTGACACAGAACAGAAGTGACTTAGCACAGCAGGCAAAGTATGAGGATGAGTTATTCCAGATCCTCTATGATACTTATTATTGTTATTATGTTTGATTTTAGCCATTTTAGTTGGTGTGTAGTTGTAACTTCTTGTGATTTTAATTTGCAGTTATCTAATGTCTACCTCCAGAGAAGACAATGGCAACCCACTCCAGTATCCTTGCCTGGAAAATCCCATGGACAGAGGAGCCTGTAGGCTCGAGTCCATGGGGTCATGAAGAGTTAGACACTTTCTGTGAAACTTCACTTTCAATTTTCGCTTTCATGCATTGGAGAAGGAAATGGCAACCCATTCCAGTGTTCTTGATTGGAGAATCCCAGGGACCGTGGAGCCTGGTGGGCTGCCTTCTGTAGGGCCCACACAGAGTCGGACACAACTGAAGCAACTTAGCAGAAGCAGCAGCAATGTCTACCTCTGTTTTATTGACTACATTAAAGCCTTTCACTGTGTGGGTCTTAACAGACTATGGAAAGCTCTTAAAGAGATGGGAATACCACACCATTTTACCTGTCTCCTGAGAAACCTGTATGTGGGTCAAGAAGCAACAGTTAGATCCATATATGGAACAACTGATTGGTTCAAGATGGAGAAAGAAGCATGGCAGAGTTGTCTGCTGTGACCCTGTTTTTTTCACCTAGTCACTGAGTACATCATGAGAAATGCCAGACTCTATGAGTTACAAGCTGGAATCAAGATAGGCAGGAGAAACAGCAACAACCTCAGTGGATAATACCACTCTAATGACTGGATGCAAAGAAGGACAAAGAGCCTGTTGATGAGGGTGAAGGAGGAGAATGAAAGAGCCAGCTTAAAACTAAATATAAAAAAAAAAAAAAAAACAAAACTAAGATCATGGCATTAGGCCCCATTGCTGCTGCTGCTGCTGCTGCTGCTAAGTCGCTTTAATCGTGTCCGACTCTGTGCGACCCCATAGATAGCAGCCCACCAGGATCCTCCATCCCTGGGATTCTCCAGACAAGAACACTGGAGTGGGTTGCCATTTCCTTCTCCAATGCATGAAAGTGAAAGAAAATGAAGTCGCTCACTTGTGTCTGACCCTTCGCGACCCCATGGACTCCAGCCTACCAGGCTCCTCTGTCCATGGGATTTTCCAGGCAAGAGTACTGGAGTGGGGTGCCATTGCCTTCTTCATCAGACCCCATCACTGCATGCCAAATAGAAGGGGAAAGTGGAAGTAGTGACAGATTTGCTCTTCTTGGGCTCGCTAATTATTGTGGATGGTGACTGCAGCCATGAAATCAGAAGATGATTGCTTCTTAGCAGGAAAGCTGTAACAAAACTAGACAGAGTGTTGAAAAGCAGAGACATTACTCTGTTGATAAAGGTCCCTATAGTCAAGGCTATAGACTTCCCAGTGGTCATGGATGAGTGTGAGAGCTGGACCATAAAGAAGGAAGAACACCAAAGAACTGACGCATTCAAACTGTGGTGCCAAAGAAGACTCTTGAAAGTCCCTTGGACAGCAAGGGAATCAAACCAGTCAATGAGAAGGGAAATCAACCCTGAATACTCGTTGGAAGGACTGATGCTGAGGCTGAGTCTCCAGTATTTTGGTCATCTAATGCAAAAAGATGACTCATTGGAAAAGTCCCTGATGCTCCAAAAGATTGAGGGCAAAAGGAGAAGAGAGCATCAGAAGATGAGCTGGCTGGATGGCATCACTGATGCAAGGGACAGGAACTTGGGTGAACTTCATGAGATGATGAGAGATAGGGCGGTCTGGCATGCTTCAGTCTATGGGGTGGCAAAGAGTCAGACATGACTGGGTGGCTGAACAATGATGACTACATTTTAGATACCCTCTTTAGATATATTTTAATGTGCTTATTATTCATATATCTTCATTGAAAAGTTCCTTTTAAATGTTTCTCTTATTAAAAAAAATGATGATTTGACTTATTTTCAGTTGCAAGAGTTCTTTATGTATTCTAGATATAAGACCCCTCCCAAATACATGTTTTGTTAATACTGTCACCAGTCTGTGGTTCACCTTTTCATTTCTTCTTTCTTTCTTTTTTCTTATCTTTCAAATAGGAAAACAAATGTTTATTGATAATGCTCAGTTTATAACATTGCTTTTTAACAGTTCTTTTTAAATCATATCTAAGAAATCTTCCCCAACACAAAGACAAAAAGATTGTATCCACCATATTTTGGAAAATTTTTATACCTTCAATTCAGTTCAGTTCCTCAGTTGTGTCTGACTCTTTGAGACCCCCATGAACCACAGCACACCAAGCCTCCCTGTCCATCACCAACTCCCGGAGTCCAATCGACCCATGTCCACTGAGTTGGTAATGCCATCCAACCATCTCATCCTCTGTCGCCCCCTTCTCTTCCTGCCCCCAACCTTCCCCAGCATCAGGATCTTTTCCAACAAGTCACCTCTTCACATCAGGTGGTCAAACTATTGGAGTTTCACCTTCAACATCAGTCCTTCCAATGAACACCAGGAATGATCTCATTTGGGATGGACTGGTTAGATCTCCTTGCAGTCCAAGGTACTCTCAAGAGTTTTCTTCAACACCAATGAGATAAGTTTTGAGGCTTATTTATTTTCAAATGAACATGCAGTTATTTTAGCACAGTTTCTTGAAAAGATGATCAATACCATACTTGTGGAAGATCAGTTAATCAGCCAATCTCTGGCCCTGACCTTGTCTCCCTTTATAGTCCTATAAGAATAAGTTTTTGTGTTTTATTATTCCACTATGAGCTTAGACCCTGCCAACTTTCCCCCATACCTCCTCACACACACACACTCTGTTTTCCTCCTCTTCAATGAGTGCTTCCAAAAAACTTAACTGGGGCCCCAATATAAATCACACCCTCCACTTCTCTCCCTCCATCACCTAACTTCACTTCAGTTCGGTCACTCAGTCATGTCCAACTCTTGCCACCCCATAGACTGCAGCATGCCAGGCTTCCCTGTCCATCACCAACTCCTGGAGCTTTCTCCAGTTCGTGTCCATTGAGTTGGGGATGCTATCCATCCATTTCATCCTCTGTGTTCCCCTTCTCCTTCTGCTTTCAATCTTTCTCAGCATCAGGGTCTTTACCAATGAGCTAGTTCTTTGCATCAAGTGGCCAAAGTATTGCAGCTTCCTCTTCAGTATCAGTCTTTCCAGAGAATATTCATGACTAATCTCCTTTAGAATAACTAGTTCGATCTCCTTGCCATCCAGGAGACTCTCAAGAATCTTCTCCTATACCACAGCTCAAAATGCAAATTCTTCAGTGCTCAGCTTTCTTTATGGTCCAACTCACATCCATACACGACTACTGGAAAAAACATAGTTTTGACTAGACAGATATTTGTCAGAAAACTAATGTCTCTGCTTTTTAATATGCCATCTTGTTTTGTCATAATTTTCTTCCAAGGAGCAAGCATCTTTTAATTTCATGGCTGCAGTCACCCTCTGCAGTGATTTTCAAGCCCAAGAAAATAAAGCCCGTCACTGATTCCATTGTCTCTCCATCTGTTTGCCATGGAGTGATGGGACCAGATGCCATGATCTTCATTTCCTGAATGTTGAGTTTCAAACAAGCTTTTTCATTCTCCTCTTTCACTTTCATCAAGAGGCTCTTGAGTTCCTCTCTGCTTTCTGCCATAAGGGTGGTGTCAGCTGCATATCTGAAGTTATTGATATTTCTCCCAGCAGTCATGATCCTAGTTTGTACTTCATCTAGTCCAGCATTTTGCATGATGTACTCTGCATATAAATCAAATAAGCAGGGTGACACCTTGAAATACTCCTTTCCCAGTTTGGAACCAGTCTGTTGTTCCATGTCTGGTTCTAACTGTTACTTCTTGACCTGCATACACATTTCTTAGGAGGCAGGTAGGTGGTCTGGTATTCCCATCTCTTTAAGAATTATCCACAGTTTGTTGTGATCCACACAGTCAAAGGTTTTGACATAGTCGATAAAGCAGAAATAGATTTTTTTTTTTTCTGGATATCTCTTGCTTTTTCTATGATCCAAATGGATATCGGTAATTTGATCTGTGGTTCCTCTGTCATTTTTAAATCCAGCTGGCACATCTCGAAGTTCTTATTTCACATACTGTTGAAGCCTCGCTTGTTAAATTTTGAGCATTACTTTTCTGGCATATGAGATGATTACAATTTTTCAGTATCTTGAACATTATTTGGCATTACCTTTCCTTGGGATTGGAATGAAAACTGACCTTTTGCAGTCCTGTGGCCAGTGCTGAGTTTTCCAAATTTGCTGGCATATTGAGTGCAGCACTTGCACAGCATTATGCTTGAGGACTTGAAATAGTTCAGCTGGAATTCCATCACCTTCACTAACTTTGTTCCTTGCTGGCCCACTTGACTTCACACTCCAGGGTGTCTGGCTCTAGGTGAGCGATCATACCATCGTGGTTGTCTGGCTCTTTAAGATCTTTTTTGCATAGTTCTGTGTATTCTTGTCATCTTTCCTTAATCTAATTTCTGTCCTCAATTGTGTCCATCTTTGCATGAAATTTTCCCTTGGCACCTCTAATTTTCTTGAAAAGATCTCTAATCTTTCACATTCCATTCTTGTCCTCTCTTTCTTTGCACCTAGCTTCGTCCTCCAAAAAGAGGAAGAAACAGTACATGAATTATGATAAGCTCAGTCATTTCTACCCTGGTGATCCACTTGCCCCTCCTTCAGGCAGAAGCTGGCCCAATTTATCTTTTAAGTCTAAGCCATGTACTCTATCTTCAAGAATGTATTTGTTTTGGAAACACTCCATTTCTGTACCCTCCCATATATCTGCTGCTGTGCCAAAATGCCCAAGATTACTGAGAAGGACTAAAGTGAAATCAGTGGTCAGCTGACATGAGCCTAATTATAGCCAACACACGTATGTATATAAAGAATAGAGGTACACAGTATCACTGCCAGGATTTCAGGAATTACATCCTACAGTATTAATCTAACTGGTGACTGAGGTTGCAGTAACTGCCCAGTGAGAACTGCAGCATCAAAGATGTGCTCAAGAAAGGGGCATTCTGGAATTTTCTGATGTTTGTCCACAAGCCTTGCTCTGGACAGCATGGAAATGGGATGGAATCAGGTCCCCTGCTGCCCTTGCTGTCCTATGAGAAGATCTAATCCCTCCTCACCTTCTTCCCAATCTTTTGGACAGCTTAAATTTCATGGAAAATTAAGGAGTATTTTGGATCCATACCCGTCTCGATCTTGAGCCCTGGGCCAGGCCCCTCAAAAAATGTTTCAGGGTATGATGGGCAGGTGTTTGGTAGGTGGGCATAAGGCTTTGCTTACTTCCAACTATCCCATTACAGCTTCAACATAATAACAACTCTAGTCACTAGCTGCACTCTCCATGGTCTTTGCACCACCCAGGGTGGTATACTGGGGTTGCCCAATACTTACATGTCTCTCTTTCTCCACTACTGTGGAGAAAGAATACCAGAGTCAGACTTTATATTTTTGGGCTCCAAAATCACTGCAGATGGTGACTGCAGCCATGAAATTAGAAGATGCTTACTCCTTGGAAGAAAAGTTATGACCAACCTAGATAGAATATTCAAAAGCAGAGACATTACTTTGCTGACTAAGGTCCATCTAGTCAAGGCTATGGTTTTTCCTGTGGTCAAGTATGGATGTGAGAGTTGGACTGTGAAGAAAGCTGAGCGCTGAAGAATTGATGCTTTTAAACTGTGGTGTTGGAGAAGACTCTTGAGAGTCCCTTGGACTGCAAGGAGATCCAACCAGTCCATTCTGAAGGAGATCAGCCTTGGGATTTCTTTGGATGGAATGATGCTAAAGCTGAAACTCCAGTACTTTGGCCACCTCATGAGAAGAGTTGACTCATTGGAAAAGACTCTGATGCTGGGAGGGATTGGGGGCAGAAGAAGGGGACGACTGAGGATGAGATGGCTGGATGGCATCATGGACTCGATGGATGTGAGTCTGAGTGAACCCCGAGAGATGGTGATAAACAGGGAGGCCTGGCATGTTGCAATTCATGGGGTCGCAAAGAACTGGACACGACTGATCGACTGAACTGAACTGAACTGAACTGCCCCTCAATAAAAGCATCTGTGAATTAGCCATTCTCACACCTCACCAGGGAAATGTTTACTCCCAAACCCAGTTGACTGATATCCTGCAGTATTATGTAACAGCTCCCCAAGGAGGGCACAGTCCCCTGTTCCATCCCTTTCCCACTGATCCAAGTCCTTGACTAAGGGTTTGTGGACAAGAATATCAAAGTCAATACAATGTCTACAGACATGGCACTCTCAAAATCAAGCAGCAAACAGGCCAAACATCTAAAATACTTATTGGGTTAAAACATGGCCAAGATTCTGTCCCAGGTGGATAAACCCTAGACTTTGATGGACAGCCATTCATCTTCTTAAAGCCCAGGAGGCTAGGGTGGAAAGAGGAAGATGGTATGAATACCTCTTCTTGTTTTCTTCCCACGTTGATCTTCCTCAACTCATCCATGTACCTCTCTGTTCATGATCATCTATCACCAACTCTCCCTGAACCTAGGCTGAGTGAAGGAAAATCTAATTGAACTCCTTATTACAACAAATTAACTGGGAAGATAGAAATA
Organism: Nanger dama; assembly: GCA_917880005.1. Taxonomy (NCBI): domain Eukaryota; kingdom Metazoa; phylum Chordata; class Mammalia; order Artiodactyla; family Bovidae; genus Nanger; species Nanger dama. The sequence continues at coordinate 19,385,376 of CAKJTW010000025.1, read as the reverse complement.
GGACTTATTTTTTGGAAGGTGGGTAGTGTTAGAAAGCTGAGAAATTAAGACTGGTTTACATATTGTCTTTGTGGTTGTGAGGAAAATAACAATAAAAGAACTTACATCAAAAACAAATATCAGTGATCTTATATGTGTAAATCTGTTCCCAATCTATTATTTCATTTATCTATATATCTCATTTTACCCCTAACCTAACATTTTACTGATTCACTTCAGTTCAGTCACTCAGTCATGTCCGACTTCTTGTGACCCCATGAACTGCAGCACGCCAGGCCTCCCTGTCCATCACCAACTCCTGGAGTCCACTCAGACTCACATTCATCGAGTCAGTGATGCTATCCAGCTGTCTCATCCTCTGTCGTCCCCTTCTCCTCCTTCCCCCAATCCCTCCCAGCATCAGAGTCTTTTCCAGTGAGTCAACTCTTCACATCAGATGGCCTAAGTACTGGAGTTTCAGCTTTAGCATCATTCCTTCTAAGGAAATCCCAGGGCTGATCTCCTTTAGAATGGACTGGTTGAATCTCCTTGCAGTCCAAGGGACTCTCAGGAGTCTTCTCCAACACCACAGTTAAGTTTGCCATTAACTGTGGGTTGTTCATGGATGACCCCTACTGGGTTGTGAAAATATTCTGATATTCCTAGTTTGCTGACAGTTTTTGTTATGAAATGGTAAAAACTGTCAGATATTTCATAAATATTAATTAAGAAAATAATTTGGTTTTCCATTTATTTTCTTAATGTAGTGAATCATATTGCTTGATTTTCTAATGGCAAACCAATTTCTAATTCTGAGTAAATCACACTTAGTCATGAAGTTTTTTCTTTTTGTATATTTCTGGATAGGATTTACTAATGTTTGTTAATGATTTTGCACCTATATTTTTGAGGATTACTGATTACCACTAGTCTTTTCTTTTGTAATGTTTTAGTACCAGGTTAATGTTGACCTTATAAAATAAGTTGGGGATGGTTGCTCTCAGGAAAAAAATCATGTAAAATTTTACTATTTCATCATAAGGCATTAAATAGAAACCACCAGTAAAGAAATCTAGATTTTATGCTTTGGGGGAAAACTTATTGTTCCTTTATTTCATTTTTTTAATCACATAAGGTTTTTCACATTATTTTTGAGCAAGCCTTGGTTGCTTGTATTTTTAAAATAATTTTTAAATATCATCTACATTGTATAATATATAGATATGGCTTTTAAATAATATTCTTTTATTATATTTCTAATGTCACTGTTCTATATAGTGATATCTCATTTTTTTATTTCTGTTTTAGTAACTTATGCCTTTACTTTTTTTTTCTTTATCACTTTGCTTAGATATTTGTCAATTTCAGTGACCAGTTCAATAACTGCTACTTAGCATCAATGGTTTTCTCTATTATTTTTCTATTCCATTGATTTCTGTTTACATTTTTATTATTATTTTCATTCTGCTTACTTTCTGTTCACTTTGCTTTCTTTGCCTAGATTCTCATGACTTTGGACTTTTCTTCTTCACTATTAGCATTCAATACTATAAATGTCCCTTTAAGCATTTCTTTAACTATTGCCCACATATTTCTATATCTTCTATTTTCATCTTAATTCACTTCAAATAATTTTAACTTCCTTTAGATCTCTTCTTTGATTAATATCATTTATAAAAATGTTATTAAATTTTCAATAATGTAAGAAAATTTCTAGTTATCCTTCTGCTATCAGCTTCTAGCTTAATGACATTTTTCCAGATAGTATATATAATTTCAATATTTTTAACTCTTGAGATTTATTTTTATGGGCCAGAATATTATCTGTCTTCACGAGTTATCCATATGTTCTTGAAAAAATATGTATCCTGTTGATGTTGTGATTTCTATAAATGTTGAGTGGGTTGATTTGTTCCTAGCATTATTCAAGTCCACTAAATCTTTAATGACTTTTTTGTCTATTCTTCTATCAATAAAAGAGAACCACAGAAATGTGTTCCAAATTTCTATTTAATGTCTTTTCCTCTGCCTAGAGAGCTTCTGTTAACATCAAGTACATATCTGTCGTCAATTCATTCTTTCATCTTTTGCGTGTCTTATGGATTTTTATTCTACCTTAATATTTGAAAGACTTTTTCTCTGGTTTTCCGTTCTAAGTTGAGTGTGTGTGTGTGTGTGTGTGTGTGTTTTCCTCCCATGGTTAACTTTAGACTTTACAGATCCAATTTTCTTGTCAAGTTGCTTGCAGATGTTTTCACAAGAGTGTTAAATTTTAGATTGTTGAGTCAATTTTAGGTTTTCTTGCATTCCTTCATTGTGCATTGGATTTTGATCTGGCACACTGACAAATCACTTGTGACTAGTGTGATTCTATCAAAGCTGTTATAATAGATTCAGAGCAGCTTTACAATCCCACTGACTTAGACCCATTACTAAGCTGTAAGTCCTTTTGCAGAAGGACATTACAAGGACATTTTTCTACCTCAGTTCACTTCAGTTGCTCAGTTGTGTCTGACTCTCTGCAACCCCATGAATCACAGCACACTAGGCCTCCCTGTCCATCATCAACACTCGGAGTCCACCCAAACCCATGTCCATTGAGTTGGTGATGCCATCCAACCATCTCATCCTCTGTCGTCCCCTTCTCCTCCTGCCCCCAATCTTTCCCAGCATCAGGGTCTTTTCAAATGAGTCAGCTGTTCGCATCAGATCACCGAACTACTGGAGTTGCAGCTTCAAAATCACTCCTGCCAATGAACACTCAGGATTGATCTCCTTTAGGGTGGACAGGTTGGATCTCCGTACAGTCCAAGGGGCTCTCAAGAGTCTTCTCCAGCACCACACTTCAAAAGCATCAATTCTTCGGCGCTCAGCTTTTTTCACAGTTCAACTCTCACATCCATACATGACCACTGGAAAAACCATAGCCTTAACTAGATGGACCTTTGTTGACAAAGTAATGTCTCTGCTTTTAATATTCTGTCTAGGATGGTCATAACTTTCCTTTCAAGGAATAGGCATTTTTAAATTTCATGGCTGCAATTACTATATGCAGTGATTTTGGAGCCCAGAAAAATAAAGTCAGCCACTGTTTCCACTGTTTCCCCATCTATTTGCCATGAAGTGATGGGACCAGATGCCATGATCTTCATTTTCTGAATGTTGAACTTTAAGCCAACTTTTTCACTCTCCTCTTTCACTTTCATCAAGAGGCTTTTTAGTTCCTCTTCACTTTCTGCCATAAGGGTGGTGTCATCTGCATATCTGAGATTGTTGATATTTCTCCTGGCAATCTTGATTCCAGCTTGTTTCCTCCAGCCCAGCATTTCTCATGAAGTACTCTGCATATAGGTTAAATAAGCAGGATGACGATATACAACCTTGACAAACTCCTTTTCCTATTTTGAACCAGTCTGTTGTTCCATGTCCAGTTCTGCCTGTTGCTTCTTGACCAGCATAGAGGCTTCTCAAGAGGCAGGTTCGGTGTACTGTTATTCCCATCTCCTTCAGAATTTTCCACATCTCCTTCAGAATTTTCCACAGCTTATTGGAATCCACACAGTCAAAGGCTTTGGCATAGTCAACAAAGCAGAAATAGATATTTTTCTGAAACTCTCTTGTTTTTTCAATGATCCAGTGGATGTTGGCAATTTGATCTCTGGTTCCACTGCCTTTTCTAAAACCAGCTTGACCATCTGGAAGTTCACAGTTCACATATTGCTGAAGCCTGTCTTGGAGAATTTTGAGCATTACTTTACTAGCATGTGAGATAAGTGCAATTGTGCAGTAGTTTGAGCATTCTTTTGACATTGCCTTTCTTTGGAATTGGAATGAAAACTGACCTTTTCCAGTCCTGTGGCCACTGCTGAGTTTTCCAAATTTGCTGGCATACTGAGTGCAGCACTTTCAAAATGTCATCTTTCAGGATTTGAAATAGGTCAACTGGAATTCTGTCACCTCCACTAGATTTGCTCTTAATGATGCTTCCCCTAAGGCCCACTTGATTTCACATTCAGGATGTCTGGCTCTAGGTGAATTATCACACCATTGTGATTATCTGGGTCATGAAGATCCTTTTTGTACAGTTCTTCTGTGTATTCTTGCCACCTCTTAATATCTTCTGTTTCTGTTAGGACCATACCATTCTGTCCTTTATTGGGCCCATCTTTGCATGAAATGTTCCTTTGCTATCTCTAATTATCTTGAAGAGACCTCTAGTGTTTCCCATTCTATTGTTTTCCTCTATTTCTTTGCATTGATCACTGAGGAACATTTTCTTATCTCTTCTTGCTATTCTTTGGAACTCTGCATTCAAATGGGTATATCTTTCCTTTCTCCTTTGCTTTTCGCTTCCCTTCTTTTCACAGCTATTTGTAAGGCATTCTCAGATAGCCATTTTGCTTCTTTGCATTCCTTTTCTTGGGGATTGTCTTGATCCCTGTCTCCTGTACAATGTCACAAACCTCCATCCATAGTTCATCTGGCACTCTTTCTGTCAGATCTAGCCCTTTAAATCTACTTCTCACTTCCACTGTATAGTCATAAGAGATTTGATTTAGGTCATACCTGAATGGTATAGTGGTTTTCTCCACTTTCTTCAATTTAAGTCTGAAATTGGCAATATGGCGTTCATGATCTGAGCCACAGTCAGCTCCTGGTTTTTTTGTTTGTTTGTTTTGTTTTTTTGCTGACTGTATAGAGCTTCTCTATCTTTGCCTTCAAAGAATAGAATCAATCTGATTTTGGTGTTGATGATCTGGTGACTTCCATACGTAGAGTCTTCTCTTGTGTTGTTGGAAGAGGGTATTTGCTATGACCAGTGCATTCTCTTGGGAAAACTCTGTTAGCCTTTGCCCTGCTTCTACTTCATAGGAACACAAATTCTTCACAGCCTTGTGGGAGCACAGGACATTCTATAACTTTTGTGGTACTTATTTTCTTGGTCTTATGGAGTTTTACCTCATGTGCATGCAAATCAGCACTTTTCTAAAAACTTAAGAGGATTACTCTGCCTATGTCAAGCACTTCCATTTTCTTTAGCACTCTGCCTCCCAAATTTTCACTACTTTTCCCTCCTTGAATTCTGGTCTCTGTCTTCTCAAATTCTTCTGACTGACATCCTATTTTTGTATTCTCTTTTCCTGCTCTACAGTTTGGAAACTGCCTTCAGCTAGTAATCCAAAGGTGATCATTTATTTCTCTTCTATCTGAAATCATAATGTTGTGCTGCCTGTTTCCCAGTGTCTGAAAAAAATGTGGTTTCACATGTTTTTCTGGTCTCAAAATAGTAAGCATTTCTATAAATCTAGAAGTCTGTTTTCTCACTGTTCCTTTTTCCTCCCTTTTAGAATGTATGCTTCATGTGTACCGGAAACACTCACATTAGTTAAGATTTAAAAGCATTAGACTTATTTGAACATTTAAAGTCTGATGGGTATGTATTTTATATGTATAGACATATTCTCAGAGTAGCATGTATATACACATCAGAATACACTGTAGTCAGTAATTAAACATGCCAAGATACAAGATACAGATAGGCTGATCTAGGAATAACTCCACAAAGGTTCATATAGTTAATTCTAGACCTCTTCCTCCCAAATCTTGCAATTACTGTCCTTGGTTGCTACATTTTGAAACACGTCATGGTTTCTCTGGTATTATTTCTCCCTTGCTTAAGTACTTTAATAAAATTTAGTTTGTTTGACTAAAAACATGTTTCTCATTATCTTTGGCTAACAGGATTTAAGAATAATTGACTCTAATTTGTTCACAGAAAACAAAGTCCTACTTTTGATATACATACTTTGGTATATGAATATAAATATTTTTATATACACTATGTTTTTTTCCAGTAGACATGTATGGATGTGAAAGTTGAACCATAAAAAAGCTGAGCACTGAAGAATTGATTATTTTGAATTGTGGTGTTGGAGAAGACTCTTGAGAGTCTTGGACTGCAAGGATTTCAAACCAGTCAATCCTAAAGGAAATCAGTCCTGAATATTCATCAGAAGGACCAATGCTGAAGCTGAAGCTCCAATACTTTGGCTACCTAATGCAAAGAACTGACTTGTTGGAAAGGACCTTGGCACTGGGAAAGATTGAAGGCAAGAGGAGAAGGGGGATAACAGAGGATGAGATGATTGGATGGCATCACCAACTCAATGGACAGGAATTTGAGCAAGCCTCAGGATTTGGTGATGAACAAGGAAGCCTGGCATCCTGCAGGCCATGGGGTCACAAAGAGTTGGACACTAGTGAGTGACTGAACTGAACTGAAATATAAATTGTACTCTATTTATCTTGTAAACATTCCAAGGTCTGGAGTATAAAATAGTATGCAAGCATGTCTGGCATCTGATGTTTTTGATAACTAGTTCAAAATTAAAAATTCAACTTAGAATATTTTTCATTAACTAAAATATTCATTACAAATTAAATATTTGTGTCTTCCCATGCCAAAATTCACATTTGAAACCCAACCCCAAGAGTGATGGTGTTTGGGGATGAGGTCTATCAGAGGTAATTGGAGATGAGGTTATGAGTGTGGACCTTTAGAATGGTATACATTCCCAGATAAGAGGACCTCCCTGGTGGCTCAGCTGGTAAAGAACCTGCCTGCAATGCAGGAGAGCTGGATTTAATCCCTGGGTTGCAACGATACCCTGGAGAAGGGAACAGCTCCCCACTTTAGTATTCTGGCCTGAGAATTCCATGGACTGTATAGTCCATGGGGTTGCAAAGAGTCGGACACAACTGAGCAACTTTCACTTTCCCTGATAAGAAAAGATACTTGAGAGTTGGCACTCTCTCTCAGCCATTTGTGGATACAGTGAGAAAGTAGCCATCTGCAAGTCAGGAGAAATGCTCTAACCAGAACCTGACTATGATGGCACTCTGATATCAGACTTCCAGCTTCCAAACTATGAGAAAATAAGTTTCTCGTAAGTCTCTCAGGTCATGGGTTTTGTTATGGAAGACTGAGCTTTCTAATGCAATGTTTATGATATAATTTAAGTGAGAAGAGCATTTAATAAGCTTATGTATATAACATGATCATAATTTTATTTTCAATCTAGATACATACAGCATTATTTTATATGAATGCATCTACATGAAAAGCAGGTTGTGAGATTGTGTGTGATTGTTCTTGGTTTTACTTTAACTATTATGCCGTTATATACAATGTAGAAAAGGCTACAAACATTTTGAAATTGAACTTTATCGTATATTCTATCAACTCTCTTCCCCATGCTGCATGCTGTTTCTCACATGTAAATAATAAGCAAAGCCAAGACCTGGTTCTTACTGTGGGTTTCTGCTTCCCTGTTATCACCCTGGAAGTCTCTTATCCATCCAATTCTTTCTTATTCCCAAATGACTGCCTCAGACTGGACCTCATTTTCTTTTAGTTATGAGTGGCCTCCTTACTTGTTACTGTAGCCAAACTGACTTACCTTTCTGAAACATAAATCTGAGTGGTTTTAAAGTTTTCCTTAAAGGCTTCCCCATTACTATACAAAATAAAAATAAAACATAGTTAGTTTCATTTAAATACTGCAGTCAAGCAAATTACTGAAGAGGAATGATTTTTGGCTTTTTGAGATCTAGCTTACTGTGACTTAACTGGGATGCCAGCAAACTGCATTCCTGTGACTTGGGAAAGAAAACGTGGATATGGTTAAGTGCCACCTGAGGCAAAGAGCTTTCAATAAGCTCTTCAACAGAGTATGTTTTGGCATGAAATCATGACTTTGTTTCCTTCTTGAGAGAGGTAAGCCAAAGAAATTGTGTGTTTAATGACTGATTATCTGTATAGGATAGTCTGTGTAGGTTTATATAACATTGTGTGTGTGTGTTCAGTCACTCACTCATGCCTAACTCTTGGTAATCTATGGGCTGTAGCCCGCCAGGCTCCTCTGCCCATGGAATTTTCCAGGCAAGAATACTGTAGTGGGTTTCCATATCCTTCTCCAGGGGATCTCCCCAAACCAGGGATCAAACTCACATACTCTTATATACCATTAATTCATATGAATTATACTTTGGCCACCTTATCCGAAGAGCTGACTCGTTTGAAAAGACCCTGATGCTGGGAAATACTGAAGGCAGGAAGAGAAGGGGATGACAGAAGATCAGATAGTTGGATGGTATCACGGACTCAATGGACACGAGTATGGGTAAACTCCAGGAGTTGGTGATGGACAGGGAGGACTGGCATGTTGCAGTCCATGGAATTGCAAAGAGTTGGACATGACTGAGTGACTGAACTGAGATGACTGATGCTTGCAGGGCTGTTTAGAAAATCTAACTTTAAGACATGAATATAAAAAACAAAAGATGGGTATCAAGAAATAATGTAATATCATTATTTTTAATTTCAAAAAGTTTAAAGTGTTCTATTCAAAAATTTTATATTGAGCATTTCCTATTTTCCAGGGCCTCCAGGTTTAGGGACATGAATATTAATCAGAATGTATATGTATTGCTTTATATTATTAATATCACTGTATATAATATATTGCTGTACAATATTACCAAGTTTAGCAAATCCAAATTATTTCAAGTTGCTGAGTTAGGAAAAAATATTTTCTGTACACCATTTATCATATCTACCTACCTGATCTAGGCATAAGCATTTTGCAATGTAGTATTCAGTGTGCAAATGCTCCTGATATTGGAGTTCAGTAGGAGACATAATGCAAAATGCATAAATAGGAAGTCAAGAAACACCTGCAGTAACAGGCAAATTTGGCCTTGGAATGCGGACTGAAGCAGGACAAAGACTAATAGAGTTTTGCCAATAAACAGCAATGGTCATAGCAAACACCCTCTTCCAACAACACAAGAGAAGACTCTACACATGGGCATCACCAGATGGTCAACATCGAAATCAGATGGATTATATTCTTTGCAGCCAAAGATGGAGAAGCTCTATACAGTCAACAAAAACAAGACTAAGAGCTGACTGTGGCTCAGATCATGAACTCCTTATTACCAAATTCAGACTTAAATTGAAGAAAGTAGGGAAAGCCACAAGCCCATTCAGGTATGACTGAAATCAAATCCCTTATGATTATACAGTGGAAGTGAGAAATAGATTTAAGGGAGTGGATCTGATAGATACAGTACCTGATGAACTATGGAATGAGGTTCATGGCATTGTACAGGAGACAGGGATCAAGACCATCCCAAGGAAAAGAAATGCAAAAATGCAAAATGGCTGTCTGGGGAGGCCTTACAAATAACTATGACAAGAAGAGAAGTGAAAAGCAAAGGAGAAAAGGAAGGATATACCCATTTGAATGCAAAATTCCAAAGAATACCAAGAAGAGATAAGAAAGCCTTATTCAGCGATCAATGCAAAGAAATAGCAGAAAACAACAGAATGAGAAAGACTAGAGATCTCTTCAAGAAAATTAGAGACACCAAGGGAATATTTTGTGCAAAGATGGGCTCAATAAAGGACAGAAATGGTATGTACCTAAAAGAAGCAGAAGATACTAAGAAGAGATGGCAAGAATACACAGAAGAACTGTACAAAAAGAATCTTCATGACCCAGGTAATCACGATGGTATGATCACTCACCTAGGGCCAGACATCCTGGAATGTGAGGTCAAGTGGGCCTTAGAAATTATCACTATGAATAAAGCTAGTGGAGGTGATGGAATTCCAGTAGAGCTATTTCAAATCCTGAAAGATGATGCTGTCAAAGTGCTGCACTCAATATGCCAGCAAATTTGGAAAACTCAGCAGTGGCCACAGAACTGGAAAAGGTCAGTTTTCATTCCAATCCCAAAGAAAGGCAATGCCAAAGAATGCTCAAACTACCACACAATTACACTCATCTCACATGATAGTAATGCAATGCTCAAAATTCTCCAAGCCAGGCTTCAGCAATACGTGAACTGTGAACTTCCAGATGTTCAAGCTGGTTTTAGAAAATGCAGAGGAACCAGAGATCAAATTGCCAACATCTGCTGGATCATTTAAAAAGCAAAAGAGTTCCAGAAAAACATCTATTTCTGTTTTACTGATCTTGTCAAAGCCTTTGACTGTGTGGATCACGATAAATGGTGGAAAATTCTTAAAGAGAAGGGACTACCAGACCACCTGACCTGCCTCTTGAGAAATTTGTATGCAGGTCAGGAAGCAACTGTTAGAACTGGACATGGAACAAACTGGTTCAAAATAGGAAAAGGAATACATCAAGGCTGTATATTGTCACCCTGCTTATTTAACTTATATGCAGAGTATATCATGAGAAACGCTGGGCTGGCAGAATCACAAGCTGGAATCAAAATTGCTGGGGGAAATATCAATAACCTCAGTTATGCAGATGACACCACCCTTACGGCAGAAAGTGAGGAGGAGCTAAATAGCCTCTTGATGAAAGTGAAATTGGACAGTGAAAATGTTGGCTTAAAGCTCAACATTCAGAAAATGAAGATCATGGCATCTGGTCCCATCACTTTATGGGAAATGGGGAAACAGTGGAAACAGTGTCAGACTATTTTGGGGGCTCCAAAATCACTGCAGATGGTGACTGCAACCATGAAATTAAAGATGCTTAGTCCTTGGAAGAAAAGTTATGACCAACCTAGATAGCATATTCAAAAGCAAAGACATTACTTTGCCGACAAAGGTCCGTCTATTCAAGGCTATGGTTTTTCCAGTGGTCATGTCTGGATATGAGAGTTGGACTTTGAAGAAAGCTGAGCATTGAAGAATTGATGCTTTTGAACTGTGGTGTTGGAGAAGACTGTTGAGAGTACCTTGGACTGCAAGGAGATCCAACTAGTCCATTCTGAATGAGATCAGCCCTGGAATTTCTTTGGAAATAATGCTAAAACTGAAACTCCAGGTACTTTGGCCCCCTCATCTGAAGAGTTGACTTATTGGAAAAGACTCTGATGCTGGGAGGGATTGGGGGCAGGAGAAGAAGGGGACAACAGAAGATTAGATGGCTGGATGGCATCACTGACTCGATGCATGTGAGTCTGAGTGAACTCTGGGTATTGGTGATGGACAGGGAGACCTGGCATGCTGTGGTTCATGGGATCACAAAGAGTCGGACACGACTAAGTGACTGAACTGAACTGAGGAGACACAATTACTTCATCCATGATAACTGAAATGATAGTATACAAATACCACTTAAAGGTGATGGGTTATACTTGTAACTTTTTTTATTTACTAAGCTTTAGTTATTTTCTAAGAAAGGAGGTTTTTGACAGTTTCAGAGACCTTAGACATTAACTAGACTCTCAGATTCATGGAGAAGAGTAAGCCCTGGGAAAGAGGAGATAAACTGATAAAGATGAAAACAGCAATTTTTCAAAATCATCTTTGTCAACAGGCTTTATTTCCTAGTTGTTGAGTTGTACTACAGGACACAGAGCCATATATAAACTTTATTTTCTAGGAATTTTAAATAAGCATATGCATAAAATAAAATAAGTGTTAAAGAATACACTCTGCTTTTTATCATATCAGGATCATATTAATATAAAGCAAACCTTTGTCTCAATACTGGCTAAAATAGAGTTGAAAAGGAATTAATTTATTCAAACTTATTTTGAGATTAAACATAAATATTTATGAAGTATACATTTTTAAGGATGATATATTTAAGATACAATTTCATTGCTAGTATATTTTGATTATATAATATATCCTTTATTTTTAATTAAATGCAACCCATATCGGCTATGACTTGCACTTTGCTTATCAATAACAAAGGCAGTAATTAAATACAAGGTAAGATATCAATATATAAACATTCTTAATGAAAAATCTTCCACATAATTCATCAAGCCTTCTCCCTTCAAAAGAAGCGTTGCATGGAGAAAAGCAAGGACAAACAAATGAAACTATTTAAATAAAGAAAAGCCATTAATCTGGGTTACAGGTATATATTCCAGGAAAGTAAGTAAAACAGACCTTTCTACAAATGCCTGGTATTCCTTTCCATTACTCTCTATAACTTTTGCATTTGTTTGCTAGCTTGATCTTTTTACGGAGATGAGATTATAATTTAGTGTTGTAGGCCCTCATTATGCTGCTGCTGCTGCTAAGTCACTTCAGTCCAGTCCAACTCTGTGTGACCCCATAGACGGCAACCCACCAGGCTTCCCCATCCCTGAGGTTCTCCAGGAAAGAACACTGGAGTGGGTTGCCATTTCCTTCTCCAGTGCATGAAAGGAAAAGTGAGAGTGAAGTCGCTCAGTTGTGTCCGACTTTTAGCGACTCCATGGACTGCAGACCACCAGGTTCCTCCATCCATGGGATTTTCCAGGTAAGAGTACTAGAGTGGGTTGCCATTGCCTTCTCTGATTATGATATGAGAAGATAATAAATATTTAGTAGCATCAATAATGGTGATATCTAACATTTAAAGAGTACTCTGAAAATTAAAAAAACACTTTTTATACACATTGTTTCTTTAATTATCAAATTGTTCAGTAACTCAGTCATGTCTGACTTTGCAGCTCCACAGATTGCAGCACGCCAGGGTTCCCTGTCCTCCTCTATCTACCAGAGTTTGCTCAAGTTCATGCCCATTGAGTCAGTGATGCTATCTAACCATCTAATCCTCTGCTGCCCTGTTCTCCTTTTGCCTTCCATCTTTCCCAACATCAGAGTCTTTTCCAGTGAGTCACCTTTTCACATCAGGTGGCCAAAGTATTGGAGCTTTAGCTTCAGGATCAGTCCTTCCAAGGAATATTCAGGGTTGATCTCCTTTAGGATTGACTGGTTTGATCTCCTTGCAGTCCAAGGGACCCTCAAGAGTCTCCTCCAGTACCACAATTTGAAAGCATCAGTTCTTCAGTGCTCAGCCTTTTTATGGTCCAACTCTCACATATGTATATGGCTACTGGAAAAACCATAGCTTTGGCTAAAAGGACCTTTGTCAGTAAAGTGATGTTTGTTCTTATTGATACACTGTCTAGGTCTGTCATAGCTTTCCTTCCAAAAAGCAGCATCATCTGATTGCATGGCTGCATTACCACCCACAATGAGTTAGGAGACCAAGGAAATAAAACCTGTCACTGTTTCCACTTTTCCGCATCTATTTGCCATGAAGTGATGGGACCAGATGCCATGATCTTTGTTTTTCTAATGTTGACTTTTACCAAATAACCTTTAATAAATAAGTGTACTTCTCCAAAAATATTTTCCAACTAATCATCTACCCACTCTTCTCTCCTTGTGGTATTATGAAAGTAAAATTTATAAAAGGAGAGTTTATCATAATTATTACTAAGCCAGTGAGTTAATTAAAATATAAAAAGTACATGAAAATGAAACACAAAATTATTTCTTTGCATTGACTTAGGATATACCTTGGGCTTCCCTGGTGGCTCAGATGGTCAAGAATCTGCCTGCAATGCAGGAGACCTGGATTTTGTCCCTGAGTTGGGAAGGTCTCCTGGAGAAGGGAATGGCTACCCACTCCATTATATTTGCTTGGGGAATTCCATGGGCAGAGGAGACTTGCAGGCTACAGTCCATGGAGTGGAAAAAGTTGGATACAACAGGAGGACTAACACTTTTACTTTTCACAAGGATACACATTTCCATACATACAGTCAAAGGAATACCTTTTTTTTTTTAAGTGTAATGTTAGTCATGACTATATAAAGAAAAAGGAAATTTATGCCAGTTAATACAGCAAACAGAACTGAAGACAAACAGTAAACTAAGACACAATATATGTAAAACATATAAAATTAGTTAATTGACAATTTGTGTGTTTTAATTTATGCCCGATTTTGTCCTAATTGGATGTGGTAGACATAACACACAAAAAGCTTCAACAAAAAACAAAACAAAACCCTAATGATCCATGTATTGGACATGAAATATAAAGATAAAAACCAGAAATGGCTGATAATCTATAAAAAGTTGCTCAGTCACATCAATAATTAAACATGCAAATAAATAATAGTATATAGATCTCTCCTATCATGATTAAAAATTCTCATAACAGCATTATTTTTAACAGTAATAGTATAGGATAAATCAAAATGCTCTTACAAGAACACTGTGAGTCGAAAACAATGAAATAAATTAGGGTTTGAAATGTGCTGTAACTTATCCATCAGTGTGAGAAAGTGAACACAGCATTAAACAAAATGTTGTAAATAGCACATTTTGTGTATGTTGTTATGTATATGTAGAGACTTTCATTTCATATGGAGTATCTCAGATGAATACATACATATCAAATATTGGAAAGGATTCAAATCACAAATATTTGTATTAAACCAAAGATTTTACTTGGAGAATCCAGACATGCTTATTATGAAAATATTCATTTTATAGTAAGTTTTGGGCTGGTTCTACAACTACAGAAGGAAGTAAAATTATTAATCTTTTTGCAAAAGTATGAAAATACTTTCTAAAAAGAATTTTAAGATAACCCTTTTAAAACTTTTATCTCTTATTCAATGTTAATTAAGTACAATTGGGACAGAAATGCCAGAACATTAACAAGTATCCTTTCAAAACACAGAGCAAAACCCCAAATCTAGAAGCAGTTTTTCTCATGCTGTATGTTAATCTTCAAACAAGGAAGACAAAGAAAATGCTAAGTGGGTGGCTCTATTGGGAAACCAACAAGGTAAACAGAAGAACAGATCAGAGCATTTAATTTATACATCTGCAGCTGCTTTAAATGCTATTTGATAGGTATTACACTTACAAATCTGTTGGAAAGAACTAACTGATCATCTAGAAGAACACACACACACAAATACACACGTACACACACCTTATGAATTCCATTCTATGTGTGTGTATTTCTGTTAGTAGAAGAGCTATAGGGTATACGTGGTTTTCAACAAAGATATTTAAATCTTCTATGTCATTAGTTTACCTTCAAATATATTCTTAGAAAAAAATATTTATGTCCCTTGTACCAAGCTCTAACAGAAAAATGCTGTCACAATTCAGATTGCATACTTTAAATATAATCCCACAAATAAGTCCAACAGGAATCTTTTACAAAGTTTTTTTTTTTTTTTTCTTGGCTGCAGCACGAAAATCCACTGAACTGTCTCTTTTCTCAAACATAACTTATATCCCCACTGATTATTTAGAAACAGATTACCCAGTTTATGAGTTTTCTAGGTGTTTAACTTCTTTCTTCTTACAGTTTTTCTTGCTTTTCAAGTGGCTCAGTAGCTATGTTACTACCCTTAGAATGCAGCTCAAATGGAGCATACATTTTGAATTCAAATAGATCATACTGAAAATATTAACTAGGTCACACATTAGATATGAAACCTTCAACAAACAGTTTTGAAAAGTCCATTGTCTAGGAAATAAAAATAGTGACTATGGACTACTTATTATGCACTGGCCACTCCTCTAAGCTGCATTAACTCCTGCATCTTGTGTTTCTTGCCCAGATTCTTAAACAAGTTTAGCAAGAGCTTGGACTTCTGACAAAGCTTTTCCAATATCACTATAATATGAAGGAACCTTGAAAACATTATGTTAACTAAACACCTAAGGACAAATATTGCATGTTTCCACGTATATGGACTGCCAAGAATAGTGAATTTATAGAGGTAGGTAGCAGAGTACATATTACTAGGGACTTGTTAGGGGTAATGGGAATTACTGTTTAATGGTTACAGGACTTCTGTTTGATGATGGAAAGTTTCTGGAAATGGGAAGTGGTAATGACTGCACAACATGAAGAATGTAGTTAATGGCAATAAACTGTACACTTCAAAAATATCTAAAATGGTAAATTTTGTATTATGTATGTTTTACCACAAAATAATTGCCTCCCAAAATCATTTTATGGATTCCATTCTACAAAACACATTTTAAAACACCACTTCTCCCTGTTTCATCATTTACCTCCTTTCTCCAAGTCACTCTCATCTTTAATCCAAAGTTTTGCACTTGACCCACACTGATTTTTCTATTTCTGTCCTTGGTCACTTCATACAGCTCCCCACAAAACATCTAGTGCCAGCATTTTAAAGCACAAAATAGATCAAGTTACACTTCTTGAAATCTTCCAGTGACTGTCTGTTTCACATAGAGTCACCCCCAAAGTTCTTCACACAGCTTTTAAGGACTTACATGATCTGATTCTCCATTAACTTTTTGTCATACCAAAGTGAGAGTGATGGAAGTGGTCTGCCCTGAGGAGAGGTAAGTTTTGTCATTGACATTATGTACAGATACATGATGATACTTGAAAGCTAAACTGCTTTTAGTCAGTTCTATTACAAGTTATAAATTTTCTACCCCTTTAGGCTTCATCCAGGATTGGGCATCTGCCAAAGACTCCTTGCTGTCCCATCGGATTCTAGCATTTTTCCCTTTTACATTCCACTCTGTCTACTTTCACTGCATTACCTATTGATTAAATTGACTAAACAAGTGTATGACTCAGGGCTACTGCACTTGCAGTTCTCTCAGGTTGGAACACTAGGTTTCTGTTAGAGAGGCAAGCTTCCTCATCTACATCAGACATTATTTCACAAATCACTTTCTCTATATGGTCTACCTTGACTACTCTTTTGCAAAGTACACTGCTACCATCATACCCTAAACTCTTTCAATATTCATTTATTTGCAGGTTTTTACCATCTAACAGATATCTTTCACTTATTTACTGTGATTATAGTTATCTTGTCCACAGAAGTAAAAACTTTTGAGTGCAAGGATTTTTCACCTGGGGGTTCAATGTTATAAGTCCAACAAAGAGAGCACAACTTGGCTCACACTAGATATGTGATAAACTCTTGTTTAATGAATGAGTGAAGGGAGGAAAGAAGGAAGTCATTGGTGTTTAACCATATACCATTAGCTCTAAATACAACTACCTGCTTATCCAGAACACATATGAAAGTATTTATTATCACTAGTAATTGAAACAAAATAAAGTTAATGATAAGCTTGCATTTTATCAATTATCAAACTGAGAAACATATATAATTGCAAATGGGTTAGTAAAGGAATCTTATCCATCAGCGGGCAGACTGAGTACTCATATCTGTATCCATTAGAGAGCAGACAGAATGAAAACCACAGACACAGAAAACTAACAAAAGTGTTCACATGGATCACAGCCTTGTCTAACTCATTGAAACTGTGAACCATGCTGTGTAGGGCCACCCAAGACACAGGGGTCATTTTGGAGAGTTCTGACAAAATGTGGTCTCTTGGAGAAGGGAATAGCAAACCACTTCAGTATCTTTGCCTTGAGAACCCTATGATCAGTATGAAAAGGCAAAAAGATATGACACTGGAAGATGAACTCCCCAAGTCAGTAGGTGCCCAATATGCTACGGGAGAAGAGTGGAGAAACAGCTCCAAAAAGAATGAAGAGACAGAATCAAAACAACACCCAATTGTGGAGGTGACTGGTGAAGTAAAGTGTGATGCTATAAAGAAAAGTATGGCACAGGAACCTGGAATGTCAGGTCCGTGAATCAAGTTGAGAGAGTAAACTTTTAGGTAGGTTTATAAGAAGCCCAGTGTCCCCAAGGAGGAAAAAGGAGGGTCTCAAGTAGGAGAAAACGACAAACATTTTTTTTTCCACTTTGCTTTGTCTTCAGTTAGGTCCAGTTCAGTCTCTCAGCTGTGTCTGACCCTTTGTGATCCCATGGGCTGAAGCACACTAGGCCTCCCTCTCCATCACCAACTTCCAGAGTTTACTCAAACTCATGTCCATAAACTCAATGATGCCATCCAACCATCTCATTCTCTGTCATTGCCTTTTCCTCCTGCCTTCAATCTTTCCAAGCCTCAGGGTCTTTGCCAATGAGTCTGTCACTGTTTCCACTTGTTCCCCATCTATTTGCCATGAAGTGATGGGATCAGACCCTTTGATCTTCGTTTTTTAAATGTTGAGCTTTAAGCCAGTTTTTCACTCTCTTCTTTCACTTTTATCAAGAAGCTCTTTAGTTCTTCTTCACTTTCTGCCATAAGGGTGGTGTCATCTGAATACCTATGGTTATTGATACTTTCCCCAGCAATCTTGTTTCCAGACTGTGCTTCTTCCAGCCCAGCATTTCTCATGATGTATTCTGCATGTATGTTAAATAAACAGGGTGACAACATATGGCCTTGGCATATTTCTTCACAATTTGCAAACAGTCTGTTCTGCCAAACTCCAGTTCTAAGTGTTGCTTTTTGACCTGCATATAGATTTCTCAGGAGGCAGGTCAGGTGGTCTGGTATTCCCATCTCTTGGCAAATTTTCCTCAGTTTGTTGTGATCCACAAAGTCAAAGGCTTTGGCATAATCAATGAAGCAGAAGTAAGTAAATGATTTTCTGGTACTCTCTTGCTTTTTCAATGATCCAACGGATGTTGGCAATTTGTTCTATGGTTCCTCTGTCTTTTCTAAATCCAGTGTGAACATAAGGAAGTTTGCAGTTCATGGACTGGTGAAGCCTGGTTTGGAGAATTTTGAGCATTACTTTGCTAGTGTGTGAGATGAGTGCAATTGTGTGGTAGTTTGAGCATTCTTTGGCATTGCCTTTCTTTGGGATTGGAATGAAAACTGACCTTTTCCAGTCCTGTGGCCACTGCTGAGTTCTCCAACTTTGCTAGAATATTGAGTGCATCACTTAAACAGCATCATCTTTTAGGATTTGAAATAACTCAACTGGAATTCCATCACCTCTACTAGCTTTGTTTGTAGTGATGCTTTCTAAGGCCCACTTGACTTTGCATGTCACGATTTCTGGCTCTAGGTAAATGATCACACCATCTTAATTATCTGGATCATGAAAATCTTTTTTTTTTTTGTATAGCTCTTCTGTGTATTCTGGCCACTCTTCTTAATATCGTCTGCTTTTGTTAGGTCCATACCATTTCTTCCCTTTATTGTGCCCATGTTTGCATGAAAATTTCCCTTGGTGTCTCTAATTTTCTTGAAGAGATCTCTAGTCCTTCCCATTCTATTGTTTTCATCTATTTCTTTGCACTGATAAGTGAGGAAGGCTTTCTTATCTCTGACTGATATTCTTTGGAACTCTGAATTTAAATGGGTATATCTTTCCTTTTTTTCCTCTACCTTTCACTTCTCTTCTCTTCACAGCTATTTGTAAGGTTTCCTCAGTCAACCATTTTGACTAGTTGCGTTTCTATTTCTTTGGGATAGTTTTGATCACTGCCTCCTGTACAATGCCACAAACCTCCATTCATAATTCATCAGGCACTCTGTCTATCAGATCTAATACATTGAATCTAATTATCACTTCCACTGTATTGCCATCAGTTCAGTTCAGTTGCTCAGTCATGTCCGACTCTTTGCGACCTCATGAATCGCAGCATGTCAGGCCTCCCTGTTCATCACCATCTCTTGGACTTCACTCAGACTCATGTCCATCGAGTTTGTGATGCCATCCAGCCACTCATCCTCGGTCATCCCCCTCTCCTCCTGCCCCCAATCCTTCCTAGCATCAGAGTCTTTTCCAATGAGCCAACTCTTCTCATGAGGTGGCCAAAGTACTGGAGTTTCAGCTTTAGCATCATTCCTTCCAAAGAAATTCCAGGGCTGATCTCCTTCAGAATGGACTGGTTGGATCTCCTTGCAGTCCAAGGGACTCTCAAGAGTCTTCTCCAACACCACAGTTCAAAAACATCAATTCTTTGGCGCTCAGCCTTCTTCACAGTCCAACTGTCACATCCATACACATGACCACAGGAAAAACCATAGCCTTGACTATATGGACCTTAGTCAGCAAAGTAATGTCTGTGCTTTTGAATATGCTATCTAGGTTGGTCATAACTTTTCTTCTATTGCCATAAGGGATTGGATTTAGGCCATACCTGAATGGTCTAGTGGTTTTCCCTACTTTCTTCAACTTAAGTCTGAATTTTTCAATAATGAGTTCATGATCTGAGCCACCAGTTAGATCCTGGTTTTGTTTTTGCTGACTGTATAGAGCTTCTCCACCGTTGGCTGCAAAAATATAATCAATCTGGTTTTGGTATTGACCATCTGGTGATGGCCATGTATAGAGTCTTCTTTGTGTTGTTGGAAGATTGTGTTTGCTATGACCAGTGTCTTCTATTGGCAAAACTCTGAGAGCCTTTGACCTGCTCTAGGTCTGTGTTCCAAGGCCAAATTTGCCTGTTACTCTAGGTATTTCTTAACTTCTTACTTTTGCATTTCAGTCCCCTATAATGAAAAGGACATCTTTTGGGGTGTTAGTTCTAGAAGGTTTGGTCAGTCTTCATAGAACCTTTCAACTTCAATTTCTTCAGCATTATTGCTTGATGCATATATTTGGATTACTATGATATTGAATGGGTTGGAAATGAACAGAGATCATTCTGTCATTTTTGAGATTTTATCCAAATATTGCATTTTGGACTCTTTTGTTACTATGATGGCTACTCCATTTCTTCTAAGGGATTCTTATTCACAATAGTAAATATAATGATCATCTAAGTTAAATTCACCCCTTCCAGTCCATTTTAGTTCACTGATTCCTAAAATGTCGATGATCACTCTTGCCATCTCCTGTTTGACCACTTCTAATTTGCCTTGATTCATAGTTTCCCTGATAGTGCAGATGGTAAAGAAACCACCTACAGTGCAGGAGACCCTGGTTTGATTCCTGGGTCGGGAAGATCTGCTGGAGAAGGGAAACTTGTATTCTAGCCTAAAGATTTCCAAGGACTGTATAATACAGTCCATGGGGTCGCAAAGAGTCGGACACGACTGAGCGACTTTCACTTTCACTATGTACCTAACATCCAGGTTCCTATGCAGTATTGCTCTTTATTGCATTAGACGTTACTCCCATCACCAGTCACATCCACAACTGGGTGTTTTCCTTTGGCTCCATCTCTTCATTCTTTCTGGAGTTAGTTCTCTACCGACCTCCAGTAGCATATTGGGCACCTACCGACCTAGGGAGCTCATCTTTCAGTGTCCTATCTTTTTGCCTTTTCATACTGTTCATGGGATTCTTAAGGCAAGAATACTGAAGTGGTTTGCCATTCCCTTCTCCAGTGGACCATGTTTTTCTTAGTCAATATGAAAAGTACCTTGCTTGAGGAAATGCTTCTCTTTAACAAGAACTTTCTGACTAATCTTGTTATCTTAAGACATATATTGTGGGAGACCTTTCTATTGTTAGTTCTAATCTTGTTAATTTAAGACACTTGTTGTGGGAGTGGGTCTGTTAAAAGTATATAGCTCCTTTGCTGACTATCAAGGAGGACACTCTGTACCCCTTCTGGTGTCTATGTCAGATGCTTTCTCTGTACTTTTTATACTTTAATAAAACTCTGCTACACAGAAGCTCTTGAATGATTAAGCCTGGTCCCTGGTCCTGAACTAAATCTTTTTCAGAGTAAGTGCATCCAACATCATTCACTGTAAGCTACCAAAAGTAAATTGGAAGTGATCAAACAGGGGATGGCAAGAGTGAACATTGATGTTTTAGGAATCAGTGAAATAAAATGGATGGGAATGGGTGAATTTAACCCACATGACTATTATCTACTACTGTGAGCAAGAATCCCTTAGAAGAAATGGAGTACTCCTCACAGTCAATAAAAGAGTCTGATGCAATACTTGGGTGCAATTTCAAAATGACAGAATGACCTCTGTTTGTATTCAAGGCAAAGCATTCAATATCACAGAAATCCAACTCTATGCCCCAGACAATAATGCCAAAGAAACTGAAGTTGAACAGTTCTATAAAGACCTACAAGACTTTCTAGAACTAACACCCCCAAAAGATGTCCTTTTCATTATAGGGTACAGGAATGCAAAAGTAGGAAGTCAAGAAATACCTGGAGTAACAGGGAAGGTTGGTCTTGGAGTATAAAATGAGGTAGGGAAAAGGTTGTTTTGCCAAGAGAATGCACTACTCATAGCAAACACCCTTTTCCAACTACACAAGATGACTTTACACATGGTCATCATCAGACTGTCAGTACCAAACTCAGACTGATTATATTCTTGCAGCCAAAGATGGAGAAGTTCTATACAGTCAGCAAAAACAAGACAGGGAACTGACTGTGACTCAGATCATGAACTCCTTATGGCAAAATTCAGAACATAAATTGAAGAAAGTAGGGAAAACCACTAGACTATTCCAGTATGACCTAAATCAAATCCCTTATGATTCTATAGTGAATGTGGCAAATAGACTCAAGGGATTAGATCTGATAGAGTGCCTGAAGAACTATGGATGGAGGTTCATAACATTGAACAAGAGGTGGTGAACAAAACCCTCCCCAAGTGGGGAAAAAAAAAAAAAAAAAAGGCAAAATGGTTGCCTGAGAAGGCCTTCAAATAGCTGAGAGAAGAAGAGAACATAAAGGCCAAGGAGAAAAGAAAAGTCATACCCATTGGAATGGAGAGTTCCAAAGAATAGCAAGGAGAGATAAGAAAGCATTCCTCAGCAATCAATGCAAGGAAATTGAAGAAAACAATGGAACGAGAAAGACTAGAAACCTCTTCAAGAAAATTAGAGATACCAAGAAAAATATTTCCTCCAAAGATGGACACAATAAAGTATAGAAATGATATGGGCCTGACAGAAGTAGAAGATATTAAGAAAAGGTGGCAAGAATATAGAGAAGAAATATACAAAAAAAGATCTTAAAGACCCAGATAACCATGATGGTGTGATCACTCACCTAGGGCCAGAAATCCTGGAGTCTGAAGTCAAGTGAGCCTTAGAAAGCAGCACGATGAACAAAGCTAGTGGAGGTGATGGTACTCCAGCTGAGCTATCTCAAATCCTAAAAGATGATGCTGTGAAAGTGCTGCACTCAATATGCCAGCAAATTGGGAAACCTCAGCAGTGGCCACAGAACTGGAAAAGGTCAGTCTTCATTTCAATCCCAGAGAAAGGTAATGTCAAACAATACTCAAACTACTGCTTAATTGCGCTTATCTCACACACTATCAAAATAATGCCCCAAATTCTCCAAGCCAGGCTTCAACAGTATGTGAACCGAAAACTTCAAGATGTTCACCCTGCATTTAGAAAACATAGAGGAACCAGAGATCAACTTTTCAACCTCCTTTGGATCATAGAAAAATCAAGAGAACTGCAGAAAAACATATACTTCTGTTTCATTGACTATGCCAAGGCCTTTGTGTGGATCGCAACAAACTGTGGAAAATCCTTAAAGAGATGGAACTACCAGACATGCTTATCTGCCTCATGAGAAATCTGTATGCAGATCAAGAAGTAACAGTTAGAACCAGACATGGAACAATGTACTGGCTCCCATTAGGAAAGGAAAACGACAAGGCTGTATATTGTCACCTTTCTTATTTAACATATATGCAGAATACATCATGTGAAATGCTGGGCTGGATGAAACACAAGCTGAAATCAAGATTGCCAGGAGAAATACCAATAACTTCAGATATACAGATGATACCACCCTTATGGTGGGAAGCAAAGAGGACCTGAAGAGCCTCTTCATGAAGGTAAAAGAGGAGAGTGAAAAAGCTGGCTTGAAAGTCAACATTCAAAAATGAAGATCATGGCATCTGGTCCCATCACTTCATGGCAAACAGCGGGGATAGGGGGAGGGTGGGAGGAAACAATGGAAACAGCAACAGAATTTATTTTGGTGGCCTCCAAGATCACAGCAGATTATGACTGCAGCCATGGAGTTAAAAAGATGCTTGCTGCTTGCAAGAAAAGCTATGACCAACCTAGACAGCTTATTAAAAAGCAGAGCCATTACTTTGTCAACCAGGTCCATCTAGTCAAAACTATGGTTTTTCCTGTAATCATGCATGTATATGAGAGTTGGACTATAAAGAAAGTTGAGTGCCAAAGAATCATGCTTTTAAACTGTTGGAGAAGACTCTTGAGAGTCCCTGCGAGGAGATCAGACCAGTCCATCCTAAAGGAAACCAGTCCTGAATATTCATTGGAAGAACTGGTCCTGAAGCTGTAACTGCAATAATTTGGCCACCTGATGTGAAGAACTGACTAACTGGAAAACAACCTGATGCCGAAAAAGATTGAAGGCAGGAGGAGAAGGGGATGACAGAGGATGAGATTGTTGGATGGCATCACTGACTCAATATACACACACAGGTATACATATACATACACACATATATTTTTTGGTGTATACATGTTTACCTGTGAGCCATGAAGACACTCATTTTTCAAGAGACTCTTCAGAGGCACTCTGTTCATCTTTTACTATATTTCTGTGCATTAATTGGGGCTTCCCTGGTGGCTCAGATGCTAAAGATTTTGCCTTCAATGTGTGAGTCCTGGGTTTGATCCCTGAGTAAGGAAAATCCCCTGAAAAGGACATGGTAGTTCACTCCCATATTCTTGCTTAGAAAATCCCATGGATGGAGATGCCTGAAGGGTCACAGTCCATGGGGTTGCAAGGAGTCAGACATGACTGAGTGTCTAACACTTGTGCATTGATTATGTGAGGCTATCACTACTTATGAAAACAGATGCTGTATTCAAGAGTAATTTGATTACCTACAAAGGAATCTACAGCTCACTAAATTAGACTTCTGTGGAAGCATGTTTTTGGTTTAGTTGCAAAACAAGAACCTATGAATGATGACAATAAGGGGAAGTTGGACATCTGGAATACTATAGCATATCTGTGCTTAATGCAATGTCCTAGACACTACTAAGACCTGATTTAAACATGTGTTTGATTCTCTCAAAATGTCTGAGAGGTTCGTATCATGTTGGCATATTTCTCCTCATTATTAGGGTATTCACATCCTTTAGTCACTTGATAGTGCTTTCTAAAAGTGCTGCTTTTTTAACCTGGAAATTACTGAATCATTTTTAAGCAAGGAGCAACCTTATAAAATTATTTATTTATAGATTCAAATAAGAAATGTAAGTGAACTTTAGGACTAGAAATCTCATATGAAAATGAAAATCATCATTTCAGAAATAAGAATTAAAAATCCGAGTGTCATATAGGTAAATATTAAGTAAAATAGGCACATTGTTGTTCAGTTGCTAAGTCATGTCTGACTCTTTGTGACCCCATGGGCTGCAGCATGCTAGGCTTCCCTTTCCTTCAGTAACTCCCTGAGTTTGCTCAAGCTTATGTCCTTTGAGTCATTGATGCCATCCAAACATATCCTCTGTAACCCCCTTCTCCTCTTGCCCTCAGTATTTCCCAGCATCAGGGTCTTTTCCAATGAGTTGGCTCTTCGCATCAGGTGGCCAAAGAACTGGAACTTCAGCTTTAGCATCCGTCCTCCCAATGAATATTCAGGGTTGATTTCTTTAGGACTGACTGGTTTGATCTTACTGTCCAAGGAAATCTGAAGTGCCTTTTCCAGTATCACAATTTAAAAACATCAATTCTTTGGCGCTTGGTCTTCTTTATGGGAATAATCTATAAATTAGTGCAAAAACACTCTAACTCATATTACATCTATAATAATCACTATGTAGTAGCATTAATTTCGTAATTATAAATGGTGCCCACATTACATCATAAAGGTCAAGGAATGGGATCAATTCCCTTCAATATTTCACCAATTTTTAGGTAGACTTTTGTGGCTAAAAAAAAAAAAGTACAATACTTACATGACATTGACAATTTTGCAACATTTCACCTAGAAGCAAATGGTGAACTCAAGTTGAATGAATGAAATGATGATGAGTGAATGCATGACTTAATTAATAATCTAATCACACTTACCCATTTGGGCTGTTATAACAGAAATATCATAGATTGGGTGGCATATAAACAAAAACATTTATTTCTGAAAGTTTTTTTAGGGTGGAAGCCTAGTATCAAGGCACCAGCATGCTTGCATTAGGGACCACTTCTAGTTCTGAGTTTTCACTGTATTTACAAATGACAGAAAGATAAGCTAACTCTCTGGGGTCTCCTTCATAAAGGCACAGTTCCAATCATCAGAACTCTGTCCTCATAACTTAATCACCCCCAAAGTTGCCACATATTATCATTTTTTGAGTATTAGGATTTCAACATATGTATCTTAAGGAAACATTCAGATCCTAACAATAATTTAAAAACCATTAAAAAAAAAAACCAAATAACTTTTTTCTTACACTATAACATACAGTGTCCCTAGTAGGCTTAATAAAGACTCATCTTTTCTGATGGGGCTTGGAAATAAATCTCAAAAATATTTCTCAGATAATAAAGTTATTTTGTTGTCATTTTCCTTGTAAGTTATTATGATGATTGTTATATTTGACAAGCTGTCCCTATACTATTGATGTCACTATTAACATAACATATAATCTTTTTATTTTTTAAAGCCATTTTGAGTCTAAAACATCATCCAACTAGAAAATTGTGGCATTATTTCTCAAATTCTTATTAAACTATTTGAAAATAAGAAGTAAATTGAAATTGATAACTCCAAAGGGGAGGCTGAAAACCAACATAATGCCTGATTATGAGTGGTATTTTCAGTAACTACAGGACAATGGTATTGAAGTCAGAATTCTCAGTGATGAACATAGGCGTTCCCACCATAAAAAGTCTGCTAGATTGAAAGGAAAATGGGTGTCACTTCATCTTTCTGCCTCTTCCTGATATCTAGTTCAGTCACTCAGAGTCTGTACCAAAGAGATAACTGGGCAGTCAGCCATCTATTTCTCAACCATTGATTCTTCTGGTAGCTAGAGCTTTGTCCCTATAACCTAACAAATACCTTTATTTCTATGTGAATTTACCACCTGAAGTTCTTAAAAACAATTGCATAGAAAGTGAAAGAACCAAAGGGAGCAGAGTGGATCCTAAGGTGCTCATGCACAGTGAAGTTTAGTTCTAACAAGCATATCATTTAGGTAGGGTTGAAATTAGGAATACATCTGTTGTGGAATGCAGCTTGAAAGTTTACAAACGTCAGTTACATTTTCCATATAAAAGTATTTATTAGCTTTAATAATTACCTATAAGTCATACATACTTTCCAGTAATACATGTTCTAATACATGTGCTGGCTCCCAAGAGAAAAACTTGTAATAACTCTACCATATTCTCTTCACTCAGTGTGAGTAAAGGTGTGGTTAATCATCTATCTACTTCTTCCAAGTATTTGACATGTTCAAATATTAATTCTTTCTACTTTGTAAATGATATGACCTATATCCAGCATAGTGTTTGGTAAATTTTGTACTACTGTTAAAGAAAGTACAAGCATTTAAACCCAGGGGCAACTTTCTATAATGGGGTAAAAATAAGGAAGGTGGACCATGAGGTGGGTGTGTGTTGGCACCAAGAAAAGTCACAATTATCAGCAGGATAAAATGAGAGATTTGGTGTCTCCATGAGAAAGATAAAGAAGAACTAAGAAGAAGGGCAAATAGAAGCATGAAACAATCCAGTGAATTTCAGGCTGCTGCTGCTGCTAAATCACTTCAGTTGTGTCCGACTCTGTGCAGCCCCACAGATGGCAGCCCACTAAGCTCCCTCATCCCTGGGTTTCTCCAGGCAAGAACACTGGAGTGGGCTGCCATTTCCTTCTCCAATGCATGAAAGTGAAAAGTGAAAGTGAAGTCACTCAATTGTGTCCGACTCTTTGCGACTCCATGAACTGTAGCCTACCAGGCCCCTCCGTCCATGGGATTTCCCAGGCAAGAGTACTGGAGTGGGTTGCCATTTCTGTCTCCAGAATTTCAGACTACAGAGGTTTAAATAGGTATTACAAGTCCTCAAGAGCTTCCCAGGTGATGCTGGGGGTGGGATTGGGGGAGGGGGAGGAAGAACATGCATGCCAAAGCAGGAGATGCAAGAGATGCATGTTTGATCCCTGTATCAAGAAGATACTTTGGAGGAGGTCATGGCAACCCATTCTGGTATTCTTGTCTGTAGAATCTCATGGACAGAGGAGCCTGGCAGACTACAGTCCATACAGTTGCAAAGAGTTATACACCAATGAAGCAACTTGCCATGTAAGTAATTCTTACCATGTAAGCAATTTACCACACATAAGCCCTCAGTGGCCACAGGAACTTCATGAAACAGGTTTGCTAATACTTAATTTGAATGTGTTTATATTGCTTTGATATCACATTCTCCTTCCTATCTTTTTCCAGATCTTCAATAACATTTAACAAACAACTGCTTTTCTTGGGTTAAAGTGGTGTGTGTATTTTTGCGTGTGTGCAGGTGGTGGTTTGTTTTGCTTTATTTTTCCTCAGTTGAAAGGATGACTCATTTTCAAGTCCTAATTGACAGTATTCTGGTCAGATTCTGCATATATTGCATGGCAAGAATACATATAAACAAATGAAATAAAGAAATCATGAGAATATGAATCACTTTTACCATATTCCAAGCCACTTCAAAATACTTAGGGCCAATTCTGGAATTCCAGAGCATGAAAATTTCCATTTTGGCCAATCATATCTGGATCTCAAGTGGGAAGGAGGATATAAGACCCATGTAGCATGTGAATTACAATGAATGAATTGATAAATACTTATAGCATTGAAGAGACCAGTGAAATCAAGAGGCCATTTTCTAATTTTACATATAGGAAGGAGAGGCAAAAAGAAGTGAAGTGATCTGAATAAATATATCAACAAGAAAGGGGCAAAAACAAAAATATAATCTAGGATCTCTGCTTTGTAGCATTCAAGAGTATCAGCACTCTTTCCAATAGTCTAAGATTCTGTGATTCAAATTACTCTGGTTTAAGACTGCACACTCTGAATCTGCTTTAGATTTCCTATCTGAATGCATTTAGGTATATCAGTGGATTTGAATATAAGGTCATATTTCAGAAATCATGCTCAGAATCCAGTATTTTTTTTCTGTCAGTTTATCCTGGTTTCTATGATTCATGCGTAACTAGCATACTAACTTGGATAGAAATTTTCTTCTCTGGGTCTCTTAATATTAGTTAGTTTTTTTTTTTTTAACCTATATTGCTGAAGAAAACATATAAAATGAAAATAGATTTGCTAATCTATTTCTTCCTAAGTTTTAATGTAATGCCTCCCTTAGGTAGGAAAGTTATAAGTAGTTGGAAAAAGGGAACTACAATATAAGTTCTATTATTAGGAATACTGAAATACAGATAGAATTGTGCTTGATTCTTTCAAAATTGCTCACTTTATATTGTCTGTTTCCATTCTTTTTATAAACATTAATATCAAGGATGTAAGAATAGCAGCTACAGCATTTTCTATGAGTAAAAGTGAACCATGTTTCTATAAATAATGCATTTCAAATTAACTAGCTGCAGCATCACTGACATGCAAAATCCTTCCTGGATTTAAGTTCCACACATATAAAGTATGCATAAAAATATAACCACCACCATCTGTTACTACTACAGAACTTTATTCTCTCCCAGTTGATTGATACCCAGTTTATACTAAGAAATTCTTCAGCTATATAATTTAAATGGTGCTCATATTTATATTTTCCAACTTCATAAATATTACAGAATATTAATAATTGTTTCTTGGAGGAAAAATGGTACCTATTTCTAAAATTATGCAATCCATTTGAAAAATTCTGATACACTGAAAAAGTGAAACAATTAATATAATATAGCTCCTTATACCTCAAATTTAAATTAGTAAATTGAGGAATTTATAGATGATAAATATTTGTGAATACATTTACTAGAAACTAAATTCTCAGAGACAAGAGCTCAGATGACTTAGTCATATTTTAATATCTTCCTTCCTAAGGCATACAATCATTTTTTTATACTTTCCCTCTATATTAACCTTATTAAAATATTTGTAATTCTAACTGAGTCCCATATTTCTTATGTAAAATTATAATTTAAAGGGTAAATTATTATAAAACTTAAGTGTTTTTAAGGTGCCTTGATAAATGATATCTATTCCTTCTCCAGGGGATCTTTCCAACCCAGGGATCAAACCTAGGTCTCCCACATTGTAGGTAGACGCTTTACCATCTGAGCTACCAGGGAAGCCCATTATTATGATACGTATAGATATGATATCATGATTCTTAGTAAAAAATATATTCCTAGCCTTTGTTCCTTCTTGGGACTAAAATGAAATTTCTTAAGTGATACAGTTAAAATTGTCTTTGGACGTGTTAATGAGGTGACTTTTGAACAGCACCTACAGATGAAGGCTGGTTACAGGAGTACCAGTCAAATGATTAGAGGGTTGAACTTTTCAGTCTCAGCCACTCTGCCCTTTCAGAAAGAGCAGAGCGGGAGATTGAATTTATTGCTCATGGACAATGATGTAATCAATGATTCCTGTGTAATGAAGTATCAATAGAAATCCAAAAGTATTGGGTTTAGAGAGCTTCTGGGTTGGTGAACACGTGGTGATTTGGGGAGAGTGGCATACTTAGAACATAGAAGTTTTGTACTCTGTCCCATATACCATGCCCCATTCATCTCTATCATCTGACTGTTTTTGAGTTAGATATATTTATAATAAACTGTTGATCTAGTAAGTAAATATTTCTCTAAGTTTTGTGAGCCACTCTAGCAAATTAATGTAACCCAAGGTTTTACAGGATCAATTGGTGGCTCAGAGGTTAAAGCACCTACCTTCGATGCAGGAGACCCGGGTTCGATCCCTAGGTCGGGAAGGTCCCGTGGAGAAGGAAATGGCAATCCACTCCAGTATTCTTGCCTGGAGAATCCCATGGACAGGAGAGGCCTAGTAGGTTACAGTCCACGGGGTCGCAAAGAGTCAGACACGACTGAGTGACTTCACCAAGGTCTTAGAACCTCCAATCTGTAGCTTGTCAGTCAGAGGCACTGGTGATAATTACCTGGGTTTGTCACTGACAGTGGAAGTGGGGGTCAGAGGGGCAGGTAGTCTGGTAGGACTGAGTCCTCAGCCTATAGAAATTGATGCTATCTCTGGGTTGATTGTTTTAGAACTGAGTTTAATGGAAGGCACTCCATTGGTATCTGAGAATTGCTTTTTGGTATAGGGAACCTCCTTCTCCCCTAATATACACATTGGAATCTCAAGGACCCAAAAGAGCAAGACAATGATTCATAAATGAGTAGTTTTCCAAATTCGTGAGTAAAATTTTAACGACCTTGGAATCGTCTGTTCTTGCTGTTTAAAAAATAAATAAATAAGTAAATTTCTGTGATTTTGAATGGTCAAATTCCCACCAGTTTGTCCAGATACCTCAGGTTCCTGAAAGAAATGTGTGAAAGAGATACTCAGGGTGGAAGGTCATTTTATTTCTATTAAACTTTGGGAACTCATAACCAAGGTGTATTGGGCTGAACCACACACATATGAGCACAGTAAGTGATTTTAAGATTCATTTCCTGAAAAACAAAAACAAAACAAAACAGGCTATCTACTTTGTCCTTGAGGCCTTAGTAGAGTTTATAGGTAGGTATTCTGAAGGCAGAATCCTACAGCAGGTATTTCCAGGATCTATGGCCTTGAACTTGTTACAAATTTATTTAGGTTTAGGTTTGCTCTGTATAAGCCAAGGATTTGAGGTCAAGGATTAAGAAGGTGAGGCTTAGGAAGTGCCTACCATAGAGTGAGACACAGAATTAGGATTTAGTAATAATACTTAATGTTATCATTTTCATTTTTTTATGAGTTCATGAACTCAGTATTTCAATGCTAGGATAAAAGTATAAACAGACAAACTTAAAAAAAAAAAAAAAGCCAGAGACTTCTTAAGACTCAAGCATGGATGAAATAACATACCATTCTCCAGTCATTTTTAGGACAGGTCTACAGCCAAGCAAGAAACAGTACCAAACAGTCCTACCATATGTTGGTGAGCTCTTTGACTTCACATGGTACAACAAAGCTAGTCTGTTCAAATATAGTTCATGGTCTTATCTCCAAATCACTTGTGAAGTTTATTATAAATATCAAGTATCAATGATAATATTATCAAGTTCACCAATGCAAAAGTTTGGGTTAGATAAGGAATATTTCAATTTTTTATTCTGAATGCAAAACTTATTTATATCATAACTCTTAACTTCAAACTTGGACAAATGACAATACACACAAAAGGAAACACACAAATAAACTTAATCACTGTTAATCACTGTATCCAGGTTAATCTGAGTTACATCTGTTATATTATGGACATCTTAGTTGTTTAATAAGAATCTAATTTACTCCCTCTTCTTTAACCCACTTTAGACTGATTCTATATTTCAATAATAAAATAGCATTGAGAACGGTCTGTCCAGTCCTAGTTTGTATTCTTTCATCAGACTGTCATCAGATGAAATGCATGTTATTATTTTGGCCATGATACTTCCATATTTCATAACGTTGATGACTCAGTTTTATACACAATTACATCTAAGCTCCTTAAGCAGACACATAAAATCCAACATTGACCTGGCTATCTTCTACCTTCTCATTTTCTTTATTTCTCTGCTTCAGTTTCTATCCAGAAATACTGAACTGTTTCAAGTTGAAAACACAATATTTTACTGAATCTATGTCTTTGCTGATTTTTCTCTTTCTACTTGAAAAAGTTTTATCTTGCTTTTTCAGTTGGCCAATTCTTTTTCATTTTTAAGATTCAGTTCAGGAGTCACACTTAAGAAAATTTTCCTGACTGCCCATCTGGATACACAAACACAAATGCATACCCCTTTTGAGATGCATGTTCCTATTCTGGGTCTCCATGATACTCTGCCATTCACTAATCACAATACACTTTAATTACATTTTAAAGTTTATGCTTTCCTGCTTGCTTCACAGGAATATGACTGATGAAGCTGCATAATGCTCAATTCTCAGAAGGGTTCCACATCTGGGTTTCAATGATATACAGTTATTATTCTGAAAATTTTAATAATTGTATCTTGAATTTATGTTTTATAATGAAGTCTAATAGGAAAATGGAGTGAGTGTGTGTGTGCGTGTGTGTGTGTGTGTGTGTGTGTGTGTGTGTGTGTGTGTTGTGGTGGAGAAGAGTTTGGAACCTTGGCTAACAGGTATTTGGCCTCCTATCACCTTCTCCCTCCACTGAATGGGTTCTCTGTCCTCATTCTTCTGCCACCTCTTTCCCTGGGCTTGTTTCCTGGGCCCTACTCCATCCTCCCCTCCTCCTTCTATTCAGTGATGACTGCAACACTGTGCTCCAGGTGAGGCTGGCAACTCTGGGTCAAGTGTATGGCTCTAGAATGTCTCAGTTGGGAAGTTTCCACACTAGGCTGGCACTCACTGTGCATTCAGAGAGTGATTTGTTCATTGATGGTCCAGAAATCAAACTGTGTTGAATAGATCACAAGCTCTTGAGTGTAGGCTATCCCTTGGGGGTTAGGTTAGTGAGCCACTGGGAATAAGGACATAAGAAATAACAAATTTTAAAAAATGAGTCAAGAAAGACACCTTATATTTTATTACATTTAATGTCACCCCTTTCCTGTTTTTTTAAACAAAGGTTTCAGATTTTTGTTTGTTTGTTTGTTTTGCTTTGAGCCTTGAAATTTATAAACTTGTCCCAATCTAAGACTATGAGCTCCTTAAGTTTAGGACTTTCCTATGTGACCCTGTAACTGCTTCACGTAGCCTTGTACCTATTACCTAATGAGAACACAATATATATTTATTAAATGAAAAGAAAGAATAATTATTGCAAAATTCAATTCAACATCTCCCATAGGAAAGTGTGGTTGAATAGTTAAGCTCTCTGATGAAGGTCTATATGTAGAAAACTTTTGACTTGTACATCACAACTCATAGCAAACAGCACATAAAAGTTGTAAAAATGGAAATAACATTTTCTGTACACTAATCAAATTGACTTCACGCCCAGCCTGCTTTCAATGTATAAGAATAAAATTTTTCTGCTAAATAATTTTGCTTTCTGCCATATTTTAGGGGAAAAATGCTCTATATGTCTTCTCTTTGATTTGATAGTATGATTAAAGAAGTAATTCTCATTTGCTTTTATCAGTAAAAGGTTTTGTAGCTACACCAAGAAGCAGCACACCAATACTTGGGTGGAAAATACATTCATAAAAGAAATACATATTTACAATTGGACAGTAGTGATTAAGTAAATCAAGAGATGGAACTTCTCAGTGTACTCTAGAACCTAAATCGTTTTGCAATTTAATATGCTTATGATGCCTATTTTATCACTATGTATATTGATTTCAGTCCTGTTGAAAAGGGAAGAAAAAGCTTGAAGGCATAGTGATTTTGTAACTAAACATGCATGCAATATGGCTAGTGAAAACTAGCTAAATATCAATTTTCACTCTATCAGTTTAGCTGCTGGTCATACAATATTTATAGGTATTACAGTTGGGTCTTACATAGAAAAACTCACAAGCATTACAAATGCAGATAGCTGGATAAAATGCTTTGAATGTAAAGGGAATTGTGCAAGAAACACCAATATTTATTTTACAGAACTATTTTCTTGAAAACAGTTTTGTATATCAGGAAGTGCATGAGGCACTTGAGATCATTTGTGACTCCATGGAATATGCCAGGCTTCCCTGTTCTTTACTACCTATCAGAGCTTGCTCAAACTTATGTCCACTGAATTGGTGATGCCATCAAAACATCTCATCCTCTGTTGTCCCCTTCTCCTCCTGTCCTCTGTCTTCCCCAGTGAGAGAGTTAATTCTTAGGTGGGTTCATAACGAGTCCAGGGAACTCAAGGAGTAAGGGGTCCACAGCCCTCAAGGAGAAAAGGGTTCAAGGCTCTTGAGGGAGAGAAAGGACAAACATTTTTTCCTGCACTGTTTTGTCTTATTCACATATGATTTTTTTTCTTAAACTCTGATTTTCTTTAACAATCTTTCAGTTCAGTAACTCAGTCATGTCCGACTCTTCACGACCCCATGAACTGCGGCACGCCAGGCCTCCCTGTCCATCACCATCTCCCGGAGTTCACTCAGACTCACGTTCATCAAGTCAGTGATGCCATCCAGCCATCTCATCCTCTGTCGTCCCCTTCTTCTCCTGTCCCCAATCCTTCCCAGCATCAGAGTTTTTTCCAGTGAGTCAACTCTTCGCATGAGATGGTCAGTGTACTGGAGTTTCAGCTTTAGCATTATTCCTTCCAAAGAAATCCCAGGGCTGATCTCCTTCAGAATGGACTGGTTGGATATCCTTGCAGTCCAAGGGACTCTCAAGAGTCTTCTCCAACACCACTGTTCAAAAGCATCAATTCTTCGGTGCTCAGCCTTCTTCACAGTCCAACTCTCACATCCATACATGACCACAGGAAAAACCATAGCCTTGACTAGACGGACCTTAGTTGGCAAAGTAATGTCTCTGCTTTTGAATATGCTACCTAAGTTGGTCATAACTTTTCTTCCAAGGAGTAAGCATCTTCTAATTTCATGGCTGCAGTCACCATTCACGGTGATTTTGGAGCCCGCCAAAATAAAGTCTGACACTGTTTCCACTGTTTCCCCATCTATTTCCCATGAAGTGATGGGATCCGATGCCATGATCTTTGTTTCCTGAATGTTGAGCTTTACACCAACTTTTCGCTTTCCTCTTTCACTTTCATCAAGAGGCTCTTTAGTTCTTCTTCACTATCTGCCATAAGGGTGGTATCATCTTCATATCTGAGGTTATTGATATTTCTCCTGGCAATCTTGATTCCAGCTTGTGTTTCTTCCAGTCCAGCATTTCTCATGATGTACTCTGCATATAAGTTAAATAAACAGGTGACAGTATATAGCCTTGACATACTCCTTTTCCTATTTGGAGCCAGTCTGTTGTTCCATGTCCAGTTCTAACTGTTGCTTCCTGACCTGCATACAGATTTTTCAAGAGGCAGGTTAGGTGGTCTGGTATTCCCATCTCTTTCAGAATTTTCCATGGTTTATTGTGATCCACACAGTCAATGC
Organism: Nanger dama; assembly: GCA_917880005.1. Lineage (NCBI taxonomy): Eukaryota > Metazoa > Chordata > Mammalia > Artiodactyla > Bovidae > Nanger > Nanger dama. The sequence continues at coordinate 19,349,606 of CAKJTW010000025.1, read as the reverse complement.
TTTGGCATAGTCAACAAAGCAGAAGTAGATGTTTTTCTGGAACTCTCTTGCTTTTTCGATGATCCAGCAGATGTTGGCAATTTGATCTCTGGTTCCTCTGCCTTTTCTAAAACCAGCTTGAACATCAGGGAGTTCATGGTTCACATATTGCTGAAGCCTGGCTTGGAGAAGTTTGAGCATTACTTTACTAGCATGTGAGATGAGTGCAATTGTGTGGTAGTCTGAGCATTCTTTGGCATTGCCTTTCTTTGGGATTGGAATGAAAACTGACCTTTTCCAGTCCTGAGGCCACTGCTGAGTTTTCCAAATTTGCTGGCATATTGACTGTAGCACTTTCACAGCATCATCTTTCAGGATTTGAAACAGCTTCACTGGAATTCCATCACCTCCACTTGCTTTGTTCATAGTGATGCTTTCTAAGGCCCACTTGAATTCACATTCCAAGATGTCTGGCTCTAGATTAGTGATCACATCATCATGATTATCTGGGTCATGAAGATCTTTTTGTACAGTTCTTCTGTGTAGTCTTGCCACCTCTTCTTAATATATTCTGTTTCTGTTAGGTCCAGACCATATTTGTCCTTTATCGAGCCCATCTTTGCACGAAATGTTCCCTTGGTATCTGTAGTTTTCTTGAAGAGATCTCTAGTCTTTCCCATTCTGTTCTTTTCCCCTGTTTCTTTGCATTGATCTCTGAAGAAGGCTTTCTTATCTCTTCTTTCTCTTCTTTGGAACTCTGCATTCAGATGCTTATATCTTTCCTTTTCTCCTTTGCTTTTCACCTCTCTTCTTTTCACAGCTATTTGTAAGCCCTCCTCAGAGAGCCATTTTGCTTTTTTGCATTTATTTTCATGGGGATGGTCTTGATCCCTGTCTCCTGTACAATGTCATGAACCTCATTCCATAGTTCATCAGGCACTGTATCTATCAGATCAAGGCCCTTAAATCTATTTCTCACTTCCTCTGTATAATCATAAGGGATTTGATTTAGGTCATATCTGAATGGCCTAGAGGTTTTCCTTACTTTCTTCAATTTGAGTCTGAATTTGGTAATAAGGAGTTCATGATCTGAGCCACAGTCAGCTCCTGGTCTTGTTTTCGTCGACTGTATAGGACTTCTCCATCTTTGGCTGCAAAGAATAGAATCAGTCTGATTTCGGTGTTGATCATCTGGTAATGTCCATGTGTATAGAGTCTTCTCTTTTTTTGCTGGAAGAGGTTGTTTGCTATGACCAGTGCATTTTCTTGGCAAAACTCTATTAGTCTTTGCCCTGCTTCATTCTGCATTCCAAGGCCAAATTTGCCTGTTACTCCAGGTGTTTCTTGATTTCCTACTTTAGCATTCCAGTCCCCTATAATGAAAAGGACATCTTTTTGGGTGTTAGTTCTAAAAGGTTTTGTAGGTCTTCATAAAACCATTCAACTTCAGCTTTTTCAGCATTACTGGTTGGGGCATAGACTTGGATAACTGTGATATTGAATGGTTTGCCTTGGAGACGAACAGAGATCATTCTGTCATTTTGAGGTTGCATCCAAGTATGATTACACAACAAAGCAATTCATCTTGCTCAAGGACATGTTACTCTTTTTAACTAGAATCTTCTGACTAATCCTGTTATTTCATGTGGGAGTGGGTCTGGTAAGACCTTCCTGTTGTTAGTTCTAACCTTGTTAATTTCAGCTGTATATTTGAGAGTGGGTCTGGTAAAAAAATAAGGCCTTGATCAGACTAGCCAGGGGAGCATTTTCTGTCCCCCTTTTGATGTCTATGTCAGAAGCTTTCTCTGTCCTTTGTCACTGTAATAAAACTTCTGCCCCATGAAAACTCTGAGTTATCAAGCCTTGTCCCTGATCCTGAAGCTATATCTTTCAGCAATCATGAATCCAATACCTTTCATTGTAAGCTATCACCAGCATCAGGGGCTTTTCCCATGAGTCAGCTCTTTGCAATAGGTGGCCAAAGTATTGGAACTTCAGCTTCAGTATCAGTCCTTCCAATGAATATTTGGGATTGATTTTTTTAATGATTGACTAGTTCTATCTCCTTGAAGTCCAAGGGACTCTAGAGTCTTCATCACAACAGTTCAAAACTCAATTCTTTGGCACTCAGCCTACTTTATGGTCCAACTTTCACAACTGTACATGACTATTGGAAAAATAATAGCTTTGACAATAAAAAAATTTGGTCAGAAAAGTGATTTTTCTGCTTTTTTATATACTGTAGAGTTTTGTCTCAGCTTTTCTTTTCCCCAAAGAGTAAGCATCTTTTAATGTCATGCTGCAGTCACCATCCACAATGATTTTGGAGGCAAAGAAAATAAAATCTGTCACTGTTTCCACTTTTTCCCCATCTATTTGCCATGAAGTGATGGGATGGGATGCCATGATCTTAATTTTTTAAATGCTGGATTTTAAGCCAACTTTTTCACTCTCCTCTTTCACCTTCATCAAGAGGCTCTTTAATTCCCCTTCACCCTCTGCCATTAGAGTGGTATCATCTGTATAGCTTAGGTTATTGATATTTCCCCCAGAAAACTTGATTCCAGCATGTGCCTCATCTAGGCTGGCATTCTGCACAATGTACTCTGCACATAAGTTCAATAATCAGGGTGACAACAGATGTTGGCAAACTGATCTATGGCTCCTCTGATTTTCCTAATCCATCTTATACATCTTAAAGTTCTTAATTCAGGTACTGTTGAAGTCTAGCTTGAAGGATTTTGAGCATTACATTGCTAATATGTGAAATGAGGGCAGTTGTGAGATGGTTTCAACATTCTTTGACATTGCCCCTTTTCGGGATTGGAATGGAAACTGATCTTTTCCAGTCCTGTGGCCACTGCTGAGTTTTCCAAATTTGCTGGCATATTGAGTGCATCATTTAAACAGCATCATATTTTAGGATTTAAAATAGCTCAGCTGGAATTCCATCACCTCCACTAGCTTTGTTTGTAATAAAGCTTCCTAAGACCCACTTGACTTCATACTCTAGGATGTTTGACTCCAGATGAGTCACCACACCATCACGGTTATCTGGGTCATTATGGCCTTTTTGTATAGTTCTTCTGTATAGTTTTGCCACCTCTTCTTAATGTTTTCTGTTCTGTTAGGTCCATATTGTTTCTAATTGTTTGTTGTGACCATTTTTTTCATGAAATGTTCCCTTGGTATCTCTAATTTTCTTGAAAGGGAGAAAGGGAAGTTTCTCAGTCATGTTTAACTCTGAGATTCCATGGACTGTAGCCAACCAGGCTCCTCCATCCAAGGGATTTTTCCAGGCAAGAGTACTGGAGTCGGTTGCCATTTCCTTTTCCAGGGGATCTTCCCCACCCAGGAATCAACCCGGGGTCTCCTGCATTGTAGGCAGATGGATCTCTAGTCTTTTCCATTCTATTGTTTTCCTCTCTTTTTTTGCATTGTTCACTTAAGGCTTTCTTAACTCTCCTTGTTATTCTTTGGATCTCTTCATTCAAAAGAGTGTATCTCTCTTTGTCTCCCTGGCTTTTTGCTTCTTTTCTTTGGTATTTGAAAGGCCTCCTCAGAATACCATTTTGTCTTGTTGTATTTCTTTATCTTGAGGTTGGCTTTGGTCACCATCTCCTGTACAATGTTACAAACCTCCATCCATTGTTCTTCAGGCACTCTATCAGATCCAATCCTTTGAATCTATTTGTCACTTCCACTGCATAATCAAAAGGGATCTGATTTAGGTAATACGTGGATTACCTACATGGTAATATATACATGACTAGAGATTTTCCTTACTTTCTTCAATTTAGGTCTGAATTTTGCAATAAGGAGTTCATGATCTGAGCCACAGTCAGCTCTAGATTTTGTTTCTGCTGACAATATAAAGCTTCTCCATCTTAGGCTGCAAAGAAAATAATCAATCTGAGTTCTGTATTGACCATCTGTTAATGTCCTTGTGTAGAGTCACCTCTTGTGTTTTCAGAAGAGGGTGTTTGCTATGACATGTGCATTCTCTTGGCAAAACTCTGCTTGTCTTGGCCCTGCTTTATTTTGTATTTCAAAGCCAATCTTGCCTGTTACTCTGTGTAACTCTTGACGTCCTACTTTTGTTATCCAACTGCTATGATGAAAAAGGTATCTTTTTTTTTTTTTTCTTGCTAGTTCTGGAAGATCTTGTAGGTCATTGCAGAACCACTCAACTTCATCTTCTTCCCCATTAGCGGTTGTGGCATATACTTGGATCATTCTGATGTTGAATTGTTTTCCTTGGAAACAAACTTTGATCATTCAATTGTTTTGATATTGCACATAAGTACTTCATTTTGAATTCTTTTGTTGACTATGAGGGCTGCTTCACTTCTTCCAAGGGATTCTTGCCCACAGTAGTAGGTATAATAGTCATCTGAATGAACACTCTTGCCATCCCCTGTTTGGCCACATCCAATTTACCTTGATTCATAGACCTAACATTCCAGGTTCTCTTGGTAAAGTTCTTTTTTTTTTTAATACTTTATTCTACATTACAATACTGTATTTGTTTTGCCATACATTGACATGAATCAGACACATGTGTACACGATCTCCCAATGCTGAAGCCCCCTCCCACCTCCCACCCCATATCATCTCCCTGAATCATCCTGTGCACCAGCCCCATGCATCCTGCATCCTGCACTGAACATAGACTGGCACTTCGTTCTTACAAGAAAGTATACATGTTTCAATGCCATTCTCCCAAATCATCCCACCCTCTCCCTCTCCCTCAGAGGCCAAAAGTCCATTATATACCTCTGTGTCTCCTTTGTTGTCTCACATAGAGGGTCATCATTACTATCTTTCTGAATTCCATATATATGTGTCAGTATACTGTATTGGTGTTTTTCTTTCTGGCTTACTTCACTCTGTATAATCGGCTCCAATTTCATCCATCTCATTATAACTGAGTCGAATTTATTCTTTTTAAGGGCTGAGTAGTACTGCATTGTGTATATGCACCACAGCTTTCTTATCCATTCATCTGCTGATGGACATCTAGGTTGTTTCCATGTCCTGGCTATTATAAACAGTGCTGCAATGAACATTGGGGTACATGTGTCTCTTTCAATTCTGGTTTCCTCGGTGTGTATGCCCAGCAGTGGGATTGCTGGATCATAAGGCAGTTCTATTTGCAATTTTTAAGGAATCTCCACACTGTTTTCCATAGTGGCTGTACTAGTTTGCATTCCCACCAATAGTGTAAGAGGATTCCCTTTTCTCCACATCCTCTCCAGCATTTATTGCTTGTAGACTTTTGGATCGCAGCCATTCTGACTGGTGTGAAATGGTACCTCATTGTGGTCTTGATTTGCATTTCTCTGATAATGAGTGATGTTGAGCATCTTTTCATGTGTTTGTTAGCCATCCGTATGTCTTCTTTGGAGAAATGCCTATTTAGTTCTTTGGCCCATTTTTTTATTGGTTCGTTTATTTTTCTGGAGTTGAGCTGCATAAGTTGCTTGTATATCTTTGAGATTAGTTGTTTGTCAGTTGTTTCATCTGCTATTGTTTTCTCCCATTCAGAAGGCTGTCTTTTCACCTTGCTTATAGTTTCCTTTGTTGTGCAGAAGCTTTTAATTTTAATTAGATCCTATTTGTTTATTTTTGCTTTTATTTACATTATACTGGGAGGTGGATCATAGAGGATCCTGCTGTGATTTATGTCGGAGAGTGTTTTGCCTATGTTCTCCTCTAGGAGTTTTATAGTTTCTGGTCTTACATTTAGATCTTTAATCCATTTTGAGTTTATTTTTGTGTATGGTGTTAGACAGAGGTCTAGTTTCATTCTTTTAAAGGGGTTGACCAATTTTCCCAGCACCACCTGTTAAAGAGACTGTCTTTACTCCATTGTATATTCTTGCCTCCTTTGTCGAAGATAAGGTGTCCATAGGTGTGTGCGTTTATCTCAGGGCTTTCTATTTTGTTCCATTGATCTATATTTCTGTCTTTGTGCCAGTACCATACTGTCTTAATGACTCTGGCTTTGTAGTAGAGCCTGAAGTCAGGCAAGTTGATTCCTCCAGTTCCATTCTTCTTTCTCAAGATTGCTTTGGCTATTCGAGACTTTTTGTATTTCCATACAAATCTTGAGATTACTTGATCTAGTTCTGTGAAAAATACTGCTGGTAGCTTGATAGGAATTGCATTGAATCTGTAGATTGCTTTGGGTAGTATACTAATTTTCACTATATTGACTCTTCCAACCCATGAACATGGTATATTTCTCCATCTATTAGTGTCCTCTTTGATTTCTTTCATCAGTGTTTTATAGTTTTCAATATATAGGTCCTTAGTTTCTTTAGGTAGGTATATCCCTAAGTATTTTATTATTTTTCATTGCAATGGTGAATGGGATTGTTTCCTTGACTTCTTTTTATATTTTCTCATTATTAGTGTATAGGAATGCAAGGGATTTCTGAGTGTTGATTTTATATCCTGCAACTTTACTATATTCGTTGATTAGCTCTAGTAGTTTTCTGGTCGAGTCTTTAGGATTTTCTATGTAGAGGATCATGTCGTCTGCAAACAGTGAGAGTTTTACTTCTTCTTTTCCAATTTGGATTCCTTTTATTTCTTTTTCTGCTCTGATTGCTGTGGCCAAAACTTCCAGTACAATATTGAATAGTAGTGGTGAAAGTGGACACCCTTGTCTTGTTCCTGACTTTAGGGGAAATGGTTTCATTTTTTACCATTGAGGATAATGTTAGCTGTGGGTTTGTCATATATAGCTTTTATTATGTTGAGGTACGTTCCTTCTATTCCTGCTTTCTGGAGAGTTTTTATCATAAATGGATGTTGAATTTTGTCAAAGGCTTTTTCTGTATCTATTGAGATAATCATATGATTTTTATTTTTCAGTTCGTTAATGTGGTGAATTACATTGATTGATTTGCGGATATTGAAGGATCCTTGCATCCCTGGGATAAAGCCCACTTGGTCATGGTGTATGATCTTTCTAATGTGTTGCTGGATTCTGATTGCTAGGATTTTGTTAAGGATTTTTGCATCTATGTTCATCAGTGATATTGGCCTGTAGTTTTCTTTTTTTTTTTTTTTGGTGTCTTTGTCAGGTTTTGGTATTAGGGTGATGGTGGCCTCATAGAATGAGTTTGGAAGTTTACCTTCCTCTGCAATTTTCTGGAATAGCTTCAGTAAGATAGGTGTTAGCTCTTCTCGGAATTTTTGGTAGAATTCAGCTGTGAAGCCGTCTGGACCTGGGCTTTTGTTTGCTGGAAGATTTCTGATTACAGTTTAAATTTCCATGCTTGTGATGGAAATTTCTTCTTGGTTCAGTTTTGGAAAGTTGTACTTTTCTAAGAATTTGTCCATTTCTTCCAAGTTGTCCATTTTATTGGCATATAATTGCTGATTGATAGTAGTCTCTTATGATTCTTTGTATTTCTGTGTTGTCTGTCGTGATCTCTCCATTTTCATTTCTAATTTTATTGATTTGATTTTTTTCTCTTTGTTTCTTGATGAGTCTGGCTAATGGTTTGTCAATTTTATTTATCCTTTCAAAGAACCAGCTTTTTGCTTTGTTGATTTTTGCTATGGTCTCTTTTGTTTCTTTTGCATTTATTTCTGCCCTAATTTTTAGGATTTCTTTCCTTCTACTAACTCTGGGGTTCTCTATTTCTTCCTTTTCTTGTTGCTTTAGGTGTAGAGTTAGGTTATTTATTTGACTTTTTTCTTGTTTCTTGACGTATGACTGTATTGCTATGAACTTTCCTCTTAGCACTGCTTTTATAGTGTCCCATAGGTTCTGTGTAGTTGTGTTTTCATTTTCACTCATTTTGATGCATAATTTGATTCCTTTTTTGATTTCTTCTGTGATTTGTTGATTATTCAGAAGGGTGTTGTTCAGCCTTCAAATGTTGGAATTTTTAATAGTTTTTCTCCTATAATTGAGATCTAACCTTAGTGCATTATAGTCAGAGAAGATGCTTGGAATAATTTCGATTTTTTTGAATTTATCAAGGTTAGATTTATGACCCAGGATGTGATCTATCCTGGAAAAGTTTCCGTGTGCACTTGAGTAAAGGTGACATTCATTGTTTTGGGGTGAAATGTCCTATAGATATCAATTAGGTCTAACTGGTCTATTGTATCATTTAACGTTTGCGTTTCTTTGTTAATTTTCTGTTTAGTTGCTCTGTCCATAGGTGTGAGTGGGATATTAAAGTCTCCCACTATTACTGTGTTATTAATTTCCCCTTTCATGCTTGTTAGCATTTGTCTTACATATTGCGGTGCTCCTATGTTGGGTGCATATATATATATATAATTATATCTTGTTCTTGGATTGATCCTTTAATCATTATGTAGTGGCCTTCTTTGTCCCTTTTCACAGCCTTTGTTTTAAAGTCTATTTTATCGGATATGAGTATTGCTACTCCTGCTTTCTTTTGGTCTTTATTTGCATGGAATATCTTTTTCCAGCCCTTCACTTTCAGTCTGTATGTGTCCGTTGTTTTGAGGTGGGTCTCTTGTAAGCAGTATATATAGGGATCTTGTTTTTGTATCCATTCAGCCAGTCTTTGCCTTTTGGTTGGGACATTCAACCCATTTACATTTAAGGTAATTATTGATAAGTATGCTCCTGTTGCCATTTACTTTATTGTTTTGGGTTCGGGTTTATATGTCCTTTTATGTTTCCTGTATAAAGTCTATCCTTTAGTATTTGTTGGAGAGCTGGTTTGGTGGTGCTGAATTCTCTCAGCTTTTGCTTGTCTGTAAAGCTTTTGATTTCTCCTTCATATTTGAATGAGATTCTTTCTGGGTACAGTAGTCTTGGCTGAAGGTTATTATCTTTCATCACTTTAAGTATGTCTTGCCATTCCCTCCTGGCCTGAAGAGTTTCTATTGAAAGATCTGCAGTTATTCTTATGGGGATCCCCTTGTGTGTTATTTGTTGTTTTTCCCTTGCTGCTTTTAATATTTGTTCTTTGTGTTTGGTCTTTGTTAGTTTGATTAGTATACGTCTTGGGGTGTTCCCCTTTGGGTTTATCCTGTTTGGCACTCTCTGGGTTTCTTGGACTTGGGTGATTATTTCCTTCCCCATTTTAGGGAAGTTTTCAACTATTATCTCCTCAAGTATTTTCTCATGGTCTTTCTTTCTGTCTTCTTCTTCTGGGACTCCTATAATTCGAATGTTGGTGCGTTTCATATTGTTTTGGAGGTCTCTGAGGTTGTCCTCATTTCTTTTAATTCGCCTTTCTTTTTCCCTCGCTGATTCATTTATTTCTACCATTTTATCTTCTATTTCACTATTCCTATCTTCTGTCTCCAATATTCTACTATTTGTAGGCTCCAGAGTGTTTCTGATCTCATTTATTGTGTTATTCATTATATGTTGACTCTTTTTATTTCTTCTAGGTCCTTGTTAAACCTTTCTTGCATCTTCTCAAACCTTGACCCCAGGCTATTTATCTGTGATTCCATTTTGATTTCAAGATTTTGGGTCATTTTCATTATCAGTATTTGGAATTTTTTCTCAGGTAGATTCCCTATCTCTTCCTCTTTTGTTTGGTTTGGTGGGCATGTCTCCTGTTCCTTTACCTGCTGGGTATTCCTCTGTCTCTTCATCCTGGTTATATTGCTGCATTTGGGGTGGCTTTTCTATATTCTGGGAATTTGTGGGATTCTCTTTATTATAGAGCTTCCTCTCTGTGTTTGGGGTTATATCAGTGGCTTGTCAAAGTTTCTTGATTAGAGAGGCTTGTGTTGAAGTTCTGGCGGTTGGAGTTGGATTTCCTCTCTCTGGAGTGTTGTGAAGTGTCAAGTAATGGGTTATGGAACGTCAATGGTTTTGGAGTATTTTGAGCTGCCTGTGTATTGAAGCTCAGGGGGCTTGTTCTTGTTTTGCTGGAGAATTTGCGTGGTATGTCTTGCTCTGGAACTTGTTGACCCTTGGGCGGTGCTCAATTTCAGTCTAGGTATGAAGGCGTTTGATGAGCTCTTATTGGATAATGTTCCCTGTATTCAGGAATTCTTTGATGATCTCAGGATTTGGACTTGCGCCTCCTGATTCTGGTTTTCAGATTTATTTTTACAATAGCCTCATGATTTCTCCATATATTCAGCACTAATGTAAAAACATCTGGGTTAATGATGATAGGTTTCTCCACCTTGAGGGGCGTCCCTAGAGGATTGCTGGGTTACTTGGAGGAGAGAAGAGGGAGGGGGTAGTTAGAGGTGCGTGGAATGGGATGAGGTGGAATCAAAAGAGGAAAATGGAAGCTAGCCCGTAACCACTTTCTTGTGTGCGCTCCAAAGTCTGGACTTCTCAGAGGTGGTCACAGAGTTATACATGGAAGGGGAGAGGGAGGAAATAGAGGTGGCCAGGAGGATAAAAGAGGGAGATGCAAAGGAGGGATACAGATCTGGCCAGTGATCATTTCCCTGAGAATTCTCCACCTTCTGGAGCACATAGAGATTCATAGAGTTGGGTAGAGAAGAGGAGGGGGGGAGGGAGGAGACCAAAGCCACCTGGTGGAGAAAAGAGATTCCAAAGGAGGAGAGAGTGGTCAAGCCAGTAGTCTCACACTCATGTAAAATTGGGTACTGAAGATTAGGTTTTTAAAAGTACAAAATTGGCAACAAATACCAAAATGTTGAGATTAAAAATCTGGAGTAGAGATTGGATTTTCAAAGATAAAATATTAAAGATAAGAAGAAGAAGGAGAGAAAAATTTAAAAAAATTGAGAAATAAAATAAAATAAAATAAAAGAGTCCAGAATTATTAAAAGACAACTTCCACCACCAATAGGACTATATACAGCGTTTGCTTTAAAGATAGGGTTTTTTTTTGAAAAGTAATAATAGGTTATAAAAATAATAAATAGAAGTATAGAAGACTTAAAAATTTAAGCAAGTTTAGGAAAAAAATGAAAAAGAAAAGAAGAGAAAAAAATTTTAAAAAGAAAAAAATTTAAAGAAAGAAAAAAATTCTTAAAAATAAAATCATGCTTCCACATTATCCCCCCCACAAAAAAATTGATCATAAAAGTAGTAACGGTATATCTGGCGCTTTCTCTGTTGTTGTGGACTGTGTTGGGTCGCTACCAAGGCAGTTCGCTCTGTTTGGCTTCCTCTGTTTGCTGGTCCCTTCCATGTCTGATTTCCGTCTTGACACAGGGAGGGTGGTGGTGGACTCTGCACTGGGCTTGCCCCTTCTCGCTCCTTGGGATAACCTTGTGGGGCCTGCCCTATGCTTCATGCACTTCCCCAGTCTATGTTGCTCAGGTTTGGCGCTCAGGATTGGTGGTCAGGAAGCCCTCCGAGACTTGGATTTGGTTGAACAGGGGCTTTGTTCCCTTCCCAGGTCCGAGTGGCTAGGGAGTTTGGCACGCGCTATTGCAACTTCTGGGCTTCCGGGTCACTCAGTTTTCTGGGAGCTCCGCCAGGGCTCTTTCTCAGGCAGATGATGACTGTTCAGAGCCGCCCAGCAGTCTCAATAGCAAAGAAACCTGCTTGCAATTTGGTAGGTAATGTCACTCTTGAGCTGCGATTGCCCCCTTCCAGCATTTAAGGCTCTGGCTGCCTGTCGCCGGAGGGGGATGGTCTGCAGCCAGCTATTGCTGATCTGTCCTTTGTTCTGTGTGCGGGCCTCTTAGTGTCTTATGTTCGAGTGTTTCGTGTGTTAGCTATTCCACAGTCTGGTTTGCTAGACCAAGATAGTTCTTTCTAGCCACGCACGGACCTGATTCTGGCCCCATTACACCCCGATTCTCGAGAAAAGCCCTGCAGCCTACGTCTCCAGCGGCCCAATTCTTAGACAGCACTGTCGCTGGCGCGATCCTCCCCTGCCCAACCCCCCACTGCTGTCAGATGCAGGCGTTTGCGCTGCTTATCTGCTGGGGGTTATACTGTTGAATTCATAATCTTTTGGTTTTAATTATTTATTTATTTATTCTTCTTTCCTGTTATGTTGCCCTCTATGCTTCCAGGGCTCACGCCATACACAGCTGTGAGAATGTTCCCCAATTTTTAGAAACCTCTCTTTTAAGAGTCTCTTCCTGGGACAGGATTCCCTTCCCAGGACGGGGCTCCCTCCCTACCTCCTTTGTCTCTATCTTTGTCATATATATTAATTCCTACCTGGTTTTGAAGCCAATGATCTGCTTTGCTGGATGCCTGATGTCCTCTGCCAGCAGTCAGAAGTTGTTTTGTGGAATTTACTCAGCGTTGAAATGTTCTTTTGATGAGGTAGAGAGGGAGAAAGTGTTCTCCCCATCCTATTCCTCCGCCATCTTTTCACAATGTTTGGTAAAGTTCTATTAGCCTTTGCCAAGCTTCATTCCATATTCAAGGCCAAATTTGCCTGTTACCCCAGGGGTTTCTTGACTTCTTACTTTTGCATTCCAGTCCCCTATAATGAAAACAACATCTTTTTTGGGTGTTAGTTCTAAATGGTCTTATAGGTCTTCATAGAACCATTCAACTTTACTTCTTCAGCATTACTGGTTGGGACATAGGCTTGGATTACTGTGATATTGAATGGATTGTCTTGGAAATGAACAGAAATCATTCTGTCATTTTGAGATTGCATCCCAGTACTGCATTTTGGATTCTTTTGTTGACCATGATGGCTACTTTTTTCTTCTAAGGGATTTCTGCCCACATTAGTAGACATAATGGTCATCTGAGTTAAATTCACCCATTCCAGTCCATTTTAGCTTGCTGATTCCTAGAATGTGATGTTCACTCTTGCCATCTCTTGTTTGACCATTTCCAATTTGCCTTGATTCATGGATCTAACATTCCAGGTTCCTATGCAATATAGCTCTCTACAGCAATTAAATTCAAGCAACCAGAGAACAAATTGCCAACATCCACTGGATCATGGAAAAAACAAGGGAGTTCCAGGAAAACATTTTTACTTTATTGACTATGCCAAAGCCTTTGACTGTGTGGATCACAATAAACCATGGAAAATTCTGAAAGAGATGAGAATACTAGACCACCTGACTTGTCTCTTGAGAAACCTATATGCAGGTCAGGAAGCAACAGTTAGAACTGGACATGGAACAACAGACTGGTTACAAATAGGAAAAGGAGTACGTCAAGGCTGTATATTGTCATCCTGCTTATTTAACTTATATGCAGAGTACATCATGAGAAACGCTGGTCTGGAAGAAGCACAAGCAGGAATCAAGATTTCCGGGAGAAATATCAATAACCTCAGATATGCAGATGACACTACCCTTATGGCAGAAAGTGAAGAGGAGCTAAAGGGCCTCTTGTTGAAAGTGAAAGAGGAGAGTGAAAGAGTTGGCTTAAAGCTCAATATTCAGAAAACGAAGATCATGGCATCTGGTCCCATCACTTCATGGGAAGTAGATGGGGAAACAGTGGAAATAGTGTCAGACTTTTTTATTTTGGGGGCTCCAAAATCACTGCAGATGGTAACTGCAGCCATGAAATTAAAAGATGCTTACTCCTTGGAAGGAAAGTTATGACCAACCTAGATAGCATATTCAAAAGCAGAGCCATTACTTTGCCAACAAAGGTCCATCTAGTCAAGGCTATGGTTTTCTAGTCATATATGGATGTGAGAGTTGGACTGTGAAGAAAGCTGAATGCTGAATAATTGATGCTGTTGAACTGTGGTGTTGGAGAAGACTCTTGAGAGTCCCTTGGACTGAAAGGAGATGAAACCAGTCCATTCTGAAGGAGATCAGCCCTGGGATTTCTTTGGAAGAAATGATGATTAAGCTGAAACTCCAATAGTTTGGCCACCTCATGCAAAGAGTTGACTCATTGGAAAAGACTCTGATGCTGGGAGGGATTGGGGGCAAGGGGGAGAAGGGGACAACAGAGGATGAGATGGCTGGATGGCATTACCAGCTCGATGGACATGAGTTTGGGTGAACTCCAGGAATTAGTGATGGACAGGGAGGCCTGGTGTGCTGCAATTCATGGGGTCTCAAAGAGTCGGACACCACTGAGTGACTGAACTGAACTGAACTGAACTGAACATTCCAGGTTCCTATGTGATATTGTTCTTACAGCACTGAACTTTACTCTCATCAGCAGACACATTCCACAACTGGGCATTTTTTGCTTTGGCTCAGCCTCTTTTCTTCTGGAGCTATTTCAGTGCCCTTCTCCAGTAGCATATTGGACACCTATGGACCTGGGGTGTTCATCTTCCATTTTCATATCTTTTTGCCTTTTCACAATGTTCATGAGATTTTCAAGGCAAGAATGCTGAAGTGGTTTGTCATTATGTTCTCCAGTGGACCACTTTATGTCAGAATTCTCCAAGACAACTTATAGCTTCTCAGTAATGAAAGGCATTAAGCAATCAATTAAAAATATTTTTGTAAACAGTTATATTTGTAATATGAGATCTAACCTAATGTGGGGAGCAGTACCAAGAAAGACTTTCCTGGGTAAACTGTGTTTAAACTGAGGCCTGAGAATAAGGAGTAATTAGGTAGACTAAACTAGAAGTTGAAAGAGCATTTCCAACTTTGCTTTTTGCCAACAAATCACAAATCTATTTCTAAAATGATTTACATATTTTGAAAAAGGAATGAAATAAAATTTGAAAAGCGGAATCACTAATTTGTAATGAGTGATGTAAAAGTGTTAGTTGCTCAGTTTGACTATTTGCACCCCTATGGACAATAGCCTGCCAGCTCTTCTGTCCATGTAATTTTCCAGGCAAGAATACTGGAGTGGGTAGTCATTTCTTCTCCAGGAGATGTTCTTGACCCAGGTCTGAAACCCAAGTCTCCTGCATTGCAGGCAAATTCTTTACCATCTGAGCCACTGTGAGTGTAAAGAAATTAATCAATTGCATTTGTACTAATGCAGAAAGATTTAATTTGATTAACAAATTAATGGAGAAACATTCACTTTTAATGGAATCTTGAACGACTGAACTGAACTGTACTATTTAAAAGAATGACCGAGTAAATAAAGCACTTATTTAAAAAAAAAAGTAACATTTCAATGCAATTCGGTATTTAAGACTGGCCTTCTTGAAATTTCCTCTAAATTAGTGGAATATTATACTACAATAGTGATTTACATTCTCTGCAAGTAACTCAGCCAAGAATTCTTCCAAACTATGTACCCACTATAACATTGGACAAATAATTTAATCTCTCTGAGCCTCTGTCTCCTCATTTATATTATAGGGAAAAATTTTTCCCTAGGCCATTTACTTCTGGTGATCATTATACCTCCTACAGTGGCAAGAATCCCTTAGAAGAAAGGGAACAGCCCTCATAGTTAACAAAAAGTACAAAATGCAGTACTTGGGTGCAATCTCAAAAATCACAGAATGATCTCAGTTCATTTCCATTCAATATCATGGTAATCCAAGTCAATGCCCTGACCACAAATGCTGAAAAAGATGAACGTTTCTATAGAACCATTTATACAAGACTTTCTAAAACTAACACCAAAAAGATATCATTTACACAAGACTTTCTAAAACTAGCACCTATATATATATATATCATATATATATCTATAATTTTCATCATAGGGGATTAGAATGTAAAAATAGGATGTCAAGAGATTTACAGAGTGCATGCAAGTTCGGCCTTGGAGTACAAAATGACGCAGGGAAAAGGCTAACAGAGTTTTCCCAAGAGAATGCACTGGTCATAGCAAACACCTTCTTCCAACAATACAAAAGACATGGGCATCACAAGATGGTCAATATTAAACTCAGATTGATTATATTCTTTGCAGTCAAAGTTCAAGAAGCTCTATACAACCAGCAAAAACAACATGTAGAGCTGACTGTGGCTCAGATCATGAGCTCCTTTTTGCTAAAAATCAGGCTTAAATTGAAGAAAGTCAGGAAAACTACTAGGCTATTCTAATATGAACTAAATCAAATCCTTTATGAATATACAGAGGAGGAGATGAATAGACTCAAGGGATTAGAGTGACTGAAGAACAATGGATGGAGGTTTGCCACATTTTACAGGAGGTGGTGCCCCAAACCATCCTTAAGAAAAAGAAGTGCAAGATGGCAAAATGCTTGTCAGAGGAGGCTTTACAAATAGTTGATTAAATAAGTGAAAAGCAAGGGCAAAAGTGAAAGATACACCCAACTGATTGCAAAGCTTCAGACAATAGCAAGGAGAGATAAGAAAGCACTCTTAAGTGAACACTGCAAAGAAAGAAAGAAAAACAGTAGAAAGGGAAAGACTAGAGTTCTCTTCAAGAAAATTAGAGACACCAAAGGAACATTTCATGTAAAGATGGGCACAATAAAGGACAGAAATGGTATAAATCTAACAGAAGCAGAAGACATTAAGAAGAGATGGCAAAAATACACAGAAGAACTACACACACACACAAAGCCTTAATGACCCAGATAACCATGATGGTGTGGTGACTCACCTAGAGCCAGACATCCTGGAATGTGAAGACAAGTGGGTCTTAGAAAGCCTTATTGCAAACAAAGCTAGTGGAGGTGATGGAATTCCAGCTGGGCTATTTTAAATCCTAAAATATGATTCTGTTTAAGTGATACACTCAATATACCAGCAAATTTGGAAGACTCAGCCGTGGCCACAGGACTGGAAAAGGTCAGTTTTCATTCCAGTCCCAAAAAAGTGCAATGTCAAAGAATGTTGAAACCACCTCGCAACTGCCCTCATTTCACATATTAGCAATGTAATGCTCAAAATCCTTCAAGCTAGGAGGCTTCAGCAGTACCAGAACTTCAAAATATGCAAAATTGACTAGGGAAGTCAGAGGAGCCAGAGATCACATTGCCAATATCTGCTGGAACACAGAAAAAGCAAGGGAATTAAAAAAAAAAAAAAATTGACTTCTACTTCATTGACTACACTAAAGCCATTGAATGGATGGATCACAAGAAACTGCGGAAAATTCTTAAAGAGATGGTAATATCAGATTGCCTAACTGTCTTCTAAGAAACATGCATGAAGATCAAGAAACAACAGTCAAGAATTAATAGACATGGAACAACGACTTGTTCAAAATTTGTAAAGATGTATGTTAAGGCTGCATAATTAACCTGCTTATTTAACTTATATATGGAGTAAATCATGCAAAATGTTGGGCTGGGTAAATCGCAAGCTGGAATCAAGGTTGCCAAGAGATGTAGCAATAACCTCAGATATGCAGATGACACCACTCTAATGGCAGAAAGTGAAAAGAAACTAAGGACCCTCCTGATGAGGATGAAATACAAAAGTGAAAAAGCTGACTTAAGGCTCAACATTCAAAATACTAAGATCATGGCATCTGGTCCTATCACTTAATGGCAAATAGATGGGGAAAAAGTGGAAACAGTGACAAATTTTATTTCCTTGGGCTTCAAAATCACTGTGGATGGTGACTGCCACTATGAAATTAAAAGATTCTTGCTCACTAGAAGAAAAGCTATGACAATCTTAGACAGCCTATTAAAAAGCAGAGATATCACTTTACCAACAAAGGTCTATATAGTTAAAGCTTTGGTTTTCCAATAGTCATGTACATATGTGAGAGTTGGACCATAAGGGAGGCTGAGTGCTGAGAACTGATGCTTTCAAACGGTGGTGCTGGATAAGACTCTTGAGGATCCCTTGGAAAGCAAGGAGATCAAACCAGTCAATCCTAAAGGAAATCAACACGGAATATCCATTGGAAGGACTGATACTAAAGGTGAAGCTCCAAAACTTTGGCCACCTAATGTGAACAGCCAACTCATTGGAAAAGACCCTGATGTTTGGAAAGACTGAGGGCAGGAGGATAAGTGGGCAATGAGAATGAGATGCTTGGTTGGCATCACTAACTCAATGGACATAAATTTGAGCAAGCTCTTGGAGACAGTGAAGGACACGGAAGATCGGCATACTGGAGTTTATGGTGTCACAAAGAGTGGGACTTGACTTAGTGACTGAACAACAACAGCAGGCCATATGTGAGAATTAAATAATTACACGGAAACAGAACATTAAAGGTGTTATTCTATACTACATAATAAGTAAACAACAGATTTTGCTTTCTTTCTTTATCTAATCATTTAATTCTGTTGATGAACATAGATGAAATTATCTGCTCTTCAACCATATGTAGCATAAAGATTTTATAGACAAATCAATATATTTTCAAGTTGTATCTGTACTGCTTAGTGGTTGCATAATTGTGCTTAATTACCTAAATTCTCTGACCATTTATTTCTATGTATTTGAAACAGAAATAATATCCTTCAGAAGCATTGTAAGATCAATTGCATTATATATCTAAAATCAACTAGCAAGGAAAATTTATGTCCAGCAAATGCTTGTTTTCTTCTACTTTATTATTTACTTGACATTGTGATAGGTACAATGGAGAAAAATATGAATTATCATCCTCTCCTCATGGAATTCAGAGAAAGAATGGCACCCCACTTCAGTACTCTTGCCTGGGAAATCCCATGGATGGAGGAGTCTGGTAGGCTGCAGTCTATGAGGTCGCTAAGAGTTGGACACGACTGAATGACTTCACTTTCACTTTTCACTTTCATGCATTGGAGAAGCTCCAGTATTCTTGCCTGGAGAATCTCGGGGATGGGGGAGCCTGGTGGGCTGCCATCTATGGGGTCGCACAGAGTCAGACACAACTGAAGCGACTTAGCAGCAGCAGCATCCTCATGGAATTGATGTACTCATATGGGGAAATCACACAAATAATTCAAATATATCCTAATATGTACATTTTTACACTAAGAAAAACATAATAAAGAGGAAAATAAAGTATAATAAACATTCAAAAAATCAAATAACTAAAATGAAGAAAAATATTTTTATGTTTCTATTTATCTTATTTATATCAACATTTATCTATACTATCTTGTGAATGAAATGCAGTTACTTTTCAAGAAACTATGCTTGATTTAAAATAGGGATGTTAGTTTAGTATGATAAATGTTTTGTTAAAAATAATTTGGTGAATTTAGAATTTAATCACAGAAATTTGAATCCACATACTTTACATCATGGTTGTCAACTTAATTTTTGATGTTACTGTCAGATAAAAGGGAACTTCAATTTTACCAAAAGGCATTATTTTTCCATTACTAATTTCGACTTCTAGCTATTATACAATATGGATGATCAATACAGTTGAGAATTAAAAATGGTGGAGAAATTACATACAATTTTAAGGCCTAAGAGAGCTGCGCTTGCAACAAGGAGTAGAGGGACTAAAATTTTCCAGAGGAAAGCAGCCTTTAAGAGTAAACTCATGATTTCCAACACCTTTTTTCTTGGCAGGAATTTACTGAATCTTGTGGATTTCGCTTAGCTCTCCTGGAGAACAGAGAAAACAGCAAAGTTCTTGATAGTCAGAAAGTAATGAAAAGTGATAAGTTCCACACTTGAAGGGTCTAGGCAATAAGGACAATTCAAATATTCAATATCTAAATAATAATTTCATTCAGTTTACAACCCTTGGTTATTCTTATTGTGTTAGTGTATGTCAGGACAGAAGATCTCAAGGGAGAACAGGAGAAACATATTGCTTTAAAACATAAAGTTGTGTTTACTACTAGGATTCAGGTTTCCCAGGCAAGTCTAGTCTGGCTGCCTAAAGTGATAGACCTTTAAAGATCTTTTTGCATAATGCTTAGAGAAAAGTGAGAAATAAGTTATTTTAACCAAAAGGAAGTTGACAAAAACTTTGGGTGAACCAATAAAACAATTTTAGTTGTCAAAGAAGAGAATCTATTATAATACTTCTATAATTGCAATATACACTATGCAATGAAAGAGGTATTTAGGATTCTATTTTATGGTAAATATCAACCAAGCGAGCATCTTTATTAAAGATAGTGGAATAAAATTTTACTTTGTATCACATTATCTGAGGAAGGACAAAACTAGCTAAAAGAATGCTATCTTAGCAAGTGAGTAGAGTAGGCATGTAGAGAGTGAAAACACCATTATTAAAGGAAACAGGTAACACTGTGCAATAAACACTAGAATAACAAAAAATGCCCACCATCAACTGCTATTTAAATTTTGCTAGATAGTAAATTTCATGTTTTATTGAGCATCATGCTTTTTCTAATATTTTAATTTTCTGTTAATTTTAAAATAGTAATATATTGAATATTGGAAACTAAAAATACTTTTCTGATTAAGTACATATCAAGCTCATTCTATTGCTTTGATGAAGACACTATAGTAAAAAATTTAGACCTATATCATTTTTTCTTTCCAATCACAGCTGTGTAAATTTTTGTATCTTTATACAGTAAAATGTTACACCTAAAATGAAATAACATATTAGGAAAATATATAATGACATTAGATCTTTAATTTTCCTTCTAGTAGCCCCCATCCCACTCCAACCTGAAATGACTGAAATCAAGAAATCAGACGTCAGTACAGAGGTGCAGACAGAGAGAGCTCTAAGTAAAGCCCTCTAGCACAGGCTGAATTGTTGGAGATAAAGCTTCCAAAAAAAAAGACTGTATTACTGTTCTTGTTTCCTTCCTTCCTTCCTCCTCCCTTCTTTCCTTCTTCCTCCCTCCTTTCTTTCCTTCTTTATTTCCTCCCTCCCTTCCTTAATATTTTTCTTGTTTCAGCCCCAAGAAACATCATGGTATGGGGCGCACCATTCAGGAATGTGAACCCAGTGGAGTCAAATTGAGGAAAGCAAAATTCCTTTTCCTCTGATGGAGCTACAGTTCCAAGAAAATTGAATCAACCTTCCCTACCCTCTTG
This sequence comes from Nanger dama, assembly GCA_917880005.1. Lineage (NCBI taxonomy): Eukaryota > Metazoa > Chordata > Mammalia > Artiodactyla > Bovidae > Nanger > Nanger dama. The sequence continues at coordinate 19,328,906 of CAKJTW010000025.1, read as the reverse complement.
CTTGTTTTCTCTCTGTGTATTTTTACAACTTTAGAGTCACAAGTTTCTGTTCAAAGGAACAAAAAGGGAGCCCAAGGGAATCAGAAGGTATGACAGAAATCACACAGAAGGATGACATCAGGAAATATGGACCAATAAAATTTATGAATTTTGGTGCTCACCTCCAAGGTATACATGCACAAATGTGATGCTAATGAACACACAAAAGACACTGAGAAACCAAACTAAGAACGAGATCAACTTGAGGCTGTTCATTGACCATGAGGTGGAACATGTTCAGGAAAGATTTGAAGAGCTCCACAAAGGCTTTGAGAACTAAACTAATTTTGAAACCACAGCCAAAAAAAGGGGAACTGGTATTTTTGTTCTATAGCTAAACAGGTAATGTTGCCTGCACACACACATACACAAAAAGACATTTTCCATAAGATTTAAATGATCCAGGGTTTCATAGTATAATACTTAAATAATCTAGAAAACAATCCAAAGTTAATTTGGCAAATGAAACACCGTCTGCACTTCTGCTCATATAGTTAAAGATAAGCAATGGACATGAATACATTCAGACAAACAAAGCCGCTATTCTAAACAAGCTGAAATGAGCAACCAGCAACACTTTTAATACCAAACAATAATAGAATATTTTAACAATAAATAAAGGATATAGAGAAGAACCATGTAGAGATTTAGAACTGAAAAAACACAATACCTAAAATGATAAACTTGCAGAGTGGATTTAATAACAGAATAGACATGGCATAAGAGTCAATTAACTTAAATCTACGCTTTAACCTCTGAGCCACCAGGGAACCCTAACGTAAATCAAGATGAGTGGAATTTATCCTATCTCAACAGTAAAAGCATAAAACAAATAAGGGGGAAAAGTCTTATTTATTTGTGAAAGTGAAAGTGTTTGTCACTCTGTTATGTCTGACTCTTTTCTACTCCATGGACTGTGTCCCCTCAGGACCCTCTGTCCATGGGATTCTCCAGGCAAGAATACTGGAATGGGTTGCCATACTCTTCTGCAGGGGATTCTCCCAACCTAGGGATCAAAACCAGTTCTCCTGCACTGCAGGCAGGTTTTTTACCATCTGAGCCTCCTGGGAAGCCCATAACAAAACTCTAGCATTTTTGCAATTGGAATCTCAGAAGTAGAGGGAAAAATGTCATTCTGAAAAATTTTTGAAGAAATAATGCCTCTGGGAATTCCTAAGGTTAGAAAATACACAAACTTTGAGAGTCAAGAGGCTGAATGAACCTCAAACTGATAAATCTATAGAAATGGAAGGTTAAATATATTATGGTCAAAGCTGAGACATCTAAAGACAAAGATAAAATCTTAATCTCTTTTAATTGGAGGATAATTGCTTTATAATGTTGTCGAAAGATACAATCTTGAAGCATCTATAGAAAAATAATCTATATCCTATAGGAGAACAATGAGTAAAATGACTGCATATTTCTCATCAGATATTGTGGAGTGCACAAGGAGATGACATAACATTTTAAAGGACTGAAGGAAAGAAAACCATAAATCCATAATTCTACAATTAGTAATAATATTCCTCAGGGACAAAAGTAAAATAATGACATTTTCAGATGAAGGACAACTAAAACAATTCATATTAAACAGATTGTCTCAATAAATGTTTTCTGAAGAAAATTCTTCAAACTAAAGAGCAATAACCAGGAAAAATGCAAAAACAATTCAGTTTAGTTCAGTGCAGTTGCTCAGTCGTGTCCGACTCTTTGCGACCCCATGAATCGCAGCACGCCAGGCCTCCCTGTCCATCATCATTTCCTGGAGTTCACTCAGACGCACGTCCATCGAGTCCGTGACGCCATCCAGCCATCTCATCCTCAGTCGTCCCCTTCTCCTCCTGCCCCCAATCCCTCCCAGCATTAGAGTCTTTCCCAGTGAGTCAACTCTTCACATGAGATGGCCAAAGTACTGGAGTTTCAGCTTTAGCATCATTCCTTCCAAAGAAATCCCAGGGCTGATCTCCTTCAGAATGGACTGGTTGGATCTCCTTGCAGTCCAAAGGACTCTCAAGAGTCTTCTCCAGCACCACAGTTCAAAAGCATCAATTCTTCGGCTCTCTGCTTTCTTCACAGTCCAACTTTCACATCCATACATGACCACAGGAAAAACCATAGCCTTGACTAGATGGACCTTAGTCGGCAAAGTAATGTCTCTGCTTTTGAATATACTATCTAGGTTGGTCATAACTTTTCTTCCAAGGAGTAAGCGTCTTCTAATTTCATGGCTGCAGTCACCATCTGCAGTGATTTTGGAGCCCCCAAAATAAAGTCTGACACTATTTCCACTGTTTCCCCATCTATTTCCCATGAAGTGATGGGACCGTATGCCATGATCTTCGTTTTCTGAATGTTGAGCTTTAAGCCAACTTTTTCACTCTCCTCTTTCACCTTCATCAAGAGGCCCTTTAGCTCCTCATCACTTTCTGCCATAAAGGTGGTGTCATCTGCATATCTGAAGTTATTGATATTTCTCCCGGCAATCTTGATTCCAGCTTGTGTTTCTTCTAGTCCAGCATTTCTCATGATGTACTCTGCATATAAGTTAAATAAGCAGGATGACAATATACAGCCTTGACATACTCCTTTTCCTATTTGTAACCAGTCTGTTGTTCCATGTCCAGTTCTAACTGTTGCTTCCTGACCTGCATACAGATTTCTCAAGAGGCAGGTTAGGTGGTCTGGTATTCCCATCTCTTCCAGAATTTTCCACAGTTTATTGTGATCCACACAGCCAAAGGCTTTGGCATAATCAATAAAGCAGAAATAGATGTTTTTCTGGAACTCTCTTGCTTTTTCCATGATCCAGTGGGTTCCTCTGCCTTTCCTAAAACCAGCTTGAACATCAGGGAGTTCACGGTTCACGTACTGCTACAATGGAAATAGTAAATATCTGGTAAATATAACAGATTTTTCTTATATATTTTAGTTCTTTAGAATTTTTCTGAAGATTCAGAGCAAAAAAACATTATTTCTTCTGCAGTTTTCAATGTGTAGAATGTAACATATGAAACAAGTATAAAGTGAATAGCCCCATATGGTGGTAATATTTCTACATTAAAATTGAAGTGCCAAAAGATGATAATTCTTAATAGATTATGAAAGGTTAAGTATGTGTAGTCCTTAGAGCAATTAAAAGAAAAAAATAGAGATAAGATAAAAATCATAATAGATAAGTTAAAAAGGAATACAAGAAAAGGTCACATAACATTTTCCTTCCCCAAAATGGAAAAGAGCAAAAATAATATAGATCTAAATGTACACATATCAATAATTATACTAAATGTAAATAGTCTAAACATACTAATTAAGAGACAGATTGACAGAATGGAACAAATGAATCATGTATGTGATATTTACAAAAAACTGACTTCAAATATAACAGTGAGCTAAATTAAAATATTTGTCCAGGAATAGAAAACTAGAACAAAAACCCTAAATCTGGAACAAACCTAGAATGCTTAGTGATATTTTGCTCAATACATTATGACTGCATTAGGAAACCAGAGTTTATACATGAAAAAATTTTAAAGACAAGTAATTCCAAGTTATGAGATTAGAGAATCATTTTTTTATTTTCCTGGTGCTTTTCCCTTTTATTATTTTTTTTGCATTTTTTTACATTTTCTAAAATGAATATTACCAATTATTTTCCTGAAATAATTTTTAATAAATGCTTGAGTGATAAAATGGAGACACAGATTTCCTTTCTTTTTTAATCTGTGGTTAAAAGTTTTAAGTATCAATTAAGGAGTTGCATGTAGGCAAGGTGAGGGGGTGGTGATGGGAATGAGGAAAATTTGTGTTTTAGAAGATGTCAACAGACATATACTCAAGAACTTAGGAGAAATAAAATATGTACTGGAAACTGATAAGCTCAATTTAGAAAACAGTGAGGGAAGCTGTGGACTGAAAAATTAGTAATAATTAACTGAAAGCTGGAAGTTTAGGTACAAATTTCAAAAATGTTAGAGGTAGAAATATAGCTTGGGAAAATGAACAGATTAATAGTATAGCTTTAAAGGGCATGGTTTAAAAATCTGTTTATGAAAAGATAATTTATTTAAATGGCTGAATATATATCATGGAGTTTTACATTCTGAAGCAGTGGCATGAAGAGATTTATTATTAACATTAAGTGGGAATGGTAGATGTTATATCCTAAGGGCAGTGGTGTTAATATGCATATTTAAAAGAATAAGAACTTCCTTCTATATATTTTCCACTTAAGTATACCTCTGATTTCTACAGTAATTTAACCTTTACCTAATTTCACTAAATTACTTGTAAACATCAGCTTGTAAAAGTTAATTGAAGAAAATGTAATTGGATACTTTAAGTATAGCCCTACTACTCTATTAAACAATTATTTGTGACTGATAGTTTTAATGAGACATCAATTCAAAGAAAAGCTTGGAAATATATATTACTGACTTTTGTTACTGGGTTTCAAATGAAGGAAATCCTGATGGGAAAAATAGCTTTAATTTTTAGTCAAGAAATATTTGTTGACTATTGGCAAAGAATAAAGCAATCATTTGTTAGTAGCCTCAATATATTTTTTTTAAACATTTATTTAACTACCACTGGTAGTTCAAAATTCATACCAGTATTTAAAAAGGTAATTGAATATGGAGGGGCCAAAAAAATTGATTATATCAGGAATACCACTTTTATTTAATTGTATAATTTTGGAATATGTCAAGGATAAGAGAACTGAAAGACTAAGACTAGATTAAAAGCTAGCAATGGAAGGAACATATAGCACAGAGAAATACAATCAATGTAGGTGCTATATTTAGTCATATTTGAGCAATTTCAACCAGAGAACTTGATGTCAAACCCTAAGCACAAGGAAACAGCTTTCCACCTTATATCTGTGAACCCATAAATGAGATGGTTTTCACAGTAGGACCTACAAAAATATATTGTAGAGGAGCAAAATTTGCCACCCCAATTTTTGTCTCTTTGGTATGGGAGTTTAAGTTGATCATTTTTTAAAACTAGGGCACCCAGAAATTATTTCTTTTTAACTCTGTTAGCTCTTTAGAGAATTTAAATAAAGGGCCCATTTCTGGAACAGAGCTATCACCAAAAATATCTATGAATATAGTAACTAGTAATTAGGTGTGGTGAGGGGAAATTCAGCAGACCCTAGAGATCAGTGTCTACCCTGTGTCTCACAGTCTTTGCTTGGCCCAGCAAACATTTTTTTTTTACCATCTCCATGTAAATTCATTTCATTTGAAGTCCCCAAAACACTACCTCAGCACCCACTTTTGTCTTTAGACATATAGGTTATTTAATGTGAAGTTTTCAGTCATTTTAGTGAGGTACTCAGTTTTCCTGGGTCTCTCCCAGGTTTTTACATGTTTTTTTTTCCAGTAGTCATGTATGGATGTGAGAGTTGGACTGTGAAGAAGGCTGAGTGTTGAAGAATTGATGCTTTTGAACTGTGGTGTTGGAGAAGACTCTTGAGAGTCCCTTAGACTGCAAGGAGATCCAACCAGTCCATTCTGAAGATCAGCCCTGGGATTTCTTTGGAAGGAATGATGCTAAAGCTGAAACTCCAGTACTTTGGCCACCTCATGTGAAGAGTTGACTCGTTGGAAAAGACTTTGATGCTGGGAGGGATTGGGGGCAGGAGGAGAAGGGGACGACCGAGGATGAGATGGCTGGATGGCATCACTGACTCGATGGATGTGAGCCTGAGTGAACTCCGGGCGTTGGTGATAGGCAGGGAGGCCTGGCATGCTGCGATCCATGGGGTCACAAAGAGTTAGACACGACTGAGCAACTGAACTGCACTGAAACTTTTGTTTTACTTTCTCCTGTTAATCTATTTCATGTTAATTTAGTTCTTAGGTCAGCCAGAAGAACCTGGGAGAACAGCAGAAAATTTATTCCTCCTTGACAAGGTGAAGCACACAAAATAAGAACTGGTTCCAAGCTGGATCAGAGAGTTAGTTTTAGTCATAAGTGAAAGACAGTTTCACTCTTTCCCAAGGAGGAAGGAGTAAAATCACATTCTATTTACTGCTTGATACGTTAACATTTGGCTGAATAAATGTTGCTTTCATTACTTACTAGTGTTAAAAGAATTCCAGGACAGCAAACTTAAGAGCACAACCAGAATATGACTTTAAAACAATCAACTGAAATTTCTTAAAAAATTTTTATTTATATTTTTAATTGAAGATTAATTGCTTTATAGAATTTTGTTTTCTGTCAGACATCAATAAGAATTAACTATAGGTATACATATGTCCCCTCCATCTTGAAACTCCCTCCATCCCCTTTCCCATCCCATCACTCTAAATTGTTACAGAGCCCCTGTTTGAGTTCCCTGAGTCATACAGCAAATTGTTGCAGAGCCCCTGTTTGAGTTCCCTGAGTCATACAGCAAATTCTCATTGACTATCTAATTTACATATGGTATTGTGAATTTCCATGTTACTCTCCCTATACATCTTACCCTCTCCTCCTCCTTTCCCCCAAGCCCGTAAGTCTTTTCCTATATCTGTTTCTCCATTCAGTTCAGTCACTAGTCATGTCCAATACTTTGTGACTCCATGGACTGCTGCACACCAGGCTTCTCTGTCCATCACCAACTCCCAGAGCTAGTGCAAACTCATGTCCATCGAGTTGGTGATGCCATCCAACCATTTCATCCTCGGTCGTCCTCTTCTCCTCCTGCTTTCAATCTTTCCCAGCATCAGGGACTTTTCTAATGAGTCAGTTCTTCATATGCCGTGGCCAAAGTACTGGAGTCTCAGCTTCAGCATCAGTCCTTCCAAAGAATATTCAGGACTGATTTCCTTTAGGATGAACTGGTTGGATCTCTTTGCAGTCCAGTGGATTCTCACGAGTATTTTCCAATGCTTCAGTTCAAAAGCATCAATTCTTTGACATTCAGCTTTCTTTATAGTCCAACTTTCACATCCATACATCACTACTGGAAAAACCACAGTTTTGACCAGACAGATATTTGTCAGCAAAGTAATCTCTCTGCTTTTCAATATGCTGTCTAGGTTGGTCACAGTTTTCTTCCAGGGAGCAAGCATCTTTTAATTTCATGGCTGCAGTCATGAAAATAAATAAAATCTATCACTGTTTCCACTGTTTCCCCATCTATTTGCCATGAAGTGATGGGACCAGATGCCATGATCTTAGTTTTTAGAATGTTGAGTTTAAAGCTAGCTTTTTCACTCTCTTCTTTCAGTTTCATCAAGAGGCTCTTCAGTTCCTCTCCACTTTTTGCCATAAGGGTGGTGTCAGTTGCTTATCTGAGGTTATTACTTCTCCTGGCAATCTTGATTCCAGCTTGTGTTTCATACAGCCTGGCATTTCACATGATGTACCCTGCACAAAAGTTCAATTAACAGGGTGACAAGATATAGCCTTAGATGCACTCCTTTCCCAATTTGGATACAGTCTGTTGTTCCATGTCCAGTTCTAATGGTTGCTTCTTGACCTACATACAGATTTCCCAGGAGGCAGGTAAGGTGGTCTGATATTCTCATCTCTTTCAGAATTTTCCACATTTCGTTGTGATCCACATATTCAAAGGCTTTGGCATAGTCAATAAAGCAGAAGTAGATTTTTTGGGGGGACTTTCTTGCCTTTTCTATGATCCATTAGACATTGGCAATTTGATCTCTGGTTCTACTACCTTGCCTAAATCCAGATTGAACATCTGGAATTTCTCAGTTCATGTAAGGCTGAAAGCTCGCTTGGAGAATTTTGAGCATCACTTTGATAGTGTGTGATATGAGTGCAACTGTGCACTAGTCTGAACATTCTTTGGGGTTGGAATGAAAACTTACCTTCTCCAGGTCTATGACCACTGCTGAGTTTTCCAACTTTGCTGGCATATTCAGTGAAGCAAATTTCACAGCATATTCTTTTAGGACTTGAAATAGCTCAGCTGGAATTCCATCACCGCCACTAGCTTTGTTTATAGTGATGCTCCCTAAGGCCCACTTGACTATGAACTGCAGCATGTTTAGCTCTAGGTGAGTGATCACACCATCGTGGTGGTCTGAGTCATTAAAATCTTTTTAATATAGTTCTTCCATGTATTCTTGCCACCTCTTCTTAATGTCTTCTGCTTCTGTTAGGTCCATACTATTTCTGTCCTTTATTGTGCCCATCTTTGCATGGAATTTTCCCTTGGTATCTCTAATTTTCTTGAAGAGATTACTAGTCTTTCCCATTCTATTGTTTTCCTCTATTTTGTTGCATTGATCATTGAGGAAGGCTTTCTTATGTCTCCTTGCTATTCTTTGAAACTCTGAATTCAGATCAGTATATCTTTCCTTTTCTCCTTGACCTTTAGTTTCTCTTCTTTTCTCAGATATTTGTAAGGCCTCCTGAGACAAACATTTTACCTTTTTGCATTTCTTTTTCTTGGGGATAGTCTTGACCATTGCTTCCTGTACAATGTCACAAACCTTTGTCAATACTTCTTCAGGCACTCTATCAGATGTAATCCCCTGAATCTATTTCTCACTTCCACTGTGGAATCATAAGGGATTTGATTTAGGTCATACCTGAATGACTAGTGGTTTTCCCTCCTGTCTTCAATTTAAGTCTGAATTTGGCAATAAGGAGTTCATGATCTGAGCAACAGTCAGCTCCTGGTTTTGTTTTTGCTGACTGTATAGAGCTTCTCCATCTTTGGATGCCAATAATAAAATCAATCTGAGTTCCATAATGACAATCTGGTGAGGTCCATGTGTAGAGTCTTTGCTTGTGTTACTGGAAGAAGTTGTTTGCTATGACCAGTCTGTTCTCTTCACAAAACTCTGTTAGTCTTTGCTGTCCTTCATTTTGTACTCCAAGGCCAACATTGCCTGTTACTCCAGGTATCTCTTTACTTCCTACTTTTGCATTCCAGTCCCCAAAATGAAAAGGACATCTTTTTCTTTTTATGGTGTTAGTTCTAGTAGGTCTTATAGGTCCTCATAGAACCATTCTCAATTTCAGCTTCTTCAGCATTATTGTTTTGGATATAGATTTGTATTACTGTGATATTGAATGGTTTGCCCTGGAAATGTACAGAGCCTATTCCGTCATTTTTGAGAATGCACTCAAGTTCTGCATTTTGGACAGTTTCATGTACTATGTGGGCTACTCCATTTCTTCTAAGAGATTCTTGCCCACAGGAGTAGATGTAATGGTCATCTGAATTAAATTTGTCCATTCCAGCCCATTTTAGTTCACTGATTCTTAAAATGTTGAAGTTCACTCTTGCCATCTGCTGTTTGACCATTTCCAATTTACCTTGATTTATGGACCTAACATTCCAGATTCCTATGCAATATTATTCTTACAGCATCAGACTTTACTTCCATCACCAGATACATCCACCACTGGGCATTGTTTTTGCTTTGGCTCCTTCTCTTCACTCTTTCTGGAGTTGTTTCTCCACTCTTTTCCAGTAGCATATTGGGCACCTACTTCCCTGAGGAGTTCATCTCTTAGTGTCATAAAATTTTGCCTTTTCACACTGTTCATGGGGTTTTCAAGGCGAGAATTTGCCATTCCCTTCTCCAGTGGACCGTGTTTTGTCAGAACTCTCCACTATGATCCATCTGTCTTAGATGGCCCTACATGGTATTGCTGCCCTCCAAAAAAATTCATCAGTGCCATCTTTCTAGATTCCATATATGTGCATCAGTATACATTGCCTTATCTTTCTCTGACTTACTTCACTCTGTATAATAGGCTCTAGGTTCATCCACCTCATTTGAACTGACTCAAATGTGTTCCGTTTTATGGCTGAGTAATATTCCATTGTATATACATACCACAGCTTCTTTATCCATTCACCTATTGATGGACATCTAGGTTGCTTCCACATTCTAGCTATTTTAAATAATGCTGCAAGGAACATTTTGGTATGTGTGTCATTTTAAATTTTGGTTTCCTCAGGGTATATTCCTAGTAATGGGATTTCTGGGTCACATAGTGGTTTTATTCCTATTTTTTAAGGAATCTCCATACCATCTTCCATAGTGGCTATATCAATTTACATTCCCACTAGTAATGCAAGAGGGTTCCCTTTCCTCCATACCCTTACTGGCATTTATTGTTTGTAGACTCTTTGATGATGGCCATTCTAACTGGTGTGAAGTGGTATCTCATTGAGGTTTTGACTTGCATCTTTCTAATATGAGCAATGTTGAGCATCTTTTCATGTATTTGTTAGCCATGTGTATTTCTTCTTTGGAGAAATGTCTGTTTAGGTCTTCTTCCCACTTCTTGATTGGGTTATTTGTTTTTCTGTTGAAATTTCTTGATCAGCACTATTGAAGCTAAAAATCTGCAAGATAGAGACTCCTGCCCCTTTCACCGAAAGAAAATGGCCTGGCTTGAAACAACCTTTTATTTTGTCAATATTTTGTTGTCTTATCCTCCTTCTGTGTATGAAGTCTTCCATTTTGTACAGCTTCTCAGAGCACCTACTTACTACTTGAGATTCTGTCAGTTCATGAATCTTTGAATAAAGCCAATTAGATCTTCAAATGTACTCAGGTGATTTTTTGTTTTAATACTACAAATCGATTATGGTATGACATCATAATATTCATTTTTACTTTCTGAAAAATATTTAAGTATTTATTAAAGTTGTCTACATTAAATATTTGTGAATTCAAAGTAATGAAATGTACTGATTAATATAAATGAACTTCCATTATTTTTAAAATAGACTAGGCTTGACATACAATATTATATTAGTTTCAGGTGTACAATATTTTATATTTTTACATTATGAAATGATTACTATATACTTCTAGATAGCATCTGTCACCACAAAAAGTTGTTACAATATTACTGACTATATTCTCTATGCTGTACTTCCTCATGACTTATTTAGTTTATAGTGGAAAATTTGTACCTCTTAATCCCCATCACTTATTTTTTTCAGTCCCCCCACTTCTCTCCACTCTGGTAGCTATGTTTGTTCTATGATAATTTCTGTTTTGTTTTTTAGTGAAACATATAAATGAAATCATACAGTGTTTTGCTCTGACTAATTTCACTTAGTATAATATCCTTCAGACCCATACATGTTGCTGCAAATGGCAAGATTTCCTTCTCCCTTATAGGTGATTAATATTCCATTATAAATGTATTCATATTTTGTTAAATGTGTCTATATGTACGTATATGTGTGTGTAGCACATTTTCTTTTTTTATACATCTATTGATAGATAGGTGATTCCATACCTTGGCTATTATAAATAGTGCGGCAATGCCCATATGGATAGATACATTTTTTTGAACAGTATTTTCATTTTCTTTGGATAAATGCCCAGAAATGCAGTTGTCAGACTGTATGATTTTTACTTTTGAGAAATTTATACACTGTTTTCCATAGTGGCTGCACTGCTTACACTCCTACCAACAGTGCAAAAGTGTTCCCCTTTCTTCATATCCTTGCCAACACATCATTTCTTTTTTGATAACAGTAATTCTGACAGGTGGCTTTGATTGTATTTGATCTGACGCTGTAAAAGCAACATTGCATAGGAACCTGGAATGTTAGGTCCATGAATCAAGGTAAATTGGAAGTGGTCAAACAAGAGATGGCAGGGTGAACGTTGACATTCTAGGAATCAGCAACCTAAAATGAACTGCAATGGGTGAATTTAACTCAGATGACTATTATATCTACTACTGCAGGCAGGAATCCCTCAGAAGAAATGGAGTAGCCATCATGGTCAACAAGAGAATCCAAAATGCAGTACTTGGATGCAGCCTCAAAAACAACAGAATGATCTCTGTTCATCTCCAAGGCAAACCATTCAATATCACAGTTATCCAAGTCTATGCCCCAACCAGTAATGCTGAAGAAGCTGAAGTTGAACGGTTCTATGAAGACCTACAAAACCTTTAGAATTAACACTCAAAAAAGATGTCCTTTTCATTATGGGGGACTGGAATGCTAAAGTAGGAAGTCAAGAAACACCTGGAGTAACAGGCAAATTTGGCCTTGGAATGTGGAATGAAGCAGGACAAAGACTCATAGAGTTTTGCCAAGAAAATGCACTGGTCATAGCAAACAACCTCTTCCAGAAACACAAGACAAGACTCTACACATGGACATCACCAGATGGTCAACACTGAAATCAGAATGATTCTATTCTTTGGAGCCAAAGATGGAGAAGCTCTATACAGTCAATGAAAAAAAGACCAGGAGCTGACTGTGGCTCAGATCATGAACTCCTTATTACCAAATCCAGACTCAAACTGAAGAAAGTAGAGAAAACCACTACACCATTCAGGTATGACCTAAATCAAATCCCTTATGATTATACAGAGGAAGTGAGAAATAGATTTAAGGGCCTCGATCTGATAGATAGAGTGCCTGATGAACTATGTTTGGAGGTTCGTGACATTGTACAGGGAGACAGGGATCAAGACCATCCCCATGAAAAGAGAGGCAAAAAAGCAAAATGGCTCTCTGAGGAGGGCTTACAAATAGCTGTGAAAAGAAGAGAAGCGAAAAGCAAAGGAGAAAAGGAAAGATATAAGCATCTGAATGCGGAGTTCCAAAGAAGAGCAAGAAGAGATAAGAAAGCCTTCTTCAGTGATCAATGCAAAGAAATAGAGGAAAAGAACAGAATGGGAAAGACTAGAGATCTCTTCAAGAAAATTAGAGATAGCAAGGAACATTTCATGCAAAGATGGGCTCGATAAAGGGCAGAAATGGTCGGGAACTAACAGAAGCAGAAGATATTAAGAAGAGGTGGCAAGACTACATGGAAGAACTGTACAAAAATATCTTCATGACCCAGATAACCATAATGATGTGATCACTAATCTAGAGCCAGACGTCTTGGAATGTGAAGTCAAGTGGGCCTTAGAAAGCATCACTATGAACAAAGCTAGTGGAGGTGATGGAATTTCGGTGGAGCTGTTTCAAATCCTGAAATATGATGCTGTGAAAGTGCTGCGCTCAATATGCCAGCAACTTTGGAAAACTCAGTAGTGGCCAGAGGACTGGAAAAGGTCAGTTTTCACTCTAGTCTCAAAGAAAGGCAATACCAAAGAATGATCAAACTACCACACAATTGCACTCATCTCACATGCTAGTAAAGTAATGCTCAAAATTCTCCAAGCCAGGCTTCAGCAATATGTGAACCGTGAACTCCCTGATGTTCAAGCTGGTTTTAGAAAAGGCAGAGGAACCAGAGATCAAATTGCCAACATCCGCTGGATCATGGAAAAAGCAAGAGAGTTCCAGAAAAACATCTATTTCTGCTGTATTGATTATGCCAAAGCCTTTGACTGTGTGGATCCCAATAAACTGTGGAAAATTCTGGAAGAGATGGGAATACCAGACCATCTAACCTGCCTCTTGAAAAATCTGTATGCAGGTCAGGAAGCAACAGTTAGAACTGGACATGGAACAACAGACTGGTTCCAAGGAAAAGGAGTACGTCAAGGCTGTATACTGTCACTCTGTTTATTTAACTTATATGTAGAGTACATCATGAGAAATGCTGGACTAGAAGAAACACAAGCTGGAATCAAGATTGCCGGGAGAAATATCAATAACCTCAGATATGCAGATGATACCACCCTTATGGCAGAAAGTGAAGAAGAACTAAAGAGCCTCTTGATGAAAGTGAAAGAGGAAAGCGAAAAAGTTGGTTTAAAGCTCAACATTCAGAAAACAAATATCATGGCTTCTGGTCCCATCACTTCATGGGAAATAGATGGGGAAACAGTGGAAACAGTGTCAGACTTTTTTTTTTTTTTGGGGGTTCCAAAATCAGTGCAGATGGTGACTGCAGCCATGAAATTAAAAGACGCTTACTCCTTGGAAGAAAAGTTATGACCAACCTAGATAGTATATTCAAAAGCAGAGACATTACTTTGCCGACTAAGGTCCATCTAGTCAAGGCTATGGTTTTTCCTGTGGTCATGTATGGATGTGAAAGATGGACTGTGAAGAAGGCTGAGTGCTGAAGAATTGATGCTTTTGAACTGTGGTGTTGGAGAAGACTCTTGAGAGTCCCTTGGACTGCAAGGAGATCCAACCAGTCCATTGTGAAGGAGATCAGCCCTGGGATTTCTTTGGAAGGAATGATGCTAAAGCTGAAACTCCAGTACTTTGGCCACCTCATGAGAAGAGTTGACTCATTGGAAAAGACTCTGATGCTGGGAAGGATTGGGAGCAGGAGAAGAAGGGGATGACAGAGGATGAGATGTCTGGATGGCATGACGGACTCGATGGACGTGAGTCTAAGTGAACTCCGGGAGATCGTGATAGACAGGGAGGCCTGGCATTCATGGGGTCTCGAAGAGTTGGACACGACTGAATGACTGAACTGAACTGACTGATTGATATTGAGCATCTTTCTATTTGTCTGTTGAATATCTATAAGACTTCTTTTTATTTTAGATTGCTTTTTAAATATGAATTTATTTATTTTAATTGGAGGTTAATTACTTTACAATATTGTATTGGTTTTGTCATATATCAACATGAATCCACCACAGGTATACCCATGTTCCCTCTCCTGAACCTCCCTCCCTCCTCCCTCCCCATACCATCCTTCTGGGTCATCCCAGTGCACCAACCCCAAGTATCCAGTATCATGCATCGAACCTGGACTGGCAATTTATTTCATATATAATATTATGAATGTTTCAGTGCCATTCTACCAAATCATCCCACCATCTCCCTCTCCCACAGAGTCCAAAAAAACTGTTCTATATATCTGTGTCTCCTTTGCTGTCTCATATATAGGGTTATCATTACCATCTTTCTAAATTCCATATATATGTGTTAGTATACTGTATTGATGTTTTTCTTTCTAGCTTACTTCACTCTGTATAATAGGCTCTTGTTTCATCCACCTCATTAGAACTGATTCAAATGCATTTTTTTTTAATGGCTGAGTAACACTCCATTGTGTATATGTATGACAGCTTTCTTATCCATTCATCTGCTGATGGACATCTAGGTTGCTTTCATGTCCTGGCAATTATAAACAGCACTGCAATGAACACTGGGGTACACATGTCTCTTTCAATTCTGGTTTCCTTGGTGTGTATGTCCAGCAGTGGGATTGGTGGGTCATAAAGCAGTTCTATTTCCAGCCCTTTAAGGAATCTCCACACTGTTCTACATAGTGGCTGTACTAGTTTGCATTCCCACCAACAGTGTAAGAAGGTTCCCTTTTCTCCACACCCTCTCCAGTATTTATTGCTTGTAGACTTTTGGATCGTAGCCATTCTGATTGGTGTGATACGGTACCTCATTGTGGTTTTGATTTGCATTTCTCTGATAATGAGTGATGTTGAGCATCTTTTCATGTGCTTGTTAGCCATCTGTATGTCTTCTTTGGAGAAATGTCTGTTTAGTTCTTTGACCCATTTTTTGATTGGGGCATTTATTTTTCTGGAATTGAGCTGTAGGAGTTGGTTGTATATTTTTGACTTTAGTTGTTTGTCAGTTGCTATTATTTTCTCCCATTCTAAATGCTGTCTTTTTCTAACACCATACACAAAAATAAACTTAAAATGGATTAAAGGTTTAAACGTAAGACCAGAAAGTATAAAACTCCTAGAGGAAAACATAGGCAAAACACTCTCCGACATAAATCACAGCAGGATCCTCTATGACCCACCTCCCATAATACTGGAAATAAAAGCAAAAATAAACAAATGGGACCTAATTAAACTTAAAAGCTTCTGCACAACAAAGGAAACTATAAGCAAGGTATAAGACTTCTTTAGAAAAGTCTATTCACATCCTCTGATCATTTTTTAATGAAACTTTTTTTTTCACTGAATTCTATCAGTTCTTTATACATGTTAGATAATAACATTTTATTAGATAGATCATTTGCAAATATCTTCTTCATTTTGCTTTCCCTTCATCACACAAAAGGTTTTTAGCATAGCATATTTTTATTCATTTTTGGTCTTGTTGCCCTTGCCTGAAGCATGTAGGGTCTAATTCCCTGACCAGGGATGAAACCCAGGCCCTCTGCATGGACAGCACAAAGACTTAGCCACTGAACCACCAGCAAAGTTCCTAAAGGCCTTCAATTTAAAAGTGAAACTGGCTTGTAACCACAATTCTGCCTTTCCCAAATATGCTTCAAATTATTACTAAAGTCAAAAAAAGAAAAAGTAGTAAACTCAGGCCAGAAAAAAAATGATGGAATAATAATAAAAAAAAAATCACACTTTACATGTATGAACAAAGCTCTAAGTAGAAATTTAAACAAAATATTCCTTAAGAACTTAGGCTGCAAAATTTCATCAACAAAAGTTACACTAAGACTTTTATTCCATAATTTTAAATTACGGAATAAAAGGGAAATTTCCAACGGATTATGAAAGAGAAATATTATATACCTAGAACTTTATATTAGTCAACTCTCTTTTCTCTATAAGAGTAGTAGGCTTATAGTTTTGGATATAAACCATCTTATTTATTCTTATTAAATTGTCAGTCAGTAGAGTGAATCATTAATTGAAAATGAAAATCTAGTCTGTGAGAGTTTAATAAAAAAAAATCTGGTATTCTCTTAAACCATTATTAAACACTGCCATGTAGAACAGTATATCATGAATAACAGAAGATGAGGAGTTGATTTCAACTCTATAATTTTAAACAAATAACTTATCTTCACTTAATGATTTATGCAAGCAGTAGATCAGTACAATCAGCCTCTGTATCAACAGGTTCTGCACTCACAGGTTCAAGCTATTTTGGATTGAACTAAAACCATGGATGGGGAACCTGGGTGGAAAGAGAGGGTCAATTGCAGTACTCCATTTTATATGAGACTTTAGCCTCCAGCAATTTTGGCATCTGCAGGAGTCCTGAAACCTATAACCCCTGATGCTGAGGAATGACTGTATCATAACCCCCGATGCTGAGGAATGACTGTATCATAACTCCTGATACTGAGGAATGACTGTATCACCTTCTTTCTAAGTCCTATTTCAATGTGAAAGAGAGTTAAAATGCTATAAAAGATAAATATATTAAAAATGTCAATAAGTAGCAACTATTGTTATAAGTAATTCATATAATTAACTTATTTAGTCCTAGAACAGCACTGTAAGGCATGTAGTATTATTACTGACTCCTTTGCAGGTAACAAAAACTCTGGTACAGAAATATTAAGTCAGAGAACATTTAATTGGCAGAGCCAGTTTTCAGGCTCAGGCATTCTGGACCTATATTCTGTGTTTTGAGCCATTATTGAAAGAAATTCTTATTACTTACTTAGAAACTTGCAAATTATAAAGTATTATCTTATACTTTGGTATTCTTGCAACTTTTTAACATAGATTTCATACACTTATTTACTTTTTAATAAATGTAGTTGGCATCGTATAAGTTTCTCTATAAACTACTCTGTTAGGTTAAACTAATAAAACAACTATATTTAACATTTATGAAAAACTATACTTTGTCCTTTTGTCAAATTTCAACCTTTGATCTTTTTCTCAGATTTTTTTTTTAATTGTTCAGAATCTGATCCCAAAACATCTCTAATTTTCTTCTCTCTGTAATACAGAAGATGTAGGCTTCTTCTTTTTTTCTATGTCTCACCTGTGTCATAGATAGAATTCTTAAATGAACATGAAAATTCACATCTTCTGATGTACAAATTCTGATAGTTTCTTCCCTTTGAGTTCAGGAAGAAACTGCACATATTTTGGGATACTGTGCTTGTGATTCAGTAACCTTATTATAGCAAAGGTGTATCAGTATTGCAGATATAATAAAAGGTACTAATATATTGATTTTCTGGATATCAAAGATATCAGAACAGTCAATCCTAAAGAAATCAACAATGCATATTTACTGGAAGGACTGATGCTGAATCTGAAGCTCCAATACTTTGGCCACCTGAAGCAAAGAGCCTATTTATTGCAAGAGACCCTGATGCTGGGAAAGACTGAGGGCAGGAGGAGAAGAGGGTATCAGAGGATGAGATAGTTGGATCTCATCATCAACGCAATGGAAATGAATTTGAGCAAACTCTGGGAGAGAGTGAAGGACAGGCAAGCCTGCTGTGCTATAGTCCCTGAGGTTGCAAAGAACTAGACATGACTTAGCAACTGAACAGTAACAAATATATTGAAATGAAGTGAAGTTGCTCAGTCGTGTCCGACTCTTTGCAACCCCGTGGACTGTAGCCTACCAGGCTCCTCCATCCATGGGATTCTCCAAGCAAGAAAACTGGAGTGGGTTGCCATATCCTTCTCCAGGGGATCTTCCCGACACAGGGATCGAACCCGGGTCTCCCACATTGGAGGCAGGGGCATTTCCTGAGTGGGCCTGATATAATCAGGTGAGTACTTTAAAAGATAATCTAGAGGTTAGCAATGGAAAGAATCAGGGAGAGCTGAAATGAGAGATTCTCCTGCTGAATTTGAATCAATAACCTGCCAAGTTTCAAGAAAACCAGGCGACTGGACTCCAAGGGTAGTATCTAGGCTCTGAGAGTGAGGTCCAGCTAATAACATGCAAGAAAATGTTGACTTTAGATTTTCAACTGCAAGGGAATGAATTCTGCTAACAACCTAAATCAGCTTGCCAACAGATGTTTCCCTAATGATGCCTCCAGATGAGAAGGCTGACACTTAGATGTCAGCCTTGTGAGACACTGAATGAAGGATCCAGATAAACTGTGACCAGACTCCTGAGCCATAGAAATTATATGGTTATAAATTTTTGTCCACTTGGTGGTAATTTGATATTCAGCAAATAAAAAGTCAATATATTCTATATTTGTTTGCTTTCTTAAAGCCCTTTTGTAAATTCAACTGTTTTTTGGTACTGATTATCTACTATTTTTATAAAAAGTATCCATTTTATATTCACTGTTCAACTTCAATTTTCCTCGACTCAAAAGCCTTTCCTGATGATTTCAAATCACTGATCTTCCACAATCTTCTTGTAACTTACCAATCTACATACATAATTATATATTATGTAATGCTAGTTCTATTTTATACTTTTCTCTATTGCAAAAATGAGAACTTTTTATTTTATATGAATTTTATTGACAGCTACTTTCAATCTGTGTAAGGCTAATAATGTTCACTGAACACTGTAATAACATAGTTTTACTATAAAATGTTTTAGTGATTTTCACTGTATAAAGTATAAGCAATGCATTTTTATTAATAAAAGAGGCAGCTATTACTATAATTCATTATAAAAATATAGAAGGGAATGTATATGCATGCACATGAATAAAACAGATTCTGAATGAACTGTCAACAAACTGTTGCTAACAGTTATCAGTACAATGAAATTTTAGATGATTTTTATTTTCTTCCAAATGATAGTAAAGTTCAAATTATCAAAGCAGTTCCCTTGTGAAAAATAGAAAGGGAATTGTGAGAAAATATATACTAAAATATTGACAGTGATTATCCTTGATTGATGAGAAAATGAATAGTGTTGTTTTCTATTTTTATTATAGCAATTTAAAATAATAACTTGAATATATACTCTATACAAACAATTTAAACAACACAGGGTATATAGAGTAGAAATTGAAGATATTTACCATAATACGTGCATTTCTATACTCAATCCTAATGTAATACTTCTTTCAATTTAAATATACTTTTTTTAAAACTGTTTCATTCCCTCACATACAATAGCTGTGGGGGGAAAGAATAGCAAATAATCTATATCCTGAGAGGTAGAGAAACAATTTAGTACTGTCTTTACATATTTGTTATGTAATCAGTTTCTTCTTATTCATCTAGGCCCCAAAAGAAAAGGAGAAAGGAAAAGAAACTCCTAGCCAAAGTATGCTATTTGATGCATTTTGACATGTATATACATTTGTAAAATCACTGCTGACATGAAGGCACAGAATATGTACATCACCAAGTGTTTCTTTGCACTATTTTGCAATCTTTGCACACTGTTTACTGTCATTATAAGTTGATTTTCTTTCTCTAATATATATATACACACACATATATATATATACACACACACACACACACACATATATATGTATATACACATACATGCATACGTATATAATCAGTGATCATAGACTTTTATTTCTGGCTTTCTTCACCCAGCATAATGATGTTAAGATTCATCAGATTCATCATGTTGGGTTTTTGCATCAGTAACATGTTCATCTTTAGTGCTGAGTAGTATTCTTTTGCATAGATTTTCACATTTTGCTTAGCCATACACCAGTTGATGAACATGTATTGTTTTCAGTTTTTCACTATTATGGATAATATTTGCTATGAATATTCTTCTGCAGTTCTCTGTTAACAAATGTTTTTATTTCTCTAGAGTATACCTATAAGTTGAATGGCTGAATTTGTGACAGGTGAATATTTAACTATTAAAGAAACCACTGAACCAGATTTCCAAAGTGGTTGTACCATTTCATATTCCTACCAGCAGGGTATTCTCCAGCAAGTTGTTCTCTATCTTCACCAATTTTGAACTTAATTCTTTTTAATTTCAGCCATTCTAAGAGTTGTATATTAGTATCACATTGTGTTCTTAGATTGTAATTCCCTCATGATTAATGATGCTGAGAATGTGTGCTTATCAGACATTTATATACACTCTTTTATTAAGTATCTGTTCATATCATTTGCCAATTTTTCTATTGGACTGATTCTTATTATATAAAAGTTCCTTAATATTATCAATACAGGTCCAGTCTTTTGTAAGATTTATTAATAATATTTTCTTCAGAACTGTGTCATGCTATTTATTTTCTTCATGATATTCTTTCATGATCAAAAGTTTCAACTATGATAAATTCTGATTTATAACTTACTGTTTTAATTTTATGCTTTCTCCTTTATACTACTACCTAATAAATATTTTGCAGTGTTAGTCATAAGGGCTTCTCTCATAGCTCAGTTGGTAAATAATCTGCCTGCAGTGCAGGAGACCCGGGTTTGATTCCTGGGTGGGGAAGACCCCTGGAGGAGGAAATGGCAACCTGCTCCAGTATCCTTGCCTGGAAAGTCCGATGGACAGAGGAGCCTGGCAGGCTATAGTCCATGGGGTCACAAAAGTCGGATGTGACTTAGTGACTAAACAATCAAAGTCATAAACATTTTTATAGAAATTTTGTAATTTTAGCCTTTATATTTAGAACCATTGCTCATTCTATGTTTATTTTTGTGTAGAGTAATGAGGTAAAGTTTAAGGTTCTTTTTATTCATATGGCTTTTCAGCTCTTCAGGCACCAATTATTTCCAAATCTTTCCATTTTCCATTTAATCACGTTGAAAACTTTAGGGAAAAATCAATGAAAGATCCATCCCAATTCTATTTCTATACTTTCTATTTTTCTTTTGATTTAGCATCTATCATCTTGCCAAACCACCTTCTCTTAAACAATGAAGTTTTAGAATAAGACTTGAAATCAGGTAATATAAGCTCTACAGCTTTTTCTTCTTTCTAAAAATACCTTTGAGAGACTTCTAGCCTGGACAAGTTCATGTAGAACCATTTTTCACTCCCTCTGCTTATCAAATATAACTATAAAATCCTAGAAATGACACAAGAAATAAACATATGAGAATTCTGAAGATAGTAATAGAAAGGTAAGGAGTTGGCTGACCACAGAAATAGAAGAATGGCATGAGTTCAGTGTGTCTGGTGTTTCCCAACAGAGGGAAGCAGTATATTAACAGGTGTCTTCCACCCCCAACTTAGCAACAGAGGCAGCCCAGTAAGCTCATCTTTTCCACCACCAAAGACAATTCCCTATGGCAACATCAGGCAAGCTTCTCATAACTGTCAAGGGGTGCCAATCGGGAGCTCCAAAAAGAAGTGCCCAGGGGAAGCATTCTTAATCCCACTGAGGCTCAAACACTCTTTATTGTCTAGAGATAAAAAGGTGGAAGACTGGACTTTGCAAGAGAATCAGCCACACCAGATTTTGCAGCAATTCACAATCTCGGTATTCTCCTTCCCTGCCCGGGGACATAGGCAGAAAAAGAAACTGTGCCCTAGTCTGGGAGGCCCATTTATTTCCACACGTTAAAACTTTTTCTCCCAGCTGGGGATATGAGGGCAGCCAAGGAGCACTTATCTCCATACATGCCTTCTCCACCAAGAGACACTCCTGGTGATTCTGGAAAACCTGTTTTGCCTACTCATGCAACATCAGCAGAGACCAGTTTATCTGGTACATAAACAGTACCAGATAAACCAAACAGACCAAAATAAGATTTCAAAGGCTTTCAAAATTAAGCTCCCACTGAAAACACAGCCTCCTCTACTCAGATACATAATTTTAAGACTCCAAAGAAAAGGATGGTATAATGATTCTAAATGTATACACACTAAACAATGGAAACTCAAATGGCATGAAGAAAAACTGATAGAGTTGAAAAAAAAGAAAACAGACAAATCTGAAATTATACTTGGGGACTTTAATCCACCTACCCCAATCCTCAAAAACTGAAGGAACTCTTAGAAAATCAGCAAACACATAAAGGACCTTAACAATGCCAGCAGCCAAATGAATATATTATACATTTATAGCATATCACCCTTAACTACATAAGACCACATTTTTTTCAAGTGCTCTTGGAACATTCAACATTAGCCCTATCCCAATCCATTAAAAAAAAACAAACAAAAACCCAGAACTTTAATACATTGAAAACACACAAAATGTGTTCTCTAACCATAATCAAATCAAATTAAAATCAATTTAAAAAAGACAACTGTCAGATGACTTTATATCTTGATTATACTCGTAATTAAAAGAATCCACAAGGGTAGTAAACTTGCATATTTTTATGCACATATATTGAGCTTAAATTATTGAGTATAGTGTTAAATAAATGGTAGGACAGCATCATTATCTTGTTTTTAATCTTACAGGAAAAACCATTAAAATTAAAAAGAAAAAAGTAAAAATATATATGTATATTTCAACATCAAGTATTTATGAGCTTTATATTTCTCCTAAGTGCTGCTGCTGCTGCTGCTGCTAAGTCGCTTCAGTTGTTTCTAACCCTGTGCGACCCCATAGACTACAGTTCACCAGGCTCCTCTGTCCCTGGGAGTCTGTAGGAAAGAATACTGGAGTGGGTTGCCATTTCCTTCTCCAATGTGTGAGTGAAAAGTGAAAGTGAAGTCGCTCAGTCGTGTCCGACTCTTCATGACCCCATGGACTGTAGCCTACCAGGCTCCTCCTTCCATGGGATTTTCCAGGCAAGAGTACTGGAGTGGGTTGCCATTTCCTTCTCCAGAATGACTTTTACCAAATTAAGATTTTCTTTTGTTTGCTGAGTGCTTTTTTAAAGAATTAATAAGGAGTGCTCTGTCAAATTATTTTTCTGCATTTATTGAAACAGGTTTCATCTCCTTTGCTAATGATGAATTATATGGATTAATTTAAGTACATTCAAATGTCCTTCTATGCCTATTTGCTCAAAAGTTACTATCCTCTTAATTATTGTTGGAGTCAATTTGACAATACTATTAATGATTTTTATGGTGGATATTTGTTTTATTCATGGTGGATATTTGTCTAATTTTTTTTTTTTACAATTTTATTGTCAGGCTGTATATTCAGAGTTGTGAACATGCTAAGTCGCTTCAGTCATGTCCCACTCTTCTTTACTCCAAGCAAGATTACTGGAGTGGGTTGCCATCCCTTCTCCAGGGATCTTCCCCCACCCAGAGATCTAATCCTGGACTCAGTCTCCTGCATTGACAGGCGGGTTCTTTACCACTAGCACCACCTGGGAAGCCAGAGTTAGTTGGTCTCAAAAAGTGTTTCAGAGAAGGAGAATTCCATTCTCTTCTGCTTTATCAGAAAAAAAAAAAAAATCAGGATTGAATGTTTGTTGGAACTCTCAGTGAAAACATCTATCAAGTTTTCTTTGTGAGAAGTTTTTATTTTTATAATTCCTTTTGTTTACATACATACATATATATATATATATGAGGGAAAGAGAGAGAGAGGGAGGGAAGGAGAGAGAGGAGGTCAAAGATCTGCAAAAGTCAGAATTTGAGCTAGTGAAGATTGATTGCTTGTTAACCATCTGTTTGCAAGAACATGACTCTGCTCTTTCAGCAGGTCCTGGAGCAGGTGCAACCACTGATACACTGGGACTGTTAAATACAGCAGCCTGGAGACTCATTAGCCACAGGTCTTACTGGGATGAGGAAAACAAATTCTGGAAGTTTCCCGAGCCCATCATTGTAAAAACCAGTTTCCTAGTAGTTTCAAAAGGGCCACAAAACAAATCAGCCCCCCAACCTCAGCAACCAACAGCGGCTAATGAGTTGTGCAGGAAGAAAACCACTATAAGAGACTGCTCAGTCGGAGAGACCATGAAAATACTGCCACAACTACTTAACGGTCTAAGCCTGCAAGCCAACCCCAGCCAGCCTGCCTCTGAAGAACCTCAAGCATCACCACCGGTAGCCAGGCCTCCATTGCTGCCATAGCAACAGCTCTGCCATTCACCCACTTAGGCTCCTGAAAGGTGTCAGTCTTCCTCCTTTGCCTCAAGCCCTCAATATCACCTTAATGGAGGCCAAGCTAAGGAAGCAATCGCAATTCCAGCAGCCAGCCTCAGCATAGCTTCCCTGAGGCTTCTGTGAGGCTGCAAGCCTCGTCGCCCGGCCTCACAGTGACCCGGGAGGCCCGAGGGGGCCCAGGATCTGGGAACACCCATCCCTCCCCTATTCTGCAGGGAGCTCACCTCTGTCCAGTGTGCGAGCCTCTTGGAGGCTGGGCCCATGCTCCTTGGAGAGGCCAGACGTTCAGTACCTGCCATCTGTGCCCACCGGCAGCAGTGTGAGCCTCAGCAGACTCAAAGCCTCGGCTCTGCCTCATAGTCTCAAGCAGAACAGGGGTGAACTTCCATGTGGTTCAAGTGCAGTGTCGACTGGAAATGGGGGTTCCCGACTGACAGGCCCCACATCCTGAAGTAAGCCCTCTGGAGGTACCGGAGGAGGCCTGGAGCCGAGGTCCAGTGCAGCCAGCTCATAGCAGCTCTGTGCCCTTAGGTCTGTGCACTCCAGTCAGCAGCTGTCAACTGCTCAGGGTGGGGTTGGGGAGGGCACGGAGTGTCTTCAGTAGCTCTGTCTTTGTACCTCAGATTTTCTGAGTCAAAAGACAGCTTTTCTCCTTTTTTAAATTTTGTATAGAATCTTCCCTTTCTGTTTTATTAATATGTACTTTTATCTTCATTTTATTTTTCATTTCTACTTTTAGTTTTTTTTTTTTTAACACAGAATTTTGTGTTATAAAACCACTGTTTATCTTTTGCCTGCATTACTCAGCCTGAGGGATCTTAGATCCCCTACCAGGATTAAACCTTCACTCTAA
Source organism: Nanger dama (assembly GCA_917880005.1). Lineage (NCBI taxonomy): Eukaryota > Metazoa > Chordata > Mammalia > Artiodactyla > Bovidae > Nanger > Nanger dama. The sequence goes on along the minus strand of CAKJTW010000025.1, from coordinate 19,303,506 downwards.
GCAGTGGCAGTGCAGAGGCCCACTGGACCACCAGGAAATTAATTCCCTTGCCTCCTTAAGTTTTGTATGCTGTATTTTGTATACCATTAAGATGAAATTATTCTATAATATCTCCTTTGGTTATTGTTGATTTATCTGATGAGTTTTTAAAAAATGGATTTAAGTAACTAGTTTTCCCACATATGGCTAATAATATCTAATTTAACTATATTGTGATCAGAGTTTTTTCCCAGGTGATTTCAATTCTATTAAGTTGATTTAGACTTATGGCCCAGTTTATGGGCCATCTTGATGAATATGAGTGCCTAAAGAATGTGTATTCTGACATTATCATATGTAATATTGTATAATAATTTTTAGAAACAAGGTTGTGGATGTTGATTACATTAAAGTTTGTTTGTTTGCTGTTTGGTCTAGTTCAGTCAGCTGATCAAGAGTACTGTTAATTCCAAAGTTATAGTAGAAGATTTTAACTAGTTTTTTCTAAAATATTGTAGCTTTTGCACCATGAACATTATCTTATCTCATATTAAATAGGTAATCCAGTCTTATTGTGCTTATGATTTGTATTATACATAATTTCTACACATTTACACTCACTCTGAGCTTCATATTTAGATTTCATCTCAGATTTAACATAGGTTCTGCTTTTAGTAACTATTCTGTTAATCTGTGACTTTTAATTAGGGATTCATCAATAAACACTGTGTGTCATTACTGATGTCATTTGATTAAGTTCACCATTTTATTATGTAATTTCTGAATATATTTTCTATTTTATTACCCTTTTGTGACTTTGTTTCTTTAAGCGAATTTTAGAAATCCACTAGAAATTATCAATTTGGATTATTTTAGTAATTGATCTAGGATTAAATCTTTACAGTGTATATAGATTTAATATTTTACTACCTCAAATGATAACATAGAAAACCTACAACCATGTGGATTCATTTAGCATAAATTCATCATTCTGTGTATGTTAATTATAATTAATGCTAAAAACTGTAATATACAGAAAAGACACTCTAGTATTTTTTGCTTTAAATAGTCATGTGTGTTTTAGCTAAGCTAAGAGAAAATTATATTTTATCAATATATTTATTACTTATTTTGTTCTTCCCAGATAGTCCCTAGTTTATTTTCTCTCTAGGATTTTTTTTTTTCCGACTGCAAGAAATTCTATCGGTATTTCTTTAAGGTGCAGTATTGGTGTAAAAGTTTCTTATTCTTTTATTTTAAAATGTCTTTATTTACCATCCATTCTTTGTTTTAAATTTTTAATGTAACATTGGTGTACAGCTAATTAACAGTGTTGTGGTAGTTTCAGGTAGATAGCAAATGGACTCAGTCATACATATATATGTATCCATTCTCCTCCAAACTCCCCTCCCATCCAGCCTCCCACATAACACTGAATAGTTTCCTGTACTATATTGTAGGTCCTTGTTGATTATCCATTTTAAATATGGAAGTGTGTACTTGTTATTCCAAACTTGCTAATTATCCCTTTCTCCCCAGATAACCACAAGTTTGTTCCCTAAGTCTGTGAATCTGTTTTGTTAATAAGTTCATTTCTATCATTTCTTTTTAGATTCCTCATATAAAGGATAGCATACAATATTTCTCTTTCTCTGTCCTACTTTCTTCTCTCAGTATAACAATATATCGGTGCTCCCATATTGCTGAAAATGGCATTAATTCATTCTTTTTAATGGCTGAGTCATTCAGTCAGTCAGTTCAGTCATTCAGTCATGTCCAACTCTTTGAGATCCCATGGACTACAGCACTCTAGGCCTCCATATCCAACACCAACTCCCAGAATTTACTCAAACTCATGTCTATTGAGTCAGTGATGCCATCCAACCATCTCATCCTCTGTCATCCTCTTTTCCTCCCACATTCAATCTTTCCCAGCATTAGGGTCTTTTCAAATGAGTTAGTCCTTCACATCAGGTGGCCAAAGTATTGGAGTTTCCACATCAACAACAGTCCTTCCAATGAATATTCAGGACTGATTTCCTTTAGGATGTACTAGTTGGATCTCTGTGCTGTCCAAGGGACTCTCAAGACTCTTCTCCAACACCACAGTTCAAAAGCATCAGTTCTTCAGCACTCAGTTTTCTTTACAGTCCAACTCTCACATCCATACATGACTACTGGAAAATCCATAGCTTTGACTAGATGGACCTTTATTAGCAAATAAATGTCTCTGCTTTTAAATATGCTGTATAGGTTGGTCATAACCTTTCTTGTAAGGAGCAAGCGTCTTTTAATTTCATGGCTTTAGTCACCATCTGCAGTGATTTTGGAGGCCCCCCAAAAAAAAAAAGTTTGTCACTGTTTCCCCATATATTTGCCCTGAAGTGATGGGACTAGATATCGTGATCTTAGTTTTCTAAAAGTTGAATTTTAAGCCAACTTTTTTACTCTACTCTTTCACTTTCATCAAGACACTCTTTAGTTCTTCTTTGCATTCTGCCATAAGGGTGGTGTCATCTGCATATATGAGGTTATTGATATTTCTCTGGGCAATCTTGTATCCAGCTTGTGATTCAATCAGTCCAGCATTTCTCATGATGTGCTCTGCATATAAGTTAAATAAGCAGGGTGACAATATACAACCTTGATATATTCCTTTTGCAATTTGGAACCAGTCTGTCGTTCCATGTCCAGTTCTAACTGTTGCTTCTTGATCTGCATACAGATTTCTCAGGAGGCAAGTAAGGTGGTCTGGCATTCCCATCTTTTGAGGAAATGTCCACAGTTTGTTGTGATCCACACAGTCAAAGGCTTTGGCATAGTTAATAAAGCAGAAATAGATGTTTTTGTGGAACTCTCTTGCTTTTTCTATGATCCAACAGATGTTGACAATTTGATCTCTGCTTCCCTGCCTTTTCTAAACCAGCTTCAACATCTGGAAGTTCACAGTTGATGTACTGTTGAAGTCTGGCTTGGAGAACTTTGAGGCATTACTTTGCTAGCCTGTGAGATGACTGCAGTTGTGCAGTAGTCTGAACATTCTTTGGCATTGCCTTTCTTTGGGCTTGGAATGAAAGCTGACCTTTTCCAGTCCTGTGGCCACTGCTGAGTTTTCCAAATTTGCTGACATATTGAGTGCAGCAATTTCATAGCATCATCTGTTAGGATTTGAAATAGCTATCTGGAATTCCATCACCTCCACTAGCTTTGTTTTTAGTGATGCTTCCTAAGGCCCACTTCTCTTCACATTCCAGGATGTCTGGCTCTAGGTGAGTGATAACACCACTTTGATTATCTGGGTCATGAAGATCTTTTTGTACAGTTCTTCCGTGTATTCTTGCCACCTCTTCTTAATATCTTATGCTTCTGTTAGGTCCATGTCATTTCAGTCATTTATTATGCCATTTTTGTATGAAAAATTTCCTTGGTATCTCTAATTTTCTTCAAGAAAACAGAAGATGGCAAGAGTGAACATCAACATCTTAGGAATCAGCGAAATAAGTGAACTGGAATGGTTGAATTTAACCCAGATGACCATTATATCTACTTCTGTGGGCAAGAATCACTTAGAAGAAATGGAGTAGCCATCATAGTCAACAAAGAGTCCAAAATGCAGTTCTTGGATGCTATTGCAAAAATGACAGAATGATCTCTGTTTGTTTCCAAGGCAAATCATTCAATGTCACAGTAATCCAAGTCCTTGCCCCAGACCAGTAATGCTAAAGAAGCTGAAGTTGAACAGTTCTATAAAGACCTATACGACCTTCTAGAACAATACTCAAAAAAGGTGTCCTTTTCATTATAGGGGACTGGAATGCAAAAGTAGGGAATCAAAAATACCTGGAGTAACATCAAATTTTGCCTTGGAGTACAGAATGAAGCAGGGCAAAAGCTGTAAGAGTTTTGCCAAGAGAACACACTGTACATAGCAAACACCCTCTTCCAATAATACAAGAGAAGACTCTACAAATGGACATCACCAGGTGGTCAATACCAAAATCAGGTTGATTATATTCTTTGCTGCCAAAGATGGAGAAGCTCTATACAGTCAGCAAAAACAAGGCTGAGAGTTGACAGTGGCTCAGATTATGAACTCCTTATTGCCAAATTCAGACTTAAATTGAGGAAAGTAAGGAAAAACACTAGACCATTCATGTATGACCTAAATGAAATCCCTTATGTTTATACAGTGGAAGTGAGAAATAGATTCAAGGGATTAGATCTGATAGAATGCTTGAAGAACTATGGATGGAGGTTCGTGACATTGTATAGGAGACAGGATCAAGACCATCCCCAAGAAAAAAAATACAAAAGGCAAAATGGTTGTCTTAGGAGGCCTTACAAATAGCTGAGAAGAGAAGAAGAGAAGTGAAAGGCAAAGGAGAAAAGGAAACATATACCCATTTAAATGCTGAGTTCCAAAGAATATCAAGGAGAGATAAAGTCTTCCTCATGATCAGTGCCAAGAAATAGAGGAAAACAAGAAAATGGGAAAGATTAGAGATCTCTTCAAGAAATTTAGAGATACCAAGGGAAATTTTCATGCAAAGATGGCACATTAAAGGACAGAAATGGCTGAATAGTATTCCTGTTTATATATGTACTGCATTTTTTATCCATTCTTCTGTTGATGAATGTATAATTTGCTTACATGTCTTGGCTACTATATTTACCACTCATGCTGGTTGATATTTATACTTCATAGAAAATTCTGTGCTTACCTGTTTTCTACCTTCTTGTCTCCATAACTTCTGATATGGAGTCTGTGGTGATATGAATTATTTTTTTCCCTGTGTATAATATGACATATTTAAGTTAATTTCAAAATTTTCTCTTTCTGTTTGATTTTTAGCAAGTTGATTTGTCTTTACTAATATTTAGTTTTATTTATATTATTCTACTGTGGATTTACTCAGCCTCTGGTTTATATAAATGTCTTCCATAAATTTGTTAAGTTTTTGTCTATTATTTTTCAATTTTTATTCTGTCTTGATGTTGCTCAACTAAAGCTTCTTCTGCTCAAATTACATGTAATTTATGCTTTTGACATGTCCCACAGGTTCCTGAAGCTCTACATTTTTTCCAAACATGTCTTGGCATTCTGAAGATTGTATTATTTCTATAGATCTACCTTCAAGATTACTGATTCTCTATCATATGTATTCTGCATACCCAAAGAATGTTTTATGTAGATATGTATTTTTCTGGAATTTTATTGTTTTTTAATCATCTTAGATTTTCTAGATTTTTATGAGTATGTCTTCTTCATATACCACACACATATACCTCCCTCAACACACACACACACAAACACACACATGCTAGCTGCTTTAAAAGTCCTTCTATGATAATTCCAATATCTGGATAATCTAAGGGTTCAGATATGTCGATAACTTTTCCTGTAAGAATGAGTACCACTTAAAAAAATGTTTATTTGACTGCACCAGGTTTTAGTTAAGACATGTGTGATCTTTAGTTGTGTCATGTGGGATCTAGTTCCCTGACCAGGAACTGAACCCCAGCTCTTGCACTGGATCACCAGGGGAAGTCTCAAGAATGAGTAATATTTTTAATTTCCTCATACATGGGTAATTTTTACTATATCCCACTAATTGTGAATGTGATATTATACATGCAATATATTTGCATTTGGTTATATTCTTAAGAATGGTGATATTTGTTTTGTTTTAATAGGCGATTGGTTTGTTTATGTTTAAATTTTAAATATTACATCTCAACTCTAAGTTCAGTTATTTTAGAATCATCACAGCTACTTTGAGTCTGCACCATACATTTTTGAGTTTGGAGCCAGGCTGAGACTTGGGTAGAGCTTATACTCATAACTTGGGTTTCCTCCTCTGTGACATTCTCCTTTCCAGAGGTCTCCTCTCAGGTTTTTCAAAATACAGTTGCTTTGAAATATGTCTTCTGGTTTTTCAGGTAAGGAAGTCTGCAGAATTTCTCTAAGAATTATAGTCACTTCACACATTGAAATGTTGGCCTAACTTCAAAGTATAATAAAAGCCAGGAGAAAAAAGCCACATATTCACACAGTACCATTCTTTTTTGACAAGTGTCAGTTCAGTTCCTGAATGTACCTGCATTTGATTACTCTCCGTTGCCTTCTAGACATTCTTTATTTTATTTTTTTGTAGTTTGTCTGGAGTTTATAGTTGTTATACACAGGAGAGTTGGGTCCAGTAGGAGCTACTTAATCATGTTGGCAGTGATAGTCCAGTCCTTGTCTTAATTTTTTTAAAAATTATTTCTTATTTCATACCTCCATGCAGGGAAGCAGGAAAAGAAGAGCCAGAAGTTTCAAGAAGTGGGGCTGGCATGAATTTCCTGCAATGAATGATATTTGTCCTCAGTTTTGGGGAATGCTGATACATTTGCCCAGATTTCAACAGTTGCAGTATGTATGTATGTGTGTGTGTATATATATGTATGTATGTATATAGGAAAGGAGTTCTGAATTATATCTTACAACATCTCTTTATAACTTTTTATCCTTGATATATATTAATATTATTTCCTGTTCTAAGTGAGAGTAATAGAAGTGTTGTAATTTGAATGTATTTAAATGTTCACAAAATAACAAGGCTTCAAATAAATTATTTTCTTATCTCATATTTTATTCCATTATAATAATTAATAATAATGATATTATTCCATTATAATATAATAATGTTATATAATGAGACAGTAACATTATATTAATGTTACTGTCTCATTATATAATTTTCAAACTTCACTAAGCTCTAAAAATATGAAAATATCTTCAGTGGCAGCATATTCTGGATATGTCCAGAAAAATAGCCTGGATTAATTTAGATCTGTAGAATCATCAGCAGAAAACTCAAAATTGCTTTCATAAATATTCCAGGGGAAGTAAAAATCTATATATAATCTTTATATTGACATTTTATTCTTCCGAAATGCCATATGCTTGCTAATGTAAGATAAAGTAGACACCTTAAACTTATTTGTAAGGGAAAATAGCATCTCAGTGTCAGTTCCTATGGTGATTGATTGATGAGCACAAATTAAAGCACATATCTGTATTAATTAATGATTTGTAATGAAGCAATCAAAGATGAATAGGTCAACAAAATAAATTTTTCTAAATATACTGCCATTGGTATGTCATTAGGAAAAAAATCACAGCTATCAAAAAAAAAATTGGTTCAGACTTCAAATGCTTATTGGGTCATTAAATATTCTAGATACATCCTCATTTTCAACTCTTAGGTGATACAGTGAGGCAACTCCATAAAATGTGAAAGTGAAGAAATTAATTTTCATGGACCTCTGAATAGTTAAACAGTGAACAAACATTTAATAGGGGAATTTGATAAATTCTTAAAGATTTAGGAAAAGTTTATGGATTTCTGCTAGTCAAGCTGTCGGAGTATAGCTTAAGGCCAAATTGCTCTGTAGAAGCAAGACAAATTTAGGTCATAGAAAATGACATTAATAGTCACAGAGGGAAAATCAATAGCCAGAGAAGATAAAACAACTTAAAGAAAAGGAGTCTATTTACTGAATATTGAGATATTCTAATGTTGAAAATAATTGTTTTCAGTTTCATTGAAATTTCAATATTTAGTACATATTGAGTATGGTCAGTGTGAAATCAGAAAGTCAAAGAAACTATTATCATTTTTATTCTATGTAACTGGAAAAAATAGTGAAACAGGTAATAACTGATATGTGCAATTAAGTGCTCGCTATATCTCAGGCTTCACATGCTTTTTCTTTCAATGTTAATGGCAGTGCACTGTTTTTCAGTTGTTGTTGCTCAGTCACGTCCAACTCTCTGCGACCCCGTGGACTGTAGCCCACCAGGCTCCTCTGTCCATGGAATTTTCCAGGCAAGAATACTGGAGTGGGTTGCCTTAGCTTTGTGTAAATTAATAAATTGAATTTATGTTGCCTACTCTAATATTATATACATATATTAGTTTATATTTGTTAGATTAGGCAAATAAGGGACAGATTTTTTTTCTTGGCATTGAACAGCAAGCCTGAACTTTCAAATAACTTCTTTATAGAAGAAGTTCACTGTTAACGGTGAACATGTCCAAAGTAGTTGAGATAATATTTATTGTTGCTGTTTAAATTCATCATTCTACCTCTTGCTTTTTTTTTTTAATACTTTATTCTACATTACAATACTGTATTTGTTTTGCCATACATTGACATGAATCAGCCGCAGGTGTCCACGATCTCCCAATGCCGAAGCCCCCTCCCACCTCCCACCCCACATCCTCTCCCTGAATCATCCCGTGCACCAGCCCCATGCATCCTGCATCCTGTATTGAACATAGACTGGCACTTCATTCTTACAAGATAGTATACATGTTTCAGTGCCGTTCTCCCAAATCATCCCACCCTCTCCCTCTCCCTCTCCCTCAGAGTCCAAAAGTCCGTTCTATACCTCTGAGTCTCTTTTGTTGTCTCGCATAGAGGGTCATCATTACTATCCTTCTAAATTCCATATATATGTGTCAGTATACTGTATTGGTGTTTTTCTTTCTGGCTTATTTCACTCTGTATAATCGGCTCCAATTTCATCCATCTCATTAACCTAGATGTCCATTAGCAGATGAATGTATAAGAAAGCTGTGGTACATATACACAATGGAGTACCTCTTGCTTTTTAATTCAATGACATTGATTCTCATGTAAAAATATATTAAAAGGTATATGAAGCTTAAAATTTGTATATTACTAACTAGCATAGTATGCATTTCAAAAACATAACTATAATAAAATATAATTTACCATTCACAGAATAAGTTAAATGGTGAGTTATGGAACTGCAATAATAGCCAAAGTCATCAGCAGTACTATACAGAATAAGCAAATTGAAATTAATGGAGGACAGAAAATGTCACACTGTTGGAGCAATGAAAATAACAAGAATAAAACATAAAACTGGACATATGCTGAACTATTAGCCCAAGAAAGAGATTTTGAAATGCAAGGCAGTAAGCCTAAACTGATTCATGATGGAAGATAGAGGAAAGGAGCTTAGCTGGAAAAAAGGGTGAGATTCTGGATATTGCATTCAGGTTAGAAACTTGTTTCCTTCAGCGAATAATGATTGTTTCTCTTTCTGGATAAAGTTAGGATTTATTTTTGTCATAAGGAATAGAAATTTTTCCAATTAGTTAAATATACTATAGCATATGCAAAATTTTTATTCATGTAGAAGGAAGAAGGTTACTTATATTTAAATTTCCTGTTTGAATAAGTACAAACTTCTTTTACTGCTGCTAGATAATTTAAAATTCACCCATGAGAAATAATGATTTTTTTTTTCATATTTTGTATTTATGTAGGTGTGTATATTTATGCACTGTAAGAGAGGATTGATTTCTCCCAGGTTACATACTTAGCTAGAATTCATATTGAATGCTTCTGACTTTGTCTGCTTTTCACTTCCTTATAATGCATTTGCAGTGTTAGGTTGGGTGGTCCTTGATTAGGAGATAAGGTGTATGTCCCTTCCAGGCTTGAATTCTTAATTTTTTGTATATATCTTGTCAGAGGGCTTTAGTATTTGTAATTTTGTCATCTGCAAAAAGCAGGCAGTGTTATTGCTAATCTTTTGAGTATTTGAGAAAATTTTTATTTCATACTGGAAAAATATAGTTGGATTTATATTACTTGTTTGTAATATATTCATATCAAGGTGTATTAACATGTATTTCATTTTATTCTGACTTTAGTGTTGAATTTAATGTTGTAGAGGCAAATTCTGAAGCCAGTTTAACAGCTGTTGCTTTTTTGCATATGATTTATTTTTAGGATATATTTAGTGATATTGTTAGTTGATTGGTTGTTTACCTTGCTTTGTTCCTTTTCTTTTTGTCTTGTTTTTATTTTGCTGATTTTGCCCTCATTTCTCCTTAAGATTATAGTGCTTGCATTAAACCTTCATAAATTTCAGGACAAGTTTCAGTTGGTACTCAAGTGTAAGTGAATACATTACTTACAAAATAAATAAATAAATAAATTTATTTAATAAATAAGTAAAGCAAACTTCTCTGAAGTTAAATTGTTTGCACTTAACACATAGATTCTTTACACTTTGTCCCAAATAAAAAGTTGTTGATAATCAGGAATTATACCAAATCATTTAAAATATCTCAAGAGCATTGTTCTTAATTAATGTGCTTGTGTATCTATGTATGCATACATAATCTAATTTGAAATACTTGAAAATGTAAAAATATTTTTAAATACTTCAGGAGTTGTACTGTTGAAAGAGATTAGCTGACTCTTTTGTGATTCAAAGTGAGAGAGGAATATAAAGTGGGAATAGGTTTAACAGTAAGTTATTAACAGAGGTACAAATAAAGAATTATGGATGCCCGAAGGAGAGATTGCTATTTACTTGAAATGAGTAATTAGTTGCCTGTTTTCAATAACTATTTTAATATTCCCAAAACAAAAGTTTCTTCATAGGAAATCCATATAATCCATTTACCTATTATAAAACGTATATATTACTACTCTAGAACTAATAATTTTTATTTGTGCGTGTCAATTAAAGCCTTAGGTTAATTTCTATAATTTAAATGATCTATATTTTTGATTGAAAATAAAGATTATGTGTTATTTTAACTTTTTTAAATGGAAATTTTAAATAATGCTATAGAGAAGGGATGTATATTAAAGTTTCTTCCTTCAAAATAAGTCCTCCTATAGAGAAAAGAGAAGGAAAGGAGGAAATAATTTTCTTTTCTTCTTAGTTTAGGTCCTCAATCTAGTCATACTAACCTGGTCTTACAAAATGCTATTATTTATATGTAGGCACAAGAATCATCTTATTGGTAGGACTAACTGAGAATTTAATATAAATTAATATATTTATTACTTTTAAATAATGTTCTCATTTATTTAATTATTTGTTATCAATTTATTGAGAAATCACATTAAAGTATATGATGAATATAAATCTAGATGTTTTCTTTGTCCCTAATACATTAAGCCTGCTTCCAAATAGGAAAAGGAGTATATTTTCCTTCCAATATACAAGGTTGTATATTGTCACCCTGCTTTATTTAACTTATATATAGAGTCCATCATGAGAAACACTGGGCTGGAAGAAGCACAAGCTGGAATCAAGACTGCTGGGAGAAACCTCAGATACTTAGATGACACCACCCTTATGGTAGAAAGTGAAGAAGAACTAAAGAGTCTCTTGATGAAAGTGAAAGAGGAAAGTGAAAAAGTTGGCTTAAAGCTCAACATTCAGAAAACTAAGATAATGGCATCCAGTCCCATAACTTCACGGTAAATAGATGGGGAAACAATGGAAACAGTGGCTGACTTTTTTTTGGGGGGGAAGGGGGCTCCAAAATCACTGCAGATGGTGATTGCAGCCATGAAATTAAAGGATGCTTATTGCTTGGAAGGAAAGTTATGACCAACCTAGACAGCATATTAAAAAGCAGAGACGGTACTTTGTCAATAAAAGTCCATCTAGTCAAAGCTATGGTTTTTCCAGTAGTCATGTATGATGTGAGAGTTGGACTATAAAGAAAGCTGAGTGCTGAAGAACTGATGCTTTTGAACTGTGGTGTTGGAGAAGACTCTTGAGAATCCCTTGGACTGCAAGGAGATCCAACATGTCCATCTTAAAGGACATCAATCCTGGGTGTTTGTTGGAAGGAATGATGTTGAAGCTTGAAACTCCAATACTTTGGCCACCTGATGTGAAGAGCTGACTCACTGGAAAAGACCCTGATGCTGGGGAAGATTGAAGGCTGGAGGAGAAGGGGACAACTGAGGATGAGGTGGTTGGATGGCAGCACCCACTCAATAGACATGAGTTTGGGTGAACTCCAGGAGTTGGTGATGGACAGGAAGGCCTGGCATGCTGTGGTTCATGGGGTCACAAAGATTCGACACAACTGAGCAGGTGAACTGAACTGAATACGTGATAAAATGGTTATCTTCATTGTAGTTCAATGAAAAACAAACATCGAAAAATGGTATATAGTACCGAATGTATATTCTGAACCCCAGTTTCAGGGAATGTTTTCCCCACAATAAGCTATGCTCTGACACTGTCTGGGTGTCCTATGAGCTCAGTCATTCAACTGTGTCTGACTTTATGTGACCTTATGGACTGTATCCTGCCAAGTTTCTCTGTCCGTGAGATTTCCCGGACAAGAGTACTGGAGTTGGTTGCTATTTCCTCCTCCAGGGACTCTCCTTACCCAGGGATCAAACCCGCATCTGCTACATCTGCTGAATTGACAGGCAGATTCTTTACCACTGAGCTTTCTGAGAAGCCCCTGGGGTGTCCTACAGTGCAGCTCAATTCTGGCATTGCATCCCAGAGATAGCATCAGATCCCACAGGTTAAAGACTGCCCCTTAGATTTGTAACCTGTCCTAACCAATGGACTATAAATCAGAAGTTCCTACAACTCCTTCCTTGGATCAATTTATTTACTAGAGTAACACACAGAACTCAGAAGTATTTTGCTTACTAGAATCTTCAGTGTATTATAAAATAATGCAATTCAGAAACAGGTAGATGAAAGAAATGTATAGGGAAAAGTATGTGGGAAAGAACGCAGAGCTTCAATTCCTCTCAGCATCTTTCTCCCCTAAATCTGCACATATTCACAAACCCTAATATATGCAGAACCTAGTCCTTTTAGGTTTTATGGAGACCTTTATCACATTGACATTTTGAATTGAATCACAGGTCATTGGTGATTGATTCAACCTCCAGCCTTTCTCTACTCCCAGGAGATGGAGGTGATGATGAGGAGACTGAAAGTTCAAACCCTCTTGTCACGATCACATGGTCTGCTGTCCAAGTAACCAGCCCCACCTCATGAAATACTAAAGACACCTTTCTGGCTCTTGTCACTTGGGAAGTTATAGGAGTTTTAGGAGCTCTGTGCCCAAAATGGAACTGAAGGTCAAATATATATACATATATATTAATTATATATATATATATATATAATTTTTACTATAAATCAGAATATCACAGTACTATTTCAGCATTCTGGCTACAGATGTAGTAAGAGCATGTGTTAGGAGCCAGGCAAACTATGATTTTAAGGTCATAATTTACTTCTGTGACCTTCAGCTTTCTTACTTCTGAAGAGTAGCTTCCTGAATATGCTGTTGTATTGATTAAAACTATTAAAAATAGAATGATTAGGAGAATGAATTAGCAGTATTCTGAATGCTTGAATTACACAGCAAGGCAAAATCCACTGCAAAAAATAGAAATTCTTTTAGACTTTAAATAAAGTATTCATAGATTATTGATACAAATTATTTGTCCCCTTCTAGGGCATTTTAAAACTTTTTGTGAAGTCATTTAACTTGTATTCGTTTAGCTGAGTCTCTATCAACAAAAGAAAAATCTACTATAAATGGTGCAACTGATTTTCCATGCCTCTTTTTTGGAAAATATGAGCCAATCTGTCACCCACTTATGGTAGATATGAAGGATATTAGGTTTTTGTTTATGCTTGACGCTTTAATCCTGGCTTCATTTGCTAATCCTCTGTCATGGTGGTGGAATTTTTAAGCCACATAAACTCAGCTCCAATTAACTTAAGCTGTGTGAACTTAAGTTACCTTAAATCCCTAGGTCTGGATTTTCTATGTGGTAAAATAGAGTTAAAGATATCTAACTGAAGAGGTACGTGAGGATTAAAATATATAATGTATACAGAGTACATGCTAAAGTGCCTAAAATTATGCAAAAATCAGATAATTGGTATTGCAAACAAGCAAAGGCTCACTATTCAACAGGAATAGAAGCCAATGCCACGGCACCAGCTTTTGAGACATTAAAAAGCTTTGGACATGGAGAGGGAGAGCTAATACCTGTCTCCTTGCTCTGGCTTTTGGTCAAAACTAAATGTGTTAGGGCAAGAGAGTGGAGATGCAATAGCACTGGCAGGGTGGGTTTCTGTTGGAGAGCTTGGGAACTTAGCCATTTATAGTAAGATATGACAATACCATTATACAATTGAAGTGAAAAATAAATTCAAGGGATTAGATCTGATAGAGCACCTGAAGAACTATGGAAGCAGGTTTCTAACGTAGTATAGGAGGTAGTGATCAAAACCATCCCCAAGAAAAAGAAATGAAAAAAAGGGAAAATTGTTGTATGAGGAGGCCTTAAAAATAGCTGAGAAAATAAGAGAAGCTAAAGGCAATGAAGAAAAGTAAAGATATACCCATCTGAATACAAAGTTAAAAAGAATAGCAAGGAGAGATAAGAAAGCTTTCCTCAGATATTAGTACAAAGAAATAGAGGAAAACATTAGAATGGGAAAGAAAAGAGATCTCTTCAAGAAAATTATATACCAAGGGAATATTTCATGCAAAGATGGGCACAATAAAGGACAGAAACGGTATGGATCTAACAGAAGCAGAAGATATTAAGAGGAGGTGGCAGAAATACACAGAACTATACAAAAAGATCTTAATAATCCAGACAACCAGGATGGTGTGATCACTCACCCAGAGCCAGACATCCTGGAATCCAAAGTCAAGTGGGCCTTAGGAAGCATCACTATGAATAAAACTAGTGGCGGTGATGGAATTCCAGCTAAGCTATTTCAAGTCTTAAAAGACGATGCTGTGAAAGTGCTGCACTCAATATGTCAGCAAATTTGGAAAACTCAGCAGTGGCCATAGGAATGGAAAAGATCAGTTTTAATTCCAATACCATAGAAGGGCAATGCCAAAGAATGTTCAAACTGCTGCACAATTGCACTCATTTCACATTCTAGCAAAGTAATGCTCAAAATTCTCCAAACTTGGCTTCAACAGTATGTGAACCAAAAACTTCCAGATGTTCAAGCTGGATATAGAAAAGGCAGAGAAACTAGAGATCAAATTGCCAACATCCATTGGATCATTAAAAAAAAAGGCAAAATAATTCCAGAAAAACATCTACTTCTGCTTTATTAACTACACCAAAGGCTATGAGGATTACAACATAATGTGGAAAATTCTTTGAGACTGAAATACCAGACCACCTTACCTGCCTCCTGAGAAATCTGTATGAAGGTTGAGAAGAAACAGGTAGAACCGGACATGTAACAATGGAGTGGTTCAAAATTGAGAAAAGAGTATGTCAAGGCTGTATATTATCACCCTGCTTATTTAACTCTTATGCAGAGTACATTGTGTGAAATACTGGGCTGGATAAAGCACAAGCTGGACAAGATGGTTGTATGGCTTCACCAACTCAATGGAAATGAGTTTGAGCAATCTCCCAGAGATGGTGAATAATAGGGAAGCATGGTGTACTGCAGTTCACGGAGTTGCAAAGAGTCAGACATGACTGAAGGACTGGACAACAACAATGATAATCAGACTTCAGCACTGGGGTTTCCCTGGTAGCTCAGTTGGTAAAGGCTCTGCCTGCAATGCGGGAGACCTGGGTTCAATCCCTGGGTTTGGAAGATCCCCTAGGGAAGGGAAAGGCTACCCACTCCAATATTCTAGCCTGAAGAATTCCATGGACTGTACAGTCCATGAGTCAGACACAACTTGGCAGATGGTGCCATAATAATTATGGCATCACTGATGTAATGAACATGAACTTGGGCAAACTCCTGGAGGTGGTGAGGGGCAGGGGAGCCTGGCATGCTACAGTCCATGTGGTCTCAGAGTTGGACAGGTAAGAAACCCTATATTCAAGAACTAGTTAAGACATAAATGAATAAATAAACTCAATGTTGCAATGATTTTACTTCCTTCACTTTGATTTTTCTCATAATTTTGTTAAGTTAGTCATTTCTCTTTTACCTTCCCTATATTAATGTTCCTAATTTCAGATAAAAACATCAGATATTAGTTTTTGTTTTTTTTTAGCTCAGCATCCCAACCTTCCCTTATTCCTCTGCTCTCTAAATTTGAATAAGGCAAAATTTCTTTTATTTTCTTTCCAAGTATTGAAATCTAAATCTCAGAATGAAAGAAAATGGAAACTAAATGAAAAGCCAAACTAATTTTACTTAAGCAGTTACAGCTTTCACAGTGAATGATTTGGAACTCTTCAGTGTTACTTAGTGAATGTAATCACATGTATTTGTCTTGTTGAGAATTATATTGTGACATATGCATGGTAAGCAGGACTGCTATTATATAAATTTCCTAAGATTTATCACTTGCAGTTGCAGAGTACAAAATGAAAGCCTGCTTGAAGTTTTCTTGACAAAAATATTTTCATTATTTAAAGAAACCTTGTGTATGTAAGTTGTTAACTAATTAATGACTAATAATCTCATTAAATTTAAACATTATTTGAGTTCAGTGATAGAAATGCCTAAAATGTTTAGTAAGTGAAATAGAAGGGGGGAAATGGGATGGTGTTTTGAAGTGCAGGCTGCTGCTGCTGCTAAGTCACTTCAGTCGTGTCTGACCCTGTGCAACCCCATAGACAGCAGTGCACCAGACTCCTCTGTCCCTGGGATTCTCCAGGCGAGAATACTGGAGTGGGTTGCCATTTCCTTCTCCAATCTAAAAGTGCAGGACAGGATTCAAAGTTCACTGGTGGCAAAATATAATGGTCTATGATATAGTTTTCCCTTCCTTTCCCTAATTGTTTTAATTCATCTATTTTTTTCCAGCATACACTCTTACATGTCTTCTTGTATTTTCTTCTTATTGCATTTCTCCTATCAGGATTACATTTCCTTTCAGTTGATGCTTCAGTATTATTCCATTTGTCTTCTTGAAATGGCAGCTTTGCATGCAAACAGAATGAGAGGAATGTCATGAGGTGAATGATTTGGACTGCAGTAAACAGATAAGGGTGCTTCCCTGGTAACTCGGCTGGTAAAGAATCCTCCTGCAATTCAGAACATCGCAGTATGATTCTTGTGGCGGGAAGTTCCCCTGGAGAGAAGGGATAGGTTACCCACTCCAATATTCTTGGGCTTCCCTAGTGGCTCAGATGGTAAAGAATCTGCCTGCAATGTGGGAGACCTAGGTTCAGTCCCTAAGCTGGGAAGATACCCTGGAGGAGGGCATGGCAACTCACTCCAGTATTCTTGCCTGGAGAATTCCCATGAACAGAGGAGCCTGGCAGGCTACAGTCCATGGGGTCACAAAGAGTCAGACACAACTGAGCAACTAAGCACAGCACATCACAGACACATAAGGAGATAGCATATTAAAAAGCAGAGACATCACTTTGCTGACAAAGGTCCCTATAGTCAAAGCTATAGTTTTTCCAGTAGTCAGGTACAGATATGACAGTTGGACAGTAAAGAAGGCTGAGCACTGAAGAACTGATGGTACTGGAGCAGACTCTTAAGAGTCTCTTGGACAGTAAGGAATTCAAACCAGTCAGTCCTAAAGGAAATCAACACTGAATATTCATTGGAAGGATTGTTGCGGAAACTGAAGCTCCAATATTTGGCCACCTGATGTGAACAGCCAACTCATTCAAAAAGACTCTGAAGCTGGGATAGATTGAAGGCAAAAGTAGAAGAGAACAGCAGAAGATGAGATGGCTAGATTGAATCACTGACTCAATGAACGTGAATTTAAGCAAACTCTGGGAGATGTTGAAGGATTAGAAAGCCTGGTGTGCTGCAGTCCATGGGGTCACAGAGACTTAGTGACTGAACAACAACAAACACATAAGGAAAGAATCCATGGATCTGCTCAAATCCATGTTTGGTAGAAACCCTAGGGTACATAAATCAGGAAAAAGGCAATGGTGAAAAGAGGCCTCTATTTATAGTCTTTCAATTGATTTCTGCTTTCTTCAGTGGTTAAATATTTGCCATTACTGTTCATCAGTGCCACAGTTGGTTCCATAATTATTTGAAGAATATCCAGAATTCAGGTAAACAATGAGTACTAGTTTTATATTTTTTAACTAATATCATTATTAAAGAAAATATTTCTGTTTTATTTTGCTCCCAAATAATTTAAATGAGTATTAAATAGTATGGAAGACATTAAGTTTTCCACACGTAAATTTCTGGATGGCAATGAAATGACACTAGCTGACTGCAACCTGCTGCCCAAGCTGCACATTGTCAAGGTGGTGGTGAAAAAATACAGCAATTTGGATATTCCATAAGGAATGACTGGCATCTGGAGATACCTAAGTAATGCCTACAGTAGGGATTAGTTCACCAACACCTGCCCCAGTGATAAGGAGGCTGAAATAGCATACAGTGATGTAGCCAAGAGACTTACCAAATAAAAAAGCAGTTATGAGAGAAGTGCCTTCAAAAAAAAAAAGTTAACAGTAAGATATTATCTTGAAACTGAGTTTAGTTCTACATTTTGGCTAGTAAATTCTTGGCTTCATTCATCCCATATAAATTCAATTTTATCTTCATAACTTAATAACAAGGTAGCTTTAGGATATCTACTGCTTAGGGGAAACAATTTCATTATTAATATTACCTTAGAATATAAATTAATTTCTAATTATGTACTGAGAAACAATTTCTTAAAAGTCTTCTGAAATAAAGTCAATATTATTTCCAAAGATGAAGCTTTAATTGCTGCTTTGTCATTTAATCTATTTTATTGGCAAGACTCACTGTATATAAGAGTAAAATGATTATAACATTTTTATCTGTTCTCTATTTCATACTCATAGGCACCCTATATTCAACATAGGCTAGTAATATTATTTCTACTTTTAATATGAGCAAATAATATCTTAGTAGCCCACTAGCGTAAATCTAAAATATTCAGTTCAGTTCAGTTCAGTCGCTTAGTCACGTCCAATTCTTTGTGACCCCATGTGTCACAGCACGCCAGGCCTTTCTGTCCATCACCAGCTCCTAGAGTTCACTCAGACTCACATCCATCGAGTCCATGATGCCATCCAGCCATCTCATCCTCTGTCGTCCCCTTCTCCTCCTGCCCCCAGTCCCTCCCAGCATCAGAGTCTTTTCCAATGAGTCAACTCTTCGCATGAGGTGGCCAAAGTATTGGAGTTTCAGCTTCAGCTTAATAGGCTATAAATAAAACATAGGTCTTGTAACATCAAATAATATGTATGTCTTTCTTAGCAAAACATGCTTTGTCTATTAGTAGGGATTTGTTTTCATTTTAGAAGATACATTTTTTAGCACTCTGTTTAAGAAATCAGCTTATGATTGCATTTGTACATGTTCTGCAAACCAGTTGGAAATACATCAAATGTCACTTTTATAATGTGAAATTATTTTTTAAAGTGTTCACCATTTTTTATTTTCTTCCTTACTAGACATGTGACCTTCAGTTCAGTTCAGTTCAGTCGCTCAGTCAGGTCCGACTCTTTGCGACCCCATGAATCGCAGCATGCCAGGCCTCCCTGTTCATCACCATCTCCTGGAGTTCACTCAGACTCACTTCCATCGAGTCCGTGATGCCATCCAGCCATCTCATCCTCTGTCGTCCCCTTCTCCTCCTGCCCCCAATCCCTCCCAGCATCAGAGTCTTTTCCAATGAGTCAACTCTTTGCATGAGGTGGCCAAATTACTGGAGTTTCAGCTTTAGCATCATTCCTTCCAAAGAAATCCCAGGGCTGATCTCCTTCAGAATGGACTGGTTGGCTCTCCCTGTGGTCCAAGGGACTCTCAAGAGTCTCCTCCAACACCACAGTTCAAAAGCATCAAGTCTTCAGCACTCAGCCTTCTTCACAGTCCAACTCTCACATCCATACATGATCACAGGAAAAACCACAGCCTTGACTAGACGGACCTTAGTTGGCAAAGTAATGTCTCTGCTTTTGAATATACTATCTAGGTTGGTCATAACTCTTCTTCCAAGGAGTAAGCGTCTTCTAATTTCATGGCTGCAGTCACCATCTGCAGTGATTTTGGAGCCCCCAAAATAAAAAGTCTGACACTGTTTCCCCATCTATTTCCCATGAAGTGATGGGACCAAATGCCATGATCTTCGTTTTCTGAATGTTGAGCTTTAAGCCAACTTTTTCACTCTCACTTTCATCAAGAGGCTTTTAGCTTCTCTTCACTTTCTGCCATAAGGGTGGTGTCATCTGCATATCTGAGGTTATTGATATTTCTCCCGGCAATCATGTGACCTTAAATGTTGCTTAAAAGCTCAGAGTCTGTTTTCTCATGCCACCAAAATTTGAAATAATTTTACCAACTGCAGACAGTTTCTTTGTAGATTATATGAGCCAGTATATTTAAAGTACTTAGCATAGGGCCTGGGACACTGTAAATGCTATATAAATGTTCGTTATTAATAGCATCATCATCATTAATCCTTTTTAAAATATG
This sequence comes from Nanger dama, assembly GCA_917880005.1. Taxonomy (NCBI): domain Eukaryota; kingdom Metazoa; phylum Chordata; class Mammalia; order Artiodactyla; family Bovidae; genus Nanger; species Nanger dama. Next base: position 19,283,255 of record CAKJTW010000025.1, on the reverse strand, counting down.
TCATCAATACTTGGATGAGGCATAAAGTTTGCCAGTGTGTTTACAAGATCTTTTAAGACAAAGAATAAATGTCAGAATTATGTAAGAAGTGAACAAAATTGGTTCTAGGAAAAGAATAATAAAAGTTATAATTAAGGAATAATACGAGGTCTCAACTTTCTTTTGATTAAAAGTAGGAAACATAAATTGTATGTTTATTGATAACTGAATAATGGAACAAAGTCTAGATTTAAAATATAGCTATTAAAGAAGCTATGTGAGGACTATTACACAGTAAGTATTAGAGATTTTCCCATGTATGTTTAATATCGATTGCCTTCAAATGTCACCTGAGATGAACAGTTATTAATCAGGATATTAATAGGAAAATGGTAACTCAGTATGTTGCTTCAAACACTGATCCTCATTCTCATTGTGATATAGTGATGTAGCTAGAGATGCAGAACGTGGTATAGTTTATCTTAAATCTATAAAGTAATTAAAAGATTAGCACAGTTCAGTTAGGTCACTCAGTCATGTCCGACTCTTTGCGACCCTATGGTCTGCAACTGTTCAAGAAATTCCCAGGAGCAGTGTAGAAGATCCTAAGTAAGTGAAGAGGTACAGTAAAGAAAATAATTACAGTGAAGTTGAGCAGAATTCAGTAAGGAATCTTAAATAATACAAAAAAACAAAATGTGCATGAAGAGTTCTTAACCCTGACTTTCCAGAAACAAACAAACAAACAAACAAAAAACAACTTTCTAGCTATGGGCTGTCTTAACAGTTAATTTGTTTTTCAGATTATTTTCTCTAAATATTACAGGTAGATCTTTAGGGAGATAAGTACAATTGATATTATCTGAGAGTTGCACATGTACCTTCTCTTGAGTTCAAGAAAACACCTTGCATTTCTAGCTTTTGATCTATGATCTTCCCAATTTCAACTCCTTTTCTAGTAACCAGATCAAATATTTTAGTGATATTATTCAGAATTTTGGCAAATTTTTAACTATGACATATAGAACTCTGTGTACTTTTTATGTTCCTCTTATGAATTAAACTGAGACCTAAGTAAGGCAGATAACAGCATTCCAGTATGCTGTGGATAAGGATAATCAGATTGTCTAAGTTTATATCTAGTTCTTAGTATTCTTCTTCCAAAGTCTGATGGTTTTAATAAAGTGAAAACTGTCTTATTATAGTCTGATCTCTGACATTGACATTGTCATAAGAGGTTTGCAAATCTTTAAGAAAACTTTTGGTCACTGAGAACATAATATTGGTCAGAATGAACAAAAATTAAAAGTTCCGTATTTTCCCTTTAAAAAGATTTAGGTAGTTATTTCTTTATTTCATGGCCAGGTAGAATATTCCAACTGTAATAAAGTGGCCTGAAATATGTTTTAAAAGGAGGATATTAAGATAGTATAAGAAAGTACAATTTTTATACTCAAGAAAATATTTTTCAAGTGGATATGTACTCAGAGGTTAAAAAAATGTTTTGGTTCTTGTTCTCCATCTGCTCAGGGCTTTGCAAACATTTTAGTGATTTATATTTTTCTTAGACATGAGTGAGACTGAAAACTTTCCTGCAGTACTTACACTGTTTGTCATTCCAGTTTTCCATATATTTCCAATTGATCAATTTATTTAAGAAGTTTGCCACTTCTCCAAATAAATGGATTTTTAAATATATCAACATATATTTCATCAATTTCCCAGACAGTATCAGACAGGGAAAATACACAAAGCATGTTTTAGCAATCGATGCTCACACACACACATGATCATATATTTGTCATATATAATTATGCATGTATATATTTTACACATAATTCAACAGAGTAAATAATATATTATTTATTATATAGGTGTTTTGTAAATCTTACTAAACAACAGAATTCAAAACCAGTTATAACTCTTCCTTCAAATTGGTCATTGGACATTATACTGGTCTGTGAAATAGCATATATATTTCATATATGTGGCTCATATTTCTCTTCATTAGTAGCACATACAAAGATATGAACCCAGTCACATTAATAGTAAAAATTCCATTAAAATAATTCTTTATTCGCCATGTGTTCTTTGTCTATGCTCATGACCATTCATTATTGGAAAGGAAGGAATTAGCATTAGGCCTACAATCTCTTTATTCTCTATTTGGAAGACGCAGGAAAGAGAGAGAAATGAGTTCTAAAATACACCTTAATCATTCTGATTACAGAAGCTCTGATAAGTATACCATTAGGGCTTAGTAGAAGGAATGAGCTTTTCTGTGAAATGCTTTTAGCAGTATGTACCTGTCTGCATGTGTCTTACCTGTCAAACTTTGAAATCCTTCTGAGTTATGAAAAGGAAGAAGCATTAGCAAGTATGCTGTTGTTGGTCACCCTGTGGGTGACCCATATGTCTGAGCTAGAAAAACCCTACCATGGTGAGAAGTACCTGGATCCAGAGAAGGGATAAACTGTGCAAACAAAGGATGCTCACTAGTGAATCATGAACTTAAATAAGAATACAATCAAATTATTTGCACAGAAGTACCTAAGAGCATGATGCTAAAGCTGAAACTCCAGTACTTTGGCCACCTCATGCGAAGAGTTGACTCATTGGAAAAGACTGTGATGCTGGGAGGGACTGGGGGCAGGAGGAGAAGGGGACGACAGAGGATGAGATGGCTGGATGGCATCATGGACTTGATGGATTTGAGTCTGAGTGAACTCCGGGAGTTGGTGATGGACAGGGAGACCTGGCGTGCTGCAATTCATGGGGTCACAAAGAGTCGGACACGACTGAGTGACTGAGCTGAACTGAACTGAACCTCAGAGCAAGAGAAGATTGCTAACTATCTCTGTCCAATCTGGCATTCACTAGTGGCAGATGCTGGAAGAAACCCCTGGATCCCTTTCTCCCAGAAAAGAAGAATTGGGCTCTTGATGGTTTATTGACTTTGCCCAAAAACTCCACCTAGATAATTTGATGAAAAGAGGTGACATAGTTCCTTTGATAACTCAGCTTATCACTAGCCACCTACTACCATTTGATTTATGGTTTTAGTCTATATTTGCCATTCTGGTTATTTTTCTGATTACCTGGGGAAAGTACTACCAATGAATCAAAGAGGGTGGAGAATACTGAACAGCAGAGCTTCTGTCATTAGTGTGGTTGTTAATCAAAGTGATACAGCTGAGACAGCTGCCTGGGTGTGACAGAAAGCAGATTGCTTCTGCTTCCCAATATGTCAGAAGTTTGTTGCTACTTTGAATATATGGAATGTCAATGTCAGTGGAATGCATTTAAAGAAGGTATAAATGGAACCTAAAGAGCCTCAAGAGAGTTTGCATGTCCTTTGGTATCCTAATGATACCAACAATACCCTCTGGAGTTATATAAGGGATATTTACATGATACCTTATATCATAGCAGTTGGGGATACACTAGGGGGTCAAATATATCTAAGAGTTTCACAGGGCACAGTGTTTTAGGGAATGTAGTTACCAGAAGTGAACAAAAACTATAAAATATAGATAGCAGTAATACATATTTTAGATTGCTAGAACTGACCATCCAGCCTAAGATAATCTGTGAAAGCTTTAAGGAGTTAATCTTGTAATACTAAGTGTGGCCAAAATGACACTCCCTGGTGGCTCAGAGGTTAAAGCATCTGCCTGCGATGCAGGAGACCCGGATTCAATCCCTGGGTCAGGAAGATCCCCTGGAGAAGGAAATGGCAACCCACTCCAGTACTCTTGCCTGGAGAATCCCATGTACGGAGGAGCCTGGTAGGCTATAGTCCACAGGGTCACAAATAGTCGGACACGACTGAGCAACTTCACTTTCACAAAATTTGTCATTAGGTGCCAAAGACTTGCTAAAACAAATATGAACACTAGTGAGAATTAGAGGGATCTCTATTTCAGGAGAACGACCATGACTGGAGTCAACCCGGAAGATTTAATAAAGATACAAGCAAATGGATAAATTGAACAATAATTCTCATGGAAAATCAATAGCAGTGTTGGAAGAAATCTTATACTTTCATATAGAAAGAACTTTAGAATATAGCATTTTTAAAAGTCAATGGTTAGTGCTAGAGGGGAGCAGGAAGCTGTATTGGTGGGATATGTTGCAAGTGTAATTTAAGGCATTTTGTCAGTGGAAATTGTGGCAAATACTATTCTCTGATGCCATTGTTCACAAAATAGCACTGAACTTTTCTTCTCTATGATGAGTAGATTGGAATTAGGTAGATAAAATAATGGCATTTTTTCCCTATTACAATATTGCATAGTGGCAATTGGAAGCCAGTATGTGTAAAACCTATATGATATATTTGGAATATGGTTATGACCACGAAAAAAGACAAAGTCCAGAATTTACTGAAATAGGAGGATACCAATTAATGAGGGTTTTGATACATAAGAATCTCTGTTGCAAAGAATAATTATGGTGTATATTTTTTTTCTTTTAATGAAACCACCAGGGAAAGGGCAGTAAACCCTGTAAAAACAATATAAAGATGAAAACACATTGCCCCTAGAGAGAGGGATTAAAAATAACCTCTATAGTCAATGGAGAGGGGAAGGAAACCAGCTATGTTCATATCATTAGACATCTCCTACCACTGGAGAAAGGTTAGAAACTATGAAAATCTCAACCTCTTAGACCCAGGGAGATATATAGGTACATAGATACAGATAGATATATGGAGAAGGAAATAGCAACGCACTCCAGTATTCATGCCTGGAAAATCCCATGGACCAAGGAGTTTGGTGGGCTATACAGTCCATGGGGTCACAAAGAGTAGGACACAATTGAGCGACTTCACTTCATGTGTATATATATATATTTTTTTTCCCCTTGTTTACCTGTTTGCTATCACCATCTTAGCAAATCTGAAGCAACTGTCAAGAACTTAGCTGAGCCTGTTAGAGTTGAGCTGCCAAGAGTCAGAGTGGGCAATACAGATAACAAGCTGGAATAAAAGTAACACTGAAGCCCTTAATCTCTCACTGCAATAGTGTAGAAAGAAGTTAAACTGGAGAAAGCAGTTCCCTGTTCCATGTCCTCATACGGAATGGCTCAGCTGCTGAAAGTTGAATCAGCAAAGATATTGTGGTCATCTCACTATAGGGTAGGGACCCTGAACAAATTGTGCTTGCAATCTGATGGACCCGAATGCTAGAAGAGGGATAGAGAAAAGGGCTAGAAGTGGATAAATACTGATTCAGAATAATGTCTTTAACATTTCCTTTTTTTCCCTATTAAAGAGGCCTCAAAACAGGCCTTAAGAAGGTGTTTGCCAGATGGCCCAGGTAAAGAAGCTTCTTATGAAACAAAACTAGTGAAGGTTAAAAAATTCCAGCTGAGCTATTTAAAATCCTAAAAGGTGAACCTATTAAAATGCTGTGCTCAGTATGTCAGCAAATTTGGAAAACAGCAGTGGCCACAGGACTGGAAAAGGTCAATTTTCATTCCAGAAGAGCAATCTCAAAGAATGTTCAAACTACCATACAATTGCACTCATTTCATATGCTAGAAGGGTTAGGCTTGAAATCCTTCAAGCTAGACTTCAGCAATACATGAACCAAGAACTTCCAAATGTACAAGCTGGGTTTAGAAAAGGTAGAGGAACCAGAAATCAAATTGTCAACATTTGTGGATCATGGAGAAAGCAAAGAAATTGACTTCATTGCTTCATTGACTATGCTAAAGCCTTTGACTGTATGGATCACACAACCTGGAAAATTCTTCAAGAGATGGGAATACTAGACCACCTTACTTGTTTCCTGAGAAACCTGTATCAGGTCAAGAAGCAACACTTAGAACCAGACTTGACTCAATGGACTGGATCAAAACTGGGAGAGGAGTACATTAAGGCTGTATATTGTCACTCTGCTTATTTAACTTATATGCAGAGTACATCACGCAAAATGCCAGGCTGGTTGAATTATAAGCTGGAATCATGATTGCCTGGAGAAAAATTCATTAGAATTGTTCCATACCATCTTACAGAAAATCCAAACAATTTTTTTGGCAAACCGAATGATTAAATAGCAGAGATTTCTTTTTCTTTTTCTTTTTTTTTTTTTTGCTTTCTCTTGAATCTGAGGTTGTCAAGGTTTGCCCTTACTTTAGAAATAAAAAGATTCTTGAAAAAAAAAACTAGAAATAAAATATTTTTGATAAAACAAAAGATGAAAAATGATATTACTAATATAAATCAATAAAACTGAGAAAATGCATTCAAAACAAAAATTCACTTCTATGAATTTTCCAGGTTTAAAGAATAAACTATACTGCTGAAAGGAATGGTGCTGAAGATCTTAAAAGTATATCAGAGATCTCAGTTTTGCTATTGTAGACATTATAACCCTCAACTTGTGAAACTTTGCCAGCAAAAATACTTCATATATTTAAACTTATAGTTACAATCAGCTTTAAAAGTATGAAACACTCTTCAAAGAACATTTATTTTATTCATAACACTTAAAAAGCAATTTATTTTCCTGTAAAGATATGAGCAGATCACTCAAGTCTTTAATATATGCAGAGTTTCAAAGTTGGTACAAACATTGTCACCCTACTAATTTTAGCATGATGATAGTGATGATTCCCAAGTGGTGCAGTGGTAAATAAAGAATATGCCTGCCAATGCAGGAAACACAAGAGACACAGGTTCAACCCATAAGTTCAGAGGATCTCCTAGAATAGGAAATGGCACCCCCGCTCCAGTATTCTTTCCTGGTAGCTCAGTTACTGAGTTACCAGTAACTGAGCAGGTAGCTCAGGTGCCTGCAATGCAGGAGACCCCAGTTCGATTCCTGGGTCAGGAAGATCCACTGGAGACGGGATAGGCTCCCCACACCAGTATTTCTTGGGCTTCCTTGGTGGCTCAGCTGGTAAAGAATCTGCCTGCAATGCAGGAGACCTGGGCTTGATCCCTGGGTTGGGAAGGTACCCTGAAGAAGATAATGGCTTCCCACTCCAGTTTTCTGCCCTGGAAAATTCCATGGACTGTATAGTCCCTGGGGTTGCAAAGAGTTGGACATGACTTTCACTTTTTCCAGTATTCTTGCCTGGGAAATTTGATAGGCAGAGAAGCCTGGTGGGTCACAGTCCATGGGGCCACAAAGAGTCAGACATGACTGAGTATCTGAGCATAGAGCACAGAGTTGATTTACATTGATAGTATTGACCAATTTGGTCCTGATAATTTTCTTTAATGTTACTTCATTTAGTTTTTCTTAAACAAGGAAGAATAGGAGTTAGTCACATGCCAAGTGATGTTGGAGAAGACTGGAAGGTCCCTTGGACTGCAAAGAGAGTCAATCCTAAGATAAATCAACTCTGAATATTCATTGGAAGAATTGATGCTGAAGCTCCAATACTGTAGCCACCTGATGCAAAGAGCCAACTCATTAGGAAAAAAAAAAAAAAAAAAAACCTTGATACTGGGAATGATTGAAGGCAGGAGGAGAAGGGGACAACAGAGGATGAGATGGTTTGATGGCATCACTGACTCAATGGATATCAGTTTGAGCAAACTCCGGGAGATGGTGAAGGATGTGGAAGCTTGGCATGCTGCAGTCCATGGGGTTGCAAAGATGGAGTGACTGAACAACAACAGCAACATAATAATCCTCATAAAAATTAATTTTCCTATCAGTGTCTTCTTCCCAGGAAACTCAACCTAAGATAATTGATATCAGAAGTGGATCAAAAATTAGGTGATAGGTTAATGTGTTATGGCTGGATTGCTTGCTGCCAGACTGGCAATAAGGACCTCTCACTGATGTTTCCTGTTGGTGGACACAGATAATTCCTGGCACAAGATAAGAGTGCAATTGTTAAAGTTTTTATTTTTGGCAAACTGCAATGGTATTCTGCTGAGAAGAAATGTGCTAGTTGTTATGAAGTATGCTACATTTGAAAATATAAGAAAAATAGTAACTGTAAGGTCAGTGATATTAGGTAGTTATTACTAAGCTCTGTTAATGTTGCAAGTGATCAAATGATGAGAGAAATTATTAGGCAAATAAAATCTACATGAAAAAGCCAGAGAGTCTCTGTAGTTTAATTCTGTATGTCCATCACCTCTTTCAAGGGAGAGCAGAGAAAACTGAGGACTTGGCTCAGGGATAAACCACCAGATTAGCTGAGCTTCCAGTGAGGTAGATCTGATATGCCAAGGCCAGGGTCCTATTTGGGGTAGAGAGGGACCTTGCTAAATGAGATAGGCAATTTGAATTGGTGCACTGAAAAGTCTGAGAAGTCCATGTTTTTCAGGACCCTCTGACCTTGTATAAATGGCCCAGTGCATGCATGCTCTCAGTAAGTTGTGACTGAGTCTGTGACCCCAGGGACTGTGGGCTGCCAGGCTTCACTGTTCATGGGATTTCCCAGGCAAGAATACTGGAGTGGGTTGCCATTCCCTTCTTCAGGGGATCTTCTTGTCCCAGGGACTGAATCCACATCTCCTGTATTGGCAGGTAGATTCTTTACCACTGAGTCACAAGGGAAGCCCCAAATGTCCCAGTATTTCCTGTTAAATTCTATCACTGCAACTTGGTTGAAGAGGTCAAAGAAACTTCTCCCTAAGAAAATATGCATCTCTCAAGATATGTACTCGGTTTCCCACCTTGACTAAATACCAGTAAAAAGAGTTGAATTACAACTGGTTTATTTAAGGATAAGCAGGGTGTCATTAAAAATGAAAGGAACTATAACTTCAAAAGTTAGACTTAGCTAGTACATACTAGCAGAAGCTGGGAGAATGTGCACAGGATATATTTCTGAGTGTATTTGATCAAGGGATGTTGAAACTAAAGTTGAATTAAAGCTTATTAGCCTGTGGGTATCTTCTGGAATACAAGATTTAATATACTAACAGAACCCTAGGAAATTATATAAATGTGTTACTAGGGTGGCTTTTAAAAGAATGAGAAAAGTGGCCCTGTAACATAATTCAATTATTAGTTTTGCCAGGTTATTTTATAGATTAACTTGGATTTTCTACCTCCACATTTTATGTAAATAATGTTGATAACTGCTATTATTATTGATATCCAAATTAAATTTCATGACTCATCAAATTTATCATGAGCTTGTCAAGACTAAATTCTCTTTCAATTCAGTTCAGTTCAGTCGCTCAGTCATATGTGACACTTTGTGACCCTATGAATTGCAGCACGCCAGGCCTCCCTGTCCATCACCAACTCCCGGAGTTCAGTCAGACTCACGTCCATCGAGTCCGTGATGCCATCCAGCCATCTCATCCATGGTCGTCCCCTTCTCCTCCTGCCCCCAACCCCTCCCAGTATCAGAGTCTTTTCCAATGAGTCAACTCTTCCTATGAGGTGGCCAAAGTACAGGAGTTTCAGCTTTAGCGTCATTCCTTCCAAAGAAATCCCAGGGCTGATTTCCTTCAGACTGGATTGATTGGATCTCCTTGCAGTCCAAGGGACTCTTGCTGGTAGCCTGCATGAGAAATCCCGCCCATGGCAAAGGTCATGAGGAAAGGGGCCTGACAAAACACAAAGGTGAGATCAGGCCTCAAGGAAACCCCCTGGCTTTCTCGAGCATCTACCCCCAAACCAGAGTCTGCCTGCCTTACTGTATTATGCTTTCCACCTATTCTTCTGACATTACGTTGGGGGCGGGGGGAGGAGGTGGGGGGGCTATCTCTGACCACTTTTCTCTGGAAAAAGTTAACTTAGAGCTCCAGTTAACAGTCTCCTGCATATAAAAGGAGTGTTTCAGCTCAAACCCCTATAATGGCTTTCTAACTTGCCTTACCCAGACTTTTACAACTACGCATATGATTGTTTACAGCCCCTCAACTGTGAGAGGCATGAGAAGCCTAGAACATAAAGCCTTTCAAAGAGTTAAAAGTTATTAGAGTAGTGCTGGTGTAGGATTTCATTATTGAGCCAATGTTTGTTGCTAAGTTCCCATATCTCTTATCCACTGTGCACCTGGGAGTATATTTGTTAACATAGTTAGAATGTAAGAAAAACAAGTGTAGCCTTGAAACTAACTACATCAGACTTTTGAGCTAATAGTTCTTTCTATTAGCTATTCTATTTCTATTAACTATTTCAAAATAGTTCTTTTGTTGTAATTTGCTGCACCTTTGCTTTGTGAAAATGTAATTTTGTTTGATACTTTCTGAGGCTGACATAGATTAAAAGTATAAAGAAAAAACACTTTAAGGGAAAATAAGTTTTCTGGTTGAGCAGCATTTATCAAAAGAGGGTCTTAAAATGTTTCACAGGCCTCCAAGACCAGAAGATAATGTACACAACATCATTTGTGGGAAAGGTATTAAAGTCCTTTTGAAAATCAAGTTATGGGGCCTCGCTTACCGAAGCAGCTTGGTCTCCCTGTGTCTTCTTTACTCTATTTTCTGGCTGAATTCCCATCTGGGGTGTGGAGGCTCACCATGTCTACTTACTTGCCCTGGCTTCTAAGACCCACGCGAGAGGTAGCCCAAGGCGGGGCACCCTTTGCTATTCAAGTGAGTGTTGGTGACCTATGTAGATGGTGCAAACCTCTTGTCTCCAGGTTTTATTAGCTTTCCACGTAAACCAAGTTATTCAGGATCTTTTCTCCACTAATTTTCCTATGATACTCTTCTTTCCTAATCTTATATTTCTAAGTAAATAGTCCTTTCCCAGACGCTGACTCCATCCCTGCTTCGAATTACCCTGGATCCACCAAGGCTGGACCCTGGGAGACTCTCAAGAGTCTTCTCCAACACCAGGGTTCAAAAGCATCAATTCTTCAGCACTCAGCCTTCTTCACAGTCCAACTCTAACATTCATACATGACCACAGGAAAAACCATAGCCTTGACTAGATGGATCTTAGTCAGCAAAGTTATGTCTCTGCTTTTGAATATTCTACCTAGGTTGGTCATAACTTTTCTTCCAAGGAGTAAGCGACTTTTAGGTTCATGGCTACAATCACCACCTGCAGTGATTCTGGAGCCCTCCAAAAATAAAGTCTGACACTGTTTCCCCATCTGTTTCCCATGAAGTGATTGGGCCAGATGCCATGATCTTCATTTGTCAATCTAAATTCTTCTTCTTATTCATGTTGTTTGAATTGGGATTCCTAATATCCTAATTCTTCTGTCTCATCTAGCTTCTATCTTATATTTCTGACTTAACTTCTCTTTGTTTCTGTTTGTTGTTGTTTCATTGCTAAACCATGTCTGATTCTATGTGACTCCTATGATCTGTAGCCCCCACAGACTCTGTCCATGGGATTTTCCAGGCAAGAATACTGGAATGAGTTGCCATTTCCTTCTGCAGAGGATCATTATCTAAGGCTAATCATATCATATGAGAAAAGGCAGAGAAACCAGAGATCAAATTGCGAACATATGCTGGATCAACAAAAAAAGCAAGAAAATTCCAGAAAAACATCTAATTCTGCTTTCTTCACTATTCCAAAGCCTTTGACTGTGTGGATCACAATGAACTGTGGAAAATTCTGAAAGAGATGGGAATACCAGACCACCTGACCTGCCTCTTGAGAAACCTGTATGCAGGTCAGGAAGCAACAGTTAGAACTGGATATGGAACAACAGACTGGTTCCAAATAGGAAAAGGTGTATGTCAAGGCTCTATATTGTCACCCTGCTTATTTACCTTATATGCACAGTACATCATGAGAAATGGTGGGCTGGAGGAAACACAAGCTGGAATCAAGATTGCCAGGAGAAATATCAATTACCTCAGATATGCAGATGATACCACCTTTATGGCAGAAAGTGAAGAGGAACTAAAGAAGCCTCTTGATGAAAGTGAAAGAGGAGAGTGAAAAAGTTGGCTTAAAGCTCAACATTCAGAAAACTGAAATCACTGCATCTGGTCTCATCACTTCATGGCAGATAGATGAAGAAAGAATGGAAACAGTGGCTGACTTTATTTTTTCTGGGATCCAAAATCACTGCAGGTGGTGACTGCAGCCATGAAATGAGAAGACGCTTACTCCTTGGAAGAAGAGTTATGACCAATCTAGATAGTATATTCAAAAGCAGAGACATTATTTTGTCAACAAATGTCCATCTAGTCAAGGCTATGGTTTTTCCAGTAGTCATGTATGGATGTGAGAGTTGGACTGTGAAGAAAGGTGAGCACCGGAGAATTGATGCTTTTGAACTGTGGTGTTGGAGAAGACTCTTGAGAGTCCCTTGGACTGCAAGGAGATCCAACCAGTCCATTCTAAAGGAGATCAGCCCTGGGTGTTCTTTGGAAGGAATGATGCTAAAGCTGAAACTCCAACATCTTGGCCACCTGATGCAAAGAGCTGACTTATCTGAAAAGACCCTGATGCTAGGAAAGATTGAAGGCAGAAAGAGAAGGGAATGACAGAGGATGAGATGTTTGGATGGCATCACTGACTCAATGGACATGAGTTTGGGTAAACTCTGGCAGTTGGTGATGGACAGGGAGGCCTGGCATGTTCTGGTTCATGGGGGTCATAAAGAGTAAGCCACAACTGAGTGAGTGGAACTGAATCATATCATATGCTTAGAACATATTGCTTCTTGCATAGAGATTACTTTCTCGGTCTTCTGAATATTCACTATTCTTCTGAAAAGAATATTTCCCTTTGAGTTTTCAGTACCCTTAGCACTCTTCCCTTTGAAAAGAAAATTTTAAAATAATAAAATTTTATTTCTTTTATTATATTACCATCTCAAGATGATAACTTGTTTTTTTTTTTAATATCTTTTTCATTCTAGCAAAACTTTTAAAAAGTATTTGAAGTATTACCTCCACTTATTTATAATTTAGTCAGTCTTGAAACTACTATAATTCTAATTCAAAAAGTATCATCTAAACAAATTGTTCATCTCAAGTCAGCAATAAGATCTTCTGTAACTAAATACAGTAGACATGCTTTATTATTTATCTTGATACAGCCTTGATATTTGAAACATTTTTCTGTGATTTAAATAACAAACCAATCTCCTACTTTTCCTCTTGTCTTTCTAGAAGTGGGTAATTCTTTATTCAGATGTGAAATACTTGAGTTCCTCAATACTAGTCTTCTGTTCTATCCTTCTTTCCTTACGTGATATCCCTGTGAAACCTGATTCATATCCAAGATGAAATTGCCACTTATGAAAAGAAGCCATCATAACTTCCATGCCCACGATCTATTACTTCTCTGAGCTTGAGTCTTATATTTAATTGCTTGCTTGAATTCTCCTTTGGATCCTTAAAAAGCAGGTAAAATTCAACATGTTTAAAATTGAATTCTTGGGTTTTCCATCTAATTAATAGAGTTATTTGTATTGTTCTTAAAGTTCACTAATGTCACTGTCATTCAACTATAATTATATGTTATGCAAATATAGGCATTATTCTATCCACCTACTTACCTCTCCCATAACCGATGTATTGTATATAAAACTTTGGTAGATTGGATTATAGTTCCAATTCTTCAGTCATCTAGAATTGGGTAATTTATTCATGCTATTTCCCATTTTATTTATAACTTTTGCCTCATACTTCCCCACTCTACGGATGTGATTAATTTTTCCCTCTTGTACTTTTGTGAACACAATTAAAATAGCATGTTCCAGGTAGCTGTACCTCTTTATCTCTAGCCTCGGAGGAAAGGCACATAGAACAGACCTGAACCCAGCCAGTAGACCTGCAGTCCCTTGTCTCAGACAAGTCCAGCTGAGATAAAATAAATGCTGGTTAATTTGCATGCTTGCAAATCTATAATCTATGAGCATGAACATGTTTGTTGTAAGTCAGAAAGATTGTCAAGCTTTTTTTTTTTAATAATATGCCATAGAACCTGATGATTATCAATCTTATCAATTGTACCTCTTCAATATCTCTTGAACTTATTTTTCTGCATTTCTTTCCTCTAATCAATTACTATTATCTCTTAAATACTGAAATGATCTCCTAATGACTCTACCTGTGTTAATTGTCTCATCAAGTATTTTCATAACATTGTTCCCAGTGCTATCCTTTGGAGATATGAATTTGATCAAAATACCTTCATTTTCTTCCAACATTCCTTTATACTTATTCCCTTCAAATGGTATTTTTCTTCCTTTTAATAAAAGAGACAAAATTTTTGAAAGCCTTTTATAATCAGGCTTGTTGCTTACATTTTCTCCCATGATGCCCCACCCCTTTACTTCAAACTGACTGTTTTGTTCCTTTATACTTGCATTTTACTGGCACTGGAATTGTACCATGTTGTTTCTTCTGACGGGCATATTTACCCAGTTACTATTTTTCTAGTTAACTCTTTGTTTCTGTTCAGATTTCAAGTAAATTATCCCTTTTTCAAAAAATAATTCATGTATTTCCTGACCAGATCAAACTATATCACACCCTCTCATTACATTTTGGTTTTATAATAACTTTAACACTTGAAAATGTATATTTATGTATCTTATTTTTATTTCTATTTTATCTGAAAATGTAAATCATTGAGAGCATGATTTATGGACAATGCCTGACCAATAGGACGATGCCTGGTATATACATTTCCTCACTGAATACGAATAAGATTTTTGTTTCAAACATTGCCTCTAGAAGCAGTCACACCAAAACTTACTGCTAACAACTTTTGCATTGATGTCTCACTTATTTTGAACTGAGACATCTTTGTTGAAATTGTTGCTTGGTTTGCAGGCATATATAGTTGCTACATCTGATCTTGCATACATGCAATCAAAGTTTTTTCACTTTGAAAATCAGTCAATTATGTTTTATTGTTGCCTTGATTGTGTTAGATTACCGTTACTCATTTTTAAAAGAATTTTTTTAATCTCTTAAAAGATGTCTCAGAGTGAATGCTAAAATGAAGTTAAAGCCTGGTTTATTCTATCTTATTTTTGTACTTGTCTCTAAGTAGCTTTAACTCCTAAAATGAGGACTTTTTAACTTTATTATTTTTGACATGTTTGAGCCTTATATAATTTCATTCATAAGAGAAAGCAAATTAAAAAGAAATTAAGAAATTTGTGAAGAACATGCTATTAAATGTGAATATTCACGATGTGTGTGTGTGTATATATATATATATATATATATATATATATAAAAATGAAATCTATTCAATTTTTAAGTAGATGGCCTGTAATTTTTTCTTTGTCTTTTCACTTGTTTAAACAATGGTTAAACCTTCTGGAGAAGGGTTACAATAAGCCATTTAGCTTTGACTGTCATTTAAAATTATTTTTTTAGTTCCCAGCAAAAATTATTGTCTATTTTTTTCAGATAAGAGGTTCAAAATTACTTTAGCTCACTTGAGTATAACAGTCCATCTCCTCATTCTTGCAAACTTGAAAAATACCTGTTCTTATAAACTATGCTGCTAAGTCGTTTCAGTCATGTCCGACTCTGTGCAACCCCATAGACGGCACCCCACCAGGCTCTACCATCCCTGGGATTCTCCAGGCAAGAACACTGGAGTGGGTTGCCATTTCCTTCTCCAATGCATGAAAGTGAAAAGTGAAAGGGAAGTCGCTCAGTCGTGTTCGACTCTTCGCGACCCCATGGACTGCAGCCTACCAGGCTCCTCTGTCCATGGGATTTTCCAGGCAAGAGTACTGGAGTGGGGTGCCATCGCCTTCTCCGGTTGTAAACTATAGAATAAGGAAAATCATACATGGCATAAAATGTCCCATTAAAACGAGAAGAGGAAGGAGAAATTCCATTTTTCTGATCCAAAAGAATGGACCAGAATGAAAGGAAATAGAACAGGGGCAAAGAAATAGAGCATGGATATACCCACCTCTTTAAGCCAAAATCCAACATGGGAAATATATTAGAAACATGAGGAGAAAACTGAAAGTAGAACAGATTTTCACCTGTACCTGTTTGGAACCCTAAGGAGAAAATCATTACACAAGGAAATCTCTTGTCTACATAATATTGGTGAAAAGCCATAAGAAAGCAACTGTTGGCGGCCAGTGTGAGGAACTCTGCCCATGGCAAAGGCCATGAGGAAGGAGGCTTTGGCATATGCAAAGGCGTGATCAAGCCTCAGGAAAACCCCTGTTCCCGAGCATCTACCCCCAAAACCAGAGTGCTTTATGGGGGCTCTCCCCCATAACCATTTCTCTTAGAGAAGGAGTTAACTTGCATCTCCAGTTAATAAAAATTCCTGGGTGTGACAAGAGTGTTTCAACTTATGAACTCTGAAGGTTCTCTGGCCTGCCTGATCAGGTTCATCCGGCCGCATGTGATTGTTTACAACCCCCAACTGTGAGAGACACGGGATACTTTAAAACTTTCTAAATACAGACTTTTTTGAGAAGTTAGCAGATCATTAGTATAGTATTGGTGGGTTGATCAGGAATTATATTGGTGAAAGCTTTTTTCATTTGTTTTGTCAATAATTACTGCTAATTCCCTGCCCTGGGTGGGACAAGGATGTCTCAGGTCAAACCTCTGCTGACAGACTAGCTTGTGTGACAACCTCTCAACCATAAACAACACAGAGAGGTTTGGAGGATTTTGAAAGTCTTAATTAGCATAGGGCTTTTTCTTCTTGTTGAGTCAATGATTGCCGCCAGGCCTCCATATCCTTAGGCACCTGGGAATATATTAATCAATGTATTTGGAATATAGAAAAGGAAATATAGTAGTTTTTGATGTTAGCAATATTAGACTTTTTGAGTTAATGAATTTTCTCTTTTGTTATAGACCACTGTACTTTGTTATAAATCACTGTGTCCTTGCTATGCAAAAATGTAACTTTATCACTGTCTTAAGACAAAGAGATCGTAAAGGGAACATTGGTGAAGGGTTTTCATTTGTTGGGCTGATGTTTGCTGCTAAATCTCCATATTCCCTGCCCTTATAATAAATATAACTAGCATATAGGAGAAATAAGTATTAACTTTTAAGCATATAGAAAAAATCAGTATTAACCTTTAAGATTAATCATGTTAACCTTAGGTTAAGTAAATTCCTTTCTTGATTGTAACTCACTACACCCTCACCCTATAGGAATGCAACTTTATTTGGAAGGTGGCGCCTGATTTAAGAAAAAAATCACCCCTGGAAAAATAAATTTTCTGGTTAACTGACTGGTATCAGAAAGGGCCATAAAATGTCAGCAGACACCCATAAGACCTTTGTATAATTTTATATGAAGCACCTGATTGTGACAAGGATCAGGTCTGCTGATGCCCGAGTGACTCTGTATTCATCCCTATGTATAACAAAAGGTATATAAACAAACCTGAAAAATAAAGAAATGGGATCAGTTTCTGGAAAGACTGATTTCCCCGTGTCATTTCTTTCTTGCTCCTCGTTTTCCTGGCTGAATTCCCATCTGGTATGGGAGTACACACCAAGCCTACTAACTCTGCCTGGGCTTCTAAGATCAAACTGGGGAGGCCTCAGTGCCTCCTCTCCTTCGGGAGAATGGAAAGACGCCTGTGGCCTACGTAGGTGGTGATTAGTATTCCACTTAAACCAGTTATTCAGACTCTTTCTCCACTAATTTTCCTACTACACTATCTGCTTCTAATCTCTCTCTCTCTATCTGTAACTAAATATGTATTTTTCCAAGGAGGACACCAACTTCGTCCCTACCTTCAAATCACCCTGCATCCACTGGGGCTGGACCCTGGCAAGAAACAGCAGAGGAGGAAAGCTGGATTATCAGTGTTGCTTTTTGTTGTTCAGGAGATCAAAACATCTCTTTGCACTCCAAAGAAGGCTATTAGACAGTCAAAGGTGTAGTGTACATCCCAGGTTTTAGTCTTAAAATTTTTAGTCTTAAAATTATGTTTATAACCTGAGAACACTTATTTTAGCAATAGACCTGATATATAATTTGAGTAGTTTGCATTTAAAATGTAGCACGACTTCCAGTTTCAGCCTGACACATAAATAACATAGACTTCATTACTCCCTTCCTCACAAGAAAAACCTGAACATACTGAAAATAAAAAACTCTTTTGATCCATCGCATAATTAAAGTCACAAATAAAATCACTATCCCCTAAACTAAAAGATAGATGAATACAGAGAATCATGTCTTAAGTTGAGCAGCTGCTAGAGCCAAAAGTTATAAGAGAACTGAAAGATAATTTCTAATTGCTGAAAATTGACCCCTGTCAAGTTTGAGAGAGAAAACACCTGAAAGCCCAACTTTAGGAAGAATTCAATACTATTCATGAGTTTTATCTCTAGAAGCCCCACCAGGTTCTCAGAGTGAAGGCTGGAGAAAAATCCTCTCTGCCCTCCAAGAAAAGAAGGAGAAAAGTAACTTTTTTGAAGTATGCTCAGATACTTCTGTCTCCTAAACATCCAAAGGCTGCCATTAGAAGAAACTGTGTTACCAGGGCCCAGCTATCTCTGGAGAAAGGAAATATCTGACTACAGCCTCCTCTCACTTTATATATAGGGAAGGAGAAAAACTCAGCTCCAACTTTACCAAGATTTCCGATTTCAACTAAAGGGAGGGGAAAAAAAAAAAAAACTGAGAAGCATTTGTGAAGGTCCATAGCCTGGTGGCACAGACTTACTAGAAGACTAAAATTTAATTATAGAATTTTAGAAGGCTTCACCTGTTCCATTCCTTACCATCACATTAATAACGTTTCTTTATAATGGCAGGGGTTAGAAAGGAAATAACTGCAAAGCTCAGACCTTATTTAACAAACAGTCTCTTGAGAAACCAAAGACCATAGGGGAGATATAAAATAGAGAAATTTTAGGATTTGATACTATATCTAAAACAAACACTAGCCACAGCCTAACTTCTAGGCAAACAAGCATAAATTTCACACTGAAGACCTGTTTATATGCACTGAGTGCGTGCTCAGTTGTGTCTGAATTTTTGTGACTCCATGGACTGTAGCCCACCAGTCTCCTCTGCTCATGAAATTTTCCAGACAAGAATACTAGAATGGGTTGCCGTTTCCTACTCCAGGGGATTTTCCCAACCCAGGGCTCAAAGCAATATCTCTTACTTCTCCTATGGTGGCAGGCAGATTCCTTTCCATTGGGCTAACTGGGAAGCCCATAAAGACCTGCTTACTTCAGTATTTTTCTTTTTTAACCAATGTATCATGTTGAACTTTCAGTGGAAAATCACAAGACATAATAAAAGACAAAAACACAGTCTGAAAAAAACAAGATACAGCACTGAATATATATATATATATATATATATATATATATAAAAATAAGTATAGTATAGTATATATATATTCAGTATAATATATATATATATTCAGTATATATATATATTCAGTATAAATATAATATATGTGTGTATAACAGATTTTGGAATTATCACAAAAGGATTTAAAGCAACTATGATACAGAGGATGAGGTGGTTGGATGGCATCACTGACTCAATGGACATGCTGCTGCTGCTGCTGCTGCTGTTGCTGCTAAGTCACTTCAGTCGTGTCCGACTCTGTGCAACCCCATAGATGGCAGCCCACCAGGCTCCCCTGTCCCTGGGATTCTCCAGGCAAGAACACTGGAGTGAGTTGCCATTTCCTTCTTTAATGCATGAAAGTGAAAAGTGAAAGTGAAGTTGCTCAGTCGTGTCTGACTCTTCACGACTCCATAAACTGCAGCCTACCAAGCTCCTCCATCTATGGGATTTGCAAGGCAAGAGTGCTGGAGTGGATTGCCATTGCCTTCTCAGTAATGGACATGAGTTTGAATAAACTCTAGGAGACAGTGAAGGACAGTAAAGTCTGGCATGCTGCAGTCCATGGGGGTCACAAAATTTGACATGACTTAGTGACTAAGCAACTGATTAAAAGGTAAAGGACTATAATGGAAAATGTAGATTTAGAAGAACATGTAGGCAATGTAAGCAGAGAGAGAAAAACTCTAAGGAAAGAATCAAATTGTAATTCTAACCTGTGACATAAATGAAAAATGCTTTGATGGTTTCATCAATAGACTGGACACCACTGAGACTCAGAGAGCTTGAAGACAGGTCAACAGAAACTTTCATACTGAAAAGAGAAGTGAAAAAGTATAAGAAAAGCAACAGAATATTCAGGAGCTGTGAGATAGTTACAAACTGTTCCATGTGCATAGAGAAAACACAACAAGAATATATATGAGCTAAACGACACCATGAAATAATTGGATATTATTGACATTTGCAGAATATGTTATCCAAGAGCAGCAGAATACAGCTTTCTTAAACTCACAGAAAAACATTTGCCAATATAAACCACAGTCTAGAACACAAAATACCTATTTAAAGGAATACAAAGTATTGCAAAGTACACACTCAGCCTACAATGGGATTAAAGAAGAAATCAAGAATAGAAAGATAGAAAATATAATTAAAGAATAAGTAAAACTCTTTTTAAATAATACATGGGATGAGGAAGAAGACTTAAGAGAAATTTAAAACATATTTAACTAAATAAAAATGTAAAGTTAATTTATCAAGATATGTAGGAGTAAACAATAAGTGCAATAGTCAATTAATTTATTAGGAAAACATCTAAAATAATATGTGCTTCCACCTTATAAAAGAAGAGAAATTGTGTCAATGTATGGCAAAACAAATACAGTATTGTAATTAAAAAAATAAATTTAATTTTTTAAAAAAAAAAAAAAAAAAAAAAAGAAGAGAAAATGAAACAAACGTAAGCAGAAGGAAAGAAAAACCAAAAAGATGAAATCAAGAAAATTTATAACAGGAAATCAGTAGAGAAAATCAATGAAACTAAATAGTGGTTCTTTGAAAAGAACAGTAAAAGTAATAAGCCGCTAACCAAGGCATGGCGGCGGAGTGGGGGGTGGGGCATTGGGCAGGGGAGGAAAGACACAAGTTAGTAATTTCAGAAATGAAAAGGGTGTCATCACAGTGATCTGATGGATATTAAAGGGTAAGAAAAGAATACTATGATCATCTCTATGCCCACAACTTGGTATCTTAGTTGAAATGTACTACTTCCTTGAAAGATACAGCACCAAAACACACCATAAGCAGAAGTAAGGTACTCTCAATAGGACAGAAGGAATGAAGAGGCTGAGTCAAAGTGAAAGTGACATCCAGTTATGGATGTGTTTCATGATGAATGTAAAGTCCAGTTCTGTAAGAAACAATATTGCATAGGAACCTGGAATGTTGGGTCCATGAATCAAAGTAAATTGGTAATGGTCAAATAAGAGATATCAAGATTGAACATGGACATAATTATAATTTAGACATGAATAAATCAATGTACATGAATTGGAAGAATGAATATTGTAATAATAATTTTCCTCCAAGTGATGCATAATTTCATTTCAATTACATCAAACCCCAAGTAAATTCACTCTGATATTTTCTCTGGTCACTGAAATATTTTGATTCATATTTTTTATCTTAATATTTTGTGCATAAGTCTGTTGCAGAAATACAATTAAATGCAAAATCCTCCCAACCCATAAAGCCTCTTCAGGAAAGTAGAAGAATACAATTTTATTGTTAAATAATGAATCAGAAAGTAGTATGCATCACAGGCAACCTACTAAAGGAGTGCAGACAAAAATGTCACCCATTTAGACAGTCAAGTTGATATAACTCCTTGCACACATGTTCTCAAGGTCAACAATAATTAGCTCACAAATACAAATGGTGGTGGTGGTTAAGTCGCTAAGTTGTGTCCAGCTTTTGCAACCCCATGGACTGTAGCCTGCCAGGCTTTTCTGCCTATGGGATTCTCCAGGCAAGAATACTGGAGTGGGTTGCCATTTCCTTTGAGGACTTTAATAGCATCATGTGTTACATATAATGCATCCTAAATGTATTTGGTAGTTGAGGTGATCATCTGTATTAGCTAATTTTCTTTATCCAAGAAAGAAATATTTTCACAACTTGAACTGAGGCCCACTGAAGTTAGGCTGGTACACTCTGCAGAAACTGGAGATGGTACACTATCCTTGATGACTGCATTTCAAGATATTTGCTAGATGCTTAAGGAAAATAATCCTGGGTTTCATAGCTGTCGAGAGACTAATTTGGCTTCTTAAAAGATTTATAAGATTTTAAAAATAGGAAGAATTTAACTTTTCTGAAATAAATACTCTAAGAAAAATTGGATAAGTAAGGATGGAGGGTGAGTCTCTTCCCTTGTGTTGAAGGGAATTGTCTTATATTTAAGTTGTATTTGCCCTTAATATATCCTTCCTGCATTAATGTAAAATAATAACATTACAATTTTGAAGCTATCTCCATTGTTGTTTTTACCTTTCCCTGGGTAAATCTGAGCCATCTAAATATCCAGTAGGTCCATAGTAAAGAAAAGCAACTATCAAAATTATCAGTTCAGTTCAGTTCAGTTGCTCAGCTGCGTCCAATTCTTCATGACCCCATGGGCAGTTCAGTTGCTCAGCTGCGTCCAATTCTTCATGACCCCATGGACTGCAGCAAGCCAGAATTCCCTGTCTATCACCAGCTCCCTTGGTGATGCCATCCAACCATCTCATCCTCTGTCATTCCCTTCTCCTTCCACCTTCAATTTTTCCCAGCATCAGGGTCTTTTCCATTGAGTCAGTTCTTTGCATTAGGTGGCCAAAGTATTGGAGTTTCAGCTTCACCATCAGTTGTTCCAGTGAAAATTCAGGACTGATTTACTTTAGGATGGACTGGTTGGATCTCTTTGCAGTCCAAGGGACTCTCAAGAGTCTTTTCCAACACTGTAGTTCAAAAGCATCAATTCTTTGGTGCTCAGCTTTCTTACAGTCCAACACTCACATCCATACATGACTACTGGAAAAACTATAGCTTTGACTAGATGGACCTTTGTTCATAAAGAAATGTCTTTGCTTTTAATATGCTGTCTAGGTTGGTCATAGCTTTTCTTTCAAGGGGCAATTGTCTTTTAGCTTCATGGCTGCAGTCACCATCTGTAGTGATTTCGGAGCTCAAGAAAAGAAAGTCTGTCACTGTTTCCATTGTTTTCCCGTCTATTTGCCAAGAAGTGAAAGGACCGGTCACCCTGCTTATTTAACTTGCATGCTGAGTACATCATGAGAAATTCCGAACTGTAGAAACACAAGCTGGAATCAAGATTGCAGGGAGAAATATCAATAACCTCAGATACGCAGATGACATCATCCTTAAGGCAGAAAGTGAAGATGAACTACAGTGCCTCTCGATGAAAACGAAAGACTGTGAAAAAGCTGGTTTAAAATTCAACATTCAAAAAACTAATATCATGGCATCTGGTCCCAGTCAGTCTCAGTCAGACATGACTGAGCGATTGAACTGAACCGAATGTTGGGCTTCCCTGATGACTCAGACAGTAAAAAATCTGTCTGCAATACAGGAGATCTGGGTTCAAATCCTGGGTCAGAAAGATCCCCTGGAGAAGGGAATGGCAGCGAAATCCAGTATTCTTGCCTGGAAAAGCCCATGTCCATGAGGTTGCAAAGAGTCAGACATGACTGAGCGACTATCACTTTTTTTTTTCACCAATATTAATTATTCTAGGAAACCTAGATTTTAAGACTTTAGTAGGAAACACAGTCCAGTTCTCCTGAGGTGCTGACTTCACATGAGAAACATAAAGCCTGATGTTGTTATTTGCCTGCCTTTTTTCTTTTTCCTGGTGATCAGCAGGAGTTCTCCCAGTTAGTGACAGACTTCCTTCCTGCAGAACACTTTTATGTTGATGAAATATTTTAGTTAGTAGCAGTAGCAGACTTTCTTCCAGAAAGCCCTTTCAGGTTCTTACTATGTTTTATGTCTCAGAATTTCCAGGGAAGAGAGAAGCTCTTTTATGTATTGAATGTGATTATGAGAAAGTGAAAGGTGAAAGTGAAAGTCACTCAGTTGTGTCTGTTTCTTTGCAACCTCATGGACTATACAGGAATTCTCCAGTATTCTCTAGCTGGCATCCTTTCTTTTCTCCAGGGGATCTTCCCAATCCAGGATTGAACACAGGTCTCCCACATTGCAGGTGGATGCTTTACCACCTGAGCCACAAGGGAAGCCCATGTAAAGACTCATCATGGTTTCAGACCCAAATTCACAAGCCTGTCACGCACAAATATAAAAGGTGACATTCCATGTTTGTTTTTGTTTAAATTTATTGAGGTATAGTTGATATGCAATGTGAGTTTCAAGTGTATAATATGGTGATTCAAATTTTTAGAGATTATATTGGTTATGGAGTATATTTTATAACTACGAAATATTGGCAATATTCTCCTGTGTTATATAATATATCCTGTAGCTCATTTATTTTATGTATAGTAGCTTGTACCTTTTAACCTCCTACTCCTAACTTGCCCTTCCCTGCTTCCTTCTCCCTACTGATAGCCACTAGTTGGTTCTCTTTATCCATGAGCCTCTTTTTTCTTTATTCATTACTTTTAGTTTTTAGATTTCACATGTATGAAATATCACACAGTATTTGTCCTCCTCTGTCTGACTTGTTTCACTAAGCAAAATACCCTCCAAATGCATCAGTGTTGTTGCAAATGGCAAAATTTCATTCTTTTTTTATGCCTGTGTTGTATTCCATTAAGTGTATTTATGTATCTATGCATTCATCTCTTAATGAACACTTAGGTTGCTCCTGTATATTGGCACTTGTGAATAATGCTGCTGTGAGCATCGGGGTGAATATATCTTTTAAATTAGTGTTTTCATTTCTTCAGACATACACCCGATAGTGGAATTGTGGTTTTAATTTGCACTTCTCTTGTTATTAAAGATGTTGAGCATTTTTGTTTGTTTGTTTCATTTGGTTGTTGGCAGTCTGTACGTCCTGTTTTGAAAACTGTCTATTCAGCTCTTCTCATTTTTATTAGGTTGTTTGTTTTTTGATGTTGAGCTGCATGAGATGTTTATATATGGATGTTAACACATTATTGGTCATATCATTTCATATCATTTGCAAATATTTTCTCTTACTAAGCAGACTATCTTTCATTTTGTTGATGATTTCCTTTACTGTGCAAAAGCTTTTTAAGTTTAATTAGGACCTGTTTGTTTTTGCTTTTATTCTTTTGCTTTGGGAGACAAATCAAAGAAAATAATGCTATGGATTTTGTCAAAGAGGGTTCTGTCAGTTTTTCTAAGAACTTTATAGTTTCCAGCCCTACATTTAGGTCCTTAATCCATCTTCATTTTATTTAGAATTGCAGAGTTGTGTTCATCTCCCTACCTTTAACATGAGGGGAGGGAGATGTAGCCACATAATGTTTTTTTCTATTGCAGTAATTTTCTCATAGTTCCAGTTTTAGTTGCCCTCAGAATAATTCAATTTCCTTTGTCTGAGTCTCTTGCTTCTTAAGATATAAATTTAGATCCCATGACATGTGAATCTCAGGTTTACATTCCACTCTGAAGACACACAGGATTTCTGAGCTATGACAGGTTTCCCAGACATTTTATAAGCTGGTAGAGTTTTTTTAATTTTTTGTTTATTTATGTAAAATTATCTCTTTACAAAGTCGTCAGCCTTTTTAAAAGGTGCCAGTTAAGGATCTTTAGTTCCATCAATATGCTTTACTTGAGTTTAACTGCATTGTTTCTATGTTCTAATGGGAATTATGGTCTATCTTCTAGAGTCATTGCTTGAGCTTCCTGGGACACCATAGAGTCAATGGTAAGTTAACACTGACTTTAAGCTCTTTCCATTTATGGTAACTTGAGATGTCCTTTCCTTTTTTTTCCCCTAAATCTAACTGTGAGTTAAATGTTTTACCTTTAATTTGTGATTTAAATGTGTGTGTGTGTGTGTGTGTGTGTGTGTGTGTGTGTGTGTGTGTGTGTGTGTTACAGTGAGGACAGTAGGAGAAAAGGGGAAGGATGTCTGTAACATCTTGATAGGTCATGGAGTTAGAAGGGACTTTAAGTCATTTTCTGTACTGTTGCTGTTATTCAGTTGCTCAGTTGTGCCCCACTGTTTGTGCCATCCTGGATTGAAGCACACCAGGCCTCCCTGTTTTTCACTATCTCCTGGAGTTTTTTCAAATGTATGACCATTGAGTTGGTGATGCCATTCAACCATCTCATCCTCTATCACCCCCTTCTCCTCCTGCCATGAATCTTTTCAGCTTCAGAGTCTTTTTCAATGAGTTGAATCTTCAATTCAGGTGGCAAAATTTTGGAGCTTCAGCTTCAGCATCAGTCCTTCCAATAAACATTCAGGGTTTACTTCCTTTAGAATTGTCTGGTTTAATCTCCTTGCTGTCTAAATGACTCTCAAGAGTCATCTCCAGCACCACAATTCCAAAGTATCAGTTCTTCAATACTAAGCCTTCTTTATGGTACATTTCTCTCATCTGTACATGACTACTGGGAAAACCACAGCTTTGATTGTATGGACCGTTGTTGGCAAAGTGATATCTCTGCTTTTAATACACTGTCTAGATTTGTCAAAGCTTTATTTTCAAAGAATAAACATCATTTAATTTCATGGCTGCAATCACTGTCTGCAGTGATTTTGGAGCACAAGGAAATTAAAATCTGTAACTGTTTCCACTTTTTCACCATCTACTTGCCATGAAGTGATGGGACCAGATGCCATGATCTTAGTTTTTTGAATGTTGAATTTTAAGCCAGCTTTTTCGCTCTCCTTTTTCATCTTCATCAAGAAGCTCTCTAGTTCCTCTTCACCTTCTGCCATTAGAGTGGTATTATCTGCATATCTGAGATTGTGACTATCTCTCCTGGCAATCTTGATTCCAGCTTGTGATTCATCCAGCCCAGCATTTTTCATGATGTACTCTGCATATAAGTTAAATAAGCAGGGTGATGATATACGGATTTGGTATACTCATTTCCCAATTTGGAACCAGTCCATTGTTCCATGTCCAGTTCTAATTGTTGCTTCTTGACTTACATTCAGGTTTCTCAGTAGGTAGATAAGGTGGTCTGTATTCCCATCCTGTGAAGTATTTTCCATAGTTTGTTGTGATTCACACAAAGTCTTTGGCATAGTCAATGAAGCAGAATTAGATCGATTTCTGGAATCTCCTTGCTTTTTCTATTATCTAACAGATGTTGGCAATTTGATCTCTTATTCCTCTCCTTTTACTAAATCCAGCTTGTGCATCTGGAAGTTCTCTGTTCACGAAGACACCTAGCTTGAAGAATTTTTAGCATTACCTTTCTAGCATTTTCTGTATAACATGAGATAAAGCTTTAGAACTCCTGTGGAAGGGACTGGTTCTTGATACTTGAGGGGTAAGTGGAGGTCTGTTAAGCAACTAAAACAGAAGCTATTATTAAAAGGGGATGAAGGAGTGTGCTTGTAAGGATTTAAAATGTTTTGTGTAATAATGAAATTGCTTGAATATGGTGTGTTGGTGTTCTTTACATACTATATGCATTTCCCCAGAAAAATACTTCCTCAATAGCATAGACTTTAGGTTGTTCTGTGCCTGTAAAGTCATATTTATTTTTCTGGAGAAGTATTTGTTTTGTGTTGTTTTGTTTATGAACACTTTCAAAAGACTGCAGGATAGTGCAGCAGGTCTTATTTCTGAGAGAATCAAGTTGGAAAGATTTATTAAAGTATCTGAATGGAACTTAATAAGTTCTGTCTTGGATTTAACAGATAGTTTTCTGAATTTTATTTTACATGTTTTTTTAAATAATGGGACATGTACCTTGGGTTTCCCAGTCAATAATTTGGAAAGAATTTTAGATAGATACTATTATCATTTCCTTCAAAAAAAAAAAATCTGATTACATATAGTTTATCTCCTTGGATCTTCTTGCTAATTTAGAAACTGGATCATCACAGAAAAAAAAATCATTCTTTCAAATATTTTTGAGACAGGATATATGATCTGGGAAGTTGGTCAGTCTTTTGAGTTGAGAAGTAAGTCTTTTCCTCTAATGCTTCATTTGCTGAACTGGATTCTGAGGATATTATATATGCTCAAGAGCACCTTGAGGTGAATCTGAATTTTGACACAGAAAGAGTGGCAGGAAGAGAGGAAACTTTCTGACTTGTTAGAAAGGCATCTAGGAAAATCTACCTGCTCAAAGCATGTTAAGGAGATCCGCAGCATCACCAGGAACATGTGGCCTACTTCAGACTTACTACACAGTCTCCATCTAGATAAGTTTTCCAGATGATTTATAATGAACATTCCAGTTTAAGAAGCCCTGTGGTTAATGAATTGAACAAGATGTGTGAAAGCTGCATATTTTAATTTCTGTCATATCTGTTTGCTAATTTTAATTATTTGTATAATCTATTTAATACTATCCATTTATTATCCTCAAATCTTTAGTAAAGAGCTATTAAACTATTTCAATCTAGTCTGTTTGCAGAAGCAAATTAAGTCATGCATGTGCATCTGCTTTGGGTCAGAGTGACAAAATAGAAATAAGTGCCCTCAGAGGTCACTGTGATAAGAAACATGAACTTTAGCACATTAAGTGTTAAGTACTCCAAACTGCAGAAGATACTGAGAGGCTGCATGGTTAGTAGCCTATAAATAAAATAATTCTTGAGATTCACAGGTAGTGGCGCAGACAAGATCTGATTTGACTCTATACTGTGTCAGTGGTTGGAACTGGATAAATATTTGTTGAATATAGTGAATAAAAGCTTCTTGTCATGTGGATTATTTCATTATTTATTCATCAATGTAATTATGTTAAGCATACCTCTCTGAATCTTCTGCAAATTAATCTTCATTCTGCCCTCTAAAACTTTATACAATGAGCTTATGTTCTTAGATAAAAGCAGCCCTTCAGTATTTGAAGCTCTCTGTTATGATATTCTAAGCTCAAGTACCCAACACTTTATCTCTTCTACAGGCTAACCGCACATACATTTTTCAAATATCTTCCCTTGGATTCATTCATCCAGACCCTTCATCATTGTGACCACAGTACTCTTATCAAGCGTTAATGTTTTTGTGTCTCTTTTGAAAAAGAGATACAAGAATTAGATAGGCAAGGGAGAGACTGTTTTCCTCTTCATATCCAAAGTATATTCTGAAGATACCAGACTTCTAAAGAGTTGAAAGAATTAAGCTGAAGAAAACTCATCTGAAGTGTTTGAATAGACAAAAATCAATGACTGCTGGTTAAATGAGAGGCACATAGAAAATACACTGTAAAATGAATTAAATGGTAATTGAAATACCTGCAGAAAATCTGATTAGAATCTGGGGAATCTCAAAGGTAGCTAGATAATAAGAAATGCATTTCCAAAGCCCATTTAATTCTGTCAGTGTAACTTAGTAAATTTGCAGTTAGTTTCATTAAATGAATTAATTTAAATACATCAAACTTTTCATATTAAAGGTAGTGTTGCAGGAAACTTTTGCATGCACTTGGAGTTATCTCCCAAGTGGCTCTACAGGGATAGGTTGTTTTAACTAATTTTTAGAAGTTCAAAAATGTTTTATTAAACTCAGTCTGCCATACTTTGTAAAATTTGTCAACTTAGAATGCCATTTATTTTACATGAATTCAAGTTATAAACTTATAGATGTTTCAGGTATAGTATACTTTCTCCTATATTCTAGAAGAGTATTTCAAAATATTATCTTGAAGTTTCATGTTATTGGGGATTATATCATCGTAGTCTGTCAAAAGGAAGAATCAGTTTTTGTAAAATATAAATTCAAGTGTGATATAAATAAATAGAAAAAAACTTTTAAAATATTTAGGCATGAAATAAGAAAGTCAAGGATTGGAGAAGTAGCTAAGAACTTCCAATATATTGGGTCGGTCATAAAGTTCATTTGGATTTTTCTGCAACATCTTACTTTTTGATCAGTCCTGTATTTGGATATAATCTAAAATAAACTGACTAATATATGCTAGTAAATCTACTTTTATATGCTCAGTGAGAATATTATTAGGACTCAAATGATCACAAAATGAAATAATTATTTCCACCATAATGAAATTAAAGCTTATGATGTAATAATAAACCCTTAAGGACAGGGACAAAAAGAGCAGAATAAACTGAGAATCAGAGACCCAGGAGAAAGAATCAAAATTACAATCTTAAGAGACAGCATAAAGCAATGTAATAATAACATATAAGGTTCAAGAAGACAGTTTTTATCAGTGGTCATTTTAGATGGATTTGGATAGCTGGAAATCTGTTATTAATAGTGAAGACTCAAAGAATGAAAAACAAAATCTTAGAGTAACGTATGGATTAATATCTATAGTTGAATTGTGATCAGGGTCAGTAGCCAGGAAATCAGGATTTACACAGCAATATATAGAGATTAACATTTAGGCTCTAAATGTGGGCACACCTGATTTAGTTGTGAGCTGTGCCTTTAGAGAATACAGGCATGTGGATTAAAAAAATTAATGATTTTGCTTAAATAGTATCACACTGTTCCTGTCCTTGTATAGAAGAGGATGATAAGGCATATAGAACAATGAGTATGCTACCTATGTTAAATAAATTGCTACAGATTTTAATTGCAATAAGTATAGAAAGAGACCAAAGTAAGCAATTGCTACTGGAAAAAGATAAAAGTTGACTTGGTCATTCAGGGATCTTTGAAGAATGCACTGTCAAGCTGTGTCTCTGTGTGTTTGTTCTAGATAGCTCTGGTATAAATCTTAGCTTCGCCATCTAGATACATGTGTGGCCTAGGACATGTTGCTTAATTTCTCTGTACAACTGCAGAATAAGAATAAGAGTATAAGTTGTTTTGTCATTATGTTGTAGCTTTCTCATTCTTTCACTAAATAATTAAAATATTATATGGAAATAAACTTGAAAATAGTTTTTACTTTTTAATGTGTTGATATGTTCTACTATACAGCTGGTTTCAAGCCACAGTCTTTAACTGGTTCTGTAATGACATCAGAGCGCTTCCTTGATGGCTCAGTGGTAAAGAATCTTCCTGCCAACTTAGGAGACACAAGTCTAATCCGTGGGTCTGGCAGATCCCTTTGGAGAAGAAAATGACAACGCACTACAGTATTTTTGTCTAAGAAACCCCATGGACAGAGGAGCCTGCAGGCTACAGTCCATGGGGTCAGTAAAGAGTAGGACATGACTTAGCAACTAAACAACAAATTATATCAGAGGCAATATGATGTATTGTGTACAAGAAGCTATAAAAATGAAACACTGCTGTTAATCTTCATCTTGAAACTCTCAATCTCTTATGAATCATATTGTCATCTGTAGTGTCCTATGAAGTCAAGAACTGAATTCCACAGCAAGAGACAATAACTTGAAGAGACTTGCTAAAGGTCACTGAAGACTAAGTCTTTTAGCATCCAAGAAGCTAGGATTAAAAAAAAAAAATGGATACAGAGGACTACTTTGAACTCAGATTAAGTATGGTTTATCCTTTGGGAAGAATCTCGTATAATTATGGGCCTGAGATAGAATACAAACATATGTTTGAACATGAAATATATTAGACTGCAGAGCAAGATGTCAGATTACTTGGTTAAGAAAAATGATGTTATGAATCAAGATATGGTGTGTATTTGAGTGTGTGAGTGAGAGTGAGAGAATAATATTTTCTATGATTGTGTCAAATTATTACATTCTATGGAAAGAATGATTCCATGTCAACCAGAGCCGGTAAGAACAACTTAAATCCCACAAAAGTATTAGTGTAAGTAATAATTAAAGTTTTGTTTTTACTTATGTGGGAAATTCCAAGGCTTCAAGCTTTGAAATAGCTAGCATAGAAATAATTTTTTTTAAAAAGGTAAAATATCAATAAGCCCAGGTATTATATAGTACTGGAGAGTCTAAAGGTGGCAATGTAATAGGACAGTAGCTAAGATGAGTGTGAAAAAGAAGCCAGATACATTTAGAAGTACAAAAGTCTAGAAGCAATAAGTGCCAGAGAGGGTGTAGAGAAAAGGGAACCCTCTTCCACTATTGGTGGGAATGCAAACTAGTACAGCCACTATGGAGAACAGTGTGGAGATTCCTTAAAAAACTGGAAATAGAACTGACTTATGACCCAGCAATCCCACTGCTGGACATACAAACCGAGGAAACCAGAATTGAAAGAGACATGTGTACCCCAGTGTTCATCACAGCACTGTTTATAATAGCCAGGACATGGAAGCAACCTAGATGTCCGTCAGCAAATGAATGGATAAGAAAGCTGTGGTACATATACACAATGGAGTATTACTCAGCCATTAAAAAGAATGCATTTGAATCAGTTCTAATGAGGTAGATGAAACAGGAGCCTATTATACAGAGTGAAGTAAGCCAGAAAGAAAAACACCAAAACAGTTTACTAACACATATATATGGAATTTAGAAAGAAGGTAATGAAAACCCTGTATGCGAGATAGCAAAAGAGACACACATATATAGAACAGTCTTTTGGACTCTGTAGGAGAGGGCAAGGGTAGGATGATTTGGGAAAATGGCATTGAAACATGTATAATATCATATATGAAATGAATTGCCAGTCCAGGTTCAATGCATGATACTGGATGCTTGGGGCTGGTGCACTGAGACGACCCAAAGGGATGGGATGGGGAGGGAGGAGAGAAGGGGGTTCAGGATGAGGAATATGTGTATACCTGTGGTGGATTCATGTTGATGTATGGCGAAACCAATGCAATATTGTAAAGTAATTAACCTCCAGACATATCTTCCCTGGTGGCTCGGTGGTAAAGAATTTCCTGCAATGTGGGAGACATAGGTTAGATCCTTGGGTGGGGAAGATCCCCTGGAGAAAGGAATGGCAACTTACTCCATATTCTTGCCTGGAGAATCCCATGGATAGAGGAGCCTGGTGGGATACCGTCCATAGGGTCACACAGAGCTGGATATGACTGAAGCTACCTAGCACGCACACACATGCATCGCAACATAGAAATTCTTTCATGAGAAAAAGTAGATTGATATGTCCATACTACAGTTTCCAGCATGATAGGTACTGTAGCAATCCTAGAAATGAAAATGCATTCTAGAAGTTAAAATTTTATTCCTTCTATGCAACATTCAGGGACTTACCAGGTGCCTCAGTGGTACAGAATTTGCCTGCCAATACAGGAGAAATGGATTCCATCCCAGGCTTGTGATGACCCCTGGAGAAAGAAACGGCAACCCATTCCAGTATTCTTACTGGGAAAATCCCATGGATAGAGAAGCTTGGTGGGCTACAATCCATGGGGTCACAAAGAGTCAGGCATGATGTTTAGCGACTAAACAACATGCAGTCCCCAAGGGACATATATCCGATTCTTTTAACATGAAGATAGAGGCTCCTTAAGCTTGTCGATGTGCTTTTTAAAATTCCCTTTTGATTCCTTTGAATTTATAGATTCCACATTGACATAACTATCATTGCTTATTTTACTAAATTATATTTACATGTGGTTTTTATATTGTATGTTCAACTGATGAATATTTCTAGAGTAGAAAGTGCCTTTTGGAGACAAGCCTAGCAGAGGTTGTGTTAAATTTTCTGTCATTTATGACAAAAGTTATTTGTTAATGCTGGTCAAAATATCTGTGGGTTTTTTTAAATTGAAATCATTAGAGGTAAAACATATATATGTTTTCAGATTGTCAAGTTATAATTTTTCTTTCCACCCCTACATTTAAGGCTTTAAGTTCTGTTATTAAATTTACTTTGTTTAAATTCCAACTCCAATACTGAGTAGTTGCATGACCTTAATTGAATTATTTCTTCTATGACTCTGTTTTCTAATCTGTATAGTTGTGTATCTGCTTCAAATGGTTGTTATGAGGATTAAATGGAATATTATTGTAAACTGATTAGAAGAGTGCTTGGCACATAATATGCATACAACAAATGTTTGATATCATTGTCATTTTGGCAATCAAAAGGAAAAAAAATACTCATTAAGTGAAACTAAATATTTTTCACACTTATGTCAATGTCCTATAATAAAATTTAAGAAGCCATCAGGATGAATGCTGATTAAACTCCATGGCTTACTAAGATTTTCCTTAAATTTTATTTAAAAATTTATACCTTACAATTGCTGCTGTCATATTAATAAATATCACACAATGCTTTGGATTTTTATATCTCACCTTTACCTTTGGGGCTTCCCTGATAGTTCAGTTGGTAAAGAATCCACCTGTAATGCAGGAGACCCGGGTTTGATTCCAGGGTTGCAAGATTTGCTGGAGAAGGGATAGGCTACCCACTCCAATATTCTTGTGTTTCCCCTGTGACTCAGCTGATAAAGAATCTGCCTGCAATGTGGGAGACTCTGGTTCAATCCCTGGGTTGGGAAGATCCCATGGGGAAGGGAAAAGCTACCCACTCCAGTATTCTGGCCTGGAGAATTCCATGGACTATATAGTCCTTGGGATTGTAAAGAGTCAGATAGGATTGAGTGACTTTCACTTTCACTTTATTATTTACAAATAGTGAAGGGATCATTTCATGTGGAAAGCAATACAAAACAAAATTTAGATCATGTTTAATAATTTACCTTAACTAAAATTATCTATCTGACTGTGAAGATAGAGTCTTTTAGTATTTTCAGAGCTGTAGAACTCCAGGTGGGCAATTTAAAATTAACAGCACTGGCTATTAAGCACAATTAGCACAAACTATTACACTTAACACAGTCTTGCTCTATGTATATGCCTATGCATTTGCACATGCACATGCACACATTTCCTGTATATCTTTCTCCTTTCTCACCTCTTCTAAACACTAGCAAGGAAAATAAGTACTGGAATAATTAACTACTTTTTCAAGTGATTTTATAATTTACAGTTTTCTTTCCACAGCTGTTGTTCATTGGCATATACAGAGCTGTTCACTAATGAAACGTTTCCCTCAGGTTATCTTTGTGTATTCAGGTAAAAGCAGCAATGCATATGATTTTTCTTTTGGGGTATCAGTAAACATTTTGAGAAATCTCTAATGTGCAGTGTAAAACAAAATTAATTATCATATTTAACAATATTCATTAAAGGATATATTATATTTAAACCTGGTTAAGTTCTGACATACAATAATATTAATTTACAGTTGAAATTAATCTTTATGAATTAAAGGAGGCATAACCAAATATATGTGATTTTTATTGTTGTGATACCCATTTTAGTTTTTTTCTTAAACTAATAATCTTTATAGGAGTTTTAGGTTGACTACAGAATTAAGTGAAAAGTGCAAAGAGTTGCCTTATAGACGCTATGAATCCCCTCCAACACACACACTCAGGATTAGCATCTTACATAGCACTGGTACATTTGTTATAATCAATAAACCTACCTTGATACATCATTATCGCCCAAAGTCTATAGTGTACATTAGGGTTCACTCTTAGTCTTGCACACCATTGTAGCATTTTAGTTTTGATTAATAAAAATAACTTTTAACATTCACACCTATATCTTTATCCATCTTCTTAAGACTTTCTGTATGCTCTGAAAATTTACCCTTCTGCCACCACTTTAGTGAACAAATGTTGAAACCATATCTATATTTCTCAGGCCAAAGGAACTCCAATAGGATAACAGTTTTTATTAATCCCAGAACATAAATAAGTAAGTAGTAACGTCCATCTAGTCAAGTCTATGGTTTTTTCAGTAGTCATG
This sequence comes from Nanger dama, assembly GCA_917880005.1. Taxonomy (NCBI): domain Eukaryota; kingdom Metazoa; phylum Chordata; class Mammalia; order Artiodactyla; family Bovidae; genus Nanger; species Nanger dama. The sequence continues at coordinate 19,247,762 of CAKJTW010000025.1, read as the reverse complement.
TATGGATGTGAGAGTTGGACTATAAAGAAAGTTGAGCACTGAAGAATTGATGCTTTTGAACTGTGGTGTTGGAGAAGACACTTGGACTGCAAGGAGATCCAACTAGTCCATCCTAAAGGAGATCAGTCCTGGATGTTCTTTGGCACAACTGATTTTGAAGCTGAAACTCCAATACTTTGACCACCTGATGCAAAGAGCTGACTGATTTGAAAAGATCCTGATGCCAGAAAAGATTGAGGGCAGGAGGAGAAGGAGACAACAGAGGATGGGATGGTTAGATGGCATCACCGACACAATGGGCATGGGTTTGGGTGGACTCCAGGAGCTGGTGATAGACAGGGATTCCTGGCATGCTGCAGTTCACAAAGAGTTGGATACGACTGAGCGACTGAACTGAACTGAACTGAGTAACTGTATTCAAAGTCTTATAAATTCAGTAAAGTATGTTTTAGATATTTAATGCATTCAGTTCAGTTCAGTTCAGTTCAGTTGCTCAGTTGTGTCCGACTCTTTGAGACCCCATGAATCGCAGCATGCCAGGCCTCCCTGTCCATCACCAACTCCTGGAGTTCACTCAGACTCACATCCTTCAAGTCAGTGATGCCATCCTGCCATCTCATCCTCAGTCGTCCCCTTTTCCTCCTGCCCCCAATCCCTTCCAGCATCAGAGTCTTTTCCAGTGATTCAGCTCTTCGCATGAGGTGGCCAAAGTACTGGAGTTTCAGCTTTAGCATCATTCCTTCCAAAGATATACTATGGCTGATCTCCTTCAGAATGGACTGGTTGGATCTCCTTGCATTCCAAGGGACTCTCAAGAGTCTTCTACTTCACATAAAAAGCTCTCAATTTTGTTATCGTTCCCAAGGTTGACTAAATATTCACATTGAGACACATCACAGAAGATGCTTTTCAAAATAAAATACCTCATGTAATATAAGATGCCATCAAAAATGGCTTAAAATATGTTACTAAGATGATCTAAAATGTTAAATGTTACATCTTTTGGCAAGTTATTATGTGTTCATTTTAACACTCATATATCATACTTTATTTTGTCTTCATAGGTGGTGCTGTGATAAAGAAACTGCCTGCCAAGGCAGAAGATAGAGAAGATGTGGGTTCAATTCCTGGGTCAGAAAGATTCCCTGGAGGAGGGCATGGCAACCTACTCTGGTATTCTTGCCTGGAAAATCCCATGGACAGAGGAGCTTGGTAGAGTACAGTCCACAGGGTTGCAAAGAGTTAGACACAACTGAAGTAACTTAGAATATTGAGCTTATTTGCTCAGTCATGTCAGACTCTTTGTGACCCCATGAACTGTAGTCTGCCAGGCTCCTTGGTCCATGGACTTCTACAGGCAAGAATACTGGAGTGGGTAGCCATTCCCTTCTCCAAGAGATCTTCTCAACCCAGGGACCGAACCCAGATCTTGTGTACTGCAGGCAGATTCTTTACCTCTGAGCTACCAGGAAGCTCTTAACATTCATAGCATATATATATATATGATATTTTAATATTTACTTTATCTTGAATCAGTAATGAATATATTGGTAGAAATGTAGATAAATTATAATATTTAAAACCTTTAACATCTTAAAGATATACAGTTATTAAGAGTGAAATTTCTAGGGTAAGATTGTCTGGTTTGGAATCTCAGCCAACCATGTAATATTTGTATGATTTGGGGGAAGTTATTTTTCACCTTTAAATTCAGATTACTCATCTGGAAAATTAGAATAGCCATGGCAACCACAATATAGCATAATTCAAGTGGTAAATCAAGGACTTCCCTGGTGATCCAGTGGTTAAGAATTCACCTTGCAGTGCAAAGGACGCTGGTTCAATCCCTGGTTGGGACTAAAATCCCACATGCCATGGAGCAACTAAGCCAGTGCACCACAACTATTGAAGCTCATGCATTCTGGAGTGCTCACACCATAATCAGAGAGTCTGTGTGCCACAATAAAGATGCTATGTCCCATGACTAAGACCCAGTGCAGCCAAATAAATAAATATTTAAATAAAAGGAGTAAACCAGATAGCTGCTATCAAGATCTAATCAGAGTGACTAGAACTTAAGTGGTCAGTCATTTCTACCTGATTTTTATTGTATCTGCATTTATTAACTCTCAGTTTAAAGACAGTGTGTGAATTCTGTATCTCCAAAGAGGTAAAAAGATATGTGAATCTCTAATACTAGATGTAAAAATAACTTAAGATGTGCACATATATAATGTATATATACTTGTATAAACTTTTTCTTCCATATCATATTTGGAAAAGAGTCCAGTGATTATGTGCTAAGCTAATTATGTGGATTAAGCAGTAGTACTTGGCAAGCATTGCATTTTTGAATGATAACAGCATGCCTCAGGTGGCATTAAAACATACCAAGCTGAAGGCTATAAATTTTACCACCTGAGAGGTGTTCTAATTAACCAAAAATGCAGAACCTAGAATGGCTGTTCCATTACTGTCAATAAGAGCAAACAGTTGGATCCTTAGATTTATTAGCCTGCAAATTGCTGACTGTCAGTTCCAAAATACCAACTGTGCTTTCCATTTGCAAGTTTTTTTCCAGTGTTTTGCTGAAGTATACTGTTAATTGTAGAAGAACAAATATTAAGTGGTAATAGAAGGGCCTGGGAATCAGGGGCAAAGTTACCTGCTTGGAAATGTAGCTCTCCCACATTTTTCTATGTGATCTTGAAGAATTAATTAATCACAGCATATTTCCCTATATATACATTGAAGATGGATAATTTCTTTATATATTTTAGCAAAATTTAGTGGAAATACACTTAATGTGTTTGGAATAGTTTTGAACTGTAATAATCACCGACGCTATTTTTTCCTACCTTTGTCTCTCATCCTTCATAATATACCCAGGAATTTAATCAAATAAATGATTCCATTTTAGACAACTTCATGTTTTATTTATTTTTATTTTTTATGTAAATTTATTTATTTAATTGGAGGTTAATTACTTTACAATATATTGTATTGGTTTGGCCATACATTAACATGAATCCACCACAGGTATACACGTGTTCCCCATCCTGAACCCCTCTTCCTCCACCCTCCCCATACCATACCTCTGGGTCGTCCCAGTGCACCAGCCCCAAGCATCCAGTATCATGCATTGAACCTGGACTGGCGATTCATTTCATATATGATATTATACATGTTTCAATGTCATTTTCCCAAATCATCCCACCCTTGCCCTCTCCCACAGAGTCCAAAAGACTGTTCTATATATCTGTGTCTCTTTTGCTATCTTGCATACAGGGTTCTCGTTACCTTCTTTCAAAATTCCATATATATGCGTTAGTATACTATATTGGTGTTTTTCTTTCTGGCTTACTTCACTCTGTATAATAGGCTCCTGTTTCATCCACCTCATTAGAACTGATTCAAATGCATTATTTTTTATGGCTGAGTAATACTCCATTGTGTATATGTACCACAGCTGTCTTATCCATTCATTTGCTGATGGACATCTAGGTTGCTTCCATGTCCTGGCTATTATAAACAGTGCTGCGATGAACACTGGGGTACTCATGTCTCTTTCAATTCTGGTTTCCTTGGTGTGTATACCCAGCAGTGGGATTGCTGGGTCATAGGTCAGTTCTATTTCCAGTTTTTTAAGAAGTCTCCACACTGTTCTCCATAGTGGCTGTACTAGTTTGCATTCCCACCAACAGTGTAAGAGGGTTCCCTTTTCTCCACACTCTCTCCAGCATTTATTGCTTGTAGACTTTTGGATCGCAGCCATTCTGACCAGCATGAAATGGTACCTCATGTTTTAGTCTTATTTTATTAACTTATTAGGGGATAATATTGCCCAGTCTGCAATAGTACAATGTTATTTATTATGTGTAAAGCATAACTATTTCCTCAAATTCACATTTTTTCCCTTGAAAGCATTAATAAGTTAATAGCAGCAGCAGCAGAGGCAGTGTATCTGTTCATTGCTAAGGAAATCAAAGTGTTCCACAGAGAGAGACCATTGTATTTATAATAAGAACTTTGATTTTACTCAGCAGAAAAGAAGAATACCTATGATTTCACCCCTACTGTTGCATCTAAAATGGTTACAGTGGCACAGTGACATCTTTAGTTCATTGCTATTTTCAGTGATCCATACTGTAGAACTAACTGCTTTAGAGAAGAGCATGGTTTAAAATGTTGCTAAATCAGTAACCAAATCCTTTCCTTTGAATGAAAAACAAAGTACATCTAATTCTATGCTGAATTATTCAGGGTGATGAAGGCAGTTTTTTTTTTTTTTTTTTTAAATTATTATTAAATTTATTTATTTTTTTAATTATGAAATGTTTTGTTTATTTGATAATCAGGAAGCCCTTTGAAATAATAATGAAGTGTAATCCTCATAAAAAGTAAAAACAAAAATGTGAACTTATATTAGGAACATGGTTACTATAGTCTTCAGATAAAATAATCAGAAATTGATAAGGATTTTTACCAACTTTGTTGTGATGATATTGTATAGATTTAGGTCTGCATTCATAGTTCCAGTATACAATTTTTCTCTGGCTGGAGCATGAAGTTATATTTGTGTAGCCATGTGAAAGCTACCCACTCTAACTTCTGAGGCAGAATACAGATTCTCACCATCCCCATTCTTGTCCTAGCCTAATAAGGGCATTATCAAAAGGCAAAAAGATAGGACACTGAAAGATGAACTTCTGAGGTTGGTAGGTGCCCAATATGCTGGAGATCAGTGGAGAAATAACTCAGAAAGAATGAAGAGACAGAGCCTAAGCAAAAATAACATCCAGTTGTGGATATGACTGGTGATGGAATTAAAGTCTGATGCTGTAAAGAGCAGTGTTGCATAGGAACCAATGATAGGTCCATGAATCAAGGCAAGTTGGAAGTGGTCAAACAGGAGCTGGCAAGAGTGAACATCAACATTTTAGGAATCAGCGAACTAAAATGGATGGGGATGGGTGAATTTATTTCAGATGACCACTATATCTACTCCTGTGGGCAAGAATCCCTTAGAGAAAATGAAGTAATCATCATAGTCAACAAACGAGTCTGAAATGCAGTACTTGGATGCAGTCTCAAAACTGACAGAATGATCTCTGTTCATTTCCAAGGCAAACCAATCAATATCACAGTAATCCAAGTCTATGTCCCAACCAGTAATGCTAAAGAAGCTGAAGTTGAAGTTCTATGAAGACCTACAAGACTATTGAGAACTAACACCTAAAAAAGATGTTGTTTTTATTACAGAGGACTGGAATGCAAAAGTAGGAAGTCAAGAAATACCTGGAGTAACAGGCAAATTTGGCCTTGGAGTACAGAATGAAGCAGGGCAAATGCTAATTAAGTTTTACCAAGAAAATGCACTGGTCATAGTAGTCATAGCAAAAATCCTCTTCCAACAACACAAGAAAAATTCTACACATGGACATCACCAGATGGTCAATACCGAAGTGAGATTGATTATATTCTTTGCAGCCCAAAATGGATAAGTTCTACAGAATCAGCAAAAACAAGACCAGGAGCTGATTGTGGCACAGACTATGAACTCCTTATTGCCAAATTCAGTCTTAAATTGAAGAAAGTAGGAAAACCACTAGATCAGTCAGGTATGACCTAAATCAAATCCCTTACAACTATACAGTGGAAGTGAAAAATAGATTCAAGGGATTAGATCTGATAGACAAACTGTCTGAAGAACTATGGACAGAGGTTCCTGACATTGTACAGGAGGCAGGGATCAAGACCACCCCCAAGGAAAAGAAATGCAAAAGGCAAAATGGTTGTCTGAGGAGGACTTACAAATAGCTCTGAATAGAAGAGAAATGAAAGGCAAGGAGAAAAGGAGAGATGTACCCATTTGAATGCAGAGTTCCAAAGAACAGCAAGGAGAGATAAGAAAGCATTCCTCAGAGATCAGTGAAAAGAAATAGTGGAAAACAGTAGAATCGAAAGTCTAGAGATCTCTTCAAGAAAAGTAGAGCTACCAAGGGAACATTTATGGAAAGATGGGCACCAAAAGGACAGAAATGATATGGATCTAACAGAAGCAGAAGATATTAAGAGGAAGTGGCAAGAATACACAGAAGAACTATACGAAAAAAGATCTTCATGACCCAGATAATGATGATAGTGTGATCACTCACCTAGAGCCAGACATCCTGGAATATGAAGTCAAGTGGGCCTTAGGAAGCATCACTATGAACAAAGCTAGTGGAGGTGATGGAATTCCAGTTGAGCTATTTCAAATCGTGAAAGATGATGCTGTGAAAGTGCTGCACTCAATATGCCAGCAAATTTGGAAAACTCAGCAGTGGCCACAGGACTGGAAAAGGTCAGTTTTCATTCCAATTCCAAAGAAAGGCAATGCCAAAGAATGCTCAAACTACCTCACAATTGCACTCATCTCACATGCTAGTAAAGTAATGCTCAAAATTATCCAAGCCAGGCTTCAGCAGTACGTGAACTGTGAACTTCTAGATGTTCAAGCTATATTTAGAAAAGGCATAGGAACTAGAGATTAAATTGCCAACATCCTTTGGATCATTGAAAAAGCAAGATAATTCCAGAAAAACGGCTACTTCTGCTTTATTGACTATGCCAAAGCCTTTGACTGTATGGATCACAATAAAATTTGAAAATTCTGAAAGAGATGGGAATACCAGACCACCTGACCTGCCTCTGGGGAAAATATATGCAGGTCAGGAATCAACAGTTAGAACTGGACATGGAACAGACTGGTTCCAAATAGGGGAAGGAGTACATCAAGGTTGTAAATTGTCACTCTGCTTATTTAACTTATACGCCTAGTACATCATGTGAAACGCTGGGTTGGATGAAGCACAGCTGGGTTCAAAATTGCCAGGAGAAATATCAATAACCTCAGATATGTGGATGATACCACGTTTATAGCAGAAAGCGAAGAACTGAAGAGGCTCTGGAGGAAAGCGAAAGAGGAGAATGAAAATGTTGACTTAAAATTCAACATTCAGAAAACTATGATCATGGCTTCTGGTCCCATCTCTTCATGGCAAATAGATGGGGAAACACTGACAGATGGGGAAGCAGTGACAGACTTTATTTTTTGTGCTCCTAATCACTGCAGATGGTGACTATAGCCATGAAATTAAGACCCTTGCTCCTTGGAAGAAAAGTTATGGCCAAACTATATAGCATAATAGAAAGCAGGGATATTACTTTGCCAACAAAAGTCCATTTAGTCAAATTATGGATTTTTCAGAAATCATGTATGGATGTGAGAGTTGGACTATAAAGAAAGCTAAGCACTGAAGAATTGATGGCTTTGTAGAAGAATTGTGGTGTTGGAGAAAACTCTTTTTAACTTAATTTTATTTTATTTTACCTTACAATACTGTATTGGTTTTGCCATACATCAACATGAATCCACCACGGGTGTACATGGAGAAGACTCTTGAGAGTCACTTGAACTGCTAGGAGATCCAACCAGTCCATCCTAAAGGAAACTGGTCCTGAATATTCATTGGAAGGACTGTTGTTGAAGCTGAAACTTCAATATCTTGGCCACCTGATGCAAATAACTGACTCACTGGAAAAGACCCTGATGCTGGGAAAGATTGAAGGCAGAAGAAGAAGGGGATGATAGAGAATCAGATGGTTGGATGGCATCACCAACTTAATGGATATGAATTTGAGTAAACTCCTGGAGTTGGTGATGGACAAAGAGGCCTGTTGTGCTGCAGTCCATGTGGTGGCAGAGCCAGACATGACTGAGGGACTGAAGTGAACTGATCCAAATAAGAATGTATTTTTCAAAGTAGTGAAAAGTGAAAGCATTAGTTGTTCAGTCCTGTCTAACTCTTTGTTACCCCATGGAGTGTAGCCCCCAGGCTTCTCTGTCCATGGAATTCTCCAGGCAAGCATATTGGATTGGGAAGCCATTCCTTTCTCTAGGGCATCTTCCCATCCCAGGGATTTACCTTGGTCTCCTGCACTGCAGGCTGATTCTTTACCATCTGAGCCACCAGAAAAGCCCAGCAGGTGAAATGAAAAGCCTAACAGTTCTGTTGGAAGATCAAGTATATTTTTCCTGTATTGTTTTTGTTTTATGTGTCTGTGTTTCTACATGTGTATGTTTTATCAAATCTATTAAAATTCTACCCTAAGGTGGGATAATAGCAAGGAAGGAAATTATTGCTTTATGGTAATATACAATGCATGATTTTTCTAAGTTTAATGGTACTGTAACATACACTCACCACTAGCTATATCTGACCATTGAACACTTAAACATATAGATACAAATTGAGATGTGATATTAGTTTAAAAATAGCACACTGGATTTCAAAGATCTTTATTTTTTTAAATGGTTAAAATTAGCTCAAATGATTTTCTGTTGATCCCATAATATTTTGGTAAATAAAACATTTTATTAAAATGTTTTGCCTATTTTTATTTACTTCTTTAAATGTAGCTTCCAGAAAAATTAAAATTATATATGTGGTACATACACACATACACATACATGTATGTATACACACATACATATCATTTGGGCTTCCCTGATGTTTAAGACGGTGCAGAACCTGCCTTCATGTAAGAGACTGATCTCAATCCCTGGGTCAGGAAGTTCCCCAGGAGAAGGAAATGGCTACTGATGCCACTCTTTTTGCCTGGAGAATTCCATGAACAGAGGAGCCTGGTGGTTCTACAGTCCATGGGGTCTCAAAAAATTGGACAAAACTGAACTACTAAGCAGTATATATATAGCTAGTTGCATCATCTGTGGAATACCAACTACAAAGCAACTATAAATTTAAAATCTGTAAGATGTATAAATAAAACATGTTTCTAATGCATAACACTGTTGCTACAGGTCACATGCAGTTATGTGAACAGCATATTTAAATTATCAGAAATGGCCCAAGGATGTGTTTTGTAAGCCTAAAACAATAAAATGGCCAAATATTTTTACTAGCAAAATGGATTTATTTGGGAGGATCAGAGAACTGCAGTTCATCCTCTGCATCCACTGGTGAACCACAGCATGTCTGGTAAAGCAAAGTAGAGGAAACTCTTTCATAGAGAAGAGGAAGTTGGGAGGGACTGTTATAAACAAAATGTCCATTGGAGGAAACTGAGAGTTCAAGGTATGGAGCTTTTATTGGCTGAATTGTGACAGTCTCTCATTGGCTAAGCTGTTAGTAAAAAGAAAAAAAAAAACAATTTTTTTTTCTAGATTGACAACAATTCTAAACATATGCATAACATGAATAGCAACCTAATTTGTTTACATATAAAATTTTTATTTGAAAGTAAAGGAGTAAAGATAGCCATAATATTCCTAAAACTAAGTAAGTGAGATTGCTTTCCTTTAAATTGTGAAGCTTGTTATAAAGCAACAGTAAATTAAGAGAGTGTGGTATTAGTGAAAAGAGATATTAGCCTATTCAGCTGTATAGTCCACATTTATAGGGAACTTTGTAAACGTGAGAGGTGTCACTGCTAATTTATGATGAAAGTGAAAGGGGAGAATGAAAAAGTTGGCTTAAAGCTCAACATTCAGAAAACTAAGATTGTGGCATCTGGTCCCATCACTTCATGGGAAATAGATGAGGAAAGAGTGGAAACAGTGGCTGATTTTATTTTTCTGGGCTCCAAAATCACTGCAGATGGTGATTGAAGCCATGAAGTTAAAAGGCGCTTCCTCCTTGGAAGGAAAGTTATGACCAACGTAGACAGCATATTAAAAAGCAGAGATGTTAATTTGCCAATAAAGGTCCATATGGTCAAGGCTACGGTTTTTCCAGTAGTCATGTATGGATATGAGAGTTGGACTGTGAAGAAAGCTGAGCACCAAAGAATTGATGCTTTTGAACTGTGGTGTTGGGGGAGACTCTTGAGAGTCCCTTGGACTGCAAGGAGATCCAACCAGTCCATCCTAAAGGAGATCAGTCCCCGGTGTTCATTGGAGGGACTGATGTTAGGGCTGAAACTCCAATACTTTGGCCACATGATGGAAGATCTGACTCACTTGAAAAGACTTTGATGCTGGGAAAGATTGAGGGCAGGAGGAGAAGGGGAGGACAGAGGATGAGATGGTTCGATGGGATTACTGACTCGACGGACGTGGCTTGGGTGAACTCTGGGAGTTGGTGATGGACAGGGAGTCCTGACATGCTGCAGTTCACGGGGTCAGAAAGAGTCGGACACGACTGAGCGACTCAACTGAACTGAAAATGGTGTAATGGTGTAGAAAAGTATTCTTTTTCCACAGGGAAAAGTGAAAGTGGATGTCTGTATAATAACAAGCTGGTATCAATTCCATATAAATAAGGGGCTTTAGTATGAAAGAAAAAAACTTTAAAGCAATATTAGCTATTAGTAGTGTCTATGAAACTGGAGTAGGAAAATATTTTCAAGCAAACATACATATATACTTATTCCTGTAACATATATAATAGTAAACTTTAAAGGAAAAATATTGATAAATTTGACTACTTTAAAATTAACTTCCATTTATTAAAAGAAGCCATAAAGTAAGTAAAATGACATAAATTGAAAGTGCATATTTTCAATCCATTAAACTAACAAAAGGTTAATATCAAGAATAAAAATATGATTCCTGATACTCAGTAAGAAAGACCAAAACCAAAAAGAAAAAAATAAACCACATATATATGAAATTTGTATAACAAGCTTGCCTAGACACTTCATCGAATGAAAAACATGACACACCAGTGAATACATGAATACCCTATACCCCTTTCCAGCATCAGTATTCACCATACATACCACATCTCCACACCAAAAACAAACAAAAGAAAAACTATTTACAAAGCTTTAACTGTAGGATTATTATACTCCTTTTGGCAAGTGCTTTCTGATATAAATAATATGAGGCATACATAATCTAAGATATGAAATTTTTTCTATAATTTGTAATGTGCATGTGAACTAAGTGATATGCAAGGCAGTGAATAGTATTTTGTTTTTTGATAGAAAAAAAAAACTGGAAAAATATCCAAGTATCCATTTATTAAAGAACAGCAGCAAAATTATGGTGTTTTTATATAAATGAAATATTATTCAATAATGAAGATAAATTAACTGAATTTTTATACATCATTATGGTTGAATGGCCCATGCACAATAATGTGTATCAGGACAAATCACAAATTTATGCAGTATGAATCTGCTTATATAGAATCTCAAAACAAAAGCTAAGAAATACTAGAGAAAATGCAATTCATATATACAAGGAATATTATGCAACAGCAAAAAGGAAAAACGAGCTATTTCGTGCAACTAGATGGATACAAGTCAAATTATTATACTCAAAAAAAAAAAGAAATCCAAGCACAAAAGACAAGATACTGCATCATATGCAAACTACTGTTACTGCTGCTAAGTCACTTCAGTCGTGTCTGACTCTGTGCGACCCCATAGACGGCAGCCCAGCAGGCTCCCCCCGTCCCTGGGATTCTCCAGGCAAGAACACTGGAGTGGGTTGCCATTTCCTTCTCTGATGCATGAAAGTGGAAAGTGAAATTGAAGTTGCTCAGTCATGTCCGACCCTCAGCGACCCCGTGGACTGCAGCCTTCCTGGCTCCTTCGTCCATGGGATTCTCCAGGCAAGAGTACTAGAGTGGGTGCCATTGCCTTCTCCTAGATTTTGGCAAAACCCAAAATATTGGGATGGAAATCAACTAGAGACTGCAGGAAAGAAGAGAGAATCTACCTCAAAAGAACCAGATGGAACTTTGTGTGAGGATGGAAATGTTCCATATGTTCATTTTTTGTATTGAGTATGTGGAAGATATACATTTGCTAATAGAATTTGTATAAATTTAAAAAGCTGTCTGTTTAAATAGAGCTGACATTAAAGAAAACTGAAGAGAATTCTGTGACCTTCCAGTGGTTAAGACTTAATGCTTCCACTGCAGGAAGCACAGGTTCAATTCCTGGTCAGGGAACTAAGATTTCACATGGCCCAGCCAAGCTAAACTAAACTAACTAACTAAATAAAATGTATGAAGTAAATAAATGTATGAAAACAACTAAAATACAATATTCAGGAAGTATGTGTATGTAATCAAATTATAAATACAAAAGAATTATAAGCTTATATTTATCATGATAGTAACTGATGTGAGGAATGAAAGGAAGATGGGCTCAGAGGAAACAGTGATTTTAAAGTTACGTTTGAGCTCCATTTCTTAAGGCTGTTTGTTATGAAATTGTGTTATTATTACTACTATTAAAATTGTATTATATGTATGAACTACATATTACCCATAATGATATGAGCTGTAATATATATATATATATATATATATATATAGCAATAATTAGGATGGAGTTAAATAGAAAAATTGAGCATTTTTTAAAAAACTACAATTATTTATTATCCAATTCATGAAAAGATGAAGCAACGTTGTTCAAAAATTTTACCTAAAATAGATATAGCAGTACACACCTATGAGAATGACTTAAAGGATGAATACCAAGTATTAGCAAGGATAATAAAGGAACTCTTTTTTTTTTTTTCCATTATGGTATAAGACACAGAGAATGAAATCTGCCCTATTCATAAAATCCAAGTGTACAGTATTGTTAATATAAGCACAATGTTGTATAGCAGTTCTCTGGAGAATCCCATGGATGGAGGAGCCTGGTGGGCTTCAGTCCATGAGGTCGCGAAGAGTCAGACACAACTGAGCGACTTCACTTTCACTTTCATGCATCAGAGAAGGAAATGGGAACCCACTCCAGTGTTCTTGCCGGGAGAATCCAAGGAACAGGGGAGCCTGGTGGGTGCCATCTATGGGGTTGCTCAGAGTAGGACGTGAATGAAGCAACTTAGCAGCAGCAGCAGCAGCAGAACATTTCCATCCTGCATGACTGAAACTCTGTGCCCATTGCAAGGCAACTCCCAGTTTCTCTTCTCCACAGGGGTTGGCAACCATCATTCTACTTTCTACTTACATGAAATTTGACTACTTTTCATATCTTATATAAGTAGAATCACGTAATATTTGAATTCTGTGATCAGCTTATTTCACTTAGTATGTGGCTTCAAGATTTATGCATTTGGTAGTAAGTAACAGGATCTTCCTTTTAAAGGGTGAATAATATTCTGTTGTGTGTACATGCCACATTTTCTTTATTCAGTTCAGTTCAGTCACTCAGTCATGTCTGACTCTTTGCAACCCCATGAACCGGCAGCATCCAGGCCTCCTTATCTGTCAGCAACTGCTGGATTCTATCCAAACCCATGTCCATTGAGTCGGTGATGCCATCTAACCATCTTATCCTCCGTCCCCTTCTCCTCCTGCTCTTAATCTTTCCCGGGATCAAGGTCTTTTCAAATGAGTCAGCTCTTAGCATTAGGTGGCCAAAGTATTGGAGTTTCAGCTTCAACATCAGTCTTTCCAATGAATACCAAGGACTGATCTTTAAATGGATGGACATGAAACTTTTTTTTCACCTCTTGGCTATTGTGAATAATGCTGAAATGAACATGGGAGTGCCAATGTCTCTGAAATTCTGTTTAATTCTTCTGGATAAATAGTCCAAAGTGGTATTTCTAGATCACATGGTAGTTCTATTTTTAATTTTTTGAGTAATCCCAATACTGTTTTCCATAGCAGCTATACCATTTTACATTTCTACAAACAATACACAACAAGGGTTGCTTTCAGACACTCCTGCTAACATTATATTTTAAATAATGAACATTTTAAGAGGTATGTGATGATACATAATTTGATTTAAAAAAACCATTTTTCTTTAATGGTCAGTGATATTGAATATACCTATTGGCCATTTGTATGTCTTTTGAATAAATGCCTATTCACTATTTGCCCATTAAAAAAAAAAAAAAGGTTATTTGCTTTTTTAATTGAGTGGTATGAGTTCTTAGTTTATTTCGGAAAGTAACCGCTTACCAGATATATGGTTTGCAAGTATTTTCTCCCATAAATAGGTTGTCTTTTTAAAAGTATTTTTATTTATTTGACTGTGCTGGGTCTTCATTGTTGCACAGGCTTTTCTCTAGTGTGATGTCTTCAGCTTTGTGCTTCTCAATTATTTTGGTTATTCTGGGCCTTTGGTGGATCCATTTGAACTTCAGGATTTCTTTTTCTATTTCTGCAAAAAAAAATGTCATTGGGATTTTGATGAGGATAGCATTGAATCTATAGATGACTTTGGTAGTATGAACATTTTAACAATATTAAGTCTTCTCATCCATGAACACAAACGTCTTTCCATTTATTTTTGTCTTCTAGTTTATTTCAGCACTGTTTGGTAATATTCATTGTGTATGTCTTGCTTTCTTGGTGAAGTTTATCCCTAAGTTTATTCCTGTAAACAAGGAAGAGGGCCTTCTCTAAGAAACCTACTGTGTTGGCACCCTGAATCCAGACTTTCAGCCTCCAAAACTGTAAGAAATAAATGTTCATTTATACCACTCAGCCTGTATTTTTGTTGTTGTTGTTATAGCACTTTGAACCAGCTAAACAGAAGTACTTGTTTTATTTGTTCATGTTTTTATTTAAATATTATCTAAAAACATGATATAATTGAAAAATTACAGAAGGTGAGATGTAATGAGGTTTCACCGCTAATTTATGCAACTAAAGTAACAAGATATCAAACAAACTGTCTAAAAATGAAAGATTGAATAAAGGAAATTCAAAACAGATTATAATATCTGTAAATTCACTGTAGTCAAATTTTTTCACTTTAGGAGATATTTTCTATTCTAATACCCCTAATTGTAAGGTAACCATTTATATGAAATGGAACAAATTTCTCTATTTCAGTTAAATGTTACTTTTATCTATAAAACTGAATTATATTAATAGCACTTCTCTTCATAAAAGTTGACATGAACAAAAAAAGTCTATTTTTCTATCTGTATATGAGAATAAAGAGAATTTTAGCTTATCTATTTTTATTTACTGAACTTTTTCTCATTCCTAAACATATATATACACACATATAAATATATATATGTACATATCTATTTAAATTAGCTATGAAAATAATAGTTTGTGCAAGAGTATTGGGTAGACTTATTTTAAAATAGTCTGTATGTTTAATTCTGTAGTTTAAGGTGGTTATCTGCATAACTTTGAATTTGGATGGAAAAAATAATTCTATAAAACATCAGATTATAAAAGAGAATATACATAATCACCAGTACTTAACACATAAATACTGTTTAGTGATGCAGTATGACATTCTTTTATACAGAACATCTTTTCACCTAGGTTCTTAATACTGTTTATGAAATCTAATATATTACTTTGTAAGTTCTCACACAAGGTGTCAGAATCTTTACATATTTTGCTTTCTTCTTGGGTATTTCTCTATTCATTTTATTTGTGATGAATTTCAAGATTTACTTTAAGACTCTGCTCAAATAAAATTTTCTTTCAAGCTTTTCCAAACTTCGTTGTTGAATTAATCATTTTCTCCTTTCTATTTCCAAAAAGCTTTATACATAATTTCTTTGACTGTAATGAAATATGTGCAGTGTCTAGCCAATAGCAGATCTTAATAATGACAATTATATTTTGTGTTCTTTACTATGGTACTTTTCCAATATTAAATTGTTAAAAGATCTCCACTGCACTACTGTGACTTCTTAATGTCAGTCTTTTTATTTCTAGTGTTCAACTTAATGCCTACAACATAGCTGATTATTCAATAAATGTTTGCTAAAAAAAGTTTGCAAAAAATAATATGTTTACAATGGCACCCCACTCCAGTACTCTTGCCTGGAAAATCCCATGGACGGAGGAGCCTGGTAGGCTGCAGTCCATGAGGTCGCGAAGAGTTGGACACGACTGAGCGACTTCCCTTTCACTTTCCACTTTCATGCATTGGAGAAGGAAATGGCAACCCACTCCAGTGTTCTTGCCTGGAGAATCCCAGGGACGGGGAGCCTGGTGGGCTGCCGTCTATGGGGTCGCACAGAGTTGGACACGACTGAAGCGACAGCAGCAGCAACAGCAGCAGAGTGACAAAAGAAGAAATGTTCAGAAGATGAACCATCTACGTTAAATGACTCCCCATTTGGGGAAGAAATCTGATGCGGAAAAAGATTACATTAAAGATGAGCCTTTTATAAGTATGTGAATAACAAGTATTGGGAAAAAAACTTTTACAAAAATAAAGACTATGAAATTCATATTTTTAACAGCATGAAGTAAGACAATCTGAGTGCTGATTTAGTCAGCTCAGTCCTGTAAAATTTAATTGATATCTATACACATACATACACACACACATACACACACACATACACACACACATACATATCACACTGCGTTGGTGTGATATTTTCAAAGTTGAACAAAATGTTCTTAAAATTTCTACTACTACTTAGGGAAAAACATAAATGTAGAAAACAATAAAGAAAAACAAAGTACATTATTTACATCTTTCTTTTCTATTTATTGGAACACAAGTTTATCTGTGAATCCAAAGAAAATCAGGCATAGACATTTCCCTTAAGTGACATTTTGTATATCTTTGACAGTTCTTTAAGGGAAGTAGGATTACAAGGATTACATTATTTATTCCCACTTCCCAGGTAATAAATAAATTGAATAGCTTCTACCTTAGATAGTTCTATCAAGAATGAGAAGGATTCTCACATGGGGGTTCATCAGAATGTGCAGGCTCTACAGCCATCTGATTACAGTAGCTGAAGCAATCCCTCTAATGCTGCTACTTTCAGATTCTCTTTTATGCCTAGAAGTCTACCCAGTACATTATATGAATTAATCTATTCAAAGCCTACTCACTTAACCCTTTCCCACTCATATATCTTCAGTGCCTTACTATGTAGGTATTTTATTTATGAACAGAAGGTAGATACATGTTTAGCTATATCTTGAATGATATATCAAAATTATTAAAGATAATGTAACCATATGTCTTAACTTGCCCAGAAAGATTCTGATATATATATGCTTGTCAACCTGATGTAATTATTAATAGCACCACTTTTTATTTTCCAAAGTGTCTCAGTCTGGGTAATAAATTATATGGTCACTATCTTTATAGACCTACTGGTGTTTCAGCACTTCTGAAGCACTTCTTAAGTAGTGAGAGAGGCTTCATATATCATGACTTGACTAATTCAGAGTCATTCTTTCTGGTTTAATTCCAAAGATTCCTACTCATATATTTTTGCACCTTGTTACAAAATTAGTAAATCTGAATTAAAATCTGATCATGCCACTCTTCTGCTGATAAAATGTAAAAGGCTCCACAAAATCTACAGGATGGAAGTTAAATCTCTTCTCTGCATGGAAGATATAAATAATCTAATAACATCAAAATGTTTCCTGCTTCTTTCTTAATACTTACCTGTACTTACTGAACTCTAGACCTATTAAGTTTCTTGTGATTTGTCAAGCATGCCTCTTTCTGATGCTGCTGTGATTTTGCTCTTGCTGATCCCTATATCTGAAATTAATTTCAGTTATTTGTCTATATTCTTTCTGATTTTCATCTTTCTCATTCTCATCAATCTAGCTATAAGACTGTCTTTTTTGTTGCGAGTCACGCACCTCCTCCTCCTTAAACATAGTGGCATTAGGTACATATTTCTAACTCTAGTACTTATAATGTGCTCTTCCCTGATAGCTCAGTTGGTAAAAAATCCGCCTGCAATGCCAGACACTCCAGTTTGATTCCTGAGTCAGGAAGATTTGCTGGAGAAGGGATAGGCTACCCACTCCACCATTCTTGGGCTTCCCTGTGGCTCGGCTGGTAAAGGATCTGCCTGCAATACCAGAGACCTGGGTTTGACCCCTGGGCCAGGAAGATCCCCTGGAGAAAGGAAAGGCTACCCACTCCAGTATTGTGGCCTGGAGAATTCCATAAACTGTATGGTCCATGAGGTTGCAATTAGTCAGACACAATCGAGCGACTTTCACACACTTACTCAGTACTTATAATATCCTTTAAATTTAAAACTTAACACTTCTGTTTTTCATTCACAATGGGCAACTTGAAGGACTATATATTATTGTTAGTGTTTTACTTTGCCAGAAATCACTGATATCTCTGACATACCAATTACTTAATAAACAGTTCCAAAGAGTGAATAATTCTCTTCCTCTATTCCACTGATGGAGTTTACCATCTGCTCTGCAGGTGGGCTGCATTTCCAAGCAGCAAGACTCCCAAAATGATGAAAGCCAGCGGTTTCTGTTGGCTTCAGATCTTCCATCAGAAGGAATTGGGTTTCCTAGCAGCACTAGTTCCAGGCAATGGCACCCCACTCCAGTACTCTTGCCTGGAAAATCTCATGAACAGAGGAGCCTGGTAGGCTGCAGTCCATGGGGTCGTGAAGAGTCGGACACGACTGAGCGACTTCACTTTGACTTTTCCCTTTCATGCACTGGAGAAGGAAATGGCAACCCACTCCAGTATTCTTGCCTAGAGAATCCCAGGGATGGGGACCCTGGTGGACTGCCATCTATGGGGTTGCACAGAGTCGAACACGACTGAATCGACTTAGCAGCAGCAGCAGTGCTACATTTCCAGAACTGCATGGCCAGGCAGGAATTTAGTTCTGACTCTGTTCACTCCACGTTACTGAAGGAATCATTAGTATATTTTCCTCTGCTAACTAACGTGCTTAGATTCAGTGGGTTGCCTTGTCTGATTTGAGGTGGTGAGACAAATATGTTACAATGACCATAAGATAATTATTGAAAGTTAAGAAATAAGTGAATGATATTACACAGTTGTATTTGTTTCCTTTAATATGAACTGAAATATTAATAGAAATAGTTTACATACAGAAATAATAGAAATTTTCTTGCAAAATTTCAGGAAAAGATTTATTGATTTTGGAATTGGAAAAACATTTTAAAAAAACAATTAATTGCTTAGGTTTTTGATACTTCTGGGTCTTGGTGGAGGATAAAAAGCTTTTGAAATTCTTGTTTTTCTCTTCATTGATTTTTCTAAGTGAACTTGCAGTACCAGCTCTAACTGTATTTTACACACTCCAATTTTAAATTAAAAAAAAATCTTCAAAAGTCACAAAGCAGTCAGATCTCATAGATTGGAAGGTATGTTTTGAGGTGTTTTGAAACATATATATATTATATATGGAATTCCTAGCTTCTTAGTCATGCAAGATAAAAACCAAAATCAAACATCCTTCTCTCTTGGTTAAAAATATTTTTATCTGTAATAGAAAACTTACAACTAGAATGTAGTTGGTAAACCTGTAAACATTCAGACAGGGAAGCTATGTGCTATCAGTAAAATGGACAGTATGCTGCCCAGCTATGTATAGCGTTTGTGCACGGTCTCATCTCTATAACACGGAACTGTTGGCGCACCCAAAGGAGATAAGAAAACATTTTCACAACTGTCAGAGTCCATGGCCATATAAATAAGGAAACAATTACAAATCACTTTGCAAACAGCCAATAAGAAGGCACTTAGGAGTTTTTAGTTTCTTCCTAATCAACCCCCTTTCCAGACAGTTATTTTCCTGATGCATGTCAAAGCAAATAGTTAAGGGCTGGATAACGGTCATGTTGTAATGATTAACTTTCAGTTTATATATTTTGATACTTACGTAAGTTATTAAGAAACACTAAGTATATTTAAAATTTTATAACCACATGATTGTAGTTTATTTCATAATACTTATAATTTTCTTCAAGAAATGTATACCTATCCAAAATATCATCAATATTATTTTCTCAGTAGACAAGGAACTTGAGTAAAAATAAACAATCTGAAAAAATATGAAGTAGGGAATACAGAGGAGACAGAAACTTTATTGATATCCTCAACTGACTCAAGGCTGGCTTTAGCTATCACTTGTAAGTTTGAGTGCTACACTTTGCTTTTGAGAAACTAACAGCAGATTCTGAAAGTGCTAAAAATAAGAGATGACAAAATCTACAAGAATTGGTGCTAATACTGCGGGCCTGCTTCTTCCATTGTTCTTCAAATCATGGGCTTGGTATCTACACTAGAATCTAGGAATTATTGTTTAATTATTGATAGGGCCAACATGGGGCTCATTGTTAAAATGGCTCATTATTTTGACCTCTCAAACAAAAGATAAAATCACAGTGACCCTTGAGACTTTCCAAATGGTCCAAACGACATTCCTGCTGTTGCCTACCTTCTCAAGGCTATAAGACCAGCAAATTGCAGACCTCAGGGTACATAACTGCAGGACTCAGCTACAGGCTAAAAATTCACCATCCCTTCAGAAATTTTTCATTGGCAGAATATAAGAAAGACACTGTCAGAAAGAGAGGGCACTGGTTCTTCTCAAGGGCTAGTCACCCTCTTGTTTTCCCTCTAATAAATTTCCTTTTCTTGCCTGACTGCCCAGCTCACTCTTTCTCCACACTTGCCTTAAAATTACATTATCTAGCCTTGACATAACACTGACATTAGTGTAACTATCTTGTTTTTCTTCCATTGGCCAACTCCAGCAAAATGTCCTTGAGCTAATGTAAAACAGAGTGTATGATTATACGCTCACATCTATAATAATGATTCTGGTGTTTATCAAGTTAACTTGATTTTTCTAATACTTTATGGAAATTTCCAAACTTTCTCTTTTTGAACTAATTAAGTAGCATGATATATTATTACAAGTTATTATGTTTATGTGGAATTAGTATGTTCTATTCCTCTGTGATTTAAATTCCTAATATTATGGAACAGTATCTGAATTTACACCAATGTATAATAAATGCTTGGCACATTAAAATCTTTCATGTTTGACAAGTTATTCTTGTTGCCAGAATTATTACTGAAGTGGTAGGAAAAATGTGAATCAAATTTTTGAAGACTTTTCTAGGCAGACATTTATTGTATATACTTTGGAACTACATCATATAAGTTTCATAAATGCAACTTTTATAAGTCATGCTAACGTTATGACACACTTGTTTTCCTGTGAGAAACTTATCACTTTCCAATAGGGATTGGATGATAACCAATTATCATTGATTGTTGTGCATGAATCTCCTGGACATATTTCAACTTTTAAAAGAGAAATATAGTTTTATGTATTTGCATATTGCTCCAACTTATTTTTCAAAGTAGTCATGCTATATAATAAGTTAACTATACAGAGATATATTTGAACATTTTATTCATCTCTAGGATTGTAATATATAGCATATACTTTGCAAATGTACATGCTCAACAATAATTTGTTAAATTTTTGGTGGCTTGAAGGAACATGATTTTTAATTTGTATATAGTCGAGAAGCACAACAATTACATAGTTTGATAATATTTTTGTGAGAATTTTATAAGGATGGAATTGTAGGGGGAAATCAGTGGGAGGAAGACATCAAGGAAACCCTTGAAATAATGCAAATGCTCGATGAAGAGAACCTAGACTAGACAGGTTGTCCAGAAATATGAATATGAATTCCCAAAATATGGCAAGGGATTGCCAAGGAATCGGATAGGAAAACCAAAAAGAAGTCTATTAAATGTAAATTAAATATAACAAAAGATTGGCAATTGATATTCCTTTTCTACTCTATGGTAAATTTGAAGAGTATGAAATTTTTCTTGCCTGGAAAATTCCATGGACAGAGGAGCCTGTCTGGCTACAATCCATGGGGTTGCAAAGAGTCAGACATGACTGAATGACTGAGCATGCATGAGCACATGAAGAAGGAAATTTTCTCCATCACCCAAATCATAAACTGTTTGAGTGCAAGGACTTTGTTTTCCCAGATCTATCATCATGCATGTCTTATAATAGTTTCTCACTTATTTTTCAATAAATATATGAATATAAAATTTAAAAATCTATAGAATGTCTCAGGGACAAGAATAGAACTCAGAACAATTATGTTTTAATGTTTGAAAAAATCCTTGAAAAAGCAGCAAAGTACCACTTATATAGGCACAAGGCTTCTATGCCAACAGTGTTAAAAATAGCCTTGTTTATGTACTTGAAAATGTTCAGCAATCAGTATCCAGTGATGGTAGAGCCATTCTTCCTCATTCCTGCTTGGCACATGTCTTATACCTGTGGAGTTATGAGAGAAAAATCAACATTCCAGTTAAATTAGCAGCTGAAATGTAGTTGTTTTGAGGAAACTCAGAATGTTGCACTGTTTCTGCATTTTGAAAATTGCCCATATCTGAATGAGAACAATAAGCAGACATGAAAGATCCCTATACAATCCTCAGCTGATTAATTGACTTAGAGTTTGAGACAGCTGTGCAGGCAAACCGTTTTGCATCTGAATATAGCATTTTATGATACTACATATTCTTGGTAAATAAACCTGAAGAAATGCTACACTTGTGCTCTAAGAATGTTTTCAAGATTCTTAGATGGCAGTTCATTTTGATTAAAATGTATCATCCAAAACTTGAGACAGATTGTTGCCTTGGCATTGTCTCATGTGTTTGGGAAGCATAAAATGCTCAAATGAAGTGTTCCCCAAGTCTTGCAAATGATAATGACAGAAAAGAAGCATCACAAAATTTTGGGAGAAAAATTGGAAGATATTTTGTTGAAAAAAATCAGTACACAAAGTAAAAATGCAATTTTTGTAGTATTGTGATGTTGTTAAAGTAACATTTGCTCAGTAGAGCCTCAAAGTCTCTGCAGTTCACCAAAAGACCACAAAGAATTGAAACAGAGAAGTTTATTACAGGTCCTAAAGGAGGTACACAAAGCACAGTCTGAAAAGTCACAAGTAGAGAGAGTGCAGAGCACCTGTGGATTTTATTAATGTCTGTGTGTAGAGTGCTCTGGGGTTCCTAGGCTAAGGTGGGATTGGTCAGTACAAACCAAAGAGCAAGTTTTGCTAAGCTACCGTGGGACATGCAAGAGGAAGACCCTGGGAAATGGAAGAGACTGCTTATCACAAGGACTACTGTGTGAGTCCTTTTAGGAACTTACATTACTTGTGACTGTGGGCTGTTATCTGGAGGATGTCTGGAGGATGTGCTTGAGGTGGAGACTAGTGTCACTTCAAGGCCCCTGCTAGGCCTCTTGTCTGCAGTAAATGGGTATACTGAGGCAACAACATTATGAAATAATTTAGGTAAACTCTCATAAGTAGGCTTAAGCAAGTAGGTTGAACAAGGGCAAAGTGATGTGGATCTAGAAAGTATGCCTGGGTTCAGGAGTTAACTAGGTTCAGACACCTCCAATGCATTACTTTCCCTTGTGATCTTGACCAAGTTCATTGATCTTTTCTTAAACTTTTGCTTTTTATCATTAGTATCATAAATATACTCACTGTGAAGATTTTATACTAAATAAACAATGTGTTAAGTCTCTGACTTGTGGTCCAAGTATGCCTAACATAATCTCTTAAGCCCCTTAAAAGCATAGAGATTTTTTTTTAGCTAGTTACAGAAAGGGAACCTAGATTCAAAATGTGAGAGGGATTTATGTGAAGGAGGCTATCCATCTTAATGGTAAAATAGCAAATAACTGTATTCTGCCAATAATAGAAATAGTCATGGAAGTAAATTCTTGCATAGAGCATATCCTTGTTGACACCTTGATTTCAGTTTGATAGACAGAGGCAGAGAAATTAGTCAAGCCTCCATGTACATCTGACCTGCCATGCTATGAGATAATAAATAGGTATTGTTTAAAACATCTACCTGTGGTAATTTGTCATGAATCAAGAGAAAACTAACATATCTTTTATAAGTTTCTATTACTGTTAAATTCCCATCTTGTCTGTATTTATCTTTAGATAATCATTTTCCTCTAAACTTTGAAGATGCCGTTTCATTTTGTGTTTTGCTTTTTGGCAGAAATGGGTTTGTTTGTTTGCCTTCTGTTTTAAGAAGTTGAGTTTGGATTTTTTTTTTTTTTTTTGATAAGTGTATGATTTTTATTGACATGATCTTTGACTGGTAGGCATATAGGCTCAAACTCATTCTAGGGGCTAAATTAAAATCTACATTTTCTTACTCTCCTCCCCAACATCTTATTATTTAGATGTCCTCTTTTACATCTTCATGTTCATACTTTTGCTGTCCATTATGGTTATTGTCACTTTCACAGAAGTTTTTTTTTTTTTTTAATCTGTGTACAGGATTAGAGAAGATTTTTCAATATTTCCTTTATGATAGGATAGGCTTGGTGTTGCTGCATTGTTTTAGTTTTTGCTTATCTGAGAAATTCTTTCCCTCTCCTTCTATTCTAAATGATAATCTTTCTGGATAGAGTGTCCTAGATCACAGATATTTCAATTTTATGACTCTGAATATATCTTTATACTGCCATCTGACCTGCAACATTTCTTTAAGGAAATAAGCAGATAGACTTCTGGGGATTCCTTTGTGCTTATTTTTTTGTTTTTCTTTTGCTACCTTTAGAATCTTCTGTTTAAGTTTGCCATTTTTATTATAACATGTCTTGGTGTAGATCTATTTGCATTTATCTTGTTTGGAACTCACTGTGCTTCATTGTGAATCCATGCAGGCAATGTCCTGCCCTCTGTGAGTGTGGAGCACAGGGGAAGAATGCTACAGTATGGGTCCTGTCTCTCCCCTTGTGCATCCCCAAGAAAACGGCAACTAGGCTCTAAGGCTGTCCAGTCTTCCTCTGCATACATCCTCAGTTGCAGCCACACTTCCGCTTGGGAATTTCTGTCACAACACATATAAATAGCTGTAATTTCCCTGGTGCCTCAGATGGTGAAGCGTTTACCTGCAATGTGGGAGACTTCAGTTCAGTCCCTGAGTAAGGAAGATCCCCTGGAGAAGGAAATGGCACCCCACTCCAGTACTCTTGCTTGGAAAATCCCATGGATGGAGGAGCCTAGTAGGCTACAATCTATGGGGTCGCAAAGAGTCGGACACGACTGAGCGACTTCACTTCACTTCACTTCATTGTCTCTAAATGCTGACGTTTTAAAGGAAGGGGAGTTTTCAAACTGAACTTAGTTTCAAGGTCATTTCCAAGGTTTTGTTTATTGTTCATTATCCAGGCAAAATAAATGAAGGATCAGATCAGTAGCGATTGGTATGCATCTAAAAATCTATGCTATTATATTTACTTTTGGTATGTGAGGGCATCATGTGTTTTTTTTTTTTTTTTTTTTTGCATCTCTATGATAATTTTATAAAAACTATTTTCTTAAATATTGTTTCAATAATTTCTATATTGTTTCCACATGGAGAGTTTTTCAAGACACCCAGTCTTCTGAGCAGATATATAAGTAGAAAATGTCTTGAATATGATTTAATTTGTAAGGTATGTAATGCAGAAGCAATGAAGACAGTGAACATAATGAATAGCAGTCACATTTGCATTTTTGCTATCCTTTCAGTAGTGTGGGGAGTAAATTGAAAGATGTAGGACACTAAGGCAAGAATGAAAGCCTCAGCTAGAAAAACAGCATTATCAACAGAAAAGAAAGGAAGATACAAGAGAATCTTGAGTGCTAAACCCAACAAGAATTTGTAAATTGCTGGACTTAAAGAGAAAAGGAGGTAGTTAGATTTTATATAATTACTTGTATTAAAAGTTTGATAGATTTTCTTCTAACCAACACAAAAAGGATTCAGAGAGAGGTAGACTGAGGGATAGTAGTGACACAGAAGTAACTGTTTTAGTAGGAATGTTTTGAGATTAGTTGCATGGAGACAGAACAGTTCAACTAGACATTGGCATTGCTGATTTGAAACTCAGAAGAGATTATAGCTGGAGATATATGTATTAAAAAAAAAAGAAAACTATAAACAAAAGAAAACTTAGTTTTATTACTGGGTAATATTAAACAAGCAGAGTTTATAGCAAACAGAGAAGAGGGAAATCATAGGTCAGATCAGTTAATTGTTATATTGCAGAACAGGGATTAGAATTGGGGAAAATGACAGCTTTCAATAATATGCTCATTTCATTTCTGCCTACTAGTTTCTCTTTTTCTAAATGCCATTGATAAAGGAGAAAAGCCAAATTCCCTACATTGTTACGTCACTTATTGTTGTTCAGTCACTCAGTCGTGTATGACTCTTTGTGACTTAAGGGACTGCAGCACGCCAGGCTTCCCTGTTTTTCATCATCTCCCAGAGCTTGCTCAAACTCATATTCATTGAGTCAGTGATGCCATCCAATCATCTCATCCTCTGTCATCCCCTTCTCCTCCTGCCTTCAATCTTTCCCAGGATCAGGGTCTTTTCTAATGAGTCAGCTCTTTGCATCAGGTGGCCAAAGTATTGGAGCTTCAGCTTCAGCATCAGTCCTTTCAATGAATATTCAGGGTTGATTTCCTTTAGGATTGACTGGTTGGATCTCCTTGTATTCCAAGGGACTCTTAAGAGTCTTCTCCAACACCACATATGAAAACATTGCTTCTTCGGTGCTCAGCCTTCTTTATTATCCAAATCTCACATCCATACATAACTACTGAAAAAAAAAAAATAGATTGGACTATAATGACCTTTGCTGGCAAAGTGACATCTCTGTTTTTTAACATGCTCTTTCAGTTTTTCATAGTTTTTCTTCCAAAGAGAAAGTGTATTTTAATTTCATGGCTGCAGTCACCATCCTCAGTGATTGCAGAGCCAAGGAAAATAAAGCCTGTCACTGTTTCCAGTGTTTCCCTATCTATTTGCCATGAAGTGATGGGGCTGGATGCCATGTTCTGTGTTTTTGAATGTTAAGTTTTAAGCCAGCATTTTTAGTCTCCTCTTTCACCTTCATCAAGAGGCTCTTTAGTTTCTCTTCCCTTTCTTCCCGAAAGCAGTGTCATCTATGTATCTGAGGTCATTGATATTTCTGCCAGCAATCTTGATTCCAACTTGTGCTTCATCCAGCCTGGCATTTTTCATGTGTACTCTGCATATAAGTTAAATAAGCAGGGTGATATCATCAATATTCAGCCTTGATGTACTCCTTTCCTGGTTTAGAACCAGTCCAATGGCCCATGTCCAATATTAACTCTTCCTTCTTCACCTATACACAGGTTTCCCAGGAAGCAGGAGAGATGATCTGATATCCCCATCTCTTTAAGAATTTTCTACAGTTTGTGGTGGTCCATCATGTCAAAGGCTTTAGCATAGTCAATGAAGCAGAAGTAGATGATTTTTCTGGAATTATCTTGCTTTTCCTATGATCCAATGGATATTGGCATTTTGATCTCTCATTCTTCTGCATTTTTAAAAATCCACCTTGACCAATTGAAGTTCTTGGTTCATGCACTCTTAAAAACTTGCTTGGAGAATTTTGAGCATTACTTTCCTACCATGTGAAAAGATTGCAGTTGTGCTTTAGCTTGAACATTCTTTGGAATGGCCCTACTTTGTGATTGGAATGAAAACTGACCTTTTCCAGTCCTGTGGTCATTGCTGAGTTTTCCAAATTTTCTTGCATACTAAGTGTACCACTTTAACAGTGTCATCTTTTAGGATGTGAAATAGTTCAGATGCAATTCCATCACCTCCATTAGCTTTATTTGTAGTGATGCTTCCTAAGGCCCACTTGACTTCCTACTCTAGGATGTCTGGCTCGAGGTGAGGAATCACACCATTTTGGTTTTCTGGGTCATTAAGATTTTTTTTTTTTGTATAGTTATTCTGTGTTATCTAGGCAGCTCATCTTTTTTTAATATATATAAATTTATTTATTTATTTATTTATTTTTAAAATTACAATACTGTATTTGTTTTGCCATACATTGACACGAATCAGCCATAAGTGAACACAATCTCCCAATGCCGAAGCCCCCCCCACCTCCCACCCCACATCCTCTACTTGAATCATCCTGTGCATCAGCCCCATGCATCCTGCATCCTACACTGAACATAGATTGGCGCTTCGTTTCTTACAGGAAAATATACATGTTTCATTGCCATTCTCCCAAACCATCCCACCCTTTCCCTCTCCCTCAGAGTCCAAAAGTCCAGTCTATAACTCTGTGTCTCTTGTTGTCTCACATATAGGGTCATCACCACTTTCTTCTAAATTCCATATATATGTGTCAGTATACTGTATTGATGTTTTTCTTTCTGGCTTACTTCACTCTGTATAATCGGTTCCAATTTCATCCATCTCATTAGAACTGAGTCAAATTTATTCTTTTTAAGGGCTGAGTAGTATTCCATAGTGTATATGTACCACAGCTTTCTTATCCATTCATCTGCTGATGGACATCTAGGTTGTTTCCATGTCCTGGCTATTATAAACAGTGCTGCAATGAACATTGGGGTACATGTGTCTCTTTCAATTCTGTTTTCCTCGGTGTGTATGCCCAGCAGTGGGATTGCTGGGTCATAAGGCAGTTCTATTTGCAATTTTTTAAGGAATCTCCACACTGTTTTCCATTATGGCTGTACTAGTTTGCATTCCCACCAGCAGTGTAAGAGGGTTCCCATTTCTCCACATCCTCTCCAGCATTTATTGCTTGTAGACTTTTGGATCGCAGCCATTCTGACTGGTGTGAAATGGTACCTCATTGTAGTCTTGATTTGCATTTCTCTGATAATGAGTGATGTTGAACATCTTTTCATGTGTTTGTTAGCCATCCGTATGTCTTCTTTGGAGAAATGCCTATTTAGTTCTTTGGCCCATTTTTTTATTGGATCATTTATTTTTCTGGAGTTGAGCTGCATAAGTTGCTTATATATCTTTGAGATTAGTTGTTTGTCAGTTGTTTCATTTGCTATTGTTTTCTCCCCTTCAGAAGGCTGTCTTTTCACCTTGCTTGTAGTTTCCTTTGTTGTGCAGAAGCTTTTACTTTTAATTAGATCCCATTTGTTTATCTTTGCTTTTATTTCCAGTATACTGGGAGTTGGATCATAGAGGATCCTGCTGTGATTTATGTCGGAGAGTGTTTTGCCTATGTTCTCCTCTAGGAGTTTTATAGTTTCTGGTCTTACATTTAGATCTTTAATCCATTTTGAGTTTATTTTTGTGTATGGTGTTAGAAAGGAGTCTAGTTTCATTCTTTTACAAGTGGTTGACCAGTTTTCCCAGCACCACCTGTTAAAGAGACTGTCTTTACTCCATTGTATATTCTTGCCTCCTTTGTCGAAGATAAGGTGTCCATAGGTGTGTGGGTTAATCTCAGGGCTTTCTATTTTGTTCCATTGATCTATATTTCTGTCTTGTGCCAGTACCATACTGTCTTAATGACTGTGGCTTTGTAGTAGAGCCTGAAGTCAGGCAAGTTGATTCCTCCAGTTCCATTTTTCTTTCTCAAGATTGCTTTGGCTATTCGAGGCTTTTTGTATTTCCATACAAATCTTGAAATTATTGTTCTAGTTCTGTGAAAAATACCACTGGTAGCTTGATAGGGATTGCACTGAATCTGTAGATTGCTTTGGGTAGTATACTCATTTTCACTATATTGATTCTTCCAGATCCATGAACATGGTATATTTCTCCATCTATTAGTGTCCTCTTTGATTTCTTTCATCAGTGTTTAGTAGTTTTCGATATATAGGTCTTTAGTTTCTTTAGGTAGGGATATCCCTAAGTATTTTATTCTTTTCGTTGCAATGGTGAATGGAATTGTTTCCTTAACTTCTTTTTCTACTTTCTCATTGTTAGTGTATAGGAATGCAAGGGATTTCTGAGTGTTGATTTTATATCCTGCAACTTTACTATATTCATTGATTAGCTCTAGTAGTTTTCTGGTCGAGTCTTTAGGATTTTCTATGTAGAGGATCATGTCTTCTGCAAACAGTGAGAGTTTTCCTTCTTCTTTTCCAATTTGGATTCCTTGTATTTCTTTTTCTGCTCTGATTGCTGTGGCCAAAACTTCCAGTACGATGTTGAAGAGTAGTGGTGAAAGTGGACACCCTTGTCTTGTTCCTGACTTTAGGGAAATGGTTTCAATTTTTCGCCATTGAGGATAATGTTAGCTGTGGGTTTGTCATATATAGTTTTTATTATGTTGAGGTATGTTCCTTCTATTCCTGTTTCTGGAGAGTTTTTATCATAAATGGATGCTGAATTTTGTCAAAGGCTTTTTCTGCATCTATTGAGATAATCATATGATTTTTATTTCTCAGTTTGTTAATGTGATGAATTACATTGATTGACTTGCGGATATTGAAGAATCCTTGCATCCCTGGGATAAAGCCCACTTGGTCATGGTGTATGATCTTTTTAATGTGTTGCTGGATTCTGATTGCTAGGATTCTGTTGAGGATTTTTGCATCTATGTTCATCAGTGATATTGGCCTGTAGTTTTCTTTTTTGTGGTGTCTCTGTCAGATTTTGGTATTAGGGTGATGGTGGCCTCATAGAATGAGTTTGGAAGTTTACCTTCCTCTGCAATTTTCTGGAATAGCTTCAGTAAGATAGGTGTTAGCTCTTCTCGAAATTTTTGGTAGAATTCAGCTGTGAAGCCGTCTGGACCTGGGCTTTTGTTTGCTGGAAGATTTCTGATTACAGTTTCAATTTCCGTGCTTGTGATGGGTCTGTTAAGATTTTCTATTTCTTCCTGGTTCAGTTTTGGAAAATTTTACTTTTCTAAGAATTTGTCCATTTCTTCCAAGTTGTCCATTTTATTGGCATATAATTGCTGATAGTAGTCTCTTATGATTCTTTGTATTTCTGTGTTGTCTGTCGTGATCTCTCCATTTTCATTTCTAATTTTATTGATTTGATTTTTTTCTCTTTGTTTCTTGATGAGCCTGGCTAATGGTTTGTCAATTTTATTTATCCTTTCAAAGAACTAGCTTTTTGCTTTGTTGATTTTTGCTATGGTCTCTTGTTTCTTTTGCATTTATTTCTGCCCTAATTTTTAGGATTTCTTTCCTTCTACTAACTCTGGGGTTCTCTATTTCTTCCTTTTCTAGTTGCTTTAGGTGTAGAGTTAGGTTATTTATTTGATTTTTTTCTTGTTTCTTGAGGTATGCCTATATTGCTATGAACTTTCCTCATAGGACTGCTTTTAAAGTGTCCCAAAGGTTCTGTGCTGTTGTGTTTTCATTTTCATTCGTTTCGATGCATATTTTGATTTCTTTTTGATTTCATCTGTGATTTGTTGATTATTCAGTAGGGTGTTGTTCAGCCTCCAAATGTTGGAAATTTTAATAGTTTTTCTCCTATAATTGAGATCTAACCTTAGTGCATTATGGTCAGAGAAGATGCTTGGAATAATTTCAATTTTTTTGAATTTATCAAGGTTAGATTTATGACCCAGAATGTGATCTATCCTGGAAAAGGTTCCGTGTGCACTTGAGTAAAAGGTGAAATTCATTGTTTTGGGGGTGAAATGTCCTATAGATATCAATTAGGTCTAACCGGTCAATTGTATCATTTAACGTTTGCATTTCTTTGTTAATTTTCTGCTTAGTTGATCTGTCCATAGGTGTGAGTGGGGTATTAAAGTCTCCCACTATTATTGTGTTATTATTAATTTCCCCTTTCATGCTTGTTAGCAATTGTCTTACATATTGCGGTGCTCCTATGTTGGGTGCATATATATTTATAATTGTTATATCTTCTTCTTGGATTGATCCTTTAATCATTATGTAGTGGCCTTCTTTGTCCCTTTTCACAGCCTTTGTTTTAAAGTCTATTTTATCGGATATGAGTATTGCTACTCCTGCTTTCTTTTGGTCTTTATTTGCATGGAACATCTTTTTCCAGCCCTTCACTTTCAGTCTGTATGTGTCCGTTGTTTTGAGGTGGGTCTCTTGTAGGCAGCATATATAGGGATCTTGTTTTTGTATCCATTCAGCCAGTCTTTGCCTTTTGGTTGGGGCATTCAACCCATTTACATTTAAGGTAATTATTGATAAGTATGCTCCTGTTGCCATTTACTTTATTGTTTTGGGTTCGGGTTTATACGTCCTTTTGTGTTTCCTTTCTAAAGTCTATCCTTTAGTATTTGTTGGAGAGCTGGTTTGGTGGTGCTGAATTCTCTCAGCTTTTGCTTGTCTGTAAAGCTTTTGATTTCTCCTTCATATTTGAATGAGATCCTTGCTGGGTACAGTAGTCTTGGCTGAAGGTTATTATCTTTCATCACTTTAAGTATGTCTTGCCATTCCCTCCTGGCCTGAAGAGTTTCTATTGAAAGATCTGCAGTTATTCTTATGGGGATCCCCTTGTGTGTTATTTGTTGTTTTTCCCTTGCTGCTTTTAGTAATTGTTCTTTGTGTTTGGTCTTTGTTAGTTTGATTAGCATATGTCTTGGGGTGTTCCGCCTTGGGTTTATCCTGTTTGGCACTCTCTGGGTTTCTTGGACTTGGGTGATTATTTCCTTCCCCATTTTAGGGAAGTTTTCAACTATTATCTCCTCAAGTATTTTCTCATGGTCTTTCTTTTTGTCTTCTTCTTCTGGGACTCCTATAATTCGAATGTTGGAGCGTTTCATATTGTCTTGGAGGTCTCTGAGGTTGTCTTCATTTCTTTTAATTTGCCTTTCTTTTTCCCTCGCTGATTCATTTATTTCTACCATTCTATCTTCTATTTCACTAATCCTATCTTCTGCCTCCGATATTCTACTATTTGTAGCCTCCAGAGTGTTTCTGATCTCATTTGTTGCATTATTCATTATATGTTGACTCTCTTTTATATCTTCTAGGTCCTTGTTAAACCTTTCTTGCATCTTCTCAATCCTTGACCCCAGGCTATTTATCTGTGACTCCACTTTGATTTCAAGATTTTGGATCATTTTCACTGTCAGTATTTGGAATTCTTTCTCAGGTAGATTCCCTATCTCTTCCTCTTTTGTTTGGTTTGGTGGGCATGTCTCCTGTTCCTTTACCTGCTGGGTATTCCTCTGTCTCTTCATCCTGGTTATATTTCTGAGTTTGGGGTGGCTTTTCTATATTCTGGGAATTTGTGGAGTTCTCTTTATTATAGAGTTTCCTCTCTGTGTGTGGGGTTATATCAGTGGCTTGTCAAAGTTTCTTGATCAGGGAGGCTTGTGTTGGAGTTCTGGTGGGTGGATCTGGATTTCCTCTCTCTGGAGTGCTGTGACGTGTGAAGTAGTGGGTTATGCGATGTCAGTGGTTTTGGAGTATTTTGAGTTGCCTGTGTATTGAAGCTCAGGGGCTTGTTCTTGTGTTGCTGGAGAATTTGCGTGGTATGTCTTGCTCTGGAGCTTGTTGGCCCTTGGGCAGTGCTCAATTTCAGTATAGGTATGAAGGCGTTTGATGAGCTCTAATTGGATAATGTTCCCTGTATTCAGAAATACTTTGATGATCTCAGGATTTGGAATTACGCCTCCTGATTCTGGTTTTCAGATTTATTTTTAGAATAGCCTCATGATTTCTCCATCTATTCAGCACTAATGTTAAAACATCTAGGTTAATGATAGGTTAATGATGATAGGTTTCTCCACCTTGAGGGTCGTCCCTAGAGGATCGGTGAGTTACTTGGAGGAGAGAAGAGGGAGGGAGTAGTTAGAGGTGAGTGGAATGGGATGAGGTGGAATCATAAGAGGGAAAAGCAAGTTAGCCCGTAACCACTTTCTTGTGTGCGCTCCGAAGTCTGGACCGCTCAGAGGTGGTCACAGAGTTATACATGGAAGAGGAGAGGAAGGAAGTAGATAGAGCTGGACAGGAGGATAAAAGAGGCAGATGGGAAGGAGGGATACAAATCCGGTCAGTGACCAGTTCCCTTAGAGTTCTCCTCCTTCTGGAACGCACAGAGGTTCATAGGGTTGGGTAGAGAGGGGGAGGGGGAGGGAGGAGACAAAAGCCACCTGGTGGCGAAAAGGGAGATTCCAGAGGTGGAGAGAGTGGTCAAGCCAGTAGTCTTGCACTCATGTAAAACTGGGTACTGAGGATTAGGTTTTTAAAAGTACAAAATTGGCAACAAATACCAAAATGCCAAGATTAAAAATCTGGAGTATAGATTGGATTTTCAAAGATAGATTATTGAAGAGAAGATGAAGAAGTAGAGAGAAATTAAAAAAAAAATCGTGAAAAAGAAAAAAAGAAAAAAAAAGTAAAATATAATAAAAGACTCCAGAATTATTAAAATACAACTTTCTTCACCAATAAGACTATATACGGTGTTTGCCTAAATGATAGGGTTTTTTTTTTTAAGTAATATTAGGTTCTAAAAATAATAACTAGAAATATAGAAGACTTAAAAATTTAAGGAAGTTTAGGGGAAAAAAGGATGAAAAAGAAAAGGATAAACAAATTTAAAAAGGAAAAAAATAATTTTTAAAGAAGGAAAACAAAATTCTTAAAAAGAAAAAAAAATCACGCTTCCACATCATCCCCCCCAAAAAAAAAAAAAATTTTTTCTTTTTGATCATAAAAGTAGAAATGGCGTATCTGATGCTTTCTCTGTTGTTGAGGACTGTGTGGGGTCACTACCAGGGCAGTTCCCTCTGTTTGACTTCCTCTGGTCTCTTCCGTGTCTGATTTCTGTCTTGCCACAGGGAGGGTGGTGATGAGCTCTGCACTGGGCTTGCCACTTCCAAATCCGCGGGATAACCGTGTGGGGCCTGCCCTATGTTTCATGCAATTCCCGGTTTAAGCCGCTCAGGATTGGTGCTCAGGAAGTCCCCTCCGGGTGCCAGGTTTGGTTCCAAGTCCAAGTGGCTAGGGAGTTTGGCGCGGACTATTGTTGCAGAAGTCTCAATAAAGAAGCTTGCTTGCAATTTGGTAGGTAATATCTCTCTTGAGCTGTGACTGCCCTCTTCCAGCGCTTAAGGCTCTGGCTGCCCGTCGCTGGTGGGGGATGGTCTGCAGCCGGCTATTTCCGATCCGTCCTTTGTTCTGTGCGAGGGCCTGTCAGTGTCTTATGTTCGAGCGTTTTGCGTGTTAGGTACCCCCAGTCTGGTTTGTTAGTCCAGGATAAATCGTTCTATCCACGCGCGGACCCGATTCTGGCCCTGTTATGCCCCGATTCTCGAGAAAAGCCCTGCAGTCTACGTCTCCCGCTGCCCAATTCTTAGAAAGCACTGTCTCGGGCGCTCCTCCCTGCCCAACCCCCACTGCTGTCCGACGCAGGCATTTGCGCTGCTTGTCCGCTGGGTGTTATACTGTTGAATTCGTAATCTGTTGGTTTTAATTATTTATTTATTCTTCCTTCCTGTTATGTTGCCCTCTGTGCTTCCAGGGCTCGCCCCATGCACAGCTGTGAGAAAGTTCCCCAATTTTAGGGAACCTCTCTCTTTAAGAGTCTCTTCCTGGGACGGGATTCCCTTCCCGTGCCGGGATTCCCTTCCCGTGCGGGGTTCCCTCCCTACCTCCTTTGTCTATAACTTCGTTCTTTAAAATAAAATAAAATATTTCCTACCTGGCTTTGAAGCCAATGATCTGCTTTGCTGGATGCCTGATGTCCTCTGCCAGCGGTCAGAAGTTATTTTGTGGTATTTGCTCAGCGTTGAAATGTTCTTTTGATGAGGCAGAGAGGGAGAAAGTGTTCTCCCAATCCTATTCCTCCGCCATCTTTTTTCCTCCTCCTAGGCAGCTCATCTTAATATCTTCTGAACCTGTTAGGTCCATACAGTTTCTATCCTTTATTGTACCCATCTTTGCATGATATGTTCCCTTGGTATCTCTAATGTTCTTGAAAAGATCTCTAGTCTTTCCAATTCTATTGTTTTCCTCTATTTCTTTGCATTGATCACGTAGGAAGCCTTTCTTATCCTTCCTTGCTATTCTTTGGAACTCTGCATTCAGATGGCTATATCTCTCCTTTTCTCCTCTGCCTTTAGCTTTTTTTTTTTTTTTCCTCAGCAATGTGTAAGGCCTCCTAAGAAAAGTAGTTTTCCTTTTTGCATTTCTTTTTCTTGAGGTTGGTCTTGATCCCTGCCTTCTGTACAATATTCTGAACATCCATCCATAGTTCTTCAGGCACTTTATCTATCAGATCTAATCCCATGAATCTATTTGTCACTTCCACTATATAATTGTAAGGGGTTTGATTTCAGTTATACCAGACCACCTGACCTGCTTCTAGAGAAACCTATATGCAGGTCAGGAAGTAACAGTTAGAACTGGACATGGAATAACATACTGGTTCCAAATAGGAAAAGGAGTACGTCAAGGCTGTATATTATCACCCAGCTTATTTAACTTCTATTCAGAGTACATCATGAGAAATGCTGGGCTGGAAGAAACACAAGCTGGCATTAAGATTGCCAGGGGAAATATCAATAACCTCAGATATGCAGATGACACCACCTTTATGGCAGAAAGTGAAGAGGACCTAAAAGCCTCTTGATGAAATTGAAAGAGGAGAGCGAAAAAGTTGGCTTAAGCTCAACATTCAGAAAATGAAGATCATGGCATCTGGTCCCATCACTTCATGGCAAATAGATGGGGAAACAGTGGAAACAATGTCAGACTTTATATTTTGGGGCTCCAGAATCACTGCAAATGGTGATTGCAGCCATGAAGTTAAAAGATGCTACCAACCTAGTAGCATATTCAAAAGCAGAGACATTACTATGCCAACAAAGATCCACCTAGTCAAGGCTATGGTTTTTCCAGTAGTCATGTATGGATGTGAGAGTTGGCCTGTGAAGAAAGCTGAGCACCAAAGAATTGATACTTTTGAACTGTGGTGTCGGAGAAGACTCTTGAGAGTCCCTTTGACTATAAGGAAATCCAACCAGTCCATTCTAAAGCAGATCAGCCCTGGATGTTCTTTGGAAGGAATGATGCTAAAGCTGAAACTCCAGTACTTTGGCCACCTCATGTGAAGAGTTGACTCATTGGAAGAGACTCTGATTCTGGGAGGGATTAGAAGCAGGAGGAGAAGGGGACGACAGAGAATGAGATGCCTGGATGGCATCACCGACTCAATGGACGTGAGTTTGAGTGAACTCCAGGAGTTGGTGATGGACTGGGTGGCCTGGTGTGCTGCAATTCATGGGGTCACAAATCAGATACTACTGAGCGACTGAACTGAACTGATACCTGAGTGGCCTTAGTAGTTTTCCCTACTTTCTTTAATTTAAGCCTGATATTTGCAATAAGAAGTTTATGATCTGTGCCACACTCAGCTCCCAGTCTTGTTTTTGCTGACTATATAGAGCTTCTCCATCTTTGGCTGCAAAGAATGTAATCAACTCATTTCAGTATTGACTGTCTAGTGATGTCAAAGTGTGGGATCATGTCTTGTATCCTTCAAAGAAGGTGTTTACTATGACCAGTGCATTCTCTTGGCAAAACTTTTAGCTTTTGCCCTGCTTCATTTTGTATTCCAAGGCCAAACTTGTCTGTTTCTCCAGGTATCTCTTGACTTCCTACTTTTGCATTCCAGTCCCCTATGATGAAAAGGACATCTTTTTTTGGTGTTAGTTCTAGAAGGTCTTATAGGTCTTTATAGAACTCTTCAACTTCAACTTCTTCAGCATTACTATTTGGGGCATAGACTTGGATTACTGTGATATTGAATAGTTTGCCTTGGAAATGAACAGAGATCGTTCTGTCGTTTTTGAGATTTTACTCAATACTGTGTTTTTTAATTGAATAAAAACATATTCCACAATTTAATTTCAAAATATTACTGTACTTCTTGGGAAAAATATAAGGTTGTCGGTTTTAAAAGTTGCAACCTGATCTCCCTTAAGAACATTTTATTTTTTTAATACTTTTAAAAAAATTTTATTTTTACTTTATTCTATGTTACAATACTGTATTGGTTTTGCCATACATTGACATGAATCAGCCACAGGTGTACACAATCTCCCAATGCCAAAGCTCCCTCCCACCTCCCATCCCATATCATCTCTCAGGATCATCCCCGTGCACCAGCCCCAAGCATCCTGTATACTGTATCAAACATAGACTGGCACTTCGTTTCTTACATGATAGTATACACGTTTCAATGCCATTCTCCCAAATCATCCCACCCTCTCCCTCTCCCCTCAGAGGCCAAAAGTCTGTTCTATACCTCTTGTCTCTTTAGTTGTCTCACATATGGGGTCATCATTACTATCTTTCTAAATTCCATATATATGTGTCAGTATACTGTATTGGTTTTTTTCTTTCTGGATTACTTCACTCTGTATAATTGGCTCCAGTTTCATCCATTTCATTAGAATTGAGTCAAATTTATTCTTTTTAAGGGCTGAGTAATACTCCATTGTGTATATGTACCACTGCTTTCTTATCCATTCATCTGCTGATGGACATCTAGGTTGTTTCTATGTCCTGGCTATTATAAACAACGCTGCAATGAACATTGGGGTACATGTGTCTCTTTCAATTCTGGTTTCCTCAGTGTGTATGCCCAGCAGTGGGATTGCTGGGTCATAAGGCAGTTCTATTTGCAATTTTTAAAGGAATCTCCACACTGTTTTCCATAGTGGCTGTACTAGTTTGCATTCCCACCAGCATTTTAAGAGGGTTCCCTTTTTTCCACATCCTCTCCAGCATTTATTGCTTGTAGACTTTTGGATCGCAGCCATTCTGACTGGTGTGAAATGGTACCTCATTGTGGTCTTGATTTGCATTTCTCTGATAATGAGTGATGTTGAGCATCTTCTCATGTGTTTGTTAGCCATCCATATGTCTTCTTTGGAGAAATGCCTATTTAGTTCTTTGGCCCATTTTTTTGATTGGATCATTTATTTTTCTGGAGCTGAGCTATATAAGTTGCTTGTATATTTTTGAGATTAGTTGTTTGTCAGTTGTTTCATTTGCTATTGTTTTCTCCCATTCAGAAAACTGTCTTTTCACCTTACTTATAGTTTCTTTGGTTGTGCAGAAGCTTTTAATTTTAATTAGATCCCATTTGTTTATTTTTGCTTTTATTTCCAGTATTCTGGGAGGTGGATCATAGTGGATCCTGCTGTGATTTTTGTCGGAGAGTGTTTTGCCTATGATCTCGTCTAGGAGTTTTATAGTTTCTGGTCTTACATTTAGATCTTTAATCCGTTTTGAGTTTATTTTCGTGTGTGGTGTTAGGAAGTGATCTAGTTTCATTCTTTTACAAGTGATTGACCAGTTTTCCCAGCACCACCTGTTAAAGAGACTGTCTTTACTCCATTGTATATTCTTGCCTCCTTTGTCGAAGATAAGGCGTCCATAGGTGTGTGGGTTTATCTCAGGGCTTTCTGTTTTGTTCCATTGATCTATATTTCTGTCTTTGTGCCAGTATCATACTGTCTTAATGACTGTGGAAGAACATTTTATACCTAAATAATCTTTGGAAATGTTATCAACCTGATTAATCAGATGGTTAGTTTTTTTTTTTTTTCTCACACTGAAATCAAATTGTACATTTCTGTGGATAGTTGTATTTGATTTCAGTTATATACATGAATATATATATATATTTATATATATAAATGTATATGTGCATATATATATATATATATACATATACACCAAATATAGAATGTTTTTCATAGAAACACTTTGATTTCATGCTTGTTATAAGTTCTGTGACACAGAATTGCAGGAGATTTTGCACAAGAAGCAGAATAATTCACCCAAGTGTTAAAAATACACTGAAGGCATATTTCCCATCCATAATTCATTAGAAATAGTATTCAGAAAATATTGACACTATAAAATGAGGTAAATATCATAACGTTATGTTAAAACTGTAGGTGACCTATTTCAGATAGCAATATCAAGGATTTCTCTTATAACATATGTTTTGTTTTGTTTTATGGTACACCTTATTTGCAGTATTGCTTGGAGAATATTTTTGGATAAAAGTGTAAAAGCTTCCTTCTGCTGTGGTCTCCAAATCTTCTTTGTATGCACCCTTTGTGAAATCTTAACTATTCACATATTTTCACAAAATAGCTTCCTCTACTTATGATGTTCCAACTGAAGATATTTTATACTGATGAATGAAAGCTTCTGTCATGAGTAACAATGCTCAACTTACTATAAACAATGTGGTGAAGAAATACCTGTATGTATCATTTTAAACTATGAACAGTTGAATTTACAAATGTCTTTTACCAAACAAATCTTTTATCACTACATACTGTTTTGGTCTTCAATATGATTTGGTGGTATATTTCTGATTTGCTCTGTAGTTGGTTAGAATTAATTTCTGTTTAGTAACTACAATGAGTTTATTAAGAAGGAGATCCTTGAGAGAAAGACGAGAGTACAAGTTTCATATTTGATTCCAAGTACACTGTTAGATGAAATTAAAAGACACTTACTCCTTGAAAGAAAAGTTATGACCAACCTAGATATCATATTGAAAAGCTGAGACATTATTTTGCCAACAAAGGTCCGTCTAGTCAAGGCTATGTTTTTTCCTGTAGTCATGTATGGATGCGAGAATTGGACTGTGAAGAAGGTTGAGCACCGAAGAACTGATGCTTTTGAACTGTGGTGTTAGAGAAGACTCTTGAGAGTCCCTTGAACTGCAAGGAGATCCAACCAGTCCATTATAGAGGAGATCAGCCCTGGGATTTCTTTGGAAGGAATGATGCTACAGCTGAAACTCCAGTACTTTGGCCACCTCATGTGAAGTGTTAACTCACTGGAAAAGACTCTGATTCTGGGAGGGATTGGGGGCAAGACAAGAAGGGGATGACAGAGGATGAGATGGCTGGATGGCATCACTGACTCGATGGACATGAATTTGGGTGATCTCCGGGAGATGGCGATGGACAGGGAGGCCTGGCATGCTATGATTCATGGGGTCACAAAGAGTCAGACACGACTGAGTGACTGAACTGAACTGAACACTGCACTGATATGTGTAAATAAAACAGACCAGGAGAGTAGTCAATAAAGGGTGATTATCAAATCAGTTACCACTAGGGAAAAACAAAAAAACTCAATTCAGCTTTGAAATTCTGGGAAACAGTAAAGAACATGTCCTAAAGTAAGCAGAAGTAGAGAACATGTGGGGATCTGTCTATATCAGACAACTCTCCTTCTGTCATATGTTGAGATATGCTTCCAAAAGAAATTTCAAATTCCTGCACTTCCAGGTTGCCCTGCTCTGGTTTAGTGTGCACCTTCAACACTCGGTTGGAGAGTCTCAGGTTTTCTAATAATCCTCATGATTATGTAAGGGTGAATGATGAGATGATCTGGACAAGATACTCTCAGTATTTCCTGTATGTGCATGATTGCAAGTACATCTGTGCATCTTTTTTATTAAACAGTCACTCATTTTGAAATTTTATAAATCAAGAATAAAAATCAATGCTATCAGTGATTGCTGTAACAACCAAAAAAATCCATCAAAACTATACCTTAATAAATAGACATAAAGTTTAAGAAGAGGATGACAGAGGGGAGATGGCTGGAAGACATCATCGACTCAATGGATATGAGTTTGAGCAAACTCTGGGAGATAATGAAGGACAGGGAAGCCTGGTATGTTGCAGTCCATGGGGTTGCAAAGAGTCAGACATAACTGAGTGACTGAACAACAATACTTCACTACTCACTACTGGAGTAGGGATAGGCTACCCACTCCAGTATTCTTGGGTTTTCCTTGTAACTCAGCTGGTAAAGTATCTGCTTGCAATGTGGAAGACCTGGTTTCAGTTCCTGGGTTGGGAAGATCCCCTGGAGAAAGGAAAGGCTACCCACTCCAGTATTCTGGCCTGAAGAATTGTATAGCCATGGGGTCCTAAATAGTTGGACATGACTGATTGACTTTCACTTTTTTTTACTTTCACCATGGCCAGGAACCAGTTTTCTTACTTCTTCCAAAGTCAGTTATTGGTCACTGTATACCTAGTCAGTTCATACACAAAAAGCAAATCATATAGTGATAAACCCATGGGATTTTTTTTTTTTTTTATTAATAAGTACGTAGTCAAAAGAAGGATTGGCCAACAAAGATGAAAGTTCCATTGAACTTTCATTCCATTGAAGTTGGAATTGAACATAAATGAAGTTCATCAATGAAACTGACGACGATGAGAATATTGGCCCTACCATAGTTTGAGAGGCTCTAGATACAAGGATGAAGGTGAA
This sequence comes from Nanger dama, assembly GCA_917880005.1. Classification (NCBI taxonomy): domain Eukaryota; kingdom Metazoa; phylum Chordata; class Mammalia; order Artiodactyla; family Bovidae; genus Nanger; species Nanger dama. The sequence goes on along the minus strand of CAKJTW010000025.1, from coordinate 19,205,910 downwards.
GTCGCTCAGTCGTGTTCGACTCTTTGCGACCCCATGGACTATAACCTACTAGGCTTCTCCATCCATGGGATTCTCCAGGCAAGAATACTGGAGTGGATTGCCATTTCTTTCTCCAGGGGATCTTCCCGACGCAGGGGATTGAACACAGGTCTCCCGCATTGGAGGCAGACACTTTAACCTCTGAGCCACCAGGGAAGCCTCAGATACAAGGACAGAGGAACTTAAAAAGGAAATAAATGAGAAAGTGCTTATGTGAAAAAGAGAAGACATCACAGAGAAAGGGATGCAAATAGAAAACTTCACATTAAAATAATTCTTGGAGCTATTTCTTGATATTCAAAGTGGAAAGAATAAAATGTTGGAAGTTAATCGAAAGTTAGGAAGAATATAATAATTCACTAAGACATAGAAAAGATGTTCATGTTTATCACATTATACAATGAAAAGGAGGCAAGCTATCCTCAAACTATTCTTAATAAGTTTTTACAAAGAAATAAAATTTTAATTATAAGTGTTTCTAATATTTGAAGTTACAATGTATAAGATAAATATTAGGGCTTTCCTGGAAATTCCTGGAGGTTCAGCAGTAAAGAATCTGCCTGACATGCCAGAGATGTGGGTTCAATCCCCAGACTGGAAGAAGGAAATGTCAAACCACTATACTATTCTTGCCTGGAAAATCCTATGGACAAAGGAGCCTGGCGAGCTATAGTCCATAAGATCATAAAAGAATCAGATATGACTTAGTGACTAAACAAGATAAATATTTTTTTTACTATTTTTATTTTCCTATACATGTATAAATAACAATAAAATAGTTTTTAATGCATTGACAAACAATTTCAAAGTTCATGAAATGATTATGAAATTTTCCATTTACTATTAAGGTTTCTTCACTTAACTTTGTACCATTATTTTTGTGGTACTACACTAATATCCAGCAATGTGCAAGTGTCTGCATGCATGCATGCTAAGTCACTTCAGTCATGTCTGACTCTTGCAACCCTGTGGATTGTAGCCTACCAGGCTCTTCTGTCCATGAAATCTTCTCAACCCAGGGTTCAAATCCCTGTCTCATTCATTGGCAGGCAGAATCTTTACCACTGAGCCACCAGGGAAACCATTTTATATATAGTAGTATGTATATGTTAATTTCAAACTCCTAATTTCCACCCCTCCTTTTCCCCTTTGGTAACTGTATTTGTTTCTTAAGCTTATGAGTCTGTTTCTGCTTATAAACAAGTCCATTTATATCATTATTTAGGTTCATATAAAAGATATCATATTATATTTATCTTTCTCTGTTTGACTTATTTCACTTAATATGATAATATGTAGGTCTATCGGTATTGCTACAAATGGCACCTTTCATTATTTTTATGGCTAAATAATATTCCATTGAATATAGGTACCATATGTTCTTCATTCATTCCTTTGTTGATGAACATTTAGGTGGCTTCCATGTGTTGGCTATTGTGTTACAGTAAACCTTGGGGTGCATGTATCTTTTTGAATTATGACTTTCTCTGGGTATATGCTTAGGAGAGTGATTTCCATACAAATTTAATTTTTTTTTTTTCCTAGTTCTGGGGAAAAAAATGCCACTGATAATTTAAGGGATTGGAGCTCTAAATTGCTTTGGGTGGTATAGTAATTTTGACAATATAGATGCTTCCAATCTAAAAATATGGTCTTTCCATCTGTTTATATCATGTTCAGTTTCTTTCATCAGTGTTGTAGGGCTTTCAGAGTATAGATATATTGCCTCCTTAGATAGCTTTTATTGTTGTTGTTCAGTTCTCAGTCATGCCCGACTCTTTGTGACCTCATGGACTAAAGCACGACAGGCTTTCTTGTCCTTCACTATTTCTTGGAGGATGCTCAAACTCATTTCCAATGAGTCAGTGATGCCATCCAACCATCTCATCCTATTGTCCCCTTTTCCTCCTGCCTTCAATCTTCCCAGCATCAGGGTCTTTTCTAATGAATCTGTTCTTCACATCATTGGGTCTGAGTACTGGGGCTTCAGCTTTAGCATCAGTCCTTCCAATGAATATTCAGGAGTGATTTCCTTTAGGGTGTACTGGTTGGATCTCCTTACAGTCCAAGGGACTCTCGAGAGTCTTCTCCAACACCATAGTTCAAAAGTATCAATTCTTCAGCACTTAGCCTTCTTTATAGTCCAACTCTTATATCCATATATGACTACTGGAAAAACCATAGCTATGACTATATGGACCTTTGTTGGCAAAGTGATGTATCCACATTTTAACACACTGTCTAGGCTGGTCATAATTTTTCTTCCAAGGAGCAAGTGTCTTTCAATATTATGGCTGCAGTTACCATCTGCAGTGATTTTGGAGCCCAAGAAAATAAAGATTGTCACTATATATATATGTGTGTGTGTGTGTGTGTGTGTGTGTGTGTGTGTGTGTATATTTTTTTTCCCATCTACTTACCATGAAGTGATATGACTGGATGCCATGATATTAGATTTTTGAAAGTTGAGTTTTAAGCCACATTTTCACTGTCCTCTTTCACCTTCATCAAGAGGCTCTTTAGTTCTTCTTTGCTTTCTACCATTACAGTGGTGTTATTTGCATATTTGATATGCAGATATGTTTATTCCTAGGAATTTTATTATTTTCTGATGAGATGATAACTGGGATGGTTTCATTGAATTCCACTTTTGATCTTTTGTTGTTAGTGTGTAGGAATTCAAGAGATTTTTGTGTATTAATTTTGTATCCTGTGACTTTACTGAATTCATTGATGAGTTCTAGTAGTTTTCTGAGAGCATCTTTAGGATTTTCTATGTATAGTATCATGTCATCAGCAAATAGTGACAGTTTTACTTTTTCTTTTCTAATTTGGCTTCCTTTTATTTCCTTTCCTTCTCTTGTTGCCATGGCTAGGGATTCCCAAAATTTTCTTGAATAAAAGTGGTAAAAGTGGATATGCATAGATTTTTCTTATCTTAGAGGAAATGCTTTCAGCTTTTTACCACTGAGTATGATACTAGCTATGGTCTTTATTATGCTATTTTCCCGTTATTTCTGAATTCTGGAGAGTTTGTATTATAAACAGTTTGTATTTTTGTCAAAAACTTTTCTGTGTCTATCGAAATGATCATGATTTTTGTTTTTCAATTTTTTAATGTGGTGTGTCACACTGATTGACTTGAATATTGAAAAATCCTTGCATTCCTGGGGTAAATCCCACTTGTTTAGGATGTATGAACCTTTTAATGTATTATTAGATTTGGTTTTCTTATATTTTGTTGAAGATTCTTTGTCTATATTTATAGTGTATTGGCCTGTAATTTTCTTTTTCTATGATACAATTGTTTTGGTATCACGGTGATGGGGCCTCATAGAATTAGTTTGTAATTGTGGTGGCTCAGAGGTTAAAGCGTCTGCCTCCAATGCAGGAGAACTGGGTTCGATCCCTGGGTCGGGAAGATCCCCTGGAGAAGGAAATGGCAATCCACTCCAGTATTCTTGCCTGAAGAATCCCATGGACAGAGAAGCCTAGTAGGTTACAGTCCACTGGGTCGCAAAGAGTCAGACATGACTGAGCAACTTCACCTCACCTCACCTCTGCAATTTTTAAAAAGTTTTAGAAGGATAGGCATTAATTATTTTCTAAATGTTTGATAGAATTTGCCTGTGATACTAACTGGTCCTGGACTTTTGGTTTGTAGGAAGATTTTTACAGTTTCAATTTCAGTTTTGTGATTGGTCTGTTAATACTTTTTGTTTCTTCCTGGTTCAGTCTTGGAAGATTGTACTTTTTCCAGTGGTCAGGTATGGATGTGAGAGTTGGATTGTGAAGAAAGCTGAGCGCCGAAGAATTGATGCTTTTGAACTGTGGTGTTGGAGAAGACTCCTGAGAGTCCTTTGGACTGCAAGGAGATCCAACCAGTCCATAATAGAGGAGATCAGCCCTGGGATTTCTTTGGAAGGAATGATGCTAAAGCTGAAACTCCAGTACTTTGGCCACCTCATGCAAAGAGGTGAATCATTGGAAAAGACTCTGATGCTGGGAGGGATTGGGGGCAGGAGGAAAAGGGGATGACAGAGGATGAGATGGCTGGATGGCATCACTGACTCGATGGTCGTGAGTTTGAGTGAACTCAGGGAGTTGGTGATGGACAGGGAAGCCTGGTAGGCTGCGGTCCATGGGGTCGCAAAGAGTTGGACACGACTGAGCGACTGAACTGAACGGAACTGAAGAATTATTCTATTTCTTCTTCTGCTGCTGCTGCTGCTAAGTCACTTCAGTTGTGTCCGACTCTGTGCGACCCATAGATGGCAGCCCACCAGGTTCCCCAGTTCCTGGGATTCTCCAGGCAAGAACGCTGGAGTGGGTTGCCATTTCTTTCTCCAATGCGTGAAAGTTAAAAGTGAAAGTGAAGTCTCTCAGTCATGTCTGACTCTTAGCAACCCCATGGACCGCAGCCTACCAGGCTTCTCTGTCCATGGGATTTTCCAGCCAAGAGTACTGGAGTAGGGTGCCATTGCTTTCTCTGCTATTTCTTCTAGATTGTCTATATTATTGGTATATAGTTGCCAGTACTAGTCTCATGTGATCCTTTGTATTTCTGTGTTGTCTATTGTAACTTCTCCATTTTCATCTCTATTTCTATTGATCTGAGCTCTCTCCTTTTCAGTCTTACCAGAGATTGTTGTATTTTATAACAATTATCAAAGATTCACCATTTTATCACGTTGAACTTTTTTTTTTCTCTTCTATGAGTTTCTCCTCTTATGTTTTTATTTCATACTTTCTAATATATTTGACTGTTTTTATTCTTTAAAAGTTTTTTTTTTTTTTTAATTCCCTAAGGTGAATATGTTCCAGCTACTGCAGAGTTGCACTCATTTCACACATTAGAAAAGTGATGCTCAAAATTCTTCAGGCTAGGCTTCATCAGTATGTGAACTGAGAACTTCCAAATGTTCAAGTTGGATTTAGAAAAGGCAGAGGAACCAGAGATCACTTGCCAACATCCATAGGATTCTAGGAAAAGAGAATTCCAGAAAAAAAATCTACTTCTACTTCATTGACTATGCTAAAGTCTTTGACTGTGTGGATCACAACAAACTGGAAAATTCTTCAAGATATGGGAATATCAGACCATCTCACCTGGCTCCCAAGAAACCTGTATGCAGGTCAAGATGCAACAGTTAGAATGGGACATGGAAAAATGGACTGGTTCCAAATTGGGAAAGGAGTATGTCAAGGCTGTATACTGTCACCCTGCTTATTTAACTTATATGCAGAACACATCATTATATGCAAAATGCCACACTAGATGAAGCACAAGCTGGAATCAAAATTGCTGGGAGAAATATCAATAACCTCAGATATGCAGATGGCACCAACCTTATGTCAGAAAGTGAGGACCTTTCAATGAAGGTGAAAGAGGAGAGTGAAAAAACTGGCTTAAAATTAAACATTTAAAAAATTAACATCATGGAATTCAACCTCATCACTTCATGTTGAATAGATGGAGAAACAATGGAAACAGTGATCAATTTTATTTTCTAGAGCTCCAAAATGGTGACTGGAGCCATGAAATTAAAAGACACTTGCTCCTTGGAAGAAAAGTTATGGTCAATCTAGACAGCATATTAAAAAGCAGAGACATTACTTTGCCAACAAAAGCCTGTCTAGTCAAAGCTATGGTTTTTCCAGTAGCCATGCATGGATTTGAGAATTGAACCATAAAGAGGGCTGAGCATTGAAGAACTGAAGCTTTTGTACTGTGGTGTTGAAGACTCTTGAGACTCCCTTGGAATACAAGGAGATCCAACCAGTAAATCCTAAAGGAAATCAGTCCTGAATATTCATTGGAAGAACTGAAACTCAGCTCCAATTCTTTGGTCACCAGATGTGAAGAACCAACTCGTTGGAAAAGATCCTGATACTGGGAAAGATGGAAAGCAGGAGGAGAAGGGGATGACAAAGAATGGAGATGTTTGGATGGCATCACTGACTCAATGGACATAAGTTTGAGCAAGGTCTGGGAGATTGTGAAGACAAGGAAGCCTGGCGTGCTGCAGTCCATGGGGTCACAAAGAGTCAGATATGATTGAGCAATGGCAACAGTGGTGGATACCTACCCTGAAAATTTTCAGTATTTTTGTAATTTGTTCATGTTAAGCTATACAGTTTAGCTATAAGCTATACAGCTTTCTTTAGCTGTGTTATTTTCTTTTAATTTGTAAAACAAAAATTTAGTTAAAATATTTTCTAAAATATAGTATGTTTTGTTGCTCTATAGGTTACTTATGATTATAGTTTTAATTTTCAAACAGATCATGAACTTCTTGGTATCTTTTGGATACAATTCCCAGTATATTTGCATTGAAGACAGAATACACACCAACATGTAAACCATTTATTTTAGCATGCTTATTTTCCCATTTGTGTGATCTCCTTTCAAGAAAGTTTCTTCACCAACACATCTGATCTTGAGCAACTAGTAACCAGTCTCTGTAGATTTGTCCTTTTCCAAAGTTTCAAAAGAATGAATTATAAAATACATATGCTTTGTATCTGACTTTTCTAGTTATTGAGTAGGAGTGTATTTGCCACAGGTTACTTAAATTCAGAAAAAGTTGTTCTACATAATAATTTTGAATGTCCCCTTGATAACTTTAAAGTCTAAATTACATACACTATAAAATTCTTTCATTTTAAGAGTACAGACTGGTGTGTATTAACAATACTAACACTTATGCAACCAATTCACAATTTAAGTAATAAAAATTTTTCATGACTTACAATGCTCCTTTGCAGTAAATCTCCCCATCCCTAGACACAAACACTGTGGTTCTGCTTTATGTCACTTTGAAGCAGTATTTATTGTTTTTAATTTCCTTTACATTTCATTTCAAGTTAATTTGTGGGGATGCTTTTTTTAATATTTAAAAATATTTAAATTTTATTAAATACTAAATGTATAGTGATTTGAAATAGTATTTTATTAATATTTTTATTAAATAAAATATTTTTTAAATGCTTAAAAATTTAAAAAAATCATTTGTTTAAATACCATTTTTCAGCAACTATTCAGTCGTTGCTGAAGTAACTTGATATTTTGTCAAAAATCTATTCTGAAGTAAATATTCTATTCCATGTGATCTATAAACCTATATTTACATTATATGAAACTTTCTTGAATGTTTCTTTCTCCCCAATCTTGAAACAAAGACCATTTAAAAAATAATCTATTGTTTTTACAATTGCAGATATTTTGCCAATGCCTTTAACCAGGTTGAGTGAGTTTCCTTTTTGAGGTGATGGGATGGAAAATATTTAGCATTTAATTTTCTGGAAGTAGAGTGAAGGCCTGATTTGTAGCATTTGCCAGTTTTCATGTTATCAATATGACATTAATTGAAATGCAGAATTGCTGAAAGTTTAAGAGTTAGCTCTTGGGCTAGCTCCTGCATAGCACTGATTCCTAGGTTACTGGACATTTTTGTTACTCTCACTGAATGTATCTATATTTAGAAATGGTACATATTTTTAAAATAAGTTGACCTCTTCTTACTATGCAGTATCACTCTTTATCTTTTCAGATAATGACTTGCTTTTGTGAATCATTATCTCAGCCAATTTTTTTACAGTTCAATTTTATTTCTACTTGTGTCTTTTGATTTCTGATATGCTAAACATTTGTAAAGCTTAAAGATATTGGGAGTATTTATCAGATCACCTAAAATATGCAGAAGAAGAAGTGTGACCATTTGTTCATTAATTTTCAGTATATGCCTTTTAATAACTAAAGTGCTATGACTATACATTTTCCTCTGACTATAGCTTTTACTGTTACCCGTTTCTCATCATAAACCCATTAGTTTGTAAAGTTTAGTTTTTATTTCCTCTTTGGGAGAAAGTCCACACAGCAGCAAGATTAAAACCTGGGAATGTTGCCTGAATATATTTATCCATATTAAATTTGCTTTATGTTTTCCTTATGTCTACATTGAACATTTTTCTATAATTTTGTAGTAAAGTTCATTAGTTTACTCTGTAGTAAAGGAAAAAGTGAGTGGTTTATGCAGAGTTAGATGTATAATTGGCTCATTGAATACATTGTTTCCTTTATCCAAACTTATATTTATTTACTAAATTTGATTGATTCTGATTAAGGGAAATTGACGTATTTCAGGACTTCCCTGGTGGCTCATATGGTAAAGTGTCTGTCTACAGTATTTCATCCTAATTATTTTTAAATCAAGACCAATGTATATTTTTTACATATTTTGCTTAATATTTCCCTAATATATTGGTTGATTTATTCAATTTGAAGATTTTTAGAGTGGCTTCATGTCCATCTGAATTTCAAAAGTACCTCTTATACATTCAGCATGTATATAATTTCCAAAGAAGTATGATTTACTTTGCAAATGTTTGTCAGACTACAGCCATGTTCTAATCTTAATTACATCCTCCAGTGTCTCTTCCCTTGATAGTGTATTTTAATCCTTTGCAGGTAGTGAGAATTGCCAGGCAAGCTGTGAACTTATCATGTAGTTGATGCTCTAAAATATAATTGTGTTAAGGAGGAAGAAAGTATATAATACATTATTATAATCTTTTTGTAAAAATACTGTCAGGCATTTCTGGATACAAAATGTGCCTAATTCACAGTTTTATTTTCCTCTTCCCAATATTTCCTAATGTTTTGCTTTTCTCTAATTCTTCCTTATTAATAATTTTGTTAACATTTGTCTTGATTTTTTATAGTTAGATTATCCTACATCAAGTTGTTCTAGAAAACATTTTGAGTACAGGGATCTGTTAGCAATATATTAAATTAAGGATCATTCTTTAAAGAGTAAAATTTTGTGGAAACCTCAATTTATTACTTATTACACAATGGATCTCCTTCTCAAGAACATAACTCCCCTATTTGCTAAGAATTTTAGAATAAAGCAAGATTTAATCTAACTGTATATACCTATGTAACATATTTTTAGATGAGAAATATTTAATTATCTTTTATTGGTAAAGTATCAATTTACTCAGATGTCAGGATAATTTTGAAACAGAGATGGGGAGGAACTACCTGTCTTACCATACCTGAATCCCATAGGATCAGCAACACAACTAAAGTTGCCATTGCAGAAAATATTTTTTAAATGACTTTCTAAATTTTCTTGGTAATTGTTTATTTAAGCAAGTACAGTAATTATTCTTTTCTCTGTTGATCAGAGAAAAGGCTGTTTTTGATGGGGAGAAGAGGTATAAAATATCCAATCGCCACATTTATGCTTTTATTCACTATGTTTTTTTAAGTTAAGTTTTTGCAGCTTTCACTCAGAGGATTTTGCACTGTGTTTGGTATTGGCAAAAGCTTGATAATTCCCCAGCAGTTATGGAAGTACAAAATAATGCTTCCAACCTTTAAAACCAAACACTTTGGTAAATACCACAGATGCCAAATTACTCTAGCAGGTGCTAAATTGCTACTAGTGTATCACCTTGGGATATGATGAAGATAAATGGAGTACTATGCATTTCCCCAGTATTCCACAATTACTGGAACACCTGTGCTAAATGATGTGGTGCTAATACACCATAAACATCCTCACAAGGCACAGAGGACCTTCTAGTTTCACATTTCAACTTGCTAAACAGGCCTCAACTTAATGTAGGTATTTAAAATGTATCACCTATACTTGACATTGCAATTGTATAGTGAGTATCAGTATCATGTCACTAACAGCTAACTTGTTTCTCTCTCTCTCTTTTAATACCCTTATCTTATTAACCTTAATATCTTATTCTATACATTTTTATCTCATTTTTTCTATAAGAATATGTATGTTTTTCTTTGCTTCGAGTGAATCATCTTCACACTTTTGCTTTAATATCAGAGATCAGTATCATCGTCAGCAATACTGGATGTCATTAGCACTAAAGTTCTAGCACCTCTGCTTTTTTTTTTTAACAAATCACCTTTCACACATATAAATCCTCGTATGCAATACAGAGGTTTTAAAGATGACATGCTAAGTGGAGATGTCTACAAATATATAGCATCAGATATGGACAAATTAAACATTAAAAACCAAATAGCTATGTGTGTATGTATTAATGAGTTTATGATAGCATCCATAGTTATTGTGAATTAAGATGCTCCTGGTCCTGAGGGCAAGAGGAGAAGGAGGCAACAAGGGATGAGATCGTTGCATGGCATCATTGACTCAATGGACAAGAGTTTGAGCAAACTCCAGAAGATAGTGAAGGACAGGGAAGCCTGGTGTACTGCAGTTCATGGGATTGCAAAGTGTTGGACATGACTTTGTGACTGAACAACAGTTCCTGTTATAGACTATTTTTAACAGCTTTATTGAGATGCAGTTCACATAACATAATTCAACATTTGAATGTATATTATACAGTGCTCGTAATGTATTTACAGGGTTGTATGGCTATTACCATAATCTAATTTTAGAGTAGTTTTGTCCCCTGAAAATGGAAATCCTCTGCCTCCTAGCAGCTATTTCCCATTCCCCCACACGCTAACACCTCCTGTCTAGGCAGTCACTTATCTATTATGTGTGTCTATACATCTGCCGTTCCTTTCATTGTTTTAAAGAGTTTATCTTTTACTCTTCAACAGTTTTAACTTTATGAGATTAAATGTGGATTTCCTTGCTTGACACCCTTCCAAACTTGGATTCATAAAATTTTGTGATTTATAGCCTTACATTTTGTCATGTTACAAAAGTGAAAAGTGAAAGTGAAACTGAAAGTCGCTCTGTCGTGTCTGACTCTTTTCAATCCCTTGGACCATACAGTTCATGAAATTCTCCAGGCCAGAATACTGGAGTGGGTAGCCTTTCCCTTCTCCAGGAGATCTTCCCAACCCAGGGATTGAGCCCAGATCTCCCACATTGCAGGTGGATTCATTATTGGCTTAGCTACAAAGGAAGCCAAAGAATATTGGGATGGGTAGCCTATCCCTTCTCATGTTACAAAATCTATCTTCAATTATTATGTCTGCCATACTTGCTCACTTTCTCTTTTAAACTACATCTGCTTTGCCACTATGTATACCTTCATAGAGCTCATTTTTTAACATATATACATATATATATATATTTATTTATTTATTTACTTAGCAGCACAGGTCTTAATTGTGACATGTGGAATCTTTTAGGTGAGGGCATGAAGAATCTTTATTTGTGGCATGTGGGATCTAGCTTCCCAACCAGGGATTTAACCTAGGCCCCTTGCATTGGAAGCCTGGAGTGTTAGCCACTGGACCACAAGGGAAGTCTCATTCATCTTATACATTGGGTTCCTACAGTACATTTTTCACTGATACTATAACTATATTTTACATTTTAAGTTTCAGTGTTGAGATGTGTCCTATATCCAACATTCTGTCTGGATTAGGAGCAGTAGTTGGAAAGGCAAGGAAAATTCTGAGAAACTGTACATTTTGTATAGCTCACAGTCCAAACCATTTTTTTATGGATTTATTTGAAAAACTTTCACAGTTTTCAACCTACTCTGAAATGACCACAAAGGGATGACTGGAGCATATTAAGCTCTTATCTCAAAAAGTATATGTTTTGATCATTTATTTATTTATTTTTGGATCTTGATTAGAAAATAAGAAGCTCTTGTGATTTTCCATAAAAAAAAAAAACATGTAGAAAGGCATGAAATACTTTATCATAATGACTTCCATTGCATTTTAAATCTGAATTAATTCTTGTAATGGATTCAGAAGTCATTTAAGCTTATCCAGGAAGTGATGATTTTTCAGAAATGATGATACAGAGTAGTGGCAAGTTTAAAAAAAAATTTTTTTAAACTTATAAAGTATCATCCTGAATCCATAGATATGAACCCAACAGACCCTAATATGGGCAACAATTAAAAAGTAACTTTTTAAATATTCTTTTAAAAAATTTGCTAGTGAACTACAGTACCTGAAACTTTCACTGTAAATTTGCCATTTGGAATGAAGAATGCTGAGACGGAAAGTTTATTATAATTAGATTTTTTTTCATAGAATAGTATGAAATCTTTATAAAAAAATTAATATAATTTTGTTTGAATAAGGAATTTACTTGTATTTGCTTGAAGGCAAACACTCTTCTCTCTAGAAAATGAGTAATAAGGTCAGTGTCATAATCTCAAGTTTAAAACAGTAGATAAAGAGGACAGCTTACCCATCCACTTTTCCTCACCCATCCATTCACTCAACAGATGTTTACAGCAAGGCCCAATGACTAACATTTTAACAGCCAATCTGTTATATGAAATTATTGGTTTAGGGGTCATATAAAGGTCTATAAGCAAACAAGTAAGAGAATATGAGCTGAGCTGTCAGAACAAAACCAGCAAATCTATCCTGCATTTTATCATCATAGTGCTGCTTTTTTATCTGAAGAAAAGTTCCATTAAAATTCTGAATGAATTTCAATGGAGTAATCATGCTTAAAAAGACATGAGTCAAAATAACCACCTCAGAATGTTAAACATCTTTGACTAAAACAGTAATGAAGTGAAAATAAGTGGATTCAATTCTAGCCCGGGATGTAAATCTAAGATTTTAATAAATGAATAATGAAAATGTTTACCTAATAATAATCAATTCTTCCAATAACAGGTTTGCTGTCAGTATATAATCATTTTGAGTAATTAAATTTCAATGAATTCAGTTGCTAACTGAGGCATACGCTTTGTGTTATCAGTATGGCCAGGAATCTCTCCTAGGTACCTTGAGCCATTTTCCAGGGTTAGATTAAAAGAGTTCCTACACTGATTGATACAGTTTCCTTCTGCAGAGGCTTGGCTCATTAGATCAGTTATGAACCAGTGCCTGCTATGAGAAGAGAAGGAGGCAGGAGCCAGGGCCATGTGTGCCACACTGCCAAATCACAGATCCCTGCTCAGATATGAATACCTAGTTCTGTATCATGGTCCTGGATAAAATAAATAATGTCCTCTTATAATCTTCCTCTTTTCTCTACCAGGGCCTCCTCAAGGTTTCACACTCAGGGTAATTTAGTATTCTGTCTCTCCATCCTTCCCGTCTCTTCCCCTCTCCTTTTCTCTGTCTCTTTCTCATACACACATCACCTTTTCTCTCTTGTTACCACTATAGTTTAGCATTACTCTCAAATTATGACAAACCTAGACAGTATATTAAAAAGCAGATAAATCACTTTACCAACAAAAGTCTGTATAGTCCAAACTCTGAATTTACCAAAATTCAGGTATGGATGAGAGAATTGGAGCATACAAAAAGCTGAGTGCCAAAGAACTGATGCTTTTGAATTGTGGTCCTGGAGAAGACTTTTGAGAACCTTGGACAGCTAGGAAATCAAACCAGTCAATCCTAAAGGAAATAAACCCTGAACATTCATTCATTGGAATGAATGAATGAAGCTGAAGCTGAAGTTCCAGTACTTTAGTGACTTGATGTGAAGAGATGACTCACTGGAAAAGACCTTGATACTAAGAAAGTTTGAAGGCAAGAAGATAAGATGAGACAATTGGATGACATCACTGACTCAGTGGACATGAATTTGGGCAAACTCCAGGAGATACTGAAGGACAGGGAAGCCTGGTGTGAAGCAGTCCATGAGGTTGCAAAGAGTTGCAAATTTTGTTTTAGCAGAAACTGACTTCAGTTCAGTTCAGTCCAGCCACTCAGTTGTGTTTGACTCTTTGCGACCTGGTGGACTATAGCAGGCCAGGCATAGTAAATAAAGCAGAAGTAGATGCTTTTCTGGAACTCTCTGGCTTTTTTGATGATCCAATGGATGTTGATAATTTGATCTCTAGTTCTTCTGCCTTTTCTAAATCCAGCTTGAACATCAGGAAGTTCGTGATTTATGTACTATAGAAGACTGGCTTGGAGAATTGTCAACATTACTTTGCTAGTATGTGAGATGAGTGCAATTGTGTGGTAGTTTGAGCATTCTTGGTCATTGCCTTTCTTTGGAATTAGAATGAAAGCTGACCTTTTCCAGTCCTGTGGCCTCAGCTGATTTTTCCAAATTTCTGGCATGTTGAGTGCAGCACTTTCACAGCATCATCTTTTAGGATTTGAAATAGCTCAACTGGAATTCCATCACCTTGACTAACTTTGTTCATAGTGATACTTCCTAAGGCCCACTTGGCTTTCCATTCCACGATATTTGGTTCCAGGTGAGTGATCACACCATCATGATTATCTGGGTCATGAAGATCTTTTTGTACCGTTCTTCTGTGTATTCTTTCCACCTCTTGTTAATATCTTCTGCTTCTATTAGGTCCATAACCATTTATGTCCTTTATTGTGACCATCTTTGCATGGAAGTTTCCCTTTATATCTCTAATTTTCTTGAAGAGATCTATATTATTTCCCATTGTATTTTTTTTCCTCTATTATTTTGTGCTGATCATTGAGGAAGGCTTTTTATCTCGCCTTGCTATTCAGTGCAACTCTGCATTGAAATAGGTATATCTTTCCTTTTCTCCTTTCCCGTTCCCTTCTCTTCTTTTCACAGCTATTTCTAAGTCCTCCTCAGACAACCATTTTGCTTTTTTGTATTTCTTTTCCATGGGGATGGTCTTGATCTGTGTCTCCTATGCAATGTTGTGAACTTCTGTCCATAGTTCTTCAGGCACTCTGTCTATCAGATCTAATCCCTTGAATCTATTTCTCACTTCAACTGTATAATTGTAAGGGATTTGATTAAGGTCATATCTGAATGGTCTAATGGTTTTTCCCACTTTTCTTTAGCAAGTCTGAATTTGGCAATAAGGAGTTCATGGTCTGAGCCACAGTCAGCTCCTGGTCTTGATTTTGCTGACTGTATAGCGCTTCTCCATCTTTGGTTGCAAAGAATATAATCAATCTGATTTTGGTATTGTCCATCTAGTGATGTCCATGTGTCAAGTCTTTTCTTGTGTTGTTGTTGGAATAGGGTATCTGTTATGACCAGTGTGTTCTCTTGGCAAAGTTCTATTGGCCTTTGTCCTGCTTCATTCTGTACTCCAAGGCCAAATTTGCCCATTACTCCAGGTAATTCTTGATTTCCTACTTTTGCATTCCAGTCCCCTATAATGAAATGGACTTCTTTTTTAGCTGTTAGTTCTAAGTGGTCTTTTAGGTCTTCATAGAACCATTCAACTTCAGCTTCTTTAGCATTATTTGTTGGGGCATGGACTTGGATTACTGTGATATTGAATGGTTTGCCTTGGAAATGAACAGAGATCACTGTGTCATTTTTTTAGATTGCTTCCATGTACTGTATTTTGAACTCTTGTTGACTATGATGGCTACTCCATTTCTTCTAAGGAATTCTTGCCCACAGTAGTAAATATAATGGTCATCTGAATTAAACTCATCCATTCCAGTCCATTTTATTTCACTGATTCCTAAAATGTCAATGTTCACTCTTGCCATTGTATTAGTTTCAGGTGAACAGCACTATATATATATATATGTGTATATATATATATATATATATATAATACACGCACATATATGTATACATATGTATATTCATATATATATACACACATGGAACAACAGATTGGTTCCAAATTGGGAAGGAGTGTGTTAAGGCTGTTTATTGTCACTCTGTTTATTCAACTTATATGCAGAGTACATCATGTGAAATGTCAGGCTGGATAAAGCACAAACTGGAATCAAGATTGCCTGAAGAAATATGCAGATGATACCATTCCTATGGCAGAAAGTTAAGAGGTGCTAAAGTGCCTCTTGAGGAAAGTGAAACAGGAGAGTGAAAGAGCTGATAATAGACCAGTTAGACCTAATTGATATCTGTAGGACATTTCACCCCAAAACAATGAATTTCACCTTTTTCTCAAGTGCACATGGAAACTTCTCCAGGATAGATCACATCCTGGGCCATAAATCTAGCCTTGGTAAATTAAAAATAAAATAAAATCATTCCAAACAACTTTTCCGACCACAGTGCAGTAAGATTAGATCTCAATAACAGGAGAAAAACTATTAAAAATTCCAACATATGGAGGCTGAACAACATGCTGCTGAACAACCAAGAAATCACAGAAGAAATAAAAAAGAATTCAAAATATGCATAGAAATGAATGAAAATGAAAACACAACCCCAAATCTGTGGGATACTGTAAAAGCAGTGCTAAGTGGAAAGTTCATAGCAATATAGGCATACCTCAAAAAACAAGAAAAAAGTCAAATAAATAACCTAACTCTACACCTAAAGCAACTAGAAAAGGAAGAAATGAAGAACCCCAGTGTTAGTAGAAGGAAAGAATTCTTAAAAATTATGGCAGAAATAAATGTGAAAGAAACAAAAGAGACCATAGCAAAAATCAACAAAGCCAAAAGCTGGTTCTTTGAAAGGATACATAAAATTGACAAACCATTAGCCAGACTCATCAAGAAACAAAAGGGGAAAAATCAAATCAATAAAATTAGAAATGAAAATGGGAGAGATCACAACAGACAACACAGAAATACGAAGGATTATAAGAGACTACTATCAGCAATTATATGCCAATAAAATGGACAACGTGGAAGAAATGGACACATTCTTAGAAAAGTACAACTTTCCAAAACTGAATCAGGAAGAAATAGAAAATCTTAGCAGACCCATCACAAGCATGGAAATTGAAACTGTAATCAGAAATCTTCCAGCAAACAAAAGCCTGGGTCCAGATGGCTTCACAGCTGAATTCTACCAAAAATTTAGAGAAGAGCTAACACCTATCTTACTCAAACTCTTCCAGAAAATTGCAGAGGAAAGTAAACTTCCAAACTTATTCTATGAAGCCACCATCATCCTAATACCAAAACCTGACAAAGATGCCAAAAAAAAAAACAAAAACAAAAACAAAAACCACTACAGGCGAATATCACTGATGAACATAGATGCAAAAATCCTTAACAAAATTCTAGCAATCAGAATTTTTTAACACATTAAAAGATCATACACCATGACAAAGTGGGCTTTATCCCAGGGATGCAAGGATTCTTCAATATCCACAAATCAATCAATGTAATACATCACATTAACAAATTGAAAAATAAAAGCCATATGATTATCTCAATAGATGCAGAGAAAGCCTTTGACAAAATTCAACATCAATTTACAATTAAAAAAAAAAAAAACAAAAAAAACCTCTCCTGAAAGCAGGAATAGAAGGAACATACCTCAACATAATTAAAGCTATATATGACAAACCCACAGCAAACATTATCCTCAATGGTGAAAAATTGAAAGCATTTCCCCTAAAGTCAGGAACAAGACAAGGGTGCCTTCTTTCACCATTACTATTCAACATAGTTTTGAAGGTTTTGGCCACAGCAATCAGAGCAGAAAAAGAAATAAAAAGAATCCAAATTGGAAAAGAAGAAGTAAAACTCTCACTGTTTGCAGATGACATGATCCTCTACATAGAAATCCTAAAGACTCCACCATAAAATTACTACAGCTAATCAATGACTACAGTAAAGTTGCAGGATATAACATCAACACATACAAATCCCTTGCATTGCTATACACTAATAATGAGAAAATAGAAAGAGAAAATAAGGAAACAATTCCATTCACCATTGCAATGAAAAGAATAAAGTGGCTCAGAGGTTAAAGCATCTGCTTGCAATGTGGGAGACCCGGGTTCGATCCCTGAGTTGGGAAGATCCCCTGGAGAAGGAAATGGCAACCCACTCCAGTATTCTTGCCTGGGAAATCCCATGGACCCAGGAGCCTGGTGGCCTACAATCCATGGGGTCGCAATGAGTCGGACATGACTGAGTGACTTCACATTCACATTCAAAGGAACTAAAGACCTATATATAGACAACTATAAAACACTGGTGAAAGAAATCAAAGAGGACACTAATAGATGGAGAAAGATACCATGTTCATGGATCAGAAGAATCAATATAGTGAAAATGAGTATACTACCCAAAGCAATTTATAGATCAATGCAATCCTTATCAAGCTACTAATGGTATTTTTCACAGAGCTAGAACAAATAATTTCACAATTTGTATGGAAATATAAGAAACCTCAAATAGCCAAAGCAATCTTGAGAAAGAAGAATGAAACTGGAAGAATCAACTTGCCTGACTTCAGGCTCTACAACAAAGCCACAGTCATCAAGACAGTATGGTACTGGCACAAAGATAAAAATATAAATCAATGGAACAAAATAGAAAGCCCAGAGATAAATCCATCACCTATGGACGCCTTATCTTTGACAAAAGAGGCAAGAGTACACAATGGATTAAAGACAATCTCTTTAACAAGAGGTACTGGGAAAACTGATCAACCACTTGTAAAAGAATGAAACTAGAACACTTTCTAACACCACACACAAAAACAAACTCAAAATGGATTAAAGATCTAAATGTAAGACCAGAAACTATAAAACTCCTAGAGGAGAACATAGGCAAAACACTCTCTGACATATATCACAGCAGGATCCTCTATGACCCACCTCCCAGAATATTGGAAATAAAAGCAAAAATAAACAAATAGGACCTAATTAAACTTAAAAGCTTCTGCACAACAAAGGAAACTATAAGCAAGGTGAAAAGACAGCCTTCAGAATGGGAGAAAATCATAGCAAATAAAGCAACTGACAAACAACTAATCTCAAAAATATACAAGCAACTCCTGCAGCTCAATTCCAGAAAAATAAATGACCCAATCAAAAAATGGGCCAAATAACTAAATAAACATTTCTCCAAAGAAGACATACAGATGGCTAACAAACATGAAAAGATGCTCAACATCACTCATTATCAGAGAAATGCAAGTCAAAACTACAATGAGGTATCATTTCATGCCAGTCAGAATGGCTGCAATCCAAAAGTCTACAAGCAATAAATGCTGGAGAGGGTGTGGAGAAAAGGGAACCCTTTCACTGTTGGTGGGAATGCAAACTAGTATAGCCACTATGGAGAACAGTGTAGAGATTCCTTAAAAAACTGGAAATAGAACTGCCTTATATTGCTGGGTGTATACACCGAGGAAACCAGAATTGAAAGAGACACAGGTACCCCAATGTTCACTGCAGCACTGTTTATAATAGCCAGGACATGGAAGCAACCTAGATGTCCATCAGCAGATGAATGGATAAGAAAGCTGTGGTACATATACACAGTGGAGTATTACCCAGCCATTATAAAGAATACATTTGAATCAGTTCTAATGAGGTGGATGAAACTGGAGCCGATTATACAGAGTGAAGTAAGCCAGAAAGAAAAACACCAATACAGTATACTAATGTACATATATGGAATTTAGAAAGATGGTAACGAGAACCCTGTATGCGAGATAGCAAAAGAGACACGGATGTATAGAACAGTCTTTTGCACTCTGTGGGAGAGGGCGAGGGTGGGATGATGTGGGAGAATGGCACTGAAACATGTATAATATCATATATGCAACAAAGCACCAGTCCAAGTTTGATGCATGATACTGAATGCTTGGGGCCGGTGCGCTAAGATGACGCAGAGGGATGGTATGGGGAGGGGAGAAGAAGGGGGGTTCAGGATGGGGAATACGTGTATACCTGTGGCGGATTCATGTTGATGTATGGCAAAATCAACACAATATTGTAAAGTAATTAACCTCCAATTAAAATAAATAAATTAATATTAAAAAAAAATCCCAGACCATGACATCTGGTCTCATCACTTCATGACAGATAGATGGGGAAACAATGTAAACAGTGACAGACTTTAATTTTGGGGGCTCCAACATCACTATAGATGGTGACAGAAGCCATGAGATTAAAAGACACTTGCTCCTTAGAAGAAAAGTTATGACCAAACTTTGCAGCTTATTAAAAAGCAGAGACATTACTTTCCTGACAAAGTTCCATCTAGTCAAAGCTATGGTTTTTCCAGTAGTCATGTATGGATGTGAAAGTTGGACTATAAATAAAGCTGAGCACTGAATAACTGATGTTTCTGAACTGTGGTGTTGGAGACTACTCTTGTAGTCCCTTGGACTGCAAGGAGATGCAACCAGTCCATCCTAAAGGAGATCAGTCCTGAGTGTTCATTGGAAGGACTGATGCTGAAGTTGAAACTCCAATACTTTGGTCACCTGATGGGAAGAACTGGCTTGTTTGAAAAGACCCTGATGCTGGGAAAGATTGAGAGCAGGAGGACTACAGAGGATGAGATGGTTGTTGGATGGCATCATCAGCTCGATGGACATTAGTTTGAGCAAGCTCCAGCACCTGGGGATGGACAGAGAATCCTGTTGTGCTGCAGACCATGCAGCTGCAAACTGTCGGACACAACTGAGCAACTGAGCGGAACTGATACCACACACACACACACACACACACACACACACACACACACACACATCCTCATTTATCTAAAGTGAAATGATCACTGCAGTAAGTCTAGTTAATGGGCTTCCCTTGTAGCTCAATTGGTAAAGAATCTGCCTGCAGTGCAGGAGACACAAATTCAATCCCTGGGTTGGGAAGATCCCCTGGAGAAGGAAATGGCAATGCACTCCAGGATCCTTGCCTGGAAAATCTCAGTCACAGTAGCCTGGTTGGCTGTAGTCCATGGGATTGCAAAGAGTCAGGCATGATTGAGCGACTATCACCTACTTACTACATCTTGTAAAATTTTATTTTCTTGGGATGAGAACTTTCAATATCTACTTCTTTAGCAACTTACAAATACACAGTACAGTATAATTAAATATAGTCACTGGATTTTACATCCAGGATTTTTGATGCTCACTCTTTCTGGACTTTTTACTTTCTAGACTTTTTCTTCTTACTCTCTAATTGTGGGCCTACCTTAATCTGTGTTCTCTAGGAACTCAATCCAACATACTTCAGTATAATTGTTGAGGGTCATGTGTGATTCTGACTGAAGTCAGCCTTCATTTTATAATCCATAAAAACATGAAACACATTTTAGAGTGTATTTCTTATTTCAAGAGAACATTTCTATTTCTGTCATCTGGTTTCACAGCTGTGTACTACATCCCAAGTCTTACTTATTTTGTGACTGGAGTCTACCTTTTGACCACTTTCAATCATTTTTTCCTACTTCCTACCCACTGCCTCTGGCAGCCATCAATCTGTTCTCTGTATCTATAAGTCCAATTTTTTTCTTTTTATATAATGAGATTTTAGAGTATTTGCATTTCTCTATGTGACTTATTTCACTTAGAATGATGCACTCAAGGTCAGTTTGTGTTGTCACAAATGGTAGAATTTCCTGCTTTTATGGCCAAATAATATTCTGCTGTGTGTGAGTGTTTGTGTTTGTGTACACATGCACACACACATTTTCTTTATCCATTCATCTATCAGTGAACACTTAGGTTGTTTTCTGTGTCTTGGATATTGTGACTATTGCTGCAATGAACATGGGTGCAGATATTTTTGAGGTACTATTTGTGTTTCTTTTGTTTAAATGCCCAAATGTAGCATTGTTGGTTCATATGGTAGTTCTATTATTGATTTCTTTGAGGACATTCTATAGTGGTTTCCACCAATTTACGTTTCCATATATACAAGATTTTTGACATACACTCTTTCTGACTTTTTACTTTCTGCATTTTTCTCCTTACTTTCTAATTGTGTTCTCTAGAAACTCAGTCCAATATACTTCTGTGGAATTGTTGAGGGCCATGTGTGATGCTGACTGAAGTCAGCCCTCATATTATAAGCCATAAAAACATGAAGCACATTTTAGTGTGTATTTCTTCTTTCAAGAGAACATTTCTATTGATATCTTATTGGTTTTGACCAATTATATTGGGATAATTTTAGATTTACATGACAATAATACATAGGGATGCCATGTACCCTTTAGCAGTTTCCCTCAGTGGTAACATTTAATAAAACTATAGTGTAACCAAGATGCTAACATTGATAACATCCACTGATAGTTTACAGATTTTCTCAGTTTTATTTGTACTCATGTGGGTATGCATTGTTTCACTTTAGTTCAGTCGCTCAGTTGTGTCTGACTCTTTGTGACCCCATGAATCACAGCACGCCAGGCCTCCCCGTCCATCACCAACTCCCGGAGTTCATTCAGACTCACGATCATCGAGTCAGTGATGCCATCCAGCTATCTCATCCTCTGTCATCCCCTTCTCCTCCTGCCCCCAATCCCTCCCAGTATCAGTCTTTTCCAAGGAGTCAACTCTTCACATGAGGTGGCCAAAGTACTGGAGTTTCAGCTTTAGCATTATTCCTTAGTTTTATATAATTATATAATGTTAATCACATGTCTGCATCAAAATAAAGATATTGAGCAGTTCAGTTGTCACAAGGATCCCTCATGTTACCCTTTTATAATTGCAGTCATCTTTCTTCCCCTATCCGGATTCTAACACCTGGCAATCACTAATCTCTTATCTATTTCTAAAATGTTATCATTTTTTAATATCATATAAATGGAATCCTACAGTAGTAATCTTTCATATTTCCCCCTCAACATAATTCCCTGAAGATTTATTTAAGTAGTTATATGTGCAATAGCACATTTCTTTTTACTCCTCTGTAATATTCTATGTTATGTATGTATGTATTGAAGGTCATCTGGTTCTTTCCAGTGTTGAGTTATTAAAGTTAAAGTTTCTATGAACATTTGCATACCTAAATTTTACTTCCTCATAGAAAATGCCCAAGAGTATGACTGCTGAGTCATCGGATGGGTTCATATTTATTTTTATGAAAAACTGCCCAACTATCTTCCTCAGTGGCTATACAATATTACATCTCCATCATCAATGTATGAATGATTCAGTTTATCTGCATTCCTGCAAGCATGTGATGTTCTCACATTTTTTTTTTAAATAGACATTCTGATAAGTTTGTTATAATCTTGTAGTTTTAATTTGCATTTCCTTAATGGTATTTATTTTTCATTTAAGTCTATAATCCATTTTGAGTTAAATTTTATGTCAATTTATGACATTGGGTCAAGGTTCTTTTTTCTCTTATATATATCCAATTGCCATATCAGTTGTGCTGACTATACTCCCTTCATTAAATTGCTTTTGTATATTTGTCAAAGCTCACTTGAGCATATTTGTAGATGGTATATTTCTATGTTCTTAATTTCATAAATACTTTTAATGGTGTCAGAATTATATAATGTGCACAGGATATTGAGGTGAGCCAGTCATAATTTTTTTCTTCAAAGTACTCAAAGTGTTATAGGGGCAAGGAACTTAAGCAGACATCACAGAATATAAAAGACACTGCATTTGAAATTTGTACCACTATATTTTGAGGCAAAATGGAGGGAGGAGACAGTTCTGTGTAAAGAGGGATGTATCAGGAAGGGCACTAATGAATCTGCTAAAAAAATAACCAGTAAATGGATAGAGAAATCACTTCAGGTATAAGAAGAAAACAATATTTATAAAGAGTTTGAATATGAGAATTTAGAACTTTGAAATTATCCGGGGCATTAGGAGAACTGCATAAAGTCTGGAGTGGCCTAAGCATAGAGTCCAAGAAGACCTGATGAGATTTGAGGCTGGAAACTTAAGAAGACAGACTATGGAAGACCTGCTTAACATTCTAACAAATGTGGCAAAGGGAAATATTAAAAAAATTTTCAGCTAGAGAATGACATAATCAGTATAAAGAAAAGTATTATAGACTTCACATTCTTTTCTTAAAAATCAATTATGCTTATATTTGTATTAGTCTTTCTGCACCTTCTCTTTCAATTTTTACAAATAGATTTATTTAGCGCCCACACTTTCTGATTCAGTTCATACAAATAATATTCTACACATAGCCATGATAATGAAGGCCTTACAAATTATAGATAAGGGAAGAAATAGCTGTTGGTTTATGTGCAAAAGAGCAAAGAATTCAAAAAAAATTATAACCATTTAAAGAGTGTTTTAGGTAAAAATAGAATGTGAAAGTGTTCACAAAAAAGGAAATCCTGTTCTGTAACTAGCAAGAAGGACTGATGCTGAAGCTGAAGCTCCAGTATTTTTGTCATCTGATGTGAATAGCTGACTCCTTGGAAAAGTCCCCGATGCTGGGAAAGATTGAGGGCAGAAGGAGAAGAGGGTGTCAGATGATGAGATGGCTGGGTGGTATCACTGATGCAATGGACATGAACTTACTCAAGCTTCCAGAGGTGATGAGGGTCAGAGAGACCTGGTGTGGTGCAGTCCATGGGGCTGCAAAGAGTGGGACATAACTAAACAACAATTAGCAACCATGAAACAGTCTGTGCAAAGTTATTGTACGGTTCCATTTTATGGTATATTCAGTTCAGTTCAGTTGCTCGGTCGTGTCTGACTTGTTGTTACCCTATGAATTGTAGTACACCAGGACTCCCTGTCCATCACCAACTCCTGGAGTTTACTCAGACTCATGTTCATCGAGTCAGTGATGCCATCCAGCCATCTCATCCTCTGTCATACCCTTCTCCTCCTGCCCCCAATCCCTCCCAGCATCAGGGTCTTTTCCAATGAGTCAGCTCTTTGCATGAGGTGGCCAAAGTATTGGAGTTTCAGCTTTAGCACCAGTCCTTCCAATGAAAACCCAAGACTAATCTCCTTTAAAATGGACTGGTTGGATCTCCTTGCAGTTCAAGGGACTCTCAAGAGTCTTCTCCAACACCACAGTTCAAAAGCATCAATTCTTTGGTGCTCAGCTTTCTTCACAGACCAACTCTCACATCCATACATGACCATAGGAAAACCATAGCCTTGACTAGATGGACCTTTGTTGGCAAAGTAATGTGTCTGCTTTTCAATATGCTATCTAGGTTGGTCATAACTTTCCTTCCAAGAAGTAAGCATCTTTTAATTTCATGGCTGCAATCACCATCTGCAGTTATTTTGGAGCCCCCAAAATAAAGTCTGACACTGTTTCCACTGTTTTCTCATCTATTTCTCATGAAGTTATGGGACCAGATGCCATGATCTTAGTTTTTTGAATGTTGAGCTTAAGCCAACTTTTTCACTCTCCTCTTTCACTTTCATCAAGAGGCTTTTTAGTTCACTTTCTGCCATAAGGGTGGTGTCATATGCATATCTGAGGTTATTGATATTTCTCCCAGCAATCTTGATTCCAGTTTATGCTTCTTCCATCCCAGCTTTTCTCATGATATACTCTGCATATAAGTTAAATAAGCAGTGTGACAATATACAGCCTTGACATATTCCTTTTCCTATTTGGAACCAGTCTGTTGTTCCATGTACAGTTCTAACTGTTTTTCCCTGACCTGCATATAGGTTTCTCAAGAGGCAAGTCAAGTGGTCTGGTATTCCCATCTCTTTCAGAATTTTCCAGAATTTATTGTGATCCGCACAAAGGCTTTGGCAGATATATGGTATATAAACTACCTCATTTATAATTTTGTCTTCCTTTCTTATCTATTAATTCATATTTATGAATACAACTAATCAAATGAATGCACATAAATTCAGAAAAGTTATTTTGAAGACTTTTAGGACTCTACTTGTGTCTTTATTGTGTGTGAAGTTACATTCATTAGTTTGCCTTTGATCTCAATACAAAATACTAGGAAAGGAGCTTATTCTGAAAGAAAATTGAATTAAATATATAATTGGCATAATTTTACACGTATATTGGATTTGTGTGGCATAAAAACAGGTTAATATAATGACAGTACTGACCATTTAACAATGTCTCTTCCAACATATGCAATAGGTTCAGATATTATAAGGATGCTTTTGAACTGTGGTGTTGGAGAGTCCCT
Organism: Nanger dama; assembly: GCA_917880005.1. Taxonomy (NCBI): domain Eukaryota; kingdom Metazoa; phylum Chordata; class Mammalia; order Artiodactyla; family Bovidae; genus Nanger; species Nanger dama. The sequence continues at coordinate 19,180,166 of CAKJTW010000025.1, read as the reverse complement.
TGGACTGCGAGGAGATTCAATCGGTCCTTCCTAAAGGAAATCAGTCCTGAATATTCATTGGAAGGACTGATGCTGAAGCTGAAACTCCAATACTTCGGCCACCTGATGGAAAGAATCAAGTTACTGGAAAAGATCCTGATGCTGGGAAAGACTGAAGGTGGGTGAAGAATGGGACAACAGAGGATGATATAGTTGAATGCCATCACCAACATGATGGACATGAGTTTGAATAGGCTCTGAGAGTTGGTTACTGACAGGGAAGCCTGGAGTGCTGCAGTCCATGGGGTCACATAGTAACACAACTGAGTGACTGAACTGAAACCTTAGACCAGATTAAATAAAAAATTCCTGAAAATTTTTTGTGATTAACAGGAGATTATATGAAGTAATTATATACTAGATGTGTAAGTAGCTGTACAATGTATTCTAGTTATTCCAAGGGTGATGTTTTGGAGTAGTTTCTGACAGTGATTAGCTCCTTTCTTGTAGTATCGTGGTAAAAATCATACTAGACAACATGACTAAAATATATACTATTTTATAGCTACTAAATAATTCATAATTTTGATGAAAGTGAATTTCATAAACCTGGATTCTGGACTGCCATCCTCACATGTATTTTTAACACTGCCATTGCTGTCTCCTTTTAGCTTCAGACATGTTCAAGGGCAGCAGCTTTAACTGTTGCCTCTACGTTTGCCTCATTTCCTGTTTGTACTCTGGTGAAACACTGCTACGGCTTACCTACTTAAGTAGCTTTTCTTTCTCACTGTTTTCTACTGGATCATATTCCCTATCTGCCCTTTAAATCTTGACTCTTCTCCCAGTTGTATCTCTGGACAAAATATCATCTACCTTTATGCACACACTCTCTCTCTAGGCAATTTCATCCATTCTCATTATCTTAACTATCATAAACTTTCTGATAGTTATATTCTTGTCCCTGAACTCTGAAGCCATATATCCAACTGTTATTAAACATGTAAGAGATGATGGTTTAAAGCAGTCTCATCGACAGCTTGAATTTTTCCATTTGCTAGCTGCTGCACTATCATATGAATAAAATGAATCACAACAGTTTTGCGAAAATCAGCTTCTTGGAACGAAGGCATAGCTATTAGTACTCTCATGAGCTTATTCTATGCCTGCAGACAAGCTTGACTATGTTTGTTGTTGTTTTTGCTGTGATTAATCAAGAGAAGATTGTACAGGTATGATGGCAGCAGGTAATAAATATTTAGGCAATCAGTTTCATGAAACTATCATTCAGTTCAGTTCAGTTGCTCAGTCATGTCGGACTCTTTGTGACCCCATGAACCACAACATCCCAGGCCTCCTGGTCCATCACCAACTTCCGGAGTCCACCCAAATCCATGTCCATTGAGTTGGTGATGCCGTCCAACCATCTCATCCTCTGCTGTCTCCTTCTCCTCATGCCCTTAATCTTTCCCAGCATCAGGGTCTTTTCCAGTGAGTCAGCTCTTCCCATCAGATGGCCAAAGTATTGGAGTTTAACTATCACACAGGTGGCTACTAAAAAATATCACTGATAGAATATGTACAGAAATGTGCACAAATTCTAAAGTGAAACATAGTTATCTATGTGTAACTTTTTCTCGGGTTAAGAAATTTAATATTATTGGCATCCCATAAACTCCATTATTGCCCCCTTACAATTATTACCTGTTTCTTCCTGTTACTGTTTCTAAAAGAGCATGTAGACTTATTACAGCAGTTAGAAAATCCTCAGGTAATTGGTTTCAAACTTTTGAGTGCTACAGTTAGACCATATCAGTTCAGATGTGCTGAATGTACACCACCGTTGTAGGTTAAAGTTCAGTGGAGATAAAAGTAACTTGGGAAACAGGGTTATAATTTTTCTTCATCAAAATATATGGGCCTTCTTCTTGAGGAAGTATATGCAGCAGCAAGGACAACTAAAATATTACAAGGTCTCCATTCGACTTCTGTGTCTATCGGCTCAGGAGATTACAGGTAGAGTAATGATATTGGACTTGCTCTCTAATGAGAATGCTAAGGTTGTCTCATGAATTTCTAAGCATTAAGTATACAGTTCAGGCTGCGAAGCCCTCAAGTATGTAACTTATAAGGAAAACTAAAATTAAAATTTGGTTCTGGAGACCGATGCATATTAAAACCAAATTTTGTAAGTTGAAATTGATTTTGAAATGGTTCTTTTGCTGAAACTATACAGACAAAAGAAAAGTTCAATTAATGTGGCCCAATTACCTGATTGCCCCATGTGATATACATTTAATCAAGATGATAAAATATATCTTTATATTTTCTACTGGGAAAAAATAACAAGTTCTACTAAGCCTTGTAGGCCATTCCTTTCTATTGAATGCTTGGTAAAGCATCATGCTTTACAATCAAGTGCAAGACATAATCTGATCATGAACATCTTAATGTATTAATAGCAAGTTTCATATTGTATCTTAGGCAGTGCTCAGAGATCTGAAAGGTTGTTCACATGTCCACATGTAGTCATAAAAATCTAACCTGAAAATGTCTACATGGAGACTTACAGATATCAATATCCTGTTTAAGAAAAATATATATCCTGCATAGAAGAAAGGTATACAAACACAGGAAAATTTTCAGTTGCATAGTAGTCTGGAAGTTTCTCTTCAGTGTCCACATAATAAAAACCTTCATACAGTGACCAAAGCCTTTTCAAAGTTTGAGTTAAAACTTTCTTATCTTAGCCACTATTGCACATTCATGCCTAAATAGCACACTAACCATAAAAAACTGTACTCTCATAATCACTTCTTTATGAAGTACCCTGGAGTACATCCTGGGTGATTTTGAATATATAACAGTAGTGGTTACATTTATTAACAAGGCATTAGAAAGTACTGAAAAACTCAGATTTATGAAAGTGTAGAACCATTTGTGTGTTTAAGGAAATAGCGTTATGCAATCAGTTCAGTTCAGCTGCTCAGTCACATCTGACTTTTTGTGATCCCATGGACTGCAGCACACCAGGTCTCCCTGTTCATCACCAACTCCCAGAGCTCATGCAAACTCATGTCCATATAGTCAGTTATGCCATCCAACCATCTCATCCTCTGTTGTCCCCTTCTCTTACCCCCTTCAATCTTTCCCAGCATCAGGGTCTTTTTCAATGAGTCAGTTCTTTGCATCCCTTGGCCAAAATATTGGAGCTTCAGCTTTAGCCTCAGGCCCTCCAATGAATATTCAGGACTGATTTCTTTAGAATGGACTGGTTGGGTCTCCCTGCAGTCCAATGGACTCTCAAGAGTCTTCTCCAACACCACAGTTCAAAAGCATCTATTCTTCTGCACTCAGCTTCCTTTATGGTCCAACTCCCCATCCATACATAACTACTGAAAAAAAAAATAGCTTTAATTAGAAGGAATTTTGTTACAAAGTAATGTCTTTGCTTTTTATATGCTATCTAGGTTTGTCATAGCTTTTCTTCCAAGGATGAACTGTCTTTTAATTTCTTGGCTACAGTCCACCATCTGCAGTGATTTTGGAGCCCTCAAAACTAAAATCTGTCACTGATTCCACTGTTTCCCTATCTATTTGCATAGAGTGAAGTGACCAGGTGCCATGATCTTAGTTTTCTGAATGTTGAGTTTTAAGCCAACTTTTTCACCCTCCTCTTTTACTTTTATTAAGAGGCTCTTTCATTCTTCTTCACTTTCTGCCATAAGGGTGGTGTCATCTGTATATCTAAGGCTATTGATATTTCTCCCTACAATCTTGATTCCAGCTTGTGCTTCATCCAGCCTGGCATTCTGCATGATGTACTCTGCATGTAAGTTAAATAAGCAAGGTGACAATATACAGCCTTGACAAACTCCTTTCCTAATTTGGAACTAGTCTGCTCGTCCATGTACTGTTCTAATTGTTGCTTCTTGAACTGCAAACAGGTTTCTCAAGAGGCAGGTAAGGTGGGTTGGTATTCCCATCTCTAAGAATTTTCCACAGTTTGTTGTGATCCACACAGTCAAATGTTTTTGGGAAGTCAATAAAGCAGAAGTGGATGTTTTTCTGGAACTCACTTGCTTTTTCTATGATTCACCGGCTGTTTGCTATTTGATATCTGGTTCCTCTGCCTTTTATAAATCCAGCTTGAACATCTGGAAGTTCACAGTTCATGTACATTGAAGCCTGACTTGGAGAATTTTGAGCATTACTTTGCTAGCATGTGAGATGAGTGCAATTGTGCACTATTTTGTGGGTAAGAATCCCTTAGAAGAAATGGAGTAGCCCTCATAGTCAACAAAAGAGTCTAAAATGCAGTACTTGGATGCAATCTCAAAAAAAAACCAGAATGATTTCTGTTCATTTCCAAGGCAAACCATTCAATATCACAGTAATCCAAGTCTATGCCCTGACCAGTTATGCTGAAGAAGCTGAAGTTGAATAGTTCTATGAAAACCTACAGGACCTTCTAGAACTAATACACCAAAAGATATCCTTTTCATTACAGGGGACTGGAATGCAAAAGTAGGAAGTCAAGAAATACCTGAACTAAGAGACAAGTTTGGCCTGAGTACAGAATGAAACAGGACAAAGACTATTAGAGTTTTGCCAAGAGAACACACTAGTCATAGCAAATACCCTCTTCCAACAGCACAAGAGAAGACTATACACATGGACATTACCAGATGGTCAATATCAAAATCAGATTGATTATATTCTTTGTGGCCAAACATGGAGACGCTCCATACAGTCAGAAAAAGAAGACCAGGAGCTGACTGTCACCCAGATCATGAACTCCTTATTGCCAAATTCAGACATAAATTGAAGAAAGTATGGAAAATCACTAGACCATTCAGATATGACCTAAATCAAATCCCTTACAATTATACAGTGGAAGTGACAAATAGATTCAAAGGATTAGATCTGATAGAGTGCCTGAAGAACTATAGACCGAAGTTTGTGACATTGTACAAGAAGCAGGGGTCAAGAATAGTCCCAAGAAAAAGAAATGCAAAAAGGCAAAATGGTTGTCTGAGGAGGCTTTACAAATAGCAGAGAAAGAAGAGAAGGAAAAGGCAAAGGAGAAAAGGAAAGATATACCCATTTGAATCCAGAGTTGCAAAGAATAGCAAGGAGAGATAAAACCTTCCTCAGTGATCAGTGCAAAGAAATAGAGGAAAATAATAGAATGGGAAAGACTAGAGATCTCTTCAAGAAAATTATACATACCAAGGAAACATTTCATGTAAAGATGGGCACAATAAAGGACAGAAATGGTATGGACCTAGCAGAAGCAGAAGATATGAAGAACAGGTGGAAAGAATACACAGAAGAAATTTCAAGTTAACCATATATTATCTATATGTTTCTAGTTATGAGAAAACTGGGGTATAATATAGTCTTTGGTGATACCTACATAATTTCTATAAGAGAAACACAATTGGTGGATCTGATAAAAGAAAATTCTTGGTTCTTAGAGTAATAATACAATACTATGTTCTGGGGAATATAATTCTGGCTTGGAGGTAGCCATAATAAAGTTTTAGTCAGATGCCATAATAAAATAATGTCACAAATTTGCAGTTTTCTGTACTCCTGACAGACTTCCTGAGTTAAGATCCTTATATTCAGAAGTACAGATTCATAGGATACAACAGGGGATGTAACCTTAAAATATGCTTTTGAAAATTTTTTTGTTATTTGGAAATAGTTGTACACATTTCCAAAATCATTTAGTTGATTCATTAAAATTCCAAATATAACAGAAGTTTATTATCATGAATTTTATTTACAGATGGTGATTGCAGCCATGAAATTAAAAGACACTTACTCCTTGGAAGAAAAGTTATGACCAACCTAGAGAGCATATTGAAAAGCAGACACATTACATTGTCAACAAAAGTCCGTCTAGTCAAGGCTATGGTTTTACCAGTGGTTATGTATGGATGTGAAAGTTGGACTGTGAAGAAAGCTGAGCACTGAATAATTGATGTTTTTGAACTGTGGTGTTGGAGAAGGCTCTTAAGAGTCCCTTGGACTGCAAGGAGATCCAACCAGTCCATTCTGAAGGAGATCAGTCCTGGGTGTTCTTTGGAAGGACTGATGTTGAAATGCCAATACTTTTGGCCACCTCATGCAAAGAGCTGACTCATTTGAAAAGACCCTGATGCTGGGAAAGATTGAGGGTAGGAGGAGAAGGGGATGACAGAGGATGAGATGGTTGGATGGCATCACCGACTCAATGGACATGGATTTGTGTGAATTCTGGGAGTTGGTGATAGACAGGGAGGCCTGATGTGCTGTGATTCATGAGGTCACAAAGAGTCAGATATGTCTGAGCAACTGAACTGAACTGATTTCCTACATGTTTATCTGAGAGAAGAAGTTAGGTTGATGGTGACTTGAACTTCAAAAATATGCAGTTGGCCTTTTATTTGATATAAATTATTTGGAAAAGACCAACTTGATCACCAAGAATAAGAAAGATTAAGTGAGGTAAACTTTGTAAGCTTTCTTTATTAAAATGAAGACTATGCAAACGTTCTATTTGTCTTTCATTTTAGCTAAGATAACTGGATGATTGATTGCTTACTTTTCCAGGATATGAATGCACAATATGTGTTTTCTTTATAATCTTCCATAGTTCTCAATATTTAAGTAGGAATTATTCTCTTTCAAAAATCCATTGCAGTGAAAAATTGCAGCTCTACAACACACTGAAAATAGAATATCATTTATAGAAAAATAATGTAAATATTTAATCTTTATTTTTCTTTTCATCACCACTTTCCCATCTTTTGTATTTTACAAAATAGTTGTCTAGTATATTACTCAGTCTTTCTTTCTTCAATTATTAATTCATTAATAATCAAACATTGACTGATCAGTTACTCTTTGACAGATTTTCCTCTACTATCTACACAAATGCTTTGACATTCTGTTGGAAAAAATACGTAGGAACTACTTCATTTTTCCTTGATTGGCACCTTCATTATTATACCCCTGCTCTCTTCTCATACTATATCTAAAAGCGACAAGTGATATGTCCTTAAAGATGCCAGTCCTTCCCCTTTGCTATCTGGCCAAAAGTGGCATTATCAGAAGTTTAAACATTTCTGGATTTAGATGTGAAAGCACACCACAAAACATGGAATCTGACATTCTGAGGATCTTCAAATGAGTCAGGTAATGGAATTCTGAATAGAAAAGGAATCATTCCCCTATAGGCTGAACTTTGAACAGGTGGAATGAGGAGTTACATTTTCCCTCTTTTCTCACTCAAATACCAAAGTGTATAACAAAGAATAGTTCACCCTCCTAGTCCAATCAGAAAAAACCTGCGTGTATCATGTGCAAGACTGCTGATAACAATATCTCTAAATCCTCCTAGGGATTAAATGATCAGTTCAGCTCAGTCACTCAGTCATGTCCAATTCTCTGCGATGCCATGGACTGCAGCATGCCAGACTTCCTTGTCTATCACCAACTCCCAGAGTCTACTCAAATTCATGTTATTAAGTCGATGATGCCATCCAACAGTCTGATGCTCTGTCGTCCCCTTCTCCTCGAGGTTCAATCTTTCCCAGCATGAGGGTCTTTTACAATGAGTCAGTTCTTCACATCAAGGGGCCAAAGTATTGGAGTTTCAGCTTCAAATCAGTCCTTCCAATGAATATTCAGGAGTGATATCCTTTAGGATGAACAAGATGGATCTCTTTGCAGTCCCAGGGACTCTCAGGAGTCTTCTCCAACACCACAGTTCAAAAGCATCAGTTCTTCAGTGCACAGCTTTCTTTACAGTCCAGCTCTCATATCCATACATAACTATTGGAAAAACCATAGCTTTGATGAGATGGACCTTTGTTGGTAAAGTAATGTCTCTGCTTTTTAATGTGCTGTCTAGGTTGGTCATAAGTTTCCTTTCAAGCAGTAAGCATCTTTTAATGTCATGGCTGCAGTCACCAACTGCAGTGATTTTGGAGTCCCCCAAATAAAGCCAGTCACTGTTTCCGCATCTATTTCCCATGAAGTGATGGGACCATATGCCATGATCTTCTTTTTTTCTGAATGTTGAGCTTTAAGCCAACTTTTTCATTCTCCTCTTTCACTTTCATCAAGAAGCTCTTTAGTTCTTCTTTGCTTTCTGCCATAAGTGTGGTGTCACCTGCATCTCTGTGGTTATTGATATTTCTCCCAGCAATATTGATATCAGCTTGTGCTTCATCCAGTCCAGCATTTCTCATGATGTACTATGCATATAATTTAAATAAGCAGGATGACAATATACAACCTTGATGTACTTCTTTCCTGATTTGGAACTACTCTGTTGTTCCATGGCCAGTTCTAACTATTGCTTCTTGACCTGCATACAGATTTCTCAGGAGGCAGGTGGTCTGCTAGTCCCATCTCTTTAAGAATTTTCTGCAGTTTGTTTTGATCCGCACAGTCAAAGGCTTTGGCATAGTCAATAAAGCAGAAATAGCTGTTTTTCTGGGACTCTCTTGCTTTTTTGGATGATGCAGCAGATGTTGGCAATTTGATCTCTGATTCCTCTGCCTTTTCTAAATCCAGCTTGAACATCTGGAATTTCATGGTTCACATATTGTTGAAGCCTCGCTTGAAGAATTTTGAGCATTAGTTTACTAGTGTGTGAGATGAGTTCAATTGTGTGGTAGCTTGAGCATTTTTGGCATTGCCTTTCTTTTGGATTGGAATGAAAACACCTTTGCAATCCTGTGCCCCTGCTGAGTTTTCCAAATTTGCTGGCATATTGAGTGCAGCACTTTCACAGCATCATCTTTAGAATTTGAAACAGGTCAACTGGAATTCCATCAGCTCCACTAGCTTTGTTTGTAGTGATGCTTCCTGAATGATAGCAAGATTAGTAATGTTACATCAATTTGTAATGCTTCCTGTCTTTCTTCACGTCCTATGCCTGTCTTGTTCACTACTAAAATTTGAATACCTAACACTCTGTCAGGCATACAGTAAATAAATACCTGTCACTCACAATTTTCTCTTTACCCTACTGCTGTATTGTATTAATTATTTTGTATTTGTTTAACACCTTTCTTTGTATTAATGTTCCATTTTTGCTACACCTATGGAGAAAAGTGTTGCCTACAAAAGTACAAACTCATATTGAGCCATACTGAAAATCACTTGCTAAAACAATGATGTTCAAAATTATTTTGAAATAAAACCCCAAAATGTAAGCAATTGAGAAATACTCATTGATTTGATTCACAAGGGATATACCTATCCAGGCTAAGGACTGAAAGCAAGCACCATTTTTTATTTTTTCTCCCACATAATACTTCCCTGGTCCACAGGGCAAATCTCACAGTGGTAGCTGACCCAGAGAGAGACCAACAAATTTCATCTGCTGAATTATCAGCATTCCTCATTCTTTTAATGAACTGTAACAACTGCAGTAAATCAATTGGTTATGAGGAGAGAATGCCCTGTGGGTGAGCAACAGAGCTCGTGAGAGTGAAATCTTTAAATGAAGTGAGATCTAGCTATAAAGTTTATTAACAATTTGAAGAAATAGCAGTTTAAAAAGATCAGAGAATATTTTCATGACTCAAGTAAGTTTTTCATAAGTTTATAAATGCCCAAGCTACATCTGCGATTTAAGTAAAGGGTAAGTTTCTTCTTCTTCTTTTTTTTTTTTTTTGTAAAATAGCTTTCAGTTCAGTTTTTATTCTCTGTCAAAATACAAACCAACACTTTGCAGGGAGAGGAGAAGAGAAAGGCAACACAATCTAGCTTATGGCACATTTAGAAGAGGAAATGAGATTTAAAAACCTCACTCCACTGCTTGCCCAGCTGAGAAAAAGTCATGATCCTAACACCCACTTATAAGTATCTCATTATATTAAAAAAATAATAATATATTTCCAAAGCCCACCTAACTCTGCCCTTGCACAGAAAGGGTTAAACTTCAATATTTGATATCAGGGTGTCCAGGATGGAGATGGTAAGAAGAGGCAGATTGAGAAGAAGGAGATGCAGAAAAACAGAGGGACAAACCCATGTGTCACTGGGGCCCTCTGAAATATCCAGAACAAAGAAAAGTGAGGGCACCTGTCAGAGACAGAAACCAGTGCTCTCCCAGTGGTTGTCTCACTCTGGTCCTCAGTGCTTAATGCTCTGGGGTGATCTGTCTTTTCAGACACCCCTGTGAGGTTTCAAGATCAGGATTCATCTTCCCCTCTCAGTCCCAGCCCATTCTGCTCATGACTCAGCTTTTAAGGTCCTAACAGGGAGCAGTTCCTTCCCCAAGTAAGAAGCATGGGGAAAGCTGGAGGTCCTGCATGGAGGAGAGAATATTCTGGGGGGTGAGCCACTTTGGGGTTCCCCTTCAGTCCCTGATCAGGTGGTAAGGGTAGTGCTGCCCCCTCCACCCACCCTCCCGGCCCCCGCTCACTGGTGGAGATCACAAGACGTAGATGGTTCAGAGCAAGTCTCTTGGTGTCTCTGTTTGTCACCACCTGGAGGATGGTGAAGTTCTCCAGGATGCTGTTCATCATGTAACACTCTGACAGCTTCATCAATTTGTGCAGAAAATTCACCAGGTACTCCTTGGAAGGAAAGTTATGACCAACCTAGACAGCATATTAAAAAGCAGAGACTTTGCCAACAAAGGTCCATATAATGAAAGATATTGTCTTTTCAGTAGTCATGTATAGATGTGAGAGTTGGACTATAAAGAAAGCTGAGCACTGAAGAATTGATGTTTTTGAACTGTGGTGTTGGCAAAGACTCTTGAAAGTCCTTTGGACTGCAAGGAGTTCCAACCAGTCCATCCTAAAAGAGATCAGTCCTGAGTTTTCATTAGAAGGACTGATGTAGAAACTGAAATTTCAATAATTTGGCCACCTGATGTGAAGTACTGACTCATCGGAAAAGACCCTGATATTGGGACAGATTGAAGATGGGACGAGAAGGGGAGGACAGAGGATGAGATGGTTGGATGGCATCAGGGACTCAATGGACTTGAATTTGTGTAAACTCTGGGAGTTGATGATGGACAAGGGAGTCCTGTTATGCTGCAGCCCATGGGGTCACAAAATATCAGACATGACTGAGGGACTGAAATGAACTAAACTGAACTAAACTGAACTAATGCGTGATGTTCTGTGGAATGAACAATGCTAATGTCTTCCATTTTGAGGAGAGGGTGTGGGGGTGGGTTCAGTTCAGTTCAGTTCAGTTCAGTCGCTCAGTCGTGTCCGACTCTTTGCGACCCTATGAATCACAGTACGCCAGGCCTCCCTGTTCATTACCATCTCTCGAATTCACTCAGACTCACGTCCATCGAGTCAGGGATGCCATCCAGCCATCTCATCCTCAATCGTCCCCTTCTCCTCCTGCCCCCAATCCATTCCAGCATGAGTCTTTTCCAATGAGTCAACTCTTCGCATGAGCTGGCCAAAGTACTGGAGTTTCAGCTTTTTCATCATTCCTTCCAAAGAAATCCCAGGGCTGGTCTCCTTCAGAATGGACTGGTTAGATCTCCTTGCAGTCCAAAGGACTCTCAAGAGTCTTCACCAACACCACAGTTCAAAAGCATCACTTTTTCAGTACTCAGCCTTCTTCACAGTCCAACTCTCACATCCATACATGACGACTAGAAAAACCATAGCCTTGACTAGACGGACCTTAGTTGGCAAAGTAATCTCTGCTTTTGAATATACTATCTAGGTTGGTCATAACTTTTCTTCCAAGGAGTAAGCGTCTTCTAATTTCATGGCTGCAGTCACCATCAGCAGTGATTTTGGAGCCCCCCAAAATAAAGCCTGACACTGTGTCCACTGTTTCCCCATCTATTTCCCATGAAGTGATGGGACCTGATGCCATGATCTTCGTTTTCTGAATGTTGAGCTTTAAGCTAACTTTTTCACTCTCCTCCTTCACTTTCATCAAGAGGCTTTTTAGCTCCTCTTCACTTTCTGCCATAAGGATGGTATCATCTGCATATCTGAGGTTATTGATATTTCTCCTAGCAATCTTGATTCCAGCTTGTGTTTCTTCCAGTCCAGCATTTCTCATGATATACTCTGCATATAAGTTAAACAAGCAGGGTGACAGTATACAGCCTTGACGTACTCCTTTTCCTATTTGGAACCAGTCTGTTGTTCCATGTCCAGTTCTAACTGTTGCTTCCTGACCTGCATACAGATTTCTCAAGAGGCAGGTTAGGTGGTCTGGTATTCCCATCTCTTATAGTTCTGTAAAGAGCTCAAATATATTATTACATGTATCCCTTGAGGTGGAACCAGAACACTGCTCTTGGGCTGCACTGTTGTTTCTTGGCTACTCCTTTGTCTCTCTATCCCCTCCCTTCCCTGATTAGCAACTGTTTCAAAGGCTTCCATGCCCAGGAGCCCCACAGCAACTTGGTCAGGTATCAACTTCATGAACCTGATTGATAGATTTGGAAGTTTTAGAAACCCTAGTCCATAGATTTAGTCTGGGTTCCTGTGTGTGTGAAAGATAAATTTTATTCCATAAGGTATGAAAAGAAGTATATACTAACAAGAATCATAGTCTTGGTTATAATGCCAATAAAATTATCTGAAATGTAACATTTCCATTGTAATGAAAGAGGGTTAATAATTTTCTCATTATTTCATCTCTCACTTAATGATTAATGTCCAGATAAAATTTTGATTCTTGAAGATTTTTCATGTGGTTACACTTTTGGGCAAAGAAGAAGAGGACTAATTTTCTAGTTTTTTTAATTTTTTTTTTTAAGTTGAGCTAAAATTCACATGGCATAACCATAACCAAATAATTCAACATTTATTATATTCATTATGTTGTCCAACCACCATTTTTATATGATTCTAAAATATTTTTATTGCCTCAATATAAAACCGCATACATATTAAGCTATTAATTCATTTTCTTCCCTTACCTGAGCCCCTAACAACTGACAATTCACTTTTTGTCCCAAATCTGTACAGATCCCTTATTAAAATATGTATCAGTGTTTCTTTTTTCATGGAGTAATATTACAATATGGAATAATATTCCACTACCTATATATATTATAGTTTGTTTATTCATTCATCTATTGAAGGATATTTCGGTTGTTTCCAGTTTTACTATTGTGAATAGCACTACTATGAATTCCCATGTATAAGTATTTAGTTCGTAGGGCTATATATTTAGGATGAGATTGCTGTGTCATGTGGTAATTCTGTGTCTGATTTTTTTATTTTATTTAATTTATTTATTTTTATTTTTTATTTTTTTAATTTATTTTTTTAATTTTTTTAATTTTTAAATTTTTATTTTTACTTTATTTTACTTTATAATACTGTATTAGTTTTGCCATACATTAACATGAATCTGCCACCGGTGTACATGAGATCCCAATCCTAAACCCCCTCCCTCCTCTGAGCCCATATCATCTCTCTGGATCATCCACATGCACCAGCCCCAAGCATCCTTTATCCTGTATTGAACATAGACTGACAATTCATTTCTTACATGATAGTATACATGTTTCAATCTCATTCTCCCACATCATCCCACCCTCTCCCTCTCCCACAGAGTCCAAAAGTCCGTTCTATACATCTGTATCTCTTTTGCTGTCTCGCATACAGGGTTATCGTTACCATCTTTCTAAATTCCATATATATGTGTTAGTATACTGTATTGGTATTTTTATTTCTGGCTTACTTCACTCTGTATAATAGGCTCCAGTTTCATCTATTTCATTAGAACTGATTCAAATGTGTTCTTTTTTATGGCTGAGTAATACTCCATTGTGTATATGTATCAAAGCTTTCTTATCCATTCATCTGCTGATGGACATCTAGGTTGCTTCCATGTCCTGGCTATTATAAACAGTGCTGCAATGAACATTGGGGTACATGTGTCTCTTTCAATTCTGGTTTCCTCGATGTGTATGCCCAGCAGTGGGATTGCTGGGTCATAAGCCAGTTCTATTTGCAATTTTTTAAGGAATCTCCACACTGTTCTCCATAGTGGCTGTACTAGTTTGCATTCCCACCAGCAGTGTAAGAGGGTTCCCTTTTCTCTACACTCTCTCCAGCATTTATTGCTTGTAGACTTTTGGATTGCAGCCATTCTGACTGGTATGAAGTGGTACCTCACTGTGGTCTTGATTTGCATTTCTCTGATAATGAGTGATGTTGAGCATCTTTTCATGTGTTTGTTAGCCATCCATATGTCTTCATTGGAGAAATGTCTATTTAGTTCTTTAGCCCATTTTTTGATTGGGTCATTTATTTTTCTGGAATTGAACTGTATAAGTTGCTTGTATATTTCGGAGATTAGCTGTTTGTCAGTTGCTTCTTTTGCTATTACTTTCTCCCATTCAGAAGGCTGTCTTTTCACCTTGCTAATAGTTTGAATTTTTGAGGAATTACCAAACTTGTTTCTGCAGTGACTGTAACCATTTTATATTTGCATCAGCAGTACACTTTGAATCCTGTATATATATATGTTCATATGCACATAAATGCATCCTGGCCAAGACATGTTTTTCAAACTGTGAAATAGTATCTAACAACTTTGATTTACCTATCCCTAACTCATCAGTGGCCACAGGACTGGAAAAGGTGGGTTTTCATTCCAATCCCAAAGAAAGGCAATGCCAAAGAATGCTCAAACTACTGAACAATTGCACTCATCTCACATGCTAGTAAAGTAATGCTCAAAATTCTCCAAGCCAGGCTTCAGCAATATGTGAACCGTGAACTTCCTGATGTTCAAGCTGGTTTTAGAAAAGGCAGAGGAACCAGAGATCAAATTGCCAACATCTGCTGGATCATAGGAAAAGCAAGGGAGTTCCAGAAAAACATCTATTTCTGCTTCATTGACTATGCCAAAGCCTTTGACTTTGTGGATCAAAACAAACTGTAGAAAATTCTGAGAGAGATGGGAATACCAGACCACCTAACCTGCCTCTTGAGAAATCTGTATGCAGGTCAGGAAGCAACAGTTAGAACTGGACATGGAACACCAGACTGGTTCCAAATAGGAAAAGGAGTATATCAAGGCTGTATATTGTCACTCTGTTTATTTAACTTATATGCAGAGTACATCATGAGAAATGCTAGGTGGAAAAAACACAAGCTGGAATCAAGACTGCTGGGAAAAATATCAATAATCTCAGATATGCAGATGACACCACCCTTAGGGCAGAAAGCGAAGAGGAACTAAAAGCCTCTTGAAAGTGAAAAAGGAGAGTGAAAAAATTAGCTTAAAGCTCAACATTCAGAAAACAAAGATCATGGCATTTGGTCCCATTACTTCATGGTAATTTGATGGGGAAACAGTGGAAACAGTGTCAGACTTTATTTTTTTGGGCTTCAGAATCACTGCAGATGATGATTGCAACCATGAAATTAAAAGATGCTTACTCCTGGGAAGAAAAGTTATGACCAACCTAGATAGCATATTAAAAAGCAGAGATATTACTTTGCCAACAAAGGTCTGTCTAGTCAAGGTTGCAATTTTTCCAGTATGAAAATGGAATATGTATGAATTTGAGAGTTGGACTGTGAAGAAAGCTGAGTGCTGAAGAACTGATGCTTTTGACTCTTGAGAGTCCCTTGGACTTCAAGGAGATCCAATTAGTCTATCCTAAAGGAAATCAGTCCTGGTTGTTCATTGAAAGGACTGATGCTGAAACTGAAACTCCAGTACTTTGGCCACCTCATGTGTAGAGTTGACTCATTGGAAGAGACCCTGATGCTAGAAGGAATTGGAGGCAGGAGAAGAGGATGACAGAGGATGAGATGGCTGGATGGCATCACCGACTTAATGCTCATGAGTTTGGGTAAACTCTGGGAATTGATGATGGACAGGGAGGCCTGGAGTGCTGGGTTTCATGGGGTCGCAAAGAGTCAGATACGACTGAGTGACTGAACTGAACTGAACTGAATGACTAATGATGTTAAGTATCTAATCACATGCCTGTGGGCCTTCCTATATCCTCCTTAGAGAAATGTCTATTCAAGTCTTCTGCCCATATTTTAGTTGGATTGTTTATCTTTTGTTGTTAAGAATAGGGCATCTTCTGTGTAGTCAACAAAGGAAGACATATGAAGGAAAGTGAAATGTTATTAGCTAAGTAAAGGCAAATGGATTTTAACAACCAAAAATATATGTGTGTCATAATAAAATGGAGCAAGACTCCATGGTCTTTGTCCACATGTCCTCTGCCTGCATTTTGTTTGTGGGAAAACTTTCACTAAGGAATAAGTTTAATTAGAGAAGTGAGAACATGCAGAAAGTAAAGAAAATAGTCAAAGGACTATAAATAATAGTTTAATCATTAAGCATAGGCAAGGACCTTTAACTCCTTCACAAGGACTATAGATAATATTCTGAACCATGTCCTGTGGAGCTATCTTATAGATACTGAAAGCCCAAGCATGTGTAAGAAGTTGACTAGATGGTGACAAGACTGTAGCCATGACATAAGCTGCCACAATTCCAAGAATTGGCCTCAGGGGAATGGGAAAAAGTGAACTATGAAACTGAAGATTAATTGTACTTAAAACAATCAAGATGCCACTGGTCAGACTTGTTGTTTAGTCACTAAGCTGCGTCTGACTCTGCAACTCCACGAAATTGCAGCACACCAGGCTTCCCTGGACTTCATTATTTCCCTGATTTGCTCAAACTAATGTCCATTGAGTCGTTGATGCCATCCAACCATCTCATCCTCTGTCATCCTCTTCACTTGCACTCAGTCTTTCCCAGCATCAGGGTCTTTTCCAAGGACTTAGCTCTTCACATTAGGTGGCCAAAGTATCAGAGCTTCAGCTTCAGCATCTTTCCTTCCAATCAATATTCAGGCTTGATATCCTTTAATATTGATTGGTTTCATCTCCTTGCTGTCCAAGGGACTCTCAAGAGGCTTCTCCAATACCACAGTCCAAAAGCATCAAATCTTTGGTTCTCAGTCTTCTTTATAGTCCAACTCTCACATCCATATGTGACTACTGGTCAAACCATAGCTTTGACTATACGGACCTTTGATGGCAAAGTGATGTCTCTAATTTTTAACACCCTGTCTAGCTTTTTCATAGCTATTCTTCCATGGAACAAGTGTCTTTTAGTTTTGTGGCTTCAGTCACCATCCGTGTTGATTTTAGAGACCAAGAAAATGAAATCTGACACCGTTTCCACATTTTAAACATTTTTGCCATGAAGGGAAAGGACTAGATGCCATGATCTTAGATTTTGAATATTAAGTTTTAAGCCAGGTTTTTCAACTTCATCTAGGAGACTCTTTCACCTTCATCAACAGGCTCTTTAGTTACTCTTCACTTTTTTCCATTAATGTGGTATTATCTGCATATCTGAGGCTGTTGATATTTTTCCCTGGAATCTTGATTCCAGATTGTGATTCATCCAGCCTTGCATTTCACATGATATATTTATTCTGCATGTAAATTAAATAAATAAGGTGACAATATATATCCTTGACATACTCTTTTCCAATTTTGAACCAATCCATTGTTCCATGTCCAGTTACAAATGTTGTTTCTTATCCTGCATACAGGTTTCTCAGGATGCAGATAAGGTGATCTGATACTCTCATTTTATTTAGAATATTTCACAGTTTGTTGTGATCCACATAGTGAAAGGCTTTAGCATAGTCAATGAAACAGAAGTAAATTGTATTTTGGGAATTTCCATGCTTTTTCTGTTATCCAACATATGATGACAGTTTGATCACTGGTTAGCAAAAAGGCAAAGGAGAAAAGGAAAAATATAACCATCTGAACTAAGAGTTCCAAAGAATATCAAGAAGAGATAAGAAAGCTATCCTAAGTGATCAATTCAAAGAAATAGAGTAAAGCAACAGAAAGGGAAAACCTAGAGAGCTCTTCAAGAATATTAGAGATACCAAGGGAATATTTCATGGAAAGAGGGTCACAATAAAGGACAGAAACAGTATGGGCCTAACATAAGCAGAAGATATTAAGAAGAGGTAGTATTAATACACAGAACTATACAAAATAGATCTTCAAGATAAGCATGACGGTATGATCACTCACCTAGAGCCAGACATCATGGAGTATGAAGTCACGTGGGTCTTAGGAAGCATGACTACGAATAGAGCTAGTGGAGGTGATGGAATTCCACCTGAGGTATTTCAAATCATTAAAAATGATGCTCTGAAAGTGTTGCACTCAATATGCCAGCAAATTTGGAAAGCTCAGCAATGGCCACAGGACTGGAAAAGGTTAGTTTTCACTCCAGTCCCAAAGAAAAGCAATAACAAAAAGTATTCAAACTAACACACAATTGTGTTCATTTCAGATGTTAGCAAAGTAATGCTCAAAATTCTCTAAGCTAATCTTCAACAGTAGTGGTTTGAGCACTTTGAGATGTTCAAGCTGGATTTAGAAAAGGCAGAAGAACAAGAGATCAAATTGCCAATATCCACTGAATCATAGAAAAAGCAAGAGAATTCCATAAAAACATCTACTTCTGTGTTTGACTGTGTGGATCACAACTAACTTTGGAAAATTCTTAAAGAGATGGAAATACCAAATCACCTTACCTGCCTTCTGAGAAATCTGCATACAAGTCAAGAAGCAACAGTTAGAACCAGACATGGAACAATGGACCGGTTCCAAGTTGGGAAAGGGGTATGTCAAGGCTGTACATTGTCACTCTGCTTATTCAACTTTTATGCAGAGTACATCATGCAAAGTACCAGGCTGAATGAAGCACAAGCTGGAATCAAGATTGTTGGGAGAAACATCAATAACCTCAGATATGCAGATGACACCACCCATATGGCAGAAACCAAAGAGGAGCGAGCTATAGAGCCTCTTGATAAACTTGAAATCGGAGAGTGAAAAACCTGGCTTAAAACTCCACATTCAAAAACTAAGATCATGGCACCCTGTCCCATCACTTCATGGCAAATAGATGATGAAACAATGAAACAATGACAAACTTTCTTTTCTTGGGATCCAAAATCACTGCAGATGGTGACTGAAGCCATGAAATTAAGATACTTGTCCTTGGAAGAAAATCTTTGACAAACCTAGACAGTATATTAAAAAAAGCAGAGACATTACTTGCCAACAAAGTTTTGTGTAGTCAAAGCTACAGTTTTCCTAGTAGTCATGTATTCATGTGATAATTGGACCATAAAGAAGGATGAGTGCTGAAGAATTGATGCTTTCGAACTGTGTTGTTGAAGAAGACTCTTGAAAGTCCCTTGGATTGTAAGGAGATCAAACCAGTCAATTCTAAAGGAAATTGATCCTGAATCTTCATTGGAGGGGCTGATGCTGATGAAACTCTAATACTTTGATCCCCTAATTAGAAGAGCTGACTCTCTGGAAAAGACCCTGAAGCTGGGAAAGATTAAAGGCAGGAGGAGAAGGGGACAATCGAGGACAGGATCATTGGATGACATCGCTGACTCAATGGATATGAGTGAGCAAGCTCCAAGAGATGCTGAAGGACAGGGAAGCATGGTGTGCTACAGTCCATGAGGTCAGAAAGAGTTGGACACAACTGAGCAGCTGAACAACAACAGAGTACTGATTAACAATTTCGAGACGACTGTCAGAGCTTACTCACTGCTCCTACATGTAATTCCCTCCCTCAGCCTATAAAACCTCTTGCCCAGTGATTGTCAGTTGGGAGGGGATTGACTTTTAAGATAGGCATCACTCTTCTACTCCCAATTGCTGGTATACAAAATCATGCAAACTTTTCTTTTCACCAATCTGGCCTCTTTATTGACTGTTGAGCTCCAAGCCATCAGATCCCACTTTCAGTTACAATGATATTCTTTAACCTTTTCTGCCTCACACAAGAGGGGACATAGTTTGGCATTTATTGCATTTAACTTTTCCTTGGAATTTGAAGGATGTTATAGGTGAGGACCACATATCTTTCATAGTTATATTGATTATAATACAATATTTGTTGTTATTTTTTAATTTATCATGACATTTACTCAATTTGGTGATTACCAAGTATATTTTTCATAAAGTTATTTTATCAAGTAGCTGAAAATATGAATGCACATATCCTTTTCTATAATGTCTACTTCTAGGTTCAAATACTAGTTACATAGTAGGTCTGATGTGAACACTTTCAGCAAATAAGTGATTATACTTAAAAGGTTTTTTTTTTTTTTTAGGTAATTAGTAAGGTGCACTTTGAAAAAGTATTGTGTGGAAAAAATATTGAGGTGTTAAGATATGGCTTTTGTACTGATCAACATAAGATTCAATGGACAGAGGACTGAGTTAGAAGAATTCCACTGTGTGTTAGTCAGTTGTGTCCAACTCTTTGCAGCCCCATGGACTATAGCCCACAGCTTCCTCTGTCCATGGGGATTCTTCAGGCAAGAATACTGGAGTGAGTGGACATATCCTCCTCCAGGGGATCTTCCTAACCCAGGGACTGAACCCAGGTCTCTTGCATTGCAGGTGGATTCTTTATCAGCTGAGCTACCAAGGAAGACCTAAAAGACTCTAGTCACATACTATACTGAGTTATTCAAGTAGCTTGAAAATGAATTACCAGGGCCATTTTGAAGAAGAAAATACTTTAAAATGAATTTATATTGAATCAAAAAGCTTTTGAAATGCCCATCTGTGACAAGTACAGAAAATATAACATTGAAGTTAACCCAAATAATTCTCACAATGTAGTTTGCATAGTTCGCAAAACTTCCATTTCAGTCACCCAAAGAAAATCCTTAGTCCATTTAATAGGCCTGTATTTTCACTTGCATATATCTTTATTCTCTCAGTGTGGATGAGTGATGAAATGGACTTGTACATTTCTTGTGTGGCTGTTATTATTGGCCTTCATATAATCAGGCTAGTGGAAACAGTTTCATTTTTTTATTGTTAAATGTAGCTCGTGATGTAGTTTTTTACATATATGTGGCCATTTAAAACTGAAATATCTCCCAATGAATCTTAAGATTCCAGCATGCTTGAGACAGAAAACCATTTGTTTTATTCCCAATTCTATACACGACTTTGTAAATGTTACAAATAAGCCCAGCAACTGGATAATATCCTATGAACAAGTGGCTAATATCCCTTACCAGGTGGTAAATTAGTATAGTGTGCTTGTGTGAAAAATTCTTATTCTCCACCTACACATTTATTTGTTCAAAGAATTGCTTTTACTGATTAATAAGTGAAAAATCTCTTACTTCCTAAACAAAAAGGCAGCAATAAAAGAACATGGTATCTTGAGTGTGAGAGTTTTACATTTGAATTCCTAATCTTACATTTTTGTAGCTCTGTAACTTTGATAAATTATATAATTTCCTCAATTCTTTATCTTTGTTTGATTAGTAACTTTAAGTGAAGTGAAGTGAAGTCACTCAGTCGTGTCTGACTCTTTGCGACCCCGTGGACTGTAGCCCACCAGGCTCCTGTGTCCATGGGATTCTCCAGGCAAGAATACTGGAGTGGGTTGCCATTTCCTTCTCCAGGGGATCTTCCCAACCCAGGGATCAAACCTGGGTCTCCTGCATTGCAGGCAGAGGCTTTATCCTCTGAGCCACCAGGGAAGCTTTAACTTCCATATTATTCATTATTTTTTCATTGTCTACTACACTGACCACACAGGCAACTTTTTTTTAGAAGTAATTCATGCCATTATGATGCTAGCAATTTAGATTATTTAGTCAGGTAGAATTTTATCTTCTGTCTCAGTTTCAAGGGGCAATTCATGACCCTTTGGTTTACATTTATGACTTGGATATTTACATGACTTTGTTGTTTCTTGTTCTAATGATGAGTATTTAATTGCCTTTGCTTTTATTTTTACACCTATAAGATTGACTTTGATATTAGATCACTACTCAAATATAATTCATTCATTTCTCTTTGAAAATGTTTATAATTTTAGTTCTGAGTATGGGATATTATAGAGTCAATATGTTTTAATGGGATATTGAGGAAACAAGTATGTCCTGTGAACTGGAAACTCTATCTCATTTATATATTAACATCCAGAACAGACATTAATAACATTTCAAATTTGCTTTGATAATTGATATTTATTGAATATTTTCTTTGTCACATAGTGATTTAAGGGGTTTATCTATATGTCACTTAATCCTTAAAACTCTGTAAGCTTAATACTAATTGTATCTCCATTCTTCATATAGTGCAGAGACTTAATATATCCAAGTCACCATATTAGTGAAATGTTTTACCTTTCTGACTAATTATTACTCAGTAGTGAGTAAACTCCTAGTTCTTTAATACCTGAAAAGATATTTAAGAAAAACTCTCAAAACTGAAGTAAAAATACCTAGAATAATTTCAATATCATGCAAATGGTCTACAGGGAATATTTTGATGTAATATTCTTCCCAGTCATATCACACTGCACTAGAAAAACTCTAAAGACAGACAAGTTGATTGAGAGCATATACAAAAATAAGAAAGACTTGGCATACTAATTATTTATATTTGGCTTATCCATTGCAGGTATAGAGAATGTAGGTAACATCTAGAGTTGTGTAAAACAACATATATTCATAGTTTGGGTGTGTATATAGCCAGTTTTGCATTTTCTGTTTTGTTTTGTTTTTTCTACCATGGAATCACACTCTTGCTTGCATTTTTACATGATATGATTTCATCAGTATACTTAAATGCATATCATAACTCTGAGAACACTTTGCCTAGTGCCCACTCTAGTTTAGTCTAAAATGTTTTATTATATATATATGTATATGTGTTTTATTATATATATATATATGTATTATTATATATATATATATATGTATATGTATATCAGGCCAACATTTAAAAATCAAGACTGTCCCAATAAAGATCTGTTCTTCTTTGTTTCCTAGGAAAGTGACCAGAAGATTTGGAAACATTGGGCCAGAATTTAGCAGGAGTTGATTTGCAGTTGCACAATTCAGACAAGATGCATACTTTCCAGTTCAGCAGAATACTCATCAATTTATTATCTCCTTGACAGAAAATCTGAAAGTCATCTATAGACATCATCATTTGCCTTTTTATAAAAGAGTAAATAAATATTTCCTTGTTTTTGCATCTCTAACAAAGATGTGCAAATGAAAAAAATAAATCTAGGAGAGCTTGTATTTCAAAATAACAAGAAATAATTTGCAAACATTATTCTTATAACTTACTGTAAAAACAAAGTGCTTGTTTAATATGTAATATGTATTTTTGGTCTTATACCCATGTTTATTCCTATAAATATTTGAGTTTGTGATCCCTGGTCTAAAGGTATGCAACAGTAGAAACATTTTTTGATTTTGGTTTCTATATTTCTGTCAATTGTAGTTTTTTTTTTAATAGCATATGTGTGGTTCATCAGTTTAACTCAGTTTTCAGGATAGGAATGTCAGAGGAATGCATCTGTCACAGAAAATTAAGAAATGACCACATAGTACCTAATGGCCTAAGAAGCTTAATCTGTTACCCAAATAACTTGACTTATTGTCTAAGTTTTTTTCCCCCTCCCACTGAAAATATCAAGATCAATATCATTCCTCAGACTTCAAATGAAATCAAATTGTCTGTTCTTTCAAACATAAATCCAATAATTAATATTTGGTTGTCATGCTCTCATATGGATTGTTTCTTAAAAAACAAAGATGATAATTGAGTTTAAAATGCTGTGTTTAACATTTTAGGGTGCTACACAGTGAATGCAGTGGAGAATTTTTTTCCTGTCAATGTGGATATCTTAATGGAAATTCAGTTAAATGAGGGCTAATCAATTTGTAATATATTATCTCACTCTGGTTCAGATCAAACTTCATTGAACACATGCCTGCACCCTAAACATAATAAATTGCATGTTGGTAGTGCAATTCTTTTAAATAAATATTTTCTCATTTTTAATTTTAAATAAGCCTTTACCATCTGCTATGTCCTTTAATTGAAAATGCCAAAGAACAGAACTTACTATTGTGCCACTTACAAACTGCAGACAGAGAAGTGACAGTGCTTGGCATATCCTGTTCTTAATTCTACAGTCAGTATTTGTTTTCCTTTTCTTATGCTTCAGATATAATGGGGAATATAACTCTGTTCTGACATGATCAAATCTTTTCCAGCAAAAAGGGAACACAGGGAAGAAAAAATGATTAATTGAAAGACTTAACCAAGGTCATATCTATAGAAATGTGATGTACCTGAGGATTATAATCATATAAGGAGGATGTTAACCCTAATTATATCAGGCAGATACAATACAGACTGCATTGTAGCCAAGACCCTGTTATACATGACAAGGGATCTTTCCAAAGAAACAAAGAATTAAAGCTTGCATTCATCCTGTCTACATCTTTTGAAAAGCCACACAGTCTGAGAAAAAAAAATTACCTGGACATTAGAAAGGCAAGCAATAAAGAGGAAAGTGGTGTATTAATTCTAGTTAATGTGTAAAAGTTATATTCAATTCAGTGTATTGTTAATCAAGCCCTTTCCTTGATCAAATAACATACAGGCACCTAGCTGAATATTTTCATAATGAAAATCAGAGCTGCTGTTTAAAAAAAAAAAAACAGAGAAACCTTGTATGATGTTTATATTAAGAATTCATAAGGAATTAATGTCATTAACAGAAAAATATTGATATTCTTCAAAACCAGAACATGTGAGCTTTCATTCTTGGCTACTTTGGTCAAAAAACTTTTCTTAGACTGTGATTAGGTGCTCCTTTAAGAGGTTTTTTCCCTGTATTGCTTTCCAACTCTGCATTTTACAGCTGTCAGACAGTGGACTCAGCCGTCATCTCATCCATTCTGCCTTTTCCCTCTGCCAAAACTGTACCTCTCTTTCTCCTACTGTATCAACTGGTATTGTAGAAAGATAAAAATTGCTCATTAAACCTAAATGAAATTAGAAAGCTACAGATACCTCAGCTGTTTAAAAGAAGTAAAATAAATTATATATATTTTTTTCTGTTTGATATCAATATAGTAGATCAATCAGTAACTTTCGTTATATTGTAAAATTACCCCAAAAAAACAATGAATTAGAAATAGAATTCAGATAATAGAAATATTGTATCACCTATCTACACAATGAAGTAAAAAGGTAAAAGTTGAAACTGAAATCAGAAAAAAGAAGCTCTATCATCTGGATATGCTGACAGACCAAAGGAAAAAAAAAAAGCAAAACCCAACCCACTTTCTTTTTAATTATTGAATCAAAGATAAAACCTAAAATAAAATTTTAATTAACCTAAAATATAACAATAATGAAATATTATATGTAAGAAAGCATAAGGTATAAAGCTAAAACAACTCTCAAAGGAAAATTAATAATATAGATGCATACATGAGAAAAATGAAATTTAATTAAACATGTGGTTCAGAAATGAAAAATAACATAAAATAGAAGCATAGGAGAGAAATAATAGTTAAGCAGGCAACAATGTATTAGAACAAAAGAGTAGAACTCACAAATATAAAAAAGCATCAGGTTCTTTGACAAAAATAATATAATAGTTAATCACTAACTAATCTGGAGAAAATGAGAAAAAAACCCAATGTGCAAAATAAATAACTACAAAAACAAAGTAAAAAGACTGTTAAGAAGCTGTCTTGCACAGTTCAATGCAAATATACATGGAAACTTGGATAAAATTTATTAGAAAATTTAATTTATGAAAACTAATTTTAGAAGAGGAAGGTAGTTAAATAGAATGATTCTTATGGAATAAAGAGTTAATAACTCTCTCCCAATTATATGTGGTTCAAATAATTTCAATGTAAAATTCTATAAAAAAAATTCCAGTGATACTTAAATAGTTTCAGAATATTGGAGGATAAATGAAAACTTGTTAATTTTTAATAAACTATAGTAAGACACTGATATAAATGACAAAGAAAATAAAGACTAGTCTACTTTATGAATATTAAGGCCAGAATGTTAATTTTAGCAAATAAAACAGCATAATAGTAAAATAATACAAGATAATAAATAATATAATTTATCATATTAATGTATCTACCAAAAGTTCATATGATTTTTTCTATGAGAAGTAAGCAATTGATAAAATATTTCTGTTTATTTTTTATTGAAGGATATTTGCTTTACAGAATCTGCTGTTTTCTGTCAAACCTCAACATGAATCAGCGATAGATATATATGGGATTAATGCTTAATGATAAATAAAAATAATTAAATAGAGATTAGTCCTATTTAGTTTATAAAATATGTTCATTAACTATAGCATTTTAAGGAAGCTAAGAAATATTCACTGATGTGGTTATTACTTAACATTGTACTGATAGTTGTAGTCAGTGCATTTAGAGAAGATAAAGGAATTGGAGACATATAAACTGCAAAATGTGAATAAAATATTACTACTCTCCTCACTCTGCTTTATATACTCAGAAAAATTAAACCAAATGAACTAGAAATTTTCTAGGTATATGCTAATTGGTATAAATAGCATAGTACATAAGTAATATATAGAAACACTAGATCCCATGTATTTCAGTAACAGTTGTTTAGAAAATATCATAGAGGATAATACTCCTTATAGATTAGCCAGAAAAGATAAAATTTTTGTTGTTCAGTCACTCCGTCATGTCTGACTCTTTGAGACTCCATGCACTGCAGCATGCCAGTGTTCCTTGTCCTTCACTATTTGTTAGAGGTTGCTCAAACTCATGTCAATTGAATCAGTGATGCCATCCAACCATCTCATCCTTTGTCACTCCCTTCTCCTGCCTTTAATCTTTCCCAGCAGCAATGTGTCAGCTCTTCGCATCAGGTGGTCAAGGTATTGGAGCTTCAGCTTCAGCATCAGTCCTTCCAATGAATATTCTGGGATTTCCTTTATGATTGACTGGTTTGATCTCTTAGGGCTTCCCTGGTAGCTCAGCTGGTAAAGAATCTGCCTGCAATAAGGGAGACCTGGGCTTGATCCCTGGGTGGGGAAGATCCCCTGGAGAAGAGAGAGGCTTCCCACTCCAGTATTCTGGTCTGGAGAATTCCATGGACTGTAAAAGGTTTGATCTTTTAGGAGTCTCCTCCAACACCATGGGTCAAAAGCATCAGTTCTTCAGTGCTCAGCCTTCTTTGTGGCCCAGCTCTCACATCCATATGTAACTACTGGAAAAACAATAGCTTTGACTATACAGCCAAAGGTCAGCAAAGTAATGTCTCTGCTTTTTAACATGCTGCCTAGGTTTGTCACAGTTTTTCTTCTAAGGAGAAAGCGTCTTTTAATTTCACGGCTGTAGTCACTGTCCTGGGTAATTTTGGAGCCCAAGGAAATAAAGTCTGTCACTGTTTCCATTGTTTCCCCATCTATATGCCATAAAGTGATGGGACCAGATGCCATGATCTTAGATTTTTGAATGTTTAGCTTTAAGCTGGCTTTTTCACTCTCCTCCATCAACAGGTTCATCAAAGATAGAATACTAGGGATAAATATTTGTGGAAAGAACTATACTTGAAAAGTACTGTGTAAAATTTGTTTTAAATAAAAACTTTTGAATTCTGCAGACCAACTAGAAAAAAATAATAAGTGGAAATGCATATAGTGTTTCTGCTTAAAAATCAGAATGCCAGTATTAAAAGTCTTATATGGCTCTTTTATATGCCTTAGGTATAGTATCTCAAATTATTGGGAAAAAGGGTGTTCATTTAATAAATGAATTTTGAACAAGTGAAGAACAAGTTAGAAAAATCATTTGACATTCATACTTCAGGCCAAGTAAGATAATATGTTTCAATGAATGAAAGATTTAAATATAAGAAAGCTATAGAGCTACTAGAGAAAATGTGGCATAACTTTTTACTAACTTTGTGATACAAAGATTTAACTGTGAAAAAAGAAAGATTCAGAGAGTTGGCAACATAAAACACTTTCATTTAAAAATAATGAGTCAAAAATAGTTGAAAAAAATCTATGAATTTTAATATAGAGAATCTACATATAGAATCTTTCTTCATATAGATTTATAAAGGACAAAAGACTATAAAACTGGCAAAGACTGAATACAAAATTTCTAGAAAACTAAGTTTTAAAAAGCGTCTAAAACATTGGAACTGCTAAAAAGTTGATTATAACAGGAAGTTCAATTAAAACTTGACTGAGATATTAAAATTCACTTACTGTATTGTAAAGTATGTCTACATTTTGATACTAGAACCTAGTATATATTCTTTGGGCAGTAAAATTTGATACAGTCTCTATGGAGGTCAGATTGCCATCATTTAGCACTTTATCAATTCATTTATCCTTTGATGCAGCAATACCAGTCTGAGAATCTGGAAATTTTTCCTGGAGATAAACAAATACAATGCATTGAAAATGACAAATATTATTTGTAGTTTTGTTAGAAAACAGAAAATAAACAACACCCCCCAACCAGGGGTGGGGGGGAAGGTAGGGAAATTTACATCCATAGCCTACAAATCTGTCATCTGTAAACCATTTAAATAAGTGATAGTTTATAAAATGGAATATGATGAAACTGGTGGAGGGAGGGGGAGAGAGAGAATGAGCTAAGTCTCTTTGTGTTTATATGAAGCATTCCAAAATATGCTTCCTTGATGGCTCAGTGTGAAGTTTCCCTTCAGTACAGGAGACCTGGGAGATGTCTGGGTCAGGAAGATACCCTGTGTGTGAAAGTGAAAATGTTAGTTGCTCAGTCATATCCGACTCTTTGTGACCCCCATGGGCTGCAGCACCCGAGGCTCCTCTGTCCATGAACTTCTCCAGGCAAAAATACTAGAGGAGGTTGCCATTTCCTTCTCCAGAGTATCTAACTGACCCAGGGACCAAACCCAAGTCTCCTGCACTGCAGTCAGATTCTTTACCATCTGAACCACCAGAGAAGCCCAAAAGCTCTGAGTTCTATGTAGAATAGTAAAGTAGAAACAATAATATCTGCTATACCAATAATATGGAATTGTTATAAAACATAATGAGAACAGATTTTGTGAAAGAATTTGGTAAGCTATAAAGGATTTAGTGGATCTAATATTGCATGTTACTAAAATATTAATTGGAATATATTAAAAAATGAAACCATATCTCCCTCAACATATATAATTCATACTATGTTATACAACCATGACCTAAAATTGTGATTATAAACAGTTGACTAATACAGTTGCTGTTATTATAGACTTTAATAGGAAGATTATGCATATGCAGAATTTATTTTTCTTTCTAATTAAAAAATGATTTATAAGGCCTATGTTCTTTTATCTACTTTGCTATAAAATTTTCAAATCCACCTGTTTAGTTTATTAAAGGAATTAATTGCTTTTTCCGTCTTCCATTTCTCATTTCTGCTACCAAGTAACAAATTGTTGGTTTTTTTACTACATTTATGGTTTCACTTTAGCAATTGGGAAGATTCCCAAAGAATATCTGAACCATGGCATGTAAGAGTATTTTAAGTTTCCACATTTATTAGGATAAATCTTTTGAGACTTTGCAAATATTGTAGGTATTGTGAAAACTAATTAAAAATTATATGAATGCACTTAATTTAAAATTTCAGAAATTTTTAGTTTTTGAAACATGCAGGAACAATCTCAAAATCTTGCCTTAAATGCTATTTCTCACATTATCTTTTGAATGTTCAAAGCCCTGTAGAACATCTGAAGCAGACCAAGGAATAAAGACCTTGGTCCAAAGCTTCCTAGGTCTTATATTGTTTTATGTTTTGTTTTCTGAAATTCAGTTCCTCAGTTCCTCTGATTTACTATGCTGTCTCTTGAAGGTTCTGTTAAGAAACTCTCAGTCTACCACGATCTCTCTGTGCCCCTTGGATTTATTCATCTTCATTTCACAGCTAGATGACTTGTACAATGTCAGTTAAGGACTGTATTACTTCCTATATTTCTGACCAATGGAATCCCCAGCACTTTTCAAAATCCATTGCTCAAAGAAGTCCCTCAAATAATAGTTTTCAGAAAAATCAAGTTGAATGCAATTCTAATTAAATACAAAAGAAAAAGAAATGAAGTCATAACCTTAGCAGAAAACTGTCAAAAGTGACCAGGGTAAAAACAGTGTCTGGAAAACTGTAAACACTAATTTCAGACCTGTGGAAAGAACACAAGAACAAGTGAATAAATATTAGGCTTATTATTGAGCATCCACTTTAAGTTTTAAAGAGGAAACCTACAAATCAGATTATTAGTGAATTTGGCAACATGATTATCTGGAATATTAGACGTTATTTCACATTTGTTTTGTTTCTACAAAAGAAGCAAATACTTAGTGTAAAGCTGACCAAAACTCAGACAAATAAATATCTTGACATATCAATGTGCTGGTGATCAGAGGAAGAGAAAGTGATAGAGAAATAGTACTTCTCCAGAAATATCACTGAAGCTGAAACCTGACTGATTTATACAGCTGTATGTGAGGAGCACGTGTTACAGATTAGAGTATATTATACTCATATGATCCAAGTATTGCAAAGTGGTATGAAGAATCTTTTGAAAAGAAGACTGAAAATCCCACCCCAAAACTCTACAAAATCTTTACTTAAGTAATATAGCCTTTGTATCAGAAATTAGAATGCTATTTTTATTTTATAGTAAACTGAGTTTCATGCAAATGTAAGGAACATGGTTTCAGAGAAATCTCCCTAGAGACTCACTGAGAATGATTAGAAGGTTATACATAAAAAGTGCTCTTTACAGTGTTCTCTACAAATAAGCAAGAAAATAAACATTTGAGAAAGACAGCCTAATTGATCATATTTCTTTCAAAAATATTGAGCAAAATCTAATTACAGTAGATCCAAAGTGCAAGTGAAGTCGCTCAGTCGTGTCTGACTCTTTCCGACCCCATGGACTGTAGCCTACCAGGCTCCTCTGTCCATGGTATTTTCCAGGCAATAGTACTGGAGTGGATTGCCCTTTCCTTTTCCAGCAGATCTTCCTGACCCAGGGATGGTACTCAGGTCTCCCACACTGTAGACAGATGCTTTACCGTCTGACCAGGGAAGTCCAAAGTGTCTTTTAATTTGTATTTCTAGGTAAAGAAAACCTATTGTCTTGTGCATCAATCAGTATGGGAAGTTATTATAAAGAACTCACAGGTTTTTTGAGAGGTGAGGTGAGGAACATAAGCTATTACATGCAAAGCCTTTAGAACTGGGTCTGGAACATAATAAATTGTGTACCCATCAGCTAGTAGCAGATGTAGTAATCATGGTGTTCGTAGTAAAGCTACTATCCCTATTTTAGCTATGCCTAGCATAACAAAAAATTCATACAATTTATATCATAAAACTAAGACTTTCTCATGAAAAAAAAGCAAGAAAAAATATATAGTTTAATTCAGTTCAGTTGCTCAGTTGTGTCTGACACTTTGTGACCCCATGAATTGCAGCACGCCAGGCCTCCCTGTCCATCACCAACTCCTGGAGTTCACTCAAACTCATGTCCATCGAGTCGTTGATGCTCTTTACTAGAGAATAAAGAAACCCTAATTAATAGAAATCATTTCTCAAAGATAGGAAGTGTTGTCAAGGATACTATCACTATATGTATGCCTTATGTACTATCTTTAATAATGTATTTTGGTATCTGATCCTACAGCATACTGTAGTTTCCTATATTTGTGTCAGTTTCTATTTGTATACAAAGTAGTACCCTGATATAATCTATGTACTATGGAAAACATTTGGCATTAAGAAAAAAAAAATAATAATGCAAACTTGATTCAGTTTTACAATATATTAAAGGTAGATATCTATCATAATCTTTAATAATCTGTTTCTAAAGTGTAATAAGGTCTTCCCTGGTAGCTCAGCTGGTAAAGAATACACCTGCAATGCAGGAGACTGCAGTTTGATTCCTGAGTCTGGACATTCCTCTGGAGAAGGGATAGGTTTACTCACCCCAGCATTCTTGGGCTTCCTAGGTGGCTCTTATGGTGAAGAATCTACCTGTAATGTGGGAGACCTGGGTTTGATCCCTGGGTGGGGAAGAGCCCCTGGAGGAGGGCATGTAAGCCCATTCCAGTATTTTTGCCTGGAGAATCCCCATGGACAGAGGAGCCTGGCAGGCTACAGTCAATGAGGCTGCAGAGTCTGACACAACCAAATGACTAAGCGCCAGGTTCCAGTCCCCGCAGGATCCAGGGAAACCCGAAGGAGGAACGGCGTCGGCGATTGATTTAGAGAGGGAGAGAGACAGATAAGAATGTTGTAGATAAGAAAATAGAGGAGAGAAGAAAAGAGGCTGATGTTCCTTGGTTTATACAGAAAATCAATAAAGTCTCAAGACAAGAGGCTTGCACCATCTACGTGAGGCCGCAGGTGCCTTCTCGGTCTCCCGAGGGAGTGAAGGCACAGAGGCCTTCCTGGTCAGGTCTTAGAAACCCAGGCAAATAAGTAGACACGGCGGATCTCTGTACTCCAGATGGGAACCAGCCTGAAAGAGAGAGTAAGAGGAAGAAAATGATTGACACGAGGAGATCAAGCTGCTTTGATGCGCAAGATCCGTAGCTTTATTTTTAAACAGTACTTATATACCTTTTTGTACATAGAGGGAAGTGAAAGATGCAAGGTCATACAGAATCAGCCCAACATTCCAGCAGTTTTGCCCTATCGAAACCATGATTTTTTCTGCATACCTTTTCCACAGAAACTGTTGTGTTCAGTATCTTCTGGCCTTGGAGGCCTGTGAACATTGTATGACCCTCTTTTGATAAAGGCTGCTTAACCAAAAACTTATTTTCCCTCAAAGTGTTTTTCTTTATATTTCTAATCTATGTCAGCCTCAGAAAGTGCCAAAAGAGTTACGTTTTTCACAGAGCAAAGGATGCAGCGAGTTACAAGAAAGAATCAATTAGCTCAAAAGTCTGATATGGTTAAATTCAAGGCTATACGTATTTTTCTTGCATTCTCACTATGTTAACTAACACATTCCCAGGTGCACAGTGGATAAGAGATAAGGGAGCTTAGCAACAAGCATTGGCCCAATAATGAAATCTTACACCAGCACTAGCACTACTCTAATAACTTTTAACTCTTTCAAAGGCTCTGTGTCTTAGGCTTTGCGTGCTTCTCACAGTTGGGAGGCTGTAAATAATTGTATGCATAGCTGCAAGAGTTTGGATATATGTGCCAAGCAAGCTAGAATGCTAACAGAGGGGGTTGGATTTGAGATATTTCTCTCATGTCCAGGAGACTTACTAGCTATAGCCCTAAGTTGATTTTCTCCAGAGAAAGGTGGTCAGGGTCAGCCCCCTGTTAATGTTAGAGGAGTTGGTGAAAGTCATGAAACAGTAAAACAGACAGATGCTGGTTTTAGGGTAGAATGCTCAAGAAAGCCTAGGGAGCCCCTTGAGCTCTGGAAGCCTTGCTTAACAGTTCTCTTCCACATGACCTTGTCATGGGTGGGATCTCCCATGGCAGCTCCCGGCAACTAAGTATAGCACAAAGTGTGAAAAAACCTGTAACTATAGGAAGTAAGATTTTCATTTGAGTTTTTGGAGTTGGAGAGAGCACAGCTTATAAACTCTGCAAGTGGGAATGGAATTCAGATGATGATCAATCTATTTTGGAAATCTATTATAATATGAAGCTTTCTGTGATGCTGGGATCCATCACATCCTAGAACACTCTACCATCACAGCTAAAAGGCCAGATACATTATATATGTAGGCAGAAATCTAAGCTTGGCCAATCTGAAGCCCCTCCCCCACAAGACTGTAATGAATCAGTGTAAAAAGAAAACAGAAACAGTTTAAAATTCATTCTTCTGATGATACTGATAATAACAGTAACATCTCAGTGGGGTCCAGTGGTGGGGCCACCGAACCAACTCATTTTTGAGTTCTTTCTCATGAATTCAGTTGCCTAGAAACTCTTGACTCTTCCTAGTATTCTGAGATGAATTTTCTAGTGCTTGTTTCTGTGAGCAACCACAGAGCTTTTCTAATAAATTCAATTTCCATATAATTAGCCAGAGTCATTTGAGAACATTTGCATCTAAAAGTTTGTTACAGGTAATAACCTCTAAATGTAGGGAATTTAAGTGAGTTGGTTATCTTGTACATTTGAGGCTAGAGGAAGCACATATTTAATAATCAGAGTTTGGATAAATGACACATAAGAATAACCAAATAATCATACATATTTATCTGGAAATAATCACTCAATAAAAATATATGACTGAGGATAGAATCACCAATATTATAGAAGAGTATGACAGAAATATAGCAGGAATGTCAGAGTGAGATAGTTGCTAATATTGAACTTGTATAGCTCTAAAAAGGAAATGACCAGTTCAGATAACTAACATCCTGAGGCACCAAAAGGATCTTCAGGATTTTTATTTTTTTACAAAGTTGATCTCTTATACTTTGACATTGCAAGGTGAAGTAACTGAAAACCTAATGTGAGGTTTTATCCTTTAGGTTACTGAATTTAAATATTTCTTATTTTGCCATCTTTCTCTGGTTCTATTTTAAAATTTAAGGCATTTATTATTTGCATGGCATATGCAAATAATTAAACATAAAATAGAGTTTAGAAATTTTAAATCTCTCCAAATCTCCAAAATGTTACTGAAAACCCTTTGTAACCAAACTACTGTTTTCCCCTTGCTGATGAGACAGATTTTTTCTTAATTAAATAAATTGCCATGTCCTAAATGAAGGGAATTACATATTCCTCTTATTTTGGCCTCTCATTTCTTCCTCTTTATCTCTGCAATTATATCTTGAATCAATTTCAGACATGCTGTTGAGAGTGGAGGAACAATTGCAAAGTACAGAATAAGTAAAATAACTGTCTATATTTTGTTAGGAAGATTTGTCTAATATATTATGTAAACTATTTTGAAAATATTTGTGGGGATAGAGTCTGATAGTGCTTGACTAATAGGACAATAATTATATTTTGAATAAAGCTAAACTGATGAAAGTCTGGATTAGTTTTGCTAACCCTAGCAATAGGCCATTGTTCATATTTTCATACACTTCTTGTTTGAAAATTGGATTCAGCAGTAAATAAAGA
Source organism: Nanger dama (assembly GCA_917880005.1). Taxonomy (NCBI): domain Eukaryota; kingdom Metazoa; phylum Chordata; class Mammalia; order Artiodactyla; family Bovidae; genus Nanger; species Nanger dama. Next base: position 19,145,173 of record CAKJTW010000025.1, on the reverse strand, counting down.
TGAGGTACCAAAAGTTGCTTGGTTTTGCACTGGGAAATGAATCCAATAATTTAGAGAAATAGAAATGATACAGTGAACTTTAAATATTTAACTCACCCACTACACTTCTTACCCTAGGGGACCCCATAAACCATTCTGTACTAAAGCCTGAGAATATATATTTGTATTTAGGGAGGTCCCAAGACTATTCCCAAATTCAGTGATTCACTAGGAGGACTCATAGGATGCAGCATTTAGTTGCACTCAGGCCTGTGATTTATCATAACAAAATGATAAAAAGCAGAGTCAGCAAAGGGAAAATGTGCATTGCAGGGAGGTCCAGAGGAATCCAAGCTCAAGTTTCCAGGAGTCCTATCCCAGTGGAGTCACATAGGACATGTTTAATTCCTCTAGCAAGGAGTTGACACAAAATTGTGAAATGTTGTCTACCAGGTATGCTTACAAAAGATTCCATGCTCAGTGTTTTCAGTGGGATCTGGTCACATAGGTCCTTCATAGAAGATCCGCATAGAAGAAGTGGGTCCTACTTCTTAGAAAGTACCAGCTTCACTATTTCAGACTTCCAAAAATAAATCAGGTATTCAACAAACACCATATTGCTTATACAAACTGTCTAGGCATAGTGAATCACATCTATCAGCTATCAGACTTGTGAAAAAGTGAAAGTGAAAGTCCCAGGGCTATACAGCCCATGGAATTCTCCAAGCCAGAATACTGGAATGAGTGTTCTTTCCCTTCTCCAGGGGATCTTTCCAACCTAGGGATCAAATTCTAGTCTCCCATACTGCGGGTGATCACACCATCGTGATTATCTGGGTAGTGAAGATCCTTTTGTACAGTTTTTCTGTGTTTTCTTGCCATATCTTCTTAATATCTTCTGCTTCTGTTAGGTCCAGACCATTTCTGTTCTTTATCGAGCACGTCTTGCATGAAATGTTCCTTTGGTATCTCTAATTTTCTTGAAGAGATCTCTAGTCTTTCCCATTCTGTTGTTTTCCTCTATTTCTTTGCACTGATCGCTGAAGAAGGCTTTCTTATCTCTTCTTGCTATTCTTTGGAACTCTGCATTCAGATGCTTATATCTTTCCTTTTCTCCTTTGCTTTTCGCTTCTCTTCTTTTCACAGCTACTTGTAAGCCTTCCCCAGACAGCAATTTTGCTTTTTGCATTTATTTTCCAAAGGGGATGGTCTTGATCCCTGTCTCCTGTACAATGTCAGGAACCTGGAATGTGAAGTCAAGTGGGCCTTAGAAAGCATCATACAAACAAAGCTAGTGGAGGTGATGGAATTCCAGTAGAGCTATTTCAAATCCTGAAAGATGATGCTGTGAAAGTGCTGCACTCAATATGCCAGCACATTTAGAAAACTCAGCGGTGGTCAACAGGACTGGAAAATGTCAGTTTTTATTCCAATCCCAAAGAAAGGCAATGCCAAAGAATGCTCAGACTACCGCACAATTGCACTCATCTCACATGCTAGTAAAATAATACTTAAAATTCTCCAAGCCAGGCTTCAGCAATACATGAACTGTGAACTTCCTGATGTTCAAGCTGGTTTTAGAAAAGGCAGAGGAACCAGAGATCAAATTGTCAACATCCGCTGGATCACGGAAAAAGCAAGAGAGTTCCAGAAAAACATCTATTTCCGCTTCATTGACTATGCCAAAGCCTTTGACTGTGTGGATCACAATAAACTGTGGAAAATTCTGAAAGAAATGGGAATACCAGACCACCTGACCTGCCTCTTGAGAAATCTGTATGCAGGTCAGGAAGCAACAGTTAGAACTGGACATGGAACAGACTGGTTCCAAATAGGAAAAGGAGTATGTCAAGGCTGTATATTGTCACCCTGCTTATTTAACTTATATGCAAAGCACTTCATGAGAAACGCTGGACTGGTAGAAACACAAGCTGGAATCAAGATTGCCAGGAGAAATATCAATAACCTCAGATATACAGATGACACCACCCTTATGGCAGAAAGTGAAGAGGAACTAAAAAGCCTCTTGATGAAAGAGAAAGAGGAGAGTGGAAAAAGTTGGCTTAAAGCTCAACATTCAGAAAAACGAAGATCATTACATCTGGTCCCATCACTTCATGAGAAATAGATGGAGAAACAGTGGAAACAGTGTCAGACTTTATTTTTAGGGGCTCCAAAATCACTGCCGATGGTGACTGCAGCCATGAAATTAAAAGACGCTTACTCTTTGGAAGAAAAGTTATGACCAACCTAGATAGCATATTCAAAAGCAGAGACATTACTTTGCCAACTAAAGTCTGTCTAGTCAAGGCTATGGTTTTTCCAGTAGTCATGTATGGAGAGTTGTCATGTATGTGAGAGTTGGACTGTGAAGAAGGCTGAGCGCCAAGAATTGATGCTTTTGAACTGTGGTGTTGGAGAAGACTCTTGAGAGTCCCTCGGAGTGCAAGGAGATCCAACCAGTCCATTCTGAAGGAGATCAGCCCTGGGATTTCTTTGGAAGGAATGATGCTGAAGCTGAAACTCCAGTACTTTGGCCACCTCATGCAAAGAGTTGAGTCATTGGAAAAGACTCTGATGCTGGGAGGGATTGGGCACAGGAGGAGAAGGGGACAACTGAGAATGAGATGGCTGGATGGCATCACTGACTCAATGGATGTGAGTCTGAGTGTACTCTGGCGGGTAGTGTTGGACAGGGAGGCCTGGCGTGCTGTGATTCATGGGGTCACAAAGAGTTGGACACGACTGAGTGACTGAACTGAACTGAACTGAACTAATATTGCAGGCATATTCTTTACCAGTTTGAGCCACAAGGGAAGGTCAAACATACTGGGGAGGGTAGCCTATCCCTTCTCCAGAGGATCTTTCTGACTCAGGAATCAGACCAAGGTCTCCTGCACTGCAGGCGATTCTTTACCAACTGAGCAATCAGGAAAGGACTTGTGAGAACTCTTCTAAAGTTTAGTCCCTAGAAACCAGCCAGGTTCTAATCCCACAAGTAGGCCTTTCTAAGGAGAACAGTTTCAAGCCTACTAAATTCATTCTTTCTGTCCAGTTTGTGGGAGGAGTACAGTATCTTTGAAAAATGCTCAGTGTCAATGCAATGTAGCTCTGCCTTCTGGTATGAAATTTTATATTTGAAAAAGGACCTTTATTTTAAGTGGGGATGAGAGATAGCAGGGTGATGGCTGAGAAGACTCAGCATTTAGCTTCCACTTGTTCAGAGTCCAGATGAACATGGTTTATCTCAAGAAGCAAAAGGATAAACATGGTAAACAAAACAGTCTGAGCCTAAAGGATCTTTCTTCATGGCTCTTGTTCATGGTGTCCTTATGAATAGCAGATGAACAGATAAGGGGATACTTGGGCTTCATAATCAAAATAAATGTAAAATTTTCAGTTCTAATGAGCCTAGTTAATTCATATAACCATTAAAAGAGTGAGTTACAAGCCCACACCCAGTTATCAATTTAAAAAACTGAGTATTTTTGAATGAAGGGAGACTGGACTCACTTAAGGAAGGATAATCTAGTCAAATAATAGATAATTACTATGATTATCCCTCTAACCCTGCCCTAAATTGATCTGCATCTCTTGTTCCAAGTAACAGTGTGAATCATAAAGGAATATGTGATGATTATGGACTTATTAGACACTTCTATGGTAAGTTTGCAAACCTAACATTGCCTGTTACTTATTTGGTTTAGTCACTAAGTTGTGTCAAACTCTTGTGATACCACGGACTGTTGCCCACCAGACTCCTCTGTCTATGGGATTTTCCAGGCAAGAATACTGGAGTGGGTTTCCATTTCCTTCTCCAGAGTTACTAACTTATTTATCTTAATTTTAAATTCCATATTAAAACCCTTACTTCTTTAAGCCTGTAGTGGTTCTGTGTGGTGTTTAATTGAATCCTAACTGATGAACTTGTTCGGAGATTTTCATGGTTCCTTTGGTATAAATTTGTCACTGAAGCCCGTTGGGAAATGTGTAAGCCACTTGTAATGGTAAAGTAATACCACTGTTAAGCTAATCAGTCTTACGTTGGCCCAGTGGAAACCCATCTATTGTAATGTTTCCCATTTATGAGTGATGAGTAAGAATGCATCTTCTCAATTAACAGATATTCTAATACTTGCTTTCTTATCTGAGGAAACTCATGATTATAAAAAAGACCAACTTAAAGTTCCTAGAATAGTTCTCTATGCCAACACTAAATCAAAAGCAACACTATATCCCTATGGGAATCACATATCATAAAACTAGAAAGTTTCAGAAGTGATCACCCAGTACATTACCATGTATCTCTTTAGTCTGGCTGAGAAAAAAATTTTTTTTTTCCTGAAGAATTATAGAGCTTTATCATTAACTTAATTAGATGATTTTTTTCCATTTGCAACTATTGTTCCAAATATGCTTTGCTTACTAAAGCAAATCAATACAGCCCCTGGCATCTGGTATGCTCTTATTGATCCAGAGATAGCTTTTTTCCCTCTAAACCAGTAAACAGCAAACATAAAAAGCATTCTGCTTTCACCTGGCAGGGACAGCAGCTCAGCAGGGTACTCCTAATTTAAGTCACCATCTACTTTTGAAATATCTTGGAAAACAGGAAGTAGAAGTTATCTCTGTAAAAGGGATTGGTAAGAAAAATTATTTTCTAAGAACATGACAAAGTCCATGAAAATGCAGAGATTTTTTTTTCCTCTTGTTAAATGTTTTACAAATATAGTGATTTGCAGCATATTGGGATATCCTCTTTAAAGGGACAAATAAATGGATGCATAGTAGAACCAATTTTACTAAGAATAAGCTAAAACACCTAGTGAGTGTTAATAAGAATCTATATCCAATTCAAATTACATTTGAGTGTGCTACTCCAATTAATTTAAGTGTTATTGAGTAGCTTTTATCTTTAGATTCTTTACCTAACCTTTAGATTTTAATTGGAACAATTTGATATTCTGCTTTATGACTCAGGAGATCCAATGATACTGTGAATTTCTGTAGTAGAAGGAGGTTTTTTTTTCCTTTTTTTTAAGCATGGCAAGATCTAATAGACAACTCATAGTAAAGGCCCTGGTTTCTTCTTCCATTCCTTCTTTTTTTCCTTCTTTCTTTCATTAATGGCATTCCCACTTTAATAAGCAGTGATTCTCTTTTGAGGAAGATCCTTCATCTGCTTCTAAGCTCTTATAAAGTTTTAGCACCTAACCATGGGACATCAAATGAACACGTGACCTACCAAGCTGTCCATCATCAAGTGGATGCTGTCTATCCACTTAACCTTAAAACAGTTGGCTCTGTAGCACTCTATTTTCAAGTGAATGTACGTTTTATGACAACAGACCCAAGGTTGCACTGAAATCACAAACTTGCTGTAAGCAAAAACTCTTACATCCTCAGTACTTTGATTTCACTTCTACTGTGATCTTTATTTACACTCAAGAATTCATGCAGAATGCCTCATTATTAATTGAATGAACTGGAAAATATGAGCCTAATTTACAAATGATTTTACTGAATATAACATCCAAAGGTCACTGCTGTGCCATTACAGAATCATTCAGAAATGTCATGAACACTTAACAGGGAAGTCCTCTTAATAGTGCAAAAAACTTAAAGCAGGAAATATTATTTCTTTTATGTCTGGAAGATGGGATGGCTTGAGGTAAAAATTGTCAAGGATTCATGGGCACTGGGTCGGTAATGCTTAGGTTTTATGACCAGAAATTTGGAAGGGGCAAAATTGGAGAATTAGTGATAAAGATGCCTCATGAATAAGTAGATGACAGGACCTCTCAATATTTGTAAAATATCAGTTTCATATACATATTCACCAAATGTCCTTCACTGGAGGAAGTTTTTAATGTCAGATGAAAAAGCACATTTAATTGTATGAATCAGTAACCTGTAGGCGAGTTAAAATAAGGCATTGTTGCATATGACAGAGAACAGATTAAAAATCACAACTTTAAAAACTTAGACACATTGCTGCTCTAGATAAAACTCTGGATTCTATTACTAAGAATGAAACAGCAAAGATATATTCAGCAGCAACTAGTCCTGCTTCAACCTGTTTTACATGCCATTGACACTTGATTAATATCTTTATTGGGAAAAAATAAAGCTATTTTGGCAGAGAGAAACACTATGTGTAGAATCAACAACATGGATATCTATACCGCAAAGGCTTGCCTGACATCCACCACAGTGGAATGTCTTACTGCAGTTTGCAAGAACAGGAAAACTAGGGTGAAATCAGTAGTAATAAATATGTACTCTTATTTAAGTATTAATATCTGGTTTATTTCTTCCTTAGTGAAAGTCACAGATCTGGGAACTGTGTGACTGGGATGATATCTGTGACCATCACACTCAGTTACTTATACATAAGAATTTCCCAGGTCACTGTATCTTTCCTTTTTTTATTGAATTACAGTTAATTTGCAATGTTGTATTAGGTTTCGACTGTAAAACTGATTCAAATATATGTATGCTGCTAAGTCACTTCAGTCGTGTGCGACTCTGTGTGACCCATAGACAGCAGCCCACCAGGCTCCCCCATCCCTGGGATTCTCCAGGCAAGAACAGTGGAGTGGGTTGCCATTTCTTTCTCCAATGCATGAAAGTAAAAAGTCAAAGTGAAGTCACTTGGTTTTACCCGACTCTTAGTGACTCCATGGACTTCAGCCTACCAGGCTCCTCCATCCATGGGATTTTCCAGGCAAGGGTACTGGAGTGGGATGCCATTGCCTTATGTGTATATATATCCACATACAAATATGAATGTTATTTTTTAAATTGTTTTTCATTATGGGTTATTACAAGAATAATGAATATAATTCCTTGTGCTATACAGTAGGTCATTGTTGTTGATCTATTTTATTTATAGTAATATTCATTTGCTAATCCCAAAACAGCTAATTTATCTCCACCACCCACCTCTGCTCTCCCATTTAGTAACAATAAATTTGTTTTCTGTATATGTATGAGTTTATTTCTATTTTGTAAATTAGTAAATATATATTCTCACTCTGCTTATTTAACTTATACCCCAATGGCAGGCTGGATGAAGCACAAGCTGGGATTGAGATGGCCAAAAAAATATCAATAACCTCAGATATACAGATGACACCACCCTTATGCCAGAAAGCAAAGTACTAAAGAGCCTCTTGATGAAAGTGAAGAGGAGAGTGAAAAAGTTGGCTTAAAACTCAACATGTGGAAAATTAAGATCATGGCATCCTATCCCATCACTTCACGGCAAATAGGTGGGGGAAACAGTGTGTGACTTTATTTTTGGGGGCTCCAAAATCACTGCAGATGGTGACTGCAGCCATGAAATTAAAGGATACTTACTTACTGGAAGAAAAGCTATAACCAACCTAGACAAGGTATTAAAAGGCAGAGACATTACTTTGTCAACAAAGGTCCATCTAGTCAAAGCTATGGATTTTCCTGTAGTCATGTATGGATGTGAGAGTTGGACCATAAAGAAAGCTGAGTACTGAAGAATTGTTTCTTTCAAATTATGATGTTGAAGAAGACTCTTGAGAGTCCCTTGGACTGCAAGGAGATCCAACCAATCCATCCTAATGGAAATCAGTCCTGAATATTCATTGGAAGGACTGATGCTGAAGCTGAAACTCCAATACTTTGGCCACCTGATATGGCGAGCTGAAAAGACCCTGAAACGAACTCATTTGAAAATACCCTGATGCTGGGAAAGATTGAAAGCTTGAGAAGATGGGGAGGACAGAGGATGAGATGGTTGGATGGCATCACCAACTAAATGGACATGAGTTTGAGTAAGCTCCAGAACTTGATGATGGACGGGGAGGCCTGGTATGCTGCAGTCCATGGGGTCTCAAAGAGTTGGACACAACTGAGCAACTGAACTGAACTGAACTGAACTTAATCAGAGAATAAAAAGAAATTAAAAGAATCCAAATTGCAAAAGAAGTAAAACTGTCACTGTTTGCATATAACATGATACTATACATAAAACATCCTAAAGATGTTGCCAGAAAACTACTAAAACTCATCAATAAATTTGGTAAAATTGCAAGACACAAGATTAATACACAAAAATCTCTTGCATTCCTTTACACTAACAATATAAGATCAGAAACAGAGATTGCTATCACATTAAAAAAATAATAATAAAAGAACTAAAGCTACCCAAGGAGCCAAAAGATCTGTACGCAGATAACTATAAGATACTGATTAAAGGAAAGATAGCACAAACAGAGATATAGATATACCATATTCAAGGATTGGAAGAATCAGTATTGTGGAAATGACTATACTACTTAAAACAATCTACAGATACAATGTAATCCTTATTAAATTGCCAATGACTTTATTTACAGAATTTGAACAAAAAAAATGTATAATTTGTATGGAAACACAAAATACTTCAAAAAGCCAAACAAGCTTGAGAAAGAAACATGGAATCAGAGGAATCGTTCTCTCTGACTTCAGACTATATTATAACGCTGCAGTAATCAAAAAGTATGGTGGTTGTTGTTCACTTGCTAAGTTGTGGCTGAAACCTTGTGACTCCATGGACTGCAGCATGCCAGTCTTCTCTGTGCTTCACTATCTCCCAGAGATTTCTCAGACTCATGTCTTTTGAGTGGGTGATGCCATCCAGCCATATCATCCTATGTTGCCCCCTTCTCTGCCTGCCTTCAATCTTTCCTAAAATAGAAATATAGATCAGGGGAACAGTATAGCAAATCCAGAGATAAAACTTGCAACTATAGTCACCTATCCTATGACAACTAAAGTCACAGAAATCTAATGAAACTGATCACATGGACCACAGCATTGTCTAACTCAGTGAAACTATGGAGCCATGCTGTGTAGGGCCACCCAAGGCAAACAGGTCATGGTGGAGAGTTCTGACAAAACGTGGTAAAATGGAGAAGTGAATGGCAAACCACTTCAGCATTCTTTCCATGACAACCCTATGAACAGTATGAAAGGGCAAGAATATATGACAATGACTAATGAACTCCCCAGGTCGGCAGGTGCCCAAAACTCCAGAAACAATGAAGAGAACCAAAGCAAGGAGGGGGGGTTCAGGATTGGGGAACATGTGTATATCTGTGGTGTGAGAGGGTAACAGGCAGAAAGGCCAGGGGTCTCCAAATGGAGGAAATAGCCTGCAAGTGTTAGACATTTTTATCTCTCTTAAGTGGCAGGAGGAAACAAACTATTGATATTTTTTCCTTCTCTATACAAATTTAAAAGGCAGTTTCTCTTAAAATTCTGTGTTGCCATGACACCTGGTTTCACCTGAAGTTAACCATCAAACCTAGAGTTAACCATTGCCTTTTTCTTATGGAAATGTTTATCTTAAGATATGTTAATGTACTATGCATTTACCCCAAACTCTGTCTTCAAGTTGGTTCTGCCTTTGGGGTTTAGAACCTACTTGATAAATCAGTATGTTATATTCCAATATTGTTTCTCTAACCTATGTAAATGAAACTATTTGTATGGTGATCTGCCCTTCTTCAAGATTCAAGTTAATCCTTTTATGGCCCAAATTGAACCGTTTGGAGCCAAGATTATCCCAAAATACATCTTATGGGTTAGGGGCCTGGTGCCATTCTAAGTTTTGAGACATTCCTTTCTTTTATTACGCTGCTGGGACTAATAACATCCAGCTAAAGACATACAGGGGGTAACTCTTTCTGCCTCCTTCTGATGCCTATGTCAGAAACTTTCTCTATCTCCTTTATACTTTAATAAAACTTTGTTACACAAAAGCTCTGAGAGATTAAGCCTCGTCTCTGGCCCCTGATTGAATTCTTCTCCTCTGGGGCCCAAGAATCCCGGTGTCGTAATGCAACAACAACCTTTCAGGTGGATTCATGTTGATGTATGGCAAAACCAATACAATACTGTAAAGTAATTAGCCTTCAATTAAAATGAATAAATTCATATAAAAAATAACACCAAGTTGTGGATGTATCTGGTTATAGAAGTAAAGTCCAATGCTGTAAAAGAACAATATTGCATCAGTTCAGTCACTCAGTCATGTCAGACTCTTTGTGACACCATGGACTGCAGCACACCAGGCCTCCCTGTCTATCACCAACTCCTGGAGTTTACTCAAACTCATGTCCATTGACTCAGTAATGTCATTCAATCATCTCATCCTCAGTTGTTTCCAACTCCTCCCACCTTCAATCTTTCCTAGTATCAGGATCTTTTCAAATAAGTCAGCTCTTCACATGAGGTGGCCAAAGTATTGGAGTTTCAGCTTCAGCATCAGTCTTTCCAATAAATGTTCAGGACTGATTACTTTTAGGATAGACTGGTTGGATCTCCTTACTGTCCAAGGGACTCTCAAAAGTCTTTTGCAACACCACAGTTCAAAAGCATCAATTCCTCTGTGCTCAGCTCTCTTTATAGTCTAAATCTCACATTCATACATTACTACTGGAAAAGCGATAGTTTGACTACACAGTCCTCTGTTGGCAGAGTAATGTCTCTGCTTTTTAGTATGCTGTCTTGGTTGGTCATAGCTTTTCTTCCAAGAAGCAAGTGTCTTTTAATTTCATGGCTACAGTCACCATCTGCAGTGATTTTGGAGCACACAAAATTAACTGCTTCCACTGTTGCCCCATTGATTTGCCATGAAGTGATGAAACCAGATGCCATGATCTTGGTTTTCTGAATGTTGAGTTTTAAGCCAAAATTTTCACTCTTCTCTTTCATTTTCATCAAGAGGCTCTTTAGTTCTTTGGTTTCTGCCATAAAGGTGGTATTATCTGTGTATATAAGGTTATTGATATTTCTCTCAGCCATCTTGATTCCAGCTTGTGCTTCATCCAGTCCTGCATCCTTCATGATGTACTCTGTATATATGTTAAATAAGCAGAGTGACAATATACAGCCTTGATGTGCTTTTTTCCCAATTTGGAACCAGTCTGTTGTTCCATGTCCAGTTCTAACTGTTGCATCTTGACCTGCATACAGATTTCCCAGGAGGCAAGTAAGGTGGTCTGATATTCCCATCTCTGTAAGAATTTTCCACAGTTTGTTGTGATCCACAGAGTCAAAGGATCTGGCATAGTCAATAAAGCAGAAATAGATATTTTTCTGGAACTCTCTTGTTTTTTTGATGATCCAAGATGTTGGCAATTTGATCTCTGGTTCCTCTGACTTTTCTAAATCCACTGGAGATGGGAATGGCAAACCACTTCAGTATTCTTGCCTTGAGAACCCCATGAACAGTGTGAAAAGGCAAAAGATAGGACACTGAAAGATGAACTCTCCAGGTCATTAGGTGCCCAATATGCTACTGGAGATCAGTGAACAAACCCCAGAAAGAATGAGACATGGAGCCAAAGCAAAAACAAAACCTTGCTGTGTGTGTGACTGGTGATGGAAATAAAGTCTGATTCTATAAGCAGTATTGCATCGAAACCTGGAATGTTAGGTCCATGAAACAAGGCAAATTGGATGTGATCAAACAGGAGATGGTAAGAGTAAACATCGACACTTCATGAATCAGCAAACTAAAATGGACTAGAATAGGTGAATTTAACTCAGATGACCATTATATCTACTACTGTGGGCAAGAATCCCTTAGAAGAAATGGAGTAGCCATCATAATCAGTAGAAGTCTGAAATGCAGTTCTTAGATGCAATTTCAAAAACGACAGAATTTTTGTTTCCAAGGCAAACCATTCAATATTTCAGTAATCCAAGTCTATGCCCCAACCAGTAACGCTGAAGTTGAATGATTCTATGAAGACCTACAAGGCCATTTAGAACTAACTCCCAAAAAGATGCCTTTTCATTATAGGGGACTGGAATGCAAAAATATGAAGTCAAGAAGTACCTGAAGTAACAGGCAAATTTGGCCTTGGAATGTAGAATGAAACAGGGCAAAGGGTAATAGAGTTTTGTCAAGAGAATGTACTGGTCATAGCATACACCCTCTTCCAACAACACAAGAGGAGACTCTACACATGGACGTCACCGAAATCAGAATGAGTATATTACTTGCTGCCAAAGATGGAGAAGCCCTATACGGTAAGCAAAAACAAGACCAGGAACTGACTGTGGTTCAGATCATGAGCTCCTGATTATCAAATTCAGACTTAAACTGAAGAAAGTAGGGAAAACCACTACACCATTCCAAGTATGACCTAAATTGAATTCCTTACAATTATACAGTGGAAGTGACAAAAAGATTCAGGGGATACATCTGATAAACAGAGTGCCTGAAGAAGTATGGATAGAGGTTCATGACATTGTACAGAAGGCAGTGATCAAGACCATCCAAAAGAGAAAGAAATGCAAGAGAGAAAATGGTTATCTGAGGAGACCTTATAAATAGCTGTGAATAGAAGAGAAGCATAAAGCAAAGGAGAAAAGGAAAGATATATCCATTGAATGCAGAGTTCCAAAGAATAGCAAGGAGAGATAAGAAAGCCTTCCTCAGAGATCAGTGCAAAGTAATAGAGGAAAATAATAGAATGGGAAAGACTAGAGACTTGTTCAAGAAAATTAGAGATACCAAGGCAAATTTTCAGGCAAAGATAATCACAATAAAGGACAGAATTGTTTTGGACCTAACAGAAACACAATATTTAAAAGAGGTAGCAATAATACACAGAAGAACTATACAAAAAGATATTTATGACCCAGATAACCTCAATGGGGTGATAACTCACCAGACATCCTGGAATGCAGAATCATGTGGGCCTTAGGAAGCATTATTATGAACAAAGCTAGTGGAGATGATGGAAAACCAGATAAGCTCTTTCAAATCCTAAAAGTTGATGCCGAGAAAATGCTGCACTCAATGTGTCAGCAAATTTGGAAAGCTCAACAGTGGCCATAAGACAAGAAAAGGTCTGTTTTCATTCCAATCCCAAAGAAAGGCAATGCCAAAGAATGTTCAAACTACCTCACAATTGCCCTCATCTCACACACTAGCAAAGTAATGCTCAAAATTCTTCAAGGCAGGCTTCAACAGTACATGAACTGTGAAATTCCACATCTTCAAGCTGGATTAAGGAAAGGCAGAGGAACCAGAGATCAAATTGCCAACATCTATTGGATATTGAAAGAGCAAGGGAGTTCCAGAAAAACATCTACTTCTGGTTTATTGACTATGCCCAAAACTTTGACTGTGTGGATCACTAAAGACTGTGGAAAATTCTTAAAGATATGGGAATAACAGACCACCAGAGCTGCCTCCTGAGAAATCTGTATTCAGGTCAGAAGCAAGAGTTAGATCTGGTCATGGATCAAGAGTCTGGTTCCAAATTGGGAAAGGAGCAGGTCAAAGCTGTATATTGTCACCCTGCTTATTTAAATTATATGCAAGGTACATCATGTGAAATGCCAAGCTCGATAAATCACAAGCTAAAATCAAGATTGCCAGGAGAAATATCAATAACCTCAGATATATAGATGACACCAAACTAATGGCAGAAAGTGAAGAAGTACTAAATAGCCTCTTGATGAAAATGAAAAAGGAGAGTGAAAATGTTGGCTTAAAATTCAACATTCAGAATACTAAGATCATGGCATCCAGTCCCATCTCTTCATGGTAAATAGATGGGGAAACAATGGAAACAGTGTGAGACTTTGCTTATTTGTGCTCCAAAATCACTGCAGATGGTGACTGTAGCCATGAAATTAAAAGATACTTACTTACTGGAAGAAAAGCTATAACCAACCTAGACAGCATACTAAAAAGCAGAGACATTACTCTGCCAACAAAGATCAGTGTATTCAAGGCTATGGTTTTTCCTGTAGCCATGCATGAATGTGAGAGTTGGACTATAAAGAAAGCTGAGCACTGAAGAATTGGTGCTTTTGAACTGTGGTGTTGGAGAAGACTCTGGAGAGTCCCTTGGATAATAAGGAGATCCAACCAGTCCATCCTAAAGGAAATAAGTTCTGAATATTCTTTAGAAGGACTGATGCTGAAGCTGAAACTCCAATACTTTGGCCTCCTGATGTGAAGAACTTACTCATTTGAAAAGACCCTAATGCTGGGGAAGATTGAAGGCAGGAGAAGAAGGGGACAACAGAGGATGAGCTGGTTAGATGGCATCACGCACCCAATGGACATCAATTTGAGCAAGCTCCAGGAGTTGGTGATGCACAGGGAGGCCTGGTGTGCTGCAGTCCATGGAGTCAAAAGTAGTCAGACATGACTTTGCGACTGAACTGAACTTATTCTATGACAGATGTGGCCAGAATATGCAATAAAGAAAGACAATTTCCTCTGCCCCATTAAAATTGATTTCCATGATCTGAAACATTTTCAGGTTGTTTATATTTTTTAGGAGTTACTTGAACTTATAAAGCAAATGATAATCAAAAGCTCTAGCCTTTTCCAATACAATATAAAAACTTAGATTCTTTAACTCTTAATTGTCTTTTCCTTATGGTCTGTCTTTTGCCAATATCTTAATACCACCTTCCTCAACTATGGACTTACTCATTATTTAATTTTATTTGCCTTGTCTTCAACAATCTGTAATCATTTTTATTTTGTTCTTAATCTTAAGTGTTAAAGAATTCTAATCCCTTCAGGTTATATTTTTTTGCTTTGTCTTAGTTTAGTTTGATTTTCTGTCTTCAGTCCTTTGATGATTAAACTTAATATTTTCTTGCTTTTTTTGTTGTTGATGAGAAATGTACTACCTACTTGTCATTGTTTTATTATATCTATAATTTTTATAGTAATATCACAATTATCTGCCTATTTTAAATGGGATTTTCTTTATTTTGCCTAACTGAATTCTTCTTTATTTCTACTTATGAATTTGATATGTTGCTTCAATTTGAGGATTCATGTATTTTCTTAATTCTGGACATTCTGCATCCATTATCTCACATAATTATAACTCTGTAAGTTTCCTTATAGCTTTCTTCTTGTGGAACTTTACTGCATGGACATTAATTTTAAAATTCTCTCTTATAAATCTTGTCCAGATAGAAGTATGATTTAATTTCATCTCTTTATCTCACTAACTGTGGTCATTATGTGGTAGTTAACCATTATGAGAATCTGTGTTCTCTTTTGTAATGAAGAATCTTAATGGTACTTGATTCCTTTTTGAAAACTAAATGACACCGGCCATACAGATTTTCTATTCTACTATAAGAAATAGCCACAAATAAAATTTTTTTACTTTTTTTTTTATAATTTTGCAATTCTGTAAATCAGAAGTCAAGTATGGATATCACGGGACTAAAAGGAAGGTATTTATAGGATTCTTTCTGAAGAATCTAGGGGTGGATATGTTCCTGACCTTTTATTTCACATAGAAGCTCTGTATTACTTGTTTTTGGCTCTATTTCACCTTCTTCATGGAGAAGGTGATAGCAGCCCACTCCAGTACTCTTGCCTGGGAAATCCCAAGGACAGAGGAGCCTGGTGGGCTGCCGTCTATGGAGTTGCACAGAGTCAGACACGACTGATGCGACTTAGCAGCAGCAGCATCTGCAAACAGCAGCACCTCTTCAAACCTGCAATAGCGGGTTGAGTCCTTCTCATGATGCCACATCTCTGACCCTTCTTCCATGAGTACCCAACTCTTCTCTCTCTTTCCATAGCCACAGCTGGGAAAGGTTCTTCATTCTTAAAGACCCATGTGTTTAGATTCGACCCATCTGGATAGACTTGGGTACTCTCCCCATCTCAAGGTCTGAAATTTTAATCACATCTGTAAAGTCCCCTTTGCTATATTACATAACATATGTATTCCACCTTTGGAGGTGGTATTTATTTTGTGTCCTACAGCATATACATTTACAAAAGTCTTGACAGCTATTATACATTTACAAAATGTTATCCTGTATTTTTTAAAAATAGCTTTGAGACAATACATCATTTGCTTTTTCTGTCTGAATCCCTCTTAAAAGGGAAGATATATCGATACCAAAGAGAATGCAGAAGATACCTGATATACTATATATTTGAAATATTTATAATTTGCTTCTATATTCATTTAAATTGTACTATATGACTTTTATTTTAGGAATATCAAGGATGGTAGTTAGAGACTAGAGATAGGATAGATTTCAAAAAGCTCTATGGCACACTAGTTGTTACAGTTGCTTAGTTGCTAAGTTGTCTGACTCTTTTCTGAGTATAGCCCATCAGGCTCCCCTGTCTGTGGGATTTCCCAGAAAAGAATACTGGAGGTGGGTTGCCATTTCCTTCTCAAGGGGATCTTCCTAATCCAGGGATTTAATTTGTGTTTCCTGTATTGACAGGTGGAGTCTTACCACAGAACCACCAGGGATTAACCACACTAGTAAATTAATCACACTAGTTAGTTTATTGCAAAAAGAACAGTCGCTTGTTGGCTCAGTCTCTCTTTTTCTGTGTATATGTGTGTGTATGTGTACATGCTGTGCTGTGCTTAGCTGCTCAATCGTGTCTGACTCTTTTGCAACTGTAGTCCACCATGTGTGTGCATAAATACATTTATGTTCATTGCGCTTGATTATGACAGGAATGAGAGCAATAACTCATAGCTGGTAAGTGTATAACAGATGTCAAGAGTAAAGAAGGCTAAATATACTGGGATTGTATCTGGAACTAATGGGTTCAATTAAAAAGTAGTTTGACTTCTTGGTTTTTGTCAGCTGTTTCTTATCTCAGTAATTAAATAGGACCTGGTGCTTTTGAGGTAGAACATTTGTTAAAGAACATGAGGTTCATGTATTGAGCAAACTCTGAGTGAAGCACTAATGTGGCACAGGGGTTGGTATCCACTCTTTCATCATTTTGTGCCTGTGTCAGTCAAGGTTCAGTTAGAGAAGCAGAACCAGAACAGCCTGGATCCACAAACGTAAGCTAGAACACACCAATATGCATAAAAATTCACATCAGTTCTTGATGCTCTGACCTTCATGGTATGGGTGTCTTGTAGGAGCCAGGATGCTTTCCTCATAGAGCTGAACCTGCAGACCTCGCCTTGAGGTCAGAAAAGAGAAGGAAATCCTTAGCAGGCTCTGCAACTTCCTTCTGCCAAAGAAGTGAGCCAACAGGTAAGTGGCAACCTGTGTGAGCTGTTTAATGGCTGCTGCTTTACTTTGCCTTTCATAGAACTCTCGTAAACAGAAACATACAAGAAGACAAATTTGGGAAATGTAGTTCTGCCTCCAGTGCCAAGCAGCAGAGGAGGCTGAACTACATTTAGAGATTAGAGATACCAAGGGACATCTTATGCAAAAATGGGCACAATAAAGAACAGAAATGCTGTGGAAGTAACAGAAGCAGAAGATATTAAGAAGACATGGTAAGAATACACAGGAGAACTGTACAAAAAGATCTTCATGACCCAGATAATCACAATGATGTGTTCACTCAGCTAGAGCCAGACATCCTGGAATGTGAAGTCAAGTGGGCCTTAGGAAGCACCAGTACTAACAAAGCTAGTGGAGGTGATGGAATTCCAGTAAAGCTATTTCAAGTCTTAAAAGATGATGCTGTTAAAGTGCTGCACTCAATATGCCAGCAAATTTAGAAAACTCAGCAGTAGCACAGGACTGACTGGAAAAGGTCAGTTTTCATTCCACTCCCAAAGAAAGGCAATACCAAAGAATGCTCAAACTACTGCACAATTGCCCTCATGTCACATGCTGACAAAGTAATGCTCAAAATTCTCCAAGCCAGGCTTCAACAGTACATTAACCATGAACTTCCAGATGTTCAAGCTGGAATTAGAACAGGTAGAGAAACCAGAGATTAAATTGTCAGCATCCACTGGATCATCAAAAAAGCAAAAGAATTCCACAAAAAAAAGTCTACTTCTGCTTTATTAATTATGCCAAAGCATTTGACTGTGTGAGTTGCAACAAACTGTGGATAATTCCTCAAGAGATAGGAATTCAAGACCACCTGACCTGCCTCCTGAGAAATCTGCATGTAGGTCAAGAAGCAACAGTTAGAACTGGACATGGAACAACAGACTGTTTCCAAATAGGGAAAGGAGTATGTCAAGTCTGTACGTTTTCACCCTGCTTATTTAACTTATATGCAGAGTACATCATGGGAAATGCTGGGCTAGATGAAGCAGAAGCTGGAATCAAGATTCTCAGGATAAATATCAATAACCTCAGATTTGCAGATGACACCACCCTTATGGCAGAAAGTGAAGAAAAATTAAAAAGCCTCTTGATGAATGTGACAGGAATCTGAAAAAGCTGGCTTAAAATTCAACATTCAGAAAACTAAGATCATGGCATCCAGTCCCATCACTTCATGGCAGATAGATGAAGAAACAATCGAAACAGCTGGAGAAGGTGTGGAGAAAAGGGAATCCTCTTACACTGTTGGTGGGAATGCAAACTAGTACAGCCACTATGGAGAACAGTGTGAAGATTCCTTAAAACCTGGAAATAGAATTGCCTTATGACCCAGCAATCCCACTGCTGGGCATATACACCAAAGAAACCAGAATTGAAAGAGACACATGTACCAAAATGTTTATCGCAGCACTGTTTATAATAGCCAGGACATGAATGCAACCTACATGTCCATCAGCAGATAAATGGATAAGAAAGCAGTGGTACCTATATACAATGGAGTATTACTCAGCCATTAAAAATAATACATTTGAATCAGTTCTGATGAGGTGGATGAAACTGGAGCCTATTATACAGAGTGAAGTAAGCCAGAAAGAAAAACACCAATACAGTATACTAACACATGCATATGGAATTTAGAAAGATGGTAACGATAACCTTGTATGTGAGACAGCAAAAGAGACACAGATGTATATGTACCACAGCTTTCTTATCCAATCATCTGCTGATGGACATCTAGGTTGCTTCCATGTCCTGGCTATTATAAACAGTGCTGCAATGAACATTGGGGTACATGTGTCTCTTTCAATTCTGGTTTCCTCGGTGTGTATGCCCAGCAGGGGGATTGCTGGGTCATAAGGCAGTCCTATTTGCAATTTTTTAGGAATCTCCACACTGTTTTCCGTAGTGGCTGTACTAGTTTGCATTCCCACCAGCAGTGTAAGAGGGTTCCCTTTTCTCCACATCCTCTCCAGCATTTATTGCTTGTAGACTTTTGGATTGCAGCCATTCTGACTGGTGTGAAATGGTACCTCATTGTGGTCTTGATTTGCATTTCTCTGATAATGAGTGATGTTGAACATCTTTTCATGTGTTTGTTAGCCATCCGTATGTCTTCATTGGAGAAATGTCTATTTAGTTCTTTGGCCCATTTTTTGATTGGATCATTTATTTTTCTGGAGTTGAGCTGCATAAGTTGCTTATATATCTTTGAGATTAGTTGTTTGTCAGTTGTTTCATTTGCTATTGTTTTCTCCCATTCAGAAGGCTGTCTTTTCACCTTGCTTATAGTTTGCTTTGCTGTGCAGAAGCTTTTAATTTTAATTAGATCCCATTTGTTTATCTTTGCTTTTATTTCCAGTATATTGGGAGTTGGATCATAGAGGATCCTGCTGTGATTTGGATAAGGAAGCTGTGGTACATATATACAATGGAGTACTACTCAGCCCTTAAAAAGAATAAATTTGACTCAGTCTAATGAGATGGATGAAACTGGAACCGATTATACAGAGTGAAGTAAGCCAGAAAGAAAAACACCAATACAGTATACTGACACATATATATGGAATTTAGAAGACAGTAATTATGACCCTGTATGTGAGACAACAAAGAGACACAGAGGTATAGAGTGGACTTTTGGACTCTGAGGGAGAGGGAAAGGGTGGGATGGTTTGGGAGAATGGCAATGAAACATGTATATTTTCTTGTAAGAAACGAAGTGCCAATCTATGTTCCATGTAGGATGCAGGATGCATGGGGCTGATGCACAGGATGATTCACGTAGAGGATATGGGGTGGGAGGTGGGAGGGGGCTTTGGCATTGGGAGATTGTGTTCACCTATGGCTGATTTGTGTCAATGTATGGCAAAACAAATACAGTATTGTAATTTAAAAAATAAATAAATTTAATAATAATAAAAAAATAAATTAGTGATAAATCACAATAAAAAAAAAAAAGAGACACAGATGTATAGAACAGTCTTTTGAACTCTGTGGGAGAGGGAGAGGGTGGGATGATTAGGGGGAATGTCATTGAAACATGTACAATAGCATATAAGAAACAAATTGCCAGTCTAGCTTTAATACAGGATGCTTGGGGATGGTGCACTGGGATGACCCAGAGGGGTCGTATGGGGAGGGAGGTGGGAGGGGGTTCAGGATGGGGAACACGTGTACACTCATGGCAGATTCATGTTGACGTGTGGCAGAACCAATACAATATTGTAAAGTAATTAGCCTGTAATTAAAATAAATAAATTTAAATTTAAAAAGAAACAGTGACAGACTTTGTTTTTGTTCTCCAAAATCACTGCAGATGGTAACTGCAGCCAGCCATGAAATTAAAAGATGCTTTCTCCTTGGAAGAAAAGTTATGATCAACCTAGACAGCTTATTAAAAAGCAGAGACATTTCTTTGCCAACAAAGGTCTGTCTACTCAAGGCTATGATGTTTCCAGTGGTCATGTATGGATGTGAGAGTTGGACTACAAAGAAAGCTGAGTGCTGCAGAATTGATGCTTTTGAACTGTAGTGTTAGAGAAGACTCTGGAGAGTCCCTTGTACAACAAGGAGATCCAACCAGTCCATCCTAAAGGGAATCAGTCCTGAATATTCATTGGAAAGACTGATGCTGAAGCTGAAACTCCAATACTTTTGCCACCTGATGCGAAGAACTTACTCATTTGAAAAGACCTGATGCTGGGAAAGAATGAAGGCAGGAGGAGAAGGTCATAGCAGAGGATGAGATGGTTCAATTGCATCACCAACTCAATGGGCATGAGTTTGAATGGACTCTGGCAGTTGGTATGGACAGGGAAGCCTGGTATGCTGCAGTCTGTGGGGTCACAAGAGTTGGACAAGACTGAGCAATTGAAGTGAACTGAAGTGAGTTCAGTCTAGTCAAGTCGATACTTTACAAAGGTACCACACAATACTTATGAGTACTTTGTCAACTTTTCAAATTTCTTGTAGTTTGCACACTATTTACCGCTAATAAAATTCCAATGTAGTCATCAGGATTAAATTTATTAAATATGCAAAAGATATAATTATTTATTTCAGTTAATTGATTCAGTAATAGTATTCTTCCTTGCATCTGTAGTTAACAGTGATCATTTCATCAATTTCTTTTGTAGGAATCAAGAAAAATCTTAACAATGAGAATTGTTTAGTTAATATCTTGAAGAAATGTACCCAGTAAGTATATTTTAAATATGCAGCAATGAAAGACATCTATGGAAATTATTAACATGAGAAAGAGAAAACAAGTTTGCATATGTGTCTATAAATTAAATTATTCATTTGTGAATAAGCAAGTATATGTTTCTTAAGATATTTAATTCTTTACTCTAGGTTCTGTACACATGAGATTTATGTTTAAAAATGTGTAGTATTTTTCTTGAATACTGTTTCCTCCCATTTAAATGTCTGTACGTATATGTCTGTGGTTTATTATTCTTAGCTAACAACAAAATCACCCCCAAAACATTAATTTTTATGTTGAAACATGAAGCATTATCTGTTATGTTTTATTACCCTTATCTGCCCATCAAATTTTTTTCTTAGGTCAGAAAAGTTAATGTTCTTCTTATGTTCATAGCTCATACAAATTGACAAGAAAAATACACAGTGCTAGGAAAAACAGCCTCAATAGTAAATGCATGGAAGATTTTAAAATATTAAAAACTGAAAAAGTTCAATCTCATTTATAATATCTTGACCCATATGAAATTGCCAGTTTTGTGTATAAGAATCAGTCTATATTGACAATTTAACATATTGCAACCTAGTAATTTAAAAGGATTCAAGTAGAGGATGTGGGGTGGGAGGTGGGAGGGGGCTTTGGCATTGGGAGATTGTGTTCACCTATGGCTGATTCGTGTCAATGTATGGCAAAACAAATATAGTATTGTAATTAAAAAAATAAATAAATTTAATAATAATAAAAATTTTTTTTTAAATAAATGAAAATAAATTTTATTTGATGCTTTGAAACAGCCAATGTCACAAGTGTTATAACTAGAGCTGACGTAAAGGGGAGGGATGTGGCACTGAGCAGTCTACTCATGGTGAACACAAACGGCACTACCTTCCCCAAAGATGTGAATTTGAAAACCTGTATCAGCAAGTTTTAATAATTATTTAAATAGAGAACAAGGCTTTTAATAGAGAACAAGACATAATATCATGTCTATATATTATGGATATATATATATATATATATATATATATGGAGATATCCTGGATTCAAATCTATGATTGACTATTTATTTTCTGTTTATTTTTGATAGGTTCGTTAACCTCTGTACGCTTCCATTTCTCATCTGTAAAGGAGAAATAATTATGAGAATTAAATATGATGATACAAATGAAAAATATGGCAGAGTGCCTCACATATAATAAGTGATAAGTTACTGGCCACATTCTAAGTGAGAAGCCATAAAGGAATGTTTACAGTTTATACACTAAATTAATTGATAAAGAGCCCTCTATACTTTTATTTTTTTTAAACACATTTCTAATGACATCAGAAAATCCTTTGGAATGAAGCTCAGTTACATCGTGACATAACCAACATGTGTATAATATGATTTCAGTATTGAAATCTGATTTTCAGTTCCATTCAGTTGCTCAGTCATGTCTGACTCTTTGTGAACCCGTGAATCACAGCACACAAGGGCTCCCTGTCCATTACCAACTCCTAGAGTTCACTCAGATTCATGTTCATTGAGTCAGTGATCCCATCGAGACATCTCATCCTCTGTCTTCCCCTTCTCCTCGTGCCCCCAATCCCTCCCAGCACCAAAGACTTTTCCAGTGAGTCAACTCTTTACATGAGGTGGCCAAAGTACTGGAGTTTCAGCTTTAGCATCATTCCTTCCAAAGATATACTATGGCTGATCTCCTTCAGAATGGACTGGTTGGATCTCCTTGCAGTCCAAGGGGCTCTCAAGAGTCTTCTCTAACACCACAGTCCAAAAGCATCAGTTCTTCAGTGCTCAGCTTTCTTCACAGTCCAACTCTCACAGCCATACATGACTATTGGAAAAACCATAGCCTTGACTAGACAGACCTTAGTCAGCAAAGTAATGTCTCTGCTTTGAATAAGCTATCTAGGGTGGTCATAACTTTTCTTCCAAGGAGTAAGCGTCTTTTAATTTCATGGCTGCAGTCACCGTCTGCAGAGATTTTGGAGCCAAAAATAAAGTCTGACACTGCTTCCACTGTTTCCCTATCTATTTCCCATGAACTGATGGGACGAGATGCCATGATCTTCGTTTTCTGAATGTTGAGCTTTAAGCCAATTTTTTCACTCTGCTCTTTCACTTTCATCAAGAGGCTTTTTACTTCCTCTTCACTTTCTCCCGTAAGGGTGGTGTCATCTGCATATCTGAGGTTATTGATATTTCTCCTGGCAATCTTGATTCCAGCTTGTGTTTCTTCAAGTCCAGCATTTCTCATGATGTACTCTACATAGAAGTTAAATAAGCAGGGTGACAATATACAGCCTTGACATACTCCTTTTCCTATTTGGAACCAGTCTGTGTTCCACGTCCAGTTCTACCTGTTGCTTCCTGACCTGCATACAGATTTCTCAAGAGGCAGATCAGGTGGTCTGGTATTCCCATCTCTCTCAGAATTTTCCACAGTTTATTGTGATCCACACAGTCAAAGGCTTTGGCATAGTCAATGAAGCAGAAGTAGATGTTTTTCTGGATCTCTCTTGCTCTTTCCAGGATCCAGCAGATGTTGGCAATTTGATCTCTGGTTCTTCTGCCTTTTCTAAAACCCCCTTAAACATCAGGAAGTTCATGGTTCACATATTGCTGAAGCCTGGCTTGGAGAATTTTGAGTATTACTTTACTAGCATGTGAGATGAGTGCAATTGTGCGGTAGTCTAAGCATTCTTTAGTATTGCCTTTCTTTGGGATTGGAATGAAAACCCACCTTTTCCAGTCCTGCGGCCACTGCTGAGTTTTCCAAATTTGCTGGCATATTGAGTGCAGCACTTTCACTGCATCATCTTTTATGACTTGAAACAGCTCCACTGGAATTCATCACCTCGACTAGCTTTGTTCATAGTGATGCTTTCTAAGGCCCACTTGACTTCACATTCCAAGATTTCTGGCTCTAGGTGAGTGATCACATTATCGTGATTATCCGGGTCATGAAGATCTTTTTGTACAATTCTCCTGTGTATTCTTGCCACCTCTTAGTATCTTCTGCTTCTGTTAGGTTCATACCATTTTGTCCTTTATCGAGCCCATCTTTGCATGAAATGTTCCCTTGGTATCTCTAATATTCTCGAAGAGATCTCTAGTCTTTCCCATCTTGCTATTCTTTGGAACTCTGTATTCAGATGCTTATATCTTTCCTTTTCTCCTTGGCTTTTTGCTTCTCTTCTTTCCAAAGCTATTTGTAAGGCCTCCCCAGACAGCCATTTTGCTTTTTTGCATTTCTTTTCCTTGGGGAAGGTCTTCAGCCCTGTCTCCTGTACAATGTCACAAAATCTGATTTTAAATAAAGTTAAATTGATTTAAAAGACTCAAAAATCCAGCTTGATTCAGACAACTTTGAAATGCCACAAAGATTTATATAAGTATTATAAGAAATTGGCTCGTGATTACAGAGGCTGAGAAGTTACAAGATCTGAAGTCAGCAAACCAGAGACCAAGGAGAGACAATGCTATAGTAATCACTGTGAGTCTGAAGGCCTGAAAACCAGTAAAACTGATGGTGTGTGTTCCAGGTTGTTGTTGGAAACTAACAAGTCTATATGTAGGAGAAAGTACAACACTATTCTTGGTATGTTGCCTTGTAGACTGTAGTGTGTATCTTTTTCACAGGAATAACATGGACTGAAGTTTTTAAAAACTTTATAGATATATCAGTCCTATTAATTTGTATATATATTTCACTTGGGAAAAATTCCTAGCAATGTCTACCTAGTGTTAGATTTTGAAAGAAACAAGGAATCATTTAAAAAAAAAGAATAACCAAAAGTCTCCTAAATTAAGATTATCTGGCATTTCAATTTGTTTTTAACTCTCTTCTCAATATTACCATGTTTAGCTAGTTCTCATAAATCAGATTTATAGGGCCATCTGTTGTTATTATAGAGCAGGTAAGGCTTCTCTAGTATTTTTTTTTTCTTACATTGTTTCAATAAAGAAATACACACTGATATGATTTATTGACAAAACACCTTACATCATGCAGGGTTATTTTATCATGTGAACAAGTTTAATGCTGTTCATTAACTTACCTGCCTGTTTTATAGGTAAAGTGAGTGATTAGTATTAATGTATCAATAATAGTATCTTAGGCCATACTTGCAGCTATAACAAAATGCCATAGAGCAGGTGGCTGATAAACAGCAGACATATTTTGTTCACTGTTTTGGAGACAGCAAGTCGAAGATTAGGGTGCCAGCATGGTCACATTCTGGGGAGGACTTTCTTCCATGTTGCAGACTGCCAACTTCTCAAGTATCTTCACATGGTGGAAGTTGGCGTGGGAGTGATCTACACCTCTTTTATAAGGCTGCTATTCAAATTCATGAAGTTTCTCCCTCATCACCTAATTCAATTCAGTTCAGTTCAGTCGCTCAGTCATGTCTGGCTCTTTGCCATCCCATGGACTGCAGCACGCGATGCCTCCTCCATCACCAACTCCCAGAGTTTACTCAAAATCATGTCCATTGAGTAAGTCATGCCATCCAATCATCTCATCATCTGTCGTCCCCTGCTCCTCCCACCTCCAATCTTTCTCAGCATCAGAATCTTTTCAAATGAGTCAGCACTTCACAACAGGTGGCCAAAGTATTGGAGTTTCAGCTTCAATATAAGTCCTTCCAATGAATATTCAGGACTGATTTCCCTTAGGATGGACTCGTTGGATCTCCTTGTTGTCTGAGGGACTCTCAAGAGTCTTCTCCAATACCACAGTTCAAAAGCATCACTTCTTTGGTGCTCAGTTTTCTTTATAGTCCAACTCTAACATCCATACATAACTACTGGAAAAACCATAGCCTTGACTAGATGGACCATTGTTGGCAAAGTAATTTCTCTGCTTTTAATATGCTGTCTAGTTGGTCATAACTTTTCTCCTAGGGAGCGTCTTTTAATTTAATGGCTGCAGTCACCATCTGCAGTGGTTTTGGAGACCCCCAAATTAAAGTCTGCCACTGTTTCCACTGCTTTCCCATCTATTTCCCATGAAGTGATGGAACCAGATGACATAATCTTTGTTTTCTGAATGTTGAGGGGTTTTTAAATTTATTTTTATTATTATATTTTTTTTTTTTACTTTACAATATTGTATTGGTTTTGCCACACACCAACATGAATCCACCACAGGTGTACATGTGTTCCCAATCCTGAACGCCCCTTCCACCTCCCCCCTCCCCCCACCACACCATCCCTCTAGGTTATCCCAGTGCATCCTGCATAGAACCTAGACTGGCAATTCATTTCTTATATGATAGTATACATGTTTCAATGCCATTCTCCCAAATCATCTCACCCTCTCCCTCTCCCAGAGAGTCCAAAAGACTTCTATACATCTGTGTTTCTTTTGCTGTCTTGCATACAGGGTTGTTTTAAGCCAACTTTCTCACTTTCCTCTTTCACTTTCATCAAGAGGTTCTTAACTTTCTGCCATAAGGGTGGTGTCATCATTATATCTGAGGTTATTGATATTCCTCCCAGCAATCTTGATTCCAGCTTGCGCTTCATCCAGCTCAGTGTTTTTCATGATGTACTCTATATAAATTAAATAAGTAGGGCGACAAAATACAGACTTGACATACTGTTTTCCCGATTTGGAACCAGTCTGTTGTTCCATGTACAGTTCTAAATATTGCTTCTTGACCTGAATACAGATTTCTCAGGAGGCAGGTCAGGTTTTCTGGTATTCCCATCTCTTGAAGAATTTTCCAGTTTATTGTGATCCACAGAGTCAAAGGCTTTGGCATAGTCAATAAAGCAGAAATAGATTTTTTTCTGGAACTCTTGCTTTTCCATTATCCAACACATGTTGCCAATTTGATCTCTGGTTCCTCTGCTTTTTCTAAATCCAGCTTGAACATCTACAAATTCATGGTTCACCTACTGCTGAAGCCTGGCTTGGAGAATTTTGAACATTACTTTACTAGCATATGAGATGAGTGCAATTGTGCTGTAGTTTCAGCATTGTTTGGCATTGCCTTTGTTTGGAATTGGAATGAAAACTGATGTTTTCCAGTCCTTGTGGCCACGGCTGAGTATTCCAAATTTGCTAGCATATTGAGTGTAGCACTTTCACAGCATCATCTTTTAGGATATGAATTAGCTCAACTGGAATTCCATCACCTCCACTAAATTTGTTTTAGTGATTCTTCCTAAGGCCCACTTGACTTCATATTTCAGGATGTCTGGCTCTAGGTGAGTGATCACACTATCGTGATTATCTGTATTGGGAAGATATAGTTCTTCAGTGTATTCTTGCCACTTTTTCTTAACATCTTCTGCTTCTGTTAGGTCCATACCATTTCTGTCCTTTATTGAGCCTATCTTTGCATGAAATATTCTTTTGCTGTCTCTAATTTTCTTGCAGGGGTCTCTAGTCTTTCCCATTCTATTGTTTTCCTCTATTTCTTTGCACTGATTGCTGAGGAAGTCTTTCTTATCTCTTGCTATTCTTTAGAACTCTGCATTCAAATGGGTATATCTTTTGTTTTCTCCTTTGCTTTTTGCCTCTCTTCTTTTCACATGTATTTGTAAGACCTCCTCAGACATTTTGCTTTTTTGCATTTCTTTCTCTTGGGATGGTCTTGTTCCCTGTCTCTTGTACAATGTCACAAACCTCCGCCCATAGTACATCAGGCAATTCTGTCTATCAGATCTAGTTCCTTTAAATCTATTTCTCACTTCCACTGTACAATTGTAAGGGATTTGATTTAGGTCATACTTGAATGGTCTAGTGGTTTTCCTTACTTCAATTTAAGTCTGAATTTGAAAATCAGGAATTGATTATCTCAGCCACAGTCATCTTCCCATCTTGTTTTTTCTGGCTGTTTAGAGCATCTCCATTTTGGCTGTGAATAATATAATAAATCTGATTTCAGTTTTGACCATCCGATGATGTCCATGTGTAGTCTTCTCTTGTGTTGTTGGAAGAGGATGTTTGCTATGACCAGTGCATTATCTTGGCAAACTCTATTAACCTTTGTCCTGCTTCATTCTGTACTCCAAGGCCAAATTTGCCTGTTACTCCAGATGTTTCTTGACTTCCTACTTTTGCATTCCAGTCCCCTATAATGAAAAGGACATATTTTTTGGATGTTCTTTCTAAAAGGGCCTGTAGGTCTTCATAGAACCATTCAACTTCAGCTTCTTCAGCATTACTGGCCAGAGCGTGGACTTGGATTACTGTGATGTTGAATTGTTTGCCTTGGAAATGAACAGAGATCATGCTGTCATTTTTGAGATTGCATCCAAGTCCTTCATTTCAGACTCTTGCTGACTATGATGGCTGGCTACTGCATTTCTTCTAAGGGATTCTTGCCCACAGTAGTAGGTACAATGATCATCTGAGTTAAATTCACCCATTCCAGTCCATTTTAGTTCGCTGATTCATAAAATTTCGATGTTCACTCTTGCCATCTCCTGTTTGACCACTTCCAATTTGCCTTGATTCATGGATCTAACATTCCAGGTTGCTATGCAATATTGTTCTTTATAGCATCAGACCTTGCTTCTGTCACCAGTCATATCTACAACTGGATGTTGTTTTTTGCTTTGCCTCCATCCCTTCATTCTTTCTGGATTTATTTCTCTATTGATCTCCATTAGCATATTGGGCAGCTAATAATCTCCCAAAGGTTCCATCTCTAGTACTGTCATCTCGAGGATTAATATTTCAACATATAAATTTTAGAGAAATACAAGCATTCAATGTATAGCAATTGATATATAATGTATCAATGTAGTCTCACCTAATTATCTAAATAAATTGTTCTTAAACATAGAGCCATGCTTATAGACAGCCATAAAATCACCAGTCATTTTATGCAAGTTTGGAAGGTTGAAAATAAAAATAATTTCATTGTAGATAAATCTTGTTTTATTTAAAACATTATTCATTTAGACAGTGAAATTATTAACCTACTAGTGAAAATGTCTGCCTTAGAAAATATGCCCTGTGGCTATATAATTTGTGGCACAGTCTTAAGAGTAGCTCTTCAAATAAAATAGTTGAACAGAATTTGAACTTTACCTAGTCCCAATTATTACCTGCTTCCATAGCATACAGTTGTCACTGGAAGGCTGCCTATTTTGTATCTTTCTTGTACTTAGAAATTTTCATGTGACTGAGTTATGGTCAATGGAATATAAATAGTAGTTATGTGTATCAGTGGCAGGCCTAGAACACTGAAATTCCTTTTATTCTCCCATGTCCTTTCCCCTTCTGGCCAACTTCAATTTGAATTCCCAGGCTGATCTTAAAAATACATACATTCAAAATGGCAGAGTCTGTTAACCTAGCTCCCTGAATTAATGTGTGGATGTGGGTAATCCAAAACCTGGTCATTTTCACAGTCATTTTTGTTAGCCATAAATGATTTTGTGTGTCTGTGAATATGTAGATATTAAGGCACTGAAACTATATGACTACACAAATTCTGCTTGTATTTTGCAGGCCTCAGTTAAACATCATCATCATGAAAAGTATTACTTTTAAGTTTCATGAGTGCCAGAACTTGCCATTCACACTATAAAATTCAACAAACACTTAATAAAAATAATTGAAGGATAAAAACTTCTCTAGCTCTAGAGGCAAAATGATCTGATTTAAAAGTCTAGCTTTAGTCCTATCCCTTAGGTGTCTTTGTACAAAGTATTTTACAAAAGAGAATCTCAGATTTCATATCTATAGGTATCAATTTTTATTTCTTTGTTGAATATGTGTGAATTGAAAATAATCTTAACTATAATTGTTGCCTTTAGTATTTGAAATATAATTTAAATATATAATTATGGATGTATTATATATGCAAATGTATATTAAACCTACATGTGTATGTGTATGCATGTAAGACTGTACTATGTTATGGGACCTATGCATATATAATAGGAAAATAAGAACAGGGTTCCAACCTTATACAATATCTTTATTTGAGTAATTACCCTATTATACTATTCTGCCAAAATGACATCAAATTCTGCCTTTAGTTTTTATCTGCATTACATAATGAAAAGTACAAACATACATGAAAAATCTTATCCCTAAGAAGAATAATCAAAACATTTTTCCTTTTAAAGTTCTTCTCTCCTTAAACATGAAAGCAAATTAGAAATTTCAAAACTTGTGAGCTTTGATAAGATGACCAGTCCAAGTCAGTACGAGTAAATACTACATTTTGAAATCCACCTATTCAGTGGACAAAACCTGCAATTTGTGTTGAAAAAGCGGTGTACTTTTAAATAATGATAGTGGTCTATTATTATATAGGAAATGTCTTTACTATTCCAAAGAGTAGTCAGAAAGAAATGATAGGGAATGAAATTTGTGCAGAGAGATTTAATATGTTAGAAAAGCAAAAGAAATTGAGTGAAAATAAAACTTTATTGTTTTTAGATCTACTGTAACTGAGTACCAAGACAGTCTGATTAGAATTGGACAGTCTGAATTAGAAATGAGAAGAATTACTGAGCAAAGGGAGTGATTCATTACTTCACAGTAGTCTTTCCAGAAATAAAAGCTGTTAACAGAGGCTTGATCTACACTTCTGGTGCCAATTCATTGTCACTTTTTCATCTTATATTAGTAGAGACACTGCAGCTAAGTGGAGGGTTGATATTCTCATCCATAGGACTTTACTTCTTGAAGGGAAAGCTTAACCTAAGGCAGACGTGGAATAAGAAAGGACTTAAGGATGAATATATGGGGATAACCAAAGGGCCATCTCTTCTTTCAATCAACATTAGAAATGAAAAATCTTTGATTTTATAATAAATTTCTTCTAAGAAAATATTTAGATGTGTGTTTAGTTGCTAAGACATGTCCTATTTTTGTGGCACCATGGATACCAGGCTTCCCTGTCCTTCTCTGTCTCCTGCAGTTTTCTCTAACTCATGTTCATTGAATTGATGATGCTATCCAACCATCTCATCCACTGTTGCCACTCCTCTTGCCCTCAGTCTTCCCCAGTATCATGTTCTTTTCCAAGGAGTCAGCTCTTTGCATTAGGTAGCCAAAGTTTTGGATATAATCTTTCAAATGTACCACCATCTTCATTTTTTTTTAACAAATTCACTAGAATTTAGTGTTGTTCTGCTTGTCCCTTTAAGCCTTATACTTATTGCAATAGTTACTAAGAATAATTATTTTATCCATACTTGTATAAGAAAAACATAGGAGAGAGATATCTATCCTCTGCTGATGGGGTCAACTTTATCAGGTTTTTATATTTCTTTCTGCATAAATTAAATAGAAAATTTCAGTGAACTCTGAGGAAATCAAATTATTTTGGAAACAATCCTCCTCTCTTCATCATTGACCTTATTTGTGACAAGTAGTTGCACTTTTTTCTTTAAAGCATAGCATCATTTTATTTGGTCTTACTTCTTTGAACAAAAGAGACATAAATATTATAACCCTAGAAAAATACCTCAGGAATGTATAAAGCTGATCTTAGGGGGTGTGTGGTAAAACTTAATTGTTCAGTCATGTTCAACTCTTTGTGACCCTTATGGACTTCAGCCCACCTTACTCCTCTGTCCATAGGATTTTTCAGGCAAGAATACTGGAGTGGGTTGCCATTTCTTCCTCCGGGGGATCTTCCTGATCCCAAAATTAAACCCATGTCTCTTTTCCAGTGTCTCCTTCATTGCAGGTTGAAATAAGGAATAACTTTCTGACAGTGAAATATGTCTGGTTCTAGTAATCTGGAAAAGTTTTTAGGTTGCCTTATGTTATGACAAAAATCATATCATTGATTATCTTGAGTAAACAATTGTTTCTATACCAGAGTTCTGTGGTTTCTAAGATCTTTCATGATTCAGAAAAGCAAGTTTGCTTTAGACCTTTTGATAAGAATAAATCTCATACTTCCTTTGGAAAGAACAAATTGCATAATTTGGAGAGCCTGTCTTAGCATGTACTTTGTTTATCTCTGATAATTCTGGTTTACATTCAGCCCACCATGGATTGCTTCCCTGGTATGTCAGCTGCTAAAGAATCTGCCTGCAATTCAGGAGACCCCAGTTTGATTCCTGGGTTGAGAATGTCCCATGCAGAAGGAATAGTCTGCCCACTCCAGTACTCTTGGGCTTCCCTGGTGGCTCAGATGGTAATGAATCCACCTGCAATGTGGGAGACCTGGATTTGATCCATGATTTGGGAAGATCCTCCAGAGGATCTTCTGAGAGACTAGAAAGAGAATATTCTCTTCTCAGGAGAATATTGAAGGCAATCCACTCTAGTATTCTTGCCTGGGTAATCCCCATGGACAGAGGAGCCTGGTGGGCTACAGTCCATGGTATCACAGAGTCAGACAGGACTAAACAACTAAGTACACAGCACCATGGATAGAAACACATTACAAAAGATATATTAAAGTTCATTATATATCCTTTGTATGGCCAATGTTGGGGCTTCCTCTGTGGCTCAGTAGTAAAGAGCCCACCTTTTTCTTTTTGCACCATTGAGAAAGTGTTGCAGTATTTTATTCAATGCTCTTAGTATTGGTGGTTCCAAAGCCAAAGGTGGCTCTGGGGACTTCACCTGCAGCAGTTTGGAGATTGTCATTCTTGTGTTCTGCCATTGACATGATTCAGCTTCACTTGTTTATTTCTTTCTGACATGCTGCCAACAAGCATTCCTGATTCCCAGGTCAAGTCCTGGGGAACATATTTTATTTGCTCAGCTACCTTGGCACTGACTTTTACTCCAGGACACATCTTAAATCTTTGATCATCCTGCAGCTCAGTCAGCCTTGGTCTACTCTGATGATATAGTTCAATGCCAATGTCCCCTTCCAAACACTGATTTCTTCAGAAGGTAAAGTAATTTACAGGAGGAAATCATATAGTAAATAATGACAAAATTTAGTTGCGTGAACTATCTTTTACTGTACATGAAAATCATTCGTTTAATAAACACAGACTTCCACTGGTGCCAAGATCTAAGTACATTTCCCCTAAAATCTGTTCTACCCTTTAATATCATAGTAATAGAAATTGTATTCAATAAGCATTTGATGCATATACCTCAAAGATGGAAGAAGTATCTGCAGTCTTATCTCGGTTCTCAATTGGACTCTAAATGTATGTCTCAAAGCACGGGCAAAGGTTTCAGCAAATAATATATTTTCCCCTTTCTTATACTTGAACTCAGTAAATAAACATAATTTAACTCAACAATGAGAAGGAGAAGAGTTGAGTTACATGCATAAAGAGGTAGTATGTTGATGTCCTGTACTGTACATTCTTGAGATAGAACTCAATGTACTTATTACTAACCCAGGAACAAGATGATCCAGTAAATTCTTTTTATTCAGGCATCTAGTACACTGCAGGATTCTCTCTCTCTCTCTCTTTTCTTTTTTTTCCCTCTTTTATTTTTCATAGTAAAAAAAAAAAAACCTTCCAGCTGTGAAAGAGAGTCATTTCCTAAGCAGGTTGATAAGAAGTCTAGGGGTCCCCAAGGAGAGAGGAGTCTGGAATTCTCAAGGAGGAAGAAAATGAAGAAGGAAGTAAAATGTTTCCCAGGGAGTTGAATACTAGGTCAGCTTTACTGGGATGGCAAGCCCCCAAATTTTAAAAGGAACAATGGATACCAGGTGTGTCACTGCAATGTTTGCTCTGCAACCTAAGAAACAGGATCTAGCTCTAGGAAACAGGGACTCGATGCTAACTGCAAATTGTCACCAATAGTTACATAAACCTTACCTTCCTGCCCACCAGTCATGCTCTGCCGAGTAGCCTCCCCCTCCTCCCCTGCACAATAGGATAAAAGGCTCCCAAAGTGGGTGTTCAGGGCTCCCCACCTTCGATTGGCTTGGTGGGGGCCCGGATCCGAAATTGCCAATAAACTGCTTTTCTCTAAACTCCAACTGGTAGTCTCTATTGGCAGCTAGTCTCCCACAAGCTGCTTCTGACCCAACCTGTGGCTGAGACTCAAAGTTGTTCCACAAAAGAAACATCTTCGTACATTGTATACATTTGGAAAACTAGATGGTTCATGAGGGTAAATATTACAGAGCTTAAAAAAAAAAAAGAACAAAACCCTAAAACTAAGAAGAAGCATAAACATGAGGTACTTCTATAACCAGTATGGAGAGATTGGAGTTGATTTAACCACATTCTTACACCAAAATAATGATATTCATTCTGTTAGAGTTACACCGCTCCTAGATTTATAGAAGAAATTTACTAACATGAAACTCTTATAAATTATTCACCATCAGGATCAACTCATTTTAAAAACATAGGTGATGTTTCTTAATTTAAGATTTGGAAATTTGACCACATTCATCGAAAAATGGGACTCTTATATTCCTTTTATTTGTCCTTGTATGATGAGTATTAATATAGATGTCATAGTCACTTTTTAGTAACTAGTGGCTAAAAATATTAATCACTTTTTAAATTAATGAAACAAAGCTTAGAGAAATTAAAGCCGTCTGCCTGTAGTTTTGCTGCACAGTGCTTGTATGCAGGGCATATTTGTTGAATAAATGAGCAAATATTTGTGAATCAAAGTTGTGATTTAAAGCAAGGCCCAACCATATAAGATCCATGCTCTTCAACTGTAACTTGCAGTTGACATTTTATAGTCTAAGATATTTCTCTGTGTTCCTTAAGATTGATAATTACCATTAGGATTGTTCTTCCATTTAATTCACAGGATCTTCAGACATTGGCATTTTTCCTACAAGATATCTGCTCATATCCAGTATGGGAAATTTTGCATTCATGAATTTCATTTTAAAACTGCCGTTAAAATTATCAAGACTGTCTGAAGTCTAAAAAGTGCCAGTGAACATTTAGAAAAAATATCAAAGTAAGCCTTTTGGAGCAATAACTTCATGAATAAAGAACATATTTAAAAGCATACTCTCTAATTTATAAATGGTTAGAATTATCATGTACTTCCCAAATATTATGTGGCTATTTGAATATAGCATTAATCATATCAAACAACTGGAGATAACCATAGGGATATTTGTTTCTGCTTTTGGTTCTATGCATGCTAATCTTTAGTATAGATTTTATCTCTTGAATTAGTGATTTTGAAATCACTTTGACATTTGTAGAGATTAGAAACTTCAGGAGAATTTAATACAACAAAAATTTTTGTGTGGTGATCAATAAAGTCACATATCATCCCACCTTTCATGATTTCACTTGAAGATGGGACCCCAGACCCATTATATCTGTGCAGCAGCAAAACTGAAATTTCTCAAAGGGGATTTATTGTGTGCTGAGTAATGTCTGACAATCTTTGTGTGTGTGTTTTGGAGCATTTTATCACAGTGGTTAAGAGCAAAAAGATATCTGATTTTTGTAAGGATAGTTTCTCTCCCTTCCAACAAGTCAATAAACAGTAAAAATGAACTTACATATACACATATATCAGTAGCTCAGTCAGTAAAGAATCCACTTGCAGTGCAGGTGAACACCTGCAATGTAGGAGATGGGGTTCAATCCCTAGATAGAAAGATCCAGGGGAAGGATTCCCCTGGAGAAGGAAATGGCAACCCACTTTCATATTCCTGCCTGGGAAATTCCATGGACAGAGGAGTCTGGTGGGTTACAGTTCATGGGGTTGCAAGAGTAAGACATGACTTAGGAACTAAACCCACCACAACCACCACCTTACAAGAGAAAAAAAAAGAGAGAGAGAGAGAGAGAGAGAGAAATAATTAAGACATAATACCAGATTCAAAATTTTTGGGTTTGGACAGAAACTGTAAGTAGGAGAATTTTGATGGGCACCACCGCCCCTCAACATATACATTTATCCCCAATACATTCAATACTCAGTGAATATGTTACCAATTATTTTACTAGATGATCACCAGTTATCATTTATTTTCTTTGTGGGATTATAGCTACTCAACATTAATCTTCCTTTCTCACAGTTCAGTTCAGTTCAGTCGCTCAGCCGTGTCTGACTCTTTGCGACCCCATGAATCGCAGCACGCTAGGCCTCCCTGTCCAGCACCAACTCCCAGAGTTCACTCAGACTCGCTTCCATCGAGTCAGTGATGCCATCCAGCCATCTCACCCTCTGTCGTCCCCTTCTCCTCCTGCCCCCAATCCCTCCCAGCATCAGAGTCTTTTCCAATGAGTCAACTCTTCACATGAGGTGGCTAAAGTGTTTAAATTTTCTCATATACTTTACTTGAATTATTGCTGTTGTAATGTTTTTTGCCTCTAAATCCATCTGATGATTGACTGAGCAACAGCATTTGCCTTTGGGTTTTGGGTTGTTTTGTTCTTTTGTGGGGTTTGTTTTTTGGAAGGCAGGGATAAAGAGATGACTTCTGCCATTTTTGCTTTAGAGTGGTTACCTTAGAAGTATTTGGGTGGAGTATGCTGAGTTTCACTTCTGCAAAGCTTTAGTTTTCTCTTACGCTTTATATGAAATGGATTCACTGGTATGAGAAGAGAGGAAGAAGTCCCAGCTAGTAGCCACTCACCAAGACTCTTTTATACAGCAGCATGTTAGTGGTAGTTTCTGCTCTGGAGGCAGCAGTTCTAGATCTTTCCTAAGCAAATTGTATTTGTTCATTGCTTGCCAGAGATGAACACAGAAAGTTTTGTCTCATTTTGTAAGCGCTATCCTTCTGAGTTTCTTTGAAGGGAAACATTTCATGTAATATAGTTATAGCAAACATTGGAAAGATTTATAAAATTATATTCTTGTATACTTTGTAAATGAGTCTCACTAGGTTTTGTTTTTGTTTTGTTTTCCTTAAGCATAAGACTAAAATTTGTTAATTTTAATAGAATCAGGCACAGGAAGAACACAAATTATGTAAATTAACATAAATTGTTCTTGTTCTAATATGTATATTTTTCCATTTCTGTCATGCTTGGAAAACTAGTAAATGATATGTCTAAGATAAAAACAACAACTGGAGTTTCAGCTTTAGCATCAGTCCTTCCAAAGAAATCCAAAGGCTGATCTCCCTCAGAATAGACTAGTTGGATCTCTTTGCAGTCCAAGGGACTCACAAGAGTCTTCTCCAACATCACAGTTCAAAAGCAACAATTCTTCGGGGCTAAGCTTTCTCACAGTACAATTCTCACATCCATACATGACTACCGGAAAAACCATAGCCTTGACTAGATAGACCTTAGTCAGCAAAGTAACGTCTCCGCTTTTGAAAATGCTATCTAGGTTGGTCATAACTTTTCTTCCAAAGAGTAAGTGTCTTTTAATTTCATGGCTGCAGTCACCATCTGCAGTGATTTTGGAGCCAAGAAAAATAAAGTCTGATACTCTTTCCACTGTTTCCCCGTCTATTTGCCATGAAGTGATGGGATAAGATGCCATGATCTTCGTTTTCTGAATGTTGAGCTTTAAGCAAACTTTTTCACTCTCCTCTTTCACTTTCATCAGGAGGCTTTTTACTTCCTCTTCACTTTCTGCCATAAGGGTGGTGTCATCTGCATATCTGAGGTTATTGATATTTCTCCTGGCAATCTTGATTCCAGCTTGTGCTTCTTCCAGACCAGAGTTTCTCATGATGTACTCTGCATAGAAGTTATATAAGCAGGGTGACAATATACAACCTTGACATACTCCTTTCCCTATTTGGAACCAGTCTGTTGTTCCTTGTCCAGTTCTAACTGTTGCTCCCAGCCTGCATACAGATTTCTCAAGAGGCCAGTTAGGTGGTCTGATATTCTCATCTCTTTCAGAATTTTCCACAGTTTATTGGGAACCACACAGTCAAAGGTTTTTGCAAGGTCAATAAAGCAGAAATAGATATTTTTCTGCAACTCTCTTGATTTTTCAATGATCCAGCGGATGTTGGCAATTTGATCTCTGGTTCCTCTGCCTTTTCTAAAACCAGCTTGAACATCAGGAAGTTCATGGTTCACATACTGCTGAAACCTTGCTTGTAGAAATTTGAGCATGACTTTACTAGCATGTGAGATGAGTGCAATTGTGCGGTAGTTTGAGCATTCTTTGGCATTGCCTTTCTTTGGGATTGGAATGAAAACTGAACTTTCCCAGTCCTGTGGCCACTGCTGAGTTTTCCAAATTTGCTGGCATATTGAGTGCAGCACTTTCACAGCATCGTCTTTCAGGATTTGAAATAGCTCAACTAGAATTCCATCACTTCCACTAGCTTTGTTCGTAGTGATGCTAACTATTGCCCACTTGACTTCACATTCCATGATGTCTGGCTCTAGATGAGTGATCACACCATTGTGATTATCCGGGTCATGAAGATCTTTTTGTATAGTTCTTCTGTGTATTCTTGCTACCTCTTGTTAATATCTTCTGCTTCTGTTAGGTCCATGCCATTTCTGTCCTTTATTGAGCCCATCTTTGCATGAAATATTCCCTTGGTATATCTAATTTTCTTGAAGAGATCTCTAGTCTTTCCCATTCTGTTATTTTCCTCTATTTCTTTGCATTGATCGCTGAAGAAGGCTTTCTTATCTCTTCTTGCCATTTTTTGGAACTCTGCATTCAGATGCTTATATCTTTCCTTTTCTCCTTTGCTTTTCGCCTCTCTTCTTTTCACAGATATTTGCAAGGCTTCCCCAGACAGCTATTTTGCTTTTTTGCATTTATTTTCCAAAGGGGATGATCTTGATCCCTGTCTCCTGTACAATGTCATGAACCTCGTTCCATAGTTCATCAGGCACTCTATCTATCAGATCGAGGCCTTTAAATCTATTTCTCACTTCCACTGAATAATCATAAGGGATTTGATTTAGATCATACCTGAATGGTCTAGCAGTTTTTCCTGCTTTCTTCAGTTTGAGTCTGAATTTGGTAATGAGTTCATGATCTGAGCCACAGTCAGCTCCTGGTCTTGTTTTTGTTGATTGTATAGAGGTTTTCCATCTTTGGCTGCAAAGAATATAATCAGTCTGATTTAGGTGTTGACTGTCTGGTGATGTCCACACGTAGAGTCTTCTCTTGTGTTGTTGGCAGAGGGTGTTTGCTATGACCAGTGCATTTTCTTGGCAAAACTCTATTAGTCTTTGCCCTACTTCATTCCACATTCCAAGTCCAAATTTGCCTGTTACTCCAGGTGTTTCTTGACTTCCTACTTTTGTATTCCAGTCCCCTATAATGAAAAGGGCATCTTTTGGGGTGTTAGTTCTAAAAGGTCTTGTAGGTCTTTATAGAACCGTTCAACTTCAGCTTCTTCAGCATTACTGGTTGGGGCATAGACTTGGATTACCATGATATTGAATGGTTTGTCTTGGAAATGAACAGAGGCCATTCTGTCGTTTTTGAGATTGCATCAAATTCTTCATTTTGGACTCTTGTTGACCATGATGGCTACTCCATTTCTTCTGAGGGATTCTTGCATGCAGTAGTAGATATAATGTTCATCTGAGTTAAATTCACCCATTCCAGTCCATTTTAGTTAGCTGATTCCTAGAATGTTGATGTTCACTCTTGCCATCTCCTGTTGACCACTTCCAATTTGCCTTGATTCATGGACCTGACATTCCAGGTTCCTCTGCAATATTGCTCTTTACAGCATTGGACCTTGCTTCTATCACCAGTCACCTCCACAGCTGGGTGTTGTTTTTGCTTTGGCTCCATCCCTTCATTCTTTCTGGAGTTATTTCTCCACCAATCTCTAGTATCATATTGGGCACTACTGACCTGGGGTGTTCCTCTTTCTGTATCCTATCATTTTGCCTTTTCAGAGTGTTCATGGGGTTCTCAAGACAAGAATACTGAAGTGGCATTCCCTTTTCCAGTGGACCACATTCTGTCAGACCTCTCCACCTTGACCCACCCGTCTTGGGTGGCCCCTGAGGCATGGCTTGGTTTAGTTGAGTTAGACAAGGCAGTGGTCCTAGTGTGATTAGATTGACTAGTTTTCTGTGAGTATGGTTTCAGTGTGTCTGCTCTATGATGCCCTCTTGCACCACCTACCATCTTAGTTGGGTTTCTCTTACCTTGGGCGTGGGGTATCTTTTCTCACATTTAAGAGGGACTATATTATTAGATATCATCCAATAGAATATAAGTTGTCCTGGCCAAGAAAATGGATTTTAGAAGAACTGAAAATGGAAAAGGTCCTAGAGGTCCTCACAACTGAACAGATATTATATAAATATCATTAAAATTTTATTCTTCTGTTGGTAGTAGATAAAAACAAAGAGGAGATCCACTGTACACATGAACAAGTAAAAGAATCAAGACCCCATGTGGTTGAGCTTGAATTCAAATATGGGTGGTATTCATTTTCCAGAATAAAGTGATGGTTTTCCATCATGTGAAATCAAATGCTGACTCAGACAACTAGGCATTGAGAAAGTACATTCCAACCCAGAGTTCTGGTCCGTCATTCCAAGACTTTGAAACAATCACAAAGCATTCTTGAAGGTGAGATATGGGACAAAGAGAAAGGTGAATTTTTCCCTCCACCATCTTGCCAATAATTTTTATCCACCTTTTCTCTCTGTCCTTTAATTCTCTCCTCCTTTTCCTATGAAGTCTCTTGAAGCCAAGGTTTATTTCATAGATCTTGATGGCTCAACCTGGAGGAAAGCTAAAAGAGATACAAAGAGGAGGGTTCAGAGAATAAATAAGTTAAAATAAATATTGTAGTATTCCACCTCCAAACCAGGCGACTAAAACAGTGCCTATTTCTGGTTTAAGAATTATTAATAGTCGTAGTAGCAGCAACAGCAAAAACAGCTGTATTGATGCCAGTAGTAAGAATAGAAATAAACTTCATTGGAACTTTCCCTGGTAGCTCAGCTGGTAAGGAATGCAATGAAGGAGACTCTGGTTTAATTTCTAGGTCAGGCAGACTTTCTGGAAAAGGGATAGGCTACCTACATCAGTATTCTTGGGCTTCCCTAGTGGCTCATATGGTAAAGAATCCTCCTGCAATGGGGGAGATCTGGGTTTGATCCCTGGGTTGGGAAGATCCCCTGGAGGAGGGCATGGCAACTCCAGTATTCATGCCTGGAGAATCCGCATGGACAGAAGAGTCTGGCAGGCTACAGTCTGCAGGATACTGAAGAGTCTGACAAGACTGAGTGACTAAGCATACAGCACAGCAATCTTTATTTATTTATTTATTTTTATGTTCCAAATACTTGGCTAAGTACTTATAGAGATTATATAATTTAATCCTTACAACAGATTTCTTAGATGTAACAGATACTAAAATTTTGACTAAATAGAAGAAAGAATTTAACAGAAATTCTAGACAGTATTAACTGATAATGGGT
This sequence comes from Nanger dama, assembly GCA_917880005.1. Lineage (NCBI taxonomy): Eukaryota > Metazoa > Chordata > Mammalia > Artiodactyla > Bovidae > Nanger > Nanger dama. The sequence continues at coordinate 19,103,660 of CAKJTW010000025.1, read as the reverse complement.
ACAGGATCAGGTTTTAGGCATCTGCATGAATCAAATTTTGGTAGATAATTAGAGAGAAGAGATATAAAAAAAAATATAATTCCCCAATACTTTTTGTATGTTTTAAGCTTAGCTATTTAACTACATTATTCAGACATTTTGGAACTAATATATAATAGAGTAGATAACAAATTTGTCTGAAACTTTGGAATTCTTTGACATATTAAGATTTCTCTTTAATAAGTATGGCTCAGGCAAAAGTTTGGAACCAGAAAATTAGTACAGTGAAATCTTTGCTAATCCTCATGTTCTATTACTCTTCCCTAATCTGCCAAAGCATCTTACAATCAAATTTCAAGAGTTTCTTTAGAAGTTTTTAGTGCTGATACATTCTCTGCTGTGTTCTTGATACCTGTGAGGGTGGTGAATAAATTAATTTTTTTCACTGATCTGTGAAAAAGAGTCATCCTCAAATACAGATAATTACCATAAAGAAACAGACTTCCCAGTTGGTGCTAGTGGTAAAGAACCCTTCTGCCAATGCAGGAGACTTAAAAGATGTGGGTTCAGTCCCTGGGTCAGGAAGATCCCCTGGAGAAGGACATGTCAACCCACTCCAATATTCTTGCCTGGAGAATCCAATGGACAGAGGAGCCTGGTGAGCTGCAGTCCATGGGGTCAAAAGAGTCAGACATAACTAGCGAGTAAGCACAGCACAGCACCATACAGAAACATAGAAATCGCACACTTGAATACTGTAACATAAGAGTGAAAGAATGTATGAATTATATCTTAGGGAGTAAAAGTATTGTCAGAAGATTCTACCAGCTGAATATGACAGTTTGTTGTTGTTGTTTAATCACTAAGTCATGTCCAACGCATTTGAGACTCCCATGGACTGTAGCCTATCAGACTCCTTTGTCTGTGGAGTTTCTAGGCAAGAATATTGAAGTGGGTTGCTGTTTTCTCCCACAGGAGGTCTTCCCAACTCAGGGATCAAATGTGTGTCTTCTGCATTGGCAGGCAGGTCCTTTTCTGCTGAGCCACCAGAGGAATATAACATTACCCTGTTTAAATTGTACATTTGTACTCTTTGAAGAAGGCAGGTATAAGAAGGCAATAACAAATTTGCACTCATTACTTTTAATAAATATATTTCCAATTCCCTCTAAGTATATTTATTTCTCATTCAAATATCTTTAGGACATAGATGTGAAACTATGATACTTATTGATAAATTATAAGATTTGTGAAGGTCACTCAGTCATGTCCAACTCTTTGCGACGCCATGAACTATACAGTCCATGGAATTCTCCAGGCCAGAATACTGGAGTGGGTAGCCTTTCCCTTCTTCAGGGGATCCTCCCAATCCAGGGATATAACCCAGGTCTCCCACATTACAGGCAGATTCTTTACCAACTGAGCCACAAGGGAAGCCCAAGAATACTGGAGTGGGTAGCCTATCCCTTCTCCAGGGGATCTTCCCAACCATGGAACTGAAATGGTGTCTCCTGCATTGCAGGTGGATTATTTACTAACTAAGCTATAAGGGAAGCTTTCTACAAGAAAGAGAAGCTGCCCTCATATGATTTATCAGCATAAAAGGCCTGATCTACCTTTCTGGCTATTATTTTGTCAGTGTCTTGATTTGCCTTCCCTTGTACCTTCTCCCCTACTACCACTAGCACCATTTTAAAAATAGATAAATAAACAACATACAGAAGTCGCAAATAGGGCAAGTTATGTAAAACATGTATTCCTTGCGAGGTTTTCAAATCATTCCCTCTTAAGTGGGTAGTAGATGCCTCCCAAGGCTTTATGGCTTTTTCTTTTCATCATCATCCTTAGTTATGTGCCAAAATCTCTCCATAGTTTTAAATGGGAGAGGAAAGTTGTGGTATTCTCCTGGCCTTAACAGATTAATTTTTTAATGATATTTCCTCTACTTTCATTGCTATACATGGGAACTATCCTAGAATCTTAACTATTTTTTCCTTAAAATTGTGTTTGCTACAATTGTCATTCCTTATAATCAAGTATTCAATGCATGCTTCAGAAAGGTGGTTTAAGTAAGCAAACTTTAAGGCTCTTTCCAACCCCAACATTATTTAATTTCATGTGATTTTCTCTGAAAAGAAAGAACTCCAGGGATTGGGTGAAGGGGCTGGTGGGTGGGGAAAGCTTTTACACTTAATTCCCATTAATTTTCTCTGGGTAAGTGTAATGTCAGAAAATGATGACTGAACTAATCCGTATCATAAAGGAAGGAAAAGGAAGTAATGCTTTCATGCTTCACTAAAAATTATGACCTAGTTTTAAAATGGATATAGTAGAATGTTACCAAGATAATTACAGGGTTTATAATAAAATTTCTCTGTGAATATCTCATTTGCATATAGTGTTTTTTTCCCTAACATAGACTAATGTTAACTGCTTACATGCTTTCTTGAATATCTCTAAATAATTTATCACTTAAAGGAAAGTATGACAATTTAGTATCTGACCTGCTTTTAATGTAGAAGCAAACCACTGACTGAGCTAAAGATTTAGTATTGGTTCATTTACTTTTGAGAACAAAGGTAAGCTACTTCTTTCCATCTACACCTTCTTCAATTTCCTAATTTTAAAAAATATATAATAATTAGAATGTTTTTATTTCTCAGAAATGTTTGAAAGTAGAGAGCTAGTTGTTCTTTCACATTCCATACACAAATACACATACACATCACACACCTAAAATGGTATATATTAGGGACACTTTTTAAAATTGCACAAAAGAATTAAAGAAACAAGGTGTATTAAAATATGAGGTCATGTTTTTAAATCATTTGCATTTGAAGGAGTTTCAGGAGCAAGATAGAGTTCAGGTTTCTTGATAGTTCTTTAATAATCTCTGTATCACCTGCAGACTTGCTACTAGAGACCTGCAGCCTAGGAATAGATAGATGTATATATCCATCTCTAGTGTCTCAACACAACTTCTGATTAAGCTCTAGGAAACGAGTTACTCTTTTTTTTTTACACTGTTATAAGAATCACTGCTGTAATATCCTATTTTTAGTTTCAAAGATTGTGCCCTCAGGAGTTTTGAGAGAAGTCTTACTAGTATAAGTGTTTTCCTGTGGAATATAGCTTTTGTCAGATCCTCAAGTCACTTTCAAAACTCCTATATATTTAAAAATTACCCCGCTAGTGAAAAGTATATGGAGTGAAGATGATACTTAGCTGGATTTGGTTCCAGGGCCTGCCGTTTACCTAGGCAAGTTTAGGAAAATTATTTAACACACCTATGAGTCACAACTGCACTCAATCTCACATGCTAGTAAATTAATGCTCAAAATTCTCCAAGCCAGGCTTCAGCAATATGTGAACCATGAACTTCCAGATGTTCAAGCTGGTTTTAGAAAAAGCAGAGGAGCCAGAAATCAAATTTCCAACATCCGCTGGATCATGGAAAAAGGAAGAAAGTTCCAGAAACACATCTATTTCTGTTTGTTTGTTTGTTTGTTTGTTTAAACTATGCCAAGGCCTTTGACTGTGTGGATCACAATAAACTGTGGAAAATTCTGAAAGAGATGGGAATACCAGACCACCTGACCTCCCCCTTGAGAAACCTATATGCAGATCAGGAAGCAACAGTTAGAGCTGGACATGGAACAACAGACTGGTGTCAAATAGGAAAAGGAGTATGTCAAGGCTGTATATTGTCACCCTGTTTATTTAACTTATATGCAGAGTTCACCATGAGAAATGATGGTCTGGAAGAAGCACAAGCTGGAATCAAGATTGCCAGGAGAAATATCAATAACCTCAGATATGCAGATGACACCACCCTTATGGCAGAAAATGAAGAGGAACTGAAAAAACTCTTGATGAAAGTGAAAGAGGAGAGTGAAAAAGTTGACTTAAAGCTCAACATTCAGCAAACAAAGATCATGGCATCTGGTCCCATCACTTCATGGCAAATAGATGGGGAAACAGTGGAAACAGTGACAGATTTTTTTTTTTTTTTGGGGGGCTCCAAAATCACTGCAAATGGTGACTGCAGCCATGAAATTAAAAGACACTTACTTGTTGAAAGGAAAATTATGACCAAACTAGATAGCATATTAAAAGGCAGAAACATTAGTGCCAACAAAGCTCCATCTAGTCAAGGCTATGGTTTTTCCAGTGGTCATGTATGGATGGGACAGTTGGACTGTGAAGAAGGCAGAGCACCGAAGAACTGATGCTTTTGAACTGTGGTGTTGGAGAAGACTCTTGAGAGTCCCTTGGACAGCAAGGAGATCCAACCAGTCCATTCTAAAGGAGATCAGCCCTGGAATTTCTTTGGAAGGACTGATGCTAAAGCTGAAACTCCAATACTCTGGCCACCTCATGTGAAGTGTCGTTCCATTGGAAAAGACCCTGATGCTGGGAGGGATCAGGGGCAGGAGGAGAAGGGGATGACAGAGGATGAGATGGTGGATGGGTGAACTCCTGGAGTTGGTAGTGAAAAGGGAGGCCTGGTGTGCTGCAATTCATGGGGTCGCAAAGAGGCAGCCGTAACTGAGCGACTAAACTGAACTGATGAGTCTTTTTCATCAGACTAAGGTATAGAGTAGTTAACAGAGCCTGTGTAAAACCCACATACAGAACCTTCATCATCTGCCAGTCCTCCCTTTTCAAGTCTTCCCTTCTTCTATAGCTACATAATGTGTGTTTTTAATCTGAATATATAGTTGTGTGGAATAAAGACTATTTCCCAGGCCTCTTGGTTTTGATCATAGGAAAATGGAAATATTGTATATACTATGGGAAAATATTCATTGGTACAAATAGCATCGCCCTTCTCTCTTTTCCCCTTTTTCTTACCTTTTGATTGTAGTATGGATGTGATAGCTGGAACTTGAGTAGGAATCCTGAATTACAAGTTGGAAGGTTTTTGATGAGGACCACAGAGTGACAAGATGAAAGAAATGTATAATTCTTGACATTGTTAGCTTTCACTTCAGCCTTGGGGCAATCTGATTTTATGTGTAATTTTTTAAAACTGTTATTATTCTGTGATCTTGATTATTGACATAAAATTAAGCTTACTAATAGGCCTTGACCAGGAGACTAATAAATATGATGAGAATGTCAAGAAAATATGGTTACAAATTCTAGATTTACTTTTATTACCTGAATAGCATTTTGCTCAACCAATCTATTCCTCAGTTTCCTTATTTTAAATGAGGAATACAAATATCTATTTCCTATAGATATGAACATTAAATGAGATACTGCAAAAATAGTATCTAGTGTCTGGGCAAAGAAACCAAGGTACCTGGACTGTATCCAGTGCAAGAGTCATAGTCCTCTCTCTACTTAAATTTTTATGTAAATACATTTTTATTGAAACACATTCATATTTACTTGCATGTGTATAGTTTTGGCAAATTTCTGTCTAGAGTAACAATCCCCAACCTTTTTGGCACTAGGGACTGGTTTCATGTAAGACAGTTTTTCCATGGACCCAGAGTAGGAGTGGGGCTGATGGTTTTAGGATGATTCAACTGCAATAAAATTTCTGCTCCTCCAAGAATCTAGTGCCCCAACTAAACTGACAGGAAGTTGAGTTCAAGCAGCAATGTGAGCAATGGTGAGTGTCCATTAATAGAGATGAAGCTTTGCTTGCTTGCCTGCTGCTTACCTATTAGGCTTATTTCCTAATAGTCCATGGACCAGTGCCAGTTCATGGCCCCAGGACTGAGAATCCCTGGTCTAAAATAATAGAATTAAATAGTTAGAACAGATTCCTTTTGACTCACGGAGCCTAAAATATCATGTGGCTCTTCACAGAAAAAAAGAAAAAAAAAAAAGTTTGCTGACTCCTGATCAAGAATATAGGAACTCATGCCATAAGTACCTTCTACTTCTCTATGAAACTATTGTCATATTGTTTTGCTTGTAAAGCAATTTCTTCACCGAATCAGCTTCAATTATGCATAGATTTAGGAGTATGGAACTTCAGCAAGTTAGCAGTTTAGTTATCTAGTCTCTTTTGAGTCATATGGCACACATCTTCCTCTAAGGGAAAGATGGACTACATCCTTAGTCTTCAGTCTTAGAGAAGAGAATAACAGATTGGTTGGTACAGCATGAAAAGCATAATTCATACATTGCTACTGGTACTTGGACCCCGTGGGACTGATCTCAGCCATTCAAATACCAGTCATAACCCCTTTCTTTTGACATTCACAACTCCAGCAAAGTAACTCTTTTTATCATGTAACATTAACATAATAAACTTATTTGGTTAAATAAATACAGTTTGTCTCAAGCCCTCAAATTCCCTGCACTGGGAAAGTAACTTACTGTTTCCTTTGTTAATTAATATATTAAATCAAATAATTGGCATTAGTTCATCTTATATTTGGGTAGTAGGGGTTTTTACCTATTTAAAAACTATCACTTAAAAATGTATAAGTGTAATATTCCATTGAGTGAACTTTTCTTAACTACTGCTCTATCAATGAATATTTGGATTTTTTTTTTTTTTGAAATTACAAATTGATCATGTATTTTTTCATGTACATGGCTTATTTATTCTACTTTAAAACTTTTATTTAGGGAAAAGTCCAAAATACATGTCAATCAGTTCAATTCAATCACTCAGTCATGTCCGACTCTGTGAACCCATGAACTGCAGCATGCCAGGCCTCCCTGTCCATCACCAACTCCTGGAGTTTACTCAAACTCATGCCCATTGAGTCGGTGATGCCATCCAACCATCTCATCCTCTATCATCCCCTTCTTCTCCTGCCTTCAATCTTTCCCAGCATCATTTCAGTTCAGTTCAGTTCAGTAGTTCAGTCATTTCTGACTCTTTGTGACCCCATGAATCACAGCACACCAGGCCTCCCTGTTTATCTCCAACTCCTGGAGTCCACTCAGACCCATGTCCATTGAGTCAGTGATGCCATCCATCCATCTCATCCTCTGTCGTCTCCTTCATCTCCTGCCCTTAATCTTTCATAGCATCAGGGTCTTTTCAAATGAATCAGCTCTTTGCATCAGGTGGCCAAAGTGTGAGTTATAGCTTCAAAATCAGTCCTTCCAGTGAATACCCAGAACTGATCTCTTTTAGGATGGTCAAATCAAAAGAAATAATCCTTTTTGAAGCTCATTATACAAATTGCTTAAATTGGACTTCAGTTGTTAGAAACTAAACTTACTAGTATGGCTAACCATTTCTAACATATATTGTTAGTTGTAGTTATTTTTACTGTAAATATAATGTATTTTCAGCATTAAGTAGCTCTGTTATGGAGTATCTCAGTTAAAAAATGAAGATGCATAATAGAATTTATTTAATTTTATTAACAATAGCAGTTAATAATAAAAAACTTAAGAAAGTCTGAGTTTGCTAGTTTAATATGTTTAAAGTCAACACTTCTGTAGGCCCTTCTGGAGCTAGGCTCCTGCTGTAAGCACTTTCTATCTTTATAAAGGTCTCATTTAAGATGGAAGGAATGATGCTAAAGCTGGAACTCCAGTACTCTGACCACCTCATACGAAGAGTTGACTCATTGGAAAAGACTCTGATGCTGGGAGAGATTGGGGGCAGGAGGAGAAGGGAACGACAGAGGATGAGATGGCTGGAAGGCCTCACTGACTCAATGGATATGAGTCTGGAGTGAACTCTGGGAGTTGGTGCTGGACAGGAGGCCTGGCATACTGTGATTCACGGGGTCGCAAAGAGTCGGACACGACTGAGTGACTGAACTGAACTGAACTGAAAGTCACCAAGGACATGTATGTCATAAAGACTCATTTCTGAGGTTAAAATTAATAGTTAAGTAGTGCCAAGTGAGTTTCTGTGACTATATGTTTGAATGTGTTTTTCATTTGGTAAAAATTTATTTAAATAATAATTCTTTACCTTTTATGTCTAATAGTAGTCAGATAGTTGCATGAAAAAAAAATGATCTTCAGTATCAGTCAACTGCCTTCCATTTCACAGTCATCACCTATTGATTTGTCATCACTTATATAATTCAGAAGCTACTTAGCCCTCACAATATTTTAAATGTAACTTTACTGATATTTCTACTAGTGTTTTTGATCTAATTGAAACTTAACTATTGTAGCTTTGTTATTTTATAATTAGATTGAAATCCAAATCAAATTAAGTAGAAATGACAATCAGTGCTCTTAAACTAAACTGAAAATTGGGACTAGAACTTAATTAAAATTTACAATTGAAAATCACGACATTAGATTGTACTCTGAAGTTGAAAAATAGATATATTTATAAACTTGTGGAAAGACAGTTATATTACCTGGCCATTTATTTATTATGTTTACATACTTTTACTAAAAATGTTTATTGAGTATCTGTTATGTGTCAGACTAAATACTGGTAAGTGGTATTGGTAAATAAAAATAAAAGTATCATACTGTTTTTGCCTTGAAGACAGTTTAAATATGCTGGTAAAATAGTCTCACAGAATTAGAAAATGGGAAGGACCAACTCTTTCTTGCTCAAGAGAGGTTTGTAAATAAGCACATGTTTTAGTAGGTCTGAAAAAATGGTTATATTAACATTTCTGAGTTGAGGGGAAAGTGCCAAGAAGAAAAACAAAAAAGCAAAAGAGAAAATTTTTACCCTGTGGTTATGGAAGAAGGCACAGTCTACATAATTTTTATAAAGAAATAAATACAATGAGAGATTTCATGCAGAGAAATTAGATTTGGATCAAAAATGCAAAATCATTGTGGATATTATAGTATTTTGACCTTTTCCTACAGGGAATTTTATGGCCTTGAAGGTAATAATTTAATCTGAAAAACTGATAACACATTAGAAACTGAAGCAAGTAACTTAATTAGGAAGTTTTACAATAATCTTAATAAAAACTGTAATAGAATTAAGATGATGAAATGGATCAAAGAACTGTGATAGGTAGAATTTTAGAATGAAATAGAAAAAAATTTTCAAACTCTTGATAGTTAATATCAGGTCCTGGCTTTCATATCATTTTATCAGGCATAACTTTATAAAGATATCAATTTCAACTATAATTATTGCTATTGCTATTGTTAGTATTAATATTTGGTATTGTGATAGTCAAAATGGCTATGGGATGAGGCCAAAAGTTAAAGGAAAATAAAAAAGCAAGTAAGTAAATAAATATACAAATGGCTGTATACTTTCTCTTTATTGAAATCATTACAAAATAAATAATTTTGAATTATTTTTCCCTCTGAGCATTTTCTAAAAGAAGGGGTCATTAAAGGTCTATTTTTCTTGAAGTATATTGGATACATTCAAGTTTCTTCATTGACATTATCAAATTTACCACCCACTTCTGAAATATTCTTTTTATAGTGAATTAATAGACTTTATATGTACAACAGCTTTATTTTTTCAACCATTTATCATTTATTTATTATTATTATTATTTTACATAACAATATTGTATTGGTTTCGACATACATCAGCATGAATCCACCACGGGTGTACACGGGTTCCCCATCCTGAAACCCCTTCTCTCCTCCCTCCCCAACCATCCTTCTGGGTCATCCCAGTGCACCAGCACCAAGCATCCTATATCCTGCATCAAACTAGACTGGCGGTTTGTTTCTTACATGATATTATACATGTTTCAATGCCATTCTCCCAAGTCATCCCACCCTCTCCAACAGCTTTAAATTTGTAGAAACATTGAGCACAGTACAGAGGTTGTTTCCTCTTTATACACCCAAGACTCAAGAACTCAAGGAACAGGCACTTACATGGACATAAGTGTCTCATGCATATAAATTATAGATATGACAGAAATAAAAATCAGCTGCTTCATATAAAAGCTGCAATATTTGATATGAGAATAAAATGTTTTTAATAGCAAATTAAACATTGTAAAAGGAAAAGTAAGTTAATTTGAAATTGTAGCAATAGAAACTACCCAAATTAAAATTCAGAGGAAAAAAAGCTCCAACAGCAACAAAAATGAACTGAGTATCAGTGAGTCTTTTGTTGAGTTGAGTATCAGTATCAGTCCTGAGTATTCACTGGAAGGACTGATGCTAAAGCTGAAGCTCCAATACTTTGGCCACCTGATTCATTGAAAAAGACCCTGATGCTGGAAAAGACTGAACAGGAAGAGAAGGGGACAACAGAGGATGAGATGGTTAAATGGCATTACCTGTTGGATGGCCATGAGTTTGAGCAAGCTCCAGGAGCTGGTGATGGACATTCAAGTCTGGCATGCTGCAGTCCATGGGGTCGCAAAGAGTGGGACACAACTGAACAACTGAACTGAATTGATCAGTGAGTTGTTGGACAATTTCAGATTAGTATAAATTTTCCTAGAGTTTCTAAAAAGAGGAAAGAAGACAAAAATAAATTGAATAAGTGATGAAAAACTTACCCCGTTTTGAGTAAAACCATGAAAATACATCTACACAAAGGTCAAAATATTCCAACGTCAAGAAGCAGAAGGATTATTTAAATTTGTATTGTAAAAATTGTTTTAATATTAATGAGAATACTACTTCAAGCATTAAAAAGTCTCAAGAACTCATTATCAACAGCTCATTATCCTTTAATCTGTTGATGGACACTTTTCTTTTCTATATTTTGGCTATTGTGAATAATGCTGTGATAAACTTGGAGGCACCTATATATAATTGAAATCCTGTTTTCATTTCCTTTGGTATTTCCCCAGAAGTAGAAATCTGGATGGTATAGTGAGTCTATTTTTAATATTTTGAGAAATCGCCATATTGGCTTCCATACTGATCACACCAATTTGCATGTCTAACAATAATGCATAAAGCTTCTCTTTTCACCACATCCTGGATAGCACCTGTTATCTCTTGTTTTCTTGATGGTAGCTATTCATCATGTGTGAAGTGGATGTCTCATTGCTGCCTTGATCTCCATTTTCCTGCAATCCCTTGGCTATTTCAATGTCCTTTATAAAGAAATGTTTATTTAATTCTTGTTCTTGTTGTTGTTTAGTTGCTAAGTTGTGTCCAACTTTTTGTGATCTCATGGACCATAGTCCATGGATCCTCAGTCCATGGCATTTCCAAGAATGCTGGAGTGTGTTGTCATTTCTTTCTTCTTTAGTTTAATTCTTATGTATGTTTTTTTAATTTGATTGCTTTTTGGTGTTGTTATTGAGTTGACAGTTCTGTATATCAGTTCAGTTAAGTTACTCAGTCGTGTCTGACTCTTTGCAATCCCATGAACCACAGCACACAGGCCTCCCTGTCCATCACCAACTCCCAGAATCCACCCAGACCTATGTCCATTGTGTCGGTGATGCCATCCAATCATCTCGACCTCTGTTGTCCCCTTCTCCTTCTGCCCTCAATCTTTCCCAGCATCAGGGTCTTTTCAAATGAGTCAGCTCTTTACATCAGGTGACCAAAGAATTGGAGTTTCAGTTTCAACATCAGTCCCTCCAATGAACACCCTGGACTGATCTTTAGGATGGACTGGTTGGATGTCCTGGTAGTCCAAGGGACTCTCAAGAGTCTTCTTCAACACCACAGTTCAAAAACATCAATTCTTTGGTGCTCAGCTTTCTTTATAGTCCAACTCTCACATCCATACATGACCACTGGAAAAACCATAGCCTTGACTAGAAGGACCTTTGTTGGCAAAGTAATGTCTCTGCTTTTTAATATGCTGTCTATGTTGCTCATAGCTTTCCTTCCAAGGAGCAAGCATCTTTTAATTTCATGGCTCCAATCACCATCTGCAGTGATTTTGGAGCCCAGAAAAATAAAGTCAACCACTGTTTCCACCGTTTCCCCATCTATTTGCCATGAAGTGATGGGACCAGATATTTTGGATTATAATGTCTTATTCAGTATATAATTTGCTAATTTTTCCATTTGCTATACAGTTCTGAGTTTGATGTAACCCTATTTTTAATTTTTTCTTTCACTATTTGTGTTTTTGACATAGTGCCCCCAAAATTTATTGCCAAGACTGATAGTGATTAACTTTTCCCCTATGATTTCTTCTAAGAACTTTGTGGTATCATATATGTTATGCTTAAGTCTTTGATTCATTCCCAGTTAATTTTGGTGGGTAGTGTGAGATAGGGGCCGCATTTCATTGCTTGCAGGTGTTTCTCCAGTTTTCTGAACACCATTCCTTGAAGAGACTATCTTTCTCCCATTGATTGTTCTTGTTTCCTTCATCAAAGTGACTGTGTATGCCTGGATTTAATTGTGGGCTCTCTATTCTGCTCTCTATTCCAGAGACTCCGGATTTCACTGCTAAAATGTACTGAGCTCCTACCCTGGGTCAATTCTTATCTTGATCTCTTGTTGCCTAGAGATAATATCCTCACAGCCACAGCTGTCTTTCTCCAGGATCTGAGAAACATCTTTTGAAATCTAGTCATCAAGGAAGAGAGTGCACCTATTTTTTCAGTGTCTGAGGGAGGGTAGGAACCTAACCTAAGCAGGCATCTCAGCCAAAGTGGCAAAAGTGCCTACTGTCATAATGACATGAGAAGTTTATTTTTACTTTAAATAAAGCCAATTAGCAAGCACAGGTGACCAGTCTAACTGTCTGGTGAAACGAGGATGAACCACATGTGACACAGTGCTGTCAAGTCGTCTTGCCTGAGGACTAGTTATTATATACTTTGAGAACATTTGTGAAATATTCTCAAATCTGAGAACTGAGTATCTAACTGAGTATGAAAAAAGGATGAGATTTGTTTCTGTCTTTGCAATTTCTTAGCAGATTGCTTGTGTTCTACATTACATTCTCCTTAATGCTAACTCAAAAATAAAACTGGTGAGAGGGATTAATTAGGAGTATTGGATTAACAGATTCAGACAGCTATGTATAAAATAGATAAACTACAAGGATTTACTATATGGCACAGGAAAATATATTCATTATATTGTCATAACCTATAATGGAAAATAATCTGTAAAACAATATGTATATTTATACATACATATATAATTGGGTCAGTTCAGTTGCTCAGTCATGTCCAATTCTTTGCGACCCCATGGACTGCAGCATGCCAGGCTTCCCTGTCCATCACCAACTCCCGAAGTTTACCCAAACTCATGTCCATTGAGTCGGTGATGCAATCCAACAGTCTCATCATCTGTCATCCCTTCTCCTACTTCCCTTAATCTTTCCCAGCATCAAGGTTTTTCAAATGAGTCAGCTCTTCGCATCAGGTGGCCAAAGTATTGGAGTTTCAGCTTCAATATCAGTCCTTCCAATGAACATCTAGGATTTATCTCCTTTAGAATGGACTGGTTATATCACCTTGCAGTCCAAAGGACTCTCAATTATATACATATAATGAGATAGACAAAGATTTAGTAGGTACAACACCAAATACATGACCCCATAAAAGAGGAAAAGTCATGATAAGTAGAAAATCATCAAAGTTAGAAGTTTCTGGTCTTTGAAAATCACCATTAGAAAATGAAAGTCAGACAATAGACCAGGAGAAGGCATTTAGAAATCATATAGGCATCTTCATCTTGTTGTGCTTTGCCTTATTGAATTTCTTAGGTACTTCTTTCTTTCTTTCTTTCTTTCTTTTTTTTTTTTTTTTTACAAACTAACAGTTTATGGCAAGTGTGCATCCAGCAAGCCTACCTACACCATTTTTTTCCCAATAGTATTTACTTATCTGTGTCTCTGTGTCACATTTTGATAATGCTTGTGCTGTATCAATCATTTTATTTACTGTTATAATTGTTATAGTGGTCTGTGATCAGTAATTGTTGATATTACTACCAAAAAGAAAACTTATAGCTTTCCAAAGGCTAGAAGTTATTTAGCATCTTAGTAATGTGGCAGGCATGCATTTAGTCTGTGGCATAAATGCATGTGCAGTTGTGTCCAACTCTTTGCAACTCCATGGAGTGTAGCCTGCCAGGCTTCTCTGTCCATGGACTATTATAGGCAAGAATACTGGAGTGGGTTGTCATTTCCTACTCCAGGGGATCTTCTCACTCCTGACCCAGGGATCGGACCCTGTGTCTCTTGCGTCCTGCATTGGCAGGCAGATTCTTTACCACTGTACCATCAGGGAAGCCTCATTTTTAGTAATAAACTATTTTGAATTAAGGTAGGTACAGTGCTTTTGGGCTTCCAAGGTGGCTCAGTGGTAAAGAATCCACCTGCAATGCAGGTGATGCAGGTTTGATCCCTGGTCGGGAAGATCCCCTAGAAAAGGGAATGGTAACCCACTCTGGTATTTTTGCTTGGCAATCCTATGGACAGAGGAGCTTGGTGGGCTACAGTCCATGGGGTCACAAAAGAATTGAACACTACTTAGTGACTAACCAACAACAGCAAAACAGTGCTTTTAGACATAATACTATTGTATACTTAATAGGCTACAGTATAGTGTGAAAATAAATTTTATATGCACTGGGAATCAAAACATTTCTGACTTGCTTTATTGTGATATTTATTTTATTTTGGTGGTCTAGAACTAAAACCACAATATCTCCAAGGCACTTTTATGCTGAAATTATGTGAATTAATAACCCCACTGCAGCCTCAGTGTTTAAGTGAAAGGACTGTTTCATTAAGTCACTTATTTTAAGAATCTCACTGTAAGTCAGAATCCAGAAGTGATAAGCTTAGTGATGAAAGTATCTTGAAAGATGAAATAGCCTAAAAGTTAGGCCTCTGGTACCAAACAGTTGGCCAAGTTTTGAATGCAAAGGAAAAGTTACTGAAGCAAATTAAAAGTGAAGCATCATATGTGCTGATATGGAGAAAGCAATGGTCTGAATAGAAGATCAAACCAACCACAACATTCCCTTAAGCCAGTGCCTAGTTCAGAGAAATTCCCTAACTTTCTTCAATTCTGTGAATGTTGAGTGAGGTGAGGAAACTGTAGAAGAAAAGTTTGTAGCTAGCAGAGGCTGGTTCATGAGGTTTAAGGAAAGAGGCTGTCTCCATCACGTAAAAGTGCAATGAGAAGCAGCAAGTGCTGAAGGAAAAGTTCAGCAAGTTATCCAGAATATCTAGCCAAGACAATCAAATGAGAGTGGCTGCAGTAAACAGATTTTTAATATAGATCGAGCAACCTTGTACTGGAAGAAGATGCCATTTAAGACTTTGATAGCAAGGGAGGAGAAGTTAATGCCTGGCTTTAAAGCTTCAAAAGAGGCTGATTCTTTTTTAGGGGGCTAATTCAGCTGATGATTTTTAATTGAGGCCAATGCTCATGTACCATTCTGAAAATCCCAGGGCCATTAAGAACACTATTGATACAATGTATGAAATAGATAACTAATGAGAACCTACTGAACAGCACAGGAAATGCTACTCAGTACTCTGTGGTGACCTAAATGGGAAGGAAATCCAAAAAGCAGAGCATATGTGTATATGTATAGCTAATTCACTTTGCTATACAGTAGAGACTAGCACAACCTTGTAAAGCAACTATATTCCATTAAAAATAAAAATATAAAAGAAAATAAAAGTTATGTGCACTTCTAACAAAATGGGATAAATTACTTTAATTGGAAAAAAAAAAAACTATGCTAAATCTATTCTCCCTATGATCTATAAAAAGAACAACAAACCCTGGATGATAGCACATCTCTTGCCAACATGGTTTGCCAAATATTTGAAGCCTGCAGTTGAGAATAACTGCTCAGAAAGAAAAAAATATTACTGTTCATTGACAGCACACCTGGTCACTTAAGAGCTGTGATGGAGACATACAGTAAGATCCATGTTGTTTTCATGCCTGATGACACAACATCCGTTCGGCAGTCCATTGTTCAAGGAGCAATTTTGGCTTTCAGCCTTATTAATTAATAAATATATTTTTATAAAGATATAGCTGCCATAGATTGTAATTCCTCTGATGGATCTGGGGAAAGTCAACTGAAGATGTTATTGAAAGGATTTACCATTCTCGATGCCTATAAGTACAATCATGATTAATAGGAAAAGGTCAAAATATCAACATAAACAGGAATTTGGAAAAAGCTGACTACTAGGCTCATGGATGACTTTGAGAAATTCAAAGTGGTGGAAATAGCAAGAGAACTCAAAAGTGGAGCCTAAATATGTGACTGAATTGCTACAATCTCATGAGAAAAATGTATGAGGAGTTGCTTCTTAATCATGAGCAAAGAAGGTGGTTACTTGAGATGGATTCTGTTCACAGTGGAGATGCTGTAAATATTGTTGCAATTATAGCAAGGGATTTAGAATATTACATAAACTTAGCTGATAAATCAGCTTTAGGTTTTGAGGGGACTAACTCCAATTTTGAAAGAAGTTCTACTGTGACTAACATACTATCAAATAGCTTCGTATGCTATAAACAACATTTCATGAAGAGTCCATTGCTAGGGCAAACTTCATTGCGGTCTAATGTTGTGAGATTTCTACAGCCACCCCAGCCTTCAACAACCACCATTCTGATCAGTCAGAAACAATCAATATCAAGACAAGACTCTCTACCAGCAAAAATATTATGGCTTTCTGAAGCTTCAGATGATCCTAAATCTGTTTTAGCAATAAAATATTTTAATGAAGGTATATACATATTATTGGGGCTTCCTGGTGGTTCAGAGGTTAAAGCGTCTGCCTGTGCCTGCTCACAATGTGGGAGACCTGGGTTCGATTCCTGTCTCGGGAAGATCCCCTGGAGAAGGAAATGGCAACCCACTTCAGTATTCTTGCCTGGAAAATCCCATGGACAGAGGAGCGGGTGGGCTGCTGTCCACAGGGTCGCAAAGAGTCAGACATGACTGAGCGACTTCACTTCACTTCACTTTATACATATTATTAGATATAATGCTTTTAGATACTTAGATTATAGAGTGGTGTAAGTATAATCTTTACATGCATGGGAAAATAGGGAAGGGATTCCAGGTGTGAGGTTTATGAGAACTTCCCGAATCATCTTTGTAATTTTTTTGTTTGTTTTTCTAAAACTATTTA
Organism: Nanger dama; assembly: GCA_917880005.1. Classification (NCBI taxonomy): domain Eukaryota; kingdom Metazoa; phylum Chordata; class Mammalia; order Artiodactyla; family Bovidae; genus Nanger; species Nanger dama. The sequence goes on along the minus strand of CAKJTW010000025.1, from coordinate 19,086,736 downwards.
TTTTTAAATGGTCTTTATATAACTTCCACAATATCCAACCATTTTACTCCTAGATAAGAAGGAAATGGAAACCCACTCCAGTATCCTTGCCTGGAAAATCTCATGGAGTCTGGTTGACTGCAGTCCATGGGGTCGCAAAGAGTTGGGTACAACTGAGCAACTAACACCACTACAACTAAATATAAATTGAAGCATATACCAAAAACTATATACATACCAAAAACTGTATACATATTTTAGCAACTTTATTTGAAATAGGCAAAAAGTGAAAGCTGTAAAAATATCCATTAACAAGTGAATAAATAGAGTATGGTCTAGCTGTATAATACAACTCAGCCACTCTAAAGAATGAAATAGTCATACAAAAATATTAATGAAAGTAATTATGCCAATGAAATATATTATATACTGTATGATTCTGTTTGGGGGAATTCGTAAAATGCACACTTTGTCTAGAGACAAAGCAGATTAGTAAATACCAAAGGACTGTGCATAGGGATAGGAAGCAAGAGGAACAAATTGCAAAAGGATAAATGGAAGTTTTGGGAGGTAGCAAATATGATGTTTTTAGTAATGGTTTAACATTTTAATAGACATATCAAACTTATCAAACTATATAATTTAAATACATGATATTTATTGTATGTGAACTCTGGCCCCCAGTAAGTCTATAAATAGTGAAACTATAAATAGTGACTTCCCTGGTGGCTCAGAGGTTAAAGCGTCTGCCTCCAATGTGGGAGACCCAGGTTCCTGGGTTGGGAAGATCCCCTGGAGAAGGAAATGGTAACCCACTCTAGTATTCTTGCCTGGAGAATCCCATGGACTGAGAAGCCTGGCAGGCTACAGTCCACGGGGTCACAAAGAGTCGGACACGACTGAGCAACTTCACTTCTCTTCAAGGAGCTGATAGAACTCAAAATCTGGGCCAAAAATATAATTGTATAAATAACTGATCATTTCACCTCAAGTGCAAATCACTTAAAGTTTTATTCTCCCAAATTTTTGCTCACTGTACGTTATTTTACCTAGATTAAGTGGAGAATTTTTGCCTAGATTTTTGGAACATTTTTATTACAATAATTACAAACAGGAATTAAGTTCTCTAAACATATTTTTGAAATTAATGTCAGTAACATTTCTCATTCAATAAACACGATCATATCTTTCCAGAGAACTTCACTTAAAGTACATTAATATTCATAATCTATTTGAAATCACAACAGTAGTCATTTCTTCTACTAAGACATTTTATTTTCCTTTCTAAATGCAAATATATTATCTGAGAGGATGAGTGCATTAAATCATTAGTAACATTAGAAATATGGTTCAATTAGCTCAGTAGTCTCCTTCCAGAAAGAATTAGGTGGAGCTGATGGTATAAGGGTATTGGTAGTCAGAACAAGAAGTAATTAACTTAGAAGAATAAGCTTACCGTAAGCATTTTGGCAAACAGCCGATGGGAGACATCAGAGAACCTGATTATTTACCAGGGTGGGTACCAAAGAAATTAGGAACTAGTCAAAATCTTATATAAAACATCCCTAGGAAATGGCAATCCACTCCAGTGTTCTTGCCTGGAGAATCCCAGGGACAGGGGGAGCCTGATGGGCTTCTGTCTGTGGGGGTCGCACAGAGTCGGACGTGACAGAAGCGACTTAGCAGCAGCAGACCATGATCTTAATTTAGATATTCAGGTTGATTCATACTTAGCCTCGTAAAAAAATATACATTTCCTTTAAAGTGCAGAATTTTTAAACATTTGAAACCATAGCTGTTATGTCAAATCTAAGTTTACACCAGCAACATTCATTTTTGGTCCTCTACTTCTGAGTAGTCAAAGATATAATTTTTCCTGTGGTCATGTATGAATGTGAGAGTTGGACTGTGAAGAAGGCTGAGCGCCGAATAATTGATGCTTTTGAACTGTGGTGTTGGACAAGACTCTTGAGTCCCTTGGATTGCAAGGAGATCCAACCAGTCCATTCTGATGGAGATCAGTCCTGGGATTTCTTTGGAAGGAATGATGCTAAAGCTGAAACTCCAGTACTTTGGCCACCTCATGCGAAGAGTTGACTCATTGGAAAAGACTCTGATGCTGGGAGGGATTGGGAGCAGGAGGAGAAGGGGACGACGATGAGATGGCTGGATGGCATCACAGATTCGATTCGATGGACGTGGGTCTGAGTGGATTCCAGGAGTTGGTGATGGACAGGGAGGTCTGGTGTGCTGGGATTCATAGGGTTGCAAAGAATCCGACATGGCTGAGAGACTGAACTGAACTGAACTGAACTGAACCTCTGAATATAAATGCTTTAGTTGCCAGGCTAGAAACATTCAGAATTTTTATATTATAGATCTTAAAAAATTCTCTCATGCCATTTTAGGTTTGAGGCAATATCCTCATTCATGTTTTAGTCAATATATTTATAGAATTTCTCTTCTGCTCCAGGACTAGGGTAATAATGGAGAAATAAATTTAAAGTACTAAGTTTTTGTTTCAACTGTCATTTGATTTGTGTATTCAGTTTTGGAATTTGAATTGCAAATCAGACCTGAAACACAAAATGACCTTAAATTGGATTTGGTGTTAACATTTGAAATGTGTTATTATGTCTTAATGTATTTTAAACCAATGTTATATTTGATATAGGAAAATATAATTTCTAATCACAAGTTAAACAAAAATTGACAGAACTAGTAAGGATTAAAACCTCTAGCAAAAGAAATGTATGGTTCCTAAAAGTAAACATAATTGTATAATTAATTTTAGTTTCTTTTTTTTTTTCTACTTTAATTTTTGCTCTTATTCTGGAATAGAAAATTGTGTTTTGAAAAAACCTAAGCAATTGGTTTGTAGGAAGTGATCTGCATCTTATTCATTGACAACAGAGGACATTCTTGGACACAGTTCCTGTCAATTATGGATATATTCCCAGTGAGATTTTTAAGAGAGACAGGGGTCTCAGAGAGTAGTGTGTGTGTGAATTTCAAATAACAGAAGCAAAAGAGTTTTTTTTTTTTTAATGGAACTAAAATTTTCTTAAATTTATAAATATTTGTTTATGATAACAGGTGCCAGATATTTTTAGCAACTTGTTATGTAAATAAGCTGAATTATGTACAGCAGCATATTTCATTTGAAGAAAAGAAAAAATCTATCTGCATGCTGATAATAGAAGATGAAGTGTTATAAACAGGAATAGTTAACCAAGCTGAAGAGTACACACACACACACACACACACACACACACACACACACACACACCACACACACATGCATATATATATACACATATATGAAAGTGCATGTAAAAATACATATATGTAGATTTACACTTGGATTTTGGTAGGAACAAATATAAAATAAGAGTAAGAGACTTAATTCTGCCTGTTGCAAATAAATTCACTTAGCTTTATTTCATCATGTAGATTATTTTCAATGGATATAGAATTCCAGTTTGGTGGTTCTTTTCTTGAAGTATTCAAAACTTACTATGCCTCTCCTGGCCTCCATGGTTTCCTTTGAGAAATTCTCTGTTTTTAAATTGGTTTCAGGTTAGATATCAATTCTCTGCCTCCTTTCAAAGTATTCCTTTTGCCTTTCATTTCTCAAACTACAACTCTGATGCGCCTTGCAGAGAATCTTACTGTGTTTATTAAAAGTTTAGCTTAGCTTCTTGAATCTGTAGATTTATGCCTTTTGCCAAATTTGGGAAGTTTAACCCTTTATTTCTTCAAGTACCTTATCAATTTCACCTTCTTTCTCTTGTTGTTGCTGGAATCCAATAAAGAAAGTGTTAGGTCTCTCGTTATACTTCCCACAGGTTCCAAAAGCTCTGTTTACTCTTTTTCTTTTTTTAATTGATTTCCTGGTTCTTGTTTGGATTGGGTAATTCATTGTTCTCTTTTAGTAGGTCTCTGATTTGTTCTTTATGCACCATTCTGCTGTTAAAGCCAGCATTTAATTTGTATGAGCATGTGTGGGGGAATACAGTATTTTTAGTTTTAAACTTTCTCGTTTTAAACTGGTTCTTTATTAAGTATTATATTTCTCTGCTGACACTGTTTTTTTGCTGAAATCTTAATCATTTGTGTCATTTACGTTCACAGTTGCTTGTTGAACACTTTTGTGATGGGTATTTAAAAACAATGTTAGATAATTCAAAGTTTCTATTCCCTAGGTTTTGGGTCTTTTCAAGTTGTCAGTTCAGTTAGTCAGTTCAGTCGCTCAGTCATGTCTGACTCTTTGCGATCCCATGAATTGCAGCACGCCAGGCTTCCATGTCCATCATGAACTCCCAGAGTCTACTTAAACTCATGTCCATTGAGTCAGTGATGCAATCTGGCCATCTCATCCTCTGCCGTCCCCATCTCCTCCTGCTCCCAATCCCTTCCAGCATCAGAGTCCTTTCCAATGAGTCAACTCCTCGCATGAGGTGGCCAAAATATTGGAGATTCAGCTTTAGCATCATTCCTTCCAAAGAACACCAAGGACTGATCTCCTTTAGGATGGGCTGGTTGGATCTCCTTGCAGTCCAAGGGACTCTCAAGAGTCTTGTCCAACACCACAGTTCAAAAGCGTCAATTCTTCAGCGCTCAGCTTTCTTCACAGTCCAACTCTCACATCCATACATGACTACTGGAAAAATCATAGCCTTGACTAGAAGTCGGCAAAATAAGGCCTCTGCTTTTGAATATGCTATCTAGGTTGGTCATAACTTTCCTTCCAAGGAGTAAGCATCTTTTAATTTCATGGCTGCAAACACCATCTGCAGTGATTTTGGAGCCCCCCAAATAAAGTCTGACACTGTATCCACTGTTTCCCCATCTATTTGCCATGAAGTGATGGGACCAGATGCCATGATCTTTGTTTTCTGAATGTTGAGCTTTAAGCCAACTTTTTTCACTCTCCTCTTTCACTTTCATCAAGAGGCTTTTAAGTTCCTCTTCACTTTCTGCCATAGAAATGGTGTCATCTGTATATCTGAGGTTATTGATATTTCTCCCGGCAATCTTGATTCAAGTTGTAATTTTCCTTAATTTCAGTAACATGGGTGATCTTTTTTTCTCACTTTGGCTATTATGAGACTGGCATTTATTAGGTATTGCATTTAATCTGTCTTTCTCTGACAGCTTTGTCAGGGAGTGGGAATAGGAATTGAAGTCCAGGTTTCTTACTCTGACTGTGTTGATTGATACTTGTCAAGAGTGATGGAATCCCCATTACTGCTGTGCTGGGTAAGGGTAGAAGTTCTGGCACATTCCTAGACTTTTGCAGACACTACCCTGACTGGGAAGGTTAGGAATGTCTTGTTACTGCTCCCCTTATGGCCTCTTCTGACATCATAGGGACTTTTTGTTCCTTGGCAAGGATGAAAATCCTTACATTCCAGTAGGCCTCATCTGAAGCCAAGTCAGCATGAAAGTGGAGGAGCATCTCCTTAACTGCTGGGTGACAGTAGAAATACAAGTTATCTTCATGGTATCAACTGATACAGGAGAGAGAAGTATTATTGCCCAGTAACAATGAAAATTTCAGTTTCTTACTGGGCATTCTCTGATACTGTTTCAATTGGAAAGTGGGTGGCTCATTACAGCCAGGCAAACATGGAAGTTCAAACTCCCTAGGTGGCCTTTCCTGGTACAGGTGGAGTGGGGCTACATTTGGTAACTTTACAGAAATTATGGTCTAAACTTTTTCTGTCTTGCTAGATTATCTCATTCCTAGTCTTTTAGCAGAAGAAAGAAGGTTTTTACAATTTTATTTTTGCTGTTGTTTGCTCATTTGTTTTTGTCTCTGCCCATTGGTGTTTCTGGTTTGCAAACCAGTTTCTTCAAGTCTAAACCTAGGATAAATGAGGCAAAGTGAAAATCCAGAAAACTCACCATTGTATTGTTTCTTATGTCTTAAGGTCCTTAGGTTGTCTTCTTTCTTCTTTTTAACTTTCAGATCTCTATTATTATTATCCTTATGATTATTGTTTTATATATAATACACAAGGGTTTTAGTTGAAGATAACTTTAAAAATAGAAGAACAAGAATCAACTTCACCTTTCTGTCAGAGGAAATCGATTGTGTTCTTTTGAAATAGTATTTTTACAGTGTTTGGTGCTTTATGTATACTGGCAGTTATTTCAATGCAATGGACATTTCACTCAATATGAAATTTTTCATAAAATTTAAACTCTTTTGCTTGTGTGTACTGATGAGAAAGAGAATCAAAATTTCTGACCAGATTACTTGCTGATATCTAGACTATTTGATTCATCCAGAAAATTTATTTTTCTTCTCTATAAATGTATTACGATTATCTCAGCTTTCAAAATCATAGTGAACTGATGTCTAGATAAATATCTTTTTGATCAGTATTTCTTTCAGACTGCAAGTTGAGATTATCCAAATTAAACTTTCATTAGTTTAAATTTTAAGTTTATTATCATATCTTTTCTATTCTTTTTGTTCTTTGTTGATACATTTGGAGTACCAGTTACAGTGTAGAAACTCCATGATAGGGACTTGTTTTATTTGCTAGCTAAATAGAAGCCTCGGTTGGTACAAGGTCTTTCTCATTTTGTTGTTGTTGTTGTTGTTGTTGTTAAGAATCAATATTTGGTTTATGGTGCTTTTAATAGAGAGCAAATACATTGAATGAGATTTTATATTATTATAAGGTTCTAGTATCTTCAATATATCTATATCAGAATATTTTATTGGTTGTATCTTTGAGCTATAACTCAAATAAATAAATGTTTTCTGGATTATTTTAAAAATTACTTGGGTAAAAAATATATAGGAACATTCTTTGATAAAACTAGTTCTCATCGGACACGACTGAGCGACTTCACTTTCACTTTAAACTTTCATGCATTGGAGAAGGAAATGGCAACCCACTCCAGTGTTCTTGCCTGGAGAATCCCAGGGATGGGGGGCTGCTGTCTATGGAGTCGCACAAAGTTGGACACGACTGAAGTGACTTAGCAGCAGCAGCACTTCTCCACAAGTGACATGCTCTCACAGAGACCAAAAGTTTTCTCATTCAATCACTAGTTTATACAAAAAGGTGTTTATTGATCACAAGGAATACACCCACTCTTAAGTTAAACATGGATAAACTATTGGAAATTACAAGATGCTATTTTCACTATTCAAATAAGCAAAGGGAATCATGAAATCTTAAAGAAAATAGAGAACAGCATCCATCTAATACCAACTGCTGGTATTAGACTTGATATCCCTATTCTAAAGATGTACAAAAATCTCAAGTAAATGCTTGTTCCTGTGAATTTAATTTCAATTACATTCTGAAAATAAGAGCATTTTCTTTTCTAACTTTTATATTTCTTATTTAATAAAGCTGTTGTACTCTGAACTTCATTTTGCATTATTTTGTAAAGAAATTTAAAGTACTCTTGTTGACTTTGTAGAAAGATGATTTAAATAATTATTAAATGTGCTTAATGATTCTATGATTTGATAAAATATGGTCTGATTTAGTAATACACATTTCTTGATTGTTTTTATATATCAGTCATTTCATTAAAATATATTAGCTCAGTTAATTTTTAAAATAATTCCATAAGAACATGATTATCTCAGTTTTACAGAAAATAATCAGATTTCTATAAATTAAGTAACTTGCCCAATATTAGACAGTTAATATTTAAAAACCCAATTCATGTTTGTATTGTCCTGGAGTTTAAATTTTTAAAATCCATAATACACTGCCTAAGTACCAATCCAAAGGAATTACTATAGGGCTTTGTTAAGGCATTTTAAGGTATTCACTTTAAAGTGGGAAAATGAAGTTCTGGGGTATTAGACATAGTTACAATTTGTCCTTCAGCACAGGTTAGAGTCTAATTTACCATGGGTCATGTAAAATACCTAGAAATAAAAACCAACCTAGAGCTATAAAATAAAAAGTGACCTTTAAAATCTGATATTACAGACAAACAACTTTTGCCTCTGGAGGCTGTTGAAGGACAAAATAGGGATAGGAAAATTCACTCAGATGTCCTCATATACATGTCACTTTTTGTAGCCAGCCAGCAGCCACTAGAATTAAGAGGCTAGAGCTGCTGAAAATAGAATGCATTTTCTATATTTCTGAGACTTTAGAAAGCCACCTAAACTTCTGTACATTGGTAGATTGGAAAAGACTAACAGAAACCAGCAGTTTCTAATAGTGGTCTCACAATGAAGATAGTCAATAGACAATTCCAAGACACTCATAAACCATTCTTTTTCCAGTCCTTTCACCCTCTGAAAGAAAACACTAGGTTTCAAGAATAAAACCATTAACATTACAAGAAATCTAATTGGAATCACTATTGAAAAGTACATTAATTACAATGCAGAAAAGCTGCTGCCTGTACTTGAAACCTAATTTAATTAATGTAGTTAATAGCATTTCCCATATAATCATTGAAATAACAGAGGAACCAATATGAATTACCATGTTATCTCAGCATACTGATAAGATTTCCAAATTGTCTTGTTCAGAAACCATCATATTCACAGGCATTTGGAAATTACTGTACATGCAAATTTCAGGCATATACTTTGGAAATTTTAGTTTCAGAAAGCTTGGGGTAAAACCCAAGAATGGGAATTTTTAACAAGTATAACAGCTGCTTCTTATGCAGATGTTAGAGAACCATACTCTGAGAAACATTTTCCTGGAGCTGGGTCTAGGCAGATGACTTTCCTTTGATTGGTTATGCATATCTTGATATATTTTCATAAATGTAACATTTAAATTTCTAAGTTAATAGTTTCTTTGCAAGTATACAATGTTATGTTATAATTATAAAACCACATCTAGAGACCATCAGTATTGCTTTCACTGAAATGCTTGCCTTACGTATCAGTCTGGTCAGACAAGTAAGTTAATCACAGACCCACTTGATAATTTCAACTAATTGTGTCTATGTTTACACAGTGTAGACAATAGAAAAGGGTTAGAGATTACTTCTTATACCGCTTACTAAAATGGAATACCAATATTACAGGCATGTTATTAATGTGTTCACCATTGGAAAAAACTAACAGAAACCAGCAGCTTCTAATAGTGGTTGCACAATGAAGACAGTAGATGATTCCAAGACAATCTTTATCCATTCTTTTTTTTTTTCTTTATCCATTCTTTTTCCAGTCTTTTCACCCTCTGAAATAAAACACTAGGTTTCAAGAATGAAACCATTAACATTATAAAATCTAATTCCAATGACTATTGGAAACAACATTAATGAAAACACAGAAAAGCTGTCACTTGAAATAAATGTACTGAAATATTTTACTGAAAGCTACCACCAAACTGAGAAGCATAAAGGTGTGGAACCTGGATCCAAACATGTTTGTGAAACCTTTTAATATTCTACAATTATTCCTGAAATATATTGAAACTCTGTTGTAAAACACCTGACCACAGCCAAGCTTTTATCATAAGATTTATTTGCACTGCATCCTTCTGAAACAATGCCTGCTTAATAATCATTACTGTAACCAGTTTTTCTATAAAACAATAATAAGTAATTTTATTTTTCAAGAGGTTCTTTGGTTCCTCTTCAGTTTCTGCCATTAGGTATCATCTGCATATCTTAGGCTGTTGATATTTCTCCTGGCCAGCTTGATTCCAGCTTGTGATTTATCCAGTTTGATATTTTGAATGATGTACCCTGCATACAAATTAAACAAGCAGTTCAGTTCAGTCGCTTGGTCATGTCCAACTCTCTGCAAGCCCATGAATCGCAGCACGCCAGGCCTCCCTGTCCATCACCAACTCCTGGATGTCACTCAGACTCATGTCCATCAAGTCGGTGATGCCATCCAGCCATCTTATCCTCTGTTGTCCCCTTCTCCTCCTGCCCCCAGTCCCTCCCAACATCAGGGTCTTTTCCAATGAGTCTACTCTTCATATGAGGTGGCCAAAGTATTGGAGTTGCAGATTTAGCATCATTCCTTCCAAAGAACACCCGGGACCGATCTCCGTTAGAATGAACTGGTTGGATCTCCTTGCAGTCCAAGGGACTCTCAAGAGTCTTCTCCAACACCACAGTTCAAAAGCGTCAATTCTTCTGCACTCAGCCTTCTTCACAGGCCAACTCTCACATCCATACATGACCACTGGAAAAACCATACCCTTGACTAGATGGACCTTAGTCAGCAAAGTAATGTCTCTGCTTTTGAATATGCTATCTAGGTTGGTCATAATTTTCCTTTCAAGGAGTAAGTGTCTTTTAATTTCATGGCTGCAATCACCATCTGCAGTGATTTTGGAGCCCCCCAAAATAAAGTTTGACACTGTTTCCACTGTTTCCCTATCTATTTGCCGTGAAGTGATGGGACCAGATGCCATGATCTTTGTTTTCTGAATGTTGAGCTTTAAACCAACTTTTTCACTTTCCTCTTTCACTGTCATCAAGAGGCTTTTTTCATCTGCATATCTGAGGTCATTAATATTTCTCCTGGCAATCTTGATTCCAGCTTGTGCTTCTTCCAGCCCAGTGTTTCTAATGAAGTGCTCTGCATAGAAGTTAAATAAGCAGGGTGACAATATACAGCCTTGACATACTCCTTTTCCTATTTGGAACCAGTCTGTTCCATGTCCAGTTCTAACTGTTGCTTCCTGACCTGCATATAGGCTTCTCTAGAGGCAGGTCAGGTGGTGTGGTATTCCCATCTCTTTCAGAATTTTCCACAGTTTATTGTGATCCACACAGTAGGCTTTGGCATAGTCAATGAAGCATAAATAGATGTTTTTCTGGAACTCTCTTGCTTTTTCCATGATCCAGCAGATGTTGGCATTTTGATCTCTGGTTCCTCTGCCTTTTCTAAAACCAGCTTGAACATCGGAAGTTCACAGTTCACGTATTGCTGAAACCTTGCTTTGAGAATTTTGAGCATTACTTTCCTAGTGTGTGAGATGAGTGCAATTGTGTGGTAGTTTGAACATTCTTTGGCATTGCCTTTCTTTGGGATTGGAATGAAAACTGACCTTTTCCAGTCCTGTGGCCACTGTTGAGTTTTCCAAATTTGCTGGCATATTGAGTGCAGCCCTTTCACAGCGTCGTCTTTCAGGATTTGAAATAGCTCAACTGGAATTCTAACACATCCATCAGCTTTGTTCATAGTAATGCTTTCTAAGGCCCACTTGACTTCACATTCCAGGATGTCTGGCTACAGGTGAGTGATCACACCATTGTGATTATCTTGGTCATGAACATCTTTTTTATACAGTTCTTCTGTGTATTCTTGCCTCCTCTTCTTAATATCTTCTGCTTCTGTTAGGTCCATACCATTTCTTTCCTTTATCGAGCCCATCTTTGCATGAAAATGTTCCCTTGGTATCTCTAATTTTTTTGACGAGATCTCTAATTTTCTTGAAGAGATTTCCCATTCTGTTATTTTTCACTATTTCTTTGGATTGATCGCTGAGGAAGGCTTTCTTATTATCCTTTCTTGCTGTTCTTTGGAACTCTGCATTCAGATTATTATATCTTTACTTTTCTCCTTTGTATTTCACTGACAATATATGACTTTGAGGAATTCCTTTCCAAATTTTGAACCAGTTTGTTGTTCCATGTCTCGTTCTAACTGTTGCTTCTTGACCTGCATACTGGTTTTGGAGGATACAGATAATGTGTTCTGGTTTTCCCATCTCTTTAAGGATTTTTCACATGTCATTTTGATCCACACCAACAAATGAAGTCAATGAAGTCAATGAAGCAGTAGTAGATGTTTTTCTGGAATTCTCTTTTTCTGTGATCCAACAGATATTGGCAATTGGACTTTGGATTTGTCTGTCTTTTCTAAATGCAGCTTGTGCATCTGGAAGTTCTCAGTTCATGTACTGTTAAGCCTAGCTTAAAGGATTTTGAGCATTACTTTGCCCGTTTGTTGAAATGAGTACAACTGTAAAGTAGCTTGAACATTCTTTGGCATTGCACTTTTGGGGACTGGAATGAAAACTGACCTTTGTCAGTCCTTTGGCCATTGCTGAGTTTTCAAAATTTGCTGCCATCTTGAGTACAGCACTTTAACATTATCTTTTAGGATTTGAAATAGCTTGACTATTCTATCACTGCCACTAGCTTTGTTTGTAGGAATGCTTCTTTAAGGCCACTTACCTCAACACTCCAGAATGTCTGACTCTCAGTGAGTGACCACATTTTATACAATAATCTTTCTTTCTTCAGTTAGTTTATAATGCTCTTTTTCATTAGGCTTAAAATCCTTACATATAACTGTTTTTGTATTCTGTCTAGAACACTGTAGCCACTTGTTTTAATATTTGTTTCACAATTTTTAATAGTGATCTTACTCTCACTATTCTTGTCCAATAAATTTCTTCTTAAGAAACATTTTCAAATTTACTTTTTACTATATTTGTATACCCCATCCTTAGTTCAGTTCAGTAGCTCAGTCGTGTCCAGATCTTTGAAACCCCATGGACTGCAGCATGCCTAGCTTCCCTTTCCTACATCAACTCCCAAAGCTTATTCAAACTCCTAGCCCATTGGTTCAGTGATACCATCCAACCATCTCATCCTCTGTTGTCCCCTTCTCCTCCTGTCCTCAATCTTTCCCTGCATCAGGGTCTTTTACAATGAGTCAGTTCTTCACATCAGGTGGCCAAGGTATTGGAGTTTCAGCTTCAGCCTCAGTCCTTCCAATGAATATTCAGAACTGATTTCCTTTAGGATGGACTGGTTGGATCTCCTTGCAGTCCAAGGGACTCTCAAGAGTCTTCTCCAACACCACAGTTCAAAAGGATCAACTCTTCGGCATTCAGCTTTCTTTACAGTCCAACTCTCATATCCATACATGACTACTGGAAAAACCACAGCTTTGACAAGAAAAACTTTTTTGACAAAGTAATGTCTCTGCTTTTAATATGTTGTCTATATTGGTCATAGATTTTCTTCCAAGGATCAAGTGTTTTTTTAATTTCATGGCTCCAGTCACCATCTGCAGTGACTTTGGAGCCCCAAATCATAAAGTATTTCAGATTTCCATTGTTTCCCCACCTATTTGCCATGAAGTGATGGGACTAGGTGCCATGATCTTAGCTTTCTGAATGTTGAGTTTTAAGACAACTTTTTCACTCTCCTATTTCACTTTTATCAAGAGGCTGTTCTTCATCAAGAAGATGAAGCTCTTGTTTGCTTTCTACCATAAGGTTGGTGTCATCTGCCTATCTGAGGTTATGGATATTTCTCCCAGCAATATTGATACCAGCTTGTGCTTCATCCAGCCTGGTATTTCTCATGATGTACTATGCATAAAAGTTAAATAAGCAGGATGCCAATATACAGCTTTGACATACTCCTTTCCTGATTTGAAACCAGTCTGTTTTTCCATGTCCAGTTCTAACTGTTGCTTCTTGACCTACATACAGGTTTCTCAGGGGGCAGGTCAAGTGGTCTAGTATTCCCATCTCTTTAAAATTTTTCCATAGTTTGCTGTGATCTACAGAGTCAAAGGCTTTGGCATAGTCAACAAAGCAGAAATACATGTTTTTCAGGAACTCTCTCACATTTTTGATGATCCAGTAGATGTTGGCAATTTGACCTCTAGTTCCTCTGCCTTTTCTAAAACCAGCTTGAACATCTGAAAGTTCATGGTTCACATACTGTTGAAGCCTAACTTGAAGAATTTTGAGCATTACTTTACTAGCATGCTAGATGAGTGCAATTGTGCAGTAGTTTGAGCATTCTTTGGCATTGCCTTTCTTTGGAATTGTAATGAAAACGGATCTTTTCCAGTTCTATGTCCACTTCTGAGTCTTCCAAATTTGCTGGCATATTGAATTCAGCACTTTCACAGCATCGTCTTTTAGGATTTGAAGTAGCTCCATTGCAGTTCCATCACCTCCACTAGCTTTGTTTGTAGTGATGCTTCCTAAGGCCCACTTGATGTCACATACCAGGATCTATGGCTTTAGGTGAGTGATCATACCATCCTGATTATCTGGGTTGTGATCTTTTTGTACAGTTCTTCTGTGTATTCTTGCCACCTCTTCTTAACATCTTCTGCTTCTGTTAGGTCCATACCATTTCTATCCTTTACTGTGTTCATCTTTGCATGAAACGTTCCCTCCCTTAGTATCTCTAATTTTCTGGAAGAGATCCTTAATCTTTCTCATTCTATTGTTTTCCTTTATTTTTTTTGCATTAATGACTGAGGAAGGCTTTCTTATATCTCCTTGCTATTTTTGGAAGTCTGCATTCAAATGGGTATATCTTTTTTTTCTCTCTCTCTCTTTTGCCTTTTGCTTCTTTTCTTTTCTCAGATATTTGTAAGGCCTCCTCAGACAACCATTTTGCTTTTTGCATATCTTTCTCTTGTGTATATCTTGATCACTGCCTCCTGTGCAATGTCAGGAACCTCCATCCATAATTCTTAATGATACCGTAGTTCTTGATGATGATATTCCATCATATGAGATATTTTAATTTATAATACAAGGTTTTATATTATGTAAAAATAAGAGAAAATATATCATCTAAATTATAACAGTCCACCATTTGTAAAGTGAAGTGAAAGTCGCTCAACCATGTCTGACTCCTTGTGACCCTATTGACTATACAGTCTATGGAATTCTCCAGGACAGAATACTGGAGTGGGAAGCCTTTCCCTTTCTCAGGGAATCTTCCCAGCCCAGGAATCAAACCCAGGTTTCCTGAATTGCAGGGCATTCTTTACCAGATGAACCACAAAGGAAGCCCAAGGTTATTGTAGTGGGTAGCCTCTCACTTCTCAAGGGGATCTTCCAAATCCAGCAATCAAACCAGGGTCTCCTGCATTGCAGGCAAATTCTTCACCAACTGAGCCATCAAGAAAGCCCTGTCAATTATAAAACACAGTCCAATATTAGAGTTTTTAACATATGAAAATTTGTGCATCTTAAAATCAATATAATAGTTTTAAAATGGACTTTAGAGCAAATTTGTGAGCTATAATATGTCCATAAAACATAATTTTATCTTAGAAAAAAATAACTGCTTTTAGTCATCTTGAATTGTATAGTGTGCAACTCAATATATTCTAGTCTTTCTCATCTCTCACTAAAGTTTCTTAGAAGTTAATCTAGATTTAGCACCTTCTTATTAAGATTATTCCTATGTATTTATACAACTTTCACCTTGTATTGTGTTTTCACTCTATTTAAAAAAAAATTCCTGTTGTATACTATTGATTTTCTAATTTTATATTTTATCACACTCCAATTCCTTGAGGTGTTTTTGTATTTCTGTTTCTCTTTATTCTCTTGTCTTTTTTAACAGTATGAGGCTATTATGAAATATTGATATTGTCTTTTCCCTACATTTAAGATCTTATTTTATTTTGTAATTTAGTGTATTTATTACCAGCTAAATTCATTTATTTTTTACTCTACATTATTCTCTGATGTTTATAAAATCCAGTGCTAGCACTTTCTGACACTTAGAGACAGGCAGATTTAGAATTATCAACTAGAAGAGATGGTATATTTTTCATTGATATGTTTGCATTTTCTTGTCCAATTCTAAAATGATAAAATGTATTCTTTGAAAAATATAGCCTATATTCTTCAAAAGTGTATTTCTCAAAATTGTTAGAGGCTTGTAAGAATCCCTAAAACCCTTGTCATCATCTTTTTGTCACTATTACTACTTCACTCTAAATTTGGTTCTTTATAATCACTAAAGAAATAATCAATACCTACAAATTTGGGTAAAAATCAACAGCACAGAATCATAAAGTTTGGGTACTAACTTAATAGATTCCACCTTTTTTTTTTTTTTTTTTCAAGTTACAAACTCAAACTTATTAACATAGCTGGGAATTTTGCATTGAAATAGGAGTTTTAATGTAAGAAAAGACCCAGTTATGTGAGAGGACCAAAATTCTGAATGAAAAGCATAACTTAATTTTTAAATTTATGTACATCTACACATTTCCCTAAAATGTTGTATCAAAATCATTATGAAATCATTTTTTAGATTTTCTATTAAGGAAGTTTATTTTTATTTTTCAAAATTTGAAATTAAAAAGTAATTCTTGGCCCAGCATCCAGCAAAAGCAATAAAAGGATATTTTTCAGTATCTGGGAAAACAGACAATACATTTGGAAGTTGAAACATTAAAAATGCTGTTCAGTTCAATTCAGTTGCTCAATCATGGCCAACTCTTTGCGACCCCATGAATTGCAGCATGCCAGGCCTCCCTGTCCATCACCAACTCTTGGAGTTTACCCAGACTCAAGTCCATCGAGTTGGTGAATCCCTCCAGATACCATAATAAAATTATACCTTTTTGATAAGAGAATTATAAAGTGGTATTGTTTATGGCATTCTTTTTGTTTATAGTTCTCTTTTAATCTAAAGAATTATATTTTAAAGCTTAAATAACTCAAAACTTTGATATGAATTTCTCCACAGACCTTCTGTTATATTTTTGTATATTTTATTTTTAGTGCCATGTTTCAGATTTTTATGTAAATCTATCTTAATATTTTAAGCATTTTTTATTTATTGGGTGGAAAGAATTTTTATTTAAATTTTTCTTATTCGTTTTTATTTAAATTCAGTTTAATTTTAGAGTACAGAATCTTGACTCCTTGATTCTGGTTCTCACCTAGTAACCTACTATTCCTTGATTTTCCACAGGGAAGCATATTCATATAGATAATGTTTAGAAAAGGGACCACTTTGAAATTGAAAATAATTTGAATTCAAACTCTACCAATCCTTCCTGAATTCTTGGACTATCATGAATTACTAATGTTTGCACTATTGACAATTTCAGAACCTGGAATGTAGGCCTTCCCAGGCAAAGTATAAACTTATAAGACCACCTTATCTTTCTGGAATCATGGACCATAATAATAATAATAATAATTTTCCAGAAAATACAGACAGCAGAATCAAAAAAAAAAAAAAAGAGAGAGAGAGAGAGAGAGAGATAAATGGGTAAGGAAGAATGTCCTGGTCATCTAAGAATTTGCACATTTCTACTTATTAAAATTCATGGAGAAAGGAATCAGATGGCCATTTGATACAAAATCAGTTATTTTTATATCTTGATGAATATACATTTTAATATCTTCAAAACTATATATATTGGGCTCATTTGATGGTATGCTGTGAAGAAGTTAGTTGTGAAATTCCCTTTATTAGCTGTCTTCTGTGTTTTGTTGTTAGTGCTTTTCTTGAAGTAGTTGGTTCTCTTCTCTATCCAAAGAACTTAACAGCCTATTCACAGTCAATCACGGATCCTTCTTTGTGTATCAAATGAAGGGTATCCAAAGAGCTAGAGGATCTCAGCCTACATGTTTTCACACCATTATTCTAGTCTTTAATCAAGTTTCAGCTTATCCATCAGGGACTACTGATGCAAATTGTTTAACTTCTGAAAAATTTTATGGAGGAACTTTGATAATATTCCTCCTCGGAGTTACTGAAAGTTGTAAATCATGCATAAATTCAGTGAAGACACATTATAGACTAGGTTGAGACTATTCAAACTAATGTATTACCTTTATTTATTATACTCTGTTTTAGTGAGCACAAATTTGGTTCTGAAAAAATTCAAGTAAGCTTATGTAATGTGCATTAGAAACTCAAAACAACAACTACAACATATAGAAAAACAAAACAAAACTCAAAATAATCCCCATCCATTTCATAAGTGAAATACCATAGCCTTAAAACATATACCTGACATCTCTATACTTTATATTATTATACTTAATTATGCCAGAGAAAGTTCAGTTTCTTATTGGAGTTTGAAGTGAAAGTTAAGAGAATTAATTTCTCAGTCTTACCTGACTCTTTGCAACCCCATGGACCCCACAGATCCAGTGGACTATAGCTCACCAATCTCCTTTGTCCATGGAATTCTCCAGGAAAGAATACTAGATATCCATTCCCTTTCTCAAGGGGATCTTCTCTATCCAGATTGAACCTGGGTCTACCACCTTGCAAGCAAATTCTTTAATGTCTGAGCCACCAGGGAATCCCATTGGGAGTTTAAGTTTTCTTTTTCTAGTTGTGGTTGTCCTCTAGTAGAAACTGTTAGCTCCTTCAGTGATTTTAATATTGGAATATTCTAGAAAAATAACAAGATGCATAATATTATCAAAGCACAAGCTATATTTTCATAAAATTTTGGAAATACAACATATAATCAGAATTAAAATGGCCACTGTAGTTAGCTATACATAAGGACCAAGTTTCTGCTAAAATACTATTCCTTAAGTGTTACCCTAGGGAAAACCATATGAACTATAATTTAGGTTCACATTTATTTTAACAATCAGATTTTATATTAAGTACTTTGCAAAATTTGGCGGAAATATAGAGAAACTGGAATCTAAAACGGATTTTCTTACTTTCTAATTTCAACAGAATGCCTGCCAATTGCTGCTAGTTGTCTGAAGTTTATAACCTGTGAAATTAAAAGTAAATTGAGTTTGGGAGTTGGGGAGCTGTACTATTTAAACGTTTAAAAATTACACATGCACTATTTTCATTTAAAAGTATTCTAGCTTTCAGAAAGATTTCTATTAGTAGGATTTGGACTGTGTCACTGTGTCTTAACCAGACTGACACTAACCATAACACTATCTGTTAAAAGAATTCTTTAGCACTTTTGGGCTTTTCATTCCTTGTGATAGTATCTTACTAGTGTAAAGATAGGGCATCAGGCAAGATATTCTCTTATGGCACTTCAAACTCTGAAGTTTTAATTTCAGCATTGTTCATTCCAGGAAAAATAGTGTAGCTCAAACATTTTCAAATATGAATTAATTCAGTAACTCATATCAATGTACGTATCAAAATGAATTAACTTACTGCATTTACTTTAAATATCAGAAAGAGAACACTTCAAGTTATTAATACTAGTTATCATTTAGGAGTGAGATTAGACAGTGAGAAATGAGAAGGACTGTTTTTCCTTAAAAATTTGGGTACTGTGCACATATTTTAATAAAATCCATGCTTTAAAATGTAAGATTATATAAATGAAACATATGGCAAAATTATATATATTTAAAGGTTCAGTTGGATGAAATTTATATTATCTTTATTGTTCTTCTCTCCTAAGAACTTTATCATGAAAGAAATGATGCTTTCATTAGCCTTTCTCATCATTTTACCCTCAAAGAAAAACAAACTTACAAACAAAGAGTAGGTACATGTTTCTAGTCATACCTTGCTTTTTCTTAGTTTTTAATATATCTTCAGGCATTTAATTGACCTTCATAATTGCAGAATAAAATGCCTCTGCTTAACTATTCTCCTGTTGCACTTGAAATTCACTGAGAAATATCTATCAAATATAGTCAAAAGCAGATTAAAGTGGAAAAAAGAATCTGGGAAGGAAATATTTTTTCTCACCTACCATAACTGACTTCATTAAGGGAGTCTGTAAGTCAAAGCTTTACGTCTTTGGAGCTGGAGCAACTCCTAGACCAGTGCCCTGTAAAAATAAAAGAAGAAAAAAGGCACTGAAGTCTCTCCCAGAAAAAGAAGTGATGAAGATCCAAGAGTTTTTCCTTCTAGACATGTGCTTTTGCTATCAGCAATTTAGCTGACTCTGCAATCTGAGATTTTTCTAAGTAGCCTGTACTGAGACCTCCTGAAACCAAAATTATCAGTTTTCCTACAGATCATTGACCATGTTATAGTGCCCTTGCTCTTTCATAAGACTTTTAAAATATCAGTTTAGCTTTTCTAGTAGTCTGACAAGCCTTCTGTAGTCATTAGAACTTGTCAATCCTCCTGATAGCAACTGGACTTGCAGATGTAGTTATAAGCATTGATGTTCTAAGTGACTTCTTTCTCTCTAGTTCTGATGGGCTTTCTAAGGGTCTGAAGAAATGAGGACACTGCTTAAGTAAGAAAGAGTTACTGAAAGGGAGAAAAGAGATAGAAAAGTGCCAGATAGAGAGAAATAGGTTGGCTTTCTTAGCTCTGTCGTATTTACCTTTACTAAGTTAATAGAATTTAGGACTTTAGGACTTCCCTGGTGGCTCAGATGGTAAAGCATCTGCTTACAATGTGGGAGACCCAGGTTTAATCCCTGGGTGGGGAAGATCCTCTGGAGAAGGAAATGGCAACCCCTCCAGTACTCTCGCCTGGAAAATCCCATGGGAGGACACTGGTAGGTTACCATCCATGGGGTTGCAAAGAGTCAGACACGACTGAGTGACTTCACATCACTTCACTTCACTTCAAGTTATTAGAAAGAAGAGAAATTAATTTTAGTACTCTTCATGACATATTCTGCTTTATCCTCTCAAAATGTATCCTGATTAGCATATTTTAAGTATAAAGCCAGCACAGCTTAAACTTCTTTGAAAGTACAAATCCAAAGTTATTTATTTTTTTTTCTTTATATGTGTGTATACTCAGTCTGACACCTTATGAGCCCATGGACTGTAGCCTGCCAAGCTCCTCTGTCCGCGGAATTTTCCAGGCAAGAATATTTGAGTTGGGTTGCCATTTCCTTCTCTAGGGGTTCTTCCCAATCCAGGGATTGAACATATATCCCCTGTGTCTCCTGGGTTAGCAGGTGAATTCTTTGCCACAGCAACATCTGGGAAGTCCTTTTTCTTTATCAAGTTAATATCCCTTAAGGACCAAAACAATGTTCCAAACATTACCTTGGATAATGGGGAAAGGAGAGGAGTTAAACTTCGGTTCACAAATAACCTCATTTCCAAGAATAAATCATGATAATAACATTTCTTGGTTGTATTTCCAATGATTTGTTTGGATACATGATTTTACTTTCCACCTAGTTGTGTGGCAGGTAAGTCTTAAATTATAATTGTGATGTTGTATTCTTTTATAACTTAGTTTCTGGATGAAACATTTTAAGACTATTATTTCTAGATGTGAAAGAAAAAAACTTGGTATTAGATTTTTATATTCTGGAGATTTAAAAGCCCATTAAAATAATGCAAAAGATTCCACCAGAAAATTACTAGAGCTCATCAATGAATGTAGTTAAAGTTTCAGGATATAAAATTAATACACAGAAATCCCTTGCATTCTTATACACTAACAATGAAAAATCAGAAAGGGAAATTAAGGAGACAATGCCATTCACCATTTCAGCATAAATAATAAAATACCTAGGAATCACCCTACCTAAATAGACTAAAAACCTATATGCAGAAAGCTATAAGATACTGATGAAAGAAGTCAAAGATGACACAAACAGGTGGAGAGATACACCATGTTCTGGACTGGAAGATTCAACTCTTAGCCAAAGCAAGAGTTCAATGCAATCAAGCTGCCAGTTCAATGCAATTCCTGTTAAACCACCAGTGGTGTTTTTCATAGAACAAGAACAAAAATTTTCACAATTTGCAGGGAAACACAAAAGAACCCAAATAGCCAAAATATCTTGAGAAAGAAAAATAGAGCTGAAAGTATCAACCTTTCTGTCTTCAGACAATACTACAAAGCTACAGTCATCAAGCTAGTATGGTACCGGCACAAAAGCAGAAATATGGACCAATAGAATAAGATTGAAAGCCCAAAGAAAAGCCCATGCATAAAGGGATGACTTATCTTTGACAAAGGAGACAACAGTATACAACAGAAAAAAGATAGCCTCTTCAATAAATGGTGCTGGGAAAACTTTACAGCCACGTGTAAAAGAATGAAAATGGAACACTTCCAAACACCATACAAAAAATAAACTCAAAATAGATTAAATATTTAAATATAAGGCCAGAAACTATAAATCTCTTAAAGGAAACACAGGCAGTATCCTCCTTGACATAAATCACAGTAAGATTCTCTTTGATGCACCTCCTAGAGCAATGGGAATAAAAACAAAAATAAACAAATGGGATTTAATTAAACTTAAAATGTTTTGTACAGCAAAAGAAACAATAAACAAGATTAAAAGACAACCTCTAGAATGGTAGAAAATCATAGCAAATGAAACCACTGACAGAGTATTAATCTCCAGAATATATAAGTAGCTCATGCAGCTCAATATCAGGAAAACAAAAAAGCCCAACCTAATAGTGGGCTGCTGCTGCTAAGTCACTTCAGTCATGTCCAACTCTGCACGACCCCATGGACTGCAGCCTACCAGGCTCCTCTGTCCATGGGAGTTTCCAGGCAAGAGTACTGGAGTGGGATGCCATTGCCTTCTCCAAAATAATGGGCAGAAGACCTAAACGGACATTTCCCTAAAGAAGATAAGCAGACGGCCAATAATCACATGAAAAGATGCTCAACACCACTAATTGTTAGAGAAATGCGAATCAAAACTACAATGAGATATGACGTTACACCAGTCAGAATGGCCACCATCAAAAATATCTATAAGCAATAAATGCCAGAGAACATGTGGAGAAAGGGAGCCCTCCTACACTGTTGGAGGGAATGTAAACTGATATAGCCATTATGGAGCACAAATATGGAGATTGCTTAACCAGGAATAGGAATAAATCCATCATATGACCCAGCAACTCCACAACTTAGCATATATCCTGAGAAAAACACAATTCTAAAAGACACATGTACTCCAAGTTTCATTGCAGCACTGTTTACAATAGCCAAGACATGGAAGCAACCTAGATGTCCATTGACAGATAAATGGATAAAGAAAATGTGGCACATATATAAGATGGGAGGTTACTCTCCCATAAAAAAAAAAAGAATAAATGTTAATCAATTCTAATGAGGTAGATAAACTTAGAAACTGTTATACACAGTGAAGTAAGTCAGAGAAAATATATATCATATATCAAGGCATATATATAGAATCTAGAAAAAAGGTATTGATAAACCCATTTGCAGGGAAAGAATGAAGACATAGATGCAGAGATGCAGTCTGGGAGGGAGAGAGTAAGAGGGATGGAGAAAGTAGCATAAGAGAAAGGGACACACTATGGGAGGGATTTGTAGATACAGGGAGGGAGGGCGAGAGCAGGATGAAAGGAAAAAGTAGCATCAACATATATACACTACCATGTGTAGAATGAATAGCTGGTGAGATGTTGCTTATAACTCAGGGAGCCCAGTTAGGTGCCCTGTGATGACCTAGAGGGGGTGAGATGGGGGCGGGGGAGAGGAAGAAAGCTCTAGAAGGAGTGGATATATGTATAATTATGACTGATTCATGTGGGTCTGTGGCAGGAACCAACACAACATTGTAAATATTGAAAAACAACAAAAAGAAAAAAGAATGTTAAAAAGAAAAATAAGGGAAAGCCAGTTGAGGGATATAAGAAAACTTTTAAAAATTATTTTTGCAACTTTCTTATAAATCTAAAGTTAGTTCAAAATAACAAGCTTCCTAAGGGTGGGGGAAAAAATACATTGTTCAGTTCAGTCGCTCAGGCTCAGTCATGTCTGACTCTTTGCGATCCCATGAAGCGCAGCATGCCAGGCTGCCCTGTCCATCACCATCTCCCAGAGTTCACTCAGACTCACGTCCATCGAGTCAGTGATGCCATCCAGCCATCTCATCCTCTGTTGTCCCCTTCTCCTCCTGCCCCCAATCCCCCCAGCATCAGTCTTTTCCAATGAGTCAAAACTCTTAGCATGTACATTGTACAGCACAGGAATATAGCCAATCCTTTAAAATAACTTTAAATGGACTATAATTTATAAAAATTTTGAACCTGTAAAATTTTGAATTAAAATTAAAATTTTGAATCTATAAAATTTTCAACTGTATTGTATTGCACAGTTGAAAATAATAATGTAATGTTATCAAATATATATCAATTTTATTTTTTTAAAAAATTAGAAAACAAATTATACTGTTAAATGAGCTGAAGATGATTTTAGAATTAGTTTACCTGTTTCAAAGCAAATGCCAATTAATGGCAAAAAAAGGTACACTGAACCATAGAGGTAAATCAGGCTAAGATTAATGTGAAGAGTTAGCTCATATTAGTTACTTTTGAGAGGGTAACAGGCAGGAAGGCCAGGGTAGCCTGCAAGTGTCAGACATTTTCTGTCTCTTAAGCGGCAGGAGGAAACAAACTAGGGATACTTTTTCCTTCTCTATACTAATTTAAAAGGAGGTTTCTCTTAAAATTCTGTGTTGTCATAATGATACCTGGTTTCACCTGAAGTTAACCATTGCCTTTTTCTTATGGAAATGTTTATCTTAAGCTATGCTAATGTACTGGCATTTACCCCAAATTCTGTCTTCAAGTCGGTTCTGCCTTTTGGGCTCAGAACCTACTTGATGAAGCAGTATGTTATACTCCGATATTGTTCCTCTAATCTATGTAAATGAAACTATTTGTATGGTGATCTGCCCTTCTTCAAAATTCAAGTTAATCATTTTATGGCCCAAGATAAACCATTTGCAGCCAAGGTTATCCCAAAATACATCTTATGGGTGAGGGGCCTTGTGCCATTCTAAGTTTTGAGACATTCCTTTCTTTCATTAACAGACTGCTGGTGACTATATAACATCCAGCTAAAGACTAATAGGGGGTACTCTTTCTGCCCCCTTCTGATGCCTATGTCAGAAGCTTTCTCTATCTCCTTTATACTTTAATAAAACTTTGTTACACAAAAGCTCTGAGCGATCAAGCCTCGTCTCTGGCCCCGGATTGAATTCTCCTCTGGGGGCCAAGAATCCTGGCGTTGTAATTCAACAACAACATTTCACCTTCCTCTACTGAACAAAAAGAAAAGAAAAGAAAAAAAAATCTTGAATATAAAGAACATAAGAATCATGTGAACAGTTTTCAGATACAAATACCCAAGCCCCAGCCCTGATGAGTCTGATTTTATCACCTTGGTAACTGCCACCTCCCCCAAGGTAACTCACTTTTTTTTGTCAGCTTTATTGAAATATATTTGACATGTCATATTGTGCAAGGTTAGTATACAATGTGATAATTTGATAAACATATATATTGCAAACTGTTAACCACAATAAGGGCCATTAACAAATTCTTTACCTTGCACGGTTACCATCTACATATGTTTGTGAGTGTGTAGAAAGTTTAAGATTTATAAGCAACTTTCAAGTGTATAGTACACACTATAATTAAGTTATATTCACTATTCTGTACATCACATCCCTGGCACTTGCTCATCTGTAATTGAAAGTTTGCACCCTTCTGATGAAGTTCATTTGAAGACCAGTGCTGAGGTGCACTTTTTTAAAATTTTAATCGGAGGCTAAGTACTTTATAATATTGTGGTGGGTTTTGCCATACATGAGGTGCACTATTAAGTGCCTCTTGAGCACCAGCTGTGAAACCTATGTGAGCATGTGAGTCAGGAGGGATTAGCTGAGGAGGAAACTTGAGTCACATAGTTTCCTGGACCTTAGTACCTGGGATTTATTCTGAAGGTTAGTGAAAGGCCACTAAAGGCCCCTCTGGTAGCTTAATTCTGCCATTCTGCTTTCTGATTTCCCCTCGACTGTTTTCAATTTTTATGTCATCCAGTATTATCTGCACTCAGAAAATGAGGAGACAGACTCAGAGAGGGAGGGATGGTAGAATTTTCTTATATTTACATAAAGGTGATACAGTAACAGCAATTGTATTTAAAGTCACCATATACCTCCTTGTCTTCCCTCCATCTCTACCTCCCCCTTGTTTGGCCTATAATAATAACAAATAACACTGAAAAAAAGGAGACTTATAAAGTAAGAAGAACATTGAATCAGGACATATGTCATTTTATGGTAGTTTTAAATCTCTGGCACTAAAAAGGCTTGTTTTAAGAATACCAGTGTGGCCATGATTTGACACCTGATTAATTTACCTTTGAATTGTAGGGTCTAATTTTAACAGGAATAAGCGATAATGACTTAACATGAGAGACTATCAATATTTAATATAATAGAGTTTATGTTATAGTTTTAGAAACAATTCTGGATTATTTATTTCTCTGAAGGGATAGACGCAGTTTGAAATTAATGAGTTGTCCAATATCTGACCTATTTGTGGGCACCAGGGGAGATGTATATTTTGTCCCTTAGAGAAGAGCTGATTTTAAAGGTCTATATTTTAAGATTTGTCATTGACTGGGGTTGGTTGTCAGATGCAAGAAACTAAACTTCAGCTAAAAATTTAACATGTGCAATTGCTTAAGTAATACCACTGGGAATATATAAATTTACAAGGTACTATTTTATACATTATATTTTATCCACACTATAACTTTGTAAGATGTGTCATTGCTCTGTGCAAATAAAGAAATGAAAAAAAAAAGTATTACAAAGGTCAATTTACTTACCAAAGCATAGATATATCAGTCTGAAATATATGATTCAAAATCAACTCTTCTGACTCCAAATTCAATCTCCTTTTATGAATGTCTGTGTGTGAGCTTCACATAATATATCACATGTTAGTTGTTCCTGTTCACTTGCCTGGCAACAATAAAGACACATTTTGTAGAAATATGAAATGACACTATTCAAATAAGTTTATATGTCAAGCAAAATATAATTAAATATTTTTGAAAAGTACTGGCATTTAAAATTACAATTTAATAATTATATAGTGATATTTTGAAATGATATATGAAAAATTAAGGATTTATTGTCTAAACTATGCAAATAGAATTCAAGCTGAGCTATTTAAAATCCTGAAAGATGATGCTGTTAAAATGCCACACTCCATATGTCAGCATATTTGGAAAACTCAAGTGGCCACAAGACTGGAAAAGGTCAGTTTTCATTCCAATCCCAAAGTAGGGCAATGCCAAAGAATACTCAAACTATGGGGCAATTCTGTTTATTTCACATGCCAGGTAGTTATGCTGAAAGTCCTTTAAGTTTCAGCAGTATTGGAAACAAGAAATTCCACATGTTCAATCTGGGTTTAGAAAAATCAGAGGAACCAGAGATTAAATTGCCAGCATTGCTGGATAATAGAGAAAGCAAAGGAATTCCAGAAAAAAAACAGCTACTTTTGCTTCATTAACTACACTAAAGCCTTTAACTGTGTGGATCACAGCAAATTGGAAAATTCTTAAAGAGATGGGAGTACCAGACCACCTCATCTGTCTCCCGAGGAACCTATATGTTGGTCAAGAAGGAACATAACTGGAAATGGAGAAGTGGACTGGCTCAAAATTGGCAAAGGGGTATGTAAAGGCTGTGTTATGTCACCAGGTTTATTTAACTAATATGCAGAATACATCATGCAAAATGCAAAGCTGGATGAATGACATACTGGAATCAAGATTTCCAGGAAAAATATCAACAGCCTCAGAGAAGCAGATGATACTACCCTAAAAGCAGGAAGCAAAGAGGAACTAAAGAATCTCTTGACAAAGATGAAACAGGAAAGTGAAAAAGCTGGCTTAAAACTCAACATTTAAAAAATGAAGATCATGGTATTTGGTACAATCACTTTATAGCAAATAGATGGGGAAAAATTGGAAGCAGTGACAGATTATATTTTCTTGGGCTTAGGACTGCAGTCATTAAATTTAAAAAGTCATGTTCTTTGGAATGTAAATTATGACAAACTTAGACAGCAATAAAACAAGTACTAAAAAGCAGAAACATCACTTTACTGATAAAAGTCCATATAGTCAAAGCTATGATTTTTCCAGTAGTCATATACAGATGTGAGAATTGGACCATAAAGAATACTGAGAGCCAAAGAATTCATGCTTTTGAACTATGATGCCAGAGAAGACTCTATATAGTCCATTGGATTCCAGGAGACAAAATCAGTCAAGCCTAAAGGAAATCAATCTTGATATTCCTTGAAAGGACTGATGCTGAAGCTGAAGTCCCAATACTTTGGCCAACTGACAGGAAAAGCTGACTCAGTGGAAAAGATCTCGATGCTGGGAAAGTTCAATTCAGTCACTCAGTCATGTCCGACTCTTGCAACCACATGGACTGCAGCACGCCAGGGATCCCTGTCCATCACCAACTTTCAGAGTTTGTTCAAACTCAAGTCCATTGAGTTGATGATGCCATCCAACCATCTAATCCTCTGTTGTCCCCTTCTCCTCCTGCCTTCAATCTTTCTCAGCTTCAGGATCTCTTCAAATGTGTCAGATCTACTCAACTGGTGGCCAAAGTATTGGAGTTTCAGCTTCATTATCAGTCCTTCCAATTAATAGTCATTGGTTTACTTTGGGATGGGCTGGATGGATCTGCTTGAGAGTCCAAGGGATTCTCAAGAGTCTTCTCCAACACCGAAGTTTGAAAGCATCAATTCTTCAGTGCTCAGCTTTCTTTATAGTCCAACTCTCACATGCATACATGAATACTGGAAAACCCATAGCTTTAACTAGTTGGACCTTGTTGGCAAAGTAATGTCTCTGCTTTTATATGCTTTCTATGTTGGTCATAACTTTTCTTTCAAGTAGTAAGCATCTTTTGATGTCATGGAAGCAGTCTTCATCTGCAGTGATTTTGGAGCCCAAAAGAATAAAATCTGTCACTGACTCCACTTTTTTCCCATCTGTTTGCCATGAAGTGATGAGACCAGGCACCATGATCTTAGTTTTCTGAATGTTGAGTGAAGCCAACATTTTCACTCTCCTATTTCACTTTCATCAAAGTTCTTCTTCACTTTCTGACATAAGGGTGGTATCATCTGTATACCTGAGGTTATTGATATTTCTCCTGGCAATTTTGATTCTAGCTTGTGTTTCTTCCAGTCCAGCATTTCTCATGATGTACTCTGCATAGAAGTTAAATTAGCAGGGTGA
Organism: Nanger dama; assembly: GCA_917880005.1. Taxonomy (NCBI): domain Eukaryota; kingdom Metazoa; phylum Chordata; class Mammalia; order Artiodactyla; family Bovidae; genus Nanger; species Nanger dama. Next base: position 19,058,053 of record CAKJTW010000025.1, on the reverse strand, counting down.
CAATATACAGCCTTGACGTACTCCTTTCCCAATTTGGAAAAGATTTGTTGTTGCATGTCCAGTTACAATTGCTGCTTCCTTACCTGCATACAGATTTCTCAAGAGGCAAGTCAAGCGGTCTGCTATTCCCATCTCTTTTAAGCATTTTCCACAGTTTGTTGTGATCCACACAGTCAAAGGCTTTGACACAATCAATAAAGCAGAAGCAGATTTTTTTGGAACTCTCTTGCTTTTTCCATGATGCAACAGATGGCAATTTGATCTCTGTTTCTTCTGCCTTTTCTAAATCCAGATTAAACATATGGAAGTTCATGGTTCACGTACTATTGAAGCGTGCCTTGGAGAATTTTGAGCATTGTTTACTAGCATGTGAGATGAGTGCAACTGTGCAGTAGTCTGAGCATTCTTTGGCATTCCCTTTCTTTGGGATTGGAATGAAAACTGACCTTTCCCAGTCCTATGGCCACTGCTGGGTTTTCCAAGTTTGTTGGCATACTGAGTGCAGCATTTTCACAGTATCATCTTTTAGGATTTGATACAGTTCAACTGGAATTCCATCACCTCCACTAGCTTTGTTAGTACTGATGCTTCCTAAAGCCCACATAACTTCATATTCCAGGATGTCTGGCTCTAGGTGTGTGATCACACCATCATGATTATCTGGGTCATAAAGATCTTTTTTGTATAGCTCTTCTGTGTATTGTTGCCACCTCTTATTTTTATATTCTGCTTCTGTTAGGTCCAAACTATCTCTGTCCTTTATTGTACCCATCTTTATGTGAAATATTACTTCCCTTGGCATCTGTAATTTTCTTGAAGGGATCTCTAGTCTTTCCCATCCTATTGTTCTCCTCTATTTCCTTGCACTGATCACTGAGTAAGACTTTCTTAGCTTTCTTGGTTATTATTTGGAACTCTGCATTCAGATGGATACATCTTTTCTTTCCTCCTTTGCTTTTTCTTTATCTTCTTTTCTCAGCTATTTGTAAAGCCTCCTCAGACAACCATTTTGCTTTTTTGCACTTCTCTTTCTTGGGGATGGTCTTGGCCCATGACCTCTGTCCATAATTTTTCAGGCTTTCTATCTATCAGATCTAAAACCTTGAATTTGTTTCTTATTTCCACTGTATAATCATAAGGGATTTGATTTAGGTCTTACTTGAATGGTCTAGTGGCTTTCCCTACTTTCTTCAATTTATGTCTGAATTTGGCCATAAGAAGTTCATGATCTGAGCCACAGTCAGTTCCCAGTCTTGTTTTTGCTGACTTTGTAGAGTTTCTCCTTCTTTGGCTGCAAACAATATAATCAATCTGATTTTGGTATTGACCATCTAGTGATGTTTATGTGTTGAGTCTTCTCTTGTTGCTGGGAAAGAATGAAGGTCAAAGAGAAGGAGTGGCAGAGGATGAGATGGTTAGATAGTATCAGTGTCTCACAAAACACGAATTTAAGCAAACTGAGCAAATTCAGAGAGATAGTGAAGAACAGAGAAGCCTGGCATGCTACAGTCCACAGGGCTGCAAAGAGTCAAATAGAGCTTAGTGAGTGAACAGGAACAACAGCAACTAAACTATGCATAAGACACCAAAGAAACAGTCTTCTTCAATGCAGCCAATGCAGTTGCTCAGTCAAGTCTGACTCTTTGGACCTCAGGGCCTGAAACATGCCAGGCTTCCTTGTCCATCACCAACTCCACAGGCTTGCCCAAACGCCTGTCTATTGTCAATGATTCCATCCAACAGTCTCATCTTCTATCATCCCCTTCTCCTCTTGCCTTCAGATCTTTCCCTGCATCAAGGTCTTTTTAATGAGTCAGCTTTTCGCATCAGGTGGCCAACGTATTGGAACTCCAACTTTAGCATCATTCCTTCTGCTGACTATTCAGGACTGATTTTCTTTAGGATTGACTGGCTGAATCTCCTTGTAGTCTAAGGAAATCACAAGAGTCTTCTCCAGCACCACAGTATAGGCATCAATTTTTCAGGGCTCAGCCTTCTTTATGATCCAACTCTTATATCTATACATGACTACTGAAAAACCAGAGCTTTGACTAGATGGACATTTGTTGGCAAAGTAATGTCACTCCTTGTTCATGTGCTGTCTAGATTTGTCATAATTTTTCTTCCAAGGAGCAAGTGTCCTTTAATTTTATGGCTGCAGTCACCATCTGCAGTGATTTTGGAGCCCAAGAAAAGAAACTCTGCCACTGTCTCCATTTTGCCCATCAATTTGCCATGAAGTGATGGAACTGGGTGCCATGATCTTAGTTTTTGAATGCTGAGATTTAAGCCAGCTTTTTCACTCTCACCTTTTACTTTCTTCAAGAGACTCTTTAGTTCCTCTTCGATTTCTGCCATAAGAGTGGTGTCATCTGCATATCAGAGATTATTGATACTTCTCTCAACAATCTTGATTCCAGCTTGTGCTTCATCCAGCCCAGTGTTTCTCATGATATACTCTGCATAGAAGTTAAACAAGCAGGGTGACAATATACAGCCTTTACATATCCTTTCCCAATTTGGAAGCAGTCCCAGTGTTCCATCTCTGGTTCAACTGTTGCTTCGTGCCTTGCATACACATTTCACAGGGGTCAGGTAAGGTGGTATGGTGTTACAATCTCTTGAAGAATTTCCCAGTTTTTTATTATCCACACAATCAAAGGCTTTGACAAAGGCAATAAAGTAGAAGTAGATATTTTTCTTTCCAAATATTTGTAAAAGAAAAGTTGTGTATGTTTTTCTTGCTGTTGGAGATCTCTAATGGTGTGTCTGCTTTCATCATTGGCTTTGATTTCCTGTCTCATCCTGTTGTCTGCTTAGTCATCATCATTCCAGAACCCCCACCGCCCCCGAGGCTGTAGTTTACCCGTCTGTCTCCCCTCCCCTGTCCCCCCACTTGCTCTGGTCATAGCAGTACTGTGGTCCACAGCGTGTGTCCCCTTAGTCGGATTTGTGCTTTGTATTCATGTCTCATTAAATGGTGTTTTTCCCCCATAGCAATAAGTTGAATTGATGTATCACTATACAGATATAGGAAAAAGCAATGACAACCCACTCCAGTACTCTTGCCTGGAAAATCCCATGGATGGAGGAACCTCGTAGGCTGCAGTCCATGGGGTCGCACAGAGTCGGACATGACTAAAGTGACTTAGCAGCAGTAGCAGCAGCAGATATTTTTTCTGGAAATCTCTTCCTTTTCTGATGATCCAGCAGATGTTAGACATTTGATCTTTGGTTCCTCTGCCTGGTCTAAATCCAGCTTGAACATCTGGAAGTTCTAGGTTCACATACTGTTGAAACCTGGCTTGGAGAATTTTGAGCATTACTTTAATAGTGTGTGAGATGAATACAATTGTGCAGTAGTTTGAATATTCTTTGGGATTGGAATGAAAACTGACCTTTTCCAGTCCTATGGCCACTGCTGAGTTTTCTATATTTGCCAGCATATTGACTGCAGCACTCTCTCAGCATCAACTTTTAGGATTTGAAATACCTCAACTGGAATTCCATCACCTCCACTAGCCTTGCTCAGTGTTACTTCCTAAAGCTCACTTAACTTTGCATCCAAGCTGTCTGGCTCTGCTGCTGTTGGTCCATACCATTTCTGTGCTTTATTGTGACCATCTTCGTATGAAATGTTCCCTGGTATCTCTAATTTTCTTGAGAGGATCGCTAATCTTTCTCATGCTATTTTTTTTTTTTCTGTGTTTCTTTGGATTGATCACTAAGGAAGGCTTTCTTCTCTTTCTTTGCTATTCTTTGAAACTCTGCATTCAGATGGACACATCTTTCCTTTGCTTCTTTGCCTTTTTTCTCAGGTATTTGTAAGGTCTCCTCATACAACCATTTTTCTTTTTGCATTTCTTTTTCTTAGATATGTCTTGATCACAATCTCCTGTACAATATCACACCCTCTGTCCATAGTTCATCAGGCACTCTATCAGATCTAATCCCTTGATTCTATTTGTCACTTTCACTATATAATCATAAGGGATTTGATTTAGGTAATGGTCCAGTGATTTCCCTCATTTTCTTCAATTTAATCTGAATTTGGCAACGCGGAGTTCATGTTCTGAACAAAAGTCAGCTCCCAGTCTTGTTTTTGCTGACTGTGTAGAGCTTCTCCATCTTTGGCTGCAAAAATATAATCAATCTGATTTCAGTATTGACCACCTGGAGATGTCCGTGTGTAGAGGTGTCTTTTATATTGTTAGAACAGGGTTGCTGTGACCAGCGTGTTCTCTTAGCAAACCCTGTTAACCTTTTCCTTGCTTCACTGTGTACTTCAAGACCAAATTTGCCTATTATCCCAGGTATCTCCTGACTTCCTACTTTTGCATTTCAGTCCCCTATGCTGAAATGGACATCTTTTTCTTTTGTTACTTGTACAAGTCTTTTATGTCATTATAGAACAGTTCAACTTCAGCTTCTTCAGCATTAGTGGTTTGGGCATAGACTTGGATTACTGTAATATGTAATGTTTTCCCTTAGAAATGAACAGAGATCATTCTGTCATTTTTGACAGTGTACCCAAGTACTTCATTTCAGACTCTCTTGCTGACTATGAGGGCTACTCCATTTCTTCTAAGGGATTCTTGCTCTCAGTAGTAGATATAATGGTCATCTGGATTAAATTCACCCATCTCAGTTCATTTTAATTCATTGATTCATAAAATGTCAATGTTCCCTCTTTCCATCTTCTGTTTGAACACTTCCAATTTACCTTTCATGGACTTAACATTCTAGGTTCCTATGCTGTGTTGTTCTTTACAACATCAGACTTTTCTCCATTACCAGTCACAGCCACACCTGGGTGTTGTTTTTCTTTAGCTCCATCTCTTCACTCTTTCTGGAGTTATTTTCTACTCTTCTCCAGCAGGATATTGGTCACCTACCAACCTGGAGAATTCATGTTTCAGTGTGATATCTTTTTGCCTTTTCATACTGTTCATGGGGTTCTCAAGGCAAAAATACTGAAGTGGTTTGCCATTCTCTTCTCTAGTGGACCACGTTTTGACAGAACTCTCTACCATGTCCCGTCAGTCTTGAGTGGTCCTACATGGCATGGCTCATAATTTCATTGAGTTAGACAAGGCTGTGATCCATGTGATCAGTTTGGTTAGTTTTCTGTGATTGTGGTTTTCATTATGTCTTCCCTCTGATGGATAAGAGGCTTGTGGAAACCTCCTTATGGGAGAGACTGACTCTGGGGGAATCTGGGTCTTTTCTGATGGGTGGAGCCATGCTCAGTAAATCTTTAATCCAATTTTCTGTTGATAGGTGCCTCTGTTCCCTTTACAACAACCTGTTGTTCTCTCCCTGTTGTTTGGCCTGAGGCCAAACTATGGTAGAAGTAATGTGGAACTTATGCACTCACTGTTGTGTTTGGTGCCCCTGACCCCGCAGCAGGCCACTGTTGAGCCACACCTCTGCCAGAGACTCCTGGACACTCACAGACAAGTCTGGCTCAGTCTCTCCTGTGACATTGCACCTTTCTCCTGGCTGCTAGTGCACACAAGGTTTTGTGTGTGCCTTCCAAGAGTCTTTTTCCCCAGTCCTGTGGAAGTTTTGTAACAATTCCCACTAGAGTCCAAAGTCAAATTCCTGGGGATTCTCAGTGCATTTGCCAGATCCCCAGTTTGGAAAATCTGTTGTTGGTCCTAAACTTTCTTAAAAATGCAATAATTTCTTTGATATAATTGTTCTGCAATTTGTGGGTCGTCTGCTCGGTGGCTCTATGGTGGGGCTAATAGTGACCTCCTTTAAGAGGGCTTATGCCACACACTGCCTGTCCCAAGTCTGTAGGCCACTGCTGACCTGTACCTCTGCAGGAGACACTAAAACACTCAAAGGTAGGTCTCTGTGGGTCTCTGGGTCCTGGTGCACACAGGATTTTGTTTGAGCTCTCCAAGCATCTCTGGTGGGCATGTGGCTTGATTCTAAATGCTATTTCACTGCTCCTACTGTCTTATTGGGGCTTTTCTTTTGCCCTTGGACATGAGGTTAGGAAGCAGAAAATGTAGTCAGAGATGTTAAATCTAAACACATAAAGACTAAAATAAATATTATTTAGCAAAACAATTTAATTTTTCATAGACAGAAGGAAATTCTTACTGCATAAATCATAACTTTTTTGTTTGTTCTGTATTTTTGTCTCCCTTCCCATTCTATTTAACTGTGAGTTAGGATATCTTAAGGCAGAAGAACCAAAAGGGTATGCAGACATCCTAATGTCTTGGATGGATTTTCATTTCATTTCATTGGACTGATTCATACTATAACTATCCAGTTTGTGTTTTCCTACCTTTGAGCCTTCATCAGATCATGGCCTTTATACAGTTTTTAGAGATTTCATTTCCCATTTCCAATTTCTGCTTTAGTGCCTTTATAATGTCAGCACTTTTCTCAAAACTTATTATAGGTGCATAGACCCAGATGTAATTTAAGTCCATATTTCTATGATCTACTTAATAATTGCTAAACATACAAGAGCATTGGGAAGAATTTTACTAGAACAAAAGATAAAGATGGGCTTATTTACTTCATCTTATCTAATCAGTGTTCCTTTTCTCTCTATTTATCTCCAAGGCAAACCAATCAATATCACAGTTATACAAGTCTATGTCCCAACCAGTAATGCTGAAGAAGCTGAAGTTGAACGGATCTATGAAGACCTGAGACCTTTTAGAACTAATACCCAAAATAGATGACCTTTTCATTATAGGTGACTGGAACGCTAAAGTAAGAAGTCAAGAAACACCTGGAGTAATAGGCAAATTTGGCTTTGGAATGTGGAATGAAGCAGGGCAAAGGCTAATAGAGTTTTGCCAAGAAAATGCACTGGTCATAGCAAACACCCTCTTCCAACAACACAAGAGAAGACCCCACACATGGACATCACCAGATGGTCAACACTGAAATCAGATTGATTCTATTCTTTGCAGCCAAAGATGGAGAAGCTCTATACAGTCAACAAAAACAAGACCAGGAGCTGACTGTGGCTCAGGTCATGAACTCCTTATTACCAAATTCAGACTTAAACTGAAGAAAGTAGGGAAAACCACTAGACCATTCAGGTATGACCTAAATCAAATCGCTTATGATTATACAGTGGAAGTGAGAAATAGATTTAAGGGCCTAGATCTGATAGATAGAGTGCCTGATGAACTATGGAATGAGGTTCATGACATTGTATGGGAAACAGGGATCAAGACCATCCCTATGGAGAAGAAATGCAAAAAGCAAATGGCTATCTGGGGAAGCCTTAAAAATAGCTGTGAAAAGAAGAGAGGTGAAAAGCCAAGGAGAAAAGGAAAGATATAAGCATCTGAATGCAGAGTTCCACAGAATATCAAGAAGAGATAAGAAAGATTTCCTCAGCAATTAATGCAAAGAAATAGAGGAAAATAACAGAATGAGAAAGACTAGAGATCTCTTCAAGAAAATTAGAGATACCAGGGGAACATTTCATGCAAAGATGGGCTCAATAAAGGACAGAAATGGTATGGACCTAACAGAAGCAGAAGATATTAAGAAGAGGTGGCAAGAATACACAGAAGAACTGTACAAAAAGATCTTCATGACCCAGATAATCATGATGATGTGATCACTAATCTAGAGCCAGACATCCTGAAATGTGAAGTCAAGTGGGCTTTAGAAAGCATCACTACAAACAAAGCTAGTGGAGATGATATAATTCCAGTTGAGCTATATCAAATCCTGAAAGACAATGCTGTGACAGTGCTGCCTTCAATATGCCAGCAAACTTGGAAAACTCAGCAGTGGCCATAGAATTGGAAAAGGTCAACTTTCATTCCAATCCCAAAAAAGGCAATGCCAAAGAATGCTCAAACTACCACACAATTGCACTCATCTCACATGTTGGTAAAGTAATGATCAAAATTCTACAAACCAGTCTTCAGCAATACATGAACCGAGAACTTCCTAATGTTCAAGCTGGTTTTAGAAAAGGCAGAGGAACCAGAGATCAAATTGTGAACATCCATTGGATCATGGAAAAAGCAAGAAAGTTCCAGAAAAACATCTATTTCTGCTTAATTGACTATGCCAAAGCCTTTGACTATGTGGATCACAAGAAACTGTGGAAAATTCTTCAAGAGATGGGAATACCAGACCACCTAACCTGCCTCTTGAGAAATCTGTATGCAGGTCTGGAAGCAAAGTTAGAACTGGACATGGAACAACAGACTGGTTCCAAATAGGGAAAGGAGTATGTCAAGGCTGTATATTGTCATCCTGCTTATTTAACTTATATGCAAATTATATCATGAGAAATGCTGGACTGGAAGAAACACAAGCTGGAATCAAGATTGCCAGGAGAAATATCAATAACCTCCAATATGCAGATGTCACCACCCTTATGGCAGAAAGTGAAGAGGAACTAAAAAGCCTCTTGATGAAGGTGAAAGAGGAGAGCAAAAAGTTGGCTTAAAGCTCAACATTCAGAAAATGAAGATCATGGCATCTGGCCCCATCACTTCATGGGAAATAGATGGGGAAACAGTGGAAACAGTGTTAGACTTTACTTTATTGGGCTCCAAAATCAATGCCGATGGTGACTGTAGCCATTAAATTAAAAGACATTTACTCCTTGGAAGAAAAGTTATGACCAACCTAGATAGAATATTCAAAAGCAGATACATTACTTTGCCAACTACGGTCCATCTAGTCAAGACTATGGTTTTTCCTGTGATCATGTATGGATGTGAGAGTTGGACTGTGAAGAAGGCTGAGTAATGAAGAACTGAATGTTTTTGAGCTGTGGTGTTGGAGAAGATTCTTGAGAGTCCCTTGGACTGCAAGGAGATCCAACCAGTCCATTCTGAAGGAGATCAGCCCTGGGATTTCTTTGGAAGGAATGATGCTAAAGCTGAAACTCCAGTATTTTGGCCACATCATGAGAAGAGCTGACTCATTGGAAAAGACTCTGATGCTGGAAGGGATTAGGGGCAGGAGGAGAAGGGGACGACCAAGGATGAGATGGCTGGATGGCATCACGGACTCGATGGACATGAGTCTGAGTGAACTCTGGGAGTTGGTGATGGACAGGGAGGCCTGGCGTGCTGCGATTCATGGGGTCACAAAGAGTCGGACATGACTGAGCGAATAAACTGAACTGAACGGATGAAAAATAAAATGTGTTTTTAAATTGCAATATCACATATTTTTTTTGTATTTAGTCAGAAGTAAGTTCAATTCACTTTTGACTATGCATCACTTAAACTTTCTAAAATTTAATTAGTCCCAAGAAGCAATACACCACTGAAGCCCTGTAGAGGCACCTCTTTCTTTGAATTTGTCAACTTAAGAATAAGTGCATAGGAATGTTTAAGGCCAAAGCTTTCTGTCATAATGAAGTTTTGGATATAAAATTAGATCTCAGTCCTTTTACTCATCTCTATAATATAAATAAAGTCAGTAATTCTAGGTTGCACTGAATGAGGTGAAATATGGAAGGAATTTCATATAATCACTAAATCATTATATGACTGGCACTGTCATTGAAATTCCTTTTAATGCTGAAGCTACCTTTACAGCCAAAAGTTAAAACATTTGCCAATATCCATGCAAAATATTAATATGATCATCTTAGTCTTGCTGTCACCTGTCCTTGTCAAATTCTTTTAGTGCCCTGTGAACAATCTATGCTTGCTTTTCTCCTGTAAGCATCAGTTCAAGTTGACTTGTGTAGCTTCTTTGCCCCTGAAACCAGAACAATTCACTGCCCTGTAATGTAGCAACTTAAATATCATCTGTGATTGTCCTGTATCATGCCACTAATATTAGTTTATATATGTCTCTTCTTTGTATTGGTGACTTCATAGGGCAAGAACTATCCTGCTTATTTTTGCATATAAACATGAAATCCAGTGAAAATGCTAAAAATTACATATGAGTATAATGCTTCACTACTAATATCAGTAAACATTTTAAGCACCTAGAGTTCCAGGTATTATTCTAGGTGCTGGGGTATAGTAATTTACACAGGGATTGCTTTTAAATAGCTTTGCTTTCTTTTAGTGGGAGGAAAATACTTAACACAACAACACAGAAATACATTAGAATTAAAGATATTTTCAAATCATATAAAAAGAAAATAAACCAGTACATATCTCTCCTATAAATAGGTTATTTAAAGAAAAAATTCTCTGGGATGATATTTGAAATGAGTTCTAGATAATGAGAAAAAGCCAACCAACCATTTGTAAGTTCTGGGATAACATAGTCTGAGGCAGAGACAACCACTAGCAAAAAGATTGATTGAGATTTGACATTATTTCTTAGATTTGGAGGAATTAATTTTTGAAAGGTGATTAAAATTATATTTTTTTCAAAATTAATTATTTTTAATTCTCTAAATGAAATCTTCATAGATACACATCTTTAATAAGAGAGTGTATCAAGTAAGGGAAGTTCTCTTAAGGATACATTATACTTCTTATTGTCAAAAAGAATGTTAAATAGTAATTAACACACAGAGATTTGGCATTCATGATCTAAATTATGGTCAGTGGATCCAAAGACAGTAATAAAAAAATAGTGACAGTACATTTGAAGCAGTGATTCATTTAAAGCTTAGAAACAAGTAGTCAAAAAAGCCCTTAATTTGTTGTAATCTATGTAAAGTGACACAATAAAGCTGTGAAGAAGATAACGAAGAAAGGGGCATTCTTATAGATAATCAGAGATGTGCTATGGAGAGGAGGTAAAATTTTAGAATAGGATACAGAATTAAAACGTCCAATTACTACCTTGATAATGCAGTAAATGTTCTGAATGTCACCCCTATTTGAATTTGAAGGATGAAGGGTGGCATTCATATTGGAAATATGCACCCCTCACAGAGGTTAGTTGCATACATAGCTTTCAAATATTTGTTTAGATTTCTGCCTCTATATGTAGTCTTATCTTTCTGTTTTAAGTTCCTGAGGTAATTAGTATCACTTTTAACACTCTGCATTTCCCCCTTATGAATCCAAAGAATATATATCTGTGAACAGTTAAAATTCCCATAAAATGATGGAGATGAGGAAGAAGTCCAGTGTCTAGATGGCTCCTATAGTGAATAAACATTCTCTCAGTTAGTCAAGAAATTTCGTTTGATTAGAATACATGTATACTTGAGAACTGATGTAAGAATAAGAAAATATTGATCCCACAAGTTGCTGATAGGAGGAGAGAACAATGCAATCAGCTTTGTAATCTCCCTTTCTGGAATCAATTGTTTGGACACGTATTTTTCAATTAGGTGTCATGTTTTTGTTAAATATACTATGACTGAGTATTCTCAATTTCTCTTAATCAGAAAGTAAATAAATTGAATTATTAACTTGACACTTAAATACTAACTCACTTGCATTTACAAAGTACTATCAAATTGTAACGAGAGTGTTTTTATCACCATATCAAAAGTTAAGTTCCAAACCAACTTTGTCTACACTGTGTCTACCTGCTAGGAATACTTTCTCAAGAACATGGGCCATTTGTATACTTACCCATATTGTGGTCTCTAAATGAGCTAGACTTTAGAAAGGCATTGAGTCCATGATTAGTGAAAAAATTATTTATTTAAAAAAGAAAGTTAAAGGGATGAGGTTGTTACAGATCTAAGAATCTGAACTGGAAAGATTTTAAGTACATGAATAATAAAATATTTTTAGAGATGGGATGAAGGTGACAGAAAGAAGGACATGGAGCTTACTTCCTCTCACAAATACCTCAAAAATTCATCTGCCTGTGGAACAGGTCTCATAGAATGCATACTGAATCCTGGCAGATCTCATACAACAAAAGATGCAAGAAGGATCGCCACAAACTGGGTAAGATAAAGAAAATAAATGAATCAGGACTGGATTTGTATACCTGGGAGGGAGTTGTGATGGAGGAAAGATTCCTCCACCTTGTGAACTCCCTTCACAAGCTAGGAAATCTGCTTGGACAGATAAGGAGCTTCAGAGGCTCAGAGCAGATTACAGAAGCCAGCTTTCAGCAGGAAGAATATAGAGACTACCACAGATAGTCCTGGCCCCCTTTCTGTATTCTCCAACCTAAGATGCTCTTTGTGCCTGTGGGACATTTGAGTGGATTACTGGTGCTTCAGTGCCTAGAAGTGGGTCTATTTTAGCAGCAGTTGGCTTTATGTGCACAAATACATGGAGGTGGGGCTGGAGTCTGGACTGATTCCTGTAGCTCCCACAACGTGTCCTGGTCCGTGTCTGCAGTGGGTCCGGATGTTGGGCTTCAGCAGATATCTTCTGTTGGCTTTGTGAGGAAGTGCCTGAGGTACATCCAGGCCTATTGTCAGCATTCCCTCAGCTTAGGTGAGGCCAAGAACAGTGCCAACAACAGTGTACTGTATGTACAACACAACAGGTGATGGGTAGTTAACAATGTTTCAGAGCAGAGTTTCCAATGTGGATAGCTTCTGCAAAGGAATATTCAGAAGCTCCTCTTCCACTGGGAGCAAGTCAATCCTACCTACCTCACACTGCAGCTTAGAACTAAAGCCAGAGACTGCTACTTCAACAAACAAGGAGTAGACATTGCCCCAAACTGGACTGTAATAAACAGAGTAACAAAGAGGTCTTGCTCAACATTCACTATCCAGTGCAAGCTCTGATTACCACAACGCTGATCAGACCCACTCCTTGTCAAGAATATAAAGGCCAGCACACACAGGAGAACACACACTGTTTTCAAGTACACATGGAACATTCTCCAGAACAGACCACATTTTAGGAGACAAAACATGCATCAACAAATTTAAGAGGATAGCAATTCTCTCAAGTATCTTTTCTGACTACAACAGCATTAAAGTAGAAATCAATTACAAAATAGAAACAATAAAAATAAAAACAATTGCATGGAAACAAAATAATATACTACTTTAAAAAATGGGGAAGGAATGAAATCACAGAAGAAATTAAAATACTTTTAAACAAATGACAATGAAAATATAACTATACAAAATCTACAGGATGCAGCAAAAGCAGTCCTAAGAGGGAAGTTTATAGTCAGACAGGTCATTTTCAATAAGCAAGAGAAAAATCTCAGATAAACAATTTTACCTATCATTTAAACAATGAGGAAAAAATAAAAAGAAAAACAAAGTGTAAAGTCAGTAAAGGGCTTCCCAGATGGTATAGTGGCAAAGAATCTAATTGCCATTGTAGGAGATGCAAGAGACTTAGGTTTGATCTCTGGGTTGGGAAGACTCCTAGAGTAGGAAATGACAACCCACTTCAACATTCTAGCCCAGAAAATTCCATGGACAGAGAAGCCTGGTGGGCTACAGTCTATGAGGTCACAAAGAATCAGACATGCCTGAGTGTGCACACATACACACACACACACAAAAAGTCAGAAGAAAAAATAAAGATCTGAGAGGAAATAAACAAAGATAGAGATTAAAAAAGAATAGAAGAAATCAACAAAACCAAGAACTGTTTTTTGAAAGGATAAATTGATTTGGCAGACCTCTGGCCAGACTAACCAATAAGAACAGATAGACAACCCACATAAACAAAATAAATGAAGGAGGAGAAATAATGTCACAGAAATAACAAATAATAAAATAGAAATACAAAAATCCATAAGAGAATATTGCCAACAAATTGAACAACCTAGAAGAAACGGATAAGTTTCTAGAAACATACCACCCACCAAAACTAAATTTAAAAAAAATAATAATAATTAGAACAAGCTGATCACTGGAAGTAAAATATGATGTGTAAAAAAAAAAAAAAAAAACAAAACTCGATGAACATGAGTGTGAGTGAACTCCGGGAGATGGTGATAGATAGGGAAGCCTAGCGTGCTGCGATTCATGGGGTCAGACACGACTGAGCGACTGAACTGAACCGAACTGAACTGAATTAAACAAACAAACAAACAAACAAACAAAAAAACAGAACAGAAATTCCCTGGAAACTAAAATCAAAGACCAGATGGCTTCACTTGTGAGTTCTTCAAAACATACAAAAAGAACATATGCCAATCCTTTTCTAACTCTTCCAAAAGATTGAAGAGAAAGGAACACTCCCAAAATTAATCTATAAAGCCACCATTGCCCTTATAACAAAATTAGACAAAGACACTATAAAAAATAAAAATTACATTCAAATATCTTTAATGAATAATACACACAAATTCTTCAGCAAAATATTAACAAACCTAACCCAACAACACATAAAAAGGATTATATGCAATGAAAAAATAAGATTTATCACATGGTCACAAGGATGAATCAACAAAAAATCAGTGGGATAAATCACATCATCAAAAGAAAAGCAAAAGCACATAGTGTTCTCAATAGATGCAGACAAAGCATTCATGATAAAGTTCACATCAAAGTGAGTCTACAAGGAACATATCTAAGCAAATAAAAGCTACTTATGTCAAACCCACAATGAACATTTTACTCAATGGTAAAAAGTTGAAAATTGGAAGTGGTCAAACAGAGATGGCAAGGGTGAACATCGACATTCTAGGAATCAGCGAACAAAAATGGACTGGAATGGGTGAATTTAACTCACACGACCATTAATTCTACTACTGCAAGAAGAAATCCCTCAGAAGAAATGGAGTAGCCATCATGGTCGACAAAAGAGTCCAAAATGCAGTACTTGGATGCAATCTCAAAAATGACAGAATGAAACTTGTTCGTTTCCAAGGCAAACCATTCAATGTCACAGTTATCCAAGTCTATGCCCCAGCCAGTAATGCTGAAGAAGCTGAAGTGGAATGGTTTTATGAAGACTTACAAGACCTTTTAGAACTAACACCAAAAAAAGATGTCCTTTTTCATTATAGGGGACTGGAATGCTAAAGTACGAAGTCAAGAAACACCTGGAGTAACAGGCAAATTTGGCCTTGGAATATGGAATGAAGCAGTACAAAGACTAATAGAGTTTTGCCAAGAAAATGCACTGGTCATAGTAAACACCCTCCTCCAACAACACAAGAGAAGACCATACACATGGACATCACCAGATGGTCAACACCGAATCAGATTGATTCTATTCTTTGCAGCCAAAGATGGAGAAGCTCTATACAGTCAACAAAAACAAGACCAAGAGCTAACTGTGGCTCAGATTATGAACTCCTTATTACCAAATTCAGACTCAAACTGAAGACAGCAGGGAAACCAGCTAGAACATTCAGGTATGACCTAAATCAAATCCCTTATGATTATACAGTGGAAGTGAGAAATACATTTAAGGGCCTAGATCTGATAGATAGAGTGCCTGATGAACTATGGAATGAGATTCATGACATTGTATGGGAGACAGAGATCAAGATCATCCTCATGGAAAAGAAATGCAAAAAAGCAAAATGGCTGGGGAGGCCTTACAAATAGCTGTGAAAAGAAGAGAGGTGAAAAGCCAAGGAGAAAAGGAAAGATATAAGCATCTGAATGCAGAGTTCCAAAGAATAGCAAGTGAGATAAGAAAGCCTTCTTCAGCAATCAATGCAAAAATAGAGGAAAAGAACAGAATGGGAAAGACTAGAGATCTCTTCAAGAAAATTAGAGATACCAAGGGAACATTTCATGCAAAGATGGTCTCGATAAAGGGCAGAAATGGTATGGACCTAACAAAAGCAGAAGCTATTAAGAAGACGTGGTAAGAATACATGGAAGAACTGTACAGAAAATATCTTCACGATCCAGATAATCATGATGATGTGATCACTAATCTAGAGTCAGACATCTTGGAATGTGAAGTCAAGTGGGCCTTAGAAAGCATCACTATGAACAAAGCTAGTGGAGGTGATGGAATTCCAGTTGAGCTGTTTCAAATCCTGAAAGACGATGCTGTGAAAGGGCTGCACTTGATAGGCCAACAAATTTGGAAAACTCAGCAGTGGCCACAGGACTGGAAAAAGTCAGTTTTCATTCCAATCCCAAAGAAAGGCAATGCCAAAGAATGCTCAAACTACCGCACAATTGCACTCATCTCACATGCTAGTAAAGTAATGCTCAAAATTCTCCAAGCCAGGTTTCAGCAATACATGAACCATGAACTCCCTGATGGTCAAGTTGGTTTTAGAAAAGGCAGAGAAACCAGAGATCAAATTGCCAGCATCCACTGGATCATGGAAAAAGCAAGAGAGTTCTAGAAAAATTTATATTTCTGCTTCATTGACTATGCCAAAGCCTTTGACTGTGTGGATCACAATAAACTGTGGAAAATTCTGAAAGAGATGGGAATACCAGACTACTTAACATGCCTCTTGAGAAATCTCTATGCCTGAAACAACAGACTGGTTCCAAATTAAAAAAAGGAGTACATCAAGGCTGTATATTGTCACCCTGCTTATTTAACTTCTATGCAGAGTACATCATGAAAAATGCTGGACTGGAAGAAACACAAGCTGGAATCAAGATTGCCTGGAGAAATATCAATAACCTCAGATATGCAGATGACACCACCCTTATGGCAGAAAGTGAAGAGGAGCTAAAAAGCTTCTTAATGAAAGTGAAAGAGGAGAGTGAAAAAGTTGGCTTAAAGCTCAACTTCAGAAAACAAAGATCATGGCATTCGGTCCCATCACTTCATGGGAAATAGATGGAGAAACAGTGGAAACAGTGTCAGACTTTATTTTCTTGGGCTCCAAAATCACAGCAGATGGTGACTGCAGCCATGAAATTAGAAGACACTTACTCCTTGGAAGAAAAGTTATGACCAACCTAGGTAGTATATTCAAAAGCAGAGACATTACTTTGCCGACTAAGATCCATCTAGTCAAGGCTATGGTTTTTCCTGTGGTCATGTATGGATGTGAGAGTTGGACTGTGAAGAAGGCTGAGTGCTAATGAATTGATGCTTTTGAACTGTGGTGTTGGAGAAGATTCTTGAGAGTCCCTTGGACTGCAAGGAGATCCAACCAGTCCATTCTGAAGGAGATCAGCCCTGGGATTTCTTTGGAAGGAATGATGCTGAAGCTGAAGCTCCAGTACTTTGGCCACCTCATGCGAAGAGCTGACTCATTGGAAAAGACTCTGATGCTGGGAGGGATTGGGGGCAGGAGGAGAAGGGGACGACCAAGGATGAGATGGCTGGATGGCATCACTGACTCCATGGACGTGAGTCTGAGTGAACTCCGAGAGATGGTGATGAACAGGGAGGCCTGGCATGCTGTGATTCATTGGGTCACAAAGAGTTCGGACACGACTGAGCGACTGAACTGAACTGAACTGAAAAAGTTGAAAGCCTTCCACTATAGTCTGGAAAAAAGGCTACTCACACTTACCACTTCTATTCAGTATAGTACTGGAAGTCCTAGCCATAGCAATCAAAGGAAAAATAAATAAAAGGTATCCACATCAGAAGGGAAGAGGTAAAATTGTCATTATATACAAATGACATTGCACTATATAAAGAAAACCCTAAGGACTCCTGAAAAACAAAATCCCCCAAAACCACCAGAACTGACAAATGAATTCAGTAAGGTAGCAGGATTTAAGATTTACATACAGAAATCTCTTGCATTTATTTACACTAACAATGAAATACCATAAAGGGAAAGTAAACACACACACACACACACACACACACTTTTAAAAGCACATCCCAATAACCCTAAAAATTTAGATATAAACTTGGTCAAGTAGGTAAAAATGTATATGCCTACCAGAACTAGTAAATATTGATAAAGGAAACTGAAGATGATTTAAAGAAATGGAAAGATATCCCATGCTCTTTGATTGGAATAATTAAAAATACTATTTTTTTATTAGCATATAGTTTTTACAATGTTGTATTAGTTTTTGTTACAAAGCAAAGTGGTCCATATCTGAGCAAAACTGAGTGGTTCAGAAACAAGCAAACACTGTAAATCACTATATTTCAACATAAAATAAATAAAATTAAATAAACTATGTTAAAATTTAAAAATGTCACTATAGTTTTTTTTTACTCTTCTTGTCATTTTAACAAAAGATCTTTCTAAAATTGGTGCAATAGAAACCTTTTGCATTTCTGTTTTGCAGTAAATATTTTGGACATTCTGTGGATGGTATTATGTCATGCTACATTTTGCTATTTTACTTACAATTGTGTATTTCTATGACAGTTCTGTGTCTTTAACAGCCTGTGTGTGTGTTCATGTATATGCAAGAATACAAGAAGTAAAAACTTTATGAACCAAAAGACTAATATGTCTTTTAAACAGGCCACCAACATTTTGATTTATGTTAAATTATGTTTTTGAAGCTAGAGCCATTATGAAAATAAAACAAATTGAGAATCACAATAAAGACCTGTAAAGAAACTAACTTTCAGAGAGACATTTACTAGGGAGGGATAAAAACAACGTGAAATATTAAAACATGTAATGTATTTTGAATTTATATAATTGAAACATTGTCAAAATGTATCAGTGAACTCATGCGTTTATACATTACAGGACTGTTAGAAAAAGAGTTGTTTTTCTAAGTACATTTATCTTCTATTGTATGGTGTGAGGAGCACAGATTCTGGAATCAACTGGTGGTATATGAATCCCAATTCTATTTCATGCCAGTATTGTTTCTTGGAAAATGCACTGAAATGTTCTGTCAGAATCACAGCATCTCTTAAATGAAGCTGGTTAGTAAAATCTTTGTTGTTTTCAGTCACTCAGTCATGTCCAACTCTTTGCGATCCCACGGACTGCAGCACACCAGAATTCCCTGTCCTTTGCTATCTCCTGATGTTTGTTCAAACTTATGTCCATTGAATCAGTGATGCTGTCCAACCATCTCATCCTCTTTTGCCCCTTTCTCCTCCTCCCCTCTATCTTTTCCAGCACCAAGGTTTTTTCCAACGAGCTGTCTCTTCGCATCAGATGGCCAAAGTATTGGAGCTTCAGCTTCAGCATCAGTCCTTCCACTGACTACTCAGGACTGATTTCTTTAGAATTGTCTGGTTTGATCTCCTTGCTGCCCAAGGAACTCTCAAGAGTCTTCTTCAGCACCACAGTTTGAAACTGTCAATTGTTATTCACTCAAACTTCTTTATGTTCCAACTGTCACATCCATACATGACTACTGGAAAAAATGTATATATGACTATACAGACTTGTCAACAAAGTGATGCATATGGATTTTTAATATGCTGTCTAGGTCCATCATAGCTTTTCTTCTAAGGGACAGGTGACTTTTACTTTCATGGCTACAGTCAGCATCTGCAGTGATTTTGGAACCCAAGTAAATAAAATCTATCACTGTTTCTGTTTTGTCCACATCTATTTGCCATGAAGCGATGGGACTGGATGCCATGATCTTTGTTTCCTGAATGCTGAGTTTTAAGATAACTTTTTCACTCTCCCCTCTCACCTTCAAGAGGTTCTTTAGTTCCTCTTTGCAAATATAGTTCATTGAATATTGAATAGTTTCTTGAATTCTTGGAATTCCTTAAAATAGAGCAAAGCAATTGATAAGCAGTACTCTTGGTATTACTTTTTATTTTCTGTATCAAGTATCTAAAATATCTGTAACCTAGTAATTAAAGTAATTATAAATACATTCCCTTTAAGGACACTATTTTTGTACTCAATATTTTAAATTTGGAACAGATGAAGCAAAGTTGCAGTCTTCTATATCTGAAGAGAATAGTTTTTAATATACTGCATGCTAAGTGAGTAGTATGGCGAAAAGGGAGAATCTAATGCATAGGGTGTAAAAATTACAATTAGCTTTAAGAAATTTCTTTATGAAATAAGTGAATTAGGCAATTATGAACTAGCAAACATGTCACTTTCACTTTCACTCTATCAGATGCCATGAAATTTAAAGAACTATCTGTTAGTAATGATTTAATTCCGTCTTCAAAACAGTAGGGTTCTGCTCAGTTCAGTTCAGTCTCTCAGTCGTGTCCAACTCTTTGTGACCCCATCAACTACAGCATGTCAGGCCTCCCTGTTCACCACTAACTCCTGGAGTCCACCCAAACCCATGTCCATTGAGTCGGTGATGCCATCCAACCATCTTATCTCCTGTCATCTCCTTCTCCTCCTGCCCTCAATCTTTCCCAGCATCAGGTCTTTTCCAATGAATAAGCTCTTCACATCAGGTGGTCAAAGTACTACAGTTTCAGCTTCAACATCAGCCCTTCCAATGAACCCATAGTTTTTTCCATATTGACATTATAATTCCTTGAGCAATAACTAAACCACAGTGATTGATGTATAGTACAATGAACATAGCAATATTTTGCTATAATTATGTAACATGATAAATACTGCTACAACGGCAATCACATTACAAATATAAATGTATCAAAGTAACATGTACATTTTAAATGTATATGTTTATTACATACAACAAATTTAGTATATTTTAAATATATTTAGTGAAAGAGGTAAAAAGGGAAAAAAGATAACATTATGAGAAATCTTTGAGTTCTGTATTACAGAATTTCTTTGGACCAGACAGAATTATCACTGGGTATATTGAACACCTACTGTTTGTACAAATTATTTTGTATAAATTACTGTGGAAAATTAATTACTGTATTTAAATATTGATTTATTAGACATCCTATTATTTCCATTGCTGTGAAAAAGATTCCTATCCTAGTTGTGGAGATAATGGGACACATGACAACCAGCACTAAACAGATGAGATTGACAGCAGTTTATTAGGCCAAATAATCAAGTTAAAGAAAGTTGCAGGCTATAGGATCAATACACAAAAATCAATTGTATTTCTATCAACTTTCAATGAATAATCTGAAAGTGAAATTAAGAAAACTCCATTTACAATAGCATCAACATAAATAAAATATATCTGAATAAATCTACAAAGTACATAACTAGTACTCTGAAAACTACAAGACATTGTTGGGATAATTTTAAGAAAATAAAGAATAACTAGAAAAATACCCCATATTCATGAATTGGAAGACTGAATATTTTTATGATGACAGCACTTCTTCAAAATGATCCACACATTCAGAGCAGTCCTTAGCAGAATGTCAGCTGACATCTCTGTAATTGATTCTTTAATCCAGATAGATTTGGAAGGAATCCAAAATAATGAAAACAATCTTGAAGAAGAACAAAGTAGGAGGAGACACAATTAATATCAAAACACACTACAAAGCAACAGTAACAAGACTGGCATGTGACTGGACATAATGAAATAGAATTGGGAGTCCAAAATAAACCCTGTGTTTGTGGTCACTAACATTAGACAAGATCAACCTTAAGCTGTAGTGTTTTCAAAAAATCATACTGGTTAAACTGGAGAGCCAGATACAAAAGAATGAAATTTGACCCTTCAGTTCAGTTCAATCCCTCAGTCGTGTCCGACTCTTTGCGACCCCATGAATCGCAGCACATCAGGCCTCCCTGTTCATCACCATCTCTCAGAGTTTACTCAGACTCACGTCCGTTGAGTCCATGATGCCATCCAGCCATCTCATCCTCGGTTGTCCCCTACTCCTCCTGCCCCCAATCCCTCCTAGCATCAGAGTCTTTTCCAGTGAGTCAACTCTTCGCATGAGGTGGCCAAAGTACTGGAGCTTCAGCTTCAACATCATTCCTTCCAAAGAAATCCCAGGGCTGATCTCCTTCAGAATGGAATGGCTGGATATCCTTGCAGTCCGAGGGACTCTCAAGTGTCTTCTCCAGCACCACAGTTCAAAAGCATCAATTCTTCGTCACTCAGCCTTCTTCATAGTCCAACTCTCACATCCATACATGACCACTGGGAAAACCATAGCCTTGACTAGATGGACCTTAGTCGGCAAAGTAATGTCTCTGCTTTTGAATATACTATCTAGGTTGGTCATAACTTTTCTTAAACCTAAACTGGAGAGCCAGATACAAAAGAATGAAATTTGACCCTTACTTCATACCATATACAAAATTAAGGTGAATCAAAAGTCAAAATACAGCAACTAAAACTATTAAAAAAAATTTTAAGCGAGGTTTGTGGAAACTTACATCTAGAGCTGCTGAAGATCTTCTGAATCTTCCCAGGAGGCCAGGTGAGGATGGGGCCCAGGAAGCTTGGATGGCAAATAAAATCAGCCTCTTGGAAAAAATTTTTAAAATAATAATAAAATAAAATAAAATAGTTAAAGGTAAAAACATAAGGTTAAATTGTCATAGCCTCAGATTTTGTACTAAAACTTTAGATATGACAACCAAAGTATGAGCAACAAAAGAAAACAACAACAACAACAACTTGGAATATGTATGCTTATCAAAATTTAGAACTTTTCTGCTTGAAAGGATACTATCAAAAAGGTAAATATAACCCACAAAATGGGCAAAAATATTTGTAACTTATATCTGTAAAGAACTAATATCACTACTATAAAAAGAATGCTTACAATTCAACAAGAAAAAGACAACCCAATTAAAAATAAGTGATAGATTTGAAAAGATATCTCTTTGAAGAATACATATGAATGGCAGTAAGCACAGTGAAAAAGCTAGTTTAAAGTGAGCATTCAGAAAACCAAAATTATGGCATCTAATACCATCATTTCATGTCAAATAGAAGGGGAAAACTAGAAGCAGTGACAGATTTTACTTTCTTGAGCTCCAAAATCACTGTGGACACTGACTGCATACACAAAATTAAAAGACACTTGATCCTTGGGGAAAAAGTTATGACAAATCTAGACAGTATTATAAAAAGTAGAAACATCACTTTGCTGACAAAAAATCTGTACAAAAATCTGCTGACAAAACTTTATGTTGTTTTGTTTTTCCCAGTAGTCATGTATGGATATGAGAGTTGCCATAAAGAAGGCTGAAAGCCAAAGAATTGATAGTTTTGAACTGTGGTGCTGAAGAAGACTCTTGAGAGTCCCTTAGATAACAAGGATATCAAACCACTCAATCTGAGAAAAAAAAAATCAGTCCTGAATGTTCATTGGAAGGACTGATGCTGAAGCGGAAACTCTAATACTTTGGTCACCTGAAGTGAAGAGTTGACTAATTGGAAAAGACCCTGATGCTGAGAAAGATTGAAGGAAAAAGGAGAAAGGGGGATAACAGAGGATGAGATGGTTGGATGGCATCACCAACTCAATGGAAATGAGTTTGAGCAAACTCTGGGGAATAGTGAAGAACAGGTAGGACTTGCATGTTGCAGAACATGTGGTCACAAAGATTCAGACACAATTTGGCGACTGAACAACAATAGGCATAAAGAATAGATATTCAGCTTCATTAGTGGATTCTCATTGTTTCTCACTGAATGAGAAACCAGTTCATACCCATTTAAGTGTTGTATCTGATAATGATTATTGGTGAGGGTGTCAAGAATGTAAATGCTCATAATTCTGGTGAGAATTTAAAATAGTGAAGTGACTTCAGAAGATAATTTAGAAGTTCTTCGATTGGCTAAACATTCAGTTGCTGCAAGACTCCGCAAGTGTTACTATTTTCCTAAATCTATATCCAAGAAAAATTAAAATATATATCCACATATAAACTTATGCATGGATATCTATAGCATTAATATATGCTATAGGTATATATAATATCCATAAGATGGAGTCAGCTTATTGCCCATCATCTGATGAATGGGTATACATTCTATGACATTTCCATAATATGGAATATTATCCTTTCATTAAAAGAATGAAATACTTTATAGTCTATAACAGAAATAAACACTTTAAACATTATAGTAAGTGAAATAAGTCATTTGTAAAGAGCATGTTATAATTTCATTTGTATGAAATATTGAAAATAGACAAATCTGTAGTCAGAATTATATTTGTAGTTGCGTAAGACTAGAGTTGGAAATGGAGAGGCAGGATTTGATAGCTAAAGGCAAACCCCTTTATTTAAGTTGATAGCTAGAGGTTTATTTCTAGTAGAAAAAAATGTTCTAAAATTATACTATGGTCAGTATTTCACATAGCTGAATGCAAACTAAAAACAAAACAAAACAGCCTACAGCATTTATTCAGTTTATATGGGTGGATTATTCATATATTGATTATACCTTCAAAAAAATTGTTAAAATGAACACATGGAAATATGATAGGATATACATTCAATCTTGGAGAGATAAAAATTATATTTTCTGAAACAAGAAGCACTATTTACAATAGCTGGAACATGGAAGCAGTCTAGATGTCCATCAACAGATGAATGAATAAAGAAGTTGTGGTACATATACACAATGGAATATTACTCAGTCATAAAAAGGAATGCATTTGAGTCAGTTCTCATAAGGTGGATGAACCTAGAGCTTATTTTACAGAGAAAGATAAATATCGTATTCTAACATGTATATATGAAATATAGGAAAAATGATAATGAAGAATTTATTTATAGGGCAGCAATGGAGAAACAGACATAGAAAACTGACTTATGGATGGACATGGGGATAGGAGAGGCGAGGGTGAGATGTATAGAAAGAGTAATATGGAAACTTACTTACCATTTGTAAAATAGACAGCCAACTGGAATTTGCTGTATGACTCAGGAAACTCAAATAGGGGCTCTGTATCAACTTAGAAGAGTGGGATGGGGAGGGAGGTGGAAGGGAGGGGATATATGTATACCTATGGCTGACTCATGTTGAAGTTTTACAGAAAACATCAAAATTCTGTAAAGCAATTATTCTTCAAATAAAAAATAAATAAATTAAAAAGTACTAATCAGAACATAAATAAATTGAAAAGAATAAAGAAAAGCAAGTAGGAAAGGAAAGAAGGAAGGACCCAAAGACGGATGGATATTAGAAATGATAAAAATGTAGTGATGCATCCATAAATAGATACATACATAATTGTATAAAAACATTTGTTGGGTCAGAAAGCAAGAGGGTTCCAGAAAAAAAAAAAAATCTACCTCTGTTTCACTGACCATTCTAAAGCCTTTGTGTAAATCACAACAAACTTCAATAAACTGCCATGAAGAGATGTGAGTATAAAACCACCTTACTGATGTCCTGAGAAAACTGTATGTGGGTTGAGAAGCAACAGTTAGAACCAAACATGGAATAACAGACTGGTCCAAAGTTGGGAAAGGAGTATTTCAAGGCTGGATATTGTCACCCTGTTTATTTAACTTCTATGCAGACTACATCATGAGAAATGCTGGGCTAGATGAATCACAAGGTGTAATCAAGATTTCCAGGAGAAATATCAATAATCTCAGATATGCAGATGATACCACTCTAATGTCAGAAATTGAAGAGCAACTAAAGAGCCTTTTGATGAGGATGAAAGAGGAGAGTGAAAAAGCTGGCTTGGAACTCAACATGAAATAAACTAAGATCATGGGATCTGGTCCATTATTGCATGGAAAATAGAAGGGGAAAAAGTGGAAACAGTGGCAGATTTTATTTTCTTGGGCTTCAAAATCACTATGGATGGTGATTAGAGCCATGAAATTATAAGACACTTATTCCTTGGAAGGAACGTTATGACAAACAAGGCAGCATATTAGAAAGCAGAAACATCACTTTGCTGACAAAGGTCTGTATAGTCAAAGCTATTGTTTTTCTAGTAGTCATGTATAGATGTGAGAGTTGGACTATAAAGAAGGCTGAGGAACAAAGAATTGATGTCTTCAAGTGGTGGTGTTTTAGAAGACTCTTGAGAGTCCCTAGGGCTGCAAGATCAAACCAGTCAAGCATAAAGGAAATCAACTGTGAGTATTCATTGAAAGGACCGATTATGAAGCTTAAGCTCCAATACTTTGGCCATCTGATATAAACAGTCAACTCATTAAAAAGCCCCTGATGCTGGAAAAGATTGAAAGTAAAAGGAGAAGGAGATGATAGAGGATGAGATGGTGAGATAGCATCACTGACTTGGTTGACATGAATCTGAGCGAACTTTGAGAGATAGTGGAGGACAAAGGAGCTACAATCCACGGGGCTGCAAAGAATCTGACATGATTTAGTGACTGAACAACAATGTGAAGATAAGAGTAAATAAGTTGGCATGGGAGAAATGGAAATATAAGATTCTTATACATTTCATGAAGTGATATAATATTACTAGTAAATAGATTAAACAAATTTTAAGGTATATACAATGTATCCTAAAACAGTGAAAAAGCTAAAGTAATAAAACAAAAAAATATAGTAGATAAGACAAAAAGGAAGCAAAAATTGAAATATAAATATCTATTAATTGAAAGAAGGCAGAAAATTAAAGAAAAGTGGAAGAAAAAAGTTAATAAGTAGAAAAGGAAAGCAAAATGGAAGATTTTTAATTCAATGGTGCTATTGTTAAAACGGAAAGCAGATACCACATTTTGGATAATGGACAGAGTGCACATACACATAGTTTAATTTAAACTACTCTATTGTTTCTGTTCAGGATGTTTCATCTTGAAGTAATGCATATTTTCAGAGCCAATCAGAGATAAAATATGTTAACTGAACTTAGAATCTAGTGTCATATAGAAAAAAGATCATTGTTGGTATGTCTCCAGAAGTGACAGTGTTTATATGACATTGACTCAGGTATAGTCAGTTCAGTTCAGGTCAGTCACTCAGTCATGTCTGACTGTTGGCAACCTCATGAACTACAGCACGCCAGGCCTCCATGTCCATCATGAACTCCCTGAGTCTACTCAAACTCATGCCCATCGAGTCAAAGATGCCATCCAGTCATCTCATCCTCTGTCCTCCACTTCTCCTCCTGCCCTCAATCCCTCCCAGCATCAGGGTCTTTTCCAATGAGTCAGCTCTTCACATGAGGTGGCCAGAGTATCGGAGTTTCAGCTTTCACATCAGTCCATCCAATGAACACACAGGGCTGATCGTTAGGATGAACTGGTTGGATCTCCTTGCATTCCAAGGGATTCTCAAGAGTCTTCTCCAACACCACAATTCAAAAGCATCAATTATACTGTGCTCATCTTTCTTCACAGTCCAACTCACATCCATCCAGGACCACTGGAAAAATCATAGCCTTGACTAGACGGACCTTTGTTGGCAAAGTAATGTCTTTGCTTTTCAATATGCTATCTAGATTGGTCATAACTTTCCTTCCAAGGAGCAAGAATCTGTTAATTTCATGGCTGCAGTAACCATCTGCAGTGATTTTGGAGCCCCTCAAATAATGTCTGACACCGTTTCCACTGTTTTCCCATCTATTTGCCATGAAGTGATGCGACCAGATGCCATGATCTTCATTTTCTGAATGTTGAGCTTTAAGCCAACTTTTTCACTCTCCTCTTTCACTTTCATCAAGAGGATTTTTAGTTCTTCTTCACTTTCTGCCAGAAGAGTGGTGTCATCTGCATATCTGAGGTTATTGATATTTCTCCTGGCAACCTTGATTCTAGCTTGTGCTTCTTCCAGTCCAGCATTTCTCATGAAGTGCTCTGCAAGTAAGTTAAATAAGCAGGATGACAATATACAGCCTTGACGTACTACTTTTCCTATTTGCAACCAGTCTGTTGTTGCATGTTCAGTACTGACTGTTGCTTCCTGAACTGCATATAGGTTTCTCAAGAGGCAAGTCAGGTGGTCTGGCATTCCCATCTCTTTCAGAATTTTCCACAGTTTACTGTGATCCACACAGTCAAAGGCTTTTGCAAGGTCAATAAAGCAGAAATAGATGGTTTTCTGGAATTCTCTTGCTTTTTCCATTATCCACTGAATGTTGGCAATTTGATCTCTGGTTCCTCTGCCTTTTCTAAAACCAGCTTGAACATCAGGAAGTTCACAGTTCACGTATTGCTGAAGCCTTGCTTGGAGAACTTTGAGCATTACTTTACCAGCATGTGAGATGAGTGCAATTGTGCGGTAGTTTGAGCATTCTTTGGCATTGCCTTTCTTTGGGATTGGAATGAAAACTGACCTTTTCCAGTCCTGTGGCCACTGCTGAGTTTTCCAAATTTGTTGGCATATTGACTGCAGCCCTTTCACAGCATCATCTTTCAGAATTTGAAATAGCTCCACTGGAATTCCATCACCTCCACTAGCTTTGTTCGTAGTGATGCTGTCTAAGGCCCACTTGACTTCACATTCCAGGATGTCTGGCTCTAGGTGAGTGATCACACCCTCGTGGTTATCTAGGTTGTGAAGATCTTTTTTGTACAGTTCTTCTGTGTATTCTTGCCACCTCTTCTTAATATTTTCTGCTTCTGTTAGATCCATGCTATCCTTTATCGAGCCCATCTTTGTATGAAATGTTCTCTTGGTATCTCTAATTTCCTGAAGAAATCTCTAGTCCTTCCCATTCTGTTGTTTTCCTCTATTTCTTTACATTGATCATTGAGGAAGGCTTTCTTATCTCTCCTTGTTATTCTTTGGAACTCTGCATTCAGATTCTTATATCTTTCCTTTTCCCCTTTGCTTTTCACTTGTCTTCTTTTCAGAGCTATTTGTAAGTCTTCCTCAGACAGCCATTTTGCTTTTATGCATTTTTTTTCCTTGATGGTCTTGATTCCTGTCTCTTTTGCATTGTCATGAATCTCAGTCCATAGTTCATCAGCAACTCTGTCTATCAGATCTAGTCCTTTAAATCTATTTCTCACTCCCACTGTATAATCATAAGGGATTTGATTTAAGTCATATCTGAATGGTCTAATTGTTTTCCCTCCTTTCTTCAATTTAAGTCTGAATTTGGCAATAAGGAGTTCATGATCTGAGTCACAGTCAGCTCCCAGTCTTGTTTTTGTTGACTGTATAGACCTTCTCCATCTTTGGCTGCAAAGAATATAATCAATTTGATTTCAGTGTTGGCCATCTGGTGATGTCCATGTTTAGAGTCTTCCTTTCTGTTTTTGGAAGAGGGTGTTTGCTTGACCAGTGCGTTCTCCTGTCAATGCTCTATTAGCCTTTGCCCTGCTTCATTCCGCATTCCAAGTCCAAATTTGCCTGTTACTCCAGGTGTTTCTTGACTTCCTACTTTTGCATTCACGTCTCCTATAATGAAAAGGACATCTTTTTTGGGTGTTAGTTCTAAAAGGTCTTGTAGGTCTTCATAGAACCATTCAACTTCAGCTTCTTCAGTGTTACTGGTTGGGGCATAGGCTTGGATTACCATGATATTGAGTGGTTTGTCTTGGAAATGAACAGAGATCATTCTGTCATTGTTGAGACTGCATCCAAGTATTACATTTTGGACTCTTTTGTTAACCCTGATGACTACTGCATTTCTTCTAAAGGATTCCTGCCCCCAGTAGTTCAGTTCAGTTCAATTCAGTTCAGTCTCTCAGTCGTGTTAGACTCTTTGTGACCCATGAATCGCAGCACGCCAGGCCTCCCTGTTCATCACTCAGCGTTCACTCAGCCTCATGTCCATCGAGTCCGTGATGCCATCCAGCCATCTCATCCTCAGTCGTCCCCTTCTCCCCCAGCCCCCAATCTCTCCCAGCATCAGAGTCTTTTCCAATGAGTCAATTCTTTGCATGAGGTGGCCAAAGTACTGGAGTCTCAGCTTTAGCATCATTCCTTCCAAAAAATCCCAGGGTTGCTCTCCTTCAGAATGGACTGGTTGGATCTCCTTGCAGTCCAAGGGACTCTCAAAAGTCTTTTCCAACACCACAGTTCAAAAGCATAGTCCATTTTAGTTCGCTGATTCCTAGAATGTCGATGCTCACTCTTGCCATCTCCTATTTGACTACTTCCAATTTGCCTTGATTCATGGACCTAAGATTCCAGGTTCTGATGAAATATTGCTCTCTACAGCATCGGGCCTTGCTTCTATCACCAGTCACATCCACAGATGGATACTGTTTTTGCTTTGGCTCCATCCTTACTTTCTTCCTTCCTGGAGTTATTTATCCACTGATCTCCAGTAGCATGTTGGGCACCTACCGACCTGGGGAGTTCCTCTTTCAGTATCCTATCATTTTGCCTTTTCATACTGTTCATGGGGTTCTCAAGGCATGAATAGTGAAGTGGTTTGCCATTTCCTTCTCCAGTGGACCACATTCTATCAGACCTTTCCACCATGATCTGTCTGTCTTGGGTGGCCCCACATGGTATGGCTTAGTTTTATTGAGTTAGACAAGGTTGTGGTCTGTGTGATCTATCTGGCCTGTTTTCTGTGATTATGGTTTCAGTGTGTCTGCCCTCTGATGCCATCTTGCAAAACCTCCTGTCTTACTTGGGTTTCTCTTACCTTGGACGTCGGGTATCTCTTCAGGGCTGCTCCAGCAAAGTGCAGCCTCTGATCCTCACCTTTGCATAATAGGTGTCGAGTACCATTTCGAGTTTCAAGAGGGAATGTGGGATTTCTCTCGAGACGTTGCAGTGGGAAAGGGCCTCATCTCGAGTTGAAGGGAGAATCCCGTGGTTTTCCTTGAGGCTTGGTGGGAGGTTTGGGGACAAGGGATATCTCCTCAGGGCCACCCTTCCTGACCTTGAACGTGGTGTAGCTCCTCTCTACCCTCCTGCACACGCGCAGCTGCCGCTCTTTGGATGTGGGGGTATAGTAGAATATACCCCCTAGGTATAGCTCTGCTACTGCTGCTGCTAGTCGCTGCAGTCATGTCCGACTCTGTGTGACCCCATAGATGGCAGCCCACCAGGCTCCCCAGGTATAGTAGCCCTATGTAAATAGTTTCAGTGTGTCTTTCCTCATTGATTTTTACTATAAGTTGATTTTAAAGTCTATTTACTTGATTATATGAATTAGTTGATACTCTTTAACAGTAGTGATTATTGACTGGTGAGATCAAAAATTGTTATTTTAAAATCAAAAAATAAATAAATAAAATAAAATAAAATGACACACATAGTTAATGCCTAGATAAAAATTGTTATTTTTAGTGCAAGGAGCAGAAACTTATTCTAGTTAACTTAAGCAGTAAAATTGTATAAAATATTTTGCATTCTGAAAGTAGAACTAAATAATCATAAAAAGAAACAATAATGAAAAAGACAATTCTTTCAGTTAATAGAAATATGAGGAAAATATATGAGTAATGGAATTGAATCAATGGGAATGTTTCAGATGATGAGCTATTCAACTTCCATGTCTAGAATGTAAAAAGTAAAGGTCCAAGTAAGGCTACAACTATTAAACAGGGCTTTGGAGGAATAAGAGGTATTTTCTCTTGGCTAGAGAATAATCTGTGTAAGCCTTTAGATGATTAAACAGTAGTGAATGCGAGGTTATAAATAAGTCTTTTCCTGACTGTAAAAAGAAACTGCATTTCTCTTTGATTCCTTGTCAGATTGTGTACTTGAGCAGTTACACTGTTACTCACACCATTTGTTCATAAAAATTTCCATGTCTGCATAATACTCCAATTTTAAGACTTAAACCTTTTGTTTTGGTTTTAATCTTATCAGTCTCTTCAGTAAAATTTTTTATTTTAGTATATTTAATGCTGTCTGGATTTTTCACTTTAAGAATTCTGTTTTCTTGTCCTTGATCTAGTTCCTTTTTAAAAAAGAATTTTATTTTTATTGATGAGTTTGGTTATGTGGCCGTTGTGAGATTAACTTCTTTTTAAACTATATATATGTATATATAATATATACCTCACCCTCCAATATTTATTCATGCTCCCCTCACTTTCACTCCCAACATCCTTGGCTATATAAGCATGCCTTCAAAAGCGTACTTGGAATAACTGCATTAGTGTTAGTCTGTCTTTGTTGAAGAGTGTCATGTCCTTCAAATATTTCCAGGATACTAATAGTTGAGTGATTTCTGTTTAACTTTAAATCTGGCTCTAAGCAAGCTGTGTACTAAAGTCAGGTATGCAATCTTTAAATTTGATAAAATTAACTCAAGAGAAAGGCATCATGAAATTCTTAATATTCTTTTTGTGGAAGTAATGAACTTAAAGCAATGAAACATGAAGTTCTGATAATTTAGCCTTATATAAAGCTAGTGGAGGTGATGGAATTCCAGAGCTATTTCAAATCCTGAAAGATGATGCTGTGAAAGTGCTGCACTCAATATGCCAACAAATTTGGAAAACTCAGCAGTGGCCACAGGACTGGAAAATGTCAGTTTTCATTCCAATCCCAAAGAAAGGCAATGCCAAAGAATGCTCAAACTACCACACAATGCACTCATCTCACATGCTGGTAAAGTAATGCTCAAAGTTCTCCAAGCAAGGCTTCAGCAATACGTGAACTGTGAACTTCCTGATGTTCAAGCTGGTTTTAGAAAAGGCAGAGGAACCAGAGATCAAATTGCCAACATTCAGTGGATAATGGAAAAAGCAAGAGAATTCCAGAAAACCATCTATTTCTGCTTTATTGACTATGCCAAAGCCTTTGACTGTGTGGATCACAATAAACTGAAAAATTCTGAAAGAGATGGGAATACCAGACCACTTAACATGCCTGTTGAGAAATCTGTATGCAGGCCAGAAAGCAACAGTTAGACCTGGACATGGAACAACAGACTGGTTCTCAATAGGAAAAGGATTATGCCAAGGCTGTATATTGTCACCCTGCTTATTTAACTTCTATGCAGAGTACATCATGAGAAACGCTAGGCTGGAAGAAACACAAGCTGGAATCAAGATTGCCGGGAGAAATATCAGTCACCTCAGATATGCAGATGACACCACCCTTATGGCAGAAAGTGAAGAGGAGCTAAAAATCCTCTTGATAAAAGTGAAAGAAGAGAGTTAAAAAGTTAACTTAAAGCTCAACATTCAGAAAATGAAGATCATAGTGTCTGGTCCCATCACCCCGTGGGAAATAGATGGGGAAACCATGGAAACAGTATCAGAATTTATTTGTGGGGGTTCCAAAATCACTGCAGGTGGTGATTGCAGCCATGAAATAAAAAGACACTTTCTCCTTGGAAGCAAAGTTATGACCTGCCTAGATAACATATTCAAAAGCAGAGACATGACTTTGCCAACTAAAGTCCATCTAGTCAAGGCTATGGTTTTTCCAGTAGTCATGTGTGGATGTGAGAGTTGGACTCTGAAGAAGGCTGAGCACCAAAGAATTGATGCTTTTGAAATGTGGTGCTGAAGAAGACTCTTGAGAGTCCCTTGGACTACAAGGAGATCCAACCAGTCCATTCTGAAGGAGATCAGCCCTGGGATTTCTTTGGAAGGAATGATGCTAAAGCTGAAACTCCAGTACTTTAGCCACCTCATGTGAAGAGTTGACTCATTGGAAAAGACTGATTCTGGGAGGGATTGGGGGCAGAAGAAAGGGACGACAGACGATGAGACGGCTGGATGGCATCACTGACTCGATGGATGCGAGTCTGAGTGAACTCTAGGAGTTGGTGATGCACAACGAGGCCTGGCGTGCTGCGATTCATGGGGTTGCAAAGATTCACACACGATAGTTGACTGAACTGAATTGAACCGAACTTAGTCTGTTTATGGATCAAAATTCCATCTGTAAATAAAAGCTACACTATATCCATTTTTTTCTCTAAAAATGTAGAAATTTAGAGGATGATAATATACTAAGATTTGGAATCTGGAAGAATTTGAGTTTCCACTAAACCTGTAAGTTTAAGTTACTTCTAAATTAGACTTTCCCAAAAAACAAAAACAAACAACAACAACAACAACAACACTAAATTGGAATTTCAGGCCTGGCACAACTTTAAGTAAGACTCTTCAAATATTATCATGCTCATTGCTCCTTATAGATATATCTTCCCTGGGAACCCCTCAGGAGAAGTGATGATCAATAAAGCAGCAATTGAACATTCTTGAGTCTGTGTCTATTAAAATTCTGTCAACTTAATTTCCAGAAATATTCAATTAGGAAAGTGTAGAATTATACAAGTTTATAAATATTCCTTTCTTTTTAATTTAGAAGAATCAGGCAAGTTTAGACTTCTGGAGAAATATAAAAGTGACAATCAGAATCTTCCCTGTAAAACAGTTTCAAATGGTGGACTGGCCCTTGAATGAGGTACACAAACAATTCTGGAACTTATAGTACCCATATGTCTTTGTATAATTCAGACTAAGGCTGATTTAGCATCCATCTGCATAGCGCTTGGGGAAGTCCTGGAATGGGAAAATCAGTCAGATATACTGAGTGGATCAGAAACTTCTTGATCTATATTATATTATGACTGCATAAATATCAGCCTTCAAGATAAATTCTATCAGCCCTTCTTGTTTTACTAATTTAATATCTCATTTATCTTGTCTTGGAAATTCATTTCTTATTCATATTTTTTATCAGTTTTGCACCAGTGTCTCTTTCCTAGTTGTCTGAGGTTTCGGTCTGTCATACCACAGTTCTAATTCCAGCTTAAATCTGCCTATATTGGTTCTTGTTTCTCATGCTGTAGTTGCCTGACTCCAAATTCTAGCTGCAGAGTTACCTCCTATTATGCTTGTCAGGAAATCTTGCATCTGGGAGGCATTAATAGACTGAAATATGACTACTGGACAGAATTCACTGATACTCTTTTTTAAAAAGTGATCCATCAGGGTCTCATTCTCTTTGTCAGTCTTCCCCTAGCATTAAACTATGGAGATCTATTTAATACTGTTTTATCATATATTACTTTCCTACATGACCTGGATGTATTTATTATATTGTTAGGCTTATATATAAAGCATTTGTTTCTGAGTTCCAGTCACAAAACTAAATGTATAGACTGCATTCTTGGCTTCTCTGATGGCTCAGCTGGTAAAGAATCTGCCTGCAATGCAGGAGACCTGGGTTCAATCCCTGGGTTGGGAAGATCCACTAGAGATGGGAACAGCTACCTACTCAGGTATTCTTGCCTGGAGAATTCCATGGACAGAGGAGCCCAGGGGCAGGGGTGGGGAGTGAGGGGCTACAGTCCATGGGGTCACAAAGAGGACTGAATGATTAAGATATTGTAGACATTAGATATAGAAGGCTAAACTGAGTCTGAAGAATTTCTATTGGTTATGGTTAGTCACATTGTTTTTTAGTATGCTTTCCTTGTTTATTCTCTAACAACGATTTTCTTTACTAGGCTATTTTTCAGTAGCTTTAACTAGGATATCTGACATAATGTTAACCTCTATTCTTATGAAATAAGTAGTACAAAATCTTAAACTTAATATATTTTATAAAATAAAGTCAGCCATACTCTTTTTTTTTAATAATCTACTTTTATTTACAAAATATCTATTGTGTTATATTCCAGATGAAAAATCTGTGGAGATTATTCTTAAGACATTTTCATGATTGACATAAAACATAATATCTTCTTTCTTAGAAAACTGTATGCATCACTCCATGGAAACATTCTTTACAAAAAGTAGTCCTTACAATATTTTAACATCTATCTTGTAAAGCGTATAAAATAATAATAAATAAATAATAAAATATTAAAGTTCCATTTAAATTAATTAAGGCTCAGCTTTTCAAATAAAGATAATAGTGGCCATAAAGTAATTGGCAGATTTTAAGAATATAATGATATTTTTCCTTCATCTATTGTTTTCAAGGGAGAAGATAAAGGAAAGTCTTATTCAGTATAAATGAACATTTGCTTATACTTCAGGTATCCTCAGACCTTCCTTAGCAGATTCTATCTTAATCTGTCTTTATGAATGTTCTCCCCAGCTTTCTTTTCTTCTTTTCCGTAGCTGCCTTTTCATATATTTCAATTCAAATAAAATCTCCCTAAATCTTCATTATATCATGTCATAACATCTAACTAATGTCTTTCCTAGGACACCTCTGATGCTCTTATTAGTTTATTTAACAGACTGTTAATTTTTCCCTTATAGATTTAGATTCAGTATAGTTACAAACTATGTCTTGTATATTACAAGTAATGTATAAGAGCTCATAATATATTTTGACTAAGTCCTTAGCCAAATATACGTATTAGAAGTCTCTTCTATCACCTTGTGGCTTTACTCCCATGATTGTGTCTTGTAATGAATATATATGCTTAGTTTCAATGAAGGCTAATTAAATCAATCTTTACTTTTATGGTTATTGTCTTTTATGACCATTGAACAAATTGCCTTTACCCTCAAATCATGATAACGTGTTTCTGCATTTTTATAGAGAAATATAAATGCTTTACACTTAAGGTTTAAATCTGTAATCCATCTTGGATTAAGGTGTATTTATGGTACATTGAAGGTAGGTCTTCATAGAAATGTTCAACTTAGGTTTCTTCAGCATAACTGATTGGGGCATAGACTTGGATTACTGTAATATTGGTTTATCTTGGAAACAGAGATCATTCTGTCATTTTTGAGATTGCACCCAAATGACTGTGTGGATCACAACAATTTGCCAAAAGTTCTTCAAAATATGAGAATACCAGAACACCTTACCTGACTCCTGAGAAATCTGTATGCAGGTCAAGAGGCAACAATTAGAACTGGACATGGAAAAACAGACTGCTTCCAAATCAAGAAAGGAGTACATCAAGGAGGTATATTGTCATTCTGCTTATTTGACTTATATTCAGAATACATCATGAGAAATGCCAGGCTGAATGAAGCACAAGCTGGAATCTAGATTGCCAGGAGAAATATTAGTACCTCAGATAAACAAATGACACCACTGTTATTGCAGAAAGTGAAGAAAATGACCTAGCGGTTTTCTCTACTTTCTTCAACTTAAATCTGAATTTGGTAATAAGGAGTTCATGATCTGAGCCACAGTCAGCTCCTGGTCTTGTTTTTGTTGACTGTATAGAGCTTTTCCATCTTTGGCTGCATAGAATAGAATCAATCTGATTTCAGTGTTGACCATCTGGTGATGTCCATGTGTAACTTCTCTTGTGTTGTTGGAAGAGGGTGTTTGCTATGACCAGTGCATTTTCTTGGCAAAAATCTATTAGTCTTTGCCCTGCTTCATTCCGCATTCCATGTCCAAATTCGCCTATTACTCCAGGTGTTTCTTGACTTCCTGCTTTAGTATTCCAGTCCCCTATAATGAAAAGGGCATCTTTTTGGGGTGTTAGTTCTAAAAGGTCTTGTAGGTCTTCTCAGAACCGTTCAACTTCAGTTTCTTCAGCATTACTGGTTGGGGCATAGACTTGGATGACTATAATATTGAATGGTTTGCCTTGGAGATGAACAGAGATCATTCTGTCATTTTTGAGATTACAACCAAGTACTGCATGTTGGACTCTTTTGTTGACCATGATAGCTACTCCATTTCTTCTGAGGGATTCCTGCCTGCAGTAGTAGATATAATGGGCATCTGAGTTAAATTCACCCATTCCAGTCCATTTTAGTTCGCTGATTCCTAGAATGTCAACATTCAAAATTGCCATCTCTTGTTTGACTGCTTCCAATTTGCCTTGATAGATGGACCTGACATTCCAGGTTCCTATGCAATATTGCTCTTTACAGCATTGGATCTTGCTTCTATCACCAGTCACATCCACATCTGGGTATCGTTTTGGCTTTGGCTCCATCCCTTCACTCTTTCTGGAGTTATTTCTCCATTGACCTCCAGTAACATATTGGGCACCTAATGACCTGAGGAGTTCCTCTTTTGGTATCCTATCATTTTGCCCTTTCATGCTGTTCATGGGGTTCTCAAGGCAAGATTACAAAAGTGGCTTGCCATTTTCTTCTCCAGTGGAACACCTTCTGTCAGACCACTCAGGTATGACCTAAATCAAATCCCTTATGATTATACAGTGGAAGTGAGAAATAGATTTAAGGGCCTAGATTTGATACATAGAGTGCCTGATGAACTATGGAATGAGGTTCATGACATTTTACAGTAGACAGGGATCAAGACCATCCCCATGGAAAAGAAATGCAAAAAAGCAAAATGGCTGCCTGGAGAGGCCTTACAAATAGCTGTGAAAAGAAGAGAGGCAAAAAGCAAAGGAGAAAAGGAAAGATATAAGCATCTGAATGCAGAGTTCCAAAAAATAGCAAGTGAGATAAGAAAGCCTTCTTCAGCAATCAATGCAAAAAAATAGAGGAAAAGAACAGAATGGGAAAAACTAGAGATCTCTTCAAGAAAATTAAATATACCAAGGGAACATTTCATGCAAAGATTGGCTCGATAAAGGATAGAAATGGTCTGGACCTAACAGAAGCAGAAGATATTAAGAAGAAGTGGCAAGAATACATGGAAGAACTGTACAAAAGAGATCTTCACAACCCAATAATCATGATGATGTGATCACTCATCTAGAGCCAGACTTCTTGGAATGTGAAGTCAAGTGGGCCTTAGAAAGCATCACTACGAACAAAGCTAGTGGAGGTGATGGAACTCCAGTGGAGCTATTTCAAATCCTGAAATATGATGCTGTGAAAGAACTGCACTGAATATACCAGCAAATTTGGAAAACTCAGCAGTGGCCACAGGACTAGAAAAGATCAGTGTTCATTCTAATTCCAAAGAAAGGCAATGCCGAAGAATGCTCAAACTACCGCACAAATGCACTCATCTTACATGCTAGTAAAGTAATGCTCAAAATTCTACAAACCAGGCTTCAGCAATACATGAACCGAGAACTCTCTGATGTTCAAGTTGGTTTTAGAAAAGACAGAAGAACCAGAGATTAAACTGCCAACATCCACTGGATCATGGAAAAAGCAAGAGAGTTCCAGAAAAAGCATCTCTTTCTGCTTTATTGACTATGTGAAAGACTTTGACTGTGTGGGTCACAATAAACTGTGAAAAATTCTGAAAGAGATGGGAATACCAGACCACTTGGCTTGCCTCTTGAGAAATCTGTATGCAGGTCAGGAAGCAACAGTTAGAACTGGTCATGGAACAACAGGCTGGTTCCGAATAGGAAAAGGAGTATGTCAAGGCTGTATATTGTCACCCTGCTTATTTAACTTATATGCAGAGTACATCATGAGAAACGCTGGACTGGAAGAAACACAAGCTGGAATCAAGATTGCCAGGAGAAATATCAATAACGTCTGATATGCAGATGTCACCACCCTTATGGCAGAAAATGAGGACGAGTTAAAAAGCCTCTTGATGAAAGTGAAAGAGGAGAGTGAAAAAGTTGACTTAAAGCTCAACATTCAGAAAACGAAGATCATGGCATCCGGTCCCATCACTTTATGGGAAATAGATGGGGAAACAGTGTCAGATTTTATTTTTGGGGGCTCCAAAATCACTGCATATGATGACTGCAGCCACGAAATTAAAAGACGCTTATTCCTTGGAAGGAAAGTTATGGCCAACCTAGATAGCATATTCAAAAGCAGAGACATTACATTTCCGACTAAGGTCCATCTAGTCAAGGCTATGGTTTTTCCTGTGGTCATATATGGATGTGAGAGTTGGACCGTGAAGAAGGCTGTACAGCAAAGAACTGATGCTTTGAAGAAGCATCAGTGTTGGAGAAGACTCTTGAGAGTCCTTGGACTGCAAGGAGATCCAAGCAGTCCATTCTGAAGGAGATCAGCCCTGGGATTTCTTTGGAAGGAATAATGCTAAAGCTGAAACTCCAGTACTTTGGCCACCTCATGCAAAGAGTTGACTCATTGGAAAAGACTCTGATGCTGGGCGGGATTGGGGGCAGGAGGAGAAGGGGACAACAGAGATGAGATGGCTGGATGGCATCACAAACTCGATGGACGTGAGTCTGAGTGAACTCTGGGAGATGGTGATGAACAGGGAAGCCTGGCATGCTGTGATTCATGGGGTTGCAAAGAGTAGGACACGACTGAGTGACTGAACTGAACTGAAGATCATAGCATCCAGTCCCATCACTTCATTGCAAATAGATGGGGAAACATGGAAACAGTGAAAAACTAGTTTGGGGGCCTGCAAGATCACTGCAGATGTTGACCTCAGCTTGAAATTAAAAGATGGTTGCTCTTTGGAAGAAAAGTTATGAACAACCTAGACAGCATATTAAAATAGAGGCATTGCTTTGCCAACAAAGGTCCGTTTAGTTAAAGCCACGGTTTTTCCAGTAATCACATACGGATGTGAGAGGTGGACTATAGAGAGCTGAGCTCTGAAGAATTGATGCTTTTGAACTGTGGTGTTGGAGGTGACTCTTGAGAGTCCCTTGGACTGCAAGGAGATCCAACCAGTCCATCCTAAAGGAAATCAGTGCTGAATATTCATTGGAAGGACTGATGCTGAAACTCCAATACTTTGGCCACCTGATGCGAAGAACTGATTCATTTGAAAAGATCATGATGCTGGGAAAGATTGAAGGCAGGAGGATAAGAGAATGATAGAGGATGAGTTTGCTGGATGGCATCACTTACTTGATGGATATGAGTTTAAACAAGTTCCTGGAGCTAGTGAAGGACAGGGAAGCCTGGTGTGCTGCAATTCATGCGGTTACTAAGTCGGACACAATTGAGTGACTGAATTGAACTGATTTTCTATTTAATGATGTCATTTTTTAAAATGCTTAGAAACATTTATTTTATTCTGGTATTTCTTCTTGTAATGGGAAGATTCTTCATTCTTTATTTTGTTTATTTTACAAATAAGTGGTAGGTTTTCTATTTATTTTGTGTTTGTTTTGATAATGAGTAACTTCTAAGGATTTGTTCAGTTTATTTAAACTGAATGATTGACATAAAATTGTTTTAAATATCTTTTAACCATTAATATTTCCATTATCTACTTTTCTTTTCCTTTAAGTGATCTTGCTATGAATTTATCAGTGTATTTGTCTTTTTAAAAACATCTTTTGGTCCTATTGGTTTCCCTAGCGGTTATATAGTAAAGAATCTGCCTTCAATGTGGGAGACATAGGTTTGATCCCTGGGTTGGGACAATTCCTTGCAGAAGAAAATGGCTACCCACTCCAGTATTCTTGCCTGGAGAATTCTAATGACAGTGTAGCCTAGGGTCCATAGCATCACAAAGAGTCAGACACAATATGGTGACTGAACAACAGCATAGACCAGTGGTGTTCTGTACACTATAATTGATACTCAAATGAAACAGTTATAGTAATTGAAAAGAAGCATTTATAAACTTTCATAATTACTAGAGTTCATCCATG
Organism: Nanger dama; assembly: GCA_917880005.1. Classification (NCBI taxonomy): domain Eukaryota; kingdom Metazoa; phylum Chordata; class Mammalia; order Artiodactyla; family Bovidae; genus Nanger; species Nanger dama. The sequence continues at coordinate 19,017,242 of CAKJTW010000025.1, read as the reverse complement.
GACATAATGAACGTATATGTTACCATAAACAGTATGTAGACATGTTTGTGTCGTGGTCTGGTCTCATGGTAAATTACATGTAGGGGATTTTGTGAACCAGTCTTTATAATAAATATGTCCCTTGCAGGACTTATTATAATATGTAGTATATTGAGATTGTTTACCAGCAATATCCCCAAAGTTTATTAAAATCTGAGAAAATAAAAACATGTCCTTTTACAACTAAATATATATATTTAGCTATTTCCTTGTCGTACTACTTAAAAATAAAATTCAGTTGCAATCAAGCCAGCTTTGTGGTTTATAATTATATATTATTACTCAAATTTGGTACATAATGATTTTAATCTTTATTCTCAGTCCTACTTTGCTAATCATGAAGCAAAATTACCTGTCCTTTATGTAAAAAGCACATTAGCACACTGGCTTTTCTGAATGCAGGTATGCTAGTTAAACAACGATGATATAAGTAATTCGGAATCAATGACATTCACTATAGTTTGTACTGATTGTACTTAGAAGTATATTCCCTCATATAATCAGTTTTGTTTTGCATCCATATTTAATAATAAAGCATTCAAATCACAGCATGTTATTTGTGGAGATGTATCTCACATGCTACTAAAGTAATGCTCAAAATTTTCCAAGCCGGGCTTCAGTAATACGTGAACCATGAACTTCCTGATGTTCAAGCTGGTTTTAGAAAAGGCAGAGGAACCAGAGATCAAATTGCCAATATCCACTGGATCATGGAAAAAGCAGAGAATTCCAGAAAAACATCTATTTCTGCTTTATTGACTATGCCAAAGCCTTTGACTGTGTGGATCACAATAAACTGTGGAAAATTCTGAAAAGATGGGAATACCAGACCACCTAACCTGCCTCTTGAGAAATCTGTATGCAGGTCAAGAAGCAACAGTTAAAAGTGGACATGGAACAACAGACTGGTTCCAAATAGGAAAAGGAGTCCATCAAGGCTGTGTATTGTCACTCTGCTTATTTAACTTCTATGCAGAGTACATCATGAGAAACGCTGGTCTGGAAGAAGCACAAGCTGGAATCAAGATTGCCTGGAGAAATATCAGTAACCTCAGATATGCAGATGATACCACCGTTATGGCAGAAAGTGAAGAGGAGCTAAAAAGCCTCTTGATAAAAGTGAAAGAGGAGAGTGAAAAAGTTAACTTAAAGCTCAACATTCAGAAAATGAAGATCATGGCATCTGGTCCCATCACTTCATGGGAAATAGATGGGGAAACAGTGGATACAGTGTCAGACTTTATTTTTGGGGGCTCTAAAATCACTGCAGATGATGACTGCAGCCATGAAATTAAAAGACACTTACTCCTTGGAAGGAAAGTTATGACTAACCTAGATAGCATATTCAAAAGCAGAGACATTATTTTGCCGACTAAGGTCCATCTAGTCAAGCGTATGGTTTTTCCAGTAGTCCTGTATGGATGTGACATCTGGACTGTGAAGAAGGCTGAGTGCTGAAGAATTGATGCTTTTGAACTGTGGTGTTGGAGAAGACTCTCGAGAGTCCCTTAGACTGCAAGGAGATCCAACCAGTCCATTTTGAAGGAGATCAGCCCTTGGATTTCTTTGGAAGGAATGATGCTGAAGCTGAAATTCCAGTACTTTGGTCACCTCATGTGAAGATTTAACGCATTGGAAAAGACTCTGATGCTGGGAGGGATTGGGGACAGGAGGAGAAGGGGATGACAGAGGATGACATGGCTGGATGGCATCACTGAATCGATGGACTTTAGTCTGGGTGAACTCCGGAGATGGTGATGGACAGGGAGGCCTGGCGTGCTGCGATTCATGGGGTTGCAAAGAGTCAGACACGACTGACCTACTGAACTGAAGTGAAGTGAAGTTAAGGAAGTCACTCAGTCGTGTTCAACAAAGCCATAAATTATTAAACAGCAACATTTATGTATATAATTTAAAGTTACAAATTAAAATAAAAAGAATGCTTTGGAAAAAAGTATACTGTCTTAATTGCAAGAAGATATTCAGAATTTAGCAGAGAAATATGGAAGCAGTTTTGTGAAGTTCTTATATAAAGTATAACTTTTGGTTGCTAGAATAAGAAAAGTTAAAAACAAGTAAAATAAAAACAGAATTTGTAATAACTAAACAAAAATAAATAAATGTTTGATCTTTTGTTAGGCTGAAGAAAAATATGAATATAAAATTTGAATAATCCCATCTAGCACCTATGGGGTCGCACAAAGTTGGACATTACTGAAGGGACTTAGCAGCAGCAGCAGCAGCAGCAGCAATATTAAATAAGATAAATTTTTATATCTTTAATTCATTTGTTTATATAAATTTAGAATTTAGAGTTTAAATCTTTTAGTAGGAAGAAGAGGTGTTTTGGTTGTGACAGACTGATTAAAGATAAAGTAAGAAGTTATTGCATAAAATTGTAGGTTTTGCCTACAAACTTTGCTCCATTACTTCACCACAATGCAAATGGAAAATTAAAGTGTTACAAGAGTTTGAAGCAACAGGAAATCTCTTGAAATTCAGAGCTCTTATAATGCTTGTGAAAGTATTTCTCTTTAGGTCAGGTACACCTACCCCACTCCCAAGGTGTTTCTATTTTCATACACTAAATGAAATTTTCCTGCTCTGTTATACTTTCAGGAATATTTTGGACTTAGAAATCTTGGGTTGATTTCTGGTCATCCTAAAAATCTATTAAGCTCTTATTTACTTATTGGGTACTCTAGTATATTTGAATGAAAATAGATTTCATTACTTTGTTCATTAGAGTATAAAATAATATAAATAATTGTGTTACTTTTGATATATATATATTATTCTCTTTAGAATTCAATAATCACTGCTTTTGAAGAAATTTATGCAAATATTTTTATATTTACATGCCTAAAGACATGGATTGTGGTTACCTACAAAATGATCTATTTGCTAGTCATGAAATCTCTGTCTGGACATTAGTTGAGACTTTTTAAAATGTAATAAGTACTTAACAATGTAACAGCAAAGCCAAGTATATATTTAATTTTAACTGTGATCATTTATTCATCATCACATTAAAAACATAAGTTAATTTTAAATACCTAAAATTTGGATAAGCACTATTTTTTCTAAAGTCCTTATTATTCATAGGTTATAAATTCAACTTTTGTTATATTCACTCATCTAATTCTCAGTGCTTCATCTTATTTTACCTGTTCCTTCATATTTTTTCTGTGATATTGTCTTAAAGAGATTCTCAACTCTTTAAGAATTTCCATGTGGAAATGTTCACGGCCTGTGTGACTGCTTCATTATTGTGAGGATTTCTCTAGCTTTGGATTTCTCTATTTGAAAGAGGTGAATCTCTATTTGAAAGAGGTACATAACCTTTATGCTTATGAAGAGCTTTACCTTTATGCACATAAGTTAATCATAGAAAGTTTTATCTCATTTAGCTGCTAACAAAAGTATCATTAATTCAAGATAAGAGTAATTTATAGAATCTGATAAACAATTGCTGTATATCTTGTTTCTGAAGACACGTTCATCATCATTTCTGGAAAAGTTTCAGAAACCCGAAGACCCTGCCAAATTTGCAGTTGACAGAGCATGAGAACTAGCAGTCCCATGCTCATAACCCAAAAAGAGGAATCAGAGCTCTCTCCGATGCTGTTCAGTTCAGTTCAGTCTCTCAGTTGTGTTCAACTCTGTGACCCCATGAGTTGCAGCACGTCAGGCCTCCCTTGTTCATCACCAACTCCTAGAGTTCACTCAGACTCACGTCCATCGAGTCAGTAATGCCATCCAACCATCTCATCCTCTGGTGTCCCCTTTTCCTCCTTCCCTCAATCCCTCCCAGCATCAGAGTCTTTTCCAGTGAGTCAACTCTTCCCATGAGGTGGCCAAAGTACTGGAGTTTCAGCTTCAGCATCATTCCTTCCAAAGAAATCCCAGGGCTGATGTCCTTCAGAATGGACTGGTTGGATGTCTTTGCAGTCCAAGGGACTCTCAAGAGTCTTTTCCAACACCACAGTTCAAAAGCATCAATTCAAAGCATCAATTCTTTGGTGCTCAGCAAGAAGAGGTGGCAAGAATACACAGAATAACTGTACAAAAAAGATCTTCATGACCAAGATAATCACTATGGTGTGATCACTCACCTAGAGCCAGACATCCTGGAATGTGAAGTCAAGTGGGCCTTAGAAAGCATCACTACAAACAAAGCTAGTGGAGGTGATGGAATTCCAATTAAGCTATTTCAAATCCTGAAAGATGATGTTGTGAAAGTGCTACACTCAGTGTGCCAGCAAATTTGGAAATCTCAGCAGTGGCCACAGGACTGGAAAAGGTCAGTTTTCATTCCAATCCCAATGCTGTTAGTAGCATGCAAAATTATATTGTGTATAGTATATGGGTGGCTACCTCATGGCTGATGAAAAACTCTATTTGTAGTTGGTCTTCTTATCACATAAAGTTCAAAAGCATAAATTCTAGAACACAACTAGTAAACACTAATGTGAGAAATTCTGGAATGTTTAAACAGATAGTTTTGGACTCTTCACTTGAAGCAGAAGCAAAATTTTAGCTGTTGCTCTGGAGAACAGGCTGGTATAGTCACTGATCAAAATCTAACTTTTCTTCATTGATAAGGAAATTTATTCTAAGATTTCATTACACCCATAAAAATATGTAACAAATAAAATAGAAAACCTGAAACGGGTGCTGTAAACAACAGATGAGAGATACATATATTTCAAAATATAAGCTTGTAAGTTGGAAGGAATGTGAAACGGTGTAGTCACTATGAAAAACAGTCAGCTGTTTCCTCAAAAATTAAAAACAGAATTATCATATGATACAGAAATGCCTCCTCTGTATATATATACAAAAAAAAAATTAAAAGCAATGTCTCCAGGGGATACTTTTGTACCCTTGTTTGTAGCAGCATTGTTCACAATAACCAAGAGCTGGAAGTTAATAAAGTGGTCCTTAGTAGATGATTGAATGAGCACAATGTGGTATATACATATATATAACATTATTCAGACTTTAAAATAACAGAAATTTTGATACATGCTACAACATGGAAGAAATTTGAAAATATTGCACTAAAGGAAATAAGCCAGTCACAAAAAGACAATTACTGTATGATTACATTTATATGAGGTCTATATGATAATCAGAAAAAGAAGGTAGAAGGGTGATTTCCAAGGACTTGGGGGAGAAGGGAATGGGGAGTTGTTTAATAAGCATAGACTTTTAGCTTTGCAAGATGAAAAAGTTCTGGAGATTGTTTGTACAACAGTCTGAATATATTTAATGGTATACTTAAAAATGGTTAAGATGATAAATATTAAGTGTATTCTGCCACAACAAAGAAAGTATAGATGCACTCCTACTAATCACATTTTTGACAGTAATAGAAGAAGAAGTGTATCCTTGAACTAAAAATGTGTTAAAAAATCCTCTGAACCAGTATTTGAGAAGTAGCTTCAAATAAGTATAAAAATACAGACTCAGTCTCAATTTGTAGGTATAACCAAAGGATATAAATTATTAGAAAAGCAGAAGCTCATTCCTCTCAAGTATGGAAATAATTTTCTGAGCCAAACTCCTGACTCTCGATCTTATTAATCTGTCTTTTTCTCTATGGCTGTTCTGAGATTGCAGTGCCAGAATAGGAAGCATTTGGAGGGGGAAAATAGTGGATTTCTATGCAGTGCTTTGAGGAATATTTAGACATTTAATCTAAATATTTTGACATTTTATCTAAATTATTATAAAATTACTTTGAAGGTATTTGATCTCTTATGCAAACTAACAGTCATTATTTAAATTTTTGGAAAATTGGGATAAACTTAGGTAAACTCAGCAGAAGTTAAAACAGTACTCTTATCAGTGTGGTTTATAATTTAAACTTAAAACATGATCAAATTCCCCTCATTGAATAACTCCAGTTTTTTTCTTTATGATTTAGATTATTTTATAATTCACATGGAACACTTTAGATGAAAATAACATGCAAATGATGTCACTACATCATAATACTCTCGTATTAGTTAAAATTTTAAAACATCTTATTTCATAGTATCCAATAATAAAATAACATCAATTTTTTTCCCCAAAAAATAGTATGATAGGCTTCATTGAGCTTAAACTGAAAACTCAAATTCATAGGGCATTGTTAAAATGCCAAAGCTTACAATTTGATTTCACCCGAAAAATTACTTTCAACACTTTTTTTTTTTTTTTTTCATAAATCAAAACCTGTGCTCTGAGGCACATTTTTAACTTTGGATCAGCCTGCACAGCTGAGCAAACATTTTATCTAATGCATGTTATTAAGAGTTCAAATCTGCATTAGAGATGAACTAAATGGAAAATGTAGCCCTCAAAGAAATAGGATTAGAGTGAGTGTTTGTTCTCTCTCTGTTTCTTCATGAAGCTTACTCTGTAAAGGATTTCCTGGGCAAAATTTCTTCTGGATTAAGGTTCAATCCAACTGTGCTCTACATTTATCCTGCAGCTCAAAATCTTAGAATAATGAAAGGTTTCTAGAAAGAAATGCTGACTCAAATTCAGAGGCCACTGCAGGGCTTCTTGCTTGCGGGACAAATGAGGGAGAGATCTAAAATTATACCTACCTTGATTATGATTTATCTTCTAACATTAGGTCTGAATATAGCTTTTCAATGACATTGAATTTATTCATTTAATAAATAACATAAACAAAATTTTCTTTTGCCTTATCTTTGTTTTATGTTTATATGCAGTTTGTTCATGTTTTCTTTTATAACAATTTTAGATTTACAGAATTATTTTAAATATAGCACTGAATTCCCATAAAACCCACACCCAGTTTCCCCTGTCATTAGCACCTTACTTTAGAATTGATCACAATTATGAATTGATAGTAATACATTATAATTAACTAAAATTCATACTCTTTCAGAGTTCTTAAATGTGTCCTTAATGTTTTTTATTGATTTGAGGGTTGCACCCAAAATTTATAATATTTTGTTTAGCAGTCATGTCTCCTTAGAATTCTAATGGCTATGACATTTTCTTAGACTTTTCTTGTTTTTGACAACCTTGATTTTTTTTTTTTTTTAAGTCAGGTATTTTGTACACAGAACACTGTATAGATTGTCCGCAATTTAAAATGATTCGATTTATTTTTCAGCTTTAAGTTGGTGTGAAACCATATGAATCCCAGAGAACCCATACTTCAACTTTTTTTATATTTATCTTTTCCCAGGCTAGTGATACATCGTACCTCTTATACTCTTTCTTGGTGCAGGGCAGCAGCAGTCAGCTGCTGCTCCATCAGACGCTTGATCACAGGGTAAACAACAGATACACTTATAAGCATACTTCCCGCATAGCTCAGCTGGTAAAGAATTTGTCTGCAATGCTGGAGACCTGGGTTTGTTTCATGAGTCAGGAAGATCCCCTGGAGAACGAAATGGCAACCTACTCCAGTATTCATGCCTGGAGAATACCATGGACAAATGAGCTTAGCAGGCTGCAGTCCATGAATTTCCAAACCGGGCATGACTTAGCAACTAAACCATCACAAGCATTCTATACCTCTACAACCAAAATGTTTTTTTCACTTTTAGTACAGCATTCAACAAATTACAAGACATAGTCAGTTTATTATAAAATAGACTGTATTCAGTTCAGACGCTCAGTTGTGTCCAACTCTTTGCGACCCCATGAATCTCAGCACATCAGGCCTCCCTGTTCATTACCATCTCTCCGAATTCACTCAGATTCACATCCATCGAGTCCGTGATGCCATCCAGCCATCTCATCCTCGGTCGTCCCCTTCTCCTCCTGCCTCCAATCCCTCCCAGCATCAGAGTCTTTTCCAATGAGTCAGCTCTTTGCAAGAGGTGGCCAAGGAGTTTCAGCTTTAGCATCACTCCTTCCAAAGAAATCCCAGGGTTGACTCCTTCAGAATGGACTGGTTGGATCTTCTTGCAGTCCAAGGGACTCTCAAGAGTCTTCTCCAACACCACATTCAAAAGCATCAATTCTTCGGCACTCAGCCTTCTTCACGTCCAACTCTCACATCCATACATGGCTCTCCTCTTTCATTTTCATCAAGAGGCTTTTTAGATCCTCTTCACTTTCTGCCATAAGGGTGGTGTCATCTGCATATCTGAGGTTATTGATATTTCTCTCGGCAATCTGGATTTCGGCTTGTGTTTCTTCCAGTCCAGCATATCTTGTGATGTACTCTGCATATAAGTTAAATAAGCAGAGTGACAATATACAGCCTTAACATACTATTTTTTCTATTCAGAACCAGTCTGTTGTTCCATGGTCCAGTTCTAGCTGTTGCTTCCTGACCTGCATACAGATTCCTCAAGAGGCAGGTTAGGTGGTCTGGTATTCCCATCTTTTTCAGAATTTTCCACAGTTTATTGTGATCCACACAGTCAAAGATTTTGACATAGTCAATAAAGCATAAATAGATGTTTTTCTGGAACTCTCTTGCTTTCTCTATGATCCAGCGGATGTTGGCAATTTGATCTCTGGTTCCTCTGCCTTTTCTACAACCAGCTTGACCATCAGGGAGTTCATGGTTCACGTATTGCTGAAGCCTGGCTTGGACAATTTTGAGCATTTCTTTACTAGCATGTGAGATGAGTGCATTGTGTGGTAGTTTGAGCATTCTTTGGCATTGCCTTTCTTTGGAACTGGAATGAAAACTGATCTTTTCCAGTCCTGTGGCCACTGCTGAGTTTTCCAAATTTGCTGGCATATTGAGTGCAGCCCTTTCACAGCATCATCTTTCAGGATTTGAAATAGCTCCACTGGAATTCCATCACCTCCACTAGCTTTGTTTGTAGTGATGCTTTCTAAGGCCCACTTGACTTCACATTCCAAGATGTCTGACTCTAGATTAGTGATCACATCATCATGGTTATATGGGTCATGAAGATCCTTTCTGTACAGTTCTTCCATGTATTCTTGCCACCTCTTCTTAATATCTTCTGCTTCTGTTAGGTCCAGACCATTTCTGTCCTTCATCAAGCCCATCTTTGCATGAAATGTTCCCTTGGTATCTCTAATTTTCTTGAAGAGATCTCTAGTCTTTCCCATTCTGTTATTTTCCTCTATTTCTTTGCATTGATCGCTGAAGAAGGCTTTCTTACCTCTTCTTGCTATTCTTGGGAACTCTGCATTCAGATGCTTATATCTTTCCTTTTCTCCTTTGCTTTTCACCTCTCTTCTTTTCACAGCTATTTGTAAGGCCTCTCCAGACAGCCATTTCGCTTTTTGCATTTCTTTTCCATGGGGATGGTCTTGATCTCTGTCTCCTGTACAATGTCAGGAACCTCATTCCATAGTTCATCAGGCACCTTATCTATCAGATCTAGGCCCTTAAATCTATTTCTCACTTCCACTGTATAATCATAAGGGATTTGATTCAGGTCATACCTGAATAGTCTAACAGTTTTCCCTACTTTCTTCAATTTGAGTCTGAATTTGGTAATACGGAGTTCATGATCTGAGCCACAGTCAGCTCCTGGTCTCCTGGTCTGGTTTCTGTTGACTGTATAGAGCTTCTCCATCTTTGGCTGCATAGAATATAATCAATCTGATTTCAGTGTTGACCATCTGGTGATGTCCATGTGTAGCTTCTTCTCTTGTGTTTTTGGAAGAGGCTGTTTGCTATGACCAGTGCAAGTTTTTGGCAAAACTCTATTAGTCTTTGCCCTGCTTCATTCCGCATTCCAAGTCCAAATTTGCCTGTTACTCCAGGTGTTTCTTGACTTCCTACTTTAGCATTCCAGTCCCCTATAATGAACAGTACATCTTTTTTGGGTGTTAGTTCTAAAAGGTCTTGTAGGTCTTCATAAAACCATTCAACTTCAGCTTCTTCAGCATTACTGGTTGGGGCATAGACTTGAATAACTGTGATATTGAATGGCTTGCCTTGGAAATGAACAGAGATCATTCTCGTTTTGAGACTGCATCCAAGTACTGCATTTCAGACTCTTTTGTTGACCATGATGGCTATTCCATTTCTTCTGAGGGATTCCTGCCCAGACCTGGAATGTCAGGTCCATGAATCAAGGCAAATTGGAAGTGGTCAAACAAGAGATGGCAAGGGTGAACGTCGACATTCTAGGAATCAGCAAACTAAAATGGACTGGAATGGGTGAATTAAACTCAGACTTAGTATTAGTGGTTTTAAAGTTTTTATTTTTAATCTTATTATAAACAAATAATCAGTCTGCTCTGAACATTATCTGCTGGTGGAATATTCTGTAGTAATCTCCAGTAAACATAACAATATCATTTCCACCTTTTAACAGAATGTGATCTATCAAGTGACAGGAGATTTGGAGGCAGGGGTGGAGAGACAGAGGACTAAAGTGCTAAAAGTTGTTTACATGCAAAGGGAGCAATAACATCAAATGAGTTTTACAAAAGCTTGTATGAAGATGAACCTTTTGTCATAAGGAAATGAGTAAAAACAAAGAATAAAAATTTAATTAGTAAAATAGCAGGTACTAAGAGACAAATTGTTGAATATCAGAGTTAAATGCAAATAGGAATCTTAATAAGATTCAAAAATTTGTCTCTGGTAGATAATCTATGTAAACTAAGATAATAATAAACATCATACTGAAATAAAAGAGAATAAATAGAAAAAATGAGTCAAAATTTAGTCATCCTAAATTTAACCTAACAGCAACTTAATGCATGGAGAAGTATAGAATAAGAATGTGCTATTGTGATAATTTCATAATCTTTCCAAAAACAGGCAATAGAAAAAAATACTAAATATTAATAGTTAGAAAAGGATAGATTCAAATGTGAACATACAGCTTTGTTTACATGTAATGAACAAAAGTAATGGAATACATGAATAGCAAATAAAACTAATGATTTTGGTGGCAAATATTTTATTTTTTTAATGTAAAAAGTAACTAGGACTTAAAGAAGAAAGAGGAGGAAGACAAAGACAAGAAAGAGGAAGGAGAAAGAAGAAGCAGTAAAAGAATGTGGTAGAGAAAGAGAGGGAATATGGAGGAGAAATATAAAAATATAACCAGAAAAAGTATGTTAGGACAAGTATATAACATTTCAAATATTCATTTGAGATTCATACTTATTTTAGAAATTAAAATTACCAAATATGCTCAGTTATATGTTTTCTACTATTGGAAATTATAAAATAGACAGGTACTTAGCAATATTGGGTATATAGACATTCCTGGATACCAAAATCAGTGGATGCTCACATCTCTTGCATAAAATATCGGCTTCATTTCTCATCCCCAAATTCAGCCATCCATGCATTGATCCCTGGGAATCTATTCCCTGGGACTATTCCCTGGGAATCTATATTCCTGGGAACCATTGAATATTCAGTTCAGTTTAGTCGCTCAGTCATGTCTGAGTCTTTGTGACCCCATGAATTGCAGCACGCCAGGCCTCCCTGTTCATCACCAATTCCCAGAGTCCACCCAAACCCATGTTCATTGAGTTAGTGATGCCATCCAACCATCTCATCCTCTGTCATCCCCTTCTCCTCCTGCCCTCAGTCTTTCCCAGCATCAGGGCCTTTTCCAATGAGTCAGCTCTTCGCATCAGGTGGCCAAAGTGCTGGAGTTTCAGCTTCAGCATCAGTCCTTCCAATGAATATTGAGGACTCATTTCCTTTAGGATGGACTGGTTTGATCTCTTTGCAGTCCAAGGGACTCTCAAGAGTCTTCTCCAACACCACGGTTCAAAAGCATCAATTCTTCTGCACTCAACTTTCTTTATGGTCCAACTCTCACATCCATACATGCCTACTGGAAAAACCATAGCTTTAACTATATGGACTTTTGTTGGTAAAGTAGTGTCTCTGCTTTATCTAGAATGATCTAGTGGAGTAGGAAATGCCAACCCACTCCAGTATTCTTACCTAGAGAATCTCATAGACAGAGAGGCCTGGCAGGCTAGAGTCCATGGGGTCACAAATAGTTGGACACAACTGAGCGGCTAAGCAAAGGATGATCTTTCATTAAGGTCTGCATATTTTCCAAAAGTGCTGGAGACACTATATATACATTCCATTGCAAAAGTATTAGGAACCTATATATTCCCTTGTTTACTATCACATTAACCTGCACAGAGTATGTAATTTTCCTGCATTTTTGCTTCTTTTAAGTCAGGTGTTCTTGTGAGCTAACATTTCCTGAATAGTTTCTTGTCTCCTCCCTCTTTTCCTCCTTCCTCTTTTTCTCCTTTCTTTCATCTTTCCTTTTCTTTTCTCTTTCTAAACCTATTTTTAGGCATTTCAAATTCCTAAAGTGTGAACTATTGGGTAGTCTACCATTTGGCCCTAAAACAGCTCTCACCTTTCATAGCCAAGCTTTATCTGTACTGTATGATTTTATTTCATCAGAACTTCATGTATTTGGATGGTAATAAGCAACACAGAATCTAAAAAAAAAAAAAAAAAAAATCAAAACCAAAACATCATATCAAGTCACAGTTGTTGACTCTGCTTTGATGCGCTGAAATTAGTATTAGACCAAAACAGAGAGGGGAAAAGAAGGAGGAGTCAGGCAGAGAGTTGGATTTCTTTCATAATTGAGATTCTTCTGTATGATACTGTGTGATATCCCATTTTTCTAGTCCTAGTATCATAATAGGAAAAGGGGCACGTAGGCAAAGCAGAACCTTTTCGGCCATTGATTAAATTATAGAAATCCAAACTATTTTTACAGTTCACAAAATTGAACTATGGATGACATAAGCAAAACAAAACTAATCATGTAACCATGAATTGGCTTGAAATTATGGACCATAAAGGGGTCCGTACTAAAGGTTATAGCAAGGGTATTCTGAGATATCATCTGCATCAGTATTCTTTTATTTACTTATTTATTTATTTGTATTTTTGCCTGCGCCTGGTCTTCACTGCTATGTGGGCTTCTTGTCTGTTTGCGGAGAGTAGAGGCTACTCTCCAGTTGCCATGCATGGACCATGGAGGCTTCTCATTGTGGTGGCTTCTTTGACTGCAGAGGCCTGGCTCTGTGGTGTGGGAGTTCAGTAGTTGCATCATGTGGGCTCAGTAGTTGCAGCTCTGGGCTCTATAGTACAGGCTCATTAGCTGTGGTGCACAGGCTTAGTTGCTCCGTGGCATGTGGGTTCTTCCCTGATCAGGGATTAAACCCTTGTTTCCTGAGCTGGCAAGCAGATTATTTACCACTGAGTCACCAGGGCATGGCTTCCCTGGTAAAGAATCCTTCTCTAATGCAGGATACCTCAATTTGGTTCCTGGTCTGAAAGATCCCCCTGAGGAGGGGATGCCAATCTACTCCAGTATTCTTGCCTGGAGAATCCCCATGGACAGAGGAGCATGGAGGACTACAGTTCATGAAGTCTCAAGGATTCAAACACGACTGAGCAATGCAGCACAATGCAGCACAGCACTAGAGCAACTCTCGTTATTCTTATTCATTTGTGTTACTTGAGTTTTAGTCACTGTAATTACAAGAAAATTATACAAAGTATAAGGATTAGAACAACTTTTTTTTCCTCCCTCTGCAGGTGATAAGACTATCTGTATAAATAATCATACGATAATCTAATGAACAAGTATCAAAAATAGTAAGTATTTCAATTAAGTGTTTTGTTATAAAATAAATATACAAATATCATAGACTTTTTTTACTAGAATGATAGTAAGGAGAATAACATGGAATAAAATATCTCATTCAGAGCAGTGAGAAAAATGTAAAAAAATAAAATTAAGGAAAAATTTTGAACTATGCAGTAGCTATGCTTTTCAAGACTCTAAAATCTACAGTAGAGATTTGCCATGATCTTCAGCTCAGGAGACCTACTGTTGCTGCTGCTACTCCAGAAGATCTTCCCAACCAAGGTACTGAACCCACATTTCTTGCCTCTCCTACAGTCATGAAGATTCTTTACCACTAGTGCCACCTGTGAAGCCTTTAGACCTACTAAATCTCTCAAAATAAAATTCACTAAACATATGACTTTCTATTATAGAACCTAATTTACATAAAATTTAACAAAATGATTCTGTAGTACTTCTGAAAGAGTATACTTGAAAATACTTTAGAAGGTTTCAAATGGAAGAGTAATGAAAGAATTTATCCTTTAGATGTCAAATGTATTTTAAAACCACAGGGTTCAGATTACACAACATAAAATTAAAGTAGGTTATAAACAACATGTGAAAAGGATAATTTCTTTCTGTGGTTGTTTCTCTTCTAAAATACTTTTACATAAGATTCTTTTAAATATTGACTTAAAATGCGATGGGAATTTTTGAAAAAGCTGTACAGTGATCTACAATAGAAGCATGTATTTATAGACAGGTTAAATATTCATTTATTTACATTGAGTTAGTATATGGAAGCAATTTTTCTTTGTTTTTCTATTAGCTGATTAGATCTGCCATTATGGTTTACTGTACAGTCAAAGTATACTAAAGGGCAATTAATATAATCTGTTTAAGATTAAAATAATCTGAATTTTTAATATTTAGCAACTTTATTAACATAAAAATAAAATTTATTTTATAGAATATTCATACATGTTTAATTCTGGAATAACAATATTTATATAGGATAGCTGCAAAGAAAATACCAAGTGTTCTGATGTACCCCTTATTTAGTTTGTTTGACATTATAATAGTTTACCTTGACACTTCAACACCAAGAAATCCACTTTGGTATATTGCTATTAACTCAATTCCAGTCTGTATTCATATTCATATTCAAAAATGTTTCTATTGATATCCTTTTTATATTCCAGAATATCACATTGCACTTATTTGTCAAGTCTCTGGGTTAAACTCCCTGTACTGTGCTACTGTGCTTCAGTCATGTCTGACTCCATGTGACCCTATGGGCCATGGCCTGCCAGGCTCCTCTGTCCGAGGGATTCTCCATGCATGAATACTAGAGTGGGTTGCCATCAGCTCCTGCAGAAGATCTTCCCAACTCAGGGATCGAGCTCCTGTCTCATATCTCCTGCATTGGCAGGTGGGTTCTTTACCATTAGCATCACCTGGGATCTCCTCTGGTCTATGACAGTTTCCCAGTAATTACTTGTTCTTCATGTCCTTGAATGCTTTAAGGACTACTAGTCAATATTTTGTAGGCTTCTCAATTTGGATTTGTCTGATGTTTTTCTAGTGATTAGACTTAGTTGATTAGTTTTAGAGAAGAATATCATAGAGGTAAAGTACCTTTTTTTCCCCTTAGAGTTGTTATTATTTATATCATTTATAGGGTTGTTTGATATCCACATAACATCATTGGTAGTTTTAGCCTTGATCAGTTGATCAAGGTAGTATCTGCCAGATTTCTTCACTTTAAAATGATTGTTTCCCCTTTTCAGTATCCTTTATTTGGAAGTAAGTCACTATGTTCTGCTCATAGTTAAGAGGCAAGTGTTTAAACTCTACAATCTTAAGAAGAGAATATTTACCTGTAGTATTTGATTTTTTTTTTTTTGGTGGAGGATGATTTGTCTCTTGTCTCTTATTTACTTATTCACTTTATAATTTATAATAAAATGACCTTGATATTTATTTTTTTACCTTGCTAATATAATGATATGTCATTTATTTTTGAATATTTTGCTCACATTATTTCAATAGGAGATTGTTTCCACTGGGGAATCTTTCAGGTTGGTTCTTGTGCCACATTGACAGCCCCATCCTTTTTGGTTTTGAGTACTTTCCTTTCAGTACTATAAAATGCATCTCAGTTCTCTTAGAGGCTAGAGCTGGGTAATATATGTACGATTAATGATTCATGCATATGCACACATATCTATAACTGTTTATTATATGTTTATCTGTATGTAGGCACACATACACACACATCAAAAAATTAGTTTATATGGATGTCTCTAACACAGGCTCTAGACTAGCTTTCCTTCTTGTCTATTTATAACTTCCGTCTCTGACAGTGAAACACTTAGCTCCCAGTATTCTTGTTAATCCATGCCACCAAGAAATATGAATGTACCAACCAGAGTGCATTGCTTATGTTGAGGAATTCCTTTTGTTTTTAACCTTAGAGTCTCCAGTCAAAACACTATTTCCCAAAATTATGAAAGATTCTGTATCCCTCCCACTCTTTTAAGAGAGTAAAGTGATATATCTGTAATATACTAAGATTTATTTGCAATAGTTGCATTCCATCCTAGTATTCCTCACCATTATTTACTTTTTTCTTTATTTTGCATACATGAACTATCACTCTTGGTAATAAGTGGTTCTGTGGGTTTTGACAAATGCCTGGTCATGTATCTTCCCTCCCTAGTTCTCTGCCATTCATTATACTCTGGTAACCACAGAGGACCTATTTTTTTATGCCTCTAATTTTACCTCTTTACTAAATAATAAAAATATAACCTATCTCTATTTCCAGGTAAAGTTTAGGTTCCCTTTTTATTATGCTTCACTTCTCATCTCTCAGACTTCCCAGAAAATAAGTTAGAGACTTTGGCATTTACTAGAAAACACACTCACCAAGGAAAAGGAGTGCATCAAGAAAAGAGGTACTATTTGTAGGATGCAGATTGAAGCACTGAGAGTTCTCCAAGGATAGAATCTGAGTGGAATGGTTTGTTCCAGTGTGTTGTTTCTCCTTGTTTAAATGTATGGAAATTTAAGATCCAGTACTTTCACAAGGGGTTAGAATTACAGCAGGTTTTTGACTGCATTGTCTTAGAATTGAGGGCCTTAAGAATTCTGAGGACCGACCAGCACAGCTTGCCAAAGCAGAACATTGGCAAAACCAATACAATATTGTAAAGTAATTAACCTCCAATTAAATAAATTTATTTTTAAAAATAAATTAATAAATAAATAAGAACATTGTGATTTCAAGCCAAAGCTTTTGTGTAAACCCGTTGCTCTGTACATCACTTACCTATTGCTGAGTAACAAATTACAACAAATCTTAACAGGTTCAGTCCACAGTGAATATTTATCTTTTCACAATTTCTGTGCAAGAATTTGATGTCAACCTAACTGATCAGATTTTATATTGGCATCAAGTGCTAAAAGCCTCAAAGTTTCACATTTATCAAGCCTCAGCCAGAGGTTAGTGAAATGAAGTGATGGTTTTAGCAGCCTGGTGGCTCAGAGGTTAAAGCCTCTGTCTCCAATTCAGGAGACCCGGGTTCAATCCCTGGGTCGGGAAGATCCCCTGGAGAAGGAAATGGCAATCCACTCCAGTATTCTTGCCTGGAGAATCCCATGGACAGAGAAGCCTAGTAAGTTACAGTCCACGGGGTCGCAAAGAGTCGGACACGACTGAGCGACTTCACCTCACCTCAGGCCAAGTGCTAGCTTTTATTTCCTAATATGGATTAATTTGAAGAATAGACTGGCTAATACTGGGATTTACATGATTGTTTCAATATAATGTATTTCTCTGTGAAGGTGTACTGAGTTGTTTAGGGCATCAGAAATTGTTTAAATCCCATGTCAAGCCTTTCATGAATATTACTTTAAAAAGATTCAACTAATATGAAATAAACTTATTATAGCAACAAATATTTAAAAGTATTAAATATTTTTAAATTTTTAAAATATTAAAGAAACAAGCTACATACTAGCCCCAAACAACTTTTTTAGGAAAAGTTATTTTCCAGAACACAAATTCAGTGGCATTGAGAATCATATCAGATCAGTGATATCTGAGTCATAGATTGTGAACAGGAGAAAAAATATCTAATGTTTGTCATTATCAAAACAATAGTTTATTTCAAAATGCAGGACTTCTGGATTTTAACTAAGTTGACTTAAATATTTGATGTTTATGACACTTTAAAATATCTGGAGGGAAAAATCCATATATGCAAATCATCTCCTCAAATTGGAAAAAATAAATCTGGTATAATCAAAAAATTAATTTCCATTTTCTTTTGAATCACGTTTCTGCCAAGTGAGAGTTTCTCCAAGAATATGTTGCAGTTTTAATCCTGGACCAAATTACTAATTAAGACATGTTGTCTAATATCTTCCTAAGCATTAGTATGCCTGTGTTACCTTGAATATTGAACTATTCTGGACACTGTTACCTCATTTTAAATTTCATGTGTATCCAATTTATGTCTTAATGATTCCTCATTTCTCTTAAGGAAACCTCTATTTGTAGCTTTTGTTCTCTCTTCCATTATTTAGTCTTCATTCTGACAGCAAGACAGAATCCATCCTAGTCCTTTGTTGATTTACTTGGAGACTTAATCTCCAGAGGCAGTGCTCCAATCTCAGGCCTTTTAAATCCCTTTTTCTATCCTTTGGATTTGCAGTATTCCTCTATTTTCACTAACTAAACTTAAGAAATTGACATATTTTCACAATAATAAGAGCCACAACTTCTTTTAATTTATGTTTTAGTGAAAATTTAATATTTTATCAGTGGAAAACTCATGTTTAGGTCTCAGGCACAATTTATAAATCTGGAATTAACTTGACATGACATATGACACTGGTTCTATATCTGAAGACAATTTCATGAATCTAAGGTGTATGCTTCCTGTTCCCTTTCCTGACTTTTAATCCCAAAGGGCACTGCCTACCTAGAGGCACTAAAAAGTTAAAGCTAGAAGCTCACGCATAATTGCTCTATGGCAATCCATTCAAATCAACAGCCTGGAAAAAAGTAGGATTTATTTTGTCCAACAATGCATAAGGAAGATTGCAGTCAGCATAGTGTCTCCTGCAATAAAGGTAAAGATACAAGCTTCTCTGGTGGTTCACACAGTAAAAATCTGCTGGCAATATGATAGAACTGGGTTCAATCCTTGGGTCAGGAAAATCCCCTGGAGAAAGGGATGGATACACACTCCAGTATTTTTGCCTGGATAATTCTATTGCAAAGGCCGCTACTATTTGAATTCACCAGTATAGTCACTAGGCTATCTGAATAATGTCCAGCAGTGCACACCTCAGTTGAGGCTTTAGGCACCAGATACCCCTCTCCCAAGAGAGAAAGAACCTCCACCATTATGGAATTTATAATCTAGATAAAGAAGTAAATTCAATATTCTCCAGGGCAGACTGAATCCTAAGAAACAGCAAGTGAAGGGTGATTAATTAATTAGCAGTTTTTGATGAAAACATTAAAATCAAATAAAAGAATATGACAATATTAATAAAGTAAGAGCAGGGATAATAAAGAACAGAATGATGAAGTGTACTTTTTAGAGTAATTCAGGGAGATAGAGTAAGACAATTTAATCAGAGAAAGAGAGTTCTGTGATAAAGCTCATATTTCCTGACATATAATAGGTGTTAAACAAATTTTTGGTTTTTAAAAATTATACACCAATATTAAAATCTATGTTTTTAGTCAAGATAAAAATCAAGTTACATACATTCTGTGAAGTTTTCTACACCTTGTGTGGCCCTATTGTTGCCTGTCTTGGCAAAAAGCACCGAGTCGTTAGATCCATGGTAAATAAAATGAATTTCCAAAGAAACAAAAACTTGAATTTCAGCAGTGATAAAAAACCTTAACAGCCAAAACCACTGAACACTAACTTAAATTCACATATATTTGCCATATCTTCCTCTGCCTCTGTTTTCCCTGCCTTGCCTAACATCATCTATCAAATGAACACCATGCATCAAGTGGTATTTTGAGGAGTCCTTGGTAACAGTTCCAGCAATGCAATAGTAGTTGCAGCCTAATCTAGACTTTTTTTTTTTAAGATAGTATACTGTGAAAATGGTGTAGAAGCTAAAATATTTACCCAGTTGGAATACTAACCAGTTCTGAACAAATATTCTCATTTAAATATCACTTGAAATATATAAAATTTCAGGGCTAAAATAAATATAAAATAGGTATAGAATAAACTGTTCCAGAAATTACAGTCTTATTGCTGTTGGGCCATTCCATCAAGAATGTACTAAATTATCTCAAGCAATTGAGGGAGAAGAAAGGTGTGACTCAAACTATTTTAGGAGGAAAAACTCATTACAACAATTTTGCACTTCTGCCTCCTTATTTACCCGTGATGACTGAGAAGAAGAGAAAACGGTCCAAATTAGTATGTTAGATGTTATCTGAGGAAGAAGTTGAAATCATTCACCGATTTTAAGAGACTAAGAATCAGTACAGATGGGGACAGATAAGGTGAGAGAGGTAAGACAGGGGTAGCGGATTAAGAGGATCACACTACAATGTGTACAATAAATAAACCAAAAGGATATATTATAGAGTATAAGCAATATAGACAATATTCTATAATAACTGTAAAGTGAGTTTAACTTTCTTTTTTCATTTTTCTTTTTTTCTTTTGTTGTTTTCTGTCAAACTTCAACATGAATCAGCCATAGGTATACATATATACCCTCTCTCCTGAATGTCCCTCCTACCTCCCTCCCAACCCCACCTTTCTAGGTTGATACACAGCCTCTGCTTGAGTTTCCTGATCCATACAACAAATTCCCATTGGCTATCTATTTTACATACGGTACTGTAAGTTTCCATGTTACTCTTTCCATACAACTCACCCTTTCCTTCCCTCTCCCCATGTCCATAAGTCTATTCTCTATATCTATTTCTCTATTGCTGCCCTGTAAATAAATTCTTCAGTACCATCTTTCTAGATTACATATATGTGTGTTAAAATACAATATTTATCTTTTTTCTTTCTGACTCAGTTCACTCTGAATAATAAGTTCTAGGTTCATCCACCTCATCAGAACTGACTTGAATGTGTTCCTTTTTATGGCTGAGTAATATTCCATTGTGTATATATACCACTAATCATTTATCCATTAATCTCTAAAAGGACATCCAAGATGCTTCCATGTTCTAGCTATTGTAAATAGTGTTGCAATGAACAATAGGATACATGTGTCTTTTTCAATTTTGGTCTCTTCAGAGCATATACCTAGGAGTGGGATTGCTGGGCTGTATGGTGGTTTTTTTCCTAGTTTTTATAAGGAATCTCAATACCATCTTCTATAGTGGCTGTATCAATTTACATTTCCATGAACAGTGCAAGAATGTTCCCTTTTCTCCACACCCTTTCCAGTATTTATTGTTTGTAGGCTTTTTGATGATGGCCATTCTGACCCGTGTGAAGTGATATCTCATTGTAGTTTTCATTTGCATTTCTCTAATAATGAGGGAGGTTGAGCATCCTTCCAGATGTTTGTTAGCCATCTGAATGTCTTCTTTAGAGAAATATCTATTTAGGTATTTTCCCACTTTTTGATTGGGTTGTTTATTTTTCTGGTATTGAGTTGCATGAGCTGATTATATATTTTGGAAATTAATCCTTTGTCAGTTGTTTCATTTGCTATTATTTTCTCCCATTCTGAGGGTTGTCTTTTCACCTTGCTTATAGTTTCCTTGCTGTGCAAAACTGTTTAAGTTTAATCAGATCTTACTAATTTACTTTTGTTTTTATTTGAGTTACTCTAAGAGGTGGGTCATAGAGCATTTGTTTTTATTTGCTTTACTCTAGGAGATGGGTGTGAGAGTTGGACTGTGAAGAAAGCTGAGCACTGAGGAATTGATGCTTTTGTTGTTGTTGTTAATTTTATTTATTTATTTTTTAAATTACAATACTGTATTTGTTTTGCCATACATTGACACAAATCAGCCATAGGTGAACACAATCTCCCAATGCCGGCCCCCTCCCACCTCCCACCCCACTCCCCTACTTGAATCATCCTGTGCATCAGCCCCATGCTCCTGCTCCTACATTGAACATGTTGGCGCTTCGTTTCTTCGGAATATCTGTTTCATTGCCATTCTCCCAAACCATCCCACCCTTCCCTCTCCCCCAGGTCCAAAAGTCCCTCTATCCTCTGTGTCTCTTGTTGTCTCACATTGGGTCATCTTACTGTCTTCTAAATTCCATATATTGTGTCGTTCTGTTTGGTGTTTTTCTTTCTGGCTTACTTCACTCTGTATAATCGGTTCCATTTCATCCATCTCACTAGACTGAGTCATTTATTCTTTTTAAGGGCTGGTAGTATTCCATAGTGTATATGTACCACAGCTTTGAATTGATGCTTTTGAACTGTGGTGTTGGAGAAGACTCTTGAGAGTCCTTGGAGTGCAAGGAGGTCCATCCAGTCCATCCTAAAGGAGATCAGTCCTGGGTGTTCATTGGAGGGACTGATATTAAAGCTGAAACTCCAATACTTTGGCCACCTCATGTAGAGTTGACTCATTGGAAAAGACCCTGATGCTGGGAGAGATTGGGGGCAGGAGGAGAAGGGGACGACAGAGGATGAGATGGCTGGATGACATCACTAACTCGATGGACATGAGTTTGAGTAGACTCCAGGAGTTAGTGATGACAGGGAGGCCTGGCGTGCTGCAATTCATGGGCTCTCAAAGAGTGGACATGACTGAGCAACTGATCTGAACTGAACTGAGGAGATGGGTCATAGAGGATCTTGCTTTATGTCATCGAATGTCCTGCCTATGATTTCCTCTAATAGTTTTATAGTTTCTGGTCCTACATTTAGGTCTTTAATCCTTTTTTTTTTTTTTAGTTGATCTTTGGTTTGCTATTAGGAAGTGTTTTAATTTCATTCTTTTACATGTAGCTGTTCAGTTTTCCCAGCACCATTTATTGAAGAGGCTGTCTTTGTCCTATTGTATATTCTTTCCTCCTTTGTCAAAAATGAGGTACTCTTAGGTGCATGGGTT
Source organism: Nanger dama (assembly GCA_917880005.1). NCBI lineage: Eukaryota > Metazoa > Chordata > Mammalia > Artiodactyla > Bovidae > Nanger > Nanger dama. The sequence continues at coordinate 18,994,550 of CAKJTW010000025.1, read as the reverse complement.
TATTTCTGGGCTTTCTGTCTTGTTCCATTTGTCTTTATTTCTGGGTTTTTTTTTTTTTTGCCAGTACCATACTGTCCAGGCTTCCCTGATAGTTCAGTTGATAAAGAATTCACCTGCACTGCTGAAGACCCTCATTCAATTCCTGGGTCAGGAAAATCCCCTGGAGAAGGGAAAGACTACCCACTCCAATATTCTGTCCTAGAGAATTGCATGGACTATTCCATGGGGTCACAAAGAGTCAGACACGACTGAGCGACTTTCACTTTCACCAAACAATCTTGATGATTATAGTTTTGTAGTATAATCTGACGTCAGAAATGTTGATTCCTCCAGTTCCATTCTTCTTTCTCAAGACTGCTTTGGTTATTTGGTGTCTTTTGTGAAACCATATGAATTGTGAAATTTTTTATTATGGTTCTGTGAAAAATGTCATTGGTAATTTGATAGGGATCACATTGAATCTGCAGATTGCATTTGATAATATAGTCATTTTCACAATATTGATTTTTCCTACCCAGAAACATGGAATATGTCTCCTGTTTATGCCATCTTTGATTTCTTTCATCAGTGTCTTTTATTTTTTCAGCCTTGACGTAATCTTTATTTTTTTATTTTTTTATTTTTAATTTTATTTTTAAACTTTATCTACATACACTACTGTATTTGTTTTGCCAACATTGACATGAATCAGCCCAGGTGTCCACGACTCCCAGTGCCAAGCCCCTCCCACCTCCCACCCCACACCCCCCGATCATCCCGCCCGCCCCTGCCCCGCTCCTGCTCAACATGCTGGCGCTTCTTCTTACAAGATAGATCTGTTCTGCCATTCTCCCAAATCATCCCACCCTCTCCCTCTCCCTCAGAGTCCAAAGTCCGTTCTTCCTCTGGTCTCTTTGTTGTCTCCTGGGGGTCTCTTCTTCTTCTAATTCCATATTTGTGTCGTTCTGTTTGGTGTTTTTCTTCTGGCTTACTTCACTCTGTTAATCGGCTCCAATTTCATCCATCTCATCAGCTGGTTGTTTTTTTTTGGGCTGGTGTCTCCATTCATCGTGTCTTTTAATTTTCTTTGTACAGTTCTTTTGTCTCCTTCAGTTCAGTTCAGTTCAGTTGTGTCTGACTCTTTGCAACCCTATGAAATGCAGCACGCCAGGCCTCCCTGTCTATCACCAACTCCTGGAGTTCACTTAGGTAAGTTTATTCCCAGATATTTAACTCTCTTTGGTGTGATGGTGAATGGGGTTGATTACTTAATTTCTCTTTCTGAGTTTTCATTGTTAGTATACAGAAATGCAAGTGATTTTTGTGTATTGATTTTGTATCCTGCAACTTTGCTAATTTCACTAATTAGCTCTAGCAATTTTCTGATACTATTTTTAGAGTTTTCTATATACAGTATCATGTCATCTGCAAACAGTGAAAGCTTTAATTCTTTTCCAATATGGATTCTTTTTATTTATTTTTCTTCTCTGAATGCTGTACCTAGGACTTCCAGAACTATTCCGAATAATAGTGGTGAAAGTGGACACCTTCATCTTATTCCTGATCTTAAGGGGAATGCTTTCAGTTTTTCACCATTGAGAATAATGCTTGTTGTAGGCTTTCACATATAGCCTTTACTGTGTTGAGTTAGGTTCCCTCTATGTTCATTTTTGAAGAGTTTTAATCATAAATGGGTGCTGGAATTTGTCAAAGGCTTTTTCTGCATCTATTGAGATTGTCATATGTTTTTTATCTTTCAATTTCTTAATATGGTTTATCACACTGTTTGATTGGCATATATGGAAGAATCCTTGCATTCCTGAATAAATCCAACTTGATCATGGTGTATGAGCTTTTTGATGTGTCACTGAATTCTGTTTGCTAAAATTTTGTTAGAGATTTTTGCATCTGTGTTCATCAGTGATACTAGCCTGAAGTTTTCTTTTTGTGTGTTGTCTTTGTCTGGTTTTGATATCAGGATGATGGTGACCTCATAGAATGAGTTTGGAATTGTTCCTTCCTCTGCAGTTTTTTGAAAGAGTTTTAGAAGGATAGGCATTAGTTCTTCTCTAAATGTTTGATAGAATTCTCCTGTGAATACATCTGGCCCTGGACTTTTGCATTTTGGGAAATTTTTGATCACAGCTTAAATTTCAGTGCTTATAATTGGATTGGTCATAATTTCTATTTCTTCCTGGTTCAGTCTTGGAAGATTGAACTTTTCTAAGACTATGTCCATTTTTTTCCAGGTTATCCACTTGAGTGCTAGTTGTTCATGATAATCTCTTATAATCCTTTATATTTCTGCATTACCTGTTGTAACCTCTTCTTTTTCAATTCTAATTTTGTTGATTTGATTCTTCTCTCTTTTTTTCTTGATGAATCTGGCTAAAAGTTTGTCAATTTTATCTTCTCAAATTAGTTTTATTAATTGATTAGTTTTATTAATCTTTACTATTGTTTCTTTCATTTACTTTTCATTTATTTCTGCTTGGATCTTTTGGTTTCTCTCCTTCTACTAATTTTGGATTTTGTTGTTGTTGTTCTTTTTCCAGTTGTATTAGGTATAAAATTAGGTTGTCTATTCAATGTTTTTCTTGTTTCTTGAGGTAAAATTGTATTGCTACAAACTACCCTCTTATAACTTCTTTTGCTGCATCCCATAGGTTTTGAGTTGTCATGTTTTCAATGTCATTTTTTTCTAGAAGTTTTCTGATTTCCCATTTGATTTCTTCAGTAACCTATTGGTCATTTAGAAATGTCTTGTTAATTTCCATGTGTTTGTGTTTCTTACATTTGTTGTTGTTGTAATTGATATCTAATCTCACAATATTGTGGTCGGAGAAGATGCTTGATATGATTTCAATTTTTTTTTTAATTTACTGAGGCTTGATTTGTGACCCAAGATTTGATCTATCCTGGAGAATATTCCATGTGCACTTGAGAAGGTGCATTCTTCTGCATTAAGATGGAATGCCCTGAAGATGTCAATGAGATCCACATTATCTAATGTATCATTTAAGATTCATCTTTCTTTATTAATATTCTGTCTTGATCATCTGTCCATTGGTGTGAGTGGGGTGTTAAAGTCTCCTACTATTATTGTGTTACTGTCAATTTCTCCTTTTATATCTGTTAGTATCTGTCTTACATATTGAGATGCTTCTATGTTAGGTGCATAGATATTTACAATTATTATTTCTTCCTCTAAGATGGATCCCTTGATTATTATGTAGTGTCCTTCCTTATGTCTTTTAATCTTTATTTATTTTTCCATTTCTATAATTTATTTATTTATTTTTAATATAAATGTATTTATTTTAATTGGAGGTTAATTACTTTACAATATTTTATTGGTTTTGCCATACACCAACATGAATCCACCACAGGTATACATGTGTTTCCCATCGTGAACCCCCTTCCTCCCTCCTTCCCCGTACCATACCTGTAGTCTTTATTTTAAGGTGTTTTGTATGATATGAGAATTATTACTCCAGTTTTCATTTGCTTCCCATTTTCATGGAATATATTTTTCTCTCACTTTCAATCTTTATGTGTTTTTAGGTCTGAAGCAGGTTTCTTGTAAACAGTACATATATGGGTCTTGCTTTTGTATTCATTCAGCCAGCCTGGGTCTTTTGATTGAAACATTTAATTCATTTACATTTAAATTAATTATTGATGTATATGTTCCTACTGCTGTTTTCTTAATTGTTTCATGTAGATTTTGTAGATGTTTTTCTTCTCTTATCTATTATAGCTATGTAAGTCCCTATAACATTTGTTGTAAAGCTGGTTTGGTGGTCCTGAATTCTCTTAACTTTTGCTCATCTGAAAAGCTTTTTATTTCTCCATCAATTTTGAATGAGATCCTTGCTTGATACTGTAATCTTGATTGTAGATTTTTCCCTTCCAACACTCTAAATATATCCTGCCATTCTTTCCTGGGCTGCAGAGTTTCTGCTGAAAGATCAGCCATTACGTGTATGAGATTTCCCTTGTATGTTACTTGCTGCTTTTCCCTTACTGTTTTTGATACTCTCTGTGTTTAATCTTTCTTAGTTTGATTAGTATGTGTCTTGGCGAGTTTCTCCTTGGGTTTATCCTGTATGAGACTCTTTGTGCCTCTTGAATTTCATTGACAATTTCCTTTTCCATATTGGGAAAATTTTCAACTATATTATCTTCAAAAAATTTTTTTCATACCCTTTCTGTTTTTCTTCTTCTTCTGGGAGCTCTATAATTTGAATGTTGATGTGTTTGATATTGTCCCAGAAGTCTCTGAGACTATCCTCAGTTCTTTTCATTCTACTTTATTCTGCTCTTCAGAAGTTATTTCCACCATTTTATCTTTCAGCTTACTGATTCATTATTCTGATTCATATATTCTGCTGCTGATTCCTTCTAAAGTATTTTTGATTTCAGTAATTGTGCTGTTTTTCTCTGTATGTTTATTCTTTAATTCTTCTATATCATTGTTAATTGATTCATTTTCTCCATTTTGTTTTCAAGGTTTTTTATCATCTTTACTATTATTATTCTGAGTTCATTTTTCAGTAGTTTGCCTATTTCCTCTTAATCTATTTGGACTTCTGTGTTTCTAGTTTGTTCCTTCATTTATGTATTTCTCTGCCTTTTCTTTTCCTTTTTGACTTATTGTGTATGAGGTTTCCTTTTCCTAGGTTTCAAGGTTGAATTCTTTCTTCCTTTTGGTTTGTGCCCTCTCAAGTTTGGTCCAGTGGTTTGTGTAGGCTTTGTATAGGGTGAGATTTATCCTGAGGTTTTGTTTGTTTTTCCTCTACTGGGTAAGGCTGAGTGATGTGGTAATCCTGTCTGCTGATGATTAAGTTTGTATTTTTGTTGTTTAGATAAAGCATCTTGCACAGCATGCTGCTGGTGGCTGGATGATTCTGGGTCTTGTATTCCAGTGGTTTCCATTGTGTGAGTTCTTTTTGATACTCCCTAGAATTAGTTATCTGGTAGTCCAGGGTCTTGGAGTCGGTGCTCCCACTCCAAAGCCTCAGAGCTTGATATCTTGAAGCCAGAGTGAATGCTGAATGCCCTGGATCCAGATCATGTTCCTTCATACTAGGCTTCCTTCATATTTTCCTAGTTATCTGTGTTGGAGGAAAACTGTCTGAAGCAAGGTGCTGGAGTGACATCTCACTGAGTAGGGCCTTAACTTTTTAAAATTGTGAATCACTATTTTACACACCTGAAACTCGTATAATAGTATAAATCAATTATACCTTCAGTTCAGTTCAGTTCAGTCACTTAGTCGTGTCCGACTCTTTGCGACTCCATGAATCGCAGCATGCTAGGCCTCCCTGTTCATCACCAACTCCCAGAGTTCACTCAGACTCACGTCCATCGAGTTAGTGATGCCATCCAGCCATCTCATCCTCGGTCGTCCCCTTCTCCTCCTGCCCCCAATCCCTCCCAGCATCAGAGTCTTTTCCAGTGAGTCAACTCTTCTTATGAGGTGGCCAAAGTACTGGAGTTTCAGCTTCAGCATCATTCCTTCCAAAGAAATCCCAGGGCTGATCTCCTTCAGAATGGACTGGTTGGATCTCCTTGCAGTCCAAGGGACTCTCAAGAGTCTTTTAAAAAAATCTCTAAAGAGAGATCTTGTGATGCAGAGGTTGAATGCATAGACTCTGTAACTGGAGAGTCACGACTCAATCCTGACTGTTAACCTTGTAATTAATTTGAAACAGTGCAAATCACCTTTCTGTCCCTTAATTTCCTTATCCATCTAATGATGGTATTTGCTTCAGAAGAGTTTTGTTGAATAAAAAATTTTCTCTTACACATTTAATGCTAAGTGCTTGAGATTATTTTTGTGCTAGTTTTTATCCTTTCTCTCTCCAGCAGAAGAATAGGAAATTCACATATCTGAGTTGAGTTCTTACACCTAGTGAATTAGCACAATAGTTAGAACACCTCATTCTCATGAGTTATCCCTGTTTTGCACTATGGTGCACTTCTCCAATAGATTTCCATTTACTTAGTCGCTCTTCACAAAATTATTGTTCAAGCCTGTACTTAATTTTTATTGACCATTGGGAGATATTTTATTGAAGAGTACTGTATGCTGTTGTTATTGTTTAGTCATTGAGTTGAGTCCAACTATTTTGCCACTCTGTGGACTGTATCCAACCAGGCTCCTCTGTTCATGAAGCTTCCCAGGTAAGAATATTGGAGTGGGTTGCCACTTTCTTCCCCAAGGGATTTTCCCAACCCAAGAATATAACCTGCTTCTCCTGTGTTGGCAGGTGGATTCTTTGCCACTGAGCCACCAGGGAAGCCTTAATATATGCCATTACTATTCAACAAAAGTTCTTCAAATGTCTCTGAGTAATTCTCACTAACCATCAATAATCGTGATGTGTTAATTATATCATTTGTTGTCTTTGATTCCCACCTACCTCCCCCCTTCTAAGGGCTGTGTTTACTTTACTTAGGTGCTCCTGGAAAATCTAAATTTCTCACTAAATTTTTAAAACTAAGTTTTTGTGTGACAGTGTTTTTATTTCCAGGCCATGCCCTGTGTGATATATTTTAGGAGTTATTTAGCAACTCAATGTGCTTTTCTGAGTTAATGATAGAAGATAATTGCTTTAGAGTAAAAAGTAATTAAAATTTACTGAGCATCTTTCAATAGTTCATTTTAGATTTAAACAAACAAAAATTAAAAAAATATGATATTTGGAAACCAAGTAATATTGCAAGAATAAACATCTAAAAAGTGGTAGGTTTCAAAATCAGGACACACAGTTTATATATTGCACTATATTGAAATCTCCCTTTATTACTTCTATACATATAACTTTTTTCTCAAACTATTCCTTTATGCTATATATATTTTTGTACCTTCAGAGCTGTCTTAAGTTTAACATGATAATACTGTGTATTGAAACCATTCAGGAGGAAAAAAAAAAATATATATATATATATATACACACACACACACATAAAATCAGTGGCTGTGGAGTGACTTTACCCCTCTATGTTTCCATTGTTTAATTTTAAATGTTGAACTGTGTGAGTGGCAGTGTGAAAAGGAGCTTCACTTACCTCAGAATAATTGATATGGAGTGGTTCTTTGCTCATTCATTGGAGGCATTCATTGTAATTCATTGGAGGCATGATTTACTACATACCATGAGGGACCCAAGCAAAAAAAAAAAAAAAAAAGACAGAAGGCTCTGGCTGGGGGCAAGACATCAGTTTCCTTTTCACTAGACTCCACCACCCTGACACTTTCAGTCTCCCAAGTGGATTGCAACATCCATGAGGGATGTGCTAAGTGTCTGGATAGGGATTAAGTGAGAAGCCCTCATTAAGTCCCCCTGAAAGCACCATGGAGCTGCCTGGATGAGTCAGGGATGGACAGCAACTTACCTAGACCCAGATGCTTCAGGGTTCTCATTTAAATTTGACCCTTTCCACTCCCATTCTGCATCTTGTGATAGGATTCATTTATAAAACACACAAAGATGAAATTTCAAAATAATGACTAAAGAATATTCAACTCCAAGTACAGCGCACAATTTTGAGTGCTAAACCCTATGCAAGTTCACTGGTCCATGAAACCAAATTTGATGAGAAAAATTTATAGAGTTAAACACTGTTCTTTTGGACCAGTTATACTGCTATCCATAACTTACCCTGATTTCTGCTTATGAAAATAAAGAGAGCTCAACATTTCTCTAGTATATACCCACCCGAGGCCTTAAGCTCAGATTATAGGACTGGAAACTTGTTGTGAAGATAACTGCTTAAATAGGAACACTGGAGGATATTAAGAAAAACAACAACAACAAAAAGACAGAAACAGTGAAAGAAAAGGGCATTCTAAGTCAAGTAAATAGCATTATATAGACACCAAGAAAGAAAATATAAACCACATTTTGGGGTAAAAAGAACATTGACATATATTGTTGAGTTAAGAGAGAGAAGTAAAATAATAGTGGGAATCAGATTGAAAAAATAAATTGCTTTGATTATAAATCATTTTCACTCAACTTAAAGACTATTTGAAACTCAAAAGTGATCTACTAAAGGGAATTATGTGGCCTGATATTAATTGGTTGATATAGATTTCAGTTTTATTGATAAGATTTTGTGTTTTGTTTTCTCTCTTAGCCTATTAATAACTACCATTGTGGCTGGACTAACCTTATAGTTCTTATTATTTCAAGACACCCTTCATTAACATCATCAAGAAACTTTGAAAAATAAAGGTTGATTAATTATAATGAAAGTGAAAGTCATTCAGTTGTGTCTGACTTTGCAACATGAGCCCACCAGACTCCTCTGTCCATGGAATTCTCCAGGCAAGAATACTGGAGTATGTAGGCCATTTTCTTCTCCAGGGGATCTTCCCAACCTAGGGATTGAACTCAGGTTTCCCACATTTCAGGTAGATTCTTTACCACTGAGCCACCAGGGAAGCACAAAATGTTAGTCAGTCAGTCGTGTTCAACTCTTTGAAACCCCTTGGACTGTGGCCCACCAGGCTCCTCTATCCATGGAATTCTCCAGGAAAGAATATAGAGGGTAGCCCTTGCCTCCCCCAGGAATCTTCCTGCTTCGGAATCAAACCCAGGTATCCCACATTGCAGGCAGACTCTTTACCACTGAGGCACCAAGGAAACCCTGATTAATTATAAGACCTAGAAATTACGCAGTGCAACTGGTCACACAGCAGGGAGTTGGGAATGGGAAATGCAGAGAGTGAAGGAGAATCAGAGCTAGAGATGGTTAAAGAATGCACTGGTCTGAGGTTCTGCTTTTATTGGGGATGAAGGTAATAGTCTAGAAGTTTTGTGGGCTCACTATTGCTGAATTTAAAACAAAAATGGTAATTTAAAGTGGGGGGGGATAAAAGGGGCCCAAATGATCAGTTATGGAAATCAACCAGGATTTCTAAAAAAATTAGCCTCAGTGCTGAGAGGTGGCCTGGTACTTTATCTAGTCAAATTTCTGGGGATGTAGATATTTATTCTAGATAGCTGACTTTGGAGTAGATAGCCATTGAAGTGGTTGCCTCAGCAATCAAAGTTTAAACTAGGCACTTGCATCAAAAGAAAAGAAAAGAAAATGCTCGTTTTGGCTGCACATATACTAAATTTGGAATGATACAGAGATTAGCATGGCCCCTGTTCTAGAATGAAGCACAAATTCATGAATCATTCCATATTTTTTCAAGGCAAGGTCCTCTATGACCCACCTCCTAGAGTAACACAAATAAATACAAAAGTAGATGAGTGGGACCTGAATTAAACTTAAACACTTTTGCACAGCAAAGGAAACTATAGTGAAGTCACTCAGTCATGTCCAAGTGTTTGCGATTCCATGGACTATAGTCTACCCAGGCTTCTCTGTCATGGGATTTGCCAGGTAAGAGTACTGGAGTGGGTTGCCATTTCCTTCTCCAAAGGATCTTCCTGACCCAGAGATTGAACCCAGGTTTCCTGTATTGCAGGCAGATGCTTTGCCCTCTGAGCCACCAGGGAAGCAAGGTAAAAAGACAACCCTCAGAATAGGAGAAAATAATAGTAAATGAAACAACTGACAAAGGATTAATTTCCAAAATATATAAGCAGCTCATACAACTCAATACCAGAAAAACAAACAACCCAATAAAAAAGTGGAAAAAGACCTAAACAGACATTTCTCTAAAGAAGACATTCAGATGGCTAACAAACACATGAAAGGATGCTCAACATCACTCATTATTAGAGAAATGCAAATCAAAACTACAATGAGATATCACCTCACACTGGTCAGAATGGCCATCATCAAAAAGCCTAAAACAGTAAATGCTGGAGAAGGTGTGGAGAAAAGGGAACACTCTTGTGCTGTTGATGGGAATGTAAATTGATACAGCCACTATAGAAGATGGGATTGAGATCCGTTAAAAAAATTAGGAATAAAACTACCATGTGACTCAGTAATCCCACTCCTAGGCATATACTCTGAAGAGACTAAAATTGAAAAAGACACATGTATCCCATTGTTCATTGCAGCTCTATTTACAATAGCTAGAACATGGAAGCAACCTAGATGTCCATTAATAGATGAATGGATAAAGAAGTGATGGCATATATACCCAATGGAATATTACTCAGCAATAAGAAGAAGGAACACATTTGAGTCAGTTCTAATGAGGTGGATGAACCTAGAACCTATTATACAGAGTGAAGTGAGTCAGAAACAGAAAGATAAATACCGTATTATAACACATATATATGGAATCTAGAAAAATGGTACTGAAGAATTTATTTACAGGGCAGCAATGGAGAAATAGCCATAAAGAATAGACTTATGGACATGGGGAGAAGGGAGTAGAGGGTGAAATGTATGAAAAGGAAACTTATATTACCATATGTAAAATAGATAGCCAATGGGAATTTGCTGTATGGATCAGGAAACTCAAACAGGCACTCTGTATCAACCTAGAGGGGTGGGGTGGGGAGGAAGATAGGAGGGACATTCAGGAAGGAGGGTATAGCAAAGAGCAAAATTCTGTAAAGCAATTATACTTCAATAAAAAATAAATTAATTTTAAAAATACATGATTTACATTCTACTAATAATGGTTTGAGACTTCCCTAGTGGCTCAGATAATAAAGAATCTGCCTGCACTGCAGGAGATGTGGGTTTGATCCTTGGATTGGCAAGAGCCCCGGGGTAACGAATGTTAACCCACTGTAGTATTCTTGTCTGGGAAATCATATAGATGTAGGAGCCTGGTTGGCTACAGTCCATGTGATCACAAGGGATCAGACATGACTTAGCAACTAACACAACAACAAATGATAATTTTGAGTTAACTCTGAAGGGTTACATGTCACAAAACTCATTAACTAAATTTCAAACTGTAAGTTATGTGTTAGAGGTACATAAACTAGAAATTAAGAACCTAGCATTTTGAGAAGGTGGGAATCCCTAAATTCCCAACTAGAAATAAGCCTTGTGGATGGGAATTTTGTGAAAGAATAAAAGTGTACATTTTCAAATTTATGGGAACCAACACAAATTACATGAGAAAAAAATGAAAAACTCAGTGTTGAAATTAGAGAATGTGTTGAGAATAAAGCCAAACACATAACTGCAAAATTTGGAGGACATTTTGAAGTTTCTAACACAGGAATCATATGGTGAAGGAGATCAGGATACATTCATATCTCAGTCTTGATGAGCAAATCCTGAAGGCAAACTCAAGGTAGACCAGTAGGAAAAAAAAAAACACAAAAACAGAGAGATAATCTTAAGTAAGATTGGTTTAATAGTTTGGCAAAACAGAAGCCACATGAAGCTGTGTGCAAGTAGTTGTTAGTTTCATCAGAACACACAGGGAAATAGGGAAATAGACACACATAGTATAGAGAGTAGATTTTTTTTTAATTGATATTTTCACCATTGTGGTCAGTGTGTTCTTTCAAAATTAGAGCTGGCAAATCACCAAATGAGTGGGGTATTAGACTTTTCCAGTGTGGTAGAACTTTCAGTGTATCTTCATGGCAGTCCTGAAATATAAGACCAGCATCTAGTAAGATACTAAAGTTTATCTTCAGGGGCAACAATTTATACCAAAAGAATAAGTACAAATTCTTCTACTGCAGTTGTAAGTTCCAAATCTACTACCTTATGAATCTGAGTGATTAAAACTATTAAAGGAGTTAGTCTTATATATCCACTTTCATGGGCCAAACTACGTCTTCCAAAACTCATGTGTTGAAATCCCTGTCCCCAGTAATTCAGAATGTGGTTTGGAGATAGAGGACAATAAATAGGTGATTATGGTTATATGAGGTCATTAATGTGGCCCCAATCCAATATGAACAATATTCCTATAAAAGGAGGTTAGGACACTCACATACACAGAAGGAAGACCATATGAAGAAAGAGGGAGAACAAGAATATCTACAAGCCAAAGAGAGATGACTCAGAAGAAATAAACTATGCAAACAACTTGCTCTCAGACTTCTAGCTTCCAGAACTGTAGGAACATAAATTGACGTTGACTAGGCTACCAAGTCTGTGGTACTTTACTATGGAAGCCCTAAAAACAAATATATCCTTCCTATATAAATTCTAAGAAAGATTTATCAATTATATCTAGAAAAGTTAAAAGACAGTCCAACTGATATTTGATTATGCCAGTTTAGAAAAATACATATTTTGAATATATTTCAGTTCAGTCACTCAGTCATGTCTGACTCTTTCCAGCCCCATGAACTGCAGCACGCCAGGCCTCCCTGCCCATCACCAACTCCCGGAGTCCATCCAAACCCATATCCATTGAGTTGGTGATGCCATCCAGCCATCTCATCCTCTGTCGTCCCCTTCTCCTCTTGCCCCCAATCCTTCCCAGCATAAGGGTTTTTCCAATGAGTCAACTCTTCACATGAGGTGGCCAAAGTACTGGAGTTTCAGCTTCAACATCAGCTCATCCAATAAACACCCAGGACTGATTGCCTTTAGGATGGACTGGTTGGATCTTCTTGAAGTCCATGGGACTCTCAAGACTCTTATCCAACACCACAGTTCAAAAGCATCAATTCTTCAGCACTCAGCTTTCTTCACCGTTCAACTCTCACATCTATACATGGCTACTGGAAAAACCATAGCCTTGACTAGATGGACCTTTGTTGGCAAAGTAATGTCTCTGCTTTTCAATATGCTATCTAGGTTGGTCAGAACTTTTCTTCCAAGGAGCAACTGTCTTTTAATTTCATGGCTGGAATCAACATCTGCAGTGATTTTGGAGCCCAAAAATAAAGTCTGACACTGTTTCCACTGTTTCCCTTTCTATTTCCCATGGAGTGATGGGACTGGATGCCATGATCTTTGTTTTCTGAATGTTGAGCTTTAAGCTAACTTTTACACTCTCCTCGTTCATTTTCATCAAGAGGCTTTTTAGCTCCTTTTCACTTTCTGCCATAAAGGTGGTGTCATCTGCATATCTGAGGTTATTGACATTTCTCCTGGAAATCTGGATTCCAGCTTGTACTTATTCCAGCCCAGAGTTTCTCATGATATACTCTGCATATAAGTTAAATAAGCAGGGTGACAATATACAGCCTTGATATACTCCTTTTCCTATTTGGAACCAGTCTGTTGTTCCATGTCCAGTTCTAACTATTGCTTCCTGACCTGCATACAGGTTTCACAAGAGACAGGTCAGATGGTCTGGTATTCCCATCTCTTTCAGAATTTTCAATAGTTTATTGTGATCCACACCGTCAAAGGATTTGGCATAGTCAATAAAGCAGAAATAGATGTTTTTCTGGAACTCTCTTGCTTTTTGAATATACTTACTTACATTCAAATATGTATAAATAGAGGAAAATGCCATGGAAAAGAAGTTTCTGAACAGATAAGCAGAATATATAATTGATGAGTATTTTTTTCAGATCAACTCATTAATTAAATTAGAGGCAACAGCTAAAGAATGCTTTCCTTGAAAATTAAATAACTTTTTATGAAGTAAATATATTTTGGATGACACCAAACCTTAAGCAATCTGTCTATATACTTTATGTCTAAATAAGAAACCTATAACTATACTCACATGAACCCTAAGATTTTCTAACTCTTTAATATTAGTTTGACTTTTAGGAGTTTTTTCAGTATTAATAGGATGTATTTTAGTAGTTCATTTTTAATCTTGTTTCACAGCTGCTGCCCACTTTATATTTCATTTCAAAATATCTTTCTCTGTTCTCCTTATTATTTCCTAACATTTCATTTATTCTCCATAAATATTATTAAAAGAAGTATAATGGTAGAAATGATTTTTATCACAGATATGGGACAGCAGATGATGACAATAGATATGGCAAGGAAAAAAATACTAAACATGATTGTCTTAAAATTCGATCTTCATTACACATAAAGGTTAATTTAATATTTTTCCTGGCTTTCTTATGTCCTTTTTGCTACTTTACCCTTGCCACTTAGGATAACTTTACACTAGCTGCCAGCTTCCCTCCCTCTATCTCAAACAACAACAAGGACAATAATTTTGTTTTTATTTCTTATGTAGAGGAATTGACTTTTCTAATGTAAATATATTTTATCTGGGCTATGCTTAGAAGACCTCATCTCTCATGCTTAATTATCTTATTATTCTATTTCAAGGTATTTTATTTAAGATAAAGAAAACTTTTTCTGTTAACTCAACTAAATCAACTAAATCAATCAACATGCAGTTTTTTTCACTTGATCACAAGAAAATTATTTATAATCAATCATTAAGGAGAAGCTGGGTGCATGCCAAGTTGCTTCAGTCAGGTCTTTAACTGGAGACTGAAAAGATAACAGAACAATCTAAACCAAAAAGAAAAGAAAGTCTTAAATGACAATGCAATGTCCTTAAAAGTAGTAAAAGCATAAAGTATAACAATACTGGACTGACTGGGTAGCACATACAAAAATTCTATTAAAATTCTGAAGGGAAGGATAAATGAATACTATGAATAAAAATAATATAATTGATAAGTAAGAATGCACTGATTTAAGATTTAATACACTTCACCCAGTTCATGATAGGGCTCCCAATGGGTGGAGACTTTTCACATAGTCATAGTATTGATTACCCTCTTTGCTTCACTCCCATTATGTGGTTCAGGAACCACACTCATTAAGAGCTGTTCTCCTTAGCTGGCTTTACAATCCTCAAGGGATTAAAGGACAGGAGAAGAAGAATCATCCTACACTGATGCTATCAACACCTCACAGTAACTACGACATTACTTTGCACCATTTTTCTGCTCAGAGGAAGCAGCAACATGAAATGATCTTCCCATGGCAAAGTGCTGAAGAGAAAACCTGTCCCATTGTCTGACCTATTTTCTACCCATGATGATGAATTTCTGCTTCCAGAGATTGCTGCTTTCCCTCAACCTTAGGCCACTCTCTTTGCTCAGTTTTGAGTTCTTTATCAGTTTTCATTTGATTTCCATTTCCTCATTCACTTCTGTCTCCAAAGCTGAGCTTGGACTGGGCCTGAGCAACTGAGATTTGTCTCTATCTTTCCATTTTGTCTGGTTTAACGCACACTTAAATTTGAATGAATACAGTTATTTGGGGCAAAGCAACAAGTGAAACTAGAAGGTTAGACTCTACATAGGGACAGTGTATAGCTAGATGTAGGGAGAACGTCTTCTAAAAGCCATAGACAGTCAGAGACAGAAATGTCCTATCCTGAAACGCCCATATCACTTCACATGCTCACATAGATGCTCCAAGGAATACTTAAGAGATACATTTTAGAGATATTCATGTTGAAAATATCTCAAGGATTATTATTCTAGATTTATCCTTAGATTTCCAAACATATTACATGATACTTAATCTTGGTATCAATAAAATCACATCTTTACTTCTTTTTCTAAAAAATGTATTTCCAATGTTTATGTATGTTTTTGATTGAACATTCTTTATCCCAAGACTGTGTTGCACAATTCAGTGTTCGGTCAATATTACCCACTCAGCACACTCTGAAACGTTTATTTCTAACTGTAAGAACTGCAAGTATAATTACCATGGATGCTATTTGATTTTGCATTCAAGAACTTAGAAGATGTAAAAATTATTGCCTGTATTATAACTTTCTGAGAACCATAAAATTAATTCTTGAACAGATTCAGCACTCCATATAGATTTTCTGTTATTTGTCTCTTACCACCTCAATCTGGTAAGAAAACTATAAGTCACTATCCAGATACCCTCCTCTTACATTTACTCATGGTAATATTTTTCATTCATAACATGCTATACTTGTTTCATATACTTGTTGTGTAATTGCCTATGGAAGCACTTTTTTTTATAGGCAATTTCATTTTTATAATACACTAAGCTCCAGATTAGGCTGAGCACAGTTCTGTTTGAATCATTTAACAAGGAGAGTCTTGAAATCAGAGCTACGTTTTCCTAGAAATTAATTAGATTTCTCCAGATACCATGTTCAGTGATGACCAAAACCCAGAATGTTTCCATCTGGTGTACTTGAAAGTGAAAGTCAATCAGTCCTGTCCGACTCTTTGTGATCTCACGGACTATACAGTCCATGGAATTCTCCATGCCAGAATACTGGGGTGGGTAGCCTTTCCCTTTTCTAGGGGTCTTCCCAACCCAGGGATCAAACCCAGGTCTCCCACATTGTGGGTGGATTCTTTATAACCTGAGCTACCAGGGAAGCCCAATAATTACTAGAGTGGGTAGCCTATCCCTTTTCCAGTGGATCTTTCCAACCCAGAAATCAAACCAGGATCTCCTGCATTGCAGGCAGATTCTTTACCAACTGAGCTATCAGGGAAGCCCATTCTGGTGTACTTCAGTTCAGTTCAGTTGCTCAGTCATGTCCGGCTCTTTGCGATCCCGTGAATCGCAGCACATCAGGCCTCCCTGTCCATCACCAACTCCCGAAGTTCACTCAGACTCATGTCCATTGAGTCAGTGATGCCATCCAGCCATCTCATCTTCTGTCGTCCCCTTCTCCTCCTGCCCCTAATCCCTCCCAGTATCAAAGTCTTTTCCAATGAGTCAACTCTTCACATGAAGTGGCCAAAATACTGGAGTTTGAGCTTTAGCATCATTCCTTCCAAGGAAATCCCAGGGCTGATCTTCAGAATGGACTGGTTGGATCTCTTTGCAGTCCAAGGGACTCTCAAGAGTCTTCTCCAACACTACAGTTCAAAGCATCAATTCTTCAGCACTCAGCCTTCTTCACAGTCCAACTCTCACATCCATACATGACCACAGGAAAAACCATAGCCTTGATCAGATGGACCTTAGTCGGCAAAGCAATGTCTCTGCTATTGAATATGTTATCTAGGTTGGTCATAACTTTCCTTCCAAGGAATAAGTGTCTCTTAATTTCATGGCTGCAGTCACCATCTGTAGTGATTTTGGAGCCTCCAAAAATAAAGTCTGACACTGTTTCCACTGTTTCCTCTATTTCCCATGAAGTGATGGGACCGGATGACATGATCTTCATTTTCTGAGTGTTGAGGTTTAAGCCAACTTTTTTCACTCTCCTCTTTCACTTTCATCAAGAGGCTTTTTAGTTCCTCTTCACTTTCTGCCATAAGGGTGGTTGTCCAATGAATAAATAAAATTGAAAGAACAAGGCATGATGTAAAAATACTAAAATAACTGAAAGCAGACCACAGAGATAGATGGCAGGTAGGTAGACAGGTAGGTGTATATGTAGATAGGTATGCCAGTAGATGGATGGATGTGTAGATAGATAAATATATAGGTGGAAGGATATTCCTCACTAGTGACCTTTAGAGAAATTTGTTATAACAATGATTACCCCTCTCTCATTTTTACAGAGATTGATCCAGATTTTAGCAAGTTATTCCTTTCCTACCTGAGAAAGGTATACATTGCAAAGGGAATTTGAATAATACCTTATTCAAAATAACTTTCATATTTTCCCTGAGCTGTCGCTTTCTTGATGAAGCCAAGTTTTGTGTAAAAAAAAAAATCATGCATACCTACAAAATCTTCATGTAAGTTTTGGATACTTATAGACTTTATATTAATATCTCCTTCTTTGGAGGTAAACTTTATATGTATACTTCATGAAGAAAATTTAGAGACTTTATTGTTTTGTTCTTCTGGATGCTTATCTTTATTCAGGGTGTGCTGGCCATTATCTCTTTGACAGAGGGTGTAGTTGGTGTTGATTTATCTGAAGTCTGTGCAGGATATGAGTCAGGGCTTCCTCTCTGTTATATCTGTCAATGTCCTGTTGGGTGTGAAGTCTGCCCCCCAGTTGTTGAATAATAAGCTCTGAGAGTCAGGTTCTACCAGGTTTTTTTACCCATGAGTGTGCACCTTGCCCCAAAAGAGGGATTGGTAATGCAGGTAAGGCCTGTGTTCTCACCCAGGACCTATGAATCATTTTTGTATGTGCCCATGGTTCTGGTCATAAGCAGTGCCCATCACAAACCTTTCTCTCTTATATTCATCACAGATCTAGTTAGTGCAAAGCTGTTGTGTTTAGTAGTCTGGGTCTAAGATGGTGGTTTGGAGTTGTGGCTATGCAAGAATTGAGGTGACTGCACTGTTGCCTGAGATCTTGGCTGCCTCTGTGGCAATCTTCTCCCAGGACCTGTCTGCCC
Organism: Nanger dama; assembly: GCA_917880005.1. Lineage (NCBI taxonomy): Eukaryota > Metazoa > Chordata > Mammalia > Artiodactyla > Bovidae > Nanger > Nanger dama. Next base: position 18,976,422 of record CAKJTW010000025.1, on the reverse strand, counting down.
CAGACTTAGCAAGCTTCAGTGTGGAGTGAGCAGAACTGGAGTACTCTCACTGGGAGACAAACCACTGTGTACTTCTGAGTGTGCCGACACTGACTGCCACCCTCTCACTGTAACCACAGCCCAGATCCTCCAGGCTGCCTCTGTGTAGCTAAATGAGTCCTATGCCAGGGGCTCTCTGCCCTAGATTCAGTGGTTAGCCTTTGCATACTCTTGGGTCACCAACTTGCTCTGCCTACACTGACAAAGGCCAGTTTTGACTGTGTTGGAGCTCTTCTGCCAGTTTCCAGTTAGTTTTCCATGAGAATTATTCCACATGTATGTGCATCATTTATGTGTGTGTGTGTATATATATTACTATCACTACATTGTGATGAAGCTAAATATAGACATATTAGCAGTAGTGGTTTGGCAGGACCTGATGGTAGTTTTTACTCATATGCTTTATTGGAGATGAGATTTGAAGGCTACTCAGGAATAACCAGGACCTCCCTGGTGGCTCAGATGGTAATGTGTCTGCCTACAAAGTGGGAGACTAGGTTCAATCCCTGAGTCGGGAAGATGCTTTGGAGAAGGAAATGGCACCCCACTTCAGTGCTTTTGCCTGGAAAATCCCATGGTTGGAGGAACCTGGTAGGCTACAGTCCATGGCGTTGCAAAGAGTTGGACACAACTGAGCAACTTCACTTAGGAATAACCATAGAACTTGAAACTGAGTTGTGTTGCAAAAGTAGAAGTTGAGATATTGTACTTATTGTTGGAGTCTGAAATTCAAATAATGTCTTAGAGTAAATGGTGATATTTTCCTCATTAAGATCTTATGACAGATGAATAATACTTTTTTTTTTTTTTTTTTGCCCACTTGATTTAATGACTTATTTTTCTCTGAGGATTTTTTTCCCAGTTTTATTGAGGTATAATTGATAAAAGTACACATCATGTTTATTTGATATACATATACATTGTGAAAGGATTCTTCCTATCTAATTAGTATATCCATATTTGTTAACACTGTATTGTTTAATGAAAATTACTATGAGAACTGATATATTCACAACCCTCCTTGTTCAAACATTGATGACTATGACCAAGCACTGACACTATTAAACACTGTCTTTCTTTAATATGTTTTGTATCTTCTGGTTAATATCATGACTGATTTTTGTGTGTAACTGAGAAGAAAAATCAAGTTTACTTGAAACATGTAGCAGAATAACAAAGTTAATGCCTATAACTACTGTGCTTTTGAAGTTATCCCAGTTTTATTCATAACATTAATTGGAGAATTTGCCTGTTAACTGAAGATACCTCCCATGCTGTGCATTTTGATGGATCAAATCTGTGGAAGAATTTATTAAAGAAATCACATTCAGTGATGCTATTAATAAAAATAGTCTCTACTTTAAAGAGGATGGCACATACATGGCCCACATGCTGTCCCTCTGCTCTTCCATTTCCATGTTTTGGTTGCTAATTGATAAAGACACAATTTCCTACTGAGCCTTTTGAGAATCCTCCTCAACACAGCATTGTGCAACCAGTTAATCAGAGATGGTATGAGAGTTGTAATCCATTTGTCATCCCCATTTTGTGCATACTTGTTCAGTTGCTTCAGTTGGGTTTGACTCTTTGCTATCCCATGGACAGTAACCCACCAGGGTCCTCTGTCCATGAGATTGTCCTGATGAGTAGGTTGCCATTTCCTCCTCCAGGGGGATCTTCCCAACCCAGGATTTGAACCCACAGTATCCTGTGGTTCCAGCACTGCAGGCAGATTCTTTACCACTGAGCCACAAAGGAAGCTCATTCCCATTTTAACAGTAAGTAAATCCTTTGTTCCCCCAAATAATCACTTTAAGTGTGGATCACCTAAGTTTTTCTCCCACCACAGTATAGTTTTCTGGTTTTTGTCAACAAGATCTGCTGTCGCTTATCTTCTCAGCTCATCTGAGCTCACAGACAGCTGTGGATGTTTCTAGCAAACTGACAGTCCTACCTTAAACATCAGAATCTCTTAGTCTCTGCTTCAGAACTTTCTCTGGCTCTACAGGTTTCTCTTGATTAGGGACAACCCAGAATTGTGGGAAAGTGCAGTCTGAGAGACCAATACTCAGTGAGGAGCAATCTATTTCCCCAAGTAGGAGACAAGAATCAGAGGATAAATGTCCTGGCCTTGCCATTCCCTCATGGCTCAGCTGGTAAAGAATCCCACTGCAATGTGGGAGACCTGAGTGTGATCCCTGGGTTGGGAAGATCCCCTGGTGAAGAGAACAGCTACCCATTCTAGTATTCTGGCCTGGAGAATTCCATGGACTGCATAGTCCATGGGGTCACAAAGAGTCTGCCACCGACTGAGTGTCTTTCACTTTCATTTTCACTTGCCATTCCACAGTAGGAAGGTCCCATTATGTGTTCTCCATGGCTTATCAGAAGTTCCAGAGTGGGGCTGAGTGGTTACCTGCTCATTAGTGTTTCGTTTCCCTGATTTTCTTTCTTCATTCTTCATTTGTGTTCCTAGCATCACTCACCCACTCCAGTATTCTTGCCTAGAGAATCCCAAGGATGGGAAGCTTGGTGGGCTGCTGTTTATGGGATCACAGAGAGTCAGACACGACTGAAACAACTTAGCAGCAGCAGCAGCATCACCCAAGTCCTCATGTCAGGGTCTGCTCTTAGAGCTAAAGCTAAAATGGTGTCTTTTGTCTTCATGTTATGTAGAACATTTATTCACAAACCTCAGTAAGTGAAATTCCTGCTGATGATCTATAGACTGAGAGGCAAGCTCTAACTTGCCACTCCATAGATGATCCAGTAAAAACATCTTTCTTTCCTCTGTGGAAAGTCCCATAGGAGAATTATCTGATAGCACTATAGGTCAGAAATCCAACTGGGTTCTCACTGGTACAAATCAACATGTCAGCACAGTAGCTTTCTTTTTTGGAGCCTCTAGAGGATACTCTGTTTCCTTGCTTTTTCTAGTTTGTGAAACCATGCACATTTGCCATCTCTGTCTCTATAGATGTATTTTTGATGTTGCATGTTATGGGGAGGTGAGCTCTATGTCTTCATACCCTGCCATCTTAATCCCCTTCATTTTTACTATTGATTTTTATTCCTGTATTAGAATTATTTATAATAGTGATTTTAGTGAAATTGGAGGAAACTGGTAATATCTAAAATCTATTATTTCAGAAAATCAGTGGGTATTTTATATTGGGCATACTATGATGTTTGTTTTCTCTTACATAAAACAAACAAGTAAAGCCAATCAGTTATTTCATCTTTCATGATATTCACTTTTAATATTTTTTTATTTTCTCTCTAACATTGACAAAATTACATAAGCACAGATAGACATACATATACACACAGAGAAGAAAAAAATCTTCAAACCAGGAATACCTTGCAAATATTCATATCATTGCAGGTAATGAAGCATATTGTGGAGTATCTATAGAATTATATAATATCAAACATGACTAAAGATTGATTTATTGTACTACCTTAATTTCCCACACAAGGAGGCCAGAGGAATTACGTATTTTTTTCCAGACATATACATTGCTAAAGAAAAGATGTCCTTTTTCTTAAAACAGTAACTGCTAATGTGATTTTAGCCATACTGAAAATCTTTAGCCATCACTGCAAGTCACCCCAATGATTTAATCATATATCCACTGATCACAGTTACAAAAGTAGTAATTATTTAATTCTTTTAGAATTAACACCCAAGAAAGATGTCCTTTTCATTATTAGGGGAAGTCAAGAAACACCTGGAGTAACAGGCAAATTTGGCCTTGGAATGTGAAATGAAGCAGGGCAAAGACTAAGAGTTTTGCCAAGAAAATGCACTGGTCATAGCAAACACCTACTTCCAACAACATAAGAGAAGACTCTACACATGGATATCACCAGATGGTCAGCACCGAAATCAGATTAATTATATTCTATCAACCAAAGATGGAGAAATTCTATACAGTCAACAAAAACAAGACCAGGAGCTGACTGTGGCTAAGATCATGAACACCTTATTGGCAAATTCAGACCTAATTGAAGAAAGTAGAGAAAACTGCTAGTCCATTCAGGTATGACCTAAATCAAATCCCTTATGATTATACAGTGGAAGTGAGAAATAGATTTAAAGGCCTAGATATGATAGATAGAGTGCCTGATGAACTATGGAATGAGGTTCGTGACATTGTATGGGAGACAGGGACCAAGACCATCCCTATGGAAAAGAAATGCAAAAAAGCAAAATGGCTGTCTGGGGAGGCCTTACAAATAGCTGTGAAAAGAAGAGAGGCGAAAAGCAAAGGAGAAAAGGAAAGATAAGCATCTGAATGCAAAGTTCCAAAGAAGAGAAAGAAAGAGAAAAGAAAGCCTTCCCCAGCGATCAATGCAAAGAAATAGAGGAAAACAACAGAAAGGGAAAAACTAGAGATCTCTTCAAGAAAATTAGAGATACCAAGGGAACATTTCATGCAAAGATGGGCTCGATAAAGGACATAAATGGTCTGGACCTAACAGAAGCAGAAGATACTAAGAAGAGATGGCAAGAATACACAGAAGAACTGTACAAAAGAGATCTTCATGACTCAGATAATCAGGATAATGTGATCACTAATCTAGAGCCAGACATCTTGAAATGTGAAGTCAAGTGGGCCTTACAAAGCATCACTACAAACAAAGCTAGTGGAGGTGATGGAATTCCAGTGGAGCTGTTTCAAATCCTGAAAGATGATGCTGTGAAAGTGCTGCACTCAATATGTCAGCAAATTTGGAAAACTCAGTGGTGGCCACAGGACTCGAAAAGGTCAGTTTTCATTCCAGTTCCAAAGAAAGGCAATGCCAAAGAATGTTCAAACTACCACACAATTGCACTCATCTCACATGCTAGTAAAGTAATACTCAAAATTCTGCAAGCCAGGCTTCAGCAAACATGAACCGTGAACTCCCTGATGTTCAAGCTGGTTGTAGAAAAGGCAGAAGAACTAGAGATCAAATTGCCAACATCTGCTGGATCATGGAAAAAGCAAGAGAGTTCTAGAAAAGCATCTTTCTGCTTTTTTGACTATGTCAAAGTCTTTGACTGTGTGGATCACAATAAACTGTGGAAAATTCTGAGAGAGATGGGAATACCAGACCACCTAACCTGCCTCTTGAGGAATCTGTATGCAGGTCAGGAAGCAACAGCTAGAACTGGACCATGGAACAACAGACTGGTTCCAAGTAGGAAAAGGAGTATGTCAAGGCTGTATATTGTCATCCTGCTTATTTAACTTCTGTGCAGAGTACATCATGAGAAAGGCTGGACTGGAAGAAACACAAGCTGGAATCAAGATTGCCAGGAGAATTATAAATAACTTCAGATATGCAGATGATGCCACCTTTATGGCAGAAAGTGAAGAGGTGCTAAAAATCTTCTTGATGAAAGTGAAAGAGGAGAGTGAAAAAGTTGACTTAAGCTCAACATTCAGAAAACAAAGATCATGGCATCCGGTCCCATCACTTCATGGGAAATAGAAGGGGAAACAGTGGAAACAGTGTCAGACTTTATTTTGGGGGCTCCAAAATCACAGTAGATGGTGACTACAGCCATGAAATTAAAAGATGCTTACTCCTTGGAAGGAAAGTTATGACCAACCTAGATAGCATATTCAAAAGCAGAGACATGACTTTGCCAACTAAGGTCCGTCTAGTCAAGGCTATGGTTTTTCCTGTGGTCATGTATGAATGTGAGAGTTGGACTGTGAAGAAGGCTGAGTGCTGAAGAATTGATGCTTTGAACTGTAGTGTTGGAGAAGACTCTTGAGAGTCCCTTGGACTGCAGAGAAATCCAACCAGTCCATCTGAAGGAGATCAGTCCTGGGATTTCTTTGGAAGGAATGATGCAAAAGCTGAAACTCCAGTACTTTGGGCACCTCATGTGAAGAGTTGACTTATTGTAAAAGACTCTGATGCTGGGAGGGGTTGGGGGCAGGAGGAGAAGAGGACAACAGAGGATCAGATGGCTGGATGGCATCACTGACTCAATGGACGTGAGTCTGAGTGAACTCTGGGAGATGGTGATGAACAGGGAGGCCTGGCGTGCTGCAATTCATGGAGTTGCAAAGAGTCAGACACGATTGAGAGACTGAACTGAACTGAACTATATAAGAACACATACATGCATGTGTGTCTGGCTCAGTCGCTCAATTGTGTCCAACTGTTTGCAACCTCATAGACTGTATCTCGCCAGGCCCCTCTGTCTGTGGGATTTTACAAGCAAGAATACTGGCATGGGTTCTCATTTCCTTCTTTGGGAGAGATTCCCAACCCAGGGATTGAACCTGTACATGTATATATCTGTATGTATACCCATATATACATACACACATACCTTTGACTTACAAAGAGCTATAGATATTTAATGTAGACACCTTGATGACTATATGAGTTTGGAGATAAAGATGTATCTTAGAAACCATCACACCAGTCTTCACTATAAACATATTCATAACCTCCAAAAGTTTCCTTTCACCTTTTTTGATAGTTACCACTTTTAATATGATAAAAACAGACCTAACCTTTTAGCAAATTTCTAAGTATATAATATAGTATTGTTACAAAACTAAACATTCTTACCATACCATCCATTAATTGCACCATGGTTTTTACCCAAAGGGGTTGAAAATGTATGCCTATGAAAATATCTACAGATTCATGTTTATAGTAGCTTTATAAAGTGAAGTCACTCAGTCATGTCTGACACTTTGTGACCCTGTGGACTGTAGCCCACCAGGCTCCTCCATCCATGGGATTCTCCAGGCAAGAATACTGGAGTGGGTTGCCATTTCCTTCTCCAGGGGATCTTCCTGACCCAGGGATGGATCCTAGGTCTCCTACATTGCAGGCAGATGCTTTAACCTCTGAGCCACCAGGGAAGCTTGCTAATGTTTAGAATCAGCTAATATATTTTTCAGTAGGTGGTGGTGGTGGTGCTGGTTTAGTCGCTAATCTGTGCCCGACTCTTGCGACCCCCAAGGACTGTAGCCTGACAGGCTCCTCTGTCCATGGGATCCTCCAGGCAAGAATACTGGAGTGGGTTGTCATTTCTATCTCCATTTCAGTAGATAAATAGATAAATTGTGGTATTTCTAGGTAATATAATATTATTTAGCACTACAAATAAATGGGGGCTTCCCTGGTGGCTCAGAGGTTAAAGTGTCTGCCTCCAATGTGGAAGACCCAGGTTCGATACCTGGGTTGGGAAGATCCCCTGGAGAAGGAAATGGCAATCCACTCTAGTATTCTTGTCTGGAGAAACCTAGTAGGTTACAGTCCACAGGATCACAAAGAGTTGGACACGACTGAGCGACTTCACCTCACCTCACCTCACTTCACCTCACCTCACTCGCAAATGAATGAGCTAGTAAGCCATTCAAAGACATGGAGGAATCTTAAATGCATATTGCTAGATGAAAAAGTCAGTCTAATAAAGACTATTAATATTCCAACAATATGATATTCTTGATAAGGAAAAACTCTAAAGACAATTAAAAGATCATTGGTTGCTAGGGGTAGGGGGCAACAGTGAGATGAATCAACAGAGCACAGAAGAGTTTTAGGACAGTGAAACAATTATGTGTCATTATGCATTTTTTAAAACCCATAAAATGTACACCACCAATGGTAAACTATTGGTTTTATGTAATAATGATATGTAAATGTAGGTTCATCAGTAGTAACATGTATTACTCTGGTGAGGGGTGTTGACAATGGGGAAACCTATGCATGTGTGGGTACAGGGCATGTATGGGAAATCTCTGTACTCAGAGATTAGGTTTTTCGTAAACATAAAACTTTTCTAAAATTAAAATCTATTTTAAAACACTCAGGTAAAATTTAAGCTGAAGACAATTAATTTGAAGATGCCAACAGTGTGAAGCATGTGGAGATTTGTGTTATAAGCAGAGGGAACAAGTGTGAAGCCTTAAAACCTTGCTGGTCTGTATAGTTAAATATAGAAAGAAATCCAGAGTGACAAGACCATAGTAGGCAATTTTGATACAAGAGGGCAGAGAAGTAGTGAGCAGTCAGATTATTAAAGACTTTATAAGCTAGAGCAGAAGGAAGGTTTATGCTTAATGTGATGGTAATACACTGGGAAGTTTGAGTAATGGAGGAACATCATGACTTTTTGTTAAGAATGATTTACAGCATAGTGATGAGACATAATAGAGGGGCTTCCCCTACATTTAGGTGGAATTTAGGAGGTATCCAACAGAGATATAATAGCTAATTGGACTTCTAGTGTGAAAGTGATAGAAATGCAGTGAAAAAGACCAATTCAATTACCTTGGAGGTAATCAGGAAGAATTTGTTAATAATAAGTAGGATAAAGGAAAAATTAATTATGAATGACCCATCAATTTTGGATTGAGTCAGCAGGTTAGATACCACTGTCATTTACTGATGTGGTGAAATTTTGGAGAACCACAGGAGAGGTATCAAGAGTTCTATTTGGGAAATGTTAATCTGAAAAAATGAAGAGCTCCTTGGAAGAATAGTTATGACAAACCACCTAGACAATATATTAAAAAGCAGAAATATCAATTTGCTGACAAAGGTCCATATGGTCAAAGCTGTAGTTTTTCCAGTAGTCATCTATGAATGTGGAAGTTGGGCCATAAAGAAGGCTGAGCACTGAAGAACTGACATTTTCAAATGTGGTGCTGGACAAGACTCGTAGAGTTCCTTGGACAGCAAGGAGATCAAACCAGTCAATCCTAAATGAAATCAACCCTTAATATTCATTGGGAGGACTGATACTGAAGCTGAAACTCCAATATTTTGACCACCTGATGCAAAGAAGAGTCACAGTAGGAGTGATGCTGGGGAAGATTGAGGGAAGAGGAGAAGGGGGCGAGGATTTCATCTCAACCACTGAGGATGAGATGGTTGGGTGGCATCACTGACTCAATGGACATGAGTTTGAGCAAACTTAGGGAGATAATGAAAGACAGAGAAGCCTGGCATGCTGCAGTTCACGGCATCACAAAGAGTCAGACACAACTTAGTGACTGAACAACAACAACAAAAAAATTGAGATGGGCTTTCTTTACCATTCAGTGGTAAAGAATCTGCTTGTCAGTGGAGAATGTGCATGTTCAGTCCCTGGGTTGGGAAGATCCCCTGGGGAAGGAAATGGCACCCACTCTAGTATTCTTGCCTGGGAAATCCCATGGACAGAAGAGCCTGGTGGGCTATAATCAATTGGTTGCAAAAGAGTCTGACATGGCTAGAAACTAAACAAAACAATTTTGAGTTGCCTAGAAGAGAGTGATGTAGATGCTTTAATTTAATATTTGGATATATGAATTTGGAGTTGAGTGGAGAAATCAATATTATGTTTAAAATGCAGGATTCAACAGCATAAGAATGATCTATAAATCCCTTTGAATGGATGGTATAACTCACGGAAATATATAGATAGAAAAGAGACAAGCTGTCAGGATAAAAATATACTGCTGCTTGATTTGGCTATATGGAGGTTTCCTGATGACCTTGGTGCAGTTCAGTAGAATGGTAAAGGCAAAAGTTCAGATGTTCTTTTACTCGATATTAAATTTGAATCTGCAATTTGACTTTTGAAACATGTTAGAAAAATTTAAGGGTATTTTTAGAGGTAAATGAGGGACTTTAAATGATTTCCTAAACTAACACAATATTGTAAATTAACTACACTTCAATAAATTTTGTTTTTAAAATGCTTTCCTAAATTTTCAGACTGATGGTAATATTTTCAGAAAAGGTTGAATATCTGAACACAGAATTTTACTATAAGCAGAAGGGGAATGAGGAATTTCCTAGAAGGGGAGAGGAGACCAATGGGGCAGGATTCAACTGTTTGTGATCACAGTTATTTTAGATCAGCAGGGTAAGACCACCTGGAAGACTATGAGCTACAATAGCCATTAACCCCTGAGTAGTTGATACATGCAGACAGGGGCCAATATTTTAAAAACAGGAAACTATACTTCACTCTTAATAGAAATTTAGCTTTTGAGCGCTTGTGGAATAGGAGACCCTTCCTTTAATATTAAAGGGAAGCTTTATCTTAGATCTAGAGTTTAGACTGGGAATAAGAAAAGGGAGAGAAAATCACTTAGCAAGTTCTGCAGCATTGTTGAGTTCATCTGAGAGAGTATGTTTTAAATCAAAAAAAAAAAAAAGTTTTAATTGACACTAATTGGCAAGTCCAAGGTTTTGACTTTTGTTTTATATAGCTTTTTAATTTTTTCACATTAATAAGACCCATGGGCTAGAAGAGAGTTTAATATAGTTATAAAGTTAACTATTTTCACATGAAAATAATATCATGGCAGTATTTTCACTCTGCTAGTGAGTGAGTGAGTGAGTGAGTGAAGGTCACTCATTCATGTCTGACTCTTTGAAAACCCCATGGACTATACAGTCTGTGGAATTCTCCAGGCCAGAATACTGGAGTGGGTAGACTTTCCCTTCTCCAGGGGATCTTCCTGACCCAGGGATTGAACCCAGGTCTTCTGCATTGCAAGAAGATTCTTTACTAGTTGAACCACTATGGAAGCCCAAGAATACTAGGGTGGGTATCCTATCACTTTGCCAGCAAGTCTTCCCAACCCAAGAATTGAATCAGAGTCTCCTGCATTACAGGCAGATTCTTTACCAACTGAGCTATGAGGGGAAGCCCCTGCTAAACTCTGTTTAATTCTGGTTCATTTGCTTTTATATATGTATTTATCAGATTATCAAGAATCAATATGTCTCATTTAAATTTACTCACATTTGTAATTTGGACAATTTTGATTTACATCATTCCTTAAATGGAGAGAAGTTGGCCACCATTTTCTGTTAAAACAATCAAATACATAAAATTTTTGGTAAGTAATTATGCTATATATCATAAACCAGTCTCTTCTCCCACACCTTAAACAATTCTGCTTCCTTAACCTTTCTATTGGCACTTTAAAAACCTTCATTCATATGATGTCCCCACCACATTCTTAAATATTTCTTCTGAAAATGTTCAAACCTGATGAAAATCTAGTAAAAATCTAATCAGATTACAGAGATTTTATAAGAAGGATAAATTTCAATTCAAACCTTTAAGCTAGTTCAATTGATTTTTAATCTTATTTTATTTAAAAGGAAGCAAAACTAACTTACCAAGTATGTTTATCTTGTCTTGGAAGCAGAATATTCAATATCCATCCACTTGTTTTTGGCTGGTTATTCTTCAGAGATGATATAGGCTCACAAAAAGCAGTATGTTTTTTTCTTTTTCCTTTTTTTTTTTTTTTTAGGAATGCTACTTTTAATTTGTATTTGTGCTTATTTGAAAGTAGATTTTATGAAATTTGTTTGACTTCCCCTCATGACTTTTACAATTCTTTATTTAAATCTGTGGGTATTAACTTCAAGTTGTTTAAATCTATGGATTCAACGTCTGTATCCATGAACTTTTGACTCCTTTGTTGATTTTGTTTCTTATTTGTATCTATAGATTCAACATCATTAACTTCTACATTCTTATTTGAATATTGTTTTTGAATCTTTCTGGGGGTCTTTCGTTGAATCCTCAGCTCCCCAAATTTTGTGTAATTAACCGCCAAGCCCTTCTAATGTTTTTCTTTATTTTTTTTTAAAATGAAGCTTTTCTGAGTCCATCTTTTGAATTTTTCTTTCCCTCACTTTACAAATTATGTCATTAATTCTTTGACTACTAAAATTGTTTCATCAAACATGCTTTTGAATGATCATCCAAGGCCTACTTTCCCTTTTTGGCATCTTTCTTGCCTTCCTTCTTGCCTTCCTTCTTGGCGTCCTTCTTAGCATCCTTCTTGGCTGCATCCTTTGGTTCACTTTCTGCCTCACCAGGCTTCTTCTCATCTTTCTTTTCTTTTTTTACTATCCTTCTTCTTTGAATCTTTTTTGTCCTTTGATTCATCACCTTTCTCACCTGCTTTCTTTGGATCTTTTTTCCCTTCCTTATCCTTCTTTGAATCTTTCTTTTCACCCTCTGATTCTGTAGCAGACTCCTTGCCCTTCTTTGATGCTTTCTTATCTTTTTGTCATCTTTCTTTGCATCTCCTTTTTCACCTTCTGCCTTTGAATCAGACTCCTTGCCCTTCTTTGAACCTTTCTTATCTTTATCTTTTTTGGAATCTTTCTTTTCATCTCCTTTTTCACCTTCTGATTCTGTAGCAGACTCCTTGCCCTTCTTTGAATCTTTCTTATCTTTTTGGAACCTTTCTTTGCATCTCCTTTTTCACCTCCTGAATCTGAAGGAGACTCCTTGCCCTTCTTTGAACCTTTCTTATCTTTATCTTTTTGGAATCTTTCTTTTCATCTCCTTTTTCACCTTCTGATTCTGTAGCAGACTCCTTGCCCTTCTTTGATGCTTTCTTATCTTTTTGGAATCTTTCTTTGCATCTCCTTTTTCACCTCCTGAATCTGAAGGAGACTCTTTGCCCTTCTTTGTGCCCTTCCTATCTTTTTTAGCACCTTTCTCTCCACCTACTTTTTCATCTTCAGATTCTGTCGCTGATTCCTTGTCCTTCTTTGAATCTTTTCTCTCTTTTTTAAATCTTTCTTTTCATCTGGTTTCTCTTCTTTAGCTTTTGAAAGTTTCCTGGATTTTTCCTTTGAAACTGTGGACTCAGCTTCTGAGTCTGATTTGTCTTTGTCTTCTTTACTTTTCTTAAGCATCAAAGATGAAGATTTAGCTGCCATTTTAGCATCCTCCTTGGAGGGAGGAGTTGCTTTCTGGGGATGCTGACTCCTGGCAGCTAAATAAACAGATGGTCTCTCAGAAATTCTCATTAAAGAACGGTGCATCCATAAAGGTCGTTTACGATCTCCCTTTAACTTCTCTGCATCATATTTCTGAAATATTTGTTAGAATAATGATGATCAACTTGTGTGAATTACACAGCCCTTTTTACCAGATATTGAATGCATTCAACTTTGACCATGAAATGATTTTAGATTTTGATAAATAGAGGATAAATGGTAGTTTACATAGTTTATTGTGCGTTTAAAAATTTTTGTTCCTTGTTGTACTAAAGGACAGCCATACCTCATTTTGGGGCTAATTTTAATTTAGAGGACCTTCATAATTCCCTCAAGATTTATGTTAAAATTATCAGAAACCTCCACTTTCTAATGACATATCATAAGCTCTTTTCACAATCATGAGAGACTTTTTTTTTAATTTTTTTAAAACTCTGTGTTCTTGAAGCTTGTTGGAATATCTTACCCACTTTCCATTTCTATGCTAACTCAGGAACTAATTATTCTCTAATATCTAAGAGTTTCATGTTCAAGCATATCCTGGTCTTTATTGTCATGCTCAAGGTCTCTGAAAGTTTGAATGCTACCTGTGGTTAAAATTAAAAGCCTGGTACTCTTCTCCTTAACAAGATATAATTTGAACATCAGCTAAGAACCTGCAATAATGAAAGCAATAACCTTTCACTGACAACTAGTTTCTGCAGAATGTTGTATTCTGTTTTCAACTCCTAGTCAAATATTTTTAAAAAGTTAATTGCAAAAATATCAAATTTTGGAAAGAATGTTAATGAATGGTAAAACAAACAAGAAAGAAAAAAAAAAAAAGAAGAACATGAAAAAAAAAACACAGAGAAGAAATTGGGTTACATCAACAAGAGTTGAAGATACATCACTTGGTGAAAACTTTTCTTGAAATTTTTCATATTCCATGATGATCCCAGAAACATTGGGAAATATTAATCTTCTAATGCTCAGAATTCTGAATTATGTATTTCTGGAAATAAGAAAGCATTGAAACTTTCTCAGTGTATGATGTAACTCCATGATTCTAATGAGGGGATATCTCCAGCTGAGGAATATTTTCTGAATGTTCATACTAACTGTAACATTAGGTTATCCAGATTTCTATGTTTCTTAGATACATATTTTTCTGTAATGTGGTATTGCTGAACTAATATTTGATAGAAAATATGGGAATAATTTTTATACAGTGAAATGCAAAGAAAATATATCTACTTTCTCCAAGTAGTAGAATTGAATTACCTTTAACTGTACTATTCATGGACTTCCCAGGTGGCACTAGTGGTAAATAAACTGCCTCCTAATTTAAGAAGCATAAGAGATGGGGGTTAGATCCCTGGGCTGAGAATATCCCTTGGAGAAGGGCGTGGAACCACTCCAGTATTCTTGCCTGGAGAATCTCATAGACAGAGGGGTCCAGTGGGCTACAGTCCATAAGTTGCAAAGAGTTAGAAACTACTGAAACGACTTAACACACATGCATGGTCCAGTATGCTAATTAAAAGCCTCATGTGAACTGAATCCAATTGAATTATAAGATCCAATTGCTCAGTTGCACTAGTCTCAAGTGTTCAATAGCAATATTGGAATTAGAATGTAAAGATATAAAATACTTTCATCATCACAGAAATCCCATTGGTCAGCACTGATCTATAACATATATAAAATATTCATGATTTTAAGATTATTATGAGTAATATTATGTGGCTTTTTCAGTACTCACAGGACTTATATTATCTTGTAGTTGGGAAGGTCTTGATCTCCTTCTTTTTCCTGGCCTTGGTGGTTTGGGAAATACCAGGGCAAAGTGTTGCTGATTCCATGATTTTTGCTTAATTCACTGACTGAAATAAAAATAAGAAATAAGCATACATCTCAGAGTAAATATAATTTTATCAGGTCTAAAATGGCAGTAAGGTAATTGTATGTAAATGAATAAATAAATGATTCAAATTATGGTTTCATGCATTTGGTAATATTTGAAAATTTTTATTATTAATATGAAGAAATTAAATTTGATCATTTTTAAATTTTGACCAGCTTTATGGTTAGCTATATGGTCACCATGAAACTAATATAGTGTGCAATGTAAATAGAAAGAAGCAGTTTTACTGTTTCTTCTTAACCCTTCTATCTCTCCATTCTAGATGTTTTTTAATACTCTTTTAGTTGGAATACAATTCTGCTGAGAACAGAAGATGTGGTAAAAACTTCTGTAACTTCCAATGCACTTAGCACATTTCTTGTTTAAAATAATCAGTAAATATATGATTGAGTCTAAGATATTCTTAATTATTAATCATTTTCTAAGCTACAAGAGTAAATGTTATATGCCCAAGAACTGTGCTATTATAAGTGATATACTAATGAACAAATTGATAAGGAGTACCTACAGAATTATGATTATGATGGTTGGGTTACAAAGAAACTATAATATAAACAGTTAAAAGCATTAAGGTTACCAATGAGACCAGTGAAAGAGATATGTTAACTCAATTTAAATATGTACAAAACATGCTATATATGAGACTTGTCATTCTAAAGACAGAATAAGGATCAATGAGAAAATATGCAAAATGAAAGATGTGTTTAAGTTCAATATATGAGTTAAAATTGATTACTTGATATCAGAGGAGAAGGAAATGGCAACCCACTCCAGTATCCTCACCTGGAAAATCTCATGGACAAAGGAGCCTGGGGGGCTGCAGTCCATGGGGTCACAAAGAGTTGGGTATGACTAAGCAACTAACACTTACTTACACTTCAACATCAGGGTGACTGGCTTTGTCAAGTAATAAATTCTTTGTCAGTTATAAGTCTAGTACAGAGTATCAGGAATATAACAGAAGACATTTCTGACACAGATGATAAGTTGTTTATCCATTTTTTACACTGCTTTTCATGTAAGATTTTCTGATTGTTTTGAGTTCTAACATGTAAATATGTCCTTATTTATGTTGCTAAACATATTTACTTAATTTTGTTTGAATTAAAGACAAAATATCTTTAGAAGGTATTTACTGAACCCATCATAAAAGTGCCTGAAAATTAAAAATTGATTTTTAATAATGTTCCATAACAGCTGTTGTTATATTACTTATCTCTAAAATTACTTACACTTTTTTTAAAAAAATGAACTCTTTCTTACCTGGAACGTAATTATCATATGCTCCAAAGTTTATTTTTTGGCTATTAAAATAAGAGGGAAAAGTTTTAATCAATTTATATAAAATCACTCTATTTAATGATCATTATTACACACAAACACTTGCCACTGCAAGCTAGAGAAACATTTTGCATTCTTAGATCTGTTTATTATATAAGATTACTTCAACACAGAAAAATGTAGAGCAGTAACTATGTGTTTTTAGCACAAACTTCAACATAATTAAAACAAGGTGGGTAAAGATTTTTCGGAAAAATTTCAATTGACATGTCTTAAATATTGACATTTATGGTTTATTATTTTATTTTGAATTTATTTATTTATTTTGTTTGTTTTGTTTTGCCATAGATTGACATGAATCAGCCACAGGTGTATATGATCTCCTAATGTTGAAGCCCCCTCCCACCTCCCACCCCATATCATCTCCCTGGATCATCCCGTGCACCAGCCCCAAGCATCCTGTACCCTGTATTGAACATAGACTGGCACTTCGTTTCTTATATGATAGTATACCTATTTCAATGCCATTCTCCCAAATCATCGCACGCTCTCCCTCCCCCTCAGAGGCCAAAAGTCCGTTCTATACCTCTGTGTCTCTTTTGTTGTCTCACATACAGGGTCATCATTACTATCTTTCTAAATTCCATATATATGTGTCAGTATACTGTATTGGTGTTCTGGCTTACTTCACTCTGTATAATCGGCTCCAGTTTCATCCATCTCATTAGAACTGAATCAAATTTATTCTTTTTAAGGCCTGAGTAATACTCCATTGTGTATATGTACCACTGCTTTCTTATCCATTCATCTGCTGATGGACATCTAGGTTGATTCCATGTCCTGGCAATTATAAACAATGTTGCAATGAACATTGGGGTACATGTGTCTCTTTCAATTCTGGTTTCCTCAGTGTGTATGCCCAGCAGTGGGATTGCTGGGTCATAAGGCAGTTCTATTTGCAGTTTTTAAGGAATCTCCACACTGTTTTCCATAGTGCTGTACTAGTTTGCATTCCCAGCAGCAATGTAAGAGGGTTCCCTTTTCTCCACATCCTCTCCAGCATTTATTGCTTGTAGGCTTTTGGATTGCAGCCATTCTGACTGGTGTGAAATGGTACCTTATTGTGGTCTTGATTTGCATTTCTCTGATAATGAGTGATGTTGAGCATCTTTTCATGTGTTTGTTAGCCACCCATATGTCTTCTTTGGAGAAATGCCTATTTAGTTCCTTGGCCCATTTTTTGATTGGATCGTTTATTTTTCTGGAGTTGAACTGTATAAGTTGTTTGTATATCTTTGAGATTAGCTGTTTGTCAGTTGTTTCATTTCCTGTTGTTTTTCCCATTTAGAAGGCTATCTTTTCACCTTGCTTATAGTTTCCTTTGTTGTGCAGAAGCTTTTAATTTTAATTAGATCCCATTTGTTTATTTTTGCTTTTATTTCCATTTTACTGGGAGGTGGATCATAGAGGATCCTGCTGTGATTTATGTTGGAGACTGCTTTGCCTATGTTTTCCTCCAGGAGTTTTATAGTTTCTGGTCTTACATTTAGATCTTTAATCCATTTTGAGTTTATTTTTGTGTGTGGTGTTAGAAAGAGATCTAGTTTCATTCTTTTACAAGTTGTTGACCAGTTTTCCCAGCACCACCTGTTAAAGAGACTGTTTATTTTTAATGTGAAACCATGAGTGAAATTTCCCCCACTTTGTGTTCCAAAGACTCTTAAAATTGAACTGTAAGAATTATAAGATATAGTCTTAAAAAGACTATGCCTAGGTAAGGACAGATCCTCAAAATAATCTCACAATTTAACAAATCCAAATTAATAAATGGCAAACATATTTTTCCATGAGATGAGTATGTGTACATGTGTGTGTTGGTCAGTGGTTACCACAGTTATTGACATGGATTTTGATGTTTTCAAGATAAATAAAACTGGTGTTATAAAGTAGTTTCTATTTGTCTTAGCAGTATAAATGCATGTTTATGCTGATAAAGAAACATTTTACATCTAATTCTTATTTATTTTAACTAAGGCACATAATAAGATCTGTTAAAGGAATATATTTATACATTAGCCCATTATATTATAAAAATAAAGTCACTGATAATCATGAGTTTCAGTTTTACACACACACACACACACACACACACACACACACACACAAACATGCATATACCTAAAAACACACATTCCCACAAAACATTTTACTTTTTTGACATTGCATAAATAATACTGATAAAATCTAGTAAAAAAAAATCTTGGTAGCTTCATTAGAATTTTAGTTCCCAGCAGAAAAACCTGGCACACATTTGCCACTCTGCAAAAATTTGAATTAATTAATTAAATAAAATTTAAGATGTATTTACTATTAAGTTATCTGACCTAGTATTTCTTGACTGGGAATGTGTATTAAAATTACTTGTCCCACTATATCTAAGTCTCTAGGCTTAGATCTAGGCAATGTACATTTATACATTGGTGAAAATTTTTTTTTCCAACCATGGTTATAAACTTCTTTTTTTTTTTTTCCCTAAATGTTCTGAAACAGGAAACATGTCATTATATGGAAACTTCTCCAGGATAGATCACATCCTGGGCCATAAGTCTAACCTTGATAAATTAAAAAAAAATCAAAATCATTCCATGGATCTTTTCTGACCATAATGCATTAAGATTAGATCTCAATTACAGGAGAAAAACTATTAAAAATTCCAACATATGGAGGCTGAACAACACCCTTCTGAATAATCAACAAATCACAGAATAAATCAAAATATGCATAGAAAGGAATGAAAATGAAGACACAACAACCCAAAACCTGTGGGACACTATAAAAGCAGTGCTAAAAGGAAAGTTCATAGCAATATAGGCATACCTCAAGAAACAAGAAAAAAGTCAAATAAATAACCTAACTCTACACCTAAAGCAACTAGAAAAGGAAGAATTAGAGAATCCCAGAGTTAGTAGAAGGAAAGAAATCCTAAAAATTAGGGCAGAAATAAATACAAAAGAAACAAAAGAGACCATAGCAAAAATCAACAAAGCAAAAAGCTGGTTCTTTGAAAGGATAAATAAAACTGACAAACCATTAGCCAGACTTATCAAGAAACAAAGAGAGAAAAAATCAAATCAATAAAATTAGAAATGAAAATGGAGAGATCACACAACAGACAACACAGAAATACAAAGGATCATAAGATACTACTATCAGCAATTTTATGCCAATAAAATGGACAACATGGAAGAAATGGACAATTGCTTAGAAAAGTACAACTATCCAAAACTGAACCAGGAAGAAATAGAAAATCTTAACAGACCTATCACAAGCATGAAAATTGAAACTGTAATCAGAAATCTTCCAGCAAACAAAAGCCCAGGTCCAGATGGCTTCACAGCTGAATTCTACCAAAATTTTGGGAAGAGTTAACACCTATCCTACTCAAACTCTTCTAGAAAATTGCAGAGGAAGGTAAACTTCCAATCTCATTCTATGAGGCCACCATCACCCTAATACCAAAACCTGACAAAGATGCCACACAAAAAGAAAACTACAGGCCACTATCACTAATGAACATAGATGAAAATATCCTCAACAAAATTCTAGCAATCAGAATCCAACAACACATTAAAAAGATCATACACCATGACTAAGCGGGCTTTATCCCAGGGATGCAAGGATTCTTCAATATCTGCAAATCAATCAATATAATTCACCACATTAACAAATTGAAAAATAAAAGTCATATGATTATCTCAATAGATGAAGAGAAGGCCTCTGACAAAATTCAACATCCATTTATGATAAAAACTGTCTAGAAAGCAGGAATAGAAGGAACATACCTCCACATAATAAAAGCTATATATGACAAACCCACAGCAAACATTATCCTCAGTGATGAAAAATTGAAAGCATTTCCTCTAAAGTCAGGAACAAGACTAAAGTGCCCACTTTCACCACTAGTATTCAACATAGTTCAAGAAGTTTTGGCCACAGCAGTCAAAGCAGAAAAGAAATAAAAATTGGAAAAGAAGAAGTAAAGCACTCACTGTTTGCAGATGCCATGACCCTCTACATAGAAAACCCGAAAGACTCCACCAGAAAATTACTAGAGCTAATTAATGAATATAATAAAGTTTCAGGATATAAAATCAACACATAGAAATCCCTTGCATTCGTATACAATAATAATGAGAAAGTAGAAAAAGATATTAAGGAAACAATTCCATTCACCATTGCAATGAAAAGAATAAAATACTTAGGAATATATCTACCTAAAGAAATCAAAGACTTATATATAGAAAACTATAAAACACTGATGAAAGAAATCAAAGAGGACACTAATAGATGGAGAAATATACCATGTTCATGGATCAGAAGAATCAATATAGTGAAAATGAGTATACTACCCAAAGCAATCTACAGATTCAGTGCAATCCCTATCAAGCTACCAGTGGTATTTTTCACAGAACAAGAACAATAATTTCAAGATTTGTATGGAAATACAAAAAAAAAAAAAAAGCCTCGAATAGCCAAAGCAATCTTGAGAAAGAAGAATGGAACTGGAGGAATCAACTTGCCTGACTTCAGGCTCTACTACAAAGCCACAGTCATCAAGACAGTATGGTACTGGCACAAAGACAGAAATATAGATCAATGGAACAAAATAGAAAGCCCAGAGATAAATCCTCACACCTATGGACACCTTATCTTTGACAAAGGAGGCAAGAATATACAATGGATTAAACACAGTCTCTTTAACAAGTGGTGCTGGGAAAACTAGTCAACAACTTGTAAAAGAATAAAACTAGATCACTTGCTAACATCATACACAAAAATAAACTCAAAATGGATTAAAGATCTAAATGTAAGACCAGAAACTATAAAACTCCTAGAGGAGAACATAGGCAAAACACTCTCCGACATAAATCACAGCAGGATCCTTTATGATCCACCTCCCAGAATACTGAAAATAAAAGCAAAAATAAACAAATGGGATCTAATTAAAATTAAAAGCTTCTGCACAACAAAGGCAACTATAAGCATGGTGAAAAGACAGTCTTCTGAATGGGAGAAAATAATAGCAAATGAAGCAACTGACAAACAACTAATCTCAAAAATATACAAGTAACTCCTGTAGCTCAATTCCAGAAAAATAAACGACCCATTCAAAAAATGGGCCAAAGAACTAAATAGGCATTTCTCCAAAGAAGACATACAGATGGCTAACAAACACATGAAAAGATGCTCAACATCACTCATTATCAGAGAAATGCCAATCAAGACCACAATAAGGTACCATTTCACAACAGTCAGAATGGCTGCGATCCAAAAGTCTACAAGCAAAAAATGCTGGAGAGGGTGTGGAGAAAAGGGAACCCTCTTACACTGCTGGTGGGAATGCAAACTAGTACAGCCATTATGGAGAACAGTGTGGAGATTCCTTAAAAATTACAAATAGAACTGCCTTATGATCCAACAATCCCACTGCTGGGCATACACACTGAGGAAACCAGAATTGAAAGAGACACATGTACCCCAATGTTCATTGCAGCACTGTTTTTAATAGCCAGGACATGGAAACAACCTAGATGTCCATCAGCAGATGAATGGATAAGAAAGCAGTGGTATGTATACACAATGGAGTATTACTCAGCTCTTAAAAAGAATAAATTTGACTCAGTTCTAATGAGATGGATGAAACTGGAGCCGATTATACAGAGTGAAGTAAGCCAGAAAGAAAAACACCAATACAGTATACTAACAAATATATATGGAATTTAGAAAGATGGGAATGATAACCCTGTATACGAGACAGCAAAAGAGACACAGATGTATAGAACAAACTTTTGGCCTCTGAGGGAGAGGGAGAGGGTGGGATGATTTGGGAGAATGGCATTAAAACATGTATACTATCATGTAAGAAATGAATCGCCAGTCTAGGTTCGATACAGGATGCTTGGGGCTGGTGCATGAGGATGATCCAGAGAGATGATATGCGGTGGGAGATGGGAGGGGGGATTCAGGATTGGGAACTCATGTACACCTGTGGCACATTCATGTCAATGTATGGCAAAACCAATACAGTATTGTAAAGTAATATAAAATAAAAATTAAAAAAATAATAATAAAATAAAAATAAAGTGGTACATAAGCATGGTCCATGAAATTGTATGTAATCTCTGAGGACTATTCTTTGATTATAAAAAACTTAATTAAAAATCAATAGCAAAATTACAGTTGAGCCTTGAACAACAAGGATTTGAACTCATCAGATCTGTTGCTCAGTTATGTCGCTCAGTTATGTCCGACTCTTTGTGACCCCATTGACTCCAACACACCAGGCTTCTCTGTCCATCACCAATTCCCAGCTTGCTCAAGCTCATGTTCATTTAGTCAGTTATGCCATCCAACCATCTCATCCTCTGTCGTTCACTTATCCTCCTGCATTCAGTCTTTCCCAGCATCCAGATCTTTTCTAATGAGTCACATCTTCTCTCAGGTGGCCAAAGTATTGGAACTTCAGTTTCAGCATCAGTCCTTCCACTGAATATTCAGTACTGATTTCCTTTAGGATGGACTGGGTTGATCTCCTTGCACTCCAAGGGACTCTGAAGTGTTTTCCAACATCACAATTCAATTCTTCAGCCTTCTTTATGGTCCAACTCTCATATCCATACATGACTACTGGCTAGATAGACCTTGCTGGCAATGTCTCTACTTGTTAATATGCTGTCTAGGTTGGAAATAGGTTTTCTTTCAAGGAGCAAGTGTCTTTTAATTTCATGGTTGCAGTCACCATCTGCAGATTTTGGAGCCCAAGAAAAAAGTCTGTCACTGTTTCCATTGTTTCCTCATGTATTTGCCATGAAATGATGGGACTGGATGCCATTACCTTTGTTTTTTGAATGTTGAATTTTAAGCCTGCTTTTTCACTCTCCTCTTTCACTTTCATCAAGAGGTTCTTTAGTTCTCTTTGCTTTCTGACATAAGGGTGATGCCATCTGTGTATTTAAGGTTACTGATATTTCTCCCAGCAATCTTGATTCCAGCTTGGGCTTCCTCCAGCCCAGAATTTCACATGATGTACTCTGCATATAAGTTAAATAAGCAGGGAGACAATATACAGCTTTGATGTACTTCTTTCCCAATATGGAACCAGTCCTGTTGTTCAGTGGCCAGTTCTAACTGTTGCTTCTTGACCTGCATACAATTTTCATATGAGGCATGTAAGGTGGTCTGGTATTCCTGTGTCTTGAAGAATTTCCCACAGTTTTCTGTGATCCACACAGTTAAAAGTTTTAGTGTAGTCAATGAAGCAGATATATATGTTTTTCTGCAATTATCTTGCTTTTCTATAATCCAACAGATGTAGGCAATTTAATATGTGCTTCCTCTGTCTTTTCTAATCCAGCTTGAACATCTGGAAGTTCACGGTTCACGTATTGCTGAAGCCTGGCTTGGAGAATGTTGAGCATTACTTTGCTAGCATGTGACATGGATGCAATTGTGCAGTAGTTTGAACAGTCTTTGGAATTGCCTTTATTTGGAATTGGGATGAAAATGGAAATTTTCCAGTCCCGTGGCCACTGCTGAGTTTTCCAAATTTGCTGGCATACTGAGTGCAGCACTTTCACCACATCAGGATTTGAAATAACTCAGCTGGAATTCCATTACTTCCACTAACTTTGTTCATAGTGATGCTTCCTAAATCCCACTTGACTTTGCACTCCAAGATGTCTGACTCTAGGTGAGTGATCACACCATCATTGTTATCTGGGTCATTAAGATCTTTTGTTGTATAGCTCTTCTTTGTATTCTTACCACCCCTTAATATTTTCTGCTTCTGTTAAGTCCATACAGTTTCTGTCCTTTATTGAGCCCATCTTTTCATGAAATGTTCCCTTGGTGTGCCTAATTTTTGAAGAGATCTCTAGTCTTTCCCGTTCTATTGTTTTCCTCTATTTCTTTGTACTGATCACTGAGGAAGGCTTTCTTATTTCTCCTTGCTATTCTTTGGAACTCTGCATTCAGATGGTGTATTTTTGCTTTTCTCCTTTGCCTTTTGCTTCTCTTCTTTTCTTAGCTATTTGTAAGGCCTCCTCAGACAACCATTTTGAATTATTGCATTTCTTTTCTTGGGGATGGACTTGACCACTGCCTCCTGTACTTTTAGAATTTGAAGAAAATGTTCACATAATTATTTGATACTTAAGGGGGAACTTAATTTATATTTGTAGAACATTCCATTGTGAGCAGAAGAATGCATTTTTTTTCAAATGTACATGGAACATTCCTCAGGATTGATCATATTCTGGGTGTCAAAATGAGCCTTGGTTAATTTAAGAAAGTTGAAATCATATCAAGCATATTTTCTGAACACAAGACTATGACATTAGCAATCAATTTTTTAAAAGCCTAAAAATCATAAACATGTAGAGACTAGAAAAAAAAATAAACTTCTACTAAACAATCAATTGGTCATTGAAGATATCAAAGAGGAAATTAAAAAATACCTAGAGACAAATGACAATGAGAGTATCACAATTCAAAACCTATGAGACAGAGAAAAGCAGTTCTCAGAGGAAAGTTTATAGCAATACAATCTTACATGAGGCAACAAGAAAAATCTCTAATAGACAACCTAACCTTACCCTAAAGTAACAAAAGAAGTAACTAAACCCAAAATTAGTAGGACAAAAATAATAAAGATAACAGCATAAATAAATGAAATAGAGATGAAAATATGATAGAAAACATTAATGAAGCTAAAAATCTGGTTCTTTGAAAAGATAAACACAATTGATAAACTGTTAGTAAGACTCATCAAGAGAAAAAGGAAGAGGGCCCAAATCAATAAAATAGCAAATAAAAAAGAAGTTAGAGCTGACATTAAAGAAATATGCATTATCATAATAGATATCATAATAGATTACTCACGGCATTATATACCAATAAAATGGACAATCTAGAAGAAATGGACAAATTCTTATACAATTATAATCTCCCAAGACTGAACTAGGAAGAAATAGAAAATATGAACAAACCAATCACAAGTACTGAATTTGAAACTGTGATTTATAAATTCCCAATAAACAAAAGTCCAAAAGCAGATGGTTTCACAGGCAAAGTCTCTCAAATATTTAGAGAAGAGTTGGTGGGTTGTCATTTCCTTCTTCAGGGGGTCTTTCTGACCTGGGGATTGAACCCATATCACCTGCATTGGGGGTGGATTCTTTGCCACTGAGTCACCAAGGAAGCCATCCTTCTGAAACTATTCCAAAACAAAATACGGAGAAAGGAACATTCCAAAGTTCATTCAATGAGGCCACCATCACCATGATGCCAAAACCAAAGACACTACAAAAAATAGAAAATTACAGGCCAATAAACTGATGACTATAGATGCAAAAATTCTCAACAAAATACTAGCAAATGAAATCCCTTCAGTACATTAAAGGATCATCAGTTCAGTTCAATTCAGTCGCTCAGTCATGTCCGAGTCTTTGCGACCCCATGAATTGCAGCACGCCAGGCCTCCCTGTCCATCACCAACTCCCGGAGTTCACTCAAACTCACGTCCATAGAGTTGGTGATACCGTCCAGCCATCTCATCTTCGGTTGTCCCCTTCTCTTCCTACCCCCAATCCCTCCCAGCATCAGAATCTTTTCCAATGAGTCAATTCTTCACATGAGGTGGCCAAAGTACTGGAGTTTCAGCTTTAGCATCATTCCTTCCAAAGAACACCCAGGGCTGATCTCCTTTAGAATGGACTGGTTGGATCTCCTTGCAGTCCAAAGGACTTTCAAGGGTCTTCTCCAACACCACAGTTCAAAAGCATCAACTCTTCAGTGCTCAGGTTTCTTCACAGTCCAACTCTCACATTCATACATGACCACTGGATAAACCATAGCCTTGACTAGATGGGCCTTTGTTGGCAAAGTAATGTCTCTACTTAAAGGATCATATATCACTATTAAGTGGGATTTATCCCGAGAATACAAGCAGTTTTCTATATCCACAAATCAGTTAGTGTGTTACACCACAATAACACATTGAAGACTAAAAACCATATGATCAGCTCAATAGATGATAAAAAGCTTTTGACCAAATTCAACAAACCTTTATGATAAAAACTCTCCAGAAAGTGGGCAATGAGGGCACATGCCTCAACATAATACAGGCTACATAATTCAAAACTACAATTAACATCATACTCAATGTTGTAAAGCTTGAAAGTATTTCATCTAATCTGTGATGAAGAATCAAGAATATACAATGGAGAAGACACAGTCTTTTCAATAAATGATTCTGTTAGACTGGACTGCTACATGTAAAGAAAAATGAAATTAAAACATCTGATCACACCATACACAAGAACAACTCAGAGTGGGTTAAAGACCTAAATCTGAGACTGGATACTATAAGACTCTTAGAAAAAAAATTAGTGCACAGTATATTACAATGCTGTTTGACATAAATTGCAGCAATATATTTTTGATCCATCTCCTAGAATAATGGAAATAAAAAGAAACAAATGTCACCTAATTACACTCAAGTATTTTTCACAGCAAAAGAAACCATAAACCAAAATAAAAGAAAATCCACAGAATGGAAGAAAATATTTGCAAACAATGCATCCAAGAAGGGATTAATCTCCAAAATTTACAAACAGCACACTCAGCTCAATGCCAAAAGAATGAATAACTCAATCAAAAAGTGAGCAGAAGACCTAAATAGACATTTCTGTAAAGAAGACATAGAGATGTCCAAAAGACACATGGAAAGATGCTCAGCTTCACTAATTATTAGAGAAATGCAAGTGATAACTACAATGAGATCACCTCATAGCAGTCAGAATGGCCATCATCAAAAAGTCTACAAACAATAAATGCTGGAGAGAATGTGGCAAAAAGGAAACCCTCCTACACTATTTGTGAGAATGTAAATTGGTATAGCCAGTATGGAGAACAGTATGAAGGTTCCTGAAAAAAGCTAAAAATAAAGTGATCATATGATTCAACAATCCCACTCCTGGGCAGGAAAACATGGTTTCAAAGTGTACATGCACCCCATTGTTTATTACAGCATTGTTTACAATAATCAAGACATGGAAGCAGCCTAAATGTCGATTCATGAAGGAATGGATAAAAAAGATATGGTACACATATACAACGGAATATTAGTCATTAAAAAGAATGAAATAATGCCATTTGTTAACAACATGGATGGACCTGGAAATTATCATATTAAGTATGTTAGATAATGATAAACATCATAATCACTTATATGTGGAATCTTAAAAGATACAAATGAACTTATTTACAAAGCAAAAAGGAACTCACAGACTTAAAAACAAACTTTATGGTTACCAAAGTGGAAAAGTAGGGGGATGAATAAATTGGGTTCCAGTGTTGCCATGTACATGCTACTGTATTTAAAAGTAGATAACCAACAGGGACCTACAGTATAGCACAAGAAACCTTGATCAATATTCTGAAATAACCTCAATGGGAAAAGTATTTGAAAAAGAGTTTGTCCATGTATATGTATAACTGAGTTACTTTGTTGTACACCTGAAACCTGCAAATCAGCTATATTCCAGTATAAAATGATAATTGTTAAAAATTAGAGCAAATATAAAAATTTAATGTCTGCTTTTTGAAAAGATTATTAAAATGTATTGACTTTTAAAAAGACTGGTTAGAAAAAGAGAGAGAATACACAGATTACCAGTGTCAGGACAGACGAAGGTTTTATAATTATATATAGTTTAAATGATAATGAGCTATATCAGTAATAATTTAATTACAGTAAATTGAACAACTTAAGTGAAATAGATGAGCTCCTTGTAATTTTTTTTTTTTTTTTTTTTACCAATAAGTGTGTTAGTCTCTCAGCCATGTCCAACACTTTGTGACCCCATGGACTGTAGCCCACCAGGCTCCTCTATACATAAAATTTTCCAGGCAAAGATACTGGAGTGGGTTCCCTTCTCCAGGATTGTTTACCAGTACTGACACTCAATGAATAAAATGGTGAATAGTCTGATAATTATTAAATAAATTTCATCTGTTATCTTAAAGCTTCCCAGAAAGCAAAGCACAGACTCATAGCATTTTATGGATAAATAAAATTTAAAACTTAAGGAAAAAATATTAACTCTACACAATTTTTTCAGAAACAAGAAGGAGCAGAGGTTTATACTCATTCTTTTTTTTTTGGACTTTTTTAAAATTTTTTTTACTTTTTCTTTAGGAGATGCATTTTTATTTTTTTTTTAATACTTTATTCTACATTACAGTACTGTATTTGTCTTGCCATACATTGACATGAATAAGCCACAGGTGTACACGATCTCCCAATGCCGAAGCCCCCTCCCACCTCCCACCCCATATCATCTCCCTGGATCATCCCATGCACCAGCCCCAAGCATTCTTGAGACTGATATAAAGAACACTGTCATCAAAATGTCTCAAGAACATTATTAGACATGTATATTATAGACTAATACTATGCATACTATAGATTATACTATAATAATACTATAGGCTATGCATTATTGCAGACACAAAACTCCTTAATGATTTCTTAATTATTCTTGCTGAACAATATGTAATATACATAAAGTCTAATATGTCATGATCACTGAGGTTTACTCTCTGGAATGTAAATGTGTTAGTTTAAGGTATATGAATTGATCAGAGTAATTACTTCAAAAAATATAAGAAAATCCTCTTGATCATCTCAAAATATTTAGAAGTTTTGGAGAAAAGTAACATTCATTCATGATTAAAGAGTCTGAGAAAGTGAAAAATAGAACACATCTTCCTCAAATTGATAAAATGAGTCTAGACAATACTTACTATTAAAATTAAATTAATGGTGGAATATTGACTGTCTTTCCTCTAAAATCTGTAAACAAGTTATAGTCATTTCATTTCTGCATTGTAACCTAGACCCTGTTTTGTTCTATAAGACACTAAAAGCATTAAGACTGGACAGGAAGCAAAATGGTCTTTATTCACAGAGCTCATGACTGAGTAAATACTATATTGAATGACAGCTAAAAAATAATTACTTAGAGATATTTAGTGAATGTAATAAGATCGTATGATATAAGCTCTAATTATATAAATTAATATTTTTATAATTATAAAAGAATGTACATTTAAAGAAACAATAGAATATAACTTGTAATAAATTATTTTAAAACAATTTTATTGAAATATATGAGACCTATGTAAAGAAACAACAACAACAAAAATCCTCTGGGAAATGAAAGATGAAAGGAAGAAAATTATACATGTAAAAATATATATTTCTCTAATTAGAAAGAAAAGAACCTTTTTTTCTCTGATTAGAAATAAAAGAATACTTTAAACACACTAGAATACCTAAAGTTTTAAGAATTAATGACACCAGTCATCAGCTACAATATAGAGCATCTGACATGTTCTTTATCAATGAGGGATATAAAAATAGTACTATCAATTTTGAATGTAATTTGATATTTTAAAATAAAGTTAAGCATACACATGTTTTATGGTTCAGTATTTTCACTAGTAGCTTACCCAAGAGAATTCTACCAAAAATTTGGAGAAAATATTTTTAGAAGCTTAATTCATATAAACCCAAAACTGAAGTACCCCATAGTAATCAAAAACTAAAGCAATCAATTGGGGAATGGGTAAACTAATACAGTATATCCATGTAATGGAATACTACTCAGCAATGTAGACGAATGAATTACTAATGTATGCAACATGGCAACATGAATGATTCAAAAAAATGCTATACTGAAAAAAAAGTTCCAGAAGCCAAAAATTAAAGCATGTATATGTTATGATTTAATTTGTATGATTTTCAGGAATAGGAAAGATTTTCAGTGGTAACTTAGCAGCCATTTATGAAGAGGGGAGGAATGAACTGAGTATAAACCGGCAAAATGTAACTTAATCATATGGTTGAAATTCCTATTTCTTAAGGTTGGCTAGGTTAGGGTTAATGACAGTTCAATGCATTTAATTTTGTTTTTACTGAAGAGAATTTATAGGACCCCAAAATAGCAAACATCCAAATATATTTCTCACTCACTATGTAAATTTACACACATCATAAGCAGTTAAATCAATTACTATTTTAGGACTCGATAGTTCCCCTAGGTCTGGTTCTGCTAGTAATCGAATCTCTCTCGTTGCCTCTCTGTAAGAGTCAAGAAATTTTTTAGACCAAGATGTATTCAGGTTAAATTTTGAAGTTTCTTATGGATAACACACACACACACACACACACACACACACACACACACACACAAACTGAAGTATATGTTTTAATAGGTTTTATTTAAAAACCATTTTTATGTGAATATAAATTTATTTCTATCCTTCATTAAAGAAGTCCCTCAAAAGTTTGGAAATGGTCTAATTTAATTACTTAAAAATAAGAAATATGACATTTAAGTCGAAAGACTGTTATTTTGTGATATGATTAGTGTTTGAATTAAGGTCTCTGAGTATATATATGTATATATGTATGTATGTATTAAGGTCTTTGGGCTTCCCCCGTGGCTCAGACGGTAAACAATCCACCTACAATGTGGGAGGTGTGAGTTCCATCTCAGGGTAGGGAAGATCTCCTGGAGGAGAGTATGGCAACCCACTCCAATATTCTTGCCTGGAGACTCCCCATGGACAGAGAAGTATGGTAGAGTCCTCCATAGGGTCACAAAGAGTTGGATAAAACTCAAGCAACTTAGTGCACTCACACGTGGGCGCATCACTCACACACACACACACACACACACACACACACACACACACAGTGTATTATACATACCTACAGAGTAACTAATACTTCATCTTAACTAAGATTAAATGGAACACAGAAGCCACAAATCTATCTTTACTTCCGATCCACATATCTAATTGTTAGAAAAAAGTTTGCGTATCTGTGAGCTTTTTATGTGAAGAATATACACATTGTCAGCATTGGGGAATATAATATATTCAGGACTTAACAAAGAAAAGCTAGCTTTAGATTTTCCTGAATAAAATATTGAGATCTCAAACTAGGAGACATGAGGAGATCATATTTAAGAGAAAAATATGTTTCTATATTACCACTGGAAATGGTACTTTATTAAAGGGTTACACATTGAACCAAGTTTGTAGGATTTAGTTTTGGTCTGGAAACTTTATATAAGAACAAAATACACCTGCTTTTAGTTTTTCCTTTAATAGTATCTCTGTTTGGAAATAATTATAATAATGAATAATAAATTCATAGGGTAAGGACTCTCAATAATGTGATATTATCTCCAATTTCATTT
This sequence comes from Nanger dama, assembly GCA_917880005.1. Lineage (NCBI taxonomy): Eukaryota > Metazoa > Chordata > Mammalia > Artiodactyla > Bovidae > Nanger > Nanger dama. The sequence goes on along the minus strand of CAKJTW010000025.1, from coordinate 18,945,090 downwards.
TCTTGAAGTCTTTTTATGTTATCGTAGATACACAGTTTTAAAGGCTATGTCCCATTTCCACTAATTATAAAATATTAGCTATATTCACTATGTTGTACAGTAATCATTCTAGCTTATTTATACTAGTTTGTGCAACTCTTATTGTCTCCCTCTTTATTGCCCCTCCTCACTTTCCTCTCCCCACTGGTAGCCACAAGTTTGTCTTCTGTATTTCTGAGTCTGCTTCTTGTTTGTTATATTCACTAGTTTTATGTTTTTAGGTTCTATGTGTGATATCATGCAGTATTTTTCTTTACTTATTTTTCTTAACAAGACATTCTAGAAGTCCATCTATTTTGTTAGAGTAGCACAATTTCATTCTTTTTTATGGCTGAGCCATATTCTATTTCTTATATATGTATATATATATATATGAAATACATATATGTGGGTATATACATAAATATATAAATGCACGAGTCAAACATGTGCTCAGTTGTGTCTGATTCTTTCCAGCCCATAGACTATAGTCCACCAGGCTCCCCTGTCTGTGGGTTTCTCCAGGCAAAAACACTGGAGTTGGCCACCATTTCCTTCTCCTTATGTATAATAATATGTATATATATATACATACATATATATATATATATATATATATATATATATATATATATATATATATAGTGGCTTACCAGGTACCACCACAGTGGTAAAGAATCTTCCTGCCAATTGAGGAGACACAAGGGACACAGGTTTGGTCTCTGGATCAGGAAGATCCCTTGGAGTAGAAAATAGCAACTCATTCTAGTATTCTTGCCTAGAAAATTTTATGGACAGAGGAGCCTTGCAGGCTATAGTCCATGAGGTCACAAAGAATCAGATGTGACAGAGATGTGGTATATATATATCATCTTTATCCATTTATCTGTTGATGGATATTTACATTACTTCCATATCTTGGTACCTGCAGTTTCATTTGAAATGCCCGTAGACAGCGTTTATGTGTGAATATCCCAATATATCCAGTCAACAGGTTCTGTGTCAATTGCATAATAATAAGGACACAGAAGAATTAGCAAAAAGTTTTCCAGGGACTGATAGAGGCCTGAGTCAATCTTATATTTGCAGAGGTGTCTCTAAATAAAGGCAAATGTCAAGAGCCACATGGGATTTTCTTGGTGAGGGATAGCTCTAAGTGCACGTGCACACGCACACACACACACACACACACACACACACACACACACACACACACACGCGCGCACTTGCTGATACTGACATCTAGTGGGTAAGAATACTGCTACACATGTTAAAATACACAGGACTTCCATTCCCCCTGTACCCCCTACACCGTCTTCAACTCCAAAAAGAGTTATCCCTCCTAAAATGTCAACTGTACCAAGGTTGGTAAACCCTGTTCTATATATCAAGGTGGATCTCTAGGCCAAGAGAGTAAGAAAGATCTTATTAATGCAATGTAAGGAGAGATAAGAAAGCCTTCTTCAGTGATCAATGCAAAGAAATAGAGGAAAAGAACAGAATGGAAAAGACTAGAGATGTCTTCAAGAAAATCAGAGATACCAAGGGAACATTTCATGCAAAGATGGGCTCGATAAAGGGCAGAAATGGTACGGACCTAACAAAAGCAGAAGCTATTAAGAGGAGGTGGCAAGAATACAGAAAAGAACTGTACAAAAAGATTCACGACCCAGATAATCACGATGATGTGATCACTCATCCAGAGCCAGACATACTGGAATGTGAATTCAAGTGGGCCTTAGCATCACTATGAACAAAGCTAGTGGAGGTGATGGAATTCCAGTGGAGCTATTTCAAATCCTGAAAGATGATGCTGTGAAAGTGCTGCACTCAATATGCCAGCAAATTTGGAAAACTCAGCAGTGGCCACAGGACTGGAAAAGGTCAGTTTTCATTCCAATCCCAAAGAAAGGCAATGCCAAAGAATGCTCCAACTACCACACAGTTGCAGTCATCTCACATGCTAGTAAAGTAATGCTCAAAATTCTCCAAGCCAGGCTTCAGCAATACATGAACTGTGAACTACCTGATGTTCAAGCTGGTTTTAGAAGAGGCAGAGGAACCAGAGATCAAATTGCCAACATCCACTGGATCATGGAAAAAGCAAGAAAGTGCCAAAAACCATCTATTTGTGCTTTATTTACTATGCAAAAGGCTTTGACTGTGTGGATCACAATAAACTGTGGAAAATTCTGAAAAGATGGGAATACCAGACCACCTGACTTGCCTCTTGAGAAATCTGTATGCAGGTCAGGATGCAACAGTTAGAACTGGACATGGAAAAACAGACTGGTTCCAAATAGGAAAAGGAGTATGTCAAGGCTGTATATAGTCACCTGCGTATTTAACTTCTATGCAGAGTACATTATGAGAAACGCTCGGCTGGAAGAAGCACAAGCTGAAATCAAGATTGCCAGGAGAAATATAAATAACCTCAGATATGCAGATGACACCACCCTTACATCAGAAAGTGAAGAGGAACTTAAAAGCCTTTTGATGAAAGTGAAAGTGGGGAGTAAAGAAGTTGGCTTAAAGCTCAACATTCATAAAACTAAGATCATGGCATTCGGTCCCATCACTTCATGGGAAATAGATGGGAAAACAGTGGAAACAGTGCCAGACTTTATTTCTAGGGGCTCCAAAATCACTACAGATGGTGACTGCAGCCATGAAATTAAAAGACACTTTCTTCTTGGAAGGAAAGTTATGACCAACCTAGACAGCATATTCAAAACCACAGTTATTACCTTGCCGACTAAGGTCCATCTAGTCAAGGCTATAGTTTTTCCAGTAGTCATGTATGGATGTGAGAGTTGGACTGTGAAGAAGGCTGAGCGCCAAAGAATTGACGCTTTTGAACTGTGGTATTGGAGAAGACTCTTGAGAGTCCCTTGGACTGCAAGGAGATCAGCCTTGGGATTTCTTTGGAAGGAATGATGCTAAAGCTGAAACTCCAGTACTTTGGTCACCTCATGCGAAGAGCTGACTCATTGGAAAAGACTCTGATGCTGGGCGGGATTGGGGGCAGGAGGAGAAGGAGACGACCAAGGATGAGATGGCTGGATGGCATCACTGACTCGACGGACGTGAGTCTGAGTGAACTCCGGGTGTTGTTGATGGACAGGGAGGCCTGGCTTGCTGCAATCATGGGGTCACAAAGGCTCAGACATGACTGAGCAACTGAACTGAACTGAACTGAAGGAAGAGAAAGATAAAATGCACAATGGGTATGAGGTGTGGAAGCTAACACTGGAAGTTTTTGAGCTTCAGATTTTTGATAACATATGTAATGTCAAATTTTGGGGAAAACCTCTCCATTTCCTTCAGATGTCCTAGACAAACTTAAAATTAGTAATAGATGGATAGAGTTGTCTGACACAACCTGAATTAGAGGCGAAAGCAAGACGAGGTGAAACTCATCAGGTTCGGATGAATAAAGATACTAAAGCAGAATAAGTGGGAGGAAGGCATAGTGAGCTCAATGAGGAGAATTTTATGATCAGGGACAAAGTTGGTAGCCATGGAACAGAAACGTAAGCCTGATATTAAGTTCCTATCATTGCCAGACAAATTCAGAGGAAAGAAAAAGTAGAAATTTATTATCTGCATTTCAAAATGAGAATGAGAACTTGCCTCTTGAGACAGAAGATATATGGTAATTTTATTAATGATTTTTATGTCATTGGCCAAAAATGAAGCTATTTGATTATGAATTCAATCACACTTTTTTTCTATAATAGCACAAGTGTTTGGGGACTACAGTAGAAACCAACATTATAAAAATAGTCCTAAAACTAAAAATAAAGTTCTTAACCATTATGGTGAAATTCTTTGAAAGCTACACAATGCTCATGATAATAATAACATGAGTTTTTTATTGCACTGAAACATTTTAAAGAAATTACAATATAATGTTATTCTGTCATGGTGTATCCCTGAGCAGAGATTACTGTGAAATAGTCAGCAATTCACCCAACATCTAAAAAGTAATCATGACAATTATAAACATTTTGCCAAAGATTGTCCTTCAAAGTAGTGATTATATTATAAAGAGGCAGGCACAGGGAAGCCTGTTTTATTTTCAAGATTTGTGTTTTATCTTTCCTTTAACAGTAGTGTCCAAAGAAAACACAGTTACACTTTCCTTTATATTTCAGAGTTACATACCCTTTGCCTTTGTTACATGTCTTCACAGTAAAAAAAAAAAAAAAAAAAGCTTTAAATAATTGAAAAGTTTTATTTTTCTAGCTCATTTTAACACAAGATAATTTAAGAATAAGCATACTAATATAATCCTAGGTCTGGATGCTGCTGCTAAGTCACTTTAGTCGTGTCCGACTCTGTGTGACCCCATAGACTGCAGCCCACGAGGCTCCCCCATCCCTGGGATTCTCTAGTCAAGAACACTGGAGTGGGTTGCCATTTCCTTCTCCAGTGCATGAAAGTGAAAAATGAAAAGGAAGTTTCTCTATCATGTCTGACTCTTAGCGACCCCATGGACCACAGCCTACCAGGCTCCTCTATCCATGAGATTTTCCAAGCAAGAGTAATGAAGTGGGGTGCCATCGCCTTCTCAGAGGTCTGAATAATCTGCTTCAAATTGCAAAGTACTTTTACTCACTCAATGTTTCTCAAAGAGAAACATTTAGTGTTTAACTGTTCTTTATTTTGGGCTGTGCCACTTACAAAGTTTTTGCACCCTTGACCTATATATCCCCTAAATTTCAGTAACATTCCTTAGTCACTGTGACAAAGAGTATGTTCCCATAAATTTCCAAATGGTCTCTAAGTAGATGATAGTTCTCTGACTATCAATCATGTATTTCATTTTATATGATCCAAAATATAATAAAAAATGAAGAATCACATTGAAAAAGAATTATCCATTGTTATACATATTTTTTACTTAAGTGAATGAACTAGGTAAGGCTTCGATCAAAACAACTTATGATGCTGCTTGAGAACATAAGTGTCTACTAGGCACATGCTGTCAGTGGAATAAAATAATACAGCAAACATCTCTTTACACTGAAGAGAATAAATGTAAAGTTAACTAGAGCATTTCTGTTATTTTAAAAGATAAAATATGACAAGAGGACTTACAATCTTGGTACAGACATTTCCCCCACCTATGATTTTCCAGGACTTAAGCATTGTGAGTTCAAATTAGTGATGCTGAGTGGTGACATCATAAAGACCCAAGAACCCTGAGAGTTAAGAGAGAAAAAAAAAAAAAGGGGGCAAAAAACAAGAGGAGTCACTTTTACTTGTGTATTATGTTTTCTACTACTCAGTCTAATATTGGTGTTTACTTTCATAAACATTTACTGACTAAACAGCTTTAAAATAACCAATTGATTTACATCTTAATAAAAATTGTTGTAGTTTTTCATATAGGCTTAATTTATTGAATGGCATGACAAAAATATGAATCTAAACATCTATCTGTTAAGCTTGGTTGTAATCCTAACTTTCCTGACATTCATGTGTCTTTTGCTAAGTCCTTTGCATAACCTTACATTGCCTTTTACTTTTGTAACCTTATTGATTGCTCATGGATACAAGTTTTTAAAGAAGACTTGTGCTCATGCTTAATCGCTCAGTCATGTCAGACTCTTTGCAACCCTATGGACTACAGTTCATAAGGCTCCTCTGTCCATGCGGATTCTCCAGGTAAGAATGCTGGAGTGGGTTGCTATGGCCTCCTCTAAGGGATCTTCCCAACCCAGGGATTGAACTCAGGTCTTCCTCCTTGCAAGCAGCTTCTTTACTGTCTGAGCCACCAGGGAAGACTTAAAGAAATTCAGGTGCTTATTAACATTATCAACTTATTGATAGAGCTGAGTTAGAAAATTTTAATTCTACCTACCAGTCTATCCAACTAATATATATGAATAAAAATACTATATAGAATAGTATTTGCATATGTTGCCATTATTTAGCTCCTCAGGGAATTTCAGCTGACTCTTTTTGTACATATATAATTATGTACATATATAATTATGTACATATATAATTTTTGAATCAATAATAAAATTGTTTTGATTTCTGCTCTACAAGAAAGTAATTCACATCCTTTTGCATTATGGATTATCACAGGATATTGGATATAGTTTCCTAGTGCTATAAAGTTAGGACTTTATTGTTTTATCCTCCATATACATAGTAATTTGCATCTGCTAATCCCAAATTCCCAATCCTTCCCTACCCAACTCCTCATTTCCTTGGTGATGACAAGTCTGTTGTCCATCTCTGTGATTCTATTTATGTTTCATAGATATGTTCATTTCTGGTATTTCTTAGATTCCATATATAAGTGATATCATATAGTATTTGTCTTTCTCTTTCTGACTCACTTTGCTAAGTATGATAAACTCTAGATTCATACATGTTACTGCAAATGGCATTATTTTATTCTTTTATGGCTGAGTTATATTCCTCTGTGTGTGTGTGTGTGTGTGTGTGTGTGTGTGTGTGTGTGTGGACTTCTGTATCCATTTTCTACTGATGGACATTTAGGTTTCTATGGCACCCCATTCCAGTACTCTTGCCTGGAAAATCCTATGGACGGAGGAGCTTGGTAGGCTGCAGTTCATGGGGTCACTGAGTCAGACATGACTGAGCGACTTCACTTTCATCTTTCACTTTCATGCACTGGAGAAGGAAATGGCAACCCACTCCAGTGTTCTTGCCTGGAGAATCCCAGGGACGGGGGAGCCTGGTGGGCTGCCATCTATGGGGTCGCACAGAGTTGGACACGACTGAAGTGACTTAGCAGCAGCAGCATGCCCTGGCTATGGTAAATAGTGTTGTTATGAACATAGAGATGCATGTATGTTTTTGAATTATAGTTTTTTCTGGATATAAGCTCAAGAATGGAATTGCTAGATCATATGGTAACTCCATTTTTAATTTTTGAAGAACCTCCATATTATTTTCCATAGTGACTGTACCAATTTACATACCCTCACCAGCATAGGAGGGTCCCCCTTAACTCCTCATTACCTTCAGCATCAGACCCTCACCCCATACACAAAAATAAACTCAAAATGTCTTAAATACTTAAACATAAGACATGAAAACTCCTATAAGAGAACATAGGCAAAACATTCTCTGATGTAAATTGTACCAATGTTTTCTTAGATCAGTCTTCCCAAGGTAATAGAAATAAAAGCAAAAGTAAACAAAACCTAATTAAATTTAGAAGATTTTTTATAGTAAAGCAAGCCATAAACAAAACAAAATGACAGCCTATGAACTGGGAGAGTATATTTGCAAATGATGTGACTGCTAAGTGCTTAATTCTCAAAATATAACACAGCTCATACAATTCAATAACAACAGCAACAAAACTAAATGACTCCATTGAAAAATGGGAAAAAGACCTAAATAGACATTTATCCAAAGAAGACATGCAACTAACTAATAACCACATGAAAAAAATAACCATTGCTAATAATTACAGAAATGCAAATCAAAACTACAGTGAGGTGCCACCACACACCAGCTTGAATGTTGCTGTTGAGTCACTAAGTCATGTTTGACTCTGATATATTGCTTTACTATCCACTAATTCAACACTACTAATGCTGATGTTTTCCTGCAAAGTGCTTATTTAGTAAGAAAAGTACAAATTTCTAAGCCCACAGTAAGTATTTTGTAGGCTATAAAATAATTTTTATATTAATTATTTACTTCTTAAATAACAAAGTGAAAAGGCAAAGATAACTGGTTCTTGATATTAACAGTTATTTCCTGAGATTTTGCAAAATGTTGCTAATAAAAAATGTGGCACATAGTTTTCCCCACAAAATATATATATATCGATATATAGATATTAATACATAAAAGTTGTTCTTAGATAAAATAGGTTCTTCAAGCTTGTGATGGTTTCAGTGATTCACCTATTTATGTGTATATGCCTGTAAAGATGTATATATGTATGATTTGTATATCTATTTATCCACAGATGGATTATCAATTTGGACATTTCCCTCTGTGTTGCAAAAAGATTTCAGACACTAACAATGGCAAGCAAATGTAAAAATAAAATTACTAGTGAATTCAAAGTGATTTTGTATAATAGCATGTATCTTTGTTATAAAAAGTGACCCTGTAATTGTGCAAGTATCAGAAGTTTTCATTCAGTTCAGTTCAGTTTAGTCGCTCAGTCGTGTCCAAGTCTTTGTGACCCCATGAATAGCAGCACAATAGGCCTCCCTGTCCATCACCAACACCCGGAGTTCACTCAGACTCACCTCCATAGAGTCGGTGATGCTATCCAGCCATCTCATCCTCAACCGTCCCCTTCTCCTGCCCCCAATCCCTCCCAGCATCAGAGTCTTTTCCAATGAGTCAACTCTTTGCATGAGGTGGCCAAAGTACTGGAGTTTCAGCTTTAGCATCATTCCTTTCAAAGAACACCCAGGACTGACCTCCTTTAGAATGGACTGGCCGGATCTCCTTGCACTCCAAGGGACTCTCACAGGGAGAATGGCATTGAAACATGTATACTATCATGTAAGAAATGAATCGCCAGTCTATGTTTGATACAGGATACAGGATGCTTGGGGCTGGTGCACGGGGATGATCCAGAAAAATGATATGGGATGGGAGGGGGAGGGGGATTCAGGATTGGGAACTCATGTACACCCGTGGCTGATTCATGTCAATGTATGGCAAAACCAATACAGTATTGTAAAGCAAAATAAAGTAAAAATTAAAAAAAAAGAGTCTTTTCCAACACCACAGTTCAAAAGCATCAATTCTTTGGTGCTCATCTTTCTTCACAGTCCAACTCTCACATCCATACATGACTACTGGAAAAACCACAGCCCTGACTAGATAGACCTTTGTTAGCAAAGTAATGTCCCTGCTTTTGAATAACTAGGTTGGTCATAACTTTCCTTCAAAGGAGTAAGTGTTTTTTTTTTTAATTTCATGGCTGCAATTACCATTTGCAGTGATTTTGGAGCCCCCAAAAGAAAGTCTGACACTATTTCCACTGTTTCCCCATCTATTTCCTATGAACTGATGGGACCGTATCCCATGATCTTCCTTTTCTGAATGTTGAGCTTTAAGCCAACTTTCTCACTCTCCTCTTTCACTTTCATCAAGAAGCTTTTTAGTTCCTCTTCACTTTCTGCCATAAGGGTGGTGTCATCTGCATATCTGAGGTTATTAATATTTCTCATGGCAATCTTGATTCCAGCTTGTGTTTCTTCCAGTCCAGTGTTTCTCATGAAGTGCTCTGCATATAAGTTAAACAAGCACAGTGACAATATACAGCCTTGACATACTCCTTTTCCTATTTGGAACCAGTCTCTTGTTCCATGTCCAGTTCAAACTTTTGCTTCCTGATCTGCATATAGGTTTCTCAAGAGGCAGGTCAGGTGGTCTGGTATTCCCATCTCTTTCAGAATTTTCCACAGTTTATTGTGATCCACACAGTCAAAGGCTTTGACATATTAAAAAAAGCAGAAATAGATGTTTTTCTGGAACTCTCTTGCTTTTTCCATGATCCAGCGGATGTTGGCAATTTGATCTCTGGTTCCTCTGCTTTTTCTAAAATCAGCTTGAGCAACTGGAAGTTCATGGTTCACGTATTGTTGAAGCCTGGCTTGGAGAATTTTGAGCATTTTTACTCGTGTGTGAGATGAGTGCAATTGTGCGAATAATTGATGATAAAGTTTCCCGACTGACTGCAGTCAAGGCATCCTCACCAGTTGCCGGTGTCCAGGAGTTGGATGGTCTGGACTGTGACCCATTAAAAAAAAAAAGGAAAGACAAGATCTTCATTACCCAGATAACCACAATGGTGTAGTCTCTCACCTAGAACCAGACATCCTGGAATGTGAAGTCAATTGGGGCTTAGGAAACATCACTGTGAGTAAGGCTAGTGGAGGTGATGGAATTCCAGTTGAGCTATTTCAAATCCTAGAAGATGATGCTGTGAAAGCGCCACACTCAATACGCCAGCAAATTTGGAGGACTCAGCAATGGCCATAGGACTGGAAAAAGGCAATTTTTGTTTGCATCCCAAGAACAGCATTGCCAAAGAATTTTCAAATCACTGTACAATTGCACTCATCCCACATGCTAGCAAAATAATACTCAAAATTCTCCAAGCCAAGTTCAACAGTATGTAAACCACGAACTTTTATATGTTCCAGCTGGATTTAGAAAAGGCAGAGGAACCAGAAATCAAAGTGCCAACATCCATTGGGTCATCAAAAAGTGAGAAAGCTCCAGGAAAAAAAAAATCTGCTTTATTGACTATGCCAAAGCATTTGATTGTGTGGATCACAACAAACTGTGGAAAATTCTTAAAGTGATGGGAATACCAGATGACTTGCCTCCTGAGAAATCTGTATGCAGATCAAGAAGCAACAGTTAGAACTGGGTGTGGAACAACAGACTGGATCTAAATTGGGAAAAGAGTATGTCAAGGCTGTATATTGTCACCCTGCTTATTTAACTTATATGCAGAGTACATCATATGAAATGCCAGGCTGGATGAAGAACAAGCTGGAATCAGGATTGCCAAGAGAAATATCAATAACCTCAGATATACAGATGACACCACCCTTACAGCAGAAAGTGAAGAACTAAAGAGCCTCTTGATGAAAGTGAAAGAGGAGACTAAAAAAGTTGACTTAAAACTCAGCATTCATAAAACTAAAATCATGGCACCTGGTCCCACCACTTCATGGCAAATAGATGGGGAAACAGTGAAAACAGTGACAAATTTTATTTCCTTGGGCTCCCGAATCACTGCAGATGGTGACCACAGCCATGAAATTAAGACACTTGCTCCTTGGAAGAAAAGCTATGAACAGTCAAGACAGCATATTAAAAAGCAGAGACATTACTTTGCCAACAAAGTTTCATCTAGTCAAAGCTATGGTTTTTCAGCAGTCATGTATGGATGTGAGAGTTGGACTATAAAGAAAGCTAAGCTCTGAATAACTGATACCTTTTTGAGATGGTTGGATGGTATCATTGACTTGATGGAGATTAGTGAATAAGCTCCAGAAGTTGATGATGGACAGGGAAACCTGGCATGCTGCAATCCATGGGGTCACAAAGAGTTGGACACGACTGAACGACTGAACTGAACTGATATATTTGCAGTTTTTTCACAATTTCTCTACACATAATTTTTGTATAATACAGGGTTTCCAGATGTCACTAGTGGTAAAGTATCCACCTATGAATGTAAGAGACCCAGGAGACTTGGATTTGACCCCTGGATTGGGAAAACAATCCAGGGGAAGAGGACACAGCAACCTACTCCAGTATTCTGCCAGAATAATTCCATAGATTGAGAAGCCTGCTGTGCTACAGCCCATTGGGCTGCAAAGAGCTGGACATGGCTGAAGTGATTGAGTATTCACACACACACACACACACACACACACACACACACACACCCACCCAACTCTATATTTAAGAAGCAAGGATATCCAACATCCTTTGAGAAAATACCTTCTCATCGACTGTATGGATCACAGAAATTCAAGAAGTGGGCCTCACTGTAGCTCTCAAGAATTTCCTTTTTAAAGCTGAAGTCATCTCTTTATGAAACATCAGGAGAAATCTGCCCCTTACCTAGTGCCTGGGTTAACTTAAATATTCAGTAAACATTTGCTGAGTAAATTAATAAACTTGAAATTGACTACACAATTGAATAAGAAATCAAATCAGTAAGAGTCAGAGTTTCCACCCACTGTCTTCCTGGAAACACAACATGGAATTTGAAAGAGACAGTCAGTTTGGGCTTTACCATCCCCTTGTCCAGAGGTTTACGAAGTGTTAAACTAGTTTCATAAAGCTGATGTTTTAATAACACCATTAGATTATTTTCAGGCATTGAAAAATTTGACATATTGAAACAATAAAAATGTTGCTGCATAAGAAGCTATTTCCAAAATGTTGATTAACTTAAATCAGTATATAACAGATCTAACCATTCTTGCCCTTGAATTTTTATGTGTAAATATAGACAAAATTAGTTATCTCTAAGAACTTTAGATGTTTAAAACAGTGATTTAGTGGACCTCATTTACTCCCATTTTCCATATGTCACATATATCTACCAGAGAAGGCAATGGCACCCCACTCCAGTACTCTTGCCTGAAAAATCCCATGGATGGAGGAGCCTGGTAGGCTGCGGTCCATGGGGTCGCTAAGAGTCGGACACGACTGAATGACTTCACTTTCACTTTTCACTTTCCTGCATTGGAGAAGGAAATGGCAACCCGCTCCAGTGTTCTTGTCTGGAAAATACCAGGCAAGACAGTGGAGCCTGATGGGCTGCCCTCTACGGAGTCGCACAGAGTCGGACACGACTGAAGCGACTTAGCAGCAGCAGCAGCATATATCTACTCCCTTCCATTCAATTCTAGTATCTATGCATCTTTTTATTAGGGAATGTGTCTTTTGTATGTATCAAAATAATCTGGAGGACTCATTAAATATTGACTGTTGGGACCCAGTGCTAAGAGTCTCTGACTTAATATTTCTCTGGTAGGGCTTGTGAATTTGCATATCTAACAAGGTCCCAGGTGAACTAATAAGTTCGCTGGTCAAGGGACCACACATTGAAAATTATTGCTTTAGGCCTGTTGCTATAATTTGACAAATTTTTAAATAATTATTTAATCTTATAACAGATAGATGGAGGAAACAGAGTCCTTTCAGTCCTCCCAACTATGAGATAGATGGAGGAAAGGAAAAAAATTACATATTTTTAAAATTTATGTAAAGATATATCAGTAATGACAAATAACATTGTCTTTTTAAATTAAAAAAAAAAAAGTTATACAGTTTTTCAAGGAGGAACTCCATCCACAATTACTACAAAATATTGGCTACTTTCCCATGCTGTACGATGCATCCCTTTAGCTTATACATTCCAAAGTTTGAACCTCCCACTCCTCCAACCCTGTGGATCCCGTCTTATACTCCCCACTGGTAACCACTAGTTTTTTATATATTTGTTTTAGGATTATTCTCCAAGTGTAAATACATGTCAAATCCAAATGTCTTGTACTAATAAATGTTAAAACGTTGTACTCTGAATATGGTATTCTAAAAATCCCAGCTGCTCGGTTTCCCAGATGCGCCTCAAGTGCACTGTCTCAGTCGTGCCATGTATCTCCTCTGGGGAGCTGATCTCAGGCTGTGACCCTCCTGGCAGATGTCAACCATCCAGGATCACAGGAAAATGTGGTTAGCAATTGGGAGCCTGCTAACAGTTTGGTGGAAGATGCAGTCTCTGGGGCCAAGATCGCAGCCAGCCTCCTGTCTTCCAGCTTTGGCTGTTGCAAGCCTGCCTCTCTACCTCCAGTTGGGGGAGGGGCCTGTAGGCAGCCAACTAGCTCTCCTTTGGTAATTGCTCAATCCTTTGTTCTGTGCACAGGCCAGGCTGTGCATTAAAGCCTTTCATGGGAGCATTCTCTCTCTCTCTCTCTCTCTCTCTCTCTCTCTCTCTTTTGTTCTCTCTGGTGATCCCACAGTTTAGGTTGTCTTACGTTAGCTAGCTCCCTCAGATTGTCCTCATGGCATTCAGGCCCAGTCCTTTCCCTAAGCAATGATTATGCAGCCTGTGCCTCCCTGTTCAGCCTCTTCTCACTGGTGGCAGACATGAGCATCTGGGCTACTTCTCTGCTGGCAGTTGCAGTTAAGTGTGCTTATTCTGTGTGTGTGTGTGTGTGTGTGTGTGTGTGTGTGTGTTGTTTTTCTCCCCATTATGTTGTCCTCTGAGATTCCAAAACTCCCCACAGACCCTCCTATGAGAGAGTTTCCTACTGTTTGGAAACTTCTCTTTCACAACTCCCTCCCCAGGATGGGTCTCCATCCTTAACTCTTTTGTCTCTCTTTTGTCTTTTATTTATTGTCCTACTTCCTTTTGGAGAGAATGGGCTGCCTTTCTGGGTGTCTGGTGTCCTCTGCCAGAATTCAGAAGTTGTTTTGTGGAAGTTGCTCAGCATTCAAATGATCTTTTGATGAATTGTGGGGGAGAAACTTGTCTCCTCTTCCTATTCCTCTGTCATCTTGGGACTGCCTTCCAAGGGTTAGGTTTTAAAAGTTACAAGGAGGTTAGGAGATAGGGCATACTAAGTGACAGAAAATAAATATCTGCATGAAGACAGAAAACTCAAATGGATGAATCATAAGTGTAAGAATTTTACGGGTGGAGGGAAGAAACCTGCTTTAATAGGAAAGAATAGAGCATACCTATTGGCAAAATTATTTGTTCTAACTTGTATGGAAGTTATCTGAAGGACTTACACACAGCACTTGTCTTTGACCCACACACAGTTGAAAAATGCAGACAACTTTACTGTCAGCCTTCCATAGCTGCATTTCTGGCATTCACAGATCCAGTCAATAACAGATCATGTAGCACTACAGTATTTATTGAAAAAAAAAAATTAATGTATAAGTGGACCTGTGCATCTCAAACTGTTGTTGTTTAAGGATCGACTAGACATCCTATTGGTTCTGTTTCTCTGAAGAACGCTGATACGCCTGTGCTGTGCTGTGCTTCACTGCCAGTTGTGTCTCGCTCTTTGTGACACCATGGACTGTAGCTTGCCAGGTTCCTCTGTCCACGGATTCTCCAGGCAAGAATACTGGAGTGGGTTGCCTGTATCCTTCTCAACTAATAAACCTACAGCCTATTAAACAAAGCAGTAGCCTGATAATCCAGAAATAGAAGACTCTACCTAGCCCCACTTCCTCCTAGTTGAGCTTAACCCTTCAACTGAGCGGTAGTTGAGCTGTGTTTAAGGATGTGACGTTTGGTGCCAGAATGTCTGGGTTCACAGCCTGGCTCCACTAATAACTAATCATAAAACCTTGGGTAAGTTATGAAACCACTCTGCTTTAGTTTTTTCATCTGTAAAATAGGAATAATGTGATATTAGTACCTGTATCACAAGGTTGATATGAGACAAATTATTTAATTCATATGGAACATTTAGAGTAGTGTTAAACTGACTAAAATCTCTCAATAGTTATTAGCTATTATTATCTCCTGGTTACAGATTGAATTTCATAGGGATATTTTAATGGAAATTTGAAACTCTGAAGATAGCCTTATCTGAAAATAGGGTCTTTGTAGATGTAATTAAAGTAAAATTTAACATGGGATCATACTGGACTACAATGAGTCTTAAATTGAATGATAAAGTGCCCTTATAAGAAACAAAATAGAGCATACAGAAACACAAGGGAGAAGATGATATCAAAATGGTGCCAGAGATTGGCACCAAGAAAAGTTATACTGGGAAGCCAGGAAAGCTACAAGAAAGGTATGAGACTCACTCTCTGAGCCTCCAGAAGGAACATGTTCTTTTGACACCTTGATTTCAAGCATCTGACTGTCAGAACTAAGACAGAATGTAGTTCTGTTGTTATGAACCACCAAATCTGTACTATTTTTTTTTTTATGGCAACCACTGGAAACTAGCATAGAATTCATTCCATAAACATTTACAAAATTGTTACCTTCCAAACATTGATGTGTTATCTGAGCATGTTATATTCAGTAAGACCCAGGCCTAGACATCAATTTGTTAAGTTTAATTACAATAAATTTGAGGCATAAAAACAATATAAATAGATACAAATTGCTAAGTGATGGAGTTCAAGAAGTAGAGTAGTAAACAAGTTGCATTTTTTTTCTCTTTACATTTTACTACTTATTGCTTTGTTACGTTTACACTTTTTTTGCATTTCAGTGACACTTCAGACCATTAAAATACTGTCAGCTTCTTCTACAAATAACTGATACCCCACTTTTCTCTCTATTGAAGAGTGAATGTAATACCTTGTGAGAATAGATCTGTAGCTTTAAATAAAACAAAATTACATTCTCTCTTTCATTAGAGAATATAATGGTATGTGAGCAGTTATGAATAGAATAGAATAATATAATCTGGCTGTGAAGGAAAATATATGTTTTTCCCTGTTAATTCAGTGCCAGCCAAGTAGGAAAAAAAATACATATAAAAAAATACAAACAAATTGCTGGACCTCAAAGATTTAACAGTGCTCCACAGCTTTGTAATCTCAAGTAACATATGAAACATAAAACAAGTTTTTTAATTTCTGGGAATATCAGACATAAAATTGATCATCTCACATTTCATATATATCTGTATCTACCTATATATATACACACACACATATGTGCATATATATGTATATATCTCAAATTTTAAAAAATATAACATTTTGAAAATTGTATTAAGCATCAGTATCATATGATTTCTTTTGTGTTTATACCTTCAGAAAAAATGCAAATTTTTTAACACAGTCTATTTGAGTTTTCCAGGTTGGAATTCAAGTTTAGTTCTCTGTTAATCACTTGTGCTCTAAGCATGAAATCAAGCAAGTCAATATATTGCCCCTATAGTGTCCTCTCACTATTTTTTTCAGTATCTATAAATTTATATTAAAAAAACCATAAACTTTGAAACTACTCTAATCTGATGTAAGAAGAATAAAAATGTTCCTTATTATTGGAATATAAAAGGTAAGATTGAAAAGAAATGTGCTTAAAAGCTAAAGGGAGGTCTTGCAATAACATCCATTTGGATTGTAGGTACCCTGGAGAAGGGCATGGCAACCCACTCCAGTATTCTTGTCTGGAAAATCCCATGGACAAAGGAGTCTGACAGGTTACAATCCATAGATAGGGTCACAAAGAGTGACACACAACTGATGTGACTTAGAACAGTACAGCACAGCTTTCTCTAAAGAGAGAGATTGTTCATTTTTAAATGAAAATTTTGAATATTCACAATTAGGACAAAAATCTAGGAGAAGGGTACTGTGGCATGGACAAAGGGATTGATAGTGAAGATGGACTGGATATAATTCTTTGCAAAAGAGACAAGGAAAACCTAGCTGGACTCAAAGTCACCAATGAATGGCAAATGGGGAAAGCCTCATTTGTTCTTTTCTTATCATTGAATTGTTATGGAGGAGCATTTGTTTTGATGAAAGTGACCTCAGGAGAGTCATAGAAGTAACATCAATGAGGTTTGCTAAATATTTGGGCAATAAGAAAAGCAATTTAGTCATCACTGAATTATTCAGGAGATGATTATCTAAGTAATGGACTTTTTCGGAATTTTTCCCCCTGCTTTCCATCTGTTGCTTACAATGGGTCATTTCACTGCTCATTAGTCTCCTTATCAGAGGAAAGGGAATTATTGTGAAATTCCAGTGTCTTTTACTGCTGCATCTTGTTTGCATCATGATTAAAATTGTCTTTGCTTTGTATTGCTGGTTCCAGTAATCCATTTCCTGGCATGAAGGAGCATTTTAGAGCAAGAATAGCTCTTGAAAATAATTTATTCCAATACTACCAGAGACGTTACATGAGTTGTCCTAAGTCATATAGCTGGAAGGGAAGTAAAGAAATGGGTCAAACCCTATTCCTTCCACTGAGGTCACTATCTGCCTTTGCTACATTATGATAATATTGAAAGTTAGCTTTAAAAAATAGGGGCACTAGGGATTCTATCGGAGAAAGCAATGGCACCCCACTCCAGTACTCTTGCCTGGAAAATCCCATGGATGGAGGAGCTTGGTAGGCTGTAGTCCATGGGGTGCACAGAGTCAGACACGACTAAGTGACTTTCCTTTCACTTTTCACTTTCATGTATTGGTGAAGGAAATGGCAACCAAAATTTGATTTTTATTAATATCCTCTTCCTTGGAAATACTCTTTCTTCCATGCCCCTAGATACATTCAAAGTAGAAGAGTGAACCCATATTAATCAAAGGCCAGCCAAATGCAGAACTTCTAACATGTGCCATCATTATTAATCTTAACTGAAATGGGTATGTATAAATAATAACTTAAATTTTCTTCCTTAATCAAAATTCATTTTTCCATACTCTTTTTTAAAGTAATTTTTATTGGAGTATGCTTCATTTTCAAAGCTGTTAGTCTCTGCTGTATACCAAAGTGAGTCAGTTATACATATACATATATATATATATACATATATATGTATATCACACTCTTTTAGATTCTATTCCTATATTGATCATTACAGAGTATTGAATAGAGTTCCCATGCTATACAGTAAGTTCCCATCAGTAATCCATTTTTTTATATAATAGTGTGCACATTCAATCCCAATCTCCTAATTTGTCCTTCTCCCTTCCCCCTTGATAACTATAAGTTTGTGCTCAAAATCTGTGACTCAATTTCTGTTTGTCAATAGGTTAATTTAGACAATTATTTTTAGATTTAGCATATAAGAATTACCATATGATATTTGTCTTTATCTGACTTAATTTCAGTCAGTATAACAAACTCTAGGTCCACCCATGTCTCTGCAAATGGCATTATTTTATTCTTTTTAGGACTAATATTCCATTGCTTATATGCACCACAACCTCTTTATCAATTCTTCCTCAATGGACATTTAGGTTGTATCCATGTTCTGGCTTGGAGGAGGCAATGGCAACCGACTCCAGGACTCTTGCCTGGAACATCCCATCATCCCATGAATGGAGGAGGCTGGTAGGCTGCAGTCCATGGGGTCACACAGAGTTGGACATGACTGAAGTGATGCAGCAGCAGCAGCAGCAGCATGTCCTGGCTATCGTAAATAGTGCTATAGTGAACACTGGAGTGCATATATACTTTCAAATAATGCTGTCCACCACCTCCCCCAACCTTGACCTTGACCCCGCCACCAGATATATGTCCAGTATGGGATTGCTTGATTATATGATAGCTGTAATTTTTATTTTTTTAAGGACTCTCCATATTGTTTTCCATAATGGCTATACTATTTTACATTCTCACCAGTGTAGGAGGGTTCCTTTTTCTCCACACCATCTCCAGAGTTTATTGTTTGTAGATTTTTTGATGACGACTAAGTGACAGAGAAGGCAATGGCACCCCACTCCAGTACTCTTGCCTGGAGAATCCCAGGGATGAGGAAGCCTGGTGGGCTGCCATCTATGGGGTCGCACAGAGTTGGACACAGCTGATGTGACTTAGCAGCAGCAGCAGTCTAAGTAGTGTGATGTGATACCACTTATAGTTCTGATTTGCATTCCTCTAATAATTAATGATGTTGAGCCTCTTTTTATGTGCTTTTGGCCATCTATAGTTTTCTTAGAAAAAATGTCTGTTTGGAGCCTTCACTTTTTTTTTTTTTTTTTGGATTGGCTTGTTCATTTATTTGCTATTGAGTTGCATGAGCTGTTTGTATATTTTCGAGATCAATCCCTTGTGGATCTCTTCATTTGCAAATATGCTCTCCCATTTTGAGTTTTCTTTATATTTTGTTTATGGTCTCCTTTCCTTGGTGGCTCAAATGGTAAAGTGTCTGCCTGCAATGTGGGAGACCCAGGTTTGATCCCTGGGTTGGGAAGATCCCCTGGAGAAGGAAATGGTAACACATTCCAATACCCTTACCTGGAAAATCCCATGGGTGGAGGAGACTGGTAGACTACAGTCCATGGGTGACAAAGAGTCAGACACAACTGAGCAACTTCACTTTCTTTTCCTTGCTGTACAATATCTTTTAAGTTTAATTAAGTTTCATTTGTTTATTTTTGTTTTTATTTTCACTACTTGCAAATTTATTTCAAAAAAAATCTTCCTGTGATTTATGTCAGAGAGTCTTCTGCCTATATATTTTTCTGAGCATTTTACAGTATCTGATCTTATGCTTAGGTCTTTAATCCCTTTTGAGTTTAATAAATGTAAGTGTTAGTCATTCATTCATGTCTGACTCTTTGTGATCTCATAGACTATAGCCCATCAGGCTTCTCTGTTATGAAATTCTTTAGGCAAGAACACTGGAGTGGGTTGTCATTTCCTTCCCAGGAATGAATGGGAAATGAAATATTTCCTATTTTTATTAGCTATATAACACCAAAACAAAAGAAACACAGACAAATTCTGACAAGAATAGCACAGATTCCAACACTGATGCATACAAATGAACAGATTCCCTGATAGGTTATTTACCCTATAAAACAAATGATCTAGTTCCAACTACATTAACCACCCCACAAAAACTAGCTCCTAAATGAACTGGTTCCAACTGGACCAGTTGCTAAATCAGGTAAATACATTTACCCTACAAATGAGCTAATTCCCACTAGGGTGGGCTTGCCCCACTAGGACTAATTCCCAATGAACTGGTTCAGGGTAGAGACCAAGAATACCTCCCCTCTGCAAATGGGTACCCAACCAAATTGACTTGTCCCATAAAGGAAAAGCCCAGATTGAGAGGAAAAAATGTTCCCCATGTGCACATTGGAGTGACTTATCTACCAAAATTGAGCCCTTCCACTAGTTTATTTTTGTTTATAGTGTTAGAGAATGTTCTAGTTTCATTCCTTTACATGTAGCTGTCTTGCTTTTTCAGCACCACTTATTGAAGTAATGGTACCAGATGCCATGATCTTAGTTATTTGTTTGTTTGTTTTGGTGTTAAATTTTAAGCCAGCTTTTCCACTCTCTTCTTTCACTCTCAACAAGAGGTCCTATCACTTCATGGCAAATATATGGGGAAAAAGTGGAAGCAGTGACAAATTTTATTTTCTTGGGCTCCAAAATCACTGCAGACAGTGACTGAATCTGTGATATTAACAGATGCTTGCTTCTTGGAAAGAAAGCTAAGAAAAACCTATAGAGCAAAGACATCACTTTGCCAATAAAGGTCCATCTAGTCAAAGCTATGATTTTTGCAGTAGTTATATACAGATATGAGAGCTGGACAATTAAAAAGGTCGAGCACTGAAGAACTGATGTTTTCAAGTTGTCATGCTGGAGAAGACTCTTGAGAGTTCCTTGGACTACAAAGAGATAAAACCACTCAATCCTAAAGAGAATCAACCCTGAATATTCATTGGAAGGAATGTTGCTGAGGCTGAAGCTTCAGTATTTTGGCCAGCTGATCTGAAGAGCCAACTTACTGTAAAGACCCTGTTGCTGGGAAAGATTGAAGGCAAAAGGAGAAGAGGGCAGCAAAGGATGTGATGGTTAGATAGCATCACCAACTCAATGGTCATGAATTTGAGCAAAATCCAAATTATGGTGAAGGACAGGGAAGCCTGGTGTGCTGAAGTTCATGGAGTTTCAAAGAGCTGGACATAACACAGCGACTGAACAACAACAATACATGTACAAGGGTGTTTTAAGTTGCTTGTCTCTTTCCCGCCTCAGGAGCTTCCTTTAGCATTTATTATAAAGCTGATTTGGTGATGCTGAATTCTTTTAGCTATTGCTTGTCTGTAAAGCTTTTGACTTTTCTGTCAAATTTTAATGAGAGCCTTTCTAGGTAGAGTATTCTTGGTTGTAGGTTTTCCCCTTTCATTACTTAAAATATATTGTGCTTTTTCTTTCAGGCACATTGAGAAATCAGCTGATAACCATGTAGGGATTCCTTTATATGCTATTTGTTGCTCTACCCTTGTTGCTTTAAATATTATTTCCTTTAATTTTTGTCAGTTTGATTAATATGTGTCTTGGCATGTTCCTCCCTGGGCACATCATGTATTGGATTCTCTACATTTTTGGACATGAGTTAGTGTTTCTTATGTTAAGGAAGTTTTCAACTGTAATATCTTCAAATATTTTCTCAGTTCCTTTCTCTCTCTCTCTCTCCTTCTTCTTCTTCTTCTTCTTCTCTTTTTTTTTTTTTGTATTTGTGAGATGCATATAATGTGAATGTTGGTGCATGTAATATTTACCCAGTGGTCTCAGAGACCGTATTCATTTATTTACATTCTTTTTCTCTCTTTCTTTTTTTCTTTAGTCTGTTCAGTGGTAGTGGTTTCCACCACTCTGTCTTACAGATCACTTACTCATTCTTCTGCCTCATTTACTCTACTATTGATTCCTTTGAATGTATGAAAAATAGGAAATCAAGAGATACCTGGAATAATAGGAAATTTGAGCTTGGAATTCAAAATGAAGCAGGGCAAAGGCTAACAATTTTGCCAAGAGAATACACTGGTCATAGCAAACACCCTCTTCCAACAACACATATTTAGAGAAGACTCTACACATGGACCTCACCAGATGGTCAATATCAACATGGGATTGATTATATTTTTGCAACCAAAGATGGGGAGCTCTATACAGTCAGCAAAAACAAGAAGAGGAGCTGACTGTGGTTCAGACTTGAATTTAAGAAAGTAGGGAAAACTACTAGATCATTAAGATACAACCTAAATCAAATCAAAGGGGATGGCAGAGGATGAGATTGGTGGATGGCATCACTGACTCAAAGGACATGAGTTTGAGTAAGCACTGGGAGTTGGTGATGGACAGGGAAGTTTGACATGCTGCAGTCCATGGGGTCACAAAGAGTTGGACATGATCAAGTGACTGAACTAAACTGAGCATTATGCAGTGGGAGTGACAAATAGATTCAAAGGACTAGACCTGATAGACTGAGAGCCTGAAGAACTATGGATGGAAGTTTGTGACATCATATAGGAGACAGTGATTAAGACCATTTCCAAGAAAAGGAAATGGAAAAAGGCAAAATTGTTGTTTGAGGAAGCCTTACAAATAGCTGAAAAAAGAAGACAAGTGAAAGGAAAAAAAAAAAAAAAGGAAAGATATACCCATATAAATGTCAAGTTACAAAGAATAAAAGGAGAGATAAGAAAGCCTTCCTCAGTAATCAACAAAAAGAAATGGAAGGAAACAATAGAATGGAAAAGGCTAGAGATCTCTTCAAGAAAATTAGAGATACCAAGGGAATATTTCAGGCAAAGATGGGTACAATAAAGGACAGAAATGGTAGGGACCTAACAGAGGCAGAAGATATTAAAAGATGTGGCAAGAATACACAGAAGAACTATACAGAAAAGATCTTCATGACCCAGATAATCATGATGGTGTGATCACTGGACTATAGCCAGATATCCTGGAATGTGAAGTAAAGTGGGTCTTAGGAAGCATCAAACAAAGCTAGGGGAGGTGATGGAATTCCAGTTGAGCTATTTCAAATCCTAAAAGATGATGCTGTGAAGTACTGCACTCAATATACGAGCAAATTTGGAAAACTCAGCAGAGGGCACAGGGCTGGAAAGGCAGTTTTCATTCCAATCCCAAAGAAAGCAGTGCCAAAGAATGCTCTACTACCATACAATTGAATTCATCTCACATGCTAGCAAAGTAATGCTCAAAATTCTCCAAGACAGGCTTCAACAGTTCATGAACTGAGAACTTCCAGATGTTCAAGTTTGATTTAGAAGTGGCAGAGGAACCAGAGAGCAAATTGTCAACATGTGTTGGATCATTAAAAAAGCAAGTGAGTTCCAGAAAAACATCTATTTCTGCTTTCGTGGCTACACCAAAGACTTTGACTGTGTGAATCATAACAAACTGTGGGAAGTAAAGTGATGGGTATGCCAGAACACCTTGCCTGCCTCCTGAGAAATCTGCATGCAGGTCAAGAAGCAACAGTTTGAACTGGATATGGAACAATGGAATGGCTCCAAATTGGGAAAGTAGTACGTCAGGGTTGCATATTGTCACCCTGCTTATTTAACTCATATGCAGTATACATCATGCAAAATTCTGGGCTGGAAGAAGCACAAGCCCGAATTAAGATTGGTGGAAGAAATATCAATAATCTCAGTGTAGTAGATGACACCTCCCTTATGGCAGAAAGCAAAGAGGACTAAAGAACCTCTTGATGACATTGAAAGAGGAGAGGGAAATGTTGGCTTACATCTCAACAGTCAAAAACCTAAGATCATAGCATTTGATCCCATCACTTCAAGGCAAATAAACTGGGAAACCATGGAAACAGTAACAGACTTTCTTTCTTTGTGCCCCAAAATCACTTTAGATGGTGACTACAGATATGAAATTAAAAGACATTTGCTCCTTGGAAGAAAAGCTATTTCCAACCTAGACAGCATATTAAAAAGCAGCCACACTACTTTGCTGACAAAGGCCCATCATGTTCAAGCTATGTTTTTTAAAGTAGTCATGCATGTATGTGAGAGTTGGACGATATGGGAAGCTGAGTGCTGAAGAACTGTGGTGCTGAACACTCTTGAGAATCCCTTGGACTGCAAGGAGATCAAACCAGTCAGTCCTAAAGGAAATAAGTCCTGAATATTCATTAGGAGGGCTTATGCTGAATGTAATGCTCCAATACTTCGGCCACCTGATGCAAGGAAGTGATTTATTGTAAGAGACCATGATGTTAGGAAAGATTGAAGGCAGGAGAAGAAGGGGATGACAGAGAAGGAGATTGCTAGATGGTCTCACCAACTCAATGGACATGACTTTGAACAAGCTTTTGGAGTTGGTTATGGACAGGGAAGACTGCCATGCTGTAGTCCAAAGGGTCAAAAAAGTTGGACACCACTGAGCAACTGAACTGAATGTATTTTTTTTTATTTCAGTTATTTTAATGTTTACTTATGTTTGTTCTTCAAATTTTCTGTGTGCTCTGCTTAGTCACTCAGTCATGTCTAACTCTTTGCCATCCCATGGACTGTATCCTGCCAGGCTCCTCTGTCCACGAGGATTCTCCAGGCTGGAATATTGGAATGGGTTACCCTTTCCTCTTTTAACTTTTGAGAGAGAGAGAGAGAGAGAGAGAGAGAGAAAGGGCTTCCCTGGTGACTCAGAGGTTAAAGCGTCTGCCTCCAATGCGGGAGACCCAGGTTCAATCCCTGGGTCAGGAAGATCCCCTGGAGAAGGAAATGGCAATCCACCCCAGTATTCTTGCCTGGAGAATCCCATGGACAGAGAAGCCTAGTAGGTTACAGTCCACGTGATCACAAAGAGTCGGACACAACTGAGTGACTTCACTTTCACTTTTCACTTTCACTTCATATATATGTATATATGTATATATGTATATATGTATGTGTGTGTGTGTGTGTGTCTCCAATATATATATATTGGAGAAGGCAGTAACATTGCCTTTTTATCTATATGAGAGGAGAAACCATGAGTAATTTAAACCTATATCTAAAAGTGACAGAATATTTTGACATATGTTGAACAAAAATAAATGCTTATTGAATTAAGTAAAATTGAACTTGGGTTTGATCCTTCAGTCAGGAAGATCCCCTGGAGAAGGGAAGGGCAACCCACTCCAATATTCCTGCCTGGAGAATTCCAGAGACAGAGGAGCCTGTCTTTCCTGGTGGCTCAGATGGTAAAGCGTCTGTCTACAATATGAGAGACACGGGTTCAAGCCCTGGGTTGGGAAGATCCCTTGGAGAAGGAAATAGCAATCCACTCCAGTACTATTGCCTGGAAAATCCTACGGACAGACAAGCCTAGTAGGCTACAGTCTATGGGGTCGCAAAGAGTCTGACATGACTGAGTGACTTCACTTTCACTTTCACCTTTCAGAATTTCAAGAGCTAAGCCTCAACTTAAGTGCTTACACAGTTTAATGAGAAATGCCGTAATGTCTGGAAATATTTCTTGGGGTACAAAGTCTGATTTTAGTTTAAAAGTACTATTGTAATGACTGGTAGACTCATTTTAATCAACCTGGAAAATTTTGCAATCAAAATCAGAGGATGGCAATAGGAAGATATATAGCAATAATTTCTTTAAATGTCAATAGATTAAATGCTTCAAGCAAAAGACAAAAACTGGCTGAATGGATTAAAAATAAGACCCATATATATGCTGTCTACAAGAAACCCACTTCAGACCTGAAGACACATATAGAATGAAAGTGAGAGAATGGAAAAATATTTTCCATGCAAATGGAAAGCAAAAGAAAGTTGAAGTAGCAATCTTCATACCAGAAAAATATACCTTAAAATAAAGATTACAAGAGATAAGGAAGGACACTACATAATGATCAAGGGATCAATCCAAGAGGAAGACATAACAATTGTGAATATCTGTGCACCCAACGTAGGAGCACCTCAATACATAAAACAAACATAGACACAAAAAGAGAAATTGACAGTAACACAATAATAGAAGGAAATTTTAACACCCAACTCACACCAATGGACAGATCATCAAAACAATAAGGAAACACAAGTCTTGAATGATATATTAGATGAAATAGATATCATTGATATCTTTAGGACATTCCATCCAAATGCAGAGAAATACACTTTTTTCTCAAGTGATCATGGAACATTCTCCAGGATAGACCACACCTTTGGTCACAGATCAAACCTCAGTAAATTTAAGAAAATTGAAATTGTATCAAGCATCTTCTCCAACTACAATGCTTTGAGACTAGATATCAATTACAAGGAGGGGGAAAAAAAAAACTGTAAGAAACACAAACACATGGAGATTAAACAACGAGGTTCCAAATGACCAATAGGTTACTGAAGAAATCAAAAGTGAAATAAAAAAATCTGGAAACAAATGACAATGAAAACACAACAACTCATAACTTATGGGATGCAGTGAAAGCAGTTGTAAGAGGAAAATTTATAGCAATACAGTCCTACCTCAAGAAACAAGAAAAAACATCAAATGGACAGACTAACTTTACATCTAAAGCAACTGGAAAAAAAGAAGAAGAAGAAAAAATGTAGAGGGGAGAAAAATCTTACAGATCCAAGCAGAAATAACTAAAAAAGAATGAAAGAAACAATAATAAAGACTAATAAAACTAAAAGCTGTGTCTTTGACAAGATAAACAAAATTGACAAACCTTTAGCCAGACTCATCAAGAAAAAAACAGAGAAGAATCAAATCAACAAAGTTAGAAATGAAAAAGGAGAAGTTATAATGGACAATGTAGAAATACAAAGGATTATAACAGACTATTATGAAGAACTCTATAGCAATAAAATGGATAACCTGGAAGAAATTGATAGATTCTTGGAAAAGTTCAATCTTCCAAGACTGAACCAGGAAGAAATAAAAATTAAGAAGAACCCAATTACAAGCACTGAAATTGAAGCTGCGATCAAAAATCTCCCCAAAAGCAAAAAGCAAGGACCAGATGGATTCACAGGAGAATTCTATCAAACATTTAGAGAAGAGCTAATGCCTAGGCTTCTAAAACTCTTTCAAAAATTGCAGTGGAAGGAACACTTCCAAACTCATTCTATGAGGCCACCATCACTGTGATACCAAAACCAGAGAAAGACAATATAAAAACAGAAAACTACAGGCCAGTATCACTGTTGAACATAGATGCAAAAATCCTCAACAAAGTTTTAGCAAACAAAATTCAGCAACACATCAAAAAGTTCATACACCATGATCAAGTTGGGTTTATTCCAGGGATGCAAGGAGTCTTCAATGTACACAAATAAATTTATGTGATACATCAAATTAATAAATTGAAAGATAAAAATCATATGATCATCTTAATAGATGCAGAAAAAGACTTTGACAAAATTCATCATTTATGATTAAAAGTCTTCAAAAAAATGGACATAGAAGTAACCTACTTCAACATAGTAAAGGCCATATATGATAAGCTTACAGAAAACATTATTTTTAATGGTAAAAACTGAAAACATTCCCCTAAGATCAGGAAAAGGACAAGGGTGTCCACTTTCACTGAAAGTCCTAGCTACAGTCATCAGAGAAGAACAAAAGGAATACAGATTGGAAAATAAGTAAAGCTCTCACTTTTCGCAGATGACATGCATGATACTCTACATAGAAAACCCTAATAGTAATATCAGAAAATTACTAAAGCTAATCAGTGAATTTAGCAAAGTTGCAGGATTCAAAATCAATATGCAGAAATCACTTACATTTCTATATACTAACAATAAAAAATCAGAAAAGGCAATTAAGGAATCAATCCCATTCACCACTGCAACAAAAATAATTGAATATCTAGGAATAAACTTACCTAAGGAGATGAAATCACTGTACACAGAAAAGTATAAGATACTAATGAAATAAATCAAAGATGATATAAACAGATGGAGAGATGATATTCCATGCTTCTGGGTAGGAAGAATCAATATTGTGAAAATGACTATACTATCAAAGGCAATCTACAGATTTAATGCAATTCTTATCCGATTACCAATGGCATTTTTACAAAACTAGAACATAATTTTTCACAATTCGTATGTAAACACAAAAGACCCTGAATAGCCAAAACAGTCTTGAGAAAGAAGAATGGAGCTGGAGGAATCAAGCCTCCTGACTTCAGGTTATACAAAGCTACAGATATCAAGACAGTAAGGTACTGGCACAAAAACAGAAATATAGACCAATGGAACAAGACAGAAAGCCCAGAAAAAACCCATGCACATATGGGTGCCTTATTTTTACAAAGGAGGCAAGAATATACAATGGGGCAAAGACAGCCTCTTCAATAAATGGTGCTGAGAAAACTGGATAGCTGCATGTAAAGAATTAAATTAGAACAGTTCCTGACACCATCCAGAAAGATAAACTTGAAATGGATTAAAGACCTAAATGTAAAACCAGACAATATAAAACTCTTTGAAGAAAACATAGGCAGAACATTTGAGGACATAAATCAAACTAAGATCCTTTATGACCCACCTCCTAGAATAATGCAAATAGAAACAAATGTAAATAAGTAGGACCTGATTAAACTAAAAGCTTTCACACAGCAAAGAAACCTACAAGCAAGGTGAAAAGACAACCCTCAGAATGGGAGAAAATATAACAAATGAAACAACTGACAAAGGATTAATTTCCAAAATATACAAGCAGCTCATACAACTCAATACCAGAAAAAGAAACAACCCAGTCAAAAAGTGGGAAAGAGACCTAAACACATTTCTCTAAAGAAGACATACAGATAGCTAACAAACAGACGAAAAGGTGTTCAACATTGCTCATTATTAGAGAAATGCAAATCAAAACTACAATGAGACACCACCTCATACTGGTCAGAATGGCCATCATCAAAAATTCTACAAAAAATAAATGCTGGAGAGGATGTGGAGAAAAGGGAACACTCTTGCACTGTTGGTGGGAATGTAAATTGATGTGGCCACTATGGAAAATGGTATGGAGATTCCTTAAAAACAAGGAATAAAACCACGGTATGACCCAGTAATCCCACTCCTAGGCCTATTCTCTGAAGAAATCAAAATTGAAAAAAGACACATGTATACCATTGTTCACTGCAGCACTATTTACAATAGCTAGAACATGGAAGCATCCTAGATGTCCATTGATACGGATGGATAAAGAAATGGTGTCATACATACACAATGAAATATTACTCAGCCATAAAAGGAGCACATTTGAGTCAGTTCTAATGAAGTGGATGAACCTAGAACCTATTATACAGAGTGAAGTGAGTCAGAAAGAGAAAGAGAAAGATAAATACCGTATTCTAGAATGTGTTTGGAGGAGGCAATGGCACCCCACTCCAGTATTCTTTCTTGGAAAATCCCATGGATGGAGGAGCCTGATAGACTGCAATCCATGCTAAGGGTTGGACATGACTGAAAGACTTCACTTTCACTTTTCACTTGCATGCATTGGAGAAGGAAATGGCAACCCACTCCAGTGTTCTTGCCTGGAGAATCCAGGGACCAGGGAACCTGGTGGGCTGCCATCTATGGGGTTGCACAGAGTCAGACACGTCTGAAGTGACTTAGCAGCAGTAGCAGCAGCAGAACGTGTTTACAAAATCTAGAAAAATGTTACTGAAGAACTTATTTACAGGGCAACAATGGAGAAACAGACATAGAGGATAGACTTATGGACCTGGGGAGAGGGGAAGAGAGGGTGAGATGTATGGAAAGAATTACATGGAGACTCCAGGGAAGAATACTGGAGTGGGTTGCCATTTCCTTCTCCAGGGAGATCTTCCTGACCCAGGGATCGAAGCCAGGTCTCCTGCATTACCTCTGAGCCATCAGGGAAGCCCTTAAGGCAAATAGGATTTCTTCAAACCCATTGATGCATTAGCTGTTTAAGAAGGAGCTGGATTTTTAAATATTTCCACAAGTTATTTTTTGTAGGATACTTCTTTCATTTGAATCATTGATTTTTAGTGCCTGAAGTATATCAGTTCAATTGAGTTTAAAGCAATTGATTACTCCTGGCAGCCTTCTAATATGTGTTAGTGTATTGCATGCCATAAGGAAAAAAATCTTACATTGGTTGGGAAAGGACTTATATGCAGGCTGGCTTTCTAACCCATGATAGTAATTGATGAATCAAGGGTTTCATATGGTATTGACCAATCTGTTATTCTCTGTTCTGATGCTATAGACTAAAAGTAGTATTCAGTAGATAGATGGCATAGGCCTCAAAGGTCAATAAGTACTGTTGAATTAGTAAAATCTTATATCTATCACTCAAAAGCCACAGCTAAGCATATGCATAATTGAATGCTGATTGGTGATATATTCATTTTCCAGGCAAGATGATATCTTACTATAAAGATTTCATAGAAAAAATGTATAATAAAATGATCAGTTTCTGTGTCCTCAATTAGGGGTATATAAGTTTTTTCTGTAAAGGGCCAAATAATAAATACTTTAGGCTCTGTGGGCCATAAAGTATTTGCTCCAACTATGTAACTCTGCCATTCTAGCATGAAAGTAATGAAACCAATACATAAACAAATGATGCGGCTGTGTTTGAACAAAACTTTACTCACAGAAACAAACAGACATACAGGCCATGTATGGAATTTGGGCCTTAATTTACTGACTTCTGTTCTAGACTCTGCATGTGATTTATCTCATTTAATCCTTGCATTTATATGGGGTATACCTTATTATTTTTATTACTATTATCATTATTATTATTTTTGCTTTACAAAGTTTAAGTTGAGGCACATAATGCTTAAATGTATTGTCATTCAAATTAAAAGTTGAGCTATGATTTGAAACTATATTTTCTTGATCCATTTACTATCTTACTTGTCCTTTTCCGTGTTATTATTTTAGTTAAATATTTGTAATAGTTAAGACTAATATCAGCTCTGAATAATCAAAAATATAAAATATTGATAACAGTGAGGTGAAGTCACTCAGTCGTGTCTGACTCTGCGACCCCATGGATTGTAACCTACCAGGTTCCTCCATCCATGAGATTTTCCAAGCAAGAACTCTGGAGTGGATTGCCATATCCTTCTCTAGGAGATCTTCCTGACTCAGGGATTGCACCTGGGTTTCCCACATTGTAGGCAGACGCTCTACCATCTGAGCCACCAGGAATTCATTAACAGCTTTATCAAGATAAAAGTTGATTAGTAATTTAAAATCAGATGACTGGCCCAAGGTTGATATGAAAGCCACTTATGTCTAGAAATCCAGTTCTTTTAATTTTTTCTCTGTTATTTTCATTATGAACTTTACAACTTATGATTTAAGATGCCTGCTGTAGTCTCACTTAACATATCCACACTCCAAATAGCAAGTAAGAAAAAAAAAAAAAAAGAAAGATAAGCAATGTCATTTGTCTTAAGGAAACTGCTGTCCTTGTATATATAGTGCTTCTACTTTTTCCACATGATCACATTCAAGAAAGCTTCAAAACAGTCTTTACTCTAGGCAACTACATATTCCCACAGAATCACAGATTCTACTATTCTGGAAGAAGGAAGAATTGGAATAGGGCAATTGATAGGCTCCTATAAGAGTTATACTTTGCTTAATGGAAAGCAAGTAGAAATGTGGGGTGTCAGCTGAAATTTACAGGTTAATATAAGGAAACACAGCATATAAGTTTTAAATAGTTACTACCATCTAGTCTTCATTATAGTACAATGAAGAGTTCTTGGCATTAAATAACTCTCCCAGATCCTCAGAGATAGTGAATAGCAGTTTCAATAAGTGAATTCAACTAAGTATAATCTCCAAGGCCATACCTTTTCAATAAAATAGTTTTTGAAGACTTTGGGGAATTTCAAGCCAACTTAAGAATATGAGTAAAAAAAGAGGTTAAGGAAACAATTCCATTCACCATTGCAATGAAAATAATAAAATACTTAGGGATATACCTACCTAAAGAAACTAAAGACCTATATATCAAAAACTATAAATCACTGATGAAAGAAATGAAAGAGGACACTAATAGATGGAGAAATATACCATGCTAATGGGTTGGAAGAGTCAATATAGTGAAAATGAGTATACTACCCAAAGCAATCTACAGATTCAATGCAATTCCTATCAAGCTACCAGCGGTATTTTTCACAGAACTAGATCAAATAATCTCAAGATTTGTATGGAAATACAAAAAACCTCGACTAGCAAAAGCAATCTTGAGAAAGAAGAATGGAACTGGAGGAATCAACTTGCCTGACTTCAGGCTCTACTACAAAACCACAGTCATTAAGACAGTATGGTACTGGCACAAAGACAGAAATATAGATCAATGGAACAAAATAGAAAGCCCTGAGATAAACCCACACACCTATGGACACCTTATCTTCGACAAAGGAGGCAAGAATATACAATAGAATAAAGACCGTCTCTTTAACAGGTGGTGCTGGGAAAACCGGTCAACCACTTGTAAAAGAATGAAACTAGATCTCTTTCTAACACCACACACAAAAATAAACTCAAAATGGATTAAAGATCTAAATGTAAGACCAGAAACTATAAAACTCCTAGAGGAGAACATAGGCAAAAAATTCTCTGACATAAATCACAGCAGGATCCTCTATGATCCACCTCCCAGTAAAATGGAAATAAAAGCAAAAATAAACAAACGGGATCTAATTAAAATTAAAAGCTTCTGCACAACAAAGGAAACTATAAGCAAGGTGAAAAGACAGCCTTCTGAATGGGAGAAAACTATAGCAAATGAAGCAACTGACAAACAGCTAATCTCAAAGATATACAAGCAACTTATGCAGCTCAACTCCAGAAAAATAAATGATCCAATCAAAAAAATGGGCCAAAGAACTAAATAGGCATTTTTCCAAAGAAGACATACGGATGGCTAACAAACACATGAAAAGATGTTCAACATCACTCATTATCAGAGAAATGCAAAATCAAGACCACAATGAGGTACCATTTCACACCAGTCAGAATGGCTGCGATCCAAAAGTCTACAAGCAATAAATGCTGGAGAGGATGTGGAGAAAAGGGGAACCCTCTTACACTGTTGGTGGGAATGCAAACTAGTACAGCCACTATGGAGAACAGTGTGGAGATTCCTTAAAAAATTGCAAATAGAACTGGCTTATGACCCAGCAATCCCACTGCTGGGCATACACACAAGGAAACCAGAATTGAAAGAGACACATGTACCTCAGTGTTCATTGCAGCATTGTTTATAATTGCCAGGACATGGAATCCACCTAGATGTCCATCAGTAGATGAATGGATAAGAAAACAGTGGTACATATACACAATGGAGTATTACTCAGCTCTTAAAAAGAATAAATTTGACTCAGTTCTAATGAGATGGATGAAACTGGAGCCGATTATACAGAGTGAAGTAAGCCAGAAAGAGAAACACCAATACAGTATACTGACACATATATATGTTATTTAGAAAGATAGTAATGATGACCCTGTATGTGAGACAACAGAAGAGACACGAGGTATAGAACGGACTTTTGGACTCTGAGGGAGAGGGAGAGGGTGGGATGATTTGGGAGAATGGCATTGAAATATGTATACTATCATATAAGAAATGAAGTGCCAATCTATGTTCAATGCAGATGCAGGATGCTTGCGGCTGGTGCAGGGATGATCCAGGGAGATGATGTGGGGTGAGAGGTGAGAGGGGTCTTTGACATTGGGAGATCGTGTACACCTGTGGCTGATTCGTGTTAATGTATGGCAAAACAAATACAGTATTGTAACATAGGATAAAGTATTAAAAATAAAAAATAAATAAAATAAAATAAAAAATTTAAAAAAGAATATGTCAAAAGCTAAAGTCAATAGAAAAAAAAAATACTTGTACTATTAAAATATCTCTTAAATCTTCTAAAGGTAAAGAGCCAGTGAAACTAAAAATAGAATATTGACAGCAACGATTCTCAGTGAAGGCATGAAACAAAGGATCACTTGATGGTATTTGAGTTTAGATGAAAGAGAGAGAATTTTTAATACTTATTTTTATTAGAGATAGATATAATTGTAAAAACCCAATAAAAATAAAGGTGAGAAAAGTTGTCCCAGAAGAACATATAAAAAAAGTCACCTTAGGAATCTTCATGAAACTGTACATTTTAATGAAGGCCTACTCTGACTCAGTAGGCCTAGAATGGAACCTGTTATTCTAGATATCCATCTTTTCCTATGCTTTCATGTGATAGAAGGGAATTCAGGAGCTCTTGTGTGGTCTCTTTTATAAGAATATCAATCCTACCCAAGAAGGTTATGATTTAAACATGACTTAAATTTATATTTAATTTGAGTTAAATGACTTAACTTATGACTTAAATACCTCCCAAAGGCCTCACCTGTTAATATCATCACATTGAGCATTAAGTTTCAACGTATGAATTTGAGAGTATGCAAATCTCAGTCCGCAGCAGCCCCAAGAAAAGTTAAAACAACCTAGAAAATGAAGAGCATATTGGAGGTCTCACAAATCCTGACTTCAAAACTTAGTACAAAATTATAGTATGTGATATCAGCCTAAAGACAGATATACAAACCAGTGGAGTAGAATACAAAACTGAATATCCACATGCATTTATTTTAAAGCTGGTCTGGTGGTGTTGAATGCTCTTAGCTGTTGCTTGCCTGTAAAACTTTTGATTTCTCCATCAAATCTAAATGTGTGTGTGTGTATGTGTATAATTACTTTAATTATACTGTATTTGTTATTTACTTATCACATATAATATATTCATATATGTCTCAGAGATATTGCAAGTTCAGTTCTAGGCCACAGCAATGAAGAATATATTGCAATGAAATGAGTCAAACAAATATTTTGGTTTCTCAGTGCCTGTAAAAGTTACTTTTGCACTATAAAGTATTGTCTATTATCTATGCAACAATACAGTCTAAAAAACAATGCTCATACCTTAATTAAAAAAAAATACTTCATTGCTAAAAATTGCTAACCATCATCTGAGTCTTCAGTGAGATGCAATCTTTTTGTGATAGTAACCTCAAAGATCACAGATCACCATAACAAATTTGATAATAATGAAAACATTTGAAATATTGAGAGAATTATCAAGCTGTAGCACAAATACATAAAATAAAAAAATCCTGTTTGAAAAATGGTGCCACTAGTTTTACTCTATGCACGGTTGCCACAAACCTTCGATTTGTTAAAAAAAAAAAAAAAAATCAATGTCAAGGAAGTACAATAAAGCAAAGTGCTATAAAATGAGATATGCTTGTATAATGGAGTCTTATTCAGCCTTAAAAGTGAAAGACATATGTGCAATGTGGATGAACTTTGAGGACATAATGCTTTGTGAAATAAGCCTACCACAAAGAGCAAATATCGTGATTCCACTTAGTACTGAAATTCATCAAGATAGAAAAGGAACAGTGGCTGCCAGAGAATAGGAGAGGGGAGAATGAGGAGTTATTGCTTAATGGATACATAGTTTCAGTTTTGCAAAATGAAAGCAATTCTGGAATTAGATAGTGGTGATGACTGTACTAGGGGAAGACAGGTGGAACTTTGGAAGCATCACTACGTACAAAGCTAGTGGAGGTGATGGAATTCCAGTTGAGCTGTTTCAAATCCTGAAAGATGATGCTGTGAAAGTGCTGAACTCAATATTCCAGTAAATTTGGAAAACTCAGCAGTGACCACAGGACTGGAAAAGCTCAGTTTTCATTCCAATCCCAAAGAAAGGCAATGCCAAAAGAATGCTCAAACTACTGCACAGTTGCACTCCTCTCACATGCTAGTAATGCTCAAATTTCTCCAAACCAGGCTTCAGCAATATGTGAACCGTGAACTTCCAGATGTTCAAGCTGGTTTTAGAAAAGGCAGAGGAACCAGAGATCAAATTGCCACCATCCACTGGATCATGGAGAAAGCAAGAGAGTTCCAGAAAAACATCTATTTCTGCTTTTTGACCATGCCAAAGCCTTTGCCTGAGTGTATCATAATAAACTGGAAAATTCTGAAAGAGATGGGAATACCAAACCACCTTGCCTCTTTAGAAACCTGTATACAGGTCAGGAAGCAACAATTACAACTGGACATGGAACTTAACAAAGTACAACTATGCAAAGTACTATGCAAAGTACATCATGAGAAACACTGGGGTGGAGGAAGCACAAGTTGGATTCAATATTGCTGGGAGAAATACCAATAACCTCAGATATGCAGATGACACCACCCTTATGGCAGAAAGTGAAGAGAATTGAAGAACCTCTTGATGAAATTGAAAAAGGAGAGTGAAAAAGTTGGCATAAAGCTCAACATTCAGAAAACTAAGATCATGGCATCCAGTCCCATCACTTCATGGCAAATGGGGAAACAGTGAAAACAGTGGCTGACTTTATTTTTCTGTGCTCCAAAATCTCTGTGGATGGTGATTGCAGCCATGAAATTAACAGACACTTGCTCCTTGAAAGGAAAATTATGACCAAGCTAGAGAGCATATAAAAAGCAGAAACATTACTTTGCAAACAAAAGTCCGTCTAGTCAAGGCTATGGTTTTTCCAGTGGTCTTGTATGCATGTGAGAGTTGGACTGTGAAGAAAGCTGAGTGCCAAAAATGTATGCTTTTGAACTGTGATGTTGAAATCTCTTGAGAGTCCCTTGGACTGCAAGGAGATCCAACCAGTCATCCTAAAGGAGATCAGTCTTAGGTGTTCATTGGAGGGTCTGATGTTGGAAGCTGAAACTCCAATATTTTGGCCACCTCATGCTAAGAGCTGACTCATTTGAGAAGATGGTGATGCTGGGAAAGTTTCAGGGCAAGAGGAGAAGGGGATGACCGAGGAAGAGATGGTTGGATGGTATCACTGACACAATGGATATGGGTTTGGGTGAACCCCAGGAGTTGGTGATGGACAAGGTGGCTTGGCATGCTGCGATTCATGGGGTTGCAAAGAGTCGGACAGGACTGAGCAACTGAACTGAACTGAACTGATGGTTGTACAACATCATAATGTACCTAAAGTTCTGAATACTTAAAGCCATTTAATTGAATAGTTAGAATGGTTAAAATGGTAAATTTCATGTTAGATGTATTTTCCTACATTTTTAAAAAAGTTTCTAGACCTCTGATCTATAGTGGCAAGGCCTTAGGTATATATGGACTGCCTACTGATCTCCTAAACTGAACTGTGCTCTCGAAAGTTCTCACAAATGTACATAATTTAAGAATATTGCCTCAGAATTTATTAGATCTTACTGCCTTGATGTTTTCTAAGCAACTTCTACAAATGTCCAAACATTACATTTTAGAGATGTATGTGTATCTGTGTGGCTATTTGGGATGGGAGAGAATACCCTTATTTCTACACTTCATATCCTTCTGATTATTCTTTAAAATTTTTTTAGGCAATTGAAGATGGCATGGGTGGGAAGAAACACTTTCCTTCAAACCTCAGAAGCTTCTGAATCAATTCTAACTCTTTTTTTTTTTCCCCCAGTAATATCCTTGAAGGGAAAGCAGGTTAAATCCAAAATTGTTACACTTTCCCTAAGTAACAAGTTATTTAAATGGCATTCAGGGAAATGTGTATATAATCAGTATTAGTCTATCTTTAAAAATATATAGGCTAATAAGTTATTTAGCTAGAAAATCTGAGTGTAATTATCTTGGTAACATTCTACTATATCCACTTTAAAACTGGATCACAACTTTTCACTGATACATGAAAACACTAGACCACTTCCTTTTCCTTATTCTAAGATACAAGTTAGTTAAGTCATTATTTTTTGACAGTGGATAGAGAAAATTCATCTTTGTCAGAAAAAGTTACAGTAGATTATACAATATTCGAATTTCAAGGAGTCTTGAAAACTACCCAGTTTAACGATTCTCCTGAAGCAGGAATTGGATATTTAATTATAGATTTACAATTGTGATTATTGTTATTTCAGAAAAAAACAATAGTTAAAGTTTTAGGATATGTCCTCTGTATCATAACTATTGAAGAAACTTATCAGAGAAGACTTTAAACTGTCAAGGCCAAGACAAGATCACAGCATTCCTTGTGCCTTTCAAACAATAGGGAAATATCACTCTACAAATATAGACAATGCTAAAATGAGGAAGTCAAATCTTCTTGGAATGCAGCTGCCACCCGAGTAAGAATAAATTATTTTGAAAATCTCAAAGTAAATATGTATTTTACATAGCTTGGCTCTCAGTGACATTTGTTTATGATTTATCTATTTTTGGAGTGGTGGTGACAATAGTAGAGGACAGGCTACAAAGAAGTGGAAAACCAGCACACTTAACAAATGGAGGCCAAAAAAGAGTAAACAAGTTCTTTGCTCCTGATACATTATATATGAGCAACTTTTCCTTTCTTCTTAGGAAATTAAACCTTGTAATAACTCAAGAAATATTATGTCTATGGTCATGGGATATCTGAAAGAGAAATAAATGTATTTGGAAAGTGTTGAAAATATATCTGTTAAAATCCTGGTGGAGGAGGCAGGGAAAGGGGAGGTTTGAGTTGTGCTCTGACTCCCTGTCCTCACATATCTGCTTCCTGCCTAGAGTATAGCTGCACATTTTAAAAAGAAATATAGCTCACATTCTCCTTGAAGAATTTTTGGGCAGTTCTTGTCATCTCTAGGATAGAATTCTTCTTTTTTTTTTTTTCTGTTACTCTACATGGTTGAAATATCTAGTATAAAACTTATTGTTATGTATGGTAGCTATTTATATTATGAGCTGGACCCCCTTAATGGATTGGTGAGTGTAGGGATCAGTACATGTTTTAAAGTATTTTAAAATGAATACCTCCTTCACAATTTAAGATATAAAAATGTAGCAAAGCAACAGAGCTAGTGTAAGCACTGAAAACTTCTTTTTAAAATGCATGAAATTTGATTTTCAGATCTTTTCCAAAACATCCAAAGCAGTTGTAGATAAGGGAATTAGTGAGATTTATTTACACTAATATTCTGGTATCAAACTTTTACCTTAGCCATGCCTGCCATCAGAAGTTCCATTTTATGGGTCAAGGAATTCCATTTGACACCTGGAGACTTATTCTGATGAAGCAGGTAATGGGCTTGATTTCAAGGGTAGAACTCACTTTATTTTCAAGGAAAATTGAAAACTAATGTTGAATTAAGTCTAGGTAAGTGATCTTCCCTGGTAGCTCAGATGGTAAAGCATCTGACTACAATGCTTACCATGTGGGAGACCCCGGTTCAATCCCTGGGTCAGGAAGATCTCCTGGAGAAGGAAATGGAAATCCACTCCAGTATTCTTGCCTGAAAAATCCCATAGATGGTGGAACCTAGTAGGCCACAGTCCATGGGGTCACAAAGAGTCAGAAACTACTGAGCAAGTTCACTTAAGGGATTTGCACAAGCACGACTCAGAGGAGCTACCGTGCATCCGAGGTCAGGGGAAGAAGCCAGTGGACCCCATGACCAAGGGGTTGCGGACAAGAGGAGCTACCTCACGTCCAAGGTCAGGGGCAGCAGCAGAAATTACCAGGCTGTGACAGCGCAGGAATGGCCAAGAAGAGCTATCCTACATCCGAGGTCAGGGGCAGTGGCTGAGAAGAGCAACCCCACGTCCAAGGAGTGGTGGCTGCACAGAGGCAGGAGGGGCTAGAGGAGCTACTCCACGTTCAAGGTCAGGAGGGGCAGCGGTGAGGAGCTACCCCTTGTCCAAGGTGAGGAGCAGCACTGCACTTTGCTGGAGCAGCCGTGAAGAGATACCCCACGTCCAAGGTAACAGAAACCCAAATAAGATGGTAGGTGTTGCAAGAGGGCATCAGAGGGCAAACACACTGAAACCATAATCACAGAAAACTAGTCAATCTAATCACACTAGGACCATAGCTTTGTCTAACTCAATGAAACTAAACCATGCCTGGTGGGGCCACCCAAGACAGGCAGGTCATGGTGAGAGGTCTGACAGAATGTGGTCCACTGGAGAAGGAAATGGCAAACCACTTCAGTATTCTTGCCTTGAGAACCCCATGAAAAGTATGAAAAGGCAAAATGATAGGATACTGAAAGGGGAACTCCCCAGGTCAGTAGGTGACCAATATGATAATGGAGATCAGTGGAGAAATAACTCCAGACAGAATGAAAGGGGGAGCCAAAGCAGAAACAATACCCAGTTGTGGATGTGACTGGTGATAGAAGCAAGGTCTGATGCTATAAAGAACAATATTGCCTAGGAACCTTGGAATGTCAGGTCCATGAATCAAGGCAAATTGGAAGTGGTCAAACAGGAGATGGCAAGAGTGAACGTTGACATTCTAGGAATCAGCAAACTAAAATGGACTGGAATGGGTGAATTTAACTCAGATGACCATTATCTCTACTACTGTGGGCAGGAATCCCTTAGAAGAAATGGAGTAGCCATCATGGTCAACAAAACAGTCCAAAATGCAGTACT
Source organism: Nanger dama (assembly GCA_917880005.1). Lineage (NCBI taxonomy): Eukaryota > Metazoa > Chordata > Mammalia > Artiodactyla > Bovidae > Nanger > Nanger dama. The sequence continues at coordinate 18,904,642 of CAKJTW010000025.1, read as the reverse complement.
TGGATGCAATCTCAAAAGCGACAGAATGATCTCTGTTCGTTGCCAAGGCAAACCATTCAATATCACAGTAATCCAAGGCTATGCCCCAACCAGTAACACTGAAGAAGCTGAAGTTGAACAGTTTATGAAGACCTACAAGACATTTTAGAACTAACACCCAAAAAGATGTCCTTTTCATTATAGGGGACTGGAATGCAAAAATGGAAGTCAAGAAACACCTGGAGTAAGGCAAATTTGACCTTGGAATACAGAATAAAGGAGGGCAAAGGATAATAGAATTTTGCAAACAGAACACACTGGTCATAGCAAACACCCTCTTCCAACAACACAAAAGAAGACACTACACATGGACATCACCAGATGGTCAACACAAAAATCAGAGATTGATTATTTTCTTTGCAGCTAAAGATGGAGAAGCACTATACAGTCAACAAAAACAAGACTGGGAGCTGACTGTGGCTCAGATCATGAACTCCTTATTACCAAATTCAGATTTAAATTGAAGAAAGTAGGAAAAACCACTAGACCATTCAGGTATGACCTAATCAAATCCCTTATGGTTATACAGTGGAAGTGAGAAATAGATTTAAGGGCCTAGATCTGATAGAGTGCCTGATGACTTATGGACTGAAGTTCCTGACATTGTAAAGGAGACAGAGATCAAGGCCATCTCCATAGAAAAGAAATGCAAAAAGCAAAATAGCTGTCTGGGGAGGCCTTACAAGTAGCTGTAAAAAGAAGAGAGGTGAAAAGCAATGGAAAAAAGGAAAGATATAAGCATCTGAATGCAGAGTTCCAAAGAATAGCAAGAAGAGATAAGAAAGCCTTCCTCAGAGATCAATGCAAAGAAATAGAGGAAAGCAACAGAATGGGAAAGACTAGAGATTTCTTTAAGAAAATTACAGATACCAAAGGAACATTTCATGCAAAGATGGGCTCAATAAAGAACAGAATGGTATGGACCTAACAGAAGCAGAAGATATTAAGAAGAGATGGCAAGAATACACAGAAAAACTGTACAAAAAAAGATCTTCATGACCAAGATAATCATGATGGTATGATCACTCACCTAGAGCCAGACATCCTAGAATGTGAAGTCAAGTTGGCCTTAGAAAGCATCACTATGAACAAAGCTAGTGGAGGTGATGGAATTCCAGTTGAGCTGTTTCAAATCCTGAAAGATGATGCTGTGAAAGTGCTGAACTCAATATGCCAGCAAATTTGGAAAACTCAGCAGTGGCCACAGGACTGAAAAAGCTTAGTTTTCATTCCAATCCCAAAGAAAGGCAATGCCAAAGAATGTTCAAACTACCACACAATTGCACTCATCTCACATGGTAGTAAAGTAATGCTCAAAATTCTCTAAGCCAGGCTTTAGCAATATGTGAACCATGAACTTCCAGATGTTCAAGCTGGTTTTAGAAAAGGCAGAGGAACCAGAGATCAAATGGGCAACATCCACTGGATCATGGAAAAAGCAAGAGAGTTCCAGAAAAACATCTATTTCTGCTTTATTGACCATGCCAAAGCCTTTGCCTGTGTGGATCACAATAAACTGTGGAAAATTCTGAAAGAGATGGAAATACCAGACCACCTGACCTGTCTCTTGAGAAACCTATATGCAGGTCAAGAAGCAACAGTTAGAACTGGACATGGAATAACAGGCTGGTTCCAAGAAGGAAAAGGAGTATGTCAAGGCTGTATACTATCACCCTGCTTATTTATCTTATATGCAGAGTACATCATGAGAAACTCTGGACTGGAAGAAACACAAGCTGGAATCCGAGATTGACAGGAGAAATATCAGTAACCTCAGATATGCAGATGACACCACCCTTATGGCAAAAAGTGAAGAGGAGCAAAAAGCCTCTTGATGAGAGTGAAAGAGGAGAGTGAAAAAGTTAGCTTAAAGGTCAACATTCAGAAAACGAAGATCATGCTATCCGGTCTCATCAGTTCATGGGAAATAGATGGGGAAACAGTGGAAACAAAGTCAGACTTTCTTTTTTAGGGATCAAAAATCACTGTGGATGGTGACTGCAGCCATGAAATTTAAAGACACTCCTTGGAAGGAAAGTTATGACCAACCTAGTTAGCATATTCAAAAACAGAGACATTACTTTGCCAACAAAGGTCCGTTTAGTCAAGGCTGTATTTTTTCCAGTGGTCATGCATGGATGCTAGAGTTGAACTGTGAAGAAAGCTGAGTGCCGAAGAATTGATGCTTTTGAACTGTGGTGTTGGAGAAGACTCTTGAGAGGCCCTTGGACTGCAAGGAGATGCAACCAGTCCATCTTACAAGAGATCAGTCCTGGGTGTTCTTTGGAAGAAATGATGCTAAAGCTGAAACTCCAGTACTTTGGCCACCTCATGCAAAGAGTTGACTCATTGGAAAAGACTTTGATGCTGGGAGGGATTGGGGGCAGGAGGAGAAGGGGATGACAGAGTATGAGATGGCTGGATGGGATCACTGACTCCATGGACATGAGTTTGAGTGAACTCTGGAAGATGGTGATGGACAGGGGGGCCTGATGTACTGCAATTCATAGGGTCACAAAGAGTCAGACACGACTGAGTGACTAAACTTACTGACTGGAGAGATATACTTCATAAGTCGCTGTTTTGAAAAACTTAAAGTGAGGACCGAAACAAAACAGCGAAGTAAGAAACTTCATTTAAAGAACAGTAACAACAAATTACATAATAATTTTGCAAGGTGGAAGAGAGTAATTCAAATCAGATTATATCAAGAGAATGCAATACCAAGGTATTCAACCTTAAGCAATTTAACCATGATGTTAAAACACAACTATCCATTTTTGGAAGGTAATTGAGATTGCTGAGTCTGTTTAGATATGATCCAATTCATACTTAGCTTTAATTATAAAAATTGCAGATCCAGTGAAAGAGGATCTTAAGCCAAGGTTTAGGTTTTGTGTTAAAGAAAAACAAAGGGAATTAAGGCAGGATTGATGAGTGTCTGACTCCTATTGCTTCTTACACTCTCTTGAAATAATTGTGCAATCCATACCGTTTCTGCTTAATAAATATCTTAAGATTTCTCCATTTTGTAAAAAATATATTGTTATCAGGAATAGTAAATGAATGGTGATGCCTATTTAGCAGGAAGTAAAGATACATCACTTCATGGGAAATAGATGGGGAAACTGGAAACAGTGTCAGAATTTTTTTTTGGGGGGAAGGGGGCTCCAAAATCACTGTAGATGGTGATTGTAGCCATGAAATTAAAAGAAGCTTACTCCTTGTAAGGAAAGTTATGACCAACTTAGATAGCATATTCAAAAGTAGAGACATTACTTTGCCAACAAAGGTCCGTCTAGTCAAGGCTATGGTTTTTCTAGTAGTCATATGTGGATTTGAGAGTTGGACTGTGAAGAAAGCTGAGCACAGAAGAATTGATGCTTTTGAACTGTGGTGTTGGAGAAGACTCTTGAGAGTCCCTTGGACTGCAAGAAGATCCAATCAGTCCATTCTAAAGGAAATTAGTCCTGGGTGTTCTTTGGAAGGAATGATGCTAAAGCTGAAACTCCAGTATTTTGGCCACCTCATGCAAAGAGTTGACTCATTGGAAAAGACTCTGATGCTGGGAGGGATTGGGGGCAGGAGGAAAAGGGGATGACCGAGGATGAGGTAGCTGGATGGCATCACTGACTCAATAGACGTGAGTCTGAATGAACTCTGGGAGTTGGTGATAGACAGGGAGGCCTAGCCTACTGGGATTCATGGGGTCTCAAAGAGTCAGGCATGACTGAGTGACTAAACTGAATGAACTGAAAGATACATCATTTTATTGCAGAAATTATTTAATCATGCAATTTAGCTGCTTTTAGAAAAAGTGGCATTTATGTATTAAAAGAAAAGCATGCCCTGAGCGGGTATTGTAGGCTCTGGAAATTTCCCAGCTGTCAGATGCCAATAGAGAAGCCAGAGGAAAGAGTTTGTGATAGCAAGAATGGCTGAAGATTCATACTGCAAGCAAGAGCCCAAAGAAGTCAGCAGTCCATATGTCTGAAAGAGCATACTATGCTGCGCTGTGTTCAGTTTCTTCAGTCAAATCCAACTTTCTGTGACTCTGTGAGCTGTAGCCCACTAAGCTCCTCTGTCCACGGGGTCCTCCAGAAAAGAATAACTGAGTGGGTTGCCATACTCTCCTCCAGGGGACCTTCCTGATTCAGAGATTGAACCTGCATCTCTTGTGTCTCCTGCATTGCAGGCAAATTCTTTACCATTGAACCACTTGGAAAATTCACTGAGAGAGGATACTATGTGCCCCAAATTGAGAGAATGGGTCATTTGGCAGAAAAAAAAAAATAGTGGTATAACCAAATCAGAGGAAAAGCCACCCTCCTGAGACTAGTATCTAAGGCCTACCAGAAAGGACTCTGTTGTGGGACATGCAGGTTCCTTCTAAAAGGAAAGTGAGGTGGGAGAGAGCATGGAGCTGTTTTTGATGACTTCAGTCCCAGCAATAAAAGAAAGGAGCAAGAATCGCCTTGTTAGTAACAGATCCTGTCTTAATTCCAATCCCAGATGAAAGTAGAACTAGCATAATGTGTTCTAGACGCTCAAGGGCTCATGTAACTTTGGGACCTGATTCCAGAAATATTTCTTCAATCTTAAGGATGGATAAAGATCAGGATCTTCATATTTTTAAAATTTGAAAGTGAATTTTGGAAGCGATTAGATTTTGCATTCATAGAAAGGGAGAAAACCAATTTCATTTTTTAAAAATCATTGCCACTGGCCCCCAAGATTTCTTTCTTATCCTGCTAAAGGCTGTATATTCCTCAACTGTTTCTCACCTCTCAGTATAGCCTTAATAAAATTCTATCATAGTCCTGTAGGTTCCCCTTCCTCTATTATCATATGTTTTAGTACAGTAGGGAATAAAATATGTCCAGCTCTGCTGTGTAGATTCAGGGAGCAGGTAGAGAAGCTACTGAGTCTCCTCTCCACAGAGATACACAGGTTAATAGAAACATATCAAAGATGAAATAGTGTTGTAAACCAGTGTGACAATTTGAAGTCCATCTATAGGATGTGATACAGACAGTATCAGGATAATTGATTCCATGAATAGTGTGTTCCTTCCTTTAATGTTCTGTTTTTGTTTCTGTTAGAATCAACATTAAGCAAGGAGGAAAAAATGACCTGCCTTCATATCAGATTCTATAGCAGGGCTAAGACCTCTTGTAAATGTGAAACAGAACAGCTGGAGGGTACTAAGGTGTATGAGCCTATTTATGGAATACTTTCTGCCATTGTTCTTAGCACAAACCCAGCGACCATATTGTGTCATAAGACAAGGACTAGTAAACTACTACCAAAAGAAGGTAATGTGAAAGGTTTAAGTCCTTGTAGTAGAAGAAAATAAATCTTCCAGGAAATCTAGCCAGAGATGTGTCTGAGAAATGTAATTAATGTTTCCCTTAAGTAATTATTAGACTACATGAATCATTATATCCTAAAAGAAAACATTATAACTTAAGAACTGACTTAGGTCACATTCTATATTTACATATATGATCTCTCTATCCCCAAAAGTTATTCAACCAAATATTCTGACTATCTGATTTGGACCAGGGAGAAGGTAAGGCATCTGAATAACTCTAAGTGAAACAGAATCATTTTCCATCATGGATTCAAAATAAAAGAATAGAAAAATTAGGATAAATCCTATTTACCAAATCACTTATTATTAAACCAAATGTATAGACTGCATATTAAAAAAAGTTCTATCAGATGTGCTAATTAACTAGATGGGGAATCCTTTCAAAATATGAGCATATATCATTATGTGCACTTTAAATATCTTACAATGTGTCAATGATACTTTAATAAAGCTGAAGTTTAAAAAAAAATGTTGTATCAGAAAATAATACATTTTTACTGAATCCTTACAACTACTGAGTTATTAATAATTCCATTTAATACTTGAAGTAACTGAAATTTGATTCTAAAAATCTTTGCACTAATTGTTATTCTCTACCATTAATGAGCTGAGCCTAAAATCTCAGAAGTAGCAATAGAGAAAGGCAGTATCTGGGAAATGTAGGTTATAATGAGATTTAGGTTTTTCTTCAAGGAAACAGTAAGCTATTAAAAAGCTCTAACCATAGAACTTTCAAAATCCAAATGGCATTTTGAAAGATTCCCCTGAAACCTAGAGGAGAATGGATTCTAAATTGGTAAGAATGATTCAAGAACATAGGTTAGGGAATTTATCTTTTGAAAAAGTCAATGTAACCTGAAAATTGAATTCATGGGCCAGGTAGTAAGAAAGATGCAATAAAATGACACCAGATCTCTGAATGAGCAAATGGATGCATATTCAGTTCAGTTCAGTTCAGTTCAGTCCAGTTCAGTCACTCAGTCGTGTCCGACTCTTTGCGACCCCGTGAATCGCAGCACACCAGGCCTCCCTGTCCGTCACCAACTCCCAGAGTTCACTCAGACTCATGTCCATCGAGCCAGTGATGCCATCCAGCTATCTCATCCTCTGTCGTCTCCTGCCCTCAATCCTTCCCAGCATCAGAGTCTTTTCCAATGAATCAACTCTTCACGTGAGGTGGCCAAAGTACTGGAGTTTCAGCTTTAGCATCATTCCTTCCAAAGAAATCCCAGGGCTGATCTCCTTTAGAATGGACTGGTTGGATCTCCTAGCAGTCCAAGGGACTCTCAAGAGTCTTCTCCAACACCACAGTTCAAAAGCATCAATTCTTCAGCTCTCAGCCTTCTTCACAGTCCAACTCTCACATCCATACATGACTACTGGAAAAACCATGACTAGACGGACCTTAGTCAGCAAAGTAATGTCTCTGCTTTTCAATATGCAACCTAGGTTGGTCATAACTTTTCTTCCAAGGAGTAGTAAGCTTAAATGAATTATAAAAGCCTGTCAAAAAAAGCACATGTTGTTTGTGTGTGGATGGATATATATATATATATATATATATATATATATATATTTACTTTTTGAAGGAGTGAATTTCCTCTTCTAATCATATGATTAAGGGATTAGTGAGGGTTCACTGTGTTTATACTTTGCTTTCATAATATATGGATTACAAAGGATTCTAAGGTTCCAAATAGTTGTCTTCTCAACCCAGAAGTTTATTATGTTCTTTCAAGCAAATTTTTGTTCAGTATAGGCATTTAAAAAATATTCCTTTCTGCATGTTCTTCAATAGGAATAGGATTAAAGTGATATTTGTTGGGATACATCGATGACTATGATTTTAGAATTATGCTCTTGCAATTTTTTCCTTCAATAATATCATCTTCTGATCCACAGAACAAGATAATTTGAGCAAAGAAATTCAAGTTATGATGACTAAGGTTATTGTCATAGAGTCATCTCTTTTCAACTAAGCCTTTACTTCTCTTTTTATATGTTTAAGATGTATGTAATTAACTGAGCAACCATGACATAAAAGGAAGGATATCCTGAATGATTTTACTGTATCCTGATTTTTCTCTTTTATATAGTACATTTGCTATGAAAATATTTTTTTCTAAGCTCATGTTTTAGGTAGAAATCATAGAAAACCATTCTTTTTCCTTTAATCAGCTTTCTCAAGTGAACAGATGATAAACAAATTTAAGAATTCTATTATTATTCCCATGGAAAACACATAAGTTATGAGCAAGGTTAGGATCACTCACTGCTTATATTATCAACAGCACAAATAATATAAGAAAGTGTATTTTTATCTCTAGTTTTATCTGTCTGTCATGTTTAATCTGTTTATGACAGACAGATTTTAGTAAAATCTACTAAACTTAACATTCTCCACCTGGACATGCCATGCTTTTTCACACTCTAGCACTTAAAACATGTTGTTTGTTCTGCTGAAAACATCCTCTTAGATTTGCTTGGAATTTGGAAATTATCTCTCTGTAGAGTGTATCTTTCTATCCATGTTGTTGTTCAGTCACTAAGTTGTGTCCAGCTCTTTGTGATCTCATGGACTGCAGCATGCCAGGCCTTCCTGTCCCTCATTATCTCCCAAGTTTGCCTAAGTTGATATCCACTGCATCACTGATTTCTCCCAGCCATCTCATCCTCTGACACCCTCTTCTCCTGCTGCCCTCAATCTTTCCCAGCATCAGGGACTTTTCCAAAGTGTCAGCTGTTCACATCAGATGGCCAAAATACTGGAATTTCAGCTTCAGCATCAGTTCTTCCAAGGACTATCCAGGGTTGATTTATCTTATGGTTGACTGTTTTTATCTCCTTGCTGTCCAAGAGACTCTAGGAGTCTTTTCCAGCACCATAGTTCAAAGGTATCACTTTTTCAGCATTCTGCCTTTTTTAGAGTTCAGTTTTCACAGCCATGCATGATCAATGGGAAGACCATCAAATCAGTTCAATTCAGTTGCTCAGTTATGTACAACTCTTTGCAACCCATGGACTGCAGCATGCCAGCCTTCCCTGTAGATGACCAACTCCCAGAGCTTACTCAAACTTATGTTCATCGAGTCAGTGATGCCATCCAACAGGCTCATCCTCTGTCATACTCTTCTCCTCGTGCCTTCAATCTTTCCCAGAATCAGGGTCTTTTCAATTGAGTCAGTTCTTCCCATCAGGTGACCCATCAGGATTGGAGTTTCAGCTTCAGCATCAGTCCTTCTAATGAATATTCAGGACTGATTTCCTTTAGGATGGACTGGCTGGATCTCCTTGCAGTTCAAGGACTCTCAAGAGTCTTCTCCAACACCACAGTTCAAAAGTGTCAATTTTTCGGTGCTCAGTTTTCTTAACAGTCCAACTCTCATATCCATATATGACTACTGGAAACACCATAGCTTTGAATAAATGGACTTTTGTTGGCAAAGTAATGTCTCTGCATTTTAATATATTGTCTAGGTTAGTCACAGCTTTTCTTCCAAGGAGCAACCATCCTTTAATTTCATGGTTGCAGTCAACATTTGCAGTCATTTTGAAGCCCCCCAAAATTAAGGCTCTCAAATGTTTCCATTATTTCCCATCTAGTTGCCATGAAGTGATGAGACCAGATACCATAATCTTTGTTTGCTGTATATTGAGTTTTATGCCAACTTTTTCACTCTCCTCTTTCACTTTCATCATGAGGCTCTTTAGTTCTTCACTTTCTGCCATAAGGGTGGTGTCATCTGCACATCTGAGGTTATTGATATTTCTCCTGTCAATCTTGATTCCAGCTTGGGCTTCTTCCAGCCCAATGTTTCTCATGATGTACTCTGCATATAAGTTAAATAAGCAGGGTGACAATGTGCAGCCTTGCTGTACTCCTTTCCTGATTTGAAACCAGTCTGCTGTTCCATGTCAAGTTCTAACTGTTGCTTCTGGACCTGCATGTAGATTTCTCAGGAGTCAGGTCAGGTAGTCTGATATTCCCATCTCTTTCAGAATTTTCCACAGTTTGTGGCTATCCACACAGTCAAAGTCTTTGGCATAGATAATAAAACAGAAATAGATGCTTTTCTGGAACTTTCCTGTTTTTCGATGATCCAACAGATGTTGGTAATTTGATCTCTGGTTCTTCTGTCTCTTCTAAATCCAGCCTGAACATCTGGAAGTTCACGGTTCACATACTGTTGAAGCCTGGCTTGGAGAATTTTGAGCATTACTTTGCTAGCATGTGAGATGAGTGCAAGGTTATAGAAAGAGGGTAGCATTGAATATATGGACCTTTGTTGGCAGAGTAATGTCTCTGCTTTTCAACACTCTGTCAAGGTTTTTCTTAGTTTTCCTGCCAAGAAGCAATCACCTTCTGATTTCATGATTGCAGTACCATCTGCAGTGATTTTAGAGCCCAAGAAGAGGAAATCTGTTCCTACTTTCACATTTTCCCTTCTATTTGCCATGAATCAAGGGCCAGATGCTATGGTGTTAGTTGTGTGTGGGTTTTTTGTTTGTTTGTTTGTTTTTTTAGCTGACTCTGTCACTCTCCTCCTTCACCTTCATTAAGTCTCTTTAGTTTCTTTGGCTTTCTACCATTAAAGCGGTATCATCTGCATTTCCTGCCTATCTTGATTCCAACTTGTAACTCTAACCATTTTGCACACACCTATATTGCCTCTCTGTAAATTGTAGAGGGCCATAACACCTGGACAGTTAAAAATAAAATCATGGGAAGTCAGCTATAGATAGAAATTTAGCTTGTGTTGCTATGCTAATAAACAAACAAACAAAAAAATGATTACAAGAATGATAAGATTTCCAGTGCTATTCCTTCATGTCCCTTTAAATACAGTCTCCTCCAATTAACTTCTTCTTGCATTATGTATATTCTGTCTCTCCCAGTTCTTTGGTAACTTTTCAAGGGCCTGTGCTGCTGCTGCTGCTAAGTCGCTTCAGTCATGTCTGACTCTGCGTGACCCCATAGATGGCAGCCCACAGGCTCCCCGTCCCTGGGATTCTCCAGGCAAGAACATTGGAGTGGGTTGACATTTCCTTCTCCAAATCATATCCTCAATGTGCTAATTTTTAATGAAACTTTAACGTCCTCAAGTAAATGGCTTTATTTTATTCTCCTCTATACTTCCATAGATGTGCTTCCCAGGTAGTGCTAGTGGTAAAACAAACAAACAAACAAACAAACAAAAAAAAACCACCTGCCAATGCAAGAGACATAAAAGACAAGGGTTTGATCCCTAGTTTGGGAAGATCTCATGAATGAGGGCAGGGCAACCCACTTCAGTATTCTTGCTTAGAGAATCCCCATGGCCAGAGGAGCCTGGCAGGCTAACAGTCATGAGGTCACAAAAAGTTGGATACAACTGAAGAGACTAAGCACTTACTGCAGTCGAGGCTTCCCTGGTGGTTCACTGGTAAAGATTCCACCTGCCAATGCAGGAGACATGGATTCAATCCCTGGATTGAGAAGATCCCTCGGAGAAGGAAATGGCAACCCACTCCAGTATTCTTGCCTGGAGAATCCCATGGATGGAGGAGCCTGGCGGGCTACAGTCCATGGGATTGCAAATGAGTCAGACACAACTTAGTGACTAAACAACAACAAATACTACCATATTTCTTAAAAGTGCTATATGCTAAATCACCATTGATTTCGAATGCTATAATTTGAGTTCCTTTCCCACTGTCTGATAAAATGACTATTGCATATATATATATATATATATATATATATATATATACAAATACATATTTTACATCCACAGCTTATTGAACTTTTCTGTAGTGTTCAACCTTTTTATAGATTGGTTATTTTATTTCTATTTTAATTTGCTTCATTTGGCAGCTTTTTATATTATCTGCAGTGGAAATTACAGTGATACTCCTACTTTTACTAGAAGCTGAGCTAAATGCTTAGACCCAAAAGACAAATGGAACTGTAAACAAATAATTTGCTGAATAGATATTTTTAAATATCTGGCAGAAAGCTAAAGAATACATATCCTCCAAAATATAGTGAAATATAATTTCAAGAAATGAAATCTAAATCTTAGTTATAGTTTTAGCCTTCCTAGCAAATTCTGGAGACCCTGAGTTTCTGTTTTTACACTTTTGAGAAATATACAAGACAGGATATAAACACTCAAATTCACCAAAAGAGATAATTTAACAGTGTACCTCTGCATGAACCCTCAAATTTTTGACTCTGATTTTCAAAGAGTGAATGCAAAAATAAACTTAGTAGGCTCATAGGAATAGGAAAGCATTCTCTCATGAATGTTTATTGTCTCTTCAATGGAAATAGAGTCACAAATAATATTTGATAACCACAAGTCAAATCTTGTATAGATTTTCAGTCTTTCACCAAAATTCTAACTATATGCGTACTCTAAAAAAAAAAAAAAAACCTCAAAATTGAATTTAATGTACTTTTTTGTGCTTCATGTGCCAAAAACCAGCAGTAAATGAGCACAAAAACATTAGAAGAAACACGAAGAAGTTGAGTTTATACTCCACAGTGAAGTAATAAGAGACACACTGTGAGCAGTATCCAGCAGATACAAGCATAAAGAAACTTTAGACAATAAGTTTGTTAAGGGCTCATTAAACATCTGATAACTGAATGATTTTTGGAATGTGAGGTTTGGATATAGTCTGTCTCATACTTGCATAGGGAAATCAAGTCTACATAATAGTTCCAACAGGCACTTTTCACCGTGGTATAACAAAATCTATAAGGTTATAACATTTAAGATGTTGTATCTGATTCAGCTATGCAAAGAGTTGACCATAGGCAAGATCCTTTTCCCAACCAGACTCAATTCGTCTATCTGTAAAAAGAACTTTGGATTAGAAGATTAATGCCTTTTCAGGTGTAACTTTCTGTTCTTCTTCTGTTCTTTATGACTCAAAAAATCAGTAATTTGCTTATTCACTTCAGCCTATTCACACATGTAAATGCTTGGTTCTGGCTAAGAAGAGATAAGCAACAAGAAAAAATATGCTTATGTAAAAATAAAATAAACTGGATGCTTCAGAGATTGTATCCTTTGTGTCTCCTCTGGGGGCAAAGGCTTGCACTCTCTTATTTTTTTCTCTTTTTCCACATACATGGTCAACCTAAATTATATTCTATGCACAAAATGTACCCAGCTTTTTTATTTTTATTTTTAGTGCATTCTTATGATACTCCCTCTATATAGAATACCCTCTCTCTCTAGTTCCTCATTCTTGTTTCTAACTTATCAAATGCTGTCTCATGTAAATAGCTTCCTTGACGCAACACTCTTAAAGCCTCGAATTCCCATCTCCAAATATCCATGATACACACTTTTATAGTGACAAGTCTGAAGCATTGCTCTTACTGTCGGTTTACTATTTTGTAGCACTAAAACATAGATTCCTTTGGGGCATGGGATTTTCTTTTCAAATCTTTATTCTCAGTGACTCATATATGCCAGGCACAGAGTAGGTGCTTGATAACTGAATGAAAACAGAGTATCATAGGCACAAACAGCCTTCCATTCATTTTATATTATCTTTTTTATCAGTGTATTTTCTTTGGTCTCTTGCAATATTATGCAAATTAGTTTCTGAGTGTGCAGTTATAAGCACAATAGCTATCCCTGAAAGAGTTCCTTTTATTGAAACATTAAAGATGACTGCTTACAGAATAGAATTTTGGGTAATTTGGCAGTCTATAGAGATTGCCAGTTGTGGGTGATTCTCTTTCTTGCTGAAATAGGCACTCCTTTGATAACCCTGCTTTCTAAAGTTATTACTAGGCACATAGGATTTCATAGATGGCACCTAAACTGATATAATCGTACCATGAAAATCTGCCATGTGTAGGTTCCCAAGCTGATTGTCATTTGTATTATCTTATAGAAGAGGGAAATAAACCACTCAAATAAAGCATTGTTCATGTATAGCATTCTTTTATGATGCAGAATTGCAAGGTGTCCAATTAGGTTTACATTATCTGTGGGAAAGAAAAGGAAAAAAACAAAACTACATGGTGCAATAAAGGCAGGACAATACCCTCATATAATTTTAGCAATGCATATTCAAACTGTCCTATGCTGAAACAAATATGAATACATGAAAGATGATATCACTGCTAAAGCAATGGCTTATTGGGGTACATGTGTGCTAAGAAAAGAACCTCTCTATCTTGTTTTGCTTACAGGGTCAAACCTGCTATGGAGTAATATCTTTCCATACAAGCTGATTTTTTTTTTCAAAATGAAAAACAAACTAATCAGAAAGGTTTCCAGACTTACTCTGATACTAATATTCTTATACTGTTCCACAGATGCTTCTTCTTCTGCAAGGGCAAATGCATTGAGATTGCCAATTCAACAACAGTCTATCTAATATAGTCTATATAACTTGAATTTTGTACATTTTGTGTCATGTAGGAATTTAAGAGTCTTGAAAATATATTTTGATTTTCTGTTTTTGCTTATCAGTAACTGACTTAGAATAGACACACTATTCTTTTGAAGGATGGGTAGACACACAATAAAATATTCAATACACCTTTTCACATGTTTTTGAAACTCTTGCTGTCAAGATAATGCCAATTCATAGCACTATTTTTGTATATTCTTTTTATGGAAAACTCTGCATGTTTGAGAGTGAGAAATTACAAAGACTGTTTAGGAAGGAACCTGGCTTTCTCAGCCTTGTAGCATTTATAAGACCACATGTCTTACTTCTGCTGCTGGAATGTGACATCTTTTCATATGTCTGCTTATCCTCACTCTGAATCTTGTCAGTTGTTTATTTCTTTTTACGGCACATACCACTATGAATTGTGTGATGGCTGCGTATATATGAAAGTATACTTGTCAGTAGGACACATGCCCCCACAGGCCCAGCATCAGCAATCCAGGAGACATTTTTCCATTTGGTTTATCAAGTATTTGACCCTGATGACTGCATCCTTCCATTCTTGTCTTCTCAATATGTTTGTGTTCTCTCAACTTGCTTTTCCCCTTGCTAGCAGCCTCTTCTCACACTGTTTAGCTGGTGGTTTCTTCACACTTGCCCTTATTATAATATTCTAGAGTCCACTAGAACATGAATTCCATAAAAGTGAATAGTTTGACAGCATTTTTCACTGCTTTATCACTGATAAATAAAGAAATACTTATATGTAGCAATGATGATTGTGGTGGTACTTTAGTCACTAAGTCATGTTCGACTCTTTGCGACCCCATAGATGCAATGAAGCCTGCCTGACTCCTTTGTCCATAGGATTTCCTGGGTGAGAATACTTTAGTGGACTGTTGATTCCTTTTCCAGGGGCTCTTCACAACCCAGGGATCAAACCTGTGACTCCTGCATGGCAGGTGAATTCTTTACTGACTGAGCCACCAGGAAATCCTATGTGCAATAGATGTTGCATAAATAATTATTGAATAATAAATGAATTAATGTCCAAGGTGGATCCTAGGCTTTTTCATCTGTGGAGCACTTCTCTCTGCCTGTCACATTTAGTGACTGAGATACCATCTATAGGCTAGTGATTGTTTTTTCTACTTTGGGCCTTTATTTTCTTATACATCTTCAGTTCAGTTCAGTCGCTCAGTCATGTCTGACTCTGCAACCCCATGAAACACAGCATGCAAGGCCTCCCTGTCCATCACCAACTCCCAGAGTTCATTCAGACTCATGTCCATCAAGTCAGTGATGCCATCCAGCCATCTCATCCTCTGTCATCCCCTTTTCCTTCTACTCTCAATCCCTCCCAGCACGAGAGTCTTTTAGCTGTAGCAATATATCTTACAAACACTAAAAATTATCTAAACCTTGCATTATGAATATCCTTAACATAGCCTGTATATTCCAAAATTGTTTGCCCGTAACCTTTAGTGATAAAGATTTCATGTCACACACTTCAGAAAAGTTTGCTGTGAAATATTTTCCCCATCTGTTGTTGTTGTTGTTGTTTTTTTCCCCTGGCAAAAATTCAGACTCAACTTTAAACTCTGAGGTCCTAGGCATCTAGAGCCAGACATCCTGGAAGGTGAAGTCAAGTGGGCCTTAGAAAGCATCACTACAAACAAAGCTAGGGTAAGTGATGGAATTACAGTACAGCTAATTCAAATCCTGAAAGATGATGCTGTGAAAGTGTTGCACTCAATATGCCAGCAAATTTGGAAAACTCAGCAGTGGCCACGGGACTGGAAAAGGCCAGTTTTTATTCCAATCCCAAAGAAAGGCAATGCCGAAGAATGCTCAAACTACTGCACAATTGCGTGCTAGTAAAATAATGTTCAAAATTCTCCAAGACAGACTTCAGCAGTACATGAACCGTGAACTCCCTGATGTTCAAGCTGGTTTTAGAAAAGGCAGAGGAACCAAAGATCAAACTGCCAACATCCGCTGGATCATGGGAAAGGCAAGAGAATTCCAGAAAAACATCCATTTCTGCTTTATTGACTATGCCAAGGCCTTTGACTGTGTGGATCCCAATAAACTGTGGAAAATTCTGAAAATGATGGGAATACCAGACCACCTAACCTGCCTCTTGAGAAATCTGTATGCAGGCCAGGAAGCAACAGTTAGAATTGGACATGGAACAATAGGAACAATAAGAAAAGGAGTACGTCAAGGCTGTATGTTGTCACCCTGCTTATTTAACTTATATGCAGAGTACATCATGAGAAACGCTGGACTGGAAGAAACACAAGCTGGAATCAAGATTGCCGGGAGAAATATCAATAACCTCAGATATGCAGATGACACCACCCTTATGGCAGAAAGTGAAGAGGAACTAAAAAGCCTCTTGATGGAAGTAAAAGAGGAGAGTGAAAAAGTTGACTTAAAGCTCAACATTCAGAAAATGAAGATCATGGCATCCAGTCCCATCACTCCATGGGAAATAGATGGAGAAACAGTGTAAAGAGTGTCAACTTTATTTCTTGGGGCTCCAAAATCACTGCAGATGGTGACTGCAGCCATGAAATTAAAAGACATTTTGTCCTTGGAGAAAAAGTTATGACCAACCTAGATAGCATATTGAAAAGCAGAGACATTACTTTGCCAACAAAGGTCCATCTAGTCAAGGCTGTGGTTTTTCCTGTGGTCATGTATGGATGTGAGAGTTGGACTGTGAATAAGGCTGAGCACCAAAGAATTGATGCTTTTGAATTGTGGTGTTGGAGAAGACTCTTGATGTCCCTTGGACTGCAAGGAGATCCAACCAGTCCATTCTGAAGGTGATCAACCCTGGGATTTCTTTGGAAGAAATGATGCTAAAGCTGAAACTCCAGTACTTTGGCCACTTCATGTGAAGAGTTGATTCATTGGAAAAGACTGATGCTGGGAGGGATTGGGGGCAGGAGGAGCAGGGGGCGACCAAGGATGAGATGGCTGGATGGCATCAATGACTCGATGGATGTGAGTCTGAGTGAACTCCAGGAGTTGGTAATAGACATGGAGGCCTAGCGTGCCGCGATTCATGGGGTCACAAAGAGTTGGACACGACTGCGTGACTGAATTGAGGCATCGGTTACTGAATTTGTTCTTACTTACCCCTTGGGTTCAATATAATGTATTGACTTGTATTAGAATCTCAAATTAGATCTTATGGAACATTATCTATTCATTAACAATCCAGCTGCTTATTTTCCTTGCTGCAAAGACTTATCCACCCCCAGACTTAAAATAAAAATTAAAATAAAACAAAAAACTATTCAGTTTATTTTTTTCAGTTAGATTATCTATCTTTACTGATATGTACAAGAGGCTTAGGGCTTCCCTTGTGACTCAGTGGTAAAGAATCTGCCTAGGAATGCAGGAGACACAGGTTCAATCCCTGGGTCTGAAAGGTCCCCTGGAGAAGGAAACGGCAGTCCACTCTAGTATTCTTGCCTGAAATATCCTATGAACAGAGGAGCTTGGCTGCCTATAGTCCATAGGGATGCAAAAAGTTGGACACGACTTAGCTACTAAACAAAGATACTGTCATAAAATCTGATTGTGCATTGTACAATTCTGCACCACTACAGGTGAAACATTTAATTAAGCAGATGACAGAAAAATCAGATTGAAGGAAAAATAAGATCTGCCTCAGATAAATTAATTTTTTTTCTGTGAATGTCTTGGGCTGCACCCTGTAGACCTACAAATCCTATAATTGCCCATCCTCAACACTGAAGGACCTGAAGACAGTAACAGAGACATCAGTGATTTATTTTGATAATTGATCTTAAATGTCTGAGCCAAGTGGGTTCTGGAGAGACATCCAAATGTGGATGGATGACAGACAGCAGGCAGGACAGGGCTTGCAGCAATCTTCACTAAGGTGGCAGAATGGGGTTGAGAGTGTTGCTAGTTACAGGGGAATTGACTCCTTCTTTGACTTATCAGTTATCAAGGAAACTATCACAAAGTACCTAAGTCTTGGTTAGTGTTAGTTGCTCAGTTTGTGTGACTCTTTGCGACATCAACCCTGTGGACTCCAGCTGGGGCTGGGGAGCGAGCCCCTAGGCAAGTACTGATTAGGCTTTAAGATTAAGTGCTGTGCTTAGTCACTCAGTCATGTCTGACTCTTTGCAACCCCATAGACTCTAGCCTGCCAGGCTCTTCTGTCCTTGGGGATTCTCCAAACAATAATACTGGAGTGGGTTGCCATGCCCTCCTCCAGGAGATCTCCCAACCCAGGGATCTACCAGCTGAGCTACCAGGGAAGCCATTTCAGATTAAGAAGGCAGGTCAATCATTGAGGAGGTTGTAGATTGAGACTAGTAGGGCAGGGACTGTACTAAGAACAAGAGAGCAACCTATCTTGAGTGGCCTGACCATGCAGTCAGCCTGACCATACAGTCAGGTAAAAGTATAGAACATGGAATGCCTTAAAAACAATAATGATGAAAACAAAATACAGTTTTCATTTATGAAGGACTATAAGTCATTCAACTAATAAATACCCGTACACACACAATATGTATATGGTATAATTTTTGTTTTCTTTTCCTAAATTGAAACATTGTTTTGAGATACATTTTTTTTCATTTAACAAGACATCTATTTTCTGTCTAATCTGTTTCTATATCTATATTTTTCATAGGATTTCATATTATGAGTGTAGCATAATTTAGCTCTTTATTAATCATATTTAAGAGTTTCTGTCAGAGTTTGAAATATTATGTTTAAGCAACAAAATGACCTTGCTTTAGTCCCAACATTTTTTTTTTTTCTCATATATTATTCTCACATGGGGTTTCCTTTGTCTGGATATTTCTTCTGTTCCCCACATACCTCACTCTCTCTTTTCACATCTCAGATGAAATGCCACTTCCTTACGGGATATTTCTATGACCTCACAGACTAGGATTCATCCTTTTTTTTTCCACCCTCAGTCCTAACCCCTACCATACTGCTAGCTATCCTTGAAATGTTAGCCTAAATGTAACTAATTCAGTAGTAGTCACCATAGTATACCTTAGTATAAAAATTCTACTATCAAGCTCTCATAGCATCCTGTATTTATTTCCATTCTACTTTCACAGTTTATATCTAACCATCTGTGTAAATGCTAATTATTTTTCTCTTTCTCACTAATCTCTAATCTTCAGGAAGGCATGTGTTAGATCTATTTTGCTTATTGCTTCATTCCAAGTGCATAGTATTGTTCCTGACATATTTAGGTGAAACTGACATTTAATGAATGAATGAATAATGCTAAGGATATTATTGAAAATCTACATCTGCTTCCATTCGAATTATTGCTACAAAATATATTCTGTTTCCATTTGGGGGATTCCTGCAGAATGTAGTCCTAGACAAAGAATAGTTAACTGAAAGAGACTGTACATTTAAATTTTGACAGAAAATGCCAAATTTCCTAAATAATTATGTGTTATACACAGTAATTGTAGACCAGGAATTTAACCTGGACCCACTGTGTTGGGATCCTGGTGTCTTAAGCCACTGGACCATGAAGGAAATCCCTATTGTTCTGTTTCTAGTATGTAATTTCCTCATATTTTTTTCCATTTGTCAAACTTCTAGTTACTATTCCTCTACACTCAGTTTAGATATCACCCTACTTTGATATAGATTCTCCTTCTCTGTAGTCCCTAATAATATGTGATTATATTCCTAGTCACAGTTTCTAAATCATATAAAAGATTGCTATTTATATCATTATCTCCCTCAAATGTCGCTATAAAGAGCCTGATAGCTAGTGTGAATGTTGACAAGCACTTTTTATGAAATTGAATAGCATGAATTACAAAGGAAATGTACATGTGAACATAATTTGAAAACAGTGAAGAACTCTCCCTCTTCATTTTTTGTACTGATCATTTGAAAATTAAAGTGAAAATATAATGAAAATGTTAATCTCTCGGTTTGTCTGAATCTTTGTTACTCTGGACTGTAGTCCACTAGGCTCCTCTGTCCATGGAATTCTCCAGTCAAGAATACTGGAGTGAGTTGTCATACTTCCTCCAGGGGATCTTCCTGATCCAGGGATTGAACCCAGTCTCCCACATTGCAGGCAGATTCTTTAACATCTGAGCCACCAAATCATACAAAAGATTGCTATTTATATCATTGTCTCCCTCAATTGTTCTTGTAATTAGCCTGATATCTAGTATGAATATTGATATAGGCACTTTTGTGGAACTGAACTAGCATGAATTACAAAGGAAATGTACAGGTGAACATGACTTGAAATCAATAAAAATCTCTTATCTGTTCATTATTTGTATTGAGAATTTAAGGCAATTTAATAGCTATAACTCATTCTAGATAATAAAATTTTATTTTTCACAGTTCTGGAGACTTGAAGTCCAAGAGCAAATTGCAGACAGAGTTGGTTTCTGGTGAGCCTTCTCTCTTTGACTTACAGGTGGCTTGTTTCTCTCTCTGTCCTTATACTGCCTTTTCTCTATGAACAGATACTTCTCATTTCCCATACTTTTCTTGTGAGAACACTAATCCTGTTGGATTAGGGCCCCACCCATACTACCTCATTTCAACTTAATTATCTCTTTGAAGACAATACCCCATTATAGCCACATTTTGAGATGTCTCATGTTAGAGCTGTAACATACAAATTATAAAAGGGACACAATTCAGCCCATAAGAATCAGGAAACTGGTTTACAGCTGAAGTTATTAACATGGGTCTAGAATACTTGTTAGAAAGGTGGCAAATGACAGTGACAAGGAAAGGGAGATGAGGCAGGCTTGTTGAAGACAGATACTTCCTTCATGTTGATGGCAGACAAAACTCTCCTTGGATTCCCTGGAATATTTATGAGTTATAAAGAGAGAAGTTAATAAGTTACATAAAGCCTAAAACTAAAGACTAAGGCTTTTGAAAATGTATATGTATGTGTGTGTGTGTGTGTGTGTGTGTGTGTGTGTGTGTGTGTATATATATATATATGCATCCTTATAAATGTTAAATTTAAAATAAATATCCACACTATGGAACAAGTTAATAAGTTAACAAGGAAAGTAAATTGACTATGTAAACTCAGTATTGCCATAAAAGCAAGGTAATAAAATAAGACATAGTTATTTTTCTTCCAAGGTTAATACTTAGAAAACAATCTAAGCTGTAATCTTGGGAAAAATGTTTCCAACTTTAATTCCAAAAGCATGTGTAAAAAGTGTGACAAATTCACTTATATAAAAATACAAAGACCTCATATTTTTCTCTTATTTACACAAATTAATGGAGAAGGAAATGGCAACCCACTCCAATGTTCTTGCCTGGAGAACCCCAGGGACGGGGAGCCTGGTGGGCTGCTGTCTATGGGGTCGCACAGAGTCAGACACGACTAAAGCGACTTAGCAGTAGCAGTAATGGACTAAAAAAGTTTGTGTACTTTTAAAATAAAGATTGTAGGCAATGGGTGATGAATTTTTAACAGTCCTCTCCAAGTAGTGACAGAGTTTGACATATGTAGCCAATTTGTCTTCATTATCTGAAAGCTGGAAAATAGAAATTGAATTTAGACAAATACGTTGAACTTGCCAACAGACATCTGTTGAGAAGCACTGTGTGCCTTAATGAATTTAAAATGAAAATAAGTGGTTTATTAATAAAGTAAGCCTTTCCTGAGGAACTCGAAGTCAATATAACCTATTCTCTGACCATCCTCCCACTTCTGAACTGAAGTTTGCTAATGCCTTCCTTTACTTCACATATGAGAAAATACATTTATTTTCCTTTATGATAGTCTTAGCTGACACTAATAGGCATATCATTTTATGTAAACATATCTATAATACTGTCTGTTACTATCTTTCAATATTTTCATTGTCCAAATGTCAGTGTATAAAAGTGAAAATTATGTAGCAAAAACAAGAACAGAGGCAAGCTAATAGAAAATAAATGGAAATTTTATATTCAAAATTATTAAAATTTTACTTTGTGGATACAAGTTAGTGTTGGAATGATAATGCATGAGAAATGTAGGGAAAAAAAATGTATGTAGTTTAGTATGAACTTGTGCATAATACAAAAAGCCCCCAATAGAATTATGGACAATGGAAACTGGAATGAGGTAGGTCAAGATGTCTTTATGTTTTCTCTTCCATGACTGTTTCAAAGAAGTGGAAGATTAAAAATGAAAAGTGAAGGAATAGGGTGTGTGAAACAAAAATGGGAAAGCAAGTGAGTAGAGAGGAGGAAAAAAGGAAAGGCCAAGGAGGAAGAAATATATGGTGGCTTCATATCAGAAGAGATGATATAAAGTGAAAAAAAAAAAAAAAGAAGAAGGAAGAAAGAAAAAAAAGGAAAAGTGGCAATAAAAAGATAAAGATTTTAATGGAAAGAATAAGTATGATAGGAAGAGAAATAATGAAAAGAGATGAAAAGAAAAAAAAAGTAGAAAAAGAAAACAGAAGAAATAAAGAGGAAAAATTGTGAAAAGGAAACAGAAAAGTATAAAAAGTTGTAAAACAGTGATGATAATTTATGAGCTACTTCTTATTTTTAGTCTGTGTTCAAAATATGTCTCTAGTTTAAATGAACCCATACAAAACAGTTATAAAGTAAGATTCTTTAATCTTACTATTGTGGTGAAATAAAAAAGTTAAGAAAAATATTAGTATGTGGCATAGCCACTATTCAGATATATTGAAACACAGTCTTTGATTTATTTAGGATGGCAGTTTCGTTTTGCTTTTGGTATACAAAAATCTCAATACTGAAAATAACTTCTGCATAGCTTGTTCTGAGTACAAGCTTGTAACAAATAATTTCTATTTTGTAAAAACTCTAATAAGTGCTAAAGGAGAAATTAAAATTTACTATTAAAATTCTGCTAAGGGATCAATAGGTTTTTTCAATAGAAATAAAAATAATTTAAGCTGAACAAAAAAACAGTCTTTTTAAAAATTAGTATATGAAAACTATGGAGCTCCTTTGATAAAAGGAACTGTTAATGAACATTAGAGAATTTGAGATTTTGAAAACTTCCTGAGAGACAGACAAAAGAAAAAATATATATGCTTTATGTTGTTGGTAAATAAAAAATACAAATTTTCAATTGTGGAGAGCATCTATGACCCCATAATTTTGAACTTTAATAACAAATGGAGAAGAATGTGTGTGTGGGGGGGTTATTTATTTATTTATTTTTGTCCTTCTTACCAACTGCTGATTGTTTTCTTCTTGATATCTACTTCTAAAATGATCTAATGGTCCCCTAGTAAGATATTTCTTCCGGATGAATCCACACAACCCATGTGGAAGCCAAAACTTGTCTCAACATGAATAATACTTTTCAATATTACTGTCATAGAACAAGAAAAATTTAAGGTTAAATAAAAACAAGACTAAAAATATGCTTTGCAATCAAAAGAATTAGATGATACTAAGTGTCAGATAGAAGGGAGAAGAGCATTTTGGCTATTCCATGGTCAGAGAATTCAACATACAGATATTTGGATCATATTGTATTAATCAATAATCAGTACAGAAAGCATAGGTTTGTTTTTTGAAAGTTTCCAAGTTTTATGAAGCAGATGAACTGTTAGGAGGGTGACATACTTTTTGGTTGTTTGTTCATGATAAATAATTTACTGTAATGTTTTAAAAACATGAACAATTTAAATTTGAAGTAGACTCACTGATTTAAAGTTCCCCAACATCCTAATTAATCATATACCAGCATCACTGTACCTGACTTATCTGTGATAATCTGCTACAGGCTAAGTTGTTTCAGTCATGTCCAACTCTTTCTAACCCTATGGACCGTAGCCCAGAAAAATGAAAATATACTTTAACTTTCAAGTTGTCCAGGTCAGCTTTGTCTTTAACTATCATCATCAAATGTTTTCTTTAATTTGCTTTAAAAAGAATATATTTTCTTCTTTGATGCAAATACAGATTTTAAAAAATATATAATTATCATGGAAACATATGAAATGTTTATTGATATGATGTTACCAATAGCTAAATTGTAAAATAATTTTATAAGAAATAGGTAAAAGCACTATTCAAGTGAAAAAAATTAAAGAGTATATATCATTTTTCAGTAGTCTCCAGTTCAGTTCAGTTCAGTTCAGTCACACTTGTGTCTGACTTTTTGTGACCCCGTGAATAGCAGCATGCCAGGCCTCCCTGTACATCACCAACTCCTGGAATTCACCCAAACTCATGTGCATCGAGTCAGTGATGCCATCCAGCCAGCTCATCCTCTGCCATCCCCTTCTCTTCCTTCCCCTAATCCCTCCCAGCATCAGGGTTTCAGTAGTCTAGACATTAATTAATAATGACTCAGTGACATAGCAAATGTCTTACTGCCTCTCAAACTTTTTAAAATATGTATATAACAAGATGCCCTGAGTTTAAACTAATTTCCATAAATATTTTTACGTTGGCTGATTTGATGCTGCTAACTTGACATCCTTAAAAACTGAGTTGGAAAGAGTTGTGCATAATTGGCTCCAGTGAGCTAGTATGAGCTGGCTCCACTGCATCACTACTTACATCTCAGTAATCTTTAGAAGGCACACCAAAAATTGCAAATAATAAAAGTTAAATGATGGTGATGAACAAGGAGGCCTGGCATGCTGCGATTCATGGGGTCGCAAAGAGTCGGACACGACTGAGCAACTGAACTGAACTGAACTGAAGTCAAGCAAATACTGTGGTTTCAAAATTATGCTGCTTAATTACAATTACATGTTTCAAAATTGATCAATTAAGTAAATAACATTCTAATCTAATACTTCATCCAATATAATTACTTTATGTTTTGGTTAGTAAAACTCAATGCTTGGCAGTCTCCTTGAAGGAGTCTCTATTTTACCTAAATGGACTATTTTCAATTTTGCAGTTTATTTTTCTTTCTCAGCTTTACATCAATATATCTAAATAATCTGAGTAGGTACACTTTTATTGTGGTTTTCATTAATTGTCAATGTTTACAGATATTCCTAGTGTATATTAAATCTGTTTGTAATATATACTTAATATACACCTATAGGAATTCTATATTAATATCTGTATAGCTATATATACAGATGTATGCTGTACTGTGCTCAGTCATATCCAACTCTTTATGACCCCATGGATTGTAGCCTTACAGGCTCCTCTGTCCATGGAATTTTCCAGGCAAGAATACTGAAGTGGGTTGCCATTTCCTACTCTGAACAGATGTTTATATCTGTGTTTATTTATTCCCGTATCAGTATCCATAAAATCTGTCACTTCTTCCACTTTTTCCCCATCTATTTGCCATGAGATTATGAGACAAGAAGCCTTGATCTTAGATGTTTTTGATGTTGATTTCAAGCCATTTTTCACTTTCCTCTTTCACCCTCATCAAGAGGCTCTTTAGATCTTCTTCACTTCCTGCCATTAGAGTGATATCATTTGCACATCTCAGGTTGTTGATATTTCTCCCAATACTCTTGATTCCAGTTTCTGATTCTTCTAGCCTGACATTTTGTATGATGTATTCTGCATATAAGTTAAATAAGCAGGTTGACAATATACAGCCTTGTTGTACTCCTTTCCCAAATTTGAACCAGTTATTCTATGTCCAGTTCTAATTGTTGGTTCTTGTCCCACATACAGGTTTCTCAGGAGACAGGCAAGGGGTCCAGTACTTCCATTTCATTAGGAATTTTCCACACTTTGTTGTGATTTACAGAGTCTTTAACATAGTCAATGAAGTAGAAGTAGATGTTTTTGGAAGGGATTATCTTGTTGTTTCTCTATATAACAAATGTTGGCAATTTGATCTCTGGTTCCTCTGCCTCTTGTAAACCCACTTTGTACATCTGGAAGTTCTCAGTTCATGTACTGCTGAATCCTCATTTGAAGGATTTTGAGCATAACCTTGCTAGCACATTAAACGAGCACAATTGTATGGTACTTTGAACATTATTTGGCAAAGCCACTTCATGGATCACAGCCTTGTCATGGTGAAGGGGTTTGCCTAATTCAGTGAAGCTATGAACCATGCCATGAACGGCCACCCAAGATAGATGGGTCATAGTAAAGAATTCTGACAAAATGTGGTTCACTGGAAAAGGAAATGACAATGCACTCCAGTATTCCTACCTTGAGAGCTTCATGAGCACTGTGAAAACACAAAACAATATTACACCAGAAGATGAACCCCTTGGATTATAAGGTGTCTAATATACTACTGAGGGAGAGGGGAGGACAATTACTAGGTACAATTAATAGCTCCAGAATGTATGAATGGCTGGGCCAAAGCAGAAACAATACTCAGTTGCAGATGTGTCTGGTGCTGAAAGTAAAGTTCAATGCCATAAAGAACAATATTGCATAGGAACCTGGAATGTTAGGTCCATCAGTAAAAGTAAATAGGATGTGGTCAAGCAGGAAATGGCAAGATTGAGCACTGATATCTTTAGGAATTAGTGAATTAAAATGGACAGGAGTGGGCAAATTTAATTCAAATGACCATTATACCTAATACTGTGAGCAAGAATCCCTTAGAAAAGATGGAATAGCCCTCATAGTCAACAGAAGAGTCTGAAATGCGTACTTGGATGTAGCCTCAAAATGACAGAACGGTCTTGGTTCTCTTCCAAGGCAAAAATTCAGTATCACAGTAATCTAAGACTAGGTCCCAACTATTAATGGCAAAGAAACTGAAGTTGATCAGTTCTATGAAGACCTACAGCACTTTCTAGAACTAGCGTCCAAAAAAGATGTCCTTTCATCATAGCAGTTTGTAATGAAAAACTAAGTAGTCAAGAGATACTTGGAATAACAGACAAGTTTGGCCTGTAGTACAAAATGAAGCATGACAAAAGCTAACAGAGTTTTGTCAAGAGAACATGCTGGTCATAGCAAATACCCCTTCCATAAACCCAAGAGACAACATTACACATGGACGTTACCAGATGGTGAACACCAAAATCAGTTCTTTGCAACAGAAGATGGAGCTCTATATAGTCAGTGAAAATAAGACCTGGAGTTGAATGTGGCTTAGATCATGAGCTCCTTATTTAAAATTAAGGCTTAAATAAAGAATAAATAGGGAAAATCACTAGTTTATTCCAGTATGACCTAAGTCAAATCCTTTATGATTATATAGTAGAGGTGAAAAATAAACTCAAGGGATTAGATCTGATAGAGTTCCTGAAGAACTATGGACAGAGATTCATAACATTGTACAGCAGGGTGCTGTGACCAAAATCATCCCAAAGAAAAAGAAATGCATGAGAGCAAATTAGTTGCCTGAGGAAGCTTTACAAACAGCTGAGGAAAGAAAAGAAGTGAATGGCAAAGGAGAAAGGGAGAGAAAGAACTGAATGCAGTTTCTTATCAAGGGGAGATAAGAAGGCCTTCTTAAATGAACAATTCAAAAAATTAAGAGTAAAACAATAGAATGGAAAAGACTAGAGATCTCTTTAAGAAAATTGGAGCTATTAAGGGAATATTTCATGAAAGAATGGGAATGCTAAAGAAACAGTAAGGGCCCAACAGAAGCAGAGAGATTAAGAAGAGGTGGCAAGAATATATAGAACTGTACAAGAAAAAAATCTTAATAACCTGGATAACCACGATGCGGTCACTGTATGGTCACTCACCTAGAGCCAGACGTCCTGGAGTATAAATTCAAGTGGGCCTTAGGAAGCATTACTATGAACAAATCTAGTGGTGGTGATGAAATTCAAACTGAGCTCTTTAAAATCCTAAAAGATGATGTGTTAAAGCACTGCTTTCAATATATCAGCGAATGTGGAAAACTCAGCAGTGGCCAAGGGATGGCAAAGGTCAGTTTTCATTCCTATCCCAAACAAGGGCAATGCCAAATAATGTTAAACTACCTTGCAAATAGTTTGTACCAATTAATAAAATGTAGAAAGATTTAGAGAAATATGTGAGGTTGAGACAGAATTGACTCCACAAAGCATGATGAAATACTGTCATCAATTTTAATCTTCAGGCATCTAACTTTATTTCTTCATGCTTCTTTGAGTCTCTTCTTCCTACATAATTTAACTTTTTCTTCCTCTCCTACAAAACTGAAATATTGCCTGAGCATTTTGTTCTTCAGTTGGATCAGTTTTCCTAGTTTCAATATTGACCATTGAAGGATCTGAACATGATGGAAAGAGCACCAAACCTAGAGATCATTCTATACACTGTGTCCAATTAAAAAATATAGTACCTAGGAAGAATTTTAGTGAAAAAAAAATCTCAGTTCATTTAGAAATTTATTAAAAAACACTGTAATGCTTGGTAAGGGGGAAGGAAGAGAGAGTACCCATTTTGTGGGCTGAGGAGAGCATACCAAAAACTCTATGCACCTACTGAAAACCATTAACCAGAACATGATATCAGAGCTCGGCAGTGGAAACCAGTGGACTCAACATTAAACAATTGTATAGTATTAGAATATGGGAACACTGAACCCAGGAACAGGTGGTACTGTGCAATTCAAGTTAGCAGAAAGTCAGTGGCTCTAAGGAATTCTATAAGTATATATCAGCCCTCTAGCCAACTCAGTGAGTCCAAAGAAAGAACTTTGATTACTTACAAGAACAGTCAGATAGTTGGCAAAGCTGTTGTTTTAAAGACAACAGAATGCCTGAAAAGTTCTCTAGATATGATGAGATCCATTAACTAATTAGGAAATGAGTTAATTAATTCATTCAGTTCAGTTCAGTTGATCAGCCATGTCCGACTTTTTGTGAACCTATGAACTGCAGCACGCCAGGCCTCCCTATCCATCACCAACTCCCAGAGTTTACTCAAACACATGTCCACTATGTCAGTGATGCATCCAACCATTTCATCCTTTCCATCCTCTTCTCCTCCTGCCCTCAATCTTTCCCAGCATCAAGGTCTTTTCAAATGAGTAAGCTATTTGCATCAGGTGGCCAAAATATTGGAGTTTCAGCTTCAGCATCAGTCCCTCCAATGAACACCTAGGACTGATCTCCTTTAGGATGGACTGGTGGGGTGTCCTGCCAGTCCAAGGGACTATCAAGAGCCTTATCCAACACCACAGTTCAAAAGCATCAATTCTTCGGTGCTCAGCCTCCTTGACAGTCCAACTGTCACATCCATACATGACTATTGGAAAAACCATAGCCTTGACTAGATGGATCTTTGTTTGCAAAATAATGTCTCTGCTTTTTAATATGCTGTCTAGGTTGGTCATAACTTTCCTTC
Organism: Nanger dama; assembly: GCA_917880005.1. Classification (NCBI taxonomy): domain Eukaryota; kingdom Metazoa; phylum Chordata; class Mammalia; order Artiodactyla; family Bovidae; genus Nanger; species Nanger dama. Next base: position 18,875,574 of record CAKJTW010000025.1, on the reverse strand, counting down.
CAAGGAGCAAGTGTCTTTTAATTTCATGGCTGTGATCACCATCTGCAGTGATTTTGGAGCCCAGAAAAATAAAGTCAGCCACTGTTTCCACTGTTTCCCCATCTATTTTCCATGAAGTGATGGGATTGAATGCCATGATCTTAGTTTTCTGAATGTTGCATTTTAAGCCAACTTTTTCACTCTCCTCTTTCACTTTCATCAAGAGGCTCTTTAGTTCTTCTTCACTTTCTTCCATAAGTATGGTGTCATCTGTATATCTGAGGTTATTGATATTTCTCCTGGAAATCTTGATTCCAGCTTGTGCTTTTTCCAGCCCAGCATTTCTCATGATGTAATCTGCATATGTTAAATAAGCAGGGTAACAATATACAGCCTTGATGTACTCCTTTTCATATTTGGAACCAGTTTGTTGTTCCATGTCCAGTTCGAACTGTTGCTTCCTGACTTGCATACAGGTTTCTCAAGAGGCAGGTCAGGTGGTCTGGTATTCCCATCTCTTTCATAATTTTCCACAGTTTATTGTGATTAAAAATTTAAAAACCAACTTCAGGGATGAGGAGTCCATTTGAATCAGCTGTTAGAGATTTTTAGTGTGAATCTTTGAAGTATAGAATAAAAGCTATTAAGTAGAAATCAAAAATAAAATACAAGACATTCATTTAAATATGTTGTTTTTCAGTTGCTAAGTCATGTCCAACATTTAATGGCAATTAAATATGAATTTGTGATAAATAATTAATAGTTTCAACATTGAGACATATACTTTAAAATTTATTATCTGTCTCAAATTTAGCTATCTTGTGTTTTTTTTCTAAAATGTAATAATCCTAATTTGTTCACAACTGCATGTGAAAAACTAGGCTTGTGTAACGTGCTACAATGAACATGCAAGAGAGGATAACTTTAGAACCCATTTGAGGGAGAAGAATGTAGATAAAGTTTGGGAATCAAGCAGTGCCAAACATCTCTTTTGACATAAGTCATGGAGGTGAAGTCAGTTTCTTTAAACTATTGATTTTTTCCATCACCACTGGACACAGTAACCCTTTGATTTATGCATACCATTGCCATGTATAGAGCCTGCAATGGATTGCAACTGCTAGGCTGTATCACTAGTTGAAAGGTAATAACTTTTGAAATTTTTGAATCAGAAAGCAGGTAGATATTTTTTAAATGAATTTAGTTTGAATTTAAGTCCTACCTACAGCAATACATAATCATTTTGTGATGTCTATACTTTATTGTGAGCTTTTAACTCCTTGATTTACTTCAGTAGGATATTATGTTTATCTTATGATCCAGAAATTAAGTTCCTAGATATATATTGAACTGATTTGAAAACTTACCTCCACTCAAAGAATCTATATATGACTGTTTATAGCAATACCCTTTAAAATTTATGAAAACTGCAAAGTATCAATGTGTCCATCAGTTTGTAAATGGAAAAAAGCAAATTGTGATACATCTGTAAAATAGAATATTCTTCATCAGTAAATGTAAAAGAAACATAAAAATATATAAATGAATCATAAATGCAAATTGATAAACCAAAGAAACTAATATGGAAGGGTTACATACTGTATAATTCCATTAATGTGACATTCCAAAAAAGCAAAACTGAAGATAGTTAAAAGTACAGTAGTTGCCACGTGCTGGAGGGGTAGTTAAATAGGTGAAGAATAGGGATTTTCTTAGATTGTTGAAAGTATTCAGTACAATACTGTAATGGTGGATATATAACACTATGCATTGATCAAAAACAGTGGAAATTAATGACGCTAAGAATACCTGTTTATATTCAAATTAAGAAAGCCATTTAAGAAGCTGTTGGATCAGAAATTGGAATGAAGACTGTGACAAAAAAAAAAAAAAAAAAAACCTGACTGCATTAAAAATTGTGAAAAACAACCTCAGTGAAGGTGGTAGTGGGACAATATACTTATGTAAGTGCTTTGGAAATGAGTTGTTGTTGTTCAGTCGCTAAGTTGTGTCCGGCTCTTTGTGACACCACAAACTGCACCATACCAGGCTTACCTGTCCCTCATTATATCCCTGTTGTTCAAACTCATGTCCATTGAGTCAGTGAAGCCATCCAAGCATCTCATTCTCTGTCGCCCCCTTCTTTTGCCCTCAGTCTTTCCCAGCATCAAGGTCTTTACCAATGAGCTAGCTCTTCACCTCAGGTGGCAAAATATTGGAGCCTCAGCTTCAGCATTAGTCCTTCCAATGAATATTCAGGGTTGATTTCCTTTAGGATTGACTTGTTTGATCTCCTGCAGTCCAATGGACTCTCAAGGCTCTTCTCCAGCACCACAGTTTGAAAGCATCAGTTCTTCAGTGCTCAACCTTCTTTATGATCCAACTCTCATATCCATTTATAACTAGTGGATAAATCATAGCTTTGATTATATGAACCTTTGTTGGCAAGGTGATGTCTCCACTTTCTAACACTCTCTAGGTTTTCCATAGAGAAATCTCTTTTCTTCCAAGGAGCAAGTGTGTTTTAATTTCGTGGTTTCAGTCACTGCCCACAGTGATTTTGGAAACCAAGAAAATAATATGTCACTGTTTTTACTTTTCCCCCATCTATTTGCCATGAAAGAATGGGGCCAGATGCTATGATCTTAGTTTTTTTAATGTGGAGTTTTAGGCCAGCTTTTTCACTCTCCTCTTTCACATTCCTCAAGAGGATCTTTGGTTCCTCTTTGCTTTCTTGTCATTAAAATGGTATCATCTGCTTATCTGAAGTGTTGATATTTCTCCCAATAATCTTATTTCCCGCTTGTGATTCAAAGAGCCCAGCATTTCTCATGACGTCCTCTGCATGTAAGTTAAATGATCAGGGTGGCAATACAGCTTTGATATATTTCTTTCCCAATTTGGAACCAGTCCATTTTCCCATGTCCAGTTCTAACTGTTGCTTCTTGTCCATATGGAAGTTTTCAGTTCACATACTGTTGAAGCCTAATGAAGGATTTTGAGTATTACCTTGTAAGCATGTGAAATGTGTGAAATTATGAGGTAGACTGAACATTCTTTGACATTGCCCTTCTTTGGGATTGGAATGAAAACTGACATTTTCCAGTCCTGTAGCCAGTGCCTGTTAACTCCAGGTATTTCTAGGCTTTCTACTTTTGCAATGCGGTCCCCTATGATGAAAAGATCATCTTTTTTTGTTTGTTTGTTTTGCAGTTGGTGCTAGAAAGTCTTGTGGCTCTTCATGGAACTGTTTAGTTTCTTCGACATTAGCAGTTGGGACATAGATTTGGATTACTGTAATGTTGAATGGTTTTCCTTGGAAATGAACTGAAATCACTCTGTCACTTTTGAGACTGTACCCAAGGACTCCAGTTTGGACTCTTTTATTGATTATGAGGGCTGCTCCGTTTCTTCCAATTGATTCTTTCCCAACGTAGTAGATATAATAATCTTGTGAATTAAATTTGTCTGTTCCTATCCATTTTAATTTACTGATTCGGAGAAGTGGGACTACCAGACCACCTGACCTGCCTCTTGAGAAACCTGTATGCAGGTCAGGAAGCAAGTCAGAAGTAGACATGGAACAACAGACTGGTTCAAAATAGGAAAAGGAGTACATCAAGGCTCTGTATTGTCACCCTGCTTATTTAACTTCTATGCAGAGTACATCATGAGAAACGCTGGACTGGAAAAAGCACAAGCTGGAATCAAGATTGCCAGGAGAAATATCAATAACCTCAGATATGCAGATGACACCACCCTTATGGCAGAAAGTGAAGAGGAACTAAAAAGCCTCTTGATGAAAGTGAAAGAGGAGAGTGAAACAGTTGGCTTAAAGCTCAACATTCAGAAAATGAAGATCATGGCATCTGGGCCCATCATTTCATGGGAAATAGATGGGGAAACAGTGAAAACAGTGTCAGACTTTATTTTGGGGGCTCCAAAATCACTTCAGATTGTGATTGCAGCCATGAAATTAAAAGACACTTGCTCCTTGGAAGGAAAGTTATGACCAACCTAGATAGCATATTCAAAGGCAGAAATATCATTTTGCCAACTAATGTCCATCTAGTCAGGGCTATGGTTTTTCCTGTGGTCATGTATGGATATGAGAGTTGGACTGTGAAGGAGGCTGAGCACCAAAGAATTGATGATTTTGAACTGTGGTGTTGGAGAAGACTCTTGAGAGTCCCTTGGACTGCAAGGAGATCCAAGCAGTCCATTCTGAAGGTGATCAACCCTGGGATTTCTTTGGAAGGAATGATGCTAAAGCTGAAACTCCAGTACTTTGGCCACCTCATGGGAAGAGCTGACTCATTGGAAAAGACTCTGATGCTGGGAGGGATTGGGGGCAGGAGGAGAAGGGGACGACAAAGGATGAGATGGCTGGAGGGCATCATGGACTCGATGGACGTGAGTCTTAGTGAACTACAGGAGTTGGTGATGGACAGGGAGGCCTGGCGTGCTGCAATTCATGGGGTCACAAACAGTTGGACACGACTGAGTGATTGAACTGAACTGAAGATGTCGATGTTCCCTCTTGCCATCTCCCTGCTTGACCACTTACAGTTTAACTTGATTCATAGACCTAAAATTCCAGGTTCCAATGTTGTATTATTCTTTAAGCACTGAACTTTACTTTCAGCACCAGACACATCCAAAACTCAGCAACATTTCTGCTTTAACTGAACCTCTTCATTATTTATAAACTCGTTCCTCTGCTCTTCCCTACCAGCCTATTGGACTCCTACTGACCTGGAGGGGTCTCATCTTCTGGTGTCATATCTCTTGGCTTTTCATTGTGTTCATGGGGTTCTCAAGGCAAGAATGCTGATGTGGTTTGCCATTCCCTTCTCTAGCAGACCAAATTTTGTCAGGCCCTGACTAACAAAGACATGATCTTCAGCCTCTCCACATAGCTGACAGCATGTACAGTGCCCTGGTTTTCCCAGTGCATAACCCTCATTGAGAGTGTAAACCTTCACCAGCTTCTGGGTGTTGATCAATGTACTGCCTTTGGGCAGGGAAAAGACCCTGCTGAAGTCCCAGAAAGGTGTTCTAGGGAAGACTCAAGCTGTGGTTAGAAGACACTCAGAAGCAGAGGGCTCCCCCACTTCTCTGCTGCTGCTGCTGGCTGTCGTGGGACCAATCTGCCACCTCAAATATATCAAATAACTCAATGAAGGTGTAGTGGGAAAGTGTTCTTATGTAGGTGATTTTGGAAATGAGTGGATACATAAAAGTAAAGCTAAAAGGAACCATGCATATCACAGTCCTCTTTTGGGTAGAGTGTTTCTCATGTAGAACTGATTAACAGTTCTGAAACCACTCACTTCAGGTATATAGTATGATGAACAATTATGTAAAAGAGCAGTAGATGGTGGGATCCATACTTCTCACTGTTGAAGTTATACAGTAGATAGAAATAAGGGAAGGCTAGAAGTATCCATGTATTAACAGATTAGAGCTGGAGACATCAGTATAAATCCATGAACACCTAAATATAAAAGCATACGCCTCAATGGTAAAGAATACACTTGCCAGTTCAGGAGCTAATGGAGATGCAGGTTTGATCTCTGGGTGGGAAAATTCCTCTAGAGAAAATGGCAAACCATTTTGGTATTCTTGTTAACATAATCCCGTGGACAGAGGAGTTGGACAGGCTATGGTCCATAAGGTTACAAAGAGTAAGACACGATTGAGCATGTATGCATGACAACATATAAAAATAGGTAGTCAAATATAGAAATATGGCTATAGGCACAGGTTAGTATATGCACATATATTACCCTGTGCTGTCACCTGAAATGGATCAGAAGCAAGAAGATCTTAGTAGTACAAGCATGCTTAGCTTCCAGAGTTTTATCTTCAATTAAAGGAACTATGGTCTTTGAAGTAATGGTTATTTCTAGGACAAGAGCATAAATAACAAAACAAGCCTGGAGCATCTTATAATACCAGAAATTAAAAAATGATTTTAAAATAAGAATAAATGATGGAGTATATCAAAGGGACACAGGAACCGACTGAAAAAGCTCCCAGTGTTAAAGTCGAATTATGTTATATTCAAACATATCCAAGACATAACATTTTACATGAAAAGCTGAGATAAAATAAATTTATTGTGGAAAAGTAAGACAAAACTGGTGCAATCAAAACATATAATGAAGTTCTATATACTTGAAAAAAGGACATTTAGGTTGAAGTGAAGGCAATCTGAATAAAGCATGTATTTAGTTCATAATTATGTATCATATTGTCTCATTATTTGTGAAGAAAGTACAATACTAATGTAAGATTTAAATAATAAATGCAACGAAGTGTGGGATATATGTAAACTTCATGCTATCTTCACAATTTGCATTTAAAGCTAAAGTTTCCTAAAATAGACCATTTATTTAAAAGCATCTATATGTGAGTAGTACACACATACATACAGAACCAGTATAGAATATGGATTTGAATATAGATCTTCCTTACCTTATGATGAGGTTACATCTCCTAAACCCATCACAAGTTTAAAATGTCATAAGTCTAGACAGATATAATCTTGAAAGATTTCCCCAAAACAAATCTAAGCAACCCAGGTTTCTGGCTGTAGCATTTGTACTTTTGAACTCTGCGTTTTTGGTATATTCACAGTAATGACACACTGTGCAATGTCTTCTCTGTGAGGAATGAAGCATGCTATAAATTCAAGAGTCATAGACTTCCCTGATGGCTCAGATGGTAAAGCGTCTGTCTACAAAGCGGGAGACCTGGGTTCGAGCCCTGGGTTGGGAAGACCCCCTGGAGAAGGAAATGGCAATACACTCCAGGACTGTTGCCTAGAAAATCCCATGGACAGAGGAGCCTGGTAGGCTACAGTTCATGAGGTCACAAAGAGTCAGACACGACTGAGCGACTTCACTTCACTTCACTTCACTTCACTTCATGTTTTAAGGTTGGACGCAACACACACACCTCTGTCCATTGTGATACATTCTATGTTTCATATAGTCTTTGACTTCCAACAGGGTTATATCCTTAAACTCATCTCAAGTTGAAGATATTGTAAGCCAAAAGTGCCTTTAAGATACCTAACCTGCCAAACATCGTAGCTTAGCCTAGCCTACCTGAACTGTGCTCATAACACTTACATTGGCCTACAGTTGGGCAAAGTCCTCTAACACAAAGCCAACTTTTTAATAATCTCAAACATCTTTATGTAATGTATTGAAAACTGCATCGAATGTGAAGACCAGAATGGTTTCTTGTTTGGGTACAGAATGGTTGTAAGTGTATCAGTTGTTTACCCTCATGATCCTGTGGCTGACTGGAACTGTGGCAAACTGCTGCTTATCATCGAAATTTGCTCAGTCCTGTCCATCTCTTTGCAATCCCATGGACTATACAGTCTTTGGAATTCTCTAGGCCAGAATATTGGAGTGGGTAGCCTTTCCTTTCTCTAGGGAATCTTCCCAACCCAGGGATTGACCCAGGTTTCCCACATTGCAGGTGGATTCTTTACCAGCTGAGTCACAAGGGAAGTTCAAGAATACTGGAGTGGGTGGCCTATCCCTTCTCCAGGGAATCTTCCTGACCCAGGAATTGAACCGAGGTCTCCTGCATTGCAGACATATTTTTTTTTTTTTGCCATCTGAGTTATCAGGGAAGCCTGCTGCTTATCATTAGCCTTGAAAAAGATCAAAATTCAAAATGTGAACACAGCTTCTTCTGAATGAGTATCACACCATCATAAAGTTGGAAATATCACATAAGTTGAACCATCATAATCTGGACTCTCTGTGCTTTCAAACATTGGACTCTCTGTGCTTTCAAACATTAAATAAAGACATTATTCAGTACATTTTCTGATTCTTTTTTTTTTCAAGATTTTTGTTTGTTTGTTTAATTAATTTATTTATTTTTACTTTACAATATTGTATTGGCTTTGCCATACATTGACATGATTCCACCATGGGTATACATGTGTTCTCATCTTTAACTCCCCTCCCACTTCTCTCACCATCTCATCCCGCTGGGTCATCCCAGTGTACCAGCCCTGAGCACCCTGTATCATGCATTGAACCTGGACTGGCGATTCGTTTCACATGTGATAATTAACATGTTTCAATGCCATTCTCCCAACATCATCCCACCCTCGCCTTCTCCCAGAGTCCAAAAGACTGTTCTATACATCTGTTTCTTTTGATTTCTCACATACAGGGTTATCATTACCATCTTTCTTGAAAAATTTTGGCAAAAAGAACCGTTTGACTCCACATGGATATATGTCGCTCTATTTCATTCATTTTAAATGAATGTAATTATAATTTATTTTTATCTATCAATTTATTTTTCCAAAATGGCACACACCCCCTCCAGTATTCTTGCCTGGAAAATTCCATGGGCAGAGGAGCCTGGCAGGCTACAGTCAGTGGAGTTGCAGAGTCACAACTGAGTGACTGAGCATTCCATGTTGCTTTTAAATTTTTGCTATGCCTAATTGTGAAGCTATGAACAGTTAGGTATACCTTCTTTTGACAGGAGAAAGATTATTTCTAACATGCATAGCTACACATGACATTCATGTGTAATAGGGACTATCCCTAAGTAGATATTACTAAATTGCACTTCAGTGTATGCTTTCCCTAGAGGTATATGATTGTTATTATTTCTTAAAATAAGAATAATTAGAATTAGAATAAGCTGAAGTTAAAATTATCAGATTTTTAAAAATAGTCATTTGAATGAATGTAACATAGAATGTCTCTTTCTTATTAGTGAGATGGATTGCTTATTCATATATGCTGTATTTTTGTCATATTTGTATATTTAACATTTATGTATTCTGGATTCTAATACTCATCAGTTACATATGCTGTGAATATATCTGTTGATTTTATTTTCATATTATTTACACTGTTTCTGTGTTACTTTGGGGTTGGTAAGAAAAATTTCCTTAGAACAATATTATTAAGTGTGAAGAATTCAGTCTACCTAGGATTTGGCTGGTATGATTAGTAATCAATCCCTCTTTTAATTAATATGGACCATTGTTTGCATACCTTTATTCTTATGGACTAGTATTTCTTCACTGGTTTATAGCTTTGCATAAATTAATATCTCATACATATATGGATTTATTTTTGAATCTTCTTCAATGTTTCATTGGCATCCTTGCCTATTTTGAAGTAAAATATCTACATTAGAGGTAGGTGATACCAAACTTGGAATTGTGGCTCTATTAACTGAATGTATTATATGATCTTTAGAACCTTCATTATCTGCTAAATGGTGAAGGTAGTAGTGTATTTATATTTTAAAAGTAATTAAAGTGAATATATATTAATAGAAAAACCTAATTTAGGTTTTTCTACATCACTAGCTATTCAGTGTGATGTTTCCTCTTAACACATTAGTCTTAGTATTCATGGTTTGACTCTTATTTCCTTCTCTTTTATATACATATTGAGATTTGTAGATAATAATTTGCAAGGGAACTCTCAAAACTTAAAATACACAAAGATGAGCAAAGCCTCTATGCTTAGTGATTTTGATCCAGGACTATTTTCTCATGCTTCTCAGATAACTTTAATATGTCGAAAGAGTTAAAACAATTACTAAGGAACTAAAAGAGCTTGAAAAAGGTAAAGAGAAACACTATTACCTGAAAACTGACACAGAGATTTAAAGATTAAATGAACAAATATGTAAAGTCATGCTCAAAAAGGCAGCATGGCAGTGGGAGACAGATTCAGGAAAAATAATCAATTTGAATTTTTCATTTTTTTTCCCTTGTGATGTACATTTTATCTTGTATATAATATGCAGTCATGTGATTAATAGGAAATTTAAGTAATTTTATCTTCTTCATATGTTAAACATTTTACCATTATATATGACCTTCTTCAGCTCTACATTTAACACTAAACTGCTGTGTCTATTTTTTTTAATCTATATTGTCTGATGTTTGTATAGTAACACTAGTTTAACTTTGATAATGTTGCTGGTACAGGCAAGAACAATTATCCCCACCCTTTTCCTGACCACCCCACACATATCATGCATCATTAGCAGTTTTGCAGTGTATTAAAAATATTCTTGAATTATTTCCCCTCTACTCTGCATTTCTAGAGAATTATTGTTTATTTTTATTAATAATAATAATTTCAGAAGCCTAGATGCCTCTAACAGCCAGGAAACATGATTTTGCCAGTTAAGCTACCCATTTACAGACAGCTATTAATTTCCCATGGTACCTTGCACTCTAGTATGGCAATACTGTTGTTTTATGTCAGAAATTTTGTTACATAATAATGTTGAAATGGCCGAAGGGAATCTTTTGTAGTAGTTTAATTCCCTCATATGGGAGGAAACAACAAAATAAATCAACAAAGCCAATGTGTACTAAAGCAAGTGCAAACAGCCCTTATAAATGATAAAAATATTGACATTGGATTTAAAGCTACTTATCTTTATAATGACTTTTCTTATAGGAATTCTAACACCTCCTGGTTGAACCTGAATAGTAACAAAGTCATCCTTGAACAAAATTTCTTTTATTGGCATTTATGCCTATGATTTAGTAAGGGTCTTAGTTTTTTGTGTATTTTTATATGTAAAATTTTTTCTGAAAAATTTTCCTGTTTTACATGAAATTATTTAGTATTACTAAAGGAATCACTATCATATGTCTCATAAAAAGATTTATTGAAGCTATAGTTTTCATTCCCAATATTGTTTGCACTATTACAATTGTGACTTATTTCAAAAGCTAGAGTACATCCATGTTTATTTTTATACTTACCAGTTATAATTGTTGGAGTGCACATTTTACTTTAATTTTAAATTTTTATTCGAGTGGAATTGATTTATAATTTTGTGTTAGTCTCATGTGTATAGCAAATTGAATCAGTTATACATATATACAGATCCATTCTTTTCCAGAATCTTTTCCCATATAAGTTATTGTAGAATATTGAGTAGAGTTCTCTGTACTTTGCAGTATCTTCCCTGGTGGCTTAGTCAGTAAACAGTCTGCCTGCAATGTAGGATATGTGGGTTCAATTCCTGGGTTGGGAAGATCTCCTGGAGAAGGAAATGGCAACCCACTCCAATATTCTTGCCTAGAGAATTGATCCTTATTATTATCTATTTTATATATAGTAGTGTGTGTGTGTGTGTGTGTGTGTGTGTGTGTGTGTGTGTGTGTATGTGAAGTTCCTTCAGATGTGTCTGAATCTTTGTGACCCTATGGACTGTAGTCCACCAGGCTCCTCTGTCCATGGAATTCTCCAGGCAAGAATCCTGGAATGGATTACCATGCCTTCCTCCAGGGGATCTTTCTGACCCAGGGAATGAACCTACATCTCTTATGTCTCCAGCCCTGGCAGGTGGGTTCTTTACCACAAGTGTCACCTGGGAAGCTGTGTATAGTAATGTGTACGTGTTAATCTCAATTTCCTAATTTATAACATCCCTCCACCATGTTTCCCCTTTGATAACCATAAATTTGACTTCCACAAAGATCAGATTATGTACATGCTTATTTTTATACTCATCAGTCATAATTTGTTGAAATGCACATGCTACTTTAAATAAATGCGTTTCATCTCCCAGAGGTGACTAAAAATTTTGCGTGTAAATCAGAACACCATGTGCTAACTGAGTCCTTGTGTCCATATTTGAAAACTAGAAGCAAGTTTTCCATGTAGATGTTTTTCAACATATGTATGCATATATTATGTTCCTCAAATATACACATGGCTTTCTTCCTCACTCATATATCATCTTAAGACTGACTCACTCAGTGTCAAATAATTCACAACTTAGTTTCATGCTGCTGTTGCTACTGCTGCTAAATCACTTCCCTGTGTGGCCCATAGACAGCAGCCCACCAGGCTTCCCCATCCCTGGGATTCTCCAGGCAAGAACACTGGAGTGGGTTGCCATTTCCTTCTTCAATGCATGAAAGTGAAAATTGAAAGTAAAGTCGCTCAGTCATGTCTGACTTAGTAACCCCATGGACTGCAGCCTACCAGGCTGCTCCATCCATGGGATTTTCCAGGCAAGAGTACTGTAGTGGGGTGCCATTGCCTTTCATGGACATCCGTAAACTTACTTCAATTAATTTACCACTTGATCAACATTTCTTAGATTTTTAGCAAAGGCCTTATTTCATTATGCTTTGACTGTATATTCTATAACATGTGAGAGGTGATGGATTGTGAGAAGTTAAGATGATATTTTCAATTCTCAATCCTATTCTGTAAAAATTGTATTCCTTAATATATGTTATAGGCTTTATATTATTTCCCATATTTGAACTAATTTCTACTCCCATATAAATATTTCTGATCTTCAGGTCAGTAGTCTGAGATAGTAGATATGGTAAGTTAGTGAAATCCATACTATATTCTAAATAAATGTAATTATAATATATTTTCTAGGTATCTGCCATAACTAGCTTGGATGTTAGTTAGAACCACAGTTTGCCCATATATGTCACAGAAATAGTTATTTTGGAAATTTCCAATACTGAAAAAATAAGGTCTTTACTTAGGATGGACTTCCCTGGTGGCTCAGAGGATAACGCGTATGCCTTTATTACAGGAGACTTGGGTTCAATCCCTGGGTCAGGAAGATCCCCTGAGAAGGAAATGGCAACCCACTTCCAGTATTCTTGCCTGGAGAATCTCATGGACAGAGGAGCCTGGTGGCTACAGTCCATGGGGTCGTAAAAAGTCGGACACGACTGAGCGACTTAACTAACTAACTTACTTACCTAGGATGCTCTACATTTCTCACAGATACTGAAACCAGTCATTATATGCTTGTTATTTCCTCTCTTTATGCATCCGTTGAATAAAATATATGTCCCCAGAAGTCAGATTTCTCTTTATAATAATCTTTTGCCAACAAAGTAACATTGTACTTCATTTTTTGTCAATCTATGACATCCATTTTGGAGAAGGTGATGGCACCCCACTCCAATACTCTTGCCTAGAAAATCCCATGGAGAGAGGAGCCTGGTGGGCTGCGGTCCATGGGGTCGCGAAGAGTCAGACACAACTGAGCGACTTCCCTTTCACTTTTCACTTTCATGCACTGGGAAAGGAAATGGCAACCCACTCCAGTGTTCTTGCCTGGAGAATCCCAGGGATGGGGGAGCCTGGTGGGCTGCCATCTATGGGGTTACACAGAGTTGGACACGACTGAAGTGACTTAGCAGCAGCAGCAGCATGACATCCATTTAGACATTCAGCAATTCTTTTAGTAAACACATATCAAGTGTAAACTGTGTGCATAAAATTTTCACATATATATTACAGATAAACTTAGTATTTCTACCCAACATTTACTAACACATGCCAAGTGGGATGAAAAATTATACAAATAATTGCAATATAGAGGCAAAAATTTTCAAATGCTTTCACCTTTGTGTAAGAACATTGATGGTTTGGAGGTAAAGCTTGTACTAAATAATAGGATTCATAAAACATAGAATATATAGAATTAACACACAAATGCAAAAAAGATTTCCCATGTTGCACAGTGGTAAAGAATCTACCAGCCAATGCAGAGACTCAAGAGACAGAGATTCAGTCCCCGGGTCAGTTAAGAGCCCCTGAAAAGAAAATGGCCACCTGCTCCAGTATTCTTGCCTGGAAAATTCCATGGGCAGAAGAGCCTGGTAGGCTCCCATTCACAGAGTAACAAAGAGTTGGACATGACTGAGCAACTGAGCATGCACATATAAATGCACCTTGCGAACAATTGAAAATAAGTGTAAATATTAAATTATAAGTATTCATACATATTTAAGAGTCTGCATTGCAGGAAGATTCTTTATCAGTTAAGCCACCAGGGAAGCCCAAGAATACTGGAGTGGGTAGCCTACCTCTTCTCCAGCGGATCTTCCAGGAATTGACCAGGGTCTCCTGCATTGCAGACAGCTTCTTTACCAGCTGAGCTACCAGGGAAGCCCAAGAACTAGTTATTATGCCCTAAGGAATTATATCTCTGTTGCAACAGTCTCTTGATTTAGACCATTATCAAAGAAACTGTGGTCCAAGACTTAGCTTGCAAGTAGAGCAAAATCCAAAACTCTTCAGAGTTCTTGATAGACCATTTGACTTTATGTATAAGACCAGACAGATGGAAACTCAGACTTGAGGTTTACCGACTACACCTGTAAGTGCCACTTGTTATAAATTTCCCATTTTGATATGTCTTTTTCAGTGTATGATGATTATTAGGATAACAGTTTATGCTTTTTAATGCTTAATATTCTCTGTAAGTGTGTCCCATTTAGCAACACATTTACATGTCAAGAGAAGTCTATGGATTAGGAATTATATCTGTTTTACAAATGAAAGACTGAACTATCAAATGAGTTCTTCAAGGTCACATAGTCAAATTAGAGCAAGGTTTTGAATCCAGGGATTGACTAATATTTCTTCAATACATACAATCACCAACATTCTTCTTAGAGTGGTTCTGGTTCAATAGATTGATCTTTTCAGCATTTGCCTTTGTCTCCAGGACTTCATCATAAATTGAATTGGGGACTATGAATACCTAGAGCACTAATCACCTAGGAGTTAATGTTGGGGAATTAATATCTGACTTGTTAAAGTCTGGAGGACAGAGACAGAGTTTTATTTTTTAAATTAGTAACTGCAACATAACAACAACAACCTGACATGCACTTATTTTTCAATGTATGTCTGTGTTTAAAGGAAGACTAAAAATGGAAGAATAAAAGGAAGGGAGGAAAGGCAGAAAGAAGGGCAGAAAAGAAGAAAGGAAGGAAGAGAGGCTGGGAAAGAGGAAGGTGGAGACAAGGAAGGAGGAAAATCAATGTTATTTATTAGTAAAAGTTGTACAGAATAAAGTCTAAGTGTAAAATACAATTGTTTTCATTTTGAAAGTATTCATAGCTTTCCAAAGAAATTGTGACTATTTGCCTATTTGGGTGAATAAGTTTATGCATTGATATTTAAGAATGTAAGAATAAGTAATAGAAATCTAACTACTGAATAA
The DNA here is from genome assembly GCA_917880005.1 of Nanger dama. Lineage (NCBI taxonomy): Eukaryota > Metazoa > Chordata > Mammalia > Artiodactyla > Bovidae > Nanger > Nanger dama. The sequence goes on along the minus strand of CAKJTW010000025.1, from coordinate 18,860,565 downwards.
TGATTTTTTTGTGAAACTTAACCACTTTCATTTTTAAAAATGATTTTTAAGAAACTAATACACAATCACTAAATATATCAAACACTGTACAATGATGAATAAAAGAAGTAATACAGTGAAAGACTCCACATAATTCTAGAGTAGTCAGCCTTCCACTGATGTACCTGGTGAACTTAGTGCTTCAATGATATATTTGGGGAAAGGTATTTTAAAATAGATAGACTTCATATATATGTGTGCCATAATTTAATAGAACTGTTATGTGGGTTTTTTTTCCTCTGAGTGATGGTGTATAATGTTAAGACAATTCTAAAAGATCAAGAAATTTGGGGAGTTTATTAGTAATTTACTATTTAGAGACAATGAATTTTTCCAGACTAGAATGAGCACAAAGGAAGACGGTGACAGCAAATTTTTAGGTTTTCTAAAACAAAGCCCCAGGATATAAAGACTAAATCTGTTTCTCATGAATATACTCATCTCACCTGCCCATGCCTTTTAGCTTTTCCTTCACCCTACATCAAGCAGATGTTGAAAGTACTGTGGAAATTTTCTCCTTTTATTAAGCAATAAATTTTTGTCAATGTTTCACTGGGATAAAAGTAAATTTTGTCATAATAATATAAAAATAGATGCAAGTTCATTTGGTATTAATGTAATAATTTACATATGCACGCTGTAGGATGAAGACATGCAGACTCTTAGGATACTGAAATTTTAGAACACAATTGATCAATATGAATTCAAAGAGGCTCAGCTCAGCTGTTGACAGAGGTACAGTGAGGAACACGTGATTCACTATATCAGAACGAGTTATGGCAACTCAAATTGGAGGCTGATCTGAATTGAAAAGAGTACTTCAGACCAAGAGATAGAAATGTAGGTTGAAAAAAATGATATGGAGCAATTACTGACCCCTGATCCCATCAAATCTTCTGAGTTGACAGGAAAAGTTTCTGACAAGAAGTAAGGCTCTGGGTTTGTGTTTTGCTTACATAACTGAACTCGGATTTTCTTCTAAAAAGAAATATTAACAGCCAACTTAAAATAGAGCATATTATGAATATTGGACTTCATTTAAGAATCTTCCCTACTAGATATTTAACTTAATTTTGTATATTTGAGAATGCTTTATGTTATTTTGTCATAATTTTTAGTGAAGGAAATTTGTTTTTATGACAAATTTTTCTGTGATCAAGCAAATACTACAAAATAAAAGCTACACAAACATCACTCATTTTTAAAAATAAAATATTGTCTAAAATTAGACAGAATTTCCTCAAAAAAAAAAAAAAAAAAAGCTGTAGAGGCAGTGTCATTTACCAGGGCATACATATACAAAGAGTAGGGACAAGTTTGGAAATGAAGAGTATATTACATAAAGATGCAATGTATAAAATTGGATTCTAGTGAGCCTAGGCAATAAAGATTGAAATAATTTTGGTGAAGTGCTTACTTTTACTTTAAGTAATGAGAAATGCAAAGTTTCTTAAAGTATTTTAATGCATGCTGTGTATATATATGGGCTTCCCTGGTGGCTCAGAGGTTAAAGCGTCTGCCTCCGACGCAGGAGACCCGGGTTCGAACCCTGGGTCAGGAAGATCCCCTGGAGAAGGAAATGGTAACCCACTCCAGTATTCTTGCCTAGAGAATCCCATGGACAGAGAAGCCTGTTGGCTAAGTCCAGGCCCGCAAAGAGTCAGACATGACTGAGCGACTTCACTTCATTTCACTGTATACATATGTATATATATATATATATATATATATACATGTACGTGCATACATATATAATACCTGTATATAATTAATTTTAAATGTATACAATTCCATTCCCTCCTAGAATGTAGAAAGATGAAAATAATATTTCAATAACTCTAGAAATAAGAGGGAGATAAGACACATAATTAACTAAAGGAATATTTTTTCTTAATCCTTTCAGAAAACTGAGGCTGCAAGGTAAGAATAGCATAAAGTCCAAGAAAAGACAGCATCCCTTGCCCATCAAAAAGACCTAGGGTACTTGGACTGTCTAGCCTGTCACAAAGCATGGCAAGGGATTGAAGCTGCAATACAAAAAGGTTGGAAGACATCAGCTTAAAGTTCAGCCAACTGCTAAAGACAGATTTTGGGCTAAAGTAGTAGTATATACAACCCCGGAGAGGCCTTGGTGTAAGAGGGCTCAGCTACTCGTATGGAATACCATGAATTTCTAATCAGGTGCTTTTTAATTCTGATTTCCTAGGTGTGTACGCCCAGCAGTGGGATTACTGGATCATAAGACAGTTCCACTGCCAGTTTGTTTTTTGTTGTTTTTTTTTTTACCTTTTTTTTAATTAAATTTATTTATTTTTTAATTACAATACTGTATTTGTTTTGCCGTATCATCACGAATCAGCCATGGTGAACACTCACCCAATGCCGAGCCCCTCCCACCTCCCACCCCCATCCTCTACCTGAATCATCCTGTGCATCAGCCCCATGCTCCTGCATCCTACACCAACATAGATTAGCACTTCGTTTCTTACAGGAAAATACACATGCTTCACTGACATTCCCCAAACCATCTCACCTTTCCCTCTCCTCAGGTCCAAGTCCCTCTATACCTCTGTGTCTCTTGTTGTCTCACATATGGGTCATCGTTACTGTCTTCTAAATTCCATATATATGTGTCAGTATACTGTGTTGGTGTTTTTCTTTCTGGCTTACTTCACTCTGTATAATCGGTTCCACTTTCATCCATCTCATTAGAACTGAGTCAAATTTATTCTTTTTAAGGGCTGAGTAGTATTCCATAGTGTATATGAACCACAGCTTTCTTATCCATTCATCTGCTGATGGACATCTGGGTTGCTTCCATGTCCTGGCTATTATAAACGCGCTGCAATGAACATTGGGGTACATGTGTCTCTTTCACTTCTGGTTTCCTCAGTGTGTATGCCCAGCAGTGGGATTGCTGGGTCGTGGCAGTTCTATTTGCAATTTTAAGGAATCTCCACACTGTGAATCTCCACGTTCTCCATAGCGGCTATACTAGTTTTCATTAACACCAACAGTGTAAGAGGGCTCCCTTTCTCCGCATCCTCTCCAGCATTTATTGTTTATAGACTTTTGATAGCAGCCATTCTGACCAGCATGAGATAGTACCTCATTGTGGTTTTGATTTGCATTTCTCTGATAATGAGTGATGTTGAGCATCTTTTCATATGTTTGTTAGCCTTCTGTATGTCTTCTTTGGAGAAATGTCTGTTTAGTTCTTTGGCCCTTCTTCTTCTTTTTTTTTTTTTTTTGATTGGGTAGTTTATTTTTCTGGTATTAAGTGCATGAGCTGCTTGTATATTTTTGAGATTAATTCTTTGTTAGTTGCTTCATTTGCTATTATTTTTTCCCATTCTGAAGGCTGTCTTTTCACCCTGCTTATAGTTTCTTTTCTTAGATGATAACGATGACCCTATATGTGAGACAGCAAAAGAGACACAGGTGTAAAGAACAGATTTTGGACTCTGTGGGAGAAGGTAACGGTGGGATGATTTAAGAGAATAGCACTGAAACATGTATATTACTATATGTGAAATAGATTGCCAGTCAGGTTTGATGCATGAGACAGGGCACTCAGGGCTGGTGCACTGGGATGATCCTGAGGGATGGGAGGGAGAGGGAGATGGGGGTGGGGTTCAGGATGGAGAACACATGCAAACCCATGGCTGATTCATGTGAATGTATAGCAAAAACCACTACAAGATTGTAAAGTAATTAGCATCCAATTAAAATAAATTAATTAATTAAGAAAAAAAGCATGTGGGAGGTGTAAGAGAACAGAGAGAGCCCCTTTTCCTAGTGCAGGTATTGTAGAAGGTAGGATGCATCCTGGAAAATAAAAGGCAAAACCTTGCAACTCTTCCCAAATCTTTCTCAAAGCCTGAAGCCTCTTGGGGAGGGATAGAAAGATGAGTTTTCCTGGAAGCAAAGACATGTGACTGCTAAAGGAAGATTAAAAAAAAAAAAAGCTGTATTACATCTAAGGAAAGGATAGGAAACAGACTTGGCATTAGGCAGCTATTATTACAGGTCTCTTATCACTGGAAGAAGGTGGTGGTGGGGACTTTATCACAAGACTCACTAGAGATATAAGGCAGAGCCTCACTGACTTGGAACAGAGGGACAAGAATTCTGAGAAAGCTACAGCCCTAGGACACAATTACCCAGAGCTCCTTAACTACAGGGACAACAGGGAACAAGCTAAAATAAGACACACATACCACAGCTGTGCCTAGCAAGCACCAACTAACAAGCACAAATAGTCTACCATGAGGCGAGGGAGAAGAGCATGGAGAGAGACATCCTTCATGAGGTGCAAGCTTAAAGAATCAGCTGAAACTTAAGGGGGAAGCTCTCCTTTCACGGAATATCCACCTCTGGCCCATTGTTGCTCAGTCACTCAGTCGTGTCTGACTCTTTACCACCCCAAGGACTGCAGCACTCCAGGCCTCCTTGTTCTTCACCATCTCCCAGAGCCTTTTCAAACTCAAGTCCATTGAGTCGGTGACACTATCCAACCATCTCATCCTCTGTCGTCCCTTTCTCCTCCTGCCTTCATTCTTTCCCAGCATCAAGGTAGTTTCTAATGAGTCAGCTCTTCTCATTGGTGGCCAAAGTATTGGAATTTCAGTTTCAACATCAGTCCTTCCAAATAAATATTCTGGAATGATTTCCTTTAGGATTGACTGGTTTGATGTTTGGCATTTAGTTAAATTTTTGAGACATTATAAAAGATCCATATCTAGCAATCTAGAGAATCATTTTGAGAGATGATGGGCATTGGCTACACAATCTTTATAAAAACACACTATAATTAAGATGTGAAAGCATTTGAGGGGAACAGCTAACAACACATATGAACGTAAAGGCGATTTCAGAAAAGAAATGGAAAATAGAAGGAAGTATTAAATGAAATGCTGCCACTAAGCAGTGATGGTGGTCATCTCCTTTGAAAGGTATATTCAGTAGAATTAACAGTGCTGAAGCAAAAATTAAATAAATTGAATATAGTTCAATCACTAACCTGAAACATAAACAAAGAACAAAACAGAGGTGAAAGAGAACAGATAAATTAGTCAAATAGTGAAAAATACATCAGTTTGGAATTTCAGAAGCAGGAGGAGAGAAGAAAAATGTTTGAATTGATCACTGGTAAGCAAATTTAAAATATGATGAAATAAATCAAGCAATGAATACAAAAAGTGAAGGAAAGTAAAATAAAAATAAATACCTAAGACAGACACACTCATACACATATACACCCATGCACTCACCAATAAACACAAACAAATAATATTCAGAAAGCTGAAAGTCAGATGAAAGGAAGATCTTGAGGTCAGCCATATATCAAGAATCAGCAATATAAGAAAAATAACAATAACAGAAGAATTCTAATATGAAAACCTGAAAACAGGTACCCCAATGTCCATTGCAACACTGTTTGCAATAGCTAGGACACGGAAGCAACCTAGATGTCAATTGGCAGAAGAATGGATAAGAAAGTTGTGTTACATATACACAATGGAATATTACTCAGCTATAAAAAGAACAAATTTGAGTCAGTTCTAACGAGGTGGATGAAACTGGAGCCTACTATACAGAGTGAAGTCAGAAAGGAAAACACCAATACAGTATATTAATGCATATATATGGAATTTAGAAAGATGATAACAGTGACCCTATATGCAAGACAGCAAGAGAGACACAGATGTAAAAACAGATTTTTGGATTTTGTGGGAGAAGGTGAGGGTGGGATGATTTGAGAGAATAGCACTGAAACATGAATATTACTATATGTGAAATAAATGACCAGTCCAAGTTCAATGCATGAAACAGGGCACTCAAAGCCAGGTCACTGAAACAACCCAGAGGGATGGGATGGGGAAGGAAAAGGGAGGGCGATTTGGGATGGAGGGAAACGTGTACACCCATTGTTGATGCATGTCAATGTATGGCAAAAACCATTACAATATTTTAAATTAAAATAAATAAAAAAAGAAGACAATGGAGTTATCTTGAAGTATTGGGAGGTTTGGTTCTCAAAAGTTATACTTTTATATTGAATATAATTATCCTTCCAGCCACAAGCAATATAGAGGCTTTCAGACAAACAATAATTGAGAAAATAAATTGTTGCCAACATGAACTGTAACAAATGGTAAAGAAAATTTATACAGAAATTGTTAACAGAAAAAAAATTGTATTTATACAAATAAATGAGTAGTTCCAGAAATGGTAAAAGAAAAGTGAATACAAAGATTATTTATTATCTTAAACAAGATATAACATAGATCTTTGATTTATTATTATTTACAATTATCTACATATAAAGATAATTGACTGCCTAAAGCTAGAATGACCATGATTAATTATAGGTTTCTGCCATGTAAGTGAAAAATATAACAAAGGACACAAAGGAGGGGAAATAAACTAGAACTCCACTGTTGTAATATTCATATAATATGTGCAAAAATATATATTTGTGGATCCTCTGTGATAAGTTAAAGATACATGCTGTAAATCTGAGAGCAGTTAATAAAATAGACAATGAAGCATAACTAATAAATTTATAAAGAAGATAAAATTAAGTAATAAAAATGCATTTAATTTAAAATTAGGCAGAAAAGAGTTGACTAAAAGATAAAATGAAAAGAAACTAGCACGATTATATATTTATACATAAATCAATAATTGTATTAAGTGCCAATGTTCTAAGCATCCTCATAAAAAGACTGATTCTAAGGCTGATAATGAAAACAAGACACTCCTATATACTTTCTACAAGAATTTCATTTTAAATGTTACAGTAGATAAGCTAAAAGTAAAAGAGGACGGAAAATGCAGTAAAAACATTAATCAAAAGGAAACTGGAGAGGCTGTATTAATGTAGCTTCAGATCAAGGACTGTTAACCAGAAAGAGGAGGGATATTGCATAACTACTAAGGACTATATTCAGAAAAGAGACATAACATGCTGAATTGTTTACTGCATTTAAGAATAGAACTTCAAATTGCATAATGAACAACTTGAGAAATTTCTAGTAAATATCTTTCTATTTTGTGTTAGGTAACAATGAAAGAAGGAAAAACAACATCAAAACCATGCCCTTTTAGATAGGATCAGCAAAATGGATAGATGCATAGCCATAAAACTTCCTCGTTTGTAGGTACTAGAGTTTTACTTAAAATATACCAGGATGAACCTGATACAGAGTTGTGATTTAATATTTTCATATTTTTATGGAATATAGAATAGTACATTTTATTTTTTAAGTTGATTATTAAATCTATCATTAGATACTCTATGTGGAAGTTCTGAGCACCTTTCTTTTTAATAATTATTCTGCAAATTTCTGTTGATATTCTTCTAGTTGATCTGTTGTTAAACATTTCTTTCTATATATTCAAGATCTCATATTTATTATTATGTCTATATTGGTAAAGTATCAGTTATGATTATGTTTATACTAGAAAAAATAATAATTCCCATTTGCAATTTATGGAGTGGTAATCATCACTTGGACTTCCCTGATGACTCAGTGGTAAAGAACATTCTACCTACAACTCAAGAGATACAAGTTTAATCCCTGGGTTAAGAAGATCCCCTGAAGGAGGAAATAGCAATCCACCACGGTATTCTTGCCTGAAAAACTGCATGCACATGTTACAGTCTAAAGAGTTGCAAAGAGTCCAACATGACTAAGCAACTGAACATGCATGCATGCAGTCATTACTTAAAATAATAGATTATTGTGAAAGTGAAAGTGGAAGGCCCTCAGTCATGTCTAACTCTTTGTAATCTCATGGACTATAGCCTACAAGGCTCCTCTGTCCATGAGATTCTCCATGCAAGAATACTGGAATGGTTTGTTATTTCCTATTACTTCATTATAATTCTTTCTCCATATAGACTGGTTATAGTTTTCAAAAACTCTTATAGCAATGTCTGATTAGACTATATTCAGGGTATTCTAAAATAATCACTATTTCCTTGCTTTAATAATTTCAGAAATACAAAGGTTAAGAATGTGTACAAAGGTATCATTTTAAAAATATTAAATTTATTTTATACTTATTTAATTTTTAATTCTGAATAATAATTTAAATGAATAAGCATTATTATTTGGAACAATTTTAAGTTTATAGAGTAATGGATCAGAAAGTACAGAGAATTTTCATAAATGCCCTTATGTCCTTGCCTGCCTTCCACTATTTTAGCATCTTTTATTAATGTGGTACATTTATTACTGCTACTGCTGCTGCTGCTGTTAACTTGCTTCAGTCGTGTCCGACTCTGTGTGACCCCATAGATGGCAGCCCACCAGGCTCCCCTGTCCCTGGGATTCTCCAGGCAAGAACACTGGAGTGGGTTGCCATTTCTTTCTCCAATGCATGAAAGTGAAAAGTGAAAGTGAAGTTTCTCAGTTGTGCCCGACTCTTCGGGACCCCATGGACTGCAGTCTATCAGGCTCCTCCGCCCAAGGGATTTTCCAGGCAAGAGTACTGTGGTCGGGTGCCATTGCCTTCTCCTAACACTTCATGAGATAATATCTATGCACTATTACTAACTAAAATCTATAGTTCACACTAGGATTTAATCTTTGTGTTGTACACTCTATGGATTTTTACAAATATATAATGACATATATCCAATTTTATCATAACACATAGAAAATTTTCACTGCTCTGAGAATGCCTGGTTCACCTATTCATTTCTCACTTTCTCCCTACAAACACCTAATGGTCAATGATCTTTTACTATCTCCATCATTTTGTCTTTTCCTAAATGTCATACAGTTGAGCTCATATATTATGTAACCATTTGAGAGGAGCTTCTCTCACTTACTAATCTGTGTCTAAGATTCCCTCATGTCTTTTCTGGACTTGATAGCTCATTTCTTTGTATGACTGAATAATATTCCATTGTATGGATGTACCATAGTTTGCTAATTCACTCACTCGATCATTCACATCTTGATTGCTTTCAATTTTGGGCAGTTATATGTAAGGCTGTTTCAGACATTTGTTTGCAGGATTTTTGTGTGGAAATGAGCACTTATTTGGATAAACACTGAAGAACATGACTCCTGGTGTATGGGTGTATATGGTAAGAGAATGTTTAGTTTTAAAAGAAAGTGTCAAACTTCCTCCCAGAGTGGCTATACCAATCTCCTTTCTGAGAGAAATGAATAAAAGTTTTTGTTGCTCTACATTCTCCACAGCATTACATTTTGGATTTTAGCCTTCCTAATTGGTGTCATTAATATCTCATTTTTAAATTTAGATCCCCTAATGATGTATGGTATTGAGTATTCTTTCATAACTGTTTGAAATCTGTACATCTTTTTTGCTGAAGTATCTTTTTAAGATCTTTTGCCCATTTGTTAACTGTATTATTTTTGTTGATGAACTTAAAAGACTCTGTGTGGATTTTGGATAACAGTTCTTTATCACACAGGTTTTGAAAATTTCCTCAGTATGTGAATTGTATTTTCATTCTCTTTAAAGGAGTTTCATCAGGACAGATTTTTAAATTTTAATGAAGTCCAACTTATCAATATTTTTGCTTCATATGACTTACTTTTTGTACTTTAACAGTCAAGACTATCTCTTAGTAGCTTTTTCTCCTCAGTTATTGTGTTCATATTTCCTTAATAAGAAAGACATATTTTAGTTTAAAAATGGCATTGAAACATGTATAATGTCATATATGAAATGAATCGCCAGTCCAGGTTTGATGCATGATACTGGATGCTTGGGGCTGGTGCACTGAGACGACCCAGAGGGATGGTACAGGGAGGGAGGAAGGAGGGGGTTTCAGGATGGGGAACACATGTACACCTATGGCCGAATCATGTTGATGTATGGCAAAACCAATACAATATTGTAAAGTAATTAGCCTCAAATTAAAATAAATAAATTTATATTTAAAAATGCAAATATAAAAATAGAAATATATTTCCGTTTTTAGAAAATCAAGATATGGAAAAAGGAAAAAAATGCCTGGCAAATTACAAGATCCAGATTAGTCTCAAACTTGTATTTTGATAAGATTAATCTTCTCCATACTTGTATTACTAACCTCAAGTTTCAAAATTCTTAGAGTGAAAGCATCTGTCTGGTCAAGCTTAGATTATAGTTCTCTAACTCCACTAGTAAAGAAGATTATATCTGGATAGATAATTTCAAAATGATGTGAAAAAAGAGGAAAAATCAATTCCCTAACAACTAGTCACAAAAAGTATAGAAAACTGGAGAGTGTTCAATACACAAAAAAAATCATGACCCTGTAAAAATAGTAATATTTTAGCTTATATACCATAACAGAATTCTTCAGAGACATTTCCTATTCTAGATTCCCATTCACTCTCTTAGATGATCTAAAATATAAATTCTATTTTTTTTTAGTTCATTAAATTTTTTTGATGCTTTTCTTTTTTAAAATTTTTATTTTTACTTTATTTTGCTTTACAATACTGTATTGGTTTTGCCATACATTGACATTAATCTGCCATGGGTGTACATGAGTTCCCAATCCTGAACCCCCCTCCCACCTACCACCCCATATCATCTCTCTGGATCATCCCGGGCACCAGCCCCAAGCATCCTGTATCCTGTATCTAACATAGACTGGCAATTCGTTTCTTACATGATAGTATACATGTTTCAATGCCATTTTCCCAAATCATCCCACCCTCTCCCTCTCCCTCTCCCACATTACACTCTATTTTTTCTTCACATATCCCATTTGGAAAAATTGGACAAGCAATTCTAAAATTTATGGTAAGTAATTTTTAGAAAACACAGTCAAAGACTCTTTAAGAAGTACTATTACATTTAGTTTATTTAATTCTTAGGATAAATAAGAATAGGAAAAGAAAATATTAAAGGCAGATGCCATTTGTCTAAAGTAGTTTTTATTCTACTCCAAGGCAAGTCTCTAATGACTAGCTATTAAAAATGGACTTTCTAGCTATTAGGTAGGTAATTAATAAAAGAGCATTTGATTCATTGGTTTGATTTTGTATTTATGCTCAATGAGGTTCATGAGTTACTATCTTTTATCCATTGAGAATTCTAAAGCTAAATACTGTCTTCATCCCAGTCATGGGTGAATATGGCACTGGCCTGTTTAATTGACTGGAAAACACTAATGCACCAAGATGAATAGAAACAGAACTTGGATTCTAAATCCTATTTCTCAATAATAAAGCAGATTCTACTGTTCTGATAAAATTGCTAGGTAAAAAATCAGAAACCATGAAGATATCAATGAAAAATATTTACTAGCCTTAGAAAAAAGTATAGATCATCCTTTAAAAATAACCAACACATAATAAAAATTAATTTTAACACTGGATGTTATATCTCAATTATTGTATATACTTTATCTTTTTGTAAGTGAAAGGTCATATGAATACTATATTCCATTGTCAAATATTGTATGTCTTTGGGAATTTTTTAACACTTGTCATTTGATAATGAACTAATCGATAACATTCATTCCTTTAATACATTTTTATTTTATGCTTACAGTGCACCTAGGTTTTTTAGGTGTGAAAGTTACAAAAATAAACATTGTTCCACCTATCAAAAGCCTACTTTCAGAAAAGAGAGGGAATCTAAGATTATGGAAACATGAAATTTCTACATAAAATTCTAAAGATATGACCAAATCAAACAAAAATGATGTGAAACTTCATCCTTACTCAAAGTGGGGAGTGGCCTCAAACAAACAAGCATACTAAGGTAATTTTTGTATATAAACCAGATGATTAAATAAAAGCTTGAAATAAATGATGGAGGGATGATTCACAAGAAAATATATCTTCTCCCTTGCTTCTTTCTAGGTTCTAGTGATTTGCCAGGGGATCTTTGGCATTTCTTAGCTTTCAGCTGTAGCATCTGAATCTTGGTCCCCACTGTCACATGTCATTTTCCCTGTGTGTCTGTATTCAAATAATGTTTTCGTTTTCTTATAAGAATCCAGTCATATTGAATTAAGACTCATCCTAATGAGTTCATCTTCATTTGATTACATTTGCAAATATTTTTCCAAATGAGATCTCATTCATAACTACAGATATTAGGATAGCAAAATATCTTTCTGGGGTTGCAATTTAACTATAAATAGAGAGTTTCCTTCTTTATTGTAGACCTATTATGTTATATGAAAATATATTTCATCAAAAAGTAATCTCAACCTAATAATAGATAAGAGTGAATCTGTCACATGAAGTTGACATTAGTGTGTATAATATTACATGGACAGGGAAGCCTGGCATGCTGCAATCCATGGGGTCTCAAAGAGTCAGACACAACTGAGCAATTGAACTGAACTGACTAATCAATAATAATTTTAATATTTACTTTAAGAGAGCATGCAGCATTTTTTAAATAGAAAAGTAGAAATTAATAATGATAAAAGCAGACATAGAAATATAATGGTATAGAAAACCAAGAAAATACTGGAAAGGATAAATTAATGAAGAGCTGGTTCATGTGCTTGATGAAAAAAATAAAAACAGAGTAAATCACCAAGCATTAGAAATGAAAACAGAGATTTATCCACAAATGCAGCAGAGTTAATTTCACCACTACTCTTCAACATCATACTGGAAGTTTTGGCCACAGCAATCAGAGCAGAAAAAGAAATACAAGGAATCCAAATTGGAAAAGAAGAAGTAAAACTCTCACTGTTTGCAGATGACATGATCCTCTACATAGAAAATCCTAAAGACTCAACCAGAAAACTACTAGAGCTAATCAATGAATATAGTAAAGTTGCAGGATATAAAATCAACACTCAGAAATCCCTTGCATTCCTATACACTAACAATGAGAAAGTAGAAAAAGAAGTTAAGGAAACAATTTCATTCACCATTGCAACGAAAAGAATAAAATACTTAGGAATATTCCTACCTAAAGAAATTAAAGACCTATATATCAAAAACTATAAATCACTGATGAAAGAAATCAAAGAGGACACTAATAGATGGAGAAATATACCATGCTCATGGGTTGGAAGAATCAATATAGTGAAAATGAGTATACTACCCAAAGCAATCTACAGAATCAATGCAATTCCCATCAAGCTACCAGCAGTATTTTTCACAGAACTAGATCAAATAATCTCAAGATTTGTATGGAAATACAAAAACCTCTAATAGCCAAAGCAATCTCGAGAAAGAAAAATGGAACTGGAGGAATCAACTTGCCTGACTTCAGGCTCTACTACAAAGCCACAGTCATTAAGACAGTATGGTACTGGCACAAAGACAGAAATATAGATCAATGGAACAAAATAGAAAGCCCTGAGATTAACCCACACACCTATGGACACCTTATCTTCGACGAAGGAGGCAAGAATATACAATGGAGTAAAGACTGTCTCTTTAACAGGTGGTGCTGGGAAAACTGGTCAACCACTTGTAAAAGAATGAAACTAGACCCCTTTCTAACACCATACACAAAAATAAACTCAAAATGGATTAAAGATCTAAATGTAAGACCAGAAACTATAAAACTCCTAGAGGAGAACATAGGTAAAACACTCTCTGACATAAATCACAGCAGGATCCTCTATGATCCAACTCCCAGTATACTGGAAATAAAAGCAAAGATAAACAAATGGGATCTAATTAAAATTAAAAGCTTCTGCACAACAAAGGAAACTACAAGCAAGGTGAAAAGACAGCCTTCTGAATGGGAGAAAACAATAGCAAATGAAACAACTGACAAACAACTAATCTCAAAGATATATAAGCAACTTATGCAGCTCAACTCCAGAAAAATAAATGATCCAATCAAAAAATGGGCCAAAGAACTAAATAGGCATTTCTCCAAAGAAGACATATGGATGGCTAACAAACACATGAAAAGATGTTCAACATCACTCATTATCAGAGAAATTATCAAGACCACAATGAGGTACCGTTTCACACCAGTCAGAATGGCTGCGATCCAAAAGTCTACAAGCAATAAATGCTGGAGAGGATGTGGAGAAAAGGGAACCCTCTTACACTGCTGGTGGGAATGCAAACTAGTACAGCCACTATGGAAAACAGTGTGGAGATTCCTTTAAAAATTGCAAATAGAACTGCCTTATGACCCAGCAATCCCACTGCTGGGTATACACACTGAGGAAACCAGAAGTGAAAGAGACACATGTACCCCAATGTTCATTGCAGCACTGTTTATAATAGCAAGGACATGGAAGCAACCTAGATGTCCATCAGCAGATGAATGGATAAGAAAGATGTGGTACATATACACTATGGAATACTACTCAGCCCTCAAAAGAATAAATTTGACTCAGTTCTAATGAGATGGATGAAATTGGAACCGATTATACAGAGTGTAGTAAGCCAGAAAGAAAAACACCAATACAGTATACTGACACATATATATGGAATTTAGAAGACAGTAATGATGACCCTATATGTGAGACAACAAAGAGACACAGAGGTATAGAGTGGACTTTTGGACTCTGAGGGAGAGGGAAAGGGTGGGATGGTTTGGGAGAAAGGCAATGAAACATGTATATTTTCCTGTAAGAACGAAGCGCCAATCTATGTTCAATGTAGGATGCAGGATGCATGGGGCTGATGCACAGGATGATTCAAGTAGAGGATGTGGGGTGGGAGGTGGGAGGGGCTTCGGCATTGGGAGTTGTGTTCACCTATGGCTGATTCGTGTCAATATATGGCAAAACAAATACAGTATTGTAATTTAAAAATAATAATAAATAAAAAATATATATATTTTTAAGAGAGTATTACCTGTAAACTCTAGAGCAAGAAATTTCAAAATCTGAAGGAAATAGACAATTTCTTAGTGATAAATTTTCACTATTTATAAAATAAGGACAAAGGCTTAATAAACCATTTATCATAGAATACATTGTAAAGATAGCTGAAAATCTATTCTTTAAAAATATTTTTAGTTGAAGGATAATTGCTTTACAATATTCTGTTGATTTCTGCCATACATCAATATGAATCAGCCATAGAAATACATATGTCCTCTCCCTCTTATACCTCTCTCCCACCTCCCACCTCTTCCCACCCCTCTAGGTTGTTACAGAGCCCCAATTTAAGTTCCCTGAGTAATATAAAAAATTGAAAATATACTCTTAAAAGTCACCATGACTAGATAATTTACAGATGGGCTTTAGATATAATTTTAAAATAGTAATTAAATCCAATATAATTGAAAACATTCAACTATAAAAACATGAAATCTCTCTGGCTGGCTTCATTAACCAGAATATTGATAAGTATTATTCATTTATTATGAATAATTTATTGGTAAGTATTATTTTAAGTAGATATTCATTTCCCACTGAGGCATGGTTAGAATCAAGATATATTTTTCACTATCATGGCTAGTACAGAGTTAGACTGATAGGAGCATTATGGATTAGTAAAATTTCCTTAATGCCTGGTATAAATCCTAATATAAAAACATCCTCTGGTTCACCTCTAGAATTTAATGAGAGATTTGGTCAGTAGTGATAATGGAATTTTCATAGATGTGTGTGTGTGTGTGTATCCTGTGCCTTTACAATGCTATCTGATGTAGATGAAGAACTAGTGATGAAGACCTCACCAACCAATGTAAGAGACATAAGACTAACATTCAATCCCTGGGTCAGGAGGATCCCCTGGAGGAGGGCATGGTGACCCACTGCAGTATTCTTGCCTGGAGAATCCCATGGACAGAGGAGCATGGAAGACTACAGTCCATGAGATCACACAGAGTTTGGACACAATTGAATCGATTTAGCATGGCAGGGCATATATAAATGAAGTGGAAAACACACATTCACTCCTGTGATAAACACTCATACCTGATTTTCAAATAAAAGCTTATTTCCATCAAAAGATAAGCTTTACCTCCCATGAGGACTCCTCTCATTCTTCAGGAAATTAATCCACCTGACTAATGGTTTAGTAGAAATATTTTTATTATATTTATATTTTAAAATTATTATTTAGTAGAACTAATAATCATTAGTAGAACTAATTATTTAATATTCCAGTAGAACTATTCAAAACACTAAAGGATGATGCCATCAACGTGTTGCATTCAATATGTAATCAAATCTGGAAGATCCAGCAGTGGCCACAAGACTGGAAAAGGTCAATCCTCATCCTAATTCCCAAGAAGGGTAGTACCAAAGAATGTGCTAGCCATCGGACAATTACTCTCATATTTCATACTAGTAAAGGCATGCTTAAAATCTTTCTTAAAATCTTTCTTAAAGTCTTGCACAGTAGGCTTCAGCATTATGCAAACCAAAAACTTCCAGGTATCCAAACTGGGTTTAGAAAAAGAAGAGGAACCCAAGATCAAATTGCCAACATTCGCTGGATCATAGAGAAAGATAGGGAATTCCAGAAAAACATCTACTTCTGTTTAATCAAGTATGCCAAAGCCTTTGTGTGGATCATAATAAACTGTAGAAAGCTCTTAAAGAGACGGAAATACCATCTTACCTGTCTCCTGAAGGTCAAGAAGTAGCAATTAGAACTCTGTATGGAACAACTAATTGTTTCAAGATTGAGAAAGGGGTATGACAGGGCTGTCTGCTATCACCTGGTTTGTTTAATCTATATGCTGAGCACATCATGAGAAATGCTGATCTGGATGAGTTACAAACTGAAATCAATATAGGCAGGAGAAATGTCAACAACCTCAGATACGCAGATGATACCACTCTAATGGCAGAAAGCCAAGAGGAACTAAATAGCCTTTGATGAGAGAGTGAAGGAGAAAGTGAGAGTCGACTTAAAATGAAATATTTAAAAAAAAAAAATTATGGCATCTAGTCCCATTACTTCACGGCAAATAGAGGGGGAAGAAGGAAATGGCAACCCACTCCAGTGTTCTAGCCTGGAGAATCCAGGAACGGGGGAGCCTGGTGGGCTGCCATCTATGGGATCGCACAGAGAAGCGACTTAGCAGCAGCAGAGGGGGAGAAAGGTGGAGGTAGGGACAGATTTCCTCTTCTTGGACTCTAAAAATCACTGCAGATGGTGACTACAGTCATGTAATCAGAAGACATTTGCTTCCTGGCAGGAAAACTCTGACAAAAGTAGACAGTGTGTTGAAAAGCATAAACACTACTCTGCTAACAAAGGTCCATATATTCAAGGCTATGGTCTTCCCAGTGGTCACGTATGGTTGTGATAGCTGGACTGTAAAGTAGGCGGAGTGCAGAAGAATAGAAGTCTTTGAACTGTGGTGCTAAAGAAGATTCCTGGGAGTCCCTTGGACTGCAAGATCAAACCAGTCAACCTTAAGGGAAATCAGCTCTGAACACTACTTGGAATGACTGATGGAACTCCAGTATTTTGGTCATCTGATTCAAACAGCTCTTATTGGAAAAGTCCTTGATGTTGGGAAACTTTGAGGGGAAAAAGTAGATGAGTGTGTCAGAGGACAAAAAGACTGAATGGAATCACCAATGCAACAGACATGAATTTGGGCAAATTTAGGGAGAGGGTGAGGGACAGGGAGGCCTGGCGTACTGCAGCACCTGGGCTAGCAAAGAGTCAGACAGGACTAGTAACTGAACCACAACGACAACTATTTAATGCTGTACCAAAAGTTCATTTTTACATGTGATACTCTAAACGGTAATACTTTGTTTATACATTTATCTTTTTTATCAGACAGTGAGCTCATTAAGATAAAATTAATGCATTGTGGAAGTTCAATACCTTATTATTGATGAAACTATTAACTCGAGGAAATTAAATTGAGGAATTCACCTTCCTAGTACTGAATCAAACAGGCATTAACCTGTGTTATACAGAGACGTTTCAAATGACAGATGGATTTCTTTTATGAGAAATAAAGCAAAATATACCATAAGATTTGTAAATAAAATGTGAAAATTCCATAACAGAACAATGGATAAGGGCAGGAATTTTCACTCTAACTTTTAGGAACCAAAATGCTTAAACACTTGTCATAGACAAAATGAATCCTTAATCTACCTTTCAGTTTTCTGACAGAAAGAGTGCTGGCCATCATGTCATCTAGGAATTTCCCCATATACTTTAGTCTATCAGCTGAAAAATATTCAATTGATTATGACAGATGGGCATGAAGTCTGTTCTGATGGACTGAGGAGGGAAAAGATTGATAAATGCTGAGAGACAGATTATGTCTTGATGATTATTTTTGTAAAGTCAATCATCTGTGTACTGGGTGCTTATTATAATCTATCCTAGGAAAATTATCACTGCCTACTAATTGGCATATATTTTACTTTTTTTTTTAAATTTAAAATGCCAAGGATAATTTTCTTCTGGAAATGATTATATATAGCAATGGAGAAATACACCTAACAAAATCAGCAACTTTATAATAGTCATTAAAAATGATGTGTCTTAGCAAATCAATATTCAGTTCAGCTCAGTCGTTCAGTCGTGTCTGACTCTTTGCAACCCCATGAATCACAGTACGCCAGGCCTCCCTGTCCATCACCAACTCCCAAAGTTCACTCAGATTCACGTCCATCGAGTCCGTGATGCCATCCAGCCATCTCGTCCTCTGCTGTCCACTTCTCCTCCTGCCCCCAATCCCTCCCAACATCAGAGTCTTTTCCAATGAGTCAACTCTTTGCATGAGGTGGCCAAAGTACTGGAGTACTGGAGTTTCAGCTTTAGCATCATTCCTTCCAAAGAAATCCCAGGGCTGATCTCCTTCAGAATGGACTGGTTGGATCTCCTTGCAATCCAAGGGACTCTCAAGAGTCTTCTCCAACACCATAGCTCAAAAGCATCAATTCTTCAGTGCTCAGCCTTCTTCACAGTCCAATTCTCACATCCATACATGACTACTGGAAAAACCATAGCCTTAACCAGACGGATCTTAGTCGGCAAAGTAATGTCTCTGTTTTTGAATATGCTATCTAGGATGGTCATAGCTTTTCTTCCAAGGAGTAAGCACCTTTAATTTCACGGCTGCAGTTACCATCTGCAGTGATTTTGGAGCCCAAAAATAAAGTCTAACACTGTTTCCACTGTTTCCCCTTTCTATTTCCCATGAAGTGATGGGACCGGATGCCATGATCTTTGTTTTCTGAATGTTCAGCTTTAAGCCAACTTTTTCACTCTCCTCTTTCACTTTCATCAAGAGGCTTTTTAGTTCCTCTTCACTTTCTGCCGTAAGGTTGTGTCATCTGCATATCTGAGGTCATTGATATTTCTCCTGGCAATCTTGATTCCAGCTTGTGTTTCTTCCAGCCCAGTGTTTCTCATGATGTACTCTGCATATTAGTTAAATAAACAATGTAACAATATACAGCCTTGACATACTCCTTTCCTATTTGGAACCAGTCTGTTCCATGTCCAGTTCTAACTGTTGCTTCCTGACCTGCATACAGATTTCTCAAGAGGCAGGTCAGGTGGTCTGGTATTCCCATCTCTCTCAGAATTTTCCACAGTTTATTGTGATCCACACAGTCAAAGACTTTGGCATAGTCATTAAAGCAGAAATAGATGTTTTTCTGGAACTCTCTTGCTTTTTCCATGATATTAGATGTATCCTAAATGTGGAAATAGTAAAACTATATGACCACATTATAACTATATCCAGTCAACATTCTCTTAATATCTTATGTCAATCTAATAGCATACCTAACAATTATTTCCACAAAGCACCCATTTAAAAACCTGGGAATTGCACCTATTTACTGTTATATAATTCATAAATTGACTTTTTGAGCTAGAATGGTTAGACTGTACATGGACAAGTCAAATAAGAAGGCCATGCAGTTTTTATTTTATATCTTTTCCAGTGGATGTAGCATACCAGGCTGGCTTTCTTCAAACAAGTGAAATAGGAAAGAGTTTTATGTGGGAAATAGGAAGGCGTTTTACATACTTCAGTTTTTGTCATCATTACATCCTAGAAAATACATCCCTTTTACAGAATCCCTATTTTTCAAAATATGATTTCTTTAGGTTTCTGGGTACATCAAAGATTTTGTTTTTGTTTGTTTTAATAGGGAATACCTGTTTAAAATTTTTTGTCTTAAATTTATATGCTATGATGATCCAGAGCCAATTGCTCTCAGATCCCTTCCTCATGCGTCTTGCTCTTTTTTGGTAAGGTAGAGGACCTGATATTTGCCTCTTATGTGTCCCTGGCTCAGTTTCACTTGGCTTCCAGCTTGTTTGGGTTTTAAAGAGAGGTACTAGTGGGAGATGGTAGAGTGGTGGTTCTTCAAAAATTAAGAAACAGAACTCCCATATGATCCACTCAGTTTCACTCTGAGTATTTATCCAGAGGAAACAAAACACTAGCTTTAAAAAATGTCCTCAGCCCCATGTTTCTTTTAGGATCATTTATAATAGCTAAGATAGGGGAAAAAAAAAAAAAAAGCCAACTAAGAGTCCTTTAATGGTTGAATGGATAAAGAAAAAGTGAGATATGTATACATATCCACATACACAAAGTATATATATATAGTCAACCTTCATTTCCCTCATAAAATTTTCCAGCACTGGCTATAACTTCTAAGTAGCAGGACATAGAACTCCTGCAGAGGGTTGTAGTGTTTTTCTGCCATTGTTAATCTCTAAGTATCCTCAGTTTTCCCTTTTATCTTCTTAGATTTTGATCACCTTTGTAATTAGCTCTCTATTAAATTGCCCATATTTTAACTACTTTGAGTACTTATGACCCTTACTCCACTCAGTACAGATTTTGAATGACATACACTCCAACTAAAAATTAGTAGTAGCATCCCTGAGTCTTGTGTTGCAGTGTATTTTAAGCTTACACTGTGGCTCTGATGCAGTGCTGGAATCAATTACAAATGCATAGCATGGAGAGGAAATTATATTTAACTTCTCACATGCCATATAACTGCTTTACTACTTCTGAATTATACTTCAGTATTATACTTGGTGACTACAAGATTACTTAGTTTATTGTGTATATTCATAGAATAGTCTCTTCTCCAAAGACCATATATTTTCTTTAACAAGTCTTTATTAGAAAAGTTTTTGAGACTTACATACCTCGGTGCATTAAAACTATTCTAAAACCCATATATTCTGTTTTCCACATACTGGCAAGTGTGGAAATGTGATGAACCTATGTCAGTGTCTTCTTGCTGCTGTAACACATTATCACAAAATCGGTAAAAACAGCTCAGGTTTATCATGCTATAGTTATGTCCATCTCAAAATCCTTCATCTTAATAATACTTCCAAAGTTCTTTTACCATATAAAGCAAGATATTCACAGGTTGCAGGATTAAGGTAATAGACTTTATTTATTTATTTTGGCAGCACGATGCAGCATGTGGGATCTTAGTTCCCAATCATCAGAGACTGAATTCACGCTCCCTGGAGTAGAAGTGTGGAGTATTAATCACTGGACTGCCAGGGGAAGTCCCAAGATACAGTAATTTTTAGGCAGTGGTTATTCTGCTTACCACAACTTTCATAAAGCAATGGTCAGAGGAGAGACTAGACTAGAAGTTTCACAATTCTCAGTCACATATGTTGGTCCTACCACATTACAAATTATTTGAATCATCTAAAGAAGAGATCACTTTTTAAAATATGATTACATTTTAAAACTAGACATATTATTTTAAAGGAGAAAAAGTATTATCCTTCTTACTAGCAAATGGTCACACTGTACACTGTGTTTATTTAAGTTAAAACATTTTTAACGTTATAGATCTGCAGCTAAGATTGCTAGGAAAGGACTGAAAAATGAGAACACGTTTGGAAGATCCATATAGGAAATATGCAATAAGAGTGGAGTTCCGGAAACAGGAACCATAAACGTAAGGATGCATCATATGGAGTTGTCAACAGGACTCTCAGACTTTTTTAAGCAATATGATACCTGATAAATAATATTCAAAAGTTCAGCAACCTAATTACTCTTTCATCACTGATAGGAATTCATTAAGATTGTGCATAAAAATTTTTTTTTAAATTATTATTTGCTTGATCTAGTTGAAGGATGGGGAAATTTCAAGATAAAAGGGCATGCTTGAAATTGTTACCAAAGTAAAAAGCATAAACAGAGAAAGATAATTTAATCAAGGAAAGTAATGGGGCCATAGGTGGCTGTCTGATTATTTGTATAAGAAAACACTATTCTTTACACAGACATAAAATGAATATTCAGGCTAATCGTGTGTGTGTGTGTGTGTGTGTGTGTGTGTGTACATGTTAGTCACTCAGTCGTGTTTGACTCTTTGCACCCTCATGTACTGTAGCCTGCCAGGCTCCTCTGTCCATGGGATTCTCTGAGTAGAAATACAAAAATAGAGTGGTTTTCCATTTCCATCTCCAGGGGATCTACCAGACCCAAAGATTGAACCAGGGTCTCTTAGCATTTCAGGTAGGTTCATTACCATTTAAGTCACAAGGGAAGTCCCTCAAGTTGCTTTTGTCAGGATGTTAAGGTAAAGGGTGATCCTAGCTGATAATCTGAGTTACAAATTTTGTCCTTTTACACTTTTTCACTAATACTAAATTTATATTCAACAATCTTAGTTGATATATGAAAGAAAATATATTTCTCATCAACCTAATAACATCCACCTAAAGAATTACTCCTCTCATTTAATAGTTACCTTAAAAATAATGTGATTATTTATTATAATTACAAATAAGTGTAAATTGATCAAACCCTTGCTAGTTCTGTGCTTTACCAGTGTTTGTATGCTTTGGCAATCTATATGATGATGAATGATATCTTGTGAATATTTTAATTTGTATTTCATTTTTATTGTGAGTAATTTTACAATGTATGGAATTAGGTACTCTTAATCAGATTATGTATACACTTTTCCTTTCAAAAATCCACCTTTTTCCATTCTGTTTTGTTCTGGGTATATAATGATGAACTAAAAAGATATGCTCACCAGTGTCACAGAGCTTATGGTCTAATGAGTAAGACACAAAATTATCAAGTAAGAAATGACATAAGTCTATAAAGGAAAATGGAGTGTAATTTCACAAAGGGATGTGGAGGAGAGATTAGTAGGAGAATTACCTAAGAAACTTGAGAAAGTTTGCAAGGTCAGGTTTTAAAATGCCCTTCATATATTTGAAGCTGCAATATGACCCCTGGATATATATGTTCCCTGATGGCTCAGCAGTAAAAATCTGCCTGCAAAGTAGGAAAGTAGGTTCAATCCTTTGACCAGAAGAGAGATGTAAATTCGATCCCTGGGCCAGGGAAGATCCCCTGAAAAGGAAATGGCAAGTCACGCCTGTATTCTTGCCTGGTAAATCTGATGGACAGAGGAGCTTAGTGGGCTACAGTTTATGGGGTTGCAAAGAGCTGAACATGACTTGGTGACTACAACACAAAAAGGAGACATTTCTTGAAAGAAAAAATGCAGAATTAGTTTTATTTCATTACCAGAATACTCTAGGCTGGTTCTATTTCTTATTTAGTTCTAAAGGCATTGTCTACTCAGTAGCATAATATGATAGTTATATAGACAACATGGATGAGAATATCCTCATTTAATACTAAAGATAAATGAAGCAAAGAATGTTTAACTGTTTTGTTAAGGTCAAATCCCAGCTTTGTTTTAAACCTTAGCCTTTATTCATTACAGGACCTTTGAGAGCACATGGTAATTTTTTTTACTTGGTCGTTTATGAACTAATTTGACATAAAATATGAAAATACACTGTAACATAAAATGTATTATATTAAAATGTAGAGCTCAGTTTACTATTGCTTATCTGCATATTTAAAGTTTTCACAATACACTCTCAAAAGTAAGAAAGAACGTATCCCTTGAGACTTTTGCCTCAATTTGACAGAATAAAGAAGTGGGTTTTCCTATATCAAATAACCACGTTTGATTATTTCAAGGAAAAAAGTGAAAAGGAGAATTGAAGAGAGAAGATGTGGAAAGGATTAGGAGAGAAACAGAACTATGAGAATTAGAGATGGCAAGATAGAAGATAATGAATTGTACTCTCCTAGATGGGGAGCAGGGAGAAATTATTTTTAGAAAGATAAAAATGAGCTAGAATATAAGAATGATATTTTTTTATCTATAAACTACTCAATACTCAACTGTAGTAAGATAAGGCAGACTAAGGTGGGATCATAATATTTAATATACCCGTCTGGACTCCTTCTCCCTTATACTGCATGCCACTTCCCAAAGATTTAATTTATTTCATCAGATTGGTTGTCACATACTCCATTTCCCTTATCCTCTAAACTGCTAATTTTTGTTCCTGAATATTCAGTAATAGATGTAATCACTAAGCATATAATCACATTCTGTAATTCCCTCATTTTAAGTTTTTATTCACATTATAATTTAGAGATTTCTGAAAATAAAATAAGATTTAAAGATAATGCTTTTCTTGAAAGAGCATAGTCAAATAAAGTTATACTTAAAGGAACTAAAATTACATTTTCTAAATTCATGCTTTTATTTTCCAGTTTTATTGGAACATATAAGTACCTCATAGAAAATGTATTCTTTTATATTCCAAAGCAAAAAGGTTCACATGATTTTGCAATATAATTTAGTACATTACTTATTTTTTGATTGGTTCTAAGACCATATTTAGTATCAAGTGTAAAAGGAGTAATATACTAATTTATGTTTTATTTATTTTGCCACAAAGAAAAACTAACTTGATTTTAATGTGGTATTTATTATTTTTGTTACATATCATCAAGACTACATATCCTTATTAATAACAAATTTAAAAGTGTGCCTTTAACTTTGAAATAAGTATAGTGTTAGGAACTCTTTATATGGGAATTCATGTTGGGAAAAAAGCATTTTAAAAGGATTACAATTGCATGGTGTTCAGAAAATGTGTCCTCTAGAGAAACTTTTCATTGTTGTTTTAATAACTGTGTCAAGACATTCTGTGTGGTAAAAGTAGTTCTCATTACATCTTCGAGACTGACAACTGACTTCAGCTGATGGCAGATGAAAACAAAGCACATACAAGAAAAATTGAACACTAGTACACCTTCTGTTTACTGATGCAGCTGAAAAAAAGACAATCACTAAGAATAAACTGTTCAAAAGATATCTTAGTGGAAGTGACTGTCTAATTATTGGTGAAATTTTATGGTCTCCCCATGGCTCATAAAACTTGATTTTATTTTATTGCAATTGATTTTTTATTTAAAACTGATCAGTTCAATTTAGTTCAGCCATTCAGTCATCTCTGACTCTTTGCAACTCCGTGAACTTCAGCACAATAGGCCTCGCTGTCCATCACCAAGTCTTGGAGCCTACTCAAACTCATGTCCATTCAGTTGGAGATGCCATCCAACCACCTCGTCCTCTGTTGTCCCATTCTCCTCTGGCTTTCAATCATTCCCAGAATCAGGGTCTTTCAAATGAGTCAGTTCTTTGCATCAGGTGGCCAAAGTATTGGAGTTTCAGCTTCAGCATCAGTCCTTCCAATGAATATTCAGGACTGATTTCCTTTAAGATGGACTAGTTGGATCTCCTTGCTGTCCAAGGGACTCTCAAGAGTGTTCTCCAACACCAGAGATCAAAAGCATCAATTCTTCAATGCTCAGCTTTTTATAGTCCAAATCTCACATCCACACATGACCACTGGGAAAACCAAAGCTTTGACTATATGGACATTTGTTGGCAAAGTAATGAATCTGATTTTTAATATATTGTCTTTTTGCTCATAGCCTTTCATCCAAGGAGCAAGTGTCTTTTAATTTCATGGCTGCAGTCACCATCTGCACTGACTTTGGAGCCTAAAAATTAAAGTCAGCCACTGTTTCCACTGTTTCCCCATCTACTTCCCATGAAGTGATGGGACCAGATGCCAGGATCTTAGTTTTCTGAATGTTGAGCTTAAGCTGACTTTTTCACTCTCCTCTTTCATTTTCATCAAGAGCCTTGTTCCTCTTCACTTTCTGCCATAAGGGTGATGTCATCTGCATATCTGAGGTTATTGATATTTCTCCCAGCAATCTTGATTCCAGCTTGTGCTTCTTCCAGCTCAGCATTTCTCATGATGTATTCTGCATATAAGTTAAATAAGCAGGATGACAATATACAGCCTTGACGTACTCCTTTTCCTATTTGGAAATATTCTGTTGTTCCATGTCCAGTTTTAAATGTTGCTTCTACACCTGCAC
Organism: Nanger dama; assembly: GCA_917880005.1. NCBI lineage: Eukaryota > Metazoa > Chordata > Mammalia > Artiodactyla > Bovidae > Nanger > Nanger dama. Next base: position 18,834,375 of record CAKJTW010000025.1, on the reverse strand, counting down.
ACAGATTTCTCAAGAGGCAGGTCAGGTGGTTTGGTATTCACATCTCTTGAAGGATTTTCCATGGTTTGCTGTGATCCACACAGCAAAGGCTTTGGCATATTCAGTTAAGGAGAAGTAGATGTTTTTTCCGGAACTCTCTTGCTTTTTCAGTGCTCAAATGGAAGTTGGCACTTTTATCACTGTTTCCTCTGCCTTTTCTCAGTCAAGCTTGAACATCTGAAAGTTCATAGTTCACGTACTGCTGAAGCCTGGCTTTGAAAATTTTGAGCATTACTTTGCTAGCTTGTGAGATAAGTGCAACTGGGTGCTAGCTTGAGCATTCTTGGTCATTGCTTTTCTTTGAAATTGGAAAGAAAACTGATCTTTTCCAGTCCTGTTGCCACTGCTGAGCTTTCCAAATTTTCTGGCATATTGAGTGCAGCACTTTCACAGCATCATCTTTTAGGTTTTGAAATAGTTCAACTGGAATTCCATCATCTATCTCCACTAGCTTTTCTCATAGTGATGATTCTCAAGGCCCACTTGACTTCACATCCCAGGATGTCTGGCTCTAGGTGAGGGATCACACCATCATGATTATCTGTGTCATGACGATTTTTTATATAGTTCTTTTCTAATTCTTGCCTCCTCTTCTTAATATCTTCTGCTTCTGTTAGGTCTATACCATTTCTGTCTTTATTATGCCCATCCTTGCATGAAACATTCCCTTTTCTTGAAGAGATCTCTACTCTTCCCCAGTCTATTGATTCCCTCTGTTTCTTTGTATTGATCATGGAGGAAGGGTTTCTTATTTCTCCTTGCTTTTCTTTGGAACTCTGTATTCAAATGGGTATATCTTTCCTTTTCTCCTTTGCCTTTCTCTTCTCTTCTTTTCACATCTGTTTGTAAGGCTTCCTCAGAGAGCTATTTTTGCCTTTTACATTTCTGGTTTTTCTGGGGGATGGTCTTGATCATTGCCTCATGTACAATGTCACAAACTCCTGTCCACAGTTCTTCAGGCACTCTGTCTATCAGATATAGTCCCTTTAATCTATTTGTCACTCCCACTGTTAATCATAATGTATTTGATTTAGGTCATTCCTGAATGGTCTAGTGATTTTCCCTACTTTCTTCAATTTAAGTCTGATTTTGGCAATCAGGAGTTCATGATATGAGCCACAGTCAGCTCCCAGTCTTGTTTTCACTGACTGTATAGAGCTTCTCTGGAGAAGGCAATGGCTACCCACTCCTGTACTCTTGCCTGGAAAATCCCATTGACATAGGAGCCTGGAAGGCTGCAGTCCATGGGGTCGCTAAGAGTCCGGCAGGACTGAGCGACTTCACTTTCACTTTTCACTTTCATGCATTGGAGAAGGAAATGGCAACCCACTCCAGTGTTCTTGCCTGGAGAATCCCAGAGACAAAGGAGCCTGGTGGGCTGCCGTCTATGGGGTCATACAGAGTCAGACTCAACTGAAGTGACTTAGCAATAGAGCTTCTCCATCTTTGGCTGCAAAGAATATAATGAATTTGATTTTGGTGCTGACCATCTGGTGATGTCCATGTGTAGAGTCTTCTCTTGTGTTGTTGGGAGAGGGTGCTGCTGTGACCAGTACGTTCTCTTGGCAAAACTCTTTAGCCTTTGACCTACTTCATTCTGTACTCCAAGGCCAAATTTGCCTGTCACTCCAAGTGTTTCTTGACTTCCTATCTTTGCATTCCAGTTCCCTATAATGAAAAGGACATCTTTTTCATGTGTTAGTTCTAGAAGGTCTCATAGCTCTTCATAGAACTGTTAAACTTCAGCTTTTTCAGTATTACTGATCGAGGCATAAATTTGGATTATTGTGATATTGAATGGTTTGCCTTGGAAACAACCAGAGATAATTACGTCTTTTTGAGATTGCATCCAAGTACCGCATTTCAGATTCCTGTTGACCATGATGGCTACTCCATTTCTTCTAAGGGATTCTTGCCCACATTCGTATATATATAGCTGTCATCTGAGTTAAATTTACCTGTTCCAGTTCATTTTTTTCCCCTGATTACTAAAATGTCAATGTTCACTCTTGCCATCACGTTTGACCACTTCCAATTTGCCTTGATTCATGAATCGAACTTTACAGGTTCCTATGCAATATTGCTTTTTACAGCATCAGACTTCATTTCCATCACCAGTCACATCCACAACTAGGTGTTGTTTTTGCTTTGGCTCCATCTCTTCATTCTTTCTGGAGTTATTGTTCCACTCTTCTCCAGTAGCATATTGGGCACCTGCCAACCTGGAGAGTTCATATTTCAGTGTCCTATCTTTGCCTTTCATACTGTTCATGGGGTTCTCAAGACAAGAATACTAAAGTGATTTGCCTTTCTTTTCTCCAGTGGACCATGTTTTGTCAGAATTCTCCACCATGACCCATCCATCTTGAGTGGCCCTACACAGCATGGCTCATATTTTCATTCAGTTAAACAAGGCTGCGGTCCATGTGATCAGATTGGTTAGTTTTCTGTTGTGGTTTTCATTCTCCCTACCCACTGATGGAGAAGCATAAGAGGCATATGGAAGTTCCCTGATGAGAGAGAAGCTTCCTGATGGGAGAGACTGACTGAGGGGGAATTGAGTCCTGTTCTGAATTGTGGGGCCATGCTTAGTAAATCTTTAATCAGGTTTTCTGTTGATGAGTGAGGTTGTGTTCCCTCCCTGTTATTTGACCTGAGCCCAAACTATGGTGGAGGTAATAAAGATAATGTTGACCTCCTTCAAATGACCCCTTGCATGCACTGCTGCACTTAGTGGCCCCAATCCTGCATCAGGCCACCACCAACCCATGCTTGCACTGGAGACTCCTGGACATGCACGGGCAAGTCTGAGTCAGTTTCTTGTGGGGTCATTGCTCCTTTCTCCTGGGTCCTGGTGAAAATACAAGGTCTGGTTTGTGCTCTCCAAGTGTCTGTTTCCCCTGCCCTGTGTAAGTTCTGGCAGCTCTATGGTGGGGTTAATGGTGACCTCCTCCAAGAGGGTTTATTCCATACCTAGGTCTACTGCACACAGAGCCCCTGTTCCTGGAGCAGTCCACTGCTCACCCTTACCTCCGCAGGAGACACTCAAACACAATCCTGTCTCAGTCTCTGTAGGTCTTTGAGTCCTGGTGTGTACAAGGTTTGTTTGAGCCCTCTGAATGTCTCTTGCATGTATGGGGTTTGATTCTAAACATGAGTTTGCCCCTCATACCATCTTGCCGGTGCTTTTCCTTTGCTCCTGGACTCAAATAAAAAATCTTAAAAGGAGAAGAAGCTTAAAAGAAAATTTGAGTATCATTTTTTAAATGAAGTTTGACCTTAGTAGTTATCTTTTGAACTATTTAACCATTTTATCATTATGGGAGAATATTATACTGAATCTTTGAAATGAGCATATTGTAGGAAAATTATACAAATTATTTGCTCACCTAAGTCAAGCTTCAAGACAATATCTACATAAACTGACAGTCATTATGGCTGATAGTAACTGTCAGAGAGCAAAAAATTATTAACTATTCATCTATGTCGTCTAAATTTTCACTTTCTGATTTTAAACTGTAAATGAAACACAGTAATATTATATATATACAACCTTACAATTAACTTTTTTAAAAAGACACTATGCACTTTGTTAGATTCTATGCATTATAAGTCACTTCAATCATGTCTGACTCTGTGCAACACTATGGGCTGTAACCTGCCAGGTTACTTTGTCCATGAAATTCTCCAGGCAAGATACTGGAATGGGTTGCATGCCCTTTTCCAGAGTATCTTCCCAACCCCAGGATCAAACCTGCATCTCTTGTGTCTCCTGCATTGGCTGCCAGGTCCTTTGCCACTAGCACCACCTGGGAGATTTCTGTAGATACTACAAAATGACAAGATCCTCAAAGGATGTATAACTGTGTCTGACAAGTGGCATGATTTGCCAGTCAAGGGAACTAAGGGTATGACATTTCTTCAGATGTTCTGTTCAATGTCAGGTATATAAAAATGGAATTAATTCAGATAAAAATGAAGAAATAAAGAAGAATCTAAGAGAGTCTAAATTGACATATGATAGAAGGCAGCATGGCATTTTAAAATAGCAAAGAGTGAGCTCACAAGGGAATTAGGTATATCTCTTCAGTATTTGAAAGCCTGTCATGAGCAAGGGAATTAATGTCTGTTTTAGATAAGTATTTCAAAAATAGATTTGTGTTTAAGTGAAGGCAGAGTTTTGTGCCAGAGAGATTCAACTATGTCTGCTACCTGAGAAAATGAGCACCTAGTTCCTATAGATGTAAAAGCATTGATTCGACATACAGTAAAGATGAATGGCTTGGAAGAAATTTAAGAGTCATGTAGTCGCAAAGAGTCAGACACGACTGAGTGACTGAACTGAACTGAGGGAATATCTATTCAGTGCTTCGAATTAATTTGAGTTTTCTACTCAATTTGAGCAACCTGATGGCCCAAACATATAACATTGTCATATCTTGGTTGTGTGTATATTTATAATCCAGCCACTGCATTGACTGTATTGATCAGATCAATGAGTTACAATGGAACTGGAAGATTCAGTCTTAACAGATACAGCATATAAGTTGAAATCTCCAAAGGAAATAGGTTGAACAGAGTATGAATCCTGTTAAAATCCAAATATTTTTGGCAGAATTATTTGATGTCCTGAACACTCAAAAGTAAATAAATATCAGGAATGTTAAACATAGTAGAAAAATGTATTTTTAAAAATTCAGCCATATCCAGGGTGTAGCTTCAGCTCTGACATTTGCCAGCTGTTTTCTATACCACTTGGATGGATTCTGAAGAGGATTTAAGTATGAAAATTAAGTTATGTGCAAAGGTTTTATTCAATATATGAAACTATTACAGACCCATAAATGTTAATTTTGCTTTCTTTAATTTAAAGTGAAATTACTTTAAGTCTTAGAATTTAAAAAAAAATCAACTTATTAATAAGCTCCAACATGTAAGAATACAATTTAAGTATGATTCATAAAATAATACCCACTAAACTTCCATTTATTTACCCTAGACTCCAAACCCATTTCACTTTCTTCCACCCTATGCAGACAAGGCTAAACTTGTAGAAATAAAATTTGTTTATAACTTTTTACTACCTACTGTACAAAGTGATTCAGTTATACATATACATATATCCCTGGTGGCTCAAATGGTAGAGTCTGCTTTGGGAGACTCAGGTTCAATCCCTGGGTTGGGAAGATCTCCTGGAGAAGGAAATGGTAACCCACTCCAGTATTCTTGCCTGGAAAATGCCATGAATGAAAGAGCCTGAAGGGCCACAGTCCATGAGGTAACAAAGAATTGGACACGACTGAGTGACTAACACACACATACACACACACACACACACACACACACACACACACACACACACACACATACACACACATCTATTCTTTTTGAAATTATTTTTCCATTTAGGTTTTTACATAATATTAAGCCGAGTTCCCTGTGCTATACCACTATACTGTAGGTCTTTGTTGATTATCCATTTTAAATATAGCAATGTGTACCTGCCAATCCCAAATTTCCTAATTATACCTTTCCCTCTACCTCTCCGGCTGGTAACCATAAGTTTGTTCACTAAGTCTGTAAGTCTGTTTATTTTTTGTAAACAAGTTCACTTATATCATTTATTTTAAGGTTGCATATATAAGTGATATCATTTGATATTTCTGATGATATTTAATTTATACTATATAAATTATATATTTATATACTACATAAATTGTATGTTTATATAATATTATATATATATAATTTATATAGTATATTTCTTGTGACTTACTTTACTCTGTAAGACTGTCTCTAGGTCCATATATGTAATTGCCAAGGCATTATTTCATTCTTTTTAATGGTTAAGCAATAGTCCATTGTATATATGCACTGCATTTTCTTTACCCATTGCTCTGTTGATGGACATGCTTACTATCACCAAAACAACAAACGAGTTAAAAATGGGCAGAAAAACTAATAATAATTTCTTCAAGGTGTACATACAGATGGCCAAGAGGCCTGTGAAAAAATGTTCAATGTTGCTAATTATTAGAGAAATGTAAACCAAAGCTACAGTGAGATAGCACCTCAGTTCACTTCAATCACTCAGTCGTGTCCAACTCTTTGTGACCCCATGAACTGCAGCACACCAGGCTTCCCTGTCCATCACCAAATTCAGGAGTCTACTCAAACTCATGTCCGTTGAGTTGGTGATGCCATCCAACCATCTCATCCTCTGTCATCCCTTCTCTTCCTGCCCTCAAACTTTCCCAGCATCAGGGTCTTTTCAAATGAGTCAGCTCTTCTCATCATGTGGCCAAAGTATTAGACTCTCAGCTTCAACATCAGTCCTCCCAGTGAACACTCAGGACAGATCCCCTTTAGAATAGACTGGTTGGATCTCCTTGCAGTCCAGGGACTCTCAAGAGTCTTCTCCAACACCACAGTTCAAAAGCATCAATTCTTTGGCGCTCAGATTTCTTTATATTCCAAATATCACATCCATACTGGACTACTGGAAAAGCCATAGCTTTGACTAGATGGACCTTCATTGGCAAAGTAACGTCGTTGCTTTTTAATATGCTATCTAAGTTTGTGATAACTTTCCTTGCACGGAGTAAGCGTCTTTCAATATCACAGCTGCAATCATCATCTTCAGTGATTTAGGAGCCCCCCAAAATAAACACTGTTTCCATTGTTTCCCCATCTATTTGCCATGAAGTGATGGGACCAGATGCCATGATCTTAGTTTTCTGAATGTTGAACTTTAAGTGAAATTTTCACTGTCCTCTTTCACTTTCATCAAGAGGCTCTTTAGTTCTTCTTTAATTTCTGTCATAAGGATGGTGTCATCTGCATATCTGAGGTTATTAATATTTCTCCCAGCAATCTTGATTCAGCTTGTGCTTTTTCAAGCCCAGTGTTTCTCATGATGTATTCTGCATATAAGTTAAATAAGCACAGTGACAATATACAGCCTTGATTTCCTTTTTTTTCTTTTTGGAACCAGTTGTTGTTCCATGTCCAGTTCTCACTGTTGCTACCTGACCTGCATATAGGTTTCTCAAGAGGCAGATCAGGTGGTCTGGTATTCCCATCTCTTTCAGAATTTTCCAGTTTATTGTGATCCACACAGTCAAAGGCTTTGTAATAATCTATAAATCAGATATAGATATTTTCCTGGAACTCTCTTGCTTTTTCGATGACCCAGTGGATGTTGGCAATTTGATCTCTGGTTCCTCTGCCTTTTCTAAAACCAGCTTGAACATCTGGAAGTTCACGATTCATATATTCCTGAAGCCTGGCTTAGAGAATTTTGAGCATTACTTTGCTAGTGTGTGAGATAAGTGCAATTGTGCAGTAGTTTGAGCATTCTTTGGCATTGCTTTTCTTTGGGAGTGGAATGCAAACTGACCTTTTCCAGTCCTGTGGCCACTGCTGAGTTTTCCAAACTTGCTGGCATATTGAATACAGAATTTTCACAGAATCACCCTGCAATCTCATTCCTGGGCATATATCTGAAGAAAAACATTTTCTGAAAGGATCTATGCACCTCAGAATTCACTGCAGCACTGTTTACAATAGCTGAGATGTGAAAAGTCCATTTCTTTTTAAACTTGGAAAATAAAGGACCAAAACTAACACTAATTTTTACCAATTGAAATGTAAAGGAGAGCAGAAAATGAAAAGAAAAACGTAATTGGCATAGATAAATCCGAGTGCATGACTCCATTAATTAAGCTGTTGGGAGCATCTAAGACATGAGGAAATTTTCTTACCTTTTTTCAAGCATTCTCTTTTTGCAAACAGTTTCTCTGTTCTGGCACTTTCTTCTAGGAAGTTCTCTATCTGTGATAGCACAGATGACATTATCCTCCTGGGCTGAATAATTCAAACTGGCTAATGGGGCCATTCAAAGCATTACTCTGAACTCAAATCAGTTAATAGAATAGATCTTTTGCTTGCCAATGTGACAAGAGAGTCAAGTTTTAAATTGAGAAAATAGATACTGATGGGTCATTTTAAATTTTAAAATATGGACTACTGTTTAAAAAACATTGTCAAGTAACATGTTTAATAACTCTTCAGTACTGTAATCTAGAGCTTCCCTGGTGGCTCAGATGGTAAAGCATCTGCCTGCAATGCCAGAGACCCAGGTTCAGTCCCTAGGTTGGGAACATCCTCTGGAGAAGGAAATGACAACCCACTCCAGTACTCTTGCCAGGAAAATTCCATGGACAGAGGAGCCTGGTGGGCTACAGTCCATGGGGTCTCAAAGAGGTGGACACAACTGAGCAACTTCACTTTCACTGTAATCTATAAAATGGTAAGGTCCATCTCTACTAGAAATTTGTTAGGATTATTTTCAGTGTTTCTTTTGTTTATCTTTTTAAAGTTTTACAGAATTTCAGTTGGTGTACAATAAAATGCATGTAATATACACTCCAGTTGGTTTTGACATATGTATATACCTATAAAACCATCACCACAATCAAGATAATTGTCATACCCAAATGCTCAGGAAGTCTTCTTGTGAAATGCAATTCTTTTTGTTCATCCCTCATTTTCTCAGGAACTTCTGGTCACGTTTCTGTTACTAGAGATCAGTTTGTATTTGTCTGGAATTTTATATAGTAGCATCATTTAGTGTTTACTCTTTTTAACTTAGCATGCTTATTTTGAGATTCATCCACATCATAGCATGTGTCAGCAGTTTCTTCCTGTCTATTGCTGACTTGTACCCCACTGTATAGATTATAACATTGTGTGTTTATTATTTCACCTGTTGGTAGATATTTTGATTGTTTTTAGTTTTATGGCTACTATAGGCATGTTAGGGATTTTGAAGTGTGAAATATTATGTTGCCTATTTATTTCCTATGATCTACACCAGAAATTGATATGGTTGTCACTCTAATGTTTCGTGATCTCATATAGTAACTGTATAGCCATTCATAACTTTTTAACAGAATATGACCAAACTAAGTCAATGCTGTGGGTCAATCTTGATTTCATATTTAGAAACCTTTCAAAATTATTGAAAAAAATTTTTAAAAGGCAAAGGTAATAAGTTCTTGGGCATTTTCTCTCTCTCTTTTTTTTTTAATTTTACCTTTGCTTCTGTTTACATATTAAAGGAAATGTTGTACCCTGTGGCTGTGTGTGTACACCATAGTGTCCAACTCTTTATGCCCCCATGGACTGTAGCCCTCCAATCTCCTCCATCCATGAGATTTTCCAGGCAAGAATACTGGAGTGGGTTGCCATTTCCTACTCCAGGGGATCTTCTCAACCTAGGGAATGAACCCATGTCTCTTAAATCTCCTACACTGACAGGCAGATTCTTTACCACTGCACCATGTGAGAAGCCCTATACATAACTGGAAAACCAAAGATAATATTTGCATACTAGGGCAGTTATTCTGTTTCGTGAGTTATCAACCTAGGAAGAATGAAGGTTTCTTTTTTTCCTGATATTTGTATGGCATGCAGATTTATAGCTGATGATGATCACAGTAGATGCAATAGATGACTTTGTTATTATTTGTCATTGAGATTACTGTAATAATTATTTAAACATTTTTATATAAGTTAAGTATATAACTTGTCATTTAATTTAGCAATATGAAGTTCACAGTAACTTTGAAAAAAAACTTTTATTTCTATGTGTGTATTTACTCAATTCAGTTAAGTTCAGTCACTCATTTATATCTGACTCTTTGTGACTCCATGGACTGCAGAAAGCCAGGCTTCCCTGACCATCACCAACTCTTGGAGCCTACTCAAACTCATGTCCATCACCTCATCAGTCAGCCAGTTCAGTCACTTAATTGTGTCCGACTGTTTGTGACCCCATGAACTGTAGCACACCAGGCCTTCCTGTCCATCACCAACTACCGGAGTTTACTCAAACTCGTGTCCATTGAGTTGGTGATGCCATCCAACCATCTCTTCCTCTGTTGTCCCCTTCTCCCCCTGCCTTCAATCTTTCCAAGCATCATGGTCTTTTAAAATGAGTCAGCTCTTTGCATCAGGTGGCCAAAATATTGGAGTTTCAGCTTCAACATCAGCCCTTCGAATGAACACTCAGGACTGATCTCCTTTAGGATGGACTAGTTGGATCTCCTTGCAGTCCAAGGGACTCTCAAGAGTCTTCTCCAACACCACAGTTCAAGGGCATCAATTCTCTGGCGCTCAGCTTTCTTTATAGTCCAATTCTCCCATACATTACTACTGGAAAAACCATAGCTTTGACTAGACAGACCTTTGTTGGCAAAGTAATGCCTCTGCTTTTTAATATGCTATCTGGGTTGGTCATAGCTTTTCTTCCAAAGAGCAAGTGTTTGTTTTTTTTTGTTTTTTTGTTTTTTTTTTAATATCATGGCTTCAACCACCATCTGCAGTGATTTTGGAGCCCACAAAAATAAAATCTGTCACTGTATCCATTGTTTCCCAATCTATTTGCCACGAAATGATGGAACTGGATGCCATGATCTTCATTTTCTGAATGGTGAGTTTTAAGCCAACTTCTTCGCTCTCCTCTTTCACTTTCATCAAGAGGCTCTTTGGTTCTTCTCACTTTGTGCTATAAGGGTGATGTGGTCTGCATATCTGAGGTTATTGACATTTCTCCCAGCAATCTTGATTTCATTTTAAGCTTCATCCAGCCCAGCATTTCTCATGATGTACTCTGCATATAAGTTAAATAAGCATGGTGACAATATACAGCCTTGTCATACACCTTTCCTGATTTGGAACCAATCTGTTATTCCATGTATTTATTAATTTATTTATTTGACTGCACTGGATCTTAGTTACAGCACATGGGATATTCAGTCATGGTTGTGGCATGTAGGATCTTTAGTTGCAGCATGTGGAATCTACTTCCCAAGCTAGGGATTGAACTCAGGTCCCTGGCATTGGGCGCATGGAGTCTAAACCACTGAACCACCAGGAAGTCCTGGCAAAAGAAACATTTTTCCAGTATCGATAGGAAAAGGACTAAAACCCTAACTGGAGTGAAAGAGAGACTCCATACAAGCTGCTGTATAGTTTAAGATTGTAAGCAATTTATGGACATAATGAATATGTGTATGCATACGTGTATGGATCTGTGTGTGTGTATATATATATATATATATATATATATATATATATAAAAAATGCCATGCTTTGTTGTTCAGTATATCTGACTTTTTGTGACCCTGTGAGCTGTAGCTCTCCAGGCTCCTCTGTTCATGAGGATTCTACAGAAAAGAATACTAGAGTGGGTTGCCATGCTCTCCTCCAGGGGATCTTCCCAACCCAGGGCTCAAACTCAGGTCTCCACATTACAGGCAGATTCCTTACTGTCTGAGCACCAAGGAAGCCCAAGAATACTGGAGTGGGTAGCTTATCCATTCTCCAGGGGAACTTCCTGACCCAGAAATCGAACTAGGGTCTCCTGCATTGTAGGCAGATTCTCTACCACCTGAGCTACCATGGAAACCATATTTGGCTTTCTGAATCCATTTCTCCATTCTTTCTATGACTCAAGTCACATTGGATCATCCACCATTTCTCAAAGTATTACCATTCACTTCTCACTGCTTCAGCATTTGCATTCCTCCTGATTACTCAGGACTGAGTCATTTTATTTATAATTAGGGGAAAACAATTTATTGTCACTTACAGGAATCTGTTACTTTAATATCTGTGATTTTGAAATCCTATGTAGTAGGTGCAGAGTTTCTACCACCTTGAATATGATTTAATAAATGATATTTTTCATCTTTGTTTACTTATTTTTAAACAGTGTTTATGGTTTTCAGTCTGTATAGCTGTTCACTAGAATAACTTTCTGTTATTAATATTTCTTTGCTCATAGCTAAACCACATCTGCCTTTCTCTTTTATTGTTAGGTATGGCATGTGGCTGTATTCTAGCAAACAAAATATATTTATTAATATTATAGACTTGGTCCATAAATAAACTTCACGGGCTTTTTTGACCATTTTAATTCCATTTTTCCCCTTGTACTGGTGACATACGATATACCAAGTGACCTTGGAAACCATATATTGACAATAGCAGGGCCTCAGCCTGCATCACTGAAAGACCACAGAATTTCCTCTCCCTCCACATCAATGATCAGCATCATCCTGAAACTTTAATTGTAAGGATCTGGGATATGTGTGAAATCTATACTATATCATCAGAAAAGGCAATGGCACCCCACTCAAGTACTCTTGCCTGGAAAATCCCATGGGTAGAGGAGCCTGGCAGGCTGCAGTCCATGGGGTCGTGAAGAGTTGGACATGACTGATCGACTTCACTTTCATTTTTACTTTCATGCATTGGAGAAAGAAATGGCAACCCACTCCAGTGTTCTTGCCTGGAGAATCCCAGGGATGGGGGAGCCTGGTGGGCTGCCGTCTACGGGGTAGCACAGAGCTGGACATGACTGAAGTGACTTAGCAGTAGCAGTAGCAGCAGCATACTATTCCATGTATCACCAAACCTATTTATTCATTCAGCAGCTGTTTACTGATTGCCAGGTATCTGCCAGATATTGTGTTTTGCAGTGACATATAATGCTCACTGTATAGCAGAGATTAATATAGCACTTATGCATAACTTATTTTAATCATACTTCAGCCCTGGAAAATGACTGCCATCATCCTTATTTTATAAAAGAAGAGTCTAGGATCACAGAGTATTTATATCACCTGCCATAGTTTACACAGCTGATAGATGGCAAGACCAAGCCAACCCTCTAGAGCCCATGCTTATAATCTTAGTGCTATGTTGCCTCACATGTTCTAATTAATAGTATTAGCAGTAAACAACAACACAAAACGGCCTGTCCATAGACTCTCAAACACTTGAGACATCAAAATTAAATGGATGATCCAGAATTAGACCCTGAAAAGGCAAAGAACAATAGAATGGACAATATTATGACCATTTCAAAAATTTAAATATGGATGATTGATTAAATAAAAACCAATGCAAATTTCCTTATTTTGTATTTTTTAAATAATTTTGGTGGGAAGTATAACTACTATGCTGATTTCTGGAGATAGATATAAGTATATGGAGAGAATAATAAAGAAAAGGCAAACAGACAAAATGTAAACAACTGTTGACATATAATAAAGGATACATAGGAATTCTTGAATTCCTTCAAGTTTTCTTTGGTTTATGTAAAATTATAATAAAAAGAAAAAGTACAACAAATTAAAAAAAATCAAATTGTACTTTGAAAAAAAAGTAAAGAGAATGTTGGTAAATCTATTTCAGGAAGAACAGAGCTATGTGAAGCTGTGTGAAGGAACATATCATGGGAAGATGTGCAGTGAAAGTCTATTTTTAACTAGTTGCTGCTTTTTGAATGCCATTTTAAACTGCCATGCAATGCTTTTCATTCTGGAGAAGGATATGGCAAACCAATCCAGTTACTCTTGCATGGAAAATCCCTTCAAACTTCATATCAAGTGGCCAAAGTATTGGAGTCTCAGCTTCAGTATCAGTCCTTCCAGTGAACACCCAGCACTGATCTTTAGAATGGACTGGTTGGATCTCCTTGCAGCCCAAGGGACTATCAAGAGTCTTCTCCAACACCACAGTTCAAAAGCATCAATTCTTTGGCGTTCAGCTTTCTTAATAGTCCAACTCTCAGATCCATACATGGCTACGACAAAAACCATAGCCTTGACTAGACAGATCTTTGTTGGCAAAGTAATGTCTCTGCTTTGTAATATGCTGTCTATGTTTGTCATAACTTTTCTTCTGAGGAGCAAGCATCTTTTAATTTTATGGCTACCGTCACCTTCTGCAGTGATTTTGGAGCCCCCAAAATAAAGTCTGCCACTGTTTCCACTGTTTCCCCATCTATTTGTCATGAAATGATGGGACCGGCTCTTTAGTTCTTCACTGTCTTCCGTAGGGTGGTGTCATCTGCAGGTTATTGATACTTCTGAGCTTATTGATATTTCTCCCAGCAATCTTGACTCCAGCTTGTGCTTCATCCTGCCCAGCATTTCTCATGATGTACTGTGCATTAAGTTAAATAAGCAGGGTGACAATATAGAGCCTTGACATAATCCTTTTCCTATTTGGAATCAGTGTTGTTCCATGTCCAGTTCTAACTGTTGCTTCCTGACCTGCATACAGGTTTCTCAAGAGACAGGTCAGGTAGTCTGGTATTCCCATTTCAGAATTTTCCACAGTTTATTGTAATCTACACAGTCAAAGGCTTTGGCATAGTCAATAAGTAGAAATCGATATTTTTCTAGAACTCTTGCTTTTTTGATGACCCACCGGATGTTGGCAATTTGATGTCTGGTTCCTAAGAACCTCTCAATGGAAGCCCAAATCCACTGTCCTCATAAGAACTTTTGCATCCAGAAATGGAACTTTTATACCACTGAACGCAGGTTTGCTGCCCAATGTCTACAAATCCACCACTCCAGAATAGAATTTTGCTTTGTATTGTATATTATAAAAGCAGGCAGGGCCACAGTCCCCCTTCCCCTTTCTCACACACACACACATACATGCATACCCCTGCACAGTCATGTAGTCTAAGTTCCAAAGTTAATGTCAAAGATTTACCTCTGGTAGCATAAAGAAATTTTAGCCTTTGTGATTGTTTTGTCTTCTGAATGCTTCAAAGATAGCAGATAAAAATTTTACATATAGCTTAAAATCCCTTCTAAAATCTACAGTGAAAGTATTCTCAGTAACACTTGCACTATTTTAAATTCTAGAACAAATCCTAATGACAGTTTTTAACATATTAGATAAAGAAAATGTTGGCTAAATGTGTGGAATATTTGCAATTTGATAGGGTGAATCCCCCATTTCTATTTAGACATGAAAATCACTGAAACTGTGTAGAAGACAAGAAGATAAAAGAACAGCAGGCCTGGCAAGGACCACAAAAGAAAATTATAATTATTGGTAAACTGGTTGCTATAAGGCATGAGACTCTTGGAATAAGTCCAGAGGGAACAGTTCATAGTCTTGAAAACACGATATGATCCTAGGGTCGGAAAACCGACCCCAGACTGTTTCTCAACTGCTGTCTCATAGTCACATGTTTTACGTATCTGGTGGAAAATCTATAGATAAGAATATTAATCTGAGTTACTGATTTTTTGTTGATTATTGTTTCTTAGTTACTCAGTGGTTAATGATCACTTTGTTCTTTGGCCCTGAAGGCCACATGAATTAGAGCTTAACTCCCTGCATATTCTTTCCTTCGTGGCTGAAAGTATAATAGGATTCAGTTTCAGCACCTTCACCTTGAAGCGGTGTTGGTCCCCTGATCCTCACTTTTCACTGAATTTTTCTGTCTTGTTTCTCATTCTCTTACATTATTGTAGTTTCAGAAACCCTCCTTGTTGAGCGGATCTCAACAAAACTGACAGGAATTTGAACTGTTACTCCAAAGCAGCAGATAATAGGCACTTCACATTTTTGTAACTATGTGATCCTGTATTATTTGTCATCCCAAATATTTATAGGCTTTTGTACCTTCGGTAAGTGTGAATATGATAGAAAGGTACATATATATATATATATATATATATATATGTACATATATGTGTATATGTATATATATATATATGTATATATGTATATATATATATATAACCAGTTTCAATTACAGAGTTTAAAAGACTGATGATGATAGTGTTATTATTACTGTATAAACTGTGACTATAATAGGCCCCTGATCAGAGTCCCATTGAATTAGCTGTCTGCAGCTCTTCAACTCTGGACTCATGGATGCTACAGTGCTACATGTTAGTCATATCCTGGTGCATTGGGTATGGTATTCCTCATTGGAAAGGACAAGAGAAAATTAGGGAACAAAATCAATGCTACTTCTATATATATATTGGTCTTGTCAGAATAGGATATAATCAGTGAGGCAGCACTTTGCTGATTTTTCACTGCCGTCTTCATTCAATTGTAGCAGCACTGTCATTTCCTAAAAAGAAATCTGAGGATCAATATAACTATTAATAATTTTGACTCACCTACAGCTAATCTGCACTGTGAGTTGGATCTGCTTTATTATAGTCACTGACAGATTAGAAAACTTGGAATTGAATCTGCACTAAGCCAGAGCAACTAGAAAGTGTAAGAAAAAAAAATCTAGAAAAATATCTTGCCATGATCCATAGCAAAGAGCCTGAATGTTCACAACAAATAAGTTGTTTTAATCATACAGCATGTTATTTTAGGTACAAACATTTGTATTCAGAAATAATGGTCTTCACTACTGTATAGCACAGGTAACTTTGCTCAGTTGTATGACAGCCTAAATGGAAGGGGAGTTTGAAAGGGAGTGGCAACATGTATATGTTGGCTGGGTCACTTTGCTGTATACTGAGACTATCACAATATTGTTAATCAACTATACTCCAATATAAAACAAAAATTTATATTACAGCTCTTTAAAACTAAAAAAAAAAAAGCTCTTCAACAATAATAATGGGTAAATGGAATCTTTGGGAGAAAATATTCATTTATTGTCTTGGTGGTAATGATTTCATGAATGTATCCTTATCCCCAAAGTCTTTGAGCTGTGTATATTAAATACGTATAGCTTTTCACAAGTCAATCATCAATAAAATGGTTTTTAAAAATCTATATTTTAGCAGAAATTTCAAAGATCATTATTTCCTCCCTTATTTTTACCCAACTAGGTATCTTACAACATGTATAAACTATTTTCTATCCAAGCAGGTGTCCTAAGTTTCCCAAGAGTATATTACTTATATGAAAGTGGCTAAAACACTTCATTTAAGTAGAGCTGCTCATTTAATAAAGTTAACTTTATCAAAAGCATTATTTATGAAAGAATGGCCCATTTACATGACATAAATTAACTTATATGGAATTTATTTCTGTTCAAGCATAAAAACTACAGCAATTTCCTATATGATATCTAATTATAGTTTTTATTTAAATATTAGAATTCTGTAGCATCTTTCTACTGTAGAGTTATGAACACTTATGATGATAAATAAAAATTGTTGCTTTAAAAAGGAATGGTCTTAAAGAGATATAACTCAGTTAATTGTTATGGAATGTCATTAGTATGGCACTAAATGTGTATATTCTTGTTTAATAATTTAAAGTGAATATTTGCCATTTCTCATGAAGGTAGTTTAATTTTATCCAATGTCTCTATTACTGATCCTTTCTATTAGGGTCTCTATAAGAGTCCTCCTGTCCTGAGCTGTTCAGAAGGAAAGGAAAGTTTTATTCTTTTAATATTTTAGTTTTATTGAACTATATGTGACTTAAAATGTTGTGTTAGTTTCAAGTGTACAGCAAAGTGATTCAGTTATGCATATACATATATTCATTATTTTTAAGATTTTCTCATATAGCTTATCACAGAATAAATGAAAAGATATATTTACCATATAGAGTATGCACTTTCCCCAGCTGCCAGGCAAATTTATAGGGATCTAGGGTACAGCTGTTGTGCTCATGCACTCACACTCCAGATAACAGCGCAGGCGCATCATCTCAGGGCACAACCTCCTGCATCCTGCAGCCATTTGGGATTGAGTGCTGTGGGCAGCCTCTGCATGCGGCCCAGAGCTGAGGTGCAGGCAGCCGTTTCACTCTATGAACTGTGTCTGAAGTCCTGGGTGAGAGGCTTGTGGAAGTAGCACCCTATGAACAAGTACAACTGGACTAATGGCAAAGGAGAAAAGGTTCCACATACAGTATTGAAAACTTTTTGCATATTTGGGAAGGGAGACAAAATTTACTTTCAAAACTTCACCTGCAGTATTTGAAAGGTTAGACTTGTTTTCTTCTTTTAAAACTATTCCTAGTGTTTCCTAGTCTTTACCAGCCTATTAAATCCCATTTTCATGAATACTACAAAACATATTTAGCTAGGGATCCATCTACTTTTAATAAAAAGTTTAACATTTATCAGGATCTCATATGTAATCATTTTCAAGAATCTTTGGAGAATTATTTTCTTTATATATCCATGCTAGCTATTACATATTATAGTTGCTACATATCTATTGCCAGATTCCTCTTATTAGCTTTTTATATCATATCTCCATAATAGTAATGTCCTGGAGAAATGCCTTTCCTAGGCTTGCTACTACTTTCACATAGCAGTTTCATTTCAACTACAGTCTTACCTTTATTATTGGAGGTAATTGTTGAGATTAGATTATCACTTGAAATAGGATGTTATTAAGTTTCTGAGATAATATAGGGGAAGTACAATGTCTACCTGTAGCCGGTCCTGCAGCTAGGAAGCCCTGACTCATCATCGCAAAACCCTGACAGGTGTGGCACTGCCTAATCAGAGGGGCTCCGTGGAGCCTAGCCTGTCTCCCAAAACATGCGGTACCAATAAGCCTATCCCTATCAATGGATTCAGTCTTTTCTGCTTGAGACCTACAGACAACAAATGTTTTCCCTCAGCTTTGAATTAGATACCTTTCTCCTTAGTCCTCGTTTTCCTGTCCAAATACTGAACTCCCATTGAAATAACTGATGCTATTTGTGGCCCACATTTTCAAAGGGACCCTTTCTCTATCTCCATAGGAAAGGACATCAGCAGACAAGAGGTAAACTATGCTGTGAGCAGAAAGCACACACATTAAATTCATTTATGTTCTTGAAAAGCGTTTAAGACCAAACGGTGGAGACTGGTTGTCCAGGTACTCATAACTTTTAATCTAAATCTACTCTCCCTCTAAATTAGTGCACAAATCATTGAAAAATACTAATCCTTAACATTTTCCTGACATATCGGTTCATTATAATTGATTTCTTAGAAGTTCCCTAATGAGCAGATACACTGCTATAGACTGAAGAAAATAATTATATTCAACACAATAATAGATTTTGAAATTATTTTTCTTGCCTGGAACACCTTTAATCCATCAGTATTGTTTTCTATGAGATAGAATTTACTGTGAATATTAAGTACATCACATGCATTAATTTATGATAGTAAAGGTATTTGCTTAACCAAATTAAGCATCATGGATTCACTGAGGAAAAATTAATAAGGATTATCCAGGATATATGAGAGGAACTCATTGACTATGTAATTAATTTAAACACATATAAACAGATTGTTATGTGAGCTATTTAGGCATATAATTATAAATCATTGAATTGCAGATGAATTAATTTAGGCAACTATAAATGGTAATGATGTTGTCTAATGTTTTCATTTGCTTAAAGATTATTCAAAATGTTAATTTTAACTATTCTATTTGTTTTCATATTGCATCATAGCAATAGTATTTCCATTTGTCTTCATTTAAATATTACCTTTTATTTAAAAATGACTTCATTTAAATATTACCTTTTATTTAAAAAGGTAAGATAGTCACAAGCCTGTAGAAAAGTTAGAATTACAATATAAAGAATAATTTTTTTCAACTATTTAGGAGCAAATTATTGATCTGATGCCTCATCATCTCTACATACTATAGTGTATTTTTCTAATAAACATGTACATTCTTCTGTACAGAAAAAGAGGGAAACAGGAAGACTAGATAATTCAACAATTAAAAATTAGCACCGATAATTACTAATATCTAATTTCTCAGATAAATCAAATTTTGCAACCTCCCAATAATATCCTGTAAAGCAAGATGATCCATTTCAGACCAATTTATTGCATTTATTTGTTTCTGCTTTACTAGAGTTTGACAAATATGAGTTGTATTTATCAATTAAACTCCAAGGGCTTCCCTGGTGGCTCAGCAGGGAAGACCTTGCCTGCCAATGCAGGAGATGCGATTCAATCCCTGGGTCTGGAAAATTCCCTGGAGGAGGAAAGGCAACACACTCCAGTATCCTTGCCTGGGAAATCCCATGGACAGAGGAGTCTGACAGGCTACAGTCTATGGGGCTGCAAAGAGTCAGACATGACTTAGGGACTCAACAACATCAAATACATTGAAAGTACAAATAGTGGTGATTTGATATAATTTTGCAATATACTATGAAAGGAATTCCACAATCTAGTTAATTAACAAATCCATCACCTCATATCTCACGTATGTATCTTATTTTTCTACTCCTCTCACAAATTTCAATTATATACTATGGTGTTATAAACTGTAGTCACCATGCTTTACATTAGAACCTCAGACATTAGCTTATAGCTGAAAATTTGTACTCTGTTACCAACCTCATTTTTTCTTATGTCATCTCCAAGCCACTGCAATCACTTCTCTACTCTGTTATTTAGAGTATAACTTCTTTTTAGATCCCACATATGAATTCAATGCAGTATTTGGTGGTTTTTTTATCTTATTTATTATACTTAGTGTAATGCCTTCAAGATCTATGCATGGTGTTGCAAGTGGAAGGATTTCCTGTTCTAACGACTGAATAACATACACAGATATATTTGTAGTGTATATGTATACATACACTGCTGTTGTTTAGTCACTAAGTCATGTCCGAATCTTAAGTCATGTCCAAATCTTTGCAACCCCAAGGACTGTGGCCTGCCAGGCTCCTCTGTCCATGGGATTTCCCAGGCAAGAATACTGGAGTGGATTACCATTTCCTCCTCGAGGGGATCTTCTCAGCCCAAGGACTGAACCAACCTCTCCTGTGTTGGTAATGGGTTCTTTATCACTGAGCCTCTAGGGAAACCCTTCTATTAAATAGCTATTGATAATAATCAGTAAATACATTTAGATTTCATGCCTTTTTAGTCTCCTCTCTAGAATTATTCTACTAGAGTTATTTTTTTTTGGCTTTGAAGATTAAAGCTCAATTGTTTACGGTTGTCCCTTAATTTATATTTTTCTAATGTCTTCTTTGATTATACTCATGTCATGTATTTTCAGTAAGAATATCACTGAAGTGATGTGTTCTTCCACTGTATTTTTTCAGGTGGTATATAGCTCTAGTATATCCCTTTACTGATTTTTATGTTGATCACTTGATAGTTGGAATGTTTCAAGTTTCTCTATTATAAAGATTTTCTTTTCCTTCATTTTTAAGAATTGGGGAAAGATATAATTTGAAGAATTTGAAGCTCTGTAAAAATCCCACTGTTCATAAAATTACACACACCCACATGCTCATGAAATTTTGTTTTCTTTGTATTCATTGGATCATAATCATCTTTTGAGTATTCAAAATATCCCCAGTTTGGCCATTCAATCTGGCTTTGTGTTCTTTGTCATTTTTCTGTTATTCCTTTGGCATTTTTTGTACAATAAGGAGTGCCAGGCTTTCTTGTACTTTTCCTACTCAATCCTAGAATTAACTTTTTGCCTAAGCAGTTCTAATTTATTTTAGTAGAAAATTTAGAAACTAAAACATAATTGTTAGAGGTCTGTTGGGGCCCAGCCCTGGTGGATCCAGGGTAATTCAAAGTGGGGACGGAGTTGGCATCTGGGAAAAGACTACTTAATTAGAAATATGAGATTAGGAAATAATAATATGAAATAGTAGGAAAATTAGTAGAGAAATGAGGCTGAATAACTTGGTCTATGTGGAAAGCTAATAAAGTCTCAAGACAAGAAACTTGCACCACCTACGTAGGCCACCAATGCCTGCTTGAATAGCAGAGGGTGCCCCACCTTGGGCTCCCTCTTGCAGGGGTCTTAGAAGCTGGGGCAATTAAGTAGACATGGCGAGCCTCCACACTCCAGATGGGAATTCAGCCAGAAAAGAAGAGGAGAAAAGACCATACGGAGGAAACCAGTCTTTCCAGTGACTGGTTAATCCTTTATTGTCTGGGAAAGCTTTTTATACTTTTGGTTGTACATAAAGATCAATGGATAATACAAAGTTATGCAGCATAAGCAGCCCTGACTCTTATCGAGACCAAGCTTTCTCTCTGCATACCTAGCTGTATATACAAGTCTTAGGTGATTTACATCATCTTCTGGCCAGGAGGCCTATTAGCATTTATGGCCCTTTTCTGATAAGGGTCTGTCAACCAGAAAACTTATTTGCCCTAAAAGTGTTGTTCTTACTAAAGTCTGGTGCCACTCTCAGAAAGCACTAATTAAGGTTACATTCTTATATAGCAAGGACACAACAATTTATAACACGGAGAGAGGAGTACAGTGATTTATAACAAAGAGAAAGTTCATTAACTCAAAAGTCTAGTGTTGCTAACATCAAAACTACTATATTCCTTTTTCTATATCCCAGTTACATTGATTAATATCCTCCAGGTGCCTAAAAGATAAAGAATAAGGAGGCCTGGCAGCAGTCATTGACTCAACAATGAAAACCGTCTACCAATATAATTCTTAGCTCTTTAAAAAAAGGGGCTCTATATCTTTAAGATGCTTTAAGCCTCATGTCTCTCATTGTTGGGAGGCTGTAAACAATTCACATGTGCAGTTGTAAAAATCCAGGTAAGGCAAGTTAGAGAGCCATCAGAAGGGTTTGAGCTGAAACACTCCTTTTATATGCAGAAGACTGTCAATTGGAGCTCTAAGTTAACTTTTTCCAGAGAAAGGTGGTGAGGAACAGCCCCTGTTAATGTCAGAAGTGTAAGCTAAAAGCATAATGCAGTACGGCAGGCAGACTCTGGTTTTGGGTGTAGATGCTCAAGAAAATTCAGCAAGCCTCCCTTAAGGCCTGACTTGCCTTTGCCTGTTGGAGCCCTTAACCTCATGACCTTTGCCACAGGCGGGACTCCTCGTGCTGGCTCCCAGCAGAGGTCCACTTATTGATATCAAATTCTTTCTATTCCCTGGCTACATAGACACACACACACAACTCTGTATATTTTTACTTTCAGTTTATTAATCATCTTATTATATCTATTTAAATTGAAGACTGTGAACTCAAACCAGTACATAAATTCCTATTAATATCATAGTTTTGTAATTTCATTGCTTAACATTGAGAAAACTGTATTTCTCAGTATTTAATAAAATTTATTACTTGATCATCTGTCCAATTTAATAGCAGTTTCCTATCTCAACTCCCACTCCCTCCTTTGTGAGAATGCCATCCTCGTCCTGCTTGGGCTCTACCACAACATTCCAGCAGCTCCTTAGTTAGGATGACCTGTCCCCACACTCAGACTCTCAATCTCCACAATAAGCCACGAGTAGATTTCCTCTTTGCCCTACTTGACTCTCATCCACTAAACAAGAAAGGATGCCAGAATTTCCATGTCAACATCCTTCTCACCCCACTTGGAATCCTAAACCACTCTGAGTTCCTGTTGTAGGAGTCAGGATTGAGGGACAACCTGTACTACTTTTGCTCAGCTTCTGTCACTAGCTTTAGAGTTGAATTATTTCAAGATTTCAAGGTGAGGGAAAGGGAAAGATGAAAAAGGAAGAAGATGTAAAATAGGAAAGGGGACATTGTATATGTTTAATATAAAAAAGTAATGCAGTGTGTCACATTTGAAAAACTAAAAACTTGAAAAATTGACTTCTTTATTTTGAATATACTATATGTAATAATCATTTTCTGTCACATTTCCTACAAATACATCTTCTAGTCTGTGTTTTGCTTTTTTATTTGATTTTGCTATTTATTAACATGTTATATTTGAAATAATTTAAATCTATATTTTGAGATTCCCTGATAGCTCAGTTGGTAAAGAATTCACCTGCAATGCAGGATTCCCCAGATCAATTCCTGGGTCAGGAAGATCCCCTGGAGAAGGGTAAGGCTACCCACTCTAGCATTCTGGCCTGGAGAATTCCATGGACTGTATAGTCCATGGAGTCGCAAGAGCCAGACACGACTGAGTTACTTTCTTTTTCACTAAACTTATATTTTATTACTAAAATATCTAAAACAACAAAAATACAAAATATTAGGCTTATTAATTATTGATTGTAGAAATATAGGTGCTTTTATTGCCTTTTTTCTTTTCTGTGCACTGTAAAACATTTAAATTATAATAGAGAATGAACTTATATGGGGGAGAAAATGAGTGATTAAAAGTATAAAAATAGTCTGTAAATCCATTTTGAGTTCCTGCTAATTCTATAGACTATTTCAACTAGGCAGTTGGCAAGTGAGTCTCAAAACTTTGAGTTAAAGATAAGCTTATAGTTTACACAAAGCACACAAAGCACTAAGCCCTGGTGGTCGACACTGCTCTCCCATCTGTGCTGGGACTCCAGGGGCCAGGGGTGGATGACCCTTGAGTGCAGACATGGGTCTGGTAGCAGGGTGGGGGGTGCAGCAGAGAAAGCCTTGTAGTGTGAGGTCTGTCTTGATGGGGACGTCCTGGGGGGCTGGGAGCTAGAAAGGTGTAGGGAACAAGTTGGGGGCTGAGAGCAGACACTCTGGGAATGGCCTTGGGCCCTACAAGCTTTCTTGATCCAAAGCTGAGGGGGTGGGGTGGGAGACTCTGCCCTCTGCCTCACTTAGGGTGGAAACAAACTCCCAAGGGGACCCTCCTTGGCACCAGGAGACCCTACTCAACCATGAACGGCCCTGAGCATCCTTCAGGCCCTCTCTCCACAGTCACAGGACTGTGGAGCTGGACAAACGTGACCCTCTGCCAGAGGGCAGGCAAGTAGGGACCCAGGCCAGGCTCTGGTTGTGCCCACATTCTGCCTGGCCAGGGGCCTGGGGAAAGCACTTATAAATAAACTTATAGAGTAACCTTACTTGCCATGGTTTTGCATGACAAAGATAATTCAAAATGAATAAAATTGAAAACAGCCCAAATATGCATCAACAAGTGAATCAGTAAACCAGTTGTGATGTAGTCATCCAATAGAATTTAGCAGTAAAGTGAAATTAATGATTGGTACAGCAATATGGAGAAGTCTCAAAATAACTATGCTGAGTGAAAGGATCCAGATGGATTCCGTATAATTCCATTTATATAAAAGTCTAGAAAATAGAAAATAATCAGTGACAGAAAGCAATTTTAAAAAGGAAAAGAAGGATTAATTATAAAGGAGTATAAAGAAGCTTTTTGAGCTAATGGATACCTTCATTATCATGACTGTGGTGAGGGTTTCACATGTGTCAAAACTGAGCAAGTTTTAGACTTTAAATATTTGTAGTTTATGCATATCAGTTCTGTTATACTCTAACAAAATTGTTAATATTTTTTCTATTCAGTTGAGCTATATTTCCTTTATTGGTTCCTGGATTATTTTTATCCTTACTGTTTATTATTATTATTATTATTATTTTACTTTACAATACTGTATTGGTTTGCCATACATCAACAGGAATCCACCACGGGTGTACACGTGTTCCCCATCCTGAAGCCCCTCCCACCTCCCTCCCCATAGCATCCCTCTGGGTCATCCCAGCGCACCAGCCCCAAGCATTCCGTACCCTGCATCAAACCTAGACTGGCGATTCATTTCTTATATGATATTATATATGTTTCAATGCCATTCTTCCAAATTATCCCACCCTTTCCCTCTCTCACAAAGTCCAAAGACTGTTCTATATATCTGTGTCTCTTCTAATGAGGTGGATGAAACTAGAGCCAATTATACAGAGTGAAGTAAGCCAGAAAGAAAAACACCAATACAATATACTAACGCATATATATGGAATTTAGAAAGATGGTAACAATAACCCTGGGTTTTTTTTGGTCATATTCTATGCAAAGTATCCTTAAATATATGCATATATATAAACATAAATATAAAACAATAAATTATATTCATTTTCTTGCAAATTAATATGGGTTAAATGTAATTAACAATAATTCAATTCTCTTTTAATTGAAATAAACTGAACTTTGTAATAGAAAAATTTCCTAAACATATTTAGCACAATTCCTATATTTTATGTTGTAATAGTTAATTTATCCTGTGCCAATATTATACTAGTTTGAGTGAAGTAGGCTTTTGGTAAATTTTATGATCTCATGGTTGGTGGTTTAGTTGCCAAATCGTGTCTGACTGTTGCAGCCCAATGGACTGTAGCCCCCAAGCTCCTCTGTCCGTGGGATTCTACAGGCAAGAATACTAGAGTGGGTTGCCCCTTCCTTCTCCAGGTTATCTTCCCAAACCAGGAATCAAGCCTGGGTCTTCTACATTGCAGGCAGATGATTTATGATCTCATAGCCCTTCCTAAAATTTCACTTTTTCAAAATGGATTTGGCTTTTATTTAACTGTTTTTCTTATTTTGGAATTTATAATTATTCTTTTTTTTATCTTAAACTCTGGACCCTGATTAGAGTTCCATTAATTACATTACATTAATATACTTTTACAATAGTAAATCTGATATTCTAAAAGCATTTACTCTTGATATCTCATTTGATGTCTTTCAATAACACCTGCTAATTTGAACTATGTAAGTTCTATCCTTTCCTATGAAATATTTTATGCATCATATATAAATACTTTTTTACTAATTTAACAAACTATTTTGTATTTTTAACATATAATTCATATTATATAAATCTACTTTTCTATGTAAGCAGCTGTTTACTTTGCAAGTCAGATTTAAAATTTTTCTGATTATATGTTCTTTTCTTATCATACTAGCCATAACCTAAAATATGGGCTTCCCAGGTAGCGCTAGTGGTAAAGAACCTGGCTGCCAGTGCAGGAGACATAAGAGATGTGTGTTTGACCCTCGATTAAAAAAGATCCCCTGGAGGAGACCATGGCAACCCACTCCAGTATTCTTGCCTGGAGAATCTGCATAGGGATGACTTGATGGGCAATGGCCCATAGGGTGTCAAAGAGTCAAACATGATTGAAACAGTGTAGCATGCACACAACCTAAAATATATAATTAATAGTCCTGTAGAATGATGTGTAGGTATTTAATTTTAAAACAATTATATAAAGTAGATTAAATATGTATCATAAAAATGTTAATATAGTATAGCATATTAGGGAAGAAGTTGCAGAACTAGACACTGCCAGACATCACTTAGTAGCTCTTTGACATTTAAAACTTATTTAACCTCTCTAAACTTCAAGGTCTTTACCTGCTAAATTGATAATGACCATACCTACTTCCTGATGTATTTAAAGAATGTAATAACTTAACAGTTAGTAACCATTAAATAGAATTAATCATATTTATTGTTTGTAAGAATTAAAGAATTTTATATACAAAGCAGATTGCTTTTGAAGTTAGTAATGAATATTTAAATAACATAAAGCATGGTATACATACTAAACAAATCTTGTTTAATAAACATAATGAAATTTAACTATTTGGGGCTAACTTTCTGGCATGTAAATCAGAGATAATAAATGATTTTATTAATTAAGTTACTGAATCCAAAAAGGTGAGTGAATTTCATGTCCCTTTTTAAAGTTCTAATTGAGGAACCAGTTAGTACTTAAGGCATTTTATGGACGTTAGTTTATAGGTATAGTGTTTTCCAATCTGAAAATATGGAAATGGTAAACTGAAAATATAAAGAAAAATACTTGTTAGTTTTCTCTTTCTGTTGCAAACAGAACGACAACAAAACTTTGTTTAACTTTTGTAGCCCCAAAGCTTTTTGAGTGTAACATTCTCCAGTATATTTTAAGGGTTACTCTTATTAACCTAAAAATAATTAATTTTAAAAAATATGATTCCATGTAAGAAATGGACTTTGTAGTTTTTCTTTGTATTCTTCCATAGAATTACTGTCATAAGAGTATTCATTTCAAATATCTAAGTATTGTGCAAGTATTAAGAGTTTGGAGTCACCAAAAATCACTTATTGGGTATTTAATAATTATTGATAGTTTCCTATATTACTAATATTCTCTTTTGCTCTTTCACCTTTTTAGTCTCATTTAATTTGGCCAAATTATTAGAAATAAAGAAAGTTACCTCAAAGGAAACTTATACATCTCACATAAGATCACTACTAGATAAGCCAGAAATAAAATTTGGAATTAAAATCAAATTTCCATGATTCTAATACCAAGACCAGATTTCTTTTCTCCAGTAATGACAACTCTAAAGACAATTTGTTCACCACCAAAAATACCGTTTGCTTTAATTCACTGAAACTTCAGCTAGTTTGTTATAATATCCATATGCCAAAATCAATTAAAGGACTAGTCTAAATTCTGCAGAAAGATCAAATCAAATGAAAATACTAAGAACTGAGAACAAGAAACAGACAGAACTTTCAAAATATTCTCTATGTTAGTCTGTTTTCATGTGTAAAGTAAACCTTGGAAGGAAAGCTATGGCAAACTCTTGGAATAATTGCAGTGGAGAATGAATGGAGTAGCTAGAAAATCTTATGTGGCTTTTTAACCAATCATTTATTTCTTCATTCCATCCAATGGATCTTTAAGTAATTTTAGACTTTGTGATAGACATCTTTCATTTATCCAAGCAAGAGCAGATTCAGATTTTTTTAAAAATATTATCCTGATTAATCAACAGAATTATTTCTGCCAACCGTGTCTGGGATATGAGAAGGCAGTAAATCCGTTTAAATAGTAAAAGTGAAAAATATTGAAAATACAATGTAGGAAACAAAAGGAACTTCAACTTTTTCTGCAATATCTTTTGTAACTAAAATTTCTAAAACAAAATGCCAAAATCTTATGCATGTTAATTATTGGTTGTGGGAACACAGGTGTTTTTATTATTGTATTTTTTTAATTTTAAAACATGTTAAGCCATAAAAATGATCTATGTACTACAGCATAAATGTATGTATGAAGAAAAATGCTTCCCTGTGAAATTGTAAACAAACTAAGAGTCCATAAATCCAGTTTGAGTTTGTGATGACTCTTAGATTACTCCAACATGGAACAATGTTTGCAAGTAAGACCCAAAGCTCAGTGCTAAAATGACCATTTATGTATCATATATTAAGCTTAGTTGAAAACACTCATGAAAACCTGTCTCTGATATTCAAGGTAGTGCTTTTGGGAGTGTTTAATTTTAACTCATTTCTAAAATATCAAGTCTTTTAAATTTTGTGGGTGTTTTCCTCTTTAAACAAAACCAAACAAAACAAAATAGCTACTTATGCTGACTATTTCACATTAGATATCTTTAGCCCAAAGAGCACTAAGTAGAAGCCAGTATGCCTGAGTCTATAACTCACACTAATACTCAGTAGTCATGTGACCTTGTCCAGTCCTGACTTTGCCTATTTGAAAAGAGTGAGGACTGTTGAGCTATACAAAATGAGAATAGTTGTTTTCAAATGTTTCTTTGTTCTTTAATTTTCTCTTAAGATGTGAAAGGTTTTGTTCATAGGGACTCTCATTTCAGAGAGTAAGGAGATAAAAAATGTTCACCCCTTTTATGGTAAAATATCCTAATATACTGACACTTTGAAAACAATAACTCATCCAAAATTTTTACGTTACAAGGAATAGAATTTGTATATTGCACATAATTGGTAAAAATTGTAGACTCCAATGTGCCTTAATGTATTGGGCATATTTTTTATGTTATGGTTTTGAAATTGAGTTTGCTCTCTCAAACTATACTGCCCATATTATAGAACCTTTAACTATTTACACTTAAATTATAGAGTTTAAAACTGGGTCACACTAGTCACATTTCCTGTCTTTAATAGCCACATGTGGTTAATAGTCACTACTGGAAAATTCCATCATGGTCATGTGGTAAAAAGAAAATCATACAAATTTGTTCCTAGCAATATTAGGAAACTGAGAACAACGTAGGTAGGATGACTGAACCTAGAAAGAGTTCTGCTGCTGCTGCTGCTGCTGCTGCTGCTGCTGCTGCATCTCTTCAGTCTTGTCCGGCAGCCCACTAGGCTCCTCCATCCCTGAGATTCTCCAGGCAAGAATATTGGAGTGGGTTCAGTTAATCACAAATGTTGAACTGTTGAAAACTATAAATGTTCTCTCATCTGTATTAAGTTTATAGTTGTCTATATAGTACGGATTCAAATTTCTGTTATATTGAAAATAATCTCTGACTTTATAAATAGTGAGTATAGGAAATTGGTGATAATTATGAGGGTTACTGTAGAGAGGCTTAAGAGTGTGGCTTGTCTGACACAGAAAGTATTGTCAAAGACGATGCATTTACCAGAGCAGGCTGTGCAGGTTCTCCTATCTGTCTTACAAATGAACCTATGGATGCTCTACTGAATGTAATGGAGTGTCAGAATATAATGAGGTGCTGGTAACTGGTCTTGGCTGATATACAAGCTAAACAAACAAACAAAAAAAGTATTTGGGAGGCTTTGGTGGAAAAGAGGAGAATATAGAAAGAAGGAGGGGATTGTTGCTTTACAGTTCATCAGTTATATCATTGAAGTATTGAATAGCCTTGCTCTGAAAAGGCAATTGTCCTCAAATAAGAATAAAAATTCAGGTTTCCTTCTTTCTTTTTAAATTTGTTTTTGTTTTTTTCCTCTGTTAGTCTGTTTTTCTCCTTGTCTTTACTGAGAGATAATAGACAAATAAGAATTGGATATAAAGATGTACAACTTGATGTTTTGATGTATGTAATCATTGTGAAATAATAATCACAATCAAGTTAATTAATAGATCCATCACAGAACAAAATTGTCTTTGTATTTTTCTTCTTTTATTACTTTATTTTCATTATAACAATATTTATGATTTACCCTTTTAGCAAATTTTAGGTATCTAATGTAGTGTTAATTATAGTCATATATAATGTATATTAGACTTTCAGAACTTATTCTTCTTGCATAAAAAAGTTTATTCCTTTTGACCAATATCTCCCCATTTCTCCCTCCCCTGGCCCATAGCAATAACCATTCTGTTCTCTGCTTCTGTGAGTTTGATGCTATTTTGACTATCTTGTTACTGAGAAAATCTACTGACACTATCTGATAACCAAGAAACAGTCCTTCTATAGTATTTGACTTGGTGATCATGGCTTGAGACTCAAAATTACTAACAAAGTGATGGTATTTAAAAGTTAATTTTGAATTTTTTGAAAGTAGATGGCCATTGCTACTGAAGATATTGGTAATTACTTGAATGTTAAATTTTGATTGCAGGAAGAAACAGTTCTACATGTAAAATACCTGACTTCTTTCTCTTCTTCACACAGATAAATACATATATTCATAAATTTTCATTCCTTATATATTCTAAGTACAAATTCTTGCATTAGAAGCAGAAGTATATTTACTGTGTTCTGGGCTACATATATTCCCATCTGTGATGAGAAAACCTATAAATATATACACCACACTGATAAAACTTAGTTTAAATAAATGCCACATCAAATGACATGGATCATCAAACAGTTCATTTTGATATTGTAATAGTTCTTGGGAAAAAAGTGTCATAGCAACAGCCTATAAGTAAAGATGTTAAAGGAAAGAAAGTGAAGTCATTCAGTTGTGTCTGACTCTTTACAACCCCAAGGACTGTAGCCTGTCAGGCTCCTCCATCCATGGGATTTTCCAGGCAAGAATACTTGAGTGGGTTGCCATTTCCTTCTCCAAGGAATCTTCCAACACAGGAATTGAACCCAGGTCTCCCATGTTGCAGGCAGACTCTCTACCATCTGAGCCACCAGGGAAGTCTTAAAGATGCTAAGAGTATATAAAATACTACTAGTTCATGCAACTATAATTCTGACCAGTTTATCAAATCATGTCTGTCATATCTCAAGAAATAAAATGAGCTACAGAAATTTCCTCCCACTATTTAATACTGGCCTAATGCGCCCTTCCCTCACCAGGCTTTAATAATAGCAGGCAATAGATATCCCCTAAAATAACTAACATTGCCTAGAAAAAGGAAATAAATTATTTCACATATAATTTCCTTTCCTAAGAAAGATATTTCCTTATTCTACTTCCCTGATGTAGTGGGAAATATCATTTCAAGAGACTTTTAAGTGACCTCAGTAGATGGAAAAAGTAATGATTCATTTAAAGCTGTAATTCACTTAAAAATAATAATTCACTTAAACCTGTAATTTAAGTGATAAAAGGAACTTCAAATAATGTTAACTTTTATATAGACCTTTATAGTGTTCATTACCCTTTATTTATGTTTATAGCTCATAAAGGACCTAAAACAAGAATAGTAATGGAATATGCATCAGATGCCCCTAATGTGCTGCCTCAGATCTCTCAGCCTCATTTGTTTTCTTTCTTCTTCTTAGTCACTTCTGTAGAGACAGAGTTGTTAATGTTTGTAGTTTATCAGCCTCAAGGTGGATGTGGCTGGCTCCTCCTCTTACTTTCAGAGATGTATGAAGCATCTGGTCACAGGTCATGGGATATGACTTCCCCAGGAAGAACACAAGTAACCAGATGATATAACTTAGAATTTGAGAGGGGTGAAGTTTAACCAGTGAAGGAGAGAAGATGGGAGGGTGGTCCAGGTAAATCATTTCCACCTTTTTTTCTATTGGTGTATATAAAGCACAGTGGTATCTCACATGGGTAAGTGAATGGTTATGTCTTTGCTGAAGCAATAACAAATTTGGTTATATTCTGTCATCTGTGCTTTTACTCTCACTCTACTGGGAAAGACCTACTAAGAATGAGCACTTAAAACCGCCTTGAGTAAAGAGCATCTATACTTGAACCTTGTATTTCTTTTCAAGGGGATCCAATTCACAAAATCTTCAGTTACAGGGATTGTAACTTAAAAGAGTTATTAGAATTGTAGGCTTAAACATAGAAAGTATGCCACAGCTTGTCTGCCAGCTTCCAGCATTGCCAGTTGGTTTGACTCCCACTCAAAATCTCTGATTACTGGGTTATCCAATATGAATGACTAAGTAGAAAGTTCATGTAAGTCACATGCTATGTTTAATACATGGAGACTAGTATGAGCTGGATGTTCTTTTAATGGTGGGAAAAAACACATGGCATTTTTTACTTTGAATACTGAAGAGATTGAAAATTAAGTATATGTACATGTAATCCCAAGATATTTTACTTACCTGACAGTCTTCTGAATTTTACTGGGGTGTATCAACCATCCTTGTTGGTACAGGTATGATAACATTACAGCCAGATCCAATGAGACTGAGGTTTCTAACTTACCAAAAGAAAAAAACAAATTGATTCACAAAGTGAACACCTTGCTTGTCAGAGAGTAAAATATATTCTTATGCTAAATCCTGGCAGACTTTCTGATGGCAAATCTCATGGAGTTTAATTACTCCTATCTCACCAGCACTTTCCTTTATGTACTATTTCCAATTAGTCAAATTCTGGAATTTATACGACAAGGAGGCACAAGTATAAAACATGTCAATTCCTACTACCTGTGTGGATATAAAATGACAACAGTACATTGAATAAACTGAAAGGGCCCCTCCATAAGATCATTTCCACTTCTGCGAACGTTCAGTTCAGTTCAGTCACTCAGTCATATCTGACTCTTTCTGACCCCATGAACTACAGCACATCAGGCCTCCCTGTCCCTTACCAACTCCCCAAGTCCACCCAAACCCATGTACATTCAGTTGGTGATGCCATCCAACCATCTCATCCTCTGTAGTCCCCTTCTCCTCATCACCTCAAGATTTCCGGGCATCAGGGACTTTTCAATGAGTCAGCTCTTCGCATGAGGTGGCCAAATTGTTGGAGTTTCAGCGTTGGCATCAGTACTTCCAATGGATATTCAGGACTGATTTCCTTTAGGATGGACTGGTTGGATCTCCTTGCAGTCCAAGGGACTCTCAAGAGTCTTCTCCAACACCACAGTTCAAAAGCGCCAATTCTCCAGTGCTCAGCTTTCTTTATAGTCCAACACTCACATTCATACAAGACCACTGGAAAAACCATAGCCTTGTCTAGACAGACCTTTGTTGGCAAAGTAATGTCTCTGCTGTTCAATATGCTGTCTATGATGGTCATTACTTTCCTTCCAAGGAGTAAGCATCTTTTAACTTCATGGCTGTAGTCAACATCTGCAGTGATTTTGGAGCCCCCCAAAATAAAGTCAGCTACTGTTTCCAATGTTTCCCCATCTATTTGCCATGAAGTGATGGGACCAGATGCCATGATCTTTGTTTTCTGAATGTTGAGCTTTAAGCCAACTTTTTCGCTCTCTTCTTTCACTTTCATCAAGAGGCTTTTTAGTTTCTCTTCACCTTCTGCCATAAGGGTGGTGTCATCTGCATATCTGAGGTTTATTGATATTTCTCCTGGCAATGTTGATTCCAGCTTGTGCTTCTTCCAGCCCAGCATTTCTCATGATGTACTTTGCATATAAGTTAAATAAGCAGGGTGACAATATACAGCCTTCACGTACTCCTTTTCCTATTTGGAACCAGTCTGTTGTTCCATGTCCAGTTCTAACTGTTGCTTCCTGACCTGTGTAGAGGTTTCTCAAGAGGCAGATCATTCCCATCTCTGATATTCAAACCTCTTTCAGAATTTCCCAGTTTACTGTGATCCACACAGTCAAAGGCCTTGGGATTATAAAGCAGAAATAGATGATTTTCTGGAACTCTCTTGCTTTGTCGATGATCCAGTGGATGTCGGCAATTTGATCTCTGGTTCCTCTGCCTTTTCTAAAACCAGCTTGAATATCTGGAAGTTCACGGTTCACATATTGCTGAAGCCTGGCTTGGAGAATTTTAAGCATCAGTTTACTAGCATGTGAGATGAGTGAAATTGTGTGGTAGTTTGAGCATTCTTTGGCATTGCCTTTCTTTGGGATTGGAATAAAACCCTTTTCCAGTCCTGTGGCCAATGCTGAGTTTTCCAAATTTGCTGGCATATTGAGTGCAGCACTTTCACATCATCATCTTTCAGGATTTGAAAAAGTTCAACTGGAATTCCTTCACCTCCACTAGCTTTGTTTGTAGTGATGCCTCCTAAGGCCCATTTGACTTCACCTTCCAGATGTCTGGCTCTAGGTGAGTGATCACACCATTGAGATTATCTTGATTGTGAAGTTCTTTTTGTACAGTTCTTCTGTACACCTGTTCTTAATATTTAGCTTCTCTGAATGTTAACCAAATTCTAATAGCTAAATGCAAGTATCCTGTTTCCCCTGGAACTTAGTA
Source organism: Nanger dama (assembly GCA_917880005.1). Taxonomy (NCBI): domain Eukaryota; kingdom Metazoa; phylum Chordata; class Mammalia; order Artiodactyla; family Bovidae; genus Nanger; species Nanger dama. The sequence continues at coordinate 18,799,442 of CAKJTW010000025.1, read as the reverse complement.
GGAGGGTAACTTGCAGGTTTGTAGCCAAAGAATTATCACTAAGTCAAATACTACAAAAATGACTATTTCTTAGACATCAGACATAGAATCTGCCGATTTCCTCTGTAACAACACACAAGTAGATACAGAAATGGTTCTGGTAAAGGTGTTCAATATTATTTGTCATTAGGGAAATGCAATCTAAGCCCACAATGAAATAGTACTACACACAAATTAGAGTTGCTGAATAAAGATATTACCATCTTATCATTATGAAACTAACAATTCTAAATTCTAGAAAGCAGAGCAGCTAGAAAGCTCATAAACTGATAGAGAATGCAAAATGACACAGGCAATTTAGCCAACCAATCATCAGTTTTTAAGTTTAACATATACTCTTCATATGTCCCAGCAACACAAAGCCTAAACTTTGCCCTCAAAATGAAAATATATCTTAATGCAAATAGCTATTTACAAATATTATGATGGCTTTTATGTGAATGCCCAAATCCGCAAATAACCATAAAATGCTTCAACTAGTAAACAGATAAATTATAGAACATATTAATATAATAGAATACTACTAATTAATAAAAAATAAAGCAAAATTTTAAAAAAACACTACTCATTCATATGACACAGATGAATTTCTTTCTTTTTCACAACACAAATGAATTTTAAATGGAGTGTGCTAAGTTAAAGAAGTCAGACTCAAAGAGATATACACTGTATGATTCAATTTCTGTGAGGTAAAGGAGGTAAACAAGTAACTAATGTATGCTTGGTAAAAATAGAGAATAAATGATAGGAAGGTTAAAAAAAAAGAATAATGATAAGGAATGCTGGATGATAGCTATAGCAATTGCTAATGCATTGAAATTTAAAATGCATTAGCAATAAGTGTTTACTAAAATGTTCCTTTGAATAAAGAACTGTAGCAGGTGAGAGGACAAGGGACAAGTTATAAGCAAATCATCACAAAATAACAATGCCACATACAAAGGGTCAATCTATGATTATATTCAATATTTTCTGGTACCACAGAACAGGTCACTTTGTCTCTGAGTTGAGTATTGAAACATGTATACATTATTAATTCTCTTTAAGAAGCATTATAACTATATATAAAATAGTTTCCATGTTAATAAGAGGGACTTCTATGATATACATAGACTCACTGCATAACACAGGAAATTACTCTCAATATCTTATCATAACTTATAGTGGAAAATAATTTTTAAAAGAATATATATATATATATATATAAACTGAGTCACTTTGTTACACTTAAAACTAACCCAACATTGTAAATTAACTTTACTAAAAATGTAAAAAAATTAAATGAAGGGACTCAGATATTTCAACATTTGTGAAGTTGCTCAGTCGTGTCCAACTTTTTGTGACCCCAAGGACTGTAGCCTACCAGGCTCCTCTGTCCATGGGGTTTTCCAGGCAATAGTACTGGAGTGGGTTGCCATTTCCTTCTTCAGGGGATCTTCCCAACCCAGGGCTCGAACTCAGGTCTCCCGCATTGTAGACAGATGCTTTACCGTCTGAGCCACCAACATTTACAAGGACACAAATAGGAAAATTCTGCTGTATATGTGGCACTGTGTTTATTTTCATTTGGAGGAGGAGGATGAAGGCATAACATGTAAATGATAGACCAAAGTAATGAAATTCACCTTTCTAAAATTCAGTATTATTCTGTAGAAAGACACAAAGCTTACAAGAAGATAAGGCATAATTATATTTATAATACTTTTATTGAACCTTTATTAACACTGTCATCTGAGGTCCTCTAACAGAGAAGTCCTCTGACAAGCAGGAAATCACAAAAATTAAAAGGAGTAAACAGACAGTAAAAGCATTAAGAAGTTCTAGAAGCACATGACAAATTGGTGTCAACTAAAGATGATTTTTGATGGTACAGTATGAAATCTTGTTATTACCTATGTTCTCATCTTCAAGATTTTGTGAAAGTGAGAATATACTTTTCAATATGTGGTATATGAAAGCTTTATTCTACTTTTACTTTTTCCCCAATTTTGCTCAAAACCATTATACAGAAACATTTTAATGTGCATTTTTATGATTTTATTTGATACAGGTTTATTGTAAAAAAATAACAAATGCACATGAAAGAAAAATGAAACCAGTACATCGCTACTATTAGTACTTTGTTTTAGTTTCAGGTTGTGTTTCTTATTTGTGTGGCTTTTCTGTGAAGACAAGTAAAGCCATCTTTAATGGAAAGTTTGGTGTCTTGCCTTGTATTCATTGAATTTTTTATCAGTGATATTCTGCTTTACCATTTAAAACTGAGACTTGTGGTTTCAGCTTGCACATGTAAAGAATTTGGAAGTAATCGCACCCATTTTCATAAAAAGAAAACATGCTCAGAACTGAGTTGAGTTAGCCACAATATAGAAGTTGGACAGAAAAATAGCTTGAGATTAAACCAAAACATTAAGCTACATAATATGGAAATAAGTGACAGATTAAAAAATTACTTTTTAAGGTAAGTTTCAGAATTCACCTACTGTTTTTGAAGAAGAATTTGACATGACATATGTGCCTTTTCAGAAAAAAAAAGTACATGTTTCTGGGAACTAGGAATTCATTGTATAGTCTTCATTGTATATTAGATACTTAAATATTTTTTAATGCTATATAAGAATGAAAGTCAGAGGTGCTAAGGTTATCTTACGTTGCTATGCCTCTTATCCTTTTTTCAAATTATTTTATGAGGATTTTGATGATACTTGATAGATAGTAAATATCTTTAAACCAGAGATTAAATACTTTGATCTCATTTATTCAAAGGTGAACATTTATTCTCACATTTTATTATCCCAACTGGAGATTTGACCTATAATCAATACCAACTTAAACTTGTAGTTGTTCAAGCAGCAAAATGATGTACTTTTCATTTTCTGTGCATGTGGTCAAGAATTGTTATCATTTAAACCATGAATATGTTGAGAGATATATATCTAACATATAAGTCATATCTCTTTTTCCATCTCTTTATATGTGTGTTTATATATGTATTTATATATATGGGTGAAGGTAAAGTCGCTTAGTCGTGTCCGACTCTTTGCGACCCCGTGGACTGTAACCTACTAGGCTTCTCCGTCCATGGGATTCTCCAGGCAAGAATACTTGAGTGGATTGCCATTTTCTTCTCCAGGGGATCTTCCCAACCCAGGGATTGAACCCAAGTCTCCCGCATTGGAGGCAGACGCTTTAACCTCTGAGCCACCAGGGAAGCCCATATATATATATATATGTGTGTGTGTGTGTATGTGTGTGTCTGTGTGTGTATGTGTGTATAACACATATGGGAGAAGAGAGAGATTTGTTGCTTAAAATACCTTCAAAAACATTATAAGCATTCAGCATTTAAACAAAGTAATTTGCATGTATAAAATATAAAACTAAAGTAACACAGTATATGATAAAAATCAGTGTGTAAAATAATACACAGAGTGTTTTTACAACAGAAATAAAATAGAAAGTTGAAGTTATATGGGTACTTTCTTTGACAGGTTAATTAACAATGCTTTTACTTTTGACATATAAAGTATAGGTAAATATTATAATTTATGGAATATTAAATTCAATGGCATAGATAAATTAGATATAAATCTATGTGTAGAGTATAATAATTTCCTCATGTGGTTATAACCTCTCTGACCTTCAGTTTTTCATCTGCTAAAAAGAAAAAAAAATAGCATTTCATTGACAGTATTTTTGTAAGAGTTTGTAGAATGGTGTACAGGAATACGTATTGTAAATGTCAAGTTACTGGATGGGAGTAATGAATTATTTCCTGTAATTAAAGCATAAGATAAGATTATCAGAATTAGAAATAAAAATTTAATGAATATGGGAACATGACATTTTACCAGCTAGAAACCTCTTGAAAGTGTCATTCAAGGAATTAATGAAAGCAGTGTAAATCTGAGGCTGTATAATAGGCAATTCAGTGGAATACAGAATACTCCCCAGAAGGAGAACATAAAATATGTAATATATGATCAAAGAGGCATCATTAAGTAATGATGGAAGAAAAATCTGGAAGTACTGAGATAAACTCTTTATCCATTTTTAAAGAATAAATTTAAATGAATTCAAAACTATTTATTTAAATAAACTTAAAGAATAAATTTAAATATATTAAACCTCCAAATAAAATTTCTAAATCATTTACAATTCATTTATTAAATTTAAAATACAAGAACATTAGAAGAAATCACTGAATATAAAATTTGGGGAAGTAGGAATAACATGCCTTACAAAATTAAATGTTTCCTTCTATCTTCTAACATTTTAATCTCTGGTTTAAAAGTTAAATACGAAAGTAGAAAAATGTAGAATTGTATGAGAATGTCACCACCACTAATAGACATTGCTGTTTTATTACTGGTAAATATGTTTTTCTGGAGTTATTGTAATGCGCATGTACTTATTTAAACATAAATAATATCAAACCTTAGAGAAGGAAATGGCAACCCACTCCAGTGTTCTTGCCTGGAGAATCCCAGGGACAGGGGAGCCTGGTCGGCTGCCGTCTATGGGGTAGTACAGAGTTGGACATGACTGAAGCGACTTAGTAGTAGTAATATCAAACCTTAGTTATTTTTAATCCTGATTTTTGCATGCATCATGATTTCATGTCCAAAAAATACTCTTGACAATTGTGGCTTTTCTGATGTCTCAGCTGGTAAAGAATCCGCCTCTAGTGCAGGTGGCTTGGGTTTGATCCCTGGGTTTGTAAGATCTCATGGAGAAGGGAAAGGCTATCCACTCCAGTGTTCTGGCCTGGGGAATTCCTTGGACTGTATAGTTTATGGGTTCGCAAAGAGTGGGACATGACTGAGCCACTTTCACTTTCACTTTACAGTATTTATGAATTTATGCTCCATTATGAATGGAGCATAAATTATATAAACATTATGAAGTTCATGAACATTTAACTTACTTCTAAATTTAACACATTATGAAGTGATTCAATGTGTGTTCTGTTGCATAATATTTAGATAATAGGATTAAAATATGACAGATTAAGTATTGATGTATTGCCCATAATTGTCATCATTTACATGTCTAACTACTTTATGTGAGGATAACTCTGTCCCACACTCAAACAAAATTAAAAAAATCATTTTTAATTTGAAAAGATTATGAATAAATTGAAGATAGCTTATTCTTATTTTAATTTGCATTTTCATCATTAATAGGCCTGGGTGTTTTGTTTTATTGAACATTTCTATATTTTATTCTATGAATGTACATTTGCCATTGAAAAACTATTGTGCTATACCTAAAAATTCAAAATTTGAACTATATTTCTAAGATGGTATGGAATTAGAGATACCAAGGGAACATTTTATGCAAAGATGGGCTCAATAAAGGACAAAAATGGTATGGACCTAACAGAAGTAGAAGATATTTAGAGGAAGTGGCAAGAACACACAGAAGAACTGTACAAAAGAGATCTTCATGACCAAGATAATCACGATGGTGTGATCACTCACCTAGAGCCAGACATCCTGGAATGTGAAGTCAAATGGGCTTTAGAAAGCATCACTACAAACAAAGCTAGTGGAGTGATGGAGTTTCAGTTGAGCTGTTTCAAATCCTGAAAGATGATGCTGAGAAAGTGCTGCACTCAATATGCCAGCAAATTCGGAAAACTCAGCAATGGCCATAGGACTAGAAAAGTTCAGTTTTCATTCCAATCCCAAAGAAAGGCAATGCCAAAGAATGCTCAAACTACCACACAATCGCACTCATCTCACATGCTAGTAAAGTGATGCTTAAAATTCTCCAAGCCAGGCTTCAGCAATATGTGAACCATAAACTTCCACATATTCAAGCTGACTTTAGCAAAGGCAGAGGAACCAGAGATCAAATTGCCAACATCCTCTGGATCATCAAAAAACCAAGGGAGTTCCAGAAAAAAAAAAAAATCTATTTCTGCTTTATTGACTATGCCAAAGCCTTTGACTGTGTGGATCACAATAAACTATGGAAAATTCTGAAAGAGATGGGAATACCAGACCACCTAACCTGCCTCTTGAGAAATCTGTATGCAAGTCAGGAAGCAACAGTTAGAAGTGGACATGGAACAACAGACTGGTTCCAAATAGGAAAAGGAGTACGTCAAGGCTGTATATTGTCACCCTGCTTATTTAACTTATATGCAGAGTACATCATGAGAAACGCTGGTCTGGAAGAAGCACAAGCTGGAATCAAGATTGCCAGGAGAAATATCAATAACCTCAAATATGAAATGGCATCACCCTTATGGCAGAAAGTGAAGAGGAACTAAAAAGCCACTTGATGGAAGTGAAAGAGGAGAGTGAAAAAGCTGGCTTACAGCTCATCATTCAGAAAATGAAGATCATGGCATCTGGTCCCGTCACTTCATGGGAAATAGATGGGGAACAGTGGAAACAGTGTCAGACATTATTTTGGGGGCTTCAAAATCACTGCAGAAGGTGACTGCAGCCATGAAATTAAAAGATGCTTACTCTTTGGAAGAAAAGTTATGACCAACTTAGATAGCATATTTAAAAGCAGAGACATTACTTTGCCAACAAATGTCCATCTAGTCAAGGCTATGATTTTTCCAGTGGTCATGTATGGATGTGGGAGTTGGACTGTGAAGAAGGCTGAGTGCCGAAGAATTGATGCTTTTGAACTGTGGTGTTGGAGAAGACTCTTGAGAGTCCCTTGGACTGCAAGGAGATCCAACCAGTCCATCCTAAAGGAAATCACTCCTTGGTGTTCATTGGAAAGACTGATGCTGAAGGGAAACTCCAGTACTTTGGCCACCTCATGCGAAGAGTTCACTCATTGGAAAAGACTCTGATGCTGGGAGAGATTGGGGGCAGGAGGAGACGGGGATGACAGAGGATGAGATGGCTGGATGGCATCACTGACTCGATTGACATGAGTTTGAGTTGGTGATGGACTGAGAGGCCTGGCATGCTGCGATTCATGGGTTGCAAAGAGTTGGACACAACTGAGTGACTGAACTGAACTGAACTGAAGTGAATAGTGTATGACTCATAAGAAAGTTGAAGCGAATGAGTTTTGTATAGAAAGTAGATGACATAGCTTGTCATATAATAAATGTAGATCAAACATAAACTATGATTATTTTTGTAGCTATTTTATTTTGTATTATTGCTAATGTTGACAGAATGATATTAATATAGAATAGCTGTTGTGTTATAATAATTTAAAAATAAAAGTATAGCACAATATATATGATTCATATATTAATTTACTTGCAACACTATGTACATAATACAGAGTTTCATGCCTTTTTGTTATAAATATTTTATTTTCCTGCAGCAACTATTAATTATCTAATATAAAGAAAATATTATTTTAAATAAATTAGTCCCAATAAAAGAAGTCTCAATTTCCATATACATCTTGTCAGATATACCCAAGTATATTTAAGTAGCTGATGCAGAGATCCCTGTAATGGTTTATTTCTGTATGAGCTCACCAATTTATCCTTGGAGAGGACTAAAAAGATGCCTTGACACTGGTAAGCATGGTTTCATAGCAAAGCCTCAGCCCTCTATAGAGAGAGGTAATTCTGACAAAGCTGTGTACCTAATAAGATTTGGCACCTGAGAAACTCATGTACCCTGGGGGAATAAAAAGGCTTGCAAGAAGAGAATGAAGGAGATATGTGAAACAGGTGAGTCTGTACCTGAGCTTGTGTGTGTTAGTACTAGAGGTAGCAGTCATTCAGGAGGAAAGTTAATCTATCACACTAATCTATCACCCTAATAACTTAGATGTCAGTTTGGGGAAGATAGTTCAGTCCTCAAGTGTGAATATCTGGAGATACCTGCATAGGCATTCAACAGAGAGAGTGGTAAAGTACCCCTCACATACACTGTGAGATATTTAGAAAATAATTCAAAGAAAAGGCAAAATAGAAAAGAAAATTTGTATAGTGAAACTACCTGCAATAATTTTTGAGGACTCCAAGGGCTTCCCTGGTGGCTCAGAGGTTAAAGCGTCTGCCTCCAATGCAGGAGACCCGGGTTCGATCCCTGGGTCCCCTGGAGAAGGAAATGGTAACCCCTTCCAGTATTCTTGCCTGGAGAATCCCATGGACGTAGAAGCCTGGTAGGCTACGTCCACAGGGTCGCAAAGAGTCGACACGACTGAGCAACTTCACTTTCACTTTCAAGGAACAATTACAGCATTAAATGCAATACATTTGAAGGAGCCACAGGATAATTTCCTTGAGACAGGGGTCAACTAGATGAGTTTCTTTTTGTAATCAGCAGATTTCATTGCAAGCAAGCAAATTCTGGAAGATTTTTGAAAAACAAATTGAGTCTGGTGATACAAATCAAACTTCAAATGTTAATGTGTAGATAAAGTGAGAATATAAACACTGTCCTTCCCACTTTGAATAAAGCAATAAATCTATCATCAGACCCAACAATCAGTCAAGACCAGAAATGGAGCCACAGGATAATGCCTAAGAAGTAAAAATGATAGACGCAGGATATCACTCATCACCTGACAATCAATGAACAATAAATTGCCATCTGTGTCAAAAGACTGCTTTTATTGATCAGCCAACCCTTGTCAGCAAGTTGAATTATGGATAATGTCAGTCACTGGTGTTCTGTTGCCAGACTGCCTGCCCACGTGATTCTAAAGGATGTCAGAGAAAACAACTTACTTCCCTTGATACAGTGATGGACAGGGTACAGAAACTGCAAAGCCGAACTGGAGTGAGTGACACCACTGGGACTGGGAATAGCATGCTCTATAATCCCATCTAGCCACGCATCAGTCAGTTCAGTTCACTCAGTCGCTCAGTCGTGTCCGACTCTTTGCGACCCCATGAATCGCAGCTCGCCAGGCCTCCCTGTCCATCACCAAGTCCCGGAGTTCACTCAGACTCACTTCCACTGAGTTGGTGATGCCATCCAGCCATCTCATCCTCTGTCATCCCCTTCTCCTCCTGCCCCCAATCCTTCTCAGCATCAGAGTCTTTTCCAGTGAGTCAACTCTTCACAGGAGGTGGCATCTGCTTAAGCGACATCTTATTTTGCTTAAGCAAAATACCTATTGCAATTTTGAAAGTAATGGATGTGGTCATGTTCCTGACCTCATAGAGTAAAACCTAAGGGTGAATAATTCTTTACTTATTTTCCTCAATAAATCCAATCTTTATATTATTATGTATTTGTTGTCTTCATTATGCAAGTGCAAAAGTACCACATAATCTAAACACCGTATTTCTTTGTTATGTATTTTTTCTAATTTTATCATGGTTAGACACAATCTAAAATCATTTTCCAGAGTTAACAAATCAAACACAATTTACCCTAGTTTTCATAACTGCATATTTACTATATAGCATAATGTTCTAGAAAGCCTACACATATACATAAGCAAATTAAAAAACACACTCCTTAATATACACATATGCATAATTTTCTATTTCATTCAGTTTCATTTCTATCTCTGACCTGTATAGTCCAGGTTTCACATTTTAAACTTTTGGAAATTTGTGTTGTATTTTACTGTTTATCATATGAACTTTATCCCTCAATACCTTTTAAAAATGTTGGACATTTTTTTTGTGTGTATCTATCTTATTAATATCAAGTTCCAATTTTTAAAAATTTATTTTGGAATTACATTTTTGTGTATGTTTATGTATAATTTTAACTGATATTTTACTATATTTACACTTCTTAATCAAGAACAGGCTTCTTTGTTTATTTAAGGTTTTTTCTCTCTTTAGTGCTTCAGTCATATCAATATCTATAATATATATATATATAATTTATAATTGTCATTATGAATGGAATCTTATTTTGCTGTATCAATCTCTAAGAGACACTGCAAATATATAAGAAGTTGATAAATTTTTCTTTATTTATGGAATGATTAAATGATCTCTCATGCCTCTCTTATGCCCTAAATAACTTTTATTCCCAGCTGATTTTCTTACATTTCCTACGTAATGTAGTTAAAGGAGTACATAAGCTATAATTACCAATGCCTATAATTATTTATTGAAAAATAATAGCATGTGGAAGGGTAAAAATTAATTTTCCTAAATTTAATGTAAATTTATCTGCTACTATGTAGTCTTCTTTTTCCTAAGTACAAGAATTTTCATACAGTTATTATGAATACATAAGAAGAGGTGGCAAGAATACATAGAAGAACTACACAAAAAGATCTTCACGACCTGGATAATCACGACGGTGTGATCACTCATCTAGAGCCAGACATCCTGGAATGTGAAGTCAAGTGGGCCTTAGAAAGCACTACTATGAACAAAGCTAGTGGAGGTGATGGAATTCCAGTTGAGCAGTTTCACATCCTGAAAGATGATGCTGTGAAAGTGCTGCACTCAGTATGCCAGCAAATTTGGAAGACTCAGCAGTGGCCACAGTACGGGAAAAGGTCAGTTTTCATTCCAATCCCAAAGAAAGGCAATGACAAAGAAGGCTGAAACTACCGCACAGTTGCACTCATCTCACATGCTAGTAAAGTAATGCTCAAAATTTTCCAAGCCAGACTTCAGTAATACATGAACTGTGAACTTCCTGATGTTCAAGCTGGCTTTAGAAAAGGCAGAGGAACCAGAGATCAAATTGCCAACATCCACTGGATCATGGAAAAGGCAACAGAGTTCCAAAAAAAAAAAAAAAACACATCTATTTATGCTTTATTGAATATGCCAAAGCCTTTGACTGTGTGGATCAAAATAAACTGTGGAAAATTCTGAGAGAGATGGGAATACCAGACCAGCTATCCTGTCTCTTGAGAAATCTGTATTCAGGTCAGGAAGCAACAGTTAGAACTGTACATGGAACAACAGACTAATTCCAAATAGGAAAACGAGTATGGCAAGGCTGTATATTGTCACCCTGCTTATTTAACTTCTATGCAGAGTACATCATGAGAAATGTTGTACTGGAAGAAACATAAGCTGGAATCAAGATTGCCGGCAGAAATATCAATAACCTCAGATATGCAGATGACACCACCCTTATGGCAGAAAGTGAAGAGGAAATAAAAAGCCTCATGATGAAAGTGAAAGAGGAGAGTGAAAAACTTGGCTTAAAGCTCAACATTCAGAAAACAAAGATCATGGCATCTGGTCCCATCACTTCATGGGGAATAGATGGGGAAACAGTGAAAACAGTGTCAGACTTTACTTTTTGGGGCCTCAAAATCACTGCAGATGGATATTGCAGCCATGAAATTAAAAGACACTTACTCCTTGGAAGAAAAGTTATGACCAACCTAGATAGCATATTCAAAAGCAGCGACATTACTTTGCTGACTAAGGTCCATAGAGTCAAGGCTATGGTTTTTCCTGTGTTCATATATGGATGTGAAAGTTGGACTATGAAGAAGGCTGAGCACTGAAAAATTAATGCTTTTGAACTGTGGTGTTGGAGAAGACTCTTGAGAGTTCCAACCAGTCCATTCTGAAGGAGATCAGCCCTGGGATTTCTTTGGAAGGAATGATGCTAAAGCTGAAACTCCAGTACTTTGGCCACCTCATGCAAAGTGTTGACTCATTGGAAAAGACTTTGATGCTGGGAGGGATTGGGGACAGGAGAAGAAGGGGACAACATAGGATGAGATGTCATGTCGATGAACATGAGTCTGAGTGAACTCCAGAAGTTGGTGATGGACAGGGAGGCCTGATGTGCTGCAATTCCTGGGGTTGCAAAGAGTTGGACACAACTGAACAACTGAACTGAACTGAAAATCAAGAATAGTTGGCTAAAATTATTTATTAACTATAAGTATTTGCTTCATTTAACTTGGTATTTGTTTTATTAATGTTCTATAATAGGTATTCCTTTTGATAGCTCTTATCTGTTTTAATGAATGGTGATGAATTTCTCTTCACTATAGAGTCCTTTGGACTGCAAGGAGATCCAACCAGTCCATTCTAACAGAGATCAGCCCTGTGTGTTCTTTGGAAGGAATGATGCTAACACTGAAACTCCAGTACTTTGGCCAACTCATGCAATGAGTTGACTCATTGGAAAAGACTGATTCTGGGAGGGATTGGGGGCAGGAGTAGAAGGGGACGGCAGAGGATGAGATGGCTGGATGGCATCATCGACTTGATGGACGTGAGTTTTTGAGTGAACTCCAGGGGTTGGTGATGAACAGGGAGGCCTGGCCTGCTGCAGTTCATGGGGTCGCAAAGAGTTGGATATGACTGAGTGACTGAATTGAACTGAACTGATACTTTAGATATTTTATTGAAGTGCCCTTATTTCCTTTGTGTATTGCTTTTTCTTGAATTGTACTGTTACCTATTCCTATTTGAAATATTACATTGAATTTAGTTATATCTATCAACCCTTTCATAGTAAAGCCTTCTGAGTTGTTGAGTTAAGGTTTGTTTTTACAGAATTTTTCTATAGGTTTTTACTTATGACTTAAGTATCTTAACTATTTAATATGGAAATTAGTTACCATGTCAGATACAGGGGTTCTACAATTAGTCTTTTAAGTTCCCCCAGGGAGATATAATAGGTAAACTTCTAGCACTGAATTCCAAAATGGAGTTTTTCTTTACTTTCTCTTACTTTTTATTCCTAGTTTATCTGTCTTGTTTTCTTAGCTCTTGATACTTGTTTCACAGAGCTTATTTATTTATTTATTTATTTGAGAATATAAAACTGACTAAGCATTTGAATTGCGTGATAATTTTTTTTAACCATCAAACTATGCTTTTGCATAAAGGATGTCTGTTACAGCATTGTTTGCAATAGCAAATTACTTTAAGCAGTGCATAAGGCCTTCAATAGGGCTGGTATAAATAAATTATAAGGACTCAATTTAGAGGACTATTATGCATATGATGATAGAATGAGCTATGTGCTAATGTAAAAAAGTACTTAAGATATTGTTAAAGAGGATATGTGATGTTCACAAGAATGCATAGATTATTCTGATATATGTAATAAATTGATACTGTGTCACTTAAAAGTGGGAGGGTGTACCTAATAAATATTAATAATGATTGTTTAACAGAAAGGAACCTGGGGTTCAAATGATGCATACATTTCATATATTTGGTTGCTGCTGCTGCTGCTCCTGCTAAGTCGCTTCAGTCGTGTCTGACTCTGTGAGACCCCATAGATGGCAGCCCTCCAGGCTCTCCCATCTCTAGGAGTCTCTAGGCAAGAATACTGGAGTGGGTTGCCATTTCCTTCTCCAATGCATGAAAGTGAAAAGTGAAAGTGAAGTCACTCAGTCGTGTCCGACTTTTTGCAACCCCATGGACTGCAGCCTACCAGGCTCCTCTGTCCATGGGATTTTCCAGGCAAGAGTACTGGAGTGGGATGCCATTGCCTTCTCCATATACTTGGTTAGTGATAGCTTATGGTGAACAATGTTGGATTCATGATCTCTGAAGAAGAAGATTTAACTTCAGGGTCTGGGACCAGGACTGATCACTCAAGAGCTTCTGTGTAGCAGAGTGTTATTAAAGTTTGAAAAAGGGACAGAGAAAGCTTCTGACAAAGACATCAGAAGAGGGACAGAGAGTGCCCTCCCTGCTAGTCTAAGCAAGGGAGTTCTATACTTTTTAAATTAGCTACTACAAGAAATCAAAAGAATGTCTCAAAGTTGTAAAACTTTTACCAGATCCACTCCCACAGTCTACATTTTAAGGTAACAGGTTCAAAACTTAACAATGGAAAGGTCTTACCAGACCCACTCCCATAATATACATTCTAAGATATCAGGATTAGTCAGAAGGTTTCCAAGAAAAACTGTCTTCAAGCAGGATACATTGTTGTTATATAATCCTTAATACAGAGTTTAAACTAAATTGTTTGTTGTGTAATCATCCATTCCAGGCTTAAGAGAGGAAAAAAAAGTTTTATATGACTAAAACTAAGGAATGTAGAGAGAGGAAAAAAAGAAAAAAATGTTTGTCCTTCCTCCACCTTGAGAATTCTAGACCCCTATCTCCTCCTTGAAAACCCCAGATCCCTCTCTCCTCCTCAGAGACCCTGGACTTCTTATTAACCTGCATATGAATTGATTTTCATTAGGGAGGCACTATTATGAGCATATATATTGAAAAATAAATACTTATTTTTAATAATAGGATCACAAATTATAAATTAATATATATAATATGTAAAAATATATGATGGCATTTCTTGTTTTCTTTAATCTGTGCATAAACTTAATTTTTGTTTTCAAATTATAACTTTAAATATTATACAATAAATGATGAAAATTTAATGTATTCAATCTTTAAAGCCCACTGAACTCTGTAAATGCATGCTACTGTCAGGGCAGTGTAATCCCCTTGGTTCTGCCTCGTCTCAACAAAAATTTGAAGTGGCAGACATTAAAGCTCTTGACATGTCACATCTCTCAGACAGACCGTGTTATAGCTCTCAGGTCTTGGACAGACCATGTTATAGCTCTTGGGTCTCAAATAGACCGTGTTATAACTCAGACAGATCAGTGTTACAGCTCCATGTTACAGCTCAATTTTATTTAGAAAATGGCAATAAAATATATCCGCGAGGTGTGAGGGCATGCCAAACCAAAGACGTGAAGAGAAGAGCACTCTGGTCCTTTGGCACCTCTTTCTATATGGACCCCCACCCCCACCCCCCGGGCCTGCCCTATGTAAATTGGGCTAGCCAGAAGTGTTGTTTGTTCTACCTGAGGCTCTCAATCTGGCCCTCAGACCTTCCTTTATTCTATTTTTGGAGGCTTTTTCCCTTCCTTGTCTTTTATCCACCACCATTCTGGACTCCTATTTCCTATTCTAACTACATAACACTACTAAAAACTCTCCCTCTTGTAATAACTGTTAACTTTTGGAATTTTACACTATCAGTTCATCTACACAGACACCCAACTAGTATTCGGTTGGGAGCACTGTAACGATGCACAATACCAGAGCTATAATCTCTTTAGATTGTTTTATGTATATATTTTTAGGCATTCAGTGTTCAGTTCAGTTCTGTCACTCAGTCGTGTCCGACTCTTTGCGACCCCAGGAATCACAGCACGCCAAGCCTCCCTGTCCATCACCAACTCCCAGAGTTCACTCAGACTCACGTCCATCGAGTCTGTGATGCCAGCCAGCCATCTCATCCTCTGTCATCCCCTTCTCCTCCTGCACCCAATCCCTCCCAGCAACAGAGTTTTTTTCCAGTAAGTCAACTCTTCACATAAGGTGCCCAAAATGCTGGAGTTTTAGTTTTAGCATCATTCCTTCCAAAGAAATCCCAGGGCCGATCTCCTTCAGAATGGACTGTTTGGATCTCCTTGCAGTCCAAGGGACTCTCAAGAGTCTTCTCCAACACCACAGTTCAAAAGCATCAACTCTTTGGTGCTCAGCCTTCTTCACAGTCCAACTCTCATATCCATACATGACCATGGGAAAAACCATAGCCTTGACTAGAAGAACCTTAGTCGGCAAAGTAATGTCTCTGCTTTTCAATATGCTATCTAGGTTGGTCATAACTTTTCTTCCAAGGAGTAAGCATCTTTTAATTTCATGGCTGCAGTCACCTTCTGCAGTGATTTTGAAGCCCCCAAAAATAATGTCTGACACTGTTTCCACTGTTTCCCATCTATTTCCCATGAAGTGATGGGACCAGATGCCATGATCTTCGTTTTCTGAATGTTGAGCTTTAAGCCAAGTTTTTCACTCTCCTCTTTCACTTTCATCAAGAGGCTTTTGAGTTCCTCTTCACTTTGTGCCATAAGGGTGGTGTCATCTGCATATCTGAGGTTATTGATATTTCTCCTGGCAATCTTGATTCCAGCTTGTGCTTCTTCCAGTCCAGCATTTCTCATGATGCACTATGCATATAAGTTAAATAAACAGGTGACAATATACAGCCTTGACGTACTTTTTTCCTATTTGGAACCAGTCTGTTGTTCCATGTCCAGTTCTAATTGTTGCTTCCTGACTGATAGAGATTTCTCAAGAGGCAGGTCAGGTGGTCTAGTATTCCCATCTCTTTCAGAATTTTCCACAGTTTATTGGGATCCACACAGTCAAAGGCTTTGGCATAGTCAATAAGCAGAAGTAGATGTTTTTCTGGAACTCTCTTGCTTTTTCCATGATCCAGCAGATGTTGGCAATTTGATCTCTGGTTCCTCGGCCTTTTCTAAAACCAGATTGAACATCAGTAAGTTCACGGTTCATGTATTGCTGAAGCCTGGCTTGGAGAATTTTGAGCATTCCTTTAGTTTAGCATGTGAGATGAATGCAATTGTGCAGTAGTTTGAGCATTCTTTGGCATTGCCTTTGTTTGTAATTGGAACAAAAACTGACCTTTTCTAGTCCTGTGGCCTCTGCTGAGATTTCCAAATTTGTTGCCATATTAAGTGCAGCACTTGCACAGCATCATCTTTCAGGATTTTAAATAGCTCCACTGAAATTCCATCACCTCTATTAGCTTTGCTCATAGTGATGCTTTCTAAGGCCCACTTGACTTCACATTCCAGGATGTCTGACTCTGGATAAGTTTTCACACCATCGTGATTATCTGGGTTGTGAAGATCTTTTTGTACAGTTCTTCTATGTATTCTTGCCATCTCTTCTTCACCTTCATTTATTTCCATGTTTATCACATTAATATAATGCCATTATTAAACTTTGAAAATATGAAATTAATGATTCGCTGCTGAGATACAATCTTGTCCATGATTTAGTATCTAGTTCAGCACAGTTCAATTCAGTCACATTTGACTCTTTACGACCCTATGGACTGCAGCACATCAGACCTCCCTGTCCATCACCAACTCCTGAAGCCTACTCAAACTTATGTCCATTGAGTCAGTGATGCCATCCAACCATTTCATCCTCTGTTCCCTTTTTTTCCCACTCTCAGTCTTTCCCAGCATCAAGGTCTTTTCCAGTTTTTGAAATCAAGTGGCCAAACTATTGGAGTTTCAGTTTCAACATCAGTCCTTCCAATGAATATTCAGGACTGATATTCTTTAGGATGGACTGGATGGATCTCCTTGCAGTCCAAGCAACTCTCAAGAGTCTTCTCCAACACCACAATTCAAAAGCATCAATTCTTTGGCACTCAGCTTTCTTCACAGTTCAACTCTCACATCCATACATGACCAGTGGAAAAACCGTAGCCTTGACTAGATGGACCTCTGTTGGCAAAGTAATGTCTCTGCTTTTTAATATGCTGTCTAGGTTGGTCATAGCTTTTCTTCCAAGGAACAAGAGTCTTTTAATTTCTTTGCTGCCATCATCATCTGCAGTGATTTTGGAGCCACCCAAAATAAACTCTGTTACTGTTTCCCCATTTATTTGCCATGAAGTGATGGGACCAAATACCACGATCTTATTTTTCTGAATGTTGAGTTTTAAGCCACATTTTTCACTCTCCTCTTTCAATTTCATCAAGAGGCTGTTTAGTTTTTCTTCACTTTCTGCCATAAGGGTGGTGACATCTGCATATAGAGGTTATTGATATTTCTCCTGACAGTCTTGATTCCAGTTTGTGCTTCATCCAGCCCAACATTTTGCATGATGTTCAGCATATAAGTTAAATAAGCAGGTGACAATATACAGTGTTGATATAGTCCTTTCCCAATTTGGAACCAGTCTGTTGTTCCATGTCCAGTTCTAACTATTGCTTCTTGACCAGCATACAGATTTGTTAGGGGGCAGGTCATGTGGTCTGGTATTTCCATCTACTGAAGGAATTTTCACAGTTTGTTGTAATCCACACAGTCAAAGGCTTCAGCATAGTCAATAAAGCTGAGGTAGATGTTTTTTCTTCAGGAACTCTCATGCTTTTTAGATTATCCAACAGGTGCTGACAATTTGACCTCTGGTTCCTCTTCCTTTTCTAAATATATCTTGAACATCTAGAAGCTCAGGGTTCATGTACTGCTGAAGCCTGGCAGTCTAGAAGCTGGTAAAGCAAAAATAACAGAACACAGTGATTTCTAGTAAACTAGGGAATGCAGTATAAATAATATTCACATTGTACGTAATCTACAACACTTTTGGTACTGCAGGCGGCTGTGACCAGTGCACTAAGCACTGCCAAGAGGAGCTACCCCATGTCCGAGGCCAGGAGCAGAAGCCCGGAGGACCCCATGCCCAAAGGCGGTGGCCAAGAGGAGTTGCTCCATGACCAAGGTCAGGAGCAGCAGCTGAGAGTGCCAGGCTACGACGGTGCAGGAACGCCTGAGAGGAGCGACGCAAGTCTGAAGTCAGGGGTGGTGGCTCACAAGAGATACCCAGAGTCCAAAGTCAGGGGTGGCAGGGAGGAGCCACCTCAGGCCTGAGGCCAGGGGCAGTGGCTGGGAGGACCAACCCAACATCCAAGGAGCTGTGGCTGTGCAGGCGCAGGAGGGCATAAAGAAGCTATCCCACGTTGAAGGTCAGGAAAAGTGGCAGTGAGGAGATACCCCTCGTCCAAGATAAGGAGCAGCAGCTGCGTTTTGCTTGAACAGCTGTGAAGAGGTGCCCCACGCCCAAGGTAAAAGAAACCCAAGTAAAATGGTAGATGTTGCAAAAGGGCATCAGGGGCAGACACACTGAAACCATACTCACAGAAAACTAGTCAATCTAATCACACTAGGACCACAACCTTGTTTAACTCAATGAAACTAAGTCATGCCAAGGGGCAACCAAAGAGGGCAGGTCATGGTGGAGAGGACTGACAGAATATGGTCCACTGGAGAAGGGAATGGCAAACCACTTCAGTATTCTTGCCTTGAGGACCCCATGAAAAGTATGAAAAGGCTAAATGGTAAGATACTGAAAGAGGAACTCCTCAGGTCAGCAGGTACCCAATATGCTACTGGAGATCAGTGGAGAAATAACTCCAGAAAGAATGAAGGGATGGAGCCAAAGCAAAAACAATACCCAGCTGTGGATGTGATTGGTGATAGAAGCAAGGTCCAATGCTATAAAGAGCAATATTGCATAGGAACCTGGAATGTCAGGTCCATGAATCAAGGGAAACTGGAAGTGGTCAAACAAGAGATGGCAAGAGTCAACGTTGACATTCTAGGAATCAGGAACTAAAATGGACTGGAATAGGTGAATTTAACTCAGATGACCATTATATCTACTACTGTGGGCAGGAATCCCTCAGAAGAAATGGAGTAGCCATCATGGTCAACAAGAGTCTGAAATGCAGTACCTGGATGCAATCTCAAAAATGACAGAATGATCTCTGTTCGTCTCTAAGGCAAACCATTCAATATCACAGTTATCCAAGTCTATGCCCCAACCAGTAATGCTGAAGAAGCTGATGTTGAACGGTTCTATGAACACCTACAAGACCTTTTAGAACTAACACCCCCAAAAAGTCCTTTTCATTATAGGAGGCTGGAATGCAAAAGTATGAAGTCAAGAAACATCTGGAGTAACAGGCAAATTTGGCCTTGGAATGCAGAATGAAGCAAGGCAAAGACTAATAGAATTTTGCCAAGAAAAATGCACTGGTCATAGCAAACACCCTCTTCCAACAACACAAAAGAAGACTATACATGTACATCACCAGATGGTCAACATTGAAATCAGATTGATTATATTCTTTGCAGCCAAAGATGGAGAATCTGTATACAGTCAACAAAAACAAGACCAGGAGCTGACTGTGGCTCAGATCTTGAACTCCTTATTACCAAATTCAGATTTAAATTGAAAAAGTAGGAAAAACTGCTAGACCATTCAGGTATGGCATAAACCAAATCCCTTATGATTATACGTTGGGAGTGAGAAATAGATTTAAGGGACTAGATCTGATGGAAAGAGTGCCTGATGAACTATGGAATGAAGTTCATGACATTGTACAGGAGACAGGGATCAAGACCATCCCCATGGAAAAGAAATGCAAAAAGCACAATGGCTGTCTGGGAGGGCTTACAAATAGCTGTGAAAAGAAGAGAGGCAAAAAACAAAGGAGAAAAAGAAAGATATAAGCATCTGAATGTAGAGTTCCAAAGAGTATCGAGAAGACATAAGAAAGCCTTCTTCAGTGATCAGTGCAAAGAAATAGAGGAAAAGAACAGAATGGGAAAAACTAGAGATCTCTTCAAGAAAATTAGACATACCAAGGGAAAATTTCATGCAAAGATGGGCTCGATAAAGGACATAAATGGTCTGGACCTAACAGAAGCAGAAGATATTAAGAAGTGGTGGCAAGAACACACAGAAGAACTACACAAAAAGATCTTCACAACCCAGATAATCACGACAGTGTGATCACTCATCTAGAGCCAGACATCTTGGAATGTTAAGTCAAGTGGGCCTTAGGAAGCATCACTACGAACAAAGCTAGTGGAGGTGATGGCATTCCAGTTGAGCTGTTTCAAATCCTGAAAGATGATGCTGTGAAAGTGCTGCACTATATGCCAGTAAACTTGGAAAACTCAGCAGTGGCCACAGGACTGGAAAAGATCAGTTTTCATTCCAATCCCAAAGAAAGGCAATGCCAAAGAATGCTCAAACTACCGCAAAATTGCACTCATCTCACATGCTAGTAAAGGAATGTTCAAAATTCTCCAAGCCAGGCTTCAGCTTTACGTGAACCTTGAAGTTCCTAGCGTTCAAGCTAGTTTTAGTAAAGGCAGAGGAACCAGACATCAAATTGCCAACATCCGCTGGATCATGGAAAAAGCAAGAGAGTTCCAGAAAAACATCTATTTCTGCTTTATTGACTATGCGAAAGCCTTTGACTGTGTGGATCTCAAGAAACTGTTTTAAATTCTGAGATGGGAATACCAGACCACCTAACCTGCCTCTTGAGAAATCTGTATACAGGTCAAGAAGCAACGGTTAGAACTGGATGTGGAACAACAGACTGGTTCCAAACAGGAAAAGAAGTACGTTAAGGCTGTATATTGTCACTCTGGTTATTTAACTTCTATGAAGAGTACATCATGAGAAAGGCTGGACTGGAAGAAAAACAAGCTGGATCAAGATTGCTGGGAGAAATATCAACAACCTCAGATATGCAGATGACACCACCCTTATGGCACAAAGTGAAGAGGAGCTAAAGGGCCTCTTGATGAAAGTGAAAGAGGAGAGTGAAAAACTTGGCTTAAAGCTCAACATTCAGAAAATGAAGATCATGGCATCTGGTCCCATCACTTCATGGGAAATAGATGGAGAAACAATGGAAACAGTGTCAGACTTTATTTTGGGGGGCTCCAAAATCACTGCAGATGGTGACTGCAGCCATGAAATTAAAAGACATTTAGTCCTTGGAGAAAAAGTTATGACCAACCTAGATAGCGTATTCAGAAGCAGAGACATTACTTTGCCAATGAATGT
Source organism: Nanger dama (assembly GCA_917880005.1). NCBI lineage: Eukaryota > Metazoa > Chordata > Mammalia > Artiodactyla > Bovidae > Nanger > Nanger dama. The sequence goes on along the minus strand of CAKJTW010000025.1, from coordinate 18,778,111 downwards.
CCATCTCGCAAGGCTGTGGTTTTTCCCATGGTCATGTATGGATGTGAGAGTTGGACTGTGAAGAAAGCTGAGCACAGAAGAATTGATGCTTTTGAGCTGTGGTGTTGGAGAAGACTCTTGAGAGTCCCTTGGACTGCAAGGAGATCCAAACAGTCCATTCTGAAGGAGATCGGCCCTGGGATATCTTTGGAAGGAATGATGCTAAAACTAAAACTCCAGCATTTTGGGCACCTTATGCGAAGAGTTGACTTACTGGAAAAAAACTATGTTGCTGGGAGGGATTGGGTGCAGGAGGAGAAGGGGACGATAGAGGATGAGATGGCTGTATGGATGACATCACTGACTCGATGGACATGAGTCTGAGTGAACTCTGGGAGTTGGTGATGGACAGGGAGGCCTTCGGTGCTGCGATTCCGGGGTTCGCAAAGAGTCGGACATGACTGAGTGACTGTACTGACTGAACTGAACTGACTGTCCTGGAATAGTGAAAGGAAAAAAAGAAGACATAACTAGAAATAAATATTTCCCTGGAAGGAGAATGGAAACCTCTATTAGGTGGCAAAGTAAGCCTATGAGACTTGTAGAGGTCTAAGAAGCTCCAATTTGTCTATGACATCAAAATGACCAGTGGAAACCACTATATTGGAGAGTTCTGAGGCAACACAGCTTAAAGCCATCAGAATGTGAGAAATAAAAATAACCTTTAAGAGAGATTTTCTTCCAGAATATGAAGATGGATCTAAATGGTGAAACTGCAGAGATTAGAATTCAAATTAAGCAGGGCTGCCCAGGAAAAAGTAAAGGTGAAACAGAGCTTAAGGGGCAGAATCTCGTAATGTTTTGGTGGCAAATTTAGGGTTTTCTATCTATAGTATCATGTCATCTGCAAACAGTGAGAGTTTTGCTTCTTTTCCAATCTTAATTCCTTTTATTTCTTTTTATTTTATTGCCATGTCTGTTATTGTTTTGTCTCTCAGGTCCAACTATTTCTGATTCCATGAACTATAGTCTGCCAGGCTCCTCTGTTCATGGGATTTTTCATGCAGGAATACTGGAGGGGGTTGCCATTTCCTTCTCCAGAGGGTCTTCCCAACCCAGGGATCAAACTTGTGTTTCCTGCAAGTCTCCTGCATTGTACATAGTATTCTTTACCACTGAACCACCAGGAAGTCTGATTGCTGTGGCTAGGACTTTCAAAACTGCATTAAATAGTAGTGATGCGAGTGAGCACCCATGTCTTTTTCCTGATCATAGAAGAAATGCTTTCAGTTTTTCACCAGTGAGAATAATGCTTGCTATGGTTTTGTTGTATATGGCCCTTATTATGGCTGAGTTATTTTCCTTTTACGCTCATTTTCTGGAAAGTTTATATATATATATATATATATCATAAATTAGTACTGAATTCTGTTGAAAGCTGTTTCTGCATCTATTGAGATTATCATATGCTTTTTATCTTTTTATTTGTTAATGCAGTGTACCACACTGATTTGCATATATTGAAGAACCCTTGTATCCCTGGGATAAACCACACTTGATCATGGAGTATGATCCTTTTAATGTGTTGTTGGATTACATTTGCTAGTATATTCTGATGATTTTTGCATCTTTATTCATCAGTGATATTGACCTGTAATTTTTCTGATCTTTTGTATGATCTTTGTCTGGTTTTGGTATCAGGGTTATGATGGCCTCATAGAATAAGTTTGGGAGTGTTCCTGCCTCTGCATTTTTTGGAAGAGTTTGAATAGTATACGTATTCAGTGTTCAGTTCAGTTAAGTCATTCAATCATGTCCAACTCTTTGCTATGGCCTGACTCTAGTCAAAACGATGGTTTTTCCAGTAGTCATGTATGGATGTGAGAGTCAGACTATAAAGAAAGCTGAGCACCGAAGAACTGATGCTTTCAAACTGTAGTGTTGGAGGAGACTCTTGAGAGTCTGTGGACTGCAAGGAGATCAAATAGTCAAACCTCAAGGAAATCAGTCCTGAATATTCATTGGAAAGACTGATACTGAAGTTCAAATACTAAATTTATTTTTGAGCATAATATTTTTATTTATTTTAAATATAGATTTATTTATTTTAATTGGAGGCTAATTACTTTAAAATATTGAGGTGGTTTTGCTATACATTGACATAAATCTGCCACAGGTGTACATGTGTTCCCCATCCTGAACCCCTCTCCCACCTCCCTCCCTCCAGTCCCTTTGGGTCATTCCAGTGCACCAGCCCTGAGCACCTTGTCTCATGCATTGAACCTGGACTGGCAATCCATTTCACATATGATAATATACATATTTCAATGCCATTCTCCCATATCATCCCACCCCCACCCTCTCACACAGAGTCCAAAGACTGTTCTATATATTTGGGTATCTTTTGCTATCTCACATATAGGGTTATCACTATCATCTTTCTAAATTCCAAATATATGCATTAGCATATTATATTGGTGTTATTCATTCTGGCTTACTTCACTCTGTATAATAAGCTCCAGTTTCATCCACCACATTAGAACTGATTCAAATGTACTCTTCTTAATGGCTGCGTAATACTCCATTGTGTATATGTTCCACAGCTTTCTTATCCATTTATCTGCTGATGGACATCTAGGTTGCTCCCATGTCCTGGCTATTATAAACAGTGCTGCGATGAACATTGGGGTACACGTGTTTCTTTCAATTCTGGTTTCCTCAGTGTGTATGCCCAGCATTGGGATTGCTGGGTCATAAGGCAGTTCTGTTTGCAGTCCTTTAAGGAATCTCCACACTGTTCTCCATAGTGGCTGTACTAGTTTGCATTCTTACCAACAGTGTAAGAGGGTTATCTTTTCTCCACATCCTCTCCAGCATTTATTGCTTATAGACTTTTGGATCACAGCCATTCTGACTGGCGTGAAATGGTACCTCATTGTGGTTTTGATTTGTATTTCTCTGATAATGAGTGATGTTGAGCATCTTTACCTGTGTTTGTTAGCCATCTGTAGGTCTTCTTTGGAGAAATGTCTGTTTAGTTCTTTGGATCATTTTTTCTGTGGATGTTTATTTTTCTGGAATTGAGCTGCAGGTGTTGCTTGTATATTTTTGAGGTTAATTATTTGTCATTTGCTTTGTTTGCTATTATTTTCTCCCATTCTGAAGGCTGTCTTTTCATCTTGCTGATAGTTTCATTTGTTGTACAAAAGCTTTTAAGTTTAGCTAAGTCCCATTTGTTTATTTTTGCTTTTATTTCCAATACTCTGGGGGTGGGTCATAGAGGATCCTGCTGTGATTTATGTCGGAGAGTGTTTTGCCTTTGTTTTATAGTTTCCTATGTTTTATAGTTTCTGATCTTATGTTTAGATCTTTAATCCATTTTGAGTTTATTTTTGTGTATGATTTTAGCCTCTGTTTTAGTTTCATATTTTTATAAGTGAATGACCAGTTTTCCCAGCAACACTTGGTAAAGAGATTGTCTTTTCTCCATTGTATATTCTTGCCTTCTTTTTCGAAGATAAAGTGTCCATAGGTGCATGGATTTATCTCTGGGCTTTCTATTTTGTTCCATTGATCTACGTTTCTGTCTTTGTTCCAGTACCATACTTTCTTGATGATTGTAGCTTTGTAGTAGATCCTGAAATCAGGAAGGCAGTTTGTGTTTCCTCTTTATTTTGGAGGTTCCTCACTGTGGGTGGGGTTGGATGGGTGCTTTGTCAAGGTTTCCTGGTTAGGGAAGATTGTGTCAGTGTTCTGGTGAGTGGAGCTAGATTTCTTCTCTATGGAGTGCAATGAAGTTGTCCAGTAGTGAGTTTTCAGGTGTCAGTGGGTTTGGTGTGACTTTTGGCAACCTGTATGCTGAAGCTGGAGAAGCAGATTGGTTCCAAATAGGAAAAGGAGTACATCAAGGCTGTATATTGTCACCCTGCTTATTTAACTTCTATGCACAATGCATCATGAGAAACGCTGGGCTGAAAGAAGCACAAGCAGGAATCAAGATTGCCGGGAGAAATATCAATAACCTCAGCTATGAAATGATACCACCCTTATGGCAGAAAGTGAAGAGGAACTAAAAAGCCACTTGATGAAAGTGAAAGAGGAGAGTGAAAAAGTTGGCTTAAAGCTCAACATTCAGAAAACGAAGATCATGGCATCTCGTCATCACTTCATGGGAAATAGATGGGGAAACAATGGAAACAGTGTCAGACTTTATTTTGGGGGCTACAAACTCACTGTGGATGGTGATTGCAGCCATGAAATGAAAAGATGCTTACTCCTTGGAAGGAAAGTTATGACCAACATAGACAGCATATTGAAAAGCAGAGACATTACTTCGTCAACAAAGGTCTGTCTAGTCAAGGCTATGGTTTTTCCTGTGGTCATGTATGAATGTGAGTGTTGGATTATAAAGAAAGCTGAGTGCTGGAGAATTGGCACTTTTGAACTGTGTTGTTGGAGAAGACTCTTGAGAGTTCTTTGGACTGCAAGGAGATCCAACCAGTCCATCCTAAAGAAGACTAGTCCTGGATGTTCCTTGGAAGGACTGATATTGAAGCTGAAACTCCAATACTTTGGCCACCTCATGTGAAGAGTTGATTCATTGGAAAAGACTTTGATGCTGGGAGAGATTGGAGGCAGGAGGAGAAGGGGAGGACAGAGGATGATATGGCTGGATGGCATCACCAAGTCAATACCATGACTTTGGGTGAATTCTGGGAATTGGTGATGGACAGGGAAGCCTGGCATGCTGCGATTCATGGGGTCACAAAGAGTAGGATACAGCTTAGTGACTGAACTGAACTGAATTGATATTGAAACTCAGGGTTATGTTCCTCTGTTGCTGGAGAATTTGCATGGTATGTCTTGCTCTGGAACTTGTTGGCTGTTGGGTGGTGCTTTGTTTCAGTGTAGGTAGGGAGCCTTTTGATGAGCTCTTATCAATTAATGTTCCCTGGAGTCAGGAGTTCTCTGGTGTTCTTCACTTTTGGACTTAAGCCTCCTGCCTCTGGTTTTTAGTCTTATTCTTAGAGTAGCCTCAAGACTTCTCCATCTATACAGCAGTGATGGGGAAAACATCTAGGTTAATGATGAAAAGTTTCTCCACTGTGAGGAACACCCGGAGAGTTTCACATAGTTACATGGAGAAGAGAAGAGGGAGGAGGGAGATAGAAGTGAATAGGAGGAGAAGAAGGAGAATCAAAATGGGAGAGAGCAAGCTAACCAGTAATCATTTCCCTATGTGCTCTCCAGAGTCTGGATCCCTCAGAGATGTTCATGGAGTTACACAGAGAATAGAAGAGGGAGGAAGGAGACAGAGGTGGCCAGGAGAAGAAAAGGAGGAATCAAAAGGAGAGATCCAGTCAGTAATCATTTCACTAAGTGTTCTCCACAGCCTGGAACACATGAAGAGACTCTCAGAGTTGGGTAGAGAAGAGAAGAGGGAGGGGAGAGATAGAGGCGACCTTGTGGAGAAAAAGGAGAGTCAAAAAGGGAGAGAGCAATCAAGCCAGTAATCTCACTCCCAAGTAAAAATGGGTACTGAAAATTGGGTTATTAAAGGTACAAAATTGGTAACAAATACCAAAATCAAAGATTAAAAATCCAGAGTAGAGGTTAGATTCTCAAATATACAATATTAAAAAAAAGTCACAAAAATTATAAAATATATATATGAAGTTTGCTTTAAAAATAGGGTCTTTTTTTTTCAAGGTAATAGTAGGTTATAAAATGAAAATTAAAGGAGTAATAGAGGACTTACAATTTTAAAAATAAATTTTAAATATGATAATAGTAAAAATATATCTAAGAATTTGCTTGGAGCTGTTGCGGACAGTGTGGAGTCAGATCATTTTCAAATAGTTACTTGATCTGGCTTATACTTCTCAAGATCTATAGGCCGCTTCCTATATAGTCAGTGCTAAACCAAAGTGGTTTCCTCTATTTATTTTTTAGCTTCTTCTCTGCTGGTCTCTTCAGTGTCTAATTTCCACCCTGACACGAAGGGGCGATGGTGGTCACTTTTTAGACTCACTTGTGCTGTGGGGAGGGAGAAACACTGCAAACAAATATCACTGGCATGTTTGAGGGGTGCTTGCAGTGTTTCAGCTGCACTGGGTTTGTGCCCCGCTCACTGTGTGCTTTCATGGTCTACACTTCTCAGGCTCTAGGTTGCTTTGCTGGGAACTGTCTGAGGCGGGTCCTGAATTGCGTGTACTTCCCAGGTCTAAGTCGCTCAGGTTCAGGTTCTCAGGTACTCCACAAAGGTGCAGACTCAGTTGGGTCTGCATTTTGTGCCCTTCCTACGTCTGAGCAGCTCAGGTGACCAGGTGCTTGGCAAGCACAGTCACCCCCAGGTGTGGGCTGCATCTTATCACCTCCCCCATCTGAGCTGCTTGGTTTTCTGGGTGTACAATGGGTGTGCCTTCTCAAGTGTGCTGTGTGTCTCTTCTGGGGAGCTGATCTCCGGCTGTTACCGTCCCAGCAGATGTCAACCATCCAGAATCCCAAGAAGTCTTGGTTAGCAATGGAGCCTGCTTTTAGTTTGGGAGACGATGCCTCTCTGAAGTCGTGATTGCCCCCTTTTGGCTCTGGCTGCCCCTGCCTACCTGTCTCCAGTGGGGGATGGGCCGGTCCACAGCCAGCTAGCTCTCCTCAGTCCTTTGTTCTGTGAGCGAGACTGGCGGTGTCTTAAGTTAGGGCTTTTTGCGGAATAGTACTCTCTCTCTCTCTTTCTCTCTTTCTTTCCCCTCTCTCTCTGGCTATCCCACAGTCTGGGTTGCTACCTTATCTTAGTTCCCTCAAATTGCCCTGGGGGCATTCAGGCCTGGTCCTTACACTAAGCAATGCAGCCTGCGCCTCCCTGTCCAGCACCTGCTTGCTAGTGGTGGATGAGAGCTTCTGGGCTGCTTATCTGCTGGGAGTTGCTGTCAGGCATGTAATCTATGGGCTTAAATCGTTTATTTATTTATTTTTCCTCCCAGTTATGTTGCCCTCTGAGATTCCAAGACTCACCACAGACCCACCGGTGAGATTGTTTCCTGGTGTTTGGAAACTTCTCTTTTATTAAAACTTCCTTCCTGGGACAGATCTCCATCCCTATCTCTTTTGCATATCTTTTTATCTTTTATATTTTGTCCTACCTCCTTTTGAAGACAATGGTCTGCCTTTCTGGATGCCTAATGTCCTCTGCCAGCATTCAGAAGTTGTTTTGTGGAATTTGCTCAGCGTTCAAATGTTCTTTCGATGAATTTGTGGGGAAGAAAGTTATCTCCCCTCCTATTCCTCCATCATCTTTGCTAGTGTCCCCAGTACTAAAATTTTTTATGGTAACTTTGTATGTTGATTCTACCATTATGTGTATAGCTATAATGCCATTTTCATTTTGTCATGCTTTTATTCCCACCTTGTAACTTATGATACAGAGGCCAGGATTTAGGGCAACAATTCATTATATCAATATCAGTTCTGTTCAGTTCAGTCACTCAGTCATGTCTGACTCTTTGTGACCACATGAACTGCAGCACGTCAGGCTTCACTGTCCATCACCAACTCCCACAGCTTGCTCAAACTCATGTCCATCGAGTCAGTGATGCCATCCAACCTTCTCATCCTCTGTCCTTCCCTTCTCCTCCTGCCTTTAATCTTTCCCAGAATCAGGATTCTTTCCAAAGATTCAGTTCTTCTCATCAGGTGGCCAAAGTGTTGGAGTTTCAGCATCAGTCCTTCCAATGAATATTCAGGACTTATTTCCTTTAGGATGGACTGGTTTGATCTCCTTGAAGTCCAAGGAACTCTCAAGAATCTTCCCCAACACCACAGTCCAAAAGCATCAGTCCATCGGTGCTCAGCTTTCTTTATAGTCTAACACTCACATCCATACATGGCTACTGGAAAAACCATAGCTTTGACTAGATGAGCCTTTGTTGTCAAAGTAATGTCTCTGCTTTTTTAATATGCTAAGTTGAAATTAGCTTTTTTTCAAGGAACATTTTTTTTTTTAAATTTCGTGGCTTTAGTCGCCATCTGCAGTGATTTTAGAGCCCAAGAAAAGACAATCTGTCACTGTTTTCATTGTTTCCCCATTTATTTGCCATGAAGTGATGGGACTGTATGCCATGATCTTAATTGTTTGAATGTTGAGTTTTAAGCCAACTTTTTCAGGTGTTAACTCTTCTCTAAATGTTTGATAGAGTTTTCCTATGAAGCTGCCTGGCTCTGGGCTTTTGTTTGTTGGAAGATTTTTGTTGTTGTTGTTAATCACAGTTTCAATTTTGACCAATCGTATATTAAAGCATATGTATGGAATCTATAAAACTGGTATTGATAAACCTATTTGCAGGGAAGGAATAGAAATGCAGATGTAAAGTTCAGATTTGTGAACACAGTGGAGGAAGGAGAGAGTGGGATGAATTGAGAGAACTGTATTGACATATATACACTATCATTTGTAAAATATCAATAGATAGCTACTAGGAAGTTGCTATGTAACACAAGGAACCCAGTTCAGCACTCTATGATGATCTAGAGGGATGGAATGGATGGTAGGGGTTAGAGAGATGTTCAAGATTGAGGGGATATATGTACACCTTTGGCTGATTCACATTGTCATACAGCAGAAACCAATACAACATTGTAAAGCAATTATTTTTTTTTTTTTAAGGGGCAGAGTCAGAGAGCATATGAGAGAACTCTCATTTGAAATGTATTTTTGTGTGTGCATATATTTATCCAAATATTATATATACAAATCAATTAATTTCATGAGATGAAAATACCTGTTTTTGAGGGCCAAAGTAGGTCCCTCACAAATTCATATGATGAAGTTCTAATGCCAGTACCTCAGAATGTGACTATATTTGCAGATATTATCTTTAAAATAGTAACTGTTAAAATGTAATTAAAGTGGAAAAGTGAAAGTGAAGTCACTCAGTTTTGTCTGACCCTTTGTGGCCCAATGGACTGTAGTCTTCCAGGCTCCTCTGTCCATGGGATTTTCCAGGCAAGAATACTGGAGTGGGTTGCTATCTCCATCTCCAGGAGATCTTTTTGACCCAGGGATCAAACCTGGCTCTCCATCTTGCAGGCAGACTCTACTATCTGAGTCACTCAGGAATCAAATGAAAATGAAAGTTGCTCAGTCCTATCTGACTCTTTGCAACTCCATGGACTATACAGTCCAGGGAGTTTTCCAGGCGAGAATACTGGGGTGAATAGATTTTTCCCTTCTCCAGAAGATCTTCCTAACCCAGCAATCAAATCAGGGTCTCCTGCATTGCAAGCAGATTCTTGACCAATTGAGCTATCAGTGAAGCCCCTAATCATGTAATACCGTGCTTCTCGTAAGAGCAGGTCACAACTATATACAAAATGAAAGCCATATAAAGACATAGGGAGGGGACGATGATCATCTGCAAGCCAAAGAAAGAGGTCTCAGACAAAACCAACACTACTGAAGCCTTGATCATGAACTTCAAGCTGCTTCATTTTGTCAAAGTTGCTATTTGTATGTTTATGTATGTGGTAGGTTAGTTACATCTCTCAGCCTTGGAGAAATGACCCTCTACAGGAGATTTCCTATGCATCCCAACATTGTACCACCCTCTTGTCACTCAAGCTGTATGCTCTAGTGGTTGCTCTTAAGAAGGCTATGCAGATCCTTCTTTTGTGGCAAGCTGATTATGTGGGTGGTATAGTAGACTTGTTTGACTCCTATTCTGGTTGTTTGCCAGGCCTTGCTTTATGTATGCTACTTGCTGCTTTTTAGTATGGGTCTGGTTAGGAGATGGATGGTTGCTGAACCCTAGGTGGTCCTGGGATGAGTGCTGGATCACTGGTGGACAGAATCAAGATATAGAGACCCCAGGGCTATTGCCACCCAATGGCAGGTGAACCCAGGTCCTGGGGTTAATGCCTGACTATTGACAGGCAGAATTGATTCCTGGAATCTGGCTTCCACATCTAGGGATCACAGAGCTCATTTCAGATTGTTGATGTGGGAGCCTGTTTCCTGACACAATCGGTTATTCTGTCTAGGGTGTTCTGACCATTGCGTTGCCCAGCTAGTGGGCAGAACAAGGGCCCAGCTCATCCAAGCATAGGGTCTGGCCTGTTGGTGGACTTGTTCCATAGGCTATAGGATCATAGTTATCTTACTTCTTATGTCTGCCCCTGGTGAGTGAGACTTGTCTTGAGTCTTACTTGCAGGAAGAGCCAATGCTTGCCTACTGGTGGGAGAACCTAATTCTTGGTCCTCTAGTGAGCAGGATGAATGGTGGCCTTCTAGTCAAAGTTGAGTCTAGTGATGGCTGTGGGTCCAAGAAGACTTTAGGCAACCTGTCGGCTGATGATTGGGCTGCGTGTCCCCTCCCAGTGAGTTGTTTGGCCAAAGGTATCCCAGCATGAGTGCCTACAGGCTGTTAGGTGGGGTCAGGTCTTAGTGTTAGTGAGCCAAGATGTTAGCTGCCAGCAGCAGCAATGTTCATGCAGTTGACTGTTCCCAAATATGTCTGAAAGCAGTATCCATGTTACCAGGGTTAGCTGCAGCCAGTTTTTGCCTCTTCAGGAGCCTCTATAAGACCAGCATTTATGTCTGGCCCAGACTTTTATAAAATTCCTGCTTTTGTCCTGGGTCCTGGTACACGTTAGATTTTGTGCATGCCCTTTAAGAGTAGAGTATTTTCCCCCAGTCCTGTGGGACTCCTGCAATTAAGCCCCACTATTCTTCAAAGCCAAATATTCTGGGGGCTCTTCTTACCTATGCTGGATTCCTCAGCTATGGAATCTGTTTTAGGGCTCTGATTTCTCACTTTCATGGGAGAACCTCTGTTATATAATTTTTCTCTAGTTTGTGGGTTGCCTACCCCAAGGGTAATGATATTTGATTATATTTTCAATCTGCCCTTTCAACACATCTCATTGTGAACTCTCATGTATTTAGTTGTAGATCTTTTCTGATAGATTTTAGCTTTTTCACTGACGGTTATTCTAAAGATAGTTGTGACCTTGGAGTGCTCATCAGAAGGGGTGAACTCAACATCTTTCTACTCTACCATATTGGCTGCTTAGGCAATTGATTTTTGACTTGCCAACATGACTTGCTTTTGCCAACAGAATCTCTGCGAGGGAAAATGATGCTGTGCCAATTCTGGGCAAAAAGTCTTAAGGCACTGTAAGATTCCTTTTGTTCATTTTGTGGTCTTTGTAACTGTTATGAAATGAGCATGTCTTGGTCCAAGGAGAATGAAGACACATGAAGCAAACTTGAGTCAGACCTTCAGCCTGAAGTGGAGCCTTACAGCTGTTTCACAGACCTGTTAGCAAGAAAAGTAAAAGTTAATTATTATAAATCACTAAGAGTATGCAGAAATACCTGTATAACACAAGTTGATAATGCTGGAGGGTATTGGGAACTCTTATTCTATGCTGAGGGGAAATTAAGTTGTTCTAGCAAGTTTAGAAATTATTTGGTGATGATTGATAGGTAGGTGATGATTGCAAGGAAATCCAACCAGTCCATCCTAAAGGAAATCAGTCCTGGGTGTTCATTGGAAGGACTGATGTTGAAGCTGAAACTCCAATATTTTGGCCACCTGATGCAAAGAGCTGACTCATTTGAAAAGACTCTGATGTTGGGAAAGATTGAAGGAAGGAGGAGAAGGGGACTACAGAAGATGAGATGGTTGGATGGCATCACTGACTCAATGGACATGAGTTTGGATAAATCCTGGGAGTTGGTGATGGACACGGATTCCTGGCATGCTACGGTTCATGGAATCGCAAACAGTTAGACATGACTGAGCGACTGAGCTGAACTGATAGGTTGGTAGCTTGCTAGCTAGCCAGCTAAATAGATAGATAGTAGGTAGGTAGACAGATGAGTATAGGTTAATAAATTTAGATATCCTATAGGTTAAAAAAAAAAAAAAATCCACTTCTAGTAAGAGGCCTTGCAAAAATGTGTTTGTGTACCCAAAGACAGGCTTATAAAGGTTTTTAACAATACATTTCTAATCAACAAAAATGGATAACAAAAAGATTTTCATTAATAATGGATGGATAAAGAAATATTGGAATAGTCATTGAATGGGGTAATCTTTAGAAATAAAAATAATAACAACAGCATGAATCTTAAACATAAAATTAAGTAAAAAGCCTGAAACAATACAGGCAATACTATATTATTCACATGAATTATAAAACCATCCCAGTTTATCCTTCAATGATAAAGTAAAGATAGTGATTACTTTTAGGAGTAGAGATAATGAGTGGATGGGGACATGAAAGGGACTTATATGGAACATGTAATATTCTGTTCTTTCACTTGGATGGGGTTTACATGAATGTGTTTACTGTGTAAGAGTTTGAGCTGAAAGTTTATAATTTGTGCCTTTTTTTTTTTTTTTTATGTGCTAAAAAGATCGGAGAAGGCAATGGCATCCCACTCCAGTACTCTTGCCTGGAAAATCCCATAGAGAGAGGAGGCTGGTAGGCTGAAGTCCATGGGGTCGCTAAGAATTGGACAAGAATGAGAGACTTCACTTTCATTTTTCACTTTCATACATTGGAGAAGGAAATGGCACCCCACTCCAGTGTTCTTGCCTGGAGAATCCCAGGGATGGGCAAGCCTGGTAGGCTGCCGTCTATGGGGTCACACAGAGTCAGACACAACTGAAGCGACTTAGCAGCAGCAGCAGCATACTAACTTGATAGAGAGATTTAGTCTTTGGAGTTAGTTAGACTGACTAGATTTTAAAAACACATCGTACACACTTTATTTATGTTCATTTGTATTATTTTATTGCTAATGACTGGGCAGTAAAACCTGGATATTGAGATGAGGTGTCTTAAAATGAATGAATGGTCAATTTTCAGATAATTCTTTTAAATCAAAAGAGGTGTTTGGAGAATGTACATGTGCCTCCATGCTGTTTCTGTTCCAAGCTAGAACTATACACAAGATATGGAACTGGATTAAAGAAAAGCCAGATTCAGACTGCAAAACTTCCATACAAAATTCTCCAACTTTCATGTGGTTCCAGTTGACAAAGACTTAATTCACTTCATTCCCTGCTATCTCTCAATTTCCATATCAAAAGTAAATTCCAGAGGTGATGGACATGTTACTGACTCAGTGAAGGGAATCCTTTCACAGTGTATATATGTATCAAGCTATCATGTTTTACACTTTAAATATCTCACAATTTTACTTCTCAATTGTACTTCAATAAAGCTGAAAAACAAGGAGGAGAGCATATCTGGGATTTAAGAAGGAAGCCAATTGGGAAAAAACAAAAAGCAGTAAATCCCAGAGATAGCAGTCACGACCTCTTCACAATGAGCATGCCTCTTTTCTGTCATGTGTGCTGTTACACATCAACCTAGACTCTCTGTTCCATTGTTAGAAAGTCTATCACAGCCTCATGAGTCGGAGCCATTCAGGACTTCAAGTGCTTCTCTCTACCTGAAATTAATTCTTCTCCAGACTAGGATTCAGGGATTTGTTGGGGAACAAATAAACCTAAACTTTGTTCACTATATCTTTTGCTCCTTGGGATCATCATTAGGCAATTTTTATCCTTAATGAACCAAAAGACTATAATATAACAACAACAGTAATAGTTATGTAGTTACATTAATTTTCCAACTACTTTTCCTGCTCAGGATTTTAAACTCTTCTTCAGCCAACAAACAGTAATCCTTAACACACTTCATCCCAATTTCCAGGTTTTATTGCCCTGTCATTAGGGATAATAGAGTAGAAATACATCATACATATTTTATTTACAGTTTTACTGTGCACATTTTAAAGTAGAATGTTTATTTTCACCACAAATTTCTCATAATTTAAGACTTAGAAACAAGAAACAATTGCTTCTTTTATGGAAATCTGATATACCATTTTCTTTTTCTTTACCTGATCCATAAAAGTTGTATCTGATTATCCATAATTCTTTATTTACTGACATAGGAGAACCTGAAACAACAGCAAAACAGTTAATAAACATCCACAATCACTGGACAATCTCCTATACATTTTTACAATAAAATTATTTTAATTTTTATAGTAATCTCAGGTTCTTTATCATCTGAGCCACCAGGGAAGCCTTCCCAGTAATTTCCTAGAGTAACAATTAGTTTATCCATCTTATACACATTGAAACTGAGGTTCTCAAAGTGATATGGTATATATCAAACGATATTTATATTGGAGATAATTAATTGAGTTCAACATTCAGTTTCTCCATATATAATATTAGTAAGTTAGGAAAGACAACATAATGATTATTATGCTCAGTTAAATATGCATTTAATGTTTGATAAGTAAAATAGTATAAAAACTATAGTGTAACCACCTCAATAAATACTAGATATATTTCCCTTAACTTCAGAGAGGTAAAAATGTCCAGAAAGTAAAAAAAAATCTTGTTAGTGGCAAAATCATGTTTCAAACCCAAATCTGAAAGATTCAAAAGCTCGTATTTTTTAATCCCTTGTGTAAAGAATAGACAGATTTTATGGAAGTATGGTAATACTGGAAAACAGGCCAGGTTTTCTACCAAGTGCTCTAGATATGGTGAAAATACTATGTTATTTCTACATTTGTTATTAAGATGACTAAAATTTAGCTGCTCAGTATATAAAACAGTAGTAAATGCTAAAACAAACAGTAGAAGCACTGAATGCCAAATGCCACTGAAAATGTAAATGCAGTAATATGTTAATAAATACAAAAATGTTCTTTAATTTAATGCAATTTGATGACAAAAAGAAATAATTGATATTCATTAAGAAAGAGCCCCTAGTCTTGATTGTAAGAGTCAATCAAGCTAACCAAATATGCTAGTTTTTTTGTACTAACAGTTAATCCTGACAAAATAGATTCTTGCCTATTGCCTCTTCTCATTTAAAATAATTGATAAGAATCACAAAGAGGGTGAAGAGAAAGACAACAGCAACAATTCAAAATATTGTTCCATGGATAGAGGAGCGTGGTAGGCTACAGTCCATGGGGTCGCAAAGAGTTGGACACAACTGAACAACTTCACTTCACTTTTGGCCACCTGATGTGAAAAACTGACTCATTGGAAAAGACCTTGATACTGGGAAAGACTGAAGGCAAGAGGAAAAGGAGATGACAGAGGATGAGATGGTTGGATGGCATCACCAACTCGGTGGACACGAGTTTGAGTAAACTATGAGAGTTGGTGATTGACAGGGAGGCCTGGCATGCTGCAGTCCATGGGGTCACAGTCAGACACAACTGAGGGACTGAACTGAACTGAACTGAAGCCAGAAGTATGTGTATATCATAGTTTATATGTACATTCATATACATTCATACATAAATAAGCATAAATATACCTGTTTTCATACATATTTGTGTGTGTGTGTATATATATATATGTGTGTGTATGTATCATTTATGCATGTGTATGGAGATGTTTCTCCTGATATCTTTGAGTATGTTTCAATATAATTATATACCTTTAAGGAGACATATGCAAATGTATACATGCATGTGCTTATCCGAATGCATATCTGTGTACCGATGTGTGTATATATATATACACAAATTCATGTGTATGTGTTTATTCATGTATGCATACATAATGTCTATAAGTAGGTTGACATGTTTGCATATACTTTCTAACAATGTCACAAACATTCATATATACATGTATGCTTATATATAGCTTACTTTAAAAATATTTTGTAGGGCATTTTGTCACTGAAAGATTGCAAATTTTGCCAAATAATTTATGAACATATAATCCCTTTTCTAAGCTGGGGAGATAAGATGGTAATGATACTGGTATTGATGGTATTGATCAGCAGTCTCACTCAATCTTTTGAAAAGAGAAACAAATTTATTTTAAAATATAATTGTAATAGAGCTGAAAAATGAGAAAGAATAGCATTAGATCAATTTTTTTCAAATATTCATGAAAACTAGGAAGCAGACAGCCAGAAACACAAATAGAAAAGGACTACTGAGGATTTTTACTGTTACAAGATTGGAATCTACTAATACAAAGTATTAAGAGGAGATTTAAAATATAATTAATTCATTTAGAACAGCTGAGACGATGACACTCTGTCACCTCTCCTACTTGGGATGAAGAGCAAATTGCAATGGCATTCGTTCTTGGGTCAAAATAATAAAAACTCCAAAAAGGGTAAGGTAGTTCAAGACTTAGGAAAGGAGTATAGAACAACGGATGGCAGATCCTGCCTCTATGTTTCAGTTGCCTGAGTATCTTTGACTCCACGTGCCTCTGGTAATAGGATTACTAAACGAGAGATAAAGCAACATCAAAGAATCCCAAATATTTGATGAAAATGAGCATTATAAGATAAATTAAAAAATGTCAAAGTAAATATATGAGGAATAAAGAAAAATGAAAAGTACCTCAAATAAAATTGTAACTCGTGTATGTAGAGAGCTTAGAAAAAAATTCACCAAAGTTATACTTAAACATACATCATTTAAAGCTGGCCTGTAGATAAGATATTGATTTTAAAAAATTTTTCTTTTTGTTTGTTTTCCTACCTAAATTTCTTACTAACTTTCATAAACTTTTCATTTGCTTCTGTTGGGCTTTTAAGAAATAAATTTATCTATAAAAATGACTACTTTTCTTCTCAATATTTTGATATTTTAAAAATATCTTGTTCTACAAACAGTGAGAGTTTTGCTTCTTCTTTGCCAATTTGGATTTCTTTTATTTCTTTTTCTGCTCTGATTGCTGTGGCCAAAACTTCCAAAACTATGTTGAATAGTAGTGGTGAAAGTGGGCACCATTGTCTTGTTCCTGACTTTAGGGGAAATGTTTTCAATTTTTCACCATGGGGGATACTGTTTGCTGTGTGTTTGTCATATATAGCTTTTATTATGTTGAGGTATGTTCCTTCTATTCTTGCATTCTGGAGAGTTTTTATCATAAATGGATGTTGAATTTTGTCAATTGCATTCTCTGCATCCATTGAGAAAACCATAGATGACATGATCCTCTACATAGAAAACCCTAAAGACTCCACCAGAAAATTACTAGAGCTAATCAATGAATATAATAAAGTTGTAGGATGTAACATCAACACACAGAAATCCCTTGCATTCCTATACACTAATAATGAGAAAATAGATAAATTAAGGGAACAATTCCACTCACCATTGCAAATAAAAGAATAAAATACTTAGGAATATATCTACCTAAAGAAACTACAGACCTATATATAGAAAACTATAAAACACTGATGAAAGAAATCAAAGAGGACACTAATAGATGGAGAAATATACCATTTTCATGATTCAGGAGAATCAACATAGTGAAAATGAGTTATACTACCCAAAGCAATCTATAGATTCAATCCAATCCCTATCAAGCACTCAACAGTATTTTTCACAGAGATAGAACAAATAATTTCACAACTTGTATGGAAAAAAAAAAATATTCCAAGGCAATCTTGAGAAAGAAGACTGGAACTGGAGGAATCAACCTGCCTGACTTCAGGCTCTACTACAAAGCCACGATCATCAAGACAGTATGGTACTGGCACAAAGACAGAAATATAGATCAATGGAACAAAACAGAAAGCCCAGCGATAAATCCATGCACCTAGGGATACCTTATCTTTGATAAAGGAGGCAAGAATACACAATGGAGAAAAGACAATCTCTTTAACAAGTGGTGCTGGCAAAACTGGTCAACCACTTGTAAAAGAATGAAGCTAGAACACTTTCTAACATTATACACAAAAATAAACTCAAAATGGATTAAAGATCTAAACATAAGATGAGAAACTATAAAACTCCTAGAGGAGAACATAGGCAAAACACTCTCTGACATAAATCACAGCAGGATCCTCTATGACCCACCTCCCAGAATATTGGAAATAAAAGCAAAAATAAACAAATGGGATCTAATTAAAATTAAAAGCTTCTGCACAACAGAGGAAACTATAAGCAAGGTGAAAAGACAGCCTTCAGAATGGGAGAAAATAATAGAAAATGAAGCAACTGACAGAGAACTAACCTCAAAAATATATAAGCAATGCCTGCAGCTCAATTCCAGAAAAATAAAAGACCCAATCAAAAAATGGGCAAAGAACTAAACAGGCATTTCTCCAAAGAAGACATAGAGAAGGCTAACAAACACAGGAAAAGATGCTCAACATCACCCATTATCAGAGAAATGCAAAACAAAACCACAATGAGGTACCATTTCACGCCAGTCAGAATGGCTGTGATCCAAAAGTCTAAAAGCAATAAATGCTAGAGAGGGTGTGGAGAAAAGACAACCCTCTTACACAGTTGGTGGGAATGCAAACTAGTACAGCCACTATGGAGAACAGTGTGGAGATTCCTTAAAGGACTGCAAACAGAACTGCCTTATGACCCAGCAATCCCAATGCTGGGCATACACACTGAGGAAACCAGAATTGAAAGAAACACGTGTACCCCAATGTTCATCGCAGCACTGTTTATAATAGCCAGGACATGGGAGCAACCTAGATGTCCATCAGCAGATAAATGGATAAGAAAGCTGTGGAACATATACACAATGGAGTATTACGCAGCCATTAAGAAGAGTACATTTGAATCAGTTCTAATGTGGTGGATGAAACTGGAGCTTATTATACAGAGTGAAGTAAGCCAGAATGAATAACACCAATATAATATGCTAATGCATATATTTGGAATTTAGAAAGATGATAGTGATAACCCTATATGGAGATAGCAAAAGATACCCAAATATATAGAACAGTCTTTGGACTCTGTGTGAGAGGGTGGGGGTGGGATGATATGGGAGAATGGCATTGAAATATGTATATATCATATGTGAAATGGATTGCCAGTCCAGGTTCAAGCATGAGCAAGGTGCTCAGGGCTGGTGCACTGGAATGCCCAAAGGGACTGGAGGGGAGGGAGGTGGGAGAGGGGTTCAGGATGGGGAACACATGTACACCTGTGGCAGTTTATGTCAATGTATAGCAAAACCACCTCAATATTTTAAAGTAATTAGCCTCCAATTAAAATAAATAAATCTATATTTAAAATAAATAAAATATTATGCTCAAAATAATTTAGTATTTGAACTTCAGTATCAGTCTTTCCAATGAATATTCAGGACTGATTTCCTTGATAACCCTGTATGCGAGACAACAAAAGATACATATGTATAGAACAGTCTTGGGCTCTGCAGGAGAGGGAGAAGGTGGGATGATCTGGGAGAGTGGCAATGAAACATCTATAATATCAATAAGAAAAGAATCACTAGTCCAGGTTCGATGCAGGATACAGGATGCTTGGGGCTGGTGCACTGGGATGACCCAGAGATATGGTACAGAGAGGGAGGTGGGAGGGGTGTTCAGGATGGGGAACACGTGTACACCCATGACAGATTCATG
This sequence comes from Nanger dama, assembly GCA_917880005.1. Classification (NCBI taxonomy): domain Eukaryota; kingdom Metazoa; phylum Chordata; class Mammalia; order Artiodactyla; family Bovidae; genus Nanger; species Nanger dama. Next base: position 18,758,725 of record CAKJTW010000025.1, on the reverse strand, counting down.
TTGATGTATGGCAAAACCAATACAATATTATAAAGCCTCCAATTAAAATAAGTAAATTTAAATTAATATATATATATGTATATCTTGTTCTATTTAATTGGCTAAGGACAAAGAAGAAATGTAAAGTTAATGTCAATCCATAGTACTTCATTTTAATAGGATTGCTTTCAATGTTTCTTCAGTAATGTCAATATAACATATAATATAGAGGCCTGGTGGAGAATCTTATATTTTTCAGTTATGTGAAAAATAGATACGTTTGTTTGGATAAATTTATTTTTTATAGGTTATCTGTCAATTGCAACAGCAGGAATCAAACTAAATAGATATTCATTTTCTTTCCATTAAATCTATCATAATTATAAAATTTACTGTTCCTTTGTTTTCGGAGAAAACACATCAAGTGTGTTCATGCTCTCTTCACAATTTCTGAACATAAATTTAAATTAAAATGTGATTATTTAAATTGTTTTCAATTATTTACTATCATATATTCTGTTATACGTTACTTTACATACTGCCTTTTCCTCTTTAAATTATTATCCTTTTTCATTACTTCATATCATTAAAGAGACTTCACTCCTTGGCTATAGAACTTGCTAATATATGCTACTGTAACATAATTTTAAAGTCTGTTGTCTTCTATTATCATAGATATATTTTTTTAATTTTGTGGAATTCATACTTGTATACATCTAATTAAAGATGTCAGTCAATGCTCCGAAAACACTTTCTCCCTTATCAAAAATAGATCAAATTTTTAACATCTCCCTAATATAAATAAATACCCAGATAGAAGGATCAATAAATACATGGAGAAACACATAGATAGATACATAGATAGATGGATATTGGCATAGATATAATGTGGATAAGCATATCTCTTGTATGCAAAATGCATGCATATATCTACATATATGTCTGCACATGTATGTGCATGATTGCATGCATTTATATTTACTACATATGTTATGTATGCATGCTTTATGTATGACATAGCTATGTGGTAAAATAATTAAAGCAAAATCTTATTGTCATACTAATAATTTTTAGATATTTGTGAATATATCTCAGAGATCAACCCTTTCATACAAAATACTTATATGAAATTTTTATTATATATACAAAGGATGTAATGATATGCAATTTTATCACATATTCAGTTATATTAAGCATTTTTTTCTTGGGTTTGAATATCCATGTATAATTAAACCTGACCCGATTTCTTGAACATAAATACAAGCAAGTTCTGCCCATTCCTGTATGAGCATACAGTGCTCTTTTTCCTTTTAAGAAATTTTTATAGTAATAAAAAGCCTACATTATAAGGTCATTGTAGGAATTGTTAGTTAATATGTGCAAATATGTGTAATGTTTGAGTTGAGCATTATTTAAGCTCATGATTAACCATTTTCATCACTTATTGTATTGACATTTATTTTCCATTTTGAAAATAATTTGTTCATTTGGGGATATAGTTTAAGATTATTTCACTTCACTTCAGTTCAGTTCAATTCAGTCACTCAGTCGTGTCCTACTCTTTGTGACCCCATAAACCACAGCACGCCAGGCCTCCTTGTCCATCACCAACTCCCAGAGTGCATCTAAACCCATGTCCCTTGAGTTGGTGATGCCGTCTAACCATCTCATCCTCTGTCGTCCCCTTCTCCTCCTGCCCTCAATCTTTTCCAGCATCAGGGTCTTTTCAAATGAATCAGCTCTTCGCATCAGGTGGCCAAAGTATTGGAGTTTCAGCTTCAACATCAGTCCTTCCAATGAATACCCAGGACTGATCTCCTTTCACTTAGGATATTTATATTTCAGTTAATATGTGAAATGCACCTGCAAGTTATCTTTCTCCTAGATTGTAGGCATTTTAGACACACACGCCTGTGCACTTATGGACTCTTATAGTACATTTATGTTTCGCTAACCTCAAATCAATGCTTTTGGAGCATTTATTCTTTTCTGTAGTTGTTGAAAAAGTAAATATATTTGGTGCTATTTATTTTATGAAAGTTGTTTGGAGCTTGTAAAACAGAGTGTAGCATTTCTTTTGATAGAAGATTTGTATCTAAAATTTAATTTATTATTATGATATTATACTTTCTATTTTTGAGACATTTTTGTTAAGTTGTATTTTCTAAAAGTGTCTTCATTTTACCTAAATTTATATATGCCTTGATAAAATTTTTAAAGTTTCTTGTTTTATATTCGTTTGATTCCTAAAGTAATTTGTTTGTGTATGCATGCTAAGAGTTCAATCACGTCCCTCTCTTTGTGACCGTTTATACTATAGCCCACCAGACTCCTCTGTCCATGGGATTTTTCAAGCAAGAATACTGGACTGTGTTGCTGCTTCCTTCTCCAGGGGATTTTCCCAACCAGGGATCATACCTCATCTCCTGTGTCTCCTGCATTGCAGAGAGATTCTTTACCCACTGAGTCATCAAGGAAATGCAGTTGGTTTGTAGTTTTCATTTTTACTCCTAATAGAGAATTATTTATTAGTCTTTTTTACAGGATTTAAATTTATCTCTAGGGATTAACCTTATATTTGTTTATTAGTGAATAGTCTAGTCTTTGCTAATACTTTCCTTCTATCAATATATTGCTTGAATAGGTATGATTTTAACAACTTTAAGACAAAGGTTCAGTTTTATGTTTTTCAACATTCCATGTCTTTTAATATAAGCATTTAATGGTATACTTTAAGTATTACTTTAGATGTTTTCTATGAGTTTGAAGTTTAGTATTTTTATTATCATTCAGTTTGAAATATTTGACATACTTTGAGTTATTTTTATCTAGGTTGAATTGTTTTTCAATTGTCCAATATATTTTTATTTCACTTTTTATATTGGAGTACTACTGATTTACAATATTGTGTTAGTTTTGGGTGTACAAGAAAGTGATTCAGTTACCAGTGTACATGTATTCATTCTTTCTTAGATTCTTGTAAGATAAACTCATATAGTTTATCACAGAATATTGAGTAGAGTTCTTTATGTTATACAGTAGGTCCTTATTGGTTAGCTATCTTATGTATAGTAGTGCATATGTGTTCATTCCAAGCTTCTGATTTATCCTTCCCACCACATTTCCCCTTTGTTAACCATAACTTTGTTTTTCAATATCTGTAAGTCTATTTCTGTTTTATAAATAAGTAAGTTTGTTTCAGTTCAGTTCAGTCACTCAGTCATGTCCGACTCTTTGCAACCCCATGAACCGCAGCACACCAGGCCTCCCTGTCCATCACCAACTCCTGAAGTCCACCCAAACCAGCATCCATCAAGTCAGTGATGCCTTCCAACCATCTTATCCTCTGTCATCCCCTTCTCCTTCTGCCCTCAATCTTTACCAGCATCATGGTCTTTTCAAATGAGTCAGCTCTTCACATCAAGTGGCCAAAGTATTGGAGTTTCAACTTCAACATCAGACCTTCCAATGAACACCCTGGACTGATCTGCTTTAGGATGGATGGGAGTCTTCTCCAACATCACAATTAAAAAGCATCAATTCTTAGGTGCTCAGCTTTCTTTGTATTCCAACTCTCACATCCATACATGACCAGTGGAAAAGCCATATATTTTCTTAAAAAAAAAAAAAAAAAAAACTAGATTCCACATATAAGTGATATCATGATATGGTCTTTCTCTGTATGATTTACTTCGCTTAGTATGGTAATCTATATGTCAACCCATGTTATCACAAATGGCTATTTTGTTCTTTTTTGTGGCTGTATAATATTCCATTGTATATATGTATCACATCTTCTTTATCCATTGTAAATAGTCCTTCAGTGAATTTTAGGGTGCATCTATCCCTTCAGATTATGGTTTCTCTGGATATATGCCTAGGAGTGAGATTACTGCATCATATGGTAACTTTAGTTTTAGTTTTTTTAAGGAACCTCCATACTGTTCTCCATTGTTGTTGTGTCAAAATACATTCCTACCAACAGTGTAGGAGGGTTCCCTTTTCTCCACAATCTCTTCTACATTTATAGTTTGTAGACTTTGTAATGATGGCCATTCTGACTGGTCTGAGGTGATACATCATGATAATGTTGATTTGCATGTCTCTAATAATTAGTGATGTTGAGCATTTTTTATGTGAGTTTTGGCCATCTGTATGTCTTCTTTGGAGAAATGTCTACTCATGTCTTCTTCCCATTTTCTGACTGGGTTTTTCGTTTGTTTGTTTGTTTGTTTTTGCATAGATCTGCCTGTGCTCTTTATATATTTTGGAGATTAATCCCTTGTCAAATTGCATCATTTGCAAATATTTTCAGTGGATTATCTTTTCCTTTTGTCTAGTATTTCCTTTGCTGTGCAAAAATTTAATTAGCTCCATTTATTTATTTTTGTTTCCATTTCTATTACTCTAGGAAGTGGAAACAAAAAGATATTTCTGCAGTTTATGTAAAGGGTGTTCTGTCTATGTTTCCTGATAAGAATTTTAGTGTTTGGCCTTATATTTAGGTCTTTGATCCATTTCAAGTTTATTTTTGTCTATGCTGTTAGATCCATTTTATCTTTTTAGTTCTGTTTCTGTTTGTTTTCTCCCTTGTTTCTTTATACTTGTTTGAGATATAATAAATATTCTAATCCAGTTTATTTTTCCCCAATAGTTGCTCTTAAAATTGTTTTCTAATTCTTAATAAAATCTAAAACAAATAGGAACTTATTTTGTCTCTGGAAAAATTCAAGAGCTTTAAAACACATTGTCTCCTATTCTCCCTTCACATAATGTGTCATTTTTCTTCTGTAGTTTAATTCTTTTTAATCACAGAAATTAGTTCTTATTATGTAATTTTAAGATTTCACACAGACCATGTTTTGACTCTTGTCAACTTCAACAAGTTTCACTGTGTGCACGTCTACCTTGTGGTTCAGATATTTGGTCTGAGATTGTTTTATTTCTTCTAAAGAAAACTCTTTAAAAGTCCAGTCTTTTAATAATATTAGTTTAAAATTTTAAACTTCCATTTGCCCTATTCCTTTATACACAGATGCTTATAAAATATATGTAAAATATTGCCATCCCATTCTCCATGTATTTATATTCCTAATCATTTTATACATTTTTCTCAATTGTATGTAATATCTTTATTTCTGTCTCTCATGTTATTTACTTTCTTTTCAACCTTATCCATGTTTCTAGTTACACATCCATAGAGTATAACATATATGCCTATATATGTGTATGTATATACATATTTGCTCAGTCGCGTCCGACCTCTTTGTGACTCCATGGACTGTAGCCCACCAGGCTCCTCTGTCCATAGATTTCTCCAGGCAAGAGTACTGGAGTGGGTTGCCATTTCTTCCTCCAGGGGGTATTCCCGACCCAGGGACTGAACCCGGGTATCCCACATTGCAGTCAGACACTTTACCTTCTGAGCCATCAAGGAAGCTATATATACACATTAATGTGTTTTTCAAGTTCACTGGAGGACTTATGGTTAATGTATTCAGTACTTGATTTACATATGTATTTCAAATCATAGTTTTTTAAGATTTGTATCTGGTAACTGGGGGATATTTCATGTATACATTGTTGATGTGGTTGCCAAACAGATTTGCATGAGATACAGCTTTTATTCAGCACCAAGGTTCACTAACAAATAAAAAATGATGCATGTCAGGAATTTCAGTGTACAATTTCAGTGAATTGCATCACCGGTATCGGTTTGAGTCTTTGGTTGTATACAACAGAAAGTGATGCTGAAAACATTGATTTAAAAAAATATATTTATCTGAAAAAAAAGGTTGAATACTTAGTTTAGGATAAAATATTAACTAGCAAATTAGTGAAGTGAAAAATAAAAAGAAAGTTTAACTATGCTTTACCAGTAAGAGTCTAGCTAGTATGCTTCAGAAGCTGCAGGACCGTGTCAACATCTCTGAACATCATTGCTAAGTAAATTTTAGAGAGATTTTAGAGACAAATCATGTCACAAGAATCTCTAGAAAGATTTCTTTGAAATCTGGAAACAGACATTTATTTCATGCTTAATCAACACCAGACTCTCTGCATATTACTATACCTGTATTAGCATATATTGCACAAAGACTTCGAGATACTTTGAGATTGTGTTATTCTTTTGTTACATAAGGAATTGAGACTCATAGGGTTTTAAAAAGTGAAAGGTCAGATACATCTAGTAAAAGCAAAATCCAGACTATGTGCTTATATTTGTCTGATTTTTCAATTATGCCTGCTAAATACTTCTTTACTTCCCTGTCTTATTTTTAAAAACTAGTGCCCTGTTAAGGCCTTCTCAAGGCAATTGATGAGACTTTTGCATAATGGACATATCAAGATTTAGAGACCAGATAGCATTGCCTGACAATTTGAAACTCCTAGATACTTTTTGCTTGTTTGCTTCTTGAAACCTCTGCTAATTTAATCTTCTGTCTCATCCAGTGACTTTGGACTTTTGTGCTATGTTAACTTTCTGATACTGGCCAGATTTTCTATTCTCACCAAGATATTGAGGTTATTCAGGACTCATTCTTGTTCCATCTAATGGGACAAGCCCAAACAATATTTCTTGAAGTTCAGGAATGAAAAATTGATTGGATTTTTAAACTTTAAAAGGGAGAGAAGACAGCCACGATTTTAAAAGGAGGAAATTAAAAGAAGCATTTCTAGAAACAAATAGAAATGTGTTTTACTGGAGATTCAGATTGTTTGAGAGAAACTGTAACTAAAACTTTCAGTATTCTAGAAGCAAAGGGAAAAAGAAACCAACTAATGTGTAAAAAGAAAGAAAAAAATGTACTCCTTTACAATGAAGCTCATGACATTGTTGAAAACAGCAAAATTTAAAAACCATCTAACTTTCCCTTAATTGATGATTGGCTAAATCTCTGATTTCATCCGGTGATAATTTTGTCTCTCAAAAAACATTTGGCAGGGAACTTACCAGGAGGTCCAGTGGTTAAGATTCTGCCCTTCCACTGCAGGGGGGAAAAGTTCAATTCCTGGTCAGGGGACTAAGATCCCATGTGCTGTGGGGCACGCCGCCCCTCAAAAAAATTGGAAATTTTTGGAAACATTTTTATTTTGATTGTCATATCTACTTTGAGAACAGCTGTGGGTGATTAATAGGGAGAGATCAGTGATGCTGCTAATGCATAGTACAATACTCCCACAACAAGGAATTATTCAGCCCAGTGTGTCAATGGTGCCAAGAATGAGAAACCCTGATTTAAATCAATCAGAACACTAAATAACATGAAATGTAAGGAACCTTTAAAAGGAGGGAATAAGCAAATGTACATACTGTCATGGCAAGATCCTCAAGGCAATTATATTTTTTGAAAAACAAAGGTAAATATTTAGTATCATTACTTCATTTAGACATTAAAAACAAACAAAAGGCATATATACTTAGTTGTATAATGATAATGGTAATGATACTGAACATTTACTAATTGCGTATCATTGTCCTAAATGTTTTAAATGTATTAGTTATTTAATCCACACAGCAATCCTAACATGTAGGTACTATTAATATCAATGTTTTACTGATGAAGAATGAGACACAGAGAACTGAGGAAATTCACTCAGTATCACACAACCATCTGGTAGAAAGTCTGGTACACAAGTCCATACAATCTGACTCCAGGAGTATATATCTTCTATATGTTCCAATAATATTAATTTTAAAAAAAAGAAACAAAAATAACTAAATCATTGAATTCTGGGAAACAAATCAGGATTTGAAATTCATGGAAATACATGCTTTAATTTTGCTCTCTATACTTAAGTGCAATGCTTAAATCTTTTCAAAAATTTTCTTGATTGTTTTTATATGCTTTCAAAGAATAAGCAGGGATACCCAACATATGAAAAATAAATCATTATAACTTAAGAAAAGGAAAACTTCCAGTAATGTGTTGAAATGTTTCATAAAGATTAAGTAGCCATTGAATTTAAAAGGCCAAAAAGTATCTCCACAGCCCTATGAAGGAAAAAAAAAAGACACACAGAAAGTGATTTGGTTAAAATAATGCTGATAACTTATTATATGTAGAATATTTGTTCAATAGCCCAAAATGATGTAACGATTCAACAGTATTTTCCCTTTAGCTGAAAATTTCATATTTGAAATTTCAATCTCACAAACTCATTAGAAGTAGATTTTATGAGTCCTCAGATATCACTTTTTTTTCCCTTGGGATCTACTATCATAGCATCTTATTTTTAGCACAGAGAAAAAATTGAGTTTTCTAAGTTTATTCCTGATAGCTTTAGGTTAGAATAATTTATATTCATTTTATCTATCATTTCCATGTTTTTGTATGTTGGCCATCAAACTGGAAGTTAATTGCTTTTACAGAATTTCTAAATAAATATATAAATTAATATTTAAGGAAAACAAATATATAAATTAATATTTAAGCAAAATAATCTCAAAAACATAGGAAGATATTTTATGATTTGAAAGTATGGAATATGAATAATATGCTGATGTATTAACTAAACAATTTGAAATCCATAAATGGATAAACGTATTGGATATAGTATTCAATATGTATCCAGTGTGAAAGTGGAGTCGCTCAGTTCTGTCTGACTTTTCGCGACTCTATGGACATAGCCCACCAGGCTCCTTCATCCATGAAATTGTGTTGCCATGTCTAATTAGATATGAATTGGGAAATTAAGTAGATTTTTGTCAGGTAGTTATAATTCAACAATTTTTCCAGAAGGTCAGAGATCATCCTGCAGATGTGAGAGAGTCTTTTCATTCCAGTTGATAGTATGCAATCTGATAGGAAACAACTTGTCAGTTTTATTATGACATTTAGGTAATTTAAAAATGGTACTTTTTTTTTACATATGCATTCATATTGATATATTTTCTCTGAATCTGAGAGCATATTGAGTAGCGAGTTTTGGACAATGAAGCATCTTATGAACCATGAGAAATTAAGTCATCTTATTGTGTATCTGTTATAGTACTCACATTTCTCAATGCATTTGTTATTATTGTCTTTGTTGATATTGTTGAGGTTTATATGAAATTATTTATTTCATAATGCTAGTGGTATTATAGATAAGTTATGAAGTCAAGAGTGAATTTCTGTGTTCTTTTGCTAGTCTTTATTCTTTATATTTCTAGTTGTGATAATGTATTTCTTTAATAATGAAAATATAAAATAACATTTTATAATGCTATGATTGCATAATGATAGTGAAAGAGTACACAATGTGGACTGAAACTAAATCGGCTCCAACACTTGGAGAGTAATGTGATATTTTTAGTAAAATTATTTAATTTCCTCATCCTCAAGGTAGGGCTAACTATAACTTTCATTGAAAAATTAAAGATACTATTTTTTATTTATCTAGTCAGTAAATGACATACAATAATTTCAGTCATCATTATGATAAATATATTTCACATTATTTGACTCAGAGTGTCAGCTCAGATAATGTAGCTAGCAGTCTTCAGATAGTGTGAATATCCCCATTCCCCTATGATATATATACAAAATGACCTCAGATCCCTTTGGAAAAGAACCGGGAAAATATTTTATATTTATATATTGTAATCCTTAGAAAGCTCTATTGCTACAAGCTATTATGACAGACACCCCTTTGTAGAGAGTCGAGTGCTCATATCTGATTTTATTTTCTGCCCCCAAAGACTAAAACTCTCAATTTACACTTTCATATGTATTTCCCAGATTTAGCAATTCCTTTGGCACATAGTCTGGCTATAAAGAGAAATTTCCTTGATAATCAACAGAGAGTCCATGAGGGTAATGATAGCAGATCTTAAGGACAATCAGTCTTCTATGATGAGGTGTTTTCCTCGGGTGAGTTCTTCACATGGTCATCCTGGAATTATCACAGGGCAGTCTGGAGGCACAAGATGCTCAGGTTCATCTATCCGAATGTCCCTATCCCATTTCTCAGGACCCTACAATTTTCTAACATTGCTCCTATTTGCAGATATGGCAGAAACTAGTCATAATTATGCATCTAGCCTTCCCTGTGTCCGACATTGGTTGTTTTCTTCCCTGGCCTTATCATTATCATTTTCAATGTTATCAATGGATTTAAAAGAAATAACACTTCTGCAATCAATTATAATTTTCCAAGTACCAAACTATAATAATTGTATAATAGTATAATTTGCCAGGTATTTAATGTCATAATCCTCATATTCCTATTTCTTATGTCCATCTTCATCTCATTCTAAATAAAACAGAAAAGACAACTTTCATAATTTGATGTTACTGTTGTTGTCATAACTGCTGTTCGTTGTTACCTGTTGTTACCTCAAGCTTTCTCCCAACAGTGGGATCCTTAGGGCCATCAGACCAGTTCACAGACCTAGAACCTTAACTTTAGTGCAACCCTCTTACTACAGTCTCAGAAAACAAAGTGTTTAACAGAAAATTTGCATGTTATTACTTTATTAGGCAGTATAACTCAATGAGTAGGTGTTAAGGACAAAAAAAGAAAAGTGACAAAGACAGAAAAGCCCATGCAAAGTTGCATTACAATTGACTGCTGAGATGTCCAACTGACTATTTAAATCCATTGTATGTCTTTCAAGAAGCCATATAAACTGCATCACTGGATGCAGAATGAGGTAAGATCATCATCATCCCACAGTCCATGAATGTGGGAGGGGAAAAAATGTATCCACTGACTCAAGTCTCTCACTGATCAAGTATTTACCCATGAAGTTTTACCTCCTCCCCCATTTTTGTTGTCCCAGGCTAATTTCAAATAGAGGTGTTATGTGTCTTGTATCAAAGAAGAAACACTGGGGCAGGAGTAGAGGGAATCAGATTAGCCAGCTAAGAAGCCAGGATTACTAAGGTTGTACCTGCAGGTAATATGAGAGAACAGGATTGTTTCTCATAAATAGTTCAATCTGTAACTATATCAGTTGCAGAAATGTACATGGCTTCATGACTACAGAAAGAGGGTAAATTATAAAAGAAATAAAATGTGCAGATTCAGGAACAAAGTGCATTATTGAAATCCAATACAGTAATATATGCCAAAATATCCACCAGCTAAATTCCCTCTAGGTCAGGTCATGATTTTTACATCATCTGTATTCTCAAGTGGTAACTAGAGTTACACGGCCCCTGATAGCAAAATATCAAGAGATTTTTTTTTTTTGCCACCCTATATCTATTACTATCCCATGGAAATGAAAATACTCAATCATTTAAACTATAGTATTTCATATTATGACTCAGTGAAAGTGAAAGTGAAGTCACTCAGTCGTGCCCAGCTCTTTGCGACCCCATGGATAGTAGCCTGCACCAAGCTCCTCCGTCCATGCGATTTTAGACAAGAGTACTGGAGTGGGTCGCCATTTTCCTCTCCAGGAATCTTCCCAACCCAGGGATCGAACCCAGATCTCTCACATTGTACACAGACGCTTTACCATCTGAGCCAAGATAATTTTCAAAGCTGCTGGTTGTCCACTCAAGCTCTGAATGATTGATTTCTTTGTCTCTTATGTATTTTAAATAGAGCTTGATAAACTGAACACAAGCTAAATTCACTTAGTATATTTAATTTCACAAATATTTTGATTTCTTGTTCTACACTATTGAAAAGACTTTTGCAGATCTTACATATTCTAACATGGGTCACCTTTGAGACAACTCTCTGTTTACATACAAAATATTAAGATGAAACAATCTATTATCTATAGAACTTTGAACCCTAATGAATGCAACTGAAATTATATTTATCTGACATTATTAAATAATTCTCATACCTCAGATGCACCCAGAGGACTTGCTTTATGTTGTTTTGCTATTTTTTTTTTCCTTCTTAGGACACACTTGGACCTGACTGTAGTTCTGAAGACCGTGTAGGGAAGCATAAGTGGAACTATATTGCTTTTGCAAAAATATTACTGAGGCAAAAAAAAAAAAAAGCAAAATTGTAAAGAAGGAATGGGAATCTCAATGCAAAAAGAGACTTCAGTGGACAAGCAAGCAAGGTGTAGTATTGGATAGGGCATTAGGGAACTCTGGTTTTCTCTATATTATCAGACATCCTCATTTCAATTATCTTTATGTAACTTCAACTGGCTTTTCTTGTAGCAACAGTAAGCTTTTCCATTATTCTAAAATTATAATTTGACGATACCTATGATCAAATTTAAAGGTTCTTATCTTCAAACTGTAGTGAAAAGACCAGGGAATCTAAGTACTGTTGTTTTTGTTGAGTTGATAAGTCATGTCTGACTCTTGTGATCCCATAGACTGCAGCCTGCCAGTCTCCTCTGTTTATGGGATTTGCCAAGCAAGAATACTGGAATGGGTTGCCATTTCCTTCTCCAGGGGATCTTCCTGACCCAGGAATTGAACCTGCATCTCCTGCATCGCAGGAATATTCTTTACCACTGAGCACCATAGGAATGTCTAAGTATATTTATAGAAAGCCCATTAATTTCCCCCTAGGTACTTGATCTGGTCAGTAATTTTCTCTTTAACTCAGAGATACCTGCACTTCCCCATGATCGTTGAATTATTGATATTTATAAATATATTTTCCTTAAGCTTTGACTTCTATAGACATTTTGTACTAGGTTATCATAGATAATCATTTAATTAGCCATTTCAGCATTATTTTACGTGAATTGCAAGATTTCCATCTGAGAATGTTGGTGCAACATCTATATCCTTATTCCTCAATTCAGTTGACAACTATTACCCAGATTTTCTGCATCATTGGCATTGATCTGAATCCTTGGTATGCAATAGAAACTAACGATGAAATCATTTAGAAAAAAGAAAAAGAATATTAAATACTTAGATGTAGAATATCGGTCTTAGTCAATGAGTAAACTGAAAATAAAAAGAAAGGTGTAACTGTTATGTTTTATCAGTGAGTCTAGTTATGATGCTACAGGAGGTTTCATTTTGATAGTAATTTATGATTATAAATTTTTAAAATGGAGATGAAGTGGTTAATATCCCTTAACTGCAAAATGATAATAATAACTATTTTATAGGGTTACTGTTAATATCAAACCAGATAATATATTTAAAAATCCTTGTGTGAATCCGACACATTGTATACATTCTCACAAGTTCAGAAATTTTTTTCATTCCTAGATTCAGAAATTTTTTTCATTCCTAGATTTATTTTATTGACAGGTTTTAGATGACAAGTATCAGGCATCCTGGGTGGAACATTTTTCTATAATTTCTGATTGAGTTTTCAACACAATGGCAAACACATATATGAAAGAAAATAAAGAATACTATTTGAGATTGTGTAATTGAAGAGATTTAATGATAGGTTTTAAACTAGTTTTACAGTATTATGTCCAAGTTCCTAACTGGTTATTATTAAATCTTTATGATTTAATTCGGTGTGTCTGACTCTTCGTGACCCCATGTACTGCAGCATGCCAGGCTTATTATGTTCAGTTCAGTGGCTCAGTCGTGTCTGACTCTTTGCGACCCCATGAACTGCAGCACACTTATATCTAGTGTTAAAACATTACTCAGATACAGTTGTCACTTGACAGGTATGAACCATCACCAAATGATAAAATAGCTTTTTCCAGACTTCTTATCTATGGATCTTACAGAGTTCTGCTAATATTTGTGGAGTATGGGTTTGTATATGTGTGTGTCGGGGGAGGGGGAGTGGTAATCTGTCTTGTGGAAGGCGATTACTATTTCCTATAATTTATTTTGAGAATAATTAGGATAGAACAGAATATACCACCAAATTTTGCAGTAGACTTAAGGTTTCTAGTTATGCCAATAGCTACCTTATGAAACAATGAGCCACTGTCATGTGTTTTGAGAAAATAGTGAGGTATTTAAAATTAAATACCTTTCTTTAGAAATTCTCAGAAAATTTTATTGTATTAATGTGTGTGATAAATATAAAAAATACTTTGAAGGAAAACAGTTCTTGTTTCCACAAGAGTCTATCTCATTTCATTATGTTATAAAGTATATTCAGGGTGCTGGGTGGTCTGGCTGGTCTAATTTGATCATGGCCATCTTTTTTGTTTTAGGGTCATTGAGCTAAGTTAAGGAGTATATAGCATTGCCTTCAGATAGAATTACATGTGCCAACAGGCCTGTGATTCAGAAATATAAGAGTAAGTTTTCTGATATGTTTTATGATTTTGTTTTCATTCTGATCTCTCGGAAGAAGCACAACATTGTGTTTGGTTTTGGACATTGTTGTTCAGATATGTGATACATTCCTTTGACTACTAACCTGAGAATGAAGCTGAGAGTTAGAGGAGGTTAACAGATGGTGATTGCAGCCATGAAATTAAAGACACTTACTCCTTGGAAGGAAAGTTATGACCAACCTAGATAGCATATCCAAAAGCAGAGACATTACTTTGCCAACAAAGGTCCGTCTAGTCAAGGCTATGGTTTTTCCAGTGGTCATGTAGGATGTGAGAATTGGACTGTGAAGAAAGCTGAGCACCGAAGAATTGATGCTTTTGAACTGTGGTGTTGGAGAAGACTCTTGAGAGTCCCTTGGACTGCAAGTAGATCCAACCAGTCCATTCTAAAGGAGATCAGTCCTGGGTGTTCATTAGAAGGACTGATGCTAAAGCTGAAACTCCAATAATTTGGCCACCTCATGAGAAGAGTTGACTCACTGGAAAAGACTTTGATGCTGGGAGGGATTGGACGCAGGAGGAGAAGGAGATGACAGAAGATGAGATGGCTGGATGGCATCACCAACTCTATGGACGTGAGTTTGGGTAAACTTCGGGAGTTAGTGATGGACAGGGAGGCCTGTTGTGCTGTGATTCATAGGGTCACAAAGAGTCAGACAAGACTAAGTGACTGAAATGAACTGAACTGAACTGAGGGAAAGAGAAGTGAACCAAAATAAATTCCTGTGGCTGATTCATGTCAATGTATGGCAAAACCAATACAGTATTATAACGTAGAATAAAGTAAAAATAAAATTAAAAAAATAAAATCAATTAATTCAATCCTGAAACTTCTCTTCACTTTGGACTTCTAGTTATACATGATAATAAATTTTGTTATATTTAATTATATTTGATTTACATTGACTGCTCAAATAATCCAACATTGTGATGTAAAAGAGTTTTTGACAATTAAATAGTTTTGTTCAGAACACCAATTTATAGAACAAGTTTTAGAATAATCTAGCATGAGAGGAAAAGAAGATTTATAAATCAGCTGATCTGGCTTTAACTGCTCTCTGATTAGTTTGAAATTAATTTTCAGTAATATAATCTATATATAATTCATGTTCCTATGTTATAAAATTGTAATAAAACCTCATATTAATATAAAATTATTTAAGGATAAGTAAGAAAATGTGTGTATTGAGCTTACCGTAGTACTTGACAGATGGTGCATACTTAGTCAATTTTTGCCTATTATAATTTTATCATGGGTACATAATACTTAATATAAGAGAAATATTAAGTTGATCAGGGCATTAATCAAAACTATCAAGACTGTTTTTGTATCCTTACACAATTCTAGAAGAGTAAGGTACAACAATTAAAAACATGAAGAAAATCCCTGAGTAATATTTTAAGGTTTTATACAATTTATTATTAACATGTGTTAAAAAATTCGAAGAGCCTAATTTAGGATAATAAACGTTTTTATAATTGATGTCTACCTAATCTTCAGATATCAGACATAGAACCATAGCACCATAAAATTCTAAAATTGAAAAAGACTTTATAGATATTGAAGATTCACTATAGAAATGGAGTATCTTAGAGTATCTTACAAGTTCTTATCAAGTGTTTTCAGCAGAGACAGATTGAAAATGTGTTAATTTGCTATTCAATCAGGTCATTAATCTATTTAAATTTCAATTTATAAAACACAAATTTGAATAGGAAAAATAAAGGATACTCTAAAGGGGAGAAATTATTTTTCAGAATAAAACCCTATTTCAACTATTTAAAAATACTTATCTTTCCAAATAAAACCAATATCTCTATTTAATTCTGTTTTGATTGTATCACATGTAATGCTGTTAGCATGATTTAAATAGCATTTTTGTTCCATTGTTTTGCTGAATGCTTAATGTGTACCTCATTTAATTATTACAACAACGCATCTTACCAATAGGAAAGTGAGAGGCTTTAAAGATTTTAGCATTTACAAGGTCAGAGATCATTGTTTTTGTGTTGTTGTGTTTTTTTGATTATGTTAAGTTTTAAAATATAAGACAAAAACATTTTGAAGGTTTGTTACATAGTGGATAACTGAGAAAGACAACAGGCAAATGCAATTAGTGACTCTACCTCCTAGACCAGAGAAACCAAATAAATTTAAAGAACAATATTCAGACAATTGAAGAAATTTATGTATAGACTTTGTTAAATGAACAGTTAGATGATGGCATTGATTCAGTGTTAAATATATTGATTTTAATAATTGTGGTTGTACAATAGAGTTCTCTTTCTTAGGAAATATGTATTGAAGTACTGAGGAATAAAAGGACATTATGTATCTGACTAAAATTATACAGGAAAAATGTATATATGTATATTATTCACAATGACATGTCTGGAGAAAGAAAAAGAAAAGAGAGAGAAAAACAGAGACATGAAGACAGAGGGAAAGAATAATGATATTAAGACAACTTGGGAACATTTTATTTGATGAGTCTGAATACAGGTTATAGAATCTGTGTACTATTTTTCCAACTTTTCTATAAGTCTAAAATTATATCACAGAAATAATCATATACACACATATATGCACATACACTTAATGATTTATTCTTGATACCTGATTCTTATGTGCAAAATTAAAACATCAATGTCTTCATTTCTTGAGTTCTGTGCAAACTGAATACAATAATTGTTCTTAGCACATGTATAGAAATAAGAAATGTTCTGTTTTGCTATTTTACAGTAAAAGAAATAAGAATTGACTATTAAGTAACTTGTTAAAAAGGAGATTATATTGACAGAAATTAGTGTGCTGTATGTCAGAACACATATTTTCTGATCCCAAACTAGTAACAATATATTAAAATTTAATTTGAAATCAACATAACTGTAAAGAAAAATAGTAATATGATTACCTGAGAAGTTTAATTTTATCATTTTGTAACTTTCTGCATGTTTTATTTCATTTCTACCTGTTTGTGTAATTCCAAATAGAATTAGTAAGGGATAACTTCGATTTCTAAACATTTCAAATGTAGATATTTGTTCATAGGAACTCGTTTTTATTCAGTTTCTAAAAGATACTGTATTATTTTGCACTTTACTCCAATTAATAGCTTTTTAAGAAATACAAAAGAAAACAAAAATGGGAATCAGATAAAATTGAGCACCACAGTCTAAAACTGTATGAAATATTAAATCATGATTCCAAAAAAAGAAAATGTAATGAAGATAAATGTTGCAAATAGTGTAATTCACAGATGTAATTCATTAACATTTCATCAATGTGTTAGGCCTCTCGGCCTCCTTGCAGGGGTCCGTTGCCCAAAGAATCTCCAAGGCTCGGACTCGATGCAAACAGCAAGAGGATTTATTAGGCCGGCGCGCCGGGTTCGATCACCACCAGGGAAGAACGAACCCTGAACATTCGTTACAAAGCAGTTTTTAAGCACAAAAACCACAAACAGGTACAGCTAGGGTGGAATGATCTGATTGGTGCTCAAGTCTCGGCATTTTTTAGGGATAGGTTCATTTGTTATCAGGTCGACACATCTGTTTGAGCTGCAATTTTACTGCTAACTTGATCTTCTGGAAACTAATTTCCTGGGATGGTTTTCTTTTTTCTTTGGGGGTAAACATCCCCCGGAAAGCCTTCTGGAGGCTGTATTCCTGAGATATGAGCCCCTTACACATTCTTGAGATAAAGGTCTGTCTTAAGATTAACAAGGAGCCTGTTTTCTTAAGGCTCTAGTGAAACTTTAACCTTTATTTTTATCCACCCTTCCTCTCAAATGCTTGAAGAAAAAAAAAATATATATATATTTATTTCACAACAAAGTGAGAAATTTTAAATTAGTCAGTTTGAGACCAGAAAAGGAAATTAAAGAATGCTAAATTTATGACCTCACATGCAAAGTCAACTAAGTTGTAATTTACAAGTTTGATGTAATTGAGACTTGAATATTCCTTAGTTAATTATTTATTTATAAAAATTAATTGTATGTCTCAGAATCAATATAGAATATAAATGAAATAGTTTACAACTCAGGAAATAAAATTTGCCCATGTCAGCATGAATGGAAAACCCACTGCATTCATAATTGGTCTTTCACAGAAGATGATGAAAACAATTCTGGTAAAAACAAGATTTTTGATGTATGAAATATTGAAAAAATGGTCTATTTAACAATACTAGAAAGCTACTTAAATGAGAAATAGAGAGGCAAAGATTCTGGAGAAGTTAGAACATTGAAAAGAAAACTGAGCTGGAATTATATAGCTGTTTTGCTTGTGGAGGCATTTTGCAATTTTGGACAGAGGGAAAAGGGATGATGTCTGGACTCAAGATTTAAGCTCTGTTGGACAAATATTTACAGTTCAAGACAGTAGGGAAGATTCATAGTGAGCAATCTTTAAAGATTGCCAAGTGTTATGTCTCTGAAACAGAGGTGACCAGAGGTAAACAGAACCTTTCAAAACCTGAAAACCAGGCTTAAGCTAACTTTGATCTAATTAAGGTAATTCAGAGCTGCTTTATTTGTCTAGCACAGGAAATAATGCATCATCTCTGGCAGAAGAATATAACATCCAGATATTCCATAATGTATTTATATACATATACGTGTGTGTGTGTGTGTGTGTGTGTGTGTGTGTGTGTGAGGCACATAATTCAACTAAAAATACTTTGTAATACCTAAAAATACTAGGTATTACAAAGTGGCAAGACCATATGAATGAAAAGCAAGAGAAAATTAAAAGAAACTTATAGTTAATATATATGTCAGAGCTAGTAGACAAGATTTTTAAACAATCATGATGAATATATTCAAAATATGGAATAAAAAAGACACAAGTAGTAATATGGAAAATTTTAACAAAACTTGATTTATGAAAAGAGACAAAGGAGAAGCACTTCTAGAATAGCAATGTAAGGATCTCTTAAATTTTGCTCATTCATAAAGGCAATGAGAATACTAATAAAAAGGATAAAATGAGAATTTACATTTTCTGAACTTTTGAGATTAAGGTTTACACAATAGTAGCAATTTTTAAAAATACTGAATCTAGGTAAGAACGTTCAGTTTTGTGGGGTTTAAACTTGTCCTACCCCCATCCCAGTCCTGCTGAGCCTTAAAAATAACTTCACAACCATGGAAAAATAGAAGTCTACCCACTGGAGAAGCAGGCATTATATGTTCACAGCACTACAAAAAGCACCATGTCCCCCATTATTGTTACTGTTTGATCTGTAGGGAAGGAACATCTCTAGAAATGCTCCATGCACAGGGATTGTCTTTATTTGATCTGACTCATCTCTAAACAAGCAACTTGTTTTTGCAGAAAAAAATCAGTATTTTTTTGTGTGTGTAACATTGAATCTGCCTGAATTGGTAATAACAGTAGAAGCTTCTAAAATGCTTCTAAGGCAAACCTGTGGAATAAGATGTCCATAACTAGCTTTGTAAAGTCCCCATATATGCCTGGAAATGTAGACGGCAGCACACATTTGCTGTACTATGTGCATGCTCATGAAAGATATGATTTTTAGCTCAACTAAAAATGGGCAAAAGATATGAATAAACACAAATATTAAAACATGCATAACATCTGCATGTCATTATAGAATTTCAAATTTAAAAAACAAGGAAATAACAATACCTTTTAGAGTGGCTGAAACCCAAAACACTGATAGCATTAAATGCTGAGGAAGAGCAAAACAAAAAGAAATTTTAATTCATTGCTGCTGCTGCTGCTGCTAAGTCGCTCCAGTCTTCTCCGACTCTGTGCGACTCCATAGACCGCAGCCCTCGAGGCTACCTCATCCCTGGGAGTCTCCAGGCAAGAACACTGGAGTGGGGTGCCATTTCCTTCTCCAATGCATGAAAGTGAAAAGTGAAGGTGAAGTCGCTCAGTCGTGTCTGACTCTTAGCGACCCCATGGACTGCAGCCCACCAGGCTCCTCCGTCCATGGGATTTTCCAGGCAAGAGTGCTGGAGTGGGGTGCCATTGCCAGTGAGAGAGAAAAATGGTACAATCATTCTGGAAAGCAGCTTAGCAGTTTCTTATAAAACTAAACTTACTCTCACCATATATCATTGTGCTCACTGTTTACCCAAATGAATTGAAAACATATACACAGACACTTCCATATTAAGATTTATAGCAGTTTAATTGCCAAAAATTAGGAGCAAACATGATGTCCTTCAGTAGGTGAATTGACAAATTGTCATACATCCATACAATGGAACATTGCTGAAAGATAAAAGAAATAAGATATCAAGCCATGAAAATAATGGAAGAAACTTAAGTGCATATTGCTATGTGAAAGAAGCTGAGCCTGAAAAAGCTACAAACTGCTATACTACATTCTATAAAAGGTAAATTGTAGAAATCATTAAGATCAGTGGCTGTTATGCATTATCTGAGAGAATGAATAGATGGAGCACAGGGGATTTAAGGAGAGTAAAGCTCTTCTATATTGTAATGGTATATACATATATATTAACCTGGTTTTCTAGTTTCTCTATCTTATATTTTGACATTAGGTGACTACCTTGACCAGAGAGGAACAGTTCCTCCCAGGGTTAGTGGAGTCCTAGGGATAGCAAGGTCTCTTTTGGGAACCTCCTTTATTTATACAAAATGATCAATTCATAGCCCATACCCTCACCTGGCTTCTTGCTTATTTGGACTCTTAGACATGTAACACTAATTCCTTCTAATATTCCCAGGGTCAGACATCTAAAAATATAGACATTAGTAAGTTTGGAGAGGATTTGTAGATTTTTTAAATTATGCATAACTAATAGGATTATAAAATGGTGCAACCATTGTAGAAATGCATTTGGCAATTCTTCAAAATATTAAAAATAGAATTACCATACTACCTAGTAATCACACTCCTAGCTACACAGCCAGGAATATTGAAAATATATGCCCATTTAAAAATTTGTACTTAAATATTTATAATAGCATTGTTTACAATAGCCAAAAACGGAATTATCCCAAATGTCCACCAGCTGATAAATGATAAATAAACTGAAAAATGAATAAAAATATTTTGTGGTATATCAAAATATTATATTATTCATCTATAGAAATGAATTGCTGGTATATGTTACAACATTATTAACCTTTGAAGATTATGTCCAAGAAATCAAATGTTTTAAAAGAATACTTTTATGGTATTATATTACTTATGGGCCTTCCCATTGACTCAGTGGTAAATAATCCACCTGCCGTGTAGGAGATTCAAGAGATGCAGTTTAATCATAGGGTGGAGAAGATATCCTGGAGGAGGTCATGGCAACCCACTCCATTATGCTTGCCTGGAGAGTTCTATGAACAGAAGAGCCTGGTGAGCTACAGTCCACAAGGTCACAAAGAGTTAGACACAACTGAAGTAACTGAGCACACACAATATGTTATTTACAGCTCACAAAAAGCTGTATTCAAAAAGGATGAAGTAAAATTTCTAGAACTGAAAAGTTGAATGATTAAAATTAAGTTTATACAGATTGTATTTAATAGAAGTTTATTATTGTTTTTCTCTAGAGATCATAGGTGAGATGATATCTCCAATTTCCTCCAAACTTTCTTTCTGAAAATCATAATAGAGTTATTTAAATTAGGCAAAATAAATAAAAACATAAGGATGATAAAGGAAGAAATATATCTGTCACTATTGTTACAAAACATGATTGTGTAGAAATCTAAAATAACCTACAGTTGCAGTTAAACAATTAAAAGAATGAAAATTTTATAAGACAAAGTAAGGAAGGAGTACAAGAGTAACTAGTAAGAGAGAAAATGGAGAGGAAAATAAGAAAGGGAAAATAAATTCACTAACCCTTGTATAAAATCAAGTAATAAATGTAACATTTTAAGCCAACAGATTAAAAAGTAAATGCTTTAGTTCAGTTCAGTTGCTCAGTCGTCTCTGACTCTTTGGGACCCCATGAATTGCAGCACGCCAGGCCTCCCTATCCATCACTAACTCCCGGAGTTCACCCAAACTCATGTGTATCGTCAGTGATCCCATCCAGCCATCTCATCCTCTGTGGTCCCCTTCTCCTACTGCCCCCAACCCCTCCCAGCATCAGAGTCTTTTCCAATGAGTCAGCTCTTCTCATGAGGTGGGCCAAAGTACTGGAGTTTCAGCTTCAGCATCAGTCCTTCCAATGAACACCCAGGACTGATCTCCTTTAGGATAGACTGGTTGGATCTCCTTGCAGTCCAAGGGACTCTCAAGAGTCTTCTCCAGCACCACAGTTCAAAAGCATCAATTCTTCGGTGCTCAGCTTTCTTCACAGTCCAACTCTCACATCCACACATGACTACTGGAAAAACCATAGCCTTGACTAGACAGACCTTTGTTGGCAAAGTAATATCTCTACTTTTGAATATGTTATCCAGGTTAGTCATAACTTTCCTTCCAAGGAGTAAGTGTCTTTTAATTTCTTGGCTGCAATCACCAGAGAATAGCAAGAACAAACTATAACATTCTAAATTTAATGACACACAAAGCAAGCAAAAAGGAGAGAGAAGCAGATGTAAAAAGGCAACTTTATTAATAATCATAATAGGGAGCCTAGGGATACTGTTTAAAATTAGTATGTGGAGATGAAAAGTGAAAAAACAAAAGTGTTAGTCTCTCAGGTGCATCCAACTCTTTGTGACTCCATGGACTGTCACCTGCCAGCCTCTTCTAGCCATGGAATTCTCCAGGCAGGAATACTGGAATGGATAGCCATCCCTTCTCCAGGCGATCTTTTGGGCCCAGGTACTGAAGCAAAGCCTCCTGCATTAATGGCAGATTCTTTAACATCTGAGCCATCAGGGAAACTTTATGTGGAGCTTATACAAAATATATTTGTATAAGTAACCATGTTCAGTTCAATCACTCAGTCATGTTGGATTCTTTGTGACCCCTTGGACTGAGAAGCCAGGCTTCCCTGTCCATCATCAACCTCCACAGCTTACTCATGTCCATTGAGCCACTGATCATCCAACCATCGAATCCTCTGAGGTCCCCTTCTGATCTTGCCTTCAATCTTTCCCAGCATCAGAACCTTTTCAAATGAGTCCATTGTTCACATCAAGTGGCCAAAGTATTGGAGTTTCAGCTTCAGCATCAGTCCAACAAATGAATATTCAGGAGTGATTTACTTTAGGATTGACTGGCTGGATCTCCAGGCAGTCTAAAGGGACTCTCAAGAGTCTTCTCCAAAACAGCAGCTCAAAAGCATCAATTCTTTGGTGCTCAGCTTTTTTATAGTCCAACTCCCGCATCAATACCGCATGACTACTGGAAAAACCATAGCTTTGAACAGAGGGACCTTTGTTGGCATAGGTAACCATGAGAACAGAAATATAAGTAATCCTAAATTAAGAAGTACAAGGAGTAAAAGGCCCACAAAATTCAACTGTGTTTAATTTATTTATGTGTATATATATATATATATATATATATATATAATTTTAAGTTTGCTTTCTGTATGCATATATAGTATTTATAAAATAATATGATAGAACTTAGAGAAAACTCTTAAGTCATATAATGTAAGTTGCCTGAGTATATCAAATGGAACAAAATAGTTTTCCCATTAACTTACAAAATAAAATTTAACTATATGCTGAATATGGGACACATCTAAAACAAAATAATGTGCATAAAAGTATGGACAAAAATATATCTGGTAAGTGAATTAAAAGTAAAGAGAGGCCTCATCAGTTGTCTGTAATGCATAAAAATGACTATTAAGTGATGCTGAAGTACTGAGATAAAGATAAAACTTTAAAGCAGTAATAGAAATCATCCTACCCTAAATTCCACTATTACTCTATAGGATATATTAAAATACAAAGTAAAATCAATACTCATATCAGAATTTTAAAATAAACTTTTAAAGTTAAAGAAAAGAGAGGGCATTTATATTGACATTATTTAAGGTAGAATTGGGCACATGGTAAATATTTTTTTAAAGTTCAAAAAGAACATTTTATATTGATGTGGTCTCTAATTAATCATGAAGATATACATTTTAAAAAGTATAAAACAAATACCAGCAGTTAGTTGACAAGGCAGAAACTGCAGGACATGGAAACTACAAAAGATATACTCTAAAACCACTTGTCACTGAAAGGAACTCAGGTTCCTTGAGACGCTAGTTGATTCTAGGTCTGGGAACATATATGGTTGAGACAAGCCTGGGATATCTTCAAAGATGAAAAAACACATTTTCAAAAATTCATAGTTGTGTCAAATGGATACAGCTGCCCCTTAATGAAATCCTCCCTCTCACTGAAGGACATTTAGAAAAATTAGAGAATAAAAAAAAAATAACACTAATGGAGAAACACACATAGAATATTGAGTTAAGATTAGTGACTATATGATACTGTAAGGAAAAATAAAGAAGAAAAATCTTTTGTCACTATTTAAGGTGCTTATTAAAAGAAACCCTTAATTTGAAAAAAAAAAAAGTACAAGATTTTTATGTCAGTTCAGTTCAGTTCAGTCACTCAGTTGTGTCTGACTCTTTGTGACCCCATGAATTGCAGCATGCCAGGCCTCCCTGTCCATCACCAACTCCCAGAGTTCACTCAGACTCATGTCCATCGAGTCCGTGATGCCATCCAGCCATCTCATCCTCTGCCGTCCCTTTCTCCTCCTGTCCCCAATCCCTCCCAGCATCAGAGTCTTTTCCAATGAGTCAACTCTTCACATGAGGTGGCCAAAGTACTAGAGTTTCAGCTTTAGCATCATCTCTTTCACAGATCACCCAGGACTGATCTCCTTTAGAATGGACCGCTTGGATCTCCTTGCAGTCCAAGGAACTCTCAAGAGTCTGCTCCAACACCACAGTTCAAAAGCATCAATTCTCCAGCACTCAGCTTTCTTCACAGTCTAACTCTCACATCCATACATGACCACAGGAAAAACCATAGCCTTGACTAGTTGGACCTTTGTTGGCAAAGTAATGTCTCTGCTTTTGAATATGCCATCTAGGTTGGTCGTAACTTTCCTTCCAAGGAGTAAGCATCTTTTAATTTCATGGCTGCAATCACCATCTGAAGTGATTTTGGAACCCAAAAAATAAAGTCTGACACTGTTTCCACTGTTTCCCCATCTATTTCCCATGAAGTGATGGGACCAGATGCCATGATCTCCATTTTCTGAATGTTGAGCATCAAAACAAACTTCCTGTTGTGCTTTTATGGATCATAAAATGCATAATGATTCCACACCCTCAGAGTATTGGATCAAAGATCATAAAGTAATAAATTTAATTTAAATAATAAACTTGGCAAAACTTATTTAGCAATTCATTCCCACACTCAGAGATTTCCCAGTTTTATCACTTT
This sequence comes from Nanger dama, assembly GCA_917880005.1. Classification (NCBI taxonomy): domain Eukaryota; kingdom Metazoa; phylum Chordata; class Mammalia; order Artiodactyla; family Bovidae; genus Nanger; species Nanger dama. The sequence goes on along the minus strand of CAKJTW010000025.1, from coordinate 18,733,194 downwards.
TCTTTTGTTCTGAAATTTTGTGCTAGCTATTATCCTTTTTTTCTCTGAGGGGGAAAAAATTACAAAATCTGGAGTGTCACAGATACCCAAGAGATACCTTAGCCAGTTAACTGACTTATTATTCTACCTTATTGCTAAAGATAAAATGTTAGCAGGAAAGTTCAGCATGAACATTTAAAATATAAATAAATTGAGAATGCCAATGACAAGAGAAACTGCACTGATACTTCTCATCTAAATTTATTTTATATTCATTAATATGAAAAAAGCAGTCAAGACTATAATATAGTAATTAATAGTTACTTTAAAGTATTATGATTTCTCTTTTCACTCAAGTCAATCATTAATATTTTTCCCAAATTACTGGACTATTAGATAAATAGCTCCATTTTTAGATTTTTATTAGAGTATAGGTGGTTTACAATGTTGTGTTAGTTTCAGGTGTAAAGCAAAGTGCTTCAGTTATACTGTAGAAGATATATGGCAACCCACTCCAGTATTTTTGCTGAGACAATCCCAAGTACAGAGGAGCCTGGAAGGTGAAAGTTCATGGGGTCACAAAGTATATGACATGACTGAGTGAGCACATATGTATAAAAAATTATATATATATATATATATATATACACACACTATATATGTATATATATGATATGCAAAAGAATATATATATATTTATATAAGAGAGTATATATTTTGTACATTATTTTCCATTATAGATTATTGCAAGATATTGAGTATAGTTCCCTTTGGTATTAAATAATTCACACTACAATATTTACAGTATATAATCTACAAGGACCTACTAAGTAGCTGTATTGTTAAAAGCAGTACACAATGGCTTGAAATCCTTCCATGTAAAGTCTGACTGAAATGGATTTAAGGTAAAGAAAGTGTATTAGAATAATGTTTCCCACATGCTTCACTGTAACCATCAACTAGAAGAATCAGTTTAATGAGAACACTTAACTATATTAAAAATAGTGAATATCAATCTAGTGAAAATAAGAAAGGCAAATCAATAGTGACAAAAGTTAGGTCAATCACTATGTTTCCAATAGCTGATTTAGGACCAAAATAAAGGGCAGAGGAGATTAATGATCCTTAAATATCAGCACAGAATAGAGTTAAGACTTGGAAAAACAAAGTTTCAATTAACACACAAACTGGGAAATCAACTGAGATTCCTAAAAACAATGTGAAAAGGTCATCAAGAGAAGACTGCACAAGAATGGGGATAAATCACAATCTTCAAAATACTAATAGCCCACCATCAGTTGACAAGTGGCCTACTCCGGCAAAACCTCTTGTCTTTTCAAACAAAGTTATTGTAAAATAAAAATCTCCTTAAAAAAAGAAAGAAAGAAAGAAAGAAAAAAACTCATTTGAGTAAGAATTTAGTTTTCTCCCATTAGGTCTCATAATATGACCAATTGTGAGTTGCCAAATTGAACTTGCAAAGGAAAATGAAAGTTGATTATGTCAGATATCAAACCACTATTTCTATAATATTCATATGAGTCTTAGTAACAAATGTCCCCCTTGACAAAACTGATATAAGCAGGATTTATGCTTCATCTGATGACACAAATTCCATCTTTTTAGATTTCCCCTAACCCAACAACTGCTTCTCTCATCCTGAATATTGCACATATATCTGTATATACCATATTGTCTGATTAGCCAGGGTTTTGTTTATTATAAGAGATAAAAGCAAGCTTGAACTAGCTTAAGCCACAAAGTAAATAAGACCATATTGAAGGATGGTCTAGGTTGAAGTAAGGAGTCTGGGATAATTATATATAAGGGTGTTAATGCCATCAGGACTGGGCTGTTTCCTGCAGTCTTGACTTCTTATAAACCTACTTCCTTCTTGTATCCTTTTTTTTTTTTCAACTGTGAGGTTAGAAATGTCTGGGCTCCCACAGGCTCAACCTCATCACCAGTATGAAAGAGCTGTAAAGAAGAAAAACTTTTATTTCTTCCCTTCTAGAATTTTTGGCTGACCTAATTATTAAATTGACACAATGAGATTAACAACAGAAAATTTAAAAATTCGTTGTGTACGTATGAGAATGTCAAAGACGTGTGCTCTCTGGCATTTAGGAAATTGAGGCTTGTATGTCATCCTGAGCTAAGGAGACGAGAGCAGGGATGTGGGACTTCAAAGGGGGAGGAAAACAATTCTAGGAAGGTGGGAAGAGCAAATAGTTGGGAAACAAATATTTGCTATTCCCTGCAGTTAGGTCTTTATGATGTTTAAAAAATGTTATCTTTTATAATAACTCTCCTCCTGATACATGTTCCCTATCTAAAATATTTTAGGTAGTTAGGAGGTAAAAAATCTTTCTTGAGTCTGTTGGGCCTTGATTGTCTTCAGTTCCGTGTAAACCACATGACAAAATGACACATTTTGGGATACCCTGTCCTGAATCCCAGTCTCTTCTCATCACTCTTTCCAGGGAGTGTGTAATTTCTTCCGTTCTGTCTCACTGCAGCAAAAATTTGAAATAACAGGTGGACCAGTGTTACAGCTCTGTATTACAGCTTAGTTTTATTTGGCAAGCAAAGGAGAATACACCCTTGAGGCGTGAGGGCAGCTGACACAAAGCACCTGAAGAGAGAAGTCCCCCTGCTCAATTTTGGCTCCCCTTTCTATATGCTTTTTCTCCTCTCTCTGACCCTGCCCTATTCAAACTGGTCTAGCCAGGAAGGCTGTTTGTTTTCCCTGAGGTTCTCACTCTGGTCCGCATATCCTCGGACCTTCCTTTTTCATTTTTCTTAGGCTTCTCCCTTCTATGTCTTTTAGCGACTACCATTCTGGACTCCTTTTTCCTACTCTAACTACTTAACAACTCCAACGAGATATCCCAGAGAAAAATTTTGATTTGAATTACTTTTGTGTGTGAACGAATGACTTAGAGACAATTAAGAAAAGAGAACTTGGTTTACCAGAGATGTCAAAGTGTAAGACTTAAAAAGACTGAATAATTAAAGAGAAAACACAAAATACTTAACAAGAAAATGCATTACCAATTAGTATATTCAGATCTGAAAAAATTTTTATGTTTGTCATATTTATAATGGTATCATCTTTGAAAGAGTCAAGGATATAGTTGCTTCCCTTAAAGAATCAATAACTTATAGGAAAATCTCAGGAATTGACTTAGCTTGGGCACTAAGATAAAAACCTCACTACTTTGGGTTTAGCTTAGTGTGCAAAATGCTTACCAATCACTTCCTATCAAAGAACATGCTATTCACACATTGTAATATTGGCAGGAAAATGTGTTGATTTTGTTCCCATAGTTCTTAATTATCAAGAGGTTGTCCCTAAAATATGTTTATCTCATGTTTGTTTTGTGATTTTATAAAGCAATTATCATTAATTTTATGCTTTATTTGACCAATTTCATTTGCATAGATGTAACAAGGGGTGTTGATTAATTCATAGAAATTTTCTTACTTTAACATAACTAGAGCCATATATTAAATAACAAAAATTCAACTGAGTAAATTTGAGTGATAAAATTTTATTTATTAAACAATCATGAATCTGGCAACATACCATGTAACAACAGAAGGGAGTTCAGCTCTGCTACAGAGCTATAGAAAATGTAAGTTTTCCAAGGTAAAAATGAACAGAAAGTGATGAAAATTATCAACAGGGAATGCATTGTTTTAGACAAGGAGACCCAGGGGGAATGAAAAGGCTCTATTAGATTTCCTCCCAATGCTGACCAGAAAATTCCAGGTTGGCTGGTTAAAGGTCACATTCCTGGAAGTATGATAAGAAAGCTGTGGTACATATAACACAATGGAGTATTACTCAGCCATTAAAAAGAATACATTTGAATCAGTTCTAATGAGATGGATGAAACTGGAGCCGATTATAGAGAGTGAAGTAAGCCAGAAAGAAAAACACCAATACAGTATACTGACACATATATATGGAATTTAGAAAGATGGTAGTGATGACCCTGTATGTGAGACAGCAAGAGAGACACAGATGTATAGAACGGACTTTTGGACTCTGAGGCAGAGGTAGAGGGTGGGATGATTTGAGAGAATGGCATTGAAACATGTATATTATCATGTAAGAAATGAAGCGTCAGCTTATGTTTGATACAGAGTACAGGATGTTTGGGGCTAGTGCACGGGGATGATCCAGAGAGATGATATGGAGTGGGAAGTGGGAAGGGGATACAGGATTGGGAGCTCATATACACCTGTGGTGGATTCATGTCAATGTATGGCAAAACCAATATGGTATTGTAAAGTAAAATAAAGTAAAAATAAAATTTAAAAGAAAGAAAGAAACTGCAGTTAGGTTAACTCTTAAGTCTTGGTTTGCTGACCTGGGGTTTAGCACAAGTGATCCCATTTTTGACCTGCTGTCTTTCTTTTTCTAATACATAAATTGTTATCACTTGAAGTCATTGCCTGTACAGAAGCCTCATAGTTTCCCTGAGCTTATAACTTCAAAAATATATTCTTTATGCTATTAGTTCATTTACCAAGGACAGGAACAAAGAATCATTCAACTTACCTCAGTTGGGCTATACTGTGGTACTTGTAATCTTAACAGACTAAGGAACTCTAGAAATTTATAGATAGATTTCTTTCCAACTCATCATAAGCTGTTCTTTTGTAGTGCAAGACTTTTCATTGTGGATTAATATGGGGAAAAAACTTAATGCTTTGCAGTAGTTTGTCAGCATTTGGACTCATGCTTCTTGACTTATTTTTTGTTTTCCAGAACATTCTTATTTTCCTTTGAGTAAGGACATGTAAAATGTATGCACGTATAACCCTTCATATTTCTCAGAAGGCTATGAAATTCTGGACAAATAGAAGTTTTTTTTGTTGTTTTTGTTTTTGTTTTTTTTTCCCATTTCTACATAGATTGAGATCCATTTTATAGTTATTGTATAAATCAATGAAAATTTATTGAATATTTTCACTCCTCTCCACACCATATTAAAAAAAAAGTTTATCTTTATTAAGTACACATAGAGTGTGCACAAATATTTGTAATTAGATAATATTCAAAGATTCCAGAGAGAGAGAGAGAGAGTCAGAGACAGGACAGAAACTAGAGCATGAATCTGAGTAAGAAAGCTTGCCACATAAATAATTGAATGTCTAAGTTTGCTTTCTTACTCAAGTCAAGCTTGTCTCTATTTCTCTGCCTATTCTTATCTTCTCTCCTAACTTTTCCAATGTCCTTCCTCTTTTATAGAAGTTCTTGACTTTCAGATTTTTGAGTCAATCTGTGTTCAAATCACATATGCAATCTGTGTCCTGGGCATATTATTGTCTCTGAAATTAAGATGTTGCCTTTTTACCAATGTGAAAAATAGTAATTTACCTTGATAATAATATGTACAAAAAAGTTGGAAAAAAAAAACCAGAGGGGGAAACATCTTCCAAATTTTGATACTTTAATTCTCCCTAAAATTATATACTATTAAAAATATGACTGTGAATAAACAGTGGTTGTGTAAACAGTTTTCATAATTGCATAAGGTTGTTTCTCTGCCTATATTTGCAAGCTTCTATTCACAGTGGAGGAGAAGGCAATGGCAAACCACTCCAGTTTTCTTGCCTGGAGAATCCCAGGGACGGGGAGCCTGGAGGGCTGCCATCTATGGGGTTGCACAGAGTTGGACACAACTGAAGTGATTTAGCAGCAGCAGCAGCATGAAAAAGAATGTGTGTGTGTATATATATGTTCTTTTCCAATATAGCTTATTGCAGCATGTAGAATATAGTTCCCTGTGCTATTCAGCAGGACACTGTTGTTCATCCATTCTGTATATACCAGTTTGTATCTGCTAGGTCCAAAGTCCCAAACCAGGCTTCTCTCAGCTTCCTTGCCCTTGACAACCACCAGTCTATTTTTTACGTCCTTGATTCTATTTCTGTTAAACAGATAGGTTCATTTGCATCATGTTTTATATTTCACATATAAATTATATCATATAGTGTTTCTGTTTCTTTGTCTGACTTCACTTTAGTATGATAATCTCTAGCTGCATCCATGTTGTTGCAAATGGCATTATATTTCAATCTTTTTATGGCTGAGTAGTATTCCATTGTATGTATATAACACATCTTCTTTGTCCATTCATCTGCTGATGGACATTTTCATTGTTTCCACATGTATTGGCTATTGTGAATAGCTTTGCTTTAAACATAGGGGTGGACATGTCTCTTGAATTATTATTATTTTTTTCTGAATATATCCCCACGAGTAGGATTGATGGTTTATATGGCAATTCTATTTTCAGTTTTCTGAAGAACATCCATTGTATCTTTCACAGTGGCTGCACCAACTTACATTCCCACCAACAATGTAGAAGGGTTCCCTTTTGCCACACCCTCTGAAGCATTTGTTATCTGTAGACTTTTTAAGAATGGCCATTCTGTAAATCCATTGTTTTCACATTCATTAATGATTTTATTATAAATTATTCTCATATTTCCTGTGAGTCTGTTTTATTTTCAAGCATCTTGAGTAGTACTTTATTTTTATTTACTCTCATAATAAATTAAAGGAAGTATATCTTCCACTAGTGAAATATTTGCTAATTTCTATAAACTTTAATGTGATGTATTCTCATTGGTATTTATTTCTGAATACTTTAGAGTTAAAATTCTACTATTTTTCCTTCCTTGATAATGATTGAGATTATTTCACAATTTCCTAGAATGTTAATCTGGCCAGGGAAGGCTCTATCCCATTTGTTCTTCAGTTCTCAATTTAACACATTTTATCAGAAAACAATTAACCTCATTTTAAATACTTGTAGAGACTATAAGTTGAAACTTAACCTACACTCTTTTATATGCATTGTATATAAAAATATTTCACATGTGGAATCTAAAATAGTTGAAGTCATAGATACAGAGAGTAGAATGCAGGTTACCAAAGCTCAGGTCAGGAGGAAATGGGGGAATGTTGGTTAAAGGATACAGAGTTTTAGTTATACAAGATTAATAAGTTCTGGAGATCTAATGTAGTATGTTGTTAAGAAGGAAAAAATAATTTTTGGTCCGCTCTTCTAGGTGCTTGGCTAACAAATCTCTATAATAAAAGAGAGAACAACAAGAGAAAAAAACATAATTTAATTTTGTACCTATGGAAACCACAAAGATGCCAAGCTCTCTGACAGTCAGACTATTAGGATTTATATGCCATCCTGAGTAACGGAGAAGGGGTAGGGGTCTGAAACTTCAAAGGGGACTAAAACAATTCACAGGAAGATGGGAAGAACAAATGAACATAATTAAACTACCTAAATTTTTGCAGATATAATCACATTTTTGTACAAATTATTCTTACATATTAAAGTATTTTCTTTCAGTATTTTGAAATAATATTTGTATGCTTTTGTAGTCACATTAAGAATTATTATTGAGAAAATTTGTTATTTTTACCATCTCTACTTTTTTTTAAATTATATTTATTTGTTTAATTATTTTTTTGCTGCACTGGGTGTCTTTTACTCTGAATGGAGTTTCTCTAGTTGTGGTGAGTGGCATCTACTCTCTAGGTGCAGTGCACCAGCTTCTCACTGCAGTGACTTCTCTCGTGTAGAGCACTGGCTCTAAAGTGCATGGACTCCAATAGCTATGGCACATGAGCTCAGTCACTGTGGCTCATGGGCTCTAGAGCACACATTCAGTAGTTGTGGTACACCAGTTTGTTGCCTCATAGCATGTGTAATCTTCCTGGACTAGGGAATCGAACCCATGTCCCTGCATTGGAAGGTAGATGCTTAACCAATAGACCACCAGGGAAGTCCATTTCTACTTGTTTTATAATTCTTTTATTTAGATTATTTCCTAGATTTGAAGCAGTACCTTGGAGTCATTTTTTGTTTAATCAAAATGTCTTCCCTTTGCATTTTGTGGTTGTTAATCCATCACCTATTTCATTGTATATGCCCCTTCCCCAGTGGTGATAATTTTAGGATTTATTTGATACAGTATACTTAAATATCAAATATTTCATCATTATGTATCTTTGCTGTTATAATATTATGTGATAATATGTGTGATAATTAGAATAATTTCTAATTACAAGTTAATCATAGGAAGTTGAAATTTACTTCAGATCAAGAGAACTGTATCCTATTATTTCAGTTTGGTAGATACTAAAACATTCTCAGTAGTAGTTCAGTGTGCTCTATTCATAGAGTTGTCCATACTATGTCTCACAGTGATCCAGGCCCAGCTTGATGCCCACTCCGTTCTTGTGCATCATGGTTTTCTGGTTCACTTCTTATACCAGAGTTTCTGGTAAGAGACTTGTCCCTCTGTACTTTCCAAAGGATGCCTGGGGCTGCTATGTGGAGCAAGAGGATGCATCTCCCTACTTTGATAAATGTTTTCCTGAATGTTCTGATTGTTACCCTGGAGAAACTGTTCTGAAAAATATGATGGAATACTAAGTCTTCTGGAACACTGGAGTTTCCCTCGGGGAGTAACCAATTAATTTCTTGGTATAAGGATACCTATGGATATTCCATTTGACATGTTCCATGCTGCCAAATTTGTTATGAGATGGCTTTGAAAGCATTCAAACATGGCATGAACTTCCAGCTCTATTCTGGCTCCTCAGCTCTTACCTCAGCAAAATTTCACAACTTAAATAAAATCTCTTTGTGGTACTTATGGAACTTCTAGCAGTAAGGAAAACAAAAGAATATTGAGAATTCAGATGATGTTGATCCCTTGTTTACTTTGAAAGCACTTAAAGATGAATTTATATCTGTCTGTAACAGTTTATTGAAAATTGATAATTGGCACTCTTCATTATACTCTTGAAGAAGGAGAACAACATAGCTGAGAAGTGCAGTCAGAGAACTCTCTTCCAAGCTAATGATTAAAGATGAGGTGAAATATATCAGCAGTTTCCTTTGCAGCAAAGAAGTGGAATCAGTTCTTTTGCTGCAGGACTCATAGACCATCTAACATCTAATTAACAGTTTTGAATATCCCATGATCTTCATAGAAGTGCTCTTCTCTAGGATGTGTGTAGAAACATCCAGAAATGGCCAAGTTTTGAGTGTAATATGAAAACATTTGTGACCTACAGATGCTTCAAGTCATTTTCACACTTCTTGGCACTGATGCTGAAAACTCAGCCCGTGTACACCATGCTGAATTGAGTCTTGGAGACAGTATTTGTGGTGAAAAAAGAATCACTACAGATGGTGACTGCAGCCATGAAATCAGATAATTGCTTCTTGGCAGGAAAGCTGTGGAAAGCTTAGACAGTGTGTTAAAAAGCAGAGACATTACTCTGCTGACAAAGGTCCCAATAGTCAAGGCTATGGTCTTCCCAGTGGTCGCGTATGGTTGTGAGTGCTGGGCCATATAGAAGGCAGAAAGCCAGAGGATCGATCCCTTCAAACTGTGGTGATAGGGAAGATTCTGGAAAGCCCCTTAGGCAGCAAGGAGATCAAACCAGTCAATCTTAAGGGAAATCTACCCTGAATACTTGTTGAAAGAACTGATGCTGAAGTTGAAGCTCTAGTATTTTGGCTACTTAATGTGAAGAGCTGACTCATTGAAAAAGTCCCTGATGTCAAGAAAGATTGAGGGGAGAAGGAGAAGAGGGCATCAGATAATGAGATGGCTAGATAGCATCACTGATGCAATGGAAATGAACTTGTACAAACTCCAGGAGATGGTGAGGGACAGGGAGGCCTGGAGTGCTGCAATCCATGGGATCACAAGGAGTCGGACCTGACTGGGTGACTGAACAACACAAAGAATGGCTTTATTGCTTTGTTGGGCAAAGGGAGACAGAGTTGGCTCATGTCCTCAACACTGTGTGTCCCAACCCAGGGGAATACGGTGAGGGATTTTATAACAATGATTCAAGAGCCAGCTTGTTGATAAGGACCAGGGGTGGGTGTGGGGCTTGCATCCCTTTAATCTGATCTCCTGATGAGTTTCTGTGGCTCTCCAGGTTTTCAAACTGTGACCGTCTCTCTGGAATGAAGAATACTTCATCAAGTAGTCAACATCCTTGCTTTCTTGGGAGTTTTAGCTCTGTAGAAGAACTCAAAGATATTGTTATATATATTTTTTGAGGTAGAACCAGGATCCTATCCCAAGGCTGCACTACTATTTCTTGACTGCTCCTCTCTTGTCTCTCTCTGTCTCCTCTCTTTTCTCTGACTAGCAACTGTTTGAGACTGCCTTTGGAACTCAGGGATGGTGATGGTCATGAAGACTAAAGCCTAGTCCTAAGAAATGGGGGCGGGGGGGGACATAAGGGATTCTGTACCCAGGAAATCCAGAGTCTTGCTTGGTTTCAGTACTACTCTGGTTACCATGGGCTATGTATTATGTCTTCAGTGAAAACCTCAGAAAATATTGAAGCTATTGCATGAATTGCTCACCAGGTTCCTCTATCCATTGGGAATCTCCAGGCAAGAATACTGGTGTAGGTTACCATTTCCTCCTCCAGGGTATCTTCCTACCGAGTGATTGAACCTGGGTCTCCTGCATTGCAGGCAGATTCTTTACCACTTGAGCCACCAGGGAAGTCTCAGATGTTGGGGTACATTAGAATAAATGTCCCTGCTCTTAGGGGATTACCTTCTAGTTTACTTTCAAATTAATATGTAGCTGTGAAAATCAGAGATTTGTTTTTTACAAAGATGAGTAACAGACTATAGAAAAAATTCCAAAGGCCTGGATTAAAGGTAGGAAGTAAGACACAGATAATTTCCAAATTCCAAAGGATAAAGGTTAAGATAATCACAAAAACAAAAGGTTTGGACTTCATTCGGATAGACTAATGGACATGGGGAGAGGGTGAGATCCATGGAAACTTACATTACTGTATGTAAAATAGATAGCCAACGGGAATTTGTTCTATGGCTCAGGAAACTCAAACAGAGGCTCTTTGCTAACCTAGAGGGGTGGGGCAGAAAGGGAGATAGGAGTGTTTCAAAAGTGAGGGGATATGTGTATACCTATGGCTGATTCTTGTTGAGGCTTGACAGAAAACAGTATAATTCTGTAAAGCAATTATCTTTCAATAAAAAAATAAATTTTAAATGGAAAAATATTAGGGAATAAGTTGAACATAGGGCAACCAACCAGAAGAAAGGGGTTCAGAATTTGAGAATAACAGAACTTGAAACAATTTCCTGAATCTTCGCCAAGTAGCCATAAGGTAAATTTTATTGGATAATTTAAATTTTGTGTGGAAAGGGAGCTGTTAAAGAAGCAATCCTAACTTGATCAACCTACTAAAACTATGCTTCTGTTAATTGTACAGCAATATATTTCCCAAGATGCTTGGCAGGAGACCCTAAGATAATGCCTTGTAATCATAGCTTTTTAGAAAATGTATCTTCTCGCTGACTTCAACACTTGTCCATATACGTTTTTCTGTACTGATTAACTAAAAGGGTTCACTAGGAATCTTACTGGCCCTCATATACAAGTGTCAGTATTGTGAAAACTGAAGCAAACATGGGAATACTCCCCAGGGTACAGGGACTTCCAGTGTTATTTCATGATTTTGTTTCTGAACCAAACAGGTCCACTTGCCCATTGGCAACAACGCCAGTCTACTGACAAAATGGTTGTGATGAAGGAAAGAGCAGTGTTTATTGTAAGGAACCAGATAAGCAGTCTGGAGCAGTTAACGCTCAAAAACTCAATTCCCTGAATGGGTTTCAGGAAAATGTTTTAAAGCAAGGTGAGGGATAGTAGCCACAGGATGTGTGATCAGCTGGTACACAGTTCTCTAATGGGTTGATGGTGAAGTAAAGGGAGGTTTCACAGAGATTAAGCAACTTACCAGCCCTTAGGCTCTAGTAAGTCTGGGGGCTATGTATGTATTCATAGTCATCAGGTCATTAACTTCGAGTTGGCAGAAATTTTCAGTTCAGTTCAGTCGCTCAGTCATGTCCGACTCTTTGTGACCCCATGAATCACAGCAAGCCAAACCTCCCTGTTCATCATAATCTCTCAGAGTTCACTCAAACTCACGTCCATCGAGTCCGTGATGCCATCCACCCATCTCATCCTCAGTCATCCCCTTCTCCTCCTGCTCCCAAACCCTCCCAGCATCAGAGTCTTTTCCAATGAGTCAACTCTTTGCATGAGGTGGCCAAAGTACTGGAGGGTCAGCCTTAGCATCATTCCTTCCAATTTTAGCACCTGTAAGTCAGTATTCTTGCCTTGAGAACCCCATGAACAGTATGAAAAGGCTAAATGGTAGGCTACTGAAAGAGGACCTCCCCAGGTCAGTAGGTGCTCAATATGCTACTGGAGATCAGTGGAGAAATAACTCCAGAAAGAATGAAGGGATGGAGCCAAAGCAAAAACAATACCCAGTTGTGCATGAGACTGGTGATAGAAGCAAGATCCGATGTTGTAAAGAGCAATATTGCATAGGAACCTGGAATGTCAGGTCCATGAATCAAGGCAAATTGGAAGTGGTCAAACAAGAGATGGCAAGGGTGAATATTGACATTCTAGGAATCAGCGAACTAAAATGGACTGGAATGGGTGAATTTAACTCAGATGACCATTATATCTACTACTGCGGGCAGGAATTCCTCAGAAGAAATGCAGTAGCCATCATGGTCAAAAAAGAGTCCGAAATGCACTATTGGATGCAATCTCAAAAATGACAGAATGATCTCTGTTCGTTTCCAAGGCAAACCATTCAATATCACAGTTATCCAAGTCTATGCCCCAACCAGTAATGCTGAAGAAGATGAAGTTGAACAGTTTTATGAAGACCTACAAGACCTTTTAGAACTAACACCCAAAAAAGATGTCCTTTCCATTATAGGGGACTGGAACGCAAAAGTAGGAAGTCAAGAAACACCTGGAGTAACAGGCAAATTTGGCCTTGGAATGCAGAATGAAGCAGGGCAAAGACTAATAGAGTTTTGCCAAGAAACACACTTTTCATAGCAAACACCCTCTTCCAACAACACAAGAGAAGACTCTACACTTGAACATCACCAGATGGTCAACACCGAAATCAGATTGATTATATTCTTTGCAGCCAAAGATGGAGAAGCTCTATACAGTCCACAAAAACAAGACCAGGAGCTGACTGTAGTTCAGATCATGAACTCCTTATTGACAAATTCAAACTTAAATTGAAGAAAGTAGGGAAAACCTCTGGACCATTCAGGTATGACCTAAATCAAATCCCTTATGATTATACAGTGGAAGTGAGAAATAGATTTAAGGGCCTAGATCTGATAGATAGAGTGCCTGATGAACTATGGAATGAGGTTCGTGACATTGTACAGGAGACAGGAATCAAGACCATCCCCATGGAAAGGAAATGCAAAAAAGCGAAATGGCTGTCTGGGGAGGCCTTACAAATAGCTGTGAAAAGAAGAGAGGCGAAAAGCCAAGGAGAAAACGAAAGATATAAGCATCTGAATGCAGAGTTCCAAAGAATAGCAAGAAGAGATAAGAAAGCCTTCTTCAGTGATCAATGCAAAGAAATAGAGGAAAAGAACAGACATTCTGGAATGTGAAGTCAAGTGGGCCTTAGAAAGCATCACTAGGAACAAAGCTAGTAGAGGTGATGGAATTCCAGTTGAGCTGTTTCAAATCCTGAAAGATGATGCTGAGAAAGTGCTGCACTCAATATGCCAGCAAATTTGGAAAACTCAGCAGTGGCCTCAGGACTGGAAAAGGTCAGTGTTCATTCCAATTCCAAAGAAAGGCAATGCCAAAGAATGCTCAAACTACCACACGACTGCACTCATCTCACATGCTAGTAAAGGAATGCTCAAAATTCTCCAAGCCAGGCTTCAGCAACAAGTGACCCGTGAACTTCCTGATGTTCAAGCTGGTTTTAGAAAAGTCAGAGGAACCAGAGATCAAATTGCCAACATCCGCTGGATCATCAAAAAAGCAAGAGAGTTCCAGAAAAACATCTACTTCTGCTTTATTGACTATGCCAAAGCCTTTGACTGTGTGGATCACAATAAACTGTGGAGAATTCTGAAAGAGATGGGAGTACCAGACCACCTGACCTGCCTCTTGAGAAATCTGTATGCAGGCCAGGAAGCAACAGTGAGAACTGGACATGGAGCAACAGACTGGTTCCTAATAGGAAAAGGAGTACATCAAGACTGTATATTGTCACCCTGCTTATTTAACTTCTATGCAGAGTACATCATGAGAAACACTGGGCTGGAAGAAACACAAGCTGGAATCAAGATTTCTGGGAGAAATATCAATAACCTCAGATATGCAGATGATACCACCCTTATGGCAGAAAGTGAAGAGGAACTAAAAAGCCTCTTGATGAAAGTGAAAGAGGAGAGTGAAAAAGTTGGCTTAAAGCTCAACATTCATAAAACGAAGATCATGTCATCTGGTCCCATCACTTCATGGGAAATAGATGGGGAAACAGTGGAAACAGTGTCAGACTTTATTTTGGGGGCTCCAAAATCACTGATGATGGTGACTGCAGCCATGAAATTAAAAGACGCTTACTCCTCGGGAGAAAAGTTATGACCAACCTAGACAGCATATTCAAAAGCAGAGACATTACTTTGCTGATTAAGGTCTGTCTAGTCAAGGCTATGGTTTTCCCTGTGGTCATGTATGGATGTGAGAGTTGGACTGTGAAGAAGACTGAGCACCGAAGAATTGATGCTTTTGAACTGTGGTGTTGGAGAAGACTCTTGAGAGTCCCTTGGACTGCAAAGAGATCTAGCCAGTCAATTCTGAAGGAGATCAGCCCTGGGATTTCTTTTAAAGGAATGATGCCTAAGCTGAATCTTCAGTACTTTGGCCACCTCATGCGAAGAGTTTACTCATTGGAAAAAACTCTGATGCTGGGAGGGATTGGGGGCAGGAGAAGAAGGGGACGACTGAGGATGAGATGACTGCATGGCATCACGGACTCGATGGACGTGAGTCTGAGTGAACTCTGAGAGATGGTGATGAACAGGGAGGCCTTTTGTGCTGCGATTCATGGGGTCACTAAGTGTCGGACACGACTGAGCGACTGAACTGAACTGAACTGAACTGAAAGCAATTTAGGAAATGTGTATTAGATACTGTTATTTACCTACTACAGAGAAGAACCAAAGATTCTGTGACAGCTATCTGGCTGATATGTTGTTTAAATTGTTGCCAGCTTTCTCCCTACATCTGATTTTGTAACTGCATGTTTATATCCTTTTAATCACTGATTCTTGAGTCAGGCTTTTGTGACTCAGGGAAGGCCTGGGAGACTACAGTTTTTCCACTAACAAGAGGCCAGCAGAAGATGTCAGGGGAGGAATGGCTCCATAAGGTCCTTCTTAGTTACATTTTGTTGATCTTTCTTTTCTGTTTTGGAGGGGGAGGGAAAATCTTTAAAATCCCTAGATTTCATTTAAGCATCAAAAAATGGCAAGAGGAATTAGAAAGTCTTCTGGAATTTTGGTTCAATTGAATTCTAAATTCATCTTTACTGTTGGTTAAACAGAAAGCATGCAGAAGAACAGGAATCTGGAGGGTAGTGCAAAAGGATGCAGGGATTTACATTACTGGGAATGTCCTGAAATCTATAGAGTCTGTAATCGAAAAGGCACAGGTAATATACAGGACTCAGACATTGAGACTTAAGTATCGCAGTGGCTGAGTGTGCTGTGCTCAGACATTAAGTTGTGGCTGACTCCATGGACTGTAGCCCACCAGACCCCTCTGTCCATAGGATTTTCCAGGCAGAATACTGGAGTGGGTTGCCATTTCTCCTCCAGAGGATCTGCCTGATGTAGGCACTAAACTTTAGTCTTTTTCATTGGTGGCTTATTCTTTACCACTGAGACACCTTGGAATACGTGAGTATTATAGTACTATTCTGAAATGCCATAAAAACATAGGGTCACAGTGACTCCCTAGAGATTAAGGATTGCTTTGAGTGTATAGTGGAACTATTCCTAGAGTTGCTGAACAGCAATGGATGTTACTTCTCTCAATCTCAAAGGCTAGATAGAAATTTTAGCATAGATTATCGTAAGATTGGGTTAGATAGCTGCAGTATCCAGACCAGGAGGGAAAACACAGAAATAGAAAAGCCTAATAAAATAAGGAACCAAAGATTGGGGGCCATGAGAGATTTCCATAGTTCTTGGTTTAAACAGATACATTGTCAAGAACATTAAGACAGCTTAGGTAATATCGTCTTTAGATGATGAGAGCCATAAAAGTACTATTTTATTATTGTTTATGAATTCTTATCTCATTATATGTAGATAATTATTTTTGGATTTTTTTCAATAGTGTAAGTGCAAATATTCTTTGAAATAATCTCCTAATGCTAAATGTGTATTATTTATAAAGTTTAAAGTCAGAATTAAATCAGTTAATTACATTGGATGTATTATTTTGATATGTTTAGGGCAAAAATGAAATAAGTTGAGATTAAAATATGCCAAAGAATGCTCAAACTACCACACACTTGCACTCTTCTCACATACTAGTAAATAATGCTCAAAATTTTCCAAACCAGGCTTCAACAGTATGTGAACCATGAACTTTCAGATGTTCAAGTTGGTTTTAGAAAAGGCACAGGAACCAGAGATCAAATTGCCAACATCCACTGCATCATTGAAAAAGCAAGAGAGTTCCAGAAAAAGATCTGCTTTATTGACTATACAAAGCCTTTGACTGTGTGGATCACCACAAACTGGAAAATTCTTAAAGAGATGGGAATAACAGACCACCTGACCTGTCTCTTGAGAAATCTGGACATGTCCAGTTAGAACTGGACATGGAATAAGAGACTGGTTCCAAATAAAAAAGGAGGAGTATGTCAAGGCTGTTTATTGTCACCCTGCTTATTTAACTTATATGCAGAGTACCTAATGAGAAATGCTGGGCTTAATGAAGCACAAGCTGGAATCAAAATTGCCGGGAGTAATATCAATAACCTCAGATATGCAGATGGCACCACCCTTATGGCAGTGGCAGAAGCAAAGGTCTAAGGAGCCTCTTGATGAAAATGAAAGAGAAGAGTGAAAAAGTTGGCTTAAACCTCAACATTCAGAAAACTAAGATCACGGCATCTGGTCTCATCTCTTATGGCAAATAAATGGGGAAACAGTGGCAGACTTTATTTTGGGGGCTCCAACATCACTGCAGATGGTGATTGTAGCCATGAAATTAAAAGATGCTTGTTCCTTGGAAGAAAAGTTATGACCAACCCAGAAAGCATCTTAAAAGCAGAGACATTACTTTGCCAACAAAGGTCCATCTATTCAAAACTATGGTTTTCCCAGTAGTCATGTATGGATGTGAAAGTTGGACGATAAAGAAAGCTGATGGCCAAAGAATTGACGCTTTCAAACTGTGGTGTTGGAGAAGACTCTTGAGAGTCTCATGGAGTGCAAGGAGATCCAACTAGTCCATCCTAAGGTGATCAGTCCTGGATGTTCATTGGAATGACTGATGTTGAAGTTGAACCTCCAATACTTTGGCTACCTGATGCAAAGAGTTGACTCATTGGAAAAGACCCCAATGCTGGGAAAGATTGAAGAAGGGAAAAGAAGGGGACAACAGAGGATGAAATGGTTGGATGGCATCACCCATTCGGTGGACATGAGTTTTAGTAAACTCATGAGTTGGTGATGGACAGGGAGGCCTGGCATTGTGTAGTCCATGGGCTCACAAAGAGTTGGACGGGACCTAGAAACTGATCTGAACTGAACTGAAAATGTAAACACTTAGTCTGTCTGACACTTGTTTTATGAATTAAAGAAAAATAATTTATAGGAATTAGCATTGATGTTTTGAATTTCTGTAACATGATATCAGTAATTTGAATAAAGAAAAGTTTTAAGTACAGACTCATTGATTTAAAAGAACACATGGCATAATTTGAAATAAGCAAGGAGGTAGCAATTCCTATAGCTTCTATTATATTCTACTCAGAACGTACTCCCAAATGACCTCCGCCTGCATTCTCTCTTCTGTATTTCAGATTCTTTTAAAATTAAATAATTGACATCTGCTTTGGGGAATCTCATTGACATAGGTATCTGAAATCCAGTATCTCCTCAACTGCACTCAGTTCAGTTCAGTTCAGTCGCACAATCGTTTCTGACTCTTTGCGACCCTATGAATCGCAGCACAAAAGGCCTCCCTGTCCATCATCAACTCCCGGAGTTCACGCAGACTCACGTCCATTGAGTCACCGATTCAATCCAGCCATCTCATCCTCTGTCGTCCCCTTCTCCTCCTGCCCCCAATCCCTCTCAGCATCAGAGTCTTTTCCAATGAGTCAGCTCTTCGCAAGAGGTGGCCAAAATACTGGATTTTCAGCTTTGGCATCATTCCTTCCAAAGAAAACCCAGGGCTGCTCTCCTTTAGAATGGACTGGTTGGATCTCCTTGCAGTCCAAGGGACTCTCAAGACTCTTCTCCAACACCACATTTCAAAAGCATCAACTCTTTGGCACTCAGTCTTCTTCACAGTCCAACTCTCACATCCATACATGACCACAGGAAAAACCATAGCCTTGACTAGATGGACCTTAGTCAGCAAAGTAATGTCTCTTCTTTTGAATATGCTATCTAGGTTGGTCATAACTTACCTTCCACGGAGTAAGCATCTTTTAATTTCATGGCTGCAGTTACCACCTGCAGTGATTTTGAAGCCCCCAAAAATAAAGTCTGACACTGTTTCCACTGTTTCCCCATCTATTTCCCATGAAGTGATGGGACTGGATGACATGATCTTCGTTTTCTGAATGTTGAGTTTTAAGCCAACTTTTTCACTCTCCTCTTTCACTTTCATCAAGAGGCTTTTAGTTCCTCTTCACTTTCTGCCATAAGGGTGGTGTCATCTGCATATCTGAGGTTATTGATATTTCTCCCAGAAATCTTGATTCCAGCTTGTGTTTCTTCCAGCCCAGTGTTTCTCATGATGTACTCTGCATATAAGTTAAATGAGCAAGGTGACAATATACAGCCTTGATGTACTCCTTTTCCTATTTGGAACCAGTCTGTTGTTCCTTGTCCAGTTCTCACTGTTGCTTCCTGGCCTGCATACAGATTTCTCAAGAGGCAGGTCAGGTGGTCTGGTACTCCCATCTCTTTCAGAATTCTCCACAGTTTATTGTGATCCACACAGTCAAAGGCTTTGGCATAGTCAATAAAGCAGAAGTAGATGTTTTTCTGGAACTCTCTTGCTTTTTTGATGATCCAGCGGATGTTGGCAATTTGATCTCTGGTTCCTCTGACTTTTCTAAAACCAGCTTGAACATCAGGAAGTTCACGGGTCACTTATTGCTGAAGCCTGGCTTGGAGAATTTTGAGCATTCCTTTACTAGCATGTGAGATGAGTGCAGTCGTGTGGTAGTTTGAGCATTCTTTGGCATTGCCTTTCTTTGGAATTGGAATGAAAACTGATCTTTTCCAGGCCTGTGGCCACTGCTGAGTTTTCCGAATTTGCTGGCATATTCAGCGAAGCACTTTCTCAGCATCATCTTTCAAGACGTGAAAGAGCTCAACTGGAATTCCATCACCTCCACTAGCTTTGTTCATAGCGATACTTTCTAAGGCCCACTTGACTTCACATTCCAGGATGTCTGGCTCTAGATGAGTGATCACACCTTCGTGATTTTCTGGGTCATGAAGATCTTTTTGTACAGTTCTTCTGTGTATTCTTGCTACCTTTTAATATCTTCTGCTTCTCTTAGGTCCATACCATTTCTGTCTTTTATCAAGCCCAACTTTGCATGAAATGTTCCCTTGGTATCTCTAATTTTCTTTAAGAGATCTCTAGTCTTTCCCATTCTGTTATTTTCCTCTGTTTCTTTGCATTGATCACTGAAGAAGGCTTTGTTATTTCTTCTTGCTATCCTTTGGAACTCTGTATTCAGATGCCTATATCTTTTCTTTTCTCCTTTGCTTTTCACCTCTCTTCTTTTCAAAGCTATTTGTAAGGCCTCCCCAGACAGCCATTTCGCTTTTTGCATTTCTTTTCCATGGGGATGGTCTTGATTCCTGTCTCCTGTACAATGTCACGAACCTCATTCCATAGTTCATCAGGCACTCTATCTATCAGATCTAGGCCCTTAAATCTATTTCTCACTTCCACTGTATAATCATAAGGGATTTGATTTAGGTCATACCTGAATGGTCCAGAGGTTTTCCCTACTTTCTTCAATTTAAGTTTGAATTTGTCAATAAGGAGTTCATGATCTGAACTACAGTCAGCTCCTGGTCTTGTTTTTGTGGACTGTATAGAGCTTCTCCATCTTTGGCTGCAAAGAATATAATCAATCTGATTTCGGTGTTGACCATCTGGTGATGTCCAAGTGTAGAGTCTTCTCTTGTGTTGTTGGAAGAGGGTGTTTGCTATGAAAAGTGTGTTTCTTGGCAAAACTCTATTAGTCTTTGCCCTGCTTCATTCTGCATTCCAAGGCCAAATTTGCCTGTTACTCCAGGTGTTTCTTGACTTCCTACTTTTGCGTTCCAGTCCCCTATAATGGAAAGGACATCTTTTTGGGTGTTAGTTCTAAAAGGTCTTGTAGGTCTTCATAGAACCATTCAACTTCAGCTTCCTTAGCATTAGTGGTTGGGGCATAGACTTGGATAACTGTGATATTGAATGGTTTGCCTTGGAAACGAACAGAGATCATTCTGTCGTTTTGAGATTGCATCCAATACTGCATTTCGGACTCTTTTGTTGATCATGATGGCTACTCCATTTCTTGTGAGGGATTCCTGCCTGCAGTAGTAGATGTAATGGTCATCTGAGTTAAATTCACCCATTCCAGTCCATTTTAGTTCGCTGATTCCTAGAATGTCGACGTTCACTCTTGCCATCACCTGTTTGACCACTTCCAATTAGCCTTGATTCATGGACCTGACATTCCAGGTTCCTATGCAATATTGCTCTTTACAGCATTGGATCTTGCTTCTGTCACCAGTACATCCACAGCTGGGTACTGTGTTTGCTTTGGCTCCATCCCTTCATTCTTTCTGAAATTATTTCTCCACTGATCTCCAGTAGCATGTTGGGTGCCTACTGACCTGGGGAGTTCCTCTTTCAGTATCCTGTCATTTAGCCTTTTCATACTGTTCATGGGGTTCTCAAGGCAAGAATACTTAAGTGGTTTGCAATTCCCTTTTCCAATGGACCACATTCTGTCAGCCCTGTCTACCATGACCCGCCCATATTGGGTTGCCCTATGGGCATGGCTTGGCTTCACTGAGTTAGACAAGGCTGTTGTCCTAGTATGGTTAGATTGACTAGTTTTCTGTGAGTAAGGTTTCAGTGTGTCTGCCCTCTGATGCCCTCTTGCAACACCTACCATCTTACTTGGTTTTCTCTTACCTTGGGTGTGGGGTATCTCTTCACAGCTGCTCCAGCAAAGCACAGCCGCTGCTCCTTACCTTGGACGAAGGGTATTTCTTTGTGAGCATTAGGAATTGTGATTTAGTTCTTTAAGGATTCAAAATTGTGTGATATTTTCATGCTTGATCCTGTTGTAATACATCTTGACTGTAATATTTGCCTATGAAAGGGTATATTGTAGAGTGGTCTCTGAAATTTGACAGCCCAGGTTGGCTTCTGTTCTCTACAACATTCTTCACATTTTGGAGCTCCTTGTTTCCTGATATATTTTCTAATTTTTCAAATAGCATGTAAGTTCCAAACGAACAAAAGCAGTCAAAATAAAATCATAGAAATGAAAACACTCACTCATACATATTAGGCATTCTACAAAATATTTTATTAAGCAAGTGAACAAATGAAACTAAACTGTCTGTAACCTGGCAATTAGATATATTTAGTGGAATGTCTCAATTTTTCCCAAAAGCTTTAATAAAGTATCAGATTTCTTCTGTTTAATATTTTCAGCTGTAAACAATAAGTAACCTAAATAGACTAATATTTTGTCCATGTGACAACCATCAGAATTTTGAACTCTATAGAAGTTTTATGATGATAATCAGCCTAATCTAGATTAGAAATGTTGAAAGCTGATATTTCAATGGAGTCAACATAGTCTGAAGCCATTTTAGAACAGAATGTGTTCTGTTCATTTTATTTTCCTAAATGATTATCATCACAGTATGATTTCTTAAAAAATCCTTTTCTATTTCTTCTTATTTGAAATCTAAATATCAGAAAAATTCATATATGTTTCTGTAACTTTCCAGGCTTACAATCTTTTTTATTGTTTTGCCTACCAGAACTCTATGCCATAAGTATCACATTTTAATTATTATATCTTTGTAATATTTTCATATCTTAGATAACATGTTTCTTTTGAATTCACTTTTTTATAGAATGATTCTATTCAAAGGTTTATTCTTCCAGCTGAATATAAAAATGTTTTCAAGTTTCATAAAATAAGTACTTATTATTATATTAAAATTGTATTTATTTATACATTATATTGGGGCTTCCCAGGTGGCTTAGTGGTAGAGAATTTTCCTACAATGCAGGAGACACAGGTTTAATCTCTAGGTGGAGAAGAACCCATAGAGAAGGAAATGGCAACCCTTTCCAGTATTCTTGCCAGGAAAATCCCATGGACAGAGGAACTTGGCAGACTACAGTGTATGCAGTTGCAAAGAATTGCACACAACAATAAGAAACTATCATTTATTTTCTTGTTATATAGTTTCTCTTTCAAGTTAGAAAGGACAAGTCTCTTTGAATCACCTCCAGTGTTTACCACCATTACTTTATTATACTTTATTATACAACTTTGTGTATACATGAATAGTTTATACTTCTCATTTGAGTGTATTATTCACATAACATGTATTTATGTTTCATCTTGATATTATTTAGATGTATTTGTATATAAATTAATAGATAAGCATATATCATTGATAAATACAATATATGCATTAATAGTAAACAATAAATACATATTTATTGTATATAACACATATAAAAAAATTTATACTAAGCTACACACAGACAATGCATTATCTTAGACTCCACTACAATCTTACCTATGTTAGTCACATGTTATTTTTGAGATCACTTTTTCTAGTGATAATACAAGCTTTCTGATATGCATAAGTACTTTTAAATGATAGTTATGGCATATCAATTATATTTAATGGAGATTGGAGTAATTAACTATGATCAAGTATCTTTCCATTCATAGTCTATATTTTGACAGGAGAGATGGTGATGGTTTTATTTTGCTGCTGTTAATTTTGACCACACTGCCTGTATTGCAGTATCATAGTTCCCTGGCCAGGAGGTCAGGGCTTGGGATTGGACCCTGGCCCTTGGCAGTGAAACTGCAAAGTCCTAACCACTGGATAACCAGGGAATTCCCCTCAAGTTTCTTTCTAACAATATGAATTTTGGCACTGCCCTTTTTTTACCCACCATGTACCAAGTCTTAACTTACTATTTATCTAGCAATAAATATATGCTTCTTTGAAATGTGTGCCCTTGGATGTTTACAAGTGGTCAGCTATCTTCTGTTGAGTATTCAATATGAATGATATCTTGTGTTCACGTGGAGATAATCAATATTTTATTTGTTATTAATGGAAATATGAAATGTAGTATTTGCTTATGTACTGGGTATTCAATATTTTCCTAGATTATATCTATAACTGAAAGTAGGGTTTGGACCATTTTTCACACAGAAAAGCATTTTCTCATCTACACAGTGATTCAGTATGGGGAAGGTTTTTTATTTAAAAAACCTTGCAAGCACAAATTATTAGAACCTGTTTTGTCAGCAAAGATGTTGTACAGTCTCATGAAAGTAAACTCTGCTGAAAAATATTGTGTGCTTTCTTGTTTCACAGTTACCTGTAAACATGATACAGCCAAAGCTGCATTAACTTTGGATAGAGTTCTGTTTTGAAATGTGGTTTGAATTTGGCTAGAATTTTCTTTTACAAGTGCATATACAGTAAATAGAGTCTAAAATTACACCATTCATAAAGGTTTGATTTGAGAAATTGTTCTATTGAATTTTATGATGTCTTCAACAATTACAGTTTTTTTCCCTTATGAATATATTGCTTTGCAAAATGATTCACATATGTGCTTATTAATGTTTACTGCTAGATTCATTACATCACAATTCTCTTTTCTTATTAAAAATTGGCTTAAATTTTTTTTTTTTCCAAAACATTTTGAGCCACTCTGCTTTCTTTGGAGAAGGAAATAGCAACACACTCCAGTATTCTTGACTGGAGAGTCCTATGGACAGAGGAGCCTGATGGGCTAGAGTCTATGGGATCACACAAAGTTGGAGACAACCGAATGACTAGCACTTTCACTTTCACTGGTATCTTGGTTTGAATAAGTGATAAGAATATAAGAATGGGCTTGTTTAGTCAGTTTTAACTCTTACCTTCAAGCCATTCTCTGAGTTAAGAGAAACTCTTTCAGAGACATGAAAAGCCATATAAAAGGAATAGTCATGAGCATTTGGCTTAAAAAGTAACGAAGAAACTTGTCTTAGATGAGTTGTCTCAGCATCTGCAGAATATGTTGCAGTGTCAAGAAGCTAAGTCAAAAGACATGCAATTTAGTACTTAAAGTAAAAAAATAATTAAAAGGTAGGAGATGTGGATTCTAATTCCTGCCCCAGCCTCATTGCTTACTAAAAAGTGATCTTATCTATGAAATGAGGTTTATGCTATGCTTTCTATCAGATAGTGAGATTACCATATGTGAGATGATATACATGAAAGTGCTTTGTAATCCTAGCTGTATAGTGTATACTGTCATTTATGAATTTTGCCTCAGGCTTGATATATGTCAGGGACATATCCTTATAGCATAAGGATATATATAGCATATGCTGCGATTCGTGGGGTGCAGAGTCGGACATGACTGAGCGACTGAACTGAACTGATCCTTATATGGATATAGCATACCCATATAAGCATATCCATATAGCATATGGATACCTATAAGCTTATCCTTATAGCATAAGGATATATATAATAATATAACATATCCTTATAGAAACACTATGGTGACTATATTTTTATTAATATTTTGATACTGAAGCAAATGAAGCTTGCAAGTGGTTAAAGTAACTTGCCCAGACTCACACAGAGTTGGTAGACCTGGGGTATGACATGCAAATATGTTTATTATGCCAGACTGTTTCCACTATAAAACTATTAGAGATCATTTTAATTAATGATAAGTAAAGTAGACTTAATATATATTATAAAATGTATTATAGAGCCAATATTCTGTGTTTCTAGCTAGTGTATTTATCTTAGTTCTTTGGCCCATTTTTTGATTGGTTCATTTATTTTTCTGGAGTTGAGCTGCATAAGTTGCTTGTATATCTTTGAGATTAGTTGTTTGTCAGTTGTTTTATTTGCTATTGTTTTCTCCCATTCAGAAGGCTGTCTTTTCACCTTGCTTATAGTTTCCTTTGTTGTACAGAAGCTTTTAATCTTAATTAGATTCCATTTGTTTATTTTTGCTTTTATTTCCAGTATGCTGGGAGGTGGATCATAGAGGATCCTGCTGTGATTTATGTCGGAGAGTGTTTTGCCTATGTTTTCCTCTAGGAGTTTTATAGTTTCTGGTCTTACATTTAGATCTTTAATCCATTTTGAGTTTATTTTTGTGTATGGTGTTAGACAGAGGTCTAGTTTCATTCTTTTACAAATGGTTGACCAGTTTTCCCAGCACCACCTGTTAAAGAGACTGTCTTTACTCCATTGTATATTCTTGCCTCCTTTATCAAAGATAAGGTGTCCATAGGTGTGTGGGTTTATCTCAGGGATTTCTAAATAGGCATTTCTCCAAAGACATACGGATGGCTAACAAACACATGAAAAGATGCTCAACATCACTTATTATCAGAGAAATGCAAATCAAGACCACAATGAGGTACCATTTCACACCAGTCAGAATGGCTGCGATCCAAACGTCTACAAGCAATAAATGCTGGAGAGGATGTGGAGAAAAGGGAACCCTCTTACACTGTTGGTGGGAATGCAAACTAGTACAGCCACTATGGAAAACAGTGTGGAGATTCCTTAAAAATTGCAAATAGAACTGCCTTATGACCCAGCAATCCCACTGCTGGGCATACACACCGAGGAAACCAGAATTGAAAGAGACACATGTACCCCAGTGTTCATTGCAGCACTGTTTATAATAGCCAGGACATGGAAGCAACCTAGATGTCCATCAGCAGATGAATGGATAAGAAAGCAGTGGTACATATACACAATGGAGTCCTACTCAGCCCTTAAAAGAATAAATTTGACTCAGTTCTAATGAGATGGATGAAATTGGAACCGATTATACAGAGTGAAGTAAGCCAGAAAGAAAAACACCAATACTGTATACTGACACATATATATGGAATTTAGAAGATAGTAATGATGACCCTATATGTGAGACAACAAAGAGACACAGAGGTATAGAACGGACTTTTGGACCTTGGGGGAGAGGGAAAGGGAGGGATGGTTTGGGAGAATGGCATCGAAACATGTATACTATCTTGTAAGAACGAAGCGTCAGTCTATGTTCAATACAGGGTGCAGGATGCATGGGGCTGGTGCACGGGATGATTCAGGGAGATGATATGGGGTGGGAGGTGGGAGGGAGCTTCAGCATTGCGAGATCGTGGACACCTGTGGCTGATTCATGTCAATGTTTGGCAAAACAAATACAGTATTGTAATGTAGAATAAAGTATTAAAAAATAATAAATATCTTAGTATACCTGTCAGAAGATTTTTGAACCTAATGTAAATTTATAACTTACAAATGCCTAGTAATAGTCTGGGAACATTCCTGTCATAATCTAAAGTATAGACAAAACCATTAAAGAGTAATCAGAAAAAGAAGAAGAGAGAAGAGAAATTGCTCTGAGAACTTGGAAAAAGTTGTGTTAGCTCAGACAACAGTGTCAAAAATCAACAATAATGTCTAAAGAAAAGCAAATATTTTCAAGTAACATATGAGTTAATTAAAAGCAAAGTATTCCAAATGATTTTGATTCCCTAGTGAACAGTCTTTGAAGACAAAGGATCAGAAATATACTCTGCATATTAATGCCATGATTAAAACCATATTGAACTTAACAAAGTTTACTATGATAATAGGAATACTGGTTTATAATTCCTAGGACTTTACAATTTTATTTATCATATATAAAAATCTGATCTTACTAAATTTATTCCCAAGTTTTACTAGGAGCCTAGCTATGATCACTGAAATCTGACTAAAGCTTAAGGGAAAGGATTTTATGTTTATTGAACAACCACTACATACTACATACCATCTTTTCCACTCACCTCATTTCCTTTAGGATTCACATCAGCTGAAGATGTAGATACTATCATCTTCATTCCACTGTCACATTCCTCTCAAAGTGCTTTAAGATTATCAGTTCAGTTCAGTTCAGTCACTCAGTCATGTCCAACTCTTTGTGACCCCAAGGACTGCTGCACACCAGGCCTCCCTGTCCATCACCAACTCCCACAGTTCATGGTTCACATATGGTTGAGGCCTGGCTTGGAGAATTTTGAGCATTACTTTGCTAGTGTGTGAGATGAGTGCAATTGTGCAGTAATTTAAGCATTCTTTGGCCTTGCTTTTCTGTGGGATTGTAACAAAAACTGACCTTTTCCAGTCCTATGGCCACTGCTGAGTTTGCCAAATTTGCTGGCATATTCAGTGTAACACTTTCACAGCATCATCTTTTAGGATTTGAAATAGCTCAGGCTGTTGGTTAGGTCCAAATCTCACTTAAAGTTTTACCATTCCTTGAACCTTAATTTTATACCCCATCTTCCATCTTCCATAACTACTACATATCTACCATAGTCACATCTAAGTTTCATCCTTTTGTAAGAACTTGTTTTCAATTTATGTTAAATGCTGCACTTCAGTCCCATAACTCTGTTTAAATAAGCACAAAAACAGTTTATTGCTATCAATATGCAAAGGGATATTGTCTTATTCTAAACTGAAAATACTAGAATTCCTGAATTTTCCTGTAAAACAGTTTATGCTAATTTCCCTCATTTGCTTTGTTATTCCCATTTTACTACTTTATCATGAATTTATGAAACACAATTCTTATGAATTACTACTATGAAGATTTCTGTTGTGTGCATTATTGTTTATTGTCCTGATGAATCCTTTGTAAGCTTAAGCTTAATGACAGTATATTTTTGATAAGTCTTATCTTTCTTCATTGTTCCATATATGTTCGTATTTATTTGTAAGCTTTTGAAACTTAAAATTATTTGTTTTTACCCACTCTGTCCTTTTTTGAGAGCTTTTCAGATATTAAACTATCAGGATTTGGAGTTAGGTGAAACTTTGTTTAATTTTTACTACTACAGACTGTTAGCTTAATGACTCATTTAATATCCCCCAAATGACAATAATAGTACATTCATTGGGATTGTCACATAGAATAAAGAAGATAACAAATTTAACCATTGCACCTCTGCTCTTCATAGCCCCCAGAATGGCATCTTGTAATTCTCTGCTGCAATAGTCCTCACCTCACTCACATTAGCACGTTTTCTCAGACACTCCTTTCCTGTCACATTGCTTGTTGTTTCCTGCATTGGTGGCCTATTTTATTTGGCTCTAGAGAAAATAGTGTTGCAAAATAGATGCAGTAGAGTACTTTGAGGTTCAAAGATAGATAGATTGATGGATACATAGATAAAATCAGTGCTTTTCAATTACTTGAAGTTTCTGAGAGTATGAGTCAGCAAGTAAAATGTGGTTCTTGAGAAAGTAATAAAGCCAAGTACCTCACAGAGATTATTATAAATGTTAAATGAATAAATTTACATAAGGAGAACAATTAGTGTTAGCTGTTATAATAACTCTAATGTATTTCCTCCATAGTCCTTGGCTACCCTGTCTGGATTTATGTACTGATATTGCTGAAATGAGTACCTCTGAAATCAGAGGAGCAACAGCATATCCAAGGGGCAGTGGCTGCGTGGGTGCAGGAGGGCTGAGAGGAGCTACTCCACTTTCAAGGTCAGGAGGGGTGGTGGTGAGGAGATACCCCTCTTCCACGGTAAAGGGTAGCAGCTGTGCTTTGCTGGAGCAGCCGTGAAGAGATACCCCACGACCAAGGTAAGAGAAACCCAAGTAAGATGGTGGGTGTTGCAAGAGGGCATCAGAGGGCAGACACACTGAAACCTTACTCACAGAAAACTAGTCAATCTAAACACACTAGGATGACAGCCTTGTCTAACTCAATGAAACTAAGCCACACCCTGTGGGGCCACCCAAGATAGGCTGGTCATGGTGGAAAGGTAGGCCATAATATGGTCTACTGTAGAAGGGAATGGCAAACCACTTCAGTATTCTTGCCTTGAGAACCCCACGAACAGTATGAAAAGGCAAAATGATAGGATACTGAAAGAGGAACTCCCCAGGTTGGTAGGTGCCCAAATTGCTACTGCAGATGAGTGGAGAAATAACTCCAGAAAGAATGAAGGGATGGAGCCAAAGCAAAAACAATACCCAGTTGTGGATGTAACTGGTGATAGATGCAAGGTCTGATCCAGTAAAGAGCAGTATTGCATAGGAACCTGGAATGTCCATGAATCAAGGCAAATTGGATATGGTCAAACAGGAGATGGCAAGAGTGAACATCGACATTCTAGGAATCAGCAAACTGAAATGGACTGGAATGGGTGAATTTAACTCAGATGACAATTATATCTACTACTGTGGGCAGGAATCCCTGAGAAGAAATGGAGTAGCCATCATGGTCAACAGAAGAGTTTGAAATGCAGTACTTGGATGCAATCTCTAAAATGACAGAATGATCTCTGTCCATTTCCAAGGCAAACCATTCAATATCACAGTAATCCAAGTCTATGCTCCAACCAGCAACAATGAAGAAGCTGAAGTTGAATGGTTCTATGAAGATCTACAGGCCTTTTAGAACGTAAAATCAAAAAAGATGTCCTTTTTATTATAGGGGACTGAAATGCAAAAGTAGGAAGCCAAGAAACACCTGGGGTAACAGGCAAATTTGGCCTTGGAATACCGGAATGAAGCAGGGCAAAGGCTAATAGAGTTTTCCCAAGAGAACACACTGGTCATAGCAAACACCCTCTTCCAACAACACAAGAGAAGACTCTACACATGGACATCACCAGATGGTCAACACTGAAATCAATTGATTATATTCTTTGCAGCCAAAGATGGAGAAGCTCTATACAGTCAGCAAAAACAAGACCAGGAGCTGACTGTGGCTCAGATCATGAACTCTTTATTACCAAATTCAGTCTTAAATTGAAGAAAGTAGGGAAAACCACTAGACCATTCATGTATGACCTAAATCAAATCCCTTATGATTATACAGTGAAAGTGAGGAATAGATTAAAGGGACTAGATCTGATAGATAGACTGCCTGATGAACTGTGGACAAAGGTTCATGACATTGTACAGGAGACAGGGA
Organism: Nanger dama; assembly: GCA_917880005.1. Lineage (NCBI taxonomy): Eukaryota > Metazoa > Chordata > Mammalia > Artiodactyla > Bovidae > Nanger > Nanger dama. The sequence goes on along the minus strand of CAKJTW010000025.1, from coordinate 18,702,753 downwards.
TCAAGACCATCCCCATGGAAAAGAAATACAAAAAAGCAAAATGGCCGTCTGGGAAGGCCTTTCAAATATCTGAAAAAGAGAAGCAAAAACAAAGGAGAAAAGGAAAGATATAAGCATCTGAATCCAGATTTATAAAGAGTAGCAAAGATAGATAAGAACAAATTCCTCAGGGATCAATGCAAAGAAATAGAGGAAAACAACAGAATCGGAAAGACTATGGCATCCCACTCCAGTTCTTTTGCCTGGAAAGTCGAGCCTGGTAGGCTGCAGTCCTTGAGGTCGCTAGAGTCAGACACGACTGAGCGACTTCATTTTCACTTTTCACTTTCATGCATTGGAGAAGGAAATGGCATCCCACTCCAGTGTTCTTGCCTGGAGAATCCCAGGGATGGGGAAGCCTGGTGGGCTGTCATCTGTGGGGTTGCACAGAATCAAATACGACTGAAGTGACTTAGCAGCAGCAGCAGCAAAGATTACTTCAAGGAAACACATATTTACATTAATTTAAATAATTTTGGCAGCTTAATCTTTAGATTTAACTATGAACACTAAATACACAGAACTTAAATAAACTTGTCAGTTGAATTACATTTAGATGTAGATATGAATGCAAAGATGTATAAGTGTAAACATTTAAAGTAGCAAAGAATTGCATCATATCATATGTCTTTTCACATGTTTAGATAGCCACACACGTCATTTATTCTGTCTGGAACTTTATTAACTACTTTGGACTATGGATATCAGTTACGTTCTTTGACATGTTTAGATAGCCACACACGTCATTTATTCTGTCTGGAACTTTATTAACTACTTTGGACTATGGAATATGGAAAATATCTCAAGTAATATTTAACTGAGTTATCTTTAAATTTCATAGTGTCCTACTTGCTTTCAGATTGTTATATGCTGTTATTGTATAGTGACCTCTGGGCAAGAGGCATTTCTTCAATAGCCTATTCTCATTTACATAATAGAATGAATTACTCTTTATCACAACAACAGAAGGAAAGAAGGAGGAATGGAAGGAGAGAGGGAAGGAAATTGGATAGAAAGAATATCTCTTATGTAATAGTAAACTGTGTAATCTCTATTTTTTCCTGCTCTGAAAGAGAACCAAGAGGGAGTTTGAATCCTGAGATGTCTTGCTGGCATGATTCAATGCCAAAACCCTCAGCTCCAGTCTGTGATCAGGTCTCACAAAGTTTTATTTCCAGCTCATGTCCATTACTTATTTCTCCAAAGTGATTTTGTCTTCTTTTCCCCCTCCTTCTCATCTTCTTTCCTACTTTCTTCTTATCTAGCATTAGACGATCATATTTATTTGATAAAATTTCTTCAGAGATACAGAGAGAAAAGTCCAGTTTGTCTGAAATTGCTTAATTTCTCTATTATATTTAGAAAAATTTAGTTTAATAAATCAAAAAGTTGATGTATCTGAATTTCATTGAAAATTATATACTTTTCTTGATTAATATGAATGCTAAATAATAGTGTGATTTTTGCTTCTACTTTGAATCAGTTCAGTTCAGTCACTCAGTCATGTCTGACTATTTGTGATCCCATGAACTGCAGCATGCTAGGCCTCCCTGTCCATCACCAACTCCTGGAGTTCACCCAAATCCATATCGATCAAGTCAGTGATACCATCTAACCATCTGATTCTCTGTTGTCCCCTTCTCCTCCTGCCCTCAGTCTTTCCCAGCATCAGGGTCTTCTCAGATGAGTCAGCTCTTAGCATCGGGTGGCCAAAGTACTGGAGTTTCAGCTTCAACATCAGTCCTACCAATGAACACCCAGGCCTGATCACCTTTAGGATGGACTGGTTGGAACTTCTTTCAGTTCAAGGGACTCACAAGAGTCTTCTCCAACACCACAGTTCAAAAGCATCAATTCTTCGGTGCTCAGCTTTCTTTATAGTACAACTCTCATATCCATACATGAACACTGGAAAACCATAGCCTTGACTAGACAGACATCTGTTGACAAAGTAATGTCTCTGCTTTTCAACATGCTGTCTAGGTTGGTCATAACTTTCCTTCCAAGGAGTAAGCGTTTTTAATTCCATGGCTGCAATCATCATAGCAGTGATTTTGGAGCCCAGATAAATAAAGTCAGCCATTATTTCCACTGTTTCCCATCTATTTTCCATGAAGTGATGGGACTGAATCTTGATCTTCGTTTTCTAAATGTTGAGCTTTAAGCCAACTTTTTCACTCCCCTCTTCACTTTTATCAAGAGGCTCTTTAGTTTCTCTTCACTTTCTATCATAAGGGTGTTGTCACCTGCATATCTGAGGTTATTGATATTTCTCCCAGAAATCTTGATTTCAGCTTGTGTTTCTTCCAGCCCAGCTTTTCTTATTATGTACTCTGCATGTAAATTAAATAAGCAGGGTGACAATATACAGCCTTGACATACTTCTTTTCCTATTCGGAACCAGTCTGTTGTTCCATGTCCAGTTCTAACTATTGTTTCCTGACCTGCATACAGGTTTCTCAAAAGGCAGGTCAGGTGGTCTGGTATTGCCATCTCTTTCAGAATTTTCCACAGTTTATTGTGATCCACACATTCAAATGGTTTTGCACAGTCAATAAAGCAGAAACAGATGTTTTTCTGAAACTCTTGTTTTTTTTTCAATGATCCTACGGATGTTCTCAATTTGATCTCTGGTTCCTCTGCCTTTTCTAAAACCAGCTTGAACATCTGGAAGTTCAAGGTTCACGTATTGCTGGAGCCTGGCTTGGAGAATTTTGAGCATTACTTTACTAGCGTGTGAGATAAGTGCAGTTTTGCACCACTTTGAATAAGAAAAAACAAATAGGAGGAGGAGGAGAAAAGAGGGAAGAAAAACTGGAGTTTCACAGTCAGATGTCTAATAGAAAGGTGATACATATCCTGCTTTTTCCACAATATCCAGTTTAGAAAATAAAAGATTTAAAGACACATCATTTTTATAGCCAGTATATCTTGTTCAATTAATGTGTTCATTCCTGCAATAAAGAGAAACTATGAAGTTCCCTATACCATTGCATACAAAGTTTGCTTAATAAATTATTGCTAAATAAACATATGGCCAATAGTTATTTTAATACTTATGATCATCAAGGAGTGAAATTAAAAAATATACATATGAACACATATACACATTACAAGGCTAGATGTTCAAATCAGCTTATTTCACATTTCTAGGCTTCCAGTAAAGAAAACTGAGTGCCGAAGAATTGATGCTTTTGAACTGTGATGTTTGAGAAGACTTTTGAGAGCCACTTGGACAGTAAGGAGATATAACCAGTCCATCCTAAAGAAAATCAGTCCTGAATATTCCTTGGAAGAACTGGTGCTAAAGCTGAAACTCCAATTCTTTGGCCAACTGATGCCAAGAACTGACTCATTTGAAAAGTCCCTGATGCTGGGAAATATTGAAGTACAGAGAGGAAACAGAGGATGAGATGGTTGTGAAAGGTTGTTGTTGAATCACGACACGGGGGTTCTTGGCCCCCGGAGGAGAAGAATTCAATCCGGGGCCAGAGACGAGGCTTGATCGCTCAGAGCTTTTGTGTAATAAAGTTTTATTAAAGTAAAAGGAGATAGAGAGAGCTTCTGACATAGGCATCAGAAGGGGGGTAGAAAGAGTACCCGCTTGTTAGTTTCAGCAATGAGTTTATATATTCTCCAATTAATCCAAAGAAGGTCTGGATGTTGTAAAGACCTCACCAGACCTACTCCCATAATTTACATTTTAAGATAACAGAATTAGCCAGAAGGTTTAATCCAGAGACTGTCCTCAGGCAGAATACATAATACATTGCTGTTATATAATCCTTGTAAAGAGAAGGTTTAATCCAGAGACTGCCCTCAGGCAGAATACATTGTTGTTATATAATCCTAAGGAATGTAGAGAAATAAGTTTGTCCTTTCTTCCTCCTTGAGAATTCCAGACCCCTCTCTCCTTGGGGACCCCTAGACTTCTTATCAACCTGCCTAGGAAATGACTCTCTCAGTTGGATGACATCACCGACTCAATGCACACGAATTTGAGTAAACTCCAGGAGTTGATGGACAGGTAGGCCTGGCATGCTGCAGTCCATGGTGTTGCAAAGAGTTGGACACAACTGAGTGACTGAACGGAACGGAACTGAGGCTTTGAGTTGTTTGTGTTTCTGTGTGTGTGTGTGTGGAGGAGGGTGGTGTCCGGTGGTAATATATTACTATTTGAAAAATAAAATGTCTTACTATAAACAAAGGTAGAGAAATGAAAATAACAAGCCCATGTTTAATTCCAAAGGCATTTGCCATGGCTTTACTATAAGTCTTATCATTGAATAAAGGATAATTTCCCCTCTTTCATGAAATGTCCAAGTCTTTAGTCTATTCTTCATTGGGTTAACTTTTTTATTAACATTATGCAGTTATAGAAGATTACTAGATGATCTGGATAAAGTCTTGTATACATAGTAAGTATTTTCACATCTGTAAAGCTTGCATTTTTATTTCTTATTCAGTGTTCTTCACTGACCAGAAGTTACAGTTTCTATAATGTCTAATTTATGATTTTTTTCTTTAGTAACTAGGATTTTTTTTTATTTTGTATAGGAAATCTTCACCTATCTCAAATCATGAAGATATTTCAAAAGTTTTATAGCTGGAGCATTTATATTTATGACTCAGTTTTCACATATGATATAAAGTAGGGGTCAAGGTTATTTTATTCTATAACCTTCAGTTAAAGACTTTCTATTCCTCAGGGAATTGTGTTAGTACTTGTGAAAAATCAGTTGACTGCATATGTTGTACATATGAGTTAATTTCTATGCTATACTGTTGCATTGCCTTAAATGTGCTACAATATTTAATCTCTGCATATATTAAAACTCGACAACATAATGCCATTGCTATTTTTTTTCATAAAGTAATAAGAAAAATATTATCTATAGTAAGTTTAAACTATTGGGTTGGCCCAGAAGTTCATTCAGAGTTTTCCTTAACTTCTTATGAAAAAGCCCAAATGAACTATTTGGCCAGTGCAATATTTCTGATAATCTTTGGTCCTTTGTGCAAATGCTTTGTAAATTTCAATCATGATTAGTTTACTTCTGTCTGAAGAACTAAAAAAAAATTCATGTAACAGTCTTTTGGTAATAAATTCTAGCTTCTTGTGCTTGAAAAGTCTTTGCTTTTAGTTATAAAATAATTATTAAGTATGTATTTCTAGATATACAGAATTTTTTTCCTCCTTCCCATATTTTATTTTATTTTCTTCTAGTATTCAGTTCAGTTCATTCATTCAGTCATGTCTAATTCTTTGCGACTCCATGGACTGTAATATGCCAGACCTTCTTGTCCATCACCAGCTCCTGGAGTTTACTCAAAATCATATCCATTGAGGTGATGATGTCATCCAACCATCTCATCCTCTGTCATCCCCTTCTCTTGCCTTCAGTCTTTCCCAGCATCAGGGTCTTTACCAATGAGTCAGTTCTTCACATCAGGTGGCCAAAGATTTGGAGTTTCAGCTTCAGCATCAGTCCTTCCAATGAATATTCAGGACTGATTTCCTTTAGGATGGACAGTTTGGATCTCCTTGTAGTCCCAGGGACTCTCAAGAGTCTTCTCCAACATCACAGTTCAAAAGCATCAATTCTTTGGCTCTCAGATTTCTTTATAATCTAACTCTCACATTCATACATGACTACTGGAAAAACCATAGTTTTGACTAGATGGACCTTTGTTGGCAAAGTAATGTCTCTGATTTTAGTAAGTTGTCTAGTTGGTCTAGGTTCTACTTTTATTGAGATACAGTTGGAATACAGCACTGAATAAGTTAAGGTTTACAGCATAATGATTTGGCTTAAATATATCATGAAATGAATACCACAGTAAGCTTAGTCAGTATACATCATCTCATATAGATACAAAATAAAAGAAAACAATTTCCTGGGGAGAGCGAAAAAGATGACGGAGGAATAGGATGGGGAGAACACTTTCTCCCTCTCTACCTCATCAAAAGAACACTTCAACGCTGAGTAAATTCCACAAAATAACTTCTGACCGCTGGCAGAGGACATCAGGCATCCAGCAAAGCAGATCATTGGCTTCAAAACCAGGTAGGAATTATTTTAAAGGACAAAGATAGAGACGAAGGAGATAGGGAGGGAAACCCGGCATGGGGAAGGGAATACCGTCCCAGGAAGAGACTCTTAAAAGAGAGGTTCCCTAAAATTGGGGAACTTTCTCACAGCTGTGTATGGTGCGAGCCCTGGAAGCACAGAGGGCAACATAACAGGAAGGAAGAATAAATAATTAAAACCAACAGATTACGAATTCAACAGTATAACCCCCAGCAGATAAGCAGCGCAAACGCCTGCATCCGACAGCAGTGGGGATTGGGTAGGGAGGAGCGCGCCCACGACAGTGCTTTCTAAGAACTGGGCCATGGGAGATGTAGGCTGCAGGGCTTTTCTCGAGAATCGGGGTGTAACGGGGCCAGAATCTGGTCCGCGCGTGGATAGAACGATTTATCTCAGACTAGCAAACCAGACTGGGGGATAACTAACACGGGAAACACTCGAACATAAGACACCGACAGGCCCGCGCACAGAACAAAGGACAGATCGGAAATAGCCGGCTGCAGACCGTCCCCCTCTGGCGACAGGCAGCCAGAGCCTTAAGCACTGGAAGAGGGCTGTCGGAGCTCAAGAGAGACATTACCTACCAAATTGCAAGCAGGTTTCTTTACTGAGACTTCTGGGGGTCTATGAACAGTCATCATCTGCCTGAGAAAGAGCCCCGGTGGAGCTCCCAGAAAATTGAGCGACCCGGAAAGCCCAGAAGACACAACAATAGTGCGCGCCAAACTCCCTAGTCACTCGGACTTGGGAAGGGAACATAGCCCAGAATCAACCAAACCCGACACCCGGAGGGGACTTCCTGAGTGCCAAACCTGAGCGGCTTAGACCAGGAAAGTGCATGAAGCATAGGGCAGGCCCCACACGGTTATCCCGCAGAGCGAGAAGGGGCAAGCCCAGTGCAGAGCTCACCACCACCCTCCCTGTGGCAAGACAGAAATCAGACATGGAAGAGACCAGCAAACAGAGGAAGTCAAACAGAGGGAACTGCCTTGGTAGCAACCCCACACAGTCCACAATGACAGAGAAAGCGCCAGATATACCGTTACTACTTTTATGATCAAAATTTTTTTTTGCAGGTGGGGGGATGATGTGGAAGCAAGATTTTTTTTTAAGAATTTTTTTTTCTTTCTTTAAAAATTTTTTTCTTTTTAAATGTTTTTTCTTCTTTCCTTTTTCATCTTTTTTTTCCCTAAACTTGCTTAAATTTTTAAGTCTTCTATATTTCCATTTATTATTTTTATAACCTAATATTACTTTTCAAAAAAAAAAAACTATCGTTAAAGCAAATGCCGTATATAGTCCTATTGGTGGAGGAAGTTGTCTTTTAATAACTCTGGAGTCTTTTACTTTTTTACTCTTTTTTTTTTTTTAAATTTCTCTCTCCTTCTTCTTCTTCTCTTCAATATTCTATCTTTAAAAATCCAATCTACTCCAGATTTGTAATCTTGGCATTTTGGTATTTGTTGCCAATTTTGTACTTTTAAAAACCTAATCTTCAGTACCCAGTTTTACATGAGTGTGAGACTACTGGCTTGACCACTCTCTCCACCTTTGGAATCTCTCTTTTCTCCACCTGGTGGCTTCTGTCTCCTCCCTCCCCCTCCTCTTCTCTACCCAACTCTATGAATCTCTGTGTGTTCCAGAAGGTGGAGAATTCTCAGGGAACTGGTCACTGGCCGGATCTGTATCCCTCCTTTCCATCTCCCTCTTTTATCCTCCTGTCTACCTCTTTCTACTTCCTCCCTCTCCTCTTCCATGTATAACTCTGTGACCACCTCTGAGCGGTCCAGACTTCGGAGCGCACACAAGAAAGTGGTTACGGGCTAGCTTGCTTTTTCCTCTTTTGATTCCACCTCACCCCATTCCACTCACCTCTAACTACTCCCTCCCTCTTCTTTCCTCCAAGTAACTCAGCGATCCTCTAGGGACGACCCTCAAGGTGGAGAAAACTATCATCATTAACCTAGATGTTTTAACATTAGTGTTGAATAGATGGAGAAATCATGAGGCTATTGTAAAAATAAATCTGAAAACCAGAATCAGGAGGAGTAAGTCCAAATCCTGATATCATCAAAGAATTCCTGAATACAGGGAACATTATCCAATAAGAGCTCATCAAACGCCTTCATACCTATACTGAAATTGAGCACCGCCCAAGGGCCAACAAGCTCCAGAGCAAGACATACCACGCAAATTCTCCAGCAACACAAGAACAAGCCCCTGAGCTTCAATACACAGGCAACTCAAAATACTCCAAAACCATTGACGTCTCATAACCCATTACTTCACACTTCACAGCACTCCAGAGAGAGGAAATCAAGCTTCACCCACCAGAACTCCAACACAATCCTCCCTAATCAAGAAACTTTGACAAGCCACTGATATAACCCCAAACACAGAGAGGAAGCTCTATAAGAAAAAGAATTCCACAAATTCCCAGAATATAGAAAAGCCACCCCAAATGCAGCAATATAACCAAGATGAAGAGATAGAGGAATACCCAGCAGGTAAAGGAACAGGAGACATGCCCACCAAACCAAACAAAAGAGGAAGAGATAGGGAATCTACCTGAGAAAGAATTCTGAATACTGATAGTGAAAATGATCCAAAATCTTGAAATCAAAATGGAATCACAGATAAACAGCCTGGGGTCAAGAATTGAGAAGATGAAAGAAAGATTTAACAAGGACCTAGAAGAAATAAAAAAGAGTCAACATATAATGAATAATGCAATAAATGAGATCAGAAACACTCTGGAGGCTACAAATAGTAGAATATCGGAGGCAGAAGATAGGATTAGTGAAATAGAAGATAGAATGGTAGAAATAAATGAATCAGCGAGGGAAAAAGAAAGACGAATTAAAAGAAATGAGGACAACCTCAGAGACCTCCAAGACAATATGAAATGATCCAACATTCGAATTATAGGAGTCCCAGAAGAAGAAGACAAAAAGAAAGACCATGAGAAAATACTTGAGGAGATAATAGTTGAAAACTTCCCTAAAATGGGGAAGGAAACAATCACCCAAGTCCAAGAAACCCAGAGAGTGCCAAACAGGATAAACCCAAGGTGAAACACCCCAAGACATATTTTAATCAAACTAACAAAGACCAAACACAAAGAACAAATATTAAAAGCAGCAAGGGAAAAACAACAAATAACACACAAGGGGATCCCATAAGAATAACTGCAGATCTGTCAATAGAAACTCTTCAGGCCAGGAGGGAATGGCAAGACATACTTAAAGTGATGAAAAATAATAAGCTTCAGCCAAGACTACTGTACCCAGCAAGGATCTCATTCAAATATGAAGGAGAAATCAAAAGCTTTACAGACAAGCAAAAGCTGAGAGAATTCAGCACCACCAAACCAGTTCTCCAACAAATACTAAAGGATAGACTTTAGAAAGGAAACACAAAAAGGACGTATAAGCCTGAACACAAAACAATAAAGTAAATGGCAACAGGAGCATACTTATCAATAATTACTTTAAATGTAAATGGGTTGAATGCCCCAACCAAAAGGCAAAGATCCCTATATATGCTGCCTACATGAGACCCACCTCAAAACAATGGACACATACAGACTAAAAGTGAAGGGCTGGAAAAAGTTTTTCCATGCAAATAAAGACGAAAAGAAAGCAGGAGTAGCAATACTCATATCTGATAAAATAGAGTTTAAAACAAAGGTTGTGAAAAGGGACAAAGAAGGCCACTACATAATGATTAAAGGATCTATCCAAGAAGAAGATATAACAATTATAAATATATATGCACCCAATATAGGAGCACCGCAATATGTAAGACAATTGCTAACAAGCATGAAAGGGGAAATTAATAATAACACAATAATAGTGGGAGACTTTAATACCCCACTCACACCTATGGACAGATCAACTAAACAGAAAATTAACAAAGAAACACAAACGTTAAATGATACAATAGACCAGTTAGACCTAATTGATATCTATAGGACATTTCACCCCAAAACAATGAATTTCACCTTTTACTCAAGTGCACACGGAACCTTTTCCAGGATAGATCACATTCTGGGTCATAAACCTAACCTTGATAAATTCAAAAAAATCAGAAATTATTCCAAGCATCTTCTCTGACTATAATGCACTAAGGTTAGATCTCAATTATAGGAGAAAAACTATTAAAAATTCCAACATTAGGAGGCTGAACAACACCCTACTGAATAATCAACAAATCACAGAAGAAATCAAAAAGAAATCAAAATATGCATCGAAACGAATGAAAATGAAAACACAACTACACAGAACCTGTGGGACACTATAAAAGTAGTCCTAAGAGGAAAGTTCATAGCAATACAGGCATACCTCAAGAAACAAGAAAAAATCCAAATAAATAACCTAACTCTACACCTAAAGCAACTAGAAAAGGAAGAAATAGAGAACCCCAGAGTTAGTAGAAGGAAAGAAATCCTAAAAATTAGGGCAGAAATAAATGCAAAAGAAACAAAAGAGACCATAGCAAAAATCAACAAAGCAAAAAGCTGGTTCTTTGAAAGGATAAATAAAACTGACAAACCATTAGCCAGACTCATCAAGAAACAAAGAGAAAAAAATCAAATCAACAAAATTAGAAATGAAAATGGAGAGATCATGACAGACAACTCAGAAATACAAAGAATCATAAGAGACTACTATCAGCAATTATATGCCAATAAAATGGGCAACTTGGAAGAAATGGACAAATTCTTAGAAAAGTACAACTTTCCAAAACTGAACCAGGAACAAATAGATAATCTTAACAGACCCATCACAAGCATGGAAATTGAAACTGTAATCAGAAACCTTCCAGCAAACAAAAGCCCAGGTCCAGATGGCTTCACAGCTGAATTCTACCAAAAATTTCGAGAAGAGCTAACACCTATCTTACTGATACTCTTCCAGAAAATTTCATAGGAAGGTAAACTTCCAAACTCATTCTATGAGGCCACCATCACCCTAATACCAAAACCTGACAAAGACATCACAAGAAAAGAAAACTACAGGCCAATATCACTGATGAACATAGATGCAAAAATCCTCAACAAAATCCTAGCAATCAGAATCCAGCAACACATTAAAAAGATCATACACCATGACCAAGTGGGCTTTATCCCAGGGATGCAAGGATTCTTCAATATCCGCAAGTCAATCAATATAATTCATCACATTAACAAACTGAGAAATAAAAATCATATGATTATCTCAATAGATGCAGAAAAAGCCATTGACAAAATTCAACATCCATTTATGACAAAAACGCTCCAGAAAGCAGGAATAGAAGGAACATACCTCTTCTTTGTGTATTTTGATATTAAATCCTTATCAGATATATATTTGAAAAGATCATCTCTCATTTATAATAGTAAATGCCTTTTCATTTTGTAGGTAGTTTCCTTCAATGCAGAAAGCTTTTAGTTTGATGAAATTCATTTTTGAATTTTCTCTTATTTCCCTTGTGTGAGGATACAAATTCAGAGAAAAAAAATACTATTTTCTTCCAGGACTTTTATGGCTTCAGGTCTTACATTTAAGTCTTTTAAGTCACTTGAGTTCATTGCTGCATATGATATGAATAAAAAATCTAACTTGGTTCTCTTGCATATAGCTATCCAGTTTTCCCATCATCATATATTGAAGAGGCTGTTTCCCATTGAATGTTCTTGTATTCTTTGCTATAGATTAATTGATTACATACTTATGGATTCACTTCTGGATCATTTATTTTATTCCATTGGTCTATGTGCCTGTTTTTGAGCCAGAACTGTATTTCTTTTTTATTACTATAGCTTTGTAATACAGTTTGAAATCAGGGAGTGTGATATCTTGAGCTTAGTTTTTCTTTTTAAAATCATTTAAAAAAAAAAAAAATCATTTTGGTTAATTGGGATATTTTGTGTTTCCACACAAATTTTAGAATTATTTATTCTATTTCTATGAAATAGCTTTGGTATTTTCGTATGTTTTGCCTTGAATGTGGGGGATTTATTGAATGTGTGGATTTCATTTTAACATATTAATGTTAATTTCCCAATGCATTATCAAAGTATATATTTCCATTTGTTTGTGTCATCGTGGGGGATTTATTGAATGTGTGGATTTCATTTTAACATATTAATGTTAATTTCCCAATGCATTATCAAAGTATATATTTCCATTTGTTTGTGTCATCTTCAATTTCTCTTACCAGTGTCTTATATTTTTATGAGTACAGGTCTTTTACCCTCTTAGTTGGATTTATTCCTAGGTGATTTATTCTTGTTGATGAAATTGTGAATGGGTTGTTTCCTAATTTCTTTTTCTGATAGTTGGTTGATTTTGTATAGAAAGATAACAGATTTCTGTATATTAAATTTCTATCCTGCAACTTTACTAAATTCATTGATGAGTTCAGTTAGTTTTTGGTGATGTCTTTAGGATTTTCTATGTATAGAATTATGTCATCTGCAAATAGTGACTGCCTTTTTTTTGTTCTAGTAGACTAACAGCTTTAGCGAAAGACAAGAACTGAGCCCTCTCTTCCTTCTTCCCCATTGCATTGGCCCTCGTTGCATTGGCCTAAGGCTCTGAGCATCCTGATGTTCTGCAGCCCAAGATGAGTGGCTGTTTTAATTCTTCCTTTCCAACTTGAATTCCTTTCATTTCTTTTTATTCTTTTATTTTTGTGGCTAAGACTTCCAATATTGTATTGAATAAAAATGATGAGGGTCAGCATCCTTGTCTTGTTCCTGGTCTTAGAGAAAATGTTTTCAGCTTTTCACATTGAATATGATATTACCTGTGGCCTTGTCATATATGGCCTTTATTATTTTGAAGTATGTTCCTGCTATACCTACTTTTTGAGAAATTATATCACAAATACATGTTTAAATTTGTCAAAAGCTTTGTTTTCTATTTTTTGAGATGATTATATAATTTTTATTCTTTAGTTTGTTAATATAGTATATCACATTGAAGTATGGATTATTTATTTTATTGAAGTATAGTGACTTACAATGTTGTGTTAATTTCTGCCATACAGTGAAGTTATTCAGTTATATATCTATGTATACATTTTTACCATATTTTTTCCATTATTTTTTATCACAGGATATTGAATGTACTTCTCTGTGGTATACAGTAGAACCTTATTATTTATCTATTATACATAAATAGATAAAGATGATTTTATAAATATGATTATAAAACTGTGTTTAAGAAAGACCATTTTGTTGATTTTTGAGGATAAATAAGAAGTGCTTTTGGCTAGTGGTAGAGAGTTTGCAGCTATTGCAATGGTTCAGGCAAGAAATTATAAGAACCTAAGCAACAGCAGATAACCACTAAGGGACCAAGGGAATGCTGGGTAAGTATAGGTTTCCATCTTGGAGAGGTACATTGGGATAAAAAAAAATGTGTATGTTATCTCTGTATGTTATCAAATAAACCAAATAAAGATGCAAAGAAAAACACATGAACGATTTCAAAACTTTAACCATCCTTGCTTCCAGGGGAGAAATCCCACGTCACAATTGTATATTATCCTTTTAATGCATGATTGACATCAATTGCTAATATTTTGTTAAGACTTTTGCATCTATGTTCATTAGTAACGTTGACCTGTGATTTTCTTTCTTTGTGGTGTCTTTGGTGCCACAGAATAAATTTATAAGCATATTTTGCTCCTTGAGAAGAACTTTCACAATAGTGGTTATTTTGTTGTGGGCTTATCAACCTAGAGATGTGGGTCTTGACAACAGCACGTCTCCACCTCTCCCACCCATCTCAGTGGGCTTTTTATTGGTTTGTTTGTTTGTTTCTTTATATATTTGGTTGTAGAAGATATTTATGCTAGCATTCAGATTATTCATTGATAGTTGTTCTGAAATAGTTGTGATTTTGATTGCCTGTAGGAGAAAGTGAACTCAGGGTCTTCGTAATGCATTGTCTTGTCACTTTGCAGCCTCTCCCAGTATTTTTGTTTGTTTATTTTTGAGTTTAAATGCGTTTTATTTTTAGACAAGCTATATGACACGTTTTCTCAAAAACAATGCCTCCGTTCCAAATAAATCAATGTTCAAAACAAATGAAGAGCTCAAGATGACATCAGTCCCATCTGTCTAAGTCCTGCTGTTGTGGGGATGAAAAGCAGTGGCCAGCCAGTTATGACAACAGGTGATTGATCCAGCTCCCAGTATTTTAAAGATGTTACTTTATTGTTTTCTAATTTGCTTAGTTTCTGATGAGAAGTTGGCTGTCATTTTAATTTTTGTTGCCTTGTATTTATTCCTTTTGTTGCTTCAAAAACTATGTTTTTCAGTAGGTTATCAGTATTGTATCCAAATGTGGTGTTTGTATTTATTAAGATCTGCTGAATATTTTGGTTTGATAACTAGATATCTTTTGACTATTTAGAGGAAAACAATAACCATTATTTCCTTAAACTTTTATGCCATTTTTTTTCTTTTTCCATAACTGTATTTGTATGAGGTTTAGTCCTGTTGACATAATACAACAATTCTCAAATACTTAGGCAGTTCAGTTCAGTTGCTCAGTTGTGTCTAACTCTTTGTGACCCCATGGATTGCAGCATTCAAGGCTTCCCTGTCCATCACCAATGCCCAGAATTTACCCAAGCTCATGTCCATTGAGTCAGTGATGCCATCCAACTATCACATCCTCTGTCATCACCTTCTCCTTCTGCCTTCAGTCTTGCCCAGCATCAGGGTCACATGGACCACAACCTTGTCTAACTCAGTGAAACTATGAGCCATGCTGTGTAAGGCCACCCAAGATGGATGGGCCATGGTGTTGAGTTCTGACAAAACGTGGTCCACTGGAGAAGGAAATGGCAAACAACCTCAGTAGTATTTTTGCTTGAGAACTCCATGAGCAGCATGAAATACTTGGGCATGTGCTTTCATTTTTATCATGTTTTTGATATAGTTCAGTTTGAAAAATGTATATTAAATCTGATTTTGAGTTCAAACAATCTATATTTTGCTGTGTCCAGACCATCTAGTGTTTTTTTTTTTTTACACTTCATTTTTCATGCTGTATATTTGAATTGTAAATGACTCCCATTTGCTTTTTTGGTTCTTAATCATCTATTAAAATAAATTCACTCGTTTTTAGTTTTTCAGAATAAATTATTTCAACATTGCTTTAGTCCTGCCTGCCTATGACTGAAGTGACTTAGCAGCAGCAGCAGGTTATAATTTTGAGCCTCCTATTTACTGCCCCCCCACTCCATAGGATTCTTTAGAGTACCAAATAATGAGTTTGGGATTCAATCAATCACGTGACCTGTATCTGTCTATTGATCTGGGTCTCCCACAATGTGGTTTTTTTTTTTCTTCCTATGAAAATGCCCCCTCATTGTCTGATCACTCTTGCAATCTTGATCTACAAGCACAGTTGTTTTATCCTAGTAAGACTTCTCTACTTTCTGCTTGAAATTAATTCTCTCTTGGGCCTCAGTAAACTGGGAGATGTTCTGAGGGGTAATAATGTGGAGCTCTCCTAGTTTGCCATCTTCATTTCAAGGATCAGGAACTATTTATTTGTTTACATATTAGGCTGCCTGCCACATGTTTAAACAGTTAACAAATACTTAGCCTATCCAATATCCATAATTTTCATTGGCAGTTGTATTTTTTTAGCAAAAGCTATTCCACCGATATAATGGATAGGACCCACGTATTTTTTAGCTGCCCTTATGCTTTAAAATTGGCAAAATTTCTGCTATCTGGGTTGGGAAGATCCCCTGGAGAAAAGAAAAGTTACCCACTCCAGCATTCTGGCCTAGAAAATTCCATGAACTGTATAGTCCATGGGGTCGCAGAAGAGTAGGAAATGAGTGAGTGACTTTCTCTTCACTTTTACAAGAGGTAGTGTTGTCTATGTCTTTTCCACAGATTTTCTGTAGTAATTATGGAATTGGCAGATATCTTGAGAGTCTTTCAACAACTCTCGAACATTTAAATGGATATTGTTGTTGTTAACTTTTATTTACCTATTATTGGGAAGTGGGGATGGAGTGCATATAAGGGCTTAATCGCTATTTCCTTGTTCTTGCTGTTGTTTTTGCTAGTGTTGTTGACTTGCATATATTTACAGGAAAGTTTTAATCAATTATCACATTCAACTTTTAAATTTAGAAAACTCACATATGTTAGATTGTCTACTGTCTATCCCCACCTATTTGCAGGTATTGCTTTTCCCTTAATCACAATTATGTAGTTTATTCAGAGTTGTGAGTCAAATATCTTGCCCAGCCTTCTGTCTTAGTAATGACTATGTAATTCATACCATACTATTTAGAGTCCTGGTCAAGGAATTTTAGAATTGGAGCTAAAGAAAACTAAGTTTTTAATTCCCTGTCACAAAACTATAAATACATAAAGGCCATGATTACAGCCTCATGAAGCTATCTCCAATGAGGGAGTTAAATTAGCAAAGAGAAATAGAGACAGATGAGAGGCAAATTTAGAGTCTTGATTGTGATGTCCCCTGATTTTAGCTGTCACTGAAGCTCATCTATCCTGTGCCAAGTAATAATTTTCTTTGTATTACCTAAACTAGTTCAGATTAGGTTTCTCTGCCCCACATTCAAAAGAGAGGCTCTGGACCTTATCTGTATACAACTAATTTATCCTTTTACAACTACCTATACTGCAGATATTTATTTTTCCTATTATCCAATTTGTAAAGCCAAGATAAAAGAAATATAAATAACTACCTCATTGTCAGTTAAAGAGCAAGAAACTACAAAGTTTTACTTTGAGTTATATGCTTGTGGTAAAGAATAAAATGTAAAGCAAAAAGCAGAAGTTCAATAAAATATATTTTTATATCTGCCTGATTTCCGTGCTTTCTCTTCAGCAAAATGTTTACTTTATGCTGTTTCTAACCCACTTAGTAGTGTAAACCCTGTTTTAAGAGAGTAGTTCTTCCATTGCTATGCTTAATTAAAGGCCATGATTAATTGAAATTGTGACAGCTTATCACTGCTCTGATTTACTTCTAATTGTAGAGTACGCTTAATTGCAACTACTTATGAAACTACATAAGGTTAATGGTTAATTTTAGTGCCTTGACCAGTACTTTGATTGCTATTGCTTTAATCAAGATTTTCCTCTACCTGAATCAGAGATTACATACTCAAGAATTGAACATTTTCTGCAAAACACTTTGGCTGTATTTGTATATAACCACTTCAATTGAGAATTAGAGGCATGCCATGTATTAGCAGGCTTTGTAGTTGGGCAACCCAAAGTAATGATCTGTTATAAATAATTGTAGGGATTACATTGAATAATGGTCATTTTATTTTATTTATATTTTTATATTTTCCCCTTCAGAATGTGGGATCTTACCAGGGATCAAACCCACGACCCCTGCTTTGGAAGCACAGAGTCTTAAACACTGGACAGCCAGGGAAGACCCTCATGGGCATTTAATGTGCTCATAGCTAACTGGTGTTGCACTCCAGCACTCTTTTCACTTTCCACCATAGATACTTGGTAATGTGGTAACAAGCAAATATACCTTTGATATCCAAATTGCCAAAGTACAGCATAGAGCTTAACAACCTCAGGGACACATACTTGATATGGCTGTAAACATTTAACAGAGTGAAAACTTGAAGAATCACTGAATCAGTCATAAAAGGTAATGTTTTGGTAGGAAAAATCCAAAACTCAGTGACTTAAAATAACATGATTGGGACTTCCCTGATTGTCAGTGGTTAAGAATCTGCCTTGCAATGCAGGGGAAACAGGTTTCATCCCTGGTCAGGGAACTAAGATCTCACATGCCATGGAGCAACAATCCCAAGACTGCAACTACTGAGACCATGTGCAACAACTAAAGAATCCATGTTCTGTTACAAAGATTCCATGTGATGTAACTAAGAACCGATTCAAACAAATAAAATCAATATATATTTTTTAATAACAAAGGTATATTTTCACTCAGGTTTTGAGAGGGATAGCACATCATATATTAGAATAATAAAATACCACATTGGAGTATACTATCAAGGATTGTAAAAGATGTGAGGAAAGAGAAACCTCAGAAAATACTCTAAGATGGATAAACACAGTCGTCTTGGAAAGCAATCTGGCATTATTTATTGAAAATAAATGTATGTTTGCTCTGTGGCTTAGCAATTACACTTCTAGGTATATATCCTAGAAAAAGTCTTGAAAAGCCTGTAAGAATGCACACATAATTCTGGGTGATAGAAAGGGAATAATATTTGCAGTGTAATACTTTTACAAAAATTAAATCATTTATACCATAACTATTTTATATATTTAACAACACTGCACATATACTTGACTACCTATATGAAAGTCATAGCACAGTTCTATTTGCATAAGCAAATAAGACTGGTGATGAAAACTGAGAAAGTTTAGGTATAAAATGTCCTGTACTAACTTAATGATGGAAAGAGTGTTATAAAATAAAGAGATTATAATTTACAAATTCTTTGATCCATTGTCAAATCAGACAACAATTTTCAGAAAGAGTAAGGGGTCAAAAAATCTCTAAAGACACTTATTTTTGTCCCAGCCATTATTTTTCCATTGTGACCAGGCATATAGAGAAATTTATTTCTAGATATGGTCATCACAGATGAAATATATTTTCTGTACCTGGGACATTTATTCATCTCTTTAATTAGAAGTTTAATTCTTATTTTCTTCTAGTCACTGAAATTAAAAAGGAACAAAATTTTTGTTTTTCCTTTACATGCAGAGATAATAGAAAAATTAGAAAGTGTATAATAATATATGATTAGGAACAAAAATTATGATGGAATAAATGATAATATATCAGATTGAATTGGAATGAAAGACAAATACATAGGTTAGAATTTTGGAAAACTATGTCAGTGGTTGCAGTGGAAATTTTCCACAGCTAAGTACACAACACCTACATTCATTGCTTTTAATTTGGTCAATATAGACTGTAGCCCACCAAGCTCCTCCACACATGGGATTTCCCAGGTAAGGATCCTGGAGTGAGTTGCCATTTCTTTCTCCAGGGGATCCTCCCAATCCAGGAATCAAACTCAGGTTTGATGATAGGCATTATAGGCAAATATGTTACCATTTGAGCCACCAAGGAATCCAATTTTAGTCAATGTCCACTCTTAAATGAACAATACAGAGGAACAGAGGAAAACAATAGAATAGGAAAGACTAGAGTTCTCTTCAAGAAAGTCAGAAATAACAAGGGAATATTTCATGCAAGGATATCATGATACAGGATAGAAATGGTAAGGACTTAACAGAAGCAGAAGTGATTAAAAGAGGTGGCAAGAATATGCAAAAGAACTGTACAAAAAGAATTTAATGACCCAGATACCCATGATGGTGTGGTGCTCACCTAGAGCCTGACATTATGGAGTCTGAAGTCAGAAAGTCAATGCTTTCTTAGGAAGCATTACAACAGACAAATCTGGTGCAGATGATGGAATTTCAGCTGACCTATTTCAAATCCTAAAACATAATGATGTTAAATTGCCTCTCACTCAATATTTCAGCAAAATTGGAAAACTCAGCAGTGGCCACAGGATGGGAAAAGGTCAATTTTCATTCTGATTCCCAAAAAGACAGTGACAAAGAATATCAGTCAGTTCAGTTCAGTCACTGAGTCATGTCCGACTCTTTGCAACCCCATGTATCGCAGCACGCCAAGCCTCCCTGTTCATCACCATCTCCCAGAGTTCAATCAGACTCACATTCATCGAGTCCATGTTGCCATCCAGCCATCTCATCCTTGGTCGTCCCCTTCTCCTCTTGCCCCCAACCCCTCCCAGCATCAGGGTTTTTTCCAATGAGTCAACTCTTCTCATGAGATGGCCAAAGTACTGGAGTTTCAGCTTTAGCATCATTCCTTCCAAAGAAATCCCAGGGTTGATCTCCTTCAGAATGGACTGGTTGGATCTCCTTGCAGTCCAAAGGACTCTCAAGACTCTTCTCCAACACCACAGTTCAAAAGCATCAATTCTTCAGCCCTCAGTCTTCTTCACAGTCCAACTCTCACATCCATACATGACCACAAGAAAACCATAGCCTTGACTAGATGGACCTTAGTTGGCAAAGTAATGTCTCTGCTTTTGAATATACTATCTAGGTTGGTCATAACTTTTCTTCCAAGGAGTAAGCATAATTGTGCTTTTTTCTCATGTTAGCAAGGTTATGGTCAAAATCCTTCAAGCTAGGCTTCAGCAGTATGTGAACTGAGAATATCCAGATGTACAATATTCGCTGGATCACAGAGAAAGCAACAGAATCCCAGAAAAAATATCTGCTTCATTGACTATGCTAAAGCCTTTGCCTCTGTGGAAAATCCTTAAAGAGATGATAATACTAGGCCTCCTTACCTATTTCCTAAGAAACCTTATTGCAGATCAAGAAAAAACAGTTCCAATCTCTTTAAGAATTTTCCACAGTTTGTTGTGATCCACAAAAGTAGATGTTTCTCTGGAACTCTCTTGCTTTTTTGATGATACAAAGGTTGTTGGAAATTTGATCTCTGGTTCCTCTGCCTTTTCTAAAACAAGCTTGAACATCTGGAAGTTCATGGTTCACATATTGTTGAAGACTGGCTTGGAGAATTTTGAGCATTACTTTACTAGCATGTGAGAAGAGTGCAACTGTGCAGTAGTTTGAGCATTCTTTGGCTTTGCTTTTTTGGGGATTGGAATGGAAACTGACATTCCCAGTTGGTCACTGCTGAGTTTTCCAAGTTTGCCGGCATATTGAGTACAGCACTTTCACAGTATCACCTTTTAGAACTTGAAACAGTGATGGACAGGTAGACCTGATGTGATGCAAACCATAGGGTTGCAAAGAGTTGGACACGATTGAACGACTGAGCTGAAGCAACAGTTAGAACTGAACGTGGGAAAATGAATTGGTTCAAAACTGGGAAAAGAGTACATCAATGCTATATATTCTCAATCTGCTTATTTAATTTATATGTAGAATGCTTCACCAAAATGCTAGGCTGAGTGACTCACAAGCTGGATTCAAGACTGCTAGAAGAAATATCAACACACTCAGATAGGCAAAGAATATCACTCTAGAGGCAGAAAGTAAAGAGGAACTAAAGAGCCTCTTGATGAGAGTGAAAGAAAAAGAGTGACAGAGCCAACATAAAACTCAACATTCAAAAACTAAGATAACGGCATCTGGTCCCATCACTTGATGGGAAATAATGGGGAAAGGTAGAAGTAGTGACAGATTTTATTTTCTTGGGCTCCAAAATCACTGTGTATGGTCACTTCAGCCATGAAGGAAAGCTATTACAAATTTAGTGTATTAAAAGCAAAGGCATCATTTTGCCAACAAAGGTCCATGTAGTCAAAGCTATGGTTTTGACAATAATCACTTATGGATGAGACAGTTGGACTATAAAAAGACTGCGCACAAAAAAATCCATGCTTTTGAATTTCAGTGCTGGAGGAGATTTTTGAGTCCCTTGGACTGCAAGGAGATCAAATCAGTCACTCCTAAAGGAAATCAACTCTGAATATTCATTGGAAGGTCTGATGCTGAAACTCTAATATTTTGGCCACCTGATGGAAAGAGCTGAGTCATTGGAAAAGACCCTGATGATGGAAGGATGGAAGGAAAAAGGAGAAGGCAGCAGAAGATGAGATGGTTAGACAGTTTCACTGACTCAATGGACATGAATTTGAGCAATCTCCAGGAGACAGTAAAGGACAAGGAAGCCTGGAATGCTGCAGTTTTGGGGGTCACAAAGAGTCAGATACACCTTAGCAACTGAACAAGTACAACAACCCACCCTTCAGCCATCCATAAATATTAACTGATAGCCTTCTATTACCCGAACAAAGTGTCCTGCATTTTAATATTTAATGCCCACGATAGCAAAAGCCTCTTCCTTATTGAAGGTTTTATTCTAGCTGTGTTGTCAGAATTTAGAGATGGCCACTGCCTTGAGATTGAAAATAAATCAGCTGGACTCCTAATTTTCCCCCAAATATGGACTTCATTAAATGTGAATTATATGGCTGATTAAAACTAAATATTTAGCCCTCTTCCAAAATAAAATATTTTCTGTAGGAGACAAACTTCACCACACATCTGTGAAAAGATCAGATGAAACAATTGTAAATAAAAACCAATTAAGAATCAACATTTCCATCTGTCAATTCTTTTAACACTAACTAGCATTGAAAGAATTTTTCTAAGATTCATTTGTCAATTCTAACAAGAAATAAATTTTATTAAATAGTTAATTGAGCCATTTCTTTGAGTTTAAGGAAATAGGTTTGGTTTTGCAGCAGCAGTGATTGAATTCTGTTTGGTACCTGAGAGCAAAGAAATACAGATAAGTGATTATTGACAAATGTTTGAAACTGGAATAATGAATTGCTATTTTAGAGCCTTGCCCCCAAAAGTAAAAGGAGGAATGCCAGAGTTTTCATTTAGTAAAGTGGAGAAAGCAATGAATCAAATCATTTGTTGATGTTTTTGAGACTACTTTGAATATATTTAAGGTCATCGTGGGTAGCTCAAATGGTAAACAATCTGCCTGCAATGTGGGAAACATGGGTTCAGTCCCTGGGTCAGAAAGATCCTCTGGAGAAGGGCATGGCAATCCACTCCAGTATTCTTGCCTGGAGAAGCCATGCACAGAGGAGCCTTCTGGGCTACAGTCCATGGGGTCACAAAGAGTTGGACACAACTAACTGACTAACACTAGCTAACTAAATGTCTAACACTTGAATATATTTGCTTTTCGTTACAAAATATACTGTTTAAAATTCCAGATCCTTTGATTTATATTCCCAAATAATTTCTTGTATAATACTTATGTTTTTATTTTAATACTATTAGTTATAGAAAACTAGTAAACATATAACATTTGAAAACTTTAATGTAAATAAATACAAACAGAATAGTCTATGTACTTTTAGCATTTGTTATTTACACACACAGACACTTTATATATACATTGTATAGGTTTTTGAAATCTTATTTATTGACAATATTTAGGTATTTTCCATGTAAAAAATTAATCTCTAAACCAATAATATTTTTATTTAAGTATAATTTTCAGACAATATAATTCTCAATGACTTTTAACATATATTTTATTTGTTGTTTAGTTGCTAAGTCTTATCTGACTCTTTCGTGACTGCATGAACTGTAGCCCACCAGGCTCTTCTGTCCATGGGGTTTCCCAGGCAAGTTTACTGTAATGGGTTGCCATTTCCATCTCCAGAGGATCTTCCTAACCCAAGGATTGAACCTGCATCTCCCGATTAGCAGGTATATTCTTTAACACTGAACCACCTGTGAAGTCTTTAATACATAAATGTATGAATATATATTTGTCATTACCTCTGACACTCCCCAATGTTGGCAATATACTCATGTAATGAACACCACAATCATGATAAAAAATTATTTTTTCTCCCTGAAGAGAATTGCCTTCTGCCTCTTAGTAATCACTAATGCCAACTATCCCATCTGGTTTCTCCTGTGTCTAGAAACCACTAATCCAATTTCTGTCACTAGAGATTGCTTTTGTCTTTTCTAGGAGTTCATAAAAAATTAAATCATATATTGTCTATTATTTTATATCCAGCTTTTTCACTCAATGTAATGTTTATGACTTTCATTCATATTGTATATATTACTAGTTCAGTTTTTACTCTTGAATAATATTTCACTATATGAATATTCCATAATTTGTAAACCATTTGGGTAGTTTCCAATTTTTGGCTAATATGAATTATGTTACTGTGAACACTTGAGACAAGTCTTCTGTGAACATATGCAACATTGTATTAATATTTATATTTCATTCTTATATCAATATACCTGAAGTGTTTATTTTCCTATTTTAATCTTTTCCTATCAAGACCAATTATGATGCAGATTAACACGTTTTTACCTAAATTATTATGAACAAGTTTTTATCTAAATAATTTTGCACATAATTATTTACTGAAACATAAATTCCTAGAATTTTAATTACTTGAGCAAGAATTTTTATATATATAGAAAAATATTATATCAAAATTATTGGGCAAGTTCAAAATTCTGCCTTTTTTTAAAGTAAAAATGAAGAGCATAATTTATTTTTTCTTTACATTGCTAGAGATAGAGTGTGGAAGCATTGTGGTGAAAATTAGGATGGTCAAATGGAGGGATATGCAGGTAGAGGGACCCTTTGTCCATTGTTGCTTTAATTGATTTATCATGTATTTCAGGAAATTTTTTTCACACACAGAGCTTATATATACATTATATAACTTTTCGAAATCTTATTTATTGACAATATTTCTTGAGTATTTCCATGTCAAAAATTGACTGTTCCTTTAACATACAAACACAACATACACAGTGTGTGTATATATATATATACACAAACAGAACATACACAGTGTGTGTGTGTATATTATATATATATATATATGTGTGTGTGTGTGTGTGTGTATGTTGAGTTTTATGTTAAAGGAACAGTCAATTTTTGACATGGAAATACTCAAGAAATATTGTCAATAAATAAGATTTCAAATCATGGACTCGATGGATGAGAGTCTGAGTGAACTCCGAGAGATGGTGATGAACAGACAGGCCTGGCGTGCTGCAATTCATGGGGTCGCAAAGAGTTGGACACGACTGAGCGACTGAACTGAACTGAACTGATATATATATGACAACGTATATTCTTTCTCAAGTATATGTGTGCATTTATGTATGCATGAGTATTTATGAACCTCTAGAACCAAAGAATCTAAAATATTTAAATAACTTGTAGTGGATGTGCACCATTTCCTACTGTGCAGCATTCTTCAAACAGCTCCTTATTTCCTTTTAATAACCCCTTTCCACACTGTGTGAGGTCTAACTTACCCTGAATGAAAAACATGCAATGACTACCACTCAGATATACACTCCCCAATACTGTATCATAAAATAGATACACAAATAAACAGCAACCTCACCAAATCATTTCTGATGGAGCAGCAGCATCCCTACTGTCAAGTGTCACTGATGTTAGCATTGCAAACATGGTATTTATATTCAACAGATGAAGCAGTAGTGTTTTCATGTAATCAGTTCTGCAGATCCTTTTGTCATGGTTCACTGCTGTTTAGCTCTGTGCCTCATTCCACAGTTTCTAGGAGCTAAATAATATTCTTTTAGAAAGTACTGTTTTTGTTTATATTAACTTGATACTACACTTCAGTTGCTTTTATTTTAAAAACTTACAGATAAATGAAGTAAACCTCAGCATAGTTTCCCACTTATATAAGTCAGTTGCCTTTCCATTTCTATGCATTTCTTCTTGGCGTTTCTTTTTTCTATTATTTGTCTTATGGCAGATAGTAGTCTCTCTTACATATGGAAATAATTTATCTACCTTTAGTATTACAGCTTGATTCGTTTTCTTAATTAAAAGGTATATTTTAACTAAGATTGAAGATCAGGGCAATTCCTTCCCTCCTTCTCTATGTGTAATTCTCTGTACTTCTTATTTCTACACTAGTTCATTGTAAAAGTAAAAACAAAAGTTCTTATAGTTAGATAATTGTTGGAACAGACTAGTTCTTCCTCTTTGTCTCTGACTTGTACAACTTTCTTTCTAGCTTTGTTTAACTGTGCAGTTTTCTAGGAGAAATACTTCTCATGAAACTCTTCCCTAATGAATTATTGAGTGTCTATTGACATGAGTGTTTAAAACTGTTTTCCTGCATTTTTGTCTTTTGAACCTCGCAGAGATGTATGATATTGTCAAGGATATCTTTATTTTATTAACTTGCAATGTAACTAAAAGAAAATAAAGTTTATAGGATTTGGAAATAATTATTAGAGTTTTATACTTGAGTGGTATTGGAGAAGACTCTTGAGAGTCCCTTGAACTGCAAGGAGATCCAACCAGTCCATTCTGAAGGAGATCAACCCTGGGATTCCTTTAGAAGGAATGATGCTAAAGCTGAAACTCCAGTACTTTGGCCACCTCATACGAAGAGCTGACTCATTGAAAAAGACTCTGATGCTGAAAGGGACTGGGGGAGGAGGAGAAGGGGACGACAGAGGATGAGATGGCTGGATGGCATCACTGACTTGAAGAACGTGAGTCTGAGTGAACTCCGGGAGTTGGTGATGGACAGGGAGGCCTGGCGTGCTGCAGTTCATGGAGTCGCAAAGAGTCAGACACGACTGAGCGACTGAACTGAACTGAACTGAACTGAACTGATTCTATCAAATTTCCAGGAATCAAGAATTATGTATCTTAATTTAATATTAAAAATACAATGTTTTTAATTTAAATAAATAAATCACAGTATAAGAACCTTCATTTATTTCTGTCATTGTCTCTGTCAATTTTCCATACTATAATGAGATTTCTTCAGGTATGTTTAAACAGTACTCTTTCTGTTTTCTTTTGTACACCTTTAATTTACAGTAAAATTTCAATTACTGTGTCATAACCTTTAACAGAAATGGTATAAACCTAACAGAAGCAGAAAATATTAAGAAGAGGTGGCAAGAACACGGAAGAACTGTACAAAAAGATCTTCATAACCAAGATAATCACGATGGTGTGATCACTCACCTAGAGCCAGACATCCTGGAATGTGAAGTCAAGTGGGCCTTAGAAAGCATCACTACGAACAAAGTTAGTGGAGGTGATGGAATTCCCATTGAGCTATTTCAAATTCTGAAAGATGATGCTGAGAAAGTGCTGCACTCCACATGCCAGCAAATTTGGAAAACTCAACAGTGGCCATAGGACTGAAAAAGGTCAGTTTTCATGCCAATCCCTAAGAAAGGCAATGCCAAAAAATGCTCAAACTACTGCACAATTGCACTCATCTCACACGCTAGTAAAGTAATGCTCAAAATTCTCCAAGCCAGGCTTCAGCAATACGTGAATGATGAACTTCCAGATGTTCAAGCTGGTTTTAGAAAAGGCAGAGAAACCAGAGATCAAATTGCCAACATCCGCTGGATCATGGAAAAAGCAAGAGAGTTCTAGAAAAACATCTATTTCTGTTTATTGACTATGCCAAAGCCTTTGACTGTGTGGATCACAGTAAACTGTGGAAAATTCTGAAAGAGATGGGAATACCAGACCACCTGACTTGCCTCTTGAGAAACCTATATGCAGATCAAGAAGCAACAGTTAGAACTCAACATGGAACAACAGACTGGTTCCAAATAGGAAAAGGAGTACATCAAGGCTGTATATTGTCACCTTGCTTATTTAACTTCTATGCAGAGTACATTATGAGAAACGCTGGACTGGAAGAAACACAGGCTGGAATCAAGATTGCCAGGAGAAATATCAATCACCTCAGATATGCAGATGACACCACTCTTATGACAGAAAGTGAAGAGAAATTAAAGACCCTCCTGATGAAAGTGAAAGAGAGAGTGAAAAAGTTGGCTTAAAGCTCAACATTCAGAAAACGAAGAGCATGTCATCTGGTCCCATCACTTCATGGGAAATAGATGGGGAAACAGTGTCAGGATTTATTTTTGGGGACTCCAAAATCACTGCAGATAGTGACTGCAGCCATGAAATTACAAGACGCTTACTCCTTGGAAGGAAAGTTATGACCAACCTAGATAGCATATTCAAAAGTGGAGACATTACTTTGCAAAGATCTGTCTAATCAAGGCTATGGTTTTTCCTGTGGTCATGTATGGATGTGGGAGTTGCACTGTGAAGAAAGCTAAGCACTGAAAAATTGATACTTTTGAACTGTGGTGTTGGAGAAGACTCTTGAGAGTCCCTTGGACTGCAAGGAGATCCAACCAGTCCATTCTAAAGGAGATCAGCCCTGGGTGTTCTTTGGAAGGAGCGATGCTAAAGCTGAAACTCTAGTACTTTGCCCATTTCATGCTAAGAGTTGACTCATTGGAAAAAACTCTGATGCTAAGAGGGATTGGGAGCAGGAGGAGAAGGGGACGACAGAGAATGAGATGGCTAGATGGCATCACCAACTTAATGGATGTGAGTTTGAGTGAAGTTCGGGAGTTCGTGATGGACAGGGAGTCTGGCGTGTGGTAATTCATGAGGTCACAAAGAGCTGGACAGGACTGAGTGACTGAACTGAACTGAGCCTTTAATATTTGTGGAATTAAATTTCATCTGGGACATGGTTGCTGGCATCACAGGCTTCCTAGGCTGTAAAGAATGCCCCTGTTAATGCAGAAGATATGGAAGACACAGGTTCAATAACATCATGTCCCATTATTCATCTATATAATCACATTGTAACCACAAAATCAGGAAATTGACAATAATGTATTCCTACTGCCTCTTCATAAGCTGTCTCCAATAGTCCTGATAATGTTTTATAACAAAATAGACACTCCAGAATTTGGTGTTATACTTAGTAATAAAATTCGTTCAGTCTCCTTTATCTGGAATAACTTGTCTATCTCTATTTGATTTTCATAACTATGAAGCTTTTGAGAATTCATGCAATATTGTTTGTAAAATGTTTTCGAGTTTTGCCTCTTAGGCAGAAATATCAGAGATGTAATGGTGTTTTCTTCTCAAAACACCCTATCTGATGGCATAGTATTTTGACTTTTCTATTACCTAGCTCTCTTGAGTAGAATCTCACTGGATTCTCCATTGTAAAATACTTTAGTTTTACTTTGTAATTAAAGGTTATTTTATAGAAAAGTACTTTTAAAATGTATAAAGACTCCAGTCTTCATCAAACTTTCAAATTATTCATGTATTCTTTTACATCAGGATGGACTCACCAACTCCTATTTTATTAAAGGAGCATCAGATTTTATTACCATTATTTGTTTTGATACTTAAATTAGCTAGTGTAATCAGCTTTAGATCAGCTTCTTTGTTCTGTGTCCGCTTCCTGAGCTTCCTCTCACATGAATGCCCTCTCTTCAGGATCAGATTTTGACATCCTGCATCTGGCTTGACATTCTGTATCTGGTTAGCATCACTTCCACTCCTATCACATGGATATCTTCTTCCTCTTGCTTAGACTCTGACTTTCTAATCTGGGTCAACGTGGCTCCCCTGACTCCTCGCCATGTCTACGCTAAACTTAACAATTATTGGACTAAATATTTCAGGTAAAGAATGAAAATAGGGAGAAGGTAGATAGAAGGGGAAGAGAAGGGAAACATATATCTTAAAATTATGAATAACAATAGAGTGAACAATATCTTGAGTTGCTTTCTCTTTGTTTCCAGAATCACTATTTCTTACTGGATTCACTGAATGTTTAAAACTCTCATTTTTTTTTTTTTCAGTTTGTGATAATAACAGATCCAATTATAGAGACTGCAGTTGGAGACTAAGTTTTGACCTGTGTAGTGAAATCCTCTGTGGAACATGAACATAAGAATTATAGCTATAATAATAAAGCCACTGTTAATGTTGCTGATAAATTAGTATATAAGTATTAATGTGACACTATATATATTTCAGAGGAAAAAAAAGTAAGGTTAATTTAGAGCCATAAAAACAAAGTAATATATCCATGCTAAAGCTTTTTTTAAATTGCTCTTTATAATATTAACACAAAGTTAATATAATATCAACTGTTATATCTATTATAAAATACAAAAGAAAATTAGCCAGATGAAAGTCTAAACATCTGGTGCATGTGTGTTAGTCGCTCAGTCGTATCCAACTCTGCAACCCCATGAACTATAGCCTGCCAGGCTTCTCTGTCCATGGAATTCTCCAGGCAAGAATACTGGAGTGGATTGCCATTCCCTTCTCCAGAGGAACTTCCCAACATCTGGAGCCTTAAGCAAGAGACTGACTAAGGAGTACCAAGTGAAATATGGTTATAAATTCAAAACTGAGCAGATATATGCATTCATTTCACACTTCAAAATATTCCATAGTCTTATGTGAATTCAGATTTAAAAATTTTCTTTTACGTCAGTAGTGTTTCAGCTAGTCCTTCAGGAAGCAAATGCTGAGTAGGAGTTAGTAAACTTTTTTTTTTTTTTTGAGCAATAACTCCAGTGAAAGATAAAAGAGGAGGGAGGGCTGAATTTGGCAAAATAAACCCACTTTAAAACCTGTGAAAGAGAAGAGAGATGGGCAAGGAGTGGGCAGGGCTTCAGGTTGTGAAACAAATCTGAAAATGTATCAGATAACCTAGTGTGAAGTTCTGATTCAATACAGCCCTTTAATGGCATCTTGTATTGCTATAATTTGCACACCACATTTAATCATTTGCTTATGGCTGCCTATGAGAGTTGTTTTAGTCTCATAAATGAAACTTATCTTGAAGATGTTGAAAGTGAGTATGGTCACACCCCAAATCACTCAAAAGTAACTAGAATAGGTATTTTCAAAAAACAAATTCATAATCATTCAGCAATGAGGAAATATAACATCAACAGACTAGAAAACCCTGGTACCTCTCTTAATAAAGGAAATAATTTTAGTAAAAGAAAAGAAAAAAGTGCAATGCTGAAGAAGAAAAAAGTCAACAAGCAAAAAAGAAAAGTTCATTGTGAATGAAAAGCTTCTAAGACAAATGCTTAGATACAACCCACAAAATGAAATCCTGTGTGCAGTATTGCCATGGATCTTGGCTTCCCCTGGCAGCTCAGCTGGTAAACAATTTGCCCACAGTGCAGGAGATCCTGATTTGATTCCTGGGTCAGGAAGATCCAGTGCGAAAAGGATAGGCAACCCACTCCAGTATTCCTGGGCTTCCCTGATGACTCAAACAGTAAAGAAACTGCTTGCAATATGAGAGACCTGAGTTTGATCCTTGGATTGGGAAGATCCGCTGGAGGAGGGCATGGCAACCTACTCCAGTGTTCTTTCCTGGAGAATGCCCATGGACAGAGGAGCCTAATGGGCTACAGTCCATGAGGTTTCAAAGAGTTGGACATGACTGAGTGACTAAGCACAACATATTGTCATGAGTCTGTACACATTTTAAAAGTATTCAAATATTCATATTTCACAATAAAGCCTTTTAAATTGTATTATTTCTCATATCATTTTCTTTCTAATTTTATTAAAAATTTAATTTTATTTTTGCAATTTAATATTTCATGGCAAAATTGCCTTATGGACACTCAGTTATGTAGCCAAAACGTTTGTTGTGAAATGCTTACAACAAAGTAAAGTCAAGTCACTCAGTCGTGTCCAACTCTTTGTGACCCCATGGACTGTAGCCTACCAGGCTCCTCCTTCCATTGGATTCTCCAGGCAAGAGTACTGGAGTGGGTTGCCATTTCCTTCTCCAGGGGATCTTCCTGACCCAGGAATCGAACCCAGGTATCCTGCTTTCCAGGCAGATGCTTTAACTTCTGAGCCACCAGCAAAGATATCTATGATAAAAGCAACCTTCAACAATAATACATAGAATCAGTAAACTACAGTCTTAGAGTAAGTGAAATCCAAAGTAATAGATGATCCCTGGGCAATAGTCAGAAGAATTAGCTGAAAGGGAGGCAGAACCAGGAGATTACTACACTGCTTCCTTAGCCCCAATATGCACAACACTTAAACTAAATAACAAATAATAACTGCACACTAAAGGAGCTAACTTCCTGGGGGATTTTACTGGAACATAGTCCACACAGAGTGAAAATAATCATATATGTCTAGTCTAGTCCTTGCTTTTCTCTGTTCAAAAACATTAAGCAACAATACATAGATACGCTTCTAAAAATATGTTCATCTAATATATTCTTGCTGTTATGATTGAGAATATGAGTGCCCATTGTGCAAAAATTATCACTACAATGTCTTACTATAGTTTACAAGATATCCATCTACTCCCTTTGAATTTCTGTCATAACTTGGTACTTATGTTCTCTAACTTTTAAATTGTGAAACATACTATAACACTAGAAAAAAAGCCCCTGGTGGCTCAGACGGTAAAGCCTCTGTCTATAATGTGGGAGACCTGGGTTCGATCCCTGGGTCAGTAAGATTCCCTGAAGAAGGAAATGGCAACCCACTCCAGCACTCTTGCCTAGAACATCCCATGATGGAGGAGTCTGGTGCAGGCTGCTGTCCATGGGGTGGCAAAGAGCTATAACACTTAACATTTTTTTTTCTGTTTTGGCAAGGGCAAATCAGTTTATGATCATAATGTAAGAACATAAATATAGTTAATTTGCAATAAATAGCTAACTGTTTCTCCAAGGTTATGTGAGCCATTTTTCTTAGTCACAACTACAGGCCATGGAAGTAGAAAGATCAGTCTAAGTGATACTAATTCCATGTGGATAAGCTTATATATAACCTCTTATTCCTCTACCATGGTCAATTTGATTATGATCTAATTAAATCAGAACAGAGAGTCAAAAGACAGAAGGAGAATGTCTTTCCTAAGTAGATCATGTTGTCTGCCTGATTCTTCAGAGCTGCTTACACAGTTGAGACTTGTGATATGATTTTGTGAGGATACAAATTCTGTCATTCTAGGTTTAGTCTGAAATATCTAACCATATATAGCTTCACCAAACATACTTAAAATTATTTTTCTAAGTTTTCTCATTCATTTCCCTGACCTTCCTGTTATTTCCTTAATCACTATATGAAAAATTGGGGTAGTTCTAAGCATCTGTCTTTCCTTACAGATAAAATATATCATGAGATTGATTATACTACTTGGAGTTCTATGTTTTGATATGAATATCTATTTTCACATTAATTTAAAGCCTTCCCTCTGTTGGGCTATAAGGCTGCAGCTGTTTATATCCAGCTAATATAAGACTATCCATGGGTACATAAAACAGACTTACCATAGAAAAGTCATACAAAATAATTACTTTTAAAATTGATGACCATACAAAATTATTTTAAGCAAGAGATAACAACATTCATATATATTTAGTAAGAAAATTCTAGTAAAAATATGAAAGGTAAGTTTAAAGGAAGATAATAAGCACTGTGTAATCATGTAGAATAATTACTAATCCAAATTGTTGTTCAGTCACTAAGTCGAGTCTGACTCTTTGTGACCCCATGAACTGCAGCATACCAGGCCTCCCTTTTTCCTTCACTATCTCCCTGAGTTTTCCCACACTTATGTCCATAGAGTCAGTGATGCCATTCATCCATCTCATCCTGTCACCCCCCTTCTCTTCTTGCCTTCAATCTTTCCCAGCATCAGAGTATTTTCCAATGAATTGGCTCTTCACATAAGGTGGACAAAGTATTGGAGCTTCAGCATCAGTCCTTCCAATGAATATTCAGAGTTGATTTCCTTTAGGATTGATTAATTTGATCTCCTTGCTATCCAAGTGACTGTCAAGAATTTGAAAGTATCGTTTCTGAGTGTTGCAGTGTTTCACAGTCATCCCTTTGCAGCATGGACTGCTCTGCTACTTTTCATTATACCCCAGCTGACAATACAAATGATGTGCCCGTGACTCCACCACTACTCTTCCACTCTCTATGACTCTACACCTAAAGCCAAACATTTGCTCTACTCCAAAATCTCTCCTAGGATATGGAGTCTGTGTCTTGTCCTCCTTCACTTTTTGCTGTCTGTCTACTATGGATTGGGGAGTTTCATCTGATAGATATTGTCAAGGTCATATTTTGGCTCTTGTTTTTTAGAAATAAGACTGTTCTAGTTCTACTAGTTACAAAAAATTCAACCTTCTGGATATGTTAGTCATTATAATATTTCAATTTACCCATTTACAGACCATTAAACTATATTGAATTTCTTTAAAAACAAGCCAGCAAAGAAGCCACTTGATTTTTCGTAAGAGATTATATTGATGGCATAGTGTATTAAAATTCACTTCAGTTCAGTAGCTCAGTTGTGTCCGACTCTTAGCGATCCCATGGATTGTAGCACACCAGGCCTCCCCGTCCATCAACAATTGCTGGAGTTTAGTCAAACTCATGTCCATTGAATAAGTGATGTTATTAAAATTAGTCATTAAAAATTGTGATTGTATGGTTCAAGAAAGCTATTAGATGATATTAAAATATTTAATGTCAAGCCTACCACATCCTTAACTGTACAAAAAGATCTTCATGACACAGATAACCACAATGGTGTGATCACACACCTAGAGCCATACTCATGGAATGCAAAGTCAAGTGGGCCTTAGGATGCATCATATAAGCAAAGCTAGTGGAGGTGATGGAATTCCAGTTGAGCTATTTCAAATCCTAAAAGATGATATGTGAAAGTGCTGTACTCAATATGTCAGCAAATTTAGAAAACTGAGCAGTGGCCACAGTACTGGAAAAGGTCAGTTTTCATTCCAATCCCTAAGAAAGGCAATGCCAAAGAATGTTCAAACTGTTACACAATTGCACTCATCTCACACACTAGCAAAGTAATGCTCAAAATTCTCCAAGCCAGGCTTCAACAATACGTGAACTGTGAACTTTCAGATGTTCAAGCTGGTTTTAGAAAAGGCAGAGGACCCAGAGATCAAATTGCCAATATCTGCTGGATCATCAAAAAAGCAAGAAAGTTCCAGAAAAACATCTACTTCTGCTTTGTTGACTATGCCAATATGTTTGACTGTGTTAATCACAACAAACTATGGAAAATTCCAGAGATGGGAATATCAGACCACCTTACATATCTCTTAAGAAATCTGTATGCAGGTCAAGAAGCAACAGTTAGAACTGGGCATAGAACAACATACTGGCTCCAAATTGGGAAAGGAGTACGTCAAGGCTGTATATTGTCACAATACTTATTAACTTATATGCAGAATACATCATGCAAAATGCTGGGTGGATGAAGCACAAGCTAGAATGAAGATTTCCAGGAGAAATATTAATAACTTTAGATATGCAGATGACACAACCCTTATGGCAGAAAGTGAAGAGGAACTAAAAAGGCTCTTGATGAAAGTGAAAGAGAGTGAAAAAGTTGACTTAAAGCTCAACATTCAGAAAACGAAGATCATGGCATCTGGTCCCATCACTTCATGGGAAATAGATGGGGAAACAGTGGAAATAGTGTCAGACTTTGTTTTTGGAGCTCCAAAATCACTGCAGATGGTGATTTCAGCCATGAAATTTAAAGATTCTTACTCCTTGGAAGGAAAGTTATGACCAACCTAGATAGCATATTCAAAAGCAGAGACATTACTTTGCCAACAAAGGTCCATCTAGTCAAGGCTATGGTTTTTCCAGTAGTCATGTATAGATGTGAGAGTTGGACTGTGAAGACAGCTGAGCATTGAAGAATTGATGCTTTTGAACTGTAGTGTTGGAGAAGACTTTTGAGAGTCCCTTGGACTGCAAGGAGATCCAACCAGTCCATCTCAAAGGAAATCAGTCCTGGGTGTTCATTGGAAGGACTGATGCTGAAGCTGAAACTCCAATACTTTGGCTACTTCATGTGAAGAGTTGACTCATCGGAAAAGACCATTATGCTGGGAGGGATTTGGGGGCAGGAGGAGAAGGGGACGACAGAGGATGAGATGGCTGGATGGCATCACTGACTCGATGGATATGAGCTTGAGTGAACTACAGGAGTCGGTGATGGACAAGGAGGCCTGGCGTGCTGCAGTTCATGGAGTCGCAAAGAGTTGGACACGGCTGAGTGATTGAACTGACTGAATGAAATAGCTTTAATGACCATCATCAAGGGACTCTTTTTAAATACATGTGACAGAGAAAGGAATGAAGTACTTCAAAGTTGTATGATTCTGGCTGGTTCATAAAAGCTTTTGTCAACAGATATAAGAAATCCATCAAAGAGAAACAAAAAATGACAAAATAATGGGCTTACCCTACAGAGCAAGGAGCAATAGCTATTTCTGTGTTGAATGCAATATAGCTGTATTGTATTATCTCCTGTCCATTTCAGTCAACTAGATAATTTTTAAAGTTAATGAACTTGTATATATATATGTATATATATATATATACACACACACACATACACATATACACAGAATGATAGAGAAAGGAAAGGTAATGATCAGCAGAAAATATTAGGAAGTTGAATATTTTAAATAGTGTAATGTTTCATTCAATCTTGTAGAATTTGAATTCCCAGTATAATAAAATGATAAATTAAATGGCTAATTAATGCAGTAGTAATGTTGTTGTTCATTTGCTCAGCTGTGTCCGACTCTTTATGACCCCATGGACTGCAGCACATCAGGTCTCCCTGTCTATCACCATCTCCCAGAGCTTGTTCAAATTCATGTCCACTGAGTCAGTGATGCCATCCAATCATCTTGTCCCCTGTCATTCCCTTTTCCTCCTGCCTTCAATTTTTCCCAGCATCAGGGTCTTTTCTAATTTATCAACTCCACATCAGGTGACCAAAGTATTGGAGCTTAAGCTTCAGCATCAGTCTTTCCAGTGAATATTCAGGATTGATTTCCTTTAGGATTGACTGCTTGGATCTCCTTGCCGTCTAAGGGACTCTCAATTGTCTTCTCCACAGCACAGTTTAAAAGCATCAATTCTTTGGCGTTCAGCCTTCTTTATGGTCCAACTCTCACATCCATACATGACTACTGGAAAAACCATAGCTTTGACTGGACAGAACTTTGTGGGCAAATTTATGTCTCAGCTTTTTAATACACTGTCTAGGTTTGGCATAGTTTTTCTTCTAAGGAGCAAGCATCTTTTAACTTTGTGGCTGCAATCACCATCTGCAGTGGTTTGGAGCCCAAGAAAATAGTCTGTCACTGTTTGCATTGTTTCCCCATCTACTTGCTATGAAGTGGTGGAACTGGATGCTATGAGCTTAGCTTTTTGAATGTTGAGTTTTAAACCCGATTTTTCACTCTCCTCTTTCATTTTCAGCAAGAGACTCTTCAGTTCCTCTTTACTATCTGCCATAAGGGTGGTGTCATCTGAGTACCTGAGGTTATTGATATTTCTCCCAGCAATCTTGATTCCAGCTTGTACTTCATCCAGCCTGGCATTTCACATGATATACTCTGCATAGAAGTTAAATAAGCAAGGTGACAATATACAGACTTGATGTACTCTTCTCAATTTTGAACCAGTCTATTGTTCCATGTCTGGTCCTAACTGTTGCTTCTTGACCTGCATACACATTTCTCAGGAGGCAGGTAAGGTGCCTGGTATTCCCATCTTTTGAAGAATTTTTCCCAGTTTGACTGTGTGATCCACACAGTCAAAGGCTTTGCCATAGTCAATAGAGCAGAAGTAAAGTTTCTCTGGACCTCTCTTGCTTTTTCTATGGTCCAGTGGAGGTGGGTAGTTTGATCTCTGTTTCCTCTACCTTTTCTAAACCCAGTTATATGGTAAAATAAAGATTTCTAATTTTTAATGAAATTAATATTTTAATTTTATTCATTTAGTTCAAAGATTAGCTATTATAATATATGAACATAGTCTATAATTTAATAACTGTCAATGAATTTCTCCTCCCTTAATTTTTTTTTCATCCTTACAAGTCTATTTGATAAAAATCAATGAAAAGAAATGTGACTCCTTGTGAAAAATTCTGGTTTATTTGAAGTGTTGGAAAATTGGAAAGTAATTTGGTATTAAAAAATTAATATGTTATCCATTGAGTAATATTGAGTTTATTTTTAAATATATTCAGAAATATAAGTCTTACACTGATACAATGTAGAGAGAATAGATCATATTTATTGAATCTAAGAATGTAGGATATTGAAAAATAATAAAATGATGTTTGTCCTATTTTCAGATACTTTCCTCTTATGGGGAAAAAAAGACACAAATAAGCAAACCATATAAACTTTCTCACCAATTTAAAGGGAATTAACTAGTCTTAATAGGGAAAATAATGCCCCATCCCAGAAAACAAAAATGAATTATGTGCAGTGAGAATTAAGTGCTCTTAAGGGTAATCCAAGGTATACCACTTGTAAGTGATACTATATTACCTCAGAAATATTTGTGTTTTTACTCATGTGTACCCAACTCTTTGTGACCCCATAGACTTTAAGGTCAAAAAATTAATGTGTATTTTTAAATTATCATTAATTTTTTACAATTATATCTGGAAAAATCAAGTAACATAGCATTCATTTCATTTCTCCTATTTCTATCCCAAAATCTCACCCTGTAATTAAATTTGTCTTAAGCATTAGAAGAAATTTATTTATTTTCTATAAGGAAGCCAATCATAGTGAAACATCTATATCTTTGTAACAGGACTGTTTAAATGTCTATATTAAATTTATGCATCAAATATTAAAAACAGATACCAAGATAGGAGAAATTTGAGAATGGTAAGGTAGGTCTATTTTATTAAAAGAAAAACTTAATGCATATTTATCAATTGTGATATTATTAAAAAGTTAAATAAAACCCTTTTGATAAGAGAAATTTGAAAATTAGTTGAATATATAAACTTTTTATGCTAAATATTGACATCATCTAAGCAGTATACTTTTTAGGGGCCTGAAACTCACACAAGCTTTTATAGATATCTGTGTGAAATGTTAGGGCTAGGCCCATAGATACAAATAAATTGCAACCCTTCACAGTCGTTCCTGGATCTATTGTCATTCTGTCTCATACACATTACCATCAATATGCAGGTAAAGCAGCTAGACAATTATCTTTCACTATCAACTTTTTTTAAGTCTATATACTTTTGTATTATTTGTCTTTTTACATGGATCATGAATCAGAGAAAACAGCATTTGGGGAAAATTTTAAGGAAACAGTAATTTTTCATAATTTAGCTCTCAACTCAGCAAAAGAATCACTTTGCAAAATTATTTTTTTCATTCTTTGCTTTTTTCTGTTTCCTTAAAGTGTGTGATTGTATGTAGGCCATGTGTGTGTGCTTACATGTGCCATGTTTCCAGAAGAGTGATTTTGGAGTTAGGCAACCATAGATTTGAATTATAGTTCTTCCATTTAACTGTACACTTGCAGCAAATGTTAATTTTCTAGACTTCTATGCTTTCATTTTATTTTTAATAATAAATAACTTCCCCATATGATTTTATTGTTAACAGATAGGTAGGTATGTAGATAGATGATAGAGCTGATAGATACATAGGTAGTGTCTAAAGTACTTGAGATTATTATCATATTAATACCAATTAATACAAAATTTTTCTTTCTCTAATATGCAAACCCAAATATATACTTCACAGTTCAGTCAAATATTATCTCCTCTCTATTTTTTTGGCCTTAACTTCCAAGTTATATTGTATATTTATTATATTGCTGATTTTGCTATTATACTACATATTGCTCTATATAATAGATATTAGCATTCATAATTCTAATCTCTATCCATCCTTCTGTTCTTAAGGACTGTGATCTTATTTATTCTTCATAGTAACCTCAGAAGTTAAAAAAATCACTGAATCTATATCAAAGTGGCCTTTAAAAATGTGAACTAAGAAAATATTTTTAATAAATTATTCATTTAGCAATTGATTATTACTTACAAGTGCAAGGCTATATAATTTAAAATGAAACAGCTGTACAAAGAGTTGTCAGAACCAGATTTAATCTCAGCCATATGACTAATTTTCTAGGTGACCTCTGGGGGTAATTTTCTTTCTATTAATTTATTAAAAGTAATGATGGATTAAATTATATCTAAATTCTTTTCAGCTATAATATCCTATAATTCTTTACTTTTAAGTGTCTTTATTAAAAGTAAACAACAATTTACCTGTCTGATAATAATTGAGAAATTTATATTAAAAAGGGGATGTGATATATCAGTGAATAACAAGCCAAAAATCTCAGTCACTCTAATGCTGTAATTCAGACTTTCTTTTAGTTTTACTTTTCTCTCAGCAAAAGAGCCCTTCTGTTGTAAGCAGAGAAGTTTCACTGTTGCCTAAGCATTAGGTATGATTTATTACACGAGCTGGTTCAGACTATTTTACAAGAATCCTCTGGTTAATGTTGCCAGTCAACATCTACAAGACTCAGTGACACTGTTATTAATCACTGAGAATCAAGGCAAGATATAAAGAAACCAAGAAAGAAAAAAGACTAGGTCTCTGAAAGGGAGAGTTCTTATCTTAGTCTAATTATAATGACCTTATTAAAAACTGAAGATTCAGAAATGGCATAGAAGAGAGATGAAATAAGGAAATAGAATATTCCATGCTTTAACAAGTTTGTGTTAGAATCCTAATCAATGACGTTTTCTCTGCATAGTTGATTACCTTGCTTCACTGTATCTTTTAAGGCTGGCATTTAAAGAGCATTTAGGGAATAGTTTCCATAAAATTAATGACTGACAATTGCTCTAATATAAAATTTGAATTCATTAGACTACATTTAGAACTAACTAAAACTAACCTGAATAATCTTTTGTTCAAAAGCAGAATTTGTGATAAGCATGGTTGTTTAATGAAAGTTTAGAATTGAAATGTAGTGATAGTTTCCTCAGAAATGGAGACTGACCAGAAATTGTTTATAATTGACTCAATCTCTCCTGTTGCTTGCCATCTGCACTGCATTTTTCCACTTCAAAGCCAAGCAGTTTCTATTTCTTGCTTTCATGGCAGAATATATCAGTAGTTCACTGAGGACCTTAAATTTATAGGAAAGAAAAACTGACCAACAAGGGGACCTGACTATCTCCTATGTCTCCAGTGTCCTATTTCATCATCCTATGGGATGGAACACATGGCTTGTTTAAAGTATTTATTACTAGTCTAATTAGTCATGTGAAATAGGACATGGGCACAACACTGGCTGTGAGGATCCAATGCTATGGAATAGATAGCAAGATGCCTAAGAATTGATGCTTTTGAACTGTGGTTCTGGAGAATACTCTTGAGAGTAACTTGGACCACAAGGAGATCAAACCAATCAATCCTAAAGGAAATCAGAACTGAATATTCATTGGAAGGATTGATGCTGAAACTCCAATACTTTGGCCACCTGATGCGAAGAGCTGACTCTGGAAAAGACCCTGATGCTGGGAAAGATTGAAGGTACGAGGAGAAGGGAATGACAGCAGATGAGATGGTTGGATGGTATCATCAAATTGATGGGCATGAGTTTGAGCAAGCTCTGGGAGTTAGTGATGGACAGGGAAGCCTAGTGTGTTACAGTCCATGGGGCCACAAAGAGTTAGACACGACTGAGCAACTGAACTGAACTGAACTGAGTGAGATGCAGTTTCAATCAATCAGTCATTCAATCAATTTAATTTAAATAAAAATGAAGATAATGTTTCAAAGGCTGAAAAGATGCCTAAATCTACTGTAGAAAGTTTAGAATCTTAAATCTTTATGTCAAATCTTTCACCATTTACTGAGTATTCTTTGAGAAGAGAGTTTGCACTCAAGATACAGGACTAAAAAGTTTTAACAAGTTATTGACCAGAGACACATTATTACATTCTTTGTTACCTGAATATTGTTGACCAGAGATGTATCAATATTCCCTTACATAACAAGTCACCAACCACAGGCATCAGTTTCTGAAATCCTTTCTCCCCATCAATGAGGTGTTAAAAATTATTTTGTCCAAAGCCTTTTTCTCCCTCATGCAAAGTTTAGAAAGGAACTAGTCCATTCCCCCTGTTCAAAGTTTTCTTGGCTATAAAAGTTATATACATTACACTCTTTTTAAAACACTATTTAAGCTTATGAAAGTGAAAGTGAAAGTGAAGTCGTGTCCGACTCTTTGCCACTTGTGGACTATAGCCCACCAGGCTCCTCTGTCCATGGGATTCTCCAGGCAAGAATACTGAAGTGGGTTGCCATTTCCTTCTCCAGGGGATCTTCCCGACTCAGGGATCGATCCCGGGTCTCCGGCGTTGCAGGCAGATGCTTTAACCACTGAGCCATTGTGCATTATATATTATTTTGTAATCTGCAAGATATCGTATACTCCATTTACAATTAAGGGGTATACACACTCATTTCAAAAGTACATATGTGGGGCCCTAAATGGGAAACCTCAGAGGAAAGAAAAAAAGAGGGGGCCAGTCTGACAGTTGGAAGCCGCTGGAAACTAAGATGTTGCCTGGCAGAAGTGATAGGGGCGGGGTCTATGTTTGTTAAAGCTTTTGATTGGCTCTCTTGATTTCCATGCAAATGAGGATTTGACCTTTAACATGATTGGTGCTACTGAAGGCACATAATGACTTGACCTTTAATGTGATTGGTGCAACTATGGAAAGTCCCTCCTAAGACCACCTCCTGCTTGCCTATATAAGCTGGGTGTTTGCAGCAATAAAGTGGAACCGCTTTGACGGAACCCCTGTCGCGTCTGATTGTCTCTCGCTGGCCCAGGGGCTGGGTTGGCAGACAGCAGGCTCACCTCTCCTCGGGAACCCTCGGCTTTGCTGAGGGAAGTTCCACTGCCTCCACTCTTTCTGCAGAGCGCCCCCAGCATACATAGAAGATTTTAGCACATCCTGTTACTAATCATTGAAACATTATTGATTCATTCATATATTTACTGAATGTTTAGTATTTAATATGCTCTATTTCCCAGCCCTCTGGCTTCTCCTCAATTAACTATACTTTAAAATGTAAAAGATCATTACATTTTCCAGGCTTGAGTTATGTAACAGTGAGTGTCTGAAAAGACTTTGCTGCTGCTGTTACTGCTAAGTCGCTCCAGTCGTGTCCGACTCTGTGCAACCCCATAGATGGCAGCCCATCAGGCTCCCCATCTCTGGGATTCTCCAGGAAAGAGCACAGGAGTGGGTTGCCATTTCCCTCTCCAATTGATGAAAGTAAAAAGTGAAAGTGAAGTCGCTAAGTCATGCCTGACTCTTAGCGACCCCAGGGACTGCAGCCTACCAGGCTCCTCCATCCATGGGATTCTCCAGGCAAGAGTACTGGAGTGGGTTGTCATTGCCTTCTCTGAAAAGACTTTAGGAAACCTTTAATAATTTTATTCACATTCTTAGTGCGACAAGTTTAGCTGAGGCAAAGAGAATGGCTAGTGTAGAGCAATAGAGTGCATATTTGTTCAGATGTAAGCATTCCTAAACCTCAGTTCTTAGGGAAAAATATCTTTTTTCAACATGCTGAAATTGTCTCAAGATAAAAAGCTTGAAATCAACTTGTAATATTGGCATTGAGTCTAAACTTATATTTCTGATGCCAAGCCTATCATACCACATTCTATAATGTGAGCTTGTCACAATCAAGACCGTATACCTCTAGGCTTTTGAGAAATAATTCTTGTTTGAAAAAAAGACTCTCAGAAACATTTTCTGTCCTTTCCAACATTTTGTGATTGATTTCTTTTGGAATTATAGACTGTTTTTGCCTATAAATGTGTTTTATTTGATGCTAACTTTTTTCATATCTTGGATAATGACTTTAAATTTTATCACACACTCTTTAACATAGCACAAAATTATGAACGATTCAAAAACACTAAATATTCATGTACTATAATTTTCATGGCTATATATTATTTCATAATAAAGCTGTACCATAATTTAGTATCCTTATTCCCATTCATTGTATATTATTTTGTTTCAACTTTTGCATTTTAAAGTAATGGTATATGTCACATTTTAAAATCATATAATTATCATGTGTAAATTTACATAAAGATATTTTCTATTAATTTAATTAATTGCTCATGTCATATGTAGCAGCCATTGCCTTTTATTTTAGAAACCACTGCACCCCTTTATTATTCCCTACCTTTT
Organism: Nanger dama; assembly: GCA_917880005.1. Taxonomy (NCBI): domain Eukaryota; kingdom Metazoa; phylum Chordata; class Mammalia; order Artiodactyla; family Bovidae; genus Nanger; species Nanger dama. The sequence goes on along the minus strand of CAKJTW010000025.1, from coordinate 18,659,035 downwards.
TATTCCTGCAAAAATCACACAATTCACATTGTCATGTATTTAATGTGTATCTTTACAGTTAATTATCTTATATGTATATATATATAAACACACACACAGATATATATATGTGTATATATATATATATACACACATATGCACATATATATATATATAAGTATATATATATTTATGCATGCTTAAAACAAACCATTGCTTTGTGTTTTTGTAGTTAAAACAATATGCCATTTTCCTTTTAAAATTATTTAGAGCTATATATCCACAGTTTTTATATACAATGAAGTATAGTTTATTCATTTATTTTTAATTATTGCATAGTGTTAATTCTGTATTGATATGCATTTAGTTTACTAAGAAGTTTCATTACTTATAACAATACTGCAGTAATCATTCTTTTATATAATTGCTTTTTAAATTAAAACAAAATATTCAATTGCATGTACTTTGAAGTGGAAATGATTATTCTTTCACATTATCAGTTTTACTGGGTGCTGTCAGATTGCTGGCTAACATGGCTAACAAGATTAAAGAGTCCATCTTAAAGGTAAGAGTTATATTTTCTCCTTCTCACTAAAGAAAGAATTTTATTATTTTCATTTTCTCCCATTTGAAGTTTAGAAATATAATTTGTTATTTAAATGTGCAATTTTATGTTTACTGTTGATACTGATATTTTTTCCATGCTTTCATTGGTTATTTTAAACTCCTCTTTTCTGAATTGCCTGGTCATATACTTTGTCCATTGTTTCAATGTATGATTTATTATTTTAAAAATCAGTACAAGTTCATTATACATTCTTAAACTAGACCTTTTTGCATATATAAATAGTTTTTAATTGAACATTATAAGAAATATTTTACTTATATCTTTTATGCTTGATTATGTAGATTGAGAATGTGATAAACTAGCCATTCATTCATTGATGGATGCTTAGGTTGTTTCCATGTTTTTGCAATTGTAAATAATGCTGGTATGAAAACTGGGGTGGATATATCTTTTCTAATTAGTGTTTTTAGGGTTATTTGGACATTTATCCAGAAGTGGAATTGCTAGGTCATATGGTAGTTCTATTTTTACTCTTTGAGAAACTTCCATACAGTTTTCCATAATGGCTGTATCAATTTACATTCCTACCAGCAGTGGTTAAGGGTTTCCCTTCTCTAAAATGTACTTTTGACTTATATATATGTTTTATATAATGCATTAATGCACCTTACCCTATTGGTTTATCCTAAGATCCTGTGTTGTGTTTGGCTGAATATATATAGTGACTGTAATTAACATATGAAAACCTTACAATTAATTAAAATGCCAAGGGAAACCCACGTGGAAAGAAAGGACTTTAAAGATATTTCACAAATAAAAAGCTTCAATTGAGTAAGAAGAGCATCTTAAAATGAAATAAAATAATAAATATAAGGAGAGACAATAGTATTATTTTTTTTTACTCAAATTCTTTTAAAAAGAGCTATAATATAACAAAATGCAGTACTTAGAATTCATCGTGAGAATACAGTGGGTTGCTGCTTTTGTAAATAGAAAGAATGCCGATATTTCTACAGAGATGATTTCTGGATTGAAATGAAAGAAAGTCCCTAATAAGCATTTATTTTGATGTGAGAATTGTAGGATATCAGTAGTTTTATTTGGCAAAAACAAACTCAGAATAACAAATATTTATTGTTATTGAATCAATACTATTTAAGATTTCAATCAATATTTCAAAAAAAATTTAGGTATATAATGGTTCTTATTTATCTAATTGGTAAATTATAGTAATAGTCACAAGTCCAACACATTCTATTTCTTAAATATTTTATCCTTTTACTTTGTCTTTGTTATATTATATGCTCACTCATAACAAAATTAGCATAGTCTTTTATACTATTGTATTTTTATGTGTAGTTCTATATCCTTCTGGGCAATCTATTCTAATACTTTTTTCTCATATCAGAGAGAAAATATTCTTTCTAACATTTAATTTTTAAAGTCATTCTAATAATTTTAATTTTTTTCTTAATCATACCTAACATTATCCACTGATCTCTATATTCTTCTTTGTAAAAATGTAATCTGAAGTTTTACATGGATACATGACTTCCCAAGTAGATATTATATTCCCCAAACCCGTTTAAAGTTTGCGTAATTATTACAGGACACTATAAGATAGTAAAAATGATAAGTATTAATTATATATTGTGATCCCTTAACAAATAGGTATGCATTCCCTACCTGTGGATTCCTCTACCCTATCTGCTGTCTATTTATGATGAAATTTTGAGTAACAAACTAAATCTGAAGCAAGCAGAAATAAGCAATTTTTAAAAAACAGAATGTTAGCTGTGGGTTTGTCATATATAGCTTTTATTATGTTGAGGTATGTTCCTTCTATTCCTGCTTTCTGGAGAGTTTTTATCGTAAATGGATGTTGAATTTTGTCAAAGGCTTTTTCTGCATCTATTGAGATAATCATATGATTTTTATTTCTCAGTCTGTTAATGTGATGAATTACATTGATTGACTTGCGGATATTGAAGAATCCTTGCATCCCTGGGATAAAGCCCTCTTGGTCATGGTGTATGATCTTTTTAATGTGTTGCTGGATTCTGATTGCTAGGATTTTGTTGAGGATTTTTGCATCTATGTTCATCAGTGTTATTGGCCTGTAGTTTTCTTTTTGTGGTGTCTTTGTCAGGTTTTGGTATTAGGGTGATGGTGGCCTCATAGAATAGGTTGGAAGTTTACTTTCCTCTGCAATTTTCTGGAATAGCTTCAGTAAGATAGGTGTTAGCTCTTCTCGAAATTTTTGGTAGAATTCAGCTGTGAAGCCATCTGGACCTGGGCTTTTGTTTGCTGGAAGATTTCTGATTACAGTTTCAATTTCCATGCTTGTGATGGGTCTGTTAAGATTATCTATTTCTTCCTGGTTCAGTTTTGGAAAATTGTACTTTTCTAAGAATTTGTCCACTTCTTCCAAGTTGTCCATTTTATTGGCATATAATTGCTGATAGTAGTCTCTTATGATTCTTTGTATTTCTGAGTTGTCTGTGGTGATCTCTCCATTTTCATTTCTAATTTTATTGATTTGATTTTTTTCTCTTTGTTTCTTGATGAGTCTGGCTAACGGTTTGTCAATTTTATTTATCCTTTCAAAGAACCAGCTTTTGGCTTTGTTGATTTTTGCTATGGTCTCTTTTGTTTCTTTTGCATTTATTTCTGCCCTAATTTTTAGGATTTCTTTCCTTCTACTAACTCTGGGGTTCTCTATTTCTTCCTTTTCTAGTTGCTTTAGGTGTAGAGTTAGGTTATTTATTTGGCTTTTTTCTTGTTTCTTGAGGTATGCCTGTATTGCTATGAACTTTCCTCTTAGCACCGTTTTTATAGTGTCCCACAGGTTCTGTGTTGTTGTGTTTTCATTTTCATTCGTTTCGATGCATATTTTGATTTCTTTTTGATTTCTTCTGTGATTTGTTGATTATTCAGAAGGGTGTTGTTCAGCCTCCAAATGTTGGAATTTTTAATAGTTTTTCTCCTATAATTGAGATCTAACCTTAGTGTATTATGGTCAGAGAAGATGCTTGGAATAATTTCGATTTTTTTGAATTTATCAAGGTTAGATTTATGACCCAGAATGTGATCTATCCTGGAAAAGGTTCTGTGTGCACTTGAGTAAAAGGTGAAATTCATGGTTTTGGGGTGAAATGTCCTATAGATATCAATTAGGTCTAACTGGTCTATTGTATCATTTAACGTTTGTGTTTCTTTGTTAATTTTCTGCTTAGTTGATCTGTCCATAGGTGTGAGTGGGGTATTAAGGTCTCCCACTATTATTGTGTTATTATTATTAATTTCCCCTTTCATGCCTGTTAGCAATTGTCTTACATATTGTGGTGTTCCTATGTTGGGTGCATATATATTTATTGAAACCATTTCCCCTATAGTCAGGAACAAGACAAGGGTGTCCACTTTCACCACTACTCTTCAACACCGTACTGGAAGTTTTGGCCACAGCAATCAGAGCAGAAAAAGAAATACAAGGAATCCAAATTGGAAAAGAAGAAGTAAAACTCTCACTGTTTGCAAATGACATGATCCTCTACATAGAAAATCCTAAAGACTCGACCAGAAAACTACTAGAGCTAATCAATGAATATAGTAAAGTTGCAGGATATAAAATCAACACTCAGAAATCCCCTGCATTCCTATACACTAATAATGAGAAAGTAGAAAAAGAAGTTAAGGAGACAATTCCATTCACCATTGCAACGAAAAGAATAAAATACTTAGGAATATTCCTACCTAAAGAAACTAAAGACCTATATATCAAAAACTATAAAACACTGATGAAAGAAATCAAAGAGGACACTAATAGATGGAGAAATATACCATGCTCATGGGTCAGAAGAGTCAATATAGTGAAAATGAGTATACTACTTAAAGCAATCTACAGATTCAATGCAATTCCCATCAAACTACCAGCAGTACTTTTCACAGAACTAGATCAAATAATCTCAAGATTTGTATGGAAATACAAAAAACCTCGAATAGCCAAAGCAATCTTGAGAAAGAAGAATGGAACTGGAGGAATCAACTTGCCTGACTTCAGGCTCTACTACAAAGCCACAGTCATTAAGACAGTATGGTACTGGCACAAAGACAGAAATATAGATCAGTGGAACAAAATAGAAAGCCCTGAGATTAACCCACACACCTATGGACACCTTATCTTTGACAAAGGAGGCAAGAATATACAATGGAGTAAAGACAGTCTCTTTAACAGGTGGTGCTGGGAAAACTGGTCAACCACTTGTAAAAGAATGAAACTAGACCCCTTTCTAACACCATACACAAAAATAAACTCAAAATGGATTAAAGATCTAAATGTAAGATCAGAAACTATAAAACTCCTAGAGGAGAACATAGGCAAAACCCTCTCCGACATAAATCACAGCAGGATCCTCTATGATCCAACTCCCAGTATACTGGAAATAAAAGCAAAGATAAACAAATGGGATCTAATTAAAATTAAAAGCTTCTGCACAACAAAGGAAACTATAAGCAAGGTGAAAAGACAGCCTTCTGAATGGGAGAAAACAATAGCAAATGAAACAACTTACAAACAACTAATCTCAAAGATATATAAGCAACTTATGCAGCTCAACTCCAGAAAAATAAATGATCCAATAAAAAAATGGGCCAAAGAACTAAATAGGCATTTCTCCAAAGAAGACATATGGATGGCTAACAGACACATGAAAAGATGTTCAACATCACTCATTATCAGAGAAATGCAAATCAAGACCGCAATGAGGTACGGTTTCACACCAGTCAGAATGGCTGCGATCCAAAAGTCTACAAGCAATAAATGCTGGAGAGGGTGTGGAGAAAAAGGGAACCCTCTTACACTGCTGGTGGGAATGCAAACCAGTACAGCCGTATGGAAAACAGTGTGGAGATTCCTTAAAAAATTGCAAATAGAACTGCCTTATGACCCAGCAATCCCACTGCTGGGCATACACACCGAGGAAACCAGAAGTGAAAGAGACACATGTACCCCAATGTTCATTGCAGCTCTGTTTATAATAGCCAGGACATGGAAGCAACCTAAATGTCCATCAGAAGATGATTGGATAAGAAAGCAGTGGTACATATACACAATGGAATACTACTCAGCTCTTAAAAAGAATGAATTTGACTCAGTTCTAATGAGATGGATGAAACTGGAGCTGATTATAGAGAGTGAAGTAAGCCAGAAAGAAAAACACCAATACAGTATACTGACACATATATATGGAATTTAGAAGACAGTAATGATGACCCTATATGTGAGACAACAAAGAGACACAGAGGTATAGAGTGGACTTTTGGACTCTGAGGGAGAGGGAGGTGGGATGATTTGGGAGAATGGCAATGAAACATGTATATTTTCTCATAAGAAACGAAGCACCAATCTATGTTCAATGTAGGATGCAGGATGCATGGGGCTGATGCACAGGATGATTCAAGTAGAGGATGTGGGGTGGGAGGGTGGGAGGGGGCTTCGGCATTGGGAGATAGTGTTCACCTATGGCTGATTCGGAGTCAATGTATGGCAAAACAAATACAGTATTGTAATTTAAAAAATAAATAAATTTAATGATTTAAAAAATAAATAAATAAAATAAAAAATAAATTACAGATTCAATCCCCCCCAAAAAAAGAAAAAAAGAGAAAAAAGAATATTCAAATTATGAGAATTAAAAATGAAAGAAGAGAAATTGGTGTCCTTATAGAAAAAAACTTAAATATCATAAGGAAATATACTATGATTGATTGTATTCTCAGAAATTAGTCAGTTTAGTTGAAATGGACAAATTCATAGAAAGACAAATTCATAGAAAGCCTTAAACCTGATTTAAGGCTGAGTGCCAAAGAATTGATGCTTTTGAACTATGGTGTTGGAAAAGACTCTTGAGAATCCCTTGGACTGCAAGGAGATCCAACCAACCCATCCTAAAGGAAATCAGTCCTGAATATTCATTGGAAGGACTATTGCTGAAGCTGAAACTCCAATACTTTGGCCACCTGATGCAAAGAACTGACTCATTTGAAAAGACCCTGATGCCGGGAATGATTGAAGGCAGGAGGAGAAGGGAACAATAGAAGATGAGATGGTTGGATAGCATCACCTACTCAATGGACATGAGTTTGAGTAAGCTCCAGGAGTTGGTGATGGGACAGGGAAGCCTGGCATACTGCAGTCCATGAGGTCACAAAGAGTCGGTCACTACTGAGCGACAGAACTGAACTGAAGGAATATGCAATCTGAATGAACCTATAACAAGATATGGAATTAGCATTCAAAAACCTATGTGGTGCATGTTCAGTCGTGTCTGACTTTTTGCAACCCCATGGACTGTAGCCTGCTATACTCCTCTGTACACGGAATTTTGCAGGCAAGTATACTGGGGTGGGTTGACATTTCCTTTTCCAAGGGGTCTTCCCACTCAGGGATAGAACTTGTGTCTCTTGAGTCTCTAGCATTGTTAGACTGATTCTTTACCACTGTACTGGCTGGGAAATCAAAACTACCCATACAATAAAAGCTCAGGCCCAGATGGCTTTATTGCTGATTTCTACTAAACATTTGAAAAATATAACTTCTTTATAAATAGTTCAAATAATAAAAAGAAGAGCACAAATTTATTCTTTGAGGCCAACATTAACCTGATACTGAAAACAAAGTACAAAAAAGATAACTACAGACAAATATCTCATGAATGTAAATGCAATGTTTTTAAAATATGCTTAAACTCTGAAGACTATAAAACATTTTTGAAGATATTAAAGACCTAAATTGAAAGACACTCCATGTTCATGAATCAGAAGACTTAATGTTGTTAAGATGAAAATACTCCTGAAATTGATCTACAGATTCAACATACCTCCTATCAAAATCTTATTATATTGCCAAAATCTCAGTGCAGAAATCAAGCCTAAACCTCAAATTGAAAATGCAAGCAATCAAGAAGAGCCAAAACAATACTGAAAAGCATGAAGTTGCAGGACTGACATATGATAATTTCAAAACTTAGTACAAAGCAATAATCAAGACTCTAGTACAGACCTAAGGTCAAATAGAAAATTATTTATAAATAGAAAGTTATTAAGAATCCAGCAGTAAACCCTCACATTCATGATAAATTTACTTTGTCAAGGTTTCTAGAAAATGTATTAAGAAAAGAAATATTTTCAACAGATGATTCTAGGATAAATGTATATTCATGAGAAAATGAATACAGTAGGACTTTTCCCTCATATTATTCACAGAAATAAATTCAAAGAAATCATAGGCCTAATGGCCTAAATTTAAGAACTAACCTATAAAGCTGTTAGAAGAAAATATATGCATAACTCTTTAAAATCTTCAGTTAGGCAAAGCCTTTTAGATATGATACAAAGCAACAAAAGAAAAATAGTGAGCTGAATATTATCACAGAGAGTAAACAATCCACAAAATGGGAGAAAATAATTTATCTTATAATAGCCTTGTCTCCAGAATAAGAATTCTTATAAATCAGTAAAATAAGGTAACCCAATTAAACAATTAGCAAAGGATCTCAATAGTTAGTTTTCCAGAAAAGATATGTAAACAACCAATAAGTATATGAAAAGATCCTTAACATCATTAGCTACCAGGTAAATGAAAATCAAGACCATAGAGACATACTATTATACTTTATACTCACTATAATCAAAAAGATAATTACAAGTATGAACAATGTTATAGACAAACTGGAACTCTCATACATTGTAAATGGTACAACCACTTTGGAAAACTGTTGGTTTCCTACTAATGTCATTTTTACCAATAAAGACATGAAGTACTGACACAGCTGCAACATGGATAAACTTAAAATAAGGTATAAGAAATTAGTCACAAAATACCACATAGTGAATTACCCTATTTATGTGAAGTGCCCAGGGGATATATTGTAGTTGCCTAGGACTGGAGAACTAAGAGGAAATGAGAACTGGCTACAATAGGGTTAATTTTTAGTGTGATGAAAATTGATTGTGGTAATGTTTTCACACCTCTGTGCATTTACTAAAAACCAATGAATTGTATGCTTGAAATGGATGACTTGACTGTGAATTTTATCTCAATAAGTGCTATTTAAAAATAAATGCATGAAAGATACTGAGAATGCATAAGTATCTGAGAATTAGATACTGAGAATGCACAAGAATGAGTTGTTGTTAAACCTTTTAAGTTAGGCATTTTCCTTCCACATGGCTCATCCATGGAAAAATAGCTTCTCTGGGGTAAATATTGGAAAGTAAAACTGAAAATGGCGGGATGGGGGTAGTCTATGGATGACTTTGAATACCAGGGCAAGTAGTTTAAAAGTAATCATGCAGGAAATAAAGAGCCATTAAAGATGCTTGACTTGGGAAATGACAAAATTAGAGCGATATCTCTGATATATGTAAGTATCAGTAAGTAAGTGAGGAGGCACTAAAAAAAGATCGTGTTCTGGGAAAGTGACAAATAGGTTGTGAGAGAAAAGAGTAAGTAATTCCAGTGGAGTTTTAAGGTATTTGATATAAAATGGATTATTTAAATAAAGAAATAGGAATTGCAGCTTGAAGTGGATCAGCAATAAATTTGGTTTGGATTATACTGAGCTGAGACATTGGTGGAAAATTGAGATGAAAATATAAAGCAATTATTTTATAATGTGACCTAAAAGTTTGGGAGAAATGACATTTTTCAGATAACAAAATTGTTCCTGAGTATGCTAATTAACTTAGAATGACACAGTTTTTATTCCCTATGCTTCTCTAAACTATTGACTCTTAATACTTGATAAAAAGAGACTTTGAGATCATGCTGATAATGTGAAAACTAAATGAAGAAAGCCTTAGTTCATATGACGGGGAGGGAGGTGGGAGGAGGGTTCAGGATGGGGAACACGTGCATACCCATGCGAATTCATGTTGATATATGGCAAAACCAATACAATATTGTAAAGTAATTAGCCTCCAATTAAAATAAATAAATCTATAATAAAAATAAATAAATAAAAGGCATCTCTTTTTTTGTATTGTGCCAGGATGCATGACTTGGCAAAGACGTTTTAGCACTCACACCTTTCCGCAGTTGGGCTACTTTGAGCAGCATCTGTATGACAATACTCAAGGTTTCTGAGCGATATAATATCTAACATAGTTTTTCTAGGTTTTACTTTAAAAAGTAAATTAAAACTATGTACACAAAGGGTGATATTTAAATTTGATCCATGAATAAACAACTCCACTCTAAATATCATTGACAATGCACAGTAAAATTGCTATATGTGTGCCTCATTGCACTAGAATCCCATCCTGAGATTTTACTATCCGTTAAATCACTAGAAGCTCCTTGGTAGTGCTCTTGGTTTTTATTAAAGGGTTACACTTCACATTACCACCTTGAATATTCCGTCTCACACATCACTAACTCACAGATAATCAGGGCTGGACTCCTGAGGCTTATTGTACTTTGATTATAAGACTAGTTTAATTGCACGTTGACTGATGCAAACTACCTTCTTTACTGAAAATCTATTTCATTGCATTGTTTTCCCCTCACAAGCTTTATAATTTTCATATATGACATCACTCTTATGATAACTATATTTTATATTAGAATAAAGAAAAGAATAATAAACTATGCTCAGACTACATAAGTTGGAAACAAGCTGGTTACATTTTACTAAGATTTACTTAGGAACATTTCTGGTTGATGATCTTTGGGACTTCAAACTGTTGGTAGTGTCTAAGTAACAAATTATGTATTGTTAAATAGTTAGTTATAAAATTCCAGCAGAAAATGTGTTTACCTGGATTTAAAAAGTAATTCAACTGCAATTTAATTTGTTTTGCTGCCTATTCAGATATTTTTCCGCAGTATTACTAATATTATGAAAAAACTTAAGGGGCTTTTTACATATCTAATATATATGTAGCTATCATGATTTTATTTTTAAAAAACCTTAATTTACCTGTAATAGAGTTATATGTGGCAAGGAAAGCCTAAAGTGTTTGCTGTCTAGCTTCTTTCCTTTTATTTTAAATATTTTAAGTCTTATTCTTCAGAGTGTCTGATACCAAATTATCTCTATGATTTATGGGAAATGAATTACAACTTCATGTTTTTCTCTGTTGCATTCCTTTAGATAAAATTTCTGATATACATCAAGCTAGATATAATGACTCTAAATATTGATATGAGAGGGTAAAGATATAAGATCAAAAGATAATGTAAATGAAGTTAAAGAACCTGCTAAACACAGGGAAGAGGAGTATTCCATGCACAAAACTGCTTATGAATGCATACAAAATTACAGAATTCCAGCAAGTCACCACAAATGTAGCAAAGAATGTAGTAATGGATTAATATTGTACATATGCAGTTTCCACGAGTAGAAAAGTAAATTTTGATTGAACACATAAAACATTCCTCTATACCACTAGTAATAAGAGGAAACCTAGTTGAACCAACAATGCAGTATCATTATATGAATCTTATTGTCAGAAAGTTTAACAGTCAGAAAGTTTGATAGTATCATGTTTTGTCAAAATGTAAATAAGCTGAAATTTAGCTAAAGGTCATATGCAAAGATTGCAACACCTTAAAGAATAGTCTAAGACCCTGTTCTTTTTCTAAATATACTGATATTCTCTATCCAAATTAACTTTTATATTTTGATACTAGAAATTTATATAAGCATGCCCACATAGGTATGGTCTCTATCAGGAAAAATTTAGAAGCAATGTAAATATGTATAGTAGGAAAATGAATTAATATATTGCTTTATATGCATGGAAAATATAGTGTTGAAAGTAAAATGAATAAGTTATATCAAAATTTAAGAGTATAAATAGAAATTTCGCTGGTGATCCAGTGGTTAACAATGTACCTTTCAATGCAGGAGGCGGGATTATGATCACTGGTCATGGATCCATATGCCTCACAGACAAAAAAACTCAAAGCATAAAGCAGAAGCAATGTTGTAATAAATTCAATGAAGACTTTAAAAATGGTCCAAATTAAAAAAGAATAAAAGTGTAAATACATCTATAAAAGTGTTGAGTGAGAATAGCAAGTTACACATCACTCTCGCCATCTAGATATACTAAACTTTAGGACAAATAGTATGACCAAATAGGTCTTGAGACCATCTTTCTTGAGGAGAGGATAAGGTTATATTCTTCAACATGATTTACATGCTAACTACTTCCTCCATCAGATCTAAAGTAATGCCATACATTTGTAGTCTGGTGTCTAGTTTTTGAAGAAAATCAAGTAATGAAGAAACTTTACTCTTCTGAGAATTAAGACATCTTTTGTGTACCACTACCTAATTCCTAGTAATTTCTTTGAGGGAAAAATAGTATCTAACCTATACTTAGAAGAGATAAATGAAGAGTATTTGTCAAATACTTGTACTAAGGTAAACAAACCATAAATGTGACTGTCATACAGAATCATAAAATCTTTTTACGTTTTCATACACAGTGAATCTCTAATAAGATTTTATTACCAGTTAGTAAAAATACCATGAAGAACATATAAAATTCTGTTAATCTATTTACTGACCCACAGTTTTGGCTTTCTTGCTGAAGGCAACTACTCCCAAGGTCCCACACTCTTAAATGTCATCAGAAATTCATCATAGCTTTACAAGTACAAAAATGATCTATAATTTTAAGTATCAAGAGAGAAACATCTGCTCTAATTAAAAGAACATAAAATACAGCTTTTTTTTTTTTAACTGTGTGAGCAAACTGAACTTAATGCTATTTGATAATAACTAAAGTATGTAGGCAGCCCTAACTTGCAAAAGGACTCTGCAGCAAAATTTCTAAGATACTTAATGAACTTAAAATCTCTTTATCAATAGAAACTATATCTTAAAAGAAGATTTTGTTTGCAGATGATTTATAAAGAGTAATTTAACCAATAAATTCCTGAAATTAAACTTTACTGTCTCATTTATATTTCTCTGTAGAAATGGCTGATTTTCTTTCCCTTCCCCCTATTTTTCCATTTCTGCTAAATGCCCCTAGTCCACAATCTAAAAAAAAATAAAAATGAATTAAGAGTAAGTTTACAGATACCAAGAAATTCCTCATTGTGGCTTATGAATCTGTATATTCTTCTGATATCTTCTTCATACCTCTCTGGAATGATATCCTACATCCATTCATAATCTACATAGGCTTCAGTTCAGTTCAGTTGCTCAGTCGTGTCCGACTCTTTGCAACCCCATGAGTCGCAGCATGCCAGGCCGCCTTTCCAGTTCATTCAAACTCACTTCCATCGATTTGGTGATGCCATCTAGCCATCTCATCCTCTGTCGTCCCCTTCTCCTCCTGCCCCCAATCCCTCCCAGCATCACAGTCTTTTCCTATGAGTCAACTCTTCGCATGAGGTGGCCAAAGTACTGGAGTTTCAGCTTTAGCATCATTCCTTCCAAAGAACACCCAGGGCTGATCTCCTTTAGAATAGACCAGTCGGATCTCCTTGCAGTCCAAGGGACTCTCAAGAGTCTTCTCCAACACCACAGTTCAAAAGCATCAATTCTTCGGTGCTCAGCTTTCTTCACTGTCCAACTAGCATCAATACATGACCACTGGAAAAACCATAGCCTTGACTACTGATAAAAAATAAGCCTTAGTCCAGGTAAGATGCACTGTGACCTTTATCATTTGAGTTCTCAACATCATGCTATGCATCTGGGGCAACATACTTGAGGTTTGAAATTTAAACCATATTAAATAGTATTAAAGAAGTCAATATGATTAAGAAATGTTTCTTTCAGAATATTATCTTATTATATCTGGAGAAACACTGCAGTTATTTCATATTTCACTCCATCAATTTTGAACCATATCATTGCCTAGACCAATTCACTGAATTGACATGCTCTTCTTCATAAAGTTGGGGCAAAATTTTCACATGACCTTGTAAGAATATGCTTTTAACCACCTATACATAGCAAGCTGTATTGGGTTGGATGACGTGCTCAGCACAGTGTTCACTCTGAGATCACCAAAATAGTAATTTTTTAAAGAGGTATGTTTAAACATTGTCCCTATATTTTATTATGTCTCATTTAATCCCCACAAAAATGTAATAAATCCTATAATTAGGTCATTTTGTAAGTAAAACTAAAATTCAAAGTGGTTAACTAATCAACCAAGATCACTTGAAAAGTTATGTGACAAGGCTGGAATTTGAAGCAAATGTGGACGACTCCAGAACATGATTTCTTTATTATTAAGCTATAATATTTTATTTATAAAAGCTACAATGACTGATAAAAATGTCTAAAAATTAATTTTCCCCCAGAAAGGGGGAAAGGCTGTTCATAACAGCCTTGTTTAAAATTCTATAAATACTGAAGCTACTAGTAATTAATTTCACCTAGGCATTTAAGAAATTTACTCTTTATACTATCTGAATAATTTGCTGATTTTTAAAAATGCACCTTTCCTTTGAAAAAGTCTTAGCTGAAAATTTTCTGATACAGAAGCTTTCTTGAATTGAAAGTATTCTAATTTTCTAATGCCATTTTATTATACAAATATCCTTTATTTCTATATTCTGTGATATGCTCAGTACCTGGGAGGAGATCTGGCACATAAAATATACCAATAAATATTTGAAGAATAAAAATTCATATAAGAACCCCTATCATTTGTACATTTAATTACAGCTTTCTGAAGCCTGTCATTTAACTCAACTGGAACTAGTTACTTGCATTTCATGGAGGCACAGGTTTAACTCTGTTTTCTCTCACATCAGATCTTCTATTTTTACTTACTTCTATTTTTACTTGACTTGTCTATCTTTTTCAGTTTGAAGTCCTTTTTCTTCCTGTATGAGAGAAAAACAAAATATGACATATTAGATACTAAGAAAATCATGAAAATAAGTGGCAGAGGAGCAGAGAGGTAGGGAAGAAAGAATAATAGAAAGATAAAGGACTGAGAAAGAAAGAGAAGGTATCCAGTGAGGGCAGAATGAAATGGGGTTTGTTTTGGATTTAATACTTTTTTTCATAATATTGAGTTCATCATTTGCTGTGTGGCCTTGATTTTGCCAAAGTTTTAAAGGTTAAAATAATGGCAGCTTCACTTATTTTACCCGTTTGTTCTTAGAATCTCAGAAAGTCAAAGCCAACTGTGAATTGTGACATGGATTACAAATGTAAAGCATGCACAGTGATCTTATTGTGTTAGATTGGCTGAGTTTGAATTATAGCTTTTCCACTTTATAGAATGCTTTACTTACCTTTACCTGTTACCTACATTTTAGAAAGACAGAGAAAATTGTAAAGGTTAAATAGGAAAATACATATGAAGTGTTCTTAAAGAGCTCTGCATATGTTGAGTGATGCTGAAAGTATACTTAGTCATGTGGTCTAACTTGATTTACTCTACCTATATGTGAGCATGCATGTAGTCAGAGTTCTTAATATTTTATGTTAAGCAACATAGCAAAACAAACAAATAAAAATCCTTATATAGAGTAAGTAATGAACTTTTCTTGAAGGGATTTCTAGTCTCTCCCATTCTATTGTGTTCCTCTATTTCTCTGCACTGATGAAAGAGGAAGGCTTTCTTGTCTCTCCTTGCTATTCTTTGGAACTCTGCATTCAATGGGTATATTTTTCCTTTGCTCCTTTGTTTATTGCTTCTCTTCTTTTCATAGCTATTTGTAAGGCCTCCTCAGATAGCCATTTTGCTTTTTTGTATTTCTTTTTCTTGGGGATGGTCTTGCTCCCTCTCTCCTGTACAATGTCATGAACCTCTGCCCATAGTTCATCAGACACTCTTTCTATCAGATCTAGTTCCTTAAATCTATTCCTCACTTCTACTATATAATTGTTAGGGATTTGATTTAGATCATATCTGGATGGTCTAGTGGTTTTCCCTACTTTCTTCAATTTAAGTCTGAATTTGGCAATAAGGAGTTCATGATCTGATCCACAGTCAGCTCCCAGTCTTATTTTTGCTGACTGTATAGAGCTTCTCCATCTGTGGCTGCAAAGAATACACTCAGTCTGATATAGGTGTTGGCCATCTGGTGATATCCATGTGTAGTCTTCTCTTGTGGTTATATCAATAACCTCAGATATGAAGATGATACTACCCTTGTGGCAGAAAGTTAAGAAGAACTAAAGAGCCTCTTGATGAAAGTGAAAGAGGAGAGTAAAAAAGTTGGCTTAAAGCTCAACATTCAGAAAACAAAGATCATGGCATCCAGTCCCATCACTTCATGACAAATGGAGAAATAGTGACAAACTTTATTTTGGGGAGGCTCCAAAAATCACTGCAGATGGTGACTGCAGCCATGAAATTAAAAGACGCTTACTCCCTGGAAGAAAATTTATGACCAACCTAGACAGAATATTGAAAATCAGAGACTACTTTGTCAACAAAAGCCCATCTAGTCAAGGCTATAGTTTGTCCAATAGCCATGTTCAGATGTGAAAGTTGGACTATAAAGAAAGCTGAGCACCATAGAATTGATGCTTTTAAACTGTGGTGTTTTTCCAGGAGTCGTGTACCAATGTGAGAGTTTAACCATAAAGAAATCTAAGTGCCAAAGAATTGATGCTTTCAAACTTTGGTACTGGAGAAGACTCTTGAGAGTCCCTTGGACTGCAAGAAGATCCAACCAGTTCATCCTAAAGGAAATCAATCCTGAGTGTTCATTGGAAGGACTGATGTTGAAGCTGAAACTCCAATATTGTGGCCACCTGATGGATGAGAAGAGCCAACTTATTTGAAAAGACTCTGATGCTGGGAAAGATTGAAGATGGGAGGAAAAGGGGATAGCAGAGGATGAGATTGTTGGATGGCATCACCAACTTGATGGACGTGAGTTTTGTAAACTCCGGGAGTCTGTGATGCACAGTGAGGCCTGGCGTGCTGCAGTCCATGGGGATCACAAAGAGCCAGACACGACTGAGCGACTGGACTGAACTGAACCAAATGAACTTTTATTCTTCAAAAATTGTACCAACAATAAGAAATATTTTACACTGCAGTTTGAACATTGTTCTATTAAAGGGAGATAGGAGGGGTTTTTTTAATATTTGGACAAACATCAAAAAATATTATTTTCACTATAAAGTGTGGTGTTACTTTCTACTGTTGCCTTGTGCAAAGCAAGATTCCTAAAATGATAGAACATTATATGAGGAAATTAAAATATAAGGAGGGTTAAAATTATATAAATTTAATATTTCGATTATTTTAAATTAAGAAATTCATCTTTTTCCCCTTAAATATCTTTACTTCATTCCTCCAAATTATGTATTTGAAATGACTAGCGTATACATCAATGTGGCTAATTTAATACTGTATTTCTGTATAAGGCAGTTGACGTCTCTGAGTTCCACAGATTCATATTGTACTGCTCAGCCTCATAGTTATCTCAGGAGCATATTTGGCTGGTCAAAACATGAACTGAATATAATTATGTGACCCAGTTAGCACAAGGTCTTTCTTTCATCAAGTAAAATCAAGCTATGCATATAAATGGCAGAATGAGTGAATAGTACCATGTGTTTTGGTCAATAAAGTCCACAATTTAAGAGATTTTAGAAGTCTTCAAGCTATATAAAGGCAAACACTAAGTAAAAACTAATTTAAAAATCATAGAATGTCAGAATTAGAAGAAACAGAGAGGTCAAGTGCTATAGTTAACAGCTAATGTTCGTTCCTCTTTAGACATCAAAGTATGATTTTTGCTTGATTATGGTAGTTTTCTTTTTGTAAAACCTGAATTATAAAGTTATTATGGAAAGAACCCTAAATACAATCAATCTCTAACAATCTTCATTAACAGAAATAACTAAATATGGAAATATTCTGTTCACAAAAGTTCTGCTGATTGTGTGCTTGGATTCATTTAAATTCAACATGCTTTGATTTTCATGATGTTGATTAAAAAGATTAGTGCTTTCAATATCTCAATGGAAAACTCTTTGTACTTCAATTTAAATTGAGTAGAAAATCTCAAAATTGATATCACATTTTAATAAATTCACTTTATCATATGTGCAGCTATATTTAGATCCATTCAAAAATATATCACTGAGACTCTGATATATTCCAGATATTGGGTTTCCTGGTGAGGGATGGAAATTGTGATAGAACACAAATCAGACTTTAAAGAAGTTCCAAGTGCATTATATGATATGGAGTGTGCTTAGTCATTCAGTTGTGTCCGACTCTTTGTGACCTCATGGACTGTAGCCCACCAGCCTCCTCTGTCCATGGGAATTCTCCAAGCAAGAATACCGGCATGGGTCAAAATGCCTTTCTCCAGAGGATCTTCCCAACAAGGTTTCTAGCATTTCAGGCAAATTCTTTACTGTCTGAGCCACCAGGAAGTCCATATGATATGAAGATACAGAATAATAAGCACAGTACTTATGCTCTGTTACTCATCCCTTGTTTTCTAAGAGATAATAGAGGGGAAATTCAAAAGTGATGGAAAAGCACTGTATCCAAAGATGACATTCATATTATTTTGAATACCTACCAGCAGGATTTCAAGTATAGGAAATAAACTAAAGAAATGAAGGAGGGAAAGTACACTTGCAAAGAAATTTGATCCTTCTGGCACTAATGAGAGACATACCATGATGAAAATATAAGCAAAATGAGGACTATCTCGTGATAATTTTATTTTTTATGTCTTTACACAGAATAGTCATCATATAGGCAAAAAATAGATGAGGCAGCATCCTTTAAAATGTGGACGTACTCTAAGAAACATGGAATATTATATGCATTGTGCCATTGTGCACTGTGCTCAGTCATGTCCAACTCTTTGCTGCACCATGGCCTGTATCGCACCAGGCTCCCTGCACATAGAAATTTCCAGCAAAAGTACTGGAGCAGGGTGCAATTTCCTACATCAGGATATCTTTCCAATCGAGGCATCAAATGCATATCTTTGTGTATTTCATTTAACATTTTCCATCACTATAAATTTCCATGGGTTTATTGTGCCTACTTCTTTAGTGTTTTACTGGCAATGTGTTTCAAGTTTCAAGTAATGCATTTTTGCCAGTTTCTCTTTAGCCACATTTTTAGCTTTCTGTATTAATTATATTATATCCAGAAAACCAATACTTAATGACTTACATATAAAATATGAATAGTATTTATCATTAGTGTAAAAGTAACATTGCATAAATTTTCTATTTAAACCCAACTTTACATAATAGTAGCTTAGGCCTTATAACATGTGTATACTTTTTGGTATTCATCTTGTCAACATTTGCCCAATATTTTATGGTTAACCAAGTACTGTCATTCTGTCATTTAATTGTAAATATCTTGAATATAAAACTGAAGTAAGTACAGGTTTTGGAATTACAATTATTTTGTTCTTGTGTAGGCAAGTTTTGTCTGATTCATTTGCAGTCCTATGGACTATAGCCTACAAGTCTCCTCTGTCAATGGAATTTCCCAAGCGAGCATACTTGAGTAGATTGCCCTTTGCTTCTTCAGGGGCTCTTCCTGGCCTAGGGATTGAACCTGCATCTCCTGCACCGGCAGACCAATTCTTTCCCACCGAGCCACCAGGGAAGGCCGGGATTACTTAAACTTTGTGTTTTCCAGTACTTCTAGTTCAGCAGTTTTATATAGCAAATTTCTTGGAGCTTAACTTTCCTTACTTGCAAAAGGGGTATAATTTCATCTCAATAATTGAATTGTTTGAAGGTATATATGGTGACACAAGTTATAAAAATATAATGTGTGCTAATTAAAATCTCTTGTTGTTAACATTTTTGTCCCTGAAAATATTTTTTCTATTTTACACTTGATTATTGATTTTTATGTTCAATATACTTTGTTTAATTCCATGTATTTCAATATGTGCAATATCTATGTTGTGTTTTTGAATTTTGGCCCAGTTCAGTGGCTCAGTTGTGTCCGACTCTTTGTGACTCCATGGACTGCAGCACACCAGTTCCCTGTCTTTTCCTACTCCCGGAGCTTGCTCAAACTCATGTCCATCGAGTTGGTAATACCATCCAATCATCTCATCCTCTGTAATCCCCTTCTCCTCCCATCTTCAGTCTTTCCCAGCATCAAGGTCTTTTCAAATGAATCAGTTCTTTGCATCAGGTGGCCAAAGTGTTGGAGTTTCAGCTTCAGCATCAGTCCTTCCAATGAATATTCAGGACTGATTCCTTTAGGATTTTGACTGGTTGGATCTCCTTGCAATCCAGGGGACTCTCAAGAGTCTTCTCCAACACTACAGTTCAAAAGCATCAGTTCCTCAGTGCACAGTTTTCTTTATAGCCCAACTCTCACATCTGTACGTGACTACTGGAAAAAACATAGCTTTGGCTAGACAGACTTTGTTGGCAAAATAATGTCTCTGATTTTTAATATGCTGTCTTGGTTGGTCACAGCTTCTCTTCCAAGGAGCAAGCTTTTTTTTTTTTTTTTTTAATTCCATGGCTGCAGTCATCATCTGCAGTGATTTTGGACCTCAAGAAAAGAAAGTCTGTCACTGTTTCAAAGGTTTCCCAACTATTTGCCATGAAGTGATGGCATCAGTTGCCATGATCTTAGTTTTCTGAATGTTGAGTTTTAAGCCAACTTTTTCACTCTCTTCTTTCACTTTCAGCAAGAGGCTCTTTAGTTCCTCTTGGCTTTCTGCCAGAAGAGTGGTGTCATTTGTATATATGAGATTATTGATATTTCTTTCAGCAGCCTTGATTCCCACTTGTGCTTCATCCAGCCCCAAATTTAGCATGATGTATTCTGCATGTAAGTTAAATAAGCAGGTGACAATATACAGGTTTGCCATACTCCTTTCCCAATTTGAAACCAATCTGTTGTTTTATGTTCGGTTCTAACTGTTGTTTCTTGACCTGCATACACATTTCTCAGGAGGCAGATAAGATGGTCTGGTGTTCTCATCTCTTGAAGAATTTTCCACAGTTGTTGTAATCCACACATTCAAAGGCTTTGGCATATTCAATAAAGCAAAAGCAGATGTTTTTCTGGAACTCTCTTATTTTTTTGATGATCCAGCAGATGTTGGTAATTTTATTTCTGGTTTCTCTGCCTTTTCTAAGCCAAGCTTGGACTTCTGGAAGTTCATGGTTCATGTACTGTTAAAGTCTGGCTTGGAGAATTTTGAGTTAGTTTTTAGTTATATTAGTTGGCTTAATTAGTTTTAATGTTATATGCAATTATTTTTCCTACTAACAAATAGTAACAAACTTTAAAAAATGCATTTAAATTTTCATTATGACAGTTGTATTTATTATACATAATGTAGCAATGAGATATTAATATAAGAAATATAGCATTATTTTCTTACCTCTTACTGTTTCTTATATTCTTTATTCTATCATTCTACTGATAAATCTTATCAAACTATTTGCTAAATTATTATTTTATTTTTAATAATAATTTTTATTCAATGACTTATAAAGTATATTATTATTACTTAGGCAGTTTAAATTATTTA
Source organism: Nanger dama (assembly GCA_917880005.1). Lineage (NCBI taxonomy): Eukaryota > Metazoa > Chordata > Mammalia > Artiodactyla > Bovidae > Nanger > Nanger dama. The sequence goes on along the minus strand of CAKJTW010000025.1, from coordinate 18,637,988 downwards.
ATTGTCCATTGTCTAGCCATTTCAATGTTTTTCCAGTCTCTGTTTCTTCAAATTGGTTTAAAGTTTGGTTGGTCAAAGAGTATCTAAGAGTAGGTGTTATTTTAGGTGCTTCCCTTGTGCCTCAGATAGTAAAGAATCCACCTGCAGTGGAGGAGACTCGAGTTCAATCCCTTGGTTGGGAAGATACCCTGGAGAAGGGGATGTTTACCCATTCCAGTATTTTTCCCTGGAGAATTCCATGGACAGAAGAGCCTGGTAGGCTACAGTTTATGTGATCACAAAGAGTCGGACACAGCTAAGTGACTAACATTTGGCATTGTGGTTTTAAACTTTTCTGAACCCCTGAGTAGGTAACATTTTTCTGATTACTTTGCAGAGAAGTGGACAATTGAGTATAAAATTCAAAATTCTACCTGCTTCCCACAGGCTTTGTTTCTTTTTGTTCTTTCAAAATACAATATTTGTCTTTAGAACAAACCAGCTTTACTTCCTTTGGGATTTTATTTTATCTTTTATAATGTTTTTAACAAAGATTTTGCTTTTTTTTTTTAATTTTGATGTATTCAGGAATTTCTTTTAATTTTGTTAGATAATTTTCTAAATATTATAAATTTCTTCCCCTTCCCCTTTCCCTCTCCCTGTTTACCATCACTCTATTAGCATGTTAGATATGGACAAATTTTAAAAATCTTTCTTCTCCTTCACCAATTCCATTTTTCTTAAATATCTACCAACTCCTTACAGTCTTTTTTTAATTTTTTCATTTTATTTGGGCATCATGTTTTTCACCTTCCGTCATCTCAGTATTTCTTCACAGTGTTTGTTTAACTTTGTAAACACATATACAATATCCACTAGAGTCCTCTTGAGAATAAAATTAGAATACTCCTGTTCTTAAGTTTTTGTGGAGTATAACATATAAATAGAGAGCATACAAATCAAAAGTGTGCAGTATGATGCATTGCCTTCTAATGAACACACATATATAACCACTACCCAACAAAAGAGAAAGCTTCTAGGTCATTTCTGTCCATACCCAATCACTATGCTTAACTTATTCCACAAAACTGGTTTATCTGCTGAATTCTGACTGATGGAGTAGTTTTGCCTGGTTTGTTTGTGTTTTAATGAAATCATGTGGTGTGTACTGTGGTGTGTCTGGCTTCTTTCCCTTATACAAGATTCATCTACATTAATGTATTTGGCTGTGATTTGTCCATTTCTATTATATTTTACTTGTGAATAGAACACACTTCATTTATGCATTCTCTGTTAGACATTTAAATTGTGATTATTTCTTGGATATTTACACTAACACTGTTATTAACACATATACATTCCCCTTAGATATATGCCTAGGAATGGAAATGATAGTAAAAAGATATATATAAGTTTCACTTTAGCAGAGAGTGCTAAAGTAGTTTTCCAATACAGCTAGGGAATTTTATGATTAATGGGAATATTAGGTACCTAATATGGTCATGTATGGATGTAAGAGTTGGACTATGAAGAAAGGTGAGCACCAAAGAATTTATGCTTTTGAACTGTGGTGTTGGAAAAGACTCTTGAGAGTCCCTTGGACTGCAAGGAGATCCGACCAGTCCATCCTAAAAGAGATGAATCTTGGGTGTTCATTGGAAAGACTGGTGCTAAAGCTGAAACTCCAGTACTTTGGCTACCTCGTGCGAAAAGCTGACTCATTGGGAAAGACTTTGATGCTGAGAGGGATTGGGGACAGGAGGAGAAGGGGACAACGGAGGATGAGATGGCTGGATGGCATCACTGACTCAATGGACGTGAGTTTGAGTGAATTCTGGGAGCTGGTGATGGACAGGGAGGCCTGGCGTGCTGCAATTCATGGGGTCGCAAAGAGTCAAACATGACTGAGTGACTGAACTGGGCTGAACTTAACTGAAAGGCCAAAAAAATAGTATTTTAGAGACAAGCACAGTTTTCTACATGAGATTATTAAGATCTCAATTAGGGTAATATTCATGAAGAAGATATAAGCAGTATAAAAAGAGAAACTCAATGCTGCTGCTGCTGTTAACTCACTTCAGTCATGTCCGACTTTGTGCGACCCCACAGAGAGCAGCCCACCAGGCTCCTCCATCCCTGGGCTTCTCCAGGCAAGAACACTGGAGTGGGCTGCCATTTCCTTCTTCAATGCATGAAAGTGAAGTCGCTCAGTCGTGTTCAACTTTTTGTGACCCCATGGTCTGCAGCCTATCAGTCTGCAGGACTTTTCCAGGCAAGAGTACTAGAGTGAGGTGCCATCACCTTCTCTGGAAAGTCAGTGAATCCTATTTAATAACTGAATGAGGTTTAGTGAGAGGAAAAGTAATCTCAGATTCTGAGGTTGATGTCTGGATGAATGGCAAACTCACTGAGATCAGAAGCAGCTAACTATAGCATTACTCTTCATGCCTTAACATATTTTATAAATGAAGCAAACAAATAAACATCAACATAATAAAATCTTCACTTGGGAATATTAATAAACTATAAAACCATCATGATTTATATGTAAAATGGTACACACACACATACAAACACACCCCGTGTTATTATTATTATATTAGCCCAAAGTGTCTCCCCATGTGCACCTGCAGCAAATACAATTTTTTTTTTTTCTGAAATAAATGACCATTGGAGTCAGAGGACACTGAGAGTGAGAACTCACTTGTCAGAATCCACAACTTCATTGAAATGGAAGGAGATTATTAAGACACATGAAAAAAATATGCAAGTACCACCAGAAAACAAATAAGAAAACAAAAATATTGTATTCAACAGAATGCAGAGCCATCCTTCTTCTTACTTGGAGACAGAAAGATTTTTCAAACTGTATACTAACTCAATATTTCCTCTTCCAGAAGATGAAGATATGAGTAATAATATACAGGATGATATTTTTGGACATGTGTTTAAATTTTTTATAAGTTTGTGCTTATAATAAGACTAGATAAGGTGAATTTGGCTTTGCATTTGCTGTTTGTAATTTCATACACAGGGTATTTTTCTTGCCAATTTGCATATTTTGCCTTTTTATGCCAGTAATTTGTTTGCCAAAATGTTGTGTTAAACTAACTTCTATTATTGCCAGAAAACATAGAAACATAGTGGGACTTCCTTAATAGCTGGAAAGGATCTAGTTAATCACATGCATATGACAGCTGGAGGTTCATATCTTTGGGGGTGAAGTTGCGATTACACAAAGCAAATAGAAAACTTTTATCCAATGAGCTTCCTTAACTGAATTTCTAAAGTTTGCTAATCATATGTAAATGAGTTCCAATAGATGAGGAGATTTTAAGTGTCTACCTTATAGAATGCTTAAAAGATAATACTTTTTCACTGAAAAGCACACTAAATCATAAGCAAGGATTTTAAACCAAATGTTAAATTACAGTTTTTGATCAGAGATGGAATCTGTGAAGTACTCTTTATATATTGGGAATAAAAATTAAAAAATCATGAGCAGGAAGTCATTTCTTCCTAGAGATTTAAGAGTAGCTTTTAGCCTGTCAATCAGTCAAATATATTTCATGTGCCACAGTTCAGTTTAGAAAACATAGGCTCATACACATTACACTCATACAACATTACAGGTCTATGGAGTATGCTTGCTTTTCCCAATACACACAAGCATATTTATGGTAACTGTCATTTGGATTGATAAAGTGTGTGCAGAAGGGAAGAAAAGGGCATTCTTGCATAAAATATCAGAAGATGTCAGTAATTTGAGAACTAATGACTTAAAAGCTTAAGAAAATATGAAGAAAACAGAGCAGTGTTCTTGTACGATTTATTTGATTCTTATCTAATGACATGTGCTCAATAAATCTTCCTTCTTCCAGAATATGTGTGATGGTCCCCAGAAACTGTCCTAAGCTAAAGAGGTGGGTAAAAAAAAATGTGAAGCATGAAGTTTATTAGGATATACTATGAAGTTTATTAGGATATTAAATAGAGTTTATTTGCCTTATGATTATACAGTGAAAGTGAGAAATAGATTTAAGGGACTAGATCTGATAGAGAGAGTGCCTGATTAACTATGGACTGAGGTTCATGACATTGTACAGGAGACAAGGATCAAGACCATCCCCATGGAAAAGAAATGCGAAAAAGCAAAATGGCTGTCTGAGGAGGCCTTACAAATACCTGTGGAAAAAAATAGAGGCAAAGAGCAAAGGAGAAAAGGAAAGATATAAGCATCTGAATGCAGAGTTCCAAAGAACAGCAAGAAGAGATAAGAAAGCCTTCCTCAGTGATCAATGCAAAGAAACAGAGGAAAACAACAGAATGGGAAAGACTACAGATCTCTTCAAGAAAACTAGAGATACCAAGGCAACATTTCATGCAAAGATGGGCTCGATAAAGGAGAGAAACAGAATGAACATATCAGAAGCAGAAAACATTAAGAAGAGGTAGCAAAAATACACAGAACTGTACAAAAAGATTTTCACGATGCAGATAATCATGATAGGTGATCATTCACCTAGAGCCAGGTATCCTGGAATGTGAAGTCAAGTGGGCCTTAGAAAATATCACTATGAACAAAGCTAGTGGAGGTGATGGAATCCCAGTTGAGCTATGTAAAATCCTGAAATATGATGCTGTGAAAGTGCTGCACTCAACATGCCAGTGAAGTTGGAAAACTCAGCAGTGGCCACAGGACTGGAAAAGGTCAGTTCTCATTCCAGTCCCAAAGAGAGGCAATGCCAAAGAATGCTCAAACTACCACACAATTGCACTCACCTCACATGTTAGTAAAGTAATGCTCAAAATTCTCCAAGCTAGGCTTCAGCAATGTGTGAACCGTGAACTTCCAGATGTTCAAGCTGGTTTTAAAAAGGCAGAGGAACCAGAGATCAAATTGCCAACATCTGCTGGATCATTGAAAAAGCAAGAGAGTTCAAGGAAAAACATCTACTTCTGCTTTAGTGACTATGCCAAAGACTTTGACTGTGTGGATCACAATAAACTATGGAAAATTCTGAAAGAGATGGCAATACCAGGCCACCTGACCTGCCTCTTGAGATACCTGTATGCAGGTCAGGAAACAGTTAGAAGTGGACATGGAACAACAGACTGGTTCCAAATAGGAAAAGGAGTACATCAAGGCTGTATATTGTCACCCTGCTTATTTAACTTATATGCAGAGCACATCATGAGAAATGCTGGGCTGAAAGAAACACAAGCTGGAATCAAGATTGCCAGGAGAAATATCAATCACCTCAGATATGCAGATGACACGACCCTTATGGCAGAAAGTGAAGAGGAACTAAAAAGCCTCTTGATGAAACTGAAAGAAGAGAGCGAAAAAGTTGGCTTAAAGCTCAACATTCAGAAAACGAAGATCATGTCATTCGGTCCCATCACTTCATGGGATATAGATGGGGAAACAGTGGAAACTGTGTCAGACTTTATTTTGGGGAGGCTCCAAAATCACTGTGGATGGTGATTGCAGCCATGAAATTAAAAGACACTTACTCCTTGGAAGAAAAGTTATGACCAACCTAGATAGCATATTGAAAAGCTAGGCATGAATTTCCAACAAAAGCCTGTCTAGTCAAGGCTATGGTTTTTCCAGTGATCATGTATGGATACAAGAATTGGACTGTGAAGAAAGCTGAGTGCTGAAGAATTGATGTTTTTGAACTGTGGTGTTGGAGAAGACTCCTGAGAGTCCCTTGGACTGCAAGGAGATCCAACCAGTCCATTCTAAAGGAGATCAGCCCTGGGTGTTCTTTGGAAGGAATGAATCTAAAGCTGAAACTCCAGTACTTTGGCCACCTCATGTGAAGAGTTGACTCACTGGAAAATACTCTGATGCTGGGAGGGATTGGGGGCAGGAGGAGAAGGGGATGCCAGAGGGTGAGATGGCTGGATGACATCATGGACTCGATGGACGTGAGTCTGAGTGAACTCCGGGAGTTGGTGATGGACAGGGAGGCCTGGCGTGCTGCAATTCATGGAGTCGCAAAGAGTAAGACACGACTTAGCCTCTGAACTGAACTGAAGTGTAGAAGACTTTTGAAAGTCAAAAACTATGAAATAATACATTCCAGATCTACTGATTTACTGTTTTGACCATCTAGAAATAAATGTCCCAACATAGTTCAGTACATGAGTTTAAGAATAGTTTAATTTAGGAGCTAGACATTTGTAAATTTTTAACACATAAGTCATTGGAGAATAGTATGCAATGCTCTATTTTTAGATGTACAAATGACAAAATTTAAATTAAAAATCTGTGTCAAAGAATGTAATTTTTAAGTATAGTAATTATTACAGTGGAAATCTACATAGCTAAAAATTAACATTTTATTTTTGAAAATAATGAGAAATGCAAATACCAAGAGAAGAGATTAAAGAGTACATGAAAAGAGTACAAAATGGATACATTGTATGATACCATCTGCATAAAAACATTTTTAATATTTACATGTATTAGGGAAAATATTAAGAATTGAAAATATATTTCAACAGACATATTTTATTTAAATACTGTATACTTTTCCATATTGTTTTTGTTTTCAATTCAGAAAATTTAATGCTCTCAACATAAAATTATTATGTAGCTTGTTAATATAGATTTGGAAGATGTTTATATTTATAAAAATTGGAGCATGTTCAGTTCAGTTCAGTTCAGTCGCTCAGTCGTGTCCGACTTTTTGCGACCCCATGAATCGCAGCACGCCAGGCCTCCCTGTCCATCACCATCTCTCGGAGTTCACTCAGACTCACGTCCATCGAGTCTGTGATGTCATCCAGCCATCTCATCCTTGGTTGTCCCCTTCTCCTCCTGCCCCCAATCCCTCCCAGCATCAGAGTCTTTTCCAGTGAGTCAACTCTTCACATGAGGTGGCCAAAGTACTGGAGTTTCAGCTTTAGCATCATTCCTTCCAAAGAAATCCCAGGGTTGATCTCCTTCAGAAGGGACTGGTTGGATCTCCTTGCAGTCCAAGGGACTCTCAAGAGTCTTCTCCAACACCACAGTTCAAAAGCATCAATTCTTAGGCGCTCAGCCTTCTTCATAGTCCAACTCTCACATCCATACATGACCACAGGAAAAACCATAGCTAATTGAAAGTTAAAAAAAAAAAAAAAGTCCTTTGAGAAAATTTCAGGATATCACACAATATCCTTGCTGTTTTGATCTTTCAGTCGGTCTCTACAGGATGCACCGAGTGATGAAGAATTTTCTCCATGTGGACAGGCCACTTTCCTGTGTCTGGGCACAGTGCATAGTCTTATCAGCACTTTGGTACAAGATCAATGTGGATAGTAAAGCACATTGGAGCCTACTTTTGCCTGTTCACAAGTAAAACAAAATATGTTTAAAAATTAGGAAAGTGGTAGCCTTACTCTGTTTTTGAGGAGATACTACTGCTCTGGATTTTATAAACTGCTATAGTAATTGAAGCAGACATATTTTGAATTAACACATTTTTTAAATGAATAAAGTACCTATTTGATTATTTTTTGTACAGTTTGCTTATTTTTTTTTAAGAAGGGAAAGGAAGATAATTGTGTAGACTGAATTACATAAAACATTATTTTTTGCTATTTATTTAATTTAATCACAAGATTAAAGTTAAATTTGAAAGAGATTTGTCCTATTTTTTCCTCCCTGTATTCATAAAACCTCTTTGTATCATGAGAAAGAATTTTAAAATAATTTTCCTCCAAAGTTGTACATATTTTTTTCTAGATGTTCAGCTCATTTGGAACCTTATGAATCAGACGAACTATTTTTTTTCCTTATATGAGTAAGCAAAGAGAGTGAAAGTATCAGTAACAAGTATCAATGAAAATAACAAGTATCAATAACAGCCCAGGCACTGATCTAGTGGGTCTGTTGCTTAAAGGCTGAAAAAGTGCTAACATGAGCAAAGGTCATAATGAAAGTCTTTTTCGTTCACTTTACTTAACCAGTCTTGTACTTGCACAACAAAAGACCTAAAGCCATTTGGTAAATTCTAGACATGATCTGTCCTGAAAGAATAAGAATCTATCTCTAAAATCAGATGGATTTAGACAGATACTCAGTAGACACTAATGCTAGATACTGTATTAAGTGCTTTGCATAAAAACTCATTTAATTTTCCAAATGATCCTGGATATTGTAGTGCTACCCTCATTTTCTAGAAGAGAAAAGGAAGGCCTAAAATTTTTAATACATTTCCAAAAAATACACAGCCTATTTATTGCAGAATTAGGAATCTAACCTAGATTTATGTGAATCCGAAGTCTATGTTCTTAATTCACCATTTATACTACTAAACTAAGACCATATGGTAAATGTTATGAGCAAGTAGTCATTGTCTAGTAGAAAAACAATTAATAAAAATTTTCCTTGGAAATGCTTAATTGTTTAATATTATTTACATTGAGTTCATACATGCTAGATTAGTTTAAATGTGTTAGCATTCTATTTTTACCAATCTGATTAAAACTGAGCAACTCTATGGGAAAAGAATTACCTGCTCAAATACTGATTTAAAACATGTGAGATTTTGAAACAAAACATTGTTCTTTTAAAGCATTTAGTTTTGGAGTCATTTGTTACATAAAATTTAGTACTAGAAAAGGTTTGATGCTATTAAAAATACATATGTCTTTGACTTTGGCATCAAATTAAGGAAGAAGGAATCAAAGAGCCTTTATAAAACTATTATGTTAAAAATAGTGAAGGTTGTTTAACTGGAGGGTGGAGAAAACTGTACATTTGGTACTTTTACGGAACCAGTTTCTTTGCCCAGTCTACAGCAGGTCAAACACTAAGACCCTGAGATTCTCAGCTGAGAAAAGTTACATTCACAAGGCAACCAAGCAGAGAGACAGGAGAACAAATCTCAAGTCTGCCACCGCAAAGGCAAGGGGCTAGAGGTATTTACTGGTTGGTAGGGTCCTCTGAGGCATCAGGTGCCTGGGGAAAGTCAATTGAAGATTTTTTAAAAAGTGAGGTAATTGTGGTTTTGTGCAAGCACAAGGACACCAAATGCTCCTTAATGGGAGGTATGTTCATAAAATGGCTGTGTGAGCATGTTCTGAGGGTGGAGTTTTTGACTCTTTGAAGAAAAAAATGACACTGAGCAGACATCCAGCATCCCCAGTTAGAGAGTTGGTGGTATTGACCAGCCTTAACAAGCTTGAGCTCAAACTAGACACTGCTTACCCCAAGTTCCTGAAAAATAGGTTGAGCAAACATTATCTAGACTAGTGATGCTTGAAGAACTGTTAAAGTTTCTAAACAGTAAAAGCGAACTTGATCAGTGAATGCAGATTACACTTCATTATTAATCAAGTTGTAGTTTAATACATCTAACTGACAACTACCCTTAATTTCAATATCCTGGCAGAAGAGTTGATAACATTTTTGCCTGTACCATCAGGAAAATTAGAATGGTACTTACAATCTCAGATTTGGGTAAATAATTTTCTAACAAATTCTGAAATTTCCAACTGACCTCATCTTGCCTAAAATAAAATAAATAAAAATTAACTATAAATATGAATACATAAGAAAACATGAAATTAAAAAAATGGTATAATTCCAAAAACAGAAAGCTGACAAACAGTAAAGGAGTTTTATTAGCATTTACTAGAACGTGCAAGGACAGTTCATATATAAAGAGATTTTTGGCAATCTAGTCATCCATGGGCAGAAGCAGAGTCAAGAATCTGCTTGGATGCAAACATGTGCCATTTCTTATAAAAATGGAATAAGACTCAGATAGAAAGTTCCTCATCCAATTAAAATATATCTGAATACTCATGGTTATTAAATAAATTGCAAAGTTCAGTTTTATGTTAGTTTCATGTTATCACTTCTTTTCTGGAGAAGAGAATGATAACCCATTCCAGTATTCTTCCCTGGACAATTCCATGGACAGAGGATTTGATGGGCTACAGTCTATGAGGCTGTAAAGTCAAACATGACAGAGTGATTAACACTTTTATGATCACCTCTATTGGTCTATACCTAAAATATTTTTCTACACATAGTTGTTATAAATTACATGTACATTTTATATCTAAAACTTCTCTGAATTCTTGAAACTGACCATTTGTATAAACAAGCTAAAAGAAAAGAAAACATTTTCCTCTAACTTTTATATAATTTTAACCCAAAGTCTTATTTATTCAAGGATTCATGATTTATACAAGATTACACAAAGATGTGTTTGAAGTCTGAATTTACAACGGTCTCTTTCTCATTTGCCAGATAATTGACCTTGGCCCTAGCTTCATGTTTGGAGATTGATGTCAATAGAGAAATTAAATTAGTTTTGACTGTTTAATAATAAGTGTTACTAGAGTTGTGAGTGGAGGAGGAAATGGCAAGCCACTCCAGTATTCTTGCATGGAGAATCCCAGGGACAGAGGAGCCTGGTGGGCTCTATGGAGTCGCACAGAGTCGGACATGACTGACACGACTTAGGAGCAGCAGCAGCAGAGTTGTGAGGCTATATTGATATGACCACTCGTACACATTTTCCTGTGATAGAAAACATTTGTATTGCAGTCACATACATGGCTTAAAGCTCAACATTCAGAAAACGAAGATCATGGCATCTGGTCCCATCATTTCATGAGAAATAGATGGAGAAACAGTGGAAACAGTGTCAGACTGTATTTTTTGGGCTCCAAAATCGCTGCAGATGGTGACTGCAGCCATGAAATTAAAAGATGTTTACTCCTTGGAAGAAAAGTTATGACCAACCTAGATAGCATATTCAAAAGCAGAGACATTACTTTGCTGACTAAGGTCCATCTAGTCAAGGCTATGGTTTTTCCTGTGGTCATATATGGATGTGAGAGTTACACTGTGAAGAAGACTGAGCACCAAAGAATTGATGCTTTTGAGCTGTGGTGTTGGAGCAGACTCTTGAGAGTCTCTTGGACTGCAAGGAGATCCAACCAGTCCATTCTAAAGGAGATCAGCCCTGGGTGTTCTTTGGAAGGAATGATGTTAAAGCTGAAACTCTAGTACTTTGCGAAGAGTTGACTCACTGGAAAAGACTCTATGCTGGGAGGGATTAGGGGCAGGAGGAGAAGGGGATGCCAGAGGATGAGATGGCTGGATGGCATCACGGACTCGATGGATGTGAGTCTGAGTGAACTCTGAGAGATGGTGATGGACAGGGAGGCCTGACATGCTGCAATTCATGGGGTCGCAAAGAGTCAGACACGACTGAGCGACTGAACTGAACTGAACTGAACGTGGATGTGACATAATCAGTTTTATGTAGGATGCTCCTTTGTGTTCATTTCTGCTTCTCATATCCAGGTATTTTCTTCCAAGGTTTAAAACAGAAATCTCATGCTTATTTAAACCTGCCAGTTTCCAAAATAGTCTGAGAAAAATGTATCCTTAGCTCTCAACAAAAAATGATTATTTTAGAGATATAGACTGTATTCTTTTTCTGTTCTGATAATTATCTCTTTTTTATGTGCCTATCTCTTTACCATCATATATTTTCTTTAAGCGATTGCAGTTGTGACGTGTTTTTGCTTAAATATACAAATCGTTGCCTTCAGTCTTCTTTATGCCATCATCACAACAACCTTATTGGATAGACTGACAATTCTTCAGTTCGAGAAATGAAGTCATTCGTAGGTTAAGCAACATATTTAAATCCCTGTGGCTAATTATAGAAATAATTAATGTTGGTATTACCATGGTTTCATTTGGATGAAGAATAGGGGAAGAAAAATTAGAAAAACAAGTTGCTTGTTATGACCTTTTACTAACTGAGTAAGAGGCACAAATACAAGCAGAAAACAGGGAGCTCTTGGTGATGTGCTACTGAGATCTAAATGCAACCATAATTGTGCTCAAGGCCTAGCTGTTAAAACATTGCAGTCACTTGATCTTCTGGTATCTTGTCAGAGAGCTTTTCACTGTGAAGAAGTGTTGAAACAGCTGTGTGTATGTGTGTAATCTGTTAGTTTAGGGATAGGTTTTCTGCTGGCTAATACTAAGACCTGTTACAAAAAATTATTCTGTAAAAAATGGGTGAGTGAAAAACACACAAAAGGGAGAAATGGTGAATTCTTCCTATAGTCTATAAGTTCACATAAATCTGCTGCTGCTGCTGCTACTGCTGCTAAGTTTCATCAGTCATGTCTGATTCTGTGCGACCCCGTAGATGGCAGCCTACCAGGCTCTGCTGTCCCTAGGATTCTCCAGGCAAGAACACTGGAATGGTTTGCCATTTCCTTCTCCAGCGCATGAAAGTGAAAAGTGAAAGGGAAGTCACTGAGTCAACCCCATGGACTGAAGCCTACCAGGCTCCTCTGTCTATGGGATTTTCCAGGCAAGAGTACTGGAGTAGATTGCCATTGCCTTCTCTGCACATTAATCTAGGGACAGCTTTTATCACAGTTTCAATTTTTTATTATAAAACTTAATTGGGTGTGCATGTATGTGTGGTTGATTGGTTTGTTTTGAACTGATTTTTTCCAAAGAAACATATTCTTTAAATGACAACACCTTATAAGAAACAACAATAGCCAGTATTTTAGAAGAAAATCTTTAGTTTTTTAGGCTGTGGTACAATAAGAATAATCTGCCAGTATCAAATAAAATAAATTGCAGCTTTTCTGACCAGAAATCTGAAAAGTAAAACATGAGAAATCCAGAGAAGATCATGCTTAGTTGCATTTCCACATCAAAACCCTTTTGGAAGAGCTGATCAGCTGCAATTTTATTAGTATCATTAATAATCATGACATATCACAGAGGCTTTCAGCAATAGGCTAATCTCCTGGGTGGCTGAATACCTATATTTTTAGAAGACTGTGAATATTACTTAACCTAATGTACAGCCTGGTCTGCTCACAGTACAAAGGTTTGAGTGAATACCAAAGGAGAGCTAGCTGGCTGAATACCAGCCCCTTCCTGCCCGGAGGCAGAGAGGCAGGCTTGCGACAGCCAGAACCAGAAGGCAAAGGGCTGCTGCAATCTCAGTCCCAGAGACAGCATTTCCACCAAACTGTGAGCAGGCTCCCAGCTGCTAACCACATTTTCCTGAGATCCTGGATGGCTGACATCTTCCAGGAAGGTCGCAGCCTGAGATCAGCTCTCCAGAGACATATGGCAAACCTGAGAAGGTGCTCTCATGGAGAACCTGGGAAACTGAGCTGCTGGGAACAGGGAGGTGATTAAGATGCATGGCTCACCTGGGATGGTGTACTTGCCAAGTACTTGGTCACCTGAGCTGCTCAGACCTGGGAAGAGGAAAAATGCACATCCAACCCACAGAGACAGAGGTAGAACTATGTCTGAGTATCTCCTGTGGAGGTAGGCATCAGCAGTGGCCTGCTGCAGGATCAGTGGCTCTGGGTGCAGCAGACATGGATATGGCATTAGCCCTCTTGGAGGAGGTCGCCATTAACCCCATCATAGAGCCACCAGAACTTACACAGGATTGGAGAAGCAGAATCTTGGAGGGCTCAAAGAAAACCTTGTATGCACCAGGACCCAGGAGAAAGGAGCAGTCACCCCACAAGTAACTGATGCAGACATGCTCATGAGTGTGGCCCAGACATACCCATGAGTGTCCAGGAGTTTCCAACAGAGGTGTGGATAAGCAGTGACCTGCTAAGGGCTGGGAACACTGAATGCAGCAGTGTATCATGGGACCTTTGGAAGAGGGATAGTATGGGGAGGGAGATGGAAGGGGGTTCAGGATTGGGAACACATGCACACCTGTGGCAGATTCATATTGGCAAAACCAATAAAATATTGTAAAGTAAAAAATAAATAAATAAACAAATAATAAAATAAAATTTTAAAAAATGAAGGAGGTCTCAAATATCTTCATTACCTCCACCATAGTTTGACGTCAGGTCAAGCAACAGAGAGGGAACACAATTCTTCCCATCAACAGAAATTTGGATTAAAGATTTACTGAACATGGGTGGGTACATCAGAACAAGACTTGATTTTGTCAAGAAAACCACAGTCACAGGAAACTAACCAGACTGATCACATGGACCACAGCCTTGTCTAGCTCAATGAAACTATGAGCCATGACTTGTAAGGCTTCCCAAGATGGATGGGTCATGACAGAGAGTTCTGACAAAACGTGGTCCACTAGAAAAGGGAATGGCAAACAATTTCACCATCCTCACCTTGAGAAAACTATGAACTGTATAAAAGGCAAAAATATAGAACAATGAAAGATGAGTTCCCAAGGTTGGTAGATGCCCAATATGCTACTGGAGAAAAGTAGAGAAATAACTCCAGAGAGAATGAAGAGATGGAGCCAAAGGAAAAACAACACTCAGTGTGGATGTGACAGGTGATGGAAGTAAAGTCCACTATTGTAAAGAGCAATATTACATAGGAAACTTGAATGATAGGGCCATGAATCAAAGCAAATTGGATGTGATCAAACAAGAAATTGCAAGAGTGAACATGAATATTTTATGTATCAGCAAACTAAAATGCACTGGAATGGATGAATTTAACTAAGATGACCATTATATCTACTACAGTGGGCAAGAATCCCTCAGAAGAAATGGACTAACCATCATAGTCAACAAAAGTGTCCAAAATTCAGTACTTGGATACAGTCTCAAAAATGACAAAATGAACTCTGTTCGTTTCCAAGGCAAAATGACAGTAATCCAACTCTATGCCTTGACCAGTAATGTTTAAGCAGCTGAAGTTGAGGGGTTAAGTGAAGACCAACAAGATCTTCTAGAAATAAAACCAAAAAAAAAAAAGATGTTCCCTTCATTATCAGTTCAGTTCAGTTCAGTTGCTCAGTTGTGTCCGAATCTTTGTGACCACATGAATCGCAGCACTTCAGGCCTCCCTGTCCATCACCAACTCCCGGAGTTCACTCAAACTTATGTCCATCGAGTCTGTGATGCCATCCAGCCATCTCATCCTCTGTCGCCCCTTCTCCTCCTGCCCTCAATCCCTCCCAGCATCAGAGTCTTTTCCAGTGAGTCAACTCTTCATATGAGATGGCCAAAGTACTGGAGTTTCAGCTTTAGTATCATTCCTTCCAAAGAAATCCCAGGGTTGATCTCCTTCACAATGGACTGGTTGGATCTCCTTGCAGTTCAAGGGACTCTCAAGAGTCTTCTCCAACACCACAGTTCAAAAGCATCAATTCCTCGGGGCTCAACTTTCTTCACAGTCCAACTCTCACATCCATACATGACTACTGGAAAAACCTTAGCTTTGACTAGACGGACCTTAGTCAGTAAAGTAATGCCTCTGCTTTTGAATATGCTATCTAGGTTGGTCATACCTTTCCTTCCAAGGAGTAAGCTAGTCTCTGTCATTTTGTTGTTTTCCTCTATTTCTTTGCATTTATCACTGAGCTAGGCTTTGCTTTCTTATCTCTCCTTGCTATTCTTTGGAACTCTACATTCAGATGTTTATATCTTTCCTTTTCTCCTTGGCTTATCACTTCTTTTTGCAGCTATTTGCAAGGCCTCCACAAACAGCCAATTTTCTTTTTGCATTTATTTTCCACGGAGATGGCCTTAATCTCTGTCTCCTATACAATGTCACAATCCTCTGTCCATAGTTCATCAGTCACTCTATCTATCAGATCTAGTCCCTTAAATCCATTTCTCACTTCCACTGTATAATCGTAAGGGATTTGATTTAGGTCATACCTGAATGGTCTAGTGGTTTTCCCTACTTTTTTCAATTTAAGTCTGAATTTGACAATAAGGAGTTCATGATCTGAGACACAGTCAGCTCCTAGTCTTGTTTTCGCTGACTGTATAGAACTTCTCCATCTTTGGCTGCAAGAATATAGTCAATCTGATTTCGATGTTGATCATCTGGTGATTTCCATGTGCAGAGTCTTCTCTTGTGTTTTTGGAAGGGGGTGTTGGCTCTTCATTATAGAGGACTGGAATGCAAAAGTAGAAGGTCAAGAGATACCTGGAGTAACAGGCAAGTTTAGCCTTGAGTACAAAATGAAGCAGGGCAAAGATTTTTGCCAAGATAAAGCACTGGTCATAGCAAACACCCTCTTCCAACAACACAAGAGAAAACTCTACACATGGACATTATCAAATTGTCAAAACTGAAATCAGATTTTCTGCGGGGGGGCGCTCCACAGAAAGAGTAGAGGCAGTGGAACTTCCCTCAGCAAAGCCGAGGTGTTCCAGAGGAGAGGTGAGCCTGCTGTCCGCCAACCCAGCCCCTCGGCGAGCGAGAGATAATCAGAAGCGACAGGGGTTCCGTCGAAGCAGTTCCGGTTTATTGTTGCAAACTCTCAGCTTATATAGACAAACAGGAGGGTTTTAGGAGGGACTTTCCATAGTTGCACCAATCACATTAAAGGTAAAATCATCATGTGCCTTCATTGTAACAGGAGTCTATAGAGATCATACACTGTCTACATGTATGGAAATCAAGAGAGCCAATCAAAAACTTTGACAGACAACATAGACCCTGCCCCCATCTCTTCTGCCAGGCGCCATCTTAGGTTTTCGACTGCAAAGCTAGCCCCTTTGTTTTTAAGGTTTCCCATTTAGGGCCCCACAAGATTGATTATATTCTTTGCAGCCAAAGATGGAGAAGCACTATACCATCAGCAAAAACAAGACCAGGAGCTGACTGTGGCTCAGATCATGAACTGCTGATTGCCAAATTTAGATGGAAATTGAAGAAAGTAGGGCAAACCACTAGACCATTCAGGTATGACTTAACTCCCTTATGATAATACAGTGGAAGTGACAAGTAGACTCAAGGGATTAGATCTGATAGACAGAGTACCTAACCTGATGAACTATGAATGGAGGTTCATGACATTCTACAAGAGGCAGGGATCAAGACCATCTCCAGAAAAAGAAATGCAATAAGGCAAAATGCTTGTCACAGGAGGCCTTAAAAAGAGCTGAAAAAGAAGAGAAGCTAAAAGCAAAGGAGAAAAGGAAAAATATACTCATTTGTATGTAGATTTACAAAAAAAAAAAAGCAAGGAGAGATAAGAAAGCCTTCCTCCATGATCAGTGCAAAGAAATGATGAACACAATAGAACGGGAAAGAGTAGAGATTTCTCCAAGAACATTAGAGATACAAAGGGGATATTTCATCAAAGATGAGCAAAATAAAGGACTGAAATGGTATGGAGCTAACAGAAGCAGAAAATATGAAGGAGAGGTAGCAAAAATACACAGAAGAACTATACAAAAAAAGATCATCAAGACCCGGGTAACCACCATGGTGTGATCACTCACCTAGAGCCAGACATCCTGAATGCAAAGTCAAGTGAGCCTTATGAAACATTATTTCGAGCAAAGCTAGTGGAGATGATGGAATTCCAGTTGACTCTTTCAGATCTTAACTGATGATGCTATGAAAGTGCTGCCCTAAAGATGCCGGCAAATTTGGAAAACTCAACAGTGGCCTCAGGACTGGAAAAGGTCAGTTTTCATTCTAATCCTAAAGACAGATAGTCCCAATGAAAGTTCAAACTGCCCCACAATTGCCCTCATCTCACACACTTGCAAAGTAATGCTCCAAATTCTCCATTCAAGGCTTCATCAGTATGTGAACCGTGAACTTCCAGATGTTCAAGCTGGATTTAGAAAAGGCAGAGGAACCAGAGATCAAATTGTTAACATCCCCTGGATCATTAAAAAAGCAAGAGAGTTCCACAAAAACATCTGCTTTTGCTTATAGAATATGCCAAAGCCTTTGACTGTGTGTATCACCACAAACTGTAGAAAATTCTGAAAGAGATGGAAATACCAGACCACCTTATCTGCTTCCTGAGAAATGTGTATGTAAGTCAAGAAGCAACAGTTAGAACTGGACATGGAACAACAGACTGCTTCCAAATCAGGAAATGAGTACATCAAGGCTGTATATCACCACCCTGCTTAATTAACTTATATGCAGAATACATCATGCAAAATGCTAAGCTGGATGAAGCACAAACTGGAATCAAGATTGCCAGGAGAAATATCAATAACTTCAGATATGCAGATGAGATGACACCACCTTTGCAGCAGAAGATTAAGAGGAACTAAGGAGCCTCTTAATGAAAGTGAAAGAGGAGAGTGAAAAAGTTGGCTTAAAACTCAACATCCAGAAAACTAAGATCATGGCATCTGGTCCCATCACTGTATGGCAAATAGATGGGAAACAATGGAAGCTATGAGTAACTATATTTGGGGAGGGAGGAGCTGCAAAATCACTGCAGATGATGACTTCAGTCTTGAAATTAAAAGACACTTGCTCCTTGGAAGAAAAGCTATGACCGACCTAGACAGCATATTACAAAGCAGAGACATTTCTTTGCCAATAAAGTCTGTCTAATCTAAACTATGGTTTTTCCAGTGGTCATGTATGGATGTGAGAGCTGGACTATAAGGAAAGCTGAGCACCAAAAAACAATTGATACTTTTGAACTGTGGTGTTGTAGAAGGCTCTTGAGAGTCCCTTGGACTGCAAGGAGCTCAACAGTCAATCCTAAAGGAAATCAGTCCTGAATATTCTTTTGAAGGACCAAAGCTGAAACTCCAACACTTTGACCACTTGATGTGAAGAAGCGACTCATTGGAAAAGACCCTGATGATGTGAAAGATTGAACTCAAGAGAAGAAGGGGATTATAGGGGATGAGATGGTTGGATGACATCATCAACATGATGGACATGAGTTTGTGTCAGCTCTGAGAGTTGGCGATGAACAGGGAAGACTGGCAGCTGCAGTCTATGGTGTTGCAAAGAGTAGGACACTATTGAGCAACTGAACTGAACTGAACTGAATGCTAAATGCTAATCATTTAGCAGTTGGTTGGCTCACATAAGCCTTATGCACTTGTATAAATCTTCAGTGATCTAATCCTATTTAAGTAATGTAGAAAGTAATATAACACATTTGACAGAAGTCTTGATAATAATACTGCTACATGCACAAATGATTATCACTGAAACATATAAATTTTTCAGATTTATTTTTCTTAACTTGCTAATTAAAGTGTGAGTATTCAGGTGCTACATTTAGTCCCAAATTTTAAACTAAATGTTTTATTTTACCAGAATCTCCAATATTTTCCCTTTCCATATTGTCATAATCTTGCACTTGTGTTAGAAAATAAAATTCCTGCTCAGTTTAGGAATACTTTATTTGCCACTTATTCAGGAAAAAAATATGTTTTTATGTATGCATTAATGTTAAGTGTGTTCATCAATGCTCAATGCTTGGATTACTCTAATCAAGAACTCATTCAGTAAAAAATGAAATAAATCATGCAGAGAATAGATAATTCAAATTGTTAAGTGTCATTAAAAAGGATAAAATGTTATCCTCAACAAACTAAAAAGTTTTAAAACTTCTTTGATATTATCTACCACCACATTAAATTTCCTAAAAATCAAAATTCTGTATCCTAGCTCTATGCATCTGAAAAACTGGTTAAAATATAATTATTTTCAAATAAGCCAAGTATGTTTTTATTATATATTCCAAACACAGAAATAATCAGTGTACATATATAGATGTGGGTAGTCAAAATCTTGGTTTATGTTTTCAAATGCTGCAATAATTATGGGGAGATAGATGGTGCTTGTGGAAATAGCCACTGCTAGTATAACCAATTATTAATGTTTACAGTTTTTCTAATAACACTTGTTATATAACTGAAATTGGGGACCAGAGGGAGTGGCTCCTTTTTGAAATTACATTTCATTTAAGCTGTCATGTCAAATTATAGTAATTCTTCCTGTATATGTGTGATAGTTTTGGGCCATTTTACATTCCACCCAATAGAGCCCCAGAGTTCCAATTGCTCCACACTTTCATCAATGCATATTTGTTTTGGTTTTGTGACAGTTGTCATCCTAACGATGTGAGATGATATCTCATTGTAGCTATGATCTGCATTTCTCAGATAATTAGTGATGTTGAGCATTGTTTAATATGTTTGAGGCTTGAATATTTTATTTCTTTTCAGAGTTGTTTATTTAGGTTCTTTGCTTATTTTTAAATCAGGATTTCTTTCTTTCTTTCTTTCTTTCTTTTTTTTTTTTGCTGTTCAGCTGCCAGAGTTTATATTTTGGATACTGAATCCTTAGCAGATGTACAGTGTGCAGGTATTTTCTCCCATTCTAATAGGTACCTTTTCACTCTGCTGATTATTTTATGTGTAAAAGCTCTTTAATTTGATATAATCTTCCTTGTCTATTTTTGCTTTTGTTGCCTCTGCTTTTGCTGTCACATCAAACAAAACATTGCGAATCCAATGTCTAGGAAGATTTAACCTATATTTTCTTCTTAATTATTTGATCTATTTTGGATTGAATTTCATGTATGGTATAAGATAAAGTTCTAATTTCACTTTCTTGCAAGAGGATATGTAGTTTTCCTAATATCGCTTGATGATTAGACAATCATTTTCCCACTAGTTAGTATTTACCAGGTTTATCAAAGATCATTTGATCATATACATAAGGGGTTGTTTCTCATCTATTTGACTTTACATCTGCAATTACGCCAGTGACATACTTATGTTTTGATAAGTGAAACTGTTAGTGACTAAGTCATGTCCAACTCTTTGCTACCCCATGAACTGTAGCCCACCAGGCTCTACTGTCCATGGGTTTCTCAGGGCAAGAATACGGAGGTGAGTTACCATTCACCTCAGCTTCATAACATATTTTGAAATCAAGAAGTATGATTTGAAGATGCGACTTGGTAGCTCTGATTTTCTTTCTTAAGAATGTTTTGCATATTTGGAGTCAGTGGAAATTTTATATGGATTTTAATTTTTTTTTCTATGCTTGCAAAAACTGCCAATGGGATTTTGACAAGATTGTTTGGGCTAGTCTGGGTATTTTAACAACAACTCAGATGACCATTATATCTACTACTGTGGGCAGGAATCTCTTAGAAGAAATGGAGTAGCCATCATGGTCAACAAAAGAGACTGAAATGCAGTACTTGTATGCAGTTTCAAAAATGACAAAATGATCTCTGTTCATTTCCAAGGCAAACCATTCAATATCACAGTAATCCAAGTCTATGCCCTAACCAGTGATGTTGAAGAAGCTGAAGTTGAATGGTTCTATGAAGACCTACAAGACCTTTTAGAACTAATACCCCCAAAAGATATCCTTTTCATTATAGGGGACTGGAATGCTAAAGTAGGAAGAAAGTCAAGAAACACCTGGAGTAACAGGCAAATTTGGCCTTGGAATACGGAATGAAGCACGGCAAAGACTAATAGAGTTTTGCCAAGAAAACGCACTGGTCATAGCAAACACCCTTTTCCAACAACACAAGAGAAGACTCTACACATGGACATCACCAGATGGTCAACACCGAAATCAGATTGATTATATTCTTTGCAGCCAAAGATGGAGAAGCTCTATACAGTCAACAAAAACAAGACCAGGAGCTGACTGTGGCTCAGATCATGAACTCCTTCTTACCAAATTCAGACTCAATTTGAAGAAAGTAAGGACAACCACTAGACCATTCAGGTATGACCTGAATCAAATCCCTTATGATTATACAGTGGAAGTGAGAAAAAGATTTAAGGGACTAGGTATGATAGATAGAGTGTCTGATGAACTATGGACTGAGGTTCGTGACATTGTACTGGAGACAGGGATCAAGACAATCCCCATGGAAAAGAAATGTAAAATACCAAAATGACTTTCTGAAGAGGCCGTACAAATAGCTGTGAAAAGAAGAGAAGCAAAAAGCAAAGGAGAAAAGGAAAGATATAAGCATGTGAATGCAAAATTCCAAAGAATAGCAAGAAGAGATAATAAAGCCTTCCTCAGCAATCAATGCAAAGAAATAGAGGAAAACAACAGAATGGGAAAGATTAGAAATATCTTCAAGAAAATTAGAGATACCAAGGGAACATTTCATGCAAAGATGGGCTCAATAAAGGACAGAAATGGTATAGACCTAACTGAAGCAGAAGATACTAAGAAGTGGTGGCAAGAATATACAGAAGAACTGTACAAAAATATCTTCAAGACCCAGGTAAGCACAACGGTGTGATTACTAATCTAGAGCCAGACATCCTGGAAGGTGAAGTCAAGTGGGCCTTAGAAAGCATCACTACAAACAAAGCTAGTGGAGGTGATGGAATTCCAGTGGAGCTCTTTCAAATCCTGAAGATGATACTGTGAAAGTGCTGCACTCAATATATCAGTGAAGTTGGAAAACTCAGCAGTGGCCACAGGGCTGGAAAAAGTGTTATCATCCCAATCCCAAAGAAAGGAAATGCCAAAGAATGCTCAAACTACTGCACAATTGCATTCATCTCACATGCTAGGAAAATAATGCCCAAAATACTCCAAGCCAGACTTCAGCAATATGTGAACCGTGAACTTCCAGATGTTTAAGCTGGTTTTAGAAAAGGCAGAGGAACCAAATATCAAAATGCCAACATCCACTGAATCATCAAAAAAGCAAGAGAGTTCCAGAAAAGCATCTACTTCTGCTTTATTGACTATGTCAAAGCCTTTGACTGTGTGGATCACAATAAACTGGAAAATTCTGAAAGAGATGGGAATACCAGACCACCTGACCTGCCTCTTGAGAAATCCATATGTAGCTCAGGAAGCAACAGTTAGAAGTGGACATGGAACAACAGACTGGTTCCAAATAGGAAAAGGAGTACATCAAGGTTGTATAATGTCACCCTCCTTATTTAACTTATATGCAGAGTACATCATGGGTATGCTGGGCTGGAAGAAGCACAAGCTGGAATTAAGATTGCCAGGAGAAATATCAATCACCTCAGATATGCAGATGACACCACTCTTATGGCAGAAAGTGAAGAGGAACTAAAAAGCCTCTTGATGAAAGTGAAAGAAGAGAGTGAAAAAGTTGGCTTAAAGTTCAATATTCAGAAAACAAAGATCATGGCATCTGGTCCCATTACTTCATGGGAAATAGATGGGGAAACAGTGCAAACTGTGTCAGAATTTATTTTGGGGGGCTCAAAACTCACTGCAGATGGTGACTGCAGCCATGAAATTAAAAGACACCTTACTCCTTGGAAGAAAAGTTATGACCAATCTAGGTAGCATATTGAAAAGCAGAGACATTACTTTTCCAACAAAGGTCCGTTTAGCCAAGGCTATGGTTTTTCCAGTGGTCATATATGGGTGTGAGAGTTGGACTGTGAAGAAAGCTGAGCACCTACTAAATGATGCTTTTGAACTGTGGTGCTGGAGAACTCTTGAGAGTCCCTTGAACTGCAAGGAGATCCAACCAGTTCATTCTGATGATCAGCCCTGGGATTTCTTTGTAAAGATTGATGCTAAAGCTGAAACTCCAGTACTTTGGCCACCTCATGCAAAGAGTTGACTCATTGGAAAAGACTCTGATGCTGGGAAGGGTTGGGTTCAGGAGAAGAAGGGGATGCCAGAGGATGAGATGGCTGGATGGCATCACTGACCCAATGGACAGGAGTCTGAGTGAACTCTGGGATTTGGTGATGGACAGGGAGGCCTGGCATGCTGCAATTCACAGGGATGCAAAGACTCGGGCACGACTGAGCAACTGAACTGAACTGAACTGTAATCTTCCAATCCATGAGCATGGGATGTGCTTTTATTTATTTTAATTTCTTCAATAATATTTTATATTTTTTAGTGTACTAGTCTTGCCTCACCTTGGTTCATTTTCTTCTTAAATATTTTATTGTTTTGATGCCATTGTCAGTGGTTTTGTGTTATTAATTTTCTTTTTAGTTTGTTTATTACTGTGCATAAACACAACAGATTTTTGTGTTTTGATTTTATATATTGCAACTTGGCTGAATTTGTTTATTCTAATAGTTTGCATGTGCATAACATTTGATATTATCTATATATAAAATCATATAACCTTTGAACAGACATAATTTTCCTACTTCCTTTCTGATTTGGATCTATTTTATCCCTTATTTTTGCCTAATTGCTTTGGCTAGTACTTCCAATATTATGCTGAATAGCAGGGACAAGGGAGGAAATATTGTCTTGTTCCTTGTCTTAGTGGAAAAGCTCTCAGTTTTCTACCATTGAGAGTGGTGCTAGCTGTGGCTTATTCATATATTGCCTTTATTTTGTTTTAAGAAGTATTCCTCTATTTCTAGTTTCTTAAGTTTTTTATGAAAGAATGTTGAATTTAGTTGAAATCTTTTCCACATCAATTGAGATAATTGTGTATGTGTTTTTCTCTTCTGTTAACATGGTATATATTTCTTTGCTTTTTGTGTGCTCAATCAATCTTGTATAACAGGAATAAATTCCATTTAGATATGGGATATAATTCTTTTAATGTACTATTTTAAAGCAGTTTGCTAGCTTTTTGTTGGAGATTTTTACAGCAGTATTTATCAAGGATATTAGGCTACTGTTTTCTAATAGTTTCTTAGTTTAGTTTCTAGTTTTGTCTTCAGGATAATACTGAGTCTTGAAATGCATTTACAAATGTTTCTTCCTCTTCTTCTTCTTCTCCTTTTTTTTTTTTTTTTTTGCAAGAGTTTGAGAAAATTTTCTACTAAATCTTGTTTAAATGTTTAATACATTCCCCAGTGAAACCTGGACCATCCCTGAGCTTTGCTTCTTTGGGAAGTTTTTTTAATTACAAGCATAACTTAGTTTATTGCACTTTGCTGTACTGGGCTTTGTAGATACTGCATTTTTTTTTTTTACACAAATTGAATGTTTATAACAATCCCATATCAAGAAAGCTTATCAGTGATATTTTCCATTAGCATTTGCTTATTTCATATCTCTCTACCACATTTTGGTAACTCTCACAATATTTCAAACTATTTATATTTGTTATGGTGATCTGTGGTCAGTTATATTTGATGTTTTTAGCATAATTGTTTTGGGATTCCTTGAACCATGTTCATGTAAGACTCAGAGATTAATCAATGAATGTTGTGTCTATTCTAACTGCTCCAGTGATGAGCTCTTCCCCCATCTCTCTTGTACTATTTGGGTCTCCCTGTTCTTTGAAAAAAAAAAAAACCTTAAATTAAGCCAATTAATGATCCTAGAAGGCCCACTGTTCAACTTAAAGGAAAAATCATACATCTCTTACATTACATCAAAAGCTAGAAATTATTAGCTTAGTGAGGAAGGCATGTTGAAACCCCAGAACTAGGCATCTTGTTTCAAAGAGTTAGCCAAGTTGTGGATGGCAAGGGACATTTCTTGAAGGAAATATAAAGTGTTACTACAGTGAACATGCGAATGATAAGAAGTTCAAACAGACATTGCTGATATGGAAGTTTCAATGATATTGTTAAAAGATGAAGTGAGCCATAACATTCCCTTAAAGCTAAAACCTAATCCAGAGCAAGACCCTAGCTTTCTTTCTTCAATGCTGTGAAGGCTGAGAGAGATAATGAAGCTGCAGGAAAAAAAAAATGTGGCACTAAAAGATGTTGATTTATGAGACTTAAAGAAAGAATATGTCTCCATAACATTAAAGTACAAAATGAAACAGCAAATGCTGATGTAGAAACTGCAGTAAGTTGTCCAGAATGTCTCATTAAGATAATTAATGAAGGTAATTACACCAAATAACAGATCTGCAATGTAAATCAAACAACCTTTTATTAGAATCAGAAACAATCTAGGGCCTTCAAAATTAAAGAGGAGAAGCCAGTTCCTGGTTTCAAATCTTTGAAGGAAGGCTGACTGTCTTGTTAGGGAGGTATTTCAGCGGATGCCTTTTAGTTGAAGCCATTGTATGTTTATTATTCCCCAAATCCTAGGACCTCTAAGAACGATGCTAAATCTACTCTGTCTATACTCTGTAAATGGACAAACAAAGCCTAGATGGCAGCACACTTATTTATAGCATGGTGTACTGAGTATTTGAAGCCCACTGTCCTACTGCTCAGAAAGAGTTTTGCTTCAAAAAGTTTACTGCTCATTTACAATGCATCTGTACACCCACGATCTCTGATGGAGATGAACAATGAAATCAGTGTTGTTTTCATGACTGCTAACACTTCATCCATTCTGCAGCCCATGGATCAAGGAGTTATTCTTACTTTCAAGTCTTATTATTTAAGAAATACATTTTGTGAGGCTATAGCTGCTGTAGATAATGTCTCCGTTGACAGCTGGGAAATGTCAATTGAAAACTTTCTAGACAGGATTTACCATTGTAGAATCATTTGTGATTCATGGCAAAAGGTCAAAATATTGATATTAATAGGATTTGGAAGAAGCTTTTTCCAACCCAAATTAATGACTTTGAGCGATTTAAGAGTCAATGGAGGAAATAGTTGCACATGTAGTAGAAATAGTAAAAAAGACTAGAAATTAAAAGTGGAGCCTGAAAATGTGTTTGAATTGCTGCAATCTCTTTGTAAAACTTTAATGAAAGAGGAACTGTTTGCTATGAATGAGCCAAGAACATGGTTTTTTGAGATTCAGTCTATTCCTAGTGAAAAGAAAGAACGAAAGTGAAGTCGCTCAGTTGTATCCGACTCTTTGCAACCCCATGGACTGTAGCCTACCAAGCTCCTCTGTCCATGGAATTTTCCAGGCAAGGGTACTGGAGTGGGTTGCCATTTCCTTCTCTAGAGGATCTTCCCAACCCAGGATCGAACCTGGGTCTCTACCATTGCAGGCAGATGCTTTACCATCTGAGCCACCAGGGAATGCCCCTGGTGAAGAAGCTATAAAATTTGTTGAAATAACAATAAATTATTTAGAATATTACATAAACTAAATAGATAAAGCAGCATCCGGATTTGAGAGGACTGATTCCAATTTTGAAAGAAATTGATCTTCTCAGTGCCTGCCTGGGAGCAGACTGAGTAAAGCTACAAATTCTACTAATTTCACTCAAAGTGAGGCCAGAGATGTGGAGAGCTACTTGTAGAAATGACACATACCTGTGACTGGGGCTCAGGAGTGAGGGGAAGGCACTGAAAACAAACAAACAAACAAAAAATCTAAGATAATCAAGAGTGTTGGTAAAACGCAGAGACAACTCCAGGCCAGCCACATACTTTGGCTCAGTTCAGCAATTACTGGCTGTTGTGCTACTCAGGATACTAAATACTGGATTCAACCAAGAAGGGGCTTGGTCTAATATACATAGTATTGTTTCTGTAATTAATAAAGTGTGTTTTAAGAAAGTTAACTTCTTTCAGTAGACATCATTAAACCTAACCCATTACAATTTTTTAAAAGTAATTTCTAAAAGCAGACAATTCAGTGGAAATAGGCCCAGACTGTACATTCTATGTCTATTCATAGATTACTTCTTTTAAATATGATTTATGTTATTTTGAGCCTTTATGCAAACATATACTTGTTTACATATGCCTATTCTTTAATTTCTCTAATATATCATGGTAAAACCATCTCTTTTAGCATTTAGTCAAATTTTGTGGTATATGTCTATCAGCTAGAGAGAGATGTTAGACAAAACTCAAGGGAAGTTAAGCATGAGATCAGAAATGCAGAACTTTGAATAAGCACCATCTTGGAACTATAATACTATTCATATCTTTATGGCACACTGTCAATAGGATAGCCTCTGACAAAGTAAATTATTTTGTGGTTTTCTGTTTTCATTGATTGATAAATGGATGACATTCAGTAAGTGATACAACAATGGCATAACTACAAGCAGAATAAGCATAGGTCAAAGAATAAAGGCATATACAATTTGCACAGTAAATTATTGTAATATCATTGGCAATTTGGTTAGGAATTAATGTATTAGTCATTTATAAAATTATTTATATTAATAAAGATCAAAATGCTTATCAGATTTCAGAATACAATATATAGCAATATATCTACTTCTACCTTATTTTCTCAAACAAGTCCTTGCCCCTGTATATCTCAGTTTTAGCTACTCTGAATGCCAAGACAATGTTCACATTATATATTAGCTTGTGAGGTCATGAGACTCTTCTTGGACCCTAGGCAAACTTGGTAATTCAAGGGTTCTTGTTCCATGTATGATACCAATATCCAAAGGAATTTCTTTGTAATTTACTGCAATTTTCCATGCTTTTGCCAGTATCCAAGATTATAGTTTTCAGTCATTTCTCCTTGTATTAATTACAGTTAATAATTTAAAAGCTAGTGCTTGCATTCTCCTTGTACCCACTTCCATAAAATGTTTCCAAATCTAGCTTTCTCAGATTAAGTATTCTTCAACTTCTAATTTGAGTCTTGAACCTTGACCAAATTAGAGAGGTCAATCCATACTTGGAGTTTTGAGTTGTCTTTAAATTTTATATACTGTATTATTTCTTAAATAATTCTAGGAAATTTTGATTTTTATAAAAAAGTAAATATTTTATAATACATCCACACTGCTGAAAGAGGAGGGAGAAAAAGAAGAGGAAGAGGAAAAGAACTCTGCATACTTTCAAGTGAATATCATTAGAAGTGAGAAACCTTAATTTCAGAAGGTACTACAATTATCCATGGACTTAGAATAGGAAACATAAATATCACTTAAATAACTTTACTAATCTGTTTTCTTAAATTTAGTATCATTTAGATCCTACTTTATTTACAGCTCATTTATGTCTTGACTCTCTAACCCAGTACAAGAAATTACTTCCTTGATAGTAATTCTTTGTTTGCAAAGTAATGCTTCCTGATAATTGAGAAATAAATTCCAAATTTCTTCAGTTCAGTTCATTTCAGTTCAGTCGCTCAGTTGTCTCCGACTATTTGCGACGCCATGAACACAGCACACCAGGCCTCCCTGATTATCACCAACTCTCTGAGTTCATTCAGACTCACGTCCATCGAGTCAGTGATGCCATCCAGCCATCTCATCCTCGGTCGTCTCCTTCTTCTCCTGCCCCCAATCCCTCCCAGCATCAAAGTATTTTACAATTAGTCAACTCTTCCCAAGAGGTGGCCAAAATACTGGAGTTTCAGCTTTAGCGTTATTCCTTCTAAAGAAATCCCAGGGTTGATCTTCAGAATGAACTGGTTAGATCTCCTTGCAGTCCAAGGGACTCTCAAGAGTCTTCTCCAACACCACAGTTCAAAAGCATCAGTTCTTCGGCGCTCAGCCTTCTTTACAGTCCTACTCTCACAGCCATACATGGCTACTGGAAAAGCCATAGCTTTGACTAGACAGACCTTAGCCGGCAAAGTAATGTCTCTGCTTTTCAATATGCTATCTAGGTTGGTCATAACTTTTCTTCCAAAGACTAACCATCTTTTAGTTTCATGGCTGCAATCACCATCTGCAGTGATTTTGGAGTCCCCCAAAATAAAGTCTGACACTGTTTCCACTGTTTCCCCATCTATTTCCCATGAAGTAATGGGACCAGATGCCATGATCTTCATTTTCTGAATGTTTAGCTTTAAGCCAACCTTTTCACTCTCCTCTTTCACTTTCATCAAGAAGCTTTTTAGTTCCTTTTCACTTTCTGCCATAAGGATGGTGTCATCTGCATATCTGAGGTTATTGATATTTCTCCCAGAAATCTTGATTCCAGCTTGTGCTTCTTCCAGTCCAGTGTTTCTCATGATGTACCCGGCATATGTTAAATAATCAAGGTGACAATATACAGCCTTGTCATACTCCTTTTCCTATTGGGAATCAGTCTGTAGTTCCATGTCCAGTTCTCACTGCTTCCTGACCTGCACACAGATTTCTCAAGAGGCAGGTTAGGTGGTCTGGTATTCCCATCTCTTTCAGAATTTTCCACAGTTTATTGTGATCCACACAGTCAAAGGCTTTGGCATAGTCAATAAAGCATAAATAGATGCTTTTGAAACTCTCTTGCTTTTTCCATGATCCAGCGGATGTTGGCAATTTGATCTCTGATTCCTGTGCCTTTTCTAAAACCAGCTTGAACATCTGGAAATTCACGGGTCACGATTTGCTGAAGCCTGGCTTGGAGAATTTTGAGCATTACTTTACTAGCATGTGAGATGAGTGCAGTTGTGCACTAGTTTGAGCATTTTTTGGCATTGCCTTCCTTTGGGATTGAAATGAAAACTGACCTTTTCCAGTCCTGTGGCCACTGCTGTTTTCCAAATTTGCTGGCATATTGAATGCAGCACTTTCACAGCATCACCTTTCAAGATTTTACATAGCTCCACTGGAATTCCATCACCTCCACTAGCTTTGTTCATAGTGATGCTTTCTAAGGCCCACTTGACTTCACATTCCAGGATGTCTAGTGCTAGAGTGATCACACCATCATGATTATCCAGGTCATGAAGATCCTTTTGTACAGTCCTTCTGTGTATTCTTGCTATCTCTTCTTAATATCTTCTGCTTCTGTGAGGTCCAGACCATTTCTGTCCTTAATTGAGCCCATCTTTGCATGAAATGTTCCCTTGGTATCTCTAATTTTCTTAAAGAGATCTCTAGTCTTTCCCATTCTGTTGTTTTCCTCTATTTCTTTGCACTGATCACTGAAGAAGGCTTTCTTATCTCGATATTCTTTGGAACTCTGCATTCAGATGCTTGTATCTTTTCTTTTCTCCTTGGCTTCTCACTTCTCTTTCACAGCTATTTGTAAGGCTTTTCCAGACAGCCATTTTGCCTTTTTGTATTTCTTTTCCATGGGTTGATCTTGATCCCTGTCTCCAGTACAATGTAATGAACCTCAGTCCATAGTTTATCAGGCACTCTTTCTATCAGATCTAGGCCCTTAAATCTATTTTCACTCCCACTGTATAATCCTAAGGGATTTGATTCAGGTCATACCTGAATGGTCTAGCAGTTTTCCCTGCTTTCTTCAATTTGAGTCTGAATTTGGTAAGAAGGAGTTCATGATCTGAGCCACAGTCAGCTCCTGGTCTTGTTTTTGTTGACTGTATGGAGCTTCTCCATCTTTGGCTGCAAAGAATAAAATCAATCTGATTTCAGTGTTGACCATCTGGTGGTGTCCATGTGGTGATGTCTTCTCTTGTGTTGTTGGAAGAGGGTATTTGCTATGACCAGTGCATTTTCTTGGCAAAACTCTATTAGTCTTTGCCTTGCTTCATTCCATATTCCAAGGCCAAATTTGCCTGTTACTCCAGGTGTTTCTTGACTTCCTACTTTAGCATTCCAGTCCCCTATAATGAAAAGGCATCTTTTTGGGGAGTTAGTTCTAAATGGTCTTGTAGGTCTTCATAGAATCATTCAACTTCAGCATTACTGGTTGGGGCATAGACTTGGATTACTATGATATTGAATGGTGTGCCTTGGAAGCAAACAGAGCTCATCCTGTCATTTTGAGACAGCATCCAAGTACTGCATTTCGGTCTCTTTTGTTGACCATGATGGCTACTCCACTTCTTTTGAGGGATTCCTGCCCGTAGTAGTAGATATAATGGTCATCTGAGTTAAATACACCCATTCCAGTCCATTTTAGTTCACTGATTCCTAGAATGTCGATGTTCACTCTTGCTATGTCCTGTTTGACTACTTCCAATTTGCCTTGATTCATGGACCTGACATTCCAGGTTCCTATGCACTATTGCTCTTTACAGCATCAGACCTTGCTTCTATCACCAGTCCCATCCACAGCTGGGTATTGTTTTTGCTTTGGCTCCTTCCCTTCATTCTTTCTGGAGTTATTTCTCCACTGACCTACAGTAGCACATTGGGCACCTAATGACCTGGGGAGTACTTTTTCAGTATCTTATCATTTTGCTTTTTCATAATGTTCATGGTGTTCTCAAGGTAAGAATACTGAAGTGGTTTGCCATTCCCTTCTCCAGTCTACCACATTTGTCAGACCTCTCCACCATGACCCACCCATCTTAGGTTGCCCTGTGGGCATGGCTTGAGTTACATTGAGTTAGACAAGGCTGTGGTCCTAGTGTGATTAGATTGACTAGTTTTCTGTGAGTATGGTTTCAGTGTGTCTGCCCTCTGATGTCCTTTTGCAGCACCTACCATTTTACTTGGGTTTCTCTTACCTTGGGCATGGGGTATCTCTTCACAGCTGTTCCAGCAAAGCACAGCTATTGCACCTTACCATGGATGAGGGGTATCTCCTCCTGCTGCCCTTCCTGACCTTCATCATGGGATGGCTCCTCTAGGCCCTCCTGTGTCCGGGGAAACAACCACTCCTTGGACATGGCGTTGCTCCTCCTGACCACTGCCCCTGGCCTTGGGAGTGGGCTTGCTCCTCCTGGTCCCTGCCCTGGCCTCAGGTATGGGATTGCTCCTTCTGTTCGTTGTCCCTGGCTTCAGGTGCCGCCTCTGGCCTCAGACGCGGGTAGCTCCTCTTGGGCACCACAGTGCAGCGGCCAGCACACTAAGCGTGGCTGAGAGCTACCCAACGTCTGAGATCTGGGACAGCGGCCTAGAGTGCCAGGCTGCGATGGCGCAGGAATGGCCAAGAGGATCTACCCCACGCCCGAGGCCAGGGACAACAACTGGGAGGAGCCACCCAGTGTTCGAGATTAGGGGCGAGAGCCAAGAGGAGCCAAATTTCTTCACTGAGTACTAAATAAGCTTTTTTTCTCTTAAAGCTTCATTTTAGCTCTATTATTCTTCCTAGTCATAGAAGAAATAGTATATTAACAGAATCAAGTGAGTTTTTGTATTAACATATACTAAATATATTTGTTATGTGGGATATTAGAAACAATGACATTCAGAGTTCGAGAGCATCCTTTTACAGATATACATCGCATCTATTTCTGAGATGGCATAAGTAGTTGGCAAGGATAAAAAATGAAAAATGATTAAAAACTGTAAGACAAAGCTATAGCACTCCTGATAGTATAGAAATGTTGATATTTGAAGTGGATGTGTAAGGTTATCTTTTACAACTATATAGTGGACATTCTTTTCCTCCTATCCTTTACAGAAATGAAACAAAGGACTTTTGCTCTGATGTTGAGAAGTAATCGATTACTGACACATATATATGGAATTTAGAAAGATAGTAATGATGACCCTATATGTGAGACAACAAAAGAGACACAGAGGTATAGAACGGACTTTTGGACTCTGAGGGAGAGGGAGAGGGTGGGAAGGTTTGGGAGAATGGCATTGAAACATGTATACTATCTTGTAAGAAACGAAGCGCCAGTCTATGTTCAATGCAGGATGCAGGATGCATGGGGCTGGTGCACAGGATGATTTAGGGAGATGATGTGGGGTGGGAGGTGGGAGGGGCTTCAGCATTGGGAGATCGTGTTCACCTGTGGCTGATTCATGTCAATGTATGGCAAAACAAATATAGTATTGTAATGTAGAATAAAGTATTAAAAATAAATAAATAAACTAAAAAATAAACATGGAGAATTAACTTTGGTAAGGACTTTTTTTATTTTAGGAGAATTTGGGGCTTTGTGGGCATACTATCTTTTTAACTTTCTTTATGATTTGACTATTCTGTTGCCCTCACACCTCAAGGCAGGCAGGAGAGGACATGATAATTAGAGGAAGAAGTACTGTTCAAAAATTGTGTGTTCCTTAGGCTGTAACTGTAGAAAATGGGAAGAAAACATTTTGTTTCTTAATTTTCTTTGCTATTACTCATAAGAATTACAATGAGCTTTCCTGGTGGCTCAGATGATAAAGAATCTGCCTTCCAAGCAGGAAACTCAAGTTTGAACCCTGAGTTGGGATGATCCCCTGGAGAAGGGAGTGGGTACCTACTCCAATATTCTTGCTTGGAGAATTCCATGGACAGAGAAGCCTGGTGGGCTACAGTTCATGGAGTTGCAAAGAGTTGAACACAGCTGAGTGACTGAAACTTTCACTATTGTTAAATGGATAATATTTGTTTTATAAGAGATTTCTAAGGATAAAACTTAAATTCAATCTACAAAATACAATACTGGCCATAATGAAGAGGAGAATTCATTCCTAAAGTTTATTTTTTAGTTGTTCTAGAAACTCATAGTTCATAATACCACATCTTAAGAGCAAGCAGTATACCAAACAGTACTGCCCAGTTGATGGCCTGGTTACATTTGAAAATCGCATTCAGTTTTCTCTAGCATATTATGATTTAAGAGAATTAAAACCTGACCTCAGTGAAAACAAATTCCTGAGATTTTTAAGAAAACAGAGAAGTAGACATAGTAAATTTCAAAAACACAGTCTCAAAATCTTAAGTAACATTTAATTTGAAAATTAAAAGCCACATTTCATGTAATATTTAATATGAATCCTTTACAACAATCAATGTAATTATATACTAAAAATACTTGAAAATATGTGAGGAGTTCCAGGAAGCTGGAAAGATAGCTACAGTAATTTCCTTACTTTTTCTTTGCTTGTTTGTTTTTGTTT
The DNA here is from genome assembly GCA_917880005.1 of Nanger dama. Taxonomy (NCBI): domain Eukaryota; kingdom Metazoa; phylum Chordata; class Mammalia; order Artiodactyla; family Bovidae; genus Nanger; species Nanger dama. The sequence goes on along the minus strand of CAKJTW010000025.1, from coordinate 18,603,765 downwards.
TAAACCACGTCCTTCTTGTATATGGTTGTTCTCATTTTCTATTTAGTGCACAAGCAATCCCATTTTTCTATAGATGCACACACACACACATTATTTAGGGTTCCGGAATACCCAAAATGCATACTCTAAGGGTAATTCAGAAAAGAGTTAATAAAAGGATTTTTTTCAAAATTGTGATCATGCAGACAACACATTAGGTAGCATTATACCCAAAGCTAGTGACACCAGGATTTCATAAAGACCTCTGGTCCTGAAGAGATGAGGGAAGGTTATTAGTTATTTGGCAAGTTAAGTCAAGAGGCACTATTATATTGTAAAGATATAAATGCTGCAAGGAGAAGATCATTTGCAAGAGCTAAAACCGTTCATCAAGAGAGATACTGATAGACTGAAGCAGGCCTAGAGGGATGGACCTGGAGTAAACAGTTTTCTGAATTAACTCTCCTGTCTCCCTCCTATTTCCTGTCAAGACTTCTGCTTGCCAAAGCCATCATGAAACCTAGGAATGAGGAATCCCAATACATAATGTAACCAATACATTTAAGCCTTTCAGGATACAGAGAGGGGAATAGAAACACAGAGAATGTATCTTTAAAGGCAAATAGGAGATATCCAGTGTATGTAGGTATGCTTGTGTCAGCTGGTATATTTCTTCCTGAAATCTTTCTCCTTTTTACCAAGCAGAAAATAATATTTCAAAACCATATAGAAAAAGAGAACAACAACAAAAATTCTGGTTTAGTCATGAATTAAAAATCAGAGACATTACTTTGCCAACAAAGATCTGTCTAGTCAAAGCTATGGTTTTTCCAGTAGTCATGTATGGATGTGAGAGTTGGACTGTGAACAAAGCTGTGCACCAGACAACTGTTGCTTTTGAACTGTGGTGTTGGAGAAGACTCTTGAGATTCCTTTGGACTGCAAGGAGATCTGACCAGTTCATCCTAAAGGAAATCTGTTGTGAATATTCATTAGAAGGACTGATGTTAAAGCTGAAATTCCAGTACTTTGGACACCTGATATGAGGAATTGACTAATTGGAAAAGACTCTAATGCTGGGAAAGATTGAAGAAAGGAGGAGAAGGGGATGACAGAGGATAAGATGGTTGGATGCATCACTTACTCAATGGACATGAGTTTGAGTACACTCTGGGTGCTGGTGATGAACCGGGAAGCCTTGTGTGCAGTCCATGAAGTCACAAAGAACTGGACACAGCTTAGCAATTGAACTGAACTGATGGGCCAAGCACTGTGTCAAGCACCTTAACAAAGATAATAAGTAATATTACTCACATTTCACTTAAGGAATTAGGACCCAGAAAGTAAATAGCTTGCTCAGGATCATAAAGCTAGCTAGTAAGAAATTCAGATACAATTCATACTTAATTCTAAAATACTTGCTTTAAAACACTGGATGATAAGGTTCTGTTCTTTGTGGCATGCCTTATAAATCTATTCTCTGTAACTTCCAAGTTGAAGACAATCTCCCCCTTATTGGGTCAAACATTGTCTTTATTGTTTTGTCATTTTATGATACTTATTTGGATCACTTTAATTTGAATCATTACAAAGCCTTTCACTGTGTGGATCACCATAAACTGTGGGAAATTCTGAAAGAGATGGGAATACCAGACCACCTGATCTGCCTCTTGAGAAACCTGTGTGCAAGTCAAGAAGCAACAGATAGAACTGGACATGGAACAACAGACTGGTTCCAAATAAGAAAAGGAGTACATCAAGGTTGTATATTGTCACCCTGCTTATTTAACTTCTATGCAGAGTACATCATGTGAAATGCCAGGCTGGATGAAGCACAAGCAGGAATCAAGATTGCTGGGAGAAATATCATTAATCTCAGATATGCAGATGACACCACTGTTATGGCAGGAAGTGAAGAGGAACTAAAGAGCCTCTTGATGAAAATAAAAGAGGAGAGTGAAATAGTTGGCTTAAAGCTCAACATTCAGAAAACGAAGATCATGGCATCTGGTTCCATCACTTCATGGCAAATATGTGGGGAAACAGTGGCTGACTTTATTCTTGAGGGGCTCGAAAATCACCGCCGATGGTGATTGCAGCCATGAAATTAAATGATATTTACTCCTTGGAAGGAAAGTTATGATCCACTTAGACAGCACATTAAAAAGCAGAGACATTACTTTGTCTACAAAGATCCATCTAGTCAAGTCTATGGTTTTTCCAGTGGTCATGTATAGATGTGAGAGTTAGACTATAAAGAAAGCTGAGTGCCAAAGAATTGATCTTTTGAACTGTGGTGTTGGAGAAGACTCTTGAGAATCCTTTGGACTGCAAGGAGATCCAACCAGTCCATCCTAAAGCAGATCATTCCTGGGTTTTCATTGGAAGGAGTGATGTTTAAGCTGAAACTCCAATACTTTGGCCACCTGATGTGAAGAGCTGACTCATTTGACAAGAGCTTGATGCTGGGAAATATTGGAGGCAGGAGGAGAATTGGACAACAGAGGATGAGCTGATTAGACGGCATCACCCACCCAGTGGACATGGGTTTGGGTGGACTCCAGGATTTGGTAATGGACAAGGAGGCCTGGCATGCTGTGGTTCATGGGGTCGCAAAGAGTTGAACACAACTGAGCTACTGAACTGAACTCAATTTGAATTAAATGATGTACCTTCCTCTTATCCCCAGTGCCTAGTAGAGTCCTAAAGGGCAAGGACCCAGACATGACATCACAAACAAGACAGATGTGCTTGTGCACCAGCTTTTGTAGAATTTCAAGGGTAGATAATAAGATAAGGGGCAGATAATTGGTGTTGAATTAACTTTTCCAAGTTCATATTGTTAGCACATGTCAGGGTAGCATTACAAGTCAGCTCATCTGGTTGAGACACTACACTTCACCATATCATTCTACCTTTTAGTACAGACTGGGTATAATTTACACAATCACTCTACTAATTAGAATATTTCATTGGAATCATTGTGCTACCAAAATTATTACCTCTCACTACTAAATGATGCAAAAATTCTGACCTATTATAGTCTTTTTTTTAATACTTGGATAATTATTTTATAATATTGTGTTGGTTTCTGCTGTAAAACAGTGAGTCAGTTGTATGTATACACATACCCTCTTCATTTTGAATCCCTCTCTCACTCACCCCTCCCCCTATCCCACCCCTCTAGGTCATCACAAAGCAACAAGCTGAGCTCCCAGTGTTATACTGAGCTATATGTGCTTTAGTCTCTAGGCTGGGATAAGTATCAAGTCTAATGTCCTATTTGACATTATTTGATATAGAACCCAAGAAGCCATACAGGCCCCTCTAGAGAGTAATTTAAACCCTGTATTCTGTGTTCCCAAGATATCCCCTATGTATCCCCTTGGCACAGTTCTTATCATATAGTACAGTTATTCACATTTCTGTTTTTCTCAGCAAAAGAGTTGCTTTTCTCATATAAAGATTTAATAGGGCATATCTTTATCTTAATCTGGACTTTGAAATCACATAACCACAGCCTGAATATGTGTACACAGATTAACTTCCCTATATTTCAGTTCAGTTCTAAATGAGGATAACAATGCTTTTCACTATGTTGTGGATGAAATAATATATGTTAAGTCCTAAGCAAACTACCTAATAGCATGTAATTAATTAAATTAGAATAATTGCTGTTGTATTTTTTGGCACACTGAATTGGAAACATATAATGAACATCTTGACACGTGAACAGTCATAGCTAAAGTGTTAACAACAAATGCCACATACAAATCTAAGCATTCAATACGAATTGATTCATTTAATCCCTACAGCAAACCTAGACATTGCAACTGTTATGGAAGTTTTCAGCATGACTAAACTGAGACCATGAGTGATCACATAACTTGTCCAAGGTTTACATAGCCTTTACATGGCTAAGCAAGTGTTAAAATCATGAGGTATGTTACCTCCTAGATGGAGGAATGAATGAACCTCCTTCCTTTTTAACATGGCTCCTAAAAATTAAAAAGAATAAAACATATCAAAAAAAGCAAACAAAACAGAAAGAAAATCACTGATATCATTCATCCACAAATGAGGTTAAAAAATAAAAAGAGCTGCTTCTCTCAATGATACATTCTTTCACCAAGTTCTATGCCTGCTTTGTGGTAATCCTAATGAACTATTGGGTGAATGAGTGACTGTTTATAGTTCAAACATACAGCTAATTCTTTTTACATTATCTTGAATAATAATTATAAACAACAACAGCAGCAACAACAAAAACCATCTGTCAAAGGATGTGATTATGTGTCATGAACTGACAATAGCATGTGGGTTGAGAAGAGAATGAAAATGCAGTAACAGAAAGATAACAATAAACACATCTATCCTGCCCCGTGAGTATTTTTCTTATTTCCAGATCTGACACTTTTTTCTAGATAGAGTAATACCCAGGATATTACTTAAACAATTATCCAGAATGTCCAGGCCAAGCACTCAGCGTCATTAGTGTACTGTGGAAGAAAAATGGTGAAATATTTTTCAGAGTTTTTATATAATTGTAACTTTTAGTAATAGTAAAGAAATTATTATTTAACATAAAACCTCAATATAGTTGAATTTTTCCAATAGTGGCAGTCGTTTGAAAATTGTCTATTATTTCTGAGCCAAGAAAACAAAGAATGATGAATTTTATCTGTTCTTCTCTCCATCTTATGAATTTTGTTAAGATTATTAACAGAATCTATGTCTGAGCACACATTCAAACTGTGTGAGCATTAGGAACTGCCAGGACCCAAATCTCCTACTTGTTAGAAATCAGCATTCAGGGCAGAAACTTTCTAAGCTTCTGTAAGGGATACAGACAAAAAATAATGTTTATGCCACTTAGACATAAAAGAGTATCATGCACTGATTATATTGCTATTTCCAGTATGCAGACAATTTTTCTGCTAGTGTTTTCATTCTAAATGATTAAGACAATATTAACATTTTAACTTAGACTCTGAAATCTCTGTTTATCTAGAATCTAAGCAGCTCAATCTTTATTGTCAATAAATATTCATTGTCCAATTTCCTCAGACTAAAATTTTGAGGACATAATTTTTTTTTCTTTCAATTTATTTATTGACAGTTTTCTTTCATGAGCAGAGTAAATAGGTATGTTCCATTCATGCTTTGTTCCTATCATTTACTGCAAGGAAAATATAAAAAGTAAAATTCTAATTAATAATCAGCCTCAACTGGATAGCCTTTTAGTCTGATGGTCTACAGGCTGAACTGTAAATACTTGTGACTTCTGACTTGAAATAAAACTGAGCAACATTGTGACTAAGCCTTTTTAAAGTTTCAAAGAACTTGGTTTAGTTTAAAAGCTATTTTCACTTTGACGTGCCATCAAATTAGCAAACAAATTGGTGTCAAGGATGTATGCAAGATACAAATAAGAGAGAAGTGAGTGAACATAATTATCATTGTCTCTCTCTTCTGGGTGAAGGTTTGCTACAGTCAGGTCATTGCAGCTCTTGTAATGTTGGCAGCTTAACAAGTCAAAGATGTTCTGAGGCGTGGTCTTGCCACCTTTCATTACATTAGACAATGAAAGATACTAAGTCAGTCCTCAAGTCTAACTACTGCCATATAAGACCACTTCTTGAAGCATCACTGGGATATGATATGTCTATTATCTGTTTCTTTCCCTAACATTAGACCTAGAGTAAACCTGGTCACAGGCAACACAGTGCCAGTGGTCTACATCTTGTCCAGGTCCTGTAAGGATTTATCATCTTAACCAACTATATGTAACTAATTCTGTGATCAGGATAGTCAGTCTATTTTCTCTGAAATATTTAAAGGAAACTGTGATTTCACAATGAAGTACAGAGAAAAGTATATGGGATACAAATCAGAAGACAATTCTGCTCCTTACTAACCATGTATTTTTGACAAGTTAATTAGCCTGTCAGAGCAGCAGGGTTTTTTACAATGGGAATAACCATAAAATCTATATTATATTTTGGGTTTCTGGGAAGGATATATATCATCACTAGCATAAATGGAGCACTTTAAAAATTCCAATGTTTTATTTATGTTAGATTGTTATTATTTTAGTGAAAGTAAATAGCTAAGTTCAAGACATAAGCATTATTTCTTTTTCTAAGATTACAAAGAAAGTTTAACAAGATTCCCAGGTTCAGTACATATTGCCATACATATCCATTCTTAATCTATCCCCATCTTTTAAATAAAGTGACTTGATTTTTTAGCACATTTTAAAATTTACGGAGAGGAGCAGTAACCGCGCAGGGTCAGTAGGGCCTAGAGGAGCTATCCCACATTGAAGGTCAGGAACGGTGATGGTAAGGAGATACCCCTCGTCCAAGGTAAGGAGCAGTGGCTGTGCTTTGCTGAAGCAGCCGTGAAGAGATACCTCATGCCCAAGGTAAGAGAAACCCAAGTAAGGTGGTAGGTGTTGCAAGAGGGCATCAGAGGGCAAACACACTGAAACCTTACTCACAGAAAACTAGTCAATCTAATCACACTAGGACCACAGCCTTGTCTAACTCAATGAAACCAAGTCATGCCCATGGGGCAACCCAAGATGGGCGGGTCATGTTGGAGAGGTCTGACAGAATGTGGTCCACTGGAGAAAGGAATGGCAAGCCACTTCAGTATTCTTGCCTTGAGAACCCCATGAACAGTATGAAAAGGCAAAATGATAGGATACCGAAGAGGAACTCCTCAGGTCATTAGGTGCCCAATATGCTACTGTAGGTCAGTGGAGAAATAACTCCAGAAAGAATGAAGAGAAGGAGTCAAAGCAAAAACAATACCCAGCTGTGGATGTGACTAGTGAAGAAGCAAGATCCAATGCTGTAAAGAGCAATATTGCATAGGAACCTGGAATGTCAGGTCCATGAATCAAGGCAAATTAGAAGTGGTCAAACAGGACATGGCAAGAGTGAACATCAACATTCTAGGAATCAGTGAACTAAAATGGACTGGAATGGGTGAATTTAACTCAGATGACCATTATATCTACTACTGCAGACAGGAATCCCTCAGAAGAAATGGAGTAGCCATCATGGTCAATAAAAGAGTCTTAAATGCAGTACTAGGATGCAATCTCAAAAACGACAGAATGATCTCTGTTCATCTCCAAGGCAAACATTCAATATCACGGTTATCCAAGTCTACACCCCAACCAGTAATGCTGAAGAAGCTGAAGTTGAACAGTTCTATGAAGACCTACAAGACCTTTTAGAACTAACACCCAAAAAAGATGTCCTTTTCATTATAGGGGACTGGAATGCTAAAGTAGGAAGTCAAGAAACACCTGGAGTAACAGGCAAATTTGGCCTTGGAATATGGAATGAAGCACGGTGAAGACTAATAGAGTTTTGCCAAGAAAATGCACTGGTCATAGCAAACACCCTCTTCCAACAACACAAGAGAAGACTCTACACAGGGGCATCACCAGATGGTCAACACAGAAATCGGATTGATTATATTCTTTGCAGCCAAAGATGGAGAAGCTCTATGCAGTCAACAAAAACAAGACCAGGAGCTGACTGTGGCTCAGATCATGAACTCCTTCTTACCAAATTCAAACTCAAATTGAAGAAAGTAGGGAAAACCACTAGACCATTCAAGTATGACCTGAATCAAATCTCTTAGCATTATACAGTAGAAGTGAGAAATAGATTTAGGGGCCTAGATGTGATAAATAGAGTGCCTGATGAACTATGGAATGAGGTTCGTGACATTGTACAGGAGACAAGGATCAAGACCATGCCCAAGGAAAAGAAATACAAAAAAGCAAAATGGCTGTCTGGGGAAGCCTTACAAAAAACTGTGAAAAGAAGAGAGGTGAAAAGCAAAGGAGAAAAGGAAAGATATAAGCATCTGAATGCAGAGTTCCAAAGAATAGCAAGAAGAGATAAGAAAGCCTTCTTCAGCAATCAATGAGAAGAAATAGAGGAAAACAACAGCATGGGAAAGACTAGATGTGGGGGCACTCCGCAGAAAGAGTAGAGGCAATGGAACTTCCCTCAGCAAAGCCAAGGGGTCCCGAGGAGAGGTGAGCCTGCTGTCCGCAACCCAGCCCCTCAGCAAGCAAGAGACAATCAGACGCAACAGGGGTTCTGTCGAATCAGTTCCACTTTATTGCTGCAAATGTCCAGCTTATATAGGCAAGCAGGAGGGTGTTTAGAAGGGACTTTCCATAGTTGCACCAAAATCATCACTTCCTTCTATGGTGATCACAATTGTCCACCTGCACAGAAATCAAGAGAGCCAGTCTAAAACTTTGACAAACAACAAAGACCCCACCCCTATCACTTCTGCCAGGCACCATCTTAGTTTCCAAGCATTTCCAAAAGTAAAGCTAGCCACCTTTTTTTTCCCTGAGGTTTCCCATTTAGAGCCCCACAACTAGAGATCTCTTCAAGAAAATTAGAGATACCAAGAAAACACTTCATGCAAAGATGGGCTCGATAAAGGACAGAAATGGTATGGACCTAACTGAAGCAGAAGATAGTAAGAAGAGGTGGTAAGAAGAGGTGGCAAGAACACACGGAAGAACTGTACAAAAAAGATCTTCACGACCCAGATAATCATGATGATGTGATCACTCATCTAGAGCCAGACATCTTGGAAAGTGAAGTCAAGTGGGCCTTAGAAAGCATCACTATGAACAAAGCTAGTGGAGATGATGGAATTCCAGTTGAGCTGTTTCAAATCCTGAAAGATGATGCTGTGAAAGTGCTGCACTCAATATGCCAGCAAGTTTGGAAAACTCAGCAGTGGCCACAAGACTGGAAAAGGTCAGTTTTCATTCCAATTCCAAAGAAAGGAAATGCCAAAGAATGCTCAAACTACCGCACAATTGCACTCATCTCACATGCTAGTAAAGTAATGCTCAAAATTCTCCAAGCCAGGCTTCCGCAATACATGAACCATGAACTCCCTGATGTTCAAGCTGGTTTTAGAAAAAGCAGAGGAACTAGAAATCAAATTGCCAACATCCAGTGGATCATGGAAAAAGCAAGAGAGTTCCAGAAATACATATATTTCTGCTTTATTGACTATGTCAAAGTCTTTGACTGTGTGGATCACAATAAACTGTGGAAAATTCTGAAAGAGATGGGAATACCAGACCACCTAACGTGCCCCTTGAAAAATCTGTATGCAGGCCAGGAAGCAACAGTTAGAACTGGACATGGAACAACAGACTGGTTCCAAATAAGAAAAGGAGTACATCAAGGCTGTATATTGTCACCCTGCTTATTTAACTTATATGCAGAGTACATGATGAGAAATGCTGGTTGGAAGAAACACGAGCTAGAGTCAAGATTGCTGGGAGAATTATCAATAACCTCAGATATGCAGATGACACCACCCTTATGGCAGATAGTGAAGAGGAGTTAAAAAGCCTCTTGATGAGAGTGAAAGTGGAGAGTGAAAAAAGTTGGCTTAAAGCTCAACATTCAGAAAACGAAGATCATGGCATCTGGTCCCATCACTTCATGAGAAATAGATAGGGAAACAGTGGAAACAGTGTCAGACTTTATTTGGGGGCTCCAAAATCACTGCAGATGGTGATTGCAGCCATGAAATCAAAAGACGCTTACTCCTTGGAAGAAAAGTTATGACCAACCTAGATAGCATATTCAAAAGCAGAGACATTACTTTGCCGACTAAGGTCCGTCTAGTCAAGGCTATTGTCTTTCCTGTGGTCATGTATGGATGTGAGAGTTGGACTGTGAAAAAGGCTGAGCGCTGAAGATGATGCTTTTCCACTGAGAAGACTCTTGAGAGTCCCTTGGACTGCAAGAAGATCTAACCAGTCAATTCTGAAGGAGATCAACCCTGGGATTTCTTTGGAAAGAACGAAGCTAAAGCTGAAACTCCCCTACTTTGGCCCCCTCATGTGAAAAGTTGACTCATTGGGAAAGACTCTGATGCTGGGAGGGATTGGGGGCAGGAGGAGAAGGGGACGACCGAGGATAAGATGGCTGGATGGCATCACGGATTCGATGGACGTGAGTCTGAGTGAACTCTGGGAGATATTGATGGACAGGGAGGCGTGGTGTGCTGAGATTCATGGGTTCGCAAAGATTCATAAGCGACTAAGCGACTGAACTGAACTGAACTGAAAATTTGCAGAAAACTTGAAAAGGAAGTGCAGAAATTCCCATGTAGTCTCTCTTCTCCCTTCCAAAGTTCCCTTTAGTTTTAACGTCTTACACTGGTGTGATAAGTTTGTTACAACTGAAGAATCATTGTCTTTGTGTTAGTCATTCAGTCGTGTCCAACTCTTTGTGACCCCATGGACTGTAGCCTACCAGGCTCCTTGGTCCATAGGATTTTTCAGGCAAGCATACTGGAGTGGGTTGCCATTTCCTTCTCCAGTGGATCTTCCCAACCCAGGTCCCCCACATTGTATGAAGACGCTTTCCCATCTGAGCCACAAGGGAAGCCCCTATGAATCATTACTGGTATATTATTATTAACTAATGTCTATCGTTTATGTTTGGTTTCATTCATTTGTTCTATAATTCTTCGGGTTTTACCAAATGCATAATTTAACGTATCTAACATTACAGTATTATACAGAATGATTTAAATAATCTAAAAATCTGTATGACACATATTTGTTCCTCCATTGCTCAAATCCATAACTACCACTAATTCTTTTCTGTGTCTATAGTTTTTATCTTTCCAGAATGTCTTATAGATGCAGTCATCTCTGTGCAGCCCCTTTAGACTGACCTTCATCACTTTCTATTTAAGCTATTTCATGCCTTTTTGAAGCTTGATGGCTAATTTCTTTTAATCATTAGGTAATATTCACTTGAATGGATGTACCGCATTTCATTTATCCATTCATCTATTTAAGGTTTTCTAGGTTGCTTCCAAATTTGGCCAACTTTGGATAGAGCAATAAGCAATCATGTTTGAGCTTTTATATGAACATAAGTTTTCAACTCATTCAAGTAAATGCCTAAAGGCATAATTATTTTATTGTATAGGAAGACTAGGTTTAGCTTTATTAGGAACCGCTGAACTGTCTTTTCAATGAAGTGGCTGTATCATTTCAGATTTATATTAGCAATAAATGACAGTTGCTTTTATATCACAACTTTGGCAGCACTGGTGTTGTCAGTGTTTTAGATCTTAGCCATTCTAATAGATGTGTAGAGGTATCTTACTGTTATTTTATAATTTTCCAGTGACATGACATTGAACATTTCATATGCTTATTTACCAGGTGTTTTATCTAGTTGGATGATGTCTGCTCAGAACTTAGTGAAATTTTTAATGAGGTTTTTTTTTCCTATTGTTGAATTTTAAACATTATTTTCTCTTTTGGAAATGAGTATTTTACCAGATATATATGATAAAGATGTTTCAGATAAAGTTAGTTTATCAGATGAAAATAAATATTCTTCCCAGGCTTTGTCTCCTTTCCTCATTCTTCTACCAGTGTCTCTCATCAGTTCAGTTTAGTTCAGTCACTCAGTCGTGTCCAACTCTTTGTGACCCCATGGATTGCAGCAGGCCAGGCCTGCCTGTCTATCACCAACTCCTGGAGTTTATTCAAACTCATGTCCATTGAGTCGGTGATGCCATCCAACCATCTCATCCTCTGTCGTCCCCCTCTCCTCCCACCTTCAATCTTTCATAGAAGTGTATTTCATAGGTTTTTATTTCAGTTTTTATTCTCAGTATTTACTAACTAATAATTGACATGAATCACTGTGTTAGTTTAAGGAGTACAGCATGATGATTTGATTTACATGTATTGTGAAATGATTACTACAATAAATTTAGTTAATATCCTTCTCATAGGCAAAATAAAAAGCAAAGAAAGAATAAAAGGAAACATTTTCTCCTTGTGATAAGAATTATAGGGTTACTCTCAACAACTTTCCTATACCAGACAGCCATGTTAGCTATAGCCATTATGTTGTACATAAGCTCCCTAGTACTTTATTTTGCAAAATGGAAGTTTGCACCTTTTGTCCTAATTTCTCTATTACTCCCATCCCTACTCTCCACCTCTGGTAACTGCAAGTTTGATATATTTTTCTATAAATATTTGTATTTTTTTATTTTTGTTTTTCAGATTCCACATTTAAGTGACATCATGCAATATTTGTCTTTCTCTAAACTTATTTAACTTAGCATAATGCCGTTAAGGTCCATCCATGTTGTCACAAGTGGTGAAGTTTCCTCTTTTTATAGCTGGATAATACTTCATGTTTATTTTTATACCATGAGTTCTTTATTCATTTATCCATCAATAGACACTTAGGTTGTTTTCAAGTCTTGACTACTGTAAATAATCCTGCTTTGAATATGAGGGTGCAGATACCTTTTCAAGTCAGTGTTTTCAGTTCCCATGAGTCTATTCTGAGAAGTGATATTGCTAGATTATATTGTAGCTCCATATTTTGTTTTTGTTTTTGTTTTTGAGGATCTTTCATACTGTGTTCCATAGTGTCTGGACCAATGTACACTCCCATCAACAGTGCAAAAGTGTTCCCATTTCTCCACATACACATTTAGAAGTTATCTAGTGTGTTTTCGATAAGAGTCATTCTAACAGGCATAGGTTATATCTTTTTGTGATTTTAATTTGCATTCCCTTAATAACTAGGCCCTAGTGGCTCAGATGGTAAAGGATCTGCCTGTAATGCAAGAGACCTGGGTTCAATCCCTGGGTCAGGGAGATCTCCTGGAGAAGAGAAATGGCAACCCTCGCCAGTACCTTTGTCTGGAAAATCCCATGGATGGAGAAGCCTGGTATGCTACAGTCCATCGGGTTGCAAAGAATCAGACATAATTGAGCGACTTCACTTCCACTTCCACAATGGACTAGTCATGTCAATCATCTTTTTACCTCTTTATTAGCCTTTTGTATATCTTCTTTGAAGAAATGTCTATTCAGGTTCTCTGCCCACTTTTAAATTGGGTTCATTTTGCTCTCTCTCTCTCTTTTTTTTTTTTTTTTTGCTATTGAGTTGTATAAGTTCTTTATGTATTTTATATATTAATCCCTTATCAGATAAATTGTTTGCAAATATTTTTATTTTCTCATTTCATGACTAGTCTCTTCAGTTGGCTGATGGTTTCCATTGCCATGCAGAAGCTTTTAGCTTTATATAGTCCCACTTGTTAATTTTTTTCATTTTGTTGCATATTTCTAGATGTTGTATTTTAAAAGTATTGCTAATGCCTAGGTCAAAAAACTTTATCCCTGTTTTCTTCCAGGAGTTTCATGGTTTCAGGCCTTACATTTAAGCCTTTACTCCATTTGGGGTTGAATTTTGTACGTGGTATAAGATACAGATTGAGATTTATTATTTGGGCGTCAATATCCAATTATCCCAACACTATTTATTGAAAAAACTGTCTTTTCTTCATTGAGTATTCTTGACTTTCTTGTCAAATATTCAGTTCATTCACTTAGTTGTGTCCAACTCTTTGGGAACCCAGGGACTGCAGCAAGCCATGCTCCTTGTCCACCAACTCTAGAGCTTGCTCAAACTCATGTCCATTGAGTTGGTGATACCATCCAACCATCTCATCCTCTGTCATCCCCTTCTCCTCCCACCTTCAATCTTTCCCAGCATCAGGGTCTTTTCTAATGAGTCAGTTCTTTACATCAGGTGGCCAAATTATTGGAGCTTCAGCATCAGTCCTTCCAATGAATATTCAGGACTGATTTCCTTTAGGATGGACTGGTTTGAACTCCTTGTAGATGATCCTAATACTACTCCTATTCAATAAAGTACCAGAAGTTTTAGCTAGAGAAATAAGGCATAGAGATCTTAGTTCCCCAACTAGGATTCGAACCTGCAACCCCTGCCTTATAAGTGCAGTATCTTAACCACTGGACTGCCAGGGAAGTCTCTCAAATATTAGCAGGCCCATAGTGCTTGGCTTCATTTCTGGCCCTTGATTTTGTTCATTGGCCTACTCATTTGTTATTATGCCAGCCTCACACTATTCTGATGATTACAGATTTGTAATGGAGCTTGAAATCAGGAAATGTCTCCTGTTTAGTTATTCTTTTTCAGGATTTCTTTAGATACTTGGGGTTCCAAATTAATTTTAGTAATAATTTTTATACTTTAAAGATGCAGTTGGACTCTTGATAAGGATTGTATTGAGTCTATAGTTTTTTTGTAATATTAACATTTTAACAATATTGATTTTTCTAATCTGTGAATATAGGAATATCTTTCCATTTATTAATTACTTTTATCAGTGTCTTATAGTTTTTAGAGATCTTTCACCTTCTTAGTTAGATTTATTCCTAAGTATTTTATTGGTTTTGATACTGTTGTAAATAAGATTGATTTTTTATTTCTGTTTCATAAAATTGTTAGTTTGCAAAAACTCCCAGTTTTTATTTGGTTAATCTTGTATATGGTAGCTTTACTGAATCCATTGATTAGATTTAACAGTTTTCTAGTATTCTTTTGAATTTTCTATGTATAAAATCACATCATCTTCAAATGGAGACAGTTTTACTTCTTCCTATTTAAGTCTAGTATTTTTGTTTCTCTTTTTTGCCTGATTGCTGTAGCTAGAACTTCTAGTACTTTATTGAATAGGTGTGGGAATAGTGGACACACCTATTTCCTTACCTTAGAGGGAAAGCTTTTAACCTTTCACCATTAAGTGTGATGTTAGCTCTAACATATATAGCTTATAATATGTTAAATGTGTTCCTTCTGTGCCTAATTTATAAAGAGCTTCTTTTTATAATGAATAAATATTGGCAAATGCTTTTTCTACAGTTATTGACACAATTATATGATCCTTCATTTTTCTATTAATATGATATATCACAGCAATTGGTGTATTTTGAACCATCCTTGCATCCCAGAAGTAAGTATGATTTGATCATGATGAATGTTCATTTTAATATGCTGCTGAAGAGAGTTTTCCAGTCTTTTGTTAAGAAATTTTGCATCTGTATTAATCAGGGATTTTGGCCTGTATTTTTCTTTTCTTCAAGTGTCATTATCTTGTTTTGATATAGGATAACACTGTTGTCATAAAATGAATTTGGGAGTATTCTTTCCTCTTTGATTTTTTTAAATTTCATTTTTACTTTATTCTACATTACAATACTGTATTGGTTTTGCCATACATTGACATGAATCAGGTCTACACAGATGTACACATTCTTTTTAATAAGAGTTTGAGAAGGATTGGTGTTCCTTCTTTTTAAAATGCTTGGTAAAATTCACCAGTAAAGCCATCTGGTCCTGGACTTATCTTTTGGGAAAGATTTTATTTTTATTGATTCAGTCTCCTTACTAATAATTGGTCTTTTTAGATTTTTCTCTTTTTCTTGATTCTGTATTACTAAGTTGTATGTTTCCAAGGATTTTTCCATTTCTTCTAGGTTGCCCAGTGTATTGACATATATTTGTTCATAGCTGCCTCTAATGATTCTTTGGATTTCTATATTATCATTTGTAATATCTCTCTTTTGTGACAGATTTATTGTAGCTTTTGTGTACCATTTAGCAATGTGAAATGTGTAAGGCTATACTATTATTTTTATTAGATTTTTACCTTTTTTTGTTTATGTTACTAATGAACACTTCATGTGTGTGTCCCTAACTCCATTGAATCTCTGAGCTTCGTGGCTTCATTGAATGATGCTATATAGTATGGAAATTTTTAGGAACAAATAAGATGCATACAATGTAGAAGACCTGTAAGTTTGTGTACATTGAAGGATGAGGTCAAGCTGATGCCATCTATTGCATACATGATTTTGCAATTTGTTGTTGTTCAGCCACTCAGTTGTGTCTAAGTCTTTGCGATCCTATGGACTGCAGCATGCAAGGCTTCCCTATACTTCACTATCTCCTGAGTTTGCTCAAAATCATGTCCATTGAGTATAGGATTCCATCCAACCTCTGTTGCCCTCTTCTATTCCTGACCTCAATCTTTCCCAGCACAGTCTTTCCAATGAGTTAGCTCTTTGTGTCAGGTGGCCAGACTTTCGGAACTACAGCTTTAGTATAGGTACTTCCAATCAAAATATTGATTTTATATTTGTATAGGATCAGTTCAATTCAGTAGCTCAGTCATGCCCGACTCTTTGCGACCCCAAGAATCACAGCACGCCAGGCTTCCCTATCCATCACCAACTCCCGGAATTCACTCAGACTCACACCCATTGAGTCAGTGATGCCATCCAGCCATCTCATTCTCTGTCGTCCCCTTCTCCTCCTACCCCCAATCCCTCCCAGCATCAGAGTCTTTTCCAATGAGTCAACTCTTCCCATGAGAGGGCCAAAGTACTGGAGTTTCAGCTTTAGCATCATTCCTTCCAAAGAAATCCCAGGGCTGATCTCCTCTAGAATGGACTGGTTGGATCTCCTTGCAGTCCAAGGGACTCTCAAGAGTCTTCTCCAACACCACAGTTCAAAAGCATCTATTCTTCGGTGCTCAGCCTTCTTCACGGTACAACTCTCACATCCATACATGACCACAGGAAAAACCATAGCCTTGACTAGACGGACCTTAGTCGGCAAAGTAATGTCTCTGCTTTTGAATATGCTATCTAGGATGGTCATAACTTTGCTTCTAAGGAGTAAGTGTCTTTTAATTTCATTGCTGAAATCACCATCTGCAGTGATTTTGGAGCCCAAAAAAATAAAGTCTGACACTGTTTCCACTGTTTCCCTATCTATTTCCCATGAAGTGATGAGACCGAAAGCCATGATCTTCGTTTTCTGAATGTTGAGTTTAAGCCAACTTTTCACTCTCCACTTTCACTTTCATCAAGAGGCTTTTTAGCTCCTCTTCACTTTCTGCCATAAGAGTGGTGTCATCTGCATATCTGAGGTTATTGATGTTTGTCCCGGCAATCTTGAGTCCTGCTCGTGTTTCTTCCAGTCCAACATTTCTCATGATGTACTCAGCATATAAGTTAAATAGGCAGGGTGACAATATACAGCCTTGACGTACTCCTTTTCCTATTTGAGACCAGTCTGTTGTTCCACGTCCAGTTCTAACTGTTGCTTCTTGACCTGCATACAGATTTCTCAAGAGGCAGGTCAGGTGGTCTGGTATTCCCATATCTTTCAGAATTTTCCACAGTTTATTGTGATCCACACAGTCAAAGGCTTTGACATAGTCAATAAAGCAGAAATAGATGTTTTTCTGGAACTCTCTTGCTTTTTCCATGATCCACTGGATGTTGTCAGTTTGATCTCTGGGTCCTCTGCCTTTTCTAAAACCAGCTTGAAAATCTGGAAGTTCACAGTTCACGTATTGCTGAGGCCTGGCTTGGAGAATTTTGAACATTACTTTACTAGCATGTGAGATGAATGTAATTGTGCAGTAGTTTGAGCATTTCTTGGCATTGTCTTTCTTTGGGATTGGAATGAAAACTGACCTTTTCCAGTCCTGTGGCCACTATTGAGGTTTCCAAATTTGCTGGCATATTGAGTGCAGCACTTTCACAGCATCATCTTTCAGGATTTGAAACAACTCAACTGGAATTCCATCACCTCCACTAGCTTTGTTCGTAGTGATGCTTTCTAAGGCCCACTTGACTTCACAGTCCAGGATGTCTGCCTCTAGGTGAGTGATCACAACATCGTGATTATCTGGGTCATGAAGATCTTTTTGTACAGTTCTGTGTAATCTTGCCACCTCTTCTTACTACCTTCTGCTTCAGTTAGGTCCATACCATTTCTGTCCTTTATTGAGCCCATCTTTGCGTGAAATGTTCCCTTGCTATCTCTGATTTTCTTGAAGATATTTCTAATCTTTCCCATTCTGTTCTTTTTCTCTCTTTCTTTGCATTGATCACTAAGGAAGACTTTCTTATCTCTTCTTGCTATTCTTTGGAACTCTGCATGCAGATGCTTATATCTTTCCTTTTCTCCTTTGCTTTTTGCCTCTCTTCTTTTCGCAGCTATATGTAAGGCGTCCACAGACAGCCATTTTTCTTTCTTGCATTTCTTTTCCATGGGGATGGTCTTGATCTCTGTCTCCTGTACAATGTCATGAACCTCATTCCATAGTTCATCAGGCACTCTATTTATCAGATCTAGGCCCTTAAATCTATTTCTCACTTCCACTGTATAATCCTAAGAGATTTGATTCAGGTCATACCTGAATGGTCTAGCAGTTTTCCCTACCTCCTTCAATTTAAGTCTGAATTTGGTAATAAGGAGTTCATGATCTGAGCCACAATCAGCTCCTGATCTTGTTTTTGTTGACTGTATAGAGCTTCTCCATCTTTGGCTGCAAAGAATGGAATAAATCTGATGTCTGTGTTGACCATCTGGTGATGTCCCTGTGTAGAGTCTTCTCTTGTGTTGTTAGAAGAGGGTATTTGCTATGACCGGTGCATTTTCTTAGCAAAACTCTATTAGTCTTTGCCCTACTTTATTCCACATTCCAAGGCCAAATTTGCCTGTGACTCCAGGTGTTTCTTGACTTCCTGCTCTTGTCTTCTTGTCCCCTATAATGAAAAGGCATCTTTTGGGGGGTGTTAGTTCTAAAAGGTCTTCATAGATCCATTCAACTGCAGCTTCTTCAGCATTACTGGTTGGGACATAGATTTGGATTACTGTTATACTGAATGGTTTGCCTTGGTAATGAACAGAGATCATTCTGTCGTTTTGAGATTGCATCCGAGTACTGCATTTCAGACTCTTTTGTTGACCATGATGGCTACTCCATTTCCTCTGAGGGATTCCTGCTCTCAGTAGTAGATATAATGGTCATCTGAGTTAAATTCACCCATTCCAGTCCATTTTAGTTCGCTGATTCCTAGAATGTCGATGTTCACTCTTGCCATCTCCTGTTTGACCACTTCCAATTTGCCTTGATTCATGGACCTGACATTCCAGGTTCCTATGCAGTATAAGGATACATAGACATAAATACTTCAACATACACGATTACAGGTAAATAATGCAGTATCCCTGTTTATATATACATTGCTTTATTCTTTAACAGCTAGAAATATTGTATAGAGGTAAATTCTGAATGAATTAATGTTTTCATGAGTAAATATCAATATGAAGATAATGACACTGGACATCCATTTTGAACTTTAATATTTTATCTCCTGGCTGAGAAAAATGTTGTGTGTGTATATCAATACACTTTTCTTGATTCCATTATAAAATAATTCAAGATTGATATGACAAAATTGTAAAGTTTACAAATTTTTTCCAGTGTTCCATTCTTTAGATTTTTAACATCTGACTCAGCTATAAACCATTCAAATTATGCCTCTTTGGTAATTTCCTTACGGTAGAAACTGTTTTTACTCAGTTAGTTCTATGCTGACCAATGAGATGAATTTAAATATCTTTTGCTCTTTTCCCGCATTTTTGCTGCCCCTTGTTTACACAAATAATGACACAATTACTCTTCCTTTTTCTTTATCATCTGATTCTCCCTCTCTCACTGCTGAGCTATGTAGGAAAAGAATATAACACTTCTGTTATAAAAATTCACTTGATTTTGTACCATATTGTAAGATGTGTACATAATTAAACAGAAAATTCTTAGAGTAAAAATTAATTTTTCATAGAAAGCATTGATAGGAAAGTTTGAATTATATATTACAGTACTCAGAACAGTTGCTGTTGTTCAGTCACTAAGTGTGTCCCATTCTTTGCAACTCTTGGACTCCAGCATGCCAGGCCTTTCGGTCCCCCACCATCTCCAAGAGTTCACCCAAGTTCATGTCCATTGAATTCATGATGCCATCCAAACATTTCCTCCTTAGCTGCCGTCTTCTTCTGCCTTCAATCTTCCCCAGCTTCAAAACACATAAAATATGCTTAAGACCATGAAGTACCTAGCTCAGCCATTATGATCAAGCCATTGAATAGATGAGGAAATGGAGGTTCAAATAAAGCTAATAGCTTAATGAAGGTCACTCAATAAATATCAAAGATACAATTTTAGAAGTTCTTTCACATGTGTCAGTAGAGTTGCTTCTGAAATGTGTAAATAATAAATGGTATATAGTATTCCCTTACAGTAGCATTACCCAGTCAAAGATTATTTGATTTTAGAAAATTATTTTAGGAAAAAAGAAAATGAGAGAAGGAAACAGAAAAACAATATTATCAATTTAATTCAATCACTCAGTCGTGTCTGACTCTTTACAACCTCATGGGCTGCAGCACACCAAGCCTCACTGTCCATCACCAACTACTGAGTTTACTCAAACTCATGTCCTTTGGTGATGCCATCCAACCATCCCATCTTCTGCCATCCCCTTCTCCTCCCACCTTCAGTCCTTCCCAGCATCAGAGTCCTTTCCAATGAGTCAGTTCTTCCCATCAAGTAGCCAAAGTATTGGAGTTTCAGGTTCAACATCAGTCCTTCCAATGAATGCTCAGGAATGATTTCCTTTAGGATGGAGAGGTTGGATCTCCTTGAATTGCAAGGGACTCTCAAGAGTTTCTCCAACGCCACACTTCAAAAGCATCACTTCTTCAGTGCTCAGCTTTCTTTATAGTCAAACTCTCACATCCATAAAAGACTACTAGAAAAACCTTAGCTTTGACTAGACGGATCTTTGTTGGTAAAGTAATGTCTCTGCTTTTTAATAAGCTGGCTTTAGAAAATGAAAGGAACCAGAGATCAAATTGCCAACATCCAGTGGATCATGGAAAAAGCAAGAGAGTTCCAGAAAAACATGTTTCTGTTTTATTGACTATACCAAAGCCTTTGACTGTGTGGATCACAATAACTGTGGAAAATTCTTCAAGAGATGGGAATACCAGACCACCTGACCTGCCTCTTGAAAAATCTGTATGCAGGTCGGGAAACAACAGTTAGAACTGGACATGGAATAGACTGGTTCAAAATAGGAAAAGGAGTACGTCAAGGCTGTATATTGTCACCTTGAGTATTTAACTTCTATGCAGAGTACATTATGAGAAACGCTGGACTGGAAGAAACACAGGAATCAAGATTGCCAGGAGAAATATCAATAACCTCAGATATGCAGATGACACCACCCTTATGGCAGAAGGTGAAGAGGAACTAAAAAGCCTCTTGATGAAAGTAAAAGAGGAGAGTGAAAAAGTTGGCTTAAAGCTCAACATTCAGAAAACAAAGATCATGGTATCCAGTCCCATCAGTTCATGGGAAATAGATGGGGAAACAATGGAAACAGTGTCAGACTTTATTTTGGGGGCTCCAAAATCACTGCAGATGGTGACTGAAGCCATGAAATTAAAAGACGCTTACTCCTTGGAAGAAAAGTTATGACCAACCTAGATAGTATATTCAAAAGCAGAGACATTACTTTGCCGACTAAGGTCCGTCTAGTCAAGGCTATGGTTTTTCCTGTGGTCATGTGTGGATGTGAGAGTTGGACTGTGAAGAAGGCTGAGAACTGAAGAAGTGATGCTTTTGAACTGTGGTGTTGGAGAAGACTCTTGAGAGTCCCTTGGACTGCAAGGAGATCTAACCAGTCCATTCTGAAGATCAGTCCTGGGATTTCTTTGGAAAGAATGATGCTGAAGCTGAAACTCCAGTACTTTGGTCACCTGATACAAAGAGTTGACTCATTGGAAAAGACTCTGATGCTGGGAAGGATTGGGGGCAAGAGGAGAAGGGGACGACAGAGAATGAGATGGCTGGATGGCATCACTGACTCGATGGTCGTGAGTCTGAGTGAACTCCGAGAGTTGGTGATGGACAGGGAGGCCTGGTGTGCCGAGATTCATGGGGTCACAAAGAGTCGGACATGACTGAGTGACTGAACTGAGCTGAGGTTGGTCATAACTTTTCTTTCAAGGAGCAAATGTCTTTTAATTTCATGGCTGCAATCACCATCTGCAGTGATTTTGGAGCCCAAAAACATAAAGTCAGCCACTGTTTCCACTGTTTCCCCATCTATTTGACATGAAGTGATTGGACCAGATGTCATGATCTTCCTCATTAGCAACTGTCTAATGAATAATCATATTTAAATTTTATCCAGAGCTTGTCACATAGCAAGTATAATTTTTAAATGCCAGAAAGTTTGTATAATGGGCAAGTGCCCAGACTAGGTTGGACTTGCAAAAATAATTCCAAAATGTTAAAAAATTATGCAGCAATTTGTCCAAGAACTTTAAACTGGTAATAAACTTTGGCATCACTGACTCAATGGACATGAGTTTGAGCAAGCTCCAGGAGTTGGTGATGGACAGGGAAGCCTGGTGTGTTGCCATCCACAGAGTCACAAAAGCCAGACACGACTCAGTGACTGAACTTAACTGAACTGAATAAATTTTGTGTTAAATACAATAGGGTAGCCTTGAAGCCAAAGGAAACCTGATACTTTCAGGAAAAAAAAACAAACTGTATGTCATTCAGAGAACCCACCGTGCTGCCACTCCACATGATTGAGTGTGTGTGTGTGTGTGTGTGTGTGTAGTATTATTGATTCAAAGTATAATTCCTACAAGAGAAGGGATCAGCAACTTTGTATGTAATACAAAGAGTATCCTTGAATAAAATGCTGGCATCTTTCACAGTGGGATACCATAGCCTTGATGTTGGTATTATAAAGAATGCAGAGACAGCTAGGAGTAGTACCAACTTTAATATAATGCAAATAATATTTTCCATTTTCTATATACACAGTACAAAAAGTATTTTATGATATTTAATATTGTTTGAACTCTTCTATACACAGATGTTTTCTTATACTGCAAGCATCCAATAGATAAGAATTTTAATAATTGATACTTCTACTGCTAGTAGTATGCTATTGGTGCTATTATCCCTACTACAACTAATACTATTATTAAGAAACATAATAATTTTAACATAAAGGTTAGAAAAAATTAATTCAGAGACATTTTCAATCTGCTTACATATTACATATGCAGAGAAGCATTTTGGAGCTGTAATCAGAAAAATGTTTTCAATTCTTTTAGATTTTATTCATAGAAATTTAAAAAAAAAAAAAACATTTTGACACAAACTTCATGATCCCAAGTCTCAATATGCACAATATATTTCCTTTATTAACCTTGCAATTTTTGAAGTTGTGGTTCTTATATTTAATTTAAAAGTGAATATAATATTCTTTTCTTTGTTATAATTTTTTACATTAAATTCTTAGGGAAGACATAATTGAACAAGTAGATGTATGTGTATACCTTCTAGCATTTCCATTTGTCTTTCCAAAACTGTTATTCAGAATGACAGTGCCACCAGTAGTATATAAATGTTTATTCATTCAAATATCTTACCACATTTGCTAAGTTTTCTAGTATTTATTGATTTGATAATATGATTTTATATGGACTTTAATTTTATTACAAACTATACTGAAAAGCATTTTGAAATAAATCCATCATTATTTTTAGGTGATTGGATATGCTATGAGATTGTTTTCTTATTATTCTTTTTAAAAATATATATTTATTTACAAGAACACATATCATGTTTATAATAAAGAATAAAATCCTAAAATAATTACTTTAGGCCTTTCTAATACATTATAACACTTTCCCTGTTTATTGCTTATTAAACTAAATACTATTGATTCCATTATGGGAGAAAGGTATTTTCTAAAACTATAAAAAAGAGTAAAGAGGATAATGTGGGAAAACTCTTCTAACAATAGAAACTTTGGTTAATTTTCAGAGAATAATTATTTTGTTCATATGTCTGAAGAAGATGCTTCTTCAGTTTTCTTTTATAGAAAACTTATTTTGTCAGCAAGATATGCCTGTTTACTGCCAACATGTACAAACTAGCTTATCTTCTTGTAGAAATAAGTACATTCACTTTACTACACCTTGTGGAACAATGCTTTTTCTAATGTTCATCCTTAGAGGAGAAAGATAGAGTAAATAATATTTTAAATTCAATAGAAATAAGAAAAACTTCTCAGTAAGCATTTTTAAAGAAAAATACAGAGCTCCCAATCAACTGAAACTTTAAATATATGATTTGCAATCTCTGATCTTCCTTATATGTAACTAGGTTCAAACCAGTTTTAGAGAAAAGTTATGTTTGTAATTATTTATATTTTCAATGTACCTACAATTTTAAAAATCAGTACAAGAAATTATTAAGGTATGATTTAGCCTTAAAACTTTTGATTCACTAGGTGACTTTTTAAGTTTTATATGCAATTCTTATGTAAAGGGGAACACTAGATTAGCAATCACTACAATGTTACTTCACCATACTGCTGGCATGGTCTATTGATTGTGAGGTACTTGAAGGCAAGAACCATAGCTTTTAATTATCTGTTCCTACCACTTAGCTGAGTGCTTTTCACAGCATGAATGATTATTGAATCACTAGAAAAATGATGACTGGAGGGTAAATCCTACTGTGCAATATATTTCACTGGGATTTCTTATCTGAGAGATAGAAACCATGGTTTTGGTGAAATTCATATAAGAGTTTGTATTTTTCTATATTTATTATCTTTAGCTTTATTACACCTATAATCCCCATCGCTAAATTTTTTTCTGAAATATCATGAAGTTAGTGTACATGCTGTTTGATGAATATTTCCTTAACAGTCTCAATTATATTCATGTGAATTAAAAAAAAAAAAATCAGTATAGCCTCAGTAAGAGAAACTCACATGACACAGTCATGGACAAGGGCAAAAAAATTGACATTTTGCCAGATAACAGGGAAAGACAAATAAGTCACTCTAAGGGCATTTTTAGTATTAATTCTTTGCATTTCTGTAAGTCCCAACTGCCAGGCATACTTACCCTGGCTCTGGTGAAATGGTATCTTTTTCCTGTGCGTGACAGAAAGAAAATCAGTTATCAAACCTGGAAAATGTATAAATGACAGAAACTCAAGGAGAATCAGCAATTACACCTCATGGAAATAGAAAATTATCAGCATATCAAAAAAGTATCAGTAATGCATGAAGCATACTTGAGTCATAAAAACTCAACATACATGGCAGGACCCTAACTATCTTGCCTGACACTGATGAAGATATTTTTGCACAATTTTATTAATAGATGTAAAATTAGTTATCATTATATTTTACATTGACTAATAAGTCATGCAATATTTAAAATGTATGTGGAATGTTTGAATCCAATTAAATGGAGCAATTCTTTCAATAGATTTTGTCAGCTGAATGTGATGGATTCACTCTCTTTCCTTTTCGTGAACCATTGTTCTTTGTCCAACTTATTGTTAAAAACAAGTTAAAGTATATTGATTAATTTTTCAGTGGTAAGATTATTTTTAGCAAGCTAATCTGTAAACATAATTGAAATGAGTATCTGCAAAGGATAGAACCCCATGAACTGAGTTTATTTTTATTTTTACATTTTGAATTTGTTTTAGTTGTAAAGTTTTATATGATCATAGGGAGTAATGTGAGATTGGGGTTTGTTACAGAAATAAGAAATGGTCTTCAGAGATTCTGTGTGCCTGCCTTTCTTCCACTGGGATCTCCCCTTCAGGTCCTCAGTGTGTCCACTGGGATTGCCCCTTCAGACCCTCAGTGCATCTGCTGGGGGCGCACACATTGTATGTCTGGTGGCAATGTGCTGGAAGCTGAGAACGCAAGTCACTTGGCCATGCATGGTTGCTAGGGGTGCCTAAGGCCGCCCACTTACCCAGCAGGCTGAGGGAGAAAGCAGCATAGAGCTGATGCCCAGCCACAGTGAAGCTGAGTCTGCAGGGTGTTTTAGCATCTGTGTTGTATGGATGGAGTAGTCTTGAGGCTACTGTAAGAATAAGACTGAAAGCTAGAGGCAGGAGACTTGAATCCAAAACTTGAGAAGACCAGAGAGCTCCTGATTCCAAGGAACATTAATAGACAAGAGCGCTCATCCAAAATACACCATACTTACACGGAAACCAAGCTCAATGCAAGAGCCAACAAGTTCCAGAGCAAGACGTACCATGCTAATTATCCAGCAATGCAGGAACATAGCCCTGAGCATTAAAATGTAGGCTGCCCAACGCCATACCAAACAAATAGACACCCAAAACTCAATACTGGACACTTCAATGAACTCCAGAGAAAAGAAATCCAGCTCCACCCACCAGAACACCGACACAAGCTTCCCTAACAAGGAAAACTTGACAAGCCACTCGTTCAACCCAATCCACAGGAAGGAACCTTCACAATAAAGAGGAACCACAAACTTCCAGCCTACAGAAGGGCCATCCCAAACACAGCAATCTAAACGAGATGAAAAGGCATTGAAATATTCAGCAGATTAAGGAACGTGATAAATGCCCACCAAACCAAAGAGGAGAAGATAGGGAGTTTTCCTGAAAAATAATTCAGAATAATAATAGTAAAGATGATCCAAAATCTTGAAAACAAAATGGAGTTACAGAAAAATAGACTAGAGATAAGAACTAAGAAGAGGGGGCAAGAAATGTTTAACAAGGACCTAGAAGAAATAAAAAAGAGTCAGTCGATAATGAATAATGCAATAACTGAGATCAAAAGCACTCTGAAGGGAACCAAAAGTAGAATAACTGAGGCAGAAGATAAGTGAGGTGGAAAATAGAATGGGGGAAATAAACAAAGCGGGGGAGGAGAATTAAAAGAAATGAGGACAACCTCAGAGACCCCTGGGACAATGTTAAATGCCCTACCATTCAAATCATAGGAGTCCCAGAGAAGGAAACTAAAAGAGAGGGTATAAGAAAATACTGGAGGAGTTAATAGTTGAAAAATTCCCTTAACTGTGAAAGGAAATAGCCACACAAGTCCAAGAAACCCAAAGAGTCCCAAATAGGATAAACCGAAGGCGAAACACTCCAAGACACATATTAATCAAATTAATGAAAATTAAACGCAAAGAGAAAATATTAAAAGTGGCAAGGGAAAAGTAACAAATAACCCACAAGTGAATTCCCATAAGGATAACAGCTGATTTTAAATAGAGACTCTTCAGGCCAGAAGGGAATGGAAGGACATACTTACAGTGATGAAAGAGAAAAACCCACAACCCAGATTATGGTACCTAGCAAGGATCTCATTCAATTATGAAGGAGAAATCAAAAGCTTTACAGACGAGCAAAAGCTGAGAGAACTCAGCACCACCAAACCAGCTTTTCAAAAATGCTGAAGGATTTCCTCTAGCCAAGAAACACAGAAAATATTTATTAACTCGAACTCAAAAACAACAAAGTAAAGGGAAATGGGATCATACTTATCAACAACTACCTTAAATGTAAATGGGTTGAATGCCCCAACCAAAAGACAAGGACTGGCTCAGTTCAGTTCAGTTCAGTTCAGTCGCTCAGTCGTATCCGACTCTCTGTGACCTCATGAATCGCAGCACGCCAGGCCTCCCTGTCCGTCATCAGCTCCTGGAGTTCACTCAGATTCACATCCATCGCGTCAGTGATGCCATCCAGCCATCGCATCCTCGGTCGTCCCCTTCTCCTCCTGCCCCCAACCCCTCCCAGCATCAGAGTCTTTTCCAATGAGTCAACTCTTCGCATCAGGTGGCCAAAGTACTGGAGTTTCAGCTTCAGCATCATTCTTTCCAAAGAACACCCAGGACTGATCTCCTTCAGAATGGACTGGTTGAATCTCCTTGCAGTCCAAGAGACTCTCAAGAGTCTTCTCCACCAACACAGATAAAAGCATCAATTCCTTGTCACTCAGCTTTCTTCACAGTCCAACTCTCACATCCATACATGACTACAAAAAAACCTAGCCTTGACTAGACAGATCTTAGTCGGCAAAGTAATGTCTCTGCTTTTGAATATACTATCTAGGTTGGTCATAACTTTTCTTCCAAGGAGTGTCATAATTTCATGGCTGTAATCACTATCTGCAGTGATTTTAAAGCCCCCAAAAATAAAGTCTGATACTGTTTCCACATCTATTTCCCATGAAGTGATGGGACTGGATACCATGATCTTCATTTTCTGAATGTTGAGCTTTAAGTCAACCTTTTCACTCTCCACTTTCACTTTCATCAAGAGGCTTGTTAGTTCCTCTTCACTTTCTGCCATAAGGGTGGTGTCATCTGCATATCGGAGGTTACTGATATTTCTCCCAGCAATCTTCATTCCAGCTTGTGCTTCTTCCAGCCCAGCGTTTCTCATGATGTACTCTGCATATAAGTTAAATAAGCAGGGTGACAATATAGAGTCTTGATGAACTCCTTTTCCTATTTGGAACCGGTCTGCTATTCCATGTCCAGTTCTAACTGTTGCTTCCTGACCTGCATACAGGTTTCTCAAGAGGTTGGTCAGGTGTTCTGGTATTCCCATCTCTTTCAGAATTTTTCACAGTTTCTTGTGATCCACAGAGTCAAAGGCTTTGGCATAGCTAATAAAGCAGAAATAGGTGTTTTTCTGGAGCTCTCTTGCTTTTTCAATGATCCAGCAGATGTTGGCAATTCGATCTTTGATTTCTCTGACTTTTCTAAAACCAGCTTGAACAGCTGGAAGTTCACGGTCCCAGACTATCATTTAAAGATTTTTTTTTTTAACAGCCTTGAAATTATAATATCTCCATCCAGTATATAGACATGTTTGTTTAATGTTACCATCTATAACTAATGTCTAAAAAGTTTGTTCAAAACTACATAGAACAACAGACTGGTTCCAAATAGAAAAAGAGTATGTCAAGGCTGCATATTATCACCCTGCTTATTTAACTTCTATGCAGAGTACATCATGAGAAATGTTGGGCTGGAAGAAACACAAGCCGGACTCAAGATTGCTGGGAGAAATATCAATAACCTCAGATATACAGATGACACCACCCTTATGGCAGAAAGTGAAGAGGAACTAAAAAGCCTCTTCAGTTCAGTTCAGTCGCTCAGTCATGTCTGATTCTTTGCGACCCCATCAATCGCAGCATATCAGGCCTCCCTGTTCATCACCATCTCTCGGAGTTTACTCAGATTCACATCCATCAAGTCCATGATTCCATCCAGCCATCTCATCCTCGGTCGTCCCCTTCTCCTTCTGCCCCCAATCCCTCCCAGCATCAGAGTCTTTTCCAATGAGTCAACTCTTTTCATGAGGTGGACAAAGTACTGGAGCTTCAGCTTCAGCATCATTCCTTCCAAAGAAATCTGATGAAAGTGAAAGAGGAGAGTGAAAAATTTGGCTCAACATTCAGAAAACAAAGATCATGGCATCCAGTCCCATCACTTCATGGCAAATAGATGTGGAAACAGTGGAAACAGTGTCAGACTTTACTTTTTGGGCTCCAAAATCACTGCAGATGGTGATTGCAGCCACGAAATTAAAAGACACTTACCCCTTGGAAGGAAAGTTATGACCAACCTAAATAGCATATTAAAAAGCAGAGACAGTACTTATGCCAACAAAGGTCCGTGTAGTCAAGGCTAGGGTTTTTCCAGTGGCCATGTATGGATGTAAGAGTTGGACTGTGAAGAAAGCTGAGCACAGAAGAATTGCTGATTTTGAACTGTGGTATTGGAGAAGACTCTTGAGAATCCCTTGGACTGCAAGGAGATCCAACCAGTCCATTCTGAAGGAGATCAGTCCTGGGTGTTCTTTGAAAGGAATGATGTTAAAGCTGAAACTCCAGTACTTTGGCCAGCTCATGCGAAGAGTTGACTCATTGGAAAAGACTTTGATGCTGGGAGGGATTGAGGGCAGGAGGAGAAGGGGATGACAGAGTATGAGATGGCTGGATGGCATCACTGACCCGATGGACGTGAGTCTGAGCGAACTCCAGGAGCTGATGACGGACAGGGAAGCCTGGCGTGCTGTGCTTCATGGGATGGCAAAGAGTCAAAGATGACTGAGCCACTGAACTGAACCTAACTAAACGGAAAAGATAGAGATTTCTTAAACTTAAGAAGCCCCATGCCTCCTGAAACCCACTGTGTGGACAGTAGCCTCCTGGGTAGTTCCACATGATCCCCCTGAGAAAGAAGAACTGATGCAAACATGAAGCTTTTGTTGCCTGCTATACTGTGAATAACAAAGTCAATTTTTTTCATTAAATTTTCTGTTTATTAAATATAACTTCAATGAAATTAAGAGAACTAGAATTTGAGGTAAGAAATACATCTATAAAGTTAATTTGTACTGCATATTACTAATATTTAATCTATATTTTGATACGCATATAACATTCAGAGGTTAAAAAGCTGAAGCATTCTTTCTAAACATAAAGAACTTTATAATTCCTTGTTTTCTGAGAAGAGACTTCTCTTGCTGCCTTTTATACAGTCTACTTTCTTTTATTTTACTTTACAGTACTGTATTGGTTTTGCCATACAGTCTATTTTCAATTGCACTCTCAGGGAAGCTGTGGGTATAAAAGTACCAAATTGATTCTGAATGAAATGTATTCCCTACCCTCACCAAGCACACAACTTATACTGTGTGTGCAACTCCCATTCTTTTTTTTTTTTTTTGAATATTGATTTTTTTAAAATTAAATTTATTTATTTTTTTAATTACAATACTGTATTTGTTTTGCCATACATTGACATGAATCAGCCATAGGTGAACACAACCTCCCAATGCCGAATCCCCCTCCCACCTCCCACCCCACATCCTCTACTTGAATCATCCTGTGCATCAGCCCCATGCCTCCTACATCCTACATTGAACATAGATTAGCGTTTCGTTTCTTACAGGAAAATATACATGTTTCATTGCCATTCTCCCATACCATCCCACCCTTTCCCTCTCCCTCAGAGTCCAAAAGTCCACTCTATACCTCTGTGTCTCTTGTTGTCTCACATGTAGGGTCATCATTACTGTCTTCTAAATTCCATATATATGTGTCAGTATACTGTATTGGTGTTTTTCTTTCTGGCTTACTTCACTCTGTATAATCGGTTCCAATTCCATCCATCTCATTAGAACTGAGTCAAATTTATTCTTTTTAAGGGCTGAGTAGTATTCCATAGTGTATATGAACCACAGCTTTCTTATCCATTCATCTGCTGATGGACGTCTAGGTTGCTTCCATGACCTGGCTATTATAAACAGCGCTGCAATGAACATTGGGGTACATGTGTCTCTTTCACTTCTGGTTTCCTCAGTGTGTATGCCCAGCAGTGGGATTGCTGGGTCATAAGGCAATTCTATTTGCAATTTTTAAGGAATCTCCACACTGTTTTCCATAATGGCGGTACTAGTTTGCATTCCCACCAGCAGTGTAAGAGGGTTCCCTTTTCTCCACATCCTCTCCAGCATTTATTGCTTGTAGACTTTTGGATCGCAGCCATTCTGACTGGTGTGAAATGGTACCTCATAAAGTCATTTTTATGTAGACCAGAAGTCTTACATTTTCTACCAGTATGTAGGCTTACATTTTAGCTTAGAAATAGGATAAGATGATAGACACTTTACAGTTCATGACAGTATTAATTTTCATTTACTCCCACATTTCAGGGGTTAAAGCATCTGCCTGCAATGTGGGGGACCTGGGTTCATTCCATGGGTTGTGACAATCCCCTAGAGAAGGAAATGGCAACCCACTCCAGTACTCTTGCCTGGAGAATCCCATGTACAGAGGAGCCTGGTGGGCTACAGTCCACGGGGTCGCAAAGAGTTGGACAGGACTGAGTGACTTCACACAATGTAGGGGTGGTGTACTCAGTACACACACAGTCTACAGAATCTTCCCAGATGGCTCAGTGGTAAAGAATCTACCTGCCAACACAGGAAACACAAGAGACGTGGGTGTGATCCCTGGATCAGGAAGATACTCTGAAGCAGAAAGTGGCAACCTGCTCTAGTATTCTTGCCAAAAAATTCCATGGACAGAAGAGCCTGGCCGTCTACAGACCAAGGGGTTGCAAAGAGTCAGACATGACTGAGTGACGGAGCACATGTACACATACACAGCACACCAGAGGCTTACGAATATTCTTCCAGGAAATGTGACTATCTGTTCCTAAACTGGTAAAAATACTCCTATGTTAAGCCACTTGAGTCGTGTCTGACTCTTTGTGACCCTATGGCCTGTAGCCCGCCGGACTCCTCTGTCCATGGAATTTTACAGGCAAGAAAAATGGAGTGGGTTGTCATTTCCCTATTCCAGGGGATCTTCCTGACCCAGGGATGAAACCCAAGTCTCTGTTGTCTCCTTCACTGGCTTGTAGGATCTTTACAGCTAGTGCCACTGCTGCTGCTGCTAAGTCACTTCAGCCATGTCCGACTCTGTGCGACCCCATGACCGGAAGCCCACCAGGCTCCCCTGTCCCTGGGATTCTCCAGGCAAGAACACTGGAGTGGGTTGCCATTTCCTTCTCCAATGCATGAAAGTGAAAAGAGAAGTCGCTCCAGTCATGTCCGACTCAGCGATCTCATGGACTACAGCCTACCAGGCTCCTCCGCCCATGGGGGAGCCCAAACATGTGCTACTCATGTTAAAAAAAAAAAAAGAAAAAGAAAAATTGTTTCTACTTTTTCTTAAAAATCACAGCAATAACACAAAAGTAAGGGATAGAAAATTAAGAGCGAGAATTAAAAGACAAGAGGGAGAGTCAGACCACACAGTTCTTAGCCGCTGTATGTGTGTGTTAAGTTGCTTGGATTGTAGCCTGCCAGGCTCCTCTGTCCGTCCGTATGATTTTCCAGGCAAGAATACTGGAGTGGGTTGCCATCCTCTACTCCAAGGGATCTTTCCAACTCAGGGATAGAGTCTTTTAAATCTCCTGCATTGGCAGATGGGCTCTTTACCACTTGCACTACCTGGGAAGCTCTTCTAAGCTGCTAGGGGACTGCACTTGGCCATAAGCACTGCTTAGACACAAAGATGTCTTTGGATTGTACATTATCTGATTTGACCTTAAAAAATTATTGGATAAGAGTGAAATGAAGTAAACTAAGTTTCTAACTATGAATTGTGACACAAAGTTCTTAACACTTATCAGAAAAATAAAGTTACCTCCATTTTATATACATTGCCTTAGAGACTCTAGAGTCCTGATAATTTGTAACAGCTTAAGCTATAAAGATATGTATAAATGAAGAGAAGTGGATCTTAGTGTAATATGATGAAGTAAGGGGAAGACAAAGAAAAAGATACAAATATAGGACAAATTAAAGATACAAATTAAGGGGGACAAAAAATGTGTCGACATCTGAGCATAAAAAGTGAAGAAAAGAGAGAAGTGTAAAAATGCCAGGTAAATATGATTTGTCTTCTACAATTTTTTTTAGATTAAAACAGTTCCTGCAATGGAAAATCTAGAAAGAGATTTTGAAAACATCTTGCTCAGAATGTTCATTTTGCAGATATGGAAACTGCCCCATGTTACACAGCTGATTACCAAGTGAAGGCTTTTAAACCTGAATCCAGATCATGACAACACTAAATTCTCATTAACTCTTCAGTCTTCCACTTACTTACATCATGATATTTTTTTAACATTTCTTAACTGTTCTTAGGTTAATGGTCATGATTTCTTCATGTTGTCTCTGATAGGAGAGGGTGTGAAAAGAAAGATTGAAAGATTCAAGGAGGTAATATAAAAGGAGTATATATAACTTTCTAAAAAACAAGATATTATGACTTACCTGTCGTTTGTACAAAAACATAAACATCATTAAGTGAGAAGTTGCTCATTTTAAAGTTTTACCTGTTAAGAGACTGGAAACTCATCTTATGGCACACTATTCTCAGTAGTTCAAATTTTGGTCATTGTCTTTGGTTTGCTAAGAAAAGCCAATGAACGTATTTACAAGTGTTGCTTTTTATATTTAATTTCATTCTCTTTTTCCTCCAAAAATGTGATAATAGCAGCAATATAATTCTTAGCCAGAAAATCAGTACTGTGGTTTGTTTTTTTTTAGTTTCCCAAACTATATATTTGTTTTTCTGTATAGTTGTGTTTCTCTATTTCCTTTGCAATTAAAGTAACTGAATCACCTTGTTCATCAAGAAATGATGGAAGAGTAAGAGGTAGTTTTTTTATCCATTACTGAACACACATACATTTCCCTTTTGGAAGCCACATTAGTGTAAAGATCAATACAGTTCTTAAATCAGCTACCACATCAGCATCATCTATTGAACTTATAAAGGAGCTACCTGATGAGACAAATACTATCCAAAACTAATTGGAGTCCAATTACAGTCCATTGAATAAAGGTTTATCACTTATCACTAGATTAAGAACCTGACTAGACCTGGTACATGCTGCAATATTGAAACAAATGGGGACTTCCAATTACATTCACCAAGCCTTAGATGCAAGCCACTTAGAATGAATAACATTCAGTTGGTGTATCAAAAGATAAATATTTCCCTTGACAGAATGAATTTATAGACTCAAGTTTAAAAGTGACTTGAGAAGTTGTTTAATCTAAACACACAATTTCATTTCCTTATTTTTGAAGTCAACTTAATGTCAATATATCTTTTACTCCTTTATACAGCCAGTCAGGGCCCTTTCAGTTCCACATGTTGACAATCAATTGCTTTCCAGGTAGCTCAGTGGTAAACAATCTTCCTGTCAATGCAAGAGATATAGGAGGCATGGGTTTGATCTCTGGAAGATCCCCTCGAGAAGGAAACAGCAATCAACTAGTGTATTCTTTGCCTGGAGAATTCTGTGCACAGAGGAACTTTTCTGGCTACAGTCCGTATGGTCACAGAGTTTGACACAACTGAGTAACTGAACATGCACACAGGCACACACAACAATCAACTGACTTAGAGTTAGATTTTCACCTTTATTTAATTACTAATATATACTTTCTATTTTAAAGTAGTCATTCAAAATGGTCAAGGAAAGTACTTTAGGCTAATAGAAGCCTGTTGACTCTGAGATGACTCAAGCGTTTTAAGGTATTGGCTGTTTTGATAAAATGGTCTGGTATAATATAACATATTCTAGCAAATTGTTGCCAGTTATGTCTGATGAGTTCCTTATTGTTTTTACTTATTTTTCTGTAACTTTTTTGTTCCATGACTCAAATCTTCATCCTTACATTGTTAACTAATTATTTCTAATTAATTAGAGTCTAATATATCAAATTGCTAATCTTCATCTTCATTGCTTATCTTCATCCTATCCATTCTCTACACAGTTATTATTCATATTTTTAATTCTCCTTGAAACCTTTAGTGACTTCCCTTGAATGAAATCAATGAGATAATTTTCAGTTTTCTCAGTGGGACTTAAGTGAAGACCCAAACTTCTCCTTTTAGTTTAACTTGTTAAAATTCTCTTAGGTTGTACTTTCACCGGCATTTAAATATATCACCCTCCATTTTCTTTCAGAATTTCAACTTTATTATATAGTTTAATTTCCACTAGAACACATTTGTCAGACTATATTTTCTAATTAATAGTATGACACTAGTTCATCCCTTTGCAGTTGCTTTTCCTTTGCCTATTTGACCTATTCTTCATCTCTTTTCCTTTAATCATTCTTCCCTATGACAAGACTTCTTTGTAACATTTCTGAGACAAATAGGCTCTCCTTCCTCAGAACATCTGCAATTACTTCCGCTGAAATCATGTGTCTATATCTCATTCTCTCTAGAATGGAAATATTTCGACAACAGGAGTACATCCATTATTGTTTCTCCTCTGTCTTGTATAAAATGCATGTTCATTTAACTTTTCCTCTTAAAAGTATGGCTAAATTAATGTTTTAGTAAAATTTATAGAATTTCCTTATTGCGGGGATTCTGTTCTCATCTTGAGTTGAAAAGTAATCTCAGATATGGAAATTGTTTCCTGTGATTTTATCTTGTCTGCATATCAATTCTCTCAGTACACAAAGCAGAGGACATCTATTAAGCAATGTATTTACTGAATATTTTCTGCTTTTAAGTGGAGTATTTGAATTTATAAACTATTTATTTCATTATCATTCTAGGCTAGTCAAGTAACTACATTAAAAAAAATTGTAAAAACAGGTTAGTCTCATCATAGTGATAATAAAGGACAAAATGAAAGACAAAAGCAGTGTGACTTCAGCATCTGGCTTGCTTTTTTAAGGTCTAGATTTTGAGGGTTCAGTGCATTAACTTATTAAAGAAAAGTCCTTGTTCAGAACAACTTGCCATAGCTCCTGTTCTCATATGCATGCTTTGGAGCCACATAGCTGAGAATAGGACATTTTGCCATTGTTGAACAAACTCTTCTAGGATAAAGGTCAAGAGAAATCCATGCTGGGATTCACAGCATGTGCCAACCACTGTGGAAAAGTAAATGCTTCCGATCAGAGTTACCGCTCAGTGCCAGAAGCGTAATAAGAGGTAGTGAAATGTCTATATGATGGGTCCAATAGAAGTGAAAATCTAGCTCTTGAAAGAGTAACTCTGACTTTTGAAGTTCAGTCTAATAGAATCTAACTGCATCAATGTATGTGGCAGAAAAAATATTATTTTAATCTTCATTAGTAATTGAATTAATTCTAAGTCTGTAATTGAGGAATAGAGGAATTCATAGAAACTTTTCACTACACATTCCATTATCAAAGTATTTATTCTAAATACTGTGACACTGTGACTCAGTATGCCTATAATATTGTCTTGTAAACAAAGATCTTATTGTTTAAATGCATTTTAAAATTTTGACAAATCGTTGCTTAGAATAATGGAATTAACTTGGGGTACTAAAAGAAATGCAGAAGGCAAGGGCACCCCACTCCAGTACTCTTGCCTGGAAAATCCCATGGATGGAGGAGCCTGGTAGGCTGTAGTCTATGGGGTCGCTAAAAGTCGGACAAGACTGAGCAACTTCACTTTCACTTTTCACTTTCATGCATTGGAGAAGGAAATGGCAACCCACTCTAGTGTTCTTGCCTGGAGAATCGCAGGGACAGGGGAGCCTGGTGGGCTTCCGTTTATGGGGTCGCACATTGTCGGACACGACTGAAGCAACTTAGCAGCAGCAGCAGCAGCAACTAAAAGAAAATAACTGAAGTTATCACCTATGCTATATGGTGTTTAAGGGATTGTATTTACACCAAGAAAAAAATAATAAATGTTCATTGTATCTTGGGAAGCCACTAGTTTCTGGCTCTATCTGGCTAACTATTGGCCCAATGGTATATTTGTGGGATTTAGTTCTCTGAGAACACTTTAAAAACTCACATTAAATGGTTTCATGTTTTTAATTATATAGTACACTTCTCTTTTGAAATGGCAAATATTTACATTAATCTACAACTTATAAACTTTTAAACATTGTTTCTGTATTCAAAAGGGAATTTAAAATTTGATTAAATATTCATCAAGTTAAAATAATCAGAATAGGTTATATTTTAGAATAATTTTCAGAACCAACAGAATTTCTGTATGATTGTTAATTACATTTATTTTTTTAAGTTTAGGGATTGTGGTCAGTAGAATTTCAGTTATTGCCTTTTCATAGACTCTCACATTCATCTTCCAGTCATCTTCCAAAGAAGTAACACAGTTTTAATATATATTGTGCTTTCCAGAGGACAACCCAAAATAATAAGGCTATTGCACTATTTTTACTGATGTTGTTCAGATCTTTTAAAGAGTTGTTCATCACTGAAGAAAATCATATATTGATTGCAATGTTACTTATGCATTAGTATACCTGACTACTAGTTACTTGGGCATTAGAACTGCCAATTTAATGCAAAACATTGATATCAGTATGCATTTCTAATTGTTGGATTCCGATTGAGTTTGCTTACATGGGGAGCATCTGACTGCTTCATTGTGTTTTCCAGAAACGTATTGCTGAGCATTTGTTTACTAAAACACAGATTATTTTGTTATAACTTTATCTTCTATTTATCATCTGCATTACATTTGACATTGTATTGGTTTTTTTGTGAGGCAAATAAGCTATATTGTCCATGGATTTAACTTCAAGAAGTAATTTTTTTTTTTTTAAATGAAAGAGTTGTGTCTGATAAGGCTGAAAATCACTGGCCTAGGAGATTCAAAGAAGATCATATTAGTCAATTTTATTTTACGAACTATTACACATTCCCCCAAGGATCTAATTTACCATACACATTAAATCTGCTCTGAGAAGTTAAGCATAATTCAGATTATAATAGATACAATGAATATTGAATGAATAACAAATGAAAGTGTTCAAGGTTGCAGAAGGATGAATTTTGCTCCTGGAAATATGAGTCAGTGAATATGAGACAGTTACTAAGTGCATCAAAGTTTTAAAGTTCTGAGAAAGCAAAATGATGACTAAGAAAATAAGTGTGAATTGCAGGGGAAAAATAATGTAAGAAGTTGTCAAGAACTGGTAATTTGGAATGCAAAGATACTTTTGTATGTGTGTCTGTGAGTGGGTTTGCATAAATTTAGGAAAATTAGATTGGTAAGCCATTCTTTCTGTCTACTACAGCAGGAAAAACAAATGATCTGACCATAAAAAAAATAATTAGAAGTAACTTCTGCTCCATTATATCATTCACACAAAAGTTATGAATTCATAAATATTGTAAGAGCATGATTTTTTTTTCAATAAAACTCCAGAAATCAGAGCTTGATCTCAGCTTCTAGTAGTGAAAGTAGATTTTCTTTTCCATTAGATATATATATATATATATATGGAAAAGAACAAGAAGTAATGATTTTCTATGGTCTAAGTTCATTTTGGCTAGAGGGAAAGAAAAACAGTAAAGTAAAAATAATATGTCAGTGATGCAGAAGAGAGTTTTGCGACTAAAGCTGTGATGTGAATGTTATGCTGACTTCAGATAAAGGAAAGGGTTTGGATTCTAGCTAAGGGTTGATTCTGGAATTGAGTACTTCATGACTAATGACCTTTCATTTATCAAAAAGCTGAAGCATAAGCTATTAGTAAGAGAGATAGCATAAACATCAGAAGGACTATCTGATTAAAATTCTTGCAGTGTATCCAATGACATAAATGATGAGCCTGGGTATTTCAAAGAGTGGAACTGTCTATAAGTTTTATTTTCCTTAGAAAATCTGCTGATAATATATGACATGATGTGACACAGTTTACATTAATAATCACCTTTTTTGTGTGTTATGACTGGATATGGAAATGAGGACATGAAGATGTATATATACACAAGCATATTTATTCCATCTGCTCATCTGCAATGTGGAAGCACATACGAAGGGAATGTGTCCAGTTCAATTCAGTTCAGTTCAGTCGCTCATTCGTGTCCGACTCTTTGCGAACCCATGAATCACAGCACACCAGGCCTCCCTGTTCATTACCATCTCTCAGAGTTTACTCAGACTCACGTCCATCGAGTCCGTAATGCCATCCAGCCATCTCATCCTCAGTCGTTCCCTTCTCCTCCTACCGCCAATCCCTCCCAGCATCGGTCTTTTCCAATGAGTCAACTCCTCGCACGAGAGGGCCAAAGTACCGGAGTTTCAGCTTCAGCATCATTCCTTCCAAAGAACACCCAGGACTGATCTTCAGAATGGACTGGTTGGATCTCCTTGCAGTCCAAGGGACTCTCAAGAGTCTTCTCCAACACCACAGTTCCAAAGCATCAATTCTTCGGCGCTCAGTCTTCTTCACAGTCCAACTCTCACAGCCATACATGACTACTGATAAAACCATATCCTTGACTGGATGGACCTTATTCGCAAAGTAATGTCTCTGCTTTTGAATATACTATCTAGGTTGGTCATAACTTTTGTTCCAAGGAGTAAGCATCTTTTAATTTCATGGCTGCAATCACCATCTGCAGTGATTTTGCAGCCCAAAAAAATATAGTCTGATACTGTTTCCACTGTGTCCCTATCTATTTCCCATGAAGTGATGGGACTGGATGCCATGATCTTCATTTTCTGAATGTTGAGCTTTAAGTCAACTTTTTCACTCTACTCTTTCACTGTCATCAAGAGGCCTTTAGCTCCTCTTCACTTTCAGCCGTAAGGGTGGTGTCATCTGCATATCGAGGTTATTGATATTTCTCCTGGCAGTCTTGATTCCAGCTTGTGTTTCTTCCACTCCAGCGTTTCTCATAATGTACTCTGTACATAAGTTAAATAAGCAGGGTGACAATATACAGCCTTTTCCTATTTGGAACCAATCTGTTGTTCCATGTCCAGTTCTAACTGTTGCTTTCTGACCTGCATACAGATTTTTCAAGAGGCAGGTTGGGTGGTCTGGTATTCCCATCCCTTGAATTTTCCACAGTTTATTGTGATCCACACAGTCAAATGCTTTGCCATAGTCAATAAAGCAGAAATAGATGTTTTTCTGGAACTTTCTTGCTTTTTCCATGATCCACTGGATGTTGGCAGTTTGATCTCTGGTCCTCTGCCTTTTCTAAAACCAGCTTGAACACAGGGAATTATGTCCACCTCCAAAGAAATCCAAACAGTAACACCTATCATTTATTTGTATCTGCAGTGTACAGTGAACTTCACAAACTGTATCTCACATAATTCTGAAAAGTTGGAATTCAGATACCCCTCTATTTTAATCTGATACCTATAGTCTTTGTTCTTTGCCATGAATCAAGTTATATGAAAAGGACATATCTGTACAAGAATTCCAGACCTGTCAAATCTTACATCTTAAGCAACTGAAATGATTTAATCAAAGAATTAAACTGCACAATAAATTTGTCAGCATATGCACCTATAATACTTTGCTTTAAAATATTCCCAGTGAGAAACATGTGTTCCTAGCTTGGCTCAGATACAAAATTTTATTAAAATGTAATGAAAGAATTGAAGA
The DNA here is from genome assembly GCA_917880005.1 of Nanger dama. Classification (NCBI taxonomy): domain Eukaryota; kingdom Metazoa; phylum Chordata; class Mammalia; order Artiodactyla; family Bovidae; genus Nanger; species Nanger dama. The sequence goes on along the minus strand of CAKJTW010000025.1, from coordinate 18,563,164 downwards.
ACAAATGAAGAATCCATAAAAGGAATGACATTTAGTTGTATAATATACTTATCATTATATCATCAATATAGATGTAATTATCATACATATTGTTATATATCCAAACACAATAATCAAGTTTTAAAAATTATTCAAATAATTTTTTTTTTTTCAGTTCAGTTCAATCTCTCAGTCATGTCTAAATCTTTGCAACCCCATGGACTGCATCACACCAGACCTCCATGTTTGGCGTAAGGCAGTCCATGTTTACTCTAACTATGTCCATTGAGCGGAGAAGGCAATGGCAACCCACTCCAGTACTGTTGCCTGGAGAATCCCAGGGATGGGAGAGCCTGGTGGGCTGCCATCTATGGGGTCACACAGAGTCGGACACGACTGAAGCAACAGCAGCAGCAGCATGTCCATTGAATCGGTGATGCCATCCAACCATCTCATCTTCTGTCGACTCCTTCTCCTCCTGCTTTTGATCTTTCCCAGCATCAGGGTCTTTTCAAATGAGTCAGCTTTCACATCAGGTGGCCAAAGTACTGGAGTTTCAGCTTCAATATCAGTCCTTCCAATGAACACCCAGGACTGATTTCCTTTAGGATGGACTGGTTGGATCTCCTTGCAGTCTAAGGGAGTCTCAAGAGTCTTCTCCAACACCACAGTTGAAAAGCATCAATTCTTAGGCACTCAGCTTTCTTTATAGTCCAGCTCTCACATCCATAAATGACTACTGGAAAAACCATAGCCTTGACTAGATGGACCTTTGTCAGCAAAGTAATGTCTCTGCCTCTTAATGTCCTGTCTAAACGTTGGTCATAACTTTCCTTCCAAGGAGCAAGTGTCTTTTAATTTCATTGCTGCAGTCACCATTTGCAGTGATTTTGGAGTCCCAAAAATAAAGTCTGACACTCTTTCTACTGTTTCCCCATCTATTTGCCATGAAGTGATGAGTCCAGATGCCATGCTCTTTGTTTTCTGAATGTGGAGCTTTAAGCCAACTTTTTCACTCTTCTTTTCACTTTCATCAAGAGGCTCTTTTATTCTTCTTCACTTTCTGCTATAAACTGCAATATTACAAAGGAACCTGGAATGTTAAGTCCATGAAGCAAGGCAAAAATATATTTTTTAAATCTTTATAGATGTTTAAAAATATGATCACTTTTGTATACCCGAAATTGATACAATAATTGTAATTCACAAAAAAAAAAAAAAAACTTAGTGGTGGTAACAGTGTGTCAGAAGTCTCTTCTATTTTTTTTTTATTTCACATGAAACCAATTTCATAGCCTAGTAACTTTATTTTCTTACATTATAATTACAGTCGGCCTCAAACCACATATAGAATTAAAAACAAAACAACTAGCAAGCAAGCAAAAATAAAAAAACTAAATAAATATCCCTGCTTTCTTACATTATTTGTAGACAAAGGAGAAAAAAGTCAAAATTTCTTTGTTGGCATCCCTTCGCAGAACCCCTTAATACTCAACTCATATTAGCAATTGACTCTACAATGAGGTTAATAAGGTACTTCTTTATGGTTTCTTTAATTTCCATTCCTCATTCTAAATGTTTTTCCTGACTTTTTACCTGAGTTATACACAGGTGGATCTAGTCAATACTGTTTGTGTCTGCAAATTCAGAATGGTATTGCTGCTGGTATCCAGAAATTTCAATATATGGTTGCAACTCTTAATTTGGTTTAAGTCAGGATTTCTGAAAACTTTGTCTAGGTCATCATGACATGGATATCCAGGATCAGAAGTGCCAACTACTGGGAAATTAGGTATTTATTTGCATACACATAACCATGTTGACTTATTCAGAAAATTACAAAATAGGGACCATCATAATTACTTAAAGGCTAGTTTCAGTATATATTCCTAATAATTTGCTTTTTATTTCAATGATTATTAGCTAAGTTATTCTCACTTAATAATTTTCTAGTATGATCTCCCAGTGAAGTTATAGTTTATTGAGTTGAATTGAATTATCCTTGTATCCTATACATTTTCTTACTTTGATTTTTTTTTTTTTTGGCCAATACATTTTTTTTCTCTACCTAAATAGATTCCTCTTACCATCACCACCTTTAGGACTTTTCTTGGTCTAGAGAATTAGATATTTTGCTCTACTGTAAATTAAAAAAATAGAGCATTGAATGTATACTAGCTGAATTACTAGAGCTTAAAGGTCTGCAAGATTGATATATCCTTCATTGCCCATTTCATTCCTCATAAGACCAATTCTGCAAAAAAAAAAAAAAAAGAATGTCTAGCAAAGATTATAAGCTTATGATTGCCTCATGTTGTATGTGAATTTCCCTCTTGTTCACTTTGGTTGATGCCTCAAGATTTTGGATGTTTCTATGTATACATTTCAAATATCATCCCCAAATATGAGACCCTTAATATTTTTTCCGTAGCTTCTGGGACATCTTGATCACAATGAGCTAAGTAGTATGGCATCAAGTTGTTAATCAGAGGCTAAAACAATGAAGGGGAAAAAATTAAATTTAAAGACCTAGAGAAGGGAAAAAAAAATATCTAGAGTGTGAAATTTTCTAGCTGGAATCTCTATGGGTCTCCACCTTAGTTCAGAAAGATAGAAAGACACCGACTCTTTCTGATATACAAAGCCATATGACATATAAAAATACCAAAATGAACCCTTCAAGTTTGGCTTGGTTTCTCATTAATTACCAGAAGATATTTCACTTATTACTGCCCATGTTAAAAATGCCACATACATATATCTCTTCACAATGATGTTTCTTATGAATTGAAGACCATATGATTCCTCTTCCATCTCTACCCCTATATTCCTCTTATCCATCACATGCTACTTCCAAAACTAAATCTGCCCAGAAATATTGAAAATTTCCCTTCCAGACAGGAAAAATAAGTAAGTGATGGCTTCAGTTTAGTAATGATGATTGGTTGGAAATCTTTCCAGTTTAGAAACCAGATTTTTCTTTTTTTTTATTTTTTTCTTTTTAGTTTAAAAGCTGAGCAAAACTTTAATAACCTATGGAAAGAACATTAGAGGGCACTGTAACTCAACTTTCCACCCAATTAAAAGTCCTGGATGGAATGGACAGGAAAAAAGAAGTTCTAGTTTCTCTTTGATACTCTTATAATGCTTCTTCTAATGCACTGAAGACAGAGAGATGTAGTCTTCAAGAGACTCAACTGTAGAAAACATATAATAGTTTCTGCCTAAGGGTCAGCAGGATAAGGATTTTAACTGCATCTTGGTACTCTGCTCAAACCTCAATTTTGCTCCTCCACAAATATCTGTATTAAGAGATCCCCAAACAAGTAATAGATAAGCTTAGTTTTATGATCTTAGAGAGTGTCCTTCAGGTTTGACTTCTTTACCTGGTCTCACATTTCTTCATACAGTTTGTCTGAAGTGCTGGAAGCTGTTTATTAATGAAGTATGTTTGGCCCAGGAGCTTGTAATCTCCTAATATCAAAAGGAATTTATATACTCACTCACTTCAATTGATGGACTGTGCAAATGTTAGGCTTGGGTTACATGACACTATTAGTAGATAGCACTGACACAGATATGTTTTACAATCACTGACACAACCTTAAGCTCATGAGTGATCTATAACATATCAGTAAATAACATTTACATGATGCCTTTGCATCAGTCAGTTCAGTCACTCAGTCATGTCCGACATTTTGTGACCCCATGAATCGCAGCATGCCAAGCATCCCTGTCCGTCACCAACTCCAGAGCTCACTAAGACTCATGTCCATCAAGTCAGTTATGCCATCCAGCCATCTTATCCTCTGGCATCCCCTTCTCCTCCTGGCCCCAATCCCTCCCAGGATCAGAATCTTTTCCAATGAGTCAGCTCTTTGCATGAGGTGGCCAAAGTACTGGAGTTTCAGCTTTAGCATCATTCCTTCCAAAGAACACCCAGAGCTGATCTCCTTTAGAATGGACTGGTTGGATCTCCTTGCAGTCCAAGGGACTCTCAAGAGTCTTCTGCAACACCACAGTTCAAAAGCATCAATTCTCTGGTGGTTAGCTTTCTTCACAGTCCATCTCTCACATGCATACATGACCACAGAAAAAAACCATAGCCTTGACTAGACGGAAAAGTAATGGCAAAGTAATGTCTCTGCTTTTGAATATGCTATCTAGGTTGGTCATAACTTTTCTTCCAAGGAGTAAGTGTCTTCTAATTTCATGGCTGCACTCTCCATCTGCATTGATTTTGGAGCCCAAAAAAATAAAATCTGACACTGTTTCCCCATTTCCCATGAAGTGATGGGACCAGATGCCATGATCTTCATTTTCTGAATGTTGAGCTTGAAGCCAACTTTTTCACTCTCCTCTTTTACTTTCATCAAGAGGCTTTTAAGTTCCTCTTCACTTTCTTCCATAAGGGTGGTGTCATCTGCATATCTGAGGTTATTGATAATTCTCCCGGCAATCCTGATTCCTGCTTGTGCTTCTTCCAGCCCAGTGTTTCTTATGATGTCTCTGCATATAAGTTAAATAAGCAGGGTGACAATATACTGGCTTGACGTACTCCTTTTCCTATTTGGAACCAGTCTGTTGTTCCATGTCCAGTTTGAACTGTTGCTTCCTGACCTGCATACAGATTTCTCAAGAGGCAGGTTAGGTGGTCTGGTATTCCCATCTCTTTCAGAATTTTGCACAGTTTATTGTGATCCACACAGTCAAAGGCTTTGGCATAGTCAATAGAGCAGAAATAGATGTTTTTCTGGAGCTCTTGATTTTTCAATGATCCAGTGGATGTTGGCAATTTGATCTCTGGTTCCTCTGCCTTTTCTAAAACCAGCTTGAACATCAGGGAGTTCATGGTTCACATATTGCTGAAGCCTGGCTTGGAGAATTTTGAGCATTACTTTACCAGCATGAGAGATGCATGTAATTGTGTGGTAGTTTGAGCATTCTTTGGCATTGCCTTTCTTTGGGATTGGAATGAAAACTGACCTTTTCCAGTCCTGTGGTCACTGCCGAGTTTTCCAAATGTGTTGGCATATTGAGTGCAGCCCTTTCACAGCATCATCTTTCAGGATTTGAAATAGCTCCACTGGAATTCCATCACCTCCACTAGCTTTGTTCGTAGTGATGCTTTTGTGATACTTTCTAAGGCCCACTTGACTTTACATTCCAGGATGTCTGCCTCTAGGTGAGTGATCACAACATCATGATTATCTTGGTCATGAAGATCTCTTTTGTACAGTGCTGTGTATTCTTTCCACCTCTTCTTGATATCTTCTGCTTCTGTTAGGTCCATACCATTTCTGTCCTTTATTAAGCCCATCTTTGTGTGAAATATCCCCTTGGTATCTCTAATTTTCTTGAAGAGATCTCTAATCTTTCCAATTCTGTTGTTTTCCACTATTTCTTTGTATTGATCCCTGAGGAAGGCTTTCTTATCTCTTCTTGCTACTCTTTGGAACTCTGCATTCAGATGCTTATGTCTTTCCATTTCTCCTTTGCTTTTCACTTCTCTTCTCTTCACAGCTATTTGTAAGGCCTCCCCAGACAGCCATTTTGCTTTTTGCATTTTTTTTTTTTCATGGGGATGGTCTTGATCCCTGTCTCCTGTACAATATCACGAACCTCCATTCATAGTTCATCAGGCACTCTTTCTCTCAGATCTAGGCCCTTAAATCTATATCTCACTTCCACAGTATAATCATAAGGGATTGGATTTAGGTCATACCTGAATGGTCTAGTGGTTTTCTCTATTTTCTTCAATATAAGTCTGAATTTGGCAATAAGGAGTTAATTACCTGAGCCACAGTCAGCTCCTGGTCTTGTTTTTGTTGACTGTATAGAGCTTCTCCATCTTTGGCTGCAAAGAATATAATCAAACTGATTTTGGTGTTGACCATCTGGTGATGTCCACGTGTATAGTCTTCTCTTGTGTTGTTGGAAAAGAGTGTTTGCTATGACCAGTGCATTTTCTTGGCAAAATTATTTCATCTTTGCCTTCTTCATTCCGTTTTCCAAGGCCAAATTTGCCTGTTACTCCAGGTGTTTCTTGACTTCCTACTTTAGCATTCCAGTCCCCTATAATGAAAAGGACATCTTTTTTTGAGTGTTAGTTCTAAAAGGTCTTGTAGGTCTTCACAGAACTGTTCAACTTCAGCTTCTTTAGTGTTACTGCTTGGGGCATAGACTTGGATTACCATGATATTGAATGGTTTGCCTTGGAAATGAACAGAGATCATTCTGTCATTTTTGAGACTGCATCCAAGTACTGCATTTCAGACTCTTTTATTGACCATAATGGCTACTCAAATTCTTCTAAGTGATTCCTGCCCTCAGTAGTAGATATAATGGTCATCTGAGTTAAATTCACCCATTCCAGTCCATTTTAGTTTGCTGATTCCTAGAATGTCGATGTTCACTCTTGCCTTCTCCTGTTTGACTACTTCCAATTTGCCTTGAGTCACGGACCTGACATTCCAGGTTCCTATGCAATATTGCTCTTTACAGCATCGGACCTTGCTTCTATCACCCACATCCACAACTAGGTGTGTTTTTGTTTGTTTGTTTTTATTTTTTCCTTTGGCTCCATCCCTTCATTCTTTCTGGAGTTATTTCTCCACTGATCTCAAGTAGCATATTGGGCACCTACTGACCTGGGGAGTTCCTCTTTCAGTATCCTATCATTTTGCCTTTTCATACTGTTCATGGGGTTCTCAAGGCAATACTGAAGTGGCTTGCCATTCCCTTTTCCAATGGACCACATTCTGTCAGACCTCTCCACCATGACCCACCATCTTGGGTGGCCCCATGGGCATGGCTTAGTTTCATTGAGTTAGACAATGTTGTGGTCCTAGTGTGATTAGATTGACTAGATTTCTGTAATTATGCTTTCAGTGTGTTTGCCCTCTGATGCCCTCTTGCAACATGTACTGTCTTACTTGGGTTTCTCTTACCTTGAACATGGAAGATCTCTTCATGGCTGCTCTGGCAAAGCACAGCCACTGCTCCTTACCTTGGACAAGGGGTATCTCGTCACCACCACCCCTCCTGACCTTGAACATGGAATAGCTTCTCTAGGCCCTGTTGCACCAGCACAGCCACCACTCCTTGGATGTGGCATTACTCCTCCCAGCTGCCACCCCTGACCTCGGATATGGAGTAGCTCCTCTCAGTAGTTCCTCCACCGTCACAGCCTGGCACTCGTTGCCGCTGCCCTTGACCTCGGACGTGGGGTAACTCCTCTTGGATGCCACCCCTCAGGCATGGGGTCCTCCCGGCTTCTGCCCCTGACTTCGGATCTGGGGTCGCTCCTCTCGGCCGTGCTCTGTGCACCGGTTGCCGCTGCCTGCACTATGCCTTTACATAGATTGCAATATAAACAGTGAAAAATGAAGATGAGTCATAACCTAGTTAGCACTCAGAAACGATTTTCAGTAAAGCTAATTTATCTGGTCACAGACACATAACAGCATTTTTTTCTTCCCACTTCTTAAGTGCTGACACTTTTCTGTTAAATATGTAAGGTTATTAGATTGCATTTGGGGAGTTAAAGAGACTTTCAGTCAAAGGAAATAATAACCTAATGCATGTTGCATCATGCATATATTACTACTTTGGTTGCCTTTTTCCAGTCTTCACCTCATTAATTCCATTTGTACCTTATACTTGCTACTAACACTTGACTGATTAAATCAAAAGGATGATCCTGAACATAACCAACCTGAAAGAGCACATTTCTTTCCATAGATATGTTAGGTATAATTTTCATTTTCAAAGCCATTACTTAAGATTATCATTTGTGTTTTCAAAACTTTAGTCGAGGTATAATTTTAAAAAATAATTACCAAATTAAAAAAAATGCTTTCAGATACTGATTTAATCAGATATGTTAACAAATAAAATATTGTATGTATAGAATAAAGATTTAATATAGTATATATACTTGCTAAATTTAATAGTAAAACTAGTATGACAAAAAAACAAATCTTAATTTCATACTTTCCAAAGCTACTGTTTTCCCTAAAAATGAAATAGAATAGATGACATAAAAAAGCTGATTTTTATTATTTTTCAAAAAGTTTTTTTCTTTAATGTGACATTTTACATAAAATCAATGCTTTACCTTACAACATTCACTCTAGACTAATTGCTATATGATAGTGTGACATTTAGTTAAAACATTTGTTACTTACGCACTATGTACTGCTCAGAGAAAATCCTTTTAGACAAGTCCAACATTATTAAACCACTTAATATATTTAAGACTTATTCAAACAAAGAACTCTTGAAACAGCATCTAAGATATAATACTTCATTTAGTCAATTTTTTAAAATATTCAAATGTGAATCAGAGATTGAGTAATGAAAGGGGAAATGAAAATTAATCATTTATCCATTTTAATATAGAACTATAGATCATCTGGTAGTTTTTATTAACATTATTATTTTGATTAGCTCTATACTAATGTGAGCAGTATAACAGAACATAGGTTCACAATTCAAAAAGTATGAATTCATCAAATGTTAGCTTTTTGATAAATACCTTCTATAAGTTTAAAGGCTCAATATCATTGTTTATAAAAACACAAATCTAGAATTCTGGTGAATATTAAATAGATATTGAGTGTAGAAAATTTCATAATGTCAAGTCTCAGTATGATTTAAATAATGTAGCTTCATTCTATATCCTTATAATTATCTGTCTATTTAAAATATAACTTTTTACCACATAATCCCTTTAAAATTGTTTCTTACTTTCAATAGTGTTACATTTTCAAATACATTTCCACCTCATTTACTCTTTTTGCACTTGCATGAAGTTAGGAAAATTAGACATAAATTTAAAGTTCATCACTATTACATTTAAGCATATGCCATTCCGTGTTTTTTCTTTGTGTGTATATGTACATGTGCATGTGTATATGTATATATGCATCCATATATACTTACATGTGTCTGTCTATGTAAATGTGGGTGAATTTTTTATCATACTGAGCATGTTCTGTTATCTGTTATTAAGCATTTATAAATATATCATTCTTCCATACAATTGAACATTATTTTAAAATATGTAGAATTTAAACAGGTTTCTTGTAAATAATTTTACTCCAAGTGGGAAAGTGCCCATGTTTTCTCATCTATCAGAATAAATATTATATTTGGCTGAAAATTAAACTTTTATTTTGGGAAAGTTGATTATGTTTAAAAAAATTTCTTTGTATGGATTCTGCTAGTAAAGAACTGATAAAGACAAGATGCACTAGACAGTTAAGGAGATGTTTTTATTCAGTATATTTCAATAGGGAGAATATTAATTAGTGAGGACTATCTGAAAGGAAAGGAAGGGATCATAAGACCTTATACAGGCAGATATAAGAAAATTTTAGTAACAATGAAGACAGTCTTACCTAAGTCCTTGGGAAAGAATGGTATTGGAACCTACCAAAATTGCATTGAAGGCAGGAAGGTTTTTGCAGTCAGTTCTTTTCTACATAACACAGAACAGTAGAGAAATGTCTTAACTATCATCCTTTCCCTAAAGCATAGGACTTGAATAAAATTAAACTTTGATAGCCTCATCAGCTTAGGCATAAAAAGAAAGAACTTGTAAATTCATGGAAATGGGAAAGACTGATCTAAATAATTTTGATCAAAATAACTATTTTTCTTAATTCAACACCAAGATTATAGGAATCAAACAAATAATGCTCATTCAGATATTAACTATGTATTAGCAACTCAACTCACAACTACAATGAGTTAATACAACTGTGGCCAGAATGCATCAGCTAGTGGCTTATAACTGCAGTCCCATTATTTCATTTAAAGTTCAAGTCTGTTGTATTAATAATGTCTTCAGGAAGATAGCAGGATTTAGATTCCATTTCAGAATTTTCATCCCTATCTAGCATTTCAAGGGAATTAGAGAAGGGAGAGAATATGCTGTTTCACATAAAGTCAGCTGAATTTCAGTACAGTGATTTGCAACCCAATCTTACCTGCTCTGCCTACCATCTTGCTTCATCTACAGATCACTGCCCAGACCATTCCTAATTATTCTCACAGTCCTAAAACCACCATTATTCTTTCATGCTATTGCTACCACTATGACACCACTTGTCACAAACAGAATTTTCCCTTAAAATTTTACACAGATCTGAATATACTGAAATATTTAGCAAGACCTTACTGAAAGCTCAAAGAAAGTAGAAGAACATTAATATCAAAGAGTAGCTTCAAACTGTTGAACTGAGGCTATTTCCTTTTAATGAAGCCTACTCTATTGAACTGCTAACTCCATTGGTGTTATTTAATACTTTGAGTATGTTTCACAATGGTAGATCTGGTTCCAGCTTTCTTCTCAAATTCCTCAAGGAAATTTACCTATAAAACAATGTCATGAGGAAGTTTCTTTTATGAAAACAGTGATCAGCATTAAATAGATAAACCAAAGAAATCAAGTGTGGTATATTTAAAGAAGTTACTGGTTAATTACCCTGATATAATCTGTATGGAATCCATATAGTTCAACTTTCTATCGTCACCTTCCCCATTTCAGGGTTATGTGAACCTGTAACAATTTGGATATATGAAGATAGTGAAGTATCACAACTCTAAAATCTTTGTGGCTAAACATAAGATTTATCTCTCACTTAATTCATATCTCCTTTGAGGTCTCCTCAAAATTCTGTTGTACGTTCTTCTCGTTGTGAGAGCCATTCTGATAGAATTGTCATTAGCCAGAACAGTGTTAATCTCCAGAGGGAAATAAAAGGGAAAATATCCTAAAATTTTCACCCAGAAAATACACCTCTCAATTGTGCTTGCATTGTATTGGCTAAAACAAGTCACAAGCCACAACGAATCTGAGGGGTCTTCAAAGCAAAATTTGCACTGGACAATATAGGCTAGGATGACTTTGTTCAAGGTTATTGCATAAGGGAGGAGAGCCAGAGCTCAAAGTGAGCTTAACTCTATGAAACAAAGGACTTGAGAATTTTTAAGAGCTGGAGTTGGGGATCTTAAGCCATCTGTGTTTGCTTATTGGCTTTAAATCAAAGAAAAGTAAACTTTCTCTTTTCTTCATGACAATGTAGTTAACTATTTGCAGCAAGACACCTGCCAGGGTTAGGCTTCTACCTTTCCACAGTAACTGGGAGATTAGGGTATTATCTTCCTCTGTGACAATATTTCAAAGGTATTTTTCTCAGGTCCTTGATAAAGACATTCTTGGTTTGTAAAACTGCAAGAAGCTTTTAAAAGTTTATATCTCAAAGGAGCAGAGAGAGAAAATTAACAAATTTCTTACAGTGAGGCTCCCTATGAAAAGGGAGATCAGGGACATAGAAGCAGGAAGGAGCTTGTCTAAAGTTTAGTCAAGCTGAGTGAACTCTCTTGGTCAGGTCAGGGAACTTCATTTCTACTGTGGCTCTGATAGCTGAATGGAACTTTTATATGGACAGTGTCAGTGGCTACCACCAACACAAAACCTTTTAATAATAGTGACTCCTTTTGTTATACTGAGCTTGTGTTGAGCCTCTTTTAAGTTCCCATCCCTGTCATTACTAGTGAAAAACATTTTTGCCTTCAATGGGAATAAAACCACTAAAAGGTAGGGTACTGTATCCACAATGGAACTCTAGTCAGTCAGAAAGCTAATGAGCCTTTCCTCCATTGCTTACACTGAGTGTAGCAAGCTTGTCAATCTGACCTAGTGTCCCTTGGCTTTCAGCTGAGTATCAGTGATAGAGAGCCACGTAATATTCCATTGTGTGTGTGTGTATCTTCATCCATTCATCTGCTGATGAACACTTAGATTGCTTTTATACCTTAGCAATTGTATAACTGCCAATAAATAATGCTGCTATGAACATTAAGGTGTATGTATATTTTAAAATTTGTGTTTATGTGTTTTGTTCTGCTTTTCACTTATATACTCAGAGTGGGATTGCTGGGTCATATGGTAGTTCAAGTTTTCATTTTTTGAAAAAATCTCCATATCGTTTTTAAAGGGGCTGTACCAATTTACATTCCCATCAACACTGTAAGTGGTTTTATTTTTTTCACATCCTTGACAATATTTGGTATTTGTGTTCTTTTTAATGACTGCCATTCTGACAGATGTGAGGTTATATCTCATAGTGTATTTGATATGCATTTCCCTGCTGATATGGGAATACCAGACCACCTAACCTGCCTCTTGAGAAATCTGTATGCAGGTAAGGAAGCAACAGTTCAAACTGGACATGGAACAACAGACTGGTTCCAAATAGGAAAAGGAGTATGTCAAGGCAGTATATTGTCACCCTGCTTATTTAACTTATAGGCAGAGTACATCATGAGAAACACTGGAGTGGAAGAAACACAAGTTGGAATCAAGATTGCCAGGAGAAATATCAATAACCTCAGACATGCAGATGACAACACCCTTACGGCTGAAAGTGAAGAGGAACTAAAAAACCTCTTGATAAAAGTGAAAGAGGAGAGTGAAAATGTTGGCTTAAAGCTCAACATTCAGAAAACGAAGATCATGGCATCCAGTCCCATCTCTCCAGGGAAATAGATGAGGAAACAGTGGAAACAGTGTCAGACTTTATTTGGGGGGATCAAAAATCACTGCAGATGGTGATTGCAGCCATGAAATTAAAAGACACTTACTCCTTGGAAGAAAAGTTATGACCAACCTAGATAGCATAGCATATTCAAAAGCAGAGACATTACTTTGCCAACTAAGGTCCGTCTAGTCAAGGCTATGGTTTTTCCAGTAGTCATGTATGGATGTGAGAGTTGGACTGTGAAGAAGGCTGAGCTCTGAAGAATTAATGCTTTTGAACTGTGGTGTTGGAGAAGACTCTTTGAGAGTCCCTTGGACTACAAGGAGATCCAACCAGTGCATTGTGAAGGAGATCAACCCTGGGATTTCCTTGGAAGGAATGATGCTGGAGATGAAACTCCAGTACTTTGGCCACCTCATTATAAAAGTTGACACATTGGAAAAGACTTTGATGCTGGGAGGGATTGGAGGAAGGAGAAGAAGGGGATGACCAAGGATGAGATGGCTGGATGGCATCACTGACTAGATGGACGTGAGTCTGAGTGAACTCCGGGAGATGGTGATGAGCAGGGAGGCCTGGCGTGCTGTGATTCATGGGGTTGTAAAGAGTCGGACACGACTGAGCGACTGAACTGAACTGAACTGAACTGAACTGAAGATTAGTGATGTTGAGTATTCTTCCATGTGCCTGTTGGCCATCTGAATTTCTTCTTGGGAAAATGTCTATTCAATTCTTCTGCCCACTTTTTAATCAGGCTGTTTTTTTTTTTTTTTTAATGTTGAGTTGTATGAACTCTTTATATATGTTGGGTATTAATCCCTTATCAGTCATATCATTTGCAAATATCTTCTCTCATTCAGTAGGCTGTCTTTTCATTTTGTCTGTGGTTTCCTTTCCTTTACAAGAGCTTTTAAGATTAATTAGGTCCCATTTGTTTATGTTTACTTTTGTTTCCTATGCTTTAGGTGACAGATCTGAAAAAAATATTGGTGCAGTTTATATTGAATGTTCTATAGTTTCTTCTAGAATTTTTATAGAATCCAGACTTACATTCAGACCTTTATCCCATTTTGAGTTTATTTTTGTGTTAAGGGATATTTTGATGTCAAGAGATATTTCAATTCACTCTTTTTATAAGTAGTTGTCCAGTTTTTGCAGCATCACTTATTGAAGAGCTATTTTTTTTCCATTGTATATTCTTGCCTCCTTTATCATAGACTAATTGACCATAAGTGTTTGAGTTTACTTCTGTTCTGTTTCATTAATCTGTCTGTTTTTATGCCAATATCATACTATTTATTTTGATTACTATAGCTTTATAGTATAGTCTAAAGTCAGGGGATGTGAATCCTCCAATTCTATTTTTCTTTCTCAAGGTTATTTTGACTACGTTGAGTCTTTTGTGTTTTCATTCCAACTTTGGGACCATTTTGTATCTAAAATTTCTAAGACAACTACCTGTTTTACTGTTTTATTTTTTTTTTTTTTTGGATTGGTCCTGCCTTAACTCTTGTTATAGATTCAACTCAGAGAAAGCAAAATCAAAAGATAGATTTTCTCCACCCCCCAGAAAAAAAAAAAAACACCACATGTTCCATATTTCATTACCCTATGTTTTGTCCTATATGTGTCACATCTGTACATTCCAAATACACCAGCTGTAATTATATTTTTATAGAAAAAGAATGAAAGTATGAATATTTGTAATTAAGCCTTAGACTTCCTCAAGTAATTTGTTAAAAGAAATTACTAAGATATGGTTCATGACTCACAAACATTTCCCCTAGATATGGCTATGTTAATTTCTCCACTTTCTGTGAATGTTATGCTTTCAGTTGTTACAAAGCTGACAAACATCAACACCAAGAGTTCTTTATCTGAGGTTGCTTTTTCCCTTTCTCAGTATCAAAAGGAATTCTTAAATGAATTTCTTCAGAAAATTATACTTTATAATTCTCAATTTTTCTTAGAGTATATTTGCTCTTTTGTTCATATTAGACAATTTTTTAAAAATGAAATTTCCCAGCACCACGTGTTAAAGAGACTGTCTTTATTCCATTGTATATTCTTGCCTCCTTTGTCAAAGATAAGGTGTCCATAGGTGTGTGGATTTATCTCTGGGCTTTCTATTTTGTTCCATTGATCTATATTTCTGTCTTTGTGCCAGTACCATACTGTCTTGATGACTGTGGCTTTGTAGTAGAGCCTGAAGTCAGGCAAGTTGATTCCTCCAGTTCCATTCTTCTTTCTCAAGATTGCTTTGGCTTTTCGAAGTTTTTTGTATTTCCATACATATCTTGAAATTATTTGATCTAGTTCTGTGAAAAATACTGCTGGTAGCTTGATAGGGATTGCATTGAATCTGTAGACTGCTTTGGGTAGTATACTCATTTTCACTATATTGACTCTTCCGATCCATGAACATGGTATATTTCTCCATCTATTAGTGTCTTCTTTGATTTCTTTCATCAGTGTTTTACAGTTTTCGATATATAGGTCTTTAGTTTCTTTAGGTAGGTATATTCCTAAGTATTTTATTCTTTTCGTTGAAATGGTGAATCGAATTGTTTCCTTAACTTATTTTTCTACTTTCTCATTATTAGTGTATAGGAATGCAAGGGATTTCTGAGTGTTGATTTTATAACCTGCAACTTTACTATATACACTGATTAGCTCTAGTAGTTTTCTGGTGGAGCCTTTAGGATTTTCTACGTAGAGGATCATGTTGTCTGCAAACAGTGAGTGTTTTACTTCTCTTCCAATTTGGATTTCTTTTATTTCTTTTTCTGCTCTGATTGCTGTGGCAAAGCTTCCAGAACTATATTGAATAGTAGTGGTGAAAATGGGCACCCTTGTCTTGTTCTTGACTTTAGGGAAAATGGTTTCAACTTTTCGCCATTGAGAATAATGTTAGCTGTGGGTTTGTCATTTATAACTTTTATTATGTTGAGGTACGTTCCTTCTATTCCTGCTTTCTGGAGAGTTTTTATCATAAATGGATGTTGAATTTTGTCAAAGGTCTTCCCTGCATCTATTGAGATAATCATATGACTTTTATTTTTCAATTTGTTAATGTGGTGGATTACATTGATTGATTTGCGGATACTGAAGAATCCTTGCATCCCTGGGATAAAGCCCTCTTGGTCATGGTGTATGATCTTTTTAATGTGTTGCTGGATTCTGATTGCTAGAACTTTGTTAAGGATTTTTGCATCTATGTTTATCAGTGATATTGGCCTGTAGTTTTCTTTTTTGTGGTGTCTTTGTCAGGTTTTGGTATTAGGGTGATGGTGGCCTCATAGAATGACTTTGGAAGTTTACCTTCCTCTGCAATTTTCTGGAAGAGTATCAGTAAGATAGGTGTTAGCTCTTCTCGAAATTTTTGGTAGAATTCAGCTGTGAAGCCGTCTGGACCTGGGCTTTTGTTTGCTGGAAGATTTCTGATTACAGTTTCAATTTCCATGCTTGTGATGGGTCTGTTAAGATTTTCTATTTCTTCCTGGTTCAGTTTTGGAAAGTTGTACTTTTCTAAGAATTTGTCCATTTCTTCCAAGTTGTCCATTTTACTGGCATGTAATTGCTGATAGTAGTCTCTTATGATTCTTTGTATTTCTGTGTTGTCTGTCATGATCTCTCCATTTTCGTTTCTAATTTTATTGATTTGATTTTTTTTCTCTTTGTTTCTTGATGAGTCTGGCTAACAGTTTGTCAATTTTATTTATCCTTTCAAAGAACCAGCTTTTGGCTTTGTTGATTTTTGCTATGGTGTCTTTTGTTTCTTTTGCATGTATTTCTGCCCTAATTTTTTAAGATTTCTTTCCTTCTACTAACTCTGGGGTTCTCTAATTCTTCCTTTTCTAGTTGCTTTAGGTGTAGAGTTAGGTTATTTATTTGACTTTTTCTTGTTTCTTGAGGTATGCCTGTATTGCTATGAACTTTCCTCTTAGCACTGCTTTTATAGTGTCCCAAAGGTTCTGTGTAGATATATTTTCATTTTCATTCATTTTGATGCATATTTTGATTTCTTTTTTGATTTCTTCTGTAATTTGTTGATTATTCAGAAGGGTGTTGTTCAGCCTTCAACTGTTGAAATTTTTAATAGTTTTTCTCCTGTAATTGAGATCTAACCTTAGTGCATTATGGTCAGAGAAGATGCTTGGAATAATTTCGATTTTTTTGAATTTATCAAGGTTAGATTTATGACCCAGGATGTGATCTATCTTGAAAAAGGTTCCGTGTGCACTTGAGAAAAAGGTGATATTCATTGTTTTGGGGTGAAATATCCTATAGATATCAATTAGGTCTAACTAGTCTATTGTATCATTTAAAGTTTGTGTTTCTTTGTTAATTTTCTGTTTAGTTGATCTGTCCATAGGTGTGAGTGGGGTATTAAAGTCTCCCACTATTATTGTGTTATTATTAATTTCCCCTTTCATGCTTGTTAGCATTTGTCTTACGTATTGCGGTGCTCCTATGTTGGGTGCATATATATTTATAATTGTTATATCTTCTTCTTGGATTGATCCTTTAATCATTATGTAGTGGCCTTCTTTGTCCCTTTTCACAGCCTTTGTTTTAAAATCTATTTTGTCGGATATGAGTATTGCTACTCCTGCTTTCTTTTGGTCTTTATTTGCATGGAATATCTTTTTCCAGCCCTTCACTTTCAGTCTGTATGTGTCCGTTGTTTTGAGGTGGGTCTCTTGTAAGCAGCATATATAGGGATCTTGTTTTTGTATCCATTCAGCCAGTCTTTGCCTTTTGGTTGGGGCATTCAACCCATTTACATATAAGGTAATTATTGATAAGTATGCTCCTGTTGCCATTTACTTTATTGTTTTGGGTTCAGGTTTATATGCCTTTTTGTGTTTCCTGTCTAAAGTCTATCCTTTAGTATTTGTTGGAGAGCTGGTTTGGTGGTGCTGAATTCTCTCAGCTTTTGCTTGTCTGTAAAGCTTTTGATTTCTCCTTCATATTTGAATGAGATCCTTGCTGGGTACAGTAGTCTTGGCTGAAGGTTGTTATTTTTCATCACTTTAAGTATGTCTTGCCATTCCCTCCTGGCCTGAAGAGTTTCTATTGAGAGATCTGCAGTTATGGGGATCCCCTTGTGTGTTATTTGTTGTTTTTCCCCTTGCTGCTTTTAATATTTGTTCTTTGTGTTTGGTCTTTGTTAGCTTGATTAATATATGTCTTGGGGTGTTTCGCCTTGGGTTTATCCTGTTTGGCACACTCTGGGTTTCTTGGACTTGGATGATTATTTCCTTCCCCATTTTAGGGAAGTTTTCAACTATTATCTCCTCAAGTATTTTCTCATGGTCTTTCTTTTTGTCTTCTTCTGGGACTCCTATAATTCGAATGTTGGATCGTTTCATATTGTCTTGGAGGTCTCTGAGGTTGTCCTCATTTCTTTTAACCGTCTTTCTTTTTCCCTCGCTGATTCATTTATTTCTACCATTCTATCTTCTATTTTACTAATCCTATCTTCTGCCTCCGATATTCTCCTATTTGTAGCCTCCGGAGTGTTTCTGATCTCATTTATTGCATTATTCATTATATGTTGACTCTTTTTTATTTCTTCTAGGCCCTTGTAAACCTTTCTTGTATCTTCTCAATCCTTGACCCCAGGCTATTTATGTGATTCCATTTTGATTTCAAGATTTTGGATCATTTTCACTATCAGTATTCAGAATTCTTTCTCAGGTAGATTCCCTATCTCTTCCTCTTTTGTTTGGTTTGGTGGGCATGTCTCCTGTTCCTTTACCTGCTCGGTATTCCTCTGTCTCTTCATCTTGGTTATATTGCTGCATTTGGAGTGGCTTTTCTATATTCTGGGAATTTGTGGAATTCTCTTCATTATTGAGCTTCCTCTCTGTGTGTGGGGTTATATCAGTGGCTTGTCAAAGTTTCTTGATTAGGGAGGCTTGTGTTGGAGTTCTGGTGGATGGAGCTGGATTTCTTCTCTCTGGAGTGCTGTGAAGTGTCTAGTAATGGGTTATGAGACATCAATGGTTTTGGAGTATTTTGAGCTGCCTGTATATTGAAGTTCAGGGGCTTGTTCTTGTGTTGCTGGAGAATTTTCATGGTATGTCTTGCTCTGGAACTTGTTGGCTCTTGGGTGAATTCTCTGATGATCTCAGGATTTGGACTTAAGACTCCTGATTCTGGTTTTCAGATTTATTTTTACAATAGCCTCATGATTTCTCCATCTATACAGCACTAATGTTAAAACATCTAGGTTAATGATGATAGGTTTCTCCACCTTGAGGGTCGCCCCTAGAGAATCACTGAGTTACTTGGAGGAGAGAAGAGGGAGGGGGTAGTTAGAGGTAAGTGGAATGGGATGAGGTGGAATCAAAAGAGGAAAATGCAAGCTAGCCCATAACCAGTTTCTTGTGTGTGCTCCAAAGTCTGGACCTCTCAGAGTTGGTCACAGAGTTATACATGGAAGAGGAGAGGGAGGAAGTAGATAGAGGTGGCCAGGAGGATAAAAGAGGGAGATGCAATGGAGGGATACAGATCCGGCCAGTGACCAGTTCCCTGAGAGTTCTCCACCTTCTGGAACACACAGAGATTCATAGAGTTGGGTAGAGAAGAGGAGGGGGAAGGAGGAGACAGAAGCCACCAGGTGGGGAAAGAGAGATTCCAAAGGGGGAGAGTGGGTCAAGCCCGTAATCTCGCACTCATGTAAAATTGGGTACTGAAGATTAGGTTTTTAAAAGTACAAAATTGTCAACAAATACCAAAATGCCAAGATTAAAAATCTGGAGTAGAGATTGGATTTTCAAAGAGAAACAATTAAAGTAAAAAGGAGAAAAATAATAAAAAAAATAGAAAAAGATAAAATAAAAGACTCCAGAATTATTAAAAGACAACAGCTTCCATCACCAAAAGGACTATATATGGTGTTTGCTTTAAAGATAGGGTTTTTTGTTGTTGTTTTCTTTTGAAAAGTAATATTAGGTTATAAAAGTAGTAAATCGAGATATAGAGGACTTAAAATTTTAAGCAAGTTTAGAAAAAAAAGACGAAAAAGAAAAGAAGAAAAACAATATTTTTTGAAAAAAAAATTTTTAAGAAAAAAAAATCATGCTTCCACATCAACGCCCCCCACACAAAAAAAAAAAAAATGATCATAAAAGTAGTAACAGTATGTCTGGCACTTTCTCTGTCATTGTGGGCTGTGTGGGGTCGCTACCAAGGCAGTTCCCTCTGTTTGACGTCCTCTGTTTGCTGGTCTCTTCCATGTCTGATTTCCGTCTTGACACAGGGGTGGGGGTGGTGGACTCTGCACTGGGCTTGCCCCTTCTCGCTGCGCACACCACTCAGGCTGTCCATTACTCCGCGGGATAACCGTCTGGGGCCTACCCAAGGCTTCATGCACCTCCCCGGTCTAAGCCACTCAGGTTTGGTGCTCAGGAAGCCCTCCAAGTCTTAGATTTGGTTGAACCTGGGCTTTGTTCCCTTTCCAGGTCCGAGTAGCTAGGGAGTTTGCCACACACAATAGCTGCGACTTCTGGCCTTTCCGGGTCGTTCAATTTTCTGGGGAGTACCACTGGGGCTCTTTCTCAGGCAGATGATGACCGTTCAGAGCCCCCCAGAAGTCTTAATTAGCAAAGAAACCTGCTTGCAATTTGGTAGGTAATGTCTCTCTTGAACTGCAATTGCCCCCTTCCAGCACTTAAGGCTCTGGCTGCCTGTCACCAGATGGGGATTGTCTGCAGCCAGCTATTTCTGATCCATCCTTTGTTCTGTGTGCTGGCCTGTCGGTGTCTTATGTTCGAGCATTTCGTGTGTTAGCTATCCCACAGTCTGGTTTGCTAGACCAAGATACTTCGTTCTAGCCACGTGCGGACCTGATTCTGGCCCCGTTACGACCCGATTCTCGAGAAAAGCCCTGCAGCCTATGTCTCCCACGGCCCAGTTCTTAGAAAGCACTGTCGCTGGCGCACTCGTCCCTGCCCAACCCCTACTGCTACTGTTGGAAGCAGGCGTTTGCTCTGCTTATCTGCTGGGGGTTTACTGTTGAATTTGTAATCTGTTGGTTTTGATTATTTGTTCTTCCTTCCTGTTATGTTTCCCTCTGTGCTTCCAGGGCTTGCCCCAGACACGGCTGTGAGAATGTTTCCTGACCCCAGGAAACCTCTCCTTTAAGGGCCTCTTCCTGGGATGGGATTCCCTTCCCGGGACGGGGCTCCCTCCCTACCTCCTTTGTCTCGACTTTTGTCCTTTATAATTATTCCTACCTGGTTTTGAAGCCAATAATCTGCTTTGCTGGATGCCTGATGTCCTCTGCCAGCAATCAGAAGTTGCTTTGTGGAATTTACTCAGCGTTGAAATGTTCTTATGATGGAGTAGTGAGGGAGAAAGTGTTCTCCCCATCCTATTCCTTTGCCATCTCCCCCAGATTAGTTTTTAAATGTACAAAGTTGACAACAAATACCAAAATGCAAAGATTAAAAATCTGGAGTAGAGATTGGATTTTCAAAAATAAAATATTAAAGAAAAGAAGAAGAAGGAAAAAAAAAAGAAAAACAAAGCCACCAGAATTATTAAAAGACAACAACCTCCACCACAAAAAGACTATATACAGCATTTGCTTTAAAAATAGGGTTTATTTTCTTTTGAAAAGTAATAATAGGTTATAAAAATAATAAATAGAGATATAGAGGACTTAAAATTTAAGAAAGTTTAAAAAAAGAAGACAAAAAGAAAAGAAGAAAACTAAAATTAAAAAAAAAAAAAAAAAAATCACCCTTCCACATCAACTAAAAAAAAAAAAATCATAAAAGTAGTAAAGGTATATCTGGCCCTTTCTCTGGCGTTGTGGGCTGTGTGGGGTCACTACCATGGCAGTTCCCTCTGTTTGACTTCTTCTCTTTGCTGGTCTCTTCCATGTCTGATTTCTGTCTTGACACAGGGAGGGTGGTGATGGACTCTACACTGGGCTTGCCCCTGGTCAAGGCGCACACTGCTCAGGTTCTATGTTGCTCTGCTGGATAACCATCTGAGGCCTGCCCTAGGCTTCATGCACCTCCCTGGTCTAAGCCACTCAGGCTAGGTGCTCAGGAAGCCCTCCAAGGCGCAGATTTGGTTGGGCCTGCGTTTTGTGCCCTTCCCAGGTCCGAGTAGCGAGGGTGTTTGGCGAGTGCAATTGCTGCGATTTCTGGCCTTTCCATGCTGCTCAATTTTCTGGGAGGACCACTGGGACTCCTTCTCAGGCAGATGATGACTGTCCATAGACCCCAGAAGTCTTAGTTAGCAAAGAAACCTGCTTGCAATTTGGTAGGTAATGTCTCTCTTGAGCTGTGATTGCCCCCTTCCAGCCCTTAAGGCTCTGGCTGCCTGTCACCAGATGGGGATGGTCTGCAGCCAGCTATTTCTGATCCATCCTTTGTTCTGTGCACGGTCCTGGAGGTGTCTTATGTTCGAGCATTTCACATGGTAGCTATCCCACAGTCTGGTTTGCTAGCCCAAGTTAGTTCGTTCTGGCCACACGCAGGGTGTTATGACCTGATTCTCAAGAAAAGCACTGCAGCCCAGGTGTCCCGTGGCCTGATTCTTAGAAAGCACTGCTGCTTGTGTCTCCTGCTCCTCCGTGCCCAACCCCCACTTGCTAGAGTTGGATGCAGGCATCTGCGCTGCTTATACGTTGGGGGATTTACTGTTGGGGTCATAATCTGTTGGTTTTAATTATTTATTTATTTTTCCTTCCTGTCATGCAGCCCTCTGTGCTTCCAAGGCTCGCCACAGACTCGGTTGTGAGAATGTTTCCTGGTGTTTGGAAACCTCTCTTTTAAGAGTCTCTTCCTGGGACAGGATTCCCTTCCCAGGATGAAACTCCCTCCTTACCTCCTTTGTCTCTTTTTTCGTCTTTTATATTTATTCCTACCTGTTTTTGAAGCCAATGATCTGCTTTGCTGTATGCCTGATGCCCTCTGCCAGCATTCAGAAGTTGTTTTGTGGAATTTGCTCAGCATTGAAATGTTCTTCTGATGAAGTAGTGTGGAAGAAAGTGGTCTCCCCATCCTAATCCTCCACCATCTTTTTCCGCCTCCCTGCCTTAAGTTTTGACATTTTGGCCAGAGACATGTGGGATCTTATCTCCCTAACTAGGGATTGAACAAAACCCCCTACAATGGAAGGTGAGTCCCAACCACTGGGCCACCAGGAAAGTCCACATACATATTCCACATTGACTTCTAGAAGGTTTTTACCAGTTTAAGTCAGCAATTTAAATTAAGGGCATTCATTTATACCCATCATCTGAAAAACTGGTTTTTAACTATTCATTTTCATCTTTGTTAATGTTAGGATAAAGCTGTATTTGTGGCCATTTCTAATGTTAGATGTTTTGAGATGCTGAACACTTTCGTGTTCTTGTGTAATTTATGTTCAGTATTACTTTACAAGCTCACTATTTTCTTACTGGTTAGTAAGAATTTTTTCACATTAAAAACATTAACTGTTTCTTCTGTCCTGAGAAATTTATTGCTTGCAAGCTATTTTTATTTGTGATGTTTTTGATTCAGACTTTTTAAAAGTATTTTTTATCAAAGTAGTTCATAAAAGTGGCAGCAAATCAAGTGATCTTTAAAAGCTAGCAATTTAAACTGTTTGCTCCATTTCTGCCTATATGATCTACTCTCCCTGAAGAATCATAAATTACATTTTATGCATTTTGATTGATTATTACCACTGTAACTCTATATAAACTACTTATTACTCTATTTCTTTATGCATCAACCTTAAGTAATAACTACCTTTGACCCACTCTGCTGGGTCACAGCTTAGGTCACTTATATTTCCTTTTTCTTCTTCCTTTCTCATGTTAAAAATTGTTGGTTATATTATTATTTTCATTTCCTTGCTTGGTGACTTCTGTTCATTTTAATAATAAACTCTTGATCTCTAGCTATTTTACCATTAGTTTTCATTCAGTGTCTCATTTCTCCTCCAAGTAAAATGAGAATATTAGCAATCCCAAGCTTTCCTTTAGTTTTTACTCTCCTTTTATCTCTTACTTTCTGGCAGCTGACTTTTACAAAGATTGTTGACCCAAACATGTGTTCTTTTACCTTGTATTTACAATCACAATAATGTATTCCATCAAAACCAATAAGCACTGGCTATTATACCTAAATATAAGTAATAACTATACTGCCCAGCCAGTATAGTTATGCTATGGTAGTATTTCATTCTCTCTGGATAGTCTACAAGTAGAAAGTTTCTAATCTCAAGGTTATAATTTTTATTACTTAAAACCTTGCTAATATTTAGTTTGCCTATATTTGACAATAACTTTCTGCTGTAAGAAATAAAGACATTTCTACCCAGAGATGTACACGTTTCTCCCAGTTCAGTTCACTTTTCACTGCATGTAATAATAGATGCACATATTTAATTTTAAGTCAGAGGTCAACAAAAATGTTTAGCCATATTGTAGTTTCTAACAGTCATTTATTTAGTATAGCTCAGCTGTAAAAAGATAAAGGACATCACCCACTCTGAAATGAGGCATTAATTGTGTCCAAAAATACTACAGTTCTATTGGCATATTGTTCACTTAAGTCTTCTTTGCCTCATTCCAATAGTTTGTTCTTTTTGCATTACCACCAGCTTCTCCTCACTTAAAATACACACATACACACACACCCTTAGATTTTTATTTGTGTACATTATCATTACTGAATTTGCTCATCCACAATAAGCATCCATCTATCCATTCATCCAGAAAGATGCTTATTGAAATAAACTGTGCATCTCTGAGACATGAACACCTAAGTACAGAAATAAAAATAAATATATAGGTGTTAGATGAATAATTTATCAATAGATCTATAGGTAAATAGATCAGTAGATTGGTAGATAGATTTTTTTTTCCAGTAAGACTTTATCGATGAAGTTCCTAATGGGTATTACTGGAATGAATTACTCTTTGGAGTCTCTAAATTTGGCCATATTTACCCTTTATCATTAAGATATTTTATCCTGATACAAATAATATGCATTAGTAATTAATCTTAATTTGTATTGTGTTGTAGGATTTCATGTTTTTCCATTTAACTCTATTTTTAGAAAGTCAGCAATAGACTGCTTCAAGTGTCTTTAGCTAGTATTCATTGTTGAATGTGTAACACCTTGCTTTCTAATGTCTATTGAATTGATTTTTGTCTTCTGTAATCTCACAGATTATTGATCCAAGTTTTATATTCTAATGCACTATAGGTGTAGTAAATCCTTATTACCTACTTCATCTGTACCTTTTAGTGCTTTCCACTAGTTTATCTATCATTCTGATCACATCAACTAGTCTCCCAGAAGTACTAACTCTTAAAATCAATGTTTATATTTTTCATTCTCAATTTTCTAACCTCCTAGAAAAATCAACACTGTAAATAAGCTTTTGTTATTATATTAATCCATTTTTAAACAAGAGCTAAAATATACCTAAAATATTTTAATCATTTTTAAATGTTGAGATTATTATAAATTTACATACAATTATGAAAAATAATACACAGATCCCATGTACTCCTTACCTGGTTTTCCCAAGTTATAACATTTTGTAACACTATAGTACAATGTGAAAACCAGAATATTGTCATTAACACAGTCAGTCCAGGATACTGATATCACTACCATCAAGAGCAGAGCACTTGCATTGCTACAGGTATCACATGCCTTGCTTCTTTGTACCTACATTTGCTTCCCACTGGCCCCACACTTCCCTTAGTGCCTGGCAACCAGTAAATTGTTCTCCAGTTCTATAATTTTATCATTTCAAGAATATTATATTACATGAACTCATGCAGTATTCAACCTTTGTGAGATGGCTTTTTAAAATCAATGTAATTATCTGGAGATTTGTCCAACGTGTTCCTTACACCAATAGCTCATTTCTTTTTATTTAGTGTGAATGGCATGCCATGGTGTGCCTACACTACAGTTTAACTATTACCTTTTAAAGTGCATTTGAGTTGTCTCTTTTGGTGGGGGAACGGTTATTACCAAAAAAGAAAATACTGCTTGACCACTTATGCACTGGTTTTAATTGGACATAAGTCTTCATTTCCATAGGGCAAATGCTATAAATGTGCTAATCACATGTTAATTTTTAGAAATTAGCAAATTTAATTTTCCAAAGAGTCTGTAGCATGTGTGGCCTTCTTATCAGTAGTACATATACATGGTCTATTTTCATCAGATCCTAGCCAGCATTTGGTGCTGTTGCTACATTTTTTTGAATTAACATTCTAAAAACATGTTGTGATATCTCATTATGGCTTTATTGTAATTTCCCTATTGGTTAATAATAAAGAATATATTTTTCTGTGCTTATTTTCTTCTCATTTATCTTCTTAAGTGAAATATTTCATGTCGTTTGTCCATGTTCTAATTGCATTTCTTTATTAATTGCTTCTTCTACTTTTGAGCTTTAACAGTTCTTTATATATTCCAGATAGTAATCCATTGCTTGGTATGTGATTTGCAAATATTGTGCATCACACTGCAATTTATCTTTTATGCTTTTAACAGGGTCTTTCACGAGGCAAATTTTAAAATTTTGATAACATTATATTTATCAGTTTTTTTCTTTGTGAGTATTTGTGTATTTGATGTCCGTTCTAAGAATACAAGGCTTCCCTGCTAGCTCAGTTGGTAAAGAATCTGCCTGCAGTGCAGGAGACCCCGGTTTGATTCCTGGATCAAGAAGATACCCTGGAGAAGGGATAGGCTACCTACTCCAGTATTCTTGAGCTTCCCTTGTGGCTCTGGTAAAGAATCTGCCTGCAATGCAGGAGAACTGCATTTGATCCCTGGGTTGGAAGATCCCCTGAGAAGACAAAGGCTACCCACTCCAATATTCTGGCCTGGAGAATTCCAGAACACTGAGTAGCAAAGAGTCTGGCACAACTAAGTGACTTTCACTCACTAAGAATACTTTCCCTAGTCCTTGAACCACAAAGTTTATTCTTAGTTTGTTTTTCTAAAGTATTTCAGTTTTATCTTTTACTTTTAAACCTATAATTCATTTCATGTTTATTTTCATATAAGATATGACGCTCAGTTCTAGATCCCTTTTATTATTTGTTTGTCTGTATCTTATTTAAAATGTTTGTCATCAGGCTTTTTCGAACAAGTTCTGTCTTGTTACTGCTCAGTGGAGGTAAAAGTTTAGCTTCCTTATTTGGCCTCCATTGAGGTAAAGGGTTTGAGCTCTTTGTTTATTCTAGTGGTATGGCAGTTCTGGATCTGTGGTTAATCTCAATTGATATCATATTGGAGTTTGCCTTGTTATTCTCAACCAATAGGAAAACCCTGGATCTTCAGCTGACAGTATTCCAGTTGAAAAGAGATGAGGCACCTTGTTATTGGCCAGTAAGGGTGGAAATCCTGGGTCCCCACTTGGTGTCCACTGATACCATAGGCTAGAGTGGGCTTCTTCCCAGGTAGCAGGTAGGAAAGTCCAGCTCCCAACTTAGTCCTCCTGATACACCCTGGATAGGGGATGTGTGTGCATACCTGCATGCTCAGTCATGTCCCACTCTTGGCAACGATATGGACTGGAGCCTGCCAGGATCCTATGTCCCTGGAATTTTCCAGGCAAGAATACTGAAGTGGATTGCCATTTCCTTTGCCAGGGGAAATTCCCAATTTACCACTGAGACCCCTCTAAACCTCACCAGGGAGTATAGCAGTAATTACAACCTTGTAAGTGTAGAATTCTGCTCTCCCCAGTCAGCATTTACTGCCTTGGGTGGGGATGAACAGTTCAGTTCAGTTCAGTCACTCAGTCGTGTCTGACTCTTTGTGACGGCATGAACTGCAGCACGCCAGACTTCCCTGTCCATCACCAACTGCTACAGTCTACCCAAACCCATGTCCACTGAGTCGGTGATGCCATCCAGCCATCTCATCCTCTGTCGTCCACTTCTCCTACTGCCCCCAATCCCTCCCAGCATCACGGTCTTTTCAAATGAGTCAGCTCTTCACATCACGTGTCCAAGTATTGGAGTTTCAACTTCAACATCAGTCCTTCCACTGAATATTCAGAACTAATTTCCTTTAGGACGGACTGGTTGGATCTCCTTGCAGTCCAAGGGACTCTCAAGAGTCTTCTCCAACACCATAGTTCAAAAGGATCAATTCTTCAGCTCTCAGCTTTCTTCACAGTCCAACTCTCACATCCATACATGACTATTGGAAAAAACATAGCCTTGACTAGATGGACTTTGTTGACAAAGTAATGTCTCTGCTTTCTAATATGCCATCTAGGTTGGTCATAACTTTCCTTCCAAGGAGTAAGCGCTTTTTAATTTCATGGCTGCAACCACCATCTGCAGTGATTTTGGAGTCCCCCAAAAAATAAAGTCAACACTGTTTCCACTGTTTCGCCATCTATTTGCCATGAAGTGATGGAATCAGACGCCATGATATTAGTTTTCTGAATGATAAATTTTAAGCCAACTTTTTCACGCTCCTCTTTCACTTTCATCAAAAGGCTCTTTATTTCTTCACTTTATGCCATAAGGGTGGTGTCATCTGCATATCTGAGGTTATTGATATTTCTCTTGGCAATCTTGATTCCATCTTGTGCTTCCTCCAACCCAGTATTTGTCATGATGTACTCTGCATATACGTTAAATAAGCAGTGTGGCAATAAAAAGCCTTGATACCACAGCTTTATCCATGGTATTTGGCTGAAAAAAAAGATTATTGTCTGAAATATTTTTGGATTACTAACCTTCCTCCTTTACAGGTCATTTGGCTAGGGAGAGATTTTTTAACTTTTTCTCCCCAATTTGACCCATCGGCATTTCAGAGTTGTGAGTCTTCTTCAGCTCTATACATGACAGGCAAACAAAAACAACAACAGCAAAAACCAGATAACTCACCTCCCTGTCATTTCTCAAATCATATATCTGGTAACTGATCTTTCTCTTACTTACTTTGAATCTTATATTTGTTTTGTATATAATGTCCAGAGCTTTTGCTTGTACTTAACAGGAGTAATATAAAAAAGTTTATCTGCTTTTTAGTTTTATTGAAAAAAATTAAGCCTCTTCATACAAATCTTACCTCCAGCTTACCTGTTTTAATGAATTACATCTGAAGAATTCTCCTGTTTTTAGCTACCATAGTCTTTCTTATAGCCTAGTATTTGACCCCTTGTTCTTCTACCAAGTAGAAATTTAATTTATTAAGGTATTTACCATCTTCTTCTCTGAAAGCTGGTCACATGCCAGCATGGGGGTAAGGAGGAGATGTAGATGGGGAAAGCAGATATGTGACAGGCTTATATCATACCAAACATGGCAGTTCTTTCTCTTGTCAGTTATTACTTTAAGCCCATGCTTATAAGTCAGTTAGAGAATGTGACACAAGTGCAATCAAGTGGGAGGCTTTGGGGAAAGATTTCCTCAATCTTAAATGAGCAGAAGATTTTCAGATGTGGATGTGACCCTGAAACTCGCACTGATAGAAAGGAACAGTATGGAAGGGGAAAAAATATAAAGAACCTGGGATTTTGACAGTTTTATTCATGTATGAAATTAGCAATCTTTAGAATTACTTGTCTCCTGCAGCTCTTTTTTGTGACACAAATTTATTAAGTTTTTAAGCCAATTTAAGGTTGTTTTTTTAAATATGATTATTCCTTATTGCTGAAAGCATACTAATTGCTTCTAAATCTGTCAGAAATAATTCTTGGAAAAATTAGTAACAACCACAAAAAATAATCCATAATCAGTGACCTCATCATATTTACAACATGCAGAGAGTTACCAAAACTATATTTATTTAGTGAATGATACTTCCATAAAGGAAGCATATAAAATCATATTATTCTCACTATATTTCATAGATAAGTGA
The DNA here is from genome assembly GCA_917880005.1 of Nanger dama. Lineage (NCBI taxonomy): Eukaryota > Metazoa > Chordata > Mammalia > Artiodactyla > Bovidae > Nanger > Nanger dama. The sequence goes on along the minus strand of CAKJTW010000025.1, from coordinate 18,533,759 downwards.
GACTGTTTCTCTAGGACTAAGAGATTTGTTTAAAGGCACACGGGTTTGAATGACAGCCTGAAATTGAAGCCAGGGTTTGTGGTCTGAATCTGGTGATGCTGGTTATCACACGTACAAATTCTGCTCAGTAGTAAATGCTACTAGTGTGCTCTGTGGTTAAAACGTTTTTCTATGGAAAGGTATGATCTAAGAAACTGGCACCAACAGAATATTCTCTAGGAAGTTAGAACTCATTTTCATCTGTAGATGAAGAGATTTTTCTTTAATTGTTCTGTATATATAGCAAAGCACCTAGGGGAACTACTCACTGTCCTTGAGGGACACACTAGTAAAAGAACAGCTGGAAGATAGTGTGACTCCTCAGGCTAAACAGCAGGCTAGAGATCAAGGGACCAAAATTTCAAATCCCATTGCCCATTCCTAAGGAGGAATGACCTTGAGCAGATCCCTGTGTTAGGTAGGCCTCTGCCCCAGCAGAAATCAACATGGAAATTAGGGACTAAGTTTGATGTACATTTAATATTTCTCTTCTATATACCTTAAGGGTGTTTCCATGGAAACTTGCATTCATTTAGAAACTTACATGTGTTTGCCAATAGCAGATGTTTGTGATATCATATCCCAGTGCAAATGACATCTAATCCTCTGTCTTTATGTGTGATATCAGGAAGAAGCATTCTCAAGGGCTACTAAGAAGCTTTTAAGATTATAAAACAATATTTTAATTTGTTTTAAAATATAGAATATGGAGCTAAGAATTAATATATTGGAGAATTTGCAATCACTGATCAGCCTCTCTAATTTCTTATTAAAATGTTAAAAAGCAAATATGTAGATAAGGATCAAAACATCAACTGTAAAGAAAGCAGAAATATTGTTCAATGATATAATTGACTCTGAAAAGAGTTTTCAAGAACCAAACATGCAGAGAATATGTCAATGCAGAGCAATGAGAGGCTGTGAGTTTGTTTTCCTGCCTCTGCCATCCACATCTGACACAAAAATATAGATCCTTTGCCAATGAGAGATGTAAAAGGCCTTCTACCTCCTATAAAAGGGAACTTCTGAGTGTTTTGTGTTGTTTGTGACAGAATATTATAGCAGTAAAAAACCCAGACTTTTAATATGATAAATTCTCATTGGAAAAAATATTGACAAGTATCACAGAATTGAGTTCTTGTCCATTCTAAGGTGCTTTCTTGGTTTACTCCCTAAGAGAGTTTGTTAGCTCTGTTAGTTTCTATGTTCCATGTCATAATTTTCTATTGAAGCTCTCATTTTGGGCATCCAGATCACACAGCATGGTATTTTAACATGCTGAGATGCCGCTAAGAACTGGTCTCCAAGCCTGGAAAATGATTAAAGTGACTGAATTCCTAAGGGAATACTTACATCACCATCGTTGAAAAATAATGAGAGGCCACCACAATTGACATTATCACATGTTACTATCCCTAAGGCTTTTGTAAAATAATGCTAGACAGTGTAGACAATACTCTGATAATAATGTAGCCTCAAATACAGATAGCTGTTCCCTTTTATGTTGCAACTGCACTAACCTCAAGCTGTAAATTAATGAAGGTAGAAATAAATCAAGAGGGAGCTGATTAAAGACTCAGGCAAGAACAATCACCTCAGAGAAAGACAGTGGAGATTAAAAAATCAGACCTACCAAGAAATATTTATTAAGCCATGTGGGGAGCTATACAACATCATTCAAAGATTATTCACCTGTAGTAACATAAAAAATGTTAATATTCAACAATATGATGTGAATAAAACACCAATTGACTAAATAGAAATGATTTTTATAACATCTTGGGCATTATTTAAGAATATAAGCAAGTAGCTATAATGAGCAAATAAAGGGGAATTCTGTGTTTATGATGAAGAGGTCATATAATTTATAATCTGGCCATTGGGACTGAAAGGCATCAGATCATTAAAATTTGCAGCTCCCTTTCTTTAAAATTATTTTAAAAATCTCATATTTGTTATGCTCATTACAGTATTGTTGGGAAAGCATTCTCCCTGGGCCTCTCTCATTTCTGCATATCATGTGAGCAGAGGCACTGACTGTTCTTTGTTCCAGATTGTCTTTTCTAGGACGTTTGTATAGTTAACAGCCTTGAAAGACAGAAATAGTGTCCTTCCGGAGTAAAGGCAGGCATGTTTACTCTTCAGCATAATAGATTCAGGTCCCTTAAGGTCAGGGATCCTCTTATGTAATAAAACCAACTATGTGTACAAACATCTATCTGTGCTCATTTGTGTCACCTCCATGAATCCTTCTTCTCTGACCCAATATTCTTATCCTAGGATCCATAGAACTGTGGCAGATGAATGTATCAGTTTTCAAGTTAGATAAAATCTCAGGTGTGTCACACCTTCAAAAGTTATGGCAGTGAGGATAGGATCTGAGGTCCTGAGGAGATGTGGCTTTTTGAAGGGGAAAAATAAGGATTTCATGACAATGTTAGGAGATAAGAGAAAATTCTTTGGCATCTGGTACTCATTGCATCAGGCTCCCCAGGTGGCGGTAGTGGTAAAGAACCTGCCTGCCAATGCAGGTAGACATAAGAGATGGTGGGTTCGATCACTGGGTCAGGAAGATTCCTTGGAGGAGGGCACGCAACCCACTCCAGTATTCTTGTCTGGAGAATCCCATGGACAGAGAATCCTATGAACAGAGGAGCCTGTTGGGCAGCAGTCTATAGGCTCACACAGAGTTGGACATGACTGAAGTAGCTTAGCACTTATGCAAGCACACACTCATACCATCATCAACTTAATAAGCATGAATTTAAGCAAACTCTGGGAGATATTGGAGAACAGAGGGACCTGGTGTTCTGCAGTCCATGGGGTCAAAGCAAGTTGGACATGACTTAGCAACTCAGCAACAGAACAACTCAAACAAATGGTGGGCAAGGGCAGAGGGGATTGGAAGTAAGGGCCCCTCAGTCTCATACCTGTTTATGAGCTTTAAAAACTGAACAGCAAGTGATAAAATAGAAACAGTCTAGGCAGAGCTCTTTAGGTTGATTCTTTTCACTTTAATGTATTCAAAGAGTTAATATGTTCTGGGCTTGTACTTTCCTATCCCAAAAGTATCAGAAGAACAAAAAGTAGAGAAATGTTAGTATAACAAATTCCCCTGCCATTGCCACCAGTGGATAGGTAAAAATTTAGCTCAAGTGCTTCTACACTCAGAATTTCAAAGCTTTCACTATGTAGGTGATATCCTGTTTATTGGTAAGTCAGAAGCATGAGTCTCAACAGCTGTGACAATAGTGTTTCCAAATATCTGCCAAAAGGGAAAGATTATAAATTCCAACAACAATAACAGCAAAAACCAGGGACAAGTAGCTGAAAAAAATTTATCAGAGCCATGTGGGCAAATGTAAAACACTCAATATCTCCCATGATCAACACTGTTATTTCTTAGCAGGAACTACTTTAAAAGTATTCAGCATCTTTTGGATGCTTTTGGTGTGGGAGACATCATGTGCATCACCTGGATATTCAACTTGGTCCTTTATATCAGCTAACATGTTCAAACTAACATCCATCCTTTAGGTAAGATGCAAACCAAGGAGCTGCAATAGAACCTGCCAAGTATACTATGACATTCTCTCTACTTTTGGGATACAGCTATGACAATGACCCTTCTGAACTAGTAGCCTCTGAAACTTGGTAAATGACCGATTGAAGCTTCAGGCTTAATGAGGCTGTCTCCACACAGAAGTGTTGCTTGGGATTTTGAATTTGTTGCCTTCCAGACACAGCTATCAGCTCAATCTATTTTCAAAAGCAGCTTTTAGCCAGTTACTGGCTTCAAGTTAAATGTGTATGCCTGATCCATGGAAGCCTGTGACTCTCTGACCTGATATTCCAATTTCAGGTTAGTCAACTTGGATTGAATGACTGACAAGACTCAACTGTTGAGTGGAAACTAAATAAAACAGCCAGCCTGGCCCTAGCAGCAATTAACATCTGCATTTTTTTTTAAAGGAGCACATACTAGCTCATATGTATTTAGCAGGAATGTAAATTGGTGCAGTCTTAGGATGTTAATTTGGCAGTACTTAATTTAAAATAAGGATGAAAAGTATATTTCCATTCAATATATATATTAAAATACTGTAACTTAACAGCAGTAATGATTTAAATATGTGTACACTGAAAAAGAAAGGAATTTACTCTGGGCCAAACTGTGCTCCCCATTCCATGTACTTAAGCAAAAACACTGGGGCTCTCAATTTGCCAGTTCAGTTCAGTTGCTCAGTGGTGTCTGACTCTTTGCGACCCCATGGACTGCAGCATGCCAGACCTCCCTGTCCATCACTAACTCCCAGAGTTTACTCAAACTCATGTCCATTTAGTCAGTGATGTCATCCAACCATCTCATCATCTGTCATCCCCTGCTCCTCCTGCCCTCAATCTTTCTCAGCATCAGGGTCTTTTCAAATGAGTCAGCTCTTCGCATCAGGTCACCAAAGTACTGAAGTTTCAGCTTCAATATCAATCCTTCCAATGAATACGCAGGACTAATTTCCTTTAGGGTGGACTGGTTGGATCTCCTTGAAGTCCAAGGGATTCTCAAAATTCTTTTACAACACCATAGTTTAAAAGCATCAATTTTTCAGCACTCAGCTTTCTTTATAATCCAACTCTCACATCCATACATGACTACTGGAGAAACCATAGCCTTGACTAGACGGACCTTTGCTGGCAAAGTAATGTCTCTGCTTTTTAATATGCTGTCTAGGTTGGTCATAACTTTCCTTTCAAGGAGTAAGCATCTTTCAATTTCATGGTAGTCACCATCTACAGTGATTTTGGAGCCCAAAAAGATAAAGTCTGCCACTCTTTCCCCATCTACTTGCCATGCAGTGATAGGACCAGATGGCATGATCTTTTTTTTCTGAATGTCAAGCTTTAGGGCAACTTTTTTCACTCTCTTCTTTCACTTTCATCAAGAGGCTCTTTAGTACTTCTTCACTTTCTGCCATAAGGGTGGTGTCATCTGCATATTTGAGATTATTAATATTTCTCCAAGCAATCTTGATTCCAGCTTATGCTTCAACCAGCCAAGCTTCCTCTAAATGCCTGGACTGTTTCACTAGTATTTCAGCTAAATGAAAGTGAGATTTCAGTTGTGTCCAAATGTTTGCAACCCTATGGAATGTAGCCCACCAGGTTCCTCTTGCTATGAAATTCCCTAGGCAAGAATACTGGAGTGGATTGCCATTTCCTTCGCCAAGGTCTTCTTCATGACCAAGGGATCAAGCCTGGGTCTCCCACACTACAGGCAGATTCTGTATCATTTGAGCCTCATGAGAAGCTAAGCTGAAACCCGGTGATGTCTCTTAGGCTGCTGCAGTTCTGCCTAATACAAGTTATTCAGAATTGAAAATAGACATGCTTATTCTGTTAAGTGGGAATAACTCAAATGTTGACAAAAGCTTAACTATTTGGTCCTCTACTTGAAATACTACTGAGAAGCAGAATAAAGCAGTCCTTTGGGGGAAGGAATGATTGAGACAAATCATAGCTGCTGACTGAACTGTCTGGACCACTCAGGTACATGGCCATAGCCAGTAAGGCTGTGTTTCCTGATGAGACCCATCAGAATCTAGTTGCTGACTAAGCTTACAACACTGGGATTGCCACCACTGATGCCTAGATCTAATATTATACCAGACATAGAAACGTATCTACCATAATACACGGACTTAAAAAAAAAAAAAAAAAGCTATGTTTCTGCTGCAGAGGATACCCTGAACTACCTAACCTGGAACTCCAAGCCAAAGTTGACTGATATCACTCTGAGAGGGGCATTTATGCATAAACCATAGATCTTGGCTCATCTTAGTAGACTGACTACCTCAGAGTTTTGGCCCATTCCTGGACTATTGATTGTGATCACCACCGACCAAGATGGCTTGACTAAAGTTTAAACAGGTTTCTTCTTGTCTTCTCTGACCTCCTTCTTACCATACTGAATCCAGGTGGCCTAAATTCCCTCCCTTTGCTGACGGTGTTTACTTTAGAAATGTGTTATTGTAAACTCTATCTCTGCCTATCTGAGATGTAAATAAATAAATAAAGTCTCCTTCTCAAGAGTGGACTTCCCTGGCATCTCAGACAGTAAAGTGTCTCTCTACAATGTGGGAGACCTGGGTTTGATCCTTGGGTTTGGAAGATCCCCTGGAGAAGGAAATGGCAATCCACTCCAGTACTATTGCCTGGAAAATCCCATGGACAGAGGAGCCTGGTAGGCTAGAGTCCATGGGATCGATTGCAAAGGGTGACTTCACTTTTTCTCAAGAGTGAAAGCCTCCTTCCCTCCTTTCTTGAGAATCTAAGAGCCCTCCCCTTGAAATGTAACCATCAAGGAAGATAGCTCTCTATCTCCTAATCTTTGTGAAGGTAGGAACTTTATTTCAAGGAATACCTAACTCCAAGTTGTAAAATTACTTTTTGTTATTAAGATAGAAGAAAGTTTGTTTTTCTTTTGGGTAAAGCCAGTTAGCAAACACAAATGGCCTAGTATACCCTGAGAATACTCTCAAAAACTCTTCTTCCCTTTATTTCGGTAAATTTAAATTTACACTGTGTTCTGATTTCTCCTGGGTATTGCAGTAGCCTTGAATTAAATATTCCTTACATGTTTAACTTTGTCCATTGAAATTTTTGCTTTGATATCACTGTTGACACTTTTCTGATTAAGTTGTGGCATACTCTGGTTTGATAAACTGAATTTGGCCACTTTCTTTTGGTGATTGAAACAGCTGAACCTTTATTTGGCTTTCTGGACCTTTAGCACTCTGACAATGGTGAGAAAAAGCCACTCAAAATGACTGATAGACAAACTATTTAATAAGCCTTCCCTGATTCTTATCATTCACAGATATCTGATATCATTTAGCATTAGAATGGCTACCTTAAAATATTTCCCACTATACCTCATTCACTTCCTCTGATTCATTCTGCTTAGTAAAGCAGTGTGGGCCCTGGATGTGGCTGCTTCCAGCAGAAAAGGATCATTTTTTTAGACCATTTTCTAGATAATGACCAATGTAAAAAGAATAAGCTTTATATAGACCACTTTAAAAATTCAAAATTCTACATTGACTATTTCTTGGCATGCAGCTGATTTTTTTCCCTTAATAGAAACCCTAAACTGGTCTGGTTGGAGCACTCTGTGTGGCAGGACAACAAAGGAAGGCTCAAAAATTCACACTTAAGGCTGGTTCTGATACCTGATTTCTCTCGTCACGCTGACAATATCATTAAAGATAAAGACCCCTTGTTTGAGTATACTGCTTGCTATATTCCCCGATAGTGGTTCATTTGAGCCAAAGAGGGGATGCAATGAATCTCTGTTCATCTTATTAAAATACACTCATCTCGCTCCCACCTGACCCAGCTGAATGAAAGGATTGGGTGCAAGTAGGGATTATTGGGATAAAAGGTAAACTTACAGCTAATGTAATGAAATATACCTATACTTTGGTGGTGGAGGGAGAGGAGGAATATACCTGTCACTTGGGGAGAGGATACCTCAAATCTTGGAAGATAAAGTGAGAAATATTAATGATCTTTCTCTTTAGAATAGCTTCTGGAGCCTTCCTTATGAAGAAAGACACCCCAGTATGACTCTCCCAAACTGTTGCAAGCCCATTAATTTTAATGACAGCTGGATCTAGCATAACCTACCAGAATTAATTGTAAAATCATTATTTTACAATGATAAGATTTGGTCCTTTTTAAATTGAATTATAGTTGATTTTCAATGTTGTTAATATCTTCTGTACAATAAGCAAAGTAATTCAGTTATACACATATGCACACACACACACACACACACATATATATATATATGTATGTATGTATGTATGTATGTAAGTATGCACACATACACACAGATATACATTCATTTTTTTTACATTCTTTTCCATTATGGTTTATCATAGGATATTGAATATGGTTCTCTGTGCTATACAGTAGAACCTTGTTGTGTATCCATTCTATATATAGTAGCTTACATTTGCTAACCCCCACCTCCTACTTCATCCCTGCCTCAACCCCCTTCCCCTTGGAAACCACAAGTCTGTTCTCTATGTCCGTTGAGTTTGTTTCTGTTTTGCACAGAAGCTCATTTTTGTCATATTTTAGATATTTTAGATTCTACACATATGTGGTGTCATATGGTATTTGTCTTTTTCTGACTTCATTTAGTGTGATAATCTCTAGTTGCATCCATGTTACTGCAAAAAGCATTATTTTGTTTTTCTTTTTGGTTGAGTAGTAAAAAAAAGTAGTAGTAGTTTAATTTAATCATACTAAAAGTATATTGGTAACTACAAGGGATAATCCTAGCTCCTGCAACTTTCACATCCAAAACTTAACAACTATAGCAGTCTTTAGTGAAATGGACAAATATAATTAACTGGTATTATAGAAACACAGGACAGGTTACGCTCTTTGGTCTCAGTCAGCCCTACAAAAACAAGGGTTAGATTCACTTATTCAAACTGAACTAGGACCCCAAGACCAGCTAATTTTCGTGGAGGCCATATTGGTGACACTCAGTCTGCCCAACTTATTTAGGTCCCACTTGTGGATCCTGATTAGTATAAATAACAGTTTCTTTCCAAAGGTACCATGTGCACATGGGACTTTACTTCTGCAGAATCACAGACATTACCTTAATTTTCTCCTGAAAATAATTTGATTTCTACTTTATAGTAATAAGAGACTTCAAGTGTTTAAGAAAATGCCACTAATAGATTATATATTCTTGAGATAAGTGGGGATGGCTCCTCAAAATGAGGAAGTTCTTGGTTACTCAGGGAGCTTTCTGAAGGGATAATTTACTTGATATTTATGTGAATATGGGAAGTTATCCCTACAATGGGAACCATCTCATTAGAAAAGATATGAAAATGTTCCCTGACTTGAACCAAAATAGTTAATGGCATGAGTCAGACATGACTTAGAAACCAAACAATAACAGATCAGTGGGGTTACCTAGGCTCTAGAAGACATTCAAACTAGCTTTAACTTACTGGTCATATTTGATCTGGAAAATAGAATTGACCTAGGCTTACTTTATTTGAGTGAAAATATAAGTTCTGAAACTGATGATCAGGATTAATGCTTCAGAACAGGAATAAAGGTCATAGCAAAATTTTAAAGGGAAAGTCATCTGGCTTTCTAAAGCACACACTAATTTTTTATGTTGACAGAGGATTAGTTCAGCTGACCAGATTCAGGAGTGGTGGTGGGAGATTGTAAGGGATATGGTTTCAGGTAACTACTATAAGTTAGCCTTATCTTGATGCTTAGATTCCTATTGGTAGTACTCCTAATTAAATGCTATCTGAGACAAGATAAGTGGACTTTTCCCCAGCTTCTGTCAGTCAGTTTAATTAAAGTGGCTGAAAGACCATTGCACTAATGGGAAAATTCACCTGAACTTCAAGATAGTATAGGAAAAGTAGGTGGAAATTATTGTGAGACAATTTGACAAAGGTTTCTTGAATTTCTGAAGATCTTGAAAGCAGAGGCATAGACTGTCATCCTTTCCAGACTATACTTTCAATGCTATTTGTATGGAAAACAACCAGAGTGAATGTATTCTTTTGTAACAAAGATGAGAGATGATTCTTTTATAGTATTATAAAGATAATGTTCTTTCTAGGGCAAGGGCAAAAATTCTCACTGATCATCATAAAATATTTGGGATTTTTAACCTCAGGGCTTTTCTTCTGTCATGTATATCACTGTATATAGTGGCATCATTTGGCTCCTGTCTTTTTCACCCTATAGGAATAGGGGCTTGAGGTACTAGATATTATTACTATAAGGTTATGAGAAATAAACTGTTTTTATCTTTGACCTAGAATTCTCATGTCTTCTGTCTGCATCATTAAAATAGTAATAAGCTAACTTATCAGTTTATAAATTTTGTCAAGAGAAAATATTGGTGATAGCAAACACCCTTTTCCAACAACACAAGAGATGACTCTACATATGGAAATCACCAGATGATAAAAACTGAAATCAAATTGACTTTATTCTTTACAGGCAAAGACGGAGAAGCTATATACAGACACTAAAAACAAGACGTGGAGTTGACTGTGGTTCTGATCATGAGCTCCTCATTGTACAATTCAGGTTTAAACTAAAGAAAGAAGGGAAAACCATTAAAGCCATTCAGTTATGACCTAAATCAAATCCCATATGATTATACAGTGGAAGTGATGAATAAATTCAAGGGATTAGATCTGATAGATAGAGTGCCTGAATAACTATGAACAGAGGTTCATAACATTGTACAAGAGGCAGTGATGAAAACCATCCCAAAGAAAAAGACCTGAAAGAAGGCAAAGTGGTTGTCTCAGGAGACTTTACAAATAGCTGAAGAAAGAAGAGAAGCAAAAAGCAAGGGAGAAAGGGAAATATATATCCAACTGAATGCAGGGTTCCAATGAATAACAAGGAAGCTCCAATACTTTGTCCACCTGATGTGAAGAACTGACTCCTCAGAAAACACCCTGATTTTGGGAAAGATTGAAAGCAAAAGGAGAAGAGAACAGCAGAAGAGGAGATGGTTAGATAACATCACCAACTCAATGGACATGAATTTGAGCAACTCTGGGAGATAGTGAAGGACAGGGAACCATGGCATGCTGCAGTCCATGGGGTCACAAAGAGTCAGACACAATTGAGTGACTGAACAACAACAGCAAGTAATATAAAATTACATACCCATTCATAGTTTTTTAAAAATATGATATAAAAGTAATGAAAGAAGAGAAAAGACTCCAAAAAATAAAGAAATATTACAACTGAGGTCATAGAAATAAATATGGTCATAAGAAACCACTATAAATCATTATAGATCACCTAATATAAACTAGAAAGTGAAGTCTCTCAGTCATGTCCGACTCTTTGCAACCCTGTGGACTGTAGCCTTTCAGGCTCCTCCACCCATGGGATTTTCCAGGCAAGAGTGCTGGAGTGGATTGCCATTTCCTTCTCCAGGGGATCTTCCCAACCCAGGAATCGAGCCCAGGTCTCCCTTATTGCAGGCAGACGCTTTACCATCTGAGCCACTAGAAGGAATAGACAAATTCCTATAAACATTAAACTAAGAATGAATCATAAAGAAATAGAAAATCGTAGCAGATAAATAGTGAATAAGTAGAGTTAATCTGTCATCAAAACCTCTCAAAAAGAAAAGCCCAGGGCCAAATGGCTTCACTGGTGAATTCTAATGAGAATTAAAAATATTAGCAATAATTCTTCTCAAGTTTGTCTAAAAACTTGAAGAAGAAGGAATACATTGTAACTCTCTCTATAGCTTTCTTACCAAAGCCAGATAAGAAAAAAAAAATTATAGGTTAATATCTCTGATGTACATAAATGCAAAAATCCTCATCAAAATACTAGTAACTCCAATTCAAAAGTACATTAAAGGATTATACCCTGTACACTATGACCAAGTGGGAGTTAGCCCAGGAATGCAAGGATATGTCAACATATGCAAATCAAATAATCCAATATACCACATTAACAGAATGAAAGATAAAAATTACATGGATGCTAAAGTGGTATTTGACAAAATTTAACACTATTTTATTATAAAAACCCTGAATAAACATCCAGAAAGAATTTACCTTAAGATAATAAAAGCCATGTATGAAAAACATACAGCTAACATCATAACCAATGATGGGAAAATGGATTATTTTCCTCTAAAATCAAAAACAAAGCAAAGATTTGTACAACTTCTATTCAACATAGTACTGAAGGTTCTAGCCAGAGCAATTAGATAAGAAAAATAAAGACAGATATTCAAATCAGAAAGGAAAAATAAAATTATTTCTGTTTGTACAAGACATGATCTTACATGTCGAAAATTGAAAAGAGGATTAATAAAATAATTCAGTAAAATTAAAGTATGCAAAATCAACATACAAAAATCAATTGTTTTTCCATACAGTAACAATGAACTATCTATAAGGAAGTGGGAGAAAATATTTGCAAACCATATTTCTGACAAGAGATTAATATGCAAAATGTGAAAGGAATTTATATAAAACTCAACATCAGAAGAAAAAAGCCACAAAATTTCAAAATAGGCAAGACTTGAATAGAGATATTTTCAAAAAGAGACATACAAATGATCTATAGATACATGTTGCACTTGTTGGGAAGGTTATTATAAAAAGAAACAGCACAATATAAAATATATATATGGAATTTAGAAAGATGGTAATGATAACCCTGTATGGGAGATAGCAACAGAGACACAGATGTATAGAGGACTCTGTGGGAGAGGGAGAGGGTGGGACAATTCAGGAGAATGGCACTGAAACATGTATAATATCGTATAAGAAACAAATTGCCAGTCCAGTTTCCATACAGGATGCTTGGGGCTGGTGCACTGAGATGACCAGTAGGGATGGTATGGAGAGGGAGGCGGGAGCAGGGTTCAGGATGGGGAACACGTGCATGCCTGTGGCAGATTCATGTTGATGTGTGAAAGAAACAATACAATATTGTAAAGTAATTAGCCTCCAAATAAAATAATAAATTTAAATTTTTAAAAATGCAACAAAAAATAAAAATGTATGCAAAGGTATGGAGAAAAGAGAATCTTTGAGCACTGTTGGTAGAAATATAAAACAATGGATCCACTATAGAAAATGGTAGGGATAGTCCTCAAAAATTAAAAACAGAATTGTTATCATAAATCCAGTAATCCCACTTCAGGATATACATACAAAATAATTTTAACCAAGCTCTTGAAGACATACCTGCACTCTTGCAGCATTATTCATTATAGTTAAGATAAGGAAGCATCCTAAATGTCCATTAACAGAACAATGAATAAATAAAATGTGGCCTATACATATAATGGGATGTTTTTCAGATTTAAACAAGGGAATCCTACCATATGGAGCAACGTAGATAAGCCTAGAGGGCATTATGCTAAGTAAAATAAACTACTCATAGAAGAATATGTACAGCATAATTCCACTTATAAAATGTATCTAAGAGTCACACTGATAGAAACAGAGGTAGAATGGTAGTTTTCAGGAGCTGACAAGAGAGGAAAATGAGAATTTGTTGTTCTCATTTGCTGTTTCCATGTATAAAGTTTCAGTTATACAAGATAAATAATGAATGATTTCTAATGATCTTCTCTACAACATTGTGTCTATAACTAATACTTTATTATTCACTTATAACTTTGTTTAGAGGCCTCATATTAAGTATTTTTACCATAATAATTGTTAAATACTTTAGCATAACAGTGATCACCTATCAGGTGGTCATCATAGTGTTTCAATATAAAACAACTAGTGATAAACACTGAAAATTACAGTGAACGCACTTTAATCCCTAGTGTTTCTCTGCGAAAGGTCTTCCTTCATTCAGTTATATTTGAGGTTAAATTTAGTGTAGAAAAATTAAGGGATCTCATGAATATTTGCTGACTTATCCCCAGACAGCCTGACTTTTATCTTTTTCAAATATTGCTATTCAGTTCAGTTCAGTCACTCAGTTGTGTCCGACTCTTTGTGATCCGATGAATTGCAGCACGCCAGGCCTCCCAATCCCTCACCAATTCCCGGAGTTCACTCAGACTCGCGTCCATTGAGTCAGTGATGCCATCCAGTCGTCTCATCCGTTGTTATCCCCTTCTCCTGCCCCCATCTCTCCCAGCATCAAAGTTTTTTCCATTGAGTCACCTCTTCGCATAAGGTGGCCAAAGTACTGGAGTTTCAGCTTTAGCATCATTCCTTCCAAAGAACACCCAGGGCTAATTTCCTTCAGAATGGACTGGTTGGATCTCCCTGCAGTCCAAGGGACTTTCAAGAGTCTTCTCCAACACCACAGTTCAAAAGCATCAATTCTTTGGCGCTCAGCTTTCTTCACAGTCCAACTCTCACATCTATACATGACAACAGGACAAACAATAACTTTGACTAGACGGACCTTAGTCAGCAAAGTAATGTCTCTGCTTTTGAATATACTATCTAGGTTGGTCATAACTTTTCTTTCAAGGAGTAAGAGTCTTTTAATTTCATGGCTGCAATCACCATCTAAGTGATTTTGGAGCCCAGAAAAATAAAGTCTGAGACAGTTTCCACTGTTTCCCATCTATTTCCAATGAAGTGATGGGACTGAATGCCATGATCTTCGTTTTCTGAATGTTGAGTTTTAAGCTAATTTTTTTCACTCTCTTCTTTCACTTTCAACAAGAGGCTTTTTAGTTCCTCTTCACTTTCTGCCATAAGGGTGGTGTCATCTACATATCTGAGGTTATTGATACTTCTCCTGGCAATCTTGATTCCAGCTTGTATTTCTTCCAGCCCAGTGTTTCTCATGATGTACTCTGCATAGAAATTAAATAACCAGGGTGACAATGTACAGCCTTGATGTACTCCTTTTCCTATTTGGAACCAGTCTATTCCATGTCCAGTTCTAACTGTTGCTTCCTGACCTGCATACAGATTTCACAAGAGGCAGGTCAGGTGGTCTGGTATTCCCATCTCTTTCAGAATTTTGCACAGTTTATTGTGATCCACACAGTCAAAGGCTTTGGCATAGTCAATAACTCAGAAATAGATGCTTTTCTGGAACTCTCTTGCTCTTTCCATTATCCAGTGGATGTTGGCAATTTGATCTTTGGTTCCACTGCCTTTTCTAAAACCAGCTTGAACATCAGAAGTTCACGGTTCACGTTCTGCTGAAGCCTGGCTTGGAGAATTTTGAGCATTCCTTTACTAACATGTGAGATGAGTGCAATTGTGCGGTAGTTTGAGCATTCTTTGGCATTGTCTTTCTTTGGGATTGGAATGAAAACTGACCTTTTCCAGTCCTGTGGCCACTGCTGAGTTTTTCAAATGTGCTGGCATATTGAGTGCAGCACTTTCACAGCATCATCTTTCAGGATTTGAAAGAGCTCGACTGGACTTCCATCACCTCCACTAGCTTTGTTCATAGGGATGCTTTCTGAGGTCCACTTGACTTCACATTCCAGGATGTCTGGCTCTAGATTAGTGATCACACCATCATGATTATCTGGGTCATGATGATCTTTTTGTACAGTTCTTCCGTGTATTCTTGCTACCTCTTCTTAATATCTTCTGCTTCTGTTAGGTCCATACCATTTCTGTCTTTTATCAAGCCCATCTTTGCATGAAATGTTCCCTTGGTATCTCTAATTTTCTTGAAAATATCTCTAGTCTTTCCCATTCTGTTCTTTTCCTCTATTTCTTTGCATTGATTGCTGAAGAAAGCTTTCTTATCTCTTCTTGCTATTCTCTGGAACTCTGCATTCAGATGCTTATATCTTTCCTTTTTCTCCTTTGCTTTTCACTTCTCTTCTTTTCACAGCTATTTGTAAGTCCTCCCCAGATAGCCATTTTGCTCTTTTGCATTTCTTTTCAATGGGGATGGTGTTGATCCCTGTCTCCTGTACAATGCCACAAACTTAATTCCATAGTTCATCAGGCACTCTATCTATCAGATGTAGGCCCTTAAATCTATTTCTCACTTCCACGGTATAATCATAAGGGATTTGATTTAGGTCATACCTGAATGGTCTAGCGGTTTTCCCTATTTTCTTCAATTTGAGTCTGAATTTGGTAGTAAGGAGTTCATAATCTGAGCCACAATCAGCTCCTGGTCTTGTTTTTGTTGACTGTATAGAGCTTCTCCATCTTTGGCGTCAAAGAATATAATCAATCTGATTTCGGTGTTGACCATCTGGTGATGTCCATGTGTAGAGTATTCTCTTGTGTTGTTGGAAGAGGGTGTTTGCTATGACCAGTGCATTTTCTTAGCAAAACTTTATTAGTCTTCGCCGTGCTTCATTCCACATTCTAAGGCCAAATTTGCCTATTACTCCAGGTGTTTCTTTGCTTCCTACTTTTGTGTTCCAGTCCCCTATAATGAAAAGGACATCTTTTTGGGTGTTAGTTCTAAATGGTCTTGTAGGTCTTCATAAAACTGTTCAACTTCAGCTTCTTCAGCATTACTGGTAGGGGCATAGACTTGAATAATTGTGATATTGAATGATTTGCCTTGGAGAAAGAGATCATTCTTTCATTTTTGAGATTGCACCCAAGTACTGCATTTAAGACTCTTTTATTGACCATGATGGCTACTCCATTTCTTCTGAGGGATTCCTGCCTGCAGTAGTAGATGTAATGGCCATCTGAGTTAAATTCACCCATTCCAGTCCATTTTAGTTCACTGATTCCTAGAATGTTGACGTTCACTCTTGCCATCTCTTGTTTGACAGCTTCCAATTTGCCTTGTTCATGGACCTGACATTCCAGGTTTCTATGCAATATTGCTCTTTACAGCATCAGACCTGCTTCTATCACCAGTCACATCCACAACTGGGTATTGTTTTTGCTTTGGCTCCTTCTCTTCATTCTTTCTGGAGTTATTTCTCCACTGATCTCCAGTAGCATATTGGGCACCTAATGACCTGAGGAGTTCCTCTTTCAGTATCCTATCATTTTTCCTTTTCATACTGTTCATGGGGTTCTCAAGGCAAGAATACTGAAGTGGTTTATCATTCCCTTCTCCAGTGGACCACGTTCTATCAGACCTCTCCACCATGACCCGCTCGTCTTAGGTTACTCCGCAGGCATGGCCCAGTTTCATTGTGTTAGACAAGGCTGTGGTCCCAGTGTGATTAGATTGACTAATTTTCTGTGTGTAAGGTTTCAGTGTGTCTGCCCGCTGATGCCCTCTTGCAACATCTACCATTTTACTTGGGTTTCTCTTACCTTGGGTTGGGGTATCTCTTCACAGCTGCTCCAGCAAAACACAGTGGCTGCTCCTTACCTTGGGTGAAGGATATCTCCTTACCGTCACCCTTCCTGACCTTCAACGTGGGATAGCTCCTCTAGGTCCTCCTGTGCCTGCACAGCCACAGCTCCTGGGGTTTCCCCTCCTGGCCCCCGCCCCTGGCCTCATGCTCAGGGTGGCTCCTCAGGGCCACCGCCCCTGGCCTCCCATGTGAGGTGGCTTCTCCCGGCCACCCCCCTGTCTAGGACGCGAATTGTCTCCTCCTGGCCACCACTGACCTCAGACGCAGGTAGCTCCTCCCGGCCACCGCCCCTGACCTCGAACTTGGGCAGCTCTTCTCGGCCATTCCTGCGCTTGCACAGCCTGGCACTCTCAGCTGCTGCCCCTGACCTCAGACGTGGGGAAAATCTTCTCGGCCACACTTAGTGCGCTGGGTAGCAGGCTCTTGCGCTTAGTGCGCACGGTAGCAGGTGCCCGCTTGTCACCAGTACACTAATAGCCACATAAATCTTTTGAAAAATCTTAAGACTGTTTGGTAAATAAATGTGATTTTTTAGGGCCATCATATCAGGGAAGTAAGAAAGAAAGGACTAAAAAATAGAATTATAATAGCTGAGGACAGAAAATATTATTAAAGAATCATTTATTCATTTCTTCATTCAACAAATGTTAATAGAGCATTTCCATTTGTCCAGTACTAGTGTAGGTGATGGGGAAATACAGTGAGCCAAACAAGCAAAGTATATGCCCCTCTGCAGTGTTCATTCTTATATAGACAGAGAAAACAAAAACAAGCAAATACATGATGACACTTAAAACAAGACTAAAATAAAGACAGTTGATTGACTGTTGATTGATGAGAATAGGGTTGCTATTTCATAGAGAGTACATGCAACAAACTCAGTGATAAGACTACATTTGAATAAAGAACTGAAGAAAATGAGAGAATTAGCCATGTGGATATCTGAAGAATGGGTACTAGCATCTTCAGAACTTTCTGTAACTGTCCCTTATAACTACTGTTTTGAGTCTAACTAACTGTGTAGCAAATTATATAAAAGTTAAATAGTTTAGATGAGGCAAATCACTACTTTAATCAATATTTAACTTCTTACTTAAGTGAGTCTACTTTGGCTAACATACTTTTCTCTGAGAATTGCAATCAAACAAAGGCAAATTTAATTTGAATATGGAAGTGAAGAGTTTAACTTCTGGCTTTAACTTTTATTCTAGCTTCAAGCAATTGAGTATACTAGAGCATCTGTGAATTAATGACCTCATACTAATAACAGCATATTTTTTTTAAAGAGTTCCATGAAATAACTGTTCTTCAAAAGGATCAGTCTTGTTCAGTTTATAGCATTTGTACATCATGTTCCAAATATTTCAAGAGAATTTTAAAAATGCTACCTATCCTTTGAAGAACATTCACTTCCAGTATTTTTTCACCATGATTAACAATAGAAATATATAAAAATAATATACTGTTTAGCAATCAAGTATCACTTTTCTTGGGGAGGGAGAAGAAAATTATCTAATCAAGAAATGGACACAACTATGTGCAAAATCCCATTTTAACATGCTTAATCTCTTACAAACTTGTCTTTTATAGCACTTAAAGATTATAAAAATCTTTCTCATCAATTATCTTATAAGTTCTTAGAAAATCCAGCTAGTATATATTACAACTATATTTGGTGGCATTCAATTTTTTCTATTTTACTCAAAGGAAAACAAATATAATTCATTTCCAATATAGATCTCTGCTAACTTGTTAAGTGGTTCAGTTCATTCACTCAGTCGTGTCCGACTCTTTGTGACCACATGGACTGCAGCACACCAGGCCTCCCTGTTTATCACCAACTCCCAGAGTTCACTCAAACCCATGTCCATTGAGTCAGTGATACCTTCCAACCATCTCATCCTCTGTTGCTCCCTTCTCCTCCAGCCTTCAATCTTTCCCAGCATCAGGGTCTTTTAAAATGAGTTGCTTTTCACATCAGGTGGCCAAAGTATTGGAGTTTCAGCTTCAGCATCAGTCCTTCCAATGGACACCCAGGACTGATTTCCTTTAGGATTGACTGGTTAAGCGGTTGTCTGTGGTATATTTGTGATCTTTCTATCACTTATGTAATTCCCTGAGAGTTCTTAGTAATTTTTTGTTAGTTTGGGTGTAGTTCATTTCAATTTGGAGTATTCTCTGTAAAAATTCTAATCGAAGCATACCTGAGTCTAATTTAAGAAGAAAATGTATTAGGAAGCTTCAGTAATTTGGAAACATCTTCTTACCTTATGTGGTTGGTAATGATAGCTTACGGTGAATGATGTCAGATTCGTGATCTCCAAAGAAGATTTAGCTTTGGGACCAGAGACCAGGCTTGAATACTCAGGGCTCTTGTGTGGCAGAAGTTTTGTTACAGTGAAAAGGGATAGAGAAAGCTTCTAACACAGATATCAGAAGGAGGCAGACAGTGCCCACTCTCTAGTCCTAGTAAGGGAGGTAGACTTTTTAATTGGTTATTAAATTAAATCAAAAGAATGTTTAAAGATGGTAAAGATCTTAACAGACCACTTCCCATAATTTACGTTTTAAGAAAACAGATTTGAGTTCAGTTCAGTTCATTTCCTCAGTCATGTCTGACTCTTTGCAACCCCATTGACTGCAGCAAGCCAGGCTTCCCTGGCTTCCCTGTCCAACACCAACTTCCAGAGCTTACTCAAACTTATGTTCACTGGTCAGTGATGCTATGGAAAAACCATAGCTTTGACTAGATGGACCTTTTGGCAAAGTAATGTCTCCATTTTTTAATATGCTGTTTAGGTCAGTCATAGCTTTTCTTCCAAAGAGCAAGTGTCTTTTAATTTTATGGCTGCAGTCACAATCTGCAGTGATTTTGGAGCCCCCAAAAATAAAGTCTGTCACTGTTTCCACTGTTTCCCCATCTATTTGCCATGAAGTGATGGAATCAGATGCCATGATTTTAATTTTCTGAATGTTGAATTTTAAGCCAACTTTTAACTCTCCTCTTTCACTTTCATCAAGCGGCTCTACAGTTGCTCTTTGTTTCTGCCTTAAGGGTGGTGTCATCTGCATATCTGAGATTATTGATATTTCCCCAGCAATCTTGATTCCAGCTTATACTTCATCCAGCCCCCTATTTTGCATGAGGTACTCCACATATAAGTTAAATAAGGAAGGTGACAATATACAGCCTTGAAATACTTCTTTCCCGATTTGGAACCAATATGTTGTTCCACATTCAGTTCTAATTAGTGACCTGCATACAGATTTCTTAGGAAGCAGGTAAGATGGTCTGGTATTCCCAGACAGTTTAAGAATTTTCCACAGTTTGCTGTGACTCAAAAAGTCAAAGGCCTTGATTTAGTCAATAAAGCAGAAGTAGATGTTTTTCTAGTACTCTCTTGATTTTTTGATGATCGAACGGACATTGGCAATTTGATCTCTGATTCCTCTGTCTTTTCTAAATCCAGTTTGAACATCTGAAAGTTCACAGTTCACATACTGTTGAAGCCTGGCTTGGAGAATTTTGAGCATTACTGCTAGCATGTGAGATAAGTGCAATTGTACAGTAGTTTGAGCGTTCTTTGGCATCGCATTTCTTTGGGATTGGAATGAAAACTGACCTTTGCCAGTCCTGTGGCCACTGCTGAGTTTTCCAAATTTGCTGGCATATTGAGTGCAGCACTTTCACAACATCATCTTTTAGGATTTGAAATAGCTCAACTGCAATTCCATCAGCTCCACTAACTTTGTTCGTAGTGATGTTTCCTAATGTCCACTTGACTTCATATTCTAGGATGCTTGGCTCTAGGTTAATGATCACATCATTGAAGTTATCTGGGGCATGAACATCTTATTTGTATAGTTCTTCTGTGTATTCTTAACATCTCTTCTTAATATCTGCTTCTGTTAGGTCCACATCATTTCTGTCTTTTACTGTGCCCATTCTTAAAAGATTTCTAGTCTTTCCCATTCTATTGTTTTCCCTCTATTTCCTTGCATTGATCACTGAAAAAAACTTGCCTCTCCTTGCTATTATTTGGAATTCTGCACTCAAATGGGTATATCTTTCCTTTTCTCCTTTGCCTTTCCCTTCTCTTCTTTCCTCAGCTATTTGTAAGGCATCAACAGACAACCATTTTGCCTTTTTGCATTTCTTTTCCTTGGGGATGGTTTTGATCTCTGCCTCCTGTACAATGTCATGAACCTCTGTCCGTAGTTCAACAGGCACTCTATCTATCACAACTAATCCCTTGAATTCATTTCTCACTTCTACTGTATAATCATAAGGGATTTGATTTATATCATACCTGAATGGTCTAATGGCTTTCCCCACTTTCTTCAATTTAAGTCTGAATTTTGCAATAAGGAGTTCATGATCTGAGCCACAGTCAGCTCCAGTCTTGTTTTGCTGACTATATAAAGCTTCTCCATCTTTGGCTGCAAAGAATATAATCAATCTGATTTTGGTATTCACCGTCTGGTGATGTCCATGTATAGAGTCTTCTCCATCTTGTACAATTAATAGGATTCAGTTCAGTTCAGTAGCTTAGTCATATCCGACTTTTGTGACCCCATGAATCACAGCACGCCAGGCTTCCCTGTCCATCACCAACTCCAGGAGTTCACTCAGACTGACGTCAATCGAGTCAGTGATGCCATCCAGCCATCTCATCCTCTGTCGTCCACTTCTTCTACTGCCCCCAATCCCTCTCAGCATCAGAGTCTTTTCCAGTGAGTCAACTCTTTGCATGAGGTGGCCAAAGTACTGGAGTTTCAGCTTATCATCATTCCTTCCAAAGAAATCCCAGGGTTGATCTCCTTCAGAATGGACTGGTTGGATCTCCTTGCAGTCCAAGGGACTCTCAAGAGTCTTCTCCAAAGCAGCAATTCTTTGGCGCTCAGCTTTCTTCAAAGTCCAACTTTCACATCCATACATGACCACTGAAAAAACCATAGCCTTGACTAGACGGGCCTTTTTTGGCAAAGTAATGTCTCTGCTTTTGAATATGCTATATACGTTGGTCATAAATTTCCCTCCAAGGACTAGGCAGGCGTCTTTTAATTTCATGGCTGCAGTCACCATCTGCAGTGGTTTTGGAGCCCCAAAAATAAAGTCTGACACTGTTTCCCCATCCATTTTACATGAAGTGATGGGACCAGATGCCATCATCTTCGTTCTCTGAATGTCGAGTTTTAAGCCAAATTTTTCACTCTCCTCTTCCATTTTCATCAAGCGGTTTTTTAGTTCCTCTTCACTTTCTGCCATAAGGATGTTGTCATGTGTATATCGGAGGTTATTGATATTTCTCCTGGCAATCTTGATCTAGCTCATGCTTCTTCCAGCCCAGCGTTTCTCATGATGTACTCTGCATAGAAGTTAAATAAGCAGGGTGACAATATACAGCCTTGACGTACTCTTTTTCCTATTTGGAACCAGTTAGAACAAACAATAGAAAGATCTTACCAGACCCTTTCCCATAATATACACTTTACAATAACAGGATTAGTTAGAAGGTTTTTCAAGAAAGAGAAACTGTCCTCTAGCAGGACACATTGTTGTTATATAATCCTTAGTATAGAATTTAAACTGAATTTTTTTTAATATAGTTATCAGCTCCAGGCTTAAAAAAACAACAACAATAAAGACATTTTATGTAACTAAGACTAAAGAATGTAGAAAAAAAAATGTTCGTCTTTTTCTCCTTGAGAATTCCATGCCTCTATCTTCCCTCAAGAGCCCCAGACCCCTCTCTCTGCCTTGGGGATACCGGACTACTTATCAACATACCTAGAAATTTACTCTCTCAATAATATGATAGCCCAATCTCAACCTGTCCTGTTTTAAAGTTAGGGTGATGACTTCACATATAAATTTTTTTGTGGTAAATTTATATGCATGTTGATTCTACCATTTTGCATGTAGCTATAACATTATTTCCATTTTGTCATGTTTTTATTTGCACCTTATAACTTATGATACAAAGGCCTAGGTTTAAGGGCAACAATTCATTATATCAATATAAATATAATCAACCACATTGATGTGGCAGTTCATCAATAAAAATAACTACTTCTGACAATACAAAGTAAGTCTTTATGACATTATGCCCTAGTCAATTTTTCCTTACCATTTTGTCATTATACTTCTCAGAGTAGTGAATATAGACACAGCATTTTTAACGGCATTTTATTTATCAGAATTCTCCTTCATTCCTTTACAATGTGATTTTTAGGCCCTTTGTGTCTATTCTCCATTCTATATGAGTCAGTATTCAAATATGTATAAGGTAAGTAATTTTATTGATCAAAAACAAACAGGATCTGAGAAAAGAGAAATATCAAACATCTGAAATACTTGGCAACTCACCTAAACTACTTGTGTTCTCAAGACAGAAAAAAAAAAAAAAACTATTGATTAACGTGATGGGAAATTTGATACTAATATGCTCACAGTATGATGTGAATAAATCAGAAATGTCATCATTTTCCTTTTATGAATAGTACTAGTTTTGTTAACATAGATGGTCTACATATAGAAATTATGGAGGTGAAATCTTTATATTTGCTTTTGAATGTAGGCAAAATGCAATAATTTCACTTGTTTTCAACACAACTAAAGGAAAGAAAATATCTACCTTTCAGTAAGAAGCTGACCATGAAAGCTGACCATATTAGCTAATCATAATTTAGTTCAAAATTTATTAATAGAAGTTATAACACAGTTTTCAAGTAAGTTAGTCTATTGTTCTAAAAATATTCTTCATTTACTCTCCTTGACTTTGCTAACTTTCCTGGACCCTGGAAAATTCTAACCATCCTATATGCCTATGAGTATTGATTTTCACAGGGACTGTGAAATAATATATGTGGTTGGCTCAGTTCTAGTTCATTATCATTATTGAGAAAACAATTAAAATAATATGCAATTATTTTTATAATAATAAACTAAGGCTGTAATTGTAAGGCTGGTTTTGTAGAGTACAGCATTTAAGTGATTCACCCACCCAAACATGCATGCTCATGTTGCTTATCGGTGCCTTCCCCATCTTGTATGATTCAAATCAGATTCACTCACTTGTCAGAAGACAATGTAAGGTGCATTCCAAGCTGAGATAACCCCTAAAAGTTAAAATCGGCTGACACCTTGATGTAGGACTTCCTGGCCTTCAGAATTGTGAGAAATAAATATCTAATGTTTGTAAGTGACCCAGAATATGGTATTCTGTTATAGGAATCCAAATGAACTAAAGCACCAACGATTCTGATATGTGGCAAACTTATGAAACAACTAATAACAAAAGAAAAGGATCCAAAGAAAGATAGAACCATAATAAACACTTCAGGTTTTCTACCTAAGTGTGTTGATTTTAAGTGGGAAGGATCTGATCTCACAAAATAATATCTAGAGGAGTAGGAATAGGAAAGGAATACAAGAGAGGAACACTTTTGTTTCTTAACAGCTTTTCACACCAATACTGCAAGGTTCAGCATAGTATAATAGGAATAATGGCAACTTTATAGAGTATATCACTAATATTGAGATGTAAACTAGTTTGTTTAAAGAAATTGTAAGAATTGATTTTACTAATCATATGGATCACCTTGAAATAAATTTTCAAATCATTGCTTAAATGAAATGTTGATTATAGTTAGTAAATAAACTATTTTAACACCATAAATGCTGTTTTATAAGGCAGATTATAGCCAACATTTCTAGATATTAGCCAAGAGAATAATTAGTTTAAATATAGAGTTGGTGATGGACAGGGAGGCCTGGCGTGCTGCAATTCATGGGGTCGCAAAGAGTTGGACACGACTGAATGACTGAACTGAACTGAACTGATAGACATTTCAACTCTTAGATAATTGTAATAGTTGTGTATAATTAGCTGCATTCTGTTTTTAAACAAATCATGTGTAGGAGGACATGTACTTGCTTTACTTAGCAGTTAACTGTAATTTACTTGATGTTAACATTTAAACCATTTTCAAAAATTGATTTATGTCTCAAGAATAGTATGTTCTTTAAAGCAATGTACATGCTTTTCAAATGGAGATAATTCTGTTTTCTAATATGAAAACAGTGTCATAAACTTTAAAGAAGTATATGTGTATGTGTGTGTGTGTGTCTCTGTGTGTGTGTGAGTGAGTGTTCTTATTCAGGTATTCTTAAGATAGACAAATGGCAGTATGACTGCATGAATATAATTCTGCTGAACTGTTTAACAGAAAACTGGGGAGATCATGTCACAGTAAAATTTCCAAAGGGAAGGAGAGGAGGACCTTCTATAACTCAATCAGAACTGCTCTTGCAATAATATTAGAAAATACTACTCTTTAAGAATTAAAAAAGTGTAATTTTATAACTAATGGAGGAGACTGAAGATAATATTTTTTGACAAAAGTCTCAAAATACAGTCTGTTTCTACCCAGATCAAAAAGTAACAGGATAAACAAAAAACAAAATCAACCTTTAATAGGTTATAAATGGAGTAAAGTGTTGATTTTTTTTTCCACCTCTCACCTTTGAAGATATGACTTTTGAAGAATAATTACCAAAATCTTTGTGATATATGGTGTTATTATCAGTATGAGACATGGAGACAGAATAAAAACTGGGTCGTATCATTGATCTTATACAGAATCACATTTATAATATTCTTAAATACCAGACATGATATAGCTTGTGGGTCTTTTAGAACTCTAATATCACAATAAAACAATGTGGCAGTTTGTTCCCGTGTAGCATCTAAACATCATTGCCTTGGCTATGAAAATTTATACAAGGTTTAAGCACCATCCCTCCTAGAGACAAAATACAAAAACAAATAAAAAGTTGAAAGATTTTTTTCATTGCTACAGAAGCATATAAACTTTTGAAAGAGAGACATCTACTTCTCTTTTGGTGGATATTCTAAAAGGATGAAAAAGAATAATAAAGCCATGAAAATAAAATAACCAGACAGAAAAAATAAGCATAGCTCAAGATTTGCTATGCAAATTATAATCAAAAATAAAATTAAAATGGAAATAAAAATGCCAAAAATCATCAGCTAGAGAAAATACATTAGATAAGAGTATATTTGGAAATGAAAAATAATGAATAGGAATAATTAAACTGGGTTAGCATTATGTGGTAAGCCAAAAAATGGTCCCCTAAAGATAATTTTGTACATGAAAAAAGTTTAACTTTAAACCATTGAGGAAGAAAAAACATAAGGTCTATTTTAGAGTATCATGTAGGAATAACTGGAAAATACTTTTCTTAGAGAAAGTATACCCAAAGCGATCTACAAAAAGACAAAAGAACAAAACAAAAATAAAGCCACAAAATCTCTAAAAGTAAGTAAATATAGCCCCAAAAAATGAGTCCTGGAAAGCATTTTTAAAATGAATTAAATGTAAAATTATTAAGTTTTTGAGTGGAAAAAAAAAGATTTTAAAGTATAGTAGTATATGTTTGACTCAGCTCTGACTCCAAGGGTATAAATTAGCTTCCAAAAGAAAGAAAGACCAGTTATAAAACTGAAAAACGTCTGAACAAGAACTCAGTGTGAGATCTCAGCTCAACATATACTAATACTTGAGAGGAAGAAAATATAACAGATATTGAGATGGCAAAAAATGTGAAGTACAGTTTTTATAGATAAGTTCATGTAGTGCACTGATAAGGATTTGTTTTATTATCATGTAGCTAAAGTACACATACTTTGCAAAAGGTTTTAGGCTTGTCTTCACCTAATTGATGACTTTGCAAATTTTGTTAACCTGTCCCATAGTTTCTTCGTGAGAGAATAAAAGAGAGTCTAGCAGTAGTAGTCCCATAGAATCTCAAATTTCAGAATATTCTTGGAACTTCAACTTCCATGAGACATTTTGCTTAGCATATGATGATTAGAGAAATAATTACTGAAAAATTTAGTTGTTAATATCTTGATGTCATCCTTCATTCAGATCGCAACTGCCGATGATGACTGCAGCCATGAAATTAAGAAATGCTTACTCCTCGGAAGGAAAGTTATGACCAACCTAAATAGCATATTGAAAACAGACACATTACTTTGCTGACAAAGGTCCATCTAGTCAAGGCTATCATTTTTCCAGTGGTCATGTCTCTATAGACATGAGTCTGAGTGAACTCCGGGAGTTGATGATGGACAGGGAAGCCTGGTGTGCTGCAGTTCATGAGGTTGCCAAGAGTTGGACACGACTGAGCGACTGAACTGAACTGAGCTAAACTGAAGCTTAATCTGTGTCTTATACCTAATCTGTTTCTCAGCACTTGATGAATCAAAAGTATAGATAAGATGCACATACACACACACATAAAACATCATATAATTTTCTTAACTTATTTTTATTATTTGTCCTATTTCTTTAGTTATCTGAGGCTAGGTATGATTCATTCGCTGGTTGATGCATAATATTTAGTATTTAAGTATAAAGAGTAAATGATGATATCAAGCATCAAAGAGTGGAGTTTTCTGATTAGCTTTCATTGTTTGCTCTTGTGATTTGATAGCTAAGTTGTGTCTGACTCTTTCATGACCCTGTGAACTGTACCCCACAGGCTCCACTGTCCATGGTATTTTCCAGGCAAGATTGGAGTGGGTTGCTATGTCCTTCTCCAGGGACCTTCCTGATCCAGGTATCCAACCTGAGTCTTCTCATTGGCAGGTGGTTTATTGACCACTGAGCCAACAGGGAAACTCTGACTCGTGGCTTGCTCTATAGTTTTCATCGTCTCAGTATTCTGCTTTTCATCATCTCCTCAGTTATTCCTCCTTCACAAATCATTTTACTTCTACCTTCAAAATGAAAGATGTATTCATCAGTAGTAATTTGTGATAAAAGATGCATCAGTTCAGTTCAGTCACTCAGTTGTGTCCAACTCTTTGCGATCCCATGAATCGCAGCACGCAAGGCCTCCCTGTCCATCACCAGCTCCCGGAGTTCACTCAGATGCACGTCCATCGAGTCAGTGATGCCATCCAGCCATCTCATTCTCTGTTGTCCCCTTCTCCTCTTGCCCCCAATCCTTCCCAGCATCAGAGTCTTTTCCAATGAGTCAACTCTTTGCATGAAGTGACCAAAGTACTGGAGTTTCAGCTTTAGCATCATTCCTTCCAAAGAACACCTAGGGCTGATCTCCTTCAGATGGACTGGTGGGATCTCCTTGCAGTCCAAGGGACTCTCAAGAGTCTTCTCTAACACTACAGTTCAAAAGAATCAATTCTTCGGCACTTAGCCTTCTTCACAGTCCAACTCTCACATCCATACATGACCACAGGAAAAACCATAGCCTTGACTAGACAGACCTTAGTCGGCAAAAAAGCTGCATACTACCTAGGAAACTATACTTCAGAGTTGAAATTTAACAAGATTACTCAAGATATTTTATCAATTATTCTACTTTAGTTTCTTATATATCTCTGACTCAGAAAATTTATTTAATATTTTCATAGTTTTCTCTGAATTATGTTCATCCATACATTAGCTGTAAGTATGGTAAATCGGTAGTGTTAGAAAAGCACTGTTTCTGTTCTAAATGTTATTAGAAACCATATATATATAGTACATGTATATATAGAGAAGGAGAGAGAGCTCAGAGATAGAGAGGAGATGAGATCTTTCTCACTTGAAGAAAAAGCTAATGGGACCATGTTAAAAAGAAACTAAATACAATCTTTTGGACTTAAAATCACTGGCTAAAAATCAAACAAAAATCTACTGAGCTACTGCATGTAATATATGCATTGATGGGCTCTAGCTCAGAAGTTAGGCAGGCTTGACTTGAATCTGAGCTCTTCCATTTCCATTAGTTCAGTTCAGTCACTCAGTCGTGTCCAACTCTTTGCAACCCCATGAATCACAGCACGCCAGGCTTCCCTGACCATCACCAACTCCCGAGTTCATTCAGACTCAGGTCCATCAAGTTAGTGATGCCATCCAGCCATCTCATCCTTTGTAGTCCCCTTCTCCTCCTGCCCCCAATCCCTCTCATCATCAGAGTCTTTTCCAATGAGTCAATTCTTCGCATGAAGTGGCCAAAGTACTGGAGTTTCAGTTTCAGCATCATTCTTTCCAAAGAAATCCCAGAGCTGATCTCCTTCAGAATGGACTGGTTGGATCTCCTTGCAGTCCAAGGGATTCTCAAGAGTCTTCTCCAACACCAGAGTTCAAAATCATCAATTCTTCGGCACTCAGCTTTCCTCACAGTCTAACTCTCACATCCATACATGACCACAGGAAAAACCATAGCCTTGACTAGACAGACCTTAGTTGGCAAAGTAATGTCTCTGCTTTTCAATATGCTCTCTAGGTTGATCATAACTTTCCTTCCAAGGAGTAAATGTCTTTTAATTTCATGGCTGCAGTCACCATCTGCAGTGATTTTGGAGCGCCCTCCCCCCCAAAAAAAATAAAGTCTAACACTGTTTCTACTGTTTCCTCATCTATTTCCCATGAAGTTATGGGACCAGATGCCATGATCTTCGTTTTCTGAATGTAGAGCTTTAAGCCGACCTTTTCACTCTCTCTTTCACTTTCATCAAGAGGCTTTTTAGTTCCTCTTCACTTTCTGCCATAAGGGTGGTGTCATCTGCATATCTCAGGTTATTGTTATTTCTCCCAGCTAAATTATTTAACTACACTAAGCCTCCTATGTACAATGAAGGAAGTTATAACCTTTACAGATATGAAATAGAAATGTAACACATTTTTAATAATTTTATTTCTTCCATAAGCTTTCAGGAAAAGATTTAAAATAGACTATGTACCTTAAGATAATTACTGCAACAAGTCTGAAATTTCAGTCTACTTTTAAATATCAGAAATATTTGTAAAATGTTGCCATTCACTATACACATTATTGGAGTAAAGGTGTAGGAAAATATGGATACCTAAATCACTAAATTTATAGAAGTTTGTAGTCATTATTGACAGTGATACTTGTGAATGCCTTTAACTTAAATTTTGGTTGGTTATTTTGCAAAGGTAGAAATGTATAATGAAGAAAGTTAAAACAGATTTAACAATAAAATTGTATTGCAAGTTCAGGACTCAATCTCTGAGAGGCATTAGAACTTCATGAGGGCTTGTTGATATGGAATTGGAAAAAGTGTGTAACTGAAAGCAAAAGAAATCCTGAGTCAAGAAGATAAAAGGAACTGATGGTATATTAGGATGTCCTCACTGTATCCAACAATATCATAATTAAGCCAGGTTATTGCTATGCTTACTCACATTAAATCCTGTTGCATTTAGCAAGCTATTAATCTATCTTACGTTGATGACAGAATGGTTTGCAATGTATCTGGCTATTTTGCATGATGCTTAGATCCAACTCAATATCCATCTAATATGCTAAGATAGTTTTCTTTAATGTGGATTTCAAAATAATTAGCAAATTTTGTTGAAATCTTTTGGGAAGAGGTTATACCAGTAAAATATTACTTTCATACATTATGAAAAGAGAATAGAATTTAAGATTCAGTTAACATGAATTTCATCCCTGAATCTGCAATTTACTATGTTTTTGGTATTGAACATGAATATCCACTTCTCAAAGATTGTTTTTTTAACTAAGCTTAGACTTCAGAGAAGGCATTCATAATGTTTCTGGACTTCCTGTATGTGTTCACCAAAATGGCATGAATTTTTTTATTATGATTCTTATTTCATTATTTTATTCTTCATTGTCAGTAACAAGTGCTTGATTAAACAAAATGAACATTTTCATAGGATTCAAGGCATACTCTAAGAAAAGCTATTCTACCATTTTATTTTATTAGCAAAACTCTGGAAAACATAGTTATTACTTTGCCATTTCTGTTCACCAATTTTCCCTGTTATGATGTAGTACAGTAGAACATGTTGTGATTATTTTAAAATTGTGTTACTAAATTAGATTTATATGCATAATGTTTATTTAAAATATTTGTTTGAAATGAATTAATGAATACTAGATATTAATTTTCATTAATTCATTTCAAACAAATATTTTAAGTAAATATTATGCCTATAAATTAAATATAATGACACATAATACCAAAATAAGTTATATTGTGTTATTGATAATTCTTATTAATTTTCTGAAATCATTTTAAATCAGAATTTTTTAATTTAACTAATAATAAAATATTACTTTCTTACCATTTCTTCTCTGTTTTATGGCCATTTGACACAGTGGTTTGCTCCCATAACAGTATATACTGTTATTACAGTATATTATATATCATATACATTATATATATATATATGCACAGTATATATATATATATATATATATATATATAATATACAGTTATATAACTCCAGCTTAACTTTTAGTAGCTAAAAAATAGTTAAGTTTTGATTAGTAATTCAGTTCAGTTCAGTTCAGTCACTGTTTTGTCTGACTCTTTGCAACCTCATGGACTGCAGCATGCCAGGCCTCCCTGTCCATCACCAACTCCTGGAGTTTACTCAAACTTATGTCCATTGAGTCAATGATGCTATCCAACCATCTCATCCTCTGTCATCCCCTTCTCCTTCTGCCTTCAATCTGTCCCAGCATTAGGGTCTTTTCAAATAAGTAAATTCTTCCCATGTCCAGTTCTAACTGTTGCTTCATGACCTGCATTCAGATTTCTAAGCAGGCAGATAAATTGGTCTGGTATTCCCATCTCCTTAAGAATTTTTCACAGTTTGTTGTGATCCACACGGTCAAAGGCTTTGACATAGTCAATAAAGCAGAAGTAGATGCTTTTCTGAAACTCTCTTGCTTTTCGATGATCCAGCAGATGTTGGCAATTTGATCTCTGGTTCCTCTGTCTTTTCTAAATCCAGCTTGAATTTCTGGAAGTTCATAGTTCATATACTGTTGAAGCCTGGCTTGGAGAATTTTGAGCATTACCTTGCTAGCATGTGAGATGAATGCAAATGAGCAGTAGTTTGAATATTTTTTGGAATTGCCTTTGTTTGGGATTAGAATGAAAACTAACCTTTTCCAGTCCTGTGTCCACTGGTGAAAATTTCAAATTTAGTAAATATGCTACCCTTAATTAGAGAGATGCTGATTTCTTTATAGATAATCTTGCAAGATTTATGATAAAATAGGAAAATAGCTGTCACCATATATTAAATTAACAACTTTTGCTGATACCATAAAATGCAATGTAGAATTTAACCAGTGCTTATTAATTACTTCTTAATTTTATTTAGTTTAAGTTATATCAGAATAACATATATATTAAAAATTGAAAACAATACACAGTAGTTTTTCTTTATTAATTTCATAATAACTTATGGGGTATTTTTGAAGGACATCACAAGGGGAAAAATGCAGTTTCAAGCACTTTCTTTACTATGTTTAATAAAGAAAAATATTGTAGCAGAAAGATGATCTATTATTCTGGAGAGAGCCTGGGTTCAAATCCCAGTTACCAGGCTTATTAATTTTGAAGAAACAATTATTATAGAATTTTTGAGGCTTACAAAAGATAATGAATTTAAAATTGTCCTGCATCTGGATAGTATGAAGCACATATTAGATGAAGCTTCTGTTTTGTTAGAAGAATTTTAATTTAAGCCAAATATTATCTCTTTTTCTAACCTTCTGTTACTACCCTCTTATAGTTTATATACATTTTATAAAGTAATATACTACTTAATATGATGTTTAATAGAATGAATTTGTAACTCTAATTGCTTGGACTTAAATCCTAGCTTTTCTATTTACAAGATGCAAAGAACTTAGACAAGTTATGTAACTTTTTAGTATGCAAAATTTCCTCATGCATAACATGTGGAGCACATCTTCATTTTCCTAAGGTATGCACTGATACTTTTAAAGTAAATGAAATAGTGCCTAGTGCATAATAAACATTCAAGAATTAGCTGTCATTACTATTAGAGAATTGTTGTGAATTCTTCATACTTGGTGAATAATAAGCATTCAAGTTTTAGCTGTTCTTACTATTTGAGAATTGTAAATTTTTTTCATACCTGGGTGCTAGTTCTAGTATTGTGTGTGTGTGATTTTTAAAGAATAAAGAAATTAAGAGTAAAAAAGTTATTTAATTTTGTTAGTGTAGAAATCCATTCAATCAATTACCTGTCTAATTACACAGATAGCAGTTTATCCTTAAAGAATGAAATGTATAATTGCCAATACATATTGTAAGTTCTCAAAAAATTAAAACCATAGCAATAATTACTGTGTAATTAAAAGTGAGTTCAATCTACAATAACAACAAATAAAGATAATTTATAAGTATAATTATTTTAGAAACAGTTCACATATTTGAATAGTATAATTAATGTTTGAGATCAAATATTATACATACACAAAGATTGAGATAACTTATATAACTCAGTTAATTTTAGCCTATGCCACCTAAATTAAGAAATCTATGATTACTCACGGGAAAAAAAATAGGTGAAACCATTACTGAGCACTTTAGATTTACAAGAGTAAGCATTTTTTAATAAATTTGGGTCACCTTTAGAACTAAGAGTTTCTTTCTGTCATTTCTATTATTTATGAATTATTTAACATTCAAAGTTCTAAACGATTGGAAACTATTAAAAGGGGAAAAAGCTATAAAATATTCCATTCAAATTTGCCATTAATCTAACCTGAGCTAGCAATGTAATTCAGATGGGAAAATAGTATTGTTTTCACTCTATTATAAGTAAAAAGATGAAAGTTATATCTTTCAGTAACTTTACCTAATAATTCATAGAGGTTGGAGCTACATTCTCCCTGTTTCATTCTTTCACACCTATTGTGTCTTTCTGAAGACTTTGAGGACCCTGATACACATACATTCAGTTCAGTTCAGTTCAGTTCAGTCACTCAGTCATGTCCGACTCTTTGCAACCCCATGAATCGCAGCACGCCAGGCCTCCCTGTCCATCACCAACTCCTGGAGTTCACTCAGACTCATGTCCATCGAGCCCGTGATGCCATCCAGTCATCTCATCCTCTGTCGTCCTCTTCTCCTCCAGCCTCCAATCCCTCCCAGCATCAGAGTCTTTTCCAATAAATCAACTCTTTGCATGAGGTGGCCAAAGTACTGAAGTTTCAGCTTTAGCATCATTCCTTCCAAAGAAATCCCAGGGCTGATCTCCTTCAGAATGGACTGGTTGGATCTCCTTGCAGTCCAAGTGACTCTCAAGAGTCTTCTCCAACATCACAGCTCAAAAGCATCAGTTCTTCAGCGCTCAGCCTTCTTCACAGTCCAACTCTCATGACCACAGGAAAAACCATAGCCTTGACTAGATGGACCTTAGTTGGCAAAGTAATGTCTCTGCTTTTGAATATGATATCTAGGTTTGTCATAACTTTTAAGGTATAAAAAAATCACATTTAGCAAAGTGAAATCACGTACTCTGCAAATCATTAGTAAGAGGTAGTGTAGATGATAGAAAAATGTCTTAAATTATAATAATATTTTATAAATAATCAGAAAATATTTAATTACATGCTGATACAAGTGATTAGCTTTGAAATAATCCATAACTTAGCATAAAATAAATTAAAAATAATTTTATCATTCAATAGAGCAATTGTTATGAACATTGATTACTCAGGAACTACTAGGTTGTGAAGGTAGGTTAGAAACTACTTACCTACACTAATGTTTATCTAAAGTTGGCATATCTAATTTTTTTTTTTCAGTTGGGAGAACAAAAATATATTCAGTTCAGTTCAATTCAGTTCAGTCGCTCAGTCATGTCCGACTCTTTTTTTTTTCTAATTAAATTTATTTATTTTTAAAATTACAATACTGTATTTGTTTTGCCATACATTGACACGAATCAGCCATAGGTGAACACAATCTCCCAATGCCGAATCCCCTCCCACCTCCCACCCCCACCTCTCTTGATCTCCTGTGCTCGCCCCTGCTCCTGCTCCTACATTGAACATAGATTAGCGTTTCGTTTCTTACGGGAATATACTGTTTCATTGCCTTCTCCCATACCATCCCACCCTTCCCTCTCCCTCAGGTCCAAAGTCCCTCTTGCCTCTGTGTCTCTTGTTGTCTCACATGTGGGTCATCATTACTGTCTTCTAAATTCCATATATATGTGTCGTATACTGTTTGGTGTTTTTCTTTCTGGCTTACTTCACTCTGTATTCGGTTCCAATTCCATCCATCTCATTAGAACTGAGTCAAATTTATTCTTTTAAGGGCTGAGTAGTATTCCATGTTGTATATGACCACGCTTTCTTATCCATTCATCTGCTGATGGACATGTCCGACTCTTTGCGACCTCATGAATCGCAGCACACCAGGCCTCCCTGGCTTCAACAGTACATGAACCAAGAGCTTCCAGATGTTTAACCTGGCTCTAGAATAGGCAGAGGAACTAGAGAGCAAATTGCCAACATCAGTTGGATCATAATAAAGCAAGAGAGTTCCAGAAAAATATCTACTACTGCTTTATTGACTACAACAAAGCCTTTTACTGTGTGGGTCACAGCAAACCATGGAAAATTCTTAAAGAGATGGGAATACCAAACCACCTTACCTGCTTCCTGAGATATCTGTATGCAGGTCAAGAGGCAACAGTTAGAACTAGACATGGAACAATGGACTGGTTCCAAATAGGAAAAGGAGTATGTCAAGGCTGCATATTGTCACCCTGCTTATTTAACTTATATGCAGAGTACATCATGTGAAATGCCAGGCTGGATGAAGCACAAGCAGGAATCAAGATTGCTGGGAGAAATATCATTAATCTCAGATATGCAGATGACACCACTGTTATGGCAGGAAGTGAAGAGGAACTGAAGAGCCTCTTGATGAAAATGAAAGAGGACAGTGGAAAAGCTGGCTTAAAACTAAGATCATGGCATTCAGTCCCATCACTTCATGCCAAATAGATGGGAAAACAATGGAAAAAGTGACAGACTATTTTCTAGCACTCAAAAATCAATGCAGATTGTGACTGCAGCCATGAAATTAAAAGACACTTACTCCTTGGAATAAAAGCTCTGACCAACCTATACAGCATATTAAAAAGCAAAGACATTACTTTGCTAACAAAGGTCCATCTAGTCAAAGCTGTGGCTTTCCCAGTGGCCATATTTGGATGTGAGAGTTGGACTATAAAGAAAGCTGAGAGCAGAAGTGATGATGATTTTGCACTGTGATGTTCGAGAAGACTCTTGAGAGTCCCTTGGACTGCAAGGAGATCAAACCAGCGACTCCTAAAGGAAATCAATCCTAAATATTCATTGGAAAGAATGATGCTGAAGTTGAAGCTCCAATAATTTGGCCACCTGATGAGAAGAA
This sequence comes from Nanger dama, assembly GCA_917880005.1. NCBI lineage: Eukaryota > Metazoa > Chordata > Mammalia > Artiodactyla > Bovidae > Nanger > Nanger dama. The sequence goes on along the minus strand of CAKJTW010000025.1, from coordinate 18,497,597 downwards.
CTGACTCTGGAAAAACCCTGACACTGGGAAAGACTGAAGGCAGGAGGAGAAGGGGACACCAGAGGATGAGATGGTTGGATGGCATCACTGACTCAAGGTACATAAGTTTGAGCAATATCTGGGAGTTGGTGATGGACAGAGAAGCCTGGTGTGCTGCATTCCATGAAGTCACAAAGAGTCAGACATGAGTAAGCACTGAACTGAACTGAAATATTTAGAAAAGTTTAAGGTGATTGGGTTGCAGGATTTATTTAAATTGCCTAATGTAACTTTATTGTTAAAATTGCATATATATAACATGACATATATAACACATTTTTGAACCAAGTAACCCAAGAAATAAAGAGCATAATTGAGTTAGACAGTGAGGTATATTTTGTCAATGTTTATAAAAGGTTTTTAAACAATTAAAAATTGGGCACTAAAATTTATCTTAAAAAATAATGTTCTTTAAAGTGATTGCATATTATATGTCTTTGCAACACCGTTGTAAGAGTGAAAACTTGAGAGCAGCCAAATTGTCTAAAAATAAGAAATTTGTTAAGAATATTGCAACTTATCTCCTAATGCAACATTATGCAAATATTATACAATGATATTTTCAAGTAATAGTTTACAATATAAAGAATTGAAGCCAATGTATCATTTAAAATAACTTCATGAAAGAGTATAAGTATTATGATACCAATTTGGTAAAATACAGAAAATGGGCTCCATGGGAGCAGCTACTCTTACATACATATTCTTGCAAGTACATTGCCTCAGCGTAACTACCTGTCAACATTTCTGAATAAATGAATAAGATCGAAGTAAATCCATAGTAGTAGAAGAATTGAAGCACTTTGTAAAGAATATAAACATAATCTGAATTCTAAAATTAAGTAAGGTAATGTACTATTTTGCTTTTCAGAAACGTATGAAGAAAAAAATATTTTAGTGATTATAATTGCTAGTGGTAAAATGATTTTTGCAAGAACAAAAAAATTAGGAAAAAAAACTTTCATTTTGTTATGTGCAATTTTATTTTCCTGTGAGATAAGCTATACCAACAAACTCATTATTCATACATAGATATATAGCATGCACTTCTTTGCAATGAAGAAAATACTGGCAACTAATGAGCTGTTTCAATGTTATGAAAGTTATTATATCACCATAGAAACATAGACAATATGTGCCTGAGCCATTTATTTCAGGGAGATGTCTTTTGTATTTTAGAATTAGTGTCATAATATCTTCAGTGATACATCTGGTAAAAAGTTAGAATGCCTACGTATTTGACCAGTGAAGAAAATGGAAAGATAACTGATTTCTTCATTCAAGAAAAAGATAGAAAATTAACATTTCTTAGGCATTGATGACTTAGAATAATTTCATCACCCAACCTTTTTAAAAATATAAATAACATTTCTTGACATAAATTGTTGCTATATATTCTATGATGCTGGAGTTTTAGGAGGCCAATAAATAACATCCCTTTTCTGTTCATTGAAAAAGAAAAGCCAGACAAGTACAGATAAAAATGTTACCTTTGTTACTGACTCTAAAATAACAGCAACAACCAAATAATACTAAGAGGATACAGACATGGGAGAACAAAACTATTGACCAGAATTAGTCCGAATTATCCCTGGTGGCTCAGATGGAAAATAATCCGCCTACCAATGCAGGAGGCCCAGGTTTGATCCCTGCATCAGAAAGATCCCCTGGAGAGGGGAATTGGTACTTAATCTAGTATTCTTGTCTGGAGGATCCCATGGATAGAGGAGCCTGGAGAGCTACAGTCCACAGGGTTGTAAAGAGTCAGACATGACGGACCAACTAAGCACATACACATGTATCCACTATAATAGGTCCTGGTAGAAATTCACAGGCCGTGTTCACAGAAAGAGACCTAGATCACTGAACTTGAAACAAGGTCAAGAGCAGAGCAGAGAAACCTCAAAGGCACAGAGCAAAAGGCAAACTACACAATCAGATATTTTAATCCTCCCCATTTCAGTAGGAATAATGAGGATACAGAAAGGAGTTAAGTGAGTTACAGTCTCCCTCATAGAAGAGGAAGAATACATTGTTTTCCTTGACGTGTATCTCAGCAGTTTCCCATATGAAGCAAGTACAGTCATTACTTACTGATGAAATTTTATTCTTTTTATGTTTTACTCAATAAATTTTACTTGGCTTTTCGTGAACAAAGTTTTAGGAGAAAACAAAGTTTAAATAGTTATGAGAGAAAGTTGGTTTTAGATACATCTTCAGGTGGCTCAGACAGTAAAGCGTCTGTCTACAATGTGGGAGACCAGGGTTCGATCCCTGGGTTGGGAAGATCCCCTGCAGAAGGAAATGGCAATCCACTCCAGGACTATTGCCTGGAAAATCCCATGGACAGAGGAGCCTGGTAGGCTGCAGCCCATGGGGTCACAAAGAGTCGGACAAGACTGAGTGACTTCACTTTCACTTTCACTTTCAGGTTTTAAAGTAGTTTTGCTTTTTTTTTTTTCTAAGCACGCACTTGGAGTAAATATTGCTATATAAAATAAATGAAAAAATAATATGGATTTGTACTACACCAAAAAACATTATTTTTTTCATTTAATGTTGGTATTAATGAACATTAATATCAGAAGTTGATATTAATCCCCAAAGTAAATTTTCTGCTCCAGTAAATTTAATTATAACACAATTCTGGGTGATAGCATATGATTTTATTTTTATTCTTATTATTTTAAAGGCCATTCTACTCAGTCTTACTAACTTCACTTGGTACCTTGTTTGGCTACAAAAAAAAACAAAGTACATAGAAATTCTTTCAGTGGTCTTATTGCTGTTTTCCTTTGTTGAATGAACATTATTTACATATCTATAAGTACTTCACTAGTTTGACTGCTAATCATGGTTCGACTTCTCATTGCAGTACTTGTTAGGAAATTCTTGGAGAAACCAACTATGAATAAATAAAATTCAGGGTTTTCCCAGTGCTATTATCCTCTTTTATCTCAATATGCAGTCTACTATAGAAAAACATTTTCAGACAATATACCATATCTCTAGTTTGTCATTCAGTAAACATGTATTGGGCTTCCCAGGAGGCACAATGGTTAAGAATTCAACTGCCGGTGCAAGAGACACAGGTTTGATCCTTGGGTCAAGAAGATACCCTGGAGTAGAAAATGACAACTCATTCCAGTATTCTTGCCTGGAAAATGCCATGGATAGAGGAGCCTGGTGGGCTATAGTCCATGGGGATGCAAACACAGTCAGACACGACCAGGTTTCTCAGCATGTATACACAAGTACATATTATTTTTGTGCTTCAGATCTTGTGATATAATAAAACAAAAACAAGTAAGCCCATAAAGTTTACAGCCTATTTTAATGTCAAAAGTTCAGAAAAAAGTAAAAGCAATGAATCACTGAGGTAGTAATTATAAAAATTACTGTAAACACACCAAAAAGCTGTCTGCAGACAAGGAACACTCAAGCCAAAAAACACAGAATGAGGCTCAGAGGTATAACATTATAAAGCAACTTGTGTAGTATGGAGGAAGTGACTATTTACTTTTCACAGCAATTGGTTTAAATATTAGAATTTTCTTAAATGAAAGAGAATCGGTTAGCAGTTACTTCATTGCAATATTGTGGAGCAATTCAAGTTTTGCTTAAGATTTTCAGAGGCATAAGCATTAACTGACCTGGGTCAAGTTAGTATTGTTTTTCGTGCAAAATAAGATAAATTAAGCTTTACTTCTGGAAATAAACTGATTTTTATCTGCTCAGGGCATTTTGAAGTCTGGCTTTATGTTTGATTTTAACACTACTTTATCAACAGTTGTTTCTGTAGTATAAAATATTGGTAAAATATTGATATAAAGACAACTGTATTCTTCTCATTCACTCAAACATGACATCTTATTCCCGTAAACACAATGTGTGTGCATTGAATGAGCATATACATAACACATTGTTGATTTTCTATATCTCTAATTGTCTGGAGTAAGACTTTTAAAGCTAATTCATTAGAAATTATGTTAGCAGTAATAGAATATTAGTAACTTGTTCATTATTTGAATACACTTGTTCTTCTAAAAAGATTAATTTACTGGTTTTAAAAAGCATTTGACTAGTATCATACAATATAGCCTCTGTCATCTTTTTAGTGAAATACCAAAAACTAGCAATAAACATGGAAGCATATATTATTTTTTAAAGTAAAATTTAAAGCAACATATGAAAATCTGAAACTTTCCAAATCTATAAAGTTGATGTTATTGGTTTTAGCAAAGTATATCTAAGGTTTCCTCCATGGAATATTATCCTTTTTTTTTTTTTCCACAAAATTTCTAAAAAAAAAAAAAAAGATGTGGAATTTTGTTGTATCTCCCTCCTCAAAAACTATAGAAAATATAACTGTCTTTCCTAAGAAAAAGAGTCTTCTTGGAGCATTTGGATTATTGCTTTATAATCTCCACAGTTCAGAGAAGGAAAATTTGATGAAAACAAAGAAAAAGCCTCAGGGCTCTTTTAAATCAAATTTGTCTTTACCTTTACATGCAACTACTGATTACAATTTCTTCCTCAACTACTCATAATGAGTCAGTCCCTAGGCAGGTTGAATAGAAGTCTGGGTCCCCAAGGAAGAGAGAGGGATCTGGGGCTCTTGAAAAGGAGAGCCAGAATTCCAGAGCAAGAAATCCTCCTGGAATTCTCAAGGAGGAGGAAAGGAAAAACATCTTTTTTACCTTTCTCTACATTCCTTAGTCTTAGTCACATAAAACGATTTTTTCTTTCAGCCTAGAACTGATGATTACACAAACAAAAACTCAGTTTAAAATCTGTGCTAAGGATTATATAACAACATTGTATCCTGCTTGAAGACAGTTTCTCCTTCCTGAAAGTTCAGTTCAGTCACTCAGTCCAGTCATGTCCAACTCTGCAACCCCATGGAATAAAGCACATCAGGCTTCCCTGTCTGTCCATCACCAACTCCCAGAGGTAACTCAAACTCATGTCTATTGAGTTGGTGATGTTATCAAACCATCTCATCCTCTGTTGTCCCCTTCTCCTCCTGCCTTTAATTTTTTCCAGCATAAGGGTCTATTCAAATGAGTCAGTTCTTCACATTAGGTGGCCAAAGTATTGGAGTTACAGCTTCAATATCAGTCCTTCCAATGAATATTCAGGACTGATTTCCTTTAGGATTGACTGGCTGGATCTCCATGCAGTCCAAGGGACTCTCAATAATCTTCTCCAACATCGCAGTTCAAAAGCATCAATTCTTTGGCACTCAGCATTCTTTATAGTACAACTCTCACATTCAACATGACTACTGGAAAAGTCATAGTTTTGACTAGACGAACCTTTGTTGGCAAAGTAATGTCCGCTTTTTATATGCTGTCTATATTGGTCATAGCTTTTCTTCCAAGAAGCAAGCATCTTTTAATTTCATAGCTGCAGTCACCATCTGCAGTGATTTTGGAGACCAAGAAAATAAAGTCTCTCACAATTTCTATTATTTCCCAAATCTATTTACCATGAGTGGTGGGGCTTCATGTCATAACTCAGCTTTGTGAATATTCAGTTTTAAGTCAACTTTTTCACTCTCTTCTTTCATTTTCATCAAGAGGCTCTTTAGTTCTTCTTACTTTCTGCCATAAGAGTGGTGTCATCTGCATGTCTGAGGTTATTGATATTTTTCCCAGCAATCTTGATTTCAGCTACTGATACCTCCAGCCCAGCATTTCACATGATGTATTCTGCATATTAGTTAAATAAGCAGGGTGACAACATACAGCGTTGACATACTCCTTTTCCTATTTGGAACTAGTCTGTTGTTCCATAACCAGTTCAAACTGTTGCATATTGACTTGCATACAGATTTCTCAAGAGACAGGTCAGGTAGCCTGGTATTCCCATCTCTAAGTATTTTCCCTAGTTTGTTGTGATCCACAGAGTCAAAGGCTTTGGCATAGTCAACAAAGCAGAAGTAGATGCTTTATTGGAACTCTATTGATTTGTCGATGATCCAATAGATGTCAGCAATTTGATCTCTGGTTCCTCTGCGATTTTCTAAATCAAGCTTGAATCTATGGAAGTTCACAGTTCATGTACTCTTGAAGCCTGGCTTGGAGAACTTTGAGCATTACTTTGCTAGCATGTGAGATTAATGCAGTTGTGCATAGCTTGAACTTTCTTTGACATTGCCTTTCTTTGGGACTGGATTGAAAACTGAACTTTTTCAGTAGTGTGGACACTCCTGAGTCATCCAAATTTGCTGGCATATTGGGTGTGGCACTTTCAGAGCATCATCTTTTAGGATTTGAAATTGTTAAATTGGCATTCCATCACCTCCACTAACCTTGTTTATAGTGATGCTTCCTAAGGCCCACTCAACTTCACATTCCAGGATGTCCAGCTCTGGTACAGTCATCACACCATCATGATTATCTGACTCATTAAGACCATTTTTGAATAGTTCTTCTGGGTATTTTTGCAACCTCTTCTTAATATCTTCTACTTCTGTTAGGTCCATAACATTTATGTCCTTTACTGTACCCATCTTTGCATGAAATGTTCCCTTGGTATCTTTAATTTTCCTAAAGAGATCTCTAGTCTTTCCCATTCTATTTTGTTTCTCTAATTTTTGCACTGATCACTGAGGAGAGCTTTCTTATCTCTCCTTGCTATTCTTTGGAACTCTGCATTCAACTGGGTTTATTTTTCCTTTTCTTCTTTGCCTTTTGCTTCTCTTCTTTTCACAACTATTTGTAAGGCATCCTTAGACAACCATTTTTCCTTTTTGCATTTATTTTTCTTGTGGATGATCTTGATCACTGCCTCTTGTACAGTGTCATGAACCTCCATCCATAGTTCTTCAGGTGCTTTATCAGATCTAATCCCTTGAATCTATTTGTCACTTCCACTGTATAATCTGGGCTTCCCTGGTGGCTCAGAGGTTAAAGCATCTGCCTCCAATGTGGGAGACCTGGGTTCAATCCCCGGGTTGGGAAGATCCCCTGGAGAAGGAAATGGCAATCCACTCCAGTATTCTTGTCTGGAGAATCCCATGGACAGAGGAGCCTGGTAGGCTACAGCACTGGGGTCGCAAAGAGCTGGACATGACTGAGCGACTTCACCACCACCACTGTATAATCGTAAGGGATTTGATTTAGGTCATACCTGAATGTTCTAATGGTTTTCCCTACTTTCTTTAAGTCTGATTTTGACAATAAGGAGTTCATGATCTGAGCCACAGTCAGCTCCCAGTCTTGTTTCTGATGACTGTATAGAGCTTCTCCATCTTTGGCTGCAAAGAATACAATCACCCTGATTTCGGTATTGACCATATGATGACATCCATATGTAGATTCTTCTCTTGTGTTGTTGGAGAAAGTTGTTTGCTATGACCAGTGCATTCTCTTGGTAAAACTTTGTTAGACTTTGACCTGCTTTGTTTGGTACTGCAAGACCAAATGTGCTTGTTACTCCAGGTATCTCTTGACTTCTTACTTTTACATACCAGTCCACTGTAATGAATAGGACATCTTTTTCGGGTGTTAGTTCTAGAAGGTCTGTCTTGTAGGTATTCATAGAACCATTCAACTTCAGCATTACTGCTTGGGGCATAGACTTGGCTGAATATAATATTGAATGGCTTGCCTTGGAAATAAATAGAGATCATTCTGTTGTTTTTGAGATTGCATCCAAGTACTGCATTTTGAATTCTTTTGTTGACTCTGATGGCTACTCTATTTCTTCTAAGGAATTCTTGCCCACAGAAGTAGGTATAATGGTCATCTGAGTTAAATTTACCCATTCCAGTCCATTTAGTTTGCTGATTTCTAAAATGTCAATGTTTGCTCTTGCCATCTCCTGTTTGACCACTTCTAATTTGCCTTGATTTATGGACCTAACAATCCAGGCTCCTATTCAATATTGCTCCTGACAGAATCAGACTTTGTTTCCATCACCAGTCACATCCACAACTGGATACTGTTTTTGCTTTGGCTACATCTCTTTATTCTTCCTAGAGTCATTTCTCCACTGATTTCCAGTAGCATATTGGGCACCAACTGACTGGAGGAGTTCATTTTTCAATGTCCTATCTTTTTGCCTTTTCTGCAGTGGCCACAAGACTAAAAAGGTCAGTTTTCATTCCAATGCCAAAGAAAGACAATGTAAAAGAAGGCTCAAACTACCACACAATTGCATTCATCTCACACACTGGTAAAGTAATACTCAAAATTCTCCAAGCCAAGCTTCAGCAATATGTCAACAGTGAACTCTGAGATGTTCAAGCTGGTTTTAGAAAAGGCAGAAGAAACAGAGATCAAATTGCCAACATCTGCTGAATCATTGAAAAAGCAAGAGAGTTCAAGAAAAACATCTATTTCTGCTTTATTGACTATGCCAAAGCTTTTGACTGTGTAGATCACAATAAACTGTGGAAAAGTGAAAAAGATGGGAATACCAGACCATCTGATCTGCCTCTTGAGAAACCTGTTTGCAGGTCAGAAAGCAACAGTTAGAACTGGACATGGAACAACAGACTGGTTCCATCAAGTACATCAAGGCTGAATATTGTCACCCTGCTTGTTTAATTTCTATGCAGAGTACATCATGGGAAACGCTGGGCTGGAGGAAGCACAAGCTGGAATCAAGATTGCCAGGAAAACTATCAATAACCTCAGATATGCAGATGACACCACCCTTATGGCAGAAAGTGAAGAGGGACTAAAAAGCCTCTTGATAAAAGTGAAAGAGGAGAGTGAAAAAGTTGGCTTAAAGCTCAACATTCAGAAAACGAAGATCATGGCATCTGGTCCCATCACTTCATGGGAAATAGATGGAGAAACAGTGGAAAAAGTGTCAGAGTTTATTTGGGGGGCTCCAAAATCACCACAGATGGATATTGCAGCCATGAAATTAAAAGATGCTTACACCTTGGAAGGAAAGTTATGACCAACCTAGACAGCATATTACAAAGCAGAGACATTGCTTTGTCAGCAAAGGTTTATCTAGTCAAGGCTACGGTTTTTCCAATGATCATGTATGGATATGAATTTTGGACTATAAAGAAAACTGAGAGCCGAAGAATTGATACTTTTGAACTGTAGTGTTGGAGAAGACTCTTATGAGTCCTTAGACTGCAAGGAAATCCAACCAGTCCATTCTAAAGGAGATCAGTCCTGGGTATTCATTGGTAGGACTGATGTTAAACTGAAACTCCAGTAGTTTGGCCACCTGATGTGAAGAGCTGACTCATGTGACAAGACCCTGATGCTGGGAAAGATTGAGGGTGGGAGGAGAAGGGGACGAGAGAGGGTGAGATGGTTGGATGCCATCACTGACTCAATGGACATGGGTTTGGGTGGACTCCAGGAGTTGGTGATGGACAGGGAGACCTCCCTGCTGTGGTTCATGGGGTCACAAAGAGTCAGATACAGCTGAGCAACTGAATTGAACTGAACTGATATTCTCATGGGGTTCTCAAGGCAAGAATGCCAAATTGGTTTGCCATTCTCTTGTCCAGTGGACCACATTTTGTCAGAATCCTACACCATGACTCATCCATTTTGGGTGGCCCTACAGGGCATGGCTCATAGTTTCATTTAGTTAGGCAAGGCTGTGATCGGTGTGATTAGTTGAATTAGTTTTCAGTGACTGTTGTTTTCTTTCTGTTAGCCCTCTGATTGATAAAGATATGAATCTCATGGAACCTTCCTGATGGGATAGACTGACTGAGGGGGGAAATTGGGTCTTGTTCTGATGGGCACAACCATGCTCAGTAAATCTTTAGTTCAATTTTCTGTTAATGGGCAGTAGTGTGTTCCTTCATTGTTCGTCCTGAAGCCAAAATATGTTGGAGGTAATGGCAACATAGATAATGGCAACCTCTTTCAAAAGTTCCCATGCATGCACCACCACACTCAGTGTCCCCGATCTTGCAGCAGGCCACCACTGACCCACACCTCCACCAGGGACTCTTGGACACTCATGGGCAAGTCTGGATCAGTCTTTTGTGGGGTCACTCCTCCTTTCTTCTGTATTCTGGTGTACACAAGGTTTTGTTTGTGCCCCCTGAGAGTCTGTTTCCCCAGTCCCATGTAAATTCTGGCAGCTCTAGTGTGGGGTTAATGGAGACCGCCTCTAAAAGGGCTTGTGCCATACCTAGGTCTGCTTCACCTAGAGTCCCTGTCCCTGTGACAGGCCACTGCTGACCCATACCTCTGCATGAGACACTCAAATACAGTTCTGGCTCAGTCTCTGTGGGGTCTCTGGGTCTGGTGTTTACAAGGTTTTTTTGAGCCCTCTGAGCGTCTCTGGTGGGTATGGGGCTTGATTCTAAATGCTATTTTCCTCTCCAACCATCTTGCTGGAGTTTCTCCTTTGCCCTTTGATGTGGGGTATCTTTTTGGTGGGATCCAACATTCTCCTGTCGACAGTTATTCAACAGTGAGTTGCAATTTTGGAGTTCTTGCAGGAAAAGATGAGCACACATCCTTCTTCTCTGCCATCTTCCTCCATCTTCCTACTTACTGAAAACTTCTGACTAATCCTGATATTTTAGAATGTATATTGTGGGAGTGGGTCTGATAAAATTTTTCAATTGTTAAGTTCTAATCCTGTTATCTTAAAATGTAAATTGTGGGAGTGACTCTGGTAAAATTTTTACAACCTTGAGACATTCTTTTGGTTTATTGTAATAACTAATTTAAAAGTATATAATTCCCTTGCTAAAGAATAGCAAAGGGGACATTTTCATCCCCCTTCTGATGTCTATGTCACAAGCTTTCTCTGTCCCTTTTGATTTTAATAAAACTCTGCTACATAAAAGTTCTTGAATCATCAAGCCTAGTCCCTGATCCCAAAGCTAAATCTTCAGAAATCATGAATCTGACATCATTCACCATAAGCTATTAGTAATAGGGTGTGAGGGAGGTGAATACTTAACTACTGTGAAGGATTCTGTTCTCAGTATCCATGTTTTGATAGCTTAGCCCTCCTATAGTTCTAAGAGATACATTTTATCATCAGGTAATTTACTGTGGAAGCTTCCATGGTGGCTCAGAGGTAAAGAATCCACCTGTTAATGCAATATATATGGGCTCATTCTTTAGGTTGGGAATATCCTCTGCAGAAGGAAAGGGCAACCTACTCCAGTATTCTTGCTGGGAGAATCCCATAAACAAAGGATCCTGGTGGACTACAGTCCATGGGGTCACAAAAGAGTTGGATATGACTTAATAACAATTTACTGTGCCTGAAAAAGAGCTTTCTCTTTCTAGATCCAGATAAAACATAGAAAATTATTTTCTTCAGTATTTTTTTATCTTCCCACATGCATCTCCTTTGCTTTTGGGTACAGAAAGTAAGATTACCTGGGAACCTCAATAGATCTGTTTCCCAACATCTGGATGTAAGGTAGTAGGGTAATCTTTTTCCACCCCACCTTCTATATTTATAGTCTTTTTATACAAGAATCTCATCTTTGCTCTTTAAACAAATAAGTAAAACTAGTTAATTTTACACTTGAATTTTGACTTCATAAACTTTATGTGTAATTTCCTTTCTAAGACATCATTGATGTCAGAGTTTAATAGTATCCCTTATGTCTTTAATGGTTAACAGCAGGCAAACATATTGCCTAGAATTACTTTCATTGATATTTTTAAAAAAAGAGTCTGGAAGTGGATTGGAATATGATATATTGGGAATTATATAGAGTTTAATAAATATGTTATTTAGAGTATCAGACAATTCAAAATGGAGGCAGAAGACATGACAGTCCTGGGCTAGAAATTAGAATTGATCTGAAAACTGTAAACACTAACTTTTTCTAGCTGCTAGTGTGAGTAAAAGAGTTCAATCAATGTCTCAATGAACAATGAGAGGAATAAAACATACACAAACCTGGATATTTGGATATTTCATTTGAAATAACTATGGAACATATAACAAAAGTATAGAAATCATGAAAAATAATTCAGACCAAAGGGGGAAAAAAGGAATACTAAGCTAAAGGCTTAAAGATTAAAAACATTTCCCCAATGAATTATTATAAAAAAATAAATTGAATCCCAGGAAAGTTGTACATTTTCAGTGAAAGAAAGCTATGAGGATTTAATTAGATGACACAAAAAGATAACAGAATTAAATTAAGATGTCAGTGGGTAGATAAGAAAGTGTGCACATGAACTTAAGTGCACTGGAAGAAATAAGGGGAAAAATACATGAAGAAAATAAATTTTTAAATATGAGGGTAAAAGTGAAAATTCATCAGGTTGGAAAGGAAAGCAGAAAAAGAGAAAGACAGAAAGAGGAGAATGCTTTGGAGTCCATACATAAAGATAAAAATGACTCATTGTATTTGTGAAGTTTCTATCATGTTAGAGTTAAGCCCTGCATTGTTTTTAAATCTTTAGTTACTTTGTTCTTCCTCTAAATAAAATTTTGACTCTTGTTTACAAAGGTCATATCTGATTTTGAAGTAGATATTAGATACACACATACACGGTTTATAATAATGTTATCCTATATAATAGTTGTAATTTTTGCTGGCTTTTTCCCTAACAAACTACACAGTTATGATATTTATATGCAGTCCAGTAGCACCTCTGACACCTGGCTATTTTTGAATCAGGTAAAGTGTCAGATTCAGATCATACCACACCACTTACATTTTGTGGACCTTGGATCCAATTCCTAAAAGATTATTTGTTTGTTTGTTTGTTTTTAGTAAAGAATGATGAAACCATCTATGAGCTGATATACCAAAAAAAAAAAAAATCATTAGATACTAGAGAAACTGAGAAGCTAAGAAATTAGAAATGAGCAAGGTTAAATAAAAGACCAAGAAAATTAAAAACAAAGGTTAGTTATGGTTCAAACTGTCTTAGTGACCTCCTTAAGAGAGTATACCTAATCTTATGGTATTACATGCATCTTAAAAATACAAGTTTGTTGTTCTTTATTCAATAAGTTGTCTCTAACTCTTTGTGATCCCAAGGACTGTAGCCCACCAGGTTCCTCTGTTCATGGGATTTCCCAGGCAAGAATACTGGAGTGGGTTGCCATTTTCTTCTCCAAGGGATCTTCTTGACCCAGTTATCAAACTTGCTTATCCTATATTAGCAGGCAGATTCTTTACCACTAAGCCACTAGGGAAGCCCCTTGCCCTGAGAATACTGGTGCAAGGCATCTCAGTTTTTAGGGAGGGGAAAGAACTGAGGTCTGTTCTAATTTGTAGAAAGTTGATTGTTTTAAAGGGAAAATGAGGGAATATAGAGGTAGGATGGCAGGACCTTGACCAGAGTCAGGGAAATGAAGAATTACAAAAAGTGAAAAGAGATTGTTTGCCTATTTGAAACATATCCGAGTTTAAGTTAGGCTTCTACTTTTACATAGAGGTTGGAAGGCAGGGGCCCTTTTTCAGATGTTGGCTGGAATAAATAGTAAATACTTGAGGTAGCTTTGATTTTTCTCAGGCAAGCATTTAAAGGGCAGGGGGTGGGGGGTGGAATAAAGCTGCACCCTGGGGATTCTACTAGAAATTATGTTAGTGTTTGTTCATGTCTTTAAGCCAAGGTTTGTTGCTGCTGCTAAGTCACTTCAGTCATGTCAGATTCTGTACAACTCTATGGACTATATTCCACCAGGCCCCTCTGTCCCTGGGGATTCTCCATGCAAGAATACTGAAGTGGGTTGCAATTTCCTATTCCAAAGCCAAGATTTAGGCCTAGTCAGGGCTCAAGGAGTCTGGCTAGAGTTTAGTCAAAGAGAGAATTTCTTCGTCACTATATACAAATTATTGTCTGTTCTATGTATGTAACATTTCCTCTCCAAATCTATATAACTGCTACCTAGTAGTTCTGACTAGACTAGAACATAATGAACAGTTGAAATATGAGTCAAACATTAAACTGTTGCTCATAAGGATTAGTTTATCTCCTATGCCTCCTGTATTGGTTATTAAGACTATAGTCCAAAAAATTCTCTAATTAGAAACTTTAGACTAAAGAGGATCTCCCTTCCTCTCCTAATGTACATCTATTACAGATGACCTAACATCACTTAATTATTGCTCAGATGTATCATATTTCCTTAATATCTAAATAGAAACTTCATTTTGGGCCTGAATTCCAGCAGATTCTTATTTTTCCTTAACTATCATCTTTTTTTTCCAGCCTGTTTCTCTCTTTAGCCCAGTTCACAAACCAATTTTTTCATAGCCTGTAGAAAAATCCTGGTTTAAATGTGTTATTCAATTTTTACCACACATAATAAGATAAAATAAATCCTTATTTGTAAGATAATGACTTCATGAACTTGACCCATGTTTCTATCATTATTAACTAGCAACTTTGCATTCAATCAGAAAAAATGTGTGTGTGTGTGTGTGTGTGTGTGTGTGTGTGTTTCTGACTAAATACATGTGCACTTACTATTTTCACTCTCTGGAAATGCAAATCTGAGTTTTCCACCTCATCAGTTTTTACTCTTATTTCAGAAAAAGGTTCAGATTTTGAAGAGTCTTACAGAATAAACAGTTTTAAATTATATCTACTCAAAGTCTAAAGGTTTGCTGATAGATTTGTGCAAAAGCAATTTCAGTTTTTGCTTTGGTGAAATTTACCATTTGATATTTAAATACATTCTTAATAAATGTGGTTATGTTATACATCATTTTAATTGTGCATTTCTTGCTTTATGTTTCTTTACTAATGTCATATTACTTGTTTATTTTATATTTATTTTAGACTATGTAAATAATGTTAGACAAAAAGCAAATTTGAGCAATTTTCTTATTTGAGTTTAAAATGGGTTGTAAAAGCAGGGGAGACAACTCAAAACATCAATGCATGTGGCCCAGGAACTGCTAACAAACGTACACTTCAGTGGTGGATCAAGAAGTTTTTCAAAAGGAGATAAGAGCCTTGAAGATGAAGAACACAGTGGCTGGCCATTGGAAGTTGACAGCGACCAACTGAGAGCCATCATCGAAGTTTATCCTCTTAAGGCTACACAAGAAGGTGCTAAAGAACTCAACATCAACCATTCTACAACTGTAGCATTTGAAGAAAATTGGAAAGGTGAAAAAACTAGATAAGGGGGTGCCTTGTGAGCATTTTTTGATCAGAAATTTTTTTAAATCATCATTTTGAAGTTTTCTTTTTCGACACAACAATGAGCCATTTTTCAATCGCATTATGACATGCAATGAAAAGTGGATTTTATATGACAACTGGCAATGACCAGCTCAGTTGCTGGACCAAGAAGAAGCTCCAAAACACTTTCCAAAGTCAAACTTGCACCAAAAAAATCTTGTGGTCACTGTTTGATGGTCTGCTGCTGGTTTGATCTGCCACGGCTTTCTGAATCATGGCATAATCATTACATCTGAGAAGTAGGCTCAACAAATCTATGAGATGCACTGAAAACTGCAATGCCTGCAGCTGGAACTGGTCAACAAAAATGGTCTAATTTTTCTCCTGGACTGTGAAGTTCTGCCTCATCTGTCATATTCACCTGCCCTCTCACCAACTGACTATGACTTCTTCAAGCATCTCGACAACATTTTACAGGAAAAATGTTTCCACAATCAGCAAGATGCAGAAAATGCTTTCCAAGTGTTTGTTGAATCATAAGGCACAGATTTTTATGCTACAAGAATTTAAAAAAAAAAATTATTTCTCAATGACAAAAATGTGTTGATTGTTTGAGCTCAGTTCAGTGATTCAGCCATGTCCAACTCTTTGATACCCCAAAGATGCTGGATGGCAGCATGCCAGGATTCCCTGTCCATCACCAACTCCTGGAGATTGCTCAAACTTATGTCCATGAAATTGGTGATGCCATCCAACTGTCTCATCCTCTGTCATCCTCTTCTCCTCCTGCCTTCATTCTTTCCCAGAATCAGGGTCTTTTCAAATGAGTCAGTTCTTTGCATCAGGTGGCCAAAGTATTGTAGCTTCAGCATCAGTCCTTCCAATAAGTTTTCAGGACTGATTTTCTTTAGGATGGCCTGGTTGGATCTCCTTGTTGTCCAAGGAACTGTTAAGAGTCTTCTCCAATACCACAGTTATAAAGCATCAGTTCTTCGGCATTTAGCTTTCCTTATAGTTCAAGTCTCACATTCACACATGATTACTGAAAGAAACACAGCTCTGACTAGATAGATCTTTGTCAGCAAAGTAATGTCTCTGACTTCTCTGACTTTTAATATGCTATCTAGGTTGGTCATAGCTTTTCTTACAAGGAGTAAGTGTCTTTTAATTTCATGGATGCAATATCCATCTGCAGTGATTTTGGAGCCCCCGTAAATAAAGTCTGTCACTGTTTCCATTGTTTCCCCATCTATTTGCCATGAAGTGATGGGACTGGATGCCATGATCTTTTTGTTGTTGTTGTTGTTTTGAATGCTTAGTTTAAAACCAGCTTTTCAACTCTCCTCTTTCACTTTCATTAAGAAGCTCTTCAGTTCCTCTTTGCTTTCTGCCATAAGGGTGGTGACATCTGCATATCTGAGGTTATTGATATTTTTCCTGGCAATCTTGATTCCAGCTTGTGTTTCCATCCATTCTGGCATTTTTGTATGATGTACTCTGCATATAAGTTGAATACACATGGTGACAATATACAGCCTTGATGTACTCCTTTTCCAGTTTGGAACCAGTCCATTGTTCCATGTCCAGTTCTAACTGTTGCTTCTTGACCTTCATACAAGATTCTTAGGAGGCAGGTAAGGTAGTCTGGTATTCCCATCTCTTGAAGAATTTTCCACAATGTGTTATGATCCATGCAGTCAAAGGATTTGGTTTAATCAATAAAGCAGAACTAGCTGTTTTTCTGGAATTCTCTTGATTTTTCAATGATCCAGCAGATGTTGGCAATTTGATCTCTGGTTCCCCTGCCTTTTCTAAATCCAATTTGAATATCTGGAAGTTCATAGTTCATGTACTGTTGAAGCCTGTCTTGGAGAATTTTGAGCATTCTTTTGCTAACATGTGAAACGAGTGCAATTGTATGGTAGTTTGAACATTCTTTGACATTGCCTTTCTTTGGGATTGGAATGAAAACTGACCTTTTCCAGCCCTGTGTCCACTGCTGGGTTTTCTAAATTTGCTGGCATATTGAATGCAGCATTTTCACAGCATGTTCTTTTAGGATTTGAAACAGCTCAACTGGAATTCCATCACTTCCACTAGCTTTGTTTGTAGTGATACTTCCAAAGGCCCACTTGACTTTGCATTCCAGGATTTCTGGCTCTAGGTGAGTGATTTTGATTAATAAATATGTATTTAAGCCTAGTTATAATGATTTAAAATTCATAATACAAAACCTCAATCATGCTTGTGCCAACGTAATATTGATCAAAATAGAGTTTGGAGGAAGTTCGTAGAAGGAACAATGATATTCTTTACACCTTTAATCCTCCTGGAGAATATATCTGTGATAAATTAAAGCCCCATTACTATAAGAGTAAGGTGCATGGTACTAAATTTCTTCTGTGCTCAGTATAAATGTTTACATGAGCCTGGGTGTTTATTGTTGTGTCATTATTATTGTTACAATCCAAAACTCACATGCAGATAGTGCAACTTGAGGAATGAAGGGTTGCACAATAATCATAAGATTTAATAAAACAAATTTATGCACATCTAGCAGGTTGTTTTGCTGCATGTTTTTTTATAAATGTAGGCTCAATTATTGGCAGTTCTGGTAAATTGTTACTTTAAATTTGATATGCATAGGAAAGCATCTTTAAGAAACTGTGAGAATATTTTGTAAAGATGCTTCATCTAAAACGTCTAATTAGAAAAGTAATCTGGGAAAAAGGAAATACTGAATTTATAAAGCAAAGTTAGGAGATTTCCACTTGTTAAATTTCACTGAGCAGAAATTCAATTAGAAAATAGAAAATTTATCACTTAAATCAATTCCTTTCCATCACATTAACCTTTTACTCTCTATATTTTATCCTGACATATTTTTCTTCATAGAATTTATTGCAATTTTATAAATGCATTCCATTTTTATCTATTCCCAAACCTCCACTTGTTTTTAAACTTCATAAAATCAAAAATTGTGTCACCCCAGATTCTAGAATAGTGCCTCAAACAAAGCAGATACTCAATAAATATTTATTGGATAAACAAATGAAAGAATGATATTTTCATCTTGATTGCAAATTACTTGAAAACAAGTGAAATGTTTTAGCTATGCACTGTCTTGCTCATAGGAGCATCTTTTCTATGCTTTCAGCACTCAGATATCATGTCATATAAAACTGAAAGGAGAAAGTTTACTAAGATTGGAAACTTTAAGACGTTAAGCATGTGTTCAGAGAGTTGAGTGTGAGAGCTCAGAGAAACTGTTTGATGAGTAAAGTGGGAATAGATGGAGGATACATGTCAAGGGGAAAGAAGATATCCTTGGATACAGATATAAGCACAAATGAATGAGTTCCAGAATGTAAGTGCTTAGTGATTTTATATTCTGTCAGTGATATTCTTCTTGAACGGAATTGACTCCCAACAAGAAGTTTCCAGATTGCTCTCTTCCTCTTGCTAAAGATGAAATATTCAAGTAAACAAGTTAAAAATAAAACAAGAAATATCAAACCAAAGGACAAAAGCATGCATTTCATCTTTTGGTTGATTAATACTTCAATCAAGAATCTTCAAACGAAGTTCGAAATTACTACACTTGCTTGAACTAGCATTCCTTTTATGGGTCTATCAATAATACCATATTTATTTTCTCCATCGGGTTAGTGGATCAGAATGCACATCAACTAGGATGGTTACCACCAGTTTCATCCTCTCTTCATAGGATACTTGATCTCTAGTATATATCAGATCAGATCAGATCAGATCAGTCGATTAGTCATGACCGACTCTTTGCGACCCCATGAATCGCAGCACACCAGGCCTCCCTGTCCATCACTAACTCCCGGAGTTCAATCAAACTCACGTCCATCGAGTCAATGATGCCATCCAGCCATCTCATCCTCTGTCGTCCCCTTCTCCTCCTGTCCCATATCCCTCCCAGCATCAGAATCTTTTCAACGAGCCAACTCTTCACATCTGCTGGCCAAAGTATTGGTTTTCAGCTTTAGCATCATTCCTTCCAAAGAGCACCCAGGACTGATCTCCTTTAGAATGGAGTGGTTGGATTTCCAAGGGACTTTCAAGAGTCTTCTCCAACACCACAGTTCAAAAGCAGTAATTCTTCACCACTGAGCTTTCTTCACAGTCCAACTCTCACATCCACACATGACTACTGGAAAAACCATAACCTTGACTAGATGAACCTTTGTTGGCAAGGTAATGTCTCTGCTTTTTTAATATGCTCTTTAGGTTGATTCTTTCCAAGGAGAAAAGGTCTTTTAATTTCATGACTAAAATCACCATCTGTAGTGATTTTGGAGTTCCCAAAAAATAAAGTCTGACACCGTTTCCACTGTTTCCACATCTATTTCACATGAAGTGATGGAACTGGATGCCATGATCTTTGTTTTTTGAATGTTGAGCTTTAAGCCAACCTTTTCACTCTCCTCTTTCACTTTCATCAAGAGGCATTTTAGTTCCTCTTCACTTTCTGCCATAAGGGTGGTGTCATCTGCATATCTGAGGTTACTGATGTTTCTCCCAGCAATCTTGATTCCAGTTAGTGCTTCTTCCAGCCCAGCGTTTCTTATGATGTCCTCTGCATAGAAGTTAAATAAGCAAGGTGACAATATACAGCCTTAACGTACTCCTTTTCCTATTTGGAACCAGTCTGTTGTTCCATGTCCACTTCTAACTGTTGCTTCCTGAACTGCATATAGGGTTCTCAAGAGGCAGTTCAGGCGGTCTGGTATTCCCATCTCTTTCAGAATTTTCCACAGTTTATTGTGATCCACACAGTCAAAGGCTTTGGCATACTCAATAAAGCAGAAATAGATGGTTTTCTTGAACTCTCTTGCTGTTTCAATGATCCAATGGATGTCGACAATTTAATCTCTGGTTCCTCTTGCTTTTCTAAAACCAGCTTGAACGTCTGGAAGTTCACAGTGCATGTATTGGTGAAGCCTGGCTTAGAGAACTTTGAGCATTACTTTACTAGCGTGTGAGATGAGTGCAGTTGTGCAGTAGCTTGAGCATTCTTTGGCATTGTCTTTCTTTGAGATTGGAATGAAAACTGACCTTTTCCAGTCCTGTGGCCACTGCTGAGTTTTCCAAATTTGCTGGCATAGTGAGTGCAGCACATCACAGCACCATCTTTCAGGATTTGAAATAACTCAACTGGAATTTTATCACCCCCAGTAGCTTTGTTCGTAGTGATGCTTTCTAAGGCCCACTTTACTTCACATTCCAGCATGTCTGGCTCTAGGTAAGTGATCACACCATCGTGATTATCTGGGTTGTGAAGATCTTTTTTTTCTACAGTTCTGTGTATTCTTCCACCTCTGCTTAGTATCTCCTGCCTCTGTTAGGTCGATACCATTTCTGTCCTTTATTGAGCCCATCTTTGCATGAAATGTTTCCTTGTTATCTCTCATTTTCTAGAATAGAACTCTAGTCTTTCCCCTTCTGTTGTTTTCCTCTATTTCTTTGCACTGATCACAGAGGAAGGCTTTCTTATCTCTCCTTGCTCTTCTTTGGAACCCTGCATACAGATGCTTATATCTTTCCGTTTCTTCTTTACTTTTCACTTCCCTTTTTTTTGCACAGCTATTTGTAAGGCCTCCCCAGACAGCCATTTTCCTTTTTGCATTTCTTGTCCGAGGGGATGGTCTTGATCCCTGTCTCCTGTACAATGTCACGAACCTCTATCCATAGTACATCAGGCAGTCTGTATATCAGTTCTAGTCCTTTAAATCTATTTCTCTCTTCCACTGTTTAATCATAAGGGACTTGATTTAGGTCATATCTGAATGGTTTCGTGGTTTTCGCTACTTTCTTCAATTTAAGTCTGAACTTGGCAATAAGAAGTTCATGACCTGAGCCACAGTCAGCTCCCGGTCTTGCTTTTGCTGACTGTATAGAGCTTCTCCATCTTTGGCTGCAAAGAATATAATCAATCTGATTTCGATGTTGACCATCTGATGATGTCCATGTGTAGAGTCTTCTCTTGTGTTGTTGGAAGAGGATGTTTGTTATGATGAGTGCATTCCTTGGCAAAACTCTATTAGCGTTTTTACTGCTTCATTCCATATCCAAGGCCAAATTTGCCTGTTACTCCAGCTGTTTCTTGACTTTCTACTTTTGCATTCCAGTCCCCTATAATGAAAAGGACATCTTTTGGGGGTGTTAGTTCTAAAAGTCTTCACCAGTTCAGTTCAGTTCAGTCACTCAGTTGTGTCCAACTCTTTGCAACCCCATGAATCACAGTACGCCAGGCCTCCCTGTCCATCACCAACTCCTGGAGTTCACTTAGACTCTTGTCCATCGAGTCAGTGATGCTATCCAGCCATCTCATCCTTGGTCGTCCCCTTCTTCTCCTGCCCCCAGTCCCTCCCAGCATCAATCTTTTCCAATGAGTCAACTCTTCTCATGAGGTGGCCAAAGTACTGGAGTTTCAGCTTTAGTATCATTCCTTCCAAAGAAATCCCAGGGTTGATCTCCTTCATAATGGACTGGTTGCATCTCCTTGCAGTCCAAGGGACTCTCAAGAGTCTTCTCCAACACCACAGTTCAAAAGCGTCAATTCTTTGGCACTCAGCCTTCCTCACAGTCCAACTCTCACATCCATATATGACCATAAGAAAAACCACAGCCTTGATTAGACTGACCTTTGTCGGCAAAGTAATGTCTCTGCTTTTGAATATGCTATCTCGCCTGCTCATAACTTTCCTTCCATGGAGTAAGTGTCTTTTAATTTCATGGTTACAATCATCATCCACAGTGATTTTGGAGCCCCCTAAAAATAAAGTCTGATACTGTTTCCACCATTTCCTCACCTAGTTCCCATGAAGTGATGGGACTGAATTCCATGATCTTCATTTTCTGAATGTTGAACTTTAAGCCAATTTTTTCACTCTCCTCTTTCACTTTCATCAAGAGACTTTTTAGTTCTTCACTTTCTGCCATAAGGGTGGTGTCATCTGCATATCGGAGGTTATTGATATTTCTCCCAGCAGTCTTGATTCCAGCCTGTGTTTCTTCCAGCCCAACGTTTCTCATGATGTACTCTGCATATAAGTTAAATAAGCAGGGTGACAATATACAGCCTTGACGTACTCTTTTTCCTATTTGGAACCAGTCTGTTATTCCATGTCCAGTTCTAACTGTTGCTTCCTGGCCTGCATACAGATTTCTCAACCATTCAAATTCCACTTCTTCAGAATTACTTGTTGGGGCATTGACTTGGGTTACTGTGATATTGAATAGTTTGCATTGGAGATAAACAGAGATCATTGTATCATTTTTGAAATTGCATCCAAGTACTGCATTTTGGATTCTTTTGTTGACCATGATGGGTACTCCATTTCATCTGAGGGATTCTTGCCCACAATAGTAGATATAATGGTCATCTAAGTTAAATTCACCCATTCCAG
The DNA here is from genome assembly GCA_917880005.1 of Nanger dama. NCBI lineage: Eukaryota > Metazoa > Chordata > Mammalia > Artiodactyla > Bovidae > Nanger > Nanger dama. Next base: position 18,475,057 of record CAKJTW010000025.1, on the reverse strand, counting down.
TCCATTTTAGTACACTGATTCTTAGAATGTTGACATTCACTTTTGCTGACTGTATAGAGCTTCTCCATCTTTGGCTGCAAAGAATATAATCAATCTGATTTCGATGTTGACCATCTGGTGATGTCTGACCACTTCCAGTTTGCCTTGATTAATGGACCTAACATATCTCTTCATGGCTGCTCCAGCAGAGCACAGCCCCTGCTTCTTACCTTGGACGAGGGGTATCTTCTCACCACTGACCCTCCTGACCTTGAACATGGAGTAGCTCCTCTCAGCCCTCCTGGCCAGTGCAGCCATAGCCCCTTGGACGTGGGGTTGCTCATCTCGGCTGCCACCCCTGAACTTGGACAGGGGGTTGCTCTTCCTGGCCTCCACACCTGACCTTAGATGTGAGGTAGCTCTTCTTTGATGCTCCTGCACCCTAGTGGCCTGGTACTCTCAGCCACTGCCCCTGACCTCGGATGTGGGGTAGCTCCTCTTGGCCACCGCCCCTGACCTCGAATGTAGGGTAGCTCCTTTCAGCCACACTTCTGCCACGTGGTCCATCACAGCCAGTGCACTTCTGCCATGTGGTTCATCACAGCCAGCATATATCTATCTTTAAATTTGTGTCTTCAATATTTTATATATTCTTGAGAACAAACCAACCAATCTTCTCCTTTAATTCAATTTTCTTATTAGCTCTAGATGAGATTTGCCAAAATGTAATACAGGTATTTAACTCGGGACTAGACCACCACAATGCAGGTATTACAGAGATATAGGATATGATCTTGAAATCAGCAGCAGCCCTGGGGAACCAAGAGCCAAAGAATAGAGTCACCACCTGTGATCACTGTCATGAAAACAAGTACAGTGTGGAGCACTATCATTTGCAGAGGTTTCAGAAAACTATTATTTTGTGATGACATACTTTTTATTGTGATCAAATATATATAGCATAAAGGTTACATTTTATCCATTTTTACTTTTAAAAATCTCCTTTATCTATTTGTTCCCTTCCTCTTCTACCACCTAAGGAAACTACTTTTTTTTTCTCTCTCTCTCTATAACTATGAAGCTTTCTTTCTTTTTTAAAAAAAATCTATACCACATAAGGAGAACTTGTATGGTATCTATCTTTTTCTGACTTATTTCACTTAGCATACTGCCCTTGAGATTGTCCATGTTGTTGTATGTAACAAGATTTCATTTTATTCATTTCTTAATTCTTCATTATGTAAATATATATTGTAATTTCTTCATTCATTAATTGATGTACACTTAGGTAATTGTTTCCATATCTTGACTATTATAACTATTACTGCAATGAATATGGGGATATGGTGCATGTATTATTTCAAGTTAGTTTTTCACTTTGGCTAAATATCCAGAGATAGAAATACCAGATCATATAACAGTTCTATTTTTATTTTTGGATGAAATGCCATACTGCTTTCTATAGTGGCTATACCAGTTTATACTCCCACCAACAATGATTATGGGTTCTCTTTATTCCATATCCTCACCACTTATTTACTTTTTAAAATATTTTTATTTTTAATTAATTTATTCTAATTGGAGAATAATTACTTTATAATATTTTGATGATTTTTTGCAATCAGTCACAGGAATACATTTGTCATCCCATCCTGAATCCCCCATCCCACCTCCCCTCCTCACCCTATCCTTCTGGGTTGTCCCAGAGCACTGGCTTTGAGTACCCTGCATTATGGATTAGCTTGCACTGTCCATCTGCTTTACATATGATAATTTTCATGTTTCAATGCTAGTCTCTCAATTCACCCCACCCTCCTCTCCTCCCACTGAGACCAAAAGTCTGTTCTTTACATCTGTGTCTCCTTTGCTGCCCTTCATATGGGATTGTTGGCAACATCTTTCTAACTTCCATATATATGTTTAAATATACAACATTTATCATTCTATTTCTGACTTACTTTATTCTGTATAATAAGTTCCAGGTTCATCCACTTCATTAGAACTGACTCAAATTCATTGTTTTTTTATAGTTGAGTAATATACCATTGTGTATATGTGCCACAACTTCCTTATCCATTCATCTGCCAATGGACATCTATGTTGCTTCCATGTCCTAGCCATTGTAAATAGTGTTGCAATGAATGTAGGAGTACATGTGTCTCTTTCAGTTCTGGTTTCCTCAGGGTATATGCCCAGCAGTGGGATTTCTGTGTTGTATGGCAGTACTATTCCCAGATTTTTAAGGAATCTCCACAGCGCTCTTCACTGTGGCTCTTCAACAAGTGATGCTGGGAAAACTGGTCAACTACATGTAAAAGAATGAAACTAGAACACTTTCTGACACCATGCACAAAATTAAACTCAAAATGAATAAGGACCTAAATATAAGACCAGAAACTATAAAACCCCTAGAGGAAAATGCTCTAGAGGCAGAACACGCTGTGGCGTAAATCACAGCAAAATTCTCCATGACCCACCTCCCAGAGTAATGGAAATGAAAAACAAAAATAAACAAATAGGACCTAAGTAAACTTAAAATCTTTTTCAAAATGAAAGAAACTATAAGCAAGGTGAAAAGACAACCTTCAAAATGGAAGAAAATAACAGCAAATGAAACAACTGACAAAGAATTAATCTCCAGAATATATAGTTCAGTACTAGAAAAACAAACAGCTCCATCAAAAAGTAGGCAAAAGACCTAGATAGACAGTTTTCTAAAGAAGAAATACAGATGGCTAATAAAGACATAAAAGATGCTCAACATCACTCATTATTCAGTTCAGTTCAGTTTAGTCACTCAGTCATGTCCGATTCTTTGCAACACCATGAATCGCAGCATGCCAGTCTTCCTTGTTCATCACCAACACTCAGAGTTTACCCAAACTCATGTCCATCAAGTTGCTGATACCATCCAACTATCTCCTCCTCTGTTATCCCCTTCTCCTCCTGCCCCCAGTCCCTCCCAGCAGCAGGGTCTTTTCCAATGAATCAACTCTTCACATAAGGTGACCAAAGTATTGGAGTTTCAGTTTCAACATCAGTCCTTACAACGAACACCCAGGACTGATCTCCTTTAGGATGGACTGGTTGGATCTTTTTTTCAGTCCAAGGGACTCTCAAGAGTCTTCTCCAACACCACAGCTCAAAAGCATCAATTTTTTGGCACTCAGCTTTCTTCGCAGTCCAACTCTCACATCCATACATACCATAGAGAAATGCAAATCAAAACCACAATGAGGTATCATCTTACATTGGTCAGAATGGTCAACATCAGAAAGTCTACAAGCAATAAATACTGGAGAGAGTGTGGAAAAAAGAGAACCTTCTTACACTGCTGGTGCCAATGTAAACTTGTATTTCTTTACTTTTTCACTGTAGCTATTCTGACAAGTGTAAGGTGATATCTTGTGATTTGATTTACACTTCCCTCATTATTAATGATGTTGAACATCTTTTTGTGTACCTCTTGGTCAAAGTACATATTCTTTAGAAAAATATGTATTCAGATATTCTGCCCATTTTTCAATTGGATTTTTGTTTGTTTTGCTATGGAGTTGCAAGAATTTTTTATATATTTAGCATATTAATCCCTTATCAGATATATGATTTACAATTATTTTCTCCCCTTTGGGTTCCCTTTTCATTTTGTTGAGGGTATCCTTTGTTATGCATAAGTAGTATAGTCTGATGTAATCCACTTGCTTATATTTTGTTCTTGTTGCTTTTACTTTTGGTGTCAGATTCAAAAAATCATTACCAAGACCTCTGTCAAGCAACTTATCACTTGTTTTCTATAGGAGTTTTATAGTTTTAGGTCTTATGTTCATCGTTAATCTATTTTGAGTTAATTTTTGTGTATAGTATAAGAAAGTGGCCCAATTTCATTCTTTTTGCTTGTGGCTATCTAGTTTTCCCAACACCATTTATGGAAGAGACTGTCCTTTTCCCATTGTATATTCTTGGTTTCTTGCAAATAAAGTGGCCGTGCATGCATGGGTTTCTTTCTGAGCTCTCTACTCTGTTCCATTGTTCTATATGTCTGTTTCTGTACCTGTACCACATTGTTTTAATTACTATAGCTTTGCTATATATTAATAGCTTGAAATCAGGATGGATGGTCTTCCATCTTTGGTTTTCTCTCTCAAGACTGCTTTGTTTATTCAGAGTTTTGTGGTTCCCATACAAATTTCCATTTTTATTTGTCTTATTTCTAGTTTCAAACCATTGTAGTCAGAAAATATGCTTAATATGATTTCAATACTCTTGTTTATTAAGATTTATTAATATAAATTTATTTATTTTAATTAGAGGCTAATTATTTACAATATTGTATTGGTTTTGCATACATCGACATGAATCTGCGACGGGTGTATTCATGTTCCCTAAAGAATATTCTTTGTGCACTTTGCATTTGAGAAGAATCTGTTCTTTTCATTTTGGATGGAATGACCTATTTATATCTTTTAAATTAATCTGTTCTAATGTTGTCATTTAGGGTCAATGATTTCTTACTGATTTTCCTTCTTGATGATCTATCCTTTGATATAATCAGACTTTGAAGTTCCCTGCTGCTAAGTCACTTCAGTCGTGTCTGACAGCTACTATTACTATATTACTATTTCTCTATTTAAGTCTGGACATATTTACTTTATATACTTAGGTGTTCCTATGTTGGGTACATAAATACTTACAGATCTTACATCTTTTTGTTGGGTTGACTGTTTTCTCATTCTGCAACTTCTTTGTCTCTTGTTACAGTCTTTAAAGTTAGTCTCATCCGATATAAGTATAGCTTTCTTTCAGTTTCTGTTTGCATGGAGTATATTTTTCCATCTCTTCACTTTCAGTCTATGTGTGTTCTTATGTCTGGTATGAGACTCTTGTAGGCAGCAGAGAGAGTTTGTGTTTGTTTCTTTGTTTAGCCATTCACCACTCTGTGTCTTATTAGAACATTTAATAGATTTACCATTCTGTGTCTTATTAGAACATTTAATAGATTTACATGTAAAGCAATTTTTGATAGGTATGTACATATTGCTATTATATTCATTGTTTCCTGACTGCTTTTGTATTTCATCTCTCTTCTAGCTGCCTTCCCTTGTGGTTTGTTAACTTTATGTTATACTTGAATTCCTTTCTCATAATCTTTTGTTTATTTACTATACCTTTCTGCTTTGTGGTTATCAAGAGGCTTACATGTAAGAACTTATACCTATAACATTCTGTTCTAAGTTGATAGCAACTTAAGTTTGATCATAATTCAAAGATCAACATTTTTATCCCTTCATGTTTTATGATTTAATGTCACATTTTACATATTTTATATTGTGTATACCTTAATTCTTTTAATCATAGCTATTTTTACTACTTTTGTCTTTTAACCTCCATACTGGTTTAATTAATCCATAACCTTTGCTATATATTTACCTTTCCAGCATATGTTTTCATGTCTTTAATCTTTTTAAGCACACAGTTCTGTGATACTAAGTACATTCACATTGTTCTGCAACCATTACTACCATCCATATCTAGAACTTACTCATGTTCCCAAATTGAAACTGTGAACCCATTAAACACTCACTGCCCATTCCTCCCTCATCCAAGTCCCTGGCAGTCATTTTGCTGTCTCTAAATTGGTTGCAGATAGGTGGAATCATACAATATTTGTCCTTTTGTGACTAATTTATTTCACTTAGCATGGTGTCTTCAAAGTCATTCATGCTGCAGCATGTGTGAGAATTTCTGTCATAATATACTTTGAAAATATTTCTATTAAGAAAAATGTGTAAGATTCGTTTATGATACGAATAAATCAAGATACAGTATGTGTCTCCCCTTCCTCATCCCCTAAGGGCTTCCTTGATAACTTAGCTGGTAAAGAATCCACCTGCAATGCGGGAGTTCTCAGGTCCATCCCTGGGTTGAGAAGATCCTCTGGAGACGGGAAAGGCTACCCATTCCAGTATTCTGGATTGGGAAAGTCTATGGATTGTATAATCCATGGGGTCTCACAGAGTCAGACACGATTGAGAGACTTTCACTTTATCCCCTAAATGTGTGAAATTGTTAGAAGTTGAGCTAAAACTTGAAGTTAATGACAGAGGGGAAATTTTGTCTTTATTATCAGCAATCACTTAAATTGTATTTCTTTTTATGAAGAAAGGCAGGATGGAAGAAGCACTTACATTTTTAGAGCGAATGAATCTTGATAGTCCATATTTACAACATGATACTTACAAGTACTCTCACCTTGAATACAGAAATTGTATTGTAATCATCATAGTATTTCCATTGCATAGCAATATGCTTAGCACAGAGTAACTGTTCAAAATTTGCTGATTAATGGAAATCTTTGATAATATTCTATAAATTTGAAAGAGGGCAGTTAGAATGGCTATTATTACAGTTCCTCTTAACATATTTTGACTTGATAATCCCTGAACCCTTATTTGGTATGTTGCTATAAGGAAAGAAAAAAAGGAGTCATTCATATGCCCAAAGACACATTTTATAACCCGGTGTAGGGGAAAATTTTCTATTCTTGAAATACTGACTTTTTTTAGACAATGAGCATAAGACTATGCACTTAGCCAACCATAGTTTGATCCATTTATTTTTTTCCTCTTAAGTTCTCTGATACTGACTGTTTACATGCAAGTAGGTGACTCTGCTACTGGGAAAGATGGAGGGTAGGAGGAGAAGGGGATGACAGAGGATGAGGTGGTTGGATGGCATCACCGACTCAATGGACGTGGGTTTGGGTAGACTCTAGGAGTTGGTGATGGAAAGGGAGGCCTGGTCTGCTGCTGTTCACAGAGTTGCAAAGAGTCAGACACTGATTCATGTCAATGTATGGTAAAACAAATACAGTATTGTAATTAAAAAATAAATTAATTAAAAATAATAATAATTAAAAAATAAAAATCTAAAAAAAAAAAAAAGAGTCAGACACGACTGAGCGACTGAACTGAACTGAACTGCGGAAGGATCATTAACGTGGTTCCTAGAGCGCGGTGGCCTCGCCTCGCCCCACTGGCTCACGAGCCTCTCCTCCCACCCGTGTGGCGCGGGATGGGAAGAAAGAGGTCTGGAGGCTCCATCCGTCCGTCCGCGGGGGGGTGGGGGTGGGGAATCCCTGGCCTGGGCGGTCGGGTTAGGTGGCCTTTCCGGTGTAGGGGAAGAGGAACTGAGCAAGAAGGCGTAGGGGCGGCGTGCAACGTGGGAGTCGGATGGTAAGGTGGTTCTCTTCTGCCTTCCCGCCCGCCCCCCCCTCCCCTCCTCGTCCCCGCGCGCCTCCAATCCCCCCGCCAAGCGTCCCGCCACCCCCAACCCACCGGCCTGCTTGGCCGAGGTGGTCCACCCCGACCCAGCCCCGCACCTGGTGGCTGTGGCGTTGGCTCTGGTGTCACTCTTCCAGCTGACCTCCCTGCCACGTCCCACAGGTTGGCTCCGAGGGTGGGTGGGGTGGTTAAGGTGGCCCCCAACTTAGGCGCCTTGGGCTTCCCTGGGGGCTAAGATGGTAAAGTGTCTGCAGGAGACCGGGTTTGATCCCTGGGTTGGGACGATCCCCTGGAGAAGGAATCAGCAGCCCATGGACAGAGGAGCCTGGTGGGCTACAGTCGCAAAGAGTTGGACATGACTGAGCAACTTCGCTTTGTTTTCACTTTCTAAACTCTAGTAGGAAAAGAGATAATGAGATACCAAGCAGGGTGAGGAAGTGGAGATGATGGTTTCATTAGTTTTTTCATTATAATGATCAGATTGGATAGCAGTGCACCAATTTTGTTTTTGTCTTTAGTTTAACATGTACCTATATTTGTGTGTGCTTGTGAGATGTTTCTTGAATCTTTACCAATCTAGCCAGTTATCTTAGCTTTCCTTTCTGCTAAATGGACTTCCTGAATAATTTAGAGTATAATTTATAGTATAAACTGTGTAACGAAGTATTATTCATTTTATGTAAGTCAATTTATGCTAAATTTGGAAATAGTACTACCTTATGTTGAGAATGATAGCGTACAATGAACAGTGTTGGATTCGTGATCTCTGAAGATTTAACTTCTGGGCAAAGGACCAGACTTAACCTTTCAAAAGCTTCTCTGTAGCAGAATTTTATTAAAGTATGAAAAAGGGACAGAGAAAGCTTCTGACATAGACATGAGAAGGGGGATGGAGAGTGCCTTCTTCAGTAGTCTTTAGGATGAATTATATAATTTTTAAATTAGTTATTATAAAAAATCAAAAGAATGTCTCAAGGTTATAAAAATTTTACCAGACCCACTCCCACAAAATACATTTTAGGATAACAGGATTATAACTTAAAAATAGAAAGACCCACTCCATAATATACATTCTAAATATCAGGATTCATATGAGTTCAGTTCAGTTCAGTCGCTCAGTCGTGTCTGACTCTTTGAGACCCCATGGACTGCAGCACGCCAGACTTTCCTGTTTATGATCAACTCCCGGAGAATACTCAAGTTCATGTCCATTGAGTTGGTGATGCCATCCAACCATATCATCCTCTGTCGTCTCTGTCTCCTACCGTGTTCGATCATTCCCAACTTCAGGGTCTTTTCAAATGAGTCACTACTTCACATCGGTAGCCAAAGTATTGGAGTTTCAGCTTCAGCATCAGTCCTTCAGTGAATACTCAGGACTGATTTCCTTTAAGATTAACTGGTTGATCGCCTTGCAGTCCAGGGACTCTCAAGAGTCTTTTCCAACACCACAGTTCAAAAGCATCAATTCTTTGGCACTCAGGTTTCTTTGTAGTACAACTCTCACATGCATACATGACTATGAGAAAAACCAAAGCTTTGACCAGACACACCTTTGTTTGTAAAGTAATGTCTCTGCCTTTTAATATGCTATATAGGTTGTTCATAATTTGTCTTCCAAGGAGCAAGCATCTTTTAATTTCATGGCTACAGTCACCTTCTGTAATAATTTTGGAGTCCAAAAAAATAAAGCCTCTCACTGTTTCTACTGTTTCCCCATCTATTTGACATGAAATGATGGGACCGGACGCCATGGTCTTAGTTTTCTGAATGTTGAGTTTTAAGCCAAACTTTTTTACACTCTTTTTTATGTTCATCAGGAGGCTCTTTAGTTCGTCCTTTTTACCATGAGTGTGATGTCATCTGTATATCTGAGGTTATTGATATTTATCCCAGCAATCTTGATTCTCACTTGTGATTCATCCAGCCTGGCATTTTGCATGATGCATTCTGTATATAAGTTAAATAAGCAGGATGGCAATATACAGCCTTGAGGTACTGCTTTCCCAATTTGGAACTCCTCTGTTGTTCCATGTCCATTTTGAACTGTTGCTTCTTGATCTGAATACAGATTTCTCAAGAGGCAGGTCAGATAGTCTGGTATTCCAATCTCCTTAAGAATTTGCAAAAGTTTCTTGTGCTCCACACAGTCAAAGGTTTTAGCATAGTCAATAACAGCAGCAGATGTTTTTCTGGAACTCTCTTGCTTTATCAATGATCCAACAGATGTTAGCAATTTGATCTCTGGTTCCTCTGCCTTTTCAAAATCCAGCATGAACATCTGGAAGTTCATGGTTCATGTATTGTTGAAGCCTGGCTTGGAGAATTTTGAGCATTACTTTACTAGTGTATGACATGAGTGAAATTGTGTGCTTGTTTGAGCATTCTTTGGCATTGCCTTTCTTTGGGATTGGAATGAAAACTGACCTTTCCCTGTCCTGTGGCCACTGCTGAGTTTTCCAAATTCGCTGGCATATTGAGTGTGGCACTTTCACAACATCATCTTTTAGGATTTGGAATATCTCAACTGGAATTCCATCACCTCCACTAACTTTGTTCATAGTGATGATTCCTAAGGCCCACGTGGCTTCACATTCCAGGATGTCTGGCACTAGGTGAGTGATCACACCATCGTGGTTATCTGGGTCATGAAGATCTTTTTTGTCTAATTCTTCTTTGTATGCTTGCCACTTCTTCTTTATATCTTCTGCTTCTGTTAGGTCCATAACATTTCTACTCTTTATTGTGCCTATTTTTGCATGAATTGTTCCCTTGGTATCTCTAATTTCCCTATAGAGAACTCTAGTCTTTCCCATTCTATTGTTTTCCTCTATTTCTTTGCATTGATTGCTGAGGATGGCTTTCATATCTCTTCTTGACATTTTTTTGGAACTCTGCATTCAAACGTGTGTATCTTTCATTTTCTCCTTTGCCTTTTGCTTCTCTTCATTTCACTGCTGTTTGTAAGCCCTCCTCAGAGAACCATTTTGCCTTTTTGCATTTCTTTTTCTTGGGGATGGTCTTGACTCTGCCTCCTGTACAATGTCAGGAACCTCCATCCATAGTTCTTCAGGCACTCTCTCTATCAGATCTAATTCCTTGAATCTATTTCTCACTTCCACTGTATGATCATAAGGGATTTGATTTAGGTCTTATCTGAATGGTCTGGTGGTTTTCTCTACTTTCTTTAAGTCTGAATTTCACAATAAAGAGTCATGATCTGAGCCACAGTCAGCTCCCAGTCTTGTTTTGGCTGACTGTATAGAGCTTCTCCATTGCAGAAGCAAAAATATAATCCATCTACTTTTGCATTGACCATTGGGTGATGCGCACACATAGAGTTGTCTCTTGTGTTGTTGGAAGAGGATGTTTGCTATGACCAGTACGTTCTCTTGGCAAAATTCTATTAGCCTTTGTCCTGCTTCATTCTGTACTCCAAGGCCAAATTTGCCTGTTATTCCAGGTATTTCTTGACTTCCTACTTTTGCATTACAGTCCCCTATAATGAAAAGGACATCTTTTTTGGATGTTAGTTCTAGAAGGTCTTGTAGGTCTTCATAGAACTGTAAGACCTCATGGCCTTTTCTCGGGAAACGTCGCCCCAAAGACCACAGTGACTCGAATTCGATGCAATCAGCAGGAGGATTTATTTGGCCAGCGCGCCAGGGTTCGATCTCCCGGAGGAGTGAACCCCGAACACTTTTCGAGAGGGATTTTTATACAGAAAGACCAAAGACAACTGGGAATGAGATCGGAATGTAGGGAACAAGGCGATAAGGGGGTCTGGGGATGAAGTGGAGACATTTGATTGGTGTGAGCGGTTTACAGGTGATTTAGTGGAGACAGTTGACTGACCACCTGGCCCAGCGGTGCCTGGTACAGGGAATTACATTCTTAAGGAAAGGTCTGTTACATAGTGGAAACTAAGTCATAAGTCACAGAGATCAGCCAGGAGGCTTTGAGTCATCAAGATAAGGGGGAAAACTATTTTCTAGGCGGCACATTTTTCTGCCTTCCAGGTTTAACTTTTAACCTAGAAGTTTTCCAGTACCATTCTCAGAAAGCACTAAATGAAGTTACATTCATACAGAAGGACGAATACAATGATTTATAACAAAGAGAAGTTCATTAACCCAAAGAGCCTTGTTTCACTAACATCAAACTACTATAATCTCTTAACCTAAAAGTTCTAAAAGTTCTTCAGAACCTTTCAACTTTAGCTTCTTCAGCATTACTAGTTGAGGTATAGAGTTGGATTACTATGCTATTGAATGGTGTGCCTTGGAAACAAACAGATCATTCTATCGCTTTTGAGACTGCATGCAGATACTGCAGTTCAGACTCTTTTGTTGACTGTGATGGCCACTCCATTACTTCTAAGGGCTTCTTGCCTACACTAGTAGATGCAATGGTTATCTTAGTTAAATTCACCCATTCCAGTCCATTTTAGTTCGCTGATCCCTAAAATGTAGATATTCACGCTAGCCATTTCCTGTTTGACCACTTCCAATTTGCCTTGATTTAAGGACCTTACATTCCAGGTTCCTATGCAATATAGCTCTTAATAGCATCAGACCTTGCTTCTATCACAAGTCACATCCACAACTGGGTATTTTTTGCGTTCACTCCATCCCTTCATTCTTTCTGGAGTTATTTCTCCACTGATCTCCAGTGGCATATTGGGCACCTGCTGACCTGGGGAGTTCATTTTTAAGTGTCCTATCTTTTTGCCTTTTCACACTGTTCATGAGGTTCTCAAGGCAAGAATACTGAAGTTGTTTGCCATTCTCTTCTCCAGTGAACCACATTTTTTCAGAGTTCCCCACTATGACCCATACATCTTGGGTGGCCCTACAGGGCATGGCTCATAGTTTCATTGAGCTAGACAAGGCTGTGGTCCATGTGATCATATTGGTTAGGGTGGTGTTGGAGGAGTAGCTGTGGGTCACTGGAACCACTCTGAGACAATACCCCACGTCCAAGAGCAAAGAAGCTCCAGCAAGTAGGTAGGCGCTGGGGTGGACCAAGTAGGTAGGAGCAGCTTTGAGGAGATATCCCATGTCCAAGAGCAAAGGATAAGCCCCAGAAAGATTGTAGGAGGGGTGAAATCATGTTTAAAATCAAATCCCATACCCACCAGAGATGCATAGAGGGCTGAAATAAACCTTGTGCACACCAGGACCCAGAGACTCCACAGAGGTTGAGACAGAAATGTGTTTAAGTATCTCCTGCAGATGTATGGGTCAGGAATGGACTGCTGCAAGGGCACAGGCTCTGGGTGCAGTAGAACTGGTTATTGCATAAGCCCTCTTGGAAGAGGTCATCATTAACCCCAGCACAGAGCCACAAAAAATTACACAGGAATGGGAAACAAACTCTTAGAGGGCACAAACAAAACATTGTGAACACCAGAACCCAGGAGAAAGGAAAGGTGACTCCACAAGTGACTGATCCATATTTGCACATGAGTGTCCAGGAGTCCCTAGCAGAAGCATGGGTCACTGGACTGCTGCAGGGTTGGGCTCACTCATGCAGCAGTGTGTGCATAGGAACTTTTAAAGGAGGTTACCATTATCATGATTACCTCCACCACAGTTTGGCCTCAGGTCAAATGACAGGGAAGGAACACAGCCCCAATCATCAACAGAAAATTGGATTATAGGTTCACTGAGCACCTGTATGCAGGTCAAGAGACAACAGTTAGAACTGGACATGGAACAACAGACTGGATTCAAATTGGGAAAGGAGTTCTTCAAGGCTTTATATTGTCACCCTGCTTATTTAACTTAAATGCAGAGTACATTTTGTGAAATGCTGGACTGTATGAAGCACGCACTGGAGTCAAGACTTCCGGGAGAAATATCAATAACCTCAGATATGCAGATAACATCACACTCATGGCAGAAAGCAAAGAATAACTAAAGAGCCTCTTGATGAAAGTGAAAGAGGAGAGTGAAAAAGCTGGCTTAAAACTCAACATTCAGAAACAAAGATCACAGCATCTGGCCCCGTCACTTCATGGCAAATAGATGGGGAAACAATAGAAAGAGTGAGAAACTTTATTTTTTGGAGCTCCAAAATCACTGCAGATGGTGATTGCAGCCAAGAAATTAAAAGACGCTTACTCCTTGGTAGAAAATCTATGACCAACCTAGGTAGCATATTAAAAAGCAGAGACATTGCTTTGTCAACAAAAGTCCATCTATTCAAGGCTATGGTTTTTCCAGTGGTCATGTATCGATGTGAGAGTTGGACTATAAGGAAAGCTGAGTGCTGAAGAATTGATGCTTTTGAACTGTGGTGTTGGAGAAGACTCTTGAAAGTCCCTTGGACTGCAAGGAGATTCAAACAGTACATCCTAAAGGAAATCAGTCCTGAACATTCATTGGAAGGACTGATGCTGAAGCTGAAACTCCAATACTTTGACCACCTGATGCAAAGAAGTGACACATTAGAAAAGACCCCGATGCTGGGAAAGATTGATGGTGGGAGGAGAAGGGGACGGCAAAGTATAAGATGGTTGCATGGAATCACCAACTCAATGGACATGAGTTTGAATAGGCTTTGGGAGTTGGTGACGGACAGGGAAGCTTGGAATGCTGAAGTCTACGTTGTTGCAAATAGACAAGACCAAGCTACTGAACTGAACTAAATCCCTAGTACAGTATTTAAACTAATTTGTTTGTTGTGTAACCATCAGTATTGGGCTTAAATAAATAAAATAGCTTTATGTGACTAAGTATTGCAGAGGAAGCAAACAACAACAACAGTTAAAAAAAAAAAAAAACAACTTTGTCCTTTCCTCCTCGAGAACCCCAGACCCATCTCTCCTCCTCAGGTAACCCAGACTTTTTATCAACCTGCCTAGGAATTGACTCTCTCAATAATAACTCTAAATATATAATTAAAAATAAGTATATAGTTGCAAATGGCCTTTTTTTTCTTTTATTTGAATTTTCAAACACACACACATAATCTTTGAGAGTTAGGTCAATTTCTACTGAATACAGCTAGTTATTTTTTCTTATAGATCTGCATTCTACCATAGTGTTTACCAGAAGAAAACTACTTTTCTATCAAATTCTGAAGCTACCTTTAATTAAGATATATTATCCTTGTTAAAACATAAGCAATAGCAACAAAGAAATAACCAGTAGTATCTTGTTTCAATTCTAATATTGTTTTATTATTCAAGATCTATTTATTTCAAAATTTAAACTCTCATCTGAATATTTCTGTCTTATCAACAAATATAATTTTTTAGGAAAAGGCGTAGGTCAAGGCTGTACATATTCACCTTGCTTATTTAACTTATATGCAGAGTTCAGTTCAATTCAGTCACTCAGTCGTGTCCGACTCTTTGCGATGCCATGAACTGCAGCATGCCAGGCCTCCCGGTTCATCATCATCTCCCAGAGGTCACTCAAACTCACGACCATCAGTCCGTGATGCCATCCAGCAATCTCATCCTCGGTCATCCCCTTCTCCTCCTGCCACCAACCCCTCCCATCATCAGAGTCTTTTCCAATGAGTCAACTCTTCTCATGAGGTGGCCAAAGTACTGGAGTTTCATCATTCCTTCCAAAGAAATCCCAGGGCTCATTTCCTTCAGAATGGACTTGTTGGATCTCCTTGCAGTCCAAGGGACTCTCAAGAGTCTTCTCCAACACCACAGTTCAAAAGCATCAGTTTTTGGTCCTCAGCTTTCTTCACAATCCAACCCTCACATCCATACATGACCACAAGAAAAACCATAGCCTTGACTAGACGGACCTTAGCTGGCAAAGCAATGTCTCTGCTTTTGAATATACTATCTAGGTTGGTCATAACTTTTCTCCCAAGGAGTAAGCGTCTTCAAATTTCATGACTGCAGTCACTATCTGCAGTGATTTTGGAGCCCCCAAAAAAACAGTTTGACACTGTTTCCACTTTTCCCAAACTATTGCCCATAAAGTGATGGGGCAAAATGCCATGATACTCATTTTCTGAAAGTTGAGCTTTAAGCCAACTTTTTCGCTCTCCTCTTTCACTTTCATCAAGAGGCGTATTAGCTCCTCTTCACTTTCTGACATAAGGGTGGTGTCATCTGCATATCTGAGGTTATTGATATTTCTCCTGGCAATCTTGATTCCAGTTTGTGTTTCTTCTAGTCCAGCATTACTCATGATGTACTCTGCATAGAAGTTAAATAAGCAAGGTGACAATATACAGCCTTGACGTACTCCTTAACTATTTGGAACCAGTCTGTTGTTCCATGTCCAGTTTGAACTGTTGCTTCCTGACCTGCATACAGATTTCTCAAGAGGCAGGTCAGATGGTCTGGTATTCTCATCTCTTTCAGAATTTTCCACAGTTCACACAGTCAAAGGCTTTGGCATAGTCAATAAAGTAGAAATAGGTGTTTTTCTGGAACTCTCTTACTTTTCCATGATCCAGGGAATATTGGCAATTTGATATCTAGTTCCTCTGCCTTTTCTAAAACCAGCTAGAACATCAGGGAGTTCACAGTTCATGTATTGCTGAAGCCTGGCTTGGAAAATTTTGAGCATTATTTTACTGGCATGTGAGATGAGTGCAGTTGTGTGGTAGTCTGAGCATTCTTTGGCATTGTGTTTCTTTAGAATTGGAATGAAAACTGACCTTTTCCAGTCCAGTGGCCTCTGCTGAGTTTTCCAAATTTGCTGACATATTGAGTGCAGCACTTTCACAGCATCATCTTTCAGGATTTGAAACAGCTCCACTGGAATTCCATCACCTCCACTAGCTTTGTTCCTAGTGATGCTTTCTAAGGCCCAGTTGACTTCACATTCCAAGATATCTGGCTCTAGATTAGTGATCACATCATTATGATTATCTGGGTTGTGAAGATCTTTTTGTACAGTTCTTCCATGTATTCTTGTCACCTCTTCTTAATATCTTCTGCTTCTGTTAGGTCCATACCATTTCTCTCCTTTATCAAGCCCATCTTTGCATGAAATGTTCCCTTGGTATCCCTAATTTTCTTGAAGAGATCTCTAGTCATTCCCATTCTGTTGTTTTCCTCTATTTCTTTGCATTGATCACTGAAGAAGGCTTTCTTATCTCTTCTTGATATTCTTTGGAACTTTGCATCCAGATACTTATATCTTTCTTTTTTTCTCCTTTGCTTTTCTCCTCTATTCTTTTCACAGCTATTTGTAAGCCTTCCCCAGACAGCCATTTTGCTTTTTGCATTTCTTTTCCATGGGGATAGACTTGATCCCTGTCTCCCATACAGTGTCATGAGCCTCATTCCATAGTTCACCAGGCACTCTATCTATCAGATCTAGGCCCTTAAATCTATTTCTCACTTCCACTGTGTAATCATAAAGGATTTGATTTAGGTCATACCTGAATGGTCTAGCGGGTTTCCCTACTTTCTTCAATTTCAGTCTGAATTTGGTAATAAGGAATTCATGATCTGAGCCACAGTCAGCTCCTGGTCTTGTTTTTGTTGACTGTGTAGAGCTTCTCCATCTTTGGCTGCATGGAAAATAATCCATCTGATTTCGGTGTTGACCATCTGGTGATGTCCATGTGTAGAGTCTTCTCTTGTGTTGTTGGAAGTAGGTGTTTGCTATGACCAGTGCATTTTCTTGACAAAACTCTATTAGCCTTTGCCCTGCTTCATTCCACATTCCAAGGCCAAATTTGCCTGTTACTCCAGGTGTTTCTTTACTTCCTGCTTTAGCATTCCAGTCCCCTATAAGGAAAAGAACATCTTTTTTGGGTGTTAGTTCTAAAAGGTCTTGTAGGTCTTCATAAAACCGTTCAACTGCGGCTTCTTCAGCATTACTGGTTGGGGCATAGACTTGGATAACAGTGATACTGAATGGTTTGCCTTGGAGATGAATAGAGACCATTCTCCCATGTTTGAGATTGCATCCAAGTACTGCATTTCGGTCTCTTTTGTTGACCGTGATGGCTACTCCATTTCTTCTGAGGGATTCCTGCCTGCAGTAGTAGATATAATGGTCATCTGAGTTAAATTCACCCATTCCAGTCCATTTTAATTCACTGATTCTTAGAATGTCGACATTCACCCTTGCCATCTCTTGTTCGACCACTTCCAATTTGCCTTGATTCATGGAACTGACATTCCAGGTTCCTATGCACTATTGCTCTTTACAGCATCAGATCTTGCTTCTATCACCAGTCACATGCACAACTGGGTATTGTTCTTGCTTTGGCTCCATCCCTTCATTCTTTCTGTAGTTATTTCTCCACTGATCTCCAGTGGCATATTGGGCACCCTAATGACCTGGGGATTTCCTGTTTTGGTATCCTATCATTTTGCCTTTTCATACTGTTCATGGGGTTCTCAAGGCAAGAATACTGAAGTGGCTTTTCATTCCCTTCTCCAGTGGACCAAGTTCTGTCAGAGTACATCATGAGAAATGCTGGGCTAGAAGAAACACAATCTGGAATCAATATTGCTGGGAGAAATATCAATAACCTCAGATATGCAGATGACCCACCCTTATGGCAGAAAGTGAAGAGGAACTCAAAAGCCTCTTGATGAATGTAAAAGAGGAGAGTGAAAAAGTTGGCCTAAAGCTCAGCTTTCAGAAAACGAAGAGCGTGGTATCCGGTCCCATCACTTCATGTAAAATGGATGGGAAACAGTGGAAACAGTGTCAAACTTTTTTTTTTTTTTTTGGTGGGGGGCTCCAAAATCACTCCAGATGGTGACTGCAGCCATGAAATTAAAAGACGCTTAGTCCTTGGAAGAAAAGTTATAACCAACCTAGATAGTATATTGAAAAGTAGAGACATTGCTTTGCCAACTAAGGTCCGACTAGTCAAGGCTATGGTTTTTCCTGTGGTCATGTATGGATGTGAGAGTTGGACTGTCAAGAAGGCTCAGTGCCAAATTGATGCTTTTGAACTGTGGTGTTGGAGAAGACTCTTGGGAATCCCTTGGACTGCAAGGAGATCCAACCGGTCCATTCTGAAGGAGATCAGCCCTGAGATTTCTTTGGAAGGAATGATGCTAAAGCTGAAACTCCAGCACTTTGGCCACCTCGTGAGAAGAGTTGATTCACTGGAGAAAACTCTAATGCTGGGAGGGGTTGGGGGCAGGAGGAGAAGGGGATGACCAAGGATGAGATGGCTGGATGGCATCACGGAATCGATGGACATGTCTGAGTGAATTCCCGGAGTTGGTGATGAACATGGAGGCCTGGCATGCTGCGACTCATGGGGTCACAGAGAGTCAGACACGACTGACCGACTGAACTGAACTGAACTGAACTGATAAACTCACTGAAGTCATTTCTCCCAGAAACCACTTTACCTTGCATTTATTTAGTGTTTGAAACTACTTGTTGAGTAAATAAGTGAATGAACTAATGACTGTAGAGTAGCATTAAAACTATTTTTTAGTTTGTATTTAAAAAAACAGTTTTTAATTTAAAAATACCATTTTTTTAATTTTTGAAAACACTTTTCTGTAACTATTTTTCAATGAATATAGGTAGTTTAATTGATTTTTTTAGCTTACAGGTTGTTTTTTTTTTTAATTTCCTTGTTTTTTGAGCAATGAGCAACACAATTTGGGAAATCTAAGAATTTGGGTCATTAAAATTTAGCTTGATTTGTGATTTTATTTTCAAAATTATCTTTATATTATAATAACTCCTCTTGCCAGAGAAAATCTGCCATATTTTTTTTCCCTTGTTTGTTGAGCAATGATCAACACAATTTGGGAAATCTCAAAATTTGGTTCATTAAAATTTAGTCTATCTGGCAGCTTTCATTTATTTTTTTATGTTAAAATAATGAACAAGGTGAAATGGTCTTCCTATCAGCTATATTGTACAATTGAGATGTAAGTAGAAGTCATTAATCCATTTTTTCTCATATAATATATAGTAAAAATATAAGAGTTCCAAACTTCTGTTTTTATAGTAAAGTTATTGTTTATTGTTTCAAAGGTAAAAGTAAAATGACCTTTCCCAATGAAAAATGTTTAGTTCTACAAGTACTAATATATGTTTCTCTATAAGAGTATTCTGTGGCTATTCACTCAGTGTAGAATCAGGTAGTTGCACACATACACTAAATAGCTTCTACCCCTTCAACAGCACTACATTTTGAGAGATTGCCGTGTAATCCAGGCATGAAGGTGGGAGCTCCCACCACCTCTGTCTAGAGTTTAATTTCTAACTATGACTCTTACTAGCTGTGTGACTTTGGGAAAGCATATGGATCTTCTAACCCTGGTTTCTGCAAGTATTGCATGTATATAATAAACAAAATTTACATGCTCATTGTGAAAACTGAATAAAGTAAAACTATTAAAACTGTTAGTAGTGTCTGTTATTATCTTAATGTAGAACATTTTCCATAAATTCATGAAAGCATTGCATATCTCAGATGTGCACATAGTAATTTTACAATTTTATAGATTACATATCATATGGATAATCCCTGTCTTTGATCTCTTGCCAAGCAACTTTTGAATAATGCTTTTGAATTTTCACAGAACTTCTCACATATATCAGTCTTGAGTTCATTATTTTAAATTTTTATTTGATGTTACCAATATTGTAGCCTTCAAATTATAGAGTTTGAGTTCTGAAATAAAAGTTCCCAGGTCCAAACCCTGGCTCTTCCATTTGCTCTGTGTAAGACCTGATTCAGAATTTGTAATCTGTATACCACACATTTTCCTTCTTGTAAATGGAACTAATACTTTATCAGCTGTTTTTCAAATGAAATGATGCATAGAAACAACTTATGCTTGGCATTATAGTAAACACTCAAGCTGAAAGAGGATTATAATTACTTAGCAAATCTCTGCAGTCTTTCTCCCTGTTTTAGTCTGACTTTTATGGATAACATTCTTACAGATACTTATGGATAGCTATTAATAAACTATTGAATATTCAGAATGGCATTGATTTTAATGACAATATTACCATCCACTAAAAATTTTAAATTAGGTGAATTCTTTGGGAAACTGATCATATTTTCAAAGTTTCATAATATGAAATATGAATCCAAAATAATGTGATTTTTAAAGCTTTATTTCTTTGGAATAGAGTAACCATAACTTCAAAAAGTATTATTTAGAAGTAAAGTCTTGTCAAATAACACAGAAAAGCAACACAGCATATGATCTATCAGGAAAAGAGATAAATGGATAACTCACTTATCCAGTAACTAAGAACTGAGTTTGTTACTCATAAAATAATTTTTCCAAAGATGAGTTGCTTCTGGCAGTTACTGCACTTGGGAGTACTAAGCCCTGATTTGTGTTTTTTAGGAGAATTTCAACCTCCTGAATGACTGCTACTAGCCATCAAGCTGTTGGATAGGATCCCTGCTTTGCCTGCTCCCATCATGGATATCCTTTAACTGAGTTATATCAAGATCAATTAAAAACACGATTCTGAATTTCTGACATTGAAGAGCAGACAAAAGTATGTGTCTGTCTGTATAAATGTGTGTGTGTATGTATGCACACATATGCACAATTATATGAATGTTTGGTCTAGAGGAAGAGGAAGATTAATGTCTGTTATGTGCTTTAGAATCTCTAGAGGGAATGACAGAAAACCCTGTGCAGCAACTAGGGAAAATAAATCTTCAGAGAAATTATCAGGACTAGTATGTAATTGACTTTTCTGTAAAAATGGAAGGCCATTCCTGGAGACATTATAATGTAGCAATAGAACCAAATCCACTGAAGAGAGGAGTGAAACAAGTTAGTTTAACAAAAACTACCATGTATTTGCAGAACACGAAATAATTATTAGGAAAAGGATGATTTTGATAGATGCAAATTTTTCTCTTACTTGTAATAACTTTTTGAATGTTGCTTACTCATCATGCAGATAATTTTTGCTCCTTTTATGAGATCAGAAATATCTTTGATGCAATTTCTTTTTGCAATTCAACCACCCAGAAATAATCATTATTGATAATTTTGTACTCATAGTGTAGTCTCATATATGTAATCCCAATTAGAATTAAAAATTTTAAGAATATATATTTCATAATTTAAAAAAGTATACACCAAATGTATAGATGTGCCATACTATTTTTCTTAGCAATTCTTTTTCCATATTATTTCTGAATATAAATAAATTATCTTTAGATAATTTTGAAAATTTTCAATAGAAGAGTTTTTAGTTTACACAAAACATTTCAGTTAGTAAAGAGAGCTCCATAAAATCAGCCATGTTTCCCTGTTATTAGCATCTTTTATTATGGTACATTTATTGTAACTAGTGAATCAATATTGTTAACATTATTAACTAAAGTATACATTATTTTCCTGTTTCTGTTCTAACATCCCATCCAAGACATCACATTATGTTTAGTCACCATGTTTCTTTAAGCCATCCTTCTCAAAATGTTGCTATTTTTGGTGACCTTGACGGTTTTGAGGAATCTTCATCAGATATTTTATAGGCTGTCCCTCAGCTGGGATGCCTGATGTTTTTCTTATGATTGGATTGAAGTTATATATTTTGGAGAGGAAATACAGAAGTAAAATGACATTTTCATCTCATAAAGTCAAAAGTATATTTTATCAGGGACTTCTCTTGAGAGCCACTACAGGGGGCATATGTTCCATCCCTAGTCGGCGATCTGAAATCCTGTGTGCCATAAGGCATGGTCAAGGAGAAAAAAGTATACGCTATCAACATGACTCATTGTCACTGATTTAGACCTTAAACACCTGGCTGAGATAGTGTTTGTCATGTTTATTCACTGTAAAATTCCTCTGACTGTACCCTGTTGCCCAAATTCCACCATGTATTCTTTGGATGAAATTCACTATTCAAAGCCTACACTTAAAGAGTGAGGAGTATTATTTCACCTCCATAAGACAGAATATTTACATAAATTATTTTGAATTCTGCAAAAGGGAACTGTCTCTTTTCCCTGATTTATTTATATATTCATTTATTCAAGTATATCAGTATAAACTCATTTATTTTCTACTTTGGACTATTGTCCAATATTACTTTATTTTATTGTTTAAATCGTCACATCTTTGGCCATTGAAAACTCTTTTAGTTGGTTTCTATGTTACTGTGACTTACTCTCATTATATAATTGTGATGATTTTTACAAAACATCTCTTTAGCTCATAGAACTACAATATACTCCATTCTCCAGACTTGTTTTAGAAATGGCAGAGGAACCAGAGATCAAATTGCCAATATCCACTGGATCATCGAAAAAGCAAGAGAGTTCCAGAAAAACATCTATTTCTGCTTTATTGACTATGCCAAAGCCTTTGACTGTGTGGGTCACAATAAACTGTAGAAAACTCTGAGAGAAATGGGAATATAGACCACCTGACCTGCCTCTTGAGAAACCTATATGCAGGTCAGGAAGCAACAGTTCAAACAGGACATGGAACAACAGACTGGTTCCAGATAGGGAGAGGAGTACATCACGGCTGTTTATAGTTACCCTGCTTATGTAATTTATATGCACAGTACATACTGAGAAACACTGGACTGGAATAAGCACAAGCTGGAATCAAGACTGCTGGGAGAAATATCAGTAACCTCAGATATGCAGATGACACCACCCTTATGGCAGAAAATGAAAAGGAACTGAAGAGCCTCTTGATGAAAGTGAAAGAGGAGAGTGAGAAAGTTGGCTTAAAACTCAACATTCAGAAAACTAAGATCATGGCATCTGGTCCTATCACTTCATGGGAAATAGATGGGGAAACAGTAGCTGACTTTATTTTTTGGGGCTCCAAAATCACTGCAGATGGTGACTGCAGCCATGAAATTAAGACACTTACTCCTTGGAAGGAAAGTTATGACCAACCTAGATAGCATATTAAAAAGCAGAGACACTACTTGTCAACAAAGGTCCATCTAGTCAAGGCTGTGGTTTTTGCAGTGGTCATGTATGAATGTGAGGTTTGGACTAGAAAGAAAGCTGAGCACCGAAGCATTGATGCTTTTGAACTGAGGTGTTGGAGAAGACTCTTGAGAGTCCCTTGGACTGCAAGGAGATCCAACCAGTCCATCCTAAAGGAGATCAGTCCTGGGTGTTCATTGGAGGGACTGATGCTGAAGCTGAAACTCTAATACTTTGGCCACCTGATGTGGAGAGCTGATTCGTTTGAAAAGACCCTGATGCTGGGAAAGATTGAGGGCAGAAGGTGAAGGGGATAACAGAGGATGAGATGGTTGGATGGCATCATTGACTCAATGAACATGGGTTTGTATGAACTCCGGGAGTTGGTGATGGACAGGGAGGCCTGGAATGCTGCAGTTCATGGGGTTGCAAAGAGTCAAACACTACTGAGTGACTGAACTGAACTGAACCAGACTTATTTTGCATATTTCCTATGCTGGTCAGTTATTTTAGAAATTCTGCTTCCTTTCACTGGAGAGTGAAATGAGAAACCAAGAACTGAGTACTAGGCATGCTTATCACTAACTACGGAGATGGTATTGCTGCTAGGCCTTTTCACCTCCCAAAGCAAGGAAATAATATGTATACATAGTATATATACACATCCATAAACATATCTATACATAACCACCAGCATCTATAGTAAATAAAACATGAACTCTTATCAATGTCTCCAACACTAATCTATTACCACATGGATCACTGTAACCTCCTCCCTTGCTAATCTCTGAACTCTCACTCCAATGATGAAAAGCCCGACCCTCATCATCTACCATCTGTTTACTTAATAGTTCAATCCCAGTACACTTATTGTTAGCTCTTACCTCCCTGGGAAAAAACTTTAACAATTATAGGACAGAGCATTTGTGTAGTTCTTCTTACCTTTAGTCTTACAGATTTCACTCATTTCCAAAGTTTCCTAAATCAACAATTTCCGCCCCCAACCCCCACCCCCACCCCATTCAGTGAGACTCTTTCATACATTTGTTATATAACAGGAAAGTTTTGTTATACTTTATATCGCATCCTGGGATCCTTGAAACTACTAAATATTTACTTATTCACATAATAATATATATAATATAAATATTTATAATATAATATAGCATTTTATAGAATAGATAGTTGTTTATACAACTTGAGTACATTTAGGTTTCCTCTTTGTGTTGTAGGGCCTATGGGTATTAATAAATACATAGTCTCATATACTGACAATTTAAATACTAAACATAATAGTTTTACTACTCAAAAAATTTCCTGCTTTAGCCATTTAATCCTTCCTAACTTCCAGCTGAAGTTGTATACACACATACACACACACACACACATACTGTTATTTGTAGACTTTAAGATGATAGCTATTGACAAATAATAAGGCCAAGAAAGTTGTAAAAACTGTGACTCTGAGGTAATGATATTTCCCATAGAGATTTCAGGAAGGTATTTTCAAGATACATGTCTAGCATGCTGGCACTTAACATAGAACTTGCTGAGAAAAAGTATCCTGAACTTCATTTAACTAGCTTACCCCAAACTCCAACATGGTAGGGAAATTGAGATTCTATTTAAAGTTTATCCCTGGGTAACACTGGAATTGCCCCCATGAGTCTCCTCCATTGTGTTGTTACATTTCATCAGTAAAAGTATAAATTGATTCATTGTGTCCGACCCTTTGAACTTGTGACCTTGTGAACTTGTGACCTTGTGAACTATACAGTCCATGGAATGCTCCAGGCCAGCATACTGGAGTGGGTAGCCTTTCTCTTCTCCAGGGAAGACCCTTCAGCAGCTAAGATCTAACTATAGGGGCATAAGCTCAAAAATGTCTCCCTACTTTAAAGCCTCAGAAAGAATGTTTCCATAGCAT
Source organism: Nanger dama (assembly GCA_917880005.1). Lineage (NCBI taxonomy): Eukaryota > Metazoa > Chordata > Mammalia > Artiodactyla > Bovidae > Nanger > Nanger dama. The sequence goes on along the minus strand of CAKJTW010000025.1, from coordinate 18,450,013 downwards.
AGGAAACATGGAAATAAACAAACATTAGACTGAGTTAATAGCCATGGCCTAATCAAATATAATAAAGAATGAAGGCCAATTATGAGGAATTCATCAGACAATGCAAGAAGCATATTATTTCAAATAAATGTTCTCTAGGAACTTGGTATGCCCATGAAATGATATCCTTTTGTCACTATTCAAATTCCTTCTTCACAAGTCATACTTCTCAAATAAAATGGTAGTATTCGATAACAGGTTGTTTGAGAGGGTATTGACAAAACAGTTGAATTACAAGATTGAGCATGATTGAGGGAAAGAATAGTGTTATATCTAGACACTGGTGACAGTCAGGAGTGATTACCATCCAACATCTGAAATTCAAGGGGAGAAAGTAGTTATTAAAACTCATAGAAACAGCTGAACAGAGAGGGCAACCCAATAAGAGCCGTGGACTTTGGGAGAGGAATACTGCCAACCAATACAAAACTGAACTGAAGGATAATGAAGGAGCCAAGAGTAACTGTTTCATCTTTACTTTTCTTCTTCCCCCTGATGTTCTGTCAATGTCTCTGCTTGCTTGCATCTAATTGAAAGCAATAAGTCAAGGAGAGTTGGTTAAAGTAATGCAAGGGTATTAGCTTCTCTAGGCACAGAGCAGAGTGGGAAAAGGTTGAGAAGGTAAAAGTGATTCCTCTCACTTCAAAAGAGAAGCTTGAGTTTAGGCTGCCAGACCCAGACTGCAGTCCAACATGTTAAGTCTAGGAATTAATCAGAATAGCTTTGCAGAGAGTAAAATGAGGAGCTGGAATTTATCTAAAAGCACATACAAAGAAGTCCAAAATACAAAACTGAGCAGACAGTGCAGTAAAAGCAATCCTTAGAAGTGTTGACAGAAATGTAGATTCTACCGAGATGCTATAGGAAATTAGTGTCATCCCACAGAAGAGGGAGAGATCTGAGTGGGGCAAACCCATGTAATCTCTTCCTGGATAGTCTGGCATACACAACTGTTTTCAAGTCATGAGGGAAACCCAGTTGGCATAAGAAAATGTTTAAAAATTAATTTACATTGCCCATCTGGGTGCAATAAAATGAATTCAATCATATAGTGCTGGAAGCAGTGAAAATTGTTAGTACCCTCTGGGAAACAATATGTAACAAGAGCCCTAAAACGTTCCATACTCCTTGAATGAAAATACTAAGTTTTATTGGATATTTCTTCATATTTATTTTCAATAAAAATGTATTTAGTAAATAACACTGCTGAAAACATGGGCTTCCTTAGTTTCTCAGACAGTAAAGAATCTACCTGCAATTGGGGAAACAGGTTCAATCCCTGTGTTGGGAAGATCCCCTGGAGAAGGGAATGGCAACCCATTCCAGTATTGTTTGGACAATTCCACGAACAGAGGAGCCTGGTGGGTTACAGTTCATGGGATCACAAAGAATCAGACACAACTGAGCAACTGACCACAAACACATGCACACTGTTGAAAACACCTCACTGTGAATTTAGGGAAAAAGATGTGTAATATCTTCCCCTGCAGCTGTGTCAGACTGGGATTATACTGGCTGTACTGTCTAGCAGGACTGAAAGGGGAAGAGAGGTGTATATGGCATATATTCCAGATTGCATCTGTGAAAAAAAGCTAATGTTATGGGTAAAGACTGGATGATATTATCCCCAAAAGTTTGCCAAACAAAGGAGCCTCAAGAATTATGTGGGGAGTTGAGATATTGAGCCAAGGGTTTGGAATAGTTGGGAAAGACACAAATAAAGAGGACTGTATCTAATGGAAAAAGGGGTAGTATTATTTTTAAAATAACGGAAGCAACAATTGTTTCCTATAGATGACATGCCATGATGCTGGGAGGGTGGAGAAAGATGTGAGAAAGAAAGAAGCACTTAACTGATAGGATCCAGGGACCTGGGATAGAGACCACTGAGTCTATCAACAAGTGCTGGAGGATTTGTAGCACTACATCAACTTCATAAGAGATTTTAACAGTGAATATGGGCCTGCCTAGGGCCCGGGGTTCTTGTGACAAAGAGTCAGTGTGGGATCTGATAGCTGAAGCCTTATATAGCCAAAATTCACAGGTAGTAGAGCATAAGGTAAATAAGCTGCTTTAACTTAATTTTGTAATAACCCACTTTAGAGAACAGAAAGCACCTACACTAACCCCTTGAGGGACGATGGTCAGGAGGAAACACCATAAGACAGAGGTGATTATTTTTACCCCCAAAAGGCAGTGGCAGATCAGGCCAGGAGCTATGCATTCTCTTAATTTGACAGGCAACAGAGTATAGTAAGAAAGTACAAGGATTTTGGAAACAGAACAAATGTGATCTTAAATCTCAACCATATTACCTTGGACAAGTCTCTCAATTTTTATGAGCCTTTTTTTATAACAATAAAAAATTATTGTGAGTGTTGTGAGAAGCTCATGAGTGAGTGCGTGCTCAGTCACTCAGTCATATCTAACTGTGCAACACTATGGACTGTAGCCCACCAGTCTCCTTTGCCATGGGATTTCCAGGCAAGAATACTGAAGTGGGTTGCCATTTCCTCCTCTAGGGATCTTCCCAACCCAGAGTCTGAACTCAGATCTCTATGTCTCCTGGATTGGCAGGCAGATTTTTAATCACTGAGCCAACTGGGAAGCTGAAGCTCATCTTGTTATGTATATCAATTTATACACTTCTAATGGCAACCACTCTAGTATTCATGCCTGGAAAATCCCATGGAACAAGAAGCTTGGTAGGCTACAGTCCATGGGGTCGCAAAAAAGTCGGACATGACTGAGTGACTTCACTTTCACTTTCACATTTGTGCCAGCTAGCTAATTTAACTCTTCAAACTTTGATATGAGCACCAGCTCTGAGTCACTTTGGAGTTAGTCATTACCTATTCTACCTTGCCATGAAATTAAAAGATGCTTACTTCTTGGAAGGAAAGTTATGACCAACCTAGATAGCATATTAAAAAGTGGAGACATTACTTTATCAACAAAGGTCCATCTAGTCAAGGCTATGGTTTTTCCAGTAGTCATGTATAGATGTCAGATTTGTACTAGAAAGAAAGCTTAGCACCGAAGCACTGATGCTTTTGAACTGTGGTGTTGGATAAGATTCTTGAGATTCCCTTGGACTGCAAGGAGTTCCAACCAGTCCATCCTAAAGGAGATCAGTCCTGGGTGTTCATTGGAAAGACTGATGTTGAAGATGAAACTCCAATATTTTGGCCACCTGATGTAGAGAGCTGACTCATTTGAAAAGACCCTGATGCTGGGAAAGATAGAGAGCAGGAAAAGAAGGGGACAACAGAGGATGAGATGGTTGGATGGCATCACTAACTCAATGGACATGGGTTTGGGTAAACTCTGGCAGTTGATGATAGGGAGGGAGGCCTGATGTGCTGCGGTTCATGGGATCGCAAAGAGTTGGCACGACTGAGCAACTGAACTGAAACTGAACTGAACTGAACCTTACTATTATTTACAAAGTAAGTTTTTCCTTTTATGAGAAAATCCATGCATTGACTCAGAATTAGGAAAACTATACAAATTTTGTCTGTTTATACTTGTCTAGAAATAAGGACACTGATAATTTTATTAGTCTTTTGACAAATATCAAACTCCAATCTTGAGGGTGATGGACACAATGGAAACTCACCATAGTAATTAAGAGAAAATAATGGAATTTAACTTTTGCTCAGAATTTTGTTGTAATGCATACATAAAGAAAGAAGGGTATAAATAGAATCTAAAATGTACCGAAAAGAAGCCTGAGGCTTGTTGTTAAATTGCAGGGATAAAACTTTCAAAACATTTCACATTACCTCGTAGAAGGTCATATTATAGATTTAACAGATACTACCTTTCATCTTTAAAGAATCATGATTATAAGAAAGACAGATTTTTTTCTTTACCACATTAGTGGTAAAACCTGTGAAATCCAGTAAACTCTGGAATTATTTGACAGAAATGTACAAATGCTTGCTTCTTTGTTGTGATAAATACATCAGGTTGATGCAAGATATTAACATTAGAAGAAACCAGGTAAAGAGCATATAGTAACTCTTTGTACTATCAGTCTAAATTATCTTTACGCATAAAACTATTCTAAACTGAGCAATTTATTTTTTAAATGGTAGTTTTAACTTACCACTGAGCATATCTATGAAACTCAGAATCCAAGTTTTATAACAGTGCTGAAAGCTCAGACTATTACCAATCTATTATTAGAACTTTAGACAAAAATCTTCTATGTATAAAATTTAAGTCAGAAACATATTAGGAAGCAAGTTCTGAATTTTGTCACAAGGTAAAGAGGATTGTGACTTAAGGTCTGTACTCTGAACAAACCAGAAATCTGAGTAGTCACTTTTTAAATTTCCAGAAACCTTCTGATGTGACAAAAATGCTATTTCACAAGCCTTTCTCTGGTTCCTCAGATAGTAAAGAATCTGCTTGCAATACAGGAGACCAAGGTTTGATGCCTGGATTGGGACGATCCCCTGGAGAAGAGAATGGCAACTCACTTTAGTATTCTTGCCTGGAGAATTCCATGAACAGAGGAACCTGGAGGGCTACAGTCCATGGAGTTGCAGAGTCAGACACAACTGAGCAGCGAACACTTTCACTTTCTTCCATTAATGTGTCTCTTCTTGTTACCTATTCTGGTTCTACAATTCACAATCATACAGCAGAATCAAATTTAAAATTTGTATCAAGAAAAATAAGGGAGAATACAAACAGATATTATATTAATAATATTATGGGAGAATATTATACTCAGTTCTCTTCTGGATTTGAGAAATCACAAAAGAAAATTTTAAAGGAAAATATATCCTTCCAAAATCATGTACCAGAAGAAGTGAGTGGAAAAAACACTACTGAAAAAGCTATCCAAGATAAAGATAGTATTCTCAGAGTGCTTAGTCGTTAAGACATAAACTTTCTAGGAAAATTCACTAAATAAATTGTTTTATTTTTAGTCCTGAGCACATAAAACGTTACATAATCTTATCCAATTTGTAAAAGTTTTCCAAATTTCAGCTTTTGAAGAATAAAGTGCTCTTCTAAATTAGGATCTCTACAACATAATTCCTCACAAATTCCTCATTTATTTTAATAAAACATGGTTCCACAGTTCAGTTCAGTCACTCAGTCGTGTCTTTGTGACCCCATGAATCGCAGCACGCCAGGCCTCCCTGTCCATCATCAGCTCCTGGAGTTCACTCAGATTCACATCCATCAAGTCAGTGATGCCATCCAGCCATCTCAGTCTCTGTTGTCCCCTTTTCCTCCTGCCTCCAATCCCTCGCAGCATCAAAGTCTATTCCAATGAGTGAACTCTTCGCATGAGGTGGCCATAGTACAGGAGTTTCAGCTTTAGCATCATTCCCTCCAAAGAAATCCCAGGGTTGATCTCTTTCAGAATGGACTGGTTGGATCTCCTTGCAGTCCAAGGGACTCTCAAGAGTCTTCTCCAACACCACAGTTTAAAAGCATCAATTCTTCATCGCTCAGCTTTCTTCACAGTCCAATTCTCACACTCATACGTGACCACAGGAAAAACCATAGCCTTGACTAGATGAACCTTAGTCGGCAAAGTAATGTCTCTGCTTTTGAATATGCTATCTAGGTTGATCATAGCTTTCCTTCCAAGGAGTAAGTGTCTTTTTAATTTCATGGCTGCAGTCACCATCTGCAGTGATTTTGGAGCCCCCAAAAATAAAGTCTGACACTGTTTTCACTGTTTCCCCATCTATTTCCCATGAAGTGATGGGACCAGATGCCATGATCTTCATTTTCTGAATGTTGAGCTTTAAGCCAACTTTTTCACTCTACTCTTTCACTTTCATCAAGAGGCTTTTGAGTTCCTCTTCACTTTCTGCCATAAGGGTGGTGTCATCTGCATATCTGAGGTTATTGATATTTCTCCCAGCAATCTTAATTCTTGATTCCAGCTTGTGTTTCTTCCAGTCCAGCATTTCTCATGATGTACTCTGCATAGAAGTTAAATAAGCAGGGTGACAACATACAGCCTTGATGTACTCCTTTTCCTATTTGGAACCAGTCTGTTGTTCCATGTCCAGTTCTAACTGTTGCTTTCTGACCTGTTACTCTCTAGTAATTCTCACTTTTCACCAGATTTTTAAAGGTGAATATTTAAATAGCTGAGCCAATAATTTGTTGTCTTTCACATATAACATTTTAAAATCCTTAGGTAAAGAATTATGCATTTTATCCTTTTTCTAATAACATCTAGATTTTTTAAAAAGAAGAATCATCAGTGGTCCTATATTGATAACAGGCAAGTTTTAGAAAAGGGCAAAGAGTTGACAATTATTAAGTATATACTGCATATACTTCATTTTATCAAATTTCTCATTTAATTTTTTTAGTGAACCATGAAATTGATGACAGGATAAAGTATCTGAGAAGCTAAGTAACTGGCAGGATGCAAAATTACTAATTGATTGATATGGAATTCAAACAAGCTTCTCTGACCCCAAAGACAGTCCTCATAAGCATCACAATACTCATTGTCTCAGATATTGCTAGTTGTATATGTTCAGTTGAGTAGCATTTTCTATTCTCTCCCATGGCAATATTTACTAGAAATGTGTAAACACATTGGAAGTTATTCCAAGATGAGCAATATAAATGTTGAAGGCAGACTGAAAAGCAGTCAGTGAGAGAAATGAAAGAGTCTGCACTTGCAGCCATCTGACATTAAGGGAGGAACTGGAAATCTATGAAAAAAAAAATCTTTGCAATGGGAAGTAGCATGATAAATGAATTGCTTAGCAGATTATATTAATATTATAATGGGAAAAGTTTCATGACTAACTTTTGGAGAAAATAACTCAAGTATGGGTGCCTTTTGAATTGTTTATTCTGAAATTTTTTTTTTTGTTGCATCTTCATTATCAAAGTAGTGAATTTATTCATAATAGAATATTCAAAAGATATTTTAATAGAATCAAATATAAAGTAAAATATATTGCTGTTTCAACGATTCAAGAATAATCACCACTAGTGTTGGGTATATATCCTTCAATTTTGTTGTACACACATGCATACATGCTAAGGTGCTTCAGTTGTTTCTGACTCTTTGCAACCCTATGGACATAACCGTCAGACTCCTCTGTCCATGGGAATCTCCAAGCGAGAATACTGGAGTGAGTTGCTATGCACTCCTCCAGGGGATCTCTGCAATCCAGGGACTGAGCAGGTGGGTTCTTTACCAGTAGTGTCACCTGGGAAGCCCATACATGTTATGTATGTATGTGTGTGTGTGTATGATATATATATATATATATATATATATAAATGAATACACCCATATTAGTATTATATGATATGCATACAATTTTTTCAAGATTTTAGACTTCCTTTCTTCAGAAATAATTTAGAGTATCTTGTGATTTCAATATATAATGTGATTCTTTTAAATATTTGAGACTAGAAGAATTCTTTCTAGTGTTTTCATTTTAAGAATTTTAAAGCTACAGAAAAATTCCTAGAGGACAAGGAATATCTATATATTCTCAGGTGCACAGTTGTTATCATCTTACCATGTCAGCTTCATCTCTCATCTCCCTCACATCTCTCTTTCTCTCCCTCTCTTTCTTTCTCTAAATATATATGTGTAGACACCTACATTTATATGTGCATATGAGAGTCAGTTTGTAGACAGTGTGACACTTTACCTCTAAACACTTCAGAATAAGGATGTTCTTTCCTGTACATAATCATACAAATATACACACTGAGGCAATTCAACATCAATATAATACAAATAGCTAAATTACAGCCCACATTAAAATTATTCGGCTTGTTCCAATAATATCCTTTATTGTGTTTGGTTTGTTTGTCTTGATCCAGGATCCAATAGGATTATGGATTGCATTTAGTTGTCATGGCTCTTTCATCTTCTATAAATCAAAGGAAGAAAGAAAAGTTCCCAACCCACTGTCTTTTGTACTGCTGAAATAATTTATTCACACAGGCCAGTTGTCTAGTGGAATTTCTGTTAATTTGGATTCTGTTAATGATTAGATTGATTGAACTTTTTTTTTCCTTTAGAATACAATATAGTGATGCCTTCCGTTTTCTATGTAACATATCAGAGAATATAGGAAGTCAAACTGACAGGTTAGACTCTCTTTCATTAATGTTGAGAGTGCTCACTTTGTGAGAGTGATGTCCACCAGATTTCACCATGGGAAAAGGAATCACTTTTTCTTTGTGATTAACAACCATTCTTTGAGATAATTTTGTCAGACTATATGAATAACTTATTTTTTATCATTATCACAATGGTTTTATCATCCACTGATAATTCTTATCTGACTCATATATTACAGTCATTTTATAATTTTTATTGGGTCTTCTCAGGTAGCACTAGTGGTAAAGAACCCACCTGCCTATGCAGGAGACAAAAGTGACAGGTTCTATCCCTGGGCCAGGAAGATTCCCTGGAGGAGGAAATGGCAACCCATCCCAGTATTCTTGCCTGGAGAACCCCATAGACAGAGGAGCCTGGCAAGCTATAGTCCATAGGGTTGCAAAGCATTGGACACAACTGAGGTGACTTCACTCACACACAAAAACATGCGCGCGCACACACACACACACACACACACATTTTACCTTTCTCACAATGCTTTTATCATCCATTGGTAATTCTTGTCTGACTCAAGTATTATGGTCATGTATAATTTTGATTTTTTTAATTATTGTAACTCTTTTAGAATTGATTCATCATTTCTGTGCAAAGAGATTTAACACACTTGCATTTCATTGTTCTATATTCCTTTGGTCAATGTATTATAATCCAGTTCTGACATGAATTATTATTTTCAAAATTGCCCAAATTTTGCAGAAAGAACTCTCCAAGCTGTTCTAAGTCCTTTTGACATGTTTCCATCAGTTTTTAGTTTTTGCTTTTGTATGGTTGATTTAATTTGGTGGTGAGGTGGGCGGGGGTGCTTCACAACTTCCTTTATTTCTAGTACAAACAAATATTCCAGGCAACCTTTACTTTACCTGAATCTATTTTTTATCATTTTCCCAAAGACCCCTGATTACTTTGATCTAATCAGTTCAGTGCAGTTGCTCAGTCTGTGTCCAACTCTTTGCAACCTCATGGACTGCAGCACACCAGGCTTCCTGGTCCATCACCAACTCCTAGAGCTTGCTCAAACTCATGTCCATTGAGTTGGTGATGCCATCAAACCACCTCATCTTCAATTGTCCCCTTCTCCTTCAGCCTTCAGTCTTTCCAAGCATCAGGTTCTTTTCTAATGAGTCAGCTCTTTGCATCAAATGACTGAAATATTGGAGTTTCATTATCATTATTTCCAATGAATATTCAGGACTGATTTCCTTTAGGACTGACTGGTTTGCTCTCCCTGCTGTACAAAGGACTCTCAAGAGTGTTCTCCAACACCACAGTTCAAAAGCTTCAGTTATCTGGTGCTCTGCTTTCTTTATGGTCCAACTCTCATATACATACATTACTAGTGGAAAAACCATAGCTTTGACCAGATGGACATTTGTCAGCAAAGTAATGTCTCTTCTTTTTAATATGCTATCTGGGTTGGTCATAGATCTTCTACCAAGGAGCAACATCTTTTAATTTCATGGCTGCAGTCACCATCTGCAGTTATTTTGGAGCCCAGAAAAATAGTCTGTCACTGTTTCCATTGTTTCTACATCTATTTGCCATGAAGTGATGGGACTGAATGTCATGATCTTAATTTTTTTATTGTTGAGTTTTAAGCCAGCTTTTCACTCTCCTCTTTCACTTTTCTTCAAGAGGCTCTTTGCTTTCTGTCATAAGCCTGGTTTCATCTGCATATCTGACGTTATTGATATTTTTCCTGGAAATCTTGATTCTAGCTTGTGCTTCACGCAGTCTGGCATTTTGCATGATATACTCCACATATAAGTTAAATAAGCAGGGTGACAATATACAGCCTTCACATACTCCTTCGGATTTAATTGGTGGCTCAGAGGTTAAAGCGTCTGCCTGCAATGTGAGAGACCTGGGTTCAGTCCCTGGGTTGGGAAGATCCCCTGGAGAAGGAAATGGCAATCCACTCCAATATTCTTGCCTGGAGAATCCCATGGACAGAGGAGCCTTGTGGACTACAGTCCACGGGGTCATAAAGAATCGGACACGACTGAGTGACTTCGCTTCACTTTGATGCTGCTTGTTAGGTGAATGCAGCACTTCTGCTACTGTGTCAGTAGGCAGTAGTTTGAGTCCATACTGATTCCTCTCATTTCAGTCTGGGAGCATAGACTTATCCCTGTCATTTTTATATTTTCAGATGGATTCACTCTTCTCCCACAATAAGGTTTGTTTCTAACAACATCAATATAGTCACTCATTTGTTTTTTCTCTCTGTGATAGAGAGAGAGGGAGATGAAATATATCATAGAAACACAAATGTAGCAGAGGTAGATTATATATCTTTATATATAATAAAATATATATGCACCATATACATGCGTATATAGTGTTATCATCATTTTACATATATATGTATCAATTACTATAGCAATACTACTATCAACAAAAATATCTCCAAAGTATCACGACATTTTTGCATTTTTTTAACCTTATGGTTAATTGTGTTAAAGCAGATTAACATGGCTTCCTAGGTGGCACTAGTGGTAAAGAACACCCCAGCCAATTCAGGAGATGTAAGAGAGGGGAGTCTGATCCCTGAGTCAGAAAAATCCCCTGGAGAAGGACATGGCAACCCACTCAAGTCTTCTTGCCTGGAGAATCCCATGAACAAAGGCGTCTTGCAGGCTACAGTCCATAGGGTCACACAGACTGGGACACAACTGAAGCGACTTGGCACACATGCAGGTTAACATGGCTCAAAACTAAAGTTGTGCAGAGATACAATGCTGATGTGTAGCTATTTTTAAAACTTGACTAAATAACATACAATATTAATGACTGACTCATTTTCACACACTTTTCCCCCTAAGTTTATCACTTTAAAACTGAAATAGGTACCCCATTACCATTTACAAATGTGTTTTTCAATTCTTATTTTACTATTTTTTTCCAAAAGATTTGAGTCAGTATTATCAAGTATATGATTCTGTGATTATTTTACTCTGAGTTTTAATTTCAATTTTCTTCCTTTTTTAAAAAAAAATTATTTAATTGGAGGTTAATTACTTTACAATATTGTGGTGTTTTTTGCCATACATTCACATGAATCAGCCATGGATGTACATGTGTTCCCTATCCTGACCTTCCCTCCCACCTCCCTCCTCATCCCATCCCTCAGGGTTATCCCAGTGCACCAGCCCTGAGCACTCTGTCTCATGCATCAAACCTGGACTGGCCATCTATTTCACATATGATAATATACATGTTTCAGTGCTATTCTCTCAAATCATCCCACTCTTAATTTCTCCCACAGACTCTAAAAGTCTGTTCTTTACATCTGTGTCTCTTTTGCTGGCTCACATATAGGGTCATTGTTACCATCTTTCTAAATTCCATATATATGCATTAATATACTATATTGGTGTTTTTCTTTCTGACTTGCTTCACTCTGTATAATAGGCTCCAGTTTCAACCATCTCATTAAAACTGATTCAAATGCATTATTTTTAATAGCTGAGTAATATTCCACTGTGTATATGTACCACAGCTTTCTCATCCACTCATCTGCCAATGGACATCTAGGTAGCTTCGATATCCTGGCTATAGTAAACAGTGTTGTGATGAACATTGGAATACATGTGTCTCTTTCAGTTCTGGTTTCCTCAGTGTGTATGCCCAGCAGTGGGATTTCTGAATCGAATGGCAGTACTATTTTCAGTTTTCTAAAGAATCTTCACACTGTTCTCCATAGTGGCTGTACTAGTTTGCATTCCCACCGACAGGGTAAGAGGATTCCTTTTTTCTCTGCACCCTCTCCGGCATTTATTGTTGGTAGACTTTTTAAGTCAGACACAACTGAGCGACTTCATTTTCACTTTTCACTTTCATGTGTTGGAGAAGAAAATGGCAACCCACTCCAGTGTTCTTGTCTGTAGAATCCCGGGGACAGCAGTGCCTGGTAGGCTGCCATCTCTGGGGTCACACAGAGTCAGACACGACTGAAGTGTCTTAGCAGCAGCAGCAACCACAGCAGACTTTTTAATAGCAGCCATTCTGACCAGCATTAGATGGTATCTCATTGTGGTTTTGATTTTCATTTCTCTATTCATGAGTGATGTTGAGCATCTTTCCATGTGCTTGTTAACCATCTGTATGTCTTCTTTGGAGAAATGTCTGTTTAGTTCTTTGGCCCATATTTTTTATTGCATTGCTTATTTTTCTGGAATTGAGCTGCAAGAGCTGCTTATATATTTTTGAGATTAATTCTTTGTCAGTTGCTTCATTTGCTGTTATTTTTCCCATTCTGAAGACTATCTTTTCACCTTGCTTATAGTTTCCTTCATTGTGCAAAAGCTTGTAAGCTTAATAGGTCCCATTTGTTTATTTTTGCTTTTATTTCCATTATTCTGGGAAGTGGGTCATAGAGGATCCTGCTATGATTTACATCAGAGAGTGTTTTTAATGTGTTTTCCTCTAGGAGTTTTACAGTTTCTGGCCTTATATTTAGCTCTTTAATCTATTTTGAGTTTATTTTTGTGTATGGTGTTAGAAAGTGTTCTAGTTTCATTCTTTTACAAGTGGTTGACCAGTTTTCTCAGCACCACTTGTTAAAAAGATCATCTTTTCTCCACTGTATATTCTTGCCTCCTTTGTCAAAGATACTGTGTCCATAGGTGCATGGATTTATCTCTGGGATTTCTTTTTTGTTCCATTGATCTATGTTTCTGTTTTTGTGCCAGTACAATACTGTCTTGATGACTGTTGTTTTGTAGTATAGCCTGAGGTCAGGCAGGTTGATTCAGTTCCATTCTTCTTCTCAAGATTGTTTTGGCTATTTGAAGTTTTTTGTATTTCCATACAAATTATAAAATTATTTGTTCAAATTATCTGAAAAATACTGTTGGTAGCTTGATAGGGATTGCATAATCTATAGATGGCTTTGGGTAGTATACTCATTTTCACTATATTGATTCTTCTGATTCATGAACATGGTATATTTCTCCATCTATTAGTGTCATCTTTGATTTCTTTCATCAGTATTTTATAGTTTTCTATATATATAGGTCTTTTGTTTCTTTAGGTAGATTTATTCCCAAGTATTTTATTATTTTCATTGAAATGGTGAATGGAATTGCTTCTTTAATTTCTCTTTCTGTTTTCTTATTGTTAGTGTATAGGAATGCAAGGGACTTCTGTGTGTTAATTTTAATATCCTGCACCTTTACTATATTCATTGATTAGTTCTAGTAATTTTCTGGTGAAGTCTTTAGGGTTTTCTGTGTAGAGGATCATGTCATCTGCAAACAGTGAGAGTTATACTTCTTTTCCAATTTGGATTCCTTGTATTTCTTTTTCTGCTCTGATTGCTGTGTCTAAAACTTTCAAAACTACATTGAATAGTAGTGGTGAGAGTGGGTATTCCTGTCTTGTTCTTGACTTTAGGGGAAATGCTTTCAGTTTTTCACAATTGAAGAGAATATTTGCTGTGAGTTTATTAAATATGGCTTTTTTTTATGTTGAGGTATGTTGCTTCTGTGCCTGCTTCCCGGAAGGTTTTTTGTTTGGTTTGGTTTGGTTTTTTATCATAAATCAGTGTTGAATTTTGTCAATGGCTTTCTCTGCATTTATTGAGATAATCTTATGGTTTTTATCTTTCAATTTGTTAATATGGTGTATCACATTAATTGATTTGCAAATATTGAAGAATCCTTTTCATACTGTTCATGGGGTTCTCAAGGCAAGAACACTGAAGTGTTTCACCATTCCCTTATTCAATGGACCACATTCAGTCAGACCTCTCCACCATGACCAAAGCCTTTGACTGTGTACATTACAATAAACTGAAAAATTCTGAAACAGATGGGCATACCAGACCACCTGACCTGTCTCTTGAAAAACTTATATGCAAGTCAGAAAGCAACAGTTATAATGACATGGGACAACAGACTGGTTCCAAATAGGAAAAAGAGTACATCAAGGCTGTATACTGTCACCCTGCTTATTTAACTTCTATGCAGAGTACATCATGAGAAATGCTGGGCTGGAGGAAGCACAAGCTGGAATCAAGATTGCTGGGACAAATATCAATAACCTCAGATATGCAGATGACAACATCCTTATGGAAAAAGTGAGGAAGAACTAAAGAGCCTCTTGATGAAAGTGAAAGAGGAGAGTGAAAATTTGCCTTAAAGTTCAACATTGAGAAAATTAAGATCAAAGTATCTGGTCCCATCACTTCATGGCAGATAGACGGGGAAACAGTGGCTGATTTTATTTTTCTGGTCTTCAAAATCACTTCGGATGGTGATTGCAGCCATGAAGTTAAGAGACACTCCTTGGAAGGAAAGTTATGAACAATTTAAATGGCATGTTAACAATCAGAGACATTAGTTTGTCAACAAAGGTCTATCTAGTCAAGGCTATGTTTTTCCAGTGGCCTTGTATGAATGTGAGAGTTGGACTATGAAGACAGCTGAGCACCGAAGAATCGATGCTTTTAAACTGGTGTTGGAGAAGACTCTTGAGAATTCCTTGGACTGCAAGGAGATCCAACCAGTCCATCCTAAAGGAGATCAGGCCTGGGTATTCACTGGAGGGACTGATGTTGAAGCTGAAACTCCAATACTTTGGCCACCTCATGCGAAGAGTTTACTCACTGGAAAAGACCCTGTTGCTGGGAAAGATTGAGGGCAGGAGGAGAAGGGGACAACAGAGGATGAGATGGTTGGAGGGCATCATCAACTCAATGGACATGGGTTTGGGTGGACTCTGGGAGTTGGTGATGGATAGGGAGGCCTGGCATGCTGTGGTTCATGGGGTCGCAAACAGTTGGACATGACTGAGTGACTGTACTGAACTGAACTGAACTGAACAAAAGAATCCTTGCAGCCCTGGGATAAAGCCCACTTGGTCATGATGTGTGATCTATTTAATATGTTGTTGGATTCTGTTTGCTAGAATCTTATTAAGGATTTCTGCATTGGTGTTCACCAGTGATATTGGACTGTAGTTTTCTTTTTTTTGTGGCATTTTTGTCTGGTTTTGGTATTAAGGTGATGGTGGCCTAATAAATGAGTTTGGAAGTTTACCTTCGTCTTCAATTTTCTGGGCTTCCTTGGTGGCTCAGAGGTTAAAGCATCTGCTTGGAATGCAGGAGATCTGGGCTCGATCCCTGGGTCAGGAAGATCCCCTGGAGAAGGAAATGGTAACCCACTCCAGTACTCTTGCCTGGAGAATCCCATGGAGTGAGGAGCCTGATAGGCTACAGTCCATGGGGTTGCAAAGAGTCAGACACGACTGAGCGACTTCCCTTCCTTCACTTCCCTTCAATTTTCTGAAAGAGTTTGAGTAGGATAGGTGTTAGCTCTTCTCTAAATTTTTGGTAAAATTCATCTGTGAAGCCATCTGGTCCTGGGCTTTTGTTTGTTGGAAGATTTCTGATAACAGTTTCAATTTCTGTGCTTGTGATGGATCTGTTAAGACTGTCTATTTCTTCCTGGTTCAGTTCTGGAAAGTTGTACTTTTCTAATAATTTGTCCATTTCTTCCAAGTTGTCCATTTTATTGGCATATAGTTGCTGATAGTAGTCTCGTGTTCCTTTGTATTTCTGTGTTGTCTGTTGTGATTTCTACATTTTCATTTCTAATTTTGTTGATTGGATTCTTCTCCTTTTTTTCTTGATGAGTCTGGCTAATGGTTTGTCTATTTTATTTATTTTCTCAAAGAACCAGCTTTTAGCTTGGTTGATTTTGGTTATGAGCACCTTTGTTTCTTTTGCATTTATTTCTTCCCTAATTTTTATGATTTCTTCTACTAACCCTGGAGTGCTTCATTTCTTCTTTTTCTAGTTGCTTCAGATATAGAGTTAGGTTATTTATTTGATTTCTCTTCTGTTTCTCAACGTGGGCTTGCATTGCTATGAACCTTCCCCTTAAAACTGCTTTTACTGAATCCCAGAGGTTTTGGCTTGTTGTGTTTTCATTTTCATTCATTTCTATGCATATTTTGATTTCTTTTTTATTTCTTCTGTGATTTATTGGTTTTTCAGAAGTATGTTGTTTAGCCTCCATATGTTTGTATTTTTAATAGTTTTTTTCCTCTAGTTTACATCTAACCTTACCACATTGTGATCTGAAAAAATGCTTGAGATGTTTTTTTTTTTTAATTTACCCAGGCTAGATTTATGGCCCAGGATACCTGGGTCCAGCACTGGTTGGATCCAGGGTATCCAAAGCATGGATGGCGAGGCAAGAGAGAGACATAGGTATAGAGAGAGATAAGGAAATAATTTTCAGTTAAGAGAATAGAGGAGAGAAAGAGGCTGATATTCCTTGGTTTACACAGAAAGCCAATAAAGTCTCAGACAGGAGACTTGTTCTGTTCACATAGGCCACAGGTGACCTCTCGAATAGCAGAAGGTGCCCCCACCTTGGGCACCTTCTCGAGTGGGTCTTAGAAGCCCAGGCAAAAAAGTGAACTCAGACAGCCTCTTTGCTCCAAGGGATCAGCCTGAAAAAGTGAGGGAGGGGGAGGAAGAAAGAGAGAGAGAAAGAAAAAATTGACGGAGGAGGCCAAGCTTGTGCAAAAACCCCATAACTTTATTTTTAAAAGGTGCTTATATACCCAAGTTTTACATAATGGAAGATGCAGAGTCAGGCAGGGGCAGCAATCTTGACCCTTATCGATACCAGGCTTTCTTTCTTCATGTCTTTCCATATACAAAAGGTCTCAGGTGATTTACATTATCTTCTGGCCAGGAGGCTTGTTAACATTTTATGGCTTTTTTCCTAGATAAATGTTAATTAACCAAAAACTCATTTTCACTTGAAGTGCTTTTTCTTAAATCTACATCACCTTCAAAGTACTAAATAAAGTTACATACTTATAGAACAAAGGTGCAGTGGGTTATAACAAACTACTTAACTAAAAGATCTAATGTTGCTACTTGTTTTTTCTATATACCAACTATAGTAATTAATGCACCCCAGGGTACACAACAAATAAAGGATATGAAAATTTGGCAGTAAGTATTGGCTCAACAATAAAACCTTTAACCAATTCTATTCTAATGATTTTTAACTCCTCAAAAGGCTCTACATTCCTAGAATGTTTTAAGCTTCCTGTGCCTCTCACGGTTGGGAGGCTGTAAACAATCATATGCATAGTTGAAAAAGTCCGGATAAACCTGTCAGGCAAGTTAGAAAGCAGTCAGAGAGGTTTGAATTGAAACACTCCAATAAGCTCAGGAGACTTATTAACTAGAGCTATAAGTTGATTTTCTTCAGAGAAAGGTGGTCGGGGACAGCCCCCCATTAATGTCAGAGGTGTTGGTGAGAGACATGAAATAATAAAACAGATTCTGGTTTTGGGGTAGATGCTCGGGCAAAGGACCCCTTGACACCTGATCCGCCTTGCCCTCCAGGTCTCTCCGCATGACCTTGTCATGGATGGGATCTTCCGTGTTGGTTCCCAGCATCAGGATGTGATCTATCATGGATAAGGTTCCATGTACACTTCAGAAAAAGGTGAAATTCATTGCTTTATGGTGAAATGTCCTATAGATATCAATTAGGTCTAACTGGTCCATTGTATCATTTAAAGTTTGTGTTTCCTTACTAATTTTCTGTTTGGTTGATCTATCCATAGGTGTGAGTGGCTATTAAAGTCTCCCATTATTATTGTGTTACTGTTAATTTCCCCTTTCATACTTGTTAGCATTTGTCTTACATATTGCAGTGCTCCTATGTTGGGTGCATACATATTTATAATTTTTATATCTTCATCTCGGACTGATCCATTGATCTTTATGTAGTGTCCATCTTTGTCTCTTTCCACAGCCTTTATTTCAAAGTCTATTATATCTGATATGAGTATTTCTACTCCTGCTTTCTTTTGGTCTCCATTTTTGTGAACTTTTTTCCAGACCTTTACTTTCAGTCTGTATTTGTCCCTAGGTTTGAGGTGGGTCTCTTGTAGACAACATATACGGGGGTTTGTTTTTGTATCCATTCAGTTAGTCCTTGTCTTTTGGTTGGAACATTCAACCCATTTACAGTTAAAGTAATTATTGATAAGTATGAACCCATTGCCATTTACTTTGTTGTTTTGCGTTTGAGTTTATAAACCTTTTCTTTTTGTATTTCCTGTTAAGATAAGATCCTTTAACATTTGTTGAAGAGCTGGTTTGGTGGTGTTGAATCCTCTGAGCTTTTGCTTGTCTATAAAGCTTTTGATTTCTCCTTCATATGTGAATGATATCCTTCCTGGGTACAGTAATCTGTAGGTTTTTCTCTTTCATCACTTTAAGTATGTCCTGCCATTCCCTTCTGGCTTGAAGAGTTTCTATTGAAAGATCAGCTGTAATTCTTATGAGAATCCCCTTGTGAGTTATTTGTTGTTTTTCCCTTGCTGCTTTTAATATTTTTTCTTTGTATTTGATCTTTGTTAATTTGATTAATATGTGTATTGGGGTGTTTCACCTTAGGTTTATCCTGTTTGGGATTCTCTGGGATTTTTGGACTTGGATGGCTATTTCCTTCCCCATTTTAGGAAAGTTTTCAACTATTATCTCCTCAAGTATTTTCTCATGCCCTTTCTTTTTGTCTTCTTCTTCTGGAACTCCTGATTTGAATGTTGGCATATTTAACATTGTCCCAGTGGTCCCTGAGGTTGTCCTCACTTATTTTAATTATTTTTTTTTTTTTTTCCCTCTCTGCTCCCTTTATTTCCACCATTCTATCTTCCATTTCACTTATCCTATCTTCTGCCTCAGTTATTCTACTGTTGGTTCCCTCCAGAGTGCTTTTGATCTCAGTTATTGCATTATTCATTACTGACTGATGTTTTTATTTCTTCCAGGTCCTTTTAAATATTTCTTGCATCTTCTCAATCCTTGTCTCTAGACTACTTATCTGTAACTCCATTTTCTTTTCAAGATTTTGGGTCATTTTTACTATTATTGTTCTGAATTATTTTTCAGGTAGATTTCCTATGCCCTCCTGTTTTGCTCATTTTGATGGGATTTTATCATGTTCCTTTACCTGCTGAATATTTCTCTGCCTTTTCATCTTATTTAGGTTGCTGTGTTTGAGGTGGCCTATCTGTATGCTGGAAGTTTGTAGTGCCTCTTTATTGTGGTTCCTTCCTGTGGATGAGGTTGGGTGAGTGATTTGTCAAGGTTTCCTGGTTCAGCTAAGCTTGTTTCGTTGTTCTGATCAGTGGAGCTGGATCTCTTCTCTCCTAAGCAATGGAGCCCATGCCTCCCTGTTCACCCTCACTTGCTGGTGGTGGATGTGAGTATATGGGCTACTTCTTCACTGGGAGTTGCAGTTAGGTGCGTAATCTGTGGATTTTTTTTTTTTTCCTCCTGGTAATGTTGCCCTCTGAGATTCCAAAACTCCCACACACTCGCTGTTGAGAGGGTTTCCTGGTGCTTGGAAACTTCTCCTCTTTACAACTCCCTCCTTGGGATGAGTCTTCATCCCCAACTCTTTGGCTATCTCTTTATATTTTATATCTTTTCCTAACTCTTTTCACTCACAAAACAAAAATCATGGCATCTGGTCCCATCACTTCATGAGAAATAGATGGGGAAACAGTGGAAATAGTGCCAGACTTTATTTTTTGAGGCTCCAAAATCACTGCTGCTGGTGACTGCAGCCATGAAATTAGAAGACGCTTACTCCTTGGAATAAAAGTTATGACCAACCTAGATAGCATATTGAAAAGCAGAGACATTACTTTGCCAACAAAGGCTGTCTAGTCAAGGCTATGGTTTTTCCTGTGGTCACATATGGATGTGAGATTTGGATTGTGAAGAAGCCTGAGCACTGAAGAATTGATGCTTTTGAACTGTGGTGTTGGAGAAGACTCTTGAGAGTTCCTTGGACTTCAAGGAGATCCAACCAATCCATTCTGAAGGAGATCAGCCCTGGGATTTCTTTGGAGGGAATGAAACTCCAGTACTGAAACTCCAGTACTCTGGCCACCTCATGCGAAGAGTTGACTCATTGGAAAAGGCTCTGATACTGGGAGGGATTGGGGGCAGGAAGTGAAGGGGATGACAGAGGATGAGATGGCTGGATGGCATCACTGACTCGATGGACATGAGTCTGAGTGAACTCTGGGAGATGGTGATGGACAGGGAGGCCTGGCGTGCTGCGATTCATGGGGTTGCAAAGAGTCGGACACGACTGAGTGACTGAACTGAACTTAGCTGACATTATATATATATATACTTATTTCTGTCCTAAAAAGGCAGTGGCAGATCTAGTTCTATTTTCATAGGTGCATCTGCACTTATTACTTCAATATATAATGATTTTTATTTCATTATCCCAAATATTTACACCATAAACTTTCTTTTCTGTGGGTTTGATTTTTCCATTTCTCTTATTAATATGTATCATTAATTATTTTTATTTTGTGTTTTCATTTACTGTCATATATCATAAGCACTTATGTTTGGTATAAAATGTGTCATGTGTACAGTTTTTCCTTAAAATGCTGTCAGTAGGGTTTCATGGTCTTTCTGAGTTTGCTATTGCAGAGAAAACTCTGAAATTAGCACAACTTTGTTTCTTGGTTAAAAGACAGCTTTATTAAATTTACTTGTTTTTCTACTTAAAGTTTGGGGGAGGAGGGTTTTGTTTTGTTTTGTTTTCATTTTGAAACAGAGAAAACAAAGCTAGGGTTTAATTAGTCACAAATCTATTTAGTCTTTTTACAAATGTCATAATCTTTCTCTTCTTCTCTAGTACAGATAATTATTCTATTTATATTTATATTTTCACTCTATTTTTCTGATAATGCTTAAAAGATCCCATATTGAATTTCTGTTTTCTCTTACTCCTTCTTTAGACTAATAATTTTATGTTTTATATTTTTCTTCTGCATTTTAGAAGTGCTTTTCACCAATTTTGCTTTAAAAAGTTTTAATACATTTGCATATTGCACTTGATTACTTATAAAGTTGATTTTAATTATGTTATTTTGCTTTTGGGGGCTTCTTACTCCAACTTATAAATTTCTGTTTTGATTAAATATACTATAGTAATTTAATTTCCTGTGTTCGTGTATAATGAATCTTCTATCCAAAAGTAGTTTGTCTTTGCAGGGTAATGAAAATTCCAAGCAATTTAACTTTCTGTAGAAATATCCCATCCAAGAATATGGGATTCTTTGTGAAGGATTCTTTGTGTATGTGCTTCTCCTTCACATACTCCATGCTGTTGTGTTGTTTCATATATCCTTGAGTGGAGCAAAGTCTATATGAAATTGCTCTCTTCTGTAAAGTGTCTGTGTTTTCCAAGGACCTAATCTCTACATTCTGAAAAATTATACAATTCTGTTATAATATACAGAGATATAGGGTAGGTTGAGATGCTTGTTTGAATAGTCCTGTTCCAAATTTCTAATAGACATTTCTAAACTGTGATTATTCTTTCTCCTTTTTATTTTTAACATATTCTGAGAAGAGAACTTCAAAAACTGTTTCCTATTTGAATTCTTAGCTGATTCCCTGTTTTATTTTTATCCCTGATTATACTGGCAAGCCACTTCAGTATTCTTGCCTTGAGAACCCCATGAACAGCATGAAAAGGCAAAATGATAGGACACCGAAAGAGGAACTCCCGAGGTCAGTAGGTGTCCAATATGCTACTGGAGATTAGTGGAGAAATAACTCCAGAAAAAAATGAAGGGATGGAGCCAAAGCAAAAACAATACCCAGTTGTGCATGTGACTGGTGATAGAAGCAAGATCTGATGCTGTAAAGAGCAATAGTGCATAGGAACCTGGAATGTCAGGTCCATGAATCAAGGCAAATTGGAAGTGGTCAAATAGGAGATGGCAAGGGTGAACATCAACATTCTAGGAATCAGCAAACTAAAATGGACTGGAATGGGTGAATTTAACTCAGATGACCATTCTAGCTACTATTGCAGGCAGGAATCCCTCAGAAGAAATGGAGTAGCCATCATGGTCAACAAAAGAGTCCAAAATGCAGTACTTGGATGCAATCTCAAAAACGACAGAATGACCTCTGTTTGTTTCCAAGGCAAACCATTCAGTATCACAGTTATCCAAGTCTATGCCCCAACCAGTAACGCTGAAGAAGCTGAAGTTGAACGGTTTTATGAAGACCTACAAGACCTTTAGAACTAACACCCAAAAAGATGTTATTTTCATTACAGGGGACTGGAATGCTAAAGTAGGAAGTCCAGAAACACCTGGAGTAACAGGAAAATTTGGCCTTGGAATTTGGAATGAAGCAGGGCAAAGACTAATAGAGTTTTGCCAAGAAAATGCACTGGTCATAGCAAACACCCTCTTCAACAACACAAGACAAGACTCTACACATGGACATCACCAGATGGTCAACACCAAAATCAGCTGGATTATATTATTTCAAGACAAAGATGGAGAAGCTCTATACAGTCAACAAAAAAAAGACCAGGAGCTGACTGTGGCTCAGATCCTGAAAACCTTATTACCAAATTCAGACTGAAATTGAAGAAAGTAGGGAAAACTGCTAGACCATTCAGGTATGACCTAAATCAAATCTTTTATGATTACACAGTGGAAGTGAGAAATAGATTTAAGGGCCTAGATCTGAAAGATAGAGTGCCTGATGAACTATGGAATGAGGTCCATGACGTTGTATGGGAGACAGGGATCAAGACCATCCCTATGGAAAAGAAATGCAAAAAGCATAATGGCTGTCTGGGGAAGACTTACAAATAGCTGTGAAAAGAAGAGAGGCAAAAAGCAAAGGAAAAAGGAAAGATATAAGCATCTGAATGCAGAGTTCCAAAGAATAGCAAGAAGACATATGAAAGCCTTCTTCAGCAATCAATGCAAAGAAATAGAGGAAAAGAACAGAATGGGAAAGACTAGAGATCTTTCAAGAGAATTAGAGATATCAAGGGAACATTTCATGCAAAGATGGGCTCAATAAAAGACAGAGATGGTACGGACCTAACAGAAGCAGAGGATATTAAGAAAAGGTGGCAAAATACACGGAAGAACTGTAAAAAAAGATCCTCAAGACCCAGATAATCATGATGATGTGATCACTCACCTAGAGCCATACTTCTTGGAATGTGAAGTCAAGTGGGCCTTAGAAAGCATCACTATGAACAAAGCTAGTGGAGGTAATGGAATTCCAGTGGAGCTCTTTCAAATCCTGAAAGATGATACTGTGAAAGTCCTGCACTCAATATGCCAGCAAATTTGGAAAACTCAGCAGTGGCCACAGGACTGGAAAAATTCAGTGTTCATTCCAGTTCCAAAGAAAGGCAATGGCAAAGAATGCTCAAACTACCACACAATTGCACTCATCTCACATGCTAGTAAAGTAATGCTCAAAATTCTCCAAGCCAGGCTTCAGCAATATGTGAACCGTGAACTTCCTGATGTTCAAGGTGGTTTTAGAAAAGGCAGAGGAACCAGAGATCAAATTGTCAACATCCGCTGGATCATGGAAAAAGCAAGAGAGTTCCAGAAAAACATCTACTTCTGCTTTATTGACTATGCCAAAGCCTCTGACTGTGTGGATCAGAATAAACTGTGGAAAATTCTGAAAGAGATGGGAATACCAGACCATCTGACCTGCCTCTTGAGACATCTGTATGCAGGTCAGGAAGCAACAATTAAAACTGGACATGGAACAACAGACTGGTTCCAAATAGGAAAAGGAGTACGTCAAGGCTGTATTTTGTCACCCTGCTTGTTTAACTTATATGCAGATTACATCATGAAAAACGCTGGACTGGAAGAAGCACAAGCTGGAATCAAGATTGCCGGGAGAAATATCAGTAACCTCAGATATGCAGATGACACCACTCTTATGGTAGAAAGTGAAGAGGAGCTAAAGGGCCTCTCGATGAAAGTGAAAGAGTAGAGTGAAAAAGTTGGCTTAAAGCTCAACATTCAGAAAACGAAGATCATGGCATCTGGACCCATCACTTCATGGGAAATAGATGAGGAAACAGTGGAAACAGTGTCAGACTTTATTTTTAGGGCTCCAAAATCACTGCAGATGGTGACTGCAGACATGAAATTAAAAGACACTTGGGAGAAAAGTTATGACCAACCTAGACAGTATATTCAATAGCAGAGACATTACTTTGCCGACTAAGGTCCATCTAGTCCAGGCTATGGTTTTTCCTGTGGTCATGTATGGATGTGAGAGTTGGACTGTGTAGAAGGCTGAGCACCGAAGTATTGATGCTTTTGAACTGTGGTGTTGGAGAAGACTCTTGAGAGTCCCTTGGACTGCAAGGAGATACAACCAGTCCATTCTGAAGGAGATCAACCCTGGGATTTCTTTGGAAGGAATGATGCTGAAGCTGAAACTCCAGTACTTTGGCCACCTCATGCAAAGACTTGACTCATTGGAAAATATCTGATGCTGGGAGGGATTGGGGGCAGGAGGAGAAGGGGACGACCGAGGATTAGATGGCTGGATGACATCCCGGACTCGATGGACATGAGTCTGAATGAACTCCGAGAGATAGTGATGAACACGGAGACCTGACGTGCTGCGATTCATGGGGTTGCAAAGAGTTGGACACGACTGAGCGACTGAACTGAACTGATATAGTAAAATATTCAGATTATGCTTTTCTAAACACACAAAAATGCTGATAGCCCTTGCTTCTCATTTTATGTCCTTTGGTCATTAAGTTATTGTAAGAATTTAACATTTACATTATTGTAAGATGTTGGAATTTGATCTTTTAGTGATTTGGCAGGCAATGATGTATTTTTCTTTCTTGGTTCATGTTTTCCAATGTCTTAAAAAACAATTTAGCTGTTAATTGGGAAAGACTTGTTTGAAATTGGCTATACAGTTCCATTTCCATTCAGAAGTACAGAGATCCATTTTAAGTTTGCCTTTGAAATATGGCACTAAAGACTTGTGTGCCAAGTCACAGAGTTAAGTGTCCATGGAAAGGTCAGCTCAGTCATCCCTTAGCCTGAGCTATTCCAAGTGCCATTAAAATAGATTTTTCTCATTCAGAGCATCAGATTCTGTTCTTACCCTTAAAAATAATTATTTCCAGGATCTTATAACTGTTATAGAAGAGACTGTCTCTCTGATTTATAATCTAATTAGAGCCCTTTTACTCTTGTGTCTAGGAAGAAGAAATCTGCTCCTCATCTATTTATAAGGACCATTTCGTATACTGAAGCCTCTTAGTAAACCCCCAAATCATCTGTTCTACCTCTAGGTTGAAGGAGCACAGTTATATTTGCTTTATCTCATAAGGGCCATTGCCCAAACTTTTCATCAAATCTGATTGTTTTCATCTGAAATAACTCTATTTCATACTTCACTGAAATGACCCAAATGACGTCCAGAATATCTTTAATACAGTTAGAACTCTATGTGTATTCCTAACAGAAATCCCTCTAGTCTCGTCTTATCACTATTGTTTCTTGCGCAAGGGATGAATCAAATAGCTAGGATGATTCTGATTTCTCAAAAACAGATAGTGGCATATTGCTGTTGGCTGACTATGTTGTGTTTTCATTTCTTGAACATAAATTTAGGATTGCTAACTTGTCTCAACAACACTTATTTAAAATTAACAAGGAAATGATACTTGAATTTCTCAGTTTGCATCACTCACACCAATTAAAATATATTAAACATCCAATTGCTTGGTATATTTTAAATCCAAAGCAAATAATAGTTTTGCAAAAAAATGTTTTATATTGTGACATACTAGGGAGATCAATGTACTTATAAGCCATTAGAATTGGAATCATTTAGATTATTTCAATTCTATGTTTTAACTTTTTATTTTGAATCATTTTGAGATTTTGTTCAGCTCTATAAATGACATATAAAATTGTAAAGTATTTAAAGTGTACATTGTGATGATTTGATATACATTGCAAGAAGATTCTTCTTCCCATCTAGTTAATTAACAGATCTATCACTCCATATATTTATTTTTATGTATGTATGAGAATAGTTATTTTCTATCCTCTTAGCAAACTTCAATTATATAATAGTATTATCAGTTATAGTCACTGTCTATAGAATATATCTCCACTTTATTCATTATATAGCTGAAAAATTATACCCTTTTAGCAATCTCTTCCTAATTTGTCCATGCAACCCAAATTACTGGCAACCAATTTTTCACTCTGTTTCTATGAGTTTGACTTTTTAGATTCCACATATAAGTGATACCATGCAGTGCTAAGCTTTGTCTGACTAATTTCACTTAGCATAATGCCCTCATGGCTAATTCATATTGTCACCAATGGCAGGATTTCCTTTTTTCTGTTGTCTGAAAAATATTCCATTTTAAGTATATACCATGTTTTCTTTATTAATTGGTGTGTGGATGGACATTTGCACTTCTTTTTGTTTGTTTGTTTTGTTTTTTAATATTTCACTATTGTGAATATTGCTGCAATGAGCAGATATTGGTTTATCTTGTTTTATTCTCTTTGGATATATACCCAGAAGTGGAATTGCTAGATGGCATGTCACCCTGCTTATTTAATTTATATACAGAGTATATCATGAGAAATGCTGGACTGAAGGAAGCACAAGCTGGAATCAAGATTACCAGGAGAAATATCAATAACCTCAGATATGCAGATGATACCACCCTTATGGCAGAAAGTGAAGAGGAACTCAAAAGCCTCTTGATGAAAGTGAAAGAGGAGAGTGAAAAAGTTGGCTTAAAGTTTGGTATCCAGTCAAATAACAGGAAAGGAACACAGCCTCACCCATCAACAGAAAATTGGATAAAAGAATTACTGAGCACTGCCCTGCTCATCAGAAAAGAACCTGTTTCCCCTCAGTCAGTTTTTCTCATCAGGAAGCTTCCATAAGCCTCTTATCCTTATCCATCAGAGGGCAGACAGAATGAAAACCACAATCACAGAAAACTAACCAGTCTGATCACATGGACCACAAACTTGTCTAACTCAATGAAACTATGAGCCATGTTGTATAGGGCTACCCAGATGGACCAGTCATTGTGGAGAGCTTTGACAAAACGTTGTCCACTGAAGAAGGCAATGGCAAACAACTTCAGTATTCTTGACTTGAGAACCCCATGAACAGTATGAGAAGGCAAAAGATAGGACACTGAACGATGAATTCCCCAGGTCATTAGGTGCCCAATATGCTACAGGAGATCAGTGGAGAAATAACTCAAGAAAGAATAAAGAGACAGAGTCAAAGCAAAAACAACAAACAGTTGTGGAAGTGACTGGTGATGGAAATAATGTCCAATGATATAAAGAGCAATATTGCATAGGAACTTGGAATGTTAGGTCCATGAATTAAGGCAAATTGGAAATGGTTAAGCAGTATGTGGCAAGAGTGAACATAAACATTTTAGGAATCAGCAAACTAAATGGACTGGAATGGGTGAATGTAACTCAGATGACCATTTCATCTACTACTGTTGGCAAGAAGCCCTTAGAAGGAATGGAGTAGCCACCACAGTCAACAAAAGAGTACAGAATGCAGTACTTGGATGCAATCTAAAAAATGACAGAATGATCTCTGTTCGTTTCCAAGGCAATTCAGTATTACAATAATCCAAGCCTATGCCCTGACCAGTGAGTCTGAAGAAGCTGAAGTTGAACAGTTCTATGAAGACCTACAAGACCTTCCAGAACTAACACCCAAAAAGATGTCCTTTTTATTATAGGGGACTGAAATGCAAAAGTAGGAAATCAAGAAATACCTGGAATAACAGGCAAATTTTACCTTGGAGTACAGAAGCACAGGACAAAGCCTAATGGAATTTTCCAAGAGAAAGCACTGGTCATTGCCAACACCGTTTCCAACAACACAAGAGAAGATTCTATACATGGACATCATCAGAAAGTCAATACCGAAAGCAGATGGAGTATATTCTTTGCATCCATAGTTGGAGAAGCTTTATATAGTCAGCAAAAACAATACGGGGAGCTGACTGTGGCTCAGATCATGAACTCCTTATTGCTAAATTCAGACTTAAATTGAAGAAATAAGAGAAAACCACTCTTTACCATTAGGATATGACCTAAATCAAATCCCTTACGATTATACAGTGGAAGTGACAAATAGATTCAAGGGATTAGATCTGACAGTTAGAGTGTCTGAAGAACTATGGATGGAGGTTCATGACATTGTACAAGAGACAACATTCAAGACAAACCACAAGAAAAAGAAATGCAAAAGGCAAAATGGTTGTCTGAGGAGGCCTTACAGACAGCTGTGAAAGGAAGAGAAGCAAAATACAAAGGAGAAAAGGAAACATATACTCATTTGTATGAGAGCTCCAAATAGCAAGGAGAGATTAAAAAGCCTTCCTCTGTGATCAATGCAAAGAAATAGAGGAACACATTAGAATGGGAAAGACTAGAGATCTCTTCAAGAAAATTAGTTACCAGGGGAGCATTTCATGCAAAGATGGGCACAATAAAGGACACAAATGATATGGACCTAAGAGGTACTGGGGATATTAAGAAGAGGTGGCAAGAATACACAGAAGAACTATACAAAAAGATCTTTATAACCCAGATAATCAAGATAGTGTGATCACTCACCTAGAGCCAGACATCCTGGAATGCGAAATCAAGAGGGTCTTGGGAGAAATCACCTTGAACAAGGCAAGTGGAGGTGATGGAATTCCAGTTGAGCAATTTCAAATCCAAAAGATGGTGCTGTGAAAGTGGTGCACTCAATTGCCAGCAAATTTGGGAAACTCCATAGTGGCCACAGGACTGGGAAAGGTCAGTTTTCATTCCAATCCCAAAGAAAGGCAATGCCAAAGAATGCTCAACCTACCACACAATTACACTTATTTCACATGCTAGCAAAGTAATGTTCAAAATTCACACCAGGCTTCAACAGTACATGAACTGTGAACTTCCAGATATTCAAGATGGATTTAGAAAAGGCAGAGGAATCAGAGATCAAATTGACAACATCTGTTGGATCACCAAAAAGCAAAAGAGTTCCAGAAAACCATCTACTTCTGCTTTATTGACTCTACCAAAGCCTTTGACTCAGTGGATCACCATATACTGTGGGAAATTCTTAAAGCAATGGGAATACCAGAGACAACCTGACCTGCCTCCTGAGAAATCTGTATGCAGGTCAAGAAGTTATAGTTAAAACTACATGGAACAACAGATTGGTTCCAAATTGGGAAATGGGTACATCAAAGCTGCATTTTGTTACTCTGCTTATTTAACTTATATGCAGACTACATCATGAGAAATGCTGGGCTGGATGAAGCACAAGCTGGAATCAAGATTGCTGGGAGAAATATCAATATCCACAGATATGCAGATAATATCACCCTTATGGTAGAAAATGAAGAGGATCTAGAAAGCCTCATGATAAAAGTGAAAAAGGAGAGTTAAAAAGTTAGCTTAAAGCTCAACATT
Organism: Nanger dama; assembly: GCA_917880005.1. Taxonomy (NCBI): domain Eukaryota; kingdom Metazoa; phylum Chordata; class Mammalia; order Artiodactyla; family Bovidae; genus Nanger; species Nanger dama. Next base: position 18,420,459 of record CAKJTW010000025.1, on the reverse strand, counting down.
CAGAAAACAAAGATGATGGCATCTGGTCCTATCACTTCACAGCAGATGGATGGAGAAACAGTGGAAATAGTGACCGACTTTATTGTATGGGTCTCCAAAATCACTACAGATGGTGACTTAAGCCATGAAATTAAAAGACACTTGCTCCTTGGAAGGAAAGCTATGAGCAACTTAGACAGCATATTAAAAAACAAAGACATTACTTTGCTTACAAAGCTGTAGTTTTTCCAGTAGTCATGTATGGATTGAGATTTGGATTATTAAGAAAGCTGAGTGTCAAAGAATTGATGCTTTTGAACTGTGATGTTGGAGAAGACTCTTGAGAATCCCTTGGACAGCAAGGAAATCCAACTAGTCTATCCTAAAGGAAGTCAGTCCTAAATATTCATTGGAAGGACTGATGCAGAAGTTGAAACTCTAGTTTTTGTCCAGGTGACGCATGAACTGACTCATTTGAAAAGACCCTGATGCTTGGAAAGATTGAAGGTGGAGGAGAAGGAGATGATGAGGAAGAGATGGTTGGATGGCACCACCGACACAATGAACATGAGTTTGATTAAATTCCAGGAGTAGGGGAAGCCTGGCATGCTGCAGTCCATGGGGTCGCACTACAGTGAACTCAATGAAGGATTAGAAAGTAGAGAATCATTGAGTTGAATTAAATTAGAATAGAACAGAAGTGATGAGCTATCTTTCTTCTGCTCATTTTGCTAAACAAAGGAAGAACACTGACCGGAAGCACTTAATCATTAAAAAGACAGATTATCTTCTTCCTTCCTTTAGCTTCTAGAAATTTCACCTCCCATTGTTTCAGGCAACCTGCTTATCCTGCTATGCTTATAACTGTTGGTATAGCTTTTTTTCAAGTTAATTGCTTATGGTTTACTGCCAGTGAGAAACAGATGTCTTTTACAATGTCACTTCTAGAAAACTGAGATTTTATCCTAAAAGTTTTCTATAAATCAATTTTGCTAAAGTTATGGGGATTAAAACATATCTTTGATTTTTCCTCAAATTAAATATCCCCATATGGCAGAGAAATGATTCAAAAAATTCATGACTTGCAATAATGATGTGATAGATGCTCCTGTGGATAACAACTATAGAAATGCATGATAAAACTAAAAAGATCAAACATTACCATTATTTGTAACTTAATATTTGTCCTTTGGGAAACCATCGTCTGCTTTGGAAAAAGAATAGGCAGCTCCAGGGACCATCTGTTCATTTTCCAATCTTACTATGTTAATTTGCTGACATATAAAAAGTCTGGGGGAAAAGTCACAATTTTGGGTTTATTCACTAGGGAAAACAAACAAACAAACAAAACAAAAAAAAACACTTTTTCTTTTTCATGAGCTTTATCTATCCTTTTGGTAAAATTATTTTCTTTTACCTTTCAGCCTCCTCATGTCTTTATGTCCTTGGTGTTATTTTAATCTCTTTCTTGCCATAATTCTAAAATGACTTATCCTATTGCTCTGTCTTCATTCCTCAGTGAAAAACAAACCCTTGGGCCAGTTGCACTATCTCTCTTTGTCATTACATAATGGACACTGAACCATGCTAATGAAAACTCATACCAGTGCAAAATTTGATACTATTGTAAATTATGCAAGCTCACCATGCACTAATGACTATTCTGCATTTGTTTTGCTCAATTACTCCTCTCTAGTTATCTACATGTCTTATTAATATCTACATGTCTTATTAATATATGAAGATGTATCTATCCTCAAAATGTATTCCTTTCCACAGGATCAGCAGAAAATTATGTCTTTTCCAATTTCATTCTGAAAATAGAAATATCCGAAGGGCATTTTACTTTCCTCCATGGAAAACAAAGACAACATTCATTCTCCTTTTTCTCAAATAATAATGGACCAGGTATCCATGTTTTCTACAGTGATAATCCTTGTAGATGTGATTATGATCCTAAGACTTTCTACCACCTTAGATTGTTCTTTTTTAATATTTTCCTAAATCCTTGTATATTTTATTGCTTCCTGATCAATATTCAATAATTGGTCTATTTTGCAATAATTATCCTCTTAATGTTTGAATATACTTATTTAATTTAAAAACAAACTCACTTCACTTGAATTTAGATCTCCTTGCAAATGTCTTCTTATCAATATCATCACCTCTATTGCCATTAAAAAGTCCAATTCACCCTTAAATTGACTTTGGTTTCTAGTACTCAACTGGTACTATTTTCAATGAACTCCAACAACTTCCACATTGCCTGATTCAATAGTATTTCAATACATATTATGATGATTGTGATCTTTTAGTATATGTGTTAATTGAGATTTCCTATGGTAGGATGTACCTTCAGTTTACCTCAGTTCAGTGGCTCAGTCGTGTCTGACTCTTTCCAACCCCATGAATCGCAGCACACCAGGCCTCCTTGTCCATCACCAACTCCTAGAGTTTACTCACACTCACATCCATCGTTGTTTTAAAGTCTATTTTATCGGATATGAGTATCGCTACTCATGCTTTCTTTTGGTCTTTATTTGCATGGAATACCTTTTTCCAGCCCTTCACTTTCAGTCTATATGTGTCCGTTGTTGCCACCTCACACCATTGATGCCACCCAGCCATCTCATCCTCAGTCATCCCCTTCTCCTCCTGCCACCAGCCCCTCCCAGCATCAGTCTTTTCCAATGAGTCAACTCTTTGCATCAGGTAGACAAAGTACTGGAGTTTCATCTTTAGCATCATTCCTCCCTAAGAAATCCCAGGGCTGATCTCCTTCAGAATGGACAGGTTGGATCTCCTTGCAGTCCAGGGGACTCTCAAGAGTCTTCTCCAAGACCACAGTTAAAAAGCATCAATTCTTCAGTGCTTAGCTTTCTTCACAATCCAACTCTCACATTCATACATGACCACTGGAAAAAACCATAACTTTGACTAGGTGGACATTTGTTGGCAGAGTAATGTCTCTGCTTTTGAATATGCTATCTAGGTTGGTCAAACTTTTCTTCCAAGTGCTAACATTTCATGCAAAGATGAGCTCGATAAAGAACAGAAATGGTCTGGACCTAACAGAAGCAGAAGATATTAAAAAGAGGTGGCAACAACGGACACATACAGACTGAAAGTGAAGGGCTGGAAAAAGATATTCCATGCAAATAAAGACCAAAAGAAAGCATGAGTAGCAATACTCATATCTGATAAAATAGACTTTAAAACAAAGGCTGTGAAAAGGGACAAAGAAGGCCACTACATAATGATTAAAGGATCAATCCAAGAAGAAGATATAACAATTATAAATATATATGCACCTAACATAGGAGCACCACAATATGTAAGACAAATGCTAACAAGCATGAAAGGGGAAATTAATAATAACACAGTAATAGTGGGAGACTTTAATACCCCACTCACACCTATGGACAGATCAACTAAACAGAAAATTAACAAAGAAACGCAAACTTTAAATGATACAATAGACTAGTTAGACCTAATTGATATCTATAGGACATTTCACCCCAAAACAATGAATTTCACCTTTTTCTCAAGTGCACACGGAACCTTTTCCAGGATAGATCACATCCTGGGTCATGAATCTAACCTTGATAAATTCAAAAAAATCAGAAATTATTCCAAGGATCTTCTCTGACCATAATGCACTAAGGTTAGATCTCAATTACAGGAGAAAAGCTATTAAAAATTCCAGCATTAGGAGGCTGAACAACATCCTTCTGAATAATCAACAAATCACAGAAGAAATCAAAAAGAAATCAAATTATGCATTGAAACGAATGAAAATGAAAACACAACTACACAGAACCTGTGGGACACTATAAAAGCAGTGCTGAGAGGAAAGTTCATAGCAGTACAGGCATACCTCAAGAAACAAGAAAAAGTCAAATAAATAACATAACTCTACACCTAAAGCAACCAGAAAAGGAAGAAATAGAGAACCCCAGAGTTAGCCGAAGGAAAGAAATCCCTAAAAATTAGGGCAGAAATAAATGCAAGAGAAACAAAAGAGACCATAGCAAAGATCTACAAAGCAAAAAGCTGGTTCTTTGAAAGGATAAATAAAATTGGAAAACCATTAGCCAGACTCATAAAGAAACAAAGAGAAAAAAATCAAATCAATAAAATTAGAAATGAAAATGGAGAGATCACGACAGACAACAGAAATACGAAGAATCATAAGATACTACTATCAGCAATTATATGCCAATAAAATGGACAGCTTGGAAGAAGTGGACAAATTCTTAGAAAAGTACAACTTTCCAAAACTGAACCAGGAAGAAATAGAAAATCTTAACAGACCCATCACAAGCATGGAAATTGAAACTGTAATCAGAAATCTTCCAGCAAACAAAAGCCCAGGTCCAGACGGCTTCACAGCTGAATTCTACCAAAAATTTTGAGAAGAGCTAACACCTATCTTACTGAAACTATTCCAGAAAATTGCAGAGGTAGGTAAACTTCCAAACTCATTCTATGAGGCCACCATCACCCTAATACCAAAACCTGACAAAGACATCACAAAAAAGAAAACTACAGGCCAATATCACTGATGAACATAGATGCAAAAATCCTCAACAAAATCCTAGCAATCAGAATCCAGCAACACATTAAAAAGATCATACACCATGACCAAGTGGGCTTTATCCCAGGGATGCAAGGATTCTTCAATATCCGCAAATCAATCAATGTAATTCACCACATTAACAAATTGAAAAATAAAAATCATATGATTATCTCAATAGATGCAGACAAGGCCTTTGACAAAATTCAACATCCATTTATGATAAAAACTCTCCAGAAAGCAGGAATAGAAGGAACATACCTCAACATAATAAAAGCTATATATGACAAACCCACAGCTAACATTATCCTCAATGGTGAAAAATTGAAAGCTTTTCCCCTAAAGTCAGGAACAAGACAAAGGTGTCCACTTTCACCACTACTATTCAATATAGTTCTGGAAGTCTTGGCCACAGCAATCAGAGCAGAAAAAGAAATACAAGGAATCCAAATTGGAAAAGAAGAAGTAAAACTCTCACTGTTTGCAGATGACATGATCCTCTACATAGAAAATCCTAAAGACTCTACCAGAAAACTACTAGAGCTAATCAATGAATATAGTAAAGTTGCAGGATATAAAGTCAACACTCAGAAATCCCTTGCATTTCTATACACTAATAATGAGAAAGCAGAAAAAGAAGTTAAGGAACCAATTCCATTCACCATTGCAATGAAAAGAATAAAATACTTAGGAATATACCTACCTAAAGAAACTAAAGACCTATATATCGAAAACTATAAAACACTGATGAAAGAAATCAAAGAGGACACTAATAGATGGAGAAATATACCATGCTCATGGGTCGGAAGAGTCAATATAGTGAAAATGAGTATACTACCCAAAGCAATCTACAGATTCAATGCAATTCCTATCAAGCTACCAGCAGTATTTTTCACAGAACTAGATCAAGTAATCTTAAGATTTGTATGGAAATACAAAAAACCTCAAATAGCCAAAGCAATCTTGAGAAAGAAGAATGGAACTGGAGGAATCAACTTGCCTGACTTCAGGCTCTACTACAAAGCCACAGTCATTAAGACAGTATGGTACTGGCACAAAGACAGAAATATAGATCAATGGAACAAAATAGAAAGCCCTGAGATGAATCCACACACCTATGGACACCTTATCTTCGACAAAGGATGCAAGAATATACAATGGAGTAAAGACAGTCTCTTTAACAGGTGGTGCTGGGAAAACTGGTCAACCACTTGTAAAAGAATGAAACTAGACCTGTTTCTAACACCATACACAAAAATAATCTCAAAATGGATTAAAGATCTAAATGTAAGACCAGAAACTATAAAACTCCTAGAGGAGAACATAGGCAAAACACTCTCTGACATAAATCACAGCAGGATCCTCTATGACCCACCTCCCAGTATACTGGAAATAAAAGCAAAAATAAACAAATGGGATCTAATTAAAATTAAAAGCTTCTGCACAACAAAGGAAACTATAAGCAACGTGAAAAGACAGCCTTCTGAATGGGAGAAAACAATAGCAAATGAAACAACTGACAAACAACTAATCTCAAAGATATATAAACAACTTATGCAGCTCAACTCCAGAAAATAAATGAACCAATCAAAAAATGGGCCAAAGAACTAAATAGGCATTTCTCCAAAGAAGACATACGGATGGCTAACAAACACATGAAAAGATGCTCAACATCACTCATTATCAGAGAACTGCAAATCAAGACCACAATGAGGTATCATTTCACACCAGTCAGAATGGCTGGGATCCAAAAGTCTACAAGCAATAAATGCTGGAGAGGATGTGGAGAAAAGGGAACCCTCTTACACTGCAAGTGGGAATGCAAACTAGTACAGCCACTATGGAGAACAGTGTGGAGATTCCTTTAAAAATTGCAAATAGAACTGCCTTATGACCCAGCAATCCCCCTGCTGGGCATACACACCAAAGAAACCAGAATTGAAAGAGACACATGTACCCCAATGTTCATCGCAGCACTGTTTCTAATAGCCAGGACATGGAAGCAACCTAGATGTCCATCAGCAGATGAATGGATAAGAAAGCTGTGGTACATATACACAACGGAGTATCACTCAGCCCGTAAAAAGAATAAATTTGACTCAGTTCTAATGAGATTGATGAAACTGGAGCCGATTATACCGAGTGAAGTAAGCCAGAAAGAAAAACACCAATACAGTATACTGACACATATGTATGGAATTTAGAAAGATAGTAATGATGACCCTGTATGTGAGACAACAAAAGAGACATAGAGGTATAGAACGGACTTTTGGACTCTGAGGGAGAGGGAGAGGGTGGGATGATTTGGGAGAATAGCATTGAAACATGTATACTATCATGTAAGAAATGAAGTGCCAGCCTATGTTCAATACAGGATACAGGATACTTGGGGCTGGTGCATGGGATGATCCAGGGAGATGATATGGGGTGGGAGTTGGGAGGGGGCTTCAGCATTGGGAGATCGTGTACACCTGTGGCTGATTCATGTCAATGTATGGCAAAACAAATACAATATTTTAATGTAGAATAAAGTATTTAAAAATAAAAAAAATTTAAAAAAATAAATAAAAAGAAGTGGCAAGAATACACGGAAGAACTGTACAAAAAAGAACTTCACAACCCAGATAATCATGATGATGTGATCACTAATCTAGAGCCAGACATCATGGAATGTGAAGTCAAGTGGGCCTTAGAAAGCATCACTATGAACAAAGCTAGTGGAGGTGATGGAATTCCAGTTGAGCTGTTTCAAATCCTGAAAGATGATGCCGTGAAATTGCTGCACTCACTATACCAGCACATTTGGAAAACTCAGCAGTGGCCACAGGACTGGAAAAGGTCAGTGTTCATTCCAGTCTCAAAGAAAAGCAATGCCAAAGAATGCTCAAACTACCATACAGTTGCACTCATCTCACGTGCTAGTAAAGTAATGCTCAAAATTCTCCAAGCCAGGCTTCAGCAATACGTGAGCTGTGAAATTCCAGATGTTCAAGCTGGTTTTGGAAAAGGCAGAGGAACGAGAGACCAAATTGCCAAGATCTGCTAGATCATGGAAAAAGCAAGAGAGTTCCAGGAAAATATCTATTTCTGCTTTATTGACTATGCCAAAGACTTTGACTGTGTGGATTACAATAAATTGTGGAAAATTCTTCAAGAGAGAGGAATACTAGACCACCTAACTTGCCTCTTGAGAAATCTGTATGCAGGCCAGGAAGCAACAGTTAGAACTGGACATGGAACAACAGACTGGTTCCAAATAGGAAAAGGAGTATGTCAAGGCTGTATATTGTCACCCTGCTTATTTAACTTATATGCAGAGTATATCATGAGAAATGCTGGACTGGAAGAAGCACAAGCAGTAATCAAGATTGCTGGAAAAAATATCAATAACCTCCGTTATGCAGATGACACCACCCTTATGGCAGAAAGTGAAGAGGAACCTAAAAGCCTCTTGATGAAAGTGAAAGAGGAGGGCAAAAGTTGGCTTAAAGCTCAACATTCAGAAAAGGAAGATCATGGTATCCGGTCCCATCACTTCATGGGAAATAGATGGGGAAACAGTGGAAACAATGCCAGACTTTATTTCTGGGGGCTCCAAAATCACTGCAGATGGTGATTACAGCCATGAAATTCAAAGACGGCTTACTCCTTGGAAGAAAAGTTATGACCAACCTAGATAGTATATTCAAAAGCAGAGACATTACTTTGCTGACTAAGGTCCATCTAGTCAAGACTATGATTTTTCCTGTGGTCATGTATGGATGTGAGAGTTGGACTGTGAAGAATGCTGAGCACTGAAGGACTGATGCTTTTGAACTGTGGTGTTGGAGAAGACTCTTGAGAGTCCCTTGGACTGCAAGGAGAGCCAACCTGGGATTTCTTTGGAAGGAATGATGCTAAAGCTGAAACCAGTACTTTGGCCACCTCACCAGAAGAGTTGACTCACTGGAAAAGATTCTGATGCTGGGAGGGATTGGGGGCAGGAGGAGAAGTGGATGACCGAGGATGAGATGTCTGGATGGCATCACGGACTTGATGGACATGAGTGTGAGTGAACTTTGGGAGTTGGTGATGGACAGGGAGGCCTCGCGTGCTGCGATTCATGGGGTCGCAAAGAATCGGACACGACTGAGCGACTGAACTGAACTGAACCGAACTGAAGCGTCTTTTTAATTTCACGGCTGCAGTAACCATCTGCAGTGACTTTGGAGCCCAAAAAATAAAGTCTGACACTGTTTCCACAGTTTCACCATCTATTTTTATAGTGATGGGACCAGGTGCCATGATCTTCGTGTTCTGAATGTTGAGCTTTAAGCCAACAATTTCACTCTTCATTTTAATTTTCATCAAGAGACTTTTTAGTTTTTCTTCACTTTCTGCTATAAGAGTGGTGTCATCTGCATATCTGAGGTTATTGATATTTCTCCTAGCAATCCTGATTGTACTTTTCCAGCCCAGTGATTCACATGATGTACTCTGCAACAAGTTAAATAAGAAGGATGACAATATACAGACTTGACATACTCCTTTTCCTATTTGGAACCAGTCTGTTGTTCCATTTCCAGTTCTAACTGTTGCTTCCTGACCTGTATGTAGGTTTCTCAAGAGGCAGGTCAGGTGCTCTGGTATTCCCATCTCTCTCAGAATTTTCCACAGTGTATTGTGATACACACAGTCAAAGGCTTTGGCATAGTCAATAAAGCAGAAATAGATGTTTTTCTGGAACTCTCTTGCTTTTTCCATGATCCAGCGGATGTTGACAATTTGATCTCTGGTTCCTCTGCCTTTTCTAAAACCACCTTGAACATCAAGCAGTTCACAGTTCACATATTGCTGAAGCCTGGCTTGGAGAATTTTGAGCATTACTTTATTACTGTGTGAGCTGAGTGCAATTGTGTGGTAGTTTGAGCATTCTTTGGCATTGCCTTTCTTTGGGATTGGAATGAAAACTGACCTTTTCCAGTCCTGTGGCCATTGCTGTTTTTTCAAATTTGCTGACATATTGAGTGTAGCATTTCCAAAGCATCATCTTTTAGCATTTGAAACAGCTCAGCTGGAATTCCATAACCTCCACTAGCTTTGTTCATGTGAATCTTTCTAAGGCCCACTTGACTTCACATTCCTGGAATACTGGCTCTATGTGAGTGATCACACCATCATTATTATCTTGGTCATGTAGATCTTTTTGTACAGTTCTTCCGTGTATTCTTGTCACCTCTTCTTAATATCTTCTGCTTCTGTTAGGTCAAGACCATTTCTGTCCTTTATTGAGCCCATCTTTGCATGAACTATTCCCTTGGTATCTCTAATTTTCTTGAAGAAATCTCTAGTCTTTTCCATTCTGTTGTTTTCCTCTATTTCTTTGCATTGATCACTGAGGAAGGCATTCTTATCTCTTCTTGCTATTCTTTGGATCTCTGCATTCAGATGCTTATGTCTTTCCTTTTCTCCTTTGCTTTTCATCTCTCTTCTTTTTATAGCTATTTGAAAGGCCTCCTCAGATAGCCATTTTGCTTTTTGCATTTCTTTTCCATGGGGATGGTCTTGATCCCTGTCTCCTGTACAATGCCATGAACCTTATTCCATAGTTCATCAGGCACTCTATCTATCAGATCTAGGCCCTTAAATCTATTTCTCACTTCCACTGTATAATCATAAGGGATTTGATTTAGGTCATACCTGAATGGTCTAGCGGGTTTCCCTACTTTCTTCAATTTCAGTCTGAATTTGGCAGTAAGGAGTTCATAATCTGAGCCACAGTTAGCTTCTGGTCTTTTTTTGTTGTTGTTGACTGTATAGAGCTTCTCTATCTTTGTCTTCAAATAATATAATCAGTCAGATTTCAGTGTTGACCATTAGTGTTGTCCCTGTGTAGAGTCTTCTCTGGTGTTGTTGCAAGAGGATGTTTGCTATGACCAGTGCATTTTCTTGGCAAAACTCTATTAGTCTTTGCCCTGCTTCATTCCACATTTCAAGGCCAAATTTGCCTGTTACTCCAGTTGTTTCTTGACTTCCTACTTTAGCATTCCAGTCCCCTATAATGAAAAGGACATCTTTTGGGGGTTTAGTTCTAAAAGGTCTTGTAGGTCTTCATAGAACCGTTCCACTTCAGCTTCTTCAGTGTTACTGTTTGGGGCATAGACTTGGAATACTGTGATATTGAATGGTTTGCCTTGGAAACGAACAGAGATCATTCTGTCTTTTTTGAGATTGCATCCAAGTACTGCATTTTGGACTCTTTTGTTGACCATGATGACTACTCCATTTCTTCTAAGGGATTCCTGCCCGCAGTAGTAGATATAATGGTCATCTGAGTTAAATTCACCCATTCCAGTCCATTTTAGTTCACTGGTTCTTAGAATGTTGACATTCACTCTTGCCATCTCCTGTTTGACCACTTTCAATTTGCCTTGATTTATGGACCTGACATTCCAGGTTCCTATGCAATATTGCTCTTTACAGCATCCGACCTTGCTTCTATCACCAGTCACATGCACAACTGGGTATTGTTTTTGCTTTGGCTCCATCCCTTCATTTTTTCTGGAGTTATTTCTCCACTGATCTCCAGTAGCGTATTGGGTGCCTACTGACCTGGGGAGTTCCTCTTTAAGTATTCTATCATTTTGCCTTTTCATGCTGTTCATGGGGTTCTCAAGGCAAGAACATTGAAGTAGTTTCCATTCCCTTCTCCACTGCATGACATTCTGTCAGACGTCTCCACCATGACCCACCCATCTTGGGTTGTCCCACAGGGTATGGTTTAGTTTATTAATGTTAAAAGCTAGTGGAGGTGATGGAATTCCAGTTGAACTATTTCAAATCTGAAAGATGATGCTATAAAAGTGCTGCACTCAATATGTCAGCAAATTTGGAAAACTCAACAGTGGCCACAGTACTGGAAAAGGTCATTTTTCATTCCAACCCCAAAGAAAGGCAATGCCAAAGAATGCCCAAATTACCACACAATTATACTCATCTCACACAAGGCAAAGCAATGCTCCAAATTCTCTATCCAGCTTTCAGCAACAGACTGGTTCCTGATAGGAAAATGAGTATGTCAAGGCTATATATTGTCAGCCTGTTTATTTAACTTATATGCAGAGTACATCATGAGAAACCTGGCCTGGAAGAACCACAAGCTGGAATCAAGATTTTCAGGCGAAATATCAATAACCTGAGATATGCAGTTGGCGGCACGCTATGGCAGAAAGTGAAGAGGAACTAAGAGCATCTTGATGAAAGTGAAAGAGGAGAGTGAATAAGTTGGCTTAAAACTCAACATTCAGAAAACTAAGATCATGGCATTAGGTCCCATCACTTCATGTCAAATAGATGGGGAAACAGTGGAAACAGTGACAGATTTTATTTTTTTTTGGGGGCCTCCAAAATCACTGCAGATGGTGATTGCAGCCATGAAATTAAAAGGAACGTACTCCTTGGAAGGAAAGTTATGACCAACCTTTACAGCATATTAAAAAGCAGAGACATTACTTTGTCAACAAGTGTCCATCTAGTCAAGGGTATGATTTTCCAGTGGTCATGTATGGATGTGAGAGTTGGACTATAAAGAAAGCTGAGCATCGTAGAATTGATGCTTTTGAACTGTGGTGCTGCAGAAGACTCTTGAGAGTCCCTTGGACTGCAAGGAGATCCAACCAGTCCATCCTAAAGGAGATCAGTCCTGGGTGTTCATTGGAAGGACTGATGTTGAAATTGAAACGCCAATACTTTGGGCACCACCTGATGTGAAGAGCTGATTCATTTGAAAATACTCTGATGCTGGGAAAGACTGAGGGCAGAAGAAGTGGATGACAGAGGAGTTGACGGTTGGATAGCCTCACTGACTCGATGGACATAGATTTGGGTGGATTCCGGGAGTTGGTGAATGACAGGGAGGCCTGGTGTGCTGCGGTCATGGGGTCACAAAGAGTCGGACACCACTGAGCGACTGAACTGAACTGAATGATAAACGACTCTGTATTCTTTCATAATACAGTTTTAGATGCTTAATTTACCTACAGTTAAATGCAGATCTTTGTTGGCTTTGAAAAATTAACACATCCTTGTAAGTAACACCACACTTAAGATATAGGATATTTTTCTCGCCTCAGAAAGCTTGTTCATATCCCATTAAAACCAATTGTCCTGTAGCAGGTGTAATCACTGTTCTGATTTTTATCACTACAGACTATTTTTGCCTGATCTTTACCTTTTAAAAAATGATATCATATGTCATGCATGAGTTTTGTATCTTATTTCATTTTCTTTTTTTTTTTTTTTCTTTAGTTTCATCCATGTTATTGTGGTATCAGTACATTGCTTCTATTTATTCCATTACTTCATTTATGAGCATTTTCAGCATTATTACTAGCTTTTGGTGATTGCACATAAAGCCACTATGAACATGATTGTAGTAATTTTTGTAAAAATATTTTTTCTCTTGCATAATGCCTGAGTAAATGGTGTGTCATACCCAATGTATAAATAAATTATAAATATACATACACACAGATATATAATTTGCTATAAATTTTTCCAAAGAGTTTGTCATTTCATGATTTATGGAAGCTCCAAGTGCTTAAATCTCCACCAATATTTGATATTACAAATTTTCAAATGTTAGTCATTCTAGTAGATGCAAAATGATTTCCTGTTCTAATTTTTACTTATAGTTCCTTGATGATTAGTGCCATTAGTACCTTTTATTATAAATACTAAAAATTTAATCTTATTTTGTTAATTCTTCTCAAGTGTTTTATACATATTTTTGGATTATTTGTTTTCTTAATATCAACTTAATTTGTTGAATTGTCCTCTATCTACTCTCACACACATTAAATACACACATATATTTTTTCCTGGCTAGAACCCTGTCCTGAATTATATCCATCATAAATTTTTCTTCCAGTTTTATATATTGCATTTTAACATTTTTAAAAATGTCTACTGAATAAAATGCTTTAAATTTTTATGAAATAAAATTTAATAATTTAAAATTTTTATGATTAATTATTCAATCTTTAGTCCAAGAAATATTTTCTTATTTCCAAACCATGAAGACATTCTTTTCATTTTCTTATGGAAGAATTAGCCTTGATATTTAGGTTCTCTCTCCTACTCAATTTAATCTTTGTGTATGGTATGAGAGGAGGATGGAGTTTAATTTTCTATTTGAAATAGTTACACCAAGTTGATTGGTTTTAAATGCTTTTCTATTTTCATTGAACTGTGCTAGTGTTTTGAACAAAATACATTGGTCATAGAGGCAAGAGCTATATCTGACTTTTTATTGCGTTCATGATCCATTTGTTTATGTTGCTGACATCACACTCTGAATAACCTTACAGCAGTCTTCCCTGGTGACTCAGAGGTTAAAGCGTCTCCCTCCAATTTGGGAGACCTGGGTTTGATCCCTGGGTTGGGAAGATCCCTTGGAGAAGGAAATGGCAACCCTCTCCAGTAATCTTGCCTGGAGAATCCCATGGACGGAAGAACCTGGTAGGCTACAGGCCACGGGGTTGAAAAGAGTTGGACACGACTGAGAGACTTCACTCACTCACTCACTCACTTAAACTTACAGTAAATCTTGAAATTATGTAGTTTAAACTTTTCCAACATTGTTCCTGTTTTTCAGCTATTTCAGATCCTTTAGGTTTCTACATAAATTTTAGATTCTCCTCATCAATTTTATTAAATATATTCTTAAGTATTTCATATATCTGCTAACATAAATTAAATTTAAAATTAATGTACTTTATTTTTAGATCAGTTTTAGCTTTTACAGAAAAAAACTGAATAGAAATTTTAATTTTAAGACTCTACCAAAAATCTGTTAGGACGGGCAAATAGATTCAGTAAATTTGCAGGACACAAAACCAACATTAGATGCATTTCTATATACCAACAATGAAATATCTGAAATAAGCAATTAAGAAAATTATTCAATTTATAATAGCATCAACAAGAATTTTTTAAAACCTTATAAATAAATTTAACCAAGGAACCTAAAAAGCTATATACTGAAAACTATTGATTTTGACGAAAGATACTGAAGAAGATACAAATAAATGGAAAGATATCCGATGCTCATGGGTCAGAGAAAAATAATGTTTTTAAAATATCCAGTCTTCCCAAAGCCCTATCTGTATATAACTCATATCACGATTCTAATGGCACATTTTTTTATTTTTTTAACAGAAATAGAAAAAAAGCCCTAAAATTCTTACTGAACAACAACAATAACAACAACAACAACAACAAAAAAATCCTAAAACCAAAGTAATCTTAAGAAAGTTCAAAGCTGGAATCATCAAACAAACATCTTCATTTATAACTCCACTATAAAACTATAGTAACAAAAAGCATTAAAAATAGATACATAAAGCAATGGAACAGAACTGAGAGCCTAGAAGCAAGCCCTATCATCTATGGTCAGTTAATGCTTGACAAGGGAGCCAGGAATACTCAAAATGAGGAAGGGTAGTCTCTTCAATAAGTGTTGGGAAAACTGAATAATCACATGCCAAAAAAAAAAAAAAGAAGAAGAAGAAAGAAAAGAAAGAAAATCGGATCCCTATCTTACATCACACAAAAAATTAACTCACAATGAATTAAAAACTTACCGTAAGGCTTGAAACCATAAAACTTCTAAAAGAAAACAGAGAATAAGATCCTGACCTTCGTCTTTGGCAGTAATTCTTTTGACTATGACACCAAAAGCACAAGCAGGGAAAGTAATTAAGTGTGACTAAATCAAACTAAAAAATCTCCGCACAGCAAAAGAAATAAGCTACAAGATGAAAAAGCAACCTATGAAATGGTAGAAAGCATTTGCAAAACATAACCTTGATAATGGTTAATACAGAAGGAACTTATACAACTTAGTAACTGATAAGCTGTTTTATGTTTTAATCATGAAAAGTATTGCATTTCATGAAATGATTTTTCTGCATCTATTGAGATTATCTGATAATTTTCTACTGTGTTCAGTTACTGTGGTTGATCGCAATGGTGTGTTATACACTATTGTGCTGCTTAATTTCAAAATATATAGAATTTTCCCTTGAGTTTTACTGTTTTCAAATTTCACTGTAGTGAGAGAAAGTACTTGGTATGTTTTAATGCTTTAAAATTTAAGTTTGTTTCATGATCAAGCATATGGCTTATTTTGGTGAATATATCATATTCCCTTTAAAAATGTGTATTGAGCTGCTATTGGTGTAGAGTTCTGCAAATACAAATAAAGTCTAATTGATTCTGTTTTTCCATTGTTCCGCCTTTTTGATGGTGTTTTATCTGCTTTTGCTGATTCCTGATACTTAAGTGGTGAAGTTTCAGCTATACATTGTCATATAATACCTTCAAATCAGTACTTTTTGCATTATTTAATTTATTAGGTGCACATATTTGAAATAGTCTCTCCTTGCCATGGAAGTACTCCTTTTTAACATCTTCTTCATCTGATATTAATATAACTATTCTCAGTTCAGTTCATTTGTTCAGTCATGTCTGACTCATTGTGACCCTATGGACTGCAGCACGCCAGGCTTCCCTCTCCATCACCAATTCCTGTAGCTTACTCAAATTCATTTCATCAAGTTGGTGATGTCATTTAACCATCTCATCCTCTGTCATCCCCTTCTTCTCCCACCTTCAATCTTTCCCAGCATCAGGGTCTTTTTAATGAGTCAGTTCTACATAGCACTAGGCCAAAATGTTGGCATTTCAGCTTCAACATCAGTCCTTCCAATAAATATTCAGGACTGATTTCTTTTAGGATTCACTGCTTTGATCTCCTTGCAGTCCAAGAGACTCTCAAGAGCCTTCTCCAACACCGCAGTTCAAAAACATCATTCTTCATCGCTCAGCTTTCTTTATTGTCCAACTCTTATATTCACACATGACTACTGGAAAAATCAAAGCTTTGGCTAGAAAGATCTTTGTTGCAAAGTAATGCCTCTGCTTTTCAATATACTGTCTAGGTTGGTCATAAGTTTTCTTTCAAGGAGCAAGCTTCTTTTGATTTAATGGCTGCAGTCACCGTCTGCAATGATTTTGGAGTCTAAGAAAATAAAGTCTGTCACTGTTTCCATTGCTTCCTCCTCTATTTGCATGAAGTAATAGGACCAGATGCCATGATCTTTGTTTTCTGAATGTTGAGTTTTAAGCCAGCTTTTTCACTCTCCTCTTTCACTTATCAAAAGGCTCTTTAGTTCTTTGCTTTCTGCCATAAGGGTGCTGTTATCTTCATATCTGAGACTATATTTCTCCCAACATCTTGCTTCCAGCTTATGCTTCATCTAGCCAGCATTTTCCATGGTGTACTCTGCATATAACTTAAATAAGCAGGGTGACAATATTCAGCCTTGACGTACTCCTTTCTTGACATGGGACCAGTCTGTTGTTCCAGTCCAGTTCTTACTGTTCCTTCAGATTTCTCAGGAGGTAGGTCAGGTGCTCTGGTAGTCCCATCTCTTTTAGAATTTTCCACTGTGTGTTGTGATCCACACAGTCAAAGGCTTCAGTTCAGTTCAGTCGCTCAGTCATGTCTGACTCTGCAACCCCATGAATCACAGCATGCCAGGCCTCCCTGTGTCTATCACCAACTCCTGGAATTCACCCAAACTCATGTCCATTGAGCTGGTGATGCAGCTTAACCATAGTCAATAAAACAGAAGTAGATGGATTTCTGGAACTCTCTGCTTTTTTGACGATCCAACAGATGTTGGCAATTTGATCTCTGGTTCCTTTGCCTTTTCTAAAACCAGCTTGAACATACGGAATTTCACAGTTCATGTACTGCTGAAGCTTGGCTTAGAGAATTTTGAGCATTACTTTACTAGCATGTAAGATGAGTGCTACTGTGTGGTAGTTTGAACATATAACAATTCTACTTCTATATATTTAATGTTTGTCTGAATTTATATAATTAAATTGCATCCCTTGTAGACACCATATATTTGGTCTTTGCTTGTTAATGTAGCCTAAGATATTTTTAATCACCTTACATTTAATAAAGCTATCTATATGATAGGACTTAAATCTCTCACAAGTTTGTTTTCTTTTCTCCCCCCGCCTTTGTCTCTATTTCTTATTTCCTACTTCTTTTGGATGAACTCAGTATTTACTAGCATTACATGTTATCTTCTGTATTGGTGTTTTTAGCTATAACTGTCTTATCTATTCAGTAGTTGCTCAAATGATTATAAGACTTAATTACAGTTTATCTTGACATAACATTATATTGCCTCATGTATAATGTAAGAATTTTATAGCCATAGACTTCCATTTGGCATCTTCATAGGACTTTTTAAAAGAATTTCAGAGGAGAAAAGTAATCTTTTATATTTACTCATATTTTCAGTGTTCTTTATTCTTTCCTATAAATTCAGATTTCCATCTGGCATGATTTCATTAAAGATGTTTCATCCATGTCTTACCAAGTGTATCTGCTGGAGACAAAAGCATGAAAATGTATTTCTTTCAGCATTATTTTAAGAGGATTTTTATTTTGTTGGATACAGAAGTCTAGATTTTCAGTTTGATTTTTTTTCCTTTAGTCCTGATTGTCCTTGTTTAGTCACTAACTTGTGTCTGACTCCTTTGTGACCCCATAGACTGTAGCCTACCAGGCTCCTCTGACCATAGGATTTCCTAAGCAAGAATACTGGAGTGGGTCGCCATTTCCTTCTCCATAGCATCTTCCCAACCCTGGGAATGAACCCATGTATCTTGCATTGGCAGGTGAGTTCTTTGCCACTGAGCCACCTGAGGAGCCCTGATTCATATTCCTGAACTGTGACACTGATGGTCTTTCAAATAGATATAATCCAAGAGTTCTACCTTGTTCCACTAACTTGGTGGGAATTCAGATTTCAAACTCTTCCTCCTAGTACTTTGGTACTAGCCTTTGCTCAATTCTTAAGCAAGCCAGATGCTTCTAAGTTTTCTAAAGGCCAATTTGTACTCAACTGGGTCTCATCTCTTTGTGTTCCCTCATTTCTTGGATAACCCTCTTAAATTAAAGTTACTCTGAAAGCCCCAGATTTTGATCTATGAGTCCTAATTCCAAAAAGTTCCACACTCAATCAGTGCAATATCTTTGTGGTGGGCCAAGGATATAAAAGAAATCAAGGGCAAAGAACTAAAGGAAATAGAATGATGTTTTATCAAATAGTGAATACCAATAAAAAATGGATATTATATTCACCTCACACCTGTCAGAATGACTATTATCAAAAAGACAAGAAATAAGTGTTGATGAGTATGTGGAGAAAAAGGAATGCTTGTACACTGTTTTGGGAATGTAAATTGGTTCAGTTACTCTGGAAAACAGTATAGAGATTCCTCAAAAATTAAAAATAGAACTACTATATGATCCATCATTTCCAATCCTAGGTATTTATCCAACAAAACAAAAACATCAATTAGAAAATATATATGCCTCACTATATTCAGTGCAGCAATATTAACATTAAGCAGGCTATGCAAGTAACTTGCTGCTGCTGCTGCTAAGTCACTTCAATCATGTCCGACTCTGTGCGACCCCATAGATGGCAGCCCACCAGGCTCCCCCATCCCTGGGATTCTCCAGGCAAGAACACTGGAGTGGGTTGCCATTTCCTTCTCCAACGCATGAGAGTGAAAAGTGAAAGTGAACTTAAGTACCCATTAACATATGAATAAAGTAGGTTGGTACAAACACACATACACACACGCACAAACTATGCAATTGTACTCAGTCATAAAAGTTTAAATATTGTCATCTGCTATAACATGGATGGACCCACAGTGTATTATGCTAAGAAAAATAAGTCACACAAAGAAATGCTGTATAATTTCACTTAAATGTGGAATCTAAAAAAAAAAAAAAGCTAAAAAAACAGCAAAGCAAAAACAGAGCTATATACACAGAGAAAAAACAGGTGGTTGCAGAAGGAAGGGGTTTGAAGGAAGTAATAGGTAAGGGAGATTAAGAAGTACACACTTCCAGCTGCAAAATAAATGAATCATGGGTATGAAATGCACCACGTGGGGAACACAGTCAATGACTAACAATATCTTTGAGACATGTTGTAACTAGATTTAATTTAATGACCATTTTGAAGCACAAAGAAATATCAAATCACTATACAATGAACATATACAGTGTGGTATGTCAATTACACATTAAAAAAAAAAAACAGGAAAATAATAGGAAAAGAGATCAAATATGTGGTCACCAGAGACAGGGGATGGCTGGAGGAGAGATTGGGTTAAAAAGCTACACTCATTCAGTTATAAGCTAAATAAGTATCAGAATGTAATGTACAACACAATAAATATAACTAACACTGTTATGTGATATACATAACATTGCTAAGAGAATAAATTCTAACAATTCTCATCAGGGGAAATATTTTTTTTCTATTTCTTTAATTTAGTATATTTATGAGGTGATGGATGTTCACAAAACATTATGGTAATATTTTTATGATGTATGTAAGTCAAATCATTATGCTGTACACCTTAAACTTACATGTTCAGTTCAATTTCACTTCAGTCGCTCAGTCGTGTCCAACTGTTTGTGACCCCATGGAATGCAGCACCCCAGCTTCCCTGGCCATCACAAACTACCAGAGCCTACTCAAACTTATAACCACTGAGTCAGTGGGGTCATCCAACTATCTCGTCCTCTGCTGTTGCCTTCTACTCCACTGTCAATCTTTCTAAGCATCAAAGTCTTTCCTAGTCAGTCAGTTCTTCAAATTAGTGGCGAAGTACTGGAGTTTCAGCTTCAGCATCACTCCTTCCAATGAATATTCAGGACTGATGTCCTTTAGGATGGACTGGTTGGGTCTTATTGCAGTCAAAGGAATTCTCAGGAATCTTTTCCAACATCACAGTTCAAAAGCATCAATTCTTTGGACCTCAGTTTTCTTAAATCCAAATCTCACATCCAAACATAACTACTGAAAAAAAATATAGCTTTGACTAGAAGGATATTTGTTGACAAAGTAATGTCTCTGCTTTTTAATATACGGTCTAAGTTGGTCATAGCTTTCCTTCCAAGGAGCAGGTGTCTTTTAACATCACAACTGCAGTCACCATCTGCACTGACTTTGGAGCTCAGAAAAATAAAGTCTGTTGCTGTTTCCATTGTTACCTCATCTATTTGTCATGAAGTGCAAAGATAGGAAATCAAGAAATACCTAGAGTAATGGGCAAATTTCAAATTAGAGAACAGAATGAAACAGGGCAAATCTAACAGAGTTTTGCCAAGAGAACGCATTGATCATAGAAAACACCCTCTTCCAACAACACAAAAGAAGACTCTACACAAGGACCTCACCAGATGGTCAATACCAAAATCAGATGGATTATATTCTTTGCATCCAAAGATGGGGAAGCTCTATACAGACAGCACAGGCAAGACCAGGAGCTGACTGTGGCTCAGATCATGAACTCCTTTTTGCCAAGTTTAGACTTAAATTACAAGAAGTAGGGAAACCCACTAGGCCATTCAGGTATGACCTAAATCAAATCCCTTAAGATTATACAATGGAAGTGAGAAATAGACTCAAGGGATTAGATCTGATAGCCTAGTTCCTGAAGGACTATGGATGGAGGTTCATGACATTGTACAGGAGGCAGGGATCAAGACCATCCTCAAGAAAAGAGAATAGAAAAAGGAAAAATGGTTGTCTGAGGAGGCCTTACAAACAACTATGAAAAGAAGACAAGTGAAAAGTAGAGGAAAAAAGGAAAGATATACCCATTTGAATGCAGATTTCCAAAGAACAGCAAGGAGAGATAAGAAAGCCTTCATCAGTGATCAATGGAAAGAAATAGAGGAAGACAATAGAATGGGAAAGACTGAGATCTCTACAAGAATATTAGAGATACTAAGGGAACATTTCATGCAAAGATGGGCACAATAAAGGAGAGAAAATGTGTGGCCATAGCAGAAGCAGAAGATGTTAAAAGAGGTGGCAAGAATACACACAAGAACTATTTTAAAAAGATCTTCACATTCAAGATAACCATGATGATGTGATCATTCACTTAGAGCCAGATATCTTGGAATGTGAAGTCAAGTGGGCCTTAGGAATCATCATTATGAACAAAGCTAGTGGATATTTTGGAATTCCAGTTGGGATATTACAAATCCTAAAAGATGATGCTGTGAAAGTGCTGCACTCAATATGCCAACAAATTTGGAAAGCTCAGCAGTGGTCACAGGACTGGAAAAGGTCACTTTTCATTCCAGTCTCAAAGAAAGGCAATGCCAAAGATTGGACAAACGACCACACAATTGCTCTCATCTCATATGCTAGTAAAATAAGGCTCAAAATTTTCCAAGCCAGGCTTCAATAGTATGTCAACCATCAAATTCCAGATTTCACACTGGATTTAGAAAAGGCAGAGGAACAAGAGATCAAACTGACAACATCCACTGGATCATTGAAAAAGCAAGAGTTCCAGAAAAACATCTACTTTTGCTTTATTGACTATGCCAAAGCCTTTGACTGTGTGTATCACACACACTGCAGAAAATTCTTAACGATATGTGAATATCAGACCATCTGACATGCCTCCTGAGAAATCTGTTTGAAGGTCAAGAAGTAACAGTTAGAACTGGACATAAAACCACAGACCTGTTCCAAATCAGGAAAGGGATATGTCAAGGCTGAATATTGTTACCTGCTTATTTAACTTACATTCAGAGTGCATCATGAGAAATGTTGGGCTGAATGAAGCACACACTGGAATCAAGAATACTGGGAGAAACATCAATAATATCAGAAATACAGGTGACAGCACCCTTATGGCAGAAAGCAAAGAACTAAAGAGCCTCTTGATGAAACTGAAAGAGGAGGGTGAAAAAAGTTGGCTTAAATCTCAACATTCAGAAAACTAAGATCATGGCATCTGGTCCCATCACTTCATGGCAAATAGTTGGGGAACAGTGGAAATAGTGACTGACTTTATTGTATGGGGCTCCAAAATCACTGCAGATGGTGACAGCAGGCATGAAATTAAAAGAGGCTTGCTTCTTGGAGGAAAAGTTATAACCAATCTAGACAGCATATTAAAAAGCAGAGACATTACTTTGCCAACAAAGGTATGCCTAGTCAAAGCTATAGTTTTTCCAGTAGTCATGTATGAATGTGAGAGTTGGACTATAAAGAAAGCTGAGCACCAAAGAATGCATGCTTTTGCACTGTGGTGTTGGAATAGACTCTTGAAAGTGCCTTGGACAGCAAAGAGATCCAACCATTCCATCCTAAAGGAAATCAGTCCTGAATATTAATTGGAAAAACTGATGCTGATGCTGTAACTCCAATACTTTGGCCACCTGATGTGAAGAACTGACTCTTTTGAAAAGACCCTGATGCTGGGAAAGATTGAAGGTAGTAGGAGATGGGGATGACAGAGGATAAGATGGCTGGATGGCATCATCAACTCAATGGACATGAGTTTGAGTAAACCCTGGGAGTTGGTGATGGACAGGGAGACCTGGGGTGCTGCAGTCCATGGGGTCCCAAAGTGTTGGACACAAGGAAGCGACTGACCTGAACTAACTGGTCCAGTGCACGCACTGCCACACTCATTGCTCTGACCCTGCAGCAGGCTATCTCTTCCGAAGACTCCTGCACATTCACAGGCAAGTCTAGATCAATCTCTTTCGGCCTCACTGCTCCTTTCTCCTGGTTCCTGGTGTGCAGGAGGTTTTGTTTGTGCTCTCCAAGAGTCTGCTTCCCCAGTCTTATCTAAGTTCTGGCAGCTCTATTATGAGATTAATGGTGACCTCCTCCAAGAGGGCTTATGGCAGACCCAGGTCTGCTGCAGCCAGAGCTGCTGCCCCTGCTGCCAGGCACTGCTGACCTGTACCTCTGCAGGAGACACTCAAACACAGGATGGATATTTCTCTGTTAAAACACACCCTGCTCATGCTTTTGTTCTTATTCAGCCCTTGGGAAGCTGAGAAAATTCATAGTTTGCAGATACCTCTGTCTTATTTCCCAACCCCTTCTCCTTTTGAGTTCAGTCTTTCCCAGAATCAGAGTCTTCTCCAATATGCTGAGTCTTTGCATCATGTGGCCAAGGTATTGGAGTTTCAGGATCGCTCATTCCAGTTAATATTCAGGGTTGATTTCCTTTAGGAATGTCTGGTTTGATCTCCTTGCTGTCCAAAGGACTCTCAAAATGTCATCTCCAACACCACAGTTCAAAAGCATCTATTCTTCAGTACTCAGCCTTCTTTATGTTTCAACTCTCACATCCATATACAACTACTTAATAAACTTTAGCTTTGACTATACCAACCTTTGGTAAAGTGATGTCTCTGCTTTTTAATACACTGCCTAGATGTGCCATAGCTTTCTTTTCAAGGAGCAAACTTCTTTTAGTTTCATGGCTACAGCAATCACCTGCAAATTTTGGAGCCCAAAACAATAAAGTCTGTCACTGATTCCATTTTTTTTCCCTTCTACTTGCCATGAAGTGATGGCACCAGATGCCATGATCTCCATTTTTTTTTTTAATATTGAGTTTCAATACAGCTCTTTCACTCTCTTCTCTCACCCTTGTCAAGGGAAACTTTAGTTGATCTTCCCTTTCTGTCATTAAAGTGGTGTCATTCGCACATCTGAGGTTTTTTGATATTTTTCCTGGCAATCTTGATTCCAGCTTGTGATTTATCCAGCATGGCATTTTGCATGATGTAATCTGCACAGAATAAGCAAGCAGGATGACAATACATCACCATGTTGTACTATTTTCCAAAATTTGAACCAGTCTGTTGTTCCATATCTGGCTCTAACTGTTGCTACTTCTCCTGCACACAGGTTTCTCAGGAGATGGTCTGGAACTCCCCATCTCTTTAAGACTTTTCCATAATTTGTTGTGGTTTCCCTGGTGGCTCAGATGGTAAACAATCTGCCTGCAATACAGGAGACCTGGGCTCAATGGGAATGGCTATCCACTTCAGTATCCTTGCCTGAAGAATTCCACGGACAGAGGAACCTGGCAAGGTACAGTCCATGTGGTTGTGAAGAGTCAGACATAACTGAGCAACTAATGCTTTCACACAGACAAAGGCCTTAGCAATGAAACAAAAGTAAATGTTTTTCTGGAACTCCTTTGCTTACTCTATGATCCAACAAACATTGGCAATTTGATCTCTAATTTCTCTGCCTTTTCTAAACCCGGGTTGTATATCTAGAAATTCTTGGTTAATGTACTGCTGAAGCCTAGGTTAAAGGATTTTGAGCATCATTTTGCTAGCAAGTGAAATGAACACAATTGTGCAGTAGTTTGAACATTCTTTGACATTGTCCTTCTTTGAGATTGGATTGAAAACTGACCTTTTCTAGTACTGTGGCTACTGCTGAGTTTTCAAAATTTCCTGACATATTAAGAACAACACTTTAACACTATCATATTTTAGGATTTTAAATAGGTAAGTTGGAATTACATCATCTCCACTAGCTTTGTTCATAAATAATGCTTCATAAGGCCTGCTTGATCTGACACTTCAAGATATCTGGCTCTAGCTCTAGGTGAGTGACCATACCGTTGTGGTTATCTGGGTCATTAAGGCCTTTTTGTAAAGTTCTTCTCTGTATTCTTCCAATCTCTTCTTAATCTGTTCTGCTTCTGGAAGGTCCTTGCCTTTTTCAGTCCTTTATGCTGCTCATCTTTGCATAAAATATTCCCTTGTTATCACCAGTTTTCTTGAGGTGATCTCACAGTTCAGTTCAGTTCAGTTCAATCACACAGTTGTGTGCGACTCTTCGTGGCCCCATGGAATGCAGCACGCCAGGCCTCCCTGTCTATCACCAACTCCTAGAGTTTACTAAAACTAATGTCCATTGAGTCAGTGATGCCATCCAACCATCTCATCTTCTGTTGTCCCCTTATCATACTGCCTTCAATCTTTCCCAGCATCAGGGTCTTTTAAAATGAGTCAGCTCTGCACATCAGGTAACCAAAGTATTGGAATTTCAGCTTCAACATCAGTCCTTCCAAAGAATATTCAGGACTGATTTCCTTTAGTATGGACTGGTTGGATTTCTTTGCAATCCAAGAGACTCTCAAGAGTATTCTCCAATACCACAGTTCAAAAACAGCAATTATTCAGCACTCAGATTTCTTTATACTCCAACACTCACATTCATACAAATGGAGCCAAAAATAAAAATAAAATCTACAACTGTTTCCATTGTTCCCTCAAATATTTGCGATGAAGTGATGGGTCCAGATGTCATTATCTTTGTTTTCTGAATGTTGAGCTTTAAGCCAACTTTTTCTCTCTCCTCTTTCACTTTCATCAAAGGCTCTTTAGTTCTTCTTTACTTTCGGCCATAAGGGTGGTGTCATTTGCATATCTAGGTTATTGATATTTCTCCCAGCAATCTTGATGCCAGCCTGTGCTTCCTTTAGCCCAGTATTCCTCATGATGTACTCTGCATATAAATTAAATAAGCATGGTGACAAAATACAAACAATGTACTCCTTTTCCAATTTGGAACAGGTCTGTTGTTCCATGTCCAGTTCTAACTGTTGATTCTTAACCTGCATACAGATATCTCAGGAGGCAGGTCAGGTGGTCTGGTATTCAGATCTCTTTCAGAGTTTTCCACAGTTTGTTGTGATTCACACAATCAAAGGCTTTGACACAGTCAATAAAGCAGAAATAGATGAGTTTCTTGAACTCCCTTGTTTTTTCAATGATCCAGTGGATGTTGACAATTTGATCTCTGGTTCCTCTGCCTTTTCTATATCCAGGTTGAACATCTGGAAGTTCATGGTTCATGTACTATTGAAGGCTGGCTT
The DNA here is from genome assembly GCA_917880005.1 of Nanger dama. Taxonomy (NCBI): domain Eukaryota; kingdom Metazoa; phylum Chordata; class Mammalia; order Artiodactyla; family Bovidae; genus Nanger; species Nanger dama. The sequence continues at coordinate 18,394,085 of CAKJTW010000025.1, read as the reverse complement.
GGAGAATTTTGAGCATTACTTTGCTAGCATATGAGATGAGTGCAATTGTGTGGTAGTTTGAGCAATCTTTGGCATTGCCTTTCTTAAGAATTGGAGTGAAAATTGAACTTTTCCAGTCCTGTGGCCACTGCTGAGTTTTCCAAATTTCCTGGCATATTGAGTGCAGCACTTTCACAGCATCATCTTTTCGGATTTGAAATAACTCAACTTCAATTCCATCATCTCCACTAGCTTTGTTTTTAGTGATATTTTCTAAGGCCTACTTGATTTAACATTCCAGAATGTCTGGCTCTAAGGGAGTGATCCCAGCATCATGATCATCTGGGTCATGAAGATCTTTTTCATATAGTTCCTTTGTGTATTCTCGCCACCTCTTCCTAATATCTTCTGCTTCTGTTAGGTCCATACCATATCTGTCATTTATTAAGACCATCTTTGCATGAAATATTCCCTTGGTATCTCTGATTTTCTTGAAGAGGTCTCTAGTCTTTCCCATCTTATTGTTTTCCTCTATTTCTTTTCATTGATCATTTTTTCTTCTTTTTTGTATGTTCAAGTACTTTTATTTATTTTTTAATATAAATGTATTTATTTTAATTGATGGCTAATTACTTTACAATATTGCATTGGTTCTTCCACACATCAACATGAATCCACCACAGGTGTACACGTGTTCCCCACCCTGAACCTCCCTCCCATCTCCCTCTCCATATCATCCCTCTGGGTCATCCCAGTGCATCAGCCCTGAGCATCCTGTATCATGCATCAAACCTGGACTGGTGATTCATTTCACATATGATATTATACATGTTTCAATGCCATTCTCCCAAATCATCCCACCCTCTCCCTCTCCCACAGAGCTCCATAAGACTATTATTCTATACATCTGTGTCTCTTTTGCTGTCTTACATACAGGGTTATTGTTACTACCTTTCTAAATTCCATATATATTCCTTAGTATACTTTATTGGTGTTTTTCTTTCTGGCTTACTGCACTCTGTTAAACAAGCTCCACTTTCATCCACCTCATTGGAACTGATACAAATGTATTCTTTTTAGTGGCTGAGTAATGCTCCATTGTGTATATGTACCAAGCTTTCTTATCCATTCATCTACTGATGGACATCTAGGTTGCTTCCATGTCCTGGCTATTATAAACAGTGCTGTGATGAACATTAGGGTACACGTGTCTCTTTCAATTCTGGTTTCCTCAGTATGTCTGCCCAGCAGTGGGGTTGTTGTGTTGTATGACAGTTCTATTTCCAGTTTTTAAGGAATTTCCACACTGTTCTCCATAGTGGTTGAACTAGTTTGCATTCCCACTAACAGTGTAAGAGGGTTCCCTTTTCTCCACCCTCTCCATAATTTGCTTGTAGACTTTTGGATAGCAGCCATTCTGCCTGGTGTGAAATGGTACCTCACTGTGGTTTTAATTTGCATTTTCCTGATAATGAGTGATGTTAAGCATCTTCTAATGTGTTTGTTAGCCATCTGTATGTCTTTGGAGAAATGCCTGTTTAGTTCTTTGGCCCATTTTTTTATTTGGTTGTTTATTTTTCTGGAATTGAGCTGCAGGAGTTGCCTGTATATTTTTGTGATCAATTCTTTGTCATTTGCTTCATTTGCTATTATTTTCTCCCATTCTGAAGGCTGTCTTTTACCTTGCTTATAATTTCTTTTGTTGTGCAGAAGTTTTAATTTCAATTAGGTCCAATTTGTTTACTTTTGCTTGTATTTCCAATAATCTGGGATGTGGGTCATAGAGGATCCTGCTGTGATTTAAGTTGGAGAGTGTTTTGCCTATGTTCTCCTTTAGGAGTTTTATAGTTTCTGGTCTTAAGTTTAGATCTTTAATTTATTGAGTTTACTTTTTGTGTTTGGTGTTATAAAGTGTTCTAGTTTCATTCTTTTACAAGTGGTTGACCAGTTTTCCTGGCACCACTTGTTAAAGAGATTGTCTTTTCTCCATTGTATATTCTTGCCTCCTTTGTCAAAGATAAGGTGTCCATAGGTGTGTGGGTTTATCTCTGGGCTTTCTATTTTGTTCCATTGATCTATATTTCTGTCTTTGTGCCAGTACCATACTGTCTTGATAACCGTGGCTTTGTAGTAGAGCCTGAAGTCAGGCAGGTTGATTCCTCCAGTTCCATTCTTCTTTCTCAAGATTGCTTTGGCTATTTTTTTTTTTTTTGTATTTCCATACAAATTGTGAAATTATTTGTTCTAGATCTGTGAAAAGTACCATTGGGTGCTTGATAGGGACTGCATTGAATCTATAGATTGCTTTTGGTAGTATACTCATTTTCACTATATGGTTTCATCCGATCCATGAATATGGTATATTTCTCTATCTATTAGTGTCCTCTTTGATTTCTTACACCAGTGTTTTATAGTTTTCTATATAAAGGTCTTTTATTTATTTAGGTAGATTTATTCCTAAGTATTTTATTCTTTTCGTTGCAATGGTGAATGGAATTGTTTCCTTAATTTTTCTTTCTATTTTCTCATTATTAGTTTATAGGAATGCAAGGGATTTCTGTGTGTTGATTTTATATCCTAAAACATTACTATTTTCATTGATTAGCTTTAGTAATTTTCTGGTGGAGTCTTTAGGGCTTTCTATGTAGAGGATCATGTCATCTGCAAACAGTGAGAGTTTTACTTCTTTTCCAATCTGAATTCCTTTTATTTCTTTTTCTGTTCTGATTGCTGTGGCCAAAACTATGTTGAATAGTAGTAGTGGTGAAAGTGGGTACCCTTGTCTTGTTCCTGACCTTAGGGAAAAAGCTTTCAATTTTTCACCATGGAGGACTATGTTTGTTGTGGGTTTGTCTTATATAGCTTTTATTATGTCGAAGTATGTTCCTTCTATTCCTACTTTCTGGAGAGTTTTTATCATAAATGGATGTTGAATTTTGTCAAGGGCTTTCTCTGCATCTACTGAGATAATCATATGGCTTTTATCTTTCAATGTGTTAATGTGGTATATTACATTGATTGATTTGTGTATATTAAAGAATCCTTGCATCCCTGAGATAAAGCCCACTTGGTCATGATGTATGATCTTTTTAAGTGTTGATGGATTCTGATTAATAGAATTTTTGTTAAAGATTTTTGCATCTATGTTCATCAGTGATGTTGGCCTGTAGTTTTCTTTTTTGTGGCATCTTTGTCAGGTTTGGTATTAGGGTGATGGTGGCCTCATAGAATGAGTTTGGAAGTTTACCTTCTTCTGCAGTTTTCTGGAAGAGTTTGAGTAGGATAGGTGTTAGCTCTTCTCAGAAATATTTGGTAGAATTCAGCTGTGAAGCCGTCTAGACCTGGGCTTTGGTTTGCTAGAAGATTTCTGATTATAGTTTCGATTTCCGTGCTTATGATAAGTCTGTTAAGATTTTCTATTTCTTCCTGGTTCAGTTTTGGAAAGTTGTACTTTTCTAAGAATTTGTCCATTTCTTCCAAGTTGTCCATTTAATTGGCATATAATTGCTGGTAGTAGTCTCTTGTGATCCTTTGTATTTCCGTGTTGTCTGTCGTGATCTCTCCATTTTCATTTCTAATTTCATTGATTTGATTTTTCTCCCTTTGTTTCTTGATGAGTCTGGCTAATGGTTTGTCAATTTTATTTATCCATTCAAAGAACCAGCTTTCGGCTTTGTTGATTTTTGCTATGATCTCTTTTCTTTCTTTTGCATTTATTTCTGCCCTAGTTTTTAAGATTTCTTTCCTTCTACTAACCCTGGTGTTCTTCATTTCTTCCTTTTCTAGTTGCTTTAGATGTAGAGTTAGGTTGTTTATTTGACTCTTTTCTTGTTTCTTGAGGTATGCCTGTATTGCTATGAACCTTCCCCTTAGCACTGCTTTTACAGTGTCCCACAGGTTTTGGGTTGTTGTGTTTTCATTTTAATTCATTTCTATGCATTTTTTTATTTTTTTTTTTATTTCTTCTATGGTTTGTTGTTTATTCAGCAGTGTGTTGTTCAGCCTCTATATGTTAGAACTGTTAGTTTTTCTCCTCCAATTGAGATCTAATCTTACTGCATTGTGGTCAGAAAAGATGCTTGGAATGATTTCTTTTTTTTTTTTTTTTAATTTACCAAGGCTAGATTTTTGGCCTGGGATGTGATCTATCCTAGAGAAGGTTCCATGTGTGCTTGAGAAAAGGGTGAAATTCATTTTGGGGGGGTGAAATGTCCTATAGATATCAATTAGGTCTAACTGGTCTATTGTATCATTTAAAGTTTGTGTTTCCTTGTCTGTTTAGTTGATCTATCCATAGGTATGAGTGGGGGATTAAAGTCTCCCACTATTATTGTGTTATTGTTAATTTCCCCTTTTATACTTGTTAGCATTTGTCTTACATATTGTGGTGTTCCTATGTTGGGTGCATATATATTTATAACTGTTATATCTTCTTCTTGGATTGATCCTTTGATCATTATGTAGTGTCCTTCTTTGTCTCTTTTCATAACCTTTGTTTTAAAGTATATTTTATTGGATATGAGTATTGCTACTCCTCCTTTTTTTTTTTTGGTCTCTATTTGCATGGAATATCTTTTTCCAGCCCTTCGCTTTCAGTATGGATGTGTCCCTTGTTCTGAGGTGGGTCTCTTATAGACAACATATATAAGGGTCTTGTTTTTGTATCCATTCAGCCAGTCTTTGTCTTTTGGTTGGGGTATTCAACCCACTTACATTTAAAGTAATTATTGATAAGTATGATCCTGTTACCATTTACTTTATTGTTTTGGGTTCGAGTTTATACACCCTTTTTGTATTTCCTGTCTAGAGAAGATCCTTTAGCGTTTGTTGGAGAGATGGTTTGGTGGTGCTGAATTCTGTTTTTGCTTGTCTGTAAAGCTTTTGATTTCTCCTTCATATTTGAATGAGATACTGGCTGGGTACAGTAATCTGGGCTGTAGGTTATGTCCTGCCATCCCCTCCTGGCCTGAAGAGTTTCTATTGAAAGATCAGCTGTTATCCTTATGTGAATCCCCTTGTGTGTTATTTGTTGTTTTTCCCTTGCTGCTTTTAATATTTGTTCTTTGTGTTTGATCTTTGTTAATTCAATTAATATGTGTCTTGGGGTGTTTCACCTTGGGTTTATCTTATTTGGAACTCTCTGGGTTTCTTGGACTTGGGTGAAAATTTCCTTTCCCATTTTAGGGAAGTTTTCAACTACTACCTCAAGTATTTTCTTGTGGTCTTTCTTTTTGCCTTCTTCTTCTGGGACTCCTATAATTCGAATGTTGAGGCATTTAACATTGTCCCAGAGGTCTGTGAGATTGTCCTCATTTCTTTTAATTCATTTTCTTTTTTCCTCTCTGATTCATTTATTTCTACCATTATATCTTCTACCTGAATAATCCTATCTTCTTCCTCTGTTATTCTACTATTTGTTCCCTCCAGAGTGTTTTTTTTTAAATCATTTGTTGCATTATTCATTATATATTGACTCTTTTATTTCTTCTAGGTCCTTGTTAAACCTTTCTTGCATCTTCTCAATCCTTGTCTCCAGGCTATTTATCTGTGATTCTATTTTGTTTTCAAGATTTTGATCATTTTCACTATCATTACTCAGAATCCTTTATTAGGTAGATTCCCTATCTCTTCCTCTTTTTGTTTGGTTTGATGGGCATTTATCCTGTTCCTTTTTCTGCTGGGTATTCCTCTGTCTCTTTATCTTATTTATATTGCTGTGTTTGGGGTGTCCTTTTGGTATTCTGGTAGTTTATGGAGTTCTCTTCATTGTGGAGTTTCCTAGCTGTGGCTGGGGTTGTATGGGTGGCTTATCAAGGTTTCCTGGTTAGGGAAGCTTGTGTTGGTGGATGGGGCTGGAATTCTTCTCTCTGGAGTGTAATGAAGTGTCCACAAATGAGTTATGAGATGTCAGTGGGTTTGGAGTGACTTTGGGCAGCCTGTATATTGAGGCTCGGGGCTATGTTCCTGTGTTGCTGGAGAATTTGCATGGTATGTGTTGCTCTGGAACTTGTTGGCTCTTTGTTGGTGCTTGGTTTCACTGTAGGTATGGAGTCCTTTGATGAGCTCCTGTCAATTAATGTTCCCTGGAGTCAAGATTTCCCTGGTGTTCTCAGGATTTGGACTTAAGGCTCCTGCTTCTTATTTTTACAGTAGCCTCGAGACTTCTCCATCTATGCAGCACCGTTGATAAAACATCTCCTTTCAAAGACAATGGACTGCTTTTCTGGGTGCCTGATATCCTCTGCCAGCATTAAGAAGTTGTTTTGTGGAATTTTCAGTGTTCAACTGTTCTTTTGATGAATTTGTGGTGGAGAAAGTGGTCTCCCTGTCCTATTCTTCCTCCATCTTAGGACCACCCCCCCTCTCATTGATCATTCAGGAAGGCTTTCTTATTGCTGTTTGCTATTCTTTGGAACTCTGCATTCAAATGGGTATATCTTTCTTTTTCTCCTTTGCTTTTGCTTCTCTTCTTTTCATAGCTGTTTGTAAGGCCTCCTCAACAGCCATTTTGCTTTCTTGCATTTTTTTTCCCATGGGGATGGTCTTGCTCCCTGTCTCCTGTACAATCTCATGAACCTGCATCCATAATTCATCAGGCACTCTATCAGATCTAGTCCCTTCAATCTATTTATCACTTCCACTGTATAACCGTTAGGGATTTGATTTAGGTCATCTCTAGTCTTTCCTATTCTCTTTGCACTGTTCACTTAAGAAGGCCTTCTTAACATTTCCTTGCTATTTTCTTAACATTTCCTTTCCTTGAAAGATATACAAAGGGTATATCTTTCCCTTCTCCCCCTTTCCTTTTGCCTCTCTTCTTTTCTCCGCTATTTATAAGAGCCCCTAGGACTACTTTTCTTTTGGTCACTGCCTCCTGCACAATGTCACAAATCTCTGTCCACAGATTTTCTGGCACTCTGTTTATCAGATCTAATCCCTTGAATCTATTCATCACCTCCACTGTATAAGCATAAGAGATTTGATTAGGTCATAGCTAAATGGTCTAATGGTTTTCCCTACTTTCTTTAATTTAAGCCTGAATTTTGCCATAAGGAGCTCATAATCTGAGCCACTGTCTGTTTAGCTCCAAATCTTCTTCACAGAGCTTCTCCATCTTTGATTTTGTACAAATTATAAGATTTTGAAAATGACAATCTGGTGATGTCCATTTGTAAAGTTGTCTCTTGTGCTGTTGGAAGAAGGTGTTTGCTATGACCAATGTGTTCTCTTGATAAAACTCTGTTAGCCTTTACCTTGCTTCATTTTGTACTTTAAGGCAAAACTTGCCCATTATTCTGGATATCTCTTGACTTCCTACTTTTTAACTTCAATCCCTTATAATGAACAAAATATCATTTTCTGTTTTTTGTATTAGTTATAGAGTTGTGTCTTAGGTCTTCATAAAACCAGTCAACTTCAGCTTATTCAGCATCAGTTGTTGAGGCATAGAGTTGGATTACTGTGATGCTGAAAGGTTTGCCTTGAAACAAACCATGATCATTCTGTGCTTTTTGAGGCTGCATCCAAGTACTGTGTTTTGGATTCTTTGATATCTATGAGGGGTACTCCATTTATTCTTAGGGATTCTTGTCCACAATAGCAGATATAATGGTCATATTAATTAAATTCTCCCATTCCTGTCCATTTTAATTAACAGATTCCTAAGATGTTGGCAAGAATACACAGAAGAACAATACAAAAAAGATCTTCATGACCCAGATAATCACGATGGTATGATCACGCTCCTAGAGCCAAATATCCTGAAATGTGAAGTCAAGTGGACCTTAGGAATCATCAGTACAAACAAAGCTAGTGGAAGTGATGGAATTCCAGTTGAAATATTCCAAATTCTAAAAGATAATGCTGGGAAAATGCTGTTCTCAGTATGTCATCAAATTTGGAAAACTCAGCACTGGACACAGGACTGGAAAAAGTCAGTTTTCATTCCAATCCCAAAGAAATGCAATGCCAAAGAATGCCTAAACTACTGCACTATTGCACTCATCTCACACACTAGTAAAGTAATGCTCAAAATTCTCCAAGATAGACTTCAACAGTATGTGAACCATGAACTTCCAGATATTCAAGCTGAGTTTAGGAAAGGCAGAGGAACCAGAGATCAAATTGCCAACATCTGCTGGATCATCAAACAAGCAGAGAGTTCCAGAAAAGCATCTACTTCTGCCTTATTACTTTGTTGACTAAGGTCCTTCTAGTCAAGGCTATGGTTTTTCCTGTGGTCATGTATGAATGTGAGAGTTGGACTGGGAAGAAGACTGAGTACCGAAGAATTGATGCTTTTGAACTGTGATGTTGGAGCAGACTCTTGAGAGTCCCTTGGGCTGCAAGGAGAGCCAACCAGTCTATTCTGAAGGAGATCAACCCTGGAATTTCTTTGGAAGGAATGATGCTAAAGCTGAAACTCCAGTACTTTGGCCACCTCATGAGAAGAGTTGACTCATTGGCAAAGACTTTGATGTTGGGAGGGATCGGGGGCAGGAGGAGAAGGGGATGACCGAGGATGAGATGGCTGGATGGCATCACGGACTCGATGGACGTGAGTCTGAGTGAATTCCAGGAGATGGTGATGGACAGGGAGGCCTGGTGTGCTGCGATTCATGGGGTTGCAAAGAGTCGGACACGACTGAGCAACTGAACTGAACTCTGCTTTGTTGTTTATTCCAAATACTTTGACTATGTGAACCACAACAAACTTTGGAAAATTCTAAAAGAGATGAGAATACCAAACCGCCCGACCTGCTTCCTGAGAAATCTGTATGCAGGTCAGGAAGGAACAGTTAGAACTGGACATGGAAGAACAGGCTGATTCCAAATCAGGAAACGAGTATGTCAAGGTTATATATTGTCACCCTGTTTACTTAACTTATATACAGAGTCCCATGTGAAATGCCAGGCTGGGTGAAACACAAACTAGAATCAAGATTGCTGGGAGAAATAGCAATAACTTCATATATGCAGATAACACCATCGTTATGGCAAAGTTAAGAGGCCCTGAAGAGCCTCTCGATGAAATTGATAGAGGAGAATGGGGGGGAAAAAAAAAAACTGGCTTAAAACTCAACATTCAAAAAACTAAGATTGTGGCACCTCTCCCATCACTTCATGGCAAAAAGATGGGGAAACATTGGAAAAAGTGACAGACTTTATTTTCTTGGACTCCAAAATCATTGCAAACAATGACTGCAGCCATGAAATTAAAAGAGGCTTGCTCTTTGAAAAAAACTTATGACTAACCTAGATAGCATATTAAAAATCAGAGACTTTACTTTGTCAACAAAGGTCCATCTAGTCAAGGACATGGCTTTTCCAGTAGTCATGTATGAATGTGAGAGTTGGACTATGAAGAAAGCTAAGCACAGAATTGATATTTTTGAACTGTGGTGTTGGAGAAGACCCTTGAGAGTCCCTTGGACTGCAATGAGATCCAACCAGTCCATCCTAAATGAGATCAATCCTGGGTGTTCATTGGAACTACTGAGGTTGTAGCTGAAACTCCAATACTTTAGCCACCTGATGCGAAGAACTGACTCATTTAAAAGACCCTGATGCTGGGAAAGATGGAAGGCGAGAGGAGAAGGGGATGACAGAGGATTTGATGGCTGGATGGTGTCACCAACTAATGGACATGAATTTGAGTAAACTTCAGGATTTGGTGATGGACAGGGAGGCCTGGTGTGCTGCAGTCCATCAGGTCGCAAAGAGTTAGACACGTCTGAGCGACTGAACTGAACTGAAATGAAGTTGTTGGCATTCAATCTTGCTATCTCCTGCTTGATCACATCCTATTTGCCTCTACTCATGGACCTAACATTTCAAGTTCCTCTGCAACATTGTTCTTTACAGTGTCAAACTTTACTTTCACAACCAGACACATCCACATCTAAGCATCATTTCCACTTTGGCTCAACCACTTCATTCTTTCTGGAGCTATTAGAAATTGCCCTCTGCTCTTCCTCGATAGCATATTGGATATCTTTTAAACTGGCGGCTTCATTTTCTGATGTCATATCTTTTTGCCTTTTCATACTGTCCCTGGGATTCTCTATTCAATTATACTGGACTGTGTTTCCCATTTCTCTCCCAGTAGATCAAGTTTTGTCAGAACTCTTCACTATGACTTGTCCATCTTTGTTGGGCCTGCATGGCATGGTTCATAGCTTCATTGAGTCATGCAAGCCCCTTCACCATAACAAACCTGTGATCCATGCATGATATTTAGTATTTAATACATACAACTAAATTTTTGTTTTGCTGTTGTATATGATTTTTCTACTTTGTATAAATATTTATTAGCAAAGAACACATGACCTAAATATACTTTCTTCTTTTATGCATCCATAGTTTTCTTATGCTGTCAGTTTTAGCAATCTATTCCCCCTTCACAGTTGAAGCCTTTCTTTAGAAATTAGGGCAAATGTCACTTCTTATTTGATCTTCCTAAGGAATCAGCCTCCGGTTTCTATAGGTTACAAAATAACATTTTTCCTCTTTTATACACACTCTTCACCCTGTGTTGTAATTATTTTCATGTAGGTCTCTTATCAAAACATGAGTTTTTGAGGTCATGCAATTTGACTTATGCATCATTTTTCCTTCAGTACTTAAGACTAAGAGTCAACAAATATTTTTGGAGAGAATGAATTTTAGAAAAAAGTATTATTTTTAAGTTAAGAAAGTGCTAATTAGTCTGGAATACAGTGTTTAAATGTGTCCTGATAATTCCTCAAACTAATATTTTTGACTTTGTTCATTCATCTGAAAGAGGTCTGTAGTTTTAATCAATCTTAAAGAGGTCCATGAGCCAGCCTACTACAGGATAGGAAACATGGGAGTAAAAAGACAAAGATTCCAAGAATATTACATTTTTAGTTTTTTTAATGAAAAGATTTTTATTAGATTTTACAGTTCCTCAAATGGAAACAGTTTATCCTAGCTTTAATAAATATTAAATACTTCTACTGAAGTGAAGTGAAGTGAAGTGAAGTCGCTCAGTTGTGTCCAACTCTTTGCGATCCCATGAACTGCAGCCTACCAGGCTCTTCTGTTCATGGGATTTTCCAGGCAATAGTACTGGGGTGGATTGCCATTTCCTTCTCCAGCAGAACTTCCCGACCCAGGGATCGAGCCCGGGTCTCCCGCATTGTAGACAGATGCTTTACCATCTGAGTCACCTATCCAGTTATTATTTGCATCTATTTTTGAAAGTTAAAATGTTAGTCACTTTCAGTTCAGTTCAGTTGCTCAGTCGTGTCCAACTCTTTGTGATCCCATGAATCGCAGCATGCCAGTCCTCCCTGTCCATCACCAACTCCCAGAGCTTACCCAAACACATGTCCATTGAGTCAGTGATGCCATCCAGCCATCTCATCCTCTGTCATCCCCTTCTCCTCATGTCCCCAGTCCTCTCAGCATCAGGGTCTTTTCCAATGAATCAACTCTTCTCATGAGGTGGCCAATATACTGGAGTTTCAGCTTCAACATCAGTCCTTCCAGTAAACACCCAGGCCTGATATCATTTAGGATGGACTGTTTGGATCTGCTTGCAGTCCAAGGAACTCTCAAAAGTCTTCTCCAACACCACAGTTCAAAAGCATCAGTTCTTCAAAGCTCAGCTTTCTTCACAGTCCAACTCTCACATCCATACATGACTACTGAAAAAACCATAGCCTTGACTAGACGGACCTTTGTTGGCAAAGTAATGTCTTTACTTTTCAATATACTATCAAGGTTGGTCATAACTTTCCTTCTAAGGAGTAAAAATATTTTCATTTCCTGGCTACAATCACAATCTGCGGTGATTTTGGAGCCCCCAAAATAAAGTCCAACACTGTTTCTACTATTTTCCAATCTAATTGCCATGAAGTGATGGGACCTGATGTCATGATCTTAGTTTTCTGAAAGTTGAGCTTTAAGCCAACTTTTTCACTCTCCTCTTTCACTTTCATCAAGAGGCCCTTTAGCTCCTCTTCACTTTCTACCATAAGGGCGGTGTCATCTGTATATCTGAGGTTATTGATATTTGTCCCTGCAATCTTGATTCCAGCTTGTGATTCTTCCAGCCGAGTGTTTCTCATGATGTACTATGCATATTAAGTTAAATAAGCAAGGTGACAATATGCAGCCTTGCCGTACTCCTTTTGCTATTTGGAACCATTCTTTTGTTCCATATCCAGTTCTAACTATTTAGTCATGTACTATTGTTTGCAACCCAAACAATACTATGGACTGCAGTCTGCCAGGCTCTTCTGAAAATTGGATCCTCCAGGCAAGAATACTGAAGTGGGTTGCCATTCCCTTCTCCAAGGAATCTTCCCTTTCCAGGAATCCAATCCAGGTCTCCTGCATTGCAAGCAATTTTTTTACCATCTGTGCCATCAGAGAAGCCTATTTTGGGAGAAAAATAATTATTTCTAGTGTTTTCTAGAGTCTTTTGACAATGTAGGTCATCTTATAGTCAAACATATTTCAGATGCTTTATGTTTATTGGTTGCAGAAAAATTGATTTGTACCTAAGCTAAGAGACTCGACTGACATCAGATTTGGGACAGATACTAATTAATATAAAATGTAGAGGATAACTGCTTCTAGAAATCACTGTAGTGTGCTTAAATGATTTAGTACTTAATGGAGGAAAAGCTATGAAAATGAGATAATGTAAATAACCATATATAATTGAAACATATTTTTCTAGATCTCTAACAAATCTTTCTAATGCCAGTCCTATTCCCTTTTATATAGCTATATGTATATTTTTTTCTGAATCTAGAGCATGTAGAACACGAATTTAGGTTAAAACTCATGAAGTAAATTTGAATCACATGATGTATTATGCTTTTCAAGTTGAAATAGCTGAAAACATTATCATTTTATTCTGGAAATATAACTGCGGTAAATTAATCATCATCAACTTAATTTTATAAACCATATAACATGAAAGGTAAATAATTCACCATAGTTATACATATTAACATCTGCGGGAAAAAGACATAGAATTAAAATAGAAAAATAATTATTCAGATTAAGGGGATTTTTGAGTGTTATAACTAACACCACCCAAAGATGTCCTTTTCAATATAGGGGACTGGAATGCAAAAGTAGGAAGTCAAGAAACACCTGGGGTAACAGGCAAATTTGGCTTTGGAATATGGAATGAAGCAGGGCAAAGACTAATAGAGTTTTGCCAAAAGAACACACTGGTCATAGCAAACACCTTCTTCCAACAAACAAGAGAAGAATCTACACGTGGACATCACCAGATGGTCAACACCAAAATCAGATCGATTATATTTGTTTGCAGCCAAAGATGGAGAAGCTCTATACAGTCAGCAAAAGCAAGACCAGGAGCTGACTGTGGCTCAGATCATGAAATCCTTATTGCCAAGTTCAGACTTAAATTGAAGACAGTAGAGAAAACCAATAACAATTAAAATGTGACCTAAATCAAATCCCTTATGATTATACAGTGGAAGTGAGAAATAGATTTAAGGGACTAGATCTGATAGATAGAGTGCTTGATAAACTATGGACAGAGGTTCGTGATTTTGTACAGGAGACAGGGATCAAGACCATCCTCATAGAAAAGAAATGCAAAAAGCAAAATGGCTGTCTTGGGAGGCCTTAAAAATAGTTATGAAAAGAAGAGAAGTGAAAAGCAAAGGAGAAAAAGAAAGATATAAGCATCTGAATACAGAGTTCCAAAGAATAGCAAGGAGAGATAAGAAAGTCTTCCTCAGTGATCAATGCAAAGAAATAGAGAAAAACAACAGAATGGAAAAACAGTTAGAGATCTCTTCAAGAAAATTAGAGACACCAGGGAACATTTCATGCAAAGATGAGCTTGATAAAGGATAGAAATAGTATGGACCTAACAGAAGCAGAAGATATTAAAAAGAGGTGGCAAGAATACACAGAAGAACTGTACAAAAAGATCTTCATGACCAAGATAATCATGATGGTGTGACCACTCCCTTAGAGCCAGACATCCTGGAATGTTAAGTGGGCCTTAGAAAGCATCACTACGAACAAAGCTAGTGGAGGTGATGGAATTCCAGTTGAGCTATTTCAACTCCTGAAAGATGATGCTGAGAAAGTGCTGCACTCAATATGCCAGCAAACTTGGAAAACTCAGCAGTGGCCACAGGACTTGAAAAGGTCAGTTTTCATTCCAATTCCAAAGAAAGGCAATGCCAAAGAATGCTCAAACTACTGCACAATTGCACTCATCTCACATGCTAGTAAAATAATGCTGAAATTTCTCCAAGCCAGGCTTCAGCAATATGTGAACCGTGAACTTCCAGATATTCAAGCTAGTTTTAGAAAAGGCAGAGGAACCAGAGACCATATTGCCAACATCTGCTGGATCATCAAACAAGCAGAGAGTTCCAGAAAAGCATCTACTTCTGCTTTATTGACTATGCCAAAGCATTTGACTGTTTGGATCACAATAAATTGTGGAAAATTCTGAAAGAGATGGGAATACCAGACCTCCTGGCCTGCCTCTTGAGAAACCTGTATGCAGGTCAGGAAGCAACAGTTAGAACTGGACATGGAACAACAGACTGGTTCCAAATAGGGAAAGGAGTACATCAAGACTGTATATTGTCACCCTGTTTATTTAACTTCTATGCAGAGTACATCATGAGAAACGCTGGACTGGAAGAAGCACAAACTGGAATCAAGATTGCCAGGACAAATATCAATAACCTCAGATATGCAGATGACACCACACTTATGGCAGAAAGTGAAGAGGGACTTAAAAGCCTCTTGATGAAAGTGAAAGTGGAGAGTGAAAAAGTTGACTTAAAGCTCAACATTCAGAAAACAAAGATCATGGCATCTGGTCCCATCACTTCATGGGAAATAGATGGGGAAACAGTGGAAACAGTGTCAGGCTTTGTCCACCTCATGCAAAGAGTTGACTGATTGGAAAAAACTCTAATGCTGGGAGAAACTGGGTGCAGGAGAAGGCAAAGACTGAAACTCCAGTACTTTGGCCACCTCATGTGAAGCTGGGAGGGATTGGGGGCAGGAGGAGAAGGGGAAGACCGAGGATGAGATGGCTGGACGGCATCACTGACTCGATGGATGCGAGTCTGAGTGAACTTTAGGAGTTGGTGATGGACAGGGAGGCCTGGAGTACTGCGATTCATGGGATCGCAAAGAGTCAGACACAACTGATCGACTGAAATGAACTGAACTGAACTGAACTGAAGGGGACGACAGAGGATGAGATGGCTGGATGGCATCACTGACTCTATGGACATGAGTTTGAATGAACTCCAGGAGTTGGTGATGGACAGGCAGACCTGGTGTGTTGCGATACATGGGGTAGCAAACAATCAGACACGACTGAGCAACTGAAGTGAACTGAACTGTACTGTTAGGTGAATGTAATTTTTTTTATGATTGTAACTCTATTAAAAGGTTTGAGCAAGCAATGGACACATTTTTCAAAATGGATATTGGGAAGATTTCTGTAACTGTCTTATCTTGAATTTACTTGAAGAGGAGTTGTGGTATCACAGCAGAAAGACCAGATTAGTAAAAAGTTATTACAACAACAAAAGTGATTAGTCTTGATTTAGAGGTATATCAGTGTAAATGCAAAGAAGAGGACACACATGAAAGACATTGAGGCAAGAATATTAGTTATTTTCATTAATATTTCTCTTTATTGCAGACTTTAATACTCAGCTAGAAGATACTTTCAATATGGCTTCTCAATGATCTCCATCCATTTAAGATTTTAATCAAGCAGTTATTGTCTGGTAATAAAATGACAGTTAATGTTATAATGATAAGCCTTTCAAAGAGCTCTCATCAGTGATTGAGTTGATGCTCAGTAATGAGTTGATCTTTATTTAATATACTGTGCTTAGTTTAATGAACTTTAATTTTTACCCTGGGCTGAGAGCCTTAAATCAAAACCATGGCATTATTTCCTCACTGAAAAGTTTTTAAATTTTCCATAAATGTACATGCCACTGGGCAATTATTCTTCAGTGGGCACTTGGAGATTATCTCTGACCTTTTAAACTTTATAGTTTTCTTGTTTAAGCACTATTTAAATTATCAGTTGTTCACCAAACACTTCAAAGATTTTACAGTTAAAGGAGATAAAGTATATTGTCTCAAAATCTCTACTATAATAAAGGATAAATTATGAAATGTAATATTAAAATGAAACTAAAATGTAATATAATAGTATTTTTTCAGATAAAATTGAGTGCAAAATGAAAGTATGTAACCCAAACAGTTAAGGGATATTTGGATTACACTCCTTTCCAGCTCTATCTATCCATCTACTCATCACTAGACAGATACTTATCTATATATTTGTTCACAAGTTAATAATGTCTGCAAGATATTGATCTTTATCCATTTAGTCATTTCTAAAAGATGTAAATAATAACAAGTAGGACAGAGAACTATTTAAAGATTCCTGTTATTTGTATATATTTTCTTTCATAGGACATAATGAAAACTATACTAACGTTAGTGAAACTCTTCATAAGGAAAGGGAACAATTACCTGTCATTCAGATTGCTTTCATTTGGCAATGTTCTCCTATTGTCCAAGTGAATATGTAAGTTTTAGTTATAAAATTATTTTAAATATAATATTCTTTCTCTTAGTGTTTCTATTTTAATATTTTCTCTGTTGCAGTATTACCTCAGTATGTGTACATGTTATTAGCTGTGCAATATCCCATTTTAAGTATTTTCTTATACTTAGTGAAAAATGGCCATTGGATATCCTGAAATAAGCATCTTTATGTACAGAGAACAATTTTTCCTTTGGTATATTTTTAAAGTCTCTTTTAGAATCCTTTATCATAAATCAAGTAGCATGATATTTAACATACCTGTCTAATCTGTTTTGTATCATAGGGAATTTGGGGCCAAATCTTTTCCACATCTAGACATAGCTCAAGATATATATTTTATAAACTATTTTCTGAGTAATTTCAGAAATACTAGCTTTTCAAAGAAAAAAAGTGTGCATCCAGACTTTGTAACATATTTTTAAGAGAACTACTCTATCTGATATATGACTTCATATTAACCAATATTTTGGGTTAAATATTCTAGACCTACAGAGATTGTTTCTACTGACAAAGGTCTTAAACATAATCTGTTTGTCCAAGAAAATGAAGCTTCTAATAAGAAACCTAAAATAAAAATGTATTATCATTTCTTTTGGCACTTGAGCGGAAACTATACAACAGCTCAGAGATTTAGCTGTTAAAAATGGCTTTTTCAAAAGCAGCCACTACTTTTCATGAAGATAATGTGACATTTTAAAAGCAGCCCAATATATAGGCTACAGAAGAAAGAGTCCCAATGGAAAAATTGTGATTGTCTCATAAATTAAATATTTCCTAAATGCAATTCAGTTCTCTTCCTACTAGTAAAAGTAGGAACTGCTTTAGAGTTTAAGTCCAGGTCATAAATTACAACAACATTAAAGATGGCTTTTGTGGTCCACCAAATATTCCAAGGAATATCTGGGGTTAAAGAATTGTAACTTTGTCAACAGAATTTACAGAGATGTGCAAGCTACTGAAATATTTTGCTTTATTGGATGTGAGGGCTTCTCATGATCACTTATACCTCAAAAAAGATAGTAGGCTCCAATAAATGATTCTGTCTTTCTACCACCATAAATGTACTGAATAACTGTAAATTTTTTTTTCATCTTGTGGGTTGAGAAATCCATCCATGTTCCAGGTATTGAATAGACTATTCAAATTAGACTCCTATTTTCAAAGCTATTAAACGTGAGCTTTTAACAACCATTAAGACTTCAGTCAGTGTCAGCTCCCACACTGCTGGCTACGATTCCACAGCTGACATTAGCTTTGTTAGCTTGGCATGAGTGTGAAGGCTATATTCTACTTAATCACAGAATGAAAAGCTTACTATAAAGCTCATCTGAGGTGGTTACTCAAGCTCTGATACATATGAATAGTGAGCTTCAAATTTCCTGAAAAAGGTGGGAGATTTACACTGGTACACATTTTTACATTATGTACGACCTCTCTGACTTTAAAATGGGCAGTAGATCCCATTCTCTTTACATTTCCCAGTCCAGATCCAGCCTCCTACTACAAACTGAATAGGCAGCCTATCATATAATTAGATATTGTGATTTCCTTCTGAGAAACTAACCCTGAACCATCCTGTGCTACTTAGAAAGATGTTGACTGTGCAAATCATGAAATTCTTCTTCCAGAATACACTTAGCATCTAACTATATAACTGTAACTCATGGTGTGATGGAGAAGAATGAGGGAAAAGATGCTTCTAGGTTTGGGTTTTTACTTTGAACCTTTAAGGAATCCTTGAGATACACTGATATGTTCTTATTTCTGCATCAAGTGCACTGGCTCAGACTCTAAAATGATGGATTTTCTAGGTCAGTTCCTCATAAAGAAAGGGAATGCAAACTAGTTCAGCCACTATGGAGAACAGTGTGGAGATTCCTTAAAAATTGCAAATAGAACTGCCTTATGACCCAGCAATCCCCTTGCTGGGCATACACACTGAGGAAACCAGAATTGAAAGAGACACATGTACCCCAATGTTCACTGCAGCACTGTTTATAATAGCCAGGACATGGAAACAACCTAGATGTCCATCAGCAGATGAATGGATAAGAAAGCAGTGGTACATATACACAATGGAGTATTACTCAGCCCTTAAAAATAATAAATTTGACTCAGTTCTAATGAGATGGATGAAACTGGAGCTGATTATACAGAGTGAAGTAAGCCAGAAAGAAAAACACCAATACAGTATACTGACCCATATATATGAAATTTAGAAAGATAGTAATGATGACCCTGTATGTGAGACAACAAAAGAGACATGAGGCATAGAAAGGACTTTTGGCCTCTGAGGGAGAGGAGAGGGTGGGATGATTTGGGAGAATGGCATTGAAACATGTAAGAAACGAAGCGCCAGTCTATGTTCAATACAGGATACAGGATACTTGAGGCTGGTGCACGGGATGATCCAGGGAGATGATATGAGGTGGGAGGTGGGAGGGGCTTCGGCATTGGGAGATCGTGTACACCTGTGGCTGATTCATGTCAATGTATGGCAAAACAAATACAGTATTGTAATGTAGAATAAAGTATTTTAAAAATATAAATAAATAAATAAATAAATAAAATAAAGTATTATGAATGTAAAAAAAAAAAGAAAAGAAGGGAATGGCTTCAGGTGTAGTAGCAATAATAACAAAATACAATCACCATCCTATAGTTTGGAGACCAAACTCAGTTCTTAAACTGAATTTTTTTCTCATCTGTCTTTTTCTCTCTCTCCCTTTTAAAATTACTTTACATAAAGCCTAAATGCCCAGAGCCCTCTATTCTTACTACCTGGATACAAAGTCCAGCTTCATTGTTCTTTAGTTGTTTGGCTTTGATCCATTGCATAAACCCTTTTACTTCAGTTTACCTGTCTTGACAATGGCCATAATTAGACTCATTCAAAGGACTACTGTGAGAATTGAATGTGTTGAGATACAAATAACTTAAAAAATAATATATAGTGAAAGTGAAAGTTGCTCAGTCGTGTCCGACTCTTTGCGACCCCATGGATTATACAGTCCCATGTAGATCCTCCCAACCCAGAGACAGAACCCAGATCTCCTGCATTGCAGGCAGATTCTTTACCAGCTGAGCCACAAGGGAAGCCCAAGAATACTGGAGTGGGTAGCCTATCCCTTCTCCAGAGGATCTTCCTGACCCAGGAATCAAACTGGGGTCTCCTGCATTGCAAGCAGATTCTTTAACAACTGAGCTATCAGGAAAACCCAAACAATATATATACTTGGGAGTATAATAGTAGCCTCTAACCTGCCCACGTGGCTTAGCAGTAAAGAACCACCTGCCAGTGCAGGATATGCAAAGGACTTGGGTTTCATCCCTGGGTCAGGAAGACTCCTGGAGTAGAAAATGGCAACCTACCCCCAGTATTCTTGCCTGGAAAATGCCATGGAAAGGAACCTGGTCTGGCCATGAGGTCAAGAATCAGACATGACTGAGCACACACACAAGACACATGATGTAACCTGCCCAATAAATGTCACTATTATTATGACTTAGCATTTTTAGTGAAGTTCCACTTGTGACCTTTAAGACAGGAAAGCCTATTAAAATTTAACTCACAGGAAATTTCTAAAATAGAAGAATTTATGGTCCCTGGAATTCTGGTTATGAAGGCATTTTGGAAGAAATATTATAAAGAAAGTGTTCTCCCTGTTAAAATACAAATCCACTGAAGGATTGAATTGGAAAAAAGTATATAGAAATAACATTTATGCTGCTAAAGAAGTAAATAGTTAAATTATTAAATTCTTCTTCCCAGAATATCCTAACTGTATAGGTATCACATTAAACTTACTATCAGAATTTGTGTACTTCAGGAGGGACATTAACTATGTTAATTCTCCGGTTGCTGTTTGACAGGACATTTTAACTGAACCATGCATAACATGCCACAGAAAATTGTAACTGGTGTTCTTGGTCCTCTGTAATACCACAGTACTCTCAAAAGTAAGCCAGTAAATTTTTCCCAGTGTGAGAAATATTAGAGAGGATAAGAGTTTAACAGATTATGTGCATATATGAATGCTTGTGTGTATGTGTGATAGAAATATCAGGCGCTGAGCAGTATAATTTGCTAATAGTAAAAGATGTGGGGTGCTAAAACAGTAAGCCTGTTGCAAAAAACCCCAAAAACATGTATTTTTTTAGAGCAGGCAAGGACAATGTCCTTTGAATATATAAGGGCAATTAACAGTTCCACTCAAATACAATATCCTGCTAAAAGGCCACAGAGTGAGTAGTAAGTAGATGCAGATGCTTTTAAAGACAGTGTGAAACACATTTTACTGTAGTTGTTATTGCCTGGCAATTATGCTGACTTGTTTAGTGATGCTTTCAGTCTTCTTTTTTTTTTTTTCCTAATTCCTTAATGGAATGTGAATGTTCCAGTGTTCAAAAAGCGCTGCAACACAAAAGGGTCAAAAATTCTCACTATAGCAGGAATACAAAACACACACACACACAAATGTAACTTGAGTAAGAAGACTTGTCTTCCATCTGTAATTAACCAGTTTTAAATCTCCCATCATGCAGCTTAAGATCTCCCTAAGCTGAGGCATGCCAAGCTGTGCCAAGTCGCTTCAGCTGTGTTCAACTCTTTGCGACCCCATGGAATTTAGCCCACCAGGCTCCTCTGTCCATGGGATTCTCCAGGCAAGAATACTGGAGTGGGTTGCTGTGCCCTCCTCCAGGGGATTTTCCTGACTCAGGCATCAAACACTTGTCTCTTCTCTTGAATTGGCAGATGGGTTCCTTACCCCTAGCGCCACCTGGGAAGCTGAGGCATGATGATCAGTAAAATTATGATGATACTTCCTGGATAGCAAGATCTTTGTAAAATAAAATAAACAAGATGTAAAATAACTTTTTAAAATTTTATTTGTAAATTTGTAAAATAAAATTTACTGCCTGTAAAAGAGCTTTAGGAAAAACAAGCAAACAAACAAACAATACAGATAATTAAAAGAAAAAGATTCCCCAGAGATCTAAAAGTGGAACTCTCTGGGAGTGGGGCATACAACATAGCTGAGGAAGAATAAGAAGAGATGTATGAACTATGGGGCTTGAATTGTAAAGGGCAGGTAGCAGGAGCCTACTCAGCTGGCATGTTAAAAGCTAACAAGGACCAGTCTTGGAAACCAAGTAGAAGGAGTTGTATGTGTCTCAGTTTTGTCAAAAGGCAACTGCCCCATCTCATGGGCTATTGCAGCAATTGTATTGAAAACCAGATGCTTGGCCAACCTCTTACTTAAAAAAATTTCCTAAAGCTGAACTAACTGGAATACATGACCAGAATAGGTAACAGATGGGTTATTCAATTGCACACTTGAAGAATTTATGATATAGAACAATTCCAGTTATTTTTTCTATCAATACATATTCTATTCCTAAGGGTATCCAGAGAGTATATTCAAAGATCCTGAGGGGAAAACTTACGTGTTTCATTTGAGATTCCATAAGGCAAATAAATGGTAGCCTTATTACAATCTTTCAAATACTTGAGAGTAGAAATCTGTTTTTGTTCAGTCACTAATTCAGGACTGACTCTTTGCAATACCCACACACAGCAGCACACCAGGCTTGTTTGTCCATCACTATCTCCCTGAGTTTGCTCAAACTTATGTCCATTGAGTCAGTGATGCCAGCAGCCCATCTCATCCTCTGTCACCCCCTTTTCCTCTTTCCCTCAATCTTTTCCAGCATCAGGGTCTTTTCCACTGGGTCAGCTCTTTGCATCAGGTGGCTAAAGTATTGAAGCTTCAGCATCAATCCTTCTGATGAATATTCAGGGTTGATTTCCTTTAGGATTGACTGGTTTGATCTCCTTGTTGTCCAAGGGACTCTCAAGAGTTTTATCTAACACCACAGTTTGAAAGCATCAATTCTTCAGCATCCAGGCATCTTTATGGTCCAGTTCTTACATCCATGCATGACTACTGGAAAAACCATAGCTTTGACTATATGGACCTTTGCCAGAAAAGTGATGTCTCTGCTTTTTAAAACACTGTCTAGGATTGATCTATTCTTCCAAGGAGCAAGTGTCTTTTAATTTTGTGGCTACAGTCACCATCTGCATTGATTTTAGAGGCCAAGAAAATGAAATCTGACACTGTTTCTATATTTCCCCCATCTATTTGCCATATAGTGATGGGACTAGATGCCATGATCTTAGTTATTGAATGTTGAGATTTATGCCAGCTTTTTCTCTCCTCCTTCACCCTCATTAAGAGGCTCTTCAGTTCCTCTTAACTTACACCAGTAGAGTGGTATTCTCTGCATATCTGAGGCTGTTGATATTTCTTTTTCTCTCCTGATTCCAGCTTGGGGTTTATCCAGCCCAGCTTTTTGCATATAAATTAAATTAAAGCAGGCAGACAATATATAGCCTTGATGTACTCCTTTCCTAATTTTGAATCATTCTGTTATTCCATGTTATGTTCTAACTGTTGCTTCTTGTCTTCATACAGGTTTCTCAGGGAGGCAGGTAAAGTGGTCTGATAATCTCACCTCCTTAATAACATTCCACAATTTGCTGTGATCCACACAGTCAAAGGCTTTAGCATAGCCAATGAAGCAGATGTTTTTTTGAATTCCCTTGCTTTTCTGTGATGCAACAAATGTTACCAGTTTGATCTCTGGTTATTCTGCCTTTTCTAAATTCAGCGTGAACATCTGGAAAATTCTCAGTTCACGTACTACTGAAGCCTAGTTTGAAGGATTTTGAGCATCATCTTGCTAGCATGTGAAATGGGTGCAATTGTGTGATAGTCTGAACATTCTTTGACATTGCCCTTCTTTGAGATTGGAATGAAAATTGACCTTTACCAGTCCTGTGGCCACTGCTGGGTTTTCCAAATTTGCTGGTATATTGAGTTCAGCACTTTAACAACATCTTCTTTCAGGATTTTAAATAGCTCAGTTGAGATTCCATCACCGCCACTAGTTCTGTTCATCATAATACTGCCTAAGGCCCACTTGACTTCACACTCCAGGATGTTTTGCTCTAGGTGAGTAATCACACCATTGTGTTTATCTAGATCACTAAGACCTTTAGTTCTTCTGTGTAGTCATACCATCACTTCTTAATCTCTTCTGCTTCTCTTTGGTCCTTACTGTCCTTTATGATGCCCATCTTTGTGTGAAATAGTCCCTTGGTATCTCTAATTTTCTTGAAGAGAGTTCTAGTCTTTCTCATTCTGTTGCTTCCTACTTTTTTTTTTTTTTTTGTGTATTATTCACTTAAGAAGGCTTTCTTATCTCTCCTTGATATTCTTTGGAACTCTGCATTCAGTTGGTACATCATTTCCTTTCTTCTTTGCCTTTCACTTCTCTTCTTGTCTCAGCTATCTGGAAGGCCTCAGACAACCATTTTGCCTTCTTGCATTTCTTTTTCTTGGGGATGCTTTTGGTCACTGCCTCCAGTGCAATGTTATAAACCGCCATCCACAGTTTTTCAGGCACTCTGTTAGATCTAATCCCTTGAATCAATCTGTCACTTCTGCTGTATATTTCAAGATTTTATTCAAGTCATACCTGAATGGCTTTGTGATTTTCTCTTCTTTCTTCAATTTGAGTCTGAGTTTTGCAACAAGGAGCTCATGATCTGAGCCAAGTTCAGCTCCAAGTCTTGTTTTTGCTGACTATACTGAGTTTTTCCATCTTGGGCTGCAAAGAAATAATCAATCTTATTTCAATATTGACCATCTGGTGATGTCCAATTGTAGAGTCATTTTTGTATTGTTGGAAGAGGGTGTTTGCAATGACCAGTGTGCTCTCTTGGCAAAACTCTGTTAGCCTTTGCCCTGCTTCATTTTGCATTCCAAAGCCAAACTTGCCTGTTATTCCAGGTATTTCTTGACTTCCTACTTTTGCATTCTAATCCCCTATGATGAAAAGGACATCTTTTGGGGTGTTAGTTCTAGATCTTCAAAGAACAATTCAATTTTAGCTTCTTCAGCATTAATGGTCGGGGCATAGACTTGGATTACTGTGATGGTGAATGCTTTGCCTTGGAAATGAATACAGATCATTCTGTCATTTTTGAGATTGCACCCAAGTCTGTATTTCACTCTTGTTGACTATGAAGGCTACTCCATTTCTACTAAGGGATTCTTGCCCATAGAAGTAGATAAAATGGTCATCTGAATTAAATCCTCCCTTCCCATCCATTTTAGTTTACTGATTCCTAAATTGCTGATGTTCACTCTTGCCGTCTCCTGCATGATCATATCCAATTTACTTTGACTCATGGACCTAACATTCCAGGTTCCTATACAATATTTATCTTTACAATTTCAGACTTTACTTTCATCATCAGAAACATCCACAACTGGGCATTGCTTCTACTTTGGCTCTGCCCCTTCATTTCTTCTGGAACTATCTCTCTACTCTTCCCTGTTAGCATATTTGACACCTACCAACTAGCTAGGCTCATCTTTCAGTTTCATATCTTTTTGCCTTTTCATATTGTTCATGGGGTTCTCAAGACAATAATACTGAAGTGGATTGCCATTTCCTTCTCCAGTGAACCACATATTTTCAGAACTCTCCACAATGACTTGTCTGTCTTGGGTGACCCTACATGGCATGGCTCATTGTTTCATTGAGTTATACAAGACTGTGATCCATGTGAACATTTTGTTTAGTTTTCTATGGTTGTGGTTTTTGTTCTGGGGGCCATGGGATTTAAGTTCTTGCCTCTTTGTTCTGCCCTCTGTTGGATGGGGATAAGAGGCTTATGCAAGCCTTCTGATGGGAGGGACTGGCTGTGGAGAAAACTGGGCCTTGCTCTGGTGGGCAGGGCCATGTTCAGTAAGTTTTTAATCCAATTTTCTGCTTCTTCCCTACAGTTTGGCCTGAGGTGACCCAGTCCTGGAATCTACAGTCTCTGTGGTAGGACTTCAGCCTCTGTGGTTGTGCTAATAGTGACTGGCTCCATGAGGATTTATGCCAACATGCCATGTCTCTCAGGACTACTGCTGCCAGTGCCCCTGACCATGTGGCAGGCCACTGTCGACCCATGCCTCCACAAAAGACTCCCAAACACTCACAGGCAAATCTGGCTCAGTCTCTTGTGGAGTCACTGCTGTCTTATCCTAGTCCTTGTGCACACACAGTTTTGTGCCATCCAAGAATCTCTGTCTCCCCAGTCCTGTGGAAGTTCTATAAACAAGTCCCACTGACCTTCAATGTCAGATTTCCTGGGGTTCCCAGTTCCTTTGACGATCCTCAAATTGGCAAGTCTGATGTCGGGCCTAGAAACTTCACAAAAATCCAAGAACTCCCTTGATATAATTGTTCTCCAGTTTGTGGGTCACCCATCTGCCTGCGCTATTGTAGGGCTAATGGCAACCTCCTCTAAGGGGGCTTATACCACTTGCCATGCCTCCCTGGACTGCTGCTGCCAGTACCCCTGTGCCCATGGCAGGCTACTGCTGACCCACATCTTCAGAGGAAATCTTCAAACACTCACAGGCAGGTCTGCCTCAGTGTCTTGTGGGGCCATTGCTTCTTTCCTGGGTCCTGGTATATGCAAGGTTTGGTTGTACCCACCAAGAGTCTCTAGCAGGTATAGGATTTGATTTTAACATGATTGCACCCCTCCTACCCATCTTGTTGCACCTTTTCATTTTCCGTTGAAGAGGTATTATCTTTTTTGGTGGATTCCAGCATCCTCCTGTCAATCGTTGTTTAGCAACTAGCTTCATATTTGGTGTTCTTGCAAAAGATGAGCACATGTCCTTCTACTTTGCCATCTTAGATAACAATTAAGGATTAGTAGGTAGATTCAGTTCAGTTCAGTTCAGTCACTCAGTCATGTCCAGCTCTTTGCACCTCCATGAATCGCAGCACGCCAGGCCTCCCTGTTCATCACCATCTCTCAGAGTTCACTCAGACTCACATCCATCGAGTCTGTGATGCCATCCAGCCATCTCATGCACAGTCATCCTTTTCTCCTCCTGCCCACAATTCCTCCCAGCATCAGAGTCTTTTCCAGTGAGTCAACTCTTCACATGAGGTGGCCAAAGTACTAGAGTTTCAGCTTTAGCATCATTCCTTCCAAAGAAATCCCAGGGCTGATCTCCTTCAGAATGGACAGGTTGCATCTCCTTGCAGTCCAAGGGACTCTCAAGAGTCTTCTCCAACACCACAGTTCAAAAGCATCAGTTCTTCAGTGCTCAGCCTTCTTCACAGTCCAACTCTCACATCCATATATGACCACAGGAAAAACCATAGCCTTGACTAGATGGACCTTAGCCAGCAAAGTAATGTCTCTGCTTTTGAATATGCTATCTAGGTTGGTCATAACTTTTCTTCCAAGGAGTAAGTGTCTTTTAATTTCATGGCTGCAATATCCATCTGCAGTGATTTTGAGGCCCCCAAAAAGTAAAGTCTGACACTGTTTCCACTGTTTCCCCACCTAGTTCCCATGAAGTGATGGGACTGGATGCCATGATCTTCATTTTCTGAATGTTGAGCTTTAAGCCAACTTTTTTCACTCTCCTCTTTCACCTTCATCAAGAGGCCCTTTAGCTCCTATTCACTTTCTGCCATAAGGGTGGTGTCATCTGCATATCTGAGGTTACTGATATTTCTCCCAGCAATCTTGATTCCAGCTTGTCCTTCTTCCAGCCCAGTGTTTCTCATGATGTACTTTGCATATAAGTTAAAGAAGCAGGGGGACAATATACAGCCTTGACATACTCCTTTTCCTATTTGGAACCACACAATTGCACTCATCTCACACGCTAGTAAAGTAATGCTCAAAATTCTCCAAGCCAGACTTCAGCAATACGTGAACCATGAACTCCCTGATGTTCAAACTGGTTTTAGAAAAGGCAGAGGAACCAGAGATCAAATTGCCAACATCCACTGGATCATGGAAAAAGCAAGAGAGTTCCAGAAAAAACATATATTTCTGCTTTATTGACTATGCCAAAGCCTTTGACTCTGTGGATCACAATAAACTACGGAAAATTCTTCAAGAGATGGGAATACCACACCACCTGACCTGCCTCTTGAGAAATCTGTATGCAGGTCAGAAAGCAACAGTAGGTGGATTGGACATTCAAAAATTCCAATAAAAGACAGAGATCGACAGAATTAATATTCTTTCATAAAGTTACACCAACATGTTCTATATAGGAAGTCTGTTTTAAATTCAGTGACAAAACAGGTTGGAAATAAAAGGATCTTGCAAACTGTGAACAAAGAGAGTGACTGTACTAATACGAGAACATGCTCTGCCACTTGGGGCAACTAGCATTCTCTTTCTCAGCCATTGGTACTATATTCTTCTTTTACTTCCTCATCAGAGGCAAAAGCTTAGGTATCCCACTGGCATAGGTTGCTCTTCTGGCTTCTCTATTGTCACTCAACACCTGGAAAGCATCTGGGTCTCCAATGAGTCTACTATGGGGATGAGACTCAGAGAACCAAGAAACCAGTTGGAGGCCAGGTGCAATGCAGTGAAGGGGCCTAAGGCTGCACCTGAACTGGAGCTCTGTGTCCAAATGAAGATTTATGTTATCAGGGAGCTGCTTTCTGAAGCATGGCTGTCCTGTATCTTGGCTAGTCAGCATGCTTAAGGCTGTGCAGCAATCCTTTCTGAAGCCCCTGGACCATATAAATGTCCATTTGCCTAATTATAATTTCCGAACTTACTGGTTATTACCAAGTCTCTCAACTGCTGTTAAGGAAACCCAGGTTGTTTGCCCTCACCTCTTTCCCAGGATGCACTGACCATAGTAGAAACACCTAAACTATCCCCACTAACTCCTTCCTGATGTTCAAACTCTGCTTGGAATAGATGTTTTCCTTCTTTGATGAGGCTGAAATGAGCAAGCCTGAGTGGCCAATGTTTGCTTGAGAGAGAAGAGGCCAACTAGAAAGGATTCTTTGAAGTTTACTTCAGCAGGATTGAAATTGACTGTAGAGTGAAAGCGGATACTGGTACTGGTGGTAGTGGTGTAGAGAGAGTGAGTGATGGACAATGGGGTGAGCTCTGAACAGCTTACTATTTATACCCTAAGATAGGGGTAGTCAGGGAAACAGAGTAAGTCCAGAGGCATAGTAAGGTCTAGTAGGATAAGAATCTATGATCTCAGTGTGTTCGGATAGAAGAAAGAAAAAGCAAATTGTAGGGGTGAAAGTCCATTGCAAATGTGAAGTTCATGGGCAAAAATACAGTGCTAAAAGAGAATACCCAGAGATAAGGGTAAGGGCAGAATAGCTATGGTCAGTAAAACCACCAGATTATTTTTTTAAGATATCTTAATGATACTTATGCTTTAAATTTCCATTATTTCTTCCCTTTAATATTTCTTATTGATACCATTCATTATTACTCCCTACTTAAAGTGATATTAATTCTCTAAAGCAAATATTAAAATTCAAAAAGAATACAAAAAGCAAAATAGAAATAAACCATGAAAACAACAGAAAACAGAAAGCATGTTACTTCTTACTACACAAAGAGAATATCATATATATGCACATACACATACATATGTATAATGCTCTGCAAAAATTTCAAAGAGTTTGTCAACTGGCTTTTTATATATTGGGTTTAGAATATCAATAAATACTCTTTTACAATCCAGATATTAATGGCTGAGTATTGTCCAATAGCAACACGTTTGCCAGAGGCTTTTGGATTGCTTTTAATCTTTTAATACTGTAAATATTTGTGCTGAGTAAATCTTTGCACATTTATCCTTGCTGACATATCTTATTTTCTTAAGATACATTCATAAGAGCAATTTTTTAATTAAAAAACATATATTTGCAGGGAAGTTTATAAATATTTTCAAATAAACAACTCTAAGTTATATAGTTATGGAAACAGTTTATTAGTTTGTCAGTTTCTAGAATTCTTGAAAACTCAATTATCATGTTTTTAAGATAAATATAACTATATAAATTATAATATTTTACTTCATCATTAATTAAGTATAGATCCTATTTTGTATTTATGTAATAGCAATACAGAGCAACTTATATATTATTATGCAACTGTTTCTCTTCTTGCTAATTTCCTGCTTATACATTTTGTTAAATTTTTATTAGCATTTTTCTTATAAAATATTATAACTAGGTTCATAGAAAGTTATTCCCTTTTAATTGTAAATAAGAACCATTACTAAATAAAGATATATGTCAATAACCTTCAACTCATTTTGAGAGGCTTTTGTGAGTCAGATCTGTGATTGCTTCTGAAGTTTCTATGAATAATAAGCATAGTCATAGTCCTCAAGGAGAAAAGGATGGAGAGATATATTGAAGCTAGTGCCCATGCCTACTATATAGAGAAGTATGTGATATGATAAGGAGGTTGGAAATGTAATAGAAACATGTACAATATACCTTGAAGCAAGGTGTAAGTGAGGACTCTACAGAAGACATACTACTTGGCTTAGTTGTAAAGTATGTATTTGGGTTTATAAAGAAAACAATGAACAGAATACTTTCTTATTAATTAATATCAATGCTTGAACACTCAAAATGTGTATCTTTCAAATGAAATTGTTTCTAAAGTGGAATAAGAGTAGTTAGAACCAGTGTTGAGTGTGATGTGTTATTATGATCTGTTTCTCAGAGTATATGACTTCCTTCACATAATCAGGGAACAATAAGTCCTATTTAGGTTATTCTTAAACTTAACAGAATAAATCTTTCCTCCTTGACCAGTTGCTCTGTTGTGTATGACTTTTTGCAACCCTATGGACTATAGCCTGTCAGGTTCCTCTGTCCCTGGAATTTTTCAGGCAAAAATACTGGAACAGTGTGCCGTTTTCTACTCCTAGGGATCTTCTGAACCCAGGGATCAAACTCTCATCTCTTCCATCTTCTGCATTGGCAGGGGTTTTCTTGGTGACTCAGATGGGAAAGAATGTGCCTGCAATGCAGGAGACCTGGGTTTGATCCCTGGGTCAGGAATATTCCCTGGAGAAGGGAATGGCTACCCACTCCAGTATTCTTGCCTGGAGAATTCCATGGACAGAGGAGACTGGCAGACTATAGTCCACGGGGTCACCAAGAGTCGGGTAAGACTGAGCAACTCACATTTTCACTTTCTCTACCACTAGTGCCACCTGGGAAGCCCAAATAAATAAATAAATAAATAAATAAATAAATAAATAAATCTTTACTCTTCATCATGTTTCCCACAAATCTCCTAGCCTCTTGCAGTTGGATAGGGCCATATGACTCCAGTTTAAAGCATGTAAGAGCCAGTACACAGCATTCTGGCTTTTACTTCCCTTGTTATGGGAAAATGATGGTTTCTTGTTGACAAAGAAAACAACTTGGATAGCTGGATAATAACATGGAAAACTTGATTTGAAAGAGTTTCTCACTTCTTTCTGAATGGTTAGCCCAATACAAAGTAAATTTTGTTAGTGTTATATTAATATTGTTTTGTGTTTGGTGATTGCCATGATGCAGTCTAACCTGACCTATTCTCTCTAAATTAAATGTTTTCCATAAAGATTTTGGATAAGTTACAATAACTACACATACTATTTTAGCTTAAATAATGTGCCTATATAGAGCAAATCACTGTACCCTGGGTTATTTGGTATTCTGATGGACAAGATATTGGATGTGTACGTTGTCTTACAGGGGTGAAGTAATCATCTAATTAAGCCTAGAATGGTTCCTCCCAGGAGATAATAATCTTGTTATCAGAAGGAAAATGGTCTTCTATTGATAATGAATAGGAAATAACAGCAAATAACAGCTTTATATCCTCTAAACATTCTCCCCTATTGTTTGGAGTTGAATTATACCCCTCAAAATTTATACATTGTGGTCTGAACCCATAGCACCACAGAATTTGAGTGTATTTGAGGATAGAACCTTTATAGAGAAAATTACCAAGGGAACATTTCATGCAAAGATGGGCTCGATAAAGGACATAAATGGTATGGACCTAACAGAAGCAAAAGATATTAAGAAGAGATGGCAAGAATACACAGAAGAACTGTACAGAAAGGATCTTCATGACTCGGATAATCACGATGGTGTGATCACTGCTCTAGAGCCAGACATCTTGGAATGTGAAGTCAAGTGGGCCTTAGAAAGCATCACTACAAACAAAGCTAGTAGAGATGATGGAATTCCAGTAGAGCTATTTCAAATCCTGAAAGATGATGCTGTGAAAGTGCTGCACTCAGTATGCCAGCACATTCGGAAAACTCAGCAGTGGCCACAGGACTGGAGAAGGAAAGTTTTCATTCCAATCCCAAAGAAAGGCAATGCCAAAGAATGCTCAAACTACCACACAATTGCACTCATCTCACACACTAGTAAAGTAATGCTCAAAATTCTCCAAGCCAGGCTTCAGCAATATGTCAACTGCGAACTTCCTGATGTTCAAGCTGGTTTTAGAAAAGGCAGAGGAACCAGAGATCAAATTGCCAACATCCGCTGAATCATGGAAAAAGCAAAAGAGTTCCAGAAAAACATCTATTTCTGCTTTATTGACTATGCCAAAGCATTTGACTGTATGGATCACAATAAACTGTGGAAAATTCTTCAAGAGATGAGAATGCCAGACCACCTGACCTGCCTCTTGAGAAATCTGTATGCAGGTCAGGAAGCAACAGTTAGAACTGGACATGGAACAACAGATTGGTTCCAAATAGGGTATGGATTACATCAAGGCTGTATATTGTCACCCTGCTTATTTAACTTATATGCAGAGTACATCATGAGAAATGCTGGCCTGGAAGAAACACAAGCTGGAATCAAGATTGCTGGGAGAAATATCAATCACTTCAGATATGTAGATGATACCACCCTTATGGCAGAAAGTGAAGAGGAACTAAAAGCCTCTTGATGAAAGTGAAAGTGGAGAGTGAAAAAGTTGGCTTAAAGCTCAATATTCAGAAAACGAAGATCATGGCATCCGGTCCCACCACTCCATGGGAAATAGATGGGGAAACAGTGGAAACAGTGTCAGACTTTATTTTGGGGGCTCCAAAATCACTGCAGATGGTGACTGCAGCCATGAAATTAAAAGACGCTTACTCCTTGGAAGAAAAGTTATGACCAACCTAAATAGCATATTCAAAAGCAGAGACATTACTTTGCTGAGTAAGGTCCATCTAGTCAAGGCTGTGGTTTTTCCAGTGGTCATGTATGGATGTGAGAGTTGGACTGTGAAGAAGGCTGAGCGCCGAAGAATTGATGCTTTTGAACTGTGGTGTTGGAGAAGACTCTTGAGAGTCCCTTGGACTACAAGGAGATGCAACCTGTCCATTCTGAAGGAGATCAACCCTGGGATTTCTTTGGAAGGAATGATGCTAAAGCTGAAACTCCAGTACTTTGGCCACCTCATGCGAAGAGTTGACTCATTGGAAAAGACTCTGATGCTGAGAGGGATTGGGGGCAGGAGAAGAAGGGGACGACCTAGGATAAGATGGCTGGATGGCATCACTGACTTGATGGACGGGAGTCTGAGTGAACTTCGGGAGTTGGTGATGGACAGGGAGGCCTGGCGTGCTGCAATTCATGAGGTGGCAAAGAGTCGGACACGACTGAGCCACTGAACTGAAGTGAACTGAAGCTGAAATAAAGCCAAGTTAAAATGGGCCTTAGTCCAAATTTATACATGTCCCTATGAAAAGAGAAAATTTGGACACACCAAGAGACAAGAAGGTGCTCACAGAGAGGCAAGGTCATGTGAGGACACAGTGAGAAATCAGTTATTTGCAAGCCAAAAGATAGGTATCAGGAGAACTGAAATCTGCAGAAAACTTGGCCTTGGACCTCTAGCCACAAGTACTATAAAAAAATAAATGTTTGTTTCTCAGGTCACCCAGTTGGTACCCAATTTTGCTACGGCAGCCTGAGCAAACTATTATAATCATACTTTAAAATAGCACAATTTTCCTAAATAATCTAATGCTACTATCAAAATACAAGCCAGAACACCCTATACTGTCTCTAGGAACTGATCATTCATGAAAACAGGGCTTGCCAGTCCTTCAGAGAGGTTACATATGGGTTCAAATATTGATTCCCTCAGCCTGCTGCACAGGTTGGTGAATAACCCATCACTGTTAATCTTTATGTGGCATACAATCATTGGAATTTACTATATATGCCACAACATGAAAATTATGGCAAAAGAATACATAGAAAATCTCAGTAAATTCCGAATGAGTAATTGTTTAGGTTGCATTATCTAACTGGAGCACAATAAAAATTGAAATGGCCATATTTTCTCAATCTCAAGTCTATAAATTTTCACATTTTAAATTTTCTGAAATTACAGTCAGTTTTAAGAAGTTGCAGCTGCTGGGCAGAAGAGTAAGTTATAATACAATGATCAGTTCTTGTGTATCTATGAATTAGTCATACTTTTGAAATAAATTAAACATGGTTGTCTTTTTCAATTTAGGTATCTGTAATAGTAATTTAACTGGATGTTAAAATATGACTTCATCTGTTTTACTTATGCCTCCAAGAAAGAATATACCAACTTCTCTCAGAATTCCAAACTTAGGTACATGGTCAACAAATTAGGAATAATAATGAAGATTTTGAAAAACTAGTTTGGGAAGACTTAAGAAGTCACCATAAGCTACATAACTAACTTATGAAATACATAGAGAAGCTGAAAGGGGACTTTTAAAGGACTGCCAGTGTACAAAGAATGCCTACAGACTAGGACAGGAAATGCTTCCCTCTTACCACAAAACCTGAAAAAAAGGTGTTCAGAAAGATCACTTTAAGACAAATGCTTATGTTGAAACATGAGGTGGAGTTAGAGCAAGCTCCAGGAGATGGTGAAGGACAGGGAAGCCTGGTGTGCTGCAATCCATGGTCCCTCAAAGGGTCAGACATGACTAAGCAACTGAACAATAACAAAGAATTATGAGGGTCTAAAAGAAGTGACTTCTGATTTGAGTCTGAGAAATCTAGAGTGACTGTATCTGGTTAGCCTACAGCAAGGGGATACTTAAAATCTGTGTGCAGACTTGAGTTTATAATGGGGAATGCTTGACAGTCAAGAGTTCAGTGGGGCAAAGGAGGCATGGATGTTTCTTGTCGGCCAGATCTAAGCCATGTAAGGGAGAGAATTACACTGAATGTCTTAGACAGTGTCTAGTAGAATCCTTTAGAAACATGAGGCTTCCTCTGAAGCAAGAATCTTGAGGTGAACTGCCAGTAACTAGGGGGTGAAAAAATAGCTCAGGCAATCAATTGGAGGAGATGATTACACTTCACAGTGAGTGAAAGATGTAGAGGATGCTAAAGAAGCCATCACCCAACATAGATCATGTTGACTTTAAACCTCTGGTAAACTCAAAGAAGCTAATACTAGACCATCTCAATAGAAGTGGAAGAGTAAGACTCTTATCTACTCTTACCTCCTCCTCTCAACACAAATTCAGTCTTTCAAGAGCGAGAGGAAAGGACATGAAATAAAAGTCCACTATACCCCTTTTCAGGAGGAAGTGGCAGTCCAGTTCCTTCTGGGCTATACAATAGGACACTTTTGCTTATCCATTCTATATATGATAGTTTGAACTACTAAACCCATTTACTAATCCTCTTGCCTGGAGAATCCCATGGAGAGAGGAGGCTGGTGGGCTGCAGCCTATGGGGTCACAAAGAGTCAGACACGACTGAGTGACTAAATGCCAACAATAACAATATTCACTTCAAAGAGTCTGTTTTTGTTTTGTTTTTTAGTACTCAAAACCATTTTGTTGGGTTACATAATATCAGTGGGAACAAGGCAGTATGTAAAGATTGGTAGTTTTTTGTTTTGTTTTTATCTTGCTGCACAGAGAATAGGATCTTAGTTGCCTGACCAGGAACTGGATCTGTGCCACAGCACACAGTCTTAACCACTAGACTGCCAAGGAACTGTCTCACAGATTCTAAGTATGCCTCAGCAGGGGGCAAACATTAGGACACTGAAAGATGAACTCCCAAAGTCAGTAGGTGCCCAATATGTTACTGGAGATGAGTGGAGAAATAAAGAAAGAAAAAAAATGTAGACACAGTGCCAAAGCAAAAACAGCACTCAGTTGTGGATGTGACTGCTGATGGAAGTACGTCTGATGCTTTAAAGAGCAATATAACATAGGAATCTGGATTGTTAGGTCCATTAATCAAGGCAAATTGGAAGTAGTCAAATAAAAGATGGAAAGAGAGAATATTGACATTTTAGGAATCAGAAAACTAAAATGGACTGGAATGGTTGAATTTAACTCAGGTCAATTCAGTTCAGTTCAGTCACTCAGTAGTGTCCGACTCTTTGCGACTCCATGAATTGCAGCACACCAGGCCTCCCTGTCCATCACCAACTCCCAAACTTCACTCAGACTCACATCCACAGAGTCACTGATGCAATCCAGGCACCTCATCCTCTGTCCCCTTCTCCTCCTGCCTCCAATCCCTCCCAGCATCAGAGTTTTTAAACTGAGTCAACTCTTCACATGAGGTGGCCAAAGTACTGGAGTTTCAGTTTTAGCATCATTCCCTCCAAAGAACACCCAGGTCTGATCTCCTTCAGAATGGATTGGTTGCATCTCCTTGGGGCTCTCAAGAGTCTTCTCCAACACCACAGTTCAAAAGCATCAATTCTTCGGTGCTGAGCATTCTTCACAGTCTAACTCTCACATCCATACATGACCACTGGAAACACCATAGCCTTGACTAGATGGACCTTTGTTGGCAAAGTAATGTTTCTGCTTTTCAGTATGCTATCTAGGTTGATCAAACTTTTCTTCCAGGGAGTAAGCATCTTTTAATTTCATGGCTGCAGTCACCATCTGCAGTGATTTTGGAGCCCCCAAAATAAAGTCTGACACTGTTTCCAGTGTTTCCCCATCTATTTCCCATGAAGTGATGGGACTGGATGCCATGATCTTCGTTTTCTGAACGTTGAGCTTTAAGCCAACTTTTTCACTCTTCACTTTCACTTTCATCAAGAGGCTTTTTAGTTCCTCTTCACTTTCTGCCATAAGGGTGGTGTCATCTATATATCTGAGGTTATTGATATTTTTCCCAGCAATCTGGATTTCAGCTTGTGTTTCTTCCAGTCCAGCATTTCTCATGATGTATAGAAGTTAAATAAACAGGTGAAAATATAGTCTTGACGTACTCCTTTCCCTATTTGGAACCAGTCTGTTGTTCCATGTACAGTTCTAAGTGTTGCTTCCTGACCTGGATACAAGTTTCTCAAGAGGCAGGTCAGGTGGCCTGGTATTCCCATCTCTTTCAGAATTTTCTACAATTTATTGTGATCCACACCATCAAAAGCTTTGGCATAGTCAATAAAGCAGAAATAGATGTTTTTCTGGAACTCATTTGCTTTTCTGATGATCCTGCAGATGTTGGAAATTAGATCTCTGGTTCCTCTGCCTTTTCTAAAACCAGCTTGAATATCTAGAAGTCCACGGTTTATGTATTGCTCAAGCCTGGCTTGGAAAACTTTGAGCATTACTTTACTAGTGTGTGAGATGAGTGCAATTGTGTGGTAGTATGAGCATTCTTTGGCATTGCCTTTCTTTGGAATTGGAATGAAAACTGACCATTTCCAGTCCTGTGGCCACTGCTTAGGTTTCCAAATTTGCTGGCATATTGAGTGAAGCACTTTCACAGCATCATCTTTCAGGATTTGAAATAGCTCAACTGGAATTCCATCACCTCCACTAGCTTTGTTCGTAGTGATGCTTTCTACGGCCCACTTGACTTCCCATTCCAGTTTGTCTGGCTCTAGGTGATTGATCACACCATCACAATTATCTTGGTCATGAA
Organism: Nanger dama; assembly: GCA_917880005.1. Taxonomy (NCBI): domain Eukaryota; kingdom Metazoa; phylum Chordata; class Mammalia; order Artiodactyla; family Bovidae; genus Nanger; species Nanger dama. Next base: position 18,356,686 of record CAKJTW010000025.1, on the reverse strand, counting down.
GATCTTTTTGTACAGTTCTTCTATTTATTCTTGCTACCTCTTCTTGATATCTTCCACTTCTGTTAGGTCCATACCATTTCTGTCCTTTATCAAGCCCATCTTTGCATGAAATGTTCCCTTGGTATGTCTAATTTTCTTAAAGAGATCTCTAGTCTTTCCCATTCTGTTGTTTTCCTCTATTTCTTTGCATTGATTGCTGAGGAAGTATTTATCTCTCCTTGCTATTCTTTGGAACTCTGCATTCAGATGCTTATATCTTTCCTTTTCTCCTTTGCTTTTTGCTTCTTTTCTTTTCACAGCTATTTGTAAGGCCTCCCCAGACAGCCATTTTCATTTTTTGCATTTCTTTTCCATGGGGTGGTCTTGATCCCTGTATCCTGTACAATGTGGCAATGAAGTGATGAGGAAGCAGTGGAAACTGTGACAGACTTTATTTCTGGGGGGCTCCAAAATCACTGTAGATGGTGACTGCACCCATTAAATAAAAGACACTTACTCCTTGGGAGAAAAGTTTGGATCAACCTAGACAGCATATTATAAAACCAATACTATTTTGCCAACCAAGGCCTGTCTAGTCAAAGCTTTTTCTTTTTCCCCCAGTAGTCAAATATGAATGTGAAAGTTGGACTATAAAGAAAGCTGAGCACCAAGAATTGATACTCTTGAACTGTGGTGTTGAAGCAGAATCTTAAGAGTCCCTTGGACAGCAAGAAGTTCCAACCAGTCCATCCTAAAGGAAATCAGTCATAAATATTCTTTGGAAGGTCTAATGCTGAAGCTAAAACTCCATTACTTTGGCCTCCTGATGTGAAGAACTGACACATTTGAAAAGACCCTGATGCTGAGAAAGATTGAAGGCCAGAGCAGAATGAGAGGACAGAGGATGAAATGGTTGGATGGCATCACTGACTAAGTGGACATGAGTCTGGGTAATCTCTGGGAGTTGGTGATGGACAGGAAGGCCTGGCCTTCTGCATTCCATGGGGTCACAAATGTCAGACACTACTGAGCGAATGAACTGAACTGAACAGGAAGGGGATGGGGAAAATTTTAAGTTAATTTTAAATGTTTATGACATATGAATGTGTATTTCTCATTCTATTTTATTGAAGTATAGCTGATTTACAATGTTTTACAGCAAAGTGATCCAGTTATATATATATATATATATATATATAAACATTATTTTTCATGTTCTTTTTTTTTATGGTTTTTCTCAGGATATTGAATATAGTTCCCTGTGATATACAGTAGGTCCTTTTTGTTCATCCATGTATATAATAGTTTGCATCTACTAATCCCAGACTCCCAATTCGTTCTTCACTCACCCGCTTGGCAATCAAAAGTCTGTCTTCTGTGTCTGTGAGTCTGTTTTTTGTTTTGTTTTGTTTTTTTGTTTGTTTGTTTTTTGCAGATAAATTCTTTTTATGGCTAGAAGTATTGCATTTTGTATGTGTACCACATCTTCTTTATCCACTTATCTGACAATAGATATTTTCATTTTTCTGTATCTTGGCTGTTTTGAATAGAGCTACTATAAATATGGAGATTCCTTTATCTTTTTTTTTTTCTTGTAGGATTTTTTTTTTTTTTTTTTTTTTTACTTTATAATACTGTATTGGTTTTGCCATACATTGACATGAATCCACCACAGGTGTACATGAGTTTCCAACCCTGAACCCTCCTCCCACCTCCCTCTCCATATCATCTCACTGGGTCATCCCAGTGCACCAGCCCTAAGCATACTGTATCCTGTATCGAACCTAGACTAGCGATTCATTTCTTACATGATAGTATACATGTTTCAATGCCATTCTCCCAAATCATCTCAACCTCTCCCTCTCCCACAGAGTTCAAAAGTCTGTTCTTTACATCTGTGTCTCTTTTGTTGTCTCTCATACAGGGTTATCATTACCATCTTTCTAAATTCCATATATATGCCTTAGTATACTGTATTGGTGTTTTTCTTTCTGGCTTTCTTCACTCTGTATAATCGGCTCCAGTTTCATCCATCTCATTAGAACTGAGTCAAATTTATTCTTTTTAATGGCTGAGTAATACTCCATTGTGCACCACAGCTTTCTTATCCATTCATCTGCTGATGGACATCTAGGTTGCTCCCGTGTCCTGGCTATTATAAGCAGTGCTGCGATGAACATTGGGGTACACGTGTCTCTAATGAAACTAGAACACTTTCTAACATCATTCACAAAAATAAACTCAAAATGGATTAAAGATCTAAATGTAAGACCAGAAACTATAAAACTTCCAGAGGAGAACATACACAAAACACTCTCCGACATAAACCACAGCAGGATCCCCTATGACCCACCTCCCAGAATACTAGAAATAAAAGCAAAACTAAACAAATGGGATCTAATTAAAATTAAAAGTTTCTGCACAACAAAGAAAACTATAAGCAAGATGAAAAGACAGCCTCCTGAATGGAAGAAAATAATAGCAAATGAAGCAACTGACAAACAACTAATCTCAAAAATATACAAGCAATTTATGCAGCTCAATTCCAGAAAAATAAATGACCCATTCAAAAAATGGGCCAAAGAACTAAATAGACATTTCGCCGAAGAAGACATACGGATGGCTAGCAAACACATGAAAAGATGCTCAACATCACTCATTATCAGAGAAATGCAAATCACAAGACCACAATGAGGTACCATTTCACACCAGTCAGAATGGCTGCGATCCAAACGTCTACAAGCAATAAATGCTGGAGAGGGTGTGGAGAAAATGGAACCCTCTTACGCTGTTGGTGGGAATGCACACTAGTACAGCCACTATGGGGAACAGTGTGAGATTCCTTAAAACACTGCAAATAGAACGGCCTTATGACCCAGCAATCCCACTGCTGGGCATATACACCGAGGAAACCAGAACTGAAAAAGACACCTTTATCTTTTAAATTACATTTTTGTTCAGATATATGCCCAGGAGTGGGATTGCTGAATCATATGGTAATTATTTTAGGTTTTCTAAAGAACCTCTATACTGTTTTTCAGGAGAAGGCAGTGGCACCCCACTCCAGTACTCTTGCCTGGAAAATCCCATGGATGGAGGAGCTTGGAAGGCTGCAGTCCATGGGGTCGCTGAGGGTCGGACACGACTGAATGACTTCACTTTCACTTTTACTTTCATGCATTGGAGAAGGAAATGGCAACCCACACTTCAGTGTTAATGCCTGGAGAATCCCACAGACAGGGGAGCCTGGTGGGCTGCCACCTACGGGGTCGCACAGAGTTGACTTAGCAGCAGTAGCATACTGCTTTTCATAGTAGCTACAAAGTTTATATTTCCACCAACAGTGTAGGAGGATTCCATTTTCTCCACACCCTATCCAGCATTTGTTATTTGTAGACAATTTAATGATGACCATTCTCGCTCATGCAAGGTAGTACTTCATGGTAGTTTTGATTTGTATTTCTCTAATAACGAGAGATGTTGAGCACATTTTTTCCTATGCCTTTTGGCCATCTGTTTGTCTTTAGAGAAATGTCTATTTAGGTCTTCTGCCCATTTTTTAATTGCATATTTTTTCTTGTAGTGTTGTACGAGCTATTTTTTAACTCAGAAATTAATCCCTCATCAGTTCCATCATTTGCAAATATTTTCTTCCAGTCTGTAGATTGTCTCCTTTTTGTTTATGATTGCCTTTGCTGCACAAAAGCTTATAAGTGTTGAGTAACTTCCATTTGTTTATTTTGGCTTTAATTTCTATTGCCTTGAGAGAATAACCTAAGAAAACTTTGGTATGATTTTTGTCAGAAAATTTTAGAATAACCTAAGAAAACTTTGGAATGATTTGTGTCAGAAAATGTTTTGTTTATGTTCTCTTCTAGAGCTTCTATGATGTCATGCATTATATTTAAGTCTTTAAGTCATTTTGAGTTTATTTTTGTTTATGTTGTGAGGGTATGGTCTACCTTCATTGATTTACATGCAGCTGTCCACCTTTCTCAATACCACTTGCTAAAGAGACTGTCTTTTCTCTATTGCATATTCTTGTCTCGTTTGTTGAAGACTAATTGACCATACATGTGTGTGTTTATTTCTAGACGCTCCATTTTGTTCCACTTATCTATATGAATGGTTTTGTGCCAGTAACATTTTGTTTTGATTACTTTAGCTATGTAGTATTGTCTGTAGGTTTTTAATACCTCTTGCTTTTTTTATTTTTCCTTAGGATTACTTTGTCAATTCTGGGTCTTCTGTGGTTCCATCTAAATTTTAGGATTATTTGTCCTAATTCTTGATAATTTAATGGGGATCTCATTAAATTTGTAGATTGCTTTGGGTGATATGACTGTTTTAACAATATTATTTCTTCCAGTCCAAAACCATATCTTTCCATTGCTTTGTTCCCTTTATTCATATTTGATAGTTCTCAGCATGTACGTCTTTCACAGGTTTATTCCTAACTATTTCTCTGGAGTTTTTAGGGTTTTCTAAATAGAATATCATGTCATCTGTATATAGTGACAATTTACCTCTTCAGAGTGGATGTTTTTTGAACTAAAGGATTTGTTAGCAGAGATATTTTTAATTGCCTAAACGTAGATTTTGGAGAAGGCAATGGCACTCCACTCCAGTACTCTTGCCTGGAAAAACACATGGATGGAGCAGACTGGTAGGCTGCAGTCCATGGGATCGCGAAGAGTCAGACATGACTGAGCAACTTCACTTTCACTTTTCACTTTCATGCATTGGAGAAGGAAATGGCAACCCACTCCAGTGTTCTTGCCTGGAGAATCCCAGGGATGGGGGAGCCTGGTGGGCTGTCGTTTATGGGGTCGCACATAACCAGACAATTGAAGCAGATTACAAGCAGGAAAAGTAGATTTAAAAGGCATGGGGCTTGCCTTAGATTTTATTGAAGAGATAGGGCATAATACCTGCTAGACAATGATTTGAATAAGTATAAGAAAGCAAACATCTTCTTCCAGCAACACAAGAGAAGACTCTACACATGGACATCACCAGATGATCAATACCGAAATCAGATTGATTATATTCTTTGCAGCCAAAGATGGAGAAGCACTATATAGCCGACGAAAACAAGACCAGGAGCTGACTGTGGCTCAGATCATGAACTCCTTATTGCCAAATTCAGAATCAAATTGAAGAAAGTAGGGAAAACCGCTAGACCATTCAGGTATGACCTAAATCAAATCCCTTATGATTATGCAGTGGAAGTGAGAAATAGATTTAGGGGGCTAGATCTGAGAGATAGAGAAACTAATGAACTATGGATGGAGGTTCGTGACATTGTACAGGAGACAGGGATCAAGATTACCCACATGGAAAAGAAATGCAAAAAGCAAAATGGCTGTCTGGGGAGGCCTTACAAATAGCTGTGCAAAGAAGAGAGGCAAAAAGCGAAGGAGAAAGGAAAGATATAAGCATCTGAATGCAGAGTTCCAAAGAATAGCAAGAAGAGATAAGAAAGCCTTCTTCAGTGATCAATGCAAAGAAATAGAGGAAAACAACAGAATGGGAAAGACTAGAGATCTCTTCAAGAAAATTAGAGATATCAAGGAAACATTTCATGCAAAGATGGGCTTGATAAAGGACAGAAATGGTATGGACCTAACAGAAGCAGAAGATATTAAAAAGAGGTGGCAAGAATACACGGAAGAACTGTACAAAAAGATCTTCACGACCCAGATAATCATGATGATGTGATCACTAATCTAGAGCCAGACTTCTGGGAATGTGAAGTCAAGTAGGCCTTAGAAAGCATCACTATGAACAAAGCTAGTGGAGGTGATGGAATTCCAGTGGAGCTATTTCAAATCCTGAAAGATGATGCTGAGAAAGTGCTTCACTCAATATGCCAGCAAATTTGGAAAACTCAGCAGTGGCCACAGGACTAGAAAAGGTCAGTTTTCATTCCAATTCCAAAGAAAGGCAATGCCAAAGAATGCTCATACTACCACACAATTGCACTCATCTCACATGCTAGTAAAGTAATGCTCAAAATTCTCCAAGCCAGGCTTCAGCAATATGTGAACTGTGAACTTCCTGATGTTCAAGTTGGTTTTAGAAAAGGCAGAGGAACCAGAGATCAAATTGCCAACATCTGCTGGATCTTGGAAAAAGCAAGAGAGTTCAAGAAAAACATCTACTTCTGCTTTATTGACTATGCAAAAGCTTTGACTGTGTGGATCACAATAAACTATGGAAAGTTCTGAAAGAGATGGGAATACCAAACCACTTAACCTGCCTTTTGAGAAATCTGTATGCAGGTCAGGAAGCAACAGTTAGAACTGGACATGAACAACCCATTGGTTAAGGCTGTATACTGTCACCGTGTTTATTTAAATTCTATGCAGAGTACATCATGAGAAATGCTGGACTAGAAGAAACACAAGCTGGAATCAAGATTGCCGGGAGAAATATCAATAACCTCAGATATGCAGATGACACCACCCTTATGGCAGAAGGTGAAGAGGAACTAAAAAGCCTCTTGATGAAAGTGAAAGAGGAGAGTGAAAAAGTTGGTTTAAAGCTCAACATTCAGAAAACGAAGATCATGGCATCCGGTCCCAACACTTCATGGGAAATAGATGGGGAAACAGTGGAAACAGTGTCAGACTTTATTTTGGGGGGCTCCAAAATCACTGCAGATGGTGACTGCAGCCATGAAATTAAAAGACGCTTACTCCTTGGAAGGAAAGTTATGACCAACCTAGATAGTATATTCAAAAGCAGAGACATTACTTTGCTGACTAAGGTACATCTAGTCAAGGCTACGGTTTTTCCTGTGGTCATGTATGGATGTGATAGTTGGACAGTGAAGAAGGCTGAGCACCGAAGAATTGATGCTTTTGAACTGTGGTGTTGGAGAAGACTCTTGAGAGTCCCTTGGACTACAAGGAGATCCAGCCAGTCTATTTTGAAGGTGATCAGCCCTGGGATTCTTTGGAAGGAATGATGCTAAAGCTGAAACTCCAGTACTTTGGCCACCTCATGCGAAGAGTTGACTCATTGGAAAAGACTCTGATGCTAGGAGGGATTGGGGTCAGGAGGAGAAGGGGACGACCGAGGATGAGATGGCTGGATGGCATCAAGGACTCGATGGACATGAGTCTGAATGAACTCTGGGAGTTAGTAATGGACAGGGAGGCCTGGCGTGCTGCAATTCATGGGGTCGTAAGGAGTCGGACACAACCGAGCGACTGAACTGAACTGAACTGAATTGAGGTCAGTGTACCTAGTCCAGAAGGAAATATTTCAAATGACATAATCTTCTTAAGACTTTTAGAGGACCCATAGCTTCCTTCTTTGAACAATTCTGCCTACAGCAATAAGCCATCCTCTGAACACATTTCACAAGCAGACAACCTAGTTACATGCTTGTGTCTCTGTCCTATTGGATCAAGTCTAAACATGAAATAGTAAAAAAGAAAACAATTTGTAACTCAGAGAGCAATCCCAGTGTTTTGTCAGTTCTGGTCCTTAAAGGGATATTTGTCTTAAATAAAAGTCTGGAATGAGAAATCAGTAGTGTTCATAATCTACAACAGAAAATACAATATTTAGTCACCAGAAATAGGAAGCTTCCTTCATATGCATAGATTTTGTTTTATTGAAGGATTTAGGAAGTACTCTCATTGGGAGATATCACCTGGGGAAATAAAAAAGGATGATATAGGAAGTGATACAACATTTATTTGTGTATCTGCCAAATTGACTGGGTTTGAACCCTCTTTGTTGAGGGTCAAACGTTATTAGAACTACTCAAAAGTTCTGCCTTTGCAATCGGGGACACAAATATACCTTCTACATTTCTCAGGATTCAACAAATGATCAAGTTGTTAAGTTAGGCACTTAAACCTATCTCTCCATGGAACCTAGTTTGGGCACCAAGAAGAGGAAAGGAAGCTTTGAAAACATGGAGAACAAAAAGCAAGAATTACTGATGATAAAGAAAGATGATGAGACTTCTCAGAATGGCCTTTTAGATATAAGATATAGAAGAGCAGGATCTAAAATGGGAGAGAAAAATGAGCTCTGTTCAGTAGCTTAAAGCATTAAGGAACTGAAAGAACCATTCTAGTTGGAGCAGAGTGAGGACATGAATTCCATGAAATATAAGAGGTGGACAGAATTCAGATTCTGCAGGCCTTGTGGAAACTGTTGAGGGTAGGTGCAAGGGACAATCATGAAGAATTACTTGTAGAAGTTCAAGGCTTACAGATGTAAGCAGGAAAACAAAAAACACATTATTTTCCTTTGTATCTTCTGCATCATATACACATACAAAATAGAAATGCGTTTCTATCTTGACCAATTACATACTCTTCTGAAAAGTATCAGAACTTGTTGAGAACTTCTTAATTAAACTCTATTATATTTACCTTAGATATTGCCTGATATAGAGAATTTAGAATTATCAAGTAGGTATAATTTTATCATACTTTGAATATCAAATATAAATATCATCTATCATTGTAACCTCTATCAAATCTTACTACTCCTGATAATCATTCAAATTCTAATGGCCCTTTTGTGTTTTGTGATTTAATAAACCATACTAAAATGTGTATCCCAGTTACACACTTCACCTAACTCATCAGTGCACAAAGCACTCATTCAACAGTTAGACAATTTACTACAGTCTCAAATTTATAGCCAAATATATACAATTTAAGGAAAGCAGTTCTTTGCAATGTGTAATGTTAACGATGCATGAGAATGCTTACAGAGGGCTAAACTAATAAAATTTGTTTCATGTCAGGCCATTTAATGTGTTTCCTTGGTTGAACTGGCATACCAACCCCTAGAAAGGAACAAAAACAGAATAAGGAAATAAAACATCTTGAAATAATTGTTATTCTTTGAAAATAATCTTCTTGTAAGATTACCTTGTAGGCTCTACAATATGATTTTTATTGACACATATTTTTCTCTAGTCTACCACTAGAGAAAATTCTATTTATTTACAATTTTTTATTACAATTTTATAGTACCATTTCAAGTTTATAGACTACCTGCAGAATACGCACTTCATAAGTATTAACATTTTTCTTAAACAGATAAATATGTGTAAATATTCATCCTACGAATTTAAAACACATACAACCCTAAATCTACAATTCAAAATTAATAATTATTTTTGCTTAGTTATTCTAAGACTTCTTAGGATGACAGGACTTTCATACTTGAAGTAATTTAAGAAATGATCTAACCCAACACACGTGTTATCAATTGATAAACTGTAATACATAGAAATTAAATAATTTATCAATTTGCCTATCTTGTGATATAATGCTCATTTATTTTCTATTTTATTTTTTTTTAATATAACCCATCCTTCCACATCCACTTTTCTTTCCTCTCTGCTCCTTACACAATGAAGTGTATATGGCAAAAGAATTGTCATAAAAGATAAATGTGATACAAATATTTCTTGCCATAGTAAAGATATTTAAGACCTTTGATTTTAGAAAAGAATATGGAGGTAGTTCTATATCATCCAAATATATAGGTAACTTGAAATTTCAAGAACTTACCAAGAAACTATATTTTCATTTACCAAACATTAAGGTACACTTACTGTGAGAGGCACTATATATTTTTCTTGGGATATAAAGGACAGCAAGATAGACATGTTCACTACAAAGTTTATATCAAGTGAAGGAGACAAAATAAATTAAAATATACTTAAAATTTCTGCATTATAATTAATACTGTTTGTTGGCAGGGGTAGTGGAAAGGCTAGGGGATACTGACTTAGAAAATCAGGAACAATTGGAGAGGAAGGCCTCCTTTCTACAGGCTGCTCAGAGATGCTGTCTCCAAAAAAGTATTTTAATGTGAGGACAAATGAGTCATGTGAAATGGGGTCAAGAGTGATTTAAGCAGAGGGAAGGGCTTGAGTTACAGACATGGGGAAGCCTTGGGCATGTTTGATGGCCTACTGATGTCCATTGCATCTGAAACATAGGAAGCAGAAAAAAAAGCATCAATGGGATAGGTACAGAGACCTCACATCAGCACCAGCATTTTCCTCAGAACACCCAACTTTCTTTCTTCAGGCTTACATTAGTGTAACCTCCCTAATTCCTCTACTGTCTTCAGAGAGGACCAGAAATAGGAGCCACCACAGTCTGATTACTCTTAAAATGACTAAGTTGTTTACATTTTATACAATTTAAAATTTAAATTGTGTTAATTTTAAAATATGTTGGAATATGTGCAATTTTATCTGATCCCCATATCAACTTTCTGAGGTAGCCTGATCAGGACTTTAAAGTCATATTTACATAGAAGTTAGCTGAAGTTTAGGGTGTAAATTTTATTATTATATGTTTTTGTTGTCCATTCAAAAACACTGTTGTGGTCAGCCCACTATGTTTTTGTATTTTGTTTTCATTTTTAAATTTAAAATCCCTTTGATTGAAGTGTACAGAGATTTCTATCTTGGGGAGAATCCCTGGTGTTATCAGATAGTCTTTGGGTGTAGGTTTCAATAGCCACATATGCTTATGTCAGCTGTGGGGACTTTGGGGGACATTTCCTGACTCTCACATGAAAAGTCAACTTCATCTCTGCGAAACACGTTAGATTCCATAAAATTTCCTTCCTTGGTTTTACTTTGGAAAGAAGGTTTGTGAGATTTTCAGTCACATTCTTAACTATTTCAGGGTGTATGTCCAGAGGGACTTGCCTCAGCATAGAGGAATTACTAATTTGGGACAACTGAAAGATGAAGCCCATGATTTTTAGTCTGGCATTATACAGGGAATTTTGTGCTAACACCAGATTTTTTTTATAATATCTCCTCCAAGAAATTACAAGATAGAAAGTCTAGGAATTATCCTAATATTTCATAAGTCCTTATAGTAGTATGAAAAGTAAACAGATAGCAGTAGAGTCACATAATTTAAAAAAATAAGAATAGATGAAGAACCTTTTGACTTTCCTCATGGTGCTATAATTTTCCTGGATTTGCTAAGCAGAAGAGCGTTGTTTTCCTCTATGTTTTTACTTCTAAAATTCTAATATTTTCCATCAGATATAAGTGGAATCCTGGAATATATACATATATTTGCTTTCTAGATAAGGCCAGTTTTTACACATTCACAGATTAATTGAAACTGTTTTGTGCGTTCTGTATTGTCAGTAATATTCTAGGTGCTGGGATTATAAAGAATTTATAAGGAAGGCAGATCAGAGAACTTCTGCTAAAGGAAAAGGCAGATAATTAAAACCTGCAACTGATACATAGGGGGCTTCCCTGATAGCTCAGTTGGTAAAGAATCTGCCTGCAATGCAGGAGACCCTGATTTGATTCCTGGGTCAGGAAGATCAGATTAAGAAGGGATAGGCTACCCACTCCAGTATTCCTGGGCTTCCCTTGTGGCTCAGTTGGTAAAGAATCTGACTGCGATGAGGGAGACCTGGGTTTGATCCCTGGGTTGGGAAGATACCCTGGATAAGGGAAAGGCTACCCGCTCCAGTGTTCTGACCTGGAGAATTCCATGGTCTGCATAGTCCATGGGGTTGCAAAAAGTTGAGCAAACTTCACTTTCACTTTCAGTGATACATAATAAATGCTGCAATAGTGGTATGCACAGGGTAATTTTGAATTGCAAAAGTGCCCTTGATCCAGACCATCTGAGCTAAATCCTGACATACAAGTGCAATGGACTGACTTGAGTATTTGTGTTCTCCCCAAATTCATGTGTTAAGATCTTAATCGCCAGTGTTATAATATTTGAAAGTGGAGCCTTTCTGAGCTAACTAGGTGTGAGGGTGGAGCCCTCCTGAACGGGATTAGTGTTTTCATAAGAGGCTCCCCAGAGAGCTCTCTCACCGTCTTTCTGCCATGAGAGTATACAGTAAAATGTTAGTCCATAATCCAGAAGAGAAATCTTGCTGGAACCCAATCGTGCTTTCACCCTGATGTTGGATCACCAGCCTCCAAAACTATGAGAAAGAGAATCTGTTGTTTATAAGTCACCTAGTCTATAGCAGTTTGTTATTATAGCTCAAACTAACTAAAAGAACAAGTAATGGGTTAAAATTAACTCTCAGAAATTAAAGCACTTGATGATTTTATGTTAGAAAATCTTATTAATAAATCAGTGATGTTATATAAGGAGTAGAATTTCAGGAATTAGATAATCCAAGGACAATTTAATAATATACCACTATTATCTCAGCATCAATTAGTGTCAAAAATAATAACATATTGTGTCTTTGCCCTATTACAGATTTTCAGTTAAATAAAGTAAATCCATCTACATTTGTATGCAAGCATCTCTATCAAACTTTATAATAAAACAATTTTTGTTTATTTTATTCCATTAGAGATACACAAAAGAGCTCCCTTTGTAGTCTGAAAATGTAATAAGCTAAACTAAACTTGCTACTGTATTAATTTTCTAAATTTTACTTTGAAGGCAAAACCCAGAATGTGGCTTCTTGTCTCCAAAGTGCTCAAAGTCCAATTAACCTCTCTTCTCTCACCTCATAAACATATATCTCTCTATGTTATATTCAAAATAGCTCCAGAAATCACAGTGTATATCATCAATCTATTACAAGCTGCCTACAGCACACAAAATGTCAGAATATTGCAAGCCTATCTTCCATGCTATTATTGTCATATCTATTGTTAGTCACTTAGCCGTGTCTGACTCTTTGCAATCCCATGGACTGTAGCCTGCCAGGTTCTTCTGTCCATGGATACTATAGGAAAGAATACTGGAGGGGGTAGCCATACCCTTCTCCAGGGGATCTTCCCTAACCCAGGGATCAAACTCAGGTCTCCTGCATTGCAGGCAGAGTCTTTACCATCTGTGCCACCAGGGAAGTGTCATATCTATTACATGTATATAAATTATACACCACACAGCACAGGGTTGCATTAATATTTCCTTATATTTACCAAACTAGATGGCTCAGAGGTTAAAGCGTCTTCCTGGATGCAGGAGACCCGGCTTCAATCGCTGGGGTGGGAAGATCCCCTGAGAAGGAAATGGCAACCCACTCCCAGTACTCTTGCCTAGAAAATCCCATGGAGGGAGGAGCCTGGTAGGCTATAGTCCATGGGGTTGCAAAGAGTCGGACACGACTGAATGACTTCACTTACTTACTTACTTACCAAACTACTTGCTTGTTATCATAACTTGAAGACTTTCTGTAGATCAAGTGGTGTTTCTCTTTATCCTGAAAGGACTTATTCCCATTTCTTCCTCCCTTCATTGTCTCTGATGAGAAATTAGCATCATCTGCATTGCTATTTCCTTGTATGTAATGTGTTGCTATTAAGTACAACAGGTCAATTTTTAATTTGTTATTAGAATTTCAGTACTAGAATCATGACTGTGTTTTTAATTGTATTTTTCTTATGAAAATTCTATTTATATTTATGAATTATTCATATGATTTTAAATTCCTTGAATATATTTATAATAATGGCTACCTGGGTGATTTCTACTGACTTTTTTTTTCTAAAATATATGTCACTTTTTATTTTCCCTTGCATGTATGAGAACTGAACATTATGAGTGGTATCTGTAAGGAATCTATATTCTCTTAGTGTACCCCTGGAGAAGGGAATGGCTACCCACTCGAGTACTCTTGCCTAAAGAATTTCATGGACAGAGGAGCCTGGCTGGGTACAGTCCATAGCGTCACAAAGAGTTGGACACGACTGAGTGACTAACACACTCACTTTCATGTTACTATAGAGTGAATTTTTATTTTCTCAGGTAGTTAACTTAGCTGGACTCATATCAAATCTCTTTTTCAGTTCAGTTAAGTTCAGTCACTCAGTCGTGTTCAACTCTTTGTGGCCCCATGAATCAGAGCATGCCAGGCCTCCCTGTTCATCACCAACTCCTGGAGTTTACTCAGACTCATGTCCATCGAGTCAGTGATGCCATCCAACCATCTCATCCTCTGTCAATCCCTTCTCCTCTTGCCCCCAATCCCTCCCAGCATCAAAGTTTTTTCCAGTGAGTCAACTCTTTGTATGAGGTGGCCAAAGTACTGGAGTTTCAGATCCAAAGAAATCCCAGGGCTAATCTCCTTCAGAATGGACTGGTTGGATTTCCTTGCACTCCAAGGGACTCTCAAGAGTATTCTCCAACACCACAGTTCAAAAGCATCAATTCTTCAGTGCTCAGCCTTCCTTACAATCCAACTCTCACATCCATACATGACTACTGGAAAAACCATAGCCTTGACTAGACGGACCTTAGACAGCAAAATAATGTCTCTGCTTTTGAATATACTATCTAGGTTGGTCACAACATTTCTTCCAAGGAGTAAGTGTCTTCTAATTTCATGGCTACAGTGCCCATCTGCAGTGATTTTGGAGCCCCAAAAATAAAGTCTGACACTGTTTCCACTGTTTCCCCATGAAGTGATGGGACCGGATGCCATGATCTTCGTTTTCTGAGTGTTGAGCTTTAAGCCAACTTTTTCACTCTCCTCTTTCACCTTCATCAAGAGGCTTTTTAGTTCCTCTTCACTTTCTGCCATAAGGGTGGTGTCATCGGTATATCTGAGGTTATTGATATTTCTCCTGGAAATCTTGATTCCAGCTTGTGTTTCTTCCAGTCCAGCCTTTCTCATGATGAACCCAGAGTGACAATATACAATAGCCTTGACGTACTCCTTTTCCTATTTGGAACCAGTCTGTTGTTCCATGTCCAGTTCTAACTGTTGCTTCCTGACCTACATACAGATTTCTCAAGGGGCAGGTCAGGTGGTCTGGTATTTTCATCTCTCAGAATTTTCCACAGTTTATTGTGATACGCACAGTCAAAGGCCTTGGCATAGTCAATAAAGCAGAAATAGATGTTTTTCTGGAACTCTCTTGCTTTCTCCATGATCCCGCAGATGTTGGCAATTTGATCTCTGGTTCCTCTGCCTTTTCTAAAACCAGCTTGAACATCAGGAAGTTCATGGTTCACGTATTGCTGAAGCCTGGCTTGGAGAATTTTGAACATTACTAACATGTGAGATGAGTGCAATTGTGCGATAGTTTGAGCATTCTTTGGCATTGCCTTTCTTTGGGACTGGAATGCAAACTGACCTTTTCCAGTCCTGTGGCCACTGCTGAGGTTTCCAAATGTGCTGGCATATTGAGTGCAGCACTTTCAAAGCATCATCTTTCAGGATTTGAAACAGCTCCACCTGAAATTCCATCACCTCCACTAGCTTTGTTCATAGTGATGCTTTCTAAGGCCCACTTGACTTCACATTCCAGGATGTCTGGCTCTAGATGAGTGATCACACCATCGTGATTATCCAGGTCATGAAGATCTTTTTTGTACAGTTCTCTGTGTATTCTTGCCACCTCTTCTTAATATCTTCTGCTTCTCTTAAGGCCATACCATTTCTGACCTTTATTGAGCCCATCTTTGCATGAAATGTTCCCTCTCTTTTTAAAATTAGACTAAAATATCTCCACTTTTTATTCAGCTTCTAGTTGCTACATTTTGCTAATCTTTGAGGGTCCCTCAAGCATTTACAGATTAGCAAGCAACCACATAACTGTGTGAATTTCGAAAGCAGATTTGGGGGCTGGTCTCCTTGGTGACTTCCTCCCTGGTTTTCCCTCCTAGCTTTCTCCTCCTCTTTTGGTTGTTAACTCAGTCATCTGCCCTCAAACCAGTAAGCCTGTGGTTTTCTGCCCTCAGAGCTACATTTGATTAGGAAGAATCTGTCAAAAAGTGATGAACAAGATATTTACCTGCAGCATTTCATCTGTAAATGGTAGATGCCCTTCCAGTTTCTGCCTGCATTCTGTTGTTTTCTAGTAGTTTCAAATTTCAAATAGGTTTGCTTTCATAATTTTATTTCCTCTTGTGAGAATATTGATACTAACAAGCTATCCTGCCATTACCCCAGAGATTCTTTTTATAAACTGTATATTTTTCACATAATTAAATCTTGAACAAAGTGAATTTATTAATGATGAGTCTCTGTTCATATAATCAGGTAATATGTATCTAATCTTATGTTTTGTTGTTTGCCAGTGCCTTTATGGCTGCTATTATCATCTTTTACTTAGTGTTTCAGATTAATAACTATTTGATGAAATTACCAATATAGTTGTTTGGTCTTTACTGTGATTATGAGTGAAACTAATATTATAAGCAATCTTAGCAGTAAACTTTGTATGTGTACCTTTTGTGCATGTGTAAATTTTTACCTAGGCCAAGATTTCTATGTTCATTTATCTACATAGATTAGTATACAGTAAAGAAACACATAGTTACCCCACTTCTTCCCTAGAGCTAGCATCCATCATGTCAGAAATAAACTCACCCCTACCCTGATGACTTCCAGCTTGGATTAGCTATTTACATTCCCATCACATAAAAGGTTTCCTCAGGTCAGCATAACAGTGAATCCTCATTCTCAAACCCTGTTCAAAGAAAACACTGATCTGATATCTGTTTCTATAGTGTTGAGTTTTCTAGGAACCACATTTAAATAAAAACATACAATATGTAATCTTGTGTCTAGATTCTTTTACTTATTTTTGACAGTCATTAATGCCATTCAATGGGTCAGTCAGTCAGTTCAGTCTCTCAGTCCTATCTGACTCTTTACAACCCCATGGACTGCAGCACACCGGGTTCCCTGTCCATTATCTGGTTCCCTGTCCAAATCCCAGACCTTACTCAAACTCATACCCATTGAGTCAGTGATGCCATCTAACCATCTCATCTTCTGTCATGCCCTTCTCCTCCCGCCTTCAATCTTTCCCACCATCAGGGTCTTTTCCAATGAGTCAGTTCTTCACATCAGGAGGCAAAGGTACTGGAGTTTCAGCGTCAACATCAGTCCTTCCAATGAATATTCAGGACAGATTTCCATTAGGATTGACTGGCAAGATCTCCTTGCAGTCCAAGAGACTCAAGAGTCTTCTCCAACACCATAGTTCAAAAGTATCAGTTCTTCAGTGCTCAATTTTCTTCACACTCCAACTCTCACATCCATACATGACTACTGGAAAAACCATAGTTTAGACTAAACAGACTTTTGCTGGCAAAGTAATGTCACTGCTTTTTAACATGCTGTCTAGATTGGTCATAGATTGTCTTCCAAGGAGCAAGCTTCTTTTAATTTCACGGCTGTAGTCACCATCTGCAGAAATTTTGGAGCCTAAAATAATAGTCTATCACTGTTCCCATTATGTCCCCGTCTATTTGCCATGAAATTATGGGACTGGATGCCATGATCTTAGTTTTCTGAATGTTGAGTTTTAAGCCAGCTTTTTCACTCTCGTCTTCCACTTTCATCAAACGGCTCTTTAGTTCTTCTTCACTTTCTGCCATAAGGGTGGTGTCATCTGCATATCTGAGCTTATTGACATTTCTCCCAGCAATCTTGATTCCAGCTTTTGCTTCATTCAGTCCAGGGTTTTGCATGATGTACTCTGCATACAAGTTAAATAAGCACGGTGACCGTATACAGCCTTGAGGGACTCCTTTTCCTATCTGGAACCAGTCTGTTGTTCCATGTCCAGTTCTAACTGTTGCTTCTTGACCTGCATACAGATATCTCAGGAAGTAAGTCAGGTAGTCTGGTATTCCAATCTCTTGAAGAATTTTCCACAGTTTATTGTGATCCATAGTCAAAGGCTTTGGCATGGTCAATAAAGCAGAAATAGATGTTTTTCTGGAACTCTCTTGCTAATTTGGAGATGAAATGGATTTGGGCAATTTGATCTCTGGTTTTTCTGCCTTTTATATATCCAGCTTAAACTCAGGGAAGTTCATAGTTCAGGTACTGTTGAAGCCTGGCTTGGAGAATTTTGAGCATTACCTTGCTCACATGTGAGATGAGTGTATTGTGCAGTAGTTTGAACCTTCTTTGGCATTGCCTTTTTCTGGGATTGGAGTGAAAAGTTACATTTTCCAGTCCTGTGTCCACTGCTGAGTTTTCCAAATTTGCTGGCATATTGTGTGCAGTATTTTCACAGCATCACCTTTTAGGATTTGAAATAGCTCAGCTGGAATTCTTTCACCTCCACTAGCTTTATTCCTGCTTCCTAAGGACCACTTGACTCCACATTCCAGGATGTCTGGCTCTAGGTGAGTGATCAAACCATCATGTCTATCTGGGTCATGAAGATCTTTGTTGTATAGTTCTATATATTGTTGCCACCTCTTCTTAATGTCTTCTGCTTCTGCTAGGTCCTTATCATTTCTGTCCTTTATTGTGCCTATCTTTGCATGAAGTATTATCTCTAATTTTCTTGAAGAGATCTCTAGCCTTTCCCATTCTACTGTTTTGCTCTATTTCTTTACGCAGATCATTGAGGAAGACTTTCTTATCAGTCCTTGCTATTTGCAACTCTGCAGTCAAATGGGTATATTTTTCCTTTTCTCCCTTGCCTTTAGCTTCCCGTCTTTTCATAGCTATTTTTAAGGCCTCCACAGACATCCATTTTGCCTTTTTTCATTTCTTTTTCTTAGGAATCGTCTTGCTCACTGCCTCCTGTACAATGACATGAACCTCTGTCCATAGTTCATCAGGCACTCTATCAGATCTAATCCCTTGAATCTATTTGTCACTTCCACTAAATAATCCTAAGTGATTTGGTTTAGGTTATACCTGAATGGTCTAGTGGTTTTCCCTGCTACTGCTGCTACTGCTAAGTCACTTCAGTCATGTCCAACTCTGTGTGACCCCATAGACGGCAGCCCCCCAGGCTCCTCCATCCCTGGGATTCTCCAGGCAAGAACACTGGAGTGGGTTGCCATTTCCTTCTCCAATAAAGAAAGCAAGAACTGGAACTTCCCTGGTGATCCAGTGGTTAGGACTTCATGCTCTCACTTCCAAGGGTTCCAGCCCTGGTTGGGGAACTAAGATCCCACAAGTTGCAAGGCACAGCCAAAAAAAAAAAAAAAAGCAAGAACTCCTCAGAATGGTTGTTGATTATGTTCACCATCAAGAAATGGAACACGTGCTAACAATGCCCTCTCTAAGGGAGGCCGGGCAGTGAGTCTAAGGCAAGAGGATGGGACTGTCCTGATTGATGCTGTGTCATGAGTCACCCTCTCATGCTGGCCCCACTGTCACCCTGAGCACAGTCAGGGCTCTGCTGGCACAAAGAAGCAGGAGCAGACAGCATCTACATATGGTCTCCCTGTCATTACATCCCTTGTCTCCTTGACCTGATGGAAGCAGGAAAGCAGAAGGCATGGAAATGTGATTTTACCTTTACTTTTTTGGCAAGGCACCCTGAACTCTTCTGAGCAACAGAGTGAGCAACAGATTCACTACTTCCTACTCTCAGAATTTCAAATCTCATATAGGGCATTCTACATTCTTCAATTTAAGTCTGAATTTGACAATAAAGTGTTCATGATCTGAGCCACAGTCACCTCCTGGTCTCATTTTGCTGGCTGTAAAGAGCTTCTACCTCTTTGGCTGCAAAAAATATAACCAATCTGATTTCAGTATTGACCATCTGGTGGTTTTCATGTGTAGAGTCTTCTCTTGTGTTGTTGGAAGAGGGTGCTTGCTATGACCAGTGCATCCTCCTGACAACTCTGTTAGCCTTTGACCTGCTTTGTTTTGTATTCCAAGGCTAAATTTGCCTGTTAAACCAGGTATCTTAACTTCCTACTTTTGCTTTCCAGTCCCCTATAATGAAAAGGACATCATTTTTGGGTGTTAATTCTAGGAGGTCTTGTAGGTCTTTATAGAGTCATTCAACTTCAGCTTCTCCAGCATTACTGGTTGGGGCATAGACTTGGATTACTGTGATATTGAATGCTTTGCCTTGGAAATGAACAGAGATCATTCTGTAAATTTTGAGACTCCATCCAAGTACTGCATATCAGATTCTTTTGCTGTCTATGATGGCTACTCCATTTATTCTAAGAGATTATTGTCCACAGTAGTAGATATAATGGTCATCTGAGTTAAATTCACCCACTCCAGTACATTTTTTATTCATTGATTCCTAAAATGTTGATATCTACTCTTGCCATATGCTGTTTGACCACTTCTAATTTACCTAGATTCATGGACCTAACATCCCAGGTTCCTATGCAATACTGCTCTTTACAGCATCAGTCTTTGGGTCAGTAATCTCATCCTTTCTATTGCTTGGTAATATTCCATAATGTGGATAAACTAACTTCACGGTTGATGTCTACTTGGCTATTTCCAATTCTTTTGTGTGTTTTTTTGGTCTGTTTCTAGTATAATTGTTCATGTTTTTAAATGTTGTATAAGCAGGGTGATAAAAAGATGACAGAGCTATCTTTAATGTATGATACAATATCTTCCTTTTCCCTCATCAATTACAAGGATTTGTTTATGAGTTTAATGTTTTTCTACTTAATCCTCAGTAATAATACTAACTCTTAAAAGATTTAGTAGCATAATTATATTCAATTTCTGTAAGAAAGCAATTATTTCCCCACCAAGAAAAAAAAATTATAAATTGGCTTGTTTGTATGTTTGTTTTATTTTTTGTGTGTGTAATAAAGTTTTATTAAAGTATAAAGGAGATAGTGAAAGCTTCTGACATAGGCATCAGAAGGGGTTTGTTTTAATATTTCAACCTTTTAAACTCTGTGACAAGAGGAAACTACTGTGCCACTGTTTCTTTCAAATCCTTAAGTTTTCTCTAAATTTGATTGCAAAAATTCTTAGTTTTCTATAAATGTAGTTCACAGCCTGTTCTAAGTTTTTTTTTAAATAACACAAAGAATATAATATGATATTCAGATAATCTGTCCTTAACAGATTATTTCTGAAAGGTCTAACTCAGATTACTGACCATTAACTTGGTAGTATATACCTTCTTTCATCTGTCAAGCAATGATTTGCTCATAAAAGGTACATCAAAGTGGGAGTCAGCAGCTCTAGTATATCTTCTCGTCCAATTTTCCAGGTTTGGATCCAGAAGCAACTCTGGATGCCACTTTTAATCTCATTTTCATATTTTCTGACTCAAAGAGACAAAGATAATTAATATTTGAACAGCATTGCCCAGACGGAAGTCACTATAAAGAACACAAGCAGAACTATTACTTTATGTTGATTATCAAAATTTAAGTCACATAGTAATTAAGTGACATATAAATTGAAAGAAAATAGAGCCTCAATTTTTTTTAATGAAATTCACACCCACTTATAATGATTTTTTGGGTTTCATCTATGTTTTAATTTTAAAATAATCTCTGAAATCACCATAACTTTCAGTAACATAAAACTTACCATTTGTGTACATCTTTTATCTATTAAAGTTTCATTTCTTGGAACAGCCAAAACTCTAGTCAATTAAACTAATTCATTCCAAGACTCAAATATGTATCAAAACAAAAACTACATAAAATATTTTACATCTATTAATAAATTATATAATTATAATATGTAGGACATATATATTGTACATATATAAGAGAAAGGACTGAAGGTGGGATTTTGTAAATGAAACGTATATTCTATTATGTAAAATTGTCACTAGAAGCAGGATGTTATTTGAGTGTGAAAGATTAGTAAAGCCCCATAATTTGTGTTTTCTTTCAACACACCTGATCCTATTTGATGTAGAGACCAGACCATAATTTTTTTTGTTGTTTTATGGTTCTAAAAAGAGGTCACCAGTATTTATACTTAAAAGTCACTGTAAGTAACATGTCTTTGTAGTCGTTCAACAGAAAAACTAAACATTTTCAAATACAAGCTTACTATTATAGCAAGGAAAACAAAATGAAATACCATTTATAGTCACATGCAATAGCATAGTTTCTTTTTCTTGAAATTCTTCTCTGCAGAAACTGTTCAAACCACACAAATCATTCTGAGTATCTTATTTATCCCATTCTGCTTGGTTTTTGCAGTTATTCTTCTCTGGAAAATAATTTTTAATAATTTTCAATTTCCAGTGTTTTTGACTCTTAAAGAAAATGTAAGTAAAGGTAAGATATCAGTTAGGTTTAGTGAGGATTATAAGGACTTTAAATACAGTTTGCTCCTTTTTCTTACACTAAGAGATAATTGATTAGTTTGAGAAAGTTTAAGAGAAATACATCATTCTGGCAATAGGTATAATTAAAGATGCAGAAACATTTTTTCCCTCATTTTACTTCACCCTACACCTTAGTCTAAGTTCTTGCAGCACCACAGATCATTCCACCCCATATCACAACCCCCCTTTTTTTTCAGTAACTGTGAAAGAACAGGAGAAGTAACATCTTCCAAATACCTATGCTGTGTAAAGTGGTCCAGGGACAAAAATATGACGGTTCTACAAAGATATTATAATGGTGATAAAAAATTAAGAAAACTAAAAGGGGGAATGTAAACTATAAGGTAGACTTATTTGAAAAGTCTAAATTTATACTAGCAAATTAGATACTAGCAAAGGACTTTAACATAATAATGAACAATGACCTAATACCGTCTAATCCAAGAATGTAAGTGTGATTCAAAATTTAGGGAATCTCTAATATAATAATTACATAAGTCGGTCAAGAGAGACTGTAAATCATATCAATTCTTACCTCTCTCTGTCCTGTGAGGTTTACCAACCCCTTTTTTTCTTGGAATTCCTCCCCCACCCTCAATTTTTGCCTAATAAGGCTATTAGAACAATGAAATTCAACAACTTTCACTCAGTTCTCCCCAGTCACAGTCTCTAGTGGGCAATTTGTATCTCAATGATCTTCAAGCTAATTGCTTCTCAGTTTAATGGGCTCAAGCTTTTCCATGCAGGATTAATTACCATAGGGTACTTCCACAGATAAAACAGTATGTATTTCTGGGTTGTTTCATTTAATATTTGTTCCTTCTTTATTCAATATCAATAGTGGAGGAAAAAACCGGAAATAAATACATATTTTAAACACTAAAGGCATTGTGCATATGTATGGACATACAGCTAATTAAAGCTATTTATCTTTTTCATTTATTCATTCACATTTACTTATTTCCATGCTCAACAAACATTTTCAGTGTTCCTAATATGTTCCCAACACTGTGATAGGTTTTAGGAGTGACATTTCTTTCTAGGAATGAAGAATATTTTAAAATCTATACATCTGAACACAGGAAGATGGATTTAATTTTTAACAGCTCAAATTAGAAAAAAAAAATCACAAGACATTTTTGATTCATTGATAGAGCAATAGAATATGGGGTATCGTATTTTAGCCAAGTGTTTGGCTGATCATCTTGTAAGAGGACCACATAAGCACAATATGGATGTATTGCACTCTAGTAAAGCAACAGAGAATTTGCCTGGTTAGTCTTTGTATTGATCATGTTTCCATCAAAAACTAGTTCACTCAAACTTAAATTACATTAATTCATGGAGGGATTAATAAAGGGAATGCTTTTAAACATATAAAGAGGAAAACACAAGCCCCTTCTCAGGCTAGGGACAGTATAGTTGCTACCAAGCCCTAGACTCAAAAGATTCAGAAAAGGGAATCTTAGAACAGTCTTGGAGAAAGGACTACAGAGAGAGGCAGCCATCCTAAGACAATCTAACAGGGAAGAGCTCTGGAGAAAAAAAAATACCCATATTTCGTTTTTCCTATTACTCCCTACCAACCTTCTGCTAGACTCCTCACTAGCCAGTCACTAAGATTAGTTCTCCTAAGGCAGTAGAAGAGGGAGCAGTTACGGAGGGAAGAAAAGGAGGGGGGGAAGATGTCCGCCAAGGCCTTCTAAAATATGATATAAATTTGTAAAAACTAAAACTAAATAATACTATGATTATATTATCACAGTCATGAGTTATATCATACAGTTGAAAACTCATAGGACTTTTATGTTAGAATTAACTAGTAGCTCCCGAAACAGAGCTGCTGTGGCGTTCTACTGTGATTGGAGTATCCTGTTCCCTCCAGTCTCTCCTCCCAGTCAATAGTGGGAGGTACCTCACTACAGAGTCCACATCTCTGTTAGCAAACAATTACCTTGATAGCTGTAAGAATTCCACTGACTAAATAATTTCCCCAGACTTCTTTGCTTCTACCTTTCTTTAAGAAAGGAATGCTTCTTACCTACCACCAGAATCAGCAGTCATGCACACAAGCTAGAGATCTTATTTATGAAAACAACTGACAGAATAGTTGCCCCAGAGAAGCAGCTCCCTCTCTGCTGCTAATGCTAGAGAAAGTAAACACCTAGGCTGTCTCTGCAACATGCCTAGGACTGAGAGACCTGTTTTATTTGTTGCCATTAGCAAAACTGTAGATCCCGCCCAGGTTGGAATGATTCTTCAAAGTGCTGAGAAGATAATCATCCACAACGTGTGATCTCCAGCCAAGAAGTATTCCCCTCAAAAGGGTTTAGGTTCACACCACAGCTCACCTTGGCTACAGTCCTACCCCAGTTTCACTGCCTTCTAGATGGAGATCCACTAAAATGGGTTTTCAAATATATTAACACTAAGCTCATTAACTGATGTTGTTGAATTCCTCTACCATTTCATAATTTATGTTTCTTAGACTTCTCTTTTTGAAAATAATAATATCTACTTTATTTGAACAGTTTAGAGACCTGCCAACTGTAACTTGAAGCAAAGAATCAAAGATCCTTTCATTTTCTCTTTATTCATGGATTTACTTACAAAAGAGTTAAGCATTACATTTTTGCTTTATACCAAACACTAAGATGGTATCGAAGTGAGTAAAATATATCCCCTCCTCACTTATTGTTAACATGCTAGTGTTATTCCCGGCATGTGGTGGTATTCCTGGTCTGCCTAGCGAGAAGTGATGGAGAAGAAATACTGTCAATGGAGTTTCCTTTTGAAAATTATGGATTATCCTGAAAGATAAACTATCTTTAAAGATAACATAAAACAATCAGAGATTGAAAGGGAAAAATTAGAAGTTAGTGGACTTCTTAGGAAGGACAGTAGATCATGAAGGACCCTTATATCATTAATACTGAATATTTTAGAGAATTCCCTGGCAGTCCAGTGGTTAGGACTCCATGCCTTCACTGCCGAACGCACGGGTTAAATTATTCAAGGAACTAACATCCCACAGGCTGCAAGGTGGGGCCAAAAGGGAAAAAAAAAAAACTTTTGAATTCTATTGACTGTTTACAAGTCATTGTTCAGTCACAGTTGTGTCCAACTCTGTGACCCCACAGACTGCAGTATACCAGGCTTCTCTGTATAGCCCAAACTCATATCCATTGAGTCAGTGATGTTATCTAACCATCTCATCCTCTGTTGCCCCCCTTCTCCTTTGGCCTTCAGTCTTTCCCAGCATTAGGGTCTTTTCCAGTGAGCTGGCTCTTCGCATCAGGTAGCCAAAGTACTGGAGCTTCAGCTTCAGCATCAGTCCTTTCAATGAATATTAGGATTGATTTCCTTTAGGATTGATTAATTTGATCTCCTTGTAGTCCAAGGGACTCTCAAGAGTCTTCTCCAGCCCCACAATTCAAAAGCATTAATTTGGTATTCAGCCTTCTTTACGGTCTACTTCTCACAACATTTTTTTTTACCAGTATACATCTTTAAAGTTATACTCTATAGTCAAATGAAATCACATTTTATGATAGAAATAGCTTTCTTGCATCTTTACTAAATGGAACAACTGTGATAATTTCAGTAAAATTATATTCAAAATTGACAAATTCTAACATGTCTCTATAATTCAACTAATATTTATCATTTAAATTAGTGTTTGTTATGGAGTGCAATGTTGTACATTTATTAATGAAAATAATGGTAACACTATAAAATATTGAAGGTGGTAAGATATATTATCAAACCATTCCAGATGGGTAAAATAGTAATTTTATGTGCTGCAAATAGGAAAATTCTAATAAGAACAACTGAATTTCCATGAGCCAAATCATTAATAAAACTCTGCAAACAAGATTTCAGTATTAAAAAATAATAATAAAATAAAAAGATTCCACTGTATTGTTTTTAATGATGCTGATTATCTTTAGATTTGCAGTTACTTCCCAATGATAATGCTATGTATGAAATCTTTCAATAAGAATTATAAAAATACTACTAATTATTACTAACACATAATGAATGGCATGCCAGGCCCATGTTTGAGTTGGACCATAAAGAAGGCTGAGCACCAAAGAATTGATACTTTTGAACTGTGGTGCTGGAGAAGACTCTTGAGAGTCCCTTGGACAGCAAAAAGATCAAACCAGTCAGTCCTAAAGGAAATCAACCCTGAATATTCATTGGAAAGATTGATGCTGAAGTCCCAATACTTTGGCCACCTGATGTTAAGAGTAGACTCATTGGAAAACACCCTGACGCTGGGCAAGATTGCAGGCAGGAGGAAAGGGCGGTGACACAGGATGAGTGATTCTTGGATGGCAATATCAATTCAATGGACCTGAGTTGTGAGCAAACTCTGGGAGACAGTATAGGACAGAGAAGCCTGGCGCACTGCAGTTCATGGAGTTGCAAAGAGTCATACATGACGGAGCAACTGAACAACAATAACAAATGTCAGGCCCAGAACTAAATATTATACTTCATGTGCATAATTTAATCTAATTCTCACAATAACTCTATAAGATAAACACTATTATTAACTGCATTTTAAAGGAAAAAAATCTAAGACTTATACTTTGGGCAATTTACTTAGACTGTCTAATACTTTAGTTTTCACTTGTTAGAGCCCTGATACAAAGCCATGTATTTCTGCTTTCTAAGGCCAAGATGAGGAAAAATCTTGGGATATGCTCACTTTTCCTTTATCTATGATGACCTATTTTGTGTTTGGTAATATAGAGTAAGCTGCTAAATTAGAGAAAAAAAATTAAAAGCTAATACTAATGGGAGATAATTTCTTCTTCCCCCTTAATAAATCAATTTTTACTCTGAAGCTTGAAAGTTAATCAGGTTTATCATGGTATGCCTAACTATGGGCTGTTATTAACAATCGTAAAATTATCAGGACACAGCCCTTGACTTGATAACCTGGCATGAACAAACTTCCAAAAGTTGATTTTTATGGTGCATATATTAGTATTCCCATTCATTTGTTCTTAGTTGATTGACTGCTAATTTTAGCAAAGGAAAATAAAATCTTAAAGCTACTTTTTTTTTTTTTTCTTAAAACCATATAGCCTTTGGTCATTTTACATTAGCATGATGGAAGTATTAATACTTATGGTAATTTATTTATATAAAGTTTACATTCCATAAACATTGCTTGGATTAAAAGCAATTTTTATCACCAATTGAAGATATTATTTAATAGGAAGCAGAATTAATTACCTGTTTTGATTTACTTTTTAGAATCAAAGTAAACCTTTCCTATCACCAGACATAAAAAGTTGCTTCCCTAGCTAACATAGAAACAAATTCAATACCTCTCACAAGCAAAAAGAAAGTTTCTTTTAAAACAAAACCAAAAACAAAACATACAGATAATCCTAAGAATATAAAAATTATATACATGTGGGAGTGGGGAAAAAAACACACTAAATTTTTCCCTACTGATATTGCTACAGAGATAGGCTGTAGAGATATATTTTCTTTTCCATACATACTAATGAAAGTATTTCCTATGAAGAAATCTTATAGAAAGAATATTTCTCTGCCACAGCAATTAGAATTATTTATTTATTTAAATTGGAGGCTAATTACTTTATAATATTGTAGCAGGTTTTGCTATATATTGACATGAATCAGTCATGGGTTTACATGTGTTCCCCATCCTGAACCTCCATCCTACCTCCCTCCCCATCCCATCCCTCTCGATCATCCCAGTGCACCATCCCTGAGCACCCTGTCTCATGCATCAAACCTGGACTGACGATTGTTTCACATATGCTAATATATGTGTTTCAATGCTATTCTCAAATCACCCCACCCTTGCATTCTCCCACAGAGTCCAAAAGACTGTTCTATACATCTGTTTCTCTTTTGCTGTCTCGCATATAGGGTTATTGTTACTATCTATCTAAATTCCATATATATATATGTTAGTATACTGTTTTGGTGTTTTTCTTTCTGGCTTACTTGACTCTGTATAATAGGCTCCAGTTTCATCCACCACATTATATTTTTTTAATGAATTTTTCTGCTATCAGTAGCCTATTAAAAGGTCATTATAATTAGTGACTGAACAACACATAATGCTCATATTTTGCTTATTGTCTATAAATGCCCTAGATGTACAATATAACAGCATGAATAAAGTGGTACTTCGGGCAAATTCTTTTAATGCTCACCATGTGGTTGGATGCCTTCATCAACTCAATGGATATGAGTTTGAGCAAACTCCAGGAGATAGTGAATGACAGGGTTATGCTACAGTCCATGGAGTCTCAAAGAGTCAGACATGACTGAGCGACTGAACAACAACAATCTGTGTAATGGGACATATACACTTTACCTGAGAACTATGGATAACAGCGGATTTCAGAAAACAGAGTCAGAAGAATAAACGGTAAGACTGGGAATAAAAACTAAAGGCCAGCATGGAACAGGGCTTCCCCTTTTCATCTATCCCATCTCTCACAGGATAACACTCAACTGTAATCCTGCCAGTACCTTCAACTCTCTCACTGCATACGCTCTACAGAAAACTCCAGCCACTGTCCTGCTTTATTTTACAATTCTCATCACTGCTGTAGATATTCATATAAATGCTTCAAGTATCTCTTAACATCCATGACATTTAACTTTCCTAAATCCAATGAGATGTCTTAAAAATTCTATTTTTGTTTGACTGTCTACTAATTTCCAACCACCATTTTCCCTGAGTGATATCTTCAAATTTCCAATGCTTTCTTCAAATTACTTCTCCAATTCCTTATATGTTCAGCAGTCCGTACAGTCTAACTTAACTAGCAATTGAGTATATTCAATAAGGTGCCCTATTCTCTTGCCAACAAACCTACTTGTATAACTGTATCTTTACATCAGTTCAGTTCAGTTCAGTCACTCAGTCGTGTCCGAGTCTTTGCAACCCCATGAATCACAGCACACAAGGCCTCAGTGTTCATCACCATCTCTCGGAGTTCACTCAGACTCATGTCCATCGAGTCAGGGATGCCATCCAGCCATCTCATCCTCGGTTGTCCCCTTCTCCTCCTGCCTCCAATCTCTCCCAGCATCAGAGTCTTTTCCAGTGAGTCAACTCTTCACATGAAGTGGCCAAAGTACTGGAGCTTCAGCTATAGCATTATTCCTTTCAAAGAAATCCCAGGGTTGATCTCCTTCCAGAATGGACTGGTTGCATCTCCTTGTAGTCCAAGGAACTCTCAAGAGTCTTCTCCAACACCACAGTTCAAAACCATCAATTGTTTGGTGCTCAGACTTCTTTACAGTCCACCTCTCACATCCATACATGACCACTGGAAAAACCATAGCCTTGACTAGACGGACCTTAGTCAGCAAAGTAATGTCTCTGCTTTTGAATATACTATCTAGGTTGGTCATAACTTTTCTTCCAAGGAGTAAGCGTCTTCTAATTTCATGGCTGCAGTCACCATCTGCAGTGATTTTGGAGCCCAAAAATAAAGTCTGACACAGTTTCCACTGTTTCCCCATCTATTTTCCCATGAAGTGATGGGACCGGATGCCATGATCTTCGTTTTCTGAGTGTTGAGCTTTAAGCCAACTTTTTCACTCTCCTCTTTCACTTTCACCAAGAGGCTTTTGAGTTCCTCTTCACTTTCTGCCATAAGGGTGGTGTCATCTGCATATCTGAGGTTATTGATATTTCTCCCAGCAATCTTGATTCCAGCTTGTGCTTCTTCCAGTCCAGCCTTTCTCATGATGAACTCTGCACAGAAGTTAAATAAGCAGGGTGACAAGATACAGCCTTGACGTACTCCTTTTCCTATTTGGAACCAGTCTGTTGTTCCATGTCCAGTTCTAACTGTTGCTTCCTGACCTACATACAGATTTCTCAAGAGGCAGGATAGGTGGTCTGGTATTCCCATCTCGAAGAATTTTCCACAGTGTATTGTGATTTACACAATCAAAGACTTTGGCATAGTCAATAAAGCAGAAATAGGTGTTTTTCTGGAACCCTCTTGGTTTTTCCATGATCCAGCGGATGTTGGCAATTTGATCTCTGATTCCTTTGCTTTTTCTAAAACCAGCTTGAACATCAGGAAGTTCACAGTTCACGTATTGCTGAAGCCTGGCTTGGAGAATTTTGAGCATTACTTTACTAGCATGTGAGATGTGTGGTAGTTTGAGCATTCTTTGGCATTGCCTTTCTTTGGAATTGGAATGAACACTGACCTTTTCCAGTCCTGTGGCCACTGCTGAGTTTTCCAAATGTGCTGGCATATTGAGTGAAGCACTTTCACAGCACTATCTTTCAGGATTTGAAACAGCTCCACTGGAATTCCATCACCTCCACTAGCTTTGTTCGTAGTGATGCTTTCTAAGGCCCACTTAACTTCACATTCCAAGATATCTGGCTCTAGATGAGTGATCACATCATCATGATTATCTGTGTCATGAAGATCTTTTTGTACAGTTCTTCTGTGTATTTTGCCACCTCTTCTTAATATCTTCTGCTTCTGTTAGGTCCATACCATTTATGTCCTTTATCGAGCCCATCTTTGCATGAAATGTTCCCTTGGTATCTCTAATTTCCTTGAAGAGATCTCTAGTCTTTCCCATTCTGTTCTTTTCCTCTATTTCTTTGCATTGATCGCTGAAGAAGGCTTTTTTTTTTTTTATCATTTCTGGCTCTTCTTTGGAACTCTGCATTCGGATGCTTATATTTTTCCATTTCTCCTTTGCTTTTCGCCTCTCTTCTTTCACAGCTATTTGTATCTTTACATATGCCTTCTAATTTCATGACTTCTGCCAAGACCTGTGAATAACAATAGCTGTATCCCTTTCTGGGCTTGAACATCCATACTTATCATTTACTACTGCTAGGATGCTTGGGTGTCTTCTTACAGTAAACAGCCTCATGAGAGGTAAGAAATGATCCACAGTTCTGCCCACCAACACACAGCAAAGCAAACAAGCTCAAACAGAGTGTCAAGAATAGTAATACCTTCTCCCTACTTACAACTCCCTCCAGTAACAGAGATTTTAGTGTTCCTTAAAAATGCCTATCACTTCTCCGTTCCTTCCGACCCCCCCCCACCCCAGGAACTAACGTGAGGAAAGCAGTGACTCTAATATCACAAATGGCAAGAGCCAAATAGGCTCAAATATAAAGTATTTTGTTTTCTTTTTTTTTTTCTCATCAACATTTAAATTGCATTTCAACCCATGGCCCTAAGGCAGGGACAAGTGAGTATCCCTGAAACTATGAATCTAGTAATGGATTCTGAACAACAGAAATGAATTCTGAACACCCTCCAGGGCAAATAGGGGTCTAATATGAGAGAAAAGAATGAGATTGGTCCATGGGCAATAAAGCATAGAGCCACTATCATCTAGTGGAAAAATCAGGATTAAAGAAAATAAATTGCTACTGAAGAATCTGAAAGTTTTGGGCAGTGAGGCAGAAATTAGAAATTAAGAAATAGGGAGGAGAAAAATCACATGCATGAAGCAGGTGTTAAAATGTGTTGAAATTAAGGTAACAGAAGAGGCCTGGGAAGATTTCTTGTGGTGCTGTTTCTGAAACACAGGTAATTATTCAAAGGGCCTATGACTTCACACTTGCAGCAAGAGTGATCAACTGAACTATTTGAAAGTGACCAACTTAATTTCTGCCTTTCTTTTACATTTAAAATCCTTGAAAATGGCTTAAATGTGTCAGGCTTTTCATTATGTTAATATCCTTTGTAATATAAAGAGAAATTGAGAGATGGTTAATTTTAGTCCATAATTAGCCTCTCATTGATACCACAGGGCTCATCAGTAATCCAAGGGTATATTCCTTTCAGACCCATACAGTTTATTATTGCAGGTATTGGCCAGCATTCTTGGTGTACACTCTTGAGTCCAACCTACTGGGTTATACTATCTGAGTTATGGGATAGCTTTTTCTCTCTAATCTAAGCTCAATATTTATTATTCCAATGGCTCAGATGGTAAAGCATCTGCCTGCAGTGCGGGAGACCTGGGTTCGATTCCTGGGTTGGGAAGATTCCCTGGAGAAGGAAATGGCAATCCACTCCAGCACTCTTGCCTGGAAAATCCCATGAACAGAGGAGCCTGGAAGGCTGCAATCCATGGCGTTGCTGAGGGTCAGACACGACTGAGCGACTTCACTTCACGTCACTTCACATAATTATTTATTATCTGTGATTTGCAGGGAATTTTCTATCCTTGGGGTTACAAATAAAAAGAAAATAGGCACGAATTCTGATTTCGTTAAGCTCATACAGAAGTAGAGAAGAGACAAAGTTACTTGTATAGCTACATTAACTAATCCATATGTAACATATGACCAAAATGAAAATGAATTAGTCCAAGTTGAGGAGCAACCTAGTGACAGTTTTTGGTGATGCCCTGAGATCTTAAGTGGGATTAGAAACATCCATATGGTCCTAATCACAATAACTTAAAGTGGAAAGTAGAGACCAGTAAGAGAAATTATCTCCATCTGTAGAAGTAAACTATATTGTCTCCAATGATAATCAGCACTATTTCTTATATGAAAGGCTTACTACATAGATTTAAACCATTTCTCGTAGCTCTGAATGCCTTCTATACCTTTCCTCCTTGAGAGACTTCATCAGCTGTAACTTATGGACAGCTCTGTCCTTTTTACTGCCTATTGGATGATTTCAGTTATTTTTCTTTCCTTCTTCTGAATTTTGTGGCCCTAAATTTATTATTAAACTACAAAGGTCTCAGCATTAAGGGGTAGTGACATCCCAGGGGAGTACATAGGAACTTATAAACCCTCTGAAATAATAATCTAAATGAATTCACCTGGAAAAAAATTACTTAAAAAAACAAAAACAACAACAACAAAAAACAACTAAAATTTGAGTGGTCTGTCCCCAGATAACTGGAATTTCTAAAGAAGTCAGCAGGCATTCCTCATGGATTTTGCAATGCTTCCACACATTTTTTATTCTTTTGAAAGCAGTCATTTCTCAATTCTGTCAATCTTTTGTGGTACGAGATGGCTTATTTCACAGATAAATTGTTATTATAACTCACAGTGGAATCCAAAATAATCCAAAGCACAGTAGTAGAACAATCCCTTGGAGAACATGGAGCCAGATAAATCACATTTTTGTAGCATTTCTCACTTCACCATGGAAACATTTCTATCCAGGTGAAATAAGGATAAATACCAAAGACATTCATAATTCACAACAGTGCAATATGATAACTAAGAAATATGTGTAGAAGGGAAAAAAATGGATGCCTTAGGGTGACTATGGGGTGTCCTCAAGGAAATCAAATTACAAAAAATAGATTTTCTTCTGGGTAGTTATATTATATACCTTGTTATAATGTATTACATCACATATATTCAAGATTACTTGTTTTAAATAAACAATCAAGGCACAAGCAGAGAAAAACTAAACTGATGAAGCACATTCTCCCAGGTGTTAACAGAGAATACTAGACAGGTAATATATGACTTATACAAGGTTTCAAAAAGAAACATTTTCAAAAGGGTTAAGGGAGATAAAACTTTGGCCACCTCAGGTGAAGAGTTGACTCTTTGGAAAAGACTTTGATGCTGGGAGGGATTGGGGGCAGGAGGAGAAGGGGACGACAGAGGATGAGATGGCTGGATGGCATCACTGACTCGATGAACATGGATCTGAGTGAACTCCGGGAGTTGGAGATGAACACACAGCCTGGTGTGCTGCGATTTGTGGGGTCGCAAAAAGTCGGACACAACTGAGCGACTGAACTGAACTGAACTGAAGGGAGATAAGACATGAAAAGTAACCACTAGCCTTGGCAATTCAATAAGAGGTTCTGAGAATTAAGGCAAACTTTTTTTCTTTCCCATAATCCCTTTAAAGTATCTTAAATCCATTGGCTTTCAAGATCATATACCTGGGTATTCCTTTCCCAGCTAATTGATTCAGCACATTTTGCTTTTTTTTTTTTTTTTTTTAAACCTTCAGGCCTCAGACTCATACTGTACCATGTGTTAACAAGGCAAGGAAAGGAAATGTTTATAAGCAAGCACACGTGCACACATAGGAGAGACACAGAGAAAGAGAGGGAGAAACAAAAGGAGAATTTGCCTAATTGATAGACTAGGATCCGGACTTTTTTACAGTAGCCTTCAGTTCAGTTGCTCAGTCGTGTCTGACTCTTTGCGACCCTATGGACTGCAGCACGCCAGGCTTCCCTGTCCATTACCAACTGCTGGGGCTTGCTCAAACTCATGTTCATCGAGTCAGTAATGCCATCCAACCAGCTTATCCTCTGTTGACCCTTCTCCTCCTGACTTCAATCTTTCCCAGTATCAGAGTCTTTTCTAATGAATCAATTCTCCACATTAGGTAGCCAAAGTATTGGAACTTCAGCTTCAGCATCAGTCCTTCCAATAAATATTCAGTACTGATTTTCTTTAGGATTGACTGGTTTGATCTTCATTCAGTACAACAGACTCTCAAGAGTCTTCTCCAACTTTAAAAGCATCAATCCTGCAGCACTCAGCTTTCTTTTGGTTTTCCCCTAAGACCCAGTTTCCCCACAGTCTCTCCTAACAGGAAGCTTCCATTAGCCTCTTATCCTTCTCCACCAGAGGGCAAACAGGATGAAAACCACAATCAAAGAAAACTAACCAAACTGATCATATGGACCAAAGCCCTGTCTAACTCAATGAAACTATGCACCATGCCTTGTAGGGCCACCCAAGATGGACGGGTCATGGTGGAGAGTTCAGACAAAATGTGGTCCACTAGAAAAGGGAATGGCAAACCACTTCAGTATTCCTGCCTGGAGAACCTCATGAGCAGCACAGTACCCTTTAACTATATTTAATTTTAAAATCCTTTTCTGATATCTCTTTGAAATTGGAAGGATATAGAAAAACATATAAATAAATATAGGTCAGTATAAATGTGGAAGTCAGTTCAGTTCAATTGCTCAGTAGTGTCTGATTCTTTGCAACCCCATGGACTGCAGCAAGCCAGGCATCCCTGTCCATCACCAACTCCCAAAGTTTATTCAAACTCATGTCCATTGAGTTGATGATGCCATCCAACTATCTCATTCTCTGTCATCCCCTTCTCTTCCCACTTTCAATCTTTCCCAGTATCAGGGTCTTTTCCAATGAGTCAGTTCTTCACATCATGTGGCCAAAGTATTAGACTTTCAGCTTCAGCATCAGTCCTTCCAATGAATATTCCAGACTGATTTCCTTTAGGATGGACTGGTTGGATCTCCTTGTTGTCCAAGGGACTCTCAAGAGTCTTCTCCAACACCAGAGTTCAAAAGCATCAATTCTTTAGTACTAAGGTTTCTTTATAGTCCAACTCTCACATCCATACATGACTGCTTGAAAAACCATAGCTTTGACTAGACAGACCTTTGTTGTCAAAGTAGTATTTCTGCTTTTTAACATGCTATCTATAATTTTCTTCCAAGGAGCAAGCATCGTTTAATTTCATGGCTGCAGTCACCATCTGCAGTGATTTGGGAGCCCAGAAAAATAAATTCTGTCACTGTTTCCATTGTTTCCTCACTATTTGCCATTAAGTGATGGGACTGAATGTCATGATCTTAGTTTTCTGAATGTTGAGTTTTAAGCCAACTTTTTCACTCTTCTCTTTAATTTCCATCAAGAGATTTTTCAGTTCTTCTTCTCTTTCTGCCATAAGAGTGGTATCATCTGCATATCTGAAGTTGTTGCTGTTTCTCCTGGCAATCTTGATTCTAGCTTGTGCTTCATTCAGTCCAGCATTTCTCATGATGTACTCTGCATATAAGTTAAATAAGCAGGGTGACAATATATAGCCCTGATGTACTCCTTTCCCAGTTTGGAACCAGTTTCCTGTTCCATGTCCAGTTGTAACTGTTGCTTCCAGACCTGCATACAGATTTCTTAGGAGGCAGGTCAGATGGCCTGGTATTCACATATCTTTAAGAATTTTCCACAGTTTGTTGTATCCACACAGTGAAAGGTTTGGCATAGTCAATAAAGCAGAAGTAGATGTTTTTCTGGAACTCTCTTGCTTTTTCAATAATCCAGTGGATGTTGGCAATTTGATCTCTGGTTACCCTCTGCCTTTTCTAAATCCAGCTTGACTATCTGGAAGTTCATGGTTCACATACCGTTGAAGCCTGGCTTGGAGAATTGTGAGCATTACCTTACAAGTGTGTGAGATGAGTGCAACTGTGCAGTAGTTTGAGCATTCTTTGGCATTGCCTTTCTTAGGAACTGGAATGAAATTGACCATTTCCAATCCTGTGGCCACTGCTGAGTTTTCTAAATTTGCTGGCATACTGAGTGCAGAACTTTAGTATTCTTGCCTTGAGAAGCCCATGAACAGTATGGAAAGCCAGAAAGATAGGACACTGAAAGATGAACTCCCCAGGGTGGTAGGGGGCCCAATATGCTACTGGAGATCACTGGGCA
The DNA here is from genome assembly GCA_917880005.1 of Nanger dama. Classification (NCBI taxonomy): domain Eukaryota; kingdom Metazoa; phylum Chordata; class Mammalia; order Artiodactyla; family Bovidae; genus Nanger; species Nanger dama. The sequence continues at coordinate 18,320,228 of CAKJTW010000025.1, read as the reverse complement.
AACAACTCCAGAAAGAATGAAGAGATGGAGCCTAAGTAAAAACAACAAATAATTGTGAATGTGACTGGTGGTGGAAGTAAAGTCTGATGCTGTAAAGAGCAGTGCTGTATAGGAGTCTGAAATGTTAGGTTAATGTTAGGTTAAATGTTAGATTTACCATGAATCAAGGTAAATTGGAAGTGGTCAAACAGGAGATGGCAAGAGTGAAGATTGACATTTTAGGAATCAGTGAACTAAAATGGACTAGAATGGATGAAGTTAACTCAGATGACCATTATATCTATTATTGTGGGGAAGAATCCCTTAGAAGAAATGGAGAAGCTATCATAGTCAACAAAAGGGTCCAAAATGCAGTACTTGGATGCAATCTCAAAAACGAAAGAATGATTTCTGTTTGTTTCCAAGGCAAACCTTTCAGTATCAGAGTAATCCAAGTCTATGCCCCAACTAGTAATACTGAAAAAGCTGACATTGAACGGTTCTGTGAAGACCTACAAGACCTTCTAGAACTAACACCCCCAAAAGATGTCCTTTTCATTATAAGGGACTGGACTGCAAAAGTAAGGAGTCAAGAAACACCTGGAGTAACAGGCAAATTTGGCCTTGGATAAAGGCTAATAGAATTTTGACAAGAGAAAAAGGCTAATAGAGTTTTGACAACAGAACACACTGTTCATAGCAAACACCCTCTTCCAACAACACAAGAGAAAACTGTACATGTGGACATCCCCAGATGGTTAATAACAAAATCAGATTATATTCTTTGCAGCCAAAGATGAAGAAGCTCTATACAGTTAGCAAAAACAAGACCAGGAGCTTACTATGGCTCAGATCATAAACTCCTTATTGCCAAATTCAGACTTAAATTGAAGAAAGTAGGGAAAACCACTAGACCATTCAGGTATAACCTAAATCAAATCCCTTAAGAATATACATTGGAAGTGAGAAATAGATTCAAGGGACTAGATCGGATAGACAGAGTGCCTGAGCTTTGTGACATTGTACAGGAGACAGGGACCAAGACCATCCCCAAGAAAAAGAAATACAAAAAGCAAAATGGCTGTCTGAGGAGGAATTCCAAGTAGCTGTGAAAAGACAAGAAGCTAAAGGCAAAGGAGAAATGGAAAGATATACCCATTTGACTGCAGAGTTCCAAAGAACAGCAAGGAAAAATATGAAATCCTTCCTCAGTGATCAATGCTAAGAAATAGAGGAAAGCAATAGGATGGAAAAGACTAGAAATCTCTTCAAGAAAAGTAGAGATACCAACGGAAATTTTCATGCAAAGCTGGGCTCAATAAAGGACAGAAATGGTATAGACTTAACAGAAGCAGATTGGATTAGATCTCACCTTAATGCCCTTATTTTAATTTACATCTGTAAAGGCCTTATGTACAAAAATAGTCACATTTTGAATTACTGGGAGTTATGGTCTCAACTTAAGGATTTAAGGGGTACACAATTCAGCTTATACCGGCAGGGGGAGGGAGAGAGGATGGAAAAAGCACTTCATGAGTGCACTCGGGAAAGGAAAAGTCCACTTTGAAATCTAGACTAAAGTGTCAACACTAAATCATTGTGATTTCTTGATGATCCAACTCCTAAAAGCATTGGTAAATATATGTTTTGTGAGATAATGCAGAAATACCAAGTAGGAAAAGAAAGAAGTGGCTAACCTAGCCTCCACAGCAAAACTGGAGAGATATTGAGGAAGAAAAATACAACTCTAAAGAAAGAATCAAATTTCAATTATTAAATGAATCTGAGCAGTGTATTAAATGAAGTCAGGGTTGTTTTGTGATTTAAAATGGCCACAGAAAAATTTGTTTCTGGAAATTATGGGGCCTTGTTGAGTTTTTAATCTAGGAAACAGGGGAGAATAAGACCTACAGAGCAGATTTTAAAATGGCTTGGGATTAAGAGATTGATAAACAAGGTACACACTGGAGAAGAGTTTCTGCAAAACATATATCTGATAAAAGATTGATACTCAAAATACACACGTAACTTTTATAACTCAATAATAGGGAAGAAAAGCCCAATTAACATTTGGGGAAAAGGAAAATGATATGATCATCTATAGACAAAAATGAAAAGTATTCACAAACCAACTTTTGAAACTAGTAAACACTTATAGCAAGACTGCAGGATACACAGTTCATATACACAATTAACATAACTATTTCTTCAGTCTTGTCAAAGAAGAACGGAGCTGGAGCAATCACACTCTCTGACTTTATACTACAAAGCTACAGTAATTAAAACAGTATAGTACAGGCACAAAAGCAGACACATAGATCAATGGAACAGAATAGAAAGCCAGAAATAATCCAATACACTTATGGTCAATTAAGTTTCAACAAAGGAGTCAAGAATATAAAGACAGAAGAGAAAAGATAGTCTGTTCAAATGGTTCCAGGAAAACTGGACAACTACTTGTAAAAGAGTGAAATTAGAACAATATGACGGAGAAGGCAATGGCAATCCATCCAGTACTCTTGCCTGGAAAATCCCATGGATGGAGGAGCCTGGTAGGCTGTAGTCCGTGGGGTCGCTGAGTCAGGAATGACTGAATGATTTCACTTTCACTTTTCACTTTCATTCAGTGGAGAAGAACATGGCAACCCACTCCAGTGTTCTTGCCTGGAGAATTCCAGGGACGGGGGAGCCTGGTGGGCTGCCGTCTATGGGGTTGCAGAGAGTCGGACACAACTGAAGCAACTTAGCAGCAGCAGAAGAAGAACAATATGAAACATCATATATGAAAATAAACTTCAAATGGATTAAAGACCTAAATGTAAGACCAGATACTGTAAAACTCCCAGAGGAATAGAACACTTTTAAAATAGTTTGGTAGAACATTAGATGTCCATCAGCAGATGAATGGATAAGAAAGCTGTGGTTCATATACACTTTGGAATACTACTCAGCCCTTAAAAAGAATAAATTTGACTCAGTTCTAATGAGATGGATGGAATTGGAACCGATTATACAGAGTGAAGTAAGCCAGAAAGAAAAACACCAATACAGTATACTGACACATATATATGGAATTTAGAAGACAGTGGTGATGACCCTATATGTGAGACAAGAAGAGACACAGAGGTATAGAGTGGACTTTTGGACTCTGAGGGAGAGGGAAAGGGTGGGATGGTTTGGGAGAATGGCAATGAAACATGTATATTTTCCTGTAAGAAACGAAACGCTAATCTATGTTCAGTGTAGGATGCAGGAGGCATGGGGCTGATGCACAGGATGATTCAAGTAGAGGATGGGGGATGGGAGGTGGGAGGGGGATTCGGCATTGGGAGATTGTGTTCACCTATGGCTGATTCATGTCAATGTATGGCAAAACAAATACAGTATTGTAATTAAAAAAAAAAATAAAGTTATACTTTAAAATGTTAAAAAAAATAAAATAAAAATAAGATATAAAGATTCTTAAAGAACATAGGGTTAGATGACTAACTAACACCCTGGATAAGTATTAGTTACCCACGTAAAAACTCATATGAATGTAGCCATTAAGTGCAAAAGAAAATACAGCTTTTGATATTTGCTAAAGCTTGTTATAAATTAAATACTTTACATAGAAAAATAATATATATATATATCACAGTGATACTTTTTAGGATTCATCTCCCAGAGTAATGAAAATAAAAGCAAAAGTAAAGCAGTAGGGCCTAATTAAACTGAAAAGCATTTACACTGAAAAGGAAACCATAAAAAAGGAAAAGACAACTTGTGGAATGGGAGAAAATATTCACAATGGAAGTGACTGTCAAACCCTTTAATTCCAAAATATACAAACAGCTTAACATCAAATACAAACCAATCAGAAACTGGGCAGAAGACCTAAATAGATAGTTTGCAAAAGAAAACACAGATGGCCAACAGGCACATGAAAAGATGCTCAACATCACAAATTATTGGAGAAATGCAAATCAAAACTACAATGAGGTATCATCTCACACCAGTCAGAATGTCACTCATCAAAAAAATCTATAAACAAAAAATGCTTGAGAAGGTTTGGAGAAAATGAAACCCTCCTACCCTTTCAGTGGCAATGTGAATTAGTGCAACTAATATGGAGAACAGTATGGAGGTTTCTTAAAAACTTAAAATTACTAAGTTACAATATGATCCAGTAATCCAACTCCTGGGAATATCCTAAGAAAACTCTAATTTGAAAAGATACATGAACCCCAGTGTTTATATCAGCATTATTTATAATAGCCAAGACATGGAAGCAACCTAAATGCACGTCAACAGAGGAATAAAGAAAATGCATATAATGGAATACTACTTGGCTATAAAAAGAATGAAACAATGCCATTTTCAGCAACATGGATGGACTTAGAAATTATCATACAAAGTACTAAGTCAAAAAGACAAAGACAAATACCATATACCTTATATATGCAATCTAAAAAATGACATAAGTGAACTTGTTTGCAAAACAAAAACAGACTCACAGACATTGACAACAAACTTATGGTTACCCAAGGGGAAAAGGAGGGAGAGATCAACTAGGAGTTTCAGATTAGCAGATAAACAACAAGGATATACTGTACAGCACAGGGAACTATATTTAATATCTTATACTATAAATGGAAAAGAAAATGTTTTTAAAAATTGCAGTAAAAAGAAAAAGTGGGTCAAAGACCTTAAGAGACATCTCACCTAAGATGATGCACAGGTGGCAAACAAGTATATGAACACATGCCCCAACTCATATGTCATCAAGGAGATACAAATTAAAGCAACAGTATGATTAAACTATAACACCTATTAGAATGGCCAAAATCGAGATTATTGACACACAAAATACTGGCAATGTTGTGAAACAACTTCATTGCTAGAGGTTATGCAAATAGACAGCTACTTCTGAATAGAATTTGGCAGTTTCTTATATAACTAAACATACATTTATCATAAGATTCAGTAACCATACTTCTTGGTATTTATCCAAATTAGTTGAACCCTGTGTCAATACAGAAGACTGCACTTGAATGTTTATATCAAGTTTATTCATAAATGCTGAAACCTGAAAGCTACCAAGATGCCTTTTAATAGGTAAATGGTTAAAAAATTGTTGCCCATCCATACAGTGGAATATTATTCAGCACTAAAAAGAAATGAGTTATCAAACCATTGGAAGGACATAGAGGAAACATATATAGCCTGACAGGTGAAAGAAGTAAATCTGAAAATGCTTCACATTGGATGATTCCAACTATATTATATTTAGAAAAGTGAAAACTATGGAGAAAATAAAAAGATCAGTGGTGAGTTGCTAGGGGTTTGGGTGTAAGGACAGCAGGAAAGATGAACCAGTGAAGTGCAGGTGATTTTTAGGGCTATAAAGCTATTCTGAATAATACTACAATGGTGGATACATGGCATTATTATATATGGATTCATGACATTTGTCCAAACTCAATTATATAGCACAAAGAGTGAATACTACCTTAAACTACAAACTTTTGTTAATAATGATGTATCAATGCTAGCTTCCAACAAATGCAACAAACTAAGTGCAAAATGTTAACAACCAGGGAAACTTGGGAGAGGTGGGGACTGAGATATGGACATATTTTGTATGTTCCACTCAGTTTTTCACTAAACCTAAAACTAAAAAAAAAAAAAAAAAGTGTACGAACTTTTTGAAAGGGGCAAGTAAAAATGGGGTGGAAGTAAGGGAGACAAAACCCGTTCATTATTTAACATTTAATTTTGGTGTTTTCTTGTAGGTGGGGTAGAGAAGATCAACCTGACTCTCCCAGGAAGCATAACAAAAATGCCATGATCTTGGGGAATCATCAGATTTCTGATATCACCAAGAAGTGGAAAAATTTTCTCAAGATTGTGAAAATTTATAAAAATGGGATATTTTGGAACAAACAATTTAAAATGATGGAAGAGTTTGACTGTGTGACAAAAAGGGACAGGGGGAAGAACTGCAGAAAAATAAATGAATGGTAAGGACTCCCTGGTAGTCAAGTAGCTAAGACCCCACACTCCCAAAACATGGGGTTTGGGTGCAATCCTGGTCAGGGAACCTAGATCCCACATACCACAACTGAGTTCACATGCCTTAACTAAAGACTCTGTGCCACAGTGAAGATCCCGTGTGCTGCAACTAAGACCCAGAGCAGCCAAATAAATAAGTGATTTTGGGGAAAAAATAAAATGAATGGCAGCCATAACCAGAATCTTGTATTTTGGCTTTAGTGTTTCAACAATACATGGCTGTTTCATGCCCAGAAGGCCATGACCCTGGGTTATATTAGAAATGTGGATAGAAAACTACTGCCATTTCTTGCACAAGCAGTAAAGTAGTCTAGACAGCAGTTAGGAAATCCTCTAAGGACGCCATCAGAAAAGGGAGTTACCGGGTCTTTGAAGTGTCTGCTTTCCATTTGGCAAGGGATGTGGGGATAGAGTCAGATGTGGTTAGAATTGTTTAAGTGGGGGTGTCAAGGATCCACACGGGTTACTGAGTGAGATTTAGATGAGTTGAATTATGAATAATAGAGTTGTAGCCCAAGGGATTCCACTTGAAAAGATAATACCATACAAACTTTTTCTGGTCTGTAGAGGCTGCAAACTCAGAAAAGTTGGTGGAAAGGCAATAACCTCAGGACTTTACACATCCTGAAGTTTGAAAAAAAAATTAATTTATCTTTACAATCTCTTTTATCCAGTCATAGATTATTCAAGTTTGAAGGAAAGTTAAATGTTATTTAGTCCAAATCCTCCAATTTAAAGTGTGCAAATAAGCCAAGAGAAGTTAAACAAGTTACCCAAATTCATAAATCCATTTAATAGAGAATATGACTCTAGGATTCTAAAAGGTAATTAAATTTTTCATGAATTCTTTCAAAATATGTGTTCTTTTAGTGGATGACTAAGAATTTTCTGTCATGAAATGTGATTTTAATTTATCAAATATTTTACTATATAGCTGTCAAACATATATTTATGTATATTTACACAATATATAAATCAGTCTATGAATCGATGTTATATATACAATATGCTTAATTAAAATAAAAGATGACAATAAAGTACCAAGCATGACTTCTGCACGAAGGATACTTCTTTTATGTCAATCTGTTTTCCTCAATATGTATTTCTAAAAATCTTTCTCATTATCTTATAATTCTATTAAAAGAATAACCAATCTTCCCTTGTCAGAGTTGCCTAAGTGTTTTGGTTATACAGCATCTTCATGTTGCTAATACAAAAGAGCTTCTCATGCTGTGTTATCTATGTGATGATGACTGTTGTCAGCTTTGTCTCTGAGATGCATTTTTGAAGGAGGTTTAAGAGGTTTGTTTTATAATTTAACTGTACTGGAATATGAACACAAGTGGTATAATGTCTGGGGATAAGGCAGACTGACAGAGTAATGAGTAAGCCATTTACTTTCCAAAAATAAGCAGTGTAATTTTGGTAAATAATTATGCAGGCTGTGAGCCTTTGGAATGCATAGCCCTCATATACACACACATCAAATAGATATACACACATATTTAAGTAATTGCATTCAAAGTCTAAAGCTAAATATATATGAAATAACATTAGCTTTAAGTTAGATAAATTACAATATAATAAGCAGAAGAAATGATATAACAAACTCACTGACATTTGCAAAAGTTAGGCTACATCTACTGTGATCACTTTTGTAAGGAAAAATTTGGAAAGATTACCAAAATAATTAAAAGAACTGGGGTCATTTCCTTCCTTCTTAAAATGACTATCTTAATGGAGAGTTTAGTAGCTCTTTAAAATATTTGAAAGATCTTCAAATAAAGAAAACAGAAGACATATGTATTAGAGTACAAAATCAAAGTCACAAGTTATAGTCAATACAACATTGTCTTACACATTGTTATTTAACGATGGAGATTTCTTATGAGGATATCAGCTTTAGGATTTTGCAGTGAATAGTTATATATGAGTCAATAATATGTACAGTTTTCATATGTACAGATAAGTATGCTTAAACTTACTCTTAGATCCCTTTGCAATTCTTTAATAAATAATTTGTTTCTTCAGTCATGCTGAAGTTTCTGAGCGTCCTGTTGTTACAAATGGAGCACCTTTGTAGTGTAGTTACAAATGAAGCCACCCTTCACTTTCAGAATATCCCAGGTTATGTAATAAATTATGCTGTCATTCTAATAACACTTCGTATTGCTAGAATTGACCTGTTTCTACCTCAAAATCTGAAATAGTGCATAGACATGTATGTGGCCACATGTGTTCATGTGTGTCTGTGAGTGTGTGGTTTGCTAAACTATAGCAAGGGATGCAAAATGACCAGAGTGTAGCAATTCTTTTATAGATTTCCTCGTTTCAAGAAATCTAATAAACCTGATATAGAAAGTAGATAATTATGTGCTGAATCTGGATTGCAAGTAGGATCAACTTGAGTAGTTATAATAAAAGCTTATTCATCTTTCTATAAAATATGCCTTTAATGGAGTTTATGAATATTTTTCACAAGAAGTAGATTAAATTAATATTAATGTTCTGGTCAAGTATGTACAACACTCAGTATTATTAGGCCTATTAAATATTGTCCAATCAGGAAAAAGTATTTTTGTTCTCTAAATGTTGGTACTCAAGTGTTAGGTGATTTAAAAAAAAATTGTTTTTCCTTTAGATGTATGACTTTACTCAATAGAATGATAAATATCCAAGTTGAAAATGACATAATCTATTGAATAGACTCAACTTTGTAAAATACACCAGACCAATAATCTAAGTATTTGTACATAAATGTTAATTTTAAAAATAAAATATGTGTGTATGCTTAACATATCTTCCACATATATAAAATATAATTTTATTAAAGTCTATTGCATACATACTTCACTATGCACATATGTATTTCTCATCAGCATTTCACATATTATTGCTATAACTTGTAACAGTGGAGATTAACATCTACTGAGTAGTTACTAAGTGCAGAGTACTCTTCTAAACCCATTTATTTTATCATCTAATCATCATAATGACCATATGATTGTGAGACACTGTTATATTTATGATCACAGGATTAGGAAACTGAGTCATTCTTCAAAATTATACCACTGTGAAGTAGTAGGGCCAGGAATCAGATCTAAGTAATTTGTTCACACTAATCTCCCTTCAAGAAGCACACACATGAATCTGAAATTCATACACTTATCTTGTAGTTTTAAAACTAACTCCTAATTCTAATTCCTACTTTTCCCATAATATCTGAAGAAGAATTATTTTCCCTGTCTTTCTCTCCATCATCCTCCTGATTCCATATCTTCTGATCAAACCTGTTTGCTGTGCAATTTGTATTTTACATAAAATTTTATCATCCACATTCATTTGCTCCTTGTAGTTTGTTTGTTTTTTTACTAATATTTTATAGCCACTTGTCTTTCAAAATATTAGACTGCAGGCAGTCTGGATCATTTTAATATTTCTTTTCTGTAAATATTCTTTCTGAACCTATTTGGGAAAACATTTCCTTGTAAGAAGAATATAGAGGGGACATCCTTTATGAAAATCCTTGCTAGGATGATCTCAAATTTGAGAAGTGTTACTAAAAATATCTTACACTATTTCCCAGAAATAAATGATTTCCATGACTTATTGCAACATAATTTTCAACATTTCATGTGGTCACCATTAGCTTGGACATTAAAACAACACAGTTTTAGACATTGCATATATTTGTGTTTAGGTATATGTCTATGTGAATTATGTAGAAATATTTATTGTATCTATTTAATTATTTATAACAACGGGAAACTTTTTAAATATTAAATGCTTCCTGAAAGTCAAAGTATTAATCATTCAGTTATGTCCAACTCTTTGCAACCTCATGGACTGAAGCCCACCAGTCTCCCCTGTCCATGGAATTCTCCAGGCAAGAATACTGGAATGTATTGTAATGTATTCTCCAGAGTATCTTCCCAACCCAGGGCTCAAACCCGGTTCTCCGGCATTGCAGGCAGATTCTTTATCATCTGAGCCACCAGGGAAGACTAAATGCTTCCTGCTGCTGCTGTTGCTGCTAAGTCACTTCAGTCATGTCCGACTCTGTGCGACCCCATAGACGGCAGCCTACCAGGCTCCTCTGTCCCTGGGATTCTCCAGGCAAGAATACTGGAGTGGGTTGCCATTTCCTTCTCCAAATGCTTCCTAGAATCATAAAATTACTTAGGACTCAATATGTGAGATAAGAAGAAGCTGAAAATAAAGTTGAAATAAAAAATTGATGATTTTCTGACCAAGTAATTGAATTGACATCTTTTCTTGCCCAAAAATTTAAACATAGGCTTTTATTCTTTATTTAGTAAAAATGTTATTTGTATTAACATCTACAATATTTTAAAATATCTGTGCAATTTCAAGGTTATCTAACTGGATTTTATAAGCAGTGAAGGATCCCAGATTTATCTTTTTGATTCTTAACTATTTAGTAAGAATTATATTGTCTCACTCCCCTGCAAACTTGCCATTTTTCCCAAATAAGCTTTCCATGGTTCATTAACTCTGAATATGGAATTGCATCAGAAGGGCCTATAGGGGAGTGAGGCATTTACTCAGAGGACCTATGATGCAATCTTTAACAGCTAGAGATCCTCCTACTCATATATATGAAGCCATCTCTTAATTTGATATTTACTTTAAAAAGAAAATCCATCAATGATGCAAGAAAAAAAACATTAAAGTTTTGTTTTATGCCAACTTAGCATTAAATTAGAGAAAATTCATTTGAACTTCAGTCAGTTCAGCTCAGTTCAATTCAGTCGCTCAGTCATGTCCGACTCTGCGACCCCATGAGTCACAGCACTCCAGGCTTCCCTGTTCATCACCAACTCCCAGAGTTCACTCAGACTCATGTCCATCGAGTCAGTGATGCCATCCAGCCATCTCATCCTCTGTCGTCCCCTTCTCCTGCTCCCAATCCCTACCAGGATCAGAGTTTTTTCCAGTGAGTCAATTCTTCACATGAGGTGGCCAAAGTACTGGAGTTTCAGCTTTAGCATCATTCCTTCCAAAGAAACCCCAGGGCTCATCTCCTTCAGAATGGACTGGTTGGATCTCCTTGCAGTCCAAGGGACTCTCAAGAGTCTTCTCCAACACCACAGTTCAAAAGCATCAATTCTTTGGTACTCAGCCTTCTTCACAGTACAACTCTCACATACATACATGACTACTGGAAAAACCATAGCCTTGACTAGACGGATCTTAGTCGGCAAAGCAATATCTCTGCTTTTGAATATGCTATCTAGGTTGGTCATAACTTTTCTTCCAAGGAGTAAGTGTCTTTTAATTTCATGGCTGCAGTCACCATCTGCAGCAATTTTGGAGCCCCAAAAATAAAGTCTGACACTGTTTCCACTGTTTCCCCATCTATTTCAATACCTGATAGCAAATGTAACTAAAGTTTGTCAAGAAATGGAGTTCTTTTTAATGGAAAATATAGAACAAAATTAGTTACTTTTTAAAATATAACTGTCACTTATGTCATTACCACAAAAATATATTCTAGTTTTGAATCTAGTTTTGAATCTTGATTTTAAACAAGTACTTGAAACACTATCCACCATAACAAAATCATTCACCCTCAACCTGTCCTCTTCCTGCAGACATAAATAATACAAGTTATCTACAATAAAAGGATATTAATTTCAAATTCCAGCTTCCACATATAAAGAGTTTGGGGAATTCCTTGGCAGTCCAGTGGTTAGGATGCTACAATTCCATGGCTAAGGGCCCAGGTTCTATCTCTGGTTGGGAACTGGGATCTCATAGCTGTGCTGTGTGACCAAGGAGGAAAAGAAAAATAAAAGAGTTTGGAAGTTGCCACTTCTGTACTTAAAGGAAGGAAAGTATCAGCCACCTGAAAATCAATGACTTTCAAAGATCCATCAGAGAATTGAGGTTGCAAGGCAAACTACCACTTTAAAGGGTGGAGAGAAAGGCACATTGTGTAACACTGAAGAGATCTGCCTACCTAAACTGATAGAAATGCTTACATAGCAGTTTTGAAGAACTGCTAGATATTTACTGTGAACTGTCAGGGAGAAGAGAAGAATAATCATTATGAAATATACTCAAGAGACTTTTTACAGCAAAGGTCTACACTCAAAGGGAAAATACTTTACCAGTGTCTTTCACAGTTGGGGAAAGGAAATTTCTCCCACTCCAGCCACCTCTAGGTTTTCTACATCACACAAGAGGAAAAAAAGTAGTCAACAGGGGTCAAGGGTTCAAGAAAATAGCAACATTGCAATCAGGAAAAGAAAGAAGAGGAAGGGAAAATGCTAAACCACTGAGAAACACATATAAGGTTTTTAGTCTGGAGACCCAGGCTTACTAAAAGACTGAAATCTAATCAGAAGATTACAGAATACTCCCTCTCCACTTCACCTAACCACGCACCAAAAGAGACCCAGTAAAATTACAGCTGAACAAGCTGCAAGACACACTCTCTGAGGAGTACTGATGGAAGCCCAAAGTGATGAGGAGGCAGCAACAAGCACACAAGATGATTTTAAAGACTAACCTCTACTTACAATGGAAACAGCTCAATTCTTGGCCAGAAGAATCACTCTAAATATCTATTTTCTTCAGTTAATATTCACCCTTCCCCCATAAAAACAATATCTACGTTTCAAAAAATTATAAAGCATGCCAAGGGCAAGGAAAAGCAACATAGCTTTAAAAAACAAAGTAGTCATCAAAACCAGACTGAGATGTGAAAAGTATGTTCAAATGATCAGGCAGGGAATATGTAATGACCATGATATGATCAATATGTTAAGGTTTCTAATGGAAAAGGTACACAATATGTGAAACAGATGACAAAAATATGTAAACTATCTCAAAAAGCAGGGAAATGAAATGCTAGAAATAAAAAAAAAAACTACTATAACAAAGGTGAAGAATGCCTTCTACAGGTTCATTAGTGGATTAAAAAGGGCTGAGAAAGGATCGGTGGTCTTGGAGGTAGAGCAACAGAGAATAACTAGTCTGAAATGCAAAAAGAATAAAAGAATGAAAATCCAAAACTAACTTCCAAGAATGATGGGACAACATAAAAAAGAACATAATGTGTAAATGAAATACAAAAAAAGAAAATAGAGCAGAAGAAATATATGAAGTAATAATGACAAAGAGCTTTTCAAAATTAACTATGACAATCAAGCAGCAGGTTCAGGAAGCCCAGAGAACACCAAGAAAGACACATAGCAAATAAGCCACACCTAGGTAAATCATATTAAAACTGCAGGGGAAAAAAAACTTTCAGAGAAGGTACATGATAAACTTTGATGTATATAAAGAAAAAAAAGTGAAAAAGAAAGAGATGACAGTAAAATAAAACATTTTGTTATTACTTGATGTGAAAGCTGTGTTTCTTTAAAAACAATAGTACGAATATATTAGGTGATTACAACATATGTTTATATGTCTGTTATTTTTGGAAATAACAAATGTCATAAAATAGAGAAGGAATCATATTAATCTAACAAAATATATATAGGACCTGTATGTGGAAAACTATAAAACAATGATGAAAGAACTCAAACAGTATGTTTCTGGATTATAATACTTGATATCGGTAAGATCCCAATTCTGACCAAATTGATCTATAGATTCAGTGTAAGCCAATTAAAATCTCAGGAAACCAGACTAATTCAACAGTTTTTATGGAAAGATAAAAGACCTAGAATAATCAGTACAAACTAAAGAAGAACAAAATTAAAAGATTCACACTATTCAATTTCAATACTTAGCATAAAGCTATAGCAAATAATAAAGTATGGTGAAATAACAGACATACAGAAGACTAAAACAGAATAAAGATCCCAGAGTTGGACCCACACAACCATATTCAATTGATTGATTTTTAACAGAGGCACAAGGGCAAGAGAAAGAACAATCTTTTCAATAACTGGTGCTGCAACAACTGGGCATCCATATGCTAAAGAAAAAAAAAAGAATCCAGAAGACTTCATATACTACATAAAAGTTGACTAAAAATGGACCATTATAGTATGTGAAAGGATAAGCTTAGAAAAACAAAGTATGTAAGACAATCTTAGATACAATAGTGAAAACATGACCCAAGAATGAAAAAAAAGTTGGAGTTTATTAATATGAAAAATTTATCTGTCAAAGACATTCTTAAAATTTTAGTAAACAGGTTATAAACTGGGAGAAAATATTTCCAAAATATATAACTGATAAGAGAAATATATTTAACATACTTGAAGAACTTGTAAAATACAAAAAAAAAAAAAACTAAAACTGGGCAAAATATTTTAAGAGGCATATCATCAAGAAAATATACAAATGGAAAATAAACATGAAAACACATTCAACATCATTTGCAATTAGTGCAAACTGAAAATTGCAATAAGTTACTCTTATGACTGGAAATCTAAAAATTGACAATACAAATTGCTGGCAAAATACAGAACAACAGGGACTCGTTCATCCCTGGGAGCAATATGAAAGGTATGGCCACTTTGGAATATAGTTTGGTAGTTTTTGGCAATGCTAAACAAAGCCTTACCATATGATCCAGCATTATTACTGGATCCTAGATATTTCCAATAGATTTAAAAACACATGCATGCAAAGGTTTCTAGTGGTTCTATTCATAATCACTAAAAACCATGAATCAATCATGATGTCTTTCAATAAACTGGATATGCAAATTTAGGGACAGCCATAAAATGGAACACTGTTCAATAATAAAAAAAAAAAAAAATCAAGCCAAACAAAGCCATGAATGCATCTTAAATATATTTTGCCACGTGAAAGTAGCCAAATTAACAGTGTTATATATACAGTATCATTTATTTGAAATTCTGTAAAGACAAAATCACAGAAACTATTGGGTTGGCCAAAGAAGTTCATTCAGGTTTTTCCATATTACATATGGAATATTTTCTATATTACATATTCTATATTGTAGAAAAACCTGAGAGAACTTCTTTGGCCAACCCAATATATACACATCAATGCTTGCCAGGGATTTGGGAGGACAGTGAGATGGCTAACTAGATGAGTCACAGGGAATCTTTTAGGGTAGTGAAACTCTTCTGTTTGATACTGGAGTGCTAGATACATGATACTGTGCATTTGTCAAAAACCTTAGATCTTTGGGCTTCCCTGGTGGCTCAGACTGTAAAGAATCTGCCTGCAACTCTGGAGACCCAGGTTGAATCACTAATTTGGGAAGGTCCCCTGGAGAAGTGAATGGCATCCTACTGCAGTATTCTTGCCTAGAGAATCCCAGGGACAGAGGAGCCTGGAGGTCTACAGTCCACGCGCTCACAAAGGGTCCATGGGGACACCACTGAGCCACTAACACTTAAACCTTTACCTGACAAAGAGTGAACCTCACTGTATGCGAATTAAGAAAAGATCATTTGGGAAGTCTAGGAGTCCCGAGATTGAGTGATAACTGTGACAAAATAATCTTACTATGTTACAAATGTGTAAAACTGAATCACTAAAGAGGAAAGGGGGAAAATATAGCAACAAACTTTAGGAAGAGTGAGGATCACACAATTAAAGGCAACGGAATTGCACAAAATGACCGTTGTATTAATTGACACAATTTTTCCTTACAAGAGTAGAGGTTAATGATTCTAAAACCATAATATACGTATACTCATTTCAGTTAAGTTGCTCCGTCATGTCCAACTCTTTGCAACCTCATGGACTACAGCACACCAGGCCTCCCTGTCCATCACCAACTCCCAGAGTTTACTCAAACTCATGCCTGTTGAGTCAGTGATGCCACTCAACCATCTCATTCTCTGTTATCCCCTTCTCTTCCCGCCTTCAATCTTCCCCAACATCAGGGTCTTTTCAATTAAGCAATTAATTAAATGACTGATGGACAGCTGAAAACAGGTTTTTAATTGTTGGAATACATTTCAGATAGTAAGGGGAAAGGGTTAAAAAAAAACACATATACTAATGGCTTAAGAGTTGGAAACATCAGCATAAACTCATGTTTAGCTTAACTAGACACATATAGATGCTTTATAAATATTTACAGGTTTGCGCCTAAGCATGGATTAGTATACACATATATATTCCATTGCTCTGTCAGCTGAGTAGACCTATAAGCAACGACACCCTAGTAATAAAGAGTACATCTGAAACTCATGTTCAGTTCAGTCACTCAGTCATGTCCGACTCTTTGTCACCCCATGAATTACAACAAGCCAGGCTTCCCTGCCCATCACCAACTCCCGGAGTTCACTCAAACTAAATTGCATCAAGTTGGTGATGTCATCCAACCATTTCATCCTCTGTCGTCCCCTTCTCCTCCTGCCCCCATCCCTCCCAGCATCAGAGTCTTTTCCAATGATTCACCTCTTTACATGAGGTGGCCAAAGTACTGGAGTTTCAGCTTTAGCATCAGTCTTTCCAAAGAACACCCAGGACTGATCTCCTTCAGAATGGACTGGTTGGATCTCCTTGCAGTCCAAGGGACTTTCAAGAGACTTCTCAAACACCACAGTTCAAAATCACCAATTGTCCGGTGCTCAGCTTTCTTCACAGACCAACTCTCACATCCATACATGACCACTGGAAAAACCACAGCCTTGACTAGACGGACCTTTGTTGGCAAAGTAACATCTCTTCTTTTGAACATGCTATCTAGGTTGGTCATAACTTTCCTTCCAAGGAGTAAGCATCTTTTAATTTCATGGCTGTAATCACCATCTGCAGTGATTTTGGAGCCCCCAAAATAAAGTTTGACACTATTTCCACTGTTTCCCCATCTATTTCCCATGAAATGATGGGACCAGATGCCGTGATCTTAGTTTTCTGAAGACTGAACTTTAAGCCAAGTTTTTCACTCTCCTCTTTCACTTCCATCAAGAGGCTTTTGAGTCCCTCTTTACTTTCTGCCATAAGGGTGGTGTCATCTGCATATCTGAGGTTATTGATATTTCTCCCGGCAATCTTGATTCCAGCTTGTGCTTCTTCCAGCCCAGCATTTCTCATGATGTACTCTGCATAGAAGTTAAATAAGCAGAGTGGCAATATACAGCCTTGACATACTCCTTTTCCTGTTTGGAACCAGTCTATTGTTCTATATCCAGTTCTAACTGTTGCTTCCTGACCTGCATACAGATTCCTCAAGAGGCAGGTCAGGTGGTCTGGTATTCCCATCTCTTTCAGAATCTTCCACAGTTTATTGTGATCCACACAAAGACTTTGGTATAGTCAATAAAGCAGAAATAGATGTTTTTCTGTAACTCTCTTGCTTTTTCAATGGTCTAGTGGATGTTGGCAATTTGATCTCTGGTTCCTCTGCCTTTTCTAAAACCAGCTTGAACATCTGGAAGTTCATGGTTCATGTATTGCTGAAGCCTGGCTTGGAGAATTTTGAGCATTACTTTACTAGCATGTGGTGGCTCAGAGGTTAAAGCGTCTGCCTCCAATGCGGGAGACCTGGGTTTGATATCTGGTTCAGGAAGATCCCCTGGAGAAGGAAATGGCAACCCACTTCAGTGTTCTTGCCTGGAGAATCCCATGGACAGAGGAACCTGGTAGTCGGACACGACTGAGCGACTTCACCTCTTCACCTCTTACTAGCATGTGAGATGAGTGCAACTGTGTGGTAGTTTGAGCATTCTTTGGCATTGCCTTTCTTTGGGATTGGAATGAAAACTGACCTTTTCCAGTCCTGTGGCCACTGCTGAGTTTTTCAAATTTGCTGGCATATTGAGTGCAACACTTTCACAGCATCATCTTCCAGGATTTGAAATAGCTCAACTCAATTCATTACCTAAAACCATTATCCAATTTAAAGGAAAAAGAAAATATTCTTATACAAAACGTTACTGGAGCACCAGAAAAGATGTACTCTAAAACAAAGTAAAACACACATACACACACACACACAGACACACACAATGACTGGAGTATATAAATAAGACATAGGAGTCAACTGAAAGAGTCCCCAGTGATCAAGCCTGGAACAATTTGAGCAAAAATTAATAGAGTATCACATTATAACCCAAAGTATAAATATTCATAAGTTTATACCAATATAAATATTACTGAATAAATTCCTGGAGAATATATACACAAAACTCCCATGGAAAAGAATGCCAAAATATTTAGATTTTTTGCCCACAAGGACGTGAAACCTAACTCTCCACTTCTCAAGTGTGGGTTGCACATAGTTACAGAGAAGGCAATGGCAATCCACTCCAATTCTCTTGCCTGGAAAATTCCATGGACGGAGGAGCCTGGTAGGCTGCAGTCCATGGGGTCGCTACCATATGATATTCCTTATATATGCAGAATTTTAAAAAAATAAAACAAACTTACTTACAAAACAGTAACAGACTCACAGACTTAGGAAATAAATTTATGGTTACCAAAGCAGAGATATATTAGGAGTTTTGAATTAACATATGCACACTACTATATATAAAATAGATAATCAACTGAATAGCACAGAAAACTTTACTTAATATCCTGTAATAACCCAAATGCAAAAAGAATTTGAGAAAGAATAGACATATGTATAACTGAACCACTCTGCTGTACACCTAGAACTAAAACAACATTGTAAATCAAGTACACTATAATACAAAATAAAAATTAAAAAACATTTTAAGCCTAAAAATAATAAATCTGAAGTATTGTTTCCACTATAAGAGCATACCTCCCTCTGTTATTCCTTTGTTAACTTCTATATGACAGAATACCACTGAACAATTGTATATTTGCATAAGAAGCTTCTTTGAATAAGTGATTCTTTCTTATATATTTGGAACTGTTGAGGCCTTTTGAATAACATTTTTCACCATTATTTAAATGAATTAATTTCCATTAATAAAGGATCTGTTTGTTTAGAAATTTGAAAACCAAAAGGATCAACACCAATATTATAGCTTTTATGACTTCCAAAATATTCTAGAGTAACAGAATTTTATAATTTTTACAAACCCTGTTATTTCATATCAATTAAGTAATCCTTAATCTAGTAGAAAGAGAAGGTAGAGAAACAGTGGTTTTTGTTTGTTTGTTTGTTTGTTTCCCTTTCCTAATCTGAGACCTGGAATATTCATAACTGCTGTTTCATTTTGGTAAATGATTTAACAATGCAGATATTCTTTCCTAAATATATCACAAGGAGTAGATAACAATCTTTTGTTAAACAGGTTATTAAAGTAAAGCGATATTGCATACGTATAAGATCAACAAAACTCCATTGTTTCGTTGATCAACAGATCAACAAAATTTCCATTGTTTAAAAAACTATAGAGTCACTACATGCTTCCAAGCCTAAGATAAACAATTGATACCGAGAGCAAAAACACTTCTTCTAGAAAATGACACAGTTGGTCTGCTTTTCTGTATTTTCCCAGCATCTGCATGTAAAAGATTCCTTTAGGGCAGTCTGTTCAAACTCAGTATGGAGTTGCCCTACTGGACATAATTGTACATGAAGTCTCCTCAGAGATGTTTAGCCTTTCTCTCATCAGACTTAGCTTTATATGCAGTTACCTGTATATATACAGTACTGGAGAAGACTCTTGAGAGTCCATTAGACAGCAAGGAGACCAAACCAGTCAAGCCTAAAGGACATAAACTCTGAATATTCATTAGAAGGACTGATGCTGAAGCTGAAGCTCTAATACTTTGGCCACCTGATGCGAAGAGCTAACTCATTGGGAAAGACCTTTATGCTGGGAAAGATTGAGGGCAGGAGCAGAAGTGGATGACAGAGGATGACATGGTTAAATAGCATCACTGACCTAATGTACATGAATTGAGCAAACTCCAGGAGGTAATGGAGGACAGACGAGTCTGGCCTGTTGCAGTCCATGGGGTCGCAAAGGAGTCAGACATGATTTGGCGACTGAATAACAGTTACCTTTGTCTCACACAGTGATCATTCATCTAATGATCTGAAGCTTGGAAACAAATTTGGCTTCTTCCACTCTCAGTATGAGACACTGAATTTAACCAGAAAAGAATGTGGAGTTGCAACTACTTTGAGTTTCCAAGGTATTTGTATGGTAAGAGATGAAGTAATGATATATTGATATATTGATATGATTTCACTTTGATGTGAAACAGATACATACATATTAATCTAAATATTATCCCATAATTAAATCCTTAATATTTCAGATAATAATTATTGTATGTACAATATGTATGTATGTGCAATATAAGGAACAAAATAATTTGTTTTAAAGAGGTTTAACCTTTTGTATTTGCATGATCATGAAAACAGCTTTTTATGCAAACAGATTCTGAATGATGGCATGGCCTGTAATGGTATTTCACCTTTATTCAGCTCTTTAACCCTGTCACTGTTTCTGTAATTTCTAGATGGGGAAAACCATTGCATATTCCAAGCAGGTCTGCTCACTGACATGATATTAATGAATAGTGGCACCACATCAAGTTTGGAGGAGGAACAGCCACAAGGAAGTTATTTATGTAACTTATTATTCCAGGCTGCAAACCAAGAAGCAATGGCTCTTAAACAGCCAGAGCCAAGAATTAGTAGAGCAAGGAATGTCTTATTCCTGACAAATCAATATAGTGAGACTTTTCACTTCATTCCACTGGAGTAATTAAAACATTTGTATCCAAGGGGATCCACAGGACATGATGCATAACCAGTTTTAGCCACCACCCACAACCATCTCTAAACAGAACTATAGCAAAGCATTTCCAGAAATCGCAGCCAAAAGGGAAAAGTAAAACATAAAGCAGTGTTCTTCATTAATTCATGCAGAGGAGATCTATAGTGATGGCATATGCTTTGGTGGTATATTTTCTAATTGAAATAAAGTAGTACATAAAGTGTTCACAGGAGCAAGCAACCTAAGGTTTTAGCATATGCTCATGGAGAATTGTTGTAGGTATTATAGCATTACAGCTTATGAGGCCCACAATTTGACTTAATGGGTTAAATAAGTCTCTGTTGCTGTAATTACCAAAAGCAACAATGCATGTAATTAAAAAAATAAAATAATAAAGACGGTTTTTAAATGAAAAGATCTTCTGCTCCATTCTAGTCAACACAAATCACTCTCCTTACATGGAAAACACTAATGCATGTTTTCTGTTTTCCACTATTTATTTTTATCTCCCTGAATCAAATATGTATACAGCTCTTTACTGAGTTAGTGATTTTATAAATTTTTATTGGTTTCCTACTGGGATAAATAAGAATTTAACTTAATTATATTCCCCTCCACTTTCTTGCCCTTCTTCTTTTCATGTACTATCTATGTCCAGATGTAAGATTGTTCACTAAAATATTTCTTAAGAAGTGAATCACCTTATAAGTATATATGAGTCCTAACATATGCCATCATAGTCCATTTTGTTCACTACCTTTCCTTGAAGAAGATAAAATATACGAAAATGCAAGAAGACTTCAGTTGTCTGGAATTCTTAAGGAATCTTGGTGGCATGAGTAACAAAAAGGCAAAGAAATACAAAAAGAATGAGCAATCTAATTGTATATGACATCACAATAAATGTTAAATGTCTTTATAAACATATCTTGGAACCTGTTTTTCAAAGCAATGGAAAAATGTTACTTTTGTTATGAAGAAAACATTGTTTTAGAATTACAAAATCTAGAAGAGATCAAAATATTTACATCAATGGTGCTGATAACTTGGACTAACTTTTCCACTGAGAAGATTACATATGAATTTAAAAGGTGCTATATTTTAAGTAGGGAAAACCACAAGACCATTCAGGTAATGACTCAAATCAAATCCCTTAGGATTGTACAGTGGAAGTGACAAACAGATTCAAGGGATTAGATCTGATAGAGTGCCTGAATAACTATGGACAGAGGTCCATGACATTGTACAATAGACAGAGATGAAGAAAAAGAAATGTAAAAAAGCAAAATGGTTGTCTGAGGAGGACTTACAAATACTGGTGAAAAGAAGAGAAGCTAAAAGCAAGGGAGAAAAAGAAAAATTTATCCATTTGAATGCAGAGTTCTGAAGAATATCAAGGAGAGATAAGAAAGCCTTCCTCAGTGATCAGTGCAAAAAAAAAAAAAATAGAGAGTAACACAATAGAATGGGAAAGACTAGAGATCTCTTTAAGAAAATTAAAGATATCAAGGGAATTTCTCATGCAAAGATGGGCACAATAATGGAAAGAAATGGTATGGACTTAACAGAAGCAGAAAATATTAAGATGAGGTGGCAAGAATATACAGAAGAACTATACAGAAAAGACCTTCATGACCCAGATAATCATGATGGTGTGATCAGTCACCTAGAGACAGACATCCTGGAATGCAAGTCAAGTGGGCCTTAGGAAGTACCACTAGGAAGGAACAAAGCTAGTGAAGGTGATGGAATTCCAGCTGAGCTATTTCAAGTCCTAAAATGTGATGCTGTGAAAGTGCCGCACTCAATATGCCAGTAAGTTTGGAAAACTCAGCAGTGGCCACAGGACTGGAAAAGATCAGTTTTCATTCCAGTCCCAAAGAAAGGTAAGGCCAAAGTATGCTCAAACTACCACACAATTGCACTCATCTCACATACTAGTAAAGTAGTGCTCAAAATTCTCCAAGGCAGGCTTCAACAGTACATAAATTGAACTTCCAGATATTCAAGCTGGTTTTAGAAAAGGCAGAGGAACCAGAGATCAAATAGCCAAAGCTAACATCCATTGGATTATCAAAAAAGCAAGAGAGTTCCAGAAAAACATCTACTCCTGCTTTATTGACTATGCCAAAGCCTTTCATTGTGTGGATCACCACAAACTGTGGAAAATTCTTCAAGAGATGGGAATGCTAGAAACACAGTTAGAACTGGACATCCAACAACAGACTGGTTGTTCGGAAAAGGAGTATGTCAAGGCTGTATATTGTCACCTTGCTTATTTAACTTATGTGCGGAGTAAATCATGAGAAATCCTGGGCTGGATGAAGCACAAGCCAGAATCAAGATTTCCACGAGAAATATCAATAACCTCAGATATACAGATGACACCAGCCTTATGGCAGAAAGTGAAGAAGAACTAAAGAGTCTCTTGCTGAAAATGAAAGAGGAGAGTGAAAATGTTGGCTTAAAACTCAACATTCTGAAAACTAAGAGCATGGCATCTGGTCCCATCACTTCATGGCAAATAGATGGGGAAACAGTGACAGACTTCATTTTGTGGAGTTCCAAAATCACCACAGATGGTGACTACAGCCATGAAATTAAGACACTTACTCCTTGGAAGGAAAGTTATGTCCAATCTAGACAGCATATTAAAAAATAGAGACATTACTTTGCCACAAAGGTCCGTCTAGTCAAGGCTATGGTTTTTTCAGTGGTCATGTATGGATGTGAGAGTTGGACTGTGAAGCAAACTGAGCACCAAAGAATTGATGCTTTTGAACTGTGGTGTTGGAGGAGACTCTTGAGAGTCCCTTGTACTGCAAGGTGATTCAACCAGTCCATCCAGAAGGAAGTCAGTCTTGCATATTCATTAAAAGGACTGATGCTGAAGCTGAAACTCCAATACTTTGGCCACCTGATGTGAAGAAATGACTTATTAGAAAAGACCCTGATCCTTGGGAAAGATTGAAGGTGGGAGTAGAAGGGGACAACAGAGGATGAGATGGCTGGATGGCATCACTGACTCAGTGGACGAGTCTGAGTGAACTCCAGGAGTTTTTGATGGACATGGACAGGGAGGCCTGGTGTGCTGCAGCCCTGTGGTCGCAAAGAGTCAGACATGACTGAGCAACAGACCTGAACTAAACATTTTAAGTAATTTAAGTGGAATTGAGGATGATAGGCTCTAAAAACCTGAACTACATTATTTGAAAAGTGGTTCTAATGGTTGCAAAGATAGTGGTGTAGAAGATGCAAGTAAAGAATTTTAGTAAAAGTGTTCCATAAAATTTGAGATTGAAGATAAGAAAATTAGTTTTTCATATTACTTACGTAATGCTTTTCAACCTGTAACTAAAAATTACTAAAAGTAGAATTTATTTATCTATAGTAGATTTGGCCAAAAACTTTTGAGTATTTCTCATTTAAAAAAAAAAAAGTTTTTTATTTGGGTTCTCTCTTTCTCCATGTATGTATCACAAATGTTACTCCCTCCATTGGGTACTTGATTGATATATTTATATATTTGCAGAAGAATATGTTAACTAGCCTATGTTATTATTCTCAAATTCTTGGTGCCTCTTCCTGAAGAAGGATCATATCTCCAGTCTCGTAACAATCATGTATGTGTCACTTCTGGATATAAATTTTAGAGCTAGTTTGTAAAGTCATGCTCTCTTTTTTTCTCTTCCCAGAACTACCAGCCTGATCCAGGTGAGGCGTCTCATCACACTGGGTACTAGAGGGAAGGAAACCTTTGCTGGTGTAAGTTGGTCAAGTTTTAATGATATAGAAAATCTTTTTTTCCCCCCTGCTGTATATCTCAGTTCACCTGACAAATATATATGCTAACCTTCCTGTCACGAAACGAAGATTGCAGACAGTGTCTGAATCCTTTCCACAAAGAAATGATAGCCTTTACTATATTGTCTACTATTCTCTACCTCTTCTCATTGTATTTCATCTTACAGTTTAAGCTAGCAGTATTTTTTTTTCCATTGTTAGGTTGGAAGCACTTTCATTCCTGGGTAACTGTTGTTGTAGGCTGAATAATGGCCCCTGTATATATTAGGTCTTAATATATTGAACCTGTAAATGTTACTTCACTGGGAGGAAAATCTTCGAAAATGTGATTAAGTTAAAGGCTTTATTTTGAGATAGGAACATTATCTTGAATTAACTGGTGGGCTATAAATACACTCACAAGTATCATTGTAAGAGCAAGTCAGAGGGCAATTAGACTGACATACAGGAGAAAGCAAAAAAATATTTGAAGGTGCTGACCTTGAGGCTGGACTGTGTAGTTACAAACCAAGAAATGCTGGTGGCCTCCAAAACATGGAAAATAGTGAATAGCTTCTCTTCTAGAGTTTCCAGAATAGAGTGGCCTTGCTGAGACCTTGATTATGAAACAGTATTGTCATTAAAAGTGGAGCTCTACCCTAAACGAATAGATTTCATTTTGATTCCTGGCTCTATTAAGTATATGATACACCACAAGTTACATAACATCTCTGACTTTTCTCATGTATGTAATGGAAATCATAATAGCATCTCCCTCATAGGTCTATTGTGAGAATTAAGTAAGAGTCTCTATAAAACTTTGAGATATTTTTGTTGATTGCCAAGTCATTTATCAAAATGGATAATACTGGAAAGATAAGGGACAGGGGACAGTGAAGGTAGTAGTTAGAGATCAAGTGTCCTGTTTTATAAAATGAATATTTAATATGTCTCTTGCGAGCCAAGAGATAATACAGAAAAGTTCAAGGTTACAAATCTACAGTTCAGAGAGCATTTAAACTGCACAATGAAAAGAAATTGCAATCATCAGCATGTACGTGATATTATAAAGCATGAAACTTTCCTGGTTGCCCAGTGGTTAAGACTCCACTCTGCCAACGTAGGTGACATGGGTTCAATCCATGGTCAGGGAACTAAGATCCCACATACCATGCAGCACAGGCAAAAGGTTAAAAGAAAAAATGCTAAACTAAATTAAATTATCTGGGTAGAATGTTTAAAGAAGACTGATGTTCTCAGGATAGATGGCTTGGCCCTTTTGTGTTTAAAGTTGAACAGAGGAAAAGTTGTCATCTGAGACAACTTTATTTATTTATTTAGCTCAGAGAACTCGACTCAGTGCTCTAAATGGGAAGGAAAATCCAAAAAAGGGATATATGTACAGGTATAGCTGATTCACTTTACTGTATAGTGGAGACTAACACAACATTATGAAAGAAATTCAATTCAGTTCAGTCACTCAGTCATGTCCGACCCTTTGTGACACCATGAATCACAGCACGCCATGCCTCCCTGTCCATCACCAACTCCCGGAGTTCACTCAAATTCATGTCCATCAAGTCGGTGATGCCATCCAGCCATCTCATTCTCTGTTGTCCCCTTTTCCTCCTGCCCCGAATCCCTCCCAGCATCAGGGCCTTTTCCAATGAGTCAACTCTCACATGAGGTGGCCAAAGTATTGGCATTTCAGCTTCAGCATCAGTCCTTCCAATGAACACCCAGGACTGGTCTTTAGGATGGACTGGTTGGATCTCCTTGCAGTCCAAGGGACTCTCAAGAGTCTTCTCCAACACCACAGTTCAAAAGCATCAATTCTTCAGTGCTCAGCTTTTTCACAGTCCATCTCTCACATTGATACATGACCACTGGAAAAACCATAGCCTTGACTAGATGGACCTTTGTTGGCAAAGTAATATCTCTGCTTTTTTTTTTTAATTTACATTTATTTATTTTAATTGGAGGCTAATTACTTTACAACAGTGTATTGGTTCTGCCACACATCAACATGAATCCCTTATGGGCATACACGTGTTCCCCATCCGGGACAACTTTAAAGTGACAAGAGAAATGAAACAAAGAATGTTGCAAAACTCGCTTCCATCAGAGTCAGATGGGAATAACAGAAAACCAGTCTATCAGTTTTAAGCATAATGGAATTAAACACAGGAAATTACATGCTTACAAATTAGATCATTGGGCTAGTCTTAAAAAATTACTCCCAGAAGAAGTAACTAAGGGTTCCTATCAAGGAAATCCTAAGCAGAAATCTCGTGAAACCATAGGCATCATCTCCACTTCTGGCTCCAGGATTGTACTCCTTTAGCCACGGTCTGGAGATAAAAGAAAGCACCACCCAGATATAGTCATGTTGCACAAGCCAAACAATGCTTCTTGCTCTTCTCTGCATCCTCCATCAGTTTCATATTCCAGGTTAACTACTGTATTCCTTTAGCATGACAAAAATCCCACATCTATGTATTATATATATATGGAAGATTGGGAAATACAAGTTTTAGTTTTTTAACTACTGTAATACAGGGAGGTAAAATAGAAGAATGTAGGCATAGATTTTAAATGAGTCAACTTACTGTATGTATCAAAAAATTCAAGAGAGTTATTTCAAAAGAGATGAGTAGCCATTTGTGTACAATGCTACTGATAAGGGAGGTAAGATGACCACAGAAATGATAAGTGAATTTGGCATCATGGGAGGTTCTCAGTGATCTCAACAACGTGAGCAAGGTAAAAATTTTAGGGAGGTGTAACAGGTTGAAGAGAGAATAACAAGTGAAGAAATTGAGATAAGAATGTAAATAACTTGTTATCACAGTATTTTGTGAAAAATGATAGAGGAATGGGACAACAGTAGGAGGTGAATAGAAGGGTCAATGAAAAAAAAATTTGTTGGTTTTAAATAAGGTGCATTGGTAAACTGTAAGGATGGAGAAATAAGGGATAATTGAAAGGTATAATCCTTAAGATGAGAACAACCAAATCAGGGCTTTTCCAAATAAGGAAAATGAAGGGAGACAGGAAAAATAGAGTCCAGAGTGCTTGCAAGGAACTGGTTATAATAAAGGATTGTGAGACAATTTGGGAAAAGAAAAATAAAGATATGAAATGAAGGATGAATAGCAAAAACTAAAAAGAAAATAAATTTGAAGTTTAAATCAGGACATCACGCTTATGGCAGAAAGTGAAGAGAAGCTAAAAAGCCTCTTGATAAAAGTGAAAGAGGAGAGTGAAAAAGCTGGCTTAAAGCTCAACATTCAGAAAACTAAGATCATGGCATCTGGTCCCATCACTTCATGGCAAATAGATGGGGAAACAGTGGAAACAGTATCAGACTTTGTATTTTTGGGCTACAAAATTACTGAAGATGGTGATTGCACCCATGAAATTAAAAGATGCTTAGTCCTTGGAAGGAAATTAATGAGCAACCTAGATAGTATATTGAAAAGCAGACATATTACTTTGCCAAGAAAGGTCCGTCTAGTCAAGGCTATGGTTTTTCCAGTGGTCATGTATGGATGTGAGAGTTGGACTGTGAAGAAAGCTGAGCACCGAAGAATTGATGCTTTTGAACTGTGGTGTGGGAGAAGACTCTTGAGAGTCCCTTGGACTGCAAGGAGATCCAACCAGTCCATCTTGAAGGAGATCAGTCCTAGGTGTTCATTGGAAGGACTGATGCTGAAGCTGAAATTCCAATACTTTGGCCACCTCATGCAAAGAGTTGACTCACTGGAAAAGACCCTGATGCTGAGAGGGATTGGGGGCAGGAGGAGAAGGGACAACAGAGAATGAGATGGCTGGATGGCATCACCGACTTGATGGACATGAGTTTGAGTGAACTCCGGGAGTTGGTGATGGACAAGGAGGCCTGGCATGCTGCGATTCATGGGGTCACAAAGAGTCAGATACAACTGAGCGACTGAACTGAACTGAAACCTTTTGGAGTTGACCAAACTAGAGTCAAGGATAAAATGGAAGTGGTCAGAATAATATGGTTATTGCTATTGGTGATGAATAGATACTAGAATGTGATCATAGAAATGTGGAGTTGAAGAGAGTTTAAGAAAAATTTTGTTGGAAATGAGGAGGTGGAGAATCAGAAGTGAAGGACCAGTTATCGTGGCTTATTCACTCATAATAACAGTAGAACAAATGGAAAATAAAAGCCTATGCCAGGGTGAAAAATCACAAAAAATAAAAGTATCTAGTGTGAGTAAGGCAAAGCAGCTTAGTGGTCTCAATATACAATGAGACTAGTCTAGTCTCATTATAGTCTTTAATAGTCTTTAATATGGCATTAAAGAAGCTATGATTCTGGAAAAGGAAAGAGAAAACACACAGAAGCTGTATTTGAATCATTCATGAGGACTAATAATGATAATCTGTGCAAGGTACCACTTCTCAACACACACATAAAACATGGCAGTGTTGAGCTTGGTGGGCTACAGACGATAAAGTTGCAAAGAGATGGGCACAGCTGAGGGACTAAGCATGTATGCATGCAGTGAATTGCTAAGTATGAAATGTCATTTCATGGCTTCAGAACAGGAAGATTTTAGAGCAAGCAAAATTTGAGTTATTATATTACTTTCTAACAGTGCCTCTAATAAAATTCTCTGGTGGCTCAGTCAGTAAAGAATCTGCTTGCAATGCAGGAGATCACCTGCAATGCAGGACATCCAGGTTCAGTCCCTGAGCTGGGAAGATCCCCTGCAGGGGGAAATGGCAACCCACTCTAATATTCTTGTCTGGAAAATTCCACGGACAGAGGAACCTGCTACAGTTCATGGGGTCTCAAGAGTCGGACATGAGTTAGCAACTAAACCACCACCAACCCTTCTAATAAAGACAAAATAATCAAAGAATTTTTAATCCTGCATATTCATTGACAGTGGTCATGTAGGGATATGAGAGTTGGACTATAAAGCTGAGCACCAAAAATATTGATGCTTTTGAACTGTGGTGTTGAAGAAGACTCTTGACAGTCCCTTGGACTGCAAGGAGATCCAACAAGTCCATTCTAAAGGAGATCAGTCCTGGGTGTTCATTGGTAGGACTGATTTTGAAGCTGCAACTCCAATACTTTAGCCACCTGATGCAGAGCTGACTCATTTGAAAAGACCCTGATGCTGGGAAAGATTGAGGGCAGGAGGAGAAGGGGATGACAGAGGATGAGATGGTTGGATGGCATCACTGACTCAATGGACATGGGTTTGGGTGGACTCCGGGAGTTGGTGATGGACAGGGAGGTCTGGCGTGCTGTGGTTCATGGGGTCGCAAAGAGTCAGACACGACTGAGTGACTGAACTGATTCGTTGACATACTGTCTCTCCTACAATGAATTCCATGGTGATACTGACTATTTCACTAATCTCTAAGTTCCTAGCAACTGGCACAATGTCAGGCACACTAAACACATATTTGTTGAATCCAAAGTTCTATAAACCTCAATTATGCAAAAGAATCTTCTCAAATTAATAACTGATGTGTCAGAAATTTGAGAGTCTAAATTAGCCATTGTACAGCAGGTAGAAAATGTATTATGTTATGATGCATCGCAAAAAAATTTGAATAGCATTTTTATTTATCAAGCATTGTACTCTGTATTTCAACGTCTAGCATATTTTCAATTTGCTAAAATAAATGTCATTTGAAAATCGATATATTATTTTTGTGCATGTTATAGCAAATAATTATTATGTATATTTTCAAGAAAATTAAGAATAAGACCCCACCTAACCCTGGAAATTCGTCCAGATAATCTGTATTTGTGGAAATGGTGAATAAATAATCATTTTCATTCCCTCTCATTGCTTCTCCTTCTTATGAAGGCTATTAGTAGATAAGAATGACATTAATGCACATTTTGCATAATAAAGATTCCATGAAGCTAAGAATCTTATTTTCACTGTCAAAGGCCCATAACTACAGTAGGGAGATGATGAATAAGAGAGAAAAAGCCAGAAATAGCAAAATCCAATACAATTTTAAGTGCAACCAGAAATGTGACCGAAAAAATGCAATTATATGCTAGCAGAAGGAGATTGCTGATAATTAAATATAAATGTATAATATACATATTCTATATGTATAACAATATATATAATACAGATGAATTTGGGGGACATATGTATGTATAGTACATGTATACAAATACACATTATAAATTTTATTAAATTTTATTTAAGTCTAATTACATAAGGAACAAAATGATGACTTAGACTCTTGCCTGATAGATTTATGGATCTCTTTTACCTTTAGATAGGGCTAAAGTCAATTGGCATAGAGAAATAAATGTAGAGCTGACCATTTTAAACTCTTGTGCAAATATGCACTTACCATATAATAATGGCACAGACAACACCGTGCTGATGAAAATCACCTCCCAGACGATAGTCCTATGGCTCTATTCCTTTCTTATATCAGTAGAAAAAATTTGTGAAGACACACTTCCAAGAAAATAAATTATCACCCCAGTTGTTAATGGCTTTTTAAAGTAAGTATAATTAGGAATATCTACTACTGTTAAAAGAGTAAGACAGATTGCAACTAAAATACACTGCTGAGGGGGAAATCTTATTGGCCTCATGAGTGATATAACACACAGGAAAAATATCCTAGAAAAAATGTTTTATTTTGTATAATATTCAGTCATATATGTGAATAATTTGGTAAAATTAATAAGAAAATAGACTGTGGCTTCCATAGTCTTGTGACCACTACCACTAATAAGTATGCTTACAGGGTTTTTTTTTTTTTAGGGAAAAGGACTAAAAAAAAATAGCTTAATGTCATTAATAGTTTAAAGACATGCATTGACTCTTCACAAGGAAACATATTCCTAACACTGCTGCTGCTAAGTTGCATCAGTGTGTCCGACTCTGTCTGACCCCACAGACGGCAGCCCAACAGGCTCCTCTGTCCCTGGGATTCTCCAGGCAATAGTACTGGAGTGGGTTGCCATTGCCTTCTCTGATTCCTAACACTGTGTGTGTGTGTGTGTGTGTGTGTGTGTGTGTGTGTGTGTGTGTGTGTGTGTGTGTGTGGTGTGTGTGTAGTCGCTCAGTCGTGTCCAACTCTCCGACCGCACAGACTGTAACCTACACCCCACCCCCACTCCCCAGGCTTCTTTGTCCGTGGAATTCTCCAGGCAAGAATACTGGAGTGGATTGCCATTCCCTTCTCCAATTGTAAACCACCTGCTGCTAAATCGCTTCAGTCGCGTCAGACTCTGTGCAACCTCATAGATGGCAGCCAACCAGGCTCCTCTGTCCCTGAGATTCTCCAGGCAAGAATACTGGAATGGGTTGCCATTTCCTTCTCCTCCTAACACTGCAGTACCCTTAAAAGCCTGGAATAATTTTCTGCTCTAAACAATGAATCAAAACTAGATAAGCTTAGTTAAGTATATAGGAGGGGACCCAGTTGTTCAACTTCATTTCAGTCTGGGGTTAAAAAAAAATTGTGATTCATATGTGTTGGATCTTGTTTTAGTGAAGAGCTTTTCAGGGAAAATGAAATGACACTTACCCTTCACAAAGAAAGTATAAAGAGACAACTGGTTTTTTAATCACTCATGAAGATGCAAATTACAAGAAGGAACACTTGAACTTCAAAGCGATTCTTTTTCTGCCAAGGGAAGTAAAGAACTAAATCAATATTAATGTACTCCACATTATATTGCTAACTAAATTTTATGGAAAAGTATGTCAAAGGTGGCAAGAATACACACAAGAACTATACAAAAAAGATATTAATGACCTAGATACTCATGATGATGTGATCACTCACCTAGAGCCAGACATCCTGGAATGTGAAGTCAAGGGGGCCTTAGGAAGCATCACTACCAACAAAGCTAGTGAAGGTTGATGGAATTCCAGCTGAGCTACTTCAAATCCTAAAAGATAATGCTGTGAAAGTGCTGCACTTAATATGCCAACAAATTTGGAAAACTCAGCAGTGGCCACAGGACTGGAAGACGTCAGTTTTCATTCCAATTCCAAAGAAAGGCAATGCCAAAGAATGTTCAAACTACTGCACAATTGCAGTCATCTCAACGCTAGCAAAGTAATATTTAAAATTCTCCAAGCCAGGCTTCAACAATATGTGAACCGAGAAACTTTCAGATGTTCAAGCTGGATTTAGAAAAGGTAGATGCCGAAGAGTGTTTTGCCTATGTTCTCCTCTAGGAGTTTTATAGTTTCTGGTCTTACATTTAGTGGACTTTTGGACTCTGAGGGAGAGGGAAAGGGTGGGATGGTTTGGGAGAATGGCAATGAAACATGTATATTTTCTTGTAAGAAACGAAGCGCCAATCTATGTTCAATGTAGGATGCAGGATGCATGGGGCTGATGCACAGGATGATTCAAGTAGAGGATGTGGGGTGGGAGGTGGGAGGGGGCTTTGGCATTGGGAGATTGTGTTCACCTATGGCTGATTCGTGTCAATGTATGGCAAAACAAATACAGTATTGTAATTAAAAAAATAAAATAAAAGAAAATAAAAGAAAAAGAAAAGGTAGATGAACCAGAGATCAAATTGCCAACATCTATTTGATCATCAAAAAAGCAAGAGAGTTCCAGAAAAGCATCTACTCCTGCTTTATTGACTATGCTAAAGCCTTTGAATGTGTGGTCACAACAAACTGTGGAAAATTCTTAAAGAGATAGGAATACCAAACAACCTGACCTGTCTCCTGAGAAGTCTGTATGAATGTCAAAAAGCAACAGTTAGAACCAGAAATGGAACAACAGATTGGTTCCAAATTGGGAAAGGCATACGTCAAGGTTGCATATTGTCACCCTGTTTATTTACCTTATATGCAGAGTACATCATGCGAAATGCCAGGCGAGATGAAGCACAAGCTGGAATCAAGATTGCTGGGAGAAATATCAAAACCTCATTTATGCAGATGACATCACCCTTATAGCAGAAAGCGAAGAGGATCTAAGAGCCTCTATATGAAAGTGAAAGAGGAGAGGGAAAAAGTTGGCTTAAAACTCAACATTCTGAAAACTTAGATCACGGCATCTGGTCCCATTACTTCATGGCAAATAGATGGGGAAGCAGTGGAAACAGTGACAGATTTTTATTTTTCTTGGGCTCTAAAATGACTGCAGATGGTGACTTTAGCCATGAAATTAAAAGATACTTGCTCCTTGGAAGAAAAGCTATGACACCTAGCAGCATATTAAAAAGCAGAGACATTTTGACAACAAAGGTCCATCTAGTCAAAGCTATGGTTTTTCCAGTAGTCACGTACAGATATGAGATTTGGAACATAAAGAAGACTGAGCTCTGAAGTACTGATGCTTATTGGAGAAGACTCTTAAGAGTCCCTTGGACTGCAAGGAGATCCAACCAGTCCATCGTAAAGGAAATTAGTCCTGCATATTCGTTGAAAGGACTGATACTGAAGCTCCAATACTTTGGCCACCTGATGCAAAGAACTGACTTATTAGAAAAGACCTGGATACTGGGAAAGATTGAAGGCAGGAGGAAAAGGTAACAACAGAGGATGAGATGGTTGGATGGTATCATCAACTCAATGGATATGAGTTGAGTATGAGCAAGCTCCAGGAGTTGGTGATGGACAGGGAAGCCTGGTGTGCTGATGTTCATGGGGTCACAAATAGTCAGATATGACTGAAGAACAAACACAACTCATGTCAGAATATTAGTATTACTTTTATTTTAAATTTTAAAATATTTTAATTGCTGAAAAAGTAGTATACTAGATACTACCATACTAGCAAAAAAAAAAAAACAAAACAAGGGTTAAATACAAAGTTCAGTTCAGACCTTTTATTTTGAAAGAGCACTTACACATATTGCCAGGCTTTCTCACTCCATTATCTTTCTTGAATTCCTCCCTCCCCTACTCTACAGTTTGTGAATATTCTTCTCATGCATATTTTAACATTATCACCTATATATCTATTTAAGAAGATAAGATTGTACGGTTTGAAAATATACAGTTTAAATGTTATACTGTAAGCATCCTTACATAACTTACTATCAATGGTTATGACTCAGATCCATATTAATACCCCAATTAGTAAGCATGTACATTCTCCTGACTTTCATCAATTCAATACTGCATTGAAAATCCTTTAAATGCCTTTCTTATGTATAGAAGTAAGTTTTCTAGGATATAAGCAGTTAAATGAGCAATCTCAACTCAGATGAATATAAACACGAAATAGTTTTCATTTTCTGCAGTTACTTCTTTCATCCCTATTCCACTGAATCCCTTTTTCCACTTTCTTAATTATATCTTTCATGAGTTTCATAAAGTCTCATTCTAAATGATAAATTCTGCTTTAAAATGTTAATCTTACCCTCCATTTAAACCTTATCTCCTCTCTTCCTTCACCCCAGCTTAGAGCAGGGATACTGATGCTGAAGCTCTGATACTTTGACCACCTGATGCAAAGAGCCAAGTGTCTGGAAAGAACCTGATGCTGGGAATGATTGAAGGCAAAAGGAGAAGAGGGCAGCAGAGGATTAGATAGTTAGATAGCATAACAGACTCAATGGACATAAATTTGAGCTAACTTTGGGAGATGGTGAAGGACAGGGAAGCCTGGCAAGCTGCAGTACATGGCTTGGCAAAGAGTTGGACACGACTGGGCCAACTGAACAACAACAATTGACTGGTAGAAATGGAGGATCTAGGTGGCAATGTCTGGCTATAAGACACTTAGCTCTAAATCCTACTTTTCTAGAGATTGGAAGTGAGGAAGAAGAGGTAAAGTGAAAGGTGTTTTGCTTTTGTTTTCACTTACAAGCCCACATCGTGATGGTGGTTGTTTCTTCTTTCTTTGTTGCTTGTTGCGACTTCTCTGGGTAACATTGAGTACCAGCAAATCCTCTGTGTGGCAGCCTTACAGATACTGGATCTTTAATGAAGGGCTTGATGGATACATGTCCTTCAGGTGAACACTGCAATTGGTTAATTGTGAAATCTAGATCAAAACTCATATCTTCCACCCATCTAATTTTTAGCCAGAGTGAATAAATAATCCTATGTAATCATCTTACTCCTCAGGGAAGAAAACTTTTACATGGAATATTGCCTAGATAGTTCATGTTCTACTTTTCACCCACAGGAAACATCTGTTCATTGTCACAAAGAATATGGGAATGCAGTGGATTCTACTCTCATCCTCTCTTTCTGCCCTGTGGTCAGTTACATTAATAATAATCTAGTTAAACCATCTTTGCTTCTCTATAATGAGCTCTACTGTAATGATATATTCTTTGTACATTTCTAGATTATGTGCATTAATATTTATTCATAAATTTATTTTCTTATGCTCTTCCTTTATAATTTGTTATCAAATTTATATTGGACTTCTACATATAAAATGTTGCCTATGAAACAATGCAAGTGATAATTTTTAATCACATTTTACTTGGGAGTTTATACAATAAATAAAATATATATGTATATATAGGTTATATAATATACAATAATTTATATAATAAATATAATAATAAAAATAAAACACATGCAATATGTAATAGACTTGTAATAGACTTTTAGGAGCTTCCCAGGTAGCTCAGTGGTAAATAATCTGCCTGTTAATGCAGGAGATGCAGGTTCAATCCCTTGGTTGAAAAGATCCTTGAAGAAGGAATTGGCAACCCACTTCAGTATTCTTGCCTGGGAAATCCCACGGACAGAGGAGCTTGCCAGCTACAGTCCATGGGGTCACAAAAGAGTCAGACACAACTTAGCAAATAAACAGCAATAATAACAAATCGACTTTTAAGGTTTCCACTTAGTCTTGAATCAATTTGATAAAATTTACCATTGCATTTAAATTTTAAATTTATTTTCACAAAGTTATTTAAACATAACTTTATGGTTATCTTTATCTGTAAAGACTCCCTTCCCATTATTTATACTATCTTTTTTAATTAACTTTTAATTGGAGCATAGAGTTGCTTTCCAATGTTGTGTCAGTTTGTGCTGCACAGCAAAGTGAATCAGCTGTATGTTTACATATACCCTCCCTTTTCTGGTATATTTTCTGTCTTTATCAATTGTCTTCCTGCTCAACAGTTCCATAAATTTATTCTTAGTCTCTTTTATACTCCATATTATTTCTTGCCTTTCATTTTAATATATTCTTCTATCTATTATTTCTTTCTATTTCCCTTGATTTTATGATTGTTCTCTTTTCTTGAGTTAGATGCTTAGCTCACTTACTTTTAATCTGCTGGTTAATATATTCTTTTAGGACTATTAACCTCCCTTCAGTCTTTACTTGATGTATATACCACAAATTTTTAGTATCACTGTTATTGCCTTTCAGTTCTAAATATTTTTTATATCTATATTTTGTCCCCAAAACGTGTATCACTTAAAATATTAGTTTTAATCTTTTAAAGTATCAATAAATGTGTGATTTACCTTGCTGCAAACTAGCTTTATTTATGCTTTATTTTGTAAGAAAAATATCAAAATAAAGAGAGACCAGTTTTTAATATGTGAAACAAAGACAAGCTAAATTGATTGCTTGCTAAACAAGAGAAAGTAGTATTTGCAAACCAAGTCTCGCCAAACAGTACAAGTGTTGATTTCATATAGAGATGGAAATAACAAGATCAGAGTTTCAGGCATTTAAAGAAGCAAAAATTGGGAATTCCCGATTGTCCAGTGGTTAGAACACTGTGCTTTTACTGCCAAGGGTCTGAGTCCAATCTCTGGTCAGGGAACTAAGATCCCATAAGCCATGCAGTACAGTCAAAAATATAAAATAAAGAAAGAAGTAATATTGTCCTTAAACTAGAGTGAATTTCAGCTGTGGAAACCTTGTTACTGGAGTAATGTTGATGCTGATTGGCTTCCAAAAGCATGGGACCTGTGTATGATGAGATGGGTTCGAAACTACTTGTAGTTGCTTATTCATGGCCTTGGACTATGTCAGCGAAAATTTTTGTCCTGTTGGAGATATAAATTTTTATAGTGAGGAGTACTAGCTCTGGACTCTCCATATTAAAGAATCTTGATAACAGTCATAAATCATATTGGCCTAGTTAAAGATTTATCTAAAATAATATTCGAAGGTATTCTGGACCCTGAGAATCTGTAAAGAGAAGAGAACTGGTTAGAAAAGACTTGCTGCCAGATTATTAGGAATAACCTAGATAGTTTGCTAAATGGTTAGGGTCTGGAGATAGGCACAGCAACAGTAATGTATTTATATATTGGCAAATTGTAGATATAGTAATAGATAACTAATTAGCACATATGCTGCTAAGTCGCTTCAGTCGTGTCCGACTCTGTGCGACCCCATGGACTGTAGCCTACTGGGGCTCCTCCGTCCATGGGATTTTCCGGGCAAAGGTACTGGAGTTGATATTTTCCGAGCAAAGGTACTGGAGTGGGTTGCCATTTCCTTCTCCAGAGGATCTTCCTGACCCAGGGATCAAACCCAGGTCTACCTGCATTGCAGGCAGACACTTTACCCTCTGAGCCACTAAGGAAGCTTTCTTATTTTGTAAGAAAATATCAAAATAAAGAAAGATGGTGTCTCTTCCCAAGTCAGTCTGTTTCAATGAAATGACTTTCACATATCAAGGATAATTTAGCAATTTGGCAGATTTTCAATTTCTCTGAAATTGCTCAATAGTTGGAATTCAAATGCTGTCTATGTTACTTTTGGTAATCACTGTCATCTTCACACACTGTACAAGCAATCAATACTCCCTAGTCCCCTTACCTTCCCCCACCCCACACACAGTGCCCACAGGCTCTGCCCAGCCTGTGGAGGACAAGAGGACAGAATTTTTCAGAAAAATGGAAGAGTTAGGTAATCAATAACTCTTTTAATATTTCCTCAAACTAAACAAACTTGGAGAAGGAAAAAGATAAATTAATTTCTATGGAAGACCATGATTAAGATTTATGAATCATTCCTGAATCATTCTTTAAGGTGTCAGAATGATCAGCTTGACACTGGGAGCAGAATTTCTCTCAAGCAATTTAGGAATGATACAATTAATTCACTGGTGACAGGTTACCTCACAAAATCACTCTGCAAACTTTTTAATCACTTAAAAATTAGTTTATATGGGTATCTATACCATTGCACCTCTGCAAATACTGGAAATGAGATTTACCTCTTTAATTTGTATATATATATATATATATATAGATATGCATATCTATTAATATGTATGCTGCTGCTGCTGCTGCTAAGTTGGTTCGATCATGTCCAACTCTGTGCTACCCCATAGGCGGCAGCCCACCAGGCTCCCTCATCCCTGGGATTCTCCAGGCAAGAACACTGGAGTGGGTTGCCATTTCCTTCTCTGCACATACATATATTTGTGTATCTTGTTTATTTGAATAATACAATGACAATGAAATGGGCATGTAGTTGGAAAACTGAATAGAAAGTTAATGCCTATTCAAATAGAATGGAGTTCTTAGGATGGAGATACAGTGCCAGTGAGTATCAGAGAACTATAAAATGTGATATGCAGTACCACTGAATATCAAGAGGTTTGTGCGGAAATTAATAACCCTGGATCCCACACACCATGAAGAGGATATGACTGAGGCTGGTAGAGAAGAAACGCAAAACAACTTACAGATTGTTCTTCAAAAAATCTGGCAAAATGGAAAAATGTGTAATACATTCTTCACATCAATCATAAAACTTACATAGTATGAGGAAGTTTGTCAAAATTCTAAATATTTGAACATTTTATTTTACTTAGTGCTGTCTTGTAATTCCTTCACTTATACTACTTACAGTTAAATCTCTTGGGGAAAAGAGCAGTTAAATAAACAAGAAGAGTTATACTTTGGATTCAGTTAGGAGCAAAAATAATTTTATTACTAAAATATAGGTAAATGAAGCTTTTGGAAAACATAAATACTTAATTTTGTACTTTTTGTTAAATATGTAAGAAAGGCTAAAGATAGTCGTATATATATATGACTCATATATATATATATATATATATCTGAGACTGATAAAAAAGATAAATATTCTAAGCAAACAATGCTTTCATGAGGTTTTATAGATCTCACTGTTCTATCAGAAATTATTCTGAATTTTTAGAGCCATAAAATATTAGACTTTTAAAAACAATGTTTTATGAACAAATTCTGTTACCATTATTACTGATAATGATGTAAATGAACATAGTAAACATTTAGAAAGTACAAAATGAGCCACCTTTTTTTTTTTCCAGAAAAACAAACAAAAATATCTATGTGCTTTTCTAGACCAAAAGACCCATTTCTGTGTAATAAAAGTTTCTTATGCTCTCTTGTGGAAAACGTACAAGGGTATCTATATATTTGTGTATCTACCCATATGTCTATATCTTTATATGTATTTTTTTTTACTTTAATTATGTTATCATGAGTAAAATCCCACTACATGCATTGTTCATTAAGTATTAGGAGTCAGTCAGTATTACTGACTCGAGACTGTATATTTGGCTTGGGTAGAAATAAAAATTCTTCCACTTGCTAGCTATCCGACTATGGGAAAATTATGTAATCCTCTGTGCTTCAGTTTCCATATTTATAATAGATGTGGATGGTGCTAATAATAGTATTTACTTCATAGAGCTACTATGAAGATAAAATATGTAAGGCTGTATGAAACAGGCTAGTGCCATGTTATAAACATTCAGTAAAGACTAGCAACCATTATTGCGCTGTCTTATCCATGTTTTTCCTTTCTCTCCTTTTTCTGGGATATTGTCTTCAGATGAAAAGCCTGAAAACCTAAAATCTAGTATGTGTGAAAAAACAATGCATTCCTTTCTAGATTTTCTAGTAACTTGTGGATAAGCTCATGCAGTGACCATTGAAATTCAGCTACTGAGATGAAAAGCACTCAGAATTTGGGATCAGAGCACCAGGTGAAAGCTTTTAATTTCCCCTATTTATCTGAGTATCTCTTGCCAAGTTTTTGAATTTATATCCTCAATTATAAAATAAGGAAGAAAATCAATTTTATTACAAAGGATGATTTTGAAAAATAAATATGGCAAGTTTTATAAGTGATAGTTAACACTACTTATAATTTTGAAGAGTAGGAGAAATGCCAAAATTATGGCTATCAAAAGCAAAACTGGTTTTAAAAAAAGCAGAAGAAAGTGAGATTAATGAATGATCTTTGTGTATATATAAAATATATCTTCAAAGGAAAGGTATTGGAGGCTGTAGAAAGAGACATTGCAATAGCTGTGAGCCAGCATGAATCACTGAAACACATCACAGCATACTAGCCTCATTTCCTTTTTTTTTTTTTCTTTATAGGAATACCAGAACAATAAACCAAGTTACATGGTGAATGTAGAATACCTGAAATTCAGGAAGCCATTTGAAAAACTCTCTCAGAAAACTCTTGTAGACAAACTGAAAAAACAACTCATTTACTCAGGTCAGTCCAGGATCAAATGCACAAAATTCTCATGATAACCAATGGAGCAAATCAGTGATTTCTACAAAACACTATTTTTATTCCTTGCTACCAAAAGTTGTATCTGTTACTTATCTGAAAATAG
This sequence comes from Nanger dama, assembly GCA_917880005.1. Classification (NCBI taxonomy): domain Eukaryota; kingdom Metazoa; phylum Chordata; class Mammalia; order Artiodactyla; family Bovidae; genus Nanger; species Nanger dama. The sequence goes on along the minus strand of CAKJTW010000025.1, from coordinate 18,279,212 downwards.
AGAACACTATCTGCCAAATGGAGAGCTTGTATGAAAGCTTAAATGTATAGGAGGCAACTTCCTTGAAAAATAGAATGAAGAGTTCACATGCAGAACAGAAAATGTTTTACAAATTAATGCCGAAGATCAAGTCAGTAAAGAGGAAGTTTTGGTCACCACAAAACTAAAACATGAAGAAATACAAGTTAGGGACTGCAAGAGTGAAAAAGACAGGGATGTTAAATGGCAAGAGAATATACTATGAGTAAAACCATGGTACATCGTTGTCCAAAATGCTAACAGGCTGTGAGACCACACTGCCATAAACGTGTAGTATTGAAATTGAAGGTAGTCATAGTCCCTTTCTACCTCAAGGTGCTGAATTAATTCATGCATGGATTTTCCTCCCCCTCAGGAGAAGGGATTGAGTTTTCAGAAAGATTTTTATAATCCAGAGAACATTCAGATGGGAAAGAACAGAGTGGTGAAAAACCTTAAAAATCATGTGTGAGAATTACTTAAATCAACTGGAAATTTTTAACATAAAAAGTGAGAGAAATATGTATTCATAAATCAGAAGAGTTGCAGAGTGAAAACAACAGTGTTAGACATAGTCTGTGTAGTATTATAGTGGTAAGTGAGGTTCAGTTCAGTTCAGTTCAGTCACTCAGTCGTGTCCGACTTTGCGACCCCATGAACTGCAGCACGCCAGGCCTCCCTGTCCATCACCAACTCCTGCAGTTCACTCAGACTCGTGGACCATCGAGTAGGTAATGCCATCCAGCCATCTCATCCTCGGTCGTCCGCTTCTCCTTCTGCCCCCAATCCTTCCCAGCATCAAAGTCTTTTCCAATGAGTCAACTCTTCGCATGAGGTGGCCAAAGTACTGGAGTTTCAGCTTTAGCATTACTCCTTCCAAAGAAATCCCAGGGCTGATCTCCTTCAGAATGGACTGGTTGGATCTCCTTGCAGTCCAAGGGACTCTCAAGTGAGGTTATGTGTAGAGTTTACAAGGTGTTTGGAAAAACATGACCAAAAATAAAATGAAAAACTTTCTCAATAGTTAGGATCATACAGACCTGGAAAGAGCTACTTTTGACTGATAAGATAGTTTTGTCACCGGAATTGTTCAAAAAGAGTACAGTCACTTCCAGAAGTAAATCTCACAAGGAATGAAGCCTCTTATATTTAAGTTTATATATTTATTTACCAACTCTTTTATTTCTTCTTCCTTTGCATAGATTTTAACTATTTTCTCTTGTCTCCCTTTATCCATTGTCCATGGGCTATATTTATAGGCTGATTTGAAGCATATCACACTAAGGCTCACCTTTCATGTTTCTTTTTCTTCAGGTTTTTTCTATTATTTTTCATTAGGTCTCCATAAAATTTTATGTATTTAGCTTAATTTTGGTGCCTACAGGCATATGCTTGTATCCTTCATCGATCTGTTGTTTTATTGCAAATAAGTCACATTTTTTAAATACCAGACTCAACACTCTTTTATGCTATTTATAACATTTCCAGTAGTCATTCTGAAAACTATTCAAGAGCCTATTTTTAAGTAAAGCATTACAATATGATTGTATGTCCCGGAGAACCAGATAAAAAATCTCTCTGATGTGTCATTGAGTTGATGTGAGTCTATTTTTTGGACACAACAGTATGCATGCTAAAATTCTTACATATGTACATAAACTATATTTTTCTAATTATGAAATTATAGAAAATTTGAAAATTCAAAAAGTTTGAGGTTAAAAATTAGACCTATTACATTGCCATTGAAACAAATCTGTTTAATATTTTACATTCTGCCTATTTTTTTCTATGCCTGTTTTAATTATACACATGTGCATAAATATGGCTTTTTACACTGTTTTCTCATCATTAGTGAAAGCTGTTCAGTCATGTCCTACTCTTTGCATCCCCATAAACTATACAGTCCATGGAATTCTCCAGGCCAGGATACTAGAGTGGGTAGCTGTTCCCTTCTCCAGGGGATCTTCCCAACTCAGGGGTGGAATCCATGTCTCGTGAAATACAGATGGTTTCTTTACCAGCTGAGCCACAAGGGAAGCCCTCTCTCATCATTATGTGCTTATAATTTAGCCTATGCTTTACAACGTTCACAGACATGACTTGAGTACAACATAGCATATATCCATGTGTCATTTTTGCATTTAGATTAGTTCTATTTTTATCATTAGAAATGCTACATCTATGAATAAATTGTCACATAACACATGCTATATATTTAGAATTATTTCTGAGCCATGGTATGCTAGCTTCAAAGGTATTCATGTGCACCACTTCTCTCAGTGTTAAGAAGGGTTGAAATGGAATGCTGACAAACTAATCTTGCATTTGAAATCAAAATATCTGGAGTCACAAACTCACTGTTTTAATCAATGGAAACTGAACAATATTTACTCTCATATACTTGTTTTAATAACCAAATGAAGTAGTATTTGTGAATGTACATTGCAAAACATAAGTACCCATACAGTCCTGATTATCATGTGCAACAATAAAAGTGATAATGGTTTAATGACCAATGAAAGCTTAGAAAAAAATCACCTATTTGAAAACAGATTTTTGCTATGAAATACACAGTTTTGTGCTTTGTGTATGAAATTTAATGCAGCAAAATGTGTGAATTTGTTTTCCTTAAAAAGGGTGAAATTCATGCTTATATAAGATATAATATCCTCAGAGACCTATGCATGAGTTTATTACCAGCTCTCTTTGTTTTCTACTTGTCAAATAATTATAAAATAATTAATAAAATTTGCTCAAATAATTATAAAATAATTATAAAAACTCTAATTGGACAATATCAAATTTATAATATAATTATAAAATAACCTAATTAAAACTTTGAAATTAAATGGGGCTGTACAAGCAAGGAAATGCAAGAATAATTTTAAATAACAATTAGGAGATTCCTCAGGCTTTCTCAGATAAAGACTTTCTTCAACAGGTAAACTTGAAAGCCATTCATTCCTTAACCTTCACGTATTCTGCTTCCCTCTTACTCCTGCTTTATGACAAACCCATAGGTGTCATAAAGAACAAGGGATCATAAGACTCATAAGAACAAGGGATCTTACCCAATACTAAGGTTTACAAATTGTTTCAAGTGCAATTGTGAGGTATAGACAAAGCAGAGAGAGATGCAGAGTTGCCAGTGCTATAGTCCTGGTACTTTTTGCCATGGTAGACTGCTTTGTGACTCAGATGTAACATACTCATTTTCTAAGTGATGTATGCAGCCTTGTCACTTACACTGCTGCTGTTCAGTCACTCAGTCATGTCTGACTCTTTGTGACCCCATGGACTGCAGCACGCCAGCCCTCCCTGTCCTCCACTATCTCCTGAAGTTTGCTCAAATTCATATCCATTGAGTCATATACACCACCAAAACATCTCATTTTGTTGCTCCCTCCTCTTTCTGTCCTCAGTCTTTCCAAACATCAGGGTCTTTTTCAATGAGTTGGCTCTTTCCATCAGGTGGCCAAAGAACTGGAGGTTCAGCATCAAACCTTCCAATGAGTATACAGGGTTAATTTCCTTTAGGATTGAGTGGTTTGATGTCCTTACTGTACAAGAGACTCTCTAGAATCTTCTTCAGCACCACAGTTCAAAAGTATCAATTCTTCAGAACTTAGCCTTTTATGATCCAGCTCTCACATCTGTACATGACTACTGGAAAAACCATAGCTTTGAGCATATGGACCTTTGTCATCAAAGCGATGTCTCTGTTTTTTAATCCATTGTCTAGGCTTGTTATAGCTTTTCTACCAAGGAGCAAATGTCTTTTAATTTCATGGCTGTAGTCACCATCCACAGTGATTTCGGAGCCCAAGAAAATAGTCTCTCACTGTTTCCATTGTTTTCTCATCTATTAGCCATGAAGTGATGAGACCGGATGTCATAATGTTAGCTTTCTGAATATTAAGTTTTAAATTAGTTTTTTTTTTTTACTCTCTTCTTTCACTTTCATTAAGAGAAGAAAGGGAGCTATTTTGATCTTGAAACATCTCTTTTTTTCTGCAATCTTTAGAGAACTGTATACTCTAGGAAGCTATGTCCTATAAATCCAGAGATTCCAGGATTATATAGCATAAGCAAACCTAGACAGACTGTTTCATCTTGCTAAAAGCATTTCACAGATGCCACTCTCCCAGTAGCAAACAGCATTTCCTATTATTAGGCCTATCAATATTTTCAAGGTGATTTGGCCACCCATCTAGGTGCCCCCCATATACACTCTCCTAGTGGGAAAGAATGGATTGCAGTTCTGCTGTTAACTCGTTCCTGCCAACTAGGGCTTACTTTTGAATTAACGGTACTTTAACCCAGGTGGCGCTCAGAGAAGGCAATGGCGACCCACCCCAGTATTTTTGCCTGGAAATCCCATGGATGGAGGAGCCTGGTAGGCTGCACTGCATGGGGTCGCGAAGAGTCAGACACGACTGAGGGACTTCACTTTCACTTTTCACTTTCATGCATTGGAGAAGGAAATGGCAACCCATTCCAGTATTCCTGCCTGGAGAATCCTAGGGACAGGGGAGCCTGGTGGGCTGCCATCTATGGGGTCGCACAGAGTCGGACACATCTGAAGCTACTTAGCAGCAGCAGTAGCAGAAACAGGGGGCGCTGAGTTCAGGAGAGTTCAGTCGCTCAGTCGTGTCCGACTCTGCGACCCCATGAATCTCAGCATGCCAGGCCTCCCTGTCCCTCACCATCTCTCGGAGTTCACTCAGACTCATGTTCATCGAGTCCATGATGCCATCCAGGATCTCATCCTCGGTCATCCCTTTCTCCTCCTGTCCCAATCCTTCCCAGTATCAGAGTCTTTTCCAATGAGTCAACACTTCGCATGAGGTGGCCAAAGTACTGGACTTTCAGCTTTAGCATCATCCCTTCCAAAGAAATCCCAGGGCTGATCTCCTTCAGAATGGGCTGGTTGGATCTCCTTACAGTCCAAGTGGCTATCAAGAGTCTTCTCCAACACCACAGTTCAAAAGCATCAATTCTTCAGTGTTCAGCCCTCCTTACAGTCCAACTCTCACATCCATACATGACTACTGGAAAAACCATAGCCTTGACTAGATGGACCTTAGTCGGCAAAGTAATGTCTCTGCTTTTGAACATGCTATCTAGGTTGGTCATAACTTTTCTTCCAAGGACTAAGCGTCTTTTAATTTTATGGCTGCAGTCACCATCTGCAGTGATTTTGGAGCCCCCTAAAATAAAGTCCGACACTGTTTCCACTGTTTCCCCATCTATTTCCCATGAAGTGATGGGACCGGATGACATGATCTTCGTTTTCTGAATGTTGAGCTTTAAGCCAACTTTTTCACTCTCCTCTTTCACTTTCATCAAGAGGCTTTTGAGTTCCTCTTCACTTTCTGCCATAAGGGTGGTGTCATCTGCATATCTGAGGTTATTGATATTTCTCCCGGCAATCTTGATTCCAGCTTGTGTTTCTTCCAGTCCAGCGTTTCTCATGATGTACTCTGCATAGAAGTTAAATAAGCAGGGTGACAATATACAGCCTTGACGTACTCCTTTTCCTATTTGGAATCAGTCTTTTGTTCCATGTCCAGTTCTAACTGTTGCTTCCTGACCCGCATACAGATTTCTCAAGAGGCAGGATAGGTGGTCTGGTAGTCCCATCTCTTTCAGAATTTTCCACAGTTTATTGTGATTTACACAATCAAAGACTTTGGCATAGTCAATAAAGCAGAAATAGATATTTTTCTGGAACTCTCTTGCTTTTTCCATGATCCAGAGGATGTTGGCAATTTGATCTCTGGTTCCTCTACCTTTTCTAGGGGGCTTCGGCATTGGGAGATCGTGGACACCTGTGGCTGATTCATGTCAATGTATGGCAAAACAAATACAGTATTGTAATTTAGAACAAAGTATTAAAATAAATAAATAAAAACTTTAAAAAAGCTAAAAACTTTAAAAAAATAAAATAAAATAAAATAAAACCAGCTTGAACATCAGGTAGTTCACAGTTCATGTATTGCTGAAGCCTGGCTTGGAGAATTTTGAGCATTACTTTACTAGCATGTGAGATGACTGCAACTTTGTGGTAGTTTGAGCATTCTTTGGCATTGCCTTTCTTTGGGATTGGAATGAAAACTGACCTTTTCCAGTCCTGTGGCCACTGTTGAGTTTTCCAAATTTGCTGGCATATTGAGTGCAGCACTTTCACAGCATCCTCTTTCAGGATTTGAAACAGCTCAACTGGAATTCCATCACCTCCACTAGCTTTGTTTGTAGTGATGCTTCCTAAGGCCCACTTGACTTCACATTCCAAGATGTCTGGCTCTAGATTACTGATCACATCATCATTTTTATCTGGGTGTTGCAGATCTTTTTTGTACAGTTCTTCCATGTATTCTTGCCACTCCTTCTTAATATCTTCTGCTTCTGTTAGGTCCAGACCATTTCTGTCCTTTATCGAGCCCATCTTTGCATGAAATGTTCCCTTGGTATCTCTAATTTTCTTGAAGAGATCTCTAGTCTTTCCCATTCTCTTCTTTTCCTCTATTTCTTTGCATTGATCACTAAAGGCTTTCTTATCTTTTCTTGCTATTCTTTGGAACTCTGCATTCAGATGCTTATATCTTTCCTTTTCTCCTTTGCTTTTGCCTCTCTTCTTTTCACAGCTTTTTGTAAGGCCTCCCCAGACAGCCATTTTGCTTTTTTGCATTTCTTTTCCATGGGGATGGTCTTGATCCCTGTATCCTGTACAATGTCATGAACCTCATTCCATAGTTCATCAGGCACTCTATCTATCAGATTTGGCCCGTAAATCTATTTTTCCCTTCTCCCATATAATCATAAGGGATTTGATTTAGGTCATACCTGAAAGAACTTGCCTGCCAGTGCAAGAAACAAGAGATGCAAGAGATGCAAACTCAATCCCTGGGTCGGGAAGATTCCCTGGAGGAGGAAATGGCAACCCACTCCAGTATTCTTGCTTGGGAAATCCCATGGACAGAGGAGTCTGGCAGGCTACAGTCCAGGGGCCCTCATAGAGTCAGACACAACTAAGCAACTAACAGCAACAAAAATCCAAATAAATATAGACCACCTACCCAACAACAGAAATTATATTAGATGATTGCTGTATAAGAGTAGACAAGTTAGGAAGATCTTTCCTCATAAGGTGCTTATAGTCTAAGAAGAGGACACTGTAAATAAGGACATAAATTAAAGGAGAGCATCACAAATTGTAATAAATGCTACAAATAAAATGAAATAGTAATGCTATTAGAGAAATAGGGTGAGATCAGGATAATTTTGATTGGGAAGTCAATAAAAGTCTCATTAAGGAATTATTTTTGTATTCAGAACTTTGGTTTCCCAATATCAAATCAAGTACCTCATTTATAAATCAGAGTCCTGTCTTTGAAGTTACAGCCTGGAGGCTTCCCCACAGAAATCCTGATTCAGTCTTCAATAACCCCTGTCACTGATTGTGATCCTATTTTCAATATTCTGATTACAAAGAATCATTATGCTATTAATCCAATTTGATGTAAGAATTGCCTGATATTGGTAAAGCAATCATCAGTCAAAAGTTTGTGATTCAGCAGCCACAGAACTGACATTAGGATTTGGACTGCTTGTTCCCAGTGCCATGTCCCCAGTGCTTCAACTTTACCATATTATGTTCCATTAAAAATAGTTCATATGTGTAATTGTAATAGTATTGTTAGGCCTCTCAGCCTCCCTTGCAGGGGTCCGTCGCCGAAAGAATCTCCAAGGCTCGGACTCGATGCAAACAGCAAGAGGATTTATTAGGCCGGGCGCGCTGGGGTTCGATCACCACCAGGGAAGAACGAACCCCGAACATTCGTTACAAAGCAGTTTTTAAGCACAAAAACCACAAACAGGTACAGCTAGGGTGGAATGATCTGATTGGTGCTCAAGTCTCGGCATTTTTAGGGATAGGTTCATTTGTTATCAGGTCGACACGTCTGTTTGAGCTGCAATTTTACTGCTAACTTGATCTTCTGGAAACTAATTTCCTGGGATGGTTTTCTTTTTTTTTTGGGGGATAAACATCCCCGGAAAGCCTTCCGGAGGCTGTATTCCTGAGATATGAGCCCCTTACACATTCTTGAGATAAAGGTCTTAAGATTAACAAGGAGCCTGTTTTCTTAAGGCTCTAGTGAAACTTTAACCTTTATTTTTATCCACCCTTCCTCTCAGTATGGCAAAAGTAATAAAAAAATTCCTTCCAAATAAAAGAAAAACTTAAAGAATTGCCTAATATTTAGGGTTCAGCTGAATATCTAACAGTAGCCTGAAGCTCTTGAAATGGCACTGGAGTTCCTATTCATATGCACCTTTAGAGAAGTCACACTTTGAACTTATGCCTACTCATTTTGGGGCCAAAACACACAGCAGTTCTCAGTTTTCCCCCACACCTTTACCCAATTGCTAGAGGTTTTTACAGTCACAATGTGACTTCTCTCTGAACCCATAATAATAATCATCATTATTATTTAAAGTTATATTATCCTAAAATATAGCAAATAAGAAATATATATTAGACTTTGAAATATAAACAGAAGACTGGTGTGTAATACTTATTGTTAATGATCTGAGGGCTATCTGTGAGTAATGCTAAGGAGAGCAGTAAATCCAGTTTATTTTTGGAAAGGTCACATCTCCTTTGAAACTGGACAATTTCAATTTGGGAGGAACATTTTAGTCTTTCATCTAATCTTACCTATATATTTGTAGATTCTAATTATCAAACATTAGGCCTCAAGAAATACCCTAGTCCAGGAGAAAATACTGCTGACACATAATTCATTTTTAAGTACCAGAAATTGAGAGAAAATTTATATGTACAGTCATAATTGCTTTTTGTCAGTCACATTCCATAGACTTCATTTATCAAACACTGTTGGCTCTAACTTCTAAATATCTTACAAACACATCTGATAGTTTCTTACTACCTCTTCCACTATTCCTCTAAGTCAACTCACCATCATCTAGAATCTAACTTCTATCATCATTGAGCCCTCTGAAGTCATGCTTTGTTCCTAAGACTCGGATCCTCATACAAATGAGTCACTTTTATAAACCTTTGGATTTTGAAAAACTCAAACATGTACAAAATGCACAAAAGAGTATAACAAACTCCAAGTACTCATCACCCAACTTTAACAATTATCAACATTCCACATTCTCTACCCCATTTGTATTCCTCATGTGATAATTATAATAATTAAGTAGTCATATTTATTATTGGTGCACTTTGCAATTCATTCTATGGAGTTAAAAGCTCAAGTGTCTTGCTACACTAAAAGCTGGAATTTGAATCTATACGGTTCCATTTCTATTGCCTTTCATTGCAGAATAATTTAGCAAGGCTTCTCTTGAAATTATCCAAGTGGTAAGGAAATACATATGGATGACAAAACTCAGGGGACATATCAAGTTATTGTTTTTTCTGAATAGCTTCCATACCACCGTACTGCCAGTCCATACAGCACTGAAGCCATCATTCTGAAGGTCAAGTTAGTTATATGCCAGTTGCCACTTCTATTAGGGACAACTCCAGTATCTTTGAGAGTTTCTCTTAAACACTCTCTTATTTCTCTGGAGACTTGCCCTCCTCTTTTCCCACAAGGAAGATAATTACATTGCCATTTACAATATCAATAGAAAACACAAAAAAGATAACCATTCTCAAGTGTACATTATTCCTTAAGAAAAGTTATCATAGCTTCATATAGTTTTGAAGTGTTGCCTTTGTAGTCCCCAAATTTAAACTTTATAGGATGGAAATTTCATAGCTATAAAGAAAATTGAGTAATAAATCATGAATTCATACTTTACATAACTCACAAATGTAATGTCTACAGCACATAGTATTTACTTATAATGAGGACCAATCTGAGAATACATTCTAGTTAAGCTTCACCAGTCTCTTTTAAAAAGGAAGATATCTTTCTTTATCAATGTTCAAGGGGGAAAGAAGCTTCAGGAGCTGAAATAACCAGTACTAATAAGATAAAATTAAAGAAGGGAAATATAGTCTATTACAGGAGAAATATGCCCTGACAGTGAAATCTATCATGTTGTTGAGTAAGTCCCTGTGGACATAATGGGAACAATATCTTCTAGATAATTAATGGTATTGTGACCTCACTGAAAAAGCATATAAATGGAAATTGTGAGGGAAAAAGTTTTACTTTCAGTTTTATTATCTCTTTAGGACAATCACAGGGGAAAAAAGGATTTAAAACATTCATCTGAGAAACACAGTGCCTGAGTATATTTATTTCTCCCTAGGCACCATTTGCAAACATAAAGAAATACTTCTACATGTTATTTTCTGAAACCCAGAACATGGTGAAACTATTTTTCTTCTTCACCATTTTTGAAAAGTTTTTGTTTTCTCTATGCTGTAATTAAATTAAAAAAAGAAACTTAGATGAATCAATATTTTAAGACACTTCAGTGTCTGTAATAGTTGCCTAACCCAGAAAATGAAATACTTCAGTCATGATATTAATTAAAAACTGTTATCATCTGAAAAACAGTTAGATGACCTTCTCCTCACATCCATAAGACATGATAATTTTTACTTGTGTTAATCTAGATTAGGCTATTTTAATGAACAATCCCCAAAGCTCAGTGACCTTAACACAAGGAAAGTCTCTTGCTTCCATAGGGCAACATGGTGTGTATGAGGTGTGGGTGGGTAAAAAGTGCTTTTACTCAATGTAGTAATTCAGAACCCACACTCTCCTCTTTTGATGCCATGATCTACAGAAGAAAAGTGAGTAGCCTGAATATGTGGAGGATTCTTTTTCCCTAAGACCTGTAAGTGGCATATTTTGCTTCTGTCCACATTGATTGACTTGAACTATCTGCATAGCCGCAACAAGATGGAACTGAACTGAGCTGTGTAGTGCCAAAACTGTACTCATAAAGTCAGGAACAAAAATCTCTAAGAAGAAATGCTCTGACTAGAAAGAAATTACACTCAGGGGAAAAAAATTTTTGTTTATGAAGCATAAACTTTTAATTTGCAACACTGAAGCCCATTTCTCCAGTCAAGAGAGAATTTTAATTCAATTTTAACTCAATTCACACAATAAATAAGCACTTGCACTTCTAGCCATGTTTTTTTCCCCTTAAAATCACAAAATATAGAGCTCTGCATTTATTAGAATATTCTGGTGTTTACTTAATGTATATGCATACTCCCTGCCTCTTGCCATTCTGCACATGTGTGAATCCTCTCCCTTGTGAATATGACCTAAGACTACCTTCTAGAAAACAGAAAATGATGAAAATAGTGGGATGTATGTCACTGTGTATAAGCAAATATGCAATTACACTACATAGGATTATAGCACCCAGCTTTCTGGAGTCTCTTTCTTCTTTATTGTCTTTGAAGCAGCAACTGGCCCTGTTGGGGAACTCCACATGTAAAGAAACTGTGGATGGTTTCTAGAAGCTAAAGGCAGCCTTCACCCAGCTGACAGCAAGAAACTAAAATCCCCAGTCTTACAGCTGTAATGAACCGAGTTATGTAAACCTGAGCAAGCCAATCAACCCTCAGATGAGACTGAAGCCTTATTTGACATCTTGATTGCAGCCCTTCAGTTCAGTTCAGTCGCTCAGTCGTGTCCGACTCTTTGCAACCCCATGAATCTCAGCACACCAGGCCTCCCTGTCCATCACTAACTCTCAGAGTTCACTCAAACTCATGTCCATCGAGTCAGTGATGCCATCCAGCCATCTCATCCTCTGTCATCCCTTTCTCCTCCTGTCCCCAATCCCTCCCAGCATCAGGGTCTTTTCCAGTGAGTTAACTCTTCTCATGAGGTGGCCAAGTACTGGAGTTTCAGCTTCAGCATCAGTCCTTCCAATAAACACCCAGGACTGATCTCCTTCAAGATGGATTGGTTGGATCTCCTTGCAGTCCAAGGGACGCTCAAGAGTCTTCTCCAACACCAAAGTTCAAAAGCATCAGTTCTTCAGTGCTCAGCTTTCTTCACAGTCCAACTCTCACATCCATATATGACCAGTGGAAAAACCATAGTCTTTTTTTTTTTTTGGTAAGTTCTATTTTTTTTTTTTATTTTACAATACTGTATTGGTTTTGCCATACATCAACATGAATCTGCCACAGGTGTGCACGTGACTAGATGGACCTTTGTTGGCAAAGTAATATCTCTGCTTTTCAATATGCTATCTAGGTTGCTTATAACTTTCCTTCCAAGGAGTAAGCATCTTTTAATTTCATGGCTACAATCACCATCTGCAGTGATTTTGGAGCCCAGAAATATAAAGTCTGACACTGTTTCCACTGTTTCCCCATCTCTCTACCATGAAGTGATGGGACCAGATGCCATGATCTTAGTTTTTTGAATGTTGAGATTTAAGCCAACTTTTTCACACAGCCTTTCAGAAAACCCAGCTAATCTGTCCTGAACGCCTGACCCATGGATACTGTGAGATAATAAATGTGTTGTGTCAAGCTGCTAAATTTGTAGCAATAGTATTATGTAGCAATAGATCCAGAGAAGGCAATGGCACCCCATTCCAGTGCTCTTGCCTGGAAAATCCCATGGATGGAGAAGTTTGGTAGGCTGCAGTCCATGAGGTCGCGAAGAGTCGGACACGACTGAGCGACTTCACTTTCACCTTTCACTTTCATGCATTGGAGAAGGAAATGGCAATCCATTCCAGTATTCTTGCCTGGAGAATCCCAGGGACGGGGGGAGCCTGGTGGGCTGCCATCTATGGGGTTGCACAGAGCTGAACATGACTGAAATGACTTAGCAGCAGCAGCAGCAGCAATAGATCACTAAACACATATAAAGTCCAAGACTCAAAACTTAAGAATCAAATGTTTTTAGTAAGGAGTGAGGGGAGCTGGCCCCCTTCTCACCCTAGAAGATTGTGGGAAGTAAAACTACTCAGGGACCAGACAGTGAAATAATTATGTTTTGTGTGTGACTTTTCCCTTCACAAAGAAGGACAAGAAAGTCTTACTCTTCTTTCCTGTCTAATGTCCTGTGGAGACATCACCTTTTGGCTGTCCTCTGTACTGTGTTCCTTTGGCCATTTAACAGATCTGAGAACCAGTTAGCCTGCCATGGAATCCGCCAAGGCAAGTGGACCTCACAGAAGAACCTGGGGTAAACTGTGGGAACACAGGAGATGCGGCAGAGATGCAAAGGCCCACAACCAGCTAGAGCAGAGGTGAGGTTAAGATAACTGAGGGTAATCCCCAGACTCTGATCAAGGTAAGGGATTCCGTGTTCTGAGTTTTGTTGTTGTAGTTGTTGTTTTAACCAAAAACTTCAGAGGCAAATGCAGGTAAAACAAGCACCAATCAAGCAGAAAATGGATCATTCCTCAGGAGACAAGAGTACACAGGTCTCCAAGATACAAAGTCATTCCTTTCTTGTCTATAGCCACACCATCCTCAATAGGCCTGATCTCCTCAGAGCTATTCCATTCTTTAGGAGATCACATAAGACCCTCATGCTGTCTCTATGTCTTCTTTTGATATTTTACAAAAACAAGCAAATAAGAAAAGAGAACAAAGAGAATGATTTGCTCATAGAGATTGAACAGCTCCTACACATAAGTTTGTTTAAATTACCAGCCAGAACTAAAATCATTAAAAACAACTTCTTTTATGTCCCTATTATGTAGGTGTTTGCATGAATCTAAAGCCTGTTAAAACTCACAGATATGCACATGTTACTCTAAGTATGTTTTTTTTTTTTTGAAATAAATTGTATTTTAATCAGATTAATTTGTAGAATTCAGTCTATCTGGATGAGTTTCTTGAAGTAACTTAACCAAGTAAAAGTTTCTGCTATTTTAATAATAGTAAAAAGCAATAACAATACTTGTAGCAGTTACTATATACTAAAGCATTTTCTAAGCAAACATTCAACTCATTTCATCCTCACAATAATCACTTTCTAGACAAAGCAGAAGTAAGAAAAGAGAATAAATTGTTTCCCCAAGAACGATTCCTTTTTAGCTTAGTAAATATCTGGATCCTTTTTTTTTTTTCCATTTATTTCTTACATTGGTCATGTGTACTCCAAGATCCTAATCCTTAGTGCTCAGACCTCACAGACACCCAAATAGGTGTCACCATCTGAAGTCCAGTTATTTGAGAAGAGCTTTTGATTCATATTTATCTATTATTGTAGGTAACAGTACTATTGTGATCATCATCAAGCGTAAATATGTAGCTGTATGAATATTATTCTGGGTAAATAAACTCTTAGAAATGAAACAAGGTGGTCAAATAACATGACCATTTTAAACCTGGATGAAGACTGCCAGATTAGCATCTAGAAACCATTTTTATCACTTTATAGTACCATCACGAGTATAAAAAAATCTGTACTTCAATTTTTAGTAACAACACTCGGTGTGATCATAAAAATGCTTCTGCAATCTTATAAAATAAATATTTTCATGAAATTGGAACTATTAACACTGAAGCTGAGTATCTTGCATTATTATACATGCATGTTTCATCTTTTGTTGTTTCTTTACAATATTGATTTAAAGAGCTTTTCTGTATAGTATACATGAATTTTTTTGTCACATAAGCTGAAGATAGCTTTCCTAACTTAACATTTGCTTTTTAGTTTTTCTTTGTCAATAGATAGCATATTTTTGCTGATTATATTTTAAAATAACTAGAAACCAACTTTATTTGTATTTTCTTATGTTAGTCCTTCATTTAAGTTTATTATTATAAAACTTATTTTACTGTTAGATCTGTATCCTGTGTCCTTCAGGCATTTTTTATGAGTCAGCCCTGCCATATTGCATAGGCCAATATTCTTAGCAATATTAAGGATAAGAAACACATATGTGGTAGGTGAGGGGTTCAGATTAACACCTTTGCACATACCCTGAGCTTTGTGGAGTTACCTGTTTAAAATTTACTCAAAATATGAATTACATCCATAAAACAACTGTTTTGCTTACCTTGTGATTATGCAAAGGAAGGAATCAATCCTTTCAAGGAAAGTAAAAGCTACGAAATAATCACTTTGTGTTGGAAAAATAGTACTATTGGTTATTACATCAATAACATAAAGATCACAAGCTTCTTTAGGATAGGAACTATCTTCATTTCTTCCATCATTGTTTCCTCAATATCTTACACATGATAAGACAATAAGCAATAAAATATATAGAGTTAATGAAGCACAGAAACATTTTTTTCAGAATCTGCTTGGAATTGGATATGCATAGAAATTATAACAGGCTTCCCTTATAATAAGTAAACACGAAGATAAATTTGCCTGATTTTGAAAATAAATAGGAAGAAAGAAAAGGCTTTTTTTTTAGTTTCAAAATAAAATTCCTCTGTGTTTAATATTCAAACTGCTGTAGAAAGCTTTATAGATGCTTCTGGGTATTAAGGAGAAGATTCACCCCAAACAGAGGATTTGTGTTGGTCTATATAGAGCAGTAGAAAATGAAAATTTCTTTTTAATGTGTAGTTAATAAATGAAGTGTGAAGCTTCTTTCTCAGATTAATGCAAAACCAGTTCCTAAGGCTTAATGCCAAAAGAAGAAAAATAATGAAATGACTTACATAAAACTTTTCTGAAAATCAATGAAAGAATAGAGATGCAACAGTGCTAGGAAAATAAATGAAAGCATGTATTTTAGAAACTCAGTTGAAAAATGTGAAATACGTACTGTGGAATGAAAGCAACATCTTAATCTAAGAATTATCAAGCTTCAAAACAGAAAAGAAAAAGGTTTTCACTAAAGGCCTTCAGGAAATAACATTGATCCTGGAGAAATATATAAGCAACTTCCAAAAAACATTAGAAAAAATAAAATGTGTTATAGAAGACGTGAATAAAAAAGGTGATTGTGCTGAATCTCTCATCATTCTCCCCTTCCACCACTGCCTTAAACTCAGGCTCAGTCTCATTACCTTGCTTTCAGTAACTGCCACCACCCATTTGATCTTTTATCCTTCAGAAATCTCTAAATCAGCTTGTATAGTGAAATGCAGTCTCCCAAGTATAATCCTTTACTCTGCTCCCCAAAACAAATACTAAGCCTTTTTTATGTTTTCTTTCTTTACATAGAGTTTAAATCCCCTTATTATGGAAAGACAGAGCTAACACAAACTACAAATCTTACTGCATGGACACAGCACATAATTCCTAGTAGATTATAATGCAGAGGGACTGCTAAGGTGATACATAAAATTTGAGATAAATTTATGATTTCTCAAACTTACTCCTTAGGAACCTGGCTTTAGCTAATTAATCCATGGATTAATCCATAATTAACTAAAGTGTGTTAATGATTTTTCCATTCATATGCCTTATCTCTACCCTGAAGTTTGAATCAAGGTTTGTTTGTTTCAGAGAATTCTTGACAATTCTCTGTTTGCCCATCCTGAAAGTAGTTTTATTTGCCCTTTCTCTCTCTTTCTGTCTTTGTAATGCTGTGAGTAAATTTCTCAGGGTCTGGAGATGAACTATGGCTTGAAATATTATTTTCCTATTTTTTAAGGCATTTTTTTTCATTTATCCTTTCTCTACATAGAGGAAATTCCTGCTCAATTCATCTGAACACAGTCTATCAGTTCACATTCTCTCTCTCTCTTTTTTTTCTTTTGAGATACCTTCTTAGAATTATTTGTCCTCCTAGTCCAATATTACTGTTTGTTCTCCAGTTCACGTATCTATGTTAATTTTAACTATAAAATGCTATTCTGTTACCCATTTTGTAACTTAGGAATATGATATACACTATTATCTAAGAATATTTCTTTGTCTGGCATCATCTCTAATAATTGAATATTATTGTTTCTTTCAGTTTTGTGATGGATATTTTTCATTTGTCCCTTAAAGAATATTTACTCATTCTCTATCCTTCTCTGTTCTCTGGAAATATGAGCTGTATGGATTATAGCAACTCTTGGCTCTTGCCAATATAGAAATGAGACTATACTTGGTACCTTGGAAAGAGCAACATCTTTGGCTATCTAGCAACTTATTTCTTTCTATCCCATAGTTAAATGCTTCTTCCTGTTCATGCTCCACATAAGGAGGGATATACAGTAGAAAGAAGAAATGTATGAGTTTATTTCAGCCCCAGGCTATCTCATATCCTATAATGATTGGTAGTATTCGGTTTTTTATTTCCTTTGAACAATAACCCATTTGGATGTCCTAATGAGATCATGTTCCAGACTTACACATGCACATCAACATCCATGAGAATCAAAGGTTACCATAGTATGGCATAATAGAGAATAATCTAGATTAGAAATATCTCAATTGTGGCCTAATTCTGATATAAATAAATTAATGTCAGGTAAGTTTCCTCATCACATTGACTTTAGTTTTCTTCTAGAGAAAATAAGAGAACTCTCACAACTGATGAAGATGCTTCCATCTCTAAATGGTGGCCTGAATTTTTAACCCTTTACCATAAACACACTATTATGGATTGAACTACCAGAATGGGGCTTTATTTGGAAATAGGGTTGTTATCAATGTAATTAAAGTTAAGATGAGGTCATATTGGCATGGAGCAGTGCCTATACTAAAATGACTGGTGTCTATAAAAAAACATAAAAACTCATGAAAAGAGGCAGACACATGAAAAGAGAAGAGACACAAAAAGAAGAAAGAAGGCAATCTACTTGCTAGGAGTGAGCCCTGAAACAGATTCTTCTCTAATGGCCTTGGCAGCATGGCCCTGCCAGCACCTCATTTTTAGCCTCCTGTTCTCCAAAACTGTGAGAAAATAAATGGCTGGTTTTCTAAGCTACCCAATTTGTGATACTTTGTTGTAACAGCACTCACCTCTGGGTTCCCTTTCCTAGCTTGCTTCCTAAATCTAGTGCTGAAAACCCTCACTCCCCCAGAACTATTCTCTTCCCACACACTCCCCAGTTCCCAAGGAGAGAGTGAACCAAAAAACTGGTCCTTTTGCTGTCAGTTTCTGTGGGTATGAACTGGAATATGTCACATATTCTTTTATGTCTAATCAAATAATATATATATAATTTATTAATTGAAATACCATCAATTATTAAATTATAAAGCAAATCCTTGAGAAACAAATTCCTATTCCCCATCTACTGTGTGCCAGAGCATGCCTATAGCAATTTGTTTCAAGAGCATTAATATATACTTGCATAAAATACACATATCTAGAAACTTCAACAAATAAGTCAAACTGCTATATTAGGAAGTTAATATCATTTTAATAATATTGTATGAGAAATATTAAGTGTGCTTACTGCACATAGATACAGGGCAAAAGTAGAAGACACTGGCCTTCATGCTACCTTCTCTAATTTCATACTTGTTTTATTTTGTTTTTCCTTTCTTTCTGGAAGACTGTAGGGCTGTGTGCTATTTTATGTCTTGCCTTCTTGAATTTTCCAATTTCACAGTGTTCTTTTAGTTTGAAGACAGTCGTAAATTACTTTTGGTCCACCAACTGAATTATCACTTTTCCCATGGGGCTGAAAAACCACTTTTCATAACTACTGTGTCTTATAGTAGCTGGATTTACAGACATTTGAACTCTTTAATATTAAAGTTTATAAAGATTAACTACAACTTTAATTTTTTCAACTAAAATCTTATAGCTCTATGTCTATAAAATCTTATGGCTATTATCAAAGTGATAGGAAATAACAAGGGTTGGCAAGAACATGTAAGAAAGAGAATTCTTATGTATTATTGGTGAGAATGTAAATTGGTGCAGCTGCACCTCAAAAATTAAAAATAGAACTATCATATAATCTTTTATTCAATTTAAGTCTGAATTTGACGATAAGGAGTTCATGATCTGAACCACAGTCAGCTCCTGGTCTTGTTTTTGTTGACTGTATAGAGCTTCTCCATCTTTGGCTGCAAAGAATATAATCAATCTGATTTCGGTGTTGACCATCTGATGATGTCCATGTGTAGAGTCTTCTCTTGTGTTGTTGGAAGAGGGTGTTTGCTATGACCAGTGCATTTTCTTGGCAAAACTCTATTAGTCTTTGCCCTGCTTCATTCCATATTCCAAAGCCAAATTTGCCTGTTACCTCAGGTGTTTCTTGACTTCCTACTTTTGCATTCCAGTCCCCTATAATGAAAAGGACATCTTTTTTGGGTGTTAGTTCTAAAAGGTCTTGTAGGCCTTCATGAGTGAGTGAAGTCGGTCAGTTGTGTCCGACTTTGCGACCCCGTGGACTGTAGCCTACCAGGCTTCTCTGTCCATGGGATTCTCTAGGCAAGAATACTGGAGTGGGTTACCATTTCCTTCTCCAGGGAATCTTCCCAACCCAGGGATCGAACCTGGGTCTCTAGCATCAGAGGCAGACGCTTTAACCTCTGAGCCACCAGGGAAGACATAGGTCTTCATAGAACCATTCAATTTCAGCTTCTTTAGTATTACTGGTTGGGGCATAGACTTGGATTACTGTGATATTGAATGGTTTGTCTTGGAAATGAACAGAGATCATTCTCCATTTCTTCTGAGGGATTCCTGCCTACAGAATTAGATATAATGGTCATCTGAGTTAAATTCACCCATTCCAGTCCATTTTAGTTCGCTGATTCCTACAATGTCAACGTTCACTCTTGCCATCTCTTGTTTGATCACTTCCAATTTGCCTTGATTCATGGACCTGACATTTTAGGTTCCTATGCAATATTGCTCTTTACTGGATTGGACCTTGCTTCTATCACCAGTCACATCCACAACTGGGTATTGTTTTTGCTTTGGCTCCATCCCTTCATTCTTTCTGGAGTTATTTCTCCACTGATCTCCAGTAACATATTAGGCACCTACTGACCTGGGGAGTTCCTCTTCCAGTATCCTATCATTTTGCCTTTTCATACTGTTCATGGGGTTCTCAAGGCAAGAATACTGAAGTGGTTTGCCATTCTCTTCTCCAGTGGACCACACTGTGCCAAACCTCTCCACCATGACCCGCCCTATTGGGTGGCCCCACAGGGCATGGCTTAATTTCATTGAGTTATACAAGGCTGTGGCCCTGATGTGATTAGACTGACTAGTTTTCTGTGATTATGATTTCAGTGTGTCTGACCTCTTGCAACATCTACCGTCTTACTTGGGTTTCTCTTACCTTGGACGTGGGGTATCTCTTCAAGGCTGTTCCAGCATAGCACAATCACTGCTTCTTACCTTGGACGAGGGGTATCTCCTCATCGCTGCACCTCCTGACTTTGAACGTGGAATAGCTCCTCTAGGCCTTCCAGCTTCTGTGCAGGCACCGCTCCTTGGACGTGGGGCTGCTCCTTCTAGCCACCACCCCTGGCCTTGGGTGGGGGTAGCTCCTCTCCGCTGCTCCTGCACTGTCACAGCCTGACACTCTCGGTTATTTCATAAATTAAAAAAAAATAATAATTTCCAAATGTTCTTTACTGGCTTGCAGGAAAACAATTGATCATTGTATATGGACATTTTATCCTACAATCTTGCTAATATTTATTAGTTCCAGAAAATGTTTTTCCTGTAGTCTTTTGGTTCAGTTCAGTTCAGTTGTTCAGTCGTGTCCAACTCATTGCAACCCCATGAACCGCAGCATGCCAGGCCTCCCTGTCATCACCAATTCCCAGAGTTTACCCAAACTCACATCCACTGAGTTGGTGATGCCAGCCAACCATCTCATCCTCTGTTGTCTCCTTCTCCTCCCATCCTCAATCTATCCCAGCATCAGGGTCTTTTCCAATGATTCAGCTCTTCACATCAGGTGGCCAAAGTATTGGAGTTTCAGCTTCAACATCAGTCCTTCCAATGAACACCCAGAACTGATCTCCCTTAGGATGGATGGGTTGAATCTCCTTGCAGTCCAAGGGATGCTCAAGAGTCGTCTCCAACATCATAGTTCAAAAGCATCAATTCTTGGGCACTCAGCTTTCCTTATAGTCCAACTCTCACATCCATACATGACTACTGGAAAAACCATAGCCTTGATTAGATGGATCTTTGTTGGTAAAGTAATATCTCTGCTTTTTAATATGCTGTCTAGGTTGGTCATAACTTTCTTTCCAAGGAGTAAGTGTCTTTTAATTTCATGGCTGCAGTCACCATCTGCAGTGATTTTGGAGCCCCCAAAAGTAAAGTCAGCCACTGTTTCCACTGTTTCCCATCTATTTGCCATGAAGTGATGGGACTGAATGCCATGATCTTAGTTTTCTGAATGTTGAGCTTTAAGCCAACTTTTTTCTCTCCTCTTTCATTTTCATCAAGAAGCTTTTAATTCTTCTTCACTGTCTGCCATAAGGGTAGTGTCATAGCACATCTGAGGTTATTGATATTTCTCCCAGCAATCTTGATTCCAGCTGGTGCTTCTTCCAGTCCAGCATTTCTCATGATGTACTCTGCATAGAAGTTAAATATGCAGGGTGACAATATACAGTCTTGACGTACTCCTTTTCCTGTTTGGAATCAGTCTGCTGTTCCATGTCCAGTTTTAACTGTTGCTTCCTGACCTGCATATAGGTTTCTCAAGAGGCAGGTCAGGTAGTCTGGTATTCCTATCTCTTTCAGAATTTCCCACAGTTTATTGTGATCCACACAGTCAAAGGCTTTGGCATAGTCAATAAAGCAGAAATAGATGTTTTTTGGAACTCTCTTGCTTTTTCCATGATCAACAGATGTTGGCAATTTGATCTCTGGTTCCTCTGCCTTTTCTAAAACCAGCTTGGACATCAGGAAGTTCATGGTTCACATATTGCTAAAGCCTGGCTTGGAGAATTTTGAGCATTACTTTACTAGCATGTGAGATGAGTGCAATTGGACGGTAGTCTGAGCATTCTTTGGCATTGCCTTTAGAGTTTTCTATATAGACAATCATGTCCTTAGCATGTAAAAACACTCTACTTCCAATCTTTACAATCAGTACATTTTCTTATCTTTTGAATTTAGGAAGTTCTTCAAGTATTTTGTTGTTAGAAGCTAAATTGTTTCCAACTCTGGGGGCCTATGGACTGCAGCATGATAACCTTCCCTGTCCTTCACTGTCCCCCAAAGTTTGCTCAAATTCAAGTCCATTGATCTAATGATGCCATTGAAGTATTTCATCTTCTGCTGCCCTCTTCTCCCTTTTCCTTCAAACATTTCCAGCATGAAGGTCTTTTCCAGTGAGTCGGCTCTTTGCATCAGGTGGCCAAAATATTGGAGGGTTAGCTTCAATATCAGTCCTATCAATGAATATTCAGGGCTGATTTCTTTTAAGATTGGCTGCTTTGATCTCCTTGCAGTCCAAGAGATTCTCAAGAGTCTTCCATTACAGTTTGAAAGCAGCAATTCTTCAGCACTCAGCCTTCCTTATGGTCCAAATCTAACATATGAACATGACTACTGGAAAAATCATAGATTTGACTGTATGGACTTTTGTCAGCAAAGTGATGTCTCTGCTTTTTAATATGCAACCTAGGTCTGTCATAACTTTTCTTACAAGGAACAAGAATTTTAGAATTTCACCTCTGCAATCACCGTCTGGTGACTTTTCAACACCATCTGTGGTTTTGCAACAACAACAACAAAAATCTGCCATTGTTACCATTTTTTCCCCCATCTATTTGCCATGAATTAATGGGGCCAGATACCATAATCATCATTTTTTGAATTCTGAGTTTTAAGTCACATTTTTACTCTTCTCTTTCATATTCATCAAGAGGTTATTTTATTCCTCTTTGATTTCTGTCATTAGAGTGATATAATCTGCATATCTGAGGTTGTTAATATTTCTCCCAGCAATCTTGATTCCACCTTGTACTTCATCCAGCCTAGCATTTCGCATGATATACACTACATAGAAGTTAAATAAGCAGAATGACTATATGTAGCCTTGAGGTACTTCTTTCCCAGTTTTGATCCAGTCCATTGTTCTTTGTCTGGTTCTGTTGCTTCTTGAACTTTCTCAGGAGGCAGGTAAGGTAATCTGGTATTCCCATCTCTTTAAGAATTTTCCACAGTTTGTTGTGATCCACACAAAGACTTTAGTGTAGTCAAGAAATAGATTTTTTTTTTCTGGAATTCTTTTTTTTTTTAATACTTTATTCTACATTACAATACTGTATTGGTTTTGCTGTACATTGACAGGAATCAGCCACAGGTGTACAGGATCTCCCAATGCCGAAGCCCCCTCCCATCTCCCACCCCATATCATCTCTCTGGATCATCCCATGCACCAGCCCCAAGCATCCTGTATCCTATATTGAACATAGACTGGTGCTTCATTTCTTATACGATAGTATACATGTTTCAATGCCATTCTCCCAAATCATCCCACCCTCTCCCTCTCCCTCAGAGGCCAAAAGTCCGTTCTATACCTCTGTGTCTCTTTTGTTGTCTCACATACAGGGTCATCATTAACTATCTTTCTAAATTCCATATATATGTGTCAGTATACTGTATTGGTGTTTTTCTTTCTGGCTTACTTCACTCTGTATAATCGGTTCCAGTTTCATCCATCTCATTAGAACTGATTCAAATTTATTCTTTTTAAGGGTTGAGTAATATTCCACTACTATTCAATATAGTTCTGGAAGTTTTGGCCACAGCAATCAGAGCAGAAAAAGAAATAAAAGGAATCCAAATTGGAAAAGAAGAAGTAAAACTCTCACTGTTTGCAGATGACATGATCCTCTGCATAGAAAATCCTAAAGACTCCACCAGAAAACTACTAGAGCTAATCAATGAATATAGTAAAGTTGCAGGATATAAAATCAACACTCAGAAATCCCTTGCATTTCTATACACTAATAATGAGAAAGTA
Organism: Nanger dama; assembly: GCA_917880005.1. Classification (NCBI taxonomy): domain Eukaryota; kingdom Metazoa; phylum Chordata; class Mammalia; order Artiodactyla; family Bovidae; genus Nanger; species Nanger dama. Next base: position 18,255,403 of record CAKJTW010000025.1, on the reverse strand, counting down.
GAAAAAGAAGTTAAGGAAACAATTCCATTCACCATTGCAACGAAAAGAATAAAATACTTAGGAATATACCTACCTAAAGAAACTAAAGACCTATATATCGAAAACTATAAAACACTGATGAAAGAAATCAAAGAGGACACTAATAGATGGAGAAATATATCATGTTCATGGATCGGAAGAGTCAATATAGTGAAAATGAGTGTACTACCCAAAGCAATCTACAGATTCAATGCAATCCCTGTCAAGCTACCAGCAGTATTTTTTCTGGAATTCTATTGCTTTAAAAATGATCCAGTGGATGCTAGCAATTTGATCACTGGTTCCCCTGCTTTTTCTAAATCCAGCTTGTATATCTGGAAGTTCTCAGTTCACATATTGTTGAAGCCTAGTTTGAAAGATTTTGAGCATTTTCTTGTTAGGGTGTGAGATGAGAACCATTGAACAGTAGTTTGAACATTCTTTTTCATTGCCCTTCTTTCGGATTAGAATGAAAACTGACCTTTTCCAGTCCTGTAACCATTGCTGAGTTTTCCAAATTTGCTGATATATTGAGTGCAGCACTTTAACATCATTAGCAGCAGCATCTTTTAAGATTTTAAATAGCTCAACTGGAATTCCATCCCTTCCACCTGCTTCTTTTGTAGTAATGTTTTCTAAGGCCCACTTGACTTCACATTACAGAATGCCTGGCTATAGTTGAGTGACTACACCATCTTGGTTATCTAATTCATTGACTTTTTTTTTTTCTTTTTACAGTTCTTCTGTGTATCCCTGTCATCTTTTGTTAATCTCTTACGCTTCTGTTAGGTCCTTGCTGCTTCTGTCCTTTATTGCACCTATCATTGCATGAAATGTTCCCTTGGCATCTAATTTTCTTGAAGAGACCACTAGTCTTTCCACTTGATTTTCTTCTATTTTTCTGCATTGTTCACTTAAAGTTTTTTTCTCTCCTGGTTATTCTTTGGTTTTCTACAGTGCAAACATAATATACCCAAGTTTGGGGTTTTGGTGTTATTTTTGGTTGTTTAAGTTTTCTTTGAGCATCTCAGATTTGGATTTGTTGTCCATTATTAACTTTAGAAAGTCCTTGGCCATTATCATTTTACTATTTCTTCTGTTCTTCTTTCTCTTTCTTCTCATTTACTTATTCCAGTTATATGCATGTTAAACCTTTTAGATATTTTCCCACAGTTCTTAGCTGTTAGTTCTGTTTTTGTTTTTGTTTTTGTTTTGTTTTGTTTTGTTTTTGTTTTTTCTTCCTCTTTGCATTTCTGACTGGGGGCTCTCTATTGCTCAGTTTTTAAACTCATAGATTTTTTTCCCCCAATTTCTCTTATAATATTTATTTCTAGCATTTCTTTACATTTCTTTTAGAGATTCTCTGCATTTACTACCTATCTTTTCATTTTTTTTTCCTCACTGGAGACCTTAAAATACTACTCTCAATGTTTAAAATTCCATTTCTGATAATGTGAACACATCAGTTTGTGAGTCTGGTTTCAGTGACCAGAAGAAAGGATCTTTCTGATGCCTTTACTCCAAAAATCCAGAGTATATAGGATTCCTGCTAGGTATAGCGGAAATCCCTAAGAATAAGCCTGCCACTGCCAGAGTTTGTGACACTCAAGCTAGCCCAGTCTCTGCCTCCAACAGTCATCAGAATTATCAAGTAAGTGGTCCTACTTTTTTTTGGCTCAATGGCTTCTGCTCCAATAAGCAGGCCTCAGCAGTGATTTTCTATATTCACTCATCTCTCTATATGTTGGGGTAAGAGATTTCCCTACAAACTCAATTTTCATGAGAGTCTAAGGAAAATAATTGATTTTCAATTTGTGTAACTCTTTTACTTGGAAGGATGTAGTGATAACTTCCAATTTCTTTAAAGAGAGTTAACCTAATAATTCTTTTTAAAAAGCAACTTTAAAATGTATTGCATTTAATGAAATAGCCCTACAGAGGCACATTGAAATGAGTTCTGGAGATCTAGTTCCTAATACAACATGCTATCTTTAGAAGGCAGTAATGACTAATTTACCTCAATTCCAAAATTCATTATTGTATAAATGTTATATCCTTATAGAAGAATGGATGGCTTTGTTATTTAAAATTTGATTGAATTATAGTGAATTAAATCAAAATTAAATATTCACTCATTGCTTTACTTGTGCATATTTCTGAGTTATTCAGCACAAAAAGGGAGAGATTATAGTATTCCATTATATGATTCTTCAAAGGTTCTTGTATCAATTTTTCCTTGAGAAATTTAATACTACTTCTTTCCAAATGGCTGATTATTTAACCAGAGGCAAGGAATATATAAACAGTCTAACACTTAGAATTAGAAATTGGTATAGAATTAGAAATAGCATGGGCAGTAATTTTGAAAAATAAAGTCTTAGCTTGTTAGTCTCAGTATTCTCATTGGCACCAAGGAATTTCTATAAACTGTGAATCTCATCACCTAGGTTCATCGTAACAGCACTTCAGAACTATGCTTCATTATTGTTCAGGCAGCACAAAGATCAAAGGAAGAGTAGCCACCTTTATTTTAAAGACTGTTTTAAATTAAATTGTCCAAACTTCATATCTGTACATGTCCAGTTTTTCTAATTAACATGACTATTCCTTTCTCCAGGGAACATTTCAGTAACACTGCCTGAATACATTTTTCACACTCTACATTTTAAAAATTCAGCTTATGCTGACAATCTAGTTTTACATTAATCTCAGTAAAGACATCTTTCTACATACCTCTATAAGAACACTAAATCTCTATAGCTTTCTTGTACTTTGCTTGGACATTTCCTTTTTCACCTATTATAAGGTCCAGATTCTGACCTAGGAGAGACAACAGAGAATATACTACAGGATCTATTAAGGAATGGAACTTCTGCCTTGGACCTCTGTTCTTTTACCTTCATTAGCTAATGATTATTTTAATTCTATCCATAGGCAGTAAGACAACACCAGGGTATATGCAAATATATTTGCTCTTCCCTCCATGGCATTTCAGTTTTATATTTTTATTAAGAAAATATCAATTATACATTGGAAAAATATCTGCCTCTATAGTAATCAGACCAGTGAGCAGTCAAGGTGTATATCGGTGACCAGGCAACATTAAACAGGTCAGACTTTAGAATTAAAATCTTAAGCAGAGTAGAACAAGGAACATGATAGGTAGAATTCAAAGATGGCTACCAAGATTCCCCACCCTCTATATACACGTATCTCTTTCCAGTTACTCAGATCAGTTCAGTTGCTCAGTCGTGTCTGACTCTTTGCAACCCCATGAATCACTCATGCCAGGCCTCCCTGTCCATCACCAACTCCCGGAGTTTACTCAGATATGTCTATCGAGTCCGTGGTGCCATCCAGCCATCTCATCATTGGTCCCCTTTTCCCCTTGCCCCCAATCCCTCCCAGGATCAGAGTCTTTTCCAGTCAGTCAACTCTTCACATGAGGTGGCCAAAGCACTGGAGTTGCAGCTTTAGCATCATTCCCTTCAAAGAAATCCCAGGGCTGATCTCCTTCAGAATGAACTGGTTGGATCTCCTTGTGGTCCAAGGGACTCTCAAGAGTCTTCTCCAACACCACAGTTCAAAAGCATCAATTCTTTGGCACTTAGCCTTCTTCACAGTCCAATTCTCAAATCCATACATGACGACTGGAAAAACCATAGCCTTGACTAGATGGACCTTAGTCGGCAAGTAATGTCTTTGCTTTGAATATACTATCTAGGTTGGTCTTCCAAGGACTAAGCATCTTTTAATTTCATGGCTGCAGTCACCATCTGCAGTGATTTTTGGAGCCCCCCAAAATAAAGTCTGACACTGTTTCCACTGTTTCCCCATCTATTTCCCATAAAGTGATGGGACCGGATGCCATGATCTTCATTTTCTGAATGTTGAGCTTTAAGCCAACTTTTTGACTCTCCTCTTTCACATTCATCAAGAGGCTTTTAGTTCCTCTTCACTTTCTGCCATAAGCATGACGTCATCTGCATATTTGAGTTATTGATATTTCTCCCAACAATCTTGATTCCAGCTTGTGTTTCTTCCAGTCCAGCATTTCCCATGATGTACTCCGCATAGAAGTTAAATAAGCAGGGTGACCATATACAGCCTTGACATACTCCTTTTCCTATTTGGAAACAGTGTGTTGTCCCATGTCCAGTTCTAACTGTTGCTTCCTGACCAGCATACAGATTTTTCAAGAGGCAGGTCAGGTGGTCTGGTATTCCCATCTCTTGAAGAATTTTCCACAGTTTATTGTGATCCACATAGTCAAAGGCTTTGGCATAGTCAATAAAGCAGAAATAGATGTTTTACTGGAACTCTCTTGCTTTTTTCCATGATCCAGTGGATGTTGGCAATTTGATCTCTGGTTCCTCTACCTTTTCTAAAACCAGCTTGGACATCTGGAAGTTCACGGTTCACGTATTGCTGAAGCCTGGCTTGGAGAATTTTGAGCATTACTTTACTAGCATGTGAGATGAGTGCAATTGTGTGGTAGTCTGAGGATTCTTTGGCATTGCCTTTCTTTGGGATTGGAATGAAAACTAACCTTTTCCAGTCCTGTGGCCACTGCTGAGTTTTCCAAATTTGCTGGCATATTGAGTGTAACACTTTCACAGCATCATCTTTCAGGATTTGAAATAGCTCCACTGGAATTCTATCACCTCCACTAGCTTTGTTCACAGTGATGCTTTCTAAGGTCCACTTGACTTCACATTCCAGAATGTCTGGCTCTAGATGAGTGATCACACCATCATGATTATCCAGGTCATGAAGATCTTTTTATACAGTTCTGTGTATTCTTGTCACCTCTTCTTAATATCTTCTGCTTCTGCTAGGTCCATACCATTTCTGTCCTTTATCGAGCCCATCTTTGCATGAAATGTTCCCTTAGTATCTCTGATTTTCTTGAAGAGATGTCTAGTCTTTCCCATTCTGATGTTTTCCTCTATTTCTTTGCATTGATCGCTGAAGAGGGTTTTCTTATCTCTTCTTGCTATTCTTTGGACCTCTGATTTCAGATGCTTATGTCTTTCCATTTCTCCTTTGCTTTTCACTTCTATTCTTTTCACAGCTATTTGTAAGGCCTCCCCAGACAGCCATTTTGCTTTTTGCATTTCTTTTCCATGGGGATGGTCTTGATCCCTGTGTTCCATACAATATTACAAACCTTATCCATAGTTCATCAGGCACTCTATGTATCAGATCTAGGCCCTTAAATCTATTTCCTCACTTCCACTGTATAATCATAAGGGATTTGATTTAGGTCATACCTGAATGGTCTAGCGGTTTTCCCTACTTTCTTCAATTTCAGTCTGAATTTTGAAATAAGGAGTTCATGGTCTGAGCCACAGTCAGCTCCTGGTCTTGTTTTTGTTGACTGTATAGAGCTTCTCCATCTTTGGCTGCAAAGAATATAATCAATCTGATTTCATTGTTGACCATGTGTAGAGTCTTCTCTTGTGTTATTGGAAGAGGGTGTTTGCTATGACCAGTGCATTTTCTTGGCAAAACTCTATTAGTTTTTGCCCTGCTTCATTCTGCATTCCAAGGCCAAATTTGCTTGTTACTCCAGGTGTTTCTTGACTTCCTACTTTTGCATTCCAGTCCCCTATAATGAAAAGGACATCTTTTTTAGATGTTAGTTCTAAAAGGTCTTGTAGGTCTTCATAGAACCATTCAATTTCAGCTTCTTCAGCATTACTGGCTGGAGCATAGACTTGGATAACTGTGATATTGAATGGTTTGCCTTGGAGATGAACAGAGATCATTCTGTCATTTTTGAGATTGCATCCAAGTACTGCATTTCAGACTCTTTTGTTGACTCTGATGGCTACTCCATTTCTTCTGAGGGATTCCTGCCCACAGTAGTAGATATAGTGGTCATCTGAGTTAAATTCACCTATTCCAGTCCATTTTAGTTCGCTGATTCCTAGAATGTCGACGTTCACTCTTGCCATATCCTATTTGACCACTTCCAGTTTGCCTTGATTCATGGACCTGACATTTCAGATTCCTATGCAATATTGCTCTTTACAACATCAGACCTTGCTTCTATCACCAGTCACATCCACAGCTGGGTATTGTTTTTACTTGGCTCCATCCCTTCATTCTTTCTAGAGTTATTTCTCCACTGATTTCTAGTAGCTCCTCTACTCAGTAAAACACCAATCTTATTTCTGCTATGATGGGGTTTTTCAGATGTTATTAATGTCCCAAATCAGATTTAAGAAAGGGAATGGGCCTCAATTTACCTGAACTAATCAGTGAACACTTAAAATGGACTATGATTTTCCTGAACAAAAATATTCAGAGCATGAGAGGAATTTGACCCAAGAAAGATTTACAATTATTACTTTGAAGATGGAGATGCCAACTGGAAATGAACATTGGTGATGTTGAGGAGCTAAAAGCAGCTTCTAGCTGATAACCTGTAAAGAAACAGAAACCTCAGTCCTACAACTGCATGGACCTGAATTCCACTAACAACTTGAATCAACTTGAAAGTGAATTCTTCCTAGAGCTTCCAGATGACAACTAGGCCTGGCTGACATTTGATATCAACCTTTGAGACTATGAATAGAGAATCCTATTACACCATTTTCAGAGTTTTTACCTAGGAACAATGAGATAATAAATACATGCTTTAATATGCTGAATTCATGATAATCTGTTAAACATCATTAGTAAACTAATACAGAAGAGAAATTGTTAAAATCAAACCCTGGAGATTTTTCTTTCTAGCTTTGTGATATTGGTCATTACTGTCTGCACTTTTGTTTCTTTAACTGTAAAATACATACAAAATATCTTTTCTTATATGGTTTTCGAGGGGATAAAAGAAGTTGCAAATCCCATTTTACAGTGATGATTCAGATAAACTTGACTCACAGAGTGTTTTGTTAGACTTCATTCCTGTGCAAGAAGCAGGAGCCCTTTCAACATAGCATGCATAAAAAGAAATCTTTCTATTTTGTGAGGCTAGAGACTCCTGAAAAAGAAAGTAAAAAAAGTAAAGTCTGGTCTGGCAGTAGCTAGAAACTCATAAAGCAATTCCATTCTTTGTATAACTTTCTTGGATAAATTTTAATCTTTCCTTTTCATTTCCCAGGTTTATTAAGATATAATTGATATATAGTTTGTAAGTTTAAGTTATATAACATGCTAATTTGATACATGTATATATTGCAAAGTAATTATGAAAATAAGGGTTTCCCAGGTGGTGCTAGTGGTAAAGAACCCGCCTGCCAATGCAGGTAGATGTAAGAGACACAGATTCGATCCCTGGGTTGGAAAGATCCCCTGGAGAAGGAAATGGCAACCCACTCCATTATTCTTGCCTGGAGAACCCCCATGGACAGAGGAGCCTGGCAGGCTACAGTCCATAGGGTTGCAAACAGTTGGACATGACTGAAGTGACTTAGAACATAAAAACATTCAGCATCTCACATAATTATAGTTTTTGTGTATGTGGTGAGAACATTTAAGATTTACTCTTTTAAGAACATCCAATTATAATTCAATATTGTTAACTATATTCGTCATGTTATACATTAGATTTCCAGATCTTATTCATCTTATTGGAAGTCCAATAACCAATTTCTTCTGATTTCTGCCCACCGTGGGGCCTTGGTAACCACCACTCTACCTTCTATTGCTATGATTTCAGTTTTTCATACATGTGTAAGCAAGATCATAAGGTATTTTTCTCTGAGTTTTTCACTTAGCACAATGCCCCCAAGGTCCACTTATACTGTTTCAAATGTCAGGAATTTTTTATTTTATGGCTGAATAATTCAATTGTATATGTTCCACATTTTTTATTTGTTCATCCATTGATGAACATTTAAATTGTTTGATTTCTAATTTTCTATACATGTTTCTTGCTCAAAATTTTTGCATTTCCTGTGGCTCTAACTCGACCTAAAGTTGCATTCATGTGTTTCCTACATCATACATCAGATGGGCTACATCATACATCAGATGGGCTGATATGGTATCAGTATCTCTTAAATTGTTATTAAGAAAATAAATCAGATTTTCTCAGCCCAGCCTATGCTTTAATTCACCGTGATCCAATCAGTTGTAGCATTGAGGTGAATACTGTCACATTACCTGAAGCTAAGGAGCAGCAGCTGTGCTTTGCTGGAGCAGGCATGAAGAGATACACTACATCCAAGGTAAGAGAAACCTAATTAAGACAGTAGATGTTGCAAGAGAGAATCAGAGGGCAGACAGACTGAAACCACAATGCCAGAAAACTAGCCAAATTGATCACACGGACCACAGCTTTGTCTAACTCAATGAAAGAAACTAAGCAATGCCTTGTGGGGCCACCCAAGATGGACAGGTCATGGTGGAGACGTCTGATAGAATGTTGTCCACTGGAGAAGGGAATGGCAAACCACTCCAATATTCTTGCCTTGAGAACCCCATGAGCAGTATGAAAATGCAAAATGATAGGAAACTTAAAGATGAACTCCCCAGGTCGGTAGGTGCCCAGTATGCTACTGGAGATCAGTGGAAAAATAACTCCAGAAAGAATGAAGGGGTGAAGCCAAAGCAAAAACAATACCTAGTTGTGGATGTGACTGGTGATAGAAGCAAGGTCTGATCCAGTAAAGAGCAATATTGCATCAGTTCAGTTCAGTTCAGTAGCTCAGTCTTGTCCCAGTCTCTGCGACCCCATGAATCACAGCACGCTAGGGCCTCCCTGCCCATCACCTGGAATGTTAGGTCCATAAATCAAGGCAAATTGGAAGTGGTCAAACAGGAGATGGCAAGAGTGAACGTCGACATTCTAGGAATCAGCAAACTAAAATGGACTGGAATGGGTGAATTTAACTCACAAGACAATTATGTCTATGACTGAAGGCAAGAATCCCTTAGAAGAAATGGAGTAGCCATCATAGTCAACAAAAGAGTCCAAAATGCAGTACTTGGATACAGTCTCAAAAACGACAGAGATCTCTGTTTGTTTCCAAGGCAAACTATTCAATATCATGGTAATCCAAGTCTATGCCCTGACCAGTAATGGTGAAGAAGCTGAAGTTGAACAGCTCTATGAAGACCTACAAGACCTTTTAAAACTAACACCCAAAAAAGATGTCCTTTTCATTATAGAGGACTGGAATGCAACAGTAGAGTGTCAAGAAACACCTGGAGTAACAGGCAATTTTGGCCTTGGACTACAGAACAAAGCAGGCCAAAGGCTAATAGAGTTTTGCCAAGAGCATGCACTGATCATAGAAAACACTCTCTTCCAACAACAGAAGAGAACTCTACATATGGACATCATCATATGGCCAACACTGAAAACAGATTGATTACATTCTTTGTAGCCAAAGATGGAGAAACTCTATACAGTCAGCAAAAACAAGACTGGGAGCTGACTGTGTTTCAGATCATGAACTCCTTACTGTCAAATTCAGACTTAAATTGAAGAAAGTGGGGGAAACCACTAGCCCTTTCAGGTATGACTTAAATCAAATACCTTATAATTATACAGTGGAAGTGAGAAATAGATTTAAGGGACTAGATCTGATAGACAGAGTACCTGATGAACTATGGACAGAGGTTCATGACATTGTACAAGAGACAGGGATCAACATCATCCCCAAGAAAAAGAAATGCTAAAAAGAAAAACGGTTGTCTGAGGAGGCCTTACAAATAGCTGTGAAAAGAAGGGAAGTGAAAAGCAAGAGAAAATGAAAGATATACTTATTTGAATGCAGGTTTCCAAAGAAGAGCAAAAGAGATAAGAAAGCCTTCCTCAGCGATCAATGCAAAGAAATAGAGGAAAACAATAGAAAGGAAAACAAGAGATCTCTTCAAGAAAATTAGAGATACCAAGGGAATATTTCATGCAAAGATAGGCTCAACAAAGGACAGAAATGGTATGGACCTAACAGAAGCAGAAGATATTAGGAAGAGGTGGCTAGAATACACAGAAGAACTTTACAAAAAAATCTTCATGACCCCTTTAATCACAATGGTGTGATCACTCATGAAGCGCCAGACATCCGGGAATGTGAAGTCAAGTGGACCTTAGGAAGCATTGCTATGAACAAAGCTAGTGGAAGTGCTGGAATTCCAGTTGAGCTATTTCAAATCCTGAAAGACGATGCTGTGAAAGTGTTACACTCAATATGCCAGCAAATTTGGAAAACTCAGCAGTGGCCACAGGAAAAGGTGACCACTAGAAAAGGTCACTTTTCATGCCATTCTCTAAGAAAGGCAATGCCAAAGAAAGCTCAAACTACCACACTCTTGCACGCATCTCACACGCTAGTAAAGTAATGCTCAAAATTATACAAGCCAGGCTTCAAAAATGCATGAACTGTGACCTTTCAGATGTTCAAGTTGAATCAGAGATCAAATTTCCAACATCCACTGGATCATTGATAAAGCCAGAGAGTCTAAGAAAAACATCTATTTCTCCTTTATTGACTATGCCAAAGCCTTTGACTGTGTGGATCACAATAAATTGTGAAAAATTCTGAAAGAGATGGAAATAGCAAACCACCTGACCTGTCTCTTGAGAAACCTGTATGCAGGTCAGGAAGCAACAGTTAGAACTGGACATGAAACAACAAACTGGTTCCAAACAGGAAAAAGAGTACATCAAGGCTGTATATTATCACCCTGCTTATTTAAGTTATATGCACAGCACATAATGAGAAACGCTGGACTGGAAGAAGCACAAGCTAGAAACAAGATTTCTGGAGAAATATCAATAACCTCAGATACACAGATGACACCACCCTTATGGCAGAAAGTGAAGAAGAACTAAAAAGCCTCTTGATGAAAGTGAAAGAGGAGAGTGAAAAAAGTTGTCCGAAAGCTCAACATTCAGAAAACGAAGATCATGGCATCCCGTCCTATCACTTCATGGCAAATAGATGGGGAAACAGTGGAAACAGTGGTAGACTTTACTTTGGGGGCTCCAAAGTCACTTAAGATGGTGATTGCAGCTCTGAAATTAAAAGACGCTTACTCCTTGGAAGAAAAGTTATGGCAATCTGGATAGCATACTAAAAGCAGAGACATTACTTTGTCAAGAAAGGTCCATCTAGGCAAGGCTATAGTTTTTCCAGTAGTCATGTATGGATGTGAAAGTTGGACTATAAGAAACTTTAGCTCAGAAGAATGATGCTTTTGAACTGCGGTGTTGGAGATAACTCTTGAGAGTCCCTTGGACTGAAAGGAGATCAAACCAGTCAATTCTAAAGGAGATCAATCCTGGGTGTTCATTGGAAGGACTGATGTTGAAGTTGAAACTCCAATACTTTGGCCATCTGATTCGAATAGCTGACTCATTTGAAAAGCCCCTGATGCTGGGAAAATTGAGGGTGGAAGTAGAAGAGAGCTGAAGGAGAAGCGGACAACAGAGGATTAGATGGTTGGATGGCATCACCGACTCAAAGGACATGAGTTGGGGTGAACTCCAGGAGTTGGTGATGGATAGGGAGGCCTGCTGTCCTGTGGTTCATGGGGTCGCAAATAGCTGGACACTGACTGAGAGACTGAACTTAACTGAACTGACCCCTGAAGCTATCCCTTTCAGACCATGAGGAGTTGGAACTCCAAGAGCTGGTATAGATTACAGAAGACAATGATGGTCATCTTATTGTATAGAAGGACTGAGAGCTTCTAAAAAGTGGTACTGAGTAATTTACAATTCTAAAAACAAAAACAATTTAAAAGTGTGATTTTCTGTAAAAATCATACAAAAGAGGATATTGTATACTGCTTCAGAATTTTAGGTAGAGATCCAAAACTGAGATTAACAAACTCCAGTTTCTCCCATGTGCTAGACAAAGGTACCAGAAAGTTAAACAGTATATTTTACCGGTTTACCTAGGAAATTCTCAAAATGGTCCTTAGACCATGACTCCATCACCATCATTATTTTGTGAAAAGAGAAAAAAGAAAGAAAGAAACTATGTAAAGAAAATGTTTTGAAGCAGGTTAAGTAGGAGAGCCATATATTGTCATCCTATGGAAGATGGTTGGTACCTCCCTGTCCAAGATATGGAAAAGACAGGAAAACAACTAGTATAGAATATCATTCCCTGGAAGGAGAGATGAGTAGCCCAGGCCTTGAACAGAAAACTACTTATTCAGAATAGTGGCTGATCAATACCGTGGAATTCTTTATCATTGTTGTCACTTTGTTTGTCTTTTGAAATGGAGGATAAGGAAGAGAATCACAGAAATATCACATCAGAAGAACAGAGCCTGAACTGTCAGAGTTTTGACGTGGAAAGAATGGATGAGTGAATGTCCCACAAGCCAAGCAAAAAAGAAATAAAATTGAAAATGAACCATTTGTCAATGCTCTGTCCTCACAGAGGAAGAAAATATGGATTAAAAACAGTTCATGAAAGGTTATTCCAGGAATATTAACAAATGAAGCAATGGGCATGGAGGTAAAAGGAGTTCTAGTGAAATTTCCTGAAGAACAGTTTTCCTTCCTATCTATGGGGGATTAGGTCCAGGGCCCCTCTGAATACCAAACTTCCTGTTGCTCAAGTCCTTTATCTAAAGTGGTTTCCTGTTTACTGATAATCTAAGCACATCTTCCTGTATACTTTAAATCATCTCTAGATTACTTATAATACCTAAGACAATGTAAATGCTATGTGACTAGTTGCCAGCATACAACAAATTCAAGTTTTGCTTTAAGAAATTTTCCAGATTTAAAGCAAACAAACAATTTTTTGATCTGTGGTTGGTTCAATCCAAAGATGCAGAACTTGCCTATATGGAAGGATGACCATACTTAGGTAACTATTTAGAATTTGAATACCTATTTCTGAAAACACATTGATACACAGACTTTAACAGTGGAAGCAAGTGATGCACCTTGGGTCTCTGTCAGGTAAGTATCCATTCCATTTACCTGAGCTAAAGAAGACAGGGCTTCCCTAGCTGCTCAGAGGGTAAAGAGTCTGACTGCAATGCAAGAGACCTAGGTTCTATCCCCCGGTTCGGGAAGATTCCCCTGGAGAAGGAAATGGTAACCCACTCCAGTACTCTTGCCTGGAAAATTCCATGGATGACAGAGCCTGGTAGGAATACAGACCATGGGATCACAAAGAGTCTCACATGACTGAGCAACTTCACTTCAAAGTAGCCAAAACCAAAAGTAATAGTGTATGAGGAGGAGGGGGAAAGATCCAAGGAAGAAAAGAGCAGACATACTGTCTTCCTTCAGTGCAGATTTCTTGGATCACAGCTTGTGTCTGAGTAAGAATGCAAAAGAATGGTGAAGGAGAAAATGAGATTTTGAAACTGGCTTAGAGAGAAGCATACATTTTAATACCTGTAAAATAACTGGAAAGAAGGGAGGCATAAAAGAGTATGTTTGAAGGCAGTAATTAAGAATAAAATAAAACTGTCATGTTAGTACCCCACCAAATTTAGACTGTGAAATATACCATTTTTTAACAGAATAATAATTTTGAAAACCAAAAGTTTATGCAAAATTGTAAGTTAAAAATATAAAAAATTAAAACATATAAATCCAATAAAATGAATAATCATATAAGATTAAAATGGGAAAGGACTTTGTATAATGATGACTAAAAATAAGCCATATAGTTCTGACTAGACAGCACTTAAATATTAAATATATATTTCTATACTTAGTTATATATAATATTTTAAACTATTATTAAAAGTTCAGTAGACATTCACAGATTTCTACTTTTTGTTTCACTGTGTCAGTCAGCTTACTAATTTCAACAATGTCATTCTGGAAAAAAATCCTTATATAAATGTTAGAAGTACTTAGTTTGTATTCTCTAATTTCTTAGGTATTTGGATTAAAAAGAAAAAAAGATGTATGTTATTTACCTGTCACATACATATACCACACATATTTGACTGCACTCATTTAGATTACCTGAAAATGCTTATCTATGCACTTTCATCAACATATATACAAATTTCACCACTCTTGCCTGAATCATTGGCATCAATCAAATACCTGTGTTACTTTGAACTAGTTGGCTTGAAGTGTCTCTTCTCCCTCTCAGATTCTAGGAGTTGCCACATGCAATTTTTTAGTTTTCTGCTTGTTTATTTATGTTCTTAGTCCTGTTGATGTAATGAAATTTATTAACATCTTCCTAACTTTTTACCTCCTGGGATAAATATGCTTGGTCATTATAAGCAATTAAAAAAAATCTATTTACTTGATTTCTCAGAATTTTATTTTTAATTTAGTTTCTCCCCAAATCCACCTCACCAAGAGACAGAAATAGATAAAGAGCAAAAGAAGAGAAAGAAAACTGATCCAGATTTATGCCCCAGGGGTTGACTGATGTTTGAAATTTAATGTAAATTTAGTGTGACTGTGCATTTTTCTGGGAAGAATACATATTTTTCATATAGTTTTCAAAAAATATATGAAAAGATTAAGAATCTGTAATCCATATTTTTTGTCCTTTGTGATATGTAAGTCAGATTTTGTGACAATTTCATAAAATAAATTGCTTAGAAATTTAAAACATTATTGGTAAATTTTGCCAATTACTTTTGAATTGATAATCATACCAATAATTTTTAAAATATTTTTTGAACTATCACCACTAGCCAGTAGTTGGAATTTATATAAAGATAAAGAACAAGGTTTTTGATAGGTGAATTATTTGATAGTTTTTAAAATTTTTTAAAATGTATTTCCTATTAAGTAAAAACATTTTTCCATATCATGTTTTCCTCTTTTAAATAGTGCATGTCCTCTGGCTATTTTTCTTAGACAGTTTGACAGTCTGAACCAATGACTTAAATATAAAATTATAAAGTGTTCTGATTGGGAGAATTTGTGATCATTCGTCATGATCCAAAAATCAAGACTCTCTAATACAGACCCAGTTCTCTCTCCACCTCTGCACTGCTCACCATGGTCATGCTAAAAGAAAAAAAAAGCAGAGCCATTGCCCTAGGGATACAAAACCCATCAGAAAAAAACAGGTACAGCCACTGCAGAGCATACTACATAGCACACTCAATAAATATATGTTGAATGAATGATACATTTCTGAGCAACAGTTTGTCCATCAATTCACATAAACCTCCAGCCTAACTATTCAGAAAATATCTACTTCTCTGTGTTCTCATACTACTTGTTCACATTTTTAAATTATATTATGCTTCCTTTGTAGCTCAACTGTAAAAAAATTTGCCTGCAATGCGGAGACCTGGGTTTAATCCCTAGGTGAGGAAGATCCTCAGAGAAGGAAATGGCAATCCACTCCAATATTCTTGCCTGAAGAATCCCATGTCAGACAGAGGAGCATGGCAGGCTACAGTCCATGGGGTTGCAAGAGTTGGACACAACTCAGTGACTAAACTCCATAATTTAATTTTATTGCATTTATTCCATTCCCTGGTGGCTCAGAGGTTAAAGCGTCTGCCTCCAATGCGGGAGACCCGGGTTTGATCCCTGGGTCGGGAAGATCCCCTGGAGAAGGAAATGGTAACCCACTCCAGTATTCTTGCCTGGAGAATCCCATGGACGGAGGAGCCTGGTAGTCCATGGGGTCGCAAAGAGTCGGACACGACTGAGCGACTTCACTCACTCTCTCACATTACACTTGAGACCCAGGTTCGATCCCTGGGTCAGGAAGATCCCCTGGAGAAGGAAATGGCAATCCACTCCAGTATTCTTGCCTGGAGAATCCCATGGACAGAGAAGCCTAGTAGGTTACAGTTCACGGGGTCGCAAAGAGTCAGACATGACTGAGTGACTTCACCTCACCTTATTCACTCAATATTTTACCCACATGGATATATTATAAAGTTTCTAGCTGTGATAGCCTCATAATACTCAAAAAGTCATTCAAATTTCAGGTTGCAATTCACCTATCTTTTAAATAATGTGAACTATCCATTCATATACTAAATTTCTCAAACTATTACGCCTATTTTATCATGCATAAGCACTCAACTCTTTCAGGACAAGAGACCAACTAAATCTATATGATAATAGCCATAATAACACTGTAGAAAACATGTCATAGAATTAAATTTAAGAAGTAAGTTCAATTAGTGGGATAGCTGGTGAAATCTCATTATATTCAGTGTTACTCCACTAAGAAAAGCTTCATGTTTCAATCATCTGTAAGATAATTATTAGCTTCTTGAAATTTTATATTATGATATTTAGTTTACAAGGACATGCTGAGGTACTTCAGTAATGGACACATTTGTAAAAATTACAAACCAATAAAAAGGAATATAGATGCTTATCTCAAACTCATTCCAGCAGATACTACTTTTCCATTTGTTAACTCTAAATAAAATGACTCTAAAGTTGATTTTCCTGAGAATTCAAAGGTGACAATATGCCAATATAAATGTAGAGAGCATTTGTGGTATCATGTACTGTAGTGGGTTAAATCGCACCCCTCCACCCCTGCCCCAAAGAGATATGTTCAAGTCCTAATCCCTGGTACATGGAAGTGTGACCTTATTTGAAAACACAGTTTTTGCAGAGGTAAAGATAGTAACAAGCTAGATTAGGGCAGAAGCCAAGTCCAATGACTAGTGTTTCTACAATAGAAAAGAAAGGGAGATTTGGACCCAGAGACACAGAGGAAAGAGATGACAGACAGGACTGAGGCAGTTATAAGCTAAAAAATGAGGAAGATTGTCAGCAACCATCTGAAGCTAGGAAGAGGACAAGAATAACTTTCCCTTGAAACTCCAGCAGTTCTATAGCATTGCCAACGATTTAATTTTGAATTTGTAACCTCTAGAACTGTGAAAAAAATAACTGATTTTTTTAAGCCATCAGTTTATGGTCATTTTTACAACAGCCCTAGAAAACTAATATGAGTACCAATCATACTAATACATGTAAAATGTTTGTTTATGTGCTGTGTACACAAACATAAATATTTACAAATAGGAAAAATGAAATAGTTTCACAAAAGTCAGGTATACATTCAAAAATGTCAAATGGAAGTATAAAACATCAGAGAAAAAAAAGGGTAGAGAGATATCTTTCTAATATAATGAATATTGTTATTTTAACAAACAATATTTGAGCATTAATGTAGGCTCTATATTATGACAGCTACAGAGGGTACAAGAGCTCTGCTCTAGAGGTAGACACAGGTAGGTAGAATAAGTACAGTTTTGTTTGTTTGTTTGTTTTCTAAATGAACTGATTGAGGTTTATACTAAATCTTATAGGAACACCAGGATTGATCACTTATGTGAAATGAGAGCAGGTAAAATCAAGAAAGACTTACTGGTGATGGGGACAGAGGAGTAGTAACTTTTGAACCACACTGTACATAAATTGGAGAAGGAAATGGCAAGCCACTCCGGTGTTCTTGCCTGGAGAATCCCAGGGACAGGGGGAGCCTGGTGGGCTGCCGTCTCTGGGGTCACACAGAGTAGGACACAACTGAAGTGACTTAGCAGCAGCAGCAGCAGCAGTACACAAATTAGCTGGAAAATCCTGTGCATGGAAAGCGGGGATAAGAAGACAGACCATATTATAAATTGTAGGGACATCCTGCTAAACCAAAAGCCAAGAACAATTAGTCAAGAACATCAATGAGATATGAACAGAGAAATAAAATTACGTGTAGGAAGAGAGAGGAGATAAGGATGGAGAAGTAACATAAAAAAGAATATAAGGTTATAAATCAACCTATTCGTTAACAAGAACAATGGATTTGTTGCACAGTGGGCTTATGGTTTGCTTTGATTTTCTCTATGTGCCAAATTATAGTATTATATCTTATGCAATTAAAAATTATTATTCATTTAGTAATAAAAATATTTAAATATAAGATGTTACATAAAATAATGTCCAAATTTGCCCTTTTCCCTACCTAAATGCTGTTGTGTGTCTATGAAAAAGGATAGGAGGAAAATAAGTTTGCTAACTGGTTGTCTTTGAGTGGAAGCACTATGGGGGATTTCATTTTCTCATTTACACTTTTAGATTTTCAAACTTCTCCACATTAAAATATTACTTTCATAACTAGACAATTATTTGTTTAAAAATTTAGAAGCATAATAACAATTAGGCATCTGGTAACTGCTTTAATGGAATAATGTTTTTATTTTCAGAATAGCTCTTGCTTAGCATTTTATGTTTGATTGTCTTCAATGCTTGTCATCACTTCTGTTCATTTATTGTCTTAGTTATGCATTTTAAAAATTAATAATAGAGGTGCTAATTACCTCATTAATATCTCTTCTATTTACTATGAATATTAACATTCACATCTAGCAGTAGTTTTCTCCACCGTGAGCTGTCTGCATTCAAAAGTGTTACCTATTTGTATTGCTTCTTTTATCTTTTAATCATTCTATCAAGAGGCTCAGAACTGCCTAGACAAAGAGAATAAGATAATTGAATGCTGAACCCATTTCTTACTCATTTACTCTGAGTTCCATTCTCCAGATGTAAAATCCCTGTATGTTCCCCTCTGGCTTTGCAAAAGGACCATAGTCTTATGTTTTGGAGCATTTAAAACTCATGACTTACTCAGTTCAGTTGCTCACTTGTGTCCAACTCTGAAACCCCCATGGACTGCAGCACGCCAGGCATCCCTGTCCATCACCAACTCCCAGAGTTTACCCAAACTCATGTCCATTGAGTCAGTGATGGCATCCAACCACTTCATCCTCTGTCCTCCCCTTCTCCTCCTACCTTCAATCTTTCCCAGCATCATGGTTTTTTCAAAGGAGTCAGCTCTTTGCATCAGGTGGCCAAAGTATTAGAGTTTCAGATTCAACATCAGTCCTTCCAATGAACACTCAGGACTGATCTTTAGGATGGACTGGTTGGATCTCTTTGCAGTCCAAGGGATTCTCAAGAGTCTTCTCCAACAACACAGTTCAAAAGCATCAATTCTTCGGCACTCAGCTTTCTTTATAGTCCAAATGTCCCATCCACACATGACTACTGGAAAAATGATAGCCTTGACTAAATGGACTTTTGTTGGCAAAGTAATGCCTCTGCTTTTTAATATGCTATCTAGGTTGATCTTAACTTTTCTTCCAAAGAGTAAGCGTCTTTTAATTTGATAGCTGCAGTCTCCAGTGATGCACAGCCGCCACTCCCTTGACTTAATAGAACATTAATTTTTTAAATATAACATTATTTTTCTGCACATTACAATACTGAATAGATGAGAATACACAATACATCAAATGGTAGAAACTATTTCCCTAGTGAAAAATCATTTTTTCAAAATAACATAGGAAGATATAGTTAAAGCAGTAAAATAGCCAATCTATCATGTATACTCTCTGACTCACCATTTTTTTTTCTAACCATTAGGGACATTTTCATTCTAATTTTAATTTTTCAGATTTTTCAAAGATCTACCCAGTTCCTACTGCTTTCTTGTAATTGCAATTTTGCTGTAAAATGAAGTGTTTATATAAGGATATGATTATGAGTTTTATAGTCATGAAAGCTCTACAAATCTTTACATTATGTTACATAGAAATGCAGAATTGTGGAATTGGTTCCATTCTCTTATAGTCTATCCCTGGCCCTATTATTGGATTTTATTTGTTATTATTATAATTTTAGTGTATAATATATCTGGCTGAAACAAGCACATACTTGGGACAGAGTAAGACAAAAGTAAAACTAGTGAGTGTATGAATTACATTCAAATTGATCTCACTTTTAAAAAACAAATATTTGGAAAAAGGAGCCCACATTTTTGAAAGTACACATGAAAATAGGTTAAATGAAAATGTTTTGTTTCTTTACATTATCTAATGTATTGTTTCTCCAGGGCATTATGTTTTGTTTAAATGCTTCTTCACTTTCAACCTGTGATAAAGCTCTGATTCTCTGGAGCATACAAACCAGTAACATTTAATATTCTAAACAGTACAACACACCCCTTCTAACCTACATTCTAATAGAGCAGTTGTAAACAAATATAATTTGTTTTAATTTCATGTACTTTGATCTTGTTTAGATTTGAAATTCATATGGGTTTTTTATTAATCTTTCAAGAAAGAACCTCAAAATCATACATCAGCTACTAGTCTACCAACAACAAAAACAGATATGTTGTACCTAAGTTGGAAGATTGTCATACATTTTGCTGTTTTGTTTTTATTTTTAAAGATACAATTCTTTATTTAAAAGGTGAAGATTAAATAGCAGAGCAAATCTTTAAAAATAATATACTTTTTAAGAAATGTAGTATTTTCTTACTAAACTTTGCCTTTTTCCATTTTTTCAAATGCCAGCATATTTTAGTAGAAAAAGATTAATTTAAAGCACTGTCTAAATGAACTGTATTCATTCTTTAGAACCTATTTCAGACATTTCTGTCTTCCAGAAACATCAAGCTCATTAATCAAAATAATTTGGTAGTTTTGATACACAGTGGCTGTAAGTAGTCGGCTTATCTAGCTTAGGTTTTTCAGCTGAATCACAGAGATGCCCAGGTTTACAACACAGTCACTTATTCAACAATCATTAATTATTTACTACATGCCAGACACTGTTCTAGGCACTTGGTACAGCACTAAATCACAGTTCATGAAAGATACAAGGTTGTCATACTTCTCATGGAAATATTAGCTGTATATGCAATAAATAATTAAAAAGCAAAGACATCAGTTTAACAACAAAGGTCCGTATAGTCAAAGCTACATTTTTTACAGTAGTCATGTATAAAGAAAACTGAGCACCAAAGAACTGATGCCTTCAAACTGTGGTGCTGAAGAAAACTCTTGAGAGTCCCTTGGACTGCAAGGAGATCAAACCAGTCAATCCTAAAGGATATAAACCTTGAATATTCATTGGAAGGACTGATACTGAAGCTCCAAGAACCTGGCCACCTGATGCAAAGAGCTGACTCACTGGAAAAAGATCCTGATGCTAGGAAAGACCGAGAGCTGGAGGAGAAGGGGGCAACAGAGGATGACAAGGTTGGATGGCATCACTGACTCAGTGAACTTGAGTTAGGTCAAACTCCAAGAGACAGTGAAGGACAGGGAAGCCTGGCATGCTGCAGTCCACTGGGTCACAGAATCAGACACGACTGAGTGACTGAACAACAATAATCATACAATAATGAATGCTACAAAAATACTGAAAATATATAATTGTGATTGAGTTGTTTTCTCTAAGGTCTTATTTAAACACTAAGAAGGACACAGTCATTCAAAGAACAGGGAAAAGAGTATTCCAAGTATGGGAAAGCTAAGATATACATAGAAAACCAGGGTTGGTGAGACTGAGTAAAAGTAAGAATGGTATGAAATAAGATTACAATAGAAGGAAATGGCTTGTAAATCAGGAAGAGGAATTTGTTTTACATTTGAAGGGAATTAGGAATTAACAGATTCTCTTCTTCAAAGGACTATCTGGTTGCTGTGTGAAGACTGATTTGAAAATTGAAACCAGAGATACCAGTTTTCAAAGTCTTTTGCAGCCTTTTATACAAGAGTCGGTAGCACAGATTCAAAGCATTAGTGTGGAGCTGGATGGAAGTAAAATTCAGTGTTTTTGGAGATAGAGTCAGAGAGACTTACTGATGAATTGGATACAAGCTGTAAAGAAAGAAAAGATTTTTCTCCTGAAGCAATGAGTATATGCTTGCGGAGTTCATAGCAATAGGATAGAACAAACAAGTTGGAGGTGACTGTAACAAAAATTGTGTTTTGACCATGCTAACTGTGAGATGTTTACTATCTCAAATAGAAAGCTCAAGCAAGTAAACAAGAAGATCTTACTGTATAGCACAGGGATCTATAATCAATATCCTGTGATGGACCATAAAGGAAAATAATATGAAAAAGAATATGTATATGTACTAATATAACTGAATCACTTTGGTGTACAGCAGAAATTGATACAACATTGTAAATCAACTATACTTCAATAGCTTTTTAATAAAAAGATCAAGCAAGAAGTTTTAAAGGAGTCTGGAATTCTAAGAAATGTTCTGGATTGGATCTTACCTATTTAAATCATTGAAATGACAGTCTTTAAATTCATGAGACTGTGTGGAAATCTCCTAGGAAGACTGTGGATAAAAAGAGGAACAGTTAAAACAGTGAAGAAGGACTCAGATGAATTCCTGTATTATTCTAACATTTATGAGGGTAGCATAGAAAGAAAGGTCAAAAGTCATATGGGGGCCTTTGAGGTAACAGGAAGACTAGAAGAGGGAGATGTAATAGAAGTCAAGAGAAAAACTGATTCAAAAGGAGGAATAGACAAGTCTACTATAGTTGGATTTTAAAATATGAAGGTTATGGATGACCTTGGCAATAGCAGCCTCTGTGGAGTAGTCATGATCAAATCATTACTAGAGCAGGTAGAAGAAAAAAATTGAAGAGATAGAGATAACAACTAGAGATAACTTCTTCAAGTTCTGTTTTTACTGTTTGTTTTCTGTTTTTTTGTTGCACTTTTTTTTTTTTTAGGAAATGCAGGAGAGAAATGAGAGAGTAATTAGAAAGGAATAAAGAACAAGGTATTTAAGATAAGACATTATTAAAATTTGTTTATCTGCAGATGGGAAAGGTTCAACAGAGAGAGAGAAATTGATGACATCAAGAGTAGAGAGGCTATATCAGAAAAAAATGTATTAGTCTCTGGTTTATCAATTCTTTGTCATGTGATGGTTGTAGAAAGTTCTTAACTCTGTATACTATGAGAGTAAATTGGTAGGAATTGCTGAGACAGTCACTAGAGAAAAGGGAACCAATATATCCCCTTCTTGGATTAAATGGAGAGTGCTAAGGTCAGCAAACTGATTCTTCTAAGACCATCACTTACTTGCTACCACTTTACAGTCACTGTCCCTTGAATCATAATGATATTTTTATTATTATTTCTCTGTAGAGTCAAAGCATGAAATATAAGCTGACAAACAGGATGCCTGTTGATAATACTGGCCTGGGACACTTGGTGACAAATCAGTCCATTAAGGATAAACTGGAATCCAAATTTGTAAATTTAAAGAATGAGGAGGATTTGCTTTGAAAATTAAAGTTACATCCCTTGTACAGAAAAAAAATGTTTTGGAATAAAAAAGCAAGAAAAGCAATATTTATTTTCTCCATTCATAAAATAATGATGAAATATGTTGTCAGTGTCTTTAATGATTTTTCAGTAAAAACAAGGTTCTTATCCATAATTTTTATTGTGAATTTATAAGTTTATAAATTTATAGAAGTAAAATGAAATGGATTAAATTCTTGATAATATAAATATTGACTTCCTAGAAGTAATTATTTGAGAAAGACATTAATAAACTTCAGGTAATAAACAGTTATTCTAGACATCCAGAATTGTAAATATATATTCAATTATAATAACAAATACCTCCTCATCTAAAAAAACAGTAAAGATTCACTGCTTTTGGTCTTTATTTTTATGAAATTTTGTTTCTTCTGTTCTCTTAGTTTAGGCCCCTTTTTTCCTTCAGTCTCACATTATAGCCACTGTGACACCAAGTGAGTTGCTAATACAATTTATAGGCCTCTATTCACAAGACTGTGGATGGTGTAGAAAAGTTAGATATTCCTTCTATAAATATTAGAATAAATGGCAAGGTTGATTTCCTAGTTTGTTAGCATGGTATAATTTATATGATAGGTGTTTGAGCCTCTCTATGTTTGCTGATGACTCCAAGTTCCGTGCTCTTAGTTCAGTGTCTACAATACCTGGGCACTGTGGTGAAAGACCATAGTGGTAGCAAATAGTGAGTAAGCAACATTTTCTCCACTTCTTCTTTCCTTTTGCTTAATTCTAAACAGAGAGCTGCCAGTATAGTGATATGGCTAAGGAAAATTACTGGAGAGATGAAAGACAAGAATTACTATTGCACATTGGGCAGAAAAAGCCCTCTGTTTTCCCCATCAAAGCAATATGAACTTATGAACATTCTTTTTTGCCACTAACACAAATTTTAGTACCACTTTTTCCTCTGGATTATTGAAGGACAGATGTAGATAGAGAAAAGAAAAGAAGAAATTAAAGGGGAGGGAGAAGAGAAGAGAAAGTAAGAGGAAAGAAGAGAAATAAAGCAAGCACTATAGGACCAGAGCAGTTCTGGTTTGCAGAAAAAGTCCAGACAATTTTTAGGGGTTAGTAAACTAAAATTTCAGCATCATACTGATGAGCATTCAGCATCTGATGAGACAGATGGTTTATATAAAGACTCCATTAGGCCTGAATCAACTCAACCTTACCACTCTCAGCATGTATATGTGTGTGTTCTTCGTCACTCAGTCGTGTTTGACTCTTTGCAACCCCATGGACTGTAGCCCACCAGGCTTCTCTGTCCATGGGGATTTTCCAGGCAAGTATACTAGAATGGGTTGCCATGCCTCCCTCCAGGCGATCTTCCAAACCCAGCGATCCAATCCAAGTTCTCCTGCATTGCATGTATATTCTTTACCATCTGAGCCACCATTATAACCTTGACCAAATCATCTTAAACCTTTGAGATTTTTGGTTTATTTTCTTTAAAAAGCTTTCTGGAACACATTGTATGCTTCTCTTAAATAAGTTGTTCTGAGGATCAAATCAGTGGCATAAGGGATGCCACAGAAACATACTGCATTCTCTGAAAATATGGTAGAATATATTTTCTGGGTGGCTTCCCAGTAGTGAAGTTGGAAAGATCGGCCTGTCAATGCAGGAGACAAAGAAGAAAGAAGACATGGGTTTGATCCCTGGGTTGGGAAGATCCCCTGGAGTAGGAAATGGCAACCCACTCAAGTATTCTTGCCTGAAAAATACCATGGACAGAGGAGCCTGGTGGACTACAGTCCATGGGGTTACAAAGAGTTGGACACAACTGAGCATGCTACACATGCACTGCTCAATCCATATAAAATGCTAGTGATGTATGTTTTCATTTATTCCTCATATGGATTTTCCTTTTGCCACTTCATTTTCACTATTCTGGCTGCAGAGTTAAGCTCCAGAATTAAAATGGCAAAGAATCTCCTCCTAGGATTTCAAATAAACATTTGATTAAAAAAAAAAAATCCTAGATGGTCAACTGAAGGGTGAATCATATCCTCATAGGCAGCAAAAAGGATCATTTGTTGTCTAAGGGTTGTAATGGTAGCTCAGCCATTCTTCCATTATTCACTATTTATTCAGCATCAGTTATGTGTTAGGTATTACTCTAAGTGCCAAGACTTAGAGAGCTAACAAAAAAGACAAATACCTCTTTTAAGGTTCTTATTAATATATTCCAATGTGAGAGATAATAAAAAGACAGGAAAGGAAAGTAGGTAGATGACAATAATTGCCGAGAGAGGAAAAACAAGAAAGGAAGTTAACTGTGTAGGGGATGGTTGAAAATTTAGATAAGGGGACCAGGACAGCCCTTACCGAGACACGTACTTGAATAACTGCCTAAAGGGCATGATGAGAGCAAAGAGTCATATGGATACCAAAGAAAAGAATATTTCAGGAAAATTATATGGCACTTAGGGCAAGTATCATTGATTTTTAACTCCCAGATTCCAGGACAGTTCCTGCATAGGTAATTCACTAATAAATATGTTCTGAATGAAGAATGTTTCTCCACACAAAGGAAATAAATCTTTTAAAACATCATTAATTTTCAATTACGTTTTTAATTTTAGCAAATAAACAATACCCTCCTTAGAATGAAAATTTCTGGTGGAAATTATACTAAAGGAGAAAAGATAGGCATTTGAAAACCAGGAAGATAAGCTAAAAAAGTTGTGATAAGTTGTACACAGAAAAATATAATCTACAGGTTGCCTGGAGGATAAATTCAAAAGCTTATCTTTATGTCCTGATGAACAGATCTTATTTCATATATCTCTGCTTTCTAGTCATTTCATCAAGGCAAATAGGATTTTTATTGGATTGTTACATCTTTTTTTTTTTTTTCTAGAAAGAGTTTTGTGTTCAGTCACTCAGTCGTGTCCGACTGTTTGAGACACCATGGACTGTAGACCTCCAGGTTTCTCTGTCCAAGGAATTTCCCAGGCAAGAATATTGAAAGTGGGTTGCGATTTATCTCTCCAGGGCATTTTCCTGACCCAGGAATCAAACTGCATCGGCAGGTGGATTCTTTACCCCTGTGCCAGTTGGGAAGACTTCATCCAGAGACAATTCATCTAGCAATGCTGCTTCATTGTGGATCAGGCAAAGATCAGCACATTTACCTCTTCTCTTACCCTTTTTCACTCTGGCTCTCTCCTGGTTCCCCATTTATACAACGTACTTGTACAGTGCACTTCCTTCTCCAAAAGCCTTCTTTACTGAAATACAGCCCTGAGTCCAGCAAGTAACCCCCAAAAATATCATTAATAATATATAACCAACTATTACCCATTATCACAACAGCTTGAAGAATCTAAGCATAGGGAGTAACTTTCAAACCGTAACAGATAACTGCTTACTTCAATTCAAGTACAAACAGAATCTTACAACCCTTATACTTGCATAAAACTTCACAATTAATCAAAAACCTTTGCCTATGTTGTTTTATTTGACTTGTACCACCTGTGATAGAATTTGAGTCCCTTCAGGGAAAAACAAATTTATTACTAATCTTTACACATCCAGTGCTGAGTCCAGTAACAGGGACCTAAGTAGAGACTGGTAAAAGTTCCTGAATGGACCTGATTCTCATACACTTTAGGAAACTGAAGCACACAAAGCTAAGTAATCTGTCAGTCTTGAGACTGTCAAGAGATAGCACTAAAACCTGTACTTGAAATTCTTGAATACAAAAGCGGCGCTCCTTTGTAGCTTATTAGGATGAAACCTGTCATCAGGGAATTAAGTTCCAAAATAGTTTTTAAGTGAAACATTCCAGTGAAATGGGGATCTTTTATAATCTTCAAGTACAATCAGAGGAAAAAAAGTTGACAAAACTTTAGGGGTAAAATATATTAATGCTATTTCAATGAGAGACATCATATGGCAGGGTAAGCTTTCATGGTAAGCCAAAACTAATTCCACTGTTTTCAAAAACCCTGTGGACATTCTAATGAGAGTTTATCGTACTTTTAATGTTTCAATGCTCACATAAGTCTTTGAGGAGATGACCTCATTCTTAATATCTTTGAGAAAATCTATACATAAACATTTTACTGAAATATTTTTAATATGAGCATCAAACTGTTCTTTCCCTAATCTTGCATTAATGAGTGAGCACAGTATGTTGTCTTGAGTTTATCCATTTCACTGATAATATCCTGGAATGTATATTATTCTGGGTTTTTATGATGTTTATATCCTAGCTTTATTTCTGACTAGCTTTGTGAACTGGATAAGTCATTTTTGGTACTATCAATTACCTTGATGGAAAAATTGGAAGAGGCGCACATATCCTGAAAAGATATAAACATGTCAGAATATATTTTATAAAATTTGAATATCAAAAAGAGGCTTTTGTGCTAATCTCTGGTGAAAACATATTTGTATTACCTGTAGATATCCATACTGCTTAACATAGTCAGGTCTGAAACAATTTTACTCTTTTTGTATAGAAACTTCAACTTTACTGGGGATTTTTCTGAGATATTTCAGACAACTTTCTACCTGTATTGCCACAAAGTCTAAGGTTTGGGAACAAGTCGATTGAAATTGAAATTAAGATGACACTGTTCACGTTGGTACTCACAAGACATTTCATTATCATGGCCTTGACCCTTTAGCTCTCTCATAAATAATGGTGATGACTGTAATTACAATAATAGTTTTAACAAAAGCTTTATAATAAACATTTTTCTATTTAATGCTAAAAAACTGGAAATTCAGTTTCACTATTTCATGCAGTTATCCAGACTATAGATGCAGATATCCACAACATCATTGATTCACCCTGACATGGCTAGAACCTCAAATCAGCTATTTGAGAGAGACAAGGTCCAGAGAATCTGGCTAAGAATGTATACATTTACAAATAGAGATGTTTATATATTATGGGGTCACTTACACACAACATCAATACCCAAAGTCAGGATACTACACTAGAGCATAAAGGTGGGCAAATTTATCTACTTCTGTGTTGCAGTAGAAGTCAATCATTATTGGAACTGATGTATTTTTTCTTTTTGATTCAGTGGAAAAGGTTTTAATGCCTAGAAAAAGATATGAATACTGTCTACTCATTGATTAATTGATAGCTTGCCATCAATCAATCAATCAATCAATGACTACACTCCTTCCAAGTAAAAAAACTGGCAGTGTTTTTTTGAATGAGCACATAACAGTAATCACATTTGTACTTAGTGAGTCAAGAGGTTCAGAATTCAAAGGCAACTGAGTGCCAATCAAAATAGTGGCATCTATTGGGAGCAGTATAGTCCAGTCCAAGCAACTCCAGTGCATGATAGGGGTGGCACTCCCAAGGAAAGAAAAACAGTTGCATCCATGAAAGGGTCAGTGTCAATTTCAGGCAACAGAAACGAGCAAAGTGGCATCAGATATTAAGTGTTAGGTGGTATTGGCAGAATTGTCTATGTGCACATGTGAGATAATTTCAAAGCATATTTGAAATAACATTCTCTGCAATTTTGATTCCCCAATGTTCATCCACTTATTGTTAGAATATTCTACAATTATACTTTTGCTTAATTTCCTAATAAATCCATGACATTAATTTACCCAATAGATATTTATTTATCAACTTCAATTTCTTGTCCCAGCAGGCACTGACATTGGTTCAGTTCAGTTCAGCTCAGTTTAGTCACTCAGTCATGTCCGACTTTTTGCAACTCAATAGTCTGCGGCACACCATTCTCCCTGTCCATCACAAACTCCTAGAGTTTACTCAAATTCATGTCCATTGAGTGAATAATGCCATCCAATCATCTCATCCACTGTAGTCCCCTACTCTTTCTCCCCTCAATTTTCACAGTATCAGGGTCTTTTCAAATGTGTCAGCTCTTCACATCAGGTGGCCAAAGTATCAGAGTTGCTGCTTCAACATCACTCCTTCCAGTGAACACCCAGGACAGGTTGGATCTACTTGCAATCCAAGGGACTCTCAAGAGACTTCTAAAATACCACAGTTCAAAGACATCAGTTCTTCTGTGCTCAGCTTTCTTCACAATCCAACTCTCACATCCATACATGACTACTGGAAAATCCATAGCCTTTACTACACAGATCTTTGTTGGCAAAGTAATGTCTCTGCTTTTGAATGTGCTATCTAGGTTGGTCATAACTTTCCTTCAGAGGAGTAAGTGTCTTTTAATTTCATGGCTGCAATCATCATCTGAAGTGATTTTGGAGCCCAAAAAATAAAGTCAGCCACTGTTTCCACTGTTTCACCATCTATTTGCCATAAAGTGATGACAGATGCCATGATCTTAGTTTTGTGAATGTTAAGCTTTAAGCCAACTTTTTCACTCTCCTCTTTCACTTTCATCAAGAGGCTCTTTAGTTCTTCTCCACTTTCTTCACTTTCTGCCATATAGGTGGCCTCATCTGCATATCTAAGGTTATCCTTGTTTCTTCCAACAATCTTGATTCCAGCTTGTGCTTCATCCAGCACTTTGGCAGCACTTTCACAGCATCATCTTTTATAATTTGAAATAGCTCAATGGGAATTCCATTACCTCTACCAGCTTTGTTCATAGTGATGCTTCCTAAGGGCCACTTGACTTCAAATTCCAGAATGTCTGGTTCTAGGTGAGTGATCACACCATCATGACTATCTGGGTTATGAAGATATTTTTTAAACAGTTCTTCTGTGTATTCTTGCCACCTCTTCTTAACATCTTCTACATCTGTTAGGGCCATACCATTTCTCTCCTTTATTGAGCCCTTCTTTGAATGAAATGTTCCCTTTGTATCTCTAATTTTCTTGCAGAGATCTCTAGTCTTTCCCATTCTATTATTTTCCTCTATTTCTTTGCACTGATCACTGAGAAAGGCTTTTTTATATCTTCTTGCTCTTCTTTCAGTTCAGTTCAGTTCAGTCACTCAGTAGTGTCCGATTATTTGCGACCCTATGAATCGCAGCACGCCAGGTTTCCTGTCCATTACCATCTCCTGGAGTTCACTCAGACTCACGACCATCGAGTCCGTGATGCCATCCAGCCATCTCATCCTGTCGTCCCCTTCTCCTCCTGTCCCCAATCCCTCCCAGCATCAGAGTCTTTTCCAATGAGTCAACTCTTTGCATGAGGTGGCCAAAGTACTGGAGTTTCAGCTTTAGCATCATTCCTTCCAAAGAAATTCCAGGGCTGATCTCCTTCAGAAAGGACTGGTTGGATTTCCTTGCATTCCAAGGAACTCTCAAGAGTCTTCTCCAACACCACAGTTCAAAAGCATCAATTCTTTGGTGCTCAGCCTTCTTCACAGTCCAACTCTCACATCTATACATGACCACAGGAAAAATCATAGCCTTGACTAGATGGACTATAGTCAGCAAAGTAATATCTCTGTTTTTTAATATGCTATCTAGGTTGGTCATAACTTTTCTTCCAAGGAGTAAGCGTCTTCTAATTTCATGGCTGCAGTCACCATCTGCAGTGATTTTGGAGCCCAAAAAGATAAAGTCTGACACTGTTTCCACTGTTTCCCCATCTATTTCCCATGAAGTGATTGGACCGGATGCCATGATCTTCATTTTCTGAATGTTGAGCTTTAGGCCAACTTGTTTGCTCTCCTCTTTCACTTTCATCAAGAGGTTTTTTTAGTTCCTCTTCACTTTCTGCCATTAGGGTGGTGTCATCTGCATATCTGAGATTATTGATATTTCTCCCAGCAATCTTGATTCCAGCTTGTGTTTCTTCCAGCCCAGCATTTCTCATGATGTACTCTGCACAGAAGTTAAATAAGCAGGGTGTAAATATACAGCCTTGACATAATCCTTTTCCTATTTGGAACCAGTCTGTTGTTCCATGTCCAGTTCTAACTGTTGCTTCCTGACCTGCATACAGATTTCTCAAGAGGCAGGTTAGGTGGTCTAGTATTCCCATCTCTTTCAAAATTTTCCACAATTTATTGTGATCCACACAGTCAAAGGCTTTGGCATAGTCAATAAAGCAGAAATAGATGTTTTTCTGGAACTCTCTTGCTTTTTCCATGATCCAGCGGATGTTGGCAATTTGATCTCTGGTTCCTCTGCCTTTTCTAAAACCAGCTTGAATATCAGGGTTCACGTATTACTGAAGCCTGGCTTGGAGAATTTTGAGCATTACTTTACCAGCATGTGAGATGAGTGCAATTGTGCGGTAGTTTGAGAATTCTTTGGCATTGCCTTTCATTGGGATTGGAATGAAAACTGACCTTTTCCAGTCCTGTGGCCACTGCTGAATTTTCCAAATTTGCTGGCATATTGAGTGCAGCACTTTCATAGTATCATCTTTAAGGATTTGAAACAGCTCAACTGAAATTCCATCACCTCCACTAGCTTTGTTCATAGTGATGCTGAGGCCCACTTGACTTCACATTCCAAGATGTCTGGCTCTAGATTAGTTATGGCATCATCATGATTATCTGGGTCGTGAAGATCTTTTTGTATAGTTCTTCTGTGTATTCTGCCACCTCTTCTTAATATCTTCTACTTCTGTTAGGTCCAGACCATTTCTGTCCTTTATTGAGCTCATCTTTGCATGAAATGTTCCCTTGGTATCCCTAATTTTCTTGAAGAGATCTCTAGTCTTTCCCACTGTGTTGTTTTCCTCTATTTCTTTGCATTGATTGCTGAAGAACACTTTCTTATCTCTTCTTGCTATTGTCTGGAACTCTGCATTCAGATGCTTATATCTTTATTTTTCTCCTTTGCTTTTTGCCTCTCTTCTTTTCACAGCTATTTGTAAAGCCTCCCCAGACATCCACTTTGCTTTTTTGCATTTCTTTTTCATGGGGATGGTCTTGATCCCCGTCTGTTGTACAATGTCACGAACCTCATTCCATAGTTCATCAGGCACTCTATCTATCAGATCTAGTCCCTTAAATCTATTTCTCACTTCCATTGTATAATCATAAGGGATTTGATTTAGGCCCTTCCTGAATGGTCTAGTGGTTTTCCCCACTTTCTTCAATTTAAGTCTGGATTTATCAATTAGGAGCTTATGATTTAAGGCATAGTCAGCTCCCAGTCTTGTTTTTGTTGACTGTATAGAGCTTCTCCATCTTTGGCTATAAAGAATATAATCAATCTGATTCTGGTGTTTGCGATCTGGTGATGTCCATATGTAGAGTTCTCTTGTGTTATTGGAAGAGAGTGTTTTCTACGATCAGTGCATGCTCTTGGCAAAACTCTATTAGCCTTCGTCCTGCTTCATTCTGTAGTCCAAGGTCAAATGTGCCTGTTACTCCAGGTGTTTCTTGACACTCTACTGTTGCATTCCAGTCCCCTATAATGAAAAGGACACTTTTTGGGGGTGTTAGTTATAAAAGGTTTTGTAGGTCTTCACAGAACTGTTCAACTTCAGCTTCTTCACTTCTACTGGTAGGGGCATAGACTTGAATTACCATATTAATTGTGTGCCTGGAAATGAGACCATTCTGTCGTTTGAGATTGCATCTAAGTATTGCATTTTGGACACTTTTGTTGACTATGATGACTACTCCATTTCTTCAAAGGAATTTTGCCCTCTATCATAGATATATTGGTCATCTGATTTAAATTCACCCATTCCAGTCCATTTTAGTTCACTGATTCCTAGAATGTTGACGTTCACCCTTGCCATCTCCAGTTGACTGCTTCCAATTTGCCTTGATTCATGGACCTAACATTAAAGGTTCCTATGCAAAATTGCTCTTTACAGCATCAGATCTTGCTTCTATCATCAGTCACATCCACAACTGGGTGTTGTTTTTGCTTTAGCTCTATCCCTTCATTCTTTCTGGAGTTATTTCTCCACTGATCTCCAGTAACATATTGGGCACCTACTGACCTGGGGAGTTCCTCTTTCGGTGTCCTATCATTTTGCCTTTTCAACTGTTCATGAGGTTCTCAAGGCAAGAATACTGAAGTGTCTTGCCATTCCCTTCTCCAGTGGACCACGTTTTGTCAGAACTCTCCACAACGACCTGTCCATCTTGGTGGCCCTACACGGCATGGCTGTTTTATTGAGTTTGACAAGGCTGTGGTCCATGTGTTCAGATTGGCTAGTTTTCTATGATTATGGTTTTATCCTGTCTGCCCTCTGATGCCCTCTCTCAGTGCCTACTGTCTCACTGGGGTTTCTCTTACCTTGGACATGGGGTATCTCTTCACGGTTGCTCCAGCAAAGTATAGCTGATGCTCCTCACCTTGGATGTGGGTTGTCTCCTCATGGCCACAGCTCCTGTCTTTGGACGTGGGTTATCTCCTCTCTGCCGCTTGCTACTCCAGTGCAGTGCAGCCACCGCTCACGGATCCAACCTTGGTACCAGTACCTATATGAAACTCTTCTGAGGTTATCATCTTGAGGACATTGTGTCCTTTGCATGTCTCTTCAGGAACACGCTGCTCTAACCCTTCTCAGGCCACTCTCAACTGCTGGAGTTGCATGTGATCTACATCTAAACCTTCCAAAATTATAGCAAATTTCTAACACATATGACAAGATTTTTGTCCAGCATTTTCATTTCTCTCTTTAATCTTTCATAGTACTTATTTTTGCTCAATACAGGGAAATATAATTATCTAATTAAAAGTGAAAGTAATAAAGCAATATATTGAATTATGAGACTCATAAAAATACCAATGAGCAATTTATTTTCACAGATAAGTGATTTCTATAGTGATGATCAATAAGTGAACTTGTGTATACTATCCAAAGATTGCATGTTACAATTACCTTAATAAATTAAGAACTTTTTGTGTGTGATGTTCAGAATGTCACTGTTCAGAAACACAAATTTCATATTCATTATGCACTTCTAAATGTTGCAAACATTTAATCACTTTATCAGTAAATATTTTTTGAGGTTAACTATATACCAGCATAAAATCAAGTGTTTGACATACAAAGACTGCTGTCACTAAGAAGCTGACAATCTAGTATGTGAAAAACACAAGTAAATACATAATTGTTATAAAGGAATATGATATGTAAAGTATTATGGATGCAGAGCCTAATGGGAAGAGAAATAACTATTTATTGAACACTGTTGTTCAGTTGCTAACTCATGTCTGATTCTTCACAATCTCATGGACTGTAGCATGCCATTCTTTCCTGTTCACTATCTCTTGGCATTTCCTCAAATTCATGTCCATTGACTTAGAGATGCTATCTAAACATCTTATCCTCTGCTGCCCCCTTCTCCTTTTGCCTTCAATCTTTCCTAGCATCAGAGTCTTTTCCAGTGAGTCGGCTCTTCTCACCAGGTGGCCAAAGTATTGAAGCTTTAGTTTCAGCAATAGTCCTTTCAATGAATATTCAGGGTTGATTTCCTTTAAGATTGACTGCTTTGGTCTCCTTGCTGTCCAAAGGACATTCAAGAGTCTTCTCCAGCACCAAAATTCAAAACCATAAGTTCTTCAGTGCTCAGCTTCCTTTATGGTCCAAATCTCATTTCTGTCCATGACTACTGGAAAAATCACAGCTTTGACTGTATGGACCTTTGCCAGCATAGTGATGTCTCTGCTTTCTGGTATGTTAAGTTTGTCATAGATGAACATATATACCAGTTGAAGAGCACAATGTTAGATGGAGTTACTGAATATCACTATGTCACTATTTCTTTGATTTTCATAAATGTGCATACAAATACCTGAAAATTATGTCAAAATGCACACTCTGATTCAATAGGTTTAAGGAGGGGTCTGAACTGTTGCATTTAAAAAGTTTCTAGATAATGCCAATGCTGCTGTTTCTTGGACAATAAAGATCAAAATCTTGCAAACATACCATTTTATACAGTAAGGCAGAGTGAGTCTCAGACAGATATAACGATTTGTTAAAAAAATACATAAACTAAACTTATGCAGATTTTAATTTTTTCAAGTTTCAAAGCTTACTGAAAGTTTATTCACTAAACTGTATTTACTATGGAATGGTAACCTTTACTCTTACTATGGAATGTTAAACATTATTTACTATGGTTTATTCACTATGGAATACATAGTCTTGAGTAGTTGTTGGGAGAAAGGAGTGAAGTGAGAACAACTTTCCAAATAAAATAGGACTCAAATTCCTAAAGGCTGAGGGGATTACCAGGAAGTAAAAACTTTTCCAGGCAGCATATAAAAAATAAATAGGTAATTTGGAATCTGATGTGGCCAACAAGACCTTTTAAACTAATACCCCCAAAAATGTCCTTTTATTATAGGGGACTAGAATGCAACAGTAGGAAACAAGAAACACATGGAGTAACTGGCAAATTTGGCCTTGGACTACAGAATGAAGCAGGCCAAAGGCAAATAGAGCTTTACCAAGAGCATGCACTGGTCATAGAAAACACCCTCTTATAACAACATAAGACTCTACACATAGACATCACCAGATGGTCAACACCGAAATCAGATTGATTATATTCTTTGCAGCCAAAGATGGAGAAGCTCTATAAAGTCAGCAAAAACGAGATGGGGAGCTGACTGTGGCTCAGATCATGAACTCCTTATTACCAAATTCAGACTGAAACTGAAGAAAGTAAGGAAAACCACTAGACCATTCAAGGATGACCTAAATCAAATCCCTTATGAACATACAGTGGAAATGAGAAATAGATTCAAAGGAATAGATATGATAGAGTGTCTGATGAATGATGGATGGAGGTTCAAGACATTGTACAGGAGACATGGATCAAGATCATCCCCAAGAAAAAGAAATGCAAAAAGCAAAATGGATGTCTGGGGAGGCCTTACAAATAGCTGTGAAAAGAGAGGCAAAAAGCAAAGGAGAAAAGGAAAGATATGCCCATTTGAATGCAGGGTTCCAAAGAACAGCAAGGAGAAATAAGAAAGCCTTCCTCAGCAATCAATGCAAAGAAAATAGAGGAAAACAATAGAATGGGAAAGACTATAAATCTCTTCAAGGAAATTAGGGATACCAAAGGACAATTTCATGTAAAAATAGGCTCAATAAAGGACAGAAATGGTCTGTCCCAAACAGATGGAGAAGATATTAAGAAGAGGTGGCAAGAATACACAGAAGAACTATACAAAAATATCTTCATGATCCAGATGATCATAATGGTAATCACTCATCTAGAGCAAGACATGCTAGAATGTGAAGTCAAATGGGTCTTAGGTAGCATCACTATGAACAAAGCTAGTGGAGGTGATGGAATTCCAGTGGAGCTATTTCAAATCCTAAAACATGATGCTGCGAAAGTGC
Organism: Nanger dama; assembly: GCA_917880005.1. Lineage (NCBI taxonomy): Eukaryota > Metazoa > Chordata > Mammalia > Artiodactyla > Bovidae > Nanger > Nanger dama. Next base: position 18,219,133 of record CAKJTW010000025.1, on the reverse strand, counting down.
TGTACTCAATATGTCAGCAAATTTGAAAACTCAGTAGTGGCCACAGGACTGGAAAAGGTCAGTTTTCATTCCAACCCTAAAGAAAGGCAATGCCAAAGAATGCTCAAACTACCGTACAATTACACTCATCTCACACGCTAGTAAAGAATGCTCAAAATTCTCCAAGCCAGGCTTCAGCAATATGTGAACCATGTACTTCCAGATGTTCAAGCTGGTTTTAGAAAAGGCAGAGGAATCAGAGATCAAATTGTGAACATCCGCTGGATTATCGAAAGAGCAAGAAAGTTCCAGAAAAACATCTATTTCTGCTTTATTGACTATGCCAAAGCCTTTCACTGTGTGGATCACAATAAATTGTAAAAAATTCTGAAAGAGATGGGAATACCAGACCACCTGACCTGCCTCTCGAGAAATCAGGAAGCAACAGTTAGAACTGGACATGGAACAACAGACTGGTTCCAGATAGGAAAAGGAGTGCGTAAAGGCTGTATATTGTCACCCTGCTTATTTAACTCACATGCAGAGTACCTCATGAGAAATGCTGGGCTGGAGGAAGCACAAGCTAGAATCAAGATTTCCGGGAGAAATACCAATAACCTCAGATATGCAGATGACACCACCCACATGGCAACAGGTGAAAAAGAACTAAAGAGCCTCTTGATGAAATTGAAAGAGGAGAGTGAAAAAGTTGGCTTAAAGCTCAACATTCAGAAAATGAATATCATGGCATCTGGTCCCATCACTGCATGGCAAACAGATGGGGAAACAGTTGAAAGAGTGGCTGACTTAATTTTTTTTAGGGGTGGGGAGCTCCAAAATCACTGCAGATGGTGATTGCAGCCATGAAATTAAAAGAAGCTTATCCTTGGAAGGAAATTTATGACCCACCTAGACAGTATATTAAAAAACAGAGACATTACTTTTTAAACAAAGGTCTGTCTGGTCAAGGCTATGGTTTTTCCAGTAATCATGTATGGATGCGAGAGTTGGACTGTGAAGAAAGCTGAGCACAGAAGAATTGATGCTTTTGAACTGTGTTGTTGGAGAAGACTCTTGAGAGTCCCTTGGACTGCAAGGAGATCCAACCAGTCAATCATAAAGGAGATCAGCCCTGGGTGTTCACTGGAAGAACTGATGTTAAAAGCTGAAGCTCCAATTTTTGCCACCTGATGTGAAGTGCTGACTCAGTTGAAAAGACTCTAATGCTGGGAAAGATTGAGGACGGGAGGAGAAGGCAACGATGGAGAATGAGATGGTTGGATGGCATCACTGACTCAGTGGACATGAGTTTGGGTGAACTCCAGGAGTTGATGGACAGGGAAGCCTGGCATGCTGTGGTTCATGGGGTCGCTAATAGTCGGTCATGACTGAGCAACTGAATTGAACTATGCTGCAGTGTTGTCTAAAGAGTAGAAGTGGGTAGAGGCAGAGATTAAGCTAGAGAGCTTGGTAACAAAATTGGAAGGAATATTTAAGAACATCAAGCCATACAGTTTTTTAAATAGGTAATTGAAAGCCATTGAGTAATTTCTTTGAAAAATAACCTGATGAACTAGTTTCTCTAGGAATTTCAATCTGGATGATTTAGAATGGAATGGATATTATTAACTGAAGATCTTAAAAACAATTTCATTATTCTGTGATAACAGAAGCAGAGATATTTTGAAAAATAAAAAAATTTTCATAAATACTAACAGTGTTCTGTTGCCAAGATAGAGAAACAAGAGGAAGCAGAACAGGATTGAGAAAATAATGGACAAGTTGTAGGCCAGCAAGCCTTTATGGTAGCTTCTGTAGATGATGCATGTAAGTTAAATGTTGGTTGGAATTGCTATGCAAATATCCATAATCAGCTTGGCATCACCCCAACAGCATCACCCCAGCAGAACATTATACTGGTTGGTTATTAGAACACACACATCACTTGTTTGCTGAGGAGCAGCTGCAAGATCTTGTATTAAACCCTGCTTAAAAGCACAACCACTTCCTCTGAGGCCTTGTAATTTCATTTAGACAGAAAATTTATTGCATCAGCCAACTACTGAAATAAAAACTACTGCAACAAATTTCTAGAGAAGAGAGATGAAACAGTCCACCTTCTGGATGTGTTCAATAGAAATTGCTAGAAAGCAGTAGTCCTAGTCTGTTCTCTAAAATTTCAAAAAACAATATATTCTAAAAATGAGAGATAAGCACAGAGAGTAGTCTAACTGTATCAAAACTGAGTATCCCTATTTTGTTTTACAATTTTTAATGTAATTTTTAAACTTTTTTTACATTTTTAAAGATTTATTTATTTTTAAAATGAAGGATAATTGCTTCACAGACTTTTGTTGTTTCCTGTCAAACATCAATATGAATTAGCTATAGATATACATGTATCCCCTCCCTTTTGATTCTCCTTCACATCTCCCTCCCCAGGCTATCCCTCTAGATTGGTACAGAGCCACTGTTTGAGTTTCCTGAGCCATATAGCAAATTCCCTTTGGCTATCTATTTTACATATGGTAATGTAAGTCTCCATGTTACTCTTTCCATATGTCTCACCCTCCCCTCATGTCTCCAAGTCTATTCTCTATGTCTGTTTCTCCATTTCTGCCCTGTAAGTAAATTCTTCAGTACAGTTTTCTAAACTCTGTATATATGTGTTAGAATATGACATTTATCTTTCTGACTTACTTCACTCTGTATAATAGGCTCTAGATTTATCCACATCATTAGAACTGACTCAAAGACATTCCTTTTTATGGCTGAGTAATATTCCATTGTGTATATGTACCAAACGTCTTTATCCATTCATATGTCAATGGACATTCAGGTTATTTCCATGTCCTAGCTCTTTTAAATACTGCTACAATGAACAATGGGATACATGTGTCTTTTCAATTTTGGTTTCCTCAAGGTATATGCCTAGGAATGGGATTGTGGTATCATACGGTGGTTTTATTCTTAGTTTTTTAAGGAATCTCCATACTGTCTTCTGTAGTGTTTGTATCAGTTTACATTCCCACCAACAGTGCAAGAGTGTTCCCTCGTCTCCACACCCTCTCTAGCACTTATTGTTTGTAGAATATTTCATGATGGCCATTCTGATTGATGTGAGGTGATCTCTCATTGTGGTTTTGATTTGCATTTCTCTAGTAATGAGTGACGTTGAGCATTTATCATGTGTTTGTTAGCCATCTGTATGTCTTCGTTGAAGAAATGTCTAGGTCTTTTCCCCACTTTCTGATTGGGTTGTTTGTTTTTCTGGTATTGAGTTGTATGAGCTGCTTATATATTTTATAAATTAATCCTTTGTCAGCTGTCCCACTTGCTATCATTGTCTCCCATTCTGAGGGTTGTTTTTTCACCTTGCTTATAGTTTCCTTTGCTGTGCAAAAGTCTAAGTTTAATCAGGTCCTGATTGTTTACTTTGGTTTCTATTTGTGTTACTCTAGGTGGGCCACAGAGGATCTTGCTTTGATTTATGTCATCACGTGTTCTGCCTATGTTTTCTTCTAAGAGTTTTATAGATGCTGGTCTTACTTTTAGGTCTTTAATCTATTTTCAGTTTATCTTTGTATATGGTGTTAGGAAGTGTTCTAATTTCATTCTTTTACATGTAGATGGCCAGTTTTCCCACTTCCTTTGTGGCTCAACTGGTAAAGAATCTACCTGCAATGTGGAAGACCTGGGTTTGATCCCTGGATTGGGAAGATCTCCTGGAGAAAGGAAAGGCTATGCAATACAGTATTCTGGCCTGGAGGATTTCATGAACTACTATGAAAAGAAGAGAAGTGAAAAACAAAGGAGAAAAGGAAAGATATAAGCATCTCAATGCAGAATTCCAAAGAATAGCAAGAAGACATAAGAAAGCCTTCCTCAGTGATCAACGGAAAGAAATAGAGGAAAAAAACAGAATGGGAAAGACTAGAGATCTCTTCAAGAAAATTAGAGATATCAAGGGAACATTTCATGCAAAGATGGGCTCCATAAGGACAGAAGTGGTATGGACCTAGAGAAGCAGAAAATATTAAGAAGAAGTGGCAAGAATACACAGAAAAACTGTACAAAAAAGATCTTCATGACCTGGATACTCACGATGGTGTGATCACTCATCTAGAGTCAGACATCCTGGAATGTAAAGTAAAGTGGGCCTTAGAAAGCATCACTATGAACAAAGCTAGTGGAAGTGATGGAATTCCCGTTGAGCTATTTCAAATCCTGAAAGATGATGCTGTGAAAGCGCTGCACTCAATATGCCAGCAAATTTGGAAAATTCAGCAGTGGCCACAGGACTGGAAAAGGTCAGTTTTCATTCCAATCCCAAAGAAAGACAATGCCAAAGAATGCTCAAACTACCGCACAATTGCACTCATCTCACAAGCTAGTAAAGTAATGCTCAAAATTCTCTAACTCGGGCTTCAGCAAAACACGAACCATGAAATTTCAGATGTTCAAGCTGGCTTTAGAAAAGGCAGAGGAACCAGAGATCAAATTGCCCACATCCACTGGATCATCAAAACAGCAAGAGAGTTCCAGAAAAACATCTATTTCTGCTTTATTGACTATGCCAAAGCCTTTGACTGTGTGGATCACAATAAACTGCGGGAAATTCTGAAAGAGATGGGAATACCAGACCTCCTGGCCTGCCTCTTGAGAAACTTATATGCAGGTCAGGAAGCAACAGTTAGAACTAGACATGGAACAACAGACTGGTTCCAAATAGGAAAAAGAGTACATCAAGACTGTATATTGTCACCCTGCTTATTTAATTTATATGCCAAGTACAAGCTGGAATCAAGATTTCTGGGATAAATATCAATAACCTCAGATATGCAGATGACACCACCCTTATGGCAGAAAATGAAGAACTAAAAAGTCTCTTGATGAAAGTGAAAGAAGAGCATGAAAAAGTTGGATTAAAGCTCAACATTCAGAAAACGAAGATCATGGCATCTGGTCCCATCATTTCATGGGAAATAGATGGGGAAATAGTAGAAACAGTGTCAGACTTTATTTTTCTGGACTCCAAAATCCTCCAGTTGGTGATTGCAGCCATGAAATTAAAAGACGCTTACTCCTTGAAAGGAAAGTTATGACCAACTTAGATAGTATATTCAAAAGAAGAGACATTACTTTTCCAACAAAGGTCCATCTAGTCAAGGTTATGGTTTTTCCAGTGGTCATATATAGATGTGAGAGTTGGACTGTGAAGAAGGCTGAGCATGAAAGAATTGATGCTTTTGAACTGTGGTGTTGGAGAAGACTCTTGAGAGTCCCTTGGACTGCAAGGAGATCTAGCCAGTCCATTCTAAAGGAGATCAGCCCTGGGTGTCCTTTGGAAGGAATGATGCTAAAGCTGAAACTCCAGTACTTTGGCCACCTCATGCGGAGAGTTAACTCATTGGAAAAGACTCTGATGCTGGGAGGGGTTGGGGGCAGGAGAAGGGGACGACAGAGGATGAGATGGCTGGATGGCATCACCGACTCAATGGACGTGAGTTTGGGTGAACTCCAGGAGTTGGTGATGAACAGAGAGGCCTGGCGTGCTGCCATTCATGGTGCCGCAAGGAGTTGGACACAGCTGAGCAACTGAACTGAACTGAACTGTCCAGTTTTCCCAGCACTGTTTATGGAAAAGGCTGTTTTTGCCCCCACTCTATATTCTTGCCTCTTTTGTCAAAAATAACATACCCATAGGTGCATGGGTTTAATTCTGGGCTTTCTCTCTTGTTCCATTGGTCTATATTTCTGTTTTTCTGCCAGTACCATATTCTCATTATGACTGTAGCTTTGTAGTATTACCTGAAGTCAGGAAGATTGATTCCTCTAGCTCCATTCATTCTTTCTCAAGACTGCTTTGGCTATTTGGGGTCTTTTGAGTTACCATTTGAATTTTGAAAATTTCTGTTCTAGTTATGTGAAAAATGCTATTGGTAATTTAATAGGGATTCCACTGAATCTGTTGATTGCATTTGGTAGCATAGTCATTTTCACAATATTGATTCTTCCTACCCAGGAACATGGATTATCTCTCCATCTGTTTATGTCATCTTTGATTTCTTTCATTAGTGTCTTATAATTTTCTGTGAGCAGTTCTTTGTCTCCTTAGTTAGGTTTATTCCTAGGTATTTAATTCTTTTTGTTGCACTGGTTAATGGGATTGAGTCCTTAATTTCTCTTTCTCAGTTTTCATTGTTAGTATATAGAAATGCAAGTGATTTCTATGTATTGATTTTTTATCCTGCAACTTTGCAAAATTGACTAATTAACTCTAGTAATTTTCTGATACTACCCTTAGGGTGTTCTATGCACTGTAGCATGTCATCTGCAAACAGTGAATGCTTTACTTCTTCTTTTCCAATCTGGATTTCTTTTATTTCTTTTTCTTCTCTGATTGCTGTAGCTAGGACTTCCTGAACTATGTTGAATAATAGTGGTGAAAGTCGATACCCTTGTCTTATTCCTGATCTTACAGGGAATGCTTTCAGTTTTTCACCATTGAGAATAATGTTTGCTGTAGGCTTAACCTATATGGCCTTTACTATGTTGAGGTAGGTTCCTTCTATGCCCATTTTTTGAAGAGTTTTTATCATAAATGGGTGCTGAAATTTGTCAAAGGTTTTTTTGCATCTATTGAGATTGTCATACGATTTTTATCTTTCAATTTATTAATATTTTGTATCACATTGTTTGCTTGACATATACTGAAGAATCCCTGCATTCCTGGAATAAACCCAACTTGATCATGGTGTATGAGCTTTTTGATGTGTTACTGAAATCTGTTTGCTAAAACTTTTTGAGAATTTTTGCATCTATATTCATCAGTGATATTGGCCTGTAGTTTTCTTTGTGTTGTCTTTGTCTGGTTTTGGTATCAGGCTGATGGTGGCCTCATAGAATGAGTTTGGAAGTGTTCTTTCCTCTGTAATTTTTTGAAAGAGTTTTAGAAGAACAGGCATTAGCTTTTCTCTAAATGTTTGACAGAATTCTTATGTGAAGCCATCCAGTACTGGGCATTTCCGTTGTGTGAAATTTTTGATCACAGCTTCAATTTCAGTTCTTGTAATTGGGTTATTTATAATTTCTATTTCTTCCTGGTTCAGTCTTGGAAGATTGAACTTTTCTAAGAAACTGTCCATTTATTCCAGGTTATCCCTTTTATTGCCATATAGTTGTTCATAACAGTGTCTTATAATCCTTTGTATTTCTACCTTCCCTGTTGTTTCCTCTCCTTTTTCATTTCTAATTTTGTTGATTTGATTCATTTCTCTTTTTTTCTTGATGAGTCTGGCTAAAGGTTTGTCAGTTTTGTTTATCTTCTCAAAAGACCAGCTTTTTGCTTTATTAATCTTTACTATTGTTTCTCTCAGTTCTTTTGCATTTATTTCCACTTGAACCTTTATGATTTATTTGCTTCTACTAATTCTGGGGTTTTTTGTTCTTCTTTTTCCAGTTGTTTTAGGTGTAAAGTTTAGTTGTCTATTTGAGGTTTTTCTTGTTTCTTGAAGTAGGATTGTATTGCTATAAACTTCCCTGTTATAACTGCTTTCACTGCATCCCATAGGTTCTGTGCTATTGTGTTTTCATTGTCATTTGTTTCTGGAAATTTTTTTTTTTCCCTTTTGATTTCTTCAATAGCCTGTTGTTTATTTAGAAACATATTATTTAATCTCCACGTGTTTGTATTTCTTACAGGTTTTTTCTTGTAATTGATATCTAGTCTCATAGCATTGTGGTTGAAGATGCTTGGTATTATTTCAATTTTCTTAAATTTATGAGGTTTGATTTGTGACCCAATACGTGGTCTATCCTGGAGAATGTTCCACGTGTACTTGAGAACAAGGTTTTATGCACTTGGATGGAATGTCCTGAAGATATCAATTAGATCCATATCATCTAATGTATCACTTAAGATTTGTGTTTCCTTATTAATTTTCTGTTTTGATGATCTGTCAATTGGTGTGAATGGGATGTTAAAGTCTCCTACTATTATTGTTACTGTCAATTTCTCCTTTTATGTTTGTTAGTGTTTGTCTTAGGTATTGAGGTGCTCCTATGTTTTGTGCATAGATATTTACAATTTTTATGTCTTCCTCTTGAATTGATCCCTTGATCGTTATGTAGTGTCCTTCCTTATCTCTTGTAATTTTCTTTATTTTAAGGTCTATTTTGTCTGATATGAAGATTACTACTCCAACTTTCCTTTGCTTCCCATTTGCATGGAATATATTTTTCCATCCTCTCACTTTCAGTCTATGTGTCTTGAGGTCTGAAGTGGGTTTCTTGTAAACAGCATATATATGGGTCTTTTTTTTCTATTCATTCACCCAGTCTGTGTCTTTTGGAGCATTTAATCCATTTACACTTAAAGTGATTATTGATATATATGTTCCCATTGCCATTTTCTTAATTGTGTGGGGTTGATTTTGTAGGTTTATTTTATTATTATTTATTTTCTTCTCTTGTATTTCTTGACTATATAAGTCCCTTTAACAATTGTTGTAAAGCTGGTTTGGTGGTACTGAATTCTATTAACTGTTGCTTGCCTGATAAGCTTTTGATTTTTCCATCAATTTTGAATGAGATCCTTGCCAGGTACAGTATCTGGGTTGTTGATTTTTCCCTTTCAGTACTTTAAATATATCCTGCCAGTTCCATCTGGCCTGCCGTTTCTGCTGAAAGATCAGCTGTTAAATGTATGGGATTTTCACTGTATGTTACTTGTTGCTTTCCCCTTGCTTTTAATATTCTTTCTTTGTGTTTAGTCTTTGTTAGCTTGATTAGTTTGTGTCTTGGCATGTTTCTCCTTGGGTTTATCCTGTATGGGACTCTGTGCCTCTTGGACTTGATTGATTATTTCCTTGTCCACACTGGAGAAATATTCAACTATAATCTCTTCAAAAAGTTTATCATACCTTTTCTTTTTCTCTTCTTCTTGGATCCTTATTCAAATATTGGTGCATATAATATTGTCACAGAGGTCTCTGAAACTATCCTCAGTTCTTTTCATTCTTTTTACTTCTTTTCTTCAGACGTCATTTCCAGCATTTTATCTCAACTCACTGATTCATTCTTCTGCTTCAGACATTCTGCTGTTGATTCCTTCTAGAGTATTTTTAATTTCAGTGATTTTGATGTTTGTCTCTACATGTTCATTCTTTAATTCTTCTAGGCCTTTGTTAATTGACTATTGCATTTTCTCCATTTTGTTTTCAAGGGTTTTGATCATCTTTACTATCATTATTCTGAATTCTTTTTAAGGTAGTTTGCTTATTTCCTCTTCATTTATTTGGACTTCTGTGTTTCCAACTTGTTCCTTCATTTGTGTAGTATTTCTCTGCTTTTTCATCATTGTTTTTTAATTTATTGTGTTTGAGGGCTCCTTTTCCCAGGCTTCAAGGTTGTATTCTTTCTTCCTTTTTGGTTTCTGCCCTCCTAAGGTTGGTCCAGTGGTTTATGTAAGCTTTGTAGAGGATGAGATTTGTGCTGAGTTTCATTTGTTTGTTTGTTTTTCCTCTGATGGGCAAGACTGAGTGAGGTGGTAAACCTGACTGCTGATGATTGGATTTGTATTTTTGTTTTGTTTGTTGTTTAAATGTGGCATCCGGCACAGGGTGCTACTGGTGGTTGGGTGACACCAGGTCTTGTATTCAAGTGGTTTCCTTTGAGTGAGTTCTCACTATTTGATACTCCCTAGGGCTAGTTCTCTGGTAGTCTATGGCCTTGGTTTCAGTGTCCCACTCCAAAGGCTTATGGCTTGTTTGTGTGGGTCATGAATCTGGCAACTGCTGAGCTAGGTTCTTCTAGCTCAGGGCATTCCATGAGGCTGCAGCTGAGATGCCACAGGGCTGCAAGTCATCAGAAATGAGTGCAGTGGGAAGATCTCCTTCTAAGCTAGTGCTGTCAAAGGCTGGCAAGGTGGTTCTGGGAGGTTCTGGGAGGCCCATTTCTTCCCATGCAGGCCTCTCCAGAGGTCACTGGAATGCCCTCATGACTGTAGATGACTTTCCTCTTTCTGGTATGCATAGTTGTGTGTCTCCCCTCAGTTTTCATCTGCCGTCTTAGCCAATGGGTGAGTGATGGGGATATTTTTCAGAAGATGGAGCAAAACCATGCTTTGTGCCAGGTGCCTTGGGAAACAGAGGAATTCCATGTTGATTTTCACTCCAGGGAGCTGACAGTCTAACAGAGGAAAGTGAAGGGGTTGAATGGCCTCTGTGGGATTCAGAAAGATGACAAGATCTCTCAGGAGGCTAGAAGGGACCCTGAAGAGGTGGGGAGCATAAAGGGTGCAGAAGACTATTAGAAGTATAAAGTGCAAGCCATTCAGAGATAAGTTAGTTTCACTTTTTTGGGGGAAAAGGTTGCAGTGGTGAGGTTTTGTGGAAGAGATGGGCATAAAAGAATCTCTGAAGATGTGTGAGGGTGGGAGCACATGAGACCAGTCACGGGCACTGTCACTCCTCAGAGTTAGGCAAACCCTCCATGCACTTTTGATATTTACCACAAGGACATAATTTTCTTGTTATAATTCCATAAATAATTCTTTTGGAAAGAGAAAGAGAAAATAAGCACAGCCACAACCTACTTATTCCAAGTTTGTGATCAGATACATTTTCCCATTTGAAGTGCAAATGAGAACTAGAATAAAAGTAACAGGACCACAAAGCAGTTCAGCTGATTTTAAAACCCAAGTACTGCAATTCTTATAGTTTCCTCAACAGAGAAAAGCCAAAGTCCTCACTCAGCACTTAGGTACTCATATTGTTATATGTTATTCTAATAAGTGGTATTCTAGTTTCCCAAGCAAATTTTGGAGGCAATGAGCCAGAAAGACCAGAGGTTTCAGATTCATCTTTTAGCTCATGAACATCATCTCAAGAAGAGGAATCTAATATATGCTGTATATCCTACACTATACAGCCTATCTGTATTATCTATGTTCTTAATAGAGACCAAATATGTGTACACCTATATAACTCTGCATTTGTCATGTCACCTATATAAGCTTTCCTTATTTGTAAAATGATGAAAATATAACTTGACAAAAATTGTCATGTCCATTAAATGAAATTTAAGAACATACAGCACAATACTTGACACATGGCACTTAGACATGTTACTCCTTAACTCACTGTGTATAAGCAGGAAATTAGAAGACTAAAGTAAAAGACCCACTGGCATTGAGAACATGGAGAGTAATGAGCCAGTAATTGGTAAAGACAAATAATGAGGAATCAGGTAGACATGATTAATAACACTGAAGTATAGGAGTCCACATACATTAAGAAAAATCTACAGTTGACATCATACTAAACCCAAAAGACTGCTTTCCTCTAAGATCAGGAATAAGACATGGATGCTCTTTCCCACCTTTCCTACATTTCACTGGACATTCTAGCCAGGACAATAAACCAAGGGAGTAAAATACAAAATGCAATCACACTGGAAAGGAGGAAGTAAAACTAATTTCACTGGCAGACAACATGATCATTTCTGTAGAAAACCTGATGGATTCAACAACAAAGCTACTGAGTTTAGCAAAGTTGTCAAATATCAGATAAATATACTAAAGTCAATTATATACATACAATGAGCAATCAGAAATTCAAATTTATAGCAAGTGATATCATTCATGAATGCATGCATGCAGGCTAAGTTGTTTCATTTGTGCCCAACCCTTGAGACCCTATGAACTGCAGCCTTTGAGGCTCCTCTGTCCATGGAATTCTCCAGGCAAGAACACTGGAGGGGGTTGCCATGCCCTCTTCAATATCATTCAAAATAGTGTCAAAAAATCATGAAATCCTTAGGGATAAATCTAACAAATAGGTACAAGGACTGTACCTTGGAAAATTATAAAACACTGCTGAGAGAAAGGGGAAAAAAAGGCCTAGAAAACAGATTAAGATATTGGCTGTCACAAATTGATCTATCAAATTAGTCTGAGGTGAGGTGAGGTGAGGTGAAGTCGCTCAGTCGTGTCCAACTCTTTGCGACCCTGTGGACTGTAACCTACTAGGCTTCCCCATCCATGGGATTCTCCAGGCAAGAATGCTGGAGTGGATTGCCATTTCCTTCTCCAGGGGATCTTCCCGACCCAGGGATCAAACCCGTGTCTCCCGCATTGGAGGCAGACGCTTTAACCTCTGAGCCACCAGTTTGGGGAAATTGTTTAAAAGCTAATTTTAAAATTGATAAGGAAATGAAAAGAACCTAAACAGCTAAAACAACTAGAAATGTACGGAAAAAGAAGAATTAACAGAGTCTGATTTCAGAACTCATTATACATTAAGGAAGATAATGTGGCACTGCAACTGAGATAGAAAAATAGATCAATAAAACCAGAGTCCAAAAGTACACTTAGACGTAGATAGTTGTTTTTTCAACAGAATTGTGAAGGCAGTTGAGTGGGAAAATATACTCTTTTTGCAATAAATTATTCTGAAACAATTGGATATCCCAACCCTCTGGAAAAAGTTCAATCTGTATCTCACATCACGTAGAAAAATTAAACTTAAAGGCTATAGAACTTTTAGAAGAAAAGAAATGGGAAAGTTTTTGTGTGATTTGGGTTAAGTAAAGATTTCTTATATATGACAAGAAAAGCATAATCTAACCAAGGAAAATAAATGATGAATTGGACTTTATCAAAATTAAACCTTCTGCTATTTGAAAGACTCAGGAAAAAAGACTAAAAAGATAAGCCATAGACAGAAAGAATATATTAGAAAATCACTATCAGATAAAGTAATAATATAGAGAATATATAAAGGACCCTGAAAACACAATAATAAATGAAACAGATCACCTAATTAAAAATGGCAAAAGATTTCAACAGATATCATCAAGGAAAATACCCAGATGGCAGATAAGCACATGAAAAGGGCTAAAATTAAAATGATTGGCAATGCCAAGTGTTTGCGAGACTGTGGAGAAACTAGAACTGCCACAATATTGTTGATGGGAATGTAAAATCGTACAGTTGTTTTGAAAAAATATTTGGCAGTTTCTTAAAAGTTAAATATAGATCTACCATATGACCCAGCCATACCACTTTTAGATATCTTCCCAAGAGATATGAAAGCATATGTTCATAAAAGCCTTGCACATGAAAGTTCAAAGTATTGGTAAAAGCACACACCTGTAGACATTAAAAATTATCAAAACATAAATACACAAATAGTGATAAATTCAGTCAGTAGAATATTAATCTATAAAAAAGAATAAATTATTGATGTACACCAACATGATGAATTTCAACCATAGTGAGCAAAAGAAGCCAGAATATAAGACTACATGCTACATGATCCCATTTATATAAAATTCTAGAAAATACACTAACTTTTAGGGATAGAAAGTAAATCAGCGTTTGCCTGTGTATGGGTTTAGAGAGTGGGGTGAGTCAGTAGTGAGGATTCCAAGGGGGCACAAGGAAACTTCCATACTAACAATATGTTCATTTTCTTGATTATGATGATAGTTTCGTAGGTATGTGAATTTGTCATAACATCAAATCACACCTTAAATACTTATGGTTATTTTGTTAACTATACTTAAGTACACTGTTAAAGAAAAAAGAGATCAGGTAGAGGGATGAAGAGTTACAGCAGGGAGAGAGTCAGCTTGCAATTTTAAACAGCTTGTTCAGAGAAGTCCCATTACGAAGGTGAAATTTGGAAAAGGGCTTTACATGGGCAAGGAAATTACCTAAATACTAAGGGCACAACCTGGCAAAGGCCCAAGGGCAAGAGTGTGCCTGGTAATGAGGCCAGGTGCCTAGGGGACCTGTGTAATAGATGAAGTCAGAGGGGTCCCAAATCAGTCTTGTAAATCATCTGAAGGTTTATGGCTTTCACTAGAAGTAAAATGGGGAGCTATTAGAGGTTTTTATGCAGAAGAGTGACACGATCTATTTAAGTTTTAAATGAATTTCCCTTTGTGAAGGATAACCTTTAGGGGACAAAAGTAAAAGCACTGAGACCAAATAGGAGGCTGTTACATCATTCAGATGAAAGATGATGGTGGCTTGAGACAGAACGGTACCACTAGAGGAGGTTAAAATTGGTCGGATACAGGATATACTTTAAAGGCGGAGTCAACTGTTTTTCCTGAAGGACTGGAAGTGGAATATAAGACAAAGAGAAAACATTCCTTGAGTTAGCTTTCAGTCCTGTTCTCTTCTGGTCAATTATCTCTAAGAGATTTTCAATTTCATATTTCTTTCAATGCAATGTCATGATCCAAACAAAGATTAACCAGTGTAGAAGGACCCTTCTATATTTCTCATTCCCTGTGGATTTGACTAAATTTGTTTAGTGCTATATCTTCACCTGATTGACAAAATGAACTTACAAACAAAAGACTGCATCTGCTTATCTTCTGTTTTCATCAAAAATATGTTTCAAAATTGGAGGTCATTTTTTGAATGGATTCCACTTATTTGGCATATCTTAAAATAGATGCCTAAATCATCAAAACCAAACATGTCATATAACTTTCATAAATGTTATAAATCAGTAATTTTTAGGATCTTTACCCATTTTTATAAATCATTCCAGTTTGTTAGGAAACCAAGCTTTATGGTAATTCAATTTAAATATGTGTTAGGCAAGAAAATATGTGCAGAAAAGTATGTACAGATTTAGTTTCACTTACTCATTTTCCTAACTCTGTGACCATATGATAATTATTTATTATTTCTGAATCTGATAATATCAGTCAGATTTTTAAAGAAATTAATCAGGCAATGAACATAGTGTTAAATGTAATGAGCTATCAAAATATCAGAAAATTCCTCACTCTCAATGTTAGCTTTATAATAAACAGGATATTTTATTCTATTCATAAAATACTATGATCACATCATGGCAAATTATTATAATGATGAGTATTCCCAACATAGAAATTCTGCAAAAATTATATAATTAATTGTTAACACAAAGCTAATCTTGAAATAAAAATCATGAACTGAAAATGAATAAAATGCTGGATTGAGAAAGAGGCAGTTATATTAAAGAACATTTTCTTTTATCACTATGCAGTAAAACTGCAAATCAATAACAAAAATTATGGGAAAAAATAACTCTTGTATTTGGGAAAAACCAAACACACATATATGCACAAATATACACCTAAATAATTAAAGTATCAGAAAAGAAATCATAATACAAACTTAATAATGCTTAGATTAAACAAAAATATCACCAATAGATATAAGTTGATAATGCAAGTAAAATGGCAAGATAAAGGGAAATCAATAGCCTAAAAGCTTAATATTAGAAACAGATGTTAGAAATAAGTGAATAGAAAAAAAACAGGTAAGCCTCCAAGGAAAAAGAAAGTATAAAACAATTAAAAAAAAATTGTGGAAACTAATAAAGCAGAAAACAAGGAAACTTAAGGAACATTTTTTTAAGTTAAAGGAAATAGATAAAATTTCAGCCAGATTAAATAGAAAGAGATGCCACAATTAGAAAAATGAAAACCTAACTATAATAGGTAATTGTTTATATGACAATAGTATTTAAACTGTAATCCAAAAGTTTGAAATCAGATAAAATATCATACATAATTTAATATAAAATGTTAATTACATAGAAATATAGAATATGAATTAACCAATAGTGAGTAAAGTATTTTAGACAGAAAATTTAAAAATCTTCCCACCATCTTAGGTATAAATCTTACCAAACATCCAAGTGACAGATAGCCTCTTTGTTATTTCATATGTCCCAGAAATACAAAGAAAAGGAAAATGCCAAACTAAATGAGTTAACTAAATAACACAAAACAAATATAACTGAATCTCACTTCTGAATGTTTACAATACTAACAACTCAGAAACAATTTTTGAAAAAATACTCATGACCAATAAGGTTTGATGCAACATTCCAGAGATTTCACATTATAACATATATTAATGTTTTCAATAAAATATCATAAAGAACACTGCTCCTTATAAAAGTTAATTCAGGAAAAACAACTAGAAGGAAGAAAAAATAATGAGCATTAAAGAAATGTATTTAAGTCATTACTTTAGTAGTATCATGAAGCCTAAAAGTTCATCACAACTGTCTACTTTACCTGCCCATTCCATGTCATCAATCTCTTCCAGCAGAGATTCCAGGGGATCCTCTCAGGGAACAAACCTGGATCTCTTGTATTAGGGGAGATTCCTTACCATCTGAGCCATCAAGGAAGCACCATAACTATTTTTGTATCCACCAATTTAAAAATTCTTCCCTTGGATGGAAGGACTTTTAAACTAACTAGTGCCAAAAAGGGATTAAGGCAGATAGCAAAATTCTTGAAGTGGGTTATTAGGGACTTTATTTAGAGTAATCACACATATTTTCATTCCTTGGTTTCCAAACTGTGTATTCTTGATATGATGTAACTGGTCACTGGGTCTAAGACATTACCAAGACTTTTAGGATGGAATACATGTCTCTCAAGATAATATCATTAGCTGATACCAAAACCAATTCTTAAGCAAGTCATTTCATTCTAATATCAATGTAATTTCTTCTTTTTATGGAATACAGAGTAAAACTAATGGATTCTACAGTTGTAAGCCACTGCCATAATTCTGGACTATTCCCTTAGCAGAGATGTCAGTGTGTGAGATTCTATGTTAATAGATAAAATATTCTGTAAAATCCTAAATATGATGCTGCCAAAAGAGCTTTTTGTTTAAATAGCAAATGTTTACCAGGAATATGTTTTTATTCTGTATAATAATATCACTATCCCCTTCATGATGAGCACTGTCTAATATAATCACCATTTATGAGGGAACTCACAGAAGTCCACAGGAAAGGGTGACATGCTGTAATTTAACCTTGGCCTCTGTTGTTTAAAAATCAGGCACTCAGTTGGTAATATCCAAAACAGCTTTGGTGCCCCTGGAAAGAGATACTAATGGAATGGCAGCAATACAGGTGGCTTGTTTAGGAGACACAGGAAAAAACAAGCATGGAATGGTAAAGTGATGCAGGAAAAAGAGTCAGTAAGGGCTGAGTTATTAAGCCAGCTACCACAATGAGCAAAAGGAAAACTCTGATAAAAAGTATAAAATAGACACCTTAGAACTGATCCATCTTACTGTGAGGGAGCTAAGGTATTTATACAATTCCCATCAGTCATTTGTTGATATTTACTCTTGGGTTGTTAATTACCAGTAAACTTTGGTCTGAGGCATGTATGAAAAGAAAGGCCAGGAAGAGAGTTTAGGCACAGATGCAGTTGTTGGCAGCTTGAAGTCATCTAAACACAATGAAAACGTAGGGTCCAAGGCATACTGGCAGGGCACTCACAGCAACTGCTACAGCGTTAATCTCTGGAGACCATGACCACATAGACTCAGCTAGCAAACATCAGAAGGCTTGGGGGAGGCGGGGAGAAAGGTGCCATTCAAAAACAACTTATCATGTTATTAAGAACCTCCTCTAATAATCAATACACTCTGGTAGCATTTATATTGTTCATAAAAAATGCGTAATTGGAAAGGTCCATTCACACACTTCCCTTTAAACCTCCCTGTCATCACTTTTCCTATCTTAATCTTTATAACTCATTAGTCAGCCAAACCACTAGCAATTGCTAATGAAGCAGGGTAATGCACACCTCAGGCAACAGTTTTCCACATGACAAAGACAACCAAATATAACAATCCAGAGACATGCTCAATGGGAGTCAACTCTTTGGGGACAATGATGGAGCATGGCTGTAAAGCAGCAACCATCTACTTCTGGTAATTCAACACTTTTTCCTCCCTGTTAACATAGAACAGGGAATTCACCATGAAAAATGGGTCCAGAGAGAGGCAGTAAGGCAATGGGAGCAGGCAATATAGGAAAATGCATATGAAAGTGTCATTTCCTGGAATTTTCTCAACTGGCTTCAGTACTAACTCCTATAAAACATTTCTATTTTACAGTGAAATGCAAAATCAGGCAAAATTAAGTGCATGTAAACAAATTATTAAGATATATTTTATGATAGTTTGACTCAAATTATTTTTTGGAATCTAATAATCACATGTTCAGTCGTTAGTGGTTCTGTTCATAGAAGCTGCTTTTGAATGGAGACTATATTGTCTGAATAAGAGGATATTATTTATTCCAAAATCCTAGAGTTATTATTAGTGATGGCCAGAGGCTCCATACAGCATCTCTGTTTGCCACAGAGCTTTCCAGTAGTTGAGTGTGCTGACTCAGAAGGACCCAGGTGGTGGGCAGCTTGTAGCACAGGCTGGACCTGATATGAGACTTGTTTTCCTCTGGTCCTACTCAAAACTGACAGCCTGCAAGCAAATGTTGGCAACAGCCAGAGGAGCCTACAGAGAGGGTGAGACAGCAGGTTCAGCATGGGGAGGCAAGCCAGCCAACGCTCAGTGGATTTAGGGCAACCATGTGATACTCATATAGCAACTTCTGCTACTCAACAGATGAGAACAGGTGCACTACTACTTTCTTTGGTAACAAAAATCAAAATTTTTGGCACATAAAAAT
The DNA here is from genome assembly GCA_917880005.1 of Nanger dama. Lineage (NCBI taxonomy): Eukaryota > Metazoa > Chordata > Mammalia > Artiodactyla > Bovidae > Nanger > Nanger dama. The sequence goes on along the minus strand of CAKJTW010000025.1, from coordinate 18,200,630 downwards.
TTCTCAACAAACCTTCCAGGAGTAGTTATAAGAATTAGACTTTTAAAAATCAAAACCAAAAGTATTACCACTACCACCAACAAATAAGCTCTTTGAAGGCATGGCATGGGAGAGCAACCATAACACTGATGACCTGATGACCCAAGATTTGGAGAGATCTAAAAAAAAAGGAAACACATCAAGATGATGAACTCATCCTTCTCTATCAGTAATTTTCATACAGTCATATACCAACAGAGATACAGCATAGAGACCAAGAGAAAACGATGCACCACAACTTGCAGCTGTCTCATGTAGCTGAGGAGATGAAAATTGAAATGAGGGGCCCCAAGGAGGTGGCCTTGCTACCTCATGGTCAGAGAAGATAATAAAATGGTAGGGAAGACATCCTTTTTCCCATTAGTCAGAAATCAATGTATGAATTCTGTAATTATACGTGCATATATCTCTACTATATATTTAGAAAATGGGGAAATAACCACTGCGTGGTCCTCGGTCCCACACAACCCTGTGAGACACAATTAGACCCAAACTTCATCCATCCTCTGACCTCCATAGAGTCCTGCTATGAGTGAACCACAAAGGACTTCTGGATGTCTAGTAACAGGAGTACATTAGTATTTGGCATCCAATAATCACCAGAAAGTCCAGATGTCTCACTTTGCCAAGTATAAAGTCACCTTGGTAAATTTCTACAGGATACTTTTTTGTAAGGTTTATAGCTAATCAAAGGAAATAGTTGATTCACATAATATCTTGAGGACTAAGGATTCATATTTTATTCCTCAATTTTATTTTTTTAAACTATCATGTAATTAAGTTGAATTTATATACAGTTCTATGATTTTTAATACATGTAGAGAGTCACGTAACTAACCCTACTGTTAAGACATGTAACAATTCCAAAAGCCCCCAAAACTCTCATATCAACCCTTTGTAGTGACACCAACTTCCCAGCCCTGAACCACTGATCTGTTGTCTGTAATTTTGCTTTTTCCAGAATGTTATACAAATGAAATGTAACTTTTTCTAGACTGGTTTCTTTCACATAGCTAATGTCTTTGAGAGTTGCTCAAATTTTAGCATGTCATATTTAATTCCTTTATATTGCTGAGTAGTAGTGTATAGACGTGCCACAGTTTATTAATGCAACTACTGAAGCACATTTGGATTGTTTACAGTTTTTGAAAATTATAAATGGGGTTGTTAAAAATATTTGCATACAGATTTTTTTGTGTGTGTGACCATGTTTTCATATTTTCTAGAGAAATTATCTAGGAGTTAGGTTTCCAGGAATATATGCTAAGTGAACATTTAATTTTATAAGAAGATGCCAAAATGTTTGCAGAGTGGCTATATCATTTTGTATATTCACCAACAATACATGGGACTTTCACTTGCTGTACAAACCTGTTAATACTTGGCATTCTCAGGACTTTTTATTTTAGCCATTCTATTAATAATAGATGCATAGCTGTGTTTGTCATGAAAGTTGCTCAGTTGTGTCCAACTCTCTGCGACCCATGGACTATACAGTCCATGGAATTCTCCAGGCCAAAATACTGCAGTGGGTAGCCTTTCCCTTCTCCAGGGCATATTCCCAACCTAGAAATTGATCCTAGGTCTCCTGCATTGCCGGCATATTCCTTACCAGCTGAGACACAAAGGGAAGCCCATGTTTAATATGGCATAGCTTTAATTTGCATTTCTCTGAAGGCTAATAACAATGAACTCTCTCATGTGCTAAATTGCTTCCCATAGCCTGCATTGGTGAACCAAGTCTTTTCCCATTTTTAAAATTTTGATGATTTTTCTGTGTCATTTATTTCATTTCAGAGTTAGATTTTTATTTTAGATTTTCTCTATGTGCCTGGCACAATGGCAATCAATACATAAATAGACTCTGGAAAGACCTAATGAGATACCACAATAAAAGAGCTTAAAAAATAGAAGGAGAGAGAAAACTTGATTTACGGAAGAGGAAGTTCATATGTTCAATCAGTTCAGTTCAGTCGCTCAGTCGTGTCCGATTCTTTGAGACCCCATGAATTGCAGCATGCCAGGCCTCCCTGTACATCACCAACTTCGGTAGTTCACTCAAACTCACGTCCATCGAGCTGCTGATGCCATCCAGCCATCTTATCCTTGGTCGTCCCCTTCTCCTCCTGCCCCCAATCCCTCCCAGCATCAGGGTCTATGTTACCAGGAGTTATATGTCCTAAGGACAAGGAATAAAGCAAATGTTCTACTTCTTAGAAATAGATGGCCTATGGTAAGAAAATATAGAAGGATTAATGCTATGAGATCAAACCTAGTAAAGGAAAGGAACATTTTAAGTAACTAGCAGAATATACCTCAGTTTCAAGGTTAGCCAGAAAAAAATGGGTGCTTTAGATCAGAAATTTACATTTGTTCAGTAAATACAACAAAAGACGTTGCTGGATATACAGAGGTTGCAGAAATGTCTTAACTCTTCATATGGAAAGTCAACAACTGACAGTTTTTACTCTGTGATTATAATACTACTATAAATCATTAAAGTTTAATTCTAAATATTTAACTATTCACCACTGTCTCTTTTCCAGCTGATTCCTAAATTAACTCTAGCCCTTGGATATTTTTTTCAGGTTAAATATTATTTGGGTTACAAAACCATATCTCATTTCTTAAACTGTGAACTAACAGAACATCTTCCTCACCCAAGTTTATTTTCACTTTTCATCAGTTTTAATGTCAAGATGTAAAAATGAATAAAGTGGTTTATTATAGTTGCTGGTCTGTCTCTTTTCATCTGTGAAAAAGAACTTTCACCATAAAGGAAAATTCATGGCCTTATGTTAGTTTTCCCTGGTGGCTCAGAGGCTAAAGTGTCTGCCTGTAAGGCAGGAGACCTGGGTTCTATCCCTCGGTGGGGAAGAGCCCCTGGAGAAGGAAATGGCAACCCACTCCAGTATTCTTGCCTGGAAAAAACCCCATGGACAGAGAAGCCTGATGGGCTACAGTCCATGGGGTCACAAAGTCAGACATGACTGAGCGACTTCACTCACTCATGTTAGGTTCACAAGATCATCTTTGTTTCATGCACTATTTTACAAATACTCAGCTAAGCTGTACATCTGATTCTTAAAAAAAAAAAGTATTTTTTATGTAGTAATTTATAGAAAACATTAAGTCTCTAAGGAATATAGTTGGGAGCATAAGAATTTATCCAGTATAGTGAGTGAAGTCACTCAGTCATGCCTGACTCTGCGACTCCATGGACTGTAGCCCACCAGGCTTCTCTGACATGGGGTTTTCCAGGTAAGAATACTGGAGTGGGTTGTCATTTCCTTCTCCAGGGGATCTTCCTCACCCAGGGATCAAACCCAGGTCTCCTGCCTTGCAGGCAGATGCTTTACCCTCTGAGCCACCAGGGAAAGCATACACAGAGCTATTAAATGAAGTAAAAAACTGACTGTAATACTATAGTTCAAGACACTGTAAAAACATAAACTTACCTTGTATAAAAATGAAATAACATTCTTTAGAATAATCTGCTTCTCTGAAATCTTATTTCCCAAATAATTTTAAGGAGTTAAAATTAAATAAGAAATATTAACACAACCTGAAAAGTGAAGATAGCAGTGAGGCAGGCATTTCAGAAGAGACTGAAATGAGGAAAAAACCACCAAAAGGCACCAAGTAATATTTGCCTGAAGGGACTGTAGAAAAAGTAGAAAAATCAAACCCACAGTGACTTAATGCTCCTCATACATGAAAAAAACTCTAGCTTACAAGTCAGACCACACAATGAAAAAGACAACTTTCCCAGACTCCAATGTGTAACTCATATCAACTTGTTAAACTAAATTATTTACTATATCCAGGTGTTGTGAGGATGATGAAGATAATTAAGACATGATCACTGCCATAGAAACTTTTAATGCTTAGGAAGAGTAAAAAAAAACATTATAGGCAATCAAAATAATAAATCATATTTGTAACTACTTATATCTTCATTTCACCAACAAAAGTCAAATAACTTTTACTTTCACTAACTTGAATATATAAACTTGAAAGTATATGGAAAATAGAATTATATACCTATGAATGATTAATGCATTGTTAACTATATATAAACATATGCATGTACATATGTTTTTGAAATCTTATTGAATATAAAATATCTTAATTCACCTATATAATCAATATAAATATATTAATTCAGAAATACAGATGTTTTAATTCATCTCATGAAATTTTTATACAAGCATTTCAGTCATGTCTGACTCTGCGCGACCCCATTAACGGCAGCCCACCAGGCTCCCCCGTCCCTGGGATTATCCAGGCAAGAACACTGGAGTGGGTTGCCGTTTCCTTCTCCAATGCATGAAGTGAAAAGTGAAAGTGAAGTTGCTCAGTCTTATCCGACTCTTAGCAACCCCCATGGACTGCAGCCTACCAGGCTCCTCCATCCATGGGATTTTCCAGGCAAGAGTACTGGAGTGGGATGCCATTGCCTTCTCCTCACATATGTCTACAACATCAATTTCTTCCTCATAACCAGGACTACTTAACTAGGACACATTATTTTCACTTCTAAGTAGTTTGAAATGTTTGTGAGGTCATGTGTGATGCTCCTGCCAACATAAAATTTATCCTAAGCCAAAAGCATTAATTCATGTACCATTAGAATACTTTCTTCCTTGGGTTTTTAAAAAAAAAAATTAACCTATCCCATTAGGGAAGCTCTGTGTACATATAAGACAAGCACTCACTTAAGACATTTCAGACTAATTTATATTCTGCAATATGCTATTATTCAAAATAGAGTTAGTGTGAATCAAGGTTTCTTTCTTAAACAAGGTAGGCAGAAAAATGGAATGATAAAAGGTAAAGAAGAACCTTGTTGCTTTTCTTTATTGGAAAACTATATTATTTCATGAGTTTTTAAAAACATAACCATTATACATATGCCATATAACAAATAAAATATAAGAATATATATTTTATGTTTTGATTTTATTTTTTCTACCTCTGCCCACAGAAAAAGCTTGAAAGCAATGATGTTTTATTAGCAATAAGTAAAACTACATCCCGCATCTTTAGATTTTATATACCATTTCCCAGTATAAAAGAAGCCCAGGGATCCTTAGAGACATGGTTGATCATAGGTCTGAAAGAGTGAAGTACAAGGTAAGCCTGGAAAGTCTGCCAAGGGCCAGGGGCGGGGGGGGTGGGGGAGCGGGGAGGACTGTGCTCAAAGATTAGAAAGGTCAAGTCAAGAGGTCACAGAAGCTGTCCTGAAGAGGCTTTTATTGGTCAAAGTAAGGACAATTTGTACCTCAGAAAATAATAATAATAATAATCGTGATAGATATAACAAATTAGAAAAAAAGAAAAACAAAACAAATACATGAGTTCACAGCAACATATGAAGGCAGACAGAGACAGACTGAAACATAAGGCACTTTAATCCCATAACCCACAAATAGCACTTGAACTGCTCTGGCGTCCAAAACTCCAGGGTTGCCTCCTAAAAGGAAAGCTCACAGAGAGCAGAAAATAATTGGAGTAGAATTGAGCAGAAAAATGACAAAATGTCCATTGTTTGAAACAATATACAAAAACACCCAAGGAGAGTTAAAAATATCACCCTGAATCTCAGGGTAATATTCAGGAAAACTAAATTCACACAAAAATCAAAAAATGGTATCAAGTCCAAAACCTAAATAAAGTTAATATAAGGAAAAGGAAAATTAACAGCAGAATAATATCCCTACAAAACAGGAAGCAACAGTTAGAACTGGACATGGAACAACAGACTGGTTCCAAATAGGAAAAGGAGTATGTCAAGGCTGTTTATTGTCACCCTGCTTATTTAACTTATATGCAGAGTACATCATGAGAAATGCTGGGCTGAAAGAAACAGAAGCTGGAATCAAGATTGCCGGGAGAAATATCAATAATCTCAGATATGCAGATGACACCATCCTTATGGCAGAAAGTGAAGAGGAGCTAAAGGGCCTCTTGATGAAGGTGAAAGAGGAGAGTGAAAAAGTTGGCTTAAAGCTCAACATTCAGAAAAGGAAGATCATGGCATCCGGTCCCATCACTTCATGGGAAATAGATGGGGAAACAGTGGAAACAGTGTCAGACTTTATTTTGGGGGGCTTCAAAATCACTGTAGACGGTGACTGCAGCCATGAAATGAAAAGACGCTTACTCCTTGGAAGAAAAGTTATGACCAACCTAGATAGCATATTCAAATGCAGAGACATTACTTTGCCAACTAAGGTCCGTCTACTCAAGGTTATGGTTTTTCCTGTGGTCATGTACGGATGTGAGGATTGGACTGTGAAGAAGGCTGAGCGCTGAAGAATTGATGCTTTTGAACTGTGGTGTTGGAGAAGACTCTTGAGAGTCCCTTGGACTGCAAGGAGATCCAACCAGTCCATTCTGAAGGAGATCAGCCCTGGGATTTCTTTGGAAGGAATGATGCTAAAGCTGAAACTTCAGTACTTTGGCCACCTCATGAGAAGAGTTGACTCATTGGAAACGACTCTGATGCTGGGAGGGATTGGGGGCAGGAGGAGAAGGGGACGACTGAGGATGAGATGGCTGGATGGCATCACGGACTCGATGGATTGAGTCTGAGTGAACTCCGGGAGTTGGTGATGGACAGGGAGGCCTGGCATGCTGCGATTCATGGGGTCGCAAAGAGTCGGACACAACTGAGAGACTGAACTGAACTGAACTGAACAATTATTTAAGAATGGAGTTCCTTGATGTTTCCCTGGTGACTCCATGGTAAAGAATCTACCTGGCAGTTCAGGGGACATGGGTTCAATCCCTGGTTGGGGAGGATCCCACATGCTGTGGAGCAACCAACCTGGTGCACCGCAAGTATTGAGCCTGTTCTCTAGACCTGAGAGTTGCAATTACTGAAGCCCAACTGCCCTAGAGCCCATGCTCTGTAACAAGAAAAAGTGAAAGTGAAGTCACTCAGTCATGTCTCACTCTTTGTGACAGCATGGACTTTAGTCTGTCAGGCTCCTCTGTCCATGGGATTTTCCAGGCAAGAATACTGGACTGGGTTGCCATTTCCTTCTCTACAGGATCTTCCCAACCCACTGCAATGAGAAGCCCATATACCACAACTAGAGAGTAGTTCCCAATGTTGTGACTAGAAAAAAGCCCACAAAACAATCAAAATCAAACACAGGCAAAAATAAATAAATAAAATTATTTTTTTAATAGGTGTTCCTCTGGAAGAAAACCAATTTAATAAAAAGAAACAGCAAATACTAAATGCTATAATTCCAGAAAAATTTCTAAAATAAAAAATCACTGGATGAGCATACTGTGTGGTTCAGAATGTGAACCCAGTACAGTGAATGCTGCCACTGCTAAGTTGCTTCCATCGTGTCTGACTCTATGTGACCCCATAGATGGCAGTCCACCAGGCTCCCCTGTCCCTGGGATTCTCCAGGCAAGAACATTGGAGTAGGTTGCCATTTTCTTCTCCAAATGCATGAAAGTGAAAAGTGAAAGTGAAGTCGCTCAGTCATGCCCGACTCTTAGTGACCCCATGGACTACAGCCTTCCAGGCTCCTCTGTCCATGGGATTTTCCAGGCAAGAGTACTGGAGTGAGGTGCCATTGCCTTCTCCATGTACAGTGGATAGCATTATTCTAATAAATCAATAAATAACAATGAATAACATTATAATAAGATTTCTAGGTTTACAAAACAAACAAATAAATTTCTTGGACCTTTAAGAAAACACTTTATATAATGTATCAGAACAGAAAATTAAATTACTATCTGACTTTTTATTATGATGATTTAATCAGAAAAGAGTAAAAATATATTTAATAAACTCAAAGGAAATGCAAACTAAGAATTTATAGGCAACAAAACTAGCTTTTAGTAAAAGATACAAAGTGTTATCAGTATACAAGAGCTGCAAGATTATTTTTTGCTATTAGATCTTCCTGAGAAATCTACTAGAAAAAGCGCCTCAGATAATCAAAATGACTAGAGAGACATTAATGTAAAAATTGATTGTTATTTTTAGAAGTAAGACTAGAAAAGACATAAAGGAGAATATAGTAATAATAGGATTATCTTAAAAAATGGCAAAGGTCAGTTTTCATTCCAGTCCCAAAGAAAGGCAAGACCAAAGAATGCTCAAACTATCACACAATTGCACTCATCTCACACACCAGTAATGTTCAAAATTCTCCAAGCCAGGCTTCAGCAATATGTGAACCATCAAGTTCCAGATGCTCAAGCTGGTTTTAGAAAAGGCAGAGGAACCAGAGATCAAATTACCAACATCTGCTGGATCATGGGAAAAGCAAGAGAGTTCCAGAGAAACATCTATTTCTGCTTTATTGACTATGCCAAAGCCTTTCACTTTGTGGATCACAATAAACTGTGGAAAATTCCAAAAGAGATGGGAATACCAGACCATCTGACCTATCTCTTAAGAAACCTATATGCATGTCAGGAAGCAACAATTAGAACTGGACCTGGAACAACAGACTGGTTCCAAATAGGACAAGGATTACGTTAAGGCTATATATTGTCACCCTGCTTATTTAATTTATATGCAGAGTACATCATGAGAAATGCTGGGCTAGAAGAAACACAAGCTGGAATCAAGATTGCCGGGAGAAATATCAATAACCTCAGATATGCAGATGACACCACCCTTAAGGCAGAAAGTGAAGAGGAACTAAAAAGCCTCTTTCTGAAAGTGAAAGAGGAGAATGAAAAAGTTGGCTTAAAGCTCAACATTCAAAAAATGAAGATCATGGTATGTGGTCCCTTCATTTCATGGCAAATAGATGGGGAAACAGTGGAAACAGTGTCAGACTTTATTTTGAGGGGTTCCAAAATCACTACAGATGGTGATTGCAGCCATGAAATTAAAAGACACTTATTCCTTGGAAGGAAAGTTATGACAAACCTAAACAGCATATTGAAAAGCAGAGACATTACTTTGCCAACAAAGGTCTGTCTAGTCAAGGCTATGGTTTTTCCAGTGGTCGTGTATGGATGTGAGAGTTGGACTGTGAAGAAAGCTGAGGGCCAAAGAATTGTTGGTTTTGAACCGTGGTGTTGGAGAAGACTCTTGAGAGTCCCTTGGACTGCAAGGAGATCCAACCAATCTATCCAAAGGAGATTAGTCCTGGGTATTCATGGGAGGGCCTGATGTTGAAGCTGAAACTCCAATACTTTGTCCACCTGATGCGAAGAGCTGACTTATTTGAAAAGATCCTGAGGCTGGGAAAGATCGAGGGCAGGAGGAGAAGGGGATGACACAGGATAAGATGGCTGGATGGCATCACCAACTCGATGGACATGGGTTTTGGTAGACTCTGGGAGTTGGTGATGGACAGGGAGGCCTGGCATGCTACGATTCATGGGGTCGCAAATTATTGGACACAACTGAGTGACTGAACTGAACTGATAATTAGGATACTGGGAACAGTATCCCTTGGTTATCAAATAGTAGATAAGGTAAATCATGATTTTATTTTATTTTTTTAAATGTAATAAAGTATTTATTTAAAAGGATTGTTGGTTTTTATCTGTATTTATTTATTTATTTTAACGTTTAATCTTTTATTTATTTATTTATTTATTTTAATTACAATACTGTATTTCTTTTGCCATACATTGACACGAATCAGCCATAGGTAAACACAATCTCCCAATGCCGAAGCCCCTCCCACCTCCCACCCCACATCCTCTACTTGAATCATCCTGTGCGTCAGCCCCATGCATCCTGCATCCTACATTGAACATAGATTGGCGCTTCGTTTCTTACACGAAAATATACATGTTTCATTGCCATTCTCCCAAACCATCCCACCCTTTCCCTCTCCCTCAGAGTCCAAAAGTCCACTCTATACCTCTGTGTCTCTTTGTTGTCTCACATATAGGGTCATCATTACTGTCTTCTAAATTCCATATATATGTGTCAGTATACTGTATTGGTGCTTTTCTTTCTGGCTTACTTCACTCTGTATAATCGGTTCCAATTTCATCCATCTCATTAGAACTGAGTCAAATTTATTCTTTTTAAGGGCTGAGTAGTATTCCATAGTGTATATGTACCACTGCTTTCTTATCCATTCATCTGCTGATGGACATCTAGGTTGCTTCCATGTCCTGGCTATTATAAACAGCGCTGCAATGAACATTGGGGTACATGTGTCTCTTTCAATTCTGGTTTCCTCGGTGTGTATGCCCAGCAGTGGGATTGCTGGGTCATAAGGCAGTTCTATTTGCAATTTTTAAGGAATCTCCACACTGTTTTCCATAATGGCTGTACTAGTTTGCATTCCCACCAGCAGTGTAAGAGGGTTCCCTTTTCTCCACATCCTCTCCAACATTTATTGCTTGTAGACTTTTGGATCGCAGCTATTCTGACTGGTGTGAAATGGTACCTCATTGTGGTCTTGATTTGCATTTCTCTGATAATGAGTGATGTTGAACATCTTTTCATGTGTTTGTTAGCCATCCGTATGTCTTCTTTGGAGAAATGCCTATTTAGTTCTTTGGCCCATTTTTTTATTGGATCATTTATTTTTCTGGAGTTGAGCTGTATAAGTTGCTTATATATCTTTGAGATTAGTTGTTTGTCAGTTGTTTCATTTGCTATTGTTTTCTCCCATTCAGAAGGCTGTCTTTTCACCTTGCTTGTAGTTTCCTTTGTTGTGCAGAAGCTTTTAATTTTAATTAGATCCCAAAGCCACAGTCATTAAGACAGTATGGTACTGGCACAAAGACAGAAATATAGATCAATGGAACAAAATAGAAAGCCCTGAGATTAACCCACACACCTATGGACACCTTATCTTCGACAAAGGAGGCAAGAATATACAATGGAGTAAAGACAGTCTCTTTAACAGGTGGTGCTGGGAAAACTGGTCAACCACTTGTAAAAGAATGAAACTAGACCCCTTTCTAACACCATACACAAAAATAAACTCAAAATGGATTAAAGATCTAAATGTAAGACCAGAAACTATAAAACTCCTGGAGGAGAACATAGGCAAAACACTCTCTGACATAAATCACAGCAGGATCCTCTATGATCCAACTCCCAGTATACTGGAAATAAAAGCAAAGATAAACAAATCATGATTTTATAAAAGCCTTTCCAATTAATAAATTTTCAGAGAATTGATAGCATATGATTAGGTTATAGTATTAAATAATTACCATCCAAATGTGATTTTCTACAATTGCAGGAATCATAAAATGTAAAATTCTCTGACACTATGCTCATTTTCAGGAATGAGTACTCTGGATAGACTTGCCAAAAGGATTGGACATGAATCTAAACAAGCCTCCTGATCCAGCTGCCAGTTTTCAGAAAACACAGAGGACAGAAGAACAAGTCGATGTGTACCAAGAATAAGCAACTACAAATTCCACACCAGAAAACTCTATATGCCAAAATGCCTATAAAGTCTTTAAGGAAAAGAAAAAAATATGACACAGGAAGAAAGCTTCTTGATTATAAGAGACTTAAAATACATTAAAATTTCTTTCTGTCTGTGTGAATGGGTAAGACTGAATTGTAGTGTCTGGAAGTGAACACTACAATTTAAAAATGAACACATTGGTGATAAAACCAATAAAGACAAATGTCAGTAGAGTGGTTATTTATGGAAATGAAGGGGTTGTGATTGAGATGGAACACATGGGGAATCCCTAGGGTTACTGTTTTTAGTAACGTAAAATAACTGAACAAGCTGTATATTTTTGTGCGGTTTTCTATAAGTATAGTCAACTGTAAAATTAAAAAATATACAAAGCTATAATATAAAAATATATTAAAAATTAAAAATATAAAAGCTAATTTATGTTTGCCTAAGATTAGGTAAATTTAATCTAATCTTTTATTCTAATCTTTAGAATAAATCTTAAAAAGGGGATGGTGGATCAAAGTGGTGGATCAAAGTCTACTTACACTTTATGGCTTTTATTATATATTGCCAAAACACACTTCTAAAAGGTGTTAAATTCTTATTTTACAGGCTGCCATAGCCTCTTGTTTTGCTTCTTTTATTAATTATATTTGTATAAGTTTTATTTTTAACGTATTCTGATTTTAAAACATCAAAAATATTACTGGGTTTCAGTAACGTGGATGAAAATGGCCAATTATGAAAAAGCAGCTTGGGATAAATCCAATAATACATGCCAGGTGCATCCAGTTGTGTTATTACTGCTATTTGTATTAATTCAGAGTGTAACAAAAACTTCAATAGTGATATATACAAGAAAATCATTCAATCTATTTTAATTTCAAACACTTAGAATAAAATGTACTTTCTGCTATTTGGGTCAATTGCAACTATTATGCTAAATGAACCAACATAAGAGACAAAGTAACCATAAATTCATATTTTAATAGACTTGTCTCTACAATGTCAAAATGGTATTATGTGAATTCATTGCTCTAGGAAAGTAGGAAATGAAAGAAACAGCTTTTTCATTGTTGCTAGAGCCTAACACCTGTATTGCTGACAACAGGTTATCTAAATGGTTTTAAAACCATCTCTCAATTTTTACAGGGGAGAAAGACCTTGTCTTTTAATACTTTTGGAAACTAAAATTTACTTTTTGATTGGAGTGCAAGTTAGGAGCAGGTAAAAATTAGCTCTATAAATATTAGTGTGTGTGCATGTGTGTGCGTATGTGTGTGTATGTATGTGTGTTTTCTGTTTCTGTCCATAAATAGTCTTTTCAGGCTCTTGTTCTTATTTTGTAATGCATGATCCCCAACACTCTCAGGTTGCAGGAGGTCATATATTAGTTTCTATTCACCTACCATGTAGATTCTCTGAGCATTGCTGATTCTTCTGGCAATACCCAAATCACTGGGATCCACTCTTCCCTGCCAGTTCTGATAATGTGAGCATTAATGCTGTTCCAGTTGGCTTTCAATCCATCCACTGGAAACTACCTCCCTACCCTCCGTGTCCTGCCTTTCCTTTTCAGCTTGAGTGCCTGTGATGGACACTGCTTTATCTTCTTCTAGGTTCAGCCACACCCACTAGACACCACCTCTACTCTGAGCACAGATAGCTCTTGCAGTAAGTTACTCTAATTTTGCTAAACACCACTGCTAATGCTGAGTGCTAGACTCTGTGCCATGTTAATGCCATTGCTGTGTCCTTCAAGCCATCGCTGCCACAGAGGCAGTGTACTACTTATAACTGCTGAACATGCCTGGTGTTCTGTAAGTTCTGGTGAAGTGGGTGTCAATGTCTCCCTTCTGTTTCTGTTATATTTCTCAAGAAAAATATTAATAATAGTAAAGTGGTATTGCTTGCAGCTTACTCTTTTGTTGATTATTTTGTATAACAGGTCTTCTAGGTTATACCTACATACTTATATCTTTCTAATATTCAGCCATAGACAGTGAAGAATAGATGTAGAGACCTCACCAGAATTGACTCTCTGTCTTCCCTAAGCCACAAAATTCACAGTCATATTTTAAGATGAATTTTCTCCCAAAAGGGCTATCAGTCTCACATACCAATAAGTATCTTTTATGCTTGTTACTGATTCTCCAGACTTGCACACATATGTCTGAAGCCCAGAAATGAACACAACGTGGCCTCAAGCTGAGACCCTTGCTACAAGTTATTAACTTAGCTAAACCTTAAGTAGGATGAGGAATGGATTAATTGAGATTAACTGTGCCACATACCTTATCATCTTCCAGCCAGTCTCTCCTTCCCACTGTTATATTCAGTTCAGTTCATTTCAGTCGTTCAGTCATGTCCGACTTTTGCGACCCCGTGAATTGCAGCACGCCAGGCCTCCCTGTCCATCACCAACTCTCCTCTCAGAATTCATTCAAACTCATGTCCATCGAGTCAGTGATGCCATCCAGCCATCTCATTCTCTGTCATCCCCCCTCCTCCTGCCCCCAAACCCTCCCAGCATCAGAGTCTTTTCCAATGAGTCAACTCTTCGCATGAGGTGGCCAAAGTACTGGAGTTTCAGCTGTAGCATTAGCCCTTCCGAAGAACACCCAGGATTGATCTCCTTTAGAATGGACTGGTTGGATCTCCTTGCAGTCCAAGGGACTCTCAAGAGTCTTCTCCAGCACCACAGTTCAAAAACATCAATTCTTTAGTGCTCAGCTTTCTTCACAGTCCAACTCTCACATCCATACATGACCACATAGCCTTGATTAGATGGACCTTTGTTGGCAAAGTAATGTCTCTGCTTTTTAATGTGCTATCTAGGTTGGTCATAACTTTTCTTCCAAGGAGTAAGCATCTTTTAACTTCATGGCTGCAATCACCATCTGCAGTGATTTTAGAGCCCCAAAAATAAAGTCTGACACTGTTTCCACTGTTTCCCCATCTATTTGCCATGAAGTGATGGGACCAGATGCCATGATCTTCGTTTTCTGAATGTTGAGCTTTAAACCAACTTTTTCACTCTCCTCTTTCACTTTCATCAAGAGGCTTTTAGTTCCTCTTCACTTTCTGCCATAAGGGTGGTGTCATCTGTATATCTGAGGTCATTAATATTTGTCCTAGCAATCTTGATTCCAGCTTGTGCTTCTTCCAGCCCAGAGTTTCTCATGATGTACTCTGCATGTAAGTTAAATAAGCAGGGTGACTATATACAGCCTTGACGTACTCCTTTTCCTATTTGGAAACAGTCTGTTGTTCCATATCCAGTTCTGTTTCTTCTTCACCTGCATATAAGTTTCTCAAGCGGCAGGTTAGGTGGTCTGGTATTCCCATCTCTTTCAGAATTTTCCACAGTTTATTGTGATCCACACAGTGAAAGGCTTTGGCATAGTCAATAAAGCAGAAATAGATGTTTTTCTGGAACTCTTTTATTTTTTCTATGATCCAGCAGATGTTGGAAATTTGATCTCTGGTTCCTCTGCCTTTTCTAAAACCAGCTTGAACATCTGGAAGTTCATGGTTCACGTATTGCTGAAGCCTGGCTTGGAGAATTTTGAGAATTACTTTACTAGTATGTGAGATGGGTGCAACTGTGAGGTAGTCTGAGCATTCTTTGGTATTGCCTTTCTTTGGGATTGGAATGAAAACTGACCTTTTCCAGTCCTGTGGCCACTGCTGAGATATTTTGGCCATGTGCAAATATCTCACCAAGTTCAGACTAGCCCAGGAATCTTCTCACTTGGTAATCCTATGGAGTTTACCTCAGCATCTGAAGAAGAATTAAAAGAACTATTACCAGCTTGAATTAACAATAAAATGAATAAAAATTTCCATGCTACTTCAACAATTTTTGACAATCTGCTATCAACCAGTAGCAAGACATTTTCACTCTTTCTCGTCTTCTTGTTTCTTTTAGCTGATAGTCAGTTGCCACCTAGTGAATATTACATACATTCCTGACTCTTTTTCTCTAAGTACAAGAGAAAGAGCTGAAAGAAATAGTCATTAAATTGTAGAATAATAAGTAACCTCTTCAGTCTCATGATTTCAATCATCTGTGCACGTTTTGGCTTTGTCCTATCAATTCATTCCAAGATACTCTCTGTGTTTCCCTCTCCCTCTTCTTACTATTATCCTCTCTTCTCTTACTACTTGAGAAATTTCAAGCTTACTTGTCACTACCTCTCACAACAACTGTTATAAATGGCTTTACTTAGAGTCACTTCTTTCAGAAAAGGATCATTATGAGTAATTCTTGTAAAAGCTAATTTTCTTACACACCAAATTCAGACTATAAGCAAATGTAGTTTTTAACAAATAAATAGCTTCTTATTCAGGAAATGTAAATCATGATGTTTGAATGCATTAGAAAATCCAATTCTAACTTGATTTGAGAGAGAGAGGAGTTATTTTCTCATTTCTCTAAAATGTTCAGGTTATGGAGCTTGAGGAATGGCAGGATTGAGAAACCAAACTGACTGGCTCTTTTCCTTATGATGGCTCTTCTTTTATCAGCTATTGGTCTTAGAGTAAGATGACTGCCAGGCATCCCCGGCTTTTATGCAATCCACCCAGAAGCTCCAGTGGAAAGAATGAGTATCCCTCATAAATATTTCCACAATTGGCCCCAAAACTGAGTCTCACTGAATCTGACTAGTAACATGCCCGTTATTGTAACCATTAGAGAATAAATATCTCTCTTGAGAGAGTAATCTGTCAAGAAATATCAGAATACCATTACAAAGGAATAATCAATAAACAGATATCCATTGTAGAGAATACCTGATATTTCTATGAGATCATTTTATGGGGAAAGGAACAGATGGTAAAAATACATGCTCATTGTACATGGCAGAGCTTTTCAGTATCTGAAATACACTGTCCAGTCATTCACAAGTCTCCCGGCTTCATCCAAGAAATCTTATTGAGCAGTGTATAAAAATAATTCTGCTGAATATTCAAGGAGAATTAGTTCTTGAAAAGGTCCTCACTTTGTGATATCCAGATTCATTTCTGGGTCATTCTTTATTGACTGACTCTCTCACCCTTGGTATATCTATTACCAGTTATTGGAATGAAACCCAGCCACTTTACTCTTTATCTTTGCTCCAAGACCTTGATCATGTGTTTTACCTGCATATTCCATCTTAATTTCTCACTCTTGGCTTGATGTTCTCTTGAGGTAAATCTTTATTAAAGAACCTTCTAAACATAGTTCCAGGCCTCTTATACCTCAATATTGCCCTTACAGGCAGCCCTATTGGTCAGTCTCTGACTTTTACACATATTCTACTTCTGGGGTAAGATCAGGCACCAAGACCAGCTAAAAGTATTTAGAATCATTTTCTGATGAAGAGAATTAAACTGTAAACACAGTACATGTGTCCTAAGAGGAACTAACTCAGGAAGTATGCAGTGTGCTTATCCTAAGGAGAGTGTGTGTGGCCAAGGAGGCAATAGTCCCAGTTCCACATTTTTTCAGAGTCAAGCAATTTATCATTTAATCCTTTATATTTCTTTCAGGCAAACCTATCTCAAAATATGTTTATAAGGGAAATAAAGATGCATCTAATAAGCAGTCTTAAGCAGTGATTTTTATCTGAGGATAGAGGACCTGAGAGTGGGGGATGTTTATGAATTACATGCCGAATTCCTGTCCAACCCAATCCTACACCAAAGGTTATAAACCATTGACATAGAGCACTGATCCCTAACCCTAAATTAACTGGAGCTTATTCAAATGCAGATTTCTATACCCTAGCCAAGATATAATAAATCAAAATTTCTGAGTGGAAAGCTTGGATACTGATATTTTTAAAAACTTCTTAGATCATTCTGAAGATCAGCCAGCTTTGGGAATTACTAGGATGCAGCATCTGGTCCCAAAGCAAAAGAGAATTAGAACTCAGCAAGCATATGCTCCAATTGAACAGGCATTTGCTTATCACCCCCATGCTTGCTTTGAATCAAAAATAATCCAAGCGTTTCTTCATTTGGGCTTTGAGCAGAATGCATCAACAGAACACCCACTCTGCAGAAGCTGTGTATCCAAAGGTCCTTCATGGGTGGATTCACTTTAATAGGAAAGTTGTTCTCTGTGCAGGTGACCAGCTGGGTAAACCTGCCACCACACCATTCTACCAATTATCACTACACCCTATTTAGAAGATCAGGGCAAGTCACTTCCCCATTTGAAAGAGGCAGTAAATCTCCTTATGCAGTGAGTATTCTATTTTAGAAGTCCTTGGGTTATACATAAAAAGCAAAATAAAAAACAGATTACTCCATTCAATGGGAAAAAAAAACATTCATGCAAATCAGGCTTTTTATGTAATATGGATTAAACCACTAATGGTGTAATCCAATTAAACCACTTTTCCAATTTTTGCTGTTGTTGTTAATCACCATATGCACCCTCGGAGACATCAGAATGTATTCTATCTTTATAGTGTGAAAATTAGATAACTAAAGTGAAGTTGTATAAATGTACATTTAATGAAGTAATAGGTGATCCAATGGCAATTTATAGATAAAAATACAGCCCTGTATTTGAGAAGTATATATACATATAATGAAATATAAAAGGTCTCTTATCACCTGGGGTTATTAATGTATTTTTCTTACTGCCTCTCTGGCTACTTGACATCTGTTACTCCAACAGCTTCAGAGCCTACAAAGGCCCTAGCCACCTAAGATTTGTTCCAGCTCTGCCCTATCACACCTGCAGTCCAGAGCTACCTGCCAGCAATGATTCACTAGGCTGCAGATAATACCTGTGGTCTCAGTATTCAGCACCACCAAAACATTTTTTCAGAGATATTTGTTTAAAACAGCAAGACTATCAATAAACCAATTCTTTACAATTCTCTTAATATAATAACTTCCCCAAACGCAATTCTCTATCTCTCTCCTCTCCCATTTTCTCATCCAAACACTGTTCAGCACTAATACTCCTTTATTCTGCACACTGTGGAATCATTATCCATCTTTAATTTATTCATTTGTTGACCTTCACTAAAATGAAGCTCTTCCTGAAACATCCAGATTTTTCCAGGAGATTTCTCCAATGAAATAACCATTGACTGTACTATCCGTGAACATACAAGTCTGAAAATTGAGATAGGATTCCCTTCTTTTCCAACCCTAGCTATGATTATTATTCTGCCCTAATTCAAATCTCAGTTTCTTAGAGTTTCATGAAGAAATACTGGGCCCTCCTTGTCCTTGGTATTTACAAATCTCATGGTCACTCCACATTCTTTGAGGACTTACATGTCATAATTCATTCCATGTGCCCATACCAATTCTGTCACAATTCTGAGTGATTCAAAGGCCATATGAGTAAACTGACATGATCATTATTTGACCTCAGCACTAATGATCTTCTAATCCTCTTCAGTTTAGTCATTCATTCTTGTCATAAACTACAGTAGTTCCATCTTTGAATTATTGAACTCTCATAATGACTTTGATACTATTGAATCTTTTGGTACTTTGACTATCTTATTGCTTTCACTCCTGATCTTACTTGGACCTCACTGATTTCTAAGGCAGTTTTCTTCTCATTTTCTCCTGTTATACCACATCCATCTTGGATTGTCTTTCAAAGTTGATCTAGACTTTTCTTGATCATTTAAGAAAATATTCCATAAATTTTAAATGCATTATTGCATAAGGCTACCACCACCCTTATGGCAGAAAGAGAAGAGGAACTAGAAAGCCTCTTGATGAAAGTGAAAGTGGAGAGTGAAAAAGTTGGCTTAAAGCTCAACATTCAGAAAACTAAGATCTTGGCATCTGGTCCCATCACTTCATGGCAAATAGATGGGGAAACAGTGAAAACAGTGTCAGACTTTATTTCTTGGGGCTCCAAAATCACTGAAGATGGTGATTGCAGCCATGAAATTAAAAGACGCTTACTCCTTGAACAAAAAATTATGACCAACCTAGATAGCATATCCAAAAGCAGAGACATTACTTTGCCAACAAAGGTCCGTCTAGTCAAGGCTATGGTTTTTCCAGTAGTCATGTATGGATGTGAGAGTTGGACTGTGAAGAAAGTTGAGCACTGAAGAATTGATGCTTTTGAACTGTGGTGTTGGAGAAGACTCTTGAGAGTCCCTTGGACTGCAAGGAGATCCAATCAATCCATTCTAAACGAGATCAGTCCTGGGTGTTCTTTGAAAGGACTGATGCTACAGCTGAAACTCCATTACTCTGGCCACCTCATGCGAAGAGTTGACTCATTGGAAAAGACTCTGATGCTGGGAGGGACTGGGGGCAGGAGAAGAAGGGGACGACTGAGGACGAGATGGCTGGATGGCATCACTGACTCGATGGACCTGAGTCTGAGTGAACTCCGAGAGATGGTAATGAACAGGGAGGCCTGGCGTGCTGCGATTCATGGGGTTGCAAAGAGTCAGACACAACTGAGTGACTGAACTGAACTGAATATCTGATATATTAATATAAAAATACATAAAAACTATACAACTCAATAGTAAAACAAGCAAACAAACAAAAAAAAAAACAACCTGATTAAAAAACTGGCAGAGAAACTGAATAGATATTTTCTCAAAGATGGCATCACTGACTCGATGGACATGAATTTGAGTGAACTCTGGGAGGTGGTGGATGGGGAGGCCAGGTGTGCTGTGATTCATGGGGTAGCAAAGAGTCGGACACGACTGAGCGACTGAACTGAACTGAACTGAACAAAACTTCAACATTGGAATAATTCTCGTCTACCTCCTTTACTTGGAATCCTTAGTAAAGCTAAAGCAGGCAACTATAAGCTTGTGCCATTACAAACATATATATATATATATATATATATATATATATATATAATTTAAATATACATTTTATACACACACACAGAGTAATTTTATACACATATGTGTGAAATTATCCCCTCAAAATTTTCACTCTTTTAGGTTATCTTTCATTTAGAGGCTGGCATTTGGTTGACTGCAATTTGCTGTTTCAAAGGTTTGGAATGCCATGCATTTGGTATCTTAATTCCACTAGAACATTGCATAGAGTCTCTGCCTTATTATCATGTTCACTGAAGTGGGTAAATTCACCCCAGAGTCATCAGAACATGGCCATGAGTAGTTAGCACTCAAGAAGGCACCATTTATTTAACTGGAAAATATAGCAAGCTATTAAATAGAGCTGGTGCCATGGAATTATGATGCAAAAAATACAACATAAGCACTACAAGAAGAGAATTTAATGGTAATTTTCTGTCCTTTCCTATTCTATTTTCATATCTTAATCAACTAAGAATGAGAAAGAATAGCTGCTTCTGAATTGTCTCTAACATGGACTATTATTGCTACTTTATTTTTCCATTCCTGGAGTGCAATTCAAAAGAAACTGGGCTTGGTTACTTTGGATGCTTGCCTCATAGAATCATTTATGTTAAAAGCCACAAAACCCCCTGGACTACCATCTGCTCTCTGCAACAGTTCCTCTAATTTCTTTTGCTTGCTCCAAATCTCCCTTTATATTTCAAGTTTTGTCCCCAAAGTAATTTCTATAAGAATGTGTCTGCATCCAACCTTCTGCAAGTCACCTTCCAATGCCCTGAGTGGTAAGAGGTGCTCACTCTACATCACGTAGAGTGAAATAGCTACAAGAATACTTGGTTTTTGTTCTAAACCAATGTTTGAGTTTATCTGTAAAAAGTATTTATTTATTTTAGGATATGTGTTAGAAATAGAAGAGAAATATTACAGGTTGTAACAGAGTAGAAGATGGTAGAGGCTGGGGAAGCTCAGATATTTTTAGATAGTAAAAGTTTCAATAAACCAAAGATTGGATATAAGCATACCATTGATTCCATTTCATGCTATGCTATTCTTACTGTATTTTCATTAGGATAATAAATTTGTGCCTGCATTTTCTCTAAATGATGTGTGGTAAATAATTTTCAGATAAAACATTTATTCAGTGAATTATATAATGGGTAAAAGAAGCATAGACTTTAGTCAAATAAAAGACTCTTCCCATCACTCTTAATATAAACTAAATGCAAACACTGGTGATCAGAATATAGGATGTAATTACAGCAGGAGGCGACAACTGTACCTTAACTAACAAAAGACCTTTGGAATGTTAGCAGTTTATAGACTCATTATCCTAACAAGATCAAGACCTATTGCACACCTACAGAAAAAAAAAAGTAAAATTAACTAATGTAAATTACTTTATTTTAAATTTGTTTTGCATGTATCCATATGAAATTGAATAGCAATTCATATCTCAATTATTATTAAACACACATGGGCACATATATACATATATGTATGTTCAGTTCAGTTTAGTTGCTCAGCCATGTCCGATTCTTTGCAACCCCACGAAGCGCAGCATATCAGGGTTCTCTGTCCCTCACCAACTCCTGGAGTCCACCCAAACCCATGCCCATTGAGTCAATGATGCCATCCAACCATCTCATCCTCTGTCGTTCCCCTCTCCTCCTGCCCTCAATCTTTCCCAGCAACAGGGTCTTGTCAAATGAGTCAGCTCTTCACATCAGGTGACCCAAGTATTGGAGTTTCAGCTTCAACAT
This sequence comes from Nanger dama, assembly GCA_917880005.1. NCBI lineage: Eukaryota > Metazoa > Chordata > Mammalia > Artiodactyla > Bovidae > Nanger > Nanger dama. The sequence goes on along the minus strand of CAKJTW010000025.1, from coordinate 18,178,610 downwards.
CAGTCCTTCCAATGAACACCCAGGATTGATCTCCTTTAGAATGGACTGGTTGAATCTCCTTGCAGTCCAAGGGACTCTCAAGAGTATCTCCAACAACACAATTCAAAAGCATTAATTCTTCGGTGCTCAGCTTCCTTTATAGTCCAATTCTTAAAACCATACATGACCACTGGAAAAACCTTGACTAAAAGAACCTTCGTTAGCAAAGTAATGTCTCTGCTCTTTAATATGCTCTCTAGGTTGGTCATAACTTTCCTTCCAAGGACTAAGCATTTTCAATTTCTTGGTTGCAATCACCATCTGCAGTGATTTTGGAGCCCAGAAAAATAAAGTTAATCACTGTTTCCACTGTCTCCCCATCGATTTGCCATGAAGTGATGCCATGTATGTATGTATGCACATGTACCTAAATTCATTTAGTTCTATACTGTAAACTTATAAAGGAAACATTCATGTAACAGGAATGGGGAAGATAAATGGGTGGGGGGAGAAACAAACAAATATCAATATCACAGACGAAAGAAAATAAGAAACATACCCTTCTATAGTAAACCAGTAACAGACACCTACTTTCCCCTAGTCCTTGTGGAATTAATATACAACAGAAGAGGTTTGAGGGTTGATTTGGAGGAATTAGCCCCCAAAGTCAATCAGTTTGTTCAGTTCAGTCACTCAGTCGTGTCTGACTCTTTGCAACCCCATGAATTGCAGCACGCTAGGGCTCCTTGTCCATCACCAACTCCAGTTCACTCAGACTCACATCCATTGAGTCGGGGATGCCATCTAGCCATCTCGTCCTCTGTCATCCCCTTCTCCTCCTGCCCCTAATCCCTCCCAGCATCAGAGTCTTTTCCAATGAGTCAACTCTTCGCATCAAAGTATTGGAGTTTCAGCTGTAACATCAGTCCTTTCAAAGAACACCCAAGACTGATCTCCTCTATAATGGACTGGTTGGATCTCCTTGCAGTCCAAGGGACTCTCAAGAGTCTTCCCCAATACCGCAGTTCAAAAGCATCAATTCTTGGGAACTCAGCTTTCTTCACAGTCCAGCTCTCACGTCCATACATGACTACTGGAAAAATCATAGCCTTGACTAGATGGACCTTTGTTGACAAAGTAATGTCTGTGCTTTTCAATATGCTGTCTAGGTTAGTCATAACTTTCCTTCAAGGAGTAAGCATCTTCTAATTTCATGGCTGCAATCACCATCTGCAGTGACTTTGAAGCCCCCAAAAATAAAGTCTGACACTGTTTCCACTGTTTCCCCATCTATTTCCCATGAAGTGATGGGACCAGATGCCAAGATCTTAGTTTTCTGAATGTTGAGCTTTAAGCCAACTTTTTCACTCTCCTCTTTCACTTTCATCAAGAGGCTTTTAGTTCCTCTTCACTTTCTGCCATAAGGGTGGTGTCATCTACATATCTGAGGTTATTGTTATTTCTCCCGGCACCTTGATTCCAGCTTGTGCTTCTTCCAGCCCAGCGTTTCTCATGATGTACTCTGCATAGAAGTTAAATAAGCAGGGTAACTATACAGCCTTGAAGTACTCCTTTTCCTATTTGGAACCAGTCTGTTGTTCCATGTCCACTTCTAACTGTTGCTTCCTCACCTGCATATAGGTTTATCAAGAGGCAGGTCAGGTGGTCTGGTATTCCCATCTCTTTCAGAATTTTCCATAGTTTATTGTGATCCACACAGTCAAAGCTTTTGCATAGTCAATAAAGCAGAAATACTTGTTTTCCTGGAACTCTCTTGCTTTCTTGATGATCCAGCAGATGTTGGCAATTTGCTCTCTGGTTCCTCTGCCTTTTCTAAAACCAGCTTGAACATCAGGGAGTTCACGGTTCACATATTGCTGAAGCCTGGCTTGGAGGATTTTGAGCATTACTTTACTAGTGTGTGAGATGAGTGCAATTGTGTGGTAGTTTGAGCATTCTTTGGCATTGCCTTTCTTTGGGATTGGAATGAAACCTGAGTTTTTCAGTCCTGTGACCACTGCTGAGGTTTCCAAATTTCCTGGCATGTTGAGTGCAGCACTTTCACAACATCCTCTTTTAGGATTTGAAATAACTCAACTGGAATTCCACCACCTCCACTAGCTTTGTTCCTAGTGATGCTTTCTATGGCCCACTTGACTTCACATTCCAGGATGTCTCGTTCTAGGTGAGTGATCATACCATTGAGATTGTCTTGGTCATAAAGATCTTGTTTGTACAGTTCTTCTGTGTATTCTTGCCACCTCTTCCTAATATCTTCTGCTTCTGTTAGGTCCATACCATTTCTGTCCTTTATAAATAAACAGAAATAATAAAAACAACAGGAACAAATTAAGATCTCCTCTCCCTCAGCTAAATTAGAAAGAGCTGAGTGATGAGAAATCACAGGTTGAGTGAGCAGGTTAAGCAGCTGGTGTTAACCACACGATCTGCAGTTTCTTAGCAATGTATAAAGACAGCAGCATGAACAGAAAGATTTTACAAACAACCCCAAAACATAAGGTATGTTGTGTACAAAGAATAGTTCTGGGGGAAAGGAAGATGTGCCCAGAATGGGTCTTGAGAGCTGTTCAAGTTAATCTTTTCAGTGGAATTGCAGCAAAGTGGCAGCCCTTAAATTTGAATTATAAAGCAGAATATTGAAAGCCTCCCCCCACCTTCCAGGCCTATCAACCAGCTTGCACCAAGATTGTAGAATGTATGTGTGGTTGTAAGTGTGCAATTTTTCTATTGTTGCTGTCAAAATCACTGCAAACTTAGTGGTTTAAAACAATGCAAACTCATTATTTTATAGTTCTGTAGGTCAGAATACTAACACCTTCTTAGTGGGCTGAAATCAAGATGTCAGCTGGTCTACATTCTCTTCTGGAGGCTCTAAGAGAAAAATCTGTTCCCTCCCCTTTTTCAGCTTCTAGAGGGTGCCTGCATTCCTTAGCACCATCTTCCACATCCTTGTCCTCTGTCTCCAAAGCCAGAAATGTCTCTTCTCTCTGATTGTCTTCAGTGGTCTTTGCTCTTTCTCTGACTTCAGCCCAGAAAAGCTTTCTACCTTAAAACCGTGCATGATTAGATTGGATACACTTGAATAATCCAGTCTAATCTCCCTAACTCAAGGGTCTTATCCTTAATTATATCTGCAAAGGTCCTTTTGCCATGTAAGTTAACATTATCACAGCTTCTTGCCTACAACACAAGGATAGAGTGTCAGTAGACACAAAAGAAGCAAATGGGTTTTCAGACACAGAGTTTTGAAAGAAGAAATGCTCAAGGCACAAGGATTCAACATAGTCATTTTTATAATCTTCCTGCATCTGTGTGATAAAAAAATTTGAGATAGCAGTATTTAATATTTATCTATGGATACTAGGGAAAAGCATAATCACATGAAGCCAAGTACCTAGAGAAACTCATACAATAGTTACACTGAAGCTGGTGCTATACAAAGCCAGGGATGGAAGGGAAAATTCAAACACCTAGTAGAGAGATTCAAAAAAGTCAGTAAGATTCAGTTCATAGTTCACAATACCACATACATATATACCTGCAGATTGGCATAAAAATTATCCCTCTTTTTAATATAACTTTTTATTAATGCTATTTTAATGTCATGAAGTCTTTGTAAAGCATGGATTTCAATTACATAATTTTATATGTGCTCTATAGGTTATACATAATAAAATTAGTAATGTTCAATTTATACACTATAGTATCTTTATTCTTTCAGTGAATACGAGAAAAGTTAGCGATTTCTTGCAAATGTATTAGTTCTTTATTGCATGATGAAATTTCATCTTGTCAAAATTTGTTACTGGAATTAATTTAGTTATACTCTCATTGCAAATTGCAGTCATTTTATCCAGTTTTCCTGACGCACTAGTTATGTCTAAACATGCAAAATATCTCAAGAGAATTGAGGTCATTATGCGAAGAAAATACTGTATCTTTTTCATCTGAATTATACAACTAGTTGAGGCCAAGGGGTTCAGGTATCTTAATTTGGAGGCTTTCTAAACTTTCTAAAAGTCTCTAAACTTTCTATGTATAGATACCATCTAAGGAAAGTAAATATTATGGGCAAGTTTTTATATTAATTAATTTCTTGAGTAATTAGATAATTGGATATGTTTGATACATCATCATCTCTGTACATTTATGGGAATGGAATTTGCATTTGCAGGTGGTTTTTCATGTACCAGGTACTGGGCTTTATGCTTTTATACATTTAATCGTTGCACTAATAATGAGCAATAACTATCTTCGTTTTTATTTCACACAAAAAATAAAACTAAACACAGGGAATTTAAGTAACTTGTTCAAGTTTCCATGCATACATGCATGCTCAGTCCCTTCAGTCATGTCCAACTCTTTGCAACTCCAAGGACTGTATTCCACCAGGATCCTCTCTCCATGGGATTCTCCAAACAAGGATACTGGATGGGTTGCCACTCCCTCCTCCAGGGGGTGTTATACTTTAGTGGCAAAACTGAAATAGGCATTTTTATTTGAACAATATTTATAAATAAACTATTTTCAGTATAATATATAAGTATATTATTTTTCAGTATAATACACTGCTCCAAAAATTACACCAATCTGAATGATACCACAGAATCAGAGGAAGAAAAATAAGGAAACTTCCTAGCATCACCATTGCCATTTTCCATTACTTCCAGTGGTTTTTCTAGGCTTGTCACCACGGTTGTCACTCTAACCAAATGGAGAACTAAATCTTCCAGCTACTCCCCCAATAGGTGCCTGGCGTCAGCTCTGCCATAACTTCCTATTGATCTTTCCTGGACTCTTGCTCTTCATCAGTCCTGAAGAGAGAATTTCTTCTTTCTGCCTCAATGATTACAGTGCAAACATGACAGTGAGAAATGTCCCATTCTCCTTTAGCTCTGTCCTGTATCTTTATTACAGAAGATTTCACAGCATAGCTTTTTATTTGAATCAGTCTTTATTGAGGTCACCTGTCCTTGAGACTTCATCACTTATGCTGTGTCAAAGATGGACTAACATTGCCCTCAGCCTGACTAAAACTTAAACAGATTTCTTCCTGACTATAAGCCCCTGACCTCCCTTTTCTTAGTGCGTCTACTTTAGAGAATTTGAAATTGTGAATTCTTTTTCTTCTGCTTTGAAATGTATGTAATTCTTCTCCTAGACTCTTGCCAGTTTTACAACCCAGGAAATGTCTTTCTCAAGGACTTGGGAAGCATGTCTTTGAAATGTAAACACTGAAATATATAGCATCCCAGTCTTCTAGTCTCTGTGGGGAAATGGGAGCCTAACTTTGATGGCTGCCAATTAACAAACACAGATGGTGTAATAGCAGAGAGAAATATTTGCAAACCCAGAAAACTCAATGTGTTCAACATCTCACTGATCAACCTATTCCCCAATGCCCATCAGTACTTTTCTATTAGCTCATTTCAGTACTCAAAAGGGCTTCTCTGGTGGCTCAGATAGTAAAGAATCTGCCTGGATTTGATTCCTGGGTTAGGAAGATCCCTGGCCATTCTTTCACTGTAGGTTTGATGTCTTAGTCCTGGAGGTCCACATGTACTTCAGACTCATAGTTAACATGTAAGTTAGCTCTCAGTTGGCTGATTCGGTGAGAAGTTAGGACAAGCCTGCTGCTGCTGCTGCTAAGTCACATCAGTCATGTCCAACTCTTCGCGACCCCATGGACTGCAGCCTACCAGGCTCCTCTGTCCATGGGAGTTTCCAGGCAAGAGTACTGGAGTGGGTCGCCAGTGCCTTCTCCAAGGACAAGCTTAGACACAGACAAATTTGTCATATGTATGCAGCCCAAGCTCTCACTCTGGAAACACCATTACAAAAATAGAAATTATCCATTAGCAGGAGATTCAATAAGCCTTAAAGGAGGAAGCCTTGTATATAATGCTCAACTTTGTGTAGTAGTAAATTTACTGTATATATATATGTTGAACTTTTTATTTCGTATTGAGGTATAACCAATTAACAATGGAGTGATAGTTTCAGGTGAACAGTGAAGTGACTCAGCCATACATAGACATGTATTGAAAATATATATTTTAAAAATGACCAAATACATTAACATACAAAGAAAGGCAAAAATCTATTGACGTGAAAAAGCACAATTACATTGTTGACTACACACATATGAGGCAAATAAATTAACTTCCTTTTCTTCCAAACCTGTAATAAGATGTTATTCAGAACTGTCTATAATAAAATACTATAATGTCACTGCATAGAATCTACCAGATATTTGTGAAACACAAAGCACTGCAAGTAAAATAGCATTCAGAGGTGCCATGACACAAGAGGTATCTAATTCCTGTGACATCTCATGGTGCCTTTAACATTATTCATGTTCAAACATTGTACACAATAGTAAACTGTTATGAAGCCAGTTCCAAGTAGTTTAAATATGGCTGGTTTCAAGTGATAAAGAGATAAATGCAAATGACTCAAATTTAATGTATACTTTTGACTTGAAATAATAAACTTGCCAGAGGTTTATGGTAATCGTAACTCAGTATCTCTTTGTTAAAAACATTATCATCAATAAATATAGAGCACTTGAATAATTTAAAACTTCTTGGTGCCTGTGGAGAAACCTTTACTGTTATCTGTTTGAATATGTTTGTACCTTTATTTATCTATTGATTCAGAGAAACAGGTAAAGCAGTTGCTGTCAGGAATAAGCCAGTTTGTTTTTCTATAGGAAATATAGCCTGGCAGCTTCAATAAAAGAGAGGCTTCCAATTAACTCCCTCTATTACATGGAAAAGGTAATCTTTCAGCCAAACCCAGAGTACAGGGGAAGAAAGACAGACAAGAGAAGAATAAAAAATAGGGACCAAAAACAAACAAACAAACAAACAAACAAAAAACTAGACAGAGAAGTTCTTAACTGTGGCTGCACATTCAGAATACCTGGGGAGCTTTCAAATAATACTAACAGTTAGGCCTCATCTCCAGGGATTTTAATTTAATTGGTTGGTGTGAACTCCATATTTATTATTTCTTAAAGCTCCCCAGATAATTCTGTTGTAGAAATAAGTTTGAAAACCATTAAAAATACAGGATATCCATGAGCCCTGAGATAAGTTTTGATCAATTGTCTATTAATTGACAAGAATCTTATTTGATAAGACTTCTTAGCTATTAGAAACTTATGAATGTCACAATGATCTGAGTGAATATATTAGCAAAATCAGAGTTGAGGTTCTAAATGTCAACACAGGAAATGGCACAGAGAGCCTCTCAATTTGAATAAATAAGTAAATTATAAGCAAAGTCATAATTCTTATTTTCTTTGGCTTCAAGGGAAACAGATACGTCCAAGATATCAATATAGTATGAAAAATTGTTGAAAAGATGCTTCTTATTCAAAAGAATGAAAGAGAATCACAAAAAGTTTGTGCTTGCTATTTAAACAACTCACAACAAGGAAAGTGATCCCAACCCAGTCTTTCCTTAACTCCAGTTGTTATCATTGTGCAGAGAATTAGACTTTAACTTATATAAACCAGAGGTAACCACAGAATTGTATGTTTATTTGGTCTAATCTGTCTACTTTTACAATCTCTCTCAGTCATTTTGGCTACTTTAGTGAAATACCATATGAAAAAGAGAAGTGAAAGTAAAGTCACTCAGTCATGTCCAACTCTTTGCCACCCCATGGACTGTAGCCTATCAGGCTCCTCTGTCAATGGAATTTTCCAAGCAGGAGTACTGGAGTGGGTTGCCATTTCCTTTTCTGGGTAGCTTATAAACAATAGACTTTCCTTTCTCATAATTTTGGATGCTGGAAATCCAAGATCAGGGTACCACCATGGTTAGGATCTGGTGAGGGCTCTCTTCTAGGTTTCAGACTGCTGTCCTCTAGCTCTGCCCCCCTTACATGGTGAGAAATGAATTAGAGGCTCTCTCATGGGTCTCTTTTAGAAGAGAACTAATCCCATTCATGAGGGTTCCACCCTCATGATCTAATTACCTTCAAAGGTCCCACACCCTAATACCATTACATTGGCAGTTAGGATTTCAGCATATGAATTTTGCAAGGTTATATATATGCTTTTGAACTATGGTGCTGGAAAGGACTCTCGAGAGTCCCTTGGACAGCAAAGAGATCAAACCAGTACAACCCTGAAAAGTCACTAGAAGGACTGATGTTGAAGCTCCAATACTTTGCCCACTTGATGCAAAGGGCCAACTCATTGGAAAAGACACTGATTCTGGGAAAGATTGAGGGCAGGGGTAGAAGGGGATAACAGAGGATAAGATGGCTGGATGGCATCACTGACTCAATGAAAATGACTGAGCAAACTCCAAAAAACAGTGAAGGCCAGGGACGCCTGGCATGCTGCAGTTAATGGGGTCACAAAACTCAGAAATGACTTAGTGACTGAACAACAACACATATTCAGTCCATATGTCCAGACTATTTTAAGCCTGTCTATCCTGCCAGCAATGAGAGGAAAAGACTCAATGTCTATGGTCGGCAGAATAATGACTCCACAGATGTCCATACCATAATCCTCAGAACCTGTAGACATAGGTTGTTAAATAGAAACAGTAATTAATGTTTCAGGATGAACTAGAGTAATTAAGGATGCTAATCAGCTGGCATGTGATGGAAAGATTTATTCTGTTTTATTCAGGATAATGTTGAGTATATTGTTATCACAAGGGTCGTTATGAGCGAGAGAGAGGAAGGCAGTTGTTGAGAGTCACAGTGCTCTACTTTGAGGAAGAATCAACAGAGCACTACTGGCTTTGAAAATGGAAGTGGCCCTGATTCAAGGAATTTCAAAGCCTCTAAAAACTTTTTAAAAAATAAGAAAATAGACTTATCCCTTGAAAGGATCACAGCTTTGCTGACACAGTGAGACCCATTCTGAACTTCTGACCTCCAGAACTTAATATATTTCTGTGGTTTTAAACACTCCATGTGCAGTTATTTGTTACAATGGCAACAGGAAATTAATACAGTGTATACAGATAGCATATTCAAAGGCAGAGACATTACTTTGCTGACTAAGGTCCGTCTAGTCATGGCTGATTTTTCCAGTAGTCATGTATGGATGTGAGAGTTGTACTGTGAAGAAAGCTGAGCGCTGAAGAATTGATGCTTTTGAACTGCGGTGTTGGAGAAGACTCTTGAGAGTCCCTTGGACTGCAGGGAGATCCAACCAGTCCATTCTGAAGGAGATCAACCCTGGGATTTCTTTGGAAGGAATGATGTTAAAGTTGAAACTCCAGTACTTTGGACACCTCATGCAGAAGAGTTGACTCATTGGAAAGACTCTGATGCTGGGAGGGATTGGGGGCAGGAGGAGAAGGGAACAACTGAGGATGAGATGGCTGGATGGCATCACTGACTCGATGTATGAGAGTCTGAGTGAACTCTGGGAGTTGGTGATGGACAGGGAGGCCTGGCATGCTGCAATTCATGAGGTCGCAAAGAGTCGGACACGACTGAGCGACTGAACTGAACTGAACTGATACAGATTAAGAGTTAAACTGTCTTGAACCTAGATTTGACCTTTTTTGGTACTTCCCTTGTGGCTCAGATGGTAAATAGTCTGCCTGCAATGCAAGGGACCTGGATTAAATCCCTGAGTCAGGAAGATCCCCTGGAGAAGGAAATGGCAACCCACTACATTATTCTTGCCAGGAAAATCACATGGATGGAGGAAGCTGGTGGGCTCCAGTCCATGGGATTGCAAAGAGTTGGACATGACTGAATGACTTCACTTTCACTTTCAAGCTCTAGTCTGTAATTTTCTTGACTTGCAAACTCTTCTTGATCACGCAACTTCCATTTGGACCCTTGGTCCAATTTTTCTCATCCTTTGATTTCAGATGTTCTGTTGGTTTCAATTTCCTTGTCTGAAAATTACATGAATTACTATTTGGTTAAAAAAAAACCCTTCCATCTGAACCTTGCCCCTAAGAACACAGTGACAAGAGGTATCTTATAAGCACAAATCTGATCTATTTCAATTTCCCAAGCATAAACTAATAATCATATTCCAACTATTCGCTTGTGAAAACTACTGTGAGTTTTATAGCTGAATAAGGCTATAATCTGTCCATAAAGTATCAACAGATGATAAATCTAAGATTTTAAAATTTCCTGTTCATTAGAAAAGAAATACTATAGAGTTGGCCTAATATTAAAGTAAATAAATCTGCCATCTACTGGTGTCCAATGAAAACTACAAGAATGAAGCCTTTAATTCATAGTTGGTACCACACAGCTGTAATACGAAGTTTAGCTATGAAAGCAATTTTTGTCATGTCATGAAAACCAATAATAACCAGTATACTGTTTTCTGCCACTTTCTGAGAATAGAAATGCATTTACCTTGTCTCAGTCGCTGAATCCTATTTATGATAGCAGAAAGTAAGCCCTGAGATATGTAATTAAATTATGTCCATGTTCATAGTCCCTTTGTACAAGAGGACATTTTAAAGATTATTTCTGTTCTTACTGCCTGAACCAACATGTAAAAGAATTTTTTAATGAAATCTGACTGTGCATACACACTCATACACATTCTGTGCCTAAGTACTCACACACTCACACACACACACACAAAAAGGATTTTGCTTCTAGGTGTCCTAAGTATCCTAAATCAAAACCACAAATCTGCTGATGTCCTGCTGAGTAAAGGACATCTTGAGGATTATTAGATAATAAAGAGCATCCTCTGATAAATAAATGATATTATAATAGCAAAATCAATCCTGTTTTTGACATTTATGAGTATTCAGTTTTGACTGTCACTTTAGGAATATGATGACACTGTGGTTATATTTATAATAATTTAATGCTTCAGTGTTCTTTGATTAACCTTTTGTTACCTGAATTTCTGTATATTTTTCTCTCTGTGAAAAAAAAAAAAAAAAAAAAACACTCGATAGCTGTAGTTTGGGGTGGGAGCTTTCAGCCAATAGATGATTTTGAATCTATTCATGGTAATTTAGCCTCTGCACATAGAGAGACTAAAATCTGGTGACACACACATGAAGGAGATACACAATCATATTTCAACCAGTATATGAAAAAGTCGCTCAATATGCAGAGGGCAGATTACAATGAATAGAATAAACAACCTCTGCAGCTTAGATCTCAAGTTAGAATTTTCTGAATTTCTTAAAAGTGGGTCTAAATGCAAGGGAGACTGCAATATATAAGAGAAAATTGTGAGAAATAAAAACATTAAGGTACTAAGGTAACTACCTTGGAGATTGTGTAACTAGGACAAAAAAAAATTTTGTGAAATCTCTAACCAATTCAAAATTAGTAAGGATATATAACATCCACGCAATGCTGGGAGAAAACAACGGCATGAACTGTGCATAAATGCTAGGAAATGGTCTTCATTGAGCCTATTAGATTTGTCAGATCATTCAGGCCAGGAATTTTACTCCTATGACAAGAAACAGTGGAGCAAGCTCCCTCTACCCCTTGTGTGAAATGGGACATTTATATGCAACAACTGATCATGTCAATGGCAGAAACTGTGTAGGAGAGATAATGTGATCAATCCCAGTATCTCTAATTAGTGTTCATATGGGTTAAACTATGTCAAGAAAGCCCAGGAGAGGGCACAGCTGGTAGTACTAATTACAGTTAAGGATCAAGCAATTAAAATAAAATGATTAGACTTGTACAGGCCAGAGTGTAAGGATAACAGGAAACTAGCTAAGTATCTTTGCTGTAACATTTGAGAGTGTTTCCTGGGAAAAACAGAGATAGGATCTAGGCATGCCTGTGTGGAGGGCTCAGAAAAGTGATAGATAAAATATTTTTGTTTGATTTTTGAACTTCTTAGGGATGCAACATTTGGAAATTGATCTTGGACAAAGAAGTATAAGCATCTTAAAAAGAAATGAGACATATTAGAGATGTTTTAATAAATTACCTTTTGATAATTTATTTTCTCTTTTCACACTTGGTCTAATAATAGTTTGGGTAAAGGATTCTGTGTTAAAATTTGATGAGGAATTTCAAGCTTCAGAGCTGAGGGTCTAGACTTATAATTTGAAGTTCAACTAATTATGTCTGTCCTGCTTAAAATCTCACCCATAAACATAAGATTTAAGTCACAAGAAAGCCTATAAACATCTTGGGATTTTTACTATTTCTAGATTCAGGTAAATGTACAAGTTCTATAGTGGAATAAGTTAAAACACATTTATCTTCATTAATACAAAGCATATCTATCTTCAGTGATGCAGACCAATGAGAAAAATATGAGATACAAAATGTAGAAATTAATATGGCTCTGGAATACTGTTTCTGCAGGAGGAGAAGGGGACGACAGAGGATGACATGGTTGGATGGCATCACTGACCCAATGGACATGGGTTTGGGTGGACTCCAAGAGTTGGTGATGGACAGGACGGCCTGGCATGTTGCGGTTCATGGGGTCGCAAAGAGTCGGACATGACAGAGACTTAACTGAATTGAACTGGAATACTGTTTGAATCTTTTCAAACATGCTTCCACTCTGGGAGTGCTCAGATGGTGCCAATACACCCTATAGAGATACTTTATCATTCAGAAAAGCCTTTGAGAATAACTATTAAAAAACATAGACAAGTCTCTATGTGCGGACTAAGATACTCTAAAGAAATACAGTACAATAAATTTACCATTTTGCTGAACAATTGACAATGAGTCAAGAGTTGTTCTGGATGAATTTTCATGCATTATCTGTAATTCTGAATGCAATCTTACAGCATAAGATCCATGTTAATATTTCATAGGCATCAAAGAAGGTTAGTAACCTTACTCTAATAAGCAGCAGAGCTGAGATTAGGTAGGTCCCAGGTTGATTTGACTTCAACCATAATACCATGAGGGCTCTCTATTGCTGGCCTCACTGGGACCATTTAGAAGAGAAAAAAAGTAATCTTGTGCCCTAGACAAGGGAGAGGGATTGCAAGAAGGGGATGGTTGGTGAACATGTTCACTGAGTTATAGCCAGGAAGAGTTTTGTAAAAACTCCATTTCTGACTTCTGAGAACTAACATAGTTTCTTAACAAAAGGAGAAGTAACTATGTGTAATTGCATTTGTCATTAACCTTAAGCTGGCCTCTCATTCACTTTTTGTGCTTTTCAATCAGAGTGGACTCAAAGGAACCCAAAGCCTTGAGTTGCCAACAATGACCACCAGCTACTGGAGATACAGCATAGGCAGAAAGACTGACTCTAGCCCAAACTAGAAACTCATGAGTGGCATAAGCAGAAGGCTACAGATGCTGACCTGAAGCAGAGGCAGACTGGGGAGGGGATAGACTTCAGTAGAAGTGAAATCAAGAATATCTAAAGATAGTGTGAAGTTAGCATATAAGAGAGGAGCACAGACTTTGAACGGACTTCTCCCAGAGGACTGGAGACAAAGCTCTGCCAACATTAAATAAGCTGAGAAAGAAGGAAAGAGGCTTTTCCTCCTGCCTCTACATCACCCAAACACAGAGAAAGACACATGGCTGCTGGGAGTCTGGTTTAAATGAAAGTCCTAGGGGATAACAACATCTCTTTCAAAGCCTGGTTCATGTAAAGGCTTCTGCTTCTTGTTGTGCTAATCAATCCTTCAAGCAAGTGTCCATATATCATTATAATAGAGTTTTTCTAAACTGAATTCAATAGGGAGACATGTTTATGATAATTTTATTTACTTTAAAGAACATTATAGAAGGTGTGTTTATTTTATACAGCTATTAGCAAACTGTGTTGCCACAAATCTTTATATAATTCTTTCTAAGCAAGACAGGGAACTCAAAAGCTATTAAGGGAGGAATTGAACAAATTTGACTATACCGATATTTTTTATATTATACCATAAACTGAACAAAAGTTGTTATAAGTAGGAAGAAAATATTTGTAAAACATTTACTAAGCAAAGAATTAATGTCTCTAAACAGGCAAGGATATCTGAAAATTTTTTTAAACTTAGTAAAAAAAAAAAAAGTATTAGAGATGCAGGTTCAATCCCTGCTCAGGGAACTAAGATCCCACATGCCACAGGGCAACTGAGCCTGCATGCCACAGCTAGAGAAGCCCCCATGCTGCAGTGAAAAGTCCATGTACTGCAAAAGAGAACCAGTGCAGCCAAAATTAAAAAAAAAAAAAAAAATTATTAAAACAGCCAAATCTCTGAAGAAGAAAAGCTAATGGTAAATAGGCATATTAAAGGCAACTCAGAACAATAGTTAAGCATATAAAAATTAAAGCAATGATGAGAAGACATGTGTTACTCATTAGGTAGTTTTGACCAATAGGGTACACCAGAAGAAACACAAAGCCAATTTCTAGCCTAGTCTTTAAGAGGGTGATGTATTAGGGTTATCCAGAGAAACACCACCAATAAGATAACTTCAAATACAGAGGGATTTATTATGCAGAATCAACTCATGATTATGGAGACTAAAATGTCTCAGAACATGCCAAAGCCAGTGATGCAGATCCTGTAGAAACCTGAGGATCTGAGAATCAGAGAGGCCAATGGTATAAGTTCCAGTCCCAAGCCAAAGGTTTGAGAACCAGGAGCATCAGTGTCCAAGAAGACGGATGTCCTAGCGCAACCAGAGACAGCAGTTTACCCTTCCTTAATCTTGTTTTGCCATACTCAGGCTCTCAATAGATTGGACTTTACTCAGAATTTAAATGCTAATTTCTACCTGTAATACTTTCACAAACATATCCAGAAATAATGTTTTACCATTTACTGGGCATTCCTTAGCCCAGTCAAGAAGACAGGTATTAATCATCAATGATGAGCAGATTCTTCCTTAGTTTCTTTGAACCCTGAGCCATCAGATAAGAAGTCCATTCCTCTGCTTGAGAGATCACATGGGGAGGTCCTGAAGGGGAAGGCCTGGCTGAGTCAGCCTGTTGCCATTCCCATGAAAAAGTCAGGTATTTGAGTAAAAAAGCTCTACTAATTGAGTGGACTCTAGACCCACCAGACTCTACTCAATTATTCACTACCAAGTGACTCCAGCCAATGTACAACAGAAAAATTACCGAATCAAGCACTGCCTAAAATTTTGACTTACAAAACATGCCTATATATACAATGGTATATTACTTAGCAATAAAAAATGAAAACTTGCCACTTGTGACAATATGGATGAAGCTAGAGGACTGAGTGAAATGTCAGACAAAGACAAATATTGCGTGATATCACTTACATGTGGAAACTAAGGAATAAAATAAAACAAAAACAAATTCATAGATACAGAGAACAAACAAGTGGTTACCAGAAGGAAGGAGTTTGGGGGTTTGTAAAGTAGGTGAAGGGGAATTCAGAGGTACAGACCTTCAGTTATATAATAAGTTCCAAGATACAATATAGAGCATAAGAAATATGGCCAGTAACTTTGCAATAACTCTGTATGGGGATGGGTGATTACTAGACTAATCATGGTGATCATTTCATAATGTATACAAATGTAAATTCACTATGTAGTACATCCAAAACAAGCATATGCCATCTATTAATATATTTCAATGAAAAATAAATTTAAACTTTCTGTATTAACTTCATATAGGTATAGATATATTCAGATATATTCACATATATACTATATATTAATACAAAATACAACTGGAGATATAAAGTATATCTTCATGTAAGTATAGGTAGATAGATGGATAGATCTCTATTTAGCTTTTGAAAATGTTTGTTACACAACAATAAATAACCAGAATAGATGCTAACCTCTAAAAATTAATAGCAGGATAGCTCTCTAAATTAAGAAACACTTTTAAGGTAACTGAAACAAAACTGGCAGGAGAGGTCAAAAGAAAACTAAAAATAGATGATATAAAGTCAAGAAAGAAAAGAATATCAAAAGGAGACAGGGCCAATAATATCGGTAATATGAGATATAGAAAAAAATGCTCATTGCATATCATAAGAAGAAACTCATTAACAACTTCAGTGAGAAGAGTTTTACTGGAGGAATTGTAGTAAGCTGATGATGTTGTTATTGTTGTTCAGTCGCTAAGTCGTGTCTGACTCTTAGCAACCCCATGGACAGCAGCATGCCAGGCTTCTCTATCCATCATTATCTCTCCGAGCTTGCTCAAATTCATATCCATTAATTTGGTAATGCCATCTAACCATCTCATCCTCTGTCGCTTTCTTCTCCTCTTGCCTTCAAATTTTCCCAGCATCAGGGTCTTTTCCAGTGATTCAGCTCTTCACATCAGGTGGCCAAAATATTGGAGCTTCAGCTTCAGGATCAGTCCTTCCAATGGATATTCAGGACTGATTTCCTTTAAAAATGACTGGTTTAATCTCCTTGACATCCAAGGGACTCTCAAGGATCTTCTCCAACACTACAGTTCTAAAGTGTCAATTCCTTGGCACTCAGTCTTCTTTATGGTCCAACTCTCCCCCATACATGACTACTGGAAAAATCATAGGTTTGACTGTATGGAATTTCATTGGCAAAAATGATGTCTCTGATTTTTATTAACTGCCTAGGTTTGTCACAGCTATTCCAAGAGGAAGTGTCTTTTAATTTCATCGCTGCAGTAACCATCCACATTGATTTTGGAGCCCAAGAAAATGAAATGTGACACTGTTTCCACATTTTCCCAATCTATTTGTCAATCTATATAGTCCTATCTATGAAGTGATAAGACCAGATGCCATTTTGCCATGATCTTAGTTTTTTGAATGTTGAGGTTTTCTTTCTTTTTATTTTTTAATGTTTGGAAAACTTTATAGCATTTTTAAAATGTTAAATTTATTTTTTAAATGAAGGGTAATTGCTTTATAGAATTTTGTTTTTTACTGTTAAGCCTCAACATGAATCATCCATGTTGAGTTTAAGCCAGGTTTTTGGCTCTCCTCCTTCACCTTTATCAAGAGGCTCTTTATTTCCTCTTGACTTTTTGCCATTAAAGTAGCATCATCTGCATATCTGAGGTTGTTGCTATTTCTCCAGGCAATCTTTTCCTTTTAATTAATTTATCTTTTAATTGAAAGATAATTGCTTTACAGAATGTTGTTTTCTGTCAAACATCAATATGAATCAGCCATAGGTATACTTATGTCCAGGCAATCTTGATTCCAGCTTGTGGTTCATCCAGACTAGCATGTTGCATTATGTACATTGCATATAAGCTAAATAAGTAGGGGGAAAATATATAGCCTTCACGTACTTGTTTCCCAATTTGGAACCAGTCCATTGTTCCATATCCATTTCTAATGTTTGCTTCTTAATCTGCATACAGGTTTCTCAGGAGGCAGGTAAGCTGAATGGTATTCTCATATCTTTAAGATTATTCCACAGTTTGTTGTGATCTACACAGACAAAGGCTTTAGTGTAGTCAATGAAGCAGAAGTATATATATATTTTTGGAATTCCCTTTCTTTTTCTATGATCCGGCAGATGTTGGCAATTTGGTTTCTGGTTCCTTTGCCTTTCTAAATCCAGCTTGTACATCTGGAAGTTCTTGGTTCACATACTGCTGAAGTCAAGCTTGGAGAATTTTGAGCATATTCTTGCTGGCATATCACATGAGTGCAATTGTGCGGTAGTTTGAACATTCTTTGGCAATGCCTTTCTTTGGGATTGGAATGAAAATTGACCTTTTCCAATCTTGTGGCCACTGATGAGTTTTCCAAATTTGCTGGTATGTTGAGTGCACTTTCACAGCATCATCTTTTAGGATTTGAAATAGCTCAGCTGGAAATTCATCGCTTCCACTAGCTTTGTTCATTGTGATGCTTCCTAAGGCCCACTTGACTTCACATTAGAGCATGTCTGGCTCTAGGTGAGAGACCACATCATCATGGTTAAATGGGTCATTAAGAGCTTTTTTGTAGTTTTTCTGTGTATTCTTGCCACCTTTTCTTAATCTCTTCTGCTTCTGTTAGCAAAAGCTAACACAATGTCCTTGCCATTTTTGTCCTTTATTATGCCTATCTTTGCATGAAATGTTCCGTTGATATCTCCAGTTTTCTTGAAGAGATCTCTAGTCTTTCCCATTCTATTGTTTTTCTCTATCTCTTTGCATTGTTCACTTAAGAAGGCTCTCATCTCTCTTTGCAATTCTTTGGAATACTGCATTCAGTTGGGTGTCTTTCCCTTTATCCTTTGCCTTTCATTTCTTTCTTCAGTTACTTGTAAGGCCTCCTCAGACAATCACTTTGCCTTCTTACATTTCTTTTTCTTGAGGAAGGTTTTAGTCATCACCTCCTATACAATGTTATAAACATTGTAAGCTGATAAGGGAATAAATAAAACCCAGTGATTCCATTCCTAGGTAACAAAGACAAAATATTTGCACATAGAATGTACAATAGTAGTGGTTTTAATCATGAAGGAAAGAAACAGAAACAACCCACATGTCCATTATCAGAATAGATACATAACTTATTCAGTAAAATGGAATAACTAGCCAGAAGCAAAATTGTGGATGAGTCTCAGGCTCTCAGGCAAGTCTCAGAAGACTGTGCATAATAAAATCTTTTTATAAGGCTAAGAAATAAACAAAACACATCATATGTGTGTATATGTGTATATATGTTTTGAATGTACATATGTATAATAATTAAAAAGTCAAAAAATAAAACTGAAGTTGCTAACTGAATGGTTATTGTTTGGCTATATATTTTTTTATTATTTTCCTATATCAATTTTTGATTTAATAAATTTGCAAATTCTTTAAAAAATGCATTTTGCCATTTTGCTATATCTGATAGGAAAATGCTAACCACACATTATTTACAAATCCATATTTAACTTCCGATTGACAGCAGAAGTTTTCTGAATATATATCAAATGAAAGAATATGTTGAAAAGAAAATGGATTGTTTTCCATACAGAATTT
This sequence comes from Nanger dama, assembly GCA_917880005.1. Lineage (NCBI taxonomy): Eukaryota > Metazoa > Chordata > Mammalia > Artiodactyla > Bovidae > Nanger > Nanger dama. Next base: position 18,159,747 of record CAKJTW010000025.1, on the reverse strand, counting down.
CTTTCAAATATGTTTTGAGGAGATTCACAGTTGTCAATCTTCATGAGTATCCTTCAGCTTTTAAGAACACTCTAAAGTTTTTCACCTTCAGGAAATTTAGTAAAAGCTGCTTAGCAGCAATCAAGTCTTTCCCCAAAAATCAGATGTGAAGATGTATCTAATATCTACCTTGATCTTTATGACAGTAAAAATAATTTACCTGGCTCTGTGGGACTGACCCATCATCTTTGCCATATACCTTAGGAGCTATTAGGCAACTCATTAATCTGAAATTGAAAGCAAAATTTTAGAAGCAATTATTAATATATGTAGTTTAATGAACATTACATCAGTATGTTATAGAAACTGTTCAGTATCTGTCCTGTCCTTGATGCTTTGCCAGATGTAACATGTCCTTGAATGGGGAATTCACATTCAAGGAGAGATGATGCTCCAGATATAGAAGCAACAGTTGAAGAGGAGGTCAACACTCTGAAGCCTGAGGTTAGGAATTCTCTTTTATCTTCACTTTCTATTTTCTACCCATTCCTTTTTCCTTTTGAAAAGAAATGATTTTTTTCCCCCTGGGGTTTAAAATAATGGGAAAGGGCAGCTTATGCCTTGATAATAGGCCAGTGAGAAAAATTTCATTTATTTCTACCTGTTCCCTTCAGTTTAAGACAAAAAATAGAGCTGTTGCTGATGTCTGAGGACATGCAGGATACTGGGTTATCTTGCTAAGATGCCTTGGTGTGTGACTGGCTAGGGAAATGCAGGCAATATCAGCATGACCATTATTATGAAGTAAACTGTAGGTAGAGTATCAGTAGGTCGAAAGGCACATGATTAGGCTCATAACATTCGAGCAAGAATCTAGGAAAGGAAGTGGTTTTCAGAAAACCATGTTTAGCTTTATTTTTTTAAAAATGAGGGTTTACAAACATGCACTCAAGAATGAAAATGCCACTATGCAAAATTAGGAGTGAGATGAATTGACGATGTACCGACATGATATTCCTGCATTCTTCAATTCTCATCATGTTGGGATTCAAGCATAAGTGAATAATAAAAAAATTGACTATTCCATATATCAGGGTTGATCCTATATTAATTACATATATGTAGATAATATGCATAGGAACTTGGAAATTTAGGTCCAGGAATCAAGGTAAGTTGGATGTGGTTAAGCAAAAGATGGCAAGAATGAACACTGACATCTTATTCTTTACCAGCTGAGCCACAAGGGGAGCCCTCTTAGGAATCAATGAACTAAAATGGATGGGAAAGGACAAATTTACTACAGAGGACCATTACCTCTACTACTATGGGCAAGAATCCCTTAGAAGAAATGGAATAGCCCTCATAGTCAATAAAGAGTCCAAAATGCATTACTTGGGTACAAAATCAAAAATGACAGAATGATCTCAGTTCATTTCCAAGGCAAACAATTCAAATATCAGAGTAAACCAAGTCTATGTCCCAACTACTGATGCCAAAGAAGCTGAAGTTGAATTGTTCCATGGAGACCTAGAAGACTTTCTAGAATTAACACCAAAAAAAAAAAAAAAGGACACACTTTTCATCATAGGGGATTGGAACGCAAAGTAGTAAGTAAAAGGATACCTGGAGTAACAATCAAGTTTGGCTTTGGAGTATAAAATAAAGCAGGGCAAAGGCTAACCAAGTTTTGTCAAGAGAACACATTGGTCATAGCAAACACCCTTTTCCAACAACACAAGAGACAACTCTACACATGGATATCACCAATTGGTCAATAACAAAATCAGATTGATTTCTTTCTTTGCACTCAAAGATAAAAAAGCTGTATACAGTCAGCCTACAACAAGATTTGGAGCCAACTGTAGCTCAGATCATCAGTTCTTTATTGCAAAATTCAGACTTAAATTGAAGAAAGTAGAGAAAAGCACTAGGCCATTCAGGTATGACCTAAATCAAATCCCTTATAATTATACCAGCAATCTCTTAAAAAAAAATCAGAGATATCAAGGTAATATTTCATCCATGGATGGGTACGATGGACAGAAAGAGTAAGGACCTAATAGAGGCAGAAGAGATTAAGAAAGGTGGGACAAATACACAGAATTATACAAAAAGTTCTTATTGATGCAGATAACACGATGGTGTGGTCACTCACCTAGAGTCAGACATCCTCGAGTGTGAAGTCAAGTGGGTCTTAGAAAGAATATTGGAGGTAATGGAATTCCAGCTGAGCTATTTACATTCCTAAAACTTGATGCTGTTAAAGTGCTGCATCAATATGTCAGCAAATTTTAAAAACTCAGCAGTGGCCACAGGACTAGAAAAGGTCAGTTTTCATTCCAATCCCAAAGAAGGGTGATGCCAAAGAACATTCAAACTATCAGACAACTACACTCATTTCACATGCTGGTAAGGTTTTGTTCAAAATCCTTAAACTATGCTTCAGCAGTATGTGAAACAAGAACTTTCAGATGAACAAACTGGGATTAGAAAAGGCAGAGGAACCAGAGATCAATTTGCCAACATTCACTGGATCAGAGAAAAAGCAAGGGAATTCCAGGAAAACATCTACTTCTGCTTCACTGAATATGTAGAAGTCTTTGACTGTATGGATCACAACAAACTGGAAAATTCTTAAAGAAATGGAGACTATCAAATGACCTTACAGTTTCAAGAGAAACTTCTATTCAGGTCAAGAAGCAACAGTTCAAATAGGACAAAGAATAGCAGACTGGTTCAAAATGGGGAAAGGAGTACATCAAGGCTGTATATTGTCACTTTTGTTTAACTTATATGCAGAGTACATCATGCAAAATGTCAGTCTGGATGATGTTTAAGCTGGAATCATGGCAAATATATGGGGAAAAATGGAAATAGTGACAGACTTTATTTTCTTGGGCTCCAAAATCACTGCAGGACAGTGACTACAGACATGAAATTAAAAACATTAGCTCTTTGGAAGAAAAGCTATGGCAAACCTAGACAGCAACAACATATTAAAAAGTAGAGACATCACTTCGCCAACAAAGGTCCATATAGCCAAAGCTATGATTTTTCCAGTAGTCGTGTACAGATGTGAGACTTGGACCATAAAGAAGGCTGACAGCCAAAAAAATTGATGCTTTTTGAATAACGGTGCTGGAGAAGACACTTGAGAGTCCCTTGGACTGCAAGGAGATCAAATCAGACAATCCTAAAGAATCAACCCTGAATATTCATTGGAAGGACTGATGCTGAAGCTGAAGCTCCAATAATTTGGCCACCTGATGCAAACAGCTGACACATTGGAAAAGGCCCTGATGCTGGGAAAGATTGAAAGCAAAAGGAGAAGAGGGCAACAGAGAATTAGAAGGTTAGAAAGCATCACTGACTCATTGTACATGGATTTGAGCAGACTCCTTAAGATCATGAAGGACAGGGAAGCCTGGTGTGCTGTAGTTGATAAGGTCACAAAAAGTTGAACATGACTTAGCAACTAAACAGCAATAAGATGATATCAAGAATTAATCCAGTATGAGTTCTGGAATTCACAAGGGCATGAGCCTTCAGCTTTCTTGATCAGCCACAATATTGTTAGCAAGAAAAAAATGACCACTTGCCTCTCTGTTGGAGCAAAATACAGAGAACATAGAAACACAAACATATCTAAGAAGATTATCTATTTCATCAGCAACATTATGTCATGTCTAACCTGGTAAATCAGTCATAACATATACCAGAAAAAAATGTAGTCTTCAAGATTTAAGATCTGTACCTGAAACTGGAATAAAAGCTTTATAGGATGCTCCCAAACATGACCATTCATTTATAATAAATTTTTAGAGTTAGTTCAACCTTCTGGGTGCTCACCTCTGTGTGGACCAGCTCCAGATCTTTCCATAGAGTCTCCTTCAGCTTCCATTCCTATCACTTTAGTGGGATGAAGGACCCTAAAAATAGCAAGGCCAGACTTGAAATCTGATTGTAAACCAGGTCTATCTTCAGGAGACCTGTTTAATAAGCCTGGAACTATTACCCTTCTCAGAAATATTCTAAAGCCTCGTTTTCAAAACTTAAAAGAGAACATCTAAACAAGCATATATCTTATTAGTTATATAGTTTCCACTATCACATCCTATAAATAATATAGGATATGACCTAAAGATTAAGAATTAGCCAAGCTTTGTACTTTATGAGTGAAGTTCAGGGTTCACTGAGGGAGAAAATAGAGCTGATTAAAATCTAATCAGGTTCATGCCCTTTTAAAAAGACAGAAATTTCAGTATAGGTAGAATGAATTTTTCCTTCCAGCTAGAGTAAGAAATTTTTTTACCATGATTTGGAAAGTTATCTCTGAAAAGGAAAATATAAGAGATCTTTAAAAGACATCTGTACTTCGAGAATTAGCCTGACTTCCTAGAATTTTTTTTAAATGTCCAACTAAAAAACTTCTATTTTGATATCATTTTAATTTTCTTTGTCTATTCTCCATAGCAGTTTAAAAAAAAATGCAGACACTCATAGATGACTAAAGCGTCTTCAGGTGTCTTATAAGGTCTCATCCAAAGTCCTGTCTTCTTCACCACTGTGTCACCAAGTGGCAACAGTAGGTTAGGAATCAACTTATTGCCTCTGCTTTGAGTGCACTCTTCATTATATTCTTTATGATAAGCAACAGGATTCCTTTAAGCATTTCTCCTTTAAAGTGAGCATGGTGTTAATAAGATCATATAGAAGGTGCCTAAGGGACTTGCAAATGATGTGACTAATAAGGGGTTAATAGGTTAATAATCAAAATATATAAACAGCACATGCAACTCAGTTCAGTTCAGTTCAGTAGCTCAGTATGTCCGACTCTTTGCGACCCCATGAATCGCAGCTCACCAGTCCTCCCTGTCCATCACCAACTCCCAGAGTTCACTCAACCTCATGTCCATCAAGTCGGTGATGCAATCCAGCCATCTCATCCTCTGTTGTCCCTTTCTCCTCCTACCTTCAATCCCTCCCAGCATCAGAGTCTTTTCCAATGAGTCAACTCTTCGCATGAGGTGGCCAAAGTACTAGAGTTTCAGCTTTAGCATTATTCCTTCCAAAGAAATCCCAGGGCTGATCTACTTCAGAATGGACTGGTTGGATCTCCTTGCAGTCCAAGGGACACTTAAGAGTCTTCTCCAGCACCACAGTTCAAAAGCATCAATTCTTCAGCACTCAGCTTTCTTCACAGTCCAACTCTCACATCCATACATGATCACTGGAAAAACCATAGCCTTGACTAGACAGACCTTTGTTGGCAAAGTAATGTCTCTGCCATCTAGGTTGGTCATAACTTTTGTTCAAGGAGTAAGCGTCTTTTAATTTCATGGCTGCAGTCACCATCTGCAATGATTTGGGAGCCCCCAAAATAAAGTCTGACACTGTTTCCACTGTATCCCCATCTATTTCCCACGAAGTGATGGGACCAGATGCCATGATCTTAAGCCAACTTTTTCACTCTCCACTTTCACTTTCATCAAGAGGCTTTTTAGTTCCTTTTCACTTTCTGCAATAAGGGTGGTGTCATCTGCATATAACTCTATATCCCACCCACCACCCCCCAAAAAAAAAACTGATTGCAAAACAGGCAGAAGACCTGAACAGACATGTTTTGAAAGAAGACATACAGATGGCCAACAGGCACATGAAAAGAAGCTCAATATTACTCATCCTCAGGGAAAACGCAAACTGAAACAACAAGGAGGTAACACCTAACTGTCAAATGGACATTATCAAAATGACAACAAAGAACAAGTGTTGGTAAGCATATAAAGGAGAGGGATCCCTCAAACACTGCTGGTGGGGCTGTAAATTGATATAGCCACTATGGAAAACAGTATGAAGCCTTCTCAAAAAAGTTAAAAACTAAAAATAAATAAAACTGCCTTATGATGAAGAAATTCCACTTCCGGGTATTTTTCAGAAGAAAGTGAAACATTAATTTAAAGGGATATAAACACTCTGTTGAAGGGCGTTAGGAATGAACTGTGCCCACCAAACTGAGAAGGCACATTAAGGCTCAAAAACAAGACAGCTCCATATAATCAATGGATCACTGAAAACAGGATTATTTTGTAAAAACTGATGAATATACAAAAAGTTAACTAGAACTACTGAATAAGTTAAGCAAGGTTGCAGGATTTAATATCAACATCCAAAAATAAATTGTATTTCTCTACAATAGCAATTTAAATTGGAAAATGATAATTAACAATACAAAACTGTTTATAATAGCATCAAAAGTATGATATAATAAGGATAAATCTGACAAAGTACATAAATTACTTGTATACTCTGTATATTAATAGAACAATATTGAGGAAAACTAAGAAATATTTAAAAATAATACAGAGGTATACTGTGTCCATGGATCAGAAGACTCAAAACTGTGAAGATGTCAATTTTTCCCAGATTGATCTCTAGAATCAGCAAATTCCAAACCAAAGTCTCATACTGAGTTTAAACAATTACACAGTTCAGTTCAGTTCTGTCACCCAGTCGTGTTGGACTCTGCCACCCCATGAATCACAGCACGCCAGGCCTCCCTGTCCATCACCAACTCCCAGAGTTCACTCAAACTCACGTCCATGGACTCAGTGATGTCATCCAGCCATCTCATCCTGTCGTCCCCTTTTCCTCCTGCCCCCAATCCCTCCCAGCATCAGAGTCTTTTCCAGTGAGTCAACTCTTCGCATGCGGTGACCAAAGTACTGGAGCTTCAGCTTTAGTATCATTACTTTCAAAGAAATCCCAGGGCTGATCTCTTTTAGAATGGACCAGTTGGATCTCCTTGCAGTCCAAGGGACTCTCAAGAGTCTTCTCCAACACCACAGTTCAAAAGCATCAATTCTTCAGTGCTCAACTTTCTTCACAGTCCAACTCTCACATCCATACATGACCACTGGAAAAACCATAGCCTTGACTAGACAGACCTTTGTTGGTAAAGTAATGTCTCTGCTTTTCGATATGCTATCTAGGTTGATGATTCTAAAATATATATGGAAATATAAAGACTGAGAGTAGCCTGAACAATTTCATAAAGAGCAAAGTTGGAGAAATAAACATTACTTGACTTCAAGTTTTATTATAAAACTATTCTAATCAAGACAGTATAGTATGAGCAAAAACATTGTAAAAAAAAAAAAAGACTATCAATGACACAGAATATAAATTCAAGAAATACATTCACACTTTTATAGACAACTGATTTTTAACAAGGTTACAAAGACAATTCAGCAGAAAAGGAAGATCTTTTTCAACAAAATTGCTGAAACAATGGGTACCTGTATTCAAATGCATGAACTTTGAATCATGCCTCACACCATAAATTAGCACAAAATAGAGCTTAGAGCTAAATAAATAAACTAAAATAATAAAAGTTCTAGAAAAAAGCATTCAATAAAAATCTAAGTGGGCACAGGTTCAACAAAGATTTCATAGATATGACACCAAAAACTATAAAATAAAAATTAGATAAATTTGATAAGTTTTACTCTTATTGTATGACAAGTACACTTCAATTAGGCTGTTTAAAATAATTTAGAAAAAAGCCTAAGATTACCAACATTTTATTATATCAAATAAAGGTATGAAAACAATAGCTACCATGATTATTTCATAATAGAGGATATGTGAAACCAAAAAGTAAGAATGTTAAGTTGCTAAGTCACTTCAGTCGTGTCCGACTCTGTGCGACTCCATAGACGGCAGCACACCAGGCTCCCCTGTCCCTGGGATTCTCTAGGCAAGAACACTGGAGTGGGTTGCCATTTCCTTCTCCAGTGCATGAAAGTGAAAAGTGAAAGTGAAGTCACTCAGTCGTGTCCGACCCTTAGCGACCCTATAGACTGCAGCCTACCAGGCTTCTCCGTCTATGGGATTTTCCAGGCAAGAGTACTGGAGTGGGGTGCCATTGCCTTCTCCAAAAGTAATAATAATCACATATTAATAAGTAAAAATCCTTCATTTACATACTAAATATGTATTTTTATCAATTTTCATGGACTAATGAAAAGCATTTCATTAGATAGTAAATTTCCCTGGCATTGGCAAACTACCAATCTTCAAAATAGATAGCATAACCTTTAACCTGACTTTATTAAACATCATTTGTTCTAACAGGAGATTTTTACACTGACTAGAAAATAAACATTTCAAGGTTATTTATTTTCAGAACATTAAGGCTAGTATCAGTAAAGTTCATTGCTATAACAAGTGCTTAACATTCCAAATCAATGAATAAAATTGTTTGTAAAAAGCCAACTCATCCAGAAGAGGCCAATATAAATTTTTAAAGCAATAAAATAATTTTTCATAATCTATACCCCTGCTAATAACATTTTACCAAAATGCTGGTAAAAATTGTAATACCTAATTTATACAATATACTTTTTCTAGCATTGCTTCAGTTCAGTCACTCAGTCATGTCAGACTCTCTGCAATCCCATGGACTGCAGCATGCCAGACTTCCCTGTCCAGCACCAACTCCTAGAGCTTGCTCAAACTAATATTCATTCTGTCAGTGATGCCACACAACCATCTCATCCTCTTCCATCCCCTTATACACCCACCTTCAATCACTCCCAGCATTAGAGTGTTTTCAAATGCATAAGTTCCTCACATCAGATGGCTAAAGTATTGGAGTTTCAGGTTCAGCATCTGTCCTTCCAATGAATATTCAGAACTGATTTCCTTCAGGATGGACTGGTTGGATCTCCTTGCAGTCCAAGGGACTTTCAAGAGTCTTCTCCATACATGTTTCAATGCCATTCTCCCAAATCATCCCACCCTCGCCTTCTCCCACAGAGTCCAAACGACTGTTCTATATATCTGTGTCTCTTTTGCTGTCTCTCATACAAGGTTATCATTACCATCTTTCTAAATTCCATATATATGTGTGTTAGTATACTGTATCAGTGTTTTTCTTTCTGGCTTACTTCACTCTGCGTAATAGTCTCCAGTTTCATCCACCTCATTAGAACTGATTCAAAAATATTCTTTTTAATGGCTGAATAATACTCCATTGTGGATAGGTACCACAGCTTTCTTGTCCATTCATCTGCTGATGGACACCTAGGTTGCTTCCTTGTCCTGGCTATTATAAACAGTGCTGCGATGAACACTGTGTACACCCATGGTGGATTCATGTTGTATGGCAAAATCAATACAATATTGTAAAGGAATTAGCCTCCAATTAAAATAAATAAATTTATATTTAAAAGAGAGAGACTCTTCTCCAACACCACAATTCAAAAGCATCAATACTTCAGCACTCACCTTTCTTTATATCCAACTCTCATATCCAACATGACTACTGGAAAAATGATAGCCTTGACTAGACAGACATTTGTTGACAAAGTAATGTCTCTATTTTTCAATATGTTATCTAGGGATTGATCATAGCCTCTCTTCCAAGGAGCAAGTGTCTTTTAACTTCATGGCTGCAGTCACCATCTGGAGTGATATTGGAGCTCAAAAAAATCAAGTCTATCACTATTTACATTGTTTCCCCATCCATCTGCCATGAAGTGACGGGACCAGATGCCATGATCTTCGTTTTCTGAATGTTGAGCTTTAAGCCAGCTTTTTCACTCTCCTCTTTCACTTTCATCAAGAGGCTTTTTAGTTCCTCTTCACTTTCTGCCATAAGGGTGGTGTCATCTGCATATCTGAGGTTATTGGTATTTGCCCCGGCATCTTGATTCCAGCTTGTGCTTCTTCCAGCCCAGCGTTTCTCATGATGTACTCTGCATGCACATTAAATAAGCAGGATGACAATATACAGCCTTGAAGTACTCCTTTTCCTATTTGGAACCAGTCTGTTGTTCCATGTCCAGTTCTAACTGTTGCTTCCTGACCTGCATATGGGTTTCTCAAGAGGCAGGTCAGGTGGTCTGGTATTCCTATCTCTTTCAGAATTTTCCCCAGTTTATTGTGATCCACACAGTCAAAGGCTTTGGCATAGTCAATAAAGCAGAAATAGATGTTTTTCTGGAACTCTCTTGCTTTTTGATGACCCAGAAGATGTTGGCAATTTGATCTCTGGTTCCTCTGCCTTTTCTAAAACCAGCTTGAACATCTGGAAGTTCACGGTTCACATATTGCTGAAGCCTGGCTTGGAGAACTTTGAGCATTACTTTACTAGCATGTGACATGAGTGCAATTGTGCAGTAGTTTAAGCATTCTTTGGCATTGCCTTTCTTTGGGATTGGAATGAAAACTGACCTTTTCCAGTCCTGCAGCCACTGCTGAGTTTTCCAAATTTGCTGGCATATTGAGTGCAGCACTTTCACAGCATCATCTTTCAGGATTTGAAATAACTGGAATTCCATCACCTCCACTAGCTTTGTTCATAATGATCCTTTCTAAGGCCCACTTGAATTCACATTCCAGGATGTATGGCTCTAGATGAGTGATCACACCATCATGATTATCTTGGTCGTGAAGACCTTTTTGTACAGTTCTTCTGTGTATTCTTGCGGCTTCTTAATATCTTCTGCTTTTGTCAGGTCCATACAATTTCTGTCCTTTATTGAGCTCATCTTTGCATGAAATGTTCCCTTGGTATCTCTAATTTTCTTGAAGAGATCTCTAGTCTTTCCTATTCTGTTGTTTTCCTCTATTTCTTTGCATTGATCGCTGAGGTAGGCTTTCTATCTCTCCTTGCTATTCTTTGGAACTCTGCATTCAGATGATTATATCTTTCCATTTCTCCTTTGCTTTTTGCTTCTCTTCTTTTCACAGGTATTTGTAGGGCCTCCACAGACAGCCATTTTGCTTTTTTGCATTTCTTTTCCATGGGGATGGTCTTGATCCCTGTCTCCTGGACAATGTCAGAACCTCCATCCATAGTTCATCAGGCATTCTGTCTATCAGATCTAGGCCCTTAAATCTATTTCTCACTTCCACTGTATAATCATAAGGGATTTGATTCAGGTCATACCTGAATGGTCTAGTGGTTTTCCCCACTTTCTTCAATTTAAGTCTGAATTTGGCAACAAGGAGTTCATGATCTGAGCCACAGTCAGCTCCCAGTCTTGTTTTTGCTGACTATATAGAGCTTTACCATCTTTGGCTGCAAATAATATAATCAATCTGATTTCAGTGTTGACCATCTGGTGATGTCCATGTGAAGAGTCTTCTCTTTTGTTTTTGAAAGAGGGTGTTTGCTATGACCAGTGCATTCTCTTGGTAATACTCTACTAGCCTTTCTCCTGCTCATTGCATACTCCAAGGCCAACTTTGCCTGTTACTCCAGGTGTTTCTTGACTTCTTACTTTTGCATTCTAGCCCTCTGTAATGAAAAGGACATCTTTTTGGGGTGTTAGTTCTAAAAGGTCTTGTAGGTCTTCATAGAACTGTTCAACTTCAGCTTCTTCAGCATTTCTGGTTGGGGCATAGGCTTGGATTACCTTGATATGAATGGTTTGCCTTGGAAACGAACAGAGATCATTCTGTCATTTTTGAGATTGTATCCACATACTGCATTTTGGACTCTTTTGTTGACCATGATAGGTACTCCATTTCTTCTAAGGGACTCCTGCCCACAGTATTAGATATAATGGTTATCTGAGTTAAATTCACCCATTCCAGTCCATTTTCATTCACTGGTTCCTAGAATGTTGACTTTCACTCTTGCCATCTCCTGTTTGACCACTTCCAATTTGCCTTGATTCATGGACTTGACGTTCCAGGTTCCTATGCAATATTGCTCTTACAGCATCGGACCTTGCTTCTATCACCAGTCACATCCACAACTAGGTATTGTTTTTGCTTTGGCTCCATCCATTCTTTCTTTCTGGAATTATTTCTCCATTGGGATCGCTAGGAGCATATTGGGCACCTACTGACCTGCGAGTTCCCCTTTCAGTGTCCTATCATTTTGCCTTTTCATACTGTTCATGGGGTTCTCAAGACAAGAATAAAATAGTTTGTCATTCCCTTCTCCAGTGGACCACATTCTGTCAGACATATCCACCATGATTCTCCCATCTTGGGTGGCCCCACACGGCATGGCTTAGTTTCATTGAGTTAGACAGGGCTGTGGTGCTAGGTGATCAGATTGGCTAGTTTTCCATGATTATGGTTTCAGTGTGTCTGCCCTCAGACGCCCTTCTCATAACACCTACCATCTTTACTTGGGTTTATTTTATGTTGGACTTGGGGTATCTCTTCACAGCAGCTCTAGCAAAGCGCAGCCACTGCTCCTTACCTTGGAAGAGGGGTATCTCTTCATGGCTGCCCCTCCTGACCTTGAATGTGGTTTACTGTGTGTCAATCAGAAAGATAAAAAGTAACCTTCTGCTCACTGAGACTTAAATACAATCCTATCAATGAGAGACACGTTAAGAACAATTTGTCTTTACACATCCCAAAATAAACCTGTTGGTTTACCATTTAGAAAAACTTATGAATAAGCTTGACAAGATTTCAAGCCTGCACACTATTATCTTGTTCCAATGTTCCTATTAAAATTTAAAAGCCTAAAAATAGAGCCTTTGGCTGATTTCTTTTTGGTAAAATTATAGTAACTGTATATCTAAGGCAGCAGTTTAAACCATGACAATAATAAAATTTGAATAATTTCTTTATCCATTCCCTAGACACTGATTTTTTTTTAAATGCCCCAGGGGTGCTTCGGGTAGTCTTTGAGATCTTACTTTAAGAAAGCACTTTTAAAGTGGTCTCTAGGGAACATATATCAGAAACAAGCCAGAAGCTTTGTAGAGCTATCTCAGCTTACAGTTACATGGTCAAGGATGCTCCATAAATTTAAAACAACTCAAGGCAACTTTTGGAAATGGAGCAGAGGCCTGAATTAACTTGCAGTTTTAAAATAGATCAATAGTGTTAAGAGAAAACTAAAACAGAAAAATCTAAGTTCAGCAAAGCTTCCGATTTCCTCTAAATTTGATGCAGATGGGGTGTGAGAATAATAACTGAACAGTCATTTATTAATAGTCTGTAGCTTTAAGTTTATATGCTTCATTCCAAAAGAAAAGTGAAGAGAAAAGAATTTCCTTGAAGGATGCTGACATTCTAATTAGAACTGGAGAACAAGAAGAACAAAACATTATTCTAAACTTTGTAAATTCCCTATGGACATGAATGCATGTCATGGATTTAGCACAGCTTATTAAAAGGTAAGTAAGCTTTGTCATAAAAATTTAGCCCATTTTAGCTCTCTTTTACAGAAGCAAGATTTAAGTCTTTGAAGACAAATTCTGATATTTTCAAACTATATTTGAATACTCTGATCATTACATCTCACAAAATCACATGAATATTTATACTTAACAAGCATAAACACAAGAAGAGGTATGTATAACACTGTATACTCTTTGAAGAATGCAATGACTCCTATAGGTCCCCTTTTATGACTCTTTTTCATCTGTGTTCTTTTCTCTGTTATAAACTACTGGTAGAAAACATTATTTGTTTCAATAATTTAGCCAACTCTAAAATTCATGATTAGCCTGCATGAAGCCCTAAGGTAATAGAGACTACAGCAACACTGTGTATGAATATGAATTTTCAAGTATTTCAACATACAAATAAATGTTTATAATTAAATATTCATATACCAAGATAGAAATTTCAAAATTTAAAGGGGAAAAAAATCTCAATTTGTTTTACATTGTGCTATTCTTGCATATATGTTCAAAACTATAGTTCAAGGATTTTCATTATAAAAACACATTTACTAATTGTTTTATTGTGGATTTATTCCTATCTTATTCATTGTAATAAGAGACCTAATCTATACAGTTCGTGTGTTTGCATGAATATCTTACTTTTTCAGGGAAAATGAACAAGAAAAAAAAGGACCTATACAATAAATAAGAGAGTACATAGTACTCAGGGTGTAGAATAAGAATAACTATTTTGCATTCAGAATACAGTTTCAAAAATTATGGCATAAAAGATAACAGATATGGAAGTCAGGGTATGGTGATACCACATGCAGATGTGTTCCTAAAAGATACCAGATAAAAACATCACAGTCAAAGATATTATAGCTATTCCACAGACCATAAAAAGAAGTATAGTCTATGCAGGTCAAATATTAGGAATTTATCAACTAGTCAACTTTATTATATCATAGAAATTTACTAGACTCCTTAACAGAAGTGTCAAAACTTCCAACAACAATTTTGCATTTGTCCACTTCTAATATATTTAATAATGACCAACCTAGATAGCATATTCAAAAGCAGAGACATTACTTTACCGACTAAGGTCTGTCTAGTCAAGGCTATGGTTTTTCCTGTGGTCATGTATGGATGTGAGAGTTGGACTGTGAAGAAGGCTGAGCACCGAAGAATTGATGCTTTTGAACTGTGGTGTTGGAGAAGACTCTTGAGAGTCCCTTGGACTGCAAGGAGATCCAACTAGTCCATTCTGAAGGAGATCAACCCTGGGAGTTGGTGATAGACAGGGAGGCCTGCCGTGCTGCGATTCATGAGGTCACAAAGAGTCGGACACGACTGAGCGACCGAACTGAATTGAACTGAATATATTTAATGATTTTTCTTTATGGTTTTGATGTTACAGTAATTGGATAAATAGCTTAACAACAGTGAGAGATTTCTTCATCTCTATCTTTATTCACTATAAAATAAACTTCATTTTGTTGACTTCATGTAATCATGACTTCACTTTCCAAACATGTTTGATTTCATCCAAATTCAAAAATAATACACTAAGTGCCATGCAAAATGTCATTTGAATATAAGGTCATTTTCTCCCCTTAATTTCATTTTAAATTTAATTGTTGTAAACAGACATACATATGAAGCACACAAAAATAATAAATACAGTATAAAATTCCAAGAGTGTTAAGACAGAAAAAGTCTCAAGAGTTTGTTGATAGCTACAGTGGTTAGAAAATGTTACATAAGAAAGACAAGACTCAAGTGCAGATCTGAAATAAAGACAAGTGGAGAATTCCAAAGAGAAGCACAATAATAACAAAAGCCTGGATATGTAAAAACTACCCATCATTCAACATCTATTGAGAACCTATTATGTGACAAGTACTGTACTTACAAGATGGAAAAATAAGAATCATTAAGACAAAGTTCTTGCTCTATAAAACCTATAATCTACTGGTGGTGAAATCTGTTGTGTCACCTTCTGCCTTTTCTGAGTACAGAACCTCAGTTTGAGGGCAGAGGGAAACCAGTTTTCTGCTGCTTTCAGATCATGTGATTCAAACTGGCTTGAAATCCCTTACTTTCAATTCCTAGGATAACCATGAGCAAGTAAAGATTTTTCATTATAAATCATGGAGTTGTTTTTCAAAGTATTAAAAAGAAAGAACTCTACTTCTACCGGAATTGCTAAACTGGGAGGCTATAAACTCCTGGTGGCTGATTTTCCTATGTGAAGAGGAATTGCCCTATAAAAGAAGCTTACAAAGAGAAAAGCAGAGCCAAAACAGAAAATATTTTTATATCACTTGAAGACCTAGATCCATCTATGCCTGAAAATCTACCTTTGTCTTTTTTTTTTAATCAAATCATCTATTGCAGTTATTTTCCCTATGTAAATTTAAATTTGGACTTCTGGTTTTGTGCTACTGAATGGTTCTGGTCAACTTACTATCATGCTAGTCTAAGGAACAGAAGGCAATGGGTCTGGCTGGAAAAATTTGTGTTATAGGAAAAGATAAATAACCTTGGAAGGCAGATAGCAAATAGAGGTGTCAAGAAATTATCCTGAAAAAGTTTGAGCCCACTGAAAATTTAACATAATTAAAAGATTGTTTTAAAAACACAGTGTAGTAACCATGTGTAAAAATGATTGAAGAGGAAGAAATCAACAAGGATCCTTAAGCTCTATCCAAGAATGAATCAATACTGGCTTTGTGACTGATTGTAACTGGAAATGGTAGAGAGGGAGGAGTCAAAGATGATTACAAAGCTTAATAATAGGGCAGTACAGCATTCACAGAAACAAGGAGGTCAAAAGGAAGACATGTTAGGGAAAATGTAAAGTGCAATAGGACAATAAAATATCTGATCGGAAACATCTACATGGAAGATGTAAGTATAGCACTGCAGCTTTGCTAAAAGTCATTCATGAAGTATCTATTTGACGAGATCTTTGAAGTAAAGATTTTGACTATATTCCTGGCAGGAAATGTGGAGCAAGATGAGCAGTATAATAAGGTGACGGCATAATTTATTTTCAAACTAGAGTACTATTGAGGGTAAAGGGAGGCTCTCAAAAACTATGCCTGGAAAATAGAAATAAATTAGTGTTCCTGTAAAACTCAGACATACGGTAATTCTAATTGTAGTAGAATTAAAGTGGATGGGTACTTCTGTTTCTAGCTAAGACCACTTCCGCCAGGTCTTCTCTTCTAAAACTAAAAGCCCATAGATACAACAGAACAGACTCTTAGAGGTGGAAAGAAGACGAAAGGCCTAGTGACCTCAGGACTTAAAGAATCAACATGGCAGTGAGCTTCTTAGTTTCCTTGCTACTTCCCATATATCCTTAACAGATTACTAGGTTCAAACAACAAAACCTTCAAAAAGTCTTTTCCTACCTAAGGGACCTGGGAAAGGATGACCTTACAACATAAAACTTTCTTGGAAATTCCTGCCTAAATCCAGCCAACACAGTTGGAAAATATCATGCTGTTTTCAACACTGTGATCAGGGAACTTCACTTCCACTCTGTCCTCCTGCCCACAGAAGCAAGTGACCTGCATTAAATTTCCAGCCCAGTGTCTCAGCAGGGAGTTCATTTCCCATCCCCTGCCCAGAAGAATCACTCTGTGCTCCAATTCTCCACTTGGATGGTGTCCAAAACCTGAGTACAGAGCTGAGGCTGGAGCTCACCCCATTCCCTGCTTGGTAAATGCAAGCAACTCTGATTCTCTGCCAAGGAAGTATTGGTGGCCTGAGCTCAGAACTGACTTCGTACGCCGTATCCATCAAAAGTAGGGAGTGATTGGAGTTTCCTGCCAGGCTGATGGCAGCAGGATCCAGGAGCATGGTCACTGGACATTTCTTTTAATGGAAGACAAGAAATGAAAATAAAGAGTCAGCAAACTTGTTTTCTTCAAGATGAAGAAATATGTAAGAATAAACACAGAATGAACAATTTAGGCAATATGAAAATAATGATTGGGGTTGACATGTACATACTCTTGACACTGTGTATAAAATAGCTAACTAATGAGAAGCAACTATACTCCAATTAAGATTTTATTTTAAATATAAAAATAGTGAAGGCAGCATAGATTAACAAAACCACAAATAGCTATATAGCTGGGGAACAGTGATACTCAATATGCAGATCAGTGGGGGTTCCTCTGAGAAGAGAAAGGTGACCTTTCAATCTGTGAGAAGATGAAGAGAATAAAAACAAAGGGGGTGGGGCAGATAACTATGTTTTGGATGGTTTCACTCACCTGATGAAGTAAAATATCCTGACAATAAACTGTGCTCCTCATTTTGTGAGTACAGAGTCAGAATTCTTTTTTCTTTTTAATTTTTTAAATTTAAATTTATTTATTTTAATTGGAGTCTAATTACTTTACAATATTGTATTGGTTTTGCCATACATGCACATGAATCTGCCACAGGTGTACATGTGTTCCCAATCCTGACCCCCCTCCCACCTCCCTACCCATACCATCCCTCTGGGTCATCCCAGCACACTTTTTTTCACTGCTCCAATCTGAGTATCATTTCTTTATAGACTCCATGTTTTTCATGGTTTGCTGATGGCTAACTCCCTGATTGTTCTTTCTCCAGAGGGGGGGAATTGAGTAAAATGAAGCTCTTGGGAAAATCTTAATAATGGATCAGAACTGCACTTTAATATTCCCATCAGTTCAGTTCAGTTCAGTTCAGTTCATTCACTCAGTCGTGTCTGACTCTTTGCGACCCCATGAATTGCAGCACGCCAGGCCTCCCTGTCCATCACCAACTCCTAGAGGTCACTCAAACTCATGTCCATCTAGTCGGTGATGCCATCTAGCCATCTCTGTCGTCCCGTTCTCCTCCTGCCCCCAATCCCTCCCAGCATTAGAGTCTTTTCCAATGAGTCAACTCTTCGCATGAGGTGGCCAAAGTACTGGAGTTTCAGCTTTAGCATCATTCCTTCCAAAGAAATCCCAGAGCTGATCTCCTTCAGAATGGACTGGTTGGTTCGCCTTGTTTCCATAATTAGGAGTAATTATTTCTGCATAGTTTTGGCCTGAGACCTCTGCCTTTCTGGCTGTAAGCAGCAGCAGCAGCCCAAGTCCTAAGAAGTAGTGTCCGTGACAGAAACAATTCAAAGTGAGGAATATGTGTTTTCTCAGCATAAAGCAGTCTTTTTGATGGAGGTATCACATAGGCTTTCCTCACTAGAGAAGCGACTGAGGTGTTGGTCAGGCTTAAAATTTCTGGCTACTGTTTTAACTTCAGCTATTTAAGACAAAATATTTGTATCCATTTCTTTCTTCTCCATAATAACATTTCATTATAGTACAAAGGGGCTTCCCAGGTGCCACCAGTGGTAAAGAATCCACCCACCAAAGCAGGAGACTTAAGAGACGTGGGTTCCATCACTGGGAAAGATCCCCAGGAGAAGAGCATGGCATCCCACTCCAGTATTCTTGCCAGGAGAATCCCATAGACAGAGGAGTCTGGGGGCTATAGTCCTTAGGGTCTCAAAGAGTCCAACACTGAAGCTACATAGCACGCAGGCACATGGTACAAGGCTTTTTTGATCCATCGGATCAAAACCATCTAGCTGATTTGACTAAAAATTTATTTCCTATTGCTATTCAGGAAAAGGTTTTCAATGTTCACCATTTTGTATTAAGCAAAGTTCTAGCCAGCAGTCTTTTCTTTCCAAACTGGTTTTTCCAGTGACAATCTGGTTTCACTTATTTTTTTATAAAGCATTTCACCTTCCCTCCAGGTGATGTTTGCAGTGGTGCTTCCTAAGGCCCACTTGACTTCACACTCCCACATGTCTGGCTCTAGGTGAGTGATCACACCATAATGGTTATCTGGGTCATGAAGGTCTATTTTGTAGAGTTCTTTTGTGTATTATTGCCACCTCTTCTTAATATTTTCTGCTTCTGTTAGGTCCAAACCACTTCTGTCCTTTATTGTGCCCATCTTTGTGTGAAATGTTCCCTTGGTATCTCTAAATTTCTTGAAGACATCTCTAGTCTTTTCCATCCTATTGTTTTCCTCTATTTCTTTGCACTGATCACTGAGGAAGGCTTTCTTACCTCTCCTTGATATTCTTTGGAACTCTGCATTCAAATGGATATTTTCCTTTCATCCTTTGATGTTAGCTTCTCTTTTTTTCTCAGCTATTTGCAAGGCCTCTTCAGGCAACCATTTTGCATTTTTGCATTTCTTTTTCTTGGGGATGGTCTTGATCTCTGTCTCCTGTACCATGTCATGAAACTCCGTCCATAGTTCTTTAGGCATTCTGTCTATCAGATCTAATCACTTGAAACTATTTGACACTTCCACTCTATAATTGTAAGGGATTTGATTTAGGTCATACCTGAATGGTCTAGTAGTTCCCCCTACTTTCTTCAATTTAAGCCTAAATTTGACAATAAAGAGTTCATCATCTGAATCACAGTCAGCTCCCAGTCTTGTTTTTGCTGGCTGTATAGAACTTTTCCATCTTTGGCTGCAAAAATATAATCAATCTGATTTCGGTATTGACCAACATGTGATCTCCATGTATAGAGTCTTTTCTCATGTTGTTGGAAGAGGATGTTTGCTATGACCCATGTGTTCTCTTGGCAAAACTCTGTTAGCCTTTGACCTGAATCATTCTTTGTACTCCAAGGCCAAATGTGTCTGTTACTCCAGGTATCTCTTGAGTTCCTAATTTTGCATTCCAGTCCCCTATAATGAAAAGGACATCTTTGGTGGGTGTTAGTTCTAGAAGGTCTTGTAGGTCTTCATAGAACCATTCAACTTCAACTTCTTCAGCATTACTGTTTGGAGCATAGACTTAGATTACTGTGATATTGTATGGCTTGCCTTGGAAATGAACAGAGATCATTCTGTTGCTGTTGTTGTAGTTGCTGTTGTTTTTTGGTTTGTTATTTGTTTTTCAATTAATTTATTTTTTATTGAAGAATAATTGCTTACAGAATTTTGCTGTTTTCTGTCAAACCTCAATGTGAATCAGCCATAGGTATACATATACCCCCTCCCTTTTGAAACTCCCTCCTATCTTCTTCCCTATATCACACCTCTAGGTTGATACAGAGCCTCTGTTTGAGTTTCCTGAGCCATACAGCAAATTCCTGTTGGCTATTTATTTTGCTTACAGTAATGTAAGTTTCCACGTTACTCTTGAGATTGCATCCAAGTACTGCATTTTGGACTCTTTTGTTGACTATGATGGCTAGTCCACTCCTTCTAAAGGATTCCTGCCAACAGTAGTAGATGTGTTCTTCTGAGTTAAATTCACCCATCCCAGTCCATTTTAGTTTGCTGACCCCTAAAATGTCAATGTTCACTCTTGCCACCTTCTGTTTGACCACTTCCAGTTTGCCTTGATTCATGGACCTAACATTCCAGGTTCCATGCAATATTGCTCTTTACAGCGTCAGATTTCACTTCCATCACCAGTCACATACAAAGCTGGCTGTTCTTTTTGCTTTGGCTCCATCCCTTCATTCTTTCTGGAGTCATTTCTCCACTGATCTCCAGTAGCATGTTGGGCACCTACAGACCTGGAGAGTTCATCTTTCAGTGTCCTATCTTTTGCCTTTTCTTACTGTTCATGGAGTTCTCAAGGCAAGAATACTGAAGTGGTTTGCCATTCCCTTCTCTAGTAGACCACATTTTGTCAGAATTCTCCACCATGACCCATCCATCTTGGGTGGCCCTACATGGCATGGCTCACAGTTTTATTGGGTTAGACAAGGCTGTAGCATTTCATAGCATTAAAATGATTGCTACTTTGCAGAAGAACTGTGGCATTTAGCTCATCTTTGATGTTAAAGAGAAAAATGATGTTCCTCCCACTCCACAACTCTTAGAACAGTTGGTGTTTTATACACTTAGCATATTGGAAATCCTGATATATCACTATATATAATAATATTCAAATTGTATGCATGTGTGCTAAGTCACTTCAGTCATGTCTGACTTTGCAACCCAATGGACTGTAGCCCACCAGGCTCCCCTGTCCATGGGACTCTCCAGGTAAGAATACTGGAATAGGTTGCCATTCCTTCCTCCAGGGGATCTTCTCAACCCGGGGATCAAACTTGCATCTTTTATATTTCCTGAACTGGTTGGCAGGTTATTTACCACTAGTGCTATCTCAGAAGCCCCAGTATTCAAATTATCTAGCAAGAAATCAACGTTTTACTTTGATTTTTGGAAATGTTCCTTGGGCAAGTAAGTCCTACAGCTATTTGCAAGTGTTAACTTAGCAAGTCTGGAATTGACCTGAAAACCTACAATGTACAATCCTTGGCCAAAGCATGAAAAATATTGATTAATAGTGTTGCTTTGCAATCATGAATTTGAGGAATTTCAGAGCCTTGCACACCATTTTGTCAGCTTTGTTTATTGATAATAGTGAAATTGGTGATTTACAACTGATCTTGGGTAGATCCCTAAAGCTGAGGAATGGGTGTGGAGAGAGCTGGGTTTTGCTGTCAAGTTACATAATAAGAAAATGCCTACCTGAGCAACAGACTGTAAGAAATCCTGGATGAAACTCCATTTGGCACTTCATGGTTCCAAAGTATTGTGTGCACATGTCAGTGCTTCCTGATCCAAGAGAAAATGTTCCCCAATGTTCTTTACAAAGGAAGGCAATTAGAAGTCACATCTGGCCTTCCTGAATCCCTCACTACGGAGCAACTTTGGCTGCCATGCATGTCCTTACTTTAATGATGTTGCAGTATTGTGTCCTTTTTTTTTTTTAATAAATTTATTTATTTATTTTTAATTACAATACTGTATTTGTTTTGCCATACATTGACACGAATCAGCCATAGTGATTTACAATCATCGTCATCTGAATCCTAATTCTTCTTCAGCAGCCCTTCCTTGTCTAACTGCCATTGTTAATGCAGCAAGACAGGTAGAAGGTATAGACCTTGCAAAGTGTGTGGGAAAAATATTCCAAAGGTAGATTAGGTTTTATCCCAGAAAGAACCACCGGGAAACAGCTTTGTAAAGACTTCATTTTGAAGAGCCTCAGAAACTTTCCATTTGGCACTCTTCCTTTTCCCTTGCTTGAAATTTCTCTAGATTTGACAACTATTAACAGGATTCTACATCCCATCATGTTGCCTTTAATATTTCCAAGCCAGCAAGTTTTTGTCATTTTTGTAATGAAACTCAAATGATGAAATGTGTTGGCTCTGGGCTGCATTTTCCTTTTTCTGAAAAGCCAAATATTGAGAATAGTTTGCAACAAATGATATCTATATTTTTCATCTCAATTTCTCATCTACTATAGGATAGTACCATCATCTCATCTCTTGTTGAATATCTGAGGAGTCCATTAAATTTGCTTGGTTTTTGTGAAGTACCATCCTATCCCAATAAAAGCCATTGATTCATCCTGCATAAAAAAAAAAAATATGCCTTTCATTTTGAAGAGGTTATTTCATAAAACTCTGACATGAATATTTAACATAATTAGGATAAAAACTGGAGTACTACTAGACATTGTTCAACATGTTATTTTAATAACATTCAAATAATGTTATTTATCTTTAAAAAGTAGAAATACAAAGTAAGATTTTTTGTACAGGGCTTAAATAGTAGTTATGTTTAGATTTTATGTGATTAATGTATTGGATATAATTTTTCACTTATTATTATAATCTAGCCAAAGGCATGTTTTAATTTCTAAAATTGCCAAATATTAAATTCACCAGTGAGACAAAGTATCAAGCCACTCCACCCCACCCATCATTTCTGATATGATAGCCCTGGGGAAGAATGTAACCATCCAGGAGGAGAAGAAGCATAATTAAAGAAAGGAGACATGGCCCCAGTGCACAGCTTTCTTGTCCAGATGATGTGAGACTCAACCCAGTGTCTCTCAGTTTCCTCAATAAAATCAAAACAAGCCCTCAATCAGCACAAGTCCTAGAGAGACAGTAACATCAACTTCATCTCCAGCCATGTCATTTACTTTTGGGACTTGAAATGGGACATTAGTGTGGGGACAATAGGGTTATTTACTTTTCCCATTTTTCCCAGTAAATAGCCCTCTTTCCTCTTTTCAGTTTTTAAAGCTTATTTAATTTAGTTAAACCATGAGGGTGTAAACTAGAGAAGATTGAAGCAGGCTGTCTGTAAATTGAGTCCAGAAGGCATACCCAGAACATTTCAAACCAGTCCTTTAAATTAAATTGTTATTATAAAATAATTCTATTTTATTAAATTTTAAAGGATGATGTTGACTTTATAGAATGCAAACTTGTCTTGACAGACAGTTTAGAATTTATAAACATGTGGCAAAACCATTATGATTGTCGTAATTATAGGTAAATATAAATATTTGTATACAAATTATTTTTAAAATAGCTGCAAAAAATCTTTCATCCAACTTTGTTAAACAAATAGTGACTCAACAATTAGCTTTTCTCTTTGACTTTCCTGCAGTGTAGCAAGAAGACAAAGCTTAACAGATTGACTTGGCAGCATTTAACATGGATATTCTCAGTGGAAGACATTTCATATTCAGCTTGCTACTACCGTTGGTCACTGGGAATGGATGTAAAAGGAAAGAAGGGATGAATTAGCAAACTGAAAAATTAGCCCAGAGTTTAGAGAGGACCAATCTAGCTATAAATCCCAGCTCCCAGGTGTACTATGACTGGTTATGTGAAATGAGGAAGTTACTCTGAACCTGTCTTCTCACTTAAAAAATGAAAATAATACTGTGGATATTATAAGAATGTAAGTGATGCCTCACATAAAGCCTACAAC
The DNA here is from genome assembly GCA_917880005.1 of Nanger dama. Lineage (NCBI taxonomy): Eukaryota > Metazoa > Chordata > Mammalia > Artiodactyla > Bovidae > Nanger > Nanger dama. The sequence goes on along the minus strand of CAKJTW010000025.1, from coordinate 18,135,802 downwards.
ATTAAACATTTTCAAACCATTGCTGATATCATTATTATTTTAATCATGAATTTCAGACATAGTTTTGCATTTTGCCTCATTCAGCCACAGTTTGCTCATCTATCAGAGTTAATTTAGACCCATAATCATGGCTCTAAGCACAACTGGCATTATTTGAATCAGTGACATTTTTCTCATTAAAATTCAACAGAACAGAGGTCACTGTTTTTTGCAAAAAACTGTGAATTGGTGGTGGGGGTGGGGGTGGGGGGACAAAAAACTATGATGGGATTATCTGTGCTATGTGAAGGTAGCATTGAGATGTCACTTCCCTGAGTCACAAGCAAGATCTTTTAATCCAAATCTTAGAATATCTCTAATTAAGAAAATCTAAAGTGGTCAGCATGATTGCAAGAAGCAGTCACATTTGAGAACTGCAGGGAAGAGATAAATATGTTCAATTATACATCAAACATTAGTATTTATCATTGTTTCCAAAGAGCATATGCACATTTTACATTTTTGTGTAAAGAAATATGACTGTTTAAAGCAAACAAATTATGTTGTAGTGTATAAACTTGCAGACAAGAATTAAAAAGACAAGTAGTAGACATAGTTAGAATTTCAAAACTAATAAAACCAATCATGTAGGAAAATAACAAATGTCTAAACACTGGGTGGACCTAGGAATTAAGTTACCATACAAAAATAAATTACAGACAGATCAATGATTTAAATTTTTAAGAAAGATTGAAGAAAAAAAAAAACTAAACAGCAATAATAACATAGAAATATTTTTAGGATTCACAATGGGAAGGCCTTTCTTAGCCTCCTTACCAGTCAGAAATAATATAAGAAACTACTATCCCAAACAAAGTTTCTCTATGACAGAAGATGCTCTAAAGAAAGTTTAAAAGGACAAATTCTGAAAATACATTTCAACATATACCAAAGGGTCAGCATCATTTAGGGTGAGGTTTTGACAGCATCCTAAAAACATTGCTGCCATGAATTCAGTAATATCCCAATTGAGTGCCAGCTCAAGCCAAACCTACCTCCATAGAGGGTTCACAAAGGAGCCTCACATAAGAAACCAAGGCAAGTTGAATCAAACTACCATTTCCTAACAGCTAACATCTATGCAAGCAACTAAGACTATTGCCGTTGGTTAGTCGCTAAGTCGTGTCCAGCTCTTTTGCAACCCCATGGACTGTAGCCCACCAGACTCCTCTGTCCATGAGATTCCCCAGGCAAGAATACTGGAGTGGGCTGTCATTTCCTTCTCCAGGGGATCTTCCTGACCCAGGGGTCAAACCTGCATCTCCTGCATTGGCAGGCAGATTCTTTACCACTGAGTCGCCAGGGAAGCCTAACAAACTATTACAAATGTGTTAAAAGTTGATTCAGAGCACAGGCCTTGGTCTCATTCAGTCCTCCAATTCTCAGCTCTCGATACTCCCCATTTCTCTATACATAATGAAGAACATTCTCAAGAATACCTACATAAAGCAAGCAAGGTAACCATGCCTTAATAGTGTCCTTAACTTGGTTTATCTGCTTTGTCACATGTAATTCAAGCAGCGATGGCAAGAAACTGGCTGCCTGGCCTTGATGCCTAAAACTGGAAGTCTAAAGAGAAAAGGAAACATAGAGCTCTATGATTTTAAGATATAATAATCTTATCTATTATAAATTATAGTCCAATCAATGACTCAAGCTCTAATTAGATATATTAGCAAATGTTTCTCCCTTGGAGAAGAGTGGGTAACTAAAAAAGACAACATGGTGTGAAGAAGACATGGAAAAATTTTGGATCATCAGAGAAATTAAGTGGAAATTCAAGAATCTAGTTTGAGGAAATTATAAACATCTCTGCTCTCAGTTAATTCCGAGACTACTCCTCATCACAAAGAGTAGGAGAGTTGTTAAGAAAATGGCCGTAGAATTAGAAGCCTGTCTCCACCATGATTGTTTGTGTGGCCATGAGTATCTATCTTAAACTCTTAAGCTCATTCCTTGCCTTGTTAATTTGAAATAGTACTTTCCTCCTTGGGTTTGTAGCACTAATATCCACTAAATGAGATGCATTAAGAAAACTCTGTTTTGTTAATTCATATATTACTTTTCTCACTGAGAAATAATCCAAACTGTAGGTTTAATGTGCTTAGCACATAGTAAAAATAAATAAGTGAACACATGTTGTATATTTTAGTCCTCAACCATTCTTAAGAAAATGTCAAATTTCTCAGTAATGTCTTTTCACTTCTGCAATATTAGCCAAACCCCCTATTCTGCTTTTGTATGCACAAAGAACCTGGCCCTACACAGTAGATGCTCAATACATTCTTATTTCATCAATGAGCCTGATGCTCCAATCTTGTGCAAGTGACCATCAGAAAGAAAATCATTCAGCGAATGTGCTGAAAAAAAAATCTTTGACCCTAGTGACTTATCACTCTTGATTTAATGACTTATCTCCAAGGAATAAAGCATTTTATTTGGAACTTACTAAAATAGCTTTTAGTCCAAGCCCTAAGGAAGCTTTTATAACAATTGCAATGATTGTTAGATGGATTGGATTCTGATTTGGTTCTACACAGACCAACCCAGGAATACTGCAAACTACCAAAAATTGAAAACTAGTACTAAAGTATCACTGCAGGCCACTGAACATAAGTTGAAGTTCTGGAGAAAACTGGATTGGCAGAATTTTTAGACAGACAGTTTTCAAATAATTTCCAACTGTTCACTCTTAGGGCACCATAAGAGTTTCCCCCTGTTTTCTATTTCCTATACTGATACTAAACAGCAAAGGTATCATTGCTTCTAATTTAACCTGTAGGTATGTTTTCATAGTACAAAATGTGAGTTCCTATAGCTCCAGTCTTTCTCATTATATAATGCTGCTGTTATTGGCTCAAGGTTTTATAGAAAGGGAAGTATAAAGGGTATAAGACTGGCTTAATCAGTTCATCTATCCACAGTTCACTATCAGACATGATCAGAGGTATGTAACATGGTTGTCCAAAGTCACCTTATAATTTTCCCTGTGTTCCTGAAATTTCTAACCCATTACATGAGAAAAAAACTGCCTTGTTAGCATTTTTAAGTATAATTTTATGTCTAAACCTTGATCTTAGTTACAGCCAAGTCAGAGAGTTGATGAACCCCAGTAGAACAAAAAGAAGTCTTTCTCTATTCTGACTTGCATTATACTGCATTCTCACAAGTAACAAAAAGTATATGGTGGCTCCCTTATTTAATGTGTGACTGCACATCTGAGTCCAATGAGAAATACGGCAGTTCCTCATACAGCAATAGTGGCTACCATATGTGTCACTACATACATAGCTCTATTTTAATTTAGAAGGATGGTTCTAACCATAAAGATAGTTGACTCACATAGGTTTCCAAACTTTAAACATTTCATTCCTTTTTAGCTACTACAGAAACAAAATCTAAAAAGTTAAATTGTCAGTGAAGCAACACTTTCTTTTTTACTCTTTCGTAACCATTTCATATTAAATACATTTCGCGTAGCAAAGCTCTTTTTCTCCCCCAGAGAATCTGGCAGCCACGAGACTTAGCTTTACCAGCATCTGTGGATATTCTCTCAGTACCAATCAAGTCCTCTGAGAGAATAATGGAAAAGCCACTGATAGTTTCTAGAAAATCACTCCAGCAGCTCATCAAAAACTTGAGGAAAAATAATTTCTGAAATCTTTAAAGACTTTACTTAAATTCATTTTTGGAGACCAAAGGGAAATCATATTTTTAAAATCTCATATAAATGAGTTCCATGGTCCATTAAAATCTTTTTGCTGTTGTATGAGTTTTTGGTAATAAAATACATTGCTCATGAATACATTTCCAGTCTCTAGGGGCCTTAAATAAAAGAGCAGAAAAAAAAAATGGAGAATGGAGAAAGAAACTTACATTTGCCAGGTACATATATTTTACCAGGAAGATTATAACTCTGTTTTTAATCAGAGTAAAAGTACATATTTATTCATATGTCAAAAAATAAATCCGTTAAAGAAAACTTGTGCATTTTTATAACATGCAATTCCCATGGCATTTCAGAAAATGGGCTGTTCTAACCCACATTGTTTCTGGAAAGTGTCAAATCAGTGATTGTATTATATGAAGCTTTTCTTATTTTTATGTAATAAGATACATCTCAAATATCAATGATTATAACTGCATGTATCCCAGAACATATCATAATGTTTCATGTTTCTTGCCTTTACACATGAAAGGGCCACTATCTAGAATATCTTCTGTCCTTCTTACTTGGCAAAACTGTTGTTACCACTTTAAACCAGTTCAGATATAGCTTCCTCCAAAAAAATTTCCTGGGCGATATATTTGCATTATAAATTGTTATGAATTGCTCCATTTTCTAGGAAATATCTGTTCCCTTTACATATTTACATTGTAATTATCACACAGTAGAATCACTTATTAAGGTATCTATCTTCCCTAGAAGACTAGAAAGTTGTTGCTCATAAGCATTATCCTAGACATTCTGAATACAACACACAGAATCTAGAACATGAAAGGCATCTAATAATTTTAGTCAGTTGAGTTATAGAAAAACCGGAAACTTAGCACCCTGTTTAAGATTATTTAAAAGGACCTAATTGATGGGAAGTCATGAAGTCAATCGCTGCATACATTCTACTATCTTATGATTTTAAGAAGATTTATAGATGCAGTTTACTCAGTTGCAACTTTCACTTTATAATTAGATTCTTATACCTACCTAAAATTAGCCATTTATAAATGAAAATGCTCAGTAAATACTTAGATATTTTGAACTTATTCATATTGACTACTTTTAAAAAGTCATAATATTAAACCTATCCATGTTTTCTAAATTTTCAATAATTCTCGTGACTAATATAAAAGTAGAGTTATCCAAATCCAGATTATTTTTTAAATTACATTTTAACAGTTTTCAACTAATAACCATCCAACCAGGGCAGGAAAAATTATGCAATATAATTATCTTTCTCTGCTTCTTGGTACTTTTGGTCTGTAAATTGAATTTGAAAAGCACTTCTGACAAAGATCACTGATTTTCCATGCAAATTAGTACTGCCTTTAAGCTTAACTGCACCATTCAGCCTCTGCTCCCCAGGCAAATAACAAAAGGCAGTAGAATCATCCACAAAGCTAACAGGAAACGTCCCTCAGCCCATCTGACATTTCAGTACAACCACTGCTTAGAAAACCAAAACTACATCTGTGCAAAATTGCTGAAAATTTGGAACTAGCAGGACTTTCTTTCAACACTTTCATTTTATAGTAAGTCCCGATTCCCTTAAAAACATAGATCAGCCTTTACTCTCTTTTGAAAGCATCATTGTTGTATTAGATATCTGCTTAAGAAGATCCTTGGCAGTGTTTGGACGTTTTTTCACTTTATCTGAATTGTGTGTCACTGACCTCCCAGTGGTTCTGCTTTTTCACACAGCTGGCTCTGCCTTCCATGTTCCCTTAGAGTGTGGAAATGGAAAAATGTAATGGCCATTCATATACAGAAGCCTCACTGTGAAAATTCAAGCTGTTCTCACAGTACTCATCAAGACGAACTAGTTTTCTGGCTTGCCATTCTTGAAGCAGACATTACTATAGTTGCTGGTGCTTATGGGTACCTTTCAGTCTACTCTCATCTGTTTTGACTGTTTGACTGGCAAGTTCTGTCAGTTTGATTACTCATTCATGGTTCAGAAATGGAAAAGGCAATTCTTAGTTTTCTTTCATTTATAAACTCCTTAGTTAAAATTTTACTTCCCTAATGTTGCTGATTATGCAACATTCATTGGTATACTTAACCATTGATTGCATATTTTAAGAAACTCATTTGCTCCTGTCTCTGTCTAATGTTATGAAATCTAGTACCCACTGAAATGGGTGACTTAAACATTGACTTTTTTCCATCCATTCATTTACTCGCCAATTTAGCATTTTCTGAGGCAACATTTTCTTCAAAGTACATATTAGAAACTAGACTTAGATACAATTTTATCTACCAAGATAAAACTATGGTGATTCTAGCTGAGAATGACTATTCTTTGAGATTTTCATCCTCTAATTGGCTTAACTAGACTAAAATATATTGCTCCATAGGGTTTAGTTCAAAATTAAATATTGACACATGCTACAAGTGTGAAACTTGAAAACCTTATGCTAAATGGAAACTAGTTTAATAGGACCATAGATTATATAATTCCATTTATATGAAATGTCCAGGATAGGCAAATCCACTAATACAAATAGTAAATTAGTGGTTGATCAGGGGCTGGGTGCATAGGGACATATGGAGTGACCACTAATGTTCAGTGATAAAAATATTCTGGAATTAAACTATTAAGATATTGTACAACTCTTCAAATACTAAATATATATATATATATATTTAATTATATACTTTAAATAGGAAAATTGTATGGTATGTTAACTATATCTCTATAAAGCTTTTATATTAACATATCAAAGAATATCTATGCTGTTAACCAGTGGCAGCTGACAAATTCTGTAATTCACATAATGAAATAATAGAAAATAAGACAATAGTTTGGTTAAGGTTAGCTAGATCACATGCTTTAGGTATCATAATTGGGCTAGTGTTTGATTATATAATTATAAATAGTGTCTTCCCTAACTTGAAGTTTAATAAGGTGCTAATCCTCACTGCTTGACAAATTATAAAATACCTATTTTACTTGTACCTGCTTCAATAGCTTCTCAAAACTAATTAATTTGAAATCACTGATTACAAAGCCAAGATTGTCTAGAAAAGTAAAATTGTCTAGAAAAGCATAATTGTCTAGAAAAGTAAAACAATTTTTAAAAATGCATACTATATCTCAAGCTTTTTAAAGCAAAAATAAAAGGCTATATTTTATGCAGATTTGGTTTTGTGGGGAAAAAAATGGGCATCTAGTTACACAAATAGCCCATTCATTTTTTCTGATATTTACATATACATGCTTTCTGCAAATATTGACTGAGTACTGACTGCGTCTCACACATGGTCTATCACACTAAGGAATTCACAGTCAAGCCACTATCCTCAAGGCACTCAGAATCCAGACACTATTGCTACTAGATGAATTCAGTAGACATAAGAACACAAATCCCAGTGATAATATGAGAAAAAGACATGAACAGGCTTACTACTGTCTATCACCTCTGAGGGACACTTCAGTCTCCATATGTAAAACAGACAAAGCCACATCAGAAAGGAGGACTGATTAACCAAGATATAAGCAATCTCTTATCACAAAAAGTCCAGTTACTTTTATCTTTGTCTACTCTTTTCAGTAGTTCTCTGAGGTAAAGCATCCATATGACTAAGACAATGAAAAATGTAAAAACCAGTAAAAATCCAACTGAAATCACTCTTATTCTGTAAGAGTGTAAAAATCCAACTGAATCACTCTTATTCTGACTTCCAGAACTCTACTTCTTCTCATTTATATTTTGTCTAGGATTATAAACAACTTCCCAAATTTAAAACACTTATAGAAATATAATTATCTGGACATCCACAGACAAGAATCCAGGCCAACTACTTTAGGCCAGGCCTTCAACATCTTGAGTCTGGATTACCAAAATTGTTGCTGTCTTTCTCATTGTCTTTCCTCTATAACTAAGGTGTTATTTTTCTCTGATGGCTATCTATATTGTTTCTTTGTTTTAATTTCTAGGAGTTTAAATATTATGTATCTTAAGGATTTCTTTAGATTTATCCTATTTTTAGACATTTGCTCAGAGCAGCTTCTTTTTATTTATTTTTTAATTTTATTGGCATATAGTTAATTTATAATGTTGTGTTCATTTCAGGTGTACAGAAAAGTGAATCAGTTACACATAAACATACATTCACTCCTTTTTACATTCTACTGGGTAGAATTCCCTCTGTTATAGAAGGTCCTAATTAGTTATCTATTTTATATCAGAGCACCTTCTTGATCCTATAGGTTCATGTCTTACCAAATTTGGGGAGTTTTCAACCATTAGTTTTGGAGTGCTCTTTCCTCTCTCCCTGAAAGACTCAAATAACAGTGTTAGATCTCTTATCATTATCACACATAACTGAAACTCTGTCAAATTTTTCAGTGTATCTTTAACTTTTCATATTGGATAATTTTTCCTCTTCTATCTTCCAGGTCACTGATTTCTCTGCCTTATCCCTGCATTTTGCTATTAAACCTCACTCACTGATATTTATTTTTTGGTGTTTGTATTTTCAATTCTAAAATTTCCATTATATTCCATTTCTTCATTATATTGTGTATTCTTTGCTGAGACTTTCTATTTCTTTGCTAGCAAGGTGCAGGGGCACCTTATTATAACTTCCCACATATGAAAGTCTAAGTTCCCCACTCAGCCTTTGTTAACATGACTAGAGATGGGGCCCAGGTTTATGTTTTAGGGTTTTTCAACTGTTGTTTTGCTAGAGTACAGTGGTTATTGTCTGAAAGTTTTCTGTCATGCTAGACCACCCCTTTCCTGTTCTTCTGGTTACAAAAGCAGACTTTGTTGGAACTCCTTTTTTTTAAGCTGCACCCTTTGGCATCTCTGGATTTCTAGCATTTTCAGCTCCAAATACAATATATGAAGCAAAACCCAGCACTATTTTGTCTCTGAAGGTATGCTATCACTACGTAGTTGGCCTGCTTCTCCATCTTCAAGCCTTTTAATGTTTTTCTTATATATAATGTCCAGCATTTTCCACTGTACTTAGTGAGGTGAATAGAGAAAAGTATGTCTACACCATATTTCCAGAAGCACAAGCCTGAATTTTGAAAATTTTATTTAAAAATAAAAGCTTAAGAAATTTAAATCAAAATTCATTCTGTGAGGCAACCATCATCACCCTGATACCAAAACCAGAAAAAGACATCACACACACACACACACACACACACACACACACACACACACAAAGGAAAGAAAGAAAGAAAGAAAATTGCAGGCCAATATCACTGATGAATATAGATGCAAAAATTCTAAATAAAATTCTAGCAAATAGATTTCAACAGCACATTAAAAAATTACACACCATGATCAAGTCAGGTTTATCCCAGGGATGCAAGGGTTCTTCAATACACACAAATCAATCAATGTGATACACCATATTAATAAACTGAAAGGTTAAAAACTACATGATAATCACAATAGATGCAGAAAAAAGCCTTTGACAAAATTCAGCACCCATTTATGATAAGAAAATAAGCTCTTCAAAAAATGGGATTAGCAGGAACCTACCTCAACATAATAAAGGCCACAGTAGGTGGCCTGGTGAGGCTACAGTCCATGGGGTCGCAAAGAGTCGGACATGACTGAGCGACTTCACTTTCACTTTCATGACAAACCCACAGCAAACATTATTCTCAATGATGCAAAACTGAAAACATTTCCTCCAAGATCAGGAACAACACAAGGGTGCCCATTCTCACCATGATTATTCAACATAGTTTTGGAAGTCCTAGCTATGGCAATCAGAGAAGAAAAAGAAATAAAAGGAATCTAGATTGGAAAAGAAGAAGTAAAACTCATTGTTTGCAAATGACATAATACTATACATATAAAACTCTAAATGTATTATCAGAAAGTCACTACAGCTAATCAGTGAATTTAGTAAAGTACGAGGACATAAAATCAATACCAGAAATCATTTGCATTCCTATACACTAAAAACAAAAATGAGAGTAATTAAGGAATCAAACCCATTTACTTGCAACAAATATAAAATATATAGGAATAAACTTACCTAAGGAGACAAAAGAACTGCATACAGAAAGCTGTAAGACACCAATGAAAGAAATCAAAGATGACATAAACAGATGGAGAGATATTCCTGAGTTGTAGGAATATATTCCTATATTCCTGGATTAGAAGAATCAATATTGTGAAAATGACTATAACACATAATGCATTATAACACATAGATACAATGTGGTCCCTATCAAATTACCAGTGGCATTTTTTTCACAGAACTAGAACAAAAAATTATACAAGTCATATGGAGACACAAAAGACCCCCAAAAAGCCAAAGCAATCTTAAGAAAGAAGAATGGAGCTGGAGGAATCAACCTTCCTAACTTCAGACTATACTACAAAGCTACAGTCATCAAGATCATATGGTGCTGGCATGAAAACAGAAATATAGATCAATGGAACAAGATAGAAAGCCCAGAGATAAAATCATGCACCTGTGCACACCTTATCTTTGACAAAGGAGGCAAAAAAAATAGAATGAGGCAAAGATAGTCTCTTCAATAAGTGGTGCTGGGAAAACTGGACAGCTATATGTAAAAGAATGAAATTAAAACACTTCCTAATACCATACACAAAGATAAACTCAAAATGGATTAAAGACCTAAATGTAAGACTGGTAGTGGTAGTGTTTTTGTTGCTAAGTCATACCTGACTCTTGCGACCCCATAGATCGTAGCCTGCCAGGCTCCTCTGTCCATGGGATTCTCCAGGCAAGAACACTGGAGTGGGTTGCCATTTCCTTCTCTCCTAAATGTAGCTTGATGGTTTCTACCTCACTGGGCCGTGAAGGGGCTCAAGAGAAACAAAGACTCCTAAAATTCTCGACACAAAGCTCGGTACCCAGGAAGTTTTCTACACACAGTAAGTTCACTGTGAGCAATGATCATGTAAGACTAGAAACTATAAAACTCTTATAGGCAGAACACTGTATGACATAAAGCACAGCAAGATCCTCTATGACCCACCACCTAGAGTAATGGAAACAAAAGCAAAAATAAACAAGTGAGATCTAGTTAAATTTAAAAGCTTTTGCACAGCAAAGAAAACTATAAACAAGATGAAAAGACAACTCTCAGAATGGGATAAAATAATAGCAAATAAAGTAACTAACAAAGGATTAATATTCAAAATATACAAGCAGCTCATGCAACTCAATACCAGAAAAACAAATTCAATCAAAAAGTGGGCAAAAGACCTAAGCAGACATTTCTCCAAAGACATACAAGTGGCTAATACACTCATGAAAAGATGTTCAATATTGCTCATTATTAAAGAAATGCAAATCAAAACTACAATGAGCTATCACTTTATACCAGTCAGAATGGCCATTATAAAAAAGAAAAAAATCTATGATGTAGAGGCTGTGGAGAAAGGGAACTCTCTTGTACTGTTAGTGGGAGTATAAAGTGATATAGCCACTATGGAAGAAAATTTGGATTTTCCTTATAAAACTAGGAATAAAACTACAAAATGCCCAGCAATCCCACTTCTGAGCATATACCCTGAGGAAACCAAAACTGAAAAAGAAACATGTGCCCCGATGTTCAGTATAGTACTATTTACAATAGTTAGGACATGGAAACAACCTAGATATCCATGGACTGATGAATGGATAAAGAAGTTATGGTGCATAGATAAATGGAATATTACTCAGCTATAAAAAGGAATGCATTTGAATCAGTGCTAGAGAGGTGAATGAACCTAGAGCCTATAATACAGAGTGCTAGAGAGGTGAATGAACCTAGAGCCTATAATACAGAGTGAAGCAATTGAGAAAGAGAAAAACAAATATCGCATCTTAATGCATATATACGGAATCTAGAAAGATAGTACTGATAAACCTACTTTCAGGGCAGCAATGGAGATGCAGACATAGAGAAGACTTATGAGGTGCTGGAGGGAGAGGCTGGGACATATGGAGAGAGTAGCTTGGAAACATATACACTATCATATGTAAAATAGATACCCAGTGGGAATTTGCTCTATAACTCAGGGAACTCAAATCAGGCTCTGTGACAACCTAGAGGTGTGGGATGGGGTGGGAGGCAGGAGGGAGTTTCAAAAGGAAGGGATAAATGTATACCCATGACTGATTCATGTTGATGTATGGCAGAAACCAACACAATACTGTAAAGCAACTATAGGTCAATTAAAAATAAATTTTTAAAAAGAAATTTAAAGACATAAAATACGATACTTGAAATTATAGGGGAAGATCACTATAACATAGTATTTTAAAATTTTTCTGAAAACTATAAAAAAGCTGTTGGATATGGTGAAAAATATATACTAGACAAAGACAGAAGGGTACAAACTTGACTCAACATTTCCACCCATGAACCACTGTGTTTGGATAATAATCCATAGGTATCACTCAAAATAATGTGATTTAGATAACATACTATATAACTGCTCTATGAAGAACTGTGAAAACAAAGAGGGCGAGGGGATAGACAAGCCAACCACAGTGACAATAGCTTCAAACAGGTGACAAAAAGATTTCTGAGAGAGAATTGCATCACTTCATCAAACAGCAATAGCAAAAAACTAAACCAGATGAATGCCAAGTTTTAATATTCCAGAAAATTTTAATTTACATTATCACGGCCATTCTCCAATTTTAAGCCTTCTGTTTGTGTTCAATGAGTGCAAATGGAGTGATTAAAATGAAATTGGTAAAAATGTTGTCAGTTAAAAATAAATTTTCCCTATCACTGGTTTTTATATAATTGTAACATTAAAGTAAGATAAGACAGTTGTACAATAATTTTCTTTTTTTTTTTTTTTGGAATTTGGGGAGATTCCTTTTCTTTCTAATTTCTAAATAATTTAAAATATATTTTAGCCAGTTATGTGTTGATTAACAGTTCTCTAATGAACTGGTCGATTTACTTATGGTTCTATATTACTTATCTTAAATTTTTTTTTCCAGTAAACAGCAGTATCTGTTAAATTTTATATACTTTAAGGTGACTTTTGTCAAGTTGGTAAATATCAGTCAAGTTATTTTGATTTCATTAATTTTAAGTTAATTTTCAAATGAGGACAATATTACATACTGGGCTATATTTTTAAGTGTATCTTTATTTTTGCATTTACATTTAAGCAGTTTTTACATGAAATGATCATTGCTACTTCAAGAATAGTGACTGATTGGGAGTTTGAGGGGAGAATGGACACATGTATATGTATGGTTGAGTCCCTTCACTATTCACCTGAAACTATCATGACATTGTTAATTGGCTATACTTCAAAACAAAATAAAAAGTTAAAAAAAAAAAAAAAAGTGGAAATCATCAGCATTTGATAATTTTGTCTTGTAAGACTTGAATCCATGGTTGAAAGCATGTGTAATCTCAGTGTGACTCCTGCAAGAAAAGAATGCTGGGCTTGGACTGCACCGTGAAGTGAGAATGCTATTTGCCAGCATCAGTTCCTTGGTGGTGTTGTCAACACAAGAGCACACCATAACTTTTAGAATACATGGATATACACACAAGGGCCAAGCATAAATTCCTCCATGAGCCACAGTTTTACCTAATTTTAACTTATGCTTATTTGAGTTCAAGAACTTGCAATTGAAAGTCCTGAAAAATACCTTAGTATATTTGAAAGAAAACAAATTATAAAATGCCAGCAAGAAAAGTTCTGTCATGTATCTCATAAAATAGTGAAAGAACTTAAAATCATTGAACATAATCCATATAGCTGAACAGCTGGAGAAAAATGTAATTCATTTGCACTTTCACATAAATTATTAAAATTCAAAAACGTTGCCAATAATCAGGGCATGCATAACTGGCTAAAGTAAAATTAAGAAAATAGCCTAAAGTATTTTTAATAAAGCATGAAATATGTTTAAAGATGAAGAAGTTTACTAAGCTACTCTAAAATTATTTGTTGTTGTTGTTCAGTTTCTAAGTCGTATCCAACTCTGTGACGCCAAAGATTGCGGCACATCAGGCTTCTCTGTCCATCACTATCCACACAAGTGTGCTCAAACGCATGTCCACTGAGTCAGTGATGCCATCCAACCATCTCATCCTCTGTCACCCCTTATCCTCTTGCCCTCAGTTTTCCCCAGCTTCAGAGTCTTTTCCAATGAGTTGCCTATTCCCATCAGGTGGTCAAAGTATTAGAGCTTCAGCTGCAGCATCAGTTCTTCCAGTGAATATTCAGGGTTGATTTCCTTTAGGATTGACTGATTTGAAGTCCTTGCTGTCCAAGGGACTCTCAAGAGTCTTCTTCAGCACCACAGTTCAAAAGTGTCAATTCTTTGGCACTCAGCCTCCTTTCTGGTCCAAATCTCACATCCATACCTGACTACTGGAAAAACATAGCATTGACTATATGAACCTTGGTCGGCAAAGTGATGTCTTGTTTTTTAAAACGTTGTCCAAGTTTGACATAGCTATTCTTCCAAGGAGCAAGCATCTTTTAATTTCATGGCTGCAGTCACTGTCCACATTGGTTGTGGAGCCCAAGAAAATGAAACCTAACACTGTTTCCACATTTTCTCCATCTCTTTGCCACGAAGTGATAGGACCAGATCCCATGATCTTAGTTTTTGAATGTTGAGTTTCAAGCAAGCTTTTTCACTTTTCTCTTTACTTTCATCAAAAGGCTCTTTAGTTCCTCTTCATTTTTGGCTTTTAACTGGTATCATCTGAATATCTGAGGTTGTTGGTATTTCTCTTGGCAATCTTGATTCCAGCTTGTGCTTCATCCAGCCCAGCATTTTGCATGATGTACACTGTTTATAAGTTCAATAAGCAGGATACAATATACAGCCTTGACGCACTCCTTTCCTGATTTGGAACTAGTCTGTTACAGTTCCATGTCTGGTTCTAACTGTTGCTTCTTAACCTGCATACAGGTTTCTCAGGAGGCAGGTAAGGTGGTCTGGTATTCCCATCTCTTTCAGAATTTTCCACAGTTTACTGTGATTCACACAGTCTAAGGTTTTAGCATAGTGAATGAAGCAGAGGTAGATGTATTTTTGGAATCCCTTTGCTTTTTCCATGATCCAACGTCTGTTGTCAATTTGATCTCTGGTTCCTCTGTCTTTTCTAAATCCAGCTTGTACATCTCGAATTTCTCATTTCACATACTTCTAAATCCTTCACAGAGCTTGAAGGATTTTGACCAAAATATTGCTGGCATGTGAAATGAGTGCAATTGTAAAGTAATGTGAGTATTCTTTTGCACTTCCTTTTTGATATTGCAATGAAAGTTGATCTTTTCCAAAACTGTTCAGTTCAGTTCAGTCGCTCAGTCGTGTCCAACTCCTACGGACCCCATGAATCGTAGCACGCCAGGCCTCCCTGTTCATCAGCATCTCCGAGTTCACTCAGATTCACGTCCATCGAGTCTGTGATGTCATCCAGCCATCTCATCCTTAGCTGTCCCTTTCTCCTCCTGCCCCCAATCTCTCCAAGCATCACTCTCTTCCAATGAGTCAACTCTTCACATGAGGTGGCCAACGTATTGGAGTTTCAGCTTTAGCATCATTCCTTCCAAAGTAATCCCAGGGCTGATCTCCTTCAGAATGGACTGGTTGGATCTCCCTGCAGTCCAAGGGACTCTTAAGAGTCTTCTCCAACACCACAGTTCAAAAGCATCAATTCTTCAGCGCTCAGTCTTCTTCACAGTCCAACTCTCACATCCATACATGACCACAGGAAAAACCATAGCCTTGACTAGACGGACCTTAGTCAGCAAAGCAATGTTTCCGCTTTTGAATGTACTTTTAGGTTGCTCATAATTTTTCTTCCAAGGATTAAGCGTCTTTTAATTTCATGGCTGCAGTCACCATCTGCAGTGATTTTGAAGCCAAAAAAAATAAAGTCTGACACTGTTTCCACTGTTTCCCCGTCTATTTCCCATGAAGTGATGGGACCGGATGCCATGATCTTCCTTTTCTGAATGTTGAGCTTTAAGCCAACTTTTTCACTCTCCTCTTTCACTTTCATCAAGAGGCTTTTGAGTTCCTCTTCACTTTCTGCCATAAGGGTGGTGTCATCTGCATATCTGAGGTTATTGATATTTCTCCCGGCAATCTTGATTCCAGATTGTGCTTCTTCGAGTCCAGCGTTTCTCATAATGTACTCTGCATAGAAGTTAAATAAGCAGGGTGACAAGATACAGCCTTGACGTACTCCTTTTCCTATTTGGAACCAGTCTGTTGTTCCATGTCCAGTTCTAACTGTTGCTTCCTGACCTGCATACAGATTTCTCAAGAGGCGGGTTAGGTGCTCTGGTATTCCCCTCTCTTGAAGAATTTTCTATGGTATATTGTGAACCACAGACAAAGGCTTTGGCATAGTCAATAAAGCAGAAATTCATGTTTTTCTGGAACTCTCTTGCTTTTTCCATGATCTAGCAGCTGTTGGCAATTTGATCTCTGGTTGCTCTGCCTTTTCTAAAAGCAGCTTGAACATCAGGGAGTTCACGGTTCACATATTGCTGAAGCCTGGCTTGGAGAATTTTGAGCATTACTTTACTAGCATATGAGATGAGTGCAATTGTGCGGTAGTTTGAGCATTCATTGGCATTGTCATTCATTGAAATTGGAAAGGAAACTAACCTTTTCCACTACAGTGGCCACTGCTGAGTTTTCCAAATTTGCTGGCATATTGAGTGCATCACTTTCACAACATCATCTTTCAGGATTTGAAACAGTTCAACTGAAATTCTATCACCTCCACTAGCTTTGTTCATGGTGATGCTTTCTAAGGTCCATTTGACTTCACATTCCAAGATGTCTGGCTCTAGATTAGTGATCACACCGTTATGATTATCAGGGTCGTGAGGATCTATTTTTGTACAGTTCTTCTGTGTATTCTTGCCACCTCTTCTTAATATCTTCTGCTTCTGTTAGGTCCATACCATTTCTGTCCTTTATTGAGCCCATCTTTGCATGAAATGTTCCCTTGATATCCCTAATTTTCTTGAAGAGATCTCTAGTCTTTCCCATTCTGTTCTTTCCCTCTATTTCTTTTCATTGATCACTGAAGAAGGCTTTCTTATCTCTTCTTGCTATTCTTTGGAACTCTGTATTCAGATGCTTATATCTTTCCTTTTCTCCTTTGCTTTTCGCCTTTTTTTCACAGCTATTTTTAAAGCCTCCCCAGAGAGCCATTTTGCTTTTTTTGCATTTCTTTTGCATGGGGATGGTCTTGATCCCTGTCTCCTGTACCATGTCACGAACCTCATTCCATAGTTCATCAGGTACTCTATCTATCAGATCTAGGCCTTAAATCTATTTCTCACTTCCACTGTATAATCATAAGGGATTTGATTAGGTCATACCTGAATGGTATAGCAGTTTTCCCTACTTTCTTCAGTTTAAGTCAAATTTGGTAATAAGGAGTTCATGATCTGAGCCACAGTCAGCTCCTGGTCTTGTCTTTGTTGACTGTATAGAGCTTCTCCATCTTTGGCTGCAAAGAATATAATCAATCTGATTTCAGTGTTGACCATCTGGTGATGTCCATGTGTAGAGTCTTCTCTTGTGTTGTTGGAAGAGGGTGTTTGCTATGACCAGTGCATTTTCTTGGCAAAACTCTATTAGTCTTTGCCCTGCTTCATTCCACATTCCAAGGCCAAAGTTGCCTGTTACTCAGAGAAGGCAATGGCACCCCACTCCAGTACTCTTGCCTGGAAAATCCCACGGATGGAGGAGTCTGGTAGGCTGCAATCCCTGGGGTCGCTGAGAGTTGGACACAACTCAGTGACTTCACTTTCATTTTTCACTTTCATGCATTGGAGAAGGAAATGGCAACCCACTCCAGGGGTCTTGCCTGGAGAATCCCGGGGACAGCGGAGCCTGGTGGGCTGCCGTTTATGTAGTCGCACAGAGTCAGACACGACTGAAGTGACTTAGCAGCCAGGTGTTTCTTGACTTCCTACTTTAGCATTCTAGTCCTCTATAATGAAAAGGACATCTTTTTTTGGTATTAGTTCTAAAAAGTCTTGTAGGTCTTCATAAAACCATTCAACTTCAGCTTCTTCAGCATTACTGGTTGGTGCATAGACTTGGATAACTGTGATATTGAATGGTTTGCCTTGGAGATCATTCTGTTGTTTCTGAGATTGTGTCCAAGTACTGCATTTCGGACTCTTTTGTTGTCCATGATGGCTACTCCATTTCTTCTGAGGGACTCCTGCCCGCAGTAGTAGATATAATGGTCATCTGAGTTAAATTCACCCATTCCAGTCCATTTTAGTTCGCTGATTCCTAGAATGTTGACGCTCACCCTTGCCATCTCTTGTTTGACCACTTCCATTTTGCCTTGATTCATGGACCTGACATTCCAGGTTCCTATGCAATATTGCTCTTTACAGCATTGGATCTTGCTTCTATCACCAGTCACATGCACATCTGGGTATTGTTTTTGCTTGGCTCCATCCCTTCATTCTTTCTGGAGTTATTTCTCCACTGATCTCCAGTAACATATTGGGCACCTAATGACCTGGGGAGTTCCTCTTTTGGTATCCTATCATTTTGCCTTTTCATACTCTTCATGGGGTTCTCAAGGCAAGAACACTGAAGTGGTTTGCCATTCCCTTTTCCAGTGGACCACGTTCCACTGCCCTCTCCACCACTGACCCACCTGTCTTATGTTGCCCCGCAGGCATGGCTTGGTTTCACTGAGTTAGACAAGGCTGTGGTCCTAGTGTAATTAGATAGACTAGTTTTCTGTGAGTATAGTTTCAGTGTGTCTGCCCTCTAATGCCTTCTTGCAACACCTACCATCTTACTTGGGTTTCTCTTACCTTGGGCGTGGGGTATCTCTTCACAGCTGCTCCAGCAAAGCATAGTCACTGCTCCTTACCTTGGATGAGGGTATCTCCTTACCACTGCCATTCCTGACCTTCAACATTGGATAGCTCTTCTAGGCCCTCCTGCGCAGCCACCGCTCCTCGGGTTGTTCCTCCCAGCTGCTGCCCCTGGCCTCGGGCTCAGGGTGGCTCCTCAGGGTCACCGTCCCTGGTCTCGGGTGGGAGTTGGCTTCTCCAGGCCGCCCCTGATGTCGGACGCAGGGTGTCTCCTCCTGGCCGCCACCCCTGACCTTGGAAGCGAGGTAGCTCCTCCCAGCCACCACTGACCCCAGACTCAGGGTAGCTCCTCTCAACCATTGAAGGCAGCCAGGCACAGTGATTGGGAACATGGGCTACACAGTCAGTCAGGCAGACCTGAGTCCATTCCTCCACCTCCTTTGTGACCTTCAGCAAGTCACTGCACCTCCGCAGGCGGCTGTGAGAGACAGCACACTAGTAACTAGAAAAAGACAGAAATAGATTGATAATATAGATATGGATGTAAGTATACAGATTTTTCTTTAATATAAATTTATTTATTTTAATTGGAGACTAATTACTTTCTTAATTTATTCTTTTGGGCCTGTTCTTTTGATTATATTGGTTTTTATCTTTTTGTTTTTGTTGTTATAAAACACCAGGCTCAGATTGTCTTTTAAGACAAAGTTATACTTATGAATTTGGTATTATATTCCATCTCAAAAAACGAAAATTAACTAGTGAAAGTGAATTCGCTCAGTTGTGTCCGACTATTTGCAACCCTTATGGACTGTAGCCCACCATGGTGCTCTGTCCATGGGATTTTCCAGGCAAGATTACTGGAGTGGGCTGCCATTTCCTTCTTCTCAACTGTTTGAAATAGTGGTATACTCCCATGTTAGCACAAACACAGTCAAGGGAAAAAATGGCTTCATCGTATCTCATCAGACTCATCTGCAGCTCTTGAGTAGATCTACCTAAAACAATTTAATCTTCCCCATGTGTGTGACACAAAAACAAACAACAGCAATAAAACCTGATGAGATCTATAGAGAAAATCCCGAAATAAGAAACAGAGAATAAAGAAAAAGAAATGGTAAAAAAGAAAAAAAAGATTTCCATTTGAATCTTCGTTCACATGTATCTTTCTATGTCTCCCATTACAAAACACATTTAACATGATGTTTCTCCTTGTTTTCTCATGGAAACAGTACCAGCCACATAACTTGTATGAAATGAAAATGAGGGTCTCTTCCATTAAAATCATTAACAATTTCACCAAGGAGCGTTAAGGAATATAAGGAGTTCTAAGCATGGATCCCTTTAAAACCACACAGATCACATAGTCTTGAAGCCAGCTCTATAAGGAAGTATAAATCATAAAACCTATAGAATATTTGGGTAGTAAGCATCAAGATCACTATACATATACAAGCTCTTTTACACATTTTTCCCATTTCCAGGACTCTATGTAAGAAAAATCAGTTTTGTATATTTATATATAAAATATATTTGCTCCAGTTCAGTTCAGTTCAGTCGCTCAGTCGTGTCTGACTCCTTGCGACCCCATGAATCACACAGCATGCCAGGCCTCCCTGTTCATTACCATCTCTCGGAGTTCACTCAGACTCACGTCCATCGAGTCTGTGATGCCATCCAGACATCTCATCCTTGGTTGTCCCCTTCTCTTCCTGCCCCCAATCTCTCCCAGCATCAGAGTCTTTTCCAATGAGTCAACTCTTCTCATGAGGTGGCCAACGTACTAGAGTTTCAGCTTTAGCATCATCCCTTCCAAAGAAATCCCAGGGTTGATCTCCTTCAGAATGGACTGGTTGGATCTCCTTTCAGTCCAAGGGACTCTCAAGAGTCTTCTCCAACACCACAGTTCAAAAGCATCGATTCTTCGGCACCCAGCCTTCTTCACAGTCCAACTCTCACATCCATACATGACCACAGGAAAAACCATAGCCTTGACTAGATGGATCTTAGTCGGCAAAGTGTGTCTCTGCTTTTGAATATACTATCTAAGTTGGTTATAACTTCCCTTCCAAGGAGTAAATGTCTTTTAATTTCATGGCTGCAGTCACCATCTGCAGTGATTTTGGAGCCCCCAAAATAAAGCCTGACACTGTTTCCACTGTTTCCCCGTCTATTTCCCATGAAATGATGGGACCGGATGCCATGATCTTTGTTTTCTGAATGTTGAGCTTTAATCCAAGTTTTTCACTCTCCTCTTTCACTTTCATCAAGAGGCTTTTGAGTTCCTCTTCACTTTCTGCCATAAGGGTGGTGTCATCTGCATATCTGAGGTTATTGGTATTTCTCCTGGCAATCTTGATTCCAGCTTGTGTGTCTTCAAGTCCAGCGTTTCTCATGATGTACTCTGCACAGAAGTTAAATAAGCAGGGTGACAAGATACAGCCTTGACGTACTCCTTTTCCTATTTGGAACCAGTCTGTTGTTCCATGTCCAGTTCTAACTGTTGCTTCCTGACCTGCATACAGATTTCTCAAGAGGCAGGTTAGGTGGTCTGGTATTCCTATCTCTTGAGGAATTTTCCACAGCTTATTGTGATCCACACAGTCAAAGGCTTTGGCATAGTTAATAAAGCAGAAATAGATATTTTTCTGGAACTCTCTTGCCTTTTCCATGATCCAGTGGATGTTGGCAATTTGATCTCTGGTTTTTCTGCCTTTTCTAAAAGCAGCTTGAACATCAGGGAGTTCATGGTTCACATATTGCTGAAGCCTGGCCTGGAGAATTTTGAGCATTACCTTATTCGCATGTGAGATGAATACAACTGTGCGGTAGTTCGAGAATTCACTGGCATTGCCATTCTTTGGAATTGGAATGAAAACTGACCTTTTCCAGTCCTGCGGCCACTGCTGAGTTTTCCAAATTTACTGCAGTGTTATTGAAATAATGGCAAATTAGAAAATTTAATGGTAGCAAAATTTTTAGCCTTTTAAAAGATGCTAGTTATAAGATTTCATTAATGACGTTATATGATGATGTTAAATAAGAAAAATATGACAGAAATAAGCTAAAATAATATGACATAAATAAGCTTGAAATATAGCCTGTTCTCTTTTCTCCTCCCTACCTCTACTTTTCTTCTATATCCCTTCTCTAAACTGAAAGGGCATTTAGTAACATATTATCAGTGATTAACTATGAGATAGGAATTCCCTGGTGGCTCAGACAAGTAAAGCATCTGTCTGCAGTGTGAGAGACCCAGGTTCAATCCCTGGGTTAGGAAGATCCCCTGGAGAAGGAAATGGCAGCCCACTCCAGTACTCTTACCTAGAAAATCCCATGGACGGCGGAGCCTGGTAGGCTACAGTCCATAGGGTCACAAAGAGTCGGACATGACTGAGCAACTTTACTCTCACTCACTCACGGGATATGAAAGGATCCCCAGGTGGCTCAGATGGTAAAGAGCCTGCCTGCAATTCAGGAGACCTGGGTTCGAACCCTGGATGGGGAAGATCCCCTGGAGGAGGGCATGGCAACCCACTCCAGTACCCTTGCCCAGAGAAATCCATGGACAGAAGTACCTGGTGGGCTACATTCCATGGGGTTGCAAAAGAGTTGGACTTGACTTTGTGACTAAGGAACAACAACATGGGATATGAAACTATACGTGATTATTACTTTCTTCTTTATAGTTTTATGAGTAATTTACATTTCTAATAAACATTTGTTATTTTTATAACGACGGAGAACGAAGAAGAAAATAATAAGGAAGTAAGACTTTCACCTACAACTGACAGTTTCTAAGCAAACAGTTGGGAACAATAAACTCTTTGAACAGTGATACAAGTGGACCTACTGCAAACATGTCACACATTCTCACGCTCTCCAATAAACCTTCCAGAGAAGCAAAGTTTAGTGCAGAAGGAAGCATTTCAGCTCCAGTTATATAGTTTCTTGGTCTATTTGCCCAGCTAGCTTTGTCCATTTACTACATCACTGAACAGATTTAGTACCATTATTTTTAATGTACTGGTTAGCAAATTTTAGACATGAACCTACTTCATAATTTTATATAAAATACATGCCAATAACTTAGTTCCAGAACAAAGGTTTTCCTACTGTCAAGGCAATAATGATCACATGTTGACCAAGGCTAGAGATGATGATTAGATGAGTTCAGTGCTTCCCTGGTGGCTTAGTGGTAAAGGAATCCCACCTGCCAGTGCAGGAGACCGGGGTTCAATCCCTGATCCAGGACGATCCCACGTGCTGCAAAGCAACTAAGCCCATGCACAACTACTGAGCCTGTGCTCTAGAGTCCAGGAACTCCCACTACTGAAACCTGTGTGCCTAGAGCCCATGCTCTGCAACAAGCCTGTGCATCACAACTAGAAAGCAGGTCCCACTGGCAACAACTAGAGAAAAGCCCACACATCAATGAAGATCCAGCACAGCCAAAAATAAACAAAAATAATTTTTAAGAAGAAAAAGTTCAGAATTTTGAAATGCCCTAGCTTGGGTCTACAGCAAAGTCTGAGACAAGGATGTGAGTAGTATAGGTAGTTTATTTGGGAGGTGATCATACGGGTTGCCTGCAGTAAAGGAGCAAGAGTGAAAAGTAGGAGAATAAACAATGAACAACAGCACGGTCATTACAGAACTGCTTATCACTATGGGCAACTGGGATGCAGCTGGCCTGGGAACTAGCTGAGGTACTGTATAGAATGCTTCTTAGAATTTGCCTACCAAAAGAGAAGAAGCTGAGGCATTAAACTTCTGAACTGGTTGACAGTTTGCCTACAGGTATTAATTTCCCAATATTTCCATGGTACCTGCACACAAACTGGGCAAGACTCCCAAGGCCTTGGGGAGAGGCAAAGAGGATGTTTGAGATGGGATGCTGTCAAGGTACTCAGAACTGTTCACTATAACCGTAGCTGAGGTCAGAGGTAAGCTGAAGAAATATAACATGGGCTCTGAAAATGTCCGTGGTTGGAAAATAGAAATGAGAGGAAATGGAAGTGTCTGAGTGAATATTTTTCAAAGCGACCTTAGTGCAGATAAACAAAGCTGAAGAGAAGTGTATCTGGTTCCAGCTGCCTGTGTGTACCAGAGAAAAGGAGATACATAGGGCAGGATCATAGTTCTTTTATGCGAACTGTGTTCTAGCAAAAAAAAAAAAAAAAATCATGGATGGGCAAATAAAGATGTTGTATATTGCATCTTGGAGGCACAAACTGAAAAACTACTCTCAGGTGCATGTGGTAATCCTCATTTGCCATCTTATAAAAGTGAAATATCTTTTCTTATAGATTTTTTTCTTTGTCAAGCATCAAAATAGTTCTACATTTTTATATACATATCAGAGCCCATTTTTAGGAAACATTCTTTGAGTGCTTCTTAAACAATCAAATCAAAAGCAATCATTAACCACAGGTCCATGCACAGTAAAGGAACTAGTATCACCTTGAACAGTCAGGTCTTTTCTGTCAAGTCCAGAGAAGGTTATGTGATATATCCCCTCTCACCACAGCTGCCTTGGGAGAAATGTCCAGTGATCTGGAGGGACATGACAAACGCACTGCAATGAACTATTTGGAAAGTCCCTCTTCAATGACTTCTCAGCATTTTATCCATGTCCCTCTTGTAGCACTTAACATAGTCTACAGTAATGCATCGTATTACATGTCTAACCCTCCAGAAACCAGCAAGTTTCACAGTGAAAATTCATCTTATCCACCTCTGCACATACAATGCCCAGCATATTGTCCAATTCAGCATAGGTGACCAATTCAAATTTACTGACCAAGTAGACAAAGTGTTTTCCCTGATTTGTGTCGAATAGATCAACACTGACATCAACACTGAGATCTGAACTTGGTTTCACCACCACCAAGCTGGATAACCTTAAATAAGTCAACAACCTTTCCTCAGTCTCATTTTTTCTCATCTTTATAATTGAGGGGGTTGAGAAAATGATCACTAGGGTGCCTTCAGGCTCCTGATGTCAATGATCTATGTGTTGCAGCTATTAGCTCATTAGAACGCACCGAAGGAATTGTCCCCAAATCCCTACCAAGCTTTCTCAAGTACCTCTAAGTACCCTGTGACTAATTGTGTGTTTATGTGTAAGTGTATAGTTATGATAAGAGGGCAATTAGACTTTTAAATGAGGAGGCTAATAAGGAGGTTTGCACCTTTGTTCTCTTAAAGTTTTAAAAGCTAGTGACTGTATTGCTTTAGAAGATTTTCTGTCATCTAGTTTACATTCCATTTCAATTTCTAATCTTTAGGTTTTAATGGTCTTGGGATACCTGTTAACCTGTTGATAACAAGAAGCAGCATTTGTGCCAATCAAGGTACACTTCATTTTTGCAACTCTAACTTCAGGTTAAACAATAAAGAAACAAACAAACAAAAAACCCTAGAAATATAATTCACTCTTTCATCACACTTTAATGATATGTCAGGCACTATGCTAACTCTAAAAGCTGGGAAACAAATTAGAAATGTCTTAATGAGTTAAGAAATAAAGTGAATGCAAAACAATACTTCTAGTATTCATAAATACCTCAGGAACTATAGAATTTTATTTTAATAAATAAATGTTTATCTTTAGTACTGTTTTATTCATAGGTATTTTATAAAAACAAGATAGCAATGGAAGAAAAGGCAAATAAAAGTCATGGAATCTAGGTTCAAAGAAAGGCAGTTAATGGAAAACTATAGTTTAATGAATTGAAATCTTTGAGAAGGAAGAAACAGAAAAACCTATTTTAGAATAGCAATTGCATTAATCAGGTAACCTTATCCCGTTTTGAGGGACTTATAAAAATGCTTTTTCCAAATTTTCATTCCAAATGTGTACATGAATGAACTTAAGGGCATTCACTAAATCCAAATTAGATTCTCAGTCTTCTGGATCACTAACAGAAAGTGATACACACAAAGGTGTGACAGTATCTTAAAGTGCTATGACTTAGGAACAAGGGTAAAAATGCAGTCACTATACCCCAATGGCAGAGAGGGAGGTGTATGTAAACTGGCAATGGTTCTGAGTGATGGTATTGGGAAAATATAATGTTGAATCACAAAGGAGAAAATTCAGAAGTGAATGTCACACACTGGTGGGTACATCTGCATTAAAATGAATAATTAGACAGCAACGAGGATGAATCTCCAGAGAATTAGGCTGTGAAAAAATCAACAGATGAATGGATAAAGAAACTGTGGTACATATATACAATGGAATATTACTGAGCCATAAAAAGAAATGCATTTGAGTCAGTCCTAATGAGGTGTATGAATATAGAACCTATTTTACAGAGTGAAGTAAGTCAGAAAGAGAAAAACAAATACCATATACTAACTCACATATATGGAATCTAGAGATGGTACTGATGAACCTTTTACAGAGCGATGGTGGAGACACAGACATTAAGATCAGATTTATGGGCACAACTAGGGGGTGGGGAGGAAGGAGAGGGTGGTATGTATGGAGAGAGTAACATGGAAACATACATTACAGTATGTAAAATAGATAACCAATGGGAATTTTCTTTATGACTCAAGGAATTCAAACCAGGGTTCCATAACAACCTAGGGAGGTAGGATGGAGATCGAAGTGGGATGGATGTTCAAGTGCGAGAGGACATGGTTGATTCATGTTGGTGTTTGGTAGAAACCAACACAATACTGTAAAGCAACTATCCTTCAGTGAAAAATTAATTTTTTTAAAAAGCCAGTCCCAGAAGGGTACATTTTGTTTTATTCCATCCATATAACATCCTTGAGGATGGCAAATTATAGATGTGTAGTACAGATAGGTTTAGTGATGCTGACCCTCTCCTTAATCAAAACTGTACCATATAATTAAAGTAGATCCTCTGTATTCCAGGCACCTAGTATCCACAGTTTCTTCATATCTGATGTTCCTCCATACCTATGGTTCCCCATGCATAGATTCAATTGACAGTAGGTCATGCAGGACTGTGGTCTTCACCATTCTAAAAATCAGTATGTAAATAAACCTGAATAGTTGAAACCTGTGTTGTTCAAGGGTCAGCTGAAATGGTTTTCAGAGAAAGTGTATGTGTACACGGGGAGGGGTGAGAGGGAATGTGGCTGTGGGTATAAAAGGACGACAGTAGGAATCCATCTGATGATAGAACTGTTCTGTTTCTTGAGTGTGGCACTAGACAAACACAAATTTTACATGTGACAAAATTGCAAAGAACTTAAATATACACACATAAGACATATACACACGTATGAGTACATATAAAATGAGAAATCTGAATATCAGTGAATTTTTTATCAATGTCAATTAACTGAATGTAATATTACACAAGTGAAGCAACATGTTATCATTGGAGAAAATGGTTAATGGGAAAATAGGATTTCTTCATATTATGCAATTATGAATCTACAATCATCTTAAAATAAAAATTTATTTACAAAAACCAATAAGAAAAGTATAAAAATACATTAGAAAAATGACTAACGGACTTGAACAGGCTCTGAGAAATAAAGAAATTCAAATGACAAATCCATGAAAGGTTATTATGCTTAATTGGCACATTCAAGTTAAAATGACCATTAGATATAAATACAGAGATTGACTTAAAATTAGAATATATGATAAAACTAAATGTTGGTAAGATGGGAACAGTCTGAAATTTGAGGACAGTCTGAAACTGGTGAGGATATAAGTAACGAACAAATTTGGAAAACATTTTCTGATAAAATAGAAATATTCATATATTTTTGACAGAAATTCCATTACTACACATTAGAAAAATACTTGGAATAAATGTATCAGAATGTATGCTCCCAAGAATATTCACAGCCTGGAATATTGGACTAAACCAGAAAAGAACTCAGGTATCCATTCAGAATAGAAGGGTTAAATAAATTGGAATATCTGAATACAGTAGAATTGTATATACCAATATAAAGTATGAAAAGCCAAAAAAATAAGACACTGAAAGATGAACTACCCAGGTTGGTAGGTGCCCAATATACTACTGGAGATCAGTCGGGAAATAACTCCAGAAAGAATGAAGGGATGGACCAAAGCAAAAACAACACCCAGTTGTAGATGGGACTGATGATAGAAGCAAGGTTTGATGCTGTAAAGAGTAATATTGCATAGGTACCTGGAATGTTAGGCCCATGAATCAAGGCAAATTGGAAGTGGTCAAACAGGAGATCGCAAGAGTGAACATCACCATTCTAGGAATCAACGAACTAAGATGGACTGGAATGGGTGAATTTAACTCAGATGACCATTTTATCTACTACTGTGGGCAGGAATCCCTTAGAAGAATTGGAGTAGCCATCACAGTCAACAAAAGAGTCTGAAATGCTGTTCAATTCAGTTCAGTCGCTCAGTCAAGTTTGACTCTTTGGGACTCCGTAAACTGCAGCACGTCAGGCCTCCCTGTCCATCACCAACTCCTGGAATTCACCCAAACTCATGTCCATCGAGTCAGTGATGCCATCCAGCCATCTCATTCTCTGTCGTGCCCTTTTCCTCCTGCCCCCAATCCCTCCCAGTATCAGAGTCTTTTCCAATGAGTCAACTCTTTGCATGAGGTGGTCAAAGTACTTGGATGCAATCTCAAAAAGACAGAATGATCTCTGCTTGTTTTCAAGGCAAACCATTCAATATCACAGTAATCCAAGTCTATGCCCTGACCAGTAAGGCTGAAGAAGCTGAAGTTGAACGGTTCTATGAATAACTACAAGATCTTCTAGAACTAAAACCCCCAAAAGGATGTACTTTTCATTATAGGGGACTGGAATGCAAAAAGTAGAAAGTCAAGAAACACCTGGAGTAACAGGCAAATTTGGCCTTGGAGTACGAAATGAAGCAGAGCAAAGGCTAGTAGAGTTCTGTCAAGAGAACGCACTGGTCATAGCAAACATGCTCTTCCTACAAAACAAGAGAAGACTCTACACATGGACATCACCAGATGTTCAACACCAAAATCAGATTAATTATATTCTTTTCAGCCAAAGATGGACAAGCTCTATACAGTTAACAAAAACAAGAGAGGGAGCTGACTGTGGCTCAGATCATGAACTCCTTATTGCCAAATTCAGATTTAAATTGAAGAAAGTGGGGAAAACCACTAGACCATTCAGGTATGACCTAAATCAAATCTCTTATGACTATACAGTGGAGGTGAGAAATACATTCAAGGGACTAGATCTGATAGACAGAGTGCCTGATGAACTATGGATGGAGGCCCATGACATTCTTTAAGGAAACAAGGTTTAAGACCATCCTCAAGAAAAAGAAATATAAAAAAGCAAAATGGCTGTCTGCGGAGGCCGTACAAATAGCTGAGAAAAGAGAGGTAAAAAGCAAAGGAGAAAAGGAAATATATACCCATTAGAATGCAGAGTTCCAAAGAATAGCAAGGAGAGATAGAAAGCCTTCCTCAGCAATCAATGTAAAAAAATAGACAAAAACAGCAGAATGGGAAAGACTAGAGATCTCTTCAAGAAAATTAGAGATACCAAGGGAACATTTCATGCAAATATGAGCTCAATAAAGGATGAAATGGTATGGACCTGACAGAAGCAGAAGCTATTAAGAAGAGGTGGCAAGAATACACAGAACTATACAAAAAGATCTTTATGATCCAGATAATCATGAAGGTGTGATCACTCACACACACCTAGAGACAGACATCCTGGAATATGAAGTCAAGTGTGCCTTAGGAAGCATCGCTATGAACAAAGCTAGTGGAGGTGATGGAATTCCAGTTGAGCTATTTCAAATCCTGAAAGATGATGCTGTGAAAGTCCTGCACTCAGTATGCCAGCAAATTTAGAAACTCAGCTGTGGCCACAGGACTGGAAAAGATCAGTTTTCCTTCCAATCCTTAAGAAAGGCAAGGCCAACTAATGCTGAAACTATGGCACAATCGCACTCATCTCAAACGCTAGTAAAGTAATGCAGAAAATTCTCCACACCAGGCTTAAACAGTACAGAAACCGTGAACTTGCAGATCTTCAAGCTGGTTTTAGTAAAGGCAAGTAACCAGAGATTAAAAGGCCAACATCCGTTGGATCATCGAAAAAGCAAGAGAGTTCCAGAAAAACATCTATTTCTGTTTTATTGACTATGCCAAAGCCTTTGACTGTGTGGATCACAATAAACTGTGGAAAATTCAGAAAGAGATGGGAATACCAGACCACCTTACCTGCCTCTTGAGAAACCTGTGTGCAGGTCAGGAAGCAAGCAACAGTTAGAACTGGACATGGAACAACAGACTGGATCCAATTAGGAAAAGGAGTACATCAAGACACTTACTCCTTGGAAGGGAAAGTTATGACCAACCTAGACAGCATATTAAAAAGCAGAGACATTACTTTGCCAACAAAGGTCCGTCTAGTCAAGGCTATGGTTTTCCAGTGGTCATGTATGGATGTGAAAATTGGACTATAAAGAAAGGTGAGCCCGGAAGAATTGATGCTTTTGAACTATGGTGTTGGAGAAGACTCTTGAGAGTCCCTTGGACTGCAAGGAGATCCAACAGTCCATCCTAAATAAGATAAGTCCTGGGTATTCATTGGAAGGACTGATGCTGAAGCCGAAACCCCAACACTTTGGCCACCTGATGTGAAGAGCTGACTCACTTGAAAGAGCCTGATGCTGGGAAAGCTTGAGAGCAGGAGGAGAAGAGGACAACAGAGGATGAGATGGTTGGATGGCATCTCCAACTTGATGAACATGGGTTTAGTTAGACTCTGGCAGTTGGTTATGGACTGGGAGGCCTGGTGTGCTGCGGTTCATGGGGTTGCAAAGAGTTGGACATGACTGAGCAACTGAACTGAACTGAATTGAATATAAAGATAATCCTGAAAATCATTCAAGGTAGGCTTCAACAGCACGTGAACCAAGAAATTCCAGATGTACAAGGTGTATTGAGAAAAGGCAGAGGAACCAAAGATCAAATTGCCAGCATATGCTGGATCATAGAAAAAGCAAGGGGATTCCAAAAACATACCTACTTCTGCTTCATTCACTATGCAAAAGCCTTTGACTGTGTGAATCGCAACAGACTGTGAAAAATTCTGAGAGAAGTAAATACCAGACTACCTTATCTGTCTCCTGAGAAACCTCTGAGTAGGTCAAGAAGCAAGCTAGAATCTGATATGGAACAACGGAGTGATTCAAAATTGGGAAAGGAGTACATCAAGGCTGTATACTGTCAACACTTATTTACCTTATATGCTGAATACATCATGAGAAATGCTGGAATGGATGACTCATAAGCTGGAATTAAAATTGCTAGGACAAACATCAACAACCTTAGATATGCAGATGATACTACTCTAATGGCAGAAAGCATAGAAGGAACTAAAGAGCCTCTTGATGTGAGTGAAAGAGGAGAGTGGAAAAGCTGGCTTAAAACTCAATATTCAAACAACAAAATCACGGCATCCGGTCCCATCACTTCATGGCAAATAGATGGGGAAACAATGGAAACAGTGACAGACTTTATTTTCTTGGGCTCCAAACTCACTGTATGTGGGGACTGCAGTCATGAAACTAAAAGACACTAGCTCTGTGAAAGAAAAGGTATGACAAAACTAGACAGAGTATAAGAAGTAGAGACATCACCTACTGACAAAAGTCCATATGACTTTGACTTTGTGTCACTGCCTTTTAAATTGGGTCTCAGTTCAGTTCAGTTGCTCAGTCATATCAGACTCTTTGGGACCCCATGAATTGCAGCACGCCAGGCCTCCCTGTCCATCACCAACTCCTGGAGTCCACCCAAACCCATGTCCATCGAGTCAGTGATGCCATCGAACCATCTCATCCTCTGTTGTCCCCTTCTCCTCCTCCCCTCAATCTTTCCCAGAATCAGTGTCTTTTCAAATGAGTCAGCATTTCACATCAGGTGGCCAAAATATTTGAGTTTCAGGTTCAATATCAGTCCTTCCAATGAACACCCAGGACTGATCTACTGTTAGTAAAAGAGACAGTCAAACCAAATGTCAAGTATTCTAGCACATTTTCTAAGCTTGCAGAGTTTTAACATATTTTTATTGTGGAAATATATGTCAAATACATTTTTAAAGCTATGATTTTTTCAGTAGTCATCCATGGTTTTGAGAGTTGGACCATAACAAAGGCTGAGTGTGAAGAATCCAAACTGTGGTGCTGGAGAAGATTACTGAGAGTAACTTGAACAGCAAGGAGATCAAATCAGTCAAACCTAAAGGAAAACAACCCTGAATATACATTGGAAGGACTGATGCTGAAGCTCAAGCATTAATATTTTGGCCACCTGATGAGAAGAGCTGACTCACTGGAAAACACCCTGATGCTGGGAAAGACTGAAAGCAGGAGGAGAAGGAATTGAGAGAGGATGAGATAGTTGGATGCCATCACCAATTCAATGGACTTCAGTTTGAGCAAAGGTCCAGGAAATGATAAAGGACAGGGAGGCCTGGCATGGTGCAGTTCATGGGGTGGCAAACAGTGAGAAATGACTTAGTGACTGAATAAAAACAACACACACACACACACACACACACACACACACACACACACTATATACATATATATACCTTTATATATAACACATACATATATATGATACATGTACTATTACATATTATATATGTCCACACACCAGAAAATGTTTGAATCAAGGATGATATCATATTAAGCTAACTATACAGGAAACAAAATAGCAATTAATGGAATTTAAAGTTCTAAAGCAACTATCACAAGAATAAATATAAAGGTGGTATGTTTATATGCAAAGGTGGAAAGAAAAGAGCATCTTAAAAGTTAACATAGAGATTACCCATAAAGGAGAAGTTTGGACAGGATGGGAAACAAATGGGGAAGAGGGCTGAAGCCCTCCAGTGTCCAGCAGGACATTATTTCTTCATCTTATAGGTTTGCTTCACAATCAATAGTTGACTTATAAATATATTTTCACAACAAAAATATGTTAAAATGTTGTAAGCTTAGAAAACGTGATAGCATACTTGACATTTTGACTGTTTTACTGAATAACAGTAGACCCAATTTAAAGGCAGTAACACAAAGTCAAATAAACAAAGTAAAGTCAGTTGAAACTTATAGCATCTCTAAAAACTAAACTCTTCACTGATTAAAAGATCCTTCTCTTCCATAGACTTTAGCTGAAGGCCAGTAGGAAAAAAAAATGGGAAGGGGAAAGCAAGTGCCATCTTTCTGCCAGGCACTTGACTGCTCCTGTGATCTGAACCAAGGTTTG
Source organism: Nanger dama (assembly GCA_917880005.1). Classification (NCBI taxonomy): domain Eukaryota; kingdom Metazoa; phylum Chordata; class Mammalia; order Artiodactyla; family Bovidae; genus Nanger; species Nanger dama. The sequence goes on along the minus strand of CAKJTW010000025.1, from coordinate 18,102,974 downwards.
TACCTACCACACCATGCATGACTCAGATGCCTTCAGGCCCATTTCTCTATGATATGTATCTTGTGTGGGGGTGGGGGGTTGAAACTACCTGACATTAAAGGAAAGTTCTGGGGAGAAAAATTGCTTTTTGATATTTTTTAGACTCTAAGAAAATATCAAGTGCACATAAAAACAATAAGGTATCCAAAATACAAGAATTTTTATTAAATGGTGCACGGAGATTGAATCAGTTCAGTTCAGTCACTAATACCATATCTGACTTTCTGTGACTGCATGGACTGCAGCAAATCAGGCTTCTTTGTCCATCACCAACTTCTGGAACTTACTCAAACTCATGGTCATTGAGTTGATGATGCTATCCAACCATCTCATCCTCTGTCATCCCCTTCTCCTCCTGTCTTCAATCTTTCCCAGCATCAGGGCCTTTTCCAATGAATCAGCTCTTTGCATCAGGTGGCCAAAGTATTGGAGTTTCAGCTTCAGCATCAGTCCTTCCAATGATAATTCAGGATTGATTTCCTTTAGGATTGAATGGTTTGATCTTGCAGTCCAAGGGACTCTCAAGAGTCTTCTCCAACATCAGAGTTCAAAGCACCAATTCTTCAGTGCTTAGCTTTCTTTATAGTCCAACTCTCACATCCATACATGACTACTGGAAAAACCAGTAGTTGATTAGATGGACCTTTGTTGGCAAAGTAATGTTTCTGCTTTTTAATGTACTGTCTAGGTTGGTCATAACTTTTCTTCCAAGGAGCAAGCTTCTTTTAATTTCAAAATAAAGTCTCACTGTTTTCACTATTTTCCCCATTTATTTGCCATTAAGTGATGAGACCAGATGCCATGATCTTAGCTTTCTGACTGTTGGGATTTAAACCAACTTTTTCACTTTCCTCTTTCACATTTATCAAGAGGATCTTTAGTTCTTCTTCACTTTCTGCCATAAGGGTGCTGTCATCTGCATATCTGAGGTTATTGATATTTCTCCCAGCAATCTTGATTCCAGCTTGGGCTTCATCCAGTCTGGCATTTCTCATGATGTACTCTGCATATAAGTTAAATAAGCAGGATGACAATATACAGCCTTGATCTACTCCTTTCCCAATTTGGAACCAGTCTGTTGTTCCATGTCCAGTTCTAACTATTGCTTCTTGACCTGCATACAGATTCTCAAGAGGCAGGTCAGGTGGTCTGGTATTCCCATCTCTCTCAGAATTTTCCACAGTTTATCGTGATCCACACAGTCAAAGGCTTTGGCGTAGTCAATAAAGCAGAGGTAGATGTTTTCCTCTTTCTATCTTGCTTTTTCAATGATCCAATGGATGTTGGCAATTTGATCTCTGGTTCCTCTGTCTTTTCTAAATTTAGAGTGAAGATCTGAAAGTTCATGGTTCATGTACTGTTGAAGCCTGGCTTGGAGAATTTTGAGCATTACAGATGAGTGCAATTGTGTGGTAGTTTGAGCATTCTTTGGCATTGCCTTTCTTTGGGACTAGAATGAAAACTGACCTTTTTCAGTCCTGTGGCCACTGCTGAGTTTTCCAAATTTGCTGGCATATTGAGTGCAGCACTTTCACAGAATCATCTTTTAGCATTTGAAATAGCTGGAATTCCTTTACCTCCACTAGCTTTGTTCATGCTTCCTAAGGCCCACTTGACTTTGCATTCCAGGATGTCTGGCTCTAGGTGAGTGATTACATGATCATGGTTATCTGGGCTGGGAGCTGGTGCACTAGGCTCAGCGGAGAGCTACCCTGCATCTGAGGCCAGGGGTGGCAGCTGGGAGGAATAACCCCATGCCCAAAGAATGGTGGCTGTGCAGGTGCAGAGGGCCTAGAGGAGCCATCCCTTATTGAAGGTCAGGAAGAACAGTGGGAGGAGATACCCTTCATCCAAGGTAAGAAGCAGCGGCTGTGCTTTGCTGAAGCAGCCATGAAGACATACCTCACGCCCAAGGTAAGAGAAACCCAAGTAAGATGGTAGGTGTTGCAAGATGGCATCAGAGGGCTGCTGCTGTTGCTAAGTCAATTTAGTCATGTCCAACTCTGTGTGACCCCATAAACGGCAGCCCAAAAGGCACCCTCATCCCTGGGATTCCCCAGACAAGAACACTGGAGTGGATTGCCATTTCCTTCTCCAATGCATGAAAGTGAAAAGTGAAAATGAAGACACACTGAAACCATACTCACAGAAAACTAGTCATTCTAATCACACTAGGACCACAGCCTTGTCTAACTCAATGAAACTAAACCATGCCTGCAGGGCAACCCAAGACGGGCGGGCCATGGTGGATAGAGCTGACAGAATGTGGTCCACTGGAGAAGGGAATGGCAAACCACTTCAGTATTCTTGCCTTGAGAACCCCATGAACAGTATGAAAAGGCAAAATGGAAGAGTACTGAAAGAGGTACTCCTCAGGTCAGTAGGTACGCAATATGCTACTGGAGATCAGTGGAGAAATAACTCCAGAAAGAATGAAGAGATGAAGCCAAAGCAAAACAATACACAGCTGTGGATGTGACTGGTGATAGAAGCAAGGTCCGATGCTGTAAAGAGCAATATTGCATAGGAACCTGGAATGTCAGGTCCGTGAAACAAGGAAAATTGGAAGTGGTCAAACAAGAGATGGCAAGGGTGAACGTCAACATTCTAGAAATCAGCGAACTAAAATCGACTGCAATGGGTGAAATTAACTCAGAACACCATTATATCTATACCTGAGGGCAGGAGTCCCTCAGAAGAAAAGGAGTAGCCATCATGGTCAACAAGAGAGTCCGAAATGCAGTACTTGGATGCAATCTCAAAAATGGCAGAATGATCTCTATTTGTTTCCAAGGCAAACCATTCAATATCACAGTAATCCAAGTCTATGCCCCAACCAGTATGCTGAAGAAGCTGAAGTTGCACGGTTCTATGAAGACCAACATGATCTTTTGGAACTAACACCCAAAAGAGATGTCCTTTTCATTATAGGGGACTGGAATGCAAAAGTAGGAAGTCAAGAAACACCTGGGGTAACAGGCAAATTTCGCCTTTGAATGCAGAATGAAGCAGGGCAAAGACTAATAAGAGTTTTGCCAAGAAAATGCACTGGCCATAGCAAACACCCTCTTCCAACAACACAAGAGAAGACTCTACACATGGGCATCACCGGATGTTCAACACCTAAATCAGACTGATTATATTCTTTGCAGCCAAAGATGGAGAAGATCTATACAGTCAACAAAAGACCAGGAGCTGACTGTGGCTCAGATCATGAACTCCTTATTATCAAATTCAGGCTTAAATTGAAGAAAGCAGGGAAATCTGCTAGACCATTCAGATATGACCTAAATCAAATCCCTTATGATTATACAGTGGAAGTGACAAATAGATTTAAGGGCCTAAATCTGATAGGTGGAGTGCCTGATGAACTATGGAATGAGGTTTGTGACATTTTACAGGAGACAGGGATCAAGACCATCCTCGTGGAAAAGAAATGCAAAAACCAAAATGGCTGTCTGGAGAGGCCTTACAAATAGCTGTGAAAAGAAGAGAAGAAAAAGCCAAGAAGAAAAAGAAAGATATAAACATCTGAATGCAGAGTTCCAAAGAATAGCAAGAAGAGATAAGAATGCCTTCTTTAGCAATCAGTGCAAAGAAATACAGGAAAAGAACGGAAGGGGGAAAGACTAGAGATCTATTCAAGAAACTTGAAGATACCAAGGGAATATTTCATGCAAAGATGGGCTCCATAAAGGATAGAAATGGTATGGACCTAACAGAAGCACAAGATAGTAAGAAGAGATGGCAAGACTACACAGAAGAACTGTACAAAAAGATCTTCATGACTCGGATAATCACGATGGTATGATCACTCATCTAGAGCCAGACATCTTGGAATGTGAAGTCAAGTGGGCCTTAGAAAGCATCACTACGAACAAAGCTACTGGAGGTGATGGAATTCCAGTGGAGCTATTTCAAATCCTGAAAGATGATGCTGTGAAAGTGCTGCACTCAATATGCCAGCAAATTTGGAAAACTCAGCAGTGGCCACTGGAGGGGAAAAGGTCAGTTTTCATTCCAATCCCAAAGAAAGGCAATACCAAAGACTGCTCAAACTACCGCACAATTGCAGTCATCTCACACGCTAGTAAAGTCATGTTCAAAATGCTCCAAGCCAGGCTTCAGCAATACATGAACCATAAACTTCCAGATGTTTAAGCTGGTTTTAGAAAAGGCAGAGGAACCAGACATCAAATTGCCAACATCCTCTGGATCATGGAAAAAGCAAGAGAGTTCCAGAAAAATATATATTTCTGCTTTATTGACTATGCCAAAGCCTTTGATTGTGTGGATCACGATAAACTGTGGAAAATTCTGAGAGAGATGGGAATACCAGACCACCTGACCTGCCCCTTGAGAAATCTATATGCAGGCCCGAAAGCAACAGTTAGAAGTGGGCATGGAACAACAGATTGGTTCCAAATAGGAAAAGGAGTACATCAAGGCTGTATATTGTCATCCTGCTTATTTAACTTACATGCAGAGTACATCATGAGAAACGCTAGACTGGAAGAAACACAAGCTGGAATCAAGATTGCTGGGAGAAATATCAATAACCTCAGATATGCAGATGACACCACCCTTATGACAGAGAGTGAAGTGGAACTAAAAAGCCTCTTGATGAAAGTAAAAGAGGAGAATGAAAAAGTTGGCTTAAAGCTCAGCATTCAGAAAATGAAGATCATGGCATCTGGTCCCATCACTTCATGGCAAATAGATAGGGAAACAGTGGAAACAGTGTCAGAGTTTATTTTGGGGGCTCCAAAATCACTTCAGATGGTAACTGCAGCCATGAAATTAAAAGACACTTAATCCTTGGAAGTAAAGTTATGACCAACCTGGATAGTATATTCAAATGCAGAGACATTACTTTGCCTACTAAAGTCCGTGTAGTCAAGGCTATGGTTTTTTCAGTAGTCGTGTATGGGTGGATGTGAGAGCTGGACTGTGAAGAAGGCTGAGAGCCGAAGAATTGATGCTTTTGAACTGTGGTGTTGGAGAAGACTCTTGAGAGTCCCTTGGACTGAAAGGAGATCCAACTAGTCCATTCTGAAGGAGATCAGCCCTGGGATTTCTTTGGGAGGAATGATGCTAAAGCTGAAACTCCAGTACGTTGGCCACCTCATGCGAAGAGTTGACTCATTGGAAAAGACTCTGATGCTAGGAGGGATTGGGGGCAGGAGAAGAAGGGGACAACAGAGGATGAGACGGCTGGATGGCATCACTGACTCGATGGATGAGATTCTGAGTGAACTGCTGGTGTTGGTGATGGACAGGGGGGCCTAGTGTGCTGCGATTCATGGGGTCACAAAGAATCGGACATGACTGAGCAACTGAACGACGAACAACTTGTGTATTCTTGCCACCTCTTTTAATATCTTCTGCTTCTGTAGGTTCATACCATTTCTGTCCTTTATCGAGCCCATCTTTGCATGAAATGTTCCCTTGGTATGTCTAATTTTCTTGAAGAGATCTCTAGTCTTTCCCATTGTATGTTTTTCCTCTATTTCTTTGCATTGACCACTGAAGAAAGCTTTCTTATCTTTCCTTGATATTCTTTGGAACTCTATATTCCAATGTGTATATCTTTTCTTTTCTCCTTTGCGTTTAGCTTCTCTTATTTTCTCATATATTTGTAATGCCTCCTCAGGCAATCATTTTGACTTTTTGTATTTTTTGTTGGGAATAGTATTGATCACTGCCTCTTGTATAATATGGCAAACCTCCATCCATAGTTCTTCAGGCAGTCTATTGTATCTAATCCCTGACTGAATAGACATAAGTAATTTTTCCCTTTGGTGGAGCAATTTACAGTTTGTTTCCCCTCATCCAGAATTTTTATTTTTGATCTTGAATTTTATTCTGGTACCATAATAAGCAGTTCATAAATATTTATAAAATCAGTATATTTTATTTAATAGATATTATATTTGTTTTATTTTAAATAAAAACAGATTGTATGCTTTCAAATGCATTAAAAATGCATTAAAAATGCTTTCAAATGCATTAAAAAGACGAATAAAAATAGATCTTTCTTCTTGTTCTGCATTCTAGTATATTTTTCTAACTTTCTTTTTATGATTAGAGGAATAAATAATTCAAAGAAGTGATTTGAAAAATAAAACTTAAAATCATAATTTAAAGATCAATTTAACTCACTGAAACTATAGACAGGAATAGTGAAGCTCACCATTATTTTGACCAGTGTTTATTACCAGCATCTTAGGAAATGTGATCTCACTGACTTTAGATTTGTTTTGTTTAGACACCATGATGTTGCCTCATAAAATGAGAGGTACCAGTGGGAATAGATATTCCTTAAATTACTCAATTACAGTTTTAGCCATGGCAAATCAATTTGGAAGTCAAGCTTGATTGCCATATTTAAGTGTTTATAATCCCCTCCTCCCACCTCCTCCCTTAATCCATAATTTAAGTTCTACATGTAATTTATATGATAATTATTTGTTCACTAAATTTGCATAATTTGGAAGCTAAGGACCTGTGATTTCTCTGAAAGTTTTCATTTCCCAATAACAGAAAATAATGTAGCAGCAGTAAGTCCTATATATCCCGAATTCTCATAATCTATTGTACACAGACTCCCATGGCCAGTGTCTGATTTCACCCAACAAACCTCTTGAAAAAAACTCATTTCTAAAAAGTAAATTATTTCCCATGACATTAGAATTCAAACAAGATATACTATAGATTACATAGAAGACAGGGGGCATTTATGTACATGTGACAAAGTAGCATTTGTCTCTGATCCTCCAAATTTGCATCATCACACCCATCACATAAATTTGCTTTCAAGTATGCAAAGATCAATTAACTGAGGACAAAGACTAGGGGTGTTTGTGTGTATGTGTGTGTGTGTGTGTGTGTGTGTGTGTGTGTGTGTGTGTGTAACCATGCACAAGTGTTTACTGGTGCAAATATTCAAGAAATAAATGGTCTTTTTTCCCGGATAAGAGAAGTTTAATAAATTTGTTGATGAGAGTCTCTGCGGCTATGGGAAAATGCTTACATGACAAAAAAATACGGTAGGTAGTTTTGTAAGAAGGTGCAGACCCAGAGAAAATCTTACATTTCCATTATCAAATTCTGAATGCTTAAAGATTCTTCATAGAGGCTTTTTATTACTGTGGGAAACATGTGGGCAACAGTGAAACAAAATTTGAAACTATCTATAGTTCTGTTAAGAAATATCTGGTCTTTAACTGAGGTGCCTGCTTCAGAAAGGGAAAAGGAAGTATGACAAAAGGGATATAGTTCAGTTCAGTCGCTCAGTCGGGTCTGACTTTTGCGACCCCATGAATTGCAGCACTCCAGGCCTCCCTGTCCATCACTAATCCAGGGAGTTCACTCAACCTCACGTCCACGGAGTCAGTGATACCGTCCAGCCAACTCATCCTCTGTTGTCCCCTTCTCCTCCTGCCCCCAATCCCTCCCAGCATCAGAGTCTTTTCCCATGAGTCAACTTTTTGCATGAGGTGGCTAAAGTACTGGAGGTTCAGCTTTAGCATCATTCCTTCCAAAGAACACCCAGGACTGATCTCCTTTAGAATGGACTGGTTGGATCTCCTTGCAGTCCAAGGGACTCTCAAGAGGCCTCTCCAACAACACAGTTCAAAAGCATGAATTCGGCGCTCAGCTTTCTTCACAGTCCAACTCTCACATCCATATATGACCACTGGAAAAACCATAGCCTTGACGAGACAGACCTTAGTCGGCAAAGTAATGTCTCTGGTTTTTAATATGCTATCTAGGTTGATCATAACTTTCCTTCAGAGGAGTAAGCATCTTTTAATTTCATGGCTGCAGTCACCATAGGCAGTGATTTTGGAGCACAAAAAATAAAGTTTGACACTGCTTCCACTGTTTCCCCATCTATTTGCCATGAAGTGGTGGGCCCAGATGCCATGATCTTTGTTTCCTGAAATTTGAGCTTTCAGCCAACTTTTTCACTCTCCTCTTTCACTTTCATCAAGAGGCTTTTTAGCTCCTCTTCACGTTCTGCCATAAGGGTGGTATCATCTGCATATCTGAGGTTATTGATATTTCTCCTGGAAATATTGATTCCAACTTGGGCTTCTTCCAGCCCAGTGTTTCTCATGATGTACTCTGCATATAAGTTAAATAAGCAGGGTAACAATATACAGCCTTGACGTACTCTTTTTCCTATTTGGAACCAGTCTGTTGTTCCATGCCCAGTTCTAACTGTTGCTTCCCGACCTGTATACAGGTTTCTCAAGGAGCAGGTCAGGTGGTCTGGTTTTCCCCATCTCTTTCAGAATTTTCAACAGTTTATTGTGATCCACACAGTCAAATGTTTTGGCATAGTCAATAAAGCAGAAATAGATGATTTTCTGGAATTCTCTTGCCTTTTCCATGATCCAGCAGATGTTGGCAATTTGATCTCTGGTTCCTCTGCCTTTTCTAAAACCAGCTTGAACGTCTGGAAGTTCACGGTCCACATATTGCTGAAGCCTGGCTTTGAGCATTAGTGTGTGAGATGAGTGCAGTTGTGTGGTAGTTTGAGCATTCTTTGGCATTGCCTTTCTTTGGGATTGGAATGAAAACTGACATTTTCCAGTCCTGTGGCCACTGCTGATTTTTCCAAATTTGCTGGCATATTGAGTGCAGTACTTTCATAGCATCATCTTTCAGGATTTGATAAGGAATATAACTAATGTTTTTTTCTGAAAAATTTTCTTCTATCACATTAAACAATTTTTCTTCAGCCTTTGTACTATCTGTAATTGTGGTACACCTTATAGCTGATATGAACATATAATGGGGTAGTGTTGTGTTTTTCTCCAAAATCTATACCCTTATTGGTGGCCATCTCACAACATCCAGTACCTTAAAATTGAAGAATTCACTGTGTATATTTTTTAGAATTTTCTCTATTAAAGTTATGGCTTCACAAAAGTCATATTTCCTCACTGCATCTGGTGATGTGACTACAAAGATAAACACATGCAAAGATGTATAAAGAAAAAAAAATTGATACTGTCTTCCTAGGTCCCCATCGTGAAGTTAGCAGCATTAGCAGTGTACTGATATTCTTTTACATAACCAGGGGAGCTCTGACATAGTATAGTTCAAGCTTTCAGGCTGTGATAATTTTAACAACAAAAAAAATCATATTACCTTATTTAATTTTCTTATTTAAAAAGCATCATGGATATCACTTATGATTAATAAATAAATCTCTACAATGTGTGTGTTTGCTCAGTTGTGCCCAAGTCTTTATGTCCCCATGGAATGTAGCCCGGCATGCTGCTCTGTCCATGGAATTTTCCAGGCAAGAATACTGGGGCAGATTGCCATTTCCTTCTCTAGGAGATTTTCCCAACCCATGGATCAAATCCCAGTCTCTTGCATCTTCTGCACTGGTAGGTAGACTCTTTACCAGCTCACTATTCTAATTGGTAACCTGCAGCATAGATGTGTCAGAATTTATTCATCCATTTACTCGACTCAAGTAGTTTCCAGTTTTTCTTTCTGCCAGCTTCCAGTAATTCTTCAATACCTACTGATTGCTATACCAATGGCTACATATATCAGTGCACTTATTTCTAGAAGCTAGAAGCCCACAAGTGGGATTGCTGGATTAAATAATATGTGCATAATAAGTTTAACACATATTTCTAGATAAATCTCCCCAGATGGTTTAGAGATTCATACTGCCATCAGCAGCGTTATGAAAGGGGCCACTCCCTCACAATCTCACCAGCATTCTCGTGACTATTCATTTCAGTTTTTTCCAGTATAATGGATTAAAGTGTTCTTGTACTCTAATTTTCATTTTCCTTATTAATAGTAAGATTAGGCATTTTTCCACATATGTCCTGACCATTTGGGCATCATCTTTTATCTCTAGGCTATTTTTCTACTGTGTTATCTTTTTTCATGTAAAACAATTTATAAGATCTTATTATTCATTAGGAATATTTACTTTTTGTCAGTAACATATGTTGCAAGCATTCTTTTGCAGTTTACCATTTTCTGTAATATAGCTGAGGTAATTTTTGTATAGGAAAATATGGAAGCTATCCCTCAACCTGAGGTTAGAGCCTTTTAGATTTTCATTTAATGTTTTCAAGTGTTTTGTTTTTATTTGCCTACAAAATTCTGCATAGTCAAAGCTAGGTTTTTTCCAATAGTCATATATGGATGTGAGAGTTGGACAATAAAAAACACTAGCACCCAAGAATTGATAATTTGAACTATGGTGCTGAAGAAAAGTCTTGAGAGTCCCTTGGATAGCAAGGAGATCAAACCAGTCGATCCTAAAGGAAATTAACCCTGAATATTCATTGCAAGGACTGATGATGAAGCTGAAGCTCCATATACTTTGGCCACCTGCTGTGAAGAGCCAATGATTTGGAAAAGACCCTGATGCTGGGAAAGATGGATGGCAAGAGGAGAAGGGGATGACAGAGGATGAAATGGTTGGATGGCATCACCAACTCAATGGACATGAATTTGAGCAAATTCGGGGAGATAGTGACAGATAGAGAAGCCTAGTGTGCTGCAGTCCAAGGGGCCGCAAAGAGTCGGACATGGCTGAGTGACTGAACAACATTTTTATTTACTTTTTGCTTTATTGAGGTATAATTTACATGCAAGAAAATTCACTCATTTTGAACATACAGGTTGATAAATTTTGGTAATTGTATGTAGTCGCATAACCTCCACCAAAATCAAGCTGTTGAACAGCTCCATCATCCTAAAATGTTTTCTCACAATAGTTATCCTTTCCTGACCCTTGACCACATTCTGTTTCCTCTCAGTAGAGCTTTACATTTTCCAGGATTTTGTATTAATGGACTCACAGAGTACATGAAGCTGTGAGCCTTCACAAGAACTGGTTATCACAATGGAGATTTCCAGATGGCAAGGGATTGGTTGAAGGTTAATTATTTCCTACCAGTTTTAGGAAGATGACCTAAATTTCTTCTATGACTGTCAGAGCCATTTACAAGACATAACCTTAAGTCCTGCATACGCTCATGAAATTAGCTAAATTTAGTTTTGGTTACATGGCTTAAATGGTTTTGTTTGCTCAGGAATTATCAGCCAGGGCTTCATTTTGTATTTAACTTTAAGAGTTAGTATGTGTAATATTATATGACATTATTATAGTACTATTATATATTAAAAGATTATTTATGAAAATGTAAAAATCTCTGAGTAAAAGACTTCATATGAACATACCCTTTTCATTTATCCTGAATAAATATCTAGACAAGATTACTGGGATATATGGTAAGTGTATGTTTAATTTTATAAAATGCTTCCATATTGTCTTTCAAATTAGCCTTGCTATTTTACATTATCAACAGAAATGTACAGTTTCCAGTTTCACATTCTGTCCAGCACTTGATATTGTCAATTTTTTTTTCATTTTAGCCATTCAGATGATGTCCAGTTGTTTCTCACTGTGATTTTTATTTGGATTTACATGATTAATAGTGACCTTGAGCATTTGTCAAGTATGTATCCAAAGATTTTCCCCTTTAAAAAGAAAAATTGGATTGTTTTCCTTAAGTAGTAAGTGTTCTTAGTACATTTCTGAAAGCAAGTCCCCTGTAAGAAATATGTTTTGCAAGTATTTTCTTACAGTCTATGGCTAGTCTTTTCATTTACTTAACTTTCACACATCAAAGGCTTTAATTTTGATGAAGACATTATATTAATTTTCCTTTTTTTCTTTTCATTATATTTAAGAAATCTTTGTCTACTCCAGTGTCACAAGGATCTTACTGTTTTCTTCTAAATATTTAATAGTTTAAGTTCTTATAGTTAGATCTCTGATCCATTTTGAGTTAACTGTGTGTATGGCATGAAGTAGCAGTTGAGGTACATATTTTCATACAGATAAAGCTAGTTGTTCTGGCTCTAATTTTCAACTTAAAAATTCATCTGGAATTTTATGTATTATGAAGCAGTACTCTAGCTTAATTTTTACTGATGGATAATCAATCATACCAATACTTTTCTATCATCTAAGTCTGAAATATTATGCTTACTATTTCTTAAATTTGCTTTTGAACTGTGATGTTGGAGAAGACTCTTGAGAGTCCCTTGGACTGCAAGGAGATCCAACCAGTCCATTCTGAAGGAGATCAACCCTGGGATTTCTTTGGAAAGAATGATGCTATAGCTGAAACTCCAGTACTTTGGCTCCTCATGCAAAGAGTTGACTCATTGGAAAAGACTGATGCTGGGAGGGATTTGGGGCAGGAGGAGAAGGGGACGACAGAGGATGAGATGGCTGGATGGCATCACGGACTCGATGGATGTGAGTCTGAGTGAACTCTGAGAGATGGTAATGAACAGGGAGGCCTGGGGTGCTGCGATTCATGGGGTCCCAAAGAGTCGGACACGACTGAGCGACTGAACTGATTTCTTAAACTCCTATTCATAATTGTAACTATTTCTAGAGTTTACTCTTTTCTACAGATTTGGCTTATTTTGGTAATCATCGTCTGAAACTGTTTAGTCTTAAGCTGTTTCTCTTTCTGCTTTTTCTCATTTCATTAGGTGGCATTACTATCTACCTAACTGGTCAAGCCAGTAACCTAGATTGTTGATTGTTGATTGTTGGTGTTATGTACTCACTAAGTCACGTCTGACTCTTTTGCAACCCCACAGACTGTAGCCTGCCAGGCCCCTCTGTCCATGGGATTCTCTCAGAAAGAATGCTGGGGTGGTAGCCATTTCCTTTTCTAGGGGATCTTCTGGACTCTTGGATGAAACACCCATTCCCTGCACTGCAGGTGGGTTCTTAACCACTGAGCCACCTAGAAAGCCCAGTAACAAAGGTACTAGCATTTATATCTCTCTTTTGCTCACCCTTACAATCAATCTAGCACTTTCCATTCCATTTTAAAACTCCATCGCCACACCTAACAGAGTCATTAAGGCTTCCATGATTTTATTTTGCAGCATCTTTTCCATACCCACTGACTCTACCCACACTGACCATCTTTCTGTCCTTTGTCCACCCAAGTATGTACCCATCCCAGGACCTTTGAGTATGCTATTCCCTCTGCCTAGGATAATCTTGTTTTGACATAACTATCTCTTTTGTATCTTTCAGGTCAAATTATAATTCAAATTTTTAGAAATATCTCGTATATAAGGTCTCCCTGACTATAATCCTTCTATTGCTAGTTTGAGTCTAAGGTGGGTCCTAACCCAGGAATATGAACACTTATTGAGCTGCACATGGGCAGCATCTACTGAAATCAGACACTGGATCTTTCCATCACTGAATGATCTCTCCCCATCTTTGTAAAGTGTGAGCCAGTAGCCAGCACCAGGATTGCTGTTCAGTGAAGAAAAAAAAAAAAACAGCCAAGGATTCAGTTCAGCTTAGTTCAGTTGCTCAGTCATGTCTGACTATTTGTGACCCCATGAACCACAGCACAGTAGGTGTCCCTGTCCATCACCAACTGCTGGAGTCTACCCAAACCCATGTTCATTGAGACAGTGATGCCATCCAACCATCTCATCCTCTGTCATCCCCTTCTCCTCCTGGCCTCAATCTTTCCCAGCATCAAGGTCTTTTCAGTGAGTCAGCTCTTCTCATCAGGTGGCCAAAGTATTGGAGTTTCAGTTTCAACATCACACCTTTCAATGAACATCCAGGACTGATCTTCTTTAGAAAGGACTTCTTTAGAAAGGATCTCCTTACAGTCCAAGGGACTCTCAAGAGTCTTCTCCAACACCACAGTTCAAAAGCATCAATTCTTCAGTGCTCAGCTCTCTTTACAGTCCAACTCTCACATCCATACATGACAACTGGAAAAAACATAGCATTCACTAGATGGACCTTTGTTAGCAAAGTAATGTCTCTGTTTTTAACACACTGTCTAGGTTAATCATAACTTTCCTTCCAAGGAGTAAGCATCATTTAATTCCATGGCTGCACTCACCATCTGCAGTGATTTTGGAGGCCCCCCAAATAGTCTCTCACTGTTTCACCTTTATTTGCCATAAAGTGATGGGACCAGATGCTATGATCTTAGTTTTCTGAATGTTAAGCTTTAAGCCAACTTTTTCACTCTCCTTTTTCACTTTCATCAAGAGGCTCTTTAGTTCTTCTTCACTTTTTGCCATAAGGGTGGTGTCATCTGCCTATCTGAGGCTATTAATATTTCTCCTGGTAATCTTGATTCCAGCTTGTGCTTCCTCAAGCCCAGCATGTCTCATGATGTACTCTACATATAAGTTAAATAAGCAGAGTGGCAATATATAGCCTTGACATATTCCTTTTCCTATTTGGAACCTGTCTGTTGTTCCATGTCCAATTCTAACTGTTGCTTCCTGACCTGCATACACGTTTCTTAAAAGGCAGGTCAGGTAGTCTGGTATTCCCATCTCTTTCAGAATTTTCCACAGTTTATTGTGATCCACACAGTCAAAGGCTTTGGCATAGGCAATAAAACAGAAATAGATGTTTTCTGGAACTCTTGTTTTTTTGATGATCCCCCAGATGCTGGCCATTTGATACCTGGTTCTTCTGTTTTTGCTAAAACCAGCTTGAACATCTGGAAGCTCAGAGTTCACATATTGCTGAAGCCTGGCTTGGAGAATTTTGAGCATTACTTTACTAGCGTGTGAGATGAGTGCCATTGTGCAGTAGTTTGAGCATTCTTTGCCATAACCTTTCTTTGGGATTGGAATGAAAACTGACCTTTTCCAATCCTGTGGCCACTGCTGAGTTTTCCAGATTTGCTGGCTTATTAACTGTAGCACTTTCAAAACATCATCTTTCAGGATTTTAAATAGCTCAACTGGTATTCCATCGCTTCCACTAGGATTGTTTGTTGTAATGCTTCATAAGGCCCACATGACCTCGCATACCAAGATGTCTGGCTCGATTGAGTGATCACACCATCATAATTAACGGGGTCGTGAAGTTGTTTGTTTTTTGGTTTTTTTTTTTGTACAGTTCTTCTGTGTGTTCTTGCCCCCTCTTCTTAATATCTTCTGCTTCGTTAGGTCCAAACCATTTCTGTCTTTTACTGAGCCCATCTTTGCATGACATTTTCCCTTGGTATCTCTAATTTTATTGAAGACATCTCTAGTCTTTCCCATTCTATTGTTTTCCTCTATTTCTTTGCATTGATCTCTGAGGAAGGCTTTCTTATCTCTCCTTGCTGTTCTCTGAAACTCTACATTCAAATGGTTATATCTTTCCTTTTCTCCTTTGCTTTTAGCGTCTCTTCTTTTCACAGCTATTCGTAAGACCTCCTCAGACAGCCATTTTGCTTTTTGCATTTCTTTTTCCTGGGGATGGTCTTGATCCCTGTCTCCTGTAGAATGTCATGAACCTCCGCACATAGTTCATCAGGCTTTCTGTCTATTAGATCTAGTCCCTTAAATCTATTTGTCACTTCCACTGTATAACCATAAGGGATTTTATTTAGGTCATACCTGAATGGTTTAGTGGTTTCCCCTACTTTCTTCCATTTAAGTCTGAATTTGGCAATAATGAGTTCATGATCTGAGCCAGTCAGTTCCAAGTCTTGTTTTTGCTGATTGTATGGAGCTTCTCCATCTTTGGCTGCAAAAGAATATAATCAATCTGATTTCTATGTTGACCATCTGGTGATGTCCATGTGTGGAGTCTTCGCTTGTGTTGTTGGAAGAGGGTGTTTGCTATGACCAGTGCATTCTCTTGGCAAAACTCTGTTAGCTTTTGTCCTGCTTCATTCTGTACTCCAAGGCCAAATTTGCCTGTTACTCCAGGTGTTTGTAGTCCAATCCCCTATAATGAAAAGGACATCTTTTGGGGGTGTTAGTTCTAGAAAGTCTTGTAGGTTTCATAGATCTGATCAACTTCAGCTTCTTCACCATTACTGGTCGGGGCATAGACTTAGATTACCGTGATATTGTATGGTTTGCCTTGGAAACAAACAAAGATCATTCTGTCGGTTTTGAGATTGCATCCAAGAACTGCATTTTGGACTCTTTTGTTGACTATGATGGCTACTCCATTTCTTCTAATGGATTCTTGTCCACAGTAGTAGAAAAAACGGTCATCTGAGTTCAATTTACCCATTCCAGTCCCTCTTAGTTCACTGCTTCCTAGAATGTCGACGTTCACTCTTGCCATCTCCTGTTTGACTGCTTCCAGTTTGCCTTGATTCATGGACCTAACATTCCAGATTCCTATGCAATATTGCTCTTACAGATTCGGACCTTGCTTCTATCACCGTTCACATCCACAACTGGGTGTTGTTTTTGCTTTGGCACCATCCCTTCATTCTTTCTGAGTTTATTTCTTCACTGATCTCCAGTATCATATTGGGTACCTACCAATCTGGGGAGTTCCTCTTTCGGTGTCCTATCATTCTGCCTTTTCAAACTGTTCATGGGGTTTTCAAGGCAAGAATACTGAAGTGGTTTGCCATTCCCTTCTCCAGTGGACAACATTCTGTCATTCCTCTCCACCATGAACCACCGCCCCCTCCTCCCCCTTCCCCGCCCCATCTTGGGTAACCTCACACAGCATGGCATAGTTTCATTGAGTTAAACAAGGCTGTCATCCATGTGATCAGATTGGCTAGTTTTCTAAGGATTTGAATTATCTAACTTGATTTAACTGATTACTACTGATCAGAGTGCTCATTAAAATGCCTTTTGGTGTATCACAGACTCAGACTATAAAAATACCTCTGGGGCCTCCATCAGATGAGGAGCAGGAGGTTCTGTGGCCACTATGGCATATCCCTACTGTACATAAATATTCACTTAAGTCTTGGAAAGCATAATAGTGGTGATAATGGTCAAGAACTAGCATGCCAATACAGGCACATAAAAGGCCTGAGTGTGAATTACATGTCAGGAAGTTCCCTTGGAGAAGGAAATGATAACCAACTCCAGTATTATTGCCTGGATAATCCCATGGGCAGAGGAGCCTGGTGGGCTACAGTCCATAGTGTCGCAAATAGTGTCGCAAAGAGTTGGACACAACTGAAGCGGCTTAGCACACCTGAAAAGTGCACCTAGAGAAGTTAATACAACTGAAAAATAGGCCCACCGCACATGGGAGGGGATCTCTAGGAGGCCTGGGCATCTTCCATAGAGAATGGGCATATTAGGCTTGCTTGCCCACTCTGTATTGACTGTGTGTGTATATTGCTTCATTCATCCCGATTCCACTTCTCCGGGGGGACGTGGGTGTGTGTGGGGGTTTCACTCATTCTGAATCCACTTCTCCAGGTACTGTGCATTCAGAACGTGCCACAGCTGCAGCTGCCACTGCTCTTGTTGCTGTGACGACTCTTAGCAATTTGTTATTGTTCCGTGTAAGAGTGAGCCCTAGGGTACACCTTCTCCACTAAACTTCTCCCCCAAGCTCCAAATGCCATTTGACTCATTTTCCACTACAATCATCAGAGGACCTTTAGCAATTCTAAGGGAGTTATTACTTTCTTTCACATCTTTTCTCAAATATCTGATTGCAATTCAGCTCTCCAGAGAAAATCCAAGCTGCCTCTTTAATCCTTGTGTAGAAAAAGGGTAAATTTTACCCCAGATTCATCATTTTAAAGCTGAATAGCTCCTTGAATACATCCTAATTATGTCTCCACATTTTACACATGAAAAAAATGTGTCTGATATGTCCAGGACAAGATCTGGTATGCACAGCAATCACTAAAAAGTGCATTCAGTGAATGAATGAAGTTTAGGGAATCTAGATTTCTCCCAGATCATGGCAATAAGTCTGTAGCCAAACAAAAATTAGAATGAGGAGTCTGATGGCTGCAGTACATAAGGGTGCAAAGAGGTAAACACGACTGAAGCAACTTAACACGACTGCACAGATTTTCTCAATTCAAAATTGAGCCCTTTTATAAAAACCAATGAATTATATTTATTGAAATAATCTAAAAAATACTTGTATATTTAAAGATTTACCATAAACGTTTTGTAACATCCTTGCTTAAACCTAAAGATAGCCTTTAAAAAGTAGTCTATTTCTGTAGAACAATAAACACAAAGAATGCACCTAACTCAATTTTCAAACATCTTTATTTAGGTATAGTTGGTATATAAGAAACTGGACATATTATACAGAGTGAATTAAGCCAGAAAGAAAAACACCAATACAGTATACCACCACATATATACGGAATTTAGAAAGATGGTAACAATAACCCTGTATGCGAGACACCAAAAGAGACACAGATGTACAGAACAATCTTTTGGACTCTGTGGTAGAGGGTGAGGGTGGGATGATTTGGGAGAATGGCATTGAAACATGTATAATATCATATATGAAGCGAATCACCAGTCCAGGTTCAATGCAGGATACTGGATGCTTGGGGCTGGTGCACTGGGATGACCCAGAGGGATGGTACAGGGAGGGAGGAGGAAGGGGGGTCCAGGATGGGGAACACGTGTACACCTGTGGCAGATTCATGTTGATCTATGGTGGGCTGCTGTCCATGAGATTGCTAAGAGTTGGACACGACTGAGCGACTTCATTTTCACTTTTCACTTTTATGCATTGGAGAAGGAAATGGCAACCCACTCCAGTGATCTTGCCTGGAGAATCCCAGGGACAGGGGAACTTGGTGGGCTGCTGTCTATGGGGTCGCACAGGGTCAGACACGACTGAAGCCACTTAGCAGCAGTATGGCAAAACCAATACAATATTGTAAAGTAATTAACCTCCAATTAAAATAAATATATATTTTTTAAAAAGAAACTGGACATATTTAATGTGTACAACTTGATAAGTTTAGAGATCTACTTATATACCTCTGAAACCTGACCACAATCAAAGGATAAGTATCACTTCCAAAACTTCCTTCTCACTCCTTAGTCATTCTTTTTGTTTGGTCGATTTTGGCTTATTTTAAAATTTTAGCATGAGACCTACCCTCTTAGCAAATGTTTATCTGTGCAATACAGTACTGTTAACTATAGGTGCTATTACTGTACATTAGATCTCTAGGACTTATTCTTCCATAACCAGAACTTGGTATCATTTGACTTATACTTCCCTGTTTCTCAGCCCCCACCCCCAAGCCCTGCAACTGCCATGATACCTTCTGCTTTTATGAGTTTGACTATTTTAGATTCCTCATAAAAGTAGTATTATATACTATTTATCCTGTGTCTGGTTATCTCAGCATAACATCCTCTAGGTTCAGTCATGTTGTTGCATATGGAAGGGTTTTTTATTTTTTCAAAACTGAATCATATTTCATCGCATGTATGTACCCCATTTTCTTTAACTGTCATCTGTTGATGAACAATTAGGTCGCTTCCATGTCTTCGCTACTGTGAATAATGCTGCAAAGAACATAGAAGTGCAGATATCTCTTAAATCCTGATTTCAGTTCTTTTGGATATATATCCAGAAATGAGATTGTTGGGTCACATGTTCACTCTATTTTAACATTTTGAAGAACCTCCATACTGTCTTCATAGTAGCTGTACCAATTTGTATATCCACCAACAGTGCAAGGGTTCCCATTTGTTTCCATCCTTACCAGCATTTGTTATCTATTGTCTTTTTGATGACAGTCATTCTAACAAATGGGAGGTGATATCTCACA
Organism: Nanger dama; assembly: GCA_917880005.1. Classification (NCBI taxonomy): domain Eukaryota; kingdom Metazoa; phylum Chordata; class Mammalia; order Artiodactyla; family Bovidae; genus Nanger; species Nanger dama. The sequence goes on along the minus strand of CAKJTW010000025.1, from coordinate 18,083,334 downwards.
GTGGTTTTGATTTGCATTCCCCTCATGATTAGTCATGTCATGCTCCTTTTCATGTGCCTATTGGCTCTTTTCATGTCCTCTTTGAGAAAATATCTATTCAGTTTTTCTGCAAATTTTTTAATCAGGTTGTTTTTTGTTTGTTTGTTTGCTTGCTTGCTTGTTTTACTATTGAGTTGTATAGTTTTTATGTATTTTTATATTAATGTATCAGATATTCAGTTCGGTTCAGTCACTCAGTCGTGTCCAACTCTTTGCGACCCCGTGAATTGCAGCACGCCAGGCCTCCCTATTCATTACCATCTCTCGGAGTTCACTCAGACTCACATCTATCGAGTCAGTGTTGCCATCCAGCCATCTCACCATCTGTCGTCCCCTTCTCCTCCTGCCCCCAATCCCTCCTAGCATCAGAGTCTTTTCCAACGAGTCAACTCTTCGCATGAGGTGGCCAAAGTTCTGGAGTTTCAGCTTTAGCATCATCCCTTCCAAAGAAATCCCAGGGCTGATCTCCTTCAGAATGGACTGGTTGGATATCCTTGCTGTCCAAGGGACTCTCAGGAGTCTTTTCCAACACCACAGTTCAAAAGCATCAATTCTTCGGTGCTCAGCCTTCTTCACAGTCCAACTCTCACATCCATACATGACCACAGGAAAAACCATAGCCTTGACTAGACGGACCTTAGTCGGCAAAGTGATGTCTCTGCTTCTGAATACACGAATACACTGTCTAGGCTGGTCATAACTTTTCTTCAAAAGAGTAAGCGTCTTTTAATTTCATGGCTGCAATCACCATCTGCAGTGATTTTGGAGCCCCAAGAAATAAAGTCTGACACTGTTTCCACTGTTTCCCCATCTATTTACCATGAAGTGATGGGACCAGATGCAATGATCTTCATTTTCTGAATGAAAACTTTTTCTTAAATTGTTTCAAAAGTATCTTTAAATTCTGCACTCACCTTAAGAATGTAGAAATTTTAGATCACACATTATTGGTTGCAACTTAGTAAAAAATGGGATTATATCTTCACCATTGGACCAAACAAACAGATAATACAACAAAATAAAACTTTGGTTCTGAAATTGTAAAACACAGAGAAAAGCCTTCGAACATTGAGCTTGGCAATATTTTTTTTTGGATATGACATAAAAGCAAAAACAAAACACATATTATATGTGACTACATCATATATCTGATTCAGATATATGGCTTACAAATGTTTTCTTCCATTCTATAGGTTACCTTTTCATTTCACTTAATTATTTATTTTGTTATGCAAAGACTTTTTAGTTTTATGTAGTCACACATAATATGTGTTTTGTTTGTGCTTTTTATGTCATATCCAAAAAAAAATATTGCCAAGCTCAATGTTTGAAGGCTTTTCTCTGTGTCTTACAATTTCAGGACCAAAGTTTTATTTTGTTGTATTATCTGTTAGTTTGGTCCAATGGTGAAGATATAATCCCATTTTTACTAAGTTGCACCAATAATGTGTCATCTAAAATTTCTACATTCTTAAGGTGAGTGCAGAACTTAAAGATACTTTTAAAACAATTTAATAAAAACTTTTCTAGATTTGTACAATCTTCCCAATATTTTAGAGCTATATTGTTCACACCTAAGGTTTTAGGAAGCTGACTTTATTGAATTTTTCCAACCTTTTGATTCTTAAAAAATTGTAAGTGTTCTTATGCTTTCTGAAGATTTACCTAGTATATAAAACATTTAATGCATACAATTTAATAAGTCTGAACATGTACATATACCCATGATACACCATTACCATAATAAATTGATTTTAATAGAATGTACAATTTTATTTGAGCATTTGTATATCATCAGTTAATACAATATATAATTATATTACAGAATTACACTAAAAAATGACTGGAACAAATAGAATTATGAACACACGCAACTTTATATTGATCAGCAAACAACGCAAATATTGGAAGCAGTAGTAGTAAGCGCTCAGCCGACCGTATGTAAACCTGGGGCATCCATCAGTAAATTTTGCAGATGGAATGGATAGAATGGGTTAATCTAGAAATTTGATTAAGTAGAAATCAGTTAAGGGATCTAGAGGCAGAGATATTTGTCTGACTTTCCCATAGTGCAGTCATTTGATTGAGTTAGTCTAAAGGACCCATGCCTACACTGAGAAGTTAAAAGGATTTTCTTTTTTTTTTTTTATTAAATTTATTTATTTTTTTAATTACAATACTGTATTTGTTTTGCCATACATTGACACGAATCAGCCATAGGTGAACACAATCGCCCAATGCCGAAGCCCCCTCCCACTTCCCACCCCACATCCTCTACCTGAATCATCCTGTGCATCAGCCCCATGCATCCTGCATCCTACATTGAACATAGATTAGCACTTCGTTTCTTACAGGAAAATACACATGCTTCACTGCCATTCTCCCAAACCATCCCACCCTTTCCCTCTCCCTCAGAGTCCAAAAGTCCACTCTATACCTCTGTGTCTCTTGTTGTCTCACATATAGGGTCATCATTACTGTCTTCTAAATTCCATATATATGTGTCAGTATACTGTATCGGTGTTTTTCTTTCTGGCTTACTTCACTCTGTATAATCGGTTCCAATTTCATCCATCTCATTAGAACTGAGTCAAATTTATTCTTTTTAAGGGCTGAGTAGTATTCCATAGTGTATATGAACCACAGCTTTCTTATCCATTCATCTGCTGATGGACATCTAGGTTGCTTCCATGTCCTGGCTATTATAAACAGCGCTGCAATGAACATTGGAGTACATGTGTCTCTTTCAATTCTGGTTTCCTCAGTGTGTATGCCCAGCAGTGGGATTGCTGGGTCATAAGGCAGTTCTATTTGCAATTTTTAAAGGAATCTCCACACTGTTTTCCATAATGGCTGTACTAGTTTGCATTCCCACCAGCAGTGTAAGAGGGTTCCCTTTTCTCCACACCCTCTCCAGCATTTATTGCTTGTAGACTTTTGGTTCGCAGCCATTCTGACTGGTGTGAAATGATACCTCATTGTGGTCTTGATTTGCATTTCTCTGATAATGAGTGATGTTGAGCATCTTTTCATGTGTTTGTTAGCCATCCGTATGTCTTCTTTGGAGAAATGCCTATTTAGTTCTTTGGCCCATTTTTTTATTGGATCATTTATTTTTCTGGAGTTGAGCTGTATAAGTTGCTTATATATCTTTGAGATTAGTTGTTTGTCAGTTGTTTCATTTGCTATTGTTTTCTCCCATTCAGAAGGCTGTCTTTTCACCTTGCTTATAGTTTCCTTTGTTGTGCAGAAGCTTTTAATTTTAATTAGATCCCATTTGTTTATCTTTGCTTTTATTTCCAGTATACTGGGAGATGGATCATAGAGGATCCTGCTGTGATTTATGTCGGAGAGTGTTTTGCCTATGTTCTCCTCTAGGAGTTTTATAGTTTCTGGTCTTGGAAGAATCAATATAGTTGAAAGGATTTTCTAAGGTGCTGATATGGAAAAGAAGCTTCTTATTGAAGCCACCTGCCATTTACTAGGTTATTCCTTTGTTTTGACCTCTTCATTTCCCCATAAACTGTCAATAAAATGTAACACAAATGAAAAACCTAAAAGATAAAATATTAAATATTAAAATACTCACATAGTAAATGTTTCATTGAAGATCAAGTAAAGCTAGACTTAAACTGAAAGTGATGAAAAACATCAGGATAAATGGAGTAGAATGCATGCAGTTTGACCTGTTTTACATTGGGGTGCTTGAAAGTATTCATCAGAAAATAAAATTTAAAAAGAATGTAGTCCCAAGCAGAAGACCTCCAGTGTAGACTCAAGTTTATCACAAAGGACCCAGGCCAGAAGCTGATAAGTAACATAATTTCCTGAATCATATAAATTTTGAACTATGTATTCGTATTTTTGGTACATAGTGATAAGAAAAATAAAAATGATCTGTGCCATCAAGAATATACAACCTAGTGGAAAAGGAAGATGGATTTATATCAGTGGTATAGGACCTGCCTTAGGGCAAATGCCAAACTAGAGCCAATATATCCAAAGTCGCATGTCTATATAAATGAATAATTGATAAAGAGTAAAAGAATCATTCAAAATTATATACATAAATCATCTTGAGGAAAGATTAAAAGCCAAAAATAAGAGTATTTTAATTCTAGATGTCTAACACTAGAATTCCAATTTGCCAGAATTAGTGAGACTTACCTCAAGACTCCTGACTGCTAAAAATGTCTCTGAGCTGTTTTTCACATAACAAGTTTTATGAAGCTATGTACGTACCCCCAATAACACAGAGGAAAATTAAAATCTTGTCTTCAATTGAAATTCCCTTAATTACGGATACAGTTTAACTAGAAATTGATTGCACTGATTGTTTTTATTAATAACAAATAGATAGGCTCATTATCACTTAAAAATGGAATTGGGGGTAAATAATGGGCTTCTCTGGTGGCTCATATGGTAAAGAATCTTTCTGCAACACAGGATACCCGGGTTCAATCCCTGGGTCAGAAAGATCCCCTGGAGAAGGGAATGGCTACCCACTCCAAAATTCTTAGTTGGAGAATTCCATGGACAAATAAGCCTGGCTAGGGTGTTGGGGGAGGGGGGTGGGGGTTGGGTTGGGGCACAGTCCATGGGATTGCAAAGAGTCTGACTTGACTGAATGACTAACACAATGCCTTATAAAATATGAGGTTTAAAGAGTAATGATCCAGGGAGATGATATGGGGTGGGAGGTGGGAGGGGGCTTCAGCATTGGGAGATTGTGTACACCTGTGGCTGATTCATGTCAATGTATGGCAAAACAAATACAGTACTGTAATGTAGAATAAAGTATTAAAAAAATAAATAAATTTTTAAAAAAGAATAATCTCCAAAAAAATAAATAAAGAGTAAACAATAAAAATGATTGGGAAACTCTACCATAGACCAAGTATGTCTTTACTCAGAATCAATCTAGGATACCTTTTTTTTTTAAATTTATCTCAGTAGTAGACATCTAAAGAATGCCCTGTACACTCAATTAAATTTACTTTTCAAAAATGAAAAAACTTGGTCTTTCAGTCTGTTACTCATAACAAAACAGCCCAACAATGGAAAGTCCTTGGATATTAATTGTGATCCCCTTTATAGAGAAGACAATAAAGAACAAGAGAAAGGAGAGAAAGGAAGAAGAGGAAGAAAAGGAACTTTCTGTTCAATACCTAGAATGAACTTCCTTTCTTCTTACCCCCAATGAATTGTTGATTCTTCTCTTCAGTATTTGCTTAAATTCCATGTCCTCTCCGAGACTTCCTGGGCTAACCTATCCAAAGTCACCTGCCCCATCCTGCCCACCATTTTACTTTATCTCACATAATCTTCTTTATTTACTACAGGGCTCACATCACATTATTTGCATTAATTTTTTTGCTTATTTGTATATTGTCTGATTCTTTCTATGTAATGTAAGCCCCAAGAGAAGGACATGTATATTTTATTCCCCTGTCTACTTCCAGCACCTAGTGAACACTCAAATATCCACTGAATAAGTAAGTAAACAAGAGTCAAAATCTTGAAGACTACTGCTACTCTGTCAGACATGTTTCGCATATCATCTTTACAATAGTCTGCTAAGTAGACATTAACTACGTTGATTTTTTCCAAAAAAAAAAAAAAAGGGAGCATTAGAATTAGGCTGGCTTTGGCAATGCTACTTAATACACCAGTGATGCAAATACCTTTCTGTTGCTAAGTCTATGTTTAAATACAGTCTTTTAGTTTATAATCTCAATATGTAATTATCTCATCTGTACTGGACGTATTTGTGGGAAAGAAAACACAACCTCCCTTAATTATTTGTTCATCTGATGTGGCATTTTTCGTGCTGAATTATAATGGGTCTTGTAACCTGCATGCCTTCTCCCTCAGTCTGAGCTCCTCAAGGACAATGTATTATTCTTTGTGCTGAAAAGCTTCCACAATGTTCAACCACAAGTTTATGAGTGAACTAAATGGGTTGAGGATCAAGGTCATACTAGCTTTCCAAAGCAAAAGGAAAAAAACAGGCTTTTTCTAACAGGAAGGATTCTGGGAGAGATGGTGGCTTTATACAGTTGTACACATATTTAGCAACATACAGACTTATATATTGTCCTACAACTTTAGTGTACTTATCAAAACTTTCCGCTAATGAATAAGAAATCTGAGTAAAAGAAAAGGTAAGTGATCTACTGAAAGTCACACTGCCCTTTTGCACTTAGCAATGAGCCTATTAATTGCTGATGCACAGTCACATAATAAGTAAAGATCTCATGTCAAAACTAGGGATTTTATTTTTCAGTTACTGCCACTGAACAACAATATTTGAATATTGTGTACACTGGTGAGACATTCAGCAGAAGATGCATATGAGTTCAGCATTCCCTCTCAGATTACCATTTAACTCAACTATGAAATAGAAATGGAAAGAAAAAAAAGTTTTACCACAGGAATCAGGGAAAGTTGTCATCTAAATGGTACCATCTTAGAGGAAATGCTAACTGGTATCATGCATATAAAGCTAATGTCATGCTCTAGAAAGAGATAAAATGCACGTGAACTCTATTTTTTTCCTGTGGCTCAACAGCATTTGAAAGAAAGGATGATAGAAGACTGCAGAGTACATGTAGCATATTTGCCAAACAAACAAACAAAAAAAAGCCTTGTGTCTGAGGTGATAGTAGCCCAGAATAGGAGGCTGGACAAATGATCTAGTCCGGAGCCTGACGAACAGAAAGTTCAAAGTGGGTAATAGATCATAATGAGGTAGTTTGAAGTAAAACACAGAAACAAGCAGGTCAGGCAAGTCCTGATAGAGCTGTCCCAGACCCAAATCCGTCTCCTGTCCCCTGAAGCTTCTAGCACCACATAGATAATACACAGTGTACTTCTAACCCCAGCTCTCCAGGAAACATTTAACTCAAAGGAAGAATTCTAACAGCAGTTTCTCCATAAAGAAAATCCAGAACTTACACCCTATTTTAGGGTCAAACATTATACCTAGAGGAGTGCAAGAATTTGAGTAGGAATATGGTTATTACTGCAGTCTCTTTACCAAAAAACTAGAATCAGCCTAATGCCTACCACAAAGATATTTTTAAATAAGTTATGGTTCACCCACACAATGTAATTCAATGTAGTTATTAAAAATAATTTTAAAGGAAAAATAACATAAAGAAATGATGCTGTATTTAAATTAAAAATCAGATTTAAAAGTACTGCTTGCAGAGTAATTTTTTAAAATGTATCTGTAAAAATGTACATACATCCCTAAATTTAAAAACAGATTGATTAATACTAACATGAAATCATTGGTCACATCACCCCTCTGCTTAAAAGGTATCAATAGCTTCGTATTACATTTAAGAAAACGTTGACCTCCTCAACAAGGCCTTCTAGGTCTTTCTTGTTAAGTACTATACGGATAGTACTATCCTTGTAGTGCTATCCTTGTCAGTTCAGTCAGGAGAGTCACTCAATCGTGTCAGACTCTTTGGGACCCCATGAATCGCAGCACGCCAGGCCTCCCCTGTCCATCACCAATTCCCGGAGTTCACTCAGACTCATGTCCATTGAGTCAGTGATGCCATCCAGCCATCTAATCCTCTGTCATCCTCTTCTACTCCTGCCCCCAATCCCTCCCAGCATCAGAGTCTTTTCCACTGAGTCAAGTTTTTGCATGAGGGGGCCAAAGTACTAGAGTTTCAGCTTCAGCATCATACCTTCCAAAGAAATCCCAGGGTTGATCTCCTTCAGAATGGACTGGTTGGATCTCCTTGCAGTCCCAGGGACTCTCAAGAGTTTTCTCCAACACCACAGTTCAAAAGCATCAATACATTGGCACTCAGCCTTCTTCACAGTCCAACTCTCACATCCATACATGACCACAGAAAAACCATAGTCTTGACTAGAGGTACCTTAGTCGGCAAAGTAACGTCTCTGTTTTAGAATATACCATCTAGGTTGGTCATAACTTTTCTTCCAAGGAGTAAGCATCTTTTAATTTCATGGCTGCAATCACCATCTGCAGTGATTTTGGAGCCCCAAAAAATAAAGTCTGGCACTGTTTCCACTGTCTCCCCATCTATTTCACATGAAGTGATGGGATCAGATGCCACGACCTTCATTTTCTGAATGTTGAGTTTTAGGCCAACTTTTTCACTCTCCAATTTCACTTTCATCAAGAGGCTCTTTAGTTCCTCTTCACTTTCTGCCATAAGGGTGGTGTCATCTGCATATCTGAGGTTATTGATATTTCTCCTGGCAATCTTGAATCCAGCTTGTGTTTCTTCCAGTCCAGCATTTCTCATGATGTACTATATGTATAAGTTAAATAAGCAGGGTGACAATATACAGCCTTGATGTACTCCTTACCTTTTGGAACCAGTCTGTTGTTCCATGTCCCGTTCTAACTGTTGCTTCCTGACCTGCATACCGATTTCTCAAGAGTCTAGTATTCCCATTTCTTTCAGAATTTTCCACAGTTTATTGTGATCCACACATTCAAATGGTTTGGCATAGTCGATAAAGCAGAAATAGATATTTTTCTGGAACTCTCTTGCTTTTTCCATGATCCAGCAGATGTTGGCAATTTGATCTCTGGTTCTTCTGTCTTTTCTAAAACCAGCTTGAACTTCAGGAAATTCATGGATCATGTATTGCTGAAGTCTGGCTTGGAGAATTTTGAGCATTACTTTACTAGCTTGTGAGATGAGTGCAATTGTGCGGTAGTTTGAGAATTCTTTGGCATTGCCTTTCTTTGGAATTGGAAGGAAAACTGACCTTTTCCAGTCCTGTGGCCACTGCTGAGTTTTCCAAATGTGCTGGCATACTGAGTGCATCACTTTCACAGCATCATCTTTCAGGATTTGAAACAGCTCAACTGGACTTCCATCACCTCCACTAGCTTTGATCATAGCAATGCTTTCCAAGGCCCACTTGACTTCACATTCCAGGATGTCTGGTTCTAGATTAGTGATCACATCATCATGATTATCTGGGTCGTGAAGATCTTTTTTGTACAGTTCTTCTGTGTATTCTTGCCACCTCTTCTTAATATCTTCTGCTTCTGTTAGGTCCATACCATTTCTGTCCTTTATCGAGCCCATGTTTGCATAAAATATTCCCTTGGTATCTCTAATTTTCTTGAATAGATCTTTAGTCTTTCCCATTCTGTTCTTTTCCTCTATTTCTTTGCATTGATCGCTGAAGAAGGCTTTCTTATCTCTCCTTGCTATTCTCTGGAACTCTGCATTCAGATGCTTATATCTTTCCTTTTCTCCTTTGCTTTTCACCTCTCTTCTTTTCACAGCTATTTCCAATGCCTCCCCAGACAGCCATTTTGCTTTTCCATGGGGATGGTCTTGATCCCTGTCTCCTGTACAATGTCACGAACCTCATTCCATAGTTCATCAGGCACTCTATCTATCAGATCTAGTCCTTTAAATCTGTTTCTCACTTCCACTGTATAATCATAAGCGATTTGATTTAGGTCATATCTGAATGGTCTAGCGGTTTTCCCTACTTTCTTCAATTTAAGTCTGAATTTGGTAATAAGGAGTTCATGATCTGAGCCACAGTCAGCTCCTGGTCTTGTTTTTGTTGACTGTATAGAGCTTCTAGGACTTCCCTGGTGGCTCAGACGGTTAAGTGTCTGTCTACAATGCGGGAGGCCTGGGTTCGATCCCTGGGCTGGGAAGATCCCCTGGAGAAGGAGATGGCAATCCACTCCAGTACTATTGCCTGGAAAATGCCATGGACAGAGGCGCCTAATAGGCTACAGTCCATGGGGTCGCAAAGAGTCGGACATGACTGAGCGACTTCACTTTCTTTCTTACTTTCTATAGAGCTTCTCCATCTTTGGCTGCAAAGAATATAATCAATCTGATTTTGGTGTTGAACATCTGGTGATGTCCATGTGTAGAGTCTTCTCTTGTGTTGTTGGAAGAGGGTGTTTGCTATGACCAGTGCATTTTCCTGGCAAAACTCTATTAGTCTTTGCCCTGCTTCATTCCACATTCCAAGGCCAAATTTGCCTGTTACTCCAGTTGTTTCTTGACTTCCTACTTTTGCATTCAAGTCCCCTATAATGAAAAGGACATCTTTTCTGGATGTTAGTTCTAAAGTCTTGTAGGTCTTCACAGAACCATTCAACTTCAACTTCTTCAGCGTTACTGCTTGGGGCACAGACTTGAATAACTGTGATATTGAATGGTTTGCCTTGGAAACAAACAGAGATCATTCTGTCGTTTTTGAGACTGCATCCAAGGACTGAATTTCAGACTCTTTTGTTGACCATGATGGCTACTCCATTTCTTCTGAGGGATTCCTGCCCACAGTAATAGATATAATGGTCATCTGAGCTAAATTCACCCATTCCAGTCCATTTTAGCTCACTGATTCCTAGAATGTTGACATTCACTCTTACCATCTCTTGTTTGACCATTTCCAATTTCCCTTGATCATGGACCTGACATTCCAGGTTCCTATGCAATATTGCTCTTTACAGAATCGGATCTTGCTTCCATTACCAGTTACATCCACAGCTGGGTATTGTTTTTGCTTTGGCTTCATCCCTTCATTCTTTCTGGAGTTATTTCTCCAATGATCTCCAGTAGCATATTGGGCACCTAATGACCTGGGGAGTTCCTCTTTTGGTATCCTATCATTTTGCCTTTTCATACTCTTCATGGGGTTCTCAAGGCAAGAATACTGAAGTGGTTTGCCAGTCCCTTCTCCAGTGGACCACATTCTGTCAGCCCTCTCCACCTTGACCCACCCGTCCTGTGTGGCCCCGCAGGCATGGGTTGGTTTCACTGAGTTAGACAAGGCTGTGGTCCTAGTGTGATTAGATTGACTAGTTTTCTGTGAGTATGGTTTCAGTGTGTCTGTCCTCTGGTGCCCTGTTGCAACACCTACCATCTTACTTGGGTTTCTCTTACCTTGGGCGTAGGGTATCTCTTCACGGCTGCTCCAGCAAAACACAGCCTCTGCTCCTTACCTTGGATGAGGGGTATCTCCTTACTGCATCCTTCCTGACCTTCAACGTGTGATAGCTCCTCTATGCCCTCGTATGCCTGCTCAGCCACTGCTCCTTGGGTTGCTTGTCCTGTCTGCCTCCCCTGGCCTCGGGCACTGGCCCTGGCCTCCAGTGCGGGGTGTCTCCTCCCGGCTGCCCCTGACCTTGGACACAGGGTAGCTCCTCTCGGCCGCCGACCCTGACCTCAGGCGCGGGGTCTCCTCCCAGCCGCCACTGACCTCGGACGTGGGGTAGCTCCTCTCAGCTGTTCCCGCACCGTTCCAGCCTGGCACTTTCAGCTGCTGCCCCTGACCTCAGACATGGGGTAACTCCTCTCGGCCACGCTTAGTGTGCCAGGTCGTAGCCGCCTGCCCTTAGTACGCCGGGTCACAGCCGCCCACGCTTAGTGCGCCAGATCCTTGTAGTACTATCCTTATAGTACTATATTTGCTATCCTTGCAGCCCCATTCACATTACACGTTCCCCCCACTACTCTCCAAGCTTTGGAATTTTTTTTTCAGTGCTTAAAACATGACCTGATTCTTGCAGTTCAGGTTTTGGAACTGTCTCCCAATCCAGTCTCCTTTGGAAAGGCACCCCTACTCTTTGTTTACACACATACTTTGTATATACACTATTCCTTCATCATAGGAATAGTTATTCAATACTCAGAGCTCAGGTCAAATCATCACATATTCAAAGAAACATTCCCTGATAACTTTACCCCAATTCCATCTAATAGCTCTCCCCCATTGTCATCCACATTTCTCACTACACTTAAATCATATTTACTTGTTGAAACCATGACACTCAATGAAAGATGTGACCTGTCTTGCTTCCTTTATATGTAGCATGGCTCCTTGTATATTGTAAGCACTCAAAATATATTTAAATGGATAATATAGATGGTATCTATTAGGTATTTATTTGTTTTATGTGACTTACCTATATTAACTTCACCATAATCCAAGAAGTGGCTCCTATTCTAATCCTTGTTTTGAAGATTATGAAGCCATGGCATTGACATATTGAATTTATTCAAAATGGCATCATAACTAGAACAAGGATTCATGCTCAGGCTTAATAGGTTATGTTCCTAACCACTAATGATAACAAACATTTCTTACATAACATATATAATGAGCCAGATATTTTACTAAATGCTTCACATATATTGACTCATTTTAACCTCATAACAAGCCCAGGAAGTAAGCACTATTACAATTTGTATTTTATAGATGAAAATACTGGGGCACAGAGACGTTTAAGCAACTTGCCCTGGTCGTGTGATTACTAAATGGCAGAATAAGAACTTGAATCCCAACATTCCACCATGATTACTACTCTATACTCCCTTCACATGGCAACAAAGAAAGGGAGAGAGGGAAGGAACTCTCCTTGGTGTACAAATTATGAATGATCTATTGACTTTTATTGTCTAAAAATTATGTGACAACTATGTTTTCATAATGAGAAAAAGGGTCTTTTAAAAAATATACAATGCAAAATAAGTAACCTTTGGTGTAAAAATATTCATTAAATCATAAACATATAACTTGGAAATTTTAGTGCTTCTCTGATCAAAATCAATGCAGATAGTGATTGCTCCCATGAAATTAAACATGCTTACTCCTTGGAAGAAAAGTTATGACCAACCTAGATAGCATATTCAAAAGCAGAGACATTACTTTGCCAACAAAGGTCTGTCTGGTCAAGGCTATAGTTTTTCCAGTGGTCCTGTATGGATGTGAGATTTGGACTGTGAAGAAGGCTGAGTGCCAAAGAATTGTTGCTTTTGAACTGTGGTGTTGGAGAAGACTCTTGAGAGTCCTTTGGACTGCAAGGAGATCCATCCAGTCCATTCTGAAGGAGATCAGCCTTGGCATTTCTTTGGAAGGAATGATGCTAAAGCTGAAACTCCAGTACTTTGGCCACCTCATGCGAAGCGTTGACTCACTGGAGAAGACCCTGATGCTGGGAGGAACTGGGGGCAGGAGGAGAAGGGGACAACAGAAGTTGAGATGCCTGGATGGCATCACGGACTCAATGGACGTGAGTCTGATTGAACTCCGGGAGTTGGTGATGGACAGGGAGGTCTGGCGTGCTGCAATTCATGAGGTCGCAAAGAGTCAGACACCACTGAGTGACTGAACTGAACTGATCCAGTTTGCTGATGTTTGTATATCCTCCACAATACTGACAAGTGGATTTCCACCCTCTAGTAGATGGGCCTCCAGTGCTGCCTGATGATCTGTATGGACCTCAAGACTCCTTGGCTCTTTACCCACTGAGCCATCAGGGAAGCTCCCTCACAAGACACTGTGGCTGATCTACCCATGAACTGAGGGATATCATCTCCTCAGCATTTCAATAGCAGATGACTATGATAAAATCAAATGATTCCTTTTTAAAATAATTTCACACTAAGATGATGCTGTAAGATACTGGAGAAACTAAGCTCTCTCAAAGAAAATTGTTTTCTGAAATAAGATGTCAGCCTCACATGGATTACTTTCTAAACCTCTAAAGAGCAGGTGGAGTAAAATATTTCAACTTCAATAATTAAGATCATTGATAATAATTAAGATCTTTCTCTTAAACACTGAAAAAAAATATTTTTGTATACTTTACTTTTTAAAACTGGTCTTGTGGTGGCCTCCTTAATTGTCTCCTTTTCTGTAGAAATGGAGGCTCCTTCCTCCATTGCCCCCAAGGATCCTGTTGTAAATATTTCCACCACAGCAGCTTTAACAACTTATGATCCTCATTACCTATGTGCCTGTTCCTCTTTCTTATTCTTACTTTTATTTTGTTTTCTTATATTTATTTTGTAGCATCTAATACTCATTTTAAGAACATTAGGCTCCTGAAAAAAAAAGTAATAACCTACAATCACTTAAGAAACATCATTTCTAAGCAAAAAGTAATTCTATAATAGCTTAAATTCTCTATTTGATTTCAACCTATTAAAAGAGATATATGTAAGTTCGTTTTTTAAAAAGAATTCCCCTCCTTAGTACTTCCTATACTCACTTCACCTACTTTGTTTCTAATGCCCACAAACTATTCTGGGAAAAAATCCTTCCCTCAGCCCCTCCCCCAGAGCACCTCTAGTTCTCTTCTTTCACCTTTCCTGTCATTCTGTTTTCAAACTACCAAACAATTGATCTGGCAAAGACAGAAGGTGGAAAAACTAGTATATTTGAAAGGTAATTTTTATCATGATATAGCCAACCTTTGTGTCAACAGTTTAACAACTTTCTTTTGGAGTTTCCTTTTCCTTTTCCTATCCCCAAAATCTTATTTAGCATGACCTGTAGCTATTGTCCTTCCTTCCATACCAGTGACTTGAAACAGATTCAAAACCTTTAATGAGGAGTTATCATGAAACTATTTTAAGACAATTCTAAGTGGAGAATAAAGGTCATAATACCACTACAGCAGCTAAAAGCACTTTCGCTGACATTATCTAATTTTCACAGAACTCTAGAGACATAGGCAATTATTTTGATTATGCTTCTATAGATAAGGTGTTTTAGGCACAATGAGTAGAATAATGGAGGTCAATCATTGCTTGCACCAAGAATAGACTTATATCTACTAGTATTCATGGGAGACCAATTTGGATGACAAGATTTGGCCTTCAAAAGGTTAATTTATCATCTTTCTCTTGCCCAACAAGAAAAGACTCAGCTATTTTCTTTAGTTGTACTAAGAAAGTTGAAGCTGTGTTCTTTAAGTCACACATACTACTATGCAAAAATAAATAAATAAATAAATAAATAAATGCTCTCTCTAAATATAAACAGTTCATAGCCAACATTACTATGACAGCTTTACTTAAATTCTGTATAATTTATTTTAAAAAGGTTTATTTCCATTGGGAAAACCCCTTTAAACTGTTGATTAATACAAATAATTGGAAGATTCTTTTAAAAGTTGATATCTGAATCACATACACTTATCACAGCTCTGGAATACATCCTCATTTCAGTTCAGTTCAGTCACTCAGTCATGTTCGACTCTTTGCAAACCCATGAAGCGCAGCACGCCAGGCCTCCCTGTCCACCACCAACTCCCAGAGTTCACTCAGACTCACGTCCATCGAGTCCGTGATGCCATCCAGCCATCTCATCCTCTGTTGTCCCCTTCTCCTCCTGCCCCCAATCCCTCCCAGCATCAGAGTCTTTTCCAATGAGTCATCTTTTCGCATGAGGTGCCCAAAGTACTGGAGTTTCAGCTTTAGCATCAATCCTTCCAAAGAAATCCCAGGGCTGATCGCCTTCAGAATGGACTGGTTGGATCTCATACATTCTAGAAGTGTGTAAAAGCCTTTACTCAAAATTCATCTAGACCATTGCCCTTGAAGTCACACTTTAGAATCTGCTACTCCTCCATTTAGCGTCATATTTTTTGTCCCAGCTACTCTTCACTAGAATTTCTGCACCATTGACTCATTCTGACTCCTTGGTTTAAACTTGAATGAATAAAAAGGTGCCAGTATTTTCTTTGGGAGGTGGAAGCCCTGGACTTCATGGATAAAAGGAAAAGAGAAGTCAAAAGAGGAAGAGGATAGTATAATATGAGGCTATGTGTTATCACAATGCTTTCCCATCACAATAGCTTGCAAAAAGACACAGCAGATCATTCAACAGGTATGTCCACACAACATCCAGCATTTCTCTAGAACGGTTTCAAAGGGAATGAGGGTCTTGGGAGTCTTGATGAAAGTGAAAGTCACTCAGTCATGTCCAACTCTTTGTGACCCCATGGACTCTAGAGTCCACGGAATTCTCCAGGAGAGAATACTGGAGCAGGTAGCCTTTCCTTTCTCCAGGGGATCTTTCCAACCCAGGGATTGAAACCAGGTCTCCTGCATTACAGATGGACTTTTTTTTACCAGCTGAGCCACAAGGGAAGCCCAAGAATATTGGAGTCTTGATTGAAGGAAAAAAATTTACCCAGTTCCTTTCTATCTCACATTTCACATAGATCTCCCCAAGGAGAACTAAATTCCATGAACTTTCACATTTCATTATCTATCCCCTCAGCCAGTTCAGAAATAAAAAACCCTTCCCTCTAATGTGGCACATTAACCAAGTTCAAAAATACAAGGGTGATCTAATACAAGTATAGTGATGACCAAGAGATAAAGGCAGAAAGAAGCAATTTGATGATACAGTGTTATTATTACAATACAGACTCTTAGGGCATACTTATGATTATACCCACTTGATGAAGATGCCACAACTTTTGAGCAAGAAATGCTCTGGTCTTTCTCAGCTGACCAATCAATATATTTAGGGATCAAACAGGGATCATACAAGGTGTACTGAAGTCCAGGTCCTGACCTATAGCTAAGCCAAGGTAATAAACCTGAGAGAGCCAGAAACAGAAATAGTCAGAGGTTGAATACAAACCCAAGGCCTTAGAGAGTACTAAAAACTGAAGCTGAGAAAACCGGAAGCAAATGACAAAGTTGAGGTCACTGATGGCTTCAAGGTTGGTTGATGAAGTCCGAGACTAAAAGCAGAAAGAAAAAAAAAAAAAAAAGCAGAGCCAAAACAGAAGGGAGATAATGTGGGCTGATTCCCATGCAACTGCCTTAAAAGTGCTGAGAAGATGGGACTTGTCTTTATATGCCATCAGGCATGTGGCAGATGGATAATCTAGTCTCTCTTAAAAATTATAGCATCTCTACTAACAGAGAAAATGTATGGGAATGGAAGACTGATTAAAAAAAAAAAAAAGCTCATTTTAGAAATGAGCTTTTTGTAACCTAACTGTCCTTTGTCCATGCCAGGTTGACAACTAAAATGAAGTCATACTTTCATCAAGCACACCATTCGTTTAGTCAAAATATTATAGCAAAAGCCAACTCTGATCAAAGAACTACAGTTAGGACCTCATCACACAGGTCTTATTTAAATAGTCTGGGCCCCTGCCTTCATGAATTTTGTAGCCTTGTGGAGTATATAGACAATTGATAAACAAGCATATATTTATAATTGTGAACTGCTGTGAATTAAATAAACAAGACAGTGACAGAGAAAAGCAGGGAAGAAGGGAGAATACACTTAAATACTGCTGTCAGGTAAGACCTTTTAAAGGAGTTACCAATTAAGATGATATCTGAAGCATGAGAGGAAAAAAAAAAAAAAACCAGTGCTAGTGAAAGTCTCCTTTACAAAGGTGACAGCATGTCCAAGTCCCCAAAGCCAGACATGGTTACGAAATGGAAAGAGGCCAGCATGACTGAAATAAAACGTGAGAGGAAGCTGGAACGAGCCTGTTAGGCCTTGATTGCAATTTGAATTTTCACTCCAATATGAAGCCATTAGTGGGCTTAATCATTTTAGTTTCAATGACTTAAAACCTTCATCCTGCTTAGCTGCTGGAAGTCCTCTCTTAAGAGATTACACAAATATGACCAAGGATCCCCAGAGGGCAGTTAAATGTTCCACAGATATGTCCTGTTTTCACCTGCTGCCTCAAATCCCTGTCCTTCCGCAGATCACCGTCTGAAGGGCTGGGGTTACTGTCACCCTTCAGTATCTACTATTTTCCCTTGTCTTGCTTTCCTCCAAGCTCAAATAGCATTGCTAAAACAGACTGCAATTTTAATGGACTTTACTGAAAGTTTGAGGGAAATGAAACAGAAGTATTACTAGAACCCAGGGAGTAATTTATAACCCCTGGTTGTTTGTTGTTGTTTTAGTTGCTAAGTCGTACCCGACTCTTTGTGACCCCATGACTGAAGCCCACCAGGCTCCTCTGTCCATGGGATTTCCCAGGCAAGAATACTGAGGTGGGTTGCCATTTCCTTCTCCATCTATTATTAAAACTCATAGACCTAGATACATCCTTGGATTTGGACAGTCCCAAGTGGTCCCAAACCACTCTGTGATATGGTGAAGCCAGATTGCTTTCAATCATCCCACCCTGCTTCTTGTTTCCTATCCTGAGATCAGTCTCTTCCAAAGCTGATTGATGACACAAATGAATTATCTTCAAAGAAAAAGTTAACCCCCAAGGTCTTCTCACCCACATGGTGACATCCACCCCATGATACTTAGCCACACTGGAAGCCAACAACCCAACATCAATAAAGGCTGAACTCAGAGAGTGTTTGAAATATTATCATGCCAGTCTAGTTTGAGATTATCCAAACTAAGCCTAATTCTTTCCCATAATTAAGGTAAAGATCAGGCTTGCTATACATCCTTCTTGCATGGTCTCTGTACAAATGATGAAGCAGCAAATTATGGGCATAGTTCAAAACAGACACAATTATCTCAGGGATGGCATTATAGCTCTGCAACCCTATACAACTGTGCAACCCTATCCTATAGACCATCTTTAGTTATATCACAGAGTAGTATCCTTACTTCAAATAACATTGCCTCATGAAATCTTCAAGTTTGGAGTATGTCTCCATTTTACTTTTGCATAACAAAAGATTTATTTTGGTTCCTCCAAAACAAAGACATAATTTGAACCAAAGGTTCATTCAAGTCTCCAGTCTCAGCAAAATAGAAAATGCTTAAAGTTTAAAAATATGTAATCTTCTAACTTAAAAAAAAAAAAACTATTATATTTGCCTTCACCAAGAATGTAAGCTTGTCTTAAATGTAAGTCACTGCAGTAGAACAGCTCTCTTCGAATTCTAGCTCCAAGGATTCTCTTTGGTCTCCTACCTTTTACCTGATTGGTGTTGCTTCACTTTGATTCAAGTTCATGTACTTATCCACCCATGGGGACAATTTTTGCACTTAAGGAGGGCAACTACCTGGTTTTCACATCAGTTCTCCTTGTCAGCTTCATCCCATCATGTAATTCAACTCCTGAGACCCCAGCTGAGTTCAGAATTCTGTTCACGCACCACCCCAGCCTCCAGCATCACCTGAAGGATAAATTGGAGCTGTTGTTCTCAAACAGTCGAGAATTTGAAGAACTCCTCTGTGAAATGATGTTGTGATGCACACACGGCAGCATCTCAGAAGCCCACACAACCGCATCTTCACTGGCGTTCAGTGGTTTGCAGGGGATCTACAAACTTTACTAAGCATGGGGAAATACAGGCTTGAAGCTTTCAATGCCAAGTTCCCTAGGCTTCAGTACCGCCCCGTACTACCCCACCGCCTCACCCACCCTGACCCTTGCCCAGTGGCCAGTCATGGCTAGCATTTTATTCCAGAGCTACCTTTTCCCACTTCCCTGGTGGCTCAGATGGTAAAGCGTCTGTTTACAATGCGGGAGACCTGGGTTCAATCCCTGGGTTGGGAAGATCCCCTGGAGAAGGAAATGGCAATCCACTCCAGTACTATTGCCTGGAAAATCCCGTGGACAGAGGAGCCTGGTACGCTACAGTCCATGGGGTTGCAAAGAGTCAGACACGACTGATCAACTTCACGCACTCACCTTTTCCCACAGCTATTCTAATAGTGCCCTCTAGTGGTCGGTGGTTAAAATGCAATTAAAGAAGCAGGATTGAAGAATCACACCATAAACGTTCAACTTAATTCACTGCCTACCAAGTGCTTTTAGTCCATGGGGTCGCAAAGGGTCAGACAATCAAATACCTAGAGATATTCACCTCTGACCTGGGAACTTTCTAGTTCTCTGCCTTGCACAGATACCTGGATACATACAATAAGAGTCAGACTTTTTCTTCCAACTGGGAAGTCTACTTATCAAACACCAACTAGACTGTCAAATAGTACTAGGTAAATTGTATCATCAACTATAGCACCACAATTAGCCACAGACATCAAGAAGGGGCAGGGATAAGGGCTTGTAGCTCTCCATACAGAGCTACACATTACTATGTCAAGTAATTGTGGTTTCTCTCAGAGAATTTGAAATAAAAGGATCTAATTCTATTGTCTCAGTTTTGGAGAGCACTTAAATATAAACTTTTTAATAGCTCTTTGTTTCTTAAGCCCTACTACTACTACCACTAAGTCGCTTCAGTCGTGTCCGACTCTGTGACCCCAGAGACGGTGGCCCACCAGGCTACCCCATCCCTGGGATTCTCCAGGCAAGAACACTGGAGTGGGTTGCCATTTCCTTCTCCAATGCATGAAAGTGAAAAGTGAAAGTGAAGTCGCTCAGTCGTGTCCGACTCTTAGCAACCCCATGGACTGCAGCCTTCCAGGCTCCTCCGTCCATGGGATTTTCCCAGGCAAGAGTACTGGAGTGAGGTTCCATTGCCTTCTCCGTCTTAAGCCCTGGAAAGTGTTTAAAGTTCATGTTTTCTAGTCTGAGTTCTATTAACTAGCTTGGGGTGTTGAGAACAAGCTGTTAGAGTAGAAAGTCAGGATGTCCAATTCTGCATCTGAAGAGGAGGCCACTGCCCTGTAATCACCACGCCATGAAGCTTAATGAAAGGATAAATCCCCTCATTCTGATGTAGTATAGCAGGAACAGGCACTCATTCAAGAATAATTGTATACTCACACATGGAGAGCAGTTTTATAAACAGATGATTATCATTTCTCTTCAATTGCCCACAAAACCCATCGGGACAAATATTGTCAATGGCCTCATTTATATTTCCCCATCCCATTTGTCACCACCATGTTATGAATTCCAAATAAATGCACTGTCTCTGGAGAAAGTGTATAAGACAAAGAAGTAATAACTTCCCCTGGAGATTATGATACACTGTCAGATTTGGGAAGCAATGCCTGCTACCCTCAAATACCTTCAGATGTTGATATTCCCCAAATGTTTATATGTTACAATTTAATTAACTATTCTCTGTAAGAGGCACTTGGGCTATTTCCAGTTTTTCAATAACAACAAAATACTGCAATTCAGTCAATGATTTGAATGATTTTAAATTGAATTTCTTTTTCTTTTATGGTAAATTTTTGGTTGAAGCATATGGACAATTTTTAACTTTTTGGATAACATTTTTAATTTTTTGTAGAAATACTAAATCCTCTAACAGTGCTACCAACAGTAAATACACTGCCTGAAATCCGCTCAACCTTAAATTTTATCATGATCATTAATTTTTCTTAGTATAATGGTTATACTCAAGCTGTTTTAGTTCACATTGCTAGGAGAGTCCTGTAAACTTCTATGCGATGGAAGCTTCTGAATATCCCCGATATAAACATCTAGGCAAGATAAAACTCATGCTAAATCCTACTTGGACTAATAGATGTATTAATGTAGTCTTGTGATAAACAGAAATTATTCTTTTCTAGGACAAAGTTATTCAATGAATATGCAATGAATTAAAAACATTCTAAAGGGATTTGTCTTGGGTATAGTGGGAATTTCCTTTTGTCAACATTCCTTATTGCTATGATAGCAAATTAGGCAAAATCAAACATATTCGCTATCTTTCAACTTCCGTGATCTCTGATGAGTAGCTAGAGGGTTTTTAAATAGTGCAAATTAAGGCAATTTTTAAAGAGCTGAGTGGGTTTAATCTATCTAAAGCTATTTTTATGATCCACTAATGCAAACAATAAATGAAGCTAAGATAGAGTTATAACATAAAGGAATTTTATTTATGCCTTTGGCTGTCACTAAATTCCGAAGGGAACACAAAAGTGTAGTCTTAGTGTCTTTTCATAAAGAACAAGATTATGAAAAATTTCAGGGTCATATACCCATGGCTATGAATCTTTGGTCATAGGCTTAAACAGACCTGAAACAGTTCCTAGGAGTGCAAACAGCTTTATTATTCTAGCTTCTATTCTGTTATTACTTCCAGAGAATATGGAATGAGAGCTGGCTGGACAAATATTTTCAAAGTTTGCATACAAATACATTTCAGTGCAATACCACAAGTATGTCCTTGATCTATTCTCTCCAAAGTTTTATCTATAAATGAACCAGTAGGCACACTTATAAATGGGAGAGAGACAAAGAGCTTAGGGTAGAAGATACACTGGACAATAGATTCCAGATCCAAAAAGAACCCATTTGGATTATAAATGGGGAAGATAAGGACAGTGGTATCTAGTTGAGGCAACTGTTGTTGGAGGAGGAGGGCAGTGAGGTTCAGTATATGCAAGGAACACTGAGGCAAAGGATCCCACGATGTCTTCCTGTTGCTTGCCAGCAGTAACACACAGGCTCCTGTTTACTGATTTCAAGTCATGAAACAGCCAAAGCAAGCTTGTCCTCAATACCCCGTTCTCCTCGCCTTTCATCAGCCACTTACAGAGCACAAATTATTTTCTGCCTCTTTGAAGTAAAATAGTATATTTTCTTATGATCAAACATGTAGTAAAGAATTGACCTTTACCCATAGAGAGATGGCTTGTTCTCTTGGCTTCTGAGAGGTAATTTATGTCATATCTGGTAGGAGTATCTTTGTTTAGGTGAAAGTTGACCACAATGGCTTTTAGGGTGTGGCCAGTCATACCCAATAGAATGGGGGCCAGCTATGCTGAAAAGACCAATTGAGATTTAAGATGGGGGTTTTGAGTCATTCAGTTTCAGCTGACTTGGAGACAGAGTTCAATGATGTGAGCAATCAATCATACCCACATAATCCCCAAATAAAAACCATGGAATGAAACTCATGAGAGGGTCCTTGGTTGGCCCTACTTTCTGTGTATCATCATACATGAAGGCCAAGAGACTAGCACTTTCTAATTCCATGCAGAGAACAACAGACGCTTCAGTTGGAATCCTTGAGGCTCTGCCTTATGGGTCTCTTCCTTTAGCTAATTTTCCTCCCAGTTTTATCAAGATAAAATTCACAGATAACAGTGTAAATTTAAAAGATACAACATGATAATTTGATATACACATATATATTGCAAAATGATTACCACAATAAGGTTAGTGACACATACATCATCTCACATGGGTACCATTTTTCTTTGGCTGAGTTTTTGTGTATCCTTTCCTATAATAAACTTCAGCCATGAATATAAGACAAGTGAATCCTGTGAGCTCTTCTAGAAAGTTATCTAACCTAAGGTGGTTTGGGGGAGCCTCCGAACTTACAGTTGGTGTCAGAAGTAAGAGAACTCTGTGGATTGTACTTTCAAACCTTACAGCTTTGCTAACTCTGAGGGTGTGCACCTGCTATATATAAGTTTTGAGGTTCTTAAAAAACACATCACCTGCGTGCCTTCTAAAAAATGCTGCTATATGCATGGGAGCCAATTTGCCTTAGTCTATGTAAAATTCAAGCTCACTGCTTTGATATGAGGGTAACCTTGTTATATGAGAGAAAGCTAGAGAACTAGAGTTTTTAATTTCTTTTTATTTTTTAAAAGGGTGAATTTTTTTGTGTTTTATAACAGCTCATGCAGACCTTTGAGAATATTCTCTTTAAGCATTAGAAACAGAACCATAATTTCAGGTAAGTACCATACTAGGTGCTAATTGCAGTTAGTCAGTAATCTCACAAAGAAATATGTGAAAAGTACTATATAGTAATAAAAATCAGGCACTCCACTTATTAGCTGCCGCTTCATTCTCTTAATTTTCTCATCTTTCTGACCTATTGAAATAGTATTTTATCTTTTCTAACATATGTTCTAGATACTCCAGAGATTATTGCATCCATTAAATGTTCTTTACTAGGAGATATGCCTAAGGTAAATTTAATCAGTTGTTATAAAAAAATGGAAAATTGACTTTTAAAATGAAAAAGCCTCCTATTGCTCAGCAGAAAAGGGAAATTGGATCCTTATTTGATACCATATACAAAAATCAACTCAAAATGGATTAAAACAATTAAATATAAGACCTGAAATTGTAAAACTATTATAACACACACGGAGAAAGTTTCTTGACATTGGTCTGGGCAATGAACTTTTCAATATGACAGCAAACAAACAAACAAAAAGGACAAATGGGGTTGCAGCAAACTAAAAAGTTTCTGTGCAATAAAGAAAACAGAGAGAAGAGACAACGTATAGATTAGGAGAAAATACTATAATCCATATATCTAAAAAGTGGTTAATATACAAAGTGTATAAGGAATTCAAACACCTAGATAGCAAGAAAACTCAATTTTAAAATAAGTGAAGGACTTGAACAAACATCTCAAAAAAAGATACACAGATGGGCAATAGGTATATGAAAAAATGCCCAACATCACTAATAATCAGGAAATGCAAATCAGAACCACAATGAGATACCACTTCACACCTATTGGAAAGGTGAGAATCAAAGACAACACACAACCTGTGTTGGCAAGGATGTGGATAATTAAATAAAGAAAATGTAGTAACAGTATATAAAGGAAAAACATTATGCCTTAAAAAACAAGGAAAACTTGTCATTTGCAACAACAAAAAGGAACTTGGAGGATTTTATGCTAAGTGATGTAGAAAGTCAGACATGGTAATAAGCCAGACATAGAAACTTAGATATTGCTTAATTTCACTTACATATGGAATCTAAAAATGTAGGGTAAGGGAGTTATAATAAGGTGAGTATAATAATAATGTACAATATACTCGAAATTTGCTGAGAATAGATTCAACTGTTCTCACCAAAAAATTAGTGAAAGTGAAAGTTGCTCAGTTGTGTCCACCTCTTTGCGACCCCATGGACTGTCCATGGAATTCTCCAGGCAAAAATATTGGAGTGGGTAGCCTTTCCCTTCTCCAGGGATCTTCCCAACCCAAAGATTAAATCCAGGTCTCCTGCATTTCAGGCAGATTCTTTACCAGTTGAGCCACATACAAAATAAAACAAAAGTTAGGCAAGTCAAATCCATGCTTAGGTCCTACAAAAGGTTGATGTTTAATCAGACTTTTTATTCATAGTCGATTCTATTTTACAACCCAGTTTGAAAATCATTGTTAATGGTCTGTTAAACTCAGCCATAATATCCAGGAAGCACTACTGGTATTCTGTTTCTTTCATCCCTACCAAAAGCTATAGGATCATCTGGTATTTTATCTGCCTTCCACATTCTTGGAGCAAACTTTATATCAAGTATCCTCACCACTGGATAACTTGTGCTCCATCTTTCTAGCTTCCAATAATAGATTTTTCATCAACCATTGTTCCTATTAAAGCCAATGCCACGTAGTTTCAGTTTTTATTATAGCAGGTCTGGACATAGTGTCCCCAGTTTCAGTTCAGTTCAGTAGCTCAGTCGTGCCCGACTCTTTACGACCCCATGAATCGCAGCACCCCAGGCCTCCTTGTCCATCACCAACTCCCAGAGTTCACTCAGACTCACATCCATTGAGTCCGTGATGCCATCCAGCCATCTCATCCTCCGTCATCTCCTTCTCCTCCTGCCCCTAATCCCTCCCAACATCAGTCTTTTCCAATGAGTCAGCACTTCGCATGAGGTGGCCAAAGTACTGGACTTTCAGCTTTAGCATCATTCCTTCCAAAGAAATCCCAGGGCTGATCTCCTTTAGAATGGACTGGCTGGATCTCTTTGCAGTCCAAGGGACTCTCAAGAGTCTTCTCCAACACCACAATTCAAAAGCATCAATTCTTCGGTGCTCAGCCTTCTTCAGAGTCCAACTCTCACATCCATATATGACCAATGGAAAAACCATAGCCTTGATTAGACGAACCTTAGTCGGCAAAGTAATGTCTCTGATTTTGAATATACTATGTACATTGGTCATAACTTTTCTTCCAAGGAGTAAGCGTCTTTTAATATCATGGCTGCTTTTTATGGAAAAAAAAAAAAAAACAAAAGTGATGCAAAACCCTCATTGGCTTACAACAATGGACATTGTTTTATTGTTCACAGCACCTCCACTCTGGGACTCAGGCTGAAGGGGGAAGCCCAAGCCACACATACAGGTTTGTGGTGAAAGGGAAAGATGGGCAGAACCATGGAATGACTGTTAAAGTTTCTCATGAAAAGAAGCATATGCCACTTCTGTTCATCATTGACTGTCCAAAACAGTTACAAAGGCTTGTCTTACATCAATGAAGTAAAAGATAACCTTGAGACAGAGGTAGACAATAAATATCTTGGACAAAAATAAAACCTACCATACCACTGTTTATAGCTCTAATGTATTTTTACTTAACCACTGACCACAACAGTGAGGTATAATGGGTGTTGAGACTATAATAACAATAATAAAAACTTAACTTCTCCTTTTTAATTACAAAGGAATTTTCAAGGCATATTGCCTTTGTTCAGTAAGTGAACAAGTGTAGAAGTCATGTAAAAATAACATGGTCTCCCTGACTGCTGTTCCATCCTTCTCTGATCTTTCTATAATTGCTTTGTATAGTCAAATAAAAATTACCACAAACCTAAGTGACTCAAAATAATACTCATCTATTATCTCTAGTTCTATAAATCAAAAATTCTCTGCTTCACATCTCACAGGTCAAAGTGTTAACCACCTGAGCTCCTGTCAGAGTGCTAAAGAGAGCCCTTCTAACCTTACTCAGGCTGTTAACAGAACCCAATTCCTAACAGTTATGAGACTGAGATCACCCTTTCCTTGCTAACTGTCAGCTGGAACCCCCTCCTTCAGCTCTTAAGGGCCACCCACATTTTCTCACTTCACCCACTCTGCTTTTGAGGACCTATGTGATAAAATCAAGCCCACCTAGATAATAATCTTATCTCAAGGTCAATTTGCCATATAACAGAACATAATCACAAGATTGATACTTTACTACATTCAGAGGTTCCAGTGATTAGGGTAGGAATTTCTGAGGGTCGTTTGAGAAATTCTACCTAAACAGACTTAAAATATCCAAAATGGATTGTAAAATTACTGTGTATATATCAAATCATTTTTCTTTTCAGTGATCATTAGTGTCTCACTAGAGCTAGTGAGATAAAACCCAGACTGTTTCTCTTGCTATATAAAGACCTGTTATTTTGCTTGGAGCCAAACTAAGAACTTAACATCTCATTAACTTTCAAAATAAACTCTTGAATCAGGGTGGTCTATTCTCTTTTGTAAATTCATGTTGCTTGTTTCTACCTCTATTCTTTGTTGTTATTTTGTGCATATGATCCTTCAAGCTAGACTTCAACAGTACACGAACCAAGAACTTCCAGATATACAAGATGGATTTAGAAAAGGCAGAGGAACCAGAGATCAAATTGACAACATAGATTAGATCACAGAAAAAGCAAGAGAGTTTTAGAAAAATGTCTATTTCTGCTTCACTGACTGCGCTAAAGTCTGACTGTGTGAATCACAATAAACTGGGAGAAATTCTTAGATGGGAATATTAGACAAACTTATCTACTGCCTGATAAACCTGCATGCAGGTCAAGAAGCAACAAATAAAACCAGACATGGAACAACAGACTGGTTCTAAATTGGGAAAGGGGTACGTCAAAGCTGTATATAGTCACCCTGTTTATTTAACTTACGTGCAGAGTACATCATGAGAAATACTGGGCTGGATGAAGCACAAGCCAGAATCAAGATTGCCAGGAGAAATATCTATAACATCAGATATGCAGATGATACCACATTAATGGCAGAAAATGAAGAGGAACTAAAGAGCTTCTTGATGAAGGTAAAAGAGGAGAGTGAAAAAGCTGGTTTAAAACTCAACATGCAAAATATAAAGATCATGGCATCTGGTTCATAGCAAATAGATGGGGAAACAGTGGAAACAGTGACAGACTTTATTTTCTTGGGCTCCATAATCACTGCAGAGGGTGACTGCAGCTATGAAATTGAAAGATGCTAGCTCCTTGGAAGAAAAGCTATGACAAATCAAGACGGCAGAGATGTGACTTTGCTGATAAAGGTCTGTCTAGTCAAAGCTATGAATTTTCCAGCAGTCATGTGTGGATGTCAGCGTTGCATCATAAAGATGCCTGAGCACTGAAAAATTGACACTTTTGAACTGTGGTGCTGGAGAAGACTCTTGAGAGTCCCTTGGATAGCAAGGAGATCAAACCAGTCAGTCCTAAAGGAAATCAATCCCGAATATTCATTGAAAGGACTGAAGCTGAAGCTCTAATACTTTGGCCAGTAACTCCAATACTCTGATGCAAAGAGCCAATTCATTGGAAAAGACCCTGATGCTGGAAATTGAAGACAGGAGAAAAAGGTGATGACAGAGGATAAAATGGTTGGATGACATCATCGACTCAGTGGACATGAGTTTGAGAAAACTCTGGAGATGGTGAAGGATAGGGAAGGCTGGTGTGCTGTAGTCCACAGGGTAACAAAGAATCAGACAGGACTCAATGACTGAACAATAACAATGATAGTTTCCCTTCCTCTCTCCACCTGATCAAGTTGTCTGGTTCCTTTAAATTAAAACATAAATTATATATTACCCATTGATTTAGCATATATGAGTGAGTACCTACTAAATATCAGAAACTGTTCAATACTTAAAGAATACATGGTCATCAATGTAAGGTTCTTGCTCTCGTGGAGTTTCTATTATAAGGGGAAAGACTAAAGATCTCTAAGCACATAAACCACAGAAAATCTTTCCCTATTGGACTGTTGAAGTGTATATTAACTGTGGTATTGACCTGATGCATACCATGCATTATATATACATTTCCCCACCCCCCCAAGTTTCTCCCTTTCTCCCCAATGAGATTCTAACTTCCTTCTGGATATAAATAGTATAATATTATCAATAGTGTCAATAAATCCGAGCATTTTGCATTGATGACTGAGTAAATATTTACTGGCTGAATGATCAATCTCTGTACTTGAGTTTGATCAAAGGTTTAAATATTTTTCCCAAGAGAACCACAACTAAAATTCTCTTTGCAAATATATTTTTGGGCAAATGATAGAAAACATATTGACTAGAAGGCAGGAAGAAAAGTAGAACCAAGATAAGCTTTCCAAAACATTCACAACCTGTAGGTTTTTCTCCTGAATAGTCAAGAAGTGTGTTGGTTTACTGTGGCAAAGAGTTGAAAATTGAACATTAGGGTAAATTTTGTTACCTCTGCTGAGGGATTAACAGATAGAAGATGTTAGAAAACATTCTTATATGATGGAAAAGTAGAACTAGTATTTAATATGTGACAAGTATCACATGTATTATATTACTTAGCTTTCAGAATATTTAAGTTAGTATTGTTTCTCTTTACATACTTTCAGGTGGTAACCTGAGATCAAGCCAAGATCATAAAATGATAATAGAAGACTAAAAGAGAATGTTTTTAAAAGTTAATGTCACAATAACATATAAAAAAAGAGATATTAGTAAAATATGTATTTCTACAAATACCTGAAAAATGGATATGGGAACAGTGACTAATGAAGCAGAGGGAAAAGGGCTGCAAATTGAAAAAACGTGAAAAGCGCGCAGGAAAGACACCACTATTCAGCCAACAAATCCCCTAGAAAGATGATCTGGAAATTCTCAGTACAGAGCAGGAGTTAGAAATGGAACAGAAAATAAGATTAACTGACACTCCACATGCAGAACTGTCATCTCCATCATTTTTAATACCTGTTCATCAGGATAACACAAACAATCATAGATAACAGCCTGTAGGCAGTTATTTACCCCCAATCATGAAAAGAAAGATGGACACTGAGTTCATTTGAAAGAAATTAAATGAAATGTTTGGGGTGAACTTTGTAATTTAAAGTAAGTAGACAACTGAGAATTACAGTTCAGTTCAATTAACAGTTCAGTTCAATTCAGTCTCTCAGTCATGCCCGACTCCTTGACACCACATGAACCGCAGCACGCCAGGCCTCCCTGTCCATCACCAACTCCCAGAGTTCACCTAAACCTATGTCCATCAAGTTGGTGATGCCATCCAACCATCTCATCCTCTGTCATCCCCTTCTCCTGCTCTCAATCTTTCCCAGCATCAGGGTCTTTTCAAATAAGTCATCTCTTTGCATCAGGTGGCCAAAGTATTGGAGTTTCAGCTTCAGTATCAGTCCTTCCAATGAATATTCAGGACTGATCTCCTTTAGGATGGGCTGGTTGGATCGCCTTGCAGTCCAAGGGACTTTCAAGAATCTTCTCCAACACACTTCAAAAGCATCAATTTTTTGGCACTCAGCTTTCTTTATACTCCAACTCTCACATCCATACATGACTACTGGAAAAACCATAGCCTTGACTAGACGGACCTTTGTTGACAAATTAATGTCTCTGCTTTTTAATATGTTGTCTGGGTCGGTCATAACTTTCCTTCCAAGGAGTAAGCATCTGTTAATTTAATGGCTGCAAATCACTATCTGCAGTTATTTTGGAGCCCCCAAAAGAGAGTCAGCCACTGTTTCCAATGTTTCCCCATCTATTTGACATGAAGTGATGGGACCAGATGCCATGATCTTCATTTTCTGAATGCTGAGCTTTAAGCCAACTTTTTCACTCCTCTTTCACTTTCATCAAGAGGCTCTTTAGTTTTTCACTTTCTGCCATAAGAGTGGTGTCATCTGTATATCTAAGGTTATTGATATTTCTCCCAGAAATCTTGATTCCAGCTGGTGATTCTTCCAGCCTAGTGTTTCTCATGATGTACTCTGCATAGAAGTTAAATAAGCAGGGTGACAGTATACAGCCTTGACGTACTCCTTTTCCTATTTGGAACCAGTCTGTTGTTCCATGTCCACTTCTAACTGTTGTTTCCTCACCTGCATACAGGTTTCTCAAGAGGCAGGTCAAGAGATCTGGTATTCCCATCTCTTTCAGAATTTTCCACAGTTTATTGTGATCCACACGGTCAAAGGCTTTGGCATAGTCAATAAACAGAAATAGATGTTTTTCTAGAACTCTCTTGCTTTTTCAATGATTCAACAGATGTTGGCAATTTGATCTCTGGTTCCTCTGCCTTTTCTAAAACCAGCGTGAACATCTGGAAGTTTACAGTTCACGTACTGCTGAAGCCTGGCTTGGAGAATTTTGAGCATTACTTTACTTGCATGAGAATCAACAGACTTTGAGTGGGGAAAAAAATGACATGAAAATGAAAGACCAAAACAAAGAAAGAAGGACATGACCCCAGAGTAAACAGAGAAATCAATAGAGAAAAAAGGAGTTTAAAATATTATAACCAGTAATCTAAGAAATACTCAAAGAATATGATATCCATAATCATAAGTCACTGTGAAAAAATAACAATAAAATAAAGCAGAAAGAACTCTTGAGAAATTACAAAATAAAATTAACAAAATAAATTTTTCAATAGTCGAGAGATAAAATTTTTAAAACCTCACCAAGACTGGAAAGAAATGAAAAATACAAGATCAAATATAAAGACATACTAAACCAAAAATATCAGTAGTTCTACCCAAGTAATAGGATTCCCCAAAACATATTACAGAGAACATAGGAAATAAAAAATGACCAAATAAATAATGGATAGGAATTCCTCAAACCCAATCTTCAAGATAAAAATCCTAGCAGAGAGAATAAAGATCCACTCTAGGTCTGTCACTGTGAAGTTTGAAAATGCAAGCAATAAAAAGTCTAAAAACATGATTAAATAGGTACAAAGACAATGTTATTAATAATTAGCCATTTGAATTTGAATACTTGCTTAAAGTCTTAAAGGTTAAGAGAGAGTTAGTAAGAGACCACAGTTCTTCATTTCTGATACCTGTTTTCTTTCCTCTGTATCATGATGCATGTTTAAGGTGTTTGGCAACTTTATGAATAGAATTAGAAAATTATTTCCTTTACCCTAACTTTCCCATTCACCCTCTAACACTTATCCCCCAGAATAATTCTTTCTGGTTCACACTTTCAATTGTTTACTGGATATCTTATTATGGATGACTCTGTGCAAACCATTGGGAACCAGTATATATATATAGTGTATAGTGACCAGTGTGTTAGAATTTTTAATAATTGGTCCAATGCTTTTAGCTTTTTCCTACTACAAATTCATCCTTCAAATGGCACCAGGGACATTTTCTAAGCTACAAACCTGGTTCATGTACTCAGCTCTATAAAATACTTCAGAGAGAACACCAAAATTATGAGTGTCATTCAACTGCATATAATATCCCATCTCCTTAATCTTCTAAAATGTTCACTGATTTATGCTTTTATTTATTCCTTTAATTAATAATTAGAGTACCTGCCATGTGCAGGGTACTATTCTAGATGCTGTGATATGCAGTACAGCATGAATAAATCTAAAAATAATTCTGATAAATAAAGCCAGATGAAATGTATATACTCTATTATCCCATTTTATAAAATACTAGGAAATGCAAACATAAATAACAGATGGGTGGCTTTCTGAGGGTGGGAGCAGAGCAAGAAAGAGAGGGAGAAGAAGACCATAGGGACACAGAGAAATTTTGAGGGAGATGAATAAGTTTATTATCTTGATTATTATGGCAAAAGTTTCATGACTATATATATATATATATATATGTATGTCAAAAATTGTAACAGTATACATATTACTTACTCGTAGTCACTGTATGTCAGTTATACCTCAGTGAAGCTGTTAAACCCACAGATATAAAACACAGTTGTAAACACTTGGTCTTGGACTGAATTGTCTCCCCAGATTTCATATGTTCAAGCTCTAACCCCTGATACCAAAAAAAAAAAAAAAAAAAGTGATCATATCTGGAGAGAGAGTCTTTAGAGAGGTGATTAAACTGTGATGAGGCTATTAGGGTTGGGTCTAATCCAATATGACAGGATCTTCATAGGAAGAGGAAATTAGGATAGAGACATGCTTATATACAGAGAAAAGGCACAGGAAAAAGACAGCCATTACAAGCTAAAAGAGAACTAAATACTGCCAATATTTTGATCTCAGACTTCTAGCCTCCAGTGCTGCAAGAAAATGAATTTTTGTTCCTTAAGCACCCAGTCCATGGTGATATGTTATGCAAGTCCTAGCAAACAAATATACCTGGTAAAAGATTCCACAATTTATATATATACCTCATGCTCTCTGTGTGGCTACATCATGAGTGATTTATTTCCTATCTAAATGATTTCCTTTGTGCCTTTTTTTTGGCAATATATATGTGCTTCTGTGATAATTATAAAAATAGTCATAAAATGTTATATGAAACCATCCACAGGATTCAATCTGAAAATTCTAATGACAAAAAAGCCACAGTGGAAAATGTCCCATTTTCTTATTCTAAAATAAGTGTGTTTCTAGTGTAGGAGAAAACATAGCAATTTAAAAAAAGACAACTGAAAGAAAATTGGTAAGTATACTTTTAAAATCTTTCTATAAATATTCAAGAGGAAGCCTGCCGATTCTAAATTGCTGATACTGCTGTTTCAAAGATGTCTGCAACATACACAGGAAAGACTCAGTGGAACTATAAACGAGCTGTTCATTAAAAATACCTATGTAAATTACAAGACAAAAGGTAATATTCAATATCAAACGCTTCCATTTTTTAGAAAGCGTCACAAAATGAGTTTTAAGTTGGCAGTGATTACCAGCAATGTTTTGGTTAGGAGCTTCACAAGGCTTTCTTTTATTCTTAATTACTTCTGTAACTACCAACACTTACTCAATTAGATATGTTAATAGTCCCTGGATTTCTGTACACCTGTTTCTTCCAGCTGTCTGCAAGGCTGGCTCCCCAACATCTGTATGGAATTGGTAGTTCTATTTTCTACTACTAAAATCACAGGAAAAGAAGTCCTAGGGTTTAGGGGAAACACTGAAACTGCCTGCCTTGGTCATGCAAGACAGTAGCCACTTGCATGAGCTATCTTACAACCGGAGATCACAGTAAGGAAAGCACTACTAACAAGCTACCACCAACTGGGAAGAACTTCGGTAAGGTCAAAAGGAGAGAGGAGATGGCAGTCTATATCTGTGACCAACCTCCCAGAACTCTCGCAGGAACCACCTTGGCTGAGCGATGGATGGACCACCAGGAAGGACCCTGAGTCAGAATGATTGGCTACAGGCAACTCAGAAACTATTCCCATCTCCATAAATATGAAGATGGGAATGGAAATCTCCCAAGATTGCAAGTTACATGGGAGAGCAGTTGTCCTGGGTTCCCTCACTCTCCTGCTATCCACCAGGGTGCCCCTTCCCAATAAAATCTCTTGCTTTGTCAGCTTGTCAGCATGTGTGTCTCCTCCAACAACTCATTTCCAATTGTTAGACAAGAGCCCGCCTTGGGCTCTGCAAAGGGTCCCTCTTCCTGCAGCATGAGGATCAGTATGGGGTTAAAGGGCTTAAAAGAAAGACAAAGGTAGTCAAGCATAAATATGCTTGCAGTTACATCAGTATGATGAGAATAAAATCTAGGATGCCTGCAAAAATTACCAGAAGGCTCCTTATGCACCCATAAATATAAAAGGAGGGTCCTTTACTTTATAAGCCCTCTAGTGCTTAGGTT
This sequence comes from Nanger dama, assembly GCA_917880005.1. Classification (NCBI taxonomy): domain Eukaryota; kingdom Metazoa; phylum Chordata; class Mammalia; order Artiodactyla; family Bovidae; genus Nanger; species Nanger dama. Next base: position 18,049,056 of record CAKJTW010000025.1, on the reverse strand, counting down.
ATATTTATCACTATATATGTATCTAAGGTCCAGGTTGAAGAATAGTTTTGCTATGACAATTAGAGCAAAAGTTAAATACTTTAAAACAGAGTCATTTATAATAAACTGAAGTATCTACTAAAAATTGCTCTCAAGACTATGCATTCCACCAGATTTTTATTAAATATTTAAAATGCACAGTAATTTAGGAGATAGGTTCTCAGTTCAGTTCGGTTCAGTCACTCAGTCATGTCCGACTGAGTGTTTGCATCAATTTTATCTACAAAGTGTTTGCACACATGGACTGCAGTCTGCCAGCCTTCCCTGTCCATCACCAACTCCTGTAGTTTACTCAAACTCATGTTTATTGAGTCGGTGATGCCATCCATTTCTTTAGAGAAGTAATTAAATGAAAATGAGGTCATCAGGATGGAATCTAATCCAATAGGACTAGTGTCTTTACAAGAAGAGATTAGGAAACACACAAATGTACAGTTGGAAGACCATGTAAAGATACAGTGTGTGTGTGTGTGTGTGTGTGTGTGTGTGTGTGTGTGCATGTGCACGTGTGCTCCATCAGGTCCAATTCTTTGCAATCCCATGGACTGTAGCCTGCCAGATTCCTCTGTTCATAGAACTTTCCAGGCAAGGCTGCTGGAGTGGGGTTGCCATTTCCTGCTCCAGGAGATGTTCCTGAGCCAGAGACCTAACCCACATCTCCAATGGCTCCTGCATTAGCAGGTGGATTCTTTACCACTGCACCAACTGGGAAGCCTGAAAAACCTTCCTAAATTCAGGAAGTACAGCAACAGTGAAAATGCCCCTGATCTCATGGAGCTTAAAAGGAGTAAACATGACTAATAAATCCAGATTGACTAAGTGTTATGAAAATTATACAAGATAAAATTACTGCTTTGCACATGGGAGTGCTATTGAAGTATGGTAGTTAATATCTCTGAAGAGAAAAGATGAAAATGAGATAAAGTCTTTAACTTGTACAACTAAAAAGAAATAAGTATTGTACTCAGTGTCAAAAAGAACACTGGAGAATGGGCGCCATAATATTGAAGTAATTTATAATGAGACGATGTGGGCAAAACAGCACATTATTTTAATGCATGTAAATTAACCCACAATCGTATCTGTAGAATTTTATCTACAAAGTGTTTGCATCAAGATTTTATTATAAGGTTGTTCATTGTACAGTTATTTATAGTAAAACAAATTTGATGAAACTTTAACCCCAACAATAGGATACTCATTAAACTAATAAAATACAGTGCCCTAGCAAAATAGCATATCATGCATCCATTAAAATGATTCTTTACCATTTCTGATGCAAGAGGTCAGATTTTCTCCACTTTCTTCAGATTCTTTAAGATAGTGAGGGGATGCTTAAAAGGCACAAGCCTACAAAATTTAGAGAATAGCAAACAATGAACAGTGGGAGTTAAGTGGAAGAATACTGGTAGATGAAGCATATCTGAGGAAGCCACAGTCTGGAAATCATGTGGTATAAGCATCAGTAAAGGAAGAAGTGATCCACTCAGCAAGTACAAGCAAAAGGAGAGTATGAAAAGAGGAAGGAATAGGGAAAAAAGCTAAAAATGGATGGTAGATGAAGGTCTATGTACAGAAATCTGTGAGATAAGCAGTCCTCCACCCTTGCTTGCCTCTACTGGCTTGAGCTTTATACTCAATACCAAACAACTGTCCAGGAAGGACTAAGGTAACTAAGGGTGAGTATGAGTGTCATAGAAGAAGCATTCCTCATTATATCATTGTATCTGCATGGCCAAGACTAATAGAGTTTTGCCAAGAAAATACACTGGTCAGAGCAAACACCCTCTTCCAACAACACAAGAGAAGACTCGACACATGGACATCACCAGATGGTCAAAACCAAAATCAGATTGATTACATTCTTTGCAGCCAAAGATGGAGAAGTTCTATATAGTCAACAAAAACAAGACCAGGAGCTTACTGTGGCTCAGATCATGAACTCCTTATTACCAAATTCAGACTTAAACTGAAGAAAGTAGGGAAAACTGCTAGACCATTCACGTATGACCTAAATCAAATCCCTTATGATTATACAGTGGAAGTGAGAAATAGATTTAAGGGCCTAGATCTGATAGATACAGTGCTTGATGAACTATGGAATGAGGTTCATGACATGGTACAGGAGACAGGGATCAAGACCATCCCCATGGAAAAGAAATACAAAAAAGCAAAATGGCTGTCTGGGGAGGCCTTACAAATAGCTGTGAAAAGAAGAGAGGCAAAAAGCAAAGGAGAAAAGGAAAGCTATAAGCATCTGAATGCAGAGATCCAAAGAATAGCAAGAAGAGATAAGAAAGCCTCCTTCAGCGATCAATGCAAAAAATAAAGGAAAAGAACAGAATGGGAAAGACTAGACATCTCTTCAAGAAAATTAGAGATACCAAGGGAATATTTTATGCAAACATGGGCTCGATAAAGGACAGAAATGGTATGGACCTAACAGAAGCAGAAGATATTAAGAAGAGGTGTCAAGAATACACAGAAAAACTGTACAAAAGATCTTCACAACCTGGATAATCACAATGATGTGATCACTTATCTAGAGCCAGACATTCTGGAATGTGAAGTCAAGTGGGCCTTAGAGAGCATCACTACAAACAAAGCTAGTGGAGGTGATGGAATTCCAGTGGAGCTATTTCAAATCCTGAAAGATGATGTTGTGAAAGTGCTGCACTCAATATGCTAGCAAATTTGGAAAACTCAGCAGTGGCCACTGGAGGGAAAAGGTCAGTTTTCATTCCAATTCCAAAGAAAGGCAATGCCAAAGAATCCTCAAACTACCGAACAATTGCACTCATCTCACAAGCTAGTAAAGTAATGCTCAAAATTCTCCAAGCCAGGCTTCAGCAATACGTGAACCGTGAACTTCCTGATGTTCAAGCTGGTTTTAGAAAAGGCAGAGAAACCAGAGATCAAATTGCCAACATCCGCTGGATCATGGATAAAACAAGAGAGTTCCAGAAAAACAACTATTTCTGCTTTATTGACTATGCCAAAGCCTTTCATTGTGTGTATCACAATAAACTGTGGAAAATTCTGAAAGAGATGGGAATACCAGACCACCTAACCTGCCTCTTGAGAAATCTGTATGCAGGTCAAGAAGCAACAGTTAGAACTAGACATGGAACAACAGACTGGTTCCAAATAGGAAAAGGAGTACGTCAAAGCTATATATTGTCACCCTGCTTATTTAACTTCTATGCAGAGTACATCATGAGAAACGCTGGACTGGAAGAAACACAAGATGGAATCAAGATTGCTGGGAGAAATATCAATAACCTCAGATATGTAGATGACATCACCCTTATGACAGAAAGTGAAGAGGAACTAAAAAGCCTCTTGATGAAAGTGAAAGAGGAGAGTGAAAAAGTTGGCTTAAAGCTCAGCATTTAGAAAATGAAGATCATGGCATCTGGTCCCATCACTTCATGGCAAATAGATGGGGAAACAGTGGAAAAAGTGTCAGACTTTATTTCTTTGGGCTCCAATATCATTGCAGATGGTGACTGCAGCCATGAAATTAAAAGACATTTTACTCCTTGGAAAAAAAGTTATGACCAACCTAGACAGCATATTCAAAAGCAGAGACATTACTGTGCCAACTAAGGTCCGTCTAGTCAAGGCTATGGTTTTTCCTGTGGTCACGTATGGATGTGAGAGTTGGACTGTGAAGAAGGCTGAGCGCCGAAGAATTGATGCTTTTGAACTGTGGTGTTAGAGAAGACTCTTGAGAGTCCCTCGGACTGCAAAGAGATCCAACCAGTCCATTCTGAAGGAGATCAGCCCTGGGATTTCTTTGGAAGGAATGATGCTAAAGCTGAAACTCCAGTACTTTGGCCACCTCATGCAAAGAGTTGATTCATTGGAAAAGACTTTGATGCTGGGAGGGAGAAGGGGATGACAGAGGATGAGATGGCTGGATGGCATCACTGACTCGATGGACGTGAATCTGAGTGTACTCCGGGAGTTGGTGATGGACAGGGAGGCCTGGCATACTGTGATTCACGGGGTCGCAAAGAGTCGGACACCACTGAGCAACTGAATTTATCTGAACCTATTAACTAGTTTCTGTTCCTTACCCTAAAGAAAGTCTACTGTTATTAAACCTTAACTAGTACCATAGATCATGCCATCAGACTTAATATCAACCAATTTTAAATGTGAGCAAATGAGACATTTGAGAAAAGGCTGCAGCATGCAAGAGAAATACCAAAACTTTGAAACAAACAAACAACAGGTGAAAGTAACCTTTGGCAAAAAGTAAAATAAGAAAATGGCAAAGAAAGACCTTTGAATCAGAGTCCTCAATGACATTTAAGAAAATATTCTTAAGAAAGCATGAAAATATTAAATGTTTTGTATCCAGCCCAAGAACTAGAAGTCCAGACCAAATAAACAAGAGATGGGGCCAAGGCATATCAATGCCAAATTGGGAATTACTTGTAAGGTAATTCCCATGTGCAGACAGGCTGAATACTCCTGCATTAAATATTGCAATTGAAGAGACAAGAGCAGCAAAGCAACTTTCCCTCTGGGACCCAAATGGGAAATGGAGAATCATCACCTATTCCATCACTGACCATTAAGAAATGAGGCTTCAACAATTCTTACCTCCATGTGAGTTAGATTCCTTATAAAATAGATCAGTCTACGGCTCAGACAGTAAAGAATCTGTCTGAATGTGGGAGATCCCAGTTTGATCCCTAGATCAGGAAGAGTCCCTGGAGAAGGGAATGGCAACCTACTCCAGTATACTTGCCTGGAGAATTCCATGCAATGAAGAGCCTGTCGGGCTACAGTTCATGGGATTGCAAAGAGTCAGACACCACTGAGCAACTTAAAAAAGGGTGGGGGTAACTCTACACCCAGAAGATGAGATGAGCAGATGAAGAAAAAGAAAATCACATTTATGGAACTTCTGCAATCCAGAGAAATGTATGTCAGAACAGGGAGCTTCTAGCAAAAGAACATTAAAAACACTTAGATTTGATTATGACACAAAATAAAAGTATTTTCATCAACTAAAACTATTGTTAATGTTACAATTTAATACAGTAGTTAAAGGTAATGTTAAGGGTTGAAATATGTGTCCTTGAATATAAAATAGAAGAAGTGTCTCACAAAGAGATGGATATCATGTGCTTAGAGACTTGGATGATGATGTGGTTGAACTGTATCCCCCAGAAAGACATATTCAAGTCCTGACCTCATGCCTGTGAATGTGATCTTATTTAGAAATAAAGTCTTTACAGATGTCATCAAAACAAGGTGAGGTCATACCAGATTGTAATGAACTGTAAGTTCAATGACTGGTGTCTTTGTAGTGAGTGAAAGATTTGAAAATATGCAGGAGACATGAGGAAGAAGGCCAAATGAACATGGAAAAAAATCGGAGTCATGCTGCCACAGGGCAAAACAGCATCAAGGATTGCCGGCAACCAGCATAAGCTAGGAGCAAAGAAAGATTCTCCTCTAGAGACTGAAGAAAGAGTATGGCCTTATTGACATCTTGATTTTAGACCTGTAGTCTCCACAACTGTTAGAGAATACATTTCTGTAGTTTTAAGGCACATTTTGTTGTTTAGTCACTAAGCTGTACTCAACTCTTTTGTGACCCCCATGGACTGTAGCCCACCAGGCTTCTCTGTCCATGGGATTTTTTAGACAAAAACACTGGAGTGGGTTGCCATTTCCTTCTCCAGGCGATCTTCCAAACCTAGGAATCAAAGCTGTGTCTCCTGCATTGGCAGGCAGATTCTTTATGGCTGAGCCACAGGGAAACCATTTAAGCCACATGACTTGCAGCAATTTGTTACAGTAGCCCTTGGAAACTAATACAAATGATCAATTCATAGGATTTAACATACAAATGGAAAAAAATATTTAAACGACTAACAGAATTTTATTTCCCTGAGTTTAAGAAATTTTGAGGCTTCAAAATGAAAAAGGTCATTGAATTCTGGTACTGACTATGAAAATGAGCCCCCAAGTATAGATATCCTAGCAAAGAACTCCAGTCACCAAAGGTCAATCTCTGTCCTCTGCAGCAGGAAGGAGAAACTTCTAACAAAGAGAAAAAGCATAGGAATTATCATCTAAAATTCTAGAAGTTCGAATTTGGTAGACTAATGTCTACAGACTTTAAAAGGCTATAAGAATTTTATACCGAGTAAGATAGAGTGTCTACAAAAATTTTTTTGCTTGTTTTTTCCCACCCTTGAGAGGTACAAAGGTGGTAACTTTTTAATTGCTTTTACATTCACTAAAAACTCTGATGTAGAAATTTCTATTTTCCTTCAAAACGTTGTTCTCCTCTTTTCTAACATTTTTCATGACAGACCATCTTAAGTTTATTTCCCCTTTTAGGTAATGTGTTTCTGTCCTTCCAGGCTTATATGATCCTTTTTAGTATTTAAAATACAATAATCTTATCTGAAGAGATTCAGTGTTGGTTGTTTTTCATTAAGTTTGTGCAAGCTCAGGGAGTTGGTAATAGACAGAGAAACCTGGTGTGCTGCAGTCCATGGGGTTGCAAAGAGTCTGACATGACTGAGCGACTGCACTGAACTGAACTGACACATGGAGAAACCTACAGATAAGCAGATTACAATCTACCTTCAACTCAATATTTTATATTTAATTTCTATTCTGTTCTATTATTTCATTTCTCCTGGCCTATACTATTCCCTTCTCTAGGGGCACAAATTATAGGTATGTTGACTCATCATTATCTTACTGGTCCCTGTAATCTTCTTTATTACATATAACTTTTATAAAAATCTTACAGCTTTTCTTTGGCGTTCTAGATAATTTTCTCAACTGTCTTAATGATCCATATAGTGACAATTTTCTTCTTTATTAGTTGAAATGCTTTAATAACTTTACTTTTATTAAATTTACTTTTTTGTTCCTTAATAAAAACCCTTGCAGCTCATTGTTAAAAATAATATTCACATTCATTTCAGACGCCATGTTTTCCTTAATATCAGTTCAAAATATGTAGTACCCAAAATTTAATTTTGTTTCTCTAGATAAGTCTTCAAATATATCTTTCTTGTTGAAATTTTTCACACCATTGTTTCAAACTGTATTACCATACCTTGGTAACCAGTGATAACTGCATTTGTTACCAAGGTAAGAGGGTAGTAGGTTGAGTATAATAGATTAATTGAGGGCAGGAGACCTTCTATTAGATCTGATTTTTCTTAAATTTTTTCCAGACATCTTAAAAAGTATGCTACTGGAAAGTAAGCAGGAGGGTGATGAAAGAGGGTGGTATCACCTTAGTCGTGTTGTGGTTTTAAGAATGTGGGAAGGAAGTTAACACTATAGGAAGTTGCAGCTAAAATATCTTTCCCCAAAAGAATTTTCTCCACATTTGTTGAAATCTGCCATGTGGAGACAAACCCAGCTGGATCTGGAGAAATTCTTTTCCCAACATGAGAGATGCTTGGTTTTCTCCAGCTGGCCATACGGGCAAGAACTTTTATGGTGGAGCGGGGTGGGGTAACGCACAATTATATTTCTACAGGCTGAAACTACATGTTTTCTCTTAATACGTTTGCTGCTAGTGACCTAAAATTGTTAAATGACTCTCAGTTGATATCCCCCTATGCTTCTGATGACCTAGCCTCCTCTCCAGGGTTCCTTGATCTAAATCAGTTCCTTGATCTAAACCAGTGGATATGGCAGCAAACAGACTCTAACAGGGTCCCCAGTGGTCTCCATCACCAGGCATTTTTGCCCCAGTGTAATCCTCTCTTCTTGACTGTGGCAGGATCCATGATTTGCTTCTCATGGACTAAAGTAAAAGGAAAGGATTTCACACGTGATTATTTACATTAAATTGCAAACTTTGTCTTGCTAATAGGCCCTAGCTATTGATACTCTCCCTCACTGCTTTGTTGAATACATTATCATCCGGAGAGACCCATGGGGCAAGGAACTGTGTGGCCTCCCCCAACAGTCAGCAAAAAGATGAGGCCCTCTACCTAACAGCCACAAGGAACTGGGTACCACCACCAACCACATGTGCTTGGAAGTGACCTTTCCCAAGCTGAGCCTCAGATGGACCCCAGGCTCAGACAAAACCTTGACTGATGCTTGTGAGAGACTCTGAGGCAGAAGACCCAGCTGCACCATGTTCAGATTCCTGGCTCATGGGATGCAGCTTATTTTAAACCACTGCAGTTCTGTTTTTTGTTTTTTTTTACAAAAATAGATAAATACTACAGTGAGTTTCTTTCTCAAGTTAGAACATTGCTACTGGAAAACCACTTTTCAGAGAAAAACATGTATTTTTCACTGAGCCACCTTTGTCTCGGAATATAACAGACCTTTATCAGAAGAGAGAACTCCAAAATTTTTTTCCATAGCCTATTTATACCTCCAGTACCTGGACCCTCCCAATTATAAGATATTGGTAGAATTTTCCCGAACTTTTCCTCTGGCATTCCCCAACAATCAACTCATAGAAGCTGCTTTTAAAACCTCTGGTTCCCTAGAAACAGAATCTTAGGAAGAGATTGTGGAAGTGTTTCATTGAGTGATCTTAGCAGGGAGGAAGTAAAGCAGGAGAGGCCAGAGTTAAAGCTTAGTGAAGTATGATCTCTCAGCTGGAGTCTAACTTTAATCCTGGTCCCTTTGGAATCTTTGGAGCAAAAACTGCAGCTCTAGACTTCCCTAGTAGTCCAGTTGTTAAGACTCCAGGCTTCCAGTGCAGGGAGCATGGGTTCAATCCCTGGGCGGGGAACTAAGATCCTGCATGCTGTGGGGTTTGGACAAAAAAGTGTACAAAAATTTTAAAAGGATAAAAGAAAACTGCAGCTCAGAATTGATTCCAGTTTTAGGTAAGGGGCCTAGTCTCTTCTGCCCCATGCCAACTAGTCATTGGTCACTGGCTCTCGTGGAGGGGTCTGGGAAGATGTGGATGAAGAGGGATGCTATAGTCCTTAGCAGCCAACCCTCATAGCACCCAGGAGAAGCTGCACCTGTTCAGTAAAGGGCAGGGCCCCAGCAGCATCCACCAACATGGTAAGTTGTGTTTTGCTTCCTAGTGTCATCTTTGAAAGTATTATAAACAATATTGTAGTTGAAAATACCTCTAGTTTCTGTTGATCATTTCATTTAGTTTATGTGTGAGAGTTTACAAATGTGTTTATTTACCCCATTATCTTTCCCAAAAGTTTCACAGTTTATGAAAGTGGGGTAAACCCATGAGGTTATTTATGCACTCTATGTTGGCCAATTGTGAATTAGGAAAATCCACAGCATCCATTCAGGACCTATCACTCATTTCCTATCCCACTCCACCCCACAACAAGCAGCCTGTCAAACACGGTTTCTGAGTTAGAGATTTAAGCTTCTGCTTCAGAATGAAAAACTATTACTGTCTAACACAGACTGTGGGTTTGCTGGCCCTGTTCCCAAATGAGTTGGGGAAACAGTGTCTGAAAAACAAACCTTAGAGCTTGGGCTATCCTCTCATAGTGCCACCGGGGTGGCTGGCAAGGTTTCTCCTATCACAGCTGGTATTATCCTGTGTTACTCAACCAGAGGAAAATTACTTCCTAATGGACCCTTAAGCCCTCTGTTCAATTTTCCCTTAAGGTATGACAAGTGCAATCCCAAGGACTCATGCTAAGCAACCCCTTTTCAAAAATTATGGTCTGTGCTCATTTGAGAGTCAGAAATTTTCAATTATATAGCCTCCCAGGATACATTTTAGGGAAAAACAAAACAACTGTTTTTCCTCACTTGTTAAACACTAACCATTTTATTCCTAGCTCCATTACTTTTTCTCACTTTACCCCTTTTATGCAAATAGGCAGCCCATTTCAGTCTTCCCTGAAATAAAATGAAGGCTCTGTGTATGCGAAATTGGTGATTTTGGACTTTGCTTTAAAATTATCTTTGAGAACAACCTGAATTTTTTCAACACTTAAAAGTTTCAAAAGTGCCTTCACATCCATTGCATCATTTAATTCTCACCACAAGCCTGCAAAGTAGACAGGTGTTATAACCCCCAATTTACAGACTAGAATTCAGAGATCACCTAACTTCTTAAAATCGCATTGCTGAAAGCAAACAGAACTGAGACAAGAACCAGATTTTCTCTGACTTTAGTCCGATGCTGTTTCTCCTCTTCCATGCTGCCTTTTAACTGTCAGCAATACACATTCTCAATTCCTTTCTTGATCCCCGGGATGTTTGCTTTATGATTACTATTTTTTTCACTCAGGATCCCATGAGCACACAGCAGGACTTAGCAACGCCCCATTTAGTGTCATTCAATGTTAGCACTATCTTCATGTATTTCCACATTCTCCATTAAGGACCCTGCCTTAATTATCTAATCTGGACATGTTATTTTACCAGTGTGACTCCAAGACATGCTGGTGAGTCCCAAAACGAGCATATGAATGTGGTTTATTTGGATTTTATTGTATCATCCTTATGCTTTATTTTCATTGCATTTTGAGAGAATCTTTAGCATGTGTAGTAGCACTTAAAGAAGATATAACACTGCAGAATAAGAGTTCTCTGTCTATCCCCTGCACAACCACAAGAGGACCCTTCCAAACCAAAAAGCTGTGAATCTTATCTGTGAGTTCTGTTGTAAATTTTGATCTGAAGGCATGTTTAATAGCTTTTCAGTGGTTATTTTAAAGGGAGTATTTACTCGAAATGATGTCGGCTTATATTATTTCTTTGCCAAATTGCTCCCAGCAACTTGCAAATCTGCTTCTACCTCTCCATCAGTATCCTCTACAGAAAGGAGACATTTTCTGCTGTGTACTGCATGAAGTATTTGATTTTCCTTGATGATCTTTAAAGTTCAACCAGAAGGACAATGAGCACATCCACTCATTCTCAACCTTTTCACCACTAAGGATACTTTTATTATTTGGCTCCTCGATATGAAATATATTATTCATATCAAGTGTGCCAAACCTCACATTTATCAAGAAAGTCTTTATTTCCCCATTTTTAATACCAACAAACATATATAATAACAAACATACGGAGCATGTTTGTTATTATGCCGGGTGCTATTCTAACAGTTTGCATAATTAACTTCTCTAAATCTTTGACATCATAGGAGGTAAGTACTATTATCTTCTTTACACATGCAAGGCACTGAAGAGTGAAGCAACCAGCATTAGTTACTATCTGAAATTTAGTACTGGCAGCTAGGCTCCAGAGTCAATGTTCTTAACCTCTATATGTGTTGTTTCCTATTTGTAATATTGGGTTATCAAGAAGTTCATTCAGGTTTTCCATACAACACAATGGAAAAACTTGAACACTTCTTGGTCAACCCACTATGTATCCGGTTAGTGCAAGTCAGTGGAAACATGTAACCCTTCTAATTTCAGAAATGCAGAACCAGTAAAGGCATGAGTTCCTCCAATGGGCAGACATCCCAGGTGGAAAGACCACTCTCTTGGAGTCAGCAGACTAAAATCCAAGCTTCCACTTCTCCCTCTGTCAGCTTTATACCCCTGAATACACTTTTAACTTCCCAAGTAGTCAGTTCTTAGTGTGAAAATGAGAATACTACCATTTATCCTGTCTATCTCATTCATTAGTTTTTTGGTTTTTTTTTTTAAGTCTTTCATAGCACAGCTTCATATGTGCCAGACACTGCTGCTAGATCTGGGGTGAAAGATGAATGGGGGTGAAATCATCTTCCTGAACGAATTCAGAGACTAGAGTAGAGGAAGAGGAACAGAACTACACTGACATGCAATGTAACACGCTTATGCTGTAGGAGCTATTGAATAAGAGGGGGATGGAGAGGAAGAGCTGTGCTACATTCCTCCAGAAATGTAACAGAGGGGGCAGGAGCGGGAGGCAGTGTCAGGAAAACATCATAGGAAAGACAGTCCCTAATATGAGTCTTGAAATATCAGGAATAGTTCACAGGCACACAGTGATGGGGAAACAAGACATGTGAAAGCATGAAGATACAAAGACAACATACACCCTAATTCCAAATACTTATAAAAACGCAGAACACACTGCTCCTGGGCGGTTAGTAGGGGGACTCATATAGAGAGCTGGAAAGATAGAGTTTGGGTGACAGAATAAAGCATTTTATAAATTCCAAAGCATGCTATAAATAGACAACAGTATTTAGGATGGTCATCACTAAGGACACCAGTCAGTACTGATGGTTCAATGTGTTCCTGAATTGCAGACAATCAGTACAGGCACCACTCTGGACAAACCTAGAATACAGGAGCCCCTTAAACTTTATAGAAGCTCTGGAATTTCCCTGGTGGTTCAGTGATTATGAATCCACTTTGCAATGCAGAGTACATAGGTTTGATCCCTAGTCGGGGAACTAAGATCTTGCATGCTATGGAGCAACTAAGCCTGTGAGCAACAATTACTGAGCCCATGTGCTGCAACTATAGAGTACATATGCCACAAGGAAAGACCCCACATGACACAACTAAGATTGGATGCAGCCAAATCAAGAAATATTTTTTAAAAAATTAATGGAAGCTCTGAAAAGTTATTCCTGAGCACTGCTCCAAAATCAGGTGAGATGCTGAAACTATGACTTCTTTACCCTCCTTAGTCAGAATTTCAAATGATACACTCTACCTCTTCATGAGATGCTTTGCATCAGGAAAAGTCAAACCTGTGTTTCTGACAGAACTTACAGAAAACCAAGAGGCCTAAAGGCTGCAAAACAAAGAATGTTCAGCCATACCCCTTTTTGCAGAGGCATGAGGGCCTGAGATGGAAAGCCTGGGTTATTTAGATAATTGCTTCAATTTTCTATCTCACTTTGCTTTGGTAAATGAGTAAGGAAATGAGGAGAATAATTTAATTCAGGTCTCCTGAAAACATATTTATTCTTCTTTCCCTCATTCACTCTCCATTTTACTTTTGGAGAATTTCAGTAAAAAAATAAAAATATGCATTGTCTGGGGAAATCACACTGGCATAATAAGTCGATGAAATTTTCAATGGGGCACAGGTGGGAAGAAGACAGCTGTTTCCTATTTAGGCAAATGTGCATGTTTTTTAAAAAGGAAATTGTGTATAAATGGACCAAAATAACAGCTTTCCTGAATAATTGAGATAACTGACACCAGTCTCCTTTTTACTTTGTTCCTGTAAGCAAAAGTTTCATGGTCTTTAAAGATGCTACTATATTTCCTTTGCCTTTACTTTCTCAGTGCACGAGGAGGATATTCTTAACTGTACCTACACAAAACTCACATGGAATTGACCATTTCTCTTACAAGCAAAATCTTAAAAAAATGATACAGCTCTAGATTGTTTTGTTGCGTGTGTATTCTATGCTACCTCATGTAAGATAGCAAAGCCAAAACAACATTCATGGAGAAGAGAATACATGTAAGGCACCACATCAGGCTTTGGATGGCAAAAGAGAAGTCTAACATCACCATACCAACTTTGAATTAAATTGGGGATAAATGTATAACAAGTTTGCAAAACTCATGCTTCAACTGGGATGTGGAGAAATATGTAATCTTTAAAGTAATTTGATGTTTACCTAAAGCCCTGATATGATCAGTGAAAATAATAATGATAACAACTTTTATTCCTATCAAACTTAAACTTTCATCTGAGCCAATATTACAAATAGACTTTATTTTCTAAGTAGTAGTTGCCACTTCTCAGTTTGTCCTTCTATGACAGTATCAAATATACAGGGAAGAGGTGTGCTATGACAAGACTGTCAAGGGTGGGGAGAGGTGGCAGATGCGACCCCTGACCTCATATCCATCCTTAGACTTGCACTGACTCTCATTTTCTGAGAGGGGCTTACCTTCTTGCATTTTCAGCTCCTGAAAATCTATTGATCTGGATTTCCTCAATTTGGTCAGGACCCGTACTAATCCCTGAAAGATTCAGCCTCATAGCACCTCATCTACGCAACCAGCCCTGCAGTCCATGCTGGCCTTCACTCCAGTGTCTCTCCCCGCTGCCTCACAAGCCCTGTAGCAGGCCCATCAGCCCTCAGCTTAGAACTACTATCACACAGGAAGCCCAGAAGGCTTCCCTGTCCCCCATACACTCGCCCACCTCCCACCTGACAGCGCTGTGACCGTCATCCTATGTTACTCTCCCCTATCTGAAAAGAACACTTCCCAGACAGTGAGCCTAGCCTGAAAAGAGGAAATTACAATTCATCTTTTGGACTTCTCTGATGATCCAGTGGTTAGGAATCAATCTGCCAAGGCAGGGAACATGGGTTCAATCTCTGGTCCGGGAGGAATCCTTATGCCGTGGGACAACTAAGACCCATATGCCACAACTACTGAGCCTGCAACTACCCACATGCTCTAGAGCCTGTGGGCTGCAACCACTGAGCCCACACACCCTAAAACCTGTGCTACACAATGAGAGAAGCGACTGCATAAGAAACCAGCACACCACAACCGGAGAGCAGCCCCCGTTGCCGCAAATAGGGAAAGTGCATGCGCAGCAACAAAGACACTGCTGGGCTGCTGCTGAGGTGCTTGAGTCGTGTCCAACTCTGTACAACCCCATAGACGGCAGCCCATCAGGGCACCCATCCCTGGGACTCTCCAGGCAAGAACACTGGAGTGGGTTGCCATTTCCTTCTCCAATGCATGAGAGTGAAAAGTGACAGTGAAGTTGCTCAGTCGTGTCCGACTCCTAGCAACCCCATGGACTGCAGCCTACCAGGCTCCTCCGTCCATGGGATTTGCCAGGCGGGAGTACTGGAGTGGAGTGCCATTGAACAAAGACACAAAGCAGCCAAAAATAAAATAATTTCTTTTAAAAAAGAATTCATCTCTCTCCCAGTATCCAGGTATTAAACATTTTAGAAAGATTCTAAATAGTAACTAAAGAGTATTCTGTTACGATCAGTTACAACAGAAAAATATTCCAGGAGTCAGGTAATCCTGAGTCTCCAGGGTGTTCTTTCCTCCCTTCCAAGAGCAAGAGGTCATGGCCTCTATTCATTGAATTCACTCAAATCATACATGATGGGCACTGGTCTAGGCTGAGCATCTCAGAGATGAAACAGAGTCAGACAAACGGAATGTTGCCTCTCTACTAGAGAAGACAGAGAAATAGAGGCAATCCCAGCAGGCAGAAAGCTGCTGTGATGGAGGAAGCACAAAGCACTGGGGAGCCCAGATGGGGACACCCAGCCAAACAGCAGAGGCCAGGGAAAGCTTCCTGGTGAACTCCTGCCCAAGCTGAGTTCTGAAAAAGAAACGGGAGCTGTCTAGGAAATGACAGCAAGAACATGTCACGAGAGGAAGCAGCACTGCAGAAAGACGGAGCTGTGAGAGAGTGCGGCTCATTAGCGGCGCTGCCGAGCGGCTTGGTACAGCTACCCTGCACATATTACACATTCATTTTCCTTTCCTCTCTTGAGAGGCTTTGATTTCCCACAGCTATGAACAAAGCCTTCAATGCAAAGCAGAAATGAACAGGGTCATAGGAAATGAAAAACTTGTAGATGGATACCTTTGGAGATGAAAGCAGAAACATTTTCTAATATCCCTTTAAAGAATATGATTTTGCTTCTAAAGATTTCAGGCTGCCTATTGGTGTCAAATAGCAGAATAATTGGCTATTGTTGTTGGTTTATTTTTTTTCTATATAAAAGAATTTCTTTTAATATTCCCTACCAATTACAGAGCATTCAGAAGGTAAATCACCGAGGAAATTTCAAGAATTCATAAATGCCATAGAAACAAAGCAGTTCGCCTACAGAATGCACTGTTTAAGCTATAGAATAACTGGAAAAGAATAGCATTGACTATTTTTTGCTATGGTAGACTATCTTTGTTCCTACCTTTATGCAAATGAAGATTCTTTAAATGAGCGCATCCTACATTTATTTAGGCCAGGCAGAAATAAATAATGTAAATTGCAGAGAATGATACTAGCATGGACGAGGGTCCCAGCATATCACAAAAACAAAAGAAAAATACTGAGGGGATAACAAAGCAGTCCATGCTGAGCATATTTCTAAGGTAGAATTCCTAGGAAGTTGTGCTAATTGGAATCATTTTCCTTGGAATGGATGAAGTTATCTCTAAATTTAGAAATAGAGATGTGTAGTAGCTCACTAAAACTACAAAGATTATCTATCTATTCACTACAGTTGAGAGAAAATATTTAGAAAAAAGATGAACAAATGCATGCAAAAATGTTAAGTGTCATTTTAATTACTTAAGGCAATTCCACCTACTAGAATAGCACATAAAAAGATTTAATTTGAAATTGATCTTTCCCTGCCTGCTAAAACAAAATATCAATTTTTTTTATTTTCTCCACAACTGTTTATTTTTGAGGATCATTATTATTTTTTAATATAAATTTATTTATTTTAGTTGGAGGTTAATTACTTGACAATATTGTATTGGTTTTGCCATACATCAACATGAATCCGCCACAGGTATACACATGTTTCCCATTCTGAACGCCCCTCCCTCCTCCCTCCCCATACCATCCCTCTGGGTCATCCCAGTGCACCAGCCCGAAGCATCCAGTATCATGCATCAAACCTGGTCAATAATTTAAAAAATAATATTTATCAAAAAAGAATGTACCTAGATGTCCATCAGCAGATGAATGGATAAGAAAGCTGTGGTACATATACACTATGGAATACTACTCAGCCCTTAAAAAGAATAAATTTGACTCAGTTCTAATGAGATGGATGAAATTGGAACCAATTATACAGAGTGAAGTAAGCCAGAAAGAAAAACACCAATACAGTATACTGACACATATATATGGAATTTAGAAGACAGTAATGATGACCCTGTATGTGAGACAACCAAGAGACACAGAGGTATAGAGTGGACTTTTGGACTCTGAGGGAGAGGGAAAGGGTGGGATGGTTTGGGGAGAATGGCAATGAAACATGTATATTTTCTTATAAGAAACGAAGCGCCAATCTATGTTCAATGTAGGATGCAGGATGCATGGGGCTGATGCACAGGATGATTCAAGTAGAGGATGTGGGGTGGGAGGGTGGGAGGGGGCTTCGGCATTGGGAGATTGTGTTCACCTATGGCTGATTCGTGTCAATGTATGGCAAAACAAATACAGTATTGTAATTTAAAATAAATAAATAAATTTAAAAAAAAAAAGAATGTATCAGCATCCCTACATTTTGGAGAAGAAAAAGCTCTACCCTTTCCCCTCAGCACACTAGTCAACCTCTTTCTTCAAACGAGTAGCTCTAAGTACTACTCATCTTCTTCTTAAGATGTAATTAGCTGAGAGTCGCTTCAGGGAAATCCATGAGACATCCCTTCTAACAGAAATAGTTTGGGATATTGGGGGTAGAGAGGGCATGGAAAACACACTGAATGAGTTTTTATGGAGTTAGAGTCTCTTACTAATGTGATTATTTCAACACCATTACTTCAAAGGTCCCAGTGTACAGTGTGCTCAGTGTTTCTTAAGGATTGCTGGAGCTAGTGTCAAGAGATTAGTTTACAAGAAGGACTTTGAAGTATCTCTTATAAAGCTTTATCCTCAAAATAGAGTTAGAGTGGCACAAGGGTTGGAGCCAGGAATGGCAGGTTAATGAAACAGATTGGATATAAAGGGGAGAGGATTCTAAGGTCAGAACGATGCTTGTTCCTAAGACTGTTTTCTGACCCAGACTTGACAGTCAAAATATTAGTTTTGGGGAAAGAGCCAACATTGAAGAGCCGCTATCACTATACTCTCTGAAACACTGAAAGCAAAAGTTAGTGTGCGAAAGACTGTGGCTTCCCAAGTGGCTCAGAGATAAAGAATCCATCTGCCAACGCAGGAGATGCCAAGTGGATCCCTGAGTTGAGGAGATCCCCTGGAGAAGGAAATGGCAACCCACTCCAGTATTTTTGCCTGGGAAATCCCATGCACAGAGAAGCCCTGACAGGCTACAGTCCATGGGGTCACAAAAGAGTTGGACATGACTTAGCTACTAAACAACAAGAGTGTGCTAGCGATTTTGTTTGCTTGAAAGGAAGCTTATACATGCTTCACCTATATTAATAGAGTCAGCATAGCATCAGAACCCAGTGTCCTCACGAGCACCAGGCATACTTTGGATATCTGTAGACTGAAAAGGAGACACGGATGCAGTAGACAACACGTGATATGGTTACATGTTCAGTGACACCTACTCTACTAAGAGCTCTACTGAGAACTTGAAGAGAGACTTGGAATAGGGCTGAAGTTGCTGTCATTATAGAAAGATGGAGAGAAGTGCTATTTTTATGGGGAGATGACTATGCATAGTTTTCCTCCCAAGTTGATGTGAGCTGAGAAATAAGAATCTCACAGCAAGCATCCTTCTACATTCAATCATGTCTCGAGATGAAACTTTACCTGCTACGTGATTCATTCATACTTCATTATCCCTTTGCCTTCTCATGAACTGATCCCCAGAAAACAGGGGAAAAAAATCGAGGACTGAGATTCCAGTTCCTTGTCCATGAAAAAGACATAAGGTCCAGGCATATTCATTTTACTGGGACTTTAGAAATAATAGTATGCTCAAGGGAAGTGATCTCTCTTGGAGCTGTGTGATGGCTCATGAAACCAGAAGTCAGGTTCCTCTTTCTGCTGTGTTGAGCTCTGCCCATCAGGAAGATGACTGGGCAGTACTTTACATGGACTATGTAGAAGACATGCTCTAGAGCAGTGGTACATAACTGTTTTGGCACCAGGGACCTATTCAGTGGAAGACAATTTTTCCATGAATCAGAGGTTGGGGGATGGTTTCTGGATGATTAAGTGCATTACATTTATTATGTACTTTATTTCTAATTGATTGCTGCTGTTCATATGACAGGAACCAGTTTAAGGCCCAGAGTTTGGGAGTCCCTGCTCTATAGGAAGAAAGAGATAGTTGCTGATTCCTCACTGAGACTTGTTTCAACCTTAGTGCCTAGAGCTGAGTTTCTCCTACTTGTATTGACCTCAATTTCCTCACCTTTAGTCCTTCATGTTTTTGTTTGTTTTTTTTTTTCCTTAAGGATATAACAGAATCTGAGGTGATATAACAAAATTTATTGTGTCATTCCTTACTGAGATAGATGGGACATTTTTGCCTTGTAACTGGAGAAATGGAGGAATTTCTCCAGGAAAAAGCACAGAGAGGAGAGTGACAAGGGAAGGGAGGGCATTACCATCTAGCTCGCATGCCTAGGTTTAAGATCCATTATTAGAGAGATGAAGAACCAACAGTCACAGACCTGTCTTCAAGAGGTTTTAGTCAAGAGGGATGGCTGGAATTTTACTCACCCACTCAAATGAGATGTTTGGAGACAGGATAACTGCTCTCAGGGCACTGATGACAGAGTGGGGCCACAGCCATGGAGCAAACAGAGCTGCCTTCCTCAGTTTGCATGGGATTCAGAACAGATCTGACCCCCTGGATATCTTAGGAGCAACTGGAGTGGGTGCCCTTAGCAAGGACATTGAAGTTCTCGGGGCAGCAACATCTTGGGTTCTCTGAGCCAGATGATTCGTGGGTGACAGCTGCAGGGAAGTGAGATCCAGAGCAGGGGAGGACGGCCAGCCTATCTGCTGGGCAGAGGTGACTGCAGCTGACCCACTGCAGGCGCAGAGAAGCCCACATTCCCAAGCTTTCAAAATAACGCCCGTTGGAAAGAAGACTGTGAGCAAGAACCTGGATTTGCTCACTCTTCAGTGTCCCCTGTCAAGTGCTTAGCAAGTGCTCAGCAAATATTTGTTGTGGAATACATTCAGGATGCTTTTAGGGAGGCCGAGTTCCAAAAATTAGTTCAGTGAGTACTTGACTAGCATCCTTTGACTACTAAAATATTTGTAACATAACTTTGCAGACGCAGAGAAGTGGGTTGTATTTATTTTGTGGTCAGATCAATTTGATCTCTGTCACTCTTTGAAAGAGGCTTTTCCCCTTGGGGCAGGGATAGAAGAGAGAGAATTAGGGTGAAGGGTGGGCATGACTTCTGCAGGGGCAAATCCAGTGGGTTGGGGTAGTAATCCTACATTGACATGTGGTAGGATGGTGGTGTTTTCCCCAGACTCTTGGCATCCCACTGATCAGACAGAATGGCTGTAAGCAGCCACAGGACCCTCCCAAATTAAACTCTCCTTTGTGTGATTCTCAAATGCCAAGACATGGTGACTGCAGCAATGCCCAAAGTTTCCTTTGAATCAGAAATTCCTCATACCAGTCTGTACCAAGACTCTCATAATCCCACATCAGGCAGTCTCTTAGCATATGGTGCCTATTTAAAATGTGAATATATTACCTAGGAGGGGTAACATATTAATCCACTACCAGCCATTAACACTACAACATGAATTAGTGTGTCAGTGACTGAGGAGGCCTTGCCTCAGGGAACAGTATATAGGGCAGATTTGTTAATTTTTCCTTGTCTTAGATTATGATTTATTGTACAAATAAAAATTGCAACAGCAATAAAGAAATCTAAAACAAGGACTAAATTCCCCCTTGTGGTCCTACTGCAGTTACACGTTAATTGCTTTATCTGGGTTCCCTTTCAACTTCTATTCAAATTCATAAGGAGCCTCAACTAAAATGTTTTCCATTTTTTCTGAATAATAATAGCTAACATTTATTAAGTGCTTACTGTGTGCCAGGCACTGTCCCAGAAACACTTACACAAATTAAATCCTGTCATTTTAACAAAAGCTTATGAAGCAGGGCTTCCCAGGTGGCTTAGTGGTCAAAAATCTGTCTGCTAATGCAAGAGACGCAAGAGATGTGGATTCAATCCCTGGGTCAGGAATATCCTCTGGAGTGGGAAATAGCAACCCATTTCAGTATTCTTGCCTGGAAAATTCCATGACAGAGGACAGCTGGCAGGCTACAGTCCATGGGGTTGCAAAGAGTCAGACATGACTGAGCGCTATGCACGCATGAAGTAGGTACAGTTTAATTCTCATTTGACACATGGGGGATTGAGATCCAAAAAGTTAAGGAACTTGTCCAAGTCAGTAAATAATTTACTCAAAGCCAAGCATCTGGCTCCAACATCCATGCTTTCAATTCCGGAGCCAGACATCCCGTTTATCAGAAAGGAAGCTGAGGCATCATGAGCTAAATGACTTGTCTAGAGTTGCATACATAACATGTGGCAGAACCAGATGCTTGGGTACAAGCCCACCCTCTTAACTGCGCCATACAGATGATAGGCACTATCCTGGTTGGTACTCACAGCCTCTGTTTAGGGTTGATGTCATTATGCCCAGTTTACAATGTAAAGGTTAAGACAACTAGTTAATTTGCCCAAGTGCAGATCATAAATGAAAAATCCAGGTTATAAATCCAGATTTTCTGTTTCCAAGTTCAGTCCTTGTTTATGTTATTTTTTAACTACCTCTATTGACATTCAAATTTTTCAATACAGTTTAAACAAAACACATGAATTGTCTATTTCCTGTCTTATTCATTTCATGTAATTCAAGGACACTTTCCCTAGTTACTAGATAGTTTCCATAATCGTCACTGTACTGGCAGCTCAATAGGACCCTGCAGTGATAAATCATAATATATGTAAGCACCCTGTTGAATTTTTTTTTCTTTTAGGGACCCTGCAGTGATAAATCATAATACATTTAAACACCCTGTTCAAAATTTTTCTTTTATATTTTTTCTACTATTATAAATAATGTGACAAGAAAGACATCAGTGCAGTATCATATTTCTTTTAAAGTGTTTCTTCTGGAGTAGTAAAGTACAGCTTCTCTCATTTTGCTTGATTTTCCAACAACTGACTGAACCTTACACAGAAAACAGAGCATCATCACCTCCTTGTAGACAGCAATAGCAATAGACACTTTCCCAAGAGCCCCATGTGTGAACAGCCTGGAGTGATCTGAATTTTTCTACTCTGTGTCTGCTTCAGAGGCATTCAGCCAATAGAGTTATATCACCCACTTGCTGGCGGAGCATCCATTGGCCAGAACATGGCCTTCTGTCTTTTGGTGGCAGCTTTCTTATGGCTGCTACATGCAGGACCCAAACCTGAATCTCAGGAATGGTGCTAGGGTTGGGTTCTAAACTGATGCCACCTGAGCTGAGCATACTTTCCAGTATTGCCTAAACCCTGAGCACCTGTCCCAACTGTGCCTGTCTGGTTGGGCTGAAGAGCACAGATGGCCAGTAATTAGTTGGTCATCTCAGTATTGTCATCAAGACAAAGTAAATTCTTATTATTCTTGCCTCATCTATCCTCTAGAATATAAATTTCTTGAGAACAGAAACTATGTCTTTGCTGGGTCTCAGTGTGGGTCCTAAACCCAGATGATGCTCAAATATTAATGATGTTTTCATATACTGGGCAGGATCTAGCCTTATGCTTTATAGTTAGTTAAGTCAAACAACCACTTTCACTAAACTGAAAGATTGATGATTATGGGGAGAGTTTGTGTACTTTGGATTCCATTACAGAAGTAATCTATTTATGCTAATTATCATGCTTAATATTCTCCAACATTTTCAGTGAGTGAAATATTGACTTTTTAAAATAAAAGTCACCTTGAAAAAGTGATGAATAACATATTCAACGTAGAGTTGATAAAAAAGAATCATTTTTAATTAATCTAATCTCACTACATAAATAGATTTGAGGAAATAGGTATTTTGCAAAAGTTTACTATTTTAAATTCTTCTCAGGGTTGTATTTCCAGAAACATTCTGACTTAGAAAGAAAATAAAGTCATCATAATGTCTTCTTTCAAAATAAATTATTGATTTAAAAAACTGGAGTTAAAGTATTGATGCCAGGATAGAGGTAAATATTCACCTATCTCAGCCACAGCTAACAGCTTTCCATTACTAGATGCAAAATATGAGCTTTGCTCTTGAGAAAAACCTGTTTTAGGGCTATCGATGTCACTGCCACTTTGAACATTTTCAATATTTAATTATGAGCTTTAAATTTGTTTATCTTACAGTGTATTCTGTGTAGCAGCTGAATATGAATTGCAACCAGCTGGGAAGTAAGAAATACAAATATACTGTGGCAACCTCTAAATTTAAAAATACACCAATGTTTATAGTCAATAACAAAAGTAAATTGCAAGCTATTAAATATTATTGTTAGATAATTTTCCAAGTTCTATAATTTCCCAAATCTATAGAGCAAAATTAATGAGTATTTGTGTTTTGATCTAAATTTCAAATTCCATTTTATAGAAAATAGAAAAGAGATGGGTCAATTATAGGAATAATTAAATCATTTCTGAGGTTTGTTTCTGAGATATAATTTTCTGGAAGGTTTCTGTCCTTTCCAGCTCTGCAGTAAGTTGGTTTCCTACTGATAAATCCATAGAGCATCAGTTCAGTTCAGTTCAGTTCAGTCGCTCAGTCGTGTCTCCGACTCTGCAAGGCCATGAATCACAGTACGCCAGGCCTCCCTGTCTATCACCAACTCCCGGAGTTTACTCAAACTCATGTCCATCGAGTCAGTGATGCCATCCAGCCATCTCATCCTCTGTTGTTCCCTTCTCCTCCTGCCTCCAATCCCTCCCAGCATGAGGGTCTTTTCCAGTGAGTCAACTCTTCACATCAGGTGGCCAAAGTATTGGAGTTTCAGCTTCAGCATCAGTCCTTCCAATGAATATTCAGGACTGATTTCCTTTAGAATGGACTGGTTGGATCTCCTTGCAGTCCAAGGGACTCTCAAGAGTCTTCTCCAACACCACAGTTCAAAAGCATCAATTCTTCGGTGCTCAGCTTTCTTCACAGTCCAACTCTCACATCCGTACATGACCACTGAAAAAATCATAGCCTTGACTAGACAGACTTTGTTGCCAAAGTAATGTCTCTGCTTTTTAATATGCTATCTAGGTTGGTCATAACTGTCCTTCCAAGGAGTAAGTGTCTTTTAATTTCATGGCTGCAGTCACCACCTTCAGTGATTTTGGAGCCCCCAAAAATAAAGTCTGATACTGTTTCCACTGTTTTCACTGTTTCCCCATTTCCCATGAAGTGATGGGACCAGATGCCATGATCTTAGTTTTCTGAATGTTAAGCTTTAATCCAACTTTTTCACTCTCCTCTTTCACTTTCATCAAGAGGCTCTTCACTTTCTGCCATAAGGTGGTGTCATCTATCACACTCATATCTGAGGTTATTGATATTTCTCCTGGAAATCTTGATTCCAGCTTATGCTTCTTCCAGCCCATGCTTCTTCCAGCCTAGAGCATCAGAGTAGTTGGTTAATGAACAAACTCAATGATTTTCACACTGTTGAGAGAAAATGTACAGTCCCATGTAGGTACATCAGTCCCTACTGTAACAGTGGAGGGAGGCTAAGGATTCACCAATCCTGGCTGTCCCACTACTTTCCACCAGAGCAGCACCATCTTTTTCCATTTTATCTATTGCTTTTCCACCTAAAATTTCTTGGGGAATCATGGGATGAGAGGATCAACTACTAAAGTTATCTCATTTAATGGAGATTATTGTATAGAGTATGTCTAGTCAGTCATTTTTCTCTTTTTAACTTCTTTTGTCATTCTAGATAAAACATAATTTTGGTGCAGATTTAACAGATGACTTAAGTCAATGCACAAAGTGAAAGAGGGGTTAATAGAGGCCAAAAGGAATGCATTTGTATCCTTAAGTAATCTAATATACTGAGGAACAGAGACAAAATTGAAAAGGACTAGGAAAGTAAATCAAGAGGTAGGGAAAAAAAAAAAAAAGAACATGAGAGGTAAGGGAGCTAAAAGTCCAGAGGAGAAATTGTAGAAAATATGCTTTAACTTCAGGCTTTGGTTCAGACATTTAAAGTGGGAGATGTTATTTTTTCAACATGGATTTTGCCTCATCACAGCCAAGATTTTTCATAGATCTTCTTCAACTGGGATTATAAACTGAAAAAAAGAAAAGGCTGGACCAGGAAACATAACTGAGAGGAATGCAAAATGTAATAAACTGAGGCTTCCCAAAAACCAAGGTTTTTCCCTGACTGGTAGAAACTCTGATTTACTCTTTTATCACTTTATCCCTTCAACAAATACTTAAGTTTGCCTTGTTCGAGGCTATTCTAAGTCCAGTAAAATAGGATGGATGACTTTACTGTCTTCATTAGAAAGGGGAAATTTCATAGAGAACAGACTTGTAGATACAGCAAGGGAAGGAGTGAGTGAGACAAACTGAGAGAGTATTGAAACATATACCTGACTATATGTAAAAGAGGCAGCTAGTGGGAAGTTGCTGTATAACACAGGGAGCTCAACCCAGTGCTCTGTGACAACCTAGAGGGGTGGGGATTGAGAGGGAGGTTCAAGATGGAGGGGACATATGTATACTTATGGCTGATTCAAAACGTCGTGCGGCAGAAACCAACACAACATTGTAAAAGCAATTGTCCTCCAATTTAAAAAGAAGGAGGGGGAATTGCCTAGTTGGAAACTTTTCAACCCCGCTCCATTCCCACCTTCTTCTGGGTTCCTGTAGCACTTCCTAGTATGTTTAGTAGTATTTATTGCATACTTTTAAAAATTTACTTATTTTTGCATGTGTTAGTCTCTGTAGCAAATACCCTAAGCTATACCCATGCCAAGTTTGAGTCTTGACATGTTGCCTTCTACACAGCAGATGCTCAACATGTGTTTAGTGAATTAAATTTTTTAAAGCTAAAAAGGTGAAAAGTGAAAGTGAAGTCACTCAATCGTGTCCGACTCTTTGTGACCCCATGGACTGTAGCCTACAACACTCCTCCATCCATGGGATTTTCCAGGCAAGAGTACTACAATGGGTTGCCATTTTCTTCTCCAGAGGATCTTCCCAACCCAGGGATCAAACCTGGGTCTCCCTCATTGTAGGCAGATGCTTTACCATCTAAGCCACCAGGGAAGTCTATTTTTTAAAGGTATATATCAATTAAATTAGAGCAGACAGAAGGTGAACTTTCTTCTACTTGCTATTACATTGGGACATGCTTAAACAGTGCCTTTCCTCAAGGAGCTATCAGATGTTTCATTTGTTTCTACAAGTGACCTTAAATGTGAGGAAAGAGGGATATTAACTCTAAATACAGAGTGGTTGAGTAGCTGAAATCATATTAAATATTTATTTTATAATAGACAATTTTAGATCAGGAATGCAATTCTCAGTTCTCACATAACATACTTTAGTAACTTTTAAATATGTTTCCACTGTCTAATTATTAGTCAATGTGCTGGGCCAACCTCTCTCTTTATTTTGGTAATTCCAGCTGGTTATACAGGGAGAGAAAACATCATATTACTCTTCACACATTAGACAGTGCTTCTCAAGTATCTATTCAATCAGATCCATATGTTGGTGAAAGTCACTCAAGAGGTATTTAATGCTATGTTCAAACATGAGATGTTTATACTGCATATAGATGTTTCAGATGAAAAATCAAAACATCACCTAGGTGTCTGTTTATTAAGTACACATTTTAGAATATCTTAAATATTTTCCAAGTGCTCCAATACTTTGGCCACTTGACACAAAGAGCCAACATATCGTAAAAGACCCTGTTACTGGGAAAGATTGAAGGCAAAAGGAGAAGGGGATGGCACCGGATGAAATGGTTAGATAGTATCACCAACTCAGCGGATATGAATCTGAACAAACTCCAAGAGACAGTGAAGGATAGGGAAGCCTGGTGTTCTGCAGTCCATGGGGTCACAAAGAATCAGACGTGACTTAGCAGCTGAACAACTACAGTGTGCTAGGAATAGAGAAAAGCTTTAAGTTTACAATATATTGGGGAGAAAAAAATAATAAGCAAACCCCACTAATACATAAAAATTACTAAATACAAAATGAATAAAAAATTACTGTAGTACTATAATTGAATATGATAAATATGACTATTGAAGAATATAATAGATATAACTTCCCTGGTGGCTCAGACGGTAAAGCGTCTGCTTACAATGCCTATAATGCGGGAGATCCAGGTTCAATCCCTGGGTGAGAAAGATCTCCTGGAGAAAGAAATGGCAACCCACTTCAGTATTCTTGTCTGGAAAATCCCATGGATGGTGGAACCTGGTAAGCTACAGTCCATGGGGTCGTAAAGAGTCAAACGCGACTGAGCGATTTCACTTCATTATGATAGAAAATAGTTGGGGAATAAATCTATTTAGAAAGAAAAATTAAGCCTCATGTCATCCTTGGAAGATGACAATTAAGCTGTGATGGAACCAGCCATATTAAAATCCAGAGAAAGAGCATTCCGTGAAGGAAGGTAAGAATGAACAAATATTCTAAATTGGGCAAAATCTCAGGTGAGAAAGTAAAATAAAGTATGACCAGAGTATACTGAAAGACATGAGTTGAAACTCTAGAAATAAGCAGCCCCGCTTATTTTTTCCAATACATGAAGTTTGGATTTGATTCAAAAATACAATGAAAATCCATAGAAATATTTTAAAGAGGGAAAGTGGCAAATTCTTCTTTAAAGAAAATCATTCTGGATGCCATACTATAAGGAGAATCAATTGTGAAGAGAGGATAGGTAAAAGGCACAGGAAAACTCAAAAGACTATTGAAGTAGTTCCAATTACTACAGATTTATACAGCTTAAACTGAAGTGCTGAAAATGGATGTGGAAAGTGGTGAGATATGAGATCTAATTTATGAGTAAAATGTGAAGGACTTATTAATATAGATTGGAAGCAGAGGGATTGGGATAAGAAAGAATAAAGGTTTCTTCTCCATTTTTTGGATTAAGCAGCTGAGTAGAAATGTTGTACAATAGCGATATGCCATGAGGAAGACTATGGATGGAACAGGAGTCACAAGACTGATGCTAAAGGTGAGTTGTACATAAAACATCCAAACAAAGATGTCAAATATGCAGTTAGCTGTGTAAGACTGGAGGTCTAAGTTTGGACCCAGAAATATAAATTGTCACCAGCAATTTATGTCACCAGCATATAGATAGTATTTAAATCTGTGGCAATATATGAGCTCTGCTGCTGCTGCTAAGTTGCTTCAGTCGTGTCCGACTCTGTGCGACCCCACAGACGGCAGCCCATTGGGCTCCGCCATCCCTGGGATTCTCCAGGCAAGAACACTGGAGTGGGTTGCCGTTTCCTTCTCCAATGCATGAAAGTGAAAAGTGAAAGTGAAGTCGCTCAGTCATGTCTGAGTCAGCGACCCCATGGACTGCAGCCCACCAGGCTCCTCCGTCCATGGGAGTTTCCCGGCAAGAGTACTGGAGTGGGGTGCCATTGCCTTCTCTACTACTGAATAAAGGCTTTAGGGAGAACAAAGACAGGCCGATCACCAAGACCTGAAGAACTCAAAATGCTTAGAGATGAGTTCATAGGAGAGAATCAGCAACAGAGGCTGAGAAGAACACAGGGAGAGGAATAAGATAGATGCTACCAAACAAGAGAATGTTTCACATAGACTCTCAACATCAATATGCTGAGAGGATAAGCTAAAGAAGGACAGAACACGTATTGGAAACATAAATGTGTCAAAAATCTTAGCAGGAGTGGTTCTGGGGAAATGATGAGGGGCATAAGCCAGATTTGAGTGGCGCTAAAAAAGCACCATCTGACAGTGCTTAGAGAACTCTCTGGAGAAGGTTGGCTATGTAAGAACCATTCATTCATTTGCTTTTATAATTCATGTTCTTAATTCAATTAGCTAAGCAAAGTGTCTAATTTCAGCAATGAAATTTTCTGATGATCCCTTCAAGACACATGAGTTGCAAAATGTACTTGTGAGTAATAGAATGACTTAATCCGATACACAAAATTGTTGACCGTTAGCCAAATGATTATAAAGAAATGTCTGTCCAAAAAACGTGATGATTTTGGTATTAAAACAGTTGATCTTAAATCATTTTTCTGACAGTAAATAAAAGATAGAACTGGTTTTCTACTGAGAACATTATTGGAATATGTTAATAAAAGCTTAACATGAGAAGATAAAAGGATATGAACTCTTTTATCTCAATATCAGTAAATATATATATATAATTCAGCTAGAAGTTGTTTGGGGTCACTGAGGTGCACAGCAAGTACTAAGCTTGAATCTTTGTTCTCAAGATACTTAAACTTGGCATAAGCAGTTTTAAATTATAAGGCAGAATCACCATGAATGATAGAATTCATAAGAGCTGTGAAAATTTGAAGAAAGATAAAGGTATATCTCTTACATTTTATTAAATTTACAGACTGAACAACTAACTTTAATGGACCTAAGTTTTTATGTAAGTGCATGACAAAATTGTAGAATATGCATAAAATAGATGCTTCAGTGAACCAGGGATATATTGTGAGTATTATAAGAAACCTCACTCTCTTACAGAAAGATGATTTTCCTGCCAACTGTGCCTTTCAGAAGCTTGTTGATAAAGTATTTTCCAACATGTTCTCATTATCAAAATATAAATTCCATGGGGACTGCCATCCATTATCATCTATTACAAAAGGAACAAAATTAAGTCACAAATGTTAGTAGTTGTTACAAATGACAGAAGACATAATTCAAAATGGCCAGTGGTAGGCGTAGTCCCCCTGAATCACATGATAAAAATAAGAGATGGAGCCTTTGCCAAGGGTACTTCTAGAAAAGTTAGAAATAAATATTATGCATAAACAGGAGAGCTCCATTGTAGCAATACAGGGCCAAAACCACATTAAAGACTAACATCTTTCTAGAAACTTTCATGAGTCAGAGAGATAAAAATCAGAGTATGAAAATTATCATTTAACCAGAATAAGCTACTGCTCTAAAATGCCCTGCTGCTGCTACTGCTAAGTTGCTTCAGTCGTGTCCAACTCTGTGCAGCCCCATAGACGGAAGCCCACCAGGCTCCCCCGTCCCTGGGATTCTCCAGGCAAGAACACTGGAGTGGGATGCCATTTCCTTCTCCAATGAAAGTACAAAAACCTGAGTTCATAAAGCTTGTATTTAACGTGATAGCCTATTTAGGTCCATTTCTTTGAGAATGTCAATTTCTAATTCTCCTTTTTAAAAAGTATTTTAGACATATCTATTACCTACTATTCTAATCAGCTTTTCATATGCCTCCCTATAGACTGTTTCTGATCTATAAATTAGCATGATACATAAAAGATTTACCTACATATTTTTATATAATCAACATAAATATGAAGTTCTATCAGGGAACTAAAATTATATATAAAGTCCTCTGATCTATTGCTCTTATATAAGAAGTGGGTTATCTACTAATTAGTATCTTTCAAGGTCTTCCTACTTATAGGAAGAATTCCTTAATCTATGTTATTTCAGGTAGAATACAACACAAATGATATTTTCATCTTTATCTAGGAAGGCCTGCAGTAGCTAATCAGAGGAAATGAAAATCTGTCATACTTCTACAATACCAAGTTTATAATCTGTAAAAGAAAGTGCTTCTGTGCAAATGCATATAGTGTCTTTTCAACCTGAAAAATATCTTCCTATGACTGTCTTTGCACTAAATAAACAGAGCTACTTTCTAATTTCAACACTGACCATCTTTAGGCTTTAATCCCAGATACGACACTCAATTTCTCAAATCAAATACATTTGAGTAACTAACTCTAGTTTCACAATTAAGGGTCCAAAATATGCCAAAATAATAATTGTAAAGGAGTGTTTTGTCATCATGCATAATCTTTGCTTTTGTAATACTCTGTAAAATTCTATTTTAATTAAAATGCTCTATGAGTTCCAACACAGTTTCCTTCACTTTTAAGATCTGTGAGTTCTCAGCAGTTGAGCAAGACTTTCCTGTTCTGAAGTATCTGGAATTTCAGAGATCTACTTGGAACAGTCAAACCAGAGGATA
Organism: Nanger dama; assembly: GCA_917880005.1. NCBI lineage: Eukaryota > Metazoa > Chordata > Mammalia > Artiodactyla > Bovidae > Nanger > Nanger dama. The sequence continues at coordinate 18,018,220 of CAKJTW010000025.1, read as the reverse complement.
TATTCACCCAGCAGGGCTAGGATGCCTGTGGGTGACAGTGTACTATCCACCCCAGTTAGGGTTATAAAGAGACAGCAGAAGCTGGAGATGGTCTTCTGTGGCAGGGGATGACTAAACCTGATTGTCAAAAATCCTGAGAAAATAATTGATTTTTGAGTCAAGAATTTTTTTTTTTGGGGGGGTGGTCAGAACAGAGGATGGACTCTACAAAAATGCCAAGTAGAAAAGGCAGTAATATTTGGTCAGAAGATGGTAAAAGAAACAGATGGACTATGAAGCAAATGCAATTTAAGAACCTCTTTTCAATGATTCTCTTCTCTCTTTGTCTCTTTCTTTTGCACAAACTCCCTCCAAAGTTTGGACAAGAATCCAGCATTGCATTCACATGATCCTCTATTTTTGTACCGTTTTCAAAGTTAGACATTTTGAGAGTAGTCCCTTAGACCCTGTTTCCCCACTCTGACTCCCCGTATACTTTGCCTCCCATCTAGTGCTACTGGAGTAGCTGTGGCCACTTTCGAGATCTAGCTAAAGGGATATTGAGCAGCTGTGTTAACTTATGTCTGAAAGAAACTTGAAGCAGAATTTCCCAAATTTGACTGCTACTAAAAATGTACTTGATATAATCAATAACAAGTTATAAAACTGACGAAACTTTTCTACATTAACAATAAAAGGCAAAAACACAAAAGTCTGTGCTTCAAACCATGGCAGAGTAACAAGTTCCAGATATAACTTGTCATTAAAAAAAGACTTCCCTGGTCTTCTACTGGATTGAGACTCCATCTGCCAATGCAAGGGACACAGGTTTGATCCCTCATCCAAGAAGACTTCACATGCCATGGGACAACTAAGTCCGGGTGCCGCAACTACTGAAGCCCATGAGCACAAGACCCTATGGTCCACAACGAGAGAAGCCACAGCAATGAGAAGCCCATAACTAGAAAACACCCATGTGCAGCAACCACAGCCAGTGCAGATAAAAATAAACAAATGTTTGAAAAACCAACCATGTAACTGCAAAATATATATGGTGGAACTATTTTCAGGCATTAGACTACCAACGGGTCTAAAATTCTGGAGAGTGGGAAAGCACATGACATGAATCCCACTGATACCCTGCTTTCAATCAGGGAGCAGCTTCCCACTATGGAACGGGGAGCTGAGACCCAAGAAAAAGCAATAATCTTGCTGAGCTGAGGAAGCAAAGAGTGGAGAGGAGGGTGCTCAGGTGGCTAGAATTTGCCGGTCAGGACACTAGAAAGGTGGGAGCTAAACAAAGAAGCTGAGTGAATTTAAGTCAGATGACAATTATATCTACTACCATGGGCAAGAATCTCTTAGAAGAAATGGAGTAGCCATCATAGTCAACAAAAGAGTCCAAAATGCAGTACTTGGGTAAAATGTCAAAAATGACAGAATGATCTCTGTTCGTTTCCAAGGCAACCCAGTCAATATCATGGTAATCCAAGTCTATGCCTCGACCAGTAATGCTGAAGAAGCTGAAGGTGAACAGTTCTATGAAGACCTACAAGACCATTTAGAACTAGAACCCAAAAAGATGTCCTTTTCATTTTAGGGGACTGGAATGCAAAAGTAGGAAGTCAAGAAACACCTGGAGTAACAGGCAAATTTGGCCTTGGAACACAAAACAGAAACAGGTCAAAGGCTGAGTTTTGACAAGAGAACACACTGGTCATAACAAACACCCTCTTCCAACAACACAAGAGAAGACTCTACACGTGAACATTACCAGATGGTCAACACCAAAATCAGACTGATCATATTCTTTGCAGCCAAAATGGAGAAGCTCTGTACAGTCAGTGAAAACAAGACCGGGAGCTGACTGTGGCTCAGATCATGAACTCCTTATCGCCAAATTCAGACTTAAATTGAAGAAAGTAGGGAAAACCACTAGATGATTCAGGTATAACCTAAATGAAATCCCTAATGATAATACAGTGGAAGTGAGAAATAGATTTAAGGGACTAGATCTCATAGACAGAGTGCCTGATGACCTATGGACGGAGGTACATGACACTGTACAAGAGACAGAGAGCAAGATCATCCCCAAGAAAAAGAAATCCAAAAAAGCAAAACAGCTGTCTGAGGAGGCCTTACAAATAGCTGAGAAAAGAAGAAAAGACAAAACCAAAGGAGAAAAGGAAAGATAAATCCGTTTGAATGCACAGTTTCAAAGAATAGCAAGGAGATATAAGAAAGCTTTCCTCAGTGATCAGTGCAAAGAAATAGAGGAAAATAATAGAATGGGAAAGACTAAAGATTGCTTCAGGAAAATAGAGATACCAAGGAAATCGTCATGCAAAGAGGGGCTCAATAATAGACAGAAAAGGTATAGACCCAACAGAAGCAGAAGATATTAAGAAGAGGTGGCAAAAATACACGGAAGAACTGCACAAAAAGATCTTCATGACCCAGATAATCACGATGGTGTCATCACTCACCTAGACCCAGACATCCTGGAATGGGAAGTCAAGTGGGCCTTAGGAAGCATCAAAACAAACAAAGCTATTGAAGGCGATGGAATTCCAGTTGATCTATTTCAAATCCTAAAAGATGATGCTGTGAAAGTGCTGCACTCAATATGCCAGCAAATTTGGAAAACTCTGCAGTGACCACAGAGCTGGAAAAGGTCAGTTTTCATTCCAATCCCAAAGAAAGGCAATGCCAAAGAATGCTCAAACCACCACACAATTGCACTCGTCTCACACACTAGCAAAGTAATGCTCAAAATTCTCCAAGCCACACTGCAACAATATGTAAACCATGAACTTCCAGAAGTTCAAGCTGGATTTAGAAAAGGCACAGGTACCAGAGATCAAATTGTCAACATCCACTGGATCACTGAAAAAGCAAGAGAGTTCCAGGAAAAACATCTCTTTCTGTTTTATTGACTGCCAAAGCCTTTGACTGTGTAGAACACAATAAATTGTGGAAAATTCTGAAAGAGATGGGAATACCAGACCTCCTGACCTGCCTCTTGAGAAACCTGTATACAGGTCAGGAAGCAACAGTTAGAATGGGACATGGATCACCAGACTGGTTCCAAATAGGAAAAGGACGACATCGAGGCTGTATATTGTCATCCTGCTTATTTAACTTATATATAGAGTACATCATGAGAAACACTGGGTTAGATGAATCACAAGCTGGAATCAAGACTGCTGGGAGAAATATTAATAACCTCAGATATGCAGATGACACCACCCTTATGGTATAAAGTAAAGAAGAACTAAAGACCTCTTGATGAAAGTGAAAGAGGAGAGTGAAAAAGTTGTCTTAAAACTCAACATTCAGAAAACGAAGATCATGGCATCTGGTCCCATGACTTCATGGGAAATAGATGGGGAAACAGTGGAAACAGTTGCTGACTTTATTTTTGGGGGCTCCAAAATCACTGCAGATAGTGATAGCAGCCATGAAATTAAAAGACGCTTACTCCTTGGAAGGAAAGTTATGACCAACCTAGACAGCGTATTCAAAAGCAGAGATAGTACTTTGTCAACAAAGGTCCATCGAGTCAAAGCTATGGTTTTTCCAGTAGTCATGTATGGATATGAGAGTTAGACTGTAAAGAAAGGTGAGCGCCAAAGAATTGATGCTTTTGAACTATGGTGTTGGAGAAGACTCTTGAGGGTCCCTTGGATGCAAGGAGAGCCAACCAGTCCATCCTAAAGGAGATCAGTCCTGGGTGCTCTTTGGAAGGACTGATGTTGAAGCTGAAACTTCAATACTTTGGCCACCTGATGCGAAGAACTGACTCATTTGAAAAGAGCCTCATGCTAGGAAACAGTGAGGCAGGAGGAAAAAGGGATGACAGAGGATGAGATGGTTGGATGGCTTCACTGACTTACTGCACCTGAGTTTGTGTAAACTCCGGGAGTTGGTGATGGACAGGGAGGCCTGACGCATTGTAGTCCATGTGGTCACAAAGAGTCAGACATGACTGAGTGACTGAACTGAACTGAACTAAAACAAAGAAGTAGGAATGGGGTATCCCCATGGGTCCTTGGAAAAGGCTGGGTTGCACATGTATGGGTCAAAATTCTGTGAGACCTAACAGACTTGTTAGAAATGGTTCTGAAGTCCAGAATTGAAAAGAGATGCCCAACAGTGTACAGTGCTGGGAGACTGACCAAACAGAGTGGAGAGACTTTGCTAAGCGTCACTGTCATTCACTTGAGACCCAGAGAAGCTACACAGATGATTCATGCCATATGACAAAAGAAAAAATGCTCAAAAAGAGTGAAAGAATATCAGGCCCCAATCCATACGTGCATTAAGCAGAAAAGCTTCAAAATGAATCAGCAGAGTGTCTCAGTAGGTTGGTCAAACAGAGAGGTAGCATTATCTGGAAGGCCTGGAATCAGTAATTGTCCACAAAGTCAGAGTTCAGCCATCAACAGGGTTCTAGTCCTAAGAAAAGCCTGGGAGAGTATGGTAGCATTCCAGCGCCCGAGAAACATGCTGTTGCTATTTAGTTGTTAACTTGTGCCCAACTCTTTTGCAACCCCATGGACTGTAGCCTGCCAGGCTCCTCTATTCATGGGATTTCCCAGGCAAGAATAATGCAGTGAGTTACCATTTCCTTCTCCATGAAATCTTCCTGATGCAGGGATGGAATCCATGTCTCCTGTATTGGCAGGCATATTCTTTACCACTGAGCCACCAGGGGAGCCGCTGGGGAACATGACATACCATAACAGCACCCCAGACATGAGAAAAGGACCCCAGGTAAGACAATCTAGGCTTATATAAGGATCAGACTAACAGCAAGTGGAACCTTTTGGAGGTAAAACTATTTTAGTACTTTCTGTATCTAGTCAGATTTAGTTCTAGGAATTATGGGCAGGATTAATACACAGTTGGTTGGAAGTTAAATAGTCCTAACCATGAGGACTTAAATAGTAGAAGATGGGGAAATCATACAATAAGTGAAGGCAGAAAAAAATGTTGGTGACCATAAGTCTGGAATCAGAGAAAAGAATCAACCATATCTGGACAGGAGAGGCCTAAATGGAATAGGGTGGATGGAGAAGAAACTGTGTAAACACAAGCGGGCAAAGGCTGTAAGACCCTGATTAGAGCGGACAGGCTGGAATTAGAAAAGAAACTTGCCTCCACTATGACATTGCCTTATGGACCAGCCTGAGTTTTTTTCCTGCTGTTTAATATATACAGTCTAGTTCCCAATTAGGACCATGTGTCACCTACAGATTAGGATAACAGTGACCATTATATACTTCTAAAATTACCAAGTATGTACGTGAAAGAATTGTTGTGTTCCCAAGGTGACCTGACACTTGCTGGATGGACATTGTTCAGTTCAGTTCAGTTCAGTCACTCAGTCGTGTCCGACTCTTTGCAACCCCATGAACCGTAGTCCATCACCAGCTCCCGGAGTCCACCCAAACCCATGTCCATCGAGCTGATGATGCCATCCAACCGTCTCATCCTCTGTCATCCCCTTCTCCTCCTGCCTTCAACCTTTCCCAGCATCAGGGTATTTTCCAATGAGTCAGCTCTTTGCATCAGGTGGCAAAGTATCGGAGCTTCAGCTTCAACATCAGTCCTCCCAATGTTCACTGGACATTGTTAATACAGCTCAAAGGAATAATTAACAATCAAAGGGGATATTTTTGCCACAAAGAGTAATCCAAAGCTGACTTCATCCGAATACCTTGGCAATCCTAGGAAGTCAAGCATTAAGATTCTGCTCTGGATTCTTCATGCCAGAAACAGCCTTGCCAGTGATAATTATGAGAATGACTGGGCCAAACAACAAAGGAAAGAACAAGCCAGTCTTGGAAACTAGGAGTTCTGCTATGTGGACCCTGCTGGTCACTTCCTGTGGCAACAGAAAGTTTTGTTTTCCTTTTGGAAAAACTCATACAGGAACAAAGAGTGGAAATAAGAGACAAAACTATTGTAAAGGAATAAATACTGTGAACAATTATCAATGCAATCATTATGCATGTAAAATCACAAGTAAATGAATTTTCTAAGATAATCACCAAGGTAGTTAGATTAAAAAATGCATGCAAAACCCAATGCCCTTCTAATAGTAATGCTTCTATTTCTACCACCTTCCCATTCACTGCCTGATGTAGAATTTTATAGCCAGGTTTTCACTATTATATTTTAATAATTTATATTAATAATATTCTCTTTAAAATTTGTTCAGAAATGTATATTTCAATTATGTTTGTAATCATTATAACTACTTATGTTATTCATATAACTGAGTCTGCTACTCAGTGTCAGTACTCTTATAACGTCACCATTTTCAGTGTTTATCATGATGACCCTTTGCAGTTAGAGAATCTCTCTCTTATTCTGGATGGAACTTATGTGCTCCATCTCATGAGCTGTGCACAGTACACGGTGTCTTTTTGTTGCCACTGTACATAAAGGGCAGTATCTCTGCACTTGGGGTCTTCAGTCATACTACTGTCATTTTCTCCCTACCACTTTAAATACTGCTTCCAGCATCGCTGTCTAGTGATGGAGACATCTGAAATCCACTTTTTTTTTTCCTGTACAAATAATTTTATTTTTTCCTACTTGGGTGTTTGTAAGATATTTTATTCTTATATCCTTTGAAATTCAGATATCTCAGCAGGAAGTGCCTAAATATTGGTTCCATTTCATTAATGCTTCCTGCTTCTCAGTTAGACTCTACCCTGCAGATTCAATGCTTTGTTCAGTTTAGGGAAGATTTTTATAGTCACAACTTTGATTGCTGAGTTTTTACCATTTGTTTTGCTATCTCATTCATTTATCTGTCAGGCCAGTTCTCCATAATCTTTCATGTTTCAACTTGGTTGTCATCAACTTCCTATCTTAATCCTCCCACTCCGCATCCTGGAAAAGTTTCCCAAACGTGCATCTCACATCACTGATTCCCTTTTCTGTAGGGTCAGTTTTTATTTCTATTATATTGAATGCATATTTTATTTTTCATATGGCAGTTTTTAGTATCATCCTGATGTTTACTTCCCTTGGTTCTGTTTTCATCTCAGTCTTTTATCTTATTTCCTCTTTGTTCTCTGTTTCACAGTGTTCATGTTTTGAATTATTGAAATCATAAAACAACCACTTTTAAAATTTACCTCCACATACTATAATGTATTATTACTATATTTGCATCTGTATTTGAAATGTTCTTCTCCTTGTATGCCACAACATCTGTACATAGATCTCATGGTAGTACATATTATTTTCTCATTTACTCATGTTAGAAATCAGACATATCTGCCCTTGATTGGAGATGATTTCCCTGCTATCCAGCCTACATGCTTTTTCTCTTCATGATTTCCCTGCTATCAGCCTACATGCTTTTAAAATCTCCATCTCAAATGCAAATCTGGATACTCTGGTTGATATGCACATCTCCTTAGCTGTGTTCTGGCACTTATCAATCGTGCAAGTTGTCTTTACACTGACAGATGGGCCCTAAAACTCTAAGATCCCTAGGTAAATGGAAATTTTTCCAGGGATATGGCAGAGCATTAGCCAAGTATTCTGAATTTCACATAGTATTATGAATGCATATATTCTGTGATTATAATAACATTTAATTGGAATCTATGACTGTATCTGCATTTAATCAAAAACTGTAGGCCATTAAGGATAGGATATAATCAATACTCCTTCCTCTCTTACATTCTTTCCCCTTCTTGCTTCCACCTGTAAATACTGGAAAGAAAAGTTTTAGTAATCTGATCAATCAGATTCAAAGAGAATGATTAGACCATCACTGATAGTGTAAGAAGTAACTACCTACCAAAAGCCTCATACATGTGGTAAATGTCTCCTTCCACTGATGGGAAAGTAAAGTTCCCTAGGGTAAGCCATCCCTGAACAATCCCTATAACTTTTCTCTTTCCCCTGTCCTTTCTTACAACTAGCCAGAGGGTAGTGAGATCCAAGATCCAAGTCTGGGGAAGAATACTATCCATGGGAAAATATAAGTCCATATTCTAGCCTACCTGCCCACCTTCATGAATTTGGGATTAAAATACCAGTTGATAATAAAGTGACAGATAATTATATCCCTCTCTCTTTAGAACTGTACGAAGAGAAGAAGCAATGATTTGAGGCAGCATAGCATTGCTCCTCTGTCTCTGGCCTAATTTTATCTAATATTCCTTAGTTTGTTCTAAATGTAGTGGAGAATAAGCAAGTAGTCATTTTCAGTTGCTTAACCCAACTTGCATTTGTACTATTTTAACTCATATTTTAAAAGTTAGCAAGAAGTAGATAATATAAAAGGCGATCAAGAATAACTCCTATAAGAAGCACGATACAGAAGGCAACAAAAACTAGTTTTTAGTTGCTTTTCTTCTTTCCTTCCCAGATTTTCCTGACTCCCAGAGTCACTTCTTAGTACTAGTTGGGTTTTCCAAGGGTCCTTCCATTTCCCATCCCTCGCTACATTTTATCACTCTTTTCTTTATCACTCACTATATGTGCCACAGGAGAACTGCAGATATCTTTTCATTTCATATAGAGGGGCCGCTTGTGCCTGAATATGATTTCTGGGTTAGCAAACCTGTTGGAGCTGTCATAATTACCTTTCACCACTCATAAGCCCCTTGTTGGTTAAAACACTGCATTTGTTACAGGTGCTGAAATGTTCAGTGAGTTTTTCTTCCTTCTGACTCTCTACAGTCATTTATTACAGTGATTTTGGGTGAAGTTAGATTAGGGTAGGTATTTGTGGTAATAAAGCACTACCATCTAGAAGATTTGCTAGTTCCTCACCTGTTTATTCCTGCTCTCACTTTGAGTACTGAAATGTAATCATTCTATATCAGAACAATTGTTCTCCCATTCACGATAAGCTAGTCTTTTTCAGTATATGACAGAACCCATGTGAAAACTTCTTGTAGGCAGAATTTTAGACAGCTACAGTCAAAAGATTTCCCAAACACATTTCCAAGAAACCCAATGTTTCTGGCTGTAACATTTGTTATTTTTGAACTCTACATTGTTGGTACATTCACAGTAAGTGACACACTATGAAACCTGTTTTCTCTGCCGAAGAGTGCAGAATGCTATAAATTCTAGAGTCATGTTTTAAGATTTAATACATACACACACACACACACCTCTCTGTTTGGTATTTACATTCTGTGCTTCAGATTTCCCTCAACTTCCAACGGGGTTATGTCCTGCTAAACCCATCACAAGTTGAAAATTCTGTAAGTCAAAAATACTATACTACATCTAACCTACTGAACACCATACCTTAGCTTCGCCTACCTTAAATGTTCTCAGAACATTTACATTAGCTTTCATTTTGGCAAAATCATCTAATACAAGCCTAACATAATAAAGTATTAGAAGTCTCAGGCAGTTTATCAAATACTGTACTGAAAAACAGAATAGCTGTATGAGTTTGGAATGGTTTTAAGTGCATCATTGCTTATTCTAGTGATCATATGGTTGGCTCAGGGTGCAGCTGCTGCCCTGTCCAGCAAAATGAAGAAGTATCATAGCCCAGGATATGCCATAATCCTGGCCCAGGAAAAGGTAAGAATTCAAAATCCAAAGTATGGTCTCTACTGAATCCCTCTCACACCATCAAAAATGAATAAACTCAAAACAATCAAAACGTCCTACGTTTGGGACAATCTACTTGAAACCCAGTCACCAGGAACTGCCCACATTCCAAACAAAGGGAAAATGAGCAAGTATGTTATCAAAGAGATAAACATAGAGAGAATTAGATTTGTTCTCATGTCTAAGTTCCTCAGTAGTCAGCCGGTGATCTTTCTATGACCAGATAAATATCCTGGAAGACATTCACCAATACAGGTTTGTGAATCATGAAGTCTTACACATATCTCTTTAAGCTGTTTGTTGCCTTTTTGTTTCTTGAAAGAGAAAGTCACCAAACCTAAACCTCTCAGCATGCCTGTTTTTACTCAGTATCTGACTTTATCACCTCTTTATCATTCATCTTGTGAATAAAGGCTTGACCCTATCCCAACCTCAGATTAGCAGCTCCCAAATTTACAAGAATATTAAACTGGGCTTGGTAAAATATTTTTATTGAGAAAGAGGAATACTATTCACATGTCAACCAGCCAGCCAAGACTTGCTTCTGATCTTTTATTTGACTGTGCTCTGTCTAACATACCAAAATGACCCAGAGACCCAGACACCACTGGATATCAGAGACAGATAAGGAAAGTCAAATCCAACTAACCTAAAAAGTACTCTGATAAATCTAATAGACATGTTTCAGTAGCCATCACTGAGTTCCACAACTTTATTTTGGTGGTGGTATTGTGGCGGGGACTAGGGGAGGATAGGGTCAGAGTACTGCTTTCAACAACCCCATCCCAGAGTGCATGCTCACTAGAAAATGAACGGATTAGCCTTATTTTCTCTCCAAATTTTAATACACTATGATTTTCAGATTTATAAAATACCAGCACAGCTGACTGAAAGTAAAAGAAAGAGATTATCATAAATTCTTATCTCTTCACAAAGCCTTGAAAGAAGTTGCTCCACGATGGCTCTATGAGGATTTAATTTTCAGTGATTTAGAACAGGCAGTATGGGACTGCAGCCTCCCAGGCTCCTCCGTCCATGGTATTTTCCAAGCAAGAGTACTGGAGTGGGTTGCCATTGCCTTCTCCGATTAGTAAAGATATTTGTTATAAAAATGTGCCTGGGGTTTCACATTCAGGTATGACCTAAATCAAATCTCTTATGACTATACAGTGTAAGTGACAAATAGATGTAAGGGACTAGATCTGTTAGACAGAGTGCCTGATGAACTATGGATGGAAGTTCATCACATTGTACAGGAGACAGGGATCAAGACCACCCCAAGAAAAAGAAATGCAAAAAAGCAACATGGCTATCTGAGGAGGCCTTACAAATAGCTGTGAAAAGAAGAGAAATGAAAAGCAAAGGAGAAAAGGAAAGATATACCCATGTGAATGCAGAGTTCCAAAGAACAGCAAGGAGAGATAAGAAAGCCTTCCTCAGCGATCAATGCAAAGAAATACAGGAAAACAACAGAATGGGAAAGACTAGAGATCTCTTCAAGAAAATTAGAGATACCAAGGGAATATTTTATGCAAAGATGAGCTCACTAATGAACAGAAATAGTATGGACCTAACAGAAGCAGAAGATATTAAGAAGAGGTGGCAAGAATACACAGAAGAACTGTACAAAAAGATCTTCATGACTAAGATAATCACGATGGTGTGATCACTCACCTAGAGCCAGACATCCTGGAATGTGAGGTCAAGTGGACCTTAGGAAGCATCACTATGAACAAAGCTATTGGAGGTGATGGAATTCCAGTTGATCTATTTCAAATCCTAAAGGATGATGCAGTGAAAGAGCTGCACTTAATATGCCAGCAAATTTGGAAAACTCAGCAGTGGCCACAGGGCTGGAAAAGTTGTTTTCATTCCAATCCCAAACAAAGGCAATGCCAAAGAATGTTCAAATTACTGCACAATTGCACTGATCTCACGTGCTAGTAATCTTTAAAATTCTCCAAGCCAGGCTTCAACAATATGTGAACCGTGAACATCCAGATGTTCAAGCTGGTTTTAGAAAAGGCAGAGGAACCAGATATCAAATTGCCAACATCCGCTAAATCATTGAAAAAGCAAGAGAGTTCCAGAAAAACATCTATTTCTGCTTTATTGACTATGCCAAAGTTTTGACTGTGTGGATCCCAATAAACCGTGGAAAATTCTGAAAGAGATGGGAATACCAGAGCACCTGACCGGCCTCTTGAGAAACCTGTATGCAGGTCAGGAAGCAACATTTAGAACTGGACATGGAACAACACACTGGTTCCAAATAGGAAAATGAGTACGTCAAGGCTGTATATTGTCACCCTCCTTATTTAACTTATATGCAGAGTACATCATGAGAAACGCTGGGCGGGAGGAAGCATAAGCTGGAATCAAAATGGCCAGAAGAAATATCAATAACCTCATATATGCAGATGACACCACCTTTATGGCAGAAAGTAAAGAAGAACTAAAGAGCCTCTTGAAAGTGAAAGAGGAGAGTGAAAAAGTTGGCTTAAAGCTCAACATTCCGAAAACTAAGATCATGGCATCCTGTCCCATCACTTCATGGCAAATAGATGGGGAAACAGTGGAAACAGTGGCTAACTTTATTAAAATCACTGCAGATGGTGATTGCAGCCATGAAAATAAAAGATGCTTACTCCTTGGAAGGGAAAGTTATGACCAACCTAGACAGCATATTAAAAAGCAGAGACATTACTTTGCCAACTAAGGTACATCTAGTCAAAGATTTGGTTTTTCCAGTCATCAAGTGTGGATGTGAGAGTTGAACTATAAAGAAAGCTGAGCACCAAAGAATTAATGCTTTTGAACTGTGGTGTTGGAGAATACTCTTGAGCATCCCTTGGACAGCAGATCAGTCCTGGGTGTTCATTGGAAGGACTGATGTTGAAGCTGAAACTCCAATACTTTGGCCACCTGATGCGAAGAGCTCACTCATTGGACCATGATGCTGGGAAAGACTGAGGGCAGGAGGAGAAGGGGATGACAGAGGATGAGATAGTTGGATGGCATCACCGACTCAATGGATATGGGTTTGGGTGAACTCCAGGAGTTGATGATGGACAGGGAGGTCTGGCATACTGTGGTTCATAGGGTCGCAAAGAGCCGGACACAACTGAGTGACTTAACTGAACTGGGGTTTGAATATTGTTGTATAATTTGTTGACCTCATCATGACATCTTTTGAGCTCCATATTTTCCTTTATAATATGAGGTAGCTAACTATCCTTTGGAGAAGGCAATGGCAAACCACTCCAGTACTCTTGCCTGGAAAATCCCATGGATGGAGGAGTCTGGTAGGCTGCAGTCCATGGGGTCGCGGAAAAGTCGGACATGACTGAGTGACTTCACTTTCACTTTTCACTTTCATGCATTGGAGAAGGAAATGGCAACCCACTCTAGTGTTCTTACCTGAAGAATCCCAGGGACAGGGCAGCCTGGTAGGTTGCCGTCTATGGGGTCACACAGAGTCAGACACGACTAAAGCGACTTAGTAGCACCAGCAGCAACTATCCTTTATTTTATAATTTAAACAGGAGAAACCAAAAATTATTCAGAGTTTAGATTTTGCATGTGTGCATGATTCAAAAATTTATTTTGTTGAGATCTTTTTCTTTAGAATGAGTCATTTGGATAATTTCCTGTATGATTTGCAATGAATAAACTCAGTCCAATTACCTGCCATGTTTGTGGAAAAGTCTAATATTCTGAAAATGACTAAACAAAAAGCTCAGCAGAAACCTCATAGATCAGGGAAGAGAACAGCATGAATGTGATTTATCTCCTTTAGCCACAATATAAAATGCAATTTAACAATGAATTAGCAAAATTTAGGTAGCAGAAGAAGATATAGGACATAATTATTAGATGAAGTCAACATTAGCAGAAAAGCCAAACTGGCCAAGTTCACTTGGTTCAACGGAAATAAGTAAGAAGAAGATAGCTTCAAAAGATCATGCATAGGAAGAGACTTTTACACCTGATTACTTATGGAGGGAGGTACAAAGGAGTGTCAGTCCCATAGCCCCACCACCCTTAATTCACATATGAATTTATGTCCCATTTTTGTGTAGTAGGCAGAATAATGGTCCCCCGGACACGACCTCACTTCACTCCACTTCGCTTCAAAGATGTCCATATCTGAATCTCTGAAACCTGTGAATATGTTATTTTGCATGGCAAAACGGGACTTTGCAGCTGCAATTAAACATTTTGATGCGGGAGATTAGCCTGGATTATACAGTTGGGTCTAATGTAATCAAAAGTGTCCTTGTAAAAGGGTGATAAATGGGTCACAGCCAGAGAAAATGTGGTTGTGAAAACAGAGGCTCACAGTCAGAAAAATATTTGAAAATACATATTATACTAGCTTCCCTGCTGGTTCAGGCAGTAAAGCGTCTGTCTGCAATGCAGGAGACCTGGGTTCAATCCCTGGGTTGGGAAGATCCTCTGGAGAAGGAAATGGCAGCCCACTCCAGTACTCTAGCCTAGAAAACCTCATGGATAGAGAAGCCTGGTAGGACAGGACTGAACAACTTCATTTTCATTTTCATTATACTAGCTTTGAAGATACATGAAGGGTATCACAAGCTATGGTACATAGGTATCCTTTGGAAGCCGAAAAAGGCAAGGAATGGACTCTCCCAGAGCCTCCAGAGAAAGCACAGCTGGACCTACACTTTCATTTCAGCCCAGTGAAATCCATTTCTGACTTCTGACCTCCAGGCTTGTAAAATAATAAATCTGTATTGTTTTAAGCTACTAAATTTGTGGTAACCCCTTATAGCAGCAATAGGAAATGAATACACCTTGTTTCTCCAACCACTCATTCATTCCTGTAACAACTGATCCAATACATAGCAACAAGTTAACCTATCTAAAAAGTCATTTTTATCATAACACTTCTCTGTTCAAAATCTTCAGTGATCCCTCAATTCTCAATTGAAAAAATTCACTTCCAGGTTGGAAGTCTTAAAACTTCTCACCATTCTGGGGAAGTATTTCCATTAAAAAAAAAAAAAAATCATTGAGGTGAAAACTTAAATTTTAAGAGTACAATATATTATTGCTGATTACATAATTGTACATCAGATCTTCAGAAGTTATTCATCTTATTTAACAGAAATTTACTGTTGGTTAAAGTTTCCCTTTTCCTTCTCTCTATAGGCCCTGGGAAACAACATTCCAGCCTGTGAGTTTATAAATTTGACGATTTTAAATACCTTCCATTTCTCTTTTGCCTTGTGTTTCTCTTTTCTCAGCTATTTGTAAGGAAAAAGGAAAAATATATAAAAATGGTCAATGCAAAGAAATAGAGGAAACAATAGAAAGCAAAAGACTAGAGATCTCTTCAAGAAAATTAGAGATAACAAGGGAATATGTCATGCAAAGATAGGCACCATAAAAGACAGAAATGGTATGGACCTAACAGAAACAGAACATATTAAGAAGAGGTGGCAAGAATACACAGAAGAACTATACAAAAAAGATCTTCATGACCCAGATAACCACCATGCTATGATCACTCACCTAGAGCCAGACATCCTGGAATGTGAAGTCATGTAGGACTTAGGAAGCATCATTATGAACAAAGCTAGCTGCCGGAGTAAAGCTCCAGCAGCCAGGGATTAAACCTGAAGGGGTGGGCGGTGTCGGTGAGAGAAACTGAGGCAGCCTCTCAGTTTTCTTGGACTGCCTGTTTATTTCAAGCTTATGATTCTCTTTTACACTTTTACAAAAGCATTAGGTCAGAGGTTTGGTATTTTTAGTTACCATTGACCCAGATTTATTGTTCTCCAAAAATCATTGTTGCCCCTCAAAAGCAGTTCCTTTCACAGCGATTCTCTTATCTACTTCTTCTCATGTGTCCTTGTGAATACACTGTAACTCATGCTAATTTCTGGGCTGCATACCACATTCCTCAGTTTACTTCTTATCTTTCTAAGTCCTGTTTGTCCCTAGTATCCTAAGTTCACTATTTCTTAGAAAGGGCTTCTAGCTAATAATATCTCTAAAGTCCCTAACTTTTATAAGCTATAGTAGAATATTGTAACATTACAGTAATCCTTAAATCTTTAGCTTCTAACTATTTTAATTATTCCTAAGCCCTAAATTCAGCAAACTCTTTTGCCATAAACACTTTCCTCACAAATTGGCTTCAGATAGGAATCCCTCCCAAGGTCTCAAGCTGCGGCCTCTGTGCTCACCCTGGAACACTTTTTTATAAAAGTCCTTGAACAAATGTCAGTGATTAACTTTATGAATTATTCTTTGAGCACAGCTGCAAAAGGCTTTATGCCTTCTCCTGCTCTTCTCAAAAACAATAAGCACCTCAATAGTCTCTTCAGTCAACTCAGCTGAGGAAAGGAAAAAACAAGTCAGAATCACAAAACCCAACTCCTTCATTCCAGATCCATGCCCATGGAACAAAGGGAAAGGGTTTAGGGCCGTGCCTCTATTTTGTCAGTACTGCCTAACGCGGCTCCTGACAGCTAGTGGAGGTGATGGAAATCCAGTTGAACTATTTCAAATCCTAAAAGATGATTCAGTAAAAGTGCTGCACTCAATAAGCCAGCAAATTTGGAAAACACAGCACTGGCCATGGGACTGAAAAAGGTCACTTTTCATTCCAGTCTCAAAGAAAGGCATTGCCAAAGAATGCCCATACTACCACACAATTGCACTCATCTCACACACTAGCAAAGTAATGCTCAAAATTCTCCAAGCCAGGCTTCAACAATATGCAAACTGTGAACTTCCAGATGTTCAAGCTGGATTTAGAAAAGGCAGAGGAACCAGAGATCAAATTGCCAACATCTGCTGGATCATGGAAAAAGCAAGAGAGTTCCAGAAAAACATCTATTTCTGCTTTATTGACTATGCCAAAGCCTTTGACTGTGTGGATCCCAATGAACCGTGGAAAATTCTGAAAGAGATGGGACTACCAGACCACCTGACCTGCCTCCTGAGAAATCTGTATGCAGGTCAAGAAGCAACATTTAGAAGTGGACATGGAACAATAGACTGGTTCCAAATAGGAAAAGGAGTATGGCAAGGCTGTATATTGTCACCATGCTTATTGAACTTACATGCAGACTACATTGTGTGAAATGCTAGGCTGGATGAAGCACAAGCTGGAATCAAGATTGCCAGGAGAAATAGCAATAACCTCAGCTATGCAGATGACACCACCCTTATGGCAGAAAGCAAAGAGGAACTAAAGAAACTCTTGATGAAAGTGAAAGAGGAGAGTGAAAAAGTTGGCTTAAAGCTCAACATTCAAAAAACTAAGACCATGACACCTCGTCCAATCAGTTCTTGGCAAATAGATGGGAAAGCAGTGGAAACAGTGACAGACTTTACTTTCTTGGGCTCCAGAAACACTGCAGATGGTGACTGCAAGCATGAAATTAAAAGACATTTCTCCTTGGAAGAAAAGTTATGACCAACTTAGACAGCTTATTAAAAGCAGAGACATTACTTTGTCAACAAAGGTCCATCTATCAAAGCTATGGTTTTTCCAGTGGTTGTACATGGATGTGAGAGTTGGACCACAAACAAAGCTAAGCACTGAAGAATTGACACTTTTGAACTGTAGTGTTGGAGAAGACTCTTGAGAGTCCCTTGGACAGCAAGAAGATCAATCAAGTCCAACCTAAAGGAAATCAGTCCTGAATGTTCATTGGAAGGACGGATGCTGAAGCTGAAGCTCCAGTACTTGGGCCACCTGATGCAAAGAACTTACTCTTTGGAAAAGACCCTGATGCTGGGAAAGATTGAACATAGGAGAAGGGGACAACAGAGGATGAGATGGTTAGATGGCATCACCAACTTGATGGACATGAGTTTAAGCAAGCTCTGGGAGTTGGTGATGGACAAGGAGGCCTGATATACTATAGTCCATGGGGTCACAAAGAATCAAACACAACTGAGCATCTAAACTGAACCAGTTTTAAATACCTAATATAAGTGGAATTATGCAGTGTTTGTTTTTCTGTGTCTGGTTATTTTATTTAGGTTAATATCCTCATAATTCATTCATGTTGTCAAATATCACAAAATTTCCTCCCTTTTAAAGGCTGAATGTTATTCCATGATATTTATCTACCGCATTGGCTGTATCCATAATTCTCTCTATACACATTTAGTTTGTTTCCACATCTTAAGTCTTTCTAGTAGTTCTTCAATGAGCATATGTGTGCTATTATTTCTTTGAAACCCTGCTTTAAATTCTTTTATATATTATATGTATGTACAGACATACACAGAGTAAAGCAAGCATTGCTGGATCATATAATCATTCTAATTGTAATTTTTTGAGGAATCTTAATACCATTGTCAGTAGCAGTTGCACCATTTTGCTTTCCCACTAACAATGCTCAAGTGTTTCTCCACATCCCTGCCAACACTTTGTCTTTTGTTTTTTTGACGATAGTAATCCTGGCAGGTATAAGTAGGTATATCTTTGTAGTTTTAAATTTCCTTGATAATTAATGATGACCATTTTTTCATATATCTATTGGCCATCTGTGTGCCTTCTCTGGAGAAGAGTCCATTCAAGTTCTTAGACGACTTTTTAAACCAGATTAATAGATTTTTCTGTTATTGAGTTCCAAGAGTTCCTCAAAGGATTAACCTTTTATTAAATATTTTCTCCCAGTCTATAGGCTGACTTTCCACTCTTGTTTCCCTTGCTGAGCAGCCTTTTAGTTTGATGTAGCCCCACTTTTTAATTTTTGCTTTTATCACCTGTGCTTTTGGTATAATAACCAAGAATCAATACAAAGATCAATGTCAGGAAGGTTTCTCCCTATGTTTTCTTCTAGGAGTATTACAGTTTCAGGTCCTATGTTTTATTCCTACTTTAACCCCCTTTTCACTGATTTTCTGCTGTATCTTGTTAAAATAAAGATCCAATCTCATTATTTTATGTGTGGATGGGTGGCACTAGTGGTAAAGAGCCCGCCTGCCAATGCAGGAGACATAAGAGACACAGGTTTGATCCCTGGGTCGAGAGGACATTTTCCAGTATTTTTGTCTGGAGAATCCCATGGACAGAGAAGCCTGGTGTGTTACAGTCCATAGAGTCACAGAGAGTTGGACACAACTGAAGCGATTTAGCATGCATGCATGCATCCACTTTTCACACTGTTTGTTGAAGAGACTTTTATCCCCCAATATGTATTCTTGGCACCTTTGTCAAAAATCAATTGGCCATACACTTATAGACATACTTCTGGACACTGTTCTGTTCTATTGGTCTATATGACTGTCATTATGCTAGTATCATGCTGTTGTGGTTACTGTAGTTTCATAATATATTTTAAATCAGGAAGTATGATGTCTACAGGTTTGATTAGGCTATTCTTGGGCTTTTGTGGTTTCATGTGAATGCCCACAGCTAACATCATATTCAATAGTCAAAATCTGAATTTTTTTTTTTTCAGGAATAACGCAAGAATGTGCACCCTGGACCCTTCTATTTAATACAGTACTGGAAGGTTTAGCCCCAGCAATTAGATCAAAATGAAAAAGAAAAAAATAAAAATAAAGGCATCCAAATTTAAAGAATTAAAACTATCCCTGCTTGAAGACAGCTTGCAGATATCCCTGTTTGGCATCTTATATATTATCTTATATACAGAAATTCTTAGACTTCTTTAGGAAAAAAAACTGTGACAACTAACGAATTCAGTAAAGTTGCAGGATACAAAATCAACATACAAAAATTCACTGTTTCTATACATTAGCTACAAACTATCTGGAAAGGAAATTTGGAAAACAATCCCATTTACAATAGTATCAAAAGAATGAAATACTTAGGAATAAACTTAACTCAAGAGATGAGAGATTTATATACTGAAAACTACAAAACACTGATGAAAGAAATCAAAAAAGGCATAAATGGAAAGGCATCAAATTAGAAGACTTAAAATTCAGTTCAGTTCAGTTCAGTCACTCAGTCGTGTCCGACTCTTTGCGACCCCATGAATCGCAGCACAAATTACAAGACTTAAAATTGTTCAGATATCCATCCAAGCTACCCAAAGATATCTTCAGATTCAATTCAACCCCTATCAAAATCCCAAAGTAATTTTCTCTCTCTCTCTCTCTCTCTCTTTTTTTTTTTTTTTTTGCAGAAATGGAAGTCATATCTCTTAACACTATCACCAACCACCCTCCCAAATTTAGGCATCAGTACTGATTTGCACAAATCTTTATTCCAGCTAAACTAAGAAAGAAAAATAAACGTCTGTCTTCTTTAAGCTATCTGTTATATACAAGAGTATGTCATCCTAACTAGTACAATTGTCATACCTATAGCTGCTTTATAACCAGTTTATATCAGCCTAACCATGCTGAATATTAAATTAGGGAAATTCTATTATATGGGTTATTGAGACAAGTTCTACCTAAAAATGCGGTATAGCGGTAGCAGAGGCAGGAAGTGCACCCTGTGAGTTTTGCTGGTACAAACCTGGGCAACCCCCCGATGTATTGCTGGGTGGACAAAACTAGTATTAGCAAGTGTCAGAATCACGCTCTGGGCCCACCTGCTGTTTTGGAGGAGCCCAACGTTTGCAGAGGCAAAACAGTAGAGCATATAAGAGGTGTTATAGCACTGGCGGCAATATCATCATGACTTTTGTAAATTCAGACTCTCCACACATACAGACAGAGTAGCCAGTCACCTCTGAGATGCTAAAGGTTAAGGTGCCAGAACTATTCACTATCCTTTTAATTAAGAATTCATTGAAATTTACATGCTTCCCAGAATCAAATCAGACCAGAGCAACATTTAGTCAGTAAAAGCTATGACAAACAAAAGATCAAGCTAGTCATTTCTGAATAAATCAACAACTGATTGAAAATTATTAAAATAGATGAATAATTTATCTGAGTAAATAAGCAGTTGCATCATCATACATTTTAACTTAGAGAAGAAAAAGAATTTTAAATGTGTTTTACTTATTTATTAATTTATACTGCCATAGCAGCTGTAGCATATTTTGAATATTACCACAAACATTCTCAGATAGAAGCAAATCTTATACAGTTAGAATTTTGTAAAAGGAGCTGCTTTTCTACTTTTCAGACACTGAACACCAAATTCTTGACCATGATTACCACATAGTACCTATCCATGATGGTTTACCTATCTGTAAAAATACCTGAGAGGTAGTTCACTTTGGGACATCATATTTTTAAAAGAAGACACTCAAGGGGAAATGACATCAGTAACTAAGAATAATGAAACGCATGCAATAAGTAAAGAAATATAACGATATCACGATAAACATAAACTACAAAACTCTGATCAACATTTACTCATAACCCATCTTCAGCAGGAACCTGGTGACATAACATTAGCTGGCTATTGGTAAGGGAAGTGTGTCTCTTCTAGCCTGTCTACTATTCTTATTTCACCATAATGATTCTTATCAATTAACTTATTCTTATCAGATAACTGATAATGATCAGTTATCATGATAACTGATCATCCTTCACATTTTAAATCTTAATAATTAATTTTGGAGCTTGTTCAACTTATTGTATCAAGAACTTAATAATAATGGAAGAGAATTCTGTCTCTTCTCCATTGTTTTTTTGTCAAACTTGGCTAGAGAGCCTTTGTCTATTGTATCTTTTAGGAATTTTCTTTCTCTCAGTTATGATCTGCATAATTGTTACTCCCAGGTACTAAGAGCAGTGGTTCTCAAATATGGCCCACTGCACCAGAATCACTAGAGAAGTTGTTAAAAATTCAAATTTCAAACCATAATCTCATACAATATTCTAGGTGGGGCCTAGAAAACTGTACTTTAGTAAGGGTCCAGGGCTTGCCTGGCAGCTCAGATGGTAAAGAATCTGCCTGCAATGCAGAAGACCCAGGTTCAATCCCTGGGTCAGGAAGATCCCCTGGAGAAGGGAATGGCAACCCACTCTAGTATTCTTGCCTGAATTCCATGGACAGAGGAGCCTGGTGGGCTAAAGCCCATGGGATTTCAAAGTGGGACATGACTGAATGACTCACTTTCATTTTTCACAATGTGTCCAGACTCATAAACAAAAGCACAGTCAGTTTTGGGAAACTCATTAGAGCAGATTCACCCTTGCTACCTGGTGAGGCTGAATCACTGCATTTCTTATCTTTCTTAAGTTCTTTGGGATATTCTTATTACTACAACTGACAGATATGAAATGAGAAAGGATCCAAAAATCTCACTCTGATTAATAGATATATTTTCTAGAATGAAACATGACACTAATTCAATCTGGAAAAATTTAATCTCTAAGAGGCAGAAATTTTTATTCCACGTTTCTTCCTCAGAAATATCATCATACCTTCTGTGGTGGCAATTTCTTTATATTTTATGTTTATTCTCAGACAACTGACTTACATAACTAAGGGAAAAAAAAACAATGAAAAACTGTTAGGAAAACTGTTAAATAGCCAAATTAAAGCATGAAGTATGATGCCCAAGCACTGATGAGGGCAGTGATCCTTAGACAGAAGCAAAAGGGAAAGTTTTTAATTCTAAACAAATTTGAGCAGTCAGGTGTGAAATCTGGGGGTCAAAGCGGGCAACGGGTCAGGAACTCAACAAGTCCTGCAAAGTAGGTCTTAAAACAGAAGTGTGAGGTCAGAAGAAACAGGAAAGAGTTAAGTCCATGGTTTTAGGCAAGTTTGGAGAGCTCAGCAGAATCTTGAAGGTCAAGGCAGGTACAAAATCCAACAGCTTAGAGAATTTGAAGCCACAGAATTCATGGGTAGAAGCAGTGAAGAAGCTCTGAGCCTAAGGCAGTGAGTGATTTTTCTGCTCATGTCATTTTCTACCTCCTGTTGGATACACGTGGCCCTGAGACCATAGGTGTATAATCACTGACAGACGCTCACAGACCCAAAGGTACAATATGTACCCAACTGAAGTAAGGGCAGAAGTGTGACAATTACTGGTTGCTTTTAAATGTTAAAAGTGCCCAGTAGGCAATTTATTCTATTGTTTATTCATTCCTCCCCTCTACCTCACAATGTACAAAGGCAAGCTCTGGTCCCAGCATGCTGTATGTTTACAATGCATAAAAGATCTCAGAAAATCTTTCATCTCAAGTCTTTCAGGCAGCTTAATTCCTCATTAGCTTTCATAAGGTCCAATTCAGTAGGTCAAACTCTGTTGTAGAAATTAAAATAATATAACCAGTGAAAGATCCTTTACGTCCACTTGAACAAGAAAATTGAAGTTGTTGGTGGGAGGCGTGGAGTACTCAACCTTCAACAACAATGTAGAATTTAAAAAAAAAGAAAAATTTTAGTGTGATATTGTGTAACTCATTGAATACATCCAGGCGTCAGTGTCTTCCACTGTAAAATCAAAGAGGATAGCACCACCTAGAATATTTCATGATATTGTGATGAGGTCAAAGTAAGTTAACATACAACAAAGTATCTGTGAAGAAAAACACTATGAATATTATTATTAATTTTATTATTTAAGCCTTCTCTGATGGCTCAGATGGTAAAGCATCTGCCTGCAGTGCAGGAGACATGGGTTTGATCCCTGGGTTGGAAAGATCCCCTGGAGAAGTAAATAGCAACCCACTCCAGTACTCTTGCCTGGAAAATTCCACGGACTGAGAGGCTCCTCAGAGCCTGGTAGGCTACAGTCCATGGGGTCACAAAGAGTCGGACACAACTGAGCAACTTCACTTCACTTTATTAATTATATTCATTATTTCTTTGGCCAGTATCTTATTTTGGCTAAACATATTTACAGGAGTATCCAATTGCAAATACGCACATATTGATAACACAGAGAGCAAAAACATTAATAAAAATGAACAAAATTTTAAGTTATGCAATTTTTAAAAGAGGACAATAAGAACAAGGAGAGGAGAAAATACAGTCAAGATTTAACACTGCTTCTTATTTTCATATGTATTTTCTTCTTTTAATTGCACAAAAACATTAGAAACATTTTTAAGTAATGGTAAATATGATACCAATTGATATTCGTATCTAAGTACATGGTTGCTTTGCTTTTGATAAGCGAATTCCCAAGGAACATAAGGAGACAGAAGTAAGCATGATAAAGAATCACATCATTCCTGCTAGACCTCTATTCCACACTCCCAGCTTAGGATTCTATTGAACTAGTGTGAGCCTTGAGAAGAACCTTTTCTGCCATATCCAAATGATTCTGAAAGACTCAGAACCAAAGATAGGTTGAAAGACTTCCCTTATTTCTATATCTATGGTCAAACAAGTCTCCATATTCTTACCTTCTTACCTCTCCAATGCAGGGGAAAACCAAGTACAAATAAAGAGAGAGGCTAGAGAATTAGTGCCAGTGACTTGAGTACAGCAGGTGTAGTCTCCACACTCAGACACACTCAATGCTTCCACAAGCAGAGATGTAGCTCACATGTAGGAAAAAGAAAAATTAAACTGAGAAATGACAGCTGAAAGTGTTCAATCCTTAGCCTTTTCTAAACTCTATTTGCTGCACTATTGATACTCCATATAAAACAGATAGCTAATAAGAACATATGATATAGCACAGGGAATTGTACTTAACGCCCTTTTGGTGACCTGAATGGGAAGGAAGTCCAAAGGGAGGGGATATATGCACATGTGTGACTGATTCATTTTGCCATGTAGTAGAAACTAATGCAACATTGTAAAGCAAATATATGGCAATAAAAACTAATTAATAAAAAAGACAGTTCATTAAGGACTGTCGCTTGAAAAACAGGTGCAATGAGCCCACCTGTAAAATTAGTTTATATGCATATCTCTCTGGTAATAATAAAAACAAATTGGGCATTTAAGCACTGGCTATTCATTTTTGTAGATATGCTTCTCTTTTATAATTAAAAAAATTTTTCCATGCATTAAAAAACTAAATGCTATAAGTAAAAAGAATATATATTAATATACATAAAATTTTACCTGAATATATATATCTTCTTTAAGTGTTCATGAAATAGTCATAAAAATTGATTATGTGTTCAACCACTAAGCAAACTTCAATAAATACCAAAATTTAGAAAGAATACAAGTAACATTCTCTCATAATGACACAACCAAGAACAAAAATTTCTCCAACTGGCAGGTTACACTAGGGCTTCTCATCAATATTTCTGTTATTTCTAGGTTTTTTCATTCCATGATGCAACCGGATTGTGTTTCCCTACACCCTTGAACATAGGCATGATGCTGTGACTTGAATTAGCCAATTAAGTATTTAAGGTGCTGTTCTCTATTCCTCTCCAACATGTGCTGCAGTGACTGGCAACATTTCAGATGGTTCTGAGTAGGCATTAATAGAGCACAGCCCTTGACTGACCCGAATGACTACAAAGTTAGTGCTAATCTATTCTGAATTGACAGAAACAAACCTTGGATTAAGTTTAAAAGTCCAAATTAAATCACAGTATACAGAAAAAAAGATAACAAAAACATTGTATATCGAAAGCTATGGAAACACACTTTGTTGAAAGTTACGCTTTACGTACACATAGAACTGTTTACGAAGAGCCTGTCTCCTCCAGTATTGTCATAACGCGCTGCTGCTGCTGCTGCTGAGTCGTTCCAGTCGTGTCTGACTCTGTGCGACCCCAGAGACGGCAGCCCTCCAGGCTCCCCCATTCCTGGGATTCTCCAGGCAAGAACACTGGGGTGGGTTGCCATTTCCTAATGCATGAAAGTGAAAAGTGAAAGTGAAGTCACTCAGTTGTGTCCAACTCCTAGCGACCCCATGGACTGCAGCCCACCAGGCTCCTCCATCCATGGGATTTTCCAGGTAAGAGTACTGCAGTGGGGTGCTATTGCCTTCTCTGGTCATTAATGTGACCCAGTTGCAAAACTCGAAGTATCCCTACCTCTTCCAAAATTCACATTTCCAGGATTTAAAATCCAATTGGTCCAGCTTCGGGCAGTTATATAACCAGAACTGTTGGGCTCAATAGCACAGGCATGGCCTCATAAGCTTTTAAAGCCCTCCACTGTGTTCCAAGGCCATTTCCAGAGGGGGAAAATTATTATTATATTACATTTCACCACTAAGCCACCTGCTGCCTACAATGACTCAACAGTCTAGAGTCTGGACTTGGCAAACAGTGGCACCAAAACAGAGCTGCTAGCTGGAAGATTACTACATGATGTTCAGCTCTCTTCCGTGAGAAAATCCTTGGCATTAGTTATCCATGACAGGGTTATCAGTTAAATATGAAAGTAAAAAATCATACATGGGAAAATATATGTTCTAAGCCAGTTTCTGCCAAAACTGTCAGGAATTCTAAACTGAGAGTCTATAAACTGATCAAGCTAAATTATAATTCTATGTACATTCCATGTGAAGAGACATCGTGTTTGTGGAGATAAATATAAATAAACTGCATTTCTATGAATTAATCAGGTAGGTCATTTTGTCCCAGCTTTGTTTGGCATGATGGCATGTCCTAACTCCCACAATCACCACAAAATCTGGAACAGGTTTTCCAAGCTTTCTTTCTTGTCCTCTCCATCCAGACAGAGCATTTGCATCTAACTTGATTCTTGCCTTTGATGGGACAAAAGCCAATTTAATTCAGCAAGGTCCACTCTTTAAGCAGCTTCCAGAGCTGAATATGTACTCCAAAAGGAGTCATAGACATCACCAGTCCCTCTTCAACAGCAAGAGCAGGGGGAGAAAGATCATCCAGATGGTTATGCTGGAAGTCTTTTCTCTCTTCTGGACCTACCCAGGGATGGATTTCTGATCAAATGAACGCTAGTGGACCCCTTTCAAGGCATTAAATGTAATTAGTTGTTAATTATTATCGTTTAAGGACTCTGCTGAGTGGCTATCAGGGCACCATCTGGACAGTTCATCACATTCACTGGGGGAAACCCTGAAATCTCCATCCAAAAATGTGTGTCACTTGAAGACATTTACAATACTTGTCAAAAATCCTTGTATCCGGCGGGAAACTTGTTCACAGATGGCTGATATTAAAGACAGAAATGCTCTTTCTGTGGGTCAAAATTCCACTTTATAGTATTTGTACTTTAAAATATCCAGTTTTGAATGAGGATAAAGAGTTGCTTGTTTTCTTACATCTTTGACAATACTGTCTATATCATTTGTTGCACGTGCCTGCAAACAACAGAAAATGACATCATAATCTGAAGCAGCACGAAAATTTATTGGAATGATATTAGAAGACTAGAGGGCCAAAACTTGACAGGTACCAAGTGAGTTCTGGAGGGCTATGCAGAAGATAACCAGGGAAGGCCACAATGCTGTCATCATATTATGATGACAATCATATATCATATATGGAGAAGGCAATGGCACCCCCACTCCAGCACTCTTGCCTGGAGAATCCCATGGACGGAGGAGCCTGGTAGGCTGCAGTCCATGGGGTTGCTATGAGTCGGACACGACTGAGAGACTTTACTTTCACTTTTCACTTTCATGTATTGGAGAAGGAGATGGCAACCCACTCCAGTGTTCTTGCCTGGAGAATCCCAGGGACGCGGGAGCCTGGTGGGCTGCCGTCTATGGGGTCGCACAGAGTCGGACAGGACTGAAGCGACTTAGCAGCAGCAGCAGCAGCAGCAGCAGCATCATATTATGCTATCAAGTGCTCAAGATTCAAAGTCCTACAAGATAATATCTGTTGGCCAAGCCTGTTTTATCAATATAAAAGATGAAGGCATCATATCTCCTCCAGTTCATACAATAGGAGACGAGTATTGCCTTCGAGTAAAAGGTCTCCAAATTAATATGACAGTACAATTAGAAGCTTGCCTAGAAGGTCAATATCCCCAAATGACAAATATAAACTAAATTATTTTACCACATATCAAACACCTCTTTGACAGCTAAAAAGAAACCTGTTTTACAATTATATTTGGAAAGTGATACAACCATTACCCAAATTTATATGCACATTTTACTAAGAGGTTATTATAGGGAAATATTGGGAATTGTAGATGAAACACTTTCCTTGGCTTTTAAGATTAATATCAAAAAAAAAAAAAAAGCTCTTCTCCAAGATAAAATACTGGCCTCAGTTGCCCATTTTTCAAAACCTAATGATATTTTTAAAGGTTCATTAATTTTTGTTTATTTATTGCATGGGCATCTATTAAATTACTTGTGTGTCACCATATAAGGTGATGGTGGATGGACACAAAATAGTATTTAGTATTATCTCTACTTAGTCTAACTGGGAAACTAACACATATCTATCCAAAACAATTAGTAAACATTAGTATGATAACATACTTGGACAAAAGCCACTTAAAATTATATATATTCTCAAACAAGGACCTATTCATAGCACAGGGAACTGTATTCATATCTTATAATAACCTCTAATGGAAAGAACACCAAAGGCAGAACGCCAGAGTTGATGCCTTTGAACTGTGGTGCTGGAGAAGACTCCTGAAAGTCCCTTGGACAGCAAGGAGATCAAACCAGTCAATCTTAAGGAAATCAACCCTGTAAATTCACTGGAAGGACTGATGCAGAAGCTCCAGTATTTTGGTCACGTGATGCAAACAGTTGACACACTGGAAAAGTCCCTGATGCTGGGGAAGATTGAGGGCAGAAGGAGAAGAGGACATCAGGGGATGAGACGGCTGGATGGCATCACTGATGCAATGAACATGAACTTCAGCAAACTCTGGGAGGTGGTGAGGGACAGAGGTTGGCATGCTGTAGTCCATGGGGTTGCAAAGAGTTAGACATGACTGGACAACTAAATAACAACAACAAAAATAATGGAAAAGAATCTAATGTACATATAACCAAATCAGTTTGCTGCACACCTGAACCATCAAAAGTCAACTATACTTCAGCAAATTAAAAAACTGAAGACAAAGAAAAACACTATATGTCCTGATGTTTACTTAATACTCAATTTTTGACAGGGTCTTTTAGGCCTGGAAAATAGATTTGGCAGCAAAGCCAATTTTGTCCTTCCCATCCACTATGTAATATGCCAGATGTTACAAATTTTCTCCTTTTACCAGATATGTAGCTATAGTTTATCTAGCTCTAGAAACCTATATGTTCCTTCTATTTCATCCTGTTAACTCTAGTCCATCCTTCCAGATTCAGCTCAGACATACCACCTGTAGGAAGAATTTCCTGATGCACACTTCCCAAATCTTCAATCTGGGTTCTGAACATCCTGTAGCATATGGTCTTAAAGGTACCAAAGCCTAATCACTCAGGAAATTTATCCCTACCCTTGTTCCCCTACTTCACTTCATTTCACCTACCTTTTGAAAAGGAGAAAGAGTAACAACGGAGGTCAAGGACCAAGTGGAATTCTTAGGGACATACATGTGACCAGAACCATGAGTGATACAGCTGGGGGGCAGGGTGGTGAAGAAAAGGATTGTTTAAAAAATTTGATGAGAAAATTCTGACCTTTAGGGACTTGGCAGGGCACAGAAGTTCTAATCAAGTTAAATAATGACCCCTCAGTAGATTCCAATGTTTCCCTTCTTTAGCATGCTTAGCTGACTAGTTATCAACTGCACTATGGCAAGACTTGTAGATTGGTATGATTTGTATCTCAGTGTGCAATAGATAGGTAAGGTTCAGGCTCTGGACCTCTATGGCAGAATCAGAGTAACACTGAAAACTATGGTAAATGTTTTGCAAAAGAGATGTTATCAGTCACAGTCATCCATGAATTTAACATAGATTTAATATAAAGACTAAATAGAATAAAAGAGGTTAAAAGGCAAAAAGTAAAGTATCACAGAAATGGCAACTATAAGAAGCAGTTACTCCCCTGGGATTTCTTTGGAACGAATGATGCTGAAGCTGAAACTCCAATACTTTGGCCACCTCATGCGAAGAGTTGACTCACTGGAAAAGACTCTGATGCTGGGAGAGATTGGGGGCAGGAGAAGAAGGGGACGACCGAGGATGAGATGGCTGGATGGCATCACAGATTCGATGGACATGGGTCTGAGTGAACTCTGAGAGATGGTAATGAACAGGGAGGCCTGGCGTGCTGTGATTCATAGGGTCGCAAAGAGTCGGACACGACTGAGCGACTGAACTGAACTGAACTGAACTCCTCTAGGGTTCTAAGAATTTAGCAGATTAGAAAAAAGATTCTGAAGACCTAGATGCACATCTCCAAGAAGAAGCCACTGCCAACTGGCACTGGTACCTCCAGAACTCAGAGGAGGACTCTGGCTGAGCCAGAACTCAGTCCTACAGGAGGGATACCAGCTGGCTAGTGTTGGTAATCTGGAGACATTCAAAGATGTTAGTACAGGGAGTATGAAAAAGAAAATGGAACTTGGAACCACCTACTACTACTGGATCGAAATGCCACATTCTAAATGAAGTACCATTACAAGGATGACTCTGATGGGATCAAGAAATAAAAAGAAAGAGCAAGCTCCATTTCCTCCTTCAGCCTTACAATTTCTCTCTAGTTCCCTGTGTTTATAGTACCTAATAGGAGCCAGCAGCCAAAAAGGAACTGTAGTTTACAGGGTCCCAACCACAGTGTTACAAAGTCGAAGCCGGGGGATATGAACTTGTCAGTCAGTAAGGAAGGCAATGGGCAGGAAATGAATCTCTCCAGTTAAAGTCCAGTATCAACTCCTCTCCTTTCTCTCCTCTTTTAGATTTTAGATTCTCTTAAGGTTAAGTTTTCAAGACATCTGAGGATATCTCAGAGATATTGCCATGATCCTTACAATTACACTTTTTAAATAAAACTTCTGAGATGAACCAGCTTGTCCATCCATAGAGGATAGCCTTTAAGTTGCTTCTAAATTATCCATTGTGGATATTGTCCACATGTCCATTCCCTACATTGCATTGCTGATTTAAAAAAAATTCATAAACAGTGACTAATTTCTTGCCTCTTTTATCACCCTAAATTCTGATCCAATTAAAAAAACTTAAAAAAAAGTCTTTCTTGATCTTGTCTAGAAATGTAGGGATCCATTCGACTCCAAAAATGCCTGACCTAGATAAAGAGTTACCACACTGCACAAGGAATAAAGAGTCCCATCTCTAGGCAACTATGAGCAGCAGCTGCCGCTGCTGCTGCTGCAAGTCACTTCAGTCGTATCTGACTCTGTGCAACCCCATAGACGGCAGCCCACCAGGCTACCCTGTCCCTGAGATTCTCCAGGCAAGAACACTGGAGTGGGTTGCCATTTCCTTCTCCAATGCATGAAAGTGAAAACTGAAAGTGAAGTTGCTCAGTCATGTCCAACTCTTAGCAACACCACAGCCTACAGCCCACCAGGCTCCTCTGTCCATGGGATTTTCCAGGCAAGAGTACCGGAGTTGGTTGCCATTGCCTTCTCCAACCATGAGCTGTCAGCCACAATTAGCTTTCAAACATATTTATCAACCTTCATTCTTAAAAAAAAAAATTTTAATCTCTGTATACCCTTCTCTAAGCAGCATTAACCAATACAGACAAAATGAAAGGTAAGTTTTCCAAGAGCCTCATAAGACTGCACTCCAGCTGAGTACCATGCACAATACTATCAGTGAAATAACGATAGATGTTTTTTTTTCCATTCCTAAGCACAATATTGAGTTAAAATCAACACTGCATGACTCACTTTTAAAATTCTTCTGACAGTTCTACACTGTAGTTTGGCCTTAAGCCTGTCTTGTCTTTATGGGCTATCAGATTTGTTCAGGGATCCCCAACAAGCAGCAGCCCTCAGTACCTGCAGTTTAGTGGCTCACTACAGAGGAAACATTCTTTCCTGCCTTTGAATCTACTAAAGCAATCTCTCCCCCTCTGATTTTTATAGCTTGTGTCCAGTTGGTCAGCCAAGCACATCTGCAATGAAAGGAAAATCGCTTTGGGGAGGTAACATGGACTGTTTAGAGAGAAACAATAAACATAAGAAAGATTCTATATAGTTTATTCTCTCTCAATTTTTGGAAAATATCTTTCACACTTCCCTTCAGAATTGAGAAGGAGAAGTATACAATCATTGTTCAACTTGATAAATTAACTTTTACAATGACAACCTTAGGCACCAGACAGTAAACCAAGTAATCTCAAAATTCAAAAAGACTTCTGACAATCCAGTAAGAATAACACACTTCTCTTCTTCATTCAACATTTTATTTTAACCAAGGAGGGATGAGGGTCTATGACCCTTTCGGTTAATCTTGTAAGTGCTCTGTGATTGCTTTAATGGACAGAATACTGCAGAAGTGACGCTGTGCCTTTCTCAGCCCAGACGTTATGAAACTGACAGATCCACTACCTGTGCTGGAATACTGACTCCTTTTTTTTTGAGATGTAATTTACATAAAGCACTGTATAAGTTTCAGGCAGACAAAATGTGTTGATTCGATACATTTATATATTGCAATATGATTAACACCTTAGCATTAGCTAACACCTCTATCACATCATATAACTATCAACTCTTTTTTGTCGGGAGAACATTTAAAATCTACTCTGTTAGCAAATTTGAAGTATTTGATGCACTACTGCAGACTGCAGTCACAATGCTGTGCTCCAGAATTTATTTATCCGCTAGTTGCTAATTTGTACCCTTCAACGACACATTCCCACTTCCCCTCATCACCAGCCTATGGTAACCACCATTCTACTTATTATTTCTATGAGTTCAATTCGTTTAGATTTAACACATAAATGAGAATGTACAACACCGAAATGGTCACTCTTAAAAGCTAGGTACAGTGCTGTGTTGGGAAAGCTGCAAAGCTGCACGTAAATCAATGAAGTTAGAACACATCCTTACACCACACACAAAAATAAACTCAAAATAGATTAAAGACCTAAGTATAAGACATGACACCACAAAACTCCTAGAAGAGAGCACAAGCAAAACATTCTCTGACATAAATTGTAGCAATGTTATCTTAGATCAGTCTCTCAAGATAATAGAAATAAAAACATAAATAAACAGATGGGACCAAATCAAACTTATACGCTCTCACACAGCAAAGGAAAACCAAAAACCAAAACCAAAAAAACAACCTACATACTAGGAGAAAATATTCACAAATAATGTGACTGAAAAGGGATTAATTTCCAAAATTTACAAGCAACTTATACAACTCAATTACAAAAAAATAAGCAACCCGATTAAAAAAAAAAAAAAAAAAAAAACTAAGCAGAAGACCTAAATAGACATTTCTCCAAAGAAGACATACAGGTAGCCAAAAGACATATGAAAAAAATGGTCAAGTTCAACCAGTATTAGAGAAATGCAAGTCAAAGTTATAAATGAGGTACCACCTCATCCTGGTAGCGACAGGCATCATCATCAAAGTCTATAAACAACAAATACTGGAGAGAGTGTGGAGAAAATGGAACCATCCTGTTGGTAAGAATGTAAATTAGTATGCCACTGTGGGAAACAGTATGGATGTTTCTTAAAAAACTAAAAATAAAGTTGCCATATGATCCAGCAATCCCACTCCTGGGCACACATCTGCAGAAAACGATAATTCAAAAGACATCTTGGTGTAACTAGCAACACTATTTACAGTAGCCAAGACATGGAAACAACCTCAATGTACACCGACAGATGAATGGAGAAAGAAGATGTGGTTTTTAAGTACAATAGAATATTACTCAACCATTTAAAGACTAAAAAGCCATTTTCAGCAACATAGATGGACATAGAGATTATCATACTAAGTGAACTAAATCACTCAGGGAAAGATAAATCTATGATATCAGTTATATGTGGAATCTAAAAAAAATGATACAAATGAACTTATTTACAAAGCAGAAGTACACTCACAAATATAGAAAACAAACTTATAGTTCCTACGGCAGAAAGTTGGGGAGGATAAATTAGGAGACCGGGATTAACATATACACACTGCTGCTGCTGTTGCCAAGTCGCTTCAGTCGTGTCTGACTCTGTGAGAGACGGCAGCCCACCAGGCTCCCCCGTCCCTGGGAGTCTCCAGGCAAGAACACTGGAGTGGGTCGCCATTTCCTTCTCCAACGCATGAAAGTGAAAACTGAAAGTGAAGTCGCTCAGTTGTATCCGACTCTTCACGACCCCAGGGACTGCAGCCCACCAGGCTCCACCGTCCATGGGATTTTCCAGGCAAGAGTATAAAATAGATAAACAACAAGCACCTATATACCATATTGAACAGAAAAGTAGATTGACTACCTTGTAATAACCTAAAATGGAAAAGGATCTGAAACTATATATATTATATCTGAATAACTTTGCTGTACACCAAAAACTAACACATTTATAATGAAAAATCAACTATAATTTAAAAGAAATGAAAAGAAGAACTGATGACTCAGAGTAAAATCCTGCTGAGTTCCAAGATAATAGTTGGCATCAACTTGCCAGTCATATGAGTAAGTTATTTTGCAAGTGGATCTCCTGGCCCCAGGGGAGCTTGATTGTTTAAGCTTTATTAGAGCATAGCAGCTTTACAATGTTGTGTTTGAGCCTGACTATTGACCTACAAAATCAGGAGCAAAATAAAACTGCTTTGAGAGTGTCTATTTTGGGATAGTTTAACAGTCAGTAAGAAAAAACTGGATAAAAAAGATTTACTGAGCATGGCCCCACCAATCTGAACAAGACTCAATTTCCCCCTCAGTCAGTCTCTCTCATTAGGAAGCTACCATAAGCCTCTTATCCTTCTCCATCAGAGGGAAGACAAAATAAAAACCACAATCACAGAAGACTAAGCTACCTTATCAGATGGACCACAGCCTTGCCTAATTCAGTGAAACAATGAGCCATGCCATCTAGGGCCACTCAAGATGGACGGGTCATGGTGGACAGTCCTGACAAAACATGGGTCACCCAAGAAGTGGATGGTAGACCATTCCAGTATTCTTGTACTGAGAACCCCATGAGCAGTATGAAAAGGCAAAAGATAGCTCCCTGTGTTGGCAAGTGCTCAATATGCTTTCTGGAGAATAACTCCAGAAAGAATGAAGAGACAGAGCCCAAACAAAAACAACACCCAACTGTGGATGTGACTGGTGATGAAACTAAAGTCTGATGCTGTAAAGAGCAATACTGCATGGAACCTGGAATGTTAGGTCTAGGAATGAAGGGAATTTGGAAGTGGTCAAACAGAGATGGCAAGAGTGAACATCGACATGTTAGGAATCAGTGAACTAAACTGGACTGAAATGGGTGAATTTAACTCAGTTCAGTTCAGTCGCTCAGTTGTGTCCGACTCTTTGCGACCCCATGAATCACAGCATGCCAGGCCTCCCTGTCCATCACAATTCCCGGAGTTCACTCAGACTCCTGTCCATTGAGTCAGTAATGCCATCCAGCCATCTCATCCTCTGTCATCCCCTTCTCCTCCTGTTCCCAATTCTTCCCAGCATCAGTGTCTTTTCCAATGAGTCAACTCTTCACATGAGGTGGCCAAAGTACTGGAGTTTCAGCTTTAGCATCATTCCTTTTGAAGAAATGCCAGGGCTGATCTCCTTCAGAACGGACTGGTTAGATCTCCTTGCAGTCCAAGGGACTCTCAAGAGTCTTCTCCAACACCACAGTTCAACAATATCAATTCTTCGGTGCTCAGCCTTCTTCATAGTCCAACTCTGACATCCATACATGACCACAGGAAAAACCATAGCCTTTACTAGACGGACCTTAGTCGGCAAAGTAATGTCTCTGCTTTTGATACTATCTAGGTTGGTCATAATTTTTCTTCCAAGGAGTAAGTGTCTTTTAATTTCATGGCTGCAGTCATCATCTGCAGTGATTTTGGAGCCCCCAAAAATAAAGTCTGACACTGTTTCCACTGTTTCCCCATCTATTTGCCATGAAGTGATGGGACCAGATGCCATGATCTTCCTTTTCTGAATGTTGAGCTTTAAGCCAACTTTTTCACTCTCCTCTTTCACTTTCATCAAGAGGCTTTTTAGTTCCTCTTTACTGTCTGCCATAAGGCTGGTGTCATCTGCATATCTAAGGTTATTGATATTTCTCCTGGCAATCTTGATTCCAGCTTGTGTTTCTTCCAGTCCAGTGTTTCTCATGATGTACTCCGCATATAAGTTAAATAAGCAGGGTGACAATATACAGCCTTGACGTACTCATTTTCCTATTTGGAACCAGTCTGTTGTTCCATGTCCAGTTCTAACTGTTGCTTCCTGACCTGCATACAGACTTCTCATGAGGCAGGTCAGGTGCTCTGGTATTCCCATCTCTTTCAGAATTTTCCACAGTTGATTGTGATCCACACAGTCAAAGGCTTTGGCATAGTCAATAAAGCAGAAATAGATGGTTTTCTGGAACTCTCTTGCTTTTTCCACGATCCCACGGATGTTGGCAATTTGATCTCTAGTTCTTCTGCCTTTTCTAAAACCAGACTGAACATCAGGGAGTTCACGATTCACGTATTGCTGAAGCCTGGCTTGGAGAATTTTGAGCATTACTTTACTAGCTTGTGAGATGAATGCAATTGTGCAGTAGTTTGAGGATTCTTTGGCATTGCCTTTCTTTGGGATTAGAATGAAAACTGACCTTTTCCAGTCCTGTGGCCACTGCTGAGGTTTCAAATTTACTGGCATATTGAGTGCAGCACTTTCACAGCATCATCTTTCAGGATTTGAAACAGCTCCACTGGAATTCCATCGCCTCCACTAGCTTTGTTCCTAGTGATGCTTTCTAAGGCCCCCTTGACTTCACATTCCAAGATGTCTGGGGCTCTAGATTACTGATCACATCATCATGATTATCTGGGTCGTGACGATCTGTTTTGTACAGTTTTTCTGTGTATTCTTGCCATCTCTTCTTAATATCTTCTGCTTCTGTTAGGTCCAGACCACTTCTGTCCTTTATCGAGCCCACCTTTGCATGAAATAGTCCCTTGGTATCTCTAATTTTCTTGAAGAGATCTCTAGTCTTTCCCATTCTGTTGTTTTCCTCTATTTCTTTGCATTGCTTTCTGAAGGCTTTCTTATCTCTTCTTGCTATTCTATGGAACTCTGCATTCAGATGCTTGTATCTTTCCTTTTTTCCTTTGCTTTTCGTCCCTCTTCTTTTCACAGCTATTTGTAAGGCCTCCTCAGACAGCCATTTTGCTTTTTGCATTTCTCAGATAACCATTATATCTATTACTGCAGGCAAGAATTCCTTAGAAGAAATGGAGTAGCCATCATAGTCAACAAACAAGTCCAAAGTGAAGTACTTGGATGCAATCCCAAAAACAACAGAATGATCTCTGTTCATTACCAAGGAGAACCATTCAACATCACATTATCCAAGACTATGCCCTGATCAGTAATGCTGAAGAAGTTGAAGTTGAACAGTACTATGAAGACCTACAAGAACTTCTAGAACTAATACCCAAAAATGATGCCCTTTTCATTATAACGGACTGGAATGCAAAAGTAGTAATTCAAGCAAGAACACTGGAGTGGGTTGCCATTTCCTTCTCCAATGCATGAAAGTAAAAAGTGAAAATGAAATCCCTCAGTCATGTCTGACTCTTTGTGACCACATGGACTGCAGCCTACCAGGCTCCTCTGTCCATGGGATTTTCCAGCAAGAGTACTGGAGTGGGTTGCCATTGCCTTCTACATCATTATAGGGGACTGGAATGCAAAAGTAGGAGTTCAAGAGATACCTGGAGTAAAAGGCACATTTGCCTTGGAGTACAAAACGAAGCAGGTCAAAGGCTAACAGAGTTTTGCCAAAAGAATGCACTGGTCATAGTAAACATGTCTTTCAACAACACAGGAGAAGACTCAACACATGGACATTACCAGATGGTCAACACCGAAATCAGATTGATTATATTCTTTGCAGCCAAAATTGGAGAAGCTCTATACAGTCAGCAAAAACAAGACTGGGAGCTGACTGTGGCTCAGATCATCAATTCCTTATTACCAAATTCAGACTTAAATTGAAAAAGTAGAGAAAACCACTAGACCATTCAGGTAGGGCCTAAATCAATCCCTTATGATTATAGAGTGGAAGTGAAAAATAGATTCAAGGGGATTAGATCTGATAGAGTGCCTTAAGGACTATGAATGGAGTTTTGTAACACTGTACACGATGCAGGAATCAAGACCATCCTCAGGAAAAAGAAATGCAAAAAGGCAAAATGGTTGTCTGAGGAGGCCTTACAAATAGCTGTGAAAAGAAAAGCTAAAGGCAAAAGAGAAAAGGAAAGATATACCTATTTGAATGCAGCGTTCCAAAGAATAGTAAGCAGAGATAAGAAAGCCTTCCTCAGTGATCGATGCAAAGAAATAGAGGAAAACAATAGAATGGGAAAGACTAGAGATCTCTTCAAGAAAATTAGAGATACCAAGGGAGTATTTTATGAAAAGATGGGCACAATTAAGGACAGAAATGGTATGGATTTAGCAGAAGCAGAAAATATTAAGAAGAGGTGACAAGAATACACAGAAGTACTATACAAAAAAAACTTCATGACCCAGATAAAAATGATAGCGTGGAAGTGATGGAATTTCAGTTGAGCTATTTCAAATCCTAAAAGATGATGCTGTGAAAGTGATGCACTCAATATGCCAGTAAATTTGGAAAACACAGCAGTGGCCACAGGACTGGAAAAGATCAGTTTCCATTCCAATCACAAAGACAGGCAATGACAAAGAATGCTCAGACTACCGACAACTGCCATCATCTCACACGCTAGCAAAGTAATGCTCAAAATTCTCCAAGCCAGGTTCAGCAATACGTGAACCGTGAAATTCCAGAGGTTCAAGCTGGATTTAGAAAAGGCAGAGAAACCAGAGATCAAATTGCCAACATCCACTATATCAGTGAAAAAGTAAGAGAGTTTCAGAAAAACATCTACTTCTGCTTTATTCACTACACCAAAGTGTTTGACTGTATGAATCACAACAAACTGGAAAATTCTTCAAGAGATGGGAATACCAGAGGACCTGTCCTGCGTCTTGAAGAATCTGTATGCAGGTCAGGAGGCAACAGTTAGAACAGGGCATGGAACAACAGACTGGTTCCAAATATGAAAAGCAGTATGTCAAGCCTATGTATAGACTTCCTTGGTGGCTCAGATGGTAAAGCATCTGCCTACAATATGAGAGACCCAGGTTCGATCCCCTGGGCTGGGAAGATCCTCTGGAGAAGGAAATGGCAACCCACTCCAGTACTCTTGCCTGGAAAACCCCATGGATTGAGGAGCGTTGTAGGCTACAGTCCATGGGGTTGCAGAGTTGGACACGACTGAGTGACTTCACTTTCAATGCTATGTATTGTCACCCTGCTTATTTAACTTATATGTAGAGTACTTCATGAGAAACGTTGGGCTGGAGGAAGCTCAAGCTGGAATCAAGATTGCTGGGAGAAATGTCAATAACCTCAGATATCAGATGACACCGCCCTTATGGTAGAAAGCAAAGAAGAACTAAAAGCCTCTTGATAAAAGTGAAACAGGGAGTGAAAAAGTTGGTTTTAAACTCAACTTTCAGAAAGTTGATCATGGTATCCAGTCCAATCACTTCGTGGCAAACAGATGTGGAAATAATAGAAACAGTGACAGACTCTTTTTTTGTGCTCCAAAATCACTGCAGATGGTGATGGCTGAAGCCATGAAATTAAAAGACACTTGTTCCTTGGAAGAAAAGCTATGACCAACCTAGACAGCATATTATAAAGTAGAGAAGTTACTTTGCCAACAAAGGTCCGTCTAGTCAAAGCTATGATTTTTCCAAATCATGTATGGATGTGAGAGTTGGACTATAAAGAAAGCTGACTGCTGAACAATTGATGCTTTTGAACTGTGGTGTTGGAGAAGACTCTTGAAAGTCTCTTGGACAGCAAGGAGATCCAATCAGTCTATCCTAAAGGAAATCAGTCCTGAATATTCATTGGAAGGGCTGATGCTGAAGCTGAAACGCCAATATTTTGGCCACCTGACTCACTAGAAAAG
Organism: Nanger dama; assembly: GCA_917880005.1. Classification (NCBI taxonomy): domain Eukaryota; kingdom Metazoa; phylum Chordata; class Mammalia; order Artiodactyla; family Bovidae; genus Nanger; species Nanger dama. The sequence continues at coordinate 17,978,711 of CAKJTW010000025.1, read as the reverse complement.
ACCTTGAATCTGGGAAAGAATGAAAGTGGGAGGAGAAGGGTACGGCAGAGGATGAGATGGTTGGATGGCATCACTGACGCGATGAATATGAGTCTGAGTTGATGATGGACAGGGAAGCGTGGCTTTCTGCAGTTCATGGAGTCACAAAGAGTCAGACATGACTGAGTGAACTGAACAGTCAGTCAGTTCAGTCACTCAGTTGTGTCCGACTCTTTGCGACTCCATGAATCGCAGCACGCCAGGCCTCCCTGTCTATCACCATCTCCCCGAGTTCACTCAAACTCATGTCCATCGAGTTGGTGATGCCATCCAGCCATCTCATCTTCGGTCGTCCCCTTCTCCTCCTGCCCCCAATCCCTCCCAGCATCACAGTCTTTTCCAATGAGTCAACTCTTCGCATGAGGTGGCCAAAGTACTGGAGTTTCAGCTTTAGCGTCATTCCTTCCAAAGAAATACCAGGGCTGATCTCCTTCAGAATGGACTGGTTGGATCTCCTTGCAGTCCAAGGGACTCTCAAGAGTCTTCTCCAACACCACAGTTCAAAAGCATCAATTATTCGGCACTCAACTTTCTTCACAGTCCAACTCTCACATCCATACATGACCAGTGGAAAAACCATAGTCTTGACTAGACGGACCTTAGTTGGCAAAGTAATGTCTCTGCTTTTCAATATGCACACTATAAAGGATTCTATTGCTTCATATGAGATAACATTCTCAAGAAACTTTGAGGTTCTTAGTCCACCACACTAGTAACCCCCTTTACTTTTTTCCCCCATACATATTTCCCCCTTTGAATAATGTGTATTCTTAAAGAGGGAAAAGATGTTGATATACTTAAGTACATTAAAAGATGAAAATTCTCAGTTTCATGTCTAATGATTTACCCAGATGTGTGCAGCCATCTCAGAAAAGGGTCCTGGCAGCCACTGCCTTGTTTCCCTCTCACTTTTTTCCATTTCTCTCTCAGCCATTGTGTCCTTCTCACACATTCCCACCTCATCATCATATTTTATCTCAACAAGCCAGAATGAAAACTATGGCTTTACCAACGTAGGCTAGAGCAGGAAAGGGGGTACCAAACCTCCAGAAATAATCCTTTATTAGACACAAAGCATTGCTTTTATTTTTATTTTTGTCTGTGTTCACAGGTCCTGGCCCACTTCTTCAGCTAATGCAGCAAAAACCATCTAAGTAAAAGTTGCAATGCTACTGATACACTCCATACCCCTTTTCTGATTTGTTTTCTTCCATAGCACTTATTGAGAGATACCATACTGCATGTTTACCTATGGCTCCTGCTTATTTTTGGCCCCCTACTAGAATGTAAGTTACAAGAGAACAGAAATAGTTGTCTGTTTTAGTCACTAACATCTCTGTCCCCTAGAATAGAGCCAAGCTATGTAAGTTTCCCAATAAAAATTTGTTAAATGAACCTGAATACCCTTCATTATTGATATTGGGAAAATTTGCTAAAAATCCAAGGGCCTACTTTTAAAAATTAGCTTTCAGAGAACACTCCACTCAGAAATGGTAGATTCATTTTCTATTTATATATGCAGCATCTAATTTTTAAAAGTCAGCAGTATAAAAATAATCCATAAATTACATTTAAATAACATCAAATGCATAATTTTCTTCTTGGATTTTTCTCAGCCCTGACTTTGGTCAATTTAAACTATTAATAATTTGCTAAGGAAAAAATTCTGATTGCTTGGTAATGAAAATTTTCAGTAGTTAAATGATTTAAGTGAACACAATCATGTGACTTTTTTCTATATCTATATTTTAGAAATAGGCTATTCTCTAGTGTGTCCTTTTTAAAATATTTATAAGTGATAATTTCTGAGCCACTGGGCAAATAAATAGGTGACCAAAATTAATTTATATCACTTTGAACAACAACGGCATAAAAAAAAATTGACAGAATGACGTGGATACTCTACATCTCATCACTCTTCTATGTCCTCATCTTTAATAAATCATTGATATTTTAAAATTTTTAATTCTTATTTGTGAATTACTTCACAGTTTGCAAAACTCATTCACATGCATTGTCCTATTTAATTCCCACAGTGTCAATGAAGTATTTTATCAGTTAGCTAGTGCTGTCTAACTGTCCATCACCAAACCTTAGTGACATAAAACAATAATCACTTATCCTTGTTTATGAGTTGATGGCACTGAGTGTCCAGTTCACCTGAGTTCAGTGGGGCTCATTCATACACCCGCAGTCAGCTGCAGGTCTCCTAAACACCTGTCATTATCTTAGCTTGGTTCTCTCACATGCCTTGGTTAGCTGGATATAGTGAGCCGTCTTGATTCTGCTCTACATGTTTCATGCCCTGGTTTTGGACATGTTCTCATGATAAAGCCAGAGGAGCAAGAGAAAGAGCAGAAGCACTTTGTTATCCTCATGTCACATCATTTGCTACTGTTTTATTGGCCAAAGCAAGTCACAAGGCTGACCCTGGTGATATAGTATGAGGGAAGAGTTGTTGTTACAGGGATGCCATTTATTATGATCATAAATGAGATCAGCCTACTCCAAGCTTGTGCTATTATTTTCATTATTTTAAATATGAGGAAATCAACACTTGAGGGGGTAGATAATTCACCCAAGAGGAATCAGCCATGTGTATGAACCCAAAGCTCAGGTCTTCTGACTCCAAAGATGTTCTTTCCTCTAACCCTGTCTGGCCTATTCATATATATTCATAGAAGCTGAATTTATTGTCTGTGGAAAGGTAGAACCATTTCAAATTACTATGATGCTTCAGATATCCCCAAAACAAAAGTTAGGGGTCAATTAGATTACTCACTTACCCTTTTTGTAAACTAGATAAATGCAAATCCCATTAGTTCACACTAATTTCTGTTTTTAACTACCAAATTGTTATTGAACCTTTTGGGGTGCATTGCTTATCCCTCCAGCTAAACTGCCACCTCCTTCCAGACAGAAACTCCATGTTCAAATGTTCTATTTCTTTGTATCTCTCCCAGTACCTGACACGGTGCTGATACAGATAATATATGTATCACTTGATTCATAAAGCTAGAAGAACATGATGTCAGTTTGATAGAGTTCTCTGTTAGAGAAATTAGAATCAAAAAGAGAAATCAAAATTGACTTGGGATTGAGAAAACACAAGAAACAATTTACAACTGAGCTTATATAAGTAAAAGAAAAAGGAATATATTTTTATTTTCAAACCTTTCATTCCAGCTAACATATATGAGTATTTTTCCTTATATTTATTGCTCTGCCTTGAAGTTGAAGATCAATTGAGGTGAACTGCCAAGAGCTAATTAGTGAACTAATTCTTTAATTCAGTGTAACAGTCATCACAAAAGTTGTGTTCAATGAGGTGCTCACTTTTCCATTACAAAAATCGAATTCATATTTTCTTTACTGCACTCTGAGAGATAGCTGGGTTAATGTCATTCCCTATTCTCTATAGTTCTTAAATTCAGTCATTTTTCAAACCTGGGAAAGGTAACTGTTTAAAGAAATGTGAGGTTTTGCCAAATATCAGTGCTTATGGGTAAGTCAGTTTGCCTCCTTCCCCATGCTGAATCTCCCTCAGAAAATGGAAGAAGGGAACAAAGAGGGAACATAATAATTTTCTGTGAAAACCTGAGCATGCCATTCTGTATTAGCCATGTGAGTTTTTCAAGAAAATACGAGATGATGCATGTTGTTTAGTTTCTACTGGCAAGACTCTCAGAGAAAGATAATAGAAAAACTCTCCAGTGCTAAAGCATATGGTCATCAATTTCCACACCTCATTAAAAACTGAAATTCTTTCTTTAATGTTTAGTTTTAGATCTTCAGTTGGGAACAACTTAAAGCCAAGTCAAAGTACACTGGTACCCAAGAAATTTTGAAAAGAACTTGTCTTCTTCATAAATAAGCCTCTCAAAAGGATCCAGGTCATAGTCAAGGCTAACTTCACTATTAAAGTAACAGTTAAGTGGCTATAAGTGTGAAGACTGTTTCACAACACCTGTGAAGAAATCTATAGTTTTTGAAACATATTGCAATCATGCCTGGGGGTGACACTGTTTCCTTCTGACTTAGAATGACATTGGCTGAATTGTTGCAGATATGAAAACATTGATTGATAGTGACAGGCAAGCCAAACTGCTATACAAAATTCGAGATAAGAGTGGATTCACTTGTGTATTATTTTTCAACTACAGGACAATGTAGACACTAGAATGTTGAGTTCAGAGTTACACTCAATCAATATCATTTTCTAAAAATATAAAGCATAAACTCTCTGATGGTTAATTGTACACCACAACTTGACTGGGCTAAGGGCTTCCCAGATGATAAGACACTGTTTCTGGGTGCTGTCTGTGATCTTTCTGGAAGAGATTAACATTTGAGTCAGTAGGCTGAATAAAGGAGATCTGTCCTACTAGTGTGGACTGGCATCATCAAATCCACTGAGGGCCCAAACAGAAGGAAATGGCAGAAGAAGGGCTAATTCTGTTTTCTCAAATGGGGATGTCCATATTATCTTGCTTTTGGACATCAGAACTCCTTATTCTTGTTTTTTGGACTCTAGGATTGAATTACACCACCAGCTTTCCTAGTTCTCCAGACTGCAGATGGCAGATTGTGGGACTTCTTCACTTCAATAACCACGTGACCCAATTCCCATAATAAATCCTTGTTTTTAATATATAAGCAATGAGATCAAACCAGTCAATTGTAAAGGAAATCAACCCTGAACACTCCTTGGAAGGACTAATGTTGAAGCTGAAGCTCCAATACTTTGGCCACCTGATGCAAAGAACTGACTCACTGGTAAAGACTCTAATGCTGGGAAAGACTGAAGGCTGGAAGAGAAGGGTACAAGAAAGGATGAGATGGTTGGATGGTATCACCAGTTTATTGGACATAAACTTGGACAATCTCTGGAAAATGGTGAGAGACAGAGAAGCCTTTGGTGTTGTAGTCCATGGTATCTCAAAGAGTCAGACATGACTTGGTGACTGAACAACAACAACATCTTGCTGGTTCTGTTTCTCTGAGAACCCTAAGCCACGAAGAAAAATCTTTTCCTATGTGCAGTTTAACAATAAATGACTCCTACCTCTCTCTACCAACACTCACATGAAATGCAGGAGCCGCTTCACTATGGGATAACGTGGTCAACAGCACAGTGATCTTTTCTTACAAGATTCCATAAATTATAATAATAAACATTTGTGAAAGTGAAAATTATGCAAGGCTTAAAGGAAGATTTCCCATAAATTTTTTTAATGTATAACAATGAAGTATATTTTTAAATAATTGAAGTTCATTGTCACCAGATATATCACATGGTCATAATGACAAGACTGAAAATGATAACAAAAATTTGATGGGATAATGATTATAACCAGCATGGTTTAATAAACTGTTAAGACTAGAAGTTAAACGAATTGGGAATTGCATTCCTATGTACCACCAATAAGCCTTGGAAAAGTCATGGAGACTATTTTGTTGCGGTGTTCTTTCCAGCACAGTGGATAGTTGGATTATATGACCCCTAAATCCTTCTGTCACTGGGGCTCACTGAACTTCCTCTATGGATTTTAGGGAACAATAAAGTGAACTTCAGTATTATCTTGTCTAATTTTCATCATGCTTAATTCTTTATGCTGATTTTTATGTTATCTAATACCAGGGAATATTATGTCCTATTTGATCCACAAGGATGATGTAGTTTTTAAGTCTCTAGTATTCATTTTAATTCCTTGGAGGAGAGCAATAGAAAGGACATTTTATAAATCAAATGCTATTATATAATGATTATGATTTTTAAATAGAATCACAATTCTTACAAAGACAAATTACCCTTTGCAATGAAATATTAATATTCTTATAAAGACAAATTACCCTTTTAATGAAATATAAAATATTTTTCAAGTGATACTTTATTGCTAAAAATATGTAACAAAAGTAGTACTTTCATAAACTGGTAGTGGATGATATAGGTTAGCACAAGCCTAGCAGAACAAAATTTGATAATCTGTTCAAGAGTCAGGAAAATGTTCAAAAACTTCAATGTGGGTTACAGAATTAAAGCAGTTCAGTCTACAGAAATAAGCAACTGAGAGCTCAAATCTGTATTATCATATCATATTTTTAAATGTATTGAGAAGACAGAAAATGGGATCAAGGGGAAAATCACAAAGTCAGCACTTTCAATCATGGATCTTAAAAGATGTTTCCTAGGGTTTCAGATCCAGGATCTCAGGTTCTTTAAACTGTCCTATTGATTTTTGTTTTTTTTTTTTTTGATTACCTTACTCTTAATGCATGTCTCAACTCCCTGTTTCTTAAAGAAAACATACTACTATGTAAACTCACCTCTCTACACTTCATCTCAAAAATTGTATAAATCTTTGCTAAACTTCTCTTCCTCTATCTTCTTTGTTTTTTTTTAATTAAATTTATATTTTTTTAATTACAATACTGTATTTGTTTTGCCATACATTGACACGAATCAGCCATAGGTGAACACAATCCCCCAATGCCGAAGCCTCCTCCCACCTCCCACCCCACATCCTCTACCTGAATCATCCTGTGCATCAGCCCCATGCATCCTGCATCCTACACCAAACATAGATTGAAAACAAGTCACTACACCTGAAGTCCAAAAGCAGGAAGAAAAGGAACATAAACAAATCAATATGTGGAAAAGGATATCTACTATTGTCTAAGTCTGATGAAATAAGATATCAATTTATCAGCAATAAAATTCATTTGACTACACTGAAAAATAATGGTTTCTATTCTTATTTTGTTGGTGGTGGTGGTGATGATATTATGGGAAGAGGTTATCAAAATATTATTATAGCTACCAGCAATCTAATGTTCAGGAACAAGGTATAGATTGTTCACCTAGTCCACCAGATGCTATTCCTGGATGAAGGGTTATGCCTATAAGCAATTTCTAAGATTTCAGAAATGTATTTCTTCATGTGTTATTTATTTTCCATTTTTCAGTATGATTGGAAGGTAGCTAAGATATTAAAACCATCAGTTTCTAGTTGCCATCTTGGTACATGACAAGAAAATAAGTTGAGTGGAGAAGGCGGCTGGAAGGCATCGAGAAGGCTAGAGAGACATTTCTACTTTATGGTCAATACCTGGGGAAGCAGATACCAAGCAGATACCATGGCAGGTCAATTGCAAAGAAGTAAACAAGATAACGGATTCAAATCTGAAAAGTAGGAGGATTTACCTGGAGAAAATTTGGGGGAAGGGGATATGCAGAGGAGTGTGAGAAGCCTAAAAATGGCCATAATGATTTTAGAAATTGATTTGAGATTAATCCAGAAAACCGGTTTGCTAGAAAAGTGAAGTAGTCTTTCTGCCAAGGTTTATGACTCTGTTATTTGCTCGCATCAATATTAAGGTTCTTCAATTGCCATGTTCCTTCCAAGACTCTCCCATTCTATCACACCTGCAGCACACACTGTAGAAAGTCAACTCCAGTTTCAACCGCACATGAAAATATTCACAGTTTGAATCTGCAAAGCACTTGAGACTGACAATCATTAGGTTAATACAATATCAACTAGATAACTAACACTAACCTAACTATATTTAGTATTTAAAATCTACTTCCCTTCCATTTATTGACAACGAGGAAGAAACTCTTGCTATAAGATAAATATCTTAGTGACAAACACTAAAAAGTTTCTATTCTTAAAAACATCCAAATTCCCTTCATTACATCATTTTTCAGTAGTCTTATTAAATGCCACCAATTCTTTAAAGAGTTGTGTGACCTATGCCCTGAATAAATGCACTTGGCCAAGACACTAATAATGAGAAAGTAGAAAAAAAAGTTAAGGAAACAATTCCATTCACCATTGCAATGAAAAGAATAAAATACTTAGGAATATACCTACCTAAAGAAACTAAAGACCTATATATTAAAAACTATACAACACTGATGAAAGAAATCAAAGAGGACACTAACAGATGGAGAAATATACCATGTTCATGGATCAGAAGAGTCAATATAGTGAAAATGAGTATACTACCCAAAGCAATCTACGGATTCAATGCAATCCCTATCAAGCTACCAGTGGTATTTTTCACAGAACTAGAACAAATAATTTAAAGATTTGTATGGAAATACAAAAAACCTCGAATAGCAAAAGCAATCTTGAGAAAGAAGAATGGAACTGGAGGAATCAACTTGTCTGACTTCAGGCTCTACTACAAAGCCACAGTCATTAAGACAGTATGGTACTGGCACAAAGACAGAAATATAGATCAATGGAACAAAATAGAAAGCCCAGAGATAAATCCACACACCTATGGACATCTTATCTTCAACAAAGGAGGCAAGAATATACAATGGAATAAAGACAATCTCTATAACAAGTGGTCAAACTGGGAAAACTGGTCAACCACTTGTAAAAGAATGAAACTAGATCACTTTCTAACACCACACACAAAAATAAACTCAAAATGGATTAAAGATCTAAATGTAAGACCAGAAACTATAAAACTCCTAGAGGAGAACATAGGCAAAACACTCTCTGATATAAATCACAGCAGGATCCTCTATGATCCACCTCCCAGAAAAATGGAAATAAAAGCAAAAATAAACAAATGGGATCTAATTAAAATTAAAAGCTTCTGCACAACAAAGGAAACTATAAGCAAGGTGAAAAGACAGCCTTCTGAATGGGAGAAAACAATAGCAAATGAAGCAACTGACAAACAACTAATCTCAAAATATACAAGCAACTTATGCAGCTCAACTCCAGAAAAATAAACGATCCAATAAAAAAAAATGGGCCAAAGAACTAAATAGGCATTTCTCCAAAGAAGACATACGGATGGCTAACAAACACATGAAAAGATACTCAACATCACTCATTATCAGAGAAATGCAAATCAAGACCACAATGAAGTACCATTTCACACCAGTCAGAATGGCTGGGATCCAAAAGTCTACAAGCAATAAATGCTGGAGAGTATGTGGAGAAAAGGGAACCCTCCTACACTTTTGGTGGGAATGCAAACTAGTACAGCCAATATGGAAAACAGTGTGGAGATTCCTTAAAAAATTGCAAATAGAACTGCCTTATGACCCAGCAATCCCACTGCTGGGCATACACACCGAGGAAACCAAAATTGAAAGACACACATGTACCCCAATGTTCATTGCAGCATTGTTTATAATAGCCAGGACATGGAAACAACCTAGATGTCCATCAGCAGATGAATGGATAAGAAAGCAGTGGTACATATACACAATGGAATATTACTCAGCCCTTAAAAAGAATAAATTTGAATCAGTTCTAATGAGATGGATGAAACTGGAGCCAATTATACAGAGTGAAGTAAGCCAGAAAGAAAAACACCAATACAGTATACTGACACATATATATGGAATTTAGAAAGATAGTAATGATGACCCTCTATGTAAGACAACAAAAGACACAGGGGTATAGAACAGACTTTTGGCCTCTGAGGGAGAGGAAGAGGGTGGGATGATTTGGGAGAATGGCATTGAAACATGTATACTATCATGTAAGAAACAAAGCGCCAGTCTATGTTCGATACAGGATACAGGATGTTTGGGGCTGGTGCACAAGGATGATCCAGAGAGATGATATGGGGTGGGAGGTGGGAGGGGGCTGTGGCATTGGGAGATCGTGTAAACCTGTGGCTGATTCATGTCAGCGTATGGCAAAACCAATATAGTATTGTAAAGTAGAATAAAGTAAAAAAAGAAAGAAAGAAAGAAAAGAAAAAAAAGAAAATTCTAGCCTTTGATCTCTTCAAGCCATGCTCCCTGATCAGGGATTGCTTCTGCCAAGAAAGAGGGGAATTTTTTAATTAATAATTCACTTACAGGCATCTTATGGGTGAACATCCGATCTGCTTCACCCTCCTACAATGATACCTAAACTTTCATCTTGTCTTTCTATCCACCTACAAAAATCTCTTTCTCTTCTAAAGCAAGCTGTCCCGGTTGTCACTTATTTTCTTAACCCCTGCTGACTCATTTCCTCAGGGTTTGACTTTACCCAGAAGTCTTTTTGGTGTTGGTCATTATCATGATTTTATCTTAACCCCATTATTTTTGCTTCTGTAGCAGTGTGGCTTATGAGCCACAGCTCTGCAGCAGTGAGGCACAGACCTGCCTTTGGTGAAGGGTATCACATACAGCAAGTAGAAGACCTCATTCTCAGGGCAGGAACCAGTGACATAAAACACAGGCAGCTGCACTGTCCACATTGATGGGCATCTCCAGGAGTGTACCACTTCATTCATGGGCATCAGGCTGCTTACAAGTGCAATGCCCTCCAGGGTTTTTAGAAAATAGTTAAAAGGAGTCTTAAGGTAGGAATGGAAAACTTACACAGTTGAGTGCAATTAAACTAACAAATGTAGATATGACCATATTGGGGAATTTAGTTTGACCCCTAGACTGATCTGATCTACAAAACATAATTTATACTTTTGTAGCAAATTCGTATAAAGCATATAGTGAGATACTTCAGAAGACTGAGTTCAAAATTTAAGCAACAACTTATACAGTTGTGACCAGTGAAGAAATGAGACTCTACAAGTATGTCTAGTGATAAAATATGGAACATCAAAATAGCATTAGAAATGTTTAAAGAGGTTAAAAATATGATACAGAATTTTGAAGACAGATAGAATGGCCTAGAGAAAGCAATTGGCTGAGAGAGACAAGTTATAAAATACAGGGAGTGCCTATTCAGGGGATAGAGATTATAGGTCAACAGATTCGATGGGTGTCTTTCCTCTAGAGGGTAAAACTATTTTTATAATCTTAATTTAGTCTGTCCTTAATTTAGGAGAGGCACTCCTTAAAATTAAACAAATCTGTTTTCATCAAATGAACCTTCTGATTAAACACTGTAGCCTTTGCTGTTGCCTAAAGGGAAAGAAAATGTTCATCTGCTAACAAGAGTGATTCAGTCCTAGGTACAGTTATATTTCTCATTACTAGTGAGCAAGTTGATATTCTATTTTATACATCTCTCTATTTTTTATTGAAATGAAGCAATTTCCCTGGGTCTAATTATCTCAGAGTTCTGACAAGACCAAATTTCTGGCCTTGCAAAGCTGAAGACTAAACCCTGGAGTGTGATAAATCAACCACTGGACTGTATCCCTAAATGGCTCTCCTAAACTACAGCCAGGATCCCTAATGTGCATAACAACATTGTGAACCTAGGAAATAAACATAAACTTATTCTCTGAATTTCATTTGTTTTCTTAATATTTTCATTTGATATATTTATGAAAAGATGTTTACCATATTGGCAATCAGGGGACATATGTCTTTATACATAGTGAATAATTTAAGAGTAATTTATATGCATGCACAATTTGTTAAATTTCAAGTATTTCTAAGTTTGGGGGTGATATTTAATAACATAAAACATGAAGGAATATGAAGCCAGCATCTTTGCATCAGATGCAAAACATTTTCAAGTACGGACCTAGAAGTCATTCCCATTTAATCAAAAGCTAGCGCAGTCTACAAAGTCCTGTTATATTACAATAGGAGAAACAAACCATTCTGGATCAAAGATAAATTCAGCAAAAAATTTTCAAAATCTGTATCACAGGAAAATTGATCTCTTAAATTTCTAATTAAAAGATCTAAGGGGTTAAATAAAGAATTGAGTAATTTTAGTTGAGAAATCATAGATAATTTCCAGCAGTTTGTGCAATATTAAAGATCTAATATTTCAACCCCCAAAAAATTGTGATAATGTGATTTTGTAACAGAGAGTACCAGTTATTTCTCCAGCAAAAAAATGGGTTTACTCCAGATCAACAAAGAACAGCAATTTAGGTTCAGCAACCACAAGAAGACTCTTGAGAGTCCCTTGGACTACAAGGAGATCCAACCAGTCCATTCTAAAGGAGATCAGTCCTGGGTGTCCATTGGAAGGACTGATGCTAAAGCTGGAACTCCAATACTTTGGCCACCTCATGTGAAGAGTTGGCTCATTGGAAAAGACCCTGATGCTGGGAGGGATTGGGGGCAGGAGGAAAAGGGGATGACAGAGGATGAGATGGCTGGATGGCATCACCGATTTGATGGACATGAGTTTGAGTGAACTCTGGGAGTTGGTGATGGACAGGGAGGCCTGGCGTGCTGTGACTCATGGGGTCGCAAAGAGTTGGACACGACTGAGCAACTGAACTGAACTGAACTGAACCTCAACAAGCCATGCTGAAGCCTCTAGCAAGATGGAGAGGAGAACTCCTTTACAGAGGGAAAAGGAAGTTGGGAGGGCTATAGTTAAAAAGGAGTTAGTTCGTGGATTTTCATCTGCAGAATTGTGAGTGTCTTTCATTGGCTGAGTCCTTGCCAGGTGAGAAGACTGCCTGTTGGTCTAGGGTGTGACTTTTCCCCAATTTGGTCTCTGACTCCATTTAACTGGAGACTTCCATGTTTTAATACTTACAAACCATGAAAGTGAAAAGTGAAAGTGTTAGTCACTCAGTCATGGCCGACTATTTGTGAGTCCATGGACTAGTCTGCCAGGCTTCTCTGCCCATTGGGATTCTCCAGGCAAGAATCCTGGAGAGGGTAGCCATTCCTTTCTCCAGCTGATCATCCCAACCCAGGGATTGAACCTGGATCTCCTACACTGCAGGTAAATACTTTACCATCTGACCCACCAGGGAAGCCCATAGTACCCCCAAACAGCATCATATTGGAAAAGTATTATGAAACTATGGCCAGTAACATTCTCAGTTCATAGATCTTCACCAAATGTGACTCTTTGGTAAAATGATCCTACCTATAGCAGTTAGAATTCTCAGAGTACATACTATAGTGGAATATTAAATAGCTTTTGCTGGCATCTTAATGAATTATCCTCATTGTCTCTCATAACTGTATTTTTACTTAAAGTTTTATCTGAAAGACATGGCTTTTAAAGTAAATACTATTTCCTCCTTTTCTACATACATAATTAACAAGTTTATCGTATTTTACTAAATTTGGAAAATGTAGCAAAATGACAATTATATGCAATTTTTCAGACAATTCCTACAAAGATCAAAACTATTCATTAATAACATCTTTCAGTCTTTTATATAAAAGAGTAGATAATTGCTATTTTAAAATGGAAGTTTTGTAAATATTCTTTTATAACTTAAGTCCTCTTAACAAAATATCTTAAGCATGTAGATACCACGTAGTACTATTAAACATTATTTTAATAAACTGTAAAATACTTCATTCAATTCTTTATGGTCAGATTGTTTTGAATATTTCAAAATTATAGATCATGCTTACATAGATTCTTTGCTGTATCTCTTTAAATGTTCTAAGGATATATTCCTAGAGGAGAAATTACTCAGTAAAAAAAAGTGCAAGAATTTCAAGGCTCCTCTGGCATATTGCAAAATTTCACTCCAGGGAGTCATAATTGCACCCTAGCCCAAACTGGGTATTACAATTTTTTAAAGCAATCAAATTTTAAAATTTAAAACTAGTAACATATTTCTATTTTACTTTGGTGTCTCTCGGGTTGAATTTTTTCTCATATTTTAGTGGCCAGTTTCCATTTTGTGCATTATTTGATCATGTTCTTGACCTATTTCTCTATTGGGGTGTTTGTATTGATTGCTATCAAACTCTTTCACTAAAATATTCAAGACACTGACATTAATTGTCATGTGCCCTGTAGTAGGTATATATATATATATATTTTTTTTTTATTGTTCAGATATTTTTAGTAAAATCTTTTTACCTATGTCATTTTCTTTGACTTTGGAAAAATACTTTCCCACGCTAGATCAGAGGCATGTTCAGCATTATTTCTATTTTTCTATAGTTTTAACCCAATTCATAATGAATTTATTCTGATGTGGAATCTGAAATACAGAACTAATTTCATCTTAATTCTAAAAATTTTATCAATTATTATGATATCTATTTAATGTATTTTGTTAAATATATTTAATATAACATTGAAAATATTTGAAAAGCTAGTGATTCATCCATTTAGTATTATATTGGGTGCCTGTTCTGTTTCCTCTTCCATCAAATACATTTTACATATTCTATGGTCTAAACCCAGGCTTTGTTTGGATCCACTGGCCTACCTGATACCCTCAGGTCTTATGCTCTTTAAGTTATTGTTGCTTTTATGTCATTCAAAGAATTTCTCTGCAATTATTCTAAGTAGCCTTTAGTCATCATTTCATTTTAATTCTGGCCCAATGCTTATTGGAGAATGACTTTTAAAAATTTCTTACATAGATGGCCTTGGGTTTATAGGGGAGATGCATAAATTTTTATTAATTTCAAATTGTAGTGCATTTTGTTCAAAGAATAAGACCTTAACATTCTTGTTTGGAGCATTACTTGATAGTTTTGATACCCTAATTTAATAAACCCTCTGCAAATATTCTATGGAATTTAAAAAAACTGTTTTTTCCATGGCACACAAAGTGTGTTAGCTATCTATTACTCTAGAAAATTTAATAATTTTCAAATAGCTAGTTGATTAAGTTATGCCTCTTTTAGTACCTTTTATTTTTTTCAAAACATGATTATTGAACTCTACAAGACCAAACAATTATATGTATCCTATTTCCAAATACTAATCTTGGATATATTGATTTTTGTCTAAATGACTTATATATCCCATTTTTATTATTTTGTTGCTATTTTTCTCCTTTGTTTTTTCTCCTCTCCACCCATTGGCTCTCATTGCTCTCTTTCTTACCATCTGCATAATCCATCAATTGTTGATGTGATTTTTTTTCATATTGTTCATTGTGGTTTTAGATGTAATATAACCATTCCATATTACCTCAATCTCTATTTTCCTAAGCTTGTTTTCTATGCATGACTTTCTGCTCTTTTTTTCTTGCACGTATCTCTTACATTATATTGGTTTGATTCAAATAATCATCTATGTCCTGCAGTACAAATTTTCAAAAGTGTATCTTTTCTGTGAGCCTTCCGTATTTGTTCTTTCTTCTGTCCTGCTTTATTCATTCATAGGTTTATTTTTTCTCTCTTTAGTCAAACTCAAACAAGGTAAGTCCAATTCAGTTCCTCTCATTAGACAAAGTTTGTAATTTGCCTTCAGATCTCATCACTTTGTCGCTTATGTGACAGTTGATTTCTGTTCTCAGGATCTACAATCGGAAGACATACCAGCTATTTCCAGTCAATTTCCAGTCCCTAGAAAATGTATAACAAGTCCACCCTACTGCACTGAGGTAGAGTCTTATAAACATACAGAAAACTCATCAGTGGAAGAGTGGGGAAATAAATTAGGGTACAGTAACTGCATGGAATATAAAGCCCCTATTAAGATTTAGGAAGCTCTGCATAGAGAGACAGGGAAGAGTCTCAAAGTATGGTGTTAAATGAAAGACTGAGCCCAGAATTATTAGTAGCATGCCTCCTCTTACTTTTTAAAAGATAAATTCATATATATATATATATATACATGTGTGAAATGTATAAACTAAAGTCTAGAAAGATATATATTAAATTGTTAAGAGTAGCATGGGATGGGCGTGGGATAGAAATAAAACATGGTACTCACATTTGGGCTTCCCTTGTGGAGAAGGAAATGGCAACCCACTCAAGTATTCTTGCCTGGAGAATCCCATGGACGGAGGAGCATGGTGGGCTACAGTCCACGGGTAGCAAAGAGCCGGACACGACTGAGCAACTTCACTTTCACTGTGGCTCAAATGATAAAGAATCTGCCTGAAATACAGCAGACCTGGGTTTGATCCCTGAGTTGGGAAGATACCCTGGAGAAAGAAATAGCTACCAACTTGAGTATTCTGGCCTGGAGAATTTTATAGACAGAGGAGCCTGGTAGGCTGCAGTCCATGGAGGTCACAGAGTCAGACACAACTGAGTGACTTTCACTTCACTTCGCACATTTGACCCTACATTCTTAAGTTTTGCCTTAGTCTTTTATAAAATGAATGCATTCTTGTGTCGCTTATCAAAAACCTTGACCTTTAAATTAAATTAGAATTAAAATTAGGGGTCTATTGACATGAATATAAACATAGGCTCAAGTCCTGGAGTTCTGAAAACCCATGCTGATCTTAATGTAAACCTACAATACATATTATTTCTTATCTCCTTTTTCCTTTGGGTTTGGTTTTACACTCATAGAAGGAACACTCAGTTCAGTTCAGTCACTCAGTCGTGTCCGACTCTTTGCGACCCCATGAATCGCAGCACACTAGGCCTCCCTGTTCATCACCATCTCCCGGAGTTCACTCAGACTCATGTCCATCGAGTCACTGATGCCATCCAGCCATCTCATTCTCTGTCGTCCCCTTCTCTTCCTGCCCCCAATCCCTCTCAGCATCAGAGTCTTTTCCAATAAGTCAACTCTTTGCATAAGGTGGCCAAAGTACTGGAGTTTCAGTTTTAGCATCCATCATTCCTTCCAAAGAAATCCCAAAGTTGATCTCCTTCAGAATGGACTGGTTGGATCTCCTTGCAGTCCAAGGGACTCTCAAGAGTCTTCTCCAACACCACAGTTCAAAAGCATCAATTCTTCGGCACTCAGCCTTCTTCACAGTCCAACTCTCACATCCATACATGACCACAGGAAAAACCACAGCCTTGACTAGATGGACCTTAGTTGGCAAGGTAATGTCTCTGCTTTTGATACTATCTAGGTTGGTCATAACTTTTCTTCCAAGGAGTAAGCGTCTTTTAATTTCATGGCTGAAGTCACCATCTGCAGTGATTTTGGAGCCCCCTAAAATAAAGTCTGACACAGTTTCCACTGTTTCCCCATCTATTTCTTTTTTTTTCTATAATTAAATTTATTTATTTTTTAAATTACAATACTGTATTTGTTTTGCCATACATTGACACGAATCAGCCATAGGTGAACACAATCGCCCAATGCCCCATCTATTTCTCATGAAGTTATGGGACCGGATGCCATGATCTTCGTTTTCTGATTGTTGAGCTTTAAGCCAACTTTTTCGCTCTCCTCTTTCACTTTCATCAAGAGGCTTTTAGTTCCTCTTCACTTTCTGCCATAAGGGTGGTGTCATCTGCATATCTGAGGTTATTGATATTTCTCCCAGCAATCTTGAATCCAGCTTGTGTTTCTTCCAGTCCAGTATTTCTCATGATGTACTCTGCATAGAAGTTAAATAAGCAGGGTGACAATATACAGCCTCGACGTACTCTTTTTACTATTTGGAACCAGTCTGTTGTTCCATGTCCAGTTCTAACTGTTGCTTCCTGACCTGCATACAGATTTTTCAAGAGGTAGGTTAGGTGGGTATTCCCATCTCTTTCAGAATTGTCCACAGTTTGTTGTGATCCACACAGTCAAAGGCTTTGGCATAGTCAATAAAGCAGAAATAGATGTTTTTCTGGAACTCTCTTGCTTTTTCCATGATCCTATTGATAAAAACTATTCCAGAATGCCAAGCCTATTTTGTGTTAACATCTTTCCCTCACATTATTCCCAATAGGTTCTCTGGTGGCTCAGAGGATAAAGCTTCTGCCTGCACTGCAGGAGACCCGGGTTCAATCCCTGGGTCGGGAAGATCCCCTGGAGAAGGAAATGGCAACCCACTCCAGCATTCTTGCCAGGAGAATCTCATGGACAGAGGAGCCTAGTGGTCTACAGTCCACGGGGTCACAAAGAGTCAGACACGACTGAGCGACTTCACTTTCACTTTCATTCCCAATAGTACAGTTATGACAGGTGAGCGAAGAAGTGACTTCTGCAAGTTTCATGAATAAAAATTTTCTGTATCATCTATCTGGATCAACCTCTCAGAATATACATTTAAATGACCAATTTTCTTTACTGTGATAAAAACACATAACATGAAGTTTACCATTTTAACCATTTTTAAGTGTACATTTTAGTAACATTAAGTATATTCACACTGTTGTAAACAGATCAAAACTTTTTCATCTTGCAAAGCTAAAAACAATTTCCTTGTTTCCCCTCTCCCCAGGTCCTGGTAATCATCATCCCACTTTCTGTTTCTAAGAATCTGACTGCTCTAGAAACCTCATATAGTGAAATCGTGCAGTATATGTGTTTTTGTGACTAAATTATTTCTCTTAATATAAGGTCTTCAAACATTATCTTCACTGTAGTATGTGACATGACTTCCTTCCTTTGAAGGCTGAGTAGTATTCCATAGTACATACACACCGCATTCTGTTTACCCATTCATCTGATGAACATTTGAATCTCTGTCACCTCTTGGATATTGTGAATAGTGCTTCCTTAAACATGAGTGCACAAATACCTCTTCAAGACCCTGATTTTAATTCTTTTGAGTAAAAACTCAGAAATAGGATCGCTAGATCACACAGTATTTCTTTTTAAAAAAATGTTATTGGGATATAGTTGATTTACAATGCTGTGTTCGTTTCAGGTGTACAGCAAAGTGAAGTTTTTCTAACTTTTATGAGGAATCTCCATACTGTTTTCCACAGTGGCCATACCATTTTAGAATTCCAGCAACAGCGTACAAGGTTTCTTGTTTCTATAGATCCTTAGCAATATTTTTTATTTACTGTTTTTTTTTAATACTTTATTTTACATTACAATACTGTATTTGTTTTGCCATACATTGACATGAATCAGCCACAAGTGTCCACAATCTCCTAATGCCAAAGCCCCCTCCCACCTCCCACCCCACATCCTCTCCCTGAATCATCCCGTGCACCAGCCCCATGCGTCCTGCATCCTGTATTGAACATAGACTGGCGCTTCATTCTTACAAGATAGTATACATGTTTCAATGCCATTCTCCCAAATCATCCCACCCTCTCCCTCTCCCTCAGAGTCCAAAAGTCCGTTCTATACCTCTGAGTCTCTTTCGTTGTCTCACATAGAGGGTCTTCATTACTATCCTTCTAAATTCCATATATATGTGTCAGTATACTGTATTGGTGTTTTTCTTTCTGGCTTACTTCACTCTGTATAATCGGCTCCAATTTCATCCACCTCATTAGAACTGAGTCAAATTTATTCTTTTTAAGGGCTGAGCAGTACTCCATTGTGTATATGTACCACAGCTTTCTTATCCATTCATCTGCTGATGGACATCTAGGTTGTTTCCATGTCCTGGATATTATAAACAGTGCTGCAATGAACATTGGGGTACATGTGTGTCTTTCAATTCTGGTTTCCTCGGTGTGATGCCCAGCAGTGGGATTGCTGGGTCATAAGGCATATTTACTGGTTTTTTGATAGTAGCTATTTTAAGGGCATGAGACACAATCTCATTGTGGTTTTTATTTGCATTTCTATGATGATTAGTGATGTTGAACATCTTTTTATCTCTTGTAGGCCATTTGTATATCATCTTTGGAGAAATGTTTATTCAAGTGCTTTGTCAATTTTTTTAATGCAGTTATTTTACTTTTTGGTTTTGAGTTGTAGGAGTTCTTTATACATTTGGATATTAACTCTTTATCAGATATGTAATTTGTAAATATTTCCTCCCATTTTCTGGGTTGTCTTTTTAGTCTGCTGATATGCCCTTTGACATACAAAAGTTTTTTATGCTCAGTGTAGCCCCATTTGTCTATTTTGGCTTTTGCTGCCAATGATGATGTTTTTAAAAGTACATCTAGACACTTAGTCAATACCAAGAGTTATAATCTTCAAATGACTGGAAGATTGGTTTGTTTATGCAGTATGTTAGTAGAGATACAAATCCTACAGGGTCACTGTGAAGTATTATTTTCTAAGCACTCTGTGTGTAGTTTTCCATATTTTCTCTGACCACAACACCCTTAGTGTCTTGTGAAAAATCATCACCTCCTAAGTCAAAAGAAACAACTGAACTGTCCCAAAAGAAACAGTTCTGTTGATTAAGTAGTTTGGTGCTTATAGGCCATATATCAAGTGTACTAGCAAGATAGCATCTTATATAGTGTAACAATCACAGAAGTGACATCACCTTTGCCATATTCTGCTAGTTAGAATCAAGACATAGATTCCACCCACCCTCAAGAGACAGAGATTACAAAAGTAAATGTACATCAATAGTTGGGGGTCATGGAGTCCACCTTAAAGTCTGTTCACCATGATAGCTAACATTAAAGTAAATATATACTCAATTAGCATTAATATTTGATGCTCAGTGATATAAGCATGGTTAAAAAAATCTTGAAGAAAACTACCAAAATTGCATCTAGCATATTAATGAGCATTAGTTATTATTATGTTTAATTAAGTACCAATTTTGACAAAAACATAACAGCAACTCACAGGCAGTTTCAGAAAACTGAGAATGTTTTCAACAATGATTTTTTTCTACACCAACACTCAGCAATGAGGAGCATGACTATCTTCACAGAGGCATTATTTTATCAGCACTTTAATGATATGCTGTAAGTATATTATGTGTATGAAGTATATTATGTTTAGCTATAAACAGACAAATAATATCAAGCAAAGGAGATGAGATCATGTAAAATCTATAGCTGCAGAAATTTATGGAAAAGTATGGTGGTGCAGATCCCAAAATTTCTCTTAATAATTCCCTTAAGTATGCATTTATTCAGTAAATACTTACTGTTCATTTACCACATGCCAAATACTGTGTTAGTTATTAAAGATAAACAGGGGATGGGATGGACTAGGAGATTGTGGTTGGCATATATACACTACTGTGTATAAAACAGACAACTAATGAGAACAGACTGTATAACACAAGGAAATTTACTCATTGCTCTGTCGTGACCTAAATGGGAAGGAAATCCAAGGAAGAGGGGATATATGTGTACGTGTGGCTGATTTACTTTGTTGTGCAGAAGAAACTAACACAACATTGTAAAGCAACTATAATCCAACTAGTAAAAGTGAGAGAGAGAGAAAGAATAAGTAGTTACTTGCAGATCTGTTTTCGTACATGCATGATAAGGCCCTTTAGTCATGTCTCTTTGTGACCCCATGTACTGTAGCTACCAGGCTCCTTTGTCCATGGGATTCTCCAGGCAAGAAACTGTGGAGTGGGTTACCAAGTCTTCAAAGGGATCTTCCTGACCCAGGGATTGAAGCCACACCTCTTACATCTCCTGCATTGGCAGGCAGATTCTTTACCACTAGCACACCTGGGAAGCCCCTAAATATTTTCCTAGGAAACTAACTCAGTCTACAGATTTATTTAAGGTCTACATTGCCTACAAATTATATTTTCCACTGTTGTTAATGGCTTGGCAATATCTTCATTACTCTTTAATCAGCCATATTTATTTTTCTTTCCTCTTCATTGATAAGCAATGGACTCATCATTGCCTCCATTTTAATTTTACACTCTTCATTTCTTGGAATAATAGAATTGAATCACAGAAAGGAACTTGAAATGTTTTACTTTGTGTGAAAATCCATCTGATTCCTGAATCCTTTACACAGTGCCTTGGCCAATAGTGTGTCCAGTCTATATTAAATACCTTCCCTGCTGGGTAACTCCTTCCCTCCAAAAGCAATCTATTTCAATATATTTGTTCAGCAAATGTGTATTAAACCACTTACCACAAGCTGAGTATTATACTAGATGCTGGGTATCCAGTAGGGAGTGAAACACATTTGGTCTTTACCCCTCATCAGGGAAGGCGGACAATACATGAAGAAAATAAAGGAATGCATAATGATGAATAGTTAAGGGTGTTCAAAGGGAATGGGTATGATAGAGAATAGTAGGGGATGGTCAGAAAAGGATTCTCAGGAAACAGCAGTTCAGTCAAGATCTGAGGGATGAGAATCCCATGGACAGAGGAGCCTGGTGGGCTGCAGTCCATGGGGTCACTAAGAGTCAGACACGACCGAGCAATTTCACTTTCATGCATTGGAGAAAGAAATAGCCACCCACTCCAGTGTTCTTGCCTGGAGAATCCCAGGAACAGAGGAGCCTGTTGAGCTGCCGTCTATGGGGTCGCACAGAGTCGGACACGACTGAAGCGACTTAGCAGCAGCTAGTAGTGAAGCAGCAGCAAACTCTTGGTAGGCGTTAGGAACAGAAAGAAAGCCAGGGTGGCTCCAGCATGGCAGACTAGGGGATAGTGGCACGAGATAAGGCTCAGAGAGGAGGCAGTGCTAGTTTTGAATTGAGATCTTTCTCTCTGTCATTTCCACTCATTAGCCCCAGTTTTTCTCCCTTTGGATCACTCAGAACAGATGGTCCTATTCTGCCTATAAGATGCAGTCCTTCCAGCATTTACCTGAAGCATCTCTTGTCCATCTGTGGTTCCCCTTCACTTGGCTAAGTTTCCTTGCCCCTTCGCCCCTCCTTCCTGTAACTAACAGGCCACACTTTTAGGGTCAAACTCCTCTATCTGTCACATAAGAAATAGAGTGGAAGCTTGACCTGAGCTTCAAAGGATATTCTTGTCATTAAAAACACAATGATTACAAATTACCTCCAAACCAAGAGGAAAATACCTTACTACTTCCTGCTTCATTCCTTGGTTTTGAGATTTTAGTTTTCTTTTAAGTATCATCTCTACCAGGAGGATTCTACAAGGGAAGCAGGTATAGTCCATAGGGTCGCAAAGAGTCAGACACGACTGAGCTTCACTTCACTTCGATCAAGGGATTTCCCAACTCTCTGCTTGCTAAACAAACCCCTCTAGTATTAGCTGTTGTAAAGAGTACCACTCTATCTCTGGCACCCAAAACTCTACTCTCCTGATTTTGTAACATCTTATGCCCAATCTCCACACCAGGGCAAACCGCCTCTGGTCTGTGACTCTCTGCTGCCCTCTTTTGGCCATGATCCATGTGAGCTGATGACAAGCAACTCAGTTGCTCTGTTCCATACATTTCCTCTAGGCACTAAGGGTATAAAAACTCCACCTTAATGTAGAACACCTCCCTTGAGCACAGGCACAAACCAGTTCCTCAGACAGAGATAAAATACATACCGGATATATTAGCCCCATTTGCATACTCTGTGTATGTGGGCTGCTGCTGCTGCTGCTGAGTCGCTTCAGTCTTGTCCGACTCTGTGCGACCCCAGAGACGGCAGCCCACCAGGCTCCCCTGTCCCTGGGCAGACGGGAATATTTCACTCACTATGCCAGTTTCTGGAAACAGGTCAGCAGAACAGAAATGTCTGTCCTTTAAAGAATATAATTTAATGTGAAATATAGATATATAAACTGGCAATAATATGTTTGGCCAGTACTATGATCAGGAACTTATATAATGCTATAGGAACATTTAAAAGGGAGCATATAACAATGACTTAAGGGACAAAGAAGTCTTCAGATCTCAAACTGTGATTTCAAAATGAGAGTGGGGGTGTTCCACATACTACAAAGGTTAGCACACTGAACTCAACAAGCTTGGCCCCTCTGGAGAAATCTGGGCCACTCACATATATATACCATCTCACTAGACCTTGGGTCATTCATTCGGCTTGAAAATCTACTTACCTAAGAAAAACTAGTATTCTGATGGCCAAAGATGACTCCGACTCCAAAGAAACCTAAGAATTCCTGCCACATAAAGGGTAAAGAGAATGAAGACTGATTATCTAGCAACTTCACTAAAGTTAAACCCTTCCATTTCAAATCCCTGCTAGCTATTTGTTATCATTTACCATAACAGACAGAGTTTTGCCAAAAGAATGCACTGGTCATAGCAAACACCCTCTTCCAACAACATAAGAGAAGATTTTACACATGGACATCACAAGATGGTCAACACCAAAATCAGATGGATTATATTCTTTGCAGCCAAATGGAGCAGCTCTATACAATCAGCAAAAACACAACTGGAAGCTGACTGTGGCTCAGATCATGATCTCCTTAATTGCCAAGTTCAGACTTAAATTGAAGAAAGTAGGGGAAACCACTAGACCATTCATGTATGACCTAAATCAAATCCCTTATGATTATACATTGGAAGTGAAAAACAGATTCAAGGGATTAGATCTGATAGACAGAGTGCCTGAAGAACACTGTCCTTAGGACAGAAATTTGTGACATTGTACAGGGATCAAGATCATCTCCACGAAAAAGAAATGAAAAAGGCAAAATGGCTGTCTGAGGAGGCCTTATAAATAGCTGTGAAAAGAGAAGTGAAAGGCAAAGAAGAAAAGGAAAGATACACCCACTGAATGCAGAGTTCCAAAGAATAACAAAGAGAGATAAGAAACCCTTCCTCAGTGATCAGTTCAAAGAAATAGAGGAAAACAATAGAATGGGAAAGACTA
Organism: Nanger dama; assembly: GCA_917880005.1. Lineage (NCBI taxonomy): Eukaryota > Metazoa > Chordata > Mammalia > Artiodactyla > Bovidae > Nanger > Nanger dama. The sequence continues at coordinate 17,954,477 of CAKJTW010000025.1, read as the reverse complement.
GAGATTTCTTCAAGAAAGTAACAGATGCCAAGGGAACATTTCATGCAAAAATGGGCACAAAAAGGACAGAAATTATATGGACCCAACGGAAGCAAAAGATATTAAGATGTGTCAAAAATACACAGAACTATACAAAAAGATCTTCAGGACCCAGATAACCATAATGGTGTGATCACTGGAATAAAGCCAGACATCCTAGTATGCGAAGTCAAGTGGGCCTTAGGAAGCATCACTATAAATAAAGCTAGTGGAGGTGATGGAACTTCAGTCAAGCTATTTCAAATCCTAAAAGATGATGCTGTCAAAGTGCTGCACTCAATATGCCAGCTAATTTGGAAAATTCAAGAGTAGCCACAGGACTGGAAAAGGTCAGTTTTCATCCCAATCCCAAAGAAAGGCAATGACAAAGAATGCTCAAACTACCACACAATAGCACTCTTCTCACAAACTAGTAAAGTAATACTCAAAGTTCTCCAAGACGGGCTTCAACAGTATGTGAACCATGAACTTCCAGATGTTCAAGCTGGTTTTAGAAAAGCCAGAGGAACCAGAGATCAAATTGCCAACAACTGTTAGATCATCGAAAAAGCAAGAGAGTTCCAGAAAAATATCTACTTCTGCTTTATTGATTATGCCAAAATATTTGACTGTGAATCACAATAAACTGTGGAAAATTCTTCACAAGATGGGAATACTAAACCACCAGACATGCCTTCTGAGAAATCTGTATGCAGGTCAAGAAGCAACAGTTAGAACTGAAAATGGAACAACAGACTGGTTCCAAATTGGGAAAGGAATATTTCAAGGCTGCATATTGTCACCCTGCTTATTTAATTCATAGGTAGAGTACATCATGCAAAATGCTGAGCTGGATGAAGCACAAGCTGGAATCAAGTTTGCCAGGAGAAATATCAATAACCTCAGATATGCAGATAACACCATCCTTATGGCAGAAAGTGAAGAATAACTAAAAAGCCTCTTGATGAAAGTAAAAGAGGAGAGTGAAAAAGTTGGATTAAAACTCAACTTTCAGAAAACTAAGATCATGGCATTCAGTCCCATCACTTCATGGAAAATAGATGGGGAAACAGTGACATACTTTATTTTGGGAGGCTGCAAAATCACTGCAAATGGTGACTGCAGCCATGAAATTATAAGACACTTACTCCTTGGAAGAAAAGTTATGACCAACCTAGACAGCATATTAAAAAGCAGAGACATTATTTTGCCAACAAAGATCTATCTAGTCAAAGCTATGGTTTTTCCAGTAGTCATGTATGGATGTGAGAGTTGATGCTTTTGAACTGTGGTGTTGGACAAGACTCTTGAGAGTTCCTTGGACTGCAAGGAGATCTAACCAGTCCATCCTAAAGGAGATCAGTCCTGGGTGTTTACTGGAAGGACTGATGTTGAAGCTGAAACTCCAATACTTTGGCCACCTGATGCAAAGAGCTGACTCATTTGAAAAGACCCTGATGCTGGGAAAGATTGAGGGCAGGAGAAGAAGAGGACGACAGAGGATAAGATGGTTGGATGGCATCACCGACTCAGTGGGCATGAGTGTGAGGAAACTCCGGGAGCTGGTGATGCACAGGGAGGCCTGGTGTGCTGCAGTCCATTGGGTCGCAAAGAGTCGGACACCACTAAGTGACTGAACTGACCATGTCACCACCCCTAATGCTCTGTGATGCTTTCTCTTTAACACAGCATCTCTTCCCCTCTGTTCCAAACCTACCCACTGTGCCCTCTAGAATCCTAAGTCCTGAGTTATACAAAATCCCTCTATATTCACAGTCTTTAAACTGCTTCCTTCCTCCCTCTCATGCTTTCACTTAAATTGGCCTCAGCCATTTCAAGCTGCTATAATAGAAAATCATAAATGTGTGGCTTATTAACAACAGAAACTTAATTATCACAGTTCTGGAGGCTGAGAAGTCAAAGATGAAGGGCTGGGAGATTCAGTGTACTGTAAGGATCTTCTTCCTAATTCATAGATAGCCTACTTCTTGCTGTGTTTCACACAGCATAGGAGATGAGAGAGCCCTCTGGCATTTCTTTTATGAGGAGATTACCCCATTTATAAGGGATTCATCCTCGTGACCTAATTGCTTTAGTACCATCATATTGAGAATTAGATCTCAACATTAATTTGGGGGAAGACACAAAGATTCCATCTATAGAACTCCTCTCAAAATCTTGCTTTTTCTGAGTACTTCTTAAAAGAAAGTTTCTCATTCCCTCACACCCCAAACTCTTTGTTCTTATTGCTGTGAGTGAGGCAAGGACCACCTAGTCCCCTAGTCACACTCTCCCTACCTAGTCACCATCGATCACAGTCATCTACTACCTAGTCCTTCTCCATCTCCATTTAAGACCTTGGCAATAACTGTCTTCCTCTACACTCTGCTCTTGTCCTTGGGAACTTACAAGACCCATTTAGATGATGGAAGCTCTAATGCGTCCATTGCTTGTGAACATGATCTTCTTCTTACTCTCTGACAACTCCATCTCAATATCACTTATAGAATTCTACTCTCCATGTATCCCTGTAATAGTAAATCACAGTACTGGCTCTCTTTTCTCCTCCCTCCACACCTTCTCCCTGGTAAATCTTTCCTACAGCTACAGCTTCAAGAAACATCTATGTACTAATAAATACTAAATCTTGACCTCCATTCCAGTACCTCTCTTAAGCACCAGAAACACATACCTCATCATTTAAACAAATGATATTTTGATGGTCCACAGATAGCTAAACTGAGTTCATAGATTAATTCATCATCTTTTACCCTAAAGAGCTACTTTTCCCAAGAGTGACACTCATATACTCAAGCCAGAAATACGGGTTTCATCTTTTTTCTCTCTCCAGTTTCTCTGCACACCTACCTCAAGGCCATCTCTATACTTCTTCCTTTTCCATTGCTCTTTTTCTAACTCAGGTCACCATCATCCCTCAAGTAGATTATTCTGCATCTCATTCTGCCACCCTGCCAATTCAATTGTCACACTACATTCATAGATTATACCATTCCTCTAACTTAAAAAAATAAAACACTTAAATAGGAACCTTCTGCTTTCAGGATGAGGCTAAAACTTCCCCTAGTAGAATAATATTCTCCTATGAGCTGGCCCCTCATTAACTCTCCAGCCTCATCTTTCATTCCTCTCACCCATAGTTTCATTTTTCTAAACATGCTGAACCACTCAGGTGGCATACTTCAGCATGACAAAACATTTACAAGCTTCTTAGAACAATTACAATTCTACTTGCATCTAAGACTAGAAGACAGCCTTATTAAAAGTCTGACTGTGGAGAACACAGATCCCTTTCAAGACTTGAGCCCATGTAACCTAAATTCTCCAGGACACATATGATGTCAAATAAATTACAATGTTTATTAAAATATTCATGGAAAAGATCAAATAAGTAAGCACTGGAATAAAATGACGCACATGGCCTGGCGTGCTGCAATTCATGGGGTCGCGAAGAGTCGGACACGACTGAGTGACTGAACTGAACTGAACTGAACTGAAAAGAGTAAGAAGAGAAAAGATTTGAGAAATCAGAGGCCAAGGAAGTTTTGTGATAAACCATGAACATGATGCATACTAACCCATGTCACACATGTCTAAGTATGACTTCCCCAGTAGCTCAGTTGGTAAAGAACCCGCCTGCAATGTGGGAGACCTGGATTCGATTGCCAGGTTTGGAAGATCCTCTGGAGCAGAGCATGACAACCCACTCCAGTATTCTTGCCTGGAGAATCCCCATGGACAGAGGAGCCTGGAAGGTTGCAGTCCATGAGGCCTCAAAGAGTCAAACACGATTGAGTGACTAAGCACAGCACAGCAAATCAGATAAGGATAAATCACATTAAAGCAATATTCTGCAGAGAAAGTACTTTTCTGATTTGTACAAGCTGAGTATCAGAATTGAAATGATAGTGAGAGGGCTTACCTTTAAAAATAATTCTTGAGATTTCATGAAGAAATCAATTGAGAAAACTGAAAAACCTGGGTGAGTTATATTAAAACAGTATATATTTTATGATGGAGTTAAGTCAGGTATACTAGTTTATAACCACTCTGACTACTATAAGATGATTAGAATCATTCTCAGAGCCTCATTTATTCACTTATTTAAATACTGAGGAACTTAGTGGCTAAGAATCCTCCTTGCATGCAGTGGACTCAGGTTTGCTCCTTGGTCAGGGAACTAAGATCCCCCATGCCACAGAGTAACTGAGTCCACGTACCGCAACTACTGAAGCTCACACACTCTGGTGCCAGCAAGCTGCAACTACTGAGCCCGTACACCACAACTAGAGAGTCCGTGTGCCACAACGAAAGAGCCCACATGACCCAACAAAGATCCTGCAGGCTTCAACTAAGACCCAAAGCAGCCAAATAAATGTGCATGTGTATGTATGTATGTGTATGTGTGTATATACATACATATATATATATGTGTGTGTATATATATATATATATATATATATAAAAACCAATACGGAGCACCTCTGATCTGTTAGGTAATGTTCTCAGTACCTGGGATATGAACCTAATTATCAAAACAAACAGAATTCCCTGCCTTCAAGAAGTTTATTTTTGAGGTGGAGAGAGTACCAAGAAACATGCAGATTAGTAAAGTACACGGTGTCTTACAAGATAATAAATCCTAAGAGGGGAAAAAATGTAGGGCATATGGCCAATGAAGCAAGGCCAGTAGAAGCTGTAAAATTAATAGGATGATCAGGGTAGCCTTCCTTCCAAGACATTTAAGCAACCACTTGAAAAGAGTAAGGAAAGTTAATCAAACAGATAGCTGAGGGAAACACATTCCCTGGCAGAAATGACAGACAGCATGACAGAAAGACCAAGAATGGGAGGGCTTTTTACCGTTGTGGTTTCACACTTATATTGTGATTATTTTATTACGTTACTTCCTGCAGTCTCCAAAAAGGGAAGAACCATATCTGCTTTGCTCTGTTTTTCTCTCCAGCACCTAGTCCCAGGATGGCACAGAGGAGGTGCTCAGAAAACATGTGATGAGTGAGCTTCGCTGGTGGCTCAAATGGTAAAGAATTCACCTTTACCAGTCCAAAGGAGATGGTAAATCTCCTGCGATGCAAGAGAACCCGGGTTCAGTCCCTGGGCTGGAAAGATCCCCTGGAGAAGGGAGTGGCAACCCACTTCAGTGTTCCTGCCTGAAGAATTCCATGGACCAAGGAGCTTGGCGGGTTACAGTCCTTGAGGTTGCAAACAGTCAGACATAACTGAGCGACTAACAAATAAATGGAGGGGGGGATGAACTTGTACAATTTACTTAATGAGCTGAAATAACTCTTATTTGGTTAGCTAAGGCAGCATGTTCTATTCTGTATACTTTGGATTTTGCCCCTTCATTCACTTTCAGCAGATGCTCTTCTTTGTGTTCTACCCCATTATCGATTCATCCTACGATGGGATGACTGGGTACTTGCATCAGATACTCATTAATAACTGCAGACAGTCTTCAGGCTCATTCTCTATCTGATAACTTTAAGAGTCCTTATAAACCTCCCAGTGCCATCTAATAAATGTTTACAACTAATTACTCTTCCTGAAGGAATTCCTTCTTTCTTCTCTTATAAAGCTGAACAGATTCCCTTCCCTGTTTATTCTCTGGCTAGCTACCTGTATTCTGCAGAATCAGTATTCTGTTCTGTGGTGTGAAGAACACAAGTTGTTCCGCTTCTTTTTGTCAGGAAGAGATTCTTCAGGTTTAGCTTTGAGCTTAAGATGGGTAACATTGAGAAGAAAAATGATTTCTACAATTTCTCAGGTATAACTCACTATTAAACATTTTCTTTGCATAAATTAGCTCAGGAATTTTTCTGTTTTGCTATTTGCAACCCAATGCCATAAAAGATATAAAGACACATTATGCTGATTAAACTCCATGAATTTCACATCATATAAGAAAACCTCAACAACTGTGGCTGAGAGAATAACAAAATTGTAGTCTTGTAAAGCAGATTGTTACAAAGTATGTCTGAAAATCTTTTAGTATTTACTGTTCAAATAAATACAAAGAAAATGAAACAAAACACATAAGGAAAGAGTCTATCAACAGACAAATGAGTAAAGAAATTGTGAGATTACATATACATATATATGTGTGTGTTTATATATATCAATGAAATATTATTTATCACTTAAGGACATTCTGCCATTTACAACATGGGTGAACCTAGAGGACATTGTCCTAAGCTAAACAACCTAGACACAGGAAAAAAAAACAACTGAATCATCTCACTCTTATGTGAAATCTAAAAAGTCAAATATATTAAAGCAGAAGTGGGTACCAGTGGCACAGAGGTGGGGAAAATAGGGGCTTGTTGTTCAAAGGGTAAAAACTTAGTTATATAAGTTGAATATAATCTAATGTAACCTAGAGATCTAATTAACAGCATGACTATAGCTAATAACACTATACTGAGTACTGGAAATTGGCTAAGAGAATAGATTTCAGATGTTCCAGTTCCTAAGAAACAACCAACCAAAACAACATCAGTAACTATGTAAAGATACGGTATATTAATTAGCTTGGCTATAGTATTCATCTAACTATGTGTATATATACACATACACAAACACCATGCTATACACATTAAGTATATACAATTTTATTAATAAAATAAATATGACAGAAATATTTCAATACAATGCCAAAAGGAATACTTTTCTTTATTTATTTTTTTGTCTTTTTTTTTTTACTTTTACTTTACAATACTGTATTTGTTTTGCCATACATCAACACAAATCCACCATGGGTGTACATGAGTTCCCAATCCTGAACCCGCCTCTGACCTCCCTCCCCATACCATCTCTCTGGGTCATCCCAGTGCACCAGCCCCAAGCATCTTGTATCCTGCATCGAACCTAGATGGGTGATTCGTTCCTTACATGATATTATACATGTCTCAATGCCATTCTCCCAAATCATCCCACCCTCTCCCTCTCCCACAGAGTCCAAAAAACTGTTCTATACATCTGTGTCTCTTTTGCTGTCTCGCATGCAGGATTATCATTACCATCTTTCTAAATTCCATATATATGTGTTAGTACTGGTGTTTTTCTTTCTGGCTTACTTCACTCTGTATAATCAGCTCCAGTTTCATCCACCTCTCATTAGAACTGATTCAAATGCATTCTTTTGATGGCTGAGTAATACCCCATTGTGTAAATGTACCACTGCTTTCTTATCCATTCAACTGCTGATGGACTCTAGGTTGCTTCCATGTCCTGGCTATTATAAACAGTGCTGCGATGAACATTAGGGTACACGTGTCTCTTTCAATTCTGGTTTCCTCGGTGGGTATGCTCAGCAGTGGGATTGCTGGGTCATAAGGCAGTTCTATTTCCAGTTTTTTAAGGAATCTCCACACTATTCTCCATAGTGGCTGTACGAGTTTGCATTCCCACCAACAGTGTAAGAGCTTCCCTTTTCTCCACACCCTCACCAGCATTTATTGCTTGTAGACTTTTGGATCACAGCCATTCTGACTGGCGTGAAATGGTACCTCATTGTGGTCTTGATTTGCATTTCTCTGATGCAAATGAGTGATGCTGAGCATCTTTTCATGTGTTTGTTAGCCATCTGTATGTCTTCTTTGGAGAAATGTCTATTTAGTTCTTTGGCCCATTTTTTGATTGGCTCGTTTATTTTTCTGGAATTGAGCTGCAGGAGTTGCTTATATATTTTTGAGATTAGTTGTTTGTCAGTTGCTTCATTTGCTATTATTTTCTCCCAAGGAATATTTTTCTTAAATAATGTGACCATTTATTCCAAACATACAGTACCTAATGGTATAAAGGAATGTTATAACAGAAATCAAGTTTATAGATAACTTGCTATATTCTATGATGAAATAATATAACACATGCAAAATGTGTCTGTTCAGAATAGATGCATAATGAATTTAAGATAGCTTTACCACAAGGATTTCACGTTCATGCTGCACTTATCCATCAGTTCAGTTCAGTTGCTCAGTCCTGTCCGATTCTTGGTGACCTCATGGACTGAAGCATGCCAGGCCTCCCTGTCCATCATCAACTCCCAGAGTTTTCTCAAATTCATGTCCATTGAGTCAGTGATGCAATCCAAACATCTCATCTTCTGTCTTCCCCTTCTCCTCTCGCCTTGAATCTTTCCCAGCATCAGGGTCTTTTCAAATGAGTCAGTTCTTTGCATCAGGTGGCCAAAGTATTGGAGTTTCAACTTCAGCATCAGTCCTTCCAATGAACATTAGGGACTGATCTCATTTAGGATGGACTGGTTGGATCTCCCTGCAGTCCAAGGGACTCTCAAGAGTCTTCAGCAATACAACAGTTCAAAAGCATCAATTCTTCAGTGCCTAGCTTTCTTCACAGTCCAGCTCTCACATCTATACATGACTACTGGAAAAAACATAGCCTTGATGAGAAGGACCTTTGTTGGCAAAGTAATGTCTCTGCTTCTTAATATGCTGTCTAGATTGGTCATAACTTTCCTTCCAAGGAGTAAGCATCTTTTAATTCCATGGCTACAGGCACCATCTGCAGTTATTTTGGAGCCAAAAATAATCTGCCACTGTTTCCACTGTTTCTCCATCTATTTGCCATGAGTGATGGGACCAGATGCCATGATTTTAGTTTTCTGAGTGTTGAGCTTTAAGCCAAAGTTTTCACTCTCCTCTTTCAAGTTCATCAAGAGGTTCTTTAGTTTTTCACTTTCTGCCATAAGGATGATGTCATCTGCATATTTGACTTCATCGATATTTCTCCCAGAAATTTTGATTCCAGCTTCCATTTCACCCAGTCCAGCATTTCTCATGATGTAATCTGCACATACCTAAAATAAGCACGGTGACAACATACAGCCTTGACATACTCCTTTTCGTATTTGGAAACTATCTGTTGTTCCATGTCCACTTCTAACTGTTATTTCCTGATCTGCACACAGATTTCTCAAGAGGCAGGTCAGGTGGTCTGGTATTCCCATCTTTTTCAGAATTTTCCAGTTTACTGTGATCCACACAGTCAAAGGCTTTGGCATAGTCAATAAAGCAGAAATCGGTGTTTTTCCAGAACTCTCTTGCTATTTCCACAATCCAATGGATGTTGGCAATTTGATCTCTGGTTCCTCTGCCTTTTCTAAATCCAGCTTGATATCTGGAAGTTTACAGTTGACACACTGTTGAAGTCTGGCTTGGAAAACTGAGCATTACTTTTCTACCGTGTGAGATGATTGCAACTGTGCAGTAGTTTGAGCATTCTTTGGCATTGCCTTTCCTAGGGATTAGAAGAAAACTGACCTTTTCCAGTCCTGTAGCCACTGTTGAGTTCTCCAAATTTGCTGGCATATTGAGTGCAGCACTGTCACAGCATCATCTTTCAGGATTTGAAATAGCTCAACTGGAATTCCATCACCTCCACTAGCTTTGTTCATAGTGATGCTTCCTAAGGCCCACTTGACTTCACAACTAGGATGTCTGACTCTAGGTGAGTGATCACACCATCGAGATTATCTGGGTCATGAATATATTTTTTGTACAGCTTTTCTGTGTAGTCTCGTCATCACGTCTTAATATCTTCTACTTCTGTTAGGTCCATATCATTTTTGTCCATTATTGAGCCCCTCGTTGCATAAAATATTCCCTTGGTATCTCTAATTTTCTTGAAGAGAAGTCTAGTTTTTCCATTCTATTGTTTTCCTCTATTTCTTTCAATGATCACTGAAGAAGGCTTTCTTATCTCTCCTTGCTATTCTTTGGACCTCTGCATTCAAAAGGGTATACCTTTCCTTTTCTCCTTTGCTTTTTGCTTCCCTTTTTTTCACAGCTATTTGTAAGGCTTCCTCAGACAGCCATTTTGCTTTTTGCATTGCTTTTTCTTGGGGATGGTCTTGATCTCTGTCTCCTTTACAATGTCACAAAACTCTGTCCATGGATCATCAGGCACTCTATCAGATCTAGTCCCTAAAATATATTTCTCACTTCCACTGTCTTATCCTTAGGGATCTGATTTAGGCCATACCTGAAGTATCTAGTGATTTTCCCTACTTTCTTCATTTTAATCCTAAATTTGAAATAAGGAATACATGATCTGAGCCACAGTCTGCTTGGCCTTGTTTTTGCTGACTGTATAGAGCTTCTCTGTCTTTGGCTGCAAAGAATACAATCAATCTGATTTCGATGTTGACTATCTGGTGATGTCCATGTGTAGAGTCTTGTGTTGTTGGAAGAGGGTGTTTGCTATTACCAGTGCATTCTCTTGGAAGAACTCTGTTAGCCTTTCCCCTGCTTCATTCTGTATTCCAAGGCCAAATTTGCCTGTTACTCCAGGTGTTTCTTGACTTCCTACTTGTGCATTCCAGTCCCCTATAATGAAAAGGACATCTTTTGGGGGTGTTAGTTCTAAAAGGTCTTGTAGGTCTTCGTAGAACTGTTCAACTTCAGCATTACTGGTCAGGGCATAGACTTGGATTACCATGATATCAAATGGTTTGCCTTGGAGACGAACAGAGATCATTCTGTCATTTTTGAGACTGCATCCAAATACTGCATTTTGGACTCTTGTTGACTATGATGACTACTCCATTTCTTCTAAGGGATTCCTGCCCACAGTAATAGATATAATGGTCATCTGAGTTAAACTCACCCATTCCAGTTCATTTTGGTTCCCTGGTTCCTACAATATCGATGTTCTCTTGCCATCTCCTGTTTGACCACTTCCAATTTGCCTTGATTCATGGGCCTAATATTCCATGTTCCAGGAGGGGCGGCTGAGCGGGCATTGGAGGCCGAGAGGAGCTACTCCACGTTCAAGGTCAGGAGGGGCAGCCGTGAAGAGATACCCCTCGTCCAAGGTAAGGAGCAGCAGCTGTGCTTTGCTGGAGTAGCCGTGAAGAGATACCACACGCCCAAGGTAAGAGAAACCCAAGTAAGACGGTAGGTGTTGCGAGAGGGCAACAGAGGCCAGACACACTGAAACCATAATCACAGAAAACTGGCCAATCTGACCACATGGACCACAGCCTTGTCTAACTCAATGAAACTAAGCTATGCCCTGTGGGGCCACCCAAGATGGGAGGGTCATGGTGGAGAGGTCTGACAGAATGTGGTCCACTGGAGAAGGGAATGGCAAACCACTTCAGTATTCTTGCCTTGAGAACCCCATGAACAGTATGAAAAGGCAAAATGATAGGATACTGAAAGGGGAACTCCCCAGGTCAGTAGGTGCCCAATATGCTACTGGAGATCAGTGGAGAAATACCTCTAGAAAGAATGAAGGGATGGAGCCAAAGCAAAAACAATACCCAGCTGTGGATGTGACTGGTGATAGAAGAAAGGTCCGATGCTGTAAAGAGCAATATTGCATAGGAACCTGGAATGTCAGGTCTGTGAATCAAGGCAAATTGGAAGTGGTCAAACAGGAGACACAAGAGTGAACGTCGATATTCCAGGAATCAGCAAATTAAAATGGACTAGAATGGGTGAATTTAACTCAGATGACAATTATATCTACTACTGTGGGCAGGAGTCCTTTAAAAGAAATGGAGTAGCCATTATGGTCAACAAAAGATTCCGAAACACAGTACTTGGATGCAATCTCAAAAACGACAGAATGATCTTTGTTCGTTTCCAAGGCAAACCATTCTATATCACGGTAATGAAGCCTAGGTCCCAACCAGTAACGCTGAAGAAGCTGAATTTGAACAGCTGTATGAAACCTACAAGACCTTTTAGAACTAACATCCAAAAAAGATGTCCTTTTCATTATAGGGGACTGGAATGCAAAAGTAGGAAGTCAAGAAACACCTGGAGTAATTGGCAAATTTGATTTTGGACTACAGAATGAGCAGGGCAAAGGCTAATAGAGTTTTGCCAAGAAAATGCACTGGTAATACCAAACACCCTCTTCCAACAACACAAGAGAAGACTCCACACATGGACATCACCAGATGGTCAACACTGAAATTAGACTATTATATTCTTCTGCAGCCAAAGATGGAGAAGCTCTATACAATCAGCAAAAACAAGACTGGGAGCTGACTGTTGCTCAGATCAGGAGCTCCTTATTGCCAAATTCAGACTTAAATTGAAGAAAGTAGGTAAAACCACTAGATCTTTCAGGTAGGGCCTAAATCAAATCCCTTATGATTATACAGTGGAAGTGAGAAATAGATTTAAGGGATTAAGTCTGATAGAGTGCCTGGTGAACTATGGATTGAGGTTCGTGACACTGTACAGGAAACAGGGATTAAGACCATCCCCATAGAAAAGAAATGCAAAAACAAAAGGCCTTTTGTCTGAGGAAGCCTTACAAATATCTGTGAAAAGAGGAGAAGCGAAAAGCAAAGGAGAAAAGGAAAGATATAAGCATCTGAATGCAGAGTTCCAAAGAATAGCAAGGAGAGATAAGAAAGCCTTCCTCAGCAATCAATGCAAAGAAATAGAGGGAAACAACAGAACAGAAAGACTAGAGATCTCTTCAAGAAAATTAGAAATATAAGGGAACATTTTATGCAAAGATGGGCTCAATAATGGACAGAAGTGGTCTGGACCTAACAGAACCAGAAGATATTAAGAAGAGGTGGCAAAAATACACAGAAGAACTGTACAAAAAGTTCTTCATGACGCAGATAATCATGATGGTGTGATCACTCACCTAGAGCCAGACATCCTAGAGTGTGAAGTCATGTGGGCCTTAGAAAGCATCACTATGAACAAAGCTAGTGGATGTGACGGAATTCCAGTGGAGCTAGTTCAAATCCTAAAAGATGATGCTGTAAAAGTGCTGCACTCAATATGCCAGCAAATTTGGAAACCTCAGCAGTGGCTACAGGGCTGGAAAAGGTCAGTTTTCATTCCAATCCCAAAGAAAGGCAATGCCAAAGAATGCTCAAAATACCGCACCATTGCACTCATCTCACATGCTAGTAAAGTCATGCTAAAAATTCTCCAAGCTAGGCTTCAGCAATACGTAAACCATGAACTTCCTGATGTTTACGCTGGTTTCAGAAAAGGCAGAGGAACCAGAGATCAAACTGCCAACATCTGCTGGATCATCGAAATAGCAAGAGTGTTAACAAAAAAATAAATAAATAAAATAAAAACATCTATTTCTGCTTTATTGACTATGCCAAAGCCTTTGACTGTGTGGATCACAATAAACTGTGGAAAATTCTGAAAGAGATGGGAATACCAGACCACCTGACCTGCCTCTTGAGAAATGTGTATGCAGGTCAAGAAGCAACAGTTAGAATTGGTCATGGAACAACGGACTGGTTCCAAATAGGAAAAGGAGTACGTCAAGGCTGTATATTGTCACCCTGCTTATTTAACTTCTATGCAGAGTACATCATGAGAAATGCTGGACTGGAAGAAGCACAAGCTGGAAATCAAGATTGCCAGGAGAAATATCAATAACCTCAGATATGCAGAAGACACCACTCTCATGGCAGAAAGTGAAGAAGAACTAGAAAGCCTCTTGATGAAAGTGAAAAAGAGAGTGAAAAAGTTGGCTTAAAGCTCAACATTCAAAAAACGAAGATCATGGCATCCGGTCCCATCACTTCATGGCAAATAGATGGGGAAACAGTAGAAAGTGTCAGACTTTATTTTTCTGAGCTCCAAAATAACTGCAGATGGTGACTGCAACCATGACATTAAAAGACGCCTACTCCTTGGAAGAAAAGTTATGACCAACCTAGACAGCATATTCAAAAGCAGAGATATTACTTTGCCAACAAAGGTCCCTCTAGTCAAGCCTATGGTTTTTCCAGTGGTCATGTATGGATGTGAGAGTTGGACTGTGAAGAAAGCTGAGCATTGAAGAATTGATGCTTTTGAACTGTGGTGTTGGAAAAGACTCTTGAGAGTCCCTTGGACTGCAAGGAGATCCAACCAGTCCATCCTAAAGGAGATCAGTCCTGGGTGTTTATTGGAAGGACTGATGTTGAAGCTGAAACTCCAATACTTTGGCCACCTCATGCGAAGAGTTGACTCATTGGAAAAGACTCTGATGCTGGGAGGGATTGGGGTCAGGAGAAGAAGGGGATGACAGAGATGGCTGGATGGCATCACTGACTCGAAGGACGTGAGTCTGAGTGAACTCCAGGAGTTGGTAATGGACAGGGAGGCCTGGCATGCTGTGATTCATGGGGTTGCAAAGAGCTAGACATGTCTGAGCAACTGAACTGAGCTGTTGCAATATTGCTCTTTACAACATCAGACCTTGCTTCAATCACCAGTCACATCTGCCACAACTGGGTATTGTTTTTGCTTTGGCTCCATCCCTTCATTCTTTCTGGAGTTATTTCTCCACGGATCTCCAGTAGTATATTGGCAGCTACCAACCTGGGGAGTTCATCTTTCAAGTGTCCTATCTTTTTGCCTTTTCATAGTGTTCATGGTGTTCTCAAGGCAGGAATACTGAAGTGGTTTGCTATTCCCTTCTCCAGTGGACCTCATTTTGTAATAGGCTAAGCAAATACTTATACTCTAATAAGCCTCATAATAGAATAATCTGGTCTCACTTACATTTTATCTAAGGTATACCAGTTAGCCCTCAAATCTGTACTATACAGAAATTTGGTGAAGGTGTCTATATATCATCTAAAAGAGAATTTTGTCAAATGGAGTCTGTATCAAAGAAGGAGATAATTCTATCTTGCAACATTTAAATTTATCAGTTTACATAACGATTAAGAGAATATTTTCCAGAGGCAGGCTCCCTCACTTTGAATCTCAGTTCTGCTACTTACTAGTCATGTGTCCATGAGGAAGATATCTTTCTGAGCCTGAGCTTATTTCATATAAAAAATGAATCTAAAAATATTACCGACTTGCGATGGTTAATTTTACATGTCAGCTTAACTAGGCTATAATTACCCCATTGTCTGGTCAAACATCAGTCTAGATATTGCTTTGAGGCATTATTAAAAAATAAAAAAATAAAAACTTTGAATAAAGTGGATTACCCTTTATAATGAGAGTGCACACCCGTGGCTGATTCATATCAATGTATGGCAAAACCAATACAGTATTGTAAAGCAAAATAAAGTAAAAATAAAAATTTAAAGAAGAAAATAAAGGGGAAAAAAAGAGAAAAGACAGATTCCCAGGAAAAAGGAATTCTGCCTTCAGACTCCATCCAGATTCAAGACTACACCAACTCTTTCCTGGGTCTCTAGCCTGTCAGCCTGCCTTATAAATTTTGGAATTGGCAAACCCTGATTCCTTAAAATTTCTTCCTCACTTTCTTCCCCCATCCCTTTTTATCTACCTCCCTCCCTCAATATACACAACCAGAAGCATTATAAAACGCTTTACTCTAAACTCTGTTTTGACTGAACTTAATACAGCCACTTCAGCTTTTTTGGTAATTCTTGTTATTAGGTATCTTGTTTTCCACTTTTTACTTTTAATCCATCAGTGTCTCAGTGTCTTTATATTTAAAGTATATTTTATATGGGTAGCTTATAGTTGGCTCTTTTTATTCATTCTGACAACTTCTGCTCTTTAAATATGTTTACAATATTCCTTTGCTTAGCTCTGTTAACTGTATTAACTTATGGCATCATATTCCTTCTACTTGAAGGACTTTCTTTCATATTCTTCATAGTCTTTTTTCACCATCATTATTCTTGAAAGATACTTGTACTAGGCATAGAACTCTAGGTAGTCAGATTTTTCTTTCAGTATACTAAAGATGTTTTCCACTTTTTACTTGTGTTGTTTGCAATGAAAAATCTATAGTAATCCTCATCTGTGTTTCTCTATATGTAATGTATCTTGTTGTCTGGCAATTTCTATGATTTTCTCATTTCTTCTCATTGAGCTTCTTGCATTTTGGGTTTACACAACTGGAAATTTTAAATTATTTCTTCAAATATTTTTCTGCCCCACCCTTTTCAGGAACTCCATATACACAAACTTAAAATAGTGTATATGAAGTTATAATAATAATTGCTGTTATGATTACTCCTTTTCCCCCTCTGTGTTTCATTTTAGATATACTTCTGTGTCTTAAAATTTATTAGTATTTTCATCTGCAATGTCCCATCAATAATGCCATCCAGTGTACTTTTCATCTCAGACATTGTAGCTTTCATCAATAGAAGTTCAATTTGAAATTTAAAAGTATCTTTCATACTTGTATTTAACATGTTTAATCTTTCCTCTAGCTTTCTGAACATATAGAATGCAATCAGAAACACTGTTCTAATATCAACCTCTGTTAAGCCTAATACTTGTGTCAGTTCTTGATCAATTTAAATCAAGTAATTTCTCTCATTATGGATGGTACTTTCTAGTTATAAGCTTTCTAATCTGGGTGGGGGCGGGGATGCTAGACTTTGTAAATTTTATCTTATCTGGTGCCATATTTTTTTATGTCAATAACTACTCTTGCAGTTTGCCCAGACAGTGCATGGAAGCAATTAGATCCTCTGGGGCTTCTCTTGTAACGTTTGTCAGGCAGAACAAGAGCAGCATTTAAACTAGGGTTAATGATTTCTCACTACTGGGTTGAAATCTTTGAGTGTTTTCTCCAATACCGCGTGAATTTTGAGCTCTGGCTAGTGGGAACAGGCACTGTTGCTGGTCTTATATGAGTGTCAGCTACCATCTCCTTAATTTTTTCAGGCTATTCTTTCTCCCATGCCTCAGCTTCTTCATATGCATGTGCTAATTAGTATTCTGCTCAATACTTAAGGGGGAATCTCTGCAGATCTAGAGAGTCCTCTGTACACCTCCCTCTTCCCTGATACTCTGCCCTGTAAATTCTAGCTTTCTCAATCTCCCCACACTTTCCACCTTTGTCCTCTCAGCTCAGGAAGTCTCCTGGGGTAGACATGGACTTCTCTCTCCCTGTACCATGGCAAGGAGATGCTGTCAAGTCAGTAAGCTAGGGAAATTGTAGTGCTCACTACAATTGTTTCTCATCTCTCAGAGGTTATCTCTCCTCTTCACGTACAATGTCTTGAAAACTGTTATATAGTAGTCTCGGTTTATTTAGTTATTTCAAGCAGAAGGATAAATCTCATCTTTGCTAACTTATCTTGGCCAGAATAAGTCCAATGTTATAATATAATGAAATAAAGTGCTTGGAAAGAGTACAGTGAATGTCAGCCATCTTTATTATCATTATCAGAGCTTTAAGCTATCTAGATTATACTTTTAGGCAAACGGCCTCAATGTATGAACTAAGTTTTCATAAATATGAGGGGAGTGTACAGCAAGGAAAATTTAATAGCAATAATAATTGAATGCTAAGTGCTCTAAAATAATTGTCCATTCAATTTCAGTTCAACACTATAAAGTAAGGTAATATCTGCATTTTATAGATGAAGAATCTGAGGTTCAGAGAGGTTAAATACATCATTCAAGGTTAAGCAGCTACCAAGTGGTGAACAGAGCCAAGGTCTGTCTACTCCAAAGCCCCATCTCTTGACCTTTGTATATCACTGCCAGATCACTTCTAAACAACTGTGAAAACATTCTTGCTTCATAGGCTCAAAGACTTTGGAAAATAATTGAATAAAACAGTACCTTAGTGTTATCATATATTTTTCTATATTAGAAAGTCATTTACCTGTGGAATTCACCATATTATAATGGTATGGGTTTCAGTTTGACATTCTGAAGCTTGGAGTCAAGACACATGGGACTAATAACAAATTTAATGGTGATGCTTACTCTTCTCAGAGCAAAGCAGATGTGCTGATAAGACGGTTAACACATCAGTGACATGAGTTCCAGGTTCAGTAGTGCAAGACATAAAGGTAATAAGAATGATTCAACGAAACTGTCAGTTAACAGCAATAGAAAAAGATCAGGACAAAGAGGCAAGGACTGTGTGTGTAATAATTATGTCAAATAACCCCATGAATGTTTCTACAGTTAATATAGTAGTTATCGTAAAATAATTCATTGTTTCCATAAATATATACAAAAATTAAACTTAATTCTATGAATTTATCTAAGTAAAGGTCAGAGAAGATTTTATCACATGAAACTGTAATATCTGAAAATCCTATGCTTAGCCTTAAAATAGTATCAATATCACACTTATCACTTACTAGTAAAGAAAAGTTTAAAGAAAAAGATGTCCCCAGAATTCTACTGTCTTTTTGACTAAAATCCATATAATGTTTGGATAAAAATTGAGCAATAATTTTTTTTTAATTTAAGTATTCCTTCTCTGTTCCTCTCATCCATAAACCTCTCTCTCATCAGGTCTTCTCCTTATGATTAATTTTTCTTGTGTTCATTTTGAAAAGATATATGTAGAGAAATTTACTTAAAAATCTAGTAAAATTCCTTTCATCACGTTAATACACTTTTGAAAAGTATATCATCATGTACACTCTAACTTCTACCACTAATTTAATCTCTGTCAATTATTTTCTATGGTAATATTTCCAAAATGTATCCATTCTGGAAATCAAATACCTAGATTTCGCTGAAATTTAAACTGCTAGTAAAAGTGAGAAAATTAAGGATGCACATGATTCAGTGGTAATCACTACAGTGGGACCTAGTGAACGAGGCACAGGAAAGTTCTGTGGTAACTGAGTGAACCATCCAAGGCATTGAAAAAAAAGCACTATAACCATCTTATCAGTCTTCCTGATTGTAACCGATAAAACAGTAAAGAGAATGTATGAACACTTGGCGTCTTTTCTCTTTTCCCTTTATCCTTTTATCAGCTTGTTTTTCTGCAGTTTCTGGCAAGTTACATTTGGGGTTTGTTTTGGGATTTCTGTGAAACTCTTTAACTTGACTTTTGTTTTGTGACATCCAATTGATGAACACTAATCATAAGGTATGATTATCTATCTGGAAATCACTCTCCCTTAAGACATTCTGACTTATTCTCAAAACACAGATTAACTTGATCACTGATCTGAGACTTGTGGACCAACCTAAACTAATTCTATCTTTTGCAAAAATTATGAAACAGTGGGATTTTAGGCATAGAGTTTATTCTTAATTGCCACAATTTCACACTTATTCTCTTCTTTGAGAACCAAAAAGAGATCTTCTGGAGCAAAAGGAAAAATGAGAGAAAATTGAAAAACACTCTCCATCCTTCTTAAGAATAAAATTACAGGAATGTACATCTAAAGGATTTCTGCTGAATAAGCTAAAAAAATAAGTCAGGAAAAAGGCTAAGAAAAACTCAGTCCAGATACTCTTTGGAGTTCATAATGATTAAAATATATAAATTTTAAGTGTATTTAATTCTATACTTATTTTCATTTTTGCAAAAGAGAAAAGGAAAGATATGCCCATTTGAATGCAGAGTTCCAAAGAATAGCAAGGAGAGATAAGAAAGACTTCTTCAGTGGTCAATGCAAAGAAATAGAGGAAAACAATAGAATAGGAAAAACTAGAGATCTCTCCAAGAAAATTAGAGATACCAAGGGAACATTGCATGCAAAGATGAGCACAATAAATGACAGAAACGGTATGGACCTAACAGAAGCAGAAGATATTAAGAGGGGGCAAGAATACACAGAAGAACTATATAAAAGATTGTTATGACCCAGATAACCACAATAGTGTGATTACTCACCTAGAGCCAGACATCCTGGAATGTGAAGTCAAATGGGCCTTAGGAAGCAACATTACAAGCAAAGCTAGTAGAGGTGATGGAATTCCAACTGAGCTATTTCAAATCCTAAAAGATGATGCTGTGAAAGTGTTACACTCAAAATGCCAGCAAATCTGGAAAACTTTGCAGTGGTCACAGGACTGGAAAAAGTCAGTTTTCATTCCAATCCCAAAGAAACTCAATGCCAAAAGGATATTCAAACTACCGCCCAATTGCACTTATCCCACACGCTAATAAAGTAATGCTCAAGATTCTCCAAGCCAGGCTTCAACAGTACGTGAACCTCCAGATATTCAAGCTGCATTTAGAAAAAGCAGAGGAATCAGAGATCAAATTGCCGACATCTGATGGATCGTCGAAAAAGTGAGAGTTCCAGAAAAACATCTATTTTTGCTTTATTGACTATGTCAAACCATTTGAATGTGTGGATCACAATAAACTGTGGAAAATTCTTCAAGAGATGGGAATACCAGACTGCCTGACCTGTCTCCTGAGAAATCTATATGCAGGTCAAGAAGCAACAGTTAGAACTGGACATGGAACAACAGACTGATTCCAAATTGGGAAAGCAGTATATCAAGACTGCATATTGTCACCCTGCTTATTTAACTTATATGCAGAGTACATCACACAAAATGCCAGGCTGGATGAGTCACAAGCTGGAGTCAAGTTTGCCAGGAAAAATATCAATAACCTCAGACATGTAGATGACAACACCCTTATGGCAGAAAGTGAAGAACTAAAGAGCCTCTTGATGAAAGTGAAAGAGGAGAGTGAAAAAGTTGGCCTAAAACTCAACATTCAGAAAACTAAAATCATGCATCCAGTCCCATCACTTCATGGCAAATAGACAGGGAAACAGTAGAAACAGTGACATATTTTTTTTTTTTTTATTGGCTCCAAAATCACTGCAAATGGTGACAGAAGCCATGAAATTAAAAGACGCTTGCTCCTTGGGAGAAAAGTTATTCCAACCTAGACAGCATATTAAAAGCAGACATTACTTTGCCAACAAAGATCCATCTAGTCAAAGGTATGGTTTTTCAGTAGTCATGTATGGATGTGAGAGTTGGACTATAAAGAAAGCTGAGTACTGAAGAATTTATGCTTTTGAACTGTGGTATTGCAGAAGACTCTTGAGAGTCCCTTGGACTGCAAGGAGATTCAACCAGTCTATCCTACAGGAAATAGGTCCTGAATATTCATTGGAAGGACTGATGCTGAAGCTGAAACTCCAAAACTTTGGCCACCTGATGGGAAGAACTGACTCACTAGAAAAGACTCTGATGCTGGGAAAGATTGAAGGCAGGAGGAGAAGGGGGTGAAAGGGGATGTGATGGTTAGTTGGCATCACCGACTCAATGGACACGAGTTTGAGTAACCTCTGGGTGTTGGTGATGGACAGGGAAGCCTGGTGAGCTACAGTCTATGGTATCACAGAGTCAGACACCACTGAGCAACTGAACTGAACTGAACTGAACTATAGTAGTGGTCAGCAGATGCTACTGTTTAGTCATTAAGTTGGGTCTGATTCTTTTGTGACCCTATGGACTATAGCCCTATAGGCTCCCTCTATCCATGGTATTTCCTAGGCATGAAAACTGGAGTGGGTAGCCATTCCCTTCTCCAGGGGATCTTCCCAACCCAGGGGATGAAACCTGCATCTCCTGCACTGGCAAGCAGATTCTTCACCCCTGAGCCACCTGGTAAGCAGTGATCAGCAACAGAATGCACAAATAAAAAGTATCCATGTGCTGCTAAAAGAGGACTTTAGGACACTACATAATAGGCAGTTTTCCATCTGTTTTCTCACTCAGGTGATTGCCTGGGTTCAAAGTCTGACCCTGAGACTTAGAGCTTGTCTTCAAACAAGTTATTTAATTTTTCTAAATTTTAGTTTCAAGTGTAAAACAAAGTAATAATATTTTAATCACACAAATGTTGTGAGGGTTAAAGGAGAAAAATCTACCTAGAATAGTCAGTACTTATAAAAAGGAATCTAATATTTTATGCCAACCATTGCCAGATATTATTTGTGTCTTATATGCATGATTTATAAGTATCACACATAATAGCTTTGATGTTTTCATCTTAAATACTAGGAAATGGAACCAAAATGTATAACTGACCCAAGGACAAACATCTAACAATTGATATAATCAGGATTCAAATGCAGGTCTTTCTAAGTTTTCTTCCCATTATACCACAGTGTCTCCCAAGCAGGGAAAATTGGTTGTAAATATGAACATAGTTCATACCAGTAGATGGTATTAATCTTCATAGAGTTATTTGTGAATGTTTTAAAAAGACAAATCATGTAAAGTGTTTAGGGCAGTATTTGACACATACTCATCATAATTACCATGTCCTATTTTGCTTCCTAAAACCCTTGTGGAGTATGGGATTCTGTTTTCCATCCCCTTATTGGACATTCTCTGCTAAACTTTCTTTTTAAAGTTTATCAGTTGATCATCTGACTCATGGATTAGGTAACCAGGAATTCTTTTTCTATATTAACACCACTCACTTAAAACTATAAGTAAAATAGAATGCATGGTGTAAAATGTAATATTAATTAAAATATTGAAGGGTTATTTTCAAATGAAGGAGCTATTTCTGTAGATTCATGAGGAATAATATAAAAATATGAGAAAAATATGGAACCTATATTGTCTATATTACTCAGTGTATCTGAATTTTTTTTCCAGCTTTATTGAGGTAGAATTGACATATAATGTTATGTAGTTTAAGGCGTACAATGTGATGATTTGATACACATATTTGTGAAATGATTACCATAATGAGGCTAGTTAGCACATCTGTAACCTGATATAACTTCCATTTATATGTATGTATGTATGTATTTGTGTGTGTGTGTGTGTGGTAAGAACATTTAAAATCTATCTTAACAACTATCAAGTGTATAATATAGTATTGCTAATTATAGTCCTCAAGTTTTGTATTAAATCCCCAGAATTTGTTTTATAACAAAAAGTTTGTACCATTTGCCCAGTATCTTCCCATTTCCCTCACCTTCCAGCCCATGGAAACTACCATTTTACTCTAATTTTACAAATCTTTTTAGATTCCACATATAAATAAGTTCAGTTCAGTTCAGTCACTCAGCCGTGTCCGATTCTTTGTAACCCCATGAATCGCAGCACGCCAGGCCTCCCTGTCCATCACCAACTCCTGGAGTTCACCCAAACCCATGTCCATTGAGTCAGTGATGCCATCCAGCCATCTCATGCTCTGTCTTCCCTTCTCCTCCCGCCTTCAGTCTTTCCCATCATCAGAATCTTTTCAAATGAGTCAGCTCTTTGCATCAGATGGCCGAAGTACTGCAGTTTCAGCTTCAACATCAGTCCTTCCAATAAACACCCAGGACTGATCTCCTTTAGGATGGACTGGTTGGATCTCCTTGCAGTCCAAGGCGCTCTCAAGAGTCTTCTCCAACACCACAGTTCAAAAGCATCAATTCTTTGGCACTCACCTTTCTTTGTAGCCCATCTCTCACATCCATACATGACCACTGGAAAAACCATAGCCTTGACTAGAGGGACCTTTGTTGGCAAAGTAATATCTCTGCTTTTGAATATGCTATCTAGGTTGGTCATAACTTTCCTTCCAAGGAGTAAGTGTCTTTTAATTTCATGGCTGCAATCACCATCTGCAGTGATTTTGGAGCCCAGAAAAATAAAGTCAGCCACTGTTTCCACTGTTTCCCCATCTAATTGCCATGAACTGATGGGACCAGATACTATGATTTAGTTTTCTGAATGTTGAGTTTCAAGCCAACTTTTTCACTCTCCTCTTTCACTTTCATCAAGAGGTTCTTTAGTTCTTCACTTTCTGCCATAAGGGTGGTGTCATGTGCATATCTGAGATTATTGATATTTCTCCTGTAATCTTGATTTGAGCTTGTGCTTCATCCAGCCCAGCCCAGCGTTTCTCATGATGTATTCTGCATATAAGTTAAATAAGCACAGTGACAATATATAGACTTGACATACTCCTTTTCCTATTTGGAACCAGTCCGTTGTTCCATGTCCATTTCTAACTGTTGCTTCCTGACCTGCATACAGGTTTCTCAAGAGGCAGGTCAGGTAGTCTGGTATTCCTATGTCTTTCAGAATCTTCCACAGCTTATTGTGATCCACACAGTCAAAGGCTTTGGCGTAGTCAAAAAGCAGAAATATTTTTCTGGAACTCTCTTGGTTTTTCGATGATCTAGCGGATGTTGGCAATTTGATCTCTGGTTCCTCTGCCTTTTCTAAGATGATAGAGTATTTATTTTTCTCTGTCTGACTTACTTACTTAGCATAGTATCCTCAAGGTCCATATATATTGTTTCAAATGGCAGGGTTTTCTTCTTTTTAATGGCTGAATAATTTTCCATTCTATGTATACCACATTTCCTTTATATATTTATCCATTGGTGGATACTTACATTGTTTTTATATCTTTGCCCTTGTGAGTAATGCTGCAATGAACATAAGAGTGCAGATATCTCTTCAAGATCTTGATTTCATTTCCTTCAGATAGGTACCTAGAAGTGGAACTGCTGGGTTGCACGGTAATTCTATTTTTAAGTTATTGAAGAATTTCTATGCTGTTTTCCACAGTGGCTATACTAACTTTCAGTGTAACTGAATTTATTATGATGTTTTATGTAAGTTGTCTTCTCCTTCTTAAAGGAACTGTAATGTGTCTCAGAGCACCTATCTGATTATTCCTAGTTTCATTTGGACTCAATCAGTGATTCTCAACTGGAGGACAATTTTGCCTCTCGGGAGAATTTGACAATGCCTGGAGAAACCTTTAGTTGCCACAAGTTAATGGGGAGGAGAGTGCTACTGGCATCTAGTGGAGAGACCAAGAATGCTCCTAAACATCCTATGAGCCACAGGACAGTCCCACAGTTGGATAAACTCCCGTGTAGGTTAACAGTTCTTAAGCCTGGCTGCACATTAGAATTTCCCAAGGAGCTTTTAAAGCTGTCAATACTGCTTGATCTCCCCTACACCCAGAAATTCAGACCTAAGTGGCTTAAGGTAGACCTTCGGGTGTGTGTGTGTGTGTGTGTGTGTTTACATGTCAGTTCCACAGGTGATTCTAACAACCAGAATTGTGAACCACTGGTCTAGACGAGACTATTTTAAGTTTAAAAAAAAACTGGAAGAGATATTTATAATGAGAGGAAATTCTCCCTGGGATTTTGCCAGGAGGATTCCTGCTCTGTATCCACCCTCTCCAGTTGTACCAGGAGAGTTCTAACGTTTGCCTGAGATCTTGTTAGAATTCACTTTTGTTGTGGCATTTTCTAAAACAGTATGATACTGACAGGAATAAATCTCATTTAAATTAGCGAGACTCAAAAAGCAAAAGCCAACAGCTGGATCTTGGCCCATACGAAATATTCACAACAGCATCACATATAAGACTTTTACCTGCCATCCTTGCTGTGAACAGCTACCTGGTTATTTTTCTACTTTGTCTCTGAAATGTCTTTGTTTACCTCCTTTAAAGCTTGGATCTGCAATGCTGCTGCCCTTCCTGCAAATTCACCCTGTCCTTGACTCCTCTTTCCGAGGCTCTTTGGCCCACTGCTTAATTACCTTCAACTCATCCAGAAACAACCCTATTTCAGTTTAATTCTCTCATGTAACCCCAAGTACAGAAGAATACTGCATTCCCACTAAATATTTGTGGTTCAGAATCCCTCCAGGGTCTCTTCTCTATGCTAGCAATGGCTTATTAAATTACTACTGTTATTGTTTAATGGAAACTCAAAACATGTTGGGGGAGGGAGAGGTTATTTAATTTCTCTAATTTAAGTTTCTCTACACAGATTGACTTAGAAATCTCATTAGATTGAGTGAAAGATTTAAAAATACACTATGCAAGATTATTCCAGGCACATTTATGACAAGGCTGATGACTAGGGATACTTTACAGTAACTGTTCAGATCATTCCCTCCTCCAGACAACAGCTTTCCCATCGGCTGCTGGAAGCCCAATTTCTACCAAAGGAGTAAGGCTATTTTAAGTTATCTGACAGAATGTTTTTAACTCCCAGAAATAAAGAAAGTCACTTTAATGCATATCAGCTGTAGATTTTATTTCCTCCTCATGTAACATGCTTCTGCAGAGTAAATGGAAAACTCCTACGCCCTATAGAATTTGGACATTTTCTGTTTTAAAAATGGCAAGTGTAAATGGGAGGAACAACATAGCTAGAAACTTCAGAGCTCTGCTGGTTACCATATGGCAAAGATAATCTCAGTAACATATCGAGAAAAGTACAGCATTAAAAATAATGTGATTTGTATCATGAAAATATTGATCATCAGTGTCAAAGAGAATCTGAGGAGTGTTTGAAAAAGAAATAATTTGGAATAAACACCTATACTCATGAATTACAAAGAAACTCTCTCTTTCTTAGCAGTTTTAAGTCTCAGTTCCTTGTACTGGGTAAACATGACAGGTGTTGCTTTACAGCAGAGGTCTATAAAACTTTTCTGTAAAAGGCAAAATAGTAAATATTTCAGGCTTTCAGGGCCATGCTCTATCTGTCACAACTCAACTCTGCCACTGTAAAAAACTATAGGCAACATATAAGCAAATGTTCTTAAATGTATTCCAGTAAAACTCTATTTATGGGCACTGAAATGTGAATTGTATGTAACTTTTGCATGTCACAAAATATTACTTGTTTTTCACTTTTGTAGAATGTTAAAAATTATTTTTAGTTCACAGGCCATACAAAAAGAGACAAAGGACTTGATTTGGCCCATGGGCCATAGCTTGCGGAACTGTGCCTTACAGTTTTAGTATTTCTTTTCTCTTACTGAATGGGGAGGGTGTTAAAAATTAACTGTCGGAAAGAATTTATGGGACTTTCATTTCTGTCACTGGGGTAGAATAGAGATGTTGAAAACATTCAGACACTAATGTGAAAATGTTTGTTAAAATTTGAAAGAGGGTGGGATTGGGCAGAAGAAATGTTTTAAATAAATGAATGAGCTACAAGAAATTAAGGGACTCTGATAAAGTTAGGAGTAGTGTGAACACATATGAAGGAAAAGTGAAGTCGCTCAGTCATGTCCAACTCTTTGCAAATCCATGGACTGTGGCCTACCAGGCTCGTCAGTCCATGGAATTTTCCAGGCAAGAATACTGGAATGGGTTGCCATCTCCTTCTCCAGAAGGAAAAGCAAGCACCAAAAATCACTAGGATATTGGAGAAAAATACAGCCTTTTGGGTGTCTAGAACTTTAAATATACAAGAAGTTGGCCACTGTGCTTTTCTAAAAGGAATAAAAATGTTAAAAAAAATTAAACTAAAGTGAAGAATTATGTAGAAGATTAGAAAACAGGCCAAGAGAAAATTAGCTAACAGTAGACAGATTTTTAAGAAACTGCTTAGAATGTTGTACACAGAGAAAAAAAGTATTGAAGTGCATTAAGTGACATGGAAGACAAAGGGATAAATTCTAATAATCATCCAAAGTCCCAGGATGTCTTGGCAATGGATATTATCTATATTTTCCATGGATCCATGAGATAATAGAACTCTTTTTCCAGAATTACTAAAGGGTATCACCATAGATCTAATATAAACTTAGTAAAACTGAAGATAATTTTTCTTAATCTGCAAATAGACACAAAACTAAAGTTCCTCTAAAAGAGAAACTGCAAAACAATTAGAAACTGAAAATAAATGGAGTCAAGTGTCTAACTGAAGAGGCTAACTTTAGATTGAAGGATTCAGAAAATTCAATTTTAATACCAGAGGGAAAAGCTAAGTATATAAGTATAAATGTTGCTGAGCAGATAGATATGATAGAAGAAGCTTGAAGAAGCTCTATTTTGAGAATCATTTATCCATGAAATAGAGAAAAAGGTCATCAATTGAAAGTATAGCAAAGGTTGGTGGGGGAATATAAGGGTTTGAGAAAATATGATTGTTAGAAGGGTTAATAAAGTAAGGAAAGGTAGAATTATTGCAAGGAACACCAATAATCTTCTTGAAGTTTATGGTCACAAAATTCAAAGTGAGATAATTCAGCTTCAGAAGTACAGGAGAACAAATAAGGAAGAAAAATTGTATCGAATGATTTGACTAGGTAAAGAGAAAAGTGAGAACATGAAGTGGATGAGAAATAATTAAAATGTGTTAGGGACTAAATTTAGGATCCCAGGAAGTCACATGAATGGAGTCTGAACAGTAAATTGCCTGAAAAGATAGAGGACAATGGTCAAAAAGTAGCCTTCTTGAAACAGTTTATGGAGGGCTGGCAGTGACTGGCAACAAAGACTTTCAGGGGAGGGATCAGTGGAAGTAGTGAGCTGCAGAACAAGCTCACTGAAGGAAAGAAATTCGAGGAACTGGGAAGCCACGATTATTAGAAGGATTTTCTATGTGGATACTGAAATCAATAAGAATCCAGATGGGAGTGGCTCAGGGAGTAAGAGTGAATCAAGAGTTTAAATTTTCTAAAAAGGAAGGGCAATTACCTAGAGGATGTTAGATAACTATAGCATAAACAGTAGGCATGAGAGAAAGCTGAAATAGTTTCAAAGCTACGTTTTCATGAGGAAGAATGGAGAATGATCTGGATGCTTTTATGAAGGATGGTCTTCTGTACTGTAAGATGTTTAACGATATTCTTGTCTCCTGTCACTTAGTGGAGAGTAGCACCCTCCGGCCACAGTTATGACATCAAAGAATGTCTCCAGACATGACCAAATTTCCCATGAGAAGAACTGCCCCAATTGGTAACCCTTGCTCTATGAGCTGAGTTCAGTCCTCAGTTGTGTCCAACTCTTTGTGACCCCCATGGACTTCAGCATGCCAGGCCTCCTGGTCCATCACCAACTCCTAGAGTTTACTCAAACTTATGTCCATTGAGTTGGTGGTGCCATCCAACCATCTCATCCTCTGCCTTCCCCCTCTCCTCCCACTTTCAATTTTCCCAGCATCAGAGTCTTTTCAAATGAGTCAGCTCTTCGCATCAGTTGGCCAAAGTACTGGAGTTCCAACTTCAGCATCAGTCCTTCCAATGAACATTCAGGACTGATCTCCTTTAGGATGGACTGGTTAGATCTCTTGCAGTCCAAGGAGCTCTCAAGAGTCTCTACCAACGACACTGCTCAAAAGCATCAATTCTTCAATGCTCAGCTTTCTTTATAGTCCAACTCTATACATGACTACTGGAAAAACCATAGCTTTGACTAGATGGATCTTTGTTGGCAAGTAATGTCTCTGCCTTTTAATATGCTATCTAGGTTGGTCATAACTTTTCTTCCAAGGAGTAAGTGTCTGTTAATTTCATGGCTGCAGTCATCATCTGCAATGATTTTGGAGGACAAAAAATAAATAAATAAATATAGACTGTCACTGTTTCCATTGTTTCCCCATCTATTTGCCATGAAGTGATGGGACTAGACACCATAATCTTAGTTTTCTGAATGTTGAGCTTTAAGCCAACTTTTTTCACTCTCCTCTTTCACTTTCATCAAGAGGCTTTTTAGTT
This sequence comes from Nanger dama, assembly GCA_917880005.1. Taxonomy (NCBI): domain Eukaryota; kingdom Metazoa; phylum Chordata; class Mammalia; order Artiodactyla; family Bovidae; genus Nanger; species Nanger dama. Next base: position 17,925,291 of record CAKJTW010000025.1, on the reverse strand, counting down.
CTTCTTCACTTTCTTCCATAAGTTCTGTGTCATCTGCATATCTGAAATTATTGATATTTCTCCTAGCAATATTGATTCCAGCTTGTGCACCATCCAGCCCAGCGTTCTCATGATGTACTCTGCATATGATGATCCAATGGATGTTGGCAATTTGATCTCTGGTTCCTCTGCCTTTTCTAAAACCAGCTTGAACATCTGGAAGTTCATGGTTCACATGCTTTTGAAACCTGGCTTGGAGAATTTTTAGCATTATTTTTCTATCGTGTGAGATGAGTGCAATTGTGCAGGAGTTTGAGCATTCTTTGGCATTGCCTTTCTTTGGGATTGGAATGAAAACTGACCTTTTCCAGTCCTGTGCCCACTGCTGAGTTTTCCAAATTTGCTGGCATATTGAGTGCAGCACTTTCACAGCATCATCTTTTAGGATTTGAAATAGCTCAACTGGAATTCCATCACCTCCACTAGCTTTGTTCATAGTGATGTTTCCTAAGGCCCATTGGACTTCACATTCCAGGATGTCTGCCTCTAGGTGAGTATCACACCATCATGGTTATTTGGGTCATGATGATTTTTTTTGTATAGTTCTGTATATTCTTGCCACCTCTTCTTAATATCTTCTGCTTCTGTTAGGTCTCTACTATTTTGTTCGTTATTGAGCCCCTCTTTGCATGAAATGTTTCCATCGTATCTCTAATTTTCTTGAAGAGATCTCTAGTCTTTCCCATTCTATTGTTTTCCTCTATTTCTTTGCATTGATCACTGAAGAAGGCTTTCTTATCTCTCCTTGCTATTCTTTGGAACTCTGCATTCAAATGAGTATTTCTCTCCTTTTCTCCTTTGCCTTTCACTTCTCTTCTTTTCACAGCTATTTGCAAGGTCTCCTCAGACAACCATTTTGCCTCTTTGCATTTCTTTTTCTTGGGAATGGCCTTGATCACAGCCTCCTGTGCCGTGGCTCTATAGCAACATTTTTTACCAAGTTCTCCATTCTCATAAATTCCTCTCTACTATTTTCTCATGGCTTTCCTAACTGGCATTCATGCCCACCATTCTACTAAATATGCTTTTATGAAGGTCACTAATGGCCCCCATTGCTAATTCAATATTAATGTTTGGTCCCCTTGATATTTCTCCCAGCAATTCAGAGCTGATAATTTCCTCTTTGTTAAAACACTTTTTTCACTTGGATAACAGGACACCCAACACTTCCGACTTTCATATTCCTTCACCAGCATTTCCTTCTGGTAATTCTTACTGATCTCTGATCTTGTTAAAGTGGCCTAAGATTCCGTCTCTGGCCTCTTTTTTATCCTCACTCCTTAGGTGAATGCATCCAATCACAGAGATTTAAATTGCTACCTATATGTTGATGACTCTCAGTTTTATGTCTCTTTCCAAGTCTTCCTCATTACATTGAGACTTATATAGTTAGATACCTAATGGACACATTGCTTTCCATATCTAACTGGCATCTGAAATTATAGCAAAAATGAATCACCCAATATTTCTCCTAAAACTTGACCCACCCCACAGCTTTTCTTATCTCAAGGCAATGGCAACTACTTTTTCTCAAGATTAAATAAAATATCTTGAGTAATCTTTACTCCTCTCTTTTTCTCCCATGCCACCTCCAATTCATTAGAATATTCTGTCAGATCTACTTTGAAAACATCCAGAATATAACACTTTCCACATCCTCAAAATGTAAAAGTCAAACATGTTACTATGGTCTTGTTTTTCAGTAACTCAGTCGTGTCCAGTGCAGCACACCCGGCTTCCCTGTCCTTCACCATCTCCTGGAACTTGCTTAAGCTCATAACAATTGAGTCAGTGATGCCATACAACCACCTAATCCTCTGCCATACCCCTCTCCTGCTGCCTTTGATCTTTCTCCCAGCATCAGGGTCTTGTCTAATGAGTTGGTTCTTTGCATCAGGTAAGCCAAAGTATTGGAGCTTCAGCATCAGTCCTTCTAATGAATATTCAGGATTGATTTCCTTTAGTATTGACTGGCTTGATTTCCTTGCATTGCAAGAGACTCTCAAGAGTCTTCTCCAACAGCACAGCTCAGAAATATTCATGTACCATGGCCTACAGAGACTAAAATGATTTTGGCCCATGTTATTTCTTATAGTGGGTTATAAAGTTTTTCCCCTCAAATCAAGTCCATCTAGAACTTCAGAATATGAGCTTATTTGGAAATAAAATCTTTGTAGATGTAACTAGTTAGGATGAGATTAGACTGCATTAGGGTAGACCTTAATCAAAGACTTTCCTTATAAGAAGGGGAAAAGGTCAAAAATACAGACACACAAGGGGTAGTGGGTTGTGGATAAATAATGCCAAGAAGGAAGAGATTGGATCAGTGCATCTGCAAACTAAGGAATGTCTAGAATTGCTAGCAACCACCAGAAGCTAGGAGAGAGGCATGAAAAAACTCCCTTAGAACTCCCAGAAGGAATCAACCTGTCAACACCTATATTTCAGACTTCTGGCCTCCAGAACTTTGAGAGAATACATTTATGTTGATTTGAGCCACTCTTTAATTAACTTTGTGATGGAAAGTAGCCACGATGGTAGAGTAGGAAGACCCTGAGCTCACTTCCTTCCAGGGGCACATCAAAATTACTATTTATAGGGGAAACTATTGATGAGAAAAACTGGAAGATTAGAAGAAAAGATCTTCTACAACTAAAGATATAAAGAAGGAACCACCATGAGACAGGTAAGAGGAGTGGAGAAGCAATATAGTCAAGCCCCAAACTCTTGGATGGGTCACCACAAAGAGGAGATAATTACAATTACAAGAGACTCTCCCCAAGAAGTAGTCAGAGCCCCACATTGGGCTCTCCAGCCAGGCATCATGCACTGGGAATAGGAGCTCCCAGATTGTTTGGCTTTAAATTCAGTATTGTTTACTTCTGGAAGACCCAGTGGGCTGTGGGAAATAGAGACTGCTCTTAAATGGCACACACGGTCAATCTTAAGGGAGATCAACCCAGAATAGTCATTGGAAGGACTAATGCTGAAGCTGAAGCTCCAGTATTTTTGATCATCTGATGCGAACAGATGATTCATTGGAAAAGTCACTGACTCTGGGAAAGATTGAGGGCAGGAGAAGAGGGCGTCAGAAGATGAGATGGCTGGACAGCATCACTGATACAATGAACTTGGACAAACTCCAGGAGATGGTGAGGGACAGGGAGGCCTGGCGTGCTACAGTCCATGGGGTCGCAAAGAGTCAGAAATGACTGGGCAACTGAACAACAACAACAACAAAACCTTGCACACTCTGGGGGTCTGGGGCAGAAGCAGTAATCTGAAAGGTACCTAGGTCAGACTCACCTGCTGATCTTGTAGAGTGTACCAGAGAAGTAGAAGGCAGCTGGGGCTGGGCCTGGGGGTACGAACACTAACAACATCCTTTTGGAGGAGTTCCTTCTACAGCACGGACACTGGTGTTGGCAAGCACCATTTGTGATCCTCCCTCCTGGTTAACGCAGAGACCCAGTCCCACCCATCAGCTTATCAACACCAACACTGGGACACTTCAGGGGAAACAGAGGGCCCAGCAGAAACACAGCCCCATCCACCAGCAGTCCTGCTGCATAAGGGCTCCTCAGGCCATAAATGCTCCAGGACTCAGGCCTGTCCACCAGAAAGCCCAGGACTCAGCCTCACATATCAATATGCTGGCACCAACCTGAAAAACACAGGGCCCTGCAGCCAGAGGCCCTGGGTCCTGGCTCCAGTGACCAGTGGCTGGTACTAGATGCAGGACCTGACCTCATCCACCAGTGGCTAGGCACCACCCCAGGACCCAACCTCACATACCATTGGATGGGTACCAGCCCCATGACGCTCTAGGATCTGATCCCATCCATGAGCAGGCCAAAACCAGCTGTGGAACATGCTGGATGACACACCAGCCATGTTAGGAATTGACTCTACCCACTCAGCTTCTGGGCCCCCAAAGGCAACTATAGCCAAAAATCTAAGAACCTGGCTCAACCTACCAATGATACAGCGCTAGTTCTGGGACCCCCCTCGGGCCCAGCCCCAACCACCAACAGGTCTACACCAGCTTTAAGATACTGTGGAGCCCTCAGCCAGTTGCTCCAGGATGCACCCCCATTCATAAACATGCCTATATCAGTTCTGGGACACCTCAGACTTTGCAGACAGCCATGTTTGAAACTTGCCTCATCCACCAGCAGTCTGACATTAGATCTAAGACTCCCCCAGCCCAGAAACCACCCACTCAGGAACCTGACTCCACTCTCCAACAGGCCAGTACTAGCCCTGGGACCCGTGGAGGCCCACAGCCATTAGCCTTGTGACCTGGCCCACTCACAGGCAGCTGGCAGCCTCCAAACAAGGCAGGGCCTGGCAACCATCTAACAAGACTAGGGGCACGCCATGCCTACAAGACAGTATGCAATAGTCAGCCTACCACAGCAGGATTCACTCAGCACAAACAGAGTGTACCCCTAGAGTATACAGCTCTGGTAACAGAGGAGTATATTGAGGGGGCACATATGATATCACCTATAAAAGGCCACTTTTCCAAAGTCAGGAAACATAACCAACCTATCAAATACCTAGAAATAAAAACAGCAACCTGGGCAAAATTAAACTACAGAGGAATATGTTCCAAATCAAGGAACAGGATAATACCTCAGAAGAACTAAGTGAAATGGAGATAATCAAGATACCTGACAAAGAGTTAAATGTAATGATCAAAGAATACAGGGGGAAATGGATGAAAACAGTAAGAAGTATTTAAAAAGATAGAAAACAAAGAAAAACTAGGGCTAAAAAATAGAGTAGATTCGATGATACAGGGGAACAGATCAGTGAGCTGAAAGACAAAACTAGTGGAAATCACTGAAAACATTATAGAAAAAAATAATAGAAGGAAATGAGGACAGTTAAGACTTCTAAGACAATATCAAGCTTGCTGCTGCTGCTAAGTCGCTTCAGTCATGTCCGACTCTGTGCAACCCCATAGATGGCAGCCCACTAGGCTCCTCCATCCCTGGGATTCTCCAGGCAAGAACACTGGAGTGGGTTGCCATTTACTTCTACAGTGAGTGAAAGTGAAGTCGCTCAGTCGTGTCTAACTCTTAGCAGTCCCATGGACTGCAGCCCACCAGGCTCCTCCATCCATGGGATTTTCCAGGCAAGAGTACTGGAGTGGGGTGCCATTGCCTTCTCCAATATCAAGCATATTAACATTCAAAATATAAGAATCCCAAGAGGAGAAGAGAAAAGGGGCAGAGAACATATCTGAAGATGTAACAGCCAAAAACTTGCCTAACCAGAAACAGACATCCAAGATATCAAAGCCACCTAAGTGTCTATCACTAGATAAATGAATAAAAAGATGTGACTTATACCTATATAAAATGGAATATTACTCAGCCAGAAAAAAATAATGAAATCTTGCTCTTTGTGATAACATGGATGGACCTAGTGGATTTTATACTAAGTATAATGATTCAGAGAAAGAGAAATATTATATGACTTCATTTATATCAGGAATAAAATAAAAACAAATAAAAATAAAACAAATGAACAAACATAACAAAACAAAAACAGAGTCAAAGATAAATAGAACAAACAAGTGTCTTCCAGAGGAGGGGGCTGTGGGGAAAAAAAGAAATAGATTAGGGAGATGAACAGTTACAAACTTCTAGTTGCAAAATAAATGAATCACGAGTATGAAATGTATAGGGTGGGGAATATAATCAAGAAGTAATATCTTTGTATGACATAGCACAACTATATTTATCATAGAGATCATCTTGAAATGTATAGAAAATATCACTGGACTGTGTAACAGGAACTAACATAGTGTTATAAATCTATTTTACTTCAGACAACCTCAGAAAACAGATCAGATTTGTGGTTACCAGAAATAGAGGAAGAAGGGAGGGGGAATTGGATGAAGAGAGTCAAAAGGTACAGAACTTCCAGTACATTACAACATGATGTAATGCACAACATGATAAATACAGTTAACGCTGCTGAGTATTATATCTGCAAGTTGTTAAGAGTAAATCCTATGTGTTCTCATCACACACTCAAAAATCATTTTCTATTTTCTTTAGTTTTGCATCCATATGAGGTTATGGATATTCACTAAATTTATCGTGATAATAATGTCATAAAGTAAGAGAGTCAAATCATTATGCTGTATATCTTAAACATACACAGAACTGTATGTCAATTATATCTCAATAAAAACTAGATGAAAAAATGTTTGTGGCACTATACTACGGCAGCCCTAGGAAATTAATAGACTTCTTTAATCTCATCTCCTCTACACTTTCCCTTGGTCATTGCACTCCAGCTACAACCTACTTGCCTGCCCTTGAACACTTAAGCACACTCTTGCCTCAAAGCTTTTCTATTTTCTGTTTTCCAACTCTGAAACACCCTTTCCCTAGATGCTTACATAACTCTTCCACTCCTGTCCTGTGTTTGCTCAAAAGTCACCTTGAAATGATGTCTTATATATTTATTGATAAAAATTCAACAGCATTCCCTTTGTTCTTTGCAGTTTTATTTATCAACCTAGAAGCTTTCACCTCCCAGAAGTCTATGAAATTTACTTATTTTTAAAACTGTCTTTCTTCTTGTACCATAATATAAGCATAATGAAAGAAATAATTTTTCTACTTCTTTCGTTGACATATCTGCAATGTCTGTATCTGTGCTTGGCACATCATAAGACTTGTTTCTCCTGTTTACTTTTTTCAATGATTTATTTGTATCAGTTTATACTCACATAGATTGACATTATACTTTGGGTTATAATGCAATACACATTATCTATTAATATTTTTTGCTCAAAATATTCTGGTTTGGCCTTTCGGAGCTCTTTCAGGTTGACCCATTAACATAGTCCTATCCTCTTGTTTTTGAGTACTTTCTTCCTCTCTGGCACTATACAATGATACAAGTCCATGTCATATTTTCTTTGCCCCAGCCCTAAAACTAGCCATTTATTTTAGCATAATAAAAACTTTATTATGTCTCTCAACAATTGGAAGAGAAAGAAGACAAAAATTAGTTAGGATATATTTTTTTATTAAATTTATTTTTTTAATTACAACACTGTATTTGTTTTGCCATACATTGACACGAATCAGCCATAGGTGAACACAATCTCCCAATGCTGAAGCCCCCTCCCACCTCCCACCCCACATCCTCTACTTGAATCATCCTGTGCATCAGCACCATGCAGCCTGCATCCTACATTGAACATAGATTGGCGCTTCGTTTCTTACAAGAAAATATACATGTTTCATTGCCATTCTCCCAAACCAACCCACCCTTTCCCTCTCCCTCAGAGTCCAAAAGTCCACTCTATACCTCTGTGTCTCTTTGTTGTCTCACATATAGGGTCATCATTACTGTCTTCTAAATTCCATATATATGTGTCAGTATACTGTATTGGTGTTTTTCTTTCTGGCTTACTTCACTCTGTATAATCGGTTCCAATTTCATCCATCTCATTAGAACTGAGTCAAATTTATTCTTTTTAAGGGCTGAGTAGTATTCCATTGTGTATATGTACCACAGCTTTCTTATCCAATCATCTGCTGATGGACATCGAGGTTGCTTCCATGTCCTGGCTATTATAAACAGCGCTGCAATGAAAGTCTACAAGCAATAAATGCTGGAGAGGATGTGGAGAAAAGGGAACCCTCTTACACTGCTGGTGGGAATGCAAACTAGTACAGCCATTATGGAAAATAGTGTGGAGATTCCTTAAAAAATTGCAAATAGGATATATTAATAGAAGATGTGAATGGCAAAATAAAGGAATTTGTTCTGAAGGACATATACACAGGATTGAACCAACAATTGTAACCTTCACATTTTTTCAAGCATAGAAGAAATAATTCTGAAGAATGACCAACTACTAGGCCACATGTGTAAACAAAATCCAATAAATTCAGAGAACTGTGTCAACTGGACATGTCTGCTAAACCCAGTGCAACAAATGTTAAAATCAATTGTAACCATAAGGTTCTTCAATCTTACACAGTCATGGAAATTCAAAAGCATTCCTCTAAATGACTGATAGGTCAAAGGAGAAATCATAATAGAAATATAAAAATACTTATAATTGAACAACAAAAATATGACAAGCTACAGCTTGTTGAATGCAGCTAAGTAGCACATAGAAATATGAAGCCTTAATTGCTTTCATTAGGGAAAAACTTTTCAAAAATCAATGACCTAAGCATACAAATAACACATAACACATTAAAAAAGGTCATCAGAATAAAGTCAAAGCAAGCATAGAGAAAAAATAAAGGTTAGAGCAGAAAATAATGAAATGGCAACCAAATATGGAATAAAAAGATCAACAAAGCAAATATTGATTTATTTAAAAAGATAAAAAGAGAGAAGCAAGAGTAATGAAGAGAAAATTAGAGCATTTAGGAGAAAACACAGTAAAATTACTAGCACTGAAAAATATAACCCACAGATGTAGAGAAACTAAACAGATTAGACATTATGAACAACTGAATTTTAAAAATATGAAATAAAAAAATTCCCAAAAAATATAACGTAACTGAATACAGAAGAAAAAGGCATCCCAAGAGGCCTAATTAATTAAAGAAATTGAACCAACTGAAATTTTCTTATCAAGAAAACAGGAAGTTGGGATAAAAATTAAGGTAACACTACCAAACATTCAAAGACAGGTATTCCAATTTAATACAAATTCATCCAGAAATTACAAGAGAAAATTCCCCAATTCACTTTATGGGGCTATTATAACCTAATAAAGAACCAGAAGATTAAATAATAGTTAATTTCATCCATGAACATAGACAAAAAACAATTTTAAACCCTAGTAAATCAAATCCAAGAAGATTAAACTGTGTTTCAAGAAGATTAAACTGTGACCAAATTGGTTTACTATATTCAACACTGCAAGTTAATTTTAAATCAGAAAACAAAAAATTTATTGAATATATACACCATGAATACATTAAAGCAGAAAAATTACATGATCATCTTGGTAGATGAGAAAATCATTTTTATAAAATGTATTATCTTTTCATGATATCAAAAAACATAGAAGGCACGGCTAGAAATAATATTGCTTAACCTGATCAGAGGGTAACTACCAAAACCTACTATAAACATCAAACATAATGGTGAAATGTTGAAAGCATTCCCAATACTGTAAAATAAAGATATCTACTAGAATTAATTCTCTGCAGCATTGTATTAGAAATTCTTTAACACAGAGCTTAAGAGGAAACAAATGAAAGTTATAAGGATAAGAGATGAATAAACCAGATATTGCTAATACTTAGAAATGCTGTAATTGGCTGGGCAGAAACCCTAATAAGAAACTACAGACAGACATTTGGAAATTCTAAAAGATTTTAATAGTGTTGATTAAGATGTTGTTGAACATAAAATACAAAAAAAATTGCATTTCTGGACCTCAGCAACAGTTTGAAATTTTGTTTGAAAATGTAACTCTAAAAATATAACCACTTATTATAGCAACAAAAATAAAAAGTAGCTAGGAATAAATCTAAGAAAAGATGTGCACTATTTTTATAGATAGAACTATAAAACTTTATTAAAAGCTGTTAAAAAATCTAACCCAAATAGAGTGATAAACCATGTTCTTGGATAGAAAGATTCAAACTCATAAAGCTGTCAATTCTCTCACTTGATCTACACATTTAAGGCAATTCCAATCAGAATCCCAATAGGATTCTTCTCCTCACAGAGCTTGGCAAGCTGATTCTAAAATTCATGTGAAAGAGCAAAGAGCCAAATTACACAAAATATTCCTAAGAAAATAATGTTGGAGTATTTGCCCTACTGACTACCAGTACTTTATTTTAAAGCTATGGTTATTAAGTCAGTTTGGTGCCTCATAAGTAAAATAGACCAGTGAAATATGGAACACCCAAATAGACCCACATGCATATGGAAACTGATTTATCACAAAGATAGTATCATAAAGCAGTAGGAAAAGTATAGACTTCCTAACAAATGGTTTTATGACAATTGCTTATTTATATGAAAAAAATGGATCTCTACCATATATCATATATAAAAATCAATTCCTAGAGAATTAAAATAAAGGTAAAAGATAAGCTCATAGACTACTTTGAAATAATCCAGGAAAATATCTTCATAAATGTGTACTAGGAAAATATTTCATAAAAAGAATCAAAAACACAAACAACTATGAAGGAAAAGACTGATAAATTAGACTTTAAAATTAAGAACTGCTAATCGGAAGAAAAACATTTATGTATGTGCTTGGGGCAGGGGGATAGAGTTTACACAAATGCACACGAACACATGCACAAACACACAAGTACCAAAGGATTACTAGGTATGGATTATAAAATCTCTAAATTGTTATGATAAAGACAAATAAACTGGCCAAAAGAAGGAGGAAAAGACTTGAACCAACATTTCATAGAAAAGAAAACACAAATGACCTCTAATTATTTTTTAAAAATGCTCTTCATTAGTAATAATAAAATGCAAATTAAAATCAGATATAAGCTTCATATTTTATATACTCTGATATATATGTAAAATGAAGTTCACAAAAAATTTTGTTTAAAAAAATCACTTTGTTATTAAGGTAAAAAAATGACTGAGAAAAGATGGAACCAGTATATTCAGAATATTATCACCATGAGCAAGAAACAAAGGATGACTAAACTCTTAAGGCAATACTAAAGAGAAAAAGGAGAAGAAAGTCTAAAGAGTGATATGAAGAAAGACCTTATCCTATCCACCATTTATCCTTAGTCCCTAAAGCAATATCCAGCACACAGTGCTATTTAACATTTGCTAAATTAGTAAACACATTTAATGATTGATAAAATATGAGAAACATGAGAAATGAAATAACCAAAGGAATCTACAATGATTAGCAAGTTATTTTCCATTTTGTTATTTTCACAAGTATAAAACTGTACCGCCAAACATTTTTAATTTTTATACCTGGATAAATAAAGAGGTTGATCTCCATATGTTTCATCACTAATGAGGTAGAAATCTTCCATATGCTTGCTTATAGTTGTATCTATTTTTTCAATTATGTCTTTTGCCAATTTATTTATTGAACTTTTCACACTTTATAGAATAATGCTGGTATGAATCTTTGTCTCTTATTCAACTAATATTTCTAAATGTTCTGTTTTTAAACTGTATTTTTAAAGATTTGTAAATTTTCTAAATATTTTTAAATCTTGATTTCCATTTTTGATTTGTTACATTTAGTTTAACCTTACAAATAGCTTAAATGTTTATTTGATTGGATATGATATTTTTTCATGTGCTACATGGAACAGTATCAACTCTCCAAACTTTAGTAATTTTTCTCAACTCTAATCAAAACTTGGTATACAATAATCTAGATTATTTTGACTTTTATACTTTATCTACTTACACATATATTTGGGTTTATGTTAGGTATGAATTTGATTTATATTTATCCAGATTCCTACAACCTTTCCGATTCCACTGTACTGTCACATAAAAACATATTACACAGATTAATGCCATTTCCTGAGTTTTCTATGCTAGTGCATTAATCCATATTTCTATTCTTGAACTTAATTGCAGCTTTATAATCAACTGTCTGTTCTCTCCTTTACTGACTCCTTCACCGCATACGAAGAACTGCTGCTCCCTGAAGCAACTCCTGCTCTTTCTTCCGGGTTTCATCTATTCCCATGGCTTGTACTCACACCTTGATGACATTCCTCACAGTCTCTAGCCCAAATCTTCTCTGAGCTCCAGATCCATGACCAACTGGGCATTTATTCAAGATGTCTTGGAGGGATATCAAGAGTAACATGTCCAAACAAACCGCATTTTTATTCCCATTTTCCTCAAACATAGTTCTTCTGTATTCCTTGTCTGTACAAGGAAGTATCTTTGCCTCAGCTACTTAAGATCACATGATCAAAAACCTGGGAGTGCACGCTTCCTTCTGATTTATTACAAACATCCAGGCTATCACCGGGTTCTATCTATTCTCTTTAAAACTGTCCTCCAAATAACAAAAACAACAGCAGGGAATTAATACTAAAAAGTGTGTCAGTTCAGGTCCCCAGGAAGCAGGTAGGATTAGCAAGAGATTACTGGGGAAAACTCCTGGAGGGGAAAGTGGATGCAAGCCAGAGGAGGCTGGGAGAGGACTCTGACCAAGATGCAGGTAAACCTATGAAGGAGGGAGGAAGAGAGGGAAGGAAGGTTGAGTAGAAACTCCTTAGACCACAGTGCAGTCCTAAAAAATGTTTTGAAAAGCCAATGGGGAATCCTCAAGATAAATTCACTGTTCAGAGGTGTCCCACATCTCCCAGCAAAGGACCTGCCTTAGCATCCCCACCACGCTCAGTTACTAGCTAAAAGCAGCCCAGGGAAGTGTGGCCTTGGTGGAAATGCAGTGATAGATTTCAGACCACAGCAGCTGAGGCTGTTACTCTCCCTGCAGTCGAAGACCTGAAAGGCAAATTTTCATAAATGGTTTAGAGGCTCTGAGTAATTTGCCACAATTTCACAGAAGAAAAAATAGGGAGCCATTATTCAAACCCATGCAGTGTGACTTCACAACTCACACAACTGACTGCCATGCAAAGCTTTCTCCCTTGACCACCTTTATGTCAAAGTGTATTGGAACATATGTCTAACTCACTTCCTTATTTTTCAGCCTTCTTCATTAATCCATCCTTCCACAAGAAGCCAAACAATATTATTAAATAGGAATTCTGAATGCTGCCATCCTTCTCAAAGTTATTCAATGCCTTTTACACACTTCCAGAATAAAAATTTAAAGTTCCTAACACAGCATATAGTCCCAATTATCTGATGTCTATCTACCTCTCAAGCTATATTTTCTAACATTATTTTCAACTTTACAAAAATATTTATTCCTCCATTCTTTACTTGTCTATTCAATAAGTGTTAGTGGAACAGCTACCATGTGTGACAATTCTGTCTTAAGAACAAGAAATTCACTGAAGCTAGATGATGACATCCCTAGTCTCATGGTACTCATGTTCTCTTTAGCGAGACAGTAAGTACCAAATTAACAAATTCAGAGAGGGATAAATGTTATGAATAAAGTAAGTCAGAAGGCTGTTATAGGAGTAACTAGATTGGGAAGGTGTTCAAGAAAGTCTTGAATAACAAGAAACCAACTTTTGAAAGTCTGGAGGGAGAACATTCTAGCAGAGGGAACACAGGTAAAGACTAAGGAGAACGGTTCAAGAAACAGAAAGAAGGCCAAAGTGTCTGAAAAGTAACAGACAGGAGAAATAGATCAGGAAGAATAAGAGGTTTGGCACTGTGAAGTCAAAGGGGGGTACTAGGCAAAGGACTGATGTAACTGGATTTTTATGTTTTAAAAAGAACACTTTTGGCCACTGGATAAAAAGCGAATTGCAAGGAACAAAGACAGGAAAGGAAGTTGTAGGTACCCAGACATATCACACTTGCCTATGTCTCTCTATTTTACACCTTCAGCAAAATTTTTCTCATCTTTTAGATCTCAACCAAAATAGCAGGTCTGTGAAGCCTTCTCTCATTCACCCAGGAAGATCTGAGTACTCCTTCCGCAGCATCCCATTGTATCAGAGGAAATCAGAGCAAATTGTCAGAGTCCTCATCCTCTGGAAGGATCAAAGAACAATATACATTTCTGGGGTCTGTGTTATTTTCCTTTATTTATTAGAGAAAATATTGGTGTTGTCACTCTGTCTCAATTTACTCCAGCTCCTAAAGCTGAAGCTGAATGAAAGAATCAGTTGCACATTTAAAGAGGTCAAAGTCATTTCTATCTAAGGCCAGCATGCGAGAGCAAACTTATCCTAACACTCAGCACATATATGCCAAAAGGGGAGCTTTAAAATATTAAGTGCTAGGGCTTCCCTGGTGGTGCCGTGGTTAGAATCCACCTGCCAATGCATGGGACATGGGTTTGATCCCTGGTCCAAGAAGATGCCATATGCTGCAAAGCAACTAAGTCCATGCACCACCAATGAGCTCTAGAGCTTGGAAGCAACAACTCTGAGTCCACACACCTGTGATCTGCAACAAGAGAAGCCACCACAGTGAGAAGTCTGTGCACCACAATGAGAAAGCAGCCTCTGCTCTCTCCAGCTAGAGAAAAGCCCACGCAGCAGTGAAGACCCAGCTCAGCCAAAATACAAATAAATAAATGTGTGGGTTAGTCGCTCTGCTGCTGCTAAGTCACTTCAGTCGTGTCCGACTCTGTGCGACCCCACAGACGGCAGCCCACTAGGCTCCCCCGTCCCTGGGATTCTCCAGGAAAGAACACTGGAGTGGGGTGCCCTTTCCAAAGGGTGAAAGGGAAGGCGCCCCCCCGCCGCCGCCCCCCCCCCCCCCCCCCGGGCCCCCCCCCCCCCCGCCCCCCCCCGCATGGGATTTCCGCAAGGGCTGGGGGGGCCCGGGCCCTCTCTGGTGTTAGTCACTCAGCTGTGTTCAACTCTGTGACCCGATGTACTGTAGCCCACCTCTGTCCATGGAATTCTCTCTAGGCAAGAATACTGGAGTGAGTTCTCTAATAAATAAAGTGCTAAAATAAATGGTTCCAGGATAGTATTTTGCTTTTTGTTTATTGCTTTTAAAATGCCGATCTCAGCATTATGTAACAGATACTATCCTGGACAGCTACAAATTTCTTACTAAGACCCTCCCAATGGTCCTGAGAGAGATATCTCCCCACTACTGTCTTTACTGAGCAAATATCTTTCAAGTACTGATACATACGAACTTGCATATTTATAGAGTTTGGACTTCTCAACATTCAAATTCAGTCTTCAACCAGAAGTGTTTATTTGATGGTTTCTTATAGTAGAAATATATTTTTTTCTCTGCCTTTCCTAACAAGTTTTTTATTTCTCTCTTGTGCTCAGAAAATTCCCTTGTGGATTTTCTCATTCCCTAGTCATTGTCAAACCCAAATCCTTCTTACAGGCATCAATATCTAGATGCCAAATCCACAGTTAAAAAGCAATTTCTTCCTGGCGTTTCCCAATGAGAATTGCAGTGGACTTACAGAACTCATGTTGGGAAATATTATGGAAACCTACAGGTATTTTCTTCCAAGACTTCAGAATCTCTGAAAACATAGCCATATGTATGTTTAGTGCCTACGTGCCCTCTGCCATCCAGTTTCTGTGGGTTTAAATGGATTCTCCACCCCTGTCCCTTAAAAGCCAAGCGAAAAGCTACACTGAAACTTCAACCGTCTAATTTAGAAATGACACTGGAAACAGGTTCCTTGCTTAATATGGTGCTTCCCCTCCACCACTCTCCTAATGAATGAGCCATGGTTTGCTTCACTGTCCAATCATTGCAACTTTGAGTTGCCACAAATAAGAAGGCCTGTGCATGAATGCAGTTTCCTACGTGGGGAAAGCAGCACAGACTCACAAGTTGTTCAGGGCCAGCTGTCAAATCAGAGATGAAAGGACTGATTTTTAGGAGTTCACAGAGCAGACAAGGAAAACACTTTTAAAGTGCTGTCAAGGTGTGGCTGTCCTTGAAGAAATGGCTTCCTGACAGCTGCTGGTGCCTTCCCTCCTGCCAACGCTTAATTTCTCTCAGAGAGGCAGGGCTTTAATTAGGTTCCTAGGGCAACCAGCTCTGTATCTTTGACCTTATCAAGGATGCAGGATTTCAAAGCCCAGGCTTAGATAGGTTTCCCTTCATTACTGATCAAAAGTCTCTCCAGGAACACTCCTGAGCTCAGACCTCAGTTCCTCAAATGCAAAGGCTGCCTTGTCTTCCTTCTAATGGGTAGTTTCACACCAGTCCCTGTCATTGCCAGGTTCTTCAAGGGAGAAGGAGTGTTCAGGGAGCAGAAATTAGATGCAAAACAGTAGGAGAAACTTTTCATGTTGGAGGCTACTTGCATACATCACTGGAAGGCCTTCTACTTTTGGAAGAGGTTCTTATCTAGTTTACTTGCTTGATTTTCAAATATATAGCATTCTGAGTCACAGAATTCCTGTAGTTGAATACTAAGGCTTACTTTCAACCTGGTTAAGCCATAGTAATTTCTCTAAAAACACAGATGTTGAATTTTAATAATAGAATTTTTGGCATGTAAAATTAAGCATGGAGCATCTGTTTTTACAATGCCAACATCTGTTTCTTTGACAGCCCTGCCTTCCCTTCTGCTGGATCCAACTGTGAATTTGCTTTAGAATCTGATATTAAGAACAGATAAGATTGTTTTTGACATGATACATTCTATAAGGCCAGCATAAACTAGGATAGCAGGATCAAACTCTCATTCTAGAAGGAAAAAAAATGTCATGATACTCAGATTTCTTACTGAAATGAAAAAAATTCAGAATTTTTCAAGTAAAGAGTGACATCATTTATAAATAACATTGTGCATTCTGTGACTTTCTTTTGGAAAGCTTTTTGAAAAGTTATTTAAAAGGCAACTATTTAAGGCTGTTATTAATAGTATCATTCAATATATGTCAGTCACATAACATCAAGCAATTTAAAAAAATAAGAAATTCACCCAAGAAAAGAAATTTTCTTGATTAGATGCTCTAAAAAAGAGAGATTAAAATAACTAAATATACAATACAGTTTTATAGTAAGAAGAAAATTATCATTAGGTAACCATAATGATGTTGTACTAAAGGAAAGCAAACATTTGGTTCAATAATGGACTGCCTAACTTCCTACCCATACATTGCTTTAATTCTCATGCATTTACATGTTCACTTATCAGGTGTCATTAAAGCCTAATTCTGTACCAGGTGTTAGGGATGTAGAAGTGACTAAGGCAAATATTGGCCCTGCCCTTATAAAGTATAGTCCAGTGGGGAGAATATATATTTAACATATAAAACTGCAAGTAAATATTTAATTATAAATTTTGTTAAGTACCTTGAGGTAAAACCTATAAATTGCTCCAAAATAAAAGTAGAAGGATGGTACAGAATTATTTTAGAGTATTTAAAATTATTATTCAAGGATGGCATTCAGAGGAAGGGTCATTTAACCCAAAACGAGAAGAATGAGTAGATATTACTAATGAGAAGAAAGTAAGTCTTCAGTCGAAAAAACTAGAACACTTAAACTGAAAAAGGCCAATGCGGCTAGCAAATTTAATGAGTAAGGCAGAGACAGATGCAATGAGACTGGACAGTTACAACTGAATCCATGTAGATCCTAGCAACCATCTCAATCTTGCCATAGGGTTAGAAGACATTACTGTTCTTGGCATGGAAGAACAAGAAGGCCTCAAAGTTCACTGGCTGGTAGCACAACTTTTCTGCTATACATACTCTGCTTATATGCTCATGACCACAATGCCAACTGTATATCCCAGGATGAATAATGGGTCACTGCCATTTTACTTCTTGCCAGGGCCTTATACTGGACTCTCATCAAGGTAACCAGTTCTGTTGGGCTTGGGGTCATCCTGGCACTGGCAGTACCTCTAAGCTGATCATCAAACCTTGGCACTATTCTCCTATGCTCTGCTGCTAAGTCATTTCAGTCGTGTCTGACTCTGCGACCCCATAGACACAGCCCACCAGGCTCCCCCGTCCCTGCAGTTCTCCATGCAAGAACACAGGAGTGGGTTGCCATTTCCTTCTCCAATGCATTAAAGTGAAAGTGAAGTCGCTCAGTCGTATCCGCCTCTTAGCGACCCCATGGACTGCAGCCCACCAGCCTCCTCCATCCATGGAATTTTCCAGGCTAGAGTACTGAGTGGGGTGCCATTGCCTTCTCCGCTCCTATGCTCTAGGATTACAAAAATAGGAATGGCATAGGAAAACCTGAACATCTGGTTTCAGGAACAGCATACACTGTTGACTTACCTTTCTGAGTCCATTGCAGCTTTCAGGACTTTACATCTATTCCCTCTAACGCTCATCTATTCACATGACTCAGCTATTCTCTTCCTACCTGTGTCTCCCTACTTCTCCACCAGATTTAGCACACCCTCTGTGTCCATTATCCTGTGTATATTACTTTTATTCCCTCATAACTTCAGCTTTACATGACTCTGCCACTTTCTCTTAGTATTCTCCAGAGGTGGAATCAGATAGGCTCAATTTGTCTTTTTGCACCAGACAAGCCTGGATCAGTGGTATCCCTTAATTCCATCAGCTATGTCCAAAGGTCCTAGAGCCTGATATCAGAAAACATTGCTGTCCTTCCAGATTTCAACCTATACTATAAAGCTATAGTAACTAAAACCTGTATGATACTGGCAAAAAAAAAAAAAATACAGTAGTGCCCTCTTATCCATTACATACATATTCCAAGGCCCTTAATGGATGCCTGAAACTGCAGTTAGTACCAAACTTCATATATATATACACTATGTTTATATTATATATATTAATATGTTTATTATATATATATATATACTAATATGTTATATATATATATATATACACACACACACACACACAC
Source organism: Nanger dama (assembly GCA_917880005.1). Lineage (NCBI taxonomy): Eukaryota > Metazoa > Chordata > Mammalia > Artiodactyla > Bovidae > Nanger > Nanger dama. The sequence continues at coordinate 17,906,793 of CAKJTW010000025.1, read as the reverse complement.
ACACACAATGTTTTTTCCTACACATACATACCTATGATAAAGTTTAATTTATGTATTAGGTAAGAGAATATTTGAAATGCCAGCTTCACTACTCTTGCACTTTGGGCCCATTATCAAGTAAAATAAAGGTTCCTTTCAACCCAAGAATTGTGATATTGGACAACTGATCTGATAAATGAGATGACTACTAGGTGACTAACAGGAAGATAGGTTGGACAAAGAAATAATTCATATCCAAGGCAGGATGGAGTGGGATGGAATAAGATTTAACCACTCTACTCAGAGCAACATGCAATTTAAAACTATGAATTGTTTGTTTCTGGAATTTTTAATTTAATATTTCCTAACTGTAGTTGATTACAGGTAATTAAGACCTTGGAAAATAAACCTGTGGATAAGGGAGTACCTTAGAGATAGAGAATGAAACTGGATTGCTCTTCTATCACTCACATAAATTAACTTTAAATGGGTTAAAGACTTAAAAATAAGACCTGAAACCATAAAACTCCTAGAAGAAAACATAGGAGAAAACTCTTTGACATTGGTCTTGGCAACAGTTTCCTGGACATGACACCAAAATCAAAAGCAATAAAAGGAAAAATTAATAAGTGGCACTACATGAAACTAAAAAGCTCAGCACAGTGAAAGAAGCCATCAACAAAATGAAAATGCAATCTACAGAAAGAGAGAGAGTATTGCGAATCATATATCTGATAAGGGGTTAACATCCAAAACTACAAATAATTCATACAACTCAACAGTCAAATAAAAATAAAAACCCCTTTAAAAATGTGCAGAGGAACTGAGTAGACATTAAAAAAAAATACATGCAAATCTCCAAAGGGTACATGAAGGAAAATGTTCAACATCACTAATCGTCAGGGGAATGCAAATCAAAACCACACTGAGATAAACTCATATCCATTGGAAAGTCTTTCATCAAAAAGATAAGAAATAAGTGTTAGTGAGGATGTGCAACTCCTGTGCACTGTTAGTAGAAATGTAATGTATATTGTTACAACTACTATGAAAAATAGTATGGAGGACCCTCAAAAACTTAAAAATAGAGCTAATATATTATTCAGCAATCCCCCACCTGAATGTTTATCTGAAGGCAATTGAAACATTATATCAAAAAGATATATGCACTCCCATGTTCACTGAAGCATTATTTACAATAGGCAAGATATGGAAACACCCAAATATCCATCCACGGATGAATGGATAAACAATGGAATATTACTCAGCCATGAGAAAAAAAAGAAATTCTGCCATTTGCAACAATACAGATGGACCTTGAGGGCATTATGCTAAATGAAATAAGTCAGATAGAGAAAGACAAATACTGTATAACCTCACATATGGAAGCTAAAAGAGCCAAAGTTACAGAAACAGAATAAAATGGTGGTTTCCAGAGGCTGAAGGGTGGGCGAAATGGGGAGATACTGGCCAAAGGTATACAAAATTCTGGATATAAGATGAATAAGTTCTTGGGATCTAATGTACAACATGGTGATTATAGTTAGCAATACTGTATTTTATAGTTGAAAGTTTCTAAGAGTTTTGTATTCTTGTCATAAAAACGAAATAGTAAATATGTAAAGTGATGGCTAGGTTCACTAACCATACTGTGGTAATCATTTCACGGTACTTAAGTACATAAAATCAACACAGGGCTTGAACTTGTACAATGCTGTATGTCAATTATATCTCAAAAACCTGGAAAAACAAATAATTTAAAAATGACTGCCGATGAGTTGTCTGTTCAGCATAGACTGTATCTATTTGTTGTGTACTTAGTCACTCAGTCATGATTCTTTACTGTCTGAGCCACCAGGGAAGCCCAAGAATACTAGAGGGAGTAGCTTATCCTTCTTCAGGAGATCTTCCCGACCAAGGAATCAAACTGGGGTCTCCTGCATTACAGGTAGATTATTCACCAGCTGAGCAACAAGTGAAGCCCATATTTTAAAACATAGCATTAGTTAAACCCTTTTTACCTCAAGTTCTTCATTTGGAAAATGAGGGCAATGACACATTTACCTCCTCCAAAATTATGTTGTAATTATAATGAATAAATGAGATTATGTTGAATTAACATGCTTTGCACAGCAGAGAAACAACCAACACTATAGAATGAGAGAAAACATATTTTCTCAGGTTTTAAAATCACCTAAAAAAGTTAAAAGTCATATACTGTGGTTCAGGCATTATTTACCTAAAATACTATTATTGTCATGACCAAATTAAAGATATAACAATAGAATTCTACCATATTGCTATATTAATGGATAAGGAAAATACTTGTGATCTTCAGTCTCTTTCAACATTATCTCACTTGTTCCTGTATCTTTTATTATTATATTTGTGTATATATCTGTCTCGTTCACTAGACCTTTAGCTCAGCAAATACTTTTTGAGCCAGACGCTATGCTAGGAATTGGATATGCAACACTAAACAATTTAGAATAGTCTCCAAACTCAAGGAGAAAGTCGTACCTCTATACAGTTTTATAGTTGCAGCTTTATACAAGCTTATAACAGCTTGTGTGTACTCTTTAATATACAGCATCTGTGTAGGCATTCACAGAAGGCAATGACCATATGTCTTTAGGTTCTGGGAACCAATTCTACTTTGGGAGTGGTAGCTCTACATACCAAAAAGCCAGTTTCTGAACACCAATTGGTTTTCCATTAATTCAACTCAATTCTGATATTATCTACTGGAAGACAGCATCAAATTTCACAATTAGGGGTTCAAGTTTCACAATACTGCTCTCACCCCCAACACTGACCTCAAAGGCCAGTTACAAGGCTAGATCACTGTTTTATTATAAAAGGATATAACTCAGGAATAGCATGATGTTAAGAGAAGCAAAGGACAAGGTATGGAAAAAGTGCACCATTCTCCCCAAAATTTCCAGGTATTCACCAATTCAAAAGTACTCTAAACCCAGTCCTTTTGGGTTTTGATGAAGGCTTCATTACATAGACATAATTAATTAAATCATTAGCCACTGGTGATTGATTCAATCTATAGGACTTCTTCCTTCCCTAGAGGTCAGAAGTGTGAGACCAAATATTTTAACCATCCAGTCACGCCTACCTGAGTTCCAAAAGTTGCCTCATAGCATAACAAAACACCCCTTTGCTCTCACCATGTAGAAAATTCCAAGGGTTATAGGAGCTCTGTGCCAGAAAAGGGAACAAAGACTAAATAAATATTTATTATAAATCACAGCATGTAATTATTATTGTTATGCCTCTCAGTTCATAATATCAGTGCCTATTATCTACCATAGAGTGAGTACACACACTTAGTAAGTTCAACTTTATGGGGCTCAGTCTGGAAATAAGAGGAGAAATTATCAGGAAGAAAGCCTTGACAACACAAAGAGGCTACTACCAAAGAGCCAGTTGCTGAAATAAATTATAGGTATACATATATATATATATGTACATACATAAATATGCACATATATATTCTATAAATGGAAGTAACAGGCATATAGGAAGCACTCAATAAATGTTAGCTGCTAATGTTACTATTACTACTATTGTCTCTGAACTGGAAGTACATCATTATAGTAAAGAACCAAGCCAAGCATTTAGACTATTACACATTATATTTAAAAGCTGCACACAAATTATGTACAAATAGCAAATTATTTGACTTGCATTACAGTTGAATTGGGGCTAAAATGAAGTGTCTCCAAGTGGAGGCTACAAAATCATTTTTATTCCTCTGATTGTCTTTGAAAATGACTTTATAAATGCATGATAGAAACAATAAGGACAAAAAGGGAATGATCAAAGGAGTTATATTTTGTGAGAACAATGAATGCTCATTGTGGTTAAATTTCCACGAATGTGATACATTGAATAACTGTTGTTTCACTCTCACTGCATTCCATTAAGTTTGGAAGATTGTTGGGTGGTTATGCTGAGTGCTTCCTTTCATTGTCCTTAGAACACAAATAATAAGTTGATTTTCAGACTACAAATGCTTTCTTTTAATCAACCCTTTGCCAGAGTGGAGCTTAAGTTCAAGAGCTGTTATTATTTTAAAAGTCTGTTTTAACAGCACAAATCATTATCGTTTCTAAGCACTCTATTGCCTCCAAATCATGTTAACATGTGCACTCAGAGACTTGGGTATTGGGCCAAATCTTGTAAATTTAAATGAGAGAAGAAAAAAAAAAAAGTTCAATGACTATAGAAAAACAAGTATTGTGAAACTCCTGGTCCAAACACTTTTGGTTGTTTAAAGAATCATACAGCCAAATAATGTGAAAACATTTTCTACACGTTTATTTGTTCTTAAATTATTGATTCTGAAAAGCATAAAGAATGGATATCTGCATGTTTGCGGGTTTAAAAATAATTTTTTATAAGAATAAGATCGTCAAAATTAGGTAGAATACCATATGAATAAATGTTTGCATCTATTGAATTTGTGATTCTTTAGGGCATTAGTTTTATCAACTAAATGATTATCCTAGGATCTACTACCCAAATTAAAGACAGACTATCTATTGCACTTCTTTTCCCAAAAATTCAAAATAAACTATGCTATAGTTCATGACTATGTATGATGTTTGACTAACATGAATTCAGTAACTCTAAATCCTAAAATGATAAGTTTTTGGTGGTATCATATACAGTGTCTATTTTATCTGCTTCCTTAATCTCTATGGCAAGTCTGAGGAGCAGTCATCCCACCTCAGTCTGAACTCCCCCAATAACAAAGAAATTACTACTATTAAAGATAACTGAAACTCTATCCTGAACTAAGTCCAGAACCTTAAAAATACCTCCAACTAGAACCCAGAGATTACAACCAGGTACTCCTTAATTCTGCCTTTCCCTCTTAAATTTCACCCTTGGAGTCCTATAGCAAACATTACACCAGTCTTTGGAGATTGCACTACTTTAAGGCTCTGGGCTCAGGAATAAATGATAACTATTTATTTAAGATAGTTATGCAGCCTGAAAGATTTCAAAACAGTCCTCAATGTAAAAAGAAAGCACAGAGTCTGCAAAGGCTGCAGTTTGGCTCCTCTTATAGCCAGTGCTATATTTAAATCAGTTGACCATTATATCTACTACTGTGGGCAAGAATCCCTTAGAAGAAATGGAGTAGCCATAGTACTCCACAGAAGAGTCCAAAATGCAGTACTAGGATATAATCTCAAAAACGACAGAATGACCTCTGTTCATTTCCAAGGCAAATCTTTCGATATCACAGTAATCCAAGTCTATGCTCCAACAAGTAATGCTGATGAAGCTGAAGTCAAATGGTTCCATGAAGATCTACAAGACTCTCTAGAACTAACACCCAAAAAAGATGTCCTTTTCATTATAAGGGAATGGAATGCAAAAGTAAAAAGTCAAGAAACGCCTGGAGTAACAGGCAAATTTGACCTTGGAATACAGAATGAAGCAGGGTGAAGGCTAATAGAGTTCTGCCAAGAAAACGCACTGGTCATAGCAAACAGCCTCTTCCAGCAACACAGGAGAACACTCTACACATGGACATCACCAGATGGTCAACACTGAAATCAGACTAATTATATTCTTTGTAGCCAAAGATGGAGAAGCTCTATACATCAGCAAAAACAAGACTGGGAGCTGACTGTGATTCACATCATGAACACCTTATTGCCAAATTAAGGCTTAAATTGGAGAAAGTAGCGAAAACCACTAGACCATTCAGGTATGACCTGAATCAAATCTCTTAGGATTATACAGTGGAACTGAGAAACAGATTTAAGGGACTAGATCTGATAGACCTAGTGCCTGATGAACTATGGGAGACAGGGATCAAGCCATCCCCAAGAAAAAGAAATGCAAAAAAGAAAATGGCTATCTGAGGAGGCCTTACAAATAGCTGTGAAAAGAGAAGCAAAAAGCAAAGGAGAAAAGGAAAGATATAAGCATCTGAATGCAGAGTTCCAAATAATAACAATAAAGAGATAAGAAAGCCTTCCTCAGCGATCAGTGCAAAGAAATAGAGGAACACAATAGAATGGGAAACTCTGGAGATCGTTTCAGGAAAATTAGAGACACCAAGGGAACATTTCAAGCAAAGATGGGCTCGATAAACGACAGAAAGGGTATGGACCTAACAGAAGCAGAAGATATTTAGAAAAGGTGGCAAGAATACACGGAAGAACTGTACAAAAAAGATCTTCATGACCAAGATAATCAGGATGCTATAATCACTCACCTAGAGCCAGACATCCTGGAATGTGAAGTCAAGTGGGCCTTAGGAACCATCACTATGAACAAAGCTAGTGGAGGTGATGGAATTCCAGTGGAGCTATTTCAAATCCTAAAAGATGATGCTGTGAAAGTGCTGAACTCAATATGCCAGCAAATTTGGAAAACTCAGCAATGGCCACAGGACCGGAAAAGGTCACTTTTCATTCCAATTCCAAAGAAAGGCACTGCCAAAGAAAGCTCAAACTACCGCACAATTGCACTCATCTCACTTAGCGGCATGGGTCAGAAGGTAAAGCATCTGCCGGAAATGCCAGAGATTCGATCCCTGGGTTGGGAAGATCCCCTGGAGAAGGAAAAGGCAACCCACTCCAGTATTCTTGCCTGGAGAATCCCATGGACAGAGGAGCCTGGTAGTGTACAATCGCAAAGAGTCGGACACGATGGAGCGACTTCACTCACTCACATGCTAGAAAAGTAATGCTCAAAATTCTCCAAGTCAGACTTCAACAATACGTGAACCGCGAACATCCAGATGTTCAAGCTGGTTTTAAAAGGGCAGAGGATTGAAAGCATTTCCCCTAAAGTCAGGAACAAGACAAGGGTGCCCACTTTCACCACTACTATTCAATATACTTCTGGAAGTTTTGGCCACAGCAATCAGAGCAGAAAAAGAAATAAAAGGAATCCAAATTGGAAAAGAAGTAAAACTCTCACTGTTTGCAGATGACGTGATCCTCTACATAGAAAATCATAAAGACTCCACCAGAAAACTACTAGAGCTAATCAATGAATATAGTAAAGTTGCAGGATAGAAAATCAACACTCAGAAATCCCTTGCATTCCTATACACTAATAATGAGAAAGTAGAAAAAGAAGTTAAGGAAACAATTCCATTCACCATTGCAACGAAAAGAATAAAATACTTAGGAATATGCCTACCTAAAGAAACTAAAGACCTATATATCAAAAACTAAAACACTGATGAAAGAAATCAAAGAGGACACTAATAGATGGAGAAATATACGATGTTCATGGATCGGAAGAGTCAATATAGTGAGAATGAATATACTACCCAAAGCAATCTACAGATTCAATAGAATCCCTATCAAGCTACCAGCAGTATTTTTCACAAAACTAGAACAAATAATTTCAAGATTTGTATGGAAATACAAAAAACCTCAAATAGCAAAAGCAATCTTGAGAAAGAAGAATGGAACTGGAAGAATCAACTTGCCTGACTTCAAGGCTCTCCTACAAAGCCAGTCATTAACAGTATGGTACTGGCACGAAGACAGAAATATAGATCAATGGAACAAAATAGAAAGCCCAGAGATAAATCCACACACCTATGGACACCTTATCTTCGACAAGGGAGGCAAGAATATACAATGGAGTAAAGACAATCTCTTTAACAAGTGGTGCTGGGAAAACTGGTCAACCACTTGTAAAAGAATGAAACTAGATCACTTTCTAACACCACACACAAAAATAAACTCAAAATGGATTAAAGATCTAAATGTAAGACCAGAAACTATAAAACTTCAAGAAGAGAACATAGGCAAAACACTCTCCGACAGAAATCACAGCAGGATCCTCTATGATCTACCTCCCAGTATACTGGAAATAAAAGCAAAAATAAACAAATGGGACCTAATTAAAATTAAAAGCTTCTGCACAACAAAAGAACCTATAAGCAAGGTGAAAAGATAGACTTCTGAATGGGAGAAAACAATAGTAATGAAGCAACTGACAAACAACTAATCTCAAAATATACAAGCAACTCCTGCAGCTCAACTCCAGAAAAATAAACGATCCAATCAAAAAATGGGCCAAAGAACTAAATAGGCATTTCTCCAAAGAAGACATAGGGATGGCTAACAAACACATGAAAAGATGCTCAACATCACTCATCAGAGAAATGCAAATCAAGACCACAGTGAGGTACCATTTCACACCAGTCAGAATGGCTGGGATCCAAAAGTCTACAAGCAATAAATGCTGGAGAGGATGTGGAGAAAAGGGAACCCTCTTACACTGTTGGTAGGAATGCAAACTAGTACAGCCATTATGGACAACAGTGTGGAGATTCCTTTAAAAGTTGCAAATAGAACTGCCTTATGACCCAGCAATCCCACTGCTGGGCATACACACCGAGGAAACCAGAATTGAAAGAGGCACGTGTACCCCAATGTTCATTGCAGCACTGTTTATAATAGCCAGGACTTGGAAACAACCTAGATGTCCATCAGCAGATGAATGGATAAGAAAGCAGTGGTACATATACACAATGCAGTATTACTCAGCCCTTAAAAAGAATAAATTTGAATCAGTTCTAATGAGATGGATGAAACTGGAGCCTATTATACAGAGTGAAGTAAGCCAGAAAGAAAAACACCAATACAGTATACTGACACATATATATGGAATTTAGAAACATAGTAACGATGACCCTGTATGTGAGACAACAAAAGAGACACAGAGGTATAGAAAGGACTTTTGGCCTCTGAGGGAGAGGGGGAGGGTGGGATGATTTGGGAGAATGACATTGAAACATGTATACTATCATGTAAGAAACGAAGCACCAGTCTATGTTCGATACAGGATACAGGATGCTTGGGGCCCTGCTTATTTAACTTCTATGCAGAACACATCATGAGAAACATTGTGCTGGAAAAAGTACAAGCTGGAATTAAGATTGCCAGGAGAAATATCAATAACCTCAGATATGCAGATGACACTAAACTTATGGCAGAAAGTGAAGAAGAACTAGAAAGCCTCTTGATGAAAGTGAAAGAGGAGAGTGAAAAAGTTGGCTTAAAACTCAACATTCAGAAAACTAAAATCATGGCATCTGGTCCCATCACTTCATGGCAAATAGATGAGTAAACAGTGGAAACAGTGTCAGACCTTATTTTGGGGGCTCCAAAATCATTTCAGATGATAACTGCAGCCATGAAATTAAAAGATGCTTGCTCCTTGGAAGAAAGGTTATGACCAACCTAGGCAGCATATTAAAAGCAGACATTATTTTGCCAACAAAGGTCCATCTAGTCAAAATTACGGTTTTTCCAGTAGTCATGTATGGATATGAGAGTTGGATTATAAAGAAAGCTGAGCACAGAAGAATTGATGCTTTTGAACTGTGGTGTTGGTGACGACTCTTGAGAGTGCCTTGGACTGCAAGGAGATCCAACCAGTGCATCCTAAAGGAAATCAGTCCTGAATATTCATTGGAAGGACTGATGTTAAAGCTGAAACTCCTATCTTTTGGCCACCTGATGCAAAGAGCTGACTCACTAGAGAAGATGCTGGGAAAGATTGAAGTTGTGAGGAGAAGGGGCTGACAGAGGATAAGATGGTTGGAAGGCATCACCAACTCAATGGACATAAGTTTGAGTAAACTCCGGGAGTTGGTGATGGACAGGGAGGCCTGGTGTGCTGCAGTCCATGGGGTCGTAAAGAATCAGACATGACTGAGCAACTGAACTGAACTGAACTGAAGGCTGCTGGAAAGCACAGCAGCTGGTTTGCAGCAGGCAGAACAGAGAGAGACCAGCACAGAGGGTGCTCTCCACTTCTCTGCACACCTCAGCTCCACACATCCGCTGGTACACTTTGGGACTGGGAGCTGGAACTTAGCTTTCAGAAGACAGGCTAGGGAGAGGACTGGGATTGGCTGTGTGGAGACATCCTGAAAGGGCTGGAATGTGCTCTGGCCACAATGAGGGCTTTGCACAGGAAGGAGCCTGGGTTCGCCATTGACGCCCCACTGTCAACCTGTGGGCTTAAGAAGGGAGAGGTGCAGCCTGCTATGGCAGCTTCGTTCTTGGTGTGCTCACAGTGGGCACAGCTCCACCTCTATGAGTTCTGATAGCACACAAGTGTTGCAGGTTACCCACCTCAGAGGTGGGGGTGAAATCTGAGCTGATCCTCAGGGGCCACATGGATTCACTCACTATAGGTGGTTTGTAAACTCTTTTCCTGAGGAACATCTGAAGGAACACTGGTGCTTCTGTGACTGAGATGGGCCTTTGATAGAATTCAACATTGATTCACTATAAAAACTCTTACAAAAGTGGGGACACATCTCAACATGATAAAAGCTGCTTATGACAAACCCACAGCTGACATACTCAGCAGTGAAAAGTCTGAAAGTCTTCTTGCTAAAATCTGGAACAGGACGAGGATTCCTACTCTCACCACTTGTAGTTAAATTGTATTTGAAGTCCTAGTCACAGCAAGAAGACAATTAAATAAATTAATAAAAGATAATCCAAATTGGAAGGGAAGAGGTAAATTTTTCATAATACACAGGTAATAATCTATATAGACAATCCTAAAGACTCCACACAAAAACTAGAACCAATCAATGAATTCATCGGGATACAAAATTAACATTCAGAATTTGGTTGCATTTCTTTACACTAAAAATATCAGAAAGTGAAAGTTTAAAAAAGTCCTTTAAAAATCACATCAAAAAATAAAATACTTGGAAAGAACCCCAACCAAGGAGGTGAAAGACTTATATGCTCAGAACTACAAAACCTTGATAAAGGAAACTGAAGATGATCCAAAAAATGGGAAGATACGTCATGCTCTTGGACTAGACAAAGTAGTAGTATTAAAATGGTCATACTACCCAAAGCAATCTGCAGATTTAATGTGATTCCTATCAAATTACCCATGACATTTTTCATCAAACGTGAAAAATAATCCTAAAATTCATATGGAACCATAAAGACCCAGAATTGCCAAAGCAATCCTGGAGAAAAGAATCAAGACATAACCCTCCCAGATTTCAGATTAATGCTACAAAGCTACAATAATCAAAACAGTGTGATATGGGCACAAAAAGCGACATACGGGTCACTGGAACATAACAGAAAGCCCAGAAATAAACCCACACACCTACAATCAATTATTCTTCCAAAAGGAAGCAAGAATATACAATGGAAACAAGACAGTCTCCTCAGCAGGTATTGGAAAAGTATTGGTATTGGAAAAGCTGGACAGTAGTATGTAAATGAATGAAATTAGAACAACACCCTCATATCAAATAAAAAATAAAATGGCTTAAAGACAATACAGGACATGACACCATAAAACTCCTAGAAGAGAATATAGGCAAAACATACTCTGACGTAAATTACATACTTTTTAAGTCAGTCTTCCAAAGAAATAGAAATTAAAGCAAAAATAAACAGATGGAATCTAATCAAACTTATATTCTTTTGCACAGCAACCATTAATGAAACAAATAACAAGAGCTTAATTTTCAAATGGCTTATACAACTCTCAATAATAAAAAACAACCCAATCAAAAAAAAAGGGGGAGGCAGAACCTAAATAGGCTTTTTTTCCAAAGAAGAGATATAGATAGCCAATAGGCACACAAAAAAATACTAAGTAAGTTCAGTCGCTCAGTCATGTCCGACTCTTCGCGACCCCATGAATCGCAGCACGCCAGGCCTCCCTGCCCATCACCAACTCCCGGAGTTCACTCAGACTCACGTCCATCGAGTCACTGATGCCATCCAGTCATCTCATCCTTGGTCATCCCCTTCTCCTCCTGCCCCCAATCCATCCCAGCATCAGAGTCTTTTCAATGACTCAACACTTCTCATGAGGTGGCCAAAGTACTGGAGTTTCAGCTTTAGCATCATTCCTTCCAAAGAAATGCCAAGGCTGATCTCCTTCAGAATGGACTGGTTGGATCTCCTTGCAGTTCAAGGGACTCTCAAGAGGCTTCTCCAACACCACAGTTCAAAAGCATCAATTCTTCGGGGCTCAGGCTTCTTCACAGTCCAACTCTCACATCCATACAGGACCACTGGAAAAAACATAGTCTTGACTAGACAGACCTTAGTCGGCAAAGTCATGTCTCTCCTTTTGAATATGCTGTCTAGGTTGGTCATAACTTTTCTTCCAAGGAGTAAGCGTCTTTTAATTTCATGGCTGCAATCACCATCTGCAGTGATTTTGGAGCTCCAAGGAATAAAGTCTGACACTGTTTGCATTGTTTCTCCATCTATTTCCCCTGAAATGATGGGACCAGATGCCATGATCTTCGTTTTCTGAATGTTGAGCTTTAAGCCAACTTTTTCACTCTCTTCTTTCATTTTCATCAAGAGGCTTTTTAGTTCCTCTTCACTTTCTGCCATAAGGGTGGTGTCATCTGCATATAGAGTATTTTATTGTTTTTATTAGCATTTTCCTAATTATTAAGGTTGAGCATCTTTTCATATGTTAATGGACAATTTACATTTCTTCTAAGCCACATTACATTTTACTATTTATCCTCTGTTAGAATTGCTTTTCTCCTGAAAGAGCCAGGCTTTGAGGTGAAGGATGGTACTTCAAGAGGGAAATGAAAAACACTATACACAAATGTATTGTAACTAATTGTAAGCCAGAACCCATTTTTGTATTGTATCCAACTTGGGGATTAAAAATCAATACTGTCAGTGGTTGGATAGACAACATCCTGACATAAGATAGTTAGAATACTGTTTTAACTTTCTTTTAATGGTGCTACAGGTAACCTTTGATGAACTACTTAATTTCTCTACAGTTCAGTTTTCTCATCTGTAAAATGGAGATAATATTATCTACCTAAGTTGTGGGTCACAATAAACTGTGGAAAACTCTGAAAGAGATGGGAATACCAGACCACCTGACCAGCCTCTTGAGAAACCTGTATGCAGGTCAGGAAGCAAAAGTTAGAACTGGACATGGAACAACAGACTGGTTCCAAATAAGAAAAGGAGTACGTCAAGGCTGTATATTGTCACCCTGCTATTTAACTTATATGCAGAGTACATCATGAGAAACACTGGGCTGGAAGAAGCACACGCTGGAATCAAGATTGCAGGGAGAAATATCAATAACCTCAGATATGCAGATGACACCACACTTACGGCAGAAAGTGAAGAGGAACTAAAAAGTCTCTTGATGAAAGTAAAAAGAAGAGAGAAAAAGTTGGCCTAAAGCTCAACATTCAGAAAATGAAGATCATGGCATCTGGTCCCATCACTTCATGGGAAATAGATAAAAACAGTGGAAACAGAGAGGGCCTTTATTTTGAGGGGGCTCCAAAATCACTCCAGATAGTGATTATAGCCATGAAATTAAAAGACACTTATTCCTTGGAAGGAAAGTTATGACCAATCTAGATAACATATTCAAAAGCAGAGACATTACTTTGCTAACAAAGATCCGTCTAGTCAAGGCTATGGTTTTTCCAGTGGTCATGTATGGATGTGAGAGTTGGACTGTGAAGAAAGCTGAGCACTAAAGAATTGATGCTTTTGAATTGTGGTGTTGGAGAAGACTCTTGAGAGTCCCTTGGACTGCAAGGAGATCCAACCAGTCCATCATAAAGGAAATTAGTCCTTGGTGTTCTTTGGAAGGACTGATGCTAAAGCTGAAACTCCAGTACTTTGGCCACCTCATGCAAAGAGTTGACTCATTCGAAAAGACCCTGATGCTGGGAGGGCTTGAGGGCAGGAGGACAATGGGATGACAGAGGATGAGATGGCTGGATGGCATCACCGACTCGATGGACATGAGTTTGAATGAACTCCGGGAGTTGGTGATGGACAGGGAGGCCTGGCGTGCTGCAGTTCACGGGGTCGCAAAGAGTCAGACACGACTGAGCGACTGAACTGAACTGAACCGAGTTGTTTGAAGATTAAATGAGTTTGATGTGCATAAAGTGCTTGGAATAGTACCGCGTATACAACAACTAATAATAAACATCAGTTATTATAATTTATAGAAGAAAATGTGTGCAAATAACTCAGTGCATATATGTGCAGTTGAGCAAAGTTTATGCAAGAAATGGCAGTGTAACAAAGCAATTCAAGAATTATATTCATATATATATATATGAATTTATCATGTGAGTTGGGGAATGAGGTAGTGATCATTATGAAACCTCTGAGAAGACCAGGTTTCTGAAGAAGTCTGCCTAGTGCTGCCAACCAGATGTTTGAGATTCATTATCTTCCTAGAGTGTGAGCAGGTAAGTGAGCTGGGAGCAAGAAAGCAAACTAGGACAGGGTATCCTAACAGAGGGCATTCAAAGCAGTAAAATATACAAGTCAAAACCTCTGAGCATGATATGAAAGTTAGGAGGTCTTCAGGCACAACATAGAGTCAGAGAGACTCAGACCAGTGCCAGGAATTGAACAGGAACTGAATCAGAATGAAAACAAGCAACAATAGAAGAGGAAATGGGACAACTATGTCAGTCTTGAAACTTCACAGTTAGTGGAGATATGCAGATGACACCACCCTGATGGCAGAAAGTGAAGAGGAACTAAAAAGCCTCTTGATGAAAGTGAATGAGGAGAGTGAAAAAGTTGGCCCAAAGCTCAACATTCAAAAAATGAAGATCATGGCATCCGGTCCCATCACTTAATGGGAAATAGATGGGGAAATAGTGTCAGACTTTATTCTTTGGGGGCTCCAAAATCACTGCAGATGGTGACTGCAGCCATGAAATTAAAAGACGCTTACTCCTTGGAAGAAAAGTTATGACCAACCTAGATAACGTATTCAAAAGCAGAGACATTACTTTGCCGACTAAGGTCCGTCTAGTCAAGGCTATGGTTTTTCCTGTGGCTATGTATGGATATGAGAGTTGGACTGTGAAGAAGGCTGAGTGGCGAAGAATTGATGCTTTTGAACTGTGGTGTTGGAGAAGACTCTTGAGAGCCCCTTGGACTGCAAGGATATCCAACCAGTCCATTCTGAAGGAGATCAGCCTTGGCATTTCTTTGGAAGGAATGATGCTAAAGCTGAAACTCCAGTACTTTGGCCACCTCATGAGAAGAGCTGAGTCATTGGAAAAGACTCTGATGCTGAGAGGTATTGGGAGCAGGAGGAGGAGGATGACAGAGGATGAGATGGCTGGATGGCATCAGTGACTCAATGGTCATGAGTCTGAGTGAACTCCGGGAGTTGGTAATGGACAGGGAAGCCTGGCGTACTGCGATTCATGGGGTCGCAAAGAGTTGGACACGACTGAGCGACTGAACTGAACTGAACTGAGGCAGGCTTAAACGCAAAGGATAAAGGATTCAAAACCTAAACCAAGTCGCGAAATCACTGTGATCCAGACTAACTTGACTACAATCAACATGGCTTTGAATTTGTACTTTGCTCCTGTATGCCACAGACATGATATGCAGCAGGCACCCTAATGTCTCTGAATATAATGCTAAGGACCTGCTCATTATACTAGATTCCAGGGCTCAAAGACATGGGTCAATTTTATTAGGTATTGAACCAGTGGACATCCAACATTAACTTGTTTCTTCTATTCAGTGTTTTCATTCCACTCCCAGTTGATAAAAGTAAAGATTAAAATGGATTTCAAAGATGTAAATATTAATAGGCTTCTGTAACTAGTAAAAAAAAAAAGTGGGGGGACTTTAATGAGGCAATAAGAGATTGTATTTGATTTTCTAATTCACAAAGTGCAATTACCATGAATCCTTCCTAAACTGAAGCAACCATGATGAAAAATTTACTTCTATGCTCCTCTGCCACTTCTAGTCTTTGCCTTGTATTTACAGAAAGTTATCCTTATTTTTCTTTTTAAAATTCTGTCTGAATATTTAAGCTTGACATATGCTCTGAATTGTTTCTGGAGATTCACTGAGGCATTATGGGCTTCCACAGATTGGCATAGTTGTATGCTATTGACACCTTGCTTGGATAATCCCTGAGTTTAATTTTAGCTTTAGGATTCATTTGAGTATCAGGTCTGTGAAATTATACAATTACATCAGAAACATAAACTTCAACAGCATCTTACCCATGTTTTATTGGGGAGGGCAGGGCAAGGGGTAGGGTAAGGGGAAAAGAATATGAGGAGATTGTAGAAAAGTTCCTGAACTTGGAGTCAAAGGATCCATTATTAATACAAATATCACCACTTACCAGCTAGAGAAATCATTGAACTTCTCTTCTTGTATTTTTAAAATAAGTAATTGTGAAAGTTAAAAAGGCATTTTGCATGAAATTTTCCTATAATCATAGCTAACACCTTTGAGTGCATACTATGTGTCAGAATTAAGCTAAGTGCTTCACATGGATCATTTCATTTTATTCTCACAACAACCCTATGAGTTTGGAATTATAAATTGTATCATTTTACAGATGAGCCGCTTGGAGAAGTCAAATAACAGCCAAAGTTACAAAGTTGTAAGTGTAGTTAAGTGGGGTTTCAAGTTCAGCACTAACTCCAAAATTAATCACTGTTTTATACATTGCCTTCTTCCATGTTTATTACCTCCTAATAAACATACCAGCACAAAATACCTTTTAGCTATTGTGTCAACTCTGACTCTCTAGAGTTCTATGTTTCACAAGGAATTTTTTTTAAATAGGCCACTTATTGCTCAGTAAACTGTGCTAAGGGTTTTACATATATTCTCATTTAATTCTCCTAACAATCTTATGTTTTAGGATTATCCCCATTTTACAGAGAAGGGAAACAAAGAGTGAGAAGTTAACTGAATTCCCCAGTGTCACAGATGTTATGTGGGTACCATGATCTGAACCCAAGTTTACCTGGTTGCAGGATCCATTTACTTAAGGACAATACTATATGAAGTTACATTATATTAAATGGTTACATTCTAAACTTGGCATGTAAGGCAAAAAAATTGCATATAATCAAAACTACCACTAAAAATCCCTGTAATCACAGATCAACTACCATACATGAGCATATTTTATACTACATTGGAGACCAATACGTTCAACACCAGAAATTTTTCCTTCAGGATTGGAACAGATTGCTGTTTCTTCAATTCAGCACAGATGAAATAGTTAGTTTATGTTTAGAGGCTATGTTTTTGAAAAGTAAATGTCTTTAACATAAGAATCATGCCCAGCTCAATAAAGTGCTCATATTACAGAAAATAAATGGAAACTGAAGTCAACTGACTGAATAGCAAAGTAATATTTCCCATTTCATGCTCTCTCCAGGGCATACAGCCACTGAATGAAATGGCTCACCTGTACTGCTAAAATTTCACTTTTTATTTTCTTTTGAGCACACATAATGTGCTTCTACTGCATGCTGGGAGGCCCCATCAAGGGTCAGGGGAAATGGGGTAATTATTATTGATTCATGTAGGTTATGAGTATGTTTTCGCCATAAATGAAGTCCTTAAGTAGGAACTAAACCTGAGGCTCTCTCTTCCACTCATATCCACATTAACTTATACTTACCTTATATAAAATTAGCATACTTCTTATTTGATCATAAGTCCTGAAGGGGAGGAAGAATGACAGTCTTGCTAACCACTTTAACCACAGAGTCCAACAGACTAGCTGGAACACAATGGCCCAACTCAAAACAAATCTGTTGAATAATGAATAAATAAACAAATAAAAGATTATTTTCTCTTTAAAGTTATACTCTTGCTGCAACATCACAAAAACCCATATTATTTTATGCAGTTAATCTTCACAGTTTGGCCCTCTTATCCAAAAGGCATGGAAAACATTTTATTTTCCTGGACCTATCACATATATTTATTACTTTATTATAGAAAATATGTAATAAAGTTTAAGAGAATGGACTCAGTGGGTCAAGTTGCCTGAGTTCATGTGCCTTAGCAGTTACCTTACCTCTCCAAGCCTCAGTGTCCTCATCTGTAAAATGGATATTATCACTAATATTTCTTGGGTATAAAATATATGATGGTGCTATTCTAAATGTTTTATACAATTAAGTTCTTTTAATATTTCAAGGTGCTCTAGGAGATACCGTCTAAAAGTTTATCTTGTTCTGGGTTGCACAGGTAAAAAGTGGAAAGCCAAGCTGGCATTTTGCCCAAACCCTTTGATCCCAAAGCTTGTGTTTGTAACCAGTGCTCTATATTGCCCCACAGCAAGGTCATACTTAAAGTGATCAGCCTCACAAAGCACTGGCGTAGTGCCCAGCATGAAGAGGTCTCAATAAGTGCTGGTTTTGATCATTAATAACAGCAGTAATATAATCATTGCATGCTCTACATCCAACAGGGCCTGGTAATCACAAAGAATGCTGTGGTCAGGTCACCATTATCCCCCTTCAGAACAGAGACCTCATGAGCCCAGCTACCGGGAGTACTGATAGCTGGTAACTCACAGCCAAGATAGTTTTTGGCAAATGCCCAGTAACAAGGGGAGCAACCTCACCCAAGATTCAAACCCTCTTGAGGCAGCCCTTTCCCAATGTCTGGATGATAAGGGAAGATCGGAGGAGAGAGAACGTAGACCTTGTCCCCTTGCCTCAACTTGAGACAGCTCTGAGAGGTCAGCTCTGCTCCAGGCCTCCCTGTGGGTCTACATCACCTTCTCTCTCTGCCCAATTCCTCACTCCTCCCTTCCTTGGGTGCTGTTTCCAAGAACATTCTCCAATAAACTTCCTACATGCAACTCTTCATGTTTCTGGAGAACCTAGCCTAAGATCTCAAGAGAAGATGCCACAACGGCTCACAGATACCTGAAGCCACAAGATGCTCTACAAGTGTTTTGGAGAACTCAGTACAGTTCTCACAGTTCCACAGAGAACTGTATTCCAGATCTCTAACAGACCATGACGTGTGGGACTTACCCACGATGGGCCCACTCAATTTCTGGCATCATTTTTTTGACTGTTACGTTCCTACTCAAACACCTTTCTTTTTTTAATATATTCTTTTTGTGTTGGGTTTTAGACAATTAACAGTGTTGTGACAGTTTCAAGTGAACAGGAAAGATACTCAGCTATACATAGACATGCAGTCATTCTCCCTCAAACTCCCCTCTCATCCAGGCTGCTGCATAACACTGAACAGAGTTCCATGTGCTACACAGTAGGCCCTTGTTGGTTATCCATTTTAAATGTAACAGTCCAAACCCCTTTCTTAATATATCGCTTCCTCTCTCAGAGTTTGTTTCCATATTATATTTGTCATAGCTTTTTCATTAAAAAAGTGAAAGAAAGTGAAGTCGCTCAGTCGTGTCTGACTCTTGGCGACCCCATGGACTGTATCCTACCAGGCTCCTCCATCCATGGGATTTTCCAGGCAAGAATACTGGAGTGGGGTGCCATTTCCATCTCCAGGAGATCTTTCCAACCCACGGACTGAACCTGGGTCTCCTGCATTGTAGGCAGATGCTCTACCATCTGAGCCACCAGAGAAGTCATTTTTCATTGAGAAACCAATGATAAAAAATATATAATATTATCTAACAAGTATGGGGTTGATTCCTCAAGCATAATGCAAGTAAATAAAAACCTTAAATAATGCCAAAATTAGAGTTTCCCAGGAGATCTAAAATTGCATCCAATTTAATATGTCCTAACATCTGTTTCTTCAGTTTAGTGCCTAAATTGAAGCATCACCCTCAATGTAATCTTGACTTGACTTATGCACAAACATCAGCTGTCACGTTTGTAACTTAAGCATTCAAGTCATTAACAGAAAATTGGTAATAATCTTACAACTTCCCTGAATTTTACCATAAAAACAAAATCTCCATTTCAGATTACTCCTTGATGGAACCTAAGTGAGCTGCACTTTTATATATCCTCATTGCCTGAAATGAGCTTTTCTGACCAGAGCTTCTCCATGCTAAGAATTATGTATAGGTTAATAGAATTAATCAGGAAACAAAAAGAAAAAAGAAACACAGATGTTCATGAATTTTCAAAAACATCATTGATCCACACTTAATTCTAACGGAAGAATTAGGTGGGTCATTTTCATGCACTGGCACATGGTACCATCTCACCTGACAGTTGATCAAGTCTGGTTGGAATATTAATATTTGAGTGACATTTTATGGCCATTATTTTGAAAATAAAAAGTCTGTGTGTTTTTATCTTTAGCCAAACACTTTCACATATGACAATAATTTTATAGTAATTGGCTAACTGAACATGAGATATAGTGAAGTGATACTAACAAAGCACAAACATCAAAGAAAGAAAAGAGCCAACACAAGCTGTCATCCCAAGACTGCAATCCTCAAAGGAAATGTGGAATTTGCCCATAAAGAAATGACCAGGGTCTTGCATTTGGAAAGCCCTCAGCCTATTTTTGGTACTGGTATAAAGTTAAACCAAAGGAAATAAGGTTCCTTTTCCATTTTACAAAAGATTTGCTATAGTCTGAGTATGTCCCCACCCTAAAGTTCATATGCTGAAATCCTAAGCCCCAAAAGTCATGGTATCATTAGGAAGGACTTTGGGGAAATTATTAGGTCATGAAGGTGAAACCCTCATAAAAGGGATTTGTGCTGTTATGAAAGAGACCCCACAGAGCATCCTAGCCCCTGCTGCCATGTGAGAATATAAGGAAAAGTATGCAACCCAGAGAACCAAGCTGGCACCCTGGAATCACGCTTCCAGTATGAAACTGTGAGAAATAAATTTCTGTCATTCGTAAGCTACCTAGCCTGTGCTATTTTGTTATGAGCAGCCTAAACACACTAAATAGGATTCTCACATCTAAAGATATCTTCTCAGCGGCCCTAAGATGGCAGAGGAATACGACAGGGAAACCACTTTCTCCCCCTAAAATTCATCAAAAGAACATTTGAATGCTGAGTAAATTCCACAAAACAACTTCTGAATGCTGGCAGAGGACATCAGGCACCCAGAAAAGCAGCCCATTGTCTTCAAAAGGAGGTAGGAAAAAATATAAAACATAAAAAGAAAGAAAAAAGAGGTAGGGATGGAGCGCCTTCCCAGGAAGGGAGTCTTAAAAAGAGAGAAGTTTCCAAACACCAGGAAACACTCTCACTGCCGAGTCTGTGGCAAGCCTTGGAACCACAGAGGGAAACATAACCGGGAGAAAAAATAAATAAATAAATAAAACCCACAGATTACATGCCCAATGGTAACTCCCCAAGCGGAGAAGCAGCACAGACGCCTGTATCCACCACTAGCAAGCGGGGACTGGGCAGGCAGGCGCGGGCTACACTGCTTAGAGCAAGGACCGAGCCTGAATGCCCGAGGGCAATCAGACCAAACTAACTTGGGATAGCAGACCAGACTGTGGGATAGCTACCACGCAAAGAGCCCTAACCTAAGACACCACCAGGCCCGCTCACAGAACAAAGGACTGAGCAGAGCCAGCCGGATGCAGACCAGACATCCCCCCGCCAGTGACAGGCAGGCGAGGGCAGCCAGAGCCGGAAGGGGGCAATCACAGCCCGAGAGAGGCATTACCTACCAAACTGCAAGTAGGCTTTGTTGCTAACTAAGGCTTCTTGGGATTCTGGATGGTCAACATCCACCTGAGAAGGTGCACAGTTGTACACCCAGAAAACTGAGCAGCAGGGATAGGGGGAGGCAATAAGTCGCAGCAACCGTGCTCGTTAAACACCTGATCACCTGAGCTGCTCGGACCTGGGAAGGGCACAAAATGCAGGCCCAACCAAGTCTGTGCCTCTGAGGACTACCCGAGTACCTGAACCTGAGCAGCTTAGACCTGGAAAGTGCATACAACCCAGGGCTGGCCTCAGACAGTTCCCGCCAGGGAAATCTAGAGTCTAAGCAGTGTAGACAGGGAAAACACACACGCCGTGAGTGGCGGCAAAGCCAGTGTGGCTGAGACACTGCGATCACACACCAGTGTTATTTGTTTGCAGCATGCGTCCCTCCCTCCCCGCAGCAAGACTGAACAAGTGAGCCTAAAAAGTGTCCACCACTGCCCCCTTGTTTCAGGGCAGAAATTAGACACTGAAGAGACCAGCAAACAGAAGAAGCCAAATCAGAAGGAACCTCCTTGGAAGTGACAAGTGTAGTAGATTAAAACTCTGTAGTTAGTACTGACTACATAGGAAGGGGCCTACAGAGCTTGAGAAATATAAGCAGAATCAAGGAACTACCCGAAAATGAACTGACCCCACACTACCCACAAGAACACCAGAGAAAGTCCTAGATATATATTTACTATTTTTATTATCATTAATTTTTTAAATTTTTTTATTTTTAAGTCCTCTATTACTCCTTTAATTATCATTTTTATAACCTACTATTAACTTTGCAAAAAAAAGAGACCCTATTTTTTAAAGCAAACTTCATATATATATATATATATATATAATTTTTGTGACTTTATTTTGTTTTTTTTCTTTAATATTGTATTTTTGAAAATCCAACCTCTATTCTAGATTTTTAATCTTTGCTTTTTGGTATTTGTTGTCAATTTGGTACCTTTAAAAACCCAATCTTCAGTACCCATTTTTACTTGGGAGTGAGATTACTGGCTTGACTGCTCTCTCCCCCTTTGCACTCTCTTTTTTTCTCCAACAGGTCGTCTCTATCTCCTCCCTCCCCTTCTCTTCTCTACCCAGTCCTGTGAATCTCTTTGTGTGTTCTGGGCTATGGAGAACACTTAGGGAACTGATTACTGGCTGGATCTGTTTCCTCCTTTTGATTTCCCCCTTTATCCTCCTGGCCACCTCTGTCTCCTTCCTCCCTCTTCTCTTCTCTGTATAACTCCATGAACATCTCTGAGCGGTCCAGACTGTGGAGCACACATAAGGAAGTGATTACTGGCTAGCTTGCTCTCTCCTCTTTCAATTCCATCTCATTTCATCCAGGTCACCTCTATCTCCCTCCTCCCTCTTCTCTTCTGCACATAACTCCGTGAACCTCTCTGAGTGTCCCTCACTGTGGAGAAACTTTTCACCTTTAACCTAGATGTTTTATCAATGGTGCTGTATAGATGGAGAAGTCTTGAGGCTACTGTAAAAATAAGGCTGAAAAGCAGAAGCAGGAGGCTTAAGTCCAAATCCTGAGAACACCAGAGAACTCCTGACTCCAGGGAACATTATCGACAGGAGCTCATCAAACGCCTCCATACCTACACTAAAACCAAGCACGACCCAAGGGCCAACAAGTTCCAGAGCAAGACATACCATGCAAATTCTCCAGCAACACAGGAACACAGCCCCGAGCTTCAATATGCAGGCTGCCCAAAGTCACTCCAAACCCAATGATATCTCATAACTCATTACTGGACAAATTGCACTCCAGAGAGAAGAAATCCAGCTCCACCCACCAGAACACTGACACAAGCTTCCCTAACCAGGAATCCTTGAGAAGCCACCTGTACAACCCCACCCACAGTGAGGAAACGCTACAATAAAGAGAACTCCACAAACTGCCAGAATATAGAAAGGCCACCCCAAACACAGAAATATAAACAAGATGAAGAGACAGGAATACCCAGCACGTAAAGGAACAGGATAAATGCCCACCAAACCAAACAAGAGGAAGAGACAGGGAATCTATCCGATAAAGAATTCCAAATAATGATAGCGAAAATGATCCAAAAACTTGAAAACAAAATTGAATCACAGATAAACAGCCTGGAGACAAGGACTGAGAAGATGCAAGAAAGGTTTACCAAGGACCTAGAAGAAAAAAAAAAGAGTCAGTATATAAGGAATAATGCAATAAATGATATCAAAAACACTCTGGAGGGAACAAATAGTAGAATAATGGAGGCAGAAGATAGGATTACTGAGGTAGAAGATAGACTGGTAGAAATGAATCAGAGAGGAAAAAAGAAAATGAATTAAAAGAAATGAGGACAATCTCAGAGACCTCTAGGACAATGTTAAACACCCCAACATTTGAATCATAGGAATCCCAGAAGAAGAAGACAAAAAGAAATACCATGAGAAAATACTTGAGGAGATAATACTTGAAAACTTCCCTAAAATGGAGAAGGACATAATCACCCAACTCCAAGAAACCCAGAGAGTCCCAAACAGGATAAACCCAAGGTGAAACATTCCAAGACATATATTAATCAAATTAACAAAGATCAAATACAAAGAACAAATATTAAAAGCAGCAAGGGAAAAACAACAAAGAACACCATAAGGGGGTTCCCATAAGGGTAACAGCTGATCTTTCAATAGAAACTCTCAGGCCAGGAAGGAACGGCAGGACATACTTAAAGTGATGAAAGAAAATAACCTACAGCACAGATTACTGTACCCAGCAGTATCTCTTTCAAATATGAAGGAGAAATCAAAAGCTTTACAGACAAGCAAAAACTGAGAGAATTCAGCACCACAAAACCAGCTCTCCAACAAATGCCAAAAGATCTTCTCTAGACAGGAAACACAAAAAGGGTGTATGAACTCAAACGCAAAACAATAAAGTAAATGGCAATGGGATCATACTTACCATTATTACTTACTGAATAATTACCTTAAAAGTAAATGGGTTGAATGCCCCAACCAAAAGAGAAAGACTGGCTGAATGGATACAAAAACAAGATCCCTATATATGTTGTCTACAAGAAGTGAAGTGGCTCAGTCGTGTCCCACTCTTTGCGACCCCGTGACCGTAGCCTACCAGGCTTCTACATCCATGGGATTCTCCAGGCAAGAATACTGGAGTGGGTTACCATTTCCTTCTCCAGGGGATCTTCCCGACGCAGGGATAGAACCCGGGTCTCCCGCATTGGAGGCAGACGCTTTAACCTCTGAGCCACCAGGGAAGCCCCACCTCAAAACAAGGGACACATACAGATTGAAAGTAAAGGACTGGAAAAAGATATTCCATGCAAATAGAAATCAAAAGAAAGCAGGAGTAGCAATACTCATAACAGATAAAATAGACTTTAAAACAAAGGCTGTGAAAAGAGACAAAGACACTACATAACAATCAAAGGATCAATCCAAGAAGAAGATATAACAATTATAAATATATATGTACCCAACATAGGAGCACCACAATATGTAAGACAAATGCTAACAAGTATGAAAGGAGAAATTAACAATAACACAATAATAGTGGGAGACTTTAATACCCCACTCACACCTATGGATAGATCAACTAAACAGAAACAAGGAAAGACAAACTTTAAATGATACAATAGACAAGTTAGACCTAATTGATATCCATAGGACATTTCACCCCAAAACAATAAATTTCACCTTTTTCTCAAGTGCACACGGAACCTTCTCCAGGATAGATCACATCCTGGGCCATAAATCTAGCCTTGGTAAATTCAAAAAAATTGAAAGCATTCCAAGCATCTTTTCTGACCACAATGCAGTAAGATTAGATCTCAGTTACAGGAGAAAAACTATTAAAAATTTCAATATATGGAGGTTGAACAACACCCTGCTGAATAACCAACAAATCATAGACAGAAATCAAAAAGAAATCAAAATATGCATAAAAATTAATGAAAATGAAAACACAACAACCTGTAAAAGCAGTGTTAAGGGGAAGGTTCATAGCAATACAGGCATACCTCAAGAAACAAGAAAAAGTTAAATAAATAACCTGACTCTACACCTAAAGCAACTATAAAAGGAAGAAATGAAGAACCCCAGGGTTCGTAGAAGGAAAGAAATCTTAAAAATTAGGGCAAAAATAAAAGCAAAAGAAACAAAAGAGACTATAGCAAAAATCAACAAAGCCAAAAGCTGGTTCTTTGAAAGGATAAATAAAATTGGGACAAACCATTAGCCAGACTCATCAAGAAACAAAGGGATAAAAATCAAATCAATAAAATTAGAAATGAAAATGGAGCGATCACAACAGACAACACAGAAATACAAAGGATCATAAGAGACTACAGACAACACAGAAATACAAAGGATCATAAAAGACTACTATCAGCAATTATATGCCAATAAAATAGACAAATTGGAGGAAATGGACAAAATCTTAGAAAAGTACAACTTTCCAAAACTGAACCAGGAAGAAACAGAAAATCTTAACAGACCCATCACAAGCACGGAAATTGAAACTGTAATCAGAAATCTTCCAGCAAACAAAAGCCCAGGTCCAGACGGCTTCACAGCTGAATTCTACCAAAAATTTTGAGAAGAGCTAACACCTATCCTACTCAAACTCTTCCAGAAAACTGCAGAGGAAGGTAAACTTCCAAACTCATTCTAAGAGGCCACCATCGCCCTAATACCAAAACCTGACAAAGATGCCACTAAAAAGAAAACTACAGGCCAATATCACTGATGAACATAGATGCAAAAATCCTTAACAAAATTCTAGCAATCAGAATCCAAAAACACATTAAAAAGATCATAAATCATGACCAAGTGGGCTTTATCCCAGGGATGCAAGGATTCTTCAATATCAGCAAATCAATCAATGTAATTCACCACATTAACAAATTGAAAAATAAAAGACATATGATTATCTCAATAGGTGCAGAGAAAGCCTTTGACAAAATTAAACATCCATTTATGATAAAAACTCTGAAGAAAGCAGGAATAGAAGGAACATACCTCAGCATAATAAAAGCTATACATGACAAACCCACAACAAACATTATCCTCAATGGTGAAAAACTAAAAGCATTTCCTCTAAAGTCAGAAACAAGACGAGAGTGCCTACTTTCACCACTACTATTCAATGAAGTTTTGGCCACAGCAATCAGAGAAATAAAAGGAAAAAAGAAATAAAAGGAATCCAAACTGGAAAAGAAGTAGTAAAACTCTCACTATTTGCAGATGACATGATCCTCTACATAGAAAACCCTAAAGACTCCACAAGAAAATTACTAGAGCTAATCAATTACTATAGTAAAGTTGCAGAATATTAAATCAACACACAGAAATCCCTTGCATTCCTATACACTAATAATAAGAAAACAGAGAAATTAGGGAAACAATTCCATTCAGCATTGCAATGAAAAGAATAAAATACTTAGGAATATATCTACCTAAAGAAACAAAAGACCTATATAGAGAAAACTATAAAACACTGGTGAAAGAAATCAAAGAGGACACTAATTGATGGAGAAATATACCATGTTCATGGATCCAAAGAATCAATATAGTGAAAATTAGTATATTATCCAAAGCCATCTATAGGTTCAAAGCAGCTATCAAGCTACCGATGGTATTTTTCACAAAGCTAGAACAAATTAATTTCACAATTTGTATGGATATACAAAAACCTTGAATAGCCAAAGCAGTTTTGAGAAAGAAGAATAGAACAGAAGGAATCAACCTGCCTGACTTCAGGCTCTACTACAAAACCACAGTCATCAAGACAGTATGGTACTGGCACAAAGACATAAATATACATCAATGGAATAAAATAGAAAGCCCAGAGATAAATCCACTCACCTATGGACACCTTATCTTTGACAAAGGAGGCAAGAATATACAATGGAGAAAAGACAATCTCTTTAACAAGTGGTGCTGGGGAAACTGGTCAACCACTTGTAAAAGAATAAACAAGAACACTTTCTAACACCATACACAAAAATAAACTCAAAATGGATTAAAGATCTAAACATAAGACCAGAACTTATAAAACTCCTAGAGAAGAACATAGGCAAAACAATATCTGACATAAATCATAGTAGGATCCTCTATGACCCACCTCCCAGAATACTGGAAATAAAAGCAAAAATAAACGAGACCTAATTAAAACTAAAATCTTCTGCACAAAAAAGGAAACTATAAGCAAAGGGAAAAGACAACCTTCAGAATGGGAGAAAATAATAGTAATGAAGCAACTGATAAAGAATTAATCTCAAACATATACAAGCAACTCCTGCAGCTCAATTCCAGAAAAATAAAATCAAAAAATGGGCCAAAGACCTAAAGAGACATTTCTGCAAAGAAGACATACAGATGGCTAACAAACACATGAAAAGATGCTCAACATCATTCATTATCAGAGAAATGCACATCAAAACCACAATGAGGTACCATTTCATGCCAGTCAGAATGGCTGCGATCCAAAAGTCTACAAGCAATAAACGCTGGTGAGGGTGTGGAGAAAAAGGAACTCTCTTACACTGTTGGTGGGAATGCAAATTAGTACAGCCACTATGGAGAACAGTGTGGAGATTCCTTAAAAAACTGGAAATAGAACTGCCTTATGACCCAGCAATCCCACTGCTGGGCATACACACATTCTGAGGAAACCAGAATTGAAAGAGACACATGTACCCCAATGTTCATCACACCACTGTTTATAATAGCCAGGACATGGAAGCAACCTAGATGTCCATCAGCAGACAAATGGACAAGAAAGCAGTGGTACATATACACAATGGAGTATTACTCAGCCATTAAAAAGAATGCATTTGAATCAGTTCTAATGAGGTGGATGAAACTGGAGCCTATTATACAGAGTGAAGTAAGCCAGAAAGAAACACCAATACAGTATACTAACGCATATATATGGAATTTAGAAAGATGGTAACGATAACCCTGTATGCGAGAGACCAAAAAGACACAGATGTAGAGAACAGTCTTTTGGACTCTGTGGGAGAGGGTGAAGATAGGATGATTTTGGAGAATGGCATTGAAACATGTATAATATCATATGTGAAACAAATCGCCAGTCCAGGTTTGATGCATGACACAGGCTGCTCGGGGCTGGTGCACTGGGATGACCCAGAGGGATGGTATGGCGAGGGAGGTGGGAGGGGTATTCAGGATGGGGAACACGTGTACACCCGTGGTAGATTCATGTTGACGTATGGCAAAACCAATACAACATTGTAAAGTATTTCGCCTCCAATTAAAATAAATATATTTATATTTTAAATAAAGAAATAAAGATATCTTCTCTGAGCACCTAAATCAATCCAAGTAAATGAGGAAAGTTTTTCTATTTTTCCTTTTCAGGAAAGGGAATGTCTCATCTGTTTGCACATGACTCAAGATTTTTAGAGGGAAATGTTTCCACAAAACAAAGCATCTGAAGAGGCTCACTTGATCAGAAACGTGGATGAGGCTATGGGTAGGATGCTATCACAACTTGTGGGAACCTCTTCTCTCAACACAGTCCAGCAACCCCAGCTGTGATGACTGCCCTCTCCTACACAGAACCAATCATAGCAGCAGTTTTATTTTTTTGTTGGCAGCTACTTTATGACTCAGATGTCCCCAGTTCCTCAGTTAGATGTTCCAGGGCCCCTAAACAATCTTTCTATATTATCTCCACTTGACAGAGTGTTGGGTGAGGTGGGATGTAGGTTACTGACTGAAACTATAATTCACTTTTCTTATCCATTACAGCTAAGGGTATACAGGCCCTTGTATTTGCAATTAACTCTTTACTAAGTTTTTAAAACAATTCATTTTGAGCTCACGTCCAAATTTAAATAATAATGAAATAAATTGCTTTTTTTCAAGCTTAGAAAAGTTTTAAAAGGCACAAATTAGGTGTTATTTTTAGATATAAGGTAACTCT
Source organism: Nanger dama (assembly GCA_917880005.1). NCBI lineage: Eukaryota > Metazoa > Chordata > Mammalia > Artiodactyla > Bovidae > Nanger > Nanger dama. Next base: position 17,877,356 of record CAKJTW010000025.1, on the reverse strand, counting down.
TACCTACTGGCATTTAGATGAATGTAAATAACTCAGAAACAAGTGGTTTGAGTGAGACTTAGGATATTTATAAATGTGCAAATTATGAGAAAAATTAAAGGGATCAAAATACTTTCGCTTTTAGTTAAAATTATTTGATATTGTGATGTACATTATTATTGAGCAAACCTACCTTAATTTAAGTGACTGTATTTTTTAAAAGCTTGTCACCAGATTTAAAACTAGAAGAATTGTACACCAAACTTTACAAAATTTTCAAAAATGATGTCAGTGGGAATGCAAAATCTAAGACATTAAAGATTCTTTTGCTTGCTATGTCACTTCAGTCGTGTCCGACTGTGCAACTCCATAGACGGCAGCCCACCAGGCTCCCCCATCCCTGGGATTCTCCAGGCAAGAACACTGGAGTGGGTTGCCATTTCCTTCTCCAATGCATGATAGTGAAAAGTGAGACGTTCAGTTGTATCCAACTCTTAGCGACCCCATGGACTGCAGCCTACCAGGCTCCTCTGTCCATGGATGGGATTTTCCAAGCAAGAGTACTGGAGTGGGTTGCCATTGCCTTCTCCAACAGATTCTCTTAGTGACCACCAAAGTCCTTTCAGTCCAAAGGGTCTAACATCTAGAAGATCTTTGTTTGCATTTTGGTTGAATAGTTCCTTTGTCAAATTTAATAAATTTAAATAAATGCATAATGTGTCATTTTTAAATGTGTCATTTTTAAATGTGTCATTTACATACTTCTCTCTTAATTCAAACAAAATACACAAAGCTTGGTGGAACTGATCGATTTCATAGTTAAATTTTGACCTATTATTTTTCACAAAGGATTTGAGACAACAGGTTAACAAAAAAGAGCATGAAATGTAATAGTTGAACATAAATGTATGAAACACCAAATATTTTTAAAAGCCTCAAAATGTCAATATATTTACTTTATCTAAATTTCTAAGTTGGTACTATAGAGGTTCCTGGTAAAGACAATGAAAAACGTAATTAGAACATATCATATTTCTCATTTCTAGAAAAGAAGGAGTATCATAGTTCTTAGAGGGGAAACAAACTTTATCTATAGATTATTTATAAAAGAATTAGAGAATTTTATATACACACAACTAAGTTAAGCAGTAGAGAAAATCTTCAACCTTATTTCCCCCAAAAAAAAAAATGCTTTAGGAAATCTTATCATATAGCAATTGAAAGACAAGCACATAATATTAAATTCATTACGTGCAGTTCTTCAAAGGAATAAACTAATGCAATCCAAGTGTACAGGTTTGTGATGATTCAACCTAGCTAAAAGAGAATAAACCGCTAGCTACTGCACTCTACTAAAATGCAGAGATGCTCTTTAAAACTAAGTAATACAGCTTGTCCATATACTAAAACTCTTTGCTTTTCAAAGTTGTTTTTGTTAGGTTCTCTATGGTATGTCTAGTTTTTTTTTTTTTAATTAAATTTATTTATTTTTTTAATTACAATACTGTATTTGTTTAGTTTTCTTTCAGTCAGTAATAATTAGTTAATGTTGAGTGCCATCATGTGCCAATGTGACAATTCGAAGTTTAGGAAGCTTTCTCCATTAAAAATCTGAGCCTTTTCACTAGCTATTTTACACATGGTAATATATATTTCAGCACTACTCTCTCAGTTTGTCCCACCCTCACTTTTCCCCTCTGTGTCCACAAGTCCATTCTCTACTTCTGTATCTCTATTCCTGCCCAACAAATAGGTTCATCAGTACAATTTTTCTAGATCCCATATATATGTGTTAATATACAATATAGATAGCTAGTGGGAAATTGTTGTACCACACAAAGAACTCAGCCTGGTGCCCTGTGATGACCTAGAGGGGGGGAGTGGGGAGGGAGGCTCAAGAGGGAGAGGACATATGAATACTTATGGCCTATTCCCATTGTTGTAAGGCAGAAACCAGCACAATATTATAATGCAATTATCCTCCAATTTAAAAAAAAATCTGAGCCATCTTTCCTATTCAGATGCTAGTTCCTCTTGATATTCAATCCATTCTTTTCCCTCTAGATACTACTTGGTTAACTTTCTCTTTATGAAAATATTCCAAAATCACCAGTAATACTCCCCATCGCTTTTCACCTAAACACAAAGAAACATGTACTAGAACATTTCAGTCTAAGATTAGGTCCCAGCTGTGGCTTAGTCTACTTGGCCACAGTCATAAACTCAATGTATCATAAATAGAAAGACACAGACGGGCATTTTGGAAAGATTATCTCCATCTGTAGGCCCTAATCCTAGTAGCTTCTACCAGGTGCTTCTCTGTCTTGTTTGCTTCTGAATGAAGATTTTTATTCTGTTGTCATTCTATTGTTTTCTTTTTCAAATGTGTTCGTGAATCACTTTTATATACTTGCAGACCACAGGTGGAGGGTGGGAAGGAGGGCCAGAGCTGAAACCTCCAGCGGCCCCTGCCACTTAATCATTCATCAGTCCAAGTGTGTGTTACATCTATTCTTCTGAAGGCTAGGACCAAGTATTAATAAAGTATGGTTAATTCAGCTAGTACCTGGTCTGCTGGAGTTACTGCACATCTGTTTGATACTGCAAGCAAGTTAGGAGAATTACCAAAGAGTTAAGTGCATATATATCATCAAAGAAAGAGTGGATCCCATTATCTGATTATACACACAATTGGGCTTGTTTCCCTGGGTCTAAAGGTTTACCTATTAAAACAAAGACATGACAGAAATTCAATACTGGGTATTCAAGACAGTCAAGGCCAAGGATGTGTGGCAGGTGTGTGCATGTGCTTGTGTGTGTGCTTGAAAAAATTACCAGCACCAAAACTATTTTCAAGATTGGCCCTTTCATGGGTGCAAGGTAATCTAGAAAATACCAAATAATCTGGTCAGAAAGACTTTAAAAATATTAAGTACTTCATGAAGCCAAAAGACAGCACGAGAATGAATAACATGATGCCTCAAGCTAATTTCAAAAGAATACCATTGACTCAGGTTTCTATAGATCACAGAAATCTTTTCTCACTATGGAAGTTTCAATGTCCATTTTTTCAGGATCTTGTCTTCCTTCTAAAATTCCACAATCTTAAAGCAGCATCAAGCATAATTCTACATACTTCCAGTCATTAAGATTTTCTAGGATGAAAACTGTCACCTGCATTTAAAAAAGCACAGTGTTCCTACCTTTTGTATTTCATGATTAGAGTGAAAACCATGGAATCTAGGAGAACTGTGAAAATTCAGAGTGACAAGGATATTCTAAAGAAAAGAAACCAATGTCTACACAAATGTGGCCAATGAAGCTATTTTGCCTTAAAACAATATCAAATTCCAAAGTGAATAGATAGCAATCTGTCTTTCAAGTTTATTTCAAGTTCTGTTTTAACTTGAAGACATGTTTACAGGCATTTAAAACTTTCCATATTACTAGCTAGACTCCATACCAAGCACTTAATGTGTATATTCTCATTTAATTATCAAAAAGCCCTATAAATGTTTTCCTCATTGAGGCTGAGAATTGTCACAAAGCTGATAAGCCAGGAGATGAAAACAAATCTGACTGATCTGAAACACATTACACTGAAAAGGTGAAAGACAGACACCATGTTTCACCATCTTGAGCAAACATCCTTAATTACTTAAGTCTCAATGTCTTCTTCCATAAAACAGACACACTCTAAAAATACTATTTCAAAAGTTTTGTATGAATCAAATAAAACAATGGATGTACTTCATAAACAGCATAAGATACTGTGGATTTCATTATCCCATTACTATCATTAATTTTCTATCATTAATTTTTGTTCCCTGGCTTCTGATTATCACTTCAAACTTGCTATGATACAAGAATCAGGCTGGTTTGAAGGCTCTAACAGCTGAAATTGTTTTTCTATTAATAAAATGTGTGAACTTCAGAGCATCAGCACTCTAATATTTTTTGGCTCCTTAGTATATATTTTTGCTTCTTTTCCAATTCCTAAATATGTTTCAAATATCAGAGGTATCTGTGTAATCACTTACTAGATTAGTTATAACTTTAACTTGCCCATTACTTTTTCACTTTAAAATGTGTGACTGAGGCACTATTAATTTAAAAAGAAACAATAACCATTATTTTATATTATCTGCCTCCTGAGAAACCTGTATGAAGGTCAAGAAGCAACAGTTACAACTGGACATGACACAACAGACTGGTTCCAAATTGAGAAAGGAATAAGTACATCAAGGCTGTATATTGTCACCCTGCTTATTTAAGTTATATGAAGAGTACATCACGAGAAACATCGGGGTGAATGAAGCACAGTGGAATCAAGATTGCTGGGAGAAATGTCAATAACCTCAGAAACGTCGATGACACCACCCTTATGGCAGAAAGCGAAGAATGAAAGAGCCTCGTGATGAAAGTGAAAGATGAGAGTGAAAAAGTTGGGCTAAAACTCAATATTCAGAAAATTAAGAGCATGGCATCTGGTCCCATCACTTCATAGAAAATAGATGGGGAAACAGTGGAAACAGTGGCTGACTTTATTTGGGGGAGTTCCAAAATCACTGCAGATAGTGACTGCAGCCATGAAATTAAAAGACGCTTACTCCTCAGAAGGAAAGCTATAACCAACCTAGACAGCATGTTAGAAAGCAAAGACATTAGTTTGCCAACAAATGTCCATCTAGTCAAAGCTATGGTTTTTCCAGTAATCATGTATGGATGTGAGAGTTGGACTATAAAGAAAGCTTAACGCCAAAGAATTGATGCTTTTGAATGGTGGTACTGGAGAAGACTCATGAGAGTCCCTTGGACTGCAAGGAGATCCAACCAGTCAATCCTAAAAGAAATCAGTTCTGGATATTCATTGGAAGGACTGATGCTGAAACTCCAATACTTTGGCCACCTGATTCAAAGAACTGACTCATTTGAAAAGACCCTATGCTAGGAAAGATTGAAAGCAGGAAGAGAAGGGTCCAAAAGAGATGAGATGGTTGGATGGCATCACCGACTCGATGGACATGAGTTTGAGTAAACTCCAAGAGTTGGTAATGGACAGGTAGGTCTGACATGCTTCAGTCCATGGGGTTGCAAAGAGTTGGACACAACTGAACAAAACTGATTTTATATTAAGATTTTTCTGACATTCACGAACTTTTATCAAAGTATATGAAATGGTTAATGACAAACTAGACAGCATATTAAAAAGCAGAGACATTACTTTGTCTACAAAGGTCCATCTAGTCAAAGCTATGGTTTTTCCAGCAGTCATGTATGGATGTGAGAATTGGACTATAAAGAAAGCCAAGCACTGCAGAATTGATGTTTTTGAACTGTGGTGTTGGAGAAGACTCCTGAGAGTCCCTTGGACTGCAAGGAGATCCAACCAGTCCATCCTAAAGGAAATCAGTTCTGGATATTCATTAAAAGGACAGATGCTTAAGCTCCAATACTTTGGCCACCTGATGCAAAGAACTGACTCATTAGAAAAGACCCTGATGCTGGGAAAGATTGAAGGCAGGAGGAGAAGGGGACAACAGAGGATGATATGGTTGGATGCATCACTGACTCAATGGACACAAGTTTGAGTAAACTCTGAGAGTTGGTGATGGATAGGGAGGCCTGGGAGGGATTGGGGGCAGGAGGAGAAGGGGACGACCGAGGATGAGATGGCTGGATGGCATCACTGACTCGAAGGATGCGAGTCTAAGTGAACTCCAGGAGTTAATGATGGACAGGGAGGCCTGGCATACTGCTATTCATGCAGTCACAAAGAGTCGGACACGACTAAGCGACTGAACTGAACTGAACTGAGGGAGGCCTGGTATGCTGCAGTCCATGGGGCTGCAAAGAGTCGTACATGACTGAACTGAATTAATATGAAATGGAGTGGAGCAGAACCCTGTGGTGTCCTCCCTGGTACAATTCATTTCCATGTTCCCGGTTTCTTATTTGTAGAAAATAGTCTTTCAACCTCCTTGACCTGCCCTGAGTTCCAAAGGACAGATGCAAACAGCTGCTAATCAAGGAAGGGAGGAAAGGCAGAGGCCAATGTAGAAGCAGTCAAGAAGCAATAGTGCAGCAGTAGGCAGGGTGCTGGTGCCTCCTCCAGGAATACACATAGCAGTATCTTTAGTTATTCTGCAGAACTGAGGCTCCCACCCAGGTGGAGGATGGCAACTTTCAGCTCAGCACAAAATGCCCTGGGCAACACACTGTTATCTCACCACAAGCTAATCAGAAAAAAGTCACATGCCTTGCAACCACAGATTTTGCCTATAAAAACTTCTCCCTGAAAAACCACTGGGGAGTTCAGTTTTTCTGAGCATGAGCTACCTGTCCTCCTTGCTTGGCCCTGCAAGAAACATTTCTCTGCTTCAGTACCAAAGATTACATTTGTTTGGCCTCACTGCACAGTGGGCAAAGGAACTTTTGTCTGATAACACACAAATGAAGATTATATATGCAGATTCATAAACAAAGTATGTGCAATACATACCAGAGTTATTTTCTCATAAATGATATACCAAAAGTTAAAATTTTCATGTTCATCATTTTTCATTTCAGTTCAGTTGCTCAGTCATGTCCGACTCTTTGCAACCCCATGAATCGCAGCACACCAGGCCTCCCTGTCCATCACCAACTCCCAGAGTTCACTCAGACTCACGTCCATCGAGTCAGTGATGCCATCCAGCCATCTCATCCTCTGTCGTCCCCTTCTCCTCCTGCCCCCAATCCCTCTCAGCATCAGAGTCTTTTCCAATGAATCAACTCTTCTCATGAGGTGGCCAAAGTACTGGAGTTTCAGCTTTAGCATCATTCCTTCCAAAGAAATCCCAGGGCTGATCTCCTTCAGAATGGACTGGCTGGACCTCCTTGCAGCCCAAGGGACTCTCAAGAGTCTTCTCCAACACCACAGTTCAAAAGCATCAATTCTCCAGCGCTCAGCCCTCATCATTTTTACTGACTGAATAATACAGAATTAATACACCATAAAAAACGTAATCATTCTTCTATTGCTAAATACTTATTTTGCTTTTCAGGTTTCTACAATATTTCCATTGTGCTGAAAATTTTCTATTTATAGATTTCAGCTTTTCTTCCTTTCTCTTTCCCTCTTTATTTTCTTCTTTGTATTTTGGTATTAATTTCCATGTGAAATTCAAAGTGAATTCGCTCAGTCATGTCTGACTCTTTGCGACCCCATGGACTGTAGCCCACCAGGCTCCTCCGTCCATGGGATTCTCCAGGCAAGAATACTGGAGTGAGTTGCCATTTCCTTCTCCAGAGGATCTTCCTGACCCAGGGATTGAATCTGGTCTCCCGCATTGTGGGCAGATGCTTTAACCTCTGAGCCACCAGGGAAGCTAATTTCCATGTAGCAGATCATTTTATCAAAAATCTGTGAGGCCCTCCATATATGTTGATAGCTTGATTTTATAATAATCATAGGCATATTCCTGTTTCTTCAAAGCATTGACAATGTTGTCTTAAGTACTTTGATCTATGTACTTTAACTTTTCTATGTATTTTTGAAAGTCAAAGTGTTAATTGCTCAGTCATGTCCAATTCTTTGCAACCCCATGGACTGTAGACCACCAGGCTCCTCTGTCCATGGAATTCTCCAGGCAAGAATATTGGAGTGGGTTGCCATTTCCTTCTCAAGGAGATCTTCCCAACCCAGGGACTGATCCCAGGTCCCCTGCATTACAAGTAGATTCTTTACTGTCCAAGCCACCACTTAGTTCTTTAATACAATTGAATTACATTAGGAAAATGTGAGGGGGTTTTTGGTGTTAATATACAAGCTTTTAAGAAGTATTCATTTAATAACAGCATTCCCCAATGTTTTATGTCTATTGATAATTACATTTTGAAATGTAAAAAAAAAATTTTTTTTAAAGAAATATCACCAGATCTATTTTTCCTTCTTTATAAGTTTTTTTAATTTTGCATCTATTTCAGCATTAAAGCTAGACAGGGGAAAACAGGTTTATTGTATAATTTAAGGGAGAAAGAGAAAAGATAGAATCATATTTTGGTTTTATAGCTCCTGAGTAGATGCAAAATAACACAGGGATCATTCTTAATGCCTACATTTTCAAGATCCAGATTTCAGAAAATTTGTCTTTGTTTTGGAATTCTAAAAACTTTAAAGATATAAAGACCAAACTTCAGTCATAAATTTTATACACAGATTGGTTGGAAAAGTGTACATGATGATGTAAGAGTTGAGAAAATACAAATATTACCAGCTGACAGGAAAAGAAGAAATAAAGGAGATGTAACTACAGTTTTTGGCAGTGGGCCTCTTATGATGCCCAGTTCTCTCCTCATTTTGAGGTCTCTGATGAACAGACCTCAGAGTGGCACCCATAATTCCCATCATCTTGTGCCCACAGCCTTAAATAATCTCTACCCTGGAGTAAATAAAGGCCTGTGACTTGATTCTAACCAATAGAATGGCAAGTTAACAGGATGTTAACTTCTGACTATCCAGTGGAGGTGACAAATTCAAGGAATTATATTTGGTAGACAACGTGCCTGAAGAATTATGGATGGAGGCTCCTAACATCGTACAGGAGGCGGTGATCAAAACCATCCCCAAGAAAAAGAAATGCAAAAAGGCAAAGTGGTTATCTGAGGGGGTCTTACAAAAAGCAGAGAAAAGAAGTGAAAGGCAAAGGAGAAAGAGAAAGATATACCCATTTGAATGCAGAGTTCCGGAGAATGGCAAGGAGAGATAAGAAAACCTTCTTAAGTGAACAATACAAAGAAATAGTGGAAAATAGAACAGGAAAGACTAGAGATCTCTTCAAGAAAACTGGAGATACCAAGGGAACATTTCATGCAGAGATAGGCACAATAAAGGACATAAATGGTATAGATCTAACAGAAGCAGAAGATACTAAGAAAAGGTGGCAAGAATACAGAGAAGTGAAAGTGAAGTCGTATCCGACTCTTTGCGACCCCATGGACTGTAGCCTACCAAGCTCCTCTGTCCACGGGATTTTCCAGGCAGTAGTACTGGAGTGGATTGCCATTTCCTTCTCCAGGGGATCTTCCCAACTCAGGGACTGAATCCGGATCCACACATTGTAGACAGATGCTTTACCATCTGAGTCACCAGACAATACACAGAAGAACTAAACAAAAAAAAAAGCTTCATGACCCAGATAACCATGATGGTGTGATCACTCACCTAGAGCCAGACATCCTGGAGGGAGAAGTCAAGCAGGCCTTAGGAAGCATCACTATTAAAAAACTAGTGGAGGTGATGGAATTCCATTTGAGCTATTTCAAATCCTAAAAGATGATGTTGTGAAAGTGCTGCATTCAATGTGCCAGCAAGTATGGAAAACTCAGCAGTGGCCACAAGACTGGAAAAAAATCAGTTTTCACTCCAATTCCAAAAAGGCAATGCCAAATAATGTACAAATTACCATACAATTGGACTCATTTCACATGCTAGCAAGATTATGCTCAAAATCCTTCAAGCTAGGCTTCAGTAGTATGTTAACTGAGAACTTCCAGGTGCACAAGCTGGATCTGGCAAAGGCAGAGGAATCAGAAAAACTGCCAACATTTGTAGGATCAAAGAAAAGAAAAGGCAGAGGAATTTTAAAAAATATCTATGTTTTTTGACTTTGTTGATCACAACTATAGAAAATTCTTAAAGAGATGGGAATACCAAACCACCTTACCTTTCTCCTGAGAAATCTGTATGCAGGATAAGAACCAACAGTAAGAACTGGACATATAACAACAGACTGGTTCAAAATTGGAAAAGACAAGGCTGTATATTGTCACCCTGCTTATTCAACTTATATGCAGAGTACATCATGTGAAAAGCCAGGCTGGATGAAACACAGCTGGAATCAAGATTGCTGGGAGAAATACCAATAACCTCAGAAACGCAGATGACACCACCCTTGTGGCAGAAAGTGAAGAATCAAAGAGCCTCTTGATGAAAGCCAAAGAGGAGAGTGAAAAAGTTGGCTTAAAATTCAACATTCAGAAAACGAAGATCATGGCATCTGATCCCATCACTTCATGGCAAATAGATGGGAAAAAATGGAAACAGCAACAGACAAAATCACTACAGATAATGACTGTAGCCGTGAAATGAAAAGTCGCTTGCTCCTTGGAAGAAAAGTTATGACAAACACAGACAGCATGTTAAAAAGCAGAGACATTACTTTGCCGACAAAGGTCCATATAGCCAAGCTTTGATTTTTCCAGCAGTCATGTAAGAATGTGAAAATTGGACCGTAAAGAAAGCTGAGCACCAAAGAATTGGTGCTTTTGAACTGTGGTGTTTGAGAAGACTCTTGAGAGTCCCCTGACAGCAAGGAGATCCAACCAGTCAATCCTACAGGCAATAAACCCTGAATATTCATCGGAAGGACTGATGTTGAAGCTGAAACTCCAATACTTTGGCCACCTGATGTGAAGAGCTGACTCACTGAGAAAGACCCTGATGCTGGGAAAGATTGAAGGCAGGAGGAGAAGAGGACAACAGATTACAAGATGGTTGGATGGCATCTCCAATTCAATGGACATGAGTTTGAGTAAGCTCTAGGAGATGGTAAAGGACAGGGAAGCCTGGCATGCTGCAGTCGAAGGGGTTGCAAATCATCAGCCATGACGGAGCAACTGACCAACAACAACCTTGGAAGGAAAGCTATGACAGACCTAGACAGCATATTAAAAAGCAGAGATCACTTTTCCCACAAATGACTGTATAATTAAAGCTATGGTTTTTCTTGCAATCAGGTGTGGATGTGAGAGTTGGACCATAAAGAAGGCTAAGCACCAAAGAATTGATGCTTTCAAACTGTGGTGCTGAAGAATACTCTTGAGAGTCCCTTGGACTGCAAGGAGAACTAACCAGTCAATTCCAAAGGCAATAAACCCTGAATATTCATTGGAAGGACTGATGCTGAAATCTCCAATACTTTGGCAACTTGATGAGAAGAGCTGGCTTATTGGAAAAGACCCTGATGCCGGGACAGAACGCAAACAGGAGGATAGGGGCTAACAGAGGATGAGATGGTTGGATAGCATCACTGACTCAATGCACATGAGTTTTAGCAAATTAAACAAGATAGTGAAAGACAGGGAAGCCTGGAATGCTGTAGTTCATGGGGTTGCAAAGAGTCAGACACAACTTAGCAACTGAACAACAACAACAGGATGTCACTCCCATGGTTAGGTTATGTTTTATGGTAAAGATACTGGGATGTCACTCCTTTGATTATGTTTATATAAGATTATCTTAGCAGAGTCTCTTCCTCGGGGCTTGATGAAATAAGCTGACAAGTTGGTGAAGCCCAAATAGAAAGAAACCACAAGCAGCTTCTAGGAATTACTGGTGGTCTGTAGGATCTGAGTGCAGCCAGTAGCCAGGAGTCAAATGCCAGGACTTTCAGTCCTACAACACCAAGGAATGGAATTTTGCCAAAAACTGAATGAATTGGAAGTAAAGTCTTCCCCAGTTGAACCTTCAGATGAGAACTCAGCATGGCCAACACCTTGCTTGCAGGCTGGAGCAACCACAGGAGAACCCAGCTAATCTGTGCCTAGATTCCTGATCCACAAAAACTGTGAGATAATATGCGTGTTAAACAGCTAAATATGTGGTGATTTGTTATTACCATCAAGAGAAAACCGATGCAGGGTTTAAATCATTAAGGGGGAAGAAGATGGATTATATAGACCCCAAATAGGTTAAGAGAATCCCACAAAGAAGGATTCTCTAGGAACTCAGAGCATAATTTATGACATTGGAAGCCTTGTAGAGAAGCCCTTAAGCATTTGAACAATAAATGAGAGGGAGTATGAAGGTAGCCTTCCCATATTCCACACTCCTCAGTGTTATATGGACAAATATGTGAAAATTCTCTAACGGCTCAAGAGAGGTACAGAAGCAAAAGTCAGTGGCTCAAAGAATCCTGAGTTAGAACATGAGGATTCACAAGGCATGCTGCTTAAGGCTTCAAAAGAAGATGCAGCCCCCATCAGGAGATGCCAGTGGAAGCCAGCGCAAAGACAGAGGTGTCCACAAAACTAACTCCTCTCATCTAACACCAGGACAATTCATAAGCCCACTTTCACCCCAGGACAGAGAACAAGGAGAATGGAAGAGAAAGAACCCTAAGGAATTGTGTTAAATCCAAACAGATGCAATTTTCTTAAACTGGCCTATTTTGTTTTTCATCATCAGGGGAAATGGAAATTTGAAAGCTATATTAAATTTTAACTATCAAAAGCAAAGTGGCATTTTTACAACCCACAATGCCACTGATTTGGATATCATAAAATCTGGAAACCCTTATTTTCACTAAGTCAATTTTTTTTTAATTATATGTATATACATATGTTAATAATAAATTTAGCTTTTATTTTATCCTATTGGTCCCACACTGATTTCTGGAATATATTTTCTGTTGTCTAACATTTTTCTGTTGTTTTCTTTATGCTTGATATCCTTTAAAAGAACTCAATTGCAGTTCAGAAAGTATTGTCCATTTCAAGCTTTATTTCTCAAATCTTTTAAATGCTTTGTTGGAATAACAAAATTCTCCAACACCAAAGCAGGGAACTTTTCATCTTGTCTGCATTCTACACCAAACATCTATCATGTCCCTAACACAGAGCTGATTTCATTTCCACAAGTGATGTGTCAACAGTTATTAAATTATGAGTGTTCCCAGCATTTATCCTAATTCTGTCCACTACAGAAGAGTCTGGCTTGAAATCCTCAGTCTCCTGACAGCTGGATTGGGCTCAGTTCTCTCAGGGTTTGTTACACAGAACCAGGAAAAAAGCTAGAGGCAGAAAAACACTGGGAGAGAACAGGCTATGGCTGAGAAAAATCTTTAAACAAGGAAAAGGAGGGTTTTTTTTTCTTTTTTTTTCCCTCCTCCCGAATTTCCCTCAGAACAAGAGATTTTAAGAACAATTTAGAATAAAAGAAATATGGTATAGAAGAGTTGCAATGAATAAAGGAAATGAATGGGAAAGTTTAAAATTTTTTAAATATTACTATACTGTATGTATCTCTTTTCAGGCTATTTGAAAAGCACAAATAAATTTTGTTATTTTAAGATTGTTTTGTGGCTGGATGTATTCATTTTAACCTTGATACCAGTTATTCTAGGCACTATATGAATTTATATAATTGTTTTTCATATACATGCTGAATAAGTTTAATTTCATGATGGTTTAATACCTTCATTGTGTTGGGTCATGATAAGAATCTGAATACCCACTGTGTGAGATTATAGAAGTAAATATAAGAGCTTGGACTGAATGCAGGCTAACCCCAGGGTATACTATGGAGATGTTTGAGAGTTTTTCCTTAACTCAAAGAAAAAATTGGTTTATCTTTGGCATGAGTGAGTGAGTAAAGTCGCTCAGTCATGTCCAACTCTGCGACCCTATGGGCTATAGCCCACCAAGCTCCTCTGTCCATGGGATTTTCCAGGCAAGAATACTGAAGTGGGTTGTCATTTCCTTCTCCAGGGGATCTTCCAGACCAAACCAAGTTTGATCTTCCGGATCAAACTCAGATCTCCCGCTTTGTAGGCAGACTCTTTACCACCTGAGATATCAGGCATGAATTCTCCTGAAAGTGTACAAGATGCTTCTAACTAATTTTTCCTACAGATTTTTACATGTGTATCAGTCACTTTGCTGCTTCATAGATTAAAAAAAAAAATCTTAGCAGTGTAAAGCATAGCATTTATTTCTCATTCACCCGACTGTTGTTCACTGCAATTCACCTGATCCAGGCTGATGTCATTTGGACGTGACTCTAAGGGGAAGCTGGATCCAGGTTTGTTTTACATGCTTCCCATGGTCATTGAGGAGACTTCCCTGGTGGCTCACATGGTAAAAGCGTCTGCCTACAATGCAGGAGACCCGGGTTCCATCCCTGGGTTGGGAAGGTCCCCTGGAAAGGAAATGGCAACCCACTCCAGTTTTCTTGCCTGGAAAATCCCATGGACAGAGGAGCCTGGCAGGTTACAGTCCATAGGGTTGCAAAGAGTCAGACACGACTGAGTGACTTCACTTCACTTCATGGTCATTCGATCAGCAGCTATCCAAAGAATGTTCTTCTCTGGGTGAAAGTGGGAGCTCAAGTAAATAAATCCAGTTGTGCAAGCTCATGTCAAGCCTTTGTTTGCATCATGTCCACTAAAATCCCACTGGTCAAAGCAATCTGTTTCCCAAGCCCCAGATCAAGGACTAGTGTTAAATACTCCACTGGCATGAAGCCAGGTTACTAACACAGGGGGATAGAGAACTGAGATTAATAACTCAACTTATTCCTACTGCTATTTTTTTATAATACACATATCAATTTATATTAAACTACATATACAGATGTGAGTTTGAGTGAACTCCAGGAGTTGGTGATGGACAGGGAGGCCTGGCATGCTGCAATTCATGGGGTCACAAAGAGTCGGACACAACTGAGCTACTGAACTGACTGACTGACATATACATATTTGCTTCTCTGGGGCTCAGATGGTAAAGAATCTGCCTGTAGTGAGGGAGATGCAGGTTCGATCCCTGGATCAGGAAGATCTACTGGAGAAGGGAATATTCTTGCCTGGAGAATCCCATAGACAGGGGAGCCTAGCAAGCTACAGTCCACAGGGTCTCAAAGAGTCAGACATGACTGAGCAACTAACACATCCATTTTCACTTTTCATACATATATTATTAAAGCCTTTCCTAATATACTCATAGGATTCAGTGTAATTTCATTATCATATTTTCTGATCTTGTGAAAAATATAGTCAAAGACTGCATTGGCTTGTTTCATTTCTTTAAACCATAACCTCTATGTAGACAAAGACTTGCTGGCACAACAGACTCAGAACAAAGTAATATCCAGGCAACCTACAGACACTGTAGTCACTTGAAAATCATGGATGCAGAAGCAAAAAGCTATAGACAATCTCCCCTGCCCATGCCATACTCATGCAGATGCATGCACCACTAACTGTGGACTCTGCCAGGCAACCCTTCTGAAGTGAACATGATGTATTTTGGCACTGGAGAAGATACTATTAAAAAAAAATCTGTAATAGCAAATTTAAACCCCATGATGGAGAGGCTGATAAACCAGGAAAATCACAGCTTGATTTAGAAAGCAGCAGGGAGCTAGTAGGGAGTCTTAAAGAGGAAGATTGAATAGCTGGTACAATAGAAAAGGAAGATTGCTTTTGCTGAAGACCATTTTCGAAACTCCACAGAAACATGACTGTGCCGCCAACCAGATGAAGGACTTCAGGAAGAAGCCATACTAAGGCTAGAGGAAACTGTAAATCTCTCCAGTTAAAAGACATAAATGAAGATTAAGGTAGATATGGCCATTATAAACAAATGGGCTACAAATGTTTTCATTATCAGAAAAGTTCAGCCTTCACCTTAATGGCATCAAATATCAGAACCAAATAGAGTCCCCTTTGCTTGAGAGCAGATCAGAGAAGAAACACCAGCCTGCACAGCACTAGCTCCCCCATCTGTGGTTACAGGAGTAAATGCTGCCTCCCATTTTTACTACTATTAAAAAAAAATGGGATTTTAATTCTCCTGTGGAACCTTGAGCAATTCATTTATTGACTCTCTGCTGCAGGCATCAGCAATTTATAATTGATTTAAAGCTAGATAAATATATTAATATGTCTATTCTCTTTAGAATTTTTTTTTAATTTTACAGAAATGCATTACGCTCTTCAAAAAAAAAAAAAAGAGGTGCCATCCCATTTCAGAATACAGTAGTTATTATTTTCATCCTGCTTCACCCTAATCAGTCTCATTATACTGGCATTTTTAATGGATTAAATTTTCCCATTGAGCTCTTGGGAGAACTCCATGTGATCATAGGCTAATCACTGCTGCTACTGTCTCAGTCTTTCTCAGTCTGCTTTCCATAGTGCATTCTGAACTGTTGGGAAGGGAAGCAACTGATTTTTTTAACCCAATGATGATATCCCAAAATAAAAAAGTACTGTTTTTAAGGGGATTTCAAATTCATGAAGAGGTCATTCATTACTCTTTCACTAACAATTTATAGATGACTAACTCATTTCAAAGAGAGGCTCAGTTCCCAGAAGGTCATCCTTCAGCATAATCATGAGAATTTTTTTTCCCTTTCTGCCTGCATCAATTGTAGCACTTGGAAATGGCACAGAGGATAACTCTGCTCAGCCAAAACTCACATCACATTATAAAGCATATCCAAACTCATTTTAGAGTGAGCTAGGTTATACCATGCAAACTCTTCAATCTTTAGATCAAGATAGAAGTCTTGCCAATTATAGTATATGAAGAGAAGACTCTGAACTTCCTTATGGAGAATAAAGGTTCTCCTTGAACTGAACTTTTCCCATCAAGAATATTCCAGAAGCACCATCCATAAATCACCTAAACTTCTGCATATTAAAATTGTTCTTGATATCCTGAGTATCTGACTTCTGAACAGAGATCCTAAGGAGGATCAGATATTCCCAATGATATTCCAAATGTAGCCAAGGTAGAAGTCATTTCACAACTGAAATAGATAAGATATAAGATATCTGCTGGATATTTTGTGGCTCAATATGAGAATAGGAAATTATGATTCATGCCTATTTATGTGCATTATTAAACTATGAGAAAACCATTCATTTATATACTTTGACAAGTGATTGCCAAATAACTGTGTTTATGTTTAACTTTGTGCTTATGTTCATCCTTGTACATTAGTGCAATAAACAGCCAGGCATGAAGTGGAAATTAAAACAGCACCGACTTTGGAGTCAGAGAATCAATTGTGGGTTTACCTCCCAGTTCTTAGCAAATGACTTAACCTCACCAAGTATCAGGTTAATCATCTATAAAATATTAGGAGATCATGTACACAAAATGCCTGACATACAAAAGTCACTCAAGATAATAAGCTCTAGAATAATGAGGATTTAATAAGGCTTGTGCATGCTCTGAAAACCTCCCTTAAAATCTCTTTCTAAAGAAACAAAAACTTTTTAAAACAAACAAAATGCCAGATATAAGGCATGGGATCTATGATGGCAAATAGTCTTTTGACAATTCCCAAATTCTTTTGGCTATAGTTAACAAAATTCATTCTACAAACTGGGCAAGGAAAAGTTCTTTTAAAATGTTGCAGTCTGTGATGGGCCAAGCTTTATTCTATAACTCCTTTGGATAAATACTAAATTGGAATGATTAGAATAAGAGAGAGATGGAGAGAGACTGACATATTGGCTCTCCAACTCCTATTTGCATTCTCTGTGGTGCGTGGTTTAGGACAAGAATCAGGAGATCCAACCACTCAGCTAATACTCCTGGTGGATGCTGAAAAGGCCACGCACTTGTCACAACTGATAACTTACTCCCCTGACAACAACTAGTCTGAGGACACCACGGTGTTCTTTTTCATAGCTGAAAGACAAATGACTATTGGCAGTTCCTAATGTATAGATCCGTAATAGCCTTGTGCTGAATTTTGTTTCCTGGGTGTAGGTGATCATGTGATACAAAAGAGAAGCCAGTTCTTTTTATGCTTCCAGCATAAGCGCAAAACTTAAGCACTGAAATACTCAACAGATTAATAATTATTTGTTTTCTTTTCATTACCCCATTTTCTTAGTTCATAATATTCCTTTTCTTCTGTTTCCAGTCCCTAGATTGCAGAAAACTTATTTAGTGAAATCCCACCGGTTATTTTTGATAATATAAATGACTTTCTTTCCTCTCCAAAAAATTCAGTTTAGTTCAGTCACTCAGTCATGTCCGACTCTTTGCGACCCCGTGAATCAAAGCACGCCAAAGCTCTCCATCACCAACTCCCGGAGTTCACTCAGACTCATGTGCATCGAGTCGGTGATGCCATCCAGCCATCTCATCCTCTGTCATCCCCTTTTCCTCCTGCCCCCAATCCTTCCTAGTATCAGAGTCTTTTCCAATGAGTCAACTCTTCACATGAGGTGGCCAAAGTATTGGAGTTTCAGCTTTATCATCAGTCCTTCCAAAGAACACCCAGGACTTATCTCCTTTAGAATGGACTAGATGGATCTCCTTGCAGTTCAAGGGGCTACAAGAGTCTTCTTCAGCACCACAGTTCAAAAGCATCATTTCTTCAGTGTTCAGCTTTCTTCACAGTCCAACTCTGACATCCATACATGACCAGTGGAAAAACCACAGCCTTGACTAGATGGACCTTTGCTGGCAAAGTAATGTCTCTGCTCTTCAATATGCTATCTAGGTTGGTCATAACTTTCTTCCCAAGGAATAAGCGTCTTTTAATTTCATGGCTGCAATCACCATCTGCAGTGATTTTGGAGACCCCCAAAATAAAGTCTGACACTGTTTCACTGTTTCCCCATCTATTTGCCATGAAGTGATGGGACCAGATGCCATGATCTTCGTTTTCTGAATGTTGAACTTTAAGCCAACTTTTTCACTCTCCTTTCATTTCATCAAGAGGCTTTTTAGTTCCTCTTCACTTTCTACCATCAGGGTGGTGTCATCTGCATATCTGAAGTTATTGATATTTCTCCCAGCAATCTTGAGTCCAGCTTGTGCTTCTTCCAGCCCAGCGTTTCTCATGATGTACTCTGCATATAAGTTAAATAAGCAGGGTGACAATATACAGCCTTGACGTACTCCTTTTCCTATTTGGAACCAGTCTGTTGTTCCATGTCCAGTTCTAACTGTTGCTTCCTGACCTGCATAAGTTTTCTCAAGAGGCCGGTCAGGTGGTCTGGTATTCCCCATCTCTTTCAGAATTTTCCACAGTTTATTGTGATCCACACAGTCAAAGGCTTTGGCATAGTTAATAAAGCAGAAATAGATGTTTTTCTGGAACTCTCTTGCTTTTTCCATGATCCAGCGGATGTTGCCAATTTGATCTCTGGTTCCTCTGCCTTTTCTAAAACCACCTTGAACATCAGGAAGTTCATGGTTCACGTATTGCTGAAGCTTGGCTTGGAGAATTTTGAGCATAACTTTACTAGCATGTGAGATGAGTGCAATGGTGCGGTAGTTTGAGCATTCTTTGGCATTGCCTTTCTTTGGCATTGGAATGAAAACTGACCTTTTCTAGTCCTGTGGCCACTGCAGAGTTTTCCCAATTTGCTGGCATGTTGAGTGCAGCACTTTCACAGCATCATTTTTCAGGATTTGAAATAGCTTAACTGGAATTCCATCACTTCCACTAGCTTTGTTCATAGTGATGCTTTCTAAGGCCCACTTGACTTCACATTCCAGGATGTCTGGCTCTAGATGAGTGATCACACCATCGAGATTATCTTGGTCATGAAGATCTTTTTTGTACAGTTCTTCTATGTATTCTTGCCACTCCTTCTTAATAGCTTCTGCTTCTGTTAGGTCCATACCATTTCTGTCCTTTATTGAGGCCATCTTTGCATGAAATGTTCCTTTGGTATCTCTAATTTTCTTGAAGAAATCTCTAGTCTTTCCCATTCTGTTGTTTTCCTCTATTTCTTTGCACTGATCGCTAAGGAAGGCTTTCTTTACCTCTCCTTGCTGTTCTTTGGAACTCTGCATTCAGATGCTTATATCTTTCCTTTTCTCCTTTGCTTTTCACTTCTCCTCTTTTTACAGCTATTGTAAGGCCTCTCCAGACAAGAATGTGGCAAACCATCTCAGTATTTCATACTGTTCATGGGATTCATGAAACAACCACTTCAGTATTCTTGCCTTGAGAAACCCATGAACAGTATGAAAAGGCAAAATGACAGGATACTGAAAGAGGAACTCCCCAGGTCAGTAGGTGCCCAATATGCTACTGGAGATCAGTGGAGAAATAACTCCAGAAAGAATAAAGGGATGGAGACAAAGCAAAAGAATACCCAGTTGTGGATGTGACTGGTGATAAAAGCAAGGTCCGATGCTGTAAAGAGCAATATTGCATAGGAACCTGGAATGTTAGGTCCTTGAATCAAGGCAAATTGGAAGTGGTCAAACAGGAGATGGCAAGAGTGAACATCGACATTCTAGGAATCAGCGAACTAAAATGGACTAGAATGGGTAAATTTAACTCAGATGATCGTTGTACCTACTACTGTGGGCAGGAATCCCTCAGAAAAACTAGGTTAGCCATCGTGGTCAACGGAAAAGTCTGAAATGCAGTACTTGGATGCAATCTCAAAATGACAGAATGATCTCTCTTCATTTCCCCAAGGCAAACCATTCAATATCACAGTAATCCAAGTCTATGCCCTAACCAGTAACGCTAAAGAAGCTGAAGTGGAATGGTTCTATGAAGACCTACAGGACCTTTTAGAACTAACACCCAAAAAAGATGTCCTATTCATTATAGGGGACTGGAATGCAAAAGTACGAAGTCAAGAAACATCTGAGGTAATGGGCAAATTTGGCCTTGGAATATGGAACAGAAGCAGGGCAAAGGCTAAATTAGTTTTCCCAAGAGAACGCACTGGTCATAACAAACACCCTCTTCCAACAACACAAGAGAAGACTCTACACATGGACATCACCAGATGGTCAACACCAAAATCAGATTAATTATATTCTTTGCAGCCAAAGATGGAGAAGCACTATATACTCAGCAAAAACAAGACCGGCAACTGACTGTGGCTCAGATCATGAACTCCTTATTGCCAAATTCAGACTTTAATTGAAGAAAGTAGAGAAAACCACTAGACCATTCAGGTATGACCTAAATAAAGTCCCTTATGATTATACGGTGGAAGTGAGAAATAGATTTAAGGAAATAGATCTGATAGATACAGTGCCCAGTGAGCTATGGACAGAGGTTCACTACATTGTACAGGAGAGAGGGATCAATACCATCCCCATGGAAAAGAAATGCAAACTAGCAAAATGGCTATCTGGGGAGGCCTTACAAAGAAAATTACCAGCAGTATATTAATTTTACAACAATCAGGGTAAAATAATTTATACTAATGTGTGATGGACAATCCCATAATCATGAAAGTTATACATATTTTTACAAGAGGATGACTATGCCAAAATTAATGCCTATTTAGTAAAACATAGGACAATACTAAGTACTTCCCAGGCAGTGCTAGTGGTAAAGAACCCATCAGCCAAGGCAGGAGACATAAAAGATGTGGGTTCTATCCCTGGGTCTGGAAGATCCCCTGGAGAAGGGCGCAGCAACCCACCATAGTGTTCTTGCTTGGAGAATCCCATGGACTGAGGAGCCTGATGGGCTACAGTCCAAAGGGCCACAGAGTTGTATACAACTGAAGCAACTTACCATGCATTGCAGGACAATGTTACAAGGTGTCAGATCAACATGGGACATTTTTTTAATTGGGGGAACAAGAAAAGAATAATTGAGTTTTATATAGATGAACTCACAGGGTCCGCTTCTATAAACTGACTTGATTTTTTTGTCCAGATGTTCTAGATTTCTTCCCTCCTCAAATTCTGCTACCACCGTTTCTCTACCAACTCCACATATTTTTTAATTCATTTTTACCCATAAAGCTTCTTATAACAGTAGGGTCTTCAGCAGCAGAGACAAAGAAGTTGCTGTAGGAGAGGGCATAGTTGGGCTCCTAATTAAAGATGAGCACACTTTTCATCTGAATATTGATTTAAAATAGCTACATTGCTACTACTGCATAAAATACTGACCCAGAGATAGAAACATGCCATTTAATATTGTCACCTACGAAACAAAGCTAGACATGTGTAAAACTTGAAATATCTCAGGGTATAGTCAAAAAAAGATAGTTTTGCAAACCTTAATAGGTATATGACAGAACTGATAACCTACAAGAAGCTGCTTCTTCCCATGGAACTAGAAAGGGTTCACAGGGTCCATGCCCTGCCACGCAGACAACTGCCAAGAGCTGTCTCCACAATCCCAGTACAAAGGTGAAACTTTGAGCTCCAGGGGGTTAAATGTCACATCCAGAGGGAAACAGAGATGAGAACAGCATCCAAGTTCCTGACTCACATAGTATTCTTCACTCCAGCCATTCCTGGGCTACCTCCAAAAAATCTCAACTTTCAGCCTACACATTCCTGGTACCAGAAAAAACAGATGTACACAAAAGCACATTTTAAATTGTGAGAATTTGGATTTTTGTTTATTTAACTCTCCAACGTGGGTTCTTAGATTAGTAGTTCTCATTTCAAATCTGGTAATAAAGAGAGCTTCATCTCTGAGTGAGCCAGTTTTGAAATTTGGCTGATTCTTGCTACCAACAATGCACCTGGGATGAACTTAAAATTTTGAACCCACGCTGCCACTCACTATGTGATGACTTTGTGCAAATAACTTCTCAGATACAATTTTCTATTCTATAGAATGGGAATAACGCCACTAATGTGATAAAGTTGCCTTATGATTTTACAGCAATGGTATCTCTCATGGATTACTGCAACAGCATAACACCTGATCTCCTGACTTCATCCCAGCCCACCTTTCCTCTTCCATCAGCAGAGCAGCTAGAGTGGTAAAACACAAGTTCACAAGTCATTCTTCTACTTATCTCTCCCCTTCCCAGTGCCTTCTTATCCCTTTTGGCGTAGAAGTCAAAGTTAATGATTGGCTTACATTATCTGTACCTCCTCATTGCCGCTCTGACCTCACCAGCCACCACTTTCATACTGGATCAGTTGTGCCAGCAATTTGACCTCTTTACTACTTCAAACATAGTGGAAAACACTCCCACCTCAGAGCCTTGGCACTTGCTGTTTCTCTGCTTGGAAATTCTTTAAGTACTCATATGAATCGCTCCCTCACCTCCCTTTAGATCTTTATTCAAAAGTAATCTTCTCAAAGGGTTTACCCCAGTTCCCCATCTAAAATTACTAACCAATCTCCTCCATAATACTTCTTTTCTGCTGTTTTATTTTTCTCTTTAGTAGCAACTAACATATCCAAATTTACTTCTATGTTTTATTGTCTGTCTCTCTCACTAAAATATAAGCTCAAAATTAGCATTTTGTTCACACATTAGCTATGTGACTTTGTAGGGAGGAAATATATTCTCCACTCCTCTGAACCAGAGTTTATCCATCTATTCCCCAGTATAGTCCTACAGCAATGCCTGCACATAGTAAGAATTTAATTAATGGGCACTGAATTGATTGAATCTTTTAGAAACTTTCAAAATTATGACCACTGAAGCATGAACAAGAAATGGTGGGAGGGGAGGAAAATGTGGGGAAAGGAACTAAGAGAAGCATGTCAGAGACGCTTAGAGTACAGTGATATGGAAAAAGAGAACCAAGCAGCATGAGAAAACAGAAAGGAATCAGGGTCACATAACTGAAAAACCTAGGAAAGAAACAAAAAGGAAGCATAAGAAGGAAGGGTTGTTCTTCACCATTCAAACAATATTCACAAGATTTAGTTACAGTTTTACCATAAGCGAGCGCAGCACTTTCCTCAAAATCATGGGAATAATCGTTTATTCTATGAATAACCAGTTCGGCCATTCCCCCAAGTGGTTCTTGACTTGTGAGAGACGGAAAGAACACACCGCTACCACTGGGAAAGCCTGTTAACAATTCCTAGGAAGAAAATATAGAACCTGGGTGATAAAATAAATTCTAACCTTTTTTTTTCCGGCGCGCTT
Source organism: Nanger dama (assembly GCA_917880005.1). NCBI lineage: Eukaryota > Metazoa > Chordata > Mammalia > Artiodactyla > Bovidae > Nanger > Nanger dama. The sequence goes on along the minus strand of CAKJTW010000025.1, from coordinate 17,853,750 downwards.
ACTTCAGTTTCACTTGTTCTTAGGAGCAGGCAGAGGTCTCACACCAGGCAGCTCAGTCTCGAATTCCTATTGAGAAATGGCTGACACCCCAGCTTAGGGCCACGACTGGAAGCAGCACACAATGCTCGATTCAAGATGGCAGCTGACGGGCGGCGTGCAGAGACTCCACGTGGAATCTTCATTATATGCTCTCTGGTGTGAGCTGCACAGCTGTGCCTGCCTTCCCAGGGACTCTGCCCCTCCCCTACCGACGAGATTCCTATAAAGCAGCCCCCATCTTCGGCCTGTCGGAGGAAGCCTATTCCCTAGGGTGCATGCTTGCACCTCTCCATTATCTGATGAAAGAAAAAAAAAAAAAACTTTACTTTTCATCTAAACTGAACTTAGTCTATTCTATTGGCTTCAAGGACACTGGGCAGTAGGACCTTTGTTAGGGCACAGTTGGAAAGGGTCAGTAACACAGTAGCTCTTGGATGCCATTAACAGATTAGATCCAACTGTTCTTCATCACCACCTATTTCTTGGGAACCTGGTCTGAACACATGTGATGCCAAGCATCAAGATAAGCACTCTAGGGCATGGTCATAATCTGGAATGTCATACTCCTCCACACACACATATTCACACACAGACAAGCACACCTCCTTAATACACAATCAATTCCCAGTCTTCTTGGAATGCAAGGACCACAAAATTCTATGGTTTTCTTTTTCAGATCCTAATCAGTGGAATCATTTGGAGCAAAAGGAAAGTTCGAACATCCATGCACAAGAGCCTCTCTAGGGCTTCAGGAAGAATCTTTCCTTTCTGGTTCAGACTCTAATATGAGTGCCACTTTGGCCTCATGGGAGTCTTTTCTCTTAGCACCCCAGTCTTGCAAGAGCTAATTAGAATGTCAGGTAAGGTTAGTGCTGAGATGGCTTTCAAGATCTGTGCTGAGGAAAACAGCATTCACTTTGCAAGCTTCTTGAAAATTTTATTTAGCTAGAGCCTCTTCATCCCAAGGATTTAAAGCAAGATGGAAACTGTAGTTCATGAATCAAAACAACTCTCCAGAGCTAAATGCTAGCTGTATTTGCATAACAATTTACCAGATCCAAATAGCAGGGCAAGGTTAGGTAAAATAAATTGCCAAGGTCATGGTTCTCTGAAAGTTTTATTGAAATTCAGAACTCCTGATGCCAGGTGCTTGTTCTGCCCCATGGATATCTCGCCTACTCTGCTCATAAATGATGAGTGCATGCTAAGTCGCTTCAGTTGTGTCTCTTTGCAATTCCATGGACTGTAGCCCACCAGGCTCCTCTTGTCTATGAGATTCTCCAGGAAAGAATACTGAAGTGGGTCGCTATGCCCTCCTCCAGGGCATCTCCCCACCCAGGAACTGAACCCAGGTCTCCTGCACTGCAGTAGATTCTTTACCATCTGAGCCACCGGGGAAACCCCTCATAAATGATACTGTGGCATGAAATAAAATAAATCTACTGTGTGTGTGGGAAACCAGTGCGCTACCCTTAACCTGCTCCTTCCAACTCCAGATTGGTCAGGTCATGGAGGAAAAGGTCAAATCGTAATCCACCGACCTCCTTGTATTCAATACGACACAAATGAGAGCGCTTACTAGTAGCAATAATCCGAAGGACTCTTGGTCTAAACCAGAATCTGCTGTTGAGTGTGCTTTGAAAGTATTGATATTATAAATCTCTTGGTCACATAATTGCTTCAAATTTTGTTATAATTCTGAGAACCCCAAAACATTGGGATCCTCAAAAAAAAAGTCAAACGTCCACGTGCCAAAAAGCAGAAAGTTGAGGAGATTAAACGTATATATATGTGGTTCTTGCTTTAATACCGTTAGCTAGAAAAACCTTTTAAAAGACATCGAAGAGGAGCTTCTTAAAGTCACTGCCTCTTTCAGCCTATCCCAGGGAACCACTGGATTTCAGATTCCTCAGGCGCAACTCCGAATTCAGAATTCGTTTTAGGGCGCAAGGAATATCGCCCACTGTGACTCCTGGCCTTGGAGGGGCGAGAACTTGTCAGGGGCGCGGGAAGGGCCAGCCGCGACTCGCAACAATCAGCGGGCGTTTAGCGCAGCCAAGCGACAGGCCAGCGCCTGGCTCAGCAACAGGGAGGCGCCGGCTGGGGCGGGGAGAACTTTGCGCTCCGAGCAGAACCACCCTTTGCTGGCCAGTCGCGTCGCTCCTCTGAGGAAGCCGGCGGCGGCGGCGACTGGGCGGAAAGAGGACGAAAGAAAGAAAGGGAGGAAGTAGCGAGGGAAGAAGGAAAATGAAGCCAGCTCTGGGGGAGCCCGCGAGAGGGCAGCCGACTGCGGAGCTAGGAGGATTTGGCTGCTTTCTCGCACCCCAGGTGTGAACCCCCTTCTCCTGCGCGAGGCCAAGGAAATAAGTGGGTCTTCTCTGGGCGGAAAAAGAAGGAGTCAAGAATCCAAGTGAGCTTCTTGCCTCCTTGCTCACCGTTGCCCCCTAGAAATCCCCTCGGCTTCTCAGCCCAGCCTCCCCGCGGGACCGGACGCAGTGCCCGAGCCGCCCTGCGGATGGGGCGGGCAGGGAACGGGCGCCCAAGCCGCGGGTGACCAGCGCCGCCCGCCCCGCTCCGCGCAGGGACCGGGCGGGCAGAGGATGCGAGGCGGAGGGACTTGGGAGCGGGTTCTGAGCCTGCCGAGGGCGCGCTAGCCTCCCACTTGGATGGCCCAGAGTCCGCTCCAGCTCCTGGGACCGCTTCGCCAAGCCGGAGTGAGCGGCGCGCGGGACCTGGGGGCGGAGACCTTAGGCGGCGGCTGCTGCAGCGGGGTGAGCCGGGCGCAGGAGGGGGCGCGCTTTCTCCTGCGGGTCTCAGTAATGAGGAGACTGAGTTTGTGGTGGCTGCTGAGCAGGGTCTGTCTGCTGCTGCCGCCGCCCTGCGCACTGGTGCTGGCCGGGGTGCCTGGCTCCTCCTCGCACCCGCAGCCCTGCCAGATCCTCAAGCGCATCGGACACGCGGTGAGGGTGGGCGCGGTGCACTTGCAGCCCTGGACCACGGGCCCCCGCGCGGCCAGCCGCACCCCGGACGGCAGCCGGACAGGCGCCCCGCGAGATGAACCTGAACCAGGGACTTGGCTGCCCCCGGCGCCCTCGCCAGGCGCACGCTGGTTGGGGAGCGCCCTGCATGGTCGGGGGCCGCCGGGCGCACGGAAGCCGGGGGGAGGGCACCAGGGCCGAGACCCTTTGGCCTCGGGACGCCCTCCTCTTCGCCGTGGACAACCTGAACCGAGTAGAAGGACTGCTGCCCTACAACCTGTCTTTGGAAGTAGTGATGGCCATCGAGGCGGGCCTGGGCGACCTGCCGCTCTTGCCCTTCTCCTCCCCTAGCTCGCCGTGGAGCAGTGACCCTTTCTCCTTTCTGCAGAGCGTGTGCCACACCGTGGTGGTGCAAGGGGTATCGGCGCTGCTCGCCTTCCCTCAGAGCCTGGGGGAGATGATGGAGCTCGACTTGGTCAGCTCCGTCCTGCACATTCCAGTTATCAGCATCGTGCGCTACGAGTTTCCACGGGAGAGTCAGGTGAGAGGAATCTGACGCTTGGAGTGGAGATGGACGCCACTAGGGGTTGGGACGGTAGCGGGGGGCTGGGGTGGGGGAGAATGGGTGGCGGGCGGAGAGGGAAAACCCGGGTGTAGACCTTAGGAACGTGGGGCTTTACAACTTTGATATTGTTTGAGGATCGGACCATATCCGTAGGTTATAAGTAGGATGATCTCAATAGAAGTAAAATAAAACATATTAAAACTCAGATGGAAATAAAATGAGAGGTAAAGGTAGCAAGATGGAAGGAAGAAAGTGGGAGAATAAGCGAAAAAGTCTTCACATTTTGACCACCTGGGAGAAACCTAGTGGTTACCCAATGGAAGTTGAAGTCCCAAGTTCAGGAGTGTAGAGAGCTATCGAGGTTCTAATGACTAGCGCGGGGGATGGGCATAGAAGAGCCGGGATTGCCAGAGTCTTTCAGTCCCCGGAGGAAATCTGAAAGCAACTGTCAGAAAGAGCACCTGCCCTCTCTGACTTTACTTTGGACGACGTCCCTGAGCTTTAGGCCATGGTGTAAAGAAAACACCTCCCTCTGAATTCCCGTGCATAAACATGAGATCTGCAATTAGTACAGAAGCAATAGATAGTCTGGTAATTAGTCTTGGATACCGGAAAAATGGATGGGAGGACTCATTTGGAACTGTGTCTTTGTCCCTACCCTCTCTCTATGTGATGTGGGTTCAGAAACTGGCTATATTTAGTTGTGTTCTCAGCCCATTTCTGCACCAATTGTCTAGAAATAAAGAAGACTAATGATTTCTTTTCCTATGAGTTAAATGTGTGTGTGTGGTTTCAATAGAGGAAGCTATTTGTGAACTTAACTGTTGACAATAATAAGATAAATATATTTTTAAAGGCAGGGTCCTCTTAGCAATGGGAGCTTTCTGCATTTTGTGCATTATTTTTAGTAAGATATTAAGCATTACTAAGCATTGCACAAAGTATTTATGAAACAAATAGGTAATTGTCTTTGGTCCCATTTTAAAGACTGAGAAACTGGAGGAAAGTTCAGAGGCTTGATCCACATTCGTTGGTATATTAGTAAAAGAGTCCAGACTTGGGAAAATTTCTCTATATATCATTTTCACTCTGTCACTGTAGCTGGAAAAAAATTTCTAATCTCTCTTCTTCCACTTTGATATATATACAGAGATAAGAAATAAAATGAATAAGAGCAAATACATATGAAAAGTTTGATCAAATCTATGCATAATATATGAAGAGAGTACTAAAGGTTTCTTTTTCTAGAAAAATGAATCTTAACATTTTTAATCTTAGGAAAGGTGGGTTCAGGCTGCTTTCTGCAGTTGCCCAGAAGATTCCTATTTAATGTTGAACTGTAGAGATTTGATCTGCAGAGTGCAGAAATTTAAGCTAAAATGTTTCTGTCACCTGAATCTGAATGACTATAGGCAGCAGATGGGAAGGCTTGGAAAACACAAGTGTGCAATGCTGCCAATAGCCAGAGTGTTATAAACATGAAATTGCATCCATAGGGGTGTTTATTAATATATATGCAGAATCAGACATAACAAATGCAAGAGTCAGCATAACTTGCTTCTCATCATTGCTTTCTTATTACCTAATACTTCATACATGCTAACAGTGTTGTTCACAGTCTCCAGACTCCTTTCCATTTGTAGATTGTTTGCCAGGAGTCTTAAATAGCAAGAATTTCCCCCAAAATTAGTGCTCCTTAGTTAGAAGTGAAATTGTCTCTGCTCCTTGATGAATTTTTGTGGTATGCAGCACACTTCAATAAGGAGACCAGAGAAACCATGAAGTAGCATCTAGAATCAGTAAATTTCAAAGCTTTAGGACCGTTGTAGGGCAGAGAGTCCTCCAGGGACAACCCTTGCAAGCTGACAATAAAATAAATACTGTGTCAAGCACATTTGCTTCTGTATTTCAATTCAGAAGTGTATTTAAAATCACTATTGTCATTGTAACTTTCATGGCACACATCTTAAAAAGGGGGAATGATTGTTTTTGGCTCAAATCTAGTTTGGCCAACTGAGGACATTTTCTTTCATTTATCTTTGTATTTTAACTTCAAACATATCTAACCTGTCTTACTTTTAGTATATAATTTAAATGTCTTTCTATAATGTTCTATATTAAAAATGTCCAGCTCAATGCCAAGTCACTGTAATATGTAATTTTAGGATATGACCATCATCTGCTTTTAGCAAAAATAAAAACTGATCTTTCTCTGGCTTCTCCTGAAAAGTGGAATTTTATCTAATACAATGATGGGATTTTTAAAAAAAACTTTCTAAATATAAAAGCATGCTGAAGTCATTTTACACATTAAATAAATTAGGCTTAAATTAGCCACTGTCCTTATTAGAGTCTCCTGCCCAGTAACCTAGTTTGTTGACTGTGCCAGTGCCTAAATAAAGGATTCTAGAAGAGGGTGGACTTGTCCACACAATCATACAAATCAAAATTGCTTTCAGAGCAGGAGCAGCAACATGTTTTCTCCCACTTTCTTTTGGGCTACTGATATTTTTATATGAAACCTAATTAATAAATAATGGTTTGGATCACATCCTGCCACAACTCCTGAATGGAGATACCACTGAAATGATCACCCCCTGAGAACAGTCATGTATTTCAATATACTATTCATTCAAAACATAAACACATAGGTCCATCAGCTTGAATGGAACAGACTTCCTTCAAGCATGGAAATCCGTTAAAAATAAGATTGTTAGCTATACCACTTTGGAAATCATATGTGTAATATCAGTACATAGTAAAAGCTTAATACAATATTACCCATAGGATAAGGTCAAAGCATTCTTCCATCCCCAAAATTCTGACTTTATTACACCCAAATCTCCACTTGAGACCAACCGAATTCTGTTCCTATGACCTTCAAATAATGATGCTGTACATGGATCCAGTTACATTTAAGTTACTTTAAGTTTGTTACTGTAAGTTCCTACAGTTCTTTCTTTCTCTTCACACCCCCTACTACTTTTTCTTTGGAGAGTTTTGAATAGTTTCTCCAAAGTTAACACCTCAAAATTTACTTGCTGAGGTAGTGACAGATACACATTTGTTTTTAAAATGTATCTCATGTTAATTCCATATTGGTTTCATTAGGCAGAATTAATGGAGTCATATAATTAGCTTAGATTCAAACCCATGCAATTAAAAAGAGACTACACTGCAATTTTCATCTTTTAATGAATGTACCATCCACAATGTGTATCATGAACTATATATGCCAACTAATTAACATATGTTTATTCCCATGGGAATGTAAGTGTTTGGGATGGTCCATTTTTATAATACAGGGATAAGTACTGAATTCTGTTTATTAGAATTTGACTAGCATGGTGCCACTTTTGTATGGTACAGAGGAAAAAGCAATGATATCACAACATAACTTACTTGCCTCGTGAGAGGACAAGTGAAGGACATTTCTTTTTAAAACATATGCTCTCAATTGTGGTAGTTTTCCTTGACTTTCTGCACATAGGCACTGTCCTCTCTCTTGGGGGAAACATATTCTTCTACAATTCATGATGAATGGCTGATAGTAGCACCTAATTATTGCTAACTTGAAGATAAACGATTTCAAATTAAACATCAAGTGATGCAAAACTTTTCTTAGCAGTATAGACTCCTCTTGAAAAATTAACCTAGAACTAATTTGGAGGTTTTTATTTTTAATCTGGCAATTTTATGGCACTTATTTTTCTAGATGAATAGAGCAGAAGACACTAGCAAACACTATTCATTGGGCAGTTAATCTGTCTTGCCCCCTTTCCTTTGTGACTGCCATAGAAGAGTCTATAGAGAATCTTGGGTCTTGACCTCCTTGACTGTTACAGTTTGGGGTTAACTTATGATTGAATCAACTGAAGACCAATTTTTGTGTCTAATTCCTTCCTGTTTTATCTTCTGGTGTGGCAGAAGTCACCTTGGATTTTGTGCCATTAGATTGTATTTCATGAATAGCAAGTAGCAAGTCTTAGTCACTCAGTCATGTCCTATTCTTTTCCAACTCCATGGACTGTAGCCCACCAGGCTCCTCTGTCCATGGGATTCTCCAGACAAGAATATTGGAGTGGGTAGCCATTGCCTTCTCCAGCAGATCTTTCCAATCTGGGGATCAAACCCAGGTCTTCTGCACTGCAGGCAGATTCTTTACCATCTGAGCCACCACTCATTACCAATCATTTTGGTTAAATGAGCACAATTACTGGAAGGTATATTAAGTAGTACTCAGAAGACTCAGTCTACCCCTGCCTCTTACTGGCCATGGAATTTTAGGGAAGTGCGTCTGGTCTCTGAGCATCTAGGCTTGTCGGTCAAAAGAAGGTTGACTTTACCAATCTAACAGAGTTGTTGTGTGAATGAAATAAAGTGATGCATTGTAAAAAAATTTATAGTGTTAGCTAAATAACCAGTAGAGAGATGTTAGTTTTGATCTGATAAGAATCATCCCAGTCCTAATTCACCACTAATTCTCCATTACTTGTTATTAATCAAAATAAGATTTGATTCATGGTGTAATGTGTCTTCATCTTCCACCTTACTCTATACCCACTCCCTCATTTTATTTCTCTTAAAAGTAAGTGGGTTTAGCACCCACCTCCTGCCAAACAACTGTGTTCCTGAATAGTTTACCCCCTTGCCTGGGATTAGAAGACATGCCAAAGGTACCGTTTCTATACCAATGGCAAATTTTTATAAATGCATATCATCAATGCAGTTTCTAGAACCTTAGTTATTACCATAGAAGCTTCGATAAGATGCCCAATAACATTTTTCAGAAATGTTGGCCTCTCATACATCTCCTAGAGGAGAACTTGTAGTAGATTGCTCTCGAGACTATGGCCACAGGGTCTAATCTCTCTACCCCAACTTCTCCTGCTACACCACTAAGCACACAGTTTGGCTCATCTGAAATTATTTTCCTGGGAAGTCTTTCTTGACAAAGCAGTGTGTTGCTTCATACTGGCACAAGCTCCTTATCTCATCTTGGATAGGCAACAGTTGGCAGACTAGCTGCTTTGAGTATCATTGCCCTAAGCAACACTGTGGAGCTCTCATAGCAAGGTTTTGCACACTTTAGTAGCACCACACAATGCAGAGATGACTTCTTTCTCTTTTCTCCTGCCTAGTCTAGCTGCTGCTACTCACATACACAAAAGAGCAAAGAAACGGCACAGCACTAAAAATGGGATGCAAAATCTCTAAAACTAGGCAGGAAGGAAGAAAGAACATCTCAAGCATCTGTTACATTGCTTCTTGAGTCAATGCATGAATGACAAACTAATGGAAATCTTTAAGCCACTATTTCTTTCTCAGATCTTTCCTATGGGGGATGGTGGGAAAGTATTGGAGAGAAGGTAAACAAGGAGTAAGCCAGGCCCTACCTTCCCTAAACCTATTACATCAGCTAGACTTGCAGCTCTCCAGAATATAAAAGGTTCAGACACTTTCAGGGAGACGGTGTTTCTCCCTCATTGAGGGAACAGGATGATCATACTGCCCTGGGCTGGTATTGTGTCAGTTGGAGGAAACTGACCATGAAAGGCTAGTATCTGGTTGGCCATGGATCGTCTGTCTGTAGAGATAAAACTTCAAGGATTCAAAGTGGTAAAGAATTAAGCAGGATGACTTTTCTTTTAGTGAGGGCGAATTATGCCTCATTGTTATTCATTTGAGACATAGATTTAGGAAAAAAATTCAGTCATATATATTTATATAAAATGTGTGCTTTTCAAGGCTCCTTCACAAATGTGCTCATAACATCCCTTTAACAGTCTTCTGAGGAAAATAACAATGTATAGACAACATGAAAGGATGGGAAGAGCTATACATTACAGAAAGTGAGAGGTCACCAAGAGGAAAAAATACTAAAACCTTCCTATTAATTTAGTATATTTGTCAGCCTATAATCTGAAAATCTATCACTGCTTTTGAATTATTGGCAGGAAAAAAGATAAAATAGAGTGACATCTACTTCTAGGTTTGATGGTTAAAAGCACATTTTATACTTACTATCCAATATAGTTTAATTAAATGAATCATAATATAAATTTACAATATAGTGCTATGTACCCTTTCAAGATGAAGATCAATTTATTGACACAGAATAAAAAATGTATATATTTTATGTAAAGTGTGACCTTCTATAAAGTATAAAGTCTAGAACTTTATTAAAAAGTTAAATGTGATTGTAAGTGAATGGTGGAAGTCCATATTTTCCCCTATGCATGCTTCTTTTTTCCTAAAAATAAGTATGTATTACCTGCACAATTGAAAATAAGAGAGGGACATCCCCAGTGGTCCATGCTCCCAATGCTCCCAATGCAAAAGGCATGGGTTCAATCCCTGGTCGGGGATCTAAGATCCCACATGATAGTGTGGCCAAATAAATAAATAAATTTTTGTTTAAAAGTTCTCATGCCACAACTAAAGTTCCCATGTACCACAACTGTGGCCTGGTACAAATTAATAAATATTTTTTTAAATAATAATACTAATAAGAAAAAAAGACAAGTCTTCACATTTCCTCACCACTGCTTTCAATACTTCAATATGAAAATAAAGATTTCAGTAATAAATTAATTGTATAATATGTTTAAATTTATCTTTTACATCCATATTTTCAATTTTATCCTCACAATTATTTTGAGAAATGAGCAGTACAGTTTGTTTATTTTACAAATCAGATAATAATAACATATAAATGGAAGAAATGCAAGCTAGAGGTGAAGAGAATAGGTTTTTGAGATGCACAAACCTATATTTGAATCTTAGCTCTATAGCTTTCTAGATATCGTACCTTGAGAAAAATGCCTAGTGTTTCCATGCCTCAATTTTTGATCCACAAAATATGACTGTCTCATAAAGTTACGGTGAAGATTGTATATGGTAAAGTTTGCATATCATGTATGCAAAGTTCTAAGCACACCACAGTGTATTTTTATTCTAATGATCATTCTTTTAGCACATAGTGTTGGTGTAACTTAATAGAAAACTAAAATAATCAGAATGAGAGCTTAAATATTCTAGCTTGGTCTCTCCGGAGTACTTCTAAATGCATTTTCAGTGTGCATTTGATATTTAAACTTACGAGATCTGATTCCAGTAGGCTGCTTAAGAAACAGATGCTGCTGTCTTGAAACCCCATTTCGAGTTCCAACTCACTGAGGTGCACCCTCGGGCTAGGTATGTGTAAATTTGGTCATCAATGAGGTGAATGATGACCAGTTGCATTTTTTGTATGGATTCTGAATGATTGGATCTTTGGAGCAGTTACAGAGGTGAAAAATAACCTTCTATTTATATTTGTTGATATAAGTGAGGAATTGACAGGTCTTGCCTTACCTACTACGCTAATTTATCACAGGCTCCCAGGAACTAAACTTAAGGAACAGTCGAAGCATGACACAGTTGACAGTTTTGGCTTCTTGGGGCAGAGGGGGAGAAGAGGGTTTTTAGAAAGGGAAGAGTCTCAACTTGATGTAGATTTAAGGTTCACAAATTTCCCTTTTTCATGCAGGCTTTATATCCATACTAATGGATCTAACTTGTGGTATTTATTAGATCCAAATTTAGAGACAGTAGCATTGTTACGTGGGCTTCCCAGGTGGTGCTAATAATAAAGAACCCACCTACCAACGCAGAAGACATACAGAAGATTTAATCCCTGATCAAGAAGATTCCCTGGAGGAGGGCATGTAAACCCACTCCAGAATTCTAGTCCTCAGAATCCCATGGACAGAGGAGCCTGGTGGGCTGCAGTCCATGGGGTCTCACAGAATCAGACACGACTGAGTGACTAACACACGCATACACACACAGCTCTGTTATATGCTAAGGATTACAAAAGATATCCATAAAACACACTCTGTGTTTGATTGAATCCTTACTGTATCAAAATTGTTTGATGCATTTACAGCTTTCAGGGACTTTTAAAATGTGCGTCACTTTTCTGATTATGAAAGTACTGCATATGAGCTACTGCCCCATGGGTGTCCTGACATATTCTTGAGTAACATATTTTTAATGTATTTTATTCTCTCAAGGATAATGCTTTAGAATTTTAGAAACACTTGGATACAAGTAAAGAAAGCCTTATTGTCACTCCAACTGTACATTGGAATCAAAGAAGAGAAAAAAAGAATTCACCTTTTTCAAAAAAATTTTCTGAAAAGTCAGAGTTGACATGGCTTTCAAAGCATGGACATTCTGAGTTGGTGGAATTTCTGTATTAAAGGGTGGTATTTTCCTTTATATTTGAGCCTAGCTTTGTATTTTCAAGGCTCTGCAAATGCTGAGCCTGTACAGTTCCAAACAATGGCTCTGTCTGGATCTTTCAGTAGCATTCTTAGGAATGACTTAGACATGAGTTGTTACTACTCTCCCCTCAGTTAGGGGTGGTCATTAGCTGAACTTGCAGTACCAAGGCTTTGGCTGCATAGAATCTGTTGTGGTTTTTTTTGTTTGTGTTTTTTTTTTCTATTGAAAACCTCAACTCAAAGCCTAACAAAAGCTGAATAAATACTCTCCAGGTAAAAAATAAAAATTTTTATTTCCATAAATGAAGTTGGATGCTCAGCACGCCTTTATCTAATAGAATTACTATCTGGCTCAGTTGTGAAATTCTATTTGTTCAGTCCCAGCCAGAGGTACTTAAACAGGGATTCCATTTAACAAAAAATTTGCTTCTATGTGTTGTGAATTTAATAGGTTCAGATAGAGAGCTGTTATTGTTTTGATGCTATACGAGGAATTAATTTGAGTCATGTCATACAGTGTGTTATACACAGAAGGAAATGCTTCGGTGTACACCTGAAAATGAATGGTAAATCCAAGCCTAAATTAAGCCAATGTACCTTCGCCTGGTTGGAAAGTACAGGGCGCCATCTAGTGGTCCTTAGAGTATCAGTTCAGTTCAGTTCAGTTCAGTCGCTCAGTCGTGTCTCTTTGCGACCCCATGAACTGCAGCACGCCAGGCCTCCCTGTCAAGACTCCAACCTCTCAAGGCAAGAAAAGGACTCCAAGAAGTTTTTAGTCCTTTTCCTGGTCTTTTGACCATGGGACATATAGGTTAGTCCATCTAAGAAAGATCTTTTGCCTTCTAAGAATTCCCAACAATCTCTGTTCTGCCACCAAAATTGCAGTCATATGCGAAGAGTCGGACTCGACTGAGCGACTGGACTGAACTGAACTGAACTGACCTTAAAGTATACACACCTCACAGTGTGTATCTAGAGGAGGTGGGAGGAAAATGTGAATAACTTTAGAAATGTAGGATGGTTAATTATTTTTAGTAGCTGTATTTACCATCATTTTGTTTTATAAAGCAGCTTGAAAAGCCGTTTTATTGTGTTAAGCATATCATTTGTTCCTTTATTCTGATTATAAAAAAAATTATGTTATTTGTGGATAATTCTGAAAGTTAATAAAATGCCAAAGAATAAAATAAAAATTGCTCATAATCCCACAGCCCAGAATTCTAGACATATGTATGTGTTATAAAATTGGAATCGTGTCATTTTATGAAATTGTTTAACATATATTATAAATATCATTAATGGTTTTTCTATTTTTTAATGGCTTGATAGTTTGCCTTTGAATGGGCTGTTTCCTGGTTTGTTCACCCAGCCCCTGTTATCTGGACTAAGTTTTTCCCATGAAAGGATGAATGACCACTGTTGATGGGACTTCACGGTCATCCTCCTCAACATTCTCACAGGTCTGGCGCTGTGGATCGCCCTCTGCTTGAGTTCTGTGACAGCATCATAGCTCTATTTCATTTTTTTTTTTTTAGTCCCTTCATCGCCTTTCAGTGATTGTGCTTCTTGTATTTGACCCCTTGTAGTAATAACCATAGTACTGTGCTGTCCGATTTTTAAAAATTTTTTAATTGGTGGAAAATTGCTTTACAATTTTGTGTTGCTTTCTGCTGTACAACGATGAGAGTCAGTCATAATTATATACCTATCCCTTCCCTCCTGAGCCTCCTTCTCCTTCCCCTGCCATCCCGCCCCTCTAGGTCATCAGAGAGTGCCAGGCTGGGCTCCCTGTGTTATTTAGCAACTTCCCACTAACCATCTGTTTTACATGATACTGTATATACGTCAGCTACTTTCTCAATTTGTCTCACTCTCACCTTCCCATGCTGTGTCCACAAGTCCATCTCTACTAGTTTCATTAGCACCATTTTTCTAGATTCCATATATATGCGTTAATATACGATACTTTTCTCTTTCTGACTTATTTCACTTTGCGTAAGAGACTCTAAGTTCATCCACTTCACTACAACTGACTTAAATCTCTTTCTTTTTATGGCCAAGTAATAGTCCATTGTATGTATGTACCACAACTTCTTTATCCATTCATCTGTTGCTGGACATCTAGGTTACTTCCATGTCCTGTCTATTATAAATACTGATGCAGTGATCATTGGGGTACATGTGTCTTTTAGAGTTGTGGTTTTCTCAGGGTATATGCCCAGTAGTGGAATTGCTGGGTCATATGGTAGATTTATTCCTAGTTTAAGGAATCTCCATACTTTTTCCATAATGGCTGTATCAGTTTATATTCTTATCAACAGTGCAGGAGGATTCCCTTTTCTCCACATCCTCTCAAGCATTTATTGTTTGTAGATATTTTGATGACGGCCATTCTGACTGGTGTGAGGTAATACCTCACTGTAGTTTTGAATTGCGTTTCTCCAATAATGAGCAATGTTGAGCATCTTTTCATGGGTTTATTGGTGATCTGTATGTCTTCTCTGGAGAAATGTCCGTTTAGATCTGCCCATTTTTTGATTAGATTGTTTGTTTTTCTGGTATGAACTGCTTCTGTATTTTGGAGATTAACCCTTTGTCAGTTGCTTTGTTTGTAATTATTTTCTCCTGAAGGTTGTCTTTTCAACTTGTTTATAGTTTCCTTTGCTATGCAAAAGCTTTTAAGTTAATAGGTCTCATTTGTGTATTTTTGTATTTATTTCAATTAATCTAGGAGGTGGGTCAGAGAGGATCTTACTATGATTTAAGTCAAAGAGAGTAACTGCCTGTGTTTTCCTCTAAGAGCTTTGTAGTTTCTGACCTTATATTTAAGTCTGTAATCCATTTTGAGTTTATTTTTGTGTATTCTGTTAGGAAGTGTTCTAATTTCATTCTTTTATATGTATCTGTCCAGTTTTCCCAACACCTCTTACTGAAGAGGCTGTCTTTTCTGCATTGTATTATCCTTGCCTCCTCTGACAAAGATAAGGTGCTCATATGTATGTGGGTTTATCTCTGGACTTTCTATTTTGTTCCATTGATCTATATTTCTATTTTTATTGTGCTGTCCAACTGATAGCTACTAACCCTATATTCTTTTAAGTTTAGTGAAAATAATACAGAATTTTAAAAGTCAGTTTCTCAGGCACTCTAAACCCATTTCAAGTGCTCAGTGGCCACATGTGTGTAATGGCTCCTGTATTTGGCAGCACAGATATACAACATTTTCCATCTTCACACAAGTTCTGTTGGACAAGTTCTGTTGGATATTTCTACTGCTCTCTAGGGCTTGGAGTTTTAAGCAACAGAAAACTCACTCCAAGGGGTTGAAAATGATGGGTTTATGCTGAACAACTACTGGAAGATGACAAGGAAAAGAACTGCTTGAGGGAGAGCTGGGCTGCGTCACTGAGAAGGTGCTGGGCAGCTACTCTCTTTTTCACTTTCTCTAGGGCCCAGAAGCTCTTCTCGGGCTCTCACTTCACATCTGCCCATCCTCCTCTCTGGAGAGCGGTGTCTTCCTCTGCCCTGCTGTAACTTCTGCCTGAACATGGTTCTGGTTTCCCATGACAGGACTTAGCCTGAACTCTCTGTGACTTTATCACTCTGATCAAATCATCTGACTGTGTTCCTTATACCCCCCCTAGCCCACATTCTCCAGATGTCTAGTGGTCTCAGCCCACATAGAATGGTTTCCCCTCCAGCCTTCCTTACTCCAAAGAGCAGTGACCAGCCTCCCAAGTGAAGTTCTCAACACAACCTTAGAATACAGCAGGAAATAGAATAGCAAAGCCACTGTTTCAAAAGAACTTATATTCTAGTGAGGGGGCAGACAATAAGACATAAATATATAATATAGTATTATTAAGTAAAGGCAAGTACAAGGAAGAAAAATAACTCAGGGTAAAAGACTAGAGAATGACGATGGTTAGTCACAAAGGCTTGGCTGAAGAGGTAACGTTGTACCACTGATAGAAGTAAAGAGTCAGCCATGGAAATTTCTGAGGGGAAGGCATTACAAGAAAAGACAGCAAAAGTGCAAAGGCCTTGAGGTAGGAATGAGCATAGCAATAATTATTTGCTGAATAAATGGATCATCCTTATTACCATCTATAACACTATTTGCTAACAAGTTCACAGTTTCAAAGAAGAAAGTGTAAACAGTGAGGCAATAACCAGGTTTACATTCTCAAGATTTAGACTCCTGAATTTTTCTTTTTGCACCAAGAATTTCTAACTGGAATTTCCAGTTATCTCTCTCTTTATATTCCTACCTTAAACTCAAAATATGTAAAGATATCCTCAGATGGTACTTTCTCTCATCTATAACAATATTTTTCATAACGTCTTTAGCTTCTCCCTTTTCTTGGCATCTCATTCTGTTGCCTTCCTCAGTATACTTTGCATGTCCTTACCTTTATTCTTCCTTCTGATTTTCACAAGATACAAGCTGCTCCTGCCAATACTCTTGAATAGCCCCCTAATATCTACTTCCTTTCCTCCAAACCATTCTGTACACTGCTTCTAGATAAATCTTCTTAAAGCAAAGCAACTTTCATTCATTTATTCATTCTTTCATTCATTCAGAAAACATAAGGTACACTGCACTGAGTCTAATGCCTCTCCACTGCTCAAAAGACACTTCATTATGGCAATAGTATAATTCTTTTTCACTCCTCAACTCTCCTAAAGGATGAAACTCACACCTTAATAACAATTATTACAGGACTGATTCACAAAATTGGAGCAGGATCTACCAGCCTTAAAGGAATATATCAGATTCTCTAGTTTTTGTGGATATTGTTCAAAAAGCATTCCATCCCCTACCCCCAAGATTCTGACAGGCCTTCCCTAAAACCAGAAAAACACAGATCAATTACCGTCAGCAATCGTACAAAACCTGGTCCTCAAGGGCTTCCACAAGCAGGTGAAGATAATTCTTTCCGGTCTGTGACATTCTGTTGAGATACACATGCCCAGAAAATATAAGATCTCTAGGAATTAAAATGTGATATTTTTTAATAAATGTAAATCATCATATTAAAAAGCACTTTTCTATTATATATCTATATAGAAAGACAGATATACACCAAGTTGTCGTGATTTGCAGATGAGTTAATCTCCAATTCAGAACTGATTTTTCCATTGAAGCAATGTTATCTGTGGCTGTTAAGACCTCAAGCCAGACCACTAAACCCTGTTTGATCATAATAGAGCAGAATTCTGATTTTGGTAGTTCTGTAGGCACCAAACACTTATCTGTAACAGGCTCTTTTGTTTGAGATGAAGGGGATGTGGAGTGAGGGGATTCTGGAGTGCTCCAGAAGCATCTGAAAACGGCTTTGGTAACTTCCCTGAACCTCAGTTTTCTTCCATTATAAATTATCAATAGTACTCATTAAACAGGTATTTATGGAGGGCCTCCCATGCTGTTTTAAAGAATTGATAGGGGTTTCAGTGAGTTAATATACATAAAAATACTTTGTACACTCAAATTTTAAAAACAGATGAGAAGCATTTTTATTGAAACATTTTTTTCTTTGAGAAAATGATTCTAATCCAGTTTGAAAAAGCCAGGACACATCTTTTCAGGTACTCTTGGCAGCAGGAACAGCCCACGCATGTTCTATCACCCAGCATTGAACTAGCCTGGTCGTTTGTGCATGCTAACTCACCTGTAGCAACTGACACTTTGCAACCCCATGGATTGGAGCCTGTGAGGCTCCTCTATTTGGTTTCTCAAGGCAAGAATACTGGAGTGGGTTGCCATACTCTCCTCCAGGGGATCTTCCCAGTGTGGTCGTATTGTGACTCCTAAATGGTCAGCAGCAGCTGGAGAGGGAGGAAAGAGGAGGGTTTCCTATCTTCCAAACAGGGACTAAAAACATCCTAACTGCTTGCATAGTTCTGCTGCCTATCTTAGACTTGAGGGGGAAGGAGAGATTTTGAAGACCTAACAGGATAGGAGACCCCACCCAGGACACAGATTAGAATGAGACACTTTGGAAATAAAATATTAAAGCTAAAATTGCCTGTTTATATTCGTAAAAATCCCTTAGTTAAAAGTTTTGAGATCGCATCTGTTTCCCAATAATACTCCATCATGGGTTAGAAAACTGGAAGATAATTAAATCTCATTCTGACCTTCATTTCAAGTCTGCCTTTAACACTTGCTGGGCAGCAGCCACTTGAAGATCTTCATCAAGAAATAGCTACAGCTCAGGCCAGGAAATGCTTAGGATCCCCCTCCTGTGATGATGTAACCCTAGGAAAGATCAGGAATAAACCAACAGGCTAACCTTGGCCTATACCACCTGTGCCTAGAGTAGTTCTGTGAGCCCCATTCTTGACTTCTCTGCCTCCATTCTTAGCTTCTCCATTATATTCTCCAAGGTGCTGTCAGAAGAGAGGTGGTTCACTCGCTGCTGGAACCCTTTCCGAACTCCCCAAAATATCATTATTTCCAAACTTTATGGATTCATGTACTGCCCTCATAGTCTCTGCTATATCTGTGATCACCTATTGCTGTTTTGAAAATTAACTGTTTTCTTTAAATTTATATTTAAAGATCTTTTATCAAGACACTAGTGAAAAACCAGTATCCCTTGCCATAAAGAGAAGTTAATTGTAAAAATAAGTATACAATGAAAACAAAGCAATTCCAACCAGGTAGAATTGCCTGAGCCTTTTGTAAAAGGGAAATTTTCCAGGTGTTAGAGAAGTGTTAAAACACATACTGAAGCCAAACCGAGGCTTTCTCCTTGATTTAGCAGAAGGATTAAACATTTAATTGCAAAGGGATTAACTTTCTCACTATGTGATTCAGAGTTTTTAATGTCGAGCCCCCAAGCAACCTAAAATCCTCTCAGTAACCACCCACACAGCCAAGCTCTAACCTATAGGATGAATTCTAAGCAGCTTTCATGTGACATTCAAGACCTGTCATCATCCAAGCCTGGCTTATTCTCATTTCTTCTAGATACTAAGCACCCCCTACCCCAAGCACTCTGCACAGTGCTGTTCCAAACCTTGTCATATACTGCTCCCACTGCTTGGAATCCTTTTCCTATTTAGCCTTCAAAAGTGAGTGTTAGTTGCTCAGTCATGTTTGACTCTTTGCAACTCCGTGGACTGACTGTGGCCCTCCAGGTTCCTCTGTCCATAGAATTCTCCAGGCAAGAATACTGGAGTGGGTAGCCATTCCCTTCTGCAAGGGGTCGTCTGCATTGCAGGCAGATTCTTTACCATCTGAGACACCAGGGAAGCCCATTTAGCCTTCAAAACTTTGCTTAAATATCACCTGTGCACTGTCCTCTCCTACTGCAGTTTGTTACTTTCACTTTTACGTCACTTTTCTACCTTTTACATTCTTCTTTTCTAGATCTGTTGAATAGCTTAATAATTATTTGTTGATATATGTGTCTCTCTCCTCCACTAAATTGAACCCTAAACTCCTAGCACAGTGAGTGGCTCATAATAGATGCTCAGTGACTGTTGATCAAGCTGAATCAATGGTCCATTTCCATCCTTTCCAGTGTAACACAACTAAGTAACACTGGTGGAAAATTCCCCACCTGTCAAAGTGTGGGTGATGTGAACTAAGAAGTGTCCCACTTTGTGAAAAAGAATTCTCATTCACTAAGTAGATAGAGTTCATGACCACCTAGAATTTACTATGTTATGTAGAACAAAGCTGGAAGAGTAAGACCTTGAGGGAAATTGATTTCATAAGAAATAGAAAAAGTATTTCTTCACCCTATTAAACTTTTCATGTCCTTCATTTTCCCCAAATAGATTTCAAGTTTTCTGGAGACCACAGAGGACAGAAAAGTGATGTTGTTCTTGTGGCTTTGGGTCACTGCTTCTCAAATTCTCACCCCTGTTCCCCAGCCAGTGTCTCTATATTGTGTAGCCAAGATTTCTGACTTACCTGTAAAATTAGAAAAATTCAGAGTTAATGAAAAATAAAGCTACTTGAAATAATCATTAGTGAAAAAGAGAGAAAGCCTGGAATTGTATTTTATTCTGTTATCTCTTATCAAGCAAAATATCAGGGAATCAGACAAAAGTTCAGATCTGGCTAAGATCACTGCAGATGGTGATTGCAGCCATGAAGTTAAAAGACACTTGCTCCTTGGAAGGAAACCTATGAAAACCTAGACAGCATATTGAAAAGCAGAGACATAGCTTTGCTGAAAAATGTCCACATAGTCAAAGCTATAGTTTGTCCAGTAGTCATGTATAGATGTGAGAGTTGGACCATAAAGAAGGCTGAGCGCCAAAGAACTGATGCTTTTAAATTGTGAGGCTGGAGAAGACTCTTCAGAGTCCCTTGGACTACAAGAAGATCAAACCAGTCAGTACTAAAGGAAATCAAACCCTGAATATTTACTGGAAGGACTGATGCTGAAGCTGAAACTCTAATACTTTGGCCACCTGATTCTAACAGCCGACTCATTGGAAAAGACCCTGATGCTGGGAAAGATTGAAGGCAAAAGGAAGAAGGGATGACAGAGGATGAGATGGTGGGCTGGCACCACCACCATCTCAATGGACATGAATCTAAGCAAACTCCAGGAGATAGTGAAGGACAGGGAAGCCTGGCATGCTGCAGCCCATGGGGTCACAAAGAGTCAGACAGGACTTAGTGACTGAACAACAAAATTCCTAGCTTCCCTTTTGTACTCACTGTTTTTTCTGTCATTAACTGTAATTCCCTAGACTTTCAGCCCCCAGAGTGGTGGCTACCTGTGTGTCAGCAACACCCAGATAGCTTTTCAAAATAAAGATTCTCAGACTTATCAAATCAGAATCCCTGGATTTGGAGCATACAAATCTATCCAAAAACCAAACAACTTCACAGGAGATTGTGTCCACAGGTGATTCTGAGTATCATATTTGGGAACCACTTATCCTAAGAGTCTTCCCTAATGTGATTTTCAAACCTTGACTGGGTGCAACTGAAACAAAATCACATATAGGTAGTAGTTTTAAAGTCTAGATTCTAGACTCATCAGATTCCACTAAATTGTGCGTTGTAACCTGATACCAGCTTTTTTTTTTTTTTTTTTTTTGAAGACTCTCCCCCAGGTGAGTTTTATGTGTGCACAGCAGTTAGAGACTCGGTGACCTGGGGCAAGGTATCAAATTCAGATGCCATATAGGAGCCAGGACATTAACAGAAATGTGAAAAAACAGTCTCAAATAATACGGTGCACGTGTGCTAAGTCACTTGTTGTGTCTGACTCTATGGGACCCTATGAATGGCAGTCCACTAGGCTCCTCTGTCCATGAGAGTGGGTGGTCATGCCCTCCTCCAGGGGATCTTCTCAACCCAGGGATTGAACCTAATCTCTTATGTCACCTACTTTGGCAGGCGGGTTCTTTACCACTAGCACCAGCTAAGAAGCCCCCAAATAATATGATCGGGAGTGGTAAAAATTGTAGATAACTGAATAGAGCCTAACCTTTCTGAGGGAGGTAGTCAGCCGCCACTCACCTCCAACAAGCTGTTACTCATGGGATGTTACCAAATATTCTGTATTTTCAAAGGAAGCCAGACTGTGGATTTTTTTTAATGTAAAATTGTCCTTGTGTGTGTTTTAGCTGCTCAGTCATGTCCAACTCTTTGCAACTCAGTAGATTATAGCCAGCCAGGCTCCTCTGTCCATAGAATTCTCCAGGCAAGAATACTGGAGTAGGTTGCCATTCCCTTCTCCAGGGATCTTGCTGACCCAGGGATTGAACCCAAGTCTCCTGCATTGCCTGCAGATTCTTTACCGTCTGAGCCACCAGGGAAGCCCAAAATTGTCCTTAAATGTTGATAACTAATTCATTTTTGTTTAACTTTACTGAAGTATGATTGATATAACACTGTAAGATAGTTTAAGCACAGAATGTGATGATTTGATATACATCTATATATCAAGTGAATTAAGTAACTGATTTTTTTTAAGAAATCAACTTTTTTAAAAAATAACAATAATCTGCAGGCTTGCTAGAGCTTCAAGATCATCATTCTAGATTAAAAATGTTAATACATTTGAGTAGGCAAGTATTAAGTAGAAATGCCTCAATGACTGGATCAGCAAGAGGAAGTGACATAGGCCTGTAACCATAGCAGGTCCAGCAGCTTAAAGGTGCAGTTTGGAAAAACTAGTACGTGCCTATTATACAGAAGAGGTGGCCACCTTCATCTGAAGCAAGAGAACGAGAGGGAAAATAGGTATTAAAAGATAATGAATGTAATCCATTCCAGGTGTACCCATAAATGAATCTTAGAAACCTTACTCATAAAATAGAGATAATGAGATGATAATAACTACTCCTAGTGTTAGAGGTACTGATTAAGTAGAATAATTGCTCACAAATAGATTAGCAATATCATATGACATATAGTAGGTACTCATTTTTTTTTAATATTCTAGTTTCATTGTTTTCAATCTTCCTAAGCCTCTGTTCCCTTACATTAAAATTTAACAGGCACTATAGAAAAGCAAGGTTATGGCAAAACTCTGACAACTCCCTTGATTTTTTTTTTTTTTTAAGAAAACTGAAAACTTTTCTATAACGAGACAATTAATGAGATAGTGATAACAAAGTGATTGAAGTACCTTATAAGAGGGACTCGTAAGAAATGTCATTTCAAAGTACAAAAATGTCCTTGTATTTCATCACTGGCATTCTTTCCTCTACTGTGGGTTCAGTGATTCTAAATACTGTGAAAAGAAAGCTGTTAAGCAAATGGTCTGCAGAGTTCTTATAGATGATTCCCCAAAACCTCATAGAATTCTGGGCCAGAGTGATCTAGGAAGGTTGCTTTTACTTAATTTTATTATGTATACATACTTACTTGTATTTAGGTAGTATTTCTATAAATACACATATATTTACATAATAAATGTATATAATATGTACATATTACTTAGGTAGTTATATAACCATATATATATTCATACATACATATACATTTGTACACACATATGTCCACATTTATTTACTTTATTAACTGAAGTTTGTTATTCATTGACTTTTATCATGTTTGTATGAGAAACAATGCAATGGTAATATTGGACACTGTATTTAGAGCTTAGAAAAGAAATAATCTCACCATTTTAACATACTTTTCCTTTCAGTATTTGTCCTCTTGTATACATGTTTCTGTCTCTCTAAAGTTAGTGTTTTCTGTTTTACTTGCTATTATAATCCAAGGATCTATTAAAGTGCTTTGCACATAGTAGTCACTCAGATATTTTTTTAAGGGATCAACAGATGAATTTCTGAAATTGTAAACATACAGTGTTGTATTCTGCTTTGCTCACTTGCATCATGTCATAAATCTTTTACAAGTCACCACAGACTTCAAACAACTCATATTTCTCTGTTTTATTTACCTCTAATTATATAATAAGAAAATATGAGTGTAGAAGAAAGGTCTTAATTTCACTATCAGAAACAATCATTCTTGCTAGTTATCTCAAGTATCTTGAGGTATTTCTCCTAGTGTTTGTTATATAGAATTTTTAATGTGGAGAATTTCTATTCAGATTCTTTTATGTGACGGAGAAGGCAGTGGCACCCCCACTCAAGTACTGTTGCCTGGAAAATCCCATGGGCGGAGGAGCCTGGAAGGCTGCAGACCATGGGGTCGCTAGGAGTCGGACACGACTGAGCAACTTCACTTTTACTTTTTACTTTCATGCATTGGAGAAGGAAATGGCAACGCACTCCAGTGTTCTTGCCTGGAGAAGCCCAGGGACAGGGGAGCCTGGTGAGCTGCATCTCTGGGGTCGCACAGAGTTGGACACGACTGAGGCGACTTAGCAGCAGCAGCATTTTATGTGATATTGCTAGTGTTTTCCAAGTCACGGGAAACTCACTGTCATCGTTATTTTATTGGCTGCGTATTATCCCAAGCCTAGAATGTTGGATATGCCTAGAACGTTGACATTTAAGTTTTTCTTACAACTTTTGTCAAAAACCCCGACAATTATTGCGGAATAAAATGCTCTGCAATGAAAATCTTTGTTCACAGAATCTTTGTCCATTTTTTAAATTATTGACAGCATAGATTCTTGGAAAGGGAAAATAAGTGCTAGTTAGTTGTAGTCTTTCCAGGGATCTTTTTCACATGGGGTATATGAATGGCATATTTTTATTTTCTACAACCTTATATATGCTAGTTTGGCTTTGTTTATTTTTTTAACAGATAAAAGACAACTGACAAGGCATAAAATTATTTCCCAAACAAATTCAGTTAGGTATCACTCTATTGTCTTTGAGCATCTAACACAGCAGTAGTGAGAAATCTATTTCTCCCTTTTTTTCTTTCCTTTCTTCCTGAATGTTTGACAGTTTCATTAACACATTTTTGCAGATACGTCTAGGCACAGTTTGCTTTTTATTGATTTTGTGAAGAATGAAGTTGGTCCATAAAATAAAATTCAAAAACCCAAAACAAAAATTTTTATGCAGATATGTCTTTGAATAATCCTTCTGTTCCTGTGTACATGTTCCTATTCTATACATGTTCTGTTCCTATTCCTAAGGCTTCTTCTGTCTTAGGTACACCATATTTCTGAGGTTTGTTGCTCATAGAGAGGTGACCAAATAGGTTATATTCAAACCAGGACAGTTTTAAAAATGAAAAAGGAGGGAATGGTTAATAATGACATAGGACAATCGGCATAAACAGGAACTGAATGAGTACAAACTGAGACGCACAGTCCTTCCCCATCCTTTTCCATTACTTACAGCTCTTGTAATAATGGAAAAGGATTCCATTTGTTCTGTATCCTGAAAGTTTTTCTAAATTTTGTCTTCCGTGTCAGTAATTCAAGGAACCCCCAGGTGGCACAGTGGTAAAGATCTGCCTGCCTGTGCAGAAGACACAAGAGATGTGGGTTTGATCCCTGGGTTGGGAAGATCCCTGGAGTAGGAGACGGCAACCTACTCCAGTATTCCTGCCTGAAGAATCCCTTGGACAGAGGAGCCTGGCAGGCTACAGTCCATACGGTCGCAGAGTTGGACACAAGTGAGCAAATGAACAGACACATCAGTAATTTGAAGCTTTGAAATAGCTCTCATGCCTTTTAGGTTTCCAAAACATATTTAAAATCTATTGTTGGATTTTTAATTCCCTGTTTCTTTCCATTTACACTATTCTTTTTCATCCCATTTATTGTTAATCTCAGTATTACTCCTCTTATGAATTACTCATTTTTCATAAAGTCATGTTACCCTTCTTAATGTTTAAATGTCAGGGTTTTGTGGGTTTTCTTCCTTTTATAATTTTACTTTTGGCTTCTAAAACAAAATATTTTCAAAATATGTCTTTTCTTTGTTCTGCAGCATCTCTATAGGGCCCTTGTTTTATTGGGTGGGAGGAGGTATTGTTATTCTAGAACAATAGGAAATCGATCTGTCTGCCAACAAAGACTACTGGTTGCCTTACTTTGAATTCACTTTTATTCTGACTGAATCCTTTTCTAATAAATAAAGCTAGACAGGAAGTTGCTGTGCCCCCTTGCCTAAACCAAAGCTCAGTCTTTTAACAATCACCAAGCGTGTGGTGTGACTCTGCTGAACCAAGCTGGAATCTGCTTCTCTGAATTAGCCAGTGTGCTGAGTCACTTTCTGATCATATGAACCAGTGACTCTTAATTAGTTCCTCAACCTAGGCAACCTTTTCAAAATACATCAGAATTTCAAAATACATACGTGGCTCCATTCTAGACCTCTTGGCTCAAAATCTTGAGATATAGACTTGTGTGTAAAAAATTTCCCAGGTGTTTCTAATGTGTCCTCTTGGTTGAGAATCATTGATCTGAACCGATGAAGTACATAAAAAAATAAATGAATAAATAAAACTATAGCAGTAGGTTTTGCATGTCTGCTAGAGTACTGATCCTGCTAAGTTCTATGGTACTTTGCTTGTGGGAATTAAACTTCTCCCATATTCCTCTTGGAGATGCAATATCTCTTTTATTAAATTTAGGAATTAAAAATACTAATCCAAGGAGGGATGTAACTGAATGTCATTCGGACTACCTCAAAAGCAGAACTCATGCAATGGAGAGGCCCTGGTGACTCTTCTAATGGAACTAAGTAATAAAAATAAAGAGATGATAATCATTATAGGAGTTAAAAGCCAGAGGACCCAAATTGCCTGAGTTTTAATCCTATCCCTGCCATTGACTAGTGAAAGGTAACTAGGTAAATCACTTAACCTCTCTATGCCTTAATTTCTTCATTTATAAGATAGAGATAATAAGATCTATCTCACTGAGTTTTAAGGAACATTAAATGAAATAATTTATTACAAGTATTAAGAAATGTATATATTAAGTATTCAAGAAATGTTAGCTATTATTATTTTCAGATACAATAGTAATTTCATATTCTTTTCTTCTGGTTCCCCTAGTTTACAGTTTGTGCAACATCTTTCCATTCTAGCAATAAGTTGATTGTTAATAAAAGTTTTCAAAGTTGTGATCTTTCATATTTTTATGCCTTATTTAATATTTTAATAGGAAGTTGAGAAATGTTACATTAGACTATTTCCTGAATTTTATTGGAATTTTATGGATAAGTTCTAGAATGGTGATCCATTACTGTAGTTTTGGTTTGAACAAGCAATCAATCATTTCATTTCTATCCATGCCTTCATGCTGTTTCCTTCTGGCTGCCTTGTCTGCGTTATAACTTCCACCTAGTTCTGTTATTCTGGAGCAGTAACTTTATTGTAAACATGTCAATACTGGATAAGCTGGTGAAAATCAGAAAGCTGTTTTATATGGTTCAAAAGGCCCCTGTCTCAAAACCAAGATCTTTCTAAACAGTCCAAATGATTAAATAAGCCATCAGATATTAAGTGTATCAGTGAGGGCTACTCAAGAAATAGAAACCATACCACTTATTTGAAGAGAGGAAATTTGCTATAATGAATAATCAACTAGGTACAGAGTTGTCAGTCTGGTGACTAGAAGGATAATGAGAGGACTCTATGGTGTGAAGATAGTGAATCTTTAAAGGAACTACTATCCCTGGAGCTGAGGAAACAATAGGAAGAGGCTAGACATACCAACTGGAGAAGGCGATGGCACCCCACACCAGTACTCTTGCCTGGAAAATCCCATGGATGGAGGAGCCTGGTAGGCTGCAGTCCATGGGGTCGCTGAGGGTCAGAAACAACTGAGCGACTTCACTTTCACTTTTCACTTTCATGCGTTGGAGAAGGAAATGGCAACCCACTCCAGTGTTCTTGACTGGAGAATCCCAGGGATGGGGGAGCCTGGTGGGCTGCTGTCTATGGGGTTGCACAGAGTCGGACACGACTGAAGTGACTTAGCAGCAGATATACCAACACTTTGAAGTTTAGAGGGAGAGCACTATGAAGCTAAAACTCGGACATCTAAGAAGAAAAGTGCTGCCTAGTTGGTGAGTCTGAGCTCAAAGGAAGGCCCATCAGAGCTCAGATACAGACCTTTAAATGCCTGGTTGATGCTGACATCATAAGTGTGCAGGATAATGTGCAACTGTTGTGAAAACTACACCAGATTTAGGTTCTACCCTGGAAAGAAACTGTTGAAAGAATGAAGCAATGCTTAATGAAACCTGTAACAGGCAGAAAACACAGGAAGAAGCAACTCCCTTCATTTCCTCTAGCCCTCCAATCTCCCTCTAGTAGCCTCTATTGCAGAGCCTACCCTACGTGGAGCCCCTAGCACAGCAGAAATGTGATTTGTAGTGCACAAGCTCCAGCATCCCAAGGCAGAGAAGAGGAAGGTGGATTTGGAGCTAAGAGACAATAGACAATGAGTCACTCAAATTTCAAAGTAGTAGTAATGGTTAGTAGCATTCAATGCACCATTACTATGTACTGGGCATCATGCATTATCATATTTAATTCTCACCAAATCTTCTCAAATACATAATGTTTTTCTCCTTATATTATTGGCAAAGAGATTATAGGCTACTTACTTAAGGTCACTTACTTAAGGACTTTACTTGCTTATGGTCATCCATTTAATAAGAGACAGTCAGGAATCATATTCATTCTTGGCTCCAAAATCTCTACACTGCTCTGCCTAGGCCTATAGTGGACGCCATTGCTGCTATGATTTCTTTTGACTCTGAGATGTGTTTGTGAATAATTACTCTCCTTGCTCAACATTGTTTGATATTTTTATTCTCAATAAAATTATTATTTTACATTTATCATAATATGTTAGGCATGTGTAAGTGCTGAGAGCTGTGGAGACAGCAATTTTCCAATTCATTTGAACTAAACAGATAGTTGAAGCAGACAATACGAAGTTTAAGGAAACAATACATTAATGTGAATTATTTGTCTTGGCCATCTACTCTGTCTTTCAGATTGCCTGGAACAAAACCTTGATGCCAGTTGACTTCATGCCACATAACGTCACTGTAATTGTTTGGCAAAATTCCTCCCTTTGATACCTCATCCCCAGAGGTTGACTCTCTTTAGTAGCCTCTACATTAGGAAAGCAACTTGATTAAACTGACTATACAATTTTGCCATAAATAGAAATCTCTGAGTTACAATATGGATTTATGGAGCAAGGTAAACAGTGGAAGGGCTTCCCAGGTGCCACAGTGGTAAAGAATCGACCTGCCAATGCAGGAGACACAGGAGACATGGGTTCAATCCTCAGGTCGGGAAGATCCTCTGGAGTAGGAAATGGCAATTCACCCCAGTATTTTTCTCTGAAAAATTCTATGGACAGAGGAGTCTGGGGTCACAAAGGGTCAGACACAACTGAGTGAATGAGCATGTACACACGTAGAGAGTGGAAAGTATCAGCCTATTGCAGATCTCTAGACTAATAGATACTTCTTTTTGTGTAATAAATTATTACTGTTGAGAATAGACTTGGGACATCACTCATCCACCAATACTTAATATATCCACTGATATCTGCAAAAGGTTACAAATATTTGCATATATTTTGGCATTCTCCATACAACAGTAAATGAATTTTTGTCTTAATTTGTATTTATACTTGATGCTCAAAAAAATAAGAATTCTCTGACATAGACAATTTGATTCAGTACAAAATCACTTTTATCTGTCATTTGAGAATTTTTATAGTTGAGATTTAGAACCTTAATTATCTTATCTCTCTAGTTTCCACTCACACACCCCTACTCTGCCCAGACTCTCAATTGTCACTTACTTATAAATAATTCTCAACTGTTACTTTAGCTCCTTCTTCCAGCCTTCCAAATTAGAGGTTTACTCAGGAATTCTCTAAAACAAAAGATTTCCATGAAAAAAGAATTTAGAAGCAGTATAGTAAATAAAAGAAGCAGGTTATACTATGTGTTTGCCATATCCAAACAACATTTTTTGAAAGGCCTTTTACACCATCATATTAATAGATCATAAAAATACCATAACTACATTCTTCAACAGACTTTTATAACTGAACAAGGAATAGGTACAGTGTGAACTTATGAGAGCGTGTCTCATTCCCTTTAGGTCTTGGGTTTCAAGGCATGAGCTTTTGTTTATATCTGTATAATAAAAACAGTCACTCTCATTTGATGAGGATTTTACAATTCACAAAATAATTTTACTTCACATAACCTCACATAACACCCTACAGTTCTAAGTGGAAGGTATTAATCCATCAAACTTCAAATGCATTTGTAAAGAAACTGAAGCTTAGGTGGACTATTTTGCCAAGCAAATATTAAAATGAATTTTTCTGATCTTAAGTTCAGTTCTCATTTTCTAGATCTCTACAGATTCAGAGATTCTTCTGAGAGCTTAGATAATATATGAGCTACTCTGGCACCAACTTTACAATCCAAGGGTCTTGGCTCCTCTCTTGAGACTTTAATCACCAGTTTCTGCTGCCTCAAGAAACTGAGGCTATTCTACAAAAGATCCCATAAGCAGAGCTGTACTCTATTTCAATAAATGCCATATTATTTAAAACTGACTTTAGATGACCCCTCTGGCATCTGAAAATTTAATTTATTATCATTGGAAGCTGCTGAGAGGGACAAATAATGACTCTTGTTTCTTTCTGGAAAAGATTGTTTGAATTTTCTGAGACCTATCTGACCTTGAATACATATTAACATACTTACCATGTTAGTAAGTCTTTATTCATGTCCAACCTCTAGAAATCTTAAGCAACCCATCTTCCTAGGAAAAATCAATTTCAAAAGAGAAAAAGATTAAAGAATCATGATACAGGTTATGGCTGGGAACATATGAATATGCTGTTAAAAGAGTTAGTCCATTGCCAAGGATCACTGAAGCATTTTGAAATTGCCTGTATGTTATGATCATTTTTAATCCTTTCAAAGCTTTTTGAGAATATAACAGTTAAAAAAGTTGATTCTGAACTTTCTTCTATTATGTGAAATTCATAAAATATGCCCTATGACATATGCATATATTAAGGAATTTAAAGTTTGCAAAGTTACTTTGAAGACTTTTAACAAACATCTGGGAGACATTAGTGTAGACCTTATAACTTTGCATCTGCATGCTCACTGCTCTGATATAAAAATGTCAGGCTAGCCATAGAAATGCATAAGACAAATCATCATCCCACTGTTTCTAAAGATATATGCCTTGAACAGATGATAAGGTAAATTCTGGATCTCTAAAGCAAAATGACTCCTTCATTGTTAATTATAATCATAGAAATAGGATCCTAGAATTCCCAGGCCACATTAATACAGTACCCCATCTCTCCTTTCATATACAGCATTCTACTCCCACTTTAGCTTAACAATACTATCACATTGTCCTCTAGTGCTACTGGAACACTGGAACACTTTAATTGCTTCTATATATAAAGCCATCACAAAAATCACATTATCTTGTTTGGAAAGGTGTTTAAAAGGCATATGATGCTGGTCTTCCAACCACTACAGAAGCCGTTGCTCATAATAAATAATGCTAAATCCCTGAAAATCATTAAATCCAATTAACTATTCAAGTCCTAAAAGGGATTATATTAGTCACTTAGTGATCTTTTCACTATCATTAGCACTCAATCACTGACATGACTTCAGGACCCTTTAGAGTGACAAACATTTTACTCTCACCAGCTAAGTCATTTTAGGCTTCCAAATGTTAGGAAGATTCTCTTCCTGTCTGCGTCTATTCACATTCATTACCTCCGAGCATCGCCCTGACCCCAATCTTTTTCACTGAGAGATTCCAATTTTTCTTCACCTAACAACCAGCAAGATGTATTTGGTTAACATTAAGGGGAAAGACTTGCCAAAGAACCATCAAAATCATAGTAAGTAACCCCTGACTTCATGCTCCTTTTTACTCTCCTCTTCGCCAGAAACATTAAACATAAAAACAAGCAGACCATTACCCTAGTATTCCAAAAAGGAGTCAAAATTCATTAACTACTAATCCCAGATTCTTAGGATGGGTTGTCTGCCACACAGGGACTGCCCTGGCGGTCCAGTAGCTAAGACTGTATTCCCAATGCAGGAAGCCCAGGTTTGATCCCTGGTCAGGGAACTAGATCCCACTTGCTGCAACTAAAGATCCCACATGCCACAGCTAATACCTAGAGCAGCCAAATAAATAAATAATTTTTTTAAAAAAAGGATAACAATTGCCTTGATATTACCTGAAAACTATAGGCTTATTATATAGTGTTAGAAATATTTCTATTAGTATTGGGGAGCAATTGTAAAAGTTAAATCAAACAAAATCAGTGATTACTAAAACCAGAGAATAAGTGTATTAATAGCTTGTTTACTTTTTAAGTAATATGACTCTCATCTATATCTATTTCTAATTTCTGAGGAGCTGCCCCTGGTGGCTCAGACGGTAAAGCATCTGTCTATAATGTGGGAGATCTGGGTTCGATCCCTGGGTCAGGAAGATTCCCTGGAGAAGGAAACGACAACCCACTCCAGTACTCTTGTCTAGAAAATCCCATGGATGGAGGAGCTTGGTGCAGGCTACTGTCCATGGGGTCGCAAAGTGTCGGGTACAACTGAGCGACTTCACTTACTTTTAAGTAATATGACTCTCATCTATATCTATTTCTAATTTCCGAGGAGCTGCCCATTTGGGATATTTTAAAAGGCATAAGAGGAAAACATCACCAAGACATCCAAAAGGGGTTTCTTGACTGTGCCTAGGAAATACAGGATCACACAGTAAACTAGCCATCGATAAGAGCAGCCAAATGGGTGTATATAGGATATGGTTTTGAATTTCCTTGTTTAATCTTATTAGACATAAACAATTATTGGTGATAATAAATTAAGCTAGCCAGTGTGTCCCCAGTTGAGTTCACTACCATGCATAGTAACTACCATGCACAGAGAAGTAAAGAGGTTTCTGCTGATGTAGCCACAACCCGGGGCCTACTTATGGACTATTGTGCATAAGGCTACCTTCATATGACAAAACATAGTGCAGGAAAATTTTGCACTACATTTTTAACATAGTATTTCCACAGTTGACATTTCTACATCATGATTGTTTACTCTCCTGGGAGATATTGACATCTTTTGCAAATTCCAGTGGCTGTTGAATAACTGCCGTTGGGATGTTTCCTGCTTCTCATTTGCTGATTTAGTCTCACCACCTCATTACGCATCTGTGATTTCTTTTTGGAAATCTGTATGTTTCATCTGCAAGTGAAAAAAAAAGAGAGAAATCAATCCTCTTGGATTTAAGAGACTATAAAACTTTGTCATTTGGCAATACATTCATTTTCATTCTTCCTCTTGGTCTCCCTTGTGTGCAGTATTCAACATTTTTAGCTAAGTGCTGGGGTGAAGAATAAAATCTGTATCCAAAGAACAAATTGAAATATCCTGGCCTGTGTGGGAATTAAATGAGCTGTTGCTTAAAAAGAACCTACGATGACCTCCTCTGGCAGCACATTCAAGTGCTCTGTCCC
Source organism: Nanger dama (assembly GCA_917880005.1). NCBI lineage: Eukaryota > Metazoa > Chordata > Mammalia > Artiodactyla > Bovidae > Nanger > Nanger dama. The sequence continues at coordinate 17,820,971 of CAKJTW010000025.1, read as the reverse complement.
ATGGACAGTGAGGAATGTTTTCCTAATGACCTGCATTAAAAGGAAAGGTGCCATTTCCCTGAGTTGATTTACTATATCGTGTATCATAAATTAAATACAGTAGTGTCAGTCCTACCAAGACCTAATTGCATAATCTGATTATGATTCTTTTAATAATTCCTCTCTGAATTATAGCTTTATCTACAAGTGGCTAAAATGGGTCACAAAAGAATTGGAGTTAATGTTGTTCACTTGTTAGGGTTATCGTTGAAGGTTCCACGTTCATCCTGAGATAGACCATGGCCACCCAGGGAGTTTTGACATGTATCTCACCTATGTTCATTTGTTCTGACTTTGCACTATGTTAAGCAACAGCAGAGACTGATTATAGCGCAGGAAGAGGAAAGGTCAGAGAATGAATTAGCTGCCAAATCGCCAGTGAGGAACTTCTCTATTCCTGTGAAAAGAAGGTTCTCATGGTATTAAGTAGAACAGAATAGGGCTGGAGGGAACGAAATATAAATTAATTAATTAAACCCTTCCCATCGGTCTCACAGAGTCAGACATGACTGAAGTGACTTAGCAGCAGCAGCAGCATCTCTCACATCAGAAAATCTTCCCTGATTCCCCACACTAGGATACTCTGGACTGACTTCTCTTTAGAGTCTTTACTTTAAGTTCATACAGTTATAATTATGAATTTACTTGGAATGATTCTTGCCTTTCATTTCTTTCAACATCTTACCAGGCAGTAAAACGTAGTGATTAAAAGTATGGCATCTAACATACAAATGGCCAACAAATGCATGTAAAGATACTCATCATCACTCATTATTAGATAATGCAAATCAAAACTACAGTGAGGTATCACCTCACACCAGTCAGGATGGCCATCATCAAAAAATCTACAAACAATAAATGCTGGAGAGGGTGTGGAGAAAAGGGGACCTTCTTGCTTGTTGGTGGGAATGTAAACTAATACAGTCACTAGAGAAAGAGAGAAGTTGCTCAATCGTGTCCTACTCTTTGCAACCCCATGCACTGTAGCCTACCAGGCTCATCCATCCATGGGATTTTCCATGCAAGAATACTGGAGTGGGTTGCCTTTCCTTCTCCAAGGGATCTTTCTGACTGTGGGATCCAACCCAGGTCTCCCGCATTGCAGGCAGACGCTTTACCATCTGAGCCACCAGGGTTTCCCAATACAGTCACTATGGAGAACAATATGGAGATTCCTTGAAATACTAGAAATAAAACTACCAATGACCCAGCAATCCCACTACTGGGCAGATAGCCTGAGAAAACCAGAATTGAAAAAGACACATATGCCCCAATGTTCATAGCAGCACTATTAACAATAGCTAGGGCATGGAAGCAACCTAGATATCCATCAGCAGATGCATGGATGAAGTTGTGGTGCATATATACATTGGAATATCACTCAGTCATAAAAAGATATACATTTGAGTCAGTTCTAGTGAGGTGGATGAATCTAGAGCCTATTACACAGAGTGAAGTAAGTCAGAAAGAGAAAACAAATTTTTGTGTATTAATGTATATATAAAGAATCTAGAAAAATGGTACTGATTAACCTAATTGCAGGGCAGGAATAGAGAGGCAGACAGAGAACAGACTTTGGACACAGTGGAGGGAAAGAGAGGATGGGAGGAACTGAGAGAGTTGCATTCACGTATATGTACTACCATGCGTAAAATAGCCAGCGGGAGCTGCTATATGGACACAGTGAGCTCAACCCCATGCTCTATTCGATCCCAAGGTCTGTAGCCCACCAGGCTCCTCTGTTTATGGGATTCCACAGGTAAGAATACTGGAGTGAGTTGCCATTTCTTCCTCTAGGGGATCTTCTCGACCCAGGGTTGAACCCTCATCTCCTGCAATGCAGACGGATTCTTTACCACTGAGCCACTAGGTCTTACAAGTCCATTACTGGTTGCAAAACACTTAAAACACTGCCTGGCACACAGTAAACACTCATCCAATAAGTACCTACTACTATGATTTTATTAATATCTGCCTCCCCTTTAAGTCTGTAAGCTCCATAAAGACAGATGACAGACCATTCATTCCCATCACATTTATAATATATATTACAGTGCCTTGCATATAGTAGCAATTCAACAAATATTTTCTGAATAAACTAGAAAGTGAAGAAGAACTAAAAATCCTCTTGATGAAAGTGAAAGAGGAGAGTGAAAAAAGTTGGCTTAAAGCTCAACATTCAGAAAACGAAGATCATGGCATCTGGTCCCATCACCTCCTGGGAAATAGATGGGGAAACAGTGGAAACAGTGTCAGACTTTATTTTGGGGGCTCCAAAATCACTGCAGATGGTGACTGCAGCCATGAAATTAAAAGACGCTTACTCCTTGGAAGGAAAGTTATGACCAACCTAGACAGCAAATTGAAAAGCAGAGACATTACTTTGCCAACAAAGGTCCGTCTAGTCAAGGCTGTGATTTTTCCAGTGGTCATGTATGGATGTGAGAGTTGGACTGTGAAGAAAGCTGAGTGCTGAAAAATTGATGCTTTTGAACTGTGGTGTTGGAGAGGACTCTTGAGAGTCCCTTGGACTGTAGGGAGATCCAACTAGTCCCTTCTTTTCTTTTTAATAACTAAAGAACATTTATTTGTTTTTCACCAAGACTTTATCTTGAGGGCGTAACTAAACTGTGCCTGCACTCCCCACCCCAGTCTGGAGGAGGATTAGTACAGTGGATGCTATAAAGCAGGTATGAACAGTTTGAGGGAATGAAACGAATGTTAACTGACAAAAACCAATTTTCATCTAAATCGTCATAAAAATGTTTAAGTAAAAAAAAAAAAAGGGAGGGCAAAGGGGTTTTCAGATTGAACAAGATCATCACATTTTATCTAATACATTCAATTCTGGCTCGGGTATACCAAAAAGGAAACAGGATAACTATAATACAAAACTTCCACTACAGCACACTGCACACACCTGTGTTCCAAGCCCACCCTGTTCCCCTAATGCTTCCAAACTCAACTATTCCCAGCCTGTTGGGCCTGTCGATGAAGGAGCACGTAGATCTTCTCTTTAATCCAGTCTTTGGTATAAGGCTGGTATGCCTGGGTATCAGCTCGGTAAACAAGGCAGCTGAGGTCTGCCAGGTTATCAATAAAATCAAACAACTGACTGATATCATATGTGATAGAGGGGCTGTTGGGATTCATTCTCTTCAGATGTTCTTCATACATTTTACAAACACCTTCCATACACTCATTCACAGATTCATAGTCAGCGTTAAGTTCTGCCTTCTGGCCTCTTGGTAGGCTGTACCAGCAAGATGGTATGAGACATCGCACCAAAGTCTCCTGCTGTAGCCGATGCCCCAACCAGTCCATTCTAAAGGAGATCAGTCCTGGGTGTTCTTTGAAAGGAATGATGCTAAAGCTGAAACTCCAGTACTTTGGCCACCTCATGCGAAGACTTGACTCACTGGAAAAGACTCTGATGCTGGGAGGGATTGGGGGCAGGAGGAAAAGGAGATGACAGAGGATGAGATGGCTGGATGGCATCACCGACCCGATGAACCTGAGTTTGAGTGAACACCAGGAGTTGGTGATGGACAGGGGAGGCCTGGCATGCTACAATTCATGGGGTTGCAAAGAGTTGGACACGACTGAGCGACTGAACTGAACTGAACTGAACTGAAAGTATATTTCCTAAACATGAGTTACTCTGAAAGTGAATTTAACTTCAAACACCAAAAAATTAAATTGAGCCTCTGTAAAATTACCTTAAGATATTCAATGAACTAGCCCTATTCTGTTGAGAAATACTGTATGAGGATATTTTAGGAAACATGATTTGATCCACAGATAACCAATTTTGCAGTAAAGAACTGTTCCATAATAAGGTTTTTGCATAATAGCTAAAATATCTCATCTTTTAAAGACAATAGCTAAAACAGCAAGCTGTTGAATATGATGATAATGGTTTCTAATGCTCAGTAAATACAGTCACTTGCCGTTATTATGTTCCTTTAAAGAAAGCCCTTTGCCTTGTGTTTAAACAAGAGAGAAAGCTAGATACAGGGCCACAAAGGAAGCGTATGTTTAAAGAAATTTAGAGACTAAGATAGAGATTAAGATCAAGATGGAGACAGAGACAGAAACAGAGGCAAAGAGAGGAACTTGGAAGTGTGGATGGAAACAGGTAGCAAAGAAGACAAATTGCTACAGGTCAACCACCCCAAAATGATTCTACCAGGACAATTTCTAGGATATGTTTTATTGCTCAAAAAATGAACTTTTGAAGTTTTTGGTGGAAAGTTCAGTTTTAACAAGTGATAGAGAGTTATCCTGAGTCAGTCAGCCAATAAATACCATTCAACAATATTCTAGGCCCTGAGGAGGCAGTGAGGATCCAGTCTGAACCCTCTAGACACTTTCATTTTAGTAGTGAGAATGTATTCAACAAGTTCATCACCAAATGAAAAAGATCATTTCTGTTACCAACCAGCACTCTGAATATTATAAAACTATGTTCTATGAAGAAAATGACAGGTGAGTGATCCAGTGGGGAGGCTGTTCCTGTAGATAGAAAGCCTAAAAATTTGAGCTGAGGCCTGAATGTTGAGAAAGAATAATCCAAGTGGATGGAGAGTGTTCCCACTTTGCATAAAGAAAAAAAGGAACACCAGAAACAAGGTTTGAGCATAAGGGCTTTGAGACCAAAAAGGCAAAGTGAGGAGTTTAGAGGAGTAGGCTGAGCCAGATCATTTAACACATGGGTAAAGAGCTTACATTTTTCTTTAGGTGCAGTGGAAAATTATTAAAATGTTTTAAGCAAAGGAATGTTGTGAATTTAGATTTTTTTGGTGGCTCAGCAGTAAAGAAACCACTTGCAATGCAGTAGACACAGAATACCCGAGTTTGGTCCTTGAGTCATGAAGATCCCCTAAGGAAGGAAATGGCAGCCCACTCCGGTATTCTTGGTGGGACAATCCCAAGGACAGAGAAGCCTGGAGGGCTACAGTCCTTGGGGTCAAAAAAGTCAGACATGACTGAGCACACATCCAAAAGATCTCTTCACCTGCTATGATTGCTGCTAACTGATTAATGAACCAACACTGATAGAGGCAGGCAGACTAACTGAGGAGGCTGTCACTTTGGAGGGAGGCTTGCTCTAGAAACAGTGAGATGATGAAAGTGATTGAATGTGGGATATATTTTGGAGTGAATGAGGCTTGCTGATGGATTAATGAATGATGTGAAGATTTCTCAGTTTTTGGTCTGAGCAGTTGGTGTTCACGATGGTGCGATCCTGGTGACTCAGAGAAGTAGGTTTGGCAGGGGTGGCGGTGGAGTGGGGGTAAGAGAAAAGAATGCAATGAACCTCTTTGGATTTGTTAGGTTTTTCAGTGCCTAGCAGGAATCCAAAAGAGCTATCAAGAAGGCAGTCAAATACACAAGGCCCAGGTTAGCAAATAAAGTATAGACATGATACTTAAGGGCTTCCCAGGTAGTGCTAGCGGTAAAGAACCGGACTACCAATGCAGGAAACATAAGAGATGCAGGTTCAATCCCTGGATCGGGAATATCCCCTGGAGGGGGCCCAGCAACCCACTCCAGGATTCTTGCCTGGAGAATCCTATGGACAGAGGAGCCTGGCGGGCTACAGTCCAAAGGGTTGCAAAGAATCAGACACGACTGAAGCAACTTAGCACGCACATAGTACTTAAATTTTGTAGGCTAGAGTGTATATAAGCAAACAAGAGGAAGGACAGAACCAGGGGCACCAAATCTAGAAAAATGATAGACTAATAAACCAGTGAGATAAGAAAACAAGGCCTATCTATGGAACTGAGAAGCCTAGAGGATAAAGTGTTTCAAGAGGGAGTGATCACCTGTGTTGAATGGTATTTAGAGGTGAGTCACCTGGAGAATGAAAATCAATCTTTCATTTCAGCAGTATTTGTTCACTATCTGCTTCAGCAACAGTTGTGGTTGGGACTTCTGTGAGGGTCCAGTGGCTAAGATTCCACACTCCCAAGGCAGTGGCTAAGACTCCACACGCCCAGGGGGCCTGGGTTCAATTCCTGGCCAGGGAACTAGATCCCACATGCCACAGCTAAAAGTTTGGATGCCACAACTAAAAAGATTCTGTTTGCCACAACTAAAAGATCCCACATGTCCCAGTTAAAGAACCTTCATGCCACAATGAAGATCAAAGATTCCGCATGCTGCAACTGAGGTCTGGTGCAGCCAAATAAATATATAAATACTTTTTTAAAAAAACTTATGGTGGTGAATTCAAAAGCCTTATCGGGTGAGAAAAATGGAAAATACACTTGTGCTGCAGAAAAGGAGTAGAAGCCGAAATGGTAGCTGGAAGAGGAAAGTGAATGATACTAAGGGCATTTGTAAGTTTATAGGAGACCCCAAGGGAGAGAGAAACTGCTGAAGCAAATTCCAAAACAAGGTCATTAGGGAGGTGAGAGAGAGGAAAGAAGAAACTCTCTCATCATTTCTCTAATTGGAAATTGCCAGACACTTCAGGTACAATTGCTAGGTACCAATTCTGAATCAACCTTACTTCAACTCATAGCAATATGCACTTTATTTCCTTGAGGAAGGGTAAGCATTTTCATGCTTCCACCATCTACATTAAGAGGCAAACTAGACTAACGCAGGGCAAGGAGTGGGGAGAGTGTTGAGATGTCCCTGTTCCCCTCCAGCATCCTCCAAGCCAAGCTTTGTCTCTAAACTCAAGTAAACAGAAATTTAATTACTTTCTCTTTCATGCAAAATGCCAAGATACTTTCTGTTATGTGTAGTAATAATAGGTGTGTTATGTTATTTTAAGGTTTAAAATCCTAGTAAGACTTCTGTCATCTTCTAATGTCCTCTTCTTTACCTTAACATAGTCTTTATTTATTGTCATTCCAGTTACTTTGTGAGAATCCCATTTTAGGTTGGTCATGGCGATTTCAAAGTTATTTTTCCAGTCCTGTAACTCGGCACCACACTCTAGATAACAGATACTGTTATCACTCTAGATAACGGAAAGGTTGCCTCAGTATTGATACTTTTGTCTACTGAGTCAGGTTTTAAATGCATCACTGTTGAACATTTAAACAAATTCAATTGTAAATAATTTATAAGGCACGATAAATATTTCCCCACAACCATCTTTAGTGTAAAGAAGTTGACGGACACACACCGAGTTTGCGCATATACAGATTCACTTGTATTTCTAAACAGTGCCTGGGGCATGTATGCACTTGAGCAATCCTGTCAGTCCTCTTGGCATTCAGGTGCCACTCTTCTGATTGACATCAGCAAAGATTTGTGTCATCTGGAAGGATAAGATTTTATGGGAAAGCAGATAATAATCATTCTTGGCTCTAGAGAGGCACCATATTAGTCAAACAGGAAGGAAAATGACTCATAAAAAATAGACATACAGTCCAGGTAAAGGTCAGATCTCTCTGTCTAAATCTAAACCACACACCACCATTTATTCATTCAACCAACAGTTCTTCTCTGTGAGTCTCTTATTTTCTAGGCAACATTACTCAGAATTTCACTATAAAAGGGACATATATAGCCCCCAAATAGTCCAGGGAAAGAAAGAGATGAGTAAATTAATGATTATGCCTTGTAATAAAGAGAGACAGATGTACAGAGTATGGTGGGGCACAGATAAAAAGAGGCAAGTACTGCAGCTTGAGGGTGAGGCAAATAAGAATGCTTAACTGGGGAAAAGAAACCTGAGCACAGTCTTGGAAGCTGATGGGGAGTTAGTGATGCAAAAAGAAAGGTAAAGGTTCTGGGCAAAGAAAATGATCCATGGATGTAGTGGCAAGAGAGGTGAAGCACTTAAGAAATTCCAAGGTTTCTGAGTTGGCTTCCAAGATCAGAGGAAATTAAGATATATTTAGACAATTGAATATACAGGACAAGATGACACCACTGTTGTGCCTCGAGGGAGATAAGGATGGTGGCTAGAAAACAAAGAGGTAACAGTCAGCTCTGATGGATCTTGCATAATCTGGGAAGGACGGCAAGAGACAGGATGTCAGGACTGTCCAGGATCATCCAGGACACAGGCAGAGGGAGAGAGAAAATTATCAACATTGTGAATTTAACACTTTGAGATGCTGGACTAGGTTATAAAAGCTGGGTTATCAATTCTATTTTGTTCTGGAAAAAAATAAAGACCTCTCAAGGTCCCTGACCTCTTTCTGGGTCTATGCTTCTGGGACTGACTTAGAAAACAATGATGGTGGTTCTTTGGTGGTTCTTCTCATTTTAAAGCCTAAAGGCTTTTGGTGTGATATGCAAGCGTTTAACAGAAAATAATGCCAACAGAGACTAACTAATGCCAACAGAATGAATATATATGGACAGTAATTCCAGAAAGATATTCCCATACTATATTCTAGGGCATATAGTAAGTTGGGTGGAAAACCAGAAAATCCATTTTATTTGATTTAATTCTTTTTAGCATTAGATGTGTTAGTAATTAATGTTTCTGTTTCAAAACATGATATGCTTGTTCATGTTTGTCACAGTGGAGAAGAAAAATTAGTGAATTCATAAGTCAGTGTACTCTTTATACCTCTCTCATAAAGGGAAATTATTTGTGACTTAAAGACTACAGAGAGAGATTAGAGTGTGCACGTTTGAGCTGAGCCTGAATCATTCCTTTAAAATAAAATTAAACACAAGTAGATATTCATGAATATTAAAGTCTAGTCATATTCACAAAAGACTCTAAGGAAGACAGATCACCTCAATTAAACAAATGATTAGCTTTGCAAATAGAAAGAAAAGGACCTTTAACTTACTCTTGCCCCTTAATACATGGCATTCTGTAAACTGTACAGGAGTTTGAATTAAGTGAACTTTAAGGTCCCTTACTAATCAAATGATAAAATCATAAGTGCAATAATTGACTTTTGGTGGACATTCAAACTTAATGTTTCTGCCTTATTTGGTTATTACTGACCTTGAGTGGATGTAGGCAAGGATTTGACAAGTGAGTTCAAAAATTAACCAAATAGATCATTTCGCAATAAGTGACAATGCTCACACAGACCATCCTGAGTCAACATAGGCCTGTTCATTCAGAATTCACTATTTTGGACCTGAAATCAGCAGAACTGCTTGTAAGAGTGTGATTATTAATTCATGAGAAAGTACTCCCTCTCTGACCAGAGACTTTGAAACTAAATTCAATATTTCTAATGCCTTCTTACTTTGAAACAGGATTTGAAAGGTAAAAAGAATTAATTATGCTAATGTGTGCTTATTAATGCAAGGGAAATAAAATTTATTGCAGCAGACCTTAATTATAATGAATAAATCACAAGTTTTGAAATAATGTGCTAAAATGGAAATTTAATTAGATACTATTTAAGGCCTTGCTAATACTATTTCTGGGCTTCCCTGGTGGCTCAGTGGTAAAGAATCTGCCTCCCAATGCAAGAGAGGGAGGTTCAGTCCCTAGGTTGGGAAGATCCCCTGGAGAAGGAAATGGTAACCCACTCCAATATTCTTACCTGGAGAATCCCAGGAACAGAGGAGCCTGGCAGGCTACAGTCCTTGAGATAAAAAAGAGTCAGACATGACTTAGTGACTAAACAAGAACAATACTATTTCTAGTATTAAACTGGACAGTGTCAGGTAGCAAGCAATAAATGTGAATCCATCTAATTTTTCAAAATTTTCAAATGAAATCAGAAGCCATTATGCCACTGAATTGATTTTATAAATGTTATGATATTATGAAAATTAATCTGGAATATTAAACCAGAATATATGAAAGCTTTGTTATATCACAATTAGTCGAACCATAGTTTAAATGTACAAAACATGTATCAATTTTAAAATGGCTTATGGAATTGAGAAAAAAGGTTATGTCAACTGTAGTGTCAGTTCTGGAGGGTATTTTAAAATAGAAATAATCAACATTTAGCTGACTTTTCATTCTTAGGACAAAAAAGCAAATTAGCATGTGACATAAGCCATCTCTTAATAATAGTTTCAAGCTACATTGACATAAAATAATCAAATTTCCATAGAAAATTTAACTTGCTTGCTAGACAGTTTAATTATGTGGCACACATTTCAATAGTTCCCATTATAAGAAAATATGCTATAGTTTGTTCCCAAAAGAGAGTGTCTATAACAGTAGCTTGAATACTTTGATAAATTTTAACTATCTTATAAATTATCTGCCTCTGATATATATAAATGTTCAGGTTCATTCAAATACTGCTTAATTTGACTAAAACCTGAGTGTGGAAAACAAATCACTCTTAAACCAACATCTTTATTCCAAAAGTTCTTGAAATGTGACAAATAGCCTTGTCCTCTGTAATATGAAGATGGGAAAGTTGGCATAGAATTTGAAATCGTTATTTCACTAGAATATCCCACTCCAGAAATGCCTCCTTTACCTCCATCCAGCTTATGCATCCTGCCTGTTCCCTACTGTCTAGAAAACAGATATGCAAATACATCAAGTTCCCTTCCCTATTATAATGCTTTCTACTTCATAAATCACTTTCACATGCATATCATCATGTGATCTCCACAGAGATAGGTAGGTGGTTGACTATTAATTATTACCCTCTTATCACAGCTAAAGAAATGGAAGTCAAGTTCCCAAGAACAGTCCTCATAAAAAATCCAGTTCACAACCTCCTCAATATTTACTTATAGTATGGTCTTGGTAGTATTTTACTCTCATTTTAGACAAAATTGTGACATGAGAGTTATGTTGTTTTTCTAGCTCAAAAATATATTTTATAAAAAGCTGCAAGGAGTCCATGAAAGTAGGCACACTGACAGAACAAAAGGGATAGTAGGTAACCTGACTCAGTGGCAGAGAAGAGAAAAAAATACACTTTCTAGAGAGGCTCAAGAGCTCCAGCCTACATGGTTCAGTCACATGGAAGCCAGCTGGCTCTATGATCCCTGGTCACATCATGGCCCCCAGTCAGGCACAGTCACCGGTGTTGATACCAGAATGCTCTGAGTCATGAGAGAAGGATCAATTATGCTAGTAAAAGGAAGCGGGCTAATTTTGTAACGATACCAATGGTAATAATAAGGCTAACTTTTAACAAATAGTCACTACATGTTGAGTATGTAAGGAAGCCCCCCTAATTGTCAGATTCTGCCTTCTTCTAGCCTCCCCTCCCTTCTAAGTCATCCATGATTGTCACCTGTAAACTTGGTCTTTTCCCAGTGCCCCAGTGCAGAAAAGAAAGATATGAAGATATTTGCCTCATGATCTAAAACTTCCCTCATAGCTCAGTTGATAAAGAATCTAATACAATATTGTAAAGTAATTAACCTGCAGTTAAAATAAATTAATTTATATTTTTTAAAAAGGAATCTGCCTTCAATGAAGGAGATCTCGGTTTGATTCCTGGGTCAGGAAGATCTGCTGGAGAAGGCATAGGCTACTCACACCAGTATTCTTGGGCTTCTCTTGTGGTTCAGCTGGTAAAGAATCTGCCTGCAATACGGGAGACCTGGGTTCTACCCCTAGGTTGGGAAGATCCCCTGGAAAAGGGAACAGCTACACACTCCAGTATTCTGGCCTGGAAAATTCCAGGACTGTATAGTACACGAGGTCGCAAAGAGTCAGACATGATTGAGCGACTTTCATTTTCATTTTCACTAAAACTGAAAAACCAAATCGCCATTCCTTTTAGCCTGACTCAAACTTTGGGCCCTATTTCTTGTCACTGGTCTGCTGGTTTATGTCTAAATTACTCCTCAACTTGTGTCTTTATGCTGATAATAGGACCCTCTATACTTTATTTTTTTCCTCTTGCTGCTTTTATTTTATTTATTTATTTATTTATTTATTATTACTTTATTTTACTTTACAATACCGTATTGGTTTTGCCATACATTGACATGAATCCGCCACGGGTGAGTCCGTAAAAGAAAAGGTAACATTGGTCTTATTCACTACTGTAGTTCCACTGATGCTAAGTCACCTCAGTTGTGTCTGACTCTGTGCGACCCCATAGACGGCAGCCCACCAGGCTTCCCTATCCCTGGGATTCTCCAGGCAAGAATACTGGAGCGGGTTGCCATTTCCTTCTCCAATGCATGAAAGTAAAAAGTGAAAGTGAAGCCGCTCAGTCTTGTCCAACTCTTAGCGACCCCATGGACTGCAGCCTACCAGGCTCTTCCGTCCATGGGATTTTCCAGGCAAGAGTACTAGAGTGGGTTGCCATTGCCTTCTGCAGTCAGTACTCAATGACTAGCACAAAACAGATACTCAACTGTTCATTAATAAACTGCATGTAACGCCAGTCTAGCCCTTATACTTCATCTCTCTTAGGATAGTATTCCTAATCTCAGCAGCAGCAGCGTTATAAGCTACCACTTACCATTTACTGTGTGCTTATGCTTTACATATATTATGTTATTTTATACTCACAAACTTTGAAAGGTAGGTGGTATCATTTTCATTGCTCAGAAAAGCAAAATGAAGCTCTGCAAAGATAAATGATTTTCAGAGTCTATCTCACAGAAGAAGTAAATGGCAGAGCCTCACTTCAAACAAAGATCAGAGTTACTCCAGATAGAGCCACTGTGTCCTCTCCTCTAGGTTCCCCAGGTAGTTGCAGTGACCTTCTAAATTCCAGACTAAGGACCTTGTTGCCTGCTACTAGTCTTTCCCAATCTTAAATGCCCACATTTCCAATGACTACCTGTCGCTGGCCCACCTGGGCCAATATTCCTACGCTGGGCTATTTTGCTGGAGCTGATTGCTCTCTCAAACACCGTATGACTACACATCTTCTGTAGCCACATTCTTTTAACCAAAGTCCTTCCTCCCCCAGGTATACCAGTGACAGTTTTAAGCCCTGGGAATTGCAGCTAGTCAGAGTATATCTGGAATGCACGGGCTGGGAGGACAGAGCTCAGAGAGTGAATGACGGCCAAAGGCTTTCAAAATTACCAGAGGTCAGGTGAAAGAAACAAAGTACAACCATCCACAAAAAAGGTAGAAATGTGTGGAACATAGATGAAAGAGTTGAGTATCAGTGATTAGATGGAACTAAAATGGAAAAAAAAAAAAAAATTATCAAAAGCCCAACACGGGAAGCTTGAGCGACTGCCACAGATTGACCTTCTATGCCCCGACGACTCTTTTTGGAAACTGGCCTAGGGTGAAGAGGGTTGAGTTGGTTCAAAGAGTACCTTCTGCATGCATGTGTCTGCATTTTCTTCTGCCTGAAGACATGATTCCTGTAACCGTGGCCTGACATATAATAACCTTTCAACACTTGCTTTGTTGGATGAATAAATCAGCCAGTTGTTTTTGAAGACAGTGTATTTGTGCCAACATTTCTTCCTAAAACTACTAGTATCTTCTCTATTTCCGTGAGAGAAGACCAGCTTTCCTCAAACTGCTGCAGTGAAAGAGGCCACACCAAGCACTACCTGTGGCAGGCATCCATACTCCTGCCTTCTGTAGCATTTATTGTATTCTAGTACTCTCTTACATATGGTTTCATATATCATTCAAAAATCCTGAGAGATATCCTAAGATCTTTGACACTCTCATACATAATAGCTGAACATCACTGTAGATTACGGGGCTTCGCAGGTGGCACTATGGGTAAAGAATCGATCTGCCAGTGTAGGAGATGCGAGAGACGTGGGTTCAGTCCCGGGGACAGGAAGATCCCCTGGTGAAGGAAATGGCAACCCACTCCACTATTCTTGCCTGGAAAATCCCCTGGACAGAGAAGCCTGGTGGGCTATAGTCTGCAGGGTTACAGAGTTGGACATGAATGAGTGACTGAGCACGCACATTTTAGGTTATAGTTTGGTCCATGAAGTTCAGTAGAATCTAAAAGAAAAATCTAAGTGACCTTTTCCAAAATTTATTTTACTAAACACAAAACTGATGGCATTAATTATACCACTGGCTTTCATTATTAAATTGTTGTTAATGAAAAAACACAAGTCTTGGGACTTCCCCAGTGGTCCAGTGGTTAAGACTCCACCTTCCAACGCAAGGGAAGTGAGTTTGATCCCTGGTTGGGAACATCCCACATGCTGCCGGGTGAGGCCAGAAATTTCAAAAATAAATAAAAGTTTTATTTTACAAGAGTTGCTACAAATGGGAGGATGAGTGAAGAAAATGTCTAAGTTGTGTTTACGCTGGGCGACAGACGTGACCGCCTTGCTGGCTTCCATGTGCCAGTTGCACAGGGTGCCATTCTAACTTGCACCATGACACATCTTAAAAATGACTTGATTCCATGAGCCTTTAGGATTACTTGAAAATAAGTGAAGCTATAAATTTTAAATATACAAACGTTAGAGCTCTACTGCACATTTTGTCCTTACCAAGTGGAGGAATCAGTATGACATACTGGCCAAAAGTCTGGTCTTTCAAGTCTTACAAACTTGTATTTTTGTACCCAGGCTCTATTTCTTAGTAGCAATGCACCTTTGGGAAAATTACCCACTCTTTTCGAGCCTCAATTTTGTCATCTGTTAAAGAAAGCTTATCATTGTAATCACCTCTTGGGGTCATTGTGAGGATAAAATAATATGCGAAAAGTACTAGGGCCATTGGTAGATATTTGCTTTTCATTTGTATTGTTATTATTAGATTACAGTTTCTGGGCAAGAACTGTGCCTTTTGTTTGCCTAAATCCCTAATGAAACCATAAAAAAAAAAAAACAATTTACTTAAAAGCCTAGGCTTCTAAAGGAATAATATTTAATTTCCAGAAAGGAAGAGACTTATATATAATATAGGTCAAATGAGGTGTGAAGTAATGAGACACAGCAAGCCTCCTGTGACCTCTTTGAGGTGAAGCGATAGCAGTGTAGAAAGTGGTTCTGGGCCCCTTGAACATCTTTAGCAATCAGCAGACTTAGGAATAGAAGGGAATTTCATCTCTTAAAAAGAGTGGAATATTATGCTCATTTGAGCTTTCTGAGCTTTGGCCTAGAAGTCAAAATTAAATGGATTTGCTTGCCCAGGAAAGAGTTGAGAGAATTTCTGTCTTTTCTCCACTCTTAAGGCAAACCCTTATGGCAGAAAGTGAAGAAGAACTAAAGAGCTTCTTGATGAAAGTGAAAGAGGAGAGTGAAAAAGTTGGCTTAAAGCTCAACATTCAGAAACTAATATCATGGCATCTGGCACCATCACTTCATGGCAAATAGATGGGGAAACAGTGGAAACAATGGCTGACTTTATTTTTCTGGGCTTCAAAACCACTGCAGATGGTGACTACAGCATGAAATTATAAGACGCTTACTCCTTGGAAGGAAAGTTATGACCAACCTAGACAGCATATTCAAAAGCAGAGACATTACTTTGCCGACTAAGGTCCGTCTACTCAAGACTATGGTTTTTCCAGTGGTCCTGTATGGATGTGAGAGTTGGACTATAAATAAAGCTGAGCACTGGAGAAGTGATGCTTTTGAACTGTGGTGTTGGAGAAGACTCCTGAGAGTCCCTTGGACTGCAAGGAGATCCAACCAGTCCATCCTAAAGGAGATCAGTCCTGGGTGTTCATTAGAAGGACTGATGTTGAAGCTGAAACTCCAATACTTCAACCATCTGATGTGAAGAGCTGACTCATTTGAAAAGACCCTGATGCTGGGAAAGATTGAGGGTAGGAGGAGAAGGGGACAATAGAGGATGAGATGGTTGGATGGGATCATCAACTTGATGGACATGGGTTTGGGTAGATGCTGAGAGCTGGTGATGGACAGGGAAGCCTGGCGTGCTACAGTTCATGGAGTTGCAAAGAGTCAGACACGATCAAGCCGCTGAACTGAAAGGCAAACCCAGTTTCATTACCTCTTCTGTCAGAGAATATCTCAAAGTGTCTGGCAAGCTCTTTCCTGTAGACAAATTGCAGGAAACTTTTACTGATCAGCAAAATAGGTGATTGTGTGCTCTTGGGAAGAACAGAGATTGATAGGGGATCCGTAGCAACTGATGCCACAGATTCCTTAACAGGTGAAGTGACACTGGAGCTAGTTACCAAAGAAGTTTTTTGTTTGGGGTTGATTTTTTTTTTTTTTTTTTTTTTTTGGAGCGGGGGTTGTGGAGAGGGTGCTCTGCTGTGAATATGTTGTCTTCCAAATAAATAGCTGCTCCCATCCTGGAGTGGATTTGCTCTTTTTCGACTGAGGAGCTGGTATAATTGATATTTGTAAGAAATATCTATTGCAGGGGCTGTTGGGTGAAAATAGAAAAGTGAAAGGAAAAAGAGTAATAGCAAAAGAAAAGAATTATATTGCAGTCACTTTACCAAACATGTCCAATACAATGACTTAACTCCAAGAAAACTGTAATAACTGTCACTTACTGGGCCCTCACTTTGGGCCAGTTATCAGAATCCATGCATTATCAGATTTTCATATTTGATTCCCAAAATGAACCCGTAAGGTAAGAGGTAATGTTTTCCTTGTTTTAGCGATGAGAAATTTCTCTCTCAGAGATCCTAAGTGACTTGTAGAGGGCACACAGCTGGTAAACAGTGAAGCCAGGTGTTAAAGCTAGGTTGTAGGGACTACTAAGCCCTAAACACTAGATTTACTGTCCCAGAGAAGGAGAGAAAAGCTCAGCTGACTGAGGAAGACCTAGCCAGCAGGATAGTTTAGGATCTGAGAAACAACACTGTAGATACTACAAAAGAGGTGAGTGAAGAGTCAAGGGAATATAGAAGTAGGTAGTAGCTCCATCCATTTATCTAGGACTACATAGTACCTAATCAAAGAATGGATGGTCAAAACTGGACCACGTTTTTAGTTATATGTGTATTTTTTAATTCATTATACATATATAATTATATATCATCTGTATATAGTGATAAATCATTTTTATATGCATCCCTCATTTTTTCCTAAAGTCCCAGTTAGAGAGTATGCATGCAGTGTGAATGCTGGCATTCATCTACCTTAATCATAATTATTACACTTTCCCCCTTTCCTAGTCTCACTGCACCTATTTGTTTCATTTACACTGATTTCAGTAATGCATACTTATACTGTGTTTACTTCCCCACTTATCTGTATGTTGTCTCTCTCTCTCTCACCCTCTGTATAGACAACAGGAAATTTTTTACAGAGAATATGGCTCACAGTTGAAGCTTACAATTAATTTTCTATATTGAATGAATGTTCAGTCAAGGGTTCTATTTACTGTTTGATTAGTAAATGTTCTTTATATGTTTTTGTGACCATTAACTCTGTTGGATTTGTTGTGAAAATTATCTTGTCTCTTACTTTCCTTTATTTTTTGTTTATGAGAGCCGTTTAATGCTACAAATAAAGTACATTATAGTATTAATGTATTTCTCTTTAGCATTATGATTTCTGAGACATACCTCTTTGCTCTATCTTTTAATGATTTGACATTATACTTTTAACTCTTAAATGGCCTGGAATTTATTTTTAACATGTCATAGAATTAGGATTTAAATGATACTTATTTCCCCAAATAATCTATTTTCTCAACTCATGTGTATTTCTTCAGCATGCCCTTATAATTTTCAAATGAAGTATGTTCAACTAGAATATTAAATCTGTATACCTCAATATACAATAATGTTTGTTCTTTTTACTTACTTGTTAATCTTTTTGCAATTACTTACCTGTTTTAATTCTTATGGTTACATAAAAATTGCATTTTTTGATATATCTAATATCTCTTAAGGCATGGCTCCTCTATTATTTTTATTTTTCCAAATTTTGTTACCATTCTTGCCTATTTTGTGTGTGTGTGTGTGTGTGTGTGTGTGTGGAATTTTAATCTTTTTCTCACCTTCATGGATCACAGCCTTGTCATGGCAAAGGGACTAGCATAAATCAATGAAGCTACTAGCCAGGCCGGGCCAGGTGACCCAAGACTGATGGGTCATTGTGAAGGGTTCTGACAAAATACGGTCCACTGAAGGGTGATTAGCAAACCACTCCAGTATTTTTGCTGTGAGAACCCCATGAACAGTATGAAACGGCAAAAGATATGACACCAGAAGGTAAGCCTCACAGGTTGGAACGTGTCCAATATGCTACTGGGGAAGAGCAGAGGACAATTACTAATAGCTTCAGAAAGAAATGAAGAAGCTGGGCCAAAGGAAAATGACACTCAGTTGTGGATAGGTCCGATGGTGAAAGTCTAATGCTGTAAAGAACAATATTGCATAGGAACCTGGCATGTTACGTCCCTGAATCAAGATAAAATGGACATGGTCAAGCAGAAGATGGCAAGAGTGAACATTGGCATCTTAGGAATCAGTGAACTAAAATGGACTGGAATAGGCGAATTTAATTCAGATGACCATTATATCTACTTCTGTGGGCAAGAATCCTTTAGAAAAAATGGTTGGTTGGTTGGCTGTTTCTTTGTTTTTTGGTTATGCCATTAAATTAATAATCTCATAGTCAACAAGAGAGTCCAAAATGCAGTACTTCGATGCAGTCTCAAAAACGACAGAATGATCTCGGTTCATTTCCAAGGTAAACCATTCAACATCACAGTAATCTAAGTCTATGCCCCAACCACTGATACCAAAGAAGGTGAAGTTGAACGGTTCTATGAAGACTTACAAGAACTTTTAGAACTAACACCACAAAAAAAAAAAAAAAAGTCCTTTTCATCATAGGGGATTGGAATGCAAAAGTAGGAAGTCAAGATATACCTGGAGTAACAGGCAAGTATGGACTTGGGGTACAAAATGAAGCAGAACAGAGACTAACAGACTTTTGTCAAGAAACACATTGGTCACAGCAAATACCCTCTTCCAACAACACATGGACAGAGATGACTGTCCACATGGAGATGACTCTACACATGGACATAGCTAAATGGTCAATACCAAAATCAGATTGATTATATTCTCTGCAGAATGGTGAACTGGCTGTGGCTCAGATTATCAGCTCCTTATTGCAAAATTCAGCTTACATTGAATAAAGTGGGGAAAACCACTAGACCTTCCAGTTATCACTTAAATCCCTATGATTATACATAAGGGATATACAGTGGAGGTGATGAATAGAGTCAAGGAATTAGATCTGGTAGACAGAGTGCCTGAAGAACTATGGACAGAGATACCTAACACTGTATAGGAATCTTTGACCAAAACCATCTCAAAGAAAAATACAAGAAGGCAAAGTGGTTTTCTGAGAAGGCTTAACAAATTGAGGAAAGAAGAGAAGTGAATGGCAAGGGAGAAAGGGAAAGATATGCCCAACTGAATGCTGAGTTCCAAAGAACAGCAAGGAGAGATAAGAAGCCCTTCTTAAATGAACAATGCAAAGAAATAGAGGAAAACAATATAACGGGAAAGACTAGATATGTCTTCAAGAAAATTGGAGATATCAAGGGCAAATTTCATGTAAGGCTGGGCATGATAAAGGACAGAAACGGTAAGGACCTATCAGAAGCAGACGAGGTGGCAAGAATAGACAGAAGAACTATACAAAAAGGTCTTAAGGACCCTTTTGAAATAACCATGATGGTGTGGTCACTCATCTAGAGCCAGACATCCTGGAGTGTGAAGTCAAGTGGGCCTTAGGAAGCAAACAAAGTTAGTGGAAGAGATGCAATTCTGGCTGAGCTATTTCAAATCCTAAAAGATGATGCTGTGAAAGTGCTGCACTCAATATGCCAGCAAAAATTATCAAAAAAAGAAAAACTCAGCAGTGGCCCCAGGACTGGAAAAAGTTGGTTTTCATTCCAATCCCAAAGAAGGGAGGTGCCAAAGAATGTTCAAACTATCATACAATTGCACTCATTTCACATGCTAGTAAGGTCGTGCTCAAAATCCTTCAAGCTGGGTTTTGGCAATATGTGAACTGAGAAATTCCAGGTGTACAAGCTGGATTTAGAAAAGGCAGAGAAATCAGAAATCAAATTGCCAACATTCGTTGGATCATAAAGAAAGCAAAGGAATTACAGAAAAAGCATCTACCTCTGCTTCATGGTCTATGCTAAAGCCATTGACTGTGTGGATCACAACGAAATGTGAAAAAGTCTCAGAAAGTGACAGTGAAAGTTGTTCAGTTGTGTCTGACTCTTTGTGACCCCATAGACTGTATAGGCCATGGAATTCTCCAGGCCAGAATCCTGGAGTGAGTAGCCTTTCCCTTCTCCAGGGGATCTTCCCAACCCAGGGATCAAACCCAGGTCTCTCACATTGCAGGTGATTCTTTATCAGCTGAGCCACAAGGGAAGCCCTTAAAAGATGCAAATAACAGATCATCTTTCCTGTCTCCTGAGAAACCTGTATCCATGTCAAGAAGCAACAGAACTGGATATGAAACAACTGACTGGTTCAAAATTGGGAAACATGTATGACAAGGCTGTATATTGTCACCCTGCTTATTTAACTTATATGCAGAGTACATCATGGGAAATGTCTGGCTGAGTGAATCACAAGCTGGAATCAAGATTGTCAATATCAACAACCTCATATATGCATATGATATCTCTTTAATGGCAGAAAGTGAAGAGTAACTAAAGAGCCTCTTGATGAGGGTGAAAATGTAGAGTGAAAAAGCTGGCTTAACACACAACATTTAAAAAAACTAAGATCATGGCATCCAGTCCCATTGCTTCATGGCAAATAGATGGGGAAAAAGTGGAAGCAGTGACCAATTTTATTTTCTTGGGCTCCAAAATTGCTGTGGATGGTGACTGTAATCATGAAAATAAAAGACGCTTGCTCCTTGGAAGGAAAGCTGTTACAAACCTGCTGCTGCTGCTAAGTCATTTCAGTCGTGTCCAACTCTTTGCGACCCCATAGATGGCAGCCCACCAGGCTCTGCTGTCTCTGGGATTCTCCAGGCAAGAACACTGGAGTGGGTTGCCATTTCCTTCTCCAATGCATGAAAGTGAAAAGTGAAAGTGAGGTCGCTCAGTCGTGTCCGACTCCTAGCGACCCCATGGACTGCAGCCTACCAGGCTCCTCCGTCCATGGGATTTTCCAGGCAAGAGTACTGGAGTGGGGTGCCATTGCCTTCTCCATTACAAACCTAGACAGCATACTAAAAGGCAAAGACACCACCTTGCCAACAAAGATCCTTGTAGTTAAAGGTATGGTTTTTCCAGTAGTCATGTATGGATGTGAGAGTTGGACCATAAAGGAGGCTGAGCACAATGTGGTGTTGGAGAAGACCTTTGAGAGTCCCTTGGACTATAAGGAGACCAAGCTCATCAATCCTAATGGAAATCAACTCTTAATATTCATTGGAAGGACTGATGCTGAAGCTGAACCTCTAATACTTTGACAACCTGATGGAAAGAGCCCACTCATTGGAAAAACCCCTGATGCAACAAAGAGGCTTCCCCAATGGCTCAAGTGGGTAAAGAATCTGCCTGCAATGCAGGAGACATGGGTTCGATCCCTGGGTCAGAAATATCCTCTGGAAAAGGAAATGGTAACCCCCACAAGTATTCTTGCCTTGCCTGGAAAATCCCATGGATAGAGGAGCCTGGAAGGCTACAGTCCATAGGTTAGCAAAGAGTCAGACATGACTGAACACATAAACTCATTACTCATACTCGATGCTAGGAAAAATTGAAGGCAAAAACAAAGAGGATGACAGAGGATGAGATGGTTAGACAGCATCACCAATTCAATGGACATAAATTTGAGCAAATTCTGAGATGAGAGATAGTGAAGGACAGGGAAGCCTGGCATGCTGAAGTCCATGGGGTCACAAAGAGATGGACACAACTGAACAACAACAAATCTTTTACTAGTGGTAAATCCACTGTGATCCATCGCAGTTGAACCAATCTTCCCTTACACCACTAAATAAATCTCTGACATTTTTGCGATTCTCTGACACTGGCAACTGCATTGCCATCTCGGAAATTCCTCTCTCCCTCCTGCTCTGCACTTGTCTTGGTGAGATTTCATTCCATGAGTACATTTCAACATGGCCATTCCCCATCCACACTTCTTGTCCTATACTTTTAGGGATTTCAGCTTCCAAAATCATGTAGAAGCAGATTATGATGGGAATAAAAATCTAAAAATCAGTGGGGTAGAGTGGCATGTCATTTTCTGTAGTAATAAAGATTCAATCCAAAGAATAAGAAAATTACATTTGAAAATGTCTTAAATTAGCCAAGATACGGAAACAATCTAAGGGCTTCCCAAGTGGCACTAATGATAAAGAACCTGCCTGCCAATGCAGGAGACTAAGAGATGCAGTTTCCATCATTGGGTTGGGAAGATCCCCTGAAGGATGATGGCATGGCAACCCGATCCAGTATTCTTGCCTAGAGAATCCCATGGACGGAGGAGCCTGGTGGGCTATGATCCATAGGGTTGAAAAAGTTGAACACGCCTGAAGCAATTTAGCGTGCACACACACAGAAACAATCTAAATGTCCATTGAAAGATGAATGGATAGATGTATATATATATACCATATCTTCTCTATCCATTTCTCTGTCAATGAACATCTAGGTTGCTTCCATGTCTTGGCTATTGTAAATAGTACTGCAGTGGACTTTGAGATGTGTGTATCTTTTCAAAGTTTCACAAAGCCAACACAACATTAACTATCAGTTCAGTCGGTCAGTTCCGTCGCTCAGTCGTGTCCGACTCTTTGCGACCCCTTGAATCGCAGCACGCCAGCCCTCCCTGTCCATCACCAACTCCCAGAGTTCACATACTCTGATATAAAATAAATTTTTTAAAAAATAAGCGGATAAACCAGATATGTGATAAACACATATGCACACACACAATGAAATATTACCCAGCCACAAAAAAAAAAAAAAAAAAGGGAAAGAAATCTTGCCATGTGTGACAATATAGATGGATCTAGAGGGTATTATGTTAAGTGAAATAAGTCAGACAGTGAAAGACAAATTCCATATGATTTCCCTTATATGTAGAATCTGAGAAACAAAACAAATCAACAAATAAAGCAGAAACATTTATAAAGAGAAAAACTGGTGGTTACAAGAGGTGAAGAGTGTTGGATGAAAGAGGTGAGGTTAAAAGATACAAACTACTAGTTATAAAATAAATAAGTTATGATAGCTTAAGGAATAAATAGTCAATAGTCCCTTGGACTGCAAGGAGATCCAACCAGTCCATTCTAAAGGAGATCAACCCTGGGTGTTCTTTGGAAGGAATGATGCTAAAGCTGAAACTCCAATACTTTGGCCACCTCATGTGAAGAGTTGACTCACTGGAAAAGACTCTGATGCTAGGAGGGATTGGGGGGCAGGAGGAAAAGGGGACAACAGAGGATGAGATGGTTGGATGGCATCATTGACTCGATGGACTTGAATTTGAGTGAACTCGGGGAGATAGTGATGGACAGGAAGGCCTGGTGTGCTGTGATTCATGGGGTCACAAACAGTCGGACATGACTGAGTGACTGAACTGAACTGAACTTTGAATGGTGATAAATGGTTGTTGGACTTATCATGGTGATCATTTCATAATAAATTTGCAAATCTGAAATTAATATATATAAATCATACTTCAGTTTTTAAAATTTACCTATTAAATTTGAGATATGTGATTTTGTATATATAACTATGTATAATAACATTTATTATAGTATATAATAATCCATGTATATAATAGTCATATATAATAATGAATACACTCACTTAGGATAATTAGAATTATCAGTACTATTTAATTTCATTTTTTCTCTCCCCTAACATTCTACTGAGCCTGTGTATTTTAATTTATATAAATTTAATGTACTTACAAGGCAGTTTTCTGTAACTATCAACATGGTTGGGAGAGGCTTCCTGATTCTTGGGTTGTTTTGTTATTGGGCCTCTGATTTAGGAAATAAACAGTGTGGACTTTTATTTATTTTTATTATACCTTCTTTCAGACCATGGGTTATTCTTTTGCAAAATAGCAAACTATATGTAAGACATAGATTTTGAGTCTCAGTTTCATTTGATAGGTCTTGTTTAACTTTTGTTCCAGATTTTGCTAAAAGTTTTCCTATTAGGCTTGAATTTTTTGTTATAAGTTTTCATATCTGTGTCATATGTGTACTCACACACTCACATGCCTTTCCCTTTATTATTCTTTGGAGAGAAATTAGGAGATGATGCATCTGAGGCTGCTGAATAAATACAATATTACTAGATGTTTCTATATTATTTAATAAGTATTTATTTGAAGAGTTGTGTTCCTTAAGTTTGTGTAAGGATCAACTTCCACATCTGTACTTTCTTAATAGAATTCTTAGTAGGGATAGCCATGATTATATGGATTAATCATTGTCCATCAAGGGGGAGTGTCATTTTATTCCTCTGTCACTCTGTCATGCCAAATGCACATGTTTCCCTGGCACACTAAATGCTCAATGTCATTAGCTACTGTTACTTTCCTATTTAGCAAGAGGAGAACGTTTTCAATTCTGCCTCCATTAGAACCTGATCCTCATATACCAATTTAATGAATCCTTCCGTAGGAAGTGCATGGATGGGCCTTTGTTCCAACGGGGGGCAAAATATTGGGTTTTGAAGCTCTGCTGGAAATAGTCTTTTCTCAGTCTTCCAGTGACAAGGTTATAATAATAGCTCAGTACCTGAGATGAACAAAAGGAAGTTCCAATTGATAAATAGTATCACTGGTTAACTAAGAACTGTACTAGAAGAGATGGTTGAGATATGATCCTCATCCTAAAGAAGCTTCCATTCTATTGTGAGAGGTAAAATGAAAGTGAGAGTCGCTCAGTCGTGTCAGACTCTTTGAGATCCCATGGACTGTATAGGCCATGGAATTTTCCAGGCCAGAATACTGGAGTGGGTAGCCTTTCCCTTCTCCAGGGGATCTTCCCAACTCAGGGATTGAACCCAGGTCTCCCACATTGCAGGCGGATTCTTTACCAGCTGAGCCACAAGGAAAGCCCAATACTAGGGTGGATAGCCTATCCCTTCTCCAGCGGATCTTCCTGACCCAGGAGTTGAACCTGGGGGTCTCACACTTAACCAAATAACTGACATATGTGTGAAGAGAACTGTAATAGAGAGATGAACAAAATGACAACCTGACACACACATGAGATGATTAATTCTGCTTGGGCAGCAGCCAGAGGAGCAATCAAATAAACAAAAATCCAGTTCACCATTGCAGGAAATAAAAGGGCAAAAATATTGTGAGAAAAAAAAAAAAGATCAGCAGCAGAAACAGTAGTAAATGGAACATAAACTAGTTTCTGGAAATCTGATGGAAGAGCTGAGTTCTGAAAAATGAGTATGAATGCAGGCAAATACATTCCCAGGTGGAGAATTCAGCATTTCAAATTTGTTTAGATGTGAAAACGCTCACTCTGATCCAAGAAAAATAAATTTTCCACTATGACTTGTCTTGGGGTGCATGCTTGGAGTGTTGGAGGTGAAGTTAAAGGCTAAGAATGGCCTCCTAAGCCATACTGTTGATTTTAATATTTGTCTTATGGGTGATTCAGAGGCACAGAAGAATGGTGTGGTCATATTTATGTTTTAGAAAGAAAACTGGCAACAGAATAGGGACTGAGGCCAAGAAAACAGTTGGGCATAATTTGTTCCTGCCAGCTAAATGTAAAACTCGCCTTCCATTGTTCGTTGATTCTGGAATAAGGTTAAGGCAGAGGAGGAAGTAAAAAGAAAGAAGGAAAAGAAGAAAGTTAAAAGGAAGGACAGAGAGAACTCTCTGGAGTAGTTTATATTCGTCAGTAGTAGGAGTGAGGAAGTGAAGCTTCTGTTCCTTTATCTTATATGGCTCTAGGGCATTCCAAGCTGGGGAAACAGGAACTACCTACTGGATAGTGTCTCCTGGTTTTCTGACACCTTTCTTTATCTGTCTCTTATATCTGATCTTGTCGATAAATTTTAACTTTTTTTTTTCCTATTTACTTGGCTGTGCTGGGTCTTAGTTTCGGCATGTAGGCTCCTTAGTCACAGCATGCAAAAATTCTTAGATGCAGCATGTGGGATCTAGTTCCTTACCCAGGGATTGAACCTGGCCCGCCTGCCCTGGAAGGAGGAGTCTTAGCCACTGCACCACCAGGGAAGTCCCTAAATTTTAATTTGAAAAGAAACCTTTTTATCATTCTAGCTATCATTACCAACACTGGTTTCCAGTTAAACCCGTTAGCTCCTAAATGAAACCCTGAAAGTCTTATTTTCCCTCTCCTTTTCGAATGCAGCCCATAGACAAATCTCCAAAAGCTCTGCTTTTATCATTACAAGTCCTGCTCACAGCTTAATTTGGAAGGACAAAAGTCAAATTCTCAAAATAAATTTTAAGACTCCCTCCTACTTGGGGCTTCCCTGGTGGCTCAGAGGTTAAAGCATCTGCCTGCAATGCCCACCTACTTACCACATGATTACTCTCATTTCCTGCCTTTGGTCATAGTTTTTCTCCCATAAATTCCTTTGGAATCTTCACTCCTTCCTCTACACTTATCAGAATCCTTTTAACGCTTCAAATTATTCAAAGTTCAGCTCAAACTATTTTTTTACACTCTTTTTGGTGGGTAAGGGAAAGCTACACTTTACTTTTGTACCAGTGTATGAAACTTCACTGTGAAAGTCCTCATTTTTCCACGTATATTATTAGCCTGAATGTTTGGCAAGTTCTCAAAAATAGTTCAACAGTCTGATAACTCAAAAATGTGGACGTATTTAGTTCAATTTGACCCATATCTGTTGTACACCTACCTTGTATAAAGGATTATGTTAACCATTCTAAGGATGTCAGTGTTACAGGATAAATATGTCAAATGCCTGCTCTTGAGGAGAACAGATTTGTTCATTAGAGGACTATTTCCACTTCACCTATATGATTAGTAATTTGTAATTTTTCGAATAAGATGTCCTCCTTTCACTGAGTTGGTGAGTTCTCTAAGTAGATGAAATTGTGATGGACATTATATACGTGTGTTTAAATGGCATACAGTTCACCTTTCACAGCAAGAATCCAGTCTCAGTAGATATAGAAATGCAATCTAATCTTCAATGTTGGACTATGTATTTAACTTTGATTGAATGTATTGTTAATTATTCCATATGTCTTAGTGTATTTAGGGTGCTTTCCCAGTGGCTTAGTGGTAAAGAATCTGCCTGCAATGCAGAAGACACAGGAGATGTAGGTTTGATCCCTGGGTCAGGAAGATCCCCTGGAGGAGGAAATGACAAACCATTCCAGTATTCTTGCCTGAAGAATCCCATGGATGGAGGAGCCTGGCAGGCTACAGTCACTGGGGTTACAAAGAGTCAGATATGGCTGAGCAACTAAGCACACACACATTAGTGTATTTAGACTGCTATATCACAGACTGGGTAGCTTGTAAACAATAGAATTTTATTCCTCACAGTCCTGGAGGGGTAAAGTTCAAGACTAGGGTCCCAGCATTGTTGGGATCCTTTTCCAGGTTGCAGGCTGCCAGCTTCTCACTGTGTTTTCACGTGACGGAAGGAGTAAGGAAATTCTCTTGAACCTCTTGGGCATGAATCTCATAATCTCATTTGTGAGGGGTTCTGCCCTCATTGCATCCCAAAGGTCCCACCACCTAATACCATCACATCGGGGATTAGGATGTCAACATACATATTGGAGGGAAACATAAACGTTAAGGCCATGGTACCTCATATATTAGAACAATTGCCTTCTGCAGCAGCTAGAAGTCTGGGAAACGATCAGTTCAGTTCAGTTCAGTCGCTCAGTCGTGTCCGACTCTTTGCAACCCCATGAATCACAGCACGCCAGGCCTCCCTGTCCATCACCAACTCCCAGAGTTCAATCAGACCCACGTCCATCGAGTCCGTGATGCCATCCAGCCATCTCATGCTCTGTCGTCCCCTTCTCCTCCTGCCCCCAATCCCTCCCAGCAGCAGAGTCTTTTCCAATGAGTCAACTCTTCGCATGAGGTGGCCAGAGTACTGGAGTTTCAGCTTTAGCATCATTCCCTCCAAAGAAATCCCAGGGCTGATCTCCTAGTGCATCCTTTTTCCACACCATCCTTATACAAGTATCTGCACTGTTTTAAGATTTTTCTGCTAATAGTTTTAAAGGAAAGCAAAAGTAATTTCTTTCAATTATTTCACCTGACAGGAAAATTTAACAAATGAATGAATTGCGAACAGGGATAGTTAGAAATGGGGTGCCTAAAGGGGACTGTCTATAAGGAAGCAGGCAGGCCTGATAAAAATTTAAGACTAAATGTATAGTCATGTTACCCCTGACATTTACACCAAGACCCATCGGCCTCTAGTACTTTAAGCATAATTTATAAGGAAATCAGTTGCAAGAAATCAATTCCATTAGACAGTAAACACTGCTTTCCAAATTATGTGAATTTTATCCCAGAGGCACTTGAATATCACAGGGAAAAATAAAAGATTAAGCCTCACAAGAAAGTAAAAGTACCCTATGTTATAATCTTTGGCCAATACGTTCTAATTCTTCTTTTTCATATCTTTAAATACAGAATCCCCTTCACCTCCAACTGAGTTTAGAAAATTCATTAAGTTCTGATGCTGATGTCACTGTCTCAATCCTGACCATGAACAACTGGTACAATTTTAGCTTGTTGCTGTGCCAGGAAGACTGGAACATCACCGACTTCCTCCTCCTTACCCAGAATAATTCCAAGTTCCACCTGGGCTCTATCATCAACATCACCATCAACCTCTCCTCCACTGAGGACCTCTTGAGCCTCCTGCAGGTCCAGCTGGAGAGCATTAAGAACAGTACACCCACAGTGGTGATGTTTGGCTGCGACATGGAAAGTATCCGGCGGATTTTTGAAATTACCACCCAGTTTGGGGTAATGCTCCCTGAACTTCGTTGGGTACTGGGGGATTCCCAGAATGTTGAGAAACTGAGGACAGAAGGTCTGCCCTTAGGGCTGATTGCTCATGGAAAAACAACACAGTCTGTCTTTGAGTACTATGTACAAGATGCCATGGAACTGGTTGCAAGAGCTGTAGCCACAGCCACCATGATCCAGCCAGAACTTGCTCTCATTCCCAGCACAGTGAACTGCATGGATGTGGAAACTGCAAATCTCACGTCAGGACAATATTTATCAAGGTAGGATGCAAGGCCTGGGTTATATCCCCATTCATAGGACTGTGATAGGAAGTAAAATATTCCTGTAGTGGGGAACACTCAACCCTGTTTTTAAATCCGTGGCTTAGTCCCATACTAGCTGTGTGTTCTTGGCAAGTTTTTTTTTAAAACAACTCTGAGTCTCTGTTTTCTAATTAGTAAACTAAGATAATATTGAATGTAGCTTAATATGATAAAGAGACCACTAAATTATATACAAGAGTTCCTAACACTGCGCTCAGCTCATAGTAAACACACAACAAAAGTTTTTATCCCTGGTCACTCTTTCCTGTAGCAGCAGACTTGGACAAATCTAAATCTTTTCAGAGAAAAAACTTTAGTCAAAGAGGAGACAGACTTTTCTCTCTACTCCCAGGTTAGGATGCATTAGAGAGAATAGAGAAGTGGTTAAAGACATAGACCCTGGAGCCAGACTCTCTGAGCTTGAATTTTAGCTATGTGACCTACTATTTGCATGACTTGGTCAAGCAGTTTCACTTCTCTGAGCCTTAGTTTTCTATGTCCTATACCCACTGATGTAAAAAGAATATAATAATAGATCCTACTAGCCATGGAGGGGTTGTGGTGGATAGATAGTTGATGATAAGTAAAAAGATAGATAGATAGACAGAACTAAGTTCTACAAGAGTAAAGTATGCATATATAATTTTATGTTTTATATATATGTGTGTATATACATTATATATGCGTGTATATGCACACTTTTTAAAATTAGCCACCTTTCTTTCCAGTTCCTCAGTCTGGTTCAGAAGCAGGAATGAAAAAGCCTGTTTTAGTTAAAAAATTATCCACCCTATAGACATGGTTTTCATGATCCCCAGAAAAAGAAGTCCTTAAAGGGTATTTTACAAAGGCCTAGAATTTTTTCAGAAAAAGACCACCTATGGTCAGAGAGGTCAAATCAGAGAATTATTGCTGTTTCAGAAGTGAAGGCTTCGTTCTAGTCTGATCCCATTTTCAGGAAGTCTTCTTGGAACAGGATCATCTGACTATGCTGAAGAGTACAAGGCAATCTCACAGTATCTTGCCTTTTAAAAGACAGGAACATTTGAGGAAAGGTCAGAAGGTCCCAATCATTTTACATTTAATTTCACATTAAGCATCTACTATGTGAAATGCAACATGCTAAATGTCACTCATATATGTGGCATAGTTTAAGCACAGCCTAGCTTCTCTGGTGGCTCAGTCAGCAAAGAGTCTGCCTGCAATGTGGGAGACTTGGGTTCAGTCCCTGGGTTGAGAAGATCCCCTGGAGAAGGAAATGGCAACCCAATCCAGTATTCTGGCCTGGAGAATCCCTTGGACAGAGGAGCCTGGTGGGCCACAGTCCACGGGGTCACAAAAGTCAGATACGACTGAGTGACTAACACTTTCGCCCTGAAGAAGGTTGTTAATAAAATAAAATAATTTAAAATTCACTTATTAGGAATCTATTAATAATAAAACTAAATGTTCTATCATCATCTGAACTTTCCACTTTTCTTATAATGTATTTGAATTGCCTCAAGATTAAAGTCTATACGTGTTTTATTTTATAGCCACTATCCAGATTTAATCTACTGTTTTGGAACTAGCATGTAATTGAGGCTCAAGATTTTATCTTGGATAAGAAACATCCTCCTTCAGAAGAAAAACACAAGCAAAGTCTTTAGCTATAATTTCAAATAGTCATTATTTTGGAAGGACAATCTTAAACAACAGACAGAAACTCCACTTGTGAAAACTATATTAAGTTATTTAATGTCTTTCTGTCTCATATAAAATGGAGAGCACAAGAAAAATAATTCGGTTTGGAACCTAAAAATGTTTAGAAGCTACAGAGAGAAATATTTTTAACTTCAGTTGTATATATATCAGGGGTTCATTTTATCAAGATAAAATTGATCTTTCTGGCTCCTCAAATTTTAGTTTATCCAATGGCACTTTGTACATGAAATTATGTGATGGTACTTAGCCCATTACATCAGCATTATTTGTCTATGTGTCTGATTTCTGAACTAAAATATAAATTCTATTAAATGGAGACATTATTATTCAATCTTGTTTAATGCCTAGCGTATAGAGGCTACCTAATAGACATTTACTGAAACTAACATAGAAGAAGAAATGGAGATTTTATATATATACCCTACATGATCTGTTGCTCTAGAAGAATAATGAGTGGTTAATAGATAAATAAAATTTTGTCTAAATTAAAAACAGAGTTTTTAAACTTACCTAGGTACCATCTGGTTTTTTTCTTTTCCTTTTTTTTTTTTTTAATAGAATGTTAGGTTAGTGAATACCCTCTGACCTTGTGGCTATTTCCACATGTTTATTCCACAGACTTTGAAAATTGTAAAAGAAGACTGTGAGGTTAGGGAGCCTGGTAGCAAATCACAGTCCACATGGGTCAGCAACAATATTTTCATTTCCATGGATGTGTTTGAGAATGAACTCAAAGAACTTCGGGAAATATCTTTAGGATGTCTTAAACTCCATGAGGAATAGAGTCAAAGAAAAAGTTTCAGAATGCTGAGGAAAGGGTCAAGGGAAGTGGGCAAAGCCCTGGAAGGAGTCTTTATAATGAATAACTGAAAAGCTGCCTTAAGCTATAAAATATCTGTGGATTTTTCATCATCCTTATTTATTTTGTTGAATATAGTCTTTTAGAAAGTTCGTTATTCTCAGTCCATAAGTCACATCTGCATACAGTAATTTTCTTAATTGTTCCTAAATTTTGTGAGGCTGACCCTACTTCCTCACTGCATAATGAAAGTCATAAGCATAATGAGCCATGAATAGCAAGTGCCAGAGTTATGCAAGCTTTCATTTCTCACACAGTCATTTTCAGTTTAGGCTGACAGAATTGTTAACATTTTAAAATGCTAATGAAATCACCAAAAACATGACTTTTTCAGCATAGGCCTTTAGACTAGGAAAAAATCATTTCTCATGGCAGACTACATAGACATAATTACGGGTAAAAGGGATTTGATCCTTCCCAGGTCCCCACATGCCAGAGCAAACATCCATCATCACTAAATGTAGACAAAAAGCACTTGGGGACCAAGTTCATACTGTGATCTTTAGCAATTTATTTCAAGTTGTTTTTATTAAGTATAAATCACTTTGAAGCAATGATATCTGATATATTGTTTGGCAATAACTTCATCAAGACATAACTTCAATCAATACATGAGTGAAAGTGAAGTCATTCAGTCGTGTCCAATTCTTTGCAACCCCATGGACTGTAGCCTACCAGGTTCCTCTGTCCATGGGATTATCCAGGCAAGAATAATGTAATGGGTTGCCATTTCCTTCTCCAGGAGATCTTTCCAACCCAGGAGTTGAACCCAGGTCTCCTGCATTGTAGGCAGACGCTTTGCTGTCTGAGCCACCAGGGAAGTCAGTGATTATTTGTTGAGCTAGGATGAGGCAGACAAAATAAAGGGCTGCATCCTGCCATTTTGGAGTGTACAGCCTAGTGCATGAGGTTGTAAAGTAAGTAAATGTGTAAAACAAAGGGATCTGTGATTCTTAAAAATAGAAACATATTCAGATACACAGGGAGGAAATAATAAACTCTTCTCAGAGAGTTGATGATGAGGAAGAAATACTGAAATTGGATCTTGATAAAAGAATAGAAGTATTCTGGTTTGCAGCAGACTCACAGGCACAGGAAATGGCATTGCAAATTCATCAGGATCTGAAGAAATTTAGTACAGTTGGCACATCCATTGCCTGTGAAAAGAATCTGACATGATTCTGGAAAAGTTGTTAAATTGATAGCATGCCACACAGGACTTTTATGCTAAGGAGTTTGCATTTTATACGCATACTGGATATCACTTGAAAGCCAGAACATTAGCCATGACATATTTATAAAATCATCATCTTGTAACAAATTAACCAAATAAAGTATTATAGCATAAAAATCTTATAAGTAATTTTTTAAAAACCATAAAGATATAAAAATTGCTTTTATTTCTCAAAATTGGTTTTAGCTTTGCCTACATGTACTCCCTTATCTCATTCTAAACACCAGTCTCATGAAAATGAAGAGGAGTTGAAGGACTTGCCTGCTGTTCCTAGAATTAGGATTTGCCCATGCTTATCTGAAGGCCCTGGGTGGTAATGAATCTATCTTCCCGGAGAAAGAACCCCTTGAGTCACTCATAACCTGGTCAAAGGGAGTTAGCCTTCCTTTAATAATTCCAAGAGCCTAGAAATGGATTAATACCTTGTTCCTCATGGCATAAGAAATCCCTGACTCTTTAGTTAATTAATCGTCCTGATAGCTATTCTAACTTCTCAGCAGGCTGTGGAATCTTATCTTTTTTCTTTGAATAGCTTCTACAGTTCAGTTCTGTATCAAGTGATTAATTCATTTGTTCATCCTCAAGCATATGTTGAAGCTTACTAATATTAGGCTAGGATATTGGCTAATGCTGGAGACACAAAGAATAGAAAATAGGGGCCCTGCTTCCAGGAAGCTTATGACCCCCTTCTTTTGTTCTTTTGCCAAGAGACAACATGCTCCTCCACTTATCCATGTTTTTTTATCCATTTTCTTTGACTGAGCTGTTTGGTTGTTGTTATTGTTGTTTAGTCACTAAGTCATGTCCAACTCTTCTGCAACTCTGTGAACTACAGCCTGCCAGGCTCCTCCATCCATGGGATTTCCCAGGCAAGAATACTGGAGTGGGTTACCATGTCCTTCTCCAGGGGATCCTCCTGACCCAGGGATTTAACCCACATCTCCTGATTGGCATCACTGACTGAATGGATATGAGTTTGAGCAAACTCCAGGAGATAGTGAAGGACAGGGAAGGCTGGCATGTGTTTGCAAAGAGTTGGACATGACTTCACGACTGAACAATTCTTTGCCACAAAGCCACTAGGGAAGCCAGCTATTTGGTTATCATTCCTCACTGTGACCACACTCATTCTACTAGTGATTATCTTCTGATATTATCTGGCATGTTATGCCCTCCTCAGTTGTCCTTGAAAAATGGTTCTGTGTGCTAAAGAGACTTTCCCCTCCCAGGCTATGCTCATCTTTATTCTTATATGGTCAAGCAATACCAAGATTCACTGGCCTTTCACTAATTGTAAATATTGATTTATTTATTGATTCTGCATGTATTAATCAGATTGTATTATGTGTTAGGTATTACAATGCACTAGGAAGCTTCAGAAAAGAAGACTAAAACAAAATACCCATTCAAAAGTCCCAAGGTATAAATTGATGGTGGTCCCCATCTCATTACTGGATACTAGAAGGGTTCTAGAAAACCTGGAGGTGGCATGATATAATTCTAATTTAGGGTATTCCTATTCACCTTAATTATAAGGAATTCCTACATTGAAAAGTTAAGTGGTATGCCTAAGGTCATTCAGGTAGTACTTTATAGGGGAAGATTCAAACTGTCTAGATCTAAGTTCCAGGCTTTTTCATAATTAATATTAACTTTCCTTAATTGTGATCTCATTACCTTATAATTCATATTCTTTCAGACAAAAGCTATATAAATCAGGAGGTATGGTAACTCATGTATAAATGTTCCTGTCCTGAGGACCTCTACAGACTCAAACTAGTTAGCCTGTGTGATTGAACATATACTCAAAAGAAATGCAGTTGCATTGAAACTGGAAGCCAAGGGCTGGATGATGTTAACACTGGTTCCTTGAGCCCCCAAGGAGAACTCATTGCTGCGGGGTGACCTGCTGTGTCCAGCTGTTACTCCCAAGTTGATTGCCTCTGCAAGACTAACAAGGAGTCAGTACTTCTAGAAAGCATGTGCTTTGGTGAATCCTGAGGACGAACAGCTAAGGTCTGTGTTTCCAGATGTTTCCAATAGGAACTCCTGTCACTGAACTAATTTGGCTAAAGCTGTTGAATGTGCCCCTCCCTCTGTCACTTAAGTCATGGCAAGAGCTGAGTCTAAAATTTTCTCTAAGTCATGAGAGCCTCAAATATAAGGTACAGTGAACGATGTGTATTTCCTCAAGACCCTATTTTGAAGAATGCAGCTTAAATTTGCTTAATCTAGCTTCCCACAGGTTTTAAACTGGAAATTTCCCAAATTAGGAGAGCTTCCAAGCTTTTATTTGCCTGAGTGGAAATTGTGATCATATTCTTTGTTGACTTTTACTTTGTATGCATCTACTATAAAATTTGGAAATATATCAAAAAAAAAAAAAGGAAAGGCAGTATTGCAGGGTTTCCCAGGTATCTCAGTGGTAAAGAATCCACCTGCCATTGCAGAAAATGCAGGAGAAACAGGTTCGATCCCTGGGTCAGAAGGATCCTTTGGAGTAGGAAATGGCAACCCACTCCAGCATTCTTGCCTGGAAAATTCCATGGACAGAGGAGCCTGGCAAGCTATAGTCCATGGGGTCACAAAGAGTTGGACACAAAAGCAACTGAGCACACTCGCATTGCAGGTGTACTCTGAATTCCAGATCTTTACCAGGGCAACTTCAAACTCGAGTCCCTGTGACCTTTCGGATGGATTCTTGACCAATAAATACTATGTGGTGTCACATTGCCAGGGCTATGCTAGGGGAAGGGATATCAGCACATGGCCTAGTGCCAGAGCCAGATCTGGAGCACTGGAAGGAATTAAGATGGGATATTACACAAAACAATAAGGAGCCATCTAAGGGTTGGACACAGGCCATAATTATGGAGAAGAGTTAAGGTTTATATCAAAAAATGAAGGGAAAGGAAAACAACCTAAGAGTATGGAACAGATCTAACGTCCACGTAGGAGAAAAACAGAAAAAAAAAGAGTACCAGCTTTCCAGTTGTGCCACATGAAAGCAGGAAAACAGAGCATTATGTCTATGTGTCTAATTTTTTGGCATAGTGATGCCATCACATCACACACACATAGCCCAGGAGATATATTAAAACATGACTCAAACATAGATTAGCATTTTTCTCCTCTTGGGAAAAAGTCAAGAAGGACAAGGGCTCTACTTCTCCTCTAAGGTTTTGCTTATTGGAAAACCAGACCCCAGGGGTTTATGTATGTACTTATGTGTATGTAGATTTAGTATGTTATTAAATTGCTGTTTTCATTAGCTGATGGAATCTATTTTAAAAGATGAGTTTTGTAAGCTGTTTTAAATAAGAATGTGATCAATGATTATAGTATGTGGGGCCCTCTGCTTTAAAGATTGAAATTTAGTAATTTCCAATTCCTGTTAAATTCCTTACTATCAGAGAGGTTTCTCATAGAATTTATTTTCTATTTTTGATACTCTCCATTGTTCAGGGGAAATGTATTGGAATGTCAATGTTCTGAATAATCTATAAACTACAAATATAAATACTTCCTGGCTGATTGAGCCCCGATCTTCTGGCAAAGTGAAGAAGTGCTCTTGAAGAGACACATGTCTGACTTGAGCAGAAGGCATGCATTTAATTGCATTTGCCCCACAGACATCACTGAACACTTACTCTGGCCAGGCAATGTGTCATGGCCAAGATCCAAAGATGACTCAGTGTGATAGACTGTTAGATGAACACTGATGTCTCTTTCAGCTGGACAGCCTGCAGTGTTATGAAGCAAAGCAGTGGGAAAGGGAGGCTTTGTTCATTTCCCACAGTGACTGTATGGAAGAGACTGCTCTCAGAATGTGGAGAATGTCAAAATCCATGCCTTCAAGGATCTTACAGTCTAAACCTCAAAGATGTGGTTAATCAGCTGCTAAATATTTATACATTAGGATATTAAGGAGGATTTCAGGGGACAGTTAAGGAGTCATTTTATAAGTAGCTCAAAAAATCATCTACATTTAATGTTTAATGCCCCACATATAGAGAAAAAGCAAAGCGATATGCTCTGACAGAATTGGACCAAGGGTAAGCTCCGTTGCTAAGATGGTAAATTCATGTTATTGTAACATAGAGGCAGAGACAGATAGCACAGGGGTCTCATTCAGTGAAAGAGGCCACAAAGTAAGAGCTGAACTTAGTAGCTGGCATACACATTGACAGAGATTCTCAAGGGCAATTAAAAATAAGGAAGAGATGGTAAAAGTGATGTTGAAAAATAAAGGAAAGTAAATAGATAGGTTTCAGGGGTGGCAACAACCGCAACAAAAACAGTTAAATTAACTCCGGGGTTATTAAGAGCTGATTTAAGACATGGTCTCTTTCCTAACAGGATGGAATAGTGATATTTCCTTCATACAAAGTCCACCAAAAGGAAGAGAGAGGTGAAGAAGATAAAGAGAGGGGAAGGCAAAGTTCAGAAAAATAAAGTAGAGAACGAACATTAAAGGAAAAGGAGAGAACCACAGATAAACCCACATACTGGAAACTATAAGAATACTGGGGGAAAGGGAAATAATGTAGAAGCTGCAGAAGGAGGCAGAATGAGAGTAATTTAGGGAATAAAAGGCATCATGAAAAAGTCTAAGAATTAAGAAAAACTACACACATGGATTAAAGTACAAACATAGACTATGTGTAGTTAATAATTCATACAACATGAGGTCTATGGAGGTTGTAAAAAAAAATCAGTTTTTAAAAGACATAAGATTATCCAAAGAGCATATACTTCAGGGGCTCTTCAGTGATAAAGAACAGGGGGAAAACTATATTAATTGTGAACCAGAGACAAGTGCAAAAGTGTAGACCTGGGGATGATTTTTTGATTGGAAGATTCATTGCATGAGTGTAGATAAGACTAACCTGAAGAAAAGATGGGATTTCTGAACATCAATGAATCTCTTCCCAACTCTTCTCCACTCTTTCCAGAAAAAGAAGAAAGTGAAACTTTAAAAATATTCCTTTTTCTCATTCTAAAAGAGCTTTATTGAGTTTTTCTGCTATGTTCAATAGATCTGGAACTAAATTTAAAATAATCAAGAAATACATATTTAGATTCATGCATAAGAGCAAGTAAACCTGATAAGAATCAAGTGGTGCTGATGCAAAGGGAGCTGGAGAGAATGTCACTAGCAATCACATAGCCAAATATTTCTAATCAGGCAAAGCAACATATCAAAATTATGTTCTTACAGGCTAAAAATCTGATAGAGTTTTATGGAGGACAAACAAATCTCTCATTCCTCTGGGAAAAAATATTAAACATGATGAGATGATCATGGGAAAGGAAATTTAGCTCCTTTTTCAAGATATTAGAATATAAGAGGATATAGAGATTTTAATGATACAAAGAAAGTTCCCAAAGGGAAAAATAAATTTTAAGGCTTTACAGAGCAAACCAGATATTCCTAGATACAGACATGATTAATGGAAGGCAAATATAATGGGGGATAAACAAAGATAAGAGGGCAGTTTTAAAGGAAATGAAAAACAAATGAGACACAGACAAGCAAAGAGATGAACTGATGTGTGAAGAAAAGATAAAGTAAAAATAAACATATAACATATTCAACTGGGCGTGGAAGAAGACGTATAAGGATGATGATACATTCAGGCAACCTGAAGATATTTTCATACATCTTCAAAATGAAGGCCGGAAACAGCAGGAAATTTGATAGAACTAGTTCGAGACAAGAAAAGTTCCAAATTTATAATGGATATAAAAACAAAAGATTAAGGAAATTTTCAGTTCCATTCAGTCGTTCAGTCATGTCCGACTTTTTGTGACCCCATGGACTACAGCACACGAGGCTTCCCTGTCCATCCCCACTCCCGGAGTTTACTCAAATGCATGTCCATTGCGTTGGTGATGCCATCCAACCACCTCATCCTCTGTTGTCCCCTTCTCTTCCTGCCTTCACTCTTTTCCAGGATCAGAGTCGTTTCAAATAAGTCAGTTCTTCACATCAGGTGGCCAAGGAAACTTTATATGCTGAATAAGAGAGAAGAAAAATCAGGGGCAACAGGTCCTAAAATCTTTAAGAACCACAATCATGGCAACATTATTCATAGTGGGATATTTTTATTTATCTTTAGTAAGTTTTAGACCAAGTTTTTAAAAAGTAAAAATAATACATGAATGTTTAGTTAATTCAATAAATTGATAAACACTCCAGTTAATATTCTATTATTAAAGACTATATGAACATAAATATTTCCTCATCCAAAAAACTAGAAAAAAGAGAGGTGGGAGGAGATTTAGAAAGAAGGAATTAAGAAAACAAAAACCCAAGCTAATTGAGGAAAAATCTTAAGATTAGTATAAATGACATTCTATGCAGTTCTGTGGCAACAAATTCCTGGGAAAACATTATTTGCCAAAATGAACCCAGAGAAATGGAAAAGCCTAATAGAAGAGATTGAAAAAATGATTGAAAAAAATTGCAGTTTTTTTAGAAAGTGCCAGGTCCAGATAGTTTCACAACTTACTCTTGCAAACTCAAGTGGGAAAACAAAACACTAAACATTTTATTTGAAATTGATCTAATACATTTCTTATGAAAGTCATTTGCTTTCTGCATTTTTTAAGAGTACCTTTGGTCTCATTTTGAAAGTAATACAATAAAACTTCTCCCAAATGAATTATAAGGGGGAGAGTATAATGAGTTCTATAATTTACTTTTTAAATGAGTTAAAGCAATCAAGAGAGAACTTCCACAAACTCTCTTGTCCTCATCCACTTACCTACTTGCCTCGAGGCTCTGTATGTTCTCTGCCTTCTCCCATGTCCATGCTCCTTTCTTGTCACAGCAAAGGGCATCACCCCCTCTTGCACCTTAGAGTACAATCGTTTTTGCCCCTCAGTGGAACTGTCCCAGGAATTCTATCTCTTCTAGCCTACATCAACAATTTTTCTATTTTTTAAATTAACTGTTTCTTTATTCATTTTTGGCTGTGCTGTGCTGGGTCTTTGTTGCTGTGCGACCTCAGTAGTTGTGGCTTCTGGGCTCTAGAGCAAGCACATGCTCAACTGTTATGGCATCTGGTCTTAGCTGTTCTGTGGCATGTGGGCTCTTCCTAGATCAGGAATCAGACTCTTTACCAATCTTTACCAAAGATTCTTTACCACTGAGCCCCCAGGGAAGCCCCAATTTTTCTATTTTTACTAGATCATTGTCATCAGCTTAAAATCCTGCGCGCGTACACACACACACGTATATATATACATATATATAATATTTATGCATGTATGCTTGCTAGGTCGCTTCAATTGTGTCTGACTCTGCGACCTTCTGGACTGTAGCCCACCAAGCTCCTCTGTCCCTGGGATTCTCCAGGCAAGAATACTGGAGTGAGTTGCCATGCCCTCCTCCAGGGGATTTTCCCAACCCAGGGATAGAGCATGCTTCTCCTGTGGCTCCTGCATTGCAGGCAGATTCTTTACTATTGAGCCACAGGGGAAGCTCATAATATTTAGATATTTGCTTAATTTTTCCTCTCCACTACTATTCCATTTTTCTCCTCTTATAGCATAACTCTCTAAAGACTTATCTCCAGTTTCTCTTTTTCCATTTTCCCTTGAAGCAGTAGGCTCCAACACTCTACTGAAATTACTCTCATGAAGTCACTGGTGACTTACATGTTTCTAAAGCCAATGGTCAGTTCTCAGTCCTCACTGCATTTGAGCTGTTAGAAGCTTTTGACATAGATGATCAGTGTCCCCTGATGGAAATATTTCTTTTACTTGACTTCTAAAACACAAACACAGCCTGCTTTACATCTCTGGTTACTTCTTGGTTTCCTTGGCTAGTTCTTTCTCACCTGCACCACCTCCAAAAGCCCTGGACTTATTCGTTGGACTTCTCACCTACAATTACCATTGTGATCTCAAATACTATATATGGAGTTTTGGCTCCCACACTGTATATCCAGTTCAGACCTCCTTCCTAAACTCCAGAATTTTCCACCTACCTACTTAGCAACTCCATTTGGATGTCAGTAAACTATCTCAAACTTAACATTAGCGACCAAACTCCTGGTGGTTCTCACCCACCTCACAACTCGATTCTTCTACAGTTTTCTTTATTACAATTAATGGCAACTCTATCATTCCAGTTTCTCAGGGCAGAAACCTTGGTGTCATTCTTACGCTTTCTTTTCCTAGCAGTTATGTCTGAGCCTTCAGCAAATCCTGTCAGTTGCAGCTTCACAATTTATCATGATCCAACTAATTTTTCTCACCTCTACTGCTGCTACCTCAGCTTAAACCATCATCAACTTTTGTCTGATATTTGAAACAGCTCCTTAACTGCTCTTTCTGCTTCTGCCTTTGTCTCTCAGTAGTCCATTCTCAACACAACACCGTGACAAGACTGTTAAAATGCAGGTCATATCATATCACTTCTCTGCTCAAAACCCACCAGTGGCTTTCCATCTCACATAAAGAAGAAATAAAGTCCTTACAGTGACCTTCAAAATCCTATTTTCCCCACCCCCACATTTCCTCTGACCTCATCTTTAGCTCCCCTGTTACTCAGTCCCTTAGCTCTTCCTCAAACATACCAGACACAGTCCCTCTCAAGGACATTGGACTCCTAGCTCCCTATATAGGAATGGTCTTTACCCGGAGAGCCTCTTGGTCAGCTCCTTCCCTTTCTTCAGCCCTTTTCACAAATATCACCTTCTCCTGGCTTCTCTAACCTAAAATTCCACACTACCACCACCAGCCCTGATATATCTTACATCTTTGCTCTATTTTTTTGCTTCTGCACTTAGCACTAATATCCCATTCATATTCCTCATTTATGACATTTATTCTGTCCCCTCAATAGAATAGAAGCTACATAGATCTTTATTCCTTTGTTCACTACTATATCTCTTAGAACCTACAGCAGTGTCTGGCAAAATGAGTATTGCTGAGTTAATAAATGATTGATTTGCTGATGTGTTAGTTTGTTAGCATCTTTGTTCATTTGTTTTAATAAGAAAATCTTTTAATTAGTAGGTCAAGTTTTTATGCAAATGTGGCTTCTAAAAGATCTTAAATACATTAAACACTGATCTTGTTTATATTTGTGAACTGTCTCAAAAACATTTTTTACATACTTTGAAGAGTTCAGATTTTATCTCAGCTCCTACTCAGATAAACACATGTTCTTAATTAGTGACATAGTTGGGAACTTTTACTGAAGTAACAAGTTACCTCCATGCCGGTTAACCAATGAGCTTTATTCTTTCAAGCAGAATGATATCTTGAGAGATCTGCTGATAAATATATATATATACCTGAAATGCTTTGTTAAACACTCACTACTCACTACTCATGGAGCGAGATCAAGACTCTTATCATACCATGGCAAAGATATTGTATTAATCTTCTAAGTGGTCTCCTGATCATTCTCTCTTCCTTCCTGTATATACATTGTGCCCACTTCCCGAGGAGAATCATCAATGCAGACTTCTGGTTACATCATTGCTCTGCTTCGATACCTTCATGGCTCCCCTTTTCCTGTTAAGTAAAATCCAGTCCATAAAATGGACATGAAAAACATCTAGAGTCCAGTTGCAACCTGAATATGTTTCTATTCTGCTCTCCTATAAGATTGTTATAGTTACCATTCTTGTTAAATCTCCCACCTCCTTACCTTCCCTCGTAATACTTGAACTGGAAGATCTATTGAGAATTCATAGCTAGACTGGAGGGTAGTATGATCAGCACAGAATGTAGTGGTATTATTGGTACCTCTGATCCAGGTTCTAAATTACTATTTGAGGAATTTGATATTACATTTCTCTTTTTCCCCCACAGTGCTCTATGGGCTTACATTTATCTGATACGCAACCAAATACTCCAGGTCTTATTTATATGACCTTCCAACAAGCCAAGTTTTATACATCCTTAGTATAGTTTGTGAATTAAATGCAACCCTGTACATTTGACCCTCTTAAAATCACTACTTTTCTTTTGGAAACTATTCTATCTCCTGATTATGCCATTTTCTCCACTTCTGTTATTACTTAGCCCTTGTCACCTTAAGCCCCTCGTGAAACAAGCAGAGAGAGGGGAAGCCAGGGGAAGAAAGGAGAAGCATTAATCCTCACATCCAAAACTGTTCTCAGCCTGCTTCTCCTTCCAAACTGTTTCCCACTAAGCTAGCAAGGAAACAAGATCTTTCTAAAATCAAATCTGATGATCCTGTCCCTCTCCAGAAAAATTCACTCAATGACTATTATATTCATCATGATCTTAGTCCTTTTGTACTTCGTTTCCCACCCTCATCTCCAGTCTTATTTCTCAGCACTCATCGTCAGGCAGCTTGCTCTCTCTGTCTCTGGCTTTTGCACACACATCTCCCTGGGCTGACAGCATCAGTCCCTAGCTTCTCTTTCTGCTTAACTATAATTCCCTCTTCAAGATTCAGCTCTCTAAGAATTCCTTCATTTTATCTCATATTTGCCTTTGAAATCTCTCATTATTTCTTCAGTTAAATTGATAAGTATTGTCTCACAATGACCTATCATCCTATTTAGTTAAATATTCAAACCTTTTAATATTTTTGACAACTTTCCCAAATCAAATTCTAAATAAAATTCCTTACACATGAAAAAATACATACAATGTCAAAATCATATGATTGTTCCAATGATTGCTCCTATTTTTCTTTTAAAATATCATTTAAGATGCATTTACATTTGATATTTCAAGAAAAGGAGAGCCTGGAGCAGAAGAAGGGCAAATCATTGTTAATGTGATCTGCAGCTTAGTGATGATGAGTTTAAAAGTATACCCTTTCTATACTTACATCTTTGCTGGTCTCTCTGCAAATGTTACTATTTGGTTATGTGGCTTTTCAAGGTAAAGTATTTGTTTTAATAAGTTTGGTTTCCTATATGCTATGGAATTGCACTGAACTCCATAGTGATTATTGATGAGAATTACATAGCAATTGGCAGAACTGTCCTGAGTCAAGACTGTTGATTAGACAAAGTTTGTCTTCAGTGTATTTAGTGTGCATATGAGATTCCTAGGGCTTCCCTGGTGGCTTGGTGGTAGAAAAATCTACCTGCAATGTGGAAGACTTGAGTTCAATCCCTGAGTTGGGAAGATCCCCTGGAGAAGGAAATGGCAACCCACTCCAGTACTCTTGCCTGGAGAATCCCATGGACAGAGGAGCCTGGTGGGCTACAGTCCATGGGGGTCGCAAAGAGTTAGATATGACTGAGCAGCTTAACACTTCACTTCACTTGAGATTCCTAGCTTCATGGACTTCTGCCTCAGGAAGTAAAATTTCTTACAATCTCCCTCCCCCAACACACAAAAAGACTCAACTCTCATACCTCCTCCTCTGAGAAGCCTTTCTTGTCACCCCTATAGAGGGATTTGCAGGTGCCCTTGCTTTCTGTTCCAGTCAGTTCAGTCGCTCAGTCATGTCTGACTCTTTGCAACTCCATGGCCTGCAGCACATGAGGCCTCCCTAGCCATCACCAACTCCCAGAGCTTACTCAGACTCATGTCCATAGAGTCAGTGATGCCATCCAACCACCTCATCCTCTGTCTTCCCCTTCTCCTTCTGCCTTCAGTCTTTCCCAGCATCAGGTACTTTTCCAGTAAGTCAATTCTTCGTATCAGGTGGCCAAA
The DNA here is from genome assembly GCA_917880005.1 of Nanger dama. Classification (NCBI taxonomy): domain Eukaryota; kingdom Metazoa; phylum Chordata; class Mammalia; order Artiodactyla; family Bovidae; genus Nanger; species Nanger dama. Next base: position 17,776,411 of record CAKJTW010000025.1, on the reverse strand, counting down.
GTATTGGAGTTTCAGCTTCAGTCTGAAGCTTCAGTTCTGGCTTCAGTCCCTCCAGTGAACACCCAGGACTGGTCTCCTTTAGGATGGACTGGTTGGATCTCCTTGCAGTCCAAGGGACTCTCAAGAGTCTTCTCCAAATGCCCCCAAATTCTGCCTCCCATCAGGGTGCTCATTACACTGGTTTAGAAGTGCCTGTTTGGTTTTCTCTCTCCCCATCATGAGACTTTGAGTTCCTTAAGAATAATGAGTGTGTCTTTCATCTTTAAAACTCATACTAAGAACAGTACCTGGTATATATTTGTATCAGTTTACCTTGCCAATAAAGTTGTTATTCCTGATTTTCCTTTTTCTTGTTCATTCAAGAAGAGTCCAGGGCAAGATAAAAAGGAACATGTTAGAAATAAGTAAGCAAAAGCAAGATTTCAACATTGTAATCTTTTAACTAATATATGAGTATTGAAACTTTGCTACACATTGTCATTCCATTATAAAGAATACATGGTGAAGGTGATAATAACTAAGGCTATTAACAAGATTATTTTACTTTTTCTGTAAAACTGAAAATAAAATAGAAATAATCCATCATAAACGGGGATTCTCTGAGACCTAGTTTCTTGGTGCCAATTCCATAGTGAAACAAACACTGGAATTTTCCAATCTGGGGAATGGAAGACATTTAGATCCTGATTGATATGTCTTTCAGTGATAGATGAATGTCTCAGAGACAGTTGAGCACTGTTCTTTAGTCATGGCCACATTGACTGTAATTTAACATTGACAATGAGGAATAAGTTTTACTGGAATGATGGAGTTAATCTCTGAAAGACTCCTGAAACCATCTTTTCTGAGATAATTTAAGTATATATTTATTCAGTGGTAGCCCTTGGTATGGAGAAGGCTCAATGGAGCCCTTGGTATGGAGAAGTGCCACTGCCACTCCAGTACTCTTGCCTGGAAAATCCCATGGACAGAGGAGCCTGGTGGGCTGCAGTCCATGGGGTCACTAAGAGTCGGACACGACTAAGCAACTTCACTTTCACTTTTCACTTTCACACACTGAAGAAGGAAATGGCAACCCACTCCAATGTTCTTGCCTGGAGAATCCCAGGGATGGGGGAGCCTGGTGGGCTTCCCGTCTGGGGGTTGCACAGAGTTGGACACAACTGAAGCGACTTAGCAGCAGCAGCAGCAGCAGCACTTGGTAGGTCCATCCAATTAAAAGTCTATAATCATTGAGCCCCATATATTCTTAAAATAATAGTTTCTTTCTCTACAACTTTGCTTTTCTGATCACTAAATTGACCAAGTAAAATTAACTTATTTACTAATAACTATATTATTCTGTAGGCTATATCCATGTGTGTGTGTATGTGTGTGTATGTGTTAACAAATCTAATAGTAGATTGCTCATCAGAAACACAATTATAGTCATTCTTCTGTTCTACTACCTAGGTAATTATCGATTGATTAATCTGTATATTTTAATGATTTGGTTCTCTACTTCCCTAAAGATGCAGAAAACTGTTTTAAAATCTAAGATAATGGAGACTTTTACTAGTTGCAAAATAGAATTCATTTTAAGTGGTAGAGTCCCACAAGGGAGTGCTAAGGTGAATAATTACTATTATACACAATCTACCAAAATGAGCAGTTATATTGCATTTAGTGATGGAATGATCTTCAAATGTGATTTACATTTATATCTTTAATAAAAATTAGTACCTTCTTCAGACTTCCTGATTTCTCTGTTCCTTCTGTGGCAATGTAACTTCCTACTACTGGTATTTACATTTGTAAATTACAGAGTAATTTGTGGTGATCAGTAGATTAATGTATTTTGCTAAGGACCTGGACTTGTATCATCCAACTCTTCACAAAAATCTTCTATGTTACAGTCCACATTTCAATTTAATTTCTTTTAATTTGAAATGTGTCTTGAGCACCCCCTCTATGAGTTTATCATAATGTAATACTTTGTGTCTCCAACTGCAAAAGTTCTATTAAAAGACTAGGAAAAGTGATTGGGGATGGCCTTGATTGAAAAAATTTAAAAGACATTAAATTACCATATCTGGAACATTTGTTCTATGTCTAAAGGTATAGTATATACTTCACATGAATTATTTCTAACCTTTACAGTGGAAGTAATTTACAAATAAAAATGTAATTATTTCCCCTATTTTGCTGATGATAAAACTGAAGTTTAGAGTTCAGTAAACCCGTGTCAAGGACAATGCTAGAAGGTGGGTGGACTAATATTCTAACACAGGTATGTCTAATGTCAAACTGTGGCCTTTCATTCTGACACAAGGCCATAATTAAGAGTACAGAGATGCCACAGCCTGTATGTTACCTCTTTTGTCTCTTCTTCCAAAACTCAAGAAAGACAGAGACTTTGACCAAGCCCTTTCCTGCCTTTTCCATAGCAGAACATGTACTGACAGTGCCTTGGTTCACAGGGTTAGGAATCAGTATATCATTCAGCTGGTAATTTTCCTTTCTTTGACTTCTGGCAGAAGCTCTCTCTAGAGCCAGAGCCAATTGTTTTTCTCTAATGACTTAGAGGGAGGTTAGCCTGAGGCTGTCCTGGGAACTGCAAGTCTATTTATCATCTTTTTCTTTGTTCCATGGATGGTATCCAACATGCAGCTTTGACTGGCCTCATGGGAACAGACATGTTGATTATTTTCACTGTAAAAGGAAAAACACCAATAATAATAAGATTTGGCTATTTTCTAGAATTATGAATGTAATGTTAAGCAATTATTAAAGTATATGCACATTTATTAAAACTTATTCCTTGCACCAAAGATATTTATTGAGCTGATTTATTTGCAGTTGAATGTGGTGAACAGTAAAAATGAGATACATTAAAGATGCTGAGAACTTCCATAGCTTGAAACCTTGTGAGACTATATAATTAACCATTTATAACAAATTAATTAACAGACCCCTTAACTAGGAATAAAGATGTGGAGTAAGACCATAAGTCAAAACCCAGTCCAGGTATTAGAACATGAGGATAAGATTTCATTTGTTCAATGAAATAGGACTCTTCTTCTAGGAAGATCCCAGCTTATTAATTCCTAAAGTAATTATAGGCAATGCCTTTTTAAAAATAGGTTTTTTTATTAAGACAGAGAAGCAAAGATGGGCACTACTTCCTGACTTTGCCCTCACCCCTCTTCCTTACTGTCTGCCTTTACTCCTCTTTGCCAGGTTTCTAGCCAACACCACTTTCAGAGGCCTCAGTGGTTCCATCAAAGTAAAAGGTTCCACTATCATCAGCTCAGAAAACAACTTTTTCATCTGGAATCTGCAAAATGACCCTATGGGAAAGCCAATGTGGACACGCTTGGGCACCTGGCAGAGGGGGAAGATTGTCATGGACTATGGAATATGGCCAGAGCAAGCCCAGAGGCACAAAACCCACTTTCAGCACCCAAGTAAGCTACATTTGCGAGTGGTTACGCTGATAGAGCATCCATTTGTCTTCACAAGGGAGGTCGATGATGAAGGCTTGTGCCCTGCTGGCCAACTCTGTCTAGACCCCACGACTAATGATTCTTCCATGTTAGACACCCTTTTAGCAGCCTCCATAGCAGTAATGATACAGTGCCCATAAAACTGAAGAAGTGCTGCTATGGATATTGCATTGATCTCCTGGAAAAACTAGCAGAAGACATGAACTTTGACTTTGATCTCTATATTGTTGGGGATGGCAAATATGGAGCCTGGAAAAATGGGCACTGGACTGGGCTGGTGGGTGATCTCCTGAGTGGGTCAGCCCACTTGGCGGTCACTTCCTTCAGCATCAATACTGCACGAAGCCAGGTGATAGATTTCACCAGCCCTTTCTTCTCCACCAGCTTGGGCATCTTAGTGAGGACACGAGACACAGCAGCTCCCATCGGAGCCTTCATGTGGCCACTCCACTGGACAATGTGGCTGGGGATTTTTGTGGCTCTGCACATCACTGCCATTTTCCTTACTCTCTATGAATGGAAAAGCCCCTTTGGCATGACTCCCAAGGGGCGGAATAGAAGTAAAGTTTTCTCCTTCTCTTCAGCCTTGAATGTCTGTTATGCTCTCTTGTTTGGTAGAACAGCAGCTATCAAACCTCCTAAATGCTGGACTGGAAGGTTTCTGATGAACCTTTGGGCCATTTTCTGTATGTTTTGCCTTTCAACATACACGGCGAATTTGGCTGCCGTCATGGTAGGTGAGAAGATCTATGAAGAGCTTTCTGGAATACATGATCCTAAGGTAATACTTCTTTTTCCCTCTAGATTTCTTTATTGTCCATTTTAACTCTGTATATTGTGTCTCATGCTGTAGTAGTTTATATGCCTTCATCTAACACAGAATATTCTCTGAACCATCTGTAGAGATTAGTCCAAAGAGTCTGTTGCCCAAGTGCACTAAATATTTCATTGCTTTATTAAATGAAACAAAGAGAGTGAGGGATGTTTTTAGGAGATTTTGTTCCAAAGAAAGTCTCATAGAAACGCCTATTAGTGCAGGTTTTTCCTTGCATTAGTTAACCATCTGGCAGAATGGCTATCAGGGAGTAGTCTTACAAAGTATTTCCACCTAACGTAAAACTTCAAAAACTGATTAATTACCTCTCTTGGGAATTAATGGAAATAAATAATAGGGTCCAAATTTAAATAGTAAAGAATCCTTTTTCATCATGAAAAATTGTAAAATGGAAAGAACTAACATTTTATCATAAGCACTCAAAGTCAGAAAGCTAGAAAACTCAATGCATATAGCCAAGGAGTACTAAGCCAATTGATTTGGCAAGATTAACTAGGAAGAGAATGTCCTTTTGGGTAAAAGGCTGATCACCTTAGGGTTGGAGGAGGATGTCAACAGTCACATTACAATGTCCAAGAATATTCAAGAAAATCATCTCTATTCTAGGCTACCTTTGATATTCTAGATATCTGACCCTATGAAGAAAGGAGGAGGGTAGGATTCAGGTAAGCAGGTAAAGCAGTGGTGATACTTGAGTAAATAGCCATGTCTGTTTGGTGACAAGACCTCTTTCAATGACTACAAGTATGGCAAACTTGGCCAACTTAGTGGGAATGGAGAGGAGGGGGCTGTCAGGGCTCAAAACAATAAGAAAACGAGTCAAGGGAGTACTACACTCCCAGTGGGGAACAGAAAGCAGATCTAGAGCAGACATGTATTCCAATCTGTAGAACCCATCTATAAGAGGCTGGAGAAAGCTGCAATTCAGTGAACATACCCAGGACACACTGTGTTAAAGCATCTTGAGCTAAGCTGAGCGTTTCAAGCTGTGAAACACCACCATGACTTTTCAAATACCCCTTTTCACATCAAATATCATAATATTGAACCCTTTACCATATATTTTCATGAAACATTTAAAATTAATTGCACAGAGAATGAACAAATAGGACATTTACTATTTTTGTTAAACGATAAGGTGGCCATAGGGCTACTGGCAGCTTTAGAGAATTCTCATAAATAGTTTGGATTAGGATATATGGTCTGTTCTGCAAACAAACGAATGTGAGAAATTTGACCCATATACTGAAAATATATCTGTTCTGCAAACAAACAAACGAATGTGAGAAATTTGATCCATATACTGCTTAATACATGTGAACTTCATGAAAAGAGTCAGCAAACAATTGATCATTGACTAAGCAATGAACTATATTTGTTTCTTAATGTACAGTCAGGACTTTAGGTTGTCATCTGGAATTTAGTGAACACAAATAAATTCCATAGTATAAATATATGTGTTACCCTAAAGAGAGATTTGGTGATGCTTCAGCATTCATATTGTACTGGTATTAGCAGCCTCTATTTATTGTTTGCCCCAAGAGGTCTGTGGGTCTCCCAAAAGTTTGCCATCTTCATAGAGGCTTACTCAATTTTTTTTTTTTTTGCAGTAATCTTGCAATGTGATTCTTAAATTACAAATTCAACTTGGAAACCCTTCAATCCAATCTAGTATAAGAGACAATATATGTGCTGGTTGTTGTGAAGATTCTGGACCATTATCATATGTAAAAAGGTGAACATAATACTGACTAGAGTTTTATTAATCAGAAACAAAGATTATCAAAATTTTCATGGATGTTATGCATGAGAAACCTGAAGCAATTATTATTTTAAGGATTAAAAGGAAAAGCATAACAATCAACCATACACAGCAGTAAAACAGTTGTTTTTTTTTAGCAAAAGGAGCAATCATTCCATTCCCAATAAAAGGTCACATTTTTATAAACCTAACCCAGCCCTCCAGACAAAGTGAGAGGAAATCAGTTCATTTTAATCACTCAGTCATGTCCGACTGTTTGAGACTGCATGGAGTGTAGCACATCAGGCTTCCCTGTCCATCACCAACTCCCAGAGCCTGCTCAAACTCATGTCCATCAAGTCGGTGATGCCATCCAACCATCTCATCCTCCTTTTTAATATGTTGTCTAGGTTTAATATGCTGTGAGAGGAAATGGACCATGTCAACTTTGTGTTACATTTACTAAGGTCTTAAGTGGACAAACCTAAATCTAAAACATTTTCAATTTTAGGTAATAAATGAATTTTCATTAAGGTTCCCAAAAATGTATGTCTTTTTCCTAATGTTGTTTAAAGTCTCTCACTTCTTTTCCATATAAAAACGCCTAGATTATTTGATTAAGAAATACCCAACATCTGAACTGTTAGTGAATAAAGTTGTTGACAGAATTGCTCAATTTTTATCCAAATGTGTGGTATTATGCAGATGACATAATGACCTCATCTTCCCAATGACAGGCATAATCAAAAAAATTTCCATACCTTTCAGTCACTCAGCATTTATTCTTAAATATATTCCACTCACTCACATGAGCTCTTTTCTCTCCTAACAATGCTCAATTCTTTGAGTGATTTTATCTTTTTCTTTTTATACTAAATGATGTGGAAAATGCAGAAGTAGAAAAGTAGAAGAGAAAAGATTTAAAACAGATAAAAAAACACAAGGAAAAACAACTTAAAGAGTTATAACTGTTGGTAGGATTGAAAATTGGTACAGCCACTATTGAAAACAGTCAGAAGGGCCTCAAAAACTAAAAGTTGAACTACAAAATAAAAAGGTATAAGCATGCCAAAGTTTAGAAACAATTGAAACACATCAAATTTCAAAGAAAGGGTAATTGCCTTCAATGGAAGGCTTAATTAATTAATAAGATCATAGCATCTGGTCCCATCACTTCATGGCAAATAGATGGGGAAACAGTATCAGACTTTATTTTGGGGGCTCCAAAATCACTGCAGATGGTGATTGCAGCCATGAAATTAAGACATTTGCTGCTTGGAAGAAAAGTTATGACCTACCTAGACAGCATATTAAAAAGCAGAGACATTAATTTGCCAGCAAAGGTCCATCTAGTCAAAGCTATAGTTTTTCCAGTAGTCATGTATGAATGTGAGAGTTGAACCATAAAGAAAGTTGAGTGCCGAAGAATTGATGCTTTTGAACTGTGGTGTTGGAGAAGACTTTTGAGAACCCTTGGACTGCAAGGAGATCCAACCAGTCCATCCTTAAGGAAATCAGTCCTGAATATTCATTGGAAGAACAGATGCTGAAACTGAAACTCCAATACTTTTTGGCCATGCAATGAGAACTGACTCATTTGAAAAGACCCTGATGCTGGGAAAGATTGGAGGTAGGAGGAGAAGGGGATGACAGAGGATGAGATGGTTGGATGGCATCACCAACCATCATGTCAATGGACATGAGTTTGAGTAAACTCCAGGAGCTGGTGATGGACAGGGAGGCCTAGTGTGCTGCAGTCCATGGGTTTGCAGAGTCAGACACAACTGAGCAACTGAACTGTCTGACTAATTAATGAGATAAACTGTGTTCTTATTCTTGAAGAAGACTTGGAATTTGAATACCTGCATCAAGGAAGAAAGAATGGACATTCCCAGAAAAAGAACAGAGCAAACTACTTGGTGGTAGAATGTATAAGACACAGTCAGGATATCTTGAAGAGTTCACTTTAGCCACAGCATGAAAGGAAGGAGAAGATTTAAGTCTGAGAAGTAACTTCAGTTGAGATATCAGAAGATCTTTGACATTGGTTGGGCTAGAGATCCATTGACATTTTTGAACAGTGGAATAGCACAGAGAAGCAAAATCCATTTAGAATTGTTGTTTCAACAGCAGCAATTAAACACAATTAGAAGAGAAAGACAGTGTTGGAGCTGGAGAAAGAGTTGGAGTTATGGATATGTCACTGATAGAAGAGTCAAGAAACATTGTAGTGACTAGATCAGTTATTGTTGTTGTTTGGTCGCTAGGTCATATCTGACTCTTTTGCAACCCCATGGATGTAGCCCACCAGGCTCCTCTGTCCGTGGGATTTTCCAGGCAAGAATACTGAAGTAGGTTACCATTTCCTTCTCCAGGGGATCTTTCTAACTCAGGGATCAAACTCGTGTCTCCTGCATTGGCAGGCAGAGTCTTTACAACTGAGCCACCTGGGAAGCCCAAAGAGCTCAGTAGTTATCTATTCAGTTATCCATTCAGGACTTGGCAATTAACTGGATGTGAGAGTCAACAGAGAGTCACATGTGCAAAGTTGCAGGCCTGAGTGTATAAAATGATGGTACCATTCAGGGAAGCAGAAAAGGCAGTTTATGAACTAGAAATTATGCTGATCAGTTCAGTTTCATACTTTGCATTTTAAAATCTATGTTGGGCATCCAGGTGAAATCCAGCAGGCACTGGGAAACATGGAGCCAGATTTCAGGAGTGACATTGACACTGGTGGGAATCTGGGGCAGAGATGTGACATTGTGTATTAAAGCACTGCAGGGAGTATGAGATCCCCAAGGAAGAAGGCAGTAGGGAGAAAAATTGTCATTCGAGGAAAAGTAGCAGGCATAAAGTTGGCATATGGTTTTGCAGAGAGACGAGCTGGAAGTTGAGATAAAAGTACCTTGAAGCAAAACATGCAGGCTCTTGAATGCCTCTTGGTAGATTGAATTTTAACTCCTTGAGATGAAGACTGATATTATCCCATCTACAAAGGTCATTATAGAGAGGACAAAGATCAGTGTCCAGTCCAAACCATGAGAATTACATGTATGTGTGTATTTTAATGTTTGATGAAGCTGGGTTTATGTGGTTTGCTTTTTTCTAATATTTTTCAAACTTCCATTTTCATAGCATTTACTTCTGAGGAGTGAAAATGTATCATTTACATGGAAGCCACAGATCTCCTGTTGTTCTCCTGGGATGTTTGTTTTTCCATTGTAATATGAAACTCTCCTAATACTGAATGAGAGGTGATTTATATGGAGTGTTGTGCACACTCTGAGGTTTCTTCCACCCCTTACTCATGGTCTGTCTCATTTCTTTTCATAAATTTTCATCTCTGTCACCTACTGGGTATCAGAACAATTCTCATTGTACTATGCTGCCATTTTTATCCCGTTTTCCCACAGCTCATTTAATTCACCTCAGGCAAATTTCCTGGTGCCTCCACATTAATGCTCTTGAACACCTGCCTCCTTCCATTCTCTAACTCTTCTTTAATTATCTTGGGATAACCTCCCCATGTCTCCTCTATATTTGTATGCATGAAAACTTTGAGAATAACATCTTCCAGACTTCCTTAGAAGCATTTTATTAAGAAATATGTTCCTAGGAAATGATGTCCTCAGCTCTTGGAGGCCATCTAAGCAATCCCAGTCTAAAAAAGCAATTCCTAACAGTTCCATCTACCGTTTCCTAACCTAAAAACAACTTTTCTGTTACATAAAATATTTTAAATTATAGAAATAGCATTTTCTTATTTTTGTGTAAATAGTATCTATTTCTAGTCCTCAAAATTGGCTATGTTTTTTTTAAATGTATCAGTCTTGGATTCTAAACAATAACTTATAAAATATTCCTATGGGAAATGTGTTTGGATGAAAATCTATTGACTTAAAAAGTAAGATTTATGATCTGTATTTATACTCAATCCATCAGCAAATTGAGTCCTGGCTGCATAAGCATCTGTAACCATGATATTAGATAACTTACAATGACTGAAATAGCTCCATTTTTCTCCTTGGTCATAACTGTTTAGCATGCTGGCTATACATTTAACACAGTTAATAAACTGTTAAGCATTAAGAATGTGAACATTTTATCACCATTTCAGAGCAGAGATTCACTGGCTTCAACCAACCACTTAGAATCAGAAGTAAAATTAAATGCAAAATGCTGTACAGGACAGACCAATTTATGATTCACTATGAGTTACAGCAGCCAAGGCAGGTTAGAGTGCTTTTTTTTTTTTTTTTTTTGACGGGGGGTCATAGGGAAGAAATAATCTTGTTGCTGGCTGCTCCTACAGATACCCTCAAGGGAGACGGACTGGCCTGCTGTGCAAATGAAATTCTAGAGAATAGTTAGTTCTATCCTCACTTAGTGAAACTAGTTTTGCCAGAATAATTTACTTTACACTAAAAGTAATATATGTAGCTTGTCACTCTCTCCTACCAACTCTTTTGGGAAGCAAGCTCCATGCTTCAAAGCAGGTGGGCTCTTGAAGCATGAGACCATGAAAGCAAGAATTTATGAGTAATACATTTAATACACCTTATATGGGTATTTCTCCATCATAAAACTAGCACCATCCATTACAGGCAGTGTAGAAAATAGTGTAGACAGATGGAAGCAAGTGCTTATTGGCTCATCATCAAAAGTCATTTGCTCTTAGCCTTTTGAGATGATTGACAGGTGAAAAAAATGCAGTATTATTTTTATCCAGTGAGGTCTTCATCTGGATCTATGGTCAAAGGAATAGACCCGGGCATTCTTAGAACATTCTAGCCATTGACATTCAGTTTGCTGAGGTATAAGAGATGAGATCACTTCATAAATCATAAGGTACACTGGAAAATAAAGCCCTGCCTCCTCTCGTAGAGTTGAATTAACAGTTGAAAGGATACGTGAGCAGTCAAAATGAACTATTTGCTGATTTTAATACACTTTCTAGTTCTTTTCCAGCTTCTCTTATAAAATGCCCCCTTTAGCCCTGTGTCTCTAATATATATTTAAAAGTTGCCTCCTTAGAGGGAATTAGGAGACTAGTGTCTTTTTTTTTTTTTTTTGGACAGGCAAATGATGGTCCTGTTTTACAAAAACAGTCCTGGTGAACATTCGAGTAAATATTAAAAATTTAAAAGTCCTGCTTGTGAAGACAAAAGCAAACTTTAATCAGAAATAGTAAAGTAAAGTACATTCACATAGCCTTAGCAGGAAATGATAAGCATCTCCCAAGATAATAAAAACCACCTTCACTGATCTTCATATAACACCATGTGGCTGCCCAATAAAACGTACGAATTCATGTAATGAAAGCTGGCCTTGAAGAAGGGGGAGGGCCAGAGCTCTAGGGTAAACAAGACGTTGAAAATGGAGTTTGAGGTGAGAGGAAAGAAAACTGAACTACACCAAACCATTTATTTGTTTTTCCTTTAATTCATCTAATAATAGCAACTTTTGTTCTAGGCACCATGCTAGGTGGCTAGGAATTTAGTAGTCAGCAAAACAGATACTGTCCTTGCAACATGGGGTTTATTGGGGAAGAAAGATGTTAATCAAGGGAACACATAATTCAGGTAATGATTTAAACTGTGATTAGCTGCTGTCAAAGCAAATACAACAGAATCTGAGGACCTTGGGGGAGACCTGATCTGAATGGAGAATCTGAGAAAACCCTTCCTCACCTCACCCTGAGGAGAGAAATTCTGGCTGAGATCTGAAGGATGAGACCTGAAGGAGGCAAATGAGCAAAAGAGGAGTTGGGTGAGGTGACAGTATCTCAGGGTGACATGCAGAATCAACAGAAGCCCAAGAATGGAGGGAGAGGCTGCAGTCCTGATGCTCAATCATGAGCTACAAGATCGGAAAGCCAGGAAAAGGGAAAGAAAAAGAGGACAAGACATAAACTAGAGAGGTTTTGTTGCCAGACATTCTAGAGAGAAAATTTCTTAAAAGAAGAAAAATCTAAGTAATGCTGTAGTTTTGGTGGAGTGGCTTTTCCCCTGGGCTCCATGTACTTCTAGATAGAAAACATAAGAGGAGAAACATCCCAGTCACTTTGGCAACAAAAATTCATGATAGATCAGGGAAGTGTCCTCTATAAGAACTGCATTAAAAGAAAACAATTTTTAATGTACTAAAAGTAAAAGATGATTTGGATGGAAAATTGAATGTGTTAATGTTGCACATATCTTATGAATATACTCAACCCAATGAATCATAAATGAGTGGATTGTATGGCATGTGAATTATATCTTAATAAAGCTACTTTAGTAAATCCCAAGCAAGCAAACAACCTGCCATATTACCAAACTGGAAGGCTAATTATTTAAAGATGTCAGAATTGTCCTTGATTAGTATACACATGTAAAGCAATTCCTGGAATCTAAGGATTTTTTTATTGGTTTGACTGTTGCTGAATCTTAAAATTTTTTATTTATATATATATATTATTTTAAAAAATTCAAGTGACTTGTTCTAAATATTTAAATACTTAATATTAGTAATAATAACAGAAAAAGCTAATCCTCATTAACTATTCCCATATGCCAAGCACTGGTATAAATGGCAGTAATAAGGTAACTGCCCCCCACTGAGTATTCATGGAAATTAAAATAATCCAAGTAAAGCAACTAGCATAGTGTATGACAACAAGCAGTCACACCAAAAAAAAATAGAATTTATTAGACTGTCAGATTTTAATACCATCATTAATTATATCTTGAACAATTAGTGTCTCTCTCACACATGCACTGTCACTGTGAACTGGATAAATGGAAAGATTCTCTTTTTGAGCTCAGTTCTAGAGAGCTTGGAGGCAAAATTCTTGTGCACGAATAGCAGATTTATTGTCTTGTGGTATGCATTTGAAGCATCATTTCTGGCTTGATGTAGTTTTTCTACTTCAAACTATTTTAATTTATGCTGTCTTGTATTTTATGTGACCTTTAAGCTGCCTCAAGTCTTTCCAGGAAGAGAGCAAGGTATACATGAAATAATGTTAAAATCAAATAATAAACAAAGGATATCAATAGCAATTCAAAAAATAAATAAAACTGACCAATAATTTTTTAAATATTAACTCTTACTTGTAGTCAAAGAAAGTCTAATTGAAACAGTAATGAAATGACATACTTACCTAACAAAATAGGAGTATTTTATTGATAGTTCTCGATCTTGATGGAAGCACATTAAGACTAACACCAGCATACACTGCTATTGTAAGTTGTTACAATATGTTCATAAGTCAAATTGGCCATTTATATCAAGAGCTTTAAAAGGGTTCATGCCCTTTCATCCTTGACTTCACTCCTAGGAATCTGTCCAAAGAAAATAACTTAATATATAAACATCAATTTATTGCAAAGATCCACTGCAGCTTTTCTCAAAACATCAAAAACCTGGAAATCACATAAATGTCCAGCAACAGCACAATTAATGCAGTACAATGTTACTATGTGCTATAAAAATGCATCCAGTAGAGATAATTTTAAAGAGCTTTTAAAGTGTCAAAAAATCAAAACATAATGTTAAGTAAGAAGTTGGGAAATAAAGCAATGTATTTCCAATTTTATAATATGCATTTGTACAGGCTATAAAAAGAAGTAACTAGAAGAAAATATAACAGTGTTAACAGCACTGGTATCTGAGCAGTGTAATTACAGAAAATATTTGTTTTATTTCTACTTCATATTTTCTACAGTTCCAGTCTCTCAGTGGTGTCCAACTCTTTGCAGCCCCATGGACTGCTGCACACCAGGCTTCCCTGTCTATCCCCAACTCCCAGAGCTTACTCAAACTCATGCCCATTGAGTCAGTGATGCCATCCAACCATCTCAACCTCTGTCATCTCCTTTTCCTCCCACCTTCAATCTTTCCCAGCATCAGGGTCTTTTACAATGAGCCAGTTCTTCGCATCACATGACCAAAGTATTGGCGTTTCAGCTTCAGCATCAGTCCTTCCAATGAATATTCAGAACTGATTTCTTTTAGGATTGAATGGTTTGATCTTGCAGTCCAAGGGACTTTCAAGAGTCTTCTCCAACACCACAGTTCAAAAGCATCAGTTCTTCCGTGCTCAGCTTTCTTTATGGTCCAAATCTCACATCCATACGTGATTACTGGAAAAACCATAGCTTTGACTAGATGAAACTTTGTCAGAAAAGTAATGTCTCTGCTTTTTAATATGCTGTCCAGGCTGGTCATAGCTTTTCTTCATATTTTATACAATGCTCATATATTATTTATGTTATTGTAAAGCACATAATAAGCCAAGTAAGAATGAGAATAATTCAGACACAAGACAATAGTCACAAAACACTATTTGCTACACGTGCACCCCTTCTGTCTGCAGCCTTTCAAGTCCAAACAGAATGAGTTCCTCAATGAGTAGCACTTCCATAGAAAAATCTTTACATCTTTGAGATGCTATGCTTTCCAAAGAGACTTTCAGAAGCATATTTTCATTCCCATCCTGTTTATTCCCTTCATAGGACTTAATGCAATCTGAAATTGTCATGTTATCTATTTCAGTTAATTGTCCCTCTGTGTCTTGCTCATCACTGAATCCTCAGAGTGTTGGAGGAACAATAAATAGTTTACAAATGTTATTCAATTAATGAGTGAATGAAAAATGGCAGCATCATTGGAATAGGTCTATTGCATTATGCAGGGATTACTTTGAAATTGATCAATCAATCAAATGCTTTAGATAAGACCATACAAACATTCTCATACTAGATTCTGTAAAATGAATTTAAGGAAAACCTGCCAGTAAGGGACAATGTACAGTGAAACAACGAGCAAAGTCCTTGTGTTGGACAGATCTAAAGTTTGATGTATGTTTGTGTGGAGTTTGACAGGCTGCTTGCCATGACCTCTGTGTCTTCATTTGAGAGGATTACAGGATATAATGGATGTAAAATATCTATCCAAAGTTCTGATTCCATCCACCACTAAATTATAAACTCCAAGAGAGGAGAGTTTATAAATTAGATCTATCTTATGCATCTGTATTCCCAGAGCCTAAGCATACGTCAACCATTCATTCAGATAAGTATTGAGTAAATAATGCACTTGGCCATGAGGCCAAGGAGAAGTGACCAGTATGTGTCCAGTAGGAAAGAGGCAGAGGGCAGGAGCACCTGTCACTTGCAACTGAAGAGTATACCCAAGCGAATTTCAGATTATATCCAAGAGTGACCCATAGCATTTGAGCCGTGAGATTGATATAAACAGATTATCAAAACAAAGAAAATCTAAGACCATGACGCCCATAGTGGAGACAAGGGTAAGAGATATATGATCCTTGAATGGGAATGTGAGATTGATAATGCTACCGCAGCCTAGGTGGTTTTAGGTTCTCAGCAGCAGATGATGGAGTGAGTTCAGAAACATTTAGAGGTCTAGTAAGGAGAGCAGGGCATCCAGTCCCATCACTTCATGGAAAATAGATGGGGAAACAATGGAAACAGTGACAGACTTTTTTTTTTTTTTTTTTTTGGCTCCAAAATCACTGCAGATGGTGACTGCTGCTGCTGCTGCTAAGTTGCTTCAGTCTTGTCTGACTCTGTGCGACCCCACAGGCGGCAGCCCACCAAGTTCCGCTATCCCTGGGATTCTCCAGGCAAAAACACTGGAGTGGTTGCCATTTCCTTCTCCAGTGCATGAAAGTGAAAAGTGAAAGTGAAGTCACTCAGTCATGTCCGACTCTAAGCAACCCCATGAACAGCAGCTCACCAGGCTCCTCCATCCATGGGATTTTCCAGGCAAGAGTACTGGAGTGGGGTGCCATTGCCTTCTCTGGCAGATGGTGACTGCAGCCATGAAATTAAAAGATGTTTGCTCCTTAGAAGAAAAGTTATGATCAACCTAGATAGCATATTCAAAAGCAGAGACATTACTTTGCCAACAAATGTCCATCTAGTCAAAGCTGTAGTTTTTCCAATAGTCATGTATGGATGTGAGACTTGAACCATAAAGAAAGCTGAGCACCGAGGAATTGATGCTTTTGAACTGTGATGTTGGACAAGACTCTTGAGAGTCCCTTGAACAGCAAGCAGATCCAACCAGTCCATCCTAAAGGAAATCAGTCCTGATTATTCATTGGAAGGATGGATGCTGAAGCTGAAACTCCAATACTTTGGCCACCCAATGAGAAGAACTGACTCATTGGAAAAGACCCTGACGCTGGAAAAGATTGAAGGTGGGAGGGAAGGGGATGACAGAGGATGACATGGTTGGATGGCATAACCAAATCTATGACTTGAGTTTGAGTAAACTCCAGGAGTTTGTGATGGACAGGAAAGCCTGGCATGCTGCAGTCCATGGGGTCACAAAGAGCTGGACATGGCTGAGTGATCGAACTGAACTGAAGGAGAGTTGAACCATAAAGAAGGCTGAGTGCTAAAAATTGATGCTTTTGAACTGTGGTGTTGGAGAAGACTCTTGAGAGACCCTTGGACTGCAAGAAGATCAAACCAGTCATTCCTGAGGGGAATCAACTCTGAATATCTATTGGAAAGACTGATGCTGGAGCTGAAGCTCCAATACTGTGGACACCTGATGGAAAGAGCCAACTCACTGGAAAAGACCCTGATGCTGGGAAAGATTGAAGGCAAAAGAAAAGGGTGGCAGAGGATAAAATGGTTAGATAGCATCACCAACTCAATGGACATGAATTTGAGCAAACTTTGGGAGATAGTGAAGGACAGAGAAGCCTGGCGTGCAGCAGTCCATGGGGTCGGAGTCAGACATGACTTGGCAACTGAACAACAACAAGGATCAGGTACACATTACATGACACTTAGTAGGAGTTTTTTTAAATGGATATTTCCCTTCCTTTCCTGAATGTACTTTAATTCAAGGAACTTAAAAAAAAAAAAAAGACTTGCTATTTTGGACTGATAAATGGAAAACTGAACAAATGAGCATGCAACCTGTTTATTTTGTCACCTACTTCCAAAATAATTTTGAGGAGACATCTTTATAGAATTTTTAAATAAGTGAAGCTTTATTACTTTCAAATAGATATAGTAATTCATACTAACTGCAGCAAAATGTTTTCAATTAGACATCCTGCTGGGTTTCCTTTAATGACTATCTAAGATCCCTTCTTTCATTTGAATAGAAACAGAAAATGTGCCAAATTTTTGCAAACACTTCCCTTAAATTAGGGGAAAATTGGCCTATAGTTTTGTTTACATTATTAATCTCCTTACAAAACACAGTCTTTATACATAGATACTTTCATATCAATGAATATGTCATCAGTTCAGTTCAGTCATCAATCATGTCCGACTCTTTGCCACCCCATGAATCACAGCATGCCAGGCCTCTCTGTCCATCACCAACTCCAAGAGTTCACTCAGATTCACGTCCATCAAGTCAGTGATGCCATCCAGCCATCTCATCCTCTGTCGTCCCCTTCTCCTCCTGCCCCCAATCCCTCCCAGCATCAAAGTCTTTTCCAATGAGTCAACTCTTCGCATGAGGTGGCCAAAGTACTGGAGTTTCAGCTTTAGCATCAGTCCTCCCAAAGAAATCCCAGGGCTGATCTCCTTCAGAATGGATGGGTTGGATCTTCTTGCAGTCCAAGGGACTCTCAAGAGTCTTGTACAACACCACAGTTCAAAAGCATCAATTCTTCGGTGCTCAGCTTTCTTCACAGTCCAACTCTCACATCCATACATGACCACAGGAAAAACCATAGCCTTGACTAGATGGACCTTAGTCGGCAAAGTAATGTCTCTGCTCTTCAATATGCTATCTAGGTTGGTCATAACTTTTCTTCCAAGGAATAAGCGTCTTTTAATTTCATGGCTGCACACACCATCTGCAGTGATTTTGGAGCCCAGAAAAATAAAGTCTGACACTGTTTCCACTGTTTCCCCATCTAGTTCCCATGAAATGATGGGACCGGATGCCATGATCTTCATTTTCTGAATGTTGAGCTTTTAGCCAACTTTTTCACTTTCATAGGATATCTGTAAATATTCACTTATATGTTGTTGTTGTTTTAATCGCTAAGTCATGTCTGACTCTTTTGTGACCCCAAGGACAGTATAGCCCACCAGACTCCTCTGTCCATGGGATTTTCCAGGAAAGAATACTGGAATGGGTTGCCATTTCCTTCTCCAGGAGATTTTCCCGAGTCAGAGACTGAACATTCACATATGTATTATGTAGTTATAAACAATCCATATACATTTCTATGGACTGTATGTCCACACACATACACTTATGTAAAAATTAAAACAGGTTAAATGGACACACACATTATAATTAGGAAGAACTATTACTCCAGGTCACTCCTGGACATAATATGGAAATCACCTGGCTACAACTTTCAACTGCAGGTAAGAGATGCTCCCACCCTCTGTCTGTCCTACTGGACTCAATTTGGCCACACCTCACTGGTTGGTCTCATAATTATTCAAAGTATTCAGATCATTCCATACTCAATGTTATGGGATGGACAGATGGAGAGCCCTGGTAGGTGGTGAGGTACTGTGTTACAAAAGGCAAAGTCCTGATATTAGATATATAGATGTTTGAAACTGAGTTTGACGGTTTGCCCTGGGAAGAGTCTCATTTTCATGCTCAGTAAATATCTATATGTATTTGATGACTTCGTAGGCAATCCCCCAAAATTTTATGTCTAAAATACATTTGTTAGCTCCATTAACAGTGTGAATTAAGGTGAGTGTTGTATTTTTATAATTTAGTCTCAACTGGGCATTTTGGCCCTTAATCAGATCAGAAGCTATATGATCTAACTATGAGTGTATCCAGTGGCAAGTCTGGAGGCTTAACTGTGAGTTCTCTTCCATTATGAATTCAGTCTGGGAAATTCACCCAGCTGGGGCTCAGTTTTCCCAGTTGTAACTGCATACAAGCTTGCTCCAGCCAATTCACCTGCACTGTGCATGCATTCGTGCTAAGTCGCTTCAGTTATATCCGACTCTTTGTGACCTTATGGACCATAGCCTGCCAGGCTCTTCTGTCCATGGGATTCTCCAGGCAAGAATACTGGAGAAGGTTGGTGTGCCCTCCTCCAGGGGATCTTACCAACCCAGGCATCCAAACCGCATCTCTTGCATCTCCTGCATTGGCAGGCAGGTTCTTTACCACTAGAGCCACCTGGGAAACCCCCAAGCTGCACTATATATTCATGTATATTCAATGGAATTACAAATATTATATACACAGAGAGACGATATTGTGCATAGCTGAAGTTTAGAAAAGATGCTTTGTCAGAATTCATTAATACTTTTCAAACCTGAAAGTGCCCTTAACATAGAATTTTATCAAAAAACTGTTGCCTAAAAATGCCAAATAACAATACATTGTTAACAACCCCAACCAAAACACCCTGTCAGCTTTTATTGAAGTTATATTTTATCTAGGCTTTTTCTCATGCATGACCTGAAGACATAGAATTAATGGAAGTGAATCTTACTGCAAATAAGTATGTAAACAAAGGTCGATATATAAGTATGTTCATTTCCTGCGGCCTACATGTTCAGTGTCATGGTCAGTTGGCATCCTGAGGGTCATAATGAACTACAAGACCATAGATGTAACTTCAGGAGTAGACACTGAAACTATCATCAATAAATAATTAATAATGTTTATTAGACACCTGTTTTGTTCCGGGACCTATGCTAATTGCGTCCCATGGATTTTTCTCACTTAAACTTTACTGCATGCATACAGATGAAGAAACAAGGCTGAAGGAAATTAGGTAAATTATTCAAGGCTGAAAGTGAATATATTAGCCACTCAATCGTGTCCAATTCTTTGCAACCCCATGGACTGTAGTAGCCTGCCAGGCTCCTTGTCCATGGACTTCTCTATGGACAAGGATATTGGAGTGGATTTCCATTCCCTTCTCCAGGGTATCTTCCTGACCCAGGGATCAAATCAAGGTCTCCTGCATTGCAGGCAGATTCTTTACTGTATGAGCCACCAGGGAAGCCCCAAGTAGCTATAGTCAAGGCTCCATAGCTTATAAATAGTAGAGGCAGGATTCATTTCCACCAAATCTGACTGTGAATCATTCCCACTCAGTGTCATTTGTTCATGCAGTAAGAATGTCCTCCCCAGGCTGATTTATTCCATACAACCTGATCCCCACCCCTGGACTTAGTCTGGGAAAGCTGTTCACGTGCAAAGATGATTCAAGAGCACAGACAGCTCTGAGACTGTGACATTTGAATCTGTCCCCACACAGTATAGTATATGTTTCAGTATGTGATAACTAAGTAAGAGAGACACAGATGCAAGAAGGATTAATTCCATCCCACCCTCACCATCAGCTTCATCGCTACCCTACCCAGGGAAGTGTTGCAGCAAAACTGTACCCTCCTGGGTACCTCATACACTAAGGAGGAGCTATGTATATGCAGAGTGTCTTCCATCCACCACCACAGTGGCATACATCACTGTCTCGGATGCTGCCCTGCTCCCCTGCTTCTGCTCCCTTTGAAATACTTGCTTAACTTCTCTTAGCCTGCGGTCAGAAAGCTCCAAATGAATCTGTAGTATCTGCATATGAATTCTAGTGCTAATTAATCTTCCCCCATTAAGTCCCTCAAACTGGTACTCCACTCTGCTTTCAGCACTGCTCAGCTCATATAAATTTTGTTCAAAGAGGACCAAGACTAAGTCAGTGTCTGTTCATCAGGTTATTGTTTATGCCATTGAAAGGCTAGAAATAATCCATAGTCATTAAGGGGAGATTGATTAAAGTAATGCACATCCCTTCACTGATACACAGTGTTGCTGTTAAGGAAAAAATGAGCTACATATTGTCAAAAAGTAGAGTATATGAAGTATGCATATAAAATGACACTTTACCTCCATCTTATAAGTGGTGTCATGCCCTATTAACAAGTCTAAGATTCCAGTCACTTTAATACGGCCATGCTGCTTAGCTGTGGTCCTCTCCCAGCACTGGGCGATGCTTTGACTCAGAGCCCCAGCCTCCCAACCTTAGTTTTATACCAGCTGGCAGGCATCTTGGATAATGGACCTATGACAGTTTTGTTCTTCATGGTCTACCCAGAATCCTCCCTTCCCCACTATCAAACTGACCTATGCCACTTCTACAGCTTTTGGCTAAACTAGCAGCACACCGGTCCCTCCTCTAAAGAGTTTCAGAAAAGAACTCCTAGTCTTTGTCAGTGGTCAACCCTCACTGCAAAGAAATTCTTCATTGTGTTGCTTTGTGCGCCTGTTTACTCTGGTCCTTTCCTCTGTGGAGAAAGCAACCATCTTATCAGCTTCTTCTTTGAACCATTATTAACCCATTTCTCACCCTGCTCCTCACATCTTGTAAATCAGTTGACAACATTGTTTTCCTCCAGGAAACATTGATGTCCCTGCACTCACCATAATGTTGCCATCATTTCTGTCCTGTCTGTAATTCTTGTTCTTGTCTATAACTGAGTGCTAAAAGGAGAGAAAGTATTACATATAGGACACACAAGCTTTTAGCCTAATCCAGTGCTTTTCTTTTCATTTTTACATGCTTTTAGAAGATGACTATTCTGCTTCGCTACTATGACAAATAATGGCACAAATTACTTATAAAGCTCTTCATTGCTTCCCAAATACTTTCTCTCCAGCACCTCGGTTTATCCCTTGTCTTAGTGAGGCAGAAAAGACATTTAATAGTGAAGAAGACTTGGACTCAGAGACATAAGTGATTTTTCAAAAGTTCAAGCTGTCACTTGAACTCAAGTTTCCTCATTTCAAATCCACCACAATTTTCAACAAAATGTCCCCCTCATATTAAACTATGTTCAAAAACTTTTTAAGCATATAAGAGTAGGAATACTCACAGCTCCCAAAGCTCAGTGTTTCAGGAATATGATTTGAGAAAAATAATTATCAGAACAAATAAGAAATTCATAAAATTTTCACAATTACTACTCAACGTTCATCTAGTACTTGTGAATTACCTTAGATTTTTAGATGGATTATGCTTTCAGGGAGCTGAATATTTTGCAGATCAAATATAAAAATCAAGCAGCTTACATACTAAGAGCCAAACTAAAGTCCAAGAATTCAGAATATATTTTGCTTTATGTCATGTACCAAATGACTAATAGGCAGCAAGGGCTTTCAGGGTTATAATTTTAGCCCAAGGTTCTGGTAACTACATGAAATCCTTGAGTGGTTTATGATATCATAAGGTGGAATTATAGCTCCCCATGGGCAAAAGTTGTTGAAATGCTTTCAGCAATTGAGTACCATAACTAGCCTGTGCTCTATAGTAATTATAGGAAAAACTATATTAAATACCTAGTCACGTTGACTAATGATTTCAAATATAGAAATTATTTTTTAAAATGAGAAAGGCAGGCTGGTAATTCATTCATCCATCCATTCCATAAATATGTATAAGTCCACCCTAGGTCTGCCACTAAGATAAGGGCTGGGGTTACAACAACAGACAAGTCAAATCCCAAAGTCTCCCCCTGGAAAACTTTCATTCTAGCATGGGAATCAGACATTAAAGGACTATGATTATAAGGTAAGTGTTCTGATGATGGACAAAGTGCTATGCCAGTATATTAACAAGAAGAACACTAACTTGGGGGCGATAGGGGGACAGGGTGAGACACAATCAAAGAAGGTCTCCTTGAGGAAGTAAACATAGAGCTGAATGAAATCTGAATGATGAATCAGAACTAGGAAGGATAAGAGGAGAGAAGAGCTCATTCTTAAGCAGAAAATAAAAGTGAGAGAGAAAAAAGAGACCTTGAATGGAGAACACAGAAATTTAATCTCTTTCCAGATAATGAGAACAGCTGTATGGATATACTACAGGAAAAAGGGGGAAAGAACCAGAAAATAATGTAGCCTAGATATTAGCAAGAAATATGCATGTATATTATATACATAATATGGCATATATCATAAATATGTATACATATCTCTTATGTATATGTATATTTCATATGTTAATATATGGTATGTATATCTTGTTATAAAATACATTTATAAAATGTATTATATCTTATATGATATATGTCATAATATAGTGAGTATAATATTTGGATGTAATATACATGTGTATATAATGAGAAACACAGTTATATAGTACAGTCTATAATACATGTACATTTTCTGTATGTGTGTGTGGATGTATATATGTGCATGTGTAGGTACCAGAACAGAATTTGCCTTAAGAAAACTAGCCATTTTCTATAAAATGCCTGATCTCCAATCACAAAAGAGAAGAATAAGCTATTAAAGACTATGGAGATAATATTCAAAGGGTAACTAATTAGCATGATAAGCTCACAAAATATTGTATTGAATAGAATGAAGAGTACAAGATTCTAAAAGAGACCAAGAGGTTATTCAATGTGAAACATTTACCAAATGAAGATGTCATTCATTTTGGAAAAGAACGTAAATATCGCCACCAAGTGGAAAAGCCAAGAAAGAGTTACTGACCACACAAGTCATTTCTCAATACTATTTCAGTATCATTTCAATTAATTATATTATTATTCTAAATGATAATACAATTTTCATTTGTATCAAACTTTACAATATACATAACATCTTCTCAATTTAGTGACTAGGTACATTGACAGTATTCTAGTATAAGTTAAGTGTAAATAGATTATCTAAAGTCATACACATAGAATAATACATAGCCACAAAAAAGATTATGATTCATAATATCAAACTATATTAATAATTGGTGGAAGGGAAAAACAAAGACAGAAACCAATAGAACAAAACACTTTCTACATATGTGCCCCAAGTTCTAAATAAAGAACCTTAGATATGGGAAGAATTGGTTTGCTTTTATGATAAGTATTAGTAATTATGATCCCTGAAACTTGATTTCATTTTTTCTCAATAATGTGTAATTTACAAGACACACTTAAAACAGACCTAAGCTAAACAATTAAAACCACGACTAATATAGTTCAAAAAGTATAAAATTTTTTTAATGTATTTCATCACTTTAGAGTTCATTATAAATTTGTAAGTTATAAAAGTAACCTAAATATTTATTTCCACTGTGAAAAGCTGTGTACTAACCAAGCATTACAATGAAACTCTGAAAATAATGAAATATTTTAACTATTTTTGCACTAAATGCTGCAATATAGTTATATAGAGAATCCAGCCTTTGGGAACTATAATTCTTTTACAGTCTTATTCAGATGTCATTCCTGAAGCAAGTGGCATGTGATGACTGAAGTTTTAATAGCCATTTATACTTGGAATATTTTATGCATTAATACTTCAAGTAAAAATGAGCAGCATTTTCCAAATACAATAACTCAAAATATAAATGGAGACATTTGTGCAAATGTTTCATTTTTGAAAATCACCTTGGGCTGAGTCAAACCATGGAAAATTTTAGCTCAAAGGAAATTCTACCTCCCCTTCATCCCCCTAAAAATCATAAGGATGTGAAAACAGGATTATAATGGAAGCTGTCTTGCAACATTAACTACAATGTTCATTCCCCTAAAAGCCATAATTCATAGCTGTTCTACAGCCTTTTTCTTTCAGCAATTATGCATATTACAGGAAAGTTTGAATACATAAAAACTAAATGCTGATAGAAAACTAAGTCTCAAAAGAGAAAAGTGTACTCGACCAGTTTGCTTTGAAGAAAAATATGAAAGCCAGCTTGTCCCAGGTGTCCCTAGTCCAAGAAGGTTGTGGAAAGCATGTAAACCACAGTTGCGGGGCATAGCACAGGGCTTATTGCCTGGGACCCCTGATCAACCCATGGCAGTCAATTCCATCCCTAGGGGACAGTTTCTTCAGTGGAAACAGAATATTGGGAACTACTGGCTTCCTAGGGAATTCAATGCAAAAGTTGCCCTTCTAGTAGTTGACAAACTACTACAAACAGTTTCTCAAACACACCCTTTCCTTTTCTTCTTCTCTTATTCAAAGGTTTATTCAATTCAGTTCAGTTCAGCCACTCAGTCGTGTCCAACTCTTTGCGACCCCATGGACCACAGCACACCAGGCCTCCCTGTCCATCACCAACTCCCAGAGTTTACCCAAACTCAAGTCCATTGAGCTGGTGATGCCATCCAACCATCTCATCCTCTGTTGTCCCCTTTTCCTCCTGCCCTCAATCTTTCCCAGCATCAGAGTCGTTTCAAATGAGTCAGCTTTTCACATCAGGTGGCCTAAGTATTGGAGCTTCAGCTTCAGTATCATTCCTTCCAATGAACACTCAGGACTGATCTCCTTTATGATATCTTTGCATTCCAAGGGACTCTCAAGAGTCTTCTGCAACATCACAGTTCAAAAGCATCAATTCTTCAGTGCTCAGCTTTCTTTATAGTCCAACTCTCACATCCATACATGACTACTGGAAAAACCATAACCTTAACTAGATGGACCTCTGTTGACAAAGTAATGTCAAAGGTTTATAGGGTGACATGAAAGCATCTCATGAAAATTGCCCCATATCATTTTGATAATTTCTTTATTTCCAGAACCCAGTACAGAGCCTTGTACTTGATAAACATTTGCTGTCAAAAAGGAAAGATCTTTAAATCCTATTTTAGGACAGAAAACTTGTATTTAAATCTTGTCTCCAGGACATA
The DNA here is from genome assembly GCA_917880005.1 of Nanger dama. Lineage (NCBI taxonomy): Eukaryota > Metazoa > Chordata > Mammalia > Artiodactyla > Bovidae > Nanger > Nanger dama. The sequence goes on along the minus strand of CAKJTW010000025.1, from coordinate 17,750,734 downwards.
ACTGGGTTTTGTGATCTTGGGCAAGGTACTTAAACTCCAAGCTTCAGATTTTATCCCTAAGAAATAGACTTAAAAATAATACTTACTCATAGCACTGTCTTTATACAATTATGAGATAATGTGTATAAGCTATCTGAACACAGTGGCCAGCCAGTGTCAACACTCTATAATTACTTGTTAAATCTGAATTCTCCAGAATTGTAGATGACCACAATCCCAGATAACTAGATGAATGAAGAAGAGCAGATTATATGTAACATAAGGGCTGAAGATCCACTATAGTTATTTTTCTAATACTTCTAACATTAGGCCAAGAACAACTGCATCCTTGACTTTCCCAGAAAGAATTACAACCAACAGTCACTGGCTTTCAGGATTTATGCTTTGACATACATCTTCAAAATAAAGCCTATGATCATTTCCAAATGGGAAATCTCAGAAGAAGCCCAGAAGTATTACCAAGCAATATGAATTTTATTTGTAGAATTTACAGGCTTATAATAACCCTCCAAACAAAGAGCATAAATTTAAAAATCTGAAGGGAAAACACCAGTTCACACACACACACACACACACACACACACAATGAATTTAGTAAAATCAACTAGCAAGCTATTCTCTGTCCCTAGAGTCTGTGTAAGATGTAAATAACAATAACATCCAATCTTTTGTTCTGAGAAAGTGTATAACAAGATTAAACCCTGTAGTACAACTAGGAAAGGAAGTACATTCACCAATAAGTACCCAGTGAAGAGTCAATATCCCTGACCACCTCACCTGAGTTTCTATCTCATCATGCCATTTTTTTCTTTCTCTCTTTAATGTATCTAGTTTGCCTTTTATTCATCATTTTTCTCCATTGGAGTAGGGACTTTTTCTATGTTATTTATGGTGATGGTGCACAGTGTATATAGTATGTATGTTCTGAAATAATACATTAATACTTCCCTGGTGGATCAGATGGTAAAGAGTCTGCCTGCAATGCGGCAGACCTGGGTTCCATCCCTGGATTGGGACGATCCCCTGGAGAAGGCAATGGCAACCCATTTCAGTATTCTTGCCTGGAGACTCCCATGGACAGAGGAGCCTGGCAGGCTATGGACCATTGAGTCACATAGAGTCAGACACAACTGAGCAACTAACACACACATATCCAATGCATTAATGGATTCTTTATTCTTGAACTTTCACCTGACCTAGGGATCCTAACTTAGATGGCAGGTAAAATCACAACAAAAATATTATTGAAATCATTCAGCAAGAAATTATACCCTTCTTCTTTCATGGTTTTCTTTCCATCAATTAATACAATTTCAAATATATTAAGAAGTACTGTGATGATTTCTGGAAGAGTTCAAAAGAACTCATAGTCCCTTCAGAAATACATTCAGGTAAACAACTAATTGCACTATAATGTGATTAATGAAGTCCTCCCCACAGGCTCAGTGATAAAGAATTTGCCTGCAGTGCAGATACAGGTTCAGTTCCTGGGTAGGGAAGACCCCCTGGAGGAGGGCATGGCAACCCACTCCAGTATTCTTACCTGGAGAGTCCTATGGACAGAGAGGCCTGCAGGCTGCAGTCCATAGTGTTACAAAGAGCCAGACATGACTGAAGCCACTAAGACAGCAAGCACATGATTAATGAAATAATAAAAATATGCAAAAGGGAAAGTTGGCACCCACAAGGATAGTTAACTCTTTCTTGGGAAGATCAGTGAAGACTTCTTAAAGGAGGTGGTACCTAATATGGATTTGAAAGGAAGAATAAGAGGAATGGAAATAAGAATTCCAACCTATATGCAGGTTAGGAAGCAACAGTTAGAACTGGACATGGAACAGACTGGTTCCAAATAGGAAAAGGAGTACGTCAAGGCTGTATATTGTCACCCTGCTTATTTAACTTATATGCAGAGTACATCATGAGAAACGCTGGACTGGAAGAAGCCCAAGCTGGAATCAAGATTGCTGGGAGAAATATCAATAACCCCAGATATGCAGATGACACCACCCTTATGGCAGAAAGTGAAGAGGAGCTAAAAAGCTTCTTGATGAATGTGAAAGAGGAGAGTGAAAAAGTTGACTTAAAGCTCAACATTCAGAAAACGAAGATCATGGCATCTGGTCCCATCACTTCATGGCAAATAGATGAAGAACAGTGGAAACAGTATGAGACTTTATTTGGGGGTGGGGGGCGGTGGACTCCAAAATCACTGCCTATGGTGATTGGAGCAATGAAATTAAAAGATGCTTACTCCTTGGAAGAAAAGTTTTGACCAACCCAGATAGCATATTGAAAAGCAGAGACATTACTTTGCCAACAAAGTTTCGTCTAGTCAAGGCTATGGTTCCTCCAGTAGTCATGTATAGATGTGAGAGTTGGACTCTGAAGAAAGCTGAGCGCCAAAGAATTGATGCTTTTGAACTGTGGTGTTGGAGAAGACTCTTGAGAGTCCCTTGGACTGCAAAGAGATCCAACCATTCCATTCTGAAGGAGATCAACCCTGGGATTTCTTTGGAAGGAATGATGCTAAAGCTGAAACTCCAGTACTTTGGCCACCTCATGCGAAGAGTTGACTCATTGGAAAAGACTCTGATGCTGGGAAGGATTTGGGGCAGGAGGAGAAGGGGACGACAGAGGATGAGATGATGGCTGGATGGCATCACGGACTCGATGGACATGAGTCTGAGTGAACTCTGGGAGGTGGTGATAGACAGGGAGGCCTGGGGTGCTGCGATTCATGGGGTCGCAAAGAGTCGGACACGACTGAGTGACTAAACTGAACTGATAGTGGCATTTTCGAATGTAAAAAGGCAATACTCAGCCAAATGCCACAAAAGTGAAAGTATTAGTCACTTAGTCATGTCTGACTCATTGTGATCCCATGGACTGTAGCTTACCAGGCTCTTCTGTCCATGGAATTCTCCAGGCAAGAATACTGGAGTGAGTAGCCATTTCCTTCTCCAGGGGATCTTCCCAACCCAGTGATCGAACCCAGGTCTCCCGCATTGCAGGCAGATTCTTTACCAGCTTAAACACTGACATGGGTCTCAGTTAAATTTCTGAATCCTCATTTATAGTTATAATCACTGTTATCAGTTACCTGTTGCTACAGTAATAACCACATAACAAACAGCCACAAAACATCAGTGACATACAACAAAAAAAATTTATATAGCTCACAAGCTTGCCAGGTGTAACTGACCTAGTATGGGCTCACTTATGTATTTAGGAAGCAGCTGGCTATTGGCTGATCTGGGTGGCTTAAATATTTGCTAGAGTGACCTGGCTCTACCCCACATGCCTCATTGTCCAGAAGGCATGTCCTTCTCATGCAGAGCATGAGCAAAAATGTTCAAGCACTTTTCCAAGACTGTTCTAACATATGTCTGCTAACATTCTAATGACCGAAGTAAGTCACCTGCCTGAATCAGAGTCAAAGAGGGAGGCTCGCTCAGGGTCACATGGCAAAGGAAGTGAATCCTAGAGGGGATAAGAACTGGCGCCATTAATATAATCAATAGACTGCACCCACTTAATCTCTCCAGAATTTGGCTTCCTAGTCTGTAAATGGAGAACACAACAGTTTCTTTGTCCTGACACCCCAGGTTGATAGGAGGAAATGTATGAAAGGTTTTTAAGTTCTTTAGCTGAAAATGAATAGACAAATACAAAAAAAAGGAAAAGAAAACTTACTATGAAAATCTAAGGAATTAGTGTCACTTTGTAGTTTGCACACTAGCTAACTACATATTTAAGCTTAAAGTCTAGTTTATGTTCTTTAGAACAGTAGTCTCAAACAAGGTTAGAACATTTTCCAGGTTATAATAAAAAAGGACATCTGAATACCAAATTCAGCCCCCTGGAGGAGTGAAGTAAAAAATATTGATCTGACTATTCAAGTTGTTTCTGTCCAGTTTTCATCCTTAAATATCACCTATATAGTCATGCTTTCCCAGGTGATGCAGTGGTAAAGAATCCACCTGTCAGTGCAGGAGACACAAGGGACTCAGGTTCAGTCCCTGGGACGGGAGGATCCCCTGAAGTAGGAAATGACAACACACTCCAGTATTCGTGCCTGGAAAATTCCACGGGCAGAGGAGCCTGGTGGGCTACAGTCCATAGGGTCACAAAGGGCTGGCCATGACTGAGCACAGGCGCACACTGCAATCACACTTTATTTTGTTTGTATGACTCATGTAATCTCAAAAGTCCAAGAAACTAGGTTCTGGTTCCAACTTTGTCATAATTAAGTCTTAGACCTTGGGCAAGTCATTTAACACTGGTCTCCATCTGAAAGTTAAGGGTTATGAATTAAACAGTTCACTAGTGGTAAAGAATCCACCTGCCAATACAAGAGACTGAGAGATGCGAGTTTGATTCCTGGGTCGGGAAAATCCCCTGGAGGAGGATATAGCAGTCATTCCAGTATCCTTGCCTGGAGAATCCCAAGGACAGAGGAGCCTGGAGAGCTAAAGTCCATAGGGTGGTAAAGAGTCTGACACAACTGAAACAACTTAGCACATAAGATCAACGTAGTTCTAATATTCTATAGTTCTTGGAAGAAATTATCTATTTGCAGATGAGCCTACTTATCTGAAAATTGTCCTTCAGAATATGAACTCAAAAGAGGAAGGGTTAACTCAAAGTTTATAAGTGACCAAATTTTTTAATCAATATTTTTGTTAAAAATATTTTACTACTTTTTAATGTATACCAATGTAACAGATGATCTTAAAACGATCAAGTAACTTCCACTTATAATTATTAATACTTTTCTAAACTGGTGAGATATGTTTAACTTATCTTCTTAAACTCAGTATAGATTAATTAACACCATGAATTTTTAGGTTCTGAGAAAACTTGTTTTTATTTAATTCTGGGTATATTCATTCATCACAAACTTTCAAAGAATTTACTACTACTATCTAGACACTAGAGAAAGTTCCTAGACTTGTTTTCCAGTTTGCATCAAGCTGATTTCTGCATATAAATTGCAAATTCCTCAATTCATGCTCCTAGTTTGTTTGAAGACTTACTTGAGATAGCAGAATTAGAACTACATTCAGGTTAAATTCCAGTGGCAGCACACAAGTTCAATCTGTTGAATGTGTGTTTGACATAGTTCCACTTAGTTGTCTAATCTTGGTCACATTGCTTAATCTTGCTGATCCTCATTTTTCTCAACTGCAAACTTTGTGATTCATTGCATGTCTTTTTATTGTGCATGAAAAAAATTCTGAAATTTGCAAAAAAAGGAGAGCGGGAATGCCTCTTTAACTCAGCTGACTACTACTTTCTGACGCTTGGCTCACAAAGCAAAATGCTGCTTTAGTTGTGCTGCTCTTGTGATTCATTTAACAAGAGCAAATGTGCTGAACAGAACAGAAAGATAAGCAAATACCAGCTCAGTCATAAACTGGAAGATGGTCTCAAACGGAAAAGCTGGCAGCAAGGTACAGGCAGGCTGCCCTGGAGGAGGCAGGGAGAGGGAGGCATCTTCTTCTCTCAGATGCATTTATTAAGACTAGATGCTTGAATTCTTTGAGGGCCCCTCCAGTATAATGACTCAACCACTGATTCCCTGAGTTCTCTAGAGCAACGACAGATTGACTATTCAACCATCACAAACAAAATGACTAGAAACAGCTCAAGTATCAAGGGCTAGCCTAAGGGAAAAGTAAAGCAAGAGGAAAGTATCTCTCTTCTTTCTGTTTGTCTGTCTTTTGCTTGTGATGCTTTACTTTAGCGGATCTCTAAGTGGTTTGTTTCCTGGGGTCAGTGCTATGGAATTACTGACCTTTAGGCTAAACCTCCTACTGTACTTTTGCATCCACCTCGCCCTGAATTAAGGCAAAATTGGACTTACTTTAATATTTAATTCTACTGTTATATAATTAAATGAAAACTGGCATTAAAACAAGTCCTTGTTCCTTAAGGATTTGGGTAGAGCTGTGCCAAAAGCTTACATCACTAGACTGCAGGTAAATTCATAGCTGTTTTCATTCATTTGCATTTAATCAACCCAGACTTGCTGAGTCTAGGCTCGGCAAGGACCTTATTGCCTGTTCAGTTTTAAGGGTACAGGACTGCTGGTGATGTGCAATGACTCAAGTGAGAAGTTTGAGTTCCACAGTCTGCAGGTCATTTTTCACCTTGAAGTTTGCCTGGATAGCAAGTCAATTATATAAACAAAAAGACAATCCTCCCATTTCCATAAAAGGTATTGGTTCTGGTCTCAGCTGACCTGGTTCAAACTTCAGTTCTGTCACTTACAGTGAAATTACATCTTTAGAAGAATTATCATTGTAAAGTAACTGTATTGTGATCATAATTATCTCTGAAAATCCCATTAAGACAATATTTTACCTGCAGTTCGGTTCTAGAGTCAACTGATAGGTGGGTATAGCAACAGCATGGGCTGAAGAGCCTGGAAGAAGTTTTCTCAAGTCTCTGAGCTTCATTTCCCCCAGTCATGAACTAGAGCTATTAACAGAACCTACCTCATAAGGATATAGGAAGGCTGAAATGAGACGACAAGTGTGGAGGGTCATGCATGTAATCAACACAATAGATAGCCACTAGTATTAAGAAATTTTTAGGGACTAGTTAACCTCTCCCAGTTAGCTGTTGGGCTACAGGTACAATGGCTGAACTTTCAGTTAGCAGTTTTGCATATAAGGGGAACTGAGTCTCACAGCAGTTAAGGGAATAGCTGGTAAAGCCAAAAACTTTTGTGCTATATATAATGATTGTCAAGAGCATAAATAATGGAGCCACACAGGATGCCCAGTTCTCTCATTTATTGGCTCTGTAAGCTCAAACAAGTTAGTTACTCTGTGCCTCAGATTGCTTACCTGTAAAATTGATACAATGATAGAATCAACCTCACAGGATTGTCATAAAAGTTACTCTGTCGAAAGCATTTAAACAATGCCTGGCACACAGTGAGCTACATCATCATCACCACTACCATGATTGTTATTCTACCATGCCTCTGTACTTGGAAATACCAGTAGTATTACAGTACCAGTATCGAAATGATTAGTCTGACATATAAGGGAGAAATGGCCCTAGCTCCACAAGAACACCCAACATAAAATGGGATTCAAAGGAGATTTTCAATAAGACAATTGGAATGGTTTCAGTGAACTGAAAAGGATAGCCTGCTCCAGATGAACAGAATAAAGCATTAGACCAGGATCAGAGAAGCAAAATAAAATGACTTGTATCAAAGAAAGGGAACAGTCAACAAAGAAGATAGAACATTTGTAGCAGAATAGTAATAATCCCTCTCTATAAATCCTATAACGTCTAGCCTTTAGACTACAAAGACCTATGATAATAGCCCCTACCCTTGTATGAATATACATGAGACAGAGGGACCCCAAGGACTTCTAGAGGCCTAGACAATGAGTACCACAGTGCCATTTCATGGATGTTGCTGGGAAAGTTAAATTCAGGAAATTAATTTTTAGAGAAGAACATAAAGACTGTAAACTCATGATTTCCTAAAAGGAGATGGGAAAGTGTTGTTGAGCATAGCTTACTATAAAGTAGAAATAAAGAACAATTATTTTTGTCAACCAGTCATTTGAGGAGGGAATTATACATTCAATAGGATTGTATTTGAGCCTGAGTTCAGGGTTTTTAAGCTCACTTTTGCTTTTTTTTTTTTTGGTGACCTGCCGCAAGACCTTTCTTCACCTTTTTCATTAGAGCATAACTCTCCTTATCATATAGATCAGAATGTTTACATACAAAGTCTCCGCAGTCGAACTAAGTTCAGAGCCTTCCTATATTGGCTGATTCACCTCGGACAAGTTATTTAAAGATAAACCTTATTTCTTGTGTGAAAGTTGGAGATGAAAATAAATACCTTGTAGGGCTGCTTTGAGGCTTAAAATATACAATCCACTTAAGGTTCTAGGACATGCTTGGCACATGGCGAGTTCTTAATAAATGCAAGCTACATACATACATGTGAATGGAAAAGTGATCTCTGGCATCTCCTCCAGATGCTCTTTCCTGTAGCCTGGACTCATTTTTTAAATATTTATTTATCTATTTGGCTGCATCAGGTCTTCATCATGACACTTGGGATCTTTCATTGCAGTCCAACGGCTTACTTGTCCCCAGTATGTGGGACAAGGACTGAACCCACATCCCCTGCACTGGAAGACAAATTTTTAACCACTGGACCACCAGGGAAGTCTTTGGACTCCTTATTTTTATAGCCTCCCTGACTTTGACATGTCTCTTCAGTGTCAGTCCCTCATCCCCACTTGTAACCTAAGTAGAGTGGAGAAAAGAAGCAAATAGATGGCCAGTGTGACAGCAAATGTGTGTATGAAGTCGTAGTGATGCTGGCCAGGGAGAACCAAGCAGGGAGGGCTCAGTTCTCCTACAGCCACTCCCAAGACTGCTAGGTTTTAAACGCATGGGTTTGACCCCCAGGGGTTCAAGGAAGAATGTGCTTGTTTTAGGGACTCTGTTATCCATCTAGCTTCTTTTAACCTTCTATGAATAGAACACAGAAACCATCAGACTGTTTGTGCCTTGTGAACAGAATAATGTGCATGAATGAGTTTTTAAATAGCACACTTCAAATGTTGCTGTTTTTGCTGCTTTGCTATAATTGTGATAAACACATTGTTTAAAAACCCAGAGGGAATGGGCTTTTGTCTTCTTTTTAAACCCACACTAGTTGTTTGGATTAAATTGACCATTAGGCATGAGAAATGTCTATGTTAGCTATAGTTTACAGAAGAAGAATCTTTCCTGAAGGCAGGATAAATGAAAGATTAATAGTATAGGTTCTCAGGTTTCTGGATCCACCTCCTTGATTTGCCACTTTCTGGTTATGCAGCCTTGGGCAAGTTGCATAACCACTTCCAGATTTAATCCCTACCCCCTCATCTCATCTTTGAAATGGGGATAATGATTATATGTACCACAAAAGGATGCTATGAGGATTAATTTAAGATCTGGAACAGTGCCTGGAATAAAGGAGACATCCAGTAAGGGTTAGCTATTACCATTATTAAAACAATGGAAGAAATAATATAGAAATAATGATTAACTCCAGCTTTGATAAGATGGCAGATATACAGAATCTGCATCAAAAGGATGAGAAGTGGAGGAAATGGCAAATAAGAGGATGAAATGAAGAGATAACTTAGCTAAACTGAATATGTGTGTCACTGGCCAGTTGTCATAACTTTGGGCCCGTGGAGGCTGCTCCAGTAGCACTTGACACTAGGATTTAAGATTAAATTCAAAATTAGTCCAACATGAGACAAATGCTTCTATTTGAAATTGTGTGACCAGAGCCTTCCTGCCACTGGTCCTAGAAAGAAACAAAGGACTTTAGTAGTCTGGACCTCCTGCTGGGTGTTGATATTCCATGCAGCTAGAAATGAGATGTATCATCATTGCTAAGGCCTAAATTTAGGCAGCACCAAGAAGCGGTAATGCAAGTCTATGCCCTGACCAGTAACACTGAAGAAGCTGAAGTTGAATGGTTCTATGAAGACCTACAAGATCTTTTAGAACTAACACCCAAAAAGATGTCCTTTTCATTATAGGCATGGGAATGCAAAAGTAGGAAGTCAAGAAACACCTGGAGTAACAGGCAAATTTGGCTTTGGAATGTGGGATGAAGTAGGGCAAAGGCTAATAGAGTTTTGCCAAGAGAACACACTGGTCATAGCAAACACCCTTTTCCAACAATACAAGAGAAGACTCTACACATGGACATCACCAGATGGCCAACACTGAAAATCAGATTGATTATATTTTTGCATCCAAAGATGGAGGCTCTATTCAGTAAACAAAAACAAGACCAGGAGCTGACTGTGGCTCAGATCATGAACTCCTTATTGCTAAGTTCAGACTTAAATTGAAGAAAGTGGGGGAAAACCACGAGACCATTCAGGTATGACCTAAATCATATGCCTTACGGTTATACAGTGGTAGTGAGAAATAGATTTAAGGTACTAGATCTGATACACAGAGCGCCTGATGAACTATGGTTGGAGGTTCATGACACTGTATAGGAGACAGGGACCAATACCATCCCCAAGAAAAAGAAATGCAAAAAGCAAAATGGACGCCTTACAAATAGCTGTGAAAAGAAGAGAAGTGAAAAGCAAAGGAGAAAAGGAAAGATATACCCATGTGAATACAGAGTTCCAAAGAATAGCAAGGAGAGATAAGAAAGCCTTCCTCAGTGATCAGTACAAAGAAACAGAGGAAAACAATAGAATGGGAAAGGCTAGAGAGCTCTTCAAGAAAATTAGAGATACCAAGGGAACATTTTGTGCAAAGATGGGCTCGATAAAGGACAGAAATGGTATGGACCTAACAAAAGCAGAAGATATTAAGAAGAAGTGGCAAGAATACACAGAAGAACTATACAAAAAGATCTTCATGACCCAGATAATCACAATGGTGTGATCACTCACCTATAGCCAGACATCCTGATATGTGAAGTCAAGTGGTCCTTAGGAAGCATCACTATAAACAAAGTTAGTGGACGTGATGGAATTCTAGTTGAACTATTTCAAATGCTAAAAGATGATGCTGTGAAAGTACTACACTCAATATGCCAGCAAATTTGGAAAACTCAGCAGTGGCCACAGGACTAGAAAAGGTCAGTTTTCCTTCCAATCCCAAAGAAAGGCAATGCCAAAGAATGCACAAACTACCACACAATTGCACTCATCTCACACATTCGCAAAGTAATGCTCAAAATTCTCCAAGCCAGGCTTCAGCAATACATGAACTGTGAACTTCCAGATGTTCAAGCTGGTTTTAGAAAAGGCAGAGGAACCAGAGATCAAATTGCCAACATCTGCTGGATCATCAAAAAAGCAAGAGAGTTCCAGAAAAATATCTATTTCTTCTTTATTGACTATGCCAAAGCCTTTGACTGTGTGGATCACCACAAACTGTGGAAAATTCTGAAAGAGATGGGAATACCAGAGCAGCTGACCTGTCTCTTGAGAAATCTGTATGCAGGTCAGGAAGTTAGAACAGTTAAAACTGGACATGGAACAACAAACAGCTTCCAAATAGGAAAAGGAGTACATCAAGGCTGTATATTGTCACCCTACTTATTTAACTTACATGCAGAGTACATCATGAGAAACTCTGGGCTGGAGGAAGCACAAGCTGAAATCAAGACTGCCAAGAGAAATATCAGTAACCTCAGATAAGCAGATGATACCGCCCCTACATCAAAAAGTGAAGAACTGAAGAGCCTCTTGATGAAAGTGAGAGAGTGAAAAAGTTTAAAACTCAACATTCAGAAAAGAAAGATTATGTCATCTGGTCCCATCACTTCATGGCAAATAGAGAGGGAAACAATGGAAACAGTGGCTGACTTCATTTTGGGGGGCTCCAAAATCACTGCAGATGGTCACTGCAGCCATGAAATTAAAAGACACTTGCTCCTTGGAAGGAAAGTTATGACCAACCTAGACAGCATATTAAAAAGCAGAGACATTACTTTGCCAACAAAAGTCCGTCTAGCCAAGGCTGTAGTTTTTCAGTAGTCATGTATGGATGTGAGAGTTGGACTATAAAGAAAGCTGAGCGCAGAAGAATTGATGCTTTTGAACTGTGGTGTTGGAGAAAACTCTTGAGAGTCCTTGTGCTGCAAGGAGATAGAACCAGTCTATCCCAAAGGAAATCAGTCCTGAATATTTATTGGAAGGACTGATGCTGAAGCTGAAACTCCAATACTTTGGCCACCTGATGCAAAGAGCTGACTCATTTGAAAAGACCCTGATGCTGGGAAAGATTGAGGGCAGGAGAAAGGGACGACAGAGGTTGCAGTGGTTGGATGAAATCACTGACTCAATGGACATGAGTTTGGGTAAACTCCAGGAGTTGGTGATAGACAGGGAGGCTTGGTGTGTTGCAGTCCATGGGGTCACAAAGAGTTGGACATGACTGAGCAAATGGACTGAACTGAACTGAAGAAATCTACTGAGATTTACCAAATCTAGCTCTGTTTATTCGGGCTTCCCAGGTGGTACTAGTGGTAAAGAAAAGAACCCACCTGCCAATGTAGGAGACAAGAGATGCAGGTTTGATCCCTGGGTTGGGAAGATCCTCTGGAGGAGGTCACAGCAACCCACTCTAGTATTCTTACCTGAAGAATCTCATGTTCAGAGGAGCCTGGGGGCTATAGTCCATGGGGTCACAAAGAGTTGGGCATGATTGAAATGACTGAGCATGCATGCACCTCTGTTTATTCACCTCCAAAGGTGGCACCACTTAAGCAACTGTTCAAATTTTAGACTAGAGGAGTCAAAGAGATAGTCAGACCAATTAATGTCCATACCAAGGACCAGCAAACATTTTCAGTTTGAGCCAAATAGTAAATATTTTAGGCTTTGTGAAACCTATAGTCCCAGCTCTTACCTTTGTAGTTCAAAAGCAGTAGACAATACAAATGATGGGGCCGGGCTGGGTTTCAATAAAACTTGATTTACAAAAGCAAGTGGCAGGCTGGCTTTGGCCCATGGGGCATAGTTTGCTAACCCTTAGTCTGTACAAGGGATCTGATGCAATGACTCTTGTTGTCAGACGAACCTGGGCTACAGCTCATATAAATCAAAGGTAATGTCAAAGAATGTTGTTGACTAGAGATTACAGACTGAAAAGAAAAAAGGCAGTAAAAACTGTGAATCATTATATTTTATACATATAATTTATATAATATTATACCATCTACTATACTTCAAAAGAGAAATTTAAATGCAAATAAAGGAGAACCTTGCCTCTGTAATATTCTGTAATATTACTCAGCCATAAAAGGAATGCATTTGAGTCAGTTCTAATTAGGTGGATGAACCTAGACCCTATTATACAGAGTGAAGTGAGTCAGAAAGAGAAAGAGAAATACCATATTCTAATGCATATATGCAGAATCTAGAAAAATGATACTGAAGAATTTATTTACAGGACAACAATGGAGAAACAGACATAGAGAATAGATTTATGGACATGGGGAGAGGGGAGGAGAGGGTGAGATGTATGGAGAGAGTAACATGGAGACTTACATTACCATATGTATAATAGATAGCCAACAGGAATTTGCTCTAAGGCTCAGGAACTCAAGCAGGGACTTTGTTTCCGTCTAGAGGGGTGGGATGGGGAGGGAGATGGGAGGGGTTTCAAAGGGAGGGGGTATATATATATATACCTATGGCTGATTCATGTTGAGGTTTGACAGAAAACAACAAAATTCTGTAAAGCAATTATCCTTCAATAAAAATAAATTTAAAAAAATTTAAAAAGAAAATGGGAATAACATGGAAAAATACTGTGATATAAAATTTACTCAGTAATTCACATTATAGAAACACTGGGTAACATTATTTTCAGCCTCATTTTTCTGTTTTCTAATGTTCATGCAGTCCGTGGGGTAGCAAAGAGTCAGACACGACTGAACAACAACAATGTTCAGAAAGTGAGTAATAACTCAGTGAACACACATCCCTGTTTGTTGAGGATAATTCTAGTGTGTCTGCTGTCTCTGTAATAATCAATACTGTCCCCTTTTAAAGAAATGTCCTAGTTTGCAATATGAATCATACAGTCACATCTATAACAACTAAAATGATTCTGAATTTGTAGCACAGACAGATTTGTATTATTTAAAGTCTTCACCAAAACTTGGACAATAACACAAGTCTATAAAGGCAGAATGTAGTGCTAGAAAAGGCTAAGGGCTTCAAGTCAGACAGAGTCAGATTCAGATCTTAATTTATCTCTTCCTGCTGGCCTAAGACAATGTGCTGAAATCTTCGTGAATCTCAGTTCTCATATGTAGCAACAAATAATAAAAGCAGCAATATCATTAGGTTTAACCATGTTAGCATATGGTAAATATTTGTAAATATTAGCTGTTATTTTATTATTATTACATATTCAAATAGATTTGTTGGGTGAGACACAAAGACATCCTTCCTATACAGAAGATATGCTTCAAGAAAAGTGATTTCCTTGTCACTGGAGACATCCAAGCAGAGACTTAACTGAAATATAGTATTGATGTTATAAATAAAGTTTTGCTACTTAAGGTTTGATACATGAACCAAGTTATCAGCATCGATAGGAAACCTGTTAAAATGTAGATTCACAGACTATAACCTAGACCTAGTGAGTCAGGATCTACATTTTGAAGAAACTACAAGCAATAGATTTAGCTCTGCTATCAAGGACTCAGCCATTAGTGGATGTGGTGGATGACTTTTAAATCTCTCTGAACTCTGAGACCACCCCATTATAGAGTCCACAAGTTTTAAGTGGGTAATACATTGGCATGGGGAGGAACTAAAGCCCCAGTACCTAGTATATCCCATTCCATTGGTAAAGTTAAAAATGGCCTTTTCCACCCACCTCCACAGGACATTTTACCAGGCCTAGTGACTACATTCTGCCCACTTAGGTAACAATCTCAGATAAGTACAAATATAGACCCCAGGTGAAAATACCCAACAGTAAGATTGTTTTTAATCAAAATCATCACATCCACAGGGCTTCCCTGGTGGCTCAGATGGTAAAGAATCTGACCCAATTTCAACCCCCTGGGTCATGAAGATCCTCTGGAGAAGGGATTGGCTACCCACTGCAGTATTCTTGCCTGGAGAATTCCATGAACAGAGGAGCCTGGCAGGCTACAGTCCATGGGGTGCAAAGAGTCGGACATCGCTAAATGACCAACACTTTCACATTCATTACATCTACCATAGACAGAGAAGCTTGCTTGTTTCTTGAGTTTGCTTCCATTTTGTTTCAAGCCACTTTGCTTTCTTCAAAATGTCTGATTATTCTCTGCACAGGTGCTCTGGGTAGAGTTCAGTATTCCATTAATACTGAACAATTCACATACAAATGGGTAGTTTAACCTTAGATATTTCCCCAAGGCCTGAAGAGGCTGACACAAATATAAACAGAATTGGAAGAGCTGGTAAAATATTTAGCTGAAACTTTAAAGAAATTTTTCTCTCTCTGGGGCTTCCTGGTGATGGTTGTAATGCAGCTGAACTACTTTAGCTCTTTGTATGCTTTTATCCTCCCTCCTGGATGCAGGCTTGCTGATATCCCTGGATGTTTGAATTACACACCACATGGACACAAAGGGCAGACTATGCTAGTCTATATAGTTGCATCAATAGCTTCTTAGATCCCCTTTCTGATTCTATTATTCTGTGACTGCCTAGTAGCTCATCCTTCTTTTTTTTTTTTTTAGAATCTCACATATAGAGATAAAAAAGAACGTACTATTTTGAAAGAATTAAGATAAGAATTTAAGGAAAATCTTAATGTTTAAAAGGAAGACAACATGAAGTGTGGCACAAGTGTCTATTTTTAATGTATCTAACCTAAGAGAATTTTGTTTTAATAATGACTTATTACACCAATGCTTATCAGGGATCTGCTCTGTATACCAAGCACTGTATTTGCTTCATGATGATAATGATGATGAGACTAATAGCAGCGAACATTTGCTGAGGACTTATGACTCACAAATGAGACAGGCATAGGCCCAACACTCATGGAAACGTAAAAGCAGGCAGGAAAAGTAGACATTGAACAAATAATCCCAGGTATTACTAATGTGATATGAAATTGCAGGGTACAATGGGAGGGTGTTGCAGGTGGCCTAATCTAGTCTCACTTCAGTTCAGTTCAGTTCAGTCACTCAGTCATGTCCAACTTTTTGCGATCCCATGAATTGCAGCACGCCAGGCTTCCCTGTCCATCACCAACTCCCGGAGTTCACTCAGACTCACGTCCATCGAGTCAGTGATGCCATCCAGCCATCTCATCCTCGGTCGTCCCCTTCTCCTCCTGCCCCCAACCCCTCCCAGCATCAGAGTCTTTTCCAGTGAGTCAACTCTTCACATGAGGTGGCCAAAGTACTGGAGTTTCAGCTTTAGCATCATTCCTTCCAAAGAAATCCCAGGACTGATCTCCGGAACTCATGTACACCCGTGGCGGATTCATGTCAATGTATGGCAAAACCAATACAGTACTGAAAAATAAAATTTAAAAAACTAATACATAATAATAATTAAAAAAAAAAAAAAAGCCAGAATGCATTGGTTGGATCTCCTTGAAGTCCAAGGACTCTCAAGAGTCTTCTCCAACACCACAGTTCAAAAGCATCAATTCTTCGGTGCTCAGCTTTCTTCATAGTCCAACTCTCACATCCATACATGACCACTGGAATCTAGTCAGCAAAGGCTTCTCTGAGGACGTGACATTTTAGAATTAGCTACACAAGGGAAGCATCCCAGGTAGAGTGAAGGCTATGGGAAAGAGACCTGATCAAGCAAAGGTATATGTTGGAAGAACTGAGAAAACTGGCTAAAGCTTCGGGGCCCAGGGTAGAGTGGGAAGATGAGAGTGGAAAGAAGGTGGTGGTGGCTGGATCATGCTGAGGCCAGAGTTTCAGCTTCATCCCAGAGCAATGAGGAGCCACATGGGTAGCTGTGAAACAAGTGGGTGACATGACCAGTTTGGGGCTCTAGGAAGATTACTCTGGCTGGATTGGAGGGGAAGAGAGGGAATGGGCAGGAATGATGGTGGCTTAGACTGGAGAAATGGCAGTGTTTGTAATACCTCTCCAGGTCAGAGTGGGGTCCCAGTCAGGCTAACAGAATGCTTCCTCCCATTGCTGCTGCTGCTGCTGCTTAAGTCGCTTCAGTCGTGCCCGACTCTGTGCGACCCCATAGACGGCAGCCCACCAGGGTCCCCTGTCCCTGGGATTCTCCAGGCAAGAACACTGAAATGGGTTGCCATTTCCTTCTTCAATGCGTGAAAGTGAAAAGTGAAAGTGAAGTCACTCAGTCGTGTCTGACTTCGCTACCCCATGGGCTGCAGCCCACCAGGCTCCCTCCATCCATTCGATTTTCCAAGCAAGAGTACCGGAGTGGGTTGCCGTTGCCTTCTCCGCTTCCTCCCATAGACCCTGGTTATTTATGTTAATGTTGAAGGAAATTTCCATTCTCAAAACTGCTCCCTTCACAGGCATGAGAGCCATGCCACAAAGAGGCATGAATGAAAGGCAGCAGGAAAACATGGAAAGGAGACGACACAAGGGCTCACTCATCCTCCTCTGGAATTCCAAGCCTGGATCTGCTGGCTCCCAACTCCCTTCAGTGTCTTGGGAAGCAGTGCTGTATTGATGCACTCGACAAAGAAAAGAAGTGCAGAGTTTGCCTAGAAATAGTTCATAGGCCATAAAAATATTGCACAGTATAATGTGAGAAAATGAACTTCTAAAAAGGATTGTTTTAAGATGATTATTATTTAGATTATTTCTAAAAGGACTATATAAGCAAAGGCATTCTAATTACTGACCTACGATCCTTTTACCTTAAAAGGAGGGTTCATTTCAAAAGCTTGAGTTGTAAGCTCTATTGTTAGCCCAGTCTGTGCTAAATCTCCCTCTGGGTTCAAAGAATCCATCAGTCATTCATCAGGCATATTATTGAGCAACTACACGATGAAAGGCACTGGAATACAACAATTAATTAAATGTTTTACATAGAGCTTCCAGTCCAGTGAGAAGATGAAAGGCTAGACATTAAACTATTACACAGTTAAATTTTAAAAGTGCAACTCTGATAAGTTCTACAAAAGAAAAGTATGTGTACTATGAGGGCTTAGGAAAGGAGCCTCTGACCTAGTCAGCTAGTTAGGGAAGTGATGGCTGAAAATAGAAGGATGAATACAATTTAAATGGGTAAAGAGAGACTAGAAGAATAGTGGTAAAATTAATTGATTTGACACACATGTATAGAGCCCTCTTCAGGTACCAAGTGTCATAATAGGTAACTGTGGTCTGCACGTGAATGAAACCTGGTCTGCATGTTAGGGAAAAGAACAAAGGCTGAATTTTGCTAATGACTAGCTATCAGAATTTGATTATTAGTTTACACAAACCTCAGCATCTTAATCTGTAAAATACGAAAATGGCATCTATTTTGCAGAATTTAAAATGTACAAAGCCCTTAGCTCATTGCCTGACCTGTAAGTATCAAGTTTTGTAATGAGCAGGTCCAGAGTCAGTATGACATAGTGTCAGAAGATCTATTCATGGTGTTCAGAGGTCACTATTGTCCATAAAAATCATGTTCAATTCAGTTCAGTCACTCAGTCGTGTCTGACTCTGTGATGCCATGGACTGAAGCACCACAGGTCTCCCTGTCATCACCATGGGAGTTTACTCAAATTCATGTCCATTGAGTCAGTGATGCCATCCAGCCATCTCATCCTCTGCAGGCCCCTTCTCCTCCCGCCTTCAATCTTTCCCAGCATCAGAGTCTTTTCAAATGAGTCAGTTCTTCATATCAGGTAGCCAAATTATCAGAGTTTCAGCTTCAGTGTCAGTCCTTCTAATGAGTATTCAAGACTGATTTCCTTTAGGATTAACTGCTTGGATCTCCTTGCAGTCCAAGGGACTCTCAAGAGCATTATTCAACACCACAGTTCAAAAGCATCAGTTCTTGGTGCTCAGTTTTCTTTATAGTCCAACTCTCACATCCATACATGACTACTGGAAAAACCACAGCCTTGACTAGACAGACCTTTGTTGGCAAAGTAATGTCTCTGCTTTTTAATATGCCGTCTAGGTTGATCATAGCTTTCCTTCCAGGAGCAAGTGTCTTTTAATTTCATGACTGCCGTCACCATACACAATGATTTTGGAGTCCAAAAATAAAGTCTGCAACTGTTTCTACTGTTTCCCCATCTACTGGCCATGAAGTGATGGGACCGGATTCCATGATCTTCGTTTTCTGAATGTTGAGCTTTAAACCAGCTTTTTCACTCTCCTCTTTCACTTTTATCAAGAAGCTCTTTAGTTCTTCTTCACTTTCTGCCATAAGGGTGGTGTCATCTGCTTATCTGAGGTTATTAATATTTCTCCCAGCAATCTGGATTCTAGCTTGTGCTTCCTCCAGCCCAGCATTTCTCATGATGTACTCTGCATATAAATTAAATAAGTAGGGTGACATATACAGCCTTGACGTGCTCCTTTCCCGATTTGGAACCAGTCTGTTGTTCAATGTCCAGTTCTAACTGTTGCTTCCTGACCTGCATACAGATTTCTCAGGGCCAGGTCAGATGGTCTGGTATTCCAATCTCTTGGAGAATTTTCCACAGTTTGTTGTGATTCACACAGTCAAAGTCTTTGGCCTAGTCAGTGAAGCAGAAATAGATGTTTTTCTGGAAGTCTCTTGCTTTTTCAATAATCCAACAGATGTTGGCAATTTGATATCTGGTTCCTCTGCCTTCTCTAAAACTGCTTGAGAAACTGGAAGTTTACAGCTCACATTGCTGAAGCCTGGCTTGGAGAATTTTGAGCATTACTTTACTAGCATGTGAGATGAGTGCAATTGTGGGCTAGTTTGACCATTCTTTGGCACTGCCTTCCTTAGGAATTGGAATGAAAACTGACCTTTTCCAGTCCTGTGGCCACTGCTGAGTTTTCCAAATTTGCTGGCGTATTGAGTGCAGTACTTTCACAGCATCATCTTTTAGGATTTATAATAGCTCAACTGAAATTCCATCACCTCCACTAGCTTTGTTTATAGTGATGCTTCCTAAGGACCACTTGACTTCACATTCCAGGATGTCTGGCTCTAGGTGAGTGATCAGACCATTGTGATTATCTGGGTCATGAAGATCTTTTTGTATTGTTCTTCTGTGTATTCTTGCCACCTCTTCTTAATATCTTCTGCTTCTGTTAGGTTGAAACCATTTCTGTCCTTTATTGTGCCCATCTTTGCATGAAATGTTCTCTTGGTATCTCTAATTTTTTTGAAGAGATCTCTAGCCTTTCCCATTCTATTGTTTTCCTCTGTTTCTTTGTACTGATCACTGAGGAAGGCTTTCTTATCTCTCCTTGCTATCCTTTGGAACTCTCCATTCAAATGGGTATATCTTTCCTTTTCTCCTTTGCTTTTCACTTCTCTTCTTTTCACAGCTATTTGTAAGTTACCCTCAGACGATCATTTTGCCTTTTTGATTTATTTCTTGGGGATGAGCTTGATCACTGCTTCCTGTACAATGTCATGAACCTTCATCCATAGTTCTTCAGGCACTCTATCAGATTTAATCCCTTGAATCTATTTCTCACTTCCACTATATAATCTCAAGGGATTGATTTAGGTCATACCTGAACAGTGAAGTTGCTCAGTCATGTCCGACTCTTTGCAAACCCATGGACAGTAAGCCTACAGGGTTTCTCCATCCATGGGATTCTCCAGGCAAGAATACTGGAGTGGGTTACCATTTCCTTCTCCAGGGGATCATCCTGACCTTTTCCTTACTTTCTTCAATTTAAGTCTGAACTTGGCAATAAGGAGTCCATGATCTGAGCCACAGTCAGCTCCTGGTCTTGTTTTTGCTGACTATAGAGCTTCTCCATCTTTGGCTGCAAAGAATATAGTCCATCTGATTTTGGTATTGCCTATTTGATGATATCCATGTGTAGAGTCTTCTCTTGTGTTGCTGGAAGAGGGTGTTTACTATGATCAGTGCATTCTCTTGGCAAAATTCTGTTAGCTGTTGCCCTGCTTCATTCTGTACTCCAAGGCCAAGTTTTCCTGTTACTCCAGGTATCTCTCGACTTCCTATTTTGTATTCCAGTCCCCTATGATGAAAAGGACATCTTTTTTTGCTGTTAGTTTTAGAAGGTCTTGTAGGTCTTCATAGAACTGTTCGACTTCAGCTTCTTCAGCATTACAGCTCAGGGCATAGACTTGGATTACTGTGATACTGAATGAAGCAATACCCCCACATCCAAGATCAGGAGCTGTGGCTGTACTTTGCTGGAGCTGCTGTGCGGAGATACCCCACATCCAAGGTCAGAGAAACCCCAGTTAGACGGTAGGCCCTGGAGTGGCTATGAAGAGATACCCCACTCCCAAGGGCAACAGAGAAGCCCCAGCAAGATAGTAGGAGGGGTGAATTAGCCTTGAGAATTAAACCCCAGTCCCACCAGAAACACTGAGAGGACTCAAACAAACCTTTTACACACCAGGATCCAGGGACCCCACAGAGACTGAGACAGAACTGTGTTTGAGTGTCTCCTGTGGAGGTATGGGTCAGCAGTGGACTGCACAGGGACAGGGGCTTTGGGTGCAACAGACTTGGGTATGGCATAAACCCTCTTGGAGGTCGTCACCATTAACCCCACCATAGAGCTGCCAGAACATACACAGGACTGGGAAATAGACTCTTGGAGGGCACAAACAGAACCTTGTGTGCACTAGGACCCAGGGAGAATAAGCAGTGACCCCACAAGAGACTGACCCAGACTTGCCTGTGAGTGTCCAGGAGTCTCCACTGGAGGCATGGGTCAGTGGGGGCCTGCTGCAGGGTTGGGGGCAGTGAGTGCAGCAGTGCCTGCCGGGGACCTTTGAAGGAGGTCGCCATTATCTTCATTACCTCCACCATAGTTTCAGTTCAGTTCAATTCAATCGCTCAGTCGTGTCCAGCTCTTTGCGATCCCATGAATCGCAGCATGCCAAGCCTCCCTGTCCATCACCAACTCCAGGAGTTTACTCAGACTCATGTCCATGAAGTAAGTGATGCCATCCAGCCATCTCATCCTCGGTCGTCCCTTTCTCCTCCTGCCCCCAATCCCTCCCAGCATCAGAGTCTTTTCCAATGAGTCAACTCTTCACATGAGGTGACCAAAGTACTGGAGTTTCAGCTTTAGCATCATTCCTCCCAAAGATATCCCAGAGCTGATCTTCAGAATGGACTGGTTGGATCTCCTTGCAGTCCAAGGGACTCTCAAGAGTCTTCTATAACACCACAGTTCAAAAGCATCAATTCTTCAGTGCTCAGCTTTCTTCACAGTCCAACTCTCACATCCATACATGACCACAGGAAAAACCATAGCCTTGACTAGACGGACATTAGTTGGCAAAGTAATGTCTCTGCCTTTGAATATGCTATCTAGGTTGGTCATAACTTTTCTTCAAGGAGTAAGCGTCTTTTAATTTCTTGACTGCAGTCACCATCTGCAGTGATTTTGGAGCCCAAAAAGATAAAGTCTGACACTGTTTGCCCATCTATTTCCCATGAAGTGATGGGACTGAATGCCATGAACTTCATTTTCTGAATGTTGAACTTTAAGCCAGCTTTTTCACTCTCCACTTTCACTTTCATCAAGAGGCTTTTTAGTTCCTCTTCACTTTCTGCCATAAGGGTGGTGTCATCTGCATATCTGAGGTTATTGATATTACTCCCGACAGTCTTGATTCCAGCTTGTGTTTCTTCCAGTCCAGCATTTCTCATGATGTACTCTGCATAGAAGTTAAATAAGCAGGGTGACAATATACAGCCTTGATGTACTCCTTTTCCTATTTGGAACCAGTCTGTTGTTCCATGTCCAGTTCTAACTGTTGCTTCCTGACCTGCATACAGATTTCTCAAGAGACAGGTCAGGTGCTCTGGTATTCCCATCTCTTGAAGAATTTTCCACAGTTTATTGTGATCCATGGAGTCAAAGGCTTTGGCATAGTCAATAAAGCAGAAATAGATGTTTTTCTGGAACTCTCTTGCTTTTTCCATGATCCAGCAGATGTTGGCAACTTGATCTCTGGTTCCTCTGTCTTTTCTAAAACCAGCTTGAACATCAAGGAGTTCATGGTTCATGTGTTGCTGAAGCCTGATTGGAGAATTTTGAGCATTACTTTACTAGCATGTGAGATGAGTGCAATTGTGCAGTAGTGTGAACATTCTTTGGCATTGCCTTTCTTTGGGATTGGAATGAAAACTGACCTTTTCCAGTCTTGTGGCCACTGCTGAATTTTCCAAATTTGCTGGCATGTTGAGTGCAGCACTGTCACAGCATCACCTTTCAGGATTTGAAATAGCTCAACTGGAATTCCATCTCCTCCACTGGCTTTGTTCATAGTGATGCTTCCTAAGGCCCACTTGACTTCACATTTCAGGATGTCTGGCTCTAGGTGAGTGATCATACCATTGTGATTATCTAGGTCATGAAGATCTTTTTGTATAGTTCTTCTGTGTATTCTTGCCACCTCTTAATACCATCTGCTTCTGTTAAGTCCATACTATTTCATTCCTTTATCGAGGCCATCTTTGCATTGTTTAGCCCCAGGTAAATAGCAGGGAGGGAACCCAGCTCCGCATCAACAGAAAATTGAATTAAGATTTACTGAGCATGGCCCCACCCAACAGAACAAGACCCAGTTTCCCCCTTAATAAGTTTCTCCCACCAGGAAGCTTCCATAAGCCTCTTATCCTTCTTCATCAGAGGGCAGACAGACTGAAAACCACAATCACAGAAAACTAACCAATCTGATCACATGGACCACAGCCTGGTCTAACTTAATGAAAGTATGAGCCATGCCTTCTAGTGCCACCAAGACAGATGGGTCATGGGGGAGAGTTCTGACAAAACATGTTCCACTGAAGAAGAAAATGGCAAACCACTTCAGTATTCTTGCCTTGAGAACCCCATGAAGAGTATGAAAAGGCAAAAAGACAGGACACTGAAAGATAAACTTCCCAGGTCAATAGGTGCCCAATATGCTACTGGAGAAATAGCTCCAGAAAGGATGAAGAGATGGAGCCAAAGCAAAAACAATACCCAGTTGTGGATGTGACTGGTGGTGAAAGTAAAGTCCAATGCTGTAAAGAGCAATATTGCATAGGAAACAGGAATGTTAGGTCCATGAACCAAGGTAAATTGGAAGTGGTCAAACAGGAGATGGCAAGAGTGCCCATCGACATTTTAGGAATGAGTGAACTAAGATGGACTGGAATGGATGAGTTTAACTCAGATGACCATTATATCTACTACTGTTGGCAAGAATCCCTTAGGAGAAATGGGTAGCCATCATAGTCAACAAAAGAGTCCAAAAGCAATACTTGGATGCAATCTCAAAAATGACAGAATGATCTCTGTTCGTTTCCATCAGACTATCTGGGTTCATATTCCACATCCAGTGTTTACTAGCTCTGTGGTCTTGGACAAATAACAAACTTTCTAATCTTCAGTTCCTTTATTTATAAAAGGACCATAATAGAAATACCTCATAAGTTTTTGGGGAGAATCAAAGGAGAAATGTATGAGAAGTGTGACAGATGGCTAAGTAAGTACCTAGCCTATGTGTTATGTAAGTACAAAGTGCTGTCTCAGCACAGATAAATAGGCAGTAAATTATTTTTTTTTTATTCTTCCTGGATAGGAGGATGAAATTCAATAAGGCCAAAGACTTCAGACAGAGTCTTGATCTAGGCTCTAAAAATGAACAGCTATTAGATAAACAGAATGCTGATAAGTTTGCCTTGCTCAAGCCATAAGCTTACAGTCTGCTACTGTAAGAACAGCCTAGGCCTAAGACTTAAGGAGAATATTTTAAAAGACTAGTGAGTTTATTCTAATAAACATCTTCTCTCCATTTGTTGCCATGACCTGGAAGACAGGCTGATGTGGTCGGTAATAATGTGGACTTTGAAGTGAAACAGACATAGGTTCTAATCCAATCCCTACTACTTCTAGCTGTGTGATCTCACTACTTTTATTACTTACTATTTCTTGCTACATTTCACTGAGCTCCTAGTTGATTAATCCTTTAAAAAGAAGTATTACTAGAGTCCTTTTTATGAGGTTTTTATAAGGATTAATCAGGTTTTTATGAAGATTAATCAAGATAATGCAGATAAACATCAGTTAGCACATAAAAATCAATAAATGTTAGCTATAATTATTGATGCCTCATTAAGGTTATGCTGGCATAAAACATTAGAATTTATCCAATGTGTGAACAGTTGAACACAAGTATATGCCATACAGCCTGTTCAACAGTGAGATATCCAAAGAAATATCACAAAGCAGGTGGTAAATCACTTTGTGGCAATGATTGTAGGTATTTAACTTTGTGAGCCCAGTAACTCTGAAAATTATGCAAAGCTGCCCTCCAAAAAATTATTGACATAAATTAATGACTTACTTCACTGAATGTAGTTTTTTAACTTACAAACATGAGGAATGTTTCTTATAAATAAATATATGGAACAACCATTGTTAATATCTTGATATATTTTCTTCCCAGGGGGTGTGTGTGTGTACATATGTATATATGATATACATGAAGGAGCTACAGTATTTAAAATAACTATGAATGCATGCATGCTCAATTGTGTCCAACTCTTTGCAACACCATGGACTGTAATCCACCAGGCACCTCTGTTCATGGAATTCTCCAGGCAAGAGTACTGGAGTGGGTTGCCATTTCTTTCTCCAGGGGATCTTCCTGACTCAGGGATCGAACCCGCATCTCCTGCATTGGCAGGCAGATTCTTTACCACTACACCACCTGGGAAGCCCTTAAAATAACTATATGCATATTTAACTCTAATCAGACAATACAAGAGCCTTTTCTCCATTTGTCTATGAGCATTTGCTTTGTTTTATTAAATATGCTTTACAAACATGATTTATACATTAGATAGCATTCTATAAGGATGTGGGAAATAATTCAACTATTTCCAAATTGTTAGACCCTTTGCTGTGTGTCAAAATTAGTTACTTTTCAGATATAAATTGTTTATTACCAAATTCAGTGATTTCTTAATCTGTAGATGTGTAAACAACTTGAAAAAAAGAAAAAGAAAAAACCCCAAGTTGATTCTTTTCTTTGAAATAACTCTAGGTCCTGTATTAATACTTCTGTACAACTTCCATGAACTATACTGTCTCGTGTACTGTATCTTTAATACTTAGTGACAGAAAGCTTCTGCATGACTCCCAGCGCTGCCTCTCCTCACTGTGAGGTCTTACATCCCTGGAGAACCATGACATTATTGGATCTACTCCTGCTAGCCGCCTCCTCTGTTGCTCCTAACTGTCTTATATACCATTCCATTTGAGAAAATATACAACATGACTCAGCACTGGATAACAGAGTTATCTAAAGGAAAGAGATCATTTCATAATTACACCAAAAATAAATTTAATGAACTTCAAATATACTACAGCATAAACACTAATAAACATAAAGGAGGTGAATTCATGGTTTTGGGTCATGTATATTTTGATCTCAGGTTGCAGGATTTTAACTAGGCCTTTGTGTAGTGCTAACCAAGGAAGGGCACAATCTTTAATTTATTATCTTAACTTTATGCTTGGCCTAATAAGCAATTTATAATATGATTACCAAGGTTGATTTCATATGTCAGTTTATCATTTCTAAAGAATCCTGACAAGCTCTCAATATAAAGAAGAAAGCTGTTTTATAGTTTCTATTTGTTGTTTTCATCTGTTTGCTTCCGGAGAGAGACTAGTTACTTATGTGAGGATAGAACATTTATTTATGTGAAAGCTGGTATGAAAGAGCATGTACCTATGTTGGTACATGGAAATTTATGTCTATGACTGTGTGTGTTTGAAAAATGCAAGGTCATTATCAGACTCCAAATAATGATAGAAAAAGAAATTTTGAAAACAACTCTAGGAATAATTTATATTCAAGACATTTCTTTTTCTGCCTCATAGCTACATCATCCCTCTCAAGGCTTCCGTTTTGGAACTGTCCGGGAGAGCAGTGCTGAAGACTATGTGAGGCAAAGCTTCCCAGAGATGCATGAGTATATGAGAAGGTACAATGTACCAGCCACCCTGGATGGAGTGGCGTATCTAAAGTGAGTGTCAACCTCCTCAGTCCAAAAAGTTCTCAATGAAAAAGAAGCCTTGCTACTGATGTAATGTTTGTTGTTGTTGTTTTTAATGTTATCTAAGTATACCCATTGTGAGTTCCATAATACCTCACACCATATGAGATCCAGGAGACAGTATGGAATAAATGTGCATTTAATTATGTGACCTAGTTTTCTAGTTACCTCCACAGTCCCAAGCTGGCAGTAGCTGTGATCAAACTGACAGTAGGGTCAGTAGTGTAGCAGATGGTAGGGGAAGAAAACACTGGCTTGTCATCACTTGGGAGAATAATGGTGCTGAAATGACCAAGCACTCAGGGAATGTGGCCAGAGGATAAAGTGTCCCAATCAACCCTTTCCTTCACAGTGAATCTCTAAGCCTGTGGACTGTCTCCTCTTGCCACAAGGAAGTGGGATTTATCTTAGAGATTTCCTGTAGAAAAGAAATAAAAGGCAATGATTCCCATGCCTGCATCCTTCTCATCAGAATTTATGAGAAGCAATCAAGAGCAATCACATTGCCATGACAGATTATCAGAGCTATAATTCAGAGAAGCTGAATGCAAAGGAGGATGGTGCATCTCTGGGTCTGCTCAACTAGTCTGCTTGGGATAAGGGGATGAATGGCTCCTGATAAGCGCCACAGCATGTGAACAAGCAGTCCTCCCCCTCCTGCATGATGGTCTCGGGACAATAACATACATTCAAACTCCAATCCCTACAATCGCGCAGTACCAGAAAACTGGTTTCTCTATCATCAAACACAATTATCTCCCCAATGACAGCAGGACTTAGCGCCTCAAATTCTTTTTTTTTTTTTTAAGAAAGAAGGGAAGCAAATAATTTTATGGGACATAAGGGCTCTATATTTCTCAAAAACTCTAGTAATCAGCCCTAAAAACAATATTATGGACTGAACTAGAGTCTAGAAAGGAAACTTTGTGTTCTCAGATTTGCACAGGTATATATAGTATGAAACACTATGAAATGGCACTTTCCATTTTGTAAGAACTTTAAAACATTAAAGTCCCTCTCTGACACAGAGTTTAGTGCTCCTTTGCCCCCAACAACTCCTCTTTATCCTCTCCATCAGAGAAATCCATGGCTGAAAAAAAGAATAAGATGTCAGGAAGAAAGTGATGGCTCCCCACCAAACAGTAATGGGTGACAAACTGGGCCCTTCTGTCGGTGTGAAGGCTGAGGAAAGCCCCTGCTGCAGTGGGGCAGCTCCTTTCCACTCTGGGTATTCATTTATTCTGGAGGATCCACCTCCAAGGCCCCAGAGCTCAGCTGGCTGTACTCTAGCTGGAGAGAAGAAATGGTTAGGAAAACAGGCACAGATGAAGGAGTTGAGGCCCGAAAGAATCAACTTGTCCATGGAAATACAGCTAGCGAGTGGCAGTCAGGATCAGAACCATGACTTTGGACTGTAGCCACTGCTGCAGGCTAGCCTGAGAACTATAACTGGAAAGCAGGTCCTTGATGTTCAAGGGACAGTCCACATTCCAGCAACATCCATGTAGCAGGTAGCAGGTAGCACCTGGGAGCATGTGCTCTCAGGTCCCACCACAAAATCTGCATTTTAACAAGCTCCCCAGGTGAGTTACAGATTGAGGTAACTTTGGAACAAAGGTTATCATTAATGCCCTCTGCCTTCTTCCCTCTGAGCTTCTCTCTCCACTTCTGGCCCAGATACAGCCTATGCTCCTGTTCACTACTCCAAAAAACCAAGGTTCCCAAGTTACCCTCTGACATACCAGTGCCGTGACCTATAGGGCACTACCCCTGGAGTCATCTGTAAAGAGAGGTTCCTGTGTTAAAGCTGTCCCTCTCCTCTCCCATCAGATTCCCTGAGCTTCATCCTAACTCACTTAAGACCCTGCTTTTTGAAGTGACAATATTCCAATAAATGAATCCCTATTAAATTATTACCTTATTTTTATATGTTTATATATAACTAGTTTTGTGGTATATGCATTATGAAATGAATGTTCAGCATGATTTTATAATGAGAGAAACAACTGTAGGCCCTGCCAACTGTAAGGATGATTCTGCCAGTCTAGAAGCTCCTTATACCTGGATCAAACCTTGCCACTTCCTCACCAGTGACTCAGGGCCCCATGGGAGTCTGTGAGCTAATTGCTTCTTGCCTACCTATGTAATAGAGACCTGCCATAAATAACTTCACTTTGCAATTCAAAATCATAAGGAGTTTTAGAGATACCACTCAGATGGA
Organism: Nanger dama; assembly: GCA_917880005.1. Taxonomy (NCBI): domain Eukaryota; kingdom Metazoa; phylum Chordata; class Mammalia; order Artiodactyla; family Bovidae; genus Nanger; species Nanger dama. Next base: position 17,721,768 of record CAKJTW010000025.1, on the reverse strand, counting down.
CCACAGGAATTACTTGTTAGAAAACTGAGCTCTAACTTTTTATACTCTTATTGCTGCCACAAATTATTACAGAGCGTTAGTAAATGGTAACTTGGTCGTGTGTAGCTCTCAAGGTACATTTTGGTACTGTGAGAATAAAACTTTCATTAGAGAAATACCTTTCAGCTTGATTTTTATTTTACTTCCAGGATTCCATTAAGGTTTCTGATCCTCAGCTTCCAGGACACAGTTCATATACCAAGCCCTTTCTGAAGCTTCCCACAGTTCTGAAGCTGAGAGATGTTTTTCATTTTGGTTAAAGTTAAACATAGTAAAAAGATTTATGAGCATGGCCCTGCCCATCAGAACAAGATCCAGTTTCCCCTTCAGTCAGTCTCTCCCATCAGGAAGTTTCCATAAGCCTCTTATCCTTCTTCATCAGAGGGCAGATAGACTGAAAACCACAATCACAGAAAACTAACCAATCTGACCACACGGACCACAGCCTTGTCTAACTCAATGAAACTATGAGTCATGCCATATAGGGCCATCCAACATGGATGGGTCATGGGGGAGAGTTCTGACAAAACATATTCTACTAGAGAAGGGGATGGCAAACCACTTCAGTATTCTTGCCTTGAGAACCCCATAAAGAGTATGAAAAGGCAAAAAGATAGGACACTGAAAGATGAACTCCCCAGGTCAATAGGCGCCCAATATGCTACTGGAGAAATACCTCCAGAAAGGATGAAGAGATGGCACCAAAGCAAAAACAACACCTAGTTGTGGATGTGACTGGTGATGAAAGTAAAGTCCAATGCTGTAAAGAGCAATATTGCATAGGAAACAGGAATGTTAGGTCCATGAATCAAGGTAAATTGGAAGTGGTCAAACAGGAGATGGCAAGAGTGACCATCGACATTTTAGGAATGACTGAACTAAAATGGACTGGAATGGGTGAGTTTAACTCAAATGACCATTATATCTACTACTGTTGGCAAGAATCCCTTAGAAGAAATGGAGTAGCCATCATAGTCAACAAAAGAGTCCAAAAGGCAGTACTTGGATGCAGTCTCAAAAATGACAGAATGATCTCTGTTCATTTCCAAGGCAAAACATTCAGTATCACAGTAACCCAAAAGTAATCCCTGACCAGTAATGCTGAAGAAGCTGAAGTTGAACAGTTCTATGAAGATCTACAAGATCTTGAGGAACTAACACCCCCAAAAATGTCCATTTTGTTATAGGGAACTGGAATGCAAAAGTAGAAAGTCAAGAGATACCTGTAGTAACAGGAAAACTTGGCCTTGGAGTACAGAAGGAAGCAGGGCAAAGGCTAATAGAGTTTTGCCATAGAACACACTAGTCATAGCAAACACTCTTTTCCAGCAACACAAGAGAAGACTCTACACATGGACATCACCAGATGATCAATTTAGAAATCAGATGGATTGATTATATTCTTTGCAGCCAAAGATGGAGAAGCTCTATACAGTCAGCAAAAACAAGACCAGGAGCTGAATGTGGCTCAGATCATGAACTCCTTATTGCCAAGTTCAGACTTAAATTGAAGAAAGTAGGGAAAAACTACTAGACCATTCAAGTATGATCTAAATCAAATTCCTTAAGATTATACAGTGGAAGTGAGAAATAGATTCAAGGGATTAGATCTGATAGAATGCCTGATGAACTATGGACAGAGGTTCATGACATTGTACAGGAAGCAGTGATCAAGACCATCCCCAAGAAAAAGAAATACAAAAGACAAAATGGTTGTCTGAGATAACACAAATATCTGTGAAAAGAAGAGAAGTGAAAAGCAAAGGAGAAAAGGAAAGATATACCCACTTGAATACAGCATTCCAAAGAAATAGCAAGGAGAGGAAAGAAAGCCTTCCTCAGTGATCAGTACAAAGAAACAGAGGAAAACAATAGAATATGAATGACTAGAGATCTCTTCAAGAAAATTAGAGATACAAAGAGAACATTTCATGCAAAGATGGGCACAATAAAGGACACAAATGGTAGGGACCTAACAGAAGCAGAAGATATTAAGAAGAGGTGGCAATAACACAGAAGAACTATGCAAAAAGATCTTCATGACCCAGATAATCATGATGATGTGCTCACTAGACTAAAGCCAGACATCCTGGAATGTGAAGTCAATTGGACCTTAGGAAGCATCCTTATGAATAAAGCTAGTGGAGGTGATGGAATTCCAGTTGAGCTGTTTCAAATCCTGAAAGATGATGCTTTGAAAGTGCTGCACTCAATATGCCAGAAAATTTGGAAAACTCAGCAGTGGCCACAGGACTGGAAAATGTCAGTTTTCATTCCAATCCCTAAGAAAAGCAATGCCAAAGAATGGTCAAACTACCACACAATTGCACTCATCTCACACGCTAGTAAAGTAATGCTCAAAATTCTCCAAGCCAGGCGTCAACAGTACATGAACCATGAATTTCCAGATGCTCAAGCTGGATTTAGAAAAGGCAGAGGAACCAGATATCAAATTGCCAACATTCACTGGATTATCAAGAAAGCTAGAGAGTTCCAGAAAAACATCTATTTCTGCTTTATTGCCTAGGCCAAAGCCTTTGACTATGTGGATCAACCACAAGCTATGGAAAATTCTTCAAGAAATGGGAATACAAGACCATTTGACCTGCCTCTTGAGAAATCTATATGCAGGTCAAGAAGCAACAGTTAGAACTGGACGTGGAACAACAGACTGGTTCCAAATCAGGAAAAGAGTAGGTTAAGGCTGTATATTGTCACCCTGCTTATTTAACTTCTATGCAGAGTACATCATGAGAAATGCTGGACTGGATGAAGCACAAGCTGGAATCAAGATTGCCAGGAGAAATATCAATAACCTCACATATGCAGATGACACCACTCTTATGGCAGAAAGTGAAAAAGAACTAAAGAGCCTCTTGATGAAAGTGAAAAAGGAGAGTGAAAAAGTGGCTTAAAACTCAACATTCAGAAAACTAAAATCACAGCATCTGGTCCCATCACTTCATGGCCAATAGATGGGGAAACAATGGAAACAGTAACAGATTATTTCTTCTGGCTCCAAAGTCACTGCAGATGGTCACTGTGGCCGTGAAATTGAAAGATGCTTGCTCCTTGGAAGAAAAGTTATGACCAACCTAGACAACATATTAAAAAGCAGAGACTACTTTGCCTACAAAGGTTCATCTAGTCAAAGCTATGGTTTTTCCATTAGTCATGTATGGATATGAGAGTTGGACTATAAAGAAAGCTAAGCACCAAAGAATTGATACTTTTGCACTGTAGTGTTGGAGAAGATTCTTGAGTCCTTTGGACAGCAAGGAGATCCAACCAGTCCATCCTAAAGGAAATCAGCCCTGAATATTCATTGGAAGGACTGATGCTGAAGCTGAAACTTCAATACTTGGGCCACCTGATGCGAAGAACTGACGCATTGGAAAAGACCCTGATGCTGGGAAAGATTGAAAGTAGAGGAGAAGGGGATGACAGAGGATGAAATGGTTGGATGGCATTACCGACTCAATGGACATGAGTGTGAATAAACTCCTGGAGTTGGTGATGGATAGGAGTCCTGGTGTGCTGCAGTCCATTGGTGACTGAACTGTAACATAGGCCTCATTGTAACTCAAATCCAATACCTACCCCAGAAAGATTATTCATTTTTTTCAGATTTTTTTTTTAGATTATTTATTTTGAAGTGACTATTTCACTTTCTGGAAGAGTATAAAGATGAAGCGATAGTCATTGGCACCAAGAAGGGAAGCTGACCTACTTAATATATGTCAGTGTGTGGCTCAGACAAACCCATCATAAAGGTACTTGCTGCTCAGTGATGAATCTTTGAGGTGTTTAGTGGTGTCCTCTTTTAGATTTTTGATGGCCCCATATTCTCCTCTGAGTTTAGAATCTATTCCTCTGTACTGAATTCCAATAGCCTCATTTTTGGTTCTAAGAGAGGAAGGACTGGACCCAGATGGAACAGAGAAGAGTTGTTCTCTTTACCAAGTTCATTGGATCACCCGGGGGTCAAAAAGGCTTTATTAAATGTTCTGTGGCTCAGATGGTAAAGCGCCTGTCTACAGTGTGGGAGACCTGGGTTCAATCCCTGGTTTGGGAAGCTCCCTTGGGGAAGGAAATGGCAATCCACTCCAGTACTATTGCCTGGAAAATCCCATGGACAGAGGAGCCTGGTAGGCTACAGTCCATGGGGTTGCAAAGAGTCGGACATGACTGAGCAACTTCACTCACTCACTACCTTTCCAAAAATTTTGAGATAGCTGAAAACAAAGAGTCATTTGCATACACCTTAAACAGTTCCTTGAGAAACTCATTATCCCTTGCCTCCTTGGTTGGTGGAACTCAGCTGGTGCTGACCACCTTCCTGGGGACCATTTCTGTGCCTATGTTAAAAAATGGGGGCGAATACAAGAAGGATGCACAAAGTGTCTGTTGCTATCCTGAGCCCAGCCCACAGCCAATTCACTGATCCAGTCCAGAAATACTTGCCTTTAAATGATTTTTGCCTGAACTGTCTCCTGGGATGGGAGTGAAACATGAATCTCTGGAGTTATATTAATAAATCAGACCACAAAGTCCTGATTTACATATGCTTCCTATTCCATTTATTACCAGCTATGGACTTTAAAGAGACCTCAAACCTTTTTTTCCCCAGAGAGTGCTGGATCTCTTATTTGTACTTTTTATTATGTACTCCCAAGTGTGAAATAACGCCTGATCTCTGGAGAATAAGATAGTGATCATGACAGAAAGAATGAAGAATTTTCACATATTGATTAATGAGTTCGCCTAGCTCCAACACTTACTGGCTTGTGAACTGGATCAACTTATTTCAACTTTCTGAACCTTCGATTCCTTCATTTGTTAAAAGAGGATACCACCACCCCCTTCAAGTGAAAATGAAAGTGGCAGTCGTTCAGTCATGTCCGACTCTTTGCAACCCCATGGACATGGGATTTCCCAGGCAAGAATACTGGAGTGGGTTGTCATTTCCTTCTCCAGGGGACCTTCCCAACTCAGGGATCGAACCTGGGTCTCCTTCTTTACAGGCAGATTCTTTGCCATCTGAGGCACCAGGGAAGCCCACCTCCCTCTTTAGGGTGATTATAAAGAGTATGGAGAACAATAAATATAATGCCTACACCAAGAAGTCATTTGGAGGACTTCATTCGGTGGTCCAGTGGTTAAGACTCTGCACTTCCGCTACAGGGAGAGTTTGATCCCTGGTTGGGGAACTGAGATCCTACATGCAGTACAACCAAAAAAAAAAAAAAAAAAAAAAGGTCATTCAGTTAATGAATGGGAAATGAACCTTAACTATTTACCTTTGCACTCAATTCAGAGTCGCTCTGGTTTTGTTGTTCAGTTTAACCCCTGGAAAGATGTCATGCTCTCTGTTAAGAATGTGTTTCTCCTGGTCTGTTCTCTGCACATCAGTGAGATGTCAACAAGGCAGGGCCAGCAGCTGCCCAGCTTGGACTGCCCCTACTGTCCAGATTTCTGCTCCCTAAACAAATGGCACCCTACTCCAGTACTCTTGCCTGGAAAATCCCATGGACGGAGGAGCCTGGTGGGCTGCGGTCCATGGGGTCGCGAAGAGTCGGACACGACTGAGCGACTTCACTTTCACTTTTCACTTTCACGCATTGGAGAAGGAAATGGCACCCCACTCCAGTGTTCTTGCCTGGAGAATCCCAGGGACGGGGGGGAGCCTGGTGGGCTGCCGTCTATGGGGTCGCACAGAGTCAGACATGAGTGAAACGACTTAGCAGCAGCAGCAAACAAAAGCTAGCTGTCAGACTTAGTGTTTCCTGTCTATTAATAAATCATTTTCCGCTTTTCTTCTTTTGGTCTTAAACATAGGAATGATCCAGAGAAACTAGATGCCTTCATCATGGACAAAGCCCTTCTGGATTATGAAGTGTCAGTAGATGCTGACTGCAAACTTCTAACTGTGGGGAAGCCATTTGCCATAGAAGGTATTAATCAATCATTCTTGATGCACTTTTACTCGGGATGTGCTCAGTTTGCCAACCTAGCAAGTCATAAATGCCAATGTCAGAGGCAAAGAGCTATTCATCTTCCCTTGTTTTCATTTTTAGCTCTTAAGCACTCAGCTATTAAGTTGCTGAAGTTAGGTATTTATTTTCTACCTACTCCACCAACATATTTTTATTCAATTGTTAGAAAAACAACTAAAATATCATTGCTATCCAAACAATGTTGCTTCAGATATCTGGGAGTGTTGACACAGTGTAGTAAACAGGGAGTCCAGTTTTAATTTAATCTGTATTTTCTAATGGCCAAATCCTATAATGAATCTGATACTAAAACTAGAATGATTGTGTTACAACTAGAAGGACCCCAGTGTTGATTTAATCCAAGCTGCTCAGTTTTATCCACAAGAAAGTTCAGAGACAATATATTACTTTCTCATAATCACATAATTAGATGATAATACTGAAATTAGAATATATATCTCATAGTCCTTAAATAAATGTTTCCACTAGTTGAAAAATAAGTAGAAAAAAAAGTCAACCTCTGTAATTTAATGACCTCTAAGTGTCCTAAACAAAACTTTGTTTGGGACCTCAGGTTTGTCTTTCTCCCCACTGGCAGCAAATTTTTGCTTTCAACTTGGTCAGCCAATCAATCAAACTTCAGGACCAAAGAAAGACTGCATTGTCAGTAGCTCCTTTCATTCTGGACAACAGTTGATATATGGAGCAGGTAGTCTGAACTGGCAAATTTCACATCTCCATTTCCCAGCCTCCCTCCTCTGACAGTACACACTGGCTCCCAGAACAGCCATACTCACTTGTCAGAAAGCGTTTTGACTAGAAATAATCCCATGGGGATGCTCAAGTCCTATTTCCCGGAAACTATACTTTCCTGTATGTTAACTAGTATATCAAGACTATTCAGATTCCAGTTGCCCAACTACAGTTGGTCTCTGTCTCTCCTAAACACATCAGCAGATTTGGTTTTTTTTTTATCTTCATTTTTGTGATGAATGAGAATGTAACAGCTGATGCTATTTCTTTGAGCCTTCTCCTAAGAAAAATCAATCCCCTCTGCAGGCAAAGTGACCTCCACCTTAGCCTGGAATAGAACACAGGAAAAGAGACATTTAGTGATAGGGGTCTTCTGTTGAGACGACAGTGACAGAGACACAAGTGTGTAGCAGGGCACAAAGAGAGAAACCAAAGAAAAACTAGAAAACCAAAAGAATGTTGATTATATAACCACATTTCGATGTAACAGTGGAAAATTGCCCATTTGTGTGGCATCTGGGTAAATGGAAAGGATGTTATTTCCTAGATACACTGGGTAATTGAAGTCCCTTTTGCCATTAGCAGCTGTTAACAATGAATCATTTGTAGTGGGTAAAAAAATGAGGGACCCTTGTTTTCCACCTTTGTTTTCAGGGGGCAAGTCTGTCTTGTCAAAAGGCAGTGGTGAAATGGCTTGTTTGCCTCTGCTAGACCCCAGTGCCAGATGCCACACAATTAATTCCCCACTGGTTTCCTGTTTACATTTCCATCTGTGCTCAGGAGACTTGGTGTCTTACAGTCTCCATCATCTCCAGACACCACACTGTTTTCCAAGGGAATAAATACAAAATGGCACAGGGAAACACTCTCTCTGCAAGACAGCAGAAAGACTATAGACTGGAAAAGAGAGAATATTCTCATCATTGTTGGTTTATTCTTTAAAAGCCACTGCTGGTTTATTCTGGGTGATGTGCAAATCAGAAATTTTAATTCAATACAGCCTCTGTGAACAAGTTTGCAACCTAAAAGCAAAACACAAAGTAAGGATACTTTTAAGTTACAGAAAACAATGTGATAGAGATACTAATAAAACTCTTGACTGTGGCTTTAAAGAAACAGTTAATCTAATAGGTTTTAATGGAATATTTCTCTCTTCATGAATTTTTTTAAAAATTATATTTTCATAATGCTGGAGAAAACACAAAAAATTATTTGCTTTTCATTAACAACATTTTTTTTGAACTTATGAAAATGTGTACTTTATTATTAACTAATTAGACTTTATAGGCATAAAATATCACAAAAGCCATTTAGGAACAATTTTTACCTATTTAGCTTACAGGAATGTTCCATATGTCTGTATTCTCTCACAGGATCTAGTACAGTGCAAGGCATATAGCAGTTATGTAAGAAATGATTTATTACCCTATTATGTAACTCATTAGGTTGTATTTGACTAAGTACCTAATCACTTCCTTATGTAGATAATCAAAAGTACCTGGAAAAGTCTGCATATACTTTCCAAAGTGTTTGAATGATTTTGGGAACTTAGGAGGGAAGATGGAATCCATTGATCCCTTCATGCTGAAGGTACATTCACCCTCTGTTCAGTTCAGTCGCTCAGTCATGTCTGACTCTTTGTGACCCCAGAGACTGCAGCACACCAGGCCTCCCTGTCCATCACCAGCTCCCAGAGTTTACTCAAATTCATGCCCACTGAGTCAGTGATGCCATCACTCTCTGTAGTAATGACATTATATCAACTCAGTGTGACTACTGAATACCCTTCCCAACTTTACCATTCTGCATTTATTTAACACCTAAAGGTCAATGCGTGGCAAATGAGAGACAAGAGTCCACATTGACTTTGAAACCATTCCGTGAGTCTTCAGTGCAGCAAATCAAAATTATTAAAAATTCAAGAACATGTGGAAAGCCTCTGGTCTTATTAAAAACTATATACCAGGGACACAAAGATATATTGTGTGCTCTGAAAAAGAAAGTGTTGAGATAATTGAATACATGTCCCAACTTTATGCATTGGAGTAAACCAACAGTAAAGGTCAAATGAGAAGAAAGAGTAATGGAACTGCACAGTAATGATTTGTGACTTTTCTGCCAAAGACCTTTGCCTGTTTTTGAGTTTGCTCTTTTCCTTGCTTTCCACTAATTATTTAGTACAGCACTTGAAGCACTAGCTCTGGAGTCTTGAGTGCTTAGGTTAGAATAGAGTTGCTGTTCCCAAATAACTGTGTTAGTTGGGCAAGTCACAATCTGTTCTTCAGCTTCCTCATCTGCATAATGGGTTTGTGAATAGTACATCTAGGACAGAGTTGCTGTGATGATTAAGTAAAATAATACATGTAAAGCATGTTCAAGCACATAGTAAAAGTGACAGTCAGAGAGTTAATGGCTCAGTAGTGTACGACTCCTTGCGACCCCTTGGACTGTAGCCCACCAGGCTTCTCGTCCATAGAATTTTCAAGGCAAGAATACTAGAGTGGGTTGCAATTTCCTTCTCCAAAGGATTTTTCTGATCCAGGGATCAAACCCAGTTCTTCTGTATTGCAGGTAGATTCTTTTCCATCTGAGCCACCAGGCTATTATTTAATATATTGAATTAAAAGATTGAGACCAATTAACTATAAAATTATCCTGAGATAGATCACCTTCATATATCTCAGCTTCTTCCACACACTCTGTCTCCACTTTGATGTGCTGAGGATAAGGGAAAGCCATTTTTAAAGTCTCCTTTAAGTTTAGAACTATTCCAAAATATGCTCAGCCATTGCCCTGGAGTAGCTAATTATTGTATTGCTAGGACAGACTTTAAAACTGAATTGATCTTTCTTCCAGAGGTGTTTTTAACACTAAGATCTTATTTTCAAAATATATATTTTCCAAGCACATTTCAGGAAGATTTTTATAGTCCATGAATTTCTAACTGTACACTTGCTAGCCCAAATACATTTCTACCACTCTTAGCTAAGTAAAGCTGATGTATCCATGGGGAAAATATCAGAATTCTATTCTGAAAATTGTTCTCTTGGACTATTAAGCTGTATCCAATTTCCGGGGTGCCTGAAGCCTTCATCTCTAGGGTTGAAGGATTCCATTTTGCTTCATCTATCAACCACAAAATAGTCAACCTCATCTTTATTGCAAAGCCAAATTTCTAATGATAATGAAAGCTACTCAGGCTGCTAAGTTGAGTCAGCAATTTAAAGATAAGAATTCTTTGACCAATGAACACAATCAGATTTAAAAACAGCTGACAAAGAGGACAAAAATAAAATCTTCAAGGTTTTACTATTTTATGTTTCTGAATAAAATTGATTTTTATGTCTTTTAACACATACCTCTTCTAATTGCCACACAACTATTTTTCCTGTTTTTCCCTATATTCCATATGCATAGTTGTTTTAATTAGCTAATAATAAGTGTTATTAATGCCAATAATTATTAAAATATCAATACTTAATATATGTATTAAAATTGAAATTTTTAAAGAATGGTAATCTATTTTTAGCAGCCAATAATTACATATTAACCTTAACATGATGAAGTAGAGTGATTTAATATTAATTATTTTGTATGTAGCAATTTTTTCTAAATGTCTCTGCAATTTCAACATAACATTTTCCCTTAAGGCAATTTTTATACTTCTGTTGTAATGCCAAAATTCTATTCTTAAAATATGTAAATGTATATCATAACTATTAATTTTAGATTTTTAAACTTTCATAAAGATTCTTCTTAAAGATTTCTTAAAGTTAAAAAATTTGTAAACTTTCTTTGCATCCATGGGGTTGCAAAGAGTTGGACACAACTGAGCAACCAGCACTGCTACACTGCACACTGTGTAGCACTTGGCTGAGTGTCTGAGACAGAACAGCATTTAGCCTCTACTTGTGAAAGTGATGAATAGCTGTCCAATAAATAGCAATCGAGTGAAAAACAAAAACAATTCTGCAATGATTACATCAACTTGGACTGGAATGACTGACTTTAAGAGGATTTTTAGGAGAAGCAATATAGTCAGGAAGGATCCTTGCTAGTTAATTTTCTCATTTATGTACAATCATATACCAGTTGGGGCTGTACTTATGCTGTATTTACACAATTTATGAAAAGTTTATGACAAAATCTGCCCATGAATAATATATATATTTGTATCTGCTGAATTCAAGCCACCAGTTCACACTGAAGAAATCAAAGAGGAAATTTTAAAAATGAAAACAAAGCAAAAGCACAATGGTCCAAAATCTATGGGATACAGCAAAAGTAGTTCTAAGATGAAAGTTTATAGCAATACACTCTTACCTCAAGAAAAATCTCAAGTAAACAATCTAACCGTATATCTAAAACAACTAGAGGAAGAAGAACAAACAAACTGCCAGTTAGATGATTGTAGGTTTTTACTGTATTGCCTGGATTGGGGATATTATATCAATAGGATTGTAGTGATAGAGGCTGTTTGAAGGGGAGGAATATGTCAAATATTCCTTTGCCTTGGTCTCATGCTATAATGGATACATTGGAAGAAGCACTGCTTTTTATACTCAAGCAGACCCAATTTCAAATGCCAGCTTTGCCAACTGTGATCTTTGTGACATTAGGCCAATTATTTGCTCAGTTTTTAAGTCTCTACTCCTTGGAAGAAACCAACATAGACAGCATATTAAAAAGCAGAGACATTACTTTGCCAACAAAGGTCTATCTAGTCAAAGCTATGGTTTCTCCAGTGGTCATGTATGGATAAGTGAGTTGGACTATAAAGAAGCTGAGCACCAAAGAATTGATGCTTTTGAACCATGGTGTTGCAGAAGACTCTTAAGAGTCCCCTGGACTACAGGGGGATCCAACCAGTCAATCTTAAAGGAAAACATCCCTGAATATTCATTGGAAGGACTGATGCTGAAGCTGAAACTCCAATTCTTTGGCCACCTGATGTGAAGAACTGACTCACTGGAAAAGACCCTGATGCTAGGAAAGACTGAGGGAAGGAGGAGAAGGGGACAAGAGGATGAGATGGTTGGAGGGCATCACTGACTCAATGGACATGAGTCTGAGCAAGCTCCAGAAGTCGGTGACGGACAGGCAAGCCTGGATTGCTGCAGTCCAGGGGGTTGCAGAATCAGACATGACTGAGCGACTGACCTGAACCAAGTAATTCATATCCTGCATGGGTGGTATCTGGCACACAGTAGGGCTCAGTATGTTCAGGTTCTCATTATTAGACCCCAGAAGGATTTAACTGACCTGTATGCCACAATCTAGTATGCAATCTTAGACTATTGTATGATCTATAAACTGGAGTAAGGCATGTAAAAAGTCCATTACTGAGCACTACTTGGCAAATAATTAGCCCTCTAGAGTATTAGAAATTGTTGTTGTTAAAAGTTATTGCCTCAGGAGGAAAAAATACAAATTATTCAACAAACCTGGCCTAATTATTCTGACCACACTAACCAGATAGTTCCAAGTCCTTACTTGTTTATATAAGTCTCTGTCCTTCTCCCACAAGCTGGTACAACCTTAGATGTCTCAGTTGTAATGAAATAATCATTATGCAGTACATTGTTTAGTATCTGCCTCCCTAAGAGGATACACGCCATGACAGGAGGGACTATATTTACCTTACTTACTGCTAAATCCCAACCACTTAACACAGTGCCTATTCACGCAGTAAATATTCATTGAATGGATGAATGAGTGAATGAATAAATGTGTGAATGTCAGTGAATATTATTATACACATGACTAGTATTGTGCCTGACATGTAAATAGGTACTGAATGAATGTCTGTGCAACTGAATTGTCAATAGCATTAATTATAATAAACATTTCTAAAGAAACTTTGTTACCTCCTTATAGTTACCCATTACTTTTTTTTTTTTTTTAATGTTATTTAATGATAACATCAGCTGAAGAACAGACTGCCCGGGTAAAGTCTTTTATTGTCAGTCTTGCCTTTCAAACCAGAACTACTAGGCACAAAATAGGCACTCAAAATAGCTCTTTGAATGGAAAATTCTAATCATGCTCTTGACATTGTCATCATTTCCTTGACTCTCCATTGTTAAGGAACAAACAAAACTACCAAGGGGAAAAAACATACAGCTCTTTAAAATGCAAGCTTTTTTCTGTATTATTTATTTCTTCTCTTTTATTAGTTATACACAAATCTCAAGCCTCATATATTCTTTTAAAAGGACTTGTGTAATCAGAGGAGGAGACGGACTAGTGAACACGTGGCCTTGACTTTCCTGCAGTGAATTACAGGACCAGAGCCCAGAAAGAGAAGCTCAATTCATCTACCCCGGGACTCTCGTGTGCTAAGATTACAAAACCTGAGCCGTGACCAGAAAAGCTGCACCAAAGGTCTCCGGAGTGAAGTGACACAATGTGCCCAGAAACCCAAGTCACTGCCCTGTCCTGAGCTGGAGGTGGATTCCTCACCCCAGGAAGACCAGCCCTGTTTGACTGCTGCCTTCCTAGGTGGTCCCTAAAAAGCCTAACGCTGTTACCAGGAGCAACAGAGATCAAGCCCTGAGCCTTTAGAGTGGAAGCACTGATTCCAAGACCCTAGACTACCAGAGAACTAACCCTGCTGCTACTGCTACTGCTGCTAAGTCACTTCAATCATGTCCGACTCTGTGCGACCCCATAGACGGCAGCCCACAAGGCTCTACCATCCCTGGGATTCTCCAGGCAAGAACACTGGAGAGGGTTGCCATTTCCTCCTCCAATGCATGAAAGTGAAAAGTGAAAGTGAAGTCGCTCAGTCATGTCCAGCTCTTCACAACCCCATGGACTGCAGCCTACCGGGCTCCTCCATCCATGGGGGTTTCCAGGCAAGAGTGCTAGAGTGGGGTGCCCTAGAGAGTATCAAATAGGGAGAGCTCACACAAAGGAAACCACTTGAATACAAGATCCAACATCAGCCAACCACCAGTAACACTGCAGGACTCCTCATCTAAACAACAAATAAAAGAAAAATACAAAGCCAGTCAACATCAGACAGGATTACCACCTCACTCAGCTTGCCCATCAGAGGAAAAACAAACAAACAAAAATCTCAGCACAAATCTCACCCTAGATGAAGCTTACACAAAACACTAGACCAATCTTAGGAGGGCAGAAACCAAAAGGAAGAAAGAATTCAACCTTCTTCAAGGAAAGAATTCAACTTTCCTTGAAGCCTGGGAAAAGGAGACCTCAAACACAATAAGTTAAAAAAAAAAAGAGAGAGAGAGAAATACTACACAAATGAAGAAACAAACTAGAAACACAAAGTCCAAATAAATGAAGAGGAAATAGGCAAACTACCTGAAAAAGAATTCATAAAAATGATAGTAAAGATTATCAAAAACCTTGAAAACAAAATGGAGAAAATACAAGAATCAATTAACAAAGACTTAGAAGAATTAAAGAATAAACTTACAGAGACAAACAACACAATTACTGAAATTAAAATTACTCTAGAAGGAATCAATAGCAGAATATCTGAAGCAGAACAAATCAGTGAGCTGGAAGATAAAATGGTGGAAATAACTTCTGAAGAGCAGAATAAAGTAGAAGAATGAAAAGAACCGAGGACAGTCCCAGAGACCTCTGGGACAATACCAAAATCATTAACATTTGAATTATAGAGGTCCCAAAAGAAGAGAAAAATAAAGGGTATGAGAAATTTTTTGAAGAGATTATAGTTGAAAATATCCCCAATATGGAAAAGGAAATAGTCAGTCAAGTCCAAGAGGCACAAAGAGTCCCATACAGGATAAACCCAAGAAGAAGCACTCCAAGACACACTAATCAAACTAACAAAGATTAAAAAAGAATACTAAAAGCAGCAAGGGAGAAGCAACAAGTAATATACAAAGGACACCCCATATGCTTAACAGCTGATCTTTCAGCAGAAACTCTGCAGGCCAGAAGGGAATGGCAGGATATATTTAAAGTACTGAAAGGGAAAAATCTACAACCATGATTGCTATAACCAGCAAGGATCTCATTCAAAATTGATGGAGAAAGAAAAAGCTTTTCAGAGAAGCAAAAGTTAAGAGAATTCAGTATTATCAAACCAGCTTTACAGCAAATGTTAAAGGGACTTATATAGTCAAGAAATACAAGAGAAGAAAAGAGATCTACAAAATCAACCCCAAACAGTTAAGAAAATGGCAAAAGGAACATATATATATTAATAATTACTTTAAATGTAAATGGATTAAATGCTCCAACAAAAAGACACAGACTGGCTGAATGGATACAAAACAGGACCCATATATATGCTGTCTACAAGAAACCCACTTCAGACCTCAAGACACATAGGGACTGAAAGTGAGAGGATGGAAAAATATATTCCATGCAAATGAGAAGCAAAAGAAAGCTAGAGTAGCAATTCTCATATCAGACAAAATAGACCTTAAAATTAGTGAAATTACAAGAGATAAGGAAGGATACTACATAATGATCAAGAGATCAATCCAAGAGGAAGACATAACAATTGGAAATATCTATGCACCCAACATAGAAGCACTTCAATGCATAAGACAAACACTAACAGATATAAAAGGAGAAATTGACAGTAACACAATAATGGTAGGAGATTTAAACACCTCACTCACACCAATGGACAGATCATCAAAATACAAAATTAATAAGGAAATCAAGTCATAATGATACATTAGATGAGATGGATCTCATTAATAACTTCAAGACATTCCATCCAAAAGCAGAAGAACATACCTTCTTCTCAAGTGCACATGGAACATTCTCCAGGATAGATCACATCTTGGGTCACAAATGAAACCTCAGTAAATCTAAGAAAATTGAAATTGTATCAAGCATCATCTTCTCCAATCACAATGCTATGAGACTAGATATCAATTACAAGAAAAACTGTAAGAAACACAAACACATGGAGATTAAGCAATCTGTTTCTAAATAACCAACAGGTTACTGAAGAAATCAAAAGGGAAATCAGAACATTTCTAGAAACAAATGACAATGAAAACACCACATCTCAAAACCTATGGGAAGCAGCAAAAGCAGTTCTAAGAGAGAAGTTTATAGCAATACAATCCTACCTCAAGAAACATGAAAAACATTGAATAGACAACCTAACTTTACACCTAAAACAACTGGCAAAAGAAGAACAAAATTAAAAAACCAAACAAAAAAATTAGTAGAAGGAAAGAAATCATAAAGATCCAAGCAGAAGTAAATGAAAAAGAAATGAAAGAAACAATAGTAAAGATTAATAAAACTAGAAGATGGTTCTTTGAGAAGATTAACAAAATTGACAAACCTTTAGCCAGACTCATTAAGAAAATAAGAGAGAAGAATCAAATCAACAAAATTAGAAATGAAAAAGGAGAGGTTCCAACAGACAATGCACAAATACAAAGGATTATAGGAGATATTATGAACAACTATATGGCAATAAAATAGACAACCTGGAAGAAATGGAGAGATTCTTAGGAAAGTTCAATCTTCCAAGACTGAACCAGGAAGAAATCTAAATTATGAGCAGCCCAATTGCTGCTGCTACTGCTAAGTCGCTTCAGTCGTGTCCGACTCTGCGCGACCCCACAGACGGCAGCCCATTGGGCTCCGCCATTCCTGGGATTCTCCAGGCAAGAACACTGGAGTGGGTTGCCATTTCCTTCTCCAATGCATGAAAGTGAAAAGTGAAAGTGAAGTCGCTCAGTCATGTCTGACTCAGCGACCCCAAGGACTGCAGCCCACCAGGCTCCTCCGTCCATGGGATTTTCCAGGCAAGAGAGAGTACTGGAGTGGGGTGCCACTGCCTTCTCCGAGCAACCCAATTACAAGCACTGAAATGGAAGCTGTGATCAAAAATCCCCCAAAAACAAAAGCCCAGGAGGAGATGGCTTCACAGGAGAAGTCTATAAAACATTTGCTGCTGCTGCTGTTGCCAACTCACTTCAGTTGTGTCTGACTCCGTGCAACCCCATAAATGGCAGCCCAACAAGCACCCCCACTCCTGGGATTCTCCAGGCAAGAACACTGGAGTGGGTTGCCATTTCCTTCTCCAACGCGTGCAAGTGAAAAGTGAAAGTGAAGTCGCTCAGTCGTGTCCAACTCTTCGCGACCCCATGGACTGCAGCCCACCAGGCTCCTCCATCCATGGGAGTTTCCAGGCAAGAGTGCTGGAGTGGGGTGCCATTGCCTTCTCTGATCAAATGTTTAGTGAACAGCTAATGCCTATCCTTCTAAAACTCTTTCAAAAACTTGCAGGGGAAGGAACACTTCCAAATTCATTCTATGAAGCCACTATCACCCTGATACCAAAACCAGACAAAAACAACAAAAAAGAAACCACAGACCAATAGACGCAAAAATACTCAAAAAATTTTAGCAAACAGAATTCAGCAACACATCAAAAAGCTCATACATTATGATCAAGTTGGGTTTATTCCAGGAATGCAAGGATTCTGTGATACACCATATTAACAAATTGAAAGATAAAAATCATTTGATCATCTCAATAGATGTAGAAAGAGCCTTTGAAAAAATTCAGTACCCATTTATTATTAAACCTCTTCAAAAACTGGGCCAAGGAGGAACCTAACTAAACATAGTAAAGGCCATGTATGAAGCTGAAACTCCAGTACTTTGGCCACCTCATGCGAAGAGCTGACTCATTGGAAAAGACTCTGATGCTGGGAGGGATTGGGGGCAAGAGGAGAAGGGGACAACAGAGGGTGAGATGGCTGGATGGCATCACTAATTCGATGGACATGAGTTTGAGTGAACTCTGGGAGATGGTGATGGACAGAGGGAGGCCTGGTGTGCTGCGATTCATGGAGTTGCAAAGAGTTGGACATGTCTGAGTGACTGAACTGAACTGAACAGAAAACATTATTCTCAATGGTGAAAAACTGAAAACATTCCCCCTAAGATCAGGAACAAGGCAAGGTTGTCCCCTTTCACCACTATTATTCAACATAGTTCTGGAAGTCCTAGCTTCAGCAATCAGAGAAGAAAAAGAAATAAAACGAATCCAGATCAGAAAAGAAGTAAAGCTCTCACTGTTTGCAGATGACATAATACTGTACATCACTTCAGTTCAGTTCAGTAGCTCATTCGTGTCCGGCTCTTTGTTACCCCATGAGCCACAGCATGCCAGGCCTCCCTCTCTGTCACCAATTGCTGGAGTCTACCCAAACCCATGTCCACTGAGTCGGTGATGCCATCCAGCCATTTCATCCTCTGTCATCCCCTTCTCCTGCTGCCCTCAATCTTTCCTAGCATCAGGGTCTTTTCAAATGAGTCAGCTCTTCGCATCAGGTGGCCAAAGTACTGGAGTTTCAGCTTCAACATCAGTCCTTCCAATGAACACCCAGGACTGATCTACTTTAGGATGGATTGGTTGGATCTCCTTGCAGTCCAAGGGACTCTCAAGAGTCTTCTCCACACCACAGTTCAAAAGCATCAATTCTTCAGCACTCAGCTTTCTTCACAGTCCAACTTTCACATCCATACATGAACACAGGAAAAACCATAGCCTTGACTAGATGGACCTTTGTTGGCAAAGTATTTTCTCTGCTTTTTAATATGCTGTCTAGGTTGGTCATAACTTTCCTTCCAAGGAGTAAGCGTCCTTTAATTTCATGGCTGCAATCACCATTTGCAGTGATTTTGAAGCCCCCGCTTCCTCCCCCAAAAATAAAGTCAGCCACTGTTTCCACTGTTTCCCCATCTATTTCCCATGAAGTGATGGGACCGGATGCCATGATCTTAGTTTTCTGAATGTTGAGCCAACATTTTCACTCTCCTGTTTCACTTTCATCAAGAGGCTTTTTAGTTCTTCTTCCCTTTCTGCCATAAGGGTGGTGTCATCTGTATATCTGAGGTTATTGATATTTCTTCTGGCAATCTTGATTCCAGCTTGTGCTTCCTCCAGCCCAGCGTTTCTCATGATGTACTCTTCATGTAAGTTAAGTAAGCAGGGTAACAATATACGGCCTTGACGTACTCCTTTTCCTATTTGGAACCAGTTTGTTGTTCTATCTCCAGTTCTAACTATTGTTTCCTGACCTGCATACAGGTTTCTCAAAAGGCAGGTCAGGTGGTCTGGTATTCATAGAAAACCCTAAGGATACTGTCAGAAAATTACTAGAGCTAATCAGTGAATTTAGCAAAGTTGCAGGATACAAAATCAATACACAGAAATCACTTGTATTTCTATGTACTAACAATGAATAATCAGAAAGAGAAATTAAGAAATCAATTCCATTCACCACTGAAACAAAAATAATTAAATATCTAGGAGTAAACTTACCTAAGGACACAAAAGAACTGTACACAGAAAATTATAAGACACTGATGAAAGAAATCAAAGATGACATAAACAGATAAAGAGATGTGCCATGTTCCTGGGTAGGAAGAATCAATATTGTGAAAATGACTGTAGTACCAAAGGCAACCTGCAGATTTAACACAATCCCTATCAAATTACCAAGGCATTTTTCACAGAAATAGAACAAAAAAATTCACAATTCATATGGAAACACAAAAGACCCCAAATAGCCAAGAAAGTTTTGAGAAAGAAGAATGGAGCTGGAGGAATCAACCTTCCTGACTTCAGATTATACTACAAAGCTACAGTCATCAAGACAGTATGGTACTGGCACAAAAACAGAAATATAGACCAATGGAACAAGATAGAAAGCCCCAAAATAACCCACGCACCTATGGGTATCTTAATTTTGACAAAGGAGGCAAGAATATACAATGGGGCAAAGACAGCCTCTTCCATAAATGGTGCTGGGAAAACTGGACAGATACATGTAAAAGAATGAAATTAGAACACCATACTCAAAGATAAAATCAAAATGGATTATAAAACTCTTAGAGGAAATCATAGGCCGAATACTCGATGACATAAATCAAAGCAAGATCCTCTGTGATTCTCATCATAGAATAATGGAAATAAAAACAAAAGTAAACAAGTGGGACCTGATTAAACTTAAAAATTTTTTTCACAGCAAAGGAAACTATAAGCAAGGTGAAAAGACAACCCTCAGAATGAGGGAAAATAATACCAAATGAAACAACTGGCAAAGGATTAATTTCCAAAATATACAAGCAGCTCATATAGCTCAATACCAGAAAAACAAACTACGCAGTCAAAAAGTGGGGAAAAGATCTAAACAGACATTTCTCCAAAGAAGACATACATTTGGCTAACAAACACATGAAAAGTTGTTCAACATCACTCATTATTAGAGAAATGCAAATCAATGAGCTATCACCTCACACCAGTCAGAATGGCCCTCATCAAAAAGTCTACAAACAATAAATGCTGGAGAGGGTGTGGAGAAAAGGGAATGCTCTTGCACTATTGGTGGGAATGTAAACTGATACAGCCACTATGCCAAAGCCTTTGACTGTGTGGATCACAATAAACTGGAAATTCTGAAAGGGATAGGAATACCAGACCACCTGACCTGCCTCTTGAGAAACTTGTATGCAGGTCAGGAAGCAACAGTTAGAACTGGACATGGAACAACAAACTGGTTCCAAATAGGAAAAGGAGTACGTCAAGGCTGTATATTGTCACCCTGCTTATTTAACTTATATGCAGAGTACATTATGAGAAGCACTGGACTGGAAGAAACACAAGCTGGAATCAAGATTGCCAGGAGAAATATCAATAACCTCAGATATGCAGATGACACCACCCTTATGGCAGAAAGTGAAGAGGAACTAAAAAGTCTCTTGATGATAGTGAAAGTGGAAAGTAAAAAAGTTGGCTTAAAGTTCAACATTCAGAAAATGAAGATCATGGCATCCGGTCCTATCACTTCATGGGAAATAGAAGGGGAAACAGTGGAAACAGTGTCAGACTTCATTTTGGGGGCTCCAAATCACTTCAAATGGTGATTGCAGCCATGAAATTAAAAGATGCTTACTCCTTGGAAGAAAAGTTATGACCAACCTAAATAGTATATTCAAAAGCAGAGTCATTACTTTGCCGACTAAGGTCCGTCTAGTCAAGGCTATGGTTTTTCCAGTGGTCATGTATGGATGTGAGAGTTGGACTGTGAAGAAGGCTGAGCGCCGAAGAATTGATGCTTTTGAACTGTGGTGTTGGAGAAGACTCTTGAGAGTCCCTTGGACTGCAAGGAGATCCAACCAGTCCATTCTGAAGGAGATCAAACCTGGAATTTCTTTGGAAGAAATTATGCTAAAGCTGAAACTCCAGTACTTTGGCCACCTCATGCAAAGAGTTGACTCATTGGAAAAGACTCTGATGCTGGGAGGGATTGGGGGCAGGAGGAGAAGGGGACGACAGAGGATGAGATGGCTGGATGGCATCACTAATTCGATGGACATGAGTCTGAGTGAACTCCTGGAGTTATGGCTCATGGGGTCACAAAGAATCGGACAGGACTGAGCAACTGAACTGAACTGACGGCCACTATGGAAGACAGTATGGCGATTCCTCAAAAAACTAAGACGGTGAGGAGATTCCTCAAAACCATCATATGACCCAGCAATCCCACTCATAGGCATATACCCTGAGGACACCAAAATTGAAAGAGACACCAGTATCTCATTGTTCATTGCAGCATTATTTACAATAGCTAGAACATGGAAGCATCCTAGATGTCCAAGGTTAGATGAATGGATAAAGAAGTTGTGGTACATATACACAATGGAATATTACTCAGCCATAAAAAGAATGCATTTGCATCATTTCTGGTGAGGTGGATGAACCTAGATCCTATTATAGAGAGTGAAGTAAGTCAGAAAGAGAAAGATAAACATTTTATTCTAACACATATATACAGAATCTAGAAAAAATGGTACTGAAGAATTTATTTACAGGGAAACAATAGAGAAACTGACATAGAGAATAGACTTATGGACATGGGGAGAGGGGAGGAGAGAGTGAGATGTATGGAAAGAGTAACTTGGGAGCTTACATTACCATATGTAAAATAGGTAGCCAACAGGAATTTGTTGTATGGCTCAGGAAACTCAAACAGGGGCTCTGTATCAGCATAGAGGGGTGGGATGGGGAGGGATATGGGAGGGAGTTTCAAAAGGGAGGGGATATATGTATACCTATGGCTGATTCATGTTGAGTTTTGACAGAAAACAACAAAATTCTGTAAAGCAATTATCCTTCAATGAAAAATAAATCAATTTTTTTAAAAGGGCTTGTGTATCTACACTTTTTAAAAAGAACAAGAACTAATGTCTTTGGAAATAAATTGTAAGATGGAAACATGATAGCAAACATTTGTTTCCATGAAGTATCTTTGGATGTTTTTAACATTTAAAAAATTTTATTTTATATTATAGTTGATTTTGGAGAAGGAAATGGCAACCCACTCCAGTATTCTTGCCTAGAAAATCCCATGGACAGAGGACCCTGGTGGGCTGCTGTCCATAGGGTCGCACAGAGTCGGACACGACTGAAGCAACTTATCATGCATGGATGCATTGAAGAAGGCAATGG
The DNA here is from genome assembly GCA_917880005.1 of Nanger dama. Lineage (NCBI taxonomy): Eukaryota > Metazoa > Chordata > Mammalia > Artiodactyla > Bovidae > Nanger > Nanger dama. The sequence continues at coordinate 17,699,478 of CAKJTW010000025.1, read as the reverse complement.
CAACCCACTCCAGTGTTCTTGCCTGGAAAATCCCAGGGACAGGGAAGCCTGGTGGGCTGCCGTCTATGGGGTGGCACAGAGTCGGACACGACTGAAGTGACTTAGCAACAATAGTTGATTTACAATGTTGTGTTAATTTCAAGTATATAGCAAAGTGATTTAGTTATATGGATAAATATATCTATTATTTTTCAGATCCTTTTCCCATCTAGGTTATTACAAAGTATTGAGTAGAGTTCCCTATGCTAAACAGTAGGTCCTTGCCGACTATCTATTTATATAAAATTATGTGCATATATTTTTTGTTTCTTGGTTTCTTTGCCTTTATGTTTAAATGACTTTATTAATTTTTATTGGAGTATCACTGCTTTACAATGTGTTAGTTTCTGCTGTACATCTCTATATTCTTGACAGCTTTTGTCTTCGCATGTGAAAAAAAGAGCTAGCTATATTTTCAGTTTGTCTCCCTCAATCATCTTGACAGTAATACATCTTTTTTCGACTATACAATCCAATAGTTAAAGACAAAATGTAGGTAATTAGCTCTTCCACATGGCTTGTCAATGGGATTAACAGTGAAGTAACAGTTTGGAAACCAAGTAAAGCCCCAGACCAAGTGAAGATACAGAGTCAAAGCTAATTAATTAAAACTCTGACAACAAATTACACCTTCTTCAAGCTCCTCCTTCATCCTTTCCCCTGCCTCTCTTGCCTTGAATAACTGTTGTCCCAGATATTTGGTTTATCGTTTTCTTGATTTTTTTCTAAATATGCTTCTATCACATATATATGAATTCCTAAAAATATACTGGTTTGTTTTTAATGTTTTTGCATTTACACAATGGATTCATGCTGCAATCTTCTGAGACTGATCTTTTTACTTAGTGTTGCTAAGAGTCATCCATATTATTCCATATCATTCATATGTTTTACACTATACAACATTCCATTGTATACATATTTCATATTTATTTACCCATTCTCTTGTTAACATTTAGGTTGTTTCCAATTTTTGCTGTTATAAAAATGCCTCTAAGAACATCCTTAAACATATCTCCTGGTCTAGTTGTGGAGGAGTTCTTTAGGAATGTACTTAACATTGTTTGTCTCACAGCATATAAATCTTCAGCTATATAAAGTAATAGCAAACAGTTTTCCAAAGTGGGTACATCAATTTGCATTCCCACAAGCAATGAATAAGTGATCTTACTGATCTTCATTTGCTTCAACACTTGTTTTTACCAGACTCCTCTTTTTTTGACAAGTTTTTATTGATGTTTTAGTACTTATGCTATACTGTACATTCACAAGGCCTCATTTTATTATTAAAAATGAAAGTAAAAGAGAGTTATGCATGACCAATGATGAGATTTCATCGACTAGGGATTGTAATTTAACTAATTTTGTGTTTTTAAGATCCAGATGAGGGTTTCTGGGAGAAGTAGATAGGGAATCCTAGCCCTAGTAAAGACTTGAAAGATGGCTTCTGAAAAATACCTTGAAGGGAAGGGCAGAAAGCCTTGGAATACAATATGCCCCTACTACACAGTACACAAATCATTTCTCTCCTTTCTGGACTCATCTCTTTTACCCAGAGAAGTAGCAGATCCAGGGTAATCATACCTAGGACATTTCTGAGTCCTTTGAGGGAAAGATGGTGAAAGCTTACTATGTCCTTGTTACCAGGTCTGACAGCAATATCAGGTGTGGTGGCAACAATTCAGGAAATTCTTAAGTGAAACACTCATCTGAGATTGTATTTTCTTCTAGGGTACGGCATCGGTCTCCCTCCCAACTCTCCTTTTACCTCCAATATATCCGAGCTAATCAGTCAATACAAATCACACGGGTTTATGGATGTGCTACATGACAAGTGGTATAAGGTGGTTCCCTGTGGCAAGAGAAGTTTTGCTGTCACTGAGGTAAGGGGAAAACTGCTGATAATGTTGATGCTTTGTATAGCTTTACCTTGAAGAATATTAGAAAATGCTGTCAAACGTGTCAGTGGCCAATAATCTAGGCTATTACATCTTCTAGGATTCACCATGATATTTGCAGCTGCTGTTTAGTTGCTAAGTCATGTACAACTCTTTGCAACTCTATGGACCATAACCCACCAGGTTCCTGTGTCCATGGGATTTCCCAGGCAAGAATACGAGGTGGGCTGTCATTTCCTCTCCAGGGACCATGATATTTAGATTACTCCTAATTTCACTTGAAGAATGACTATCTAATAGAAATTTTCAGTAAAACAAGTTTGTCTTGGATTTAACTGTGATGCTACTTTGATGAGTAAATGTCTGAATTTCTATCTTTTCCCCACATATTATATCCACAAATGCAGAAGAAATGCTATTCTGCATTACAGTAATAGTATCTGAGACTGACATTAACAGTGTTTGGTTTAACTGTTAATTGCTGGTCATGATGTGAATTGAAAAATATCCTCAAGATCTAATTTCCCAAGGGTCCAGTGATGGATCCTGCTTAGAGAAACAGATATAACCAGGTAATTCTTAGATAATCCTAGATATTTTTCAACTGAAAATAATCGACTCACTTCTTTTATGTATAGGAAGCTAAGATCCAGAGATCCTAAGTGATTTGCCCAAGTCACACAAATAACCAGAAAATACATCTTTCTATCATAACATTCTGCCTTTATGGTATAATTAGAAAGAAAACTGCAAAGTGAGTCAGAGACTGGATAATTAAGATAGGAGACTAAAAGAGCATAATAAGAGCCAGACTCCAGTATTTAAAAGAGAAGGCAAATAAAACAAGGTCAGCCTGACATTTAAAAAAATCTAAAGCTGATAATAATGACTCCCAAGAGCCTCTCTTCACCAACAACTCTCGAATTTGTGTTTCAACAATGACTCTTCTTCTGAGCTCTAGAACCATGTATCTACCTTCCTGTTTGACACCTCACCTGGACCACTGCAAAAGTCTCCTCACTAGTCTCTCTGCTTTCATGCCTGCCTTTCTCCATTGTGTTTTCCACAAGGCAGATCCCGTTCCTACTTAAGCCTGCAGTGGCTTCCATGTTAATTAAGGAACAATCTGAAATGCTGAACATGCCCTGCAGTGCCCTGAGGGACTCGACCCTGCCTATTTCCTCCACCTCATTCATGCCACTTTCCTCCTGGCTCATTACAGCCCCACCAAGAGGGTCATTTCAGATGGAGATACATCAGTGGCTTTCCTGCCTTAAGGTCTTGGTACCTGCTGTTGCATCCTTCTTCCTAATTACTATTCCTCCTCCCACCCTCCCAACATTAACCCTGCTAGTGCCTTCTCATTATAAACTCTCAGCTGAAATCCCCTTTCTTCAGAGCCTTCCCACAATCCCTGATGCAATCCAAATCATTGTTGTTGTTCAGCCCCTAAGTTGTGTCTGACTCTGTAACCCCGTGGACTGCAGCACACTAGGCTTCTCTGTCCTTCATTATCTCCCAGAGTTTGCTCAAATTCATGTCCATTGAGTCAGTGATGCTATCTATCTCATCCTCTGCTGCCCTCTTCTATCTCTCTTTATGATCTCATAGCTTATTGAGAAGACAGTCACTGAGTAAAGATTTAAAGGAAGGAAGCAGGAAACTAAGGAATTAGAAAACTAGCATGCTCTGTTTCTTACCATGTGAAAAAAAAACTGTATTTGAGACATTAATTCATTGGTTCTCACTATAACCCTGTAAGGCAAGAATTTTTATATTTATTTGGAGATATTTTCACTTTCAGTTCAGTTCAGCTCAGTCGCTCAGTCGTGTCCAACTCTTTGCGACCCCATGAATTGCAGCATGCCAGGCCTCCCTGTCATTTTCACTTTAGAAAAAGCTAAAAGAAATAAAACTTGGTTTGGTCAGCTGAATTAATTCAACCAAGAAAATAAACAAGCTAATCACTTAAACTGTGCAAAGCAACAATCATTTGGCATTTCCTACCACTTGTTGTGACCAGGGTTAATTCAAGCCAAAATCTCCAAATGATCGAAGCTGACAGCAAGACATTAGATAAGATGAAGGGAGTCTCCCCATCATGTTCCCAAAGCCAGCAATATGGAATGATTTGCACCTCTCTGATCACAAGCACATCTCTAGGTTGTGCCATTTCAGAGGACCATGAGACCAAGACATCAGCTGGATGGACAATCTGGCTCCCAGGACAAGCCTCTCAGGGTACAGGGCTCTTCAGACTCAGAACCTAACTCCACTTGGACACATAGAGGGAAACATACATAGACTCACAAGCACTGACATAAATCTAATTCCAGGGTGAAATATCTAACACAAAACGTAATAGATTTGAAGCCATACACGTTAGGACTTGCATACTGGCTCTACCAATTAATCACTGAGTGACTTAACTATTCCTAGGCCTGAGTTTCTTCATTCACGAATGGATATGAAAGTGAAGTGAAAGTGAAGTCCCTAAGTCATGTCTGACTCTTGCAATCCCATGAACTGTAGCCTACCAGGTTCCTCTGTCCATGGGATTTTCCAGGCAAGAATACCGGAGTGGGTAGTCATTTCCTTCTCCAGGAGATCTTCCCGACTCAGGGACTGAACCTGGGTCCCCCACATTGTAGGCAGACGCTTTACCATCTGAGCCACCAGGGAAGTCAATATAACTTGTCATTTTGTTTTAAGAATAAGAGAATATTTATGGAAAGACCTAGGGAAAAAACTTAGCATAGTAAATAGAAGTATTAATACTTCCTCTCCTTCCATCAGGAGAATTTCCTGGCGTTCATAGATATCTTTAGATTCCTACAGCTCTTTCTAGAAGTGGGGAAACCTTCCCAGAAACTCTCCAGTAGATTTCTTCATATTCCTTGGCCAAAAATTGTGTCATCTCTCCATGTTTAAGCCAATCAATGGTGAGGAGAATGAGATTACCATGATAGATTAGCCAGCCATGACTCATCCCCTAGGATAAGGGGGTAGCTTCCCTGGCAATACATAGTCCCATAGAGAAGACCTAAATGAAAGCAGGGTTCCCTTAAGAAGAATCAATCAGGAGAATGGATACTAAGTAGACAACCAACCACCTGTTTTACACCTTCTCCCATCCTACCTGCTTCTAGTCATCAGTACAATGAGGTATTTGGATATAATCACCTGCAAGTACCCTCCCAGCTTTGATATAGTGACCATGGTCTGTCTTTATGTCATTCTGAGATGAGAATGCTTAATATATTTACCATAAAGCATAATGGTTGAAAGCATGGGCTTTGGAGACAGTTCTAGGTTTGAAAACTACCATCAAAGTGATATTAAACATGTTACTTGTCCATTCCTAGCCTCAGCTTTTGCAAATTGGGGTGAAAATGTCTACTTCATAGGACTGTGGTGAAAATTAAGGCAGACAATGCATGTAAAATAGTGAGCCTATTCCCAAATGTGATAACCACAAAGTAACTTACATCCTTAAGGATGATGAGATTTCATCATAACTGTTCCAGGGCTTTATGGATTTATCAGAAATTTCAAACAAAACCAAATTAAGTATGGACAAAAAAGAAGACAGGTTTTGAAAGACAAAAAATCAGAAAAGCCATGAACTGTTCAGATGATGCATGCAAAATATACCACATCATTCTTCAACCATGGTTTTCTAATGGAACAAATTCAGGGGAGAGGCATTTGGGAAACTCTAGATATAGTGAGCTGGAAGCAATTGGATAAGAGGCTGATATCAGGATCAAGTTATGGTTATTAAGACAACCCTGAGCTGGCTTTCCAGGTCAGCTGAATTTGAAGTGGGTGAGGGGTAGGAATGAGGAGAATGGAAGAGAAGTGTACCCTTAATTGGAACTTCAGAGACAGAAATAAAGGAAGATTCTGATAACATCCATGTGGGTGTGGAGTTAGGGGGGCCACCTCCAGCCTCAGGGAATGTTAAGGACACACAGGGAGCACTTCTTTCTCAAGATGGTGGTCTGAAGTAAGGCCTGTTCTGGTCTGTTCAGTAACAAGCTGCTGTGCAGGGATGCTCACCTGTGTGCATTTAAACAGCAGAGCATATCCCTGGGCACTGACTGGCATGTTTGTCTTGAAGAACCTAGGACAGAATTTCAGGATGTCACCCTCACAGAACCTAAAAGTACAATGTAATTCAATGAAATCCATGTTCAGCTTACTGGCTGAGCTTGGTCTCCTCTGTGAAGGCCCTCTGCCTGCTGTATATTCTTTTACTCAATCCTTGGGTCTCCACCTGCTGTTTTGAGGTGGGGAAGGGGTTAGCTTTCTTTAGAAAAGGTCAGAAGAAGGAAGCATGCTTGTTAGCATTTTCCTTGTCATCCTTTTGCTTCAAACGTCATACAGTCTGGGCTATTAGTGTGAAGAAAGTAGGACTGGATTTGAAATCAGACAGACCATATTTGAAGCCTGCCTGTACCATCTATCTGCCTTGGAAAAATCATGAACCCACCTCAGTCTCAACTTCTTCATCTCTTCAGTAACTTTTTGTAAGGAGTTAATAAAGTAGTAGTTTAATGCAGTGGTTCCCAACCTTTGGGACCAGGGACCTATTTCATGGGAGACAATTTTTCCATGGCCCAGGTAGGGGGATGGTTTGGGGATGATTCAAGAGCATTACATTTACTGTGCACTTTATTCCTATTACTATTACATCAGCTCCACCTCAGATCATCAGGCACTAAATCCCAGAGGTTGGGGACTCCTGGTTTAATGAACACATCCCTCTTCCTTCACTCCCCCAGGAGGAGGGGTGCAGAGGACAGCACAGCAGAAGTAGGAATGTTCTGGAGGGTACCTCTCCCAACAGGTGCTCTTAAGAAGGACATTCCTCTGACCTCCCATTTTCCAGGTACAGTCCTAGTCCACGTCTATTACCACAAAGTCATTAAACAATTTCACTCTGAAAAAAAAAATCCTCATTTGGCAAATGAACACTAGCAATATATGGTTGCCTAGCATGCTTTCTCCCACCTATTTCTCACAGTTGGACATTAATACTCAATCCCCTGTGAGAACCTTGATCTATTCACCCTTTATCTCTTGGCAACCCTAGAGCTGTCTGGCAGCAATCTTTCTGAAGAATAAACTGTGTGTGGTTTTTTTTTTTTTTTTTAATTCTAGGGCTTTATCTGCTCCCCAGAGTTACCTAGAAAATTGCAGGTCCAATTCTGCAGACCAGACTCCAGCAGTTTTCAGAGAGGAATTTTCAATTGACCTCAGATGTTTCTTCATGATCCTCCTAGCACAGCTGTGCCTCTGCCCACAGTAGACTCATTGTCAATCAATCCCATGGGAAAAAAGTATGGAAGTATAAAATTTCCTTCATTTTACTCTGACTCAGCCCCCCAAAATGTAATTTTTTGAGCCACTGAATTTAAGGGTTCCAGGATTTATGAAATCTGTTATTTACAAATGAGGAAAAGGAAGGTAGCAGGTCACAGCTTAGCAAACTCTCAAAACTTTTCAAGAAATTATTAAGATTTATGACGATACCTCTTTTTATAAGTCTCCTTTAAATATTGAGTTGAATAATATGCCTTTTAACCAACTGGGAATAGTTAAGAAGAAAGAGGAAACAGTTTGGGCAGAGAATGGATAGCACACCCAAACAGCCTGAGGGAGAATTTTCAAGAAACTCTTTACAGAGGTGTGATCTAAGGAAACAACAGAAATACTGCAATATCTCAGGGCAGGTAAAGTGAAGAGGACATTACCTACGCTAAAGAAGCACACCTTAGCTCAAAAGGAAGCATAGAGAGAGCCACTCCTAGAACCCAGGGAGGCACAGGGAAAGGCATTCAAAGAGGAGCTGGAGCCTTTGGTTAGGGATGTAAACAGGCCACGGTGACCTGGTTGAGAGAGGGCAAGGAAGTAAATGCCTGATCTTAGTCTCCTTCTGCCCTGGCATCTTCCACTACTGCCTTTGTTGTTCAGTCACCCAATTATGTCTGACCCTTTGCAACCCCATGGACGTTAGGTTTCCCTGTCCTCCATCATCTCCAGGAGTTTGCTCAAACTCTTGCCCCTGAGTCGGTGATGCCATCCAACTATCTCATCCTTATCCTCTGTCGTCCCCTTCTCCTCCTGTCTTCAATCTTTCCCAGCAACAGGGTCTTTTCCAATGAGTCAGTTCTTTGCATCAGGTGGCCAAAGTATTTGTGCTTCAGCTTCAGCATCACTCCTTCCAATGAATATTTAGGACTGATTTCCTTTAGGATTGACTCATTTGATCTCCTTGCAGTCCAAGGGACTCTCAAGAGTCTTCTCCAACAGCACAGTTCAAAAGCACAAGTTCTTCAGTGCTCAATCTTCTTTACATCCGTACATGGCTACTAGACAAACCATAGCTTTGACTATATGGACCTCTGTCAGAAAAGTAATGTCTCTGCTTTTCAATATGCTGTCTAGGTTTATCATAGCTTTTCTTCCAAAGAGTAAGCATCTTTTAATTCATGCCTATAGTCACCATACACATTGAATTTGGAGCTCAAGGAAAAAAAGTCTATCACTGTTTCCATTGTTTCCCTATCTATTTGCCATGAAGGGATGAGATTGGATGCAAAAATCTTCATTTTTTTGAGTGTTGAGTTTTAAGCCAGCTTTTTAACTCTCCTCTTTCACCTTCATTAAGAGGATCTTTACTTCCTCTTTGATTTCTGCCATAAGGGTGGTGTCATCTGCATATTTCTCCTGACAATCTTGATTCCAGCTTGTGATTCATCCAGCCCAACATTTCACATAATATACTCAGCATATAAGGTAAGTAAGCAGGATGAAAATACATAGCCTTGACATACTCCTTTCCCAATTTGGAACCAGTCTGTTGTTCCACGTCTGGTTCTAACTGTTGCTTTTTTACCTGCATACAGGTTTCTCAGAAGGCAGGCGGGTAAGACAGTCTGGTATTCCCATCTCTTTAAGAATTTTCCACAGTTTGTTGTGATCTACACAAAGTCTTCAGCATAGTCAATGAAGCAGAAGTAGATTTTTTTCTGGAATCCTCTTGATTTTTGGATGATCCAACAGATGTTGGCAATTTGATATTTGGTTCCTCTGCCTTTTCTAAAACCAGCTTGTACATCTGGAAGTTCTTGGATCACGTGGTGCTGAAGCCTAGTTTGAAAGATTTTGAGCATGACCTTGTTAGTGAAATGAGTGCAATTGTTCGGTAGTTTGAACATTCTTTGGCATTGCCTTTCTCTGGGATTGGAATGAAAATTGATCTTTTCCAGACCTGTGGCCACTGCTGAGTTTTCTAAATTTGCTGGCATATTGAGTGCAGCACTTTCACAGCATCATCTTTTAGGATTTGAAATAGTTCAGTTAGAATTCCATCACCTCCACTAGCTTTGTTTGTAGTGATGCTTCCTAAGGTCTACTTGACTTCACACTCCAGACTTAGAGGATGTCTGGCTCTAGGTGAGTGATCATACCACCATGGCCATCCAGATCTTTTTGTATAGTTCTTCTGTGTATTCTTGCCACCTCTTCTTAATATATCTTCTGCTTCTGTTAGGTCCATACCATTTCTGTCCTTTATTGTGCCCATCTTTGCATGAAATATTTCCCTGGTGTCTCTGATTTTCTTGAAGAGATCTCTAGTCTTTCCCATTCTGTTGTTTTCAACTAAATTTTTGCATTGTTCACTTAGGAAGGCTTTCTTACCTCTCCTTTTTATTATTTGGAATTCTGCACTCAGATGTGTATATTTTTCCTCTTTTCCTTTGCCTTTCACTTCAGGAGAGGGTATTAAAATGGGAGCTGGAGCCTTGGTTAGGGGCATAGACATGCCACAGTGACCTGGCTGAGAGAGGGCCAGGAAGCAAATACCAGACCTTAGTCTCCTCTCTGCTCCCCCAACCCCAGCCTCTTCTACCACTGCCTTAAGCCAAGGAAACCAGCCACTATAGTCCATAAGCCTCCTCATGGCACAAACTGGGATAGGGAGAGGTGGAGAGTGGCTTCTGGGAGGTAAAACTGTCTAGAACAGCCCCACATGGCAAGTGAAGGTGGGGAAGGGGCCAGCTAAAGAAAGCACCTGCAGCCTGACCACCTAGAACGTGCAGACCAAGGTCTAGCCTGCAGGGAGGGAGATTGTTCCTTGCACGGATTACAGAGGAGGAGGTAGGACAACCGGGACTGGGATGACCTTGGTCTTAGGAGGCAGACCACCCTTGCTCTATCATTACTCTGAGGAGACAATTTCACATCCTTGGCGAAGTTACTGAATCTCTGTGAGCCTCAGTTGGAGCCATAGCTTGCTGGGTTTTTACCAAGTTTTCTGCTTCTGAATCCATGGGTCTCCTTGTGTTGTTGGATGTTTAGGGAAACAAATAACATACTAAGCACGAGGTGGGACATTGCAGTGAAGGGAGCTCTACTTCAGAAATCCAGAAATCTCGATTATGGAAAGTAGGGAAAAGCAAAAATAAATGTTGAGACAGTCTAAAAGTAAATTACACTTCTCAGTGATTTTTTTAAAAATTAATATTAAAGAAAGTGCACATTAGGAAACTTTGCCCCATTCCATCCATGATCTCACCTTCAATTTGACCCTCGCCCCATCCCTGAATTTACTCAATCCTTGCCTTCACCCCATTCCTGGCCCCTAACCCCAATCCAACCTTTAATTCATTCTTGATCTTATTCATCCTTGGCAACCTCCAATCCTGAACCTCATCCAGTAAAGATGAGCAGGGGTGGAGTGAGGATGTTTGTGAAGCTCATTATTAGGTGATATTTTAAGCTGAAATGTAAATGGTTTAAGAGCACTGTAGAGGTGCAAATATAAAAACAACCTCTGTGTCAAAATATCCCCATGTGAAATGTACATCAAGACATCATGAACACAAATTGCTTAACCTCTCTGAGTTTCCTCCTCTACTAATTGGAGAGAAGATCTGATGATTCGGCTTGGTGTAAGGAACAGAGATAATGTTCATAAAAGTGTCTGACATGTGGTACGTACTGAATGGATGGTAGTTATCATATCATATGGTAGTCAGGATGGTAGTTGTCTTGACTCTCTCATGAACCAACTGAGTGACTTTCAGCACATCATTTCATTTCTCTGAAGTCTGTTTATTGCCCTTAAGACTCAGCCATGCAGCATATCCTGCTTTGAGAATGCTGTGGTTCTCGGGCAGGCACATTTAGAGGAATCCGGACCTAACTAGCTGAAGCTACGGCTCCTGGGACCCTGAGGAGGACAATGAACTGACGGGCTCTCCATCCCTGACCACCAAAACGAGCATCTAGTGTGAAACCTAGTAATATTTGTTCACTGAGAAAGTGGAGCTCTCTCATAGCAGACCCAGTCTTCCCTCTTAATTTTTGTGGGGATGAGGAATGGGTTAGTCATCTATACTTTGAAAGCCAAAGAGATCACACAAGTCACATCAAGGAGCTTCAGTGCCTGTCAATTTTCTTTGCAGTTTATCTTTAAAGACCCAAAGGGAATAGTACAGGAGTGGGGGAGCGGTGAGTTTTAACAGTCTCTTTTGCTGTTAACAACTAGGTCACATCGCAACAGCCTCCTGCACCTCTCTCATCCCTGCCCCTTCCTTTTCAATTTAAAATGTCACTGTCTGCTTTTCAACCTGATGAAAGTTATGGTGAGGCAGGGAGAGTTAATGACTGTATATTGCTTTAAATTGAAAACCTGTGTAAGTCAAGAAACACCTTGACAGCTGAGTGCTTCCCTTGAAATAGCCTAAGTAATTAAGCTTAATATTTAAGCCAAGCATAAGGTCAGATGGAACCTATCCAGGTAGCGCTTTCTGAAAATCTAAAGAAACACAAAGCTGTACGTGTGTCCTTTTATAATGTGGTGGAATTGTGCATGAAGAAAGGGAGGCCAGCCTCAGAAAGGCCTCACCTTCTCTTACCAGAACAAATTCACCTAGCTGAACAAATGTTTCCTCCTCCTTGCCTGAGTACAGACTATGCATATAGAAGAAAAAATAATAAATAATAAGTACATGCTTATTTTTTGGACCCATCTCCCAAAAAGCAGAAGCATCTTATAATTCCAACATAAGTGTTCTTTTATATAATACTTACATATTATATAACTGAAGACTTTGGGGGAAAACTTGAGAAATATAAGATTCTGGAGCTTTCTGTTTTGCAGTATGCCTTATTAACCAGCACCTACAATTTTATGTTATTCCTTTTGTCCAACTCAGATTTCAAAAATTAGATTGTGTCCAATTCTAGATTTCAATGAGAAAACATGAAGATAGCTTACACAAACCATTAGCCTCAACTTAAAACAGATCTTTAAAGAAACAACAATAACTATTTTCTTTAAACAGCATTCCAAGTCGGGTTGCTGGGTATGCAGGCTGGAGATCTACAATTCTCTCCTCTTATTTCTCTAGCTTGTTTTCACAAAGCTAGAGCTGCTACTCTATGGATCTCTGGTTAATATAAATGACAGAAGGTTGAATTCTGATACAGTGAAAACATTCCAGCAAGTTCCCACCCCCACCCGACCCTTGCTAATGAGCAAGTAACCAGATAACATGGCCTAAGAGTCTCCTCTTTGATATACCAGAGATGCTTGGGCATCAGTTATATGACCGCCTACTGTTAATAGTCCTTGTTTTCCCTCTGGTTGAATTCAACGAGCTTATGAATATTTATAAATGTTATTTACTATGTGACTAAAAGGTGTGAACAGTGCTCAAGCTGATTAGGACTATTGTGAGAGACAGTCTTCCTTTCACTTTTTAGATTTCCATACACTTAAATCTGTGGGGGAATCACATGAAACAGGACTCCTCCCTAATTATTCCAAGTGCTAAATAGTTACCTCCAGGTTCTGAAGTTTCCTGCTTCTGGAGGGCGGGGAGGGGTGGGGGGGACGTGAAAATGTGTGAAGATTGCCATCTAGTGGTTATAGTGTGAAGTTTTACAAAATATCAGAAAACCATGCTTTTATTTCTCAGACAGTATTAACCAAGTCTAGTAATGTGAAAACTTGCCCCAACGATTCCTCTGAAAACACTTCCTCCCATACCTGTGGGAGCTGGATGAGAAGCCAGCACTGTCAGGGGTGCGAGGCAGGCGCCCTGGAGCCCCATCTCATCACACAGCACAGGGCAGGTCAGCCAGGGAAGCCAGTGCAGTCGCATTTGGAGTTTGATCTTCGCCCGCCCCCTCTGTCTTTCTTCAAGCCTAGTTTTATGAGTTGCATTGTGCCCCCCCACCCCCGCCACCCGCTAGCAAAGATAGGTTGAAGTCCTCCCCGATACCTCAGAAGAGGGCCTGGTTTGGAAATATGGTCATTGAGGAGGAGATTAAACAGTCACACCGTAGTAGAGAGGGTCCCTAATCCAACATGACTGCCGTCCCTGCACGGAGACAACTAGCTTGCAGAGACTGAGACGCGGGCAGAGCACCACGTGACCACGAAGGCAGAGGGTGGATTTATGGCGGCTTCAGGCCAGGGAACACCAGAGTTGGCCAGCAAACTATCAGGAGCTAGGAATAAACAAGGAAGGATCTTACAGGTTTGAAGGACTGTGGTCCTGCTGACATCCTGATTTCAAATGTCTAGTTTTCAGACCCGGGAGACAATACGTTTCTGCTGCAAACGCCACCCAGTTTGCGGCACTTGTCATGGAAGCGCAGCACATGAGCACACTTCACCATTCTCCTCCTGTGCCTCTTTCATCCTTGCTCAGCTCTCACACTCCAGACAAACAGGCACAGTTTCCATTGTTTGCTGGCTGCTCACCCAAGTGTCAGGCTCTCCCCCTGTTCAGCTCACCCTTCACAATGCCAGGTTGATCTGTTTAGATTCTGATTCTGATTAAGTCACTCATCTCGCTGTCCCTGTCATATAAAAACCAAACGTCTTCAGCCAAACACTCAAAACTCTTCTTGATCTGGTTCCTTCCAGCTCACCTTCCGTTATTTCGCTCAAGTATTTCAGCCGCATTAAACTAGTCACTGGTATCTGTCCCTGCTCCCTTTCCCACTTCTGTGATCATGGATTTTGTCCCCCTTGTTTTCATCAGAATCAAACAGTATTTCTTGGAGCGGGTGGGGGAATCTTCATTCGTTTCCAGGAAGAATTCTAGGAAGGTCTCAACAATTTCTCAGTTCCCTGAATTCTTACAGCTTTTTGCCCTGACCTCTCGGATATCTTTCTTTTTCCATCTTGTGCTGTAAGTAATCACAGTCTTTAATGCTTCAATTCAGTCAGTAATCAGTAAATTTTCTGAGTAGGGACCATCTCTACATGCCACCAGAGTTGTATATGTCAAAACATAACTGGATAAATGATGCCCTGTAAAGGAATGATTGAATAAATATTGCCCTTTCTTCAACATCTAGGGCATGGTCAGACCATCTGTTCACTTCATCTAACATTATGCTCTCCCTTGACCTCCCTGTTCTGGCCAAAGTGGCCTTTAAGTTTGTCTTACCTGATGTGCTCCTCTGCCCCAGTCTGCACCCAGAGGTCTTTCTTCCTGGAACACATATCCCTGCTCAAATATCCAGTTAACTTCTCCCTGAGATTTCAGCTCAATCATCACTTCTACAACAGGGGTTTTGTTCATCTTTCTGACTAAATCAAGTTCCTATTGTGTGACCTCTCATCTGTGATGCTCACCACGGGATCACCTGTACATTTATGGGCATGATAATTTGGTTAATAGGCATCTTCCCTATGAATAGTAATCTCCATAAGGACAGAGACAGGTGGGAAAGTATTTGCCTTAGGTCACTACCATATGCCTTTCATATTTCAGAAGCTCAATAAATATTTGTGTAGAAAACAAAGGAGTAGTTGAGTGTATCTGCATGTCTCTGTATGCAAATAGTCTATTAGAATTAGAATTTTCTAAGCTAGTATGCAGTAGGCAATAATTATAATATCTACCATATTTGTATCTACTATATGCTAGGCACAGAGTCTAATACTTTATGCATTCTATCTCATTTAATACTGAAAATGATGCTATAATTTAGCAATTGTATCCTTGTTTTACAGATGAGCAAACAGTGCTTCAGACAAGTAACTCAACCCAAGATCACACAGTTGTTAAACAGCAAAATTATGATTAAAAAGCCATATATTCCAAAGCTCATGTTAAATACCATCCCAGAATTACAGACGAAAGTCAACATAGTACTCTTGATCCTTTTGACTATACATGATGAACATAAAAGGCTGAGCAAATAGTGCGACATCCTTAAAGCTGAAATACTAGAGTAGATTTCTCAGGGGATTGTTTCTTGTTCACAGAAAACGCCATCTCCTGGCACATAGTAGGTGCTCAACATATATGTATTAAATGGATTTTTTTTTATTTTTGAAGTAGAGTTGGTAGTTCAGCTGGTAAAGAATCCACCTGCAGTGCAGGAGACCCAGTTTGATTCCTGGATCAGGAAGATCTGGAGAAGGGATAGGCTACCCACTCCAGTATTCTTGGGCTTCCCTGGTGGCTCAGATGGTAAAGAATCCACCTTCATTGTGGGAGACCTGGGTTTGATCCCAGGTTGGGAAGATCCCCTGGAGGAGAGCATGGCAACCCACTCCAGTATTCTTTCCTGGAGAATCCCCATGGGTGGAGTAGCCTGGTGGGCTGCAGTCCATGGGGTCACGAAGAGTCAGACACAACTGAATGACTAAGCAAGCACAGAGCTGACTTATGATATTAGTTTCAGGTTTACAACATAGGGATTCACTATTTTTATAGCTTATACTCCATATAAAATATATTATAAAATATTGGTCATATTTTCATTACATCTTTATATCTTATTCATTTGATACCCAGTCCTTCGTACTTCTTAATCGCCCGCCCCCTTTCGTGCTCCTCCCCTCACCACTTTCCTCAGTCAGAACCACTGGTTTGTTCTCTGTGAGTTGATTTCTGTATTATAATATTCATTCATCTTATTTTTAAGATTCCACATATAAGTGAAAACATACAATATTTGTCTTTCTCTGACTTATTTCACTTAGCATAACACACCCTCCAGGTCCATCCATATTGCTGCAACATTTGTTAAATGGATTTAAACTTCAAATAAGGTTTATCAAAGAATGATAAAACTGATAAATCCAGAGTCAAAATTCTGCTTTGAGAAAGCAAATAAAGGAGAAGGAAAGGGAAGAATAAGGAGACAGGGTACAAAATTAGGGGCTCAGGGTCCTTTTGAGTCCTTAATGTGTTCTGATATGCTATTTGGAGTGCTTTTAAAAAAAAAAAGGTAGATGTGATCCCACTTAGACCTATAGTAACACCACCACTATATTATTTCTAAGTCACAGGTGAGAACTCTGATGCTCATGAAATGTTTTAACATTTTTTTTAAGGTTGTTTTTTTTTAATGGGGACCATTTTTAAAGTCTTTATTGAATTTGTTACAACATTATTTCTGTTGTCTATAATCTGTTTTTGTTTTGTTTTGTGGTCATGAGGAATCTTAGTTCCCCAACCAGGGACTGAACTCACACCCCCACATTGGAAGACAAAGCCTTAACCACTTGACCACCATGGAAGTCCTTTATGAAAGGTTTTAAACTTAGAGTTATATTGCTCCACATTCTATACGGTGGCCACCTCAATACAAATAGATGTTAAAAATGTTAACCAGTAAAATCACAGAAATGTGAGGGCTTCCACCTGTAAAGCTTGCAGAGTAACCATGTGAATTACTCAGAAGCCTGTTCTCCTGACTAACTTGGAAGATGAAGTTTTACCTGATTCTCAGTTCTCATTACTTCTGTTTCTATTTTCCAACGTCAGCTATATTTGCACATAACCCTTCACAGTCCTTTTTCTTTTTTAAAAACTCTTGAGGACAAGAAAATGGCTTATTGAAAATGGAAATGGTGTCAGGATCCTAATTTCTTCCAGAACAACCAGTCAATCCTTTTAACATGCTTACTGTAGTGAATGTCCAGCAATCCACATCCCTTCATAGTGATAAAGAGAGTGACAAATAGCATTTTTCATGGAAATGACTAAGAATAATGGCTGGAGAATACTGAAACAATAACGCTGAGTCCCATAATAATGCTGGAACCACAAAGTTTATGAAATGTGGAACGATGGAAAACTCAACTTTACACTGACTAAAATTTCAGGTCCAACATCACATTATCTCCTCTACAAGGCAGTAAAGCAGTTCCAACTGCTCACTGAATTATTTCAAGGAAGTGGTAATGTCTTCCTGGTATTGTCTGTTTGACTATTAAATTAGTTAACTCTTGAGACAATATTTCTCCTTCTACATAACATTTCTATATGCAGTCCATGTTCTCACTCTTAGAAGAGAAGTGAATGTGAACGTGAAAGTCGTTCAGTCATGTCCAAATCTTTGTGACCCCACGAACTATACGGTCCATGGAATTCTCCAGGCCAGATACTGAAGTGGGTAGCCTGTCTCTTCTCCAGGGGATCTTCCCAACCCAGGGATCGAACCCAGGTCTCCAGTATTGTCAGCAGATTCTTTACCATCTGAGCCACAGAGAATAGATGATGATTAGCACCACTTTACAGATGAGGACAGTGAGGCTAGGACAGTAACAGCTCCTCTAAGAGCTCACAGCTAATGGGGCAGAGCAGGGACTGGAACCTGGTCTATTTAATTCCTATGCTCTCACCACTGCACCTCGCTACCTCCTAAAAACACACCACATAGAGGAAGATACTTACTTAAGAGTTTCCGCACTAATGACTCCTTCCTAAAGAATGACCTTCAGAATATCACTCCGGAGAAAGTCGTGAGGACTCTGTAGGAGTACGAGTGAGATTCATCACTGCTTGCCTGCAATGGAAAGTTTGCTGTCACCCACCAAAGAACACTGTCCTGGAGGAGCTGAAGTTAATCCTGAAAAAATACTGAGAGTAGCAAGTGGCATAATGTACACAGTATACAAGGAGTGTTCATCAAATGGACATACATACACTTAAGTGCTCAGGCTTCCAAGTATTCTTTCTTTAAGCCTTCATCTCCACCAGCAGGGTAAACAATAACAAAATTAGTATTAATAACGATAATAATGATTGTTTATCTTATTGGCTAGTAACAGCATTAATCCTCATACAGCTGTATGAAATACATTATTAGCCTCATTTTACGATTAGAAAAACTGACATTAAGCGACTTGTCCAAGCTACTTACAGCTATTAAGTGGACAGTTAAGATTCAGTCATCCTGTTTTACCAAACACAAGTCTGTGTGCCCCATGCAGAGTGAGGCCAAACAATACTAAAAGGTCAGAGTTTGGAGCAGAGAAAGGTTAATTGCAAGGCCATGCAAGGAGATGGGTGCTTCATGCCTTAAAAACCCCAAAACTCCCTGAAAGTTTACAACAAATCCCTCTCATAGGGAAAGTGAAGGAAGGACGTAATTAGTTGTTGCAAACTTCTTGGGGTCAGATCCTTTGTTCTTCAGGTCATGATATTCCTGTAAACTTCCACAAAAGCACATGTTACTCTCTGTTCTGACAAGAAAGGGAAGGGGAGGCATTTAATTCTGTCTCCTTGCCTGCTTGTGGCTTTGAACACTTATATGCTGCAGGCAAAGTAACATCGTTACCCCTTATTTCACTTGTTCAAGGCCCCAAGGCTTGACTTTCATCCTTCAGGGTCCAGCCCTGGCTAAGTCCATTTTCAGACCAGTTCCCTGCCCAACCTGGCGTGCTGCAGTCCATGGGTTCACAAAGAGTGGAGCACAATTTGGTGACAGAACAACAACCCTGCCCAGAAGCATTTGATCCACACAGTCCGTGTCCTCCTCCAGTGACCAGGCCCCGCTGAAGAGGCAGTTCTCCAGCGCCAGGTCCCCACACCCTGCCCAGCTGTCATCAATGAGGGAGCCAGGTGCCCAGGACCCAGTCAGGCCTCGGGCTCCTCAGGCTCCCCACACAAGGATGGGTCTCAAGCACTGTGAGCCAGGATGACTGCTGCCGCCATCCTGACATTGAATAACTTGTCCAAGCTACTTACAGCTGTTAAGTGGACAGTTAAGATTAAGTCACAGGGGATGGGGCAGAGGTTCACCACCACCTCAAGGCCTGGACCCACCCAGTGGGCGGCCACAGTGAGAGCTCTGCAGGGCACAGCACTCAGCCTGTCCCCGGGCCCCCAGCTCACCTGCCGGCCTGACACGAGAAGGCCTGGAGTGCCCATGGGAGAAGGCCACAATCTGCCTCTCACCACGCTCACAGACACAAGGAGACCTCAGTCCAGCTGACTGTTGGCCAGGCTGGATCTCTCACCACCACCGCTGAGGCGCTAATGGTCTCTGTTAAAGGTCTCGTACTGAAGGTCGTGATCTCACGCTAATACCCAGCTGTGTGCCTGCCCCACCCCTAACACACTACTCTAAATTCCTTCCACTCGACCATGCTTCTTTCAGATCTAGTTAATTCAGTCCAGATAATAAGTCAGTCATCAAATATTTTAACCTCTAAACCTTTACTTTTCTTATTACTATTATTTTATTTATTTGGCTGCACTAGGTCTTAGTTGTGGCAGGCAGGATCTTCAATCTTTTGCATCGTGCAGGATCTTTAGTTGCAGCACGTACGTAGGATCTAGCTCCCTCAGTGAGGAGGCAGGGTCTGGGGACCTGGCCCTGTGGGCACTGCCAGCTGAAACCTGCCTCTTCAGCCAGGCTTGAGCACTGGAGGGAGGACCCAGACTGAGTGCTAGATGAACGCTCCTGGGCAGAGCTGCTGTTGTAGTTCAGTCACTAAGTCGTGTCTGATGGTTTGCACTCATTGCCAGCTTGGGATCCAGCCTTGGCCCCCTGCTTTGGCATGGAGTCTTAGCCACTGGACCACCAGAGAAGTCCCTCTTTTTCTTTTAAACTGTGTAGACCTAACAGTAAGGTATTCCATGGCTTTGTTGCCCCAGTTTCAGCATGACTACCTTCAGGCTGATATTTTGGCTGAACTAAAGCACAAAAAGGTGCCAACCTTTTTTAAAATGAGGGAGTGTTTGCCTCTTACAGTTTGATTTAGGGTCCTAGGAGTCCCCCAAGTCCCTTTAAAATGAATGTTCTTGAACCAAATGTATTAATACTTTGTATGCACTTGGAGGAAAAAGGAATCTGGGGAATGGCGGTCAGATTCATCATCAACAAAATAGGAACAAATCCAGCTGAAGCAAGGTGGGAGCGAGTGAGACAGCCTAAGGGCCTCTTATACTCTCAAAATACAGCAAAAACTTCTCAGAGCACGTTGCAGCCATTTCCCACGGTGATCTGCAGGACAGTCATCAGGCACTGGCCCAACAAAAATAAGGAGTGGGTTTGAGACGATGTTTGAAATAATAAGCTGACAGAGGTCTTGAGACCCAAGGTCTTGGAACCTGTATCTTCCCGAAAAGTGCCCTGAATTCAGCATTGTGTATATTCCTCAGGAATATGTTACTGCCTATAGATGATCCATATGAGAAATTTTGGGCGATATCTGGAGAGTCTCTTACAAAGACCCTGAACCCAATGTTCTAAAATATGTCAGTGGCCACTGCATCAGAAAGATGTCAACCCTGGCTTTCCCTCTCAGAGAATTTTTAAAAAAACACTTGAGCCTTGAACAGTGCCAGGGGGTTTAGGGGTGCCAATCATCTTTTCAGTGGAAAATCCTCAATTTTATAGTCAGCCCTGGGTATCTTTTCTCAGTATCCATGGTTCTGCGTCAGAGTATTCAACCAACACCAACCCTGCAGTACTGTAGTATTTACTATCGAAAAATATCTGCATATAAGTGGACCCACACGGTTGAAACCCATGTTGTTTAAGGATCAACTGTTGATGTATATATGACACCAACGCTTTGATGTATTATCTCATTTAGTCCTTAGAGGAGGTCTGCAAATAAGCATCAGGAGCCCCTGCTTGCAGTTCACGCAGTCATTCAACATATGTTAAACACTTACTGCATTTCAGGCACTATGCTGGGGATACTTAAGTGATTAATAAATAGGCAGCCCCACCCCCTTGGAGTTCACTTTCCAAGAGAAGAAGGAAAAGTGAGGACGTGAGAAGATTTTTAAAATAGCAAGAGAGATAAAGGTTAAGGTGCTGAAAGAAGGATTCAGAAAGAGGACTTCTCGCCCAGCTCCCCTCTCTCCTACTTTTCCTATCTTACCCCCTGCAAGCTTCCCTCTCCTACCCCTTCTTCTCCTCCTCTTCTCTTCCTTCTTCTCTCCTCTTCTATCACCCACTCCTCCACCTGGCTCCCAGCACCTCCTATTTTCTCGTCTGGTTGCCCGAAGCAGGGGAGGGGAGGAGATGAGAGGGGATGGGGGCGGGCGCGGGGGGAAGAGATGTCCCCGCGAGCCTGCCCCACCTGGCCCTCCACCTGCGGGCACAACGGTCTCTCTCTAGCCGCGTGTGCGCTCACCGCCCCTGCTCCCTCCGCCGACCCTATGAGCGAGAGACTGTCTCCAGAATGGGAAATGAGGCCAGTTACCCGGAGGAGATATGCTCGCACTTTGACGAAGATGAAATTAAAGGCTGCGCAAGCGGTTTAAGAAGCTGGACTTGGACAGTTCCAGCGCTCTGAGCGTCCAAGAGTTCACGTCCGTGCCGGAGCTGCAGGAGAACCCGCTGGTGCAGCGGGTGATCGACGTCTTCGACACCGACGGCGACGGACAGGTGGACTTCCGGGAATTCATCCTGGGGACCTCTCAGTTCAGCGTCCGGGGAGATGAGGAGCAGAAGCTGAGGTTTGCTTTCAGCATCTACGACATGGACAAAGACGGCTACATTTCCAACGGGGAGCTCTTCCAGGTGCTGAAGATGATGGTGGGGGACAACCTGAAAGACTGGCAGTTACAGCAGCTGGTGGACAAAACCATCATCCTCCTGGACAAAGACGGGGACGGGAAAATCTCCTTCCAGGAATTCAGTGCTGTGGTCAGAAGCCTGGAGGTCCATAAGCACTTGGTGACCACTGTGTGAGTTTTATAAGGTCGCCACTCAACAACAACTTTTTCTTTCTTCTCTATTTCTTTAAAGATCTGCCCAAGAGGCCCAGTAACTGCCATCTCTGATCTACTGGAAAGTGTCTCTCTTACTGAAGCAAGATCTTCCAGCCTCTTGACCACCTACCTCAGTGTTACTAACTCTTCTGCTCTCAATGATTCAGGCTAATGCCTTGAGTTGGGGAGAACATGATGAAGGAACATGGAGGGAAAAGAAAAGGAAACAGCTTTTATGAATGTATTTTTTTTCTTTGTTTTGATTCAGAAACCAAACTACAAAGAGTGAAGAGAACTTTTAAAGTTCAAAAATAAGAAAATATACATCTTTTCCTTTACTTCTCATGGTTTTGTATATGGGGGAAAAATTCCCAAAAGGTGCTAGGTAAACTATTTTCATTTACCCGTGGTGTTCAAGCATCTTTTAACAGTTAATTACTTATTGTAGCAAGAGGGATGAATCTATTTCTCTTGGCTGAGCATCTTTAATCACCTCTCTCTGGGCAACAAAAGCCCATCTTTCCCTTTTGAAAGCCTCAGACCACTCCCCACGGTACATCCAGAAATCCTGGAGCAAGTCCTATGGGCTAGGAATCCAGCTAGGTTCCTCCTGTCTCATTGCTCCAGCTCCTTTACCGTTTCTGTTCGGGCAGAAATTCAGAGGCCTTGTAAGAAAGGCTAAGACAAAATCCCCAGTCTATCAGTCTCAGAGGAGGTGGCTTTTCAGGCTTGACTGCCCACCCCGGTATTAAGTTCAGTTAATGGGGCTTCCACACAAACAGGACAGAGAACTGCCTGGGAAGCTCACGCATGCACGCATGCTCAGTTGCTTCAGTCCTGTCCGTCTCTTTGACACCCTATAGACTGTAGCCCAGCAGGCTCCTCCATCCATGGGATTCTCCAGGCAAGAATACTGGAGTGGGTTGCCATGTCCTATTCCAGGGGATCTTCCTGAGTCAGAGACTGAACCCACATCTCCTGGGTCTCTTGCATTGCAGGCAGATTCTTTACTGCTGAACCACCCGGGAAGCCCTTCCTGGGAAGCTCTCTCACCTCCAGTACCCAGTGGGAGAGAATGGGCCACACTCAGAGTCCTTCTTCCCACAGGCAGAAGTGGTGGTGATTCCAGCTGCAGTGGACTCTCCCCAGGGTGTGGAAGTGATATTGCTCCTGGCATTCAAAAGATGCAGAGATGAACAGGCACACCTCTGCAGCAGGAGTGGATGCTATCTACACTAACAAAACTTTTTTTTTAAGTCTGACCTGGACCTGGCAGGGAAGTTGAGAGCTCTCTCATTGGAGGAAGCCTTGTCTCTAATGTAACAGTCAGCCCAGTGTCCCTCACACCCTAATAAACCTGCAGCCAAGGGGTGTGCTGGAGCTGTTCTTACTGGGTGAGAACAAAAGTGTGCACTTCCCTCCCCAGTTCCATGTTCAGTGATGTCAATAGTTTCAGACCAGCCATTGTGGGAGTAGTAAGAACTCATGGAAAAGAGCAAAAAGTTGTAGTTGCTTTCGTTCTGCTTGTTTGAGAGACCCAGTGCCAGTAGTCACTGTTCCTCGTACCCTAGATTTTACCAGCTCTCTATGTCCCACTTACTACTGCCAGTTTGCAGGACAATAAGACATACTCTCCCTACCTGTACTTAGCCAAGGTACAAACCCTAGGTGACTTTTTTTTTTTCAGGACAAGGAAGATCCATTTCTAGATTTATTATCCTCATATTTTGAAAAGGCTGGTAGCTAGTCTTGCTTCCCCCAAAAGTAGGACAAATAAACCCCCAAATTTCATTATTGGCACTATGCCATACTTTTTATTTTATAAATTACTTATTAGCCACAAAGAATAGATGTGCCTGCTCCTTAAATTCCTGTGTAGTCCTAAAAATAAATGTATTAATAATCAGTAAATGTTCCCTATCCTGTAGTTATACGAGTCTTACCCCCATTTCAGGGTGACATAGTGCAAAGACTCAGACACACCTGAGTTTGGATTCAGTTACAACTGGGTTTTTATCACAGTCACCTGTTACTAGCTGTGCAAGCCCAAGCACTTACTTAACCTCTCTCTGTCATTTCTCCTGGTTAAAATGAGGCTCCATCCCCAGGTTACTCTGAGAATTCCAAAAGATAAAACATGTTAAGTGCTAGTGCACAACACGTTCACTTTCCATGTCCTTCGTCCTCTTTTACTCAATCAGAATATAAGGGAAAAGGAGGCCTCTGAGTTCCTTTTGAACCCTTACTTGGTACTTAACCACACCTAGTCTCAGATTAGCAGGACATTTGTGTATTCCTAATCCAGAAATGAAACAATGTCAAGGTCCTCTGCACCCTACAGGCTGTATTTTCTTCTTCTTTAATTTTTATTGATTTAGTTGACTGCATCAGGTCTTAGCTGGGGCACGACAGCTTAGTTTCTTCCGTGGTATGTGGGATCTTAGTTCCCTGACCAGGGATCAAACCTGTTTCCCTTACATTGCAAGGCAGATTCTTAACCACTGGACAACCAGGGAAGTCCCCAGCAACAGACTTCTTGACTGAGAATTTAAAAGAGAGAGAGGGACTCATTCTAGCCCAACCTATTTGACTTTGTGGAAGAAACCTTTCATGAGGAAAGTGAGCTTGTGTAATGCCAGCCAAGAGGACTTCTGAAAGAGAGACATTATTTGCATGTTCTGCAATGTACACACTAAAATACACTTTAAAATTAGGACCTAGGGCTTGAAACATGTTGGATTACATGTTCAAATTTAACAAGAGCAAAAACATTTCAGCTTCTGGAGTGGCTGGAATTCACAAGCTAATTGCTCAATCAGTCTACCTAATGTAGTGGGTTGGCCAAAATGTTTGTTTGGGTTTTTCTCACTAATGTCTTAGGAAAAACCAGGAGGAACTTTTGGACAACCCAATAGTTACACCAGGCTTTGTGGCAGTGACCTTAAACTGTGCACCTGTTTCTAGCCTCAGCAACTGGAAAGATCTGATTGTATGAATATTTGGGAAAAAAAGATCACATTTACTTCCATATTAGAATGCTTTGACTCTTTTCTGTTAATTGCCAAGTTGCCAACAAATCTCATTCTGTACAGTTCCTTGGAGTGATAATAGTAGTTGATGCTTGCTGAACAGCTGTTCTAGGCCCTATTACATTTGTTATACCATTCAATCATTGTAACAACACTGTGGGGTGGGTGCCTTCATCTCAGTTTTACAGATGATGCTATAGAGTGATCTAGAAGCTACCCCAAGGTATCCAGCTGGTGAGTAGCAAAGCAAGGACTTGAACCATGTTTTCTGACCACAAATGGTGAGCTCCCTGCACTGCCTCCTATTTTTACGGCTTCTGTATTTACCTGCCTCAAATTATTCCTAAAAGCCTTGCTAAGGTAATCAAACCAAGCTTCAATTTTTACAAAAAGATAATTGTTTATCAAGGAGAAATGAGCTCCTACCTCCTTGGTCCTATGCATTGCAAAAAATTAAAAATATTAGGCAAGGCAATCTTAGATCCTCTTCCACCTTCATCTCATCTTGAGAAATAAGTGGCAGCATTTAGATTAAACTAGTAACAGCAACCAATATGCTTTGACGCTGCAGACATCAGTAGCAATATGTTGCTGTGAATCCTATATTAATGGATTGTGTCTGCTCTCAACCATATGTTGCATTCCCCAAATCAACTAGACAATTGTTTTGAAATGTAGAGAGAAAAATATGACCTTAACATAGTTGATTTATTCTCTATATTGCTGTAAAGGAATCTTCAAGGAAAAATCTTCAGGAATTTTTCTTTTTATTACAAATCCCATTCTTCACTTATGCTATTGATTTTCTCTGTTAGGACTTAAAGTGTGTCGTGAATCTGGCTATTGTGTTTTATCTAGTTCCCGTGCTTTGAAAAGGGAGAGGCTTGGGTGTTTGTAAGACAAGGTGGCATGGTGAAAACGGAGTCAGGTTGGGACTTTCGTGGTTAAGACTCCACACGTCCAGTGCAGGGAACATTTCTATCCCTGGTCAGTGAACTAAGAGACCACATGCCACACAGCACAGCCAAAAAAAATTTTAAAAAGGTCGCTAGACTTAGGATCAGAACTGGATGCCTCTCCTTCTGTATTGGCTGCTATGGCTGTCCCACTGGCCGCTGATTGTGTGAACAGCAACGAACTATGTGTCCGCTTTAAAGCATCCGCTGAGTCATAGTGAAAAACCACAACACTGAAAGGACACCAGAGTTGTAAAAGCTGTGTAAAGATACAGCCTGGCAGTTCTTAGACTAAAGCTGACCCACAAGTAAATTTTGTTATTTTGCATGGTGTTTGTTCTCACAAGGTTTTGTGTTTATGTGTGTGTATGTGTATGTTACCAATATTTTTTTAATAGGATTTTAAGTAGAAATCAAAATCAGCATAAAGGAATGCAGCCCACCCGAGGATGGGCGTGGCCTTTACTGGCTAAGATACTTCTGCAGCATGGAGCTGAAATTGTCTCAGTGAAGAGAAAGTCCACTCTTAGTTAAAAAAAAAAATGAGATGGAGGAAATGTTCATTATTTTTTAAAGACAAAGCAATTGGGGACTTGGCTGGTGGTCCAGTTGTTAAGAATCCACCTGCCAATGCAGGAAACACGGGTTTGATTTCTGGTCCAGGAGCTTCCACAGGCTGTGGGGTGGCTGAGCCAGTGCACCTCGACTACTGAGCCTGTGCTCCGGGGCCGAGAGCACAACTGCTGACGCCCGCACTCCGGGAGCCTGTGCTCCCTCACCAGAAACCACTTCAGGGAGAAGCTGGAGCCCCAGCCCCCGCCCACTGCCACTAGAGAAAGCCCTCACCCAGCAACGGAGACCTAGCACAGCCGAAGATAAATAATTGTTAAAAACTAAAGCAACTGGGCATAAAACTTCCCAATGACTATTTTCTAACAACTGTTTCTAACTGAACAATAGAGTTTCCAATAATCAAAACAAATGGAGTCATATAGAGTTCAAACATCTCTATAATAAAATCTAACAAAACGAAGCTAACAGGAAATTTTAAATAAAGAAACATATGTAATGTATTAGGAAAGGGCTTATTAGTTTTCTTCAGTAAAAATTCTCACTTTTTCTGAAATGCATAATTGGGCAAATGATATAAATATATAATGTATACGCAGGGAGATAGGAAAAACAAACTTCGAAAAATAACCTCAAAAATTGAACACATACAAATTGGAATAACCAAAATAGAAAAAAAAAAATGATTAGTTGTAAAACAGAGTTGGCAAGGATGTTAACATCCTGTGCACTGGGGCATCTTGGGAATCACTGGGAATGGTTTTCACACTCTTGAGAACTATTTCATACAACACAAGGCATCAGAACAGTTCCATCATCTAACCTGGTAATCCCATCCATTGCAGTATATATCTCAAAGAAAGAATCAAAAATGATTTTTAAAGTGCTCTATGCAAAAGATGTTTTTATTGCAGCAATATTTGTTATATATATGTATACACACTAAGCAATATTAAATATTTGAGTTTTGGAATAAAGTGAATTATGATAAAATAATAGTTGCTAATATAAAGCCATTAAAGTTAGTAAACAACTATAAATCAATACATTTTCAGATTAAGCTTTTTAAAAAGCATAATTATAACATATAACAGGTTTATAGCTCTGGAAAATATATATGCTATATTCTAAACTATGACCATTATATGGTCATAGTTTAGAATAGACAATGAAGAACTGAAGATAATTTTTATATAGGAAAATGATAATGTTGATTGCCTCAAATTTAATTTTTGGAAATATTTTTCTGAGTTGTTTTATTAATACGTTAAGACTTTTCAAAAGACTGCACAGTGGAGCTAATTTAGCACACTGAGCACCAGGCCCAAGGGTAAAAGATGGTTGCCCAAACCTAGAAGGGGCCAGAGCTCTGGGAGTACCAAGGACAGAAAGGGGACGTGTCCTCAGCAACCTGGGCAGTGCCATGTTGAGGAGTCATTAAGCAGATTCCAGGTTAGAGGAGACAGAGGTGCCACATCCCCCAGGACGAGGGATGCAGTGAGAAGTTCCTGCAGACCCTGATTTTACTGTCCATCTAGATTATTTTCTCATCCATATGTGTGAGCACTGTTACTAATAACTTCACTCAGGCAGCATCTCCCTGGATTTTGCAAATCATCTCCTGTCTTGTTTCATGTTAAATGATCTTTCAGTCTGTCTTCACTGGCGAGAAAGTTGCAGATTGTATGAGTGAATACCTTCTTTCTACCTTTTCGTGATTGTTGTTACAAGTTTTTCAGAAATCCCCAATTATTACATCGCCCGGTCTTGCCCCATTGTCTTCACCCAGGGAGACTCTTTCCTCTGGTAGCTTTGCTTGGTGCCTCTGGAGCCCTCACCTCATGCATATGCAGGCCTCCGTCTTCTGTCCCCCTCCTCCTGCCTGGATAAAGGGCTATATGTATAGACACAATTAGTCTGCCAAATTTATTGAGCTACTGCTCTTCTGGGCAAAATATTGGGGTGGCAAAAAAAAAAAAAAAAGAAAAGGAAATCAGGTCTTCAAAATTAGAAATAGCATTTGCTTCCTCCCCATCCTGCTTCCAAGAATTTAGGAGTTAGCCATATTTTATAGGCTCCACAACCTGCCTTATTTTTTCTTTGTTGTTGTTATTCAGTCACTAAGTCATGTCCAGCTCTTTGCGACCCCGTGGACTGCAGCACGCCGGGCTTCCCTATCCTTCACCATCTTCTGGGTTTGCTCAAACTCATGTCCATTGAGTCAGGGATGTCATCCAACCATTTCATCCTCCTTCTTTTTGCCCCCAGTCTTTCCCAGCATCAGGGTCTTTTCCAATGAGTCGCTCTTCGCACCAGGTGGCCAAAGGACTGGAGCTTTACCTCTCACTAAAGCTGTTGTTCCTTCCCTATTTCAGCTCTCTAATTAAAGAAAAAATATTATTTTCAAACCTGGATTTGACTTTACAGACCCAGAGAACAAATTTGTATGTACTAAGTTTTAACACACCAGATCACTGAAAAAGCAAATCATTTCTCCTGGTTCTTTTAGCCCTAGTGCTCTGGGGGAAAGGAATCCTTAAGAGTAACTGTAACTAAGTTATTTTTCAGGTATGTACTTCCTTTATTAAACATTTATTGGCACTTACTGTATACCAAGCCTCTAGAGACATGCAAAGAAAGGCAAGAGCTGTATCCTGTCAGAGAAATTTTCCTAGAATGGGCTCACCCATTCATTTCAGTGTTCTGCAAGAAAAATAAAGTCTCTCTCAAAAGAGGTTATATTGACACCTCAGAGCTAGAGGAACTTTATGATACTGAAGACACTGGAAATGATGGCTTCAACTACTTTCCAAGCCAAGTGCCTCTGCTTCAGATGTAAACTGGCTTACCTTGGGTCCTGTGCTTGGCCTCCTGTTAACAAGGAGTGGGGAGTCTGTGATTGGTAGACACACCAAAACCAGGTGAAGTAGGGGAGGGCCATTCCCCAAGGAAAGGATCCTAAATAAATAAAGCCAACACATTTCCTGCAGAAGCCAGTTGTAATATTAGTGTAAAAAAATCTCCAGTTTTTTACTTTATTAATTGTTGATCTGCTTTTCCTCCCAATTCCCACAATAGGCCCCCAGATTGATGAACACTGGCATTAGAAAGTCAGGATGGCAAGTTTTCCAAGTTCTCTGGCCTCTTTCTCATCTATCAATTAAGAATATCAATCTCTTTCTCCATCACAGAATTATTCCAAAAATCTCTTGAGACCTATAAGAGTTTTGGGGGGTGGAAATATATACATCAATTTATATTATATAAAGATTCTAGGTTTCATATGCTTTCATCCACTCATTCAAAAAAAAAAAACAAACACTTTTTGAGAACCTAATAAGTGTTAGGCAGTGTTCTAGGCAATCAGGATATGCACTGGACAAATGAGCACAATTCTTGGTTTCTTGGAGCTTACATTCTCCTTGAGGAGGGAAATAGACAGTAAATATGTGTTATGTCAGGGGCAAAATAAAACAAGATAAAGGGAAGAGAGTGAGGCCATGAGAAGAAGAGTCTAGCTTCTCTGATAGCTCAGCCAGTAAAGAATCCACTTGTAATGCAGGAGACCCCAGTTCGATTCCTGGATTGGGAAGATCCGCTGGAGAGGGATAGTCTACCCACTCCAGTATTCTGCCCTGGAGAATTCCATGGACTACAGTCCATGGGGTCGCAAAGTGTCAGACACAAATGAATGACTTTCACAGGATAAGAGGAGAGGATATTATTTGGGTGTTTGGTTTTTTTTTGCTTTTTTTTTTTTTTGCTTTTTTTTTTTTTTTTTACTTTAATTGTTTAAATCATGGTAAAAACAATTTGCCATTTTAACCATTTTTAAGTGTACAGTTCAATGGCATTAATTAAATTTATACTGTTGTGCAAGCATCACCACTACATGTTTCCAAAATTTCTTTCATCATCCCAAAGAGAAACTCTGTAACTACCGAGCGTAACTCCCCATTTTCCTCTAGCCCCAATTCCTGATGAACTCTAATCTACTGATTATAAGCAGATAAATGGATAAGCTAAATGTGGCATGTACATACAATGCAATATTTTTCAGCCATAGAAAGATTTGCCTTTTTAACCAGAATAGTTAAAGTAGATTCTGATAAGTAATGTTTGAGCAGAGACCCACAGAGAGTAAATGAAGGAGCTTTGCTGATTCCTGGTGGAAGAATTTACAAGGCAGAGAGAATAGAAAATGAAGAGCCTCAAGCAGGAACAGCTGGATGGATTTAAGAGAAGTGAGGAAGCCCAAGCTGCTGAGCAGAGTGAACAAGTGTGAGAAGAAGAGTATGAAGCCAGAGGTGTGCGACCAAGTCATGTTAGGTCCTGTGGGCCTTTGTAAGGGCTCTGACAGGTACTCTGGTTGAGGCCAAACATCATCACTGGGCACTGAGCACAGGAGTAACATATTTTGACTTATCCTGGATGCCTTGCAGAAGACAGACTGAAGGGATCAGGGAACAATTAGGAAGCTATTTCTGTAGTCTAGGTGAGAGATGATTGTGACTTGGTTGGTGGAGGTAGTAAGAAGTCATCAGATTCTGGACATACTTTGCAGACAGCATCCATCATATTTGCAGACATGCTAAGTACAGGATGCTAGAGAAAGGGAGGACTCTATGCTATTTGGCCTGAGAAATTGCAAGGATGGAGATTTATTAAGAAGGGACAGACTGTGTGAAGAGAAGATTTCAGAAGGAAAATTAGAAGTTTATTTTGATGTGTCATTTTGAGATTCTATTAGATATCCAAGTAGACAGGCTGAGTCAGGAGCTGGAAATGATATAAATTTGGAAGTCATGGGTAAAATAGATGGTATTTAAAGACATGGTCTGGATAAGAAAGTGAATGTAACTAAAGAACTGAAGTTATGCTAATGTTTAAGGTCAGAAGGATGGGGAGAAACCAGCAGACAAGACTGATATAGAACAAGGAGAGAGGATTCCCCAAAACAGTGAAGAAAATACATCAAAGAGGATGAAATAAGTTTCCAAGCTGATACATGAATAAGTTGAAAACTGACTCTTGGATTTGATGGCCACTGTTGGTTTTGACAGGATCCTAAGCCAGGGATTGAAAGCCTGATTGGAGTGGGTCCAAAAGAGAATGGGAGGAGAGGAATTGAAAACAATGAGTACAGACTCTTTAAAGGACCAGAGAAATTAGGTTGCTGCTGTATGTTGGAAGACGTGGACTGGGGGGCTAGGGAGGCTTAGATTATAGGAATTAACCAGTAACTTCTGAGGCAAATGATGACTCAAATAGTTTATCTGCATTTCTTGCTGGAGTTTTCAGAACCTAGTCAGTCATCTAACCATCTGTCAGATGTTTCAAGGGCCCACAACCAAGCAAGAGGGAGAGGAGGGTTTAGCAGCCACAGAATTGGTGGTCTTGGCCTCTTTATGTCACTGGAAGCACTAATGATCTAAACAGAGACCACTCAGAATCTTTGATAGTACAGCCATCACCCTTTATCTGAATCTAGTGTGTACCTAGAAATACGTTGGCTGGTAGATTTCCAGATGGTGAGAGTCTTTTCCATTATCTTGTATGAGACAAAACAAATAAATAAAACATCCTACCTTATCCAAAAATCCCAACCAGTTTCCCTAAATTTCATTAAAACATACTTAGACATTTGTTAGTGTTTAATATCTAATGTACAATGCATGAATTGCTATATATGACAATCCACCAATGATTTCTACATAATATGAACTATTTAAAACACCAGTTCTCTAATGCTTAATCAGTGGGCATTCATGCATGCATAATACAGAGTATGCTTGCCCTCCACAATGCAATGAATATGTTAATGTAAATGAATAATAAAATCAAATGTTAAATATAACACTATAAATAACATTTAGCAAAATAAAATAAGCAAGCAAGGCGATTTTTTGAGTAGTTACTTATTGATTAAAGAGGTAACTGAGAGAGACTGGATGGGCTAGAATGAGCCTGTGAAGGACTGGGGGAAGCCATAAATGCCTGATATTTGCCCATGGCTAAATCCTGAGACAGTTTTCTCTCCTTGGCTCTTGAGACGCCAGAAGTTTGTGGCTGTGAGCTATCAAATGAAGCTGCAGATGAAGCAATGGGATAAAGAAAAAAATTCCACTCATATTTCTTTGCTTTCACTTATATAGCTCTTGACAACGTGAGACCAGGCTGTGATTGCATTTCTGAATATGATGCTTCTATCCATGTCACTTGCAACAGTAATCATTATTTTGTCTGTATCACTTAAATTTATTTTAAAGATTTGACATTGAATATTCATTGCTCCTCTTCTTCTTCCTCTGACCAATGATAAATGTCAAGTTGAGCAAGTTCCACTCTATCAGACAAAAAGATTTCACTTGTTAATGTGGAACAAATGCATAGATTTAGTGCATAGCACATTGAAGCAGTGTGATCCTAGGAGAACAGCTGATTACAACTGCCGCAGCACATCTTATCAGTCAGACTCAGACACAGTTTCAGTGTTTTTCAGTGGTGCCCAAAGGCAGATTATAGGGGATTTGCAATCCAGAGGGTGAGTTTTGAATAAAATTTTTTGCAAGTTGTATCAGGGAATAGACAGTATGAGTTCAGACAGCAAGAGATGCCTCTGAAGGGTATTTGCTTCAAGGTAGTTCAGGCTTTAGCATCAGACAATCCTGGATCCATAACCTGGCTGCCTATTTTTTAGCTTGTATGACATTGGGTATGGTAATGAACCTCAGTTTCCTTGAATGTGAAATGGGGATAATAATACTTAACTTCAGTTCAGGCTTCCCTGGTGGCTCAGAGGTTAAAGTGTCTGCCTCCAATGCAAGAGACCCGGGTTCGATTCCTGGGCTGGGAAGATCCCCTGGAGAAGGAAATGGTAACCCACTCCAGTATTCTTGCCTGGAGAATACCATGGGCGGAGAAGCCTGGTAGGCTACAGTCCATGGGGTCGCAAGAGTCGGACACAACTGAGCGACTCCACTTCACTTCACTCAGTTCAGTTCAGTTCATTCACTCAGCCGTGTCTGACTCTTTGTGACCCTGAGAATCGCAGCATGCCAGGCCTCCCTGTCCACCACCAACTCCTGGAGTTTACCCAAACTCATGTCCATCGAGTCAGTGATGCCATCCAGCCATCTCATCCTCTGTCATCCCCTTCTCTTCCTGCCCCCAATCCCTCCCAGCATCAAAGTCTTTTCCAATGAGTCAACTCTTCGCATGAGGTGGCCAAAGTACTGGAGTTTCAGCTTCAGCATCAGTCCTTCCAATGAACACCCAGGACTGATCTCCTTTAGAGACTGGTTGGATCTCCTTGCAGTCCAAGGGACTCTCAAGAGTCTTCTCCAACACCACAGTTCAAAAGCATCAGTTCTTGCTGGGCATACACACCGAGGAAACCAGAATTGAAAGAGACACATGTACCCCAGTGTTCATTGCAGCACTGTTTATAATAGCCAGGACATGGAAGCAACCTAGATGTCCATCAGCAGATGAATGGATAAGAAAGCTGTGGTACATATACACAATGGAGTACTACTCAGCCCTTAAAAAGAGTAAATTTGACTCAGTTCTAATGAGGTGGATGAAATTGGAACAGATTATACAGATTGAAGTAAGCCAGAAAGAAAAACACCAATACAGTATACTGACACATATATATGGAATTTAGAAGGATAGTAATGATGACCCTGTATGTGAGACAACAAAAGAGACACAGAGGTATAGAACGGACTTTTGGACTCTGAGGGAGAGGGAAAGGGATGGTTTGGGAGAATGGCATTGAAACATGTGAGACAACAAAAGAGACACAGAGGTATAGAACGGACTTTTGGACTCTGAGGGAGAGGGAAAGGGATGGTTTGGGAGAATGGCATTGAAACATGTATACTATCTTGTAAGAAATGAAGCGCCAGTCTATGTTCAGTGCAGGATGCAGGATGCATGGGGCTGGTGCACAGGATGATTCAGGTAGATGATGTGGGGTGGGAGGTGGGAGGGGGCTTCGGCATTGGGAGATTGTGTTCACCTGTGGCTGATTCATGTCAATGTATGGCAAAACAAATACAGTATGGTAATTTAAAAATAAATAAATAAAAATTAAAAAAACAAACAAACACCAACTACTTCTATAATTCTATTAGTATGTGGGTGTAAACAATGGAAATTTAAAGAAAGAAGTGTGTAAAATAAACTGAATACAGCCTCTTTGTTATTGGGATAATAAGAGGAAAATGAGACTAATTATTGTTATGCACAAGATAACAGAGGGGAACACCAGGGTCTAAAAGCAGGATGATTCACTGTAAGTCACATTTTTCTTCTTCATCTTGGCAGCACTTTATAGGAAGCAGCACCAGTCTGTTTAGTCTTTTGCTGAGTGTTCAATGCTGTTAAAGTCCCAAATGAATTTGCCCAGTGTGTTCTTCATCCACAGCAGTAGTAACTCATTGAATCCTTCTGCAATAGCTGTATCCTGTACACATTACTACAGATCCAGGCTCAGGGCTATTTTCAGGCACATTTGTATATACTTTCTGGAGGTCAGGTTGGTCATCACATGTACAGAGATGTCCCAGGAAAAGCTCTAGTAACTGAGTACCTCTCAGGGCCTGATAAACTGCTCACCTTTCCTACACTAGCATTCCTTGTTCCTTCAGGCTGGGCTTCTTTCTTCTCAGGTGCCCCAGTCTTGGGGACCTGGGGCATGCTCTGTGCCCCTGCTCACCCCTAGTCTTTCCTTCTCCAGGGATCCTAACACACATCTTTGGTCCAGAGCCATTGCCAAAAGTAGTATCATTGAGGAAAAGAGATTCCATGGCCAAGCCTCCCCCAAAGCTTGAAATCTCCAAGCTCTGCCTCTGAGCCTGGTCCCCCACATAAACTTCCTGGAGTACCAGGAGGTCTAGCCATGCCTGAGGCATCCTGACTGCCTGCTTCTCCAGGGCTGGGGTAGAGGAGAGGAGAATGAAAGAAAGAAAAACTCCTTCAAGAGGATACCTGGATCACTCATGTCAGTTAAATGATGTGGTTAAGAGTGTAGGCTCTGGAGTTAGCCTGCCTGCCTGGGTGTGAATCCCCCTGACCTTTACCAGCTATGTGACTTTGGATGAGTCATTTAATTCTTGTTCCTAAGTTTCCTCACCTGTAAAACGGGGAGAGTACCTCCCTCATAGGTCATTGGAAAAGTTAAGCAAGTTTCTACATTGATAAAGTGCTCAGAACTGCGCCTTCCACATGTTAAATGCTAAATAATTATCAATGATGATAATGACCGAAAGCCTCCAGCAAAGGGGTGACACTCCAGCAAAGGGATGACGCTCGGGGTACTTAGCATTGGCTTATATGATTTTGGGTACGGTGCTTAATCTAGCCTTGCCTAGGGCTGGCCTGTTCCTCCCTCAGGACGCAGGGCCTCTACACCCCACCCCTGAGCATAGCCATCTGTCTCACAAGCTCACAGGTCAGTGTGCTGGAAGTTCGTGTCTCTGACACATTCTTTGTTTCTGCTGCTCTCAGCTTGGGGTGCTACTTTCCCACCCAGCCTCCACATTCTACCTGTCTCACTTTAAGTCTTATCTCATGAGCCAGCTTCTCTGCAAAACCTGGGAAGTGTGAATCATTGTATCATGCGGTATAAATATTTCCTTTCTCCCTAGACTTGAGCTGATTGAAGGCAGGGACATAACCCTCCTATCTCCACTCCCTGGTACTTGGGAGACTACCTGGCACGTAGTAGGCACTCAACAAATCAAATGTCTTTCTCCTGGATTGATTGGTTATCAATGTCAGTGACTGAATACATATTTTGTAGAGAACGCCTGTAAATCCATTAGCCTGTCACAGGTATTAAACTGATTGTTTTTATAGTTGCTGTTGCTCTCTTGTTGTAGAGTAAAAAGAACCTGAACTTTGGAGCTCAACAAACATTGACTTATAGGCCAGCTTTGTCACTTAAAAACTGCAAGAACTTCAGTTTCTGCAATTATAAATTGTGGTTGTAATAACTAAGCACAAAAAAATATAGTAAGCAATCAACAAGTAGGCCGCTTCTTTTTCTCCTCTGTGGCTGTCTAATTTTGTGACCTGGCTCAACTTCCTTCACTTTTCTGGTCCCAAGTTCCTCATCTTTAAAATGAGGACATTGAACTAGATGATATCCTATCCATGTTCCCTGTCAGATCCAAATGAAAATTTTTATTTCATTCATCATCTTTTCCCCTTAAATCTAACTCACTCTCTGTCCCTGGGAGAGATTCTTTCCTTGATAACTTTTCGATGTTTTAATATACTAAATTGTTTTAATTTTCAGTCTCTACCTCTATCTCTCAGCGTCCCTTTTGACACCATAGAGTGGTCTAGACACAGGGCCTCTTCACGACTCCAGGAACCATTCAAACAATAGCGCTGTATGTGAGTAGCACTCCCAGGAATTGTGCCCCGCAGCAGCCTTCAGTCTTGGCTGGATCCCCTTGACAGTGTAGTATAGTGACATCTGCAGAGCACACAGAGAAACAGTCTCCAGCTTTCCGTGGGCCCAGCAAAAAACGATGTGCATCTAAGAGTGGACAAGCATGGGACCAGGTGCAGCCCCCATTCATGACCTTTCCTTTCCTGTTCTGCCGCAGACATTGCAGATGGGCATCAGACACTTCTCTGGACTCTTCATGCTGCTGTGCATTGGATTTGGTCTCTCCATCCTGACCACCATTGGTGAGCACATGGTGTACAGGCTGCTGCTGCCACGCATCAAGAACAAATCTAGGCTGCAATACTGGCTCCACACCAGTCAGGTGAGTGCCACCAGGTATCTCCGTCTAGTATTCTTGAGCATCAGAATTCCCAATAATGGGAGAATCCAGGACCTCAAGTCAGAGTGACAAATGACAGGTTACAAGAGAACCAGGTGGTGTAGACACTCTTAGTATACAAGACGGAACTCCCTCTATCCCATTAATGCACTTGCCCCTTAAATTAAGCTGTCCCATAATGCTCTTTCCTTCCATATAACCCTCCACTGTTGCTCAGAGTGGGAGCAACAGCCTTGTTGTTGTTGTTTAAATGTTTTATTGTAAGTAGTTAGTTGCAAGAAATGTAATTTCCAGTGTTTTGGAAATACTGACTTTTTAAAATAAAACTCTTCAATCCATTTTCAAATTGTGTCCAGTAGGATCTAATAGAATAGGCTAAACAGACTGTAAATGCCTTAGGAACAATACCTATTATTTCTCTTAGCTTATCACTGGAAAACATAGGAAGTGTTTAGATGCATGTGGTTTTGAGATTGCAATGGCATGTTTTTAATATGATTTCACTTAGTGACAGTCTGAAGAGATGGTATGAAAGATTTGTTTCCTTTAGAGTTTTTCTTGCCAAAACTGAAACCCATTAAATGATCTTGAAGTCCTCTGTTTCCCTTCAGATGAATGCTCGGGTCCCTGTTCTTGCTGCATTTCAATGGTCCAGAGCTTAGAAGTCCACTGATGTCATGGCCAAGCTCTAGATCAAAGTTCCTTCATATTATCCAGACACCTATGCACTCACCTGAAGAACTAAAACTGTCAGGCAGACAGTCATTCAAGCTCACTCCTTTGTACATCTCACCTGATGGAAACAGGCATTGAGTGCTGAAATATACTCAGAAGGCTTCTTACTGATGAAGTGAAAGTGAAAGTCACTCAGTCATGTCCAACTCTTTGTGACCCCATAGACTATACAGTCCATGGAAATCTACAGGCCAGAATACTAGAATGGGCAGCCTTTGCCTTCTCTAGGGGATCTTCCCAACCAAGGGATGGAACCCAGGTCTTCTGCATTGCTGGCTAATTTTTTTCCAGCTGAGCCACCAGGGAAGCCTAAGAATACTGGATTGGGTAGCCTATCCCTTCTCCAGTGGATCTTCCTGACCCAGGAATCGAACCAGGGTCTCCTGTTTTGCAGGCGGATTCTTAACCAGCTGAGCTACTGGGGAAGTATTGATGAAGGGGCTCTAGCAAAGACAGCAGATTCCCCCTGAGTGCAGGGAGGGGCGAGGCCGGAGCAGCCAACCTGACCTCCTGGATGGGCTCCCTGCTGCCTCCACGCAGTGAGGCTGCCCGTTCTGCCACCTCTGCCCCCTGCATCTGTTATGCTGCTCTCTTCTTTAACACAGCACTTTTTTTCTATATAGGTCACTATTATTGGTTTGGTTACATGTGAACCCTGTTCTTCTACTTTCATCCTAGGACGTATTTGGTCTCCTAAGGAAGACTCTGCAGACAATTGATCCTCTCTATTATAAATCAGCATGATTAGTTTAATTCTAAGGAGTTCTTATCTTCTTTGTTTTGACTCACCTTTAGCAATTGTACTAAGTCCTTTGCCACATGTTAGTTATGATAGTGTGTTAGTCACTTAGTCATATCCAACTCTTTGTGATCCCACCAGGCTCCTCTGTCCTTGGGACTCTCCAGTCCTTGAGACTCTACCCACTGGAGTGGGTAGCCATTCCCTTCTTCAGGGAATCTTCCTGACCCAGGGATTGAACCCAGGTCTCCCTCATTGCAGGCAGATTCTTTACCATCTGAGCCACCAGGGAAGCCCAGTTATGATAACTCTTCTTTTATTTATTTATTTGGCTGCACTGAATCTTAAGTGGCAGTATGTGATCTCTTAGTTGCAGCATGCAGGATCTAGTTCCCTGACCAGGGATCGAACTCAGATCCCCTGCATTGGAAGTGAGGAGTCATAGGCACTGACACACCAGGGAAGTCCCAACTTTTCTTTATATCATAGACCTTTTTACAACTCAGAGTATTTCCAAGTTTTCCATCAAATTATATTCTTCCAGGTAAAATACTATCTTAGAATTTATTTTCTCTTGAGATTTGGGACTGAATATTGATCTTTTTTTCTGCCATCAATGGTAATTTGTTTAAAGAGGCCAAAGTTAGTAGCAAAGAGATTAAATCTCAAGGGGTGCTTTGGGTCCCGGTTCCGTGTTTCTAACGATCTCTATGTGTGAATCTGTTCTTTCCATCAGAGATTACACAGAGCACTAAACACATCATTTGTAGAGGAAAAGCAACAGCGTTTCAAGACTAAACGTGTGGAAAAGAGGTAAGAAGAGGCCAGTTCCAGGTATCGTTTATGTTTGTTAAAAGCTTAAAGATGCAACTAAGACTCCATGCTCAAGAGGGAAATTATGTACGATAATTCGAATCAAATCAGGACTAAGTTGTTGAGAAACATATATGTTGTTTCTAAAAAATTGTTGTTTCAAGTAAAAAAATATGTTGTTTCAAATAGAAATCAGTTCAGTTCAGTCGCTCAGTCCTGTCCAACTCTTTGCAACCCCATGGAATGCAGCACACCAGGCCCCCTGTCCATCACCAACTCCCGGAGTTTACTCAGATTCATGTCCATTATGTTGGTGATGCCATCCAACCATTTCATCCTCTGTCATTCCCTTCTCCTCCCTACTTCAATCTTTCCCAGCATCAGGGTCTTTTCCAATGAGTCAGTTCTTTGCATCAGGTGGCCAAAGTACTGGAGTTTCAGCTTCAGCATCAGTCCTTCCACTGAATATTCAGGACTGATCTCCTTTAGGATTGACTGGTTGGCTCTTCTTGCAGTCCAAGATACTCTTAAGCTTCTTCCCCAACACCACAGTTCAAGAGCATCAACTCTTCAGTGCTCAGCTTTCTTTATAGTCCAGCTCTCATATCCATACATGACTACTGGAAAAACCATAGCCTTGACTAAACGAACCTTTGTTGGCAAAGTAATGTCTCTGCTTCTTAATATACTGTCTAGGTTGGTCATAACTTTTCTTCCAAGGAGTAAGTATCTTTTAATTTCAAGGCTGCAGTCACCATCAGCAGTGATTTTGGAGCCCTCAAAAATAAAGTCTGTCACTGTTCCCATTATTTGCCATGAAGTGATGGGACCAGATGCCATTATCTTAGTTTTCTGAATGTTGAGCTTTAAGCCAACTTTTTCACTCTCCTCTTTCACTTTCATCACGAGGCTTTTTAATTTTTCTTCTCTTTCTGCCATAAGGGTGGTATCATCTGCATATCTGAAGTTATTG
This sequence comes from Nanger dama, assembly GCA_917880005.1. Classification (NCBI taxonomy): domain Eukaryota; kingdom Metazoa; phylum Chordata; class Mammalia; order Artiodactyla; family Bovidae; genus Nanger; species Nanger dama. Next base: position 17,658,909 of record CAKJTW010000025.1, on the reverse strand, counting down.
ATATTTCTCCTAGCAATCTTGATTCCAGCTTGTGCTTCATCTAGTCCAGCATGTCTCATGATGTACTCTGCATATAAGTTAAATAAGCAGGGTGGCAATATACAGCCTTGACCTACTCCTTTCCCAATTTGGAACCAGTTTGTTGTTCCATGTCCAGTTCTGTCGTTTCTTGACCTGCATACAGATTTCTCAGGAGGCAGGTCAGGTGATCTGGTATTCCCATCTTTCAAAATTTTGCACAGTTTGTTGTAATCCACACAGTCAAAGGCTTTGGCACAATCAATAAAGCAGAAATAGATGTTTTTCTGGAACTCTGATGATCCAATGGATTTTCGCAATTTAATCTCTGATTCCTCTGCCTTTTCTAAATCCAGCTTGAACATCTGGAAGTTCACGGTTCATATACTATTGAAGCCTGGCTTGGAGAATTTTGAGCATTACTTTGCTAGCATGTGAGATGAGTGCAATTGTGCAATAGCTTGAGCATTCTTTATCATTGCCTTTCTTTGGGATTGGAATGCAAACTGACCTTTTCCAGTCCTGGGGCCACTGCTGAGTTTTTTAAATTTGCTGGCATATTGAATGCAGCATTTTCACAGCATCATCTTTTAGCATTTGAAATAGCTCAGTTGGAATTCCATCACCTCCACTAGATTTGTTCGTAGTGATGCTTCCTAAGACCCACTTGACTTCACATTCCAGAATGTCTGGCTCTTGTGAGTGATTGCACCATCATGGTTATCTGCGTCATGAAGATATTTTTTGTATAGTTCTTCTGTGTATTCTTGCCACCTCTTCTTAGTATCTTCTGCTCTGTTAGGTCCATACCATTTCTGTCCTTTATCGAGCCCATCTTTGCATGAAATGCTCCCTTGGTATCTCTGATTTTCTCAAAGAGATCTCTAGTCTTTCCCATTCTATTGCTTTCCTCTAGAAATAGAGCAGACCAAAAAAAAAAAAATATATATATATATATATATATATATGTACATAAATGGACACTGAAATGCAGTAGAGGCGACAGATGTGAAAAAGTGCCAATGTAATCTCTAGGCCCAAGTGTGCATGCATGCTAAGTCTTCCAGTCATGTCTGACTCTGTGTGACCCTAGAACTGTAGTCCACCAGGTTTCTCTATCCATGGGATTCTCCAGGCAAAAATACTGGATTGGGTTGCCATGCGCTCCCCCAGGGAACCTTCCTGACCCAGGGATTGAACCTGAGTCTCTTATGTCTCCTGCACTGGCAGGCAGGTGGGTTCTTTACCACTAGTGCCATCTGGGAAGCCCCCTAGGGTCAAGTATGTGGCTCCAAATCCTGACTCCGACAATTAACAATACGTGTGGTCCTGGGCAAGTCGTTTATTTAACCTCTCTGTACCCCAATTTCCTCATTTGTGAAAATAAGATAGAATACCTCCTTTCTAGAGACTCTAAGAATTAAATAATACATCTAAAGCCCCCCAAACAAAGCTACTTTAGCTATTTTACTGTGTACCAAATACACGTAAGACTAAATTCATAAGTACCACAGGCAATTAATTTCATGCAATATTGCCCTTTTGGCATGTTTCCACTCCCAACTCCTTTCCAGCACTCCCAGGAATATTCTAAATATACAACAGACATGTTCTGCTTAATCCATTTCCTGGCACTGTTACTGCAAACTGCCCAGAAAAGAGCATCTCATTAATAGGAAGTAACAAGCATTAAATGCATAATTGACATGTGGAAATTGAAACTCTACACCTTCCCCACATCCAGCCTGTGGAAAACTGTTGCCTTATTCATGGTGGCTAGAGATGTCAGAAGTATTTGGGTCTGGTACCTGGCTGGCCTCTGTTTCTTGCTGCCTAAGGCAGCCTCTTGGTCTTTTCTTATGTCCACAGGCTCTGTTCACAGCATTACCTCCAAGCAACTCTTTGTTATCTACAGCAGATCTTCAGCTCCAAGCTGAGGATTACCTTAGCTTTCTGGGTAATTTTGAAATCTTACACTCACACTTCTCATTTGCAATGGACAAGGAAAGGGGAGTGGAAAACATGATTCTTTTTCATTATCTGTATCTCCTCAGGGACTGCTGGAGTCCCCTTCTCTGCAATTTGCATCGAGCCCGTCAGAGTCATTTCAGCTATCTCTTACGGCCTCTCTTGCCAGGCAGTGAGCACACACTTCCCCCAGCGTGGTCTGTGGTCTTCCTGTATCACACTGTGGCCCTGTCAGCAACAAACTGTAGGCTAATCAGGTCATAGCTGTTCTATGTCGTGTTATGTTTATTTTTTTTCTATGTGCTGCATATATTGTTTTTCTATAATTATTTTTAACATAAATGTTTAACCAGAGAGGAACACAAGAAAACATAGCAGCAAAGACACCATCTCACAATAACAAAGCATTTGTTCTCTGGCTGTAATAGAAACAGGCAGCTAGTTGTGATCCCATTTCCAACTGTGACATGACTCCTAGTCACATCTCTCTTGCCTAAGTTCAGAACCAAATGTGTCTTTCACTCAACGTATCCATTTTTTTTTTTTGGCAGATTCCCTTCTGAAATCCCTTATTTTGAGAAGGAGCTAAGACAACATGCCCTCATGGTTTACTGGGCCCTTATTTCCTATGCCACCTCCCTACAACCCAACACCCACTTGTAACCTTTCAAACGCAGTGAGTGTTTGGGGGCCCACTGAAGTCACGTCTCTTCTGAATGGTCTAGTGGAGTATTGAACCTCAACAGTATAAAATTGCCCAGTGAAAACTTTTTAGTGTTAAATTCACTCAACTCACTAGTCACTTTACACTCTAACTCAGGAAAGCTTACAAACTACAACTGAAACACTATAGAGGCTAACAATAGAACACAGCCATTTCTTCTAGTTAGACACCACAGCTGACATTCAGTATCTACCACCTTGCATTCATAAATGGCTCAGAGCCACGTGTCAGTAATCAGAGCACTAATGATGCTTCCACCTATCACAGAGTCCAGTTTTTGCTTATTATTCTATATTATGTTCCCAGATATATACACAAAGCTCTGGAGAAAACCAGACTGGCTATTTCTATTTGCTTGATTTCTGAGGTTGCCTGACATTCTAGGAAAATGTGTTGGTGCATAACTCCTAGGTTTTCCCCACTATGAATCATCCCATGATCCTAGAGTTAGGTCTCTTGGCTCAAAAACTTTCTCTCTTTTTTTGTGCAAGAGTATCTGTGCAAATATCTTTATCTGGTACAATTTTACATTCCTCATCTATGTTCCACACTGATTGAGTAAATACAATAATAGATAAATGAATGAATGACTAACACATGGGTTGGAGGAAAGGCCTGGAGAAATTTGGGGGCCATGGCATGAATAGATATTGCTCCCTTTTTACTTAAAGCAGAAGAAAAAAGTAGATATTGCAAAAGACTATATATATATATATATATATATATATATATATATATATATATATAGAGAGAGAGAGAGCTATATATATATATATATATATATATATAGAGAGAGAGAGAGAGAGAGGGGCAGTCCTTAGTTTATTCAGCACATGATTTTCTATAAATTTTGGTCCGTCCTTCACTCTATTGGATCTCCAATATAACTTCTCTTTTCTCTTTTCCTCTCACCTCAAGATATACAAATCATAAACCATATATACAATAATACATACCACAAACAAGACTGTTTTGAAATTATTCAAATTCAATAGGAAAAAAAATTGAAGAAAGAAAGGGAAACGTAAGGCTAGGAGGAAAATTATAACCATACCTCTGACGTGGTATAAAGTCAGTGGATCTGTAAGTGAGCTCATTATAAAAATTGTACCGAGCCCAGGACACAGGAAAACTGTGTCACGGTGCCCCCTGTCCATATATATGAGACCTAAAACATGAGAAATATTAAAGAACTACAGATTGGCTTAGAAGGTGTTTGGGGGCATGTATCACCAATTTTTGCTGTAAGAGAAATTATCTCAACTTATAATGGTTTAAACAACAATGAGTTGCTTATGAATCTATGGGTCAGCTGTGCAGTCTGGGCCAAACTTGGCTGACTGTGGCCACACTTGCTCCTTGGCCTACAGCCAGCTTGGAGGGAAGGAGGGAGAAACAGAGCTGGCTGGTCTAGGATGGCCTCAGCTGGTCAACCAGGGAGTCTGGGGACTCTCTGATGGTCTGTTTTCACCCAGCAGACCAGTCTGGACTGGTTCCACTGGAGCAGCAGGGTTCTGAGAGAGGCAGTGGAAGTTTGCAAGGCTTAGAACCGCCACCTGCCACTTCTGCCACTTTCTATTGGCCAGGACAAGTTATAAGACCAGGCCAGATTCAAGGGGAAGAGAAAACAGACTTTCCCCTTGAACCTTCTGTGATAAGGATGAGCTGTGAAGTTCCATTACAGAGGGATATGGATGAAAGGAAGAACAAAGGATTATGACTACTTTCACAATCTTCTACAGGGCCAGATGAAACAGGATCACCCTGGTAAGTCCTTGTGTTTCTGTTCTTGTCCATGTAACTCAATCAACATTTATCTCTCCTTTTTCCCCTTCCACTGCAGGTCCTCCCCTTCTCCTTCTCATTAGTAAAAGTCCAGGAATAAAGTCTTGATTTAGTCACATGGATGAGAACAAGGACACAAGGACTTAATACAGTGTTTCTGTTTTATTTTGCCCTATGGTAGATTGCAAAAGCGATCATAATCCTCCTCCTTCACCTCCTTTAACAAGGCTGGAAGAAATCAGCAGTCATGTGCTTAAGGTTCTAATCTGTTCTTGTAACAAGAAACTCTTCTCACTGCATCTGGCTGTCAGTATATTTCAGAAACCAGACCCCTTCCTCCTGAACCTAGCCATCAATAGCTCTTTTGCTGTCTACAGCCATCTCAGGGGTGGTGGTAGTTGGTTTAAGAGGAGCCTGAAAGAGGATTGCAAATGTATTTCTCTTTGACTTTCATTATCCCATCAAGAATTTGAGGATTTCTTGGAGATATATATATATATATATATATATTTTTTTTTTAATTAAGCTTCAAATCTCAGCTTTCATTCTCAACTCACAATGTCATTTCTACAATGGGACACTTTTTGCTGAAACCTGCAGCTTGTATGCTTTTATTCTCCTCAAACTCAACTAGTAAACATCAGGGTTGTCCTATGGGGCTAAGGATGAATCATATTAGAGTGTCTAATGGCAGGATCATGCTTAGAGTCCAACAGCTGAATAAACAGAATTTCACATCTACCAAAGCATCATCTTTATAGCCATAGACTGTTTCAGTGCAGTATGGCTTTCTGAGCTTCACTGGCAGGAAGAGAATAGAAAAGTATCTAAGGTTCTTCATAAAAGAACATCCCATACCCTGGTTCGTCAGGCCCCCAGGTGATACACCCATTCCAGCATCAGGGCAGCATGAGACTTGTTGAGAAACTGAACTTCAGTTGAAAAGGACTCCTTTTGTCCCCATGATGCTCCAGCAGGTAGTCTGTCCACGGCTTTGTGACGCCAGTTCTATCTGCATATCCAGCTCTGTATTATTCACAAGGAAGTGGCTGAAAGATGGGCAGCTGCTACTGCTGCTAAGTCACTTCAGTTGTGTCCAACTTTGTGTGACCCCATAGATGGCAGCCCACCAGGCTCTCCGTCCCTGGGACTCTCCAGGCAAGAACACTGGAGTGGGTTGCCATTTCCTTCTCCAGAAAGATGGGCAGAGCTAAAGTGAATCTAAAGAAGTTCAATCTAAAGTGTCTCTTGGTTTCCTAGGTCCAGTGTGGGGCCCCGTCACCTCACCGTGTGGAATACTTCCAATCTGAGTCATGAGAATCGGAGAAAGTACATCTTTAATGATGAGGGTGGACCAAACCCGCTGGGTGTCCAGATCCACCAGGACATTCCTCTCCCTCCGAGGAGAAGAGAGCTCCCTGCCTCGCTGACCACCAACGGGAAAGCAGACTCCCACAGCGGGGCTCGGAACTCAGTGATGCAAGAGCTCTCAGAGCTGGAGAGGCAGATTCAGGTGATCCGCCAGGAGCTGCAGCTGGCCGTGAGCAGGAAAATGGAGCTGGAAGAGTATCAAAGGACAAATCGAACTTGTGAGCCCTGAGTGGCCTCGCTGCTCCCCTCTCTCACTTCCTGGCCTTCCTCCGAGCCCTTGAGGCACTTTGTAATGCTCTTTTGTAACTACTGACTAAGGTGGGGGAAGCTGAGGTTTGGGTCTTCTTAGAGGACAAGTGTGCTCTCCCCCACCTGCAAAGCAGTGGCCAGTCTTCTCAAGTTCATTCCTAGGTCTCCTGGGTAGGTGTGTTTTTCAGAGCAGGAATCCTAGTCAGGAGTAACGCCATGTGAGGGATCTGTGAAAAACCAGACAACCCCAGCTCCTGTTAACCTTTTCACCAGGTGCCACATTACTAATTCTGGTTTTTAGCCCTTTCTGTGCACTATCAACTATAAGAGATAAAAGTGTTAACCATATCTGTGTCTTCTTGGATTGTTGGTTTTAATCTTAGTATATGAAAGTGAAAGCCGTTCAGTCGTGTCCGACTCTTTGCGACCCCATGGACTATACAGTCCATGGAATTCTCTAGGCCAGAATCCTGGAGTGGGTAGCCTTTACCTTCTCCAAATCTTAGTATAGAGCAGGGTTATTCAGGGCTGTGACTTTTGCTACAGCTCCCCAGTCTAGATGTGTCCCCATAGTCTGAATGGGGAGCCAGGGAAGAGCTAGAGACACTTGGGATGGGGAGGTGGGTACTTAGAAAAGTCAGCTGAACTCACTCATATCACAGCAGGCTGATGACTGATTGGATCAGGCAAGAGCCATGGTTTTAAAAGGGTCCTGGATCTCTGACACCATCCTAACATTGGGTAGGAAAATGTTTACATGCCACTATGAAAGGGGACAGAGATGCAGTGAGCAGGAAGAGGACAGACAGAAGAAGCATTAAAATGCACACCATGCTTTTTGAACAACAAAAAGAAAGTTTGCTAAGGAATGAATAGGGCTTTACTTCTAACTAAGCATCTACACTATAGTGTGTGCCTTTTATAAAGCAAAAAGAGAGAGAAAAGCAAGGCAAGGATGTGACCTTAGGATGAGACTGGGATATTCCTGCTAACTGACCACACAGGACGTGTGAGCTGGAACTGTGGGTTAATGGAGATGTTCTGCAAGCCATGTACTAGGCTCTCCTCAGACCAGTGGTCACCTATGTCTTAGCTGTAGGACTCCCAGAGGTGAACCTCAACCCTGTGTACATCACAAGCTTAAGCATTCAGGAACGTGCCCTGTGCTTTTCATATCTGTATGGATTCCTACCAAGTCAGTCTTGCAGCCTCATACCCCTTCATCTGTAACAAACTGTGAACAGGCATTGGTCCCTCTGATTCTCCCCCAAACCCTATCTAATGTTTGATACAAGTAAGCAGTTTCCCCTGTGCCTAGGCATCCCTTTCCCAGTGTACAAAGGCTTGGACATGCAGAACAGGAAAGGAGTATGGACACTAGAGAACAATTCTCAATCCCCTAGCACCTCATCAGGGTGCTGACTGCCAGGGCTCATCCCCAAAGGATGGGGTGGGAAAGGGGGTGGATGTGGGCTCAGAAACCTCCTGTTACTGGCACCCCCACGTGACTGACATGTGGTCTAAAAATGACTCTTCAAGAAACACTGTTCTAGAAGTTTGGCTGTTCCAAGCATGAGGAGAATTGAAAAGAAACTTTTATGAGCTTTTCTCAAGAGTCTTCAGCACACACCTGCTGATTCACTGTCCATACAGCCATTCTCACCCCAGGGCACCATGTCAGACTAGACTTCCTTGTCTATCAATTATTTGCTTTATTTTCTCAGTTGCTTATCATCTTTGCTCCATCCCAATCAATTTGAAGCCTACAATGACTTTGAGCACTGTGCCAAGCACTATGTTATGTAAGTTGCAGATCACTGCAAAAGCTCCTTAAATGCAAAATTTCTTCCCCTACTTTTGGATGCAATCCCTGAATTCCTACCAAGAGCTGCCCAGTGCCCCCGAGAAAGATAACACTTCAAGCTGCAAGTAAGATAACTCTTAAGCAATTAGTTGTCTGAGAAACCCCTGGGGTGGATATAAGCTTAGAGAGTCTGATGAGGGAGGGTTCTTCTAATGTTAGACTTCATCTACCACACAGATGAAACCATTCAACAACGAGGGGACAGTGAACCCTGGAAACAGAAAGGACAACTCTGTTTTGAAATGCCCATCCTCCCATGTTCTCACCCCAGACCCAGAAACAGGTTTGCAGCTGCCTTTGAAAGACTATGCCCCTTAGCCATCCAATCCCACCTGCAGCAGCTAAGGATGCTCTCAAGACTCTACCACCATACTCTGCACTGCTAACCTCTACAAAGCCCAGAAGGCTGACGTACAAGGTGTACCTCAACTCACGTAACAGCCATGCTCCTAATGTTGTACGTGGACACTTTTATAATTCAGCTCAGATTCTGACTACTTGAGAAGCTGGCTACTTAAAGGAACCCAGAGGTGAATTCTTTTGTAAAGAATCCTTTTGTAATGCAATTAATTATCCCTTAATGTATCTGTTTTGTAAGTTTGGATTTTTGTATATCAGGTTTACCTTAAGCTTCTCTCCTGAGGCATTCTGAGCAGTGGTGATAACATGCCAGACCACCCTGCCCATCCACAAAGTAGATAACAAGGGCATGGCTTCTCAAATATCTCCTGATGAACTATGTGGCCAAAACTGCAGCCAGGATGCAGCCAGGAGCTGCAGGGGCTGGAAGCAGGCTTACTGTTGCCAGCATTGCTTGAATTGCCTCCATGTTCTGGACAAAGAAAAACAAAGAATAGTTGCTTGTGGTGAAATGAAGCAGTCTTCATGTTAAGTAGCAATGATTATTTTTATCAGTAGTAATTGAACAGTGTTTTGCAATTTGTGAAAGTGTGTTGTATTTTGTAAAAAGATTTCGTGAAATGGTGGGTCCTCTGAAATCCTTCCTTACTTGTTCTGCTCCACCTCTATTCTCTCAGCTCCCAGAAACACAAAGATCAGAAGTTTTCAGGTGGAGGGTAGTTTTCTGGTGAAGAATAGAGGCAGGGGATTCTAACTTGCCTCCTACTGTGGGTAGTTTCATGAGGTCAGATCTATTTTTTTCAAGGTCTGATGTTGTGAAGCCAGGAACATGACAGGCCCACTGTCACACACCCCCTGTTTACAAGGGGGAATTCCTGGCCCAGGAAGCATATATGAATAGGACTGGGTGAGTTGGGACAGACGGCGTTGCTGGTTCAGGTAAATAATGAAAACAAGGGCTCTAGAGTTTGGACGCCCAAGATGGAGGAGCAGGAGGATGCCTTCAACAACTGAAGACATGTTGGAAGAAATTTCTGGGCCAGACAAGTGAGGCAGCCAGGGACAGTCGGGTGAAGTCTGGGTGCGACTCTCCATTATCCACGGATCTTTTTGCACAAACCTTATTTGGGAGTTGCTGCTTCCATGCCCACCAGATAAGTGGGAAGTGGAGCAGCTGCCAAGCAGGACAGAGTGATGCCATCTGGGCAACAGACTTCTCAGTGCTGATGCTGGGTCTGTTAGAGCCTTGTGGCTAGTGAGCCCTTCCTTGGTATGGATAAAGACTGAAGGGGGAAGAAATGACAGCCTCTCTTCCTCCCTACTCATATTTTTCATAGGCAGACCAGAAAATTCACCCATCCTCAGAAGGGACTGCTTTCTAGTCATCAAAACCACTTCACTCTGCAGCATTTAGCTATTCTTCACCCCCCCCATGTCCATCTAATCCAGGATGACCCTATTCTTTTAGTTCCTGTTTTCTGAAAATAACATACCTATAAGTATTTTCTTAAAGTTTGTAAAGAGTGTTTGCATTGTGTCTTCACTTTGATGTGTGTGCAATCGCTCCACTCCAGGAAGGACTGAAATGCTGTCTTGTGAGCATGAAGTGAATTGGCTGTTTTGCTCCAGCCACTTTTCTTGTACAATCATGTGGATGGACTAGATGTCCTCAGACTTTTCCATCTTCAGTTTCTATGACTGTGGAATAAATGTTCAGATAGAAACTTCACTTCCAGATGTACTGCCGGCATTGTCTCTGGGGACTCAGATGTTGATGTGGCACCAGCCCCTTTCCTAACAGGAGACCCAGTGATGCTGTGACTCCTGCCTGTCTCTGGTGTAGTTCCAAGTGGCACAAAACATGCTGCACAAACTCAGAGCCCTGGTACCATGAAGTTAAACCGAAACAGCTTTGTCTGAGAGTCACATCCTAAAGAAAGCCACCATACTAAGAGAGCTCTGAAAAACTGCCTGACCACTCTCATTTACTAATTCAACAAACATTTGCTAAACAACTTATATTTATGTGCCAAGTGCTGGAGACACAATTGTAAGATGGACATGGTCTCTAACCTCAAAGACCTTCTCATTTGCCCTTTTCACAACCTGTAAATTGACATAACAGTTGACATTTATTGAGCACCTATTTAGAAACTGTGATCTCACTTAATCTTCACTAAAACCTCAAGAGATTGGTATTCTAGAGTAGGTAAACTAGACTTCTAGTCTATAAGTGGAAAGACGAAGAGGGAATTATATGAGTTGCCACAGCTAAAAAAGTAGGACGAGATTCATATGCAGGCAGAGCAGTTCTAGGGCAATCATACTATAGTGTCAGAATACTGACTATCACCTGCAACTTCCTTGTCTTCTAACACCCCTCCCCCAGTCTTTCAGCCATACAGCTACCTGCCCATGCGTCAGCCTGGCTCCCAGCTCCACAGAAAGTTCCTGTGGTAATGGCACCTGCTATGGTCCAGTGAACTCAACACAATAGCCCTTGAGTCTCACAGAAATACTATTTCAGGGATTTCTTTTTATTTTTCTAGTCCAACCAAAAACTGGTGCAAATTCAGTTCCAGATCACTCAGCAATCTTGCAGTTTCAGGTATTTTGCAATTTGCTGCTGGCAAACTTGCCATCATGTGTCTGCTAACTGGGTAGATGCATTCTGCACACACTATCTTTTATGTTTTAATCACTAAGTCATGTCCAACTCTTTGCAATCCCATGGACTGTAGCCTGCCAGGTTCCTGTCCATGAGATTTCTCAGACAAGAATACTGGAGTGGGTTGCCATTTCCTTCTCCGGGTATCCTCCCAACCCAGGGATCGAACCTGGGTCTCCTGCATTACAGGTGGATTTTTTTTTTTACCAACTGAGCTACATAAACCAAATCTTATAAAAAATATAGACCTACTATAACCTAGTTCAACCAACTTACCCAAGTGTTTCATATCATTCATTCATTCATTCATTTTTTGGATGCTTGTTCTGAGCCAGACACTGGGCTGGCTGTTGGAGACAGAAAGATAGAAAGTAGATTCAGATGCCAAGGAGCTCAGTCTGGTGGGGAGACACAACTGGGAAAACAACATGGTGTGTACTGATAAATAAATAGGTATTGGGGAACTTCCCTGGTGGTTCAGTGATTAGGGCTCTGTGCTCTCTCTGCTGATGGCCCAGGTCCAATCCCTCATCAGGGAACCAAGATCCCACAAGTTGACCATCATGGCCAAAAGAGTGAAATGCACATTAGGTACTACGGGAACAAAGAAAACACCTTTCCATATGTGTCTACATGTCATGTGTGCAGTGGAAAAATTGAGAGTTATAGTCATCCCAGGTTAAAAAACAAAAACAGCATGTGCGGTTGTGGAGCTGGGAAACTATGACAATCAAGGTATTTAAGAACATCAAATAGTTAAATATGACAGAAACATAAAGCACAACGTAGGTGGCAAGCTACAGGCCCAGAAAGAGAAAAGCAGAGGCAAGATCACTGTGCTAAGTTGAATTTGTTTTATAGATGAAGCAATCTGAAGTAGGGAGACCTAAAGTAACTTGCTAAGCAGCAGGTTCATACTCACCCAGGTCATATTAGGTATAGTGCCTAGAATCACAATAAGCACTCCACAAGTGCATAAATGGGTTAGGTGAGTGAGGAGAAATCTAAGATCCTTCCGGTTCAAATCTACTCCAGAACAAAATGCTATGGGAACTCACTGAACCAGTGAATAGGGTGTGGCAAAGAGACCCTATTCAAATTCCAACTATCAAGGATAAATACACTGGCTTTATATGTCTTCAGAACGACTTCAAAAAGACACAGAAAGTATTTTCACTTATTATCTCCTTGATCACAAACACTCTAGTAGTACAGGTTTCCACTTAGGGTGAAAGAAAAAGTGGACGGAAGTCTGATTGTCACATTTATATTCTGCTACTCAACTGAGTAGCAGAATGGGACCTGTTTCCTCATCTCTAAACTAAGAACATGGTTTGAGGTCCCCTTTCAGCTCCCATACCCTAGCTTTCATATCATTACAAGCCATAGATTTCAGCATTCTGGAGCCCTCAGAGCAAATCACTGTTACATGAATATGAATATGCTATGGTTCCAATTTTGTCTAAAATTTCCCTCAAAAAGGGCTAATCTACAGTAAGAGCAGCCCTTGCTATCATGGGTTGCCTCCAACAGAGGTATCAGTTTCAGAATTCACTATAATTCCTTTTGTTATTACCACAAATGAAATTTAAAATGCAGCCATGTGTTTTAGGGTAATTCAGACTTGAAGTATTGCTTCAATATATGAGGAAAGGTTGTTTCTATTAAGCGGATGGAAAAAGGGAATGTTTGAATCCACTCATTAGGCCAATAAAACAGACTTCTGGAGATTTGTTATCAGAAACATGGAGCTGAATTAACTTAATCATGCAAATCTTTACTGTGTGTTATGTGGCAGGTCCTCTGCTGGATATTGGGAATGATTATTAAAACACTGTCCTTTCCATGTCCTAACTCTAGTAACTGTGAAATATGTTATACATAAGACATTAATACCTAATGTTAGAAGTAGACCAAACTTGGGCAGAAATCCCCAGAAATTAAAGCTTAATGCTTTCTTGTGGTGAAACAACTAGAGATCTACAAAAATTTAAGTGATTTCCATGCCAGAGGTTTCCTACCATATAAACCCAGTCAAACATATACACAACCTACCAGTTTTCTGCATACTCTCAGTGTAAATGTCTTATGTCAGGGAGAGTGCCTTTGTGATAAGAACTAGTCTGAACTTTTCGACAGAGCCATCCATACTTGAGTTATCAATTAACAGTCCTCAGGGAAAATCTTAAGGGTGAGTATTCAGACATTCCACATCACCAATGACTATAGCAATAGACAAGAGCAGCAGATAGCTTCCTTCCATCATCTCCATCCCAGTAGGTCTAGAAGAAGATGGTGTCACTTGTGGATTGTCTGGAATCTTTCCATGAATACCCGTGGTATCAAATCAGACTCATCACTCGAGTGGCATGCAAAGATGCCTGTGGACCTGGCCAGACAATACAAATAAACTAAGGAATCCCAGTGGAAATTCATGTAAGAATGCAACCGTTAGCAGAAACAGCCAAACACTTTTGAAAAAGATCCTCAGAGGAGGTAAGAAGGTAGGACCCTCCCAAGACTTGCAGTCATATGCCCTAGAGCAGATCAACCCTGATTTTGGTCCAAATTGCCAAGACAATTTCCAAGGTTGAAAAACTAAAGGAAAAAAGAATAAAAGATCATCTCTAGAAGACCTGAAATGTGTTTTGTTTTGTTTTAAAGAGGGTCGCTAAAACTTATGCTATAATCTTTGATATTAACATTCATAGTCATGACATTAAAAACTCACAGATATAGAGCAGTGATTCTTAGCCTTTTTGGGATTTGTTAAGTTTCAAAATTCCTTTAAGAAATTATGATCCTTTAAGGAGCTGAAAAAGCTGTGAAAAATGCAGACACAACATAAACAGAATTTGGTATACAATTTGTGGGTATTTCTGAAGCCTACTCAATGACCTCTTTCCCAATGAGAAGCCAGAATGCCCCAAATCACCAGTTTTGGATCATTATCTGAAAATGACATTAAGAGCTCCTCCTGTGTTGCCTGAACATCAAGCTAGTTGGGACTAGGGGCTTCCTGCTCTTTCCAGCTAGAGGAACTTCCCCTAAATCCAGCTTCCCATGAAACTATCAGTTTCTTCCACAACATTCCACAGGCTCTGTGGTCCCCTGATGCTGGGCAGCTGGCTTTCCTAGCTAAGAGTTATAAACAGTTAATATCCAACCCCAAACTGCTAGCTGCCCAAGTCAGTCATCTTGCTCTCCCTCCAACAAACTTATGCTCCCACTTGCTCTATAAGAGAACAGCAAGGGGAAAGTGCCCTATTAATGAATCCAAATGCACCATGTATCCATGAGCCAGGCTGGACCTCCTTCGTGTGTTGGGAGGGGGCTGGGGAGATTGAGGGGCCCATGACCTCTTTGACGATGCTGTAAAATTCCTCAGGCTCATTTCTTAACCCATTCCACATGAGTCTGGAACTAATCGCAAGTCCTGCTGCTTACAGGTAGTGACGACAAAAGGACATGGAATTTGCCCTTATTCATCTCCTAGGACATGTGGTGACCGAGAAGGGATCCGTTTTACACAACCCCTTACCAGAGACATAAAAAAAACCTCTGGTTTGCTGATTGCCATAAAACTTATCATTCAAGAACTCTCAAACTAAAGTGCCAGGCAGCCTGATACCTTCCGGAAAACAAATCATAATCTCCTATTCCCATAACAAACTATGGAAGAGAACTAAATAGTCAAATAAACCATCTTTTAGGCATAACCCTTCCCCAGAACAATCCCAATAAAACAACAGGGAGAAAAGTACTTCAATTAATCAGAGAACTAAATAGTTTAAACACAGCTAGTCTTTTAATCTCAGTTGATTATTTCTGTTCTAAAGAATTTAATTCTAAAACAGCAGGTAAAAAATCAACTAATAATGACAAATATAAAAATTTCAAAGGAAAACATGAACACAAAAGCAAACCGAATCCTGCTTTAACTGAAGCTTGTGCAGGAGTATAAAGTCTTACGGAAATATTACATAGACTCTTTTGAAAACAGGAGTCACAACCACCCCTGTGGAGAGGCAAATGAGAGTAATTCATAGCTCACCAAGGCCTCTCTGCATCAAGTTCCCAGAATACCCACTGGATCTCTTCACCATCTCAGTCCACTCCCATCTTGATTTCATTATAAGATGAAAGGGGGCTACAGTATTTGAAATCATTCTGGCCTCAAGAAATTTAAAGACATTGATGAGTAGAACATTCAAAACTTAAATAACTGTAACAAGGAAGCCAGCTGACCTTAACAAATTACTCAGCCAGTGAACAGGAGATGAGCTGACTCATCCTGGACATAAATTTCATTAAGGCTTCAAACAGGAATAAGGAGCATGACGATACCATTTTCTAATCTAAGTTTACAAGACGTTTACTGTCCAGATCGAGCACTGCTCAGACCTGCAGATAGCTTATTTCTAAAAGATCACCGCCCACTGCAAGCAGCCACACGTCTCCACTCTTCCTTGTTTCTTTCTCAGCGTCAAAAATACCAATTTCACTTCTTCAGGAGGAATGGACAACCCAAGGTTACACAGGGAGCCTGAAGAAGAGGTTGAAAAGTCTAAAAATAGGAAATAAAGCGGGTGGGGAAGACAAAAGTTGTTTGTTTCTAATTCATTCTAAAACCCAAGACTGGCATTACCAATCCTTTCCCCTGGCCGAAGTCATCAAAGTATTAGCGAGGAGAACCTGGACACAGTCTGTGAAGGAAAGGGAGTTGACAGAAGCACTGCCCTGTGGATGACAGTCAAGGAGAGGGGAGGTAGCAGCTCGGTGGTTAATGACTAAGTGCCTGCGGAGCCTGCCCCTCTTTTTCTCCTGGCTTGGATCAACCTATGTAGATGCGATGGAAATCGTTGGCACCAAAGGCAGCGTTACACTTGGGACATTTGCGCTGGCGGGTATCATAGCGGGTCTTCACACACTCAAAGCAGAAAACATGAAAACACTTGGTAAGTACAGCATCCTTTTTACGCATGTTGCAACATGGACAGGTCAGGCGTGCCTAGAAAAAAAAGGAATCAGAGTCAGAGCAACCAGAAAGGTTTATGATCCAAATGGCGCATGTAAAAGCAAACAGGAAGAAAATCCACTGAGCACTAAGATAGTAATAGAACCACCCCATCCCACTACCAGGATAAACCGTTCTCTGGCTATTTTCATGTAAAGAAGGTCAGTATTCATTCTTCTAATTTGTTAGTAGGCCTTCACAAACACACACACACACACTCAAATCAATGAAGCAGTTTTTCTAACCTTGTAGTCCTTAATCTCCTCCATCAGAATCTCATCACATTTGGGTACATTGTCTGGTTTCTTCGTGGTCTCCAGCTTCCTTCGAAGTCTAGAGATGTCCTCCTGTGATGGGAGAGCATAACTGTTACTCCCTCAGACCTGCGATTTGTGAGAATAATTAAAGGCTCCAACTTGAACTTCTGCTGTAGAAAGGACTTTCTGTTCTTTCATGTCTAATTATCTTCTAAGAATGTAGAGAATTACAAATGACAAGCTATTTTCTTCCGTTTCGGAGCAAGCAACCATAATCATAGCACCAAATTTCAGTTGTATCTAAGTGTATTCAATTCAGTTCTGTGAAAATCCAGTCAAAGAGTTTAGAGTGATTAAATTTTTTTAAAAAGGAAAATGATGAAAACTTGATAGGTCACTTTACTTGAAGGCAATTAATTTTAAGCAGAAGATAGACTGGATTGAAATTTACAGATTTACAGCTAAGGCATCCTAAGAAACAACAGACATGTAAAAATCAGAAAAATTATAGAACTTTAAAATACTCAATTTTTTTACTGATAATTCTTTATGATTTCACTAACTCATTCATTTAAGTAAATAAGTACTGATTCCACACCCATTACATGGTAGGCACCATGATACGCTTTAGGGATAATTTTCAGTGAAGAAAACAGACTCTGTCTTGTCACTCAAGGAGTTAAGTAGGAAATTACATACAACAGATCAGTGACTCTTAAAACAAGTCACTTCAGAGTCCAGAAAACCCCTAAAAGGCAAAAGGGAAGAAAAAACAACTGACCTGGGCCCGTTTGAAATTGAACATATCTTTTTCTTTGGTGACACTGTTCTCTACAATCTCATCCTGAAAATCATGTAGCTTCTTCTGAGCCATCTCCAACTGTGCTTTGAGGTCATCTGCAAGCTGGGCTGCCTCCATTGCCTATGAGGGATGTATAAGTAACATCCTCTTATTAGAGTGAGAAAATATGAACTCAAGCCCAAGGAATAAAGTGAAGCTGCAGTCTCACCAGTGGCACACTTGTTTGTTTGTCTGAAGACTAACCATCGCATTAGACCACAGAGTAACCCATCGTACCTTGCGTTTGTTCATCTCCAAGGCCTGGGTCCTAAGACCCAGCTCCTTCTCCCCTGTGCCAATGTTGCTCTGCAACAGGTGCTCCTTCTCTTCCAGCTTCCTCACTACTTGTAACTGGGCATCAACCTCAGAAAAAGAAAGGAACATATTAACACACACAGGAAAGGGGAAAAAAAAAAAACTGACCAAGCTCTGTTAATCCACAGGTCCATAAAAGAAACTCTTTAGAAATCTCGAGCTAATACTAATTCTATCCATGAACTCTTTGAATTGCATGCAAGACTATGGCAATTTCTCATCCTAACATTCAGAGGTAATCACATAGCCACTCTTACCATTTTTCATGCAGCTGTCCAGAAGTTTTTAAGATACACAGCACACGCACAAAAGACATACACATTTTTAACACAAAATGGATAAACAAATGAATCCTTTAGTAATATATTTTAGACAATTTTCTATATTGGCAGATTCAGATTTGTTTAAATAGCTCACTGTACTCCTCTATATGAATGTATAATTTATTTACCGATACCCTTATCATATACATTAGTTTTTAGGGTTTTTTTTTCCTACTATATAAAAAGTGCCACAATAATCATACTTTTACATGTATTTTCACACAAAAAATGCCCTATTTCAACAGGATTCTGGAAAGCTTTATTCATTCTAGTTACCTGAGTCTTCAGAGTCAAAACCTGGTCTGCCAGCTCCTCCTTCTCTTCTTTCAGCAGCTTATGAATCTGATTGGACTTGATACGCTCTGACATGAGCTTGAAGTTTGCATCATCCTTTTCCCTCAGCTGCTGCATCAAACGGATATTTTGCTCCTGCATATCTTCAAAGGCCTGGCCTGTGACGTCCATCTCAGAGAGGAGAGCTTCTTCTTCCTAAAATAAGAAAGAGGAAGCTTCATTTTAATAAAATCGTCTAACTCCAAAGACGTGCACACAGGAAATTAAACATGCTGACTATTAATCTGGAAATAATCAAGTGACAGGGAGAGACAGTTTTTAAGAAGCTTAGTTCTTGGTCACTAGGTTAGCCCTAGGAATACAGACCAACCTAGACAGCATACTAAAAGCAGAGACATTACTTTGTCAACAAAGGTCCGTCTAGTCAAGGCTCTGGTTTTTCCAGTAGTCATGTATGGATGGTCAGAGTTGGACTATAAAGAAGCTGAGCGCAAAAGAATTGATGCTTTTAAACTGTGGTGTTGGAGAAGACTCTTGAGAGTCTCTTGGACTGCAAGGAGATCCAACCAGTCCATCCTAAAGGAGATCAGTCTTAGTTGTGCACTGGAAGGACTAATGCTGAAGCTGAAACTCCAATATTTTGGCCACCTGATGTGAAAAGCTGACTCATTTGAAATGACCCTGATGCTGAGAAAGATTGAGGGCAGGAGGAGAAGGGGACGACAGAGGGTAAGATGGTTGGATGGCATGACCAACTCAATGGACATGAGTTTGGGTAAACTCCAGGAGTTGGTGATGGACAGGGGAGGCCTGGCGTGCTACAGTTCATGAGGTCACAAAGAATCGGACGCAACTGAGCAACTGAACTGAACTGAGGAATACAGAAGAAGCCTTGTTATCTGAAACCACTGGCACTTGATTATTAGCCTGATACTCACTAGTTCACCTGTATTTGAAGTGAGCTGAGGCAGACAAAAATTATACAAACTGTTATCTAGCAAACTGATCAGGAGTTGGGTAAGAAAATTTCCAGCATACAATCTCGTATTTTCTCATACTTTTCCACAATTATAATACTAACGCAATCTACAAACTTTCCAACATACTAAAAACATCTAAGTTTCATAACAATCTGATAGGGCAGAACAGTATACAAAAACAGTTTTAGTCCACATTTATCTTACTATAAATTATGAGCATCTTTTCAAACATTTATGAGCCATTTATTTTTCTGTGAATTATTCACATCTTTGTTGTTGTTGTTGTTTAGTTGCTAAGTTGTGTCTGACTATAAGCTTCAGGCTCCTCTGTCCACAGGATTTCCCAGGCAAGAATACTGGAGTAGGTGGCCATTTCCTTCTGCAGGGAATCTTCCCAACCCAGGGATCAACCCCACATCTCCTGCATACCAGGCAGGTTCTTTACTGCTGAGCCACCAGGGAAGCCCCATTCATATCCTGTGCCTATTCTATTGGGTTTTGCGATTTCTTCCCTATCATTTTTGGGGAAATTTTTTGTATATTAAAAAGATAAGCCTTTTTGTGAAGAGTTAGAAATATTTTTCCTGTTTGTCATTTATCCTTTGGCTTTGCCGCCACACAGACGTTTTCTGTGATTTTTTCTATAAGTCAAAATTATCACTCTTTTATTTTTTAAGTTTTTATTAATAGTTAAAAAGCTCTTCTCCACTTCAAATTAAAAAAAAAAAAACTTTTCTGTTTTCTTCTGGCTCTTTTATAGATTTCTTTAGCACTATATATAACATATATATATGTTTATATATATATATACATTTATATCACATACATATATGTTCCATTTGGGAGTTAACCTAGAATACGTAGTGTTCAAATATATGTCACTGTCTTTCCAATATTATTATGTTTTTGCCCTACCACATTTAATTATCTTCCTTTATTCTGTTGAGTTAAAACTTTTTTTCCACACATATTAAACACCTATGTGTACTTCAGTCTATTTATGCAGATATATGATTTTTCTAACTATTTTTGGTAAGTTAGTAAATTCATTGGGACTTAAAATTAAAAATATACGTTCCTTTGAGAAGGGGACTAGTCTCTACAGTGCTGTGTCTCAGAAACTACCACAGTTAACATATGAATTATTTATTTGTAAACTATTTGAGGAACATGTATTTCTTAGTTTCACATAACCATACTGTGTATAAAATTTTATATATTCATTACATCCCCTGATTCCAGATCAGCAAAAAAGGACAGATTCCTCAATAAACAGTTTCTGAACAACTGGCTATCCATAGGATAAGAGTAAATTTCCTTCTTTTCAAATACACCAAACAAAGTAACTGAATGATGAGAGACTTCAATGTAAAAACAAACAAGAAAATACATAAGAGGAAAACAATATTAACCAAAAAAAAAACAACAAACAAACAAACCTGGAATGACAGGATAAATTTCACTGTCAATTACTTACTTAAAAAGCAAAACTCACTTTAAAAAGCTCATTAAATAAAGAAAGAACACCCACCTGCTTGGCCATGGCCAGCTTCTTCTGGAGGTATTCTATCTGCTCCTCTACTGCCCGGATCTTCCTTAAGGCATCTTCATCAGCCATTTTCTTATTCTCTTTTTTCTCCTTATCCTCCAGATCCTTGAGTCTTTGTCTTAAATCTTCCAACTATAGGAGGAAAAGAATCACACAAAAAGAAAAACAAAAAAGCTGTCACACAATTTCAAAAATCAATTAAAACGGTGCACAGATAGAGGGCCCATAAACACCAAAAGAACCTTCACAGAACTGTGAAAGGAGGCAAATGATACATCAGTGCACTACATCACAGCCCTGCTTTATTACCACTCCATTCCAATATCACACCCTTCTATAAGCAGCATTCTGGAGAACTGCAGATGTACTTTCCTTTAAAATAGTAATCTCACCCTTTTTTTCTAGGCTCCCAAATTTTAAAAACATAAGGCATTCTTTCTAAAAGTAATCAGAAGAAGAAAGTCAGTATTACCATGATTTATATGGCAAATAGGGGAGCAAAAAGTTTGAAAAGGCTACTCCTATTCCCCATAATTGTCTGATGGAAAATCTGGAAATCTCTGTTTTAGATGGTCTTCAAAAGGGAAGAAAATGCTGCAAAGTTTTAACCACTAACTTTAAAGATAAAGAAACTACAACCTTCAGAAGTGTAAAGGGAATCCCACAAATGAAGATTTCGATCAGAATGACAGTTAACGGCAGACCAGTTTACCTCTGCCTTAGACTTCTTCTCTGCTGCCATCAGCTGAACCTTGTCTCTCTGCTCCTTTGGGGCAGAGCGGTACATATCCAGCAACAGTTTCATCTCCTTTTGGCTCTCCTGTGCTTTCCTAGGATGAGGTGGTGGAGAGGAATGGTATAATGAGAAAACAAAGGGCATCAGATCAAGGGAATTTTGAATTGAGCTAATTATCTTAAACAGTTCTATTTTACACTTTATACAACATATCTAAAAGATAAAACTTTTGAAAAGACTATGAGAGACTTCTGGACACACTCAGAAAGTATAGAAAAGTTGTATAAAGGAATCATTTCTCTCTTCAGACTGAATTCACCACCATAAAGTTGTAAGATAGATAAGCACTTGTGGCACTTCTTAAACAGGCAAAGTTCTGGGGACCCACTCTTAGAAACAGATTCTGCAGTCTGGGATGGGGTCCAAGAATGTACTTTAAGTAAATCACTCAGATGATTCTGACACCACACTTGAGAAAAACAACAAAAACAACAACTCTGCCTCAAAGACAGCAAGAAGAAAAAAAGAAAAAAGGAGAAAATTCAGTTTAAAATATAACACTAATCCTAGATTTGATAGTTGAGGGATTAATCATCAGTTAAAGACTAAAACTTTATCTTACTAAACTTTCAAACCTCTTAACAATCCTTTTTGAACTTTTGAGGACAGCAGTCCTTCCAATCCAAACATCAATAAAGACTCAGCTATGACCAGTGTGGAGCAAGAAGGAAACAGTTCTACCAGCAAAGTTCCTGGCTGCGCAGGAGGAAGCGGGGGGTGATACATGAGGTTATGGCAGTGCTTCTTGACTCAAAGGTCTGTCTTACTGTTTCAGTGACTGCAGCAGTAAACTTCCTAGAAATCTCTTTAAATGATCTGATACATACACAAATTACTTCACCGTCAGGCAAAGGGCTCAATACTGTTCAAGTTATAGCCATACATATTCCACCTATTATAATTTAAATTATAATGAATGCCAACAATTTGCCCAAATCTAGTAAACAGCAGTAGTTAATGTCCAACAATTCTCATGAGTGTTATCTCAATCATGACATTCTTTTCCTTAATTTGATTCATGAGGAACAACAGGGTTTACTGAGACCTGATCACTGAACCAGACTATACAACAGCCATGCAGGCCGTTGAAGTTGTACACTTGATCAAGAACTGAGATCACATTAACTGTACACTTGGTTACAATGAAAATGTTACAATTATTGAATAAGCCATGCCATCATTCAAGTACAACGTCCTAACCTTCACTTTAGAGTCAGAAACAGTTACTCTAAAAACATTGCTCTTACTTGAGTTCAATCTTCAACTGTTTGATAATTTCCGCTTCCTTTTTCCTTCCATCATCATGTTTCCCTTTCTCTTTATCCTTAGCAGACTCTCTCTCTTTTTCTGACTCTTTTAGTTTCTGCTTCTCTCGTTCTCGTTCCTTCTCCTTCTCCCGCTCTCTTTCTCGCTCCCGCTCTTTCTCCCTCCTTTCTCGTTCTCGCTCTTCCTCATCGCGTTTGGACTTAATTTCGTTGGCCTCCTCCTGGGATGGCTTCGATGCAGCAGGCTGGGCGGCCAAGTCCTCAGGATCCTGCTTTAGCTCTGCAGGCTCATCCTTAGGGTCCTCAGTACTGGACTGAGACTGCAGGAGGGCGCCGCCACTGCGCAGCCGAGTCTGGGAGGCAGAGGAAGGAAAGCAGCACACACTTATGGTGACCACGCTGTTCTCCTCACCCCAAGACGGCTCTGCAGACTTAGCTGTAAAGAATACTTATCCTGCTCCTCCTGATTATTACCTTGTTCAGGTCAGACTGGGCTTCTCTCAGTTTCCGCTTATACCTTAGGACCTCCCCTTTCAGCTGGTGGTTGTGATTCTGGAGGCTACTGATGAGGTGGCGCATCTCCCGGTTGATGGGGCCTTAAATACAGCAACAGCAAAGTTAGGAAGAACTGTGACAAGGGCAAAGGCACGAGGAAAGAAAGTGCAGAACACATGAGGGGCTTCCAAGAAACAGGAAGAATTGTCAAAAGGAATATTCCTTCCCGGAAGATGGAAACAAAGCTGACCAACTTGAGTTAAAACACAAGCACCCAGTCTGAACACCAAAATGAATGACAGAATTCAAGCTCTTTAGTAGGACTCCTGAGCTCCGGTTAGTACTAAAACTCCTGGTGACCATGCTGTCTTTCAAGGCAGCCACGTGCAGCAAAGCCACAGGCTGGAGCCCGAGTAGCGGTACCTGCTTGTTCATTAGCAGCAAGGGTCTGCTCGAATTCTATCCTCAGCATCTCATACTCCTTGCGGACTTGGGCCAGTGTATCTTCCAGCTGAATCACTTCCGTCCTCAGCTTCTTATGAAGACTAACCTCATCTCGCTACACACAGAAAAAGGAACCAAACAGTCTTATCAAAATGAGGCAATGTCACCATGTTCTAGGACTACCTTTCCTAAATTTGACCTGTAAGGGTCTAAGAAGAAAAAAAGAAAATTTCAAGAAAAGAGGGATTCATTCCAATTTAATCAATACATTCAGTCAACACTTAGTGAGTACCAGAGAGCTGTACAATACTGACTTGAGAACTGGCAGGAGACTCAAGAAATACAGGAAATGGCTCCTAACTCTGAGAGTGTTACAATTGAGTTGGAGAACTAAAGAATTAAACAGTATATCAATAGTCAAGTAAGATATATTAAATTCATTTGGCAGACAAATAGTAAATGACCAACTACCAGAAACAGAAACTTAAAGGCTAGGGAAAATGCAGAATTGAACACATAAATCAAAGTTTCTGCCTTAAAGAAAAATTATTTACACAGCCATGCAGTTTCTATACACCGTTCTCCCCCACGCACATAAGACTTCAGCCACACTAAACGATCTTTTTAAAACCTTTCTCCTTTTTCTGTCTACCGGTAAGCTTGTATTTACCCTTAAGATTCACACTCACTTTGGCAAGTGGAATCAGGGCAGGTCCACAGTCTAATCAGATGCTTGGTCTCCTTTATCACTGCTGTTACTCCTTTATCACTCCTTTATCACTCCTGTTTTGGACACGCTCTATTGCACCACACTGCATTCTACTGGATACTACTCTCCCCACGGGACTGTATGATCCTTGACGGCAGGATAGCCACCATCTACCAGGGTAAAGACCTACAGCCACTCTATAAATGTTTGCTGAATAAATAAAAAATTAACTGAGCAAAAAAATGAGTAAAATTTTAAAATTTATGAGGGGGAAAATTTATACACAGAAGGAGAAGCTAGGCCGTTACCTCAATGAGTTCAACCTGACGTTGGTGGGTTCCCCTGGTGCCATGAAGCAGGGTCCGGGCCTCATCCAAGTGTGCTTTCAACTGTAGACTCTCATTGTACAGCACGGAAAACTGTGACTGCATGCAGCGATATTCTGGAGTCTCCTTGACCACTTCCTCCACTGCACTCCGTAATTCCACCTTAGGAGTCCCCGAAGAAAAGAAAAGTCAGAAGCAGAACCTAGGATGCTAGCCAGGAAACAAAAATCTTAAACTCTCTGATGTCCTGTGCATCTGAAGCAAGTACATCTACCTATTCCTCTGGTTACATAGAATCTACCCCAAATTAATTTAGATCCTCCAAGAGGTAGTACCTGGTGCCTGCATTCTTCTACCTGAGGACTGTTTTAATTGATACATGGTGTACACTATGTGTCCAAGGACACTAGAAGAGATCTGTGAAATCAGTCAGATCTAGGGACAGAGAAGAGCACTATGAAATTTGTCAAGATATTTGTTTTAAGAAGATAGTTGAGGACATTGGTCTCTAATCTGTTCTCTTTGTAGATAGTCACAGAGAAAAATACTTTTGATATTGTATCAAAAATACTTATGCTTCTCCTAAGCAACTGTTAAATTATTATAACACTTCAACAGATTCAACTCAGGCTATTTGTGTCTGTTTTTTATTTTTTCAGTTCAAACACCTTTATGCATATATCTACTTAGAAACGTATCAAATTATAACAGACAAGTGGTTGTGACTGAAAGAGTGGTGGGAAGACTTTAGGAATCCATTTCCTTCCACCCAAGAACCATGGGAGAAAATTCTAATGGGCAGGTGTGAGGATCAACTGACCCTCTGATCCTGTGGTCAGAATCACTGACCACAATTCCTTCTCTGTTTTGGCAGTTAGAAACTGCAGGGCTGAATCCTGTGGTACAATCTGGCAGAACTGACATGAGAGTGGCCTGAAGCAAGTACATATAAGCTTCCTCCATATGTCTTGTATACAGCCCATTTAAAAATCCATTTTGGATCATCACCCTAGTTTACCCTACTCCTCATTTTTCTCCAAGATCCTACATTAGAGCACTTTAATTTAGTCAATGTACCTTTGAAGGCTGCTTTAAATCCTTTTCAGAACAAGGCAGGGTATAAATATTAAGTAACTATATAACTGAATAGATAGATACAGCAATAAAACTTCTATTTTTCTCTTCTCTTATAAATTATGATGCTTTATGTTACACTTCATAAATGTGAGGTTATCAGCAAGAAGTTTTATTTTACTGCCCCTCACAGCTGTGTCTCCTACCTTCAGTTTTTCATTTTGCGAAGTGACCTCCTCGAAGTCTTGCCGAAGTTTCTCCAGCTCACAGTGACGGTTCTGAGCCAATTCTTTGTTCTCCTCAAGCTCCGCATTCATTTCCTCAAACTGGAGAAAAGGAGGAAATAGCAAAATGAGACTAAAGAAAAGGAATTTCTAAATCATTCCCATTCATATGCTCCCATCTCCACTGATCCACTCTTCTAGAAAACACCCACAGTTACTTGTGAACTTGTGAACACAAATAAATACCTACCTAACAACATCTGCTGCCGTTGTTGCTGAGATGCTAAGCAGTGTCTGACTTTTTCAACCCCTTTGGACTATAGTATAGCTTGCTAGGTTCCTCTGTCCAAGGGATTTCCCAAGCAAGAATACAGGAGTGGGTTGCCACTTCCTTCTCCAGGGAATCTTCCCTACCCGGGGATCAAACCCACATCTCCTGCATTGCAGGCGGAGTCCTCACCACTGAGACAGCAGGAAAGCCTAAGGCAATACCTGACACCAGGTCAAAAATCACATTCTGAGGGCGTTACAGATTTTACCTTCCGGGCGTTGATGGTGATTGTGCCACCATAGAGACTGCTCCCTGCACCATACACTTTATAACCTTTTGAATTTACCTATGGAGAAGACAAAGATCCTTTAGTGAGAGACCCTAGAATTTTAGTCTGATAACCAACGTACTTTCAAAGGAGCCTGTTTGTCCTCAAGTACTACTAATATTATCCAAGCCCATCCCTTCTGAGTAGACTCCTTAAAATGATTCCAGTCTTCAAACTACGAATAAAACAGCACTTGCCCGTTCTAAGACTTCTGCCAAGTGCCGGTTAAGTCGCTGTTCCCGCTTTCGAATTTTGTCAATATCCCACTGCAGGTCATCGATCATGGACTCCAGGACAGACACTCGTGACTCAGCTGTCTCCACTTTACTCTGCAACTTGGAAAACTACATCCCAAAGACAAGTGTTTAGAAAAATATACTGAAAATAAGGTCAAGTTAGAAAAGGAATGCCTTAAATCCCAAATCCCACAGAATTAACCATTTACTGTATCATT
Organism: Nanger dama; assembly: GCA_917880005.1. Lineage (NCBI taxonomy): Eukaryota > Metazoa > Chordata > Mammalia > Artiodactyla > Bovidae > Nanger > Nanger dama. The sequence continues at coordinate 17,631,940 of CAKJTW010000025.1, read as the reverse complement.
ATAGAAAACAGTTAAGTAAGAGATACTTCTCTTTCTTTCCAACATATGAGCATAAAACTGAAATACAGATTCTTTCAACAGTTCTGGATTAGTCACAACCAGGAAAACTGTAGAAGTCTCTAAGAACTCTCACAAGGAAAAGATTTAGTAATTTTTCTACCTCTGAGAAGCACCATTTCCCTACACAGACCACAAACCCATCAGAAAATATGTGTTAAGAGGTTAAAGAGAACATCCTTCATTTTACCAGAAAAATATTTTAGGAGATAAAAACCCAAAGATTTATTTAGAAAAGACAGTTATCTTTACCCTCAACCTTCCCTCCCCACATCCGCACAAATGATAATCCAAACAGAATGAAAGGAAAACTTCCATTCGCTTTTTCAAGCTGACCCCAGGGCAAACTAGAATTAGATGCTATAAAGATACAAAAATCTATGTTGTTCTCTGCTTATTTATGAGCTATACATAGCTAGTGTTGTTTAATACTCTCATCACCAAACTCACATCTTTCACATCAATCTATACATATCCTTGTGTTAGTTTTAAAATATGGCTCCAAAATTCTTTGATGGTCCTCCCAACAGCAGGTGAGGTCAATGCCCCCACTTGCTGAATCTGGGTCAACTTTGGTGACCAGGTGGAAACAATGCTACATAACTTCAAGAGGTCTGAAAGGCCATGCAGATTCTGCCTGGTATTCTTGAAACACTAATTCTCTTCCTCTCAGGAGAAGCCAATTGCCACATAAGAAGTCCAACTACCTTGAAAGCCATGATGGGGAGGTAACCCTCCAGTGGACAACTGAGGAGAGTTCTAAGCTGACAGGCTGTATCAACAGCCAGCTGTGAGAGCCACCGTGGACATCAGGTCAGCTGAGCAAAGCACTGTGCCTCTCCAGCTTAGTATTGCTAAGGTTTGGGAAAGGGCTTGTAAAGGAAGACCTTCTCATCTTGGCAGCACCTAGTTTATACCTTAAAACATGAAAGTTATACTATTTTTTTTTTTTTACTATAGTTCAATTTCTTTATAAGCACCACTATACTACAACCAAGACCTTTTAGAACTCAAACCCAAAAACATGACCTTTTCATTATAGGGGACTGGAATGCAAAAGTAGAAGTCAAGAAACATCTGGAGTAAGAGGCATTTTGGCCTTGGAATATGGAATCAGTTCAGTTCAGTTCAGTTGCTCAGTCGTGTCCAACTCTTTGTGACCCCATGAATCGCAGCATGCCAGGCCTCCGTGTTCATTACCATCTCTCGGAGTTCACTCAGACTCATGTCCATCGAGTAAGTGATGCCATCCAGCCACCTCATCCTCTGTTGTCCCCTTCTCCTCCTGCCCCCAATCCCTCCCAGCATCAGAGTCTTTTCCAATGAGTCAATTCTTCTGATGAGGTGGCCAAGGTACTAGAGTTTCAGCCTTAGCATCATTCGTCCCAAAGAAATCCCAGGGCTGATCTCCTTCAGAATGGACTGGTTGGATCTCCTTGCAGTCCAAGGGACTCTCAAGAGTCTTCTCCAACACCACAGTTCAAAAGCATCAATTCTTCAGCGCTCAGCCTTCTTCACAGTCTAACTCTCACATCCATACATGACCACTGGAAAAAACATACCCTTGACTAGATGGACCTTAGTCGGCAAAGTAATGTCTCTGCTTTTGAATATACTATCTAGGTTGGTCATAACTTTTCATCCAAGGAGTAAGCGTCTTCTAATTTCATGGCTGAAGTCATCATCTGCAGTGATTCTGGAGCCCCCCAAAATAAAGTCTGACACTGTTTCTACTGTTTCCCCATCTATTTCCCATGAAATGATGGGACCGGATGCCATGATCTTCGTTTTCTGAATGTTGAGCTTTAAGCCAACTTTTTCACTCTCCTCTTTCACTTTCATCAAGAGGCTTTTTAGCTCCTCTTCACTTTCTGCCATAAGGGTGGTGACATCTGCATATCTGAGGTTATTGATATTTCTCCCAGAATATGGAATGAAGGAAGGCAAAGACTAATAAGAGTTTTGCCAAGAAAATAGACTCGTCATAGCAAACACCCTCTTTCAACAACACAAGAGAAGACTCTACACATGGACATCACCAGATGGTCAACACCGAAATCAGATGGATTATATTCTTTGCAGCCAAAGATGGAGAAGCTCTATACAGTCAACAAAAACAAGACCAGGAGCTGACTGTGGATCAGATCATGAACTCCTTATTGCCAAAATCAGACTTAAATTGAATAAAGTAGGGAAAACCACTAGACCACTCAGGTATGACCTAAATCAAATCCCTTATGATTATACACTGGAAGTGAGAAACAGATTTAAGGGCTTAGATCTGATAGATAGAGTCCCGGATGAATTATGGACGGAGGTTCATGACACTGTACAGGAGACAGGGATCAAGACCATCCCCATGGAAAAGAAATGCAAAAAAGCAAAATGGCTGTCTGGGGAGGCCTTACAAATAGCTGTGAAAAGAAGAGAGGTGAAAAGCAAAGGAGAAAAGGAAAGATATAAGCATCTGAATGCAGAGTTCCAAAGAATAGCAAGAAGAGATAAGAAAGCCTACCTCAGTGATCAACGCAAAGAAATAGACGAAAAGAACAGAATGGGAAAGACTAGAGATCTCTTCAAGAAAATTAGAGATACCAAGGGAACATTTCATGCAAAGATGGGCTCGATAAGGGACAGAAATGGTATGGACCTAACAGAAGCAGTGGATATTAAGAAGAGGTGCCAAGAATACACAGAAGAACTGTACAAAAAGATCTTCATGACCAAGATAATCACGATGGTATGATCACTCACCTAGAGCCAGACATCCTGGAATGTGAAGTCAAGTGGGCCTTAGAAAGCATCACTACGAACAAAGCTAGTGGAGGGGATGGAACTCCAGTGGAGCTGTTTCAAATCCTGAAAGATGATCCTGTGAAAGTGCTGCACTCAATATGCCAGAAAATTTGGAAAAATCAGCAGTGGCCCCAGGACTGGAAAAGGTCAGTTTTCATTCCAATCCCAAAGAAAGGCAATGCCAAAGAATGCTCAAACTACCACACAATTGCATTCATCTCACATGCTAGTAAAGTAATGCTCAAAATTCTCCAAGACAGGCTTCAGCAATATGTGAACCAAGAATTTTCAGATGTTCAAGCTGGTTTGAGAAAAAGCAGAGGAACCAGAGATCAAATTGCCAAATTCTGCTGGATCATGGAAAAAGCAAGAAAGTTCCAGAAAAATGTCTATTTCTACTTTATTGACTATGCCAAGGCCTTTGACTGTGTGGATCACAAGAAACTGTTGAAAATTCTGACAGAGATGGGAATACCATACCACCTGACCTGCCTCTTGAGAAACCTATATGCAGGTCAGGAAGCAACAGTTAGAACTGGACATGGAACAACAGACTGGTTCCAAATAGGAAAAGGAGTACATCAAGGCTGTATATTGTCACCCTGCTTCTTTAATTTCTACGCAGAGTACATCATGAGAAACACGGGGCTGGAAGAAGCACAAGCTGGAATCAAAATTGCTGGGAGAAATATCAATAACCTCAGATATGCAGATGTCACCACCCTTATGGCAGAAAGTGAAGAGGAACTAAAACGCCTCTTGATGAAAGTGAAAGAGGAGAGTAAAAAAGTTGGCTTAAAGCTTAACATTCAGAAAACAAAGATCATGGCATCTGGTCCCATCACTTCATGGCAAATAGATGGGGAAACAGTAGAAACAGTGTCAGACTTTATTTTGGGGGCTCCAAAATCACTGCTGATGGTGACTGCAGCCATGAAATTAGAAGACGCTTACTCCTTGGAAGAAAAGTTATGACCAACCTAGATAGCATTTTGAAAAGCAGAGACACTATTTTGCCAACAAAGGTCCATTTAGTCAAGGCTATGTTTTTTCCAGTGGTCATGTATGGATGTGAGAGTTGGATTATGAAGAAAGCTGAGCGCCAAAGAATTGATGCTTTTGAACTGTGGTGTTGGAGAAGACTCTTGAGAGTCCCTTGAACTTCAAGGAGATCCAACCAGACCATTCTGAAGGAGATCAACCCAGGGATTTCTTTGGAAGGAATGATGCTAAAGCTGAAACTCCAGTACTTTGGCCACCTTATGCGAAGAGCTGACTCACTGGAAAAGACTCTGATGCTGGGAGGGATTGGGGGGCAGGAGAAGGGGATGACAGAAAATGAGATGGCTGGATGGCATCACTAACTCGACAGACATGAGTCTGAGTTAACTCCAGGAGTTGGTGATGGACAGCAAGGCCTGGCGTGCTGCAATTCATGGGGTCACAAAGAGTTGGACATGATGGAGCGACTGAACTGAACTGATACAACAACCCCTTTGAAGGCTGATTAGAAGTACTGTTAAACTTCCCAGATGAGTCCCATGCAACCAGCCCAGCGTGTACCTTGGCACTGGAGTTTCAGAAACAGGGTATATGAAGAACATGGGCTTTAAAGTTAAACAGACCAACATGTGAATCAATATGTTAAACAGTCCAATCACTTTCTGGCTGTATGCCCTCAGACCAGTCACCAATGTCTCTGAAAGTGTTTCCTTAGCCATAAGATGAGAGTTATTTGACCATGGGAGATAATACTCATAAAGCACTTAAGTGCCAGGCACTGAATACATGGTAACTATTAATTTATAAGCATAGAGTTGGGTGGCCCAACTAAGGTAGGTCAACTTTCAGCACAAGGCTTATCACCACTTTGTCTCAGTCATTTTATATAAATAAACACCCAAATCTTGACACAGTTTGCTTATGGCACCATGTGTGTCCAAGTTTGGACTAAAACCCCACATTTCTCAAGTTCATAGATTGTCATAAATGCAGTATTTCTTCCTGTTTCTTTCTCAGATAAATGCCTACCAACCCATTCCTCAGTAACACTGTACATGGTCTTTTGGACTAATTTAATATTTGGGGGTTTGCTGTGTTGTTTTGCAAAACTTCATGATGGCAATTCTTCCTAAAAACTAAAATCCTATAATGTCGATTTAAATAATGTCAAGGACAAACATTCGATTCCTTCCTTCCCTTAAACCTTTCCTCAGGTTTTGATTTCTCAGGGCTGGTTGTTTTCACCTGCCCTTCAAAATATCAAAGCAGGCTTTCCAGGGTAAGGTGACCTTTAGAGCCCTCAGTACCCTGAGTCAGCGCCTGGCACAGGCCCCTGGACACCACCGCCCGCTCTCTGGTCAGGTACCTCCTGAGACATGGTGCCATGCTTCTCCTGAAGGAGGTCTGTCAGTTCTTGGAGCCTCGTGTTCTCTTGTGCAAGGAAGGAATTCAGCTCCTGCACTGCTTCCTCCACCATCAGATTGTCTGAGGGAGAAGAACTGTACTTTAGTTTAGCAGCTATGGTGTCACATTTGACAACTATCTATCCTGCCAAAGCATTCATGTGCGAACTCACTTCACTTTCCTGGAAACTTCAAGAAATAGCTGGCTTTTAAGATCTTCCCATGACAGATTAACTACCCAGCCTTGCTTAGAGGGCCTAGTCCTTATTAAAGCCCTTGCTTAAGAAAATCAGTCAACCTTGTGCTTCTGCAGAGGTAGAGAGGCAAGGTCACCTAACAACCATCCCTTTCTATGAAACCAAAATGCCTTGTGAAAAAAATGGAGGGGGTCTTATAACTTTATTCAGATAAGGAACGGTCACCTCCAAAAAACTTGCATTTTAGACTTGTAGACAAGACAGAGTATCTCTAATCAGTCTCAGACTTAATTGTAGTAAAATTCTGTTTTCTAAGGCTATCACAAATTCCTGCTGCTGCTGCTAAGTCACTTCAGTCATGTCTGACTCTGTGTGACCCCATAGACGGCAGCCTACCATCCCTGGGCTTCTCCAGGCAAGAACACTGGAGTGGGTTGCCATTTCCTTCTCCAATGCATGAAAGTGAAAAGTGAAAGTGAAGTCACGCAGTCGTGTCCCACTCTTAGCGACCCCATGGACTGCAGCCCACCAGGCTCCTCTGCCCATGGGATTTTCCAGGTAAGATTACTGGAGTGGGGTGCCATCACCTTCTCCGAACACAAATTCTTAGAATTCACTAACAGCGACATGAAGCCTCTCTCTACTGGCAGAGAAGGGAAGGGCACAGCAGAGAGCAGCAATTTCACTGTTCAAATGGGCATCTATAAAATCATGAAGAATAAAGACAAGCACATAGGATTACTTATCATATTCTGGAATACTATGCTAGATGTACTCTGGAGGCTCAAGAATTGAAATGTATAGTGTTATTTACAAAGAAGCAAGTAAACCTATAGAACTTAACATACCAAATTAGTATGTTTAAAATTAAAGTCATAAATACTATAGCTGAAATTCCCTCAGGTGATACTGACCTGATACTCTCAGGTGATATACTGACCCTAGAGACAGTTATCAGGAAGTAAAACTGGCATCACTCTTAGAAATGCTACACAAGTCAGTCATGTGGTGGTTTTCATGGTTTTCAACCAAGATGACCTGTCAGCATCACCTGGAGAACCTTTAAAGTTACATACTTTCCTAGGACTCATCCTATACCTACTAAGTAAGGATACACATGGGCAGGGCCAAAAAACAGTATGCACCAAGAACTCTCAAGAGTGATTCTGATTCAAAACCTAACGTAAGAACTCGGGGCTGAATTTTAGTCCTCTTAATATCCTAAGATATTGAGAACAGGGCCCAGAATATAATAACAGCTCAATAAGCATTTACTGACTTAATAGACAAGCTCATAAATGCAATTCAATTGAATCAAGGGCCAAATAAACATGAGGGAGAAATGAACCGCCAAAAGTTAGACTTGATGCTACAATTCACACTTCACGCATCTTTGTCTATTAGAACATTCAGCTAATCAACGGCAACCATCTTTCACGTTATAAATAATAGCAGCTTAGCAGTTTGTAACTTGTACTGAATGTTTTTACTTTTACCTTGACCTCTACCTTAAAATGCATGCCATCAAAAGGCATAATTTTAAAGTACCATTTCATGCAATACTCTTTTTAGTTCCTTTTTAAACACAGTAATTCCTTTCTTGATGTTCATTTATAAAATCAAGGTTATCAATGACATAGCCTCTGCATATGGCATTCTGTCTGATACAATATGCACATGGGTATACCATAATCTGTATACCCATGTGCATGTTGTTTAATAATACCTCCCTAACTATTCAAGTAGACCTAACGGAGAAAGGAGTAACACACAACTCAGCTTACATTAGATGACAGGGAAGATTTATAGCCATCCATTCACCATTATATAAGCTCCAACTAGACACCAGAAACAGGGCAAGAAAATGGAGAAACAAAGAGTAAGGCAAGACAGTGCACCAAGAGACATAGCTAGGATCACACAAAGTAGATATAACACATGAGCACAAAAGTCTGGGAGGACACAAAGAACACTATTTTCAGCGGCTATCTCTGGAAAAGTAAGATGGGAGGACTTTGGTAACTTCTGCTTTGCATATCTTAAAACAAGTATCCGTTATAAATAATACAGTACAGAAACACACAAACACACTATTAGAACAACAAAGAAACTTTGGACCACAAAATTTTACCAAGTCCTTAAGATGCCTCTAGCTTCTAATTCGATTGATTAACTTGGCCTAAGTATCTTTAAAAACAAAATTACAGAGTAAGAAAATTCTTATTTTTCCCAGCCAGTGATTCAACCTCCATTATATTTGAAATATGTCTGTCAGAAATGAAAGGTTAAACATCTTAATGATCATCAGAGAAATTAAAATATTACAACTAGGCCATGATTATTATTTAAAGCATGAAGTCAGGACATTTAATAAGATGCAAGGCGGTGGCACCCCACGCCAGTACTCTTGCCTGGGGAATCCCATGGACGGAGGAGCCTGGTAGGCTTCAGTTTATGGGATCGCTAAGAGTCGGAAATGACTGAGCGACTTCACTTTCACGCATTGGAGAAGGAAATGGCAGCCCACTCCAGTGTTCTTGTTTAGAGAATCCCAGGGACGGGGGAGCCTGGTGGGCTGCCGTTCATGGGGTCGCACAGAGTCGGACACGACTGAAGTGACTGAGCAGCAGCAGCTACACTATACAAATGTAAGTTTCTGCATTAACTCTGCATAGTAACATAAAATAGAAGTTTTATTTCAAAGAGACACTTTTCCATTCATGTATCTTGTTTTACCTTTTAAACACAGATCTAACAATTCTAAAATCTGAGCCAACTTTGTTTGAAAATAACAAGAGATTATAGAAAAACAAAAAACAAGAACAGATTAAAACTGACTTTAAGACATTTAATTAAAAATAAAGATATAAGTTTGAAAATAATAACGTGTAAGTTTGAAAACTACAAACTCACACGCAAACGTGAGTTCCTATTCCTCCCCCCTCTGCTCCCCGTCTCTCGGGTTTTGCCTCACCTCCACTGTTCAGCTTCCGTGATAAGAGATCCACCTTTTCTTGCAGTTTATCATAGACGGTCACAATCTGGGACACAGCTCGGGCGGGAGGACTCCACACGCTCCTGCAGCTGAGATTCCATCTCTTCACTGGAACTGCTGGCCAAAGTAGCAAGGAAAGAGAAAGCTGGCTCTTGCCCTTCCCCTGAGGACACAGGGGGGAAAAAAGAAGCCCCTACAATTATAAAACTGAAAATATCAAAATCTACTTTTTCCCCTCAGATGGTGAGCCTCAAAGCGAAGCCCTACTTCAAACACCCAGAAAGCATGCAGCGGGAAACTTGTCACGAACACTCACCTCTCTCTCGGTCATCTTTCCGTTCTTGATTGCTATCAGAGTCTGGTTCTGGCTCGGGCACAACAAGGGCTTTTCTCTCTGTGAGTAGGTCTCCCAAACCTTGCTCCAGATCATAACGTTTAAGGATGATACGGATGTTTTCATCAAACTAGAGCAGAGGAGGTACAGTTACGAAGATACAAAGGGAAGCAGCTTTGGAAATAAAGAGAAGGCTAAGTAGAACTTCAACGCTCAAACCAAAACCCGAGAAAATTAACAAGCTACTACCTGACTCCAGTACCGGTTGACAATCAATAGTGAGGCATCATCAGTGGCCTGTCTTCGTTCCAGTTTTTCAATGTGTTCACGGAGTTCATCTTCGATGGCCTGCCGTTGATCCAGCATTTCTGCCAGTTTGCGATTTTTGGTTTGCAGTGTTCGAATGTCTAACTCCTCCTGCCCCAGGAAACCAATCTTATTAATCTCCATAAAGAAATTAAACATTTCAGCTGTTAAACTCAACAAGGGCTAATAAGTGGATAAGAAGTAACAGCAGAAGAAATAAATACATGTCTGTTACAATTGGAGGGAAAAATGACATACACAGATACACTAGAATCTTGACCTCAGCTCACTGTTCTAGTCACATGCACACATACAGAATACTGCAAGTGGGAGGCTCCATCATCCAGCCAGATCACCCTCGACCCCAATCAGTCATCTGTCTCCTAAGAACTGCTCTTCATTCATTCAAGACTTTGTCGGCCAAGTTCTTCTCTATCCCAGTCCCTGTCAATACATCTAGTGACTTCAATATACACTGGACATGTCCACAAGTGCACGAGCCATCTAATCCTCTAGCATGTATACTGTTAGCATTTCAAATTGCTTCACTTCAACAATTACCTCTGTCACTGTGCCAGACATTTCAAAAGCCATAGCCTAGATTTCTGTCATATCTGGAACCGTGCCACATCTGAAATCTTAAATTCCAACTTCACATTCCCTGAATCTTCCATTCCCTGATATCTTTCTGGATATCTCATGACCTTATCCTAACACATTAGGCTTCATCTGGATCTCCAAAATATTGAGTTTTCTCCTTTCTCCTCTGTCTCCACTATCTTCCATACCTTGACTATACCCTACTGTATATACCTTTGCACTCCAGCTTACTGGGCTCCTCAAGTTCTCGACCTTTCATCTTTTTATTCTATTTCTGCACACAAACCCCACTCTGAATCAATCCACACAATGGACTCCTCCATTCTTACACCCAGTATGATGAGACTTCTAGATAAGGTCATTAAACTAGAGAGACTGGCACCTTTATAACGTGAGTTCTAACCTGTACAGATTTCATCATTTGTCCAAAAATGTTTCTTTCTTTAATGAGTGAACTAGCTCCTATTCTACAGCGAAGCAGAGTCAAACTACGAAACCCTATCTGCTCTCAAATCACACTAAGCAGGTGACTTTGCTTCCTATTTTAAAGAGAAAATAGAAGCCATCAGATGGAAAGTTCTTCAACTCCCCGTCTCCTAGATCTATTCACACAGTTTTCCAACCTGTGCCCACACTCTAAAACCTCAACTTGTGCTCAGGATCAGGCTCTCTTTGCTTTCTGCAAAAATGTCACTCCATCAATAACAGTGTACCCCTCTCAGGACCTTTAACCTCTCTCTGAGGAGAAGCTGATACAGGTTCGGGGGTAGCAAGTAGGTAGGAAGAACCTCAGGCAAAGAAACAGCGTGTTGAAAGGAATATGCTTTTACTTTACTAAGGAATTAATGACTATTTTAAAGTAAGAATCATTTATTAGAGCACCAATTTCATGTTTCCCTTTAATTTTCTATTTGATTAAACATTCTTGATACACCAAAAGAGTCAACAGTTTCCCAACTGCACCAGCTTATGAATACTATTAATAAATGACATCTTTAACTTTTCTGAATACTACCTTCCCCTTCCTACTCCACCCAAAACCTGGATGAGAGAACATTGCTTCCCTACAGGCTTCCCTGTTTCTCTCCCACACCCTTTGAAGCCCTGGGCCTAGAGACAGGCAGGTGTCCTCCTTATTCTCCACTGCCACGTCTAAGCCACTATCTATCTGCCCCTTAAAACCTCCTAGCTTTGCAGATCATGCCACTGGTTGGACCACCCACCACTCTGCCTTGCTGCACTCATCTACAAATGCCCACATCACTTCTCCACATTTCCTGAAGATTTAGCACCTGACACGTCATCACTCTCTCCAATCCTACTCATGTTGTACTTCTCACTAATTTCAATTCCCATACAGATGATCTTTCTTGAATCTCAGATCCTGTAACCTGACCTCCTCTCCTCCAATGATCTTGTCCTTTAGCTCCCTCGGCCACCAAACTCCCAGTTAGTCTTAGTCTTAGTTATACTTGGATGTTCTCTATAAACTCAATTTCCAACACCTCATTCTCCACAGTTTTGTAGCTCACTCTCTCTACGTTTCTGACTCCATCCACTCTTCAGCAACTCCAGGATCTACACTCCAATGGTCCTACACCTTCATCCTAAACCTACGTCCTTCACTCCTCTTACTTCCTTGCTTCCTTCTTAATCAAACTTAAATTCTGTGACTAGTCACACTGTTTTATAACCTTCTCCTCTCTTCTTCTATGTGTGCCTGCTAAAAACCCCAACCTCGGTAGTGTCCAATTCTCCACCTATATCCATGAAGCTGAATGTGACTAACAAAATAAAGAAAGAAAGCACCATGCTGACTGGCCTCAGTTTAAACTCAAGTGAGTTCTCGGTGCTGTCCAGCAACTCTACCCCATCTCTCTAGTCCATTCTCTCTTCAAGATGACTACTTCGTACCTTCTCCTGTCTCTTCACACCTCCAAAACTTTCTCCCCCATCCTCACTCTCAGATGAGTCTTGCTTCTGATTTCACTGAAAAAAATAGAAGCAATCAGAAAGGCATGTCCGTATCTATTACCCACAAGCCCAACTAGTGACCTACTTATATTTGAACCCACATCCTTTGTGTTCCTCTCCTAGTTAAGGCCCCATCCCTGCCTTGTACATTATATTACATGCTCTCTTCTGTTCCAGAGAGAGAACAGAACCAGTAACTGCTTTCTCTCTCTCCTACATCATCAAGTTTATGCTTAGTTGCTCAGTTGTGTTCGACTCTTTGTGACCCCATGGACTGTAGCCCACCAGGCTCCTCTGTCTATGGGGATGCTCCAGGCAGGAATACTGGAATAGGCAGCCATGCTCTCCTCCAGGATCAAATTTATCCTATCAAATCATTTCACCAATAAATAAAAATGCCATAATATCTCCTACTTTAAAAACAAAAAAATCCCAAAAACTTCCCTCAACCTCCAATTTCCCTCATGCTGAGGCCCCATTTTCTTGGTTCTACTTTACATCAACACTCCTCCAAAGCAACCATCTCTGCCTCTTTCCCCTAATCCTTCTCCTCACACATTCTCTTAAGCTCACTGTAATCAGGCTGCCATTGCCACCATTCCACCAATGCCGTTCTTGTCGAGTCTCCAGTGTAATTTCTATGACTAAATCTAAAGTCTCAGTCCTCCCCTTTCTCAACCCATCAGGAGCCCCTGATCAACTCCTTCTTGAAACGCTTTCTTCCTTTGGCCCTCCCTTGTTCTCCTGCTACCTCAGTGGCCCCTCTTTGGTCAGCCTCTTCTCATCTCCTTGACATGAAGGGTTGCTGCTCCAGGGCCCTGTTCTCAGACTTGTCTATCTATGCTTGTCCCTTACAGGAGAGCCTATAGTCTCATGGATTTAAATTCCATCTACAATGCTTCAGAAATCTTCAGCTTTAGCCAAGACCTCTCCACAGACTGCAGATCACCTCATCCAACTACCTGTCCACTCACTGGTCTAATAAATACTTCAGACTTATAGTCCAATATCAAACTTATGATTGCTCCCCCACAGCTCCCCCAAATCTGCTCCTTTCATATATCTCCCTAGCTCAGCTTGTGAAAACTCCATACTTCTAAAATCCTGGGCTCATCTTGCCTCCTTTCTTTCATACCCTTCATCCAATCCATGAACAAATCTTGTTGACACTATCCTCACAATGGCCTGAGCCACTGTGATCCTTCATCAAGTTCATTGCAACAGTCTTCTACATAGAGGAGACACTTTTTCATCCCAGGCCAGACTTCAGCACGGCTCTGGCGGACAGCTCCAGTTACACCACCAGGGTTCCCACTCGAAGCATACCATGCAGTCTCCAAGGTTTTTGTTCCACAATCTCAGCTGGTTTACCACAGAAACCTTGAAGTGCAGAAGAGAAGTTATTGCCTTCAAGGGCAACTGTCAACCAGCTGGGGCAGGATCAGTGGATACGTGCCCCAGCTCCCCACCCTTCGAGAGGAAGAATAGGAGGGAGAAGAGAGACAAGGAATGAGGGAACAATTTTGTTAACTGAACTCCTTCTTATAAACTTAGCTCCCTTAGAGCCTTTTTTCAAAACCTAAGTCAGAGCATGTTACTTCCCTGCTTAAAACCTTCCAGTGGCTCCTTACTGCCTTCTGGATAAAGTCCAAACAGGGATGCGCGTTTTGTGCAGCCCTTAGCATATGTAGTGATCTCTGGGAACAGCACATCTTTCACTCTATCATTAACAGTCTGTTCTTTTCTCAGTGCCAACCTACAAACTGAAGTCCAGGAGCTGTCCTTAGTGTAAAGCACAGTGTCTGGCAAATAGCAGATCCTCAACAAATATTTATGTTTATTGAATGAAAAAATGTCCCTGGGATGCATGACGTGAGACAGTGCCAAGACAAAATCATCTGCTGGCAACAGGAGGCTGATGAATCCCAGACAGCAAACCCAGAAACAATGCTTCATCAATAATTTACTCTGAATGTTCCTATGACTCTCTGATCCTCAATTTCAAAAAGCAGATATGGTTTTGTAGGCTATACAAGTGTAAAGCATTTTTACACCATATCCCTATGGTTAAGTTCCAAAAGACAGACTCCTTATCTATTATAGTGAGTTTATTATGGTGTCTAATGGACATATAACATTACTATAAGTTTTTGGTGCATAACTGTCTAAAAAAATTGACAACTCCATAACAATAAGGAAGATATCTATTTTACTCACCATTATAGACACAATATCTAGCCCAATAAAAACTATTAATAGATCACATATACTGAGTACTTACCATGTTAAAAAGTAACGTTCCTTAATAGAAACCCTTTTATTTCCTCCTCTCAAAACCCCAATGAGGTAGATACTATGATTACATTTTACAGACAAGAAAGTAAGAAGGCACTCTCTCAATGACTGATTTTGCCTCTTAGTACCTGGCCCCTTAGTTTCCAGTGAATGAAATATCAGTGGATAGCTTCCCACTGCTAAATAACTACAATCAATGCTGAATCTGGCATCAGACTCTTCAAAGAATATGAATATACTTTTAAAAACAAAGATCAAATGTCAGTATATTTCTTTTTCAAAAATGAGCAACACATCATTTCATCTACTTTTGTCTGTTTTATCTCCCTCTTCTTTTCAAATCAACTTCCCTTACTCCAAAAGGCTTCCATAATTATTACTTCTAGGTTGCAACTGACAGAAGAAAAGCACACGCTCATAGCATTATTTCCACATACCGTTGACGAGACACCCCCAAGTTTAATTGTTTCCACTGTGGTCCCTGAATCTTCAACAGCTGTCTTCTTCTCTGGAGGCACAGATGTGCCAGGCTCTCCAGCTGCTCTTTTATTTCCAATTCCTGACATCTTGGCACAAGATGATAGCTGTTTTCCTGGACAGAAAAAAAAAAAAAATCTTAGGTAAGATAGGCAAGGAGAGCAACTAGAGTCCATCTATGATGTAAAAACTAGCAACTTTTCCTGTCAATCCTTTAACCCAGGTCCATTAATTCCACACTTAGCAACATGATCCTCAAGTTCCTCTTGGAAAGAGAAAAGTAAATTGTGAAGTAAGAGTCGCAGCTGAATTTACAGAACTACAAAGTTCGAAATAGGATGCTACCAAAATACAAGACAACAGGCAAAGGATGAAGAAACTTAGAAAAATTTCAGGCATCTCATTTCCTGAAATGGCAACATCTGAAAATACAGTTTAATTTAGAAATGTAGAAAATCACTTAATTCTACAGTGTTGGGAGAATCAGAGAGCTGAAAGAGACCTGGGAGATGTCTACTTTATTAATACTGAACAAGCCGTATATCATCTCTGAGCCTCAATTTCCTAAAGCAGAAATAACAACAGTATATGCTTCCTATGCTCCTCAGAAGGAATGAATAAGTACAGAAAGACTTTAGCATAAGGCCGAACACGAAGCATGCACTCAGCAATGCTAACTCTCCTTTTATATTTGCAGTTTCCCTATTTCTAAACGCTCTCCCCACGAATTTGTGTCACCCAAGAGAAGCTAGATCTGGGTCTGAATCCCAGTACTAACTCTTACAGAGCCGTGCTGCCTCGGAAAGGAATTCTTGATACACACAATGCAAGTGATCACATACTCTCTCTTCTCTACTCGCCTCCCAAGGTTTCGGAGCTCAAAAGAAGCACTTTGCTACCGAAGGTATCAGCCCTGCCATCACCGAGACGACACACAACTCCGCTTCCAACTGAAGCTCCAGGAGAAGGGTATCGGTGGCAGCAACCTGGAGTGGGACCTCGCCTGGAGAGAGAGGGAGGAGGACAATGGCCTCAATCCGACTCCAGAGGGGCCAAGGACCCCAGCCTTCGGAGAGGCCAATTACAGGCCCGGGAGCGAGAGGCCTTGGAGCGGAAGAGGGTGGGGATTCCCATTGCCCGCTGAGTCCCGTCCCGCCCTTGCCCGAGATCTAACCGGAGTTCTTCCAACTTGCGCCGCCCGGGAGTGGAACTCGAGGCAGTTATTCACCAAGGTCCGCGTAGCCCTCCCACCCCCTCACCCCTAACCCACAAGTGAAGACCCAGCGAACTTCCGGGAGGCGGGGCCAAGGGGAGGAAGAAGGGAAAGAAAAGAGGAAGTCGCTTCAAACCCGCAGCGTGAAGGACAAGACTCAACCGGGCGGAAGTGACGCGCATCCAGGGCGCCCCGCTTCCGGAAGTAAGCGCCGTCTAGCAGCTATTGGGCACCCGGTGGCCGCTAAGTAGAGGCCTCGCTGACGTCAGGGGAAACGTCCCAGATTTTTTTTCCCCGTTTGTTAACTATTTCTACTGCGACCTGTTTGTTTGTTTTTACTGTGAATAGTGAAAATTGCTCAGTCGTGTTCGAACCTCTGTGACCCCATGAACTATACAGTCCATGGAATTCTCCAGGCCAAAATACTGCAGTGGGTAGCCGTTCCCTTCTCCAGGGCACCGAACCGGAGTCTCCCGCGTTGCAGGCGGATTCTTTACCAGCTGAGCCACCAGGAAAGCCCTTAAGCACCACCACCCTCCCCCGCCCCCGCTTTTTTTTTTTTTTTTTTTTAACTGAGAACCTTTTGTTTCCAGTGCCTGTTGTTCTGTTACCTATTATTGGTTCTGCTCAGACTGGCGATTGGCTGATGGCGCCGTCAATCCCCAGGGGAAAGGACTAACTTTCAGACACTTCGGAAAAATATTACTGTGAGCCCCTTTTTGCTGAAATGAAAAGTTCTGGAGAAAACCCAAGAGACTCGGTGAGTTTAGAAGGCTGTAGCTATTACAGGGAAATGTATGACAGCTCTGTCTACACATTAAAATCACTTGGGAGTTTTGATCCCTCTTGTGTAGGGCCTGGGCATCCACATTTTATAAAAAAACATTTCCCAACCCTCCCCTACCCCTACTGGATTCTAACGTGCAAACGGGATGGACAGCTACTACCTTTGTGTATCTTTTCAACAAGAAATTGACCAGGGAATAGATAAATCAATAAGTTGTTTCTGATCTTAACACTCGTCTATTTTAAGCTAATTAAGCACTGATTTTTAGTTAATAACAAACTGCTATTTTCTACTCAATTAAACTGAATGTGTTTTAATGATAGGAAGGTAATCAAACTAATTTATTGGTGAAAAGCTGTATGCCTCACAGAGGTATAAAAACTACCCAGTAAAGTCAGAATGTAAACAGTGGGAAAGAAGCATTCATGTTTCCTCATACTAGAATTCCTGATACTAGAACACTTTGCCCAGCGGTAAAGAGGCAACTGGCTCCAAATGAACTCTTTGGGTGAGGCAGAAGCCTGAGAACCGTGTTTGGAGTCCTGTCAGGGAAAGCATTGTATGAAATGACTCTGACATCCCTCCTTTGACTTCTTTGCTCTTGGTTCTTGCATGCACAGAACCACCGAATGGCATGCAATGATTCTAGCCCAAAGTTTGTGAAGTTGAAGGTCACAGGCTGTACTTGGCCACAGGTATGCTTTGTTTATTTTGACATTAGTGACTGCCTTTTAAGATATGTTAGGACTTCCCTGGCGGTCCAGTGGTTAAGACTCCATGCTTCCAATGCAGGCTATATGGCGTTCGATCCCTAATCAGGGGACTAAGTTCCCATATGTCACATGTCATGGCCAAAAAGATAGATTACCAACTTTTCTTGAAAATGTTGAAGGTCTGGGAACACTAGGTTTCTATTTTTGCATGGCCACATTGCCTAGAGCTGAGTGGTTATTTTATTCCTGTTTGCTGTGATCCCCACTATTGGTTATTGATTGCCTGACACTAGTTGAATTTCATTTGAGTGTTATCAATTTGTGTTGTATTGTGCTAAATCAATTCCTGGTCTAAGAGAATGTTGTTGGTTGCCTACTCAGCATCCACTTGCCCTCTCTCAGCTGAACAGAACACAACCAGGATTTTATTCATATGATTATTTATATCCAGTTAGACCCCTTCATCCCATATGTCTTGAAGGAAGCTGACTTCACTTCCCTCTTCAAGGATTGTCTTAATTCAATTAGTAAGTCCCCTTCCCAAACCCAAAGTTCTACTCTTAACAGTGGATAGTTTAATCGGGCTGAATTGCTTGGAATCATAGGACTGAAGCAGTTTACTTATCTTCTGAATTTATTGTGAGGCCTGAAACTGTTGGCGCTTTCTTGTTACCAGGCATGATAATGAAATCAACACAGAGCTGGGAAAACTAGAAGAATCTCAGCGATGTTGCTCCAACTGAGTAAATGTTAAAATATCTGATTAGCTTTATTGAATAATTCATGACTTGGGCAGCATCCTGTTTAGCAAGTAGAGGGGAGCTCCAAAAGGCTATAGAAAGAGATTTTTAAAGGTAAGATCAGGAAGTCAAAAAGATTATTTCAAACTTAGTTAGGCTGTTCATAGTGGATGAAGGGATCTTTGTGCCAATTTACTTCATCTTCCTTTCAAGGATGGAGAGGTTTACCTCATTGGTGCTGACCAGAAAATTCACACTGACCAATTAGGGTTACCTTCTTGGAGAGGATTGTGACTGCCATAAGGTCAAGTATTAAGTCTTCCTTTTAGCACAAGTGACTCCATCTTGGGCCTCTAATTTTTTTTTTTTTTTAAACAGGGAAATGGTGCCAGGTCAACTCAAAACACCCCTATTCCACCCACACTGCAGAGTGCTGGAGAAGATATTGAGAAGACAGAAGACCTTTATAGAACCTTTTAATTCTCACCATGTAGATAACCAGATTCTCCAGCTAGTGGTGAGATCTATCTTTCCTAAGAGCTCCAGTCATCTGACACCTTCCCAATAGCCTGTCCTGATTCAAAGAGGTGGCTTCGCCCTAGAGAAAATGGAATAGATGAAAGGGAAGATGGACAAGACCTCTTTCATTGACCACATTTCCAGTTTCTGATCATCTACCACATGTTCACAAGCTACAGGCCAAACTCGTAATCAAGAGAAAAAAAGAATAACCCTGGAAAAATAAGTTCGGCCCTCACTACTAAATGGCAAAACATTTGCTGAATATTTTTTTTGTGGGGGAAGCTTCCTTGGTGGCTCACGTGGTAAAGAATCTGCCTGCAATGCAGAACAGGGTTCGATTCCTGGGTCTGGAAGATCCCTTGGAAAAGGGAATGGCTACCCACTCCATTATTCCTGCCTGGAGAATCCCGTAGACAGAGGAGCCTGGCCAGGGTACAGTTCATAGGATCACAAAGAATCAGGCACGACTGAAGCCAACTTAGCATGCACAAGGATATTTACTATTTTATACCTTTGAAAACTCTTGTATTTGTTTGCTTGTATCAACATTATAATTTAACTAATAATCATTTTTAAAAAGGAGTAGAGTCCTAAAGATTTCAAGTGATTTTTTTCCAAGTTACTTAATGGCTGTTTCTCCAAGGACCCATCTTCAGACTAGTTGCCAGTCTTGGTTAAATGTATGGTTCTGCCACCAGGTGGCAGCAGGCAACTTGCTTTTCACCTCCAGTTTGTCAAAAGCGTTGCTTGAAGAGTACAGTATTAACTCTTTGGCCACGTCTTAACTCTTTCCTAGTGGCTCAGATGGTAAAGCGTCTATCTGCAATTCAGGAAACCCAGGTTCGATCCCTGGGTTGGGAAGATTCCTCTGGAGAAGGAAATGGCAGCCCACTCCAGTATTCTTGCCTGGAAAATCCCATGGACCACGGAGCCTGGTAGGCTACCGTCCATGGGGTTGCAAAGAGTCGGACACGACTGAGCGACTTCACTTTAACTCTTAAAAACCTGAACAACTAAGTAGCAGAGGCTTAATGCTTTCATAGAGGATAAAATTAAGATATTTTGAAGTTTTGTTTACCACCTTGTCTGTGCTTGCTGCCGAAGAAGGCAATGGCAGCCCACTCCAGTACTCTTGCCTGGAAGATCCCATGGATGGAGGAGCCTGGTAGGCTGCAGCCCATGGGGTCGCTAAGAGTCGGACACGACTGACCGACGTCACTTTCACTTTTCATTGTCATGCACTGGAGAAGGAAATGGCAACCCACTCCAGTGTTCTTGCCTGGAGAATCCTACGGATGGCAGAGCCTCGTGGGCTGCCATCTATGGGGTCGCACAGAGTCGGACACACTGAGGCGGCGCAGCAGCAGCAGCAGCTGTGCTTGGTGCAGAGGTTCAGTAAGATTTTTGTTGTATCTCCATGCATTCCAGTATTCCGTGTACTCTGCATTGGGTCATTTGTATGCTAAACATGATTCTAGAAGTCCCTTATTTTATAAACCTGAAGTTCTACCCAACAGAACATTTTGGAGCCTGGTGAATAACTCCCCAGTATAAGTGGCATCCAGGAGAAAGAAGGTGGCCTGGCTGTGACTATGTAGTTAAAACACTTTATTTGCAGATAAATGCATCCACCAAGTCGTATTTTATGTTCACAACTCTGAATGTCTCTAATTTCACAAACTGGGGGTCACCATTCACATTAAAGCAGTGTAGTACTTCCTATCATCAGGTTCAGAGAAGGGTCCAAGTCACCTGGACTGTCCCATCTCCCTAGTTTGCCAGGACCAACAAGTTACCAAATCAGGATTTCCCTGGTGCTTCAGTGGTTAATAATCTGCCTTCCAGTGCAGGGTTCTCAGGTTTGATCCCTGACAGGAGGAACTAAGATCCCACATGCCTCAAGTTACTGAGCTGGCACACCCCAACTACTGAGTCCCGCCCTCCACAACTAGAGAGGGCATGCACTACAAGGGAAGAAACCCCCAGGACGGAAGGAAGATCCCCCTGCCAGAACAAAGACCCAAGGCAGACAAATAGACAAATACTGGCATTTAAATAAAACCTATTTTTAAAAAGGTAGCATTGACTCCTCAGGGTTCCCAGTTTCTTCTACTCTTCCTCTCACCTCCCAGAGGGTCTCTGATATGTGCGGGCTCTTCCCACGGACTCCATATTGCTGTTCCTGAGCCAAAGTCTGTCCCCCATACTTCACTGGTGCTGGGCTCTCTATCCCACGAGGGTGTGAGTACTTATGACAGCAAGGCAAGTACAAAGAGTTTGTTTTTTTTTTTAAAGGTTCCATCAAAGTCTGTTACAGCACCTTTCAGATTTAGTCATGCAACATAAAAGAGAAAGGAACCCTTATTATGAAAACCTCTTCCACTGAAAGGAATATTCTACTCACAGGTGAGTCTGGTTCAAAAAGGAGTTAAATCTCTCTCTGCCTTTGCTTTCTATCGCTCATCACTTTGCTCCACAAGCCTGCTTCCTGTCAGAATGTTACAGACTGGAAACAAGGGTTTCTGTCCTGGGCTGCCCGGCAGAGGTGTTCTGGAAGTTGCCCCCATCAGACTTCAGGATGGGGAAGAGCTTTCATATGTGTTGTTTGTCACAGCAGTGCCCCCCCATCCAGAGCCTGTATTGGATTTTTTCTTTCCTTTTTTTAAATTGTGGACCAGAATACCAACATGTCCACTGAGAGCTCTGAGTTCTAATCATCCAGAGTCAATAAATCCCTGTGTGGCCTGAGGAAAGTTTGGGGCTTTGTTTGTTTGGAAAACATTTTTTAATTAATTCTGGCTGTGCTGGGTCTTCATTGCTGCACACTGGCTTTTCTCTAGGTGCGGAGAGCAGGGGCTACTCTCTGGTCCTGGTGGGCGGGCTTCTCATTGCCGTGGCTTCTCTTGTGTGCTCTAGAGCGCAGGCTTCAGAAGTTGTGGTGCAGGAGCTTAGCTGCCCCGAAGCATATGGAATCTTCTCGGAGCAGGGATTGAATCCGTGCCCCTGCTTTGCCAAGCCGATTCTTAACCCCTGGACCACCAAGGAAGTCTGAGAAAGTTTTTTGTTTGTTTCATTTTATTTTTTGGCTGCCTTATGGCATGTGCGAACTTAGTTCCCTGACCAGGGAGCAAACTTGTATCCCTGCAGTGGAAGCACAGAGTCCTAACCACACTGGGGAATCCCCGTGTTTTGTTTTTAATTTAAAATTTTTTAAAAATGTATACTTTGTCCCTTGGACCCTGAGACAGGTCTTTTGGTAACAGTCCAACTAGGGGAGGGGCAAGTCTAAGCTGGTCCTGGGCAGGGAAGCTGCCAGAGAGAACCCAAGGCAGATTGGATGGAACTGATGACTCGGGTTGGTGGAAGTCCTGTGTACTCCCAGCCTCATCACCATCACTGAGAACCAAGAGAAAGGAAGAGACATTTTAACCAGCCCCCAAAACCCTCCCCATCCCTGTGCTGAAGCTGCAGTCGTGCCCTCTCCTGAGTCTGTTACTCTCAGTTTACATCCAGTCCTTCTTTCCTTTCTTTTTGCCTTTTGATCGTCTTCACACATTTCTCCCACCCCACCCCGCTGCCTCCTACTCCTGGCAGCTATCAATTTGTTCCCTGTATCTCTGAGCTTGATTTTTTTTTTTTTAAGATTTCACATATAATAGATTATATTGTATTCACTTTTTCTGTCCTGTTTATTTCACTTAGCATAAAGCCCTCAAGGCCCATCCATGTTGTCACAGATGTGTCTTCTTCAATATCTTATTTTCAATATACGTATCTTTCACCTCCTTGGTTAAATCTATTCCTAGAAATTTTATTCTTTCTGATGCAATTGTAATGGACATTATTTCCTTAATTTCTCTTTCTGCTGGTTTATTATTAATATAAAGAAATACAATAGGTTTTTCCATACTAATTTTGTATCCTGTAGCTTGATTGAATTCATTTATTCTAAGAGTTTTTGATGGAGTCTTGAGGTTTTTCTACATATAATATCCTGTATCTGAGAATAGTAACAGTTGTACTTCTTTGTTTCCTATTTGGATGCCTTTTATCTCTTTTCCTTGCCTAATTCCTCTGGCTAGGACTTGTAGTACTGTGTGGATAAAAGTTGTGAGAGTGGCATCCTTGTCTTTTCCTTGGTCTTAGAGGAAAAGTTTTCAGTTTTCCTGTGAATTATGCCATGCAGAGAACTTCCAGATAAGGAAGACACCTCTAGATCAGCAAAGGGTACTTCTTATTGCCCTTTAGTTACAATCAAAAAACATTAAACAAAATTCAAATACCACTAGGCTTCTCTCAGACCTCTCTTGTGAAGGAGTTAACGCTTTCAAAAGCCCAGTCACATGTGGGATCCTCCCCTTTTGAGGAAAGACACAAGAAGACGCCAGAATGAATCCACTTTGGAGGGCACCGTCATTATAACCGCCATTACTCTTTCTCCTGGGGCAGTTGAGAATGATATGGGTGACGTCATGTGTCAGCCCATCACCTTTTGGGGCATCTTTTCATGGGCAGATTTCTCCCTGTCCTTAGCTGCAGTCAAGAGCCAAACAGGACAGTGCTGGAGAGAGATTTCTCATAGGAACCTTTATGTATTATCTGATTGTTGCCATAATGGTATGTTTATTTTCTATAATAGTTAGTGTTAGTTGCAGTCTTGCTAAACTCTTTGCGACCCTATGGACTATAGCCTGCCAGGCTCCTCTATCTATGGGATTTCCCAGTCAAGAATACTGGAGTAGGTTGCCTTTCCCTCCTCCAGGGGATCTTCCTGACGCAGGCATTGAACCCAGGTCTCCTGCATTGCAGGCAGATTCTTTACCATCTAAGCCACCAGGGAAGCCAGGAAATGCAGGTCCCTGCTTTGCGCTACAGACCAGGGCATATAGGATGGGGATGAGCTTTGTCTGGACCACTTCCCTTCCAGGGGATCTTGCCTCTCTACAGTGATGACATTCCACCTCTGAGGATCTCATGCTCCCTCTGAAGGTGTGAATACTCTGCGAGGGTCTGCCCTCATTCACCTGCAGAATTCTGAAGAGCTCTGTACAGACCTGCCCCTGTCCTGGCCCCAACAGAAAACCCTCTGACTTCTCAACTCCAGCCCTGGGCCTGACTTTTCTCCATCATGGCGCAGAACAAGTACATTGTGAGCAACCCTCACATCATAACTCCTCGAATCTCCAGACCGAAATGAACGAACTGTTGGTGAGAACCAAAACAGTGCATGGGTATTTTTATATGTGCGTGCGCTTGTGTGTGTGTGGAGAAAAAAATACCCCTCTAGGTTAACCCAGATATTCTATTTCTTCTAGGAAGCCTCATGTTCTAATAAGAACATGATAAGAATCTAATATAATCTATTTTCAAATATATTCACAAGTTCTTGGCTCTCAGGATGCTGGTGATTGAGGTTTTTTGGGAGAGAGGGTGGTTGAAGGGGCTCCAACATAACAGTGGATATGTGCCATCTTGGGAATGCACCTGTCTTCTCACAGTTCTCTTCCTAACTGTCAGAGACAGCCCCACAGGAGGTGTAGTGTCCATGTTGGGGTGGGGAGATTGGGGGAAAGTGAAATGTCAGGAAAAAAGGTACAGAGCTGGAGAATGGGAGTTTCCTATTGTGAGATGTCACGGGACATCTGGTGCTGGTTTGGAGGAAAGGGGCGGGGGGATGGCGGGTAACTGAGCAGGAGCAGACTGTGGAGGAGAGGAGAGATGGCACTGGGGGACTGCGGGGGTTAAAGCAGCAGGCTGTGCTCCCATGGCTCCAGGGTGAGGCAGAGGGGCCAATGGGCAGGGGCAGAAGGGCAGCCCCTCGGAGTGGATAGAGCTCTGTATGCAGCACCTTGGCTTTGGGAAGGGGACAGAAGCCTGACCGTGGAGCCTCCCAGGAACTCAAAGGGAGAAGAACTAGGGCCTAAGGTCCAGGAGAGAGAAAAAAAAATGTGGGGGGGAGGTCTCTGTGAGGTTGCAGGGCTGAGTCACCAGGCCCACTGAGAAGGATACAGAAAGACCAGTGGGGACAGAAAGAGAAGGTGGCCCCAGAATGGCAGGAGGCTCACAAGTGAGGGGCTACAGAAGGACCCCAGCAAGCAAGATACCTTCCTGACAGCTCTGTCTCAGCCAGTCTGCACCTCCAGGGAGCCTAGCAGGCCCAGGTGCAACCCAGAGACACCACTGGGGGAGGCTGTGGGGAGTCAGGCCAGGCTGGGGACCCTTTCCCAGGGGAAGGGCAGGGAGGAGATGGATGAGGAGGGGCTGAATTCCAGTCTTCAAAAAACCTGGTGCCTGGAAATCTTGAGTCAGAGCAGGAGACACACCCATGCAGGCATAAAGAGGGGAAAGGGAAAGGGAAAGTGAAGTCGCTCAGTCGTGTCCGACTCTTTGCGACCCCTTGGACTATAGCCCACCAGGCTCCTCCACCCATGGGAGTCTCCAGGCAAGAATACTAGAGTGGGTAGCCACTGCCTTCTCCAGGGGATCAGGGGATCATTCCCTTCTCAGGGGATTTGCTCGACCCAGGGATGAAACCTGGGTCTCCCGTGTCGCAGACAGACTCTACCATCTGAGCCACCAGGGAAACTCCTGAGCTTCCCTGGACCCCATTTTCTCCCTTCTTCCTATAGAGCCCCATTGCCCCCAGGCTTTCTCATGCTGGTGGGGTCTTCTGAGGCTGCAGATGCCCCTCCCCATCCGACTGTGTGGCCCCACACTGCCCCCTGCAGTGTCCATCCCCACACCTCTTCAACACATTTCCCCTTAGGCCAAGCTAGCTTTTCCACTGGGCACAGTAGGCTGCAGGTTAGGGCCCATGATCCCATCAGTGGCCCATGAAAAATTTTAAAATATATATGTAGAATCTAGAAAAATGGTACAGATGAACCTATTGCAGGGCAGGAGGAGAGACACAAATGTAGAGGACACACATCTGGACATGGGACGGGGGCGGAGGTGGGGGAGGGAGGGAAGGGATGAACTGAGAGATTGGGATTGACATATATACACCACCACGTATAAAATAAATAGTGGGAATCTGCTGTATAGCATAGGGAAAACTTCATTCTCTCTGATGACCTAGAGGATTGGGGAGGTCCAAGAGGGAGGGGTAGCTGATTCATTTCATTGTACACCAGAAAATAATACAATATTGTAAAGCAATTATACTCCAATTTTTAAAATAAATCTTGAAATCATACAAAACTATTTGGATAGAATTCAGTCTCAATTATATTCATCTTTATACCTATTGAGTCCTAACTATAATCTTTAATTATTTTTGTAAGCAAGAAGGGGCCTAGAAAGACTAAAGGTGCTGACAGCAGACAGAAGTCATGATGAGGCCATGTGTGTGCTCCTTCAAGGTTCCTATAAAACCCTGAGCCAACTTGACTGGCCTCACACCCAGCCCTTGTTCCCCAGTAGCACCTGAATCTTTCCTATTTGGGGACTTGAAGGTCAATAGTAATTCGCTGTCCTCTGACACTCCAGGGTTGGCTGAGGTTGGTAGGAAGAATCAACAGGTTGAGGACGAGAGGGCCTCGTATTTAAAGCTTGACTGAAGGATGAAGCTCAGCTTGGGCCCACACCCTTGTGACCCTTGACACCCCCCACACACACACACACAGGACTCCCCCTGCAGCCCAGGGAGGCCAGGGTGGGCTTTGCAGAGGCCCTGCAAGGACAGCTCTGAACACTCAGCAGGAGCCCAGGAGCTGCAGAGCACAAGCCTGGATCCTTCTCCCGCCCAATGAGGGGGAGTGAGGGGACCTGACCTGCAGACAGCAGCAGCCTGTCCCCCCTCCACTGTCTTGTCAGGAGACCTGGGACAGGAGGTTGCCCCTTCTTTCTCCTTATCCAGCCAGCTGTCCCTGATGGGTCCCCTGCGTCATTCCTGTGTCTGTACCCAGGTGCGCTGCTAGGAAGTTCGTGGCCATGGCCTGTACCCCCTGGAGCAATGTCAAGTGTGTGGACCAAGAATCAGGTACCCTGGCCCATGAGGAGGCCCTGGATCCGTGAGCCAGAGACTGTCCATCACACCCTCTCCCTCCTCAAGCAGTTCACACACACACACACACACACACTTTTACAAATGAGCAGTATACATAGTGCAAATAAAAAATCAGATATCAGGACCAAACGTTAAGGAACTATCCTCAGGTTTTAAAAGACATTGATCTTTTGTGTATTAACTATAGGTTTTGTTTTGTGAAGCCCAAGAATACTGAAGCGGGTAGCCTATCCCATTTCCAGGGGAACCTCCCAACCCAGGAGTTGAATCAGACTCTCCTGAACTGCAGGGGCGTCTGCACCAGCTGAGCTACCAGGAAGCCCCGCATACAGCTGTGTGCAGACGCCATCCTCGTGCTTCAGGAGCGGGTGCACATCTTCGCCCACAAGACCTACCTCTCCACGTCCTCCTCCAAGTTCTAAAGCCTGTTCCTCATGGACCTGAGTGAGGGGGAGCTGGGGGAGCCTCGGGCTTGGGGGCCCCTGCTCAGAGGACCACCGGGGTCACCCTGATCACCACCACCACCACCACCACCATGGCCGGGACTGTCTGCTCTGGGCAGCCAGCTTTGACATGCGTGAGAGGGTCAAATCCCGGCTGATGGTGGTGGTGAAAATGGACAACTCCAGCCAGCCAGGGCCCTTCCAGGCTGTTCTCAAGTACCTGTACACAGGGGAGCTGGACGAGAATGAGCGAGACCTCATGCACATTGCCCACATCACTGAGCTGCTTGAGGTCTTTGATCTGCACATAATGGTGGCCAACATCCTCAACAATGAGGCCTTCATGAACCAGGAGATCATCAAGGCCTTCCATGTCCACCGGACCAACCAGGTTAAGGAGTGCTTGGCCAAAGGCACCTTCTCAGGTATGAAACAGGCTTAGAAGCTGGTGTCCCAAAGGCAGGGGAGTTTCCTCCAGGAGCCTTCTGCAGAATCTGGGTTGGTGCGAGTAGCATTCTGAGTCATCTCAGCCACCGATGTCCTGGAGATACCGTGGCCCTGCTCCTGAAACCTAGAGCCCCCAGCCTGAGATTGTGGTCATGTGGTGCTCACAGACTGTGGCTTCAGGAGGAAGCAGTTATCCGGGGAGCAGTGTCGATCCGTGGGTTGGTTGTCCCATATTCTTTCACCCCATCCTCACATGATGCATCTTCTCTCACCCAACAGATGTGACCTTCATCCTGGATGATGGCACCATCAGTGCCTACAAGCCCCTGTTGATCTCTAGCTGTGACTGGATGGCTGCCATGTTTTGGGGCCATTTGTGGAGAGATCCACCAGGGAGGTAAGGCTAGGATGGAAACGGCTGGGAGGGAGGGAGGTTTACTCCCTTTCTGTCACTTCACGGTACTTCCTTCAGCCTTGACTCTGTCCAAACCACCAAGTTATGGGCCCGAGAGAAGTTTATGAGATGGCTCCTATAGCCAAGGACTTTGCAATATACCAAGATGCAGAATTATGGTCACATCCTAGCTCTATAGTTTAGAAAAAAACTTTTTCTTAAAGCAGTAAGAACAGATTTTTATTCAGAAACTATTGCAATAGGGGAAAAGAGACCTCAGTATAGAACTGGTTTTAATTCTTAATTGAGCATGATCAAGTGATGTTTATAGTCAAGAGACAGAAAAATTACTAAGAGTAAACATCAGGAGTCAGTGGGAGTTCTAGCCAAATCAAGACTGGAGTTCAAGTCTGACCTACTTTCTACCCTTCTGTGAACTGTGACACTGACTGTCCATCCCTCAGCCTTGTAGTTAACAGTGTCCTCCTTTGTGAATCTGCTTAAAGTTCCAAGGGTCCACACCAAGTTTCTCCAGCTGATCTGAGGTTTCCCTTGAGTATGGGGATGAGGTCTTTTATTTCTGCTGAGTACCCTTCTCAGCTCTGGTCTCCTAGTCAGTGCTCAGCAAACACTTGAATGAAAGGCTGAACAAAGAATGTTAGAGCATAGCATCCCAGAGAAGGGATTTCCTATGATTTCTGGGTCAGGAAGATCCTTTGGAGGAGGGAAAGGCACCCCTTTCCAGGATTCTTACCTGGAGAATCCCATGGACGGAGGAGCCTGGCGGGCAACAGTCCATAGCGTCTCACAGAGTCAGACATGACTTAAGTGACTTAGCACACACTGGAAAGGGAGTCCTAGGAGGTGAAGAGGAGAGTTTGAGATCTGAGTTGTCTCTGCTTCCTGAACCATGAGTGGGTTGAGATGTGTGAAATGTGAGATGGGAACGCTCCAGAGCCACAGAAGCAGTGGTAAAGTTCCAGCCAGTTCCCAGTGCAGCCTGGAGACGCTGGCAGCTGATGAGAAAGCAGTTTTTGTTGGTCCTGCTCTGGAGATATCCCAGAGGCCCAGAGCTGTAGCTTCGAGCAGCCCAGCTGGTGTTCGCTCCATTCATCCACATCCCACTTGGCCCTGCTCCCCGAAGGATAGAGTGGGGCCCGGTGCAGGTGACCAGAAGGACTCCTTCATGCTTCTTCGAGACCAGAAGGATGCTAAAGCGAGTCCAGGTCCTTTTAAAAGCTGTTGGAGCCCTGCTCACAAGTCCTCAGCAGATGGGTACATTGCAGGCTGTTGGTGTAGGAGATTAGCCTTTGGGGAAGGAGGGATTCTGAGCAGGTCCAGGGACCACAGAGGGGTGACGGCCTGTCTGCAGGAGACCAAGTGTCCAGGCCAGAGCCTTCTGAGTTCTTCAGAAATGCTAGTCTTTCCCGAAAGCTGGACCTTGCTGCAGCCTGCTCCATTCCTTCCCACCCGCAGGTGGTATTTCCTTACATGAGCAAGAGCTGCATGCGGGCTGTGCTGGAGTACCTGTACACTGGCATGTTCACCTCCAGCCCTGACCTGGACGACATGAAACTCATCATCCTGGCCAACCGCCTCTGCCTGCCGCACTTGGTCGCCCTCACAGTTAGCTAAGCCCAGGGGAGGGGCCTCCAGGGAGGAGGGAGGAGTCAGGGACCTCCTGGGAGATGTGATTTCTTCTCTCACCTGTCTCCTCCTAGGGGACAGGCTGCCAGCACCAAGGGGATACGTTTACATAGCATGAGATACGTCAGTGCGTATTGGGGTTGCGGTGAGGACGTGAATGTAAAGAAATGTGTGAGAGGGATGCTTGGTGGGGTCACCTTATAGGTCTCTCTAGAGGGTATTGCGGTGCAGCAAGTGAGCACCAGTAGATGCCAGGGCTCGAGGTTCTCAGCTTGGCCACACTCAGGCAAGCTTAAGAAGTCAGAAAGAACAGAACATCGTTCCTCATTCCTACCCTTGCATTTCCTCCTTCCTTCCTTTTTTCTTCCCCTTTCTCATTTCCTTCTTCTCTTCCACCTTCACTTTCTCTTTCTTCTTCTAGAAACACAGTAAACATTGACCTAATTGTTGGTCACTCCTAATTCTTTGACTCCTGGAAGATCCTGCGAGCTAGAGCTCAGGTTTCAGGATGGACCAACCCTAGAGGCTTGGGTGAAGCAGGGACTGGGGCAGGATGCAGACCAAGGAGCAGCTCTTGGGGTCCCAGGGCAGGAGAAGAGATGGTGCCGTGCAGATGAGAAGTCATCTGGAGCCCATGGTGCCCGCCAACAGGTGGGGCTCCTGAGCTGGAGTCAGCATGTGCGTTCCATTGATGTTGGTGTTGGTACCTGTACTGGCATTGATGTCCAGGTTAATGTCCTTGGGTGGGTTGGCGGCAGAGAGCAAAGCCTCAGATACTGAGGTGAGGTTAAGCGAAGGACCTGGTGTTCGAGCTGCTGTGGCCCTCGGCAGACGATCAAGATTGGGACTTGGTTATGAGGGAAGCAGCGATCCTATGATGAGAAATGAGTTGAAAGGTGGTGCTTGGTCCCTGGAAGAGGTGGAAGTGATTGACCAGAATCAAATGTTAAGAGCTGAGCCTGCATAGGCAGGCCAGGGGACACTGAGGGCTTTAGGGCAGGGAGTAAGAGGCTTCTAAAGATTTCAACTCTAGAATCCCCTGGTGGTCTGGTGGTTACTGCTGTGCTTCCACTGCAGGGGCCATGGGTTTGATCCCTGGTCAGGGAATGAAGATTGCCTAGCAGTGTGACCAGTAAATAAATAAATAATAAATAAGATCACAGCTGTAACAATTTGAAAAAGTGGTGCACCTCTCCCAGAACACAGAAAACAGTCCAAACTCTTAGACTAAATAACTTTTGAAAGACTTGCTACAAAGAAATGGCCCAAATGAAAAAAAATGTATTCAGATGTTTCTTTAAGTTTGTTTCATCATAGCAAGCAATCAGAAACAAGTCAAACAAGCACACTGATTAAACACACGTGGACGGATTTTGCAAGGTAGCCATTAAAAATGTTACCTCTCACTGCTGCATGGAAAGGCTTATAAAAATAACATTGAATGGCCTTTCCTGTGAAATGCTTCATAATCACTAAAAAACACATTTAAAAAATATGTTTCTATGTACCTTGTCAAGGAACAGTGGAAAATGCCAAGTGTTGTATAATAGGTGACATGTTTTTGTGATATAAGCTTACTATGAAGTTATTAATTTAAGCTTAATTTTAAAAATGTTAAATGCTGCACAAAAACTTGTAATATGTGTTCACCTTAATAAATTATTACAAACCAAAGCTCGCCACACCAGAGCCCCCAGTCTGTCCCTCTCAATCATAGGCCCTCCCCACCCCAAAAGTAACCATTCTGCCTATTGCTCTAAGATTTTATGATCGCTCTTCCTTACTCTTCTTCATAGTTTTATCATACAAGTGTTCATCCTGAAACACTATAGCATGATTTTATTTTTTGTATATCTTTTAAGGTTTTTGTAATCTGTAAGTACTTTGTCTGTTAAAAACAAAAACAAAACTTTCCCTCGCGATATGTTGGAAAACCCCTCTGATCTAGGGAACCTAGATTTTTCTGCTGATTGCCTTCTTTCTGTACTATACTGTATTTCCTTCCTATCAACTGGCCTTCAGGTCTGGAAGTTAGATTAGATCCAGTCTTCTTCTGGTGAGACTACATTTTGTAGGTTGTTTCTGCTTTTCATCAAGAAGCATAGATCATCTGCTTTTCTCTCTTTTTGTGGTGTTAGCAGCCACTGAGTTTTATTGCCTGGATCCATTCATTTATTAAGTGTTGTGAAATGGTAATATTCCAGTTTGGTCTTTTTTTTTTTTTAATCTGTTGGAATACTTTCAAAAGGAGAGAAACTTTCCCTCACCTATGGTTTGTTTTCCCAGTAGATTAGTTCATGTAGGAAAGGCAGGTGAATATGTGGTATTTTAATTTACCAGTTGTTTTTCCTTTCTCTTATATTTAGGTACTTATTTGGCTGCAGTGGAGTCTTAGTGGTGGCATGAAGGATCTTTAGTTGCAGCATGTGGGCTCTAGCTCCCTTACCAGGGGTTGAACCTGGGTCCCCTGCATTAGAAGTGTAGAGTTTTAGCCACTGGGCCACCAGGGAAGTCACAGTTTACCAGTTTTCAAGATACACATTTGTTTCCTATCATCCTTTGAGAGTGACCAGTTGATTTTTGTTATTAATATTACATGTGATTATGAATTTTTGGTCTTGAACATACTCTGTTGGTTTTTAGTTCAGTTCAGTTACACAGTCGTATTCGACTCTTTGTGACCCCATGGACTGCAGCATGCCAGGCATCCCTGTCCATCACCAACTCCTGGAGCCTACTCAAACTCATGTCCATCACGTCAGTGATGCCATCCAGCCACCTCATCTTCTGTCATCCCCTTCTCCTCCTGCCTTCAATCTTTACCAGCATCAGGATCTTTTCAAATGAGTTGGTTCTTCACATCAAGTGGCCAAAGTATTGGAGTCTCAGGTTCAGCATCCGTCCTTCCAATGAATATTCAGGACTTATTTCCTTTAAGATTGACTGGTTGGATCCCCTTGCAGTCCAAGGGACTCTCAAGAGTCTTCTCCAGCACCACAGTTCAAAAGCATCAGTTCTTTAGCACTCAGTCTTCTTTATAGTCCAACTCTCACATCCATACATGACCACTGGAAAAACCATAGCTTTGACTAGATGGACGTTTTTTGGTAAAGTAATGTCTCTGCTTTTAATATGCTGTCTAGGTTGGTCATAGATTTTCTTCCAAGGAGCAAGCATCTTTTAATTTCACGGTATCAGTCACCATCTGCAGTGATTTTGGAGCCCCCAGTCTCTCAGTATTTCCATTGTTTCCCCATCTGTTTGCCATGAAGTGATGGGACCAGATGCCATGATCTTAGTTTTCTGAATGTTGAGTTTTAAGCCAACTTGTTCACTCTCCTCTTTCACTTTCATCAAGAGGTTCTTTAGTTCTTCTTTGCTTTCTGCCATAAGGGTGGTGCCATCTGCATATTGAGGTTATTGATGTTTCTCCCGGCAATCTTGATTCCAGTTGTCGGTTTTAAATAATTGCAATTAGCTTTATAGAAACTCAGATACTCTACTGCACCTTTAATCTGTAGAAGTCTCTTCAAGTTGGCTGCGGAGTCTCTAGAGGAGCTTTCTGATGTTCTGGAATGACAAGATGTGCCTGGTTCATCATGTACACTTCCAGCCCCATACCTGGAGTCAGCCATTTCTCTAAGAAGTCTTGGCTTCCTGTACTTGGAAATGGGATTTTAAGGCCACAATATTTGCATTAGCAATACTTTTGCTGTGGGGTTGGCTGTTGATTTTAGGTCTTCTTCCATGGACTCAGCTGAGACATATTACTTTTAAAGATAAAATACTTTATCAGTTAATACTGATACAGTTAAAATTCAGAACTAAAAGTGTTTACTTCTTCCCTAGAAAGGCCTTAACATGAAATTCAAGGTTAGTACACAATTTGTTACAAAATTTAAGTTAATATTAACAACTTGATTTAATCCTTAGTTATAATCCATAGTTCTCAGCAAATTTGAGATTTCATACCCTCTCCCCATCAGTACCAATGGCTGATTCTCAGGGGTGGGGGGCTTTCACCCCACCTGTAAAACTCCTTGCTGCAACATATGTAGCTTAAAAAACTTCATAGGTTATTCCAGTCTCCTCCTTCACTTCCCACCTCCACTCCAGTGGGAAAGTCTTGCTCTAGTCCTGGTTTCCTCACTGGTAGGAGCAGACTTAAATCTCCTGTGGTCTTTACTGGTCTGTTGGGACTTGCCCCGGAGCTCTCTCTGCCCTGCTGTGGGCCCCTGCTGGGGTCGGAGAGGGGATAAACAAGAGCCTGTCCACTCCTGTGGTTCTTCAGCCCATTCCTGGCTCTGTGTGTGTTGCAGAGCAGTACACAGTGGCTGGGCTGATGGAAGCAACTCAGATGATGGTGGACATCGATGCGGATGTCCTTGTGTTCCTGGAACTGGCTCAGGTAGGATGACAGGGAAGGAATCTCTCCAACATTCTCAGCTCTGGGCTCTGCCTGTTGGCAGCAAATGGGGAGGGTTTGGGAGGTGGTGGGTAGGAAGGAAACCCATTGACAGACTTGGTTCCCCCAGTGGGCAGATCCATCTTATCCTCCAGGCCAGAGGAGTCAGCTCAACATGCCAAGAGGAGAGGCTGGCTGTGGCAGGAAGGGACGGAGACTTCAGGCAGCCATTGGGCAGGGGAGGGAACCCCAGAGCCCTGTAGAGACGTGGTTGCTGCCTGCTGAGGTCATTTAAGGCACACTGGGGACTCTCCATCTAAGATGAACTTCCTACCTGCATTTTCCCAAGTGATAGTCTTAGTTGCTCAGTCATGTCTGGCTCTCAGTGACCCCATGCACTTTAGCCTGCCAGGCTCCTCTGTCTATGGGATTCTCCAGGCAAGAATACTGAAGTGGGTTGCCATTTCCTCCTCAAGGGGATCCTGCTGACCCAGGGATTGAACCCAGGTGTCCTGCATTGCGGGCAGATGCTTTACTGTCTGAGCCACCCAAAACAGGCAGGTGAAATCTCCCCTACCAGCCCTCAGGATGCCAAAAATTCTAAAGGTTAGTTTATGAAGTTAAAATATGCCAGATATGCCTGAGAGGTCAGCTCTCTAAGCCCGCTTGTCAGCACCTTAGTGCAGGCTGCTCTGGTCCAGCATGGAGGACGAGTGGTCAGATCTGAGGAGGACAGACTAAGAGGCTACCTCATAGGACTGTGGGTTTCTGGGGCTGCTGGGGGCAGGTCACGGGTGAGGTGGGGATGGTGCCAAGGAGCAAATCCATGTCATTCCGTCATGGTTTTGTGTGGCCTTGCCTCTCAAGGTGGGTTCTTTGTGACTCAGGGCCTTTGCCCACCTGCGCCAAAGCTCTGGCTCTGAAGGCAAAAGTAGACAACTGTGTGCAGCCCTTGGCCCATGGGTCCCAGCACAGACATGCTCCTGTCTGTTCCCAGTTCCACTGTGCATACCAGTTGGCTGGCTGGTGTCTTCACCACACCTGCACCAACTACAATAATGTGTGTCTCAAGTTCCCCCGAGACATGAAGGCCATGTCCCCAGGTGAGCATCTCCAGCGGCATCTGTCACCTCCCTCTCCTTGGGTCCAAGCCTCTGACCTGACCCCAGGGTGCCTAGAGGCTGCCAAAGACCCCTGTGGGTGGGGAGTAGCCTGCAGACATGCACCCAGCCCAACGGAGGTGGTCCTGGAAAAAGCACCGGTGTGGAGGGCGGCCCCCCGCCCCAGCCCGCCCGGAGACCTTGGGCAATTTATTCTGCCCCTCTGAGCTTCTGCTTTTCACAGGTACAGACTAGAGGTGGTATTTTTTTAGATGTTTGTGGACCAAACTCCACATAAGAAATACGTTTTTGTTTGTTTGTGAATTTTTACAATGTTGGTTGGTTTCTGCTAAACAACAATGCAAATCAGCCATAATTATACATATATCCCCTCCCCCTTGAGCCTCCCCCCCATCCCCACATCCCACCCCTCTAGGTTATCAAGAATTACATTTTATCTTGTGACCTAGTACACATATTGAAAAATTTATCAGTTGTTTTTAATACTGTTCATGACTCATGACATTAAGTGCATAACCTAGGAATGGGCACAACTCACAGCTTGGACAGCACAGATCTGGATATCCTCTGGGGTCCCTGCAGCTTGGTCTCCCGCTAATTGATGTCTCAGGTCCTGGGGCCGGACAGGAATCCAGGGATCCAGGATTCATGGGATCCAGGGAGAGGTGTGGCTGGCCTCCCCAACTTGGTCTTCACTGGGCACTGTCTGCTTTGCTGTGACCCTCCTCCCCACTAGTACTCTACAGTTCTCCCACTCCTGCTCTCTCCTCGTCACCTTTCTAGCATTTTCTTTCTAAAGCACAGCTCCAACTGCCTCACTTTCCTGGTCCCAAACTTCCATGGAGCCCCTACACCTTCTAGAATAAGTCCAAACCCCACAGCCTAGCCTTCCCTCCAGCTGACCTCCTGCATACCCCCCACCCCCTGCACCTCCCCTCCCAGAACCTCAGCTCTCCCAGCTGCATCTGCTGTCCCCCAGCCAG
Source organism: Nanger dama (assembly GCA_917880005.1). Taxonomy (NCBI): domain Eukaryota; kingdom Metazoa; phylum Chordata; class Mammalia; order Artiodactyla; family Bovidae; genus Nanger; species Nanger dama. The sequence continues at coordinate 17,596,078 of CAKJTW010000025.1, read as the reverse complement.
GCCGAGCAACTTCTTGCCCACAGCTCTTCTCGCCGTTTCTCCCTCATCCCTTGTCGCAGCCTGCGTTATTCTCTGAGCCTTGATAGGATATTCCCTCTGTCTTTGAAGAAAAACACAAGTGGAAATGCCTTTCCCCATTGTGGACCATCGACTCCACTCCCTGGGCAACTGGCTCTCTTTGAGGGCTCAGTGAAGGCAGGGCTTCTGCTTCTGGTCCCCAGGGGTTGGCATGTGGCCCTAGGAGGACCAGAGGCATGTTCCATGGCAGCAGGGCAGGGGTGGGAGTCCCTCTGCCCCTCCTCCTGTGTCTTCCTCACCCAGCCCTACTGCTGTTCTGCCCCAGAAGACCAGCAGTATTTCAAGAAACACCGGTGGCCACCCGACTGGTACCTGAAGGAGGAAGACCACTACCAGCAGGTCTGGAAGGAGAATGAGAAGGAGGACTATCTGCACCTGAAGCGGCAGCCCAAGCGGCGCTGGCTGTTCTGGAATAGTCCGTCCTCGGCATCCCCATCCTCCTCCTTGGCTGTGGTCTGAGATGCTGCCACCCTCTTCTGACCCTGCTGCTGTTGTCCCCACTTGTCTTTGCCCCTCTGCTCCTCCACATCGCCCCCTCCACCTCCCAGGGACAGAGGACTCGCATAACCAGGACCCTTTGGGTGGAGCTGCTGTCACCAGCCAACATAGCTCAGCACAGAGAGGAGGGAGCCTGGCCTCATGGACCAGAGCAGTGGCCCTGTGCAGAGGTCCTGATGCCAAGGCTGGCAGGGAGACAACTCCTGGGAGGCGGGCACTGGGGGAGAGCTGAGGACCGTGGCATCTTGTCTGTGGGTCGAACCCTAGCATCAAAGGGGAAACTCTCCGGCTGGGAAGCTGTGTGTCCTGTCTGCGCAGGCAGCTCCCTCCCAGGGAGCAGCAGTGGGCAGGCAGGGTCCTACCTCTGTTGGCCCCATGTCTCCATCTATGGACTTGAAGGGTTACAGAGGCTTTGTGGGCCTTTCTTTCCACGTGGAGCCTACTCAAATCCTCACTGGAAAAGTCAGGGTAGATATTCAGCCTTCAGAGCCCAGCTCCAGGCTTCCACCCCTGAGGTACAGCTGCCAGAAGCCCCAAGCGGAAGGCTTGCCCTCTGCCAGCATTGCTTCCGGGGCTGTGGGCAACCAGCCTGAGAAGGTGGCAGAGGTTTTTCAGAGCTGCAGCCCTGGAAGCAGTGCTTCTTGGTGCAATGAGAAACTTCTCTTTCCCCCATCCTTTACCGCTCAGGTTTGGAGATGGAAACCCAAGGAAACCCTGGAACAGGGGGAGAGAAAGTAGAGGGTGATGGGACCAGAGTACAGCAAGCCCATGCTCCCTGGGCTCCTCCCCCCGCTGCTGGCAGCACAGCTTCTTGTGGGGAGAGGGTAAATTTTGCAAAAAAAAAAAAACCAACCAGATAATAATGAACAAAATCACCACCGACAAAAACATTGTGGCCTCTATCCCCTCAAAGGAAGAAAAGCAGAAAAAGACCCTGGATGGCTCTCATTTCTATAAAGCCGAATGTCTACTTTTGGACTTAAGACAGAAGAGTCTCTGCTTTTTAGCTTTTTCTCTTTTGTGAAATGGGAAGACTATCAAGATAAAGTGATAGGGGTTACCATGACACCATTTCCATGATGAGGGTGATGAGCAACTGGGATGCTTCTGGATGTGGGCAAAGAAGGAAAGCAAGCATGTTCAGGTAAGTTGTAGGCACCTCTTGAAACACAGTATGCATTGTGTCTTTGATGAAATGTTTATAGTGTTTTGCTAAAGCAACAGTCTTAATTGCTTACAGGTCAAAATTTCCTAAACTTATGAAAATAAAATGTTTCCATGTCTTGTGACAAATGCAACAACAAGACTTCCTTGTACAATGAGACTGCCAATACTACTTCCTCAGAGTACTAAAAACATTTAAATGGTAGGGGTTTCTAACCATGTTATGGAAGTATGCAAGTCTATCCTTTGACATAGTCCTCTTGTCAGTGCCTACTGCGTACATGCTCAGTCATGTCTGACTCTTTGCCACTCCATGAACTATAGCCTACCAGGCTCCTCTGTCTATGGGATTTTTCCAGGCATTTCCTCCTCCAGGGCATTTTCCCAACCCTGGGATCAAACCAACATATCCAGTGTCTTCTACACTGGTAGGCAGATTCTTTACTACTGAGCCACCTGAGAAACCCGTCCTTTTCTAAGGATGGCTTCAATTTCTCCTTGTACCTTCTGTCCCAGTATATTTAATAGGGGGAGATCTTTTAGAAAAACTCCAGGACAATATCTCCTTTTTCCCTAAGGGCCAGGTTAATCTTGAGATACTGAAGGTTTTTGATAATTCATCTACACAACATCTAGAATTTAGAATTGTTAGTTGCTCAGTCACATCTGACTCTTGAGATCCCATGAAATGTAGCTCTCTAGGCTTCTCTGTACTCCATTTTGGCCTCTTTTGTTGACCATGGTGGCTACTCCATTTCTTTGAAGGGATTCTTGTCCACAGTAGTAGATATAATGGTCATCTAAGTTAAATTCACCCATTTCAGTCCATTTTAGTTGGCTGATTCCTAAAATGTCGACATTCACTCTTGCCATCTCCTGTCTGACCACTTCCAGTTTGCCTTGATTCATGGACCTAACATTCCAGGTTCCTATGCAATATTGCTCTTTACAGCGTCAGACCTTGCTTTCATCACCAGTCACATCTACAACTGGGTGTTGTTTTTGCTTTGGCTCTGTCTCTTCATCCTTTCTGGAGTTATTTCTCCACTGATCTCTAGTAGCATACTGGGCACCTACCAACCTGGGGAGTTCATCTTTAAGTGCCCTATCTTTTTACTTTTTCATACTGTTCATGGTATTCGCAAGGCATGAATACTGAAGTAGTTTACCATTCCCTTCTCCAGTGGACCACATTTTTTCAGAACTCTCCATAGTGACCTGTCCATCTTGGGTGGCCCTACACAGCATGGCTCATAGTTTCATTGAGTTAAACAAGGCTGTGACCCATGTGATCAGATTGGTTAGTTTTCTGTGATTGTTTTCAGTCTGTCTGCCCTCTGGATGAGAATGATAAGAGACTTATGAAAGCTTCCTGGTGGGACAGACTGACTTAGGGGATACAGGGTCTTGTTCTGGTGTTCGGGGCCATACTCAGTAAATCTTTAATCAAATTTCTGTTGATTTCCTTAGAAGAAATGGAGTAGCCATCATAGACAACAAAAGAATCTGAAATGAAGTCTCAGAAGAGACTGAAAGAGTCTCAAAGAGTCTGAAATGTAGTCTCAAAATGATCTCTGTTTGTTTCCAAAGCAAACCATTCAATATCACGGTAATCCAAGTCTATGCTCCAACCAGTAATGCTGAGAAGCTGAAGTTGAACAGTTCTATGAAGATCTACAAGGCCTTCTAGAACTAACACCACAAAACGATGTCATTTTCATTATAGGGAACTGGAATACAAGTAGGAAGTCAAGAAACACCTGGAGTAACAGGCAAATTTGGCCTTGGAATACAGAATGAAACAGGGCAAAGCCTAATAGAGTTCTGCCAAGAGAATGCACTGGTCATAGCAAACACACTGTTTCAACAACACAAGAGAAGACTCTGCACATGGACATCAATAGATGGTCAATACCAAAATCAGATTGATTATATTCTCTGCAGACAAAGATGAAGAAGCTCAATACAGTCAGCAAAAACAAGACCAGGTGTCTGTGGCTCATATCATGAACTCTTTATTGCCAAATTCAGACTTAAAGAAAGTAGGGAAAACCATTAGACCATTCAGGTATGACCTAAATCAAATCCTTTACGATTATACAGTGGAAGTGAAAAATAGATTTAAGGGACTAGATCTGATAGAGTGGTCAGATGTTCATGACATTGTACAGAAGACAGGGACTAAGACCATCTCCAAGAAAAGAAATGCAAAAAGCAAAATAGCTGTCTGAAGAGGCCTTACAAATAGCTATGAAAAGAAGAGAAGTGAAAAGCAAAGGAGAAAAGGGAAGATATACCCATTTGAATGCAGAGTTCTAAAGAATAGCAAGGAGAGATAAGAAAGTCTTCCTCAGTGATCAGTGCAAAGAAATAGAAGGAAACAATAGAATGGGAAACGCTAGAGATCTCTTCAAGAAAATTAGAGATACCAAGGGAACATTTCATACAAAGTTGGTCTCAGTAAAAGACAGAAATTGTATGGACCTACAGAAGCAGAAGATATTAAAAAGAGCTGGCAAAAATGCACACAACTATAAAAAAGGTCTTCATGTCCCAGATAATTATGATGGTGTGTCACTCACCTAGAGCCAGATATTCTGGAATGTGAAGTCAAATGGGCCTTAGGAAGTACCACTAGGAACAAAGCTAGTGGAGGTGATGGAATTCCAGCTGAGCTATTTCAAATCCTGAAAGATGATGCTTTGAAAGTGCTGCACTCAATATGCCAGAAAATTTGGAAAACTCAGCAGTGGCCCCAGGACTGGAAAAGTTCAGTTTTCCTTCCAATCCGTAAGAAAGGTAATGCCAAAGAATGCTCAAACTACTGCACAATTGCACTCATCTCACATGCTAGTAAAGTAATGCTCAAAATTCTCCAAGCCAAGCTTCAACAGTACATGAACCATGAACTTCCAGATGTTCAAGCTGGTTTTAGAAAAGGCAGAGGGGCCAGAGATCAAACTGCCAACATCTGTTGGATCATCAAAAAGCAAGAGTATTCCAGAAAAACATCTATTTCTGCTTTAGTAACTATGCCAAAGCCTTTGATTTTGTGGATCACAATAAATTATGGAAAATTCTGAAAGAGATAGAAATACCAGACCACCTAACCTGCCTCTTGAGAAACCTGTATGCAAGTCAGGAAGCAACAGTTAGAACTGGACATGGAACAACAGACTGGTTCCAAATAAGAAAAGGAGTACATCAAGGCTGTATATTGTCACCCTGCTTGTTTATCTTATACACAGACTTCAGTTCAGTTCAGTTGCTCAGTCGTGTCTGACTCTGAGACTCCTTGAACCATAGCATGCCAGGCCTCCCTGTCCATCACTAATTCCCAGAGTCCACCCAAACCCATGTCCATCTAGTTGGTGATGCCATCCCACCATCTCATCCTCTGTTGTTCCCTTCTCCTCCTGCCCTCAATCTTTCTAAGCATCAGGGTCTTTTCCAGTGAGTCAGCTCTTCTCATCAGGTGGCCAAAGTATTGGAGTTTCAGCTTCAGCATCAGTCCTTCCAATGAACACCCAGGACTGATCTCCTTCCAGGATGCATTGGTTGAATCTCCTTGTAGTCCAAGGGACTCTCAAGAGTCTTCTCCAACACCACAGTTCAAAAGCATCAATTCTTTGGTGCTCAGCCTTCTTCACAGTCCAACTCTCACATCCATACATGACCACAGGAAAAACCATAGCCTTGACTAGACGGACCTTAGTCAGCAAAGTAATATCTCTGCTTTTGAATATGCTATCTAGGTTGGTCATAACTTTTCTTCCAAGAAGTAAGCATCTTGTAATTTCATGGCTGCAGTCACCACCTGCCGTGATTTTGGAACCCAAAAAAATAAAGTCTGACACTGTTTCCACTGTTTCCCCATCTATTTGCCATGAAGTGATGGGACTAGATGCCATGATCTTCGTTTTCTGAATGTTGAGCTTTAACCCAACTTTTTCACTCTCCTCTTTCACCTTCATCAAGAGGCCCTTTATTTCCTCTTCAGTTTTTGCCATGAGGGTGGTGTCATCTGCATATCTGAGGTTATTGATATTTCTCCTGGCAATCTTGATTCCAGCTTGTGTTTCTTCCAGCCCAACGTTTCTCATGATGTACTCTGCATAGAAGTTAAATAAGCAGGGTGGCAGTACACAGCCTTGACATACTCCTTTTCCTATTTGGAACCAGTCTGTTGTTCCATGTCCAGTTCTAACTGTTGCTTCCTGACCTGCATACAGATTTCTCAAGAGGCAGGTCAGGTGGTCTGGTATTCCCATCTCTTTCAGAATTTTCCACAGTTTATTGTGATCCACACAGTCAAAGGCTTTGGCATAGTTAATAAAGCAGAAATAAAATGTTATTCTGGGACTTTCTTGCTTTTTCCATGATCCAGTGCATGTTGACAGTTTGATCTCTGGTTCCTCTGCCTTTTCTAAAACGAGCTTGAACATCAGGTCAGGGGTGGCCGGGAGGAGCAACCCCAAGCCTGAGGCCAGGGGCGGCTTCTGGGAAGATTCAGAATGATAAGGACTCAACAAACCAGTCTGTTTCACTCATGCATTGTTCTCCTAATATATGTTAATGGACTATATATTTACTTGGAAGCCTGCCTTTCTTCAAGATTCATGTCGGTGTTTCTTCATGCTTTGTGGCCTGGAATGGCTCGCCCTGTGCCAGTGTTATCTCAGAATGCATGTTGTGGGTGAGGGGCCTGGTGCCAGTCTGTGAGTTTTGAGACATTTCCTTTCTCTAATTAACAGCTTGCTGATAGGTATATGACTTATTCCTAAAGACTAGCAAAGGGGCACTCTTTCTGCCCCCTTCTGATGTCTAAGTCAGAAGCTTTCTCTATCTCTTTTATACTTAATAGAACTTTTTACACAAAAGCTCTGAGCAATCAAGCCTCTTCACTGGGCCTGGGTTGAATTCCTTTCTTCCAGAGGCCAAGAATCCTGGCATCTTTCATGGCTCAGCAACAACCTTTCAATTATGGATCCAGATGCAGTAAAACCAGGCCATCCCAGGGAAAAACCCTTAAGCTGTTGTCTGGTTTTAGAAGGAGTGAGGCTGCAAATGGCTTCTTTCTTTTTCCTGGGGTAGGCTTTTCTAACCTTCTGTGAGAATGAAGCCTAAGTAGGTCACCCTAGTTGGTGTCTTTTGAGCCTTTTTGGGGGTGAGTGTGCAGCACCTTATATCCGTTATTGGCTAGGTGGTCAGGAGTGGTTACAGTATTTTGTCAGAGGCCTCCTTAGCAAGACTGGCATTGAGAATGTTTTCTACATAGTAGAGGAAGGTAGGGAAGAGATCAAGAAGGTCCTAAGGAGGAGGGTCAGGAACTGGTATTGCCTCAGTGGAGGGGAGCCCACATCCCCTTTGAAGGACTTTGTTTTGATATAAGGCTATTAAAAAACTGGACATGAGGAATTTCACCCTACTTCTTTTGTCTCTGGCATAACAAGTACAACTGTAAAACGGCATTGTAATTTAGCAACCCATTGACAGGCCAACTTTCCTCATCTCCCAGTCAATATTGGGGCCAGGCTGTATAACATAGGAAAATTAAATATTTGGGGGTCATGGGGTGATACCCAATAAAACTTCCAGTTCTGCACAATGCACCCTAATGGGCTATCCTTTGGCATGGTGGATATTTTGTTCCTTAGATATTCCATTCTGGATTTGTTTCCAACTACTGAGGGGGTAGTTGGAGAGACTTATTGGCAGGCAAATGCCAGAATATTTGACCCAAGATTTATAGTTCAGGAAACTTGGAACCAGGACCAAACTGTTAATGGGTCCCTCACAAGACCAGAATAGGAGGTGTACAAATGTCATGGACTCTGATATAGCTGAGAGTCCTACTTGAATTTCTAATGACCTGTGTTTGAGATAGTAAGTCCCTCCTCAGTCAGAATATCCCACAGCAGGTAAGAATGTCTCCAGGCCATGGCAGCTTAGCCACCTTAGCTCCTGACCACGTTGACCGGTTAGGTAGTGACATAGCTGTCTGGGAGTGGGCAGTCTTTTTCCTTCTTTCAGCTGAAAAGGAGTTTTTGGACTTCTGAGTGAGAGCTAAAAGAAGGAGAGAGTCCCACAGGGAATGTACCAGATCTCTGAGGGCAGCTGGCATTCTGTGCTGATGCCAGATGAGCCCTGAAAGCTTGGGCAATAAGGAATCATGGAAGGTTCACCTCCCAAGCAGTTGTAGGAGGAGAGCTTGGGCAATGGGTGTTTCCTGATCTTGCCAGCAGTTCAAAGGGTGTCCCAATAATGGGGCTTCTGGATTTGCAAGCAGCTTATAAGAAACCCCAGCCTACCTCAGAGAAACTAACACTGACCAGGAGAGGTCAAGTCACTGGTCGAGTATACCTACCTTAGGGCCCTTTCCCTTTCGGGCATCCTTGGGTGTCCTTTCCTAAATTTGGATTGAGCATCTTTCTGTTTTGTCAGGTAGTTGTCATTCTTGGCCATTTCCTGGTCTTGCCTCTTAGTTCTTTGGCCTGGCCACTTCCCTTTACCAAACCAAAAGTGACTATGGGGAATGCTACTGTTGGCCCCAGGAGGTCAGCAAGGAGGGCAGAAAGCCCTCGTGCAGCCAACACTGCCTAGGACAGGGGTCAAGGGAGATCACCACTGGCAAGACTGCAGTGGCCTCCTCTCATCCATAGGCCCCCACCGTCCCTGTGCAACCAAACCAAACTGGGGCTGCTCACCACACACAGTAAAGCCAATCTAGGGACCCCGCGCTGTGGTGAAGGAAAATGCAGCATTTATTGTAGATACCATACAAGGAGTCCAGGGAAGCTAATAACTCAGATAAACCTGAACTCTCCAGTGGGTTTCAGGAAGCATTTTTAAAGGCAAGGTGAGCTTTGCCTTTAAAGGAGGGGAGTCACCAGGTATTTATTTGGTCAGCTGATGTGCAGTTCTCTGGTTGGTTGATGGTGAAATAGCAGGGCAGTGACTCAGGGGTTAACATTACCAATCCTCAGGCTTCAGTAGGTCTGGGGGCTATGTGCTTATGCTCATCTAGTAGCTAACTTCTGTTTGGTGGAAGTTTTATCATCTGTAAAACAACTCAGGAAATGTGCATCAGATACTGTTATCTAGGTACTTCAGGGATGAACTGAAGACTGTAAAACATGAAATTAGAAACTTACTATAGGATTTTAACAAAATGAGTATGAAACAACTTCAGATAATTGTGTAATCCTCTTTATTACCCACTCCAGTATTCTTTTCTGGAGAATCTCAGGGACAGAGGAGCCTGGTGGGCTGCCGTCTATGGGGTCACACAGAGTCGGACACGACTGAAGCGACTTAGCTGCTGCTGCTGCTTTATTGCCTATATTGGATTAAGTTTAATGATACATAATTTTAAAATTACTCCAAAATAATAGCAACTTTAAAATTTTTGTTTAACCTTCTCATATAAAAGAGGTCTGGAAGGTGGAGGTCTAGAGTTGGTTCAGGAGACAAGAATAACTTCCTAAGTTGTTTTCTTGTGCCGGATTCATCTGTCAGCCTATGTGGTCTTATATAGACATCCTGGCATTCTTAATGACAGACTCCTTGCGAGCAGGATGCACATCTAATTCTCATCTTCTTCTCATCTATACTGTTGGCAGTATGTCAGAACAAGTCTTCAATAAATATGGGTTTTAAGAACAGAGGATGTATGGATGCTCAGGTGGATGGATGGAACTCCATATATGGAACTCAATATCTAGTTTCAACTATCCTAACAAACACAAGAAAAAACTTACCTTGGGATGTGGCAGTGGGCCCAATAGTGCCAACAACATGGATGAGAAAAGAATTTACTGAGCCGGAAGTGAGGGTAGAAAGCAAGATTTATTGAGTACACTGCAAGGAAGCTGTGGGCAAGACCAAGAGGGGGTCTGCACCTGGGGAAAGAAACTGGGCTTCTCTCATGGTCCCCTCTGGTCACCCTTGGATTAATATTTTACCCAAGGGTGGTTAGGGCTTCCTGGAACTTCAACTGCTTGTAACTGCTGGTAATTTTCCACTGGAGGAGGGTGAGATGGCCTTATCTTGAAATGCCCTCCCCAGCCTAAGACTGTTTTATTGTTAAGCTCTACAGAAATCATATGACCACACATAGGCTTTACTGCTTTCCTTGTAACCAGATGAACAGACCTTGTAGAGCAGGTGCTGGCAAACCAGATAACAGATTTTTTTACACGAGGTGGGTCATAAGATCTCTGTCTTTATTCACCTCTTCTGTTGTTATATGATAATAACCACAGAAAATATCTAAAGAATGATCATATGTCAATAGCACTGGCATTTGAATTTCATGTGATTTTCACATGTCTTGAAATGGTCTCCTTTTAATTTGTAACCATTTAATATTGTAAAAACCATTCTTACCTTGTGGGCAGCACAAAAAAACAGGCAGCGAGTGGTAGTTTGCTAATCCTGGCCTAGCAAGGCAAACGATTAAAATTAGGAGCTGAAAAAGGCAGTAAAATGTTGTGGTAGAAGCCTTAAGAAGAAGGTCAGGGTGGAATATAGCTGGCTTTCCCTTTTTAACTCCATATTTTTCCTTTCCAGAGTCATTCCACATTTCTTTCCTGTTCTCCACTTCTCCCGGGATGGCTTTCAACAGCACGCACATTTTTTCATGTCTTCAAAGTTCTCTCTTGCAGGACCATTTGTGTTTAAAAATGTTTCCAGAAGACTGAAAAACATTCAAGCCCCAAAGTAATTGCTTTCTAATGAAGGGCTTTAGTTCATTGGTTCATTGAGAGGCAGCATTTCATTAATGTACATAAATCTCTGTGTGCTTCCCATGAAATATAATGCTGGAGTCTATTCATTTCACAAAAGCCACATGCTTCTGTTTGCGTGACTTGGGGGCATCCCAGAAGGCAGGAACAGATTTATATAAATGTGCTTCAATGGGTAGTGAAGGCCATCTGAGTGGGGCGAAGAGAAGGACATCCTGCGGTACTGTTTTGGAGATTGAGTGGGCTTGAGACATCATTGCTCTTTTAAAAGTGCCTAGATTTATGATCATTTCATTCTTGATACATGAATGAAACAAAAGTTACAAATTATAACAGATCACATTTTCAGTTCAGTTCGGTTCAGTTCAGTTGCTCAGTCCTGTCCGACTCTTTGCAACCCCATGAATCACAGCACGCCAGGCCTCCCTGTCTATCACCAACTCCCGGAGTTCACTCAGACTCACGTTCATCGAGTCAGTGATGCCATCCAGCCATCTCATCCTCTGTCATCCCCTTCTCCTCCTGCCCCCAATCCCTCCCAGCCTCAGAGTCTTTTCCAATGAGTCAACACTTCCCATGAGGTGGCCAAAGTACTGGAGTTTCAGCTTTAGCATCAGTCCTTCCAAAGAAATCCCAGGGCTGATCTCCTTCAGAATGGACTGGTTGGATCTCCTTGCAGTCCAAGGGACTCTCAAGAATCTTCTCCAACACCACAGTTCAAAAGCATCAATTCTTTGGTGCTCAGCCTTCTTCACAGTCCAACTCTCACATCCATATACAACTACTGGAAAAAACCATAGCCTTGACTAGACGGACCTTAGTCGGCAAAGTAATGAATATGCTATCTAGGTTGGTCCTAACTTTTCTTCCAAGGAGTAAGTTTCATTTAATTTCATGGCTGCAGTCACCATCTGCAGTGATTTTGGAGCCCCAAAATAAAGTCTGATACTATTTCCCCATCTATTTGCCATGAAGTGATGGGACCAGATGCCATGATCTTTGTTTTCTGAATGTTGAGCTTTAGGCCAACTTTTTCACTCTCCTCTTTCACTTTCATCAAGAGGCTTCTTAGTTCCTCTTCACTTTCTGCCATAAGGGTGGTGTCATCTGCATATCTGAGATTATTGATTGGCAATCTTGATTCCAGCTTGTGCTTCTTTCAGCCCAGCATTTCTCGTGATGTACTCTGCGTAGAAGTTAAATAAGCAGGGTAAAAATAGACAGCCTTGACGTACTTCTGTTCCTATTTGGAACCAGTCTCTTGTTCCATGTCCAGTTCTAATTGTTGCTTCCTGACCTGCATATAGGTTTCTCAAGAGGCAGGTCAGGTGGCCTGGTATTCCCATCTCTTGAAGAATTTTCTAAAGTTTATTGTGATCCACACAGTCAAAGGCTTTGGCATAGTCAATAAAGCAGAAATAGATGTTTTTCTGGAACTCTGTTGCTTTTTCCATGATCCAGCGGATGTTGGCAATTTGATCTCTGGTTCCTCTGCCTTTTCTAAAACCAGCTTGAACATCTGGAAGTTCACGGTTCACATATTGCTAAAGCCTGGCTTGGAGAATTTAGAGCATGACTTTACTAGTGTGTGAGATGAGTGCAATTGTGGGCTAGTTTGAGCATTCTTTGGCATTGCCTTTCTTTGGGATTGGAATGAAAACTTTCCTTCTCCAGTCCTGTGGCCACTGCTGATTTTTTTCCAAATTTGCAGGCATATTGAGTGCAGCACTTTCACAGCATCGTCTTTCAGGATTTGAAATAGCTCCACTGGAATTCCATCACCTCCACTAGCTTTGTTTGTAGTGATGCTTTATAAGGCCCACTTGACTTCATATTCCAGGATGTCTGGCTCTAGGTGAGTGATACGATTTAAATTAGTATTTATGATATACTCTATGAACACTTACTACCTTCACAGTAAACACTAAGTTGTATTCAGCTATCACCTAGTTATGTATACAATCTTTTATTAAACTTTTGTAGCCTATGGAGTAAATGATTTTTCAAGAGGTGAAACTCAGCAATGATCTCAATGCATGAAAGCCTTGAGGCTTTCATGGATAGCTAATTTGATTAGAGCAAACCTTTCTCGGTTTTTGTTGTTACTGAAAAAATATTCTGGCTTTTGGAGTATTGCACTTGGTAAGTTACCTTCTCAAATTTTCTTTCGTCATTTGCAAATTGGGCTAACAGTCTCTTAAAGTATAGGAGTAAAGTGAAAAAGGAGTTTTCATACAGCGTCTTTGGCATAACGGGGGTACGGTGGGGATTAGGGGTGGAAGCGGTGTCCGCTATTATTTTTTTATTGGCAAAAACAAATCTTCGCAGAGAACACGTTTAATGGCCAGCTGGGACTGTGAACCGTGCAGATACTTAATCCTTCCAGCCTTTCAACCTCCTTTGCGTGGAGCCTGCTTTTCCCTTTCTGTCCATCGGTTGGCGCCTTTTGCCGTCCTTTTTTCCCCAAGCTGGCTTTTGGGGGCTGCGGTCGCTCCCCAGCTCGCAGGTCACATGGCCTGCCAGAGCGAGGGGACCGCGCCAGAACTGCGCCGTGGGAGGTGAGGCTTCCGCGCGCGTCCAAGTCCTGCGGAGACCGCTCCTCCAAGGCCTCAAGGTCCAGCGATGGCTCCTCCGTGGTCATGAGCCAGACAGCCTAGGCGACTTCGGCAGTGGCCGTCAGCGTGCTCAGAGAACCCAGCTGACCGCTCTCACCCGGTAGGTTCCCGCTGCGAACGATCTGCTCTGCCCCTTTGGCATCATGACCAGAGCGCCCACCCGGGAGATGTCTCCAGAGCGAGGGAAAATGGATTAGGTTGCTGCAGCCGGCACGCAGAGAGCAGTTGCAGGGGCTGGCGAGCCTGGGAGGGCCTGTGCCCCCGGCGGTGCGCTTTGGCGGCTGCCTTCAGTGCGGCCCCGCTCGAGGGGCCGGCTGCTTCCTGCGGGAGGAATGTGGAGACCCCAGAAGGGCGTCCCCCGCACGGCCTGGGCCGGCCTCCGCGCAGGGATGACTGAGTGTCGCAGCAAGGACGCCTCCCTACCCCTCGCCTGTTTCCTTGGCGCCGCTAGGCCGACGGAAAGGCGCGAGCCGGGCATGTACGAATCCAGGTAAGATTCCGCTGCTTGCCCTAGTCTGGCTGGGCCCAGCACCCTAAGGGTGGATCGCCTCATGGCCGCCCGCTCGCGGCTATATCTGCCCCGCGCCTCGGGCCATCCCAGAGCTTGGACAAACGCCCTGCTGCGGCGTTGGGCTTCTGCAGGCGGCCTTGCAGCCCCGAGACCGAGGAAGGTCAACGGGTCAGAGGAAGGCGTTCTTCCCAGCTGCGGGAAAGACAGGACGCCCGGGAGGCAACGCCGCGATTTAGGCTGTTAGTTTCCTCCTACGGGTATGGAAACTGAGACCTGAGCGCCGCGGGGACTGCCCACGGTCGGTGGCAGACGCTAAATCGAGACTGGTCTTCCGCTGCCATTCTCTTGCCTTGAGGGATGGTTAGGACTGTCTCGGCCAGCCTCGCCCTTTTCCTGGTGCTCTGTGTACGGGCGTTGTCAGTTGCCGCACTGCGCCCGCAGTATCCAGGGCGAGAATTGGAGGGTGGGTGTAACCCTGCCAGCCCCTGCTTGTCTCTTGTTCTCCCTGGAGGTGAAGGGACCCGAGGGCGGATCCAATGATGATCTCACTATGCGGACCATTAGCAAAAACCTGCAGGTGTGTGTGTGCGCGCGTCGGCGTGTGCGCGTTTCCCCTAGAGAACTAAACCTTTAAGGGGAAATTGGCTTTTAGGAATCCATTTCTAGAGTGCCCTGCACCAGATATTTTAGGTGAGAAGATAAAACCATGTTTGTTTAACGTTATTGAAATTAGAATTTTTTAAAAAGATAAGCTTATTACAAAACATTCAAGAAACAGAAAAATGTAAAGAAAATAAAAATAACTTAAAACTTCATCTCCTAGATTGTAGTTTTCCTAGGTATCTTAAAAATTTCTCTGCATGCATACCTTTAAACGAATAAGGTGGGCAAAAAAATTATTTCAATTTGTATGTCTGATTATCCAGAGGTAATCAGCTTTTTCCTCTCTGTATTGGCCTTTTGCATTTGTGTGAGTGAACTATTAATTCTCTTACCTCTTTCAGACAATGTCTTTCTGTTCCTGAGTTTTAAGTGCTTGTTATATATTACACATTAAAGTACTGATAGTAATTCTGTCATCTGTGTTGCACAGTCTTTTGCCTAATTTTTTTAAGATTTATCTTTAATTAAAAGATAATTACAGTATTGTGTTGGTTTCTGCGGTACATCAACATGTAATTTTTTTTGTGGGGGGCGGTCAGCTTTTCATCTTTTGCCATTCAGTTCTATTCTTTTCTTTATGGTTTCTGCTTGAGAGTCTTGCTGAGAAAGGCCTTTCCTAACTCGAGTTTGTATAAATATTCACCTATATTTTCTTCAGGTATTTTTAAGCTTTTGTTGAAAACTTTTAATGTGTCATTTATTCTAATTTAAGATGTAAAGTGGAGAGCTAATTACTTTTTGTAAATGGTAGCCAGTTGCTGCAAAGCTAAGTTCATTTTTATGCCTGATTTAGACTGCTACAATTATGGTATATTAAATTATTATATATTTATGTCTGCAGATTTTTGCATGTGTCTATCGGTATATTTCGGTGCCAGAGCCATGTTATTTTAATTACTGAAGTTTTATAACAAATTTAGTATCTTTTTTATTACCCAGTATTATCCACCTAGCTTTTTAAAAAATCAGTTTTATTAAGATAGAGTTTGTGTGCATGCTCCATCGCTCAGTTGTGTCCAGCTCTTTTCAACTCTATGGACTGTAGCCCGCCAGGCTCCTCTGTTCATGGAATTTCCCAAGCAAGAATCCTGGAGTGGGTTGCCATTTCCTCCTCCAGGGCATCTTCCCGACCCAGGCATCAAATTCAAGTCTCCTGCATCTCCTGCATTGTCAGAAGAATTCTTTACCACCGAGCCACATGGGAAGCCCCACTCTTTGGTCAAATTATCCATTCTGTCTCTGCTCCACCAAAGAGACAAATCATCTTTGGATTCCTATAGGATCTTTGATAATTAGGTTCCTGAGAGTAGGTGCCCTGAGTGTCACAATCACTACCCCTTTGCCTGGTACAAGACTCAGTATTGGTTGAATTAAACTATGATCATAGAAGTAATGCATGTGCTTTCAGAAGGGTAGAAAGCAAGAGTAGAACCCTCCATCCCTCATACCTTCATCTCTCCTTCACTAAATTATACTCCACATTAAAAATAAAATGATCATGCCATGTACCCTTTTCTACAATTTGCACTGACATAGTTTACATTTTTCAATTAGAGACTTTCAAACTGCTTTGTTTGATACAATGAATTACCATAAACTGGGTAGCTTAAGCAGAACATTCATGTCCCACAGTTCTGGAGTCTGAAGTCTGAGATTAGTGTGGGTGCCAGCATAGTTGGGTTCTGATAAGTGGCCCTTTTCGTGGTTTCTGGATGGCTGCCTTCCTGATTTGTACTCGCTGGCAGAGGAGAGCGAGAAAGCAAGCTGTCTTCTGTGTCTTCTAATAAAGGCACTAGTCCCAGCAAGAGAGTTCCACAGGCCTGACCTTAACATCTCCGAAAGACCCCATCTCCAAACATGATCGCATCGGGTATTCAAATTTTGATTATGAATTTGGGGATAGGGGACACAAACATTCAGTCCACAGCAGAGATTTAGGTAAGGCTTTTTAAATGTCAGTGTATTTAAACCCTTCTTTTTCTTTTTAATGTGTCCATATCATCCCCATGTATAATTATCTAAACGTTTGTTCCCTGTTTTTGGCCATTTCCTTTCCTGGTAGTTTGTCTATCCTTCCCTGTAGTTTGTCTAGCCATCTTGATGCCCTGCCTCCATCTATTCCTCTCCCCCTCTTTCTCCCTCTCTTTCTTACTTTCAAGCAGAATTTCTGTGAACATTCCTTGTCTATGTTTGGTAGCATGTGTTGGCATTTCTGCAGAGTAGATTGCTAGAAGTGAATTTCTATGTCAAAGGAGATGCACATATAAAATTTTTGTAGACATCATCCAAACTTTCTCTCTAAAGGTCACACCAGTTTATATAAAAGTGCCTGTTTACTGTACTGGCTCACTCTCTCCAAGAAAATGGAATTGATGTTATCTTAAATGTAGAGATTGATTTTGGAGCAAGAGACCTCCATCTCCTCTTTTAATAGTGAGAGTTCTCAGCAGGGAAGATGTTACTTTTATCCATTTATTAGACTTTTACAGTGTCCTTCAGTGGGATTTTATAGTGTATATGCTACATATTTTTAAGTTTATTCTAGATATTTTTGGTTTCTTTTTTGTCCATTTTGACTGAGATGTTTTATCCCATTGATTAGTAATTGCCTGATTATCTGAAAGCAATCATATATATACATGATTATGTGTAACATAGCATAGGGCTTCCCAGGGGGCACAGTGGTAACAAGAATCCCCTGCCGATGCAGGAGACGCAAGAGACAGAGCTTCCCTGGTGACTCAGGTGGTAGAGACTCTGCCTGCAGTGCTGGAGACCTGGGTTCAGTCCCTGAGTTGGGAAGATTCTCCCAGAGCAAGAAATGGCAACCCACTCCAGTATTCTTGCCTGGAAGATCCCATGGACAGAAAAGCCTGGTGGGCTTCAGTCTGTGGGGTCACAGAGTCAGACATGACTGAGTGAGCACACACAGAGATCATAGCATACACTATTTTTGCATACTAATTCTGCTACCAAACACATTCTGAAAGTCTGTACCATTTCTAATCATCTTCCAGTTGATTTTCTTGGCTTTCCATCTATGCAGAGAAAATATTGCATAATGGTTGAGAACATGAGTTCTGTAAACAGTCTGCTTGCTTTTCAAGTTTTGCCACCTATTTAAAGCTTTGCTAACCTTGGGTACAAGTTAATTGTGCCTTAATTTTTTTCAGATATAAAATGAATTTAATCATAGTACTTCTCATAGGCTTCTTATGATAATAAATGAGATGCTTAAAACAGTGCCCATAAGAAGTGCTCAGCAAGCATTTCCAGGTAAGTTGATCTCTGCACATTATATGACCAGAATCTTTGCTACTCCCAATTTTATATCTTAGGAATTAAAACCTATGGAAGTCTTTTATTTGCTTAACAAACATTAAATCTTTTCTGTGCAAAGAATCCTGTTCTGGGTCTGTGAAGGATATCAAAGATAAATCAAACTGAGTCTACTAATAGGGGTTTATAAGTCCAGTTCACTTAAGTTCAGTCCCTTAGTTGTGTCCAACTCTTTGTGACCCCATGAATTGCAGCATGCCAGGCCTCCCTGTCCGTCACCAACTCCCAGAGTTCACTCAAACTCATGTCCATCAAGTTGGTGATGCCATCCAGCCATCTCATCCTCTGTCGTCCCCTTCTCCTCCTGCCCCCAATTCATCCCAACATCAGAGTCTTTTCCAATGAGTCAACTCTTCGCATGAGGTGGCTAAAGTATTGGAGTTTCAGCTTTAGCATCAGTCCTTCCAAAGAAATCCCAGGGCTGATCTCCTTCAGAATGGACTGGTTGGATCGCCTTGCAGTCCAAGGGACTCTCAAGAGTCTTCTCCAACACCACAGATCAAAAGCATCAATTCTTTGGTGCTCAGCCTTCTTCACAGTCCAACTCTCACATCCATACATGACCACAGGAAAACCATAGCCTTGACTAGACGGACCTTAGTCGGCAAAATAATGTCTCTGCTTTTGAATATACTGTCTAGGTTGGTCATAACTTTTCTTCCAAGGAGTAAGCGTCTTCTAATTTCATGGCTGCAGTCACCATCTGCAGTGATTTTGGAGCCCCCAAAAATAAAGTCTGACACTGTTTCCACTGTTTCCCCATCTATTTCCCATGAAGTGATGGGACCAGATGCCATGATCTTCGTTTTCTGAATGATGAACTTTAAGCCAACTTTTTCACTCTCCTCTTTCACCTTCATCAAGAGGCTTTTTAGCTCCTCTTCACTTTCTGCCATAAGGGTGGTGTCATCTGCATATCTGAGGTTATTGATATTTCTCTCGGCAATCTTGATTCCAGCTTGTGTTTCTTCCAGTCCACCGTTTCTCATGATGTACTCTGCATAGAAGTTAAATAAGCAGGGTGACAATATACAGCCTTGACATACTCCTTTTCCTATTTGGAACCAGTCTGTTGTTCCATGTCCAGTTCTAACTGTTGCTTTCTGACCTGCATACAGATTTCTCAAGAGGCAGGTTAGGTGGTCTGGTATTCCCATCTCTTGAAGAATTTTCCAAAGTTTATTGTGATCCACACAGTCAAAGGCTTTGGCATAGTCAATAAAGCAGAAATAAATGTTTTTCTGGAACTCTCTTGCTTTTTCCATGATCCAGCGGATGTTGGCAATTTGATCTCTGGTTCCTCTGCCTTTTCTAAAACCAGCTTGAACATCTGGAAGTTCATGTATTGCTGAAGCCTGGCTTGGAGAATTTTGAGCATTACTTTACTAGCATGTCAGATGAGCGCAATTGTGCGGTAGTTTGAGCATTCTTTGGCATTGCCTTTCTTTGGAATTGGAATGAAAACTTTCCTTCTCCAGTCCTGTGGCCACTGCTGAGTTTTCCAAATTTTCTGGCATATTGAGTGCCGCACTTTCACAGCATCATCTTTCAGGATTTGAAACAGCTCAACTGGAATTCCATCACCTCCACTAGCTTTCTTCATAGTGATGCTTCCTAAGGCCCACTTGACTTCACATTCCAAGATGTCTGGCTCTAGATTAGTGATCACATCATCATGATTATCTGGGTGGTGAAGATCTTTTTGTACAGTTCTGTGTATTCTTGCCACCTCTTGTTAGTATCTTCTGCTTCTGTTAGGTCCATACCATTTCTGTCCTTTATCGAGCCCATCTTTGCATGAAATGTTCCCTTGGTATCTCTAATTTTCTTGAAGAAATCTCTAGTCTTTCCCATTCTGTCAGCTTCAACATCAGTCTTTCCAATGAACACCCAGGACTGATCTCCTTTAGGATGGACTGGCTGGATCTCCTTGCAGTCCAAGGGATTCTCAAGAGTCTTCTCCAACACCACTATTCAAAAGCATCAATTCTTCAGTGCTCAGCTTTCTTCACAGTCAAACTCTCACATCCATACACGACCACTGGAAAAACCATAGCCTTGACTAGATGGACCTTTGTTATAAGTCCAACTAGGCCATGAATCACAGGCCATGAATCAAGCCATGTAAGATAGCATACATCATATAAAAAGTATAAAGTTTGAAATTTTTCCTGTGTTCGAATTCCTGCTTTCACCTTGGTAGCATTTTTTTTTCCATTTAAATGAGATTAGTTCCATTAATGTTTGAGAGTTGCTCTTTGGCTAGAAGAAATATACGTAAGGCTAGTCCATAACTTGGATACATAGTAGGAGTTTAACTGTTGTTGTTTAGTCGCTAAGTCATGTCCGACTCTTTGTGACCCCGTGGACTGTAGCCCACCAGCCTCTGTCCATGAGATTTCCCAGGCAAGAATACTTTTGTGGGTTACCATTTCCTTTACCAGGGCATCTTCCCAACCCAGGAATTGAACCCTTGTCTCCTGCATTAGGAGGTGGATTCCTATAAATAGATGCAGTTTAAAGTAGAAAGTGACAAATGAATGTTCTGGAATGAAAATTCATGTAAAGGACCCTAGAACTTGAAGAAAAAAAGAAATTATTTCTGTTTGGGTGTGTTTACCTGAAACAGATTGCCGTTTATTTCTCCAGCAAAGATGGGTTTATTTGGGATCAGCAGAGAACTGCAGTTCAGGATCTACAACCATGGTGAGTCATGTGCAAGTTTCTGCACATCAGGGGAAGGCAAGTGTTTTTATGGTGGGGAAAAGAATGTTGGAAGGCAATAGTAAACTAAGAGCTCATGACTTTTTACTTTTTGTTGGCTGAGTCCTTGCCAGGAAAGAAGGAAAGTCTTTCTTATTCCTGGTGACTCTCTGTTGTCATTCTAGGACCTGAGATCTCCCTTTCTGATCCTTAAGCTCTATTTAATTGAGTTTTCTATTTATTAATTTTTTATATCTCCCCCTTTTGAGGAAGATCTGTTTCCAAAAGCATTGCTTATGAATGTCAGATTTTCTACTTTCAGAGACATTTTGTTCTTCTATGTAAGGAAAGACATTTTCTAGGTATTATGTCTCATGCTGGAGGGAATAGATTAGGAGTCTAATTATTAAAGTCACATGTGAGTAACAGGTAGGGGTAGGAGGGAGAATGATCAGGCACTTTTCATTTAAAGTTCATGTGTTATCAATATCATAGACATTAGGGATTTCCCTGGAGGTCCAGCAGTTAAGAACCACCTTCCAATGCAGGAGGTGTGGGTGTGATCCCTGGCCGGGGAACTAAGATCCACATGCCATGGGGAAACTAGCCCACACATCACAACTAGAGAGAAGCCCTCCCACTGAAACAACAACAAAAAAATCCCTCAAGCCAACAATTCAGACTGGATGCAGCCAAAAATAAATCAGTTCAGTACAGTTGCTCAGTCGTGTCTGACTCTTTATGACCCCATGAACCGCAGCACGCCGGGCCTCCCTGTCCATCACCAACTCCCAGAGTTCACCCAAACCCATCTCCATTGAGTCGGTGATGCCATCCAGCCATCTCATCCTTTGTTGTCCCCTCCTCTTCCTGCCCTCAATCTTTCCTAGCATCAGGGTCTTTTCAAATGAGTCAGCTCTTCACATCAGGTGGCCAAAGTATTGGAGTTTCAGCTTCAACATCAGTCCTTCCAACGAACACCCAGGACTGATCTCCTTTAGAATGGATTGGTTGGATCTCCTTGCAGTCCAAGGGACTCTCAAGAGTCTTCTCCAACACCACAGTTCAAAAGCATCAATTCTTTGGCGCTCAGCTTTCTTCACAGTCCAACTCTCACATCCATACATGACCACTGGAAAAACCATAGCCTTGACTAGACGGGTCTTTGTTGGCAAAGTAATGTCTCTGCTTTTGAATATGCTATCTAGGTTGGTCATAACTTTCCTTCCAGGGAGTAAGCATCTTCTAATTTCATGGCAGCAGTCACCATCTGCAGCTCCAGGTCTTGTTTTTACTGCATAGAGTTTCTCCATATTTGGCTGCAGAGAGCATACTTAATCTGATTTCTTTTGGTATTGACTATCTGATGATGTTCATGGGTAGAGTCATCTCTTGTGCTGTTGGAAAAGGGTGTTTACTATGACCAACATGTTCTCTTGACAAAACTGTTAGCTTTGCCCTGCTTCATTATATACTCCAAAGTCAAACTTGCCTGTTTTTCCACATATCTCTTGACTTCCTACTTTTGCATTCCAATCCTCTATGATTGAAAGGACATCTTTTTTGGTATTAGATCTAGGTCTTATATGGAGAAAGAAATGGCAACCCACTCCAGTATTCTTGCCTAGATAATCCTGTGGACAGAGGAGTCTGGTGGGCTGCTGTCCATAGGGTCGCATAGAGTTGGACATGACTGAAGTGACTTAGCATGCATCTATGCATTGGAGAAGAAAATGGCAACCCACTCCAGTGTTCTTGCCTGGAGAATCCCATGGACAGAGGAGCCTGGTGGGCTGCCGTCTATGGGGTCTCACAGAGTCAGACACAACTAAAGCAATTTAGCAGCAGCAGCAGCTAGATCTTATAGGTCTTTATGTGTGTGTGTCTGAAGTCACTCAGTCGTGTCCGACTCTTTGCGACCCTGTGGACTGTGGCCCGCCAGGCTCCTCTGTCCATGGGATTCTCCAGGCAAGAATACTGGAGTGGGTTGCCATCTCCTTCTCCAGGGGATCTTCCCAACCCAGGGACTGAACCCAGGTCTCCTGCTTTGCAGGCAGACACTTTATCCTCTGAGCTACCAGGGAAGCCTTAGGTCTTCATAGAACTGGTCAACTTCAGCTTCTTCAGCAACAATGGTTGGGGAATAGACTTGGATTACTGTGATGTTGAATGGTTTGCCTTGGAAACAACCCAAGATCATTCTGTTATTGCACCCAAATACTGCATTTTGGACTCTCTTGGTGGCTATGAAGGCTACTCCATTTCTTCTAAGGATTCTTGCCCCCATAGATACAATGGTCATCTGAATTAATATTGCTCATTCCCATTCATTTTTGTTCCCTGATTCCTAAGATGTCAGTGTTCATTCTTGCCATCTCCTGTTTGACCACTTCCAATTTACCTTGTTTCATGGACCTAACATTCCAGGTTCCTATGCAATATTATTCTTTACAGCATCAGGCTTTACTTTCTCCTCCAGACACATCCACAACTGAGTGCCGTTTCCGTGCTTTGGCCCAGCCACTTCATTCTGAAGCTTTTAGTAACTGCCCTCTGCTCTTCCCCAGTAGCATATGGGACACCTTCCCACCTGGGGGAATTATCTTCCTGTGTCATATCTGTTTACCTTTCCATACAGTCCTTGGGATTCTCCAGGTAAGAATACTGAAAAGTGAAACTCACTCAGTTGTGCTGAACTCTTTGCAGCCCCATGGACTGTAGCCCACTAGGCTCCTCCTCTGTCCATGGAATTCTCCAGGCAATAATATTGGAGTGGGCTGTCATTTCCTCTCCAGGGGATCTTCCTGATTCAGGGATCAAACCTAGGACTCCAGCATGGCAGGTATATTCTTTACCATCTGAGCCATCAGAAAAGCCCCAAGAATACTGAAGTGGGCTGTTATCTCCTCCTTCCTTGGACCATGTTTTGTCAGAACTCTTCACTATGACCTGTCTGTCTTGGGTGGCCCTATATGGCGTGGCTCATAGCTTCATTGAGTTATGCAAGCCCCTTCGCCCTGACAAGGTTGTGATCCATGAAGGAAACTTAAGTTTGTAACAATCTCTTTTTCTGATGTCCTGGCTCTTTGCAACACGCCACACACTCAGGGAGTAGCTTGTAAAGTGTTCAGTGAAACCCTTACCCAGGAAAGAGTGGGAGATGAACCTTTTTTGCCCTTTTCTTTCACCTCTGAGTCCTGGAGGTTCAGCAACGGAGAGTACTCCATACTCATTAAGAACTGCTTCTTTCTTTGCTATTCCTGTTGGTTTAATGGATGTGTGCCCCATTGGTCTTCAGAGCTAGGTGTTTGGGGCCTGTCCATCAGGTGGGAGCCTTGAAAGTTGGAACTCTGTGTATGTGGTCCAAATCTTTCACTCAGGGACCAGCTGGTTGTTGTGGGTGTGTTAGTCCCAATTGGCTGGCACTGTGCCAGGTTGGAATTTATGGTAAGAGCTTGTTTTGATGTGGGTATTTTCTTATTTGCCTGATGTGTAGGGTCACTCAGCTAGGTTCTGGATTTCTCTTAGAAGGACTTTTCCTTGTGCAGCTGTACATTCAATATGTCCATGGGAAGAGGAAAGAGCAGGAGCATTAAATGTTGTCATCTTTGTCTCCCCTGAACTTGCTTCTTTTAATGGGTAGCTGTATCCCATCCTTTGGAGGTACCATAGTTTATTTGATTCACTCAATTGATGGGCACTTGGCAATATTCTGCTTTTCTACTTGGTGCTACAAGTCATTCCTCACATATGAGAATATATATATCTAGGAAAGAATGCTAGAAGTTGAATTGCTGAGCTTTAGGGTATCTTGTTGCATGCATGCATGCAAAGTTGCTTCAGTCATGTCTGACTCTCTGTGACCCTAAGGACCATAGTCTGCCAGGCTCCTCTGTCCATGGGATTCTCCAGGCAAGAATACTGGAATGGGTTGCCATGCCCTCCTCCAGGGACTCTTTCTGACCCAGGGATCTAACCCACGTCCCTTATGTCTCCTGTATTGGCAGGCGGGTTCTTTACCACTAGTGCCACCTAGGAGGCCCCAGTGTGTCTTGTTAGATAGTTCTAAATTTATTCTACAGAGGTTGTGCCAATTTACAACTCCCATTTAGCTAATGCAAAACACATGAGTACCTATGTAGTAAGTCCTATGTTTATGAAGACCAGGAACAGCTTCTCTAGGAGACTGTGTTACAGAATGAGAAAAAGCTGTCTATAAAGAGGCAAGGAAAGGTGTGGGGATTAGGATGTTCTTGGGTAAGGGAGTTGAGTGAGCAAAGGCCAGGAGATGGGCAAGAACTTAGCACAGTTGATGTTCTGAAAGAAGATCAGCGTATCTAGAGGTGCCTTGCTCACTGGCTATATGTGGCTATTCAGTTCAGTTCAGTTCAGTTCAATCGCTCAGTCGCGTCCGACTCTTTGCGACCCCATGAATCACAGCACGCCAGGCCTTCATGTCCATCACCAACTCCCAAAGTTCACTCAAACTCATGTCCATTGAGTTGGTGATGCCACCCAGCCATCTCATCCTCTGTCATCCCCTTCTCCTCCTGCCCCCAATCCCTCCCAGCATCAGAGTCTTTTCCAATGAGTCAACTCTTAGCATGAGGTGGCCAGAGTACTGGAGTTTCAGCTGTAGCATCAGTCCTTCCAATGAACACCCAAGACTGATCTCCTTTAGGATGGACCAGTTGGATCTCCTTGCATTCCAAGGGACTCTCAAGAGTCTTCTCCAACACCACAGTTCAAAAGCATTAATTCTTCAGTGCTCAGCTTTCTTCACAGTCCAATTTTCACATCTATACATGACCACTGGAAAAACCATACCCTTGACTAGATGGACCTTTGTTGGCAAAGTAATGTCTCTGCTTTTGAATATGCTATCTAGGTTGGTCATGACTTTCCTTCCAAGGAGTATCATTTAATTTCATGGCTGCAATCACCATCTGCAGTGATTTTGGAGTCCAAAAATAAAGTCTGACACTATTTCCCCATCTATTTGCCATGAAGTGATGGGACCAGATGCCACAATCTTAGTTTTCTTAATGTTGAGCTTTAAGCCAACTTTTTCACTCTCCTCTTTCACTTTCATCAAGAGGCCCTTTAGTTCCTCTTCACTTTCTTCCATAAGGGTGGTGTCATCTGCATATCTGAGGTTATTGATATTTCTCCCGGCAATCTTGATTCCAGTTTGTGCTTCTTCCAGCCCAGAGTTTCTCATGATGTATTCTACATATAAGTTAAATAAACAGGGTGACAGTATACAGCCTTGAAGTACTCCTTTTCCTATTTGGAACCTAAGCATTTAAATGTGGCTCATGTTGAATTGAGATATTCTGTGACTATAAAATAGACACCTGAATTTCAAAGACTTAGTATGGAAAAAATAATATAGAATGCCTCATTTGTAATTTTTTGTATTGATTTCATGTTGAAATCATAATTTTGATGTGTTGTGTTAAAATACATTATTAAAATGAATTTAATCTATTTATTTTTACTTTTTATTGTGGCTGCTAGAAAAATTTTAACTACATATATGGCTTATAGTATATTTCTGTTGGACAGTCGTAGTCTAGAGCATAGGGTTGGTAAACTATGAGTTGCAGGCCAGATTTGGTTTACAGCCTGTTTTGATGTGACCTGAGTGCTAAAAATAGTTTTTCCATTTTTTCAAAGAGTTAAAAAATAAATAATGTAAGGGGAATATACAACTGTGTGTGATCCACAAAGTCTAAAATACTTACTATCTTGCCTTTATTAGTCTAGAACATACAAAGAGGGCAGTAGAACAAGATATCAAGGGAGGACAGGGTCCAGATCATCAAGGGCCTTTTGAATCACAATAAGATGCTTCAGTTCAGTTCAGTCGCTCAGTCGTGTCCGACTCTTTGTGACCCCATGAATCGCAGCACACCAGGCCTCCCTGTCCATCACCGACTCCCGGAGTTCACTCAGACTCACGTTCATCGAGTCAGTGATGCCATCAGCCATCTCATCCTCTGTTGTGCCCTTCTCCTCCTGCCCCCAATCCCTCTCAGCATCAGAGTCTTTTCCAATGAGTCAGCTCTTCGCATCAGGTGGCCAAAGTACTGGAGTTTCAGCTTTAGCATCATTCCTTCCAAAGAAATCCCAGGGTTGATCTCCTTCAGAATGGACTGGTTGGATCTCCTTGCAGTCCAAGGGACTCTCAAGAGTCTTCTCCAACACCACAGTTCAAAAGCTCTTATTAAAAGAGCAGTAGAAATATAAGAACAGTTTTAAGCAGGATCATGACATGATCAGATTTATATTCTTGAATAACTGTGTGTGTGTGCACATGTACTCTGTGAATAGTCCACCCCCAGGATTTATGTGGACTAAAGAGTGTCACTTTCTTGTTTTACCAAAAACTCACTGGAAGAGGGTGTTGAAGGGGGTTGGATGGCAGTTTTACACCAAACCCTGAGTTCTGCATTGTCATCGTAATTGCACTGTCCTCTTAGCACTTAATCTGTGCCTGGCATTTTCTGAGCTGCATATCTTATCCCGCTGACTGCATTTTGCTCCTTCTTTAAGTGGTTATAGCTCCCTTAGCAAGGTAGAGCGGTATGAACAGGAATGAGTGACTCCATTCCCAAGACCAACTAAGGCTTCGGTCTTTGGCTTCCGCTGGTAGTGATGTGGAACTGGTTCAGGCCATGGGAATGTGCAACCATGTGACTGAACAGATCCCAGGGAGATGCAACCAATATGCAGTACTTTGGAAGTCCACATCCCAGCAAGGACTGCATACTACTCCAACCTCTCCCTGCTTATTTCCCTCTTTAATAGGGATCTGGAGATCCCTATCCAGGTCTTTTACTAGTACTGGGATAGTCTGTCTCACCTCTGAGGTCCTGCAGTATAATCTGCTTCTGTTGATGAAATGAGACTTGCCTCTACTTCCTTGAATTACTATGTCATCATACCATAGAGAGAGGTTTGGTATTTTATACAACTCTAATGGGCAGGGTGGGCTTCCCAGGTGGTTCAGAGGTAAAGAATCCACCTGCCAGTGCAGGAGATGCAGGTTCAATCCGTGCACTGGGAAGATGCCCGGCAGGAGGAAATGGCAACCCATTTCAATTCTTGCCTGGGGAATTCCATGAACAGAGGAGCCCGGTGGGCTACAGTCCATAGGCTTGCAGAGTCAGTCATGACTGAGTGAATGAGTGTGTGTGTGTGTGTGTGTGTGTGTGCATGCGTGCACATACACACACAAAAGTGGGCAGGGTAGGCTAACCACTGTAATAAGTCAAAAATCATTAATGGCTAGATACAACAGTTTGTGTATGACTGACAACACATCCCACTCTAGGTTGGATGGGTGCTGGGAGGTGGGCAGTAGGAGAGACTTCAGTTCTATGCAGTCATTCAAGGACCCAGGCTCACGCCAGCTAGTGGCTCCTCCCTTCTGTAGATCCACCAAGGCTGTCCAGCTCCAGGTGGAGAAAGAGAAAGTCAAGGAGGCACAACTGCTCTCAGTTACCTTGATCTGGAAGTCATAGCTGTCACGTTGCTCACATTTTACTGGCAAGCCTGAGTCACATGACCCCACCTGAAGATGGTGGGCTAGGAAATGTGATCTTTCTGTGTGCCCAAGGAGGAGAAAATGTATGAGAGCACTAGAGACTGCAGGAGAGCAACCTCATATGGTACCTGGTTAGTTCTTTAGGATAACCTACAAGCTAGGCCATTTTCTTCCCTACGTGCAAACTTTATTATACTTCTCAGGTAAGAGATTTGCCTTCATTCTATTGCGCTTCCCTGGTGACTCGGACAGTAAAGTGTCTGCCTGCAATTGGGAGACGCGGGTTTGATTCCTGTGTCAGGAAGATCCCCTGGAGAAGGAAACGGCAATCCACTCCAGCACTCTTGCCTGGAAAATCCCATGCTCATACACTAACCTTACTGGTGTTATACTGGCTTTGTCCTTTTAGTTCCATTTTTCAGTGCAAGTCTATTTTCCTCGGATTTTAGACCTTCTTACTCCTATTACTAAGTTTGTCTGTACAGTCTGCATATGTGTGTGTGTGTGTGTGTGCTATATATATATATAGGGTATATATATATAGGCTTTCCCAGTGGCTCAGCAGTGATGAAGCCATCTGCAAAGCAGGAGTTGCAGGTTCCATCCCTGGGTCGGGAAGATCCCCTGGAGGAGGGCACGGCAACTGACTCCAGTATTCTTGCTTGGAGAATCCCATGGACAGAGGAACCTGACAGGCTACAGTCCAGAGTCACAAAAAGTCAGACGCAACTGAAGTGACTAAGCACACACATATGTGTATATATATACACATATATAGGCTGTGCTGCACAGCATGTAGGATCTTAGTTCTCCAACCACAGATTGAACCTGTTCCCCCTGCAGTGGAAGCACAGGGTCTTAACCTCTGGACCACCAGGGAAATACCCATATGGATATATTTAATGGCATTTTTACCTCTGTATTATTTTGCTTTGTAACCCACTTAATCTTCACAGTAACCCTATGAGATGGGTATTATTATTACCTCCACTTTAGAGGTAGAGAGATGTGGAGAGATGAAGTGACCTTTTACCAAGTGAGTGGCTGAGCTGTTTTCACTACAATGCGTGCCTGACCTCAGGCCTGAACTCTGAGAGAAGACCTCATGCTACATTCCTTTCTGGACCAGGCTAGACCAGCTTTTTCATCTTCCTCTCTGCCTCCCCTTTCCCTACCTCACAAAAAGCTGCCCATACATCTTCCTTCAGATATTTCCTCCCCTTTCAGACTCGGGGGCTCTAGAGCTCACTTGCATATGTAGGGAGGTCCTGTCTCTGACTGGTTCCCATGATAGTTTTATAAAATATAAAGTGGAAGACCAATCTGGAGTAAGTTAATATGAAATTTTGAGTTTAGTTACATAAAGTTAGAGAAAAAGGAATGGAAAACATTGATAAAGAGATTTCAGGGAACCCTAAATAGTCCCCTTCTTGTTTAGGACATACAAAGTTTTTAGAAATTACTATGTACAGTCAGTCAAGTATTTGCAGTGTATTTACCTTGGAATTTACTCTAAATGTGTTTTTCCTTTGGGTCAAGCCTTGCTATTTTTGTGTCGATTAGAAGAACCTGTGTCTGTGTAGCTGTTGAATTGAAATAATGATTTTATTAGCCTCTCTGGTGATTTTTCTGGCACACTATAAATCTTAACTAAGTGTCTGTAGGTGTGGAGATTTGGTTGAATGCACCAAGGTTTCATTACTCATAGAAATGATCAAAGAACCCCGGAGATCACTAACAGATACAACCTAAAAAGAAAGTACTAGAGAAAACACTTGAGTCTCTAGCAGCAACACAGACTAGAATAAGAATTTCTGGTTTGATATGTGCTGAGTTCCATCCCTGGATTTTTTAAGCCCTGTACCATTCTTTACTTCTTCCCTCTTTAGGTTTGACTTGCACTGATTTTGGCCTACGGTCCAGGATGGTTTGTTCTTGGGACCAGACCTGACCAGAGTCGACCTCATGAGCACTTCAACCTCTCCAGCTGCCATGCTCCTCCGGAGGCTGAGGCGGCTCTCTTGGGGCAGCACCGCTGTCCAGCTCTTCATCTTAACAGTGGTGACCTTTGGTCTGCTGGCCCCACTGGCCTGTCACCGGCTTCTGCACTCTTACTTCTACCTGCGCCACTGGCATCTGAACCAAATGAGCCAAGAGTTCCTGCAGCAAAGCTTGAAAGAAGGTGAAGCTGCGCTGCACTACTTTGAGGAGCTGCCCTCTGCCAACGGCTCGGTGCCCATCGTCTGGCAGGCCACACCGCGGCCCTGGCTGGTCATCACCATCATCACTGTGGATAGGCAGCCTGGCTTCCACTACGTCCTGCAGGTGGTGTCCCAGTTCCACCGGCTCCTTCAACAGTGTGGCCCCCAGTGCGAGGGGCACCAACTCTTCCTGTGCAACGTGGAGCGGAGCGTGAGCCATTTCGATGCCAAGCTGCTGTCCAAGTACGTCCCCGTGGCCAACCGCTATGAGGGTACCGAGGATGACTATGGCGACGACCCTTCCACCAACTCGTTTGAGAAAGAGAAACAGGACTACGTCTATTGTCTGGAATCTTCCCTGCAGACCTACAACCCAGACTATGTCCTGATGGTGGAAGATGATGCCGTCCCAGAGGAGCAGATCTTTCCAGTCCTGGAACACCTTCTGCGGGCTCGCTTCTCTGAGCCCCACCTCCAAGATGCCCTCTATCTGAAGCTCTATCACCCCGAGAGGCTCCAGCACTACATCAACCCGGAGCCCATGCGTATCCTGGAGTGGGTCGGTGTCGGCATGTTGCTGGGGCCCTTACTAACCTGGATATACATGCGGTTTGCCAGCCGCCCAGGGTTTAGCTGGCCCGTCATGCTCTTCTTCTCCCTGTACAGCATGGGTCTGGTGGAGCTGGTGGGCCGCCACTACTTTCTGGAGCTGCGGCGGCTGAGTCCTT
Source organism: Nanger dama (assembly GCA_917880005.1). NCBI lineage: Eukaryota > Metazoa > Chordata > Mammalia > Artiodactyla > Bovidae > Nanger > Nanger dama. The sequence goes on along the minus strand of CAKJTW010000025.1, from coordinate 17,565,279 downwards.
CCCTGTACAGCGTGGTCCCCGCTTCACAGTGTTGCACCCCTGCCATGCTCTTCCCTGCCCCTGCGGCCCGCCGGACCCTCACCTACCTGTCCCAGGTTTACTGCCACAAGGGCTTCGGCAAGGACATGGCACTGTACTCACTGTTGAGGGCCAAGGGGGAACGGGCCTACGTGGTGGAGCCCAATCTCGTGAAACACATTGGACTCTTCTCCAGCCTTCGGTACAACTTTCACCCCAGTCTGCTCTAGCCTGCCAAGAAATGCCTTCCTGAAACTGGCCACTTCTTGGAGATTCAGCTGTTGAGCTCTTTATTTGGACCTGATTGCTTGCAGATAATTCATTGTTTTAGGGTTGCCAGGGATATAGGCAGTGGGATGGCTGAGATTAAATATAAGTTAAGAACGTTGGCTTTAGTAACTCTCAGGCAAAGGCAAGCCCAGACCTCTCGCCCTCCACACAGCCACGTTGCCTCAGCAGTCTGACCCACTCAATGATGGACATTTAAATGTCACTTATATTCTCCTATTTCTCATTCTGCTTCGTGACAGAATTTGTGACTGCCAAAATTATTGTGCACAGTGGTTCAACTGGTTTAGGATTTTAAAGGTAGAATATGAATGATGAAAGGTGAGATTCTCTTATAGTGACTTCTTTCTCACTGGGAATAAGAATGGATATATATTTAGGATATATATCCCAAGACGCAGGACCATAGATTCTATTTGTTTCCTTGCTATGACATGATAAAAGCTGCATAGTGCCTGCCATCTTGGAGGCAAGTGAGCTGGCTACTGTTACCTGGCATTTTCTTTTCCACACATCTGTAGTGCACTGATCATCAATTTTGACTGTGAAAACTTTAAGGCACAGCAAGATCTTAAAGCACCTTCTGGATCATCAAGTCAGATTGCTTATGTTTAGTTTTCAATTTAATATTGAAGATTTCTATCGTATTCTGATTCTTTGAAAGTTGGACTTTGCAGAACGATATAGAATGGGTGAGCTCTTTAGTAATAGCAGATCCTTTTCCCCAACTTTGCTGGCTAATCATTAACCCTCATTCTTTTTCTTCTATAGCATGATATTACAGAAGAAAAAGTAGGGACTGAAGTCAGAAGACCTGAATTTTTATATCAAATCTCTGTCTTGTCCTAGTGGTGTGAACTTGGGCAAGTTATAAGCACTCTGAGCCTCAGGTTTCTCACCTGTAAAATGGGGACAGTGATATCTTCCCTTTTAAGTTGCCTTGGGGATTAAATGACAGAATATGTGTAAAACACTAGCAAGTGCTTATCTCATAAAGGGCATTTGATGAATAGTAGCTCTTTTTCTCCTATATTAAGCATATAAAACTCAAATGTATTTTGGATAAAGGTATTAGTGATATTATTTAAAGTATGAGATGGGGTATAGGGCTGAGACCTATGGAGCAGCTGTTCCTGACCAAACACTGCTAGAATAAAGGTTGACTTTTCCTTGTGACTTCGGAAGGATATACAGCTCAGTTTCATCTAGCCCCACCTCCAACCAAGCCCAAAATAAGAATTGTTCATTCCAACTGAAAATGATCTAAGACTCCGGTTGAGCCTATTCTAAGACTAGCATCTGAAAATTACTTTTCTCAAAAGTCACAAATAAATGTCATTTGACAATGCTTATCAAACCAGTCACCAAAGAGTCCTTATGGCGGTGGATGATTATATTAGAGTTCAAGCAGCTCTCTGCTTTGTTTCAGTGCCACATCTCCTGTTTGCTTTAAGTTTCCACAGTGAGCTCCTGTCTTGGAATCTGCTTGAGGACATCGAGGGAGTAACAGGGCTTCATCACCACACTTTACAGATGAACAAAGAGGCCCAGAGATGTTAAAGGACTTCTTCAGGTTCACACAGCTGAACAGCAGCAGAGAGGACTGGAATGTAGTAGCTTTTCTGACTTCAAGCCCCTGTACTTTTCTCTCAACCACATTCATTTTATAAATATCAATGTAGTCAAATTCTCTTTTGTGAAATCTGTAACCTGGACAAAATAATGTCTTTGTAAACTAAGGTGGTAAAAACTCACTGTGGTGTTGGTCTTGGGGAACAAACAGGTGTCCGTGTGTGTTGTGTTGTCATAGTGAGCTGTTATATATCCCCGGGGAATGTCCAAAGTGACCAGAGCTGCTAGGTGACTTACTGAGATGCTTGATTCCACCCTTTCATCCCCTACCCCCACCCCCAGTAACAGGTTCAGCCTCATGTCTGAGAACAGAACCACTCCCAACCTAGAACTAATTTGAGTTTGTTGCATTAAGATTAGATCTCCTTGTGGAAGGTTTGTGTCCAATGATAGAACATTTAAGCTATCTAATCCCTAGATCAGAATCTTGCTGGTTTTCATTTCTGCTCTTTCTAATTCCATTGTCTACTGCACACAGACATCCCTTCCTGTGACTCCTTCCTTCTCAATGGCTGAGGTCATCTTTGTCTTGTCTTATTTTTCTACCTACACACTAAGACATATTCCCACATTGATCTTAACTAGAATCTGCAATCCTTGGACGTTTTCTGCAGAAGCAACAATCCTACCCACTTTTATCCCTACCCACTCTCTAGATCACCCTTCCTTTTGTCTCTTATTCCTAGAGTCCAAATTGTGTACGTTGTCTTGGATTAGGACTGCTGGCAGCTTTAGCTTTACACCAAAGCTAAGGTCTCTCATTTAATCCTAAGCAGGAGGCTAGGGAGAAACTCAAGTCCCCTTCCAGTATCAAGGGACATAATCTACCAGAAGGATGAAGGTCTCTAATAGTCCTGTATACTTTTCAGAATTTAAATTATTATCAGGTCTAAGAAACTCCCTATTGTGACTGAGTGTATTTGCATAGACTTATCAGTTCAAATAAATGAACCGTTTCACTGAGGCATCCTAAGAAGCCTTGGTTTTCTCTCATTTCTATAGCTGGATTTTTCTGATATGGTGAATATGATCAAAACCACCCACATGCTTACACTATTGTGGAGTCCCAAGGTAGCAATTCAAAAGTATGGGCTGTTTGCTTAAAAATTCATAACTGATTTTCTTATATTTCTTAAATGGAAACATTTGAATTGTGTGTGTGTTTTTCTACTGTCGTAATTTTTAAAAAGTGGTGAGAATACTACAGTGCAACTAGAGAATACAAGTAGGATGAATATGATAGGATTAATTTAATTTACCTTGGATACAGTCCTCATTTGAGGGAATTTATTTAATTGGTAACTTAATTTGTGTAAAGAGACATCCTAATTGGATTTGATTACTGTGGGATTTTTATATATACTATGATGCATTTTGAGTTACAGTGACACGATACAAAACTGGGTAATTTTAAAGTCACACGAGCCATTTGGATATTTTTTTCCCAACCACATGAATTTGCTGAGAAATGTTCATTAGCTGACAATTATTTTTAGGTTGGATTTTGTTTGAAATACCTTTAGGACTATGTCAAAGATGATTGGAGATGTCATTTTAAAGTACTTAATATAACTGCAATGGGGATGTGCTATGGCTTCCAGTAGTCAGATTACAGCGTTGTTCTCAGTCATCGCTCTGCAATGAATGGGGAGTTCTGCTTTAAAATTTAACAGATCTTCTTTTTTTTTTTTTCCCTAAAAAAACCTTTTGATTCTGTATTAGGGTGTAGCCAATTAAAAATGTTATGATAGTGTCAGATGAATAGGGAAGGTATTCAGGCATACATAGGCATGTATCCATTCTCTCCCAAACTCCCCCCCCGTCCAGGCTAGCCCATAACATTGAGCAGAATTCCCTGTGCTATACAGTAGGTCCTTGTTGGTTATCCATTCTAAATATAGCAGTGTGTACATGATCATCCCAAACTCCCTAATTATTCCTTCCCCGCATCCTTCCCCTTATGACAACCACAAAGAAAATTAACAAATTTTCATGATCTTTTCCCTAATGACCTATGCAGAAACATAGATGAGTGATTTTTAAGTATTATGTTAACAAATTGGGGGTGGGGTAAAACCAGATGAAAATCCAAAGGCAAATGATTAATGTATCAAAAAGAAGGACAGATGGCATACTTATGTAGGAACTGGGTAGCTCAGAGAGATGGGTGAAGTAGACAAGGATGTAGAGTGAAGCAGAGGGTCTCACATTTGGCACCTGTTGTGTGTCCCAGACTCCTTTATGTAATAAATCCTCTATGTCCACCCCACTGTCATGAAATGCTTATAGGGCTAGCCTATGGAGAATACAAAGGAACAAAATAATGGATAGTGTTCTGGATAAATAATTCATCCCTTTGCTAGGACCTGGCTTCCTATTACACTTAGAATAAAACACAAACCCCTACATCACCTTCCAGGCAAGATGTGACCTGTCCCTGCAAAACTTCATGTCTTTCCACTTCCATCCTCTTTCTCCAAGCTATAGTCACACCTGCTCTCTTTCACTTCCTTGGACTTGTTACATTAGTTCTTACCATAGAGGGACTTTGCGCTGCCATTCTCTCTATCTGGAATGCTTTTCTCTTAGCTGAATCTTTCCTGTATACAGATCTCAATTAAAATTTAGCCCCTCCTCCCTGAACAGACTTTTCATCCCATCTAAAGCATTCTTATCCCTTCCCAACCCCCAGGTCATTTATCACTTTATGCAGTTTGATTCCCTTTGAAGCTCTTATTCCCTGAGATTTATTATTTTGTCTTTTCCCCCCTCCATTCTCCCCACCTCCCTACAGAATATAAGTGCCACAATATCAGGAGTCTTCTAGGTTTCATTCATTGCTCTATCCCTTGAACCTAGAACAATACCTGACGCATAGCAGGAAATGAATGAGAGAGAGAAATGGGGGCGGGGGGTGGGGGAGGAAGGAAGGGAGGAAAAGAGTAAAGGGATCCACAGTGGAAATGCAAACAGAAAAGCAGAATACTGAAAGGAAGAGAAATGGAACTAGGGAAGAAAATTAGGGAAGAGCAAAGAGGATCCAGGTAGTGAGGACTGGTTGCAATGTACAATTTTGACTCCTGAAAAATTTTCTACTTGCATTCCAAGCAAAGAGAATGGCAAATGCAAAAAGAACTTTCTACACCACCACATAGCTACTTTTTCCTTTGTTGTTATTAGAGTTTTGGTTTCAGTGTGTGTGTTTTGGCGGTCGTGTGTTTTGGGGGTGGGGGTGGTCCTCCCTACGTGTTATTCTTAGGGAGGGATGGGTTTTCTCTTTCAGGTTTCAACTGCTGCATCTTCCTGGTATTACCAATGGGAATCGTCTAGACGTGCACACCACCCATTGTGGCTCTACAACCTATTCTAGGACTTATAGGCAAGAGGCTGGAAAGAGAAAGAAGGAAAGATCACTACCCAGTGCCAGTGAACTCTTCTCAAGTTCTTTCAGTAAGTGGCGAGATGGTTTAAGTCATACCACGTAGCCCTGCACGATAGGGGTAGGCTTTGGCAAAGCATTATATGACTTAACGCAAACCAAGAATAGAGAGGTAAACTTTCCCTAGAGGCTGCATGGGAGGAGCAGGAAACTTTAAGGATCATTTTTTCTGGTACACAAGTTGGGTGTTTATGTTCTGTTAGTGTAGCTTTGTTTAAATCTGAACAAGTTGAGTCCTCTGTAAAATTCATGCACTAGCAACATGTTAGACAATTCTGTCTAACCCCTATTTGCTTTTATCCACAAAAAATGTAAACCCTGGCATTGTTGCAACTGGGAGACCTGAAACAGAAGTCAACAAGTGTGTGTAGATTTCTTTCTAACAACATGTTTGGACAGTTATTCTTGTCCTTTACCAAACCCCTTTCTAGCCACAATACATACACAACCAGAAGCCATAACCAGCAAAAAGCAGCCTGGCTTCTGTCTAGCTCTCCCTCCAGAGAGGTTTGTGATAAAGGAGCAGTAGGATTATATCTTCTTCCTGTAACGTACACATGGAATGCTCTCCCTCTTTTGAACAAGAAAAGGAAAGAGCAACCATATTTTAAAAGATACTAAACAATGATATGTATCTTCATAATCAAAATTGTAGTTCATGTATTATTATATAAGGAGCTATGCCAAACAAATTAATCATAAGTAAATCTAAATTTAGCTGTTTATCCCCAACTTAATAAATGCCTAAATCATATTAGCAGTATTCCGTTGACTCAAGAATTTTTCTTTTTCAGACTAGCTGAACTATTAGCACAAATGCCCCAATCTGCAGAAACAAAGTCTTGAATCTGAAAGAGAAAAGGCTTTGAAGAGGTTAGAATCTTTTTTTTTTTTTTCAGAAGCCTGTTCAGTTCAATTCAGTCACTCAGCCGTGTCCAACTCTTTGCAACCCCATGGACTGCAGCACACCAGGCTTTCCTGTCCATCAACTCCTGGAGCCTACTCAAACTCATGTCCATCACAAAGGTGATACCATCCAACCATCTCATCCTCTGTCATCCCGTTCTCTTGCCTTCAATTATTCCCAGCATCAGTGTCTTTTCCATTGAGTTGGTTCTTCGCATCAAACGGCCAAAGTATTGGAGTTTCAACTTCAGCATCAGTCCTTCCAATGAATATTCAGGACTGGTCTCCTTTAGGATGGACTGGTTGGATCTCCTTGTAGTCCAAGAGACTCTTAAGAGTCTTCTCCGACACCACAGTTCAAAAGCATCAATTCTTCAGCGCTCAGCTTTCTTCACAGTCCAACTCTCACATCCATACCTGACTACTGGAAAAACCATAGCTTTGACTAGACAGACCTTTGTTGGTAAGATAATGTCTCTGCTTTTTAATATGCTGTCTAGGTTGGTCATAACTTTTTTCCAAGGAACACATGTCTTTTCATTTCATGGCTTCAGTCACCATCTGCAGTGATTTTGGAGCCCCCAAAATAGTCTCTCACCATTTCCATTGTTTCCCCATCTATTTGCCATGAAATGATGGAACTGGATGCCATGGTCTTAGTTTTGTGAATGTCGAGTTTTAAGCCAACTGTTTCACTCTTCTTCACTTTCATCCAGAGGCTTTTTAGTTCTTCTTCACTTTCTTCCATAAGGGTGGTGTCATCTGTATGTCTGAGGTTATTGATATTTCTCCAGGCAATCTTGATTCCAGATACCAGTTAACACCAGCCAATGGAAGAAAAGAACTGTTTCAGCAAAATTAACCCCTTATTGTCACACTTAAACATAGTCCTCACACTAAGGTAGACACATTAAATTCTGAATAGCATCTCAGGAGCCCTTTAAGACAAGTAATTTTGTTTTTTAAAAGACACCATCCTGTCTCACATATTAATTTGCATTTATTGAGTGCCTACGGGGTGACAGAGACTATGCCTAGTGCTAGAGACACAATGATGAGTGAGTAAGACAGCTTCTTTTCAGGACCTTGGCATCCAAGGGAGCAGCTAGTATAGTAAGGTGAGTCTGGGATGGTGGGGTTATAGGATACTGTCTATAAATCACCCCAAAATGCTAGGGGTCTAAGTTACTCCAACTTCCTCAGCTCTTCTGCAACCACTTTTGCTGAGACAATATGGTCCACCGAAGAAGTCTCCAACTAACAAAGGAAATGTTTTCCATAAACATTTATTTACAGAATAAAATGAGAGGTGTGGGTGAAGGGAATTGGCTTGTCCCAGCTAAGAGGAATTTAAGGAGGGTGAGTTGACTCTTAGAGAAGGTGCTGTGGGGAGAAGATATATATCTTTTGATGTAAGAGGAAGATTCAGAAAATTATCCTTGAAAGGTTATTTTTTTTTTCTTGCATTTCCAGGAAAACAGGCCTCTTGATATCCTATTTTCTAATCCAAATTCATGTGAGGTCTTTTTTTGAAACTGAATAAAATCGACTTCCAGAGAAAGAGCGTTGCTTGCCCAGAGGTGACACACCTTGTTGGCAGCAACTTGCCCTCACCTCAGAAAAGAATCAAGGGAGCTTCTCACTCCAGGGACTTCCCAGCACTCTGTGTGTTCACTGCAGTGGGCCTGAGTTCCGTCACTGGTCAGGAGCTAAGATTCACGTGTCATGCAGCCAAAAAGAGAGAAAGAAAACCTCACAACCTCACTCCAAATGTTTTACTATCTCATCTTGGTGACAAAAGCTTGTTGATCCTAACATAAAGAGGACTGTGAGGGCCACAATTGTCCTCAGTCTCTCAAGGTGAAAACCAACATTGCCTTGCCATGGCTTGTGACCTTGGGGTCTCTTTTGCAAAGTCTGTTCTTTCCAGTGCTTATATTCTCCACAGATAACTGCACATTAGATCCAGTCTTCCTAGAGCTTTCTGCCCTCATAAGTGGGTGACTTCCTCACCCACTACAGGAGAGAAGGCACTTTTCTTTAAACTATGAAGAATATTTAACTGAGGGCCAAAAATTTCTTCTGCTTGTCCTCATCAATTTCATGTAGATCTGAAGCCTGAAGACACTCATTCCTTTTAAAATTAATTTCTGTCAATTCATATTGAAACAATATTAGCCAAAGTTGTCAATCTGGCTGTAAGGCTAGCTGATCAAAGTGCTCTTCCACAGACAATGGGATATTTGTTAACTCACAGTCATGGTTCATAACTCTTCAGCAACTCTAATCCTTACCTCCAAGGATTCCCCCGTATGAATAAACAAAGCAGGATAACAAAACAATAAGAGAAAGACCTGAGTTTTCAGCAAATGGAATTCCTAGTTAGAAAGCATTCACTAGTAATTTCTAGTCACTTGACAATAAGTTTGGTTTGCAAATGAAAATTCTGATTTTATTTGCCAAAGATCAGGCAGCTCAAATGAACTGGAAAAATGCTATTATCACTCTACTTCTCTGAAAAGATGTTTGGGGTGCTTTTTGGGAGACCCAGCTTCTATCCTTGGTCAGGAAGATCCCCGGGAGAAGGAAATGGCAACCCACTCCAGTATTCTTGCCTGGCAAATCCCACGGGTGGAAGAATCTGGCAGGCTGCAGTTGATGCGGGTCACAAAGTCCAACAAGGCTGAGCCACTTCACTTTCACTTTCTTTATCTTAGGTCTGGAAATTGTGTTGTGAATTTTGCAGGTTGATTTCAGCTTGGGATGGTTGTAGCATTAGGATGCATTCAGCAGCAAATAACAATCCAGTCTCCCAGGGCCTTCCTTGATAGTGATGTTAAGTTTTCTCACCGAAGAAGTCAGTCAGCAGTGCAAGGATGTCATTAAGTACCCAGACTCTCCTCTGTCTTGTTCTGCCACCTTTTGCCACTTCACGGCTATTGCAGCTTCTAAGGTCAAGTCCACAGTCAAAGCAAAAAGGAAAGGCTGAGATAAAATGCTTTCTTCCTGTGAATTTCTGTGGGTGTTCCCCCCCCCCCCCCAGGAAGAACAATTACAAGAAGTTTCCCAACTGACCTTTTGTTTCATCTGCCAGATATGGGCCAATAGGCCCATTCCTAGACCAATCAGAGGCAAAGGGAAATAAACGGGAAAAGCCCAACCACAGTTTATTCCCTTGTGGCCTGTGTGAGGCCCTGTCTTTCTTGACCTGAAGGGCTCTACTCACCATCCAAACAAGAAGAGATCTTTGACAGCAAGGAAGTAGCTCATAGGAAAAATGTGAACAGTGACCCTGGGCGGAAGTGATCAAAGTGTTTAGTATTCTTCCTGATTGTGCCACTTTATATGGTATTTAGAAATCAAAGCAACATGTAGATTTATTTAGATTAGATTTATTTAACTGTATAATCATATGGTTAGGTCATAGAAACCTTTCAAAAAATTTAGTGCTACAGGATTTATTATAGAATTAACTAGTTAAAGGCATTACAGGGCTTGGAGAAGCTTCTCCGATTCCTAGAGGCCCATAAGATTGTATTTTCTTCCTGAACAATTGTACGTGAAACATCATGGAAACAAGATTGTTGTTGCTACTTTCAAAGAAGTATAGATATTTAAACTCAAATTGGATATGGGGATTAGCCGTTGACTACTAAAAACTATGTTTTCAATCTGTTGTTGAACTGTCCTGAATTATTGATTTAGGGCACATGAAGAGCTTTGAATTTTTTTCAAGATTCACAGTTTTGTAAAGTGGTCACATGAATTTTAATGCACAATATGAACCATGTTATAAATTTCTGAAACTTTCTTTGGCGTGCAAACCTTAATACATCTGCATTAGAAATATTTTCCTGTTTGTACTCAGTTTCAAGAGAAAACAATGAAATTGAAATCACCTTATGTTTACCAAGAGACCTCATCCTTGGAAGTTTGGAGGTAAGTCCAACATGAATCCCAGGAAGATCCCAAAGTTTCTAGTGATGTGAAAAATGTTTGGGAGTTTACTCTTCAAGGAAGAAGTAAGGACAGAAGAATGCAGTCAGCTCTGCCAGCTAGAACTGGAGTTGCAAACCCTCTCCAATACAAGATATCCCACAACTCAGTCAATTAATACCTAGAGACACCAGGTCTCACCTGGTGACACTAATATAGTCGTTTAATATCAAATAATGCATAGTGTCTTTTGTTGGCACACTCTTCTCCACCCTCATAATTCTCACTCAAATATTTCTGAGAATCTCCAAGGAGAAAGCTTACAACTATGTGTTCTCAAAGCAGTTTGCTAACCACAGTCATCACAGAGCATCTGTCTGGTCCTTCCTCTCCTATTCTGGCTCCACAAAGTAACTCTAAAGGGCATCTCTCTTGTTCCTGCTCATGATAACCATTTTGGGAACATCAATACCTGTGCTAAGGTTACTGTTTCTTAGTGTTCAGCAAACTCTCAGTTTTCCAGGCAAGGCTAAACTGGCATAGCAAAGCCAAAAGCCAGCATCTCAGTCAGTGGCTTGCTATGACAAGGGTTTTATTTCTCAATACCACAAAATCTCATAAAGATCTGGGCACCCTTTGGGGAACTATTTCACTTATAGAAACCTAGCAATTTAGACTGAAGGCTTCACAGTCCTGTAACTGCTCCATTAGGAGCAGGAAACCTCTGATCGACCAAGCAGGCTTACAGGGACACTCACAAGATCAAGGACTGAATGGTACTCACCAGGTCCTCTCTGCTGTAGACTGCATTTGGCCTGAGCCACTCATCTGCAAGAGGCCCAAAAAGTGCCAAGAGGTCTTCTATATCAATATATAAAAGGGAAGAGAACAGATTTTGGTGAATGCTGGGAATATCTGCTTTACAGGTCAGTGCTGGATTCTTGGAAAACATGGAAATAATGACCCTTCTCCAGTTCTATGCTGTTTTGTCCCCTGATCCTCAAATCAGTACTTCTTATGCCCAGAGTCTCCAAAATTAGCTCATGAGTATAAGCTCCACTGTTTAATTCTAATTTCTCTTTCTACAGGAGCTTCAACAAGTGCAAGATTGTGGGACCAATGCTCTGAGATCTCTCATTCTAACTTCTTTTTCTTTTATGACAAATTCACATACATTCTCCCACCTTTTTCCCTAATCCTCCCTCAGACAGTGTTCAGCTTGTTTGCTGCTGTATCGTAATGTCCCAACTTGGTGCCTAGAACTCAGAAATGTGTTGATGAGTGGATGGATGGATGGGTAGGTAGGTGGATGGTTGAATGATGATTTCTTCTCTACCCACAGATGAAGCTCAAAGGAGCCTGTTTCCATTTTCTTTTTTTTTTCCCTTTACTTTAAAATAATTTTTAATTTTATTTTCCACTGGTGTATGGTTGATTAACAAAGTTGTGTTAGTTTCAGGTATACAGCAGAATGATTTGGTTATGTATATACTTGTCTCTTTCCACTTTATTTTCCTATCACCTTGACCCTGTTTGTAGTCCTTTTGTCTCAGGTACTATTGTGCATTTTGGGGGCCCCTCTTGGGTGGGACTTTCTTGAGGATTAATTATGGAAATGTCAGTTACAGTTTAGGGGCTGAAATCCTACCACTCAAACCTCTTCAGGGATTCCTAATTGAGGAATATGCCCATGAGAACAATAACCAAATGGAAAATAAAATAACATTTTTTGGCCATGCTGCATGGCATGTGGGAACTTAGTTCCCTGACCAGGGATTGAGCCTGCACTCCCTGCAGTAGAAATGCAGAGTCTTAACCACTGGACCACCACGAAAATCCCAAAATAAGCTTTATGACCTGATAGGCACCCAATTGTCTCCCAGGACAGAGATCTTTGTCAAACCAAATCAGATTATGCTGTTTAGGCCTAGAATCCTAAAGAAGCTTCCATCATTTCCATTACTCAGAATTGGTGGAAAGGTCTGGAACAGACCAGGGGCAATTGATGCAGAGCCCATGTGTAGAAGAGAGAATAGGCCGACCCTGACCCAATGTACTGAAATGCTGCTGCTGCTAAGTCACTTCAGTTGTGTCTGACTCTGTGTGACCCCATCCCTGGGATTCTCCAGGCAAGAACACTGGAGTGGGTTGCCATTTCCTTCTCCAGTGCATGAAAGTGAAAAGTGAAAGGGAAGTTGCTCAGTCGTGTCCAACTCTTCGCGACCCCATGGATTGCAGACTACCAGGCTCCTCCGTTCATGGGATTTTCCAGGCAAGAATACTGGAGTGGGGTGCCATAGCCTTCTCCGATGTACTGAAATAGGGGACTGTAATTGCAGACAAGGGAACACCAGCTTAGAGACTCCATCCTCTTAACATGACTAGCTCTTCTCTCCTGTTCCCTGTGCTTGTTATCTTCACTTCTGCCTCTGCCCAGGCCCTTCAGTCCTTTACCCCTAGTCACACCCATCACACTCCGTTACAAACTATCTTCAGAACTGTAGTCTAGGTCAGTCTCTCACCCTACCTGCTTGCTAGAGAGACAAGGTCAAACTCTAGGCTTATTACTGTGCTTTTGTATGAAGTCATTTTTAAAAAAATACAAAACTTGCTAGATGTTAACACTGCCATATGGATAAACTTTCTTTTGCTTACACATGGGTTTCTGATCCAGTGGCCCATGGTTGAGAATTCTTGGCAGCCTACCACAAAGGATGGCCTATAGCTAGTTTCCGCTGCTGAAGTAGGCTTCCCATCTTCTTAACATATTTGCTATAAAGGAACAAAGGTTCATCCATAATAATGGGGAAAAAAAACAACAAACCATTTGGGAGACGGGGGGAAGGGCTGTAAAGAGTTGGCCATGATATAAATAGTTTGGGGCACATGTGGGAGTAGAGACTTTGGATGGAGCAAAATCAATCTTGCCCTGCCTAGCTTATTCTTCTCAGCCTTTCCCACTGTCTCTCAATTCTATGCCATCATTTCCCCACTCACTTTCACTTCTGCCAGCTTAAATAAGTGTGAATCATCTCTATGGATGCCATAAATATCAGCCCTTTTGGATAGTTCTCTCTTAACATGGATCTTCTTTGTTTCTAACTAATAGTGCTATTTATCTAATAGTTTTATCAAGAAAATTTTAGAATAGACAAAGAGTGTAAACTGCCTCAAAGCATTCTCATTATGGCAGAAACTTTATAAGGAGTGCAAAGTTTACAAGGAAAAGAAAAACTGAAAACTGTTGAAAGATTTATAAGTAGTGGTACAGATACTCTCACCACAGAAGATGGCAAACACAACAAAGATGCTCAACATTATTAGTCATTGGATAAATACAAATTAAAACTACAATGAGATACTATCATACAGCCAATGGAATAGCTAAAAAAAATTTTTAATGACTACACCAACTGTTGGTGAGCACACAGAGCAACTAGACTCTCATACACTCATGTTGGGAATATAAAATGCTACAGTCATTTTGAAGAACAAGTGGGAAGGTTCTTGAAAAGTTACATATACATACTATTTGATCAGATCTAGCCATTTCACTCCTAAGTATTCCAAGAAAAGTGAAAACATACATTTACTTTAAGACCTATACATGAATATTTATAGAGCTTTATTTTGCAGTAGTTAAAAACTGGAAGCCACTGAGATGTCCATCAGCAGCACATGAAATACTACTCAGCAATGAAAAGGATGGATATGGATGAATTTCAAAATAATTATGCTGAATGAAAGGAGCTAGGCCAAAAGAAAATTGGTACCTATTGAATGTTCCATTTATGGTACCTATTGGTACCATTTATGTAAAATTTTAGAAAATGCAAACTAATCTCTATAGTGACAGGAAGCAAATAAGTTTTGCCTGGAGATGGGGTGGGGCTTATAAAATGTAAAACAGAAGCTTTCAGGGGTAATGTAAATATATGTTCAGTATCTTGATTGCAGTGATGTTTTCATATGTGTGGAAACATATGGATGTAATCATATGTCAAGACATTAACTGTTATACTTTACAAATGTGAAGTTTATTATAGCCAATTATATCTCAATAAAGTTATTTTTAAAAGATTTGCTTAGTGCTTTTCACCAGCCAAAGATGAAAGATTTGCCTTGGTGTCTTTTCATTATGTTTCAGACTGCTCTCTAATGGTTCCTTTTACTGTAGGTCAGCAGAGAGGAGGGGTGGATGTTCTGGGTTGCCTATCATCCCACTGCACTTTTATCTGTCTACATACAGTTTCAATGGACATGGATTTGAGCAAACTCCAGGAGAGAATGAAGGACCGGGGAACCTGGTGTGATGCATTCCAGGGGGCTGCAAAGGGTCAGACACAGCTTAGCGACTGAACAACAACCATATAGTCTCTCTAAAGACTTACTTCAAAAAATGACCAGTTTAAGGAAAAAAATTTTTAAAAATCTTTTAAGTCTTTAGAATCTTCTGGATCATCTGATCTTTAATGCTAAAATATTTTATGAATCTAAAGTTCTATTGATGAGTTACATGAATATACTCTTTCTTTGATTTGAAAATGTCCTCAATTATAAAACGCTAAATCTCTAGCTTTTAATGACTTTTTTAGGGGGAAAAGTAAAATAAATATATTAAAATACACTTATTATAATATTCACTCCATTTTCAAAAATATTAAAAGTAGGACTTAGAGTACTCATTATACTACATAGTCCCCAGATTGTAGGAAGGGATATTTTTGAGAAATAAAAGTGTTTGCATGAGTCAGGGTACAAAGTGTAACAAAAGACCCCAAAATGCAACAGTTTAAACTGGGTAGAAGTGTGTTTCAGTCTCAACATCCAGCAGGTAGGCAGTCCAGGTCTGGCTTAATGACTATTTGATCTGTGCAGTTCCACAGAGCCCGGTGCTTAGAAGGGCCCAGAGCTTGGTTTAATGGACTGCTGTTACTATCTTGAAAGTCTTACCAATTTTATCTTTGCACTTGTGTTTTAAAAGTAAAGTCCAGTGGAAACTTTTACTTTTAAAAGTAAAGTCATTGCTTATGCAAGTGAGCAGAGGAATACACAATCCACGTCTGCCATTCCTGCACTCTATTTGCATGTCATGTCAGTGTTTCATGAACCCAGAATTCCAGTGGACCCACAGCACAGAGAAGTTCAGAGAAACTCAAAGTGAGTACAAGTATGTTATGTTGATGACTAAGAAAGGACCGGTCCATTCTAAAGGAGATCATCCCTGGGATTTCTTTGGAAGGAATGATGCTAACGCTGAAACTCCAGTACTTTGGCCACCTCATGCGAAGAGTTGACTCATTGGAAAAGACTGATGCTGGGAGGGATTGGGGGCAGGAGGAGAAGGGGACGACCGAGGATGAGATGGCTGGATGGCATCACTGACCCGATGGACGTGAGTTTGAGTGAACTCCAGGAGATGGTGATGGACAGGGAGGCCTGGCATGCTGCGATTCATGGGGTCGCAAAGAGTCGGACACAACTGAGCGACTGAACTGAACTGAACTAAAGAAAGGAAGTGAGGAAGGGAACTGGCAGTCCTGGGAGTCCTGGGAGGACATGCTTTCCGTTTAAACTAGAATTTTCTACTAATCCAGAAAGAAGACAATAATACTCTAAGAAACACAAACAAGGAACCTCATTACATCTTTCCTTACTTGCGTTACTTCCCTGTATTAGCAAGTTACTTACCTTGAAAATGATAGCATAGAAAAAAAGGGAAAGTTTTTTGCCTTTCAGTCTTTCCTTACTCATCAATAACTCGAAGATAGAGTGTTGATAGACTATGTATGAAGAAGTGAAACAAAAACATTTAAATCAGTTTTGTGCAACATTTATACTCTTCTGATAAGAATGAGATATATATGCTTGAATGAATTACAAAATACAAATCATAGACTTTTGGTGATTCTGCACATGAGTTAAATGTTCTTATATTTGCATTTATAAATGGACATTGCACAATATAGTGAATGGTAAAATTCATGTTAATGATCTAAGTTTTAAGTTTACTTAGCAGAAAACTAAATAGCAAAAAAAATGCTGGAAGAAAGAGCATGGAAAGACAAGAAAACTATAAATTTTACTATATTTAATGGCAATCCCCCACCTTTTTTTTTTAACAAGAAGGCTTGAAGTTTCATTTTGCATTGGGCCCCCAAATTGTAGCTGGCCCTGCTGCTGTCTTCAGCACATGACTTCCACTTGTGGGTTCAATTTGATTGCTTCAGTGTCTTTCATCTTCCAGCCCGTGGAGAGCTGGAGAAAGACCAGGAAAGTGAAGCACAATTCTTTCTTTCTTTCTTAACATTTATTTATTTCTTTGGCTGGACTAGGTCTTAATTGAGGCATGCAGGATCTTTAGTTGCAGCATGGGAAATCTTAATTGCAGTATGTGGGATCTAGTTCCCTAACCAGGTGTCAGACTTGAGACCCCTGCACTGGGCATGTGGACTCTTAGCCACTGGACCACCAGGAGAGTCCTGGAAGCACAATTCTTTTCTGGGCCTTCATCATTAAACTCAGATTCCATCAGCCAGAACGTAGTCACACAGCCACATCTAGCTATGAGGCTGACTGAGAAATATGCTTAGCCAAGCAGCCTTTTACTCAGCTAATACTCTGTTATTTTAGAAGAAGAGGAAAATGGGTATTGGAAACAATGTGAAGTTGACCACAGTATTCATCTGGTTTGATTCTAATGTTTCCAGTCCTAGGAATTTATCTTAAGGAAATAACAGAAATATATAAAAAACTTTTAAGGATAAGGATATTCACTGCATCTCTTTTTATAATTATGGCAAATAAATTAGAAACAACCCAGATTTCCAAAGCAGAAAATTGGTTAAATAAACAAAGACATATCTATATTCTGAAAATTAAATACCTATTAAAATTGTGTTCTCAAAGGATATTCAGTGTTATAGGAAAATGCTCAAGATGCAGTGAAAGTGAAGTCACTCAGTCGTATCCGACTCCTTGCGACCCTGTGGACTGTAGCCTATCAGGCTTCTCTGTCCATGGGATTCTCTAGGCAAGAATACTGGAGTGGGTTACCATTTCCTTCTCCAGGGTATCTTCCCGACCCAGGGATGGAACCAGGGTCCCCCGCATCAGAGGCAGACGCTTTAACCTCTGAGCCACCAGGGAAAAAGCAAAATGCAGATAATACTATTTAGAAGCACTTTTTCAGCTAGATGGGTATGTCTGGGTTTATCACAGGGATTAAAGGAACAAGACTACAGACCTCACAGAGTAAATTTCTTCCAGTGTATGTTTGAACCACAACCCCTCAGGATCAGAATCTGGATTTTGTTTGCAGACTCAGGACAAATTTGTCTCTCAGAAAGAGACATTTTAACCAGAATCATAATATAAATACATACATCAAGAAGGCCAGTTTATTTGCTTATGAGGACATATAATAATAACATGACATATATATGCAACACCCTCCCCCAGTCTCATACTAAGTGTGAGTGCCCTTCCTACAGGCAGTATATTACATCATTGTATTTGATGATTCTGCAGCATAACCAAGAAAATTTCAGCCCAATAATAAAGTTGAACATTTATTCTTAAAGAACTCTCCATGAGGATTTTTGAGAAAACCAGCCAGACTGTGAAAACAACCACATTTTTCGAGCACTCTATTCTATAAAGGATTATTGAGAAACAGAGGCAAAGCCCCTATGTCCTCTAGCCATTTTCTAGAGTCCTGTAGCTGGTGATCAAGAACAGAAGTTTTGACTTCCGTTTCCCGTGGGGAAGAAATGCGGAGGGGCACAAGGAATATTCCATGGACGGAAGAGCCTGGCAGGTTACAGTCCATGGAGTTGCAACGAGCTGGACACAGCTGAACAGCTGAGCACACACCCAGGGGAAGGGGGACAGTGGGAGGTGTCTGGGAGGTGTGTGGGAGAGCTGTGGAGGAGAGTGAAGATGGAGAGTTCCAGACGGTGACTCTCAAGCTCATGGGTATAAGATAAAAACAAAAGGACATTTAAAGAAGTGTTGCTCTAGTTATGAGCCCGATCTTCGTTAATGTCCCTTGAGAAACATGAATAACTCTGAATTATTTTTAATAGCTTTTGGTTTTGTGACCTTGCTAGGACCCTGGAGCAATCCAAGGATACACAAGATACAAAAGTAATTAATGATTTTTAAATCTATACCAACAGTAATAAATCATTTTTTAAAAAAAATCAGACTTTGATAATAATTCAATATTTGCTTTTATTTTGTGAAAGATTATATATATATATATATATATCCATTGAAGAAAGATTCATAGTTACTCTTAAGATAGTTGTCTTCAAACTATGCCCGTGTGTTTCCACAAATAATTTTCAGGAACTATGTACACTCTTGCACTTTATATTAACCTACAATTTAAAGAGTTCCAAAGGATATACTATCCAATGCTTTAATATTGGTCACTGTTTTAAATACATACAAAGGGGTCTAAAATACTATAATGATTGAATATTCACCATCATTCTTTAAAGCTTTCCAGGTGGCTCAGTGGTAAAGAATCCACCTGCCAATGCAGGCGACACAGAGACAGGGGTTTGATCTGTGAGTGTGGAAGATCCCCTGGAGGAGGAAATGATGAACCCCTCCAGATAATTCTTGCCTAGATAATTCTATGACAGAGGTGCCTGGCAGGATACAGTCCTTAGGAGTTGTAAAGAGTTGGACATGACTAAGGACTCATGTACATACACATCATTCTTTAAACAAAAATACATGTAATTGTTCAGAGCATGTTTATGGTCCTTTTCCTCACAGAATTCTAACTAAATATAATTATATATGATATATTTTTTAGGCTTGAAAGTCATATTGAGCACTACATCATACTTCTCTCTGCAACAAACTACTAAAACTTGCTAAACTTGCTTAGTTTTTTATAACCATAAGGCCCAATATTGTAGCCACTAGTCACATGTGGCTATTAAGCACTTAAAATGAGATTAGAGTAGCTAAGAAACTAAATTTTGAATTATATTTAAGTTTTAACATTTTAATTTATAAAGTTTTCTAACTTTCCCATAGAGATCTTACCTATCTGTTAGGTTTATTTCTATTTTATATTGTTTGATGCTTTTCAAAATTATTTTTTGAAAGATCTATTTTCTGTTTGTGATGTATTTGAAAAGATATACTGATTTTGTCCCTAAGGGCTTCCCAGGTGACATTAGTGTTAAAGAATCTGCCTGCCAATCCAGGAGATGCAAGAGACACAGGTGTAATCCCTGGGTTAGGAAGATCCCCTGGAGGAGGGCATAGCAACCCACTCCAGTGTCCTTTCCTGGAGAATTCCATGGACAGAAGAGCCTGGCGTGTTACAGTCCATGGGGCCTCAAAGATTCAGGCACGACTGTGTGACTGAGTACACCCACACAACCTTTCTAAACTATGATTAATTCTAATAATTATTCCATCAGGTAGATAACCTTATCACCTACAAATTATGAACAATTTTGTTTCTTCATTTCTAAACTTTATATTTTTTATTCTCTTTCTTGTCTTAAACCATTTATTTCATTGGCTAGGGCAATGTTGAACAGATGTGGTAATACTGGATACCCTTGCTTTATTCCTTATCCTAAACAAAATGCTTCTAATATTTCACCATTAACTAGGATACAGGTTTTCCATGGATACTTTTATCAGGTTAAAGACAGTTCTTTCTATTGATTAAAATCAGTTTTTCTAACACCTTTTCACCATGAGATGATTACTTCCCCCTGTAATCTGATAATGTAATTACTTATATCATTGTATCTTATTATGATAAAGTACATTTGCACCCCTGTGATAAATCCATGTCATACTCACTTTTATAAGTTACTGTATTCAATTGACTAAGATATTCTTTAGAATTTCTCCATCTATGTTTCCACTAAGGGCTTTCCAGGTGGTTCTAGTGGTAAAGAACATGCCTGCCAGCGCAGGAGACTTAACAGACATCCGTTTAATCCCTGGGTGGAGAAGATTCCCTGGGTTAGGAAATGGCAACCCACTCCAGTATTCTTGCTTGGGAAATTGTATGGAAAGAGGAGCTTAGTGGGCCAGAGTCCATGGGGTCGCAAAAGTTGAACACAACTGAGCACCCATACCACACCACCATACGCTCACTAAAGAGACTAACTAATTTTTCATACTCTCTTTTTAGGTTTTACTTTCAGGCTCTTGTGAGTCTTATAAATAAGTTGGAAGTGTCTACTGGGCTCAGACGGTAAAGCGTCTGCCTGCAGTGCGGGAGACCTGGGTTCGATTCCTGGGTTGGGAAGATCCCCTGGAGATCGAAATGGCAATCCACTCCAGCACTCTTGCCTGGAAAATCCCAGTAGAAGGCTGCAATCCATGGGGTCACTGAGGGTCGGACATGACTGAGCGACTTCACTTCACTTCACTTTTTCTGCAGTTTGGAATAGTATTGAGTAAAATCAGAAGCATTTGTTCCATGGTTAAAACAAATCAATAAAACTGTGGCCCTTGAATTTTTCCATGTGCTAAGAGCAACTTCAGTTTCTACTTCTTTAATGGTTTTTCTATTTCTTCTTTATTTTAAATTTATTTATTTTTAATTGAAGAATAATTGCTTTACATAATTGTGTTGGTCTATTTCTTCTTGAGTCAATTTTGTTATCATTCCAGTAACTGTCCGTTTTAGTTAGGTTTTCAAATATGTGGGCCAGAAGTTTCTTGATATCCTTGTTGTCTTTTTCATACCCTTTTGAAAATTCTTAACTTTGATGAAGACAAGGAGAAGGCAAAATAAGTCATCTTGGCAGAAGGTCTGTCATTTGTCTTTTCAAAGAATAAACTGATCTTGTTTCATTTGTTTCTGTTAATTACTCAGTTGTGTCCAACTCTTTGGGATGCCATGGACTGTAGCCCACCAGGCTCCTCAGTCCATGGACTTCTCCAGGCAAGAATACTGGAGTGCCATTCCCCTCTCCAGGGGATCTTCCTGACCCAGGGATTGAACCTGTATCCTCCTGCATTGCTGGCAGTTTCTTTACTGTCTGAGCTATCAGGGAAGTCATTTGTTTTATTTGTTTCTACTCAAAGCCTTTCCTTAGATTTATTTTGGTTTCTTCTCCTTTTTTAACTTTAGTTCGGTCTTTCTGCTATTCTAAGATAAGTCCTTCAGGTAAAAAAAAAAATGTGCTGCTTCACTTGCCTCTGAAAATCTTTAATATAAATTATTTCTATTAATTAAAATATTTTCAATGCACTTGTCTGCTTATCTTTTAAGGTGTGTTAGATATTGTATTTGAAACATTATGTGTGGAAAAAACTTGGAGTCTAAAATGAAGTTATCTTATTTCAGGAAAGGATTTGTAATTTCCTTCTATCAGATGGGGGTGGAGGTGGTGCTGAGGCACTTCTATATCTTACTTGTACAAAGGGGTTTTCCATTTCTTTTGTTAATGTCTTATTAGATAATTGACTATATCCACACACCCCTACTCTTCTATTACTCAAAAGTGCCTGCATATCTTCGGTTTATTTTGGAAGTGTGAGATGGTACATATCTATTTTTTTATCTCTATATATTTTATATCTATATCCAAGGATCTCTTCCAGCTTCTGTTCTTTACCTGTAATATTCTGCTATGGTCACACATTTTATTGCACTTCTAAGATTAATTCAGCTGACTGTGCTGGTGCCTAGAATTATGGTTACCCCACTGGGACACAACTGAGCAACTAACACTCGCTTTCATGAACTATACTTTTTAGGGAGCTGCCTGGAGACACATGGATTATGTTACTCATCCTCTTTTCTTGCACATCCATCTGAGATTTGATTAAGAAAATATGTTCAGCTCTTGAGAAGCCAACATGCCTTCGATTCCAAGGCCAAGTGGCTCCATTTGCTGAAATAGGCAAGTGGTGGTGCGTGCCGCCTCTGAAATCCAACACCCCATCCTGGGCCGCCTCTTGGGCCACCACATCCTCGTGCGCCGCCTAGTGGCCACTTGGCCAGCTTTGCGCGGGCTCCAGGACGCGCTCAGCGTCAGCGTGCTCCCTGTGGAATGACGGGTCTCTGCACGCTTTGCCCCTTTTATTGCCCCTTCGCCCTGATTCCGCCAGGCCCAGCGACAGCCTCTACTACCACAAAAACAAGACCTGGCCCTGCACTCCGTGCCCGCTCGGGCAAAGTTGCCTATGACAACTCTGTCACTAATCCATCCCAGGCAGCACCTCCTGCAGATGTCCTGTGGCCAGAGGCTGCTGAAAGCATCTGCTTCAGTGTTCTTATCATTTTTTTTTTAATTTGGAGGATACTTGCGTTACCATGTTGTGTTAGTTTCTGCCCTACAACAAGGTGAATCGGTCATAACTGTATACATTTGTCTCCCTCTTGAGTCTTCCCTCCCCCCACTCCACCCCTTTAGGTCCTCACAGAGCAGCCAGGTTGGGCCCCTGTGTTCTACAGCAGCTCCCCACTAGCTATCTATTTCATACATACAAGTGTACAGTATGTCAGTGCCAGTCTCTGAATTCACCCCATCTTCTCCTTCTCCCATCATGTCCATAAGTCCATTCTCTATCTCTGCATCTCCATTCTTGCCCTGCAAATAGGTGCATACGCACCATTTTTCTTTATTTTTTTTATGGTGGCAGTTTATTTTTTTTTAAGACTTTATTCTACATTACAATACTGTATTTGTTTTGCCGTACCATTTTTCTAGATTCCATATATATGTGTTAATTTACAATATTTGTTTTTCTCTCTTTATCATTTTAATTCAGATTAAGATATATAATTTTTTAAAGAATGGATATCTCATATCTCAAACTAAAAAAGCAATATTACACTTAATGAAACACTGATAACTTTACTATGAAGAATAAGAAGAAGCATACTATTACCACAAAATTTTAGCCTTTTTCTGTACATCATAACCAATGTAAAAGTAAGAAGCTGAAAATGAATATAACAATTGTTAATTATTTCTACACAATATAATTTCTCTTATTTTAGATTTTTTTCAAGGAAAGACAATTAACTGGAAAACAATTAGAACTAGCTATGGATGTCAAAAAAGGAGGTGAGTTACTAAAGAAAACTTTTCAATAATATATAAATTTTCTAACACCATTAATAAGTTAAAATATAATGAAAAATGTTCCACTGATAGAAACAACAATGAAAATTCCTAGGATAAATTGAACAAAAAATGCAAAGTTCCAATTATCAAAAGAAGTTAGAAAATTTAGTGAATTACAAAAATTAAGGTCTAAATTCAGTGGTATATTGCTTTTCTTTATGGTAAACTTTAACAACCACTAATTACTTCCCTATTTGTTTATAACGTTAGTATAATTGGAGTCAGGATGCCAAATTGAGGATTTCATGAAACCAGTCTAAAGTTTGTTTGGAAAATTAAAAGGTAAGAAGAGGCAAGAAATCTTTGAAGATTGTAGGGACATATTCTTTTAGATATTTAAATGTATCATAAGCTATAATAATTAAAACAGTGTTGAGTAGTACAAGATACACAAAAATGCATCGATGGAAAAATAGAAAGCATAATACATTTGTGTGTGTGTTAATGCTGTGGATACATCTATGTAAATCAATGTTTTATGGGCATTATTTCAAACGAGATGCTGAATTGTTTTAGCGACAGTATTGAGAAAACTGATTAATGTAGTGGAACTCTGCATTAAGGCTGCCCGATATCTTTTGAATACCCTTCTGACATTCTAATTATGTCTCACAACATAAGCAAGTCCTGCTTTTCCGAGAGAACCCATAAATCAGGCATATGACTTCGATTCTATTACTCTTCCCACCACTGATATCTGAGGTAGAAGGGAACCATGATGTAGAAGAGGGCATATTCGGAGAGACCCGTCTGGCAAGTGTGGTGTCAAAAATGTTTGCTCTTTCAGACCACCATGTCAGAGTTGCAAGTGTCCCACTGAATCTTTTTTTTTTTTCCCAAGTTTTTCATTTGCTTGTTGTTTTTTGTTTGGTTTTGTTTTTTTGCCAGAACTATCCTGTGGTGTGGTCAGGTATTTCTTCTGGATGTATTGACCATGCTTGTCTTGTTCTAGGCTGAAAGTCTAGTTCTCTGGCTCTCTCAGAGGTCTGTGAATTACCCAAAATCCAGATGTTGAAATCCTAACCTTCAATGTGACAGTCTTAGGAGGTGGGGACCCTGGGAGGTGATTAGGTCTTAAGGGTAATCACCTCCCAGGGTCTTTAGGGTGATTAGGTCTTAAGGGTAGAGCCTTCAAGGAATAGGATTAGTGCCTTTATAAAAAGACAGGAGAGAGCGTCTTTCACCTCTCTGCTGTTTGCCATGTCAGAAAGCAATGAGAAGATACTCATCTGCAAACCAGGAAGTGGGTCCTCTGCAGACCTTGGATCTGCCTGAATCTACCTTTATTTTGGACTTCTCAGCCTCCAGAACTATGAGGAAAATATTTGTTGCTATTTAAGCTATTAAACCTGGGCTATTTTTATTGCAACTCAAGTTAAGACAAGTACAATCTGTTATTTACAATTTAAGAACATGCACGGCTCACAATTTACTATTTGGGGAAAAATATATTTACATCCCTGCCTCATACCATTCATGAAAATAAAATACACCTGGATTAAGAACTAAAATATTAAAAACCAAAATAAAAAAGCAAACACCAAAAACAAAAGCCCAGAGATAAAACTGAAAAGAAGTAGTAAACAAATTAGATTTAATTAACCACAATGGTTTGCCACTTTGTATGGGTAGATCAAAAATGTGTCTGTGAATGAACTAACAGACCATGAGAAATGGAAACCTGGCTGGTTGAACAACTTCAGAACATTATAAGATAAAATTAAACTCATTGCTCAGGAGAAGAACTAAATATTCTTAGGTCTCAGATCAGACAAGAATTTCTGTCTGAACTTCATAATGAACAGTCTGTGATGAGATTTTATTGTATGATAACCAGAGAGTGAGTTACACAGAACTATTTTTGATGATGGCCCTCAGGCAAGTCATATGGCATTACATGGAAAGCACACTAATGCTATTTACCCAGAACAACTCCAGAAGCAAAGACTGGGTATGCAATGTACCTCTGATATCATCAAACTAGATAGACTACATATTCGTCAAAGAATCTCTTCCTAATATTTCTTTCAGGTGATCTTTTGATAAATAATTAGGGGACTTGAGTCCAAGTTTATATTCCTTTATTATGTATATAAACAGTCAAGGTAGGTGTAGGATATTGGCTGTCAGTGGCCAAGAGAGACCCAGGCTATTTCCATAATTTTAAGGTTCCAATAAATATATTGAAAATGTAGAAATGGCAGAGCTAGACTTACCAAATCTGTGGTGTAATTTGAATGCATACATTCAGCAAATTAATGTTTTGAACATATATACAAAGAAATAACTATTGTGTAACTCACGTAGAGATAACATGTAAAGGAAATGTGAGGTCTTTCTTGAATGTGAAGCACAGCCCCTCCTGGCCTCTGGCACTGTTCCTGGTGAAAGTTGAGGAATCTGTGGGCTTAAATAGCCTAGAACCGCGGGTATGGAAGCAAATACAAAAACTGTTTTGTTCATTTTAAATGGATACAAGTATGCTAACTCGCTTTATTCTGTTGAACTCTTTGCAACCCCATGCACTGTAGCCCCCAGAGTGGGTTGCTATACCCTCCTCCAGGGGAATCTTCCTTACCTAGGGATAGAACTCTTACCTCTTTTGCACTGACAGGCAGATTCTTCACCACTAGCACCACCTGGGAAGCCCCTTAAATAGGTGCCTGGAGTGCAGTCTGTATGTTGATGGATATGTAGTTCTAATTTGGCTAGACTCCCTACTTGGCCAAGAGAAAAATTCCACTGATATACACCTTACTTAAAATATTGCTCTTCCTGGGTTTAACAGAAGGAATGTGGAGGAAGGTCAACCCTGTGTGGGCAGATTTTTACACCCAGTTTAAAGGAGGTGGAAGTATGTGTGTGTGTGTGTATATATATATATATAAAACTAACAAAGTTCAGAATCATCCATATCTTCCCTTGCTTGTTTTCCTGGCGTGATTAGCTCACAGAACCACCATCTGTCCTGGTCACGTCTAGCTCAAGAAAATGAATTTACATCATCCGGATCCAAAGGAACGCTTGTCCTTTGTTAATTCTTCCCTGGTGGTTTCCGATTCTGTTTCCCTGCCACAGTCACAGGGAAGAAGGGCGGCGGGGGAGGAGGGGGAGCACGACCACGCAAAGATTGCTCCTCATCTCAACGCGGCGCCCACGTGGTTCCCACGTGCGCCACACGCACCGGAAGTTCTGTGTCAGAGCTGGAGACTTAGCACAGACCCAACTCTGAGCTGCACGCGCTGTTTCTGTGCTTCTCAGAGAGAGAACATTCCTTTGAACTCGCCAGCAAGGGCTTGCCAGTCTCGTGCCCCACACCACACACCCTTGGAAGAGCCTTAGGTGAGAACTCAAAACTGTGACCTAACACGAAGGAGGGTGTTTGAAGGAAGGTTCCTTAAGGAAGGTGCACCGTGTAAGAGGGAGTCTCGGGGTTCCTGAGCGCCCCACGCGGAGTAGATGGCGCGTCGGTAGCGCGAGTGGATTTGTCTGGAGATAGAATGTTCCGAGGTGAGTTGAGGGGGCCACTGCTTCAGCTGGTAGAGTAGCAACAACCCACACTTCAGGGGCAGTCTGTGAGGGAGGCAGTGAGGAGGGGCATGGAAGGTGCGGGAAAGGACACCGCAGCATCTCACATCTGGTGCTGTGTCAGAGGCTCTTGGAACGAGGGATGGCTAATGCTCGATTTTAAATTGTTCTGTGGCCGCCACGTAATTCCCGTTTCCACAGACCTTTAGTGCTGTCTGCTGTTACACGAATTCAGCGAGGAGGCCATGAGACACAGCTTCCTCGGCTTCCACCTGTGCTCTGCAAAGCGGTTCCCCAGCTTCCATCTACAGAGCGCTTCCAGTCAGGTGGCATTGCTCAAGTAAATTCCCATATTTTTAATATTCCTCAGTTTATCTTTTAACATTACCAGAGAACTTTGTGAGAGTGAACTTTGTCTCTTTTTTTGCCTTTTGTGGAAGTCCAATGAAGGAGTTGACTCATTGGAAAACACTGATGCTGGGAGGGATTGGGGGCAGGAGGAGAAGGCGACGAGTGAGGATGAGGTGGCTGGATGGCATCACTGACTCGATGGACGTGAGTCTGAGTGAACTGCGGGAGTCGGTGATGGACAGGGAGGCCTGACGTGCTGCAATTTATGGGGTCACAAAGAGTTGGACACGACTGAGCGACTGAACTGAACTGAACTGAACTGAACTGAATGAAGGAGTGGAATTTCCCATCTAGGTCACCAAGCCTTGGGCAGAACTGGTGCCCTGGGGCTGGAAGAATGACTTCTGTGCTTGGCTGAACTATCAGTGAAAGGAGACGCTCTGAACCAGAGTGACCTTAATAATTTCCAAGAGCTCCCCTGGGAAATTTCCTCAAAGTGGAGGAAGGCATTGGTCTTTTTGGTGGCTGTAGAATGGAGGTTTGAGCCAAGCACATGTGGATCTAAAAAGGCAAGGAGAAGGACTTCTCTGGCAGCCAATGGTTAAAACTCTGTGTTTCCAGTGTAGGGGCAAGAGTTTGACCCCTGGTTGGGGAACTAGTCCTGTATGATGGGCAGTACAAACCCCGCCCCCACCCCCATCACCACCACCACACACACACACATGCAGAAGGTGCACAGAGCGGAGATCTGGGTTCAGTTGAGTTCAGTTCAGTCACTCAGTTGTGTCCGACTCTTTGCGACCCCATGAATCGCAGCACGCCAGGCCTCCCTGTCCATCACCATCTCCCGGAGTTCACTCACACTCACGTCCATTGAGTCCGTGATGCCATCCAGCCATCTCATCCTTACTCGTCGCCTTCTCCTCCTGCCCCTAATCCCTCCCAGCATCAGTCTTTTCCAGTGAGTCAACTCTTCGCATGAGGTGGCCAAGTACTGGAGTTTCAGCTTTAGCATCATTCCTTCCAAAGAAATCCCAGGGCTGATCTCCTTCAGAATGGACTGGTTGGATCTCCTTGCAGTCCAAGGGACTCTCAAGAGTCTTCTCCAACACCACAGTTCAAAAGCATCAATTCTTCAGCACTCGGCCTTCTTCACAGTCCAACTCTCACATACATGACCACAGGAAAAACCATAGCCTTGAATAGACGGACCTTAGTCGGCAAAGTAATGTCTCTGCTTTTGAATATGCTATCTAGATTGGTCATAACTTTTCTTCCAAGGAGTAATTGTCTTTTAATTTCATGGCTGCAGTCATCATCTGCAGTGATTTTGGAGCCCCCAAAATAAAGTCTGACACTGTTTCCACTGTTTCCCCCTCTATTTCCCATGAAGTGATGGGACTGGATGCCATGATCTTCATTTTCTGAATGTTGAGCTTTAAGCCAACTTTTTCACTCTCCTCTTTCACTTTCATCAGGAGGCTTTTTAGCTCCTCTTCACTTTCTGCCATAAGGGTGGTGTCATTTGCATATCTGAAGTTATTGATATTTCTCCCGGCAATCTTGATTCCAGCTTGTGCTTCTTCCAGTCCAGAGTTTCTCATGATGTTCTCTGCATATAAGTTAAATAAGCAGTGTGACAATATACAGCCTTGACATATTCCTTTTCCTATTTGGAACCAGTCTGTTGTTCCATGTCCAGTTCTAACTGTTGCTTCCTGACCTGCATACAGATTTCTCAAGAGGCAGGTTAGGTGGTCTGATAGGCCCATCTCTTTCAGAATTTTCCACAGTTTATTGTGATCCACACAGTCATATCTATTTGTGGTCTTGCTTTCTCTTTCCTGCTAGATCCTAAAGGGACCTTCTCTTTTGCAGAACCACTATAGGCAGCTAACCTCTTAGGTCTGAGATGGATATGGGAGAAGTTATAAGGGAAAAAAGACACTAGAGACAAGTACCTTAGTGGCTGGGGAGAGGAAAGGACATGGGGAAAATGGTAACTTTACCTACACACATGTGAACAAGAGCACTAGCAGGAGGTAATCATGTTTTCTCTAACCATGGCATTCTAGCATATAATTATTTGTGATAAGTGACTGCCTTTTTTCTTCCTGTTTTTTTTTTTTTTTTTTTTTTTTTAAGTGATAGCTTTAACAGTCCTTCCTGGGATCAAAGAGCTCTGTTCTCACTTGGCAAATGATCGAAGGAGAGGCAATAAAATGAGAGACAGAGAGGGCAGGCCCAGGACAGAAAACAGATTTTTAAAAGGGTGAATATTCCCCTTATTCCTCCCTACAAGGAAACCAGGGAATCCACTGCCTGGTCATGATCATTTGGCACGCAGCCTCCCCTCCTGGGGTGCCAGTCATTGGACGAGGACCTCCCTGGGCTCCCTCACAGAGACAGTATGTTCCAGTCTGTTATTTTCACCTTCAACTGGCAGCCCAGTGGGTCCTAGCATGTTTAAGAGTCAGCTGTGCCACAGAAGACAGGCATGCAGTGGCCACAAGGCAGGCCAGTCTTGCATGGTGAACGGTGCAGCCCAGGGGTGCTAATGAAGTCAGCTTGTCTGCCTGCCTGGCAGAGTGGACCCTTCCTGCCACCCAGTCTACTTCTAAGTCTGGAAGCCTGGGTGCATAGCCTTCTGTCTTTGTCTTGTCTCCTTCATTCCCCTTTGTACTTTCCACACATAATATTGCCATTTTCTTCAGTGTCCTCTCACCTGTTTCAACTTCTCTTCATCTTTTCCAAGGGATAAGTTATTCTTCTTTCCATCGCATAATGGGTGAAAAAAGTTACTCCTCATCTGCAGCTCTCCACCACTTTCTGAGAGGGTACCTCTTCTTGGGTGTACGTATGCAACTTTTGAGATGGATTCAGCATCCAGCTTAATGTGAGATGGACTCAGCATCCAGCTTAATTTTTCTGCATAGTAAATGGAGAAAGCTTGTGAGAGTGGGAGTGAGATGGAAGAATTCAGGATGAAAGGCACAGGAGATGATGAGATTGAGTGCTGTGGGAGCAAAATTTTGGAACAACTCCTCTTTGGTGATAGAGAGAGAGAAGGGAATTTGGAGAATGTGAGGAAGAGAAAGAATGATTATGCTGACAGCAATATCTGCTGTTTATCCAGTACTTAATTTTTGTTAGGCATTATACTTAGCTCCTTTTGTTCATTATTCAATCTAATCCTCCAACAATGTTGTAGGCTAAGTTTTATTATCCGTTTGCTGCTGAGGAAACCAAGGCTCAGTAAAGTTAGAGAACTTGCCCAAAGTAACACAGCCAGGAAGCTGTGAAATTCAGTGAAAGTTCTAGATGACTTTAGAGTTCAAATTCATAATGACGAAATTATATTGACTCGGCAAGAAAATGTATGACTGGACCTTCAGAAAGGCAGAATGTTGAGCTTCTAAGTGACTAGATTTATTACCTGGGAAGCTCAGTGACCCTCTTCTTCCTTTCTGTGAGAGGGCAGGTGGCACTGAGCTGCCACTAAGCCACTGACTGGCCTGCCATTGGCATATGCTGGTTGGCTGCCTGCCCCTCAGTGTCAGGGCCTTTTGTTCTGCTTTCATAGAAAATGTGATTCTGGATCTGGTCAGCCTGGCACTTTTCATTCCGAAAGAGTGCTGAGGTAGGATAAACAAACCCCAAGAGCAGGAGAACAAGAGACAAAGGATTAGAACCAACCAGTTTCTTTCATACACAGCAGGATTTTGAGAAACTCTAGTCAATAAATAACCCATTTCAACATTACTTCCCCAAAGAAAACTTTCTATGGTCTTATTCAAGTTTCTCATCTTGCTGTCTAAAATCATTTCCTTTGTTTTAGGACAACTGTGTGTGTAAAACACATGCAATTTCAGGGGACAAGACCTCAGAATATTAGAGCTAGAAGTGACCCCCTCCTTCACTGTGCAGATCATGAGCTCAAGGTCCCAGGATGAGTTTAGAGTCACAGATCTATATGCCAGTCCTTTCCCTGATGCTTTACTAATGGTGTAATAACTCTTTAGCCAGAGACAGGATCAACTCTGTCCCCTAAAATGCTGCCTACCCTGGTGATGGATGTAGTGGGGATTAAATGAAGTGTTCTACCTGAAGTGCCTAGAAAAGGTCCTGTAAGAAGTAAACGTTCAACAAATGCCTGTGTGCTTTCTTGGGCCATGTTATTCATCTATTCAGGGAAGAGCTAAGGCCAGAACCTTGTTTTCTGATTCTTCAGTGTGTGTGTGTGTGTGTGTGTGTGTGTGTGTGTGTGTACACGCTGCAGAGCAGTGTAATGTCTGCTTCCATGAAGTAACATGATTTACTACCCTTTCTGATTCTATTAGGGTTATGAGATTCCAAGCACTTTTTTAGATGCTATTGTTCAATTAGTGCAACAAAATGGTAAAGTTGGTAGACAGGGATAGTATCACTGGATCCACTTTCCACATCAGGGAAGGCGGACTGGGAGAATGTGATTTCCTTCAGTCCTGTGGCTAGTCAGGGGTGCAGTTAGATCGCTAGGTAGTTTTACTAAAGAGATAAGGGATAGTGAAAGAAATGCTAAGCTGGAGGTCATACATGACATAAGTGACTGATAATTTTGATTAGATAGTGAGAGAAAAAATGGACTTTGAGATGATTGAGCAAAAGACCAAGAGAAAACACTGACAAAGCAGTAAACAACCCACTGTGAGGGACTGGGGAAATTAACAGTGGTGGTCACTGCTGACCACAGAGTAACTTTCCTATCAGATAAGTACTGGTTACTCAGCAGTTCTGAAATTCTCTAGTCCATTCTTTCCAACTCATTTTGCCTCTACAGCATCCTAACTGTACAAACGCTCTTCTTCAGTCAAGAAAACAGAAAACTTTAAAAAAAAATCATATTTCAGTTTCCATTTTACTCTCTGGTCTCAAGGTAGTGGTATTCTAAACCCTACAATTTGGATTGCTTTAAATTTATTCATCTGGGATATATGAACATACACAGATACTCCAGTCTTCCTAAAATACACAGAGTTCACAGAGTTGGACACGACTGAAGCAACTTAGCAGCAGCAGCAGCAGCAGCAAGCATGATAATGATACAGAAAAAAATTCACCATGAGAAAATGAAAGATGATCCCTGAGTCTTCCATCCTCACATCTGCTGCACCCAGTGGCTCTTGACCCTGGGCTTCATTCTGGTGCTCTAAGTTTATACCCTCAGATTCCAAGCTTTTTGAAAGCCCACCAAATGTCTTTCATAAGCTGACCTATAATACTCTATGAATATACCAAATATCATTGGATTGTACACTTTAAAGAAGTGAATTGTATGGCATGTGAATTCTCTTTCAATCAAGTTGTTACATTAATAAAGGGACCATAAAAGAATTGAAAGCACAATCTTAGATATGTGCACACCCATTTTTATAGCAGCATTATTCAAAATAGCCAAAAGGTGAAAGCAGCTGAAGTGTCCAGAGACCAATGAATAGAATAGCAAAATGTGATATCTATAATTATCTATGTCTATATCTATAACCTGTATCTATAAATATGTTATATGATATGTGTACACACACTGGAATATTATGCAGGCTTTAAAAATTAAAAAACAATGTTTTTGGCTGTGTTGAGTCTTTGTTACTGTGTGCGGGCTTTCTCTAATTGCAGAGAGCGAGGGCTACTCTCTCATTGCAGTTTTTGGGCTTCTCTTTGCAGTGGCTTTTCTTGTCACAGAGCGCAAACTCTAGAGCATCAGGTCCTCAGTAGTTGTGGAGCACGGACTTAGTTGCCTTGTGGTATGTGGAATCTTACCAGAGCAGGGATTGAACCCATATCCTCTGCATTGGCAGACGGATTCTCAACCACTGAACCACCAGGGAAGTCCTATACAGCCTTTATAAAAAGGAAAATCTGACATGTGCTACAACATGGATGAAACCTGAGGGTATTATACCAAGTGAATAAACCAGTCACAAATATACAAAACTAAATCATTCCACTTGTATGATACCTACAGTAAATTCAGAGCCAGGAGGTAGAAAGATAGTTTCCAGGGGCTGTAGAGGGAGAAGTGGAGAATGGTTGTCTAACGCATACAAAGTAATAGTTTTGTAAGATGAGAAGAGTTCTATAGCTTGGATACACAGCAGTGTGAATGTATCCAACACTATTGAGCACTGCTGCTGCTGCTAAGTCGCATCAGTCGTGTCTGACTCTGTGCGACCCCATAGGCGGCAGCCCACCAGGCTCCCCCGTCCCTGGGATTCTCCAAGCAAGAACACTGGAGTGGATTGCCATTTCCTTCTCCAATGCATGAAAGTGAAAAGTGAAAGTGAAGTCGCCCAGTCGTGTCTGACTCTTAGCGACCCCATGAACTGTAGTCTACCAGGGTCCTCCGTCCATGGGATTCTCCAGGCAAGAGTACTGGAGTGGGTTGCCATTGCCTTTTCCCACTACTGAACACTTAAAAATGGTTAAGATGCTATATTTAATATTATGTTTATTTTACCACACTTTTTAAAAGGGGAGATGGGGCTGTGGCTCATGTGTACCGTTTAAGGGAGCTGCTGCCTGGTTGCCTGTGAAATTCCAGTAAACAATAATAGAAGGATTTTCAGAACCTAATACAGTTTTAGAAGAAAGTAATGGTCATGTTCTACCCCTTAATGATTTCAAAGTTCTTGGAGACAGGAATTATAAGACACTTACTCTAGAGTTTTCTGACATTGATAGGAAAGGATTCATGTATTTATTAATTCATGTCTTCACAAACATTGAGTGTGTGCCCACTGTGTTTGGAGGCATGGTGCCGATTGCTGGGAAGACAGTGGCAAGGTGGCACTGCCCCAGTCCACATAGGTTCTACAGTCTGATGGGCTGCATCAGGTGATATGGAACATGACTTGTAAAAGTCCAGAATGTCTAGGCTTTTCATTTGTGTATTTTATAGAGTCTTTCATGAGCACTGAGGCAACAGCCACCACTACAACTATCTCTTGATACTTTCATATACATTTTCTTACTACTTGGTTTGATTTGACTCTGACCTCAACCTGCTTCTCCGAGAACAGGCCAGTCTTATTCATTTTATATTTGCTGCCAACGTGTGTCCTCTACAAAAGTCCCTATAGTGAACAAAGTGCTATTCACCCAGAACCTCAGTGGCAATTTTGTGAACTGTGCTGAGATAATACTGCCCTGTCACTGGGACCAGAATAGTGACTGCTGCTTTCAGGGTCCTGAACCCATCCCAGCCACCAAAGCGGGTTGTAATACATAAGGAAGTGTCTGTCCTACAAATTAGAAAAAGTGTTTTAAACTATGTGAGGGACTTCCCTGGCGGTCCAGTGACTGGGACTTTGCACTCCCAATGCAAAGGCCCAGGTTTGATCCCTGGTCAGGGAACTGGATCCGACATGCCCCACCTAAGAGTTCGAGTGCTGCAGCTAAAGTTCCCTCATGCTGCAACTAACACCTGGCACAAATTCCATCCCCGGTTCTTCCTTGCTTTATGAAGATTTGGCCCCATTTCACAAAGTTCTTTTTCCGTAACATTACTAATCCTACAGTGAGTATAACCTGAGAAACACAAGGTTTATTTGTATGTGCAAGTTTGTAGACCCAGACCTCATACTATGCATGAGCTCATTCAGCTCATGTAAAATTGTATTCAGGCTAGAAGTATCCAGAGTGAGGAAAGAGTGAAAGAAATGAGGCAGCTGTTGGAGGTTTTGAAAGTAAGGATCTGGAATGATGTCATCTTATTATTGCCTATGAGAAGAGTCTGCAGTCAGAGGCCTGTAAATCAGAATTATGTATTCAGATCCAGTTATTTAGTGAAATAACTGTACTAAATTCCTAGTTGTATGCTATTTCATTCATCTTCATAATCAGTTTCTGATGGAGGTATTACCAGCTCATTTTACAGATAGTGAAACTGAGGACTAATGAGATTGGGAGAGTCCACAGTGTTCCACAGCCTCCAAGTTCACATATCATGACATCTCAATTCTAATATTTTACTGAGTTAAGAGACTTAAAAAAACTGTAAACAGTCTGTGTTTCTCAGGAGTTGCTGGTTCTGTAAGATCCAGTAAGCGTCACTCTTGCTTTCCTGAACTTTGAACTTCAGTTGCATGTCAGACCATGGAGGTGGGCAAATGCTGATGCCATGGAGCAGCAGCGGGCGGCACCCCTCGGGGGCAGATGAATTCATGCACCTGCGACATGCCTGGCCATTCTGCTGTTCACGTGAAGCGATGCTTAGCAGATCAGGGCCACCTTGGTCTGCAAACGCAAGTCATTCTTGCGCTTAACGCAGATTTAATGTCCAAGGTTACAAACTGCTGGGAGGTGGAGAGGGAGAGAGCGAATCTCTGCAGTTTGAGGTCACCAAAACGTAAGCAGCCAGCCCTGACTTGGAGTGAGACAGGTACTCCGTGTACCTTTCCTGTGACTTAAGGCAAGTTACTTAACCTCTCTGATCCAGAGTTTCCTTGTCCAGAAAATGGGGCTAATAAACCTTCCCTGAGAGAGGTGCTAGATTAGAGATCATACATCAGAAGAATCGAGTGCATCATAGAACTTCAAAAAGAGCTATTATTGTTGTTATTGTTGTCATTATTACAACAAAAATGATTAGTCCTAGTAGCCTGTGGAGAATTATTTCTACCATAAGTTTCGCAGTGGGTAAAATATTCCAGTCACAGTTCTGACCACCTCAGCCCTGATGCCCAACAACTATTACTAACCCCACTCTCTATTCTTTCATCATTATCCACCTCTTATTCCTCCTTTCTCCTCTGACAGAAGTCAAATTTGATGAAACTTCATATGTCTCCAGATCAATCATCCTAGTCTGATAAGTCAAGCACCAGGTGTTTGAATGAGCACCAGGAAGTGTGCCTTGGGGAGGCTGGTGAAGTCAGGAGAGCTGATGGGAACTTTCCATGGTTTGACCCTCGGTTATCCTTAGGACAGGCCTTGGCCAAACTTCTTTAGACAAATGAGCCTCAAATTTGTGTTTCAAACGTTTCAGTTTCCTTCAGTAGTCGCTTTCAGCGTGTAACACTTTCCTCCTTCAGAAGCTGTCTGAGCCTCACTCTAAACCCAGTACTCTGCTTCTTTCCCCTTCATTTCATTGATACTTCCCTCACTATAGTATTGTACTGTATACCACAGAGCACTTTGGTTTTGAGGGTTTTTTCCTCCTATGAGTTATATCAAAGGAGAATGTTTCTGAGAATTATACTTTTCCTGTGATCATGATCATTGCATTATTTTTAGATTTCCCCACAAATTTTGCCTCTTTAGTTATTTAACTTAGGAAGCATACACTATTTTTATTTGCCTTCTCTTGAATTAGATTTTTAATGCTCAGAGGAAAAAAAAAAGACCCTGTAGAATGAACTGGTCCTTGGACAGCACTGTAAGTAGGGGAGCTGATGGCTTACATCAATCACTTTGAGTTTTATTCTAGTTTTTACCAGCTTTAAAGACAAAATATAAAGGTTGAGAGAGAATGAGACTAAAGAGACATTGTGTTTTGACATTAAAAGCATCGAGGAGTCTAGCTTGGTTTGAGGCACTGGGAAGGATCTTTGAATGTCTCCTCTATGCAGGCACTTTACAAACTCACTTAATGCTCTTGTGAAGTTCAGATCCCACTTTACAGAGGAGGAAATTCAGGCTCGGAGAAGTGAAAATAACCTTGACCAAGGTCATGTGTGTGGTAAGTGCTGGAGCTGAGCTAACATGCTTCCCTGTTTCCCTTGGTGGACGCCAGAGCCCAGTCATCTACTCAGTGCATGACTGCTCCTCATCCTTTGTCTGTGTTTCCTTATTTGTAAAATAGAGAATCTGGATTGAGAACTAAGAGGTCTCCAGATGTCCCTTATAGTGTTAACACTGAGTACAGAGGGTGTGTGAGCATGATTAGAAGGATTGGCTGTTTATGAGCCAATCAGAGTTATTGGTTAAACACCTCTCTACCAGGCCAAGGTGGAAAGGAGAGGCTAAAAGTTAGGAAAAAAAAAAAAAAAAACCCAGCAACAAACCAACTTGGGTGAGAAGTCTATAAAAACTGGGTGTTGCCGAAAGTTCATCCTCTTTGGCAGCTGCTGTCTCATCCACAGCTTCTGATAGTTCTAAGAGGACTCTCCTCTCTCAAACTGTAAGTAAAGAACCTCCTTTGTCTACCTGGGGAATACCAGGGAGTCAGAGGTTAGTGATAGCACTAAGCACAGAGAGGAACGTTTGTTGGCTTTTGTGTTCAGGAACAGTGTGATGGTGGCTGGAAGTGTGGTGATCTGTTGAAATGATTGTTTTCCTCTCTACCCATCCTGGTAGATCCAGACCGATCCAGTTACCAGCAGTTCCTGTAAGAGGGCTCTTTTCAGTCTTTGGCTTAGGGGAAAGAGTGAATAGTCCTATTTGGTTAGATTCTACTCAGTTTTTCAAATGCCTGCTCATTTCTGCTCCCTGCATAACAACTGCTTATTCCAATGATTTTTTTACATGTCTATCTCCTTATGTAATTTTCTTCATTCTCTTCCCACACCTATTAATACTTGCACTGGAGTTTCTTTGTCACAGAAATGAACTCTTGGCTTGTTTTTCCCTTCGTCTGCACCCACGGCTCAAACGAGAAAATGGAACAGGCATCACAGAGCATAGTTGTCCTTTGATTATGAATTGTCAAACATTTCCCTTATTTGATATTTTCTATAACATTTCCTACTATAGAAAATGTATGAAAATCCTACAGCTTAAGATATTCAGAATCAAAAGCTGCTGATGTATTTTGCCATATTTGTTCTACTATCTGAAGAATAGGCATGTTGTGAGGATATGTTGCCTTTTAAAATAAACTTCTCTTTAAATAGTTGGGGCTTCCTTGGTCACTCAGATGGTAAAGAATCTGCATGCAATGCACGAAACCCAGGTTCCATCCCTGGGTCTAGGAGATTATAGGTTCCTAGAGTTCCACTAGCTGATGTGGATCCAGCAGGGGATCCTTCTCCACTGCCACCATCACATGAAGCAAGGTTCATCTGCAGACAATCCAGGCCCAGGCTAGACCTGAGGTGCTGGGTTAGGGGAACAGAGTATAGTTGCTGTAAATCCAGGGTCCCCATGATTTAGGTGCCAGTTTAGAGGAAAGAGCAACACTCAGGTCTCTTTGTGAGCTGCTCCACATGTGTTCAAAGGCACTAGGGATCAGGCTGTTTTAGAGCATCTCACTGGACTTGTCACTATGGAATCAGATGCATAACAAAGCTGGGGGCATGTTCCTGCATCTGTCTGTGAAAGTGCCAAGTGCAGTGCCTGACAATCATGGGCTTCCAGTGAATAAGCCCCTCATGTCTTTTGAAAATCCACCTGCCTTGTACATGGAGAAGCAAATGAATTCTCTACACCCTTATATTCTCCGGGAGTTAAATATTGATATTTTACACATTAATGTATTTTCAGAGAGTCTCTTTAAAGAAGACAGAAAGAACTATATAACAGGATTTCATCTGTTATTCTGCTGAAGAAGGACTGGAAAAAGAATTCCAAGTCATAAGCTAGTAGAATGTGAATTATAGTCCTAAAACATCACAACTTAGAAGGGGCATCAGACACATTCTCCCTGGGCCTCAATTTCCTCCTCTCTAAACTTAGCAAGGTTGACACATAGACCTCTGAGTTCACTCGTAGCTCTGTTTTCTGTAGTTATCTTCTATTCATGTATGTTTGTGCTCGCAACCTTCTCCCCAGATCTGCACATGTATTACCTGACAATATGGGGCTTCCCTGGTGGCTCAGGTAAAGAACCTGCTGCAGTGCAGGAGACCCGGGTTTGATCCCTGGGTCAGGAAGATCCCCTAGAGAAGGGAATGGCAACCCTCTATAGCATTCTTGACTGAAGAATTCTATGGACAGAAGTACAGCCCATGGGTCCACTAAAAGTCAGACATGACTGAGCAAGTAACACTTTCACTTATACCTGTTAATATATTATGTTTAGTAAATAATGTAATATATAAACTTATTCACTGAGAAATAAAACATTAAAAAAACTATAAACTGAACTATGAGAGTCACCCCACCCTATTTCATTCCCCAGGAGTAAGCTCAGTGTGGTTATTCTCTGCTTATATAGACCTATAAACAGTATGTGTGCATACCATTTTTGTTTAATTTAAAAAAGAGTGACATTATGTATTGCATACTTTTCTGAAACTTGCCTTTATTTTTTCTTAATCATATAATGTAAACAACTTCCTGTCACACTTTTTAAAAAGTGGGCATGATCTCAGTAAGCAGAAGCTTAGGGACACAGAAATCATTCTCTATCATTACCCACTTCCAGCTGGCCTCCTCTCATCCAGTGGTGAACATTAGCCTGTGACCCTGTTTTATGATTAACAGAGAAGCAATCTTTGTGCTGATGTGGCACAGAACTGTAACCCCTCTGTAGAAGTTTAACTTCTCGCAAACAGTATTGGTTCGATTTGACCTTTTCTCTGTTTTATTTTCTAGTTGAGTCAGCACACTCAGACTGAAGAAAATCACTTGATAGTAAACAGAAATATGGAAGTCCCTTAGGGAATTATTTTTTAATTAAAAAATTGAGGAATCCTGATTCCAGACATTTTCATAGTCTTATAAAAAGCATCCTCATGTTTATTATGTGATTCCACAAATATATTCTAAGCAACTACAACGAGTAGGTTGCTCACAGGTCAAATGTGATCCATCTTGCAGTGAGACAACCAGAACAGATATTACAGCCATTTAATCCATAGTAAGCTAAGACTCAGAAAAGTTATCAATTTGCCCATGGTCCCAGTGAGGAAGAGGCAGAGCTGGTCCTTGAACCCAGGTCTGTCTGATCTACTTCTGTGTAAATGTGTCAGATATTTATGAATTGGTAATGTGGTGTGGGGTTAATGATACGTAGCTCAAGGATTTTTGGTACTGGGGGAATCGTCAGGGACATTAGGGTCACCTAAAGGCCAGTTCCTTTCTCCAGTCTTACTGTTTATGTGGAAGAGGGAGTATTCCTCCTTATCCCAACATGTACCTTATTAGCTATTTGTCCTGGGACAAATAATTAAACTATCTGACATTTTTTTTTTTATCTATTATATGGCAGAGGGTGCGGAAAAGGGGGAAGCCTGGCTACCTTTTGAGATTATTGTGGGGAGTGCAGTTTATAGTGCATGTAAAGCAATTAGCAGAGTGCATGGCAGTAAATGGCATTTGCTATTATTGGGCTATGTTTTTCTTTTGTTTTATTAAAGAAACATTATTATTATTATTATTTTGGTATTTTCAACTCCTTTATGACAGGAGAAAACTTTAGAGGAGAAATCTAAACTGATAGAGAAAATTTGTACTTTGGCTTGAAGTTCACCAACCTCAGGTTGTCTTAAATCTGACATGAGAGTCTGGAGATCAGGTCCAAAGCTAACAGTCCCTGACTACAATTTAGGAATTAATATATAAACAGAGGGAACACTATCTTCAGGTGGCTGGGATATAAAGGGCATTGGAAAGTGGTCTTCTTTGTGATTACTGCCCACTACCTGTCCTGGTACCCCAGTGACAGCATTGTGGTTCTGTTCTTGGGGTTAAGTGTTGAAGCGAGAGTAGCCACAGAGAGTGCCATCAGTTCTGCCTTGTCAGGAATTAGTTCAGTAGCCACTGACTTCTCTATCAAGGGATAGAATACTGACAGCTTGCTTTGAAAAGACACAGAAAATATCAAGATTGATTTGCCATGAGAAGGACAACTGGGTGGGGGATTGCCTCATCCTAGGTGGGACCTTGGACAAGTCAGTTAGCCTCTCCAAGTCTTAGCTTGTTCATTAATTAATGAAGATAATATTTGTCCTCATTATATCATTGTTGAATGGATGGAATGAGAAGTGAGGGGTCCCTTAGTTTCCAGGAAGTAGAAAGCAGACACAGGGCATCTACCCTGTGTGTGAGTATATGAGGGGAGAGGAGATAGGGGAAAGGAGGAGACCACAGGGTAATCTTCACTGCTATTTTTTTCTTTGATAATCCAACCTATTCTAACATCCAAGATGAGAGTCCTGTGAGCTTGCATTTTCAAGACTAGCCCTAAGTGGTAGCAAACAGGAGCCTTTAGATGACCACTACTGAGAGGTTGCTTGGGTAGGGATTTTTGAGCCAGAGTCTGTCCTTGCCAAAGCAGTGAAGCTGAGAATTACTGGAGCAGGAATCATCACATGACGTTGGCATCCTTGGAGGCCAATGTCCAGCCCAGAGGTTATGAAAAATCCTCCCCGTCTGCCCCAGATAGTCTCACAGGTGGTCGAAGATAAGAAAAAGGAGATGCATTCCACCCTCTATGTCCCAAAGCTGAAGAGAAGTTAAATTCAAGGCCAAATGGCAGCTTCTCTCTTAAGCTTGCTGCCTAGACAGTACTCTGGTGAGACTATAAGCGAACAGAGTAAAGTTAGGAATGGCCACATAGGTGGAAAGCTTCACTATCCTGGCCTCAAATTCAGCCAGGGGCCCTGAGGGCACCAGGAATCCACAGAATAGACAGTCAATTACTGCCATGATCTCTGTCAGATTTAAGCAGATCACTCATTAGTTGGTTGAGTTTTAAGATCAGCCATCCCAGTGATTTCCTGAAAGACTTTCTGTTTAGTATCACCATGACATTTGGCATCCCACCTTCATCCATTATGGCTAATTGCAACTACTTAGGCTTCAAAACAGAACAGACCTCATTTGTTTAGCTAGTTGTAGAAATGGGCCAGAATTATGTCAGAGGTGCCTATGGGGCTTTTTTGCACACATGCTGTCTTGGGCATGAATCCATGTGAAAGACCCACAGTTCAGTTCACAACTAACTGTCCTACACTCTTTTCCAGACCTGTCACCATGGCCCACCAGTTTCCAGCCCTCACTTCAGAACAGAAGAAGGCACTCTCAGAAACTGCCCGACGCATTGTTGCCAATGGGAAGGGGATCCTGGCTGCAGATGAGTCTGTAGGTGAGTGTAGGAAACATCACACTCCAACATCCTCCCGATTCTCCACTTAGCAAAGGCAACGTGATAATATTCTCTCTCCTCTCAGAGGAAATAAAGGTTTATGTACACAGGAGGGAGAACAGAAGACTCAATAAGCACAGACCTTTTGTGTCTTGTCATTCCAGAAGACAGATTTCTGAAAACCAAGTGAACAGGCTCAAGTCCTACATCCAAGCTGTAGTAGGCCAGGAACTCAGTAAGTAGGATGAGACCTCTGCCGCTGATGAGAAGTCAGTGTAAAGCCAGCCAGGGATGGGTGGTGAGAGCAGCGAAGTGTCAATGTCAGGAATGGGGCAGAGCTTGTGACTGAGAGCTGCTCAAGATGGCACAAGGGTGGGCCTCAAGGGCCTCGATAAAATGACAGGAGTCAGAGAAGTCAAGAGCCTGCCTAACCCCTCCTTCCACTATCTATTCATCCGGTCAGATCAGGGCTGGGCCAGGGGAGGGCTAAAGAGGCCTGAGGGCCTTGCAGCCCCATTTGTGCCCAATGGTGGCATACACCTCAATGACATGCCCAGCACATGCGCTTCCTCACCAGCATCGTGACAGCAGCCAGGTCTTTTCCTGGGGAGACAAAAAGTGAGAGGAGCTGTGAGTCACTCAGTCATGCCCAACTCTTTGGGACCCCATGGACTGCAGTCCATCAGGCTCCTCTGTCCATGAGATTGTCAGGAGCTCTGAAGATCTGGAAAAAGAGCATTGCTGTCCATCCTGGTGAGGATCAGTGGTTGGTATGGAAGGGGTTGGCAGGGAGGCACCAGCCTGCTCCTTATGCTTCCTTCACCGGCCTATGTAGGCACGATGGGGAACCGCCTGCAAAGGATCAAGGTGGAGAACACGGAAGAGAACCGCCGGCAGTTCCGTGAACTCCTCTTCACTGTGGACAGCTCCGTCAGCCAGAGCATCGGGGGTGTGATCCTCTTCCATGAGACTCTCTACCAGAAGGACGGCCAGGGAAAGCTGTTCAGAGACATCCTCAAGGAGAAAGGGATCGTGGTGGGAATCAAGGTGAATACATCTCACTCCCATCTCACCACAGCCACACTCACAACACAGAGGTTGGGACTGGGCCAACACAAGGAGCACTCTCATCATCTAATTGCTCTTCTCACTCCTTTCCATCCTCACCATCCCACTGAGAAACAGATCCTCTTCTTGACCTTTCCAGTACCACCTTCTTTCAACCATTTTCCTACAAAGAACTTAATCAATGTGTCTCCATTTTCTCATTTTAAAAATGGGAATAATAGTACCTTTCTCATAAAGTTCTTAGAAAAATAAAGTGCGCTTGTAAAACAATGCCTGTCACACCATTATTATTTAGTTCATGATAGTTATTACTGTTAAAACACTTACTGTTCTACTGTAACTAGGTCTTCCAAAACTTCATGAACTTCTCAAGAATGATCATCCGTATTTGTTGCGTGCTTACAACTCCAGGCACTCATTTACCCCTCACAACCTCTAGAGGTAGACTCAATTATTATCCCTATTTTAGAGATAAGGCAAGAAAACAGAATTACAGGGAATAGTATAACTTGTCCACAGCAAGGCAAAACTGGAGCCAGTTTGAACCCAGACTGCTGCCTCTTGGGCTCATGACCGTAGCCTCTGTTATGCTGAGAGTAGAGGCTGCATCCCTATTCCTCTTAGCTCCTGTGATAGCATAGGGCTTGATATGTGCAGTGCTCG
This sequence comes from Nanger dama, assembly GCA_917880005.1. NCBI lineage: Eukaryota > Metazoa > Chordata > Mammalia > Artiodactyla > Bovidae > Nanger > Nanger dama. The sequence continues at coordinate 17,521,310 of CAKJTW010000025.1, read as the reverse complement.
ATAAATGTCTCGAGTAAATGAATGAATCATTTAAAGGAAGTGGCTCTTATACGGGCACCTCTTCATCTCAGGTGCTATCAGATTACTTCTTGCTTCTCAAGCTCCAGGCCTGTGCTTTCCATACTTTCCATCCTCTTAGGATTGATACTCTTGCACTGTTCTTTCCAGATAACTTCACTTCTACTGTGGACTGAATTGTGTCGCCTCAATGACTAACGTACCTTCCTAATTCAACTCCTTGGTTTTTGGAAAGATGAGAACTACTATTTAGCACCAGGGGCTCTGCTTGTATTTTCCAGGGACACCTGATACCTGTTGATTGTTAATTATTTGTATTCACAGTTAGATCAAGGAGTTGCTCCGCTTGCAGGAACAAACAAAGAAACCACCGTTCAAGGTGAGGATTTTGCCCACTGATATGAATCATGCCAATATATGCCAGAAATGAAGACAAGCAAAGAAGTGATGGAGGGAAACAAACTGTGAATATCACACTAGTTTTAGAGTCGCACACCTGTTCTTCAGCCCCAGCTACTCTATTTAATAGTTGTATGCCCTCAGGCTAGTCACTTAAATATTCAGAGTCTCCTTTAAAGTGAGATAGCAATATCTACTTTGCAGAATAGTTGTGGGAATTAAAATAGACACTGCACATAAAATGCTTATCTTTCTCCCTCATGACTTGCAGGGCTTGATGGCCTTTCTGAACGCTGTGCTCAGTATAAGAAAGATGGTGCTGACTTTGGAAAGTGGCGTGCTGTGCTGAAGATTGACAACCAGTGTCCATCCCATCTTGCTATCCAGGAAAATGCCAACACCCTTGCCCGCTATGCCAGCATCTGTCAGCAGGTGCTCTTCCTTCCCCTTGGCCTCAAATATAGTAGGCAAGAGTTTTCTTCAAAGCCCAACTTTCTAATTTAACTGTAACCATACATGATCCTTCCTTTTCTCTCTCCACTATAATCTGATGGCATTTTTTTTTTTTTACTACTTCTACTAGGTGTGGTAGAGTAAGATTTGGTTCCACAAGGAATCAAATGAATCCAAAAGGCAAACATAATCAAGTGTGGCCTTCTACCAAAGCACTGTAAGCTGAGTCTTGAAAGCAATCATCTCTTGAGGCCAGGACATTCGCATGTCTATGCCCCACCGTGGCCAAGGACATGATCCTCTTAATCCCCAACTCAAGGGTGACAGTGTTGATCTGTTTCCAATTCAAATAATTTGTTAGAGGGTGGTAGCTCGATGCTAAAGTTTCCAACCTGTTGCAAAGTGCCTCTGGGATCCAACTTAAGTCTGATTGCTTGTGTGGGTACAGTGCTGGGGTTACCAGAACTGTGGGCACTTGGAGCTTCCCAATCAGAATTGAAAACATTGCTTGAATTCCTTAATTAACCCATAAGAGAGGCATCTTTATTGGTGATTTAAGCTTGCCTACCAAAAAGATGACATTTATGTTCTGAGGTAGTAGAATAGTCTCTAGAATGATAATCAGAAATAGAGTTTACATTTACTGTACCCCATTTCAAGGAAAACTTTTTTTTTCCTCACTGTTCTTTTTAGCTAAACCACAGATGCTCACTAGATATCCCATTAAATTTATTTTCATTGACTTTAAGTCATTTATATGATATTTCTCCATAAGGGCTTCACGCTGTACCAGTTGGAATGTTAACTATCTTAAGGAAAAGATCCCAGTGAACAGAGCTTCATTCTGTCCCCTCCATTTTTCTCTTTAGAATGGTCTGGTGCCCATTGTTGAACCAGAGGTAATTCCTGATGGCAGCCATGACATGGAACACTGCCAGTATGTTACTGAGAAGGTAAGTCTTAAACATAAAGATGGCAATGCCAGTTAAAAAATCTGTTTTTAAGTAACAGTTGTTTCTTATATATCAGCTGTTACAGGTGAGGTATTCTGTGGTTAAAATCATTATGTAGTGTTGAGAAGGTAAGGAGGTATTATAAAAACTTCCACTTTTGGGGGCACATGGTACATACACTCCGTGTGAAAAAGCAGAAGATCTGCATTACCAAGGCTAGGGTTTAAGCATCCGTATTCCCAGTTGTGGGACTGGGGCAAGTCATATTCTCTTTTTGGATCTCATTTTCATTATGTTTAAGAGATTTAAAATAAGATGAGGCTTCCATGAGAAAATGTAATTAGAAGGTGATTTTTTCACATATGACTTTCTAAATTAGCCATGTACATCTGTAAGAATGTCCTCAGTTTCTCCACTTGCAAAATGAGGTGGACTGAAATGAGCTCTGAAAGCACTCCTATCTCTAAAATTTATATTTTTATGATCACTCAGCTTCAATGGGGACAGAAAATGGAGGCTGATTTGGATGTTCCCAGTGAATTAAACCAAGGCAGACTCAATTGACCAAAGGAAGTAATGGGAAGGAAGCAGTGAGGGGCTTCTGGGAAGCAGAGCCATCTGGGTAGTCCATGCAGTGAGCAGTTAGGGGAGGGGCAGCAGGGACAGGCTGACTTAGCTGTGATTTTCAGGCATCACCCTGATTGAGCCTGAGGGCTGGTTGGAAGCTTCTCCGAGCAGTGTGTGGGAATTCCTTCATAGAGCTTCCCTGGTGGCTCAGTGGTTAAAGCATCTGCCTCCAGTGTAGGAGACGTGGGTTCGATCCCTGGATCGGGAAGATCCCCTGGAGAAGGAGATGGCAACCCACTCCAGTATTCTTGCCTGGAGAATCCCATGGACAGAGGAGCTTGGTAGGCTACAGTCTGCGGGGTCACAGAGTCGGACACGACTGAGCGACTTCACTTCACTTCACTTCCTTCCCTACAGTGTAGACGTGCCATGGTCAGATGGCTATGGCTGGCTCTGGGTTTCACCTATGTGGGTCTTTGTCCTTCAGGTCCTGGCAGCTGTATACAAGGCCCTGAATGACCATCACGTTTACTTGGAGGGCACCCTGTTGAAGCCCAACATGGTGACTGCTGGACATGCCTGCGCCAAGAAGTATACTCCAGAGCAGGTGGCGATGGCCACGGTTACAGCTCTCCACCGCACTGTTCCTGCCGCTGTGCCTGGTAAGATTTTCTTTCTTCTCTAACTTGAGGTCTTAGTCCTTACTCTTTGAAGGAGTGCCAGAAGCATTTGCATATGTCCAGGACTCTCCTTCCAGCCATGAAACAGATCTCGCTATCTCACAGGTAGCCAACACTTCCCCCTCAAACTCCATGATGCCACCTATCCCGAGTCCATCAAATTACATACAATCCATTGATTTCCTCGACATTTCACTGCCCTTTTATTTACTAAATCCCTTCTCTCAGCCCAGCTAGCCTCAGCAAAGGCAAGCTAATTTCTCCAACCTAGTCCCATGCAAATCAAGTGGGGAAAAGATTGAGACATGACATTTCTTTTAGGCTCCTTGCTTGCTTTCTCAAGCAGAGTACACAGCCAAGATTAGTGGAGTGAAATGGCTTCTCTCCTTCCAGGCATCTGCTTTTTGTCTGGTGGCATGAGTGAAGAGGATGCTACTCTCAACCTCAATGCTATCAACCTTTGCCCTCTACCAAAGCCCTGGAAACTAAGTTTCTCTTACGGACGGGCCCTGCAGGCCAGTGCACTGGCTGCATGGGGTGGCAAGGCTGAAAACAAGAAGGCAACCCAGGAGGCCTTTATGAAGCGGGCCCTGGTAAGACACTTCTTCTTATGTACTTAATCAAGTGGATACTTGGGACCTGTCTCTCATTGCTTTCTTCAAGCCATGATGGACTCCAGAGAGTGTCTACCAGGTATTTGAAATTGTGGCATTAGAGCTTAGTAGGAAAGTCAAGGCTGGAGAGAGTTTTGAACTCTCCACACAGAGAGTATAACTGATGTTAGTAGATTGAAGGACAATTTCCACAGAGACACTTTAGAGGGACAATGAGAGGGCCAAGGAATGAACATGGGATATCTTTCATTTTGAGAAGATGAAGAGGAGAAGCCACCAAGACAAGCAATGATTATATATATTAAGATGAACTAAGGATTCTAGGAACAAACAGAATGAAGTTTCAAAGTGTCAATAACAGCACCCTACAAAGAGGTTAAAAATAAAGGTGGGAAAAGGCTTTGGAGATACTGGCATTGAAGGGCATATCAATGACTCTCAACAAAACGGTTTCAATAAAGAAAAGGTGCCCATTCAAGATGCTTGTCAGGAAAAGACACAGAAAGGTTACCAGGAACAATGAGGACAAAGAAGGGTCTTATTCAACTACTAACATTCCTTTTTGAGTACCTATGAACCAAGGATTGGGGTGAACAAAGCAGACACAGCCAGTGCCTTCAGGGGACTTAGAGTTTAGCCAAATAGGAAAGAGTGTGGCATGTGTAAAAATGTAAAGCAGAAGGATCCAGAGGAGAGATTAAAGATTAGGAAAGAACAGAAACTTACAGGAAACAGTGCTACATGAGACAAAATGTTAAATACAGGTGGCAGAGTTGGTCTTAGAAAGGAGGGAAGAGATAGCAAAAAGAAACAGAATGAGTTTGGAATCAAGTCTGTGGAGGTGGAGAGATGCAGTGGTTGATCACTGATTACAGGTGACGGCATCTGTTGAGAGTGATAAGGGAATGGAGGTTTTGGTCTTCACAGTGGGGAACTTGGAATAGTTGTTAAAGTAGTTGCTAGGAAATTGACCAGAGGTTATGGCCAAGCATCAAGCAAGGCACAGTTGAAATGAATTTGTTTGGTACATTAAATTAGATCCTGAATGTTCCCGACAGCATGTAGGATGATTCAGATCAGCCTAAATGGGCAAGAGCAGGGTTGAAGAGTCAGTCAGAGTTTAACAGGGAGATGGAACAAATTTGAGTGATAGCCTTATCCAGCTTGCTGCTGCTGATGAGAGGGGAGCCTGGGCAAAGAATCAGGCATAGCCAAAATTTTGATGATATGGCACTAAAGGAAAGGAAGGCTACAGAGAAGCTAAAAACATCATCTCAGAGATGTGAGAGGTGTGAGATTTTAGAGGTAGTGCTTTACTTTTTGATGATGATGGGTGTGGCTCTGCTGGTGTGTGGTTGATGAGGTGGGAAGATATAGCAAATATGATGAAGGGGTTATGCAAGTAAGGGTTAGCCACACAAAAGAAGGGATGCTAAGCTTGTCATCTAGAACAGTGGTTAAACTCGAGCATGCATCCAAATCACCTGAAAGGTATGTTAAAATGCAGGTGGCTGTACCTAGCCACTGAGTTTCTGATTCAGAAGGTCTGGGGTCAAGCTGGAGAATTTCCATTTCTAACAAGTGCTTAATTAGGTCCATGAAATCTAACTTTGAAAATCATTGTAGATGTAGAAATAAGTCCTGGAGAGATCAGAAAATGGCAACAGTGACTTGAAGACAGGTACTGTTAAGTGGCATTTGAGTGTTATGACAGGTTTCATAATTCTGAAGTCAACTTTAATTGGAATTTACACAGGGTATCAAATGATATTACAATAAAAACTACATAAAAATTATATATTCTTATGGACAAATATATGTAGAAAATGTAAAACTTATTTTTTTTCTTTTTGCTATAGTGAAGCTTCAGCTACACTTGCCTGATGTTTGACAATATGTCTGGTCATTTTCCTAGCAGACTACTCAACAACTATTCCCAAATTGGAACTGAGATTTCCTTTTCCCTATCACTGTATGAGTGAGAAGTTTCTCAGTTTTAATTTCTAGGATGGTTGTTGCAGTATTGCTGGTGCTAAAAAGAAACCTTCTTAGTTACACAGAGTTCAGGCTTGCCTGAGAAATGCTCAGAAAACTGGGATTTTAAAAAGGAAGTAAGGATAAAAGCACAAAAGGAAGAAATGGTATCAGCAGCAATATTTAGCAAAACCACTGTATGGAAGAAAAATCTACATGAAGGTGTAGCTGGTTTCAAATGAGAAGCAAAGAGGCTCAAGCTCAGGTTGCTCTAACTCGGTCTCCTCTCTCATACTTGTGTTTTAGGCTAACAGCCAGGCAGCCAAAGGACAGTATGTTCACATGGGCTCTTCTGGCTCTGCTTCCACCCAGTCGCTCTTCACTGCCAGCTATACCTACTAGAACCTGAGGCTGACCAGCTTGGCTCTGGCGCTCTAGGTGTCTTGGTAGGAGGGCTGAAAGGAAACGACGACATTTCGACTGACCCTGGAAATTAGATGAAATTAGGTTGCAGACTACTGGAAACACAACACATGTTAATTTCTTAGACACAAGTGGAAAAAAATCAGTTATGGAAACATAAATCTGAATATCAGGGATCTGATGAAATCTCACCCAATGGTTTCCTTACAATGCTTCTAGCTCCCCACACCCCAAAGTGTCTATCTAAGAAAAGAACAGACTTTTAAAACAGAACCAGCTCTCCATCCAGATCACCAAATGAAACACCTCCCAAGCTGAGTGCAGAGGAGCTCATCTTATTAAACAGTTTTAGCAGTGGTAGGTTATGAAGGAGACAGCTGCAACCAAAAAAGGAAATAAAATGTTCTACAAACCTTCGGTTCATATCAGGTTTTATTTTGTGCTCTTGCTTTCAAAGGACTTGATACATTTCATTACCTTTGACTCTACAGACCTGACTGCCATTAGCATCAGGATCCTCAACACTGGTTACTTGTTGGATTAACCTGGCAAAATTTAAAAACCCAGGAAGCTCAGGCCACGCTCCAGCCAAGTTTGAGAACTACCAAGCTAGATTTCAAGTTTGAGGGCGTTTAGAAATGAGGGCTATTCATAATGTGAAGCAAGCTGCATTGTAAAATGATTCCAAACAACATATGGAGTGTAATAAAGCAATCACTGTGACGCTGATGCTTGGAACATTCCTCATCAAATGGCACAGGTTTGGTGACACAGGACTGCATCTTCCTCTGTACATCCAAGCACACTGCGTAGTTTTGCAAGAAGTAATATTCACATAATCATACTTATTGGCTTCTGATTTTCAGAATTAACCTATAAAAGCATTAAAGACAACCATAGTTACAAGAGAGAATTTAATTATAACTTTGGACAATGTAATAGTAATGATTTTGGTGAAAAAAAAAGTAACATTTTAGCTGAGCGGAGCTGAGAAATTCAAGGGGCAAAAGACGTGGAGGAAAGCAAAGAAAACAGTAATTTACTTAATGGGGAGTCAGGCTACTACTTGAAATTGATGGATTAAGAAGTAGTGCTTGAAAAAAAAGTGCTTTGAGTCTATTAAAATACAAGGGAAATGGATTTAATCATTAAGATATTCCTACCTATAACAAAAATATAGAAGGTAGTAAACTAAATTCTTTGTCTGGAAGACAAAGTTTTCTAAATATTACTTAGAGTGGATAAATTAGGAAGTAGAGGTATAAACATATGATTTAGAGGAATAAGACAGAATTAATTCAAAGGGACTTCTGAGGGAAAAGACTTGGGAATGGGACACAGGGAAGATGTTTACTTATGTGCTTCTACAACGTTTGAGTGTTTCTTTCCATGTGGCTATATTACTTTTCTAAAAACAACTACTAATATATTCATATAAACAATTCAAACCTACTTAGAGGTTATTTAATCCAAGGCTCTCATTTTACAGATGATAAAACCGAATCTAGAGAAATTAAATTACTTGAGACAGTCATACATTTAGGGGTTTGAGGTAAAGCTGAGAGATTAGAATTTAGGTCCTTTTCTCCTATAATGGACACACAGTCAGGGAAGAAGGTAAGGGCAGGGCAACAGGCTGTGTTCGGTACCTCTGCCACCAGCACTATTGATCTTTTAGATTTCTTTTTGCATTCATCTACTCAATCATCAGCAAGTAGTTGATATGCTAAACTGTCCTAAATGCTGGTAACATTGATGTGACAAAGCTTTCCTGCCAGAAATTTTTTATCTAGAGCTTATTCAGCTTCCCTAATGGCTCAGACAGTAAAGAATCTGCTTGCAATGCAGGAGACATGGGTTTGATCCTGGTGTTGGAAAGATCCACTGGAGAAGGAAATCACTACCCACTCCAGTGTTCTTGCCAGGACAGAGGAGCCTGGCAGGCTACAGTCCATGGGACTGCAAAGAGTCAGACATGACTGAGAAACTAACATTTTCATTTATTCAGCATCACTGACCCTAAGTTGTAAAGAAACCTCTCAGATTCTCATTTATGGTTGGGTAGATCAAGGCTGAGCTATTTATATCTTTTGGTCAAGGCTGAGTTACATTGCACTGTGGGTGAGGATTTATATAATGAATTTCCCTGGCTACCTGATGTATTTTCCTGACTGCAGTTGTCTTTGAAATCTCAACCCCAGTAATTTCCTTCACTCACAGTAATATGAAGACAAGTGTTACAAACTTCAGTTCCTATTAACCGTGTGGTCACTGAGTGAATGTATTAGTTGTGTCCTAGTTTTTGGTACACGGTCAGATTTATTCTAGGAGTTATTTAAAGTCTCCTAAAAATAAAACCTGGTACCAGGCACTGAAAGTAAGTAAGAAAAGTTTCAGCTTTAGAGTAGCTATGCTATTTGCATACCAAGCAATTAAATTTGAGTAGCTAAGCCAGAAACACAAATGCCACGGACTGTGGGTTGGGACGTGGGGAGGAGAGTCTATCAGTGTGGCTGGGTGCAGCAAGGGAGGAGGTGACATTTCGTTTGGACATCACAGGATGGCAAAAGCAAAGGAACTCTTAGAAGAGGAACTGCCTTTGTATGAGGAAACATTTGAATAATTCACTGGGAGGGGATGGGACTTCGAAGGCATAAGTAGCAAAAGCTCAAAATAATTACTGAATGCTGAAAGGAAGAATAAAAAGGAATTTGGTTTTGCTATGAAAAGGAAGAGGGAGAGAAGTGGGGGAAGAGGCCAGGAAATGAGAGACGGGAAAGAGAAGGCAGGGAAAAGCTAGGGCAATGTGGAATTGTGGGGAAGGAGGTCTAAAAGACTTCAGAGGAGAGAAATATCAACCAATCTAAACCTATTTGTCTTCTTGAGAGGAAGGGCTGAATTTCACATATGAGTCCACATCATCCTTCAAAAACCAAGATGCTGAGATGATTCATAATGTGAACTGATTTAGCAGAAGCCAACTGTAACAATGAGAATATATGCTTCTAGAAACTTGCAGAAATCTTGAAGCAGGCTTTGGGCAAATCAGGAATGGGACTTCAAGACCATATGGTCTAGCTGTGCTGGGGCAAGAGTCTCCAGCTGACACTGACATTTCATTCACAGCAACAATGGAGGAAACTGGCATCCAGGGTGCTGGGGAATTATTCAAGGTCACATAACCTGTAGTGAGACTTAGGCTGGTGTGATTTGCAAAGTCCTATGGGAAGGCAGTACTCATAGGGAAGCACAGGTTCTGGAGTCCGACAGTCTAGGTTCCAGCACTGACTCTGCTGCTTCCTAGTCATGTGACCTTGGACACCTTGTACAACCTTTCTGGGGTTCAGTTTCTTCCTCTCCAAAATAATAGTATCACGAATTATTGAGAGATTAAATGAGTCAATACATCTCATTCAGAATCTCTTATCCACAACCCTGAAATCCAAAAAGCTTTAAAAACCAAACATTTTCTCAAAAGTTTGCAGTAAATTATTTGGTGGCAAACCCTAACTCAAGAATGTGATCTTGATTCCACTTGACGGGAAGCAGAGATGTGTCTGATGATAGGTGCTGACTCAGACCTTGTAGAGGGGATAATGAAATATATAGCATAAACATATATTTGCTAAAATATAAAAAATTTGTTTTGTGAAACATATATGTTCTCAAAGCTCTCAGATAAAGAATTGTGAGCCTGTTTTTTAGAACAATATCTACCATACTTCTAGAATAACAGATGGACTTTCCATGCTCTAGAGTCCCAAGGCTCATGTAATCCTACGAATTCTCTAAGCATATTTTTTACAGAAGATATATTAAGAGACAGGAGTAACAGCAAAGCTGTCAGTTACAGCTCTATTTTCATCACTTGAATATGGTTTTCTGGCTGTAAGATACTCTGTCCTAAGGCTCCTGAAATAGTCTAACACTCAGTACTGGGTGCCACTATATGTAGACATATATAAAATCAGTCAGCAAGTATTCTTTTAGCACTACGGTATGCTTGGTGCTGAAAAAATACTATATCGTCCTTGTATGCTTACCATTGAGATGAGGAAGGCAAGGATACAGTTGGGAAACAATATGGTATACAGTAATGTGCTAAATTACACTGGTATAGGTAAGGAGCTAAAATCAAAAGAGGTGGTATGAATTGCAGACAGTTTATTGCTAGTTGTATGATCTTTGGATCTTGAGTCTGTTTCCCCATCTGTAAAAATAGGTTTGCTGTTAGATTACAATATTTTTTGTAAAGTGCCAGATAAACAAGTCATGAAAATAATTTTATTTTTTTCTCTGTCAGTTGGCTCTTAAAGAATGGTAAAGGCAGTTGAGTGGAAGTGAAGATGAATAAATTGTGTCTTGATTAGAGTACAGGTTATATATTTTGAGGAAGTTGTGGGAAATTAGATTAAAATGGTGAGAAATTAAAATGGTGAGTGGCACAAGTGGAGTGGGAGAGCAGACACTTGTAGAGGAGATAATGGAATATATAGCATAAACATATATTTGCTAAAATAGAAGTGGAGTGGCACAGTGGGGTGGGAGAGCAGACTAGGCAGGGATATTGGGAAAAGTTTTGCCTTAAAGTAATGAGAAATGGGGACCCTTGAGTAATCTTTGATCAAGGAATAACATAATAGAAGAGTATTGCTGAAAATTAGTTTTTATACTGTAGAATATTGGGAGGAAACTGGGAGCCAGTTAAGTGGGCATAATAGCAAATCAAGATAGAGCCGAGCCTCTGAGTGGTAGAAGTCAGTCAGTGGATGTGACATCTTTATTTTGATTTTAAAAATATTTATTATTTTCATTTATTTGCCTGTGCCGATCATTTGGTTGCAGCACTCAGGATCTTTGCTGCAGCATGCAGGATCTTGAGTTGCAGAATGTGGGATCTAATTCCCTGAGCAGGGATAGAACTTAGGCCACCTGCATTGAGAGCATGGAGTCTTAGCCACTGGATCGCCATAGAAGTCCCTGACATGACATCTTTAGGTTGGGAAAAACAACCCCAGGCTCTCCTTATGTAGCATAGCTATTTACCATCCTAATAACCTGTTTTACTGGAACTTGAAAGGCAAGCACTGGGACAAATGAAAAATCAAAATTCTTTTACATCTATTTCTCAATAAGAGGCTGATGGACGTGCATAGACTTAGCCTGTTGAGTATGGTGGCACGGTGAAATACAGAGCATCTGCTAAGCACATAACTAACTCTTCCGGTAGTTCACGGCAACCAGGGATATGCTGCAGTCCGAGGTCTCAGGTGTGCCCTCTTCAGATGTCCAAGGTCAAGGCATCTTTGTGCAGCCACTTCGAGTTTCCTTGTCCTGCCCTGGTTCTCCCAGGGGGAATTCACAGGCCAGAGTGCAGTTCTTGAATCCAGGGACACAATGACTATCATGTGATAAAGAGGTTTATCTTAGCCATTGGACTGCTATCAGAAGTATGTCCTTGAGAACATGGCTCTTGGACTGAAAATAGCACAGGCAAAATTATGAACTATGTTTTATTTGTGCAAAATGTATCAAAACTAGGTGTCTTGGAAAACTGGGTGATTTTCTTTTTACTGGCAGTCTTTCTGCTGTGGAATACATATGACTTACTATTCAATCCCCAGTGAATGAGAATAAAGGACTGCCACTATATAACTACCACCTGGCAGATATTTTTAAAAAATACATGTTAATTGGACTTGTCTCATTTGCACAGTAAACCTGTCCTTTTTCTACTTGGCCATGCTTATAGCCAAATAAGCTATAGCTTAAAGCTCAGACAGTAAAGAAATTGCCTGTAATGCAGGAGAGCTGGGTTCGATCCCTTTGTTGGGAAGATCCCCTGGAGAAGGAAATGGTGACCCACTCCAGTATTCTTCCCTGGAGAATCCCATAGACAGAGGAGCCTGGTGGGCTACAGTCCATGGGGTCATAAAGAGTTGGGCATGACTGAGGGGGATATGATGTCCCATGATATGCTGTCTCAGCGGTTGAAGCTGCGCATCTTGCATCTCCTGCATTGGCAGGCGGATTCTTTACCACTGTACCACCTGGGAGCCCAACTCCTATAATCTATCATTCTGTTGTTCAGTTGCTCAGTTGTATCTGACTCTGTGCAACCCCACGAACTGTAGCCTGCCAGGCTCCTCTCTCCATGGACTTTCCCAGGCAAAACTACTGGAGTGGGTTGCCATTTCCTTCTCCAAGGAATCTTCCTGACCCAGGGTTAGAACCTGCAACTTCACACCTTCTGCATTGCAGAGATTCTTTACTGCTGAGTCACTAGGGAAGCTCCTATCTATCTATCCTATTGGTTTACTGGTTCTTTTTCTCTGGAGAACCCCAAAACATCTAATATTTTGCTTCATCTGCTTTAACCCTAATTTCCTTTCTGACTGTTCCATGTATTAATTCCCACAGGGAATCTGAATAATGCCATAAAAGCCAGTGCAGGAGACACAAGAGATGTGGGTTCAGTCCCTGGGTTGGGAAGTCCCTGGAGTAGGAAACGGCAACCTGCTCCAGTATCCTAGCCTAGAAAACTCCATGGACAGAGGAGCCTGGAGGACTAGAGTCTATGGGGTCGCAGAATTGGACAAGACTGAGAGACTGAGCGGAGAAGGCAATGGCACCCCACTCCAGTACTCTTGCCTGGAAAATCCCATGGACGGAAGAACCTGGTAGGCTGCAGTCCATGGGGTCGCTAAGAGTTGGACAGGACTGAGCGACTTCTTTTACTTTTCACTTTTATGCATTGGAGAAGGAAATGACAACCCACTCCAGTATTCTTGCTTGGAAAATTCCATGGAGAGAAGAGCCTGGTAGGCTATGGTCCATAGGGTTGCAGAGTTGGACACAACTGAAGTGACACACTTCATGCACATTGGGTTTTCCACACTTCTGGCTATTTCTGTCTTCTTTGAATCTTTCCCGTTCACTCAACAAGGCTGGCCCTCAGGATTCTGCTCTGGATTTATTTTCTCCTTAAATCTTAATTCATTTCTGTGTCTAAGCACTCATGAATTCCTAAATCAAATTCTAATCCAGATCTTCCCTATGCACCGTATCTACATCTCCAATTATCTTTAGACATCTCTCACAGATAGACCAAACATTACATGCTCAAAAACTTGAGTAACTGATCTCCTCATTCCACACCAGGTACACCTTCCTCCTCCTCCACCCTCAAGATTGAGTACCAACCAGCCAAACCCACCTTAAATCTTTACCCTTCTTCAGCCTTTCTCATCCAACTAGCAATCAAGTTTTACTCTGCATTTTTCAAGTTCATAACCTTCTTTCATCTGGCTTTAAAGACACTACAACCTCTCAACAGTACTACTCTTAAGAGACTCTTTGAAGTTAACATGGAAACAACAGGCCCTTGAACCCTTACTGTGTGCAATTTTCTGAGGTTAAGATCCCCAGATCTAAGAAAGGTCAAGAACCAGTTTTTCTCTCCTATTCATTTCCACATCACCTCGAGTTAAAATGAAGGCACTGTGCACAAGATGTGTTGTGTGTATATTTGGAAAGGTACACAAGAATCTGGGGTACCTGTAATATTTCTTAAGTGGAATACCAGTTATTTAGGGGTTTACTTGTGAAAACTGAACTGTATTCTTAAAATGTGTCCATACTCAACATATCATAAATAGAAGGAAAACATTACCATGGGATTTTAGGCAGAAATCAAGTCCTGTCTCTTAAGCATGATGTTTATGGGCAGTCTCGCCTCTTGTCACATTCCTATCACAAGTTCACTCTGTAGCTACCAGATCCTCTCACAACTGTCTTCAGACAGTATTCATCTTGTCTAGTACTCAATTGTCTCATCTTATGCGTCATTTCCTCCTCAAAGATTCAACTTTCTCCTTCAGTCTTCTACAAACTTCATATCCCTCTCTAACCCCCCTGCCTATTTCTATCATTTTCTTGGGAAAAAGTAGTGTATACTGCAGTGGACTTGCTTAAAAACAAAAACCTTTCTGGCTATGCTTGTTTGTAACCAATGAACTGAACACGTAAGAACCATTTCATTGTTACTGGAATTTGGAGCTAAGATGCAAGATTCACATTCAAGTACGTTAAAAATTACGTACTTTTAGTGGGAACACCTCATACCTCCATGGCCCCGAATTACAGTGAAGTCAACAGCCAGAACTTCTGCTCAGCTAGATAACCATACATGAAACAATGCAACTTCAGCAAAAAGCAGAGAAAATGTTTAGTGTGCATGCAGCAAAACTACACTTTGAATTAGGTTTTCAAAACACAGAACAGGTCTAAGAACCCCATTATTAGTTGTGAACCTGGGCTGGGGAACGGCTGGTGCAGAAAAAGTAGAATGTCTAGGTTATAGGACAAAGTGAGGTGTTTTGCTTAAACTATTAAGAAATCTAGAATAAGAGTGTGCTGGTGATTTGGAATTAGGAATGAAAGACTTAACCTCAATTGAACTATCCCAGAAAAGCTAACTAGTCAGAAGTAGAACAAATGAGAGCAATTTAAATTCTTGATTCTAATTTTTAAATGCAGTAATGCATTTGACAGGACAGATTTTACAATGGAGTAATAAATAAACTCTTACACAGAGCAAAAACCAAAACATATTTAATAACTAGAACAAATGAATTATAGGTTTATAGTAACCATTAACTAAGGGAAGCCCTAGAACCAGAAATAAAGAGTGCATGCAAAGTTTGGTTACCATAAAAACCAAAGCATACCAAAATATCTGTTTCCTAGCATAGACTCCAGGTCTTTTTATTTCCAACTCTCAGTAATCAAAATATTTACACTTTCACATGCTACTGGCAGTAGAGGAGTAAGATTTAGTCTGTCTAGGACTACAAATATCTTTCACAGAATGGAGCGCACAAAAGAACAGCATCTTCCTCCACCTTTTTGGGCCCATCTTAGAGGGAAAAAAGGCACTCCCAAAGCTTCCTTGGTAACACCTTTGCTAGGTTACATAATCTTTACATGTAAAATGGTCCACTCATTTCACAGATCTGGGAACCACATGGCATTGAACTGCCTTTAACCCACATGCCAAACTGGGTTTAACAAGGACAACCGCTTTGGATGTCAGTTCTTAAAAAAAAAAAAAAAAAAAAATGGGGGCTTTGTTCCCTTGAAAACATAATCATATGCTTAACTACTGAACTTTGGCATACATAGCCAAATATATTGTGGAACTGAAAGAACCTCCATATATTTCAGTGCCAGAGGACTAAGTTTTCTAACATCAGCTGCTTCCAACTCCCTAGGCATATGCAACTTTGTTCTTCTCCCTTTTATTAATTATTACTAAGTGCTCTGAACTTGGGTTTAACCTCTCCACTGAGAGATCTGAAAAAAAAAAAAAAAAAGATGCTTAAATTACTGAGTCTTTCTCTGATCAAAATGAAGAATAATGAAGTCTTTGACTGCATGTGGGCAGCTGCCCATTATTCACAGAATCTTTAGAAACCATGTGCCTGAGGCCAAACAGAATCTGCTTTGATCACTAAGTGTGACTCACACTGAGCCATACTGAAACTGCACTTGGGTACCTTGTCTCAAGTCAAACTGAGCTTAAGTATTTCTCCACATTTACTGCATCCATGTAGCATGCAATTTTTGATGCTGAATAAGAGAAATGTGGCAATTGAAGGCTTCACCACAAGCATCACATTCATGGGTTTCCTGAATTTTCACCTCTGCATGGATCTTCTGATGGTTGACAAGGCTGCGCTGCTGACTAAAACTTTTGTCACACTTCTCACACTTATAAGGTTTTTCTCCTGTATGTATTCTCTGATGCTGAATCAGGCCGGAGTTCCGGCTAAAGGCCTTCCCACATTCATCACATTTATGGGGTTTATTACCTGTGTGAACGCCCTGATGTCGAATAAGATTACAAAGTTGACTAAAACTTTTGCCACACTGTCTGCAAAGATAGGGTCTCTCTCCAGTGTGGATTCTCTGGTGTTCAATAAGAAATGAGCTCCGACTGAAGCTTTTCCCACATACAGTACATAGGTAGGGTTTTTCACCAGTGTGGATTCTTTGATGTTGCACAAGATGAGCACTGACACTGAAAGTTTTCCCACATTCATCACATTTATAAGATTTTTCCTTAGGGTAGACTTCCTGTTGTATAATAAGACCACCGTTTGGGTCAAAACTTTCCTTGGCTTCATTGTATGAATAAGTCTTCTCTCTGGTGTGGATTCTCTGGTGCTGAATAAGACCTGAGCTTCTACTAAAGGCTTTTCCACATTCCTCACATTTATGGGGTTTGTCCCCTGTGTGAATTCTCTGATGACGAGTAAGGTTGCAAAGCTGACTGAAGCTTTTCCCACACTCTTTGCACTGATAAGGTCTTTCACCTGTATGGATCCTCTGATGTTCAATAAGGAATGAGCTCCGACTGAAGCTTTTTCCACATTCAATACAAAGAAAAGGTTTCTCACCAGTGTGGATTTTTGGTGTTGTATAAGATATGTACTTAATCTAAAGGCCTTCCCACATTCACCACATTTATGAGGTCTTTCCCCAGTGTGAATTCTCTGATGTTCAACAAGTAAAGAATTTCTACTAAAGCTTTTCTTACATTTGGTACAGTGATAGGGTTTCTCACCAGTGTGTGTTCTCTGATGTTCAATCAGGTGTGACTTCCAACTGAAGGCTTTCCCACAGTCACCACATTTATGGGGTTTCTCACCTGTGTGAATCCTTTGATGTTTAACAAGGCTCCTTCGCTGGCTGAAGCTCTGTTTACAGTGATTACACTGATAGGGTCTCTCTCCAGTGTGGATTCTCTGATGTCTAATAAGGGTTGAGCTCACACTAAAGGTTTTTCCACAGTAATTACACTCATAGGGCCTTTCCCCGGTGTGAATTCTCTGATGTTCAATAACAAATGAACTGCGACTAAAACTTTTCCCACATTCATTACATTGGAAAGGTTTCTCTCCAGTATGGACCCTTTGATGTTGAATGAAATGAGCCTTGCGGACAAAACCCTTTCCACATTCTTCACATTTATGACACTTCTCTTCTGAATTTGGTCTCTTACGGATAATGTTAGTGTTTCCCCTGAACATTCTTTGTTCCTGGGTCAAAGATTCCCTTGGTATTTCCCATAAGAAGATTCCTCTTTGTTTATCTAACCTACCAACAAGTTCAAAGGTTTCTCTATGCATGGGATCCTGGTC
The DNA here is from genome assembly GCA_917880005.1 of Nanger dama. Lineage (NCBI taxonomy): Eukaryota > Metazoa > Chordata > Mammalia > Artiodactyla > Bovidae > Nanger > Nanger dama. The sequence continues at coordinate 17,504,025 of CAKJTW010000025.1, read as the reverse complement.
AATTTCACTTTTGATTCTTGTAACTATTATACCCTGTGGTTCCATTTCTTCCTCAATTTCCTCAGTTTCTTGTTTCACAGTTGGCTCCTCATCCTTATCTCTGTTCAAAACATCTGGAATAAATGGAAAACAGAAATGTCAGCCTAGTTCTTTGCCAGCAAAGAGAAACTGTCATAAAAATAAGATAATTAAAATAATCTATGTGCATAAAATGTAGTTCACTATATCACAGCACCCTTGTGATGATTACATTAGCTCAAATACATAAAGCATTTAAAACTACCTGGCAAACAGTACAAGCTATATAAATATTATTTAGTATTAGTTTTCTGATAAAATGAAATGTTTTCCTTAAAGAAAGGGTAACAAAGAAATAAAATAAGTAACAGTAGGATAAACTAGCTATCAGGAAAGAAAGGACAATGTGGGAAAAAAACAGTAGGTTCAGAAAAACTTAGGATGAAGTAGCATTATTGTAATGTGAATAAGCCAAATAACTGACAGAAAAGAACACATAAAATGATCTTAAGAAGGAAAACAGACAAAAACCAGAGGAAACAACAATTCTCTCATAAGAATTTACTGTGAATAAAAGCATTCCAGGCATTGTATTAATATAATGAATTAGAATTTAGAGATAAGGCAAGAGCCTCTTAACAAGTGGAATAGATGATAAGTACAAATAGGGAAAGAGTAGAATATGACAAAGAAAATACTAAGTAAAATAGTTCCTATATGGAGATAAATGGCTTTCAAAAACAGTTGAAGTGATATGGATTCTATTATATAGAAAAACAGGAAAAAAAGAACATGTTTAGAGTTAATGGAAGAAACTAGGAACAAGAATAGTCTGTGGTAGTTCATGACTTCACCTACCACAGATACCACATTCTTCAAGTATAGATGAGTCTTGTTCCTCTAAAGATATAAGACCCACGTTGGAACTATCCATTTCCAACTGGGAGTCTGCATGACATCCGAGAAATGATAATCTTGCATGCATTGGGAGAAAGAACATAATGGTCTATAATAAAACAGAGTAGCATATGGGACACTTAAGTCTGCCTCTGACTTTTCTGATTTTCTATCTCTTGCTGCCTAGTGGATAACTTCATGAGAAGATTCAATCACCACTAAATTCTTATTTGACCCTAACAATTTCTCCTTTTTATACCTCCTTTTTTCTTTCAATTTTATAATCTAACTGTGGAGTCATCTTTGAATTTTCTTTTCACTTACTTCAAAACCAGTCATTATTTTATTCCAAAAAAAGCCCTCTTCTGTTATTGCCCTAAGAAACTTTATTTTTACTTAAGGCTACTTACAGTACTGTCTCTCAAATTCATTTTCAGTAGAGAGTGTTTTCTTTCACTCAAAGAAAAAGGATGAGAACTACCTCACCAATCTGCCTCCTACCTAAAATTACCTGCACTGCTACATGAAGATATATCCCATTCTTATCCAAGGCTAAGTCATCTACTCTCTCGATCCTACTTGCCTCTGGGCACCTGTTCAATTATTACCATTTCTTCCTCTTTCTTCCATCTGTATTCTCCATAGAATTCTACATACACCTTCTTCAGTTCAGTGCAGTTGCTCAGTCGTGTACACCTTCTTACCAACATACAAAATATATCCAACTTTATCTTGAACCTGAAATCCTTTTCTAAACGAAATCTAAGCTTTGAAAAAAATATCTTAACACTGTACCTCTCCATTTTCTAACTGTTTTCCACACTCAATCTCTTCCCATTAATTTACTTGATAATATACTATAAAATCTGGTTTCTGTTTCTAGTATCTAGAGAAACTTCTCATTAAATCACCAATGACTTTCAAGTAACAAATGCAATGGACATTTATTAGTCCTTATTTTACTTGCAGCATGTGATATTATTGACTACTCCCATTTCTTTACACTGTTTTTGGTTTCTATGCTATTGTATTCTAGTTCTCTTGGTACTTCTCATTTGGCTTTTCTAATACATTTCCCTCATGCATTTCTCTTCTCCTCAATTGTTTAAGGATATTACTATCCATTTTATATTCTCATCGTGCTCTATATACACACATTCTCTGAATGTTGCCACTAAGCTGTCTCAAAAGGTCTCACAAATAACATAACCATCATCACTTGTTGTCATGTCCATCTCCACCTTTAATCATGTTCCTTTCAGAAGCATTAACTGTCTATCACAGCAGGAAATCATTCTAGATTTCTCCCTTTTTCTTACTATTAATCAATCACCAAAATCAATGATTCTACTCTTTAGCATCTGCCATCTCTGTTTTCCATAGATTACTGCAAAAGCCAATTAATAATCTTTGGCTCTGGTCTTTAGGCTGTATCTACTTCATTGAATCCAGAGAGATTTTCATGAAATGGAATTCTAATCATGTCACTACCTACAGATCCTATTATCTCTAAAATCAAACCAAATCTCTCTACATTATGATACTCAGTTCTTCTTGAGGTCTCTAAGCTTCAACTCACTCTCCTTCCCATGCTCTCACACTTTAAGTGTGTAAACTGCTTATGCTTTAGTTATTTATGGTATTTCCTTGCATATCTCATTTATGAAATATCCACTGGCATTGTTTACTTGAGAATCTCTTGGTTTAAGATTCAATGCAATGCAATAGTTCCTCTATAAAGTTCCTTCAATTAATCCACTAGATGATTTAAGTGTTCTGTTTTTGATGACCATCCCTTGTCTATAACTGCATTATAGCTATTATTACACTGTACTTCAGTTTGTATTTTCCACTGGATTACAAGTTCTTTCTGAGACTTTGTGTTAAAGTCTCTTCATAACATTTACTCAGTGGATATTTTTCCAGGGTTTTACTCAAAGCAGTAATACGAAATTACATTATTTGCAGATGATATGACTGCCTCCCCTTCATGGATCGCAGCTATGTTGTGGCAAAGGGGTTTGCATAACTCAGTGCAGCTGGAGCTATGCCATGCAGTGCCACCCAAGACAGACAAGTCACAGTGGAGAATTCTGAGAAAATGGGTGGCAGAGGACGAAATGGTTAGATGACATCCCCAACTCAATGGACATGAATCTGAGCAAATTCTGGGAGACAGTGAAGGACAGGGAAGCCTGGCATGCTGCAGTCCACAGGGTTGCAGAGTCAGACACAACTTAGCAACTAAACAACAATGACTGCCTACCCAAAATTCCCAGTAGAATTAAATGAAATATAATAGCTATGAAAAGACTAAGATATAAAACAAATACTGGTTCTTACCAAGAATAACTAGTTAATAAATATTATAGGAAAAGAAATATGCTCTTCATGATATTAAAAACCATAACGCCTAGGAATGTATCTAATAAGAAATGTAAGATCCATACAATTTTTCTGAAGGACATAAGACAGCTAACTAGAATCAACCACTTGCCAAAGAGAGTCAATATTATAAGGCTCTTACTTCTTCCCAAACCAACTAACAACTTAACTATTCAAACCCAAATCCCATGAACCAATTAAAAAACCCCAATGAATCTAAATTTCAACTGGAAGAATGCAGAAAACTAGTTAAGTACAACTGACCCTTGGACAATATGAAGATTAGGGGCACTGATCCTCCACTCTGTTGAAGATGTACGTATAACTTTAAAGTTGGCCCTCTATATCAATGGTTTTGCACCTACAGATTCAGTCAATTACAGACTGTATAGTACTGTAGTACGTATTTAGTGAAAAAAAAATCACAAACAAGTAGACTCTCACATTTCAAACCCATACTGTTCAAGGGTCAACTGTATAACCTGAAAGAGAATGTAAGAGTAACTTTATCTTACTAGATGTGAAATATAATATATTGCTAAAGTAAACAAACACAGAGGCACTAGCATGAAAACAAATAGGTCAAACAGACAGACATGTAAAACAAGTGAATCTAGGCTTCCCAACAGAGCAGCCTGGAAATGACTAGCCATTAGACCTGGGCTCGGTAGCTATAACCACCTTCTGAGGTACCTGCCATGCTTGCACTGTATGTTCCCATCCTCTGGTCAAAGCTAATTTTTCTAGAGTAAACAGGTGCCTCAAAGTGCAGTTCTCTCAGTTTTCTAGGAAAAAAACAAAACAAAACAAAACAATGAGAGAATGGGGAAGGACTTGCATTTTTAGGCCAACCACAATGCTTTATAATTATTTATTGAATGAATGAGCAGTTGAATAAATATTTGTAAAGAGACTAAGGTCCAATCTGGCTCTAGCAGTCTGGAGAGAAGTTATCAAAACTGAATAAGTCTATTTTAACTGAAAGAACTGAAAGGTCAAGAACTGAGAGATCAAGCTGTCATCAATGTAGTTATTGCAGGTTTTAAAGAAAAATCAGCATGGAAAGGATAGGTATGACTGAAGAGGCAAAATTACAAAGCTAGACGAGTTAAGTAGAGTAACAGGATGAAATGCCAGAAAACACTACACTGGAATAGTTGAATAACCATAATCTCTCATCAAGGGAGCACAAATCAAGGGGGTGGATATAGAATTTATACAGGAAGATGAAAAGATTGTGGAGGAAGAAATAATAACTCATGAAAAGCTGTATTTCAGCTACAATAAAGAGAGCCTGAACGCAGGAGATCACAGATGGGCTCACTGCTATTTTACAGTACTAGGCACAGGCAAGGCTGGGCATTCACCTGATATTATCAACCAGGACACTATATGGGTGGAAAAAGCTGTCAGTGACTCAGAGATACCATAGCATAATGGGAAAAATACCTAGCATCTGATATGGCTGGAGACTGAAGTCATATGCTGAAAACAACAGATGAGGCTAGAAAGCTACATGGGAGCTATATAAGGGGGTTCCAGTATACCGGACAAGAAATTGAGATTTTTTTTTTATTATTCTTTAAGGTGTCAGAAATCACAGAGGTTGTAAGCAGTTAACTAACACAAATCACTTTGGTAGCAATAAAGAGAATATATTAGAAGAAAGAGAGACTAGAGGCAAGGAGCTAGATTATAAGCTAGTGCAATAATCTTGTCAAAAGATACTGAGTCTTAAGTATACTCACTCAGTCACCCAAATATTTAAGAAGCATATAATATATGCCTGGCTCTGTGCTAAGTGCTGGAGAAATCAAATGAAAGAATACAGTTACTATCCTCTTGAAGATCAGTCTCCCTAGAGAAATAACATAATGATTATGGTACACTATAATAAATTCAACAATGGAAGTGTATAAAAGATAGCACAGAGAATGGAGTACTGAATTCTGATAAGGAGGCCCTTATATCTTGGTAGATAACTTGAAATCTGCCAGATGTGAGTTACTTATGTGGTCTTCAAAAGGAGATGACTAAGAAGTTGGAGTTCAACAGAGAAGATAATGATAGTGATGATGAAGGTAACAATTGACATTTATACATTGTACTTAATACGCGTTTGTCAGTGTCCTAAATGCTTCACATGTATTAACTGAGTTAATGCTCACAATAATCCTAAGATTAGTATTATTATTATTTCCATTTTTATATAAAAAAGAAAACAGGTATAGAAAGGTTAAGTAATTAACCCATGGTCACAAGTCTTTTAAGTAGTGGAATTGGGATTTTTATTTAGGCAGTTAGGCTCCATACTTTCTCTCTACTTAAGTAGAGATAAAGATTTGAGACTTATCATGACATACTTGATTACCTGAGTGTAAATAAGATCTGCCAAGGTAGGTTTATAGACTGAGAGAAAGTCTGAGAATGCAAAGAAATAGAAGGAAGCAATAAAGAGTTTCAAATATCTATAAAAAAATAAAAGTCCCAAAAGAATCTACTGTATTTGACAACTGGGTCATTACTGATGAATGTTAAAAACAACTGAAGTGGCAGAGGTACAAAAGGAGGCTTAGAGATAATCGGAAATAAAGAAGTAGAGAAAGCACATTAACTACTCTTACAAAAATCTGGCTGTGAAGCAAACAAGTAGGATGTTATAGGAGCATCAAGAAAGACTGTGGCTCAAAGGAGAGCTCTGGCGCCATGAACATACCTATCATCAAATTACACGGCTTGGAACAGTGGAGGGGGGTGGAAAAGACTGATCTGTTCTTGGAGAATGTGCAACCTTACGTGTGCAATGAGGGGTAGAAAACTTGAGAGTTCATGTGTGGTGGTCTCTATCTTCTCTGTAAAACAGAAGGTGAGGTCCACCACTGAGTGATGAACCCAAGGAAAACTCAAAGTTTCTGAAACAGTCACTAAAAGAAACAGGGGTAGGAGCAAATCAATGATAAAAAAATTTGCTGAGATATTAAAAGTGGTTTTTATAAAAAAAAACCCTGGGTTTTATATCCAAAAGAAGGAAATCATCTGTATGTATGCAGGGCATCAATTCTTTCAAGTTACAGAACTTTTCTTGCTGTGTTCAGCGAATCAGGTAAGAGAAAAAGGCAGATTTTATAACCAGTACAGGACTTCCAAGTTTGCAGAATGGGTAGAACATAATGACAAAGTGGCAAGAGAGCATGCTGGTGATCATTTTATATATATAGGTCTACGGGTTAGCAGAGAAGGCAACGGCAACCCACTCCAGTACTCTTGCCTGGAAAATCCCATGGACGGAGGAGCCCGGTAGGCTACAGTTCACGGGGTCGCTAGGAGTTGGACACAACTGAGCGACTTCATTTCACTTTTCATTTTCATGCACTGGAGAGGGAAATGGCAACCCACTCCAGTATTCTTGCCTGGAGAATCCCAGGAATGGGGGAGCCTAGTGGGCTACCGTCTATGGAGTTGCACAGAGTCAGACACGACTGCAGTGACTTAGCAGCAGCAGCAGCAGCAGCAGCTATGGGTTAGATGAGAAGGTGACGCAGGGAGGGAACTAAGAGCCTGGGGGAAAGAAGGAAGTCAAGGAACAGGAAAGATTAAGACTAAACAGGTTCAGTAAGAAAGGAGAAGAGGTACACAGGTAGGAAGTTCCAGTAAGCTCCACATGGGCAGAGATCATATCTGTTTTGTTGACTTGTTTAGTTATAGTCAATAAACATCTACTGCTGAGAAAGAATAAGGTATTAGTCAAAATACAAGATACTGGGGTTTAAAATTTGCCTGTTATAACAAAATTGAGGGTGTGATCATTGATGTGAGGTGCTTAATAGGAATGGAAAAGCAGGGTCCTTGAAGATACAGTGAGGCAGAAGTAATACTGCATGATGGATGCTGTGGGTTAACAAAGAGGAGATTCCAAAATGTGACAAAATCTATGTGTGAGACACCAAAAAAAAAAGACCTGACAGATGATAGTGAAAAGAAATTAAGAGGGTAGAGCAAGATAGCTGAGACCTCAAAAGAGAAATTACGTTTGAAGATGGAAAACGAATGCTTTGGGAACAGTACTGAAAAGTTAGGAGAACAATTATTTTTCCCTTTCAGCCCTGAGACAAAGGATGGGGAAGGAAGAGGATGTGGGAGAATAAGCCGCCCCTGCCAGAGAAGTAGTGTCCTTGGGAAAGTGCCAGGTTTCAGTTAAGGCCAGGAGGGGTAGGGAACACCATGTGAAGAGAAACAGGGGCTCCAGAAGGCAGAGTGAAAAGGGGTGGGAGGAAAGCAGTGGGAGGATGAGCTAGGAGGGAAAGTACAGAGCAATATGCGAATGAGATTAAGAGGATGGAAGCCAGAAAAGCTTGTATTTTGGTCACTGCAAGGACGGTAGGGATGAGAGCCATGGAAACAATTCATGGCTGAAAGGTCTGAATTGGAGCTTTGAAACAAAGCCATTTGGTATGGTACTAGTTCATGTGTTCTGCTTTCTTACAGTTTCTTAGCTATTCTGATCCAAGAAACAGTAGATTCTTACCCAGTGAGACCAGGTTTCCATAATTCTCCATCATGACATCTTTATACAGGCTTCTCTGAGCTGGATCCAGATAATCCCACTCCTCCTGGGTAAAAAACACAGCCACATCCTCAAATGTCAGCAAGCCCTGAAATAGTATGATTTCTGCAGTCAGTTTTGTTGTCTCAAGGACAATTCTACCGCTGAAAGTAGCAGAAACAACCACTTATCAGGGCCAGGTAGGCTAGGAGGAACATGGTAACTAAGAGTTACAAATGAGGCTCAATTCTGGGAACCGACAGAATTCGGACACCTCAAATTAGAGGAAAACACAGCTGGATCTCTGTCCTCTGTAGTGAGGAGCTTAATGATAAGGTTTTACCCAGTATGCCCTAATAATTTAATTTTAGTAAGCTGCACTAAGGCCTTCCCAAGTTTCCTGCACCTCATCGGCCCGTTCCAACTCAATTACGACCCTTTTCAACTCAATTATGTTCATTTTTCTAAGAGTCTACTTTGAGTCCAGGCATGGGGCAGGTGTAGAAGACACAAGGGAGGATGAAAAAAGCTAACCTCACCTGGAAGAACTCATAAATGAAAACGCTAGTTTGGAGCACTACTAATTTTCTTTAGATTTAGCAAGTCGCTCTTGAAAAAGGAGCCACTGGGCAGTGTGATCGCTAAGGGCTCCCCAGTACATTAGGGGGTACTTCATTGCACCGCGCTGGTCTTAAAGACCCGAAAAGGGGGGGTGGGGGCGGTGGCGCGGCCTAGCGAGCTAGGTAAAGGCGAGAGAACGGGGATACTCCGAGGGGCGACTTACCTTTGGCTGTGGCGGGGGACTCGGCGAGGCCATCTCTCAGACAGAAAATCAGGGCAGGAATCCCGGGTGGCCGCACGAAAAGGAGGCTCTGACAAGGCCTACCCGGCCGCTGAATATTAGGCCTGAAGAAAGCGAGGCCTCTAGGCTGGATCTGGCCAGGTCTTGCCCCGAACGGTCACGACCCCAGCAGCCGGTCAGAAGCGCTACTTGGCCGCCCCCACCCCACACCCCCTCCCCTGCCTGGCTGTGCAGCCTTCCAGGCCTCGCTAGAGCCTCCTCTCGGTCGCCAGTTCCTGCTGCTTTCAGCCAAAGAGCTCTGTGACCGCCCGCCCCCGGACCAGAAGGCGTCACCGGGAACCTTCCCGGGACGCCCCTCAACTACAACTCCCGTCATGCTCTGAGAGCGCGCTGGGGTCCAGCCTGCCACGGCCATGGCGACCGAACTACGCTTCCCGGAGTGCAAAAGGCGAGGGAGCCTGGGTTAGTCTCAACCGGAAAGGACACTTGCCACTAAGCTTACGTTTTATTGGCTGATCTTCGCGAGCCGCTGCCGCCTGGGGGTGGAGCTCTGTCACCAAGGTCTCCTCGAAGATGGCGGCGCTCTGGGTGGCCGGCGTTGGCAGAAAAAGCTTCACAGGGGTAGCTTCAGGGGCGCCACGCAGAGAATTTTGGTCTCGTTTCAGGTAAAGCGGAAGGTTAGACCGTGGGTCATGTTCACAGAAAGTAAGGAGAGGAACTGAGAATGATGAACTTAGGACGGGACCGTGGTCCTGCGCTTTACCAGGGAAAGGACGAGAAAGTGCGTGAGGGTTCTGAGTTCAGAAGCTTCAGCTCCTGTTTCCGCGAGTGGTGGGGTCCACTTACTTCGTGTGCCCTCAGTTTACTCATCTTAGAACCGAAATACCGCCCCCTTCTCCTTCCGTTTCACCTGTTAATTTATTACGTAAACCATACTTACCACGTGTTCCAGACGCGGAGTAGAGTGTGGTGTCGGGAAACAAATGACTGTTTTATTAGGACAGGCAACTTAGAACATGAATGTGAAAGTGTTCGCTGAACCAAATTTATTTGGGGTGTATTTATTCACAAGAAAGATTCAGGGTGCAGCGTCCTCATTTTGTCCGCTCATTGATTTACTCAAATAACTATTAAACAGTTGCCCTGGCCCAGCATTTCTTTATATAGGATGCAGCAGCGAAACAGAGTCCCTTCACAGAGCGTGAGTACTCTGGCAAGAGCAAACCGAGCCAGCACTGGAAGGAAATAGCAATATTTTGCTAAAAGTCAGAAAGCAAGTTAATGACAGGGCTGGATCTGGAATCCCGGTCTGTTAACTCTCCCATCTGCTGCTTTTTCTGCAGGGCCAAGTGAAATTTTGTGACTTAGTGTTAGGACATGACTTAGACAAGTGAATGTTAGGACATGACTTAGACATGTGACTTAGACAAGTGAAATGTCTGTGACTTAGTGTTAGGAGATGAAGATTTGTAGGAACCTCAAGAAACTGCAAACGCTGTTAAGTTTCCAAGAAAAACTTCTTCAAACCAAAGGAATTTTTCTCATCAGCTCATATTTTATTAGCTTTCCTTCTGATCCAGTTTGTTTTGATTCTTTTTTATGTGTGATTAATTTTTGTTTTCACTAGGTCTTTCTTGCTGCTTTCAGACTTCAGTAGTCACAGCTAGTTGGGGCAGCTCTTCCCTCCCTTGTGTGGGCTTCTCATTGCGGTGGCTTCTCTCTTGTGGGGCACAGACTAGGTGCTGGGGCTTCAGGAGTTATAGCATGTAGGCTCAGGAGTTGTAACTCCTGGGTTCTACAGCATAGGCTCAATAATTGTGGCGCATGGGTTTAGTTGCTCCTTGGCATGTGGGATATTTCCATACCAAGGATCTAACCCATGTCACCTGCATTGGCACGTGGATTCCTATCCACTGCACCACCAGGGAAGTCCTTGTTTTCCCTATATTTTGGTTAGTATTTATTATTATCTCTAAAATCTCCTTCAAGTTTGTTTCACTGACTCATTTAACAAGTATTTCTAGAGTGTCTACTATCTAGATGTGAGGAATGCAGTTGTTAATAAGATAAACCAAATCTTTGTCCTCATAAAGCATGTTTTGGTGAAGGAAAAAGTGAACATATAATTTCAAAAAGTGGTAAATTATGAAGAAAACTAGAGCAGTACAGGCATACCTTGGAGTTGCTGAAGTTTGTTTCCAGATTGCTGTGATAAAGCAAGTATCTTAGCATGTTATACAGATTTTGGGGTTTCCCAGTGCATTTAAAGTTATGCTTACATCATACTGTAGTGTTTAATGTGCAATAGCATTATGTCTAAGAAAACAATAAACATTGTAGTTAAAAAATAGTTTATTGCTAAAAATTGCTAACCATCATCTGAGCCTTCAGAGAGTTATAATTTTTTTGATAATGGAGGGTCTTGCTTTGATGTAAGGATAGTTCAAGGTGTTGGTTGCTGAAGGCTGGGGTGTCTGGTAATTTCTTAACATAACACAAAAAGGAAGTTTGCAGCATTGATTGACTCTTCCTCTCATGAGTGATTTCTCTGTAGCATGTAATGCTGTTTGATAGCATTTACCCACAGTAGAACTTCTTTCAGTATTAAAATCAATTCTCTCAAACGCTGCCCCTTCTTTATCAACTAAGTTGGTGTAATGTTCTCAGTCCTTTGTTGTCTTTTCAACAGTCCTCACAGTATCTTTACCAGGAGTAGATTCTATCTGAAGAAACTATTTTCTTCGCTCATTCCTAAGGAACAACTCTTCAGTGATGAGGTTTTATCCTGAAACTGAAAGTGTTAGTTCCTCAGTTGTGTCCGACTCTCTGCAACCCAGTGGACTGTAGCCTGCCAGGCTCCTCTGTCCATGGAATTCTCCAGGCAGGACTATTGGAGTGGGTATTCCCTTCTCTGGGGGAATATTCCCAACTCAGGACGTCTCCCCGCATTGCAGGCAAATTCCTTACCATCTGAGCCACCAGAGATCGCAGCAATTCAGTTATGTCTGAGGGTTCACTTCTAATTCTAGTTGTGTTGCTGTTTCTTCTATATTTGCAGTTACTTCTTCACCAATATCTTGAACCCCTGAAAATCATTCATGAGGGTTAGAATTGGTTTCTTCCAAATTTCTGTTTCTGTTGCTCTTTTGATCTCTTCTCATGAATCATGAATGGGCTTCTCTAGTGGCTCAGCTGGTTAAGAATCTGCCTGCACTGCTGGAGACCTGGTTTCGATCCTTGGCTTGGGAAGATACCCTGGAGAAGAGAACGACTACCCACTTGAGTATTCTGGCCTGGAGAATTCCATGGGCTGTATAGTCTGGGGTTGCAAAGTTGGACACAACTGAGCGACTTGCACTTTCATGAATCATGAATATTCTCAATGGCATCTAGATTCATAAATTATTTTTAGAACATTTTCAGCTGACTTTGCCTAGATTCATCAGAGGAATCATTGTCTATGGCGGCTATAGCCTTAAAAATGTGTTTCTTAAAACTTGAAAGTAAAGCTCATTCCTTCCTCCATGGACTGCAGAGTGGAAGTTGTGTTGGCACTCATGAAAACATTAAGCTTGTATATCTCCATCAGGGAGCTTACTTAAGTGACAAGGTGTGTTGTTAAATGAGCAGTAATATTTTGAAAGGAATCTTTTTCTGAGTGATAGGTCTCAACTGTGGGCTTCAGATATACAATAAAATTTGTTGTAAGCAGATGTTCTGTCTTCCAGGCTTTGTTGTTGCATTTATAGAACACAAGCCTGGTAGATTTAGCATAATTCTTAAGGGCCCTCGGATTTTCAGAATGGTAAGTGAACATTGATTTTAACTTCAGGTCACCAGCTATGTTAGCCTCTAGCAGAGTAAGCCTGTCCTTTGAAGTCAGGCATTGATTTTCTTCTATCTATAAAAGTTCTAGATGGCATTTTTCAATAGAAGGCTGTTTTGTCTACATGGAAAATCTGTTGTTAAGTGTAGCCACCTTCGTTACCTTAGCTAAATTTTCTGGATAACTTGGTGCAACTTGTAGTTGCTGTTTCACCCTGCACTTTTATGTTACAGGGACAGCTTCTTTGCTTAAACCTCATGAACCAGCCTCTCCTGTTCAGTCACTAAGTCCTGTCCCACTCTTTGCTACCCCACGGACTGTAGCATGCAGACTCCCCCATCCTTTACTTTGTCTCAGAGTTTGCTCAGATTCATGTCCATTGAGTCAATGATACTATCTAACCATCTTATCCTTTGCCACCGCCTTCACTTTTTGCCTTCAGTCTTTCCCAGGATCAGGGTCTCTTCCAGTGAGGCAGCTCTTTGCATCAAGTGGCGAAAGTACTGAAGCTTTAGCTTCAGCAGCAGTCCTTCCAATGAATACTCAAGGTTGATTTCGTTTAGGATTAACTAGTTTGATCTCTTTGCAGTCCAAGGGACTCTCAAGCGTCTTCTCCAGCACCACCATTTGAAAGCATCAGTTCTTCAGTGCTCAGCCTTCTTTAAGGTCCAGCTCTCACATCCATACATGACTACTGGAAAAATTATAGCTTTGACCTTTGTCAGCAAAGTGTCTCTGCTTTTTAATATGCTGTCTAGTTTTGTCATAGTTTTCCTTTCAAGGAACAAGTGTCTTAACTTTCATGGCTACAGTCACCATCCACAGTGATTTTGGAGCCCAAGAAAATGAAATCTGCCACTGCTTCCACTTACAGCTTCCTCACCTTTTCGGCCTTCAGAGAATTGAATAGCATTGGGGACCTGATCTGGACTAGACTTTGACTTAAGGAAATATTGTGGCTGGTTTGATCTTCTCTTCAGACCATTAAAACTTCTTCCACATCAGGAATAAAGCTGTTTTGCTTTTTAACATTTGTGTGTGCACTGGAGTCATACTTTTAATTTCCTTCAGGAACTTTTTCTTTGCATTCACAACTTGGCTAACTGTTTAGCTGGAAATCCTAGTTTTCAGCCTAGTTTGGCTTTTGACATACCTTCACTCAGCTTAATCATTCTAGCTTTCGATTTAAAGTAAAAGATGGGCAATTCTTCCATTCACTTGAACACTTATAGGCTCTTGTGGGGTTAATTGACCTAATTTCAGTATTGTTGTATCTTAGGGAATAGGGTGGTCCAAGAAGAAGAGGGAGAGAGCACTTGGTGGAGCAGTGAGAACACACACAGTATTTGTCAGTTAAGTTTGTTGTCTGTAGGAGCATGGTTTGTGACACCCCAAAACAATTACAATAGTAAATCAAAGATCACTGGTCATCACCATAACAAATAAAATATTGAAAAAGTTTGAAGTATTGTGAGAATTCTGAAGATGTGACAAACACTAAATGAGCAAATGCTGTTGGAATAATGGTGCCCATAGACTTGATGGTTGCAGGGTTGCCACAGACCTTCAATTTGTAAGAAAAAAACACAGTTATCTATGAAGTGCTATAAGATAAGGTATGCCTGTATAAGAGATTACTGAGATGAAGGGAATAGACTTCATTTCATTGCTATGAGTTGTGTAACTGGAGTAGTTTCAAGAGAAAATGGAAAGTCAGGAGGTACAGAAGTTGTATAGGCAACTCTTGAGAAGTTTTGTTGTAAAGGCAGCTGGAGTGGAACATGGAATCTGGAGATTATTTCCTTTAACGATGGGAAATACTACAGCATATTTGTGTGTCATGAGAATAGTAGATAGGGAGAAATTGATGTAGAAAGACTTGATGTAGAAAGAGAGATCGATAACTGGAAGAGTCTTTGAATAGACCCAGAGGAAAGCATTGCAGATCACTTTCTTGACTAATGTTGTCCATTTCTGATACCCTCCAGTTTTTGTAGGGATGACTGATGCCACTCAGATCACAGCTCCATAGGAAGCAGGAGTTAGTTTATGAACAGATATTAGGCATTGAAATAATGTGAAAAGAGACTCCCTCACATTGGCCCATGTGTAATAGTTACATAATTTGTTTTAAAGGACTCCTAAACACATCTCTATTCAAGTTTATAATCTGACACAGTGATTCTTAACTGGGGACAGTTTTGTCCACTAGGGACATTTGACAATGTCTTTTGGTTATGACTGGAAGACAGGAGTGCTACTGGAATTAGTGGGGAGAGGCCAGGGCTGCTGCTGAGCAACCTACAGTGAACAGGACAGCTTCCCACAGTAAAAAATTATCTGGTCCCAAATGTCAGTAATGTTTGTGCTGAGAAATCCTGATCTAGTAAGAGAAGTAGAATGTAAATAAAATTAAAACTCAGGTGGAATGAGGTGTGCTCTGAGAACAATATTAAGTGCTGTGATATATGTGGGACCTTAAAAAAAAAAATGAACTTATTTACAAAGCAGAAACAGACTCACAGACGTAGAAAGCAAATTTATGGTTACCAAAGGGGAAAGGAGGGGAGGGATAAATTAGGAGTTTGGGATTAACGTATACACACTACAGTATACACATATATATTCAAAACTGAATCACTGCTGTACACTTGAAACTAACACAACATGTAAATCAATTATACTTCACTTTTTAAAAAAGTGCTATGAGAAATCAGGAGCTTACAGTTATATTTGATTGAGGAAATCAAGTAAAGCTTGAGAGAAGAGTTTTTCCTAGAACTTAAAGGATGGATTAAGAATTCTGTAATTGGAGGTGAAAGATAGATACTTCAGGTAGGATATAACTTGAGTATTGTGATATCAGAAGAGTGGGAAACAGAAGTTAGTTCAGTTTGAGTAGGGCATAGAATGTAGATAAGATATTAGCGGAAATGAGGTTAGGTATATTGGGTTTGGATCTGGGAGGACCAGAAATTCCAGAGGATTTACCATCGTCATTCTTTAAATTCTTAGGGCATGTAAAATCTGAAGTTAGCTTTTGTTTTCTCTTTGTGCCAGTTGAGTTCAACTATAAATTTATAAGGGCAGAGACCTATTTAATTCTTCTCAACAGTGCCTGGATAGAGTTAAGTATAAGTAACAAGTGTGCAGTATACTGATTTAGATTGATGGGCAAAATTAGGTCTGGTGTTGGTCAACTTGTCAACTTTGTTAATGCAGTGAACTGAAGATTCACTTACTTGTTTTTGATCCTTCCAGAAAAGAGAAACAGCCAGTGGTAGCTGAGACAGTAGAAGAGGTGAAGAAAGAACCTATCTTGGTGTGTCCACCCTTACGAAGCCAAGCATACATACCACCTAAAGATCTCCAGAGTCGTTTGGAATCTCATGTCAAAGAAGTTTTTGGTTCATCTGTTCCTACCAATTGGCAGGAGATCTCCCTGGAAGATGTTCATATGAAGTTCAGCTTCTTAGCACGTTTAGCTGATGACTTGGGCCATGCAGTGCCTAACTCTAGGCTTCATCAGATGTGCAGGGTTAGAGATGTTCTTGATTTCTATACTGTGCCTGTTCAGGATAGATCTAAATTTGATGAACTTATTGCCAGCAATCTGCCTCCCAACTTAAAAATCACCTGGGGTTACTGAAGAGTTCAAAGGAAGAACACATTGAAATCTTTTTTTTTTTTTCCTGAAAATGGGGCTGTTCATCAGAGTTTTTGATACTTTACCACGTGAAATGCTGCCAGAACTGGTCTCTACACCCACTTTTCTCTGTGGAAGAAAGTTATTAATCTTTTTTGTATTGTCATGAATTGACAAGATTTTTTTCACATTTGCAGAAACTGTTAATGGAATCAGGTCATTCATAATTTATGAAGATATATATTACATATACAGATAACATTTGTAAAAGAAAAATCTGTGTAGTATATTACGAAAGTTGTTTCACTACTTGCTTTATTGTACAATACTGTTCAATCTAGATAAATCTCTTGGAATTAAAGTAGATTTGGAGCATGGTTTTTTTTTTTTTTTTTTTTTTCAGGTTTTTTCAGGTGAAATTTGCTTTTCTGCCTCCTCATTTTCTTGTTATTGTTGTTGCTAAGTTGTGTCCTACTCTTGTGACCCTATGGACTGTGACCCACCAGGCTCCTCTGTCCATGGGATTTCCCAGGCAAGAAATGGGTTGCCATTTCCTTCTCCAGGGGTCTTCCTGACCCAAGGATCAAACCCAGATCTCCTGCATTAGCAGATTTTTACCACTGAGCCATCTAGGAATCCTGTCATTTTCTTTAGTATTATAAATGGAGAAGAATACTTGCCAACTATTAAAAGCTATGGGCTTCCCTGGTAGCTTTGCTGGTAAAGAATCTGCTTGAAATGCAGGAGACCTGGGTTGGTTCAATTCCTGGTTTGGGAAAATCCACTGGACAAGGAATGGGTTACCCACTCCAGTGTTCTTGGGCTTCCCTGGTGGCTCAGCTGATAAAGAATCCGCCTGCAATGTGAAAGACCTGGGTTTGATTCCTGGATTGGGAGCTGCCCTGGAGAAGGGAAAGGCTGTCCACACCAGTATTCTGGCCTGGAGAATTCCATGGACTATACAGTCCATGCAGCTGCAAAGTGTCTGACACGGCTGAGTGACTTCCACTTTCGTTAAGAGAGAGAATCTTTTGGCCAGATATATACCAGATTCTATATTGGAATGTATATTCTCTTCAAAGGAGATGATATTTATTTCAAACCTTTTTTAAAAGGTGGCCTTGAATGCTCTATGAGTATCCACTAGACTGATAAATCTTTGCAGACTCATGGACTTTTAATTTGTGGAAATTACTTACATAGCTAACCAGATGATTCTGAATGATAAAAATGATAAAGTGATTAGGAATTATTGTTCAGACTATAGAGGTGGCTAGAGTAATGACTGGAAAATCCCATGGACGGAGGAGCCTGTGAGGCTGCAGTCCATGGGGTCGCTGAGGGTTGGGCACGACTGAGCCACTTCACTTTCAGTTTTCACTTTCCTGCATTGGAGAAGGAAATGCAACCCACTCCAGTGTTCTTGCCTAGAGAATCCCAGGGACGGGGAGCCTGGTGGGCTGCCCTCTATGGGGTCACACAGAGTCAGACATGACTGAAGTGACTTAGCAGAGTAATGACAAGAGGAGAAGGAATTTCTTATATTTTGTCTAATAACTCTGAAAGAAAAGTGACAAGTTTTTAAATAAATTTACATTTATTTTTTTCCTAGGGTGACTGAAGAGGGCAAAAATTAGTTGGTTATATAAATGCTGGCGTGTTTATTATAAAAAAGTTACAGTACAGTCCTGCCCTGGAAATACCATCAGTGGATAATCAGATTTTCAGTAACCTCTACACTGAAGATTCCCTGGTGGCTCAGTAAAGAATCTGCCTGCAATGCAGGAGAACCGGGCTCAATCCCCAGGTCAGGAAGATCCCCTGGAGAAGGTAGTGGCTACCCACTCTAGTATTCTTGTCTGGTGAATTTCATGGACAGAGGAGCCTGGTGGGGTACAGTCCATGGGATTGAAAAGAGACATGACTGAGTGACTTTCATACCACATTGAATAACTTCAGAAGTTTCTGCAGTGCCAAAATGTCTAGAGCCCTATAACTTAAACAATAGAGCTGTTGTATCCCTTCTTTGTGGAATGGGTTCAGGGTGGAAACATTTGAATTTTGTGTACAGGATTTGGTTATCTCATTTCCTGCACAAGTTTTACATCTGATCTGGAGATAAAAATGTGCAGAGGGCAAGACAGAAGCAAGGAATGGGCAATGTGGAAAACACTTGGTTTCACCTTTCTTGTTGCTCAGTTGTGTCCAACTCTTTGCAACCCCATGAACTGCCAAACTTCATGTAAATATGCTAGAGAAATTACTGTTGTAGCCTGGAGTAGTTTCTCAAAATTTAATGTGCTTATGAATCAGTTGGCATCTTTTTAAAATACAGATTCTGATTCTCTAGGTCGATAGCGGGTCCTGAGCTTGTTTAAAAACTCCTAGATAATTCTTACATTTTGAGTACCGTGACCCTGTGTGTGCTGTGTTGTGCTAAGTCACTTCAGTTGTGTCTGACTCTTTGCAACCCCACGGACGGTAGCCTGCCAGCCTCTGTCTATGGGATTCTCCAGACAAGAATACTGGAGTGGGTTGCCATTTCCTGTTCCAGGAAGTCTTTCTGACCCAGGGATTGAACCGCATTTCTTAGGTCTCCTGTGTTGGCAGCTGAGTTTTTTTTTTTTTTTTCTTTACCACTAGCGCAGTCATACAGAATGGTCTGCCTCAGAGAATCCTGACCCTCTGCCTGACCATTAAAGTGCCTTTGTTCAGAACCCTGTCCACCTATGGATGGTAGGAAGGAAGAAATGAACACATCACTGAGGAGATGTTTGCAAGATTAATGGCCTTTTTACTTTGCTTCCTCCTCTATAAAATAATCTGGCCTCCAGACCCCATAAGATGGTAAGAGGCACTAGCCTGCCATCTTCTCAGTCTGCTCGCTTTCCGATTAAAGTCTCTCTTTCTTGCCTCAACACCTCATCTCTCGGATTCATTGGCCTATCATGTGGCAAGCAGAGCGAGCTTGGACTTGGTAACAGTTGTTGTTCAGTCGCTTAGTCCTTTTGCACTCTTGGTGACCCCATGGACTGCATGCAATATGCCAGGCTTCCCTGTTCTTCACTCTTTGAAGTTTACTCAAATTCATGTCCATTGGGTCAAGTAATGCTATCTAACTGTCTAATCCTCTGTTGCCCTCTTCTTTGCTTTCAATCTTTCCCAGCATCAGGGTCTTTTCCAGTGAGTCAGCTCTTCTCATCAAGTGGCCAAAGCATTGGAGCTTAAGCATTAGTCCTTCCAGTGAAACTCTTTAAGAATATTAACAGTTTTATTCAGTGAAGCAGAAATAGATGTTTCTTTGGAATTCCTTTGCTTTCTCTTATTATCCAACAAACGGCAATTTGGTCTCTCTTTCCTCTGCCTTTTCTAAACCCAGCTTATACATCTGGAAATTCTTGGTTTTATACTGCTGAAGCCTAGCTTGTAGGGTTTTGAGCATAACCTTACTAGCATGTGAAGTGAGTGCAATTGTATGGTAGTTTGAACATTCTTTGACACTGCCCTTCTTTGGGATTGGAATGAAAACACCGTTACCAGTCCTATGGCCACTGCTGAGCTTTCCAAATTTGCTGACATTGAGTGTAGCACTTTAACAGCATCATCTGTTAGGATTTGAAATAACTCTGCTGGAGTTCTATCACCTCCACTAGCTTTATTTGTATTAATGTTTCATAAGGTCCACTTGACTTCAGACTTAAGATACCTGGCTCTAGGTGAGTGATAACCACACTTCGTGGTTATCCCGGTTATTAAGATCTTTTTGTATAGTTCTTCAGTGTATTCTTGCCATGTCTTAATCTCTCTGCCTCTGTTGGGTACTTACCATTTCTGTCCCTTATCGTGCCTATCCTTGCAGGAAGTATTCCGTATCAGCTCCAGTTTTCTTGAAGAGATCTCTAGTCTTTCCCATTCTGTTGTTTTCCTCCACTTTTTGCATTGTTCATTGAAGAAGGCCTTCAATTACAAATCTGCCCCCTGAAACAGTAGTCCTGGAATGTTTAGCTAACCAGGAAAGATAACCTGCACATTCACCAATAACTCTAGAGGGCATCCCTGATTTATTGCCCAATGTAATATACCAGAATAAGGACCTTTAGTTTTCATGGAAAGATTAAATTAGGTTTGCTAACTTAACTAGTTCACTAAAATAAAGACATGCTATAATGATAAAAGGTTTATATTTTTAAAAATTAAATGATGGCTATATAAAAGTGTTAGCAATTTTACTTTGTTGGGCTGTTGCGCTCACTATGAATGTTTATATAAAAACTATAAGATTCAGGATTAATAGAATGATCTTACATAAACAGTGCCAGTGCTGAATAACAAAGATTCAATGGATTAGTGGTTCTAATTGGCTTTATTAAATGATTTAGTATTCAGGCAGCATCCCATCCAGCAACAGAGATGTACTCTGTTGAGCTTCAAAAAACAAAGATTTTTAAGGCAGAGAGGGAGCAGAAAAAGGAAATTACTAGCAAAAAATGTATTGTTTTAGGCATTCTCCTTAAGGGGAATGGATAGGGTCTATCAATGGATTTCCTCCTTGTGCCAACCAGGACTTTGAAGATTAGCTGGTTAAAGGTCTCATTCCTGGGGAAGTCAGTCACGCAGCCATGTCTGACTCTTTGCGACCCATGGACTGCAGCATGCCAGGGTTCCCTGTCCATCACCAACTCCCAGAGCTTGCTCAACTCATGTCCATTGAGTCAGTGATGCCATCCAAACATTTTATCCTCTGTCATCCCCTCCTCATGCCTTCAGTCTTTCCCAGCATCAAGGTCTTTTCCAAAGAGTCAGTTCTCATCAGGTGGCCAAAGTATTGGAGTTTCAGCTTCAGCATCAGTCCTTCCAGTGAATATTCAGGACTGATTTCCTTGAGGATTGACTGGTAGGATCTCCTTGCAGTCCAAGGGACTTTCAAGAGTCTTCTCCAATATCACAGTTCAAAAGCATTAATTCTTCAGCACACTTTTTATAGTCCAACTCTCACATCCATACATGACTACTGGAAAAACCATAGCTTTGATTAGATGGACCTTTGTTGGCAAAGTAATATCTCTGCTTTTAATATGCTGTCTAGGTTGGTCATAACTCTTCCAAGGAGCAAACATATTTTAATTTCGTGGCTACAGTCACTATCTGCAGTGATTTTTGGAGCCCCCAAAAGTAGTTTGTCACTGTTTCCATTGTTTTCCCATCTATTTGCTGTAAACGATGGGACCAGATGCCATCATCTTAGTTTTCCGAATGTTGAGTTTTAAGCCTACTTTTTCACTCTCCTCTTTCACTTTCATCAAGAGGCTCTTTAGTTCTTCTTCACTTTCTGCCATAAGGGTGGTATCATCTGTATATCTGAGGTTATTGATATTTCTCCTGGCAATCTTAATTCCAGCTCATGCTTTATCCAGCCCGGCATTTTACATGATGTACTCTGCATGTAAATTAAACAGGGTGAAAACATACAGCCTTGATGTACTTCTTTCCCAATTTGGAAACATCTGTTGTTCCATGTCTGGTTCTAACTGTTGCTTCTTGACCTACATACAGATTTCTCAGGAGGCAGATCAGGTGGTCTGGTATTCCTATTTCTTGAAGAATTTTCCACAATTTGTTGTGATCCACGTAGTCAAGGCTTTGGTGTAATCAGTAAAACAGAAATAGATATTTTTTGGAACTCTTGCTTTTTCAGTGATCCAGTGGATGTTGGCAATTTGATCTCTGATTCCTTTGCCTTTTTACAACCAGCCAGAACATCTGGAAGTTCATGGTTCATGTACTATTGAATCCTGGCTTGGAGAATTTTGAGCATTATTTTGCTGGCATGTGAGATGAGTGCAATTGTGTGGTAGTTTGAACATTCTTTGGCATTGCCTTTCTTTGGAACTGGAATGAAAACTAACCTTTTCCAGTCCTGTGGCCTTCCTGGAGAAGTTTGAGTCTATAACGAGATAAGATAATGTCTTGGTTTGCTGGCCTGGGGCCTAGCACAAATGACTTCATTTTGAGCCTGTCTCCTTTTTAACAGTAGTATGTATATATTTGAAGCAGCGTTAAAAGAAACTTCTCTCTTGCTTCTTTTTGCTTTTTTTTTGACTGCACTGGGTCTTCATTGTGGTGCTCAGGCTTAGTTGCCCCTGGGCACGTGGGAACTTAGCTCCCAGAGTGGGAATCAAACCACTGGTTGAGTTCCTGGCATCCCCTCCATTGGAAGGCAGATTCTTAACCACTGGACTACCAGGGAAGTCCCCCTTAACTACTTTTGAAATGCTTTGTTCATCACCTCAAATAAATAAGGGCTTATAGTTTTATGGAAATAGTGCTTTTATTTTCTTGTCATGTAAAATCCCACTAACGCACCATTCTGTAGCTATTTCAAGAACCCCTTTGACTTGGTTGAGAGGGGAAGGGAATTGATGGGAAATTTGGTGTTGGACAAGTTCTGAAAATAGAAATTGTGCACACAAAAAAGTATTTTGTTGGTTACTGTGACCACATTTGTAATTTTTGGCTAGTTCAGAATGCTTTGGTAGCAGGTCAAAGACTTTGACTTCTTTCTTTATAAAAGAAAGATATGTCCAGTGGAAATCACATTTGTTAATTTAAAAAAATTAGTAAAATATATGAGGAAAGATCTGAAAGCAAATCTTTCCCTATTCTTAAGAGGGAAATATTTAGAGAGCATAGAGAATGAAAAGAGAGAAATGAGGGGACTGATTTCTTATGTTTCAAAAGTTGATAGGAAATTAGAGCAAGAAGAGGGCAGTAGTCTGCTATTTCACTAATACTACCTCAGTTAATCTCAAAAGACATATTTGAGGTTTTGACCAGGACAGCTGTAGGTGTGTCATTCTTCCTTTGCTGCCGGAAAGAAGGGCTCAAGAAGTGAAGTACTTTTTCCTGTACTCTGAGCTGTCTCTTTTGGGCTGATTGGAGATGTGTTAAAATTGGCTCCTGAATGAGAAGTAAATCTGATTATTGACTCCAGTGTTTGGAATTCAGTAGTTCATGAGGACAAATAATCCTTTTACTTAGACAGCTGTGGAACTCAAGAGTCTTCAGATAAAGGTATATCTTTTCAGTTAGATTTTGTTCAGAAAGGGTATCAATAGAGACTTGTAATTATGAGGACATCAAGCCAGAATTTATATTTCTTAGGGAAAATGAAAGGCTATCTGAAATTATTAACTTTTCTCTATCCCTGCCACTGGGATTTATACTTCTCCCTTATTTTAAAGACTATTTCCTAGAAAATTACAGAAGAAACTGTCCTATTTGTATTTTGTTTGAAGGATGATTTTCTTTTAAGACTAATAATATGTTAGAGTTACAGTCTATGAAAATATTTCTTGAAGGTTGACTATGTGTCATATTTATGCAATTCAGAAATGAGGGGGTAAGTGATGAAATTTGAAAAGAAGTGTTATTTTAACTAAAGTTAATGACTTTCATTTCTTAATGGGTACACTGGTTGATACATGTGGTACTTAAATAGATGCTTAACTGATAATGTGTGGAAGGAATAATACACCTTTAGATTTATTTAGGGCAAAGACTGTATGTAATTTCCTAGTGAATATCACATATAGACCCTTGATAAATTCTTAATGAACTTCTAATCAGTTATGAATCAAAGTTGGAGATATGAATTCTGTTCCTAGCTCTGCCATGTATCTCTGTGTGACCTTAAATACTCAGTTTCTTGAATAGTTTTGCAAGTAAAGAATTACACTTCAGGGCTATAAATTACTTGTTTTTAAGCTTCTGATGAAATATTATGTTATTTACCATCACATTCTCATTCTCTGTGCTCTTCTCTCTCTAGGCTGATTCTCATCAGCATGTATTAATGCCTGTTTCTACCTCATCTCATAACTACCCTTCTCCCTCTGTCTCTGTCTCTCTGAGTATACACACATACACATTCATTAAAAACAAAATACAAAGTTAGCAGATACTTTTATTGCCTTACCCTACTTGTATTTGTGATTAGTACAGAGGTCTGACTCAAAACATTCAAAACTTGGATTTAGAGTTTTACCTTCCCACATGTCAGGTTAGAAGTGGTAAGAAATTAGTGCACACCTTCCACCAGCACTACCAGGAGCAACCCTCAAACAACCATTTACTGGATATTTCTCATTGCTCTTCTCCACTCATGTTTCCTAGAACCTCCTCAAAATAAACTACTTTCTCCTGAGTTCTTGCCTCAGTTTCTCTTCTGGAGGAACCCAAAATAGGACACAAAGCAGACTCCTCCTTGCCCCTTTCAGCTACCACCCTGTTTCTCTCCTCATTCTTGAATAATTAAGCTATCCTGTTCAGAGCTAGATCTGCAAGAGAATGACTTCGTTGAACCTGCTGCTGTGCGTCAGGAGTTTATTAATGAAGACTTGTTGAAACTGGAGGTCCAGAGAAAGGACGAAGAGAGACAAGAGGAAGAAGAAGTAACTGAAGAACCCAAGAGGTTCACGAGGCAGGAAATGGCAAGGGATTTCCTTTGAGAAGGCACAGGACCTGAACTGTACGTGAAGCTTGCAGCAGTCATTCAGAACACAACCCAGTGCTAACTATGTCATCTGTGACAGGAAAAATAGAGCTGCTACCCAGACATCACTGTATCATTTTTTTCAAGAGGGTAGATAGAATTGAATTCAGCAAGGAACCAGAACCTGTGCAATCAATGGCAGGCGTAAGTGAAGTTGAAGCTTGTCTTCCATCTCCCATTGCTGATGATCCTTCAGGTGACGATCCTTCTGCCACTCCCACTTCCTCTCCCTCCTCTAGGTGGTAGCTCTTCTTGCTTATTCACTCAGTGCTAGCCCCTGTATGCCACCTGTTGTACAGTACTACTGTGCTTATCCAGATTCTTTATTGTAAGATTAAAAATGTTTATGACTTGTGTTTTTAAGTATTTTTTGTGAAAAGTATTATAAACCTATTACGGCACAGTACTATATAGCCAATTGTATTAGTTGGGTACCTAGGCTAACTTTGCTGGACTTATGAACAAATTGGACTTACAAACATGCCCTTGGAACAGAACTTGTTCATATGTAGGGCCTTAATGTATGAGTATTTACCTCTTAAACTAGAAATACCCCTTCTGCTGGTCTATTAGTGGAGTAAATTTAGTCAAGGGTTGAGCTCATCGTTGTGATTGTCATTGCTATGGCTTTGTTCACTGTAATCACCAACTTTAAAATCTTTTGGTGTTACTTTGTGTTTGGAAAGAAGGTAGGTTTGCTAGAGGATTTTTTTTTTTTTTTCAACTTGCAATTTCCACCCTCAACTTTGGGACTTCTCTTTGTGCTTGCACTTTAGAAGGTGTCTCTCTCCATGTTTTTGCACACCCTAAATGATAGACTTGTTGCTTGTTACTTGGTGCCCACTAGCCTGGTGGTGGGGAAGCCATGATGGTTTTCTGTTATCCTAAAGAAGGCTTGGTCTTTGACAAGCTTATCCTAGATAAGCCTTAGTCCTTGACAGAGAGGCTGTGCCCCTCTCTCTGGGGATGGCGATTACTCAGTGATCCTGCCCTCTCCCAGCAATGGGAAGACCTCTAATTATTTGAGTCCAGGATAGTTTCCCCTCCTCCCATGGTAGAGGTTTTTAGTTTTTGTTTTTTTTCCTGCCCCTAGCAGTAATAGTTCTCCTAAGCCTCTCACCTTGTTATATTTTTTATTCATCCTATTTATTATTTACTTATTTATTCCTTGTTTCATGTTGTGGTAGATTGTATTTCTCAAAGGTAGCTATACAAATACACATGTACACACACACATGCCCCATCTCACGTTATTTGTTTCTAACAACATGACTTAATATTTATCCCACTGTGAGGAAGGGTCTATATTCTTTCCACTTGAATTCTCATGAGGACTTGTATATTGCTACAACAATATAAAATGGCAGAAATGTCGTATGACTTCTAAGGCTAGGATATAAAAAGGATACAGCCTCTACCTAGCTCTACCCCTCTTGGAATGCTCATGCTTAGAATCCAGCCATCATGCTGTAAGGAAACCCATAGTAGCCCATGCAGAAAGACCACAGAAGCCCACATGCAGAGAAAGTGATGCCCCGGTGTGAGCCAGTGTCAACTCTCGGATGTGTGAAAGAATAAGGCTTCAGATGATTTTATTCCCCTGCCTTTGATCTTCCATTTGAGATACCAGACATCACGGTTTGGAGACAAGATGACCCCATTGAGCCCTGTCTTAATTCCTGACCCACAGGATATATGAGCATAATAAATAACTGTTGCATACCTCTAAATTTTGGAGTAATTCGTTAAACAGTCAGAGTAATTGGAACCTATGACTCTTTTGGGTTTAAGCCAACATCTGTTGGATCATAGAAAAAACAAGGGAAATCCAAAAAAATTTGCTTCATTGACTACACTAAAGCATTTGACTGTGGATCAAAATAAACTGGGAAATTCTTAAAGAAATGGGAATATCAGACCATTTTACGTGCCTCCTGAGAAATCGATACGCAGGTCAAGAAGCAACAGTTAGAACCGAACATGGAACAATGGACTGGTTCCAAATTGGGAAAGGAGTATGTCAAGGCTGTATATTGTCACTCTGCTTATTTAACTTATATGCAGAGTACATTGCGTGAAATGCTGGACTGGTTGACTCACAAGCTGGAATCAAGATTGCTGGGAGAAATATCAATAACCTCAGATATGCAGATGACATAGCCTAATATCAGAAAGTAAAGAGGAACTAAAGAGCCTCTTGATGAAGGTGAAAGAGGAGAGTGAAAAAGCTGGCTTAAAACTCGACATTCAAAAACTAAGATCATGGCATCTATTCCCATCACTTCATGACAAATAGATGGGGAAAAAGTGGAAACAGTGACTTATTTTTGAGGGGGCTCCAAGTCACTACAGATTGTGACTTCAGCCACAAAATTAGAAGATGCTTGCTCCTTGAAAGAAAAGCTATGACAAACCTAGACAGCATATTAAAAAGCAGAGCTGTCACTTTGCCAACAAAGGTCCATCTAGTCAAAGCTATGGTTTTTCCATTAGTCATGTATGGATGTCAGAGTTGGACTGTAAAGAAGGCGGAGCACTGAAGAATTGATGCTTTTGAACTGTGGTGCTGGCGAAGACTCTTGAAAGTCCCTTGGACTGCAAGGAGATCCAACCAGTCCATCCTAAAGGAAATCAGTCCTGAATATTCACCAGAAGGACTGATGCAGAAGCTGAAGTTCTAAAACTTTGGCCACCTGATGCGAAGAGCCAACTCACCGGAAAAGACCCTGATGCTGGGAAAGATTGAGGGCAGGAGGAGATGTGGGTGACAGAGGATGAGATGGTTGGATGGCATCACCAACTCAATGAACGTGAGTTTGAGCAAACTTCAGGAGATAGCAAGCAAAGGACAGGGAAGCCTAGCGTGCTTCAGTTCATGGGGTCACAAAGAGTCAAACACAACTTAGTGACTGAACGGCAATCAATGTGTGTATGTGTTTGTGTATGTGTGCATGCACGTACTTTCTTTAGAGATTACAGTAAGTACCAGAGGAGTCCAGCTCCTGGTTAAAAACCTATGTGTGATTTTTCAGGCTTGACCACAGGCAATTACGAAGTCTTTAACTGGCAGTCTTCATGGAGGAAAGCTGCTCTCCCATGTCAGATTTGAGGTACAGCAGTACATGACCATCTCTGAAGAAAGTTGCAGTTGAGGACTCAGATCACTCTGGTTGATCCTACTCTTCTCTTATTTGCCTTCCTTGACCAGGAGTCTTTTTTTTTTTTTTTTTTTTTGCAGTGGAGTATAGTTGATTAACAATGTTGCATTAGCTTCAGGTGTACAGCAAAGTGGTTTAGTTATATATATACACATGTTTATTGTTTTTCACATTCATTTCCCACTTACATTATTACAGAATATACAGTAGGTCCTTGTTGGTGTTTTATTTTACATTCTATTTCTGAAGAATTCATTCATTCACACCTACATTGAACACCATGGATGTAGAGAAGGGAGAGGCCAACTCCATCCTCACTGCTCCAGCCAACAGAGGCAAAAGTTCACAGAATAGATACAGAATCAGCAGATAAACTGGGCATGGGAAATGGTTCAGTATTTGCATGGCTCTGTTTTAAATATCATGTGAAGTGAAGTTGCTCAGTCGTGTCTGACTCTTTGCAACCCCATGGACTGTAGTCTATCAGGCTCCTCACTCCATGGGATTCTCCAGGCAAGAGTACTGGAGTGGGGTGCCATTTCCTTCTCCAGGGGATCTTCCTGACCCAGGGATCGAACCTGGATCTCCTGCATTCCAGGCAGATGCTTTAACCTCTGAGCCACCAGGGAAGCCCAAATATCATAGTGTGTATATATCAATTCCAAACCCCCAGTTTATCCCTGCCCCCCACAAACCTGTGCCCTTTGGTAACGGTAAGTGTGCTTCCTGAGTCTGTTTCCATTTTATAAATAAGTTCATTTTTTTAGATTCCACATATAAGCAGTTGTCATATGATATCTGTCTTTTTTTTCTGACTTCACTTATTATGATGATCTCCAGGCCCATCTATGTTGCTGCAAATGCCATTACTTCATTCTTTTTACTGGCTGAGGAAATATTCCACTGTATATGTGTACCACATTTTCTTTCAGTTCAGTTCAGTTCATTTCAGTCACTCAGTCATGTCCAACTCTTTGCAACCCTGTGGAATGCAGCACGCCAGTCTTCCCCATCCATCACCAACTCCTGGAGCCTGCTCAAACTCACATCCATTGATTTGGTGATGCCATCCAACTATCTCATCATCTGTCGTCCCCTTCTTCTCCCACCTTCAATCTTTCCCAGCTTCAGTGTCTTTTCCAAAGGATCAGTTCTCATCAGGTGGCCAAAGTATTGGAGTTTCAGCTTCAACATCAGTCCTTCCAGTGAATAGTCAGGACTGACTTGCTTTAGGATGGACTGGTTGGATCTCCTTGCAGTCTAAGGGACTCTCAATAGTCTTGTTCAACATCACAGTTCAAAAACATCAATTCTTCAGTGCTCAGCTTTCTTTATGGTCGATCTCTCATATGCTACATGACTACTGGGAAAGCCATAACTTTG
The DNA here is from genome assembly GCA_917880005.1 of Nanger dama. Taxonomy (NCBI): domain Eukaryota; kingdom Metazoa; phylum Chordata; class Mammalia; order Artiodactyla; family Bovidae; genus Nanger; species Nanger dama. Next base: position 17,474,816 of record CAKJTW010000025.1, on the reverse strand, counting down.
ACTAGACAGGCCTTTGTTGACAAAGCAATGTCTCTGTGTTTTAATATGCTATCTAAGTTTGTCATAGCTTTTTTCCCAAGGAGCAAGTGTCTTTTAATTTCATGGCTGTAGTCACCATCTGCAGTGATTTTGGAGCCCAAGTAAAAAAAGTCTGTCACTGTTTCCATTGTTTCCCCATCTATTTGCCATGAAGTGATGTGACTGGATGCTGTGATCTTACTTTTTGAATGTTGAGTTTTAAGCCAACTTTTTCACTCTCCTCTTTCACTTTCATCAAGAGGCTCTTTAGTTCCTCTTTGCTTTCTGCCATAATGGTGGTGTAATCTACATATCTGAGGTTATTGATATTTCTCCCAGCAATCTTTATTCCAGCTTGTGCTTCATCTAGCCCCGCATTTTGCATGATGTACTCTACATGTAATTTAAATAAATAGGGTTGCTGCTGCTGCTGCTGCTGCTAAGTTGCTTCAGTCGTGTCTGACTCTGTGCGATCCCATAGACAGCAGCCCACCAGGCTCCCCTGTCCCTGGGATTCTCCAGGCAAGAACACTGGAGTGGGTTGCCATTTCCTTCTCCAATGCATAAAAGTGAAAAGTGAAAGTGAACTCGCTCAGTCGTGTCCAACTCTTCACGACCCCATGAACTGCAGCCTACCAGACTCCTCCATCCATGGAATTTTCCAAGCAAGAGTACTGGAGTGGGGTTCCATTGCCTTCTCAGAAATAAATAGGGTTAAGAGTCATCACTTTAAAATCTTTCTCTCAGGCCTTTGTTCAAAGTCTAATGTCTTCAGACATCTCTGTTGCATCTCTGTGGCCTCTTTATGCATGGAGGAAGGAATTCAGTTCTTTTTTTTTTTTGTAGCCCTTTCCCCTGTTCTCTTCTGACTCCAAATTGCTGAATCCTTTGGGGTTCCCTCAGCTATGATATCACTTCCACATCTGGCTGATCCAACAACACTCCTTGATCCCTGTCTTGTCTCAGGCAGTTTCTCCCATCATGGTAAATGATCAAAGGGGTAACTCTGGTTTTGGCTTGTTACTTTAATCAGCCACTCTGACAACTGGTGGCTCAGCTCTCTTTCCTCCAGCTCAGCTGGCCTTCTGACAGTAACTTTAGGTTATTTTAGTGTGTTTACAAATAATCTTTTATTACTTGAGAAATAGTAATACAATAATCTTTCAACATGACATCTGGTCCCATTACTTCATGGCAAAGAGATGGGGAAACAGTGGAAACAGTGTCAGACTTTATTTTGGGGGGGTTCCAAAATCACAGCAGATGGTGATTGCAGCCATCCATGAAATTAAAAGACGGTTACTCCTTGGAAGGAAAGTTATGACCAACCTAGACAGCATATTCAAAAGCAGAGACATTACTTTGCCAACTAAGGTTTGTCTAGTCAAGGCGATGGTTTTTCCAGTGATCATGTATGGATATGAGAGTTGGACTGTGAAGAAAGCTGAGCGCCAAAGAATTGATGGTTTTGAACTGTGGTGTTGGAGAAGCCTCTTGAGAGTCCCTTGGACTGCAAGGAGATCCAACCAGTCCATTCTGAGGGAGATCAACCCTGGGATTTCTTTGGAAGGAATGATGCTAAAGCTGAAACTCCAGTACTTTGGCCACCTCAGGCGAAGAGTTGACTCATTGGAAAAGACTCTGATGCTGGGAGGGGTTGGGGGCAGGAGGAGAAGGGGACAACAGAGGATGAGATGGCTGGATGGCATCACTGACTCGATGAACGTGAGTCTGAGTGAACTCTGGGAGATGGTGATGGACAGGGAGACCTGATGTGCTGCAATTCATGGGGTCGCAAAGAGTCGGACACGACTGAACGACTGAACTGTACTGACTGAATCTTTCAACAATATAATTCTATATTCCATTCCCATCTTTCTGTCACATTTTAATTTCTATGTGTTCACAGGTCCCACAATGCATTTTTATTATTTTTGTTAAACAGTCTTAATTATATTTAAATACACACATGTGTATGCATACATAGTAAATATTTTTTTTAAAGGCTTTTATAATTTTCATTTTTGTATTCTCCTTCCTTTCCCACAGATCCAGTTGTCCGGCTAGTATCATTTCCCTTTAACATTTCAGCATTTCTTATAATGCTGGTCTACTGCAGACATTCCTGGAAAAGGAAATGGGAACCCACTCCAGTTTTCTTGCTTGGAAAATCCCATGGATGGAGGAGCCTGGTAGGCTACAGTCCATGCGGTCGCAAAGAGACAGACACGACTGAGCGACTTCACTCACTCACTGCAGACATATGCCTCAGGTTTCTGTTTTTGTTATTTTTTTCCCTGGAAATATCTTTATTTTGCCTTCATTTTTGAAGTGTATTTTTATAAAAGAATTTAATTTTTTTTCTTTAAACATTTTAGAGATTCATTTTATTGTGTTCTGGTTTCTGCTGTGTGTGATGGGAAGTCAAATGTTATTTGCATTGTTTGTTCTCCTATAAGTCATGTTTCCATTTTCCTCTGGTAGCTTTTTAAGATTTGCTCTTTATATTTTATTATTATCGGTTTGACTATCATGCCACAGTTGTAGTTTTCTTGGGATTATTTTCTTTGTAGTTTGCTGAGATTCTTGCAATTGTGGCATGGTGTTTTTCAATGATTTGGGCAGAATTTCAGCCATAATTTTTTTCAACATTTCTTCTGCACCTCTCTCCCTCCTCTTTCTAAGGCACCAGCTACACATATATTAGAACATTTGCTATTGTCCTACACATCTCAAATGCACTGTTCTTTTATACCCTTTTATCTTTTGAGGGTTTAGTTTGGGTTCTTTCTCTTTTAAAAATTTTTTTACTTATTTGGCTGTCTTGGGTCTTAGTTGTGGCACAAGGGATCTTCATTGCATCATTCAAGATCTTTCACTGAGGTGCTCAGGCTTAGTTGCCCTGCAGTATGTGGAATCTTGGTTCCCTAACCAGGCATTAAACCTGCATTCCCTGCCCTGAAAGATGGATTCCCAACCACTGGATCACTAGGGAAGTCCAGCATGGGTATTTTCAATGGAAATGTCCTTAAGTTTATGGTCCTTTACTCAACTGTTTCCTGTCTTCTATTAAGTCTAGTGAATTCTTCATTTCTGATATTTTATTTTTATTTCTGACTTTACTGTTTGGTTATTTTTTGTTTATAGCTTCTGTGCCCAGATGAAATTCTCAATCTCTTCACGTTTTTTGTCTGCCTTCCCAGTAGACCCTTTAGCATTTTTAGCATAGTTATTTTTAGAATTGCCTCTTTCTTTGAGACAATGGTAGATTCCTATCAGTTGTAAGAAATATAGAGTGAACATATGACCCTTTACCCAGTTTCCCTGTGATAAAATCTTATAAAATTGTGGAACAATATCACAACATGAATATTGACATTGATACAATCAAGATATAGAATATTTGTACCACCACAGTAGTTCCTCCTAGTACCCTTCATAGCCATCAGGAAGCAACAGTTAGAACTGGACATGGAACAACAGACTGGTTCCAAATAGGCAAAGGAGTACGTCAAGGCTGTATATTATCACCCTGTTTATTTAACTTTTATGCAGAGTTTATCATGAGAAACGCTGGAGTGGAAGAAACACAAGCAGGAATCAAGATTGCCAGGAGAAACATCAATAACCTCAGATATGCAGATGACACCACCCTTATGGCAGAAGATGAAGAGGAACTAAAAAGCCTCTTGATGAAAGTAAAAGAGGAGAGTGAAAAAGTTGTCTTAAAGCTCAGCATTCAGAAAATGAAGATCATGGCATCTGGTCCCATCACCTCATGGGAAATGGATGGGGAAACAGTGGAAACAGTATCAGACTTTATTTTCTAGGGCTCCAAAATCATGGCAGATGGTGACTGCAACCATGAAATTAAAAGACGCTTACTCCTTGGAAGAAAAATTATGACCAACCTAGATAGCATATTCAAAAGCTGAGACAATACTTTGCCAACTAAGGTCCGTCTAGTCAAGGCTATGGTTTTTCCAGTGGTCATGTATGGATGTGAGAGCTGGACTGTGAAAAGGCTGAGTGCAGAAGAATTGATGCTTTTGAACTGTGGTGTTGGAGAAGACTCTTGAGAGCCCTTGGACTGCAAGGAGATCCAACCAGTCCATTCTGAAGGAGATCAGCCATTTCTTTGGAAGGACTGATGCTAAAGCTGAAACTCCAGTACTTTGGCCACCTCATGTGAAGAGTTGACTCATTGGAAAAGACTCTGATGCTGGGAGGGATTGGGGGCAGGAGGAGAAGGGGATGACAGAGGGTGAGATGGCTGGATGGCATCACGGACTCGATGGACGTGAGTCTGAGTGAACTCCGGGAGTTGGTGATGGACAGGGAGGGCTGGTGTTCTGTGATCCATGGGGTCGCAAAGAGTCGGACACGACTGAGCGACTGAACTGAACTGAATTGAAGAGGTATAAACCCTCTTAGACACTGTGTGTGCTGGGTCTCCTGATTTGGGTGCTTATTTTGTTGGGATACAAAAAAGGTTGTGTTGTGTGGGGCCCAAAGAGTTAAGTCTCAAAGAAGTTCTCAACAACATTTTGCCAGTATAAGATGCTCAGCATTCTTAAGTACTGTCAATCAGAAGATGCAAAAACATCCCTATTCATGTATTCAAATAGTATTTTTAAACCAAGATATATTCAATATCACTTTATTTCTTCTTTTCTCAAGGTGATAAAATATAGCAATATTTTATTTTGAAAATTCCCAGTACTCCTTTAAACCAAGTCCCTCTTCTCAGATATGGATAGGATCAGGCTTTCTTAGCTAAAATCACTTAGACCATAATAGAATATCCCCAATAAGGGCATAATAAAGTACTTTCAATATGTGGGCTCTACTGTATTTTGGAAGCAAGCTGCCTACACAGTAACTATAGCATGATACCCTGATCGTCCCCATTTTGGTGTAAAATGTCATCACTGTATAGTCAGATGAGTATAACAGAGCAATGTTAGGTCAGGATTTTAGATAAAATAATTATTTCAATACAGTTTTTCTTTTAAAAGCCATATACTTCTTTAAGAACCCAATTAAATCTGTGGGCATGCTCATCAGTAAAATGTACATATAAACATACATAGTCTTGCACATAATTTCAGGACCTTCACTGATTTCCTGATGCCTCTTTGTGTATCTCTTTATAGGTTAAGAAGCTGTGGCTTAATTTCTATGGCTTTCTTTACTCCAACACTATAGCAATGACACATTATGAGTCCTCAGGTCTCTGATTCTAGAAACTGAACATTGTCAGTGAACATGGTTTCCAATGAAACTTCTGAATATTATGCTTCATTTTATATTCAGTCAGCTTTAATTCTGCCCCAGATACAAGGATGAAAGTGTGGCAATTCTATTGGAAATTTATACCTAACTCTAAAATTTGTGGTGTATTTCTCCTTTGTGTTATCATTATTCTGTTTTTCTCACCTTCCCTTCATACTCAGTTCTGTGGGTTATGTTTTGTCTTCTTCCCAGAAGAGGGTTATTTCCCAGGGGTAATTGGTTTGGTGGTATTGGTGGATTGGTTGAAATCCAGGCCGGTCTCCTGGCCAGTCATGGCCTTGGTGCTGTGGCCTTGGCCTATTATAACTATGAAGACCTGCCTTTTCGAGTGTAGAAAGTAGATTTGCAATATTTTGAGGAAGCTGTCAACTTTTTCCTGAGACATCCTAAGGTAAATTTTGTCTTTTAGTCAGTTTCAGTCCCTAGTTTTCAATTATCATGATATTCTATGACTTTTTTAACTTCCAAGTGTGATTCACCCTCAGTGAACTTGAAATTCTATTCACATGATTTATTTTGCATCCTATGTCTTCAGCTCAGAAAGATGAAATACATACTTAATCTGTGTCCTTCATGGAATCAAAGGCATTGGCTTTGGATTCAGACATAAATGGCTTTCACTTCTGGCTCCATACCATCTGGTTGTGGGAATTTGGGCAAGTTGCTAAGAACCTCTAATCCTCACTTTCTTCATCTGTTAAAAAATATTGTAATGCCACTACTTCACAAGGTTATTCTGAGAATTAAAGGGAATACTAAAAGCCGAGTCTTATTAGAGTAACTGACAACACTAAACACTCAATAAATCTGATGAATTATTATTATTACCACCTTCTCTGATAATTATTAAATCACCATACTTAACCAGGTAGAAAATCTGTATTGATTTGAATAGATAATCTGAATTTTTAGTTACTTGACACATCTTTTTTTTTTAATACTTTATTCTACATTACAATAAACATAATGCTGTAGTAGTTTCTAACCCATGTAACTTCTTAAAATTTTACAATGCGCTTTGCTGCTTGCTGTAAGAGTTGATGCATTTTAGCCCTTATTTATTATTAATATCTTTTTCTTAATAAGAATTAATCTATGAATTAAGACTCTGTATTACATTCTTTTTCATATAAGGATCATCAAAATATGGTCAGAATTGCCACTGTAAGATGAGCAACAATTGCTGACAATCTACTGAAGTGTTGACTTTTTAAATAGCTATTTCTGAATCAAGAAATGGGCCAAAGAACTAAATAGACATTTCTTCAAAGACATACGGATGGGTAACAAATACATGAAAAGATGCTCAGCATCACTCATTATCAGAGAAATGCAAATCAAGACCACAATGAGGTACCATTTCACTCCAGTCAGAATGGCTGTGATCCAAAGGTCTGCAAGCAATAAATGCTGGAGAGGGTGTGGAGAAAAGGGTACCCTCTTACACTGCTGGTGGGAATGCAAACTAGTACTGCCCCACTATGAAGAACAGTGTGGAGATTCCTTAAAAAACTGGAAATAGAACTGCCTTATGACCCAGCAATCCCACTGCTGGGCATGCACACCGAGGAAACCAGAATTGAAAGAGACATATGTACCCCAATGTTCATCGCAGCACTGTTTATAATAGCCAGGACATGGAAGCAACCTAGGTGTCCATCAGCAGATGAATGGATAAGAAAGCTGTGGTACATATATACAATGGAGTATTACTCAGCCATTAAAAGAATATATTTGAATCAATTCTAATGAGGTGGGTGAAACTGGAGCCTATTATACAGAGTGAAGTAAGCCAGAAAGAAAAATACCAATACAGTATACTAACACACATATATGGAATTTAGAAAAATGGAAATGATAACCCTATATGTGAGACAGCAAAAGAGACACCAGATGTAAAGAACAGACTTTTGAACTCTGTGAGAGAGGGAGAGGGTGGGATGATTTGGGAGAATGGCATTGAAACATGTATACTATTATGTAAGAAACAAATCACTAGTCTAGGTTCGATACAGGATGCTTGGGGCTGGTGCACTGGGATGACCCAGAGAGATGATTCGGGAAGGGTGGTGGGAGGGGGGGTTCATGGTTGGGAACTCATGTACACCTGTGGTGGATTCATGTCAATGTATTGCAAAACCAATACAGTATTGTAAAGTAAAAAATTTTTAAAAAGCTATTTCTGATGAATATCATGGAATTGTCCTTGAATTATCAAAGAGGCATTGTTATCATTGTGCTAGTCCTCTTGTTGGCTTAAATAAGAATTTAAGAGGTTATGCAGTTCTGTTTCTCACTCTTTTAACTTTGGTCCGCTTGTAGGTGCTGGTGACTTTTCTATCAATATTTCCACCAATTTACATAGATAGCTGTTGAGGTCCTTTAATGGACCTGGACCTGGCGGTCCGGAGGCGATGATAAGAAAGTGAAAGAGAGAGAGAGGCTGATACTCTCTGATTTATGCAGAGAACCAATAAAGCCCTTGACACAGGACTTGCGTCTCTCCACGAAGGCACTGGACACCCTCTCGAAGCGGGGTGAAGGCCCAGGGCACCTTCTTGAGAGAATGTGAGAAGCCTGGGCAGGAGAGTGAGCAAGATGGGTCTCTGTACTCCAAAGAATCAGCTGAGAAAAGAGAGAAAGAAAGACAGACAGACAGACACAGGGACCCAAGCTCTGATGGATCAAAGGTGTTTTAATGATTTCTCTGTGAGGCTATAAAGGCTGTGGTACAAGAAGTTTCTTTCAACAACGATAAAGATCAGAACTGTCACCAAGGGAACAAGGGATTAATAATGGTCACAAGGTCAGGAGACAATTCATGTCTCAAGAAAGGGGATCGAGACTAAGCAGTTCTGTCATAAAGAGAATGTTTACTAAAGGAGATTCAAGCCTGTCTCACACAATGACCTCAATTCCTGGGAGCAGCGTGCTGTTCTGCTTAAAAAGAAACAAAGGACTTGTGAGAAACAGCACCTAGGAATCCTCCTGTTAAACATTCCCTGATAGCTAGCTAGTTAGTGACTAAGCCAGGCCTGGAAACCAGATTTCTTTCCTAAGCTCTAAGTATTTTTTATTAAACCTGCTTCACACTGTCTGTTCCTCAGAAGGCTGGACCTCAGATATTTCAATTCCTTGGAAGTCTTGTTTCTCCATCTGTTGGTTTGAAGTGTCTTCCAAAGGTCTCTAAATTCCCTGATCCAAAATTTGGTGGCAGAAGTTGTAATAAGAGTTAGTGTTCTGCCAAAGGCCAGAAATACATTAAATAAATCCTGCATGTATATGAGTCACCTTTTTTGTTGTTGTTGCTCATCCATGACATACTGGCTTTACTTTATTTTCCATGGCTAAAGTGAAGTGAAGTCACTCAGTCGTGTCGGACTTTGCAACCCCGTGGACTGTAGCCCACCAGGCCCCTCTGGCCATGGGATTCTCCAGGCAAGAATACTGGAGTGGGTTCCCATTTCCTTCTCCAGGGGCATCTTCCCAACCCAGGGATCAAACCCAGGTCTCCCGCATTGCAGGCAGACACTTTAACCTCTAAGCCACCAGGGAAGCCCTCTATGGCTAAATCCATTCTGAATTCTCATCTCTCCTGCCATACCTGTGACTCTGCATATTTTATATTGACATAGAATTTCAGAACTTGAAAGGTTCTTTTAAACCAAATTAGGGGTGAGGGTGGAAGTTCAAGCTACTTCTCTTACTATGCAGGGTAGAAAATGGAGAGTACATATGACTCATTCAATTTGTTTCATTTTTTCCTTTGCTGTAAGAATTTATCACATTTCTGTCAACTAGATACAAGTGGTATATTCATTCATATTTTTTTAAATAATAAAAAATCCAAACATTACTTAATAAAAATTTTTTTCTAAGAAAATCTAGGGAATCAATATGACTTTAGAAGAGATGTGACTTCCTGAATCTATCCTTGCATGGGGTCAGTGCTCAAGCAGAATGAAGGCTTTATTTTGCACTATTTTTTTAAAAAGATCTTTAACTCCTTCTTCCTTATTTTTTTTTGCTCTCCCATACCAGCTAGGAGTTGTGTATTCTACCCTCATAAATAGCTTGTGAATGTGTTTCCTTTTTCACCACCAGTAATTTTAAAAAGGCACCTTCTTTCTTGCCTGTACCATTGCAGAGTAGGCTTGACTTTTCTGCCTCATTTTTGCAAGTTAGAGTTACAAGACTAGGTTTTTCTAGAGCACATTATTTTACTCATTTGCTTAACAGTCTCTCAATTTACTACAGGATACAGGTCAGGATTCCTAGCATCTTTAATAAAGTTCTTCATAATTTGACTTATATATGTGTGTGTGTATGGTTAGTTGCTCAGTCATGTCCGACTCTTTGCAGCCCCTTGGACTGTAGCCCTCCAGGCTTCTCTGACCATGGGGATTCTCCAGGCAAGAAAACTGGAGTGAGTTGCCATGCCCTCCACCAGGGGATCTTCCCAACCCAGGGATCAAACCCAGGTCTCCCGCCTTGCAGGCAGATTCTTTGCCACCTGAGCCACCAGGGAAGCCCATGAATACTGGAGTACGCAGCCTATTCCTTCTCCAGGGGATCTTCCCAACCCAGGAATCAACCCAGGGCCTCCTGTATTACAAGTGCATTCTTTATCACTTGTGCCTTATCTTACACTTCTCTTTAAAATCTCTCCTGATTCTCCACTGTGTAAGGAAGAGTCAAAGCTGCTTATTAGCATGTTCTTCCAAGCCATTCCCTGTCAAGCTGCTGTTTTCCTTTCCAGCCTTATTTTACTACTTCCTGTTTTATACTTTAAACTCAAGGAGTAAAGAACTGCTGTGGTCCTCTGAATGCACTGCTCCTGAGTTTTAGCAGGTGTTCTTCCCATGGCGAATGCACTAGGAATGCTTTGGCTATGTTTTCAGAAAAGTCACTGAGGATGGCTTAAGCAGCATCAACATAAGGCATTTTATATTCTCACATAACAGACCTCATCTCACATGCTAGTAAAGTAATGCTCAAAATTCTCCAAGCCAGGCTTCAGCAATACGTGAACCGTGAACTCCCTGATGTTCAAGCTGGTTTTAGAAAAGGCAGAGGAACCAGAGATCAAATTGCCAACATCTGTTGGATCATCGAAAAAGCAAGAGAGTTCCAGAAAAACATCTATTTCTGCTTTATTGACTATGCCAAAGCCTTTAACTGTGTGGATCACAATAAACTGTGGAAAATTCTGAAAGAGATGGGAATACCAGACACTTAACCTGCCTCTTGAGAAATCTGTATGCAGGTCAGAAAGCAACAGTTAGAACTGGACAGGGAAAAACAGACTGGTTCCAAATAGGAAAAGGAGTATGTCAAGGCTGTATATTGTCACCCTGCTTATTTAACTTATATGCAGAGAACATCATGAGAAACGCTGGGTTGGAAGAAACACAAGCTGGAATCAAGATTGCCAGGAGAAATATCAGTAACCTCACATATGCAGATGACACCATCCTTATGGCAGAAGATGAAGAGGAGCTAAAAGCCTCTTGATGAAAGTGAAAGAGGAGAGTGAAAAAGTTGGCTTAAAGCTCAACATTCAGAAAATGAAGATCACGGCATTTGGTCCCACCACTTCATGGGAAATAGATGGGGAAACAGTGGAAACAGTTTATTTTTGGGGGTTCCAAAATCACTGCAGATGGTGACTGCAGCCATGAAATTAGAAGACACTTGCTCCTTGGAAGAAAAGTTATGACCAACCTAAATAGTATATTCAAAAGCAGAGACATTACTTTGCCAACTAAGGTCTGTCTAGTTAAGGCTATGGTTTTTTCCAGTGGTCATGTATGGATGTGAAAGTTGGACTGTGAAGAACGCTGAGCATGGAAGAATTGATGCTTTTGAACTGTGGTGTTGGAGAAGACTCTTGAGAGTCCCTTGGACTGCAAGGAGATCCAACCAGTCCATTCTGAAGGAGATCAGCCCTGGGATTTCTTTGGAAGGACTGATGCTAAAGCTGAAACTCCAGTACTTTGGCCACCTCATGTGAAGAGTTGACTCATTGGAAAAGACTCTGATGCTGAGAGGGATTGGGGGCAGGAGGAGAAGGGGATGACCGAGGATGAGATGGCTGGATGGCATCACAGACTCGATGGACGTGAGTCTGAGTGAACTCCGGGAGTTGGTGATGGACAGGGAGGCATTGCGTGCTGCGATTCATGGGGTGGCAAAGAGTCGGACACAACTGAGCGACTGAACTGAACTGAACTGAACAGACCTGGAGGTAGGTGTTTTCAGCTTTAATTTGGAGACTCAGAGGAGTTTCTGAACAAGGAGACTGGACTGACATTTCTATAATTTCCTGACTTTCTCCTCATGATCACAGGATGGCTGTGGCATTTCAGGCATTAAATCAACATGCCAGCATTATAAGCAGGAAAAAATGGTCGGGAAACTTGGCTTTCTCCTCATGATTCTATTCTATTTTATGTTGGGGGAAAAAGCCAAGATTATAGGTAAAATTTACTGTTTCTCCAGGAGCAGCTTGAAAAGGATGTAGCAAAAGTAAATGGATTCACGTCCATCAGAATTTATCTTTTGAGACTAGATACATTGCTATGCCCCCAAAACAAGGCCATGTTAGCTTAAAACTGTGGAGACTGGCCTCTGTCTAGGCAGCTAACAATGTCTACTACAGTTAGCATACAGTGCCATTTCTTCTTGTTTGCTCTAATTTTTTTTTAACATAAATACTCAACTTATAGCCCATTCATTTCTTCTGAGAATCTTTTTTTTTCCTTAATTTTTATTGGAGTATAGTTAATTTACAGTGTTGTGTTAGTTTCAGAAAACATAGCAAAGTGAATCAGCTATGCGTATACATATATGCACTTTTTTTTTCAGATTCTTTTCCCATTTAGGCCACTATGCAGTATTGAGTAGTATTCCCTATGCTATACAACAGGTTCTTATTAGTTACTTATTTTACATATAGCTATGTCTGATTCTGCCTTCCGGGTTGGCAGGCTTGCCTATATGCATTATTTTATCATAGAATTTATGCTGCTGCTGCTGCTGCTAAGTCGCTTCAGTCGTGTCTGACTCTGTGCGACCCCATAGACGGCAGCCCACCAGGCTCCCCGTCCCTGGGATTCTCCAGGCAAGAACACTGGAGTGGGTTGCCATTTCCTTCTCCAATGCTTGAAAGTGAAAAGTGAAAGTGAATAGGAGGAAAGAAGCAGACAATCTCTTCATTTGGTGGTGAGTTCCTTGATAAAAAATTATGCCTTTTTTTCCCTCTGTGTCCCCCAGTGCTTGTACAGGGTAGATGATCTAAAGTGCTTGCCAGGTTTGATGACTGACAATGAAAGAGGAAGCTAAGCCAAGCCTTTTTTCTGAAACCTTTTCCAGAGGAGAAACCTTTTCTGGAGGAGAAACCTTTTGGGGAAATCAAAGCAAGTCTACAATCCTCTATTCAAGTTTTCATGTTCTATTCTACTAAGCTCATCATTTTTACTCAATCTTTTCCTACAGAGCACCCTTTCCTCTGAACTTTTAGATAGCTCAGAATTAGTGCAACAAAGTTTGTTAATTTTATGCTGGCTAATATTATTTACAGTAAGTACATGCCTTTTTTCTATTTTTTCATGTAACACACATTTTAATTAAAGTATAGTTGATTTACAGTGCTATGGTTTCAAGTATACTACATAATTATTTGATATTTTTATCATATCTTTTTCTTATTTTCCCTTCTACATTTTTTTAAGGGAATTTAAAATAGCATCTAACACAACCCATAGTATTCAGTCAGTAAGAGCCTGGCATATTCTTGAAGGAGTCATCTCCTTGGACATTAGTTATGTATTTCAAAGCTCTAGAACTGGGCATGTAGGTGGGATTAGTACTTGCTTTGTTTCCATTAGCCACTGAAGTTCATTGATTGATAGAGATGGTAAGGTTTTGCTAAATGATGGATGGAATCAATATCTCATTTATATTATTTTCAGGTCTGTTTACCTAAAACAAATAGACCCAGATATTTCTCTGCCAAGATGGATTTAATCAAGATCAGCAGAGAATGGCAATTTGGTGTTTCAACCATGAAGAGCCACATGCAAGTCTCCACACAGCAAGGGAAAGGGAGCACTTTTATGGAGGGGAAAAGGAAGTTGGGGGTTGGGAGGGGAAGACCTATAGTAAACAAGACTCTGTGGCTTTTCATTGGCTGAATCCTGGCCAAGAAACGAGTCTTCCTCCAGCTGGACTCTGGGTATGAGAGCTCCCCTTTCTGGTCTCCCAGTTTTACTTAATTGAGGTTTCTTATTTATTAATTTTTTACATTTCCCAATTTAGATCAAGATCTTTCTCTGAAAGCATCACTGATCAAGAATCAGGTTTTCTAGTTTCAGCAGCCACTTGTTCTTCAATGACAGGAGGGCAAGTGTATAGACTGGAAACCAACTGAGGCCCCATGCAAGTAACAAGAAGGGGCAACTATCTAGCATTTTCATCTAAAATCCATATGTTATCGAGATCATCTAAAGCCTTATGTCATCACCAAAAATTGACAAATTTCCAGGGACTTCCCTCATGATCCTTAGGACTCTGCCCTTCCACTGTCGTGGGCAATGAGTTTGATCTCTGGTAGGAGAACTAAGATCCCACATACAGCACAGCACAGCCAAACAAAACAAAAAAGCAAAAACATAAAAGAGAGTTCCTTAGATTGCAAGGAGATCCAACCGGTCAATCCTAAAGGAAATCAGTCCTGAATATTCATTGGAAGGACTGATACTGAAGCTGAAACTCCAATACTTTGGCCATCTGATGTGAAGAACTGACTCATTGGAAAAGACCCTATTCTGGGAAAGACTGAAGGCAGGAGGAGAAGGGGATGACAGAGGATAAGATGGTTGGATGGCCTACTCGATGGACATGAGTTTCAGTAAGCTCCAGGAGTTGGTGATGGGCAGGGAAGACTGGTGTGCAGCATTCCATGGGGTCGCAGAGAGTCAGACACAACTGAGTGATTGAATTGACTGAAAAAAGTTAGCAAACTTCCAATAGGTCTAGTCTGAATATCTTGGGAAAGCTGTCTCATCAGATATCATCTGCTTCAGTTCTGGGAAATTTTTACTTTCAGGTCACTAGATGATATGCAGGTCTAGTCAGGGTTTGGTACTTTCTTTATATGTGTCATGCAAATTCAAGAGTCTCTTCCTTGGGGTTTGGTGCACAAGGGCCTTCCTGTGAGGCTGAAGGAGCTTTTTTCTGGAAGGGTCTTTTTCAATAGATGAAATCTCCAGGTTGGAGAATGTGAACCATAAAATCCTTGTGTCCTAAGAAGACACTGTGAAAAGATTACTCTACCAAAATATGATTAATAGAAGCAATTTGTGTGTGTTAGCTGCTCAGTCGCATCTGACTCTTCGTGACCCTATGGACTCTAGCCTGCCAGGCTCCTCTGTCCATGGGATTCTCCAGGCAAGAATATTGGAGTGGGTTGACAGTTCTCTCTCCAGGGGATAGTCCCAACCCAGGGATTGAGATGTCTCTTTCTCAGGTGGCAGGAGGAAACAAACTACCAGTGTCACTCTTTTTCCCTTCTCTATACAAAATTAAAAGGTTTCTCTTAAAATTTTGTGTTGCCATCATGACACCTGGTTCCACCTGAACTTTTATCAAACCTTGAGCTAACCAATGAGTTTTTCTTATGGAAATGTTTTTCTTAAGCTACGTTGAAGAACTATGTATTTACCCTAGACTCTGTCTTTTCTCCAGGTCAGTTCTGCTTAAGACTCAGAACCAACAGCGGCTCAACAAACCAGTATGTTTTACCTATACACTGTTCTCCTAATCTATGTTAATGAAACTATATATTTACTTGGAAATCTGCCTTTCTTCAAGATTCGTGTCAATCATTTTATGGCCCAGGACAGCTCACCTTGTGCCAATGTTGTCTCAAAATGCATGTTGTGGGTGAGGGCCTGGTACCAGTCTTTGAGTTTTGAGAATTCCCTTTCTCTAATTAGCAGCCTGCTGCTGCTGCTGCTGCTGCTGCTAAGTCACTTCAGTCGTGTCTGATTCTGTGTGACCCCATAGACGGCAGCCCACCAGGCTCCCCCGTCCCTGGGATTCTCCAGGCAAGAACACTGTAGTGGGTTGCCATTTCCTTCTCCAATGCATGAGAGTGAAAAGTGAAAAGGAAGTCATTCAGTCGTGTCCGACTCTTAGCAACCCCATGGAGTGCAGCCCACCAGGCTCCTCCGTCCCTGGGATTTTCCAGGCAAGAGTACTGGAGTGGGCTGCCATTGCTTTCTCCTGCTACTAGCTATGTAACATCTGGCTAAAGACTTGCAGGGGGGCACTCTTTCTGCCCACTTCTGAAGTCTATGTCAGAAGCTTTCTCTATCTCTTTTATGCTTTAATAAAACTTTATTACACAAAAGCTCTGAGTGATCAAGCCTTGTCACTGGCCCTGGATTGAATTCCTTTCTCCTGGAGGCCAAGAATCCTGGCATCTTTTATGGTTCCACAACAACCTTTCAGGGTTGAACTCAGGTCTCCTACATTGGAGTCATATTCTTTGCTATCTGAGCCATCAGGAATGCCCAGAAGCAATTAAGTCTTTACAATATTGGAATATCTCTTCTTTTATTGGCTGTGGTCAAAAGAAGCAGAAGCCAAATTCATTAAGTGTTCTTTGACTAGAGTAAGAGTTTATGGGTTCCAAAAGTATGCATCTGAGATTTAGAAGGACAAATGACAACGTTTTTGGTCAAAGTACTTACAAGGTTTTCACTAGTTTTGCTACTTGACTCTTAATAATGCCACTAGTGTGTTCAAGTAAGTCAAAGGATTGAGGGCAGAAAGTACAATAAAATATATAAAACCAGCCAAAGAGTACAGACTTATCAAAGCACCCAGCCAGTAAAATAGGTTCCTTGATCACTATGAAGTTCAAATGGGATAAGGTAAGGATAATCTTTTCTGGAAGGATGTTAGCCACAGAAGAGGCAGTGGCCCATCTGTAAGGGAAGGCCACAGTCCTGTGTGAAAATATACAGACAATGACTAAAACATACTTATATCCATGAGATGCAAAAGTTATATGAAAGCCATTTGCCAGACCTTGAATTGTCCATTAGGTAGTTAATAATGTCTGGGAGCAGTATGACTAGGTTTCCATAGGTTGTGTTTTGGACAGGTGGGACAAGCGAGGTGTGTATTTTTTTGTGACTTAGTTAATATTTTACCACAAATATTGACTCATGAATGCTGTCATCTTGTCAGTAGATCAACAGTTTAATGCAGTGGTGAGGAGTGGGAATTTTAGAGTCTCTGGTAGGATGGCTTGTCATTTGGTCTAAACCAGAGCTTTCTCTTTTTAGCAAACCAACAATTGTTGAATTCCCAATCTTGTTTTCCCTTTTCTGAGGTCAATTGTTGGGCTCCTCTAACAAGTTTTCTGAAGTTATCATTTAGGGAAATAAAACTGTGGACCATAACAAAGTTTTAGCTACTGCTGGTTGCTTTAAGACTGGTTTTTGTGTATGTATGTGTGTGTATGTAAATATCACAAGGTGATTTCCTTAGCTTTCAGAGAGTAAGATTTAGAATGTTCACAAAATCTCAATAATGGCTAAGGCAGCAGGCGAAAATTCCTAAACAATGAAGCCATTTAAATTTTTGTTGTGGCTGGAAGTATGGAAGCCAGGTCTTCTACAATGTTCCAAAATCACCAGCTTCTCCAAAAGCACACCTGCTATCAGTATAAATGTTGCCAGTTTTGCCACTGGCTAAAGTACAAGCCCACTAATAGTGTATAATTCAGCCTGTTGGGCTAAAGTAGCCATATGTAAAGATGCTGCCTTAACATCAAAAGAAGTTGAAGTAGCTTATCCAGCACAGCACTTTTTATATAAGAACCACGAGAGTGAACCATGAGAGGTCAGTATTACTCAGAGGATTTGCCTGCAGTTCAGCAGGGCCAGTCAGGAAGTGATCTCTCCATGTTAAGCTGTCAAAAGGGACTTCTTCAGTGATGGAGAGGTGAAGAACAGCAGGGTTGAGCTTAATACAATGTGGGAGAGTTATGTGAGGAACAATTAACAAAAACACTTCATAGTGGGTGAAGTGGCTGAATGAGAAATGTTGAGAGTGATGAAAATTCAGGAAAGCTTCTAATACATAAAGTACAAACACAGTTAAAGGGGATTCCATGACGATTTTCTCAGTGGTCTTAACTGAAAGAGCAGAGACCTAATGAAAGAGCAGCTCTGCCCATCAACAGAAAATTGGATTAAAGATTTACTGAGCATCAGAACAAGACCCACCTTCCCCCTCAATCAGTCTCTCCCATCAGAAAGCATCCATAAGCCTCTTATCCTTCTCTATCAGAGGGCAGACAGACTGAAAACCACAATCACAGAAAACTAACCAATCTGATCACATGGACCACAGCCTTGTCTAACTCAGTGAAACTATGAACCGTGCCATATAGGGCCTCCCAAGATGGATGGGTCATGGTGAAGAGTTCTGACAAAATGTAGTCCACTGGAGAAGGAAATGGCAAACCACTTCAGTATTCTTGCCTTGAGAATCTCATAAACAAATGAAAAGGCAAAATGATAGGAGGACACTGAAAGATGGACTCCCCAGGTCAGTACGTGCCTAATATGCTAGTGGAGATCAGTGGAGAAATAACTCCAGAAAGAATGAAGAGACAGAGCCAAAGCAAAAACAACACTGAGCTGTGGATATGACTGGTGATGGAAGTAAAGTCCGATGCTGTAATGCACAATATTGCATAGGAACCTGGAATGTTAGGTCCATGAATCAAGGCAAACTGGAAGTGGTCAAACAGGAGATGGCAAGAGTAAGTGTTGACATTTTAGGAATCAGTGAACTAAAATGGACTGGAATGGGTGAATATACTCAGATGAGCATTATATCTACTACTGTGGGCAAGAATCCCTTAGAAGAAATGAAGTAGCCATCATAGTCAACAAAAAGTGTGAAATGCAGTACTTAATGCAATCTCAAAAATGACAGAGTTTCCAAGGCAAACCATTCAATATCATCACAGTAATCCATGTCTATGCCCTGACCAGTAAGCTGAAGAAGCTGAAGCTGAACGGTTCTATGAAGACCTACAAGACCTTCTAGAAATAACACCCCCAAAAGATGTTCTTTTCATTATAGGGGACTGGAATGCAAAAGTAGGAAGTCAAGAAATACCTGGAGTAACAGGAAATTTGGCTTTGGCATACAGAATGAAGCAGGGCAAAGGCTAATAAGAGTTTTGCCAAGAGAATGCACTGGTCATAGCAAACATCCTCTTACAACAACACAAGAGAAAACTCTACACATGGACATCACCAGATGGTCAATACCGAAATCAGATTGATTATATTCTTTGCAGACAAAGATGGGGAAGCTCTATACTGTCAACAAAAACAAGACAAGAAGCTGACTATGTCACAGATCGTGAACTCCTTATTGCCAAATTCAGACTTAAATTGAAAAAAGTAGGGAAAACCACTAGACCATTCAGGTATGACCTAAATCAAATCCCTTAGGATTATACAGTGGAAGTGAGAAATAGATTCAAGGAATTAGATCTGATAGACAGAATGCCTGATGAACTATGGACAGAGGTTCATGACATTGTACAGGAAGCAGTGATCAAGACCATCCCCAAGAAAAAGAAATCCAAAAAGGCAAAATGGTTGTCTGAAGAGGCCTTACAAATAGCTATGAAAAGAAGAGAAGCGAAAGGCAAAGGAGAAAAGGAAAAATATACCCATTTGAATGCAGAGTTCCAAAGAACACCAAGGAGAGATAAGAAAGCCTTTCTCAATGGTCAGTGCAATGAAATAGAAGAAAACAATAGAAAGGGAAAGACTAGAGACCTCTTCATGAAAATTAGATGCCAAGGGAATATTTCATGCAAAGATGGCACAATAAAGGACAGAAATAGTTTGGACCTAACAGAAGCAGAAGATACTAAGAAGAGGTGGTAAGAATACATGGAAGAACTATCCAAAAAGATCTTCACAACCCAGATAATCACAATGATATGATCACTCACCTAGAGCCAGACATTCTGGAATGTGAAGTCAAGTGGGTCTTAGGAAGCATCACTACAAACAAACCTAGTGGAGATGATGGAATTCCAGTGGAGCTATTTCAAATCCTGAAAGATGATGCTATGAAAGTGCTGCACTCAATATGCCAGCAAATTTAGAAAACTCAGCAGTGGCCACAGGACTGGAAAAGGTCAGTTTTCATTCCAATCCCAAAGAAAGGCAATGCCAAAGAATGTTCAAATTACTGCACAGTTGCACTCATCTCACATGCCAGCAAAGTAATGCTCAAAATTCTCCAACCCAGGCTTCAACAGTACATGAACCGTGAACTTCCAGATGTTCAAGCTGGATTTAGAAAAGGCTGAGGAACCAGAGATCAAATTGCCTCCATCTGTTGAATCATCAAAAAAGCAAGAGAGTTCCAGAAAAACATCTGCTTCTACTTTATTGACTATGCCAAAGCCTTTGACAGTGTGGGTCACAACAAACTCTGGAAAATTATTCAAAAGTTGGGAATACCAGACCACCTGACCTGCCTCCTGAGAAATCTATATGCAGGTCAAGAAGCAACAGTTAGAAGTGGATATGGAACAACAGACTGGTTCCAAATCAAGAAAGGAGTACATCAAGAATGTATATTGTCACCCTGCTTATTTAACTTATATGCAGAGTACATCATGAGAAATGTTGGACTGGATGAAACACAAGCTGGAATCAAGATTTCCAGGAGAAATATCAATATGTGGATAACACCACCCTTATGGCAGAAAGCAAAGAAGAGCTAAAGAGCCTCTTGATGAAAATGAAAAAGAAGAGTGAAAAATTTGGCTTAAAACTCAACATTCAGAAAACTAAGATCATGGCATCTGGTCCCAGCACTTCATGGCAAATAGATGGGGAAACAACGGAAACAGTGGCAGACTTTATTTTTGGGGGCTCCAAAATCACTGCAGATGGTGACTGCAGCCATGAAATTAAAAGAACGTGCTTGCTCCTTGGGAGAAAAGTTATGACCAACCTAGACAGCATATTAAAAAACAGAGACATTACTTTGCCAACAAAGGTCTGGTTTTTCCAGTAGTGATGTATGGATGTTAGAGTTGTACTATAAAGAAGGCTGAGTGCTGAAGAATTGATGCTTTTGAATAACAGTGTTGGAGAAGACTCTTGAGAGTCCCTTGGACTGTAAGGAGATCCAACCAGCCCATCCTAAAGGAAATCAGTCCTGAATATTCATTGGAAGGACTGACGCTGAAGCTGAAACTCCAGTACTTTGGCCACCTATGTGAAGAACTGACTCATCTGAAAAGACCCTGATGCTGAGAAGGATTGAAAGTGGGAGGAGAAGGTGATGACAGAGAATGAGATGGTTGGCGCCATCACTGACTCAATCAATGTGAGTTTGTGTAAACTCCAGGAGCTGGTGATGGACAGGGAAGCCTGGAGTGTTGCAGTTCATGAGGTTGCAAAGAGTCAGACAAGACTGAGTGACTGAACTGCGCTGAATCACTCTAAGGCAGGGCTGTT
This sequence comes from Nanger dama, assembly GCA_917880005.1. Taxonomy (NCBI): domain Eukaryota; kingdom Metazoa; phylum Chordata; class Mammalia; order Artiodactyla; family Bovidae; genus Nanger; species Nanger dama. The sequence continues at coordinate 17,453,919 of CAKJTW010000025.1, read as the reverse complement.
GTCCCTGGGTCCCAGGATCCAGCTGCTGGCTAGCATACCCTATGGGTCAGTAGTTTTGGGGTGAGTACCCCAAGGGCATCTCCTTCCTTTTCAAAAAAGGTAAAAGGGAATCTGATCATTGGAATGCCCCAGGGGAGGTGAGTTCATCAAGCTCTCTTTTAAGGCCTTAGGAGCTATGTCCTCTGGTTTTTCCTCTTAAATTGGACTGGGGTTTTTATTTATTTATTTATTTATTTATTTTTATTTATTTATTCTTGAATAAAACACAAAGAGATTTGGCCATAAGAGAGAAATTTGGAATTTAATTTCAACATAACCAAGTATTGCAAGAAAATGTCACAGATGTTGTTTAGTTTTGGGTTTGGGGAAACTCTGTACAATATAAAGTCTATCTGGATCTAGGTATAGTCCCTGTTCTGGTATCAGATGCCCTAAATATCAACCTGGGTTTGGACAAACTGCAATATTCCTTTGAAACTTTGGTGGTTTTCTGTCCCTTTGAAGCTAATACTTTAGCAAGTGTATGCTGTCTTTCTCTGAGGAGGCTTGAGAAGAAGAGCAAAGAAGCAAATCATCCACACATTCTGTCATCCAGACCAAGCTTCAGGAATTGAGAAATAAAGACTCTTAGTGGAAACTGAGGCATTAGTGTCCAGGTGAATTCTTTTTCTTTCCAAATAAAGGCAACATTTAAGGGCTGGCTTCATCAACTGGAGTGCTAGAGAATGCACTGCATAAATCAATTATGGTAAAGAGTTTACTTCTAGTGACAGTGGATATTAGTAACATATAAGAGTTAGGAACAGCAAGGCATCGAGGGATGTGTTGTTTATTACCTGGAGATTCTGGGTGAACATCCATCCTGGGTCGTAGGTTTTCTCATGGGTCAAGTAGAAATATTAGAAAGATTAATACAAGGGATAATGAGGTCTTGAGACCTGTAGTCTTCCATTAAGGGCTTCTTTACTTAAAAGGTACTGATTAATTGCAGAAAGAGGTTTTGAGAGACCTATCTGAGTCATGATGGGAGGTGCGCTGTAAATTTTGCCAGGGTCAGTTACAGATTTTTGTCCACGGGAAAGTGGTAGCTAATTCAATAGAACAAATAATCAGTGTTTTGAGAATCAGCTCTAGGACTCAGAGCTGAAACAATGAAAAAGATGTCAAAGGGTCATTTAATTTATGTGATTGGTTACTTTGATGACTACTGTCAAATGCTAGAATTATTTTCCCTTTTCAGGATAAAGAAATTCTGGCATGATGCTTATCTAAGAAGTCTCGACCTAATAAATGGATAAGGGCAGAGGAGCTAAGGAGAAAAGAGTGTGTATCTCTCAAAGGGCCTAAACAAAAGGGAATAGGTTCAGAGATAGGAAGCTCTTTGGGATTCACCAGAGATACCATATTTGAATTGTTTTAGTACTCTGAGGCAGGGGATACTTTACAGTAGCAGTGCTGAGCACCGAGACTGTGGTTCTGGTGTTACTTAGAACAGGAAGAGACCCATCCCCAATCTGAGGAAATGTTTCTCGCATTCTATTAAGAGGGAAGGTGGGAAAGAGCCCCTGTAGTCCCCCCCAAACCCTTTTATTGAGAACTGGGAGAACATTCGAAAGACTGGCTAGAGGGCAGAAGGTGTTTAAAACTAGGAGGGTTTTGGTTTTCATTTAGGGACTGTCATTTGCTGGAATTTAAGAGTTTAGGTGGTCTTTCCTTTTGGTGACTCATTTAGAGTGAGAGAGAGTTTGCCAGATTAACTAAACTCTGGAGTGGAAAATTCTAGTTTCCCATTCCATCTTGGTTCTTTTTACTAGAAAGGAAATGTTCTGGTTTAGTCCATTAATAAACATAAAGTTAAAAGCTATCTGGGTGGAATCAACCTTTAAAAGGTCTGAATTTTCTTTTAAAATAATCTGAAGTTGACTGTAATAGTCATGAGCAGATTCATCAGGTTTTCATGTAAAAAGTCTGAATTTTGTTCCAATCAACAGGCTTTGAAAAAGTCCCCTAGCCCCAACTTGATCATATAAGTTAGTAGGTTGGTCTCTGTGTTGTAATCTTAGGTGTTGACGGAAATAATCAATAAACTATTTGTAATAGGAATAGAAGAGAGTTCTCTTTGAGCCAAACTGAGGACTATAACCCAGGAGACAATCTCTCAGATTATTCTGAGAAACAGCTTGGTTGAAAAATGGGTTTTAGCATAGCTATATACTTTATCCCTTTATCCGGGGAAGGCAATGGCACCCCCACCCCAGTACTCTCGCCTGGAAAACCCAATGGACAGAGGAGCCTGGTGGGCTGCAGTCCATGGGGTCGCTAAGAGTTGGACACGACTGAGTGACTTCACTTTCACTTTTCACTTTCATGCATTGGAGAAGGAAATGGCAACCCCCTCCAGTATTCTTGCCTGGAGAATCCCAGTGGGCTGCCATCTATGGGGTCGCACAGAGTCGGACACGACTGAAGCACCTTAGCAGCAGCATATACTTTATCAGAACAAAGAACATACACCAAACATGACAGGGGTATATTTCTTCGTTTCCAAAATAGATAGATTTAGTAAATATAGAGTGAGACAGTAAGACCTGGTGTCTGGGAAGGGAAACATCTTCCAGGGAGTGTTAATATGGATGTCCTAAGAAGGGAGTTTTTCCCCTTACCTTCAAAACACACATTCTTTATCTTGATGGTTAAAGCAGATGTGCTGTGTGTGTATAACAAGCTATTTCAATTCACACAAAGTCCAGGCTGCTGTGTATAAGCCAAAATTACTTCCACATGCCTCAGTGTTTGAAAATTGTCTCCATCAGAGGGAAATTTCAGGATTTTCCCATTTGGGGGTTTTCATCTAATCCTGGGCTTGTCCTTTACTGACAAGCATATGAAACTAGCAGGTGTAAGTTATAAAAATAAGATTGATAAGAAAAACGATGTTAAATTTTTCACAAAATTTGTGAGGATCTTTGGTTATTTTGGGAAAATCTTTGACTATGGCTCACAGTTCAGCTTTAGTTCAGGAAATATAAATGAAGGCTCTGCATCCTCAGAAGGCTTAGTTTTAAAGAGACTAGCTTTAATAAAATACTCCCTTCTTACAACATCCATATTAACCCTCCCTGGAAGATGTTTCCCTTCCCAGACACCAGGTCCTTGAACAGCAAGGAGATCAAACCATTTAATCCTAAAGGAAATTAGTACTGAATATTCATTGGATGGACCGATGCTGAAGCTGAAACTCCAATACTTTGGCCACTGGGTGTGAAGAACTGTCTTATTGGAAAAGACACTGATGCTGGGAAAGATTGAAGGCAGGAGGAGAAGGGGATGACAGAGGATGAGATGGTTGGATGGCTTCACCAACTTGATGGACATGAGTTTGAGCAAGCTCCGGGAGTTGGTGATGGACAGGAAGGCCTGGCATGCAGCAGTCCAAACACAACTGAGCGACTGAACTGAACTGAGCTTTGATAAGTTTAGAGGGGAAAAGGTGGAGAGGGATTCAGGCAAAAAGAAAATTAAGTGAGAGAATTAGTATAGAAAAATTGAGGGTATAGAGGCAATGTGGGTGGCATCGAAGGAAAGAAGGAAGGTGGTGCCTAGGGCAGAGCCTGGGCATGAGGAGGTGAGGGAAGGAGACAAGATGGCATCAGAGGCAGCTTCTGTGCATGCCACATTGCTTTAGTCAAGCCTGATTCTTTGTGACCCTATGGGCTATAGCCCGCCATGCTCCCTCTGTCCATGGGATTCTCCAGGCAAGAATACTGGAGAGGGTTGCTGTACCCTCCTCCAGGGGATCTACCAACTCAGAGATCGAACCTGTGTGTTTACATCTCCTGAACTGGCAAGCGGGTTCTTTACCACTAGCGCCACCTGGGAAACCCCATCAGAGTCAGAGCTCAGACAAAGAAGCCAATGAAGAACCTGAGGTTACAGGCATCATTTTATCTTTTTAAAATAGTTCATTGCCTTGGTTAATCTTAAAGTCTTATTTTGAAGAAAGGCAGTTTTAGACTTCTGATAATGCTGGGAAGTCTCTGTGGATGAAAAATTAATCAACAGTTGATCTTCAGGAGAAATAGAAAATTTTACTGAAGCCAACCTGAGGATTATAACCCAAGAGACAGTCTTTCTGAGGACTGTTCTTCTTGTTTAGAAGTCAAAGGCCCAGTTACATACATTCTTGAAACAAAGGATTATACATCAAAATGGCACATTGGTGTTTTATGTAAAATTCATCAGAGATACACAGTCCCGACAAACACTATACAAAGCCAGCGATGGGTCACCATGATCTCTTCCAGGATTAGGAAAGGAATGTTATCTTTTAAGGAGTAACATTACTGGTATATGAAGAAGGGAAAAGGTTAATTTTTACAGTCAAATGGGCATTCCTGCCTTGAGGCGGTCTGGTTAATGGATAATACAGATGCAAACTACACAGAGGGAGGGCCCAGCTCTGACAAGGAGTATGTTATGCTTTAATTTTCTTGTCTGGACACAATATCTAACATTTATGCCATCATCCCAAAATACCAATCAAAATAGGCATTTCATTCAGTTCTGAAGATTTTTGCGCTATTGTATTCCAGTTTGGTTTTAAGAAAATTAAATTTAGGAATTTCAAAAGTTACCCATAATGGCCACTGATATTCTGAATTGCCTTTGGTTAGGTCAGTCCATTAGCATGAGGAAAAATAAACGTAAAATTGACTAGAATCTCAATGTGTGTGTGGCAGGGTTGGGGGGGTGGTGGTGGTGTGCCCTCAAGATATATAAATAACTAGGATATCATTTCTCAGAGACTTTTTCTCTAGAATAATTTTCCAACAGCTTAAACAATTTATATCTTAAACAGCTCAGTTTTAACAGCTTGCAACTCAAACTGTCTGCAGGCCTAATATCCACCAGTCCTGAGGGAACAGCTTGGTCCTAGAGGACCCAGGCCAAAGGCTCCCCAGTTAGTTCCTATGAAATCGCTCCCATTCCAAAAAGTACAGGCTGATGGCTCCGTTTCAGTGAACTGACTCAGTTTCAGTGAAACAACCCCTGTACCTGAAGTAACTGGGCTGACAGCTTCTCAGCCACTTTCAGTTGAAGCAGTCTGATCTCAGAATAAGACTGAATTGCCAAAAGAGTACTTGCATACAGAACAAGGCTTTAACCAGAAAGAGTGAAACCTAAAAACAGATCCCTGATACAACCTGAAGAGCTTTTAGTACAAAGAGGGGACAGCGGAAAAGAGAAAGAAAACAACCTGAAAGTTGAGAATTATGTTTTATTTGGTGGACAAACTGAGGACCTTTAAGCCAAGGGGGCAGCTTCTCAGATAATTCAGAGGGACTGCTCTCTAAAGGTAAGGGAGAAGCCAGGATATGTAAGAGTTTTTCAACAAAAACCAGGTTTTTGCAAGCCAGGTTTTACTGATCAAAAGATTACTATTTATTAAAGAAAACCAGTCATCTCAAATTAATGAATTTGTACTTTTCTACATATAGGAAGATACAAGAATCTGGGTTCACTGAAATCTTTCCTTTGATATACACATCCGCTATCTAGGACCAGCATCCTGTTTGTTTCCATCCTGAGTTCCCTCAGCGTTCTCTGTAGGATGGAGGAGGGGCTGTAGTGGCTAATGGCTTAATGGCCATCACATCCTTTTTCTACTGATGTGGCAGGCAGCATTTTTAGTCCACAGACTACAAAGGCTTGAATCAGGAGAAAGATGTACAGGGTCAGTGAGAAAAGGAATGAGCAATAAAGGGCTCAACTGTGGATATCTCACCTCTCTGCTCATTAGCCCGAGAGTCTTTGGGGGTTTCCTCTGGTCCTTGTGGTGGTGAATTAGTCACTAAGTCGTGTCCCTATGGACTGCAGCCTGCCAGGCTCCTCTGTCCATGGGATTTCCTACATTGCCATTTCCTTCTCCAGGGGATCTTTCTGACCCAGAGATGGAACCTCGGTCTCTTGCATTGCAGGCAGATTCTTTACCACTGAGCCACCAGGGAAGCTCTCTGGTCATTGTATGGGCCACCAAATGTTGACCTAAAACAAATAGGATGCCAGATGCTTTTCTAGCAAAGATGAGGTTATTCGGGATCAGCAGAAATTGCAAGCTGAGATCTAGAACCATGGTGAACCACATGCAAGTCCCCTGCACAGCAAGGGAAGAATTTCCTGGAGGGGAAAAGGAAGATGGGAGGGCTTACAGTGAGCAAAGAACCCAAGACTTTTCATTGACTGAGTCCTTGCTGGAAAGAAGAGGAGCCTTTCTACCTGTTGGGCTTTGCCATTGTTGCAGAAATGAGAGCTCCTCCCACTGGTCTCCAGGCTATATTAATATTTACTTGAGGTTTCTGTATTAATTTTTTTACAGGTCCTTGGGCCAAGCATTGGGGTAGTCTCCATATGAAAGGAGCAGAGATTGGCTTCTCCATGGCTGTGCACCTAAAAGAAGTCACAGCCACCACGCTTATTAATGAGCCCAGCTTTACTCTTGACATTCCACAGATATGTCATGATCAGATAAATCAGCCCTTGCCATTGTCTCCTCCTCTACTATCCATCAGTGCCTTAGGGTTAGTAAGGTTATAGCACATATTTGAGGAAACTAGAGCTGAAGCCAGTGAGACTTCTTTTCTCCCCATTGAAAAGGCCCAGGGACATTTTCTCTTCATTGTGGGAGAAGAAGATAAGAATGTCAGTAGGGAAGCATATGCAGAGCAAGCACAGAACATCTGAGGAGACATGGGAGGAACAACTGGACTCTGCTGTCTTACTTTGGAGTGGGCCACCTGATACACCTCACCCCAACCCCAGTGCTGTGCCTCCAGGATCTCTAATCTCCATGCACTGAGGAGGAGATTCCTTTTCCCACACATAGCAGACATGAACATTCTTGGAAGGAAATCCAGAAGTTTCTCAGGAAGCACCTTATTCCGATTGTGACTAGTCATCTCTGAGAAGAGCAAATATTCCTAGAAATAGAGAAGGAATAGGATGCTTTACCAGACCTTCACTTGATTTTCATGGAACAGTAGAACCAGGTGCTGACAAATGGATTTCTTAAAACCCAAATTAATATGCTTTTTAACACAGCATTGTAAATCAACTATACTTAAATAAAATAAATTTTAAAATATGCTTAGTTTTCTCAGATTTGAAAATATGCTCATGGGACTTCACTGGTGGTCCAGTGACTAAGACTCCATGCCCCCAATGCAAGGTGCCTGCATTCATTCCCTGGTGAGGGAAGTAGATCCCACATGCTGTAACTAAGAGTTGATGCTGCAAGTAGAAAGATCGTACATGCCACAGCAAAGACTGAAGATCCCACAAGCTGCAACTAAGTCCCAGAGCTGCAAATAAATAAATAAGTATTTTAAACAAGAAAGAAAAAAAATACGCTCATGATTACTTCATTGGTTTGGAAAACTAGACATGAGTAAAAATACATTAAGACAATATGGAACCAGTTACGGAGGTAATGTTGAAATCTACAATCAATAATTCAACAAAAGCTAGCTAAAGACAATATTTTTATGAGTCTAAACATGTACAGCATTTTTCAAGAAAAGCAATCTCAGGATTTCAGTTTAGGAAAGTAGTTTTAATGGTTATGATGGTATACATTATGTGCTTCCAGATTGGGGGCCAGCAGAGAAGGGGGCAACAGATGATGACATGATTGGATGGCATCACTGAATAAATGAACATGAGTTTAAGCAGACTCCAGGAGATAGTGAAGGACACGGAAGCCTGGCGTGCTGCAGTTCATGGGGTTGCAAAGAGTTGGACACGACTTAGCAACTGAACAACAATAAGACTCTTTCTAGCAAAGTTCAGTTCAGTTCAATTCAGTCGCTCAGTTGTGTCCGACTCTTTGCAACCACATGAATTGCAGCACGCCAGGCCTCCCTGTTCATTACCATCTCTTGGAGTTCACTCAGACTCATGTCCATCGAGTCCGTGATGCCATCCAGCCATCTCATCCTCGGTCGTCCCCTTCTCCTCCTGCCCCCAATCCCTCCCAGCATCAGAGTTTCTTCCAATGAGTCAACTCTTCACATGAGGTGGCCAAGTACTGGAGTTTCAGCTTTAGCATCATTCCTTCCAAAGAAATCCCAAGGTTGATCTCCTTCAGAATGGACTGGTTGGATCTCCTTGCAGTCCAAGGGACTCTCAAGAGTCTTCTCCAACACCACAGTTCAAAAGCATCAATTCTTCGGAACTCAGCCTTCTTCACAGTCCAACTCTCACATACATACATGACCACTGGAAAAACCATAGCCTTGACTAGACGGACCTTAGTCAGCAAAGTAATGTCTCTGCTTTTGAATATACTATCTAGGCTGGTCATAACTTTTCTTCCAAGGAGTAAGCGTCTTCTAATTTCATGGCTGCAGTCACCATCTGCAGTGATTTTGGAGCCCCCAAAATAAAGTCTGACACTGTTTCTACTGTTTCCCCATCTATTTCCCATGAAGTGATGGGACCAGATGTCATGATCTTCATTTTCTGAATGTTGAGCTTTAAGCCAACTTTTTCACTCTCCTCTTTCACTTTCATCAAGAGGCTTTTTAGCTCCTCTTCACTTTCTGCCATAAGGGTGGTGTCATCTACATATCTGAGGTTATTGATACTTCTCCCAGCAATCTTGATTCCAACTTGTGCTTCTTCCAGCCCAATGTTTCTCATGATGTACTCTGCATATAAGTTAAATAGGCAGGGTGACAATATACAGCCTTGACGTACTCCTTTTCCTATTTGGAACCAGTCTGTTGTTCCATGTCCAGTTCTAACTGTTGCTTTCTGACCTGCATACAGATTTCTCAAGAGGCAGGTCAGGTGGCCTGGTATTCCCATCTCTTTCAGAATTTTCCACAGTTTATTGTGATCCACATAGTCAAAGGCTTTGGCATAGTCAATAAAGCAGAAATCGATGTTTTTCTCTCTCTTGCTTTTTCCATGATCCGGTGGATGTTGCCAATTTGATCTCTGGTTCCTCCGCCTTTTCTAAAACCAGCTTGAACATCAGGGAGTTCATGGTTCACGTATTGCTGAAGCCTGGCTTGGAGAATTTTGAGCATTACTTTACTAGCATGTGAGATGAGTGCAACTGTGTGGTAGTTTGAGCATTCTTTGGCATTGCCTTTCTTTGGGATTGGAATGAAAACTGACCTTTTCCAGTCCTGTGGCCACTGCTGAGTTTTCCAAATTTGCTGGCATATTGAGTGCAGTACTTTCACAGCATCATCTTTCAGGATTTGAAACAGCTCCACTGGAATTCCATCACCTCCACTAGCTTTGTTCATAGTGATGCTTTCTAAGGCCCACTTGACTTCACATTCCAAGATGTCTGGCTCTAGATTAGTGATCACATCATTATGATTATCTGGGTCGTGAAGATCTTTTTGTACAGTTCTTCTGTGTATTCTTGCCACCTCTTCTTAATATCTTCTGCTTCTGTTAGGTCCATACCATTTCTGTCCTTTATTGAGCCCATCTTTGCATGAAATGTTCCCTTGGTATCTCTATTTTTCTTGAAGAGATCTCTAGTCTTTCCCATTCTGTTCTTTTCCTCTATTTATTTGCATTGATCGCTGAAGAAGGCTTTCTTATCTCTTCTTGCTATTCTTTGGAACTCTGCATTCAGATGCTTATATCTTATCTTTTCTCCTTTGCTTTTTGCCTCTCTTCTTTTCACAGCTATTTGTAAGGCCTCCTCAGACAGCCACTTTGGTTTTTTGCATTTCTTTTCCATGGGGATGGTCTTGATCCTTGTCTCTCGTACAGTGTCACGAACCTCATTCCATAGTTTATCAGGCACTCTATCTATCAGATCTAGGCCCTTATCTCTATTTCTCACTTCCACTGTATAATCATAAGGGATTTGATTTAGGTCATACCTGAATGGTCTAGTGGTTTTCCCTACTTTCTTCAGTTTAAGTCTGAATTTGGTAATAAGGACTTCATGATCTGAGCCACAGTCAGCTCCTGGTCTTGTTTTTGTTGACAGTATAGAGCTTCTCCATCTTTGGCTACATAGAATATAATCAATCTGATTTCAGTGTTGACCATCTGGTGATGTCCATGGGTAGAGTCTTCTCTTGTGTTGTTGGAAGAAGGTGTTTGCTATGACCATTGCATTTTCTTGGCAAAACTCTATTAGTCTTTGCCCTGCTTCATTCCGTATTCCAAGGCCAAATTTGCCTGTTACTCCAGGTGTTTCTTGACTTCCTACTTTAGCATTCCAGTCCCCTATAATGAAAAGGACATCTTTTTTGGGTGTTAGTTCTAAAAGGTCTTGTAGGTCTTCATAAAACTGTTCAACTTCGGCTTCTTCAGTGTTACTGGTTGGGGCATAGACTTGGATGACTGTGATATTGAATGGTTTGCCTTGGAAATGAACAGAGATCATTCTGTCGTTTTTGAGATTGCATCCAAGTACTGCATTTCCGGACTCTTTTGTTGACCATGATGGCTACTCCATTTCTTCTAAGGGATTCCTACCCGCAGTAGTAGATATAATGGTCATCTGAGTTAAATTCACCCATTCCAGTCCATTTTAGTTTGCTGATTCCTAGAATGTCGACGTTCACCCTTGCCATCTCTTGTTTGACCACTTCCAATTTGCCTTGATTCATGGACCTGACATTCCAGGTTGCTATGCAATATTGCTCTTTACAGCATCCAACCTTTCTTCTATCACCAGTCACATCCACAGCTGGGTATTGTTTTTGCTTTGGCTCCATCCCTTCATTCTTTTTGGAGTTATTTCTCCACTGATCTCCAGTAGCATATTGAACACCTAATGACCTGGGGAGTTCCTCTTTTGGTATCATATCATTTTGCCTTTTCATATGGTTCATGGGGTTCTCAAGGGAAGAATACTGAAGTAGCTTGCCATCCCCTTCTCCAGTGGACTACGTTCTGTCAGCCCTCTCCACCATGACCCGCCTGTCTTGGGTAGCCCCACAGGCATGGATTGCTTTCACTGAGTTAGACAAGGCTGTTGTCCTAGTGTGATTAGATTAAGTAGTTTTCTGTGAGTATGGTTTCAGTGTGTCTGCCCTCTGATGGCCACTTGAAACACCTACCATCTTACTTGTGTTTCTCTTACCTTGGGCATGGGGTATCTCTTCACGGCTGCTCCAGCAAAGCACAGCTGCTGCTCCTTACCTTGGATGAGGGGTTATCTCCTTACCTGAAAGGAAAGTACCATGTGGTAAAGAACAATATTGCATAGGAACCTGGAATGTTATGTTCATGAATCAATGCACATTGGACATAGTCAAGCAGATGGTATGATTAAACACTGATATCTTAGGAATCAGTGAACTAAAATGTATGAATTTAATTTAGAAGACCATTATATCTACTTCTGTGGGCAAGAATTCCTTAGAAGAAATGTTCAGTTCAGTTCAGTTTAGTCACTCAGTGTGTCTGACTCTGTAACCCCATGAACTGCAGCACACCAGGCTTCCTTGTCCATCACCAACTCCCAGGGGTTACTCAAACTCATGTCCATAGAGTTGGTGATGCCTTCCAACCATCTCATCCTCTGTTGTCTCCCTTTCTTCCTGCCTTAGATTATTCCCACTCTCAGCATCTAAAATGAATCAGTTCTTCACATCAGGTGGCCAAAATATTGGATTTTCAGCTTCAGCATCAGTCTTTCCAATGAATATTCCTTTAGAATTGATTGGTTGGAGCTCCTTGCTGTCCAGGGCCTCTCAAGAATCTTCTCCAACACTACAGTTCAAAAGCATCAATTCTGTGGTGCTCACCTTTCTTTATAGTCCAACTCACGTCCATACACGACTACTGGAAAACCAAAAACTTTGACTAGACAGACCTTTGTTGGGTAGCCCTCATAGTCAACAAGAGTCCATAAGGTGCTTGGGTGCAAAAACAACAGAATAATCTCAGTTTGTTTCCAGGCAAACCATTCATCATCATAGTAATATGCGTCTATGCCCCAACTGATCACAGAAGGCAATGGTACCCCACTCTAGTACTCTTGCCTGGAAAATCCCATGGACAGAGGAGCCTGGTGGGCTGCAGTCCATGAGGTCACTGAGAATTGGACACGACTCAGTGACTTCACTTTCACGCATTGGAGAAGGAAATGGCAACCCACTCCAGTGTTCTTGCCTGGAGAATCCCAGGAACGGCAGAGCCTGGTGGGCTGCTATCTATGGGGCCGCACAGAGTTGGACATGACTGAAGCAACTTAGTAGCAGCAGCAGCCTCAACTGATACCAAAGAAGCTGAACCTGAGTAGTTCAATGAAGACCTATGACACCTTGTAGAAAAGGAAAGGAAAGTGAAATCACTCAGTTGTGTCCAACTTTTGTGACCCCATGGGCTGTAGCCTACCAGGCTCCTCTGTCCATGGGATTTTCCAGGCATTAGTACTGGAGTGGATTGCCATTTCCTTCTCCAGTAGATCTTTCCGACCCAGGGATGGAACCCAGGTCTCCCACATTGTAGACAGATACTTTACCATCTAAGCCACCAGGGAAGTCACTAACATTAAAAAAAAAAAGTCATTTTCATTATAGGGGTTGGAATGCAGAAGTAGAAAGTCAAGGCATACCTGAAATAACTGATAAGTTTGGCCATGCTTATAAAATGAAGCGAGGCAAAGGATAACAGAGTTTTGTCAAGAGAATGCACTGGTCATAGCAAACTCCTGCTTCCAAAAACACATGGAATGAGTCTACATTGAGACATCACCAGGTGGTCAATACTGAAATCAGATTGATTATATCAGTTGAAGATGGAGAAACTCTATACAGTCAGAAAAAACAAGACCTGGAGCTTACTGTGGCTCAGATTATGAGCTCCTTATTGAAAAATTCAGGCTTAAATTGAAGAAAGTAGGGGAAATCACTAGGCTATTCAGCTATGACCTAAACCAAATCCCTTATGATTATACAGTGAAGGTGATGAATAGATTCAAGGGATTATATCTGGTAGACAGAACTATGGATGGAGGTTCAACATTGTACAGGAGGCAGTGACCAAAACCATCTCAAAGAAAGAGAAATGCAAGAGGGCAAAGTGGTTGTCTGAAGAGGCCTCACAAGTAGCTGAGGAAAGAAGAGAAATAAAGGACAGGGGAAAATATACTCAACTGAAGGTAGAGTTCCAGAGAATAGCAAGGAGAGATAAAAGAAGGTTTTCTTAATGAACAATGCAAAGAAATAGAGGAAAACAATAGAATGGGAAAGCCTAGGGATCTCTTCAAGAAAACCAGAGATATCAAGGGAATATTTCATGCAAGTATGGGCAATATAAAGGACAGAAACAGCAAAGACCTTAACAGAAGCAGAAGACATTAAAAAGAGGTGGCAAGAATACACAGAAGAACTAAACAAAAGATCTTAATGATCTGGATGATAACCATGATGGTGTGGTCACTCACACAGAGCCAGACATCCTGGAGTGTGAAGTCAAGTAGGCCTTAGGAAGCATCACTATGAATAAAGCTAATGGAGGTGATGGAATTCCAGTTAAGCTATTTCAAATCCTAAAAGATGATGTTGCTCAAGAGTTGTACTCAATATACCAGCAAACTTGGAAAACTCAGCAGTGACACAGGACCAGAAAAGGTGTTTTCATTCCAATGCCAAAGAAGGGTAATGCCAAATGAATGTTCAAACTAGTATTACACTTATTTCACATGCTAGCAAAGTATGAAAGTGAAGTCGCTCAGTCATGTCCAACTCTTTGTGACCCCATGGACTATAGCCTACAGGACTGTAGGCTCCTCTCTCAAAGGGATTCTCCATGCAAGAATACTGGAGTGGGTTGCCATTTCCTTCTCCAGGGGAGCTTCCCAACCCAGGGATCGAACCCAGGGCTCCTGCATTGCAGGCAGATGCTCTAACCTCTGAGCCACGAGGGTAGCAAGTTTATATTCAAAATCCTTCAAACTAGGCTTTAGCAGTACATGAACCAAGAACTTCCAAATGTACAGTCTGGGTTTAAAAAAGGCAGAAGCAGAGATCAAATTGCCAACATTCATTGGAACATAGAGAAAGCAAGGAAATTCCAGAAAAACATCTACTTCTGCCTCGTTGACTATGCTAAAGCCCTTGACTGTGTGGATCACAACAAACTGTGGAAACTTCTTAAAGAGATGGAAGTACCAGACCAACTTACCTGCCTCCTGAGAAAACTGTATGCAGGTCAATAGAACTGGACATGAAACAGTTGACTGGTTCAAAATTTGTAAAGGAGTACGTCAAGTAGGTCATCCTGCTTATTTAACTTATATGCAGAGTACATCATGCAAAATGCCAGACTAGATGAATCACAAGCTGGAATCAAGACTGCTGGGAGAAATATAAACAACTTAGATATGCAGATGAAACCACTCTAATGGCAGGAAGTGAAGGGGAACTGAAGAGCCTCTTAATATGGGTTTGAAAGTAGCGAGTGAAAAACCTGGTTTAAAACTCAACATTCAAAAAACTAAGATCATGGCAATTGCTCCCATCACTTCATGGCAAATAGATGGGAAAAAGAGGAAGCAGTGACAGATTTTATTTTCTTTGGCTCCAAAATCACCAGGGATGCTGACTGCAGCCATGAAATTAGAAGATGCTTGCTGCTTGGAAGGAAAGCTATGACCAACCTAGACAGCATATTAAAAAGTAGAGACATCACTTTGCTGACAAAGGTCCATATAGTCAGAGCTGATTTTTCCAGTAGTCATGTATGGATGTGAGAGTTGAACTATAAAGAAAGCTGAGCACTGAAGAACTGATGCTTTTGAACTGTGGTGTTAGAGAAGACCCTTCAGAGTCCCTTGGACTACAAAGAGATCAAAGCAGTCAATCCTAAAGGAAATCAGCCCTGAATATTCACTGGAAGGACTAATGCTGAAGCTCCAATACTTTGGCCATCTAATGCAAGGAGCTGACTCTTTAGAAAAGATCCTTTTATTGGAAAAGATTGAAGGTCAAAGTAGAAGGGGGCAGCAGAGGATGAGATGTTTAGATGGCATTACCAACCCAAAGGACATGAATCTGAGCAAACTCCAGGAGATAGTGAAGGACAGGGGAGCCTGGCATGGTGCAGTCATGGGGTCACAAAGAGCTGGCTTCAAATTAGTGACTGAAGAACAACAAGAACAACTGGAGCCCTGTTTCTTGTGCTTCTCTTATTTATTTATTTATTTTTGGCCATACTCTGAGGCATGTGGGATCGTCATTCCCTGACCAGGGATCAAACCAGCATACCCTATATTGGAAGGCTGAGTTTCAGCCACTGGACTGCCAGGGAAGTCTCTGTGCTTCTCTTGGAGTTTGAGTGAAAACAACACTCTATTTCTGTGTGTTTCTCCCCAGTCAACCCCCATCCTTGGATCTAGTCCTGGGAATTAGTCACTCAGCTGGGAGCTTTGCTATCCTACCAAGGTACCTCTCATCCAGTGGTAAGAGCTGTATGCTGAAACAGCCTCCTCTTGTTCCAGATGTTCCAGTTTGCTCATGACTCCCAATATTGACCCCTTCTCCTGAAGGCTTACATTTCACTTTTAATATATTTGATCGTACCATTCACATTTCACAGGTTAGAAAGCTGAAGTCTAAGGAAAGGTCAGTAATTTATCTGAGGTCAATCACAATGACAGATGTAAAGGAATCAGGGTTCCTATGATCATGGTTCTCTGATTCCAGAGGCTAGCTACACTTCCCTGGCTGCAAGAGACGCAAAATTAGAAGATGTGGTACCCTCCCTCAAGGAACTCACAACCTGCAGGTGCAGTCTGCAGTTTGCAGTTTGGTTCTCTTGTACATTTTAGCAATAGACATTGACTGATAGGATTAACAGTGGAATGGATATCAGGGATTCTTGCCCTGAGGAGGCATTTTTGCATGGAGAAGGCTTCAGCCCTCCATTGGAAGAGTGGTTTGCAAACTGAGCTATGTTTTAGAATCTGATGTTAAAAGTACAGTTCTCAGAAACTAAAACTTACCAAGTCAGAATCTGCAGGTAAAGGGCCTTGAGTCTGTGTTTAACTGACTCTCCAGATGAGTCTGAAAACCACACCACTCTGAAGATGGATATTTGGGACTCATCTTAGAAACCAACAAAAACATGCTGCTTAAGAGACTACTAACTTAGGGGAGGAGATAGGGAGGGAATTGGAAGCAAAGAAGAGAGCTAGGAGTTGAGAGAAGTCCAGGGAAGAGGCATAGAAACCAGACCTATGTGATGAAATGAGACTCCACTATGAAACATTTGGATTGAAAGGCACACCAGCTAAACTGAGCCTTTGCCCAGAGCCTATGGCAGCATGTGCTGATAACCCTGCCCCTGAGAACTTGAAAAAAAAAAAAAGGATCAGCTGATAGTTTTTATGGAGACAGTTTCAACTTTGACCAGTAGGCTGAGGTATTTTGGAAGGCTCTAAATTAGCAAGCAACAGGCAAGTGTCTAGTGCTCTTAGCTGGCTCCATAAGGCGCCTCGCTCCAGACTGCACTCTGCAACTGAATTCAGGGTAAGTCAAGGCCATCACGGCCAAGTAGAAAATATCTGCTTTCTGATTTCAGCCACAGGGCACCCGGGAAAGCTGTTTGCATCGTGCTGTGTGTCTTGCTCACTTTAGTGGGTAGCTCAGTTCTCTGAAAAACCGGCAATTACTATCCCAGGTGGTTTATTGTTCAAATGCAGATTTATGCTAGCTGCTTCAAGCTATCTGGAAGACAGTTTAGGAGACTATTTTGGAAGTAAAAGGGCTTCCCTGGTGGCTCAGACAGTAAAGAATCTGCTTGCAATGTGGAAGACCCAGGTTCAATCCCTGGATTGGAAAGATAGCCTGGAGTAGGGAATGGCAGCCCATTTTGCTATTCTTGCCTGGAGAATCTCATGGACAGAGGAACTCGCAAAGAGTTGGACACAACTGATCGACTAACACTTTCACTTTTACTTTGGAGGCAAAATGCACACTTGCCTGCAAAAGTCAAAATCCAGCCTAATGTGACTACTGGAGAGATATTAAGGAATATTTTTCTGGGATTTATTAGGAGGAAGAAGTACTGGGGTGAAGAAAGAAAATCCACAGGCTTCTGAAGGGAATGGAATCTGTTTCTTGATTTGTGACGGTAATTTTAAGTTCCATGGGAACTTTGCTCTCTTTTACTCTTTTCTTCCTGCTTCTGATGTGTTGATGCCCTGCCAGGTGTTGACTTCCCTTCCTCTAAAAGGTCAAGGTCTCGAATAGTGCAGGCTTGATCCCCACCCTTCACCCTGGGACTCTGGGGGTCTGAAACCTGCTCAACAATGTGGGTTTCAGCTTTCAACCCTATCAAGTTGTTCCCATTTTGCTGACGGCTCCCTCTCCACCACCACGTGTGAGGCAGCTGATTTCTTGTTTCTTGCCCTCCGATTGCTTTCTACCTTTGGTTTCTTTGACAGTTGCTGGTATACAGGGTCCCGCCTTCTGCTGCAAGGAATTATGCCACTGAATTTTGAGGAATTTTGCATCTTAAGTAGACCATAAAAATTCACCTCGTCTTCTGAGATATGTCACTCATATTCTGGTATTTCTATTTTACCTTCTTCCTCCAGAGGGAGGTCAGTTGATACTTTTGCCTCAGAAAAGGACAATACACCAGGAAGAGAAGACAAAAATCGTTACTTGGCCTTTATGGTACAAAATCCTAATGGATGACGTGAATTCCAAAAGTCATAAATGGGTGTGTTTCATTTGGTCCACACCTTGGATTGATTTTTGTTTGTTTGGTGATTGTTGGGTGGTTTTGTGTGTATGTTTTTTTTTTTTTTTTTAATATAATAACATTTGAGTGCCTGTAGATGGGCTGGTAGTCTTAGGTTCATTACGGTCTTATATTTTGTTCATCTCTGGTCTTTATCTATAAATTGATATTACCTGTCTGACCCCAGTGGATATCTGAATTTGGAACCACTGGCATCCACTGTAAAATGGGTTTAGAAGAATGCATCATCAAGTAAGCACATCATCAGGCATGCTCAGTCACTGAGTCGTGTCCAACTCTTTGCGGCCCCATGGACAATAGCCAGCATTTTCCAGGTAAGAATACTGGAGTGGGTTTTCATTTCCTACTCCAGGGGATTTTCCTGACTCAGGGATCGAATCCACGCCTCTTTGAGTCACCTGCATTGGCAGGCAGGTTCTCTACCACTAGCACACTCATTGGGCCTACTTTGGTTCAGACAGCAAATAATCTGTCTGCAATGTAGGAGACCCAGGTTTGATCCCTGGGTCAAGAATAGAAATTACTATGAATCTAGAAAATATAAAAAAATTATATTTCCTACATTTGTGGACTATAAAGTTTAATTCTACTGTTCCATTACTAGTTCTTTCACACCAGGGTATATATTAATACTTAACCAAAGGGCTTTAGAGTTAAAGAAAGAAAGAAAGTGAAGTCGCTCAGTCATGTCCAACCCTTTGCGACCCCATGGGCTGTAGCCTACTAGGCTCCTCTGTCCATGGGATTTTCCAAGCAATGGTACTGGAGTGGATTGCCATTTCCTTCTCAGGGGACCTTCCCAATCCAGGGATCGAACCCAGGTCCTCCACTTTGTAGACAGACACTTTACCACCTGAGCCACCAGGGAAGTTTATAGTTAGGAACAGGAAAGATAAAAGTATAATCAAGAAAGACAGTATACCAGGATATGTATCAATATTTAAGTCTTCAGAGTTGGGGAAAGGGAAAGATGAAGTTAAAATCAAGAAAGAAGTAGGAAAGAAAAGCAAGAGGGAGGGGCCAGGAAAAGAATGAGCTTTCACGTGTCTACCCTCATTTGGAGAAGATAAGTAAGGTGTGTAAGTAGGGTGAGATGGCACTGGTTAAAATTCTTACTTCATCATTAACAACATAGGCAAGTTTGGGTAAGTCATTTAACTAGCTGAGCTCAGTTTTCTGATATACACCGTAAGGATAATAATGATTTTTTTTTATTCCTATAGATTTTTGTGAGGGTCAAGAGAAATAACAAACATAAAAGGGTCTTGAAAAGTGAAAGGGCTTTACTATGAAGATTCCTATTACCCAGTGATGAGCCTTTATTAAGTGCTCAGTAATTGTTTCCTATTACAGAAAAAAGGGAAATGAGGGGAGAATTGAATTCCAAAGGCCACTTAAAATAACCAGCCCCATTACTTGTCAAATAATTGTGATATTTGATTTGTCTTTACCCTTTTCCTGGCGCCACTGCTATATTTTTCAGTTGTTATAAAGATCATGCCAGTGAAACAGGACCACTTGTGTTCCCAGCAAATGTCCCTCTATATTACACCAATAGACTTCATTTTCTTTTCTACCTCAGTCCACAGAGCAGAGTGGGATTTGGAGCAGGTAATTCAGGGAGGAGAGGCACTCATCAGCACAGTGTCCTCTCCACAGAACACTGAGCTCACTAGCCATCAAAAGCCCCACTAATTTGCATCTCAAACTGAGAATGGTCTCTGGCTATGGTCCTTTCACACAGTACCCTACGGGGCTAAACAACCAGGAATGGAACTGCTTAGTCCTGTCTCCTTCACCTCACACTTGGAGTTCAAAAACTGTTTCTCTTTTTTCCAGTTAAGAGCTCTTGTGGAAACCCTAATGACATTTTGCAGAACCTCAGAGTTCCTCAGAACCCCATTGAGAACCCCAAATCTTCTTTTGTAAGAGTGTGTATGTGTGTATACATGTGTGTGTATTGGGTGGACCAAAATTTCATTCTGGGTTTTCTGTAAGATACTAAGGAAAACCTAAATGAACTTTTTGCCAACCCAATATTTAAATCTTAGATTTTTCTTATTTCTTGAATTTATAAGAGAGTGTTATATAAAGAACAGATGACATAGAGGTTTGACTAATCTGAGGTCCAAGAGGCTTACAACTAAGTTCTGCAAAGGCAATCTGTCAAATTTTGCCTTGGATCCCTACCAGATCTTCACGAGATCAGCCTGTGAAAGGTGACTGTTTAGCCCACATTCCAAAGGCAGTGACTGTGGGATTGCTGATCATGTGGTTACTTCCTACTCTGTGTGTGGCTAAGAAACCAGAGACACCATTCACAAGCACACATTGTTGACTTACCAAATGATCTCTCTCTCTCTGTTTCATGTGCTCTTGGGAGAACTCCTACTTCTTACAGGAACTATCATTAAAATCTAATCCCTTGCATATATACCTTGGTGGAAATGGCAAAATCTAGACCTAGAATACTAATGACCATTACAGGGAATTTCTGACAATTCAGAATCAATAGCTTTGCACATTTAGCAGGAGCTCCAAAAAACTAGGAGATAAAACAGTAAGCATGGTCAGCTAAGTCCTGAGACCCCAAAACAAAATTCTAAGAAAGAGTCCTTTCAAAGACTGAAATCTTCTGCAACCTATCTTCCAGCCTCTTTCCTCTGACGCTTATTTCTGTAATTGCAGACCTTTCTTCAGGGGCTTCTCAGGATAGGAACAAACTAATTTCTGTCTCTGCCACTCTTTCCTCAAATGTCCATACTCTACCCCAAGGCTGGTTTTCTGTGATTATCTGGATGCCGTGTCTGTATTTCATAGATATACAGAAAGAGTCCAGGGACAGGACTAGTGTGAAGTAAGAGGTCACCGTGGGTACAAAATTTCAGGATGTCAAAGGCACGGCCACGCAAGTCAACTTTGCCACCAAAGTTGCTACCCAACTTTGCCACCTCTGCTTCACCTTTAGTCCTTACCTTGATAAAGGGACTGGTGAGCTCTGAGTCCCTATTCCAAATTGGCAAGGTAGGAACATTCCAGGCATGTCTTGAATCAGGTGCCCGGTCCTGATCCAGTCAGCAACAGCCTCCAGGGAGGAGGTCACATGGTATAAACATAGCTATGGAGTGTCCATCTCTGGGCTTAAGGGGCAATTCTCAGATAAAGAGAGACCATGATTTGTAAAGAAACTCTAATATTTTACATTACAAAAGCACTAAATAAGTAGAGGATGTTAATTACTTGTTTCCTGCTATTTTTCTTGTCCTCATTATGAATTTCATAACAAGTATATGCAATGTATAATTTACTATATGAATATCAATAGATTTCCTAAAGTTTTAACACACGGGTTTCTGCCCTTGAGTTTGCAATCCACCTGGGAGAATGAGACCAGATGCAGAAGTATGCAGGAGAGTAGTTATGTTAAGTAATTCAAATGAATTCCATTTGAAAATAAAATCTGTAGTAGGTCAATGCATTATAAGGAAGTTCTGAGAAGAAAGAAGAATGTGTGGAATAAGGCTCTCAAGTACCCCTTCTTAATGATTTCTTTTTGGGAAGAAAGAAATAGAAGATACAAAGAGTTATAGGAAGGACCAGATTAGAAAATACCAAGGGAACCCTGAAATGTCACACAGGATATGCGGTGTTCTTATTTATATTACATGTCCTATCTCCCTAAGACTAATGAAAGAGCCAGGAAGTTTGAACTGATGCAGCCTCCTTCTGTGAAGAACTCTGCTGGTATTAAAGGAAAACATTTACATTCTTTCTATTTATTCCAAACTATTCTATTGACCATGAGTTTTCAAATGGTCAGTAATATTGGTTGTTGACTGGGGATCAGGTGAGAGGGAGTATGTCCTTTGCAGAAAATTACTTCCTTTTTAAAATTGTTTTGCTTTTTAAATTTTTGGCTGTGCTGAGCAGTTTGTGGAATTTTAGTCCCCCAGCCAGGGATGGAACCTAGACCTTTGGCATTGAGAGCGTGGAGTTCTAAACACTAGACCACCAGGGACTTCCCAGGAAGTCACTTTTTCGTAAAGAAGCACAAAATGCACTTTTTCCTTCATCCTCTCTTCCCTCTGAAGATCCTCTTTCAGCGGTGAAGAACTGAGCATTAAGATCCCGCTTCTGCCCCTGTAGAAGAGTGATCTTACAGAGAGTTAACGTTAGGGTGGAGATCTGTGGGGAGCCCACCTTAGAAAAGAATGAATGAAAGCACAAGAGGATATGGATCTTCTAGGCGTGCCTCAATGGAATGTGATTTCTGATAAATAAAGGGAAGATCACAAAGGATCTAAAGAAATGATACAGTATTTGGCAGATACTCTGGCTATTATGTTTCTCTAATAGCCCAGGCTTGGCTCCCTTCCCAGGTGATTTAAAGTAGAATCCTAATATTGTTTGTCCGCCTAAGGATTGCTGACAGGATGTCACATCCCTGGGTCAGGAAGATCCCCTGGAGAAGGAAACGGTACCTCACTCCAGTATTCTTGCCTGGAAGATCCCATGGACAGAGGAGCCTGGTTGGCTACTGTCTATGGGGTCGCAAAGAGTCGAACACGACTGAGCAACTTCACTCTGCCCCTGCACTTCCAGACCCTGTTTATTTTCTCAGAATCTTCTCTGGTCACAAATATAAAGCCTAAAACCCTCATTTTGCATTCCTCCATAAAATAAAATCAAGGATCCCTTAGAGGATCGAACTTTCTGAGGGGACACCTATTACTACAATTTGTCTGAAGACATTGTGGGACAATGATGCATAGCTGTGTCAAAGTCTCACGTGAGAAATTTCTTTTAGGAAAATATCGGAAAGGCCGCACTTTTTCCTTTCCCTTGATAAACTGATAACCCTTTCTATGAGAATGATTAGAACAACACGACTGACAGGCTGCCTTTTTTTCCTTTGGTTGCACTCATTCAATGTTTCTGATTCCAGTTCATATTTTCCCAGACCCTATTTTTATTTTTTATGTCTCTGTTACCTATAAACAGGTTCAAATTCTTTGTGAATGAGGTATATAAAAAGGAGAGAAAGAAAGAAGGAAGGGACTGAGGGAGGAGAATACCCCAATTTTGCTCATAAAAGGGCAGAGTATGAAACAGCTGACCAAATGTATATTTCATTCTCTTTGCTACAAACAACATTCAATATTTACCACTCCACTGGAAAGCCACCGAAGCAGATGATGAAATTTTACTTTCCCTGAAAAAGAACAAATAATGGGAACTCTGAAAGGAGCTGGTGGTTGGTCTTACAATGGCAGAGAGAGATTGGAAATTTGAAAAAGAGAAAAAGAAACAATACTGTAACATATTTCTTGTTCATGTAGATATGGGTGTTGAAAAGCGGCACTGATCCTTCCAGGAAACCCTTAATTATGCATTACCCCTTGGAGCCTAACAAACACCTGTGAAATAGGTCATCTGGAAATGATCTCAGTTGAAGAACTGAAGCTCAATTTACTCAAAACCACAAAACTAAGATTTCCTTCAGTGGTATAATGGATAAGACAGGAGGCTGTAGTGTGAAGACCTAGCTTGAATTTCCGGTTCTACTGTTAATTATTAACAACACTTGGGCATCCCACTTAACCTGTCCTTATATGTAAAATGAGAATAATGAGTATGCTCTGCACACTTTATTTTTCCCTCCTCCAAATGTTCTGTGTATTTTGCACTAGTTTCCAGAAGTCTTCTGGGCCAGTGTAAGCCTTGTCTGAGTCTCTTCCTTGGAACCAAAGTCTCCAACTCAGAGTCTTCTCTCCCACTGCAGGAAACACCACTTGGCCCCTTTGCCTGTTGCCAATGTTCCAGCTGACAGTTACCCCGGCAAGTGCCCTGGCAGATGAGCCTGTGCACATCCAAGCGACTGGCCTGCCCCCACTGCAGATGGTGACCCTCATGGCAACCGTTAAGGATGACAAGGGGAATCTATACCGGTCCCGAGCTTTCTACAGGGCTAACGAGGCTGGGGAACTGGACCTGAAACGAGATCCTGCCGTGGGGGCCACTACATGGGGTCCATCCAATGGGCCTCCTCTGGTCCCTGAAGCCCGAGAGGCCTTTTGACAGGCTAATTAAGAGGGATGTGATGAACACACCCACCTGGGTCACTCTGGATCTATATGACTCAGTTTACATACACAAGGTAGGCGAGGTTCAGCCCAAAGCCAGCCAGGTGCTGCAGCGCTGGTTCTCCAGCCCCGACCTGCAGCGGGTGCCCATCCGAGAAGGGCGTGTGAGAGGAGCCTTGTTCCTGCCTCCAGGTGAGACTCATCTTGAGGGACCTGGAAAACACGGTTGGTGGGGATGAAAGCAAAAACTAAGGGCAGCCAGTTGTTGAACTAGGATTTCCCACAATATTTTAAAAAGTAACAAGCCATTTTGTTGTGTATGAAAGTGAAATTCATTCTGCTCAGCTTGTACTTTTGCTGTTATCTACTCAGCTCTTCTGATACTCTTTCTGATCTCATTTTCTTCTCTTTCTGCTGCTCTTAGGGGAAGGCCCGTTTCCAGGACTCCTTGATTTGTTTGGGGGCATCGGGGGTCTAGTTGACTATCGGGCCAGTCTTTTGGCTGTCCGTGGCTTTGCAGTGCTGGCTTTAGCATATTTTGCCTATGATGACCTGCCCAAGCAGCTGGAGGAGGTGGACCTGGAATATTTTGAGGAAGCTGCCAACTTGCTACTAGCTCATCCCAAGGTATTTAAAATACTTTTCATTTTACCTGGCAACATTATAGCAACAGATATATATATATATATATATATATATATATATATATATCACAGATTATATATATATATATATCACAAACGTCTGTTCTGCCTATGTTACCAGTCTGTTTAGATTGGGGCATAGCACACTTGAGTAAAAATTGAGATAATAATATCAACCTTGTAGGATTGCTGGGTTGATTAGGATCAGCTTAATGCTTACTGGCACAGAGAAGACAATAAATATTAGGTATATTATGATCTTCTTCATTTTCTAGCTCAAAAATATTTAAACATTAGGCATTTCTTGAAAGTGCTGCACTCAGTATGTCAGCAAATTTGGAAAACTCAGCAGTGGCCACAGGACTGGACAAGGTCAGTCATTCCAATCCCGAAGAAAGGCAATGCCAAAGAATGCTCAAACTACCACACAATTGCACTCATCTCACATGCTAGTAAAGTAATGCTCAAAATTCTCCAAGCCAGGCTTCAGCAATACGTGAACTGTGAACTTCCAGATGTTCAAGCTGGATTTAGAAAAGGCAGAAGAACCAGAGATCAAATTGCCAACATCCGCTGGATCATGGAAAAAGCAAGAGAGTTCCAGAAAAACATCGATTTCTGCTTTATTGACTATGCCAAATCTTTGACTATGTGGATCACAATAAACTGTGGAAAATTCTAAGAGATGGGAATACCAGAGCACCTGACCTGCCTCTTGAAAAACCTGTATGAAACAGTTAGAAGTGGACATGGAACAACAGGCTGGTTCCAGATAGGCAAAGGAGTATGTCAAGGCTGTATATTGTCACCCTGCTTATTTAACTTTTATGCAGAGTACATCATGAGAAACGCTGGGCTGGAAGAAGCACAAGCTGGAATTAAAATTGCCGGGAGAAATATCAATAACCTCAGATATGCAGATGACACCACCCTTATTGCAGAAAGTGAAGAATTAAAGAGCCTCCTGATGAAAATGAAAGAGGAGAGTGAAAAAGCTGGCTTAAAGCTCAACACTCAGAAACTAAGATCATGGGATGTGGTCCCATCACTTCATGGGAAGTAGACGGGGAAACAGTGGAAACAGTGTCAGACTTTATTTTTCTGGGCTCCAAAATCACTGCAGATGGCGATTGCAGCCATGAAATTAAAAGGTGTTTACTCCTTGGAATAAAAGTTATGACCAACCTAGACAGCATATTGAAAAGCACAGACATTACTTTGCCAACAAAGGTCCGTCTAGTCAAGGCTATGGTTTTTCCAGTAGTCATGTATGGATGTGAGAGTTGGACTATAAAGAAAGCTGAGTGCTGAAAAATTGATGCTTTTGAACTGTGGTGTTGGTGAAAACTCTTGAGAGTCCCTTGGACTGTAAGGAGATCCAATCAGTCCATCCTAAAGGAGATCAGTCCTGAGTGTTCATTGGAAGGACTGATGTTGAAGCTGAAACTCCAATACTTTGGCTACCTGATGTGAAGAACTGACTCATTTGAAAAGACCCTGATGCTGGGAAAGATTGAGGGCAGGAGGAGAAGGGGACAACAGAGGATGAGATAGTTGGACGGCATCACTGACTCAGTGGACATGGGTTTGAGTGGACTCCGGGAGTTGGTGATGGACAATGAGGCCTGGTGTGCTGCGGTTCATGGGGTCGCAAAGAGTCAGACATGACTGAGCAACTGAACTGAACTGAATAGTTCATGGAAACAGTGGAAACAGTGTCAGAATTTATTTTGGGGGCTCCAAAATCACTGCAGATGGTGATCGCAGCCATGAAATTAGAAGACGCTTACTCCTTGGAAGGAAAGTTATGACCAAACTAGATAGCATATTAAAAAGCAGAGACATTACTTTGCCAACAAAGGTCTGTCTAGTCAAGGCTATTGTTTTTCCAGAAGTCATGTATGGATATGAGAATTGGACTGTGAAGAAAGCTGAGCACCAAAGAATTGATGCTTTTGAACTGTGGTAATGGAGAAGACTCTTGAGAGTCCCTTGGACTGCAAGGAGATCCAACCAGTCCATTGTAAAGGAGATCAGTCCTGGGTGTTTTTTGGAAGGACTGATGCTAAAGCTGAAACTCCAGTACTTTGGCCACCTCATGTGAAGAGTTGACTCATTGGAAAAGACTCCAATGCTGGGAGGGATTAGGGGAAGGAGGAGAAGGGGACGACAGATGGCTGGATGGCATTACTGACTCAATGGACATGAATTTGGGTGCACTCTGGGAGTTTGTTACAGACAGGGAGGCCTGGCGTGCTGAAATTCATGGGGTCACAAAGAGTTGGACATGACTGAGTGGCTGAACTGAACTGAACTGAATAGCTTGTCCAGGCTGTATATTGTCACCCTGCTTATTTAACTTATATGCAGAGTACATCATGAGAAACACTGGGCTGGAAGAAACACAAGCTGGAATCAAGATTGCCAGGAGAAATATCAATAACCTCAGATATGCAGATGACACCACCCTTATGGCAGAAAGTGAAGAGGAACTAAGAAGCCTCTTGATGAAAGTGAAAGAGGAGAGTGGAAAAGTTGGCTTAAAGCTCAACATTCAGAAAACGAAGATCATGGCATCTGGTCCCATCACTTCATGGGAAATAGATGGGGAAACAGTGGAAACAGTGTCAGACTTTATTTTTGGGGGCTCCAAAATCACTGCAGATGGTGACTGCAGCCATGAAATTAAAAGACGCTTACTCCTTGGAAGGAAAATTATGACCAACCTAGATAGCATATTGAAAAGCACAGACATTACTTTGCCAACAAAGGTCCATTTAGTCAAGGCTATGGTTTTTCCAGTGGTCGTGTATGGATGTGAGAGTTGGACTGTGAAGAAGGCTGAGCACCAAGGAATTGATGCTTTTGAACTGTGGTGTTGGAGAAGACTCTTGAGAGTCCTTTGGACTGCAAGGAGATCCAACTAGTCCATCCTACAGATCAGTCCTAGGTGTTCATTGGAAGGACTGATGCTGAAGCTGAAACTCCAATACTTTGGCCACCTCATGGGAAGAGTTGACTCATTGGGAAAGAGTCTGATGCTGGGAGGGATTAGGGGCAGGAGGAGAAGGGGATGACCGGATGAGATGGCTGGATGGCATCACCGACTCAATGGACATTAGTTTGGGTGAACTCCAGGAGTTCGTGATGGACAGGGAGGCCTAGTGTGCAGATTCATGGGGTCACAAAAGAGTCGGACATGACTGAATGACTGAAATGAACTGAACTTAATAGTTGAAAGAACCCAGGACACCACTTTTTGTAGCTCGAGAGAGAATAATTTTGATTCTTCAGAATGCTCACCTGCCTCTGCTTGAATGTTGCTGGTGCATTAGATCCTTTTTGCTTTATATAGAACTCTGCTTTTGTTTAGCAGTTTTAGTGTCTATTGTTTCACTTGATCATCATAACCGTCCTGCAAGGTAGGTGATATTGTGACCCCTCATAAGACAATATAGCTTAGGGAGTGTAAGTAGATGATGATCTCTCTTGTGCTCAGAAGCTGGTAGACCCTAGTGCTAGGACTCCCACTCCTCATTTTCTGACTCTCCCCGTCATCCCAGCTTACTGGCTTGTGGGACAGCTCCTTCTCAGAGAATGGCCTGTAATGGGTTCCCTTCATTTTGTCCTTCAGGTGCTAAAGCCGGGAATTGGAGTGATATCTGTGAGCAAAGGCGCAGAGATCGGGCTGGCCATGGCCTGCTACCTCAAGCAGGTGGCAGCCACTGTCTGCATCAATGGGAGCAACGCTATCCATGAATTTCCGCTCAGGTACCGGGATCTGGTCATAACCCCCATCCCCTCGTTTCCAGAGCGCATGCAGGTCACCGTCGAGGGTGCTCTGCGCATCCGCCACTTCAAGGGCGACCCCGAGACGAACGGAATCAACACAGTGTGCTTCCTGTTGAAAAGGCCCGGGGCCCAATCCTCTTCGTTGTAGGGAGGCTGACGAATGCTTCAATAGCAAAGAATATGCTGAGCAGGCGCTGGACCAGCTGCGGAGGCACGGCAAGAGCAGTGGAAGGATGCTAGCCTACCCCGGGCAGGCCACCTGCTAGAGCCGCCCCACGGGCCCCTGTGCTATATGTCCTGGAGCCGCGGCCTCTTTCTCCCCATGCTCTGGGGCGGGGAGCCCGAGGGCCAAGCGGCAGCCCAGGAGCACTCCTGGCAAGAGATCCTGAAATTCTTCAGGCAACACCTTGTTCTGAGCAGAAGCACACTGTAACGGGGATGATGGGGCGGGGGCGGGCGCGGGGCGGGGGTGGGGTGGGGAGACCAACAACAGCAGAAAAGAATCAGGCAGGGCTATGGGTGAGGGAAGGGGCTCTGCTGATTTCTGTAGATTCATAGTCATCTTGAGGCAACTGGAAGGAAATTGGACAAAATCAAAGAATCAGATGCATCTGAAATATTTCTGATAAAATTGTACGTGATTTGTAAATTTTTATAAATTGAATCTTCGTTGATATGCACCAGGGTATGTTACTCCTTCAAAATTTTGATGCCCTTGAACATTGAATAACCTTTTGTATGCTGGATGGGGAGTCGTTGGATCCGGGTATTGCCAATCTAGATGAATTTCCTGGAACTCTGAAGTCCCTTGTGAAGTCATTTTCTGTTTAAACTATTTTGAGTTGAATTTGACATTTGATTTGAAAAGTTCTGATACCAGCATCAGGTGTAGTACTAGCTATGGATTTCCAGTAGATACCTTAACTCTTTTTTTTTTTTTTTTTTTGGAATAGTGATGTTTCTTTTTCTTTCTAAAATATATTTTGTTTAAAAATTTTAAACAGGAGAGGGATTAAATGCTCATGTGCTTCTGGAGCATTTAGTGACTAAATGAGTTATATTCAAAGTGATTACAGGAGTGCCTGGCACATAGTGATTTCAGTATCAGAGTTAACTATTATCATTTCCATAATGCTTTTCTCCTTCAATCTGTCAATGTGATGAACTGTATTCATTGATACATTAATTTTTCTTATTCATCTAATTCTACTAGATCAGTTTCTCATCTTGACTAGTTTGGGTTTTAAAATAAAAAATTTTTGGAGCTAACCTAGTCATTTATATTTTCTAAGAATTTCATCTCTATTTTCTAGAACACATTTCTCTTTCTCTCTCCTTTTAACATATCAACTGTCATTTTATTTGCACACTTTTGCCTTTTACTTTGAATCCGACTTGCTAAATATTTGTCTATGTTATTGATCTTTTCTTGGAACAGCTTTTGGATTGCTTATGGGTCAAATCTATTTTTCCTGATTCATCAATTTCTGCTTCTTTGAAGTAAGTTTATTCTTTCTGCCATATTTGCTTTTCTGGCTTTTTGATATACAAGTGTTCTCATTTTGTTAATGTCTAAGTAGTTTGTGATTTACTCTCTGCCCCTCTCTTAAACCCAAGAGTGCTTTTACCAAAGTACCAAGTATCATCCTGTAGTTAACTTGTTCTTTAAAAGGGAATCTCACTTTGTATTAGAGGGGTCAGATTGTCACCCTCTGAACCCACTGATCAAACTTAGTGTCTCTAAAAATGGTCAACTTGAAATAACATGTTTCATGATGAGATGTAATGTGGAGTGCCCAGCACTTCTTAGAACTCTTCTAACAACACTAGTAAGCTTGAAGTTTTATTGTCAAGCTTTAAATCCAGTCCTTAGATCAAACTTCTTACTAATGTGAAAAAGATAAATGGTACTATAAGGAGACAACCATAGATTGTCTATCATTCTATGATCTGGTCTAGTCACAAGTTAATTACCAACTGACCTGGTCTCTTTTCATAAAAACTGCATGGAAAATTTTGGAATTTTTCACTTTGTAGAATTTTGTTTTTTCATTTTGCATTGGAGAGAACTGGAGAATTATTCAAAATTAAAAGGCATTTGAGAGGCATATCAACCAAATACTGTGTGTGGGCCTGGTTTGAACAAAATAACTGTAAAAATATTTTTGAGGGGTAACTAGAGAAATATGAACATGACTGGATAGTAAACAATACTATGAAATCATTATCTTGTTAGGTGTCAGAATGGTGTTGGGGTTATGTAAAAAAGTAACTTTTTAGAGATGGATACTGACATATTTAGAAGTGAAGAGTCACAATATCTGGGAATCATTTTAAAATACAACAGGAATATGGAAAATGTGAGAAACTATTGTATCTAGATGATGCATATACTGAGGTTTGTTTTCTCTACTTTTATTTATGCTTGCAAATTTTTAATAATAAAAGTTAAAAAAAAAGTACAATTGGTATATTTATTTTTCTGCCCAACAGACAAGAACTTTAGCATGCAATACATCTTTTCTCCATGATATACCTCACTAATTTCAGATTAATTTTTTTGCAATCAGTGATAATTATTTTAAATTAATTTTTATTGGTGTATAGTTGCTTTATAATGGTGTATTAGTTTCTGCTGTACAACAAAATGAATCAGTTATATGTATATACACATATATCCCATCTTTTTAGGTTTCCTTCCCATTTAGGTCACCATAGAGCACTGAGTAGAGTTCCCTCTGCTATATAGTTGTTTCTTATTAGTATTATACCTAGTAGTGTATGAAGATCAATACCAAACTCCTAATTCATCCCCCTCCTCCTTCCCCGCTTGGTAACCATGAGTTTGTTTTTTATATCTGTGACTCTCCACTTTGCAAAAAGTTCATCTGTACCATTTTTCTAGACTCCACATGTACATGATATTATACAATATTTGTTTTTCTCTTTAGTCTTTTTATTTTGGCATCCATTGTTGCCAATGAAAAATCTGATTCTTGCTGCTTTGTGGGATTTTTTTTTTCTTCTTTTCTGAAAATTTCTTACAATTTTCTCTTTGTTCTTAGTGTTCTGAAATTCCATCAGGATATGACTAGGAATGGGTTTATTATTATTATTTTAATTTATTTTGCTTGGTACCCCATGGGCTGAACTTGTATCACATGTTCATGCCTAAAGTGATCACAGGTAAGGGAGATGAGACCACAATACTAACTTAGACAATCAAGACTAACCCAGAGGTACAGAGATGGGTCAGCATCCATTGGAAAACCATTTAGTGGACTGTGAACGAAAATAAGATCCAGTATTAGGAAGGGCTATTCAGTTGCCAATCAGCATAGTTTGCCCCTCCTGCTTTTACTATCTCCCCTAATTTTTTCAATAACAAATGAAAATTTGGTTGGGGGAGATGTGCTCTTCTGGTTTTTGATGCATTTCAAGTATTTTCTGTAATGTATGGGCAAAGATTATCCCTCAATTAACCTGTCCAGACGTTTTGATTCTCTAAGCTTTGCCTTCTTTCTTTGTGTGCTTTGGCTGACTGCAGAAGTATTTCTAGTTTAAACATTTGTAGGATACTTCTCATCTGTATATATGAATCCTAGTAACTTTCACCCTATCATATTCCCCTTTCTAGGATGGTTAGACAGTCTATCCCAAAGACAAAGGTTTATGTACCCTTGAACACAAATAATTTATAATGCTGGAAACTGGCAGCCTCTTAGTCTCTGGATTTTCTTTATCTCTAAGGCTTCCCATTTCACTGTTTCTTTGTTGTATTTTAACCTTGACTAGGTATTTTCCCCTCAGCCTTTGTATGTGGTTTTCACAGATTTCTATTGCTTCTGGTAGAAAGTTTTAATCAGTGTAAAAATCTCCGCTGCTTACACTCTTGTTGCATAACTTTTCTCCTTTTTAATTGTACCCACATATGTCCCAGTGCTTCTGTGATCCTGGACTTACTCCATCCCCCACAGGTGAGTGGTGATTGGTGTAGACCAATCATGGTGTTCTTTTTACCTCATCCAGTGATTTGTGTAGGCACAGAATGTGGCATAAATCTGGCAAAGAGATGTCAGAGACATCTGAAGAGAATGGAGATTGCCTGAAAGAGACATTTTTGGAATTTGGAGGGGTGTTTTCCATTTGGATGGTGTATCTTAAGGTGGATGATATCCTGAGACCATGAGGGGAGCTGGTCTGAAGACAAAGCCAACACCCATTGTCTGAGCCAAATGAGTTGCAGAGAAATACTGGAGCTCTAATTATGTTGTTGCCATACTTGTTTAATCTTTGTATTTCTTGTTAATAGATTCAATACACGGTCTTATTTGTTTAAGCCACTTACTTTGGGCTTTTCTGTTCTTTGCTACTAAAGACATCATGGTCATAAACATTTCTCTTTCTTAGCAGCCCACCCTCTTTTGGATTTGGCCTGAGGCACTGTAGAAGAACAAATGGCACAACCTAATTTTTTAAATGAAAATATTGCAAGATGAATTAAAAATTAATAACCATCTTGAATTTTATGACATTTATTAGACTTTTAAAGTTTCATAAGATTATATAATTTGGATAACCTGAGAGACATATATTGTGTTTTATTCTTTTTAAAAGTTTTTTTTTTTTTTTTTTGATGTGGACTAATTTTAAAGTCTCTATTGAATTTGTTACAGTATTGCTTCTGCTCAAGGCATGTGGCCCAACCAGGGATAGAACCCACACCTCGTCGTAACCACTGGACTTCCAGGAAGTCCCAAGGACCACATATTGTTGCTGGAGGAGATTGTATTACATTTTCCTTGTGATGATGCAATAGTGGGGAGAAGTGAAACCTCTGATGGTGAGCAGAGTCGCCTCCATCTTCCCAGCATGAAAATAAGCCATGTATATAGAAAAATACAGACCAAAATGCTTATTGAGTTTTTAGTGTATACCAGAAACTTTGCTACAAGGTTTTTTGAGTTATCTAATTGAATCTTCAGAGCAGCTTTAACAGTAGACATCCCAAGAGGCTGTGAGATGGATCAGCATTGTCATTCAGCTGATCCTGGGTTTGATTTTTATCAGTCTCAGTCCTGTGATTACAGGAGAGAAGGATCTTTTCAGAGCACACATAGAAGCTTTTAGATCATCTATAGGGCACACAAGTTGGGAATTTAAATTCCTGAGTTCATATTCTTTCCCCACTTTTCCAGTAACACTAGGAGCAACAAGCCAATCTTATATTTATCAGTTTGCCAAAAATGTTCTAAAGTATCATATACAAATTTACCCAGCCCTTTCATTCTTATAAGAGGTTGATGAGAAGTATCCAGGGGTGCCTTTTTTTTTCCTGTTTTCTTTCTCAACTCATGCCATCGACTATCAGTGTTCTCCTTACTACTCAAAATAGAATAATTAGCATATTTAAATCTAATCAGATTAAAGAGCCAGTTCCAGAAATGCCAGAGCCAATTTAAAAAAACTCAATCTTAAAACTCTGTTTTTTGTGTGTTTTTTTGAAACACTCTCTGTACGAAAATCTCAGAGTTCTCAAGAGACATATAACCAACATGATAAATACAGAAATTTTTTTTTAAGGCATGGGCTCTTGGGGTTACAGAGGTTGAGAAGTCTCCAAATCCACAACCTGCAATCTGGAGACCCAGAAAAGCTGATGGTGTGATTTGTAGTCCAAGTCTGAAAGCCTGAGAACCATGAGAGTTAATAGTGCAAATCCCAGTCTGAAAGCTGGCAGCCTCGATATCCAAGGAGAGCTGATATTTCAGTATGAGATTGAAGTCAGTATGAGACTGAAGTCAGTTCCCTCTTTTTAAAGGAAGGTGAGCCTTTTTATTCTATTCGGTTTTCCATTAATTGGATGGAGGCCACCTATGTTAGGGAAGGCAATCCATATTTTTACTCAGTCTGTTGAATCTCACGTAATCTCATCCAAAAACACTCTCACAGATATACCCACAATAATGTTTGACCAAATATCTGGGGCTCCAGTGGTTCAGTCAAGTTGATACAGAAAATTCACCACCACAGTAAAGATAGTCACTAAATTATTTCCATTTTACAAATGAGTAAACCAAGCCTTGGGGAGCTTAAGTTACCTAAGCTTACACAAATATAGATGGATTTATAATAGGATTGAACAATCTTCCAGAACTCATGTAACTATCATTTTACCTGCCTGACAGCAGTATCTATCCAGGTTGCAGTATCTATCCAGGTTGCAGTATCTAGGGATGAAATAATCTAATCTTCTCTTGTCAGTTATATCAATATTATGGCTTCCACTATAATTGAGGTTGGATGTGGTAAGCGTCTTTATAATTTTTAGTTTGGTTAGTTCAACACATAATATTAAACATATTAAAAGACAGACTAGTCCAATGACAGAGGACCTTACAATATTTTAATTGATAATACCACATATACAGAAAGAAAAATTCAGACAAGCAGAAGTATGTTCTGGCCTCAGTGAGAAAGGGTTAGTGAATGTCTTGCATTGCTCTGAATTAAAAAAAAAAACTGGGTTAGAGAAGAAAATCCACCAGTAAAGGAAATATAGTTGAGTTCACGATAGAAAAGTCATCTGATCCATGGGACAGGGACGGTGCAGCAGGCTTTTCCCATGGCTTATTCAGTTATGAAAGTGACAGTGATAATTGCTTAGTCGTGTCTGACTCTTTGCAACCCCATGGACAGTAGCCCACCAGGCTCCTCTGTCCATGGAATTCTCCAGGCAAGAATGCTGGAGTGGGTTGCCATTCCTTTCTCCAGGGGATCTTCCTGACCCGGGGATTGAACCTGGGTCTCCTGCATTGCAGGTAGATCCTTTACCATCTGAGTCCCCAGAGAATACACTGCTACTGCTCCTAAGAAGCTTCAGTCATGTCCGACTCTGTGCGATCCTATAGACGGCAGCCTACCAGGCTCCCCCGTCCCTGGGATTCTCCAGGCAAGAACACTGGAGTGGGTTGCCATTTCCTTCTCTAATGCATGAAAGTGAAAAGTGAAAGTGAAGTCACTCAGTCGTGTCCGACTCTCAGTGACCCCATAGACTGCAGCCTACCAGGCTCCTCCGTCCATGGGATTTTCCAGGCAAGAGTACTGGAGTGGGGTGCTATTTTGCCTTCTCCGGAGAAAACACTATTCACCTTTAAAAAGAAACTCATGCTAATCAAGCAACATTTTAACTAATAAAATGGTTTTCTAGACATCTCGATTACAAGATGAAGTATAGGTTGTTATTGAGTTGCTAAGTCATATCTGACTCTTTTGCACCCCCCATGGATTGTAGCCCGCCAGAACACCTTTGTCCATGGAATTCTGCAGGCAAGGATACTTCAGTGGGTTGCCATTTCCTACTCCAGGGAATCTTCCCAACCCAGAGATCAAATCGGCAACTCCTGTGGCTCTTGCATTGGCAGACGGGTTCTTTACCACTGAGCCACCCGGGAAGCATGGGATGTCAAATTCTGGACACAAATTCGTGATGATGGCCATCATCAATTAATAAATATTTCTTGAGTTTACACATGGTGTGTTAAAGATAATATTTGAAAATTTTTTACATGCTTTTGTCCTCACATTTCCTTGCTCTTTTTTCCCTGATTTTATCTGAAACCAACTACATTGATAGTCAAACCCATTTCACTTGCCTTCACTAATCAAGGTGGTTTTAAGACTTGTATGTCTTATGACTACATGTCCTCTAAGAGGCATGTAGCACAAACAAGATGTTTGCCTGAGTTATTTTCCAGGATGTTGGACTCAGCTCTGTGTAGTTCAGGCTGAGCTGGTTAGGACAGGGTAGTGAAAGGTTGTTGTTGAATCACGACGCTGGGATTCTTGGCCCCCGGAGGAGAAGAATTCAATCCGGGGCCAGAGACGAGGCTGGATCGCTCAGAGCTTTTGTGTAACAAAGATTTATTAAAGTATAAAGGAGATAGAGAAAGCTTCTGACATAGGCATCAGAAGGGGGTAGAAAGAGTACCCCCTTGCTAGTCTTTAGCTGGATGTTATATAGTCATCAGCAGTTTGTTAATGAAAGAAAGGAATGTCTCAAAACTTAGAATGGCACCAGGCCCCTCACCCATAGGATGTATTTTGGGATAACTTTGGCTCTAAATGGTTTATCTTGGGCCATAAAATGATTAACTTGAATCTTGAAGAAGGGCAGATCACCATACAAATAGTTTCATTTACATAGATTAGAGGAACAATATCGGAGTATAACATATTGGGTTATCAGGTAGGTCTGAGCCCAAAAGGCGGAACTGACTTGAAGACAGAGCTTGGGGCAAATACATAGTACATTAACATAGCTTAAGATAAACATTTCCATAAGAAAAAGGCAATGGTTAACTTTAAGTGAAACTAGGTGTCATTATAGCAACACAGAATTTTAAGAGAAACCTCCTTTTAAATTTGTATAGAGAAGGAAAAAGTATCGCTAGTTTTGTTTCCTCTTGCCGCTTAAGAGAGATAAAATGTCTGACACTTGCAGGCTATTTCCTCCGTTTGGAGACCCCTGGCCTTCCTGCCTGTTACCCTCTCAGTAGCACCACCGACCCTCTGGCTGGGCACCTGCTGGTGTCCGCTGGGTGACCTTTTGAACGTGGAGAGGCTTGTAGATTAGCTACACCTGTGCAGGACCACGAGAATCGTGTCTTTCCTCAATCACCTTTCCCCCACGCCCCCTCTCGCCTCAGCCAGCCCCCCTCTGCTTCTTCATCGGTTATCCCCTGAACACTCCACCCGCTTGTCTTCTGGGGCTTGGATTTGAGGCTTGTTCTCCCATTTCCTCGCCTTGCAAGTAAACTGTCTTTGCTGCGAGCCTCGGTTGACTCAGCAGTTTGGCTGGCTCTGCCTCCCGAAAAATGAACCTGGCTCAGTAACAAATTTGGTGGGTCAACCAGGAGGTAAGTCCAAACAGGATTTTGCCCGTTGGTTTTTTTTGGCCCCTCCCAGGTGCTGAGAGGCTGAGAGCCTGTACACTGAGTCCAAGCGGTAGCTGGTCCCTTTGTTACAGGAACGCTCCCTGCAGCTGACCCAGTGAGGGGGCCGCCAAGCTTCCGCACTATTTCCTCTTGCAGTGAAACAAGGGTTTGGGGGAGATTTAGGGTTTGGAAGATGCCTTTTGGGTAACCTTGTTAAAGAAATACACCTGCCTACGTTCTTTGTGGAATCTTGACCCACGGCTCGTGGGCTGGAGGCTCACCTGGCAGGATGTGGGCAAGTAATATGAAAGGTTACCAGAACCTGGGTTAAAGGCTTGAGACTTCGTTTTTGATCTTGTAAGGTGGGGCAATATCTTTCAAGCCAGTAATCACCAACCTTTTGGTACTGGGGACCAGTTTTGTGAAAGACAGTTTTTCCTGGGTGAGTGGGGAGTGGTTTCGGTTTCTCCACCACTCACCTCCTGCTATGTGGCCTGGTCCCTATCTGGCCAGTACCGGTGGCTCGGGGGTCCCAACTGGGGGTGCGAATGCTGAAACTGGGCAGCCAGGGAGTTGATACCAGTCCATTCTCCTTTTTCAACTTCAGATTTATTTAATTGGAATAAATAATGGGAATACATATTGTTCCCTTAATATATCAATATACAGAGATGACCCAAGGAGAATGGAAAAAATTTTTTTCATCGATTTTTGCAGCCCACAGCCCAGCCTGAGCTGATGTTCAAGGTTTATTACCCATACTCCTCACTTCAGAAGAGCGTAGAAGGTGCTGGATAAAGCCGGGGAGGGGGCAGGTGGGCTTCATTAAGAACCTCTGGCAGCCCAATATAGGCTGCTGCAAGGGCAGCAGGACCCACCGTGGGTCCTGTTTGGGAAGTGGTGCTGGAGACGGGCCCAAACAGGTGGAAACCTGGCCCAAATGGGGCCAAAACAAAGATGCCTTAATAAAGCACAAGGAGGAAACAAACTGAGTGAAGATCCTTTGGAATTTCTAGAAAGGACCTTTAAAGCGTATAGGTATATACAGGTACAGTCTCTGAGGCCCCAGAGAATTTAAAGATGGTTAACATGACTTTATCAGCGCCTCTAACATACAAAGGAAAATACAAAAGGCGGAAGGGACTTTGGGTATGCCTATGTCTCAGCTTGTTGAGATTGCCTTCACAATTTCTAATGGCAGGGACCAGGTTGAGGAAGAAGGAACAACGAGAATGAGACAACAGGCCGCTCCCCTGGCGGCTGCCTTGGCACATTTGGTCCACAGAGCTGGACCACACCAAGGAGCCCCATGAGGGACCTGGCAAAGGTAGGGGGCCCGGGGCCTAAACTTCTCGAATGGATAACTGGCACTTGGCACCTCTCTGGCTTACTTTCAGTTCTTCGCATGGATAAAGCTCATTCTTGCCCCAGGACGTTGGTACATACTATTCCCTTAGCCTTATATGCTTTTTGCTACTTTTCTGTCTAGTCATTTCCTACTCATTTTAATGTATACGTCACTTCAAAGAAGACATAACACTTGCCTTACCTAAACCAGGTCTCCCTTCAAGACACTGAATATTCTGTGGTGGTTCTCCTTTTCTTCCATCTGACCCTAAATTCCATAGGGGTGAGTAGGAGGTCAATTTTGTTGTGTATTCCCAGTTCTTGGCATGATTCTTAACACATAACAGACGCTTGCTAAATTCCTAGTGAATGATCATATTATTCAATCCTGGAATATCTGGATCAAGAACTAGGATGGAAACAAGAGATTAGCTGTTCATTACAAGATTCCCGTGGTAGTAGAGGGGATGATTGTGAATGACAGGCTAGTTCTCGTACACATCTTGACTTCAGCAAGGCAAGAACAGTTTAACAGCCTTAATGTAACCTCCTTAAAACTAACGAAGACAATCTGGTATTTGTGTCTGCCTCCAAGATACTTAACACCTTCAAAGTTCTGATCATTGCATATAATAAATCAAGGCAATTTTTTAGAAACAAAAATGCTATTCCTGGCACTCTTCTGCTCTTTTAATCATCCTAGTGCTGTCTCTTTCTGTGTATGGGATTATGCCTACTTACATTCTAATTAACTGGAGCTACATATAGCCTTTCTATCTATCACAGCCTAGAGAGATCTCTAGAATTTACCAAGAGAGTCACCCACATGTTCATAGCTGCTGAGTACAGTTTCCTCACACTTAATTCTGTATCTAAATATACTTATGTTTCATCTACCTTTAGGCTCCATGCAAATTCTCTTTATTTCCAAACTAGGCATAATCTCTTTCCAGCAAATTAAATGGAACCCTGGCATCCATCTATTTGCAAAGTTTTTTTCCT
Organism: Nanger dama; assembly: GCA_917880005.1. NCBI lineage: Eukaryota > Metazoa > Chordata > Mammalia > Artiodactyla > Bovidae > Nanger > Nanger dama. The sequence continues at coordinate 17,414,358 of CAKJTW010000025.1, read as the reverse complement.
GTCAGATCCTATTCTGGGTGCAGAATCAAAGAACTGAAAATGTCATAAATAAACCCCTCAGGGGCTAATAGTCTCATGAGGTTGCTTATGTCCATACGTTTTATCAGCTTTTCTTTAGTTTCTTTTCACTTCCCTCTCACAGTGAATCAGACTTCTCAGGCTCCTCTGGGCTTCTTTAAAAAGAAGAAAAGCTCATTGGAGACTTCATCCTAAGGTGATAGTGACCACTCCTACTTAGAGGGCTTTATCCTGGGTACATGGCCCATATGGAGGGGTCTCTAGCCTTAAGAAATGAGTCTCAAATGGCAGGCTTGAAAGGTCAATGAAGTGACTTGGGCCTAAATTGGGGGGTAACACTGAGGTTGTCTTGTCATATGGAAGGAATCAGACTGACCCAGGGATGTGAGCTCAGAGATGGTCCTTGGTTCTAGGGGCCCTAGTGTTCTGTTCTGTGGAACATCACTGAGCCCTGTATCAATAACTTCCAAAGGCCAGGAAACTGGAGTCTGTGGCTGGAGACCTCAGGACACTTCTAATAGGTCCTTCCAGATTGAAACCAAAAAGAAGAGTGTACAGGTAACCCTCACTTGGCCAACTTATGTTCTTGGAAATACCATTTGATAGATATTTAGATGGTCTCTCATTGTGATAAGAAATGGGCGATGTAGAATCAGGAGTGTGCCAGTATTTTTTCAGAATGTCTTATGAACAATGAAACTGGGCTGTCATTGCTATTATTAAAAGAACTATAAAATATATTTAGAAGATGGATCACTCTGAAGTTGGGCAACATTTTGGGTAGCTTATATAGCACCGCCTTGGAGCTATAGCTTCTTTGGGTTCACTGTTTATATATATGTGTATAGTTATTGATTTTTAATTGGAGGATAATTGCTCTGCAATATTGTATTGGTTTCTGCCATACATCAATATGTATCAGCCATAGGTTTAATTATGTCCGCTCCTCATGAGCCTCCCCTCCCACCCCCATCGCACCCCTCTAGGTTGTCACAGAACACCAGTTTTTGTGTCATACAGCAAATTCCCACTCACTATCTGTTTTACATATGGTAATATTTGTGTTTCCATGCCACTTTCTCTATTCAACCCATCCTCTTTCTCCCACTGTGTCCAAAAGTCTGTTCTGTATGTCCGGGTTCACTGTTGTAAACAGCCAGATTATGGTTGTGGCTTAGCACTGGGAATGAGTAGGGCTTTCAACACTTCCCTTTCTTGCCCACTTCCCCAACTTTTAGTCTGATGTCTCTCAAAAGATGTGTATGAGTGTTTATACATGTAAGTGCAAATAAGTTTAGGCCAGAATGAGATGGGGGATGAGTTTTAGCAGAGTCAAAGTGACTGATTTTTTACTAATGCCTTAGAAGTATCTATGGGCAGACTGAAGACAAAGGTAGTTTGCCAGAAAACCAGAATGTGCTTCTGAGTGTCTTAAATTCACAAATTCTTTGGCCTAAACACAGATACTCCTTCATGAAAGGACATGTCAGTCATGCCTCTATTATGACTGATCCTAATAGGCAGGGGACTGAAGAGAATAAATACTTACAGAGGTCACATCATTGTGAGTCTTCAAATACTTGGGGGACAGAAGCCTCAAACAAAGGACATGAGCCAAAATTCATTTTGTGAATAATTTTTTTCTTTAGAAAAAAAAATATGTACAAAAAAGCTAAGAAGAACCAACAAGGAAGTGTTGAGAAAACATTCTGAGAGATACAGACAAGGGAGCTTCTGCTCTCCAGGAAGTTACACGTTAGTTATTACCATGCTAGAAAAATGAGATGCAGTTAAAATTCTAGAACAATTAAAAGCCCAAAGTCAAGCTGTTGCTTTGGGGCTCTAGGTTGTAGATGCTCTGATACCCTCTCTGTAAAATAATACTGTGCAAACTGTAAAATATTCATTTTCATATAAAGTCCATACAATATGATATACAAAACTGAGTTGACAGGGGATGCTGGTACTGGCTGGTGGTTTGGGAAAGAAGGCTGCAGTGTTACCTGCCAGCCCAAGGGCATGATTATGGAAAGATCTTGAATTTCTTAACCAGGAGAGGCTATTATCTAAGGATCATACCAACATCCTCAAAACCAGAATTTCCTGCCATTGCTTGTGTAACTTAGGTGATTTTTTTCTTATTAATATGTTACTTTAACTTGGGATGCAATCACATGTTAAGAAGTTAGAATATAAAGTTCTTTTTCAAAGTAATACTTCTTTGTACACAACTGATTTTGAGATTTACCATTAACCAACATTGTTTTCCCTGCAACTCAAAAGTTTTTTTTTTTTAATTCAAAAATGCCAGAAGAGGCAGCAACTGTGATAATAAAAGATTAAAGTGAATTATTATATTTCATTTCCGTGTCTACAAAACTGATAAAAGAAGGTTTGTGTACAAATATCACAAAACAACATCAATCATTGAATAAATGTGGTTCTTCAATGCACACCTGAACAAGAAGAAAACTTTGTTTAAAATTCTGGCATAAATATATTAAAGCTGACCAAAAAAAAAAAAAAAAAAAAAGGGCAAGCTACATCACTTCCTCATACAAAAAAATGTACAAAACATTAGCCTCTAACTAGATAAACATAATACTTGTCTTCACAGTTTGATATCAAGTAACTGTGTCTTGAAGTATCGAATTGGAGGGTGATTAAAAAAAAAAAACAGCTTGTGACACGTCAGCCGTTTCCAGGTAACTTCGGTCATGGAGGCAGAGTGATTCTGCAAACATAAGCAGATACAATCTTAGTTGACTCATGCACACACTCTCACTTCCCTCAATATCCCCCCTGACTCCTGTCTCAAGTTCACAGTCTGTTCCTGCTCCCTGACGTGCGGTTCCAAGGCCCCTCAACTTGTTACCTCTTCTATTAAACCTTCCCTGATTTTTTTTTTCAATCAAAATAAACTCATCTGTCTTGTATTATACTTAACTGTATTCTATGAAACATTTGAAGATCTCAAAGTAATGTTAGCTGCATCCCACATTTTTTTTTAAGTATTGTTTTAATTTTGAACGTTTCTAATCTTTGAAAATTTTCCCTATGATGTATTCTGAGCTGTGAATTTTCAGAGCAGTGAGTTTAATGTTATCAAATGTATAGTGGTTTTGGTTTAAGGTATCTTTGAATTTCTGGAGAATGTCATTTGTGTGATCTATTGAATAGATTTTTACACAAATTTTTTTAAATTATGAAAATATAACAATGCTTTTAAATTTTCTTGATTTGCTTTATAGTCTTACATGTAGTTTGTTTTAAATGTTTGTGTTTTGAGGGTTATATATTGCCTTAGATGAACCTTATTAACTTTTTACTATATTTTGTTTGCTTATTACTGAAAAAAGTGTTAAAATCTATGATTGCAATTTTATCCACTTTTCCTTGTAGTTCTGTTAATTTTTATTTCTGTGGTTTGTGCATAATAACCCTTATCTCTTGTTTTATATAACACATATAATCCCACCTTTTTCAGGCCTAAGGCTTTCTCTTTGTTTGAACTTAAAATTTCCAGTTTATGGTATTGATAATACCTTAAGAAATGGTGGCTTTAGAGCTAATTGATTATTATTATTTTTTTGAGCTGTTTCATTTTCATTTTTATTTTTAAATACTTTATTCTACATTACAATACTGTATTTGTTTTGCCATACATTGACCTGAATCAGCCACAGGTGTACACGATCTCCCAATGTCGAAGCCCCCTCCCACCTCCCACCCCATATCATCTCCCGGATCATCCCGTACACCAGCCCCAAGCATCCTGTATCCTGTATTGAACACAGACTGGCGCTTCGTTTCTTACATGATAGCATACATGTTTCAATGCCATTCTCCCAAATCATCCCACCCTCTCCCTCTCCCTCAGAGGCCAAAAGTCCTTTCTATACCTCTGTGTCTCTTTTGTTGTCTCACATACAGGGTCATCATTGCTACCTTTCTAAATTCCATATATATGTGTCAGTGGTTTCCAGATTCCTGTTTGTTTTTAGGACACTATAGAGTCATTTTCTTGAGAGGGCAAATTGAATTTTAGAAACTGAGTATCCCATATTTCTCATGGTACTTTTGTCTACCATATTTGTGAAAACTGAGGTTTTTACATTTCTTGCTATAATGTGAAAAACTTATTTGCCTTTATAGTATGCTTCCTTAAAAAAAAACAAACTTCCATCAATAGTTTGGTCATTTATATGTTTTTAAGATTTCATTTAAGAGTGAATGGTAAAGATAAAGTAGTTCAACAGCCTATGATAACTAACTTGGTTACTTTATACAGATTTCTTTAACTCTCCAAGTCTTTTTTTCCCCTATTTATGATACGAAGTCTATACGCATTAGAATTCTTGTGGGATGATTTTCTTACATGGCTTTTCACCCCAGAATGGCTGAATCAGAATCTCCTAGAATACGGTCATAGGCATGTGGGTCCTGGGATAGAGTGGATCCTTTTGCTGTTATTGTTGTTAAAGAAACATATATCTCCTCTCCCCACTGTACACATCAGGAGACGCAAGAGACTTCATACCACACAATGAGTTAACATATTGGCTTCACTCTCATTCCTTTGTTAATATAAACCGTGTTCAACGAGAACACATTTGCTCATCACTAAGCTTGACTGCGCAGGTGAAAATGGGTATGAGGCTGCAGGGCGAGGAAAGCTCGGAGCAGGTCTCCAGGATACAACTCTGTGGGGTCACAAAATAACACTTTGGAAACTTGACCATCTTTGTTTCATTTGGACTCTACAGTTTTTTACTTTCTGGTTTCTCGTTAGTCCTGGGGAAAGATTTTAGAGAGGGTACTGTCTCAGTCACAGAAGGCCAAGTATTTAAATGTGAACTGACCATTTAGAGGGGAAGAGAGAAGCAGCCTGGGGCAGCCTGCAGCTCCGTGTGGCAAAGGAGAAAGTATGTCTCAGGGGGACGAAAGGGAGGATGAGGGATTCCCTCCCCAGCGAGACAGTCTTCTCCTTGCGGTGCTCCGAACGGCGGGGTGGATTTCTCGTGTGAGAATGTGTGCTCTACAGAGAAGTTCATACCTTCTCGCAGATCCCCATAGTCCTCCTCCTGGGAAGACAGCTCTGTCCCCCAAATTACAGAGGAGCAGCAGTTTCTAGCAGAAGCCGTGGCTGCTGCTATTGCACAGGAAGCTTTCGCCCACAGGGACGAGCACAGGGCGTATTTGTTTTGCTCAGTGTAAACTCTGCCAGTGCTGTGCAGCTCAGCCCCCAACACTGGCCGCTACAGCGTGTTTCCATATTCAGTGCTGAGAGCTGTAGGTTTCAAAATGGAATTTTCCTTAAACCTCAGGCTGTGTGGTGTAGAGAGCAAGCAGGGCCTTTAGAATTAGATGGGCCTGTGTCTAAATCTTTCCTGAGTGACTCCAGCGTATTACTTAAACTCTTTGTGCCTACTTCATCTGTAAAATAGAAGAATAAGGCCCGTTGCAGGATTGTGGTAAAGATTGAATGTGATAGCTTGCACCATATGCTCCTTTCCTTTTCTTGACCCACAAGTAAAGGGTATGTCCTTCTAACCACCCACGTGGAAAGCAGGTGCTTGGATATTGCTACAAGGCATGGAAGGCATCACTTAAGGGCAGTACTTTCCATCCAGCTTCCTATAGCTGCATTGTGACCAGCCTGCAGAAGTCCTGTTCATCATTACTCATAAACTGTTTACCATGGAGCTTCAGATATAGACTGTAGTCCAATTGTGGGTTCTTGGTTTTGACTAAAGGGCCTAGTTCATATTTTGACTCTGGCTTGCATCTGTCTATTCATCTAACATTTATTTCACACCTAGTGAATTTCCTGGACTAATCCAGGAAATGTGGAGACTAAGAAGGACATGGTTCATAGGGTTTGTATCTTTAATCTCTCAGTTCCTAGGGGAGGCAGATATGGGTGGCAGTCCTGACATGAGCTGTGAGCAGCAAATGCATGTCAGGCCCTGAGGGTCCTTCGGCTGAAGGCTGGTATTCACAAAAGGCCTCACACTGTGTGCAGACGAGGTGATACACATGGAAATAAAACACATGTGGACAGATTTCAAAAGTTCAGCTAGTGCCTGTAGTGAATAATGAGACATATATTTAAAGGATTTTAAAAATCTGTATCGTGGATTGGTCTGTTGTGTGGTCATGCCCTACTCTTTGCAACCCCATAGACTGTAGCCCCCAGGTTCCTCTGGGCATGGGATTCTCCAGGCAAGAATACTGGAGTGGGTTGCCATTGCCTTCTCCAGGGGATCTTCCTGACCCACGGATTCAACTCATGTCTCTTACTTCTGCCTTGGCAGGCAGACTCTTTACCACCATACCACCTGGAAGCCCCTTTCCTGCTAATATCAGGTTTTGAAACCCTTTTTGGTACTTTATTTTTCAGAGCAAGCAGAATCCCCCAAAACATGGCCTGGGGTGTCTCTTGGCTTAGTCAGCTACTACTGGTCCTGAGGGAGGAGAGAGAAGTCTAGAAGGCTTCAGACAGAAGGTTACACGTGAGCAGTGCTGAGGTGGAAAGAAGGTGCTCTTAGACCAGGACACTCAGGGCAAGGTCAACGGCATTTGCAAGGACAGACTACATGTCTGTGGAACTTGGCAAGCATTTCAGTTTGCTTTTTAAATTCACCTTTGTCACTAGTTGCTTCTTCTCAAAGATAGAACCACTCTGACTTCAGGATCTTCCCTGGGGGCTCAGACAGTAAAGTATCTGCCTACAATGTGTGTAGGCCCGGGGTTCAGTCCCTGGGTTGGGAAGATCCCCTGGAGAAGGCAGTGGCAACCCACTCCAGTACTCTTGCCTGGAAAACCCCATGGGGGGAGGGGACTGGCAGGCTACAGTCCATGGGGTTGCAAAGAGCTGGACACGACTGAGCGACTTCACTACTCTGATTTCACTGGGTTTAAGAACATAGTTAGAAGGAAAACTAGGGTTTTTCATTATAAGGTTTCATTATTTAGCTAACTTGTCATTCAACTTGCATTAACTGGCTGTATATAAATAAACCAGTGATAACATTTTCAACATGTTACTTCTAATTAGACCAAGTCAAAATTTTCACCTTAATATAGGTGAAGGGAATACAAAGCACTTGGCACTGGGTTTAATGGAGACTCCTAAATATTTTTTTCCCAGGTGGAAATAGATTTTTTTCCTGGTTCATTGATACAATTGGACTTCATTAAATGTGAAAATAGGATAGTTTCTCAGATGTCTGATAGTTAATAATCTTTAGTGAAATATTTTATACTGCATTGATAGGAAGAAGCTGATAAGTCCAGTGGGAAGAGATTTACTTTCCTCTTGTGCTCAATAAAGATGATTTAGTAAGGAGATGCCAAATACAGTAAGACTTCAAGGTAAACAGACTATTACAGAAAATAAACATTTTAGCAAGACTCAGCGACAGGAAAATAAAATCCCTGTTTTATTATTAGTTATCCCTGCTCTGTCTGCTCAAAGAACTATTCACCCCAACTCCCCCACGCACTTGCTATGTGTCTTGGGTGAGTAATTTAAAATCGCTATCTTCATAGTCTTCTCTCTGTGTGAAGTGGGAATTACACTACCAACTCAGTAAGTTTTTGTTCAAAAATACATATTTGTAAAGCACTTAGCAATTGTCTCAGGCAAAAGTCAGGCTTTATACCATGTATCAGGGCTCATTTTGGCTAGCATATCTCTTTGTCTTTCCCTGCCTTACAATAAATCTTTTCTTCATTTGTGTTCACAAAACACTTTGTGCATCTGATTCAGCATGCCATATTATGATTATTCACTTATATGCAGAGCTTCCCAGGTGGCAGAGTGGTGAAGAATCTACCTGCCAATGAAGGAGATGCCAGTTTTATCCCAGGGTCAGGAAGATCCCTTGGGGGTAGGAAATGGCAACCCACTTCAGTATTCTTGCCTGGAGAATTCTATGGACAGAGGAGCTTGACGGGCTACAGTCTATGGGGTCACAAAGAGTTGGGCACAACTGAGCATGCATGCATTTATATACACCTTTCCTGATCATCTATAAGTTCCTTGAACATAAAGACTGTGTGGCTAGTTGTTGTCTTTATCTCTGGCATGAAGCAAGGTCCTAATGTAAACAATAGTGATTGGTCATCAAAAGAGATCTAAATTAGTTACCTTTTTAATGTGCATCTATCACCGAATGTAACAAAGCATTTCTTTCCAAGTGTTGTCCTACATACTAAATCGAACTGGCCTTCCATAAGAGTTGGTCTAAATTTCACAAATGTGTTATTACATTGAAGGTCAAGATATCCTGAAGCAGCTGGGGTTTGAGTTAGACATGACTAAGAACGTCCTGAAGATTCATGATGCCCACTCCCTGAAAGGAATATGGGACTAATCGAGGGAAGCTGTGAAGTTCTTGAGGGCCTTTATGTCAGATTTTTATTGCGTTTTTTTTTTAGGGTCTTTATTGAATTTGTTAAATATTGTTTCTGTTTTATGTTTTGGTATTCTTGGCCACGAGGCACGTGGGCTCTGAGTTCCCCTGACTAGGGATTGAACCCACACCTTCTGCATTGGAAGGCGGAGTCTTAACCACTGGATTGCCAGGAAGTCCCCAGATTTTTATTGTTGTTGGGTGGATTCAGTTGTGTCCTGTTTTCGCTAGAGGAATGGTTAGTTGACTTCCAGATAATAAGCCTGGAGCCTCCCAGTTTTATTGGCTAAAACCACTTTACTGTACCTGTGCACTTAAGGTTTCCAGAGGGCTTTCTATTCTTGGGAAAGCCATGAGGGGTACTCCACGGGGGTCCTCGGGCTTGGGTTTGGAAGGCGATCCTTGTGTTCCTTTAAAGTTATGGACCACACACATTCCCTGCGGGATGAGGGGAAAAAGATTAGGGTCAGACTGCAGCCATCAATACCTGGCTATCTCTGAGGGTGGCAGGCCTGCCCTTAGAATGCCATTGCACAGTGACTTTTGAGCCAATGTGTAGGGACCATGGAAAGATCTGGGGCTTGGTCCAGGCTGTCTACTGCTGAGCACATTTGGGGTGCTGAGGAAGCATCTGTTTGATCACCAGATGGCCAGGGATACTCAGTCTACCCCCACTGAACTTGTTTCCTGACCTATAAAAATGGGAATAACACCTGCCTTGGAGATTTACATTTAAAAGACACAACACATGTAAACCATCTCATAGTAACAGCTAACATTTACTGAGGGCCACTTATGTATCTGGCATTGTCTGAAGGGTTTTACCTAATTTCATTTGACTACTCAACATTCTTATAAGGGAGATACTATTATCCTCTCCAACTTAGATAAGGAGGCACAGAGAATGTAGATAACTTTCCCAAGGCTACATAAACTCAGTAGCCTCTAAATAAGTCCACTGTAAGATTTGGCTTCTTAAGTGCCGAGTGAATTCGCTCAGTCGTGTCCAACTCTTTGGACTGTAGCCCACCAGGCTCCTCCATCTGGAATTTTCTAGGCAAGAGTGCTGGAGTGGGTTGCCATTTCCTTCTCCAGGGGATCTTCCCGACACAGGGATTGAACCCTGGTCTCCTGCATTGCACGCAGAGGCTTTACTGTCTGAGCCACCAGGGAAGCCCCTCAGTGGGGCTTTCACTGACATACTGTTGATCCCTCTTTGAGTCATCTGTATTCTCTCCCCCTTTTAAGAAGCGCCCTTAGGGAAATACCCTCTGAGAGCTCAGTATCTCTCAGCACCACTTCTGCTGCTGCTTTACAGAGAATGTGCATTTAAGTCCCCCTGTCCTTCACTTTAGGAAGAAAGATTGGATCCCTGAAAAAGAACTCTGAATGCAAATGGAACTTGCTAGTTAGTGTTCTGAGTAAATGTGAGCATTTTCTGTGTGTGTCTGAGCAGGTGAAAGTGTTGTGGAACTCTGAGTTAGAAGTTGGGAGAGGCATACGTGCCTTTTGTATGCTGGGGGAGGACATATATGCAGAATCCCTGTATGGAAGGGATAGGAGGAGAAGTTAGGTCACAGGCCCGTGAAATCCACCTACATGTGATGTTAGTCTTAACAGGTGCCTTGGACCAGAAAGGGCAGAATGGGAGGAAAGGCAGCAGGCTGTGATGACTTCAGTCTGCTAGGAGAGGCTTGCTGAATATTGTTAGGAGACTGATTTCATCCTGCACAGCATCTTTAAGCCTAGTGATTTACCGTGAACCCTTCTGGGTGTGTTTTAAATCCTTGAATATACACATATATACATGCACACATATATACACACACATATCTATACAAATGTATTTTTGGCTATGCTCAGTCTTCACTGCTGCTCATGCTTTTCTCTAGTTGTGACGAGTGGGGGCTACTCTTTAGCCGCGTTGTGCTGGCTTCTCACTGCAGTGGTTTCTCTTGGTGCAGAGCACAGGTTGTAGGTGCTTGGGTTTCAGTAGTTGCAGCTCCTGGGCTCTAGAGCACAGACTCAATAGTTGTGGTGCATGGGCTTAGTTGCTCTGTGGTATGTGGGATCTTCCCAGAGCAGGGCTCAAACCCATGTTTCCTGCAATGCCAGGCAGATTCTTGACCACTGAGCCACCAGGAAGCCCAGTCCTTGACTATATTTTTAAAAAACTGTACCTCCATGGTATGTCCATGCAATGGAATACTACATAGCAAGAGAAAGGAATTACTGATACAGCATGGATGAATCACAAAATAATTATGCTGAATAAAGGAAGCTAGGAAAAACACATACATATTGTATAATTCCATTAACATTAAATCTTACAGTAACCTAATACAGAAGATCAGTGGTTGCTTAGGAATGAGGGGAAGGGAAGGGTGAGAGAGAAAGAGGTCTCTAAAGGTCGAAACTGATCAGGTTATACAATTCGTGTACCATTTATTGTATGCCTAGCTTCCCTGGTGACTCAGATGGATCCCTGAGTTGGGAAGATCTCCTGGAGAAAGAAATGGCAAACTATTCCAGTATTCTTGCCTGGAGAATTCCATGGACAGAGGGAGCCTGGTGGACCACAGTCCATGGGATTGAAGAGAGTTGGACATGACTGAGTGACTAACACTTTCACTTTATCATACCTCAGATCTGTAAAAATGAACCAGAACTCTTCTTCAGGAAGTGTTATGTGGTTGAGAAGCCACTTATAGCAGAAACAAGATGCCCAGGAGGCATGCTCAGATAATAACAGAGGTGCCCTGGGTGCGATTAGCCGAGGGTTTTCCTATTTCTGAGTGGGACTTGCAAGTCTGAGCCAGAGTGGAGTTTCTTGAAATGCTGGAGAAGGAGCTGCCTGCTTCTGTCAGTACTTTGTTCTTCTCCCAAGCGGCAAGTAGCTTATGCTGCCTGTATATCTCTGAGCAAGTATTTACAGAATCATGGTTTGAAGGTACACTAAATTTTTGCTAGTCTGCCCATCCCCAGCGACAGGGTTGGGAGAAGTGGAGCAAGCCATCCTTCCTGGAGTGATCATACTCCTGGCCCACAGAGGGACTATGCAGTCATATTTCTGAAAGAAAGGACACAGGGTACTTGGTGAGTAACACAGGGTACTTGGTGAGCTCCCAAGGTTGAGGCAGGTGGAGCCTGGACTGAGACCATGGAGTCTGGGGAGCCTGACTTACCAGGATCTTGGGCAGCCTTTCAGAGAGCACCAGAGGGGGGGAAAAAGTAGAGGATGCTGACCTACCAGAAAAAGGGCTACCGCGGTGCCCAGGATGAAGCCCGCAATCACGTCAGAGCAGTGGTTCCGATACTCGGAGACCCGGTTGAGGCCCGTCAGGAAGGCTGTGCAGAGGGTCCCGAGGCACAGCACTGGCTTGGCCAGTCGGCTGCTCTTCGTCTTGATTGTGCTTGTGATGTACATCTAGGGGAGAACAGGGACTGAGGAGTGACCAGCAGCCTCTGTACACGGTGCACAGATACATGCGCACAGACACACACCAACACACACAGACAGGCCCACAGCAGAGCATGAACGATGATGCTCACTCATCTCAGAGCTTTATTTTCTGGTGGGCATGGGAATAGAATTAGAGTGACATGAATGACTGCATGATAATCAGGTCCAGAGCATGCAGTTTTATGCAACAAACTAAATCACTTGGAGTGTTAATAAACCCATATAAGAATCTCAGATGCCAGAAAATCTTCTATGAGAATTAATTTTTTGGAGAAGATCAGGTAGGGGAGTAGCAACATTTCATTTGTTGAGTGCCCCATAATCCTAGCTACTACTTCACACTTTCAATGAGTATAAAAGCATTGACTTCCAAACCAGTGTGTAACATAGATAGGTTTCAGTTGTGCTGGGAAATTGATTCTCACATTCCTTGGGATGGCTGTGATCAGTTCTATTCATTCATTTACTCCAGCATGTTTTAAAATTTTCTATGTGGGTGTATAAAAGGTTGGGAAGACCTGATGTTAGTAAATGATGATACAGTTTATGACACACGAGACATACTGTGTTCTTATGACATTGTAAGGAGCTGCTTCTGCTGCTGCTAAGTCGCTTCAGTCGTGTCCAACTCTGTGCAACCCCATAGACGGCAGCCCACCAGACAAGAACACTGGAGTGGGTTGCCATTTCCTTCTCCAATGCGTGAAAGTGAAGTCGTTCAGTCATGTCCCACCTCAGTAACCTCATGGACTGCAGCCTTCCAGGCTCCTCTGTCCGTGGGATTTTCCAGGCAAGAGTACTGGAGTGGGGTGCCATTGCCTTCTCCGTGAGGAGCTGAGTAAGACTTAAATATTTTACAGGCTTGGTTATCAAATACGTCCCTGGTGGCTTAGAGTAATCAAGGTATGCCTCTTTCAAACACTTTGTCACACAAACTTTGGTGATGGTTATAAAAAACCACTAGAGGGCGCAATCGATCTATTGTCTCTATGTTAGTCTCATTCTGAGCAACTCTGCTACCCCATGGACTGTGGCTCACCAGGCTCCTCTATCCATGCGATTCCCCAGGCAAGAATACTGGAGTGGGTTGCTGTTCCCTTCTCCAGGGGACCGTCCTGACCCAGGGATCAAACCCAGATCTCCGGCATTGCAGACATATTCTTTACCATCTGAACCACCAGGGAAACCTTAACAAGTGTGCTAAATGAGTTTGTGACTCAGAAAAATAGTATGCCAATATTCAAGTTGCAGTGTAGTGTGCTTGTATGGCCTGAGCACATATAAGTTCAAACAGGTGCATTTTAAAATACTTTAGTGGAAACTTAATTTCCTAGGATGATTCTTCAGCATTGGTGTGAATACAGGAAGATGGGATTTTCTTTATTATATGTAACACATATCCTAAAAACTGTGCTTAGATCAGAGTTATATAAACTAGAGCATATCATCACACCATTCTGAGGCTGAGTAGGAAATGTTGTTTAGCACGTTATTGACCAAAGACGTATTAATATGTCTTTTGGTACTGAATGGATTGACCAGAGACATAGTTGTTAGGGCTTAAAATTGATAGAGTTCATTACACAACTTATTATAGTTATTATGACTAAGGATATTTATCGTTATGATAATTATAATTATCATTCACATTTTCCTCTGTTCAAATTTTGTTACAATGCTGTATATATTATAAATGCAAGTTTATTGCTGTAAAATTTTCAAAAAGGATACATCTTGAAATTTTAAGTGAAGAAGAATTTTAGGCAGATACTTTATCTGATTGTCTAAGTGGCATATATACTAATGTGTCAGAAGATGATAGTTCTTCAGAATATAGTTCTGATTCAGACAATGTGAATATTCGACCAACAAAAGACAAAAAAACCTTAGTGATCAATTCTGATATGGAAAGTGATAAAACTCAAGGTGCTGGAGAAGACTTTACAGGTGTGTCAAGTATAACTATTAAATGCAATAACCTGTAAAGTCTTAATGAAATAACAATTAATTTTTGACTGGCCAAAATAAAAATCACTGGCCATAGGTATTGGTTTTTGCAAAAATCCCCCAGACAATAATGGGTTAAATTATATTTATACACACACACATATATATATTTAAATTCAGTGTTTTATGTTTAAATTATAGCCTTTATAAATCTTATAGGATTACAAACTATGAAAACATGGGCCTATGGTTCATTAGTATTCTTCACAGTATTAACTAGTACTTAGGAAATCCTTGTAAGTAATTTCTGAAAGCACACATAATAGAGGCTTGGAAGATGTTTACATAATTGGAATCCTGTATCAGGGTTTATCTGATTATAGTCTGTCTGTGGGGCATGATTTGAATTGGATTATATCTGAATCCTTGAAAACATGTGCTCTACCAGCATATATTCTGAGTGAGATGACTGTACTTCTTTCTTCTCAAGAGAAGTTTATATTTCACTTGATGAGACAGTAGCTTAGGATGAGTAACAGATTTGTTTTGTAATGGTGTTGTAAAAATTTATTTCATGTAACAATGACTTAAGTCTATAAAAATACAGGAAAAGGTACAAGAGTACATTGTTTCATATAACTTAGGTTCTAGATAAGTTCTCAGTAATCTAGGATACAAATTGATACAATATTTTGAAAACTGGAAATTATACCAAGTGCCTGAAAAGACCTTGTTTAAAAAAATGCCTAACATTTTTGTTTTAGTGGGTGGGGTAAAAGTGAGTCAAGAAACTTCACTGAGCTAAACTGGTTTGTTTGTAAATCAAAGCTTCTGTATTATTTACATTCATGTTTCCTTAATGTGGGGGTAGCTGAAATCATTTTTGTCGTGTATTCATTAAAGAGTAAATCTAAAAGAAATTTTGCAAAGTTGTCCTATAGATGTGATTCTATAAATTGGACAAAAAGAACCATTGTTCTAAAGAGAGTATCAAGCAATTTCTTTCAAACGACGCTAAATGGACCAGACCTGTAGTCAGGCACCTTTACTCCTCCCTGAATTTAGGCCAGTGTTGGGGACGATGACATGGACAGGCTTCCATCAGAAGCAGACGCAGTGGGCAGTGCGGTACTGTCACGGGAGGGGAACGTGCTCCCGGGGGCTGCGGGGAAGGCACTCTGGGAGTTTCTAGGAAGACTGCGTAGCTTGAAAGGGGTCTTTGCTCTGCCTTCTCCTTACCTCACCTTTCACCCAAGAATCTCTAGACTAGTTGTATCCTAAATATCAAGTAAGTTGAAGGAAAAGGGATGTTTTTAGCCAATAGTCACTCATCCACAGGTAAATACACATGATATCAGTGGAATGTTTGCATTGATCCGTCTACTTCTACACCCTGGTTTCTAAAGAAGCAAAGGTCAGGCAAAGGTGAAATGATGTCATTTCCACGCGTGCTCAGTCACTTCATTCATGTCTGACTCTTGGCGACCCTATAGACTATAGCCCACCAGGCTCCTCTGTCCATGGGATTCTCCAGGCAAGAATACTGGAGTGGGTTGCCATGCCCTCCTCCAGGGAAGCTTCCCGACCAAGGGACTGAACCCGTATCACTTATGTCTTCTGCAGTGGCAGGTGGGTTCCTTACCACTAGTGCCACCTGGGAAGCCCTGGGTCATTTCCAAACTGGGCAGAATTAAAGGGCAGGAAAAACAGGTGGACACCATTTCTTCTATTTTAAGATGTTAGACACACTTTTGCACTTTCTCTTTGATGAGACCAAAAGTTTAGACTATTATATCCCAGTGGGGGCAGTCAAGAGATTTTATGATCTAGAGAATAGTGAGAAGTGAACTGTTGGATTCTGAGGGTCTTGCAGTATTGCCTATCTGTCCTGGCAAAGTGTTGAAGAGTGTTAGGAGCAGAGGAAAACCCTGTCTTCATCTGGTATTGCACATTGCTCTGGGCAGGCATTTGCATAAGGCCTACATCTGCAATCTACAGACAAGCGTGAGGAATATGTGCTGTTCTGGAACCAACCAGAGCTTTGGCGCAGAGTGCTATTCTGAGCAGGGATAGAACCCCATGTCCAATGCCAGTAGCCTGGGCCTCTGCTCTGACTGTGTACTCTTAACAATTATTTGGGCCTCAGTTTCTGTATCTGTAAAATGGGAGGATGTGACTAAGTGATCATCAACAGTCATGCCAGAATTAACATCCTCTGGCATTGGGGTATTGAGGGTGGGGGCAACAGCATGAGATAATGGAAAAGAAACACACTGTAACATGACTTAAGCCACCAGAAGTGACTGTAATGAAAGAATAGGGGATGAGGATGGCAGAGACACCCATCACAACCGAAACTCCTCTCGGGTCATACTCACTGTGGCGTACAGGGCGGAGTAAATGCTCAGAGCAGCGTGTTTGGAGGAAAGGACCTCCGCGCCTTCTCTATCACTTCCAGGTCCCCGGTACAGATGTTCCCGTTGTTGATGAACTGGTGTTGCGCCCGGCAGTCTGTGCTGGTGTAGTTGGGCTTGCACACGGTCAGGAAGTACGGGGTCAGGTGCCCTGTGACCACTTGCCCGGCATTTACAAAAATGTCAGTAGCAAAAAGCCCAAAAGCAAATACTCCTATGAGGAGATTTAAAGTAATTAGGAATGGTGACATACACCATAGATTGGTTTTTGTCCCTGAGAGAAAAACAGCAGTGCGAGCCCATGACAACCTATCAGAAAGCACCTCCCTGGAGTCAAACTGTGCCCTCACCTTTCTCTTTCCTGCTTCCTAAACCACTGTTTCTTCCAAGCTGATGCAGTCATGCTGCTGGTAGTGCTTTTCTGTTTTGTGGCAATAAATCCTCATGGGAGGATTTGCATTTTGGAGTCACATAGAGCTGGGCTCTAGGCACTCCTTTGGTGATTGTTTACAGTGTAAGCTATCTTCTTTGAATCTTAGTACCCTTATCAAGCATGGTTTCGGGGAATGATACCTTAGTAAAGAATTGGAAAGATAAAATAAGACATGTGCAAAAATAACCCCTAGGGTGCCTGGCATTAAATATTGGGTTGGCCAAAAAGTTTGAAAGGTGTTATGGAAAAACACAAGCGAACATTTTGGCCAACTCAATAGTTACTCAACGTTGGTTCTCTTGCCTTCTGTAGAATATATCTTCTCCCTGGTCCTGTTGGAGATGCAAGTACTCCTTGAAGGAGTTCCATGGCAGGTGAGAGAGAATGAGTATGTTAGGTGTCGTCCTTCAAAGAAAGAAAAAGATCGCTCTAGAAACCCTGATTGAATTGAATGTTTCATTTGATGTTAGAAAATGAGAATGTTGTTGACTGTATCGAATTGCCAACTGAGTGGTTAAACCACTACGAATGCATCCTTTTACAGTTCCAGAGATCAGAAGTCCAAAATAGGTTTCACTGGGCTAACATCAAAGTGTTGGCAGGGCTGTGTTCTTTCTGGAAGCTCCAGAGTAGAACTTATTCGTTGCTTTCCCAGATTCTCACCTTCATTCCTTGACTTATGCCCTTGGTTCTAGCAATCGCATCGTAAGAGCTCTACTGCCATGGTCACATCTCCTTCCCTGACTCACTATCTTGCTTCTCTTATAATGTTACATTGGTTACATTGTATCCACCTGAATAATCCAGGATAATCTCAAAATTCTTAATCTAATCACACATGTACATTCCTGTCTGTCATGTAAGGTAACATGGCCCACAGTTTCTAGGGATTAGGGCATAAACATTTTGGGGTGAGAAAGGCATCATTTTACCTACCATGCTGACTTGACCTGTTTGGTTAAGAATCCTGTGGGTAGGCTATACTTCCTGGATTTTATCTGTTCTCTGGTAACTTCCACAGGAATATAGGATTGCCCCTGATTAGCTTGGACAAAACTATGAATTCCTTATAGGAAGTTGCACAGTGGATTCTTTCAAAGGTTATGCGTACATCTATAGAGTATCTGTTAAATGTATCAAGAGCAGCTGTGCAGAGCCAAGGTATACACAGGTTGCTTGAAGAGATAAAGAAGACTGCCAGTGCAACTCAGCTGTGGGAGGAACTGGCAAGAGTGAGAGGCAGCATTAACCCTTGTAAATTTCAAGGATCTGCTATAGTTTTTGATTAAATTTCTATCCAATTTTGACTTCCATATTCAATGTCTTGAATCTGCAAATTGTACTGATTTCAACACCCAAAAGTCAGTCCATTAGATCAGAAGTAAAGACGAGTTTGGCTGAAACCTTCATCCGGTTTCCATTTTGACTTGTATTGATTCTTACAATTTTCTTTTCTGTGGCTTTGCCAGGATGTGCTTTATCACAATGAGAACTGGCTCTTTTAATAGCTTGAGCTGACTGACACTCCTAGGATCTGACCTGACCTCTGAGACTAAGCATTCATTGATCATTCCTTTCACTCCCAGGTTCTGGAAGTCTGGCTATCATTTTTTTTTTTTTTTTAATATCTTCAAGCAAGATTCTCAAAGACCAAGTCTCTAGCTTTTCAAGGGGCAATAAGTCTGTCTAGACATACTTTTCCAGAAAACGAGGATAATTCATGATTTGAAAAGAGAAAAGTGACAGCATTTTCCCCTGGCATTTTATTTGTTGGAGTGCTTCCAATTAGGGTGAATTCTTTCTGAGACATTTCTGAGGATTTCTAGGTTGCTCAGATGAGTATCTGAAGTGCCAGGTCTGTAGTCACAGTGGGTCTGTGATGGGCAAATTTCTGCTTTGTTGTCGTGTGATACTGTTGCTGAAAGTTGCTTTCCCTTTCTCCCTTGGCCTCCCCTGGATTGCGTCTGCTTTTCCTGATGGCTTAACGAGCATTTTCTTTCCAAACATCTCATTCTGGTGTATTTGATGCAGCTTCTGAAGGGCAGCCCCAGAACGCCACCTGCCTGGCACAGGCCATGCCAGCAAAGTGCGGGTGGAGCCTACCCTGGTGATTCACAGACAATGTCAGATCATACAGGGCTTTTGTAAGGCATTCCAGGCGTTCCTCTGTTAACCCTGAGCTTCTTGTGTGTGTATTACAAGGCTCAGAAGCTAAAAAGTGTTGCTTTTGTCCCTAGAGTCAGGTGGAACACTGTTTATGGCCTCCTGTACTGCATTATGTGATTTGAAGGAGATCCTTTTGGAGTGTCCTACCTTGGTGTCTAAAATTCTTTAAGTGTGATAATATTTTTTAAATTTTAACAGATACAGTTTTTATTCCTATGACTCTCCCAAGCTGGTTCTATTGATACTTAGCTTACGGCTCTGCTCCCAACAGTATTCCTTGCTTCAGGGGAGCTAATCATACTTCTTTTTTAAAAAATATTTTAATTTATTTACTTGGCTACTCCAGGCCTCTGTTGTAGCATGTGAGGTCTGTGGTTGTGGCATGTGAGATCTAATTCCCTAAACAGGGCCCCCTGTATTAGGAGCGCTGAGTCTTAGCAGCTGGACCACCAGAGAAGTCCTTGATCGCATTTCTGAATGGGTTTATAGCAGACACAGAAGTCTAAAAGTAAAGCTCTCTTAGCTTGCCAGAGCTATATGCTTGAGACATGTACTGTTTTGTTTGGAATTCTGAAACGAATTGGATGGGAAAACCAAGAGCCATGGTCTGGAGGACAAGACCATTGAATTTCTATAATAAACCCTGGAATGGGGAGATGTGGGAAGCATGTCTCCCAAGGAGGAGCTAGAAATTTACCTAGTCTGGCTGAAGGAGTGAAGGGGCTGCCCCTTCCCTGCCCATGCTGGCTGTCAAACGCCAGGGGCAGCGCAACAGAAACTTCCAGAATGGTTTTGAAAATCAAGCTGAAGTCTGTCCTGTGCCTCCCAGGATGTAGCTCAGGAGCCCTGCACACCTTTCAGAGAAGTTCCACACCTACCATGGTAGTGTGGCTATGGGTGCCTGTGTTAGCAGTGCTGGATGAGGGTCAAATTGTTGAGCCCTAGGGTACCTCACAGGACCCATACATTCTGATGTAGAGTGGGGTGGGCGCTTGTGAATCCATCAGGGGTGAGGGGCATTCGAATGCTCAGAGGACGGAGAGGTAGAAGCAGCCTGGCTTTAGGACAGAGACTGGCATCGCTGGTGCGGTCTGTGGTCCCTGTTTTGATGACATGGATCACTATGGTAACCTGAGCTTGCTCCCCTTGCAGCCTGAAAGAATCTGACACCCATCAGGCAAGTCAAAGGATGAAGAAAGAGGAAGATCAAAGTGTTAAAGATCCTTTTTCCTCCCTCTCAGGGCTTTACCTGGATTCTTTGGACAAATTAGGATCTTTGGTCACTGGTAAATGAGGACACAGAGGTGAAACTCTGTGACCCGCTTCTTGTCATGGTATCAGTTCAGGGTTCCATCCTTTTACTCAACTGAGAAGGTCGTAGGGGAAGCAGTGACGTAAGCAGGAAACACGCATGACAAAGATCTTCGCCGCCGCAGGTAACTGGTGTGCTGGCGAGTGCTAACAGGGCTCCTATCAGGATGTCTTTTGCCTCCCAAACAAAGAACTGGTCAAAATAAAGAAACCAGACTGCTTGCTGCTGAGAAAGACACACAGGAGGCTCTCATTAGGAAGCCTAGACCCAGACCACAGAGTAATAATTAGCGCGGGCTGATGGAGTGAGCAAAGGAAGGAATATTTCCTTTTAGCCACAAAGAACCTGTGACCGGAGGTGGAGCCTCTGAACCAAAGGCCAATTATTCCATATTAAATTGTAAGTGTGCAGTTTCGCAGCTTAAAATGGCACTTTGCTGACAGACTCTAACAGAATACTTCTCAACTAAAATATACGTGGTGTCAATGAAAAAGATGGACATTCAGAGTGCCAGCTCAAGGGGATAATCAATGAGGATTTCTGTCTCTCTCCCTTTCTCACATGTGCACACACACAAAGTTTTACCTCACGAAATGCCCGAGCTTCTTTCTGAAGATCATCATGAGAGAAAACCGAGGGAAATTTCTTTTCTCTCTTGTCTGCCCCCTACTCAGAGATCCAGGATTTAGATTGCTCAGAAAACATGGATGCTGTTACTCCACTGGATGAGTTCTGCTCTGTGACTTTGCCAGGGAGGAGTTCCTTTTCCCCCTTGTTCTGCTAAATGTATTTTAGAGACACGCTCTGGGACAACAGCTAGGCAGGCAGGGGCCCTGGTGCTGGCGTCTTGCCTCTGGGAGGTTTAGACCTGCATGCTGTAGAGAGCAGCGTGTGCTGGGTGCCATAGCTTTGCGTGCACTGCATCGTCATGGCACTGGGGGTAGGAGGAGATGCCAGTTCAGGGGAGCTGAGGAACTCCAGGTGAAACCTGCTAATTTGGAACTGGACTCAGTGCTGTGCATGCCAACCTGTGCTCAGGCTTAAGCTCTGGAGACCGGACTGAGAGCAAGTCATTCTGTTCTTTCTGTTGAGGAAAACAGAGTGTATAGATCTTGCCCCACCTAAGACTGAAGAGGGAGAAATAATCACATATCACATAGGGTCTTGCGGAGAATGCTGCTCTTATTTTTTTACCTTGTACAATCAGTTTATATGAAATGCTGAATATAGGGAAATTCACAGACAGATAGTAGAATAGTGAACATCAGGGTCTGGGCAGAAGGGAAAAACAGTGGGTGACTGCTAATAGGTATTGGTATTTTGGGAGGGATGAAGAAATTTTCTAGAATTAAACAGTGTTGGTAGTTGTACAACTTTGTGAATACACTAAAAACTACCAAACTGAACACTTTAAAGGGTGTTTTGTGATATGTGAATTGCATCTCAGTTAAAAAAAAAACCAAGAACTATGAAATGTTTGCATATTTGAGTTACTCAAATTCACAACTGCTATATATAAAGCATATTTTTTGGGTTTATAAAGTTTTTTTGAAGTACAGTTTATTTACAGTGTTGTATTAATTTTAAGTGTACAGCAAAATGATTCAGTTATACACATATATTTTCGGATTCTTTTCCCTAACAAGTTATTACAAAATAGACTATAGTTCCCTGTGTTATACAGTAGAAGCTTGTTGGTTATCTGCTTTATGTATAGTAGTATGTATATGTTAATCTCAAACTTCTAATTTATCTCTCCTTTTCCCATTTGGTAGCCATAAATTTATTTTGTAAGTATTTGAGTTTGTTTCTGTTTTGTAAATAAGTTCATTTGTATTATTTTTTCTTTTTAAATTTCACATATAATTGATATCATATGATATTTGTTTTATCTAGCTTACTTCACTTAGCTTAATATTCTCCACATCCATTCATGTTGCTGCAAATGGCATTATTTCACTCTTTTCTATGGCTGAGTAGAATTCCATTGTGTACATGTAACACATCTTTCATCGGTTGATGGACATTTAGATTGCTTCCATGTCTTAGAGTAGGAAATGGCAACCCACTCACTTCAGTATTCTTGCTTGAAAATATCCCATGGACAAAGGAGTTTGGTGGGCTACAGTCCATGGGGTTGCAAAGATTCAGACACAACTGAGTAACTGAGCACATAGGTCTTGGTTATTCTGACTATTTTCTACTGTGAACACTGAGGTGCATATATCATTTTGAGTTATATATTTCTCTGGATGTATGCCTAGGAGTGGGATTGTTGGATTATATGGCAACTCTATTTTCAGGTTTTTAAGAAAACTCCATACTATTTCCTTTTCTCTACACCATCTCCAGCATTTACTGTTTGTAGCCTTTTTGATGATGGCTATTCTGACTGATGTGCGACAATACCTCATTGTTGTTTTGATTTGTATTTCTCTGATAATTGGTGATGTTGAGCATCTTTTCATGTGCTTTTGGCCCTCTGTGTGTCTTTGGAGAAATATCTACTTAGATCTTTGCCCATTTTAAAAACATTAAAATTTTTAAAAATTAGTAATTAAAATTTTTGGCTGTTCTGGGTCTTCGCTGCTACATAAGCTTTTCTCTAAGTTGCGGAAAGCGAAGGCTGCTCTCCAGTTGTGGTGGTCAGGCTTCTCACTGAGGTGGCTGCTTCTGTTGTGGAGCATAGACTCCAGGGCATGAGAGCTTAGGTAGCTGTGGCTCCTGGGCTCTAGAACACAAGCTTAATAGTTGTGGTGCATGGGTTCAATGCATGTGAGATCTTCCCAGACCAGGGATCAAACCCATGTCTCCTGCATTGGCAGGCGGATTCCTTACCACTGAGCCACCAGGGAAGCCCCTTTGCCCACTGTTTTATTTTTGACAGAGCCACATGAGCTGTTTGTATATTTTGGAGATTAATCCCTTGTCAGTTGCTTCATTTTCAAATATTTTCTCCCAACCTGTGGGTTGTCTTTTTATTTTGTTTATGGTTTCTTTTGCTCTGCAACAGCTTTTAACTTTATTAGGTACCATTTGTTCATTTCTGTTTTTTTGTTTTCCTCTATCCAGACGGGTATTGCTGCAACATATATAAAAAATGTTCTGCCTATGTTTTCCTATAGGAGTTTTATAGTATCTGGTGTTACATTTAGGACTTTAATCCATTTTTTGTGTGTATGTGGTATTACAGAATGTTCTAATTTCATTCTTTTACATGTAGCTGTCCAGCTTTCCCAGCACCACTTATTGAAGAGTGTCTTTTCTCCATTGTATATTCTTGCCTCTCTGTTGTAGATTAATTAACCCTAGGTGAGTGAGTAAAAATACTATTTTAGACTAGTATTATACCATTATACTTCTTTTTTGTACCTCTTATATGAGATTATTCAGTAATGTCCATCTCTCCCATTAGAACTGTAGAATACGCACACTGTAAAGAGCAGAGAACACATCTATTTTTTGCTCAGTCCTGTATCTAAGTACCTAGCACCAAACCTGGCACACAGTAAACACTTAATAGACATTTGTGGAATCAGTGAATCAATTGCAGAAGAGATTTCAGAGAAGACTGACAGGAGAAGACAGTAAAAGAGCATAGAGACTTGTCCAAATTGTCTAACTTCTGTTGGGTCTCACATCCCTGACTCTGCTGAACATGGGGTTGAGATCAAACCACTTAGCATGTAAGCAGTAGGGATCATTTCTCTTTTTAACAAATGCCGCAAAATCCAGTAGAATGCTAGCTGCTTAGAATTGAAAACTGGGTCTTTCTAAGTGTCTCAGAAGTCAGAAAACTTGTAAATCATAATTTGGAAATCAAATCACTCTCCCTTTTCAATACAGCAAGAATGAGAAAATATCCTTAATTTGGAGTCTGAAGATCCACACTGCATATGCAGGAGAGAGATTTCTTCCTGTGGATATTTATGAAGCACAAGAATTCTGGAAGTCATGATGCACTTGGGCAGTTTTACATAGACATGAAAATCTTTGCGACACATTGCCCCATTTCTGATTCTGAGAAGGTGTGATGGTTGTCAGTTTAAATATTAACACATACACACATGAAAGCATGGTTCCTACATATTTTTCATGTGGAGAAACTAACACACAGAATTTTGAAAGGATAGTGGAAAAGACATAAAAACAAGCTACCTGGGTTAGAGTGGTAATACTACTCTCTGAAAAGGGGAAGGGATCTTAGTTCTTCCTCAATATATGTTCTCAACCTTTTATTAAACAGTTCTAAAAGAGGATGGCTCTTCTGTCTATGCTAGCAAATCAAGGTAATGAAAGGGCTTCTCAAGAGATCTTAGTGGTAAAGAACTTGTCTGCCAGTGTAGGAGATGTAAGAGGCATGGGTTCAATCCCTGGGTTGGGAAGATCCCCTGGAGGAGGGCATGGCAGCTAAGTCCAGTATCTCGCCTGGAGAATCCCCATGGACAGAGGAACCTGGAAGGTTGCATTCCACAGGGTCCCAAAGAGTTGGACCCAGCTGAAGTGACTTAGCACATGCACACACTGTTTGAGATTAAGAATGCTTGAACATTTTTCACTTTCAGAAGTTAACCAGCTTTGTGAATCTTTTGTGGTAGTTTTCCCACTGTGATGTTCAAAAAACAAGGAAACACACCCTCAATTCAGTTCCTGGCCTTTATTTTAGTGGGAAAATTGATGGCAGGCTCCTCTGTCCAAGGGATTTCCCAGGCAAGAATACTGGAGTGGGTTGCCATTTCCTTCTCCAGGGGATCTTCCCAGACCAAGGATCAAACCCATGTCTCCTGCACTGGCAGGTCAATTCTTTACCCCTGAACCACCAGGGAAGCCCATGTGATGGGAATAGAAGAGCTGGGATTAGACACTAAATACTTATGGCTCTAGATCCAAACTCTTATTCACAACCCTCTAAGCTTATATTTTTATGTACTTAAAAAAATATATATATATATAGAGAGAGGGGATAGATATGCATTAGGCTGTGAAAAAAAGGGCTTTAGTTCTCACTCATGCACTAAGAGGCAAGGATTTAGAGCATTTCCCCAATGAGATGCTTGCCTTGTCAACTCAGAAAAAGAATTCCTCTATTTTTAGCCAACAATTTTCCAACAAGAAGATGGTAGAATACCTAAGACATGTCATCACTGAACGAGGCACTTTGCTCATCACTTTAGCAATGAATCTGACTTTGTTTCTAGTATAACAGGAACACCATCAGTGCAAATTGGTTTACACACATCAAATATTGTGTCTTGAAAGGAAGTTTCTGACAGGACTGAATCCGTCATCCCTTAGATAGTTAATTTCAGGGGTTTACAGAACAAAGATTCTGGGGTCTTTTTCCTAAATAAGTCACAGAAACATGAAAGCTGACAGCAGGCTACTTGTCTTGATGTCATGGTTTTAATCAAAAGAATAAATTTTATGTAAATCAAGTAATCTGAACTTGAGTTACTTTATCTGTATAAGAGGTTTTATTTATTTAGATGTTTTAAATAGTCCTAAATCACTGGGTTATTATTGGAAAATCACATCAAATAGTTGTAAAAACATTTTGTACATTGTGAGATTTATATATTAGTGACTATTGTTTTTATAATGGATATTTCAAATAAGTTGATTATAAAGTTATTTTAAGACAGAAGGAAGAGATAAGAACAGTAATTCTAACAAACTCAAACATATATTTGACTCTGTTCATTCTTTGTATTAATAAAACACCTTTACAAGATGAGGAGCTGGTGGTGTTTAAACAATTCTCTGTCATTACTATAACTGCTCATCATGGTAAAGGAAGAGGAAGAGTTATCAACCAGAAAACCTCCCAAGTGTTTTTATAAATGAAGGAATTAACCGATAGACTTCTGCTCCTCCAAAGTGTAAAGTTGTATGATTTTTTTGAAAAGCCTACTTCTGGCCACTCTGCATGTCATGTGGGATCTTAGTTACTCAACCAGGGGTCAAACCTGTGCCCTTTGCCCTGGGAGTGTGCCGTCCTAAGCACTGCGCTGTCAGGGAAGTCCCCAGAGTTGTACAATTTCTTGGTAAGATGGTTCTGTCTCAACAAGAGGGACTTTACTCCTCTTCACGCGGGACAGCTCCTCAGGGCTTTCTCGCTCAGGATCAGCTTCCGCTCTCACTCCTGTTGTGTGCCTGCTGGGTGCTCAGTGGTCCCGGCTCTGCAACCCCATGGACTGTAGTACGCCAGGCTCCTCTGTCCTCCACTATCTCCTGGAGTTTGCTCAGAGTCATGTCCATTGAGTTGGTGATGTTACCTAATCATTTCATCCTTTGCCCACCCCTGGCTTTTTACCTCAAGTGACCAAAGTATTAGAACTTCAGCAACAGTCCTTCCAGTGAATATTCAGGGTTGATTTCCTTTAGGATCGACTGGTTTGAGCTCCTTCCAGTCTGAGGGACTCTCAAGAGTCTTCTCCAGCACAATTCAAAAGCCTCAGTTCTTTGGCACTCAGTCTTCTTTATGGTCCAAAGCTTACATCAGTACATGACTGCTGGAAAAACCGTAGCTTTGACAATATGGACCTTTGTCAGCAAAGTGATGTCTCTACTTTTTAATATGCTACACAGAACTTTGGTGACAAAGTAATGTCTCTGCTTTTAATACACTCTCTAGGTTTGTCATAGCTTTCTTTCCAAGGAGCAAGCATCTTTAATTTTATGTCTGCAGTGATTTTGGAGCCCAAGAAAATAAAATCTGTCACGGTTTCCTCTTTTTCCCATCTATTTACCATGAAGTGATGGGAGTGAGTGCCATGATCTTAGCTTTTTGAATGTTGAGTTTTAAGACAGCTTTTTCACCTTCATCAAGAGGCTCTTTAGTTCCTCTTCACTTTCTGCCATTAGAGTGGTATCATCTGCATATCTGAGGTTGTTGATATTTCTCCCAGCAGTCTTGATTTCCAGCTTGTGATTCGTCCAGCCCAGCATTTTGCATGATGTACTAGAAAGTACACCTAGATACAGACTAAAGGTGGAGAGGAAAGATTTTAGATTCCTTACCTATCAAGGAATCTAAAAACAGGAAATCAAATTCTGGAGGGCTTCCAGCCTTCAAATTTTGCTCTTTCTGATTCATATTTATAAGTTTCTAAAGCCAAAGCTGTTGATCTGAATCCACTTCCATTCCCACCACCTGACCAGCCTCAAGTTCCATCAGCAGGCAGCTTCCAGCCCTATTGGTGATGAGCCATCCTGATCTGGTACTGTTGCTGTCTGCATCTGCATTTCCCATCCACTTTTATTATGTTTTAATGTAATAATTTAAATTATTTCCGGAACATGCACTTTTAAAAATTAAGGTGCAAGTGACATGTAGCATTGTATTTGTTTCAGGTATACAATGTGATTTGACATTTGCATATTTTGCAAATTTTATTAATTTTTAATCATAGAAAACTTTGAAACTGCCCTTTATCAGTTGTTGGGAGTCATTTCTTTCTTTAGCTGTGCTGGGTCTTCTTTGCTGCGAGGACTTTCCTCTAGTTCCTCTTGTTGCAATGGGCAGGCTGCTTACTGAGGGGGCTTATCTCATGGAACACAGGCTCTAGAGCCTGAGGGCTGCAGTAGCTGGCACACGGGCTCGGTAGCTATGGCTCCCAGGCTCTAGAGCACAGGCTCAATAGTTGTGGCACGGGAGCTTAGCTGCTCCGCAGCGTGTGGGATCTTCCCAGTTCAGGGATTGAATCTGTGTCTCCTGCATTGGCAGGCAGACTCTTTTAGCACAGAGCCACCAGGGAAGCCCTGGGATTCATTTCTGATATTCAGACAGCATTTCTGCACCTCGCTGTGCTTGATTTTGTTGTGTGTGATCTTATATAACATAAATATTCATAAAACTCTTTTTAAAGTCTTTGAAATACTTGTTAAAGCAGTGGATTTTGACTGAGGGTGATCCTGTCCTCAGGGGACATTTTGTAATGTTTGGAAATATTTTTGATTGTCAATCGGAGGGGAGGGGGTGCTACTGGCTTCTGGTTAGAGGCCAGGGATGCTCCAATGCATCCTACTCTACAGTGTAGGATGTCTTCTCCTCCTGTACAGAAAAGAACAGGCCCAAGATCTCAATAGTGCTGAGGAAGAGAAACTTTGCTTTACAGCCAATAAGTTCACTGCAGCGCCATGCATTTGCACAGGTTAATCTGCAAAGTGCTAGAGAAAGCAGCAATCCTTAGTTCTTTTAGTTAGCTCTTAAGCATTAATTTTTCCATAGTCCTTCTAGTTAGCACTAAGCCACTCAGTCTTTTTATTTGAGTCTAGTCTCTAAACACTGGTGCTCGGAAGGGTCCTTGGAAAAGGGTCACTTGAGTCTCATGATGAAATAACTTTTGTCTTGATAATTAGAGTAACTTGTAGAATTCGGTTCAGGAGTCTTGTTCAGGTCTGTAATGCTCTGGTTCAGTGAGGACTGACATTCAAGGAGGACTAGACTGAGTAACCAAAAGCAGCCTCAGCACAACTTCCTGAGACGTGAGCAGTGCTTGATCCCTGGTTATGCCTCCGACGTCAACCAAGGCTCTCCACCTCAGCATGCCTCCCTCTCCTGCATCCAGAGTCAATCCTGGCCCCCAGAGGGAAGCATCAAACATCTTTGTCTCAAAGTCTGGTGATCTGGATGTTCACAGGGTCCAGAAACTGAGGTTCCACTTACTTCCTAAGATCCATCATGGCTTTTGCCACCTCAGCTATATCAGTTCAGTTCAGTCGCTCAGTCGTGTCCGACTATTTGTGACCCCATGAATCACAGCACGCCAGGCCTCCCTGTCCATCACCATCTCCCGGAGTTCACTCACACTCACGTCCATTGAGTCCGTGACGCCATCCAGCCATCTCATCCTCTGTCATCCCCTTCTCCTCCTGCCCCCAATCCCTCCCAGCATCAGAGTCTTTTCCAGTGAGTCAGCTCTTCGTATGAGGTGGCCAAAGTACTGGAGTTTCAGCTTTAGCATCAGTCCTTCCAAAGAAATCCCAAGGTTGATCTCCTTCAGAATGGACTGGTTGGATCTCCTTGCAGTCCAAGGGACTCTCAAGAGGCTTCTCCAACACCACAGTTCAAAAGCATCAATTCTTCAGCGCTCAGCCTTCTTCACAGTCCAACTCTCACATCCATACATGACCACTGGAAAAACGATAGCCTTGACTAGACAGACCTTTGTTGGCAAAGTAATGTCTCTGCTTTTCAATATGCTATCTAGGTTGGTCATAACTTTTCTTCCAAGGAGTAAGCGTCTTCTAATTTCATGGCTGCAATCACCATCTGCAGTGATTTTGGAGCCCAGAAAAATAAAGTCTGACACTGTTTCCACTTTTTCCCAATCTATTTCCCATGAAGTGATGGGACCAGATGTCCTGATCTTCATTTTCTGAATGTTGAGCTTTAAGCCAAGTTTTCACTCTTCACTTTCACTTTCATCAAGAGGCTCTTTAGTTCTCTTCACTTTCTGCTATAAGGGTGGTGTCATCTGCATATCTGAGGTTATTGATATTTCTCCCGGCAATCTTGATTCCAGCTTGTGCTTCTCCCAGCCCAGCGTTTCTCATGATGTACTCTGCATAGAAGTTAAATAAGCAGGGTGACAATATACAGCCTTGACGTACTCCTTTTCCTATTTGGAACCAGTGTGTTCCATGTCCAGTTCTAACTATTGCTTCCTGACCTGCATATAGGTTTCTCAGCTATATACCTGGGTTCAAATCTGGTTCTTGTTGCTGAGTTCTAGAAATATCTCCGTCTATTTATAGGCCCATGCCCTACCTTGTCTTTGACATATTTGTTTTAGGGTCTACTCTGGACTCAGAACTAAAGTTGGGTGCCTGGGCACTGACATTCTCCTTCAAACTCTCCAACCAAAGTTAACTTCCATGGTCAACACATGGAGCTGGGCTAGTTCACTGGGCACCTAGTTTTCTGGAATGGTCATTGTCCTGCTATGAAGTCACTGCCAACTCTAGACAATTCTCACTGGAGGGCAGCCTCTTCCTTCCCACTTAAAATTGCATATTTGCCTTTGCAAAGCCCCTATTTCCTTTTTCTACATTATTTCTCTCCATAACACAAATACTATGATATACTTAGTTTAATGCCTGGCTTCCCCCATTAGAATATAAATTCAATGAGAGTAAATGAATCTCTATTCAGTTCACTAATATGTTCTCAACACCTTAATCAGTGTTTAGCATATGGTAGATGCCAACAATTGTTGAAGGTTAAACATGTTGAGTCCCCTGTTTATAATTATAAACACTGAATGCAAGTAAAAATGGACTGATGGAATCAATTGGAGTTTCTTTTCAGGTAAAGTACATCTAAATGAATTTCAAAAGTGAGAAGGATTTTCTAGTTCTCAAAAAGACTGACATTAAGCTTGTCTCAGGGTATCAATTCTTACAACCATAAAACACTGTGACCTTTGAGGTTGCATTTAAAATATTCATGCTTCATTTAGATCGCACTTAATTTATGGCAATTAATTAGTGTTACATGAATTAGCTGTTTACCATGGTACTTTCCAGTCTGTCCCTCGCTACCTAATCCTTAGACCTGACCTAAATAAATGGTCTAAGACTTACTTGGTATTTAATTAAAAGTTTTATTAGAAGTAATAACAGAGCAACCGTGTGATTCCAAATGAAAAGCCCATAATAAATAGCTTCTGGATGACAGTCTATTTTATGTGCTAATAGACAATCTAATCTTGGTATATTTGGATCAGTATTTTTCTTTAACCCCAAGGAAAGTTATTCAAGAAGGAAAATAAACCAAAAACCCTCATCAAATTCTAATATTATTTTACCCATATTTTTCTACCCATATTTTTCAGTTTTAAATGAAAAAACTATTATTTAATAATCAATATTTACAAGATATGCTTACTCAAGTATATTTGTGAATGAAAGGAATTTAAATATGACTTCCTTACTTTGTTTTTGTTTCTGAAAAGAGAATGTAGAGGTTTATATTATCTTAGAACTTAAGCCTGTGTATTGTTGTTCAGTTTAATGCTTACCAAAAAAACTGGCATAGGAAGGGAAAGCAATGGAGAGGAAAAAATGAAAGGGAGAAGCCTAAATATGTGTTACTAATTTGACAACATTTGCTTTCATAAAAGGGTGGTCAAATTTGTTAGTTCAGCCAATTCCTTTTCTCCCTTCCCACATCATGTAACACAGTGTGAGAAACTATATAGCAGTTTGGAAATGAGTACAGAAGTTGGGCTTCCCTGGTGGCTCAGAGGGTAAAGCGTCTGCCTGCAGTGCAGGAGACCTGGATTTGATCCCTGGGTCAGGAAGATCCCCTGGAGAAGGAAATGGCAACCCATTCCAGTACTCTTGCCTGGAGAACCCCAAGGATGGAGGGGCCTGGTGGGCTACAGTCTATGGGGTCGCAGAGTCGGAGACGACTGAGCGACTTCACTTTCACAGAAGTTAACTATGAGGGTTTACAGCTAAAGCCTGGGAGACTTCTTTTTGTTTGTTGCAATATAGTTGATTTATCATATTATATTAGTTTTAGGTATACAGCAATGTGTTTCAGTTACATATATATTTTTAGGTTCTTTTCCGTTATAGGTTATTATAAGATATTGAATATATTTCCCTGTGCTGTACAGTAAATCCTTGTTGTTTACTTTATACATAATGGTACATATCTGTTACTCTCAGACATTTCCTCTCTGGTAACCACAAGTTTTCTATGTCTGTGAGGGTGTTTCATCTTCCTTATAATAAGGACCTTGGAAAAAGTTATTGTTGGATTTGGGAATCAGAGGAGTTCAATCCTTTCTGTCAAGGTCAACACAGTTAGCATTTGTCTATAGGACAATATGGCTTAATTTGAATGTTTTTCCTTTGACTTGGCCATTGCCATTTTCTCACTTGAAATTTAATTTGGATCTGTAGGGTGGGGTGAGGGGCTGTCTGTTCAACTCCCAGTCACACAGTCTAGAGAAGACAGGGAATCTGAGAGCCAAGGTGCCACCTTTAGCTCTTCTTTCACAGCTAACACTATATTAAAGGACTTGCCATTCTTCGAGACTGATATATGCATATCATGTTGCATCCTTTTTATTTCAGAATAATCATAGGTTCCTAGCGTCTTGACTTTTTCACATAGCATTATATCATGAATTTTCCCCTTTCATTAAAAATTGGTTAAAAAATACCATTTTCTGAGATTGTACCTTATGGTAACACTATTTTTAAAAGTTATATTTTAGATATTTCTAATTTATATTATGAAAAAATGATTTTAGTCTGTAAAAATTGATTTACATTTCCAATTATTTCCTTAGGACAGATTATTTAAAATAGACTTGTGAGTTAAAAAGGTTGATTATTTTAAGGCTATTGAAATATACTGTCAAACTGCTGTGCAGAAAGGGTATATCAATGTACTCTCACTAGAAATGTACTAGAACCCCAAATTTTTTTCTCATCTGTGATAGAATAAAGCATTATTTTGTTTAAAAATATTTTGCTAGTTCATTGGCCATTTTTGCAATGTGAAACTGATTGTACTTCTTAGGAAACACTGTTTGTAATAGGTTCTAAAATAATTATATTTCGCAAAGTCATGCCATTTCAGCTTACAGGAATAGTTATCATTTTCTAATATCAATTGCATAGTATACACTTTGCAGGCTATTGGGCTAGAAAAAAGACTAGTAAGCGATATACGATAATATTTGTAATACATTTTGAGTGATATCTTATTATACTTTAATTTTTTCAAAGGAAACATCTCCATTTAAAGGATCTTCATTTCAATTAGTATGCTTTTTTCTCTTATTAAAAAAATCCACAGATACTACAACAAAGTTACCCATTTCAAGATAAACCCCTCCTTCTCCTATATGAAAAGTCAGAATAGACTTTTGAATTTCTCTTAGAAATTGCCTTATTTATGTACCTTAATTTTCCAGAACTAAGCTAAGAGAGGTAAAAAGTTAATTAAACAGGTGGCAAATGAATACTTAAGAATCAGTACTTATGAAAGCAATTTTAGGTAAATCTGTGATTTAACACAGTTTAGTTTTGCTCTTTACCCTTCCAGAAAAATTATGGAAAACCTACTATATGACAGGCATTTTACAATATGCTACTGATACAAAGCAAGAAAGATATAGTCCCTCCTCTCCAAGGGATCACAAGTTGCAGTAGTCCCCCTTATTCATGGAGATATATTCCAAGACTCCCAGTAGATGCCTGCAAACATGGATCATACCAAATACTTTATTATGTTTTTCTGATACATACATACCTAGAATAAAGTTTAATTTATAAGTTAGGTACACTAAGATATTAACAACACCTAATAACAAAATAGAACAATTGTTACAACATTTACAGTAATAAAAGGTGAATATAGTCTCTCTTTCTCAGAATATCTTACTGTGCAAATGTAATGCCTTTTCTGCCTTGACTAAGTATTTACCACATACTGTGGCGGTAGCTTTTGCAGTTTGAGGTGTGACAGAAGAAGCACATACTCCTCATAATTTCACAAACAAAGAGTCTGTTCTTACTGTTCAACCTCAGCATATGATTCTTGTTCTTATTGAGAACCTTTACCTTTTCACTTAAAGTACTTTATGGCTTCTAATTGGCATATCCAAATTGCCAGCATCACTACTCTTGCACTTTGAGGCCATTATTAAGTACAGTGAGGGTTACCTGAACATAGCCCTGCAATATGATAGTCAATGTGATAACCAGAGGGCCGCTAAGTGACTGACAGACAGGTGGGACCCTTTGGACAGAGGGAAGATTCATGACAGAGCAGGATGGTGCAAGATTTCAGCATACTCAGAGTGGAGAGTGATTTAAAACTTAGGAATTATTTCTGGAGCCTTTTTGGACCATGGCTGATGGTGAGTAACTGAACCCATGGAAAGCAAAATCATGCAATGAAAAGCTAAAAGTAAATGATTACCATCATCTATTAAAAACTGGGTATCACGCTCACAATACAGGTACTATTAGCCTTACACACACACTCACAGTCCTTGGGAATAGTGACTTTATCCCATTTTATATCAGCTTCTTTGTCTGCACAGTTAGAACTATAATCTACCTTAAAGGGTGTTGGGGGATCAAGGAAATTATAAAGTGTTTAGTCCAGTGTTCTGTATAATAAATATTCTTTCCTCTCCTCTTTTTTTCTTGAAGTTACTCTGGTAACAAGTGACTACATTCTGGATGTCTTTGAAAGATACAATTGTTTGGAATAAATAATAGATAGTGATGACATCTCATGGATCAGGGTAAACCCAATGAGCGTACTGCAGATTCCCACAGGTGATTCTGCAAATATCAGTAAACGCCAAAGACTATTTGAATGTTAAGGGTTGCTTCTTTTAACTTAGGTTTTCTTAGGCCCCCACTCTACTACTTCCCTCACTCCCATGCCAATGTTAGAAGTTACTGCATATAATTTTTAAATTTTATTAAGGTATAGTTGATTTATACTATTGTTTAATTTCTGCTGTATAGCAAATGACTCAGTTATACACATATATACATTCTTTTCATATTCTTTTCCATTATGGTTTATCACAGGATGTTGCATATATTATGGTTCCCTGTGCTATACAGTAGGACCTTGTTTATCCATCCTGTACAGAATAGTTTGCATCTGCTAATTCCAAACTCCCAGTCTTTCCCTCCACCCTCCCTACCTTGGCAACCACAAGTCTGTTTTCTATAAGTCTATTTTTGTTTCATATGTATTTCATTTGTGTTGTATTTCAGATCCATTTGTAAATGATACCACAGGGTATTTATCTTTCTCTTTCTGGCTTAGTATGATAATCTCTATGTCCATCCATGTCGCTGGCATTACATCACTCTTTTTAACGGCCAAGTAATATTCCTTTTTTTCCCTGGAACTCTCTTGCTTTTTTGATGATCCAGCGGATGTTGGCAATTTGGTCTCTGGTTCCTCTGCCTTTTCTAAAACCAGCTTGAACATCTGGAAGTTCACGGTTCACATATTGCTGAAGCCTGGCTTGGAGAATTTTGAGCATTACTTTTACTAGCATGTGAGATGAGTGCAATTGTGCAGTAGTTTGAGCATTCTTTGGCATTGCCTTTCTTTGGGATTGGAATGAAAACTGACTTTTTCCAGTCCTGTGGCCACAGCTGAGTTTTCCAAATTTGCTGGCATATTGAGTGTAGCACTTTCACAGCATCACCTTTCAGGATTTGAAATAGCTCAACTGGAATGCCATCACTTTCACTAGCTTTGTTCATAGTGGTGCTTTCTAAGGCCCACTTGACTTCACATTCCAGGATGTCTGGCTCTAGGTGAATGATCATACCATTGTGATTATCTTGGTCATGAAGATCTTTTTTGTACAGTTCTTCTGTGTATTCTTGCCGCCTCTTAATATCTTCTGCTTCTGTTAGGTCCATACCATGGAACCATAGACTGGTTCCAAATAGGAAAAGGAGTACGTCAAGGTTGTATATTGTCACCCTGCTTATTTAACTTCTATGCAGAGTACATCATGAGAAACGCGGGCTGGAAGAAGCTCAAGCTGGAATCAAGATTGCTGGGAGAAATATCAATAACCTCAGATACGCAGATGACACCACCCTTATGGCAGAAAGTGAAGAGGAACTAAAAGCCTCTTGATGAAAGTGAAAGTGGAGAGTGAAAAAGTTGGCTTAAAGTTCAACATTCAGAAAACGAAGATCATGGCATTTGGTCCCATCACTTCATGAGAGATAGATGGGGAAACAGTGGAAACAGTGTCAGACTTTATTTTGGGGGCTCCAAAATCACTGCAGATGGTGACTGCAGCCATGAAATTAAAAGACGCTTACTCCTTGGAAGAAAAGTTATGACCAACCTAGATAGCATATTGAAAAGCAGAGACATTACTTTGCCAACAAAGGTCTGTCTAGTCAAGGCTATGGTTTCTCCAGTGGTCATGTATGGATGTGAGAGTTGGACTGTGAAGAAAGCTGAGCACCAAAGAATTAATGCTTTTGAACTGTGGTGTTGGAGAAGCCTCTTGAGAGTCCCTTGGACTGCAAGGAGATCCAACCAGTCCATTCTGAAGGAGATTAGCCCTGGGTGTTCTTTGGAAGGACTGATGCTAAAGCTGAAACTCCAATACTTTGGCCACCTCATGTGAAGAGCTGACTCATTGGAAAAGACTCTGATGCTGGGAGGGACTGGTGGTAGGAGGAGAAGGGGATGACAGAGGATGAGATGGCTGGATGGCATCACTAACTCAATGGACATGATTTTGAATAAACCCTGGGAGTTGGTGATGGACAGGGAGGCCTGGAATGCTGCAATTCATGGGGTCCCAAAGAGTCAGACATGACTGAGCAACTGAACTGAATATTCAGTTGGGTATATATGTACCACATCATCTTTATTCATTGCCCTGTTGATGGACATTTAGGTTGTTTTCATGTCTTGGCTATCATATTAATAAATAGTACTTCAGTGAACATGGGAGTGCATGAATTTACCACACATTTGATTGTGCTGTGATCCTTTGCTCATGACTTGAGGAAATTCAACCGTTTCTTCATTAGGAAGAAAAGGACTAAGAATAATCAAAGGAGTAGAGAGCATGTGTCTTCTGTACCTTACTTTCTCAGCTGTCAGTTCTCTATGTTCTAAATGATATCATGACTTGTATTAATACCATGTTGATACGTTCAGAGTTTTATCTTCTCTCTCACAAGCACCTGGCCAGTAGATAATTTGCAGGATCTCATTAGAACACTAATAATTATTTACTGAGTACTCACTGTGTAGGAACTCTGTGAGATCTATATTCCCACATTTACCCATATACACATTCATTCCTATATCTGTGATCATTATCGATATCCCCTCAGCATTTTTATAAAAGTCCTAGAAGGAGGAATATAGAAAGTGTCTTAATTATTCTTTGTCTAGTAAAACTGTTTTCCAACTTTGGAAAGGTATGATTTTCAAGAACCTGATGGATGCGATTTCCCATACTTTTAAAAATTCCCTGCATAACTGAGTTACTAGGTAGGAAACTTTTTTTTTCAGGAAATTTGATTATTTCTAAGTTCATTTTATTGGTGTTCCCTGATGGCCCACCCCCTTGCCTGACTCAGCTAAAGGGTATATGGCAATATCCAGTCAATATTAAAATATATGTCCTGAGGGAATCTCAGATATAGTGTAGGAAAGTCAGATTTTTTTTTGTTAAACACTTTAGTAAGTATTGCTTCACTTTAAGGATGAAAAAAATTGAGTTGGCACCATGGTCAGGCACAATTTCTGCACTTCCTAGAAAAACTCTAAAACAACCCTTGCTTTTAAAGTTGGTGCTGCCATAGCTTAGGTTATTTTATCAAGTATGTTCATCTTTAGTAAGTTTTACCTATAAGTGAAGGCTTACACAACATGCCCTTGTACTCACCTATGAATCTTATGATCCTTCGGAGTAAGGGGTTCAGGTAACAGCATTCTCCAGTCAGAATTGTTTTCTCCTGGGCAATCAGAGATTCTCTGGTTGACTTTATGAAATACATGGATATCTCACCAATAAAAATCTGGAGAAGGAATGTTAAAGAATTATCAGGTTAGAGAGCTTTCTGATAGACCAGTGGCTTAAAAAAATTGAAAACTTCGGAGGCTTCACAATTGTATTAAAAACTATGTTGGAGAGATGGAGAGTTAAATAGCAGTTTGCAGTCAACTCTTTAAAAGAATCAGAGAAAGCAATAATCGATAATTTCAGGTAGATTTCAGGTATAATATTAAATTCTAAAGTCATATAAAACATAAGTTGAAATAATAAATTGAATAAGAGAATCAATGAACAAGCTCACTCAAGCTGGTCTTGAATATTTTAAACTGAATGTGTGTATTAGAGTGATAACGAATGACTTGGATAGCCAATGTGCCCAGCAGGGCATTATATGCACACATCACAATAAACTGTTATTTTATTATGTGGCAATAACAGTGGAGACAGTGTCAGACTTTATTTTGGGGGGCTCCCAAATCACTGCAGATGATGATTGCTGCCATGAAATTAAAAGACACTTACTCCTTGGAAGGAAAGTTATGATCAACCTAGACAGCATATTAAAAAGCAGAGACATTACTTTGTCAGCAAAAGTCTGTCTAGTCAAGGCTATGGTTTTTCCAGTAATCATGTATGGATGTGAGAGTTGGATTATAATGATAGCTGAGCATGATGCTTTTGAACTGTAGTGTTGGAGAAGACTCTTGAGAATCCCTTGGACTGCAAGGAGATCCAACCAGTCCATCCTCAAGGGAATCAGTCCTGAATATTCATTGGAGGGATTGATGTTGAAGCTGAAACTCCAATACTTTGGCCACCTGATGCAAAGAGCTGACTCATTGAAAAAGGCCCTGATGCTGGGAAAGATTGAAGGCAGGAGGAGAAGGGGGACAACAGAGGATGAGATGGTTGGATTGCATCACCAACTCAATGGACGTGAGTTTGAATAAACCCTGGGAGTTGGTGATGGACAGGGAGGCCTGGCGTGCTGCGGTCCATGGGGATGCAAAGAGTCGGACACGACTGAGCGACTGCACTGAACTATGTGGCACCACTACCATTGTTTACGTGACAAATCTCATTTGAGCATGTTTGCCTACATGACGTTCTCCTACTCTAAATTAGTTGACTGTCACACTTTTGCTATGCATGTGCTTGTGGTTTTAGATAAGCTTCATCAATGTTTTAAGACTTTCTATGCCTTATATTCCTCCTTTCATTATAGAACATCTGTTTAGATGGATAAAAATGCCAGCATAATGAATGGCACATGAATGGAGGAAGTTAAGTGATGGAATTGTAAAGCTGGAATCATCTGCAGCTGTTTCCTCCTTCATCTGAGAGAAACTCAATGGTCTCAAGGATTTGGTCACACAGTATCTGAAGCAACTCTAGCAGGTGGTCTGTAAGTAGACACTGTTATCCTATTGTACAGATAAGACACCTGAGGCATGGAGGGGTGAAATAATTTGTCCAAGTTCATTACAAGTCTTAGCTCTGAAGCCAGGAAACCTGTCTCTAGAGTCCTTTCTCTTAAATGCTACACGTTTACTCAGCAGTGATCCAATAAAATACTTGTTGAATTTGTATTTAATATTGATGACACAGAAAACAAAACAAATGCAGTATGCTTTAAACACTCAAAACCTTAGATGATATTACAGTACAAGATAGATTGGTGGAGTAGAAGTAGAACGATGGCCAAGTCAGAATGGGATGAAAAGCCGGCAGGAATAGACTGAGTTCAGGGTCAGACAGGCAAACGATGGGAGAGCATGGGTCACCTTGGCAGGTGCTGTCTGCATATGTCTAGGAATATTTTGTGACATCCTTTGGAATTAATGCATTAATGTTCCTTCAGGTAAAAATATTTGAATAGCTTTAAGAATTCAGCTTTCCCTTTTTTTTTCTCGTTAGACTTCTCTCTCTCAGAATGAGGTGCCACAAGGCTTTGTTTATCCCCACTGGAATGATGGCTCTGCATGACTGTTCTTTATCTCAGTGAACAGGTGGGGATAAATTCATGCATGGTCAGGGAATGAAACGGCATTTCCTGAGGGTGCATTCTCTACTCCCAGAGCCTAGCTTAAGCGTTCTTGTTGCATATGAATCTCTTACCTCATGTTTTCCTTTCTATTCCTATCACAAATGAGTACACACTGTCATTGTTATTCCTTGTTATAGGATGTCCTGCCTGTCTTATTCTGGTTATATCCCTAGGGCCTAGCCCCGTGTAAGGCACATAGCAGTTATTCAGTGTTAAATGAATTAAGCATATCAGATTAATGAAGGTTTTTGGAATACAGGTTTAATGAGGGAGACTATAAGGGAGGAAAAATAATTTTTAGTATTTATCCTTCCAGACTTAGTGAAAATGTCATGACTCTCCCCAAACCTTTGCCAGGTCCCCTCAGGAAAATGGAGACCCTGTCTTATCATTGTTTCCACAATGTATTATACAGATCTCTATCCTGATATCTGGAGCTTCCCAGGAGCTTCAGTGGTAGAGAATCCTCCTGCCAATGCAGGAGACACAGGTTCAGTCCTTGGGTTGGGAAGATCCCCTGGAGGAGGAAATGGCAAAACCCACTCCAGTATTCCTGTTGGGAAAATTCCATGAACAGAGGAGCCAGGTGGCTCTATGGGGTCACAGAGAGTTGGACACGACTGAGTGATTGAGCACACACACTCATACAAGAGACAACATAGCAAAATAATGTGAGTGAAAATCTACACATAACATATTATTTTTATGAAAATGCACATATATATGTACACAGGCATGCACACACACAAATCTAAACAAAATTACTCCAAGGTGCACCATACAAAACTTGCCATGTGTAAGGGTATGGGGCTCAAATAATCCATAAGTAAAATGTCCTAAGACTCTTGTGTCAGCAGGGATAAGCAGTATACAAATTGATACTATTGGTCAACAATATTCAAATCAGAGTTGAGATGTGAAATATAAAGAAAAAAAATCAGAACTAGAATATATGCTAACTTATATAGTTGCTGATGGAGAAGGAAATGGCAACCCACTCCAGTATTCTTGCCTGGAGAATCCTGTGGCTGGAGGACCCTGGTGGGCTGCTGTCTATGGGGTCGCACACAGTCTGACACGACTGAAGCAACTTAGCATGCATGTGTAGTTACTGATATAATACTTTGAGTATATTAAGCAATACTGTTTACGTAAGGAAGGAAGGAAGGAAGAGAAGAAGGGGGTCATTTTATAAGTTAAAGGTAGGACAATGGTCCTGATTTTCAGTTCAGACTGTGATGGACATAAAGGTTGCTGATGGAACGATCCAGCTCTCAGATCCCAGTGAATGAGCTCCATGGATGTTCATTTCACTGATCGCACACAGCGTACTGTTTCTCCATCCACTGAGTCCTATAGTCTCATACAGGCTTGATTCTGCTTGGAGAGAGAGGCGGGCAAGATTCTGCTTTCCTGCCAGGCCACCAGCCCATGTTGGAAGCCACCTCTCACACTGGCAGATTTATGACTCTGGTTCTGGCACTGACTGGGTTCCTCCATCTGTCTGTTTGCCATGCACGCTCTGTCTCCATCCACCACTCTGCTCAGAGGGCAGCCGGGACACTGGGACTCTCCATGTGTTCGGCCCTGGCGGCCCTGCCTATTACAGCCTTTCAGATTGTTGACTAACAAGCATGCTATCACTCATAGCAAATGAGAATACCCTCCGGTGAGAAATGATCAAGGCCAAACTCTCGCCCTGGCCATGAACAAGCAAGTGAATTCCATTGGTGCATCTCTCTTCCCCTACAGCTATGCCGCCTACTATCACAAGTGACCTAAAACTTTTAGATAACAATACACATACTTTTAGTGAGTAACTCCTTTTTAAAAAAATTTAATTAGAGGATAATTACTTTACAATGTTGTGATGGTTTCTTCCATACATCAACATAAATCAGCCTTAGGTATACATATGTCCCCTCCTCCTTGATCCCCCGTCCTGCCTCCCTCCCCATCCCACCGCTCTAGATGTCACAGCATTGGCTTTGGCCTCCCTGCATCATACAGCAAATTCCCACCGACTATTTATTTTACACATGGTAATGTATATTTTTTAAGGCTATTCTCTCAAATCATCCTACCCTCTCCTTCCCACACTATGTCCAAAATTCTGTTCTTTATGTCTATGTCTCCTCTGATACCCTGAAAATAGGATTATCAGTACTGTCTTTCTAGATTCTATATGTATGTTATCTTTCTCTTTCTGACTGACTTTATAGTAACTCTTGATAAACTTGCCTTTGAAATATGGAGCCCAAATTTCAAATAAATAAATAACCCTGTAATATAATACATTAGTTTGGTGAAATCTTTCAGGATTCATGTCTTTACAATGTTTTAAGGAGATCTGATAAGTCGTAAGTGATATAAATGCAAGATATTTAGAAGATAGTGTTTTAGACTGCAAAATATAAAGTCTGCAGGAAAAGTCACTGGAAGACGTATTATCATTTCGTGTTGTAAAGGGGATCCACTGCATGTTCTATGTGGCTGTTATCACAAAAGGCATCTAGAGATCCTGGAATATAGGTTTTGGGTTCATGTATATGCTATTGTAGCTCTGATACTTGGCTGTTTCTTCTTTTGTTTATGATTTTATTTTTTTTTAAATTAGTTTATTTTAGTTGGAGGCTAATTACTTTACAATATTGTGATGGTTTTTGCCATACATTGACATGAC
Source organism: Nanger dama (assembly GCA_917880005.1). Lineage (NCBI taxonomy): Eukaryota > Metazoa > Chordata > Mammalia > Artiodactyla > Bovidae > Nanger > Nanger dama. Next base: position 17,371,909 of record CAKJTW010000025.1, on the reverse strand, counting down.
TCAGCCCCGGGTGTACATGTATCCGCCCACCCTGAACCCCCTCCCAACTCCCTTCCCACCCTCTCCTTCTCCCACATAGTCCTGTTTCTTGAATGTAGGCTCTGGAGTTGAAATCTCAGTTCTTCCCTTCTTGAGGGGTGACATTGGGCAGATAACTGAACCTTTCAAAGATTTTTGTTTTTCCATGATTTTAAACATGAGGGTAATAACTATATCAGAAAATTATTGATTATTAGAAATGTATATAAAAGTATCTAGAGAAGCTCAAGGAGTATTTGTTGCTTTCACTTACTGGTTGGTCTAGGCAAGAATGTGTGCTGAAATTGATTTAAAAACTGTCCTGGATTAAGGAAACATGGTGTGATTCAAGCTCTGCCATGCCCCTCACCAGGTGTTCAGTCTTGGACCACTTGGCTGACCTCTCTGGTTCCTTATCTGTCAATCTCTCATCTGTTAGACTACAGTGACCCCTAACCATTTTTTTTAAACACGAAGGAGCAGTTTCATGGAAGACAATTTTTTCATGGACTGGGGAGGGGAAACGGTTTCAGGATGATTCAAATGCATTGTATTTATTGTGTGCCTTATTTCTATTAGACTTCCCCGGTGGCTCAGATGGTAAAGTGTCTGCCTGCAATGCAGGAGACCTGGGTTCGATCCCTGGGTTGGGAAGATCCCCTGGAGAAGGAAATGGCAACCCACTCCAGTATTCTTGCCTGGAAAATCCCATGGACAGAGGAGCCTGGTAGGCTACAGTCAATGGGGTCACAAAGAGTCGGACATGACTGAGTGACTTCACTTTCACTTTCACTTTATTTCTATTATTATTACACCAGCTCCACCTCAGATCGTCAGATAGGAGATCCTGGAGCTTGGGGAATTCTGTAGGAGACCTTTAAGTTGCTCTCCCAGTTCTAAGATCTTTGTTTTTATGATAGAAACTGACAAGATAGTGCTGATTAACGGAACTGATACCACATAATTGGGCTTCAGTCACTCTTCTGTTGGTTAAGCTCTCCAGGCCAGCATAGTTTCTTATAGTGATTCTCCCTCCAGCCTTCATTCACTTTTCAAACCCCACAGGGCTTTGCCCTCACGAAATAATCTTCCCTTGGAGCAAAGTGGACACAGCCTCCTCCAGAGTCATCACACTACCTAAGACCTGTCACTTGTGTCTCTAAAGGACAGCAGAGGCTGGCAGCCCCTCCCTGGGTGAACACGTAGCATGCTCTGAGGAAGAGAAGAGGGCTCTCTGCACACTTCTCAATAAGTATCTAAATTGCTGCAGATCTTTCAGTCCCAGGGAGTTGTAGATGCTTCCAATATCCTCCTTGGGAGTCTTCTTTACTCGTGAGCATTTCTGAGAAAGGCAGGCATGGTTTTTGCTGTGTGTGTTCACACGTGTTAGTCACTCAGTTGTGTCCCACTCTTTGCAACCCCATGGACTGATAGATCACCAGCTTCCTCTGTCCATGAGATTGTCCAGGCAAGAATACTGGAGTGAGTTGCCATGCCCTTCTCCAGAGGATCTTCCAGGCCAAGGGACTGAACCTGGGTCTCCTGCATTGCAAGCAGATTCTTTAGTGTCTGAGGCCCAGGGTTTTTCCTGTAGATCTTGTTTAAAAGTGACCCAGGGAATTTTAAGTGTACTGACCATGCTTCCCAGCATCTTCATGCTCTGTTTAATCTTTCCTGATGAGTACCAGTGACACCTCAGATCTGCAGAGAGGATTCTAGCCCTCTGGCCTGCTGAGCTATGCTTGCTTCAAGACCTCTTGATGTCTGCTTTATCACACTTGAGTGTAAATAAAGGAATTCAGCTGTGGACATTTCAAAGCTGAAGACTTCAATAGAATCAAGGCCATTTGGATGATGGCTTTGGAAATTATCCAGCAACTCAGATAATAAGTGTTTTGTGGATTGGAGAGTCACCATTACTGCTTCCCGCGTGGCTCAGCTGGTAAAGAATCCACCTGTAATGTGGGAGACCTGGGTTTGATCCCTGGGTTGTGAAGATTCCTCTGGAGAAAGGAATGGCTACCCACTTCAGTATTCCCGCCTAGAGAATTCCATGGACTGTATAGTCCCTGGGGTTGCCATGAGTCGGACACGACTGAGTGCCTTTCCCTGTCACTTTTCACTTACTGGTCTTAATCCAGGGGTGCCACCTACCCATTCAGAAGGCTCTGAAATAGACATTTGCTATGAAGTGAGACCCACTCCAGTATTCTTGCCTAGAGAATCCCAGGGATGGGGGAGCCTGGTGGGCTGCCGTCTATGGGGTCGCACAGAGTTGGACACGACTGAAGTGACTTAGCAGCAGCAGCAGCATGAAGTGAGGCACCAGGGTGGCATACTACCTTGCTAAAGCAGGGTGTTCTCTCTTGAACTTTTTTTCCCCTTTCTGAACAGTGGATATAAGAGAAATGGGAATTTAAAATGAGTTAGCTAAAATAATGCTCTCAGTAAAAAATAAAATGCATTGTGGTCACCAAGTAACTCATCATCACATAATTTTAGGCAAATGATAGTCTTTTCAGGAAACAAATTATCGAAACTCCTAACACAGTCATCTAATCATCAGTCATTAAAAGAGGCATTGTAAAGGTGGTAAGGAACATCTCAGAGGTGTAAGGACCTCTCGCTGTTAGATGATGTCGGGTGAAAAACAGTCTGGAAAGGAATTTGGAGCACTCATCCATCACATGGATAGTAAATAGGGAAATGGATATTCTTCAAGGTTTTGAAAAAATCCACAGCAGTTAATGAGGATATTTATAACTCTTTTCCAGGGTGGGGGAGGGGAGGAGGGAAATGTAAATTGTAATGACTAAGTACATTTGCAATAAAGAAAATGTACTCATGGTAAAGATAAATAAATATAGGGACTTCCCTGGTGGTTCAGTGGTTCAGACTCCACATTTCCACTGCAGGGAACATGGGTTCGATCCCTGGTCAGGGAATTAGGATCCCACATGTTGCATGGTTGGGCCAAAATAAAATGAAAAAAACAGCACTGGCTTCTTATTTTTAAATAAAGGAAATCATATGATAATGTACGAAAGGGAAAAGATGTGAATGATGAAGTGTTAAAAGGGGCTTCAATAGCTGAGGCTGTTCAGAGCTGGGAAGAGGCAGATGACAAGGCACTCAGGCGCCGACACTGTGTCCTCTGCTGCCGCAGCTGCGGTGCTCATCAGCCAGGCAGCAGATGTGCCTGTAACCAGGGCCCACTCTCTGATCCACGCTGTGCTTTGAGCTTTTGTATTCACTCTCAGAGCTTCTGGCCTAGAAACTCCCCAAATGAAGAGTCATAGTTTCCTCCAGATTGGGCCTTTCTATCAAACTGTGCTTGTCTCTTCCTTTCCTAGGAAATTCTCACAGTCTTGTGCATGTATGCTCACGTGTACGCTTGCACGCAGACCATGAGCTGTGTCAACTGTCCTGGGCTGGGCATCAAACATTCTGCTGTTTCAGTTCTAAGTACTCCTGTCACTTTGTTGTGAGGCCAATAAAGGTTTACTAGCTATTTTCTCATGCCCTGTGGTGCTGGGGCTGAGATACAATATGGGTAAATCAGATTCTCCACCGAGTTAAATCCTCTTATCCAAAAAGGCTCGCTCTCTGCCTTTGAGTCTGTGAGTTTATTCAGGGGCCTGAGGCAGTTGTGAGCCAGGGTTTCCACGGTGGTCAGAACGCACCCTGCAGATTTCCTGGAAGCCTGGGACAACACTTTTGGCTAAATGGTTCTGGACACAATAAATACTCCAAGCTCTAACCTTTCCTGAGTCCCTGCACGGTTGCTCCCATGTGGCCTTGCCTCCACATGATGCTGATCCTTTCTGACAGCGAAGCACAAAAGGAGAAATAGGAAGTGACAGATCAAACCCACAGCAGAGTCCTTTCCCTCATGCCTTTTCTTGTGCTTCCCTGAAATTAGTGCCCATCCTCAGAGACACACGGCAGTGTAGGGCGTTAGCTTGTTCTCTAGCACATTAACCACAGAATACACAGAACACCAAGGGTAAGTCCAGGTTGAGGAGACCTGCCATTAGTGTGTGTCACATGTCACCCCCGAGGAGTCCTGCCATCTTTCTTTGTTGTTATTGTTTGCTGTTTAGTCTCTAAGTCATGTCCGACTCTTCTGTTATCCCATCAACTGTAGCCCACCAGGTTCCTCTGTCCAGTATTCCCCAAGCCAAGAATACTCTGGAGTGGGTTGTCATTTCCTTCTCCTGGGGATGTTCTCAACCTAGGATTTGAACCCATGTCTCCTTCATTGACAGGAGGACTCTACCACTGAGTCACCAGAGTAGCCCTGCCTTCTTTCTACTCCAGGGAAAATAGGAAATGGGCTTAGAAAGGAGTAAACACACACACACACACACACTGTACCATTCTGAGAAACCCTGCACACACACAGAAACACACACACATTTTACCATTCTGTGTAACCCTTGGCCAGGCACAAATTAAACTCCAGAAAGTTTAATTTGTGAGTCTAAGAGAGACTAAGGAGTTGGGAATCTGACATTTGGAGCCTTCCAATTTATAAGGTTCAGCTCTTAAGGAATATTAGAGCCAGAAAGATCTTGGAGATCATTTAGCCCCAGCCTACCTTTTACAGATGAGAAATCCAACCCACAGAGGGAACATGCCTTATCAGAGGTCACACAGTTACTGGGGTGGAAAGCCATAACTGACATCCCTCCTTCTCTTGACAGAGCAGACCTGAGACAGGGTGAGACTGCAGCGTGAGGATGAAGGATGCACAGCCAGGGGGTAGGGGTGTGCTGAGTTCGGCACTTGGGATCTGTGTTCAGGTGGCCTGATACAGACTGCTCTTGGATATGCCGTGCCTCTCTGAGAGGGACAGAAATGAATATGGCTCCCTGCTCCCAGGAGATGTCCCTGAGCATCAGGAGAGGTCCACTCTGTCCTGCAGCTGCTCACTTATTTTCAGGCTTTGGGGGAAGATCAAGCACCACAGCAGGGTTTCAAGGCCACTGGACTCTCTGCAATTAACCCATCAGCTGTAATCGGTGCTGGGTCCTAGCAAATGCTCCTCATTTGAGAGGAAAATAAAAATAGAACCAAATGGGTGAGTTACTGTCCAGTCACATAGAGAACTAGCTGCAACCTTTAGCAAATCATTTAAAGTAGCTAAGTCACAAGTAAAGTAGCTAATGACTGTCTTCCTAAATGAACTCACAGACTCAGAGTCAAAAATGAAGGAAATTGGACCACACACTTTCTCTATGCTCTTTGAGATATTTCTTTTCTATTTCTCTGGAATGCTATAAGGATAAATTACGCAAGGACTGCAGAATACAAGAAAATTAAAAGAAGTTATCCTTGCCATTTTCATTTATGGAATATTCCTCAGCACATATCTTTGAAGGCCCACCATCATTATTGGTCACACTTTTCTCCCCAAGAAGAAAAGGAGTGGATTGTCCAAATCAGAGTTCCATACTTGAAAATGAGAGTAGAACTCTAGATCCTTAAAATTCAGTTCACTGTCCAGTGGCCATACTCCCTTGCCTTCCCATCATGGCATTTGACCCCATATCAGTTCATATCATTTGGGGGAAAAGGAGTATATATGATCAAAATTCATAGTGTGAGAAGAATTTCTGCTGAAAATCTTAGAATGAAATTGATCATCTTTACCAGAGAGAAGAGAAATTCGTCATAATGTTTTGTTTTATTTTTGTGGTTTTTTTTTTTTTTTGGTCATATGTGTTTTTGTTTATTAGAATTGCTGTTTAAATCTTACTAAAGATGGGTCATTTCATAATTATGCCAGAAGAATCAGAATGTTTTAAAAATATCTTTCAGTTTGAAAATACTGCATTGATGTAGAATTTAATTGTATAACAGAAGAAAAAAATAACTGTTCCATTAGCATCCAGAGATAATAGCTGTACATTGTAGTTTATTTCTTGCCAGTTTTTTTTTAATGTATAATTATAAATTTGGGATTATACTTGTTAACACACATGCGGTGTCTTCTTAGGGTCTATTAAATATTCAGAGCCACAGACAACCATATGTCTCATTTGGCACTGGTCCACTTGGGAGGAACTAATGGCTTGCCAACAGGGCAGCATCACTTGCTCCTCTTCAGCCAGTTTCCTTGCAGTGATCCAGGGCAGCTCAGGTGCAAGGAGATCAAAGACACATCAGAGGATGCAGGAGCCACCTTGGTTTATAAGACTTATCGTGTCCCATCAGAGTCAATAGATGGGGCAGCAGTCCTACAGACATAGCTTCCAAGTTTCCAGAGTCACTTGCACTGGGAAATCATAGCATGGCACCGTCTTGGGTAATCTCAGTTCTCTGAGTCCAGGGGCAATTCACCAATCAGGGGTTAATTCTGCCTAGTAACAGAACTGATACATACCCTCTTTTTCTGGAGAAACAGAGCTAGAAAACTAAGAGAATCTCATAGTCTCTTATCAAAGGGAAAAAGCTTTTTACCTCTGATACTAGATACAATTTCTTAGCCCTCATAAAAATCTTTTCATTAAATCGTAAGCATGCTTCATTTCTCTTAGAGGTGTTTCAGAAATATCACGGCCTCATAATGAGTTTGGACAATCCTCTAGTTCTGTGTATTAAGCTACCACCAAGTATGCTTCTACTGTTAAAGCTGACTGAACATCCCTACTCTGGTTATCTCCTTAAAGTAAATTCAAGGAATGGAATTAATGGGTTCAAAGTTTATAAAACTCTTAGTACATCTTTGACCCAGCTGCTCTTCAAAAAGAAAATGTCAGAAAAGAAAGAAGATGTCAGTTTACATTTTTAATGGCCAGTTTCTTTAAAAATATTGTTTGTTTATTTTCGGTTGCACTGGGTCTTCATTGCTTTGCACAGGCTTTCTCTAGTTGTGGGGAACTACTCTTTGTTGTGGTGCGTGGACTTGTCATTGCAAAGGCTTCTCTTGTTGTATACCATGGCTTTAGGGTACATGGGCTCAGAAGCTAGGGCTCCTGGGCTCTAGAGCACAGGCTCAATAATGGCAGTGCAAGGGCCTAGCTGCTCCATGGTGTGTGTTATCTTCCTGGATCAGGGATGAAACCAGTGTCTCCTACATTGGCAGGTGGATTCCCCACCACTGAGCTACCAGGGAAGCCCTCAGTTTACATTTTGACTCAAACTGTATGAAAGTATCTATACCTTTAACAACACAGGTTATACTTCTTTAAAGCACTTGCCAGTTTTACATGGGGAAAATTCTGGACTTTAAAAAACTACTTTCCTATGATAATTCATGAGTTTAGAAATGTTTATGTGCATACAATTTGTTTTGTTAATTGTCTATTTTTGTCCTTCCCTATTTTTATTTTGGGAAGCTCATCTTTTAAGTAGTAAGAATATTTACATGGGAGTCTCATATTCTGCAAATATTTTTGCAGTCTTTATGTACTTTTTATTTTGGTAGAAACGCTTATTTTTCAGGTAGACAAATTTATCAGTTCTCTTCCATCTGCTTGCAATTAACATTTCTAATGCTTTTGTGGATGTGTATATAGACTTTCTAAGTGTTCTTTATAATGTGCATTGAAAAGCTTTCCGCTTATTTTAAGGCTCTGGAACAGTTTTATAGTTACTGATTTTCTATGCCTTGAAATTTTGAAGGAATTTATATTATAGTTATGTGTCTCCAATGATATGAGATAAATTTTAGACAGTTTAAAATTTTCTCTATTGTTACCTATTCAATTTCTTACTTCTATTAAAGGCATTGTTAAAGTTATATTTTCATAGAATATTATCAATTTTATTGAGAGGTAAGCGTGTATTGGCACAGAGCTGAATATACAGTTTTAACAAAACTATAGTACAGACTTTTAAACATTTATATATTTTTGCTTATTTATTTTTCTCTTTTTTAACTTTTGTCTTCTGTTAGAACAAGGGGATTATACATTTTACTTATCAAACCTATTGTTTTCTGATTCATTGATTTGTTCATAATTTTTACTGATCTGCTTCCTTTGCTTTCCTTAGTTTTCTCTTTCTTTTTTTTTAAAGGAAAAATGTCTCTATAATTACAAAAAGTAATTACAGGAGAGCCCAGGCAATGATATTTCCTGGGACTAGCAAGAAGATAGGTAAATGTTAGTAAGTCAATGGATCTCTCAGGGATTCTATTCTGAGAACTTGAGAAAAATGGTATGCTGATGGGACAGGAAGAAACCAGGACCTGATTCCAGCTCAGCCCAGTGGCTCTGGGTAGAGCCGCCATTAAGCCATTCCAGATGGAACCCAATGTGGCCTCTAGGCTTTACCTGGGGAGCGAATTGTATCATCTTTTGAGATGCCTGGAAGTGGGTCTTTTATGCTTTCTCTTAGTCCCTGGGCTGGTGAGAAAGAAAAGGTAAGAGGGGCACATCCCCTAACATTCTAAACAGAAGGTGTCACTAAGGTCTCAGTGGAGTCTCCTCTGCAGGGAGAGGAAGTTTCGTCTGTGATCCTGAAGAAGGTGAAGATCAGTTTCCAGTTTTCTTTGTTTCCCCTACTTCTAACCAGTTAGTGCATTCTTGACACTATGCCAAGTATTTGTATGAAGCATCTTAAGTCTTAATAACTCTGTGAACTAGGCAGTTACATTATCCCCATTTTGGGGGGCAGGGGGAGGGAAACAGTATAGTGACTTGCCCAAAGTCACACAGACAGGATGTCCTGTAGGTTGGAATGCAAAGCTTGTTTTTTTTTACCACCATGAGAGATCATGTTTTATCCCAGCTGATCTTAATTCCTACTGCAGAGCTTTATCATTTAAGGGGGAGCTTGTCAAGCTGAGAATTAATGATAAGAATGAACTTAAAGTACTCTTTAGGTGCATGTTCTCCTGTAAATTCAATTCCATTTCTCCTCTTACAGCAAGGAAAACATTTGTATGGAAAACAATACTTGAACTGCACATCTGAGGAATCAGTACACTCCTCAGCACGCCAGTGGTATTTTTATTACTGTCCCAAAAAGAGGGGAGTGGGGGATGAGGGAGGAAGGGGAGGGGAGGAGGGGGAGTTGAGGGGGGGAAGCTTTGGAAGAAAAAAAGGAGTGAATGGTAACTGAGATCACATACCAAATAATCTGACCCCATAGCATGTACAAAGAAACCTTTATTTTAAAATACAAAGTCATTTTTTAAGTTAAAATTAAGATGTCTAAGTGTTAAATCACTTTACTAGACAATACAGATCTGTGAGTTTTATGCTTTTGAAACAGTCTCCCTGGAGGACTGTGGGCCAATTTTTTTCCCCCTCATGAGAGAGAAGAGTGCAATCAATGAAAGTAAAGTTGCAACTTAATTGAATGTCATGCAATGTGAGCAGAGCCAGAGCTGCCCAGAATGAATCACGGCAAATCAGGTTGAGCGATTTCTCTCATCTCCAGCCTCTCTTGGAAGTTCAGTCAGAAGAACCAGGAGATGCAGGCTGAGGCGGGGGTGTGGTTCTGTTCCAATCTGACATGAATCTTTACATCGAGGCCAGCATTTACATTCACAACCTCTTCTGAATACACACAACGCACACCATACTTTTTTTTTTTTTCCCCAAGAGCACAGTTGCTATACTTAACATGACAGCCACTCATGACTATTGACTTACATATTCAGACATACTTTAAAAATTATATATATTTCAATTCAGGCAGTGGAAAGTAAAAGCCACCTGTAAAAGACAAGGCCTACTTAGATGAGATTTTATGCAGGGCTCTACTCTGTTTTGACCGGAAAAGGACCTTCTAATAAGGCTGCTGCCGAGCGCCCAGGAAGAGAGGAAAGAGGAGAAAAGGCAGACAGGAAATGTTGTTTAGGACCCAACAGGAAAGAGGGAAATCCTTCTGTACTTACAATAGCAGTTGGGGTGGCAGCCAGCACACAGTAGAGCAGCAGAGGGGTGATGAAGCTTTCCTCCTCTGTCCCCGGGTAAGGCTTCATTAAGTCTCCGTCCTGACAGAAGAATCCTTGGATATGCACCTGAAAAGTGTCAGTGCATTCGAAGTAGTAGGCAAGCAGCACTGTCCCAGCCATGATGACAAGCTGAAAATACAGCATGGCCACACAGAGACATTAGCAGGGCTGCGGAGCTGTGCCCGCCCCTCAGAGCATACGCCCTCCCTCACCCGGCAGCTTCCTTGTACTGGCAAGTGTCTGCGTGTCTGGCTCCACGTGCGCCGGGCTCAGGGAGTGTGTGCTTACTTGTCTGCCTTGTAACATCTGTTATGTAAACCTTCCAGCAAATAAGAACAGCTCCCATCTGAGAGGCAGACCACAGCATTGCTTGTAGAGAGTCCCGGCTTCTGCTGCCCCCACCCCCCGCCCTTCCAGAGGGCGCGTGGGAACCAAGGCAATGCTGCCATTCAGGACAGAGGTGAAAAGTCAAAGGACAGTGGCATCTGAATTGGCCAGATGTAGCCTAAGATCTGCTCATGGAAAATTTCAGAAAATATTAGAGATAAACTTACCTTATTATAAAGTATTAGAGGCAGGTAAATGAACGAATGCACAAATGAATGAATGATAGGAAAGCTAAAGCCTAGAAAGGTTAAGGGAAATTTTCAGAACCACACCCTAAATTAACGGCATGGATAAGAACACCGTACAGGTATCCTATATTGGTCATAACTCTTATCCTTTTCCAAAAGGTATTACCTTTATTCCAAAAATAAAGGTAAGGCTTTCTACCTTTAATAAAGGTTTTCTACCAGTCAATAAAGGACTTTGCTGCTGATGACATCTTCTTCTGTATGTACTTCATAAGGTTTGGATGCAAAAAGGGATACAGTTTTATCCTTTTGTTTAGCTCAGACATCTCCCAAATACTCACCGAGGTTTAGACGAAGCCTTTAATAGATGTGAGGAGTTGGGGGAGTATGGAAACACCATTATTTTCCTCATTCACAACAGAAACATCAAAATGGCAAGATGAGATGGTGATAAAGGTAGATAGAAAAGAGGTCTTTGAGATTATAAAATTATAGAAAATTAAGCTGGAAAAGACTTTGGAAGTTTTCCCATCTAAAACTTTTATTTCTTAGATGAGAAAACAGAGGCCCAGCAAGGAGAACTAACTACTGCTGGATTATCCAATAAGTAAACCAAACATGTGGCTTACGCTGACAATCAGCAAAACAAGGAAACTGAAATGGAGAAAAAGTATTTTAAAATGTTGATTTGTTTAAAAGTATCAAAGTAATCATTTTGGGAAAAATTAGAACCTGGTAGTGTGTCTTTTATGGCTTAAAAATTGTTTTTGTGTGGAAGTACATAAGGGGCAGGGAGGAAGAAGTATAATCTTTGAGGGTTTAGTCTCCAGTTTTTATTCCAGCCCTGGAGTGACAAACCCAAGGTCACATAACTTGTTAGTGTTAGATCCAGGACAAGAAACCCACATTTTCTGATCTCCAGGGGGCAAAACACCTATCATGGAGTGCAAATCGCCTCCTATACACGTTATGGGGGGAGGCAAGGTGGCTCAGCTCTCATGCAGAGAGGCACTGTTTGTCGTCTTTATCCACATTCATGTCCATTTCTTTCGCTACAACACCAGAGCAGAGCCTCACACTCTGCCTACTCTTTAACACCAGGCGCAGTCTCTGCTTCTGGAATGTTAGTTTTGCGATTCCTCCTCTTCATTGTCTTCGACAGTCATTTGAGTTAAGAATCTTCCCCAGTCTTCCATTTTCTCTAACTAAATGCCTTTCCTCTTTGGTTCAGGAGCCTTGAATTATCTCTGCCTGCACTGAGTTCAAAGTACAAACTCCTAACCATCCTGCTATAAAGGTCTGTAGGCTCAATCACTCTCACACACAGCTTGTTTCTGGCTCTACAAGGATTATATTCCATTATCTGAAATTTGCTACCTTCCTCCCCAGTGGACCTTCTGTCACAGCTTCTGACCATCCACTAACCTCTAGACATTTGTGTGTGTTTCTTGGTGCCTGAAGGTGTTTATTGGCATGTGTAAGCTACCAGTGCTCCAGCCACCATCTCTACTGTTTCAAGCATTTTATTTCTTTCCTCTTTAAAACAAACCTGGATACAGATGTTTCCTATAAGGATGAGAAATAGGTGCTCCCTGGCTGCCCCACCGAATGGTGCTCTTGCTGGCAGCTAGTTTATAAAGTCAAGGCCAGGATGTTTCTGTTTCTCTTTTGTTGCACTGCTCAGTTGGATTGACTGGATGGGAAGGAAGCTAGCCGGCTGACCTGAATGTTTTGGAGCTAACACTAGGATTCCAACAGTTTGAGGGCTCTGCCTCTGTTTCTGTTTTCTGCACAGGCATGATCTGATTTCTGTTTATCTTATCCATGTGGCAGGAAACACATTTTCTCTCTCTCAGCTTCATTAGTCCTTAGGAGAAATGTGACTGGAGAACAGGCAGATCAATGGGGGCTTTTCAGATAAAACAGAAATAAATAAATGGCATCTAGCTTCCTCTGTTGAGGAGGAATATTATATTCTAGGAGGTGCATTTGTGCTACCACTTCCATTTAAAAGAGAAAAAGGTAAAGGGAAGTAAATGATAGCAAAATTGTGTGTGTGTGTATATATATATATACACACACATATATATATGGTCTATATACAAATGACCTATATGTATATTTGTGTGTATATATATAATCATGCATATATACACACACATATATGTATATATTAGTATACATATGCATTATACATATATAATGTATGTGTGTGCATGTTAGGTCACTTCAGTCATGTCTGACTCTGTGCAGCCCTATGGACTATAACCGCCTGGGATTCCCCAGGCAAGGCTATTGGAGTGGTTTGCCATGCCCTCCTCCAGGGGATCTTCCCAACCCAGAGATTGAACCCAGATCTCCTGCATTGCAGGCAGATTCTTTACCATGAGCACAGGCTTCTTTTCTATTGAATGTTCTCTCACGAAAGAAAGTGAAAATGAAGTCAGTCGTGTCTGACTCTCTGTGACCCCATGGACTGTAGCCTACCAAGCTCCTCCATTCATGGGATTTTCCAGGCAAGAATACTGGAGTGGGTTGCCATTTCCTTCTCCAGGAGATCTTCCTGATCTAGGGATCAAACCTGGGTCTCCCACATTGTAGGCAGATCTTTACCATCGGAGACACCAGGGAGTCCAGCTTTCTCTCGTGACCACGTATTAAAAAGAAGTGCGGGAACAGGAGAAGCACGTTGATTCTGCTTCCATGGGCAAACGCACAGCATGGATGACACACAATTAGCTGTCAGCATCCTTCCTTCCTCTTCCCTATCCTGGGCCACATTCATCACTGTCTAGGTTTCTGTCACTTGTGCCAGTTGGCACCCTTGCCGTCTGCGCTGCCTTCTCCAGCCCCAGTTAGGGAGGCCTGGAGGGTGGCCATAATGCTGGTGTCACATGAGCAGATGGCAAGGCTGTGCTGGACCCAAGTGCTGGTGGCAGGGCTGACGATACCGGTGTGAAAAGAGCAATTAAGGCTGTGCGGAGATAAGGTGTCAGGAGCTCCCATCCCAGGGATTCTCCTAAGCTCTCACTTCCTGAGAATGACAGCCCAATATATGAGGATGCATTAAGTCCTGATCATCCCATGAAGATTCAGAAGGCAGCAGCCGGCAGTGTATGAAATCCAGCTTCTCAGAGTCTACAGTCCCGTGTTTCTAACCCAGCCCTCTGCTGATGGGAGAAAAGTTAAGGTCACAGAGGGGTAACTGGGAAGGTCACAAAGCTTAGAGGAGAGACTGAGATGACATTTTCCTTCGGTTGGTAAAGTCTGAAGCAATTGTGGACCACTAATTTATATGACAGGGTACAAGCTAGGAGAGCAGGGGACAGATAATGGTGTATGACTCATGTGAGTGAGTGAAATTGTGTGTTTGTGTGTGTGTGTGTGTGTGTGTGTGTGTGCCAGGGATGTAGGGGCAGACTCATGATAGGGGAATGAGAGGACTGATATCTGGTTTGGAGCGTAAAGGGGACATTTTTATTTTAAGATTTATTTTTATTTATTTATTTGGCTGTGTCAGTCGTGGTTGCAGCATGTGGGATCTAGTTCCCTGACCAGGGATCAAACCTGGGCCTCCTGCATTGGAAGCTTGGACTCTTAGCTTCTGGGCCACCAGGGAAGTCCCTCAAGGGCATAGTTTGAACTGAGGGATCCTAGTGCTAAGTGACCAATCATCTCAGTTTGCCCAGGACTAAGGGGTGTCCTGGGATGTGGACCTTTCAGTGCAAACATGGAGATGTTTGTGTTTCTTGAACAAATTGGGGTGCTCAATCACTCTACCTGAGGCAATGAATGCTTCCCTCCCCCAAAAGCTTTCTTATTCTGGTCTTGCCAGAAGTGATTGAGACCAATGTCAATTAATCAGCCAACCAACAATTGTTTCTGAAAACTGTCTTTGTGTTCAGTCCCGAACTAAGTGTAGTGATGGTGAGGAATTCTGAGATATGCTCTCTAATTTCAAGTCATTTGTGACCCAACTGGGGAGCACATGTCAACACAGGAAACAGTGATCTGTAGGAGGGCGTCAGTCGATCCCAAGCTGGGGTTCATATGTGGTTGGTGACCTAGTAGGGATGGGTGTTTACAGAAGGAGAGCAAGGGAAGGAGCTTCTGTGTGGAGGAGGAGCAAGGGCAAGGGGGTGGAGAAGGCAGAGGGGTGTGTGTTCAGGATATTGGTTTTGACTTAGTCCCAGCGACATATGTTCAATTCCATAGAGAGAGAGGATAAAGGATACTCAGAGCAGAAGGAACACTGCATCAGAGCTTAGATGATCTGGCATGGTTGTGATGCAGAAGCAAAGTCTTAGAATGTCTAGGGATAGTACACATTAAAGATTTGCATGTTGTTCAAAGATTTGCATGTTGTACTAGCAAAACATGTCAGGCACCAAGGTCAGTAGCTGTACAAAACAGCTGGGGTGGGAACCCTCAAGTGGTACTGATGGAAGTGGGAACAAGATCGTAAGCTGGAGGGGAAACACCTGAGAAAGCTGACAGTGAGCCCTGTGAGAGACCTCCCTGGGAACCCTTAGAAATAAACATGATGCTTTGAGAGGAACTGGAAGTCTTCCATAACAACAGGGGCAAGAGCCAAGGAGAAACAGACGAGTAGGAGATGATGATGGTAAAGGTGATGATCTATGCTATGCATGTCTTGGGAACTGTTCTAAGCACATGACATAAATCAACTCTCTTCTCTGTGCTCAACCAACCAAAATGATACACATATTATTTCCATTTTATAGAAGAGGAAAGAGAAGCCCAGAGAGATAGCATGAATTGTATAAAGTCACACAACTTGGCTGAATCTAGGATTACTACTGTAATTATGATGTATTTATTCACACAAACTCTGCCAGCCTGAAGAAAATCAGGTGAGAAATATGTCAGCATAATATTAATGGCTAAACCATGTGCTACAGACGTGAGTACTTAACAAAAATTTGACTGTGCTGGTCTTAATTGCAGCATGTGGGATCTAGTACCCTGACTAGGGATCGAACCTGGGCCCCCTGCATTGGGAGTGTGAAGTCTTAGCCACTGGATCACCAGGGAAGTCCTCAGACTTGAGTACTTTATTCAAATGTCTCGTGGAATCAATTTCTTCAGCTGTATGAAGATGACACCACCCTTATGACTGAAAGTGAAGAACTAAATAGCCTTTTGATGAAAGTGAAAGAGGACAGTGAAAAAGTTGGCTTAAAGCTCAACATTCAGAAAACAAAGATAATGGCATCTGGTCCATTCACTTCATGCCAAATAGATGGGGGAACAGTGGCTGACTTTATTTTTCTGGGCTCCAAAGTCACTGCAGATGGTGATTGCAGTCATGAAATTAAAAGACGCTTGCTCCTTGGAAGAAAAGTTATGACTAACCTAGACAACATATTGAAAAGCAGAGACATTACTTTGCCAACAAAAGTCTGTCTAGTCAAGGCTACGGTTTTTCCAGTAGTCATGTATGGATGTGAGAGTTGGACTGTGAAGAAAGCTGAGCACCAAAGAATTGATGCTTTTGAACTGTGGTGTTGGAAAAGACACTTGAGAGTCCCTTGGACTGCAAGGAGATCCAACCAGTCCATTCTACAGGACATCAGTCCTGGGTGTTCTTTGGAAGGACTGATGCTAAAGCTGAAACTCCAGTACTTTGGCCACCTCATGCGAAGAGTTGACTCATTGGAAAAGACTCTGATTCTGGGAGGGATTGGGGGCAAGAGGAGAAGGGGACGACAGAGGACGAGATGGCTGGATGGCATCACCGACACAACGGACATGGGTTTGGGTGGACTCTGGGGGTTGGTGATGGACAGGGAGGCCTGGCGTGTTACGGTTCATGGGGTCAAAAAGAGTCGGATACGACTGAGCAACTGAACTAAACTGATGAAGGTCAATAATAACTCATAAATATGCCATGAGGCATGTTTATATATTCTCATTTTGTTTCAAAAGAAGTTATACCAACTTTTACCAAATAAAGTAAGCAAGCATCAGTGAACTGTTGGAACAGAAGAAATAAATATGGAGACAGGAATTATGTCCTTGAGTATAAGTTGTCTTATAGTCAACACAATGAGAAATTACTGGTCAGTTTCACATTTCACAGTAACTATAAGATAAACACCAACCAATGGTTAAATCAAGGTAAGTAGAATCTTTCTGATAGTGACTGGACAGAAATTCATCCTGAGTCCTCACAAGCAACATCATAAACAATGACCATGCTGAGAGTGACTGTGCTGTTCCTTATATGGGATTTCATATCAATACTAACATAGGATGTTGACATCACATTAAAGCTAAGTGTACAGAAACAATACTGTGAGATAGAAGGGAGGAGGTGGATATCATGATTCCATGTAGGTTACACTGCAGAGATACAGCACAATGAGTTAAGACTGCCTAGCCTGGAAACCCACTCTGCTGCTTACTAGGAATGTGACAAATTCCCGTGCCTCTGTTTCCTCATTAATAAAGTGAAGGGGCCAG
Organism: Nanger dama; assembly: GCA_917880005.1. Taxonomy (NCBI): domain Eukaryota; kingdom Metazoa; phylum Chordata; class Mammalia; order Artiodactyla; family Bovidae; genus Nanger; species Nanger dama. The sequence continues at coordinate 17,354,917 of CAKJTW010000025.1, read as the reverse complement.
TAATACTACAGCACCTACCTCATCCGGTCTTTGTGCAGATTAAATGAGGATTGTGTAGTATTTAGAGCAATATCTGACTCAATAGAAAGCATGTTCTAGAAGAATGCAGAGACTGTGTATTCTTCCACATTCTTTTTTTTTTTAATACTTTATTTTACGTTACAATACTGTATTGGTTTTGCCATACACTGACATGAATCAGCCACAGGTGTACACGATCTCCCAATGCCAAAGCCCCCTCCCACCTCCCACCCCATATCATCTCTCTGGATCATCCCGTGCACCAGCCCCAAGCATCCTGTATCCTGTATTGAACATAGACTGGCGCTTTGTTTCTTATATGATAGTATACATGTCTCAATGCCATTCTCCCAAATCATCCCACCCTTTCCCTCTCCCTCAGAGGCCAAAAGTCCATTCTATACCTCTGTGTCTCTTTTGTTGTCTCACATACAGGGTCATCATTACTATCATTCTAAATTCCATATATATGTGTCAGTATACTGTATTGGTGTTTTTCTTTCTGGCTTACTTCACTCTGTATAATCGGCTCCAGTTTCATCCATCTCATTAGAACTGAGTCAAATTTATTCTTTTTAAGGGCTGAGTAATACTCCATTGTGTATATGTACCACAGCTTTCTTATCCATTTATCTGCTGATGGACATCTAGGTTGTTTCCATGTCCTGGCTGTTATAAACAATGCTGCAATGAACATTGTTTCTCTCAGATTAGGTTTTTAACAACTACTGGGTATCAATGAATTAGCTATGACCTTTTCATAAGCATTCTGCTAGGGAAACACAGATCCACATATTTTTTAAAAAATGGATTTCATTGTTTAATGATACCACAATGTTACGAAACTCCATCCATAGCTCATCAGGCACTCTATCAGATCTAGTCCCTTAAACCTATTTCTCACTTCCACTGTATAATCATAAGGGATTTGATTTAGGCCAAACCTGATTGGTCTAGTGGTTTTCCCCACTTTCTTCAATTTAAGTCTGGATTTGGCAATAAGGAGTTCATGATCTGAGCCACAGTCAGCTCCCGGTCTTGTTTTTGCTGACTGTATAGAGCTTCTCCATCTTTGGCTGCAAAGAATATAATCAGTCTGTCAGTACTGACCATCTGGTGATGTCCATGTATAGAGGCTTCTCTTGTATTGTTGGAAAAGGGTGTTTGCTATGACCAGTGCCTTCCCTTGGCAAAAAACTCTATTAGCCTTTGCCCTGATTCATTCTGTACTCCAAGGCCAAATTTGCCTGTTACTCCAGGTGTTTCTTGACTTCCTACGCATCCCAGTCCCCTATAATAAAAAGGACATCTTTTGGGGATGTTAGTCCTAAAAGGTCTCATAGGTATTCATAGAACCATTGAATTTTAGCTTCTTCAGCATTACTGGTTGGGGCATAGACTTGGATTACCGTGATATTGAATGGTTTGCCTTGGAAATGAATGGAGATCGCTCTGTCATTTTGAGATTGCATCCAAGTACTGCATTTCAGACTCTTTTCTTGACTGTGATGTTTACTCCATTTCTTCTAAGGGATTCCTGCCCATAGTAGTAGATATAATAGTCATCTGAGTAAATTCATCCATTCCAGTCCATTTTAGTTCACTGATTCCTAGAATGTCGTTCACACTTGCCACCTCCTGTTTGACCAAAGAATGCTCAAACTACTTCACAATCGCACTCATCTAACATTCTTCACATGGAGTAGGAAAAAGCAACCCATTCCAGTATTCTTGCCTGGAAAATTCCATGGTCAGAGGAACCTGGCAGGCTTCAGTCCATAGCATCATAAAGAGTCAGCCACGACTGAGCATATCAGCACATGCTAGTAAAGTAATGCTCAAAATTCTCCAAGCCAGGCTTCACGTGAACTGTGAACTTCCAAATGTTTTAGAAAAGGCAGAGGAACCAGAGATCAAATTGCCAAAATCCGCTGGCTCATTGAAAAAGCACAAGTGTTCCAGAAAAACATCCTACTTCTGCTTTATTGACTATGCCAAAGCCTTTGACTGTGTTCACAGCAAACTGTGGAAACTTCTTCAAGAGATGGGAATACCAGACCACCTGACCTGCCTCTTGAGAAACCTATATGCAGGTCAGGAAGCAACAGTTAGAACTGGACATGGAACAACAGACTGGTTCCAAATAGGAAAAGGAGTACGTCAAGGCTATATATTGTCACCCTGCTTATTTAACTTCTATGCAGAGTACATTATGAGAAACGCTGGGCTGGAAGAAGCACAAGCTGGAATCAAGATTGCCAGGAGAAATATCAATAACCTCAGATATGCAGATGACAGCACCTTTATGGCAGAAAGTGAAGAGGAGCTAAAGGGCCTCTTGATGAACGTGTAAGAGGAGAGTGAAAAAGTTGGCTTAAAGCTCAACATTCAGAAAACGAAGATCATGGCATCTGGTCCCATCACTTCATGGGAAATAGATGAGGAAACAGTGGAAGCAGTATCAGACTTTATTTTTCTGGGCTCTAAAATCACTGCCTATGTTGATTGCAGCCATGAAATTAAAAGACGCTTACTCCTTGGAGGAAAAGTTATGACCAACCTAGATGGCATATTGAAAGCAGAGACGTTACTTTGCCAACAAAGATCCATCTAGTCAAGGCTATGGTTTTTCCAGTAGTCATGTATGGATGTGAGAGTTGGACTGTGAAGAAAGCTGAGCGCTGAAGAACTGATGCTTTTGAACTGTGGTGTCGGAGAAGCCTCTTGAGAGTCCCTTGGACTGCATGGAGATCCAACCAGTCTATTCTAAAGGAGATCAGCCCTGGGTGTTCTTTGAAAGGAATGATGCTAAAGCTGAAACTCCAATACTTTGGCCACCTCATGCGAAGAGTTGACTCATTGGAAAAGACTCTGATGCTTGGAGGGATTGGGGGCAGGAGGAGAAGGGGATGACAGAGGATGAGATGGCTGTCTGGCATCACTGACTGGAACTCTGGGAGTTGGTGATGGACAGGTAGGCCTGGCGTGCTGCAATTCATGGGGTCGCAAAGAGTTGACTGAACTACTGAACTGAACTGAGTGGAAGGAACCTTTGATCAGTCTGCTCTCTGTAGGACAAATCTTAAGCTTTTCTCATCCTGGCTTCTTCTGTGAGAAAAGACTGCATTACTTTTCAGGATTGTAAGAAGAATTGATGATATTATACATAAATTTGATGATAGTATTTGGGCATATAGTTCATGCTTAATAAATGACATCCCTAATCATTATAACTTCATTTAGTGATACTGTATCTTAATATAGCCTTTATTATACTTGGTTTCTAAACTGAAGGTATGAAACCGTTAGTGGATTTTGAAACAAATGTACACAGCTTGGAGTTCAGCCAGAATTTTGTAGGGAAAAAGAACAGAAAAAAATTGAATATATTAGAAAGTTTTACATAGAGTAAGGACAAGTCTCTGAAAGATTTTTATTAAAGTATGCTTGACTTACAATGCTGTGTTAATTTCTTCTGTACAGCAAAGTGACTCAGATATATATATATGATTTTTCATATTTTCCCCATTTTGGTTTATTACAAGATGTTGAATTAAGTTCCCTGTGCTATACAATAGGACCCTGTTATTTTTTAGCCATCTGATATAGCTTGCACTTGCTAATCCCAAAGTCCCAGTCCCAAGGACAAGTGTTCTTACGTGAAACTTTTTTTGAGTATGCAACATATAGGCAGAAGGAGAATGTATACTACAAAGTAAAGTATATTTCTTTCTTTCAGTTATATTTTTAAAAATTTTTCAATAAAATGGGATTTTATTAGATACCTGTCTCATCGTAAGCAAGTTCCTTATTCTTTAGTGACTAAGACATGTAAGTTCAAATCCCAAATCTAGTAATTACTACTGTATGTCTTTGAACTAATTGCTTAACCTGTCTATGCCTTAGTTTCCTCACCTGTGAAATGCTCATGAGAGAAGTAAGAGAACTATATGATTTAGTATATCAAAACCACTTACTTCTCAATTCTCATGGAAATGTATATCAAAAGAGTAAATTTTTACTGTATGTAAATTTAAAAATACATTAAAAATGCCTACACTGAGTAGCTACTCAAAAACTGTTAGACTTAAGTAGAATATACATTGTTTTCTGAATAAGCAAACAATACCACATGCGCTAAAATATATGAGAATATAAAATCATTGCATTAGCCAAGACTGAATGATCAACTAGTTTTTCCATGTACAAAAGATGGAAAAGATGCTTCTTAACAAGCATCTTATTTCTACAAATATGAATTTTCAAGAGTCAAACTATTCTTAGTTTGCTATTTGTAAAGGATATCTTCTCTCAAGAAATGATAGGATAAAAATATTAAGCAATTAGTCTTTTGTCAATGCATTTGATTCTTGTCTATTTTTATTCTGAAAGATTTTAAAAATTCTTGTGGTAAGAACACTTAAAATGAGATAAAACAAATACAGTATTGTAATTAAAAAAATAAATAAATTTAATAAAAAAATAATAAAAGTAATCATTGATATATTTAAAAAAATGAGATCTACATTCTTAACAAATATTTAAGAGTACCATTATGTTATTGATGACTATAGGTCCAATGTACAGCACATTTTTAGAGCTTATTCACCTGTTTTTTTGAACTGTATAATACTTTTGTAATCAATACGATAGAAATGGATTGATCCAGCATTTCTAACATTTAAAAATATATAATGGTCACCATTGGTCACATTGCTGTCAGCCTGCTTCAGTTCAGTTCAGTCTCTCAGTCGTGTCCAACTCTGCGACCCCATGAATCACAGCACGCCAGGCCTCCCTGTCCATCACCAACTCCCGGAGTTCATTCAGGCTCACGTCCATTGAGTCAGTGATGCCATCCAGCCATCTCATCCTCTGTCATCCCCTTCTCCTCCTGCCCCCAATCCCTCCCAGAATCAGTCTTTTCCAGTGAGTGAACTCTTCACATGAGGTGGCCAAAGTACTGGAGTTTCAGCTTTAGCATCATTCCTTCCAAAGAACACCCAGGGCTGATCTCCTTCAGAATGGACTGGTTGGATCTCCTTGCAGTCCAAGGAACTCTTAAGAGTCTTCTCCAACACCACAGTTCAAAAGCATCAATTCTTCGACACTCAGCCTTCTTCACAGTCCAACTCTCACATCCATACATGACCACAGGAAAAACCATAGCCTTGACTAGATGGACCTTAGTTGGCAAAGTAATGTCTCTGCTTTTGAATATGCTGTCTAGGTTGGTCATGACTTTTCTTCCAAGGAATAAGCGTCTTTTAATTTCATGGCTGCAATCACCATAGGCAGTGATTTTGGAGCCCCCAAAATAAAGTCTGACACTGTTTCCACTGTTTCCTCATCTATTTGCCATGAAGTGATGGGAACCGGATGCCATGATCTTCGTTTTCTGAATGTTGAGTTTTAAGCCAACTTTTTTATTCTCCTCTTTCACTTTCATCAAGAGGCCTTTTAATTCCTCTTCACTTTCTGCCATAAGGGTTGTATCATCTGCATATCTGAGGTTATTGAAATTTCTCCTGGCGGTGAGGAGATACCCTTAGTCCAAGGTAAGGAGCAGTGGCTGCACTTTGTTGGAGCAGGCGTGAAGAGATACCCCACGCCCAAGGTAAGAGAAACCCATGTAAGATGGTAGGTGTTGCAAGAGGGCTTCAGAGGGCAGACACACTGAAACCATACTCACAGAAAACTAGTCAATCTAATAACACTAGGACCACAGCCTTGTCTAACTCAATGAAACTAAGTCATGCCCGTGGGGCAACCCAAGATGGGCAGGTCATGATGGAGAGGTCTGACAGAACGTGGTCCACTGGAGAAGGGAATGACAAGCCACTTCAGTATTCTTGCCTTGAGAACCCCATGAACAACATGAAAAGGCAAAATGATAGGATACTGAAAGAGGAACTCCCCAGGTCAGTACACTACTGGAGATCAGTTGACCAGCTCAGGACATGTTAAATCCAGGAGCTACAGGGCTCAGTGTGTGGCCACCTGAACCTGGAAAAGCCATGAGGGCTAACGCATGGTTTTTCAAGGGAAAAGTAAAGGGGACATGTAAAACCAGGAGACCGTAAGGCCTGGAGAGAGAGAATAATTTTGGTTCTGATGGTTTTGCAGTTTTTGCTTTTAGTTTGTGCTGAGGGCTGTCTGCTTTCTGGTTTTCAGTGAATTCACTTTTACTCTAATTTCAAAAGATTTGGCTTCACATAATGCAGCTGGTTTTCTGTTCTGTGAATCCAAAGAGCAATGATTAAAACAGCCTACCCTGTTGTTCTTGAAAGAGTTGATCCTTTAGGGCACTGGAATGAGACCTCTGCTCTAAACCCACAAACATTCTTGGGTTCAAGTTTCCCAGCACCTGACTTCTTTATGGGATTGACTACAGGAATAACAAGTAGGTCATCTGAATGCCAGTCTTTAGACTCTAACACCAAAGGCCTCACTTCCTCTTGTGGAGGAAGGGGAAAAGGGTGTAGATGTGAGAACAGGGCCTCTGGTGTGCCATCCACTTGAGTCAAAAGCACTGAAGAAAATGTTTAGAAATACGATTGCCCGAGCATCCAGAAGAGTTAGCCCTCCTCCAAGAAAGAAGACTTGTGTCATTTCTGACAGCTGAGACATAGGCAGCAGACTTATTAAGTGTATCAGTAGGTCCAAGGGGGTTTGAGTGGGCACAGGGAAGGAAAAAAAATCTCATTAATCTGTGAGGATGAGGCTTTCTCAATTTTTAAAGAGCCAGTTGAAGAAATTATACTTGTACTATAATTTCAAAAGGAAATGCAATTTTCTTGCCATCTTTAAAATTTCTTTCATTAATAATCAAAAGTGATTTTCAGTGAAAGAGATACAGGCTTAATCAGCAGGCACAGCCCCTGTGTGAACAAAGCTGGGTATCACAAGTGAATACATGAAGCCGGATTTGAATCATCATTACTACAATCTTTGCTTTATAACTGAACACTGATTTGCCTTTCGGGAGACTGATTTGATTTTCTGCCTAAAGAATCATTTTGGGTCTTGTGCCTAGTCTGAAGGAAAAAGAGGACTTTATTCTTACTTCCTTTGGCCTATCCACACTATACTAATATCCACACTAAAATCCTAATATATAATGTTCCAAGTAAAGATACCTTACTGAAGGACTTCAACTATTTAATCCACTTAATCAAAGGAAAATATAGTAGGATAAGATTTCAGCCTAACAAAACAAATTTGCTAGTCATTCTGGGCCCTTTTGTTACAGGATTAAGTTCTATGGGACTTCACTTTATCCTGTATTTTTCTTTCTTTAGGGTAAGGTTATGTAATGTGATTTTCATCATTAGGAATACTTTGGTATAGCATGCCTCAGTATCCAAGAGGCAGTTATTGGTGGAAAGGAAATTAGTTTTAGTCAAAAAGCCACCAGGGAGAAGGCAGATTCGTGCCCCCCAAATCAAATCTGAAGATTCTGCTAGGCCATGAAGTTTTTTTTTTTTTTTTTTTTAATTTTTTTAATTGGGAAAGACAATTGCTTTACAATTTTTTTCTTGGTTTCTGCTGTACAACAATGTGAATTAGCCATACATATACATATATCCCCTCCCTCTAGAACCTCTCTGCCACTGTCCCCCCACCCCTCCAGATCATCACAGAGCACCTGGCTGAGCTCCTTGTGCTGCACAGCAGCTTCCCACTAGCTAGGTTTCACACATGGTAATGTATAAACATCAATGCTACTTGCTCAGTTTGTCCCACCCTCTCCTTCCCTTGTTGTGTCTACAAGTCTGGTTTCTATGTCTGCATCTCTGTGCCCTGCACATAGATTCAACAGTCCAATTTTTCTGGATTCCATATATTATGCATTAATATATGGTATTTGTTTTTCTCTTTCTGACTTAACTCTGTGTAACAGGCTCTACATTCATCCATCTCACTACAACTGACTCAGATTTGCCCCTTTTAATGGCTGAATAACATTCCATTGCATATATGTACAACTTTATCCATTCGTTTGTCGATGGACATCTAGGTTGTTTCCCTGTCCTGGCTGTTGTAAACAGTGCTGCAGTGAATATTGGGGTACATGCGTCTCTTTGAATTCTGGGCATATACCCTGAGAAAACCATAATTCAAAGAATATAGGACCTAAAACATCATGGGATGTCTTATTGGTATATTGGTCAAAACTAACATGTTCTGAATAGTGTTCCCCTGGTTTGTAAGATGTTAATAAATGTTTTGCAGAGAGAGAAGGAATGAGATCTGTGGTCAAAAAAGTTTTAATGATTTTCCTCTTAAAAATATGATATTTTCATGGGATTCTGTTTTGTGGCTTTTAAAAGGATACTAGAGATTGAGATATAATATATTGCTCTTTAAATATTAAAATCACACTGTTATCTCAAAAACATTGAGAGTTCCTATTTTTATTTACAATAAGAATCCTTTTCTCACTATGAGCTTTTAAATTACAGGCTTGGGAAAAGTCACATAAGAAATTATTTTATGATTAAATTAGAATGGACAAACTACCATTGCATTTTCTGTATGCCACATACAACAAACATTAAAGGTTTCAACTGAAAAGAAAATTAAGGAAACAAGGTAGAGTTTCCTATGTTTGCTTTCAAATAATTTTGAACAGAAGTACTTAAGATATCATTTTAGTTTTCCTACCAGAAAGGAATATGATTACTATGTTACTTGGGAATCAAGCAAATAAGAAAAGGAAAGACATTCTTTTATTTTTCTAATTAAAACAGGTTAATCTCAACATTGTATAAGATTTAGATGTTCTCATTTTCCTTTAAAAATTACCAGTTAGGATATTCTTCAACTCACTAAGTTGTCTCTACGATAGCACTTTCCCCATACACATTAGGAAAATCTTGCATAAAGGAACACTGAGCTGACCCTCACTCCAGCTCCTGGTGGCTGTCAGATCACAGGTGTTCAGGCCTGTATCTGCTTCACTCTGGCTGTAACTAAATGAAGTCAGTTATCCTAGTGAAAGCAACCAGGTGAGCAGTTAGGGACATCTGGCTTACCAGGTGTTTCCCAGTGTCGGACTGTTTTGAATTGATGGAAGGATTCTATATGTGTACTCTCAATAAGACAGCCACTAGCGATGTGGTGCTACCAGCCCTTAAAATGCTATGGAATTTTAAATTTCACCTCAGTTTATATAAATTTAAGTAGCCACACATGGCTGGTAGTTATATTGGAACATGCATGATAACTTTGCATTAACAGTGTGCAACTATGAGCCAAACGTAAATATGAGCCTTTCAATTTTTTCTAGTTTTATTGAGAAATAATTGACATGCATCACTATATAAATTTAAGGCATACATCATGATGATCTGATTTATATATATTGTGAAATTATTACAATAGGCTCAGCTAATGTCCATCATCTCATATAACTAAAATAAAAAGAAATTGAAAAAGAAAAAATTTTCTCCTTCTGATGGGAACTCTTAGCACTTACTCTCTTAAGAATTTTCCTATATCAGACAGTATAGTCATCATGTGGTACATTACATTCCTGGTACTTACTTTATTTGGAAGCGTGTACCTTTTGATCACCTTCCTCTAATTTCCATTCCCTTCTTCTTCCACACCTGTTAGCCACAAGTCTGATCTCTCTGATTTTGTGAATCTTTTAAAAAATGAAACACTCTAATATGTAATGATATAATTTGAAAGACTTATTGAAATTAATATGTGGTCTATTTTCTTCTAGATTTTAAAATACATAAAGTAGAATCATACCATAAATACTGTTCCACAGCATGTATTTCTTTTAAATTATTTTCACCATTTTTCTGTCTTAGTACATGGAGATGGTGAAACTGTTAGTTGTTCAGCCATATCTGACTCTTTGGGACCCCATGGACTGCAGCCTGCCAGGCTCCTCTGTCCAGGGGACTCTCCAGGCAAGAACAGTAGAATGGGTTGCCATTCCCTTTTCTAGGGGATCTTTCTGACCCAGGGATTGAACCCTGGTTTCCTGCATTGCAGGCAGATTCTTTACCCTCTGAGCCACCTTTTATTTCTTTGTAACCATAAGGATCTCTACCTTAGCACATAGAGATCTTTACAGTTACATGAGCTGATATATTCTGACTGACAGATATATTCAGGAACCGGAATAAAAAGGATAAGTAGGTACAAACTCAGGAGAGCTCTGTGTGGTTAGGTAGAGGAAATCAACATTTTATTGTATACTTAAAAGGAAGTAACTGAAGGATTTTGAGCAGAGAAGTGGCACCATCAAACCTGTCACTGAAGAGAGGGCTACCTTGACAGGAATCCGCATGGGACTGGAGCAGAGACCCTTGGCAGACAAATCAGAGTTGGCACAAAGGTTAGTTTACAGGTCAGTTTCCAGGTACTCAGAGGACCAGTTAGTGGTCCTCTGTAGTGCTGTCTCATTTCCAGAGCAAGCTCACGAAATCCTATTTAGCACTCTCCCTCACAAAGGAATAAAAGTAAAATGCTGTCTGTTGTAAATTTATTTTTTAACTATTATTGTGAAGATATAAAGTAATTCGTTCATTAAACTTTCATAGATAAACTACTACATGATAGGCATTAAAGAAATAGTGCACAAAATCAAGTCTCTGTCCACATGGGGGAGGCAGTAAAAGAGAGTATATTTGGGGGCTGGCACTTTGAATATATAAATTTTGAGATGCCTATTAAAGATTCAATAGAAATGTCAAGGAGGGAGTCAGCTATATAAGTTGGAGATATATTTTGGAAGTCAAGGTATGTGATCATCTAGTTAGTGATCAGTTGCTCAGTTGTGTCTAACTCTGCCATCACATGGACTGTAGCCCACCAGGCTTCCCTGTCCATGTAATTTTCCAGGCAAGAATACTAGAATGGGTTGGCATTTCCTACTCCAGCGATCTCCCAGACTCAGGGATCAAACCTGCATCTCCTGCATTGGCAAGTGGATTTTTTTACCACTGGACCACCGGGGAGCCTTAGTTAGTGAGCATACATAGAGGAAAGAAGAGTCCAGGAAATGTGATGAATGAGCAAAGGCAAATGAAGTAAGTGGTGATAGGGTAGGACTGGAGGGAAAGTAACAGTGAGCCAAGAACAAGACTATGGGAGGTGTGGCGGTCCGAGACTTCATGTAAGGGCATCAAGGGAGGCAATCAGAGGTACTGAGTGACAGGGTGAGGCTTCACACGGGATGACTTTTTTTCCTTGATGTATAGTTGATTTACAATGTAGTGTAAGTTTCAGATGTACAGCAAAGTAATTCAGGGGTGTGTGTATGTGTGTGTGTGTGTATATGTATATATAATATATAACCATGTGTACAGGACCAACATCTTCACTTCAAAATGCAGAGCACTTAAACCCACCCCTCACCATCCCCAACAAGGCTTCCTTTTCCCTTTGTTTTTAAAGAAGTGAGAAAATGCGAGGAAAACTGTTTCAATTCAGCAGAACTAGAAATGATAAAATCATGCCAAATGTGCCATAATTATGACCGATAGCACCAGTTATTCTTGGGACTCTTTCCTATTGAACCCAGTTGGGTCTTCAGATCATTTTCCACACAGCACTCAGTCATTACCAGTTGACTGGAACTAGGTTTGGAGAAGGCAGTGGCACCCCACTCCAGTACTCTTGCCTGGAAAATCCCATGGATGGAGGAGCCTGGAAGGCTGCAGTCCATGAGGTCGCTGAGGGTCGGACATGACTGAGCAACTTCACTTTCACTTTTCACTTTCATGCACTGGAGAAGGAAATGGCAACCCACTCCAGTGTTCTTGCCTGGAGAATCCCAGGGATGGGGGAGCCTGGTGGGCTGCCATCTATGGGGTCGCACAGAGTCAGACACGACTGAAGCAATTTAGCAGCAGCAGCAGCAGCAGGCTAGCCCTGATATCATAAGGGTACCACCTGTTCAGATATGTGGCTTGTGTCCTGAAATAGGTTAGACTGCTATGAGGTTTTCAGTACATGCTTGAATGATATCTGTGTGCCTTCAAAGTACTCCACATTCCTGAGACAAGCAAACTCTGGCTCCAAAGTTTCCTGTCCAGAGGAGAGGTATATGACAGGCAATCCAGCATGGCTATCACCAGACATTTGCTCATCAATCATTTCTTTGAATCTTGAGAAAGGCAGTGATTTCAGTAAAGATGGCTACCTCTTGTCCCAGGTAAGACCCCAGCTGTGTCAGCTGAGAGTGTTGACTGATGCAATCATGGTAAGTCAACTAAATTCAGAGCATTGAATGGAACAGAGATTGTTTTTTTCTTCCCTCTAATTTTAGGTTAAGTTGTCCCCAAACAGATTTCATTAGGAAGAGGTTATTATACCCCTTTAACAATCCTACGACCACGTTTCAATTTGAGTCTTGGCCTAGGAGAGGCTTTCTTTACCTTGTTTTTGGAAGGAATGTCCAGTTACATGGTCAACCACATAATCCCAGAGCTTTGAGTTTACTTAAACAATTTCATCTAGAGAAGCAGACACTGAGCAGATACAGCATTTCTGTTCTTATGTTCTCTCTAAATTGAACTAAGATAAGAACAGGCATTAAGCTGCTTAGATATTTGAATTAGAGGAACAATTATTTTAATACACACGATAGGAGAAAGGCTTTCAGAGCTTTTAATCTCCTGATTCTCATGAAAAACTGTCACTCTCTGGATATCCATGCCTGACTGCAAGTTCTGTGAAGCAATCTAAGCCTCCTTTTCTCACTTTTATCCTCTTGGGTTGATTTTTGTTCCTTTTGAAAACAACTGTTCCATTTGAAAACTTTCTGAACACGGCACAATGCATAATCTGTATCATTAGCACTCTAAATACTCTGCCATTATACTAGGGGGCTTATGACTGAGCATGCCTTGTCACTGGAAATTTATTCAATGAGATGTGAAATTACTTTAGAAGACAAATTTAGAGCATTTGATTTGAGCCAGGCATGCTGAGCTGAAAACGTTCAAGAAATTAGTTATATTCTTAAGTAGTCAATAATTGTTCACCATAAGCTATCTTTTCATTCTTGACTGCTGCCTCTGTCTTCTGATCCCATGAAACAGCCAGTAGAAGGTAGCAAATCTAGGATATGAAAAATCATTTCAGTGGTGTCTTCACATTTTCAGGACAGAAAAATGTGAAGGTTAGAATGTTATAACTAGAGTGTGCAGTCAGGGTGCTGGTTTGGGCCCCACCAACTGATACCTTATACCTCACATCATCAGCCTCTTACTGGGTCCAAAGGTAGTTTCTATCAGTACTGCTGTATCAGCTAATCCAGGCTAAGCCCCACCCCTTCCTAGGCACAGGCTCTCTGTTTTCTACAAAGTAGGACAGGATCCCTATTCTCTGGGGATCAGGAAAAATATTTTTAGCTGGATATATTGAAGAAGAGGTTATACTCACTCATAGAGAGAGGTATGGGAGACAGAACAGCAATAATCGTGCTATTTTAATTCCTGAATATAGTCTAATGAGCACTCTGGGTCCGGGAGACCATGAAGAGTCAGTGCAGGAGGCTAAAAAAGTCCATGGGGATTGTGAACATTGAGCAGCTATTGTGCTCCCAGAGCCTGGTATCTGGTAGGTGCTCCATGCGTCCTGGTACAATAAATGGATGAAAGTCAGAGGAGAATGGTGAGGTCCAGACTCCAGCCAATGGCTGTTGATCCACAGACCACCACACCGATAGTTCTCTCAAGGGCCTCAAGACAACCATTAGCAACAAGCAATGCCTTCATCAGTGCCATGTAATAAATCTAAACCCCAGCAGAAATGGGAAGCACTTTCTCACATAAAGATCTCTTTAGATTCCCTTCCTTTCCCTAGGATGGCTGTAAGCATCCTTCTCTTGGAGGTCCCAGTGAGGGACAGCTTGATATAAATACCCAGTTAGGTCATGTAGAAGCTGCTGCTCGTAAGTTGTATTAGTCGTGTCTGACTCTGTGCGACCCCACAGAGGGCAGCCCAGCAGGCTCCCCTGTCCCTGGGATTCTCCAGGCAAGAACACTGGAGTGGGTTGCCATTTCCTTCTCCAATGCATCAAAGTGAAAAGTGAAAAGTGAAGTCGTTCAGTCGTGTCTGACTCTTAGTGACCCCATGGACTGCAGCCCACCAGGCTCCTCCGTCCATGGGATTTTCCAGGCAAGAGTGCTGGAGTGGGTTGCCAGTGCCTTCTCCACGTAAAGAAGCATGCTTCACATGCTGCTGCTAATTTTGCTGGATGGGCAAGAGGTTTTATAAGCTGGCCTCAGTTTCCTTTTCCTTCTTCTGAGTCAATTGGTACCACATTTACATATTTGAGATTTTTGTCACTGAATGTCATTTTCCTCTAGAGTTCGGTGTTTATACAAAGTTTTCCTTGTTTTTAAAATTTTGAAAGGGATATGGGAGAGGTGATTAGGAGGGTTGTGGACAAGTAGCTATTTGATCCAGGGATAAGACGGTTATAGTTTCAAATAATCTAATATAATCTTGTTTATTTAGTCTTTCCTTGTTTGAATTTCTCATTTATTTAAAATAACTTAGAAGCTTAATATTCTTTGCCCCTTTCCTCATATTTTGAGCCTATGTCAACATGTGTAAATTGAAAACTAGCTGGGGAAGTTCCTTGGTTTACATACTGTTATTTCTATGGATCATGGGATTAGAGACAGTGGGAATTGGAAGACACTTTACAGATTAGCCAGTTTCTTTACCAATGAGGGGAGTGAGGCTCAGACAAGCTAAGTAACTTGTTTGAGATAACAGAATAAGTTATCCAAATACTCTGGATCAGCACATAGCACAGTGAGTTCTTATTGTTTTTTATTGTTTGGTATTTTTGATATGTGTAAAATTATGAGTTTGGGAATGATATACACATACTCTATATAAAATACACATTACTATATATAAATAGATAACTACAAAGACCTGCTTATTGTATAGCATAGGTACCTACTGAATATATTCAGTATCTTGTAATAACCTATAATAGATAAGAATCTAAACAAAATGAGTAACTCAATCACTTTGCAGTACACTTGAAATTAACACAACATTGTAAATTCACTATATATATATTTAACTGAATTGTAGTTTAGACACATAATTATGTGAACATATTACTTAATGCCATAGATACTTCTTATATACAATTGACCCTTGAACAATCTGGTTTTGAACTATATGGGTCCACTTAAACCCAAATTTTCTTCATTACATGATCCATGGGTTGGTTGAATCCTCAAAAGCAGTAGATATGGAGGAAGTGCTGATATCGAGTGCCTATTATAATTTACACACAGATTTTCAACCGTGCAGTGAGTATGTCAACATAGAAATGAGATTATCTCCAAATTATAGAGATTTGATATGTACAAATGATTGTCCTAGCCAATCATATCTAGAGGTTTATTGGTTATAACCTCTTTATGATAATTCAAGTCACATTAGTAACTGAGAAATATGATTTTGTGTACCTATTATGCCATATGGCTTTCATTTTCCACTTGCCCCACAATTCATATGCAATATTTATCAATTTTTCAGTTAATTTTGATATTCTTATAAGGCATGGGATTATTTATAGGTAATCTATCAGATCAATGTGCTGTAATCCATGAAAAATGATTAAAAACTAAATTACCTGAAGTGAATGTAGGAGGAAAAATCTGCCATGTAACTTAGTTCAGTGTATCTAAGAAAGGAAACGTTGAGTTTGGTCCGACATGAACTCATAAAAATAAAAGATTTCAAGATGAAGCAGACATGGGTCTAAGACATGAGAAGCTAAAAGAGAAATCATTCTAGATCATTAAAGTTCTCACAAGTGAAGCTGTAATGAGAAAGAAGAGGAGAAACAACTGAAAGAAACTTTCTGAGCTGTATGGGAGCTCTTTGAGGAGGCCAGATTTGGCAATGCACACAAGATGAAAGAGAGTTAACTGAGACCAGTATAAGACAGCGAACCTCTCTCTTGTTTTCTTTCCATTTTATTAATTTTTAAAAATTGGAGTATAATTGCATTACAATATTGTGTTATTTTCTGCTGTACAACAATGTGAACCAGTCACGTGTGTGTGTGTGTGTGTGTGTGTGTGTGTATCCCCTTCCTTTTGAACCTCCCCTTCCCCCACCCATCCCACCCCTCTAGGTCATTTCAGAGCACCCAGCTATACAGCACAGAGCATAGAGCTAACTTCCTGTTAGCTATCAGTTTCACACCTCATAGTGCATATATGTGAATGCCACCCTCTCAGTTTGTCCCACCCTCTCCTTCCCCCCACCCACCACGTCTCTAAACCTGTGTCTTTCTATTCCTTCCTGGAAATAGGTAGATTTTTTTTAGGTTTCACATATATGTGGTAATATATGATATTTGTTTTTCAGGTGATCTTTTTTATAGTGTGTTCTGGTATCTAAAATCCAAAGTAAATGGTGGTTTAAAAAATGCTACAATTAGATTTGATGCAACAAGACAGAATGATTGTGATATTGATGGATGGTACTGAGAAAGCTGAATTATTTAATATTTGTTTTCTTTGTCTAGAGAAAAAATCTTTAGATTGAAAAAGTGAGAGTAGCATTGATCCCAAATGTAGTGTGATTGAACAAAGAATAAAGTTGCTTTAAATGAGTTTAAATATGCTTTACAAGAGAAATCACATCCAGGACACTGAGAAATTTGCGAATAAGTCTTAAGAAATCACTGAGAGTAAAAGAGAATCAGGAAGGTTAGATACGGGCAAACATTATTTCCAAATTTCAAAAAATGAAGTCAACAGACTTAAAAATATTGCTAATGATGATGATTGAATTTTACATTTACCTGGAGGATGACGGTAGAATGTTACAGGGCAACTTTCTTTGCTTTGAGAAGAAGAAGCCTTGATCACTCTGAGCCAGATGGGTTCACTAAGGATGAGTCAGGTTATCTTAGGTTGATCTGATTTCATTCTTTAATGGAGTTATTGGCTTGGCATAGGAGGGAGGGATATGAGTTATTTATGATCTGTCTAGGCTATATCCAGGAATCTGTCAAAAGTTGACTTTAAGATATCTGAAGGACAAGACAGAAATGTGTACTGAATGATAGGTATATAGAATATTGGATGAACTAAATGAGCTTATTAGTGAGTCAGTGGTAATATTAGTGGAAAAATCTAGGTGTGTGCATTTCTCAGTCTTGTGTCAATGGGTTAGAAGTCAGCCTTAACAAATCTGTAAATGATGAATGTGAACTTTGAAGAGATAGCATATACACAGAAAGAAAAAAATCAGTCTGTTGCAGGAAGGGGGACCACTGCCAGGGCCCAAGAGTAGGCTCTTGTCTAACACTTGGACATGAGTTGTCTGAGGAGACACACATGCTGACAAAGCAAGAGACAGTATTGGGAAAGGGCGCCTGGGAAGAGAGCAGTAGGGTGAGGGAACCCAGAATAAGTGCTCTGCCACGTGGCTCACAGTCCAGGGTTCTGTGGTGACGGGATTAGTTTCCTGGTTGTCTCTGGCCAATCATTCTGACTCAGGGTCTTTCCTGGTGGTGCACGCATTGGCCAAGATGGATGTCAGTGAGGATTCTAGGAGGTGGTGGGACACATGGCGTCTTTTGGCCTTTCCCAAATTCTTCCAGTTGGTGGTGGTTTGTTAGTTCCATGTTCCTTACTAGGACCTCCTGTCATAAAATAACATGTACAAATGGTTACTATGGTGCCTGGCCAGGGTGGGTGGTTTCAGTCAGTCTGCCTCCTCTAACAAAGACAGAAAGTCCTCAGTGGTCTGAAATGAGAGACCGAATTCAACTCCAAGAAATTTCACAGAAACAGAAAACAGAAGCCCTAATACTTGGGTCAAAACTAATCTATTGCTCAGATATTGGGTGGTGGATATGAGAGGGGCATAAATGTAACTTAATAGAATTGAAATAAAGGAACAAGACTTAGAAAAAGAAGCCTTTCCTCTTGTGACTGTTAGCTAATTTGTCTTTCTTGAAAACACTTCTCCATTATTTTTCCTTTCTGCATCCTGAACCTCTCCATCTTCACCACTTCTATGGACATCTTAAACGTTAAAAACAACAGAACCAAAAAACAAAACTCCCTTCATCGTATTACCGCCTTTCACTACCACCCAATCTTTCTACTTGTCTACAGTGCAGGGCTACCGAGGGGTTAACTTCATCTGCTCCAGCCGCTCTCCTCAAGTTGGCCTCATTTGAATCATCAGTGACTTCCTAATTTAAAAACGTCTTCAAGACTTTTCAGTCCTAACCTTCTGGGACTGGTATAATTGTATCCCTCTGCAGCATTTGATACTTCTACTTGCTTTTTTATTCTTGAATTTCGCTCTTTCCTAGGTTTTCTCTCTTTTGCGGTTATTTTCCTGGTCTCTATTTTGTCACTATTCTTCAAGCACACACCTCATTCTACCAGTGGCTCTGTACTTTTTCTCATTGTTTCCTGTGGTAGCGTCTTTCCAGGGTTTCAACGGCCTCTTCATGAGCAGATCTTTTATTTCTTGCATACCCTTTTCTTGAGCTCTGGACTTTAGTTTCTCCTCAACTTCTCTAATGGTTTCCTTTACCACCTATCCTTTGACTCTTCACAGAAACTCTAACCCAGATCTCTCTCTTGAATTCGAAACCTTTATTTCTATATCCATACTCAACACCTTTGCCTAGATGTTTCCTAGACATCTTATACTCACGGTTTTCCATCTGGATCATAACTCTTCTCCCTCCATCTCCTGAAACCTCTTGCAGTATTTCCTTCTCTGAAAAATCATACCACCTGTCATACAAGCCAGAAAATAAAGCACTGCACCTGATTCTTCCTTCTTTCTTTCCTTTTCTTCTCCATGTTCAGGCAGACTCCATGTCTGGTCAGGTATATTCCCTTAATACCACACTGCCACTAGAGCTAAGAGTCGCAGATAGCTGAGCGACTTCACTTTCACTTTCACTTTCCTGCATTGGAGAAGGAAATGGCAACCCACTCCTGGGATTCTCCCAGGGACAGGGGGAGCCTGGTAGGCTGCCATCTGTGGGGTCGCACAGAGTCGGACACGACTGAAGCGACTTAGCAGCAGTAGCAGCCACTAGAGCACTTTTTGTCAAACTCAGTTCTACTGATTTCCTTTTCTAGAGGATAATTCCAGCTCTTCAGCATGTCACCCAAGCTCATAATGAGCTGAGTCCTCTCCCCTACCTTTTCAATCCCATCTCATAGTTTTTCCTGCAAGTATCCAACAGACTAACCATCCATCTCTACTAAAAGCAAGATTACCTACATATATCTTGCTTCTGTTGTACTTTTGTGCCTGTTCATATGTTTTTCTTTTTGCTTTGTTTTCTACCTTTTTTTTTCCTGATGAAATTCTTTAAGGCATAATTCTGTTTCCTGTAGGAAGCATTTGAAACTTTCTCTTCTGTATTCCCTTAGGGCCTCATCTATAGTGCAAAACAGAGCAGCAGTTACTTGTTTTGCATGACAGTCTTTACCACTAAACTGTGAGTTCCTCAAGGAAGTGACTAAGTTCTATTTACCTGTAGTTCCTGGTATATAGTGAACACTTAACTCATGTTTATGGAATAGATTATAGAGTCACCTCCACAAATTTGTTCTTCCCTGGCTCTCTTAACAATTCTAGAACTTACAGGCAGTGCATTTTCAGTCAAAATGTAGTGTCAGACTCTTTGAAACCCTATGGGCTGTAGCCCATGAGGCTCCCTCTGTTCATGGGATTCTCCAGGCGAGAGAATGGGTTGCCATTTCTTTTCCAGGGCATCTTCCAACCCAGGGATCGAACCTATGTCTCCTGCATTGGCAGGCGGGTTCTTTACCACTGACCCACCAGGGGAGCCCTGTAGGCACTGGCAGAGCTGCTTGTCTCTGGGCTGATCAGTGCATGCTTAGAATATTATGCTCTGATATGACGCTGCACTTGCATCAAGGCAGATATAGACTAAAAACTTTAAAAGAAGCACAATAAGGAAATTAACACCTTGTCAAAGGGGCAATGATTGAAGAAATGGGAACTGTGTGAAGCACCACAGAAAGAAATCAGTACCTATTACAGTAGTAAGCAATTGAGAGCAAGAAACTTTTTTTTAAATTGAAGTATAATTGACATTTGACATTATATTAATTTTAGGTGAATAAATGATGATGATGATGATGAAGTCACTCAGTCGAGTCTGACTCTTTGCGACCCCATGGACTATAACCTACTAGGATTCTCTGTCCATGGGATTCTCCAGGCAAGAATACTGGAGTGGATTGCCATTTCCTCCTCCAGGGGATCTTCCCAACCCAGGGACTGAACCTGGGTCTCCCGCATCGGAGGCAGATGCGTTAACCTCTGAGCCACCAGGGAAGCCCATAACGAGTTAATATTTGTACACACTGAAACGATCACATCTTCCACTATATGTAGTTAGAAAATTTAGATTTACTCCCTTAGCAACTTTCAAATATGCAGTACAGAAATATTAACGGTAGTCTCCATGCTTTACATTACATCTCCAGGACTTATTTATTTTACAGAGGAAGTTTGTGCTTACTGACCCCCTTCATCCGTTTTGCCCACTCTCACCCCTTCAAGCCATTCCTTCTCTAACCAAACGCAACTATGGCAGATTAACCCTAACAGCAGACTCTCTGCTGCTTTTCTCGCTAAGAAATGGAGCTGAATTATTCTTCTCTTGAAGGTAGTTTCCTTGACCAACAGATTGAGAAGAAAGTGACACAGATTTATTTAATATAAGTTTAATGTGGCATGAGAGCCTTCATAAGGAAATGAAGAGCCAAAGAAACAGCCTTGAGTGTTGTATGCTAGGGCTAAAGAGGAATCTGGTAGGTTAAGAAGTATGAGGTAATTGCAGGAAACGGGGAAACTTAGCAAGACCTGTTAAGATTCTTCTCAGCTTCCCTTGTCTTCAGGGAGAAGGATGCTCTTTTTCTCTGGGTGTAGGAAGAGCTCCTTTCACATGAGTGTTCCTTGGCCTGTTTCAGGGAAGAAGTGTGAGGTAGGGGAGGTCAGTTAGGTCAGGAGAAACCTTGCAGCATCTACCTGGGTCTCTCACAACGTTTCTTCCTGTAGTGCTTCCACTCCCAGATCAAGAAGCCCAAGGCACATAAAAGGCCACGTGAAGGTGCTGGTGGTGCCTGCACAGAGCTGAGCTCTCTGTGCTGTGCAGCAGATTCCCACTAGCTGTCTATTTTACACAAGATAATGTGTAAATATCAATCATAATCTCCCAATTCATTCCACCTTCTCCTGCCCTGCAAGTAAGTTCAAAGTTCATCAGGACCATTTTTCTAGATTCCGTGTATATGTGTTAATATATGATATTTTTTTGCCTGTTGTATAATTAAAAGATAGCAATACCCTTCATGATTGGCTTTCTAGACAGCAAAATTAAGGCTGCAAATAAAAGGGAGAAAAAGGGAGTTACACAGAAAGCACTAGGAATCTTGATTTTGCGTCTGCCCAAAGAGAAGGGCCTGAACTTAATGGGATGACAGACTTCTTACAAAGGTCCAATTGATCTTGTGAGACATTTGCTGCTTAAAAGCCTCAGTCTAAGTTGACTAATTTCTCAACCTTGTTGGAAACCCTCAGGTAATGCTGCTTACTTAAGAATATGTGGACAAGCAGGGAGGTCTAACAATTTCCAGGCATTTGTGAAGGTAGCCTTGAGACTGGATCTTCTTGGAAACATTTAAATCACAGTATCATAGAAGTTGAATTGGCCTCTTGCTTCCTGTACTAAGTTCAAAGATGACTTTTTTTTTTTAACCTAGGATTTAAGACTTTATTTTGATAGTAAGAGGATCCTTTAAAGAGTTGAAAATAAAGAGGTGATCAGATTAAAGTTCTGGAAAGATTTCTGTGCTGTATGGAGCCTGGAAAAGATTGTTGACCGTATCAGAGAGAGTAAAGATGACCATTTTAAAAGTGTATTGTGGTAACCACGAGGGTGTGTATGTGTGTATGAGAGAGAGCGAAGAAGTAACAATTAATACATAATTTGAAAATAGGAATTTTATAATCTACTGGCATACTTGCTTGCTCAGTTGTGTCTGACTTTGAGACCCCATGGACCATAGCCCTCCAGTCTCCCATGTTCATGGAATTTTTAGGCTTGAATACCAGAGTGGGTTGTCATTTCCTTCCAGGGGACCTTCCCAAACCAGGGATTGAGTCCACGGCTCTTGTGTCTCCTGCTCTGGCAGGCAGATTCTTAACCACTGTGCCACCTGGGCATTCTGTCCTAAATCTTTGCCCTTTTGATTTCACATTTATAGAAACATTTGCCTCTTCTCTAACAGCTGACATCACTCTTCCTGAGGAAGAGAAGAATGCCAGAAGAAGGGCATAATCTTTCTGTTCAAATACTGAAGAAGAATTAGAGTTGTTACAGCAAAGGAAGGGAAGAAATTGCCCAATATTTTGAAAGCTGAAAAGTTTTTCCAGAACATTCTGCCAGAATTGTTCAAAGATGCAACAGGTTGCTTTGATAGTGTGTTCTCCATCACTAGGGAAAACCAAGCAAGTAGTCGATGGAGATGACATTAGAAGGGATTCATGTAAATCTGGAGCATTAGGTATTAAAGTCTGTTTATGCCTGAATTCTATAAATACTGAAGACACAGGGAGACAAGGTATTCAGAAGGACTTTTCCCATTAAATATAAATATAATGTAACATTAATTACATTACTGTAATCAAATGTTAGTTCTGGTTCACATTTTATCGGGTATAAAGCTCTGCTGATATTTTTAAAATTGTTTTTTTAATACTGCCAGCCAAGCATGAAATACCTTCTAGCTGCTTCAGTAAAGACTAATAGAGGAAATTACACTAATGAGAGGCTAATAAAGCAGACACAGGTGATCCAAGAAGTACTTGTCCTTTTCAGACAAGGCTCGTGAATAGTATGCTTGTTTTAAGAGAGGGGGTTCTGTTCTCATTGTCCATAGGAAAGTTTTGGGAAATTTATCAGTAGGGGGCATTGGTGTTCTATCAGCAGAAGCACTTGACTCAGAGACTAAGTGCTGAGCATTTTAAAATGATCACAAATCAAAGCAGAGAGAGAAACTATTTTTCTTAGAAAAGTCCATATAGAAATGTCATCTGTTTCAAATGAAACTTAATGAAATAAAAGCACAGCATGTACATATTTGATTTTTCTAAGATAAAGATGCTGGAGGCCTTAATTTTAATTTTTATTTTTTGGTGAGAGAACGGGTGAAAAAAACTGTCACAGCAGCTGCAGAGTCAGCATTTCCAAGTCCTGGGAACTGGGAAGACAGCTGAACTGACATCATGGTAACTAGCATCACTAATGCTTACAGCTCTCAGTTAGCTGTAATGAGTGGAATGAAACAGTTCTTTCTGTGTTAGAAGCTACTCTGATACAACAAATACTTGTCTGTGTTGCTCTCTCCCCTGTTATTGGCACAGGCAAAGGCACGTAATTATGAAAGGAATTGGGGGAAAGGAAAATATTTAGATTTGGAATGCACAGTAGATGAGATAAAGAGCCGCCTTTCTCCACGCTGACACATTCACAAGCCCCACGTTCGGTCATGAATAGAGAGATTATTAAACACTAATAAAAATAAATGCAATTTTTGCACATCTACCATGACATAAATGCTAGATGGCAGATATCATTACTTATGAATTATTATAGTTTCTAGAAACTTCTTATGTCCCATTTTTCTGGATCCTCTATCCTCAAAATACTTTTAGCTTTATATCTTAGAATTCTGGGACTTAAAATTTGAGACCTTAAGGAATAACACAAAGGAAGGATACATTAAAACATACCTGTGCATACCTATGGCTTTCTCTGATTCAGTTCTATTTGAAGCATAAGAAAGCTGCCTAATTCCCACCTGCCCTTAATGCTCATTCAGATTTTCATCTTTATTCAACCCCTTCTAGGTATATGGAAGACACAGACTAGGTACTCCTCTATAAAACTACCCTTGGCCCCTGGGGCCATCCTTTGAACTCCTGGACCATGCGTTTCTAGTCGGACATATTTTTCTCAATTTAATAAACCCTTATAGCATATCTTTCTGATGCTGCCTATAACAACTGGCAGGAAAATAGCACAACTCTAAAACAGAGTGGTGGTTTTGCTTCACTTTGTTTTTGAATCACCAGCTTCTTTGTGTTTGGTGGTAAATAGAACCTGCTTTAGCCATCCAAGTGTTCTGAATTGATTAAGAGAGCAAGAAGGTATCAGAGATGGAGGGTCCTTTGTTACTTCTAAAGGCTGAGTTCGAGGATGTGGCTTAATTGGAGCCACTAATGCTGAGCCATAGACTTAGATGGACTTAACCTACTCAGTAACAGACAGCTAGAAAACCTCAGTCCTTCCCCACATAGAAGGAACAGACTAGAACACACATTTCTTGCGGTATCTGGCTCCCACAGGGAAGGAAGGGAGAAAGAAGCTGAGCCACACACACCCAGTTCCTCTTCTAAACTCAATTATGGTAAAACTTCCACTCCAGGGTGGGGATAACCCAAGGGGGAAGAGAGGCTAGACTTTATACCCTTACAGATAGCTATCCACGCAGAAGGAAATACCAGGAGGGGGAAATGTGCTTCTGAGAGCATAAATCATCTCAATTTATTCTTGTTGGGCAGGATGAACTGGATTTTACCGTAATAACATTTATTATAAGTAAGAGAACTCTGCCTCTATACCCTTATTCTTTAAACAGTCCACATTTCATCACCCCGATGAATATATCCTGGTTTTCTTCTGGAATAGCTTGACAAGAGACACGCTATGTCTGGACTTTCCTGTATTGAACCTTTTAAGGCATTTAATTTCTAGAGATAACTGGATCCTTTCCAGGGGAGGGAGGGGAGAGGTACACTCGCATCTGTAATAATCTCTGACAGCGTGACATGGAGCACTGATTTTTACAGCAGTAGCCAAAATTACAGTAATTAGAGAAAATATCCACATCTTTATAAACAGAGTGTTAACTGATTCAAAAGGAACTTAATGAGAACTTACAAGAGGAAGCGCACGTTTGCTGCTTAGTATTAAACATTAATTAGCGTCAGAAGGCAATAGTCAAGTTGCCTCTCCACTTCAGTTGCTTGGCAAGGCACAGAAATTGGAGAGGTTTTAGAATCTGCTGATTTTGCTGGCTGTGACCCTTCATATAGATTCTCTAATTTTAGTCAGGTTTGATACTGAAGTTTACTTCCTGTTAGAGATTATGTTAAAGTCTTACTGCAAAAACAGAGATGAAAACTTTCAAATGCATGGTACTTTAGATTTAGGCATCTTATTTTTAAAAATATTTTTAAATGCTGTCTTTATTATTAAGTAAGTGAAGCCATATATGAAAGAGTATAATCCCAACTATGAAATAAAACATGCATAGAAAATATTAGGACATACATCACATTATTAGCAGTGGGTTGCTTTGAATGATTGACCAATGAATGATATTTTTCCCTGTATTTTATATACATTGCTTTTATAAATGGAAAAGAAATATTTTAATTACTTAAAATATGATTATTCTCATACAGTTAAGTCAGTTCCCCAATACAGGCTATAAGATCCAATAAGCTACACAGGAGAATTAATTAGCTTTTTTCCCCTAAGACCCTGGGACCAGCAAATTTGATGCACTGGAAAATAACAAACACAGATAACAACTGATTCTTACACTGTACTCTTTTTTGACTGGATGACTGCAGGTACACTTTATTTCCATTTCAATACAAAATTATGCTTAAGAATCAATATGTAATTGTGGCTTTGATCCAATATCAAACCACTGACCCAATAACAAGCCAAACTCCTGGAAGCAGACCTAATCATTTTTTTTCATTCTGAGTTAAGAACTGACTAATTTTTGGGTGAATCATGGAAATGACCTATTTGTCACATGAATCTCCTCACAGGCTGCAGTTCAAAACAGTTTATACTGATTCCTAGGTAAATAATATAGTGACTTTGGGGGAGGGATCCATTGCCATCTGATTTTATCAGCTCACTTATTTAGTACTTCTCCCCTGAAAATGTTCATTAACTTCCTAATTTTCCTCCCCCACTAACTCACTCTCTCAAAGATTTAGGTCCAGTCACCTTCCACCTCTACCCTGAATTTACTATTTACTCTTCTAGAGGATGACATGCCCATTTTCTGGCTAGCATTTATGACGAACTTAGTGGTTCTTCTCTTAAATATTCTCATCTCCTAAATATTATCACATCACCAATAGTCCCACTGGAATTGATTAATACTGTTAATTTCAACCCATCTATTTTTCTTCTTTTGTGTTTAAATTCACTGACTAAATAGGCTTTATTTTCCCTTTTACTTCCTTATTCTCTGTCCTCTCCATTCACTTCTCTGTTTCATATATTCTGTATATTAATTGTTTTGTGTACTTATTCTTTCTTTGGAACAGTTTTTTTTCTCTCATTTTTTTTACTTTTTAAAACTGTTTTTTACATTGCACTTTTAAGCATATTGTCAATCAGACCTCTAACTCAAATAGTACATCCACTTAGGAAAAAATTGAAGAAACTAAGATCCAAAGAAAGGATTAGAACCTAGCTCTTTGCTTTGAAAATCCAGAGTTCACATGACTGCCCCTGTGTGACTGACCTGACTAATGGGCTTATGTTAGGCCTGGATGAGGGTCCTACAGTGGGTATGAGGGAAAGAGAATTAGCGATATGATTTTTTTCATCATTTACCTTGTTTTGCCTGTACTCTCCAGTAGGTTGGGAGCTCCTTGCTGGAGCATGTGTGTGTATGCATGAGACTTTCTCATGGAACAGAGCAAAGTGCTCCAGACATGCCAAGTATTGCCCCTTGATCCGTTGAACTGACCTGAGTTGAGAGCAGAAGCAGCAGCAAAACTGAAACGCTAGGAACAACCACACTTTCTAAATAACCCTGGGGTCTCCTGTCTTCATTAGACCAAATGAAGAATGCACAGGTTTGGGGTATTTTGTTTTTCTCTTATCTCAAAATTAAGTTATATGTAGCTCGAGCTCAGTTCAGTCACTCAGTCGTGTCCCACTCTTTGCAACCCGATGGACTGCAGCACACCAGGCTTCCCTGTCCATCACCAACTCCCAGAACCTGCTCAAACTCATGTCCATCACATCGGTGATGTCATCCAACCAATTCATCTTCTGTCATCCCCTTCCTCTCCTGCCTTCAGTCTTTCCCAGCATCAGGGTCTTTTCCAATGAGTCAGCTCTTCACCTCAGGTGGCCAAAGTACTGGAGTTTCAGCTTTAGCATCAAGCCTTCCAAAGAACACCCAGGACTGATCTCCTTTAGGATGTACAGGTTGGATCTCCTTGCAATCCAAGGGACTCTCAAGAGTCTTCTCCAACACCACAGTTCAAAAGCATCAATTCTTCAGCACTCAGCTCTCTCTATAGTCCCACTCTCACATCCACACATGACTACTGGAAAAACCACAGCTTTGACTAGATGGACCTTTGTTAGCAAAGTAATGTCTCTGCTTTTTAATATCCTGTCTAGGTTTGTCATAGGTTTTCTTCTAAGGAGCAAGCGTCTTTTAATTTCATGGTTGCAGTCACCATCTTCAGTGTTTTAAAATAAATCACATCTCTCTCTCTCTTTTTTTTAAGTCTGTTAATATCTGATTTTGAGCCACCATCACCCTGGGCCACAGGAAACTTATTTGTAACTACTAGTTCATTCTGAAGATCAACTCTGGGATTTCTTTGGAAGGAATGATGCTAAAGCTGAAACTCCAGTACTTTGGCCACCTCATGCGAAGAGTTGACTCACTGGAAAAGACTTTGATGCTGGGAGGGATTGGGGGCAGGAGGAGAAGGGGACAACTGAGGATGAGATGGCTGGATGGCATCACTGACTCGATGGACGTGAGTGTGAGTGAACTCCGGGAGTTGGTGATGGACAGGGAGCCCTGGTGTGCTGCGATTCATGGGGTCGCAAGGAGTCAGACACAACTGAGCGACTGAACTGAGGACTCCCCTACCAGATCTTAGTGCATCAGATAAGCCTCTGGGGTGGATGACGGTCTATCCTGGGTAGCCCTGAAGCCCACAGTATCCAGCTCATATAGTTCCTTCAGGCCCCGGGGCTCTGCTGCTTCTGTGCCACCGTTAGGGCACAGGCATCTTTGCTGGGGCTTGGATCCCCAAGGTCCAGCCACTTCCTTTGTTGTCCCACATGGTCCTCACCTGTGAGGTCTTGCCAGCTCACAGAAGTCCTGCTATGCAGCAAGACATTTGTCCCTAGCTAAAGACCCACCCATTCTGTTTCTCTTTTCCAGTCTCAGGGAATATTCTTCCTCCTCGTCTGTGTCTCTGCTGGCCCTCAGTGTCCTCCGTTCTTCCCAGTCCAGCCAGGTCTTCTAGCATAATCACTGTAAGCGGTATAAGCTCTGATAAAAGATAAGAGCCAGTAAGTTTAAGTAGCTTCAGCTCTTTTCCCCTGGCATATGCCCCTGTGATTAACAAGGCATACGGAGCCCAGGCTACTTGTGTGATTGGAACAGAATGGGATGAGAGGGTTTGTGGGTGCACATGAGAGGGAGGAGAAAACGTCTCAGCACACTGTTCTACCCCATCAGCAACATGTTTTCAGGAAGTTTACTTTCAGAAAAAGCTACCATTTTACCTGCCCCGAGTACAAACGTGTAAGTCGTCAGGTCAGAGAGTGAACTTGGGAAATGAGATTGTAAGAGATGAAAAGCCTCTCCTCTCTGGAGGAAGAGCACTGAACTGAGAGTAGGAGCCATGGGGCTGAGTCTCACTTCTTTCACTAAACTTCCTGTGTGACTCTGGACAACTGACTTTCTTTCTCTGGGTCTCAGTTTCCCCAGTTGCAAAAATAAGTGATCTTGAGGAGTTGATCCAAAGGCCCTCCAGGCCCCAAGATTTGCATCTGGTGTAGTGTAACTGGAGTGGATCTATCATTTTTATAAAAGCACCTTAATACACTGTGTCTAATATTTGGCACTCTTAAATTCTATTGTTTGGCTAGACAGGTACAGGGGACAAGGAGGGGGCCGTGGGGTGCAGGAGGTTTCCAAAGGTGACTGCTGCATGTGAGCAAGCATGGACTGTGAGCTGCTGCTGCTGAGTCGCTTCAGTCGTGTCTGACTCTGTGCAACCCTGACGGCAGCCCACCAGGCTCCCCCGTCCCTGGGATTCTCCAGGCAAGAACACTGGAGTGGGTTGCCATTTCCTTCCCCAGTGCATGAAAGTGAAAAGTGAAAGCGAAGTCGCTCAGTCGTATCCAACTCCGAGCGACTCCATGGACTGCAGCCCACCAGGCTCCTCTGCCCATGGGATTTTCCAGGCAAGAGTACTGGAGTGGGGTGCCACTGCCCTCTCCAGAGGTCATGTCAAAACATCTCACTCCCACTGACTGCTGCAAGCCCTTCTGTTACTGCTCACTTCTAGTATCTTCACCACACGCTGTCTCCTTAGTTTCAGGTGCACAGGCAAATTTTGCAATTGGGATGAGAGGTTCTGGAAACCTAGGAGTTTATGGGTGAATCCTTGTATGGTCTAGGGCTAGCTCTTGCTTTGGGGTGGGTTGTGTGGGACCAGAACGAGCCCATAAGCCCTGCAGAGCCAAGTGAGGCATGGCCCTAGTTAAATCCATCTACAGGGCCTTCTATTTTTGGAAAACTACCGTGTGAGCACTGATAATATTTCACTTCACAAATGGCCCATAAGAAACATTAAAGATGTCATGTGCTCAAAAGAAAATGACTTAATGATTCTTTTCACATAAGGAAGAATTGCTGGTAAAATTCATTCCCCAAATGACTCAAAAAGACATTCTTGAACTGGTACAAATTCAGGCCCCACATGCTAACAGCCACAGATCTTCTCCATGGTGTCTGTAAACGCCCACCCTAGGCTGTCCACGGGCCCTTAGATAGAGCCCACTGTGCATTTTTTTCCTCCCAAGTAAAACTGCCACCATTTTACCCTCTTCATACAGAAGAAATGAGACATTCCCCCAAAGACTCAATGACAGAGGCCTGGGGCTTCCCAAGTGGCTCAATGGGTAAAGAATATGCGTGCAATGCAGGAGACAGAGGCCTGAACAATAGTAACTTTGGGTTCAGTGAGAAAGGAAAATGCTTGTCATCAAAATGGAAGCTTCTAATTATGTTTCCCTCCATCAATGATAATGAATGCTTAAAATTCAATAGCACATTGTATCTTTTTGGATATGGCCCTAGAATCCTCACTATTTTCCTAGCAGAACATTTTTAACAAAACCTCGTTAGTGTATAACCATCAACAATAGCAAAGACATTTTAACTCCCTGATTTGTACAGAAAATTCTTTTTGCAGAATCTTTTTCCTTTGTCCAGTTTCTTATATTTGTCAATTGTCAGAGGCTAAAAGCACAATAGCAACTTTTTATCATACCTCAAAATAGCTCTTCTAAGGAGGTGAGAGGCTTTGTTATTTCATTCTTATAAAACTGGGAGAGATTTAGGCCCAGATATCAACCTGCAGGTTCCCACACATTAATAGGAACAGGAGAGGAATTCGGAGAGGGGGTATCATCTTATGTATGTTGTTGAAAAAAATGTAAAAATACCAACTAAAAACTGACTGGCTGTTTTCTCCAGTGATGAAGTATTAGTTTGGTTATATACATTTAGGTATTATATGTTTCACATATTCATACAGAATTTTCTTTAAATGGACAGAAGTAAACTGGGTGTTTTACTTTTCATCCAATCAAATTTAGAATTGTCATGTCATTTCTCAGAATAGCCGAGATTATCTCAAAATATAGCAAAAGTTTCTCACTCTGTCTTAAATGCATTTTCCAATACTTGTAGGTGGCAGGTCAGGTGGAAAACAGACTTTATTTGCCACCCCACTAGTTGGGATGTGCTTGGTTGCTCAGTCATGTCTGACTCTTTGTGACCCCATGTCCTGTGGCCCACCAGGCTGCTCTATTCAAGGGGATTCTCCAGGCAATAATACTGGAGTGGGTTGCCATGCCCTCCTCCAGAGGATCTTCCCAGCTCAGGGATCAAACCCAGGTCTCCAGCATTGCAGGTGGATTCTTTACCAGCTGAGCTACCAGGAATGGACAACCCAAAGGCTTAAGGCCCTGATGTTTTACTTAGAACTCACTAGAGGTTCTTGTTGGGTGCAGGTGAATTAGTAAAAGGATTAAATAATTGGGGAGGGAGGTGTCTCAGAACATGATGGACGGGCTTCATGAAATCTCTGGAAATTCTGTTTTCTGAATGTCATGCACTATTATATACCATGCACCTGGTTCCCATGTATATTCAGGGGGCACTTGCCCCCAGTAGCTGGCGTCCTCTAGAGCAGGGTCACCAACCCCTGGGCTATGGACTGGTGCTGGTCTGTGACCTGTTAGGAACTGGGCTGCATAGCATGAAGTGAGCAGTGGGCGTGCCAGTAAACCATTGCCTGCCATTCCCCATCGCTCTCATTATTGCCTGAATCATCCCCCCTGCCCCCAATCCCTCTCTCTGTGGAAAAATTGTCTTCTACGACACCAGCCCCTGGTGCCAAGAAAGGTTGAGGACCACAGCTCTAGAGTGTTAACTTCCATATTGTCTTAGAAACTGTCATTTTGAGCATAACCCAGGCATTTCAGAGGCAGAAATACGGTGTTTCCATCTAGGACTACGGCTTGTGAAGCTTTAGTAGTGAAATATTCGCAGACACACTCTCACATAGAGCTCCAATAGTAGAAGCAGGTGCAAGGGAGGCGCCAGGGGAGAAGTGATGGAGGGGAGAACACACAGGGATCCTCCTTGTCTCTTCTGTGGCTTTTGTGACCCTCTCTCAGGCCTAGTTCTCTGCAGAACCCAATCCAAGGACTTCTGCTCTAGGCTGTCTGCATAACAAGCCAGATCATACACAACTGACTGTCACCTCTAAGACATAGAATGGAGAAAACTGGCTATTTGCTTTTGTGTCATCCTGCTGCATATTATGGATCATGGGCAAAGGAATGATTTAACTCACAACCTGTCCAAAGCTTACACAGGTTTAGGATGACAGGTATAAGGTATATGTAGAGACTGAGGTGCATAGAGGATGTGTCGCATTTTGATGTGCCTAAAGGCGATATTCTTGCCAGAGCTGAAAGAAATCCATATAATACCTACCCTATGAGATGAGGAATACACCTAAGTGTTATAGCTACGTTAGTTTTTCAAGATAACCCAGGAATGAGCAGTTTGTTCTATTCCAGATGCATAATTTGAATTTCAGCAAAGCCTATGTGTATTGCTGCACCACCTTTCTCTAGCAGGAATTCCTTTAAGGCCCACCAACCTGGAGGCTGAGCTGAGACTCCCTGTGATAGGACTGGCATGCACACTGCCCACCCATCTGCGTCATCAAATGTTGCCGCAGGGCTGCCCCAGCCCTCACTAACTTCTCTGGGGACTCACTGTCACTGCCTAAAGAAGTCTTGCCCTGCGCTCCGGCTGAAGAAGCTTCTTCACTATTTCTGCAGATGCTCTCATTATTACATGTTGGTGCTGATTTCTAGGTACTGTGTGGACCACTGAGATGACTAAGGTTTTTCTCATTAGACAAGGGTTTTATCTTTCCTGCTTTCTCATTTTTCCTCTTCCATTCATTCATTCCTGGGGAAAAGGGGAAATACTTTCTATTTACTCATATGTAAATAACATTGAGCATATCTCTTGATGTACAATAGATTTTAAGTAAATACATATTCATTGATTTTCTGGGGGGCTCATTTTGGTTGATGCAAAGCACAGGCTTTGGAATGAAAGACATGTCAGTGAATGTGTGTTCGGCCTCTTATGGAGATGTGCTTGGGGCAAGCTGCTTCACCTTCCAGACCTTCCACTTCCTCATCTTAAAATCCACCTCGTAGGTGGTTGTAGGAAGACATGGTACGCATGTGGCATTTGCTTGGTGCACAGTAGGTGCTCAAACACAGCACCTTTGCTTGAGGAATGTGCTAGCCTACTTGTAGTGGCAACAATCAGGCCCTAGAGTTCCGGTGACTGAGAGAGGTTCTGATTGAATGACAGGGATTGGCTGGGAGCCCTCTCTAAGAAGCAGTGGGCTGCCCCCCACCTGGCCTTGGCCTTGGCTGAGACCTGCTCTGTGGCTGTTGGTTCACCACAGTGTCTACTTGGGCACTTGGCAAGAGTTTTCAGCAATACCAGGTAAAGGAAACAAGTCTATAGTAAAAGTTCTGTGATAAAATTGGCTGGGGTGGTCTCGGGACGGCAGGGGGCAGTGGGGGTGGGGTGGGGAGATGGCTTGTGAAATAATGAAAACTGCTAAGTGCAGCAGACAGGTTAACAGAATTGGTGTAAAACATATTATTTGGTCCCCTCTAGCATCCATTCCCCCATCTTCTGGAATTATATTCCTCACTTTCCTTGAGGAATCACTGCTTCTCAATTTTAGATCTATAAGTTAAAGGGGATTGGCCCCACAAGTAGTCCAGAGTAAACCTTGAAGAGCTAAAACAAATTACACAGCCAATCCTCTGGCTGAACTGAGGGCTTCAGGGATGGGCATATGACTCGATGAAGAGCCAAATATTTTCTGGGGCTTAAGAGAAAAATAAATCAACTCTGTTTCTTTTGTGCAACTGGCTTCTTCTTTTTAGATGGTGTAAAATGAAGCTGTGAGACCTGAAGCACCACTATAAAGGGGGAGCCTTGATCTGCTGGCCCAGAGTGTAGAGCCTGAGAGTGGAACTGGCATTAAGAAAGGCAGCTGAAACATGAAGGGAAAACAGTGTTTGAAACCCTGGATCAAGCCTTACCTGAGGTTGGTATTATATCTGGATTTTTCCATACGTGAATAAACCACTTTGAAATCTGTAACGTAAAACTTCAACTGAGAGACCAATATGCTTGGGAAAAGGAAAACCCTGTGAATCTTATTACCCTCAAATATAAATTATTTTCCATTTAACTAGAAGGCAGAATTGTAAGAAAATTATTTGTTCTAAAAGATATCTGGCACATAATATCAGCTAAACTGATGTTTTTTGTTGTTGTTACTCTACTGCTCCATGTGTTATGTGTATATTGTGATGAACTGGAGGTCTGTGTCCCTCCCAAATTCATATGTTGAAATCTTAACTCCCAATAAGATAGTATTCAGAGGTGGGGCCTTTGGGAGGTGATCAGCTCATGAGGGAGGAGCCCTCATGAATGGGATTAGTGCCCTTATAAAAGCTCTCTTGCTCCTTCTGCCATGTGAGAACACAGGGAAAAGACAAGTTATCTATGAACCAGCAAGATAATACTCTGTTTTGCACTGTTAAGTAGTAGAAAAAAGGTGAGAATTGTAGTTAGATCTATGTTCAAATCCAGAGATTACCACTTACTAACTGTAATGTTTGGCAAATAGAACCTCAATTCCCTCACCTGAAAAATGGGTTTAATAATAATTCCCTCATAAATTATAGGTGATGAATAATGGAGAAGGCAGTGGCACCCCACTCCAGTACTCTTGCCTGGCAAATCCCATGGACGAAGGAGCCTGGTAGGCTGCGGTCCATGGGGTCGCTAGGAGTTGGGACATGACTGAGCGACTTCACTTCCACTTTTCACTTTCATGCATTGGAGAAGGAAATGGCAACCCACTCCAGTGTTCTTGCCTGGAGAATCCCAGGGACAGGGGAGCCTGGTGGGCTGCCATCTCTGGGGTCTCACAGAGTAGGACACAACTGAAGCGATTTAGCAGCAGCAGCAGCTATGATACTTAAATCCTTGTGCTCATTTAAAGGGCATTTTTACATAAAAGTGGTCAGAAGGTCATACAAAATTACCAAGAAGAAGAGTGGTTCTTAGCAAGGAGTGACTTCACACACACACGCACACACAGACACCCTGCCCAGGGAACATTTAGCAGAGTCTGTAAAGCATTTCTGGCTGTTACAAATGGACAGGAGCTGCAACTGGTGCTTAGTAGGTAGGGACCAGGGATGCTGGTAAACGTGTCATGATTCACAGCACAGACCCTGCAACAAAGAGCCACCCATTTCTAAATATCACAGGTGCCAAGGTTAAGAAACTCAGTTCTAGAAGATATGTCTTCTGCTATCAGGGGAGGGCTCAAAGCGGGCCTGAATTTCCATTATTTCTGCCACAACACTTTGGTAAAATGAGGGAGGGAAAACGAAGGAGCACATAAGACAGGAGCACCAGGAGGGAAAACAGAGGGACTCCCTACCCCTATCCAAGGCTGCAGAAGTTCTGCCTGTGACCGATGGATTTCAGTGAACGAGGGAGCTGAAGGCCAGCTGAGGAAATGCAGAGGTTATGGAGCACCGGCGAGTGCACACTGGGGGCCCAGCTAGGGTTCATGGTAGTGCCACTGTAAGAAGACGAATGCTGTCCCTGAGGGCAGGGCCATGGCAAAGTTCTAGAACGGGGCACTCCCTGCATCTGTAAGTGTTGTGAGATGGAAGCATAGTCAAAACGCTGAGAACTCAGAGCTGGGAGGGATAGGGCATCTTACTTTCATCAACCGGCTACTGACCTTCTGCAGGTTATATATTGGTTTAAATTCCTTAAACATATTCTTTAGCATTACGTTCTATATGTGTGCACACGCTGAGGGCGTTTGCAAATTCTGGCCTGGTGGGGAAACAACACTGGTTCAGTCTAACAGATATTCCCAGGTGTAAAAGAGAAAAAAGGTAGGATAGTCTTACAAACCATAACCTGGCCCTCTGTGGCAATGAAAATCATCGTGCAGTTGAAGAATAAGCCCAGATTTACTGTGTTAAATGCTTTTCTTACGAGCCTCCTTGGAACCAAATGACTAGAGTGAATTTCATGTTGAGTCAGCCCACCAGACCGACCATCCAGCTACATACATGGTATCTGGAAACCCATTCATCCACAGTGAGAGGTGGGGACAAGGGCATGGACCAAGAGTGAACGACAAAGATTCCTGGCCGTAATGTGATGGTATGACTTCTCTTCCTCTTTCATCTTAGGGGAGAAGTTGGGTTGAGGAGCATGTTCATGACAAGACTGGTTTAATAATTATCCCTTTCCCTGCTCCTCTGCTGCCTTAATCAGGTGTCCTAAAGGACAGAGAGAGGTGTGTGAGTTTGCCTGTGTGTGTATATGGTGGCAGCTTAATTATTGCCCCTCATTACCCTTCCCTGTGCTCATTCTAATTGTCTTTGTGACTTTGTTAGCAACTTATGTAAGACATTTCAGCAATTCTTTTCTCTTTTCTACTGGTGAAATCTTCAAGATAGTCTTTTTATTGTCCCTGCTTTAATAGTTTTAGTTTGCTACCTACTGAGATTGCTGTAGTCTTAATCATTACATTTTAAAAGACAGCTGTTAGAAGTTTTTCTAACTGCACAGATAACATCATAACAACTGAACGAAAAAGCAAATGAACTTTTAATTTGCCATGCTTTGCTAATAATAATAATAGCTAACATATGAAAGCATCCCATGTGCAAAGCACTGTGCCATACCATATCTATCTTTTAAGTCACAACATCCTCATGATATAGACAGTATAATGTTATTACATCTGTTTTGAAGAAAAGGAAATTGAGCCTCAGAAGTTAAGTAACTTGTTCACAGTCATGCCAAATGAGGCCCTGCTGAACACCACAGGCACAGGACTCCAGCTGAGCACAAGACTGAGCTGGAACTCAGACTGTTTTCTGGTTTCTCATCGACTCCTTCCAGACTTTTTCATTATCCATCCATAATTTTTGCCTTTCTGCAAACACAGCACTGACTGATTGCCTGTTCTTTTCATATCAGTTCAGTTCAGTTGCTCAGTTGTGTCCGACTCTTTGTGACCCCATGAATCGCAGCACACCAGTCCTCCCTGTTCATCACCATCTCCCCGAGTTTACTCAAACTCATGTCCATTGAGTCGCTGATGCCATCCAGCCATCTCATCCTCTGTCATCCCCTTCTCCTTTTGCCCCCAATCCCTCCCAGCATCAGAATCTTTTCCAATGAGTCAACTCTTCTCATGAGGCGGCCAAAGTATTGGAGTTTCAGCTTTAGCATCATTCCTTCCAAAGAAATCCCAGGGTTGATATCCTTCAGAATGAACTAGTTGGATCTCCTTGCAGTCCAAGGGACTCTCAGGAGTCTTATCCAACACCACAGTTCAAAAGCATCAACTCTTCAGCGCTCAGCCTTCTTCACAGTCCAACTCTTACATCCATACATGACCACTGGAAAAACCATAGCCTTGACTAGACAGACCTTTGTTGGCAAAGTAATGTCTCTGCTTTTTAATATGCTGTCTAGGTTGGTCATAACTTTCCTTCCAAGGAGTAAGCATCTTTTAATTTCATGGCTGCAGTCACCATCTTCAGTAATTTTGGAGCCCCCAAAATAAAGTCTGACACTGTTTCCACTGTACTTCGCAAGTTGCAGTCTCAACTTTACAAGCTGGATCATCTTTATTGAGAGTACGTATACAATTTCAAAAAATCAGAATCATACACTTTATTTAAGCATACTTCCATTGTTAGGTATTTATATTGTTATCAGTTGTCCTCTTTTAGTAATCTCTAGTGAGTATCTTCATGCATGCAGTATTCTCTAATTTTGATCTCTTTCTTGGGATAAATTCCTAGGAGTGAAGGTACTGAGTCAAAAGCTAGGTGCCTTTTTATAATTCTTCAAACATACCCTTAAAAGTTTGAGTTATGCTCCTGTGAGTGTTTTCTGAGGCTACCAGGTTTACTATGATTTCATTGCTATGGAAATTAATCATTAAGTTTGTATTAATCCAGCAGTTGTCTTGCTAATAATTATTTGTTTGAAAATGTCGGAAGTGGGACATTCATTTTTGGTTCTTTGTTTCTATATATTTTCTCTATAGTATTTGTTGTTTTGTCACTTGGTCATGTCCGATTCCCTTGTGACATTCAAGGGTAAACAATGTTTATGGGCCAACCTGGCCCACTGGCTGTTTTTATAAATAAAGTTTTATTCAAGCATGACCTCATTCATGTACCATCTATAGTTGCTTTTATGCTACAACTGCAGAGTTCAGTAGTTTCAACAGAAAACAAGTGGCCTGCAAACAGAAGTGGCTACATAATTTGAAGGGTAAGAAAATGAAAACAGTTTTTTAACAAGGAGCTCCCCACTAAGAATTTCAAGATGTCAGTGACAGTATTAAGTCAAGTGAAGGTCGCATGCCCATGAAGTTGGCCCTCCCCACAAAGTCTGGAACATTTACTTTCTAGCCCTTTGCTGCCCTCTGGTATACACATTAATCTTAAATCTCTTGTAATGGGCTTAAATGTTTATCCCTCTCTGTAATTTTGTTTTTAAACTAATGCCATTTGTAACAAAACATTGATTTTTTTTTCATGATAGAATTTTTAGTTTCCTTCAATAATTGCTGCCCCAGAGATCAGATACATAGGGTTAGTCTATTTTTTATTAGTTACTTTTAATGATATGATTCCTTTATTTAATTCTACTCACAATGTTAACTTTATATATGAAACTGTGCAAATCTATTTTAAAAACTTATTCATTACCTATTGATGCCTACCTTTCCATAACCTTCTTATATATAATTAGAGAGTTTTCAAATCTGCTTCATTAATTTCTGATCTTTTTTCTTTAGCTCAGTGGTCCTCAACTAGGAATGATTTTGACCCCCAAGATACATCTGTCAGTACCCAGACGTGTTTCTGTTTATCACAGCTGAAGAAGGTGCTACTCGTCTTACGAGTAGAGAGTCCAGTGGTGCTACTGAGAACCATCTCACAGTCTCAGGACGGTGCCCACAGCAGCGCATTACCTGGCCCAAACGTCAGGATAGCTGAGAAGCCCTGCTTT
Source organism: Nanger dama (assembly GCA_917880005.1). Classification (NCBI taxonomy): domain Eukaryota; kingdom Metazoa; phylum Chordata; class Mammalia; order Artiodactyla; family Bovidae; genus Nanger; species Nanger dama. The sequence goes on along the minus strand of CAKJTW010000025.1, from coordinate 17,316,020 downwards.
AGTTTCTAGATAGTGAAGGGCAGGAGAGCCTGGTGTGCCGCAGTCTGTGGGGTCGCAGAGTTGCACTGGCTTGGCACTGAGCAGCAGCTTTAGCTTTGTGCCATATTTACCAGTGCTTTATAGCAACATGCAGCCAGTCACCTCCCCTATTTATGCTTCTTTTCAAAGCATCAACTGGTCTTCTGAATGCTTATTTTTACAAATAAATTTTACAGTAGCCTCTGCCAAGGAAAAAAAAAATTCTTTTCAGATTTTGGCCAGAATTGAACTAGTGCTACAAATTAACTTACACTCTCAGTCTTCTATTATAGCTCCTGTTTATAAATAAGTCTTTACTAAGTAAAATTTCCAGTCAAATTTTCTGGTTTTCTTACTTTGTCATAAACACCTCTGAGGTTTATTCCTAACTGTTTTACAAGTTTCTTGCTCTGAAATGGGACCTCTTTGTTATCGAATAGCTATATCTGCACACTATTTTTTATCTCAAGCAGTTTTACTAAAACTCAGAATTTGAGTAGAGTTTGTCTGGCTACTTTAAGTTTTCAACCCATGAAGTAATTTAATCTTTTTTGTGTGGTTCATATGGCATAGACTTGGACTTACAAACTAATTTTATTAAAGAATGTTGATAGAATTAAAAATGTAAAATATTTAAAGTTCAAAATAGCAAAAAACTTATAGATCTTCATTTTAAAGTAGTTACTACTGGTCTTTGATTATATTACATAATAAGTATATGTGTATGGGTGTGCACATATATACACACATACACATACATACAATACCTCTACAAATATTAATTGACATGGTGAAGTGTTGCTGTGCTAGCTAGGCCAGGATATGTTGGCACTACAAAGATGTGCTTAAGCTCCTTGAAGTGTAAGAAGCTATTCCGAAGCCATCAAGGGTAAAAGGTTCCTCTGCAGCAGGTCAAATTGTAATTTCCCTCGGCATCCCTACAGAACAGCATGATTGATTCTTAAATGAACTTGAACAAAAGTATTTCTGACCTAATCCTCAGTCCTTCAGTGATAGCAATCCCTAAAACCCTTTTTACTGGGATCTGTCTTGTCACCTCATCCATCTCTCTTACAGATTTTCCTGGAGGCCTCACAGAGTAGTCAAGAGTGACTGAGCTGTACATTCTCTTCACAGATCAAAACTGTAAACAAACAAACACATCTTTCTAAACTGACCCACATGTGTGATCTTCTCTGAATATACAGAATCAGATGTTTAGAGTAAGATGCAATACTGATGAAATATTTAATTACTTTTTTCTGTCAGTATTTAACCTTCTGTAAATACTACAAAATATGCTACATTTGCATTTAAGATGCTTACAACTAAACTTTTCCCTTTGTTTTTTATAATATGTTTCCCTTCTTAGGTACAGAGCATTAGACTTAGAATTAGTTTGGCTGTAAGGAGCAATGAAAGGACTATGAAAGTTAATTGCAACCCTAACAATAAGGTAGGAACTGATGAATATTCTGTATATCACATGCTAAAAGGAAATGGCAACCCACTCCAGTATTCTTGCCTGGAAAATTCCATGGACAGAAGAGCCTGGTGGGTACAGTCCATGGTGTCACAAAGAGTCAGATACAACTAAGTGCATCCAGGAGGTCACAGATTTTCCCTTGATTGCTCCAGATAACAGAAAAGTATACCATAATCATGTATAAACTGTGACTTTTAATATAGTTGACATTGATAAGGGACAGGAAGGCAATATCTGTTTATAAATTTTGTTTCTGCACATTTACTATTTTAATATTAACCTTAGAATTTCTAAAGTATATCAGAGATGTTAAACATATGCCTATTTTGAAAACAATACTTATTAAAATTAGTTGTATGGATTATATGTTTTCTTGAGTGCTTACTCAAAATTATTTTACATTAATTTGGATATTCAAATAAGTTCTTGATTTATTAACTAACATTAACAAAAGGCTTAAAGGTCAGAAGAGTTGTAAAAATGGCTAAATTATTATAAAAGTTCTACCAAGTGGTAAAAGAAATGGTAAGTTAGCATGAAAGGACTGACAAGTAAACAATGAGAGTAATGAAATTCTCTGAGACTAAGATGGACAGAGAACATAGAGGTTGAAAATTGTGATTGGACAAAAGAGTAAACACTGGACAGTGAATCTAGTAGCACCTCTCGATGTCAATACCCAATTCAGCTGATACCAGCAAGGAAGAGGATTACCTGGAAAACACTTGTAACAGCAGGTGCCACCTTAATATACCTGTACTCAGCACTCATGTTACACATCTCTCTCATTCCTTTTGCTACAAATATGTCTATCTCAGTCAAAGAAGAGTTTCCTATATATTTTTACTTTACAATGACCCTAAATAACTAAGAAGAATACACTTTTACCAATATTTGCACTGAAAAAAATCTGAATCCTGTAGTTATATTGATATATGATAATAGTATCTGTCTCTCTCAAAGAGTTTGATCATGGATTCATTAATTATTGTGACTGAGAAGAATAAGGCTGGTAATATATTTACCAATGTACCAACATTTTAATAACTATTATGTCTACCTGTGTTCCTCCAGATGACAGCATTCTGAATTATTAATGTTTAGATTCTGGGACAGACTTGTTCCAGATAGGAAAAGAGTACGTCACGGCTGTATATTGTGATCCTGCTTATTTAACTTATATGCAGAGTACATCGTGAGAAACGCTGGGCTGGGAGAAATATCAATAACCTCAGATATGCAGATGACACCACCCTTATAGCAGAAAGTGAAGAGGAACTAAAGAGCCTCTTGATAAGAGGAGAGTGAAAAAGTTGGCTTAAAGCTCAACATTCAGAAAACGAAGATCATCTGGTCCCATCACTTCATGGGAGATAGATGGGGAAACAGTGGAAACAGTGTCAGACTTTATTTTTTTGCTCTCCAAAATCACTGCAGATGGTGATTGCAGCCATGAAATTAAAAGACACTTACTCCTTGGAAGGAAAGTTATCACCAACATAGATAGCATATTGAAAAGCAGAGACATTACTTTGCCAACAAAGGTCCGTCTAGTCAACGCTATGGTTTTTCCTGTGGTCATGTACAGAGGTGAGAGTTGAACTGTGAAGAAAGCTGAGCACCAAAGAATTGATGCTTTTGAACTGTGGTATTGGAAAAGATTCTTGAGAGTCCCTTGGACTGCAAGGAGATCCAACCTGTCCATTCTAAACCTGGGTGTTCATTGGAAGGCATGATGCTGAAACTCCAATACTTTGGCCACCTGATGCGAAGAGCTGACCCATTGGAAAAGACTCTGATGCTGGGAGGGATTGTGGGCAGGAGGAGAAGGGGACGACGGAGGTTGAGATGGCTGGATGGCATCACCGACTTGATGGACATGAGTTTGGGTAAACTCCGGGAGTTGGTGATGGACAGGGAGGCCTGGCGTGCTGTGATTCATGGGGGTCACAAAGAGCTGTACACGACTGAGTGACTGAACTGACTGAAGGAACTGAGACTCTGGGAAACAGAGGCGGTATTGCAAAGGCAGCAAAATGTAACAGTTTAAAGAGAGGAAAGTTAGACAACTTGAATTTGATTCTTAGCTGTGTAACTGGGCAAGTTAATTCACCTGTGTTTCAGTTTGCTCATCTGTAAAATGGAGTCATGGCAAATAGATGGGGAAATGGTGGAAACACTGACAGACTTTATTTTTCTGGGCTCCAAAATCACTGCAAATGGTGACTGCAGCCATGAAATTAAAAGACGCTTGCTCCTTGGAAGAAAAGCTATGACCAACCTAGACAGCATATTAAAAAGCAGACACATTACTTTGCCAACAAAGGTCCATCTAGTCAAAACTGGTTTTTCCAGTGGTCATGTATGAATGTGAGAGTTGGACTATAAAGAAACCTGTGTGTGTGTGTTAGTTGCTTAGTCATGTCCAACTCTTTGCAATCCCATAGACTGTAGCCCCACCAGGCCCCTCTGGCCATGGGATTCTCCAGGCAAGAACACTGGAGTAGGTTGCTGTTCCCTTCTCCAAAAGGAACTATAAAAAGAAAAAAAAGTGAAGTCGTTCAGTCGTGTCTGACTCTTTGCGACCCCATGGACTGTAGCCTACCAGGCTGACCCAGCCGTGGAATTTTCCAGGCAAGAATACTGGAGTGGGTTGCCATTTCCTTCTCCAAAAGAAAGCTGTGCACAGAATTATTGATGCTTTCGAACTGCGGTGTTGGAGAAGACTCTTGAGAGTCCCTTGGACTGCAAGGAGATCCAACCAGTCCATCCTAAAGGAAATCAGTCCTGAATATTCATTGGAAGGACTGATGCTGAAGCTGAAATGCCAATCCTTTGGCCACCTGATGCGAAGAACTGACTCACTGGAAAAGACCCTGATGCTGGGAAAGATTAAAGGTAGGAGGAGAAGGGGATGACAGGATGAGAAGGTTAGATGGCATCACAGAGTCGATGGACATGAGTTTGAGTAAACTCTGGGAGTTAGTGATGGACAGGGAGGTCTGGCATTCTGCAGTCTATGGGGTCACAAAGAGTCGGACATTACTGAGCAACTGAACTGAACATCTACCTCATAGGCTTGTCTCAAGGATTAAAACAAGCTAGTTTATGTAAAGCACTTAATACAGTTTCCTCACATGCAGTAAATATTACGTTTAATAATATGTACCTCCCCCATCCATCCATTAAACTGGTTCTGTTTCTCTAGAGCACCCTGACTAATACATATTTTCAGTTTGTATTCTAAGGTGACTCCATTCAGAGGATTAAAATCTTTTCAGCACATGAACCCATTAAGAACAAATCTTCAGTTATGGATACATGTATATACATGGCTGAGTCCCTTTGCCACTTGAAACTATAGTCCACTTGAAACTATCAACATTGTTAATAAGCTTTATATAAAATAAAAATTTAAAAATAAAAACCTCCCAGAAGACCTGAAGTGAGAGAAGGACAGAGCTGATGAATTCATTAGTAAGCCATGCCCAGCATTAAGGAGGTAAAATTCACATTTATTGTCCAGAGTGGACATAACCAAATAGTCAACTTATCGAATATTCTCTGGCCAAAGACCACCAGGAACACACCTGTGGTTGAAAAAGTTGGGTTTGTTACTTGTTGCAGTGAGAGCACACCATAGGTAATTATGGGTTGTCTCAGAAAGAAGGTGTTATATTTATGGTAAAAACTCTCCAGGAAATAGGCATAGAAGGTAAACTGGACAGCTACATGCAAAATAATGAAATTAGGACATTCTCTAACACTATACACAAACTCAAAATAGACCAAAGACCTAACTGTCAGGCTGGATGCTATCAAACTCACAGAGGAAAACAGAACAGTCTCTGACACAGTAGTATCATTTTTTGATCCACCTCCTAGAGTAATGAAAATAAAAACTAAATAAATGATACCTAATTAAACTTAAAAGCTTTTTGACAGTAAAGGAAACCATAAACAAAATAAAAAGACAGCCCACAGAATGGGAAAAAATATTTGCAAATGAATCTACTAACAAAGGATTAATCCCCAAAATGTACAAACACCTCATGCAGCTCAATAACAACAAAAATTCAATCAAAAATGGGCAGAAGATCTAAATAGACATTCTCTAAAGGAGACATACAGATAGTCAAAAAGCACATGAAGTTCAGCATCACTAATTATTAGAGAAATGCAAATCAAAATTACAATCAGGTATCACCTCACACCAGTCAGAACAGCCATCATCAAAAAAAATCTACAAACAAATGTTGGAGAAAAGGAAACCCTCCTACACTGCTGGTGAGAATTTAAGTTGGTAAGCCACTATGGAGAACCGTATGGAGGATCCTTAAACCAAAAATAAGAGCTACCATACCATCCAGGAATCCCACCTCTGGGCATATATCTGGAGAAAACCATAATTTGAAAAGATATATGCACCCCAATGCTTGTTGCAGCACTATTTATAATAGCCAGGACATGGAAGTAACCTAAATGTTCATTAACAGAGGAATAAAGCTGTGGTACATACACATAAAGGAATATTAGCCATAAAAAGGAAAAAAAATAATGCCATCTGCAGCAACATGGGTGGACCTAGAGATTCACACTGAGTGAAGTCAGACACAGGAGAATACCACGTGATATCGCCTATACATGGAATCTAAAATGAAAAAAGGTACAAACGAACTTATCGACAAGACAGAAACAGAGTTAGAAAACAAACTTATGGTCACCGAGAGATAGGTGGGGAGGGATAGATTGGGAGATTGGAACTGATGTGTACACACGACTGTATCTAAAATGGAGCAGTAATACAGACCTGTGTAGGACAAGGAACTCTACTCAGTACTTTGTAATGGCCTATATTAGAAAAGAATCTAAAAAAATGCATATATGTATATACAGAACTGATTCACTTTGCTGTACACTTGAAACCAACACAACATTGTAAATCAGCTAGACTCCAATAAAATTTTTAAAGAAGGTATATGAACTGCAGTGCTCATTGCAGCGCCATTTACAATAGCCAGAACATGGAAGCAATCTAAATGTCCATCACCAGAGTAATGGATAAAGAATGTGGTACGTATGTGTGGTGGAATGTTACACAATGAAAAAGAACAAAATAATGTCATTTGGGGCAACATGGATTGCAGGGGTTAATAACCAGCTGCCTGTTGCTCTGGTTAAGCCATGAGAAAAACACTATGGGAAAAACAACAAAAGCAAAGTATAGCAATACAGTATAATCTAAACAAAAGTACATCGGGTTGATTAGTTGAGGTCATCATGCCCTGCTAAGCTAAGGAAAAACATAGTGTGGACCTTGGAATTCCAGGTCAGTGCAAGTTCAGAACATGGCTTGTGCACACATCAAGATGTTTTCCAAAAGCATATGTGGGTCTGTGACCTCCAGCTGGGTGATACCCCTTGTACAAGAAAATAACAAAGATAGTTCAAAGTAATCAATAAAATGGGAGACGTGACCAGGGACCCAGGAGGCTGATTTTATCATAGCTCAACAGACACTGTCTGCGTGCCAAGACACGAAATAAAAGTGATGTGGCTCAGAGGAAGAGGGCTCTTGATCCAAGAAGTCTTGAGTGCCCTGGTCCCATCTTTAAGACTTTAATTCTGTCTCCAGTTTCTTTTTCCCAAACTATGCGTCGACCACTTTAGATCCCTACCTGTTGTGCTGGCCACAGCAATAGATGGACTTAGAGACTGTCATACCAAGTGAAGTAAGTCCGACGGAGAAAGTATCATATAATATCACATATGTGGAATCTTAGAAAATGGCACAAATGAACTTATTTACACAACAGAAATAGAGTCATAGATGTAGAAAACAAGCTTATGGTTACCTAGCGGGAAAGGGAGAGGGGATAAACTGGGAAATTGGGATAGGTAAGACAGATAACTAATAAAGACCTACTATATAGCACAGGAAACTCTACTTAATACTCTGTAAAGATCTATATGGGAAAAGAATCTAAAGAGTGGATATATGTGTATGTATGACTAACTCACTTTGCTGTATAGCAGAAACTAACACAACATTGTAAATCAACTACAATAAAAATTAATTTTAGAAGTATATTGACTATAGATTTTATGTTTATATCTAAGCAGGTCTAATTTAAATCCATATAGCATAATGTTCATGATAATAAAAGAATATGAAAAAGAATATATAACTGAATCACTGTGCTGTACAGCAGAAATTAACACATTATAAATCAGACTTCAATAAGTTTTTTTTTTAGTTCAAAAAAATTTAAAAAGGAAGGTGTTAGCAAGGACTTTTAGGATTGAGTTTTGACTGAGTACTCTGAGGAGAGTCCAAGGAAGAAGGCTTTTATCTCTGTTGGTTAATTATAGAAAGCAGGGATAATTTTTAAATTACCTGAATGAATCTTATCTGAGGGCAGGACAAACTAAAGCTTTAATTGAAAGAGAAACAGCAGTCATTCCTGCTAGCTGAGAGAGCAGAATGTTTAGGTTCTGCCTGTGTTCAGATGTGATTTGGAGTGGTCTTGTTTTTGTCTTGATCCATCAGAGTCACAGAATAGCCTTGTCTGCTGATGGTGTCCTCTAAAAATGTGTGCAGCAGGCAAATGCCAAACCCACTGAAAGTACTAAGCCAGCTCCTGGGTGTCAGGGTTCTTTTCTATTTCTATTTTAATGAAGCTCCTTTCTGACTGGTGCAGGTGACCCTTCTGAAATCACCAGCCCTATCTGTTCAGTTATTACTTCCAGCAGCAGCATCTAAATCCTGAAATTAACCAGGGCCTCATAAAACCATAATTCTAATTATAGCATGAATATAAAATTAAATTTAATTAAGATTAAAAGTGGAAGGATGTCCAACTCAATTGTGAAGGTAAATAAAAAGAAAATTGCATTCTTCTTTTAAATTCTAGGTTTTAAACATCTGTTTTTGCAAGCAGAACTGGCCAACAGAAACAGATACACTTCATCATATTCACAGAATGTTGCTAAGTCACTTCAGTAGAATACAAGGCCAAATTTGGGGGAAAAAAATTGATCGGCAACTATGAGTCCTCTTCTACTCAAAGCCCATTATAAAGAATGAGAGGAAGAAAGATGACAAATCAAGGACCTGCTGCAGAGGCCTCCAGACAGAGGAGTGGGGATGAGTGCACAGACGTCCCTGTCTGTCCCTAAACACTGGCCACTACTCACACAAACCCCCAGGGAGCCCCTGTGCCCTGGAGTCAAAATTCAGAGGCCGTCAAGCTACTTGTATCATAACCTACACATGTCTTTATCTTCTCTCAGATGATCCCGTGGTGCTCTGAAGTACACAGGTCACACTAATACCACTCCCTGAAAGCCAGCAGAATCTTTGCCTGTGACAGAATGCAACACTAACCACTATTCACAGTGTTAGCAAGCACAGTTGTGTGAACGTACCTCAATCACACAGTTACAGCTGACTCTTTGCAACACTATGGGCTGTAGCCTGCCAGACTCCTCTATCTGTGTAATTTTCCCAGCAAGAATACTGGAGTGGGTTGCAATGCCCTTCTCCAGGGGATCTTCCCAACCCAGGGATCGAACCCATTTCTATGCATTGGCAGTCATATTCTCACTGAGCCACCTGGGAAGCCCCACACAGTTGATGAGCACAGCTTAAAAGCAATTGTCAGCACATAGCAAAGGTACATAATATTGGGTTTTATAATTCTAAAAATAATAATAATTCTACACCCGATGGAAATGTAAGTCGTTATAAAACTAATCCCTGTATTTCTAGGAATTACTGCTCATTCTTCACATCTAAGGCACCGGAGTTCAAACCCAGATTAACAGTCACTGCACAAACTGCAAAAATCTCTCAGAACGCATGATTAGATCAGTGAGGCCATGATCCAGAAGACAGTTGATGTGCTATTTTTAAAACTTCTCACTGGTGTAAATCAGCTATACTCCAATAAAATTTAAAAACCAGAAACTTCTCACTGGTAAAAATAATCCACATTTTGCAGATATTCCTTAGAAGGATTATCTCAGTAGCTGAAAAATGGACAATCCTGGCATGGTCATGAGTCTTCTCATTCATTTGATGTGGAAATAAGATACTCTGGCCAGCAGGAAAACCACACTGTCAACAGCTAAAAATATGTTGCTGATTTTACGCTATACATCCTCATGGTTTGGACCAAACATATGTCCCACATTGTGAATTTGTTGATTCTCTCTCTCTGAACAATAGACAGTGGAAAAGGGATTGTGTGGACTAAAGATGCCTAAGAAACCTGAGGAAGGACCCTAGACAGAGAGACAGACAGGGGAGCAGGTGATTCATTCACTCCACAACTACCTTGAAGGTCGGTTCTGTCTATAACATGTGCGTGAGTGCTAAGTCACTTCAGCCATGTCCGACTCTTTGTGACCGTATGGACCATAGCCTGCCAGGCTCCTCTGTCCATGGGATTCTCAAGGCAAGAATACAAGTGGGTTGCTGGACCCTTCTCCAGAGGATCTTCCCAAGCCAGGGCTCGAACCCATGTCCCCTGCATTGGCAGGCAGGTTCTTCACCACTAGCACCACCTGGAGGCTGAAATAGCCACAGAGCACACAGCAGTACTAGACAGGAAAACCTCACAAAGGAAAAATCCTGCCTCTTTGGAGAGCAGGGCCCTCACGCTTTAGCTTATTTGTTTTGTTTCTGAAGAAGTTTGGGGAAGAAACTCCAGGTATAGTTTATGTGAATGGAACACAGGACACTTGGGCTCTCAGTTACGTAAGTCAGAATCACCAGGAGGCTGGTTAACACACTGATTACGGGGCCCGCTCCTCGACTGTGGTTCATTACATCCAGTGGGAATTGTGAATCTGTACTTCTAACAAGTTTCAGTGTGATGCTAAGGCTACACATTGTGGCCTGCCCTCAGGCCTAATTCTTCACTTGATTATTAGTTTCTGAGCACACTGAGGGCTGGCCTCTCTTCTCACTCAAGGCTCCAGTGGATTTGCTCAACAGATGATTGTTAGAAGTGAATGAGGAAGTTTATGAGGAAGCAGAGAGAGAGGAAATAGCCGGCCCAAACTGGATGTTTCTCTTTGTTTAGCCAGACCAAAGGGGCAACTATAAAGGAAGATGACAGTGGCCAGAGAGCTCTATCATTGTAAATGTGAACAGTACCAAACTACAATTTACGACTAATTAGAATTTGCATGAGTCTTTCACAGAACCACTCCAAAGGATTCATTAGAAATTTTTTTTTTTCCCCTGACTGCTGTGGCAAAATGACTTAATGGAATTACCTTTACAAATGTATTAATTTATTCTACCCTGAGGATATTATATTCACTGATTTGGCAAAACTAATCTGGCCTAATAACAGACACACATTTACTGAGACTAAGCAAATTTTCCAGTAGAGAGATACTCAACCATTTGGAACAAATGAAGGTTGAGGTATAAAGATGAAAGAATGACTGTAATTTCCAAAATAGGTACTAGCAAGTGTTATGAACTGACTAAAATGCAAAGCTAAAATTTGTGCTAACAACAACAAAAAAAATGTTACAAAGGTGCCAAAAGCCTATGACCACCACCAGCACCTAGAAATTCTCAACCACAGACAGATGCTCAAGTTCAAGAGATATTCTCCATACATCCTAAGGATGTACTGGCCAACTCAATATAAGTGATAAACACACCTTCTCAGAGCCTTTGGTTCTCTCTGGTAGAGTCAGGAAGTGGCTGCCGTACACTTCCATTCTGCCAATGAAATACTCACTGTGTACTGTCGCTTTGAAAATCCTAAACCTATTTCAGAGACCAGAGATGAAATCTTGCAGCCAACAGGGACCAATATAAGTGAGTGAAATAGAATATAAGGCAATAGATAGTAAAGAGACTTGGTTAACCAAAGACTGTTATATTCTGTTTAGAGGGGGAAATTCTTTCCCAGCCTCAGGAGATTGCTGCAATATGGGATGTGATCCTAGTGTTCCCAGATCTCCCAGTTTTCCAAGAGGGATCAGAACTTGGAATTTCATGTAAATTTCCTAGTTGTTAATAGTGTGTGACTAGTCAGAATGGCCATCATTAAGAAATCTGCAAACAATAAATGGTGGAGAGGGTGTGGAGAAAAGGGAATGCTCATGTACTGTTGGCGGGAGTGTAAATTGATACAGCCACTATGGAAAACAGTATGGAGCTTCCTTAAAAGCTAAAAGTAGAACTACCATATGACTCAGCAATACCACTCCTGGGTGTATACCCAGAGAAAACCGTAATTCAGAAAGATACATGCAACCCAGTGTACATATCAGCACTATTTACAATAGCCAGGGCATGGAAGCAATCTAAATGTCCATCAACAGATGAATGAATAAAGATGTGGTACATAAATGCAACGGAATATTATTCAGTCATAAAAAGGAATGAAGCTGTGTCATTTGCAGAGATGTGGATAGATCTAGAGACTGTCATGCAGAGTGAAGTAAGTTAGAGAAAAATGTTGTATATTAACACACGTGTGGAATCTAGAAAAATGGTACAGAGGAACCTATTTTCAAAGCAGAAACAGAGTCACAGATGTAAAGAACAAACATATGGATACCAGGGGGAAAGTGCAGGGTGGGATGAACTGGGAGATTGGGATTGACATATATATATAATTTATATGTATAAAATAGATAATGAGAACCTACTGTAGAGCAGAGACCTCTTCTCAATTCTCTGTGATGACCTAAATGGGAAGGAAATCTAAAAAGAGGAGATATATGTGAGAGTGTTAATGGCCTTGGTAGGGAGGCCAGAGGTCCCCAAGCGGCAAGAGGAAATAAAATCGCAAGTGGCAGACACTTTTTATTTTTCTTTTAAAATTGTGTTGTCATGATGACACCTGGTTCCACCTGAACTTAACTTTGTCTCAAACCTCGAGCTAACCAATGCATTTTTCTCATGGAAATGTCTTCCTTAAGCTATGTTAATGAACTATGCATTTGCTTGGAAATCTGCCTTTTTCAAGACTCATGCCAATTGTTTTATGGCCTGAGATGACTCACCTTGTGCCAATACTATCTCAAAATGCATGTTGTGGGCCTGGTGCAACTCTCTCAGTTTTGAGGCATTTCCTTTCTCTAATTAGCAGCTTGCTAATAGGTATATATATATAGAGAGAAGTCGCTCAGTCATGTCTGACTCTTTGCGACCCCATGGACTGTAGCCTACCAGGCTTCTCTGTCCATAGGATTCTCTAGGCAAGAATACTGGAGTGGGTTACCATTTCCTTCTCCATATAACTCCTTGCTAAAAACTAGCAAGGGGGCACTCTTTCTGTCCCCTTTGCTGTCTATGTCAGAAGCTTTCTCTATCTCTTTTATACTTTAATAAAACTTTATTACACAAAAAGCCCTGAGCAATCAAGCCTTGTCACTGGCCCAGGATCGAATTCCTCTCCTCTGAAGGCCAAGAATTCAGGCATTGTTCACAGCTCATAGCAGCAACCTTTCATATGTATATGTATAGCCAATTCACCCTGTTGTACAGCAGAAATTGACACAGCAGTTAAAGCAATTATACTACAATAAAAAAAAAGTGTGTGACTCAAACTAAATATGTTTGCAGACAGAATGAAGGACCTCTCCTTAGGCTATAAGAAGCCCTGTTTTCCTAGTTACCTCACTGATTACTAGACATGTATTCTGTCCCCTCCTTGAAGAGCACTCCTTCCATTTTCAAACTCTTATATAGGCTTAGAATTCTTCCCCTAATTCTTGGAGGTTAAGATGAATAGATAGATCATGGTTCCATCGGAAATTCTTTGATCACTTCATATGCTGAGATACTGTCCATTAGTAATGTATTTGCCATTGGTGGTGAGTGGGGGTGGCTTGATGTCACATAACCTGAAGATGACTTAAGGGGTAGAAGCTTGGGTTCCATTCCCCATGCTTCACCACACTTTCTTCTCATCCTCATCATTCCATCTCAGGCTGTTGGAATAATATTCTGAAAATGCATGTAGGGTCCAAGAAAGAAAGCAATTTATATAATTTCTTAAAGTATGAAAATGATCAAACCACAGCTGGAGAAAATCAGAGTATTGGGGGAAAGCTGAATCAAAGATTTAGAGGATTTAAAGACAATTCTCCATAATTCTTCCAGGCCAGGTACAATTAAAAGATAGAGAGCAGCCTTTATACTAGTCCTGCAGGTCAGTGCGGTCTAATACTTCAGTTCCTTCTTCCTCTCATTTCTTAGAAAAGGAACAAGTGAGAGGAAGGGTGGGGGTTGGATATACTTTTTCTGACACTTTACCTGTTTTTCACTGAAATAGTGTTTATTATCTTCATTTGTTATGCATGGAGCTTATAGTCTAGTAAGTAAGACACAAGAGAGAACGCAAATTAAAAAAAATCACACACACACACAAAAGCAAACAACTTACAGACTATAATTCTAGGTATCAGTGGAAGTTCCAGGGAAAATATCATTATCCTACAGAAAGTGATAAATCAGCAGTTTGCCAGAAAAACCTGGGTGTCATATCTGGAAGCTGGATAAATGTTCAATTCCGTCACCTTTCAAGAAGAGAATCTGCTGGCAAAAGATCCAAGTTTAAACCTACTCTTTTCCTGTCTCTACCTCTGTCCCTTTGCTGTTGAGCAAGAGAACTCTGTGTGCTTGTAACACAAAAGGACAGAAGAAGAAAGTTTGTTCTGTTCCAGGCAGAGAGCTCAGACTCTGAGAGAAAGCTCAGGCTGCAGAGTGGAGCAGATGGGAGTCACAGGTTCGTATGTTCAAGCAGCAGGAATTTACTGAACATCTTCAGATATACTTTCCTGAGAATCACTGGATAATGTCTGCATTCAAAGTGAACTTCCAGAAAGCTAATCAGAAGGCGAAGAGTGTGGGCCTGGACATCGCCTGTGTTTAGAGAGAGAGAGAGAGAGGGGGGAGAGTGTGTGTGTGTGTGTGTGTGTGTGTGTGTGTGTGTGTGTGTGGCCATGTTTGTCCCACTCTTCCTTTCCAGAGCATGGATTCTGACCTTCACAGAGTCTTTTGTTGTACTGACAAAGTCCTAAGTTAAAAAGGCGTCCAGATAATCATAGGTCAGTAGTTTTTAAGCCTTTTTCAGCCTCACTTTTGAGAAATAGTCTAGCTCCTATAAACCCTTTGGTCACTGTGACTTTAACTCTCACATCTGCACAGATCCCTGAGGAAATATGTTGGTGTAACTTGTGGGCACACTCTAGCTCCCAACCTAATGGCCATCTCACCCTTTTCCAACCATCAGTTGAGATTCTCTGTCAGGATACACGGAACATTGCTCTATGTCTCTGTCATGATTGCAGAAAGGTTATGATTCCTTAACTGAGTAAAACTAAGTAAGCAGCACTGAGTAAGCTTAAACACAACTTATGTTTGTCTGAGCTTGTGTGTTTTACATGCAATGTAGGACATTCAAAATCACTAGAACATTCACATATGACCTAAATCAAATCTCGCATGATTATATAGTGGAAGTGACAAATAGATGCAAGGAATTAGATCTGATACACATAGTGCTTAAAGAGCTATGGATGGAGGCTCATAACATTATACAGGAGGAGTGCACCAAAACCGTCCCAAAGAAAAAGAAACGCAAAAGGCAAAATAGATGTCTGAGGAGGCCTTACAAAAAGCTGAGAAAAGAAGAGAAGTGAAATGTAAAGGAGAAAAGAAAAGATACATCCATCTAAATGCAGAGTTCCAAAGAATAGCAAGGAGAGATAAGAAGGCTTTCTTAAGTGAACAACGGAGCGAAAAAGAGGAAAACAATAGAATAGGAAAGACTAGAGAAAATTGGAGATACCTAGGGAAAATTTCATGCAAAGATGGGCACAATAAAGGACAGAAATGGCAAGGACCTAACAGAAGCAGAAGAGATTAAGAAGAGAATACACAGAAGAGATTAACAACAGAATACACAGAAGAACTGTATAAAAAAGGTCTTAATGATCCAGATCACAACAATGGTGTGGTCATTCACCTACAGCCATTTTGAAGTGTGAAGTCAGTGGGCCTTAGGAAGCAAGAATAAAGCTAATGGAAGTGATAGAATTCCAGCTGAGCTATTTAAAATACTAAAAGATACTGCTGCTAAAGTGTTGTACTCAATATGCCAGCAAATTTGGAAAACTCAGCAAGGGCCACAGGACAGGAAAAGGTCAGTTTTCATTCCAATCCCAAAGAAAGGCAATGCCAAAGAATTCAAACTACTGCACAATTGCATTCATCTCACATGCTAGCAAAGTAATGCTCAAAATCCTTCAAGCAAGGCTTCAATAGTATATGAACCTAGAACTTCATATTTACAAGCTGGATTTAGAAAATGCAGAGGAACCAGAGATCAAATTGCCAACATCCATTGAATCATAGAAGAAGCAAGACAATTCCAGAAAAACATGTACTTTTGCTTCACTGACTATGCTAAAGCCTTTGAAAAGTGTGGATCACAACAAACTATAGAAAATTCTTAGAGATGGAAATACCAGACCACCTTACCTGCCTCCTGAGAAACCTGTATGCAGGCCAAGAAGCAACAGTTAGAAACAGACAAGGAACAATGGACTGGTTCCAAATCAGGAAAGGAGTATGTCAAGGCTATATATTGTCACCCTTCTTATTTAACTTATATGCAGAGTACATCATGTGAAATCTGGGCTGGATGAAGCACAAGCAGGAATCAAGAATTCCCAGAGAAATATAAATAACCTCAGATATGCAGATGATACTGTCATATTGGCAGAAAGGAAAGAGGAACTAAAGACCCTCTTGATGAGGGTGAAAGAGGAGAGTGAAAAAGCTGGCTTAAAATTCAATATTCAAGAAACTAAGATCATGTCATCTGGTCCCAACACTTCATGGCTAACACAGAAGGGGGAAAAGTGGAAATAGTAACAGATTTTATTTTTTGGCCTCCAAAATCACTGTGAATGGTGACTGCAGCCATGATATTAAAAGATGCTTGCTCCTTGGAAGAAAAGATATGACAAACTTAGCATACTAAAAAGCACAGACATCACTTTGTTGACAAAGATCCATATAGTGAAAGCTATGGTTTTTCCAGTGGTCATGTATGGATATGAAAGTTGAACTGTGAAGAAAGCTAAGTGCCAAAGAATTGATGCTTTTGTACTGTGGTGTTGGAGAAGACTCCTGAGAGTTCCTTGGACTGCAAGGAGATCCAACCAGTCCATTCTAAAGGAGATCAGTCCTGGGTGTTCTTTGGAAGGACTGATGCTAAAGCTGAAACTCCAATACTTTGGCCACCTCATGCGAAGAGTTGACTCATTGGATAAGACTCTGATGCTGGGAGGGATTGGGGGCAGGAGGAGAAGGGGACGGCAGAGGATGAGATGGATGGGTGGCATCACTGATTCGATGGACATGAGTTTGGGTGAACTCCAGTAGTTGGTGATGGACAGGGAGGCCTGGCGTGCTGTGATTCATGGGGTTGCAAAGAGTCAGACACGACTGAGTGACTGTACCAAACTGATGGTTTTTCCAGTAGTCATGTATGGATGTGAGAGTTGGACCATAAAGAAGGCTGAGCACCAAAGAATTGATGCCTTTGACCTGTGGTGTTGGAGAAGACTCTTGAAAGTCCCCTGGACTGCAAGGAGATCAAACCAGCCAAGCCTAAAAGAAATCAGTCCTAAATATTCATTGGAAGAACTGATACTGAAGCTGAAGCTCTAAAACTTTGGCCACCTAATACGAAGAGTCAACTCATTGGAAAAGACTCTAATGATAGGAAAGATTGAAGAAGCGAGAAGAAGGGGCTGACAGAGGATGAGATGGTTGGATGGCATCACCAACTCAATGGACATGAGTTTGAGTGAGCTCTGGGAGTTGGTGATGGACAGGGAAGCCTTTGTGCTGCAGTCCATGGGGCTGCAAAGAGCTGGACACGACCAGCAACTGAACAACAGACTGAACTGGGCTGAGCATGGCCTCCTATACTACCCCTGACCATTATTACATAGTTCCCCAGCTGATTGTGACTCAAAAGTCTGTTGGGATTTCAGACATCCTGATTAGCCCAGTAAGAAAACACTGACCCTACCAGAGAAGCCAGAGAATCTTAGAAACCCATTCTGTACTTCCAGGGGCCTGAAGACCCAGTCTGGAGTGGGTTGGTCCCCGGGGAGATGAACAGGTGTCCCCACCATGGCAAAGCACTAGCAGAAGGGCCTGATTGTGGCTCTGCTTTCCCAGTACACAGAAGCAGCAGCTTAAGAGTGTCTATAAATGTGTGGGCCTCAAAACTAGTGAATCACATTCTGCATCCTCAGCTGAGCACCAGACAGGCCCAGGCACACTCCCTTAAAGGATCCGAGTGGGAAGGTTGGAGCCAGGAGGGATTAGCTATGATGCTAGCATAGAATGAGAACTTCCCTCTCTTTGACATCTCCATCACAAGCTAATGTACATCATTATCATAAAATACCAGGGTTCTCTTATTCATAGTATGATATGAAGTCCTCAGA
Source organism: Nanger dama (assembly GCA_917880005.1). Taxonomy (NCBI): domain Eukaryota; kingdom Metazoa; phylum Chordata; class Mammalia; order Artiodactyla; family Bovidae; genus Nanger; species Nanger dama. The sequence continues at coordinate 17,298,004 of CAKJTW010000025.1, read as the reverse complement.
GAGATAGAGGTTGGGGTAAGTGGAGCCCTACCAATGGGCTTGAACTGGTTGCTCCCACCCTTCTCACACCACTCTCCACTTCTTAGGAACAAACAGGATAAAACCTTACATTTATTAGGTTATGAGGCCAATACTTTAGGCTAAATCAGCAAAACAGAAACTGCAAAATTGGATATTTTTAATATTTAGAAGTAGAGAATCCTTCCATGGTAGTATAATCCTGCTGAGTTTATGAAGACAGATGGGAAATTAACAGAAACTTAAATGACCTGGAGAAGCAACCTTAGGTTATTTTCCCATGAATTTTCAACCAACATTCATCTCTATAGACTACTTAATCACGTCAGTCAGAAGAAAAGATCTCATTCTCAAATTCCCTTTCCAGTTGTGATCCTAGATGGAAAATATATTCTCACTTATAACTGGGAGAAGAGACCATTTGCTTTCAGGGGAAAAAAATTATTAGAAAAGGATATATTCTGAATGTCATAACAATATGTTCTCTCATTTTGGAATAAAAATAACTACAGAATGAATAGACACACATGTTACAGAAATAAATATGCATAATTTGTACATATGTGTAAGTCTGTATTTTTCCCTTCCAATCTCTACTCGATCCACATAATACAAGTCCTATTACCTTATTTCATAGGACAATCATACTTGAAACTGGAAGAAACCTTAGTGTTCAACCTATCCATTTTACAGGTCAGCAAATGAGGCTATAAGTTTCAACGTGATTTCTGTAAGGCCACGTGAGGTCATGTGAGAAAGAATATAAACACCTAAATCCCCTTGGCCCAGTACTCTTTCAAAGGACAATACAGTCATTCTTCCCTGAAGTCTCTACTGAGATCCCATACTGCTTAGTTTAAAAAGCATAAAAAGTACTTTTATTACTCTATCTGTAACATAGCCTGGGTATGTAAGACATCCCACCGGTGTGATGGAGTCAGAATAAACACTGCCCTCCTGCTGCTTTTAAAGATGGCATTGCCCCCAAACCGTTCAGCCCTGACAAAGTTGATACTGCTGAAAACACACGTCTGCAGGAGGTAAGTAAAAATCAGTGATTTCAGGTCTTGGAGTCATTTGACATTTCTTATAGCTCTGGGAAAATTCCATTCAATTCAGTACAAGAAGAGTTTATTGAGCATTACAGCAGAGGCAGCTGGTGCCCTGCTCACAGCCCCTTAGCATTCGCTATTTTCTCACAAAGTGACCCTCTGCCTGAGGGCTTCCTGAGATGCGGGAGTGTGCTTGCTGTGTGCAGGGCTGACTGGAGTGCCCAGGAATCAATGCCCCTTGGAGGAAACCTTGAACCACCATGCAGCTACCAGATGATAAATATATCAGCTTCCTCGCCCCTTGGATAACTCTGAGGCATATCCTAGGTGTCTCCAGCATGCACTGAGCCCATTTCTCCACCATGGGCACCTGCCCTCAATGTACTGTGTCTTAGCTTCATCCTTTCCCATTTGTAGCAGGTACTTTCAAACTACTTGCCTTCAAGTCTTGGGTTTAGAGACTGTTCTGGAGGAACCCAACCTAAAACAAGCATTTATACTCTGTACAAGTCATTTTCGTATAATAGGTATCAGAGATATGAAGAGCAAGCAGATACCATCCTAGCCCTCAAAGATAAGACCTCTAGAAATATGACCACAAAGGTTAAGACCAGTGATGGCAGTCTACTTTGGAAGGATACTGGGGATATGTACAATAAACATATGTTCACTAATGCAAGATTCTTACAATGAAAAGTGGAGTTTGCCATTAAGAACTCAGAACAAAGTACCCTATGACAGAAAGGCATCAAACAACCTAAGTAGTAAGATTACATACATCAAAGAAACAATCAAGGTACTGATTTCACTTGGAAATATTAATACATTTCACAGAATTTGTTATCCTCTACAATGCATGCTTGAATGACCAATCTAAAGAGAAATATTTCATACAACCCAGGCTTGTTCTTTAGTGACAAGGGTAGGTACATAGACCCCCAGACTGGCTGGACGGGATTAATTGGCTATTTTGCATCTTGTGTTTGAAAAGTGTCAGAACTATCTGTCTTTTCATTCAGTTCTGTCCAAATAGATTAATTTCCATGGAAGGCAAACAAATTAAACAGTTAAATTTTGTGTATGTCATTAGCTTGACAAGTTAGCCATTTGGGTTTGCACTCGAGCTGGTGACTCTGCCTGTCAGACAAATGTTTGCAGGCTGCAGACACTGATTACACAGAATCCTATAAATAACACCCTTCAGCCCAGGACAGTTACTGAATAAGCAAGCTGAATAGAAATAAATGATAAGAAACCTTGAGGACATTCCTGAGCTGACAAATACTGGCTTGTTCATGGTGTGAGGTTCTAGCTGGGCTGTCTGGTGAGCTAATGAGTAGTAAGCATCTGCTTTCCATGCGCCAGGCACCTTAAAAACACTATGTAATCTGCAAAACAACCTAGTGAAGTAGGTATTACTAGTATTATTATTATTACTACCCTGTAAAAATGGGAACACTACAACGAGATGATTAGTAAGGTATTACAGCTATTTTGTCAGACCCACAAACCCATGCTTCTTCCAAAACACCATGTTGCCATCCTTTAGGGCTGGAGAAAAAGCACACCAAAGTTCAGCTCTAAAGTGCTTGCCTTAGAATGTGCAAAAATGAGTATGAACAATTGTGTCCTCAATTGTTTGGGTCAAATAACACATAGTTTGAGGGAAAAATGAGTCTTTAAAATGCTGCTGCTTCCTTTTTTTTTGACTAAGATTCTTTTGTCTACTATCAATGGAAAACTGATTCGTAAGTTATCTAAATTCCATCTAGCATATACAGAATTAATATTTATCTCTAGAAAAATCTGAATATTTTCAAGAAAAAGTTGAAGGATTTAATATAAAATAATGAGGATACTTTGGGAAGGTTGTTGAACACATCAGACTTCAGAGAAGGATGTATACCTACACAGAAATAATAGAAAACAGTGTGAAAAATACAACAGCTTGAACTGACTCCATTTTGGTTGGGTGGATTGATACAATTTCCCTTATCAAATTTCTTAAAAATTTTTTACCCTCCATTCTTCAAAGCTCATTCCCTAATTTGGCTGTAATAAAGTTTTTCCACTCCACATACAGTGTATTGTCTGCCTTAGTCTGGGTTCCCCCTCAAAGTGGACAGTGATGTGGGTGCAGCTCACTTATTTGTGAAGTGATCTGGGAAACACCTGAGGGAAGGGGAAGGGAGACAGGGAAGGGAGGATAAAGAGAATAACTGTGCATTAGTGAGCAGGTCACCACTAGGGGCAACTGGCATTCAGTCTTGCTGGGAGCCTCTCAGAGAGGATATCAAACCCCTTCCAGAACAGTCCCCCTGAGGAGTGGAGAAGGTAGACAGTTTACCCACCATCCTGGCTTCATCACTGGTCAAGGGGAACTGGGTGTGAGCCCCTAGCAATCATGGCCTCCTCAGCTTGTTAGGCCCAGCACACTTCCACAGCTAGACAATAGCCTATGGGGACAAGATGGAAACAACTCTCTGTCTCTTCAGGACTGCTTGCAAGGGCCTCAGGCTGAGAGAAACGGGCGGAGCAGAGCGTTGCCTGCACCTGCTACACCGCTCACAGTGAACTGCTTTATGGATCAGCTTAGCCCACTTTACTGGGCATAATGACCTAAAAATGGAGAAAAATACATATCTCTAGCCCCCCCACCACCATACTGAATAAGATCAGTGATTAGATTTAGCAACCTGAATTTCAGCAAACATCTAACTGTTTCAGAGCAAGTGGTCCCTGGACCGCTGTGTGAAAAGACCATGCTAGTGACCCCACACACCATGAATTCATCCCCATGTGTGCTCACCAGTGTCTTGGAGGATAAAAATCTTAACTTGACTGCAGATGGATCTTACTTTCCTATGTCTCATTTTCTCAAATATAAGCTGTTGCTCATGAAGGGAATGTAATGAGAGTATGTGAATGGGTTAGCACTTTGCAAGTCTAATTCTGGAAAATCACTTTAAATATAGATTCATCCATCTGATCGTGGGTCAGGGGCAAAATTGTCAGATACCCTTATTCTTAAGTGATCATACTTTTCCAACAAGATGGTGTGATGGGCAGGAGTGAATGGAGGGAGGAAATAAGAAAAGGGGATATTGAAACAGAAAATGAAATCATTGTACCTACGTATGTTGGTCAGGATTCTTAGGAAAAAAATATCTTTAAGCCTTTGTTACAGGGAGCCTGCATATATACCTGTTCAGCTTTGGGAAGCTGAACCAACCAACCAAAGCCAGACGAACTGCTGACACCATCTTTTTCAAAATTTCCTAGGTTATGATAGAAGAAGACATGGTACTCCTAAAAGCAGTTTGCTAAGCTCAGAATTTTTGATAAAGTATCATTCCTTTCACATTCTTCTCATCTCTCTGATATTATGGAGAGTCAGCAATGAGGGCCCTAGGGCCTTGACACTTGTTCACCTCTCTAAGAATAATATTCTGCCATCTGGGGAGAGTTGGAATCTATTGTATGTAGTGCAAACCTGAGCTCATGTTTCTTATCTTCAGCTCCAGGTTCTCATAACCACTTCTTGCTGACATCTCATTTTATCAGGAAATATATAAGCTTGACTCAGATGGTAAAGAATCCACCTGTGACGCAAGAGACTTGCATTCAATCCCTAGGTCGGGAAGATCCCCTGGAGATGGGAATGGCTACCCACTCTAGTATTCTTGCCTGGAAAATTCCATGGACAGAGAGGCCTGGTGGGCTATGGTCATAGTGTCACAAACAGCCAGACACAACTGAGAGACTCATACATTTTTTCACTTTCATAAACTTAAAAATATCCAGGAGCATCCTGATTTCCCAAAGCCTTGAGGCTAAATACATTGCTTACTATGGCCTGTAAGGCAATTCATGACCCGGCCTCTTCTCTGTCACTAATTCCTATTCTACCCTTTAAGCTCCAGCCTTACTAAAAACTCTTTCAGCTTTTCAAGTTCTCTGTAGATCCTTAGTTCTTGGCCCATGCCACGCTGTCTCTCTGTCCTGGAAGACTCCTCCTCCTCCTTCACTTGAGTGAAGACTCTCTAGTCCTCAAGTACTGCTTTAAATGAACTTCCTCTAGGATGCCTCCCTGGCCCCTTCAGAAGGTGAGTCAGAGCTGTTATGGAATCTCCATAGGCCTTGGGATCTAACACTTTTGAAGGCTCCTCCTAATATTACATTAAGTAGACTGAGATATAACACATTATATATCATGCAGTTGTTCTTGATGTACATATTTGGAAATGCTTTTATATTTCTGCTTTTGAAATTATTTGGCTATCTACAATTAATTTCATTTGCTATTGATTATGACTGGGTCAACAGTTACAGGTTTTGATTGCCAACTCGGTTAATAATCAGCTATGTGAGTTCTGATAAGTCACTAAACCTCTCTGAATCTCAATTATTTTATCTGAAACAAGAGAGATTTGCACAATGGTCTAGGGCCCCATTTAGCACTAAGAGCCTTTATTCTTAACTGTGAGGAGAGAAGTTTTTGATGCTGGTAAGTGTCTAGGGGCGGGAGTGGGACAAGGATTCTTTACTCCACTCACATTACAGGCACAAAGGAGACAACCACTGTAGGCACTTGGGCCAGAGCTGCCAGCTGAGTAGGAAAATACAGTTGCACAAATATGTGTAGAAAAGAGAGTAATTTTAAAACTAAAAATAAGAACAATTATTCTCTTATATAATGAACGATCTAATATACCAATCTATAAGCAGAGAAGAATCCAAAGCACTCAAATATTTTCTTTTTATTTAAAAAAATTTTTAAAATTTATTTATTTTTATTTATTTTTTTACTTTATTTTACGTTACAATACTGTATTGGTTTTGCCATACATTGACATGAATCAGCCACAGGTTTACACGATCTCCCAATGCCAAAGCCCCCTCCCACCTCCCACCCCATATCATCTCTCTGGATCATCCCGTGCACCAGCCCCAAGCATCCTGTATCCTGTATTGAACATAGACTGGCGCTTTGTTTCTTATATGATAGTATACATGTTTCAATGCCATTCTCCCAAATCATCCCACCCTCTCCCTCTCCGTCAGAGGCCAAAAGTCCATTCTATACCTCTGTGTCTCTTTTGTTGTCTCACATAGAGGGTCATCATTACTATCTTTCTAAATTCCATATATATGTGTCAGTATACTGTATTGGTGTTTTTCTTTCTGGCTTACTTCACTCTGTATAATCGGCTCCAGTTTCATCCATCTCATTAGAACTGATTCAAACTTATTCTTTTTAAGGGCTAATACTCCATTGTGTATATGTACCACAGCTTTCTTATCCATTCATCTGCTGATGGACATCTAGGTTGTTTCCATGTCCTGGCTATTATAAACTATTGCATATATTCACCATTGCAATGAAAAGAATAAAATACTTAGGAATATACCTACCTAAAGAACCTAAAGACCTATATATCGAAAACTATAAAACACTGATGAAAGAAATCAAAGAGGACACTAATAGATGGAGAAATATACCATGCTCATGGATCGGAAGAGTCAATATAGTGAAAATGAGTATACTACCCAAAGCAATCTACAGATTCAATGCAATCCCTATCAAGCTACCAGCAGTATTTTTCAGAGAACTAGAACAAATAATCTCAAGATTTGTATGGAAATACAAAAACCCTTGAATAGCAAAAGCAATCTTGAGAAAAAGAATGGAATTGGAGGAATCAACTTGCCTGACTTCAGGCTCTACTACAAAGCCACAGTCATTAAGACAGTATGGTACTGGCACAAAGACAGAAATATAGATCAATGGAACAAAATAGAAAGCCCAGAGATAAATCCACACACCTAGGGACACCTTATTTTCGACAAAGGAGGCAAGAATATACAATGGAGTAAAGACAATATCTTTAACAAGTGGTGCTGGGAAAACTGGTCAACCACTTGTAAAAGAATGAAACTAGATCACTTTCTAACACCACACACAAAAATAAACTCAAAATGGATTAAAGATCTAAACGTAAGACCAGAAACTATAAAACTCCTAGAGGAGAACATAGGCAAATATTTTCTTAAATATGTTTTTCTAAATGAAACTGACAATTGAAGCATGATCATAAATATTTACATTGATACTCTCAACACTTTTATTAGTGATAAACACATAGTATGTACTGTTAAAAAAAAATCCAGTGTTAGAAACAGCAACCTTCACTATTGTTTCAATTAATTCTATATTGAGAAGTGAATGAGACTTCAGATTTTTTGTGAAGTTTTCAAGCTACAGAAGAAGTAGCCAGGTTCTACCTTTAAACAACAGTATTTTCATATTTCATACTACACCCATCAGTGACTTAGTGTACTCTTAAAAGGAAGTTATTTTTTTCTGATAGAAAAAGTAATTAAGTTCTATGCCAAAAAAATGTACTTTTAATACCAATATCCAGAGGCAAACACTGGCTTTTGCATATACTTTTCTTTCTAGTTATATATCCACATTTATATATATCCATATATAAGTATATATTTTTATATATACATATGGATATATATTTATTATGTATCCATATTTCCAAAATGGCATCACATTTTACAGCTGTGCTGCGGAATTTGAATGGAGAGGTTTTCTGGCTGGTAGGCTACCATATCTACTGCCATGACCTGAACACATCCAGCATGTCTGAGAAGTTAATGCAGCTGATGGCCTCCAAAATGTTATTTCTGGAACTAATTTGCATGGAAAAGGGGGAAGGAAAAATGCAAATAGAGGAGACGAATGTATCTGTTTTAGGCATTGGTTCTTCCATGAGTACACAGATTCACATCTGAGTCCTGTGAACAGAAGGTTGTAAAGACACATCAGAGCCTCCTGATGCTCTGGTGATGAAGTGAGACATTGAGTTGGGAACAGAATTTCTTTTCTATCCTCCACAGAGACAAAGGTAGCTCAGATGGTAAAGAATCTGCCTGCAATGCAAGAGTTCAGTTCAGTTCAGTTGCTCAGTTGTGTCTGACTCTTTGCGACCCCCTGAACTGCAGCACACCAGGCCTCCCTGTCCATCACCAACTCCTGGAGTTTACCCAAACTCATGTCCATTGAGTTGGTGATGCCATCCAACCATCTCATCCTCTGTTGTCCCCTTCTCCTCCTGTCCTCAATTTTTCCCAGCATCAGGGTTTTTCAAATGAGGAGTTATTCCTCCACTGAGTAGCATATTGGGTACCTACAAATCTGGGGAGTTCATCTTTCAGTGTCCTATCTTTTGCCTTTTCACACTGTTCATGGTGTTCTCAAGACAAGAATACAGGAAGTGGTTTGCCATTCCCTTCTCCAGTGGTCTGTCAGACCTCTCCACCATGACCTGTCCATCTTGGGTGGCCCCACACCATGGCTTAGTTTCACTGAGTTAGACAAGGCTGTGGTCCATGTGATCAAACTGACTAGTTTTTTGTGATTGTGGTTTCAGTCTGTCTGCCCTCTGATGCCCTCTCTCAGCAATGCAGGAGGCCTGGGTTCAAACCCTGGGTTGGGAAGATTCCCCAGAGAATGGAATGCTACCCATCCATGGACAGAAGAGCCTAGAGGGCTACAGTCCATGGTGTTGCAAAGAGTTGGACATGACTGAGTGACTAACACCCACACCCACCCGTGGCTGAGATTTTTAGCATTCCCCATGACAGAAAAGCTAGCAGTGACAGGGCTGAGGCACCTTTATCTGGCTTCTTTGCTTGAGAAAATAGATATGTATGGCTGGAGCTGGTCAACAAAATTCTCTGATTCTCTGGGTAACAAGAGCCCAGAGACTGCTTCACGAGCCTGGGTATCAATTCCAGGCTTAACCAGAGAAGATTAGGGAGCTGCCGGAATCCTCTGTGATCATGTGTGAGTAACAGACAGTGAGAACAGATTTGTGATTGCCAAGTAGAAGGAGGGGGTGGGAAAGGCATGGAGTGGGAGTTTGAGGTTAGCAGATGCAAATTAGCATATATAGAATGGATATACACGGTCCTACTGTATAGCACAGGGAACTATAATATATTCAATATCCTGTGATAAACCATAATGGAATGTATATAAATGCAACTGAATCACTTTGCTCTGCAGCAGAAATTAACACAACACTGTAAATCAACTATGCTTCAGTTAAAAAAAAAAAAAAAGCAGATTGTGCTTTTAGGGTAAAAAGGGGAATACAAAGTCTTGAAGATCTTGGGACACAGTGCCAAGCTGTTTCTCCCCTACAGATTGCTATTTGTTTTGTTTTTAGAATAAATGATCATAACATTGTATTGGCTTAAAAATTAGCCTTAATATAATCTTAGAATTAGGATTCAAGAGAAATGCAGAATTTGGCCAGCCACACATCTCAATGACAGCTTAGACTGCTTCAAATTATATTTAAAGGATTTTATAAAGAAAAAAGGCATCACAAAGTAAAGAACGAATTCACCTGTACCCTGTGCAGTAGGACAAGATACTTTTATAGTTCTTAAAAAATGTAACATGTTAATTCCAGACTCTGCTATTATTTTGGCTTGATTGGGCTCATGACCTATAGAGGCAGAATATAAAATTCTATGTGGATCAGCGTATTGGTGCATTCATTCAACATTATGAAGGATACTTGGTTTAAGGTGCTATGTCAATTATCAGCGATGCTGGTAAGGAACGTGTTACCACATGGTATACCATATGGGAATAAAGTGGTCTGGAAACTCCACAAAGTAGGTGGATGAATTAAGGAAAGCATTCTTGGGCAAAATCTGGGAAATGGTACTTGCATGTGTATGGTTCTCACTAGGACTATCATCTTTGGATAGTCTCACTAGGACAGGGACTCAGGGTCATAAGGGAATAAGGGTCACTAGTTTGGTATTGAGGGGCTTCCCTGGTAGCTCAGCTGGTAAAGAATCCACCTGCAATGCAGGAGACCTGGTTTGATTCCTGTGTTGGGAAGATCCCCTGAAAAATGGATAGGCTGTCCTTCCAGTATTCTTGGGCTTCCCTAGTGGCTCAGATGGTAAAGAGTCTGCCTGCAATGTGGGAGACCTGGGTTTGATCCCTGACTTGGGAAGATTCCCTGGAGGAGGGCATGGCAACCCACTCCAGTATTCTTGCCTGGGGAATCCCTGTGGACAGAGGAGCCCAGCAGCTACAGTCCCTGGGGTCGCAGAAAAGTCAGACATGACTGAGTGACTAAGCACAGCACAGTGTGGCATGAAGTCTTCTTTTCAGTCTCCCACTGCTTGGCAAATTGGTCTCTACTTAAACACACTAGTCACAGGGAACTGTTCCCATCAGTCACATCAACTGCATAAATCATTTGTCAAGAGAACTCAGCAAATGCATGCAAATGTCACTATTAAATAGAACATGGCTAAGTAAGCTTATTACCTGAACAATTTGGAACATAACTTTTAGTGGGAAGGAAGAAATCACAAGGGCATTGTTGTGGTCATTTAGGCTACAAAGCACCTCTCTCTCTTAGATGCACTTGTAGGATGTACTTCCCCACCCTGTTTAAGCTTGGGCATGACCACAGTTTTGTGGCTTGGGCTGCTGAAATGTGGGTGGAAGTGACCAATATTAACTATATATAAGAAGCTTGACAGATATTAACTATATATATGAAGCTTTGGAGTCTGCGTTGTGAATGTCCATGTTTGCTCTGGTTTGCCAAAGTGATCATGGAAATGTGTTGAGCTGATGCCTCCAACAGGAAAGGTCTCAGTGACTGGGATGGGCAGAACCCTCCCACCAACCGCAAGGAATCTGCAGTGTGAGAAATCAGCTTGTGTGTTAACCACAATAACTGTCTGTTATTGTGCCAAAACCTATCCCAGTGACTGTTCGAGTCAATTTTAGCTGGGATTATTTTAAAATGCCAACTTATCATATAAAACCATGGACATTATGTGTTTGGTTCAATCTCCTAAATATCTACACCTATAACAGAACAGCATGTAAACACAACTCATGATCAAGTACTTTCACATTAAAAAAGAAATATAATTGTTCAGCCTTTCTAACTTACTAAGGCACAAAGTGAACACATATTATAAAAAGAGTTCAAATCTTAGAAAACTATATCCAACAAATTCAGCTTAGTGATTGCCTCTGGAGAGACAAAGAAGAAAATGGGATCTCGTAAAGGAAGAGTACATGGGAGCTTCAACTGTATCAGTGATGTCTTATTTTAAGTCTGAACCACATAATGCCAAAATTTAAGGTTTTATACAGCTGAGTACTTGAAAACTATTATTTTCTATTATTGTGGAGTATGCTTCTGATCATTCGAAACACAAGTTTAAAAGAAAATTATTTAACAGCAGTTATTAAAGTCAAAGGGTTTTCTGATTATTATCAGCTAACTTAAACCTCCAAATAAAATGCTCTACTTTGTGAAGGGATAGAAAAAAAAAAAAGATATTCCATGTAAATGGGAACCAGAAGAAAGCTAGAGTATCAGTACTCAGATCAGACAAAATAGATTTTAAAATAAAGACTGGTATAAGAGACAGACAAGGAAAGACACTACATAAGGATGAAGGGATCAATCCAAGAAGACATAACAATTATAAATATATATGCTCCCCCTCAATACATAAGGCAAATGCTAACAGTCATAAAAGGGGAAATCAACAGTAACACAATATTAGTGGGGGCTTTAACACTTCAATTACACCAATGGACAGACCATCCAGACAGAATATAATAAGGAAACACAAGCCTTAAATGACACATTAGACTTGATAGACTAATTGATATTTATAGGGCATTTTATCCAAAAGCAGCAGAAAACACTTTCTGCTCGAGTGTACATGAAAAATTCTCCAGGATAGATCACATCTTGGTCCATAAACCAAGTCTCAGTAAATTTAAGAAAACTGAAATCATATCAAACAGCTTTTCTGACCACACACTGTGAGATTAGAAATAAATTACAGGGAAAAAACTGTAAAAGCAGAAACACATGGAGGCTAAACAATATATTACTAAACAACCAATGGATCACCGAAGAAATCAAAGAGGAAATAAAAAATGTCTAGAGGCAAATAACAATGAAAACATAATGATCCGAAACTTACGGGACACAGCAAAAGCAGTTCTAAGAGGAAGTTTATAGCAGTACAATCTTACTACAAAAATCCCAAATAAACAGCATAACCTTACACCTAAAGCAACTAGAGAGAGAAGAACAAACAAAACCCAAAGTGAGCAGAGGGAAAGAAATCAAAGATCGGAGCAGAAAGAAATGAAATAGAGATGAAGAAAATAATAGCAAAGATCAGTGAAACTAAAAGCTAGTTCTTTGTGAAGATAAACAAAACTGATAAATCTTTAGCCAGACTCACTAAGAAAATGAGAGAGGACTCAAGTCAATAAAATTAGAAATGAAAAATGAGAAATGAGAACTGACACCACAGAAATTCAAAGAATAAGAGACCATTATAAGTAACTGCACACCAATAAAAGGGACAACCTAGAAGAAATGGACCAATTCTTAGAAAAATATAACCTTCTAACACTGAGCTAGGAAGAAATAGAAAATATGAACAGACCAAACACAAGTACTGAAATTTAAATTGTGGTGGAAAATTTCCAACAAAAGTGCAGGAAACGGTGACTTCACAGGTGAATTCTATCAAACATTTAATGAAGAGGTAATGCCTACCATTCTGAAACTCTTCCAAAAATTTCAGAGGAAGAACACTCCCAAGCCACTCCCAAGCCATTCTATAAGGCCACCATCACTCTGATACAAAATCAGACAAATATATCACAAAACAGAAAATTACAGGCCAGTATCACTGATGAACACAGACACAAAAATCCTCAACAAAATACTATCAAACTAAATACAACACATTAAAGGGGTCATACACTGTGATCAAGTGACATTTATCTCAAGGATGCAAGGATTCTTTCATTTATTCAAAGCAATTAATGTGATATGTCACATTAACCAACTGAAAAACAAAACCTAGATGATCATCTTGATAGATGCAGAAAAAGCTTTTGACAAAACTCGACACTAATTTATAATAAAACTCTCCAGAAAGTGTGCATATATGGAATTTACCTCAACATAATATGGCAACCTACTCCAGTACTATTGCCTGGAAAATCCCATGAACAGAGGAGCCTGGTAGGCTACAGTCCATGGGGTCGCAAAGAGTCGGACACGACTGAACAACTTCACTTCACTTCACTGCAATTAATAAGGACCATATACAACAAATCCACAGCAAACATCATACTCAAGAGTGAAAAACTGAAAACATTTCCTCTAAGAGCAGGGAAAGAAAGGGTGTTCACTGTTGCCACTTTTGTTCAGCATAGTTTTGGAAGTCCTAGTCACAGCAGTCAAAGAAGAAAAAAATAAATCCAAATTTTAAAAAAGAAGTAAAACTGTCAATGTTTGTAGATGACATAATAATATACACAGAAAATCCTAAAGATGCTAACCAAAAAACTACTATAGCTCATCAATGAATTTGGTAATATTGCAGGATACAAAATTGATACATAGAAATCTCTTGCATTCCTGTAAACTAAATGACAAAATATCAGAAAGAAAAATTAAGGAAATAAACTCATGTTCCATTGCAACAAGAAGAATAAAATATTTAGGAATAAACCTACTTAATGAGGCAAAAGACCTGTATACAAAAACTATAAGCAATTGATCAAAAAAATCAAAGACAGCACCAACAGATGGAGGGATATACCATGCTCTTGGATTGGAAGATGACTTTACTACTCAAAGCAACCCTCAGATTCAATGTAATTCCTTTCAAATTGCCAATGCCATTTTTCACAGACTTAGGACAGAAAATTTTACAGTCTGTATGGAATTTAAAAAAACCCAAAAACCCTGAATAGTCAAAGCAATCCTGAAAAAAAAAATGGAGCTGGAGTAGTCAGGCTCCTAACTTTAGACTATGCTACAAAGTTACAGTAATCAGGACTGAATGGCACTTTGCTGTACAGCAGGAAGTAATACAAAATGTTAAATCAACTATAATCCAATAACAAATTTTTTTAAAATGCCCTACTTTGAAAGAGTTCTAGATAGTTAAGGTTTCAGTTCAGTTCAGTCACTCAGTTGTGTCCGACTCTTTGCGATCCCACGAATCACAGCACACCAGGCCTCCGTGTCCATCACCAACTCCGGAGTTCACTCAGACTCACATCCATCAAGCCAGTGATGCCATCCAGCCATCTCATCCTCTGTCGTCCCCTTCTCCTCCTGCCCCCAATCCCTCCCAGCATCAGAGTCTTTTCCAATGAGTCAACTCTTCTCATGAGGTGGCCAAAGTACTGGAGTTACAGCTTTAGCATCATTCCCTCCAAAGAAATCCCAGGGTTGATCTCCTTCCAGAATGGACTGGTTGGATCTCCTTGCAGTCCAAGGGACTCTCAAGAGTCTTCTCCAACAATACAGTTCAAAAGCACCAATTCTGCAGCACTCAGCCTTCTTCACAGTCCAACTCTCACATCCATACATGACCACAGGAAAAACCATAGCCTTGACTAGATGGACCTTAGTCGGCAAAGTAATGTCTCTGCTTTTGAATATACTATCTTACCTAGATTTAAACATAACAATCGGAGAAGGCGATTGCACCTCACTCCAATACTCTTGCCTGGAAAATCCCATGGACAGAGGAGCCTGGTAGGCTACAGTCCATGGGGTTGCGAAGAGTCGGACACAACTGAGCAACTTCACTTTCACTTTTCACTTTCATGCATTGGGAAGGAAATGGCAACCCACTCCAATGTTCTTGCCTGGAGAATCCCAGGACGGGGGAGCCTGGTGGGCTGCTGTCTATGGGTCACAGAGAGTCAGACACGACTGAAGTGACTTAGCAGCAGCAGCAGACATAACAACACTCGTGAAGCTCTTAAAGCACAGAAGCTTGTAGAAAGGGAAATTCACACTTCAGCATTTCTATGTTTGGATTCTGGCCTCTGAAAGGACTTCCTTACCCTTAGTTATTTTCTCCAGAGGAGAAAGTTCCCCCCCTACCATGTGATCAGGAAGCCAGTGATTATCATGCCTACATATATGCAGTGGCAAGAATATAAGATATGAAGGTATGATGACTTAAAATCCCAAGTTTAACACCTGTTGTCTGTGTGGCCTTGAGTATGCCAGTTAACATCTCTGTATCTCAGTTTCTTCATTTTGAAATTTTTAAAGACATATTTCTATTGAAAAAGTCAATATTTTCCTATTAATTATTTTCAGGACTCTAGTTTTAGAACACCATGCAAATGTCAAATATGATATATTTAGTGGTATAATGGGCTTCCCAGGTGGCTCACTGGTAAAGCACCTGCCAGTGCAGAAGATGCAGAAGATGAGGGTTCAGTCTTTGAGACAGGAAGATCCTCTGGAAAAGGAAATGGCAACCCACTCCAGTATTCCTGCCTGGAAAATCCCATGGACAGAGGAGCATGGTGGGCTACAGTCCATGGAGTTGCACACAGTCTGACAAAATTTAGCAACTGAGCACAACTGTATAACACATTAGGGGATTTTCAAAAAATCTGAAATCTGACTAACGTACATCATGAGATGCATGCAGAGAGTTATATATTTCATTAAAATGTTGACAAGAGCAAAGCTGCTCTCATTCTGACCCCATCCCTGCTCTATTCAAAATTCCTTCCTGGTATAGTTATCATCATTATCACTTTTAGATTACCAGTATGACTGCTCATGTTTTCTTATATTACTTGGAGATATGTAACTCCCCCTCCCCTGGAGTTAGATTGGGCTTTTCATTAGTTTGAAAGGGTGGGTGGGAGGAGGAGTAGACCAGTAAGGAAAGCAGGAGGGTATGGTAAGGAGGTCAGAGAGAGAAGGGGCTGGGAGGTTCCCAGGCCCAGTTCCTAGTTGGTCTTGGAGTCCAACCATCTGATTTTCCCCAGAAGTGTATTTCTTCCTCTCAATCTTTTGTCCTCTGGAGCCAGATTTATTTTTATTTCCTAACTTATTTTCCCCTCATGAAGATTTAACTGGGACCTTGATCCCAAAATATTCACCTTGGAGAGACTCAATGCTGAAGAACAGAGGAGACTTCATTCATTGGGAAGGGCATCTGATGACAAGAATAAAGGGTGATGGTAACCATATTTAATTTTTAAAATTGGTATTGGTATTTTGATTCTATGAAAAATAGATACCTGAGCCCGAGCCCAAGGCCAGGGGCAGCAGCTGGGAGGAGACACCGAGGGAGCGGTGGCTGCGCAGGCGCAGGAGGGCCTAGAGGAGCTATCCCACATTGAAGGTCAGGAACGGTGGCAGAAGGAGATACCCCTCATCCAAGGTAAGGAGGAGTGGCTGTGCTTTGCTGGAGCAGCCGTGAAGAGACACCCCACAACCAAGGTAAGAGAAACCCAAGTAAGATGGTAGGTGTTGCAAGAGGGCATCAGAGGGCAGACACACTGAAAGCATACTCACAGAAAACTAGTCAGTCTAATCACACTAGGACCACAGCCTTGTCTAACTCAATGAAACCAAGCCATGCCTGCGGGGCAACCCAAGATGGGTGGGTCATGGTGGATAGGGCTGACAGAACGTGGTCCACTGGAGAAGGGAATGGCAAGCCACTTCAGTATTCTTGCCTTGTGAACCCCGTGAACAGTATAAAAAGGCAAAATGATAGGATACTGAAAGAGGAACTCCCCAGGTCAGTAGGTGCCCAATATACTACAGGAGATCAGTGGAGAAATAACTCCAGAAAGAATGGAGGGATGAAGCCAAAGCAAAAACAACAGTGAGTTGTGCATGTGACTGGTGATAGAAGCAAGATCCGATGCTGTAAAGAGCAATATTGCATAGGAACCTGGAATGTCAGGTCCATGAATCAAGGCAAATTGAAAGTGGTCAAACAAGAGGTGGCAAGGGTACATGTCAACATTCTAGGAATCAGCGAACTAAAATGGACTGGAATGGGTGAATTTAACTCAGATGACCATTATATCTACTACTGCGGGCAGGAATCCCTCAGAAGAAATGGAGTAGCCATCATGGTCAACAAAAGAGTCCAAAATGCAGTACTTGGATGCAATCTCAAAAATGACAGAATGATCTCTGTTCGTTTCCAAGGCAAACCATTCAATATCAGTTATCCAAGTCTATGACCCAACCAGTAATGCTGAAGAAGCTGAAGTTGAACAGTTTATGAAGACCTACAAGACCTTTTAGAACTAACACCCCAAAAGATGTCCTTTTCATTATAGGGGACTGGAATGCTAAAGTAGGAAGTCAAGAAACACCTGGGGTAACAGGCAAATTTGGCCTTGGAATGCGGAATGAAGCAGGGCAAAGACTAATAGGGTTTTGCCAAGAAAATGCACTGGTCATAGCAAACACCCTCTTCCAACAACACAAGAGAAGACTCTACACATGGACATCACCAGATGGTCAACATCTAAATCAGAGTGATTATATTCTATGCAGCCAAAGATGGAGAAGCTCTATACAGTCAACAAAAACAAGACCAGGAGCTGACTGTGGCTCAGATCATGAACTCCTTATTACCAAATTCAGTCTTAAATTGAAGAAAGTAGGGAAAACAGCTAGACCATTCAGGTATGACCTAAATCAAATCCCTTATGATTATACAGTGGAAGTGAGAACTAGATTTAAGGGCCTAGATCTGATAGATAGAGTGCCTGATGAACTATGGAATGAGGTTCGTGACATTGTACGGGAGACAGGGATCAAGACCATCCTCATGGAAAAGAAATACAAAACAGCAAAATGGCTGTCTGGGGAGGCCTTACAAATAGCTGTGAAAAGAAGAGAGGCGAAAGGCCAAGGAGAAAAGGAAAGATATAAGCATCTGAATGCAGAGTTCCAAAGAATAGCAAGAAGAGATAAGAAAGCCTTCTTCAGCGATCAATGCAAAGAAATCGAGGAAAACAACAGAATGGGAAAGACTAGAGATCTCTTCAAGAAAATTAGAGATACCAAGGGAACATTTCATGCAAAGATGGGCTCGATAAAGGACAGAAATGGTATGGACCTAACAGAAGCAGAAGATATTAAGAAGAGGTGGCAAGAACACGGAAGAACTATACAAAAAGATCTTCACGACCCAGATAATCATGCTGATGTGATCACTAATCTAGAGCCAGACATCTTGGAATGTGAAGTCAAGTGGGCCTTAGAAAGCATCACTACGAACAAAGCTAGTGGAGGTGATGGAATTCCAGTGGAGCTGTTTCAAATCCTGAAAGATGATGCTGTGAAAGTGCTTCACTCAATATGCCAGCACATTTGGAAAACTCAGCAGTGGGCACAGGACTGGAAAAGGTCAGTTTTCATTACAATTCCAAAGAAAGGCAATGCCAAAGAATGCTCAAACTACCGCACAATAGCACTCATCTCACACGCTAGTAAAGTAATGCTCAAAATTCTCCAAGCCAGGCTTCAGCAATACGTGAACCGTGAACTCCCTGATGTTGAAGCTGGTTTTAGAAAAGGCAGAGGAACCAGAGATCAAATTGTCAACATCCGCTGGATCATGGAAAAAGCAAGAGAGTTCCAGAAAAACATCTATTTCTGCTTTATTGACTATGCCAAAGCCTTTGTGTGGATCACAATAAACTGTGGAAAATTCTTCAAGAGATGGGAATACCAGACCACCTAACCTGCCTCTTGAGAAATCTGTATGCAGGTCAAGAAGCAACAGTTAAAACTGGACATGGAACAACAGACTGGAAATAGGAAAAGGAGTACGTCAAGGCTGTGTATTGTCACTCTGCTTATTTAACTTCTGTGCAGAGTACATCATGAGAAACGCTGGACTGGAAGAAACACAAGCTGGAATCAAGATTGCCGGGAGAAATATCAAGAACCTCAGATATGCAGATGACACCACCCTTATGGCAGAAAGTGAAGAGGCGCTAAAAGCCTCTTGATGAAAGTGAAAGAGGAGAGTGAAAAAGTTGGCTTAAAGTTCAACATTCAGAAAACGAAGATCGTGGCATCCAGTCCCATCACTTCATGGGAAATAGATGGAGAAACAGTGGAAACAGTGTCAGACTTCATTTTTGGGGGCTCCAAAATCACTGTGGATGGTGACTGCAGCCATGAAATTAGAAGATGTTTACTCCTTGGGAGAAAAGTTATGACCAACCTAGATAGTATATTCAAAAGCAGAGACATGACTTTGCCGACTAAGGTCCGTCTAGTCAAGGCTATGGTTTTTCCTGTGGTCATGTATGGATGTGAGAGTTGGACTGTGAAGAAGGCTGAGCACCGAAGAATTGATGCTTTTGAACTGTGGTGTTGGAGAAGACTCTTGAGAGTCCCTTGGACTGCAAGGAGATCCAACCAATCCATTCTGAAGGAGATCAACCCTGGGATTTCTTTGGAAGGAATGATGCTAAAGCTGAAACTCCAGTACTTTGGCCACCTCATGCAAAGAGTTGACTCATTGGAAAAGACTCTGACGCTGGGAGGGATTGGGAGCAGAAGGAGAAGGGGACGACAGAGGATGAGATGGCTGGATGGCATCACAGACTTGATGGAAGTGAGTCTGAGTGAACTCCGAGAGATGGTGATGGACAGGGAGGCCTGGCGTGCTGCGATTCATGGGTCACACAGAGTCGGACACGACTTTGCGACTGAACTGAACAGAACTGAAAGATTGGCATTGTCCTTTACCCCAGTACTGGAAAACACTAGTCAAAATAATGATTAAATAAGGAAAAGCTTGCGAAAGTACTTTAATGTGCATTTATCACTGCGATTGTTAAAAAGACAATTGTTCATTACTTTTAAAACACCACATCCAATAACATCTCAATATATTCTAAAAACATTATACCCCTAAACCCAGCGATGTTGCAGATTTGGGGATTAAACTACCAGACTTCCTCCCAAATTGTCAGGGTTTTATTTTTGTGTATGTGTGTTTGGTTAGTTTTATTTTTCATCTTTGCTGTTTGTTTGTTTTTACTGCTTTATAGTGGGTAGAACTTATTATTTTAAATTATTTTTGTGCTAACACTTTTTAACCACTTATTACTTGACAAGCACTTTCAGATGCATTACCTCATTTCTCAAAAGTGTTCAGGAAGAAGTTATTTTTATTTCTACTTCAAAGATGAAGCAACTGAGGGCCAAAGAAGGAACCCAAGTTTATAGAAGCGGTAAATGGCAGAGCCAGGACTTAAACTCACTTCTGACATCAAGTTACTTTCTTGTTCTACTTTACTCTGTATGAGGATAAGTTTTGATACTTTCTCCTTATAAGAACCAACAGTTTGATTTTTTTAAGGAGAAAAAGATCTCAATGTGACTTAAATATAAATGCAGTTTAAGACTCAGAAACAAGGCAATCACAGCTACTAAATCTTTGCACCTGCAAGTAAACAGCAGAAAGCAAAGCCAAGCAACCCTTCTTTAAAATCGGAGGGACATGAAACAAGTGAGACATTGAAATGGCACTCATTGTCCAGAAATGACAAGGGGAAATTCCTTAACTTCCAGCCCTGGAGAAAGACACTCCGAATCAAGTTATTGCAGAACTTCGTGAGAGTATTTATCTTCAGTCTGGGATTTATGACAATCATCTAGTAGGTTCCAGCTGAGAAAAATGAGTTGTCAAGAAAAGGCAATAACAACTGCAAGTACAAACAACCATCAAAATGATAAAACTGTCACGTTTGTACATATCAAGCAATGATTACATTCATTATGTCCAACTCGTGATACTTAATACTGTCTGCCAAGGAAGCTAAGTTCCATTTAGAGTTTTGCTGTTAGCACAAATATGTTTGAAAGAGATTTGACTGAATTTTTCACAAGTTTATAGAGCATGCAGTGAAACTGTCTCAAGAGGTGTCCACTGATACCTGGAAAGATTTGCAAAAAAGGGTATTTCAGCCCTAAGTAATTTGCAAAAGTAGAATTAGGTATTGATTTGGGGGACATGGGAGATCTCAAACAACTTGTGTTCTTATTTTTAGGGAAAAATAATACTTCAGTCACAAATTTGAGTGTGTTTTCCCCTCAGAGAGATTCTCCATTTTAGATCCTCAAGCATGAGAGGTATTGCTAAAATCACAGAGAAAAGGGGATTGGAAACAGACTAAAAGGCAGAGAGGGAGGTAGGGAAGGCAGAGGCAGAGAGAGAAACAGGGACTAAGAATAAAAATCACAGAGAATATTTATTTTGATCACTTTTTGGAAGCTACTCTGTTGTACATTTATCCTCACCAAAAATTAATATTATTGAGTTCAAGGAATCAAAGGACGGGAAGTAGGTGTCCCCCGTGTCCTCATGGATGGCTGGTAAGTTTCTCCTGCTCTCCCTGCTGCCTCTGACTTTTCTAAGCTTTTGTCTAGTCCAGCATTTGCTCCAGTACTTGCACTGTTAGAACAAGATCAGCAAAGAGCCAAAAGCTGGCCAGAGGATTATTGTGGACCATATTCGAATTTTAGTGATTCTGAAGTTCCCTCTCATTAGTGACAGAAAAGTTTGGATTCTGGTCAGTCAAGTCATTATTTTCTTGTCAAGGGCTTTGCATTCAACAGGCTTTAGCCAGCATGGAAAGGTACATTTTAAGGATTAGCCGGAAGATGTACCTGAGGCGTTTTTCTTGATTTCTAATATTCAAGGGCCTGGTTTCTGGCACTGCCCACTGCATATCATATCCTGCCTCTCAGTCTACTCTGCTGTCTTCCCACTGTTAATTCCTCCGTTCAGCCCACACTTTCTCTAGATACTCTCCTAATCTACAAACTGTGCTCTCTCCCCAGTGATAACTTAACCCTTCCTTTTGGTTTGTGACGTTCAAGGATTACCTAAAGCAATGCTCTCCTGACATGTTGCCACTGTGAGATAGGGTCCTGCTGCATGCTGCTTTGTCAGCCTCTCTGCCACTGTTTCAGCCTTCTGGGTGGGTCTCAGACAAGCAAGTTTGAATTTTAGAGGCTGGTTGGCATCTATTCTCCTCACCAACTACCACAAATAAAATTTTCTGCTCATAGAGTTAAAATCACCAAGAAAATACACATGAGAGCTCTGTGTGTCTCCCCTCCCCACCCTCCAGCCCCTACACATGTTAAACATGGCCCAGTAACCATGGACCTGCAAAAAACCTTGATGAGATACAAGTTACAGAAACCCAGTTAGTATCTCAAGTATGCAAAAAGGGCAAAACACATAATGACTTGGGGAAGAAAAAATAAGTACTAAAAATATGAGTGCTGAATGAGTGAACGCATTCATGGAACAAAAAAGTCATGCAAAGATTCTGCCACAAACATCTACAAATGATGGTCAGCTTTTTTCTTTCTTTTTAATTAATTCACAGATGAGCTGAATCCAAAAGGGTACTGAAAGCAGGAGGGGTAACTGAGTAAACTGACAACACAGTGAACCTAAATGGGAATAG
Organism: Nanger dama; assembly: GCA_917880005.1. Lineage (NCBI taxonomy): Eukaryota > Metazoa > Chordata > Mammalia > Artiodactyla > Bovidae > Nanger > Nanger dama. The sequence goes on along the minus strand of CAKJTW010000025.1, from coordinate 17,275,528 downwards.
AGAAAGGGGTACATGGCAGTCTTAGTAACAAGGTTTGGGTTTTAATGCCCATGAGAATAAGACATTCTAAGGACCTGAGTTGGAACTGAGACTCCTGTGTAAAAGCCAGAATTCCTGAAAGCTTGCTTTTGACACTTCAGAGACAGTGTTCTATGTAAAGCCACCTACTGGCAAAGGGAGACTACAAGGAAGATGAACTTTGATTAATAATACTGTGGAATTATGAAAATTTGACTAATGAATATAGAAACATAAACCCAAGAGAAACATGCATATAAAATCTTTCCAAAGAAATATTAGTAAAACCTAAGGCCCACGTGAATTATATAGAAGAAGAATTTTAGCTCTGCCAAAAATGAGCTAAAAATAATTATAAAGAAACAATCCACTATGAGCTAGAGACAGCAGATTCAACATACTGGAGGATTAAACATCAGTAAATTCAGGGACATCCCTGGTGGTCCAGAGGCTAGGACTCCACACTTCCAATGCAGGGAGCCTGGGTTCAATACCTCCAGGTGATATCACTGTCTGAAAAATTGTAAGAAATATACAGACATCAGTAAAACTAATAATAAAGTTTAGCAACGTTTTTTCAAGAAAACTGGTAGAAAAATACCAATATTGTTTCTACAATGAAGAAACAAAACTTGAAAATGTAATTATCTCTCGTCATTCCACTGCTAGTTGTCAGTCCAAGGAAAGCACTTGAACACCTGCAGACAGAGATAGAAATAAGGATAATTTCTGCAAAAAAGTAAAAAGCCGTAAGGGTATAAAGTGTTAAGAAAATAAAGAATCAACCAAACCATCCTTCAGTAGGTATTGATATATATTCACATAATAGGACAAAAGGTAATAATTAAAAGAGTGACTTGCCAATCTGAATAAACTCAGAAACATAATGGTGAATGAAAAGTTAAGTTGCGAAAAGTAGGTTCAATACGATCATTTCTCTAAACTCTCCCTAAAATTTAATTTATGAATATGTGGACATGTAGGGAAAATATGAAAATAAATACGTATAAGAATTATGCAGGAGAATAAAGACTCTAACTTCACATACAAACAACTGACCCTTGAGCAATGCAGGGGTTAATCCATGTATAACTTATAGTCAGCCCTCCATATCCAAGGTTCCTCCACATCCACAGATTCAGTCAACCATAGGCTCTTAATACTGTAGTATTTACTATTGAAAAACATCTGCATATAAGTAGAATTGTACAGTCCAAATCCACAATGTTTAGTGTCAACTGTAGTTACTTCTGTGTCTAGAACAGTAGGACTTCAGCCATATCTGGAATATTTTACATTCCGTGAAAAGATATCTGAAGCATATGTAGCAAATTTTAAGATCTGGTCTTAATGGTAGGTACAGTGATGTCTGCTATATTATTTTCTCTGTTTGAATTACTTCATAATTAAAAAACAACAGTGGAAAGATACTTATTGATCATGTTGACATTTTTACCAAGTTATACTTTTGATCAAGTTTTCTGATATCCCTATTATAATGCTGAATAATGTAGGTAAACAATAAGTAGTTTATTTCATTTCTTTTGTTCCCATTGGATCTTACTCAAAATTTTGTTGCCCAATCTTAGAAGAAACTTACTTATTTATTTTTAACATTTTGACTCCTTCCACTCATTTTTGTCCTCCTCACTGTGCCCCACGTCTGGAAACTACAAATCTGCTCTGTATGTATGAGCTTTTATTTTCCTTTTTAGATTCCACAGATGTATTCCACATATTTAGATTCAACAATCATTAAGTATTTGTCTTTGACTGGTTTCACTTAGCATAATGTCCTTGAGATCCATATATGCTGTCACAAATGACAGTATCTTAATTCTTTTGATGGCTCAATAATACTTCATTGAAGGAAAAAAGAAAAATATATATATATACACACACCACACACACATATATCTACAAACCACAATTGCATTATTGTGTCTATTGTCAGACACTGAGGTTGTTTCTATACCTTGATTATTATAAGTAGTGCAGCAACAAACATGGGGTGTTTATAACAAAAAGCGTTTACCGAATGAAATACATGAGGATCATGAAAGCCACTTCCACCTCTTTCCCTTTCAGTTTCTACTTTATTCTATTGATACTTCATGTCCTCTTTTTCTTTCTCCTTGTTTCAGAGAAGTCACTGATATGTCTTAAACTTCTATGCAACATAAGAACAATAATACAGCAAGATAAACTATCTTTCCTTTCCAAGATTTTTAGACTTATGTTTGTGCCTGGTTAAGGCATAGCAAGATTAATTGATGTCTTCTGTGGCTTGCTCTACTTGTCAAGCTCATCATTCACAGACTAGAAGCCTGACCACCTTGGACACAGAGCTTCCAGCCAATAAATTCAGCCGCTTACTTTAAGGTTTGGTTCCTGTTCAACTTTTAAGAAAATTTAAAATGAAACTGCTACCAGGAGGATGGACATGGGTTTGGGTGGACTCCAGGAGTTGGTGATGGCCAGGGAGGCCTGGCGTGCTGCAGCTCATGGGGTTGCAAACAGTCGGACATGACTGAATGACGGAACTAAGCTGCACCAGGAGGATAAGGATGATGACAGATGACTTATTCTAAATCTCCTTTGCTGCTGCTGCTAAGTCGCTTCAGTCGTGTCCTACACTGTGTGACCCCATAGACGGCAGCCCACCAGGCTCTCCTGTCCCTGGGATTTTCTAGGCAAGATCACTTTAAAATTTTATTTTTGTTTTGACAAAAGAGTCAGGGTTTTAACATTGAAAAACAGTGTCAAACACTTCTATCCTTTTCCCATGATCAGTGGGAGAAAGGACTCCTTTTCATTCATCACAATTTCAATATGAACAACAGTAACTAGAACCCACAATAGATATAATATAGAGTTATTGTCTGAAAGGAGTTATTCTTGACCTTGTATGGCAAGTTAGGAGTACTAAGAATATATGCTTGTGTTTAAAGATGAGTTCCTTGTTTACCCTTTCAAAGATATAGCTTGAGTCTGAGTATCTTAATTTATATCAACACTTCTGTCCCAATGTAATCTCTATTTCCACCTGGTTTTGCAATACAAATAGGTTCACAGATATCACCAAAAATGAATCAAGTAATATTTGCCCATCTAAACCACCAAGGGATATCTATAAAGTGAAACTTGAGGATCAGCCAAACATTATTATTTGGCCCAGATAATATTATCAAAATCATTCAACTGACTATATAGACAGCTACAGTTATTTCGAGAGAGAGAAGATTTAAAAAAACCCACACGTTTCATTGATTCATGGGTTATGGTTAAACAACACATGCACTGAAAGTACATTTTTGCTAACATCAGTAATGGTTTAATTCAAGTGATACAGGTGATAAAATGGATCAACATGCATATTCCTCCCATACTCAAAGCCAAAAAGATCCCTTGCTGGATTATATAAGATCATGCTACAGCCGATCCTTAGGATGGAGAGCCTATACAAGCTGTTGCCAGAAAGGAAACTCAGGACATTAACTTTTAGCTCTTCACATCATCATATTTTTAAACACAATTTTCTGGATAAAAACCAATGTGTTAGATGCCCTTTCTCTTGAAGAAGGCAAAATAATATCATCTCTGGCAGACCAATACCTTATTTTGTGAAAATCTGGAGTAGCTTTTTTCATCATATTATTCCAAATTACCTAAAATTTTCATGTCTTTGTCTCTTCTATAGCAAACACTATGGAAAGAGAGGTACAGTAGGGAAACGATGCCAAGAAGTTTAACCAAAAGACGCTGGAGAAATTGTTTGCTGGCCCAAAGTTGGGGCATCTCAACAAAATCATTTAAAACCCCCAAAATTGCACACTATATAAGTTCTCAATATCCCAGTAAAAAAAAAGCCCAGTGAAGATAGTTAACTCTAAGAAATTTTCTTCTTTATATTGAATCCAAGGCCAGAGGTCATTAACATCATCTATAAACCTTGTTTATTGAATTCTTGAATATGGTATTGATTTTTTAAAGAAACAATTTAATCAAAATGTTGCATTCATAATTAATAATATATTCAAGTCACCACTGAAAATAAAAGGAAATCTAGTAAGACACAATTATTTTGGACCCCATTGATCAATCTTCTTGTTTTATAGCTTCCTATTTAAGAAACACACTGCATAACTTATTCTTTACCAATGTTTCTGCTATAAAAATTTCATTATCAATCATAAGATTAAATAATTCTATAAAATAATCCAAGTGTGCAGCATAAAACTGCTACAATTCCAGTTTTCTGTAAAGGTAAATAAATACACCTACCTCAACAAATATAAAACACGGATGATGGAATAACTTCGTTGAGTGTTGTTTCCTGACAGCCATTTCTTACATGTAGCAAAGCTGTACCGTCTAAAACTGTCCAGGCTGAAATAGAAATAGATGGCATGGTATAAGAACCATATATTTAGAAGTCCCTTAGGTATGCACATAAAGTATCAGCTGCCCTTTAGATAAGCAAGCTGTGTACAAACAAGGCAAAATACTGATCTATAGCACAGTCAAATCAGATTAATTATAAGTCCAGAGAAAAGAGACTAAGGTTTACTAACCATAAACAGTCTCTGCACCTAAATGACCAAGCAGGGAGCCCCTGTGCACACAGATATAGTGAACAGAACTTTAACTGCCTGGTGCTGCACAGGGCCTGGCCCAGGAGATTGTGCTCATTCCACAAATGCAGTTTTTGCTGCAACACATTTGTTGCTCTCCATTGTGCGTGAATCTCTTCTGTGCCTGATCCTTGCAGTTTGCAGTCTAAAGATTTGTTCATTTTTGCCTTTGCCTCTTCCTTTGGAGCTGACATTTAGGACTGAGGCACTAATCCTCGACTTCCTTTCTTGACCACTCTTTGCCCTTGCTCCCTTGACTACAGTGCTATTCACTATGGATTAATACATCGCCGATCCCTCTCACTGGGTTCCCTCAGCCATGTGTGTGTGTGTCTGTGTCTGTGTGTCTGTGTGTGTTCGTTCTAAACACAAAACAGTGACACCATAAACATTCTCCTATAAGAATGGTGTAGTTGGGCAACAGCAGGTTATTTTAAATATTTGTTAGAACTCTTCTGTCCCGCTTTGAACTGAAAATAGTTGTCTATTAGATCAGTTAATTTTGGTTCTCCTTAATAACAACAAAATAGAGATTCCAGGCTTTTCTGAAACTTCCATGGCCTGAGAAATAGAATTTTCCACTAAACCTTTCACTCTCTATTCAAAGCAATACTTAATACGTTTCAGGTAACTGCTCCTGAGAATGAGTTTTTGTTTGCTCTGTTTCTGTGTCAGACTTCCCACAGTTTTTATGGACTGTGGCAAGAAAAGCAGTCCAGGGACTACTGGCCCATGCAACTGGCCGACTGCACTTTTCTTAAAGGCCATGAATTAATGTTTTTTTAGCTTAACTCTGTCTTTATGCCCACTCTTATTTTTTTCCAAGATAAAACTTTAAAAAACATTTCTTTCTCTTTATGAAAACCAGCTTTCAATTGTTGACTAAAACTTTCTCTGATCAAATTTAACATTATGTGTGATATTAAGGCCACATCAATCATAGTGCTTAAATTATTTAATTTTTAGGCAGCTTAAATTTTTCTATTAAAATTGGATATTATCTGTTATAAAATACTCATAGTATAGCTTATATTTCACCATTCTATTTCATAATTAGGAATAAATAATATTTTTTTTACAATTAGAAAGAAACTCATAAATAGAACACATTTGAATTGATTTGGCAACCATGTATTGGTTTCATTTTACCTTACTTAACCTAAGTATCTTAGAATTCATTTATCAGTATTTATGATTATTTTAACTTTTTATTTTATATTGGAGTATAGCCAATTAATAATGTTGTGATATATTAGTATTTATGATTTAGATGAGTCCTACTGTTAGCATCAACTAAATACAGTGCCTTATATCTGAAAAGTAAATTAAGTTTTTAATCACCTTGAAGTAGGTAGGGGCACCAGAAAAACAAAGGCATCAGACACACCCAGTATTTTAGATGGCCTCTCCATACAATTCATAAAAAATAGCAATACAACACAAGGTTTGGGATATCACATAAAATTCACCTTTCTCTTCACTCTTCTGGTTCAAAACACAACCTAGCTTTTTATACATGTATGAAGACTAAATATATACACACACATAGGTATCTATGTATGTGTATTATACTTAATTAGTAACTATAATGAGGTTTCTTTCACATATAATTCACCCATTTCAAGTGTACAATTCAATGATATTTTAGTAAATTTACCAAGTTGTACAATGATGAACACAAAACAATTTTAGCACTTTTTCCTTCACCCATAAAGAATTCTCATTCCCGTCATCACCTCACTCACCCCTCTCCAGCCCAGCTAGATTTGCTTTTTCTGGATATTTCAAATAAATAGAATCATATAATATGTGGTCTCTTGATCTGGATTCTTGTACAAAACAAAAGCATGTTTTTGAAGTTTATTCATGTCATAATGCACATATCAGTAATTTTTCCTTTTTATTACTGAATCTATTCCATTGTATGGATATAGAGCCTTTACCAACTGGTGGAAATGTAGGCTGTTTCTAATTTTTGCTGTATCCAACATTAGGTTGTATCCAACATTATCATTATCCAGCAATGCTAAGAACATCTTGTGTTTATTTTCATTTCTCATTGTCATTCTAGTGGGTGTGAGATAATATCTCATCGTGGTTTTCATTTTGTAAATAACAAATGATATTGAGCATCCTTTTAGGTGCTTATTGCCCATTATTCTATCTTCTTCTGTAAAATAACCAAATCATAAAAACACAAAAGATTTGAATATTTTCAAGATGAAAACATTCTTTGTGTATTTTGGACACAAGTCTCTTACCAGAATATATTTTGTCTTCTGAATATTAATGTGCCTTGGTATGGATTCCTTTAGGTTTATCCTGCTTAGAGATTTCTTAATACTTAAGTATATCAGTTTAGGTTTTTCCCAAGTCTGGGGAAATTTTCAGCCATCCTGGAATATTTTTTTAACCCACTCTCTCATCTCCTTCTGGGACTCCAGTGACATGAATAGTAGATCTTTTGTTGCAGCCCATCCATCATGTCCACGAGACTCTATTACCCCATCCCCACCCCAGTCTATTTTTTTCTCTGTTGTTCAGATGTGGTATTTTCTCTTATTCTGTTCTCAAGTTCACTGATTCTTTCCTCTATCATCTCCATGTGGTGCTGAGCCAAGTCCATCCACTGAGTTTATTTTAGTTGTTATATTTCTTAATCCTAAAATTTCCATTTGATTTTTCTTTCTATTTTCTATTCCTTTGCTGAAACTCTTTCTTCCCTGAGACTATTTTTTCATTTGTTTCAAGCATGTCTACAATTATTTATTAAAGCATTTTTATGATGGCCACTTAAATTTTTGTCAGATAATTCTATATCACCTTGTTTTAGGTGTCTGTTAATGATCTGTTCTTATTCAGTTTGCCATTTTCTTGGTTCTTGGTATGCAGAGTGATTTTTTATTGACCTTGGGTTGTTACATTATAAGACTAAAGATCCTGTTGAAACCTTATGTCTTTTTCTACCTCCTCTGACACTCCTCCAGTAGATACAGGGAATGTCGAAGTCCAGGTCCTCTACCTGGCCCCCTGTGATAGCTAGTTGGTAAGTGGCCCCTTTTACTAGGCAAGAGGAGAGTTCAGGCTCCTCAGTAAGGCCCACTGATACCACCAGGGTCGGGAGGGGGGGTTAGGTACCTCTTTATTGCTCCCCACATGGCCTCCACTGACACTGTGGTTTTGCTCACGTTGTGTAATGGTAAAACTGAACTTCCACTGGGCCCACTCTGATACCACTCCAGTGAGGAGGAAGTAGGGGTGCCTCATTACTGCCTGATGGGGGTTGGAAGTCTAGGCTCCTCCTGTGTTCTCCCCTGACACTGGAACAGGGGTGGGGGCCTACTTGTTATTGGCCAGCATGAATTAAAGTCTTGGCTCCCTACTTGGCCTTCTCTGATATAACCGCAGCAGAAGTTTGGAGGAGTCTCCTTATAGCCTGGCAAGGGCAGAAGTCCAGAGTCTCTGCATAGTCTTTGCTGATAGAGACAGAGGAAGGACTGCAGTTTTTTTCTGTGGTTTTGGATATAGTCAAAGGGTTATTTTCTAAAAGTTTTCTGCACTGCTAGGCTGCCCTTCTCCTAGTGCTTTGGCTAGAAAAGCAGCAGCTTTTCTTGGGGCTGTTTCATCTGAGAGTATCAGTATCCCAGTTTGCTAGCTTCTCTGATATCCAGTCTGAGATACGAGGCAAAAAGAAATCCTGGGAACTTAATATTGTGCTGGTTCTTATGTGAAGCTTCCACCAGTCCACCATTCCTTCCTCTGAGCTTTGTCTGTTTACATGTAACATTCAAGATTTTTGGTTGATTTAGTGGGAGGAATGGGGAAAGTATATCTTACTCCATCCTTTCAGAAGAAGTTGTTAGAAGTCTTTTAAAGGAGCACCGCAACGGCAGGGACCAAAGTTCTCATGTAGCCCAGCCCTGCTGTGTTCTCATGAATTTAAGTCTTTTTGTACCCAAGGTTTCAAGATATCAGAATAGCAACATTTGTTTATTTGTGAGTCCCCAATTCATGCCTCGTATCCCATTAGGCACAACTAGAAGTAATGAATTAGCACTTAGTAATGAATAAACATTCCATATTTAAGGGGCTAATAGTCATCAAGAAAAGGCTGTTATACTTGTTTGTATATTTTTCGATCAGTTATAAGAGGGATAACAGCAGTATGGATGACCAGTTCTAACTCTGGAGGTCAGGGAGTTATCCAGTTGGCAGAGCAGATACACTGTTTGGGGACCCACAATACTTTTAGAAGCCTATGAAAGGTTTTAATTTCTTTTAAAATAATAAATGTTTAGGTTAGGTAAAAAAATATTTAATATATTGTTAAATTCAGTTTTATACCAATTCAACTGTAAAACATAAATTTTAATAGAGAAAGGGGTCCACAAAGGCAAAATTGCTTAGAGTCCAAAAAGTAATGAGATAGTCCTCATTGGGAGAAAGTTAAGGAAAAGTTTCTTGTAGGAGAAGGCTATTTAAGTTGTTTAAAATAAAGGTAGCTGCTCCCCTATCAGAAGAGGACAAGTGAAGTATTTTTAGCTAATGGGAACAGCAAAAGCTAAGGCTCCAAAGATATAAATTGACTTAACATATGTTTGCAAAGATAAAAACACCACCAGCTCAAATGTATGAAAACATTCAAGATGTTACCAAAATTTGTTTATGTACATGTAGAATTTTACTCACAAACTCAGAAGTTAGAAGACCTCAAGGATAAGAATACAAGGTTGGTCCATTTCTATATCAGATAGGAGCATGGGGAAAAAAGAGAATATTGACAGACTATTGTTTCCTACTAATTAACTGAGAGCTCTTCATTTCTAGGCAGTAAGTACATTATAAATCAGACCTGCCCAATAAAGGAGTCAATGACATCTCATGTGTTTCCACTGGATTTTCCATGTAATTCCCTGTAGCTCATGAGAAGTGTAACAGTTCTTAGTCAGTCCAGGACAAATGCACAAATAATGACTGATTATAAAGACTCTGTTTCAGCGAGACTCAGAATGGATATGGATGGAGCACAGTCATAGACAGATGAGGATAAACCTCACTGATTTCTATGTTATGCAAAGTTAGCTCCAGTTGACCAGTCAAATGAAGGAACAAAAATGCCCTTGAGAAAGAGTCCCCATGATTCAATGGACCTTCTGCCCAGCCTTGGTGTGAATCCAATATTTTTGGTGGCCAAAGTCACAGCCTGAGGTTCTTCTCAGCAGCCCCGAGTCTATGATTTTAGGGATGCTAGATCTTGCTCTTTTTATACAGAACATTTTAAGCTAATTTTGCTCAAAATGCCATGGTGATTCCCTTCAAAGTTAGGATGATATGAATTAATTGAGTTCACTAAAACAAAAGTCTAAAAAACAAATAGGTAACAACAAGGCCACCAAAAGGTATTTTTATGAGTAACCCCAAGAATTCTACACTCTGAGGCCACACTGATTTCCGTTCAGTTCAGTTCAGTTGCTCAGTCGTGTCTGACTCTCTGCGACCCCATGAATCGCAGCACACCAGGCCTCCCTGTCCATCACCAACTCTCAGAGTTCACTCACATCCATCGAGTCAGTAATGCCATCCAGCCATCTCATCCTCTATCATCCCCTTCTCTTCCTGCCCCCAATCCCTCTCAGCATCAGAGTCTTTTCCAGTGAATCAGCTCTTCACATGAGGTGGCCAAAGTACTGGAGTTTCAGCTTTAGCATCATTCCTTCCAAAGAAATCCCAGGGCTGATCTCTTTCAGAATGGACTGGTTGGATCTCCTTGCAGTCCAAGGGACTCTTAAGAGTCTTCTCCAACACCACAGTTCAAAAGCATCAATTCTTCAGTGCTCAGCTTTCTTCACAGTCCAACTCTCACATCCATACATGACCACAGGAAAAACCATAGCCTTGAACAGACGGACCTTAGTCAGCAAAGTAATGTCTCTGCTTTTCAATATGCTATCTAGGTTGGTCATAACTTTTCTTCCAAGGAGTAAGCGTCTTTTAATTTCATGGCTGCAGTCACCATCTGCAGTGATTTTGGAGTGGCCCACCCCCAAAAACTCTGACACTGTTTCCACTGTTTCTCCATCTATTTCCCATCAACCCCATCACTGTTGATATTGTGGGCTTCATAATTCTTTGTTGTGAGGGGCTGTCCTGAGCATCATTAGATATTTAATTAAATTCCTGGCCTCTACCCACAAGATGCCAATGGTAGCAACCCTCCTCAAATGCTGTAACAACTTAAAATGCCTCTAGACATTGCCAGTTATTCCCCTCCAAGGTGGGAGGGAGCAGGGGTTGGAGACAGACCGGGGGAGGGGGAGGGGGGGAGAACCATTAATTGTAAAGGATTGAAAGCAGAGGCCCTAGGACATTTGAATTTTGAGCTGATGAAGAACTTGCTTCACTAAAGATAAAGGCCACATTTTAGCACAAGGGGACAAACCTACTGCTGTTTAGTACCTAACAGAGGAAAATATGGAAATTGCTGAGATGTCTTACTGGCATTTGGGGGAAAACAAAGGGCATCTCATGTCAGAGACCATGATTGGAGTGATAATAAAGTTATTATAAGTGGTATTACTACCACTTTGAACCTCTAAAGAAAGCAGGGCTGTTTTATACATTGAGGCCTTTGGGCCCAATTCCTAGGGCTGATGAGTTGTTTTACAGCCCATGAGAATATATAAGCAATAAACAATGAATATATACATGTATACCTAAAAACGTAAAATTCTTGCAATTTCATTACTCAATTTAATGTTAACAATCTGAAAGTGATTTATAGGCAAAATTCTTAATTCTAAAAATCCCTTTGCAAAGAAACTTTAATTGTAAAATTGGTGACTCAGAAAAATAATTTCCAAAGAAAAGTCATAAAAATCTTTTCATTTTGCCACAAAATAAAGATGTACTGTCAGATGATTCATTATGTGTTTATCTTTGTATGGAGTGAGGTCTCAAAAAGTGAGTGTCAAAAACAAGCTTAAACAACCTTAAAATAGCCCTGGAGGGATTCTGCTTTCAGCCAAGCGAAAGTAACTAAGACTGGATTTCATGCCTGGCATAACTGAAAAATAGAGACAAAATAAATGAGCCGATGGTATTCAAGACATTGGCTGTGAGGCAATGAAGGGCAGTGATCCCTGAAAGATGGGAACAAACAGAGGCAAGCCCCAGCAATTGCCCTCGCTTACTGCCTGGAGAGTGTCTCTAGGCCAGGGCTCAGAGAAGAAAACCTGGAAGAAGGGCCTGTGTTATCCCTGAGCTGAGCAGACAGCACTGGGAATGTGGGGAGGCCCAAGTAACGAGTTCACAAGGCAGAGGACCAGAGAGGAGAGTTCTGCGCTGAGAGAGTTGGGTTGCCCTGCTGAGGGTCCCCAACCTCCAGGATCTGAGGTGGAGCTGATGTAACAGTAATAGAAATAAAGTGCACAATACATGCAATGTGTTTAAAGCATCTTGAAACCATACCCTCCAACCCCCAGTCCATGGAAAAACTGTCTTCCATGAAATCTATCCCTGGTGCCAAAAAGGTTGGGGGTCTCTGTGAATTTTTGGCAGAGTACTAATGAGTATGGCAGAAACTAGCTAAGGCTGGGAGGGAAACCATTCAAAAAGATTAGAGTGAAACTATCATCAGGGCTCACACAAGGCCAAGAATACTTCCTGTTCCCACCAACCCGAATGAAAGGACAACTAACTCATCAGAGAGAAGGTAGAAGACTTCAGTTTAGGTAAACTAATAACTCCGATATGAAAACATTCCTTATCCAGGGACCACAAGTATTCCTTACAGAGTTTTTTTCCTTTGTTACAGGATACTGAAAATTTACTGAGATTCTGGGCCACTGAATGACTTGTTTTTCCCCAGTGTCAGGGGGCCCCAGAAGCAAGAATATCCATTACTCAGGTCACATCAAAGGAACCTCTGACATGAGTTTTACAACACTCAATGTGGTGAAACTTTCTAGGATTTATTCAAAATTGGGTTGGCGTAGGATTGAAATGAGATTATGTCTAGCAAGCGGAAAAATAGACTTTTTTCTACATGATCCACATCTTAATTAAAGGTACGGTAGAGGGGATTAGAGTAGAAAAGCGAAAATTAAAAGGCAAAAAATGAGTTGTGTGAGTTACATTTCATTCTGTTCCCCTATACAAAGAGTGAGCCAGAATCCCCTAATCCAGCTCATCTTTAACACATGTTAAATAGGCATTAACTTCCCTGGTGGCTCTGAGCTGCCCCTCACTGTTCTGGATCCTTTCTATTCAGTACATTATCTCCAACCAGCATCTCAGTAGGCATTTAATTTCTCGAAGCTGGAAAACCTTTTTTTTTTTTTTTAAGAACTAAGACATTAAGAGATAGGAACAAGTCAAATGAGATTGCAGATGAGTGTAAAAGAGATTTCATCACAAGATTATGTGGGATTTAAGACTGTATTACCTAGACTTTCAAGAGAAATGCTGTACTCTGTTCAATTTTAGAGATGCTTTTCAAAGCTTGTAAAGATGCTTTTCAAATTTTGTGAAAAATGACAAAGTGAAAACCCTGCATCAAGGAGAGCAGCATTGACACCTTCTTTCTTTGTCCAGTCTCTCCCTCCACAGTGCCTCACTCACAGCTGGATCCATGGTCCAGCCCTTGAGCTAGCCCAGCATCAGGCAGAGATATGAAGAACATGAGACCTACAATACAGGGAACTCTAGAGTTCAGTCAAATCTTTACAAAAAAAAAAACTTGGAGGAGGGGGTTGTTCTGTGAGGATGTCAGGGGCCCCAGATTGGTCTTCAGCGGTTTCTCAGACCTGGGCATGATTCCAGGTTCCCTCTGGGCTCCCATATAACACTGGCCATGTCTGTATGACCAGCCATTCGCTTTGTTCCTGCTGCTGAAATCTGATGAATCTCTCTCATACCTCAATCTCTTTTCCGGTCTGCCTGTACACTCCTGTCTGAACTTCACCCAGTAACCAGGACCCAGATGCCCATTTATCTAGGTGAGTCCTTTGAACCTATAAGTTATACCTGGTTCACACATTAGCCCTAGTCCTGAATGGATAGTCTGCAAGACAACCACTGCCCATTGCTACTAGAAGATGACTTGACACCTAGGAGTACCAATGATGGACCTCTCACAACTAGGGCAGAAGATGACCTGGCTAATGACTGAGCTTGTTATTTATTTATTTTTTTTTACTATGTTAACTCTTTCTAGTCTCATTTTGTAACAATCTTCACCTCAAGCCCATCCCTAGCCTCCTGGTACTCCAGCCACTCACTCAGTTTCTGCAACATGCTAAGCTCTTTCTCACTTCTGGGCTTTCTCATGCACTCCAGCATGGAGAATTTTTCCTCCTCCATTATTTGCCCCACTTTCAGATTTGCCGTTGAATACCATTTTCAATGGGTAAGTGTTAATTGCCTTGACTGGTTCAGTTTTATTACATACTATCTTGCTCCTTCAGAGTATGTATTGTGTAATTGCCTAGTATCTCTTTTCTTGGAATGCTTTCCTTGCTCACACTGTAACTTTAGTAATTTGTACAGACCTTGCACATTGTGTAGGTGCACAGTAAAAGCTGACACTAACAGTGTGCCTAAGCCACTCAGCTCTGTCGTTTGGTTTCACATTTGCCCTGGGTCCACTCCTTACTCTTGACCCAGTCCTCATCTGGATCTTGGTCAGTCCTTTCCAGGTCCTGCATGAACTCAACAGTGTAGGTCTTGGGTCAGTCCATTTGACCCATCTCAACTAGCTAAGACCTTGGATCCAAAGCGCAATGAAGAATAAAGTGTCTGAAAGTCCTAGAAATCAAAACATAAACCAGAACACATTTTAAAATGTAAAATTGAAAGGGGAAATCATTTCACTGGGTTCCACCTCTGGTCCTTTTGAGTGTTAAAAAACATAACAAAACTGCTTCAGATGGCTGCTTTAAAAGGTACATGCCTCCAAGGTAAAAGTTTAAATTGGAAAAAAGAATCCAAATCTATCCAAAAGTAAGCCAACTCTGTTACAGACTGATCTAAAAACAAGGAGCACAAGGATGACTCAGACTACAAAGCTCAGGAGGTGACCTGAGACAGCTGGAGGAAAGCAGAGAGCTTGCGAAAGTCAGACTTGCTGATGGGAACAAGGACCCAGGACCGTCTGATGGGCCACCACCAGGAGAATGGCTCAACAGATAACAAGACAGTGCCCAGACCAGAAGGCCAGTCCCAAATTTCTTTTTCAATTCAAGTCAGTCGATTTGAGGCTGAGTCGATTGAGGCTGAGTCAATTGAGGCTTCCCTGGTGGCTCAGAGGTTAAAGCGTCTGCCTCCAATACGGGAGACCCAGGTTCGATCCCTGGGTCGGGAAGATCCCCTGGAGAAGGAAATGGCAATCCACTCCAGTATTCTTGCCTGGAGAATCCCATGGATGGAGAAGCCTAGTAGGTTATAGTCCACGGGGTCGCAAAGAGTCGGACACAACTGAGAGACTTCACCTTACTCACCTTTCCACTTGGGAAAAAAAAAAAAAAAACAGCTGGAGGAGTAGCAGGACTCAAAAAATTTTCTTAATTACAAAGCAGAAGTTAATGTTTCTTTGAATAAAATCAAAGGCTAGAAGGAAATGAAGTTTGACGCTCAGTTAAACTGAAACCTTGAAGCATCAGAGCAAGAACCAGAAGTATGCATGCATGTGCATGTGTGTGCACACACATGGACTGGGATGGACACATGGACACACACCCTTTCCCCTCAGAAAGGCTTAAAGGTAGGGAAAGTTCCAGACAAATGTGCTCACAGCTTAAATTCTAGAGAAAAGAGGTAGGGAATATGCTGAATTGCTCTTATAAAGTGGTGAATATGATTTTTAAATATAATTAAGTACAGCTCTACCTTAATTTATGGTGGAATTACATCCTGATAGACCCATCATTAACTGGAAATAGCCTAAGTAGAAAATGTATTTAATTCACATTAACTTACCAAACATCTTAGCATAGCCCAGGTTACAGGACACTTACAATTAGCCTGCAGTTGGGCAAAGCCATCTAACATAAAGCCTGCTTTACAATAAAGTACTGACTATCTCAGGTAATTCACTGAATACTGTACTAAGTATGAAAAAGAAAATGGTTGTATGGGTTCAAACTGGTTGTATCAGTTGTTTATCCTTGAGATCATATGGCAAACTGGGAGCTGCAGCTCAAGACCTTGCCCAACATCAGAAGACACTATACCTCATTTGCTAGCCCTGAAAAAGATCATAGTTTGATCTTCAGCCTTTCTGCTGAGAATGGCTTTCACACCATTACAGAGTTGAAAAGTATTAAATCCAACCACATTAAGTCGGGAACTGAATGTATTTATATTCTCCTGCATCTGGCTCTAGCTATTAAATTTCAAATATAACTTCAAAAGCAATTGAAGTTAACAAAATTTGTAATGATGTTATGATCTGTTATAGGACTGACTATATTAAAGGTAAAGATTGTTTTATTGTGGTCTCTCACATCATTCCGGTGAAAATTGCCCATCGATCAGATTTACAATCAACTTGCACTATGCTACAGTTTGCTCTAAAATGGACCGTATTTTAGAAAGGCTCTGATGTAGCTAATACCATAACACCTTATACTAAACTAGTTTGAAGACAAACATTAAGAAAAGATGTCATTTTTTCTATTCACTTATCAATGAGGCTTTATTAAGTACCTACGAGGTACAAAGTCTTAAGCTTTGAATAATGCAAATATGGGTAAAACAGACATTGACAGCCAGTCGCTTACAACTTAGTAAGAATACAAATGCAGTCAAGTGCAGAGTCTACTTATAAAATGATATAAATGATGAAAATTCATAGGAAGGAGAGACTGTTTCCATGGAAGATATCTGAGGTGAACTGATGAGGACAGGAAGTTATGAACATGCCCAGGAGACAGATGGATTTCTAGGTGTTAGGACTGGTAAGAGCAAAATATGGAGTAGAATAGCTCAGACCATATCTATGACATAGAGTTATGGTTAGGCAAGTTTCTTCTATCTCTAGAAGACTGGCACTGGATTGTTCAACGTAAGCTAAGGAGTTTAGGTTCATTTCATTGGCTTTTGCTTACAGAATATAAGATAGATGAGAGTGGGTGAACACTGGAGTCAACAAAACTTATGAAGGCTACAGTTTTTCCAGTAGTCATGTACGGTTGTGGGAGTTGGACCATAAAGAAGGCTGAGCACCAAAGAATTGATGCTTTTGAATTGTGGTGCTAGAAAAGACTCTTGAGAGTCCCTTGGACTTCAAGAAGATCAAACTAACCAATCCTAAAGGAAATCAACCCTGGATATTAATTGGAGAGACTGATGCTGAAGCTCCAATATTTTGGCACTTGATGCAAAGAGCCAGTTCATTGGAAAAGACCCTGATGATGGGAAAGATTGAAGGCAAAAGGAGAAGGGGGCAGCAGAGGATGAGACAGATGGTTAGATAGCATCACCAGTTCAATGGATATGAATCTGAGCAAACTTCAGGAGATAGTGTAGGACAGAGGAGCTTGACATGCTGCAGTCCATGGGGTCACAAAGAGTCGGATATGACTTAGCAACTGAATGATAACAAAAGAGTAGCCATTGTCATCTAAGTAAGACATATTCAGAACCATCCAAGAACTGCTTCGATCTAGTCTTTTAAAACGTTTTTGAGATGCACAGGGAGGAGAGGTAAATAGGAGTGCCTGTTTGAACTGGGGCCTCTGTAAAGTGGCCAAGAAGGGAATGTGTTATGTTATTAAGGTCAGAGGGACTAGAGTGCTTTTTCAGACCTCCAAGTCATTGGTTCCTGCATTTCCCTTTGAATTTGGTTCTGATTCCCATCTCCACGGCCGATGTGGGTTTCTAATGATCGAAGAGATGAGATCACTATCAAATGGAGAGGAAAGAAGCAAAAGTTCAAGTCCAGCATGAGAAACTGCTGGGGAAGAGAAGATATGCCCCGCAGATCAGAATTCTAAAGAAGCTGCCCAGAAGAGTCCTTTTGGGGGTGGTGGTTCCAGGACATTAGACAGCTCTTTATGGTCCTGCCTGCAGGGATGTATGTCACAAGCTGTTCTAAGCAACGGGGAGGCTGTGATACTGTTGTTCTGCCAAGCAAGGCTGCACTTTCCAATTTAAAGCTAAGTTGCCCAGGAGCCAAGCTGTTTGTTGTTGAGAAGGAGAGAAAGAGCATGTGTGCATGTGTGTGTGAGAGAGACAGAGACAGAAACATCCAGGAGTTCAGATATCCAGTCTATCCCCACATCAACTCTCTGGAACAGAATGATTCTGTTTTCGTCTTTGGGCCTGCTCAATCTTTGGGTGCTCTCACTGCAAGGAAGTCCCTATGCCCTCATGACAGGGTAATTAATTAGCTCTGTTGGACCCTGTTAGGGTCTCACAGGAGACAGAAAAAAGCATTGAAAGGAATCCCCTTTCAGCACAGGAGATTTCAGAGAAGGATTAGACAACCCTGGCGTAAGCCTTGGTTTGCCTGCTGTGCAACCAGGAGAAGGCTGCACATATTCTGTGCCTGACCCAAACTTGGAATTTGAAAGAGTATAATAACAATGATAATATTGTCTGCTAGTCTCCTTGATGAATATGTTTTGAGAACTTGTTAACCCATGCCAGGCTTTATGCAGAGTTATGGTCTTAACTTTTACGTTTAACACTATAATATTTCTTGAGTTAATTTGCATATGGCATGGAAATATGCTGGCCATTCTTTTCAATATTGCAGCCTGCTTCCCTCATCTCATCCTTCTTACTCTAGTCTATTTTCTCTTTTATATATATCACTCATCATATACCATAATTTATTTATTCATTATGTTTATCATCTTCCTCCGGTGACCAGGATGTAAGTTTTACAACTCCTCTTGTTTTGTCCACCAGTTGTACCCTAAGTGTCTTTTGCAGAGAAGACAGAGAATAATTACAAGTGAGATAAAGACAGTATCTCTCCAGGACCTAATGGGGAACCCAACATAGTATGAGGTCAGGAGAGTCTTCCCTAAAGAAGTGATTTGGATACATAAAAGATTGTATTGTGTCCCTGTCAAAGGGAATAGAACAGGGAAACTTCCTGAAATGAGAAAAGCATGGCCACACAGCTGCAAAACACAGCATCAGCAATGGACACACGATGAGGGCTGGGATGCAAGGGCTCACGGTGCAAGGCTGGGGAGACACATTAAAAGTTTGAGATTTGTTCTAAGAACAATGGTAAACTATCAAAAGGCTTTAAGGAACAAAACAGTCATGCCCCCGTTTGCTTTTACTAAAGACAGCTCAGGATACAGAGAATGGTTTGGGAGAGTGGGACAAGAGTGGCTGTGGTGAGGTGACCAGTGGAAGGATCCTGCTATCTCTAGATAAAAGGAGAAGGTAGCTGGGGTTCAGGCTCAGGCAACAGACACAGACAGGTCAGTGAACTCAAAAGATCAGAAGAGCAAATAACATTTAATTCTCGATCAAAATAGGAGTGGTGGGGATATTTAAATGCCTTTTTAAATGTAAATCTCGAGTACTACCTTACTTGTGCTGCCTCCAGGGGTGATGAATAGCTTTGTTTCCTCTCCTGTTAAATCAGCCTCTACTTCAGTCTTTCCTCCTGAGTCCCAGCTGTGTCCTCTCAGCCATCATCTGGCCCAGAATCAGGCACAGCATGGAACAGACGATTCTTGAGAATCACCTCACAATACCTCATTTGAAAATGCCGTGCTTACTCAAGAGAGAGGTGATATATGTATACTTCTGCGTGCGCATGCATCTGTGATAGCTACTTCAGTCATGTCTGACTCTTTTGCGATCCTATGGACTGTAGCCCACCAGGCTCCTCTATCCATGGGGTTCTCCAGGCAAGAACACTGGAATGGGTTACCATGCCCTCCTCCAAGGGATCTTCCCAACTCAGGGATCGAACCCACATCTCATATGTCTCCTGCATTGTCAGATGGGTTCTTTACCACTAGTGCCACCTGGGAAGTCCCATATACTTACAGTTGATTCATATTGTTTTACAGAAACTAACACAATATTGTAAAGTGATTATATTCCAGTTAAAAAATAAATTAAAAATATACAGTGCTAAAACAACAAAACCAGTAACATTGCAAATCCATTCCTTAAATAAGTTGGGATCCTTTAAGATATATAAATGCCCGTCCTTATTTTCTTTTTGCCTTTCCAACTCCTCTGTATCCTTTAGGATAAGTCAGTCATTCACAATAATTATGCTTTGATCTGCCCATAAGCTGTGCATGCTTACTATGTGAACCACTGATTTGGTGTTTGGTCACAAGCAACGTTATGATGTGAGAGCTGGACCATAAAGAAGGCTGAGTGCTAAAGAA
The DNA here is from genome assembly GCA_917880005.1 of Nanger dama. Taxonomy (NCBI): domain Eukaryota; kingdom Metazoa; phylum Chordata; class Mammalia; order Artiodactyla; family Bovidae; genus Nanger; species Nanger dama. Next base: position 17,255,505 of record CAKJTW010000025.1, on the reverse strand, counting down.
TTGACACCTTTGAATTGCAGAGCTGGAGCAGACTCTCAAGAGTCTCCTGGACTACAAGGAGATCAAACCAGTCAACCCCAGAGGAAATCAACCCTGAATATTCATGGGAAGGACTGATGCTGAAGCTCCAATACTTTAGTCACCTGATGCGAAGTGGTGACTCATTCAAAAAGACCCTGGTGCTGGGAAAGACTGAGGGCAGGTGGAGAAGGGGGCGACAGAGGATGAGATGACTAGATGGCATCACCTACTAAATGGACATGAGTTTGAGAATACTCTGGGAGACAGTGAAGGACAAGGAAGCCTGGTGTGCTGCACTTCATGGGGTTGCAAAGAATCAGACGTGGTTTAGTGACTGAACAACAGTAAGACCCTTACCAGCCCATGGTTCCCTTTTGTATTCTCATTTTCATCTTTCACTCCAAAAGTCTTAGTTAACTTCCAGTGGGAAAATGGGTTATCTTTTCTTCCAGATTATAAACTCCCGCACAGCATCTAGCCCAGTGCTAAATGATAATATACAGAAAGTATTTATGGTTATTCCACAGAGAAATGTGCAGGAGGTGACTATCAGGCTGCTGAACTCCAATCCCCGCTCCTCTCACATCACCAATGTGAGATCAAGTGGGCAGTCAGCAAAATGCTGGCCATAGTAACATGTCAAATCTTCTGTGAAGACCCTGTGATTACAACAGAGTCAATTCATGAATATTTTTTCACATTAGAAGGAAACTGAATGAACTCAAAACTACTGATCCAATTTCAGATCCATAGAGTCACTTCTCCTTTTGGTAAAATTACTTTAAAAATCCACTAAGTTTTCTTTCCTTTCTGCCTTCCCATTTTTAACAGAAACATTTATAAAGGTGTCAAAAGGTCAGGATGAAAGTAATAGCAAACTGTAGAATTCACTTAATATTTATAACCACTCTATGAAATATACAATTCACTGTTGGATCTTTTGGGGGAGAAACAGACAGTTACAGAGAATTTAAGCAGAGCCCAGTATCACATATGACATGTGATTTATAACCTAGGTGTCTGATCCTAAAATTTGTGTACTCAGTAACTGTATCATTTTCTTCTCCAGAAAAATGAAAAGAGAAGCAAAGGGCTTAATTTACACCCCTGGTCCCAGCTTGCTAGCTAACGGTTTGTTTGCTCTTTAACATGCTGGTTCTTATTATATTTCATTAGACATCCAGGGATTGTGATCCCAAATAGGAAAAGGAGTATGTCAAGGCTGTATATTGTCACCCTGCTTATTTAACTTCTATGCAGAGTACATCATGAGAAACGCTGGACTGGAAGAAACACAAGCTGGAATGAAGATTGCTGGGAGAAATATCAATAACCTCAGATATGCAGATGACACCACCCTTATGGCAGAAAGTGAAACTAAAAAACCTCTTGATGAAAGTGAAAGTGGAGAGTGAAAAAGTTGGCTTAAAGCTCAACATTCAGAAAATGAAGATCATGGCATCCGGTCCCATCACTTCATGGCAAATAGAGAGGGAAACAGTGTCAGACTTTATTTTTTGCAGATGGTGACTGTAGCCATGAAATTAAAAGATGCTTACTCCTTGGAAGAAAAGTTATGACCAACCTAGATAGCATATTCAAAAGCAGAGACATTACTTTGCCAACAAAGTCCGTCTAGTCAAGGCTATGGCTTTTCCTGTGGTCATGTATGGATGTGAGAGTTGGACTGTAAAGAAGGCTGAGCGCTGAAGAATTGATGCTTTTGAACTGTGGTGTTGGAGAAGACTCTTGAGAGTCCCTTGGACTGCAAGGAGATCCAACCAGTCCATTCTGAAAGAGATCAGCCCTGGGTTGATTTTAGCCCTGGATGTCTTTGGAAGGAATGATGCTAAAGCTGAAACTCCAGTACTTTGGCCACCTCATGCGAAGAGTTGACTCATTGGAAAAGAGTCTGATGCTGGGAGGGACTGGGGGCAGGAGGAGAAGGGGATGACCGAGGATGAGATGGCTGGATGGCATCACGGACTCGATGGACGTGAGTCTGAATGAACTCTGGGAGTTGGTGATGGACAGGGAGGCCTGGCTTGCTGCAATTCATGGGGTTGCAAAGAGTCGGACATGACTGAGCGACTGAACTGAACTGAATGCAAGCCCCAAGCTTTTCCTGATTTTATTAAAAAAATTTTTTTTTAAATTTATTTGGCTGTATGAGGTCTTAGTTGTAGCATTCGGGCCCTCCAGTTGTGCAATGCTGGCTTAATTGCTTCCTGGCATGTGAGATTTTAGTTCCCTGCTGCTGCTGCTGCTAAGTTGCTTCAGTCGTGCCCAACTCTGTGCGACCCCAAAGCAGGGATCAAACCCAAGTCCTCTGCATTAGAAGGTGGATTCTTAACCTCTGGACTACCAGGGGAGTTCTTCCCTAGTTTTACAAGAACTTTCACAAGTTGTGCCCATGATACCTTCAATGACTATACCTAGGAGACCTCTCATCCTCTTCTCTATCTCACTGAAATTCCACACTTCAGAGGATCATAAAATTACTTCAGAGACTTGACGTTATTCTGTGGTCCAAGCCAGAGTTAGTTAAAGATAAATCTTAGCCCCTGAAAGGCACCTGTTTACTGACTGACATTCATTGTCCATAAACAAGCTTTGGGATGAAGTGTACCCTTGTTCCAGTGTTCTTGTTCTCGCCAAGTATCCTCCTTTCTCTCTGCACTTTGCTGATGTGTAACCTACAGAGTGAAAGCTGGGCAGGTTAATTAACAACCTCCCCAGCAGCCTGATGTCACTAGAATACCACCAGGATAGGGATTTCCTTCCTGGGACAGCATTAACCCTCATCACACGAGTAAACGTCACTCTGCATCTAGATGACAAAGTCTCAGGTTCCAGGCCTTGAACACTACTAGCTTTGGAGTCTGACAGGTGTTGGATCTGGACCCCAGTCACAAGGAACCAAGTACATAAACTAGATTAAGCCACCGTGACTCGCTGTGTTTTCTATTCCTTGGTGTTACTGTGGTTGCACTGCAGTAATTGGTGTGGAGCAATTACATGGCGTGTGCAGTGGTTAGCACACACCAGGCGTGAAAGACCACCACAGGGACTTCCCTGGCGGTCCAGTGGTTAAGACTTCATGCTTCCAATGCAGGGGGCACCGCCTCGACCCCTGGTTGGGGAGCTAAGATCTTGTATAACACAGGGTGCAGCCAATAAAATAAAATAAAAACAAATAAAAATGTTTTTAAAAAGAAATCTCACTACACCCCCTCACTTGCAGTCACTTTTCTACTTTTGCCCCTCACCCATTAGAGCATCAGTGCTATATACTACCCACTTAATGAGAATGGACTGTTTATAGAGAACATTAGCCATACTTATTAAACATTCTTCTTCTTCACCCAGACCTAAAAAGATTATTAATTACTGAGCTTTGGCTAAGTCTCAGGACGCCTAATTTGTTCACATCTATTTTCAGAAAACCTTCAGATTTGAATATGAGTTAATTTCACTATTTTATTTTCCCCTCACAGAGAAAGCACGTGCAGTGGAACAGATAGCCAGGCTCAGGCTACATTGCAGCCAGCGGGACTTCATGAGGAGGAAATTCATTCCTGAGATTGGAGGAGAAACGCGGGTAATGAGATAAGGGGACCGATGAACCAAACAGCAAGGAAAATTAAAAAGCACTTGTGGGTTCTGCCTGAAGCTCTTAATTAACCATATTCTCCACAACACAGAGCAAATCCATCTGGGCAACCCTGGAAGTAAAAACATAGCATGTAGCACTTGGTGATGGGTCACTGCTGGCACAGTGGTAGGTCAAACACTGAAGATAGGAGAAGCCCCTGAACTCCAAAATCAAAAGCAATGGTGAGGCTGAAGCTAGAATGCCCTAAGTTTAATGAACTAATAAATTAACTTCCCTCAAACTTGGCACATCATGCTAAGAAGACTTTGCTACAACAGCTCTTTAAAAAAAGGGGGGTGGATTATACATGTTTCAATGCCATTCTCCCAAATCATCCCACCCTCGCCCTCTCCCACAGGATCCAAAAGACTGTTCAATACATCTGTGTCTCTTATGCTGTCTCGCATACAGGGTTATTGTTACCATCTTTCTAAATTCCACATATATGTGTTAGTATACTGTATTGGTGTTTTTCTTTCTGGCTTACTTCACTCTGTATAATCGGCAAACCAATATAGTATCGTAAAGTAAAATAAAAAAAAATGGGAAGAGACAGCTGCAGAAACATGGACGGCAGCTGCAGCCGAGAACTTCACAAGTTCTGCCCTCAGCAAATAAAGCCAGCCGCAGCATCATTTGCTTTGTCCTCAGGAAGCCAGTCACTTTTGCCGCTGCCTCTTGGATAAGCCAAAACTGTTTCTCCCCAAAGCATTTTATTTAGGGCTTTTATATGAACACAAACTGGGTGCCATCCAAAAATCTTACATCCTAACGTTTGGGCCAGGCAGAAGATATTCCTGCTGTTTACGGGGTGGGGATAAAACACTGTCAGGCTGTGTTAAATCATGCAGACGCACCTGGCTAACAAGTGAAAACTGCAGCCAACAGAAAGATTGTTTCCTGGATACCCAGTGCTGGATGACATAACACGGCCTAGTTCACTGCATCTTCATTCCAGAGCTCCTGGATATTATTTTACCCTCCTTTCACAGCTGTGGGTGTTGAGGCCCAGAGAGGTTAAGCAACTTGCCTCATGTGGTTCTCAGCTAACAGGTATTAGAAGCTAGGATATAAACTAGGTCCACAGGCATCCAGAGGTAACTGAATTCCATCTCCATCATGTTAGCTCCTCATTCTACACAGTGCTTACCCAGGATAGCCAGGCTATTCATACTCCTGGAGACATGGAAATGTTTACCCTAAGTGAATACTATGAATCAAATACTCAAAATAACAGAGTCTCAGAGCACGAAGCTGCCTCATGAGTCATCTAGTCCAAGAACCCATCCTATGCTTAGAGTTTCAGAAAAGGACTTTTACAGTTTGAAATAAGGCAGTAACTTTCCAGAGAGGTGAGGAGTCTTGGGGTTGGGAAAAACCATTTATGAGACACTCTTTTCTTCTCCTTTTAATAAATAGCATATTTTGAATGCCTCCTGTGTGTTAGGTCATGCTAAGCTTCAGTATTGCCTTAAGAAACCCCACAGTAATTTTTTTTTTTGCCACTTAATATTTTTAACTTAAGGATATTTCCTTTACAGAATTTTGTGGTTTTCTGTCATACATCAACAATAATCAGCCATAGGTACACCCATGTCCCCTTCCTCCTGAATCTCCCCCCATCTCCCCCTATTCAGCCCTTCTAGATTGTCACAGAGCCCCTGTTTGAGTTTCCTGAGTCATATGGCAAATTCCCATTGGTTATCTATTTACATATGGTATTGTGAATTTCCACATTCCTCTCTCCATACATCTCACCCTTTCCTTTCTCCCCTCCCACCATGTAATTAGGTCTGTTCTCTATGACTGTTTCTCCATTGCTGCCCTGAAAATAAATTCTTCAGTACCATAATCTTTCTAGATTCCATATATTTGCATCAATAGATGATATTAATATTTCTCTGACTTACTTCACTCTGTATATTAGGCTCTAGAAGAAATTCTACAATAATCTTACAAAGCAAGTTCTAGTATTCATAACCCCATTTTACAGATACAGAAACAGGCTTAGAACCATTGCATAACTTGTTCAAGGTCACACAATAAGTAGGCCTTCGTGCAAGGATACAAATGCAGTTTATTCATGTGGTCTTCAAGGTATGTGGAAACACATAGTAAAATAAGAAGTAAACCTAATGACTTCCTGCTATTCTCTGTCTTGACATCAGCAGGCAGTTGTGATTATTTGCAAGTTTGTGGCAGGTGGCCAATAACCCAGCACTTTCTTCCATCTAAAGTGAGAGGTAGTCCCTCAGTCATGTCCAACTCTTTGTGACTCAATGGACTGCAGTTCACCAGGCTCCTCTATCCATGGAATTCTCCAGGCAAGAGTACTGGAGTGGGTAGCCTATCCCTTCTCCAGGGGATCTTCCCAATCCAAGGACTGAACCCGGGTCTCCTGCATTGCAGGGGGATTCTTTACCAGCTGAGCCACCAGGGAAGCTCTTTGTCTATCTAAAGTGAAGTTGCTCAGTCGTGTCCGACTCTTTGCGACCCCATGGACTGTAGCCCACCAGGCTTCTCCGTCCATGGGATTCTCCAGGCAAGAATACTGGAGTGGGTTGCCACTTCCTTCTCCAGGGGATCTTCCCAACCCAGGGATCAAACCCAGGTCTCCCACATTGCAGGCAGACGCTTTAACCTCTGAGCCACCAGGGTTATCTAAGGTTTGTCCAAATATGTTTCTAGTTTCCTAGGGTCAGAACATCTTGGGGCAAATGAGCTAAGATGTTAACTACCACTTACTGAGCCTGTATTTGAACATCTCCAGTGAATAAAAACACTTAAAGCTTGTTCCATTTATAAGCAGCCCTGATGATCACAAAAATTATACTTATATTCAATTGACAATGCAATTCAGCTAGGAACCTCCCACTTGTATCTCCCATAGGGTCAAGGGCAAAAAGTAATGCTAACGAAGTGATATTTCCAAAAGCAAAGAGGTTTAATGCTATTTATTGAAGCACAAGTGATCTTGAAGGAAATTGAGAGAGATTCTTTTTCAAGGACGGCTTTAATAGCTGAAGGAGAATAACATTTTATATCCAGCCAACCATCCAGCTACAGACAACTTGTCACACTAAAGTGGTTAAAAATTTTTTTAATATTTCAATGACATTTTGAACACGCATAAAAGGTTAGAATGAAAAAGGAAGTTAAGGACTTTTTGTAGAAATCACATTTGCATTTAACTTGAAATTCTTTCCAGTCCGATGATTTTTGCATAAATATTTATGGACTCCTGATAGCTAATTGGATTATAAGCCTTTCATCCAGGAATTTGTCCAATTTTATGCTCTCCCTGAAACCTGAGCTCTTTGCTGATATTGGTTAGGTCCATGTTAAATAAGCAATTGTTTTTAACATCCTTCAAGGCTACATTTTAAATTCTCACATTTGCTATTCAAACTACATCATGAAATTTATAATACAACAAATGAAACAAAAAAATTTGGACGAAAGTTTGAAGACGCAAATGCCATGATAAAATGGATTTCTCACGTGAAAACATTCATTCTGATCAAAGAGTACTAAAGTACCACACGCCCTCAAAGAACAAAAAGCACACATCATATCATCACCAGGCAGCCTTTCACATAGATGACTTTATGTGATCCCCATAATCATCACAGAAGTGGAGATTACCATTCTATTTTACTATGAAAGAAACCAAGGAGTAGAAAGACCGAGTAACCCATTCAGCATCATGTAGCAACTGAGCAGAAGCAGCTCTTGAGCCACTCCTCTGATGTAAAACACTGCTATAGTTACAGAGAAAGGCAACTCTCAGCTACCCAGAGGGGAATTGATGGCTCAATCCATGTTCTGCCTATTTCTAGAAGGTTCATGCTCTCCCCAGGTACACACTTTAGGAATCTCAGCAGGTTCACAGGAAGCCTTCTCATTGACACTTGGCACTCTCACTCCAACTTCTTAAGGGTAAAGCCCTAAACACCACCACCTTTCTCTTGACCTAAAAGCCTTGTATTTTGTTTAGGTACCATTATGTCACAAGAAGCAAAATAATCCCTCTTTGCAGAAGAATCTTAAATTACAGTCTGGAAAGTGAGATGTAAAGTTTATATTATCAGCACACAGCTTGGAACACAAGTCCTATTTGGTTTAACCAGCTCAGCCCCTCTCTGCTCCAGGATGTCTTTTGCATCATGTTCCTTTGTGTTTGTGTGTGGAAGAGGCCATGTTATCATCCTCACCTCCCAAAACTTTGTTCTTTTGCACTACAGCTCTGGTTAACCACTGCTTTCCATTCATTTCTCTTAGCTTCTTTGTTCCAGAGAACATTTTTAAAGTCTATATGAAAAAAATAAATATATGTGGCAAGTTTAAAAGATCAAATAAAACTACCAACTTATGACCCCATTAGTAGTCTGCCGTTTTGCCTTTTTCACCCTGATGCCCCATCTTTGAGAGGCAATCGCTTTGAAACATTTTAATTGTTTCTTTTCCTATTTAGTAACTAGATTCACACATTAAAGGGCAAATAAAGTGATTAGTATTATGTACAGGAAAAATCATTTTCAGTTTGATCTAAATCTAAGATGTCTAGAAGAAACTTACACATATAGGCATGCATCACCACAGCCTAAATTACCACTCATATCTTTCACAAGACAACTCAAAGTAAATTTGAGGTTAATGCCTATATTTGTCTCTATAATGAGAGCCCAATATTATATGACTTAAGATTATGAATTTTGTAGGGTTTTTGCACCTTCAATCTCACTCCTAAAATATCTAGCCCACCTCACTGATGAATGTAAATTTCTATGTACTTAGTCACAAACTTTGGTTTTTCACAGTACAATTGCTTTGCCAGGTGTTTTTGCAAGATCACTTAGGAGAAAGCAAGTAATACCTTCTATAGATTGAAAATGGTGTTATACATCAAGATTTTTAATCACATATGTAAATGGGGAAAAGGTTTTTCCTTATAGATCACTATTCAAACATAATTTTCACTCTTAAAATTGATATATGATGAAGATATTAGTCAAATTTAGCACACACACACACACCAATTATATGAAATGTAACAGAAAATCCACTCAATCCCATGCCTCCACTCACACAGCAAAGTCTATCTTTCAAGCTGTAGGAAAACTGTTGTGGTCCAGCACACTCACCCTCTGACTTACTATTTCAGTTGATCTATCCCATGGATGGAGGAGCCTGGTAGGCTACAGTCCATGGGGTCGCAAAGAGTCGGACACGATTGAGCAACTTCACTTTTTCAGCCCAACTCCCACCCTGCAGCACCTACATCTCTTCACCAGGGGATGTTTTACCTGCAGCAGCAGGTGTTCAGCCACCTGCAATGCAGGCTGGAAGCGCAGGGAATTAAAACTCCTGAAAACAGCAACTCCTCAACCAGTGTCTTGTCATAGAGTAAAATGCCTGAGCTTCACCCCTTGGGATGAGAAAACTCCTGCACCTCACACCATTTCTAGACCTTCCCCATGGGGTTAAGCACCAGTCGCCCATGTGGTAGTGGTCTGAGAGTTTATCTTTTATTGGCTACCTTCCTCCCCTGTCCTGCTTTTGTACCTTCCTACTGTTATTTCCTGCACTCCTCAAGAAACTACTTGCTCTTGCCTTCATGTTTCTGTATGCTTCTAGAGAGAGCCACACTAAGATAAGGGCCAGCTCCTTCACCTGTTCTGGTCTTTGTCCCATCTTGCTCTCTGCTCCAGTGACCACTTCTTCCAAAGAGCCAATTTTTTCTCACTCTATGAAAAAACCCTCTTGCATCCCCCTTCTGGCTACCATGCTAAATTCCTCTCCCCTGTCTTTATCAACCAGTCTACATAGTGCTCTATATGGTGTAAATTTCTCATCTTCACCAACTGTAATCTGCTTTCTTTATCCATCTCTTTTGAAGCTCTTTTCATCAAAAGTCAGCAGTGACCTTCTAAATGCCAAACCCATCACTTCTCTACGTTACAGAAACCATCTTCTTTAAAATTCATTAACCTTGATTTTTGTGACCTCAGTCTCTTGATTTTCTTCTGATATTTCTGACTATTCCTTTGAAGACTGCTTTGGATTCTATTCTTCCACAAACCATTTAAATGTTGATGTCCCCCAAGGCTTTCTTCTCAGGTTCTCTTTTTCTCATACATGCTCTTCCTTTGTAATTTCATTTATTCCCCTGGTTAACAGTGCTGAAATCCATATTTTGGGAGATTGACAACTCTTGAATTTAGATCCATATATCCCTTTGATATATTTACAGACATCTAGACGTCATACCAGAGAAGGCGATGGCACCCCACTCCGGTACTCTTGGCTGGAAAATCCCATGGACGGAGGAGCCTGGTAGGCTGCAGTCCATGGGGTCGCGAAGAATCAGACATGACTGAGTGACTTCACTTTCACTTTTCACTTTCATGGCAACCGACTCCAGTGTTCTTGCCTGGAGAATCCCAGTGATGGGGGAGCCTGGTGGGCTGCCATCTATGGGGTCACACAGAGTCAGACACGACTGAAGTGACTTAGCAGCAGCAGACATCATACATCTGAGACTGAATTCATCATTTTGTTAGCTCAAATCTGCTACAATTTGCATATTACTCAGGTGAAGCCTCTATAAGTTTAATCACCCATCATCTCTCCTAGGGTTCATGACCTAACAGTTAACAAGTCCTGTGAATTTTACCTCTTAAACATTTCTCAAATGTATTCTCCCCTTTTCTTCTCCACTAGCAAAGAAAAAGTAAAGTAGGGACCAAAAAGTGTAAATTGGATTAGGCATTTGGATTTGGGCATTTTGAATTTCTTTACTATAATATTCCCCATTAGCTCCCTCACATGCTGTCATAACCTCCAGTTCCAGTTCCTTATCTCCAGGCTTTACTTCACTCACCAGCCCATCCTCAACAATGCCACCAACTGATCTTTCTGTAATAAGTGGGGCCAAGTCAATGTCAGTCTCATCAGTACAAAAAAATAAAGCTTAAGCTTCTTGTTATGTCATATAGGGATCTTTATCAAGTTAGAGGCCATCACTTGCCATTCAGAATCACTTACGGTTTTCTGCAAACACTAGGCAGTTCCTCTCATTTGAACTCGAGCAGTTTCTTCCATCTGGCAAGCCCCCTCTCTGTTGTGTGCATGCCCACTGACACCCTATTTATTCATTGCAACCTCCCTCGAGTGTTCCCTATGCGCTTTTCCCTGACTCTACAAAAGAGAATGAACCACTGGGCCTTTGGTACTGCTTCTGTTCCTTGTACGTAACTCTTCTACTGTTTGTGTCATACCAAGTTCCACGTGTTTGCTTCCGTGGCTCTTTCCATTACTAGATAACAAACCCCTTCACCTATGACAAACGGACAGCCCCGTGTCCCATACTAATAGTAGTGCTCGACAACTCTGAAGCACTTTATGTCCTTGTAATTAGTTAACCATTATATGCTTTGATTTCCCAGCTTCCCTTCTAGACTGTATGTTCCATGAGGGCAAGGTCGGTACTTGTTTTACTCACTTCTGTAATCCTAGAACCAGGGATTGAGTCTGCCAGAGGAAGTGTTTGATAAATACTTAGACTAACTGGTTAACTTCTTGAGGACAGAGCTTATATTTTATTCATCTCCTCACCCAAGATCAAATAGCACCCAGAGTAGGCATAAGGTTTTGAACCGAATTTTAGACACACTACCGAAGCATCATAGAAAGAGAAGCCTATGGAATGTTTTCTGATAGTTAGGAAACATCATTTTCATCATTTAATTTCACAATTCTGCCTGCTCATTATGTGGGGAACATCATCAAACTGAGAAGCCCAGCAGTGAGTTAGAGTAGGGAGTGGTAGGCAGACTGCTTCTGTCATGCCATCCTGAATAAATTCATAGTAGATACTTTTGTGACGGGAAAGGTTCTAAGGCCATGTTTGATCTCAGTGTGATGTGTAAAATGATAAATTAGCAGTCAGTCAGGAGCTCAGCGGGGGTGGGGGGTGGGGGGTGGGGGGTGGGGGGGTGGGGGGCAGCAGCATATATGCTACACAGTTGCAATCCCTTTGTAAACCAGAGAGGGGATAACAAATAATATAGCCACACATGAAGGCTTCACCAGTGCATGCTCAAGCATTCATCCAGAGTGTCAGCACACCTTGATGATTAACTCATTACTTATTAGGATGCTGCTGTGCCATTTGGTCTGATTTAATAATATTTTAAAGCAACAAGTTGTTATTTCTGGAAGAACTGATGCCTTCCCCTGCTTAAAGAACACTAACATAGTTTACTTTTAAAATAAGTATAATATGTACAAATATTTGAAGCCAAATCAATAAAAAAGGCTTTCAGGGTATTCCCATCAGTAAACTTTTAAGATGACCCAGATTTATATAAACTCTATTCTGTATTGAATATTTGTTGTTGTTGCTATTTAGTTGCTAAGCTGTGTGACTCTTTAGCGACCCCATGGACTGTTGCCCACCAGGTTCCTCTGACCATGGGATTTCCCAGGCAAGAGTACTGGAGTGGGTTGTCATTTTCTTCTCCAGAGGATCTTCCTGACCCAGGGATCAAACCCATGTCTCCTGCCTTGGTAGGTGGGTTCTTTACCACTGAGCCACCAGGGAAGCCCATAATGGATATGACCTGATACTGAAACACTGTCTAATATTTAAAAATTGTTTCCCCTCCATTATTTCATCTAAGAAGGGTTCCAAAGGATTACACGGCCAACTCATATGGCAACAAATACCCATTACTTTGATATTATCTGATTAATAGAATGTTTTTTTCCATGTTTGTGTACTTTTATTTTGAAAAATTTGGCAAAATATACATAATATGAAATTTGCCTTCTTAACCATTTTAAGGTTACAGTTCTGAGGCATTAAGTACATTCTCATTTTTGTACAACCATAACCACTACCCATGTCCAGAACATTCTCCATCTTCCTAAATCAAAACTGTATCCATTAGACAATAACTCCCCATTCTGACCTCCCTCAGCCCTTAGCAACCAGCTTTCTTCTTCCTGTGTCTACAAATTTGTCTACTTTAGATAGCTCGTGTAAGTAGAGTCATACAAAATTTGTCCTGTTTTGACTAGTTTATTTTCCTTAGCATAACTGTCTTCAAGCTTCATCTACATTGTAGCATAATTAATAGAATATTTTTATTAGCCACATCTGGCTTTCTTTTCATTTGATTTGGTCTTTAAAAACATTATCTGGACCTTTGCTTAAAGATGTAAAAGTGTTTCCATTTGACCCTATTCTCTCATATACTGTGCACATAAACACACAAAACTATCAGGAAAAAAATTCCATTTACTTGGAAATAGCGATGCTGCTCTAACTATAAAGCGTAGCTGACCAACACTGTAAAACCTGTATGTGTAAAGATGAATACGCCTCCTCAAAACTCAAGCAGGAAGTGGATTTCATCAGGAGCAAGAGGCATGGCCCTAAAGGCTTGCTGAAAAGTCATTTTGTTGAAGCAGTGAGAGTAGGAACATAGGCAGGTCAAATCATTGCCGATCTGCACAGCAGGGGATCCAAAGAGGAACCAAAGCTGAGTGCTCTTTCTGTGGCCCACAGTATAACCATCTGCTTGACAGGGACCACTAGAAAAGAACAGGGTGGTGGATGGACAAGAGGCAGAAGTCCCTGGATTGTGACACTCTCAGCCTATCAAGAGTTTTTGCTAAAAATCACACCAGCTTTCTCAAGGGCAAAAAGTTAAAGCCAGGGCCCTGAGTATAAGACAAACTTAAAACAGATTTTGTGAAAAGGCATTTGTGACAAATCTCAACCAAACTGTTCTTGTTTTCCTAGCTGCCTCTACCAAAACTGTAGAATGCTCCAACTTAATAGCTCTCTTTCACTCCACTCTGAAATAGTCTTCTGAAACTAGTAACCCAAAGATAATAATCAGAAATGCATCAGTTTGAGACCTATGCATAAAAGAAAAGTAAGGTGGTAAGCAATGAAACACTAAAACCCCACAACAGGGAAAGAGGGGACAACGAGATTAAGACAGTTTTATAGAAACAGAAATCAGTAAGTGTTTAGAGAAATGCATCTCGATAGATGCAAAAATATTAGAGGGCTGTAGAAAGAGTTCAAAGGATACAGGATCTTAAATAGGCAATTATTATTACAATTATAGAATATTTTAAAAGTTGGCAGTACTCAAGTAAGAAATACAAAAACAAAGCAGAAGTATGGCAAATGAAAGCCTTGCTAAAAGCACAAATATCAAACCAACTTAACTGAAAACCGATCTAGAAATATAGTAACAAGTCCTGAAATGACAAAAGATATTATCATGATTAAAAGGAATATGAAGAATAACCCTGACTATAGGCAAAGGAAATCTGATATCCCTACAACTGGTATTCCTGAAAAGAGGGACAGGAAAAAAAAATGGAATAAAAACAGTCAAAGTTATAAAAGAAGAAAACAATCCCAGATTAAAGATTTGAAACTACAGATAAAAAGTTACACCATTTCCTAAGAAAACCTGATCAAGTACTGGGGAAATTGCTGAGTTCCAAAGATACAAAATAGTCTAGGGATACCTAGCTGTGAAAAATAAAGCAGAAAAAAATTATGTTGGCTCTGACTTCTTTCTAGCAATATTAAATATGGAATAGTAAAATAATATGGGCAAAATTCTAAGGAAAATGTGACCTAAGAGTTTCATAACCAGACAAATTGTTCTTGTTTTGCTAGCTGCCTCTAGTATGAGACAGACAGGGATTCACTGTAGGGGAAGCAAGGCCACCAGGGGTCCCAGGCTGAATACACAAAGAGGTAGCCCTAGTAACTGGGAGGCAGTGTGGCCTAGAATCCTGGAGAACTTACAGATAAGGCCAGGAAGTGCATGAAGTGGTAACGGTTATGAGTAAGGTCAGGGCTTTTTCTATTTAAAAGCTGAGCTTAAGAAACGTTAATTTGCTTTTTTATCCATTCACTTGGTCAATAAATATTGAGTTTCTTTCTGTTAGTCTCTGGTGTCAATACTTTTTGTGTTAGTCACCCAGTCGTATCTGACTCTTCACAGCCCCATGGACTGCAGCCCTCCAGGCTCCTCTGTCCATGGGATTCTCTAGGCAAGAATATTGGAGTGGGTGGCCATACCCTTTTCAGAGGATCTTCCCAATCCAGGAATCAAACACAGCTCTCCAGCCCTGCAGGCAGATTCTTTTCCATCTGAGGCACTGGGGAAGCCCTGTCAATACTCTACACCCTTTATTTTGGATATATGATCAATAGTGCTTTAGAATAATCACTTCTTTTCATCATAACTCTGAAGAGTGTTTCCCCATTATCTCAGAAGTATGGAGAAAACATAGCAAGCATATGTCAACTGGTTAATTCTATGAAGCAAATCCCTAGAAACGTATGTAAAACAGGTGTTTATTATCTGAATATTTCTAACAAAAATTTTACACTGCAAAGTTCCCTGAGAGGGTGTAATGCACTGTGATAGGAATTCAGTGGTAGGAGATAATACTTTAGGCAGAAGGATGGGGAGGAAGACTTTAACAGAAATTCTCTGTGGTTACTGGTACTTGAACGAGGCCTTGAATTACAGGTGGATTTTGACCTTTGGGAATAAGGAAGAATGACTTCCAAGTAGGGCAACTGTGGGAATGAAGGAACAGAAATGGAAGAAATTCTGGATGTATCCTGGAATTGAGACTGGAGACCCTAGAAAGCAGGGTGGGGTGAGTCTGTGCGAGGCCTGATGGAGAGCCTTGAAGTCCAGATCAGCCTTGGAGTTTCATTCTGTGATCAGTGAAGTGCTACTGAGTTAACATAGAGCAAAACCCCGACAGCTCAGTGGGTAAAGACTTCGCCTGCCTTGCAGGAGACACAGGAGATGCGGGTTCAATCTCTGGGTCGGGAAGATGCCCTGGAGATGGAAATGGCAACCCGCTCCAGTATTCTCGCCTGGAAAACCCCAAGGACAGAGGAGCTTGGAGGTCTACAGTTCATGGGGTCGCACAACTGAGTGACCAAACCACAAAAGCTCCAATAGTACCACCAGGTGGCGCTAGTGGTAAAGAACCCGTCTGCCGATGCAGGCGACCCAGGAGAGGAGGGTTTGATCCCTGGGTTGGGAAGATTCCCCTGAAGGAGAAAATGGCAACCCACTCCAGTGTTCTTACTTGGAGAATCCCATGGACAGAGAAGCCTAGTGGGCTACAGTCCATAGGGTCGCAAAGAGTCAGACACAACTGAAGCAACTTAGCACAGCACACAAGCCCCGGTGCTTTGGCCACAGGATACAGAGTCAACTCATTGGAAAAGACCCTGATGCTAGGAAAGATTGAAGGCAAGAGGAGGAGGGGATGACAGAGGATGAGATGGTTGGGTGGCATCACTGACTCAATGGACATGAGTTTGAGCAAACTCCAGGAGATGGTGGATAGGGAAGCCTGGGGTGCTGCAGTCCATGGGGTCTCAACGAGTTGGACACAACTGAGAAACTGAACAACATGGCACTTAGGGAGGATGAATCTGGCAGAAACTCCGTAAGATGAACAGAGAGGGCCCAGGCCAGGGGCCAGTTACATGGTGAACAGAGGGTTTAGCAAAAGAGCATTGGGAGGACTTGGCCTGACACAGTGCAAGTGGGGCACTAGAGAGATGTTAGAGATTCATTCCAGGGGTGAAGCAGCAGAGAACTAAGTTCGAAAAAGGGCTGAACATGAAAACACCAGATGAGAGAAAATAGGGGTCGAACCCAAACCCCAAGCGGTTACTTGGAAGCTGCTCCCAATTTCCTCAGACTTTAAAGGTGTTTTCCAGTTGTGCATGCAAATAGTTTCATTGAAGAGGCAAGCGAGCCCCTGTCAGAGTCTATGATCAGATCAGGAACACTTGAGACTCTTCTAATCTAGAGCAGCATCCCTAGGGAATAAAATATGAGACTGGAGAAAACGTCTAGATATTTGCTATATGACGACCTCTGAGAAGAGAGAATGGAAGACACCATCCCTTTGCAGTTACACCAGGGAAGGGACCCTGGGCATCTCGGATTCTGTTTGTCCAGAGCAGAGGTCACCTGGAGACTGAGAAGTGGGTTGTTGCCAGCCTAACTATACATAAGGAGGCCCCTCTCCTAACACCCACCCAGGTGAATAGCCATCCAAATCTGGCTGCCTTTAGATGGAAATACCAGACCACTTTACCTGCCTCCTGAGAAACCTGTGTGCAGGTCAAGAAGCATCAGTTAAAGCCAGACATAGAACAATGGACTGGTTCCAAATTGGGAAAGGAATACATCAAGGCTGTATATTGTCACCATGCTTATTTAACTTATACGCAGAGTACATCATGTGAAATGCCAGGCTGGATGAAGCTCAAGCTGGAATCAAGATTTCCTGGAGAAATATCAATAATCTCAGATATGCAGATGAAAGCACCCTTATGGCAGGAAACAAAGAGGATATAAAGAGCCTGTTAATGAAGGTGAAAGAGAGAATGAAAAAGTCTGCTTAAAGCTCAACATTCAAAAAACTAAGATCATGGCATCTGGTCCCACCACTTCATGGAAAATCGATGGGGAAACAATAAAAACACTGACAGACTTTATTTTCTTGGGCTCCAAAATCACCGAAGGTGGTGACTGCAGGCATGAAATTAAAAGATGCTTGTTCCTTGGAAGAAAGGCAAAGACAAACCTAGACAGTGTATTGAAAAACAGAGACATTACTTTGCTGTCAAAGGTCCATCTAGTCAAAGCGTTGGTTTTCCCAGCAGTCATGTATGGATGTGAGAGCTGGACCGTAAAGAAGGATGTGAGTGAGTGGGTGAGTGAAGTCGCTCAGTCGTGTCCGACTCTTTGCGACCCCATGGGCTACCAGGCTCCTCCGTCCATGGGATTCTCCAGGCAAGAATACTGGAATGGGTTACCATTTCCTTCTCCAGGGGATCTTCCTGACCCAGGGATCGAACCCGGGTCTCCCACATTGGAGGCAGACGCTTTAACCTCTGAGCCACCAGGGAAGCCCGTAAAGACGGATGAGCACTAAAGAACTGGTGCTTTCAAACTGTGGTGCTGGAGAAGACTCTTGAGAGTCCCTTGGACAGCAAAGAAATCAAATCAGTCAACCCTAAAGGAAATCAATCATTGGAAGGACTGATGCTGAAGCTCCAATACTTTGACCACCTCAAATACCACTTAGCTGAAATGGTGACATTAGCTTAACTAGCCTTGGATAGTAACATCTCCCTGGGTTCTTGTGGGGATTTCCCAGAACAATAACAGGAGTGCTAAAGAGCCTGAGAGGCTTCAGTGCTCAGCAGATGGGCGCCCTGGGCCCCTCACCCCACCCTTCCCAGTGTACCCGCTGCTGCAGCCACTGGTTTCCTGCAAAGTCACCTCTGGTTCCTGAAGCCGTGCCTTCAGTCTTCCTCCTGTCCATTCTCACTCTCCCTCTCCTTCCCTGGAACACTCCTTCCCTGGAACACTCTTCTCTCTGTCCTGTTTCCTGGGAAATGCAGTCTCATTTCCTCCTCCTACGTCTTGCTCTTCTTCATTCTGAATCCACGTGTCTGTCTCTCTGTGCTTCTCACTATTCTGCTCCTCCTTCCTTGGAAGTTACCACTAAGACACAGGAGGAGTCCCAACAGCACTTAGCACAAAAACACATCCCCTTGATTGGCACAGCAGTTCTGAATATCTGACCCTCATGTTAGGAAGAAATGGGCACCTTCAAGGGACCGAAAGTGACTGTTTTTCTAGAGCCCACCCAAAGACAGGAAAACTGTGGTAATTTTACAGAAAACCTTACTGTGGATGAATACAAGACCTTCCTCACAAATTATGCAGACATGGGAAATATCCTAGACCACTAGGTACTGGGTAGGCCTCTGCTCTGAGCCACAGAACTACGTTTGAGTAAAGTTCACATGAGGCCACTGAACCAACCAAAAGGCAATTCCAGGCTCAGTACCTCTTTTGGAGGGCAAGGATGGGAGCCACTCTCAGCCACACACGCTGCTCCTGTTTAGTTCTACAGCTACCAGGTGGCTGGGCTGTGAGCACAGTCAAAACTCCTGAAGTGACCTTTTGCCCAGCAACGTGACCTTACAACATCCTGGTCTTTTATTAGGCAAGCTAAACCAGAAACAGAACTGTCTTTAAATTTTTAATGTTGTGTGGAATTGAAACAAGGTCTGAAATCACAAAGTCCCAGGCTCCTCCACATGCTAAGGCCATGTGTTTCGGGCAGCATTTTAAGTTTCTTGGAGGCATAGACCTTGCCTGCTGACCCTCATATAAGGGACTGTTATCACTGCAAGCTCAGAGCTTAAGATGTTCTGGGGGGAGGGGAAAATTAGGCAGAGATCCTTTGGTTAAAGGCTCCTTAGACCCCTGCTGGGGAGTAAGTGAATTCAGTCCTTTGGAGCCTCAAGCTCAGAAATTGCTTTGCTGGGTTATTTAGCCGCACCTTCACTGGTGATGTTTCCCTGGGTTCTATAATTTCTAGGCAATTCTAGCTAGAAATTGCAAACATTCCTTTTTGCATTATCAACAGATCTCTTCTCTTAAATGGCCTGGTTTGGTGAGTGGGATAGCTGGTAGAGTGTTCTGAGGGACTTCATTTTCTGTTCTATAGTCTCCCTGTCCAACAAGGCTTAACACTGGAGCATTATCAGGTATTATTTCTACTCTTTTATTCAAGACTCTGCTCTGAGGGGCCTTCTCTGACACCTCTAAGTACCCACCTATCTAAACAGTCATTTGTCAACAAATATTTCTTGAGTTTCTGCTAGGTACCAGGGCTGGTGCTGGTCTTTGCGGGGGGTAGGACGGCAGTAACAAGCATAAATAAACTGTGGTTTCTCAAAGCAAGAGGCATACAAGGAACCACATTAAGCTGTGAGAAATAAAGCGATATAAAGAAAGTGCTATGGAAGCCAGAAGCAATAATTAACTTTACTCAAATGGTAGGATAAGGGAAGGATCCCAAAGGCAAATGGGTTTCAGTGGAGACTCAAAGGATAAGGATTCACCAAGGAGAGAAAAGAAAGAGCATTCATGGCAAGAGGAACAGTGTGAACAGAGGTAACATATGATGAAGTACTCGACATATTGGAAATGCTGCGAAGAGTCTGGCTAGAACACTGTCTACATGAATGAGAAAGTGGAGGAGTGAAGCTGGAAACAGGCTGGCTTCGTTTCTGGAGCAGTTAGCAAAGTATTCTTCAGGCCAGTGGTTTTCAAAGTGTGGTCTCCAGACCATCAGCATAAGGTGAAAACTTGTCAGAAATGCACATTCTCAGACCCCACCCCAGACCAACCCTCAGATCTACGGCATCAGAAACTTTGGTAGGGGAGGTGATGAGAGTGAGGGAGGTGATGAGAGCCAGGGAGGAGACACCCGTCAGGGTGGTTAACTCTCCATGCAACTGTGACCCACTAAGGATGGAAAGCCACTGCTACAGGCTGATGGGGGCACTGCAGGTGTCTAAATGGAGCAATGACATGCAACTCTGTTTATAGAGAACATGCTGGCATCAATATGGAGCAGGAGAGAGGCGAGAACTGGAGGTTAGCGGACTGTTCAGCAGATTTTGTAATGATCTGCGTAAGAGATGAAGAAATGAAGTCATCCATCCACCATGTCCATACCTCATCTAAGCAGACAAGTTACAGGAGGAAAAGGAGTCATTCAACTAGGATCACTGGTTTCACAATCAATTTGAGTACCCACGTCACCCTTCAATACCATCAGGCCATCCTATTATACCCTCTACTCCATGTTTGATTCTTTTCACGAATCACAGTCTAGATCTTCATTAGAATGTATCTCCTCCCTTACAGTGAGGTCAGGGGCATTGTCTGTTGTCTTCATCACTGCATTCTCAATGCCAAAAGAATGCGCTATGTGAAAGAATCAAAGAAGTGACGATGGAAAATGAGAGGGGCAGACAGAGTCAAGAAATAAAATTTTAGGAGAGTATGAGAAGGATCCCAGGCTATTCCTGCATTCTCATCTGGAAGACAGTCCTCAAGGGCAATAGGGAACACAGAAGAAAAGCTAGCTGAGACCAGGAAAGGGTCAGTTAAGCAGCGACTCTGGCCACATAGGATGCTGGGACAAGGAGAAAACTAAGTCACGGAGGGAAGTTCCTGTGGTCCCTGGGGAAGGACCAGTCCAGTAAAATTAATTGCAAAGGCATGTGGATTCAGGCCATGTTTACTGCAAGCCTAGTATCAAGTGAAAAAACTAAAAGAAGTGAGGAGTCTGATGTCCTTTATTCCAGAGAAAATAACCCATGGATTGGGGGAGTGCAGAGCCCCAGAAGCAGTGCAGCATTCTTTCCGAGAGATTTTGGGCAAGAGTGTTTTACAGAGCATCAGAAGAGGCCATGTAGAAACGGTGTAAGTGGCAGGAGGCTGGGAGTTTCCTTCTAAGGCTGCTAGGTCCTGTTTCCCAGGGTAAGGTGAGCTAGCTAAAGCCAAGTTGGACGACTGATTGGTGTATGTTAGGTTTCCTTGACAGGCATTTCCTGTAAGTGCAGCCTGGCTTGGATTTGCCTTTGTAAGGTGGACCAGGCTACTAAGATGGCTTGCATTTAGTGGGTCCTGATATAAGAGTTAACTTTATCAGTAACTTCATATGTACAGGCAGACCTGGCCTGGCTACTATGGCTACCAAGTTTCAAATTCCAGCCTTTAATCTATCTACTCACTGATTAACTGACTCATCCAAAATATATGTCCATAGAGGCAATATGGCATGGAGGGTAACAGGGCAAAGTATATAGCCAGACTGAGAAGGTTTGCATCCCAGCTCTACCAATATTAGCAGTGAGACTTGAGGCAAGTTACTTAAGCTTTCTGTGCCTCAGTTTACTTCTATGTAAGAAACTCTAGGGGGGTTATTTTCTCAGAAGGAAGAAGTTTGCAGAATCTGGTGAGAGGGATGTTCGGATACGTTGGATTGAGGTAAGTGGTAAATGTTTGGAAGGGCCACTGCAGGATAAAGAACAGAACTGCTGACCAATCGGGAGAAGCAAGCTGGGGGCTGGGGATGAGAACGATGCAGTGCTCAGCTGTTCAGCCATGTCTGACTCTTTGCAGCTCAGGGGACTGTAGTCACTCCAGGCTCCTCCATCCATGGAATTTTCCAGGCAAGAATACTGGAATGGGTTGCCATTTCCTACTCCAGAGGATCTTCCCGACCCAGGAATTGAACCCATGTTGTTTACATCTCTTGCATTGACAGGAGATTCTTTACAACTAGCGCCACCCAGGAAGCCTGAAATGCGTCGGGCTGGGGCCAGTTAGCGGGGTTATGCTTTCCCCCAGCCCTGTGCTGTTAAGCATCAAAGAACAGGGACAGATAAAGTCAGCACTGGAGTTGATCCAAAGTAGGGAATCACAGAGTGGGTAGAGGAACTAAAATTCCAGAGCACATAGGGGTAAAGAGTGCTGGTGACAGGAAAGCAAGAGCCAGGCAAGGATACGTGTCCTAATGCAGCTTGCCAGTTTCAGTTACTTACATCCTTATTCAGGCTCTCCCACGCCCATCCTATTGCTAGAAAATTACCTTTAAGTTGGCTATTTTTACTTGGTCTCTTTCTAAGAACAACTACAATGAAATGATGGGTTAGATTCTTTTTAATCCTCATTCAGACTCCCCTGGTGGCACAGTAGACAGGAATCTGTCTGCCATGGCAAGGGACATAGGTTCCATCTCTGGTCCAGGAAGATTCCACATGCCATGGAGCAACCAAGCCTGTGCACCACAACTACTGGGCCCATGAGCCTAGAGTCTGTGCTCTGCAACAAGAGAGAAGACCCCGCAATGAGAAGTCCACGCCCAGCAAGCATGAGTAGCCCCGGCTCACCTCAACTAGAGAAAGCCTCCACGCAGCAGCAAAGACCCAGTACAACCAAAAGTAATTTTAAAAATTCTTCAATTAATATGTTTTAAAATTGTTCATTCATATACAACCAAGAATCCTCTCACTCATTCTGTGCTAGGAAAAATCCATCAAGATACTGTTAAGAACTTAGGCTCCAACCTGAGTTTAAGTCTATCTAACAGGAGAAGTGAGATTTATCCACTTACAGTGTGATTTTTTTGGATAATATAAACTCTTTAATCCTCAAGTGTCTAATCTGAAAACTGGAAATGACAATATCTACTTCATAAATCATCGTGAGAATTAAATAAGGTAATTCACTCAAAAGGCTCAACCTCCATAGCAAAAATGTTTACGATGCTAAAGATTAAATAACATGAGACAGAACACCTAATGCTTTCACAGACTAGAATCTTCCCTGTGGCCAGAGGACATTCCCATTGGTTCTCCTCAGAAACATGTCTCTCCTCCCGATGTCTAACAGGACACCATGTCCATTGTGGCTGGAAATTAATCCTTATTTTCTATTCAAAGACTTCCGATTCCTCATGACACTTCTACACAGGGACACAGGAGTGTCATTTTCTTCCAGATTCCATATTTGAATCATTTTCTCATGGGATTCCTGCCAGGTGTCAAGCACTGTGACACGTCTAAGCAGAGTGTTACCTACTGACAGGCCTTGAGGCCACTCACCTGTGGAGCACACTCCCACCTCTTTCTCACGTTTGCCTGTCTTATATTGCTGCTTATTTTAGTCTCTCATCCTGGTGCTGACTTATTCTTGCTGTCCAGCTAGCTAGATGACACATATATCAAACTGTGGGGGTTCAGTACATCTTATTACACAGTCCACCAAAACCATCCTCTCCCTACAACACATGGGCCAAATTCTACTGCAGGAAACTGGCTGCTATCTTCTGACCCCTATTCTCCCTGTCTCTGAGGGGTATGACAATCTTGGATTCCTCTGTTATGTCATTAAACAGCTGTCATGTTGTACCCTGTAGAAGGAGCCATTTATCCCACCAACAGATGAGGAAGGGGAGCTATTTAAATAACGGAGTCCTTGGAGAAAGAGGGAAAATCAGGTTCAGTACACACGTAAGGTACCCTTCTCCTGACCTTTATCCACTTGTCAATGTGTATAAAATGCAAAGAACATTTTATACATCTAACGATTTCTACATTATTAGGGTCAATGCTGTTTTGTTCTTGCTGGTGTTTCAAACACCTGTTTCTCCTATCTGCAATACTCAGTGGGGATTCTGGTATATAGCAAACCTCAAACACTCGAACGAATGAAACTTAAACTCAGCTTTAGTCCATGTAAGGCGTCTACTTCTTTCCTACTGACTAACCTTGCTTTTATGTCTCTAGGAAAAGTCAAACTCATTCAGGAAAAGTTATTTTTATGAGAATATATATAGACTTAGCCTTTTCGTGGACAAAAGGAGTGGGCAGTGACCCGCTTCTAACTCCCTCTGTGCTCCCATTTGAGGGTACTGCAGACCCACAGGTTCTGCCTCCTTCATTATACTAAGTGGCAAGTGTGCAGTAGACGCATCTCCATTTGTTGGGGCGCAGCTGAGACACAGGCCGGGGAAAGTTCTCCAGCACATCTGACCAGGGCCTCAGCCTTTGATGCCGGCCCCACACCCACCTGCGTATTTCACTTCAAGATGGCCATTTTATTAACCAACCAGAATTATGCATAATCTTTATTTTGCATTTCCATGTCTCCAAAAATTAATGTAACGATGCCACTTCTACTGAGAGTACCACACGCTGACTTCACCAGGAATCACCTCCCTCATCGTCTCCAGCTCCCTCTCGCTACACTGTCAGCCCTGAAGGGGAAGACCCCATCTTCACGGAGCTCCCACGGGCGCCAGCACTCCGCTAGGTCTGCTCCACGCTGCCTCCATCAGTCCTCCAAAAGTGCCTGTGAAGCAGGAATTCTCAGCTTCCTACGCGAGCAAGGCCAAGGCCCTGTGGAGGTTACACCTCACCCAGAACAATAAGGCTAGCACGTGGTGGAGCTGGGATCTGGAACCCACGTGGTCCAAAGTTCATGATTTGCAGGCTAGTCAGACAAGAGCTGCCTCTCTGAACTGGGACCACATCTGGGTGTCTGTTCTATTTTTGGTACCCAGTCATGTGCTTTTCATATTAAGCAAGGGGAGGAGGCTCCAGCAACTCTTCTAGACTTCATTATAACTATTTAATATTTTCTAAATATTATCTTTCCTGTTTCTGAAAGGTGAAGAAATACAGATTTCACAATAAATAGTGAAAACACCCCTACCCATTGCGATATTAATTGCTTTACCACGAGGTCTTCAGGGATGACTACATCATAAAGACAGAACTGTGCTCCCCACCATATGGGATGTTAGTCATTTCTGGCTGCTCCTCTACATCCTTGGAAAAAGCCAGTATCAATGTCTCTTGTGCTGTGAGACCTGTGAGAACATGCATCACCAGAGCTAATGAGGGGTACGTTGAAAGGAGGGAAAAAAATCGTCAACCGGTGCCCCAAGAAATTGTCATCACTGAAGCATGATAGAGGAAAGAAACTGGTTAGTCAGGCTTCAGAAGTTATGCTTCTAGTTATTTATCAACTAAAACCCTTATATTTATTCTTTAGACATTTAAGAAGTGGTCATGACTTTTGGATTTACAATTGGAAGAACAGAGGAAATTCTCATTAATCAAACATTTACGTTATAAACTATGCTA
Organism: Nanger dama; assembly: GCA_917880005.1. Classification (NCBI taxonomy): domain Eukaryota; kingdom Metazoa; phylum Chordata; class Mammalia; order Artiodactyla; family Bovidae; genus Nanger; species Nanger dama. The sequence continues at coordinate 17,230,216 of CAKJTW010000025.1, read as the reverse complement.
GGTCCAGCACTACTTTTATTTAGTCCTAGTAGCTGTGAGCATGAGCTTTAGGATCAGACAAGTCTGTGCTTGAATTCCAGCTCTGCTGCGTGACCTCTCATGAGTTATTTCACTCCTCCCTCTGCCTTGATTTCCTCACCTGTAAAATGCAGGTCATCACACACAGCCTGCAGCTCTGTGGTGAGGAATAAGTAATGTTTACAAAGCATTTAGCCGATCCTAGCACCCAGCATGCAGTCCATTAATTCTTTCAACAAATATACATTGGGCAGCTATTTGTCTCAGGTATTGTTTTTGTTTCTGGAAACACAGTTGTATATGAAACAGACAGAAGCCCTGTCTTGTAGTGTTTAATATTCAGAAACATAATTATGACGTTTAACAACCTAGTGAGTTATGGGGCGGATTTATTATTGGCCTCAGTTTACATGTGAGGAAACTGAGGCACAGAAATTCACTTCTCCAAGTTACCTTGGTGGCAGGAATCCATCAGCTCTGCTGTACAGGCAAAATGACAGAGTTGTCTTAATTACTGCATATGCGTGAGGAATGGTCATGGTAATTCACAAATGCAGCCTCCTTTATTCTGTATGCTATCAATGTGGATAGCCTAACACAGCAGAAAAACTCAGGATTTACAGTCAGGGAGTTTAATTTAAATCATGACTGTTACTTACGTGATGTCATATATCCTCTGTGAACACCTTGATCTCTTTGAACCTGTCTGTTCATCAACACCGTGGGGATAACAGCATACTCAGTGCCATGTGAGGGATCAAACAAAGCACAGAGGCTCAGAAACTTTGTCAGTCTTACTATATTATGGAAAGGAATATTAGAATACGACCATTTCAGAGCAGACTGTTTTTGCTTCAGAGGTAACACATACTAAAATTTGTACCACTGCTTTTTAGAGCATATTCTTGATCAATATACTCAGACTTGCCATGGAGAGAATGCAGGCTGTGTCTTGCCCAAGGACACTGAACCAAGGAAGCAGACAGTGACTATAATACAGCCTACTCTGCTCCCCAGCCTGTGCGCCCAAATACAGGACCCCCTTCTCGCAGAGGAACCAGGCACCTTTCTCTAATTTTGCCCCAAGGCAGAGTATGGGTTAGCACTGTCCTTGATTAAACTGTTCTTCTTTAATCATCTTCCACCTATTTTTGTCCAAGTAATTCTTATTTCTTACCCCTCCAGCTTCCATTCCTTCCGGCCTGTGCTCTTCTCTCTCCTCCCTGACTTCTCACCAAGAAGTCCTTCCAATGGCTAGTTTAAAGCCACGTAGCTCCTCCTCCTTCCAGTCACTTTTCTTGCCTTATGTGTTTCCCAAGCAGATTGAAGAACATCCCTCCATTCTGTCTGCCACCCAGTCTGCCAAAGACTGTCACCTCTTGGACTGTCCTTAAAGACTAAAGGAATGAGTGCTGTCAGGAGAGCCAGGCGCTGTCCCCAAGAAACCTAGTAACCATATACAAGTCCTCATCATGCAATTTGATGAAATTATAAAAATTACTAAATAACCACACAACTCATTTTTAAACATAGAAGTACATAAAGCTCTCAAAAGCAAATATAACAGAATGAATGCAACTCATAAAGTTGCATTTAGACACTTACCCCTAATTGACTAAAAATTGAATAGGGAGGAAGGGATTTATGAGTGAAAGATTCAACAGTAACAAGTAAATGTAGAGAAATGGGAATCTTCACTAGAGCAATAAACACAGCTTAATGTCAGAGGAAAAGAGAACACTGTCATGCAAAGCATGTGTTGAATGGTGTCAAATAGGATCAGCAAAAGGGGACCCACAAGTTATTACTGTTCCCAGATTTTAGCACACGCAGTGAGAGAGGTCTCCATTTGCTGAACAGACCTGTGCTTATTCTCTCAACTTTAATGCTGACAGTATAAGCTGTTCCTATAAACATGACACTTCTTCAGGATGCTGTGGATACTTGGCAACCTGCAAGCAGTATCTCAGGTTTTAAAGGGAAGTGGGCTGGTGATAAATGGTGAAAGAGAAGATAATTATTCCCCACAAATTCTGATTCACCTGCCACTAACGGCTGTGAAAGAAACACAGGGAAGCGGAAGAGGAGGAGGAGGTAAGGGTGGGAAAATAACTCTGAAGGAATTTACACCCACTCAGAGGTGAAGGAGAGTAACTGAAGCTGATTAAGAAATAGCAGAGAAACTTTCCTAAGCCCCTGCAACCTCAGTCACAGCCCATCCTACCTCCTTTTGTATTTTATCTGCAGCGTTTCTGCTTGCCTCCCTCTTCCCCACACAGCCATCTGAAACACACCATGACGGTGTTAACGCACAAGCGCCTGCTGGGCACAAAGTGGCGGGGGCTGAAAAATGGGAAGGTGAAAACAACTCCACCAGAATGGAACAGCAAAACAGGGATCTCCCGGGGATGTATGTGTCGGCTTTTATCAAGAAAGGACTCCTGCAGCAGTAGGATCTGCAACCTTTAAGCCAGAGGTGACTCAGAAGAGGAGGAAAACATGCTTCTAATATAATGACCTGCATGATTCAGGAACACAACGACTGAATACAGACTCCAGATCAGCAGCTTTTAGGGGAGTCATAGGCAGAGAAATCCTGGAGGCTCTATATAAATAGATGGTAACATTTCATTGATACTAAAGGGGGTTGGTAAAAGTGAGAAAATGAAACACACTGTAGAGAAAGAAAACCCTGAGTCATTTAGCCTATCAAGGATCAAAATAAGGAGATCCTTAAGAAAAGGGTTTGAAATCATAGTAAATAAATACAGTGGGTAGGTGGGTGGGTGGGGTTTGTAGCGGAAAGCACTTTGCCCTGGCAATCAGATCTGGGTTCTAAGTCAATGCTCCAGCGGGTATTCCTGAGAGGGAACTGATGAAGCCCTCATTCCGACGGCCTGTGAATTAATGCATGCTTCTTTCACTTTAGGAAATATGGACAGAAAAAAAAGAGGGATCACTTAATCTACAAAATTAAAAGCATGACCATGTGAGAACCATCTAGGGAATTTTTCAGTCCTCTTAAGGATCTCTGTCATCTGACCCCACAAAGTGATGCAGCTGCACATTCGCTAGCCAAGGAGTCCAGGATGACAGGGTCTCATACCAGTTAGTAAGTGTGACCTGGTGTTCTTTATACCTCCTTCACCTCATCTATAAAATGAGGGGTACACATTAAACCATAAACTTGACTCTTCAGAAGGCTTGTCACCTGGTACACCACACCCAGTTCTACTTGCTCACAGAAATCCTCTGGGGTTTCTCATTCTTCTGCTTCTCCCCCTCCAACAATGCCATGCCCAGACCTACCACCTGCCCTCTGCTTTTGCTGTTCTCTTGAACTAGAACTTGAATCCATCCATACTCCCTTCCAAACACTTATCACTTACCCTACCATCCATAAATGATTCCCAGCTGCTGATTCCCTGCAGGACAGGATATCTGTCCTGCTTTGCATTTTTCCTTTTCTTACAGACCACAATATATCACTTAGCACTTGACTATGTTATCTGACATTGTCCTCAAATTATCTTCTATGACTTAGGGTTGTCTCTTTAACAATATATCAAATTCCTTAATTCTTCAACTTCTATATTCTTTACAGTACATAAATAGTAAAGATGTAATGGAGATGTAGTCTACAAAGTAGAAACTATGGCTGGATATCAACCTCATTTTCACAGAATAGAGCAAAATTGCATGATTGCTAGAACTCCAAACCTAAACTTGATTTTAGTTATGTTGTTTACACTCTGCAATTTCCTTGACTATTCTTGAATATTAGTAATTCAAATATTTCGAAGGTCTTCCATATGCCAGCTCTATATGTATCATCTCACTTAATTCTCACAGCCACCAAATAAAGTAGTATCACTGACCCAGTTTTATAGATGGAGACAGAGGAAGCACAGCAAGGGTAAGCAATTTGCTCAAACCTACAGGGCAATAATCTTCCCACATGGCACTAGTGGTAAAAGAACCCACCTATCATACAGCAAATTCCCATTGGGTATCTATGGTTGTATGTCTCAGGAAACTCAAACAGGGGCTCTATATCAACCCAGAGGGATGGGATGGGAAGGGAGATGAGAATGAGGTTTAAGCGAGTGGGGATGTGTGTATACTTATGGCTGATTCATGTTGAGGTTTGACAGAAAATAACAAAATTCTATAAAGCAATTATCCTTCAATTTAAAAATAATTTTTGTTTGTTTGTTTTAAAAAGGACCCACCTACCGATGCAGGAGATGTAAGAGATGAAGGTTTGAGCCCTGGGTTGGAAAGATCCCTAGAGAAGGAAATGGCAACCCACTCCAATATTCTTGTCTGGAGAATTCCATGGACAGAGGAGCCTGGCAGGCTACAATCCATAGGGTCGCAAAGAGTCAGATATGACAGCCCACATGCACAGAGCAGTAAGGTAGAGCTGAGACTTGAAATCAGCATGTCTAAATTCTGAATCCGGTTTGTAACCTCCATACAATTCTACTACACAGCTTCAGTGTGAGTTTATAAGGCTGCAGTTTCCTTCACTTCACTAAAGGGATAAACTCAAGATTAGCAGGCATAAAATAGTTTCAAGTATGAAACTTTCTTGTTATTTAAGCTGAAAACATTGAATAACAGTGACTTACTATTTGCTGCTCACTCGATGCCAGGCATGAATAAAAGCATTCACATGACTGTCTGAAGCTAATCATGTAAATATCATGTATAGTAGATACATATATTATTCTCTTTAAAAACTGATAAAATAATTTAAGCTTAAATTAAATAATTAATCCAAAATCAAAAGTTTTTAAATGGTGAAGTTAGAATTCAAATTTAGTCCCTTTTGATAGAAGAGGCCAAATTCAATCTGTAAACTATCCTGTATTCTCATATCTGTTGTGCTCATATAACAATACAAATATTCTTTTATAATGGACATAAAATCAGGGGAAAACAGTTAAATCTGTTCTAACCAGCAGCAAACACTATACTTCTTAAAAGGTAAATGGTATAAAGATAGGTTTCCAATACCATGTATTATATGAGGAAATAGGTACTATGATAAATAAAAGGTACTGGTAGAGAAAATCCATATACATAAAAATAAACACTTTTGCTCTTCCTAAAACTGTTACTCAAGGTTTATCTTACTGTAACACAGTTTCCTAATTAAAGCTTTTCTGATATGAGGGATTTATCTCACAGCAAAACACTAGTTCAGTAACATGGTTTTGTACCATGATTGAATCTATCTGGTGGTCAAACTTATACATGAAATAACAAACACCATAATCCTTGGTTAATCATTCAAGACATGAAAAAGTTCCAGAAGCTGGCAGAGAAAGTGAAAAAAATAAAGCCACCTAAGGAGTAGAATTTGGCAACCCACTCCAGTAGTCTTGCCTGGCAAATCTCATGGACGGAGGAGCCTGGTAGGCTGCCGTCTCTGGGGTCGCACAGAGTCGGACACGACTGAAGCAACCTCGCAGTAGCAGTAGCAAGGAGTAGAATTCCCCACTGCATTTTCCATTCTTTAGGGCCTATGCCTGGCTCACTGCTAGGGATTCTGTGGTACTACTGATTGATCTTAATCTCTTAAGACTTTCAGGAGTTTTTGGTGCACAGTCCCCTCAGTTTCCGAACTATCTCATTTTCAAAACCCTCTTTAAAATGCTACAGGGTCTGATGATGATGTTGCTATTGTTTAATCGTTAATTCGTGTCAGACTCTTAGTGACCCTATGGACTACAGCCCACCAGTCTCCTCTGTCGTTGGGATTTCCCAGGCAAGAATACTAGAGTAGATAGCCATTTTCTTCTCCAGGGGATGTTCCTCACCCAGGGATCAAATCTGCACCTCCTGCATTGGCAGGCAGATTCTTTACCATTGAGCCACCAGAGGAAACCCTATTTGAGATTACGGCTTAAGACAAACAGTCTTAATTAAGCCCTAGTCTGTTCTGATAAACCGGTCTAAAAGGAATAGGGTTATGGAAAGTCAAAATAATTCCAATATACCAAATCCTTTCTAATGAAACTGACTAAACAGTGGCTCAGAAACAGTAACCAACATCGATGCAGCACTTCCTATAAGCCAGGTACTATTTTGAGCACTTGGCTTTAACTCCTTCTGTCAACAACCTTATAAGGTAGGTACTCTCTCCATTTTACATATGGAAAAATCAAGACAAAATGAGGTTAAGTAACTTGTCCCAGATCACACAGCTAGTAAGTTTCAGAGATAAAACTAGAGCCCAGGTAATCTGAGTATAGAGTCTAGAGTTTTAATCTCTTTGGCTAAAAATTTCTTTCAAAGTTCCCCACTACTGTTTCTCTTGGACTTGGTTCCTCATTTGCAAAATTAGATTAAAATATGTACCTTTCTCAAACTTTCAAGACCCTGTGGAGAGCAAGGTGAGAAATAGAAGGTAAGTGATGGCGAACCTTTCACACCCAGGAGCAGATGCTGGTGTCTGAGAAAGGCCACTCCAGAGTAGGTCATGGGGTTCTCGCCAGGAGAAGAGTCCATACCCCGGCTCCTCCGACCTGCTTTCTGCCTCCACCTCCCCAGCTGAGCTTCTGAGGCTGTTCCTTTAAACAGGGGTTTCTTTAAAACTGATGGTGCCACGCAGATACACCTGGGCCATGGAACATGGGCAAGCCTTGGGAATTAGAGGCTTGGCCTGGACGCCTCTCCTCACTGCTCTGAACCAAAATTGCTGCTTGAGTTGTTTTCCTGCACTGAGAAGGTTTTAATATGATAAACTTCTCTCCTTAAAAGAAGTATTAGTGGCAGATTCAAGAGATCTGGTAATTACATTTACACACACACACAGTTATCCAAGAATAAATTTACAAAGGACTTTTAATACGTATTGTTTTAAAAATACCATTAAGGCCAGGTTAAATCATGTGTTTATCATTAGTACACAAACAGTTGGCCTTATTCCAGAATGAGACGGAGAATAGGGACCATTCTTGAAATTATTTCTGATGTTTGTATAAATATTCATTGGCACAACAGATTTGTGATGTGTGAACCGTTTAACTACATTTTGCAAATGAATAAACTGAGGATCACAGAAGTTTAATAAACCTATCCACAGCTTCACATATAAATAGTAAGTGGCTGAGCTCACATTTATAGTCAGGCTGTGTGTAAAGCAAAACCCACACACTTTCAAGTACCTCTCCATGCCTTTCAATTTATCAATTCCCACTCTGCCCCAATTCACATTTTCTGTATTATCCTGTTCTCCATTTTGGAATACACTTACATATATGGTGCTAATTCAGCTTAGCACAAATGATGTAGAATTAAGTGGATATGTGCCCAGAAGTGATTTTGTATTTTTATATATTCAAACATAGTCTGTTCTCTGTTAATTGCTTTATTCTTACTAGTTGGCTAGGAATCAGCAAAAATTAAATCAAGCTGAGAAAGGTCTCAATAAATGTGTGCCAGTCTTATTTTAAAAAGGTTCTTAACAATATATAATAAATAGTGAGTGAGTGAGTGAAGTCACTCAGTCGTGTCCGACTTTTGTGACCCCTTGGACTGTAGCCTACCAAGCTCCTCTGTCCACGGGATTCTCCAGGCAAGAATACTGGAGTGGGTTGCCACTGAGGCTACCATTAATGACCCTGGTAGCTCAGACAGTAAAGAATCTGCCTGCAATGCTGGAGACCTGGGTTCAATCCCTGGGTCAGAATCATCCCCTGGAGAAGGGAATGGCAACCCACTCCAGTATTCTTGCCTGGAGAATCCCATTGACAGAGAAACCTGGAGGGCTATAATCTATGGGGTCGCAAAGAGTCAGACACGACTGAACAACTCACCCTTTCACTTTCACCATTTATGAGGTGTCAGGCCTTTAATCTAACTTAATTTTTATAATGTTCCTCTGAGGTTGATATATGATTAGTTCTATTTTCTAGAAGAAGCAGCAGCTGAGCTCCAAGAACATGAGAAGCTTGCCCAGGGTTATACGGCTGTAAGAAGCACAGTTTTGATCACACAAGCTCTGTCTGATCTAAATGCCCCGATCTGCTTCACGTCTTCTTGTACGCTGGTCTCAAAGAGGAAGCTTCCTGCCATAAAAACACAGAGGCAGTGAGATCTTGAAGGGAAAATGACACATGTAGAATACTTTCAGCAATTTCAGTACTTTTCTTTAGCTTCCTGAGGCATAACTGACAATAAGCCAGGCATATCTAGAATGTAAATTTGATGACTTTTGACAATGTATGTGTCTACTAAGCCATCACCAAAATCTAGATAATGAATATATCTTCACCCCCAAAGTTGCCTCATTGCCTTTATAATCTCCCTGCCCTGTTTTCTCATTCCCAGGCACTCACAATATGATGTTGCTGCTGCTGCTGAGTCGCTTCAGTCGTGTCTGACTGTGTGACCCCATAGATGGCAGCCCACCAGGCTCCCCCATCCCTGGGATTCTGCAGGCAAGAACACTGGAGTGGGTTGCCATTTCCTTCTCTAATGCATTGAAGTAAAAAGTGAAAGTGAAGATGCTCAGTCATGTCCAACACTTAGCGACCACATGGACTGCAGCCCACCAGGCTCCTCCATCCATGGGATTTTCCAGGGAAGAGTACTGGAATGGGTTGCCATTGCCTTCTCCGACTATGTTGTTATTGTACATTAATTTACACTTCCTAGAATTTTATATAAATGGAATTTTATAGAATGTACTCTTTTTTTGGTGAGGCATTTTGCATTCGGTGCACATACATGATTTTCAAATTTATTCATGTTGTATATATCAATAGTTTGTTCCTTTCTATTGCTTAGTAGTATTCCATTGTATGGATATATCACAATTTGCTTTTTCATCCACCTACAGACAGACATATATTTTGGTTGTTTCCAGTTTGGGGCTATTGCAAATAAAGCTGCTATGAGTATTTTCGTATAAATTTTTGTGTGGATCTATGCTTTCATTTCTCTTGAATAAATAAACAGGAATGGAATGATTAGATCAAATGATAGCTGTATGTTTAACTTAAAAAAACAACAAAACTCTCAGACTCTTTTCTACAGTGGTTGCACCACCTTACAGTCTCACCAGCAATGAATTGGAGTTCTAGTTGTTCCACATATTTGACAATGTTTGGTACAGTCAGTCTTCTATATTTTCAACAAAGATTTATAGTATGTTCTGCACTGTGCAAGAGGCAATGAGGAGATTAAAGAATTAGAGGACAAGGGATTCTATCTCATAGAGCTCAAAGTCTATCTAGGGAGACAGTGAAGTGGTTAGAGGATCATTAGTATAATTGCATATCTATCTATATATCTATAAAAGAAGGATTAATATGATAGGATATTGAAATATGATTAAAAGGATTCAAAGGAAAATATAAAATAAGAACATAACATTATTATGTATTTTTGGTCAGGTTTAGCTTCTGGTAACAGGTTTTGTATCACCCTTGAGAGAACCACAGGACTTGTATTGTTAGAAGAAAAGATGGTGTTTTAGAATCCTCTGTTGACTGGCTTCAGTTCAGTTCAGTTCAGTTCAGTAACTCAGTCATGTCTGACTCTTTGTGACCCCATGAATCATAGCATGCCAGGCCTCCCTGTCCATCACCATCTCCCAGAGTTCACTCAGACTCATGTCCATCGAGTCAGTGATGCCATCCAGCCATCTCATCCTCTGTTGTCCCCTTCTCCTCCTGCACCCAATCCCTCCCAGCATCAGAGTCTTTTCCAATGATTCTACTCTTCACATGAGGTGGCCAAAGTACTGGAGTTTCAGCTTCAGCATCTTTCCTTCCAAAGAAATCCCAGGGCTGATCTCCTTTAGAATGGACTGGTTGGATCTCCTGTAGTCCAAGGGACTCTCAAGAGTCTTAACTTAGGTCAATTATTTAACTTCTCTAATCCCCATCATAAGGGATTATCATGGGAATGACCCACATTAAACCACAAGACAAAGTACTATGAAATCATCTCCTTCCAAAGTTCTCATCAGAGAAGTGTGTCAATCCTACAGATTACATGGTCTCAAGCAAAGAAATGAGTAATTACCCACATATTTTGAGAGAGAGCACTAACTTGGGCACATCAACAGAAAAATAAACTCACTCTGTACTAAGTGCCAAAAAATGTCCAGTCACTGCTTTGAAGGGAGTGTGGGTTTTCCATGGAAACTGAATTTGGTGCTCAGTAAGCTGTCTACCACAGACTGACTCAAATAATATAAAGATCTGGCAAGAGTAAATAAGATCATCATTACATCTCAAAGGAAAAATGATTGCTTCACTTTAAAAGCAAGCATTCATTCTTTTAGGAAAGAACTTCGAAGAATTTAAACAAAAAGCTGTAACAGCAGGTTGGGATGAATCATGACTCCAGTGAGGATTTTTATCTTCCTTGGAATTTTCTACAGCTAGATGCTCTGGGTGACTATATCACGTGAGCTGCAAACTTCTTGGTTGTTCCACAACAGAAGTCCCAGGTTTTCCCTGAATGTATCTCCAGACATAGCCCCCAGGTTCTCTAAGAAATTTCCCACCATCCCAAAGTACCTACCATGGACTGTAGCCCACCACGCTCCTCTGTCCATGGAATTCTCCAGGCAAGAATATTGGAGTAGGTAGTCATTCCCTTCTTCAGGGGATCTTCTCAACCCAGGGATCAAACCTGGGTCTCTTGTCTGAGCCACCAGAGAAGACCCAAGAATACTGGAGTGGGGTATCCATTCCCTTCTCCAGGGATCTGTCTGACCCTGGGATCAGAACCCAGGTCTCCCACATTGCAAGCAGATTCTTTACCATTTGATCTACCAGGAAGCCTTTGTTTTCTAGATCCTCACAAATCTCCCTGACCTACTCTTTCTAGGAATTCTGTCTACCTTAGTCTCCACCCACATCCCAGGCCAATATACCCTACATCACCTGATGAGGTTTAATTTTTCCTCTTCTCTCTCCCTAAGAGATTCTCTTGAAATGATCCTCCAACTACCTATTTGCTCTCACTCCACTCACAGCCCACCGTACCCACCCCCCCGCCCCAACAAGCACCAGCCATCACTGGGCATGTTACATTTATGGTTCGGACGTTTGCCCTGACTAGCAGGACCAGACCCAGGCTGTCTGATCTCAAAGCCTGGAGGCCTCACTGTGAAGATTTTCTATTTCTTAGTGTCTTAGAAGCCTTACTGTGGACTGACAGGCAGAACTATTATTGAACCTCGCTAATGTGGGGGAACTTTTGGATTTATAACGTTAGGTCTCAGTTTTAAAGCATGGACCTCTAATTCACAGTTTTAGAAATATACAGGTACATTGATTTGGCTTATAGGGAACTATCTGTAACAAAGTTTTGGAAGGGTTGCAGGAACACTCATTATTTGGCATAAGCCCAGGTGAATCAGCTGTACTGAAACTAAACTCAGGTCTAAAGAGAAGAATGGTATTAGGGAGGCCATTAAACATTGCACTTAAGATAAAGTCATTTATAGTAAATATCACTCTGCAATTCTGAAAACAGAACACTGACCTGACTTCTACAGAGAGAACCTGAAAGCCTGCAGTCTTTGAAGGAATATGGTTTAGGGGCTTATGGAGATGGAAGTAGTGTACAAAAGGCAACAACTCCAATCTAGAATTCACCCTGGATCTTCTGTTTTCAAAAAAGCCTGTTGTTGTTTTTTCCCCATAGGGATATTAACTATCAAAAATATACTTAATAAAGTAGATCTATTACATCTTATAACTCTAGAAATTATTAAATAAGGTTGAAACTAAAATCACTGCAGATGATGACTGCAGCCATGAAATTAAAATATGCTTACTCCTTGGAAGAAAAGTTATGACCAATCTAGACAGCATATTCAAAAGCAGAGATATCACCTTGTCTACTAAGGTCCGTCTAGTCAAGGCTATGGTTTTTCCTGTGGTCATGTATGGATGTGCGAGTTCGACTGTGAAGAAGGCTGAGTGCTGAGGAATTGATGCTTTTGAACTGCGGTGTTGAAGAAGACTCTTGAGAGTCCCTTGGACTGCAAGGAGATCCAACCAGTCCATTCTGAAGGAGATCAGCCCTGGGATTTCTTTGGAAGGAATGATGCTGAAGCTGAAACTCCAGTACTTTGGCCTCCTCATGTGAAGAGTTGACTCATTGGAAAAGACTCTGATGCTGAGAGGGATTGGGGGCAGGAGGAGAAGGGGATGAAAGAGGATGAGATGGCTGGATGGCATCACAGACTCGATGGACGTGAGTCTGAGTGAACTCTGGGAGTTGGTGATGGACAGGGGAGGCCTGGTGTGCTGCGATTCATGGGGTCGCAAAGAGTTGGACACGACCGAGCGACTGAACTGAACTGATTATATCTTATAACTATAGAAATTATTAAATAAGGTTGAAACTAAGGTGAAGAGTAAAAATATAACTTTACAAATGATTCCTAGAATACACATCTTTGAAACCGATTTTGAAACCGATTTTGTTCGGTTGTGTTTTAAACTGAATATCTGCTTTAAAGCTGGAAGGGATTTTTACTTCAACTTTTTTTTTTCCTAATCTATTAAGGAAAAAAATAGATGACTGCAGTTTCTACATCTGTAAAATGAGAATCATCACAAAGTTGTTGTAAGATAAAAAGTTCTTAGAACAGTGCTGGGCACATAGCAAGTGCAATTAAATGTCTGCTAGTAATATTATGAAAAGCAACTGTTGTTGACAATGGCAGTGTTTGCACAACAACAGGAAGATGAACAAATCTTAAAATGTCTGGAAAGGGTATGTATCTTTATGATGTATGACAGTGTTCCTGTGGTGAGATTAGCATTAGGTGACAGATCAGGGAAGACTGCCAGATAAGATTCCCTGTTATGGTTCAGTGTTACCTCTGAAAAATCCCTCTCCGCACATTCAAAGAAAATTGCCAAGAGCTAACCTGGAAAACAAATGAATACAAAGCAAGTTCAATGTCTGTTTTTATATGAAGTAAATAAATACCAAAAGGCTGATTGCTTGGATGGCTCCAGCCTTTCATAGCACTGGCAAACGCTCTAGCCGTGTTCCTGGGGGTGACTCTGGTCTCCTAGTAAAAAGAAGAGATGAACTCAGCTATTATAACAAGGGGAAAAGCTGCTAACTTCTGGAAGAATTCATTGTTTTCACTTGCCCACACTCACAATTCTCAGGGCAAAATCAGCTATAAAATCTTGCGATTCCTTTCATTCGAAGGCAGTCAATCATTTTTCACCTTCCTTGAGCACCACATGCACTGTACTTGCTGACAGGAAATGGGAAAACTGCCTGACTGTGCACGCGTCTGAGGTGCATGCAGAACGAAGCTGAGCTGTGTTTACCCTGCAGCCATTTATAAAGATTACAAACTGCTCCTTGATCATAAATTACTGTTTTAAATGTTGTTACTTGTGACTAAAATGCATGGTATACTCAGAAAGACAGAGCTTTGGCAAGCGTAGCTTTCAATTCTTTATTAAAGGAGGCCTGGTGCATTGAAAAGACACTTTTAGACAGATCTGGCTCCAGAATTGGGCTCTGCTATGATGTGGAATCAGACAAGTGACCTAGACTTTCTGCCTCTCAGTTTCCTTACCTATGGAATGCCTAGCAGTGCTGTTGTGCAGATTAAAAGAAAAGTACTTGGTATAGTATATAGTAACTCAATGAATGCAAATTTATTTTTTGTCTGCCAAAAAGAAGCTAGATCCTATTTCTAAGATGCACTGCACTACTCTACTGGCTAAAGATGCAGGCATCAATAAGAATTTATAAGAAACCCATTCCAGAAGGCCATGATCCTTATGTGTCCTGAAGGCTACAAAAGACTTTATGATCTGAGCATCAGAGAGAACTGGTGTCGACAACTGGCCTTCCACCCTCTGCTTAAAACCCCAGTGATTGGCATCCATCCCCTTGTGAATCAGCTTCATCTGTCTTTGGGAGGTTCAACTGTTAGCAAATGCTTATTTAAATTGAGTCCATATTTGTTTCTCTGTAATGACCATCTACTGATGGATTCTGATTCTGTCATCTAAGTCACCAAGAATAACTTCATTATGTCCAATGCCAAGGATGTAACTTTGGCAATGAGAGGAAAGAACCATTAAATTCTGGGAGTAATAGAGTGAGAAGGACCTCAGAGGGTCATATTCTTTCCCGAGGCACAGAGCTTCCGAAGCCAAGTGAGATGGGTGGCTGAGCTCACAGAGCCTCAAACCTTTTCCTTTGGTGACGACCCCACACTTATATCTATCTAAAGAGGGAAGACTATGACCACAACTATTCTCTATGTTCAGTTTTTAAAAAATGAATGGTCCTGGGATAAACTAAGAGGATGACTGTTGTTGTTCAGTCACCAAGTCAAGTCTGACTCTTTGTGACTGCATGGATTGCAACATGCCAGGGATGGTACTTATCATAAATAGGCACTCACCCACCCATTCATTCAGTAGCACCTATTAAGTTGCTGAGTATGTAAAGAAGGAAACGATGAAGATACCTCACCAGGCAATGACGTTCTAGCCAATAAGGACATTTATGATGCTTCTAAGAGGAATAATATTAAATGATTAAAACACAAAGGCATTGATAAGATATCCTGGCTGATATACTTGGTAAGTAGAACATTCAGACATTCTCTCTTAAATAAGTCACAATGGCTACAGTCAATAATTCTAACCATCAAAGGCAAGAAAAGGAATTCACAACAATTGATCCCATTGGCTGTCAGGCGGTTAAAAGACAAAAAAAAAAAAAAAAAAAGAGGAATTTTGAGAGAGTATATCTCACTCCCTCTCTTTCAGACTTTTGGATAATTATTTTTATCCTTGTGTGTGTAAAGACAGCTTTTCTCCTGGGAAACTATAGTAAGAAGAGACAGGAAAACAACTTGAGGTGTGAAGACGTGTGAGTCACCAGAAAAATCCCAGAGCTCTCTCTAGCCAGTAAGCAGAAACTCAGTAAAGAAGGGAGGAACATCTTCTAAATGCCTCTAGTTACAGCAGGAAACTGTTGGGTAGATGAGGTAGATGCCCCTAAGGAGGCTGCTGAGATGCCAAGGAAAACCTGTATTTTTCCTTTAGTGTAGGACTAGCCTCCTCAGCCTGCCAAAGAACAAACATATGAGCAGAAATGAGTGGTGGAGGTGGGAGGGATGTGGCAGAGAATATGGGGCGGGGGGAGGATTTTTCCAGAGCCACTGCATTCTCCAGGCAAGTAAAGAGCCCATGGCGCTTCCCTGGTGGCTCAGATGGTAAAGAATCTGTCTGCTATGCAGAAGACCCAGGTTCGATCCCTGGATCAGAAAGATTCCCCTGGAGAAGGGAATGGCTACCCACTCCAGCATTCTTAGGAGAATTCCATGGACAGAGGAGCCTGGTGGATTACAACCCATGGGGTCGCAAAGAGTTGGCCACCTGATGGGAAGAGCCAGCTCATTGGAAAAGCCCCCAATGCTGGGAAAGATTGAGGGCAGGTGGAGAAGGGGGTGACAGAGGATGAGATGGTTGGATGACATTGCTGACTCAACAGACAAGAATTTGAGCAAACTCCGGGAGATAGAGAAGGAGAGGGAAGTGGTGCACTGCAGTCCATGGGGTCACAAAGAGTAGGACACGGCTTAGTAACTGAACAACAAGAGACAACAAAAGAGCCTAGAGGCCACGTAAGGTTCCCCTTGAGGCCCTCTGGAAAGTGAGTCTCATCAGCTCACCCATGACCTTGGCGGTCTGCATGGCATAAAGGCACTGTGAGGCAGTGCCAGCTGTGCCCTTCTCCAAGTGCTCAGCTAAAGTTTTTAAGTTTCAACTGTAGTCCCCAACCTAGCTCACAGTTCTCAAGGGGCAGCTCCTCACTTTCTCTACAACCCAAACTTGCTCCCAAGGTGCAACCTCTTGGTTGCTCAAGAGCACTTCCCTGTCAGCCCTGCATTCTCAGTTCCTCTGTCCAGACACACCTTCTGGTGGTTCAGTGGCCTCCAGAGGGAAGTTCCCTTGAGTAGCTGGACCTGCCTGTTGCCCTCTGCTGCCCTCCACTGGCCACACTTGATGCCCAGGGTTGGCAGTGCTGTGTGAAGTGGTTTTACTCCAGGCATCTCCCAGGAGAACAGGTGAGCTTCCATATGGCCAAAGCAGCACACCCCCAATGATGCTATAACATCAGGGCAAGAAGCACCCTGAAGGCCCTGCCTAAGGCCATCCTTCAAGAAGAGGTATCAGCCTTTCACCTATCAGACACATATTGAGGGTTATGTGCCAAGCATATGGTAAGACAAGGAATACGGGTGAAAAAGAGAAAAAGGACTCTCAGGAGCCTTCCAGTGCTGCAGGCCCAGGTACAGCTGGCCCACTCCCAGGGCCCAGTTCTAGTGCAGGAGGGTGATGACTTAGTACCTGAGCCCCAAGCCCAAGCCTTCAGGAGTCTCTGGGAACCAACTTCTCACGGGACATCATCCAAATCAGTGCCTCATCTTTGTGTCCTTCTCTCTTTCATTCTGAAGGGGTCAAAGGGACTAAAACCCCTTGGCATGCCTTGAAGAGGCTTCATAATCTCTCCTCTTCCTACCCTAGAGCCTCTCTCATGGCTTACTAATATGTGCTGCTCCAGATGAATTCACATCTTTATCTCAAACCACATGGAGCCAGAATCCAGAGGCAGTGCCAGTTTGCAATTCATGGGACAAGTCCTAGATCTTCTGTGCTTCACTCCTCAATTTCCTGCCATCTCTTGTTCTGTTCCCCTTTCTCTTTTAGATCCTATTTCCAAGAAAGCAAATTTGGTCTCTAAGATGTGATTCCAAACATACTCGCTCCAGCCCCACTGAGCCCAGGTTCCCCAGAACCCCAGCGAGCAGTGCCTGTGTCCCATCGGTGAGGTAGCATTTAAGACTCTTGGCCATTATTTCTCAGGGCAGGTCATGCTTGCTCTTATTGGCTTCTTGCACATCCATGTCATAGGATGTTAGTTATGAATCTGATCTTATGATACACTAAGACACTGTGTCTTAGGTCACTTCTCTGGACTCAGCTTCTACCTTCTCCTCTAAACATTTGATCTTGTGTGTGTGTGTGTGTGTGTGTGTGTGTGTGTGTGTGTGTGTGTGCTGGTCCATTGACTGGCCTCTTGGCTTGTTCCTTTATATTTTCCCCTGGAAACTACTGCTGATATAAAACTTACCTCTGTTGATGACATCTGACACAGGCAACCTTGAGTAGGAAATCCCCTGGGGGATATATGTATCCCGGGACCCCACTTATTTAAGAAGAGGGAATCAGATATAACTAAGGTAATGATGAGAATACTGGCAGAATTAACTGATGCCTACTGAGTGTTTATGTGTGTTGGGCACCATGCTAGGTAAGGCATTGACCTTCACAACTAAATTTTGAAGGAGATATTCTTATTATTTCCACTTAAAGAAAAGGAAACGGAGACTTTGGAGATTAAACAGTCTGCCTAAGGTTTTGACACATCTAATTTTAGAGCCTGTACTCATAACCCACAGGCTTCCTCCCCCGGTTGCCTGCCTTACGGATGCTCAGTGCTCCGTAGCTATTTATTAGATTGTCTGTGCTTAGTTACTCAGTTGTGTCCAACTTTTTTGTGACCCCATGGATGGTAGCCCACCAGGCTCCTCTGTCCCTGGGGATTCTCCAGGCAAGAATACTGGAGTGGGTTGCCATGCCCGCCTCCAGGGGATCTTCCCAACCCAGGGACTGAACCCAGGTCTCCCACATTGCAGGCAGATTCTTTACCATCTGAGTCACCAGAGAAGCCCCATTAGACTGTCTAGGTGATACTCACATTGAGAATTGTGGTCATTCCTAGAGAATTTTCAAAGCTTTGTGCTTCTAGAGAAGCTTTCTTTTCATTGTTTGGAAAACTGGAAAGATGTGTAAATTTCAGGAGTCACTGCTAAGCAGTGAAAATAATGTGAAACTTTGCAAAAAGTGATCATCCTTAATGGAAGGACTTACTATTACTGTTGCTATTATTGTCTCTCCCAGCAAAATCAGAGGGAATTCTGAAAGAATTAAGAAAGCAAGAAATCCCTCTCATTAAGATGGGACACAGCTAAATGTACATTCAAGTTATGTGATAAAAGCACAATACACATATGCCATATGGAATATATGCATCTCACCAATATATATCTAACCATCAGGTTTTATGTAATGGTTGTTTAAAAGGCTATTATGCAATATGGTTTTTTATATCTCTCACATCTATGATGTTTTTAAACTCTGTTCTTTGCCCTCTCTTATATTTCCCAAAGGGAGGGGAAAGACACATCTTTCCATCTCAACTGGCAATTTGTTTTTTTAAAAGTGAACTTCTGAAAGTATGATGACACCATGACTGTTTTGTTCATCATAATGGCCCCTAAGTGTTTGGCCCATGGTGGGCACTTGATAAATAATTGCATAATGGAAATCAGTCATCATTCCCACAACTATCACAGAGCTGCCCTCGTAGGCTAAACTTATGCAGGTTGCTGATCGTCTGTGTGAATCAGCCTTGGAGCACAGTTACACCTAAATGTTTATGCCACCTCTCTTCCCATATGTTCCTGAAGCTTCATTCAGTTCAGTTCAGTCGCTCCGTCATGTCTGACTCTCTGTGACACCATGGACTGCAGCACGGCTTCCCTATCACCAGCTCCCAGCGTTTACTCAAACTCACGTCCATTGCGTCGGTGATACCATCTAACCATCTCATCCTCCGTCGTTCCCTTCTCCTCCTGCCTTCAATCTTTCCCAGCATCAGGGTCTTTTCAAATGAAGTTCCATTAGGAACGAAGAAAATGACCTTCTAGGAGCGAGCTGGGCATTCTGTCTCACTGGGGCTCTGCTATGAGAATGGAATGAGTTCTTCTACATGAATGCCCTCCTATCCTGCAGGGATGGGACAGAACATAACGAGGCAGCAAAATTAAACACAGGCTGGCCCCCGAGTGCAAGTCTGAAATTACCTGAAGAGTCATCTCCAGCAGCTGCAAGACTCAACCCATTCTAGGAAACATAATGAGCTACAAGAGGGAAAAAATAAAGAGGCCGCCTCATCCTCACCTCTCAGAAGGCTGACTTAATTAATAAGTGGTCCTTAGCTCTCCCTACAGAGAAAAATGGTTAGCAATATTCACCTTACTCTGCTTTTCAATGCATGCAGGAAGAACAGCAACCCCTCAGTGATCTTTCAGGTCCTCATTACATCAGAATCAGTCTGGGTTAAGCATTTTGTGCCAGAGGGAGGGGCTTCCCTGGTGGCTCAGATGATAAGGAATCTGCCTGCAATGTGGGAGACATGGGTTCAGTCTCTGGGCCAGGAGGATCCCGCTGGAGAAGGGAATGGCTACCCACTCTAGTATTCATGCCTGGAGAACTCCATGGACAGAGGAGCTTACCGGGTTACAGTCCGTGGAGTTGCAAAGAGTCAGACACAACTGAGCGACTATCACACTCAAACACATACACACACATATCAGAAAGAGAAACATGCACCATTGTTAAGAGCATCTATTATGAAACCACATGAAGTTCAAATCCCTGTTCCTTTGCTGCTTGCCTCCACATGGACCTTTCTTCACCTGTTCTGTGTCCCTAGGGGATGATGTAGATCACATCACTGGCTCCCTTCCTACCTGCTTTCCAGCATGGAGCACCAGCAGGAAAATGGGGAGAAAGGAGAGTGTGATCTGCTTTCCCTACTCCTGCATTCCTCTCCGCAGGGTCACCTTGGGCTGGTTGCATCCCTCACCCATGTCTCAGTCTTTTGTAGGTGACATTTTCCACACAGCTGTGTCTATTTCCTTCCTTTTCAGGTTTAAGGGCTCCTTAAGTCAGGCAAATCCAAGTGTACTGTCTCTCCCTTGCTGGGATCCTGGCTGCTATACCCTTTGCTAGTGGATAGTTTGGACAACTTACTTGACCTCTCCGGGTCACAGGCAGCATTTATGTTGGGGAGGATGGTAGGACCTGGTTCACACAAGTGACAGGTAGAGGGCTCAAGACGATAGTGGCACAGGGTAACTGGGGAAGGGTTACAGTCCTATAAATGAGAAGGTCAGGAAACACCTCTCTGAAGAAGGTTGCATAGCAGCTGAGACATGAAGGGGAAGTAGGAGTCAGCCACCTTGGAGAACAGTGGAGGTGAAGTATGGGGAAAAACAGGATTCCAGGCAGAGGAAACAGCATGTGGAGAGGACCTGAGGAGGAAAAAAGCTTGAGTTGTTGGAATAACCATAGGCAGGTGAATTTGCTGGAGCATAGCAAGCAACAGGCAAGTGGAGAGAACGATGGGGCTGAAGGGGACAGTAAGAGCGGATTTTAAAGGACTTCCGCCTGGTAAGACTTTGATTTTTTTCTAATGGGCAAAGCCATTGCCCATGGGAAGACTCTCAACCCTCAGTTTTGATGCTGCTGTTTGTCTTGCTGATTTGCCATAAGGACCAACTTTAGGCTCCCGTCTATTTTCAGGACACGTCCATCACTCCTTGATGTCCTGTGGGGCCACTCAAACTGCCCCAGCTATCGTGCCACTTTACCACCCTCCCTCCTTCTCCAGCTGTGTCTCCTCGCATCTTCTGTGGAGAGGTCCTGCCTGCAGGCTTCAGCTCTTCTTCTCCCTACAGCCTCTGCAACTCACTGTTCTGTGCCTGCCTTCACTTACTGCTGGACAGACACTGCTCCACAATCCTGCCATAGGTCCAAAGAGGCATAGAGGCTCAAATTTCTGCAGAAATATGCAATTGCTTTAAGTTTATTATGAAAAAAATTGCATTTGTCTATCAACAGTGCAGAGACTTGCTTGATTTTTTTTTTTTTTGGCATATAAAAAGCCTCAGTGTCAGCCTAAGAGTATGCTTTTTGTTGTTCTTTCTTACCACCACATTTCCCCTAATCATTCTGAATACTGGCATATTTAAGAAGCTGTAAAAAAATTCCCATTAAGAGTGCAGGACGCATGGGGCTGGTGCACGGGATGATTCAGGGAGAGGATGTGGGGTGGGAGGTGGGAGGAGGCTTTGGCATTGGGAGATCATGGACACCTGTGGCTGATTCATGTCAATGTATGGCAAAACAAATACAGTATTGTAATTTAAAAAATAAATAAATTAAAAAAAAAATAAAAATAAAATCTCCCTCCCAAAAAAGAATGCAAATTGAGAGTCCGTGGGTACATCTGATCTCTGATTTGTAAAGATCTTGGGATGATACACTTTTAGTTCATTTTAGAATTAAATGAATGATCTACTTCCTGCACGAAAATGAAAAACGTAACCATCTTATATCCCTTAAATATATCACTTTCTTGTTGCTTCTCTAAAGAACATACATCACTTATAGCATATGAAGGCAGAAATATACAACAATACTGACCTGGTTTCTTTACATTTTGTTTGGCTTGGTTTTAGCATAGTTTTGATTTGAGTAAATCAGAACCAATACTGAGGGTTCTCACTGGAGGCTACTGCAACATCCTCCAAGGTAAGAATCATTAGAATATTTAATGATGCAGCAAAAGAATAAAATTCTTCTCATCACTTCCTGTCCCACTTCAATTATCATTCTAGCACCTCCTAACTTGACTGTCTAAAAGAACAAAGCAATCAAGATGGAGGTTCTAGACAAATACAATTGCCCCCTCCCACCCTCAAACAGGTATATCTCTAAGGATTTGTCAGTTCTCCAAAGAAGGAAAAACTGGAGGAAAAGATCTATCTTTCAAGCCCCCAGACCATGTTCACTGTAAATAGGCAAATATGGGAGGCAGATGTCTGAATGGTGAGGTCAGTTTCCTGCTGAGTTTCTTTCAGCATAAACCATAAACAAACAAACAAGCAAGTGCCAGCACTGGCGTTTGACAGTGTGAGGGTGGAGTTTTCACCTGCTCAGATGTTTCTATGGATAGACAGCTGCCAGCATCATTTCCTTTCTCAGTGTGGCGGGAAGAAAATGTGCTCTCAGCGTCCTTCACTTCCCTGTTTCCCTAGTGTGACATGCCATATGGAAACCGTCAGGCTCAGCGTTGCACTGCTTGGGGTGACCAAGTAATGATTCAGGGCTCCCGTGTGCCAGGGCAGACAATGATTACATGCAGGAAAAGACAGCTTCTGTACTGAAGCACTGAAATTACTGCTAACAACACTGTTTGTATGTGAAGCTGTTCATCCGAGATATTTTTAGATGAGAATAGTAGCCAAACTCCCAAGTTCCAAAATTACATTCTATGGAAATGGAACCCAATATTAAATGAATAAGGATTGCATAAGTGGCCAATCTTAGCTAAATATTATTTAGAAAATTGGGCTTGTATTTCCCCTATACCCACTTCCAAATTCTATGTGGAACACCTGTTGCTTGTATATGTAAATATAAATAAAGCTATATATGCACATGCTTCATAATATGGAAATAACAGTATCTGAAAAGTTGTCCTTACCACCGTGAATGCCTTTGTGGGATGAAATCAGTGTTAGGCTAACGTGCAGGTAGAGTGTTCAAACAGGACTGTAAAACTACATTGTCTTTGAGTATGATTATCAATTTATTAAGTAGAAACTAATGGTAAGTGGAGAATATTGGATTTCAGCTGATATGACACTTGAAGCCCACACCTCATATTTCTGTGCAAAAACTGTAGCTCACAAGGCAAATATCATTCTCAGAGAGAAATGACAGGATGGCCACCAGAGATTCTGAATTGCAATAGAAATGATCTCCTTATCACAGAATATAGAGAGACAGAGTGTGTATATGGGGGGCAGAGAAATGCCAAATTATTTCCTGAGCTTAAATTTGTTTAAATAAGGCACCTTATAAAGTTGGAAGGGAGAAGTTAAAGTAAAGCTGTATGTATTTTAAAACATTGTTTGAGAGCATACATTCTTTTCATTTCTCCTACTCTAAAGACTTTCTAATATTTGAGTGCCCTTCTACATTATCTTCATTAGTTTTGGGTTGGGTTGGCAGACACTTTTAAATGACATGGTTCAGTCCAGCCTAGAAGAGGACAGCTCACGCATTCAGCACTGCTCTGTGGTCAGGGAAAATCAGAAAGTCATGATGTACTGTTTTTATAACTGTGCAATTAAGGTTCTACCACCTAGTACCTGAATTTTCATAAAGTCAATAACAGTGCTTCACAGTTTTTCTATCTTAACAAAATAAATAAAATCCATCCCTTGGACTGCAAGGAGATCAAATCCAGTCAATCCGAAAGGAAATCAACTTTAAATATTCATTGGAAGGACTGATGCTGAAGCTGAAGCTCCAATACTTTGGCCACTTGATGTGAAGAACCAACTCACTGGAAAAGACCCCGATGCTGGAAAAGATTGAGGGCAGGAGGAGAAGGGGGGTGACAGAGGATGATATGGTAGGATGGTACCACCAAAACAATGGACCTGAGTTTGAGCAAACTGCAAGAGATAGTGATGGACAGGGAAGCCTGAAATGCTTCAGTCCATGGGGAAGCAAAGAGTCAGACACAACTTAGCAACTGAACAACCATAACATAAAATGCCAGAGTAGCATCAACAGATTGTTGACAAACCATGTCAAATCACATAGATCATTTAACATAGTTCAGGTACACAAATGCAGGTACAATAGAAAAATACTTTCCCCCAAATATCTCACTACATAAGCTCCAACATATTTTTATTAAAGGAACTGACTGCTGAATAGACAGGTTTATGAATGCATCAGTTATATGGGGAATTCCATGGCATATAAGCCAAGCAGTATATAACATTACTAAACTAAGAAAATGGAGTCAGGTTATGAAAATATGGAAACAGGTGATCTGATGGTGCTGAGATTAATTTACTCTTAGCAGCAATATCTAAATATCTTAGCTTTTATTTTTACTTTTTAAAAACATAACCTGGGTTGTATGGATGTTTAGAGCACTTGGGAAATACAGATATTTTTTTAAAGGAAAATAAAAATCATTTATTAGTCTACCACTAATCATGTCTGGAAGGAATGATGCTAAAGCTGAAACTCCAGTACTTTGGCCACCTCATGAGAAGAGCTGACTCACTGGAAAAGACTCTGATGCTGGGAGGGATTGGGGGCAGGAGGAGGAAGGGGACGACAGAGGATGAGATGGCTGGATAGCATCACGGACTCGATGGATGTGAGTCTGAGTGTACTCCAGGAGTTGGTGAGGGACAGGGAGGCCTGGCTTGCTGCGACTCATGGGGTCGCAAAGAGTCAGACACGACTGAGCAACTGAACTGAACTGAACTGAATCATGTTTGGATATATCTCATCCCAGATATCTGAGTTATAGTGCATATACTTTAAGGGGTACCATCTAACAAACAGCATAAATATTCTCTCAAAATATCATTTTTAATAATATTATAAATTATGTAACCTAATTCCATGATTGGTCACTTACATTGCTTCTAATACTTTATTTAGTAACAATGCCAAAAGACCATCTTAGGACCAGGGCTGTTAATAATACATAACCAATTCTATAAGATTAATTCCGTAAAGTTGTATTCTTGGATCTAAAAAGATAAAAATTTAAAGGCTTTTTATCAAAATGTTTTTAATTATAGGAACATATGAACATGATCTATCAAAAAGCAAAAAGCTCTTTTACCTTCTTCCCTGACCCCAACCTACAAATTATCCTTCAGATGTAACCAGTGTAGACAATTTCTTATTTATTCTTCCAGAATATTTATATTCATACACAGGAATACATGCAATTTACTCATACACCCTGCCTCTGATGGCTCAGATGGTAAAGAATCTGCCTGCAATGTGGGAGACTCAGGTTCAACCCCTGGGTTGGGAAGATCCCCTAGAGAAGGGAATGGTAAACCACTCCAGTATTCTCGCCTGGAGAATCCCATGGATAGAGGAGCCAGGGGGCTACAGTCCATGGAGTCGCCAAGAGTCGAACACAACTGAGCAAATAACACTATGCCTTTACACAAATGGAAGCCTGTCACATCTTAGCAACATATCTTGGAGATCAGTGCCTATATCTCTTCTTCGATCCTTTGAATGATTTCATCAGATTTGATTGCCTGGATATAATAGAACTTACTAAAAAATAGTCCCCATTGATGCATATTTCCATCACTTGATTTTTACTGTTACAAACAATGATACCACATCCTTGTACATGTATTTTGCAAACTTGCACAGATGTTTCAGTACAGAGGGAATCTGTTCAGTAAATGGATACACACATATGCCTTTTAATTTTGCTAGACATCATCATATTGCCTTTCTAAATGGCTATTTTTATTTACAATTTCTTAGCAACACTATTATGCAAACTTTTAATCCTTGCTGAGCTGAAAGCTAAGACACTGCATTATTTTTACTGTATTTTCCTTTGTATTTCTTTAATTATGAGTGGAGATTAACCACTTATTCAATTTGAACCTTAAATTCTAAATTCCAGTCTATATCTAAAATCCATCATATGGATTCTGAAGACTAGGAAAAGCTTTCTCTTGCTGTTCCTCAACTGATTTGCTAGCTAAGAAACTGTTTTGTTATTTATGGCCTTCCCTTCACATTCATAGTCTCCTGCTTTCATACATGATAATTTAAAGCAGCAGCAAAAGCTGTTGTGTCTTAGCACTGTTAACAATGGCCAAACTCTTCACATGTTTGGGATGCTTTGCAGGGAGAATCACTGAACAGTTTTCCCACCTGTCCTACCCCAAAGCAGAGATGTTCAGCAGCACATAATGACCACTGGCACGTGCTAGATTTCAAAATAGCTTTGAAAGTGCTGTCACAAGCCAACCACTCAGTTACAGGTATTATACATGGCTGGTTAATTATGATTAAAACTCATTAAAATATAGGGTAGTACTCAAATTGGCAAACCACACCAAAAAAAAAGAATTACGCAGAATTGTTCACAGTGATTTTTCCTGGGTACTAGGATTGACTATTACTAAATTACTCTTAATATTTCTGTGGAAATGGTAAAAATCAACACCAAGTGCTCTGTGCTTGAATCTCCTACATATACCCTTTGAAGAACATACTAGAAGAATTACTAGAAATTCATAATATCCATTGACTCAGTGAGTATATTTGAATACTTCCTGTGAAGCTATGATCATGCTCCAGGCAGAAGTATATATGGCAGCACCACAGATAATACCTACATAAGAAATGATTAGCAAAGTCAATAGAGAGAAGAGAACAAAATGCTGATTTAAATGCAACAACTACACTCTTGAGGAAGTCAAGGTTTCCATTTCTTTACTGCAAAATGATGACCTTAAGTTAAAATAGATGAAAGTTTCTAAACTTAATTTTTGGTCTCAGGACCCCATTACACTCTTAAAAATTATCAAGGACCAAAAGAGCTTTTATTTTGTGAGTTATCTCATTATGCTAGTAATTAAAACTGAGAAATTTAAAAACTATTTATTAGTTCAGGGGTAACATTACAAAAACCAATGCAGGTTAACATTAAAACACATTACTGAAAAATAATGAGATTTTCCAAACCAGAAAACAATTGTAAAAGCAACTCTCCTGCATTTCTGCACATCTTTTTTCTGTCTGGTAAGTGGAAGACAGCTGGATCCTCTCTTCTTTGTCTACATTCCATCTGTTGTGATAACATATGCCATGTAGCCTCTGGGAAACTCACTGAACACTAGTGAGAGTAAAGACACAGGTAACATCTTAGTGTTATTACAAAAAGATCTTTACCTTGCAAAGGTCTTACGGATCCATGAATGAGAAGATTTTTTAAGGTTTCGTACAGTTCTGACACGTTATGACTGTATGATTCTCCTTATTTTAAAAATGCCAGAATGAAAAACACAGAAAAAAACTACAGCAAGCTAAGGTCTAACAGGAAAATCACAGCAAAGACAGGAAATTTTTATCTAAGCTTTGGTCTTCTGGAATTTGCTCTTTCTCAAAATTCATCTGACCTTTCAGAAAAGGAAAGTCATCCGTACATTACAAATCTCCAACTTAATGACCAATTAAGATTTTATTTTATTCTATATGTCTGTGTGGGTGGGGTAAGGTGCATAAAAGGTACAAAAAATGTTAATTAACCCTAAAACTGAACCAGAGGCAGGAACTGTGTGTGTGTGCACAAAAGCATATGAATATTCAGACTTTATGTACAGGGTATGCCTTCATTATTTCATAAACAGATGATATCTTTCTGAGTAGAAAATAATCCCAGTGATCAGTCATTTCCTCTACAGATGGAATTTCTGTAATAAAAGAATTCTGGTGCCCAGTGGGGTTTTTAGACTTATATTACACTAAATATCTCAGGCTTAGGTTGAAATGAATACATTAAATACATTAAATACATTTTTAATTATCACCTATGTGAAAAGTGATAGTAAAGCCTTATAAAGCTGACTCAGTTACCCAAACGCAGGCATTAAGAAGCACATTCATTTAAAGTATCTGTGAGTTAAACAGTTTGCTTCCTGTTGAATAAATGCACTAATCCTTATAAAACGAGTAGATTCTGGCAAATACGCCATACAAAGCTTTTCGAGACAGCATGGCAGAAGAGGTGAGCAGGAAGTGTGCTCACATCATTTCCCCACTGAGACTGTATTTGAAATAAAATTTAAAGCTTCAAAAAGCCATTTTAAAAACTCAGGGTTTTAAGGATACATTCTGGTTTCTCAAACTCAAATAGTGCCTTGCAAAATAAACAACTTTTTCATATAGAGTTCATTGCCAGTCTCCACTCCTTATTAGGAAATGTTGAGTACTTAATTTATGAAATTCATGTATGTGATTCAATTTACTCATAAGTAAAATGAGGATAAAATGAATAGTACCCATCAATCTCAACAGGATTATTTGGGGGTCAAATAAAACAATGCATATAAAAAGCTTTTAGCAGAGTTCCTAGTCCAAACTAAGTTCTCAATAAATGAGAGCTTCAGTGAGATTGAATCTTCCTCTTTTTAAAATGCCACTTGGAAATATAGACCCACAGATACATGGAAATCTGAGCCTGCACTGCAAATGCCGTAAAGAATGGCCTTTCCAAAAACAGGCATTAGGACAACTAGTTATTCATCAGTTCAGTTCAGTCGCTCAGTCGTGTCCAACTCTTTGCAACCCCATGAATCGCAGCACGCCAGGCCTCCCCGTTCATTACCATTTCTCGGAGTTCACTCAGACTCACATCCATCGAGTCTGTGATGCCATCCAGCCATCTCATCCTCAGTTGTCCTGTTCTCCTCCTGCCCCCAATCCCTCCCAGCATCAGGGTCTTTTCCAATGAGTCAACTCTTCACATGAGGTGGCCAAAGTACTGGAGTTTCAGCTTTACCATCATTCCTTCCAAAGAAATCCCAGGGCTGATCTCCTTCAGAATGGACTGGTTGGATCTCCTTGCAGTCCAAGGGACTCTCAAGAGTCTTCTCCAACACCACAGTTCAAAAGCATCAATTCTTCGGCGCTCAGCCTTCTTCACAGTCCAACTCTCACATCCATACATGACCACTGGAAAACCCATAGCCTTGACTAGACGGACCTTAGTTGGCAAAGTGATGTCTCTGCTTTTGAATATACTATCTAGGTTGGTCATAACTTTTCTTCCAAGGAGTAAGCATCTTCTAATTTCATGGCTGCTGTCACCATCTGCAGTGATTCTGGAGCCCCCAAAATAAAGTCTGACACTGTTTCCACTGTTTCCCCATCTATTTGCTATGAAGTGATGGGACCAGATGCCATGATCTTCATTTTCTGAATGTTGAGCTTTAAGCCAACTTTTTCACTCTCCTCTTTCACTTTCATCAAGAGGCTTTTCAGCTCCTCTTCACTTTCTGCCATAAGGGTGGTGTCATCTGCATATCTGAGGTTATTGATATTTCTCCCGGCAATCTTGATTCCAGCTTGTGCTACTTCCAGCCCAGCGTTTCTCATGATGCACTCTGCATAGAAGTTAAATAAGCAGGGTGACAATATACAGCCTTGATGTACTCCTTTTCCTATTTGGGACCAGTCTGTTGTTCCATGTCCTTATTCATGGGAAAGTTAAATTAAATTTTTCCCATCTCATATCATCTACCAAAATTAATTCCAAATGAATTAAAGACAAATGCAAAAGGCAACATTCTACATATCTTAGAGGACATTACAGGAGAATATTTTAGGAGCCAAAGCAGTAAATGTTTTCTTAAATGTGACACAAATGGTTAGCCATTAGAAGAGTTAAATTTGACTACAGGAGGAAAAAAAAAGCTTTCTACAACATAAAAAAATTTTTTAAATGCACTGAAACTCAAACCACAAGTTGAGAGAAAATAGTTGCCAGAAACTAGTAACAATTCATTAGTGTCCAAAAAATATAAAGAGCACCAACAAATCAATAAGAAAAAGATAATCAAGTTAAAAAAATAGGCATAACATATAATGAGGCACTTCAGAGTAGGGAATCCAAATCATGGATAAAGGTTATTAAATAAAAATTACCCTCTTTTGTGACTTCCCTGGTGGCTCAGACGGTAAAGGGTCTGTCTACAATGTGGGAGACCTAGGTTTGATCCCTGGGTTGTGAAGTTCCCTGGAGAAGGAAATAGCACCCCACTCCAGTACCCTTGCCTAGAAAATCCCATAGACGGAGGAGCCTGGTGTCCATGGGGTCGCAAAGAGTCAGACATGACTGAGCGACTTCACTTCACTCATCCTCTTTTATAATCAGGAGAATACAAATTAAAACCATAATGCAGTACCATTATAACCACTAGATTGGCAAATATTAAAAAGTTGAGCAATATCAAGTGTTGGCTAGGATGTGTAGGAATTAGAAAATTCACATTCTCTTACTGGATATATCAATTTATCTTCCCCATTGAAGAAAATAATTAGATATAATCTAGTAAAACTAAAGATGTGAATTATTTATAATACAAAATTTTCCCTTAAATGCTTACACTTTCACACAGGGACACATGTAAAAGGATGTTCATAGGACTGTTGTTTGCAATAACAACAACAAAAAGAAAAGCCACGGAAGATGGGTGAATTTTGGCCATACAGAGCAATATGAAATATAATTAAGTTATAGGAATATTATGGTAAAAAGAAGTAAAATCTATGAACATATACAGTATGATTTCATTACTGTCAAGTTAGAGTGTCAAAAAATAGGCAAAATGTACTTATGATTACTAGATTTCACTGACATTTGGCCATCTGATGAGAAGAGCTGACTCACTGGAAAAGACCACGATGCTGGGAAAGATTGAGGGCAGGAGGGAGAAGGTGACAGAGGATGAGATAATTGGATGGCATCACTGACTCAATGGACATGAGTTTGAGTCATCTCTGGGAGATAGTGAAGGACAGGGAAGTCTGGCGTGCAGTAGTTCACAGGGTCACAAAGAGTCGGGCATGACTTAGTGACTGAACAATAACGACATTATTAACTATTTTCTAAAGAGAAGTACAGACAGTATCATAGAACCTGGCAGTGCCCTAATATTTTCATGGATGATGTCCAGAGCAGCTATAGGCTGCTGATCTGTTGAGGCCTTCACAGGTTCTGTACTGTCCTGTACAGTTTATATATCACCTTCACATTAAGGTTCCCTTAACACTGTGATCTTTACAACATGACTCTACACAGGAGTAAAAGAGGCCCAGAAAGGGTCACATAGCTATCTGAGTAGCAAACTATGACTTCAGCCCACAGCCTTGTCTTCTAACTCTGAGGTCACCCTTTCACACTCCCTGAAAGCTAGCTTGACTAGAAGATTCTGCAATCCACAAACAGGAGAAGAAGCCCATAAACCAGAATGAAACTGTGGCCCCCACTCATTCCCAACATCACTGGTTTTAGAGATTAGCTAGTTCCATTAATAGTCTGAGCTATGTAAATGGATCTAGTTCTAAGATGGATAGAAGTGAAGGCTGTGCTATGATCCAGAGACACCTTAAGAAGAAACTTCAAACCAAAGCAGGCTGGGAACATTTGTAGTAAGCAAGAGTTTTAGGAGAGCAGCATTCCCAGAGGATGTTTATCCTCTTCCCAAAGGTTAGTGAAACAAAACACAAATTGTTGTAATGATTTATGATTTATGTATCAGGCCAGGAGACAAAAGCCCAATAGCTCTCTAGCCTGTTTTGAGCCTGTCTTCCAGTTTTCAGGACTTTTAGGAAATAGAAAGTATCTTGGGATTTCCAAAGTAAATATTAGGTGTAACTTAATTGTTTAATTTATGGCATAGGGTGAGATTTTTAAAAAAAATGTTCAGGGGCACTGCATTATAATGATATTTTCTTGTACTTTACCTAAACAAAAACCTACTTTGGTATCATCTTTATCCACAGGGTGACCGAACTCCCCAGTGTGTCTGGGAAATTCTGGTCTATGCTTGATATCCTGGCATAATTACTAATGGCCCCTGCCTTCATAAACAAAGAGTCCCAAGTTGGACAGTAAGGGCTTATCCAAGACTCATTTATACATGTACTTATTTCATTCAGCAAGCATCTATCAAACCCTACTCATGCCAGATTCCATGGTTTAGGTCAGGAATACAAAACAGAATAAACCTTTGCAAGATGTTTATTATCTAAGCCAACCCATAGTCCATGAATGGATCAATTGATTGACTTAATCATCCATTCATCGATTAAATAGGTCTCCCTCAACAAATACTTATTGCCTCCATCCAAATGGCAGCCCACTCCAGTATTCTTGCCTGGAGAATCCCATGGACAGAGGAGCCTGGCGGGCTACAGTCCACAGGGTCGCAAAGAGTCCGACACGACTGAGCGACTTCACACACTCACACACACACACACACACATACAGATAAAAGTTTTTCCTACTTTCATCAAGTATATAAGCTCACTTTATAATGGAAAAGGCAATTACATAAAAAATAACTAGAAATGTGATAAGTGAGAAAGGGTGATATTCTATGAACAGCACTGAAGAGGTAACGGCTTTATTCTCTTTGGGGCAAATAATGGTCTTGTATTTGGAAATATTCTTTTAACAGCCTATGGCCTGGTTTGAAAAGAGGAAGTTTTAAAAAGAGGCCCTAATTTTCTCTTTAGTGTACCAATATACTTAGCTAATGGATTTATTCTATTAATATATTCAACAAATAGTTTTTAGCATTAGCTTATAGGTATACAATAGTTTCCTGGTGGCTCAGATGGTAGAGTTTGCCTGCAACGTGGGAGACCCGGGTTCAATCCCTGCATCAGGAAGATCCCCTGGAGAAGGAAATGGCAACCCACTCCAGCGCCAGTATTCTTGCCTAGAAAATCCCATGAACAGAGGAGCCTGACAGGCTACAGTCCATGAGGTCGCAAAGAGTCGGATACAACTGAGCAACTAACACTTCCACAGAATGGTAAAGAATATAGAATAAACTGTGCCCTTAAGGACTTTACAGTCTTGTGCATGGATTTGAACTACCTGGTTCATTAATCTTTAAAGGGTCTGTAGATTTATCCTTTCATTCATCCATTTATTATTTATTCAACAAAATGGCTGTATATCATGTAGAGTATCCAATAAGAAATCTGGGGGAAAAGAATTATTAGTTTTTCCCCCTTCCCTTCTTAAATTACCTCAAGCTATGCTCAGGTACTCACTAAGCGTGTCAACCACTCTCCAGAGCTCACTCTGGAGTTGTCTGCAGCTGCACCCAGAGGTAACGTATGGCAACAAAGACTCAGAAGCATTTACAGCAAGCACTGAGATGTTTTCTGAAAGAGACTAAATTTCCTTTAGGAAGTATTCAGTATTAAGATACTAAATAAAAGTGATTTCAAATGTCTAGAAAATCTAAGGATACCCAAATTATATTTTGATGGGGAAAATGTGTAATGTTACATAAATCATCACTGAAGCATTAATCCAGCCTAAATGCCCACACATGTTGCATGAGAGAGGTCCTAACCTTGATAAATTCTCAAAAAGATTCATGATGGCCATCACCATCTTTTACTGCACAAGGAAATCAAGAGCCACTGATAAAAAAGAAAATAAACATAAACTAATAATACAAAGCAATAAGTAAATGTAATAAAGGAATGCACAAAGTGCCTTCAGCAAGTTAAGAAGAATACAAACAGCAATGGGGAAAAGAATGTGCATTTCCTAGGTTTAACTCACTTGCATATACTTTTGTACACACAAGTATTGTGCAGTGGCTCAAAGAGTAGGTTGGGGAATCAAGTAGACCTGTGTTTAGATCCTACTCCACCACTATTTAGCTATGTGACTTTGGGTGAATTACTTTGCATCACTAAATTCAGCTTTCTCAGCTACAGAGTGAGTGAAATAATAATCCTAATTGTGGGCTCTAACAGTATCCTAGGGAGACAGGCCAGGACCTGGGACCATTTGCTGCAGTGCTTATACCTGGACAAACCTCTCCTCTAGCAACAAAACAGAAAGAAACTATATGGGAAGGAAAATGGCTGTGTATAGTACAGTTGGGGCAAATTCCGGGCAAAAGACATAAAAAGACCAAAAATCCCTACTACCACTTCAGAAGAGCTAGGAGCAAAAACAGGGTGTTGGGAACAAAAGCAGCATGTTGAGCATGCCCCTTCCACTCAAAACCACCAGGAGGGTGGGCAAAACACCTAATCCACTTCCCAGGCCAGACTCTTGGACACATCCCTGACCTCATCCCATATAAGGAACAAGGGTGCTCCCCCTCAGGGAGTGAGCAAGCAAGGAAACCCCTTGTTTGTTCTCACTCCCCCTTGCTACAGCAGTGGCCCAAATAAAACCTTGCCTGAATTTCCTGCCTGGCCTCTAGTCAATTTCTATTGATGGGGAAGGCCAAGAACCTTGATCAGTATCACTAGGAGTCTTAAGAATGGGGTCCTAACTATGAGGATTAAATGCTAAATAAAAACTTGGAAAAGCATCTGGTTACTCAATGTGCTCAATAAATGTGAGCTACAACCAAAGCTACACTCACACAAACAAAGAGAAAATTCTCTGACAAACCATCTGTTAAGTCCATCCCATATATTATCACAATATAGTTTCTTAAAATTTCTTAAAGGCTAGTGTATAAAAATGTGTGTTCCAAAATACATTTCCATAATAACTGTAGTGTTTTCAGGGTTTGAGAGCAATGAGGTTTTATTTCAAGCAGATAAGCTGAGCAAAGTGTGAGGAATTGAGGGCGGAGGGCTTATATAGAGGTGAAACACTGAAATAATACCTAGAAATGCAATCTTATGTTTTTTTCATCAATAAAAATAAAATGAGTAGAAGATAAAACCTAACTCTTAACTTCTTTCCAGGGTCCAGCCTTTAATCTGCTCAGTCTCATTAGCCTGCCTTTCCGCGGAGATGAGGATGGTTTGCATTGCAAAATAGTCACCGTCACCACAAAGGTGCGATCTTCATCTTCTCAGTTGCTCTGTGCCACTGACTTTGAGTCAGACTGCTTTATCTTTCTACCTTGCTAGGTCCTAAATTTAGTTGGGGATCCATATTAATAACCCATTCTTTGTCAGTCTCACATTTTTCTAGATATTGCACATATGAAAAAATGCTAACCATGCAACTCTCATAAAGGAAATAAAGAGACCCTCTGACCAGGTGTGATAAAGAGAAAGGAATAATCAGCCACCACATTTCCCCCAAGCTCATGACTCCTTCTCATTTTACTGCAATATTTTGAGAAACAAATAATTACCTGTCCCAGTGATTAGATTGAGGAAGCAATTTATTACAGGTCATTAGCAAGAGATGCTCTTTGGATTCCATGCAGCACAGGCTCCTCAGCTGCCTCGGGGCGGGAGAAGAGGAAGGGGACTGCCTGGCAAGCCATATTTTTTTAGTGTATTTGCATTTTATGGTGGTTTTTTTCCCCATCAGAATTATTTTTTTGACTGTGTAATATATGTCAGAAGTCAGAAACCAAATCCTTCTTCCTAGTCAACGTGTAGGTCATAAATGTCTACTGAGTCTCATTTCAGGATGGCAGACAAAAAGAGAAGTAAACGCAAATAATGTGGAGCTGGAAAAGACTTCACTGACGATCAAACAATCTGACTTCCTTCATCATCATGAACTCGTAGGGTTCTGTTGCTGTTGATGGATTTGTCTGTTTGAACACTTACCCTGTACCAGGCACTGGGCTAAGCAGTTTACATGGCGTGTCTCTTTGAATACTCACACAAAACCACCCCACAAGTCTACTATTGTTTCACTTATTTTATAGGAAATGGAGGCTTAGAGAGATTAAGCAACTTACCCAGGGTCAAAGAACTAGAAAACAACGCCTTCAGGATTTCAACCCAGGGCAGAGCAACACCAGAGCCACACCAGAGCCTGCCCTTGTAACAAGCATTCTGAGGACAGTTTTTAAATTCTCATTCACGAAGCAAAACACAAACTACCAAGCTCTTATTCTCTCACAGTCAAGACTGCCTTAGCATTTTTTCATATTTTGAAGCCCAGAGACTCAAATTCATGAACGAAAGCCACAAAGGCACCTGGCACAGCCAGAATGGAACACGAGTCTCCCTCTTGAACCACCCACTCTCAATCCAGGACTGTCTGTAAATCATTGAAATGAAGTGAATTTCCCCCGACTTTGAAAACAAGGTGATGTTTCCTGGGGTCACATGATTCTGCATCCCTCTACCTTTCCGATATTCCAGCTGATTTTCTTTTGCTTCAGTCTTTGCATTTGCCGACCCCTCAAATGCTGATGATCCTGGGCAGCCCCCTCTCTGGCCCCTCTGCTCTTTTCACCAAAGCCTGGCCATTCCCATGAGTGTAGTTAGCACTGATTATTTCCAAATTTCTATCTTTGACCTGGATTATCTCCTGAGTTTCAGACCCAAGTGTACATCATCATCTTCTGAATGCTGATGATGCACCCAAATAGACAGTGTCTAATAGCAAATACATAATTCTTTCCAGTCCATTCTCCCATAATCCCTGTCTCGACCATTCATTTCACTTGAGACTCATGACCCACCAGTGCACAGATCCACAAGTCCTATGGACTTTCATCTCCTAAAATTGATCCTAATTTTGCCCCTTATTTTCCACTGCATTTTTTTTTAATAGTTGAAGACCTCATTGTCTATTGCAAATAGACGTTGTAGCAGACTTCCTGTTCCATTTCCAGTCTATTTTCAATTCAGGATCCAAAGTCCTATTTCTGAACATAAACCCATCACATTAATCCTCTACCTAAATCCAATTCATTGGTTTCTGTATCACTCTCTGGGAGGAAAAAAAATCGTCAAGTTCCATATCATGGATCATAAGGATCTCCACAATCAGATCCCTTGGGAAACCCTCTAGTCTCAGCCCCTACAACCACATGATTTTTATTCCAAAAATCTCAGACTACTTTTGGTTCCCTAACACACAAAGCTATTTTATTTTATGCCTTTTCTTATGCTATGCTCTCTTACAGAATGACCTTCGCCACCTACCTCCTCTTGTTAGCCTAGAGAATTCATAATCAGCTTTTGTTTAAAAAAAAAAAAAAGGCCTATAGTATTAAGTATTCCCACATGGTCTCCAGTCTGAACACTAGCCAAGCCCAACCCTGCTTAGCTTCCGAGATCAGATGAGAAGGGACACATTCTGGGTGGTATAGCCATAGACCTAACCAGCACTTAAAACAGACCTAACAGGTTATCTTCCACCTCCCTTTTCCTCTAGCAGCTTCTGCTACTAATGTAGCTATTGTTTCTTGTGCATCTTTATTCCCTGGACATTCATTGCTGCATTTCCCATAATGCACAGTAATTATTTGTACAGATGCCTGTCTACTCATATGAGTGCCTTCAGATGTAAAACATACACATCTTCTAGATGTTATATCTATTCAGATGGTACTCACATTCATTCAGCTATTCCATATAGCCTAATATTTATACACGTTTATTTAGATGTTTTTGCAAATACTTTGAGGTTCACTTATGTTCCCTACACATCATATGTTACATGTGTCCGTATAGCTGTCACAGTGTTTGTTCAGGTGACATATATGTCCCTTATACACATGTGTCCACTTAGATCTGTCATGTGTCCATGTAGCCATTAGTTAGCTCACTGAAATGCTACACATACGTGTTCAGTTCAGTTCAGTTCAGTCGTTCAGTCGTGTCTGACTCTTTGCGACCCCACGAATCACAGCACGCCAGGCCTCCCTGTCCATCACCAACTCCCGGAGTTCACTCAGACTCACGTCCATTAAGTCAGTGATGCCAGACAGCCATCTCATCCTCGGTCATCCCCTTCTCCTCCTGCCGCCAATCCCTCCCAGCATCAGAGTCTTTTCCAATGAGTCAACTCTTCTCACGAGGTGGCCAAAGTACTGGAGTTTCAGCTTTAGCATCAGTCCTTCCAAAGAACACCTAGGGCTGATCTCCTTCAGAATGGACTGGTTGGATCTCCTTGCAGTCCAAGGGACTCTCAAGAGTCTTCTCCAACACCACAGTTCAAAATCATCAATTCTTTGACGCTCAGTCTTCTTCACAGTCCAACTCTCACATCCATACATGACCACAGGAAAAACCATAGCCTTGACTAGACGGTGTTACACATCATTAAAACAGTAGTTCTCAGAATGTGGTTCCTAGGCCAGTAGCACCAGGATCACATGGATGCGTATCCTTGGACCTGATGCCAGATCTTCTGATTCAGAAATTCTTGGGACAAGTTCCCAGCAATGTGAGCTTAACATGTCCTGCAAATGATCCTGGCACACGCTCAAGTTTCAGACCTGTCAATTTAGGTGTTACACATCCCCATTCAGATGTTTCTACCTGCCTGCTCAGATCACATCCTTATTAACACAGGTGACACATACCTTCACTAAAAGGATACACACATTAATTTGTTAGAAAACATATTCATTTAAGTAGCAAATAGTTCAAACATTACACATTGATGTTCAGATCATGCATGAGCTAGTTCAGAAAGTCATACCTGAGCCATCACAAAACCTCATCGATAGTACATGTGCTCGCTGAGATGACACACGTTCGCTGCATTGTTAAAAAATATTTACCTAAATCTTTCATATGTTAAGCTATTCATTCTGATCTTCCATAGTCATGTGCTTATTTAGATGTCACCTATCCTATTTCATCCTTGGGTTGGGAAGATCCCTGGAGAAGGAAATGGCAATCCACTCCAGGACTATTGCCTAGAAAATCCCATGGACAGAGGAGCCTGGTAGGCTACAGTCCATGGGGTGGCAATGAGTCGGACATGACTGAACGACTTCACTTTCACCCTATTTCAAGTAATATACAAATTCACTCCAATGTTACACATGGTCATACATGTTTCACAATGCACACAGATCTTTTACAAGCCCATTCTGATGCTAAAGGCACTTATTCAGCTCACATATGCTCACTGACATGTTCTTAGGGCCATTCAGTTGTACGCTCACTCAGTGAGGAACGGCCCTACACATCCTGTATGCACTGCCAGTCAATCAGAGCCTAAGGGGACCTACTGCTCCAGCCACTTCCCATGTTGAGGATGGCACTTTCTTTAGAAAGTTTCCCATTTACTTGTCTTCTATGGCACCCGGCCTCTTTGCTGATGCTGTTGCTGTGTCACTCCCTATGCATACTCTGCTGGCCCATCAGTTGCCTCCCAGTTTGATCACCCTGTGATCTCAGGGTAGCCCAAGCTCACCACCGTTTACACTGTATTTATATCTGATTCTCATATTCAAATTCCCTCATCAACTTGGGAAAAGTTGTTCCAGCAACTGTCAGCCTTTCACTGGGTTTAAATGTGCTTTTAACCACATCTTTTTTCACCTTTGGCAATCCAGTTAAATACCTTCAGGGCCTTCCAAGTTCCTTCATTTCAGAGAGCTTTTGATTGGTTCCACTTCATAATTTTACCATTGTCTCGGCCACAATCAATTAGAGAGGCTTAAAGTAGTGAACTAGCTCAACATTGAAAACAAACAGTAATGATGGAACACTTATCATGAACTCAACCTCTTTTAGTGGCTCAGAAATATTTCTGTATGTGTCTGAAGTGTTTTCTGCTCCAGTTTGCAGAGAAAGAGCTATTTTATGCTTGAAACCAGAATGATACTAATTTGAATCATGCTTCCACCACTTATAAGCTATGTTATCTTGAGATAGTCATATAATATTTCAGAGGCAAGTTCCCTCACCTATATGATGAAGATCATGATGTTTACAAAGGTTTTATGACTGGCACATAGCGTTTGATCAGGGAAAGTTAGCTTTTAAAAAGATTTTGTTGTAAGCCAAATAAAGGGAAGAATTATGCTTTCCCACAGTGAAGTTTCCATGGCACATGTAGGTAAGGCTGGGACTGAGAGGTGAGCTCCACTTAAATAGGCAAAGCCATCACAGACTCAGGGAAGATCCAGTCCAGGCACCGTGAAGGCGGATGTGAGGACAGTACGCAGAAGCCAGCAGACAAGGAATATTTATGGATGGACTACGAGACTCATAAACCTCCTCGCAGGGGTGCTGGGACAGTGGGGGACGCACAGGAGTCTAGGTTATATCAGGTTTTGCTGAAATAAAGTCTTGGAATAGGGACTAAGTCAGAAGTTTAGTCCCACTGATTGAGGCACATGAGGGTAGAGGAAGAGGGAATAGTGAGCTTAGAAAATTGAGTACAAGTGGCTAATCCTAGGATGGACAGTTTCAAGGCCTGAGAAAGGAGTAGAAAGCTCAATAAACCCAGATGATGCTGTGGGCTTAGTCAGTCATGTCTGACTCTTTGCTATCCCATGGACTGTAGTCTGCCAGGCTACTCTGTCCATAGGGATTCTCCAGGTCAGAAAACGGGAACGGGTTGCCATGCCCTCCTCCAGGGGCTCTTCCCCAACCCAGGGATTGAACCTAGAACTCCCACAATGCAGGCGGATTCTTTACCATCTGAGCCAACTAGGAAGCCCAAACACAGATTATAGACACCACATAATCTGTTCAGACACCACACTCTGGAACAAATGAGCTGCGAAGCCACTGACAGCATGGCTTGGAACTCGTGGTCAGTACTTAGACCTGACACCACCACTCACTGGGGTGGAGGGCTGGGGCTTCTTGAAACTTCCTACCATAATAGAAGATTGTTTAATTGGAGGATACCCTGAGAAAACCTTAATTGAAAAAGACGCATGTACTCCAATGTTCACTGCAGTACTATTTACAATAGCCAGGGCATGGACACAAACTAAATGTCCATTGAGAGATGAATGGATAGAGAAGATATTATGGAATATTATTCAGCCATAAACGGAATGAATTTGAGTCAGTTCTGGGGAGGCGGATGAACCTAAAGCCTGTCATACAGAGTGAAATAAGTCAGAAAGAGAAATAGCAGATTATTTTACAACTGAGATAGATTGAAGCCTTCAGGGATGTCTTTAGTGAGCTGAGAAAACTACAGAGGCAAGAGAATGGGGTTCAAACTGGTGATAGAAGGGCTGCTAGAGTGGGTTTCACATTTCCTTTAAAGTCTCAAGGCAGTGCCTATTAACCAAAAAGATGACCAGGCTGTACACATTTACTCCTTAAATAGGTAATGTGTACTTAAACCTATTACCTTAAATAGGTAATATGCTCCAGATAAATAAGTATAAGTGGTTTTCCAGGTGGCACTAGTGGTAAAGAACCCACCTGCCAGTGCAGGAGACAAAAGAGATGCGGGTTCAATCCCTGGGTTGGGAAGATCCCCTAGAGAAGGGTATGGCAACCCACTCCAGTATTCTTGCCTGGAGAATCCCATGGACAGAGGAGCCTGGTGGGCTACAGTCCATAGGTTCACAAAGAGTCAGACATGACTGAAGGGACTTCACACACACACACACACATGTTTTCTACTGAGATAGTATTTATGCATAAATTCATAAATAGGGAGCTACTGAAGGTTTCTGAGCAGCAGAATGACTTGAGTTGATCTGTCTTTTGGAAACATCAATCTGTGAACACTATCTGGAGGGAGGCAAAGCAGGAGGAAGAGAGTCCTGCTAGAATATTCCAGCTTCAATCCAGATGGAAGATGATGATTTAGATAAAGAAGCAGAAAGAAGGATGGAGATGGGAGGACAAGTACCAAGGAGAGTTACAAGATAGGAAAAATGATGGGATTTAGTGATCACAGAGAATTGGAAAGAAAGGAAGAATGCCCTATCACACATTCAGAAAAACTTCAAGATTTAAATAAAGGACCTACTGCAGATGGAACAATGATCTGCTCTGATATCCAGCCTTTGTTCAGGACTTCTCCCTTGGTGAACAATCCAGGAACACAGGCAGTGATTCACAGATTCCATCATTCATGCATTCTGGAGCCTGACTGAGTGTCTTCTGGGATGCTAAAGCAGCATCACTCATCTAATGAAAGGAGATGGTCACAATATACATTTCATTTAGCCAAGAAGATGGAAGCAGCACCACAGCAGTGCACTTATATATCAGATGAGTCAATGAACAGAAATTCTAAAGTTAAAGCAGATAGACCTATGATAAAATACGAAATTGGTCGGTGGCTATGGTATATTTCCTGGATGTATCCAGACAGACAGGAAACTAATTATGTGACATTTGAGTGGACAGAAGCTTGACATTCTCAAATTTCAAGGCTCTATTATAGCTGCCTTGACCAAAATATTCAGTTTAAAATGTCAGGGCTACATATTAAGTGGGTACTCAATTGAGTGAATAAATCAATGAATGGGTTTCTCTGAAATATTGAAACTAGCTTGAAGATTTCCTGGTGATTACATTATCGTTCACATTTTCCACATGGGCTTGGAGATGGCATATTAATAACTGAGAGTGTTGATTAATGGATCAGTATTACCTTGAAGGGAAGTTTTAGTAGCATTCCCAGGTTTTGGTGGAGAGCTCAATCCTGTTTAACATTTTCACCTAGTTTGGAGGAAAGCACAACAGGCACTCATCAAAATGACTGGGAACATCCCTCTCTCCTTCCTTCCCTGTTCACTGTGATGATCAGAGTAGGTCTGATATTTAAGAGGAAAAAGAGAAATAGAGATCACCTAGCTGCTTTATATTATTTAGGAAATGAAGTGGGGGAAGGGGAGGGAAGGAGAGGAAAGGAGAAGAAGAAAAGGGAGGAGGGAAAGGAAGAGCAA
This sequence comes from Nanger dama, assembly GCA_917880005.1. NCBI lineage: Eukaryota > Metazoa > Chordata > Mammalia > Artiodactyla > Bovidae > Nanger > Nanger dama. The sequence goes on along the minus strand of CAKJTW010000025.1, from coordinate 17,188,080 downwards.
GGGGGAAACAGAAAGACCAGGGAAACAGGAAGCAGGGGGGAGGAAGGGAAGAGGAAAGGAAAATCAGGGAGAAGGAAGGAAGGACGGGAAAAGGAAGTTGACAGAGAAGCAAGAGAAGAGCCATCAAACACAAACAGGATGGCGACTGTTGAAAGGAATGGAACTAAGACCAGAGTCCTGGGCAGGGGAGGAGAATCCCTAATACCTGCCCATAATTACAGGAAAGGAGTCACTCCAAAGAGAGAATAATTTTGTTGTCATGTATGAGGGCCCCACTGTCCCTGGGATTCTCCAGGCAAGAACACTGGAGTGGGTTGCCACTTCCTTCTCCAGTGCACGAAAGTGAAAAGTGAAAGTGAAGTTGCTCAGTCATGTCCAACCCTTCACGACCTCATGGACTGCAGCCCACCAGGCTCCTCCACCCATGGGATTTTCCAGGCAAGAGTACTGGAGTGGGGGTGCCATTGCCTTCTCCATGAGATGGGATAAATGGGAGGAATTTAAGAAGATGGTTGTTGTTTTGGTATATGGAGAGTTTTCAAACAATCAGAACTGCTGAAAATAGAACAAACTGAAATGTCATGAGCTAGCAGCGACTGAAAAACTCTGTTATCAGTCCAAGCCTCAGGGAAGGTAATGAACTCCTGTCTGGTATGCAGACAGGTCCAGATGATCTTAAGAGTCTTATGTAGTTATCCTAATGTAGACAAACACTTTGGTACTCATGTTTTTATAGTAAGTAGCCCTTGCTAGCACAGTGAAGAGTACAGAAAAGAAGAAAGGAGAGAAAAAGCAAGAAACTCAGAGGATAAAAGGAGAGGAATTCATTCATTTATTCATCTTTTTTTTTTCCTTCAACAAATATTTATTGGTGGCTGAATGGGAATACAATAATAAGTCAAGATAGATAATTCTTATGGAATGTAGTCTATTAGTAAGATGGACATTAATTAACTATATCCTCTAATGAATGTATAAATACTGAGATAATGGCTCTAATATAAGTGTTTTTGAAGAAAATATAACATGAGAGTTTGACTGAGAGAGGGGAATGGGGTGTGTCTTAGACTGCCATAAACCATAACAAAATATCACAGACTGGGTGGCTTACATAACAGACATTTTATCCTCACATTCTGGAGGCTGGGAGTTCAAGATCAATTCAGTGTCTGGTGAAGCCTCTCTTCCCAATTGCAGATGGCTGTATTCACATGAAGCAGAAAGACAGCTTGGTTTCTTCCTCTTCTCATGAGGACACTAATCCCATCATGGGCCCCATCCCTACAACTTGTCAAAACCTAATTACCACACCCAATCACCACAGTTTAAAGTTTCAACATAGGAATGGAGAGGCTTCATAGACATTTAATCTATAAAAGGGAGAGTCAAGAAAAACTTCCCTGCAGAAGTGACTCCTGGGCTGAGATCTGAAGGAGAGGTCTAGGCACAGGAATTCACTCCAAGGAGAAGGTACAGCATAGGCATTGTTCCTGAAGCATGATGGAACAGAGTCCCTTGGCAGAACTGAGAGGCTAGTGTGCATGGATCACAGAAAAGAAGAGAGAGGCAGGATGAATTTCAAGAGGTAGGGCTGGACCAAGCAAGGATGCTTTATTTGATAAAGGACCATATTGATTTTTTTTTAACTCAACAAATTTATTTTGAGAATTTAATATATGTGAATGAAGCACCAGCTAGGCACTAAAAATAGAGCAGGGATGGTAAGCAAGATAGATATGACATTGACAATGTAAAAATAGAATTTGCTGATACAGGGAAGTAGGGACACATAATATCCGGAGGATGGGGAATAGCAAAAGACTTCCTAAAGGAAGTAAGGTTTTAAGCAGGACCTGAAAGAGAAACAAAGTAGACTTCAGCAAAGTGAAAACTGGAACACATAACTGTTATCGCAGTTTTAAGGAGCAGGTATGCAGACCAAGGGGCTTCCCAGGTGGCTCAGTGGTAAAGAATCAGCCTGCCAGTGCAGGAGATGCGGGTTCAATCCCTGAGTCAAGAAGATTTCCAGAAGAAGGGAATGGCTACCCACTCCAGAATTCTTGCCTGGAGAATTCCATGGACAGAGGAGCCTGGGAGCCTGTAGCCCATAGGGTTGCAAAGAGTTGGACACAATTTACAGACTAAAAACAACAAAAAGTGTAGGCCTGGAGGCAAGAAAGAATACATTGTGTTGGATGAAGATGACAGAAGTTCAGGAGTAGCTAACTTCTGATTTCTGCATATGTCATTAACATGTGTAGTGACTTACCTGCTATGTACAGGTGATCATCTAGGGAGTGAGAGTAAAAATTTTAAAAAAGAAGAAGAACTAGGCCTAGTACACAACCATAAAGAGCTCCAGAATTTAGGGGATGGGAGAGAGAAATAAGCATGTGGAGCTGAGAAGGAGAAGCCAAAGCAAACGGAAGAAAACAAGAGAGGCACTGCCGTGCAAAGCAGATTTAGAATATATTTCAAGATGGAAAGCTGGGACATAAATATTCATTACTATTTACCAGAGCAAGGAAAATAAAAACTGAAATGAACACTGAATTCAGTGGGAAGGAGGCCACCAGGATTCTAGAAAGAGCAGATACAGAGGAGTGGTAGGAGTGGAAGCCAGATTGTGGTGGGTTGCAGGTAGCTGAACATGAGTGTAACAACCCATAAGAAAATGCACACTCAAATCAAAGCATACACACACATCATTTTTCATCTTTTAAATTGGCAAACATGAAATCTCTTTTTATTTGTTAAATTTTGCCCAGCCCTGGTGAACATGCAGGAAAATAAGGACTCCTACATCATACTTATAAAGATTGTACACCTTGTGTGATGGGTTGAACTATGTCTCCCCAGGCTTCCCTTACGGCTCAGCTGGTAAAGAATCTGCCTGCAATGCAGGAGACCTGGGTTCGATCCCTGGGTTGAGAAAATCCCCTGGAGAAGGGAATAGCTACCCACCCCAGTATTCTGGCCTGGAGAATTCCATGGACTCTATAGTCCATGGGGTCACAAAGAGTCAGACATGACTGAGCAACTTTCACTTTCCACTAAAAAGCTGAGTCAAGTCTTAACCACCATTTCCTCAGAATACGACCTTATTTGGAAAGAGGATCTTTGTAGATTTAACCAGATTAAGATGAAGTCATTAGGATGGGCCCTAATTCAATGACTGCTGTCCTTATAAAAGAGGAAATCTGGACACAGCTGCACACAGAAGGAAGACCACGTGAAGAGATACAGGGAGACAGAGGGAGAATTACGCAGCCACAAACCAAGAAATGTCCTGGGTTACCAGAAGCTGGAACAGTCAAGAAAGGACCCTTTGTCTATAGGTTTCAGAGTGAGCATGGATCTGCCAACACCTTAATTTAGGACTTCCAGTCTCCAGTACTGTAAGACAATACATTTTTCTTGTTCTAAAACATCCAGTTTGTGGCACCTTGCTATATAGCATCCTCAGCAAGCTAATACACCTTACAAACTATCTTCCCCAAGGGCAGTTTAGAAACATGTATCAAACAGACTGCTTAATAGGAAGGATCATTGTAATACACATAATGGAATATTAGGAACCACTTACATCAAAAAATAAGAAACTGGCTGACTAAATCATAGTTCCTTATCTGGAACGTAACACCATGTTTTAAATACTTAAAATACTGTTCTAGAAAAAAACTAATGATATGGAAAATTTTCACACATTTTTATATAAAAACAGGCTATATAATGTCCATTATTATTCCAACTTTGTACTTCATGTGTACATTATGAATGATAATGGTGAGCATTAGAGGAGAGAGAAAGAGAACTGAATTTGCCACCCCAAATACATTTCTTTGGTAGAAGAATTATTTTAAGCTGCTAAGGTTTAAGCAACAGCAGACATGGGAAAATCTCTAAAAATTGAATAGAAGTTACCCTTCCGTATGAGACTTTTACGTTCATAAGGGAATCCAGTTGCAAGGATTCCTCCCTCTCAGGACTAGCAACAGAATGGTGGCTAACTCTCTACAGACTCTTATCAATGGAGAGACAAGGACTTAGATCTGCATGCCCACCATATCTCTCTCACTTGTTACTGTGCCTTTCCTGGTAAACCCTCTCCCCATTAGCAGCCCCCCAACCCACCCTGACCTCTTTCTTTTGTCTTAAGCTGAAAATGGTATTTAAGGTAATGGCTTGGGCCATTTCAGGCAATTACTCAGTTCTCCTGTATATCTCCATGTAGACAGGAGGTGTTATTAAACTTCAGTTTGTTTTTTCATCTGTTAATTTGTCTTTCATTATGGAGAGGAGGGGTCTCAGTCAAGAATCTAAAAGGCAGAGGGAAAATTATTTATCTCCTCTATGAGAACACAGTGATTTTTATTTTCTTAATGTTTTTCCGATCATTCCACAGTAAACATAAACATGAAAATACTAATAATACCTTTTAAAACATATGTAATTAAGCTAATATACTTAATAATAATAATTTGGTTAACAAAAATAGTGATATTCTTTCTATCTATGTTTCAGCTCCATCATTCACTGTTCTTGGCAAGTCCATTGACTTTTTAAGCCTCAGTTTAATCACCTGTAAAGCAAGAATAAGAACTTTTTCATTTGGTTGTTGAAAAGATCGAAGAGATGATAGATACAAAGCACATTAGCACAATGCCTGACAAATACTAAGTAATCAATAAATGTTAATGCCTGGCTCTTACAATTTAGTTTACTAGGAATCAAAGATCTATGCCGCTTTCCAGGAAAGGCAGATCCCTGTGGGTTTTAAATGTTCACCATTTGGAATCACTGTAAGATGTCAAAGTATTTGTTCATCAGCTGAGTACTAACACTAAGGGATCAGTAAGCTAGCACAGCAAAGTCCAGCAGTTCTTTTGTGTTCACACTACAACTTTCCTATAAAATTTAAAATTTCAATATAAAGATATTTCTAGAGAAGAAGTGATAAAAGGCTAAGCAGGTTACACATGTTTGATTACTATAAGTGACAGTAGAAATATCACTGCAGCTATTTCCCATGTAACCCTTGCTGCTACTGCTGCTGTTGCTGCTAAGTCACTTCAGTTGTATCGACTCTCTGCTATAGATGGCAGCCCACCAGGCTCCCCTGTACCTGGGATTCTCCAGGCAAGAATACTGGAGTGGGTTGCCAGTTCCTCCTCCAATGCATGAAAATGAAAAGTGAAAGTGAAGTCGCTCAGTCATGTCCAACTCTTAGCGACCCCATGGACTGCAGCCTACCAGGCTCCTCCATCCATGGGATTTTCCAGGCAAGAGTACTGGAGTGGGTTGCCTCTCATCCTTCTCTGGTAACCCTTGCTATACTTCCTCAAAGCATTTTGCATGGTGAGAGTAATACGAAGTGTCTTTTTGCTTACATAGAATTCAACAATGGAAAAGTGTATTGCTGATTACTTAAGAAGGCTTCCCAGGTAGCTCCAGGGTGAAAAATGCACCTGCCAATGCAAGAACATGCAGGAGACATGGGTTCAGTCCCTGAACTGGGAAGATCCCTTGGAGAAGGAACTGGCAACCCACTCCAGTATTCTTGCCTGGAGAATCCCACGGACAGAGGAGTCTGGTGGACTACAGCCCATAGGGTCACAAAGAGCTGGACATGACTGAGCAACATATACAGGATTACTTAAGATGGTCTGATATAATCATTGTGAAAATTAGCAGTAGTTCAACAAATAGAAGAAAATGCTGAGTTTCATTTAAAAAAAAAGTGAGTGATAAGCAAGATATAGATATTTGGATTCTTTTCACTCCTTACTTTTTCCTCCTGGCTGTTTCACTCACCTACCCGAGGCCTATCTGATTCCCACAAGTGGAGAACAGATAGGAATTTCAAAAGCAAATCAATGCTTTATTGGGCCTCAAAGTCACCTTCTTTAACTAGCTGCATCAGCAGTATTCCAGCAGCAATTCCTTGAAGTTTCTTGTCATCTCTAAATTTCATTAATCATTTCCATGGGGTTTGGGATAGGAGGATTGAAGGCAGGGAAATTTAGACGCTTCAGTTCTCATTTCAAATGTTACCAGTAAGGATCCTCTTCTGAGGCTTACTTGAAAAGCCAGGCATATGTATCCCCAGGCAAATACTCAGAGTTGACAAAGACTTGGCCATAAGCTGCGCTCTCTGCTTAATGTCAGCCTCTCAGAGACAGATATGAATCAGACTCTGTTATTGATGAGTCAAATTTCAGATAAAAGGAATGACAAATCATTTCATTTGTGGAAGAATGATTTACCTCAGAGAGCAGTAACTAGACAATTCTGATAAAAATAATACCAAAGAGTTTCTCTTACTTGGAGTGGATTAGAGTCAGTGTTCAGGAACACTGCTGGGTTAATTTCTCTCTCTCCACTTCCCAGACAATCCAGTAAGTAAGACCTTAGAGGATTATTTACATAACATGTATTGACACTCCACATTAGTGTAAATGTGGTTTTCTGTTCATTATGTCACATTTTCTGAGAACAAAGAACAAGTAAATTCAACCCAGTCTAAGTGGATTTTAGAGGACCATTGGAAAGAGACCTGGAGTCACAAAGCCAGAGTAAATAAACGTGAAACCTGGAGCAGAACAAATATTTATTGTAGATTTACAAGCAAGACTTCTTGTGATAGAAATAGATGTGAGTTTTTAATCTCTTTTCCTTTTTTTTTCTAATAGTTTCTGTGATTCTGGGTTTCCTGAGTTACGTGTATGAGACTTTTATTAGGAAAATGAAGATAAGGATAAGAAAAGACCAACAGTATGACAAAAAAAAACATAAATGAAAACAGGCATATTAAATTATATTTTCAATTAAAACTTCCCTTCTCAAATGAAGGGTGTGCCAGTGAAACTTTACTTACCAGATTTTCTAAGATTTTTCTGTCATCATAAATAAGAGGAACCTATTCTTGAATGTGGAAACAGTGGCTGACTTTATTTTTCTGGGCTCCAAAATCACTGCAGATGGTGACTGCAATCATGAAATTAAAAGACACTTAACTCCTTGGAAGGAAAGTTATGATCAACCTAGATAGCATATTGAAAAGCAGAAACATTACTTTGCTGACAAAGGTCCGTCTAGTCAAGGCTATGGTTTTTCCAGTAGTCATGTATGGATGTGAGAGTTGAACTGTGAAGAAAGCTGAGTGCCAAAGAATTGATGCTTTTGAACTGTAGTGTTGGAGAAGACTCTTGAGAGTCCCTTGGACCCCAAGGAGATCCAATCAGTCCATCCCCTTAAAGGAGATCAGTCCTAGGTATTCACTGGAAGGACTGATGTTGAAGCTGAAACGCCAATACTTTGGCCACCTCATGCGAAGAGCTGACTCATTTGAAAAGACCCTGATGCTGGGAAAGATTGAGGGCAGGAGGAGAAGGGGACAACAGAGGATGAGATGGCTAGATGGCATCACCGACTCAATGGACATGAGTTTGGGTGGACTCTGGGAGTTGGTGATGGATAGGGAGGCCTGGCATGCAGCAGTTCATGGTGTTAAAAAGACTCAGACATGACTGAGCGACTGAACTGAACTGACTTATTCTTAAATGTGTCCAGATTTGCCCAAGTCCTGTTCTTCATGAGATAACATTTAAATTAGTCACCAAAGCCTCTGAACACTATGGGTATAGACTTTTGTGTGTGCCATGCAGTTCAAGGAGTGTGGGCACCTGCTTGGGGATTTGTGACTACTGGCCTACTGTGTACGACTCTAATGAAAGTATATGAAGGCTATCCACACACTTCTGATCTACTCTGCAATTCAAACTTCTGAAAACAGCAACAAACCTTGAGTCAGAATCTAAGATTTCTATGAGTGAGTATGGTTGATATGCTGATACACAGCCCAGTCACCTTCCAGGCAGGATATATTGCCCAAGTGATCTGCAAACAACCTCCAGCTGTTAGTACCTTCAGGGTCTCTTCAGCCCTGGGGCACACTCTTCATAGAGAAGCTGACATCAGGATCCTGAGCAAGATGGGGCAAAAGCCCCAGCCACTTTGACCCACTACAGGAGAACTCAAAGAGAAATATCTATTTCAGACTTGCCTACAGGCTTGGCTAAGACTTTGTCAGACATATATGGCAGTTTTTAACCTCTTCCCCCTGTCCAATCTTGCTTTCTCCCAATTCTTTCATAGGTGTTGATCCCTAATTAATCTCTTGCACTCCAAATTTGATCTTAATATCTGCTTCCAGAGAATCTAAGCCATGACATACATTGAGTACCCAAAAGTAAATGTTCTCAGGTATTCAAGAAAACAAGTAGACAAATTAATATGATATACCATACTAACTGATTAAAAGACAAATCACGTATGATCAGCTTTTCAAAAAATCTAATGCTCTTTCATAATAAAACACTCAACAAAATAGAAATAAAAGTGAACTTCCTCAACCTGATAAAAGGCATCTATAAAACATCCATAGCTAACATCATACTCCATGGTCACTTACTAAAAGTTTTCCCCTTAAGATCAGGAAAGGCAAATACTCTCACTACTTTTAGACAATATCATACTGGAGAGTCTAGCTAGGACAGGCAAGAAAATGAAGTAAAAACATTGATATTAGAGAAAAAGAAATAAAAGTATATTTATTTTCAAATGACATGATTTTGTATATAGAAAACCCTAAAGTGTCAACAAAAATACCATTAAAACTAATCAGCAGATTCAGCAAAGTTGCAGAGTACAAGAGCAATATACAAAAATAAATTTTACTTCTATACACTGGTAGTGAACTATCCAAAATTAGAATTAAGAAAACAATTTTTATTAGCATCAAAAAGAATAAAATATTTAATAATAGAGAACAGAAGTATAAAACTTACACTCTGAAAACTAAAACAAAAATTTTGAAAGAAATTAAAGAGGTAAATAAGCAGAAAGATATTCCAATATTTATTAATCTGAAAACATATTAAGATTAATGTTATTCTGTTTACTATAGCTAGGACATGGAAGCAACCTAGATGTCCATCAGCAGATGGATATATACACAATGGAATATTACTCAGCTATTAAAAAGAATGCATTTGAGTAAGTTCTAATGAGGTAGATGAAATTGGAGCCTATTGTACAGAGTGAAGGAAGTCAGAAAGAAAAATACCAATATAGTATATTAACACATATATACAGAATTTAGAAAGATGGTAACAACAACCCTATATGCAAGACAGCAAAAGAAACAGATATAAAGAACAGACTTTGGGACTCTGTGGGAGAAGGTGAAGGTGGGATGATTTGAGAGAATAGCATTGATACTTGTATATTACCACATGTGAAATAGATGACCAGTCCAAGTTCGATGTATGAAAGAGGGCACTCCAAGCCAGTGCACTGGGACAACCCAGAGGGACGGGATGGGGGAAGTAGGCAGGAGGGGGTTCAGGATGGGGGAACACATGTACACTTGTGGCTGATTTATGTCAATGTATGGCAAAACCCACCACAATTATAAAGTAATTAGCCTCCAATTAAAATAAAAAATAAAAATAAAATTAATGTTGTTAATATGGCATTACTCCCCAAAGTGATTTAATGCAATCACTATCAAATACTGTCAAAATTCAAACAGTGAGTAAAATAATTTAATACAATCACTATTGAAATCCTAGGTGACTGCCTTGTAAAAATTTATAAACTGATCCTGAAATTTATATAGAAATGTAAGGGGCCCAGAATATCCAAAACAGCACTGAAAAAGTCAGAAGATAACACATTTTCTAATTTCAAATCTTATGACAAAGCTAAAGAAATCAAGACAGTGTAGTATTGGCATAAAAATGGACTTAAAGATCAATAGACTAGAACTAAAAGTCTAGATATAACCACTTGCATTTATGGGTAGTTCTTTTTCGACAAGGGTGCCAAGACTATTCCATGGAAAAGAGAAATGTGTTTTTAAAAAACTGTGTAGGAACAAGTCAATATCTATAGTTCTTGGATCCAACACCAAAAGTACAAGCAGCAAAGAAAAAAAAACAAATTAGGCATCTTCAAAATTAAAAGCATTTGGACTTTAAAGAATAAGAAAATGAAAAGATAATCTACAAAATGGGAGAAAATATTTCTAGATAATATAACTGATGAGACATCATAGAAAATATAAAGAACCCAATAAAAGACCATCCAATTTATAAACGGACAAGGAATCTAAATAGATATCTCTACAAAGAAGATATTCAAATGGCCATAAGTACATAAAAGATGCTCAATATTATCAGCCACAAGGGAAATACAAACAAAAACCACAATGAGATACACCTTCATAACCATTACGATGGCTATAGTAAAAAACACATGTCATAAAACAAGAGCTGCTGAGGTTACAGTAAAACTGGAACCTTCATACTTTACTACTGGTAATGTAAAATGAAGTGGCTTCGTTATAAAACAGTTTGGAAATTCCTCAAAATGTTAAATATAAAGTTTCCACATTAACCAACAAATTCATTCCTAAGGTATATATGCAAGAGAAATGAAAATGTATATTTACACAAAAAGTTGTACGTGGAATGTTCACAACACTGTTATTCTTAATAGCCAAAATGTGGAAACAATTCAAATATCTATCAGCTGATGAACAGAAAAATAAAATGGGCTGCTGCTACTGCTAAGTCACTTCAGTCGTGTGCATAGACGGCAGCCCACCAGGCCTTCCCGTCCCTGGGATTCTCCAAGCAAGAACAATGGAGTGGGTTGCCATTTCCTTCTCCAGTGCATGAAAGTGAAAAGTGAAAGGGAATTCACTCAGTCATGTCCAACTCTTTGCAACCCCATGGACTGCAGACTACCAGGCTTCTCCATCCATGGGATTTTTCAGTCAAGAGTACTGGAGTGGGGTGCCATTGCCTTCTCCATATAATGGGCTATTATTTGGCAATAAAGGCATTTTTTTTCATGTAGCTACAACATAGATGGTCCTTGAAAACACTATGCTAGTGGAAAAAATCAAGCACAAAAGGCATGTATAATATGATCCCATTTATGTGAAAGGTCTAGAATAGGCAAATCTAATGAGGTAGAAACCCAAGGCCTAGGGAGTGGGACATGGAGCGAGAAATGAGGAGTAACTGCTAACACAGGGACAGGACATCTTTTAGAGTTAGTGACAATATTTCACAATAGATTGTGGTTGTGGTTATACAACTCTGTGAATATAATAAAAGCCACTGAGCTATATACTTTGAATGGTGAATTGCTTAGCACGTGAATTATATCTTAATAAAGATGTTTTTATAAAGAACACAGCTAGCAATAAAAAGCATGGAGGACGTTCACAGGATATGTTCAGGGTGTCTTATGTTCCCTGAAGTGAAGTTGCTCAGTCATGTCCAACTCTTTGTGATCCCATGGACTGTAGCCTACCAGGCTCCTCTGTCCATGGAATTTTCCAGGCAAGAGTACTGGAGTGGGTTGCCATTTCCTTCTCCAGAGGATCTTCCTGACCCAGGGATTGAACCGGGATCTCCTGCACTGCAGGCAGACACTTTACCATCTGAGCCACCAGGGAAGATGTTATGTTCCCTAAATACTAAGAAGATCTAGATTAAGATGAAGCCAATAAAGCCATGCTGGTCCACTTCCGATGAGAGAAGGGGACCCCTCAGAAGCCAGAGCAAGTTCTGGAGACAATCTAAAGAGGTGAGTCCACATACTATTATATATAAAATAAGAACCTACTGTAGAGCACAGGGAACTCTACTCAATACTCTGTAATGACCTATATGGGAAAAGAATCTGGTTCATTTTGCTGTACAGTAGAAACTAACACACCTTGTCTATTAATAAACTATACTCCAATAAAAATTAATTTGAAAATAAAGAAGTGAGTCAACTTTATAGACTGTCCCAGTACCTCCAGCATCTCTTCCTTTTAAAAACTAGCTCCAGCTTCCCTTCCTTTAAGAGCCCTGTCTTTGACCCACTGAGAAACACCAGAATCCATTTCCCAACAGCTTTCAGGCCAAAGCACGTAAATTATGACTTTGACTTCAGTTTCAAATAGTAATTGAATTTTTTTTTTCTTATCAAAATTTTTCTTCAATTCCCATTGTATCCTTTTGCCTTTTAATTTTGACTTAACTGTCTGGTTTTGAGTATTCATGTCTCTCTGTTTAAGCTTATGAGCATAGATGCTTTATCCAGCTGGGTGTTCTCTGGATGGATTCCACTCTTTCATCATTGACTTTCTACCTCCTTCACCTCCCTTCCTGGGTTCACAGGCAGCCCAATGAATTACTCAAGTCACTTTTAGTTTTAAACGGTAGAAATCCCTTAACCTACCTCTGGCTAAAAGAGAAAGGGAAATAACTTGGAAGGATATTCTCGAGTATCATTTTCTGTAACTGAAGAAATTGTTGAACAAATTGTAGGAATGGTATCACTGGACCTTAGGGAGGATTAGAACTTGGGATAGGAATGCCATTTGGACTTTCCATAACCCTATCTCTTGTCTCTGCTTCTCTCTGTGAGCCCATGCCAGTCTCACGACAGTGGCGTCCTTCAAAGCAGAACAGGGCCACCAGCAATTCCTAAGCCTTCATATCAAAGTTTCCATATCACAGAGGTAAAGACCCTATGTTTTGATTTTAATGTGAACAATCTCAGAATATAGCTAGCCCATGAGTTGCAAAGTAATGCTAAAGCTAATCCAACCCAGAAAGAGGTTCCGCTCATGGGACAGGAGTTTTTGTTGTTAATGCTTTTAATTTGAACATTTCCAGTTGGCCTGTCACACTCATTGATGTCATACTGCATGGCTGCCCTGAAAGAATTTGATTTGGTAGCCCAGTTTGGAATGAATTTTTTAATGACAAACATTGGGCCATTTTCCTCTCCCCTATCCTCACAGACACAGGAGCCTAGTGGGCTGCAGTCCATGGGATAGCAAGATCAGACACGACTGAGTGGCTAAGCACGGCACTTGCCCAGTCCCCAGACCAATCCCTGAACACAGTACCTCAAAGAAATTCTTGGATCAAAAACTGAGGTGACTTGTAAAGAAGCCAGTGGAACGCTGTAAAGTGAGTTGCCATATTCTGTACCAGAAAAAAATGACTCCCTGAAGGAGATGTTCAAAATGGCAGAGTAAGAAAACACGACACTCATTCTCCCCCATGAACGTATCAAAAGCACAGCTACTGTGGGAAAATTTACACTGAAAACTAACTGGATCATGTGGAAGCAACCCAAGCGCCCAACAACAAATGGCCACAGAAGATGTGAGATATATATATATATATATACATATTTTTTTAAATACATACACACAAACACACACACACATACACAACAGTACATTACTCAGCCATAGAAAAGAATAAAATTCTGCCATATGCAGCAAGGTAGATAGACCTGGAGAATCTTATGCTTAATGAAGTCAGATAGAGAAAGGTAAGTACTGGGTGATATCACTTACAAAGTGGAATCTAGAAAACAAATGAACGTATATAGCAAAATGGAAAGAGACGCACAGATACATTACTAGGACATAAGCTAGTGGTTGCCAGTGGGGCAGAGGAAGGGAGAAGGAGGAGCAAGATAGGGGTATGGGATTAAGAGATATAAACTACTATGTGAAAAATAGATGAGCGACAAGAAGGACATACTGTACAGCACAGGGAATTATAGCCATTATGTTTTAATACCTTTTAGTGGCGTATAACCTGTAGAAATACTGACCATGTTGTACACCTGAAACTAATATTATAAAACAACTATACTTCAATTAAAAAAAAACAAAAGATGACCCCTATGAAGCTCTGATTTTTCCACATTTTTCCTTATTAACAGAAGTCAGACTTTTTTCCTGTAAACTTGGTATAATAATAATAATAATGATAATAAATATCAGCCTCATAGCGTATTGTGTTTACTTGGTCTGGGTATGCAGAGAGTCAGTTCAGTAGCTCAGTCATGTCCAGCTCTTTGCAACACCATGGGCTGCAGCACACCAGGCTTCCCTGTCCATCACCAACTCCTGGGCCTTGCTCAAACTCATGTCAGTGATGCCATCCAACCATCTCATCCTCTATTGTCCCCTTTTCCTCCCGCCTTCAATCTTTCCCAGCATCAGGGTCTTTTCAAACGAGTCAGCTCTTCGCATCAGGTGGCCAAAGTATTGGAGCTTCAGCTTCAGCATCAGTCCTTCCAATGAATATTCAGAACTGACTAGTTTGATCGCCTTGCAGTCCAAGGGATTCTCAAGAGTCTTCTCCAACACCACCGTTCAGAAGCATCAGTTCTTTGGTGCTCAGCTTTCTTTATGGTCCAACTCTCACATCCACATATGACTACTGGAAAAACCATTTGTCGGCCAAGTAACGTCTCTGCTTTTAATATGCAGAGTAGCATTTAATAAAATAGGTCATTAACATTGCTCTCATTGCTACTGTCATCATCCCATCCAGCTTTCACTGTTTCACTGCCCCATCCAAGTGGATCAAGTGATATACGACTGAGTTTTAATCCTTCTCTCCCACAGTAGGAATTTCACTGTGTACTTTACTGCACACATCCCCACCCTCCCAAATCCCAAAATTTAGGAAAGAGAAAAGACCCTAGTAGGTCCCCAAGGGATGGCACAGACTGTGTTGCTCCTTCAAGAACTGGGACGACCTGAGCATTTCTAACAAATTTTCCCTGTTTCAACAGCCTCCAGGCATCCCATACAGGAAGCTCAGAGTCAAAGTGCCCTTGTGTGCAAAGCTTAGAATGGGCTTCATTATCAGCACTGTAGAGACGCCTTTAAAACAGCTATTCAGGGCAAACACAATTTATCGTCTATGTCCCTTAGTTATTAGATCTACAGATTGGGGGACATTAAAACTGCATCTTCCTTAAGGGCCAACTGTAAAGATTAATTAGGTGACATCAGCCAAGTGGAGTTCTCTTGTGAGGTACACATAAATACACTCCCTCATGTTATTACAAAGCTTGGAAATATTCTTTCTCTCCGTTATTTAAGATAATGAATCTGTTCATTAATAAGTAAACAGATGAAGCAATAGACCTTTGTATTCAACATGGCATTCCTCAATCAAACAGTCTCCTTTAAAAGAGTCAATGGCATCTGTACTAAAGATGCTGCATGGTGGGCAATCAGCTGTCTTAAGGGCCACTTCTTCATAATGTGGATGCAGCTTCCAATACCATTTTGATTCCATCTTTTATTAAAGATCTACCTTGAGGAGGCAATTGATTTTTGTTAGTCCCTAGAGTAAATGCTTAAAGGCGGCTTCATCGTATTTAAGAGGTTCCTGTTCCTTTATGAAATGCATTTGATTTGATACATGGGAAAAAAGAAAAGCTTTCATTTACTAAGTGTTATTCTTTTCACAGTCAATTTTGCATTACTTTAATTTTTTTTTTAATGTAGGAAACCCAGTTCTGGATCACAGATCCTTTGAATCCTATTTCTCTTTCTAGCTCTTTAAAAAAAAAAAAAATACTCCCTTCAAGTCTCAAAATGTATCAGCTAGACAGTTCTGATAATTTTCCATCTGTTTATTACTTTGTACAACTACTCCTGTGAATATCTGGACATTTGAAAATATTTTCGTTAAAAACAATATATTTAAGGATTTTTATTGCTCTCTCAACAGTATCAATGTTCACTGCCTGTTGAGGTTGGACACAGGTAAGGAAGGAGTTAGTAGCTCAGCTGTGTCCAACTCTTTGGAATGCCATGGACTGTAACCTGATAGGTTCTCTGTCCATGGAATTCTCTTGGCAAGAATACTCAAGCGGGTTTCCATTCCCTTCTCCAGGAGAGCTTCCAAAGCCAGGGATCGAACACAGGTCTCCTGCATTCTAGGCAAATTCTTTACCTTCTTCACCACCAGAGAAGCAGTCTGTAAATGGGACTTTTCATTTGTGATGATTCACCAAGCTTCTTCCATTGGCCTTGTAAGGATCTGGTTGGTGTGTGATAAGATAAATTTCAGGTGAACATTCCACAAAGCAAGATTTATTTTCTAGTCTGTGCTGTGGATGAAGAAGGAAATGGCAGCCCCTCCCAGTATTCTTGTCTGGAGAATCTCATGGACTGAGGAGCCTGGGGAACTACTGTCCATGAGGTTGCAGAGTCAGACATGACTGATGTGCCAGAGCATGCACTGGGCTGTGGAACCAAGCTTACACAGGACTTTCACTAGATTCTGCAGGAGAAGCAGGCTGAGCTGTCTTGCCTTTGCTCACCCCAAGTCTCTTCTAAAATGTCTTTTCTCACTTTTCCACCTAATGATGGTCCCAGACTTTCTCTGAATAGTAGTAACAGTGATAATAATTACGGCAGTGACAGGAGCTCTTTGCTTACATTTGTTCATTTAATCATCACAGTAGTCCTTGGAGAAACACAAACATCATTCTCATTTTACAAATAAGGAGGCTGAAGTTAAGAAAGATTAACTAGTTTGGCCAAAGTCACTCACACACATCTGGACCTAGCGTCTCACTCCCAAACCCATGCTCTTTACTCCTGCATGACACCACCTTTAGAATCTTGGGATCAGAACGTCCTGGCCAAATAAGTAAATGTTGCACAGTACTGTCCTTCCAAATTCAAAACCAGAAACGGCGAGGAATGGCCACGCTTCCAGTACAAAGCAGTAAATAACAACTTTATTTTCTTGAGTTTGACTCTGCAGCTAAACATAAATCCAACTCAATTTCGTGGCACAGCTAGGATTGCTTTCTCCCTACAGCACTGGCTTCGTAGTACACAGTGACACACACACCTAAAGGGAACTTTGCACGGGTGAATCAAGCTCTGTAATCCTTTTACTGCAAAAACAAAAGCTTTCCTGCTCACCACCACACCCCAACCCTCAAAGTTAAAAAGAAAAAAAAAATTTACCAGAAAATGTTCTGATGAAATTATGTTTGTAAGTAAAAGGAAGAATAACAGAAAAATAAAAATAAAAGGCAGGCCAGGTAAACCTCAAGGCTCTGTGAAAGTAGAGAGGCAATCAACCACTCTCAAACCACAACCACTACTCAAACGACAAATTATAAAACATGTTATTTTGTTAGGTTGTACACGGTATTTTTCATAGCAGCTGCTAGAGTGCCATCCTCCCTTCCACCCTCCTCACTGAGTCACTGCCCATCTGGCAGCAGCTATGCCCACCACTCTCAAAAATGACGCCCAGGTACTAGCTGGATGCAAGCAACCTGATCTCAGGGACAACTCTGCAATATCCAAATATGCAGCAATGAGAGCACTGCATTTGGTTAAAATTGCAGATATTTCTTAATCCAGACAAAGAGAAGAGTGTGCTTGCTCCTGTGCTAATTGCCATGCCTTGCAAAGGAACGCCAGCCAAGTTAAGATCCATGCTTATGTTAGAGCTCTTTGTCAACCTGGCTACTCGAAAGCTTCCATGGATTCCCCTGATAACCCACTTTGACATCCCACACACTCAGGAGATTTTATTATCTAATCTCCATTCCCCTTTCTGAAATTTAAAACATTCCTGTTCATCTTGTCTTCAGCAGAAATAGAATTGGACCAAATGTAACACAGAGGGGAAATTTTTTTTTAAATCTAAACATACTGTATCTATTTCTGCTTTCTAATGGGGAAGTGTAGGGGTAGAGATGCCATAATTCATGTAACTCTCCAATCATTCCAATCCAATTCAGAGACCAGAGGAAAGCAAATAAATTTAAAAGCACTTGTGATTTTAAATGGTAAATTAAACACATGCAATTAATTCTGCTCCCTCTCAAATCCCATATAGTTTCAAGAATTATATTTGCAATGCATGAACTCACAAAGGAAAATGGGAGAGGAAGTGACAAAACGAAATGTTGAGGGCTAGAAAGTAGATGAATAGGTGGAAACTGACTTAGACTCAAAAAGCACAATTCTAAATCAGCAGCAAAGAAAGGCAAGAACAGTCTGTTTTTCACGGCAGAACTCCCAGTGGCTCAGGAATCAATGGCACCAAATACTTCTGGAAAGGGTAGAGAAGATGAGGCTAACGACAGGAAGATCTGTGAAAAGAATACTTAAGAAGCAGTTGGCTCCCCAAAGTCTTTGGCAGTTCTTCCTCCATCCTAGCAGAATCCTGGAGCTTTAATCTCAGGAAAGGGAAGAGAGGGTCTCTGAATTAGGTGACCAGGCCCAGCTGAGACTTGGGTCCCATACTGAAAACAGTGTAATCACAGAGCATAGATTTACTGAATGTTCAGACCTCAGTCCTTTTTCACATCTACGCAATTCCCAGAGGTTGGCAGCCAGATAGGAGAACGGAAGAGTCTTCCCTGGGGATTGTAACCAAAAGAAAATTCTAAAGACATTGATATCAGAAGTTACCAAAGGAGTCCAGCCAATTACCCTACAATGAAGACCAGAGTCAACAAACATCTTATACTGCCCAGAGCTTCCAAATAGACTCACATTAAAATAAAACCAAACCACTAGATAGAATGGAGAAAATGGAGACAAAATCACCAGCGAAATAATGCAATAAAATTCCCTACATATGAAAGACATGAATCTCAGATTTTCAGTTCTGACCAGCATAATGGTTCTGTTAGGTAGGTAGAACAGGGAAAAGGAGTCCAAAATGGCGGTAGCTACAAGACAAGGAAGAGAAAAGCCCGCGAAAATGAAACAAAAGAAGGTCCGAGGACCAGAGTGAGGACCTCAGGTAAAACAAACAGCACTCCTGGCTGGCCCAGTTTACATAGGACAGGCCAGGGAGAGAGAAACATATAAATAGAGGAGTCAAAGCTAGCTCTCTCTCTCTCTCTCTCCCGCGCTGGGGCACTCTTCTTATGTCTTTAGATCGAGGTGCCCTCACATCTCGAAGATGGATTTTCCTGCTATCTTCTAAATAAAATAAAGCTGTAACACTGAGCTGTAACACTGATTTGCCTAAGAGCTATAACATGGTCCATTCAAGATCTGAGAGCTATAACACGGTCTCTCCAAGACCTGAGAGCTGTGACACGCCGAGGGGGCTTTAATGCCCGTCACTCCAAATCTTTGTTGTGATGAGACAAAGAATTGAGGAACATACACTCGTGTGACAGTTCCACTTAATGGTTGAAAAAATATGCACACGAAGGCATTTCACAGTGAATTTTTTCTTCCCTAGAATTCTGAACTTTCTAGTGGAAGTAAAAGATGCTTGAGACTCCCAGAGAGAAAAAAAAGTTTTCATACAAAGAATGAAGAATCTGAATGTCACTGGAAATGAAAGGACAAGGGTGTAATACTTTTAAAGTGCTAAGGAAATAGTGACTTTTAATCTGGAAATCTTCAAACATCCAACATCCAACCACCATTAGACAGTGCAAGGATAAAAGACAATTTCAGACATGAAAATTCTAGAAAATAAAAATAAAAACAATTCACCTCTCCTGCACCCTTTCTTCGGAAGTGAGAAGTGTGCTCCTCCAAAACAAAGTAAGAAAGAGTAAGTCATGAAATTCAGGAAATGGACTCCTACACAGGAAAATTGGATCCTACATTTGAAAGGAGAGAAGAGAAAGCTTAGGATGACAGAGAAGAACGATGGCAGCGATGAATGCGGGCCGCCTGTCTAGAGTCACCAGACCAGACTGAGGCAGGTCAGAAGACTCCAGGAGAGATTTCTGCAAGAACGTAAGATGGGAATCTTGCCTAAAAAGAAAGAAAGTGCCGAGGGGAAATTTACTCCAAAATACGAAAAGCAGATGTCCTTGGGGAGGCAGAAGAGGCCAACATTCTGTCTGAGTCTCAAGGAGAGGGGAGACACAAGCAGGAAAGGAAAGCATGGCTTTCTCTCACAAGGTCTGTGAGATTTGGAGGAAGCACTTCTAGGGGCTTTGTCTGTCTGACTGACACTAACAGGGTGTGTGAGATTCATGCCTTCATGAAGCAGCCTTAGCACTGGCCTAACTAGGAAGCTGGCAGAGCCAAGAGGGCATATTCCAAAAGGCAAAACCTCTAGTAATGGGAGACAGTATTTATGGCACAAATAACCTCATGTGACTTTACTAAGCATATCACAAGAAAGAAAGTAGAGTAGAAAAGAAGGAAAAATGGCCTATGTAAGTGGTGGTTGAAAAGATTTGTTCTAGAACAGTCTTGGATCATCCCTTGAAGGCTCTGAAAATATTCAGAGGGATTTCATTGTACAAAGGTTAAGTCCTCATTCTAGGAATCATGTTTTACACACACACACACACACACACACACACACACACACAGACACACACACACACACACACACACACACACACCCCTACCAAATCTGGGCTGATATCCAGAGTAAAACAGACAACATATTAATTTACAACTGTTCTAATTCTATTCACTGTGAAAGCCAATTGCTTGTTTCAACCAGAAAATCTGCCCAACTTAAAGACATTAGTATCCAAAGACAATTGATAATGGGTTTGCATTTCCCGCAAGTGTGTTTGAATTTCCGTTATCTGACATCTCACAGTAGGGAATTACTATTTGCGTTTCCAGGTACCTGACATCTGGAATTCAGGCATGAGATTGAACACAATTATCTTTCACAATAAAAGTAAACAGAGCTCAGCATGAATCTGCTAATTGTTCTTTCCTGCTGAGCTACAATTTTTAGTCAGAATAGACACATAAAAGAGTAAGTACCAATCTGCCCATTCTCCTCACAAAGGCCAAAGTTATCTTCTCAAAGCCTGCGTGCGTGCAAAGTCGCTTCAGTCTTGTCTGACTCTTTGCAACCCTATGGACTGTAGCCCACGAGGCTCCTCTGTCCATGAGATTATCCAGGCAAAAATACTGGAGTGGGTTGCCATTTCTTCCTCCGGGGCATCTTCCCAATCCAGGGATTGAACTTGCATCTCTCCCATCTCCTGCACTGGCAGGCAGGTTCTCTACCACTAGTGTCACCTGGGAAGCCTAAATCACATTATTCCCTTCCACTTAAAGCCATCTCATGGAGAATAAAATGCAAATTACTCATCATGGCAAAAAGCCTCTAGACCGGTGGGTCCTGGGTTTGAGCACATGTCAAAGGGAGGGCTGGTTAAAACTCAGAATGCCAGGCTCTTCCCCCAGGCTCTGATGCAGGAGGTCTTGGATGGGACCTGAGGATCTTTATTACTCACAGATTTTTCTGTTGATACTAATGCTGTTGGTCTAGGGACCACACTTTGAGAACTATAGTTCTCCTTGCTCAGTTCCCTGTCACATCTCTAGCTCTATGTCTTAATATTCTCCTTCTTGGATATTTTACTTCAGCCACTCTAGTCTTTCTGACCCTCAACACCTCATGCTTGTCGCAGGTCGGCGTCTCTGCACTTATGTTTCCCTCTGCCTAAATTCATTCTCTCCTCAATCTTCATCTTCTCAGAATAGCCTTCTTAACCACCTTCACTAAAGGAACTCTCTACCACTCTCCATCTACACCAGTGTCCTATTTTCTTCTTATTGATACTTATTTCTATCTGAAAGTGAAATGGTTCAGTCATGTCCAACTCTTTGCCACCCCAGGGACTATAGTCTGCCAGGCTATTCCATCCATGGGATTTTCCAGGCAAGAATACTGGAGTGGGTTGCCATTTTTTTCTTCAGGGGATCTTCCCAACCTAGGGATCAAACCTGGGTCTCTTGCACTGCAGGCACATCCTTTACCATCTGAGCCACCAAGGAAGCCGTTTCTACCTGAAGGTACGTGATCATTATTTGCTCATTATCTGTCTTCTCTACACAGAGTAAGTTCCATGTAGACAGCGGCCTCTTTTGGCTTTCTGGTTTATCTGTAGCACTTGGAGGGAAACAATAGGTGATTTTTGGATGAACAAATAAATCTATGAAAGAGACCAGATCTGTGGTTTGAGTTTTCCAGTCAAAGAAGACTTTCACCACTAGTCAGCCAGATACCTGACAACTCTCCATCAAGGGTATCTTTCCACCACTCTCATCCAAGAATCTTCTGCTACCATGTTATCTGTAATTAGAAAATTTATTCCACACATCATTTTTAATTAGAAAATTGGACTAGGAGGTATAATTTAGTACAAAACTAGTGGAATGCCATTTCTGCTAAGCAGGAATACAGTAATATTAGCCTTATTCTAAGAAAAAAAAAATCAACCTATTTTATAAAAAGAGGAAAGCTATTATAAACAAACTAAACATATTTTAACATGTAACAAAACTAAAATTTATTTTGATGTGAAGTTACATCTCTGATCCCAGGCATCCATCCCTTGAAAAATCACCAAAACTGTGACTCTATTAAAGGAAATAATAATTTTCAACATAAAAAAAAATTTAGAGCCATTTGAGTAACTCAGTTGTCAAATTAAAAAAAAATCACTTCTCTTAGACACTGGATTATTTAACAACTGTCTATTCCCTAGCTCTTACAAAAATCTTATTATTAACGTTATTTGAGTGTTTTTTCACAATTGTTGGCCATTATCTTTAGGAGACGGCTAATGTTTGTTTCAGATTCAGTGGTTCACAGTAAGTGATCTCTCTTAATTTCTTTGGTTGGGATGAGAAGGAAAACACTGCCCTTTAGAATCGAATCACTGCTGGGGGTTTTAACAGCACTTCATAAACTTCTGTCTGAAAACCTCCACCCCCATAGTCATTGTAACAAGTGTATTCCTATTATGTGGACTTCTTTCTGGGTAATTACTTGATAATTAGCCCAATACTTGGCCCCACAGAGTATCTAAACATACTCACTCTTCTCTTGCTGTCCTGCTAAACTGTTGCAGAATACCTACCATGGTGATAGTCAGTGGGTACTTAATGAATGAATCACCAGTATAGCAATCAAAGAGAATGGGAAAATTAAGTAATATTTAGAGAAAGGAAACCTGTTGTTACCATGACCATGATCTCAGAAAAAAATATTTTCTCCAAGAACAGACATAACCTTGGGGGAAGGGATAGTCAAGGAGTTTGGGATTGACAGTACACACTGCTATATTTAAAATTGAGAACCAACAAGAACCGACTGTATAGCCAGGAAACTCTGCCCAATATTGTATGTGAGTGTGTATGTTAGTCACTCAGTCATGTCCAACTCTTTGTGACCCCATGGTTTGGAGCCCACCAGGCTCCTCCATTCATGGGATTTTCCAGGCAAGAATACTGGAGTGGGTTCCCATACCCTTCTCCAGCAGATCTTCCAGACCTAGGGGATCGAACCTAGGTCTCTCACATTGCAGGCAGACTCTTTACCATCTGAGCCCAACATTATGAAACAACCTAAATGGGAAATGATTTTGAAAAACAGATACATGTATGTCTATAATTGAACCACTTTGCTGTACACCTGAAACTATCACAACATTGTTAATCAATGATACTCCAACGTAAAATAAAAAGCTAAAAAAGAATAGACAGAGCCTTGATATTTATTCAAGTCCCATCACTTCATAGCAAATAGATGGGGAAACAATGGAAACAGTGACAGATTTTATTTCGGGGGCTCCAAATCACTGGAGATGGTGACTGCAGCCATGAAATTAAAAGACTCTTGCTCCTTGGAAGAAAAGCTATGACCAACCTAGACAACATATTAAAAAGCAGAGACATTACCTTGCCAACAAAGGTCCATCTAAGTCAAAGCTTTGGTTTTTCCAGTAGTCATGTATGGATGTAAGAGTTGGACTTACTCCAGCTGAGTGCTGAAGAATTGATGCTTTTCAACTGTGGTGTTGGAGAATACTCTTGAGAGTTCCTTGGACTGCAAGGAGATTCAACTGGTCAATCCTAAAGGAAATCAGTCCTGAATATTCATTGAAAAGACTGATGCTGAAGCTGAAACTCCAATACTTTGGCCACCTGATGTGAAGAAATGACTCATTGGAAAAGACCCTGCTGCTGGGAAAGATTGAAGGCAGAAGGAGAAGGGTACAACAGAAGATGAGATGGTTGGATGGCATCACTGACTCAATGGACATGAATTTGAGCAAGCTTTGGGAGTTGGTGATGGACAGAGAAGCCTGGCACGCTGCAGTCCATTGAGTTGCAAAGAGTGGGACATGACTGAGCGACTGAACTGAACTGATATTTATTCAAAGAAAGGAACACTTGTGGAACCTGTTACTGCCAATGGGTTATCATATGCTATGGCAAAATAGTCATTAATTTGCTGGGTTATCTTAGGCAAGCTGCTTCATCTTTCTGGAATTCACTTTTCTTGGGGGTGAAATTAGAGAGTTAAGGTAATTAATGAGATGCAAATACTATATACATTTTCAACTCTTTCCAAGTAAAAGGAAAAATGCTATATCCCAGTGTCATACTTGACTTCTATAATAGCTAATCACCTAAACTGAAATATGAGCATTCACAAACCATCAAGCTAATGTCTTGCATTAATTGATCCATGAAGACACTGGATGTCACATTCAGTTCCTGATACATCAGTATACCACCTAATACTTCACAACTGAACAAAGACTTGAACCTTAGAGCCACAGTTTATTGGTATGGGCAAGGCTTGGAATCATACTTTGATTGCATGATCTTTCCAAGTTTCATTTCTTTGGGGCAGAAATTATACAGGTGACCTCAGAATCATTTCCTTTCATATTTTGAGATTTTTATGGTGTATGTGTTTAGAATACCATCATATGATAATAGGATTTTAATATTCATGGTCTCATTGTCTGTCTCCATAAATCAGATTCATATAGATTAGCACCGTCTGCTACATACACTGTCTGGAGACTCATGAAACATGAGCCAGGGCATGGAAATCTGTGTAAGGAACAACTTTAAGTCAGAAGGAGTGAAATAGATCTACTTTTATTTGTCAGGCTGAATACATTGTAAAGATTAAGCCAAACAAAAGTCAAGTGTGACAAGGATTTTAATTGGAGAATATGGTAGATTGCCATCGACAAAGCCCATAAGAAAAGACAAGGCTAATCTTATTAAGGCTATCTGGGTAGACAGCAACAACCAGCCCCAAGAAACCCACAGTTCTCCAATCAATTTCTCTGCCAAGGGAACTTAGTTTATTCAGGCTAATGAATTGAAAAGGAAGACTCGAGACTGGAAATAATATCTAAGCATTTTTTGTAAAACCGAAAATGTAAATGATCCAGGTTGTACATAACCAATAGGTGGATTCATTCTTAAGGAACATGCAAATTTTCCTCTGCAAGCGGCCCTGAGAAGTTGCCAACTGAAGAGAGCTTTTTCCCGGATTAGTGGCCTTTTGCATAACACCCTTCAGGATACAGTCATTGAAATAAAATGCATGCTGTGCACAGCTGCCTCAATCTGTGCAACAGATCGGCTGCAAAAGCAAATTTCAGCTAAGACTCTTGCACTGTGAGCTACTACCGAATTGGGAAGTCCCTTTGAGAAATAAGCCAGCAAAATCAAACTTGTAAAGTTTCACCATACTATACCAGCATGCTAAGATTTATTACTTGGTGTCTAGTTCACCTGACCTAGACCAATCCCTCCCTAACTATCTTTGTTATAACCACATAATAATAGCAGCTACCCTTTATTTCCAGGAGCTAAACACTGTACTGGGTGCATCACTTACGTTTTCTCCACAATCCTCAGAACAATCTGTCAAGATACAGACATAGCAAAATGTTTTCCCCACTGAGTTCATGCATTGTTTATCCTTTAATAAGCCAGTAAGTGAAGTGAAAGTTGCTCAGTCGTGTCCGACTCTTTGAGACCCCATGGACTATAGCCTGCCAGACTGCTCTGTCCATGGAATTCTTCAGGCAAGGATACTGGAGTGGGTTGCCATTCCCTTCTCCAGGGGATCTTCCTTACCCAGGGTTCGAATCTGGGTTTCCTGCATTACAGGCAGATTCTTTACCATCTGAGCCAATATTTCCTAAACCTCATGGATTTGGGTGCATACCTTCTTAAACTTTTTACTCACAGTACACATTGATGTTTAACTTATTTTCTTTAATTAAAAAAAGGAGGATAAAAAGCTTTCATATTGATGCAAAAGCCTCTTCTCTGTGAATCTTTTCACAAGTTGCTATAACACTGTTTCCTTCTCAAATAGAAAGGATGTGAGAAACCTCTCTTCACCAGCCTCTACTCCCTTAGTACAGGGTGTCATGCCATCAAACTAATTTTTCTGTCTTTAAGAGTCTTTAACTTCCCCATACCCAAAGTCTACTAGCTAAACAGAAGCCAAGTGGTCTTTCTAACATCAACTGAAAATCAGATCTTGTCTTTTATCCACTTAAAGTCCTGAAAAGAGTCTTTGTGCATTTCACAATCAAGTTCTAGCTAAAGTCAGCATGGCCTGACCTTTCATAATTTGCTGCTGCTGCTTAGTCACTCAGTTGTATCTGACTTTCTGAGGCCCCCATGGACTGTAAACCACCATGCTCCTCTGTCCATGGAATTTTCCAGGCAAGAATCCTGGAGTGGGTTGCCATTTCATTCTCCAGGGATCTTCCCAGCCCAGGGATCGAACGTGCGTCTCTTGCACTTCCTGCACTGGCAGGCAGATTCTTTACCACTAGCACCACCTGGAAAGCTTGATTAATGCATCAACTCAACAAATATATAGGAAGCAGCTTTTCAAAGTGCTGGATACTGTTTTCAGTGCTGAAGGATGCACGGTAAACACCAAACAAAATCTGGGCACTTGCTGAGCTTGCATTCCAGTGTGGATCAGGTAGTAAACACAGACGAAAGTTAAATATATCATTTAGCATGTTAGATGATTATAAATTCATGAAAAAAAAAGTAAAGCAAATAATGGCATCTTGGAGTGCAAATTTGAAAGAAAGATTACAGTTTAAATGAGGTGAGAGAGGCAGGCCCTTAATGAAAGGGACAGAGAGGCTCTTACGTAAGGGACAGAGAGGCTCTTATGGGGATCATTTGAGGTGACAGAACCATGTAGACAGACGAGGTGACCAATGACTAGTACTGGGGCAGAAGCATATCTGGTCTGTATGAAAAAGTTAATCTTTTAATCTACTTCTTCCCAAATGCACCCTTCTTCCTCTTCTGGGCATATGAATCCATCTGTCTAGAATGCCCTTCCCTTCCTTCCCTCTCTATATATAGTGACGTATATTCACTACCATATATAAAACAGAGAATTAATAAGGACCTACTGTATAGCACAGGGAACTCTACTCAATACCCTGTAAACAGTCCTATGGGAAAAGAATCTAAAAAAGAGTGGATATATGTATAGCTGATTCACCATGCTATATATACAGGAGAAACTAACACAATATTATAAATCAACTATACCCCAATAAAAATTTTGAAAAAAGATTAATATGAAAAAAAGATGCTTTACCTCTTGCAGCCTCATTTTCTTCATCTCTAAAATGAAAGTCACTGTATGTAACACATGGGACTACTGAAGGATTTAAAAGGTGATCACACCCAGCGCTTTGCAGATGCCAGTAACTTGAGGCTGCTGTTGATATTAAATATGAGATTTTGCAGCACTGCAGCTTTTTTTAAAAACAAAGATGCTTCTTGCTTTTCCTCCTGAAGAGCATCCACATGGAAAATAACAACAGCCACCAGGGAAGCCAGGATCAGCTTAAGTGCCATCAGGGGAACTCTTTCCAGTAGTTAATTTCCTCCTCTGTCTTCACCTCCCAAAGCTATTCTGGGAGAAACCACTGTTTTACTTTATGAAACGTCTGCCCATTATAACAGATGGGAATTCTAAGCAGGCTTTCGGCAGACAGACTCTTTATTCCTATCCCATCACCCTTGTTGGTAGTAAGCACAGTTGATACACTCACTAGGAATAATGTTCTTGTCTATTTTCATTTGCTAGCACTGGATATAGTTCTGAGTGCTTTACATGCATCAAATGCTCTCTTGGTGAAAGCTGCAACAGCAATGAAATCATTACGTGGTTCCACCTAATTAGTAACTCATGAGAACACTTGTCTCTTGGTGTTTGGGGAAGGGATCATGGAGACAGGGAGGCCAGGTTTCCCCTTATTCAAAGCCACAGGCACCTTGAGAAGCAAGACTATTTCCCCTACTTTTTGTTGATGAATCTCATCCTCAGCAAATGTCTGAATGTAAGAGCAGTCCTCAAATTCTGCCCTCCTCCACGCCACCAGGCCTGGCTAGCAAGCTTTGAGAAAAAGTTATGAAAAATTTGACCACAAACTCAGGTCTGTCAAAATCTTTAATAATGGTTTAACTTCCTGCCCCAATAGAACCCTGTTTAAGACACCCACACTGAGACCCGTCTGCTCAGTTCACTCTCCTCTGCTTTTATGCATACACGGATATACACATCTCCACTCCTGACTTTACTCACACTGAGATGTTCTCTTTGCTCTCCTTCACATCAAAAATGTGAGGATTATTTTCCCTGGAAATAATATTATTAATATGCTTGGACTTAGGAATATCAGTAGTACAGTTAGTTCAGCTGATGTATGTTAAGTCCTTAAAATAGTGACTTGAATACAGTATGTGCACTATATGCTTGGCATTAATATAACTATAATTATTGCCATTAAAATAGGTCAGGTATGCTATACTTTATAAAGGTTTTTGGGGGCCAACCTCTATTTTAGATACCTTTAAATAACAATTTAATACCTTCTAAGCACAGAGCATTATGCTATAAGCACATTGTATGCTTTACCTTAGTTAATTCTCCCAGCTACCCTATAAATAAAGATGGTACTATTATTCCTCTTGTAAACAGCAAAGAGACTGAAGCTCAGGAGGCTAAGGAACTTAAAGTCACACAGTTAGTATGTCCCAGAGATAGGATTCACACATATGGCTACTCTGCCCTTGAGTCTGTTCTCACACTCATGATGCTCAACTTCCTAACAGAACAATGTTTGGTCTTCCCTATCCATTTTTGCTATTCTCAACACAAAACTAACAAGCTCATCAGAAACAAGCAAAGCAGGGACTTCCCTAGTGGTCCAGTGGTTAAGAATCTGCCTTCCAATGCAGGGCACACAAGTTTGATCTCTGGTCAGGGAACTAGGATCCCACACACCATGGAACGTGTAAACCTGTGCGCTGCAACTAGAAAGCCTGTGTGAAGCAACTGAGACTGCACGCTCTGGAGCTCGTACTCTGCAACGAGAGAAGCCATGCGCCACAAGTAGAGAAAGTCCATGCACCACCACAAAGAGCCCGGGCACAGCAGCAAAGACGCAGTGCAGTCATAGCATTTTTTTAAAAGAGAAAACATATTAGAAAAAAAAGAATCAAGGAAAGTGTAGAGAACTTGAATAGTCTAAAAGAGTCTAAGGAGACACGACAAGCAAATACAAAGTGCAATTCTGGTACAGAAAACAGACATTAAGTAAAAATTGAAGAAATCTAAATCAAATATGGGCTTTAGTGACTAATAATGTACCACCAAGATCAAGCCAGTCAATCCTAAGGGAAATCAACCCTGAAGATTCATTGGAAGGACTTATGTTGAAGCTGAAGCTCCAATACTTTGGAAAAGACCCTGATGCTGGGAAAGATTGAGGGCAGGAGGAGAAGGAGACAACAGAGGATGAGATGGCTGGAGGGCATCGCTGACTCAATGGACATGAGTTTGAGCAAGCTCCAGGAGAGAGTGAAGGAGAAGGGAAGCCTAACGTGCTGCAGTCAGTGGGGTCGCAGAGAGTCGGACACAACTGAGCAACTGAGCAACAACAATGCACCACCACTGTGTCATCAACTGTGATAAATATACCAAAGTAATGTTAACAATAGGGGAAACTGGATGTAAGTTATACAAGAACTCTCTGTACTATTCTTACAACTTCTCTGTGAATATAAAGTTCTACTTTAAATAAAATGTTTACTTTTTAAAAGTCAATAAACCCTTGCTCAAGGTTATACTTGGAATGATATAATTTTTCCAACTATAAATTCTCATAGTAAAAGGATTACATTACATTGATAAATGTGCATTTTGGAGCTTGGCGCAATATAGCAGTTTATATGTTTTCTAATCCAAATTATCCACCTTCTAATACATCCCACTGAGTACGTTCAGGGAGATGGTTGTAAAGCAGGATCCTAGAACTCATGGTAATTCCTCCCTGTGGAATTCCGACCAGAATAAAGAATATTTGACTCACTGCTTAGGGGTTAAAAAAAAAGCTTTTAATGAAAACAGAAAATGTGTTATGTAGGATATGAAGGCTGGGAATCCAAGACCAATTATTGTGAGAGAAGCTCTTTTCCACAAATGTGCTGAAGCAACATTAAGGATCAGCGCAGCCTAATTCTAATGGCATAAAAAGAATCGAGTGCTCAATTCAATGTCAGAGCTTTCATAATATGATATCTACAATACCCTGCAGAGGAGGCACTTTTCAAATTGGACGTCCTGAATACATACATATCTTAAAGAGGTCTTTGCAGGAAGAAAGTTAAGTGCCATGGAATTCCTTGGTGGCCTGAGTGAAAGTAGGATGAATGAGAAAGGCTAGTGATAATAATGCCTTAAAATACTCTGCAAAGTTCAAGGATTCTATTTATTCCTTCCCGGTCAGAGAGGTAGTTTAAAAATATGTCCACAAATTCATTGGCACTCCTCCTATCCAGAGATGGGCTCTTTGTTCTCTAAGCTTGAAACCATATGCTTCAAACAACAGGATATGGTGGGAAGGGATACAGTCTCCCAAAGCCAGGTCGTAAACACCACAGTACTTTCGCTTTATTCACAAGAATACTTTACCTCGAAATCTTCAGCCTCCGGGTCTGCTGTGGTCCCATTGTCGTTCCAGCTCCTCTGTTTAACCATAACTATATGAGAAAGTCTGAGCCAGAATAATTTGGTCAAATATTTCCTAAATTTCGACCTATAAGAATGTGTGAAAGGTGATAAAATTATTGTTGATGTCTTAATTATCTAAATTCTGATCTATTATATAGCAATAGCTAACTGGAATATTCAATTTATGATTGTTCAAGAAAAGGGTGGGTTAATATAAAGTGTCAAACTTGGCCATAGACTCATAAATATCTAAATCTTTCTTAGTGATAAGTAAAGTGTTTTAGTTTAATATGTAATGATTTACTGATTACCCAGAGCCTCCACTCTAACTTAGAAAATACTTATTAAACATATATTATATGTGAGGCACAATGGCAGACATTAGGAGTTCAATGATGTAAAAGACAAACATATGCATGGTTTCATAGAGCTTACATTCTAGTGAGAGAAACCAACAAAAGCAAGTAAATAAATGATTATCAATTATGATAAGTGCTATAAAGAAAACCAGCAAAGTGCATGGGACAATCCTACTTTTGACCAGTGGTTAAGAAAAGTCTCTCTGACAAAATGACATTAAAGATAAGACCTAAAGGTAAGGAAATAACCGGTCCTGTTAAGAACAGTAGAAATATTCCTTGAAGAGGAGCACCATGGGCAAAGGCCCTGGGGTAGAAATATGCCAGGACCAGGGTAAAGTCAGAGTGGCTGGAGCTAAATGTGTAAGAGGAGAGTGGAAGAGATAAGATGGTCTCATTTCTAGATAAGACTAGAAAACGCCCCTCTGTGTTGCAGAGTTGTTTGGGGGAGGTGGTTTCCAAATAAGAGATTTTATTTCTCAACCTTATCCCCCTGCACGCAAGCATAATCATGTGACTGAGCCCTGGTCCAAAGAATTTAGGTGGGACTGCCACAGCTAATCAGGGCCCATACAAATCCTCCACTCTCTTTGCTGAAGTGCCAATTGGCTGTTAAAACCCAGGGTGTCGATGGGGAACGTGATATGAAGATGCCACATGACTATCAACTGAGCCCCGTGACTGCGTGGAGCAAAGACCCATTCTCTCTTCCTCTCTCTCCCCACTGTTCAGTTCAGTTCAGTCGCTCAGTCGTGTCTGACTCTTTGCGACCCCATGAATCGCAGCACGCCAGGCCTCCCTGTCCATCACCAACTCCCGGAGTTCACTCAGACTCACGTCCCTCGAGTCAGTGATGCCATCCAGCCATCTCATCCTCTGCTGTCCCCTTCTCCTCCTGCCCCCAATCCCTCCCAGCATCAGAGTCTTTTCCAGTGAGTCAACTCTTTGCATGAGGTGGCCAAAGTACTGGAGTTTATAAGTAAATACATCTTCACTAGTATTAAGCTTGAGAGCTCAGGCTTGAGCTGGTAGAGCAATGAGTATTCTCTTAACTGAAATAAGGCAGTGAGACAAGATTCCACTGCAATTTATCATGAGAGCTTGGATCAAATGCTGAGGAATTTTATTTTTACTCTGCGAGCATGGAGAACCCATTACTGTATGCAGGGTAATGAGCTGACCTGGTTTATGTATTAAGATCATTTTGGTCTCTGTGGAGATTGAATTGGAAGGCAAAAGAGTAAAACTACTGTGTTGGGTTATTACAAAGGTCAACATCAAGTAAAAACATGGAAACATCATGTCCTGTCATCTGAGAACTCTCAGCTTGGTCCAGGAAAATGAGAATTTCTTTTAAATGAAAAGGAATCACCATTCAGCTCAAGAGGGTGATTTGTACATGACCTAGCAGCTTTTAGATTTTCTGGAACTCTTAATAAGCATATGTTTTAGAAAACATAATCTACTCATATACCATTTTTCCAACTAAAGAAAGTTTACATCGGGCTTCTCACCACTTGAGATAATGTGTAAAACAATTGACTGAGGCCACACAGAGACAGTGTGACCTGTGTCAAGCCAAATCATATGTTACTGCTCCTAAAATCAAACTCTGCTGCTGCTACTGCTAAGTCACTTCAGTCGTGTCCGACTCTATGTGACCCCATAGACGGCAGCCCACCAGGCTCCCTCGTCCCTGGGATTCTCCAGGCAAGAACACTGGAGTGGGTGGCCATTTCCTTCTCCAATGCATGAAAGTGAAAAGTGAAAGGGGAAGTCGCGCATTCGTGTCTGACTCTTCGCGATCCCATAGACTGTAGCCTGCCAGGCTCCTCCGTCCATGGGATTTTCCAGGCAAGAGTACTGGAGTGGGGTGCCATTGCCTTCTCCGAAATAAAACTCTAGGCGTGACCTAAGACTCTACAGAAAATTAAGATACCATCACTCAATTCAGTTCAGTTTAGTTGCTCAGTCATGTCCGACTTTTTGTGACGCCATGGAGTGCAGCATGCCAGGCTTCCCTGTCTATCACTATGACAATATGACCATCACATACGACATATGACCATCACTATGAGGAATGAAAAAATCTGGTGGACACAATGATGAATAAATAATTCAAGTAAAGGATACGTCCCACACAAGTCTAGTGGGAACAGAGAAAACTGAGTATCTTTGTTGGCTGGGAGGGAGTGTAATGGGGAAAGGGGGACAGAATCGGAGGACCAAGAGTTGCCTGAGCACAAGTTTATCCAGGCAAAGAAACATGATGTCATACGATAATATAGGGTCTATTGTTCTTTGCCTTCTCTTACAATTGCTGTCTACTGGATCTGACTTTCATTAGAATCTTTTCTGGGAAAGAATCTTTTGTCAAACACAAAGTTCATATGATTTTAGCTATCTCTCATGAGTTAATACTCTCAAAGTACTGTTATAAATTGTCAAAAGATACTCTAAACATGTTCCCTAAAATGGAAGGGTTAAATCAGAGTTTGAAACCACAGACTCTAAATATGTAAAACATACTACTCCTACCATCTAGCAAAGTATTTGTTGCTTTTTATGTTTAAATCTTAAACACAAAGTCTTCTTATTCCAAAAACTCAGGGCTACTAATATTAAAGAAATTTAAGCCTCCATGAACTCTCAGAAGTGCTAAACCAAAATAAATCCAGGCATCAGTGAGTCAAATTTACACATTATCTGAAAAAATATATATGTATATTTACATTATCTTCTTTCAGAGAACATCTGTCAGCTTGAAGGGAGTTTTGTTGTTATATTGTGGTAAAATTTTAATGTGGTCTTTGAGATCTACTTGAAATCTTCAAGTTTTATGGAGGAAACTACACACAACACTCACATCAAACCTTGTCATAAGAGTGAGTGCTCCAGAAATACTGGAAAGAGGCAGAATTTGACTGACAGTTAGGAACGGTGTACATGAACAATTTTTGGCTTTTACTCACTCTAGCTTTGACCCATGCAATTACATGGACCCAAAGGACAAATATGCAGCTGTTCATAAACATTCAAAGTGATTCCCAAATGACATGACAGTCCCTATCTCTCCTGACAAATCTAGACTGAAGTCAGCCATACAGTAATTCTTGACCTTCTCACTTGAAAATTTTATTCAGATGTGAGAGGAGCTATCATCCAATCATTTAGGAGGATAGCTCAAGTAGCTCAAACCGATTTCTAGAGACAATGACCAATCATTGGTTCATCCAATCCACAAACATTAATGTCTTCACTATG
This sequence comes from Nanger dama, assembly GCA_917880005.1. NCBI lineage: Eukaryota > Metazoa > Chordata > Mammalia > Artiodactyla > Bovidae > Nanger > Nanger dama. The sequence continues at coordinate 17,153,747 of CAKJTW010000025.1, read as the reverse complement.
TACCAGTGATGATAAATATAACATTTTCCTTACCCTTGAGATCAGAACGATCTCGAAGACAATGCAATATACGTTTGGGGAACACAGACAAGGGACAATTAATTCTGCCTGAATGACCTCAGGCTTCAGTAGTCAAATAAATTCATCTTAACAGGAATTCTCATATTTTGCTTGGAGTATGTTCCCTCAGAGAGTATGTTCCCCAATCTTGGGGAAACCCTTCGCTTAATATTTCTAAGAGCCTCTAGGGGGCATTGCATATCATCTTTCCATTCTCCCCCGGTCCTCTGTGTCCACTGGTTATCACAGCCTCCTTTAGGCTCTGTCATTGGTCGGCAAGGGCACGTCACTGTTTCTGTGACACTGAACAGAGGAGGTTCCACTCTCACATGTGGTCCAGTCATCTATGCAGCTTAAAGATTCTGTCCATGGTCTCTTTCTCCACTGAGCTCATTCTCAGTGCCAGTGACCATAACTGACACCCACTGCCTTGACCTTCTACCCATTTCTTTATATTTTATTTGTATTCAAGATACACAAATTCTGCCACTTGCTCTTTTCCACTACTAGTAACGGAAGAGTACTTCCATTTTAATACAGTGTACTGACAGATGAACAGTAGGCCATGTCCTTTAATACTCTTTGCATCCCTCTGTATGAATACACTGCTTACTCTCCAAAGTTAGTGCCCAGCTACTCCCTGTGAGAGCACCAGTTCTCCCACAACCCTGACAACCCTAGAAATGATCAATTTGGCTTCTATCAATCTGATAGGTGAAAAAAAGGAATGTCATTATTTATTCCCTGATGAATAGAGAGGTTGGACTATATTGGGCACATCTTACCTGTGTCCTTTATCTCTCAACCTTGCTTGCTTACCAGGTTCTCAGTCACTCTTTCTGCTTCTGCTCTAGCAGCAGCAAAGGGACCTCACACATCCAGTTGCTGTTGTTGTTTAGTCACTAAGTCATGTCCAACTTTTGTGTGACTCCATCAACCGTGGCCCACCAGGCTCCTCTGTCCATGGGATTTCCCAGGCAAGAATACTGAAGTGGATAGCCATTCCCTTCTGCAGGCAATCTTCGTGACCCAGGGATCAAACTCAGATCTCCTGCATCGCAGATGAATTCTCTACTGGATTTGTGGTTTTGGAACTGGAAAGTGGTTCTGTTCCCCAATTATATATATTCTCAGTGCCTGAAATACCACTGATACAATCCTATTTCTTTGAACTTAACTTGTTTATAAATGTTCTGGCACAGTAAGCTCTAATGTGGTTGTGAAGATTAGATGAGAACAATGCAGTGTGGGATTTAGACTCTAGGAATGTTAGGGGCTCCAGGAGATAGGAGAGGGTTTCAGAAGGTTTAAAGAGCAAGACATTAGCGATAGAGTTCACCTACTTCATTATTTTTATTTATGATAATGCCTTCTAAAACTCATAAGAGAAATCATTCCTTTGTACAAGTTAGTATATCTACTACAATCACACAAAAATGTATACACATACAAACATATACACACCTTCTCTCTCCTTCTTTTTTAGTTCAGAGAATACAAAAAGAAACTTCATACCAGTCTGTGTGAATTACTGCAAATCCAAAAGAAGAACTCAAAATAATTAATTGTGTCAATCGTTTAAAATGTGACCTGTGTTTCATAATCAAGATGTCTGGCTGAGCTGTTCTTTAAACAGGTGTCAGAAACATATCTTGCAGCCAAAATCTCCAATGACTGAAAACCTCCCCCAGAAAAAAATCGTAACCTGTGCTACAAGTTATATCTTCATCAAAATGTTACTTTAAAAAAGATGTCTTAATTGAAAGTTAATAGGATAAAGAGCTCAAAAGAATACTTTGCACTGGCTAGAAATCTGCTTCTGGTTTCATTGAAGATCAGGATCCAAGAATGGCAAAATGAGATCATGGAGCTGTAAATATGAGGGCACAGAGTAACACTGTTTTTTAAGTGGATACTTGAATGTGTCCATTCAAAGGCTTGCAGGCTTACTCAGGGTATCACCTACTTCAGGAAGTTCCTATATTCCCCCCATCACTTGGGGAGCTTCTTCTGCTGCTCTCTGTATTTCTTCAGTGGTAACACTGAGACACTGGGCTTGGTTCTGAGAAAGAGTCAAAAGCAGGTCAGAGCCTGGTTTGGTAAATCAGATGAGGTTACGGGATAGAGAATCATCACTTTTTGGTAATGAAGGGAGGTTGGTTATAAATTGATGACAATTACTTTCCTACGCTTTATAAACTGACTCTAGGGGAAATTCACCCAGAGGAATTTTCAAAATATTTTAAGAAATGACAGTGTTATTAGAATAAATACAATAAACTCTAAAGCGAGTACTTTATAGAGAACACACCGTGAGACATGTGAAGTCCCTCCAAGTTTGCTGTAGAGTGGAGCACTTGTATTCAGTACATAATTTTAATGAAGTTTAAATAAAATAAAATGTGATAGGGATGACCTAAATTCTTATACGTTTTAAGTCTCATTACTTTATAGTTATGCTGTATACCCCCTCCATGTAACTGGAGGAAGCATTTTATACACACTGAATTCAAAAGTCTTCTGCAGAAAGGTGGCTGATGAATTACCAGATCTTTAATTCATAAATTTAACTTGTTACACTCATTTGGTTTATTGTGTGTAACACACACAAACCCCAAATGAGTCACATAAACTATTTTTACTCATAAAAACATGCCAAAACCTTCTCAGAGAGTTGCTTTTGTCTCTTTTTAGAGTGCTCATTCTTCAGTGTGTATAAACAAGCAAGTGCTTTGATATTCAAATTAATGAAAGCAGTGGAAATGAGAAATGAATCCATCTGAAAATCATATGCTTCCATTTGATGCATATTAATGAAATGCTCACACACAAAAAAGTTGAGAAGCTATCTAGCTCACATGCAATGAAAAGCTCCCTTGCAGGTAAAACAAAATGGTTATTTTACAGTTAATCATAACATCTAAATTTTAGTTCTGCCAGTCCTAGAACAGCAAATGGCTAGAAGCATGGACTTTGAGGTCAGGGTGAAATGGATTTAAACTCTGATGCAGCTGATTGTTAGCTGTGCGACTCTGAGCAAGTTAATTAAGGTCTTTTGAGCCTTATTTTATTCATCAATAATATGGAAATAATAGCAATACTCATTTCACAAAGTAATTTTAAGAAGTAAATAAAAGACTGCATAACTTTCTTAACATAGTACCTGAGACTGAATTAGTTTTTAATAGGATTATATTGAGTAACTGCTTTTTCAGTTTTCTCTCCTATAAAATAGAACCTTGCCTAATTAATCGGTAAGAAATAGATGATATAGAAAATTAAAGGAAAATTTCACTGTTATGCAATGTAGATATTGCAAAATACAAAATGCTATTTTGCCTGCATTACAAAGAACAATAAAATGCCGTATTTCTCATGCCAGTATAGCCTGAACAACTGTTCGCATCTCCTCTGGCAGCAATAGGTAATTTCAACTTAAGGTGGCTGAGTTTTGCCACGCTGCCCCGACAGATGGTATCCTAGTTGGTAGACTAAATCAAATTTCAGCAGTTCCTATCCTGACTACTCAGGGGGAACTGCAAGCAGTGCCACCAGCCACACCTTCAGAGTCTCACTCAAGCATGCCTGGTGGTCCCCACGAGATACTGCGTGTGTGCTCACCATGCCTGTTTTAGCTCCGGTCATCATGCGGCACTGGATTCTCTCTCTCCTACCCAGCTCTCCTGCAACAGCGAGGCTGGTGAGGAGAGGGAAGCCAACACAAGCAATCAGTGGTCAGAAGGGAGTCCAGAGCCTACCTGTGCTGGATGTCAACACAAACCCATCCCTTTAGCTGGGATGGTAAAGAATCTGCCTGCAATGCAGGAGATCCAGGTTCGGTCCCTGGGTCAGGAAGATCCTCTGGAGAATGGAATGACAACCCACCCATGCCAATATTCTTGCTTGGAGAATCCCATGCACAGAGGACCCCACAGTCCATTGGGGTCACAAAGAGTCAGACAGGATTGAGCAACCCTTGCGGGAGAGACCCCCAAAAGTTTTCACCAAGGCCTGAACCAATTCCTGGCAGCTCTGTCCACCATGGAGGAATTCTGAAATTGCTTTCTTTCCCAGGCTCTTATGAAGAAAAGAGAAGTGGGTCGCCTCTGCTTTTGTATCCCCAAACCTATCTTTTCTTTATTTATCATTCTTCACCTGGACTCTGCTTGGAGGAGTAAGGAATAAAGACCTGTCCTCAGTAGCGCTCCTCTTGTTTTCCTCTACCTCTCCTCTTCACAAAACACATGGAGAATATAAAACAGAAGTGCTGAGAAAGTAAACAGTGCCTGTCATCTCTCCCCCGCCCAGGGCCTGGGCACTCTGCTAGTGGAAGAGAGGATTGTCACCTTGAGGAGGTGAAGTGGGTCAGGCTTTTGTACTGTAATACATGGGGTCATTATTCCTCTGCAGTGTCTTTTTAATGTATCTGGAATCGTTCTTATTTTCCGCATTCTAGCTAAGTAAGTCTGCTTCTCTTCCTCAGTTAACTGAGCAAGAGTGCCTATGGCCCAAAGGAAAACAAAGAGGGAACTCGAGATCTGGGACCTTCAGATTTCTTTCTAAATGTCCTGACAAGTAACCAGGGAGGAAAAGGAAGAAGGGATTAAACTGGATATTTCTCTCTGGGATAATCTGAGCACAAGAGACTAAGTAGAAAAGGGCTGTGACTCTGTCTGGTATGACATTTACCAGACTCTGTTTCTTCTTAACTGAGTCCAGAATCAATGGTGGCCGCCATCAGTGTGGCACTTCCGCAGCTGGGCGATAAGGCATATAATGAAGAGCTTCAAGACCCCTCAGAGACAAGATTAAGAGATCTCCAGTGACCCCAGGGCATCTGTCAAAGTAAAATTTTACCAGCCTTAGAAATCTTCAAAATCAAAAGGAGACTAGGGTACTATTATGATCTATCATTGATCTACTTCAGATAGTCCTTAGAGTCATGGACAGAAATTGTGACTTGTTGCTAATTTAATCGTAGTTGGGAAGTTCAGATACATATGGGTAGGTATAAAATCTTGGCTCTACTTGGCAAATAGGGAACCTGATTTCCCAAATCAAAGTGGATCCCTGGGCCCTCCATCAAGTTCTCCTGACTCTAAAAGTTGACCTCAGATTCTGCAGATGACCTGAGAATGGCTTCAACTTGAAGATGCCTTTGTCTTAGACACAGAGGATGCTGTGAGTACAGCCTGGTTCAATCCAATACAGACACATGATCAGAAAGAAGAACTATGAACAGAAGTAACCCAAGACAGTGCTTTTGAAATACCAGGATAAACGAGAAATATTAAAAATAGTCTCAAGTTACATGTTTCTGAGGAATGACCAACACTTCTATGGGAATATATAATCCTGTGGGTCAAGTACCCAATACACACTTTCAGAGGAATTAGAAATGTTTCATCTATAAAAAATAATCCAGAGAGGAAACTGAAAGCCACTTCAGCTAGCCAAAACTATCAAAATAAGACCAATGAGTAAAAGCTATAGACAGAAAGATTTCAGACATTTAAAATAAAATGTTTCAATAATTGAAAAATAGAAAAGGTTACCTTCGGAGCATGTATAATAATATGATTAAGAGAATAGTTTTGAGGGTCAGAAATCCATGGACTTGAATCCTAATGTCTAACATGTACTAGTTGTGTTACTCAGCTTTTGGGGGCCTCTGTTTTCTCATCTGAAGACTATGGATAATAACAGTGCATACTTCCCCGGAATATTGAAGGATTAATGAGATAAAGCATATAAAGCACTTAAAGAATCTGACACTTTAAGAAGATTCGATAAATGAAAGCTATTATTGTTACTGCTTTTGTGTTAATTAATTGGTGTAAAGTAGAAGGTGCCAACTACAAATGGAGGACACAGATAGCTTTGACATCATATAACCACAGAATGTTTGTTTCTAAGCAAATATATATCAAGCAAACAATAACTTTAAGTTGACAGCCCAAAAGAAAGGCAGTTAATTGTGTCCACTGGCAAGAGAATATGCAAAATGAGTAAGTCTGTTCACTAGACCTCTCTATCCTGCCCATGTGATGTGGAACTATATAGCCCAGCACAATAAACCAGACAGATCAATAAAGTTTAAACAAGAATTCCCATATGAGGTAATGCAGGGAAAAAAATCCCCATCAAATTGGATTATGACATAAAGGGTCTCTATGTGCATGTTGAAAATACATGTAAGTGATTTTATATGACCTGAAGCGGAAGACCAATGGCTAGTGCTTACATAAATAATGGAGCAGGAAGATGGCAACAATATTTAAGGCTACTCAAGACAATGAGTAAGCACAGAGCTGCCATTTGAGAGTGTCTAACCCAATTCTATAAGGAATTACCCAATATTCTAATTTAGTTGAAACACTTGAGAAAACTGCTTTCAGAAAGACAACACAACCATCTCAACTGGAGAATTAAAGGTCACCCCGTCTGGAATGAAGTAAGAACTTCTAACACATTTAGGTCTATTATTTGATTTCTGAAGATTATCTTTATCAGATAGGTATCAAAAGGATGCTTCCTGGATTAGCATAGGAGAGGAAGGACTAATAAATTAAGATTTTTTCATTGTTAGCATAAAAACTCAAAAGCAAACTAATATTAAGATGATCTTGTAAAAAATGCAGATCCTTCAAGGAAAATTGCACTTGACCATATTCAGAGTGTGAAAAGCCCCATTCCAACAATAACCTCTTTATCCAATTGTTGGTTCCAACTATAAGGAACTTCCAATCCTAGACTGAACTGATGAGCTCAGGTTAAGCAGCCCACAAGGAGCCTTTGCTTATGAAATGGCTATGCTGCTTTCTCTACCAGGAAGCAGAGAAGCAAGTGCCTCTACTCCCACCACAGACCATCTTACCTTTAGACTCACAGCAGGGCCAGGGTATCTCCCTATCAAGTTCCTGCTGTTGCAGCTCCTAATGGCCTTCCTCAGTGCCCATTCTGTCTGCTTCACTTTGAGCTGACACAGCAAATGTGCTTGAAGAGGTCTGCAGCATAGCAGAAGTCAGAGAGTTGAAACAAAGAAGGCTCCTGATACTTATTTATATGCTCGTCTGTAATTCTCTCCATCCACTGATGGTCAAGGATTTCAGTGGCTGGCACCAGGGAAAGGCATTGGAAGAAATGAATTTTCAATACCCTCAGAGATCACAGGGCACTGGATAATAAGCAGCAAGTAAATCCTGTCTAAAAGAGGGCTACTGGGTTCCTGAAAAGCACAGCTGAAGACAGGTAGGAAGGCCTAATCAGAATATTACCCCTGGACTCCAGTAAACTGAAACCATTGTTGATTCTGTTCCAATTGACTATGCCATCAGCACACTTCAGAGTGCTAGTGGGACCATTTTCTAAGAGGTCAAAGGTTATATCCAAAGAAATGAATACATAAAAAGGGGTTCCAGAAATTACCTTGTGAAGTTGAAGACTTGGTGAAAGCCAGGTAATAGAAATCAGGCTACTAGGAGGATTAACTTTCGTCAGGAAATTTTGATTCAACATAGATGAGAACATTGAAACTAATTTTTTTTTCATTGAAACATAATGTAAATAGGGTTTGATACTTCCTTTTCTAGAAATTATCTGAAGTAGCAGAAGCTGTCATATGTTTCTGGTTTCTTCTAGAATGAAATTCTGTCTTCTCGGTCGGATACACAAGGGCATTTATAATCAAGTCCCTCATGAGTTGGACAGGACTAAAGCGACTTAGCAGCAGCAGCAGCAGCATGACCCTTTAAGCTGCATCTTTTCATTACAACTTCCAAATCTGTTACCCCAGCCAGATATAAGTACTTCTTTTGTATTCATTGATTCACTTATTGATTCATATACTCATTCATTTATTCAATATACACAAAGAAATCTCATTTATTTACCTAAATAAACTTGTAAGATGGGTAGAGTGTTATCATTTCGCTTACAGCAGGGATGTGTCTGCTCTGCTACATCAGCTTAATTGCAGAAGGACATGGAGATTCCACAAAGTACATAAAATATTCAAGGGACTTTTGTTGTGGAATTGACTTGGTCTGATATTTACTTTGGAAAGATAACTCTAGGAGCATCAGAGTGGGTGGGGTGTGGTAGGGGACGTGATAGTGGACATAGAGGATATTGTAATAATCCAAGAAAGGAAAATAACCACACCATAAATTAATCCCATGATGATGGGGAAACATGGGGTCAATCTGAAAGACATTTAGTGGGTAAAGTAATGGAGGGCTAGATGACTGATCCAAAAGTCAGGGAAGTGAGGGAGAGGGAAGTTCTGAGAGGAGAAGTAGGTCAAGTGATTGGATAATAGTGACGCCATGAACTGAAAAGGCAGTGTAGGAAAAGCAGGTTTTCCTGGGAGAAAATAAATCCTTTCATGCCTTTGTAGTTTAAGTACCATGTGACATCCAAGCTGAGATCCATCAGGCTGTTTAACATGTGAATCTGGGCTCATCTGAGGGAAACATCAAAATGAATTAATAGAAAGTTTTTATTATGTTCTGTTTTTATCCTGCCCTTTTACTTTCACCTGAATGATCAAAGACTCTAAGTGCTAATATCTTTTAAACCCAACTTATACATATTTGTGAGATAATAAAACACCAACAATTGTTGGGTGAGTCAGTTGGTACAGTCTTCTTGTGGGGGCTGCTGAGCAGAATGAGTCTCATTGTATCCACCCACGTAGTAGATTTATTTTGAAGCTGTAAGGGTTTGCAACTCTTCCCATCATAGAGCAGAATCTACCCTAGAAGCTGGAATTGGCCACAGAACTTGTTTTGGCCAATGGGACGTTAGACAACGTGGTACAAACAAGGACCGAAAAGTACTTTCAGTGCCACATTGGAGTCTGCCATGTCATTGCTGGGAACCTCCCACCACCGTGCGAACACGCTTAAGCCAGTTTCCTACAGGAAGAATGACAATGTTGAGAGAAGCCCCAGCCACCAAGTCACCTCACCCATCTCAGCTCTGCCACTACTGACAACTGGGCTTCGGTCATTCTTTGTCGATCAGGGCTGTCCTGTGCACTGTAAGGTGTTCAGCGGAAATTCTAGCCTCTGCCCAACTAGATGCAATTAGCACCATTCCACCCTCTGTTGTATTTGCCAACAATATTTCCAGACATTGCTAAATGTCCTCTGGGGGGCAAAGTCACTACCCTTTGACTAGACTAACCACCACCTGTCTAGACTATACTAATCATCATATGGATATATTCAAGACATAGTTTTCTTCATAAAAACAGCAAGCAACATTTATTATATGCTTATATATTATGTCATATGTATTGGGTAAATATTTTACATGGATTATGTCATTTAATCTTTCCCATAGGCATAAGAAGTGGATGTTATTAATAATTGTATTTTACAGTTTAGGCAATTGAAGTAAAGAAAGGTTAAATATTATCCCCAAGTTCACCCAGCTAGTAAGTAATGAACCAGGGATTTAACTCAGGCAGTCTCTTCCTGGTATGACTGCTTAACAACCATTTGGAGCCAACCCATTCAATTCTGACTTTTCATTAGGTAGTAAAACAGGTTATAAAAGAATATGTATACTGTGATACTGTTTTACTTTTTAGAGTGAGGAGTACTGTAAGTAGGCATAAAGAAAGGACTTACACCAAAATATGAATCATGATTATCACCATCTGGGTGCTAGAATTACTTTTACTCTTTCTGTAACTCTAAATTAAAAAATAAACATCTACTTCCCTGGTGGCTCAGAGGTTAAAGCGTCTGCCTCCAATGCAGGAGACCTGAGTTCGATCCCTGGGTCAGGAAGATCCCCTGGAGAAGAAAATGGCAACCCACTCCAGTATTCTTGCCTGGAGAATCCCATGGATGGAGAAGCCTAGTAGATTACAGTCCACGGGGTCACAGAGTCGGACATGACTGAGCGACTTCACATTTACCTTCACCTCTCTTCAAGAAGGTGCACAGTGAATGGAAAAGACTAACACATGTATATAATAAATTTAAAGCAAGAACCAAAAGGACTTCCCTGATGGTCCAGTGTTTAAGAATTCATCTTCCAATGCAGGGGACACAGTTTCTATATCTGTTTAGGGAACTAAGATCCCACAGGATGCAGGGCAACTGAGCTCTCTGGCTGCAATGACTGATCCCAGGTACCAATGCTACAAACTATAGAACCCACACACTCTGGAGTTCATACGTCACAACTAGAGAGAAGCCTGCGCGCCAGAACAGAGAGATCATGTACCACAACAAAAGATTCCGCATGCCTCAACTAAGACCCAACACAGCCACACAAATAAAAATAAACAAATGCGCACACTTAAAAGAAAAAACAGAGGAACAACAAGAAAAGAACAAAAATGAAATGAGCACTTAAGAGATTAAAACAAGAGCATTGGTACGGAATGATTGTTTCTGATTGGCAGCATCTGAGAAGGTTCAAGAAGATTTTAGAAAGTTCTACATGAGAGGGGCATATGAGACAAAGGTTGAACACATGGAGAAGGAATGTGTAGGGTATGCTAGTGGAAATGCAGGAAGTCTTATACAGTTTGAGCAGGCAGGAGATAGAAGTTTGAGGGACTAACACTGAAGGATACTGAGTTCCAGAAGGAAGGGGCTGGATTTCATGATGAGCTACTAAAAACAGTTGAGGAATTGGGTGACATGACTAGAGATGAATTATATATACAACAGATCAGACGTGAGTACTTACAATGAGTTAGAGGGAGCGGAGATAAGAGGCCAATTAAGATATGAGTGAAAAAGTACACGCAAAAACAATGACAGCTCTAATTAGGACAACAGGAAAAACAGAAAGAAGGCGAGGAGCACTATGTAAAGCAGAGAAAGGGAGTTCATCAACATCAGCATCTAAGGGAGACAAGAGTAAGATAAGCTAGAAGAGCAGGCGAAAGTAAGAAACCACAGAGACAAAAGGACAAACCAGGAAAGGAAGCCATGGGAGGCAAAGTAAACTCACAGTGACAGTAGGGTTTGAGTGAAGCCGACCGACAAAGAGAAGGCTTAAGAGTCCAGGAAAGTGGTAACAGATGGATGGATAAACGCAGAGACAGTGAGATGAAAGGCTGAGGTTGTGGTCACGCAGGTGTTTCAGAATTTCACATTTTAGAAGTGCAATTGGTCTAATTTGTCGAGACTCAATCAATACTGCCATTAATAAGCATCGGTTTGGATTGATTTAGTACTACCAATAGAGAAACAAGATCTACTGTGTGCTCTCTCTTCATTCTGAGATCCTCCTCTACCCCACTCCACCAAACTTCAAAGTACTCTCACAGCACCCTCCATCTCTGACACTACCCCTTCACTTTCCTTTTCTCTTGAATCTTCCAGAAAACCAATACCTTCTCAATTGGAATATCTTCCTCACACATATCAGGATATCAAAAATGAGACCCAAGTCTTGGAGAGTTCAAATACACTTAGTTTTCATTGCTTTTCTGTCTTAAAAATTCATGACTTGACTGTGTTTAAAATACAACCTGCTCTGTGACTTTCTTCCACCTTGCAGAGTAGACATAAATTCTCTCAGTACATAAGTCTTTTGCCAAAAAGACATTGAAAAGGATTTAAATCAACTTGGAAATCATGAAATTTCTGGAATTTCCTGAAATCTTTAAGAAGCTCTTACTTTGGTTGTTTGAGTGTGATAAACTCGAAGGCAAACTGATCTCACTATCTTCAATGCAGGATGCAGGATGCATGGGGCTGATGCACAGGATGATTCAAGTAGAGGATGTGGGGTGGGAGGTGGGAGGGGGCTTCGGCATTGGGAGATTGTGTTCACCTATGGCTGATTCGTGTCAATGTATGGCAAAACAAATACAGTATTGTAATTAAAAAATAAATAAATTTAATAATAAAAAGAATCAAGACTCTTGTGAGAAGCATCACTTTTTAACATATATACATGTGCACTATGCTGTCTCTTCAGTCCTGTCTGACTCTTTGTGACCTTATGGACTATAGCCTACCAGGCTCCTGTCTATGGGATTCTCCAGGCAAGAATACTGGAGTGGGCTGCCATTTCCTTCCCCAGGGGATATTCCCAAGCCAGATATCAAACCATGTCTCTTATATCTTAATCAAGACTCTTATTAGAAGCATCACTTTGTAATAATATACATAAATATGTACATATATACATATGGTTATTTTTTTAATACAAAAATTTGGGTTTATATTAATAATACCCATCACTTGAGAAAAAGTACACCATGGTCATTAAGATTTCCAACTTTGGAGCCAACCCACTAGAGGTTAAATCTTAGCTCTATCACTAAGAGTTTATGTGTCTTAGAAGTCCTTTAGTCTCTCTCTGTTTTATTTTCTCAACTGTAAATGGATATGACATTTGAATGAAATAACACATGCAACCCAGAATAGTAACTTGCATATGGTAAACAATATATATGTTTTAGCTAATATTAATAATTTTTTTCTTCCACTTGCAAGAGGATAAAGGATATCACTCCAGGTGAATAAACATAAAACCACATTTTTCAAAGAGGCAAAATGGCATATTCCCATATGTTTAGTGTTTCATAATTTATTCAAGGCCCCACTGATAAGTATTCAGTTGTGTTTCCATATTTTATCTACTAAATGCTCTATTTTTGTACATACATAGCCTTAAAAATGCATGCCCTTGTCTCCTTAGGATATCTTCTCCAAAGTCAGTGACAAGGAGTGTGCATTTTCAGTCTTGAGAATATTTACCAACTAAGTTCTAAAACTGTTGTAGTCATTCACACAACCATAAGCAGTGTACAAAGTATTTTCACACACACACACATATATACATACACACATACACTTGCCACCACTGAATAAAGACAATATTTAAAAATGTTATCAGTCTGATGGCTTCAAAATTGTATCTTGTCCTGATTTTTACTTGCTTGTCTTCATCAACTAGTGAAACTGAACTTCCCTTGATATAGTTATTGGCCATTTGCAATGTGTCCTTTAGGATTTTCTTCTTTGTACCCTTTGCTCATTTTAATATTGTATATTTCTTATCATTTTGTAGTGCTCTTTATCTGTATGCTTATCATCCACTGTATGTCATGTGTACTACTAGGATTTTTCTGTCTTTCAAGGTTTTATCATCCAAGTACTAAAGAAGAGTGACTCTTTAGACAGTAGTTCTGAATCAAAATCTTTCCTGGCCTCTGAGGATTTGTGGCTCCTGAAGTATGAGCTTTCGATGCAAATGCATTAGGAGATATGCACGCTTCCTATCATAAAATCAATGCTTCTAAGAACCTCCCTGAAGTGAGATAGCACCACATCATCTTCATTCTTTAAGAAGTATAAACCTTTTTCTGAAAAGGGATACCTGGTTCATTCAGTGTCTCATCATGAGCCCCATTACTCCAGGACAGCCTTGCATTCCAAAGTACTGTGTTCTCCAATGCTTTATAGGAATATAGCAGACTCAGTAAGGAGTGTGTACCCCGAAAGGGTCTAGGATCCCTGTAGTTTTCCCTTAGCTTAGGGTAGGCCTGGTGTGTCTTACCTCAGACACTCACTAGATCAAGGACCATGCTATTTCATGTCTACTTGCTTTGTCTTTTCAATGAAATGGTAAGCTGAGTTGTCATTTTCACTTTGCTTTTCAGGAGCCCTGATGTTTTCTTGGACACAGAATAAGGCTATTTGGCACTTCTCCCTGTGAGTAATGATCTATTTCTGGACCTGTTTCTCTGGCCCATTTCTCCCGACACAGTTCTTGAGAAACAGAAAAAGAATGAGTGAAACTGGGCCAAATGGCTTCCCAAGCAAGAAAATGGCCAAGAAGATGAAGGGGCAGGTGATTCACTCAGTCAGTCAACAGATATTAACTAAGTCTCCTCCGTGAAGTAGCCTGGGTGCCCACCTACCAAGACTCACCTAAGCTTCAGGAAAGATTCACTTCCTAAAGCTCTTAGTAATATCTTAGTCAAAATCAGGAGCCTCAGAAACAGAAACACACAAGAGTCATTAAAAGTAGTGAGAAGAAAAACAAGTGGCAGGGCTGCTCCAAAATAGTACAATCTTCAACACAAACTACAGCGCAAATGTATTTGGAGACAGGACAGGGAGGCCTGGCGTGCTGCGATTCGTGGGGTTGCAAAGAGTCGGACACGACTGAGTGACTGAACTGAAATGATGATCAAGGTAAAGCATTCACCTACAATGCAGGAGACACAGGTTTGACTCCTGAGTCTGAAAGACCCCACTGGAGTAGGAAATGGCAACCCACTCCAGTATTCTTGCCTGGAAATCCCAAGGACAGAGGAACCTGGCAGGCTACAGCCCATGGGGTTGCAAAGAGACACGGCTGGGAGCAGGCACATGCATGACCATTATAAACATATGTTTTTTTAAAAGCACAAGTACTGGACATTGAATGGTGAGGAAATGCCGTGATTCAGATGAGAGCAGCTTCGTGTTGGCTACAATCTACAAGGGCGATGAAAAAAGAACAGAAAGTGAAACTGAAGTTGATACCATCAAAGGAGTAAGTGGAGACTGATAAGCCTGATGAAGGACAGGAAAGGTGTGCTCCTGACACAAACCATGGAATGGACCCCATGGATAGGCAGAGCAGGATGGAAGACAAATATCCACACACTGCCCCAAAGATAACTTGACTGGCCCAGTGCTCAGATACATGCTTAGTCTTCTCTTTGTGACATCATTTCTCAAAGAAATGGAGGAGCTCATTAAGTGGACTCTGTAATGTCTTCTGATCAACAGTGACGCACAGCAAGGGAAATAGCCTCAAAAGAGGGACATGAGAGTTTACCATCACCATGGAAGACTATTTTAAGGATCCCAAAGAAGAGAGGAGCAGAATCCCTTAATCTGAAACTCTAGAAATGGTTTAAAGGACTAGGCATACATATGTGAGAGAAGGAGAGGAGTCTCAAGGAGTCTCAAGGGGAAGAATATGACTCAGAAAACTATAAATTATTTTTCTTGGGAAAGAAAGGTGAGTTATCACCATCTAGAGAGACATCTTTTTCAAGAAACTCCGTTTTGAAGATCATATATGAAAAGGGATGCATATGTAAGCTAAATACATTAAAATAATCACAAGGATTTGTAAGAAAGTAACAGCAAGGATAAACTAAGAGAACTAAGGGTTGAAAAAATTAGGGAAGAAAATGGGGGTGGGGTACTGGCTTTGGTAAGAATAAGAGAGGGCTTCCCAGGTGGCGCAGTGGTAAAGAATTTGCCTACCAATGCAGGAGATCAATGCAGGAGACACAGGTTTGATCCCTGGGTTGGGAAGATCCCCTGGAGGAGGAAATGGCAACCCATTCTAGCGTTCTTGCCTGAAAAAAATTCCAAGGACAGAGGAGCCTGGTTAGCTACAGTCCATGGGTTCGCAAAGAGTAGGGCACGACTGATCAACTGAGCACACAAGAATAAGAGAGTTGACAAATGTGGGTGGATAATAGAAAGACAGACTTCCCTGGTGGCTCAGATGGTTAGGCGTCTGTCTGCAATGTGGGAGACCCGGGTTCGATCCTTGGGTCGGAAAGATCCCCTGGAGAAGGAAATGGCAATCCACTCCAGTACTATTGCCTGGAAAATCCCATGGACAGAGGAGCCTGGTAGGTTACAGCCCATGGGGTCACAAAGAGTCGGACACGACTGAGCGACTTTACCTACCTACCTAATAGAAAAGACAAAAAATGGAACTCGGTTTTTCTGCTGCCCTGGGGAGGGGTAAGCACTTCAAAGTTGTCTGGGGGAGGGCTGGGAGTCATATGTTAGGAATCAGCACCAGGGGTTGTATAACACAGACAAGGAAGTAGATAGAAGGAAATGTGTGAAAAGCAGCAGAGAAAAGGGGCAGAGGACCAGGAAAAGGTCAAAGGAGAAACTTTCCTGGGTGAAGTCCATTTGGAGCAACTGATCAGGTGAAGTCTGTGTGTAGCAGACCATCAGTGCTGTGCATTTCTAAACACCAGCATGCTTAAGAATGTATATGTTGGTACTGTAGGAGTAAACCAGTGTTGCAAGAGCTGTGATTCTTCATTCATTTTTAACTTGTCAGAATCTGATGGGTGCTGCTGCTATTTTGTCCAATAATAAGGATAAGAGAAGGCAATTAACATTTATTGAGGATGAACAATATGCCAGAAGATTTACAGACAGCTCAGATACTCCTTACGGTAATCATATGAAGTAGGTATTATTAGCCCATTTTTATTTTTTTTCACTATGTAAAAATGTTATTTTATTTTTTTATAATGAATACTAATTTATTGTTGTTTACATTTTCATTTCCCTAATTACCAGTGAAAATGATCATTATGATCATTATCATCCTTATTTCACTTTTCAGTTATGCTACAGCCCCAGTCTTTTATTAGCCCATTTTTAGATGAGGAAATTAAAGGTCAGGGAGGTTAAATATTTTGCCCATGTCAAAGTCAGAAAAGCAGAACTGAAAATCATCTACTGGACCCCAGATTCCATGCTCCACTCATTACTATACTATGTCTCTGGGGCAGTACAAGGATACCATACTTTTTAAGAATCAAGTGGCATAATCACTTATCACATACCCAGCTTTGGGGCAAGTCTTTTATCTGACCCTATCTTGCTAAAATATGCTTCTTAAAAACATCATTTGGAATTTCTAACCCAGCACATTTTTTGGCTCATCCTTTCTCTTCCAACTAAGTTGCTCTATTAGACAATAGCTTCCAGCTCTCAGCTCAGGGTAATCCCATTCACTCACAACTCTTTTGGTTCACTTATTCACTTACTCTTCTATTCATTCACCCATTCATCAAATATGTACTGTGTGCTCAAACATATCTACTTATGAAAGAAAAGGAATGTGTTAAGTTTCAGCTGTTGCCAGTCATCAAAACCTCAGTCAGCTTGTCCAGGTCTTACCTATTCACCAAACTGAATTTTCCTGGTGGTTTTCATCAAAACGATTTTGGTTTCTCCAGCTCTATAACGGTAAAGGCCACACGACCCTTACTTTGTTATTGAACCTGATTCTTTCAAATCACACAGCCTTATCTAGCAAAGTTTCTGCTTCACATCTTAGGTTCATGTGAAATAGCCAATTCCTTCTGGATCAGCTCAGACCCACTCTTCCCTTATCCTCTCCATTTTTCTTTTCTGCAAGTAGCCCCTCCCTCTAGCCACCTACTTTTTTAAAATCAAGGATGAGAACCTTTTCAACTCCTCTGGATAATCTCAGACACACTGTATTTTAAAATGGGGACATAGTAAACATAAAGCTTAATAGTTTTAGGGAAGCAGTTTGGGGCTAAACTAGGTGAAGTGGTTCTCTGTATGAATGCCAAATGTGTACTCTGTTTACCATAAAACACTTCTGAGTCATACCAAAGAGAAACACATCTGATCTTAGGATGATTTATATCCTCAGCCAGCACATGTATTTCCATCTGATTCATACTACCTGCTTTGATTTTCAATTGTAAAATGAATAGGAAAAATTGAGCCCTGCATCCTGGGGAGAGTTACTTCATTTCCCTTCATTACCAATAAAATCATGGCTGATGGAGCTGAATTAGAAATACTGTATTCATAAATGAACACTTTTTACAAAAATTTCGAGTTTACCTTCTCATAAATTATCCCAAAACAATTCTTTATGAGTTATGTTTGTCCTTATTTAAAGCAATTAAATCTAGAGAGATTAAGAAAACGCAGGTTACAATTCAAGTAAAGTCATGTAATCAAGGCTAAAAACTCAGACCTTTTGATTGAAATCTCATACTTTCTGCCACATTCCACCATTTCCAAATGATCTTTACATTGCCTCTCAGGCGCTGGGGGTGGGATGGGCTGCAAAGCTGAATGGGGAAGGGAGTGGGAGTCATGCAGTAAAGACAGGACAAGGGCTGTCTCTAATGGGAAAGATGGTAGACAAGACAACTGAAATGGAAAGGTAGCTCTGGAGAAGAGGAATCGCAGCCTGATAAACTGTCAGAGGAGAAAGTATCCCTGGTGAAGTCCATGCAGAAGAACTGTTAAGGTGAAGTTCATGTCTCATCTAAAATAATGGAATGATTATTCTTTTTAACTCACATTTTAACAATATTTAAAATCACTTTGATTTATAAAATATTACGTGGGAAATTATAATTTTATAAAACTCTTTTTGGTCGAAAGTTTAATCACTGAAGTTACAACCATTTCCTAAACTCAAATCAAGAAATCATTCATTCATTAATTCATTTTGGTTGCCTGGGTCTTCGTTGCGGCATGTGGGATCTAATTCCCTGACCGGAGATTAAACCCAGGTTCCCTGCACCCAGGAGTGCACAGTCTTAGCCACTGGACCACCAGGGAGTTCCAAGATAGAATTCTTTCGAAGGAAAAGAAAAGTTCTCATTTCCTCCCATGGTTCTGGATGTTCAAAAACAAGTTTACTTGAAAGTTGAATCTACCTTAAAGGTAACTTACCATTATTTTTATGAGAATTCCATGGATAGAGGAGCCTGGTGGGCTATACAGTCTATAGGGTCACAAAGAGTCAGACACACCTGAAGTGACAGCACACACACACACACAGAGTGGATCGAACACCAGGGAAACAAAAATGAGGAAAACTTTTGTTGTTCAGTCACTAAGTCAGGTCCGACTCTGCAACCTCATGAACTACAGCACACCAGGCTTCCCTGTCCTTCACTATCACCTGGAGTTTGCTCAAACTCATGTCCACTGAGTCAATGATGCCATCCAACCATCTCATCCTCTGTCATCCCCTTCTTCTCCTGCCCTCAATCTTTCCCAGCATCAGGATCTTTTTCAGTGAGTCAACTCTTCACACCAGGTGGCCAAAGTATTGGAACTTCATCAGTCCTTCCAATGAATATTCAGAATGATTTCCTTCGGGATTGACTGGTTTAATCTCCTTGCTGTCCAAGGGACTCTCAAGAATCTTCTCCAGAACCACAGTTCGAAAGCATCAATTCTTTGGCACTCAGAAAAACTTGGTGAGTAGATATTTTTGTTGTTGTTATTAAAGGTTGTGATAGGCCAGAAAAAAATGCCTAGAGAGAAAGTAACTGGGGTGGCCCAAAATGCTTTGTGGGAGAACAATAGGAAACATAAGCCCTGGTCTCATGAATTGTCCCCTTGGATCCACAAACAACAAAGAAACTTGATTTCAAGGATAAGGCAGAGGAACAGAAATTTATTGCAAAGGCAAGATCTGAGAGGAAGAGAGGGGAAAGATTCCCTCTTGGTGAAAAACTGGGAAATTTTCTCTGCCAGATGCCCTGTTAGAAAAGGTACCAGTGATGTGATAAATTTTGATTTATTCTCCAGTGACTCCATCCTTCTTGTAACACTAGGCAGTCAGTTCACCTAGTTCTGAATATTTAGATTTCTCCTCTTTCAGTTTTTTTCCTATAAATTCTATTTTTTCCATGTATAAAGGTATAGACTTTAGGTTTTTATCACTGGCCTCGAGACTGACTTGTGCTGATGACTCATACAGAAGAACATGATGTAAGAGTGACTGCAGCCCATTCTCTTTTACAGAGTTAAACTTTCCAAGGATGTTACATTTCCTTTTGATTAGTTTTGATAAGTTTATTCTATATAGCTGATATTTAAGTGAGTCAAAACTTCTGCTCAAAGCAAAAGAATTATTAAAAAAAAAAATCCAACAGTGGTTCTCTAAGGAAACCCACCGAGATCAAGACCTGGGTTGGAGTGTTCAGGCACGGCTGTCACACCATTTACAGCTTCTTCAGGAGAACTCCAAGCCAAACTTGAGGCAATCATGTCCTTCATGGAGCTGCCTCTGGCTTCTGTACCCCAGACCACACAAATGAAACAAATCACAGAGAACACTTGTCAGCGCTGCACCCAGAACCAAATCCACTAGTCAGAAGTAACTTCGAATTTAAAGATCCCAAGATAACAAGACTTCCTACACAAATGTACATTTATTCAATAGTGGGTCATATATAGAGGTAAGAAGGTGCACATGCTAAATGTTTGCAGTATGCAATGTGTGATCCAGCTTGCTCATTTTGTTAGAGCGTTACACAAATGACCTTCTATGTAAAATAAAGCTGGATTTCTTGGGCATCATTTAATTTCATCTTCTTCCACATGAGCTCTACCCCTTAGCCTGGCCATCTGGCCCCATGCAGCTAAAGGGAGGCAGAATTTGGCTCAATCTGTTTAATGTTTCAAGTTGTCTGCAGTGAAATGATATCTTTTCTGCAGAAGTAATCTCACTGGCATGTGCTCCCCATATCTGAAAGTCAGTGGCATAAACTGTGACGCCTTCACCGTATTCAGAGCAACCCTCTGTGACCACCCCTAGACCTGGGCCTCACTTCACACCAACATTCCCAGATTTGCCCAGGTATGGGTTTCTTGGACCATCTCACATTTTTAGATGTTATTATCACTCTCCTGCCTTTTGGACTGGCTGATTTCTACTGGTTTCTTAGATCCACTCTCAAGATGCTAATTATTCTTTATATTTTAATTCATTTATTCAATAAATTTCAATTAAACTTATAGAGTATCACAGGCACTCCTGGGGATATAAAAATAGACAAAACATAGAGAATCCCTCATCTTGTGGCACTCACATTCTAGTATGAGACAGCTCAGTCGTGTCCGACTCTTTGGGACCCCATGGACTGCAGCCTCCCAGGCTCTTCCATCCATGGGATTTTCCAGGCAAGAGTAGTGGAGTGGGTTGCCATTTTCTTCTCCAGGGGATCTTCCCGACTAAGGGATTGAACCCGGGTCTCTTGCATTGCATGCGGATGCTTTACCCTCTAAGCCACCAGGGAAGCAATGCAGATAAATAAGTAAAAACATACAAAAAGCAAGGTGGTGATCAATACTATCAAAGAGATATAAAGCAGAACAAAGAGTTAGAGAAGAATGGGCTGGGTATTATAGACAAATCAACCAGGAAAGGCTTATTTGATGACATATGAGCAGGTGGATGAAGTAGAGAGAAAGCCTGCAAAGCAGGCATTCCAGACTGAGCTAACAGCAAGTGTAAAGATCCTGAGATGAAAGTATGTTTGGGTGTTTGATGCACAATAAGGTTACATTCTCTGCCTCAGCTCTCAGGATTCTGGCCAACCACAGCTCAGATCCGATCAGCTTCTATCCTGAGTACATCCATTATGGTCACCAGCATGGGGAAAGAATGGAGCCCTGGTGCTGAAAAGCAAAGGCTGGACAGCTTCTTATCATATGATGTGAAATGGGAGACCCAAGCACTGAGTGAGTGACTAGATTCTTGCCATGCATACCTCAGGCTCTATGAGTCTATGCAGCATTCAAACATGTCTACATCTAGATAATCTACCAGAACATCTAAGGAAAGTGAGACTTAAAACATGTAGTTAACCAAGAGTGATAAATAATATAGTAATCATGTTTGATAAATAATATAGGAATCATGTTTTCATCAGTCCTCAAGCATTTCCATGAAAATAGAATAATGCAAAGAGGGCTGACACTTTTTTTTTTAAGTAGAGCTTCAATGTATGGACCAAATCCCTCCACTTTCCCACCTCTTGCTATTCTTTATTTAGCATTCCACGGAAGGTAATATTCTGACAAAGACTTGACAATGTTAGGGAGTTACTCCCATAATGAGTCAGATTTTCAGATTCTTGATTTAAGTCTTACTTTAAAAAAAAAAAAAGATTAAAATGTTATGTGACAACCCAATAAAGCTTTATCTCTAAGTGGTTCTGAAGGCTATGTCAGTTACACATCTTGTATATCATAAATAATGAAAAATAGTAGCTGCAATTTCCTTAGTCCTTATTATGTTCTAAACTCTATGTTCAAGCAAGCTATTTATTTATTCTTTACAAAATCTCTTTGAGGGCATACTTTTATTATTTCCATCTCACAGATGAGAGAGCTGAGATTTAGAGAGACGAAGGGATTGGCCTGACATCACAACTTTAGTGAATGGCAGAGCTGGGACTAACATCCAGGTCCCTCTGACTTCATAGTCCAAGCTGTTAACCCACCACGTGGACCCTGCCTCCACAGCAGCGAAGCATAACTAGAGAACTCATGCCCCTATCAGGGAGAAAAAGCATCAGTTAATAAAAGGAAGAACTCATACCTTGATTAAAGTTGGCAGGTAAAATGCACTTATTTTGGAATTCATTCCTTAAAGTTTAAGATGGCAAGAAGAAAAACTAAAAGTTAAACCTCTGCTAAAGTGTGTATAGAAGAACACTCTCTTTAGGTAATGTGGGCAACATCTCAACACGGTCAGACTGCTGCCAAACTTCAAAGTGTTACTAAAATGGGAGACAATCAGGCTGTGGAAGAGGAAACGATGGAGCTTATGCAGGGGTTAGACAGGCAGGCAGGATGTGAGGATGGGGAAGTAGTATCTGCAGCAGCTTGAGTGACAATATTTACATAAAGCATGAGTTTCAATTTACTAGAGATTCACTGGTCAAGCTAGTGTTTGTGAAGTGAGTTCCTACATTCCCTTTTCCAGATGTGACGGTTGTTTTGCAGTCACATCTGATGGCACTTTTGGCACCTGATGCGAAGAGCCAACTCATTAGAAAAAATGTGATGCTGGGAAAGATTAAAGGCAGGAGGATAAGGGGATGACAGAGGATGAAATGGTTGGATGGCATCTCCGACTCAATGGACATGAGTTTGAGCAAGATCCAGGAGATGGTGAAGGACAGAGAAGCCTGGTGTGCTACAGTCCATGGGGTCGCAGAGAGTCGGACATGACTAAGCAACTGAACAACTGATGTTGCAAACCAGCCTGTCATCCCAGCCTCTTCAGTCATCAGTTGTGGGGCCTTGGACGAGTCCCTTAACCTCAGTGGACCTCAGTATTCTCAACTGGAAAAATTGAAAACAATTGAAGTAGACTATCCCTTCCAGCAATTCTATGAATCAAGGAGAGTTTATAGCTGCTGCCATTCATTAAGTTCAGATGAAGTCCCCTCATTATCTTATCTCTTGGTGGATAGATAGTGAGCTCCAGAAAAGCACATAGTATATTTGGTGGCTCCCAGAAGGACCTCAGACAATATTTGCTCATTGACTGTATCTAAAAATTACATATGAGGACAGGTTTCATAGGTGGTACTAGCAGTAAAGAATCCACCTGCCAATGCAGGACACATAAGAGACATGGATTTGATCTCTGTGTCAGGAAAGATCCCCTGGAGGAGGGCATCAATCCAGTTTTCTTGCCTGAAGAATCCCAGGGACAGAGAAGCCTGGTGGGCTACAGTCCACAGGGTTGTAAAGAGTCGGACACAACTCAAGTGACTCAGCACACACAGGTGGCCAAAGGACCACAGGATAGGTCAGCTGAGCTCTATTTTAGGATGAAAAGCATCATTTATCCTAGTCACACAACAGTAATATTTCCCAAATGCCTATTAAAGAAAGTGCTTTCATTTGAAATTATAAGTAAATATAAAAGAATATGTAAAGTATAACTCCATCTTTTTTTTAAAGAGTAACATATACAAATGTTATTGGACCAAAAATGGAGGAATATACAGTAAACAACTGACTGGTTTTCTGGGGAAGAGGATGGGGCAGAAATATGACTGGTTTTTCCTTTCTACACCATGGCATTTCATTACATTTACATTTTGTATAACATTGCAGTACATATATAATTGGTTTAGTTTTTGATTCCTAAAATAATCTAATTGTTCCAAAACAACCTGGTCATGAATTGTGTCACATGCTAGGAGTCAGCCCACATAAAACACTAAACCCAGGAGATTCTCTCAAACATAGAGATACTGCCTAACATTTACAGTGAGGGAAAAAACCAGAGAGATAATGTTCTTTTCCAGTTAAAACAAGTGTGAATGAAAAGGCCTTACCTTTTTTTTTTTTTTTTTTCAGTTCCTGTGACCCCCAGGAGAGAAGGCTGTGGGCTGATTATTAGAGCATTTGAGTGTGTGAGTTTGCCTGGAAGCGATAGCTAGTGCAGACAAGGAGGTGGGAATAATGAAAAAGCATCCTCTGCTCGTAGAGCTCCACACGAAACAGCATTACTCTCAGCCAGATTTTATTTCTTGTTAATTATATCAGATTCCACTTGATTGGGGATTTCACTGAATT
This sequence comes from Nanger dama, assembly GCA_917880005.1. NCBI lineage: Eukaryota > Metazoa > Chordata > Mammalia > Artiodactyla > Bovidae > Nanger > Nanger dama. The sequence goes on along the minus strand of CAKJTW010000025.1, from coordinate 17,129,550 downwards.
TAAAATGTTGGGGGTGAGGGTCACTGCTCCATGCTACTCATCAGAAACATCGATTAGAAAAGCACCCCAGAAACCCTTGACCGTCAGCTGCGCAATACATTGCCCCTCATCGTGACAGATGTGCTCCAGTAATTATGATCACCTTTTCATCCGTCTGTGTCTGTGAGCACTTCTGGAACACTTGATGCTGTAATACCCAAAGAAAAAGCCCTCTCTGACATAATGGAGGTAAAATAAAATGTGTGCTTTCATGTCATGTAAAAATTTATGAGATTCACACAAAGATGGGTATTTATTTCCTATGTGTATGCATCTCTGCTTTCTGTTGTTACTGATGAATGCGGAAAGATAAATGTACCATAGAAGGAGGAAACAACAGCAGGGATGGGAGCTGACTGCTGATTTTCCATCCAGCAAACCCATATGAACTGCCAAAGCCCTGAACCTCAGGCTTCAATGAAGACAGGAGGTGCTAAGAGGACCTGTCACCCCAAGCCCTGGAGAAGCAGGATGAAGTGGGATGAGTGTCATCTGTGAACTCACATCTGGGTTTGAATCCAGCTCTGGCTTAAGAGCTTGGACATGCTAACTCACTTTTCTGAGTCTTGGTTTGCTTAGCTGTCACATGGATATATGAGTAGCTATTTTAGCATGCTGTCAAAATTACTGAAATAATATATGTAAAGCCCCTTCTACACTTGAAAGTAGTATAGATGGTACTTAGCAGATATCTCCCTCAAAATTTCTCTCTTTTTCTCCTTTCCATTAATGTTTCTTTTCCTGCCTTTCCTATTTTGGGGACAGAAATGGCCAATTTTTAGCCTTCTAATCTTAAATCTTCAAAACAGACCAACAGTTCCATAAGCCAAGACTCACCAAGTTGATGAGTAGAATAATTTTCTTTCTCCAACTTGTATCTTCAGAAACCTCAGAAATATAGACATAGATAAACAACCACATATATAAAGTTACAAATGAAGACAATCTCTACATTGTCCCTTGGCTCTCAGACAGATAAATAGACGTTCAATAGATAGAGAATCTTTCAACTTTTATTTTTTCCTTTCAGCCTTGCTTTTATGTTGTGAATGTAACATTTACTAATAAGCAGATCAGCCAGGTCATGAAATGTTTATTAGCAGCTCATTCCACCACATCAAATGGTGTTTCCTTTGATATTTTTGTGCTTTCCACAGTGAAACTGCATTCTTACACCAATAATGAAGGCCCAGAAGTGGAAAGAACAGAGTTGGAATTAGAGTGAGGTCAGAAAGGTCCTCAGATGGGGCACAAATTTTAAAGAAATGTCCAAAAACTCAGTAATGAAAACAAACAATATTTAGTGCAATATTTTAAAAATCAAATTAATGCAAAAAATATATAATGAACAAGACTGCAAATTTTGAAATAAAGACAAGAACAGACCCTGCAATTACATGACTGTCTCCCTCAGCTCACCCTGATCTAGGACCTGGGCAGACACTGCATCTGAAATCAGGAGCTGGGGGTTCTAGTCCTGGTTCTCACACTACTGAGCTCAGGTGAGTCACTGAAACTCTCTGGTTCTCAGTGTCATCTTGTTTCACTTAGGAGTCTGATTAGAAGATTTCCAGGGAACTGCTGAACTTGAAAATTCTATAATTTTCTCTAACATGAAGCTGTATTATTGGGGCATCAGAAATGACTCAAGCCAAGATTCATTCACTGTCACTCATTCAACCCAAAATGAATTAAAATGAATCCAATCAACTACTATGTGACAAGCCCTATGTGAGGGGCTGAAAATACAAAGGTGAGGACCTGAGAAATGTGTAGGACGGGAAGCCGATTCTACTGCTAAACAGTCAAGACAACCTTCCCTAACTTCCAAAGGAGTTGAGCAGGGAAACTAGGGAGAAAATTCCAGCAAGAGAGAACAGCACAGCAAAAGATCTGAAGGTTTAAAAGAAAAATCTCAGTTGGGTAACTGTTATAAGTTTAATTTGAGTGAAACATAAGTAGGATGGATGAAACAGGAAAACAAAAATCAGCCTTTGATTATGGAACAAAAGCAATATTTGGCAAGAGGCGCAGTTCCATTCCTGAGTTGGGAAGATCCCCTGGAATAGAAAATGGCAACTCACTCCAGTATCCTTGCCTGGAAAACTCCATGGACAGAGGAGTCTGTGGGGCTGCAAAGAGCCTGACACAACTAAACAAACACAAGCACAAGCACAACAAGCACAACACAGAGCACCAGGCAGTGGTCAGACCTCAGTTCCAGTCACTGCCCTGGTGCCAACTAGCTAGAGGACAGGGCTTCCGGATCCACTGTAGATCCTACTGTAGACTTTTCTATAAAGAAAAAAAGACGTTTAATTCCCAAAGAATGATGCAAACCTCACATCTGACATGTTTAGTCTATACCCCCAGTACCAAAGCACTGCTGTAATTGATACATGTAGTCACTTCCCTGAAAAACAATTTCCTAAACAGCTAAGTATCTGTTGTGTGCTGCCTATGAGCCTGAAGAACGTGAGGACCAGCCTAAAGGCAAGCAAACTTTTACCTTCCCCAGATAGGCATGAGGAGGAGGCACCTGGCAAATGTTATAGGCATACACGCTGACGCCTACTCTACCCAGGAGCTAGTCTGTTCCTGCCACATTTATGTTGGCTGATTTAATTCCTACACTGAGGTAAATAGGATTAGAGCCAGCTAGCTGTAAACCAACCAAAATAATTTTTTAAACAAACACTGTGGCACACAGTCCCTGGAGTCCTGAGTATAAAGTCAAAACTTTGCTTTTAACCTGACTGTTGTCACACATAAAACCTACCATTTATTGAGCACTTATAAATACTAACTCATATAATTGCCACAATTCTATGCAATGGGTTAAGACGGTTATCTCTGTCTGAAGTGAAAGAGTAATTTGAGGCACATAGATGTAAACTGTGTGTCCAAAGCAGAGACATCACTTTGCCAACAAAGGTCTGTCTAGTCAAAACTATGGTTTTTCCAGTAGTTACAAACAGATGTGAGAGTTGGACCATAAAGAAGGCTGAGAGCTGAAGAACTGATGCTTTTGAATTGTGGTGCTGGAGAAGACTCTTGAGAGTCCCTTGGACAGCAAGGAGATCCAACCAGTCAATCCAAAAGGAAATCAATCCTGAATATTCATTGGAAGGACTGATGCTAAAGCTGAAGCTCCAGTAATCTGGCCACTTGATGCAGAGCCAACTCGTTGAAAAAGACCCTGATGCTGGGAAAGACTGAAGGCAGGAGGAGAAGGGAATAACAGAGAACAAAATGGTTGGATAGCATCACCGACTCAATGGACATGAGTTTGAGCAAGCTCCAGGAGATAGTGAAGGACAGGGAAGCCTACAGCCCATGGGGTCACAAAAAATCAGACACAACTTAGTGACTGAACAACAGAGCCAAAATTCAAATAGAACTTGTCTAGCTCCAGAGCCTGTACTCTTAGCCACTGCTACATAAACAAGGTTTGTCTGACCCAGGGGACTGAACCCATATCTCCTGCATCTCGGGCTTTGACAGACAGGCTCTTTACCACTATCACCGCCTGAGAAGCCTTTGCTCCATGGCATCAGTTGCTAATTACTGTCACTTAGCTGCTATTCATCTCTGTATCCACACTCCAGCACCCTATGCTCAAGCCACACAGGATGGCTCAGAGTTACGCTTAACTCATCAGGTACACTCAAACATTTCCTCTGCCAGGATGTCCTTTTCATCCTTCCCTACCTGGTAAAGACTATCCATTTTTCAAAAATATCTCCAAAACCATCTGGTTAAATTCCATAGAGGAAGAAAAAAAGTCACTTGCATGTCTATACTATTACCACTTAATTTAGCCTATAACTGTAACAGTTAATCAGATTGCATCACAGTTAGCTAAATACCTGTTTCCCCATCCTTGAAAGCTAGAACTGTTTTCTACTTCCATGCATTTCTCTTCCTCCAGGCTCCTGCACATAAGTGCTGATGTGTGTTTTCTGAATGTTCAGAAAAGCCGGGAGGAAGGATGGAGTATATGGCATGCATGTTGAGAGCTCACAGGACAGTACAAATCTACCTTACTCTCTAATTACTTCATGTGTGTTAATCTTGTATTGACAACCAGATTATAAATGCTTTAAGGGCCAGAACGATGTTATACATTTTTATATAACCACCAATGCTAAATATGGGATAGGTGGTCAGTAAATACTAGAAAATAGAATCTGAATATAATCAAAATGAGTTGAACTTGCAGAGTACAAACAGGAAATATATCATAAAGGGAGGAAATAGAGCTCTAGTATAAAGCAAAAAAAATTAATAATCTTAATTTTTCTTGCCAAGATTTACAATGTAAATGATGTGAATATTCACCATGAAATACAAAGGGACATAAGTTGGAAATTATATTTAATCCCCTACTAATGAAGAGGAACTAAAAAGCCTCTTGATGAAAGTGAAAGAGGAGAGTGAAAAAGTTGGCTTAAAGCTCAACATTCAGAAAACAAAGATCATGGCATCCGGTCCCATCACTTCACGAGAAATAGATGGGGAAACAGTGGAAACAGTGTCAGACTTTATTTTGGGGGGCTCCAAAATCACTGCAGATGGTGATTGCAGCCATGAAATTAAAAGACGCTCACTCCTTGGAAGAAACATTATGACCAACCTAGATAGCATATTCAAAAGCAGAGACATTACTTTCCCAACTAAGGTTCCATCTAGTCAAGGCTATGGTTTTTCCAGTAGTCATGTATGGATGTGAGAGTTGGACTGTGAAGAAGGCTGAGTGCCGAAGAATTGATGCTTTTGAAGTGTGGTGTTGGAGAAGACTCTTGAGAGTCCCTTGGACTGCAAGGAGATCCAACCAGTCCATTCTGAAGGAGATCAGCCCTGGGATTCCTTTGGAAGAAATGATGCTAAAGCTGAAACTCCAGTACTTTGGCCACCTCATATGAAGAGTTGACTCATTGGAAAAGACTCTGATGCTGGGAGGGATTGGGGGCAGGAGGAGAAGGGGACGACAGAGGATGAGATGGCTGGATGGCATCACTGACTCGATGGACGTGAGTCTGAGTGAACTCCGGGAGATGGTGATGGACAGGGAGGCCTGGCGTGCTGCGATTCACTCGGTCGCAAAGAGTCAGACACGACTGAGCGACTGAACTGAACTGAACTGAACTGATGTCAATTTCAACTTGAAAATATTTCTGGAAAGGTCTTTACTTCACTAGTTGTTTGAAAAAGAAAAAAAAAACTTCAGAATTCTATCTTACTGAATGCTTTTTAAAAATTATAAAACTGAAGCTGTTTTAATAATACACCTCCCTTTCCAATCCCCCAAAAAAAAAGTTCACCTCTGGCAATATTGACTTTTGAGCCAAGGTCCTCTCATAAGTGAACTTCCTTAATTAACCTCAGGTATATCAGGCTTCTCCCACTTCAAAGAAGTTACAAAATGTTTAAAATTTTAAAAGGTCCCCAAAGCAGCAGAGAGACAGCCTCTGCGACTCATCTTAAAGTGAAGAGAACTCTCTGGCAACCCACAGTCACAGGCACTAGATCTGAGCTTCTGGTGTTCTCTTCTATCAGCATCAGCTTCGCTTCCCGGCTCCTCACCACCACCACCACCACCACCACCACCACCACCACCACACCCCCACCCCCACTCCCTCACCACACACACACACACACACTTCTGCAAATCCAAGCTCTCTTAAGTAGCGATTCCGCCCCACTGCAATATACCAGTCTATCCATCCCACTTTCCAGGTATGAACAAAATGTCAAAATAGAGAAATGTACATGGCATTTTCTAGACTTACAGAACTAATCTGTGGTTGTGCTCAGCGTTAGCTAAGGAACAGTCAAGTTTTCTATGCTCCAGATGTGACATTTTGGAAATCTCCAGAGTCCCACTGGATGAATAAAAGCCACCAACCACAGGAGAAGAGAAGGGGTATAGGAATTCAGGGAAGACTGCAGGGGTGCCTTGCTTCCCACAAGACCTCTTCCTGCCTCACCTGGCCTCTAGTCACTCCTCTCCTAAATAGCCATCACCTGTCCCTCTTGCAAACCCCCTTTGTCCCAGTCCTGGACTCCTGCGCTGACCAGTCTCGCCTGTTTCCACGGACCATTAGATCTGAGGCTCTTCCCAGGTACCAGCAGGCGCTCTGCCCTCCGAGACTCCGCCCCAATGGAAATGGCATTTTAGGGAACCTTTCGCTGGGACCTGTTCCCCGGGACTGAAGGGATTATTCAGAAGGGCTCCTGTCCACCAGCTCGATATAAGGGCTGCAGAGAATCTCTCCCACGAAAGAGGTTAAAAGGGAATATGTTATCTCCACAAAGAAAAATAACCCAGAATCCTCCACATACTCCACATGTGTGGGTCATAAAACCCCGGGGAAAAAATAAAACCCCAGCTTCCCCCACCACAGCAGTCCAGCCCGGCCCCCAGTGCCGCCGCCCGGGTGTGCGTGAAGACACTCTCCCCGGGGAGGAGAGATCCTCGCGACCAGCGCTTCCAGGAGGTGATTACAGCAAGCCTTTTAGTAACTCATCATTCATCCCCGCGCTGACCCAAGCCTCACCCTGGCGCCGGTGGCATTGGCGCTGAATGAGAGAGCCAAACGCTGCTCCTCTAATTCTCCAGGTGACACCGCCCCCCCCCTCCCCGCCCAAATACGAGGCGCCGAGGGTGCGGGATGAGGGAGAAGGAAAGATGACAGGTGCCCACGCCTGAGGGAAAATCAAAGGCAAACGCTTACAGCAGGGGTGAGAAATCCCAACCCCGCCCGGCGGGAGGACTTGGCACCAGCTACCTGCAGGGCGCCCCCGCCCGCACGTCGGCTCCTGTGCAGCCCAGAATGCAGCCAGGAGGGTGCAACGGGACGGAGGGAGCCTCCACGCCCCCTTTGTCTCCACGTTCCCCAAATGACAGGGGACGAAAGTTTATGAGCAGCGACGGTGTCGCTTTCCCCTGGGTCAATCTGACACCTCGCAGGAGGCGACCCTTTCTGGGATCGCCCTCTCCCCCTGCACCGCTCCAGAGCTGCTTTCATCTGCACCTTGATGCCCGCAAGCCGGGCTTGGGCCACCTGCACCGCTGTGCCCGGCAGGAACCTGATCTGGCCCCCTGGGCGTCCAGGAGCGGCCCCGCGGCTGCGGGCGCCCCACTCACCTCTCCCGGCAGAGTCTCCTCCCTTGCTCCCTACTGGGCCGTCCGGCTCCGGCTCCCGCTCCCGGGAGCGAGGCGCATTCAGGCAGCTGGAGACACGCTGCTCCCCGGGCTCTGCTGCATTCCGCCTGCGTGGGAGATCCAACCAGCGAGCGCGCGGCGCGGGCGTGTACCAGTGTGTGTTTGTGAGAGTGTGTGTGTGAGAGAGCGTGTGCGCGCGCGGAGAGGGGGCGCGGGAGCGCGGGATCACCGATCGCCCTCGGCGGCGCCCATCCCACGCTCTGCCTCCTCCTCCGCCTCCTCCTGGAGCTGCGGCTTGCACCGGGTCCCGGTTTCAGGATCTCCTGTTTGTTTAATGAAAGGAAGAAGCAAAAGGCTGGCAAGGGAAGGGGGCGGAGGGGAGCGCGCGCCGGGCTGCGCATGCTCAGAGGGGGACCCTGAGCGCTCACTCCCCAGCGCAGGCAGAGCGAGAAGAGCGAGCTGGGGACCGACGGAGGCGAGCTCGCCTGCGTCTCCGGAGCTGCCGGGGCTCGGCGGGGGTTCCCGGAAGGCGACTGGGAAACCCAACCGCAGAGGTGCACCCTGTGTGGGGACTCCTTGGAGCACGCCGTGCGGGGAAGCCGGCGGCGGGATCCCCGACCCGCCCTAGGAGACAGCTTCAGCTCCGAGTCCTCGCGACGCCTGGCTCTCCTCTCCGTGTATTTTTAGAGCTTGGCCGGGGTTCCCGTGAACCGCTCTGCAGCCTCTGCGTGGCGGAGCTCCGGGTGCGTGTAGTCCGGGGGAACCACGGGCAGCAGGTCGAACCTGAACTGAAACGGGATTCCTGACCCATGCATCTTTTCTCCCTCTCTCCCAACTTTCAACCTGTGAAGGGCAGGAAAAAGGCAACTGTCCACTCGGGTCCCAGAACTGGTTTGCTGGAGGAGAGGGCGGGGGTTGGGGTACAGCAAACCCTCTTCCCAGAACAAAGCGGAAGTGGAAGGGAGGTGAGTCTTGGAGGGCTCCATGCTCAGCCTCCCGCGGTGACAGGGTTAGATGGAGGAGACATTCACTCTACTGAAGAAGGCCAATAGAACAATAGAGCCATTGTCCCCTCGCCTCAAACGCCAAAGCGCCAAAGCAGCTCTTCTCAAGTGGGAATTCTGGCTGTTTGGTAAAGTGGAAGAACTGTCAAAGAGAAGAAAGTCCAGTAAGAGAACCTGAGCCCTCAGGCGACGGCGCAGTAACCTGAGGCCAGGACAAATACTGGCTGAGAGGCTTTGCGAATAGAGTGGAAACTTTCTGGTGAGGTAGTTCTATGAGCAAAACAGGACAGTGGTCAGCGATCCTTTCAAGAGCTTCCATTTTCAACCGCCTCCGTGTTTGATCACCTTGTCTTTCCCCCATTTTCTCTCCTAACAGAAGAAAAGCCATCCCAAGCAGGGAACTCCCTGTAAAGATATTATGACCTCCTTTTGTTCAGTTTTGGTCCCTCCAGAAAAAGACTACCTTTTGGTCACTCCAGTCCTGGAGGGATAGAAGACTGACTTCGTGCAAATCTTTTCCAAGCTTTCATTAAAGATCACCTCTGAGCACTTCCACTATGCAGTGCTGGGCTCGCAGATGCCTTCCTGCTGAACTCTGACCCCTGTCCCATTCATCTTCCCAATAATAATGCCAAGTGACACTAGAACAGAAGGAAAATTAGATAAAACCCTAGAGCACACCCGGGAGGAGAGAAAACAGCACGTCTAAATACCACCACCAAAAGCCAAGTTTAGGAGAAAAAAAAAAACACAGAAACAGGGAAATAAGGATGAGAAAGAGGAAGGTTTTAAAAAGTGAAAGTGCCCTGAATGTTAGTGACTAGTTCCTTCTCTCCATAGCTCCTTGAAGGGGGCAAAACTGCAGCATCTCTGCCTGAAGAATAGTGAGTCTGAGTTTCTAAGCACAAGGAAGGGGAGATCAGGTTCTTCTGAAAAGCAGCAACAGTGAGTCTGAGTCTCTAATCACCAGGTAGGGGACGTCAGGTTCTTCTGAAAAGCAGCACAGTCCTTAGGGTGAAGCTCACGGAGTTAGGAGCTGCTTCCCTGATGGCTCAGAGGTTAAAGCGTCTGCCCCCAGTGTGGGAGACCTGGATCCGATCCCTGGGTCAGGAAGATCCCCTGGAGAAGGAAATGGCAACCCGCTCCAGTTTTCTTGCCTGGAGAATCCCATGGACGGAGGCTTGGTGGGCTACAGTCCATGGGGGTCGCAAAGAGTCGGACGCGACTGAGCAACTTCACTTTCACTTTCTTCCAAGCCTGGTTTTTCTCAGGCCTTTCCCTTGGCACCAAGCTTCTTGGAAGGCATCCAGGCCAGATCAGCTTGTTAGCACTCTCCCTTCAGAACAGTGAATAGTTCCCCAGAATTTCAAGGTGTTGGTGGCAGCAGGGATCTGATGCAGGAAAGCGGCCCTGCGTTGGCATTGTGTAAGCCCCAGGGGAGTGAGGGCTCTGCATCCAAGCACCTGGAACAGAGAGATGGGGGTAGAGCTGAGTGCAGGTCTCAACTCCCACAGCTCTGTCAGTAAGAGAGTACCGAGGCCCTCCCACCAACAACAGTGAGTGTCCAGGGCTGCCTGGCCAAGCACCCTCTCCTTTGTCTGAACCCGGCCTTGGGTGAGGAGCAAAGGACGCCTCTCCCGTTGATGCCCAGGGTCACTGTCATCACCACCTCAACGCTCCAAGGCCAAGGAGGCGGAGACGTTATCAATCTGGAATGGTACATCAGGTGGAACCCCTTTCTGGTACGGCTACAGGAGGGTGAAGTACAATGCAGGAAGAGTTGGTTACTACTTGCTGAGAGTGGGGGAAGCCCCTGGGGACACTAAGTAAGGTGATGTATGTAAGACACTAACACAGTGCCCACTGAATATCAGCTCTTTGTAACTTCTATGAATTTGATGTTAACATTTTCATTATTAGGATTTTTTTAATAAAGCTTAGGAGGTCCCCCCACACCCCAGCAAGCTTAAACAACTAAAACAGATGAAAGCCAAATGCCTTGAAATTTTCCTTATGACTTCCTTCCTTCACCCCCCACACATCTTCCTGAGCAAATGCATTCAAATCCATGAAATGAAAAGTGTGATGTACAGCTGTGTGGCCATGTGAATCATGAATAACCCTAACTCTCACCCTCCACTCTCAGGTTCAGGTCTAAGTGGGAGACAGCATGGGTGTACAATAAGGCGCACCCCCAGCACTTTTTGCCACTTACACCTCACAGGGATTAAGGACCCCTCCTGCTTGGCAGTCAGGGTCTCTAGTTATAAAGCCCCATGGACAGAGGCTCACTAGGCATTGTATTTTCACTTTTTTTAAAAATTAACCTTCCTTCTAATTTTAGCTATCTAGTGTGTTACTCCTCCTAGGTAACAGAATGCCCAGAGCCAATTAATATGCACACATCTGCAGATGGTTTTGAAAGAAATAATGGTCAGAATATCAGAGGCTGCAGATATTTTCAGTTCTCCTTAAATTCAGATTTCAGACTTAGCATTCATTTCCCTACCTAGTTGATGATTCCTAAACTTTGCACCTCTTTGCATCAACAAACAAGTCTAATGGCCTCACCTCTTGTATCAGCAAAATAACCCAGTATTGTTGCCTGACTTTGTACAATGTTTTTTTCTTTCTTTCTTTCTTTTTTGTTTTTTTGGAGAGCTAGCTATTAAAATTTTAAGAGAACTGCTGCTGCTGCTGCTGCTAAGTCGCTTCAGTTGCGTCCGATTCTGTGGGACCCCAGAGATGGTTGCCCACCAGGCTCCCCCATCCCTGGGATTCTCCAGGCAAGAACACTGGAGTAGGTTGCTCTTCAGAATATCCACTGGTTAAGAATCTAAATTTCCAATGCAGAGGTCATGGATTTGATCCCTGGTCAGAAAACTAAGATGCTACATAGCCAAAAAATAAATTTAAAAAAAAAATTAGAATTCTCATAATCATATTTGCTTCTCCAGTAGCTCAATGGTAAAGAATCTACCTGCCTATGCAGGAGATGCAAGAGATGTGGATTCAAGCCCTGGGTTGGGAAGAACCCCCAGAGAAGGAAATGGCAACCCACTGCAGTATTCTTGCCTGGAAAATTCCATGGACAGAGGAACCTGGCAGGCTAGGGTCCATGGTATTGCAAAGAGCTGGATACAATTGAGCACACACATGCACAAAAATTCAAAATTAATAAAAGCCATTAATAAAAACAATGTTTGAACATAAAGTTTTTCCAAACTATGGATGCTATAGTGATATCTCAGTTCTTAGAAAATCATATGAAAGTAATTCCATCAAGTTAGATATTGCTGAAATAATATAACAATTCTATGGTGATGCAATATGTTTATAAATTGTCACTCACACCTCTGAATATTATCTAACAATTACGAGACACAGCATTGGTATCTGAATTGTGTTCTAACTACAGTCTTGGTTATTTTCAAATGCCACCATAATGAGACAAAAGAGTTATAATTTTTTCTTCTTGTAGAAATTACGTATTTATAGCAATCATTTTTGGTTCGGTAAAAATGTTAAGCCATGACTCTTAGGGCTAAACTAGTGCTTATTGTAAGAATCAAAATGCTTCTGGGAATGTCAAAAGCTATCATAAAACTATCCCTATAGCCCTTTCCAAGTATTCTTACTGTTGCTCTTAACACATCAAATCCTTTTTTATGTCTGGCTTGCCTCCACCTAGGTTGGTTTGAGTCATTCAAGGGCAGAGGTTTATTTTTTTCTATACCCTGATGCCTCATGAAAGTAAGCAAGTGGTATAATGTCCAGCAAATGTTTAAAGAGTGAATGAATAAATTTGCAGCCAAAAATAAATTTCTGTGACTAAAATATTGACTTTGGAAAAAGACTCCCAAGTTCTGTGCCACTTGGTGCTCCTCATAGATGATGAAGTCAAAAGACACAATTTTTTAAGATTTTGTGTATACGATTATCTAAAAATGAAAGTTGAATGAGAAAGACAAAACGGCTTTCTGGAAATAGTTTCTATCCCCTTGGAAACACATACTGGCCAACCCAATACACCAAGTCCCTTCTAATTTTTCTGGTTCAGAAAGAGAATATATTTTTGGCCCAAAGTGCATTGTTATTCAAAAATAGCTTCACACTGACCAACTTAATCCAGCCAGAATAATATTCTAATTTAACTTCCCCCTAAGTAGGATGAAACAGTTGAGGCAATAGTGCTTAGAATTCCTCTTCTACTGTTAGCTATATCCCAATACAAAATAAAAAGTTTTTTTAAAGATGTGAAAAGGACCACCCCCAGGCACTCGTCCCCAGCACTTCTATCATTACTGTCTTAAGCGAAAGCAACAGCAAGTAGTTGGTCCTGTTTTCATGAATAGGTATGGGGAGCAGGTGGGGAATGGGGAGATTAAACGATAAATAAAAGGTCTCAGCTCTGATCACAACTCTCCTGAGCCCGGGGCAGAAGAATATAGGGAACCAGGTGACTGCTGCCATACTGTTTTTTTCTTGCATTCATATACCCAGTAAGAGTTTCCTGAGGATGGTCTCAGGCAGAAAGAAAGACCCCAAGACAGAAGCTGCAGTCCTTTACCACCTAGTCTCAGAAGCCACACACCATCACTTCTGCCATATCCATCACACAGCCCAGCCCAGCTCCTCCCCTCGGATTATCTTCATGTGAGGGTTCTCTCTGATTCTTGCTGGAACCCTGACTGATACAAAGTTCAAGAATTTGTTTTCCTATTTATGCACTCATGTCACCCACATTTCCTTGGGAATCTCCAGGCAAGAGGAGCCTGGCAGGCTACAGTCTATAGAGTCACACATGGACACGACTGAAGTGGCTGAAGTGTGAAGCATGCACGCAGCACAGCTCACCCACATTAACCCTAATGCTTGTTGCTACTTCCTTGACTCTGATATATTCCCCGACACACCATGATTTGTATTCTGAGTTACTGCCTCATGTGGCCCAGCCCCCAGGATCCATGTATCTTTGTTGCTGGGAATTCCTCCCAGTTCTCCACATCCTCACAAGCAGAACCGAGGTACCTATTGCTGATCCTCCTACTCTTTGGTTCAACCCCTGGTGCCACCCTTGTTATCTGCTCCTCATCAAGAGCTGTTAGAATCATGACTCTGCCTCCCTTTGAATATTTCAAAAATCTAGATTCCACTTCTAGTGACTCCTGACTGCTGACCCTGTCCCACTCAGGTGAGGTTAATCTGCCAGAGCTCCAGCAATGTCTCTTCTTCAGTCTGTCCTAAATTGCCAACCTGGAACCCTTAAATCTCAGTAATACTAGCATCTCCATTTTTATCATCTTTAAAATGAGAGGTTTGAGTAAATTACTTGGTCATCATGTATTAATAGCCTAGTTCAGGGGTCAACAAACTTATTCTGAAAAGAAACAGATAGTATATATATTTAGCCTCTGAAGACCATGTGATCTCAGCCACCACTATTCCACTCTGCAGCCACAGACAGTGCTGAGAATGAGAGTGTCTATGTTCCAATTTTTTTTTTCTTTTACAAAACAGGTGGTGTGTTGATTTGGCCCACAAGCTACAGTGTGCCAACCTTGACTCTAATGCTTCATTTTCTGCCCTTTGCAAGCAATGTGTCAGGTAGAAGGAACCTGAAGAGTTCTGCTTCTTGCTCTGCCAGTAGGAAAATAATAAAAGTGATGAAGCTTGTGCAGGAAATCTTAGTCCGCTGGCAGGTGAGGGGCTCCTCGTCAGCATGGCTTTCACACTGTCTTAGGAACACACTAGAAAATTATTTTTTCCTTTTCTGTAAAGCAGTTGGCTATGTTTTCCACATGGAACAGCAGCAGCAATAGCAACTATACTATTTTTAGCCTAAAACCGATTTGTGCAGCCCTAGAAATTTAATGAGAGGAATATTTTAAAGGAAAATGGAAAAAAATAAAAATAGCGTGAGCACAATATTCCTACCTGTGAAAACAGGGCAGGTAAATACATTCGAATTATGACTAGACTAGCACCTTAAGAAAACTGCCTCTCCAAAGATAAAAACTCAGCCCCAATAAAACAGAATACCTTCTTAGGTAGGTCCCAGTACAGCAGCGATGCCTCTACTGAGTTGAACTTATAAAAGTCTAGCTACTGACTGAGTATTCTCACACATTCAGCCCAAAGTTATGAAATTTGCATATCTAAAAATTTCACTCCCCCAAAGCAATCTACAGATTCAGTACAATCCCCATCTGTATTAGTTTGCTGGGGCTACACAATGGGGGAGGGGGGGTTTGGTTAACAGAAATTTCTTTTCTCACAGTTTTAAAAATCAAGGTATAGGCAGGATTGGTTTCTTCTGAGGCCTTTATCCTTGGTTTGTAGATGGCCATCTTCTCCTTGGCTTCACACTGTCTGCCTTCTATACATGTCTGTGTCCCACTTTTCTCTTCTTATAAGAATAATAGTCATATTGGATTTGGGCCCACCCTAATGACCTCATTTTAAACGAATTACTTCTTGAAGCTCCAGTCTCTAAATACAGTCACGTTCAGAGGTCTGGGGGTGTGGAGTCAGAATTTCAATATGTGAACTTCTAGGTGACACAAAACAGGCCAGAACACTATCAAAATCCTGGTGGTGTTTTTTAAAATGCATCCTAAAATTCATATGGAGTCTCAAGGGACACCACATAGCCAAAATAACCTTGAAAAAGAACAAGGTTGGAGGTCCCATACTTACTGATTTCAAAACCAACTACAAAATTATAGTAATCAAAATAGTGTGGTACTGGCATGAAAACAGACATATACCCAATGGAATAGAACAGTGAGCCCAGAAATCCTCATATGTATGGTCAAATGATTTTCAACAAGGATATCAAGACTACTTAACTCAATGGGGAAGGGTGGTCTTCAACAGAGTGTCGGGAAAACTGAATAGCCACATGCAAAAGTTGGACCCTTACCTTATACTATGTACAGAATAAATTCAAGACAAATCAGAGACCTAACATAAGATCCAAAACTGCCTGATAAGAGGTTAATATTAAGGACATATAAAGAACTCCTACAGTTTAACAACAACAAAACAACCCAATTCAAGAGTGGGCAAAGGACTTAAACAGAGGTTTCTTCAAAAAGATATTCAATATCCCATGCACCAATATTTCATATGCCAATATACCCATGAAAAGGCGCTCCACATTGCTAATCACATGGGCAATGCAAATCAAAACCACAATGATAAAGATAATGCTTATGAGAAGTAACAGATACTACAGTGTGATTTTCATGGAGAAAAAAACACAAGATAATACATCATACCCACTAAGATGACTATTATCAAAAAGAAAAAATAAACAGAAATTAACAACTGGTAGTAAGAATGTGGAGAAACTGGAACTCTTGTGCACTACTGGTGGGAATATGACATGGTGCAGCCACTCTGGAAAACAGTATGGCAAGTCCTCATAAGATTAAAAATATCAATTATTATATGACCCAGCAATTTCATTTTGGGTATACATGTGGGTATGTCATACTAGGCGTGTACTTGGATAACATACCAGGTAAGATAGTCATTCACTCTTTCTTACTTTTATTTAACCAATATGTATTAAATGTTTGATGCCAATATAATCAGAAAATTTTATGTCAAGAATTCTAGATAGTGCTCTGAAGAAATTATACCTAATATTCTGTGTATTTAGATTACTTTCAAATTAAAAATGTATTTGTTAAATAACAATTCCATGAAAGGTATAAAGGAAATGCCTCAAGGACTTAGTTAAAAATAATCCCAAGGTCTTACTAGAATATTATAGTATAATCACATAAAAATTTTATTTTAACCATCTAACTATGATATAGGCATGTGTTATGATATAAAGCCACTTGATGAGACTTTTTAAGAGTATGTCTCCTAATCCCCTATAGGATTATCCTATAGCCTTTATAACTGGTAAATGATACATTAACCCAGATCATTCTTCTATGAAAATTCAGGAAGATCACTGAACTATACACAAACTGTAAAATATCTTCTGAAAATGCCAGCTATAATTAACATCACCATCAATAGCATCTGCAGATAATCACCATCCAAATGTCACCTTTAGTTTACTTTGCTTGGTAAACCAAAGATTCAGTGATGTTGGCTATCTGTAATCTTGTCTTACAGTATTCCCCCTTTGATCAGCAATGTTACCCATATTTCTTCCAAAAATCACCATTCTTCAATTACTAATCCATGTGGGGGGTTGGGGGTGAAAAACCTTTCCAGCTTTCAAGCATGAGCATAGAAGCCCAGCCTAGTTAATCAGAAGCTCCCACTGCTCTTGTGATGTCTCAGAGATGGCAAACGGCAAATGATTTCCATATCAGGAAAATTAGATTAAGATCTAGGACTTCTGCTGACAAGAAAGAAAAATGTCTCCTTTTACTGGGGATTCTAAGCATTTAAAAAGTTCTAAGTCTAGGAATGCCGGGAGAGAGACCTTCACATGTTTTTTAATTCTTAAACCTAGCCATGTCTTCAAGTATCACTGGACTTTTCTGTTACTTAATCAATAATGCATTTTTGCTTAAGGCATTCTAAATTAGATTTTCATTCCCTAGCCCCACTGAAAATATCTTTATGGATACACGAATTATGGCATCTCTTTAATTAATAATGATAAACAAGAGGGGAGGCAAGCAAAAGATGGGAACAATTTTTAAGGACATCTCCTGGCCACACTGTAACCGAATTCAAGCTCTGATCATTTCAGGCAGCCTTCCACCCCTGAGCATATATCTTGTGTGTCCTCTTCTCCTTTTCTGAATCACCAGATTCCAAGGCTGGCACACTTCAAGGCTGACATCCACTGTGAGACAGATGGAGCTAAGGGGGTAAGGCAGAGGCCAGGCAAACCCTGCCAACTCATTTGGCCTCAGGCCCAGCCCTACTCTATAACCGCTACTGCTGTCAATATCCAGCTAAGGCCGGTCTGAGTTCTCCTTGCTGTCAGTTCTCCAGGGCTCCAGGAGATGATGGTGGTGCTGGAGACTCTGTGTGCCTGGTGGGTACATGTGCCAGTCATAGCTCTGTGTGGTTGGACAGGTGTCCCTAGGCACTAAGGCAGGGTGGAGCAGCCCCCTATCCCAGAGGCTCTAGCACCACCAGGGTTGTCAGGGAAAGTGCCCAAAACAGCCATCACCCCTCTGGCTGCCAGGCTGATCCGAGGGCTTGGTGGGTGTTCCTCCTTCCCCACAGCTCCCAAAGTTGTCAGTTCACAAGCATCAACTTTCCAGAGAAAGGGGAATACTCTTGTTGGTCCTTCACCCCAGGGTCAGGTTTTATCCTGCACCCAGGGACCTAAAATGTAGTCTGACTGTGTCATTCACTGGTTTAACTCTTCAGTAGCTTTCCCTGGCCTGAGGTTCAAGGTCCTTCATGATCTTGACAGACTTCCTATTTATCAGCCTGAAAACGTCCTATTCACAATCCACCCAAATCTTCTTGTCACTTCACCATTCCAAGTGTGTCAGGTGTCTCCCTCAGTACCTCTTACATACTCTTCTGACATTCCCCATCGAGCCTGCCTAACCCTAATTTGTCTCCTCCAGATAGCTCGTCTGAATTTCCCAAGACAGGAAGGAGGAAGAACAGTGCTCTTCCTCTGTGCTCTTGGAGCACCGTGGCTGGACCTCTAGCGCAGCACTTCTCACACTGTACTGTAGTTACACATTCATATCATTCACATTTGCGACTCCCTTTATAATCTGTGAGCAAACCTGAAGATGGGAATGATGTCTTTGACCTGGTATATATTAGGTGCTGAGCTCATATTTGTTGAGCGAATAACTGGCATACGAGTACCTGTGCTTCCCTACATCAGCAGATGCCTGATTCTTAAGGGGCATCTCATTGCAGGAGGAAAAAAAAAATCTTACTGTTTTCTTCTGCTCATCCATAGGAGTGCCTGATTTCAAGTGAATGTGGGTTGTGCTGGTCTGAACACAGAAGCAGCAGGAAGACTCTTGCCACTGTTTTCCTCCACTTGAACTCTTGACTCTGGAGCATCCCACCTCCATCTTCACTGAACTAAATCACTTTGTGCCCACTACCCAAATAGCTCTTCATAACTGTGCACAGAACCCCAGGGAACACAGCCCTGCTTTGGCACATCAGTGGTCCTGGTACTCTCCCATGGCAAGTGGCTGCTGTACCATCTCATGTCTACATGAGTGACGATCAGCAGAATCAAGGGCAGTGGGACTTCAGCAACACCTGCGGTGTTGGCTCAGTGTTCTGGTTTTGTCACAAAGATCAGCATCTGTGCCAGTGACATGATGGTCATCGGCAGCAGTGGTGATATCAAGTCTTGCTCTTCTAGTGTAATGCTTTTCCCTCACCAGCACCCAGAATTAAACAGGAAAATGATTGTTTCTAAACTGTAGAGAAGAGAATCTTTTCATTTATACTTGTAATCCCATTTGATACATCATTACAAACTGAAAGAAGTCAGAGGAATACTATTTGTTTGTTGTAAGACAGTTCAGAGGATTCAATAAGCCATGTTTGGCACCTAGCGTAGTGTCTAGCAAATAGCATATTCTATTACTATTACTGAAGTTAAGCCCCATGTGGCATAGACTTTCCAGTTCACATACATTTCATAGCACCTAACAGAGTGTTCAGTTCAGTTCAGTCACTCAGTTGTGTCCGACTCTTTGCAACTCCATGAATTGCAGCACGCCAGGCCTCCCTGCCCATCACCAACTCCCAGAGTTCACTCAGACTTGCGTCCATTGAGTCAGTGATGCCATCCAGCCATCTCATCGTCTGTCGTCCCCTTCTCCTCCTGCCCCCAGTCCCTCCCAGCATCAGAGTCTTTTCCAATGAGTCAACTCTTCGCATGAGGTGGCCAAAGTACTGGAGTTTCAGCTTTAGCATTATTCCTTCCAAAGGAATCCCAGGGCTGATCTTCAGAATGGACTGGTTGGATCTCCTTGCTGTCCAAGGGACTCTCAAGAGTCTTCTCCAACACCACAGTTCAAAGGCATCAATTCTTCAGCGCTCAGCCTTCTTCACTGTCCAACTCTCACATCCATATATGACTACTGGAAAAACCATAGCCTTGACTAGATGGACCTTAGTCGGCAAAGTAATGTCTCTGCTTTTGAATATGCTATCTAGGTTGGTCATAACTTTTCTTCCAAGGAGTAAGCATCTTATAATTTCATGGCTGCAATCACCATCTACAGTGAGAAATAACAGAGTGTTAGAGCCTCACAAGTCTTCAGTGGTGGGTTGGTCAGATTTGCACATTTCTAATGAAGAAAGGGTCACTGGGATTAGCCTGAGAGGGCTAGTTTGGAAAATTCTGTTGCACTGCTACCTTCCACAGCTTCTCTCATTAGAATTCTCCATTGGGGAG
Source organism: Nanger dama (assembly GCA_917880005.1). NCBI lineage: Eukaryota > Metazoa > Chordata > Mammalia > Artiodactyla > Bovidae > Nanger > Nanger dama. The sequence continues at coordinate 17,109,959 of CAKJTW010000025.1, read as the reverse complement.
GGGGTGAGGATCAGCAGGGCAGCTCCTCGGTAGAGTGCTTTTTGCCAATAATTGAGTCCTTTCCATAGTGGGAAACTCAGCAGAAAAATTAGGCTATCACCATTTTTTATTGTAGCTGACATATTTCACTTCACCACTGCCTGCAAAAGATCTTTTCAAAAATGGAGAAATAAACACTTAAGGACATTTTGCAAAGGAGTCTGATGTGAATCTGGGGTCTGATCAACTCCAGTTGAATAAACGGAGACTATGTGGAGCAGTTCTGAATTTGTCAGCCTGTCCACCTGTCAATTTCAATATGCATTTACTTATACTTCCTGTCAGTCCTCAAGGCCAGTCTACTTGAATGACTGGTACATGGATGATCTATCATAAAATGGGCAACACATGTAAATGTCTGCAAATAAAGGATGAAAACAACAGACAATTCCTTACTGGCTTCCAGCCATCTGTATTCATCAACGGGAACAAACTAGCTCAACAGACAGCTGATCTGGGGTTCACTTGTTATGGCCTCTCATCAGAGAGTGCTAAGAACTATAGGAGTTGCCAATGACAAGATAAGGTATTATTTTGTGAGAAATAGTAGATTTCTTCCACCTATGTTTTGATAAATATTGAAATTTACGCTTCCATTCTAGAGGCTACAGGCTCCAATGTAACATATTAATAGAAGGCTTCTTTCCGAGAATGGGAGAAACCTATAAAAGTGGCAATCCACACAATTCAATAATTGTGTCCTCTCCAGATTTGTAGAAATCCTAAACCTCAGTACCTCAGAATGTGACTTTATTTGGAAATAGGGTCATTGAAGGTATAAATAAAGATCATACTTTATTACTTCTTTTCACAGCTATTTGGAAGGCCTCCTCAGACAGTCCTTTTGCTGTATTGCATTTCTTTTTCTTGGGGGTGGTCTTGCTCCCTGTCTCTTGTACAATGTCACGAACCTCCATTCATAGTTCACCAGGCACTCTGTCTATCAGATCTAATCCCTTAAATCTATTTCTCACTTTCACTGTATAATCTTTAGGGATTTGATTTAGGTCATACCAGAATGGTCTAGTGGTTTTCCCTACTTTCTTCAATTTATGTCTGAATTTGACAATAAGGAGTTTATGATCTGAGCCACAGTCAGCTCTCAGTCTTGTTTTTGCTGACTGTATAGAGCTTCTCCATCTTTGGCTGCAAAGAATATAATCAGTCTGATTTCGGTGTTGACCATCTGTTGATGTCCATGTGTAGAGTCTTCTCTTGTGTTGTTGGAAGAGGGTGTTTGCTATGACCAGTGTGTGCTCTTGGAAAAACTCTATTAGCCTTTGCCCTGCTCCACTCTATACTCCAACGCCAAATTTGCCTGTTATTCCAGGTGTTTCTTGACTTCCTACTTTTGCATTCCAGTTCCCTATAATGAAAAGGACATCTTTTTTGGGTGTAGTTCTAGAAGGTCTTGTAGGTCTTTATAAAACCATTCAACTTTAGCTTCTTCAGCATTACTGGTCAGGGCATAGACTTGGATTCCTATGATATTGAATGGTTTGCCTTGGAAACGAACAGAGACCATTCTGTTGTTTTAGAGACTGCATCCAAGTACTGCATTTCAGACTCTTTTGTTGTCTATGATGGCTACTCTATTTCTTCTAAGGGATTCTTGCCCACAGTAGTAGATATAATGGTCATCTGAGTTAAATTCACCCATGCCAGTCCATTTTAGTTCACTGATTCCTAAAATGTCGAAGTTCACTCTTGCTATCTCCTGTTTGACAACTTCCAATTTACGTTGATTCATGGACCTAACATTCCAGGTTCCTATGCAATATCGCCCTTTACAACATGAGACCTTGCTTCCATCATCAGTCACATCCACAACTGGGTGTTGTTTTTGCTTTGGCTCCATCTCTTCATTCTTTCTGGAGTTATTTCTCCACTGATCTCCAATAGCATGTTGGGTACCTATCTTTCTGGGGAGTTCAACTTTTAGTGTCCTATCTTTTTGCCTTTTCATACCATTCATAGGGTTCTCAAGGCAGGAATACTGAAGTGGCTTGCCATTCCCTTTAATTAATTAACTATTTAATTGATTTATTTAACAAATAAATTTATTTAATGAATTGTTTAATAATGTTTAATAAACAAATGACACATACTTTATGTCATTAATAAAGAAAAGGCCATACTTTATTAATTGTAATTAGTAAAGATAAAGGCTTCTCTGGTAGCTCAGCTGGTAAAGAATCCACCTGCAATGCAGGAGACCCTGGTTCAATGCCTGGGTTGGGAAGATCTCCTGGAGAAGGGAAAGGCTACCCACTCCAGTATTCTGGCCTGGAAAATTCCATGCACTGTATAGTCCATGCAATTGCAAAGAGTTGGACATGACTTAGCAACTTAAAAAAAAAAAGTCATACTAGAACAGGGCAGGCCCCTAACTAAATATGACTGATGTCCTTATGACCAACCTAGACAGCATATTAAATGTCATTAAATGTCTCTAGCAGAGGCATTACTTTGCCAACAAAGATCTGTCTAGTCAAAGCTATGGTTTTTCCAGTAGTCATGTATGGATGTGAGAATTGGACTCTAAAGAAAGCTGAGCATCGAAGAATTGATGCTTTTGAACTGTGGTGTTGGAGAAGACTCTTGAGAGTCACTTGGACTGCAAGGAGATCAAACAGTCAATCCTAAAGGAAATCAGTCCTTAATATTCATTGGAAGGACTGATGCTGAAGCTGAAACTCCAATATTTTGGCCACCTATGCAAAGAACTGACTCATTGGAAAAGACCCTGATGCTGGAAAAGACTGAAGGCAGGAGGAGAAGGAGATGACAGAGGATGAGATTGTTGTATGGTGTCACCAACTCAATGGATATAAGTTTGAGTAAGCTCCAGGAGTTGGTGATGGACAGGGAAGCCTGATGTGCTCCAGTCTATGGGACCGCAGAGTTGGACATGAATGAGTGACTGAACTGAACTGAACTGATATCCTTATATAAAGGAGGAATTTAGACACAGAGACACCCACAGAGAGGATAGCACGTGAAAAGACAGGAGATACACTGCTACAAGCCAAGAAACTACCAAGCGAAGAGAGAAGCCTGAAACCGAGTTTTCCCTGGTGCCTTCAGAGGTGCTATCAATATAATATGGCCATTTTAACACCTTGATTTCAGACTTCTGGCCTCAGAACCATGAGACAATAAACTTCTGTTGTTCTAAGCCATTCAGTTTATGGTATTTTGTTATAGCAGTCCTAGGAAACTAATACACCTATCAAATAATACATTGAGTTTTGGTTCATGGGATACAATGGGGAATCTGGATAAAGAAAAGGAATAATTTGACTCTTACTATAAATTTTCTCCCATAATGCCACAGTTTGTACTATTGTGTTACACATGTATGCATTCATGTTGAGGCACCTTCCAATGAAGAATGGTTATTGTGGAAAAAACTTAATGAAATACAAATAAAAGAGAACACCAGTATTAAAGAAGATAGAAATAAGGACATGTGTTAGATACAAGGGTTGGTGGAATTTCTGGAACTGAGAACTTTTTCAGATTTTTCTGGATGTTTCCTGATTGCCTGAACAGAAAACAAAACATGGAAAGATCACACCATAGAAAAGATAGGAAGTCTAGAAATTTCTCAGAGATATAAAGCTTTGGCTGATATTTTATTATTCTGTAATTTATTACTATTATGTGTATGACTGTAATGGTTACATGAGCAGTAAATAAATGGCCAAACAGTGGTGTCTACTTACAGTTGGAAGTATGGTTCATGCCATCTTGTGTGGATTTCATACACCCCAAGATGACCTTCTGCCAACTTAGCTATTTCTCAGTAAACTTTTATAATCTATGACCTACCAAGTGGGTATGTAAATTGCTTGTTCAGTTTCAGTAATATTATACTGATTAATTTAATAAGGAGTACTCTTACAGAAATCTAAAAATGTAGGCAAAATACATTTTATACACAGTGTTAGTATAGAGAATGATAAATTGCTTAAAACAAAATATCATTATGATCTCCTTTTGTAAAAGTGTTTCAAAAGTCATGACTTTGCCTTAATGTCAATCTGTGGCAAAATGGGGAATAAGACCACATCTGAGTATTTATTGGGATGAATGTTTCCTCTCTCTTGTTCCAGTTATATAACAGTTATATAACAAGTTATATATAACAGTTATATAACTGTTTGGATTCAAAGTGCAATCAGCATGTATTTATGCAGGCTCGGGAGCAGGATGGGGGTAACGACCACTTTGTGCACAGGTATTACAGTACGACTATGCTAAAGCCTTTGACTATGGACCGTAAGAAACTGTGGAAAACTCTTAAACAGAAGGGAATACCAGACCACCTTACCTGTCTCCTAAGAAATCTGTGGGTCAAGAAGCAACAGTTAGACCCAGATATGAAACAATGGATTGGCTCAAAATAGGGAAAAGAGTATGACAAAGCTGTATATTGCTACCTTGTTTATTTAACTTCTATGCAGAGTACATCATGTGAAATCTAAGGCTGGATGAATCACAAGCTGGAGTCAAGATTTCTGGGAAAAATATCAACACCCTCATATATGCAGATAATACCACTCTAATGGCACAAGAGAAGAGGAACTAAAGAACCTCTCAATGATGATGAATGAGGAGGCTGAAAAAGTTGGCATGAAACTCAGCATGACGAAAACTAAGATCATGGCATCCGGTCCCATCATTTCATGGCAAATAGAACGGAAAAAGTGGAAGCAGTGACAGATTTTATTTTCTTGGGCTCCAAAATCACTGCAGACAGTGACAGCAGTCATGAAATTAAAAGACACTTGCTCCTTGGAAGGAAAGTTATGACAAACCTAGAAAGCGTATTCAAAAGCAGACACATCACTTTGCCAACAAAGATCATATCATCAAAGTTATGGTTTTTTCAGTAGTTATGTATAGATGTGAGAGTTAGACCATAAAGAAGGCTGAGAGCTGAAAAATTGATGCTTTTGAACTGCAGTGCTGGAGAAGACCCATGAGAGTCCCTTGGACTACAAGGAAGTCAAATCAGTCAATCCTAAAGGTAATCAACCCTGAATATTCACTGGAAGGATGGATGCTGAAGCTTGATGCTCCCATACTTTGGCTACCTGACATGAACAGCTGACTCACTGGAAATGACTCTGATGATGGGAAAGACTGAAAACAAAAGGAGAAAGGGTGACAGAAGATGAGATGGTTAGATAGCATCACCAATTCAATGGACATGAATTTGGGCAAACTCCAGGAGATAGTGGAGGACAGAAGAGCATAGCACTGTACAATCCATGAGGTTGCAAAGAGTCGGGCATGACTTAGCAACTGAACAACATTAGAGCATAATGGGGAAGTTTCCTAAACATAGTTTGAAAGAAAATGTAGGAAGAAGGCTTTGAATTTTTCACCGTAAAGGATCATACTTGGTTCCAAGGAGTAGTTGTCCCCTCTATGGGGCTGCTACGTGCATAGAGAGAATAATGTCAGAAAATTCATTTCCAAAATAAACAATACTCCTAAAGAAAGCAATAAAAGGACAGTTCAGGCTTTTTACTTCTTTTTTGTCAATTTTAATGAGTGGGATTTGTACAGTGATGATTCATTTCTAAAACAGACATTACTTGTGAAGAAAGCAATAAAAGGACAGATCAGATTTTAAAATTCTTATTATGCTAACTTTAGTAGGTCAAATATTTATAGTGAAATATCACTTCATTATCATTTCAAATTTATTGATATAACTGTTCACATTCTCTTATTTCATTGTTAAAAATCATTTTGTCTAAGAAACTTTCCATTGGCTTCTGGAATCTCAAAAGTCTGATATTAACCCAATTTCTGTAGGAAATATATTTCCTGGAAATTAAAAAAAAATTAGTATTTTCTTTAAATTATTGCCCTGAAACCTGCTACATTTTTTTTTTTAATTATTGAAGTACAGTTGATTTACAATACTGTATTAGTTTCAGGGGTATAGCAAAGTGATTCAGTTATGTGTGTACATATATTTTCAGATTATCTTCTTTTATAGGTTATTCAGTTCAGTTCAGTTGCTCAGTCGTGTCTGACTCTTTGCAACCCCATGAATCGCAGCACTCCAGGCCTCCCTGTCCATCACCATCTCCCGGAGTTCACTCAGACTCACATCCATCGAGTCCGTGATGCCATCCAGCCATCTCATCCTCTGTCATCCCCTTCTCCTCCTGCCCCCAATCCCTCCCAGCATCAGAGTCTTTTCCAATGAGTCAACTCTTCTCACGAGGTGGCCAAAGTACTGGAGTTTCAGCTTTAGCATCATTCCTTCCAAAGGAATCCCAGGGCTGATCTCCTTCAGAATGGATTGGTTGGATCTCCTTGCAGTCCAAGGGACTCTCAAGAGTCTTCTTCAACACCACAGTTCAAATGCATCAATTCTTTGGCACTCAGCCTTCTTCACAGTCCAACTCTCACATCCATAAATGACCACAGGATAAACCACAGCCTTGACTAGACGGACCTTTGTTGGCTCAAACTAGCTATGGTTCTTTTTTTAAATACCACTTGCCTCTTAATATCACCTCTGTACTTAAAAGTCTATGTTTTGTTTATTTAAATTAAAAGTTCTTTTATCTTTATTTGATTGATCTTCTCCATTCTATTGTCTCACATAAGTACATATTAGAAATCCTATATAAAGTCAATATAATATTCTCTTTTACTTAACTTTCTTATGCCATTTTTTGTCTTTTGATAATAAATTCTAGGAGAATGTGTCAACTTTTTCATTTCCATAATTCACTCTAGCTAAATCCATTCTTGCAGTCAAACCGTTGATTTTACTTTTGATTTAACTTTTAAAATATGGTATGTTACTAATTTCTAAGATCTCTAACTGGACGCTTTTCATAATTATTTGTGCTTGTATTTCTATGACTATCTTAATTATACATATGTAAAAGTATTTTCTCCATTGTTGTTTCTTTGGTAGTAGCTCCTTTGCTTGAGTTTAGAGCCTAATTTTTACAGTACTGTTTTTTCTTCAAACGTTTGATGATTCTTGTTAGTCTGCTTCACATATAATTGATCATCACTATTCGTTCATCTATGGACACCTGGCATATAGTGCCTGCTTCTTGTGATGATGTTAAAGAGGAAGGGTATACTTCAGGATGCAGTATATCAACAACATCTCTCTTGTGTTTACCTGGCTACTGGAGTGATGCTGTGTCCTCTAGCCGAGATACTCATTTCCTGCTTGAGTCTGTGGATAAATACATCTTGACCAACATAAGTTGGTGATAGAGCAGGAACCAATCTGTTAGGTAACTCTGACTGCTGTTTCCCAATCACCCAGGACTACTTGAATTTTATTCCCCATTCTTCTAAGCTTGGAGTACCCCCAGGAGCATGTGAGTCTTTCTTCTCTTGTGTGTTTTGAGTTGCGGTTTTCTCCATCAATTCAGAGCCATATTTTATTATTTATTTAAATATCTCTAGCCTAGTAACACATTTTTCCTGTTTGCCAGCACTCTATGGATTTATTTTTTCCATATTATATTTCTTATTCCATGGATTTGAGTAGGAAATCCATTTTATGCCTCAATTTAGTCTAGTATCATGGTTCAGGTCCCCAGAAACATCTTTTAGTGATCCTGACTTTTTACTCTCGCAGTGGAGCTAATGATGAAATCATTCAGTTCAGTCACTTAGTTGCATCCAATTCTTTGTAACCCCATGGACTGCAGCACACCAGGCTTCCCTATCCATCACCAACTCCTGGAGTTTGCTCAAACTCAAGTCCATTGAGTCAGTGACACCATCCAACAATCTCATCCTCTGTCATCCCATTCTCCTCCTGCCTTCAATCTTTCCCAGCATCAGGGCCTTTTCCAATGAGTCAGTTCTTTGCATCAGGTGGCCAAAGTATTGGAGTTTCAGCTTCAGCATCAGTCCTTCCAGTGAATATTCAGGACTGAGTTCCTTCAGGATGGACTGGTTTGATCTCCTTTATATAGTCAAATAAAAATTCCAAAACCTAAGAGAAATAAATCTATTTGGTAGATATCCAGTTCAGTTCAGTTCAGTTGCTCAGTCGTGTCCATCTCTTTGCAACTCCATGAACCACAGCACGGCAGGCCTCCCTGTCCATCATCAACTCCCAGAGTCCACCTAAATCCATGTCCATTGAGTCAAAGATGCCGTCCAACCATTGCAACCTCTGTCGTCCCCTTCTCCTTACACCCTCAATCCTTCCCAGCATCAGGGTCTTTTCAAATGAGTCAGCTCTTCTCATTAGGTGGCCAAAGTATCGGAGCTTCAGCTTTAGCTTCAGTCCTTCCAATGAACACCCAGCACTGATCTCCTTTAGGATGGACTAGTTGGATTTCCTTGCAGCCAAGGGACCCTCAAGAGTCTTCTCCAACACTACAGTTCAAAAGCATCAATTCTTCTATGCTCAGCTTTCTTTATGGTCCAACTCTCACATCCATACATGACCACAGGAAAAACCATAGCCTTGACTAGATGGACCTTTGTTGGCAAAGTAATGTCTCTGCTTTTGAATATGCTGTCTAGGTTGGTCATAACTTTCTTTTCAAGGAGTAAGCATCTTTTAATTTCATGGCTGCAATCACCATCTGCAGTGATTTTGGAGCCCAGAAAAATAAAGTCAGCCACTGTTTCCACTGTTTCCCCATCTTTTGTCATCAAGTGATGGGACCAGATGCCATGATCTTCATTTTCTGAATGTTGAGCTTTAACCCAACTTTTTCACTCTCCTCTTTCATTTTCATCAAGAGGCTCTTTAGTTTCTCTTTACTTTCTGCCATAAAGGTGGTGTCATCTGCATATCTGAGGTTATTGATATTTCTCCTGGCAATCTTGATTCCAGCTTGTGCTTCCTCCAGCTCAGTGTTTCTCATGAAATAAGCAGGGTGACAATAGACAGCCTTAACGTACTCCTTTCCCTATTTGGAAACAATCTGTTGTTCCATGTCCAGTTCTAACTGTTGCTTCCTGAGCTGCATATAGGTTTCTCAAGGGGCAGGTCAGGTGGTCTGGTATTCCCATTTCTTTCAGAATTTTCCACAGTTTATTGTGATCCACAAAGTCAAAGGCTTTGGATAGTCAATAAAGCAGAAATAGATGTTTTTCTGGAACTCTCTTCCTTTTTCATGATCCTGCAGATGTTGGCAATTTGATCTCTGGTTCCTCTGCCTTTTCTAAAACCAGCTTGAACATCTGGAAGTTCACGGTTCACATATTGCTGAAGCCTGGCTTGGAGAATTTTGAGCATTACTTTACTTGTGTATGAGATGAGTACAATTGTGCAGTAGTTTGAGCATTCTTTGGCATTGCCTTTCTCTAGGATTGGAATAAAGCCTGACCTTTTCCAGTCCTGTAGCTACTGTTGAGTTTTCCAAATTTGCTGGCATATTGAGTGCAACACTTTCACAGCGTCATCTTTCAGGATTTGAAATAGCTCTACTGGAATTCCATCACCCCCATTAGCTTTGTTTGTAGTTATGCTTCCTAAGGCCCACTTGACTTCACATTCCAGGATATCTGGTTCTAGGTGAGTGATCACACCATTGTGATTATCTGAGTCATGAAGATCTTTTATAGTACAGTTCTTCTGTGTATTCTTGCCACCTCTTCTTAATATCTTCTGCTTCTGTTAGGTACATACCATTTCTGTCCTTTATTGAGCCATCTTTGCATGAAATATTCCCTTGGTATCTCTAATTTTCTTGAAGAGATCTCTAGTCTCTCCATTCTATTGTTTTCCTCTATTTCTTTGCAATGATTGCTGAGGAAGGCTTTCTTTTTGCTCCTTGCTATTCTTTGGAACTCTGCATTCAGATGGGTATATCTTTCCTTTTCTCCTTTGCTTTTCACTTCCCTTGTTTTCACAGCTATTTGTAAGGCCTCCTCAGATAGCCATTTTACTTTTTCCCGTTTCTTTTTCTTGGGGATGGTCTTGATTCCTGTCTCCTATACAATGTCATGAACCTCCATCCATAGTTCATCAGGCACTCTATCAGATCTAGTCCCTTAAATCTATTTCTCACTTCCACTGTATAGTCATAAGGGATTTCATTTAGTCATACCTAAATCAATTAGGAGGTAGATATTATCAACCTCTTAATTTTATAAATAAGAAAAATGATACTTAGAGGCATCACCCAAGATCATATGTGATAAAGTGTGGTTTTAAACCAATATTTTTTATGATTTCAGAAACACATTCACATTATATTTTGCCTCCTGGTATCTTCCAGGGATTCAGGAAAAGTACCTATTTAATGTATTATCTCCCAATTAATCGTGAATAATAGCTGTATTAACTTTCTATGACTGTCATAAAAATATACCACAAGTGTGATGGATTAAAGCAACAGAAATGTATTCCTCCCCAGTTCTGTAGGACAGAAATCAGAAATCAAAGTATCAGCATGGACATCCCCCTTTGGAGGCTCTAAGGCAGAATACATTCTTTGCATCTTTATGTTTCTGGTGGCTGCCAGCGATCCCTGGCTCATGGCAGCATCTCTCTCTGGTCTATTCTGACATCATCTTCTCTGTGTATATGTGCCTTCTACATTCTGTCTCAAACCTCCCTTTGCGGATTACATTTAGAACTTATAACCAGGTAATCCAGAATAAATGTCTCTCAACGTCCCTAACTATTTTAGTCATATCATTTGCCACATAAGGTAATATTTAATCTTTTTCCCCTAAGGTAATATTCACAGGTACCAGGGATTGGAAAGTGAATTTACTTTTGGGGAGAAGAGGGCATTTTTTAAGCCCATCACAAGATAACCATAGTTCAAAACAGCATGCTTTTCAGATCACGTATGCTTTTCTTTAGGTTGAAACCCATTTTCTCATTGGATTCCCTACACTGGCTCTCATGCTTAGTTCTGCAAGTGCTCAGTCTGTAAAATCAACATATCATTAAGTTCTTGCCTATTTCATGAGCATGTGGAGAAATGAGATATGTATACAGCACTTTCAGGATGGTATCATAGAGAGAACATGTGTGTGGGGGTAATTCGCTCAGTCATATCCATCCCTTTGCGACCCCATGGACTGTAAGCCTGTCCGGCTCCTCTGTTCATGGGATTTTCTCAGCCAGAATACTGGAGTGGGTTATTATTTCCTCCTCCAAGAGATCTTCCCAACCCAGGGATCAAACCCACATCAGTTGCAATTAGTGCATTAGCAGTCAGGCTCTTTTCCACTGTGCTACCCAGGAAGCCCCATAATGGATAGAATGTAGGGCCTAATTCTACATTCTAAGGTTTGGCATCAGACAATGGGATCATAGTCTGAGTTCTGTCACTGATTAACTTTGGGATCTTGGTCTTTGCATTTCTACATGTATTTTTTAAAAAGATAAAATACCTATTTTATAAGTTTGTGGTCATAATTAAATGAGATAACATATGTGAGTCTGCCTGCAACATGGGAGAGCCAGATTCAATCCCTGGGTCAGAAGATCCCCTGGAGGAGGAAATGGGCACCCACTCCAGTATTCTTGCCTGGAGAATTCTATGGACAGAAGAGCCTGGTGGGCTACAGTCTATGGAGTCAGAAAGAGTCAGACACAACTGAGTGACTAACACTTTCCCTTCACTTTCACTTTCAACATATGTGAAAATAACTGGCATGTGGCCTGGCCCATAGTAAATTCACCTCCCCTGCTAAAAATGATCCCATACACACTCTGTATTGCTACAAGATGCTAATGCAGATAAGCTTAGATCAGCAGTTTTCACTTCAAGCAAGAAGGACAAACATAGATAATAACTATTTAAATAATTAATAGACTGGAACAAACCAGTCACTGATGCTATGCATGGGAAATAAGAATTCTCTGCCGTGACCTAATTCACGTCCTTGGCCCATACAGCTTCCTTCTTTGTTCCAGGGAAGATTAACAACATTGTACAGAAAAGGCCTAGTCAGGGCCTGGCAAAGTGTAGCTCAGTAAATCGCAGTTATTGCTACTAAAGTTATTATCATTTCCTTGCATTCTAGAAGACACTCCTGGCAGTATTAGTATTCATATATAAGAGCAAATAAGAGTGTGATTCAAAGGTCTAATAAATAATCCAAAATTCATTTCATAGTAGCTCTATTTCCTCTTACATCTCTGACTAAATGGCTCTATTCATTAGTTCTACAGACTGGTAACATAAAGCTTATGGATTTAATTCCTAGGTGACCTTTTACCCACAACCTCTTGTATCTTGGGCTGAAGCCCCGACATCAGGAAGAAATTTCATAAATGAGGGCCTTAGACCAAAAGGGTTCAATGAGGAGCTGTTCTTAGTATTTAATGCACCTCTCTACTCTAATTTCCACCATTTAACTGGTGTTGTTACTTACAGATTCATTCTCTGTATTTCCATTTTGGGGGAGGGGTAGGAGGGAGAAGGTTCCCTGGGGAATCTTGTACAGTTCAATGCATTCAGCTATATCCCATGACCTTCAGACGTCTGGCTCTACCTCCAGCCTGACCTGTTCTCTCTCTCCCTCTCACCTGCTTCTGGTCAGTAGCCATAGCCTCCAGCCACGTTGGGCTCTCTCTGTGTCCTTCTGAAGGCTCTCTCATCAGATTTAAGGGGCAGCCACTCCTCCTCTCATGGCCCTCTGGGTTCAGTGCAGTGAGAGTCAAGAGACGCAATCAGGGGATGACAGGTGGGGGATCCAAAGCCTCCCTTGGACCCGGCAAATGTTCAGAAGTGACTCCAGCTCTTGGGGCACTTTTCTGACCTGTTGATGGCTTACTGCCGGACCTTCCTGACCACAGTTCTCTTGACCTGGCAGGGCATCTCCATCAGCTGGCCATCACAAACGCCCTTCTGTGTCCAGTGGTTCACCCTCAACTTCTGTCAGCTGAGATTCCCCCTTATATCTGGCAGACACTCTCTTGGGCAGAATCCTTTTAAATGACCCCAGGCCAGCATTCTGATGATGAACATGAATCCATCCTTCTCCTTGGGATCTTGGGATCTTTACCCTGCTACTGAAGGAAACTGCATTGCTTTCAAAGGCAGCCTCTGCTCTGTCTCCAAGCAGCTTCAGATAGCATCTGTCTCTCTGGTATTCTCAGGCATGGAGCAGACATCAGTCCACAGTGCCTCAGTGTAGCAAAGAATCTTCCCCTTCATGAGACCTGAGGTGAGGGAGATACAGTCCTCCCATGCATCCCTACCCCTATGGGTGGGGTAAGTATCTGGTCTTCACAAAGAAATTTTCACAAAATTCTCTGTAATCTTCAATAACCTTCCCCTCTTATAGTCTCAATATGTGCGAGTTGTTTAACAAGTTCTATAAAACCACTCACCTTAGAATATACTATCTACTGTCTAAATGCCTGTGGCTATAGTCAAAAGCTATAGAGGATACATCTCATGTTAATATCTTTTTTGAAGGAGTTTTACAAGGTAACCTTCATGTTTCTCCTTCTTGTCCATCATGTCACCATCTGGTAACTACAAAGGTAAAATCCTATCACTATAGCCACTTAATGAATTTATGTGTCATAATACTTATCCAGCTTCAGGTCACACATATAGACATTTTAATAGAAGGAATATTGATTTTTGAATTTTATAAGTCACAGTCTCATCAGTTGTGTTCTAATCAAACAGCAGGATGGAAATAACTGGGGCTGGATAAACAAGTAACTGAGTTAATTATGGACTTGCTCATTTTAAAGAAACATTAAATCATGAAGGATTATGCACAGCTGGGTAATTGTTCCTGATCTTAATTTCTAGAATATAGAGCTTGGAGAACTGAGACCTCATCAGTTTGCATAAGTCACCTGCAAAGGAAATGAGCCATGCGGGTCTCAGCTTCCTTCTCCATCTCTGCATTCCTCCTTCTCCTGATATATGGGATTCCTTTCACCTGACTTGCATTGTCAGCCCCACAGCCAGCCCCATTCCCAGGTATGAGAAGTGTACTCATTTCCTATTGATGCTGTAACAAACTGCCACAGACTTGGAAGTGAAGTGAAGTGAAAGTTGCTCAGTCATGTCCAACTCTATGCAAACCCATGGACTATACAGTCCATGGAATTCTCCAGGCCACAATACTGGGTGAGTAGCCTTTACCTTCTCCAGGAGTTCTTCCCAACCCAGGGATCAAACCCAAGTCTCCTGCATTACAGGCAGATTCTTTACCAGCTGAGCCACATGAAAAGCCCTTTAAGACACAGACTTAGTGGCTTAAAACAACACACATCTGTCCTTTCATCAGAAATCTAAAATGGGTCTCACTGGATAAAATCAAGCCTCCCTTTGGGAAAACGTAACAGAGGATACAATTTCTTACATCTTTCAACTTCTAAAGGCTGCCAGAATTCCTTGTCTTGTGGCCCCTGTCTATCTTTAAACCCAGACTGCCCAATCAACTCTTTATGTTGCACAATTTCTGCTTCTGTAGTCATGTCTCTGACTCTGAATGACTCTTCTACCTTTCTTTTCCACATTGAAAGACCCTTGTGATTACACTGGATTAACTCAAGGTCCTCTCCTTATCTTCAGGTCAGCTGGTTAGCAATCTCAATTCCATCTGCAACCTTAACTTCCCTTTGCCAGTAACAAAGTATATTCAGAGGATCTGAAGATGAGAACTGGGACCTCCTTGGCCAGGGTATTATTCTGCTTACCACACAAGGAGTAATCCCATACTGGGACAGAAGTTACCTGAAACCCTCTTTGTCTTCCCCTCCCACTAAGGAAGCAGGTGTCTAACTCCAGCTGCTTTCTTGACCCTGGTGTCATGGCCAGTACCTAACCCATAATCCCAGGCACTAATGAAGAACAGAATTATATGCCTGTTTCTGTAAATACAGTGTTATAGGAGCCCACAGTCACACCTATTCATTTATATATTGTCTCTGTTTCATGCTGCAATAGATGAGTTGAGGAGTTACAACGAAGACTGTATAGCCCACAAAGTCTAAAATATCATCTGGCCCTGAGAAGTTTGCAGACCCCAAATAGAAGCGCTCTCTCTCTCTCTCTCTCTCTCTCTCTCTCTCTCTCTCTGATTTATTCTTATTCCTAGATTGTAGACTTTCATGGTCCCTTAAAGTCAAGTATGTAGACCAGGGCGTCCTGACTTGGGGCAGATAATGAAATTCACTTTTCACACCACCAGCCCTGTTATCTGCCATAAACTCTGATCAATTTCTCAAGCTCTAGACTAACACTTTCAGAATCAGCAGGTTTGATGAGAAAAGCAATTTGCTTCCTTTCCAGAACTTGTTTCCTGAAAACCCTTTCTATTTTAGTAGCTTTCTAATGTCTTCAAATAAATACTGTTTAGATTTCATCTAGCTTCTATAGTTGTTCTCAGCAAGAAGACTGAAGACTGATCCAAATAATCTGGTCCAGTATTACCAAAAACATATTTTTAGTGCTTGTTATTGCATTTTTGTTGTCTCCAAATCCTTATTATATTATTCATATTCCTTTATATCTTGTTCTTTCTTTTGTGTTGACCTTATGATTTCTTTATTGCTTATAGCTTCTTTATAGCTTTCTTTATTTCACTCTGTCTCTTAAGGACTATGCTTTCTTGCTTTCTAATGAAGAAGATGGCTTTTGTGAAACACTCTTCTGAATCCTACAGTTAATTACTGTCTCAGATAAACTTACCCTTGACTCTTCAAAATAAAATTTATTTCTCCTTGTTTTATATTAATTTACCATAGCCCCTATTTATTTAGTTTTGTTTCTATTCTTTATCTTCTAACTAGGTAAAATCTAGACTTGATAAATTGGTTGCTTTTAGCCCTGCTTCCAAAAAAAAAAAAAAGATTTATCCTCAACTAGAAGGCACAATGAGGCAGAGTTTGCATTCCAAGCCAAATTTTCCAGTAATTTCTATCACCTTCTGATGTATCTTTGCTCTATTTATACAAAATATCCTGTTCCAACTGTTTCATTCTTTTTGATTCTGAACTAAAAGAATTTAAAATTTAAAATTCCCTTCCAAAGCATTTACTGTGACTAAAGTTCTTACATCTCTCACTTTTTACTTTTTCTGAGTACAGTTGGGAGGTATAGTATTTTAGCCATCTCACAGAGAAGCTCTCATAACCAGGGACAGTGGTAAGTCTCCTGACTCACTGGCCTAGCTGCTAGTCCCTAGCTCAGGAGACAGAAGGAAGGAGAAGTACAAAATTTCTTCTCAGCTTCTTTGACTGGATCTCTTTCAAGAGGTGAAGCCTGAATAGGTTCTTTCTCAATCCTGTTCTGCCCTGTTTTTGTATTACCTTGAAATTTATTTGTATATTTATATTCCCATTTTGGGACTCTATTTGGGAACAGTGAATTAAAGGTCAGGGTCTACTGGCAGTAAAAGTTGTCCAGAATTGCACTGTGCAGTTACCCAGGACTGGCCGTCCCCTTGATTTCATCCAGCTATATGTTTTTCATATTCTTTTAGGCTTTCCAGCTTCAAAGAGATGACATGGTTTGTGAAATGAGTCACAAAAATGCAAACTAGCATCAACATAAATTCATGGCATAAATTAAACTTTTTTTTTTAAGAATTACTGATTTGTGACGTGGTGTCTGGGGATTTGGTACAGTCAAGGATGACTTCTTCCTCAAGTACTGTTATATTGTTCAGTCACTAAGTCGTATCCATTAGTGAGTTACAAAAGGAACCAGAGTGGATATTTCTACTTGTGCAATTGCATTTGGATGTTTTGGTGTCCAATAAATAATGTTGTACAGTGGAAGCAGTCAGAAGACCTGACTTTGAATCCTTTCTTCTAAGTTTCAACTATGTGACTGAGCTATGCAACCTGAACCTCTTTCCTCTTCCATAAAATGAGAATGATAACCATTATATAACTTTACTTACTTCATTGGTTCAATAAGAAAAATAATTGATAGGAGATGCAGAAGAAATTTGTAAATTATTATCATATTTTAAGTTATATTCATTTTTTAAACTATTTCAGAATGAAAACTGAGAACTACTATTTGACAGCGTTAAATTTGAATGACAAATATCCCTGTCAATCTCTAATTATCCACTCATTCCAGAACTGACATGGAAAATCTGTAATATTTATTTTCTATATGATCACAGAGAGTTCCACGGTGAAGAGAACAGCCTATGAGCGATGAAGCTGGTTTAAACTTTAAAGGTAAACGCATCCTCCCTTCTCCTAGTGGCATGTCAGAAAGCAACAAGGAACACATCGCTTGCTCAGCTTCAGCCCCTCCAGTGCATTCCCTGGCAATGCACCTTCAGGCAACCTAGGGAAAGCTCAGACCAAGACATTAAGGTTAAAAATCAAACCAAAACGCAAACAAACAAAAAATACTAAGCACTATACCATGAGAAATCAATTTCAGATTTTTGCTTTCGGTTGTATTCCAAGGAATTTCACACCAGGCATCAAAGTATGTTAGGGGTCCCTTCTTCCTTCCCTCCCATCTCCCCTCCCTTCCTTTCTTCCTTCCTTTTCTCCTACAGGAGAATTAGAAACAAGCGTTCTTACTGCTAATGGAAGAGACTCAACCTTGAAAATGCAGGCTCTTGTTAAAACCACAGAAGAACAGACTTCGGTAGATTACTGACTAGAATTAAAGACTTCTCTGTCTTTCAGAAGACACTAACCCAGGAGCAAGACTTCGATAATTTACAAACACAGGAAAAGGAGGGAAGGCAATCTTGAAAGAATTTCTTTTGTCCTGATAGTATCAGGACTGAAGGGCAGTGCTGATTTATTTATTATAACATTGTAAAATTCATAGTAACTGGGTTGTTCTTTTTAAATACAAACTTATTATAAACAATGCTGCAGTGAACATTGGGGGTACATGTCTCTTTCAATTATGGTTTCCTCGGTGTGTATGCCCAGCAGTGGGATTGCTGGGTCATAAGGCAGTTCTATTTGCAGTTTTTAAGAAATCTCCACACTGTTTTCCATAGTGGCTGTATTAGTTTGCATTCCCACCAACAGTGTAAGAGGGTTCCCTTTTCTCCACATCCTCTCCAGCATTTATTGCTTGTAGACTTTTAGATCAGAGCCATTCTGACTGGTGTGAAATGGTACCTCATTGTGGTCTTGAATTGCATTTCTCTGATAATGAGTGATGTTGAGCATCTTTTCATGTGTTTGTTAGCCATCCGTATGTCTTCTTTGGAGAAATGCCTATTTAGTTCTTTGGCCCATTTTTTGATTGGATCGTTTATTTTTCTGGAGTTGAGCTGCATAAGTTGCTTGTATATTGTTTATAATAGCCAGGACATGGAATCAACCTAGATGTCCATCAGCAGATGAATGGATAAGAAAGCTGTGGTACATATACACAATGGAGTATTACTCAGCCCTTAAAAGAATAAATTTGACTCAGTTCTAATGAGAAGGATGAAACTGGAGCCAATTATACAGAGTGAAGTAAGCCAGAAAGAAAAACACCAATACAGTATATTGACACATATATATGGAATTTAGAAAGATAGTAATGATGACCCTCTATGTGAGACAACAAAAGAGACACAGAGGTATAGAATGGACTTTTGGACTCTGAGGGAGAGGGAGAGGGTGGGATGACTTGGGAGAATGGCATTGAAACATGTATACTATCATATAGGAAATGAAGTTCCAGTCTATGTTCAATACAGGATACAGGATGCTTGGGGCTGGTGCACGGGATGATCCAGAGAGATGATATGCGGTGGGAGGTGGGAGGGGCTTCGGCATTGGGAGAAAGTGGACACCTGTGGCTAATTCATGTCAATGTATGGCAAAACCAATACAGTATTGTAACGTAGAATAAAGTATTAAAAATATATATATATGGACTATTTAACTGCATAAGTAAATTAAATAATAGAAAAACAAAAAAATAAATACAAACTTATTTATAATATGTTTTGAAAATCTGGTGTAACCCTAGTCAGTCAAAAACGTGAGAAGCTGTCTTTAGAAAAAGTTTTGTAAATATTTACTCAGCTTTTACTGGCATTTGTGGTTGTAAACTTGCTTAGCTGAAGTGTTATGGTTAATAAAATTAGCAGTAAAAACTTCTGATTCCTCTGTCTCCTCTTAAACCTTATCATGCACACATGGAACACTCATTTGAGCCTACAAATAAAATGACTACTGCTGCAAAACCTTGTTAGCCATTCTTATTTTTAATGTTATTTGTTACTTTCCCAGACGTCAAAAAATATAAAATAAAGATTTAAATAATTAAAAAGTACAAAAGAATATGGGCTTCCCTCATGGCTCAGACAGTAAAAAACCTGCCTGCAGTGCAGGATACAAAGAATAGATGAGGTTCAATCCCCGGGTTGGGAAGATCCTCTGGAGTAGGAAATGGCAACCCATCCAGTATTCTCGCCCAGGAATCCCCAAGGACAGAGGAACCTAGTGGGCTACGGTCCATGGAGTTGCAAAAGGGTAGGACACAACTGAGACTATCAACAATAACAGCAAAGGAATATAACAAAGAAAAAATATTCATAATCTATCTAGAAATAATTATTGTTTAATATCTTGAATTTTTTTCAGGCACACATATACATCTGCATCTGTCTATCTATATCCATATATAAGCACACACAAACCCACAGGTTGTTTTGAAATATCTGGTGATATTGTATTCTCAGTTTTATTTTCCTTCATACTTAAAACTTCATAAATGTTATCCATGTAATTCAGTTCAGTTCAGTCGCTTAGTAGTGTCCGACTCTTTGTGACCCCATGAATTGCAGCACGCCAGGCCTCCCCTGTCCATCACCATCTTCCGGAGTTCACTCAGACTCACGTCCATCGAGTCAGTGATGCCATCCAGCCATCTCATCCTCTGTCATCCCCTTCTCCTCCCGCCCCCAATCCCTCCCAACATCAGAGTCTTTTCCAGTGAGTCAACTCTTCGCATGAGATGGCCAAAGTACTGGAGTTTCAGCTTCAGCATCATTCCTTCCAAGGTACATTTAATTTATAAGAAGCACTCATCATATAAATATAGTATCTAATCAATCTTCTATCGTTGTACATTTTAGTTATTTTCAAGCTTTTCTGGTTATAAATAATGCTATGACTAGCACCTATGTACCTAAATCATTGTGATCATCTTTGATTAAGTTTCCTAGAACTTAGGAATTATTAGGACAAAAGATAAGAACATTTTAAAAAATCTTGAATCATAAGACCAAGTTATTTTGAATAAAGGTCATACTGATTTTCATTTCAATAACAGGATATTAGAATACTTTTAAAATTATATCTGCCATTGCATTTAGTTTAAATCTTTAAAAAGTCTGCATTTATTAATTGATAAGTGAAAGAGTACATTATTATTTTACTACGTATTCATGAATTGTTAATAATGATATGCTTTTTCTGGGCATGTATTGATAACATCTTTTAGAATGTCTGTTCATCTTCCTTGCCAATATTGTCTAGTTTGGTATTGTTCTATTTTTTCTGGGCTTCATAAATGCAAGGATTTTAAAATATATCTGTATTGTTTCCTAAAAATCTTTTCTCAATTTGGCAAGAATATTTTATATGTTTACTTAAGCTCATCACTTTTATATAGTTAATATTATGCTGTTTTTGTACATAATGTTCTCAGATGCTCAGTTGTGTCCAATTCTTTGTGACCCCATGGACTGTAGCCTACCAGGCTCCTCTGTTCATGGGATTCTCCAGGCAAAAATACTGGAATGGGGGTGCCATTTCCTCTTCCAGAGGATCTTCCCAAGGCAGGGATCAAACCCAGGTCTCCTGCATTGGAAGCGGATTCTTTGCCATCTGACCCACTAGGGAAGCCTAATATAATGTTCAAATTTACAGCTGTTTTTTTAAAAGAGGTAATCGGCCTTATTGAGATATTATATGTTAAAATGTGAATGCCCTGCAGCTTAAGCTTCTTAGATATTAGGAGTATTTCTCTTGGAGACACCGCTCTGATTTCAAGTATTTCTCTTGGAGACACAGCTCTGATTACTCAGCAGGAAAGACTGCTAATGACATTGCGATCTCTTTCAAATTTAACTCAACCCAACAGATATACATACTATCTTTGGAAACATATTTGGGATCAATGGAGAAGGAAATGGCAACCCACTCCAGTACTCTTGCCTGGAAAATCCCATGGACGGAGGGCTACAATCCATAAAGTCACAAAGAGCTGGACATGACTGAGTGACTTCACTTTCTTTTCTTTCTTTGGGTTAAATACTAAACATCACTGAATCTCCTTGTATCTTGATTTCCTCCACCACAAAATGAAGATAAATATCTACCTTTCAGAACTGTAGGGACAACTAACCATTTGTAAAGCAAAGAGCAAAGTGATAGCATTCAAGTCGTATCTATGACTGGTTGTCTTAATGTATTCAGGAAGGTGAAAGTCACCTGCTCTGCCTTCTCTTAAGGAAAGTCTTCAAGGCATGAGAAAAAACAAAAGCTTGCAGTAGGGATGACAAATACTTGGCACAGGTGCCCCCCACCCTGGCTTTTGTGTCTATAGCAGACATTGCTAACTGAGCTCAACACTTTTTCTCATTGACCAGTGACACAATCCCAGTGTTCAGGAAGTAACTCCTGACTAATTAGAGCTGACATCAAGATTAAAGCATTTTGCTATTAATAGTCCAGGACAAAGGTCAGAAAACTTTTTCTGTAAAGAGCCAGAGAATAAATATTTTTAATTTTGTGTGCCATATAGTCTCTGCTGCATCTACTCAACTCTGCATTGCTAGTACAAAAGCAACCACAGACTATCTGGAAACAAATGGGATGACTGTGGGTTCCAATAAAACTGCATTTACAGTCGTAAGCAGTAGGCTAGATTTGGCCCATGGCCTAGCATTTGCCAACCTCAGGTTTACAGTCTCTCCTACTGCATCCCCTAATCAAGGGGAGTCACTATAATAACAAATGCTGCAGAAATCATTTTAGGAGCGTGTGCAAAAGAAGTATTTTGGTAGCCCAGCTAGGTGAGGGATGTAGAAATGAACCAAAGACCTGAGGATTTCCTGTACTTAACTCTGCCTAAAATCCTGCTGAGTCCATTTTTCTCTCAATGCTCAGAGACTGCAGAGGCGGCCTCATTTCTCCTGGACCTCAGCTGACTCAGTGTGTCTGTTTCAGGTGTTGGTGTTGACGTGAAAATGCATCAGCTGAGGTCTGGTCATTTACTATTAATGTTAGGTTAACATTAATGTTAGGCAACACAGGTCTCTAACCTTGAGTTTGAGGTTCCTTCCTGCTTATACTCACAATCCAAAAACTCACTGGAGACTCCCACTGCCCCAGCAATTAGAGTAAGCCTCAGGTATTGCCTCCCCCACAATCATGCAGTGAAACTGAGTTACAGATACATATTACCAAAACCTATCTCTTGGGGAACTCTCAGGCTGAGTGCAATGTTACATGTTCTCCAACAGGGAGAAATATGGATGGTTGAGTATATGGTATTGGGCAAGTCATTTTACCTTCCAGAGCCACGATTTCCTCATTCATAAAATAGAGATAATAAAACCTTCCCTACCTATTCCATAGAATTTTATGAGACACAATTGGTGTGTGTGTGTGTATTTTTACTTAGGCTATGTGTCACAAAATCCACATCAACCATGAAAACCCTTTTCAGTCTAGTTGTCACACTGCTGTTCACCTCCACCAACATCACCACAACTACAATCTGATAAACATTAGCGTTAATATTGGAGGAATGAATCTGCTAACGTACTTTCACTCCTACATCAGAGATGTTTGTCCTGAGTGTCCTGCCTTCTTTGTTCATCAGTCTCTTGTAGCAGAGAGCATGTAAGGGTCTCCAGAGGGATCCTGGCTTCATTGCTTTTTGGCACTAAGATGTTTCCAAATATTCAGCATTAGCAAATCAGACACATATAAAATTACTTAAAATTCTACATGTCTATGCCAAGGAAGGTGAAGACAAAATATTCTAAGACACAAAGAATTGACTCAGTGACTACTGCTAGGAAGTATTAGGTAAGAATTATTTACCTTAATAGCCTTGATTTGGGAAGAAAGAACCATTCAAATTCCACCTGTAGTCCCTTCAGAAAATGAGAAACTAAGAGCATTATAAAATCAAAGCTGCTGTTCTCCTTCCAAAGTCCCTAAATTGCATGGGAATAGTATAGTATGTATGTATGTGTGTGTGTGTGTGTGTGTGTGTGTGTGTGTGTGTGTGTGTATGTGTGTGTGTGTGTGTGTGTGTGTGTGTGTGTGTGGTGATTTCCTGGAGAAATTAAAATTTGGCAGCATTTCCAGAAGACTCTGAAAACATTCATTTCAGAACAATATACATTTTCTTCATACATGCATTTACCAAATGATTGTAAACATCACACTTCTGGTATCAAAAGGGATCGATGACAATACCTTTTCCCAAGATCGCTTAGTTCCTTTGTTCCTCAATTTCCTCACCCTACAAATCCTACTTCGTTCTTTGTAAAATAGGATTTACAATATCTGCTTTCCTTCTTCACAAGGGTATAAAAAGGAGCAAATGGAATACCTATGAAGGAAGGTACTTTGAAGCTGAATGATCCATACAACCAAGCCCAATAAACTTTCTAAGTTAAATAAGAAGGATGATCTCCTTGCAAGCAGTACTTGTCTAAAAATAATTTCTGCAATGGAAAAATCAAATAACTCCCCTTTTATTATGTCTGCTTTCCCTCCCACTTAAGAGTCGGCTGCCTCTTATTAAACACAGTCTCTGCTGTTCAACAGTTTCCCTGCTATTTACTCATAAGCTAATGAAGTGACCGGCTTTAATGTGAAAAACAGAACATATATCATTCTTCCAAAATACATCATGTTTATTCTTCACAGGGAGTTATGACTATAATTTGTATATATCTTTTAAAAACAACAGTATGCTTGGCCCTTTTCCCAGTTAGGAAAAAATGTTTTTTCTGTTCAACTTCTTAGGTCCAGAAGTTGGGGGTTGGGAGCGACACTCCCAGAGGAGATTCGGCATCCCATTCCTCTGTGTAGGGAATGCTGTTGAGTGTCCTGTACTGTGAAGTGGAGGATTAGTCACACAAATTACTTAAGATGGGTCAGGTGAAGTGCCAAGGCAGACTGCATCGCTCCTGCCAGAGGAGTGAAGGCCGTGTCTGCAGGGAGCCCTCACAGGTATAATAAGGTCGCTAACATGGCCCTCAGCAGCAGCCATCACTCCAGCTGGGAAGGACAGTCTGCCAGTTTGGCTCACGCCCTGAAGCCTGGTCACGGAAAGTCTCAATCCGGCAGAGGACGGGCATTCCATCATGTTGACCCCAGGCTTCCATGAACACGCTCCAAACATGGAGCGCACTGGCCTCCACCCCAGACCCCCTTGTCTCTTCACTCTCTGGGCTTCCCCCAACCCTGCTCTCCTTTCAACCCCCAGAGTGAGAACTTCTGACCGGTCATCTCTCCTCTTCTCCATTTCCACTGTGCGCAGGCTAACTTTATGCGCAGCTGCTTACAGGTTTTCTCTTTGCATTTCTGAAATGCTTTTCTCCTCTCAAAGAGCCTGGGTCTTATAGCTCAATAGCTTTGCCTTCCACAGCTATTTTTCTAAATTGGACTGCAAGAGTCAAATTTGGAAGACAAAAATTAAACAATTTCTCTTTCATAATAATCCAACCATTTTCAAAGTAATGAGTGTCTCAGCAGAACTAGGGAAGGGTGATATACAGGACATGAGTGCACTGCCATTTTCCAACATATTATCTCCAGATATTAGTCAGTGCTCTCTGCAGTCTTTCTGAACAGGCAGAAGGCCCAGACTGAGGGTGACAGCCTTTTGATTTTCATCTCTTCTGCTCAAGGACTTGCTCACACACTAAGCTATTTCATCCCATTCATAAGAGGACTAGAGAGCCAGGACTCACTGGCATAGAGCCATTTTCTCTATTACCCAATGTGTCAAGTAAGCGATAGATTTCTGTGAGATACTATTTTAAGAGTTTTTCTGAAGGCACTTACTGGAAGTCATT
Source organism: Nanger dama (assembly GCA_917880005.1). NCBI lineage: Eukaryota > Metazoa > Chordata > Mammalia > Artiodactyla > Bovidae > Nanger > Nanger dama. The sequence continues at coordinate 17,084,921 of CAKJTW010000025.1, read as the reverse complement.
GAAAGTCATGATAACATATAGACTATACACATATTTCTCCTTGAATTAATGAGCAAGAGTAATTCCAAGCAAACCACAAACACAAAGCTACAGATTTAATGACACCCCCGCTTCATGGGGCTCAGATGGTAAAGAATGCACCTGCAATGCGGGAGACCTGGGTTCAACCTCTGGGTTGGGAAGATCCCCCGGAGGCGGGCATGGCAACCCCCTCCAGTTTTTTCGCCTAGAGAATCCTCATGGACAGAGAAGCAGTCTGGGGTTGCTCCAGTCCATGGGGTTGCAAAGAGTCAGACACGATTGAGAGGCTAAGCACAAACACCCCACTACATATGCACGCCCTCCAAAGAATGCATCTCAAAGAATGTTACTTGAGCATAAAAAGATTTGGGAAACTCTCCAGAATAATAACAATACCGTCTCTTTATTAAACATGTATTCCACACCAGTGCTTCACATATGATAACTCATTTAATTTATACAAAACTATAAAGTAAATACCCTTCCCCGCCATTTTACTAACAAGAAAACTGAAACTCCAAAAGATTAAACAACTTGCCCGATTTCATACAGCCAGTTAATATGGGAGTCGGAATTCAAGTCCTAATTTATCCAGCTCAAAAAATATACTCATGGACTTCCCTTGTGGCCCAGTGGTAAAGAATCCACCTGCCAAAGCAGGGTACAAGGTTCAATCCCTGAGATCCCACATGCAGGGGGTAACTAAGACCATGTGCCACAGCTACTGAGCCCAGGTTTTATGGCCCACATGTGTGCAAGTACTAAATACCAGGTACCTAGAGACCATGCTCTACAACAAGAGAAGTCACTGCAATGAGAATCCCACATGCCACAACCAGAGTAGGCCCTGTTCGCCAGAACTAGAGAAAAGCCCATGCAGCATCAAAGTCTCAGTGCAGCCAAAAGTACATACATACATACATTAAAAAAAAAAAAAACTATACTCACAGTCAGCTACAGAGCTGTTTGTCAATACAGATGCTCACCCTTCTCTAGTGACTGCAGTTGACTGAGTCCTGGGGTGCAGTCACCGTGCAGGTTAAGATCCCATAAGAACTGTAAGACTACAGTTCTAGACTACCTCAGCTTAGAGTTCTGAGTTCTGCTCTTGGTAGTTTTGTGATCCTGGGAGATTTACTTAACTTCCCCTGTGCCTCCCTTTCCTCCTCTTTAAAGGAGTTGTTGCTGTTTAGTCACTAAGTCATATCCAACTCTTTGCAACTCCATGAACAGCATGCAGCATGCCAGGCTCCCCTAGCCTTCACTATCTCCCAGAGTTTACTCAGATTCATGTCCTCATTGAGTCAGTGATGCTATCTAACCATCTCTGCTTTAAAGCAGTGAGGGAGACAACTGTGATACCATCTTCCCCATCAGGTCCTTCTGAGGACTAAATGAGTCAGCAGATATAATCAACTTAGAATGGTATCTTGACATCTGAAGACAGTTACTATTATTACTATTAATCTGGTGCACTATTGATCAGATCTTCTATTACTAAGTGTGTAATATTACACAGTGTATTTGTGTGAGATGCCATTTCAGATCTGAGGATGACTGAGCCACATTCTTTTTCTGACTTAAGATGAATCCACGGAAGTAAACATCTGATCACATACAAAAATCTCTCACCTTTTACACTGTAAATTTGATATTAAGACGTCTTATGAACTAGATACAGCTGAAGAACATATTTTCAGTTGTTCATTAACACAGAGCAACATAGAAAATTAACTTTAATTTTTAGAAAAAGCAAGAATTTTATTGCACAGCAAGAATATTAATTGAGGGTGATGGCAAGCAGAAAACCAGAACTTGGGGATGAGCATAGGAATAAGATTATAATTTTTTAAGACACTTTATTTTTAGAGCAGTCGTAGGTTCACAGCTATATGAAGAGGAGTATATGAAGATTTCCCTTACACCACCTGCCCTAACACTTCTATAACCAACCCATTATCAATATCTTCCACCAGAGTGCTACACTTGACAATTGATGAACCAACATCAACACATCATGATCACCCAAAGACCACAGTTTGCCTTGGGGCTCACTCTTGGTGTTGTACATTCTATGGGTTTGTATTCATATAATGTCATGAATCCACCATTAGAGTATCATACTATTTTCGCTGCCCTGAAAGTCCTCTGTGCTCTAGCTATTCATCCCTCCTAAACCCCCAACCGATCTTTTCACTGTCCCCATAGTTTTGCCTTTCCCAGAACATCATATAGTTGGAATCATACATTATATAGTCATTCAGATTGGTTTCTTCCACTTAGTAATATGCATTTACGATTCCTTCATGTCTTTTCATGGCAGAATAGCTCCTCATTTCTTTTTAGTACTGAATAATATTCCATTGTCTGGATGTACCAGTTTGTTTATCTATCCATTTCACCTAATGAAAAACATCTGTGCTGCTTTCAAGTTTTGGCAATTACGGCTAAAGTTGCTATAAACATCCACATGAGTTTTCTGTGTGGATGTAAATTTTCAACTCCTTGGGATAAAAATCAAGGAGCACAATTTCTGGATTTTATGGTAAGAATATGTTTAGCTTTGGAAGAAACCATCAAACTGTCTTCCAAGTGGCTACAACATTTTCCATTTCCAAGAAGAAATGAATTAGCTTCAGTTACTCCACATTTTCACCAGCATTTGGTCGGTGTTTCAGATTTGGGGCATTCACTCTAACGAATATGTGGTGGTGTCTCATTTTAGTTTGTATCAACCTGATGACATATAATGTCAAGCAATTTTTTCATATGCTTATTTGCCATCTATATATCTTCTTTGGCTTCTATTAAGATCTTTGCCTGTTTTTTAGTTTGATTGTGTGTTTTCTTATTATTGAGTTTTAAAAGTTGTTTTGTATATTTTGGATAATAGTCCTTTATCAGATGTGTCTTTTGCAAATATTTTCAGTCTGTGACTTTTCTTCTCATTCTGTTAACACTGCCTTTCACAGAGCAGAAGTTTTAAAGAAGTCTAGCTTATCTATCAATTATTTTTTTCATAAATCATGTGTTTGGCGTTGTATTTAAAAAGTCATCACCACAGTCAAGGTCATTAAGGTTTTCTCCCATGTTGTCATTTGGGGGTCCTATAGTCTTGCATTTTACATTTAGGCCTGTGATCCATTTTGAGCTAATTTTTGTGAAGGGTATAAGGTTCATGCCTAGTTTTATATTGTTGTTTGCATGTCCGGATGTTCCAGCACCACTTGTTGAAAAGACTATCTTTGTTCCATTGTGTTGCTTTTGTTCCTTTGTCAAATATCAGTTGGCTATGTTTATGTGGGTCTATTTCTGAGCTCTCTATTCTGTTCCATTGATCTATTTATCTAGAAAATTATTTGTTCACTAGACTGTGAGATATGAAGTAATTCTGTAAAACTAATGATTCAAATTTTCCAGATTTGAAGACTCATCCATGTTAAAGGCCAACCAGTTACTTTTTTTCAAATTGTTAATTTAGGAAACAACCAACTGGTTATCTGTGAAAATATTAGCACAGTTCAGGCAGCTCAAAATTAGTATAGGCTCATGTACAGTAAATATATTCCTTTTCATATTTTAAGTCCTACTCACAATTACAATTATTACATTTTGCCCTTAAACTCTACTTAATTCTTAAACCCCATTAATTAAATGTATTTCATAAAAGAATGTTATCTATTTCTTGGTTAATTTTAATTAAGAATAACTATTAAACATTATCAAAAATGCTTGCTTTCAGTTCACATGTAGAACTTTTATACCTTATTTGAACTATACATTTTGTTATTCGAGTCTTATAATTAAATGCAGTCTTAAATTTGCAACCAATAATTAATATTTCTAACCCAAACTTTTTAAACTAAATAATTTATATAATTTTTGGCAACCAAATCCATTCTAGCACTAATTATTATTGTATTCAGTTTTAAGCTTTCAATTATATATACACTCTATTTCAAGCATTCAACTTTTCAGTGAAAAATTTACAGCTATAAAATGTATATATCCTCCTTCAATGTCTCCATTTTCTGCTTCAGTGGTACCATTAGTCATCATTAGGACAGGATTCTTATTAAGGAAAGAAACATGTAGACAATGGAAATACCAGAGTAAAAATAAGGATTGTGATGCAAAACAACATGCTTATGAATTATTTTCAGTTAACAGTCACAATAACATAATGCCCTATATGCTGACAACCTCAGAACTTATCAAAGAACATGTATATTGGCTGAAATCTGACCCTTTTGGGGACTGTATAGTTTCATACAGTTACACTGTACTTAAAACATTTTGTTAAATGGACTGGTACATAATTTTATAGACTATGTACTAGGTCATATAAATTTTGCACACTATAAAATTTCAGAGCTCTAAAGCATGTGATTCAAGCACATGCCAGTTTATGGCATTAAAAGAATTAGTGAATTATTGATATGATAATATACTGATGAGGAAATTATTAGTAGAAAGCTGAGCGCCGAAGAATTGATGCTTTTGAACTGTGGTGTTGGAGAAGACTCTTGAGACTCCCTAGGACTGCAAGGAGATCCAACCAGTTCATTCTGAAGGAGATCAGCCCTGGGATTTCTTTGGAAGGAATGATGCTAAAGCTGAAACTCCAGTACTTTGGCCACCTCATGCGAAGCGTTGACTCATTGGAAAAGACTCTGATGCTGGGAGGGATTGGGGGCAGGAGGAGAAGGGGACAACAGAGGATGAGATGGCTGGATGGCCTCATGGACGGACTCAATAAACTTGAGTCTGAGTGAACTCTGGGAGATGGTGATGGACCGGGAGGCCTGGTGTGCTGCGATTCATGGGGTCGCCAAGAGTTGGACACAACTGAGTGACTGAACTGAACTGAACTCAACTGATGTAGTGTTTGAAACCTGAACCAAAAAAAAAAGACTAAGATCTATCCATTGAGATATATAAATTAAACTATAATATGACAAAAATGTGATATGTTAGGGACGAAATAGTCATGTCTTCCCAAAATTCATATGTTAGAGCCCTAATTCCCAGTGTGGCAATAGGAGGTGGGGCTTTTAGGTGAAGTGAAAGTAGCTCAGTCGTGTCTGACTCTTCACAACCCCATGGGCTATAGTCCATGGAATTCTCCAGGCCAGAATACTGGAGTGGGTAGCCTTTCCCTTCTCCAGGGAATCTTCCCAGGGAATAGAACCCAGGTCTCCCGCATTGCAGGTGGATTCTTTACCAGCTGAGCCACAAGGGAAGCCCAAGAAAACTGGAGTGGGTAGCCTATCCCTTCTCCAGTGGATCTTCCCGACCCAGGAATCGAACTGGGGTCTCCTGCATTGCAGGCAGATTCTTTACCAATTGAGTTATCAAGGAAGCCCAAGAGGCTTTTAGGAGGTATTAATAATTAGGTTTAGGGCTTCCCTGGTGGCTCAGATAGTAAAGAATCTGCCTGTAATGCAGGAGACCTGGGTTTTATCACTGGGTTGGAAAGATCCCCTAGAGAAGAAAATGGCAACCCACACCGGTATTCTTGCCTGCAGAATCCCATGGATAAAGGAGCCTGGAGGGCTACAGTCCATAGGGTCACAAAGAGTCAAATGCAACTGAGCAACTTTCACTTTCAATAATTAGGTTTAGATGAGAGCATGAGCAAAGAAGCCCCATCATGGGATTAGTGCCCTGACAAGAAGAGGAAGGTACAGTGTTCATACCTCAGGGCTTCCTCTCTCCTCACCTGTAAGGTTACAGCAAAGACCAGAAGAGGGTTCACACTATGAACCAAATCGACCGACACCTCGATCTAGGTCCTCCCAACCTCCAGAAATGTTAGAATTAAATGTCTGTTGTTTAAGCCAATCTTGGTACTTAGTTGCTTCCCTGGTGGCTCAGACAGTAGAGAATCCACCTGCAATGAGGGAGACCTGAGTTCGATCCCTGGGTTGGGAAAATCCCCTGGAGGAGGCCATGGCAACCCACTCTAGTATTCTCACCTGGAGAATACCCATGGACAGGAACCTGGTGGGCTACAGTCCATGGAGTTGCAAAGAGTCGGACGCGACTGAGTGACTAAGCACGTACATGGTACTTATAGGAGCCTGAACAGACTAAGACGGTGTGAAGTTAAGATCTACTTCCAGCTATGACATAAACCTTTATTGTGTGCCTATCAGTGTGCAAAGGTCTGAGTACCCTAAAGACAAATAGGCAATATCCCTTGAATCAAGATGCTCACCATCCAGTCATGAAGACATACATGTTCACAATTATTATTCTGTTTGCAAAGTTTAATTATAGAACTCTGGACAAACGACTCTGGGTGCAAGGAAAATAAAGTGGCAAACTGCTTGGGACAGAACAGTGTACATGAAGAATGAGAAAGTTCTCCGGTCAGAGAACAGAAAAGAGGCCTTTCAGAAAGAAGGAAGACCCCTGAAAATCTGAGGTCTGGTGGAGAAGCGTGAGCTTGGAGAATCACACATGATTTCACATGGTTGTCGGGAAGGTATGATGTTTGGGGAATGGAAGCCGCTGAGCCCATAAAGGCACATTAGGGGAGTTTTAACCATGATAATCGGTGATATTTCGCTCTGGGGGCAAAAGAGGCCATTTAAAGGTATCTGCAAGACAAGTCAGGGATTTGTTTTAAATGCATGACTGTAGTAGCCATTCTTCTTTAATGAGAACACTTGGTCACTATAATTTCCTAACTGTCCATTAGCAAGCAGGATGTACTCTCAGTGGGCACTCAACAGGCAGTGTCAACCAAGTGAGAGTGGCCTTGGGTCAAATTGTTCTAATATAAAACCTAATTGTCCTGATATTTCTATGTATGTATGTATGTGAGTCGGACACGACTGAAGCGACTTAGCAGTAGCAGCATGTATGTGTGTAGGTCTTGTTTCTCACTCATAAATTAATGCATTAATTTGGAAACATTCAGTGTAAACTTGCTATTCAAACCTAGAGGGCCCCACAAGTACAAAGGTCCCTCCATGTCCCTACCTATTGTTTGTAGTAAATCTAAAATCTTCCAGGTCTCCATAATCAAAAAAAAAAGCTCAAGCAGTGAATGATTAGGGCCACAGAGTCACAGACTCACTACCCGATGCACTTTCCTGAGTTGTTTTACAGAGATTATGACTGCCCTCAGCAGGAAATCCTTTGCCTTGTCACTTTAGCAAAACTATATTTTAATTAAACCAAAACCCAGGTATCCTCATGCTCTGCTCATCTCTGGCCCAAGCACACTTTTCACATCTTTTGATCACACAATACACTGTCTAACCTGTTGATTCTTTTCATATATCAAAGAAGTAGAAATGAAGAAATGAACAGGTGACTAGATCTCTTCCCTAGCTTGCCCTTCAGTAATCTGGTGAACAAACAGTGTGAAAAAGATAGCATCTAAAGAAATCTGCATGCAGATGGAGATGGCAATGACTCCAACCCCCTATGTCTCAATGGTGAACTGAAATTACTCACCCTTTTCCAGTTAAAACTTTCATGGCCAACTATTTACAATAGCCAGGACATGGAAGCAACCTTGACATCCATCAACAAATGAATGGATAAAGAAATCGTTGTACGTGTACACAATGGAATATTACTCAGCCATAAAAAGGAACAAATCTGAGTCAGTTGTAGTGAGGTGGGTGAACACAGAGCCTGTTAAGAGAGAAACAAATACCATATATTAGCGCATATATGAATTCAGAAAAATAGTACTGATGAACCTATGTGCAGAGCATGAATAGAGATGCAGACGTAGAGACCAGACTTGTGGACAGAGTCAGGGAAGGAAAGGGTGGGGCCAACTGAGAGAGTAGCATTGATGCATATATACGTTCAGTTCAGTTCAGTTCAGTCGTTTAGTCGTGTCTGACTCTTTGTGACCCCGTGAATCGCAGCATGGCAAGCTTCCCTGTCCATCACCAACTCCTGGAGTTCACCCAAACCCATGTTCATTGAGTCGGTGATGCCATTCAGCCATCTCATTCTCTGTCGTCCCCTTCTCTTCCTGCCCCCAATCCCTCCCAGCATCAGGGTCTTTTCCAATGAGTCAACTCTTCACATGAGGTGGCCAAAGTACTGGAGTTTCAGCTCAGCATCAGTCCTTCCAATGAACACCCAGGCCTGGTCTCCTTTACGATGGACTGGTTGGATCTCCTTGCAGTCCAAGGGACTCTCAACTCCAGCACCACAGTTCAAATACATTAATTCTTTGGCATTCAGCTTTCTTCACAGTCCAACTCTCACATCCATACATGACTACTGGAAAAACCATAGCCTTGACTAGATGGATCTTTGTTGGCAAAGTAATATCTCTGCTTTTGAATATGCTATCTAGGTTGGTTATAACTGCCCTTCCAGGAGTAAGCATCTTTTAATTTCAGGGCTGTAATCACCATCTGCAGTGATTTTGGAGCCCCCAAAAAATAAAAGTCTGACACCGTTTCCACTGTTTCCCCATCTATTTCCCATGAAGTGATGGGACTAGATGCCATGATCTTAGTTTTCTGAATATTGAGCTTTAAGCCAACATTTTCACTCTCCTCTTTCATGTTCATCAAGAGGCTTTTAGTTCCTCTTCACTTTCTGCCATAAGGGTGGTGTCATCTGCATATCTGAGGTTATTGATATTTCTCCTGGCAATCTTGATTCCAGCTTGTGCTTCTTCCAGCCCAGTGTTTCTCATGATATACTCTGCATATAAGTTAAATAAGCAGGGTGACAATATACAGCCTTGACATATTTGGAATTGTTTCCTATTTGGAACCAGTCTGTTGTTACCATGTGTAAAACATACTAGTGGGAAGATGCTGTAACAACAAAGGAAGCTCAGCCAGGTGCTCTGTGATGATCTAGAGGGGTGTGATAGGGGAGGCAGTGGGAGGGAGACTCTAGAGGAAAGGGATATATGTATACTTATGGTGGATTCATGGTGTTGTACAGAAGAAACCAATTGTACAGCAATTACCCTCTAATTAAAAACAAAACTTAAAAAAAAACTTCCATGGCCAAGCAGAATCTTCAGATTTTGTTTCAGGGGGACACAAGTCTGCCTTCTCCCTGATTGCTGGCTTTTTGACTAAAACTAATTTCCTTTCCACCAATAATGGCCTCTCGGATACTGAGTTTTGAAGGGTGAGCAGCTAGGCCTGAGTTCTGTACACTATGAGACGTGTACTGTAATATGTACATGTACATGTAACATGCACATGCTGGAGACACAGAACAAAGAAAACAAAATTTCTGAAAAACTGTCCAGGATTCCTTCATTTATTCACTCACTCAGTGGTCTTCTTAAAGATATTTTAATGCCTGACGTGTCCTAGTTACTGTTTCAGGAAACATACCGACAATAGGCAATCTAATTACCATGTGGTACATGCTATGATGGCATAAAAGCAGAATGAAATGGGAGAGAATCGGGCAGTTCCAAAAGGTTCCTAGTGGGATGTGAACTTTGTCTCTGTACAGCCTGGTGACATTGGAAGGACATGGTCAGCATTTCATTTTAAGAAGATCACTCTGTATCTCTATGGAGCTTGTGGAGAATAAACTGGACTGAGGAAAGGTGGAGAACAAACTGGAAGCAGAGAGACCAGTTCTCTTCAATGGCTTTCTTCCCAACAGCTAGCACAAGGCCTGGCACACAGTCAGTGTTCAACAAACCAAGCATGGAGTGGGGCTCAAATAGCCCATGCTTATTGGCTCTACAACCACCCATTCAGCTGTATCCAAAGAAGCCAGCCAGAAGTTTCTAATAAACTGTCTATAAGGTTAAACCCTTGCATGTTCTCTTGAAGCCCTAGGCTAGCTATTTTCTGTTCCCAAACATGTTGGTCGATGTTCCCTTGGGGACCTCTAAGTAACTAATCTCATAAAATATAAATCAATCTAGTTTTTTTCTCTTCTTGGCAATATGCATATTGCAATGACTAATTTATTACTTTATTGCCTAATTCAAAATGTCCTGGATAAAATCAGAAAGTCTACTTGACTATAAAGCCTTTATGCAAAAGAGCAGCATGATCTTTAGGGAAGTGCACAGGATTTGGGTGTGCAAAATCCAAGTTCTACTTTTGGCTTTGTCTCTTAATGGTTCTGTGATGACAAATAAATTATAACCTTTCTGAGTTTAAATTTTCTCACTAGCAAAATGAGCATAATATTACTTAACTCATATGGTGGCAAAGATTAAATGATATTACATATGCACAAAGTACTTTGTACTGTCTATGAACTACATAAACAGAAGTCATTGAAGTTATAAGAAAAATAATTTGGAAAATCACTGTACTTTATTAACGTCAGAACCAACAGGCCCCTGTTTCTTGACAATGTATATAGCAACTTTTTTTCTCAGTAGCATGGTTTACCCAGAATCAAAGATTTATTTAAACTGAGACTCTGAAGGGGTGGCCTGATAGAGTCACAGAGAAACATAAGTGTTGTGAGTACACTGATTTCACACTCTCAGGGGCCACCCTGGTCTCCCTGGTTAAGCCACACCCTGAGTAAGACCAATAAGACGTTTGCCTAAGGAAAGACTCTAGTATCAGGTCAACAGAGAACAGAAAATGTAGACTCTGTAGAAGAATTACACCACAGAAACCAAAAGAAAACCTTTATGGGAGTGAAGTCCCTTACAGGCTCCTCTATCTGTGGGATTCTCCAGGCAAGAATACTGGAGTGGCTTGCCATTTCCTCCTTCAGGGGATCTTCCTGTATTGATGCTAAATGCTGAATGTGAGAAAGGATTAAGTGAGAAAGAAATAGGTGGAAGCCATGATGCCTTAAGGAAACATTAGCCTTAGCTCACAAAAGGAAAGTGAAGTGAAGTCGCTCAGTCGTGTCTGACTCTTTGCAACCCCATGGACTGTAGCCTACAACGCTTCTCCATCCATGGGATTTTCCAGGCAAGAGTACTGGAGTGGGGTGCCATTTCCTTCTCCAGAGGATCTTCCCAACCCAGGGATCAAAGCTGGGTCTCCCGCATTGTAGGCAGATGCTTTACCATCTGAGCCACCAGGAAAGTTTTCACAAAACGAAAACAATCCATAAAAACAAAGAGAACTCTTCACCTTCATGGCCTAATTGTGCATTAATTTCTAATTCACAAAAATTTACATTTTCACAATTTGCATTCATTGCCAGAATCATTATGCTCAACTCTACAAGTAGACTGAGTCTATAATCTGTACTCTCTGCCCAACAGCTCTCATTCACTTCTCAGAGCCTAACTACCTAAGTTGCTGCTGCTGCTGCTAGGTCGCTTCAGTCGTGTCTGACTCTGTGCGACCCCACAGACAGCAGCCCACCAGGCTCCCCCACCCCTAGGATTCTCTAGGCAAGAATACTGGAGTGGGTCAGTTAAATGTTCCTGGAGAAACTGTCAGCAATTCCTCAACACTGTCTTGAGAGAGGCATATGCCCCAGTTGCCAATCATAGCACAGTCAGTAAAGAATTCTGCCTGCAGTGCAGGAGACCTGGGTCCAATTTCTGGGTCAGGAAGATCCCCTGGAGAAGGAAATGGCAACCCACTCCAGTATTATTGCCAGGAGAATCCCACGGACAGAGCAGCCTGGCAGGCTACCATCCATGGGGTCACAAGAGTCGGACATGACTTAGTGACTAGAGAGAGAGAGAGATGCTTATGTAAAAAAATTTATGTTTTATATATATATATTTACAGTGCTATTTTCCATAGACATATAAAACACACACATTTATAAAATATTTACAGTGCTATTTTCCATAATTAAATATAATTCTTAGTCCACCCCCAAGAGACACATTTGATAGTTTGTCCCTGGGGAAGGCATACACTTCTGGCTGAGGAGTGCCCATATTTAACCACCACTGCATGTATCCTAGGCTCAGAGTCTCGTCTATGGATCTTGCCTCCAAAGTCTTTTGCAGATTTTTCAGAACAGCCTCTATGACCTCTGAGAGTCAATTAGTAATTTGGAAAATATCAAAAATCATTTTGAATGTGGACAGTTTGGTAGATGATCACACTAGAAGAATAAACTCAAGAATGCTTTTGGCACAGACAATAGCATTGCTCCCCAGCATGATTGCTTCGTAAACACATCTAAGCGCATTCACGGGAGTGTTTAAAAACAAGTAAATAAAGCCAGACTCTGCACCTTTTCAAAAGTTATTTTCCAGTTATGGAAATGAGTGTAAGCCATTAATAGTTCAATAGGATGATATTAAAGTGTTTTTTAAGAATTTAGAAATAAAATTCACATACAATGGATATGAATAATCAATGATGGAAGTGAGCCAGAAAAATGCATGTGAAAGAAGCAGATATAAATTGGGGATAAGCATGGGGACACAAATTTGGATTGGTATACTATTCAGTAAGCTGAAATCTAGTTAATTGCATGTGAAGAGCAGGGTCAGCATAATGCACGGAAAAGGGAAATACTAAGAGCAGAAGTTGCCTGTGTTTCGTTCAGTGCTGTCCAGGCCAAGGAGCCCAAGCTTTCTGCTCACTGTTGAGGTGATTTCTGCTGCGGGCAGGGGTGATTTATTGCCTTTCCCCAAAACCATGATAAAATATCTCTCAAGACTAGCCACCTTCATTTGCTGGACTCTAGGCGAGGCAACCGACCTTCCGATAACAGTGGAAGGTGACAGCCTGAGGGCTGACCGAGGCCAGGCAGCCTCTAAGATAATGCCCTTCACAAAGCCACAGCCCGCCCATCTTCAAGCAAAGCCACCCTTTCTCTGTACAAATTATGGCTATGGTTAGAGATCTAAAATTATAGAATATTATTCAGAAAATCAAAATCACTTTAAACTCACAACCCAGAGACAATCACTGTTAACATGTTGGTGTATTTCATCTGAACTTTTTTTTTTACATAATTGAGGTCAAACTTTATATTTAGCTTTTCATTCTGCTTTGTTATTAGGCATTGCAACCTATTTTCTGAAGTGCTTAAGGTATCCATAAATATAACCATTAAGGTTGTATAAGATATCATCAAGTGATTTTTGCTGTGCTAAATTAATCCTCTATTAGAGGATGGCCTCCAATTTGGGCGGCCTCTAATTGTTTCCTTCTTTGTGAAGAACACTATAATATATACAGGAATACAAAAGGCTTAGTCTCTACTGGGGATTATTTCCTTGATTCAAGTTCTCACTGTTGATTTTAAAGCTTACTGAGCTTCCAGTTTCTAAATCTAACTGCCCACTGGACTCCTCCACTTGAAATTTAACAAGGCCCAAGCAGAGGGGTGCTGAGGGTGAGCCCACCTCTGGCGTCAACCTAGGCATGCTGATGTGTTTTCTGTTGCAGGAGAAATCTGTCCTCAAGCACGAGCCAGGGAGGTGCTGGCAGAGGAAACTGTCAGCAACTGATGGGAGTGGGGACCAGGGAAGAGGGGAGGGAGCTGCCTTTACCACAAGCCTTTAAAACCTGAGCATAAGGATCTTGATCATGTAAGCTTCAACACAAGTCAGAGCCTTGTCACACTTCACCTTATTTCAAAAGCTCTAATTTATAGGCTACTCCATTACCTTATCAATCTTCAGGAGAGTCCTAGCTCTGAGGGGAGCTTCTAATATCAACCCCATTTTCCGAGGCTCAGGAAAGTCAAGTGACTTGTCTGAAGTCAGACATGTAATAAGTGGTAAAACCGCCTTCAGTCCAGTTCCGTTGATTCTGAGTTTATAATATTTCCATTTCACTGTGAAGTTTCCTCTCCATTAGTTATGTTGGGGTGGATGGAAAATAAAATAGGCTTCTAGGGCTTTTATTATTCTCCTTGAATGTGTTTGTGAAGCAGTGGTGGCAAGCATCAATCTGAAATTCTAAACAAACACAGTTTAAAATCCCACATGGACTATTTTGCACACTGACCCACCTGAGACCCCCCCGTTTGAGTGATGAAGGAAGCAGCTGGAGATGTGCAGCAGTTATGGGAGATTATATATGTTCTGGGAACTCAGGGTCCAAGCGCTTCACTATCTATAATTGAAAATGTACTGAAGCAAATGGAAGCCTGCAATCCCATGTGTATTTTATCAGATACTTTGGACATTAAAGGAATTCCTGGGAAATTGTAAATTGAAACACTTGTCACGTCATCGTAACGGGGAGAAAAAAAAATCATACTTACACTTTGGAAAGAAAAGAATAAATTGCCCGTAAAATAATTCGTAATAGATTCGCAGCTAGAACTGGTTATGAGAGAGTAGTGTGGAATAAAAGATAAGAAATAGAATTCCCCAAAATGCATGGGAATCACTGCTAATTCTTTATATAGGAGCAAGAATAATTGTACAGAGACAGTTAATTGTATTGCCTGAACTGCAAGAGGAAGACAAATATAAGACAGCATTACTTAAGACACATGAGGGAGAAATAGAGGAGCTGTATTTTTCTCTTTATTTCTAATTCTATAAGAAGGAAATTCCATTCAAAGCAAAATCACATTGTTCTCACAATAAAAAGCACTAAAAGATAAAATTCATGCCCTCATTTTCTCATTTCACGATAAGAGGGATGCTTCAGACAGAGAATCTGAGAATCAGTTTTAGTAAAACATACAGGTACATTATTTAATTAAGTGCTGTAAAGATATTTCCAGATAAGGTGGTAGCAAAGGCTGCCTTTCCCCAATCACCCAAGGAAATGTACAAAAAGGATCCATAAATAAGAAAATGGGAATGAGTCCCTGGGAGAGAATAGCACTACATGAACCAGTTTAATGGAACCTACTGAAAACTGACATGAGCTGAGTTACTGAGAAGTAGCATACCTGGAAAGTAAATGGAAGAAAGCTCCCAGCTTGGAGGGTAAGAGTTTGAGGGCAATAGCAGACAGAGGAGACAGTGGGAAAAGGACCACCAGAAGCATTTTGTGGACTGGCAGCCATGGTCCAATACTAAAGACCACAACAGAAATGTGGACAACTAGAAATGAATAAGGAGCAGGCGATGGCACCCCACTCCAGTACTCTTGCCTGGAAAAATCCCATGGATGAAGGAGCCTGGTAGGCTGCAGTCCATGGGGTCGCAAAGAGTTGGACACAACTGAGTGACTTCACTTTCACTTTTCACTTTCATGCATTGGAGAAGGAAATGGCACCCCACTCCAGTGTTCTTACCTGGAGAATCCCAGGGAAGGTGGAGTCTGGTGGGCTGCCATCTATGGAGTCACACAGAGTCAGACATGACTGAAGCAACGTAGCAATAGAAATGAATAAAACAGAGAAGTGAGTTTTGCTTGTGGTGTGATGTCTGTGTAGTATGTGTGCACTCACATGTATTGAAGGGAAGAATCCATGGAAATCCAGCTTGTAACACTGGTTTGAAAAACTGAAGTCTAATCTTTGGCTAGAGCTGATGATCTAGTTCCCCTACCTACCCTCTTTGTTCTTCCTTCCTATCTGCATCTAAGTGAAATGAAAGTCACTCAGTCATGTCCAACTCTTTGATCCCATAGACTATAGTCCATGGAATTCTCCAGGCCAGAATACTGAAGTGGGTAGCTGTTCCCTTCCCCAGAAGATCTTCCCAACCCAGGGATCCAATGTGGGTCTCCCACATTGCAGGCAGATTTTTTACCAACTGAGCCACAAGGGAAGCCCTTGTGGCTTCTAAAACTTCTTCTGCATCTAAAGTTTCATCTGTAAAAACTGTAGACAGGAACACACAGCATCTCTGATAGATCTTCCTGAATTTCATTCCCGACAGTGGGCAAGCATAGAGTAAGGCACTGAAGCTATGAAAAGCTTCTGCTGTTCAAATAAAGGGGAATTGGTAGGCATTTTCCCTTTTTTATGCTGTCTTCATAATGTTTTGATGTCAGAGTTAGCCTTTAAAATGGATTGAAGAACACCTTTTTCCATAAATAGAAACAGTTTAACTAGCATAGGAATAACCCATTTAACCCAGACCACTGTACCTGCCTCCTAAGAAATCTGAATGGAGGTCAAGAAGCAAGAGTTAGAATTGGACAAGGAACAACAGACTGGTTCCAAATCCAGAAAGGAGTATATCAAGGCTGTATATTGTCACCTTGCTTATTTAGCTTATATGCAGAGTACATCATGAGAAATGCTGGGCTGGATGAAGCACAAGTTAGAATCAAGATTTCTGGGAGCAATATCAATAACCTCAGGTATGTAGATGACACCACACTTAGGCCAGAAAGTGAAGAACAACTGAAGAACATCTTGATGAAAGTGAAAGAAGAAAGTAAAAAGTAGGCTTAAAACTCAACATTCAGAAAACTAAGATCATGGTATCTGGTCCCATCACTTCATGACAAATAGATGGGTAAACAATGGAAACAGTGAGAGACTTTATTTTTGGAGGCTCCAAAATCACTGCAGATGGTGACTGCAGCCATGAAATGAAAAGACACTTGCTCTTTGGAAGAAAAACTATGACAAACCTAGACAGCTGAAAAGCAGAGACATTACTTTGTCAACAAAGGTCCATCTAGTCAAAGCTAGGGTTTTTCAGTAGTCATGTATGGATGTGAGAGTTGGACTATAAAGAAAGCTGAGCACTGAGGAACTGATCACTTTTGAACTATGGTGTTGGAGAAGACTCTTGAGTCCCTTGGACTGCAGGGACATGAAATCAGTCCATCCTAAAGCAAATCATTCCTGAATATTCATTGGAAGGACTGATGCTGAAGCTGAAACTCCAATACTTTGGCCACCTGATGCAAAGAACTGACTCATTTGGAAAAGACCCTGATGCTGGGTAAGACTGAGGCAGGAGGAGGAGGGATGACAGAGGGATGAGATAGTTTGATGGCATCACTGACTCAATGGACATGAGTTTGAGCAATGTGCAGGAGCTGGTGATGGACAGGGAAGCCTGATGTGCTGTAGTCCATGGGGTGGCAAAGAGTTAGACATGACTGAGCGGCTGAACTGAAACTGAACCCATTTCAAAGGTTGGCTAAAACTGGATGTGAAAAAGAAAAATCTAGGACCAGAGGAGAGAACTCTTGGACCATCTTTCACAAGTTTCCTTCTTTTACTGAGTCCTTTACTCTTATATTTTATAAAATTGTATAGGGCATCCTCAAAAATTCCATAGAAATAATAACAGGACTATTTTAAAATTTTTGTTCTGACACTGAATCTCAGTTTTGGAGGCCCCACCCCACAGCACATCACACACTAATTATTTGGCAGGGGAATGTAAAATAATTGGCAGAAAAAATGTTGGAAAGATTTTTAATTTCTTACTGTAATTAAAAGTGGATAATATATTCATATAATTCAAAAGATTTGAAAATGTATTCATGGATATTCTCCATACTTTTGCCCCCAAGCTGCTTGGTTCCATTACAAGGACACAATTGAGTTATTGTGTATCATTAAATGATCTGTAAAATTTTAGTTTCTGACTAAATAATACTACATTTAGTCTCACAGTTTAAAAAATCTCAAGGACCATTTCTTAAAGACCTTAAACCTCTTGCTCTTGTCTCACAGTTCTATCACCTTTACATTCCCCTCTCCCATGAAAGAATGTTGGAAGGTTGTAGAAATGGGCATTTGTGATTGTGGGAGGCTAACGAGATATACAGAATTTATAGGGCTTACGTTCTTCCCAGAGTAAGCACTAGTTAACTGTGCTTTCTTGTAGGGCAGTCAAAGGAGTGTGCATTTCATGGTTCAGTTATACAAAGATAATATGAGTGCGGTTATATATGGACTGTAGCCTGCCAAGCTCCTCTGTCCATGGGATTCCCCAGGCAAGCATACTGGAGTGGATTACCATTCCATTCTTCAGGGGATCTTCCTCACCCAGGGATCAAACCTGGGTCTCCTCCCTGCAGGCAGATTCTTTACTGTTTGAGCCACTAGAGAAGCCATATGTATATACGTGTGAATCTCTTAAGATCTCCTTGGATATAATTCCAGGCATTTTCCATGCATTTACATATGTACCACATATATAATGGTATGTATATATATATAATAATATGTTGATTCATTTTCTAGGACCTGGAGCACTGCCTGCTGAAGAGAAACCAGAGGGTGCCATCTACCCTGGGTAAGGAGGGATCAAGGGAGGCTATCTAAAATTGAAACAAAGATTATTGAAGCTGATTGGAAGACGTGATCATCCCAGTCTAAGGCCAGTCACCTCATGTTTCTATAGCTCAGCTCTGTTGCATGAGCACTGCCACACTGAAAAGTGCTCATTTGTGTTAAAAGTCGCAATGAATTCCGAAGGCAGCTGAGATCTGCAGGCGGAGTTGTGACATCTGTTTCTCACTGCTCAAAGGCAGCTTCCCAGAGGTGCCTGGTCACCTGCCCCTCAGCCAGAGTGATGAACTGGACAAGCTGTTCCTGGTGCTGCGCCCACTGCTTCTGAATCTGAAGGCATCAGTGCTCTCTTGGAGCTGTGGCTGGCTTTCCGTCATGCATAAAGTCTCCTGATAAAGTCATGGTGATGGCAGGGTATTCTGTGACTTTAAAGCACTTCGTAAGTATTAAATGCTGAAGTTTGGAGTGGTAGAAGAAAAGGAACTGAAGGCCAAGAGTCCAGTGCTCAGCTATAGCTCCGATGGCAGCGGGAACACTGTCACTAAACATACTTGTCTGACACAAAATACAGGTCAAACTTTAAATTTAATCATATTCATGGAAGGTCAACTAGTTTTGTACTTGCCCAGAACTATTAATATTCTTATCTAATAACTAGATGAAAAGTTGACATTCATGTAAAAACAAAATAACCTGCTTGTAGAGATAAACAGGGCTTTTCTGGTGGCTCAGTGGTAAAGAATCTGTCTACCAATGGAGAGGCTTCAGCAATACGTGAACCGTGAACTCCCTGATGTTGAAGCTGGTTTTAGAAAAGGCAGAGGAACCAGAGATCAAATTGCCAACATCCACTGGATCATGGAAAAAGCAAGAGAGTTCCAGAAAGCCTTCTATTTCTGCTTTATTGACTATGCCAAAGCCTTTGACTGTGTGGATCACAAGAAACTGTGGAAAATTCTGGAAGAGATGGGAATACCAGACCACCTAACCTGCCTCTTGAGAAATCTGTATGCAGGTCAGGAAGCAACAGTTAGAACTGGATATGGAACAACAGACTGGTTCCAAATAGGAAAAAAGAGTACGTCAAGGCTGTATATTGTCACCCTGCATATTTAACTTCTATGCAGAGTACATCATTAGAAACGTGGAATGGAAGAAACACAAGCTGGAATCAAGATCGCCAGGAGAAATATCAATAACCTCAGATATGCAGATGACACCACCCTTATGGCAGAAAGTGAAGAGGAGCTAAAAAGCCTCTTGATGAAAGTGAAAGAGGAGAGCGAAAAAGTTGGGTTAAAGTTCAACATTCAGAAAACGAAGATCATGGCATCCGGTCCCATCACTTCATGGGAAATAGATGGGGAAACAGTGGAAATAGTGGCTGACTTTATTTTTTGGGGTTTCAAAATCACTGCAGATGGTGACTGCAGCCATGAAATTAAAAGACGCTTACTCCTTGGAAGAAAAGTTATGACCAACCTAGATAGCATATTCAAAAGCAGAGACATTACTTTGCCGACTAAGGTCCATCCTAGTCAAGGCTATGGTTTTTCCTGTGGTCATGTATGGATGTGAGAGTTGGACTGTGAAGAAGGCTGAGCACCGAAGAAATGATGCTTTTGAACTGTGGTGTTGGAGAAGACTCTTGAGAGTCCCTTGGACTGCAAGGAGATCCAACCAGTCCATTCTGAAGGAGATCAGCCCTGGGATTTCTTTGGAAGGAATGATGGTAAAGCTGAAACTCCAGTACTTTAGCCACCTCATGTGAAGAGTTGACTCATTGGAAAAGACTCTGATGCTGGGAGGGATTGGGGGCAGGAGGAGAAGAGGACGACAGAGGATGAGATGGCTAGATAGCATCACAGACTGGATGGACGTCAATCTGAGTGAACTCTGAGAGATGGTAATGAACAGGGAGCCTGGCGTGCTGCGATTCATGGGGTCTCAAAGAGTCGGATATGACTGTGCGACTGAACTGAACTGAACTGAACTGAAGGGCAAAAAAAAAGTAGAACTAAAGTTGAGGGCAAACTACTGTAGAAATTCAGCACACACAGGTTCTATTTTTAGTGAGTTAAGGACAATGGTACAACCTCTGCAAACAATACAAGAGACAACTTTACACGTGGACATCACCAGATGGGCAATACTGAATACAGATTGATTATATTTTTGCAGCCAAAAATGGAGAAACTCTACATAGTCAACAACAACAACAACAACAAGACTTGGAGCTGACTGTAGCTCAGATCATGAGCTCCTTATTGAAAAATTCAGGCTTAAATTGAAGAAAATAGGGAAAACCACTAGGCCATTAAGGTATGACCTAAATCAAATCCCTTATGATTATACAGTGGAGGTAACAAATAGATTCAACGGATTAGATCTGGTAGAGAATGTCTGAAGAAATATGGATGGAGGTGCATAACACTGTACAGGAGGTGACCACCAAAACCAGTCCCAAGAAAAAGGAATGTAAGAAGGCAAAGTGGGTGTTTGAGAAGCCCTTACAAATAGCTGAGAAAAGAACAGAAGTGAAAGGCAAAGGCGAAAGGGAAAGATACACCCAGTTGAATGTAGAGTTCCAGAGAAAGCAAGGAGAGGTAAGAAAGCCTTCTTATGTGAACAATGCAAAAAAAAAAAAAAACAACCAGAGGAAAACAATAGGAAAGACTAGAGATCTCTTCAAGAAAGTTGAAGGGAACATTTTGTGCAAGGATGGGCACAATGGAGGACAGAAATGACAAGGACACAAAAGAAGCAGAAGATATTAAGAAGAAGGGGAAAGAATGTAGAGAAGAACTATACAAAAATGTCTTAATGACCCAGATAACCATCATGGTGTGGTCACTCACCTAGAGCCAGACATCCTGCAGTGCAAAGTCAAGTGGGCCGTAGGAAGCATTACAAGAACAAACCTAATGGAGGAGGTGGAATTCCAGTTGAGCTGTTTTAAATCCTAAAAGATGATGCTGTTAAATTGCTGTACCCAATATGCCAGCAAGTTTGTAAAATTCATTGGCCACATCAATGGAAAAGGTCAGTTTTCATTCTAGTCCCAAAGAAGGGCAAAGCCAAAGAATGCTCAAACTACCATAAAAATGTACTCAGTTCACATGCTAGCAAGGTAAACCTCAAAATTCTTCAAGCTAGGCCTCAGTAGTACATCAACTGAGAACTTCCAGATGTACAAGCTGGATTTAGAAAAGGCAGAGGAACCACAGATCAAATTACCAACATCCACTGGATCAAAGAGAAAGCAAAGGAATTCCAGAAACACATCTACTTCTGCTTCATTGCCTACACTAAAGCGTTTCAGTGTGTGTGCATCACACCAGATTGTGGAAAATTCTTAAAGAGATGGGAATACTGGCCACATTACCTTTGAAACCTGCATGCCGGTTAAGAAGCAACAGTTAGAACTGGACATGGAACAACAGACTAGTACACAATTGGGAAGGGCGTACATCAAGGTTGTGTATTGTCACCTTGCTTATTTAACTTATATGCTGAATACATCATGCAAAATGCTGGGCTAGATGAGTCACAAGCTGGAATCAAAATTACTGGAACAAATGTCAACAACTTCAGATATGCAAATGATATAACTCTAATGGCAGAAAGCAAAGAGGAACTAAGGAGCTTTTTGATGAAGATGAAAGAAGAGAGTGAAGAATCTGGCTTTATACTCAACATTCAAAAAACTAGGATCATGGCATATGGTCCCATAAATTCATGGCAAATAGATGGGAAAAAAATGGAAACAGTGACAGATTTTATTTTTGGGGACTCCAAAATCAATGCAGACAGTGATGCTAGCATGCTGCAGTCCATGGTGTCACCAATGGTCAGACGCAACTTAGTGACTGAGAACCACTAGTAACAAAGGGCAATGGTGATGATGCACTCTAAAATAGAGAAGGGCTAGAAATATAAGACAGAGAAAAAGAAAGATGCGATCCTTTCTATATCAGAATTTAATATTCAGTGACTTTAACAATCTCTCCTCTGGCAACTACCATGGTGAGAGTTCTTTCCATTCTATGGACAGACCACAAAACCAAGAACACTCTCTGTCCTCAGCTACAACGCAGTGGGCCCAGAGCAACCTACCTTCAAAATCAAGACTCAGACAGCTCCTAACCACAGACTCTATCTTTGAGTGTTTGCTCCATCAAGAGTTAAACCTCTGCATCTAAGTGCTGCTTATTTTTTATTGGGCACCCAAATCACTGCAGATGGTGACTGCAGCCATGAAATTAAAAGACACTTGCTCCTTGGAAGAAAAGCTATGACAAACCTAGACAGCATATTAAAAAGCAGAGACATCAATTTGCTGACAAAGGTCCATATAATCAAAGCTATGGCTTTTCCAGTAATCATGTATGGATGTGAGAGTCGGACCATAAAGAAAGCTGAGTGCCAAAGAATTGATGCTTTTGAACTGTGGTATTGGAGAAGACTCTTGAGAGTCCCTTGGACTGCAAGGAGATCCAACCAGTCAATCCTAAGGGAAATTAGTTCTGAATATTCATTGGAAGGACTGATGCTGAAGCTGAAACTCTAATACTTTGGCCACCTGATGGGAAGAACTGACTCATTGGAAAAGACCCTGATGCTGGGAAAGATTGAAGGTAGGAGGAGAAGGGGATGACAGAGAATGAGATGGTTGGACTCAATGGGCATGAGTCTGAGTAAACTCTGGGAGTTGGTGATGGACAGGGAGGCCTGAAGTGCTTCAGTCCATTGGGTCACAAAGTCGGACATGACTGAGGGACTGAAGAACAGCCCAACTAAGAGAATGAAACAAATCTTCTTTGATTAAGGATATTGCAGGTTGTGAAATATGTAAACAAATACAGTATTGTAATTAAAAAAATAAATAAATTTAATTAAAAAAAAATAAAAAATAAAAAATAAAAAAAAAAAGGATATTATAATATAATACAGTTATTTAAAATTTTATGTAAATATTCCTAAATTATTCTGTGATTGCTGCTGCTGCTGCTGCTAAGTCACTTCAGTCGTGTCTGACTCTGTGCGACCCCATAGCCAGCAGCCTACAAGGCTCCCCCGTCCCTGGGATTTTCCAGGCAAGAACACTGGAGTGGATTGCCATTTCCTTCTCCAATGCAGGAAAGTGAAAAGTGCAAGTGAAGTCGTTCAGTCATGTCCGACTCTTTGCGGTCCCATGGACTGCAGCCTACCAGGCTCCTCTGTCCATGGGATATTCTGTGATTACTTTCTTTGAAAATTAAGACAATTATGAAATTGTCAGAAATGTCTCCTATTTGCCTTTTTAAAGTATCATATATTTTCTCATTTTCTATCAGGATATCACAAATACATGCCACTCTATGGCACACCTGTTGACTTACAAGAAATCTTCAAACATGGCCACTGCAGTCCAAAACTGTACTTCCTTATTTGGGCCAAGTTTTAACTTTATCAAATTCACATCAAATTAATAGTACAGAATTTTTCTGGAAAGGCAAAAATTACTTTCTCTATTTTTATTTTCATAGATCTTTAAAAGCCTCTGTTAGACCAAAAAAAAAATTATGGAAAATACTGAAGTTTCCAAAATGCTCCTAGATTTCTGCTGCTGTACAATATACACATTATTACTAAGTAGGAAATATATTCTGGCCCAATAAGTATCCTGGGTACATAAATTCGTGTTCTTATTACAAAGAATATTGGGCTGACTAAAATATGAAAAACTCTTCTAAAACCCATAATCAAGCTTAAGGAGTCCTAGATATTTAAAAAGTGGCTTAGATGTTGAAGGAAATGGAATACTTAAGACTGACCCTTGAACTCTTTGAACCGATTCATATTAAACATTTACTCTCTGATTTCCAGAAACTCAGGAATTTGAAATGGGATTAGACACAGGTCCTGGTCTCAAGGAGCTCACAGTATAATATGGAGAATATGATGATAATCTTTATACTACTTGGCATCATCCAAACTGCCATGGTTCCCTTACCAGTTTCTTTATCCACCAAGGGCTGCATCTAGCACTTCCTAAGAGGCTCCTCCCAAGACAGAGAGTTGCCTGTGAGAATATTTCCAGTCTTTGCCTCTATGACACACTCAGTCAGCCACACTTAATGGCTGTTTTCAAACTTTTGCTTCGACGTACCGTTTTCTCTCCTCATTCCCACTTTGGTCTTGACACTTTGGACCTTCTCTTTCGACCTGAACTCATCCATGCCTTAGATTAGAATCTGGTTCCTCTCCATTCACATCTCATAGTTGCCTGCTGTTCTCCCTACTTCCCTGACTGGGATGGATCCTGGAATCCCAGCTGGCCCTGAGCTCTGGGCATTCTCTCACTTCTGTTGGGAAAGTCAAGGAATCTTCTCAGTGAGCTCAGTGTAATGAAATGAGGTTTAGAAAAATTCAGGAACACTTAAATTGATCTCATGAGGATGCTGAATTGCCAAATATTTAATGTAATTCAAAGTTAATGGCAATGACAGCCATCACTTATTTTTAGGCACTCTGCCCCTATTTACTGGTGAGAAAACAGGTTCCCGTGAGTTAGATCACTTGTTCAAGTTCATAAAACTTGTAATTTGAGGGGTGGAGCTAATATTCAATCTCAAACTTGTTGAGCTCCATACAAGATTATATGTGTGCGTGCATGCTTAGTCACTCAGTCATGCCTGACTCTTTGTGGCCCCATGGACTGTAGCCCACCAAGCTTTTCTGCTCATGGAATTTTCCAGGCAAGCATATTGGAGCTGGGTGCCATTTTCTACTCCAGGGAATATTCTTGGCCCAGGGATCAAACCCACATCTCTTGCATCTCCTGCATTGGCAGGCAGATTCTTTACCAATAATGCTACCTGGGAAGCCCATAGCATCACTATATAGTTTTATTTTTAAAGAAAGCATCACCATTATCACTGGATTCAATTACAGTGGCAAATATTATAATGGAGGCGCTATAAGCCACTGCAACTCAAGATAATAACTACTAACATTAACTGCTTACTATATGTCAGGTATGGGTCTATGGCCTTTACAGAAACCATCGTAACTCTGCCATTTTGTCAATTCAATAAGTATGAAGGAGTCCAGTCTCAAAGGGGATCTTCCTAATCTCCTTTGCTTAGATAGCGTTCCTCCCCTCCCCACCATTCCTATAGCTTTCAACTCAATCTCTAAGACTAATCCTAGCAAAAACAAGATCTTACAGATAAATATAACTACTAAAAATAACTATCAGAGAAAAGTCTGAGTTAGGCTTTTCTTTTTCTGTAAGGCTAAAAGCTCTGCATCATAATTGTAGAAGTCCTACCATCTGTTCCAAAACCAGAGATGATGTAAGTGCTTAAAATGTATGAACTGGCAAAAGAGGGAAACCCTGGATTAGGAAAGCAACACATCTGACCAGCATAATGATATACTGTGCTATTGTCTATATGAATATTATTCAGACTGCTGTCCATTGACCTAATTGCTTTAGAATCATTTAGGAATCTTTGAAATGCAGGTTCCTAGGCCTCCCTACCTCTGTTTCCAGAAACTCAGGAGAAAGAAATGGGGCCCAGTGAAAGTTAACAATTAACAAAACCCCTAGTATTTTGGATGCAGATACATGAGAACCATCCCCCACCATGTATTTATCATCTCCCACCCATGGACTATATAGTCCATAGAATTCTCAGGCCAGAATATTGGAGTGGGTGGCCTTTCCGTTCTCCACAGGATCTTACCAACCTAGGGATCGAACCCAGGTCTCCTGCATTGCTGGCAGCTTCTTTACCAGCTGAGCCACAAGGGAAGCCCAAGAATACTGGAGTGGGTAGCCTATCCCTTCTACGGAAGATCTTCCCAACCCAGGAATCAAACCAGGGTCTCCTGCATTGCAGGCATATTCTTTACCAACTGGGAAGCCCTATATAATCCCAGGATCACATAATATGATTTTGGAACTGTAAAGCAGATTAAATTAGGATTTCTGTTACTTCAGAGCTCATAAAATAATTTATTACTCCAATCATTATCAGAATAGAGTAAAAATGTCATAGCTACTTTCAAATATTTCAAGAATGTTATGTACTCTCTAGTTATGGAGGCCCAGGAAGTGCACCAGTGTGCACGCACACACATACACACACAGTTCTCCTAAACATAGCAAACACAATTCAGCTCAAGCTTTCTCTTTTTGCTTATTATACCATACTTATTTATAAATGCATTAGTATTGCAGAGAGAAGCTAATCAGTACTTTGAGAACAAAGGGTTTTACACTCAAAAACAAACAAACCAAAAAGAGCTTGGGAAATTGCTTTGCTAAATAAATCCTTTCCCTGAAGATTCACAATACGTACTGAAAATGTGAGATGCTCCAGAAAAAGAAGGAAAAGGAAACCTGTGAACTTTATTGAATATTTAACAAACAAACTTACTTGGGCGAAGGATGAGTTATTGTCTTCTTTTCTGCATATTCCTTGTAGTTTGCTTAGCTCTGAATTCATTTACTCAACACATATGTGTTACAAACACATGTAGCAACTATAAACTAGGCAGCACTTCAGATATGGCAATAAAATGGGAATAAACTAGACAGACTGTTCAATAGCCACATTCATTGCCATTTGAAACTTATCAACTCACAAAGGTTCCTCATAGCCCAAGAGGCCCTGATGCAATGCATTTGGCTATATTGCCTCACTTCTAACACTGACCTCATTTTAGTTGTAGTTTATAAGAGATTTTGAGAATCTCCAAACAGCTTCAGAGCTGCTGCTGAGTGGGGGAACAAGCAGAGAGACTCCCCACAGAGCTGCACAGCCAAGCAAGCTCTATGGCAAGTACATTATTATAGGATCCATTGTGGCACAATGGTTACCTCAAAGCAGGCATTTAAACCAGTAGTCGAAATCAAAATTAAATCCACACATTTTATGATGGCCAGAAACGTCTTCATATCATGGAATACTACCAATCATTTGCAAGGCTATTTCCAACGTCCAATGACAAATGAAGTAGATAATTAGAGTGTTTATTTGACAACTCTGGTGGATAAAGCTTTTTTATTATACTTTTGTGGTTGGTTTCTTATTTTCTCCTAAAAATACTGAACAGTCCACCAAAGGAGCAGGTCTTCATATTATTTATCCCACAGCTTTGATAATGAGTAAAAGAATGTTAAATTATTTACTCATGCAAGAACTGATTCGAGGGATTTGTTTATTTTTGGGACCCTGCCATTTCTGGGTACTCCAGGCTGCAAGCTTCCCTGGTGGCTCAGAGGTTAAAGCGTCTGCCTGCAGTGCGGCAGACCTGGGTTTGATCCTGGGTTGGGAAGATCTCCTGGAGAAGGAAATTGCAACCCACTCCAGTATTCTTGTCTGGAGAATCTCACGGACAGAGGAGGATGGTAGGCTACAGTCCATGGGGTCACAAAGAGTTGGGCGTGACTGAGTGACTTCACTTTCACTTTCCAGGCTGTAAATTCTATACTGACTACATACATCCTCATACCTGTTACAATTCAGGCAGTTATAATTTCATCTTTGCAAAAGATGCCTTCTGACATGAAAACTCTCTACCCTATAAGAGGTTTTATAATATGAAACATTAGCAATTGAAGTGAGGTCAAACCCCAGGTCAGCTACACATAAATGTAGCAAATTTTCCACTGTTTCATCTTCTGCTTTTATAGAACAGGCAAGAACATAACCATGTCTACCTAAACCTATGACAGTGAAAATCCTCATGACCTCAGGAAGACTGAGTGACTCACTTTGGTACTCTAATTTCTAGACATCAGCTAGTTAAGCTCTACTCTGAAATACTGAGACGATGCTGCACAATCACCCACATGTCTATATTATAGCTATTAGCTCTGAATACCTGTGTACTGTTCTCAGTATGTGTGTGTGTATGTGTGTGGAAGAGAGAATGTGTGTGTTTTCTTTTTTGGCCAAATGATGGAACGTTCTGCTTTGGAACATGGACAAAACTGACAAAAATCAGTCACCTATAATCAATTGAATATGTTTATTTCTTAGAAAATTCCTGTTTCTTGGAGGTAGCAGAACGATCCTTCACCTATTTATTTAAGAATTATTTAGTGAAAGTCTGCTATCTGCCTGATACTCTCCTAGGGGCTAGAGATAAAGCAAGGAAAATAAGACAAGGCCTAGAACCTAAAGTAGATTTTCTGTAGCCATGTGAGGTTCAAATCTGAACGTGCAAAACACTCAGTGTCTTAGTTTTGAATTTGCTGATCAGTTTGGGTCTTATAAGCCTATTGAACTCTCCTAAGCTCACTTCTAGAACAAGGCAATGGCACCCCACTCCAGTATTCTTGCCTGGAAAATCCCATGGATGGAGGAGCCTGGAGGACTGTAGTCCATGGAGTTGGACACGACTGAGCGACTTCACTTTCACTTTGCACTTTCATGCATTGGAGAAGGAAATGGCAACCTACTCCAGGGTTCTTGCCTGGAGAGTCCCAGGGACAGGGGAGCCAGGTAGGCTGCTGTGTATGGGGTCGCACAGAGTCGGACACGACTGAAGCAACTTAGCAGCAGCAGCAAGCTCACTTCTATCCCCACCCACCGTTGCATATTGTAGAATCCTAACTTCCAGCTATAACTAGAATCCTAACTTCCAGTCTTCCTTTCAAAAGGAAGACTATGTAAAAAATACGAAGGAAAAATAAAAAAGAGTTCACTTGGGAGGAAGACTTTTAACAAAAGGTATTTCAAGTGGAGATGGAAGTAGGTGACCTAATTCCCTTGTGCAAAGGAATATGGCCACAAAGTCACATGTACTGGATGAGAAGCCTCTCCTGTAAGAAGGCCATCAGAGGTGTCATTTTGCCAATGTGAAGTTTACCATTTAACATAAAAAGGAAAAAAAATGCAGGCTGTGCTCTGCCTTTATAACCTGAATTTTGAAAAACACCATCTGCTTTAAAGAGGAAAGCAGCACAAGTAGGAAATCAGTATTCCATGGCCAAATGGTTAGATTTCAGTCTTCTAGTAGAAAATTTTGAAATTTTTACATCCATCATTTATTTACATATTAACATGTGGCTTTCTTATTTGTCTGCATTTATTATTTTCCATGGAATAAAATCTATGTCGAGTCTTCTAAAGTGCTCTTAGAGAGTACAGCATAACTATATGTGGAGTGTAAATGCAATGTGTGTGTGTATTTGCACACAAATAAACTTTATAGCACTAAACAATTCATCCTTGGAGTGTATTTGTGATAGTACTTTATGGGGTGGCTTTAAACAAGAAGTAGAAGAAACTGGAGCTATCTGTGCCTGTCTCAAGAAAATAAAAGCTTTTTCCTTGAGTTCTCTGATGCATGTAACATTTTAGATTTACAGAAATAGCATCCTTTTCCCGTAAGAATAAAATAACCCCCAGGCAGAAAAATAACCCTGCCACATGTAACCAGCAGGTAGTCTGCTTCATCAAGTACTCAAATGAAAGCTATAGAAATTTGAGAGCAACCATTAAATTATATTGCAAAAACATATATTTCCCTAACAGAATTGACAATCCATTGTGCTCCACCAAAAGAAAAGAAAAGAAAACAATGGCCTAGAAGCGTGAGAGTTGCCCCTTTCTGCTTTGCCACTCTGCACCCCACAGTCCATCAGCTACCTCACAGGAATCCTCCAGTTCCTACGGAGGCTTTGCAGTCAAGCCAAGCTGATCACAGTCTCACTGGTCAGCTTCTCCTGTGGTTTACCCTGCCGTGAAGCCCACCAAATGTTTCAGGTATTTAGGAGCATTCTGATAGGTAAGAAGAGAGTGTAATCCTCCTTCCTTTCCAAGACAAAGCCACTTCAACTGCTGAGTTTCCTTCTGACCTCACTTCAATCCCTGCCTGGCTTCCCCTTTCCCGGGACACCTCTAAACTTTACCCATGGGATGCCAGCAGCATGCACTCTGCCAGGGTGATAATCAAAGCTGTAACCAGACAATGCCCAAAATCTCTCGGGATTCTTCAGTTGAGAATCATTAAATAATTATGACAAAATGAGGAGAAGATACTATTTGAATCTGAGTCTTCTTCAATGTCCTATAACACACAGAGCAATGCCTGCAAAAAGTAATTATCTCACCCACACTGTCAGTAGCTCCAAGGCCAAGAAAGTTTGATTTATACCCAACTCAGAGAGTCACCTGTTAAGATTCATGCAAAATCTAATATTGGTCACCCAGGGACCCTCTCTCCCTTCCCCCTCTTCCCTTGGGAACTTACGTGAGCCTGAAGTGAGATCCAGGGGACTTCCAGTTTGGGATGGAGAGCTCTGCCTCTCAGTCAGTGGTTACTTGATGTCACTCGTCATGGCCACATGGCACCACTGTTCTGAAACACATTGAGTCTGTCCTTACTTCTTGGATTCCCTAACAGCCCCTGATTACCACCAGAAACATCTTGATACTGTCATCAAGGACATCTTTTCTGGAAGTGAGGAGAGCCAGGGCCTTAGGCATGCTATGCCTTCATTAACCTCTTAAGGTGGTAATCCACATGACTTTCAATTCTTGCTGATGAGGCTACAGCAGTGAAAAACAAAACACAAGGTTATTTTCCCCACTGTGTTAAATTCTCAGAAATCTCCCTGGTTCTGGCAATGACTTTTCTCACTCTGCTGCCTGGCACTGTCTGGGACTCCACCTGTCTTCTCCCAGGCTGGGACCTCTGGGTCCTGACTTCTGCCCTGGGTACACTGCACACATTTTTACCAGCCCTGCTGGAATGAGTAAGAGAGAAAAGTAGCCCTTTGGGAGAGATAGGACATCAGAGCTACAAATGTGTGCAGGCAGCCAAGGCCTGCCTCTTCCCATGGTCTGCCTGTCACGACACATCCTCACCAACACTGATGGTTTGAGATTTTTCCCGATAAGCCATTCCACACACAAAGTGTGCTGACTTCTAGTCCTTATCAAAAATCTTATATCACAGAATTGTAATGATCTGTGTACCCATTTGTTTCCCCTGAGAACTTCTGAGCTCCTTGAGGAAGAAAAAGACTGTCTTAGTATCGCTACGAAGTCAGCATAAAGCACACTGCTTAGCATATAAGAAACACTCAGAAAAACAGGATAAAAAAAAAAAAAAAACTGTATAAAACATTTCCAGACAAAATATTTGTGAGGATTTATAAAGAAAAATAGGATGAGAAAAGCTATCCAGAGTACACAAAATTATACTTTATACAGATAATTTAAAAGATCAGCAGACAGTTCTTCTGAAGCTTTTAGCACAATGGAATAAAAATCAGAAACAGATTATACATTTTTTTCAGTCATTTGGAAATTGTGGTAGCAAATATACTCTTCTTTTATTTTTAGAAGACAGTAAAAAAAAGTCACACGTGTCATATGAATTATTGGTCTCACAAAGTTAGTTGAAAAATTCACCTGCAAGTTAAACAGGAGAGATGCTGGGATGGGGTTTCAGAGGCTGGCTAGCTCCAGTCTCAAGGAGAAAATGACCAACATCAAAGTGTTCTGGCGACCTGTAAGCAGCTTCTCTCCAAATACCCACTTTGATCTAAAGGCAGCTGAAAAGCTAGTTGCTCTTAGAGATGGTTTTTTGTTATATAAATGAGCTTTCTACTGGTTTAGCCCAAGGTCTTATTTAGCCCAATGTCAGGTAACTACTTGACTCACAGAAAGGAGAAATGATGCAGTCAAGTTTGTACTTTTTCTTCTGGCCCTTGGGTCCTTTTAACAAATTGTTGAGCCACCTGAATTAAGTCTGTAGTTTAAGTCAGAAGTCCCTGTTCTGTAGCAAATCACAACCTATGTCAGAATCTCCAGGTACCTCAAAAAGTGGCATAATATTATCGATCAAATTTGTTTTTATTTACGTTAGTTTAAAAGACTGTCTTGGTTGAGCAAAGAATGGTCTCAGGTGAAGGCTGTGATATTGAAAGTAATAATAATTATAGCCAGTATAGTTAATATGTACCTCAGTTTTATCTCAAATGTTCACATAAATAAATTTATAATAGCTACAAATACCTTTACCTAATGTCTATCTCCCATTCCACCTAGATGGCAGAAAGTTCATCTCAGTTAATTTGAATTCCCTCCCCGTGCCTTAGAGTTGTGTATAAGTTTTCAGCAACTTACATAGTGCCATGACATCTGATGAAAGTGGTAGGACTCCAATCTGGTCTTCAATATCCTACCTTCTTCTAAGGTAGCTATTACCTTTTCTGGTTCTCTGTTGTTAATCTGCACAGGTCACCACTGAAAGATCACAAGCTTCCCTCCACCTGCCCCCTTCAGGTCTGATAGATCTCCCAGTTCCTTTCAGTTATGGGCACAAAATATATTCTACTCTTTCCCTATCATGTTAGGATACCAAAATCTCTAATAAACTGGCCAAGACCCATTCCCCCTAAACTTACCACACCTATCTTCACTCCAAACCCTAAGCTTCTTCCAGAAAGCAGGATAGATATGGCAGGATATCTCCCTGAGACAATCCAGCCCCTGCCTCTAAGTGGGGTGAGACGGTAGACCTCTTTCTCTTTAACCCGAATATTCTGGCCACGCTGAAAGTCTTCTCCAGTCACCTAAGGGCCTAGTCTTTTGCAGACAAAGTCATAACACTCCTTTGTTTTTCTTCTGTCCTGTCCCATCACTGCCCCCAAGCAAAGAGCACAGAATTGCCAGCCTCTTGCATGGGATAGGGATGGAAGGTAAAGGAAACAGTGAAGTATGGGCAGGAGGAAATAGGTTAATATCTCAAAATATTATCTCACCACACTCACACTGATTGAGTATCCTTGCCTTGTCAATATTTTTTTAAATTGTCTCCGGTGGTTTGTTTGTGTGTTCTGTTAGAAAGGCTAATTGTAAAGAGCCTTTTTGTTGTTGGTGGTGGTGGTGATGGTAGGCCTCACAAATGGAGAATAGAATGGCAACCCACTCCAGTAATCTTGCCTGGAGGATTCCATGAACAGAGGAGCCTTGCAGGTTACAGGCCATCGGGTCGCAAAAGTCAGACACAACTGATTAAACAACATCTTTCAATCCAATTCCAGTGTTTGTCATGAGGCAGCTTTGCTGAATGGTTACTCCTCCCCCTGACTACCCATCCAGATATTGCCACTTTCCTTCACACATCTAAATGTGGGGCATGAAGGCCTGTGCACGGCCCACAGCATCACCTATGATTCCTAGCAGATATTCCTGTAGTGACGATCCACCAGGCTGAGGTTGGATCTTCCCTCCCTCAGTCTGGTAGTTTCTCTCAGCCCCTGTACTTACTACTCTGTCTCCACCTCTGTTTTCATTCCTTTGACTGAAAAAAACATCCACACGAGAGACTTCTCTCAGAGTGCAACATACCATGCACTTTTCTCCAGGCTTCTCTCCCTCCGCAGTATTATGCCTTTGGAGTTGCATACACTCCACAGATTAGAGAGAGTCACCATTTGAAGGTTGACAGACTGGGAAACTGTCAGAGTGGGGAACAGCTTAGGAGCCAGCTTAGTCTGGCTTAGAAGACATTTCATGCACAATCGTACAGTGGCCCTGAGTTTTATGACAGTGTGACCCTTTTTGTATCCCGGGGTAGGTAAATATATAGAGTTGCTGTTGTTGAGTTGCTCAGTCATCTCCAACTCTTTGCAACCCCATGGACTACAGCACTAGCACGCCAGGCTTCCTACCTCCCTGAGTTTGCTCAAGCTCAAGTCCATTGAGTCAAAGAGACCATCCAACCATCTGATCCTCTGTTGCCCTCTTCTCCTCCTGCCCTCAATCTTTCCAAGCATCAGGGTCTTTTCCAACGAGTCGGTTCTTCGACTTTGGCCAAAGTATTGGCACTTTAGCTTCAGCATCAGTCCTTCTAATGAATATTCATAAAGAGGGGGTCAATTAATGGTTTTGATACCTTCTGGAGGGACTATTTTAGGTAGAGCATGTGGTAGGTCTTCTAGGAAATTGCTTCTCATTTCTTCAACGATGCAGTTAACAAAAGGAAGGCCAGATTCTGAGCTATAATCTCTTCTTTAATTGTCATTGCCACTGTTAATTTTGCTATTTTTTTCATATTCTTTTGGATTTGGGTGGCATATCTGTTCAGCTCAGTTCAGTTGCTCAGTCATGTCCGACTCTTTGCAACCCCATGAATCGCGGCACGCCAGGCCTCCCCTGTCCATCATCAACTCCTGGCGTTCGCTCAGACTCATGTCCATCGAGTCGGTGATGCCGTCCAGCCATCTCAGCCTCTGTCGTCCCCTTCTCCTCCTGCCCCCAATCCCTCCCAGAATCAGAGTCTTTTCCAATGAGTCAGCTCTTCACATGAG
This sequence comes from Nanger dama, assembly GCA_917880005.1. NCBI lineage: Eukaryota > Metazoa > Chordata > Mammalia > Artiodactyla > Bovidae > Nanger > Nanger dama. The sequence goes on along the minus strand of CAKJTW010000025.1, from coordinate 17,050,537 downwards.
GCGGCCAAAGTACTGGAGTTTCAGATTTAGCATCATTCCTTCCAAAGAAATCCCAGGGTTGATCTCCTTCAGAATGGACTGGTTGGATCTCCTTGCAGTCCAAGGGACTCTCAAGAGTCTTCTCCAACACCACAGTTCAAAAGCATCAATTCTTCAGCACTCAGCCTTCTTCACAGTCCAACTCTCACATCCATACATGACCACAGGAAAAACCATAGCCTTGACTAGACGGACCTTAGTCAGCAAAGTAATGTCTCTGCTTTTGAATATGCTATCTAGGTTGGTCATAACTTTTCTTCCAAGGGGAGGCCCCCCCCCGGGTGCCCGGTAAGCGTCTTCTAATTTCATGGCTGCAATCACCATCTGCAGTGATTTTGGAGCCCCCAAAATAAGGTCTGACACTGTTTCCACTGTTTCTCCATCTATTTCCCATGAAGTGATGGGACCGGATACCACGACCTTCGTTTTCTGAATGTTGAGCTTTAAGCCAACTTTTTCACTCTCCTCTTTCACTTTCATCAAGAGGCTTTTTAGTTCCCCTTCACTTTCTGCCATAAGGGTAGTGTCATCTGCATATCTGAGGTTATTGATATTTCTCCCGGCAATCTTGATTCCAGCTTGTGTTTCTTCCAGTCCAGCGTTTCTCATGATGTACTCTGCATAGAAGTTAAATAAGCAAGGTGACAATATACAGCCTTGAGATACTCCTTTTCCTATTAGTCTGTTGTTCCATGTCCAGTTCTAACTATTGCTTCCCGACCTGCATACAGGTTTCTCAAGAGGCAGGTCAGGTGGTCTGGTATTCCCATGTCTCTCAGAATTTTCTACAGTTTATTGTGATCCACACAGTCAAAGGCTTTGGCACAGTCAATAAAGCAGAAATAGATGTTATTCTGGAACTCTCTTGCTTTTTGATGATCCAGTGGATGTTGGCAATTTGATCTCTGGTTCCTCTGCCTTTTCTAAAACCAGCTTCAACGTCAGGAAGTTCACGGTTCATGTATTGTTGAAGCCTGGCTTGGAGAATTTTGAGCATTACTTTACTAGCATGTGAGATGAGTGCAATTGTGCAGTAGTTTGAGCATTCTTTGGCATTGCCTTTCTTTGGGATTGGAATGAAAAGTGACCTTTTCCAGTCCTGTGGCCACTGCTGAGTTTTCCATACCATACCTAGGACTTGCCAAATCTAAATGAGAAGTCTGGGTTCTAGATATATAATTGAACATCACCTAGGTGGACAACCCATAAAGCTAACAATTCCTGAAAATGGATTCATCTTCTACCCAAAGAGTCCTTTTAACCAAGCTTCTTCTTTTAATAGTTTGCCTCTAACACATGATTGGCACAAAATGGGCACTTTATATACATATGCTGAATGAATAAATAGATTAATGAATGAGCTACCTTCATATTTTGGTGTGTTCTGGCACTCCAATCACCTTCAGCCCAAGCAATGGCCTCCAACATAGAGAATTCAGAGAGACACACAAAGATCCTAAAATGAAAACAGATCCCCACTGAGTCACATATTAAAAGAAGCCATGTTTTCTCCTATAACACATTAAGCTAGAAGACAGATAAGCATGAAGACATGTTGCCAAGACCAGTCTCAACCCACATATCACTTTAGAGTAGCCAGGGTGTTTCTTCAGGGAGAACAGGTAGTGTAAGAATGGAACTCAGGGGTGGAGGAACAATACAACTTACATTTATCTGCAGATGTTTTCATTAGATTCCCTACCTTGGGACAGTCAAATGCAAAACTACAATGCTGGGCAGACTAAACAGGAAAGTGTTCTCTGTCATTCTGTTAATCCAACTTCATCCATCAGTCTGCTGTTGAAAGGCCCTGGAGTAGAAAGACAAGTTCAGTTTCCTTCAGCCTCCTAGGTTATATCCAGTCGCCCACTTTTGAGGGTCTGCATTCTCTAGCCCCTCCCCCAGGACCAGCATCCCAGCCCCACAGCTGCCACAGAAATCATGAAACTATAGACCAATAGTTGAGAGTGTGAATAAAATACTAAGTAGGAAATCAGAATAAATCATTTTCCCAACTATCTATTAAAAACTTTGTATTTCACAAATTAGTTTTTCTAACAGGGTTGCTTCAGCCATGTCTGATTCTTTGTGATCCTACGACCTGTAGCCGTCCAGGCTCCTCTGTCCATGGGATTCTCTAGGTAAGAATACTGGAGTGGGTTGCCATGCCTTCCTCCAGGGGATCTTCCCAACCCAGGGACTGAACCCATGTCTGTTATGTCTCCTGCAGTGGCAGACATGTTCTTTATCATTAGCGCCACCTGGGAAGCCGCTATAGGGCTCCAAAGTTAAAAATTCATCAAAATAAGCAAACTGCTCATTTCGCCCATTCCAAAACCATTCAAGTATTGTTTGGATTCCAAAGGCTTCATGTGAAAAGCCACTGTCTCCCTCAGTTTCAGATTATTGCTAACAGAATTTTTAATTACCTTTTGAAGGAAAAAAAAAGCTGGATTCTGGTTTGGGTAGTAAAAGAACAGCTCACTTGATTACTTTTATACTTTTTTAAAGAGCAGTTTTAGGTTCTTCTAGTGAGCTTGTACCTCTGGACTGAGAACTTCACACGTGTGTTTCTTAGGTTTCCCCATCCCCCTTAGGTAGCACAGGATGGCTAGAGTGGGCTGGAACTGAGAATTTCCCTTCCCCTTAGTGCAGTACTCTCTGATAATACCCCAACCAGACAAGTCAGCTCTAGCTGACTGGTTTCTCCTGAGGGCAAGCCTTGTTAAGAACAGAGTACTCTGGTGTCTCTTAGAATGGCTCCTTCTCCCATCACCACGCTTTTTCTACCATGTATAAAATCAGTCATATGAGAGCATGTAACTTTTTAGATGGTTCTATTTGGAAAAGACCCTGATGATGGGAAAGACTAAAGGCAAAAGGAGAAGGGAGTGGCAGAGGATGAGATGGTTAGATAGCACCACAGAATCAATGGACATGAATTTGAGCAAACTCTGGGAAATAGTGAAGGAAAGAGGAGCCTGGCGTGCTGCAATCCATGGGGTCACAAAGAGCTGGACATGACTTAGTGACTGAAAAACAAGAAGAAAGAAATGTGTGGCAGTTCAGTGTTGGTAACTGCCGGCTGTGGGTGGCATTGTTTAAATTTCTGAACTTTCAAGTCAAATATGACAACCCACGTGACTTACTCATTCCCACCACCCTTTGTCACTATCAAACAGGCTTTACTGGGGGTGGGTCTGCACTGTATGAGGACTACAGAGACAAATGCATCAGCCTAGAGACAATCTCACTGTTGTCTTTCCCAGCATGCCTATATTTATCCTACACTTGCCTTCCTATGTTCTTTATTTAAATTCTACAACGATTTATTTATATTCTTGTTTTAAGCCTCTCTAGATTCTTAATAAACAAACACCAAACAAACCAACCTCCAAGATATTTAGGTTTCTTATAGCTCAAAAGACACATTTAAAGACTAATGTTCTGAAGGTATAAACCCCATCAGCCTCATTAAGTGTTACACATGCTTAAGGCTGAAACAAGTCATTATACATCTTTAGCTCATATACCCTCCACTGAGGAATGAGGCTGAGGGCTCATGCGGGTGTGGCTGTCACATATGATTCATCACTACTGCTGAAGACTGCATTTGTTTTGTGAACACCAGTGCTGTTTGCAGAGGCTTCCCTCAGCCTTTGAATTCTCCCAGTCACATATACCCAAAATAGCCTCATTCAAAACTACAACTTTGCTGCTCTTTTAAGTGCTGTGCTTGCTCACGGATAAGCCCCATCTGAGCCCATTCTTTACAAGCTGGTTTCTCGTGGCTGCAATCTATTCCCCACCCATGGCCTCCTCCAACTGTGTTGCGTCCTTGTAGTAATGAAAATTATAGACTTCCCCCAAATTACAGTTTAGTTTGGCATCCTAGTTAGGTGGATTAAATTACTCAAACCACCCCACCTGCAAGGAAGTCCCTTGGACTGCAAGGAGATCAAACCAGTCCATCCTAAAGGAAATCACTCCTGAATATTCATTGGAAGGACTGATGCTAAAGCTGAAACTCCAATACTTTGGCCACCTAATGCAAAGAACTGACTCTTTGGAAAAGACCCCCATGCTGGGAATGATTGAAGGCAGGAGGAGAAGGGGATGACAGAGGATGAGATGGTTGGATGGCATCACCAACACGATGGACATGAGTTTGAGTAGGCTCCAGGAGTTGGTGATGGACAGGGAAGCCTTGGCATGCTGCAGTCCAAAGCATACCTTTGTGACTCTTTGGGGTCACAAAGAGTTGGACACGACTGAGCAACTGAACCGAATTGAACCCTTCCCATGTGGCATTCCAGAGCTGTCTATGTTTCCCAATCACTTCAGACATAAGAAATCCCCCTACTCAACAGACTAGTGTTTGGTGTTGAGTGAAAATGAAAGAGGAGAGTGAAAAGGCTGGCTTAAAACTCAACATTCAAACAACTAAAATCATGGCATCCAGTCACATCACTTCACGGCAAATAGATAGGGAAACAATGGAAACAGTGACAGACTTTAATTGGGGGGCTCCAAAATCACTTTGGATGGTGACTGCAGTCCTCAAGTCATCAAATTAAAAGACACGTGTTCCTTGGAAGAAAAGCTATGACAAACCTAGGCAGCATATTAAAAAGCAGAGACGTTACTTTGCCGACAAAGGTCCATCTAGTCAAAGCTATGGTTTTTCCAGTAGTTACAGAAAAGAGAGTTTTCCATGGGGTCGCAAAGAGTCAGACATGACTGAGAGACTGAACTGAAGTGAACTTGATGCCATGACTACCAGTCTCAAAAGACATTCTTCAATTTTTAATCATTTTGCAAATTCTTTAGTCTTCAACACATTGCTGGCAGGTGTTATTTATGCAGTACACTAACCAAGAGCTTTCAGCTTTCTCAGCCAACCTAAGGAAGGCCAGTACACAGCCTCTGGGTTTTTGCTTTTCCAGTTTATGTTCATAACACTGTATGCACTAATTTTCTAAACACTAGCCCTTTGTGTTTTATATTAGTGGTACTGGCAAGGCCTACATTAATAACAATTAATGGAATATTAATAGCTGTACTTTATTTTTTAATTACTACTTTTATTTTTCTCAGTTAATGCTTCCTGAACTTAATGATTATGCTGTTGAGAGAATAACACTCAGTTGTTGGTGACTAAAACCACAGGGATAAATCACTGAAATCAAACTCTAGTCCTTAAGACAAACTCAAAAATATATACATTCACAAATATTAACTAAGGCATTGTACAAACTTCACAACAAGTAAAAGCATTTACCACAAGACAGAGTAAAACTTCTTTGTCTGATGTAAGAGAGAGATGAAGACTCTGCCAGTTACTAAATGTCTATCACCACTGTTGGTATCTATAAATCAAAATAAGCAGTTTCTCAAAGCTCAGTGGGTACCTGTTTGTAGCTGGAATAATACCACAAAAACCATGCCACACTGAAGACCCATTGTTTATATAGATAAAGCACATGGACAACTGCAGCTTAGAGTGATATCCACACTGGGCCAGCAAAGAAACTCAGCGTGGTGATTAAGAATGTGGACCAAGGGCCCAGGCTGATAAGGCTCACCTGTCACTCTGCCCCTCTGTAGCCGTGTTATCAAGTCTCTGTGGCTGTTTCCTCGTGTATCAAATAAGAATGATAATAATAATAATAATATACACAAACATCCATACCTTATAGAATTGTTGTAAAAACTGAAAGAATATATAAATAAAATATAAATGAAGAAAAATAATAACTACAGCTTATACTTATTATCTTACAACACCTAGACATGGTACCTGGAACGCGCTGAGTGTAAGCCATACTTGTCATTTTTATTCAGGGCGTCCCTGGAGCGGTCATTGTGTCTGAGATGGTCAGTCTGGACTGAGATGCTAGTCAGCGTGTGTAAAGCAGTCAGAATCCCGCTCCTGAGAGTCTGTCAGGAATGACTCTGCAGTTGTCAGGCCATCCAAACCCCAGTGGACCTACAGTGGCCAGTCAGTCAGAGGTTCTCAAGTTATGTGCTGTGTTTTCATACTTCTCCAGTGTCCCCCAGGGGACTGGGGAAAGTCCTGTTCAAGGGAGTGGGCTCCGAGGACAGACATGACCCAGGCAGAGGTGGATGGTTATTGCTGGCTGCTGATCTGCAGACTTTTTTTTCTTTCTCTTCCTCCAGCCCAACCACTTAGACTTTACAGTAGCTCCCCAGACTTCCCAACTATCTGGTGGGGTCTGCCCCCACAGATAGTGGCTATTCCACTATCTATTCCAAAGAGGTCTCAGTGCCTATTGAGGCCACCAACCCAGGTCCAGGGTGAACAAGAGCTCTTCCCTTCCTTTCCCACTCTGCTGCACAGGTCTATATACACACGGACACACACACATAGACACACACACACACACACACACACACACACACACACACACAGCGCCCTCCCCCTTCTGTGGAGAGATTCTTAATAGGCAGCATAATCAGCAGGCTGCCAGCAGGCTCAGGCACTAGAGCAGAGCTGTCCAATAGAACTTCTGCAATGATTTGCAATGTGGTCAGCGTCACTGAGAAACTGGATTTTTAACTGGATGTAACTTAATCTATTTAAATAGTTGCATGTGGCTAGCGGCTATTATACTGGACAACACAGTTTTAGAGGCAGCCTGAGACCAAGTCCCAGCTCCACATTTCCATGTCCCTTGACGCTGAGAACGTGACTTTAATTCTCTGAGCCTCAGTCTCTCGCTCTACCTAGAAGTAATATATTACTTAACTCACAGTGCTGCCGCAAAGATAAGGTAAACTCTTTCACTTAAGCACCTATAAGAAGATACAGTCTAGATTAAACTTCCAGGATTATCAGCTATCACGAGCATTTAAAAATAATTACCTATGTCTCCTCATAATTTAGCTGGGTTGCTTTTCTCAGAGTATTGACTGGTTGAAATAATCATACCAAAGTCTCACTTAGTTGACCCTTAAAAAAAATAGAGAGAAAACATCAACCATTAATGTCTGATGGAACTATTACTATAACAAAACTATTCTCAAATCCACCTTGGGGAAATACATGGACCACCAGCCTTGCTGAGCCTTGGAAACATACCTAAGCCTTTTTGTCAAGATATGTATTATGGAGGTTTCAAAGGCCGAGTAATAAGAAAATTTCTTAAAGCAATGACATTTTGTTTGGCTGAGTCTGAAAAGGGTTCAGCCTTGCCTGAAATATTTGACAGAGTTATGTAACAAATAAAGAGTCATCAACAATCACCTATCAAAGCAAGAAAATCAATTTAATAAAAATTTTAATTGAATACTGGCTCTGTGATAGAAGACCGGAACCCACAAGAATAATACGACACTGTCTCTACTTTTCAGAATTTCAGTGGACCCATCTCCTAGAGTAACGGAAATAAAAACAAAAGTATACAAGTGGGACCTAGTTAAATTTAAAAGCTTTTGCATAGCAAAGGAAACTATAAAAAGAGTGAAAAAACAACACCCAGAATGGAAGAAAATAATAGCAAATTAAACAACTGACAAAGGATTAATTTCCAAAATATACAAGCAGCTCATACAACTCAATACCAGAAATACAAACAACCCAATTAAAAAGTGGGAAAAAGACTTAAACAGACATTTCTCCAAAGAAGACATACAGATAGCTAACAAACACATGAAAAGATGCTCAACATCGCTCATATTAGAGAAATTCAAATCAAAACTACCATGAGGTATCACCTCACACCAGCAGAATGGCCATCATTAAAAAGTCTACAAACAATAAATGCTGGAAAGGGTGTGGAGAAAAGGGAACACTGTTGGTGGGAATGTAAATTGATACAGCCACTATGGAAGACGGTATGGGGATTCCTTAAAAAACTAGGAATAAAATCACCATATGACACAGCCATCCCACTCTTAGGCATATACCCTGAGAAAACCAAAATTGAAAAAGACATGTGTACCCCAATGTTCACTGCAGTGCCATTTACAATAGCTAGAACATGGAAGCAACCTAGATGTCCATTGACAGATGAAAGGATCAAGAAGCTGTGGTACATATACACAATGAAATATTACTCAGCCATAAAAAGGAACACATTTGAGTCAGTTCTAATGAGGTGGATGAACCTAGAGCCTATTATACAGAGCGAAGTAAATTAGAAAGAGAAAGATAAATATCATATACTAATGCATATATATGGAATCTAGAAAGACGTACTGATAAATTTAATTACAAGGCAACAATGGAGAAACAGACTTAGAAAACAGACTTACAGACACTTGGAGAAGGGAGGGGAGGGTAAGATATAGGGAGGGCACAACATGGAATCTTACATTACTATATATAAAATACATAAGCCAAAGGGAATTTTCTTTGTGTCTCAGGGAACTAAAACAGGGGCTCTGTATCAACCTAGAGGGGTGAGATGAGGAGGGAGAAGGGAAGGAGGGGATGTGTGTACACCTATGGCTGATTCATGTTGATGTTTGAAAAAAACAAACCAACAAAATTCTGTAAAGCAATTATCCTTCAATTAAAAAATAAATAATTTTTTTAAAGCACCTAACAAAAAGAAATTTCAGTGGTTTTCGGAGATGCAGTGTTTTCAAGCACAAATGGCAGAAATATGAACTAGGATAACTGTTGGGCGTGTTTGGATGAGAAAAACTCAATGTTGGCTGAAGTGACTGAGGGGACCTTTGTAGACACAGCTGGCATCCGATCACAAAGCCCAACAAAAGAAGACTCCCCATCTCCCAGGTCTGAAGAGGTCAGTGTGGGAGGAATCATTTCTGAAGTATGTGCTTGTGGCAACTATTGTTTACATGGTGCAGGCGTGTATGCAACTTACACATGTGAATTTCCTCTGGATTCAGTTCATCCAACAGGTATTTATTGAGCATCTAATATGAGCCTGGCAAGGACATACACAGGCAGCATGTGGTCTGCTCAGATTTACAGACTTAAAATCTGCATGTGGGGTGGGGAATCTGCTTAATGGATGGCAGCTTCATGTCCCCAGAATGATAAATCAGAATGCCTTAGTACATAAAGATGCAAATTTACCTGCTTATCATGACAACAATTCTTATGAAAATATCACTATCTAGGTGTTCACTTTAAATCACCACACAAAGGGTGGGCTTTATGTGTTGTGTTTTTTGCAGTTTCCATGTCCTTTGTTACTCATTTTAAAAGAATTTTCTTTGTAAGGATTCCTACTGAGTAGATCAAAATCTTATCATTTTAAAAACTGTCAAGTATAAGCCTATCAGAACTTTTATATCTCATGTTCTAAGTAGGAACTTTGAAATGTAAATTTCAAAATCACAGAATCATATAATTCTCACCTAAGAGTATAAACCTCTTTTTCGGCAAGATATCTAAAATAAGCAGAGATTTTTTTTTCTTCTTTTAAGGAAGGGGCCAGTGAACCACTCACCTCCCAAAAAATGTTTTAAGGATTCATATGTAAAAATCTATAAATAAATAAAACAAGTTTAAAAAAGAAAACTGGCTTATCGTTCTCCCCACCCACTTTTCACAGAGAAATACAGACCCTTCCATTCAAGCCAGAGTAAAGGGGATGTGACATACACCATCGCACCCATCACTTGGGAACTTGTTATGAATGCAGAATGTCAGGCCTGGGCTCAGACTGAACCAGAATTCACTGAACCCTGAATCTGCTTTTAATAAGATTTCCAGGTGAGAGATACACACATCATCAGTCAAAAAGTATTTCTCTAAGGAACATAAAAATATTACTGAATTAACTTGAAAACAAGGTGCCAGTTAACTCCACCCTGGGTCCTCAGATCCTTTCACAGCCAACCACATGTAAATTGGTTCTGCAGAATAGACAAGAGTGCTTTCATGTTGAAACAACAAAGGATTCTTAACAGGGGCCAACAGACCCTTTTCCTCAAGTAAATATTAAACATGCATTTTTTAAATGTGCGTTTAAAGAGATGACAAACTGCTTTCTCACCCAGGTCATCTACATGACTGTACAGTTGTCTTTCCCATCAACTGTTTCTCTTTTAAAATTAAAGTCAGCGATATAAATGCAACCCAGTTAGCATAATAAATAACTAGATCATGATGAAAAGAGATTGGAAAGACTGAGGAAGAAAGAACTATTGAGAAAGTCGAGAGATGGAGCGGACAGCAGGGTCAAGGTCAGCAGTTTCCTGGAACACCTGCTTCCTTACTTCGCAGGGTGCTCCTCTCAGACAACTTTCCCCCATGCTCTAGGGGATGGGACATCCATGGTCCAGGCGATGGAGCAGGAATGGAAGTAGGACCTAAGCTAGGAACAGTCATCTATAAAACACACTCTCAGCTCTTTTCGTGCCTAGCGCAGCCATGGCTCGGGGTCCCAAGAAGCACCTGAAACGCGTAGCAGCTCCAAAACATTGGATGCTGGATAAACTGACTGGTGTGTTTGCCCCTCGTCCATCTACCGGCCCCCCACAAGCTAAGGGAATGTCTCCTCCTAATCATTTTCCTAAGGAATAGACTTAAGCATGCCCTAACTGGGGATGAAGTAAAGAAGATTTGCATGCAGCGTTTCATTAAGATTGATGGCAAAGTCCGCACAGATATAACCTACCCTGCTGGTTTTATGGATGTCATCAGCATTGATAAGACTGGAGAGAATTTTCGTTTGATCTATGACACCAAGGGTTGCTTTGCCGTTCATCGTATTACACCTGAGGAGGCCAAGTATAAATTGTGCAAAGTAAGAAAGATATTTGTGGGGACAAAAGGAATCCCTCATCTGGTAACCCATGATGCTCGTACCATCCGTTACCCTGATCCTCTCATCAAGGTGAATGATACCATTCAGATTGACTTGGAGACTGGCAAGATTACTGATTTCATCAAATTTGACACTGGTAACCTGTGCATGGTGAGTGGAGGTGCTAACTTGGGAAGAATTGGTGTGATTACAAATCGGGAGAGACATCCAGGTTCTTTTGATGTAGTTCATGTGAAAGATGCAAACAGCAACAGCTTTGCCACACGGCTCTCTAACATTTTCGTTATTGGCAAAGGCAACAAACCATGGATCTCTCTTCCCGTGGAAAGGGTATTCGCCTTACCATTGCTGAGGAGAGAGATAAGAGATTGGCACAGAGCAGTGGATAAAATGATCTCTATGTGATGTGATTGGAAAAGTCTTTATAATTAAAGATAATACCAAGTGATTAAAAACACACACACACTCTCAGTTCAGTTTCAGTTCAGTCGCTCAGTCGTGTCTGACTCTTTGCAACCCCATGAATCGCAGCATGCCAGGCCTCCCTGTCCATCACCAACTCCCAGAATTCACTCAGACTCACCTCCATCGAGTCAGTGATGCCATCCAGCCATTCTCATCCTCTGTTGTCCCCTTCTCCTCCTGCCCCCAATCCCTCCCAGCATCGGAGTCTTTTTCAATGAGTCAATGCTTCCCATGAGGTGGCCAAAGTACTGGAGTTTCAGCTTTAGCATCATTCCTTCCAAAGAAATCCCAGGGCTGATCTCCTTCAGAATGGACTGGTTGGATCTCCTTGCAGTCCAAGGGACTCTCAAGAGTCTTCTCCAACACCACAGTTCAAAAGCATCAATTCTTCAGCACAGCCTTCTTCACAGTCCAACTCTCACATCCATACATGACTACTGGAAAAACCATAGCCTTGACTAGATGGACCTTTGTTGGCAAAGTAATGTCTCTGCTTTTGAATATGCTGTCTAGGTTGGTCATAACTTTTCTTCCAAGGAGTAAGCGTCTTCTAATTTCATGGCTGCAATCACCATCTGCAGTGATTTTGGAGCCCCCAAAATAAAGTCTGACACTCTTTCCACTGTTTCCCCATCTATTTCCCATGAAGTGATGGGACCGGCTGCCATGATCTTCATTTTCTGAAATGTTGAGCTTTAAGCCAACTTTTTCACTCTCCACTTTCACTTTCATCAAGAGGCTTTTTAGTTCCTCCTCACTTTCTGCCATAGGGTGGTTATCTGAGGTCACTGATATTTCTCCCGGCAATCTTGATTCCAGCTTGTGTTTCTTCCAGTCCAGCGCTCCTCATGATGTGCTCTGCTATAAGTAGGGGAGAGGAAATTAAGTTTGTTATTAATATAACTGGAGCCATTCAACTTCTAACCAACATTAAATCTTAAGAAAAACTAAAACAGAAATGTATCTTTTAGTTTGGAAAGATTAGTAATAATTTAAAAAAATCAAAGAGGACCTAGCTTACAGTTGTCACCTTTTTGTGATTCTTAACTACAACCAACAATTCCTTATGAAAAAGGTACAAAATCACGGTTTGGATATAGGTTTCTGCTCTTGTGGTAAAAGCAAAGTTAGGAAAATTCAAATCCAATGTAATTTGCTGACTCAATTCCTATTATGAAAGCTGACAGGTTTAATATAAATAAACTAAATATAATCATGTAATCACCAAGAAAAAGGGATTAAAAAGGCCATAATAACAGTGGTATGCTGATAAATGTTTAACAACTGGCTCTCTGGAGGGAAAAAAAGCCCTAATTGTAGCATTTGCCAATTTGTATGACATAAACCCTCCCAACGTGATCAGTTTTAGGCTACTATTGTGGTGTCATTGAATGCAGAGTTTGAAAGAGACTCACATAGTTGGTTCTCTGGAACAAATAAAAGCTGTTCCAGTGCATTCCCAAAAGTAAATAAATGTGCAGATTTTTCTATTCATCGAGAGATTAAGCAACATTTGATCTCCCGGTCCACAGGTGTATTTATTTATACCACGAGAAGTCTAGTAGTTCTACTGTTAATCAAAGTAGTCAGGGCCAAAGTTTAAACTCCAGATGAAAAAGCACATGAGTTCTGAAGTCTGGCTTTGCATTTTTGATTTTCAGCATATCAAAAAAGGCCTTTAAAAGCTTGTGGTTTTATGATATCCTCCTGCTCATCAATCACTCTCAGGCTGATGTTTTTAACACCTGATAAAGATGGGGAAAGTACTCTGCATGGCTTATGTTCTGCTTTCCTGGGTCTTTTGCCCTGAGTTTCTGTCACTATGTTAGACGTAATCATGAATTCTGAAGACAGAAATGAAGCAATGGCCATGAATATGTACACTTTGGAGTACTTCGTCATAATTTTTGACAGCAATATTCCTCAAGATCGGCAGATAGATTAAACTTGAGGTGGTTGCCTCAAAAATAATTTTCAGGTAGACATTTATAGCATACACAAAGCAAGATTATAAAGCTATTTGTCATAGGTGTTATTTTATTCCAATAATAGAAAAATAACATACCTTGCAAGTAAAGCTTAAAACATAAGAATCACAAAACTTTATATGTTCAACTAATTAGACAAAATCTATTATGCCCTTGTTGTAATACACATGATGGTGAGAGTTCTCATTCCAGAAAAGCATCTCATTAATATTTACTTGGGCTTCCCAGGTGGCCCCATGGTAAACAACCCAACTGCCAATGCAGGAGATGTGGGTTCAATCCCTGGGTTGGGAAGATCCCCTAGAGTAGAAAACGGCAACCCAATCCAGGGTTTTCTTGGGCTCCAAAATCACTGTGGACAGTGACTGCAGCCACGAAATTTAAAGATGCTTGCTCCTTGGAATAAAAGCTATGACAAACCCAGAAAGCGTATTAAAAAGCAGAGACATCACTTTGCCAAGAAAGGTCCATCTACTCAAAGCTATGGTTTTTCCAGTAGTCATGTATGGATGTGAGAGTTGGACCATAAAGCAAGCTCAGTGCCAAAGAATCGATGCTTTTGAACTGTGGTGTTGGAGAAGACTCTTGAGAATTCCTTGGACTGCATGGAGATCCAACCAGTCCATCCTAAAGGAAATCAGTCCTGAATATTCATTGAAAGGACTGATGCTGAAGTTGGAGATCCAGTATTTTGGTCACCTTATGCAAACAGCCAACTCATTGGAAAACTCCCTGATGCTGGGAAAGATTGAGGGCAGGAGGAGAAGAGGATGACAGAGGTTGGATGGCATCACCGACATAATGGACATGTGTTTGAGCAAACTTCAGAAGAGAATGAAGCACAGGTAAGCGTGGCATGCTGCAGTCGCAAAGAGTTAAACATGAAACAGTGACTGGACAACAATAGCAAGACATTTTCATATGCAAGCAAGACCTCAAAAACTGTATTGCCCATGCACATACTTTTTTTTTTAATAGTAAAAAAATTCCATATAAAAATAGTATTTGATTCCTTGGAAATTTCAAAGCAGAAAAAAAATTTCATTCTCAAACTCAGAAAATAAACACATTAATCAGCCAGAAACTTCATGGAATTTACACAAGATACAGCAAAAACAGAACCTGGCTTAAGAAAATATAACCCTCGAGGGCCAGTGATTGAATATTTAAAATATGTGGACTAACTGTTGCAAAAGAAATCCAAAGCAGTGGGCAGTATCTGAAATGACTCTTAGTAATCCCTTCTTTTCTATATTCACACATGTATGTATGTGTGCTGAGCCCAGTGTATGTGTTAGCTGCTCAGTCATGTCCAACTCTTGCAACCCCATGGACTGTAGCCTGCCATGCTCCTCTGTCCGTGGGATTTCCCAGGCAAATACTGGAGTGGGTTGCCATTTCCTTCCCCAGGGGGATTTTCCCAACCTAGGGATGGAACTTTGGCCTCCTGCATTGTGGGCAGATTCTTTACTGTCTGAGACACAAGGGAAGTATAATATCACCTGCTTCTGATAAAAATGATGGAATATCACTTCCAAGATTAGGTTACTGTGACTTCCGTCTTGCTAGCCCTCTCCCTCCTGCTGGTGCTCTTCTTACCCTCTGACTTGTTCACTCTACCATGTTGTGAGATGCTCTATGAAAAGGCCCACATTGCAAGGAACTGAGGGCAACCTCTGGCCAACAAGCCATCGAGAAACTGAGGCCTGAGTTCTTCCAACAACCATGTGAGTGAGCTTGGAAGTGCATCCTTCCCCAGCTGAACCTTGAGATGAGACTGCAGACCTGCCTCCACCATGACTGCAGCCTATATAATCTGGTTCTATTAACACATTTGGTCTCAGTAACTCCACTCCATTTCCTGAGAGCCCTAGTACAATCCTAACATTGCTCCAGCAATTAAGGTCTCAGAAAAGCCCGTCACCCACAGAGACTCTGAAACAGAATATCCAGTTAAAATGCCTGGACTCCTAGCACACAGAAACTCTGAGATAACTGGTCCTGTTTCAAGCCATTAACTTTTAGAGTGATTTGTTATAAAGCAGTAGATAGTATATCTAGAAACCTCCACATCAACATGGAAATTCAGGATGCAGAAATTAGAATGGGCTATCGGGAAGCAGTGACAGGACTAAACAAATTCAAGATCTGTTTTAGTGTCCGCCTTCCCAGGTGGTGCTACTAGTAAAGAACCCGTCTGCCAATGCAGGAGACATAAGAGATGTGGGCTCAGGCCCTAGATTGGGTATACCCACTGGAGGAGGGCATAGCAACCCATTCCAGTACCCTTGCCTGGAGAATGCCATGGACAGAAGAGCCAGGCCATAGGGTCTCAAAGAGTCAGACACGACTGAAGTGACTTAGCACGTACGCACACATTAGTGCCCACACTAACCTTCCTTACAGATAAACAGTGTGTGCAGTGGCAGAGCTGTGGTTACAGTGAGCTCCCAATCATTGTGCTAATGAGCCCCACCTAGAGGTCAGCTTTGGACCCTCAGCCACCTTTATGCTGCTATCTGTAATGCACCAAGGGTGGGGGAGGAGGGGAGTGTTCCACTTCCATGAAGGCAATGATGGGTACATTTTCTGGAAAAGACTATAAGCAAAGCCAAAAGTCAGGTTTTTATTATCACAATTTTATTGTGATATCACAATTTTATTATAATAAAATAGAATTATTTATTATTTATCAATTTTTAATATTTATTAATTGCACTGGTAATTCTAAACAAGGAAATACTCCTTCCCACCAGGGCAGACAGCCCTCCTGCCTCCCCTCCAATGCATCACTGACACAATAAAGACTTTAGAAATGCTTGGCAGGGTGATACTCCCCGCTGTACAGAGTCTTCCTGATAATGCCATCTGCATTTTTTATGGAAAATTGGACCTTTATCCAACACAGATGCCCTTACAGATCAAAGTAGCAAGAAAGAGCAGAAGTAAAGGCAGAAGTAAGGGTGGGCTCTGGATCAAAATAACAAATGAGATTCTTACAATTGATTTATGGGTTGCATCAGTGCCCCATGCACAGAGTCCCCACCAGCAGTCACCTGTCAGGGCAGAATTTATTCCCATTCATATGTGAAATATTTATTCAGTGCCTAATTTGCACCAGTTATGTTACTAGGAAATCAGTAATTAACAGATACGAATAGTTGCCTTTGTGGAGCTTACCTTCTAGTGGAAATTGATTGAAACAAACTAAAATAGATATCAGACGATTATAAATGCGATGAAGGAAACTGAAGCATGGAATGAGAGACAGCATTTTCCAGGAGAGATTTTACGATTTTAAATGAAGTACTCAGAGAGGATTTCAGTAAGTAGGGGACATTTGAATAAAGACCTGAAAGAGGTGATGGAGGAAGCCACGTGGGATCTTAGGAAAGAACAATCCAGGTAGAATGATCAAGTGCAAAAGGCCTAATAGTGTAGCATATTTGGAGCATTACCAGGTGGCACAGTGGTAAAGACTCCACCTGCCAATGCAGGAAACACAGAAGAGACGGGATGGATCCCTGGGCCGGGAAGATCCCCTGGAGGAGTAAATGGCAAAGCCACTCCAATATTCTTGCCTGGAAAACTCCATGGACAGAGGAGCCTGGCAGGCTACAGCCCAAGGGTCACAACTCCGCCACCGAGTATGCACATATCTGGGATATCTGTGAAACAGCAAAGAGGATGAGAGGGCTAGAGTGGAGTAAATGAGGGGACAGGAAGTTGTAGGAGATGGGATATGAAGTAGGATGACTGCTGCACCTCTTCCTTTCCCAAATCTGCAAATTTCTTTCACAGGTGAAATCCATTAAATAAATAGAATGGTGCTGGCAAAGGATTCTGGGAAAAATAGTACCAAGCTGCCAACCTCGGGGATACCTGATAGAGAACTTAGGTGGGCTGAAAAAGAGCTCAATACCAATAGGCAGTCACACGCTTTAACTTTCCCAACCTTTCCTCTTAGGATCTGAAAATAAAATTGTCAAGAATTTCTTATAAATTTAGAGACATAGACATGACCTGAAAGAATTAAGGCACACTTGCCTGAAAGTAGGCCTGATTTCTAGTCCATTTCTGCTGCTTGACCTTGAATAAGCCCCCTTAACCTCTTGGGATCTCAGTTTCCTGATTTGTCTAGTCGACATAACATTTGTCTCTCAAAGTTATGAAGATGTAATGATCTTGTGCCCGTAAAGGGCTCATACCAGTATCTATCATATTAAAAACAAATAGCAGCCAATATTATTATAGATACAAAATCTAGGGTCTTAAAGGTCTTAACTCTGCTTTACTGCCCATTAGTTAAATGATTTCAAGTAATGTATTTCACTTCTCTGAACATCAATTTCTTCATCTTTAAAATGAGAATAATAAAACCTACCTCTCAGAGTTATTTTGAGGATTAACAGGGATAACAGAAAGATAATACTTATGCTGGTACACAGCAAATTCTCATGGAATGTTAATTACTATGATTATCTAAGAAATCAAGGGGTTGGATTTTCTTCAAATTTCTTTCTTATCCTAACAGTTTTTGGTGCTACTAGTGGTCTACAACACAGGACTTTCATAATCCACATCTTTCATAACTTATTGAATTTATGAATCTATTTCCTTTTAAATGTACTTCTTTCTAACACACTGAAGAAGAACACAAGAAAATTAGAAATGCTTACCTGTCAATCACCTGCATGTCCACCGCCAAGATTCTCATGCAGGTGCTGAAATCAAGAAGCCAGAGTTCCCCCAGCAGGTGACCCTGACCCTTGGAATTTCCTGGGCCATTTAAATTAACTCACCCCATCACTTTCTCATTTATCTACCACTTAGTCTCTTGGTCCAACCTTTCAGAGCAATGGCATAGCTCAGGCAGATTGTCCCATGCTTTCTGGGGCTGTTTCACGGGGAAGTAAACTCAGCACTGAGGACTTGGCCATCTCAAAGGAACCTGAGTAACCAAAGTCAGTGTCAAGCAGGGAAGGCGGGATGAGAGCAAGCAGCAGCCAGCCAGTTACCAGGCTCACTGCTTACCGGAGCCCCAGTCACGGACCTGGGAGCGGTGAGAGCACACAGCAGGAACCCGTTGCATCCCCTTCAGCCATCCCAGCAATTTCCTAAATACAGTCACAAGTTTTGCAGAGAGACACACTTCTGAAGGAGCAAGAGAGTGAATGAAAAAAGGCCATATTGATATACAGCCTGCATAGAACCATGAAATAATTCTCCACATCACCTCTCAGAGAAGCAGTGAGAAAACAAGCTCCAGATTTACTCTACCTAAATATGTTCTCAGCAGCAACCAGCTAATTAAGCTACATGTAAGTAATGCTTCCCTGGTAGCTCAGATGGTAAAGAATCTGCCTGCAATGCAGGAGACTCAGGTTTGATCCCTGGTTTAGGAAGATGCCCTGGAGAAGGGATTGGCGACCTACCCCAGTATTTTTGTCTGGAGAAGTCCATGGACAGCGGAGCCTGGTGGATTCAGCGGATTCATGGGTTGCAAAGAATCAGACAGGACTGAGCAACTAACACTTTCACTTTCCAGTAATGCTTACATTTCCCACCCCCTCTGCTAACCACTGCAGAACAATTTTTCTTAGACAAAGGGCCCAGAACAGTGTCCATTTATTTATTTACTCATTCATTCATCCAACATGTAAAATTATTGTACAGACACTTTGCTTCAGGCAGTGGACCTTTAAGGAGTTGAAAATATAACAATAACATGATGAGATTGGTTCTGACTCTAAGGAGTTTTAGTTCTGGGAAAGAAGACTAATTAATCCACAGTTTTCCATAAGCATGGTATGTGGGGAAGGATGCTGGAGGAAGGACATAAATATCAGAAAGAGAAGTAAGGGAGGCTTTCAGGAAGAACTACATTTGAACCAAGTCTAGAAGAATGTGAAGCGGTTAGTAAGCTAGAAAGACAGTGTGGTGGGAATGTTGGTGGTGAATATCCAAGATGGAAGGTGAATGTACAAGATAGGCAGAGGGAACATTAAGGAGAAAGGCACAGTGAGAAACCCACAAGCTCAGTGTGACTGGGCACATACGAGGATGAGGTCTGAATCTGAGGTTCAGAAAACAGCTACAAACTAAAGATTTTTCTAAATCTTCAGCCTCAAAGACCCCACTGAAGCCATAGAAGACCCCTACATTCCTTATGGTATGTAGTGCAATAAACACAGTTTTAAATTAATTAAACCAGGAGGCCATTAGACTGACATGGCACTTGTGGTGGCCTACGTAAGCAAACCAAAATCTAAGCCCTTAAACGCCTCAGGGTTACAAAATCAAAACACTGAGGACAAACAACTAAGCTTTCAAGCTATGGCCAATCAAATAACTTCTTTCCCTCCACACTTTCTCTTTATAAGCTTTTCTCCTGGCTCCTATCAGCAGCACGCTCCTAACCACCTCTGGTTTGGCGCTGCCTGGTTCCAATCCTGAGTTTTGCCCAAATAAACTGTTAAAAATGTTAATATGCCTCAGTTTTTCTGTGAACAGGTCTAAAGACCTGCAATGGACCTGATTATTTCTTAACACCCTATTCAACTCTGGATGAGCTTCATCACACTTTATCTCTCCTAACACCCAGACTCTCACTCAGCCAGCTGCAGTCTCCTGCCTCTCCATTTCCTAGCACTGTCCCAGTAGTCAGTCATTTATATCAAGGGAGAAGAACAAAAGCTGTCAGCTCTTCAACCTAGAGGGATAAGGTTGGGAGGGAGGCTCAAGAGGCAGATGTACATGCATACTTATGGCTGATTCTCATTGCTGTACCACAGAAACTAACAACACTGTAAAGCTTGTTATTGTTTAGTACCTAAGTCGTGTCCAGCTCTCTGAGACCCCATGGACTGTCGCCTAGCAGGCTCCTCTGTCCATGGCATTTTCCAGGCAAGAATACTGGAGTGGGTTGCCATTTCCTTCTCCAGGGGATCGTCCCAGCCCAGAGAAGGAACCCATGTCTTCTGCACTGCAGGAAAATTCTTTACTGCTGAGCCATCAGGGAAATTGTAAAGCAATTATCCTCCAATTAAAAAGAAAAAAAGAACTGTCAACTCCTTACATTTTTAAGTGACAGTGGGACTTTGGACACACTTCTGCTATGGAGAATCCTTTTATAGTGGGGGAAATCATTCCCAATAGATCTATGTAACGTTAATACATTGGCCATAAAAGACTTTATTTTTTTCTAACAAAAGAGAGAGTCTAAACAGTATTTTAACCTCTGGATGTTGCTAATTAAGCATTCTCCACCAAGTCAGTTAGCAGCAGGTTTTACAGATTTTATAGTCTTGGTTTACTGCTATCTTTGTAGAAATCATAGCAGAAAACAAGCCTGTTCTTTCCACTTAGTCGTTCTTGCTTAGAGGGTGAGCTACACAGATTGTTGTCACTGAGCCTTTTGTTTAAGGTTTCTGACTCCTTTCGGCCAAGGAAGCTCCAAGTTTTAGCCTTTGGATCTTATATCAGGGCACCTCCTTTTTTTACTGAATATCTTCTGACTGATGAATCTGCTGCTGTATATTGTAGTTCTCTGCCTAGGCTGTCTTCTGGAAGGAAATGCTGACTCCCAACTTTCATTTAAAGGCTGGAAACTTTCTTGTCCAGGTTGATAGAGGTTTCCCATAACCCAGGTACATACTGTCCCTCCTGAACCCGTCCAGCTCCGTCATCACAGGGATTCCATGGGATGGTGGGAAGATAGGTAGCCACCCATGCTGACTTCCATAGTCGATTTCGTGGACAGAAAACCAGCGCAGTCACTCACCCATGCTTGAAAAAGCCCCACACTTGCCTTAATGGTCTGCTGTCACTGCCTCAAAATTATTAATGATGTGAACAAGGGACTCCAAATTTTCATCTTGCCCTAGGTCCCATAAATCAGGGAGCCAGCCTTGCTGACATTAAAATCCCTATTGATAACCACAATGAACCTCAGTGTTTTATCGGATCTAGTTTTCCAGAGCAGATAAACCAGTTATCTTCTCTAACCATTATATCTATGGTTGCGTACATGGGAAACCAAATTTCAGAGAAGTCCACAGGACCATTACCCTGGAAGGTTATAATCAGACATGAAACTGCACAACTTCGTTACCAAACTCCAGTGCATTCAGGATAATAAAGACAGAACTGGCAAGCCCTTGTGAGCTTCCCAAACTGTGCCCATCACAAGAATAACCTCAGTCAGCCTAAGAGAAGTTCCCCAGAGAGCAGTACTTGAATGATGAAAAACAATAATCACAATTTACAGCAATCTGTGTCTGTTTTCAGTAAGTATAAAGGGAGATGCCTCTTCGATTAGACCTTTTATTCATTTAAATAGAGTTAAACTAAAAACCAGGTTAACAGAACAATGCTCTGTCTTTTCTTTAAATCTGAAAAATACCTGGCTTGTAAGAAAAGCAACCTGAGAAGAAGGCAACTCTCCAGTTTTAGAGAGTTTTTATACCTAATATCCTTATTCATTTAGGCTTTATCTAAAGGAGTAAATCTGTAATACTGGATTTTACTTGCAATCACATGATACCCGGTTGCCAAGGAAATAAAAATGCCTAAAATTCTGGCTACAAAAGAAAAGATTTAGAGATATAGAGATATAAAATATATCATATATATATCTACACACATATATATGTGAATACCCATATATATATACAAACAAGCATACACATATATGTACATACAATGTCTTTCAACTAGTTGAGAATAATTTTGGAATACTGATTCATTTTGTTGGTTAAAATATGCTGTTATTTATAGAGGCAGTGGTGTACTGAAGCTGGCTCATTGGCTCTTGAGCACCAAGTGTACACATCTCTTCCCAAGTTCACATTCAGTGATGTCATGCTGGCATCCTGAGATCAGCCATGTAGGAATTATTTATATCGTGGGGACATGCACTCCAAACCTAGGCATTTCCTCTGAGAAATGTGTTTACTGGTGCACTACCATAGAATGCTTACTGTAAAGGATTCTAAATGAAACTTGGAAGTTGTGAAAATTTTTAGTAAAAATCTGTCTGCAGTGCAGGAGACCTGGGTTCAGTCCCTGGGTTGGGAAGATCCCCTGAGAAAGGAAAGGCAATCCACTCCAGTATTCTTGCCTAGAGAATTCCATAGACAGACCAAGGGGTCGCAGATTTGGACACAACTAAGCAACTAACACATTCACACACACCACACAATGCTTCCTGCAAAGGATTCTAAATGAAACTTGGAAGTTGTAAAAATTAAGGCATTATAGATTCAAATTATTAAAATGAAATAAAATTGATGAAAAATAACTTAGAGTGGAAGTTTTAATTCTACATAAAGGAAGAGAGAGAACTGGGAGAATAACATGAACTCCATCAGCTCTAACCTGTTGCTGGAATGTCTTCAAAGAAGAACATATGACAGCCTATGACACAGGAGTTAAATCCTCCCTCAGACTCTAAGCAATATTGTACCTGAAAATATGATTAGTGCATATGTGTGAGTCTGGGGGCTAGAGCTACCGAATGTCATAAGTACAAATCATAAAAATAGATAACTGCATAAAATACATGCCTTTGTTCTCTCAAATGCGACACTATTAAAGGAAATACAATTTTATAAAGATAGGGAGAATCAAAACCATTAGAACTCTATTTAATTATCCCATTATGCTTAAAAATGTATAAAAGTAACCTAAGCATTATATATAACACAGAGAGAAACAAACTGATTAAAACTGAATAGGAACATTGTCATTTCTTTTTCGCAGTATAATCATGTGAAGGAACCTCTTTCCAACAGGGGCTACTAGGAATTAAAAAAAGAATTTATTGCTCAGCTGTCTGTGGCTGCAGAAATTTATGACCAAAGGGGAAATTGCACCAGATGTGTTCTGTAGAGGGAAATGGGTCCACTGCTTTTCATTAATGCTAGGAAAATTCTTACAGGAATAATCCAGCCAGTTTCATCTCATCATTTCAGCTTTTAGATATATCACTAACTACCCTCCACAGCCCACCAAATATCCAACATTTATTATCTGTTGACTAATTTTATTCTGTGATTCCTAATAGAGGAGAGCTAGAGAAAGGAGCTGTTGTTTAGTTGTTAAGCCATGTCTGACTCTTTTGCAACCCCATGGACTGTATAGCCCACCAGCTTCCTCTGTCCATGGGATTCTTCAGGAAAGAATAATGGAATGAGTTGCCATTTTCATCTCCAGG
Organism: Nanger dama; assembly: GCA_917880005.1. Lineage (NCBI taxonomy): Eukaryota > Metazoa > Chordata > Mammalia > Artiodactyla > Bovidae > Nanger > Nanger dama. Next base: position 17,027,060 of record CAKJTW010000025.1, on the reverse strand, counting down.
GGATCTTTCCGACCCAGGCACTGAACCTACAGTAGATTCTTTACCACTGAGCCAGCAGGGAAGCCCTGAAGGATAGAGCAGGAATATAGGAATCTTAAAGTTTAGAAGAAAATATTCTACATCCTGACTTATACAAATTAAAGAAAGCAAATCTGGACAAAACCTTCTGAACTAGTGAGACAACAGAAAAGATGAGTGTAACCATGGATAAAACCACTGCTTTATATACTTGATGCAAATAACTGACTCATTTGAAAAGACTCTGATGCTGAGAAAGATTGAAGGTGGGAGGAGAAAGGGATGACAGAGGATGAGATGGTTGGATGGCATCACTGACTCAATGGACATGAGTTTGAGTATACTCCAGGAGTTGGTGATGGACACAGAGGCCTGGTGTGCTGTAGTCCATGGGGTTGCAAAGAGTCGGACACGATTGAGTGATGAACTGAATTGATATTGCTAACTATTAGTACTCTAGGGGTAACTCTAGGTTAACTACCAATACTCTAGGGCTGTGTACCTGGCTCTGTTTTGAATACTTTACAAATATTAGCCCATTTAATCCTCACAATAACCCCATCAGGTGATTATCTGTTACAAGATCCCATCTTACAAATGAGGAAACTGAGGGCATGGAGAGGCTAAGTTACTTACCCATGGTCACATTCATGTAATCAGTAAGTGACTTAGCCTAGTTCTAGACTGGAGTCTTTGTGACTGTGCTCAGAAACTCTTACCCTGTATGAAGACAGATACCAACCTTGAGAAAGTCAAAGAGAAGAAAATATCAAAGTACCAAATGAATCATTTGGGGCACAATTTTATTATTTTTATTTCACGTAAAGTAAAAGTTGCTCAGTTGTGTCTGACTCTTTGTGACACCATGGACTATACAGTCCATGGAATTCTCCAGGCCAGAATAGTGGGTAGCCTTTCCCTTCTCCAGGAGATCTTCCCAACCCAGGGATTAAACCTGGATTGAACCCAGATCTCCCACATTGCTGGCAGATTCTTTAACAGCTGAGCCACAAGGGAAGCCCAAGAATACTGGAGTGGGTTTGTCTTAAATAAAGTATTGCATATGCATAGCACATTTCTCTTTTTAAGAGAAAAATTTCTACCTTCCCAGGCTTAATTCTCATTTATCTCCTTGAAAAGACTTCCTTTCCCCACCTCCTGATACAGCCATCATCCAGAATACATTGTTGTTTATGAGATAATTTTTCAATGAATGAATCAATCAACCAATTAGTCAACAAGTGACTTAATAGCCATAGAGTTAATTTGGCCTGGAATTGAACAGAGCTCGGTGTGAATTATTATTCTAACAATCTAAGATGTTCTCAGAGCACTAGCACAGTGCTTCCTTCGATAGCTCAGCTGGCAGAGCAGAGGATTGTAGTACTTTCAGAACATTAGCACAAGCTTTGTAGATTAGCACTGTGAATCTCTAGTATGAATAAAATGGAGAAATAATACTGGGAAAAATAAAAGAGCTAGTCTTAATGATGTGCCAGTGAGGTACCAGAAGCAAGACTGTTTGTATCATTTAACTCTATTTAATTTCTCACAAAAACCCATTTGGTAGATGAGAAAATGGAAGGTCAAGAAATAAAGTAATTTATTCAAAGTTACACCAGCTATTAAGAATAAGCAGAAAACTGGAAATGTGACCCAAATCTTTCTAACTCTAAAGCTTTTTTCACTACCATCCAAAATTTCAGTTAAGTAAAGGGGCAAAGGGACTTCTCCAGTGGCTCAGACAGTAAAGAATGTGCCCACAATGCAGGAGGCCAGGGTTCGATCCCTGGGTCAGGAAGATCCCCTGGAGAAAGGAATGGCAACCCATTCCAGTATTCTTGCCTGGAGAATCCCATAGACAAAGAAGCCTGACAGGCTGCACAGTTCATAACATTACAAAGAGTCGGACAAGACTGAAGTGACTTAGCATGCATGCAAAGGAGCAAAGGGTGGAGCTGGCGAGGGAAGGAGAAGAGAGAAAGAAGTAAGAATAAGATGAGACTTAGCCAAGAGAGCAGCTTTATCCATGAACCTCAGCTGCTAGTCTAGTTTGCCCTAGAAATACCCAGATAATTATTTTAATCCCCCAATTTCCTTAGCTGGGATTAAAATAAGAATGACCCAGTTATCGCAGTCTTCCTGACAGCAAAGTCAGAGCTGACATCCAATTAATTCAGGGCTTCGGTTGTGTGCTGGCATCCCTTCCGTAAGGAAGAAAGCCTTGCCTTTCTCACCTCGGAGCTGGAGGTAATTGCCCCTGCACAGGAAATCCTAAACCTCAGCGCCCTAGGGCAGCACTCTGGCCATTCATTTACAGAAGCTTGGCATGGACAGCTGCAGAGGCCCCCTCCACGGCTACAGTTGTCTGTTGGGACACCTGTTCTCCCTAATTGAAAGCGATGGGCAGGGGTTGTGGAGGAATATGGACAGTGGCTCCTGTAATGCCTTGTGATTGGACAAAACCTCCCAAAGAGCTGTAGTGTAACGAGTCTGGCCCATAGCAGCATTTCTCCAGAGAAGAACCAAACTAAGTGCATACATAAGCTGGAGACACCCAACAGTCTGTCTGATGATGAGCCAGAGAAACAGTTTAGGAAAGAACTATTCGGAAGTACAAAGACGTGAACAGTGCAAAGCCCTCTCCTTGTTGTTAATATTATACATTTAAAATTCTGTAGCCCATCCCCCTCACACTTTTTAGTAATTGGTTAATGGATGCTAAAAGCATGATGAGGAACAGTAGCATGCCCAATTTATTACTATAGTTCATTTCACAGATCGCAAGCCCACGCCTTGCACACTGCAATGAATATATAGGTTACATTTAGAGATCGATATCACTTGACTGCAATTTGATAAGTGCTTCTAATTTAATTTCTAGTGATGGCATTTACTTAATCAAAACTTTGGCAATGAAAACCAATTTGAGCACACTATGCAATAAGCAGATCTGAAAAGGAGGGAGAAGAAATCACACGGTGAATAGTCAGAGTCTTTCAATGTATGATTTCAGTTCAGTATAACTTTAATAAAAATTATTAATGTTTTAACAAACAGTAACTGTCCCAGTACTAGAGGAAAATGTAATGATGACAAGATATTCTACATGGAGGGACCCTGGGTAGAAGGTATGATCAAATCATAAGCAGCACCATCAATGTATGGAAGGCATGTAATAAGGTTTAATGGGAAATGTCTTATTAATTATATCATATATAAATAATGATTTGCTAATGCATTATGATCTGATTATTTTAATCTCTTCAAGTATATATTAAACGTTCAACCCTGCAACTCTTGTGTCTCCAGCATTGGCAGGCAGATTCTTTACCACTGTGCCATCTGGGAAGCCCATGATTTCTTTGATTATAAAAATATATCCTACCCCGGACATTTTAAAGTGATGACTCAGATGGTAAAGAATCTGCCTACACTAATTTTTAGGATTTCTTTCCTTCTACTAACTCTGGGGTTCTCTATTTCTTCCTTCTCTAGTTGCTTTAGGTGTAGAGTTAGGTTATTTATTTAACTTTTTCTTGTTTCTTGAGGTATGCCTGTATTGCTATGAACTTTCCTCTTAGGACTGCTTTTATAGTGTCCCAAAGGTTCTGTGTAGTTGTGTTTTCATTTTCATTTGTTTCGATGCATATTTTGATTTCTTTTTGATTTCTTCTGTGATTTGTTGATTATTCAGTAGGGTGTTGTTCAGCCTCCAAATGTTGGAATTTTTAATAGTTTTTCTCCTATAATTCAGATCTAACCTTAGTGCATTATGGTCAGAGAAGATGCTTGGAATAATTTCAATTTTTTTGAATTTATCAAGGTTAGATTTATGACCCAGAATGTGATCTATTCTGGAGAAGGTTCCGTGTGCACTTGAGTAAAAGGTGAAGTTCGTTGTTTTGGGGTGAAATGTCCTATAGATATCAATTAGGTCTAACTGGTCTATTGTATCGTTTAACGTTTGCGTTTCTTTGTTAATTTTCTGTTTAGTTGATCTGTCCATAGGTGTGAGTGGGGTATTAAAGTCTCCCACTATTATTGTGTTATTATTAATTTCCCCTTTCATGCTTGTTAGCAATTGTCTTACATATTGCGGTGCTCCTATGTTGGGTGCATATATATTTATAATTGTTATATCTTCTTCCCCTTGCATTCCTATACACTAATAATGAGAAAGTAGAAAAAGAAGTTAAGGAAACAATTCCATTCACCATTGCAACGAAAAGAATAAAATACTTAGGAATATTCCTACCTAAAGAAACTAAAGACCTATATATTGAAAACTATAAAACACTGATGAAAGAAATCAAAGAAGACACTAATAGATGGAGGAATATACCATGCTCATGGGTTGGAAGAATCAATATAGTGAAAATGAGTATACTACCCAAAGCAATCTACAGATTCAATGCAATTCCCATCAAGCTACCAGCAGTATTTTTCTCAGAACTAGATCAAATAATCTCAAGATTTGTATGGAAATACAAAAAACCTCGAATAGCCAAAGCAATCTTGAGAAAGAAAAATGGAACTGGAGGAATCAACTTGCCTGACTTCAGGCTCTACTACAAAGCCACAGTCATTAAGACAGTATGGTACTGGCACAAAGACAGAAATATAGATCAATGGAACAAAATCGAAAGCCCTGAGATTAACCCACATACCTATGGACACCTTATCTTCGACAAAGGAGGCAAGAATATCCAATGGAGTAAAGACAGTCTCTTTAACAGGTGGTGCTGGGAAAACTGGTCAACCACTTGTAAAAGAATGAAATTAGACCCCTCTCTAACACCATACACAAAAATAAACTCAAAATGGATTAAAGATCTAAATGTAAGACCAGAAACTATAAAACTCCTAGAGGAGAACATAGGCAAAACACTCTCGGACATAAATCACAGCAGGATCCTCTATGATCCATCTCCCAGTATACTGGAAATAAAAGCAAAGATAAACAAATGGGATCTAATTAAAATTAAAAGCTTCTGCACAACAAAGGAAACTATAAGCAAGGTGAAAAGACAGCCTTCTGAATGGGAGAAAACAATAGCAAATGAAACAACTGACAAACAACTAATCTCAAAGACATATAAGCAACTTATGCAGCTCAACTCCAGAAAAATAAATGATCCAATAAAAAATGGGCCAAAGAACTAGATAGGCATTTCTCCAAAGAAGACATACGGATGGCTAACAAACACATGAAAAGATGCTCAACATCACTCATTATCAGAGAAATGCAAATCAAGACCACAATGAGGTATCATTTCACACCAGTCAGAATGGCTGCGATCCAAAAGTCTACAAGCAATAAATGCTGGAGAGGGTGTGGAGAAAAGGGAACCCTCTTACACTGCTGGTGGGAATGCAAACTAGTACAGCCATTATGGAAAACAGTGTGGAGATTCCTTAAAAATTGCAAATAGAACTGCCTTATGACCCAGCAATCCCACTGCTGGGCATACACACCGAGGAAACCAGAATTGAAAGAGACACGTGTACCCCAATGTTCATTGCAGCGCTGTTTACAATAGCCAGGACATGGAAGCAACCTAGATGTCCATCAGCAGATGAATGGATAAGAAAGCTGTGGTTCATATACACTATGGAATACTACTCAGCCCTTAAAAAGAATAAATTCGACTCAGTTCTAATGAGATGGATGAAATTGGAACCGATTATACAGAGTGAAGTAAGCCAGAAAGAAAAACACCAATACAGTATACTGACACATATATATGGAATTTAGAAGACAGTAATGATGACCCTATATGTGAGACAACAAGAGACACAGAGGTATAGAGTGGACTTTTGGACTCTGAGGGAGAGGGAAAGGGTGGGATGGTTTGGGAGAATGGCAGTGAAGCATGTGTATTTTCCTGTAAGAAACGAAGCGCTAATCTATGTTTGGTGTAGGATGCAGGATGCATGGGGCTGATGCACAGGATGATTCAGGTAGAGGATGTGGGGTGGGAGGTGGGAGGGGGCTTCGGCATTGGGAGATTGTGTTCACCTATGGCTGATTCGTGTCAATGTATGGCAAAACAAATACAGTATTGTAATTAAAAAAAAAAAATAAATAAAAGACTGTTCTATTAAAAAAAAAAAAAAAAAAAGAATCTGCCTACAGTGTAGGAGACCTGGGTTCGATCCCTGGGTTGGGAAGATCCCCTGGAGGAGGCCATGGCAATCTACTCCAATATTCTTGCCTGGAGAATTCCATGGACAGAGGAGCCTGTTGGGCTAAAGTACATGGGGTGGCAAAGAGTTGAACATGACTGAGCAACTAACGCTTTCATTTTCAGCTGTTCTTAATATATCTAAAAATTACTCTAATTAGGCATCTACTCTAAGTTATTCAGACTCTCACATAGAACTGTTTTCTTATACACAACCAAAAATTATTTCTGTCCCACTGAAACTCCTAAATAAAGCACAATTTTCTCATTTTATATTTTAAAGACATTGTATCTCCATAGTAAGAGTTATACAGCCACACGTAAAATCATTTAACAGAAGCCCTTTTGTTTGGAACATTGGGCCTTTAGGAGAATATGGTTAAAATAAGAAGAAAGGAAGCAATTTTCAAGTCAATGATGAAAGATGAAAGACCAATAGTGAAAGTACCAAATTTCAACTCAAATCTTTAAATAAGACTGTCAGAGAAATATCCCCATAACCCCTCCCCCAAAAAAACAGAAAAAGCGCACAGATTTGCCACATCAAGTAAAGGAGATTCAAGTTGTTTTCCTGGCATTCCTTCTCTTAGATCTGTCTTCATCCTCCTGCCCCCTTCTCCAACATCTCAGGGCATCATCAGTTCTCAGAAAAGAAGTTCCAGAGCTCAAAATACAGAAATGACAGTTTGGGTACTCTGGAACTCCTTCCTTGGGATTCAGGAAATGGACACATGCCCCCTGCACCCCACCCCTCCCTACACACAAGGGTAGACAAGGAGAGAGCTTTTCTGTGAACATAGTACTCACTGAGAAGCCACCTCCCCCATATCTCTTCTTATATCCAGTTGAGAGGGGCAAGCCCTGCAAAGAGGAAGGTGGCAGCTGTGGCTGACAGTTCTGTTCACATAGAATATGGAGGACTTAGTTCCTTTTGTCCTTAGCTTTAGGTCTTCCCTTATTTCTGCATTTTTTAGCCAATTGGAAACACCTATATATACAGCCAACCTATACAAATAACCAAGCTGTTATATTAGTTTTGGAAACACATAAATGCCCATCCATGGGGGAAAAAAACTAAGATTGGTATATCCAAATTATGTAATACTGTGCCAATAATTAATTAGATCTGTACATGTCAACATGGAGAGATCTCAGAAATATAACGATGAACATGAAATGAGGCAGAATGAGAGAATAGTATTCTCTATCCTGTTTCCTCATCAGTAAAACAGGGATTCCTTCATTTAAGAAGTACTGAATGACTACTCTTACCAGGATCTTAGACAAGAGGGATATAGCACTGGAAAATGAAGAAACTCTTCCTTCACAGAGGTTATGTTCTAGTGGTAAAAACAGGAAGATAGACAAAATAAAAAGCTAAACTTACAGCCGAAAACTCAACAGTCAAAAAATGAAGATCATGGCATCCGGTCCCATCACTCCATGGCTAATAGATGGGAAAACAATGGAAACAGTGACACACTTTATTTTCTTGGGCTCCAAAATCACTGCAGATGGTGACTGCAGCCATGGAATTAAAAGATGATTGTTCCTTGGAAGAAAAGCTATGACAAATCCAGACAGCATATTAAAAAGCAGAGACGTTACTTTGCCGACAAAGGTCCATCTAGTCAAAGCTATGGTTTTTCCAGTAGTCATGTATGGATGTGAGAGTTGGACCATAAAGAAAGCTGGGTGCCAAAGAACTGATGCTTTTGAACTGTGGTGCTGGAGAGGACTCTTGAGAATTCCCTGGACTGTAAAGAGATCAAACCAGTCAATCCTAAAGGAAATCACTCCTGAATATTCATTGGAAGGACTGAGGCTGAAGCTAAAGCTCCAATAATTTAGCCATCTGATATGAAGAACTGACTCATTGGAAAAGACCCTGATGCTAGGAAAGACTGAAAACAGGAGAAGGGGATGACAGAGGATGAAATGGTTGGATGGCTTTACCCACTCAACGGACATGAGTTTGAGTAAGGTGCGGAAATTGGTGATGGACCAGAAGCCTGGCGTGCTGCAGTTCATGGGGTCACAAAGAATTGGACACCACTGAGAGATGAAACTGACCTGAACTGAAACTTACAGTATGGCAGGTGATTACTTTAAGCTATGAATAAAAATAAAAACAGGAAAGGAATAAATGCAGCATTAGAGGAAGAGGGCTAGGAAAATTTGGAAATCCAATCTGAAGGTAAGAAAGATTCCAATAAAGAGACAATGAAGAGGAGCACTGAAAAAGGAACTTTTGTTATGACAGACATGCAGACAAGCATAAGAGAAGCTTTCTCAACCTTGTTCTGATTATCACACATTCTTTCCTGTTTCCCAGGGTGGATATAAAAATGTTCTCTTATTTTTATATCTTTTCAGGAATTTCAGTGAGAATCTATTTGCTGGGGCTAAGAGGAGAAGGAATTAAATAGTACCATTTGAGCCACTTTTTAACCTGGACTTAATTTTGTTTGAAATCAGTATATGCCTTTTAAGGGATATGTAGAAAGTTTTTTTATTGTTATTGAGTTATTCAAAAATAATTATATATAATACACCCAGTGCTTAAGCAAAAGAGTCAATACTCAAAACTCTGAGGCTGAGAAATTTTTGTAGGCTGAATGAAAGGATCTGACTTATTACCTGAAGAACAATTCAATATAAGTCAAAAGCTTGCCTCTGAAGTTTATTGTTTAACCTAAGGTTGGCTACAAAGCTAACCATAAAGTTAATAGCAGAAGAGATTCTATGGCAAATGGGACGATATCAAAATTAATGTCTAGAAAGAACTGGGTATGAAATTCCCCTTAATCTAGAGCATGCGTGCGAGCTTAGTTGTGTCTGACTCTTTACAACCCCTTGGACTGTAGCTCGCCAGGCTCCCCTGTCCATGGGATTTTTCAGGTAGCCATACTGCAGTGGTTTGCAATTTCCTTCTCTGGGAGGGGGTCTTTCTGACCCAGCGATCAAACCTGCATGTCTTGTATCTCCTGTATTGGCAGGCAGATTCTTTACCACTTCCACGGTAAAGAACGGTACCACTGGGGAAGCCATTTTCTTAACTTAATGGACCTGCAATATTAAGCAAGATGGGTCACAGCTCTGAGCCTCAATTTCCACATTTATAAATGGAAATATACTTCTGTTTCTCAGGACTTGAAGAAGAGGATAAATAAATGTTTGCTCTACATCCTTCCTTCTGCTGGACTATAAGCTCCATGAGGGCAAGAAGTATGTCTGTCGTATTAATCTCAAAGCCCCAGGAAGTATTGTGTGCCTTCCTGACACATAAAAGGTGCTCACTAAAATTTTAAACATGATTTCTTGAATATATGATAAGGCATGGAATACTGTCTGGCACAGAGGAGATCCTTATATTAGTTTCATCCTCTCTTTTCTTTCCTCCAACACTCAGTGATTTTTCTCTGCCTAAACCACTTAACCTGGTCCTACATTAATAATTATGAATTCCAAGAGGTTTTCCTTGGTTTGTAATTGACCAGTCAGGTGAATAACAGAGATCTTCATGACATAAACATGGCCAAGGCACCAAAAAGACTCCTTTCACCAGAGGATGATCCCTAGGTAGGCATGGGATCTCTCACCAGCTCTGGCATCCTTAAGTACAGGGTACAGCTCTTTTCTGTGACATAAAAATAATGCAGAGATCTGCTTCCCTCAGCAAGAACCTCAGTCCAGCACCTTACTCAAGAAAGACCTATACTTTCTGCCCAAAGCAGGCACTTTCACTCAAAGTGTTCAGAGTACAGGAGGGATCAGCAGATGGCGACCACATCTTCCTTGGCCAGGACTCTAGATGAAGTGGCTAGAAACACAAATGGGGCCACCTGCTCCCTCTCTATGGCTTCCATAGCATCTCAGAACAGAGGGCGGGCAGCTACTAATGGTACTGAAGGCCTAATCTATCCCTAAAAGCAGTGATCCCCAACACTTTTTGGCAGCAGAGACTGGTTCCGATAATTTTTCCAAGGGAAAAATGTTTGCACCAAGGGAGTGGGATGGTTTCAGGATGGTTCAAGATCATTACATTTACTGGTTTTTTTTTCTATTATTATTACATCAGCTCCACCTCAGATCATCAGGGATTAGACCCCGGATGTCAGGGACCCTTGCTTTAAAGGAAAGAGATTGAGGAGGGACCTCAGGTATAAACAGTATCAAGAAAAGTTGCACAACATAATGTTTAGGTGCACTCTGAAGTCAGATTTGTTCAAACTCCTACTAAACTAACAGTTACAGCCCTTTGACAAGAGCTTAAACTGTCTGCTCCTCAGTATCTCCTGTATGATATGATACTAACAGCCAACATCTACTGAACATGCCTTATGGACTAGGCACTGTTAACACGTGTCTGCATTAAATCCTTACAATAACTCAGTAAGGTAGGTGTTAGTATTAACCTCATTCCACAGATGAAGAAACAAACACACGGAGAGTTACATTTCCTGCCCAAGTTCAAGGCCCAATGCAACCAGTCAGCACTCTTGTTCACTATATACTTGTGAGAACTGAATTAGATGGTATGTGAAAGTACTTAAAATAGTGCCTGGGAAATTCTCATGCTTTGGGGAAAAACATGAATGAGACTGGCTGGCTAGAAATGAGGGATCAGTCCATAGGCCGCAGGGTCAGTTAATGGACATGAGAGTTTGGGATCATCTACCAGAAGCCAGGAAGGTTGGAGAAGATGAGAAATAGCAGAGGTGGGAACAGATGAGGGGGAAGCCAACTAAGAGACTGTGGCATCAATTTATGTGTGAAAGAAGAATGGCCTCAAAGAGCGTGATGGCTTGGAGAATGGGAAGGCAAAAGTTCATGAGAGCACAGTGGCTGTTAAGAAGGGTAATGATCTGGAAAGGCAATCTCACAGAAAAGGGGACCTCAAGATGGCCCTTTGAATTACATGAGGATATCATCATTACTTTTTAAAATAGGTGGAGGGCCATGAGTTAAAGTTGGCTTTCAGATAAGGTAGGTGCATCCCATTTCAGTCATGTTAACTTTTAAAAGAAGGGAAAACATGGCAGACAGATAGTAGAGAAGGAGAAAGCCTTCTCTTGAATATATGAGACTGGGCCCAAAAAACAACGCCATTAAAAAGAGAGCTCTGAAATGGAACCACCTGGAGAAAACCTCTCTTTTGTATTTTTCTCTCAACAATCACAATTTGTTGGGCTCCAACTCTTTATTATTTCATTTTAATACTTTCTTCTTTTATAGGAGCAGGACAGCTTTATGGAAGCTTAAGAAATATTCATGTGTGCTTCTTTTGTGAATAAACTGTTACGTGAAATAACTTATTTTGGTGGATTTGGGGGCTTGAGTCTTTATCTTGAAAAGAGAAAAAAAGAAGAGTGGCATCTCAACCGTAATAACTAAAAGAGACAACAAGGGGAAAAAGCTTTCTTGACCTTTCATGTGAACATTCTGTTGAATTGTTCAAATTATAAAAACTCATGTGTGAGTTTTTCAATCTGAAAAGTGCACAAAATAAACTTTCTGCTCTCCTCAGAAATGATGTGATATTATCTCTGCAGGAGAAGAGATTGGGGAGGTTTAGAACATTCTTTAGGCTTTTCAATTGATGACAAATCAAAAGGGGTGCCTTCCTGTGTCAAGAGGCTCATTTGCTGCTCTCTGTGCCTGCCGAAGTCCAATACGCTGCAATTCTCACTCTGTTGTTCATCTCCACAGGACGCTTTCCACCATCAGGCATTAACTGTTGAACTGCCAGCCTCAACTGCCGCTGTTAAATCCTCATAGTCTTAGCCACCCAGAAGAGTTATATGAGAAATGGCTCCTTTTGCAGGAAGTTGTCTTGTGCCTCAAATAGTAGAAACAGATGGCAACAAGTGTGTGAATGCATCTAAAATGTAAAACTTTCTTCTTCCTAGAGAGCATCACCTCACCACATCTGAATGGGTGATGCCAGCAGGTGTATAAGTGATGACCTTTTACTCAGCACTTTCTTGGTTGTGTAGCACTGCTCAAGTTACTAAAACCTTCTGGGTTCTCAGTTTCCTCACATGTAAAATGAAGATAAATGCCTACTTTATGATATTGCTACTGGGAAAATTACATATATAACACACCTAGAATAGTGCTTAAGCAATCAATGAATGTTCATACCTCTCTCCCTCCTGGTTCTAAATCATAAGTTTTTCCTGAAATCCTGTTCCAGCATTTATCAGAACCCACTTCTATCTGCATCCATGCCCCTTGAGGGGTCATGGGTCATACATAAAGCTATAAATAGGAGTTAAGGAATGCTCCTGTATTAGCTTAACTCAAACTAAAAGATTTTGACATGAATTTTGCAATAAAACCCCACTAGACAAAATGAAGGTCAGACAAAAGGAGACAGTAAGGAGAAGAGGAAGGGCTATGGAGGGAAGATAGTAGAGGGAGAGGAGATGGATCTTCACCTTTGTCTTAGGGGTTTGTGTCCACATTTTTCATTAATTACTGGGATATCTTTAGCATCTACTCATAAAGACAATTACTAGAGCATACTAGAGCTTTCTCTACTGTCCACTATATTTCAATCAACAGGAAAATGCCCAGATTATATAGATTTTACATATTAACATAGGAAAAGATGGAGAAGTAGGAGGTATCATCAGAGAACACTGTATATTAGATTAGGAAATTCAAGATGGTAGGCTTTAATCAATTCTAGAGCTTCTGTAATTTGAGACCCATAATACCTATCTAAGTAACATAAAATAATTTTCCAACCCCACTGAAACCTTCTTAAATTTCTATCCTCCAGATCCATCACATAAATCCATCTGAAGCCACTGATCTAACTATGCCATGTTTTATCCTAAGGTTAGCTGTGGAATCTTAGGAAGTCAGACATTCCAGAAGACTGCACACAACACAAAGGGTTTTAAGTAACACCATCTAGAGATACGCTGATCATTTTCACCAATTTGTCCAAAGAAACTAGATTAAAATAGTTAAATACTAAAAATACTTCAAGGTTACTTTTAATTCAGTTTAGTTCAGTTACTCAATCATGTTCGACTCTTGGTGACCCCATGAACTGCAGCACTCCAGGCCTCCCTGTCCATCACCAACTCCCAGAGTTCACCCAAACTCATGTCCACTGAGTCGGTGATACCATCCAGCCATCTCATCCTCTGTTGTCCCCTTCTCCTCCCTCCCCCAATCCCTCCCAGCATCAGAGTCTTTTCCAATGAGTCAACTCTTTGCATGAGGTGGCCAAAGTACAGGAGTTTCATCTTTAGCATCAGTCCTTCCAAAGAACACCCAAGACTGATCTCCTTTAGAATGGACTGGTTGGATCTCCTTGCAGTCCAAGAGACTCTCAAGAGTCTTCTCCAACACCACAGTTCAAAAGCATCAATTCTTCGGCACTCAGCTTTCTTCACAGTCCAACTCTCACATCCATACGTGACCATAGGAAAAACCATAGCCTTGACTAGACGGACCTTTGTTGGCAAAGTAATGTCTCTGTTTTTGAACATGCTATCTAGGTTGGTCATAACTTTCCTTCCAACCAATAAGTATCTTTTAATTTCAAGGCTACAATCACCATCTGCAGTGATTTTGGAGCCCCCAAAAATAAAGTCTGACACTGTTTCCACTGTTCCCCCATCTATTTCCCATGAAGTGATGGGACCAGATGCCATGATCTTTGTATTCTGAATGTTGGGCTTTAAGCCAACTTTTTCACTCTCCTCTTTCACTTTCATCAAGAGGCTTTTCAGTTCCTCTTCACTTTCTGCCATAAAGGTGCTGTCATCTGCATATCTGAGGTTATTGATATTTCTCCTGGCAATCTTGATTCCAGCTTGTGCTTCTTCCAGCCCAGCGTTTCTCATAATATACTCTGCATATAAGTTAAATAAGCAGGGTGACAATATACAGCCTTGAAGTACTCCTTTTCCTATTTGGAACCAGTCTGTTTAAAAACGCTTACTCCTTGGAAGAAAAGTTATGACCAGCCTAGATAGCATATTCAAAAGAAGCGACATTACTTTGCTGACTAAGGTCCATCTAGTCAAGGCTATGGTTTTTCCTGTGGTAATGTATGAATGTGAGAGTTGGACTGTGAATAAGGCTGAGCATCGAAGAATTGATGCTTTTGAACTGTGGTGTTGGAGAAGACTCTGGAGAGTCCCTTGGACTGCAAGGAGATCCAACCAATCCATTCTGAAGGAGATCAAACCTGGGATTTCTTTGGAAGGAATGATGCTAAAGCTGAAAGTCCAGTACTTTGGCCACCTCATGCAAAGAGTTGACTCATTGGAAAAGACTTTGATGCTGGGAGGGACTGGGGGCAGGAGGAGAAGGGGGACGATAGAGGATGAGATGGCTGGATGGTATCACTGACTCAACAGATGTGAGTCTGAGCGAACTCCAGGAGTTGGTGATGGACTGGGAGGCCTGGCGTGCTGAGATTCATGGGGTCACAAAGAGTTGGACACGACTGAGCGACTGAACTGAACTGTTGTTCCATGTCCAGTTCTAACTGCTGCTTCCTGACCTGCATATAGGTTTCTCAAGAGGCAGGTCAGCTGGTATGGTATTCCCATCTCTTTCAGAATTTTCCACAGTTTATTGTGATCCACAAAGTCAAAGGCTTTGGCATAGTCAATAAAGCAGAAATAGATGTTTTTCTGGAACTCTCTTGCTTTTTCCATGATCCAGCGGATGTTGGCAATTTGATCTCTGGTTCCTCTGCCTTTTCTAAAACCAGCTTGAACATCTGGAAGTTCTCAGTTCACATACTGCTGAAGCCTGGCTTGGAGAATTTTGAGCATTACTTTACTAGTGTGTGAGATGAGTGCAATTTTGCGATAGTTTGAGCATTCTTTGGCATTGCCTTTCTTTGGGATTGGAATGAAAACTGACCTTTTCCAATCCTGTGGCCACTGCTGAGTTTTCCAAATTTGCTCTCATATTGAGTGCAACACTTTCACAGCATCATCTTCCAGGATTTGAAATACTTTACCTTAAGTTAAATACATTAATGTATTAAAACAACATTGTGTGTGTGTGTGTGTGTGCGCTCAGTTGGTCAGTTGTGTCCTATGCTTTGTAATCCTCATGGACTGTAGCCCACCAGGTTCCTCAGTCCATTGAATTCTCTAAGCAAAAATACTAGAGTGAATAAGCAAGGTGAAAAGACAGCCTTCAGAATGGGAGAAAATAATTGCAAATGAAGCAACTGACAAACAACTAATTTCAAAAATATACAAGCAACTTATGCAGCTCAATTCCAGAAAAATAAACGACCCAATCAAAAAATGGGCCAAAGAACTAAATAGACATATCTCCAAAGAAGACATACAGATGGCTAACAAACACATGAAAAGATGCTCAACATCACTCATTATCAGAGAAATGCAAATCAAGACCATAGTGAGGTACTATTTCACACCAGTCAGAATGGCTGTGATCTAAAAGTCTACAAGCAATAAATGCTAGAGAGGGTGTGGAGAAAAGGAAACCCTCTTACACTGTTGGTGGGAATGCAAACTAGTACAGCCACTATGGAGAACAGTATGGAGATTCCTTTAAAAACTGGAAATAAAAATGCCTTATGACCCAGCAATCCCACTGCTGGGCATACAAACCAAGGAAACTAGAATTGAAAGAGACATGTGTACCCCAGTGTTCATCACAGCACTGTTTATAATTGCCAGGGCATGGAAGCAACCTAGATGTCCATCAGCAGATGAATGGATAAGAAAGCTGTGGTACATATACACAATGGAGTATTACTTAGCCATCCAAAAAATACATTTGAATCAGTTCTAATGAGGTGGATGAAACTGGAGCCGATTGTACAGAGTGAAGTAAGCCAGAAAGAAAAACACCAATACAGTATACTGACACATATATATGGAATTTAGAAAGATGGTAACAACCCTGTATGCAAGAAAACAAAAGAGATTCAGATGTACAGGACAGTCTTTTGGACTCTGTGGGAGAGGGAGACTGTGCGATGATTTGGGAGAATGGTATTGAAAAACATGTATAATATCATATAACAAATGAATTGCCAGTCTAGGTTCGATGCAGGATACAGGATGCTTGGGGATGGTGCACTGGGATAACCCAGAGGGATGGTATGGGGAGGGAGGTGGGATAGGGTTCAGGAGTGGGAACTTATGTACACCCATGGCAGATTCATGTTGATGTACGGCAAAACCAATACAGTATTGTAAAGTAAAAAAATAAAAATAAAAACTTCAAGAAAAAAAAATACTAGAGTGGGTTGCCATTTAACACTTCACGGAATCTCCTCAACCCAGGGATCAAACCCATGTCTCCTGCATTGGCAGGTGGATTCTTTATCACTGTGCCACCTGGAAAGCCCAAGGTATTAAAACATCTAGGCATTAAACCTTAATGCTTAAGAGAAACCAAAGAAAGCATAGAAATGCATTGGTCGCCTTCCTTATACAACTTTACAGAGCACCATACAGGTGACAAGCACTAGTCTAAATGCCTGAATTACAAAGAAGAACTAGACAATTTGTCCTGTCCTCAAGGAGATTATACTCTGTCAAGGGAAACTTGTCCACCATCACACATATACAAAATAGTTTGAATATCCTTTAGCAGTAGTAGAGGTTCCAGGTATCCTGGAAGCACAGAGATGCCAGCTACCGAACTGAAACTTTAAGAAATATGGAGACTGGAAGAACACTCCAAGCAGATTGTACACAAAACATGGAAATGTGGAAGAGTATGGTAGATTGAGGAATGACAGTGCTTTAGCTTTATAATCCCTTAGGATTATACAGTAGAAGTGACAAATAGGTTCTAGGGATTAGATTTGGTAGACAGAGTGCCTGAAGAACTATGAATGGAGGTTTGTAACACAGTGCGGGAGGCAGTAACCAAAACCAGCCCAAAGCAAATTCAAGAAGGCAAGATGGTTGTCTGAGGAGGCCTCACAAACAGTTGAGAAAAGAAGAAAAGTGAAAGGCCAAGGAGAAAGGGAAAGATATCCCCAACTGAATGCAGAGTTCTAGAGAATAGCAAGGAGAGAGAATGCCTTCTTATGTGAACAATGCGAAGAAATAGAGGAAAACTATAGAGTAGGAAAGACTAGAGATCTCTTCAAGAAAACTGGATTACCAAGGGAACATATCACGCAAAGATGGGCACAATAAAGGACAGACACAGCAGGACCTAAAAGAGGCAAAGGTATTAAGAGGTGGCAAGAATACACAGATGTACTATACAAAAAGGTCCTAATGACCCGGACAAACCAATGGTGTGGCCACTCACCCAGAACCAGACATCATGGAATGTGAAGTCAAGTGGACCTTAGGAAGATTTACTACAAACAAAGCTAGTGGAGGTGATGAAATGCCACCTGAGCTATTCAAATCCTAAAAGATGATGCTGTGAAAGTGCTGTGCTCAATATGCTAGCAAATATCAAAATTTCACCAATGGCCACAGGACTGGAAAAAGTCCATTTTCATTCCAATCTCAAAGAAGGGCAATGCTAAAGAATGTTCAGCCTACCATATAATTATGCTCATTTCACATGCTAAGCAAGGTAATGCTCAAAATCTTTCAAGCAAGGCTTTAGTATTATGTAAACTTCCAGATGTACAGGCTGGATTTAGAAAAGGCAGAGGAACCAGAGGTTAATTTGTCAACATATGCTGGATCATAGAATAAGCAAGGGGATTCCCCCAAAAAAACATGTACTTCTGCTTCACTGACTACACTAAATCCTCTGACTGTGTGGATCACAACAAACTGTAGAAAATTCTTAAAGAGGTGGGAATACCAGACCACCTTATCTGCCTCCTGAGAAACCTGTATGTGAGTCAAGAAGCGACAGCTAGAACTGGACATGGAACAGTGGACTGTTTCAAAATTCAAAAAGGAGTACATCAAGCCCATATATTTTCACTCTTCTTATTTCACTTACATGCAAAATATCAAGTTGGATGAATTACAAGTTAAAATTAAGATTGCCAGGAGAAATATCAATAGCCTCAGATATGCAGATGATACTATCCTAATGGCAGAAAGCAAAGAGGAACTAAAGAGCCTCTTGATGACGGTGAAAGAGAAGAATGAAAAAGTTGAGTTTTAAAACTCAACATTCAAAAAAATGAATCATGGCATCCGGTCCCATTGCTTCAAGGAAAATTGAAAGGGGAAAAGTGAAAACAGTGGCAGACTTTATTTTCTTGGGCTCCAAAATCACTTTGGATGGTGACTGTAGCCATGAAATTAAAAGACACTTGCTCCTTGGAAGAAAAGCTATGACAAACCTAGACAACATATTAAAAAGCAGAAACATTACCTTGCCAACAAAAGTCTGCATAGTCAAAGATATGATTTTCCAGTGGTCATGTATGGATGTGAGAGTTGGACTGTAAAGAAAGCTGAGTGCCAGAGCATTGATGCTTTTAAACTGTGGTGTTGGAGAAGATTCTTGGGAGTCCCTTGGACTGCAAGGAGATCCAACCAGTCAACTCTAAAGGAAGACAACCCTAAATATTCATTGGAAGGACTGATGCTGAAGCTGAAGCTCCAATACTTTAGCCACCTTATGTGAAGAGCAGACTCCTCGGAAAAGACCCAGATGCTGGGAAAGATTGATGGTAAAAGTAGAAGAGGGTGGCAAAGGATGAGATGGTTGGATGGCATTATCTACTCAATGGACAGAGTCTGAGCAAATTCTAGGAGATAGTGAGGGTCAAGGAACCTGGAGTGCTGCAGTGCATGGAGTCACAAAGAATCCGACAGGACTTAGCAACTGAACACGTGTTTAACCTGAATTCCTTGACAGGTAGAACCTAAAGTAAGAATTTAGGAGTTAATGCTTCATTTGGTAGGTATAAGCCCAAGACTATAAAAGTGACAAAAGAAAAAAAAAAGGAAACAAGGGGTGATATGATACAAGGTCATGTTATAAACTATAATAACTACAGCTTTATAAGCAAAGACACAGAGCATGTCACTCAGCAAATACATTCCCTCAGTTCCTCTTCAGATGAGCCACACCAGGAATAGTTGACAAATAAGAAAAAGAAGCAGAAGGGGACGACAGAGGATGAGATGGTTGGATGGCATCACCAACTCAATGGACATGGGTCTGGGTATACTCTGGCCATTGGTGATGGACAGGGAGGCCTGGTGTGCTGCGGTTGATGGGGTCACAAAGGGTCAGGCATGACTGAGTGACTGAACTGAACTGAAGAAGGAAAAAAAATTATCTATCAGCTTTTCCACCAGTTAAGGTACCCTACTCACCATTGAGTCAGGAGGCCCCTTGACAGCTGATCAAGAATTCACGTTCTACACTGGGGTGTGATGTTCACCCAAGATGAAAATAAAGGGATGACCTGTTGCAGATGGTGTGACAACAAAGAAAGAGAAAGGAGGAGGCAGCTGGGGACTCTGAGAAGCCATTGTGACTAGAAACAGAAAGCAAGGAGAGAAGCAGGGAATATGGGACAGAAATAGCAGAGATTAATTCATGAATGCCTTGACATGCACTTTTGAAAGCTTAGATTTTATTCTGTGGGCCAAGAATATTTGAGGAAGGAAGGTGAAGTTCAGGCAGATATAATACAAGGTTAATTGAATGTCTAGGTAAAAGGAGATCTGTATTTTCTACTAACTGTTTCAATATTTGGCCAAAGTTAAATAAATTCATTTCAGGCTATTCCAAGTTGAAATTTAGACAATTAACTGAGATGCTATAATCATACAGGGAGCAAACAAATTGTCAATGAATCAGCAATGGTCGATGTTCTTGCCTGTTTTGTTTAACTGCAAATAGGAATTAGATTTACTGAAACAACAGATGGATACCAGCTTCACATGATACCTTGAGCTGGTTCAGAACTGGCTGATAGGATTACTGAAACTCTCTGGAAAAGTGCCTCTTTTCACACCTGGCTTACAAAGCAATCACCCAACTATGCAATTGCATTTAGTGCTTTGAAACAACCAAGAATAACATTTGGCATTTGGGGGAAGAATGATTTTTTTTTTCACTGTATAGTAATAGTTGTTGTCAGACAATGTTTCTAGACAGCTTTCCACAGTCTATAATCTCATTTAATCAGCACAGCAAGATTATGAGAAAGAAAATTATCATTCCCTCATTCAAATGTAGAAATTCAGACTCAGAAACACAAATGTGCCCAAAAGTGAAGTGTTAGTTGCTCAGTCATGTCTGATTCTTTGCACGATTCCATGGACTGTAGCCTGCCAAGCTCCTCTGTCCATGGAATTGTCCAGGTAAGAATAGTGGAGTGGATTGCCATTCCCTTCACCAGGGGATCTTCTGGACCTAGGGATTGAACCCGGGTCTCCTGCATTGCAGGCAGATTCTTTACCCTCTGAACCACCAGAGAAGCCTAATATCTAAAAATAATTAACAGTGCTATTGAAATTTGGACCTCAATTCGTTTGTCTTCAAGGCTCACATTTTTCCTGGTGTACTTTGCTGCCTCACAGAGACTTTTGTGAGACAACAATGTCTTTTTTCCCTACTAAGAACACAAAGCCTTAGAAGTTGAAAATGTACCCAAATAGCTATACTTCTCCTATGGCAAATTTCTGAAAATCTTTCTTAAACAGATTGATCTTCAGTTCAGTTCAGTTCAGTCACTCAGTTGTGTCTGACTCTTTGCGACCCCATGAATTGCAGCATGACAGGCCTCCCTGTCCATCACCAACTACCGGAGTTTACTCAGACTCAACGTCCATCGAGTCAGTGATGCCATCCAGCCATATCATCCTTGGTTGTCCCCTTCTCCTCCTGCCCCCAATCCCTCCCAGCATCGGAGTCTTTTTCAATGAATCAGCTCTTCCCAGGAGGTGGCCAAAGTACTGGAGTTTCAGCTTTATTAGCATCATTCTTTCCAAAGAAATCCCAGGGCCAATATCCTTCAGAATGGACTGGTTGGATCTCCTTGCAGTCCAAGGGACTCTCAAGAGTCTTCTCCAACACCACAGGTCAAAAGCATCAATTCTTCGGAGCTCTGCCTTCTTCAGAGTCCAACTCTCACATCCATACATGACCACTGGAAAAACCATAGCCTTGACTAGACAGACCTTAGTCGGCAAAGTAATGTCTCTGCTTTTGAATATGCTATCTAGGTTGGTCATAACTTTTCTTCCAAGGAGGAAGCATCTTTTAATTTCATGGCTGCAACCACCATCTGCAGTGATTTTGGAGCCCCCAAAAATAAAGTCTGACACTGTTGCGGGCAGACGCTTTACCGTCTGGGCCACCAGGGAAGCCCCCAGATTGATCTTAGATAACACCGAATCTTGAGTAAATGAGTTCCCTGTATATGATTTGAAGTTGTCTTCCCACTAAGGGATTTTGTTCACACACTTAAAGCCTACAGAGTTCCCATGATATTACTATTCCAGAAATTCTCTCCATGATTTCAAAGGTTTTAAAAATCATACATCATCTTTCATGGTCAATAGACCTGAATTTAAATCATTATAGGTATTAATTTGAAAAAGATTGAACTTCTCTGAACATCCTTTTCCTTGGATGTAAATGAGGTTCACAGTAGCTCATTTATGAGATTTCTAGTTTGTTAGGTGGGATATTAATACAGAGGAAGAAATAGGCAACATTTTGCCTGACAGTTGCAAAACCATCAAATATCAGTTACCCCAGTGGAGCTCATACCTCCCCCTAATCCTGACTGGATGTTTGACTCTCTTGTGCTCAATCCCTTTATTTTTTTGGAGGTCAAAATAATGAAACTGCCTGCAGAAATAAAGACACAGTAGAGATGAGGAGTGAATGATTAGTGTATCTGCACTTTATGCAGAGAAACACAGTGACAGTTTGTCCCTTGTGTTCTGTTTTGCAGTTAATGTCAAATAGGACAGAATAAAAGAAAAGATGTGAGATCCTTCAGACTCCCCTATCTATCTAGACTCTGCTTCTCTGGCCCTGTTTTTGTCCCAGCCTCTGGGGCTCACCGTTGTGTCTCCCCTTTCTTTCTGCTTCTGATTCTGCTCTCACTCACATTAGACAACCTGACCCCTCATCTCCACCTGCATTCCTAGCTTTCATGTGACAACCAGAGTTTGGTTCCTTCTCATTCTCAGTTCATCTGTTTACAACATTATAGAAGATTTCTGAACGAGATGGGTGCTAGAATAATACATGTCTTATAACCCCCCCAACTTTCACTAAAGCAACCAATGAATGTAAAAATTAAAATGCAGACACATTTTTAATATTTGAACTTGCAGCTTTGTAACAATATCTCTAGGATATTTCCATATACATATAAAATATGTCATAGAATATCATAGAAAATACACATTATATATATATATATATATATATATATCATAGAAAAAAGGGCTAAAAGTATAACGTAAAAGAATGTCATTGGTAATCATCACCATGTCATGAACTTATTAGAAGTTTTCATTTACTTTGTTTTGCTTTCATTTGCTTTCAAAATCTTAATTAGTCTACATTATTTTTCAAAGAAAACAAAGGCAGAAATAGAAATAGAAAATACCTTACAATATCATCTAGATTTTAGAAGTAACTGAGACTGTAGTTTACTTTTATTTTGTCTCCTTTGGATAATAAATAGTAGTACTAAGTACTCTGAAATATGCCCCAAGGCTAATAAATAAGAAGCAGCATATAATTCCCACAGGAAAACAATGTACATTCTAATGGGCCTGTGGTATGGTAAAATGTTGATATTTGAAATATTTTATAATGAGTTTGGTACTAAATTTGAAATATGCTATTAAAATGCCACAAAACACTTAACAGCGTGACTATTAAGCCGGTTTAATTTTCCATTTAATCATGAAGAATACATAGATTAAATTTGGATTTCTTTTCAGCGTCTTTATATAGTCATATGTCTTTTCAGGGCTATTATTGTATCCCCAGAAGCATTCTTTATCAGCACTCTGGTAAAGAGAATTTAATATGTCTGTTTACCTTCTCAAATTTCTGTTTTCCAAGGAACACCATGATCCAATACTGTCTGTAAGAAATTAACCGAATTATGGTGTTCCAATCTTGAGATATAACATAACAGTTGTTTAGATAAATAGAAAATATGCAAGGAGTTGGGAAGGAGAAGTAATGGGTAGAGAATTAGAAAATTTTATTGCAGTCCACGGGGTGCTGCAGTCCATGGGGTTGCAAAGCTGGACATGACTTAGCGACTGAACAACAAATTGAAGAGTTTAGGAAATTATTAGAGTATTAATACTGAAGCTTCAAAAACTCTTCCAGTTTAGCCTCTAATAGCTGAAACATGATTTATAAATTTATGTTGTCTGACACTTTCTCAATATTCATAACTTCCTTCTGAAAGTGAAAGTGATAGTTACTAAGTCGTGTCCGACTCTTTGTGACCCCATGGACTGTGCCCACCAGGCTCTTCTGTCCATTGACTTCTCCAGGCAAGAATACTGGAGTGGGTTGCCATTCCATTCTCCAGGGGATCTTCCCAACTGAGGGATCAAACCCACATCTCTTGCACCTCTTGCATTCTTTAAGAATCCTCTAAAGGCAGATTCTTTTCCAGTGTTCTTGCCTGGAGAATCCCAGGGATGGCGGAGCCTGGTGGGCTGCCATCTATGGGGTCGCACAGAGTCGGACATGACTGAAGCGACCTAGAGCAGCAGCAGCAAAGGCGGATTCTTTACCATCTGAGCCACCAGGGACATCCAGAAATCTGGAGAGAATGAGATAATATTTTTGAGCCTGTTTTAAAAGTGTTACTGAAAGCACTCTCCAAAACGTCTCTGCTTCAGGAATTTTTACAGAACAGAAGGCCACAGCTAATTTGCCTATTGGTAGTGGCCAACAGGTACTAGAGCAGGTTTTAGGCTAAATCTCTTTACCTGCATCATCTAAACTAATATTCACAAGAACCCTAAGAATTAAACCTGATTAGTTTTTGCAATTTTACAGATGAGAAAACTGAAATAAATAGAAGTTAAGCAACAAAGTAAGACAGTAGTAAGATCAAGATTCATATCATCTGGGCTACCAATCACACCATGAGGGTTTCTACTTGACTACATTTTAGAGTCATCTGGGGACCTTTTAAAACAGTATTGATGCCTACAATGAACTTCAGACCAAATAAATGAGAATATCTGGAGTTGGGACTCAGAAATAATTGGTCTTCCTTCTTTACTTCCTTCCTCCCTCCCTCCCTCCTTTCTCTCTTTCCTTTCTTTTAAGTTACCTGTGTGATTTCATGTACAACCAAGTTTGAGAATCACACCACTTTCCTATTACTGAGAAAAGTAAAGGTAATGTTGAGTAGATAGCTGAGGGATTAACAAAAGTTTAGCATTTGGGAAATTATAAAAATGGTACTCCAGGTAAAAGAAGAGCATGAGCAAAGGTATGGGGTGTTAATACAAAGGACAGTCTAGACTAAAAGCTCGATTTTGAATCTCGAGTTCCCTAATAATAATCTCATTTTATTCATCATGTAATAGAAAGTTTTTAAATGTTTTCAAGTATGAGAGTGAAAGAGAACTGATCAATTCTAGAATAATGTTTCTCTGGGGGACAGATAGAATAAAGATTAATAACTGGCTTAGGATTAATTAAAATAATTTAAAGAGTTCACTTTGGCCAGTGGTTTGTTCTATGGCATTCTACTATAAAGGAGATCACACTGTTAGGTATTTACAGTTTAATTCAAAGTTAATTCTCCAGGGTATATTTATATCGCAGCTGTTATCCCAAAGTACAAAAACTTGAGAGATTTAAAATAAATTTAACAATCATTTAGATTTTAATAGAACTGAAGTGATTCACTAGCCTTTGATTGGTGTCATGACAATTTCACCTACACAGAGTAAAGGTGACAGCTGGAATGAAAACTCGCATTTTAAAATTAGACTCACTTATTTTTCTTCAAGAAAACTCTCCTTGAGCCATGGAAACAAATGACACTTCTAAAACAATGGCTTATTCAGAAAAATCACATCTTCTTTACTGAACTGATACATAGTTTCAATCCCCCTACCATTTTGAAATGAAATATGGAAGGCAATGGAATACTACAATGAATTACAGAGAAAGGTCTCTTCTCTTTTCCTCCCTTTTCCTGCAATCCCTCTGTTTATAATCCAAGCTGCTTATTTCCTTTGGAAGTGGAGTCAACTAAAAGTCTCCTGACAAATGGCAAGTGGAAGAGAACAGTCTAGCAGTCATTCTCATGTGAGGGTCCAAGAGAGAATTAAGCCATAATGCCAGCCTAAGGTACCTATTGTATATAATAACTTCTTTCCTGTGCAGGTAGGATGGTAGTGTTTACCATCCTTGGGAAAACTGAGAAAAGAGTCATCACTTTTCTGGTAGAACCTGAATGATAAATCAGAGGTCTGGAAGAATACTGAGTTGTTCAAAGAAGAGGAAGAAAGAATATCAAATCTTTTTTCCTGAGGAGCCTGGCGGGCTACAATCCATGGGGCTGCAAAAGAGTCAGACACGACTTAGAGACTAAACAACAAAACCATCATCCCAGGTTCATGTAAACAATGAGATAAGAATTTAGGGACATAGATCAAGACAATTTTCCTCCTTTGATTATCCCATGTCTCCTGAAAACAGTCAGCCTTGGAATATGCCAATTAGCCATATACTTATAATTAGTAACAAAATAACCTATGGGGAATGATGTTCTAAGAACAAGAAATTCAGTATAAATAACATTATCTAGTCTTAAATAAACCTGTAAATGGTCATTTAAATAACTCTATGTTCCTTGAAATACTTGGTTTCTGAAGTTAAAAACATGATATAAAATAGAAATTCTTTTTTCTCTTTCCTAAGATCTAACGAACATGGCAATAAAGAAATTTTAAAAGAGGAATTCTGTTTCTGTCTGTGTAATGTATTAAATGGGGGTTTCCAAGGTGGCTCAGTGGTAAAGAATCCACCTGCCAAGCAGGAGACAAGGGTTCAATTCCTGGGTCGGGAATATCCCCTGGAGAAAGAAATGGCAAGGCACTCTAGTAGCCTTGACAGGGAAATGCTATATAGCCAGAGGAGCCTGGTAGGCTACAGTCCATGGGGGTGCAGAGAGTCCGACATGACTTAGTGAGTGAAACAGCAACAGCATGTTAGATATATAAATGGTCCTCATAAGTAAATGCTGACAAAGGACATTTTAAATTACTGCATTTGCAGAGCAGGTACAAAGTAAAGAACTCACAGAATCAAGTGAAGACGTAAAAGGAAAATAAGCCAAAAAGAAAAAAAGAAAAAAAAGCTGACTTGTTACTTTTTATTAAGTTTCTGTGGAGATGTTAATCTTCTCATTTTATGGCTATCCGGGTTGTGGAGGAGAGAGAAAATGTCACAGACCTCCTCAAGAGAGGCAAATCCCCCCTTCATTCCACCCAAATAAAGCTGGGACCTCTAGGTCTGATTTGTAAGTACAATAATGAATGAAAAGTAAGTCCACCTTCTCAAACGGCATGATACAGACATCGCATTGTCTTGGCTTTGGTGCTGGGTACGGGGGAAAAGGATATCTGCCCTAAGAATGTGTAACTACAAACTACCTCTCATGCTACCAGAGTGGTACGAGAAACCTCAGTCAACTGATTTAATATGAATGGTTGGCTATGCTCCATGCAGAAGTAAACACAAATCTCTAATGGAATTCACCTGCAATCCAGACTTCAAAAATTCCCACAGATAACATTCAAATAAACCATGTGCTCACACTCTAACATCCCCAAACATACAAAAACACAAAGAACAATCACTGAGAGACATCAAAAGCAATAGACAGCAGAATCAGATCTGCATAGATCCCAGGTAATGGTATTACCAGGCAAAAATATAAAATTGCTGTATCTGATATGTTTAAAGAATAAAAGAAAAGCTTCTAAATGTGAAGGAAATAGATTCAGAAATAACTGAAGACATTGGTCAAAGAACCAAATAATCCTTCCAATATTAAAAATATCTTCCATCTAGGTATAGAAACCAAGTGGAGAACATAGCTCCTACTCTAACAACAGGAATAAGTCAGATATCCTATAAAAATCATGGTTAAGCCTCTCACAGAGCTGAGGCCACAGGTAAGCTATGAAACTAAAATCCAAAAGGATGGCAATGCTCTCCAGGAAGAAATGAAACTCACATCTTTGCAGAGCAGCAGAGATAGGAGGTAGCCACCACATAAACGGGCAAGAAAACATCTGAGATTTTAGTTAAATGTTAATTAGCATATTTGGGCTGGTGAGATGGTTGAGAATGGCTGAAAGCCCCAGACATAAGAAAAGTCACATTCACCCACAAAATCATTTCCCCTGATCTTCATGGAATGTTCATGAAAAACATTCCATGAAGGCAGGGGAGGAGAGTTGAAAGAGATTACCCCCATGGTCAAGACACACCTAAGTGTGAGGGTGAAGAAGAGAATGAGGGTAAATCTCCCTTGATCTGAAAGTTTTGTAAGAGACAAAGTCTGTTGCTGCTGGGAGAGGGCAAGAAAGCTTATTGTGCTCTCCTGAGCAGAGTCCTTAGCTCTCAATCTGATTTAAGGTCACTGCTCTTTTCAAGTTGTAAGAAACCCGCTTTGATCTCAAGTTATTTTGATCACTTTCACAAGATTCTCAAATATGGGGAAAAGCAAATTATATTCTCTAACAATCTCAAAGCCACTTTTTAGGTAAATGAATAGAATAATTATGAAACATGAAAGCAGTTCACTGATTCCTACAATTGAGTTGAGTTACTTGTTTGCCAAAATTTATTTGGCAAAACTGAGAATCTTTTTCTCTGGTAAATATCAGCACTCCATAGAGAAGTGTGGTAGAAAATGGGGCCATTTCACCTCCAGGTAAGAAGAGGCAGTTTTTAGTAATTCTACAATCATGGTCCTTCCTTGACCACCACCAAAAATTATTATCTCCTCCAACTTTCAGAGACTTTCTAGATATCTGGAACTAACTCAGCTGTCTATTAGATCAATAAATGAGAGAGACAGAAATTTAAAATGCAAAATGACTTATTAGATTTAAATATATTGAGAGGATTTTATTCTACATGTGAGTGATCTATTAGAGTAGATTATAACTACAACTATATATGGAAAGATAGAGAAGTGGGTGTCTGAAAAAGGAAGGGGGATAATTTAATTTCACAATTTAAGAAATTTGTCACAAATTAAAACCAAAAAGTAACCATGAAAAGTGAAGCTTTCATATGGATTTTCTGGTTCAATAAAAACTAATACTCATTATGTACCTTCACTGAGACCCACATTACTTAAGTTTATTGAACTACTACTATGTGCTAAGCACTGTTCTATCATTTAGGCTACTTCACAGCAGAACAAAGATCCCTGTCTTCAGGGAACTCAATATCAATGGAGAGAGAGAGACAAAAACAGTAAACCTCGTGCTGTGCTTAGTCGCTCAGTCGTTTCTGACTCTTTGCAACCCCATGGACTGTAGCCCACCAGCCTCCTCTGTCCATGGGATTCTCCAGGCAAAAATACTGGAGTGGGTTGTCACACCCTCCTCCAGGGGATCTTCCCAACCCAGGGGTCGAACCCCAGTCTCCTGCAGGCAGATACTTCACTGTCTGAACCACCAGGGAAACCCCTATTTATACTTACTCTCATGCAACTCCATTCCTTCCCACTTGGCTCACAGGCAGACTGCCTCCTTCTCCTCACCTGGCTGGGGCCCTTGGGCTCCAAGGGTGTCTCTTAGTGATCCCTCTGAGTCTCCTTGAATGTCGGGTTTCCTCTTAGTCTACCCTCTCCTTCAGCTGTTTTGTTCATGCCACTGTCTTAAGCTTCCATCTATAGTGATGGTTTTTTAATCTATATCTTTAGTTCTGACTTCTGAGACCCAAGCAGTAATTTCCGACCTAGTACTAGACATGTATATTCTGATAGTATCTCAAAGGCAATGGGTCAAAACTCAAATGTAACTCCACCCCCAAATATAGTCTTTTTCTGTTTCTTGTTCCAATAAGGTGAGACATCACTACTATTATAATTATACTTACAATTATACATATTATAATTTTTAAAAGAAGTAAGATAAAAGGTCCGGGTGACAATGAGAATAATGATTATATTTTAATATACATATAAAAATAATACAATTGTAATTATAACACATTGATTATAATTATATATTAATATATAATATTATAGTGTATAATTATTATACCTCCTTTTTAGTCTCCCATTTATAATCAGTCAGATCCTATGAATTCATTTTTTGTAGTATCTATCACCAGTGCCCACCCAACACCTTTTACCAAAACCTGCATTCACAGCTCTCACCAGTCATATTCATTTACTGAAGAATATCAGATCAAGAGCATCTAATATGCTGAGACTAGCCTAAATAACATTTGCCATTTCCATTCTTTTTTGATAAATGAGGTTTTGAGTTTTTTGTTGTTTTGTTTTTCCTTTGCTGGTACCTAGTAAGATAAGTCGGAGAAGGCAATGGCACCCCACTCCAGTACTCTTGCCTGGAAAATCCCATGGACGGAGGGCCTGGTGGGCTGCAGTCCATGGGGTCATGAAGAGTAGGACATGACTGAGCAACTTCACTTTCACTTTTCACTTTTATGCATTGGAGAAGGAAATGGCAACCCACTCCAGTGTTCTTGCCTGGAGAATCCCAGGGATGGGGGAGCCTGGTGGGCTGCCGTCTATGGGGTCGCACAGAGTTGGACACGACTGAAGCGACTTAGCAGCAGCAGTAAGATAAGTGCTTGATCCCATTGGCTCATTAGTATGAGTAAGGGAGATTAATTGACTTCTATGTAAATAAGTCTTACGACCACATCATAACAGAAAATTTCACAAGGGGAAGTACTTGAGCTGAGATAGGGGAAAAAGCAAAAATCTGAAAGGCAAATAAGAGAGTTGGGAGAAAATCTCATACAGAGAGAATAGTAGTGGAGAGCACAGAATTCTCAGGCAAAGCCTGGAGTTTATAGTGCTATAGGGGAGAGAGAGAGAAATGAAGCTAAAAAGAAAGCAAGAGTGAAATTCTGTATCGAACAAGGAGCCACTGAAGAGGTTTTAGTGAGGGGTAACCTAAGATACATTCATGTTAGGAAGATGCCGCTGCATGGGGGTGGAAAGACTTAGTTTAAGTCCTTTTTATCCCCCAGAACCTAGTACAGTGCTTTCAAAGAATGTGTAAGAGTCAGAAATGAATTGCATGAGATTAAAGTAAATGATGGACACGCTATAGAAAACAATGAATGACTGTGTTGTGTGCAAAGCACAATTCTGAGCTGTCTAATCTATAAGGGGACATATCAGGCTGTTGTGAAGTTGAGACCAGCCTTGTGAGCCCCTCTCTCCCCATTTGAAGGCTGGTGGTTGCCATGGTTACAGTTGCATGGGTAGGCTTATTTATAGTTATACACTATCTTTAGTGAATTCCACAACAGATGAGAGAAAAATTCAACTGTGAAGCCATCTAAGTGCATTGGAAGCACTTAGGAAGAGCAATAAATTAAATATACACCAGAGAATCTCAAAAACACTACAGAGAGCCCCATTTTAAATAACTGCTTTGTGAACAGTGTTCTGAGTAAGTTGAAAAAAATAACCCAGGCTTTTGTACACCCTCCTGTAGCTCTGCCTTTACAATCTACAAGCATATCAATGCTAGAATAGGCTTCACAGATTAATTATTTATTTTTACCACTTATCATATAAAAGGCACAGGCACTAAGTCTTACAATAATAACATAAGGTAGGTACTATTTTTACCTCCACTACGCACATGAGGAAACTAAGATACAATAAGGTTAAGAGCTCCCGATGCTATACAGTTGGTAAAGACCTAAGCAAGAGCCCAGGCAGTCTGCTTCCAGTGACCTTAATCACTGTGATATACTGACCTGCTTTGATATCTATAACAAAAAGTCCTGGTGACCAATAACTCCATTCTCCCAGAATTCACTGGGAGGCCAAGAAGCCATATTTATCTCAATCTACAGTGACTACAAATCTAAAAGGATTACTAGCTCATGGAGAACACTGAGAATTTATGCTATAAAGCTATATATGCCCAAACTTGAAATCTCAAACAAAACAAACGAGGGATATGCTACTCCCATTTCATAAGGAGTTGTAGCAGGATACTTTTCTAAGGAAAATGTCTTTGTTTCCTATCAAATTAAATACAATTCACAGAACATTGATTGTGTGCACAGGCCAATTTTTGGAACACATTCACTATATACTACAAAGTAACATGGTAGGCTTATTAAAGAAGGAATGGATATTGATTCTATTGTTTTCTTTCATGTATCTTGGCAAGCCAATGAGGCATAAAGGCAAGGACATAAAGATGAATAATTCACATCACTAGAGGCTACTTTAGAGATCAACCATGTAACAGATGATAAACTAAAAGAACCAAGAATCTAAATACTTGTCCAGCATCACACAGCAAAACTGGGGTTAAAACCAAGGTTTGGTGGGACTTCCCCTGGTGATCTAGTGGTTAAGACTTTGCCTTCCAATGCAGGGGGTGTGAGTTTGATCACGTTGGAGGGGTGTGCCTTCCAATGTGAGGTGTGGAGTGCATTCAAGGAGCTAAGATCCCACATGCTTCATGGCCAAAAAAATAAAACAGAAGCAATATTGTAATAAATTCAATAAAGACTTTTAAAAATGGCCCATGTTAAAAAAAAATTTATGAAGAAAAAAACCCCAAGGTTTGGTAACTGTATCTTTGACTCCTGTACTTTTCTGTAAAGCTTCCTGTCATCTCTGATACTTCTTCACATGACATGATCACCACGTGCATCTTTCCTCCTAAATTGGGGGAGATGCTAGAAAAAGATAAGATAGCAACTGCGACTAAGGAGCTGAAGTCACAGACCTAATAGCGAAGACTTATCTGGCCCAATCTGCAAGAATGCCGAGGTTGAAAAACCTTTATCTAGCCTATCTTTTTTATTTAAAAAAAAAGGCTATCAAATAAATATTATGAAACAAAGAGTATTTTCTCTACTGAAATAAAGTAGGAGCTCACATAAGGCTCTAGAGGCATATAAGGCTCACATGATGACATAAGAGGTCATCTGATATCACTCAGAAAAAAGGAAATTAGTTTCAAATACTAAAAACTAGGGGAGAGAACTTTGGAAGGTATGCCATTAATACAAACCTGGGTGAAAGGTGCATGTCCAACTGGCCATGATTATAGATTTATACAGGTCTTGATCTGCAGTACTTTGGCCACCTCATGCGAAGAGTTGACTCATTGGAAAAGACTCTGATGCTGGGAGGGATTGGGGGCAGGAGGAGAAGGGGACAACAGAGGATGAGATGGCTGGATGGCATCACTGACTCGATGGACGTGAGTCTGAATGAACTCCAAGAGATGGTAATGAACAGGGAGGCCTGGCATGCTGCGATTCATGGGGTCGCAAAGAATCAGATACAACTAAGCGACTGAACTGAACTGAACTGATCTGCATATCTAACTCATTTCACAGTCTGTATACTTACCAAGTAATCAACAGACCTTGGTTCAGTTTCATATGCAAGACTGTTTCACAGAGAAAAGGCTCCACTTGCTGAGCCGCAAAAACTATGGGATGGGTGTTCTGTTCGACTATCAGGTAAAAAGATTATAAAAATACTCCCATTTGGTCTCAAACCAAACATGAGAAATTCCAAAACCCTGGTCAGTGAGGTCCCAGGTCTATAGAATACTATAGTTCAGACACATAATTATAGACTCTACACCAGCCCTCCCCTGCTTCCTACTCCATTCACTGTCAACTTCTTATCTCCCCATTTCCATCTCCTATTTTAAATAGCTAAATTAAAATACTGAGGTCCTGGATTTAGATATATAGAAGATTTTTAATAATGATGTGAACTGAATTAACTCCCTAAAAGAACCTAAGGTTAAGCATGAACACAATACATAACTCTTCCTAGCGGCAACAAAATATTCATTAAAATAAAATATTAATTGTTAAATTGACTCTCTGCCTCAAAGATTCTTCTGATCAAAAATAACAAAAGGATTAAAGGCAAGCAAATTGGCAAAGTTCAAAACATTGTTTAGGAAATTTCAAAGGAAAGAAGAAGAAGGGAAGGTTTGTAATTCTAATATAAGACAAAAATGAAATTAAAAGCCCTGAAGGGGGAAAATACCTATCTTGTACTGAGAAGATTCGAGCTATGTTAAACCCTTATGTATTAAGTAACATAGCATGGGAAAAAAAATAGCTAATATTTATGGAATGTTTACTACTTTCGCTTTAACCTTTAATAATAACCCAATGAGTCAGGGTAAGTATTGTTAAAGAGTGAGATCATGAGTCAATACCTGAAATAAAAATCACAAAGCTGATTTAACAGCTTACCTAAACCAAGAAGATCTATGCTGGTCACGTACAAAATTTCCAAGCTGCTGACACAAGGGGAAATTTGTATATCCACAATAAAACTATGTGCCAAATAATGCTGCCTCAAAATAGTTTACAAGGAAAAATCAGTTGGAAATGTATTGAAAAACCTACAAAAAGACACTAGTGAAAGCTTTCTATAGATCAAGCAAACAAAAAATAAGCAAAGCTATAGAGGAGCTGAATATTTTAAGATTTTTTTATGTGAACCATTTTTAAAGTCTTTTGAATTTGTTACAACATTGCTTCTGTTGTTTATATTCTTGTTTTTCAGCCAGGAGGCCTATGGGATCTTAGACTCCAGACCAAGGATCAAACCCCTTGCATTAGAAGGTGAAGTCTTAACTACAGCACCATCAGGGAAGTCCCTGAATATTCTAATTATTAAGATTTATCTAAATAACCTGACACATTTTGTCTAGAGGCTGCATCTTTTTATTTAGCATTTGATTCATTTTTCTTCGAAGTAGAAGATATTAAGAAGAGGTGGCAAGAATACACAGAAGAACTGTACAAAAAGACCTTCATGACCCAGATAATCACGATGGTGTGATCACTCACCTAGAGCCAGACATCCTGGAATGTGAAGTTAAGTGGGCCTTAGAAAGCATCACTACCAACAAAGCTAGTGGAGGTGATGGAATTCCAGTAAAGCTATTTCAGATCCTAAAAGATGATGCTGTGAAAGTGCTGCACTCAATATGCCAGCAAATTTGGAAAACTCAGCAGTAGCCACAGGACTGGAAAAGGTCAGTTTTCATTACAATCCCAAAGAAAGGCAATGACAAAGAATGATTAAACTACCACACAGTCGCACTCAGCTCACACACTAGTAAGTTCAGTTCAGTTCAGTTGCTCGGTTGTGTCCAACTCTTTGCAACCCCATGAACTGCAGCATGCCAGGCCTCCCTGTCCATCACCAACTCCCGGAGTTCACTCAGATTCACATCCATCGAGTCAGTGATGCCATCCAGCCATCTCATCCTTGGTCGTCCCCTTCTCCTCCTGCCCCCAATCCCTCCCAGCATCAGAGTCTTTTCCAGTGAGTCAACTCTTCGCATGAGGTGGCCAGAATACTGGAGTTTCAGCTTCAGCATCATTCCTTCCAAAGAAATCCCAGGGCTGATCTCCTTCAAAATGGACTGGTTGGATCTCCTTGCAGTCCAAGGGACTAGTAAAGTACTGCTCAAAATTCTCCATGCCAGGCTTCAGCAATACATGAACCATGAACTTCCAGATGTTCAAGCTGGTTTTATTTTTTTATTTTTTTATTTTTAATTAATTTATTTATTTATTTTAAATTACAATACTGTATTTGTTTTGCCATACATTGACACGAATCAGCCATAGGTGAATTTAGAAAAGGCAGAGGGATCAGAGATCAAATGGCCAACATCTGCTGGATCATGGAAAAAGCAAGAGAATTCCAGAAAAACATTTATTTCTGCTTTATTGACTATGTGTAGATTACAACAAACTGTGGAAAATTCTGAAAGAGATGGGAATACCAGACCACCTGATCTGCCTCTTGAGAAATCTGTATGCAGGTCAGGAAGCAACAGTTAGAACTGGACACGGAATGACAGATTGGTTCCAAATAGGAAAAGGAGTGTGTCAAAGCTGTATATTGTCACCCTGCTTATTTAACTTATATGCAGAGTATATCATGAGAAACACTGGGCTGAATGAAGCACAAGCTGGAATCAAGATTGCCAGGAGAAATATCAATAACCTCAGATATGAAGATGACACCACCCTTATGGCAGAAAGTGAAGAACTAAAGAGCCTCTTGATAAAGTGAAAGAGGAGAGTGAAAAAGTTGGCTTAAATCTCAACATTCAGAAAACTAAGATCATGGCAATTGGTCCTATCACTTCATGGCAAATAGATGGGGAAACAGTGGAAATAGTGGCAGGCTTTATTTTGGGGCGCTCCAAAATCACTGCAGCTGGTGACTGCAACCATGAAATTAAAAGACACTTACTCCTTGGAAGGAAAGTTATGACCAACTGAGACAGCATATTAAAAAGGAGGGGCATTACTTTGCCAACAAAGGTCCATCTAGTCAAGTCTATGGTTTTTCCAGTAGTCATGTATGGATGTGTCAGACTATAAAGAGTTGTGACTATAGAGAAAGCTGAGCACCAAAGAATTGTTGTGTTTGAACTGTGGTGTTGCACAAGACTTTTGTGAGTCCCTTGGATTGCAAGGAGATCAAACCAGTTCATCCTAAAGGAAATCATTCCTGAATATTCATTGGAGGGGCTGATGCTAAAGCTGATCCTCCAGTACTTTGGCCACCTGATGTGAAGCACTGACTCACTGGAAAAGATCCTGATGCTGGGAAAGACTGTGGGCAGGAGGAGAAGGGGACAACAGAGGATGAAATGGTTGGATGGCATTATCAACTCAATGGACATGAGTTTGGGTAAACTCCAGGAGCTGGTGATGAACAGGGAGGCCTGGCATGTTGTGGTCCATGGGGTCACGAAGAGTTGGACATGACTGAGCAACTGAACTGAACTTCCTTTCCAACCATTCCCCAATTGAATGTTGAGATTCTGTCCTAACTCTGGATCTGGTGATCAGGAATGAGGGTGGAGGATATGTCTTCACAAGGATGTGTTGAGCTGCCAAGCCGAGGCCTATACTTTGTCTTTAAGCAAGAATAATTTTCACCATTAACAGAAAATGGGGTCGCTTATGCAGTCCCACAAGGTACAGTGGGATCAGAGGTTTCACATTTATAGAGTACAGTCATTTGTATGTCCTCATTCAAATCTCAGAGTCCCACAACTTTTGGGTTAGGTCCCTCACTCTGGCAGAGCTGACTTGTTAGAGCAGATAATTCAAATTTCTCTGGAGTCCTGCTACTCTTATAATTAAGTCTTAGATCTGATTCTCAGAATTCTCTGCTCTTTCAGATATAAGAAAAAAAGAGTCTCTTTATATATTGCCAAGGAGGCCCTCTAATATTCTTATTTTGCCTTAACTTTCAACCGTTTACTGTCTTCTCCAATGCATCAATATTCAGTTCAGTTCAGTTGCTCAGTCATGTCTGACTCTTTGCAACCCCATGGACTGCAGCACACCAGCCTTCCC
The DNA here is from genome assembly GCA_917880005.1 of Nanger dama. Lineage (NCBI taxonomy): Eukaryota > Metazoa > Chordata > Mammalia > Artiodactyla > Bovidae > Nanger > Nanger dama. Next base: position 16,990,296 of record CAKJTW010000025.1, on the reverse strand, counting down.
TGTCCATTACCAACTCCCAGAGCTTGCTCAAACTCATGCCCATGACACTGGTGACGCCATCCAACCATTTCATCCTCTGTCGTCCTCTCTCCTGCCTTCAATCTTTCCCAGCATCAGGGTCTTTTCAAATGAGTCAGTTCTTCGCATCAAGTGGCCAAAGTACTGGAGCTTCAGCTTTAGCATCAGTCCCTCCAATGAATATTCAGGACTGATTTCCTTTAGGATGGACTGGTTTGATCTCCTTGCAGTCCAAGGGATTCTCAAGAGTCTTCTCCAACACCACAGTTCAAAAGCATCAATTTTTTGGTGCTCAGCTTTCTTTATGGCCCAACTCTCACATCCATACATGACTACTGGAAAAACCATAGCTCTGATTAAACAAACCTGTGTCAGCAAAGTAATGTCTCTATGTTTTAATATGCTGTCTAGGTTTGTCATAGTTTTTCTTCCAAGAAGCAAGCATTTTCTAATTTCATGGCTGCAATCACTATCTGCAGTGATTTTGGAGCCCCCCAAAATAAAGTCTGCCACTGTTTCCACTGTTTCCCCGTCTGTTTCCCATGAAGTGATGGGACCAGATGCCATGATTTTAGTTTTCTGCATGTTGAGCTTTAAGCCAACTTTTTCAAGCTCCTCTTAAAGCGTCTGGGAGACCCGGGTTCAATTCCTGGGTTGGGAAGATCCCCTGGAGAAGGAAATGGCAATCCACTCCAGCACTCTTGCCTGCAAAATCCCATGGATGGAGGAGCCTGATAGGCTACAGTCCATGGGGTTGCAAAGAGTCAGACATGACTGAGCAACTTCACTTTCACTTTCATCAAAAGGCTCTTCAGTTCTTCACTTTCTGCCATAAGGGTAGTGTCATCTGCATATCTGAGGTTATTAACATTTCTCCCTGCATCTTGATTCCAGCTTGTGCTCTATCCAATCTGGCATTTTTCATGATATACTCTGCATATAAGTTAAATAAGCACAGTGACAATATACAGTCTTGATGTACTCCTTTCCCAATTTGTAACCAGTCTGTTGTTCAATAAATAAACTGAAAAAAAATGAACCATCAACATTACCCAGCAACAGACCTTCAATTTCATAATTCTTGTAATAACTTCTCCCACAATTCTCAGTGCCAGATAGATTGCAGCAGCTAATGCATTCCCTTCCCATATTATCTCATCCCATTTTACCACCAGTGAAAATTTTAATGATGTCAGGATACCGATCTGCCGGAGGTTATTGGTGCCTACCTATCTGGGTTATGAGGTCATCCATCTCCAAAATCGCATTATAGAGTCAGCTCCCTAAAACCATTTCTTGTACTACTGTAGGTCTGGTTACCAGAAAATACACTCTGGAGTGAAGATTTGCATGTAGGAGGTTTACTGGAGAGAAATTTCCTGAATGGCACCTGTGAGGACGGGGTAGCAGGGAAAGTTGTATGGTGCTGCAAAATGCAGGTGAGGCCAATGCCTTCACTAAACCTTCAGGGAAGTCTGGAGAGAGGATGACCCATCAGAGTTGTCGGAAAATGAGGCAAGGGGCAGGCTTTGTAACTCCACATGACCCTTCATTGGATGTAGGTTATCCCCATGCAGACACAATCTTGGGAAAGACAGCTGTCTTTGAGGCAGCTCCAGGAGAGGGACAGCTGGGTGCCATCAACACACTACACTCCCGACAGCTGGGAGAACTCATGCCAGGGTGAACTGGGAAGCTGGCCCTCCACAAACAGGAAACAAGCCCCTTCCATGTAATAATGCATTTTGCATATATAGTTCACCCTATAAACAGAGACGAGAATGTAGTATCTCTAATAGTATGAGTTTCCTTTCACCAGATTTTCTAAAATGTTCTAACTCTCTGAACTTTGGAATAGCTAAGTATTTGATTTAAATTGGTATAGACCTGCTTTAGATTACTTAACACTTCCAGTCAAATAATTTACCTTATATATCTGTTTTCCAGAATTTATAAAATTCTGTCATATAGACACATATATACAACTTCTTTGAGGGTTTTTTTTTCTTCCTCATAAAATTAGTCCTGCTTGACTTTTGGTAAGTAACCACTCATGACTAAGAAATAAAAAGTCATGTAAAATAGATAGCCAACAGGAATTTACTATATGGCTCAGGAAACTCAAACAGGGGTCTGTATCAACCTAGAGGGGTGGGATGGGGAGGGAGATGGGAGGGAGATTCAAAAGGGAGGGGATATATATATACCTATGGCTGATTCATGTTGAGGTTTGACAGAAGACACCACAATTCTGTAAATAAATTTCAATAAAAATAAATTTTTAAAAAAATTAAAAATTATTAATATATTTTAAGTACCAACAATGGCCCCAGTACTTCCACCAAAAAAAAGAAAGGTAATAATTTTAATGTAGCTGATTACATAGCCAAGGGTTCTGATTTTTCTAGTTACCTTATAATGAAAAGAGATGAGACAGGGAACCTGTGTTGTTCAAAACAATTAATTAATTAATGTTTTAAATTAGTAGGACTTAAAAACTACCACTTTTTCTATCCCTGATTCTAAGGCAATTCTCACTCACTTTCAGTTACTTCTTTGAGTGATACTTATCTTTAAGGCAGCTCAGGTATACAAAACTGCTTCCTGGTAGACTAAAGACCCATGACCTGATGACACCTGAGAAGAAGACAAGTTCAGCAAAGGTATGGGTCTTTCCTTCATCTTGTCTTTTTTTTTTTTCAATACAAAGATGAAAGAAGTGATAGGCTCACTATGTGTTCAATGACATAATGATGCTGAATGACATTTTTTAAAAATTTAGACTTTCTTAGCTCCTATATTCCATTTGTCTTCTTGGGCCAACTTTTAATATGAATAAAATCAAATAGCTACCACATTCCCAAGGTCAGAGGCAGTGGCCGAGAGGAGCAACACCACGTCCAAGGAGCAGTGGCTGCACGGGCGCAGGAGGACCAAGAGGAGCTACTCCACGTTCAAGGTCAGGAGGGGTGGCCGTGAGGAGATACCCCTCGTCCAAGGTAAGTAGCAGCGGCTGCACTTTGCTAGAGCAGCTGCAAAGAGATACCCCACAACCAAGGTAAGAGAAACCCAAGTAAGACAGTAGGTGTTGCAAGAGAGCGTCAGAGGGCAGACACACTGAAACCATACTCACAGAAAACTAGCCAATGTGATCACAAGGACCACAGCCTTGTCTAACTCAATAAAACTAAGCCATGCCCTGTGGGGCCACCCAAGATAGGAGGGTCATGGTGGAGAGGTCTGACACAATGTGGTCCACTGGAGAAGGGAATGGCAAACCACTTCAGTATTCTTGCATTGAGAACCCCATGAACAGTATGAAAAGGCAAAATGATAAGATACTGAAAGAGGAACTCCCCAGGTCAGGAAGTGCCCAATATGTTACTGGAGATCAGTGGAGAAAAGACTCCAGAAAGCATGAAGGGTCAGGGCCAAAGCAAAAACAATACACAGTTGTGGATGTGACTGGTGATAGAAGCAAGGTTCAATGCTGTAAAGAGAAGTATTGCATAGGAACCTGGAATGTCAAGTCCATGAATCAAGGCAAATTGCAATCGGTCAAACAAGAGATGGCAAGAGTGAATGTCAATATTCTAGGAATCAGTGAACTAAAATGGACTGGAATGGGTGAATTTAACTAAGATAACCATTATATCTACTTCTGTGGGCAGGAATCCTTTAGAAGAAATGGAGTAGCCATTATGGTCAACAAAAGAGTCCAAAATGCAGTACTTGGATGCAACCTCAAAAACGACAGAATGATCTCTATTCATTTCCAAGGCAAACCATACAGTATTACAGTAATACAAGCCGATGCCCCAACTAGTAACGCTGAAGAAGCTGAAGTTGAATGGTTCCATGAAGACCTACAAGACCTTTTAGAACTAACACCCAGAAAATATGTCCTTTTCATGACAGGGGACCGGAATGCAAAAGTAGCAAGTCAAGAAACACTTGGAGTAAGAGGCAAATTTGGCCTTTGAGTATGGAATAAAGCAGGGCAAAGAGAACACACAGTTTTGCCAAGAGAACGCCTGGTAATAGCAAACACACTCTTCCAACAACACAAGAGAAGACTCTACACAGGGACATCACCAGACGGTCAACACCGAAATCAGACTGATTAAATTATTTGCAGCCAAAATGGAGAAGCTCTACACAGTCGGCAAAAACAAGACGAGAAGCTGACTGTGGCTCAGATCATGAACTCCTTATTACCAAATTCAGACTTAAATTGAAGAAATTAGCGGAAACCACTAGACCATTCAGGTATGACCTAAATCAAATCCCTTATGATTATATAGTGGAAGTGAGAAATAGATTTAAAGGACTAGATCTGATAGACAGACCTCTGTCCTGATGAACTATGGATGGACGTTCATGACAGTGTACAGGAGATAGGGATCAAGACCATCCCCAAGAAAAAGAAATGCAATTAAAAAAAAAACAAAATGGCTGTCTGAAGAGGTCTTACAAATAGCTGTGAAAGAAGAGGAGTGAAAGGCAAAGGAGAAAAGGAAAGATATAAGCATCTGAATGCAGAGTTCCAAAGAATAGCAAAAAGAAATAGGAAAGCCTTCCCCAGCAATCAATGCAAAGAAATAGAGGAAAACAACAGAATGAGAAAGACTAGAGATCTCTTCAAGAAAATTAGAGACACCAAGGGAACATTTCATGCAAAGATGGGCTCAATAAAGGACAGAAATTGTATAGACCTAACAGAAGCAGACGATATTAAGAAGAGGTGGCAAGAATACACAGAAGAACTGTACAAAAAAGATCTTCACGACCAAGATAATCATGATGGTATGACCACTCACCTAAAGCTAAACATCCTGGAATGTGAAGTCAAGTGGGATTTAGAAAGCATCACTACGAACAAAGCTAGTGGAGGTGATGGCATTCCAGTTGAGCTATTTCAAATCCTGAAAGATGATACTATACTATGCACTCAATATGCCAGAAAATTTGGAAAACTCAGCAGTGGTGACAGGACTGGAAAGGGTCCATTTTCATTCCAATCCCAAAGAAAGGCAATGCCAAAGAATGCTCAAATTACCACACAATTGCACTCATTTCACACACTAGTAAAGTACTGCTCAGAATTCTCCAAGCCAGGCTTCAGCAATACATGAACTGTGAACTTCCAGATGTTCGAGCTGGTTTTAGAAAAGGCAGAGGAACCAGAGATCAAATTGCCAACATCTGCTGGATCATGGAAAAAGCAAGAGAGTTCCAGAAAAAACATCTATTTCTGCTTTATTGACTATGCCAAAGCCTTTGACTGTGTGGATCACAACAAACTATGGAAGATGGGAATACCAGACCACCTGACCTGCCTCTTGAGAAACCTATATGCAAGTCAGGAAGCAACAGTTAGAACTGGACATGGAACAACAGACTGGTTCCAAATAGAAAAAGGAGTACATCAAGGCTGTATATTGTCACCTTGCTTATTTAACTTTTATGCAGAGTATATCATGAGAAACACTGGACTGGAAGAAACACAAGCTGGAATCAAAATTGCCAGGAGAAATATCAATAACCTCAGATATGCAGATGACATCACCCTTATGGCAGACAGTGAAGAGGAACTAAAAAGCCTCTTGATGAAAGTCAAAGAGGAGAGTGAAAAAGTTGGCCTAAAGCTCAAGATTCAGAAAACAAAGATCATGGCATCCAGTCCCATCGCTTCATGGGAAATAGATGGGGAAACAATGGAAACAGTTTAAGACTTTATTTTGAGGGGCTCCAAAATCACTGCAGATGGTGACTGCAGCCATGAAGTTAAAAGACGCTTACTCCTTGGAAGAAAAGTTATGACCAACCTAGATAGCATATTCAAAAGCAGAAACATTACTTTGCTGACTAAGGTCCACCTAGTCAAGGCTATGGTTTTTCCAGTAGTCATGTATGGATGTGAGAGTTGCACTGTGAAGAAGGCTGAGCTCTGAAGAATTTATGCTTTTGAACTGTGGTGTTGGAGAAGACTCTTGAGAGTCCCTTGGACTGCAAGGAGATCCAACCAGTCCATTCTGAAGGAGATCAGCCCTGCGATTTCTTTGGAGGGAATGATACTGAAGCTGAAACTCCAGTACTTTGGCCACCTCATGGGAAGAGTTGACTCACTGGAAAAGACTCTGATGCTGGGAGGGATTGAGGGCAGGAGGAGAAGGGGACAACAGAGGATGAGATGGCTGGATGATATCACTGACTCAATGGATGTGAGTCTGAGTGAACTCTGGGAGTTGGTGATGGACAGGGAGGCCTGGCGTTCTGTGATTCATGGGGTCACAAAGAGTCAGACACAACTGAGCGACTGAACTGAACTGATTGCAACTGGATACCTTAGCTGCTGGTTAAATTATCCCACTGTCAAAGAACAGATTCACACTTGCTTAAGAGGTGAGGGCAGAAAGGGCCTGACCACATGTGGATGCAACACAATTTTAAAACAGCTGGAATGGAATTCCCTGGCAGTCCAATGGTTATGACTCTGCACTTTCACTGCCAAGTGCCAAGGTTCAATTGCTGGTTGGGGAAATAATACCCAGGAAGACACACAGCACCATCAAATAAATAAATATACATAAATAAAATTTTAAAAAATTAAAAATAACCAGCTTGGATGAAGTCTTACTTCCAACACTAACCTGGCTGGCTCTCTGAGTCAAGTTCATCCTGGCTCTAATGGCCTTTGGCACTTCTCCAATGGGACCCCCATCACGTTTGTCTTCTAATTCCTGACACTGGCTTTCAGCACAGCTTGCTAATTGAACTGTCCTCTCAGATGGTGGTCTTCTCTGGTGGCCCAGAGGTTAAAGCGTCTGCCTGGAATGGGAAAGAATATACCTGCAATGCAGGAGACTTGGGTTCCATCCCTGGGACAGGAAGATCCCCTGGAGAAGGGCATGACAACCCACTCCAGTATTCTTGCCTGGGGAATTCCATGGACAGAGGGGCCTGATGGGCTACAGTCCATGGGGTCGCAGAATCAGACACAGCTGAGCGACTAACACTTTCACTCAGATTCTGCCCATGCCATCAGAGAGTCTCCACAGAATTAATACCTGTAAAACCTGGTTTGTGATACAAACTTTTTCTCCCTCCACTGTCCCCTCATTTCTTGTCAGTTCTTTATTATTTTAACCTAAATTTTCGAGTTTTTAAGTATCCCAAGATCTTGCCCCTTGACTGCTTTGCCTTCAGCATAGCCTTACAATAGTCTAAGATAAAATACTTAAAACCCTAAAGATGTTAATAAATTTCAAAGGCTGCTGTCTTCCACTGCAGTTTTAGTAGCATGCTGCAAAGCATTGAAAAGAATGAAGAGAACGAAATCAAAGAGGCAATTGTACAGTTAGACCCAAGGCCAGAAAGGAGCAGAAGCAGGAAACATGGAAGCATTCCAGAGCACTCTCCATGTAAGGAACTGGGCAGCCCTGGCTGACAGTTTGAGATTTTGTATATACAAATGTGATGACAGGCTAGGATCAAGGTGGAAAGAATAACTGTGGACTGCCTCTGAAGGTGCCTAAATAAAATAGTTAGGTGGTGCTCTATAGAATGCCGCCTGAGAGGAAAAATGTAATCCACCTTCTGGAAGATTTGCCTATTTTATCAGCTCACTTACCATTTGGGATACCAAATTTTACACAGCAGCAACTTTATCTCACTGAAGATCAGAGGATAATTTGAGAAGCAAATTTGCTCCTCAAATTATCCTATGATCAACAATCAAAAGCAATAAATATAAAGGAGTGTGGAAGGTCACAGTAGTATGATCTTTTAACAGGGAACTTTTAAAAGACAATTCTATAGCTGTGCACTCACTATTTTCTCAATAAAAATAGTATATTTAAGGGAAGTGAACACTATTTCATTCCAATTCAATAACCTAAATCACAGCAAAATATGAATTTTGTTTTCCAATGAGCCATAGTTCTGGATGCTGTTGATTTCTGAAATAAGATCCTACATTGAAAATCTCTCAAGGTTTTATGATTGCCATTTCAAAGATGCATGATACAGAATAAAGATGCAATAGCTCCTAAAATCACATCAAAATTCACATTCCAAGTGTAATTAGCATGAAATTTTATGGATTTGGTTTGAAGAATGCTGCAAAATAATTCCTTATTCAAGGAAAATTAGACATTTAGATCACCATCAGTTATCTTTGTTCATATCTTATTATTAAAGTCAATCCTAGTTGTATTCACCAAGAATTCCCTTCTGATTTGGAAAAGCAGTGTTTCTTCTCATGAACTCAATAACTGCAAAACTATGGCAGGCAAATAAAATACACTTATTATCTAGCCATCATTGGTCTAGTTTTCTTTCACACTGGCAAATATCTCAAGTATTTTTTAAAAAATCAAATTCTTTTCAGAGCATGATATATAGAGAAAACTATTCGATTTTGATTATATATTCATTCAGAAGCCAACAAATATTTATTTAAGAATACTGACCATCAGGAGAAGGCAATAGCAATCCACTCCAGTACTCTTGCCTGGAAAATCCCATGGACGAAAGAGCCTGGTGGTCTGCAGTCCATGGGGTCTCTCAGAATCGGATACAACTGAGCGACTTCACACTTTCCTGCTTTGGAGAAGGAAACGGCAACCCACTCCAATGTTCTTGCCTGGAGAATCCCAGGTATGGAGGAGCCTGGTGGGCTGCTGTCTATGGGGTCGCACAGAGTGGGACACGGCTGAAGTGACTTAGCAGCAGTAGCAGCAGCAGGCCTTATGTTAATATTATAAAGTTAACTAATTTATTATTATTTAGGTTTAGTTCAGTCACTCAGTCGTGTGCGACTCTTTGCAACTCCACGGATTGCAGCATGCCAGGCTTCCCTGTCCATCACCAACTCCCACAGCTTGCTCAAACTCACATCCATCAAGTTGATGACGCCATCCAACCATCTCATCCTCTATCATCCCCCTCTCCTCCTGCCTTCAATCTTTCCCAGCATCAGGGTTTTTCCAATGAGTCAGTTCTTTGCATCAGGCAGCCAACGTATTGGAGTTTCAGCTTTAGCATCAGTCCCTCCAATGAATATTCAGGACTGATTTCCTTTAGGATTGACTGGTTTGATCTCCTTGCAGTCCAAGGGACTCTCAAGAGTTTTCTCCAACACCGTTCAAAAGCATCAATTTTTCAGCACTCAGCTTTCTTTATGGTCCAACTCTCACATCCATACATAACTACTGGAAAAACCATCTTTGACTATACAGACCTTTGTTGGCAAAGTAATGTCTCTGCTTTTATTATTAAATTATATTAAATTAATGTTAAATTTATATTATATTAAATTTATTATAATTTAAGTTACTGCTATACAAAATGAATGCTAATTTTCTTTAGTACTGGCTGTCATGTATGAATTCACAAAGATATTTGAATTTTTTCTCAGAAACTTATAAATGGTACTTGAATTTCATAATGTCATAGATGAACTCTGGCTAGAGTTTGGTCTTAAACAACAGAACACAACACAACACAGACACACAAGTCATGATCATCTGTTTATTCAGCTGCTACAAGAAACCCATTTTTCAATTTAGGAAACATCTCTCCTCCATTCTCAGACTACGTGGTATGAGGATGGTGGTCTCTACTTTCTCTTTTCAGAGGTGAGCACAGGATGGAGCCTGGTCAATTTCAATGTCCATCCTTCCGTTTTAGATCAAATATGATTCAGGATGATCAGATGACCCACATCAGATGGCCTCTGAACTACTAGATTATAGAGGCAAAGAATCATCTAGAGGCTAAGAATCAGGAGATGGTGAAGGACAGGGACTCCTAGCGCACTGCAGTCCATGGGGCCGAAGAGCTGGACACAACTGAGCGAATGAACAGGAACCAGGTAAGACAATGTGGTTAAGGACAGCTTTGTGGCCGTACGAAGAGAGGCTTCCTTAGAATGAATTCAGAAGAGGAATATAGATTTAGAAAAGGAAATGAGAAAGCTTCTTAATATCAATGTAACCTCATAATTCAACCATGCCTAAAAATAGCTTGACCTCTTGAAAATACCAGCTACAGGAATCAGTAGATTGCAATGTGGCTTCTTTGCTAAAACCAGCCCGAACTGCTTCTGACTTTTGCCACTGAGAGAGTACAGCCAACATACATATATACCCACAGACTTATGATCCTCTGCAAAATTTCCTTTTCTTACAGCATTATGAATCTATTTCTCTCTCTCTCTCTTTCTCTGTCATACACACAGTTCTTAAGAAACCCAGTATTTGTCTTATAGATAACAAAAAAACTCTGACAATATGGCTTTTACCTTCATGGCCAGTAGAATTTTACTGAAACTCAGCAAGTTTTTATCTGATTGATGTGCAGCAACATGTTCTGACTGCTTGCAGAAACTTTTTCAGCCATTGCCACAAACGTGACAATACTTCAAATTGTGCATCAGCCCTCCATCTCTATAGCATCATTTCTGCCCCAACTCTGAAAACTTAGCTCACATTTGTCACAGAGTTGGAGTTACATAAATTACCAAAAAATGTTGGGCTGAAAATGATGTAACACCTAGAGGTCCTCACCCATAACTCCAGAGGCATCTGCTTTTAGCTGGAGCTTTATTCCTTATCAATGCCAAGTTGAGACTGGTTTAATTATGCGATTTCCAGGTCTTTGGCTAACAGCATATTGTCAGTCTGCTCCACTGTAGCAGAAATCCATAATTGTCTTCTAGCTGCAAACAAATGTAACGCTGACTCTAAAGAAGCACGTGTCTTCTGTTCCTCTGATCAATAGCTTCAGTCTGTCCCATCAAGATGACATCAGTACACAGCAACTCAAGGTTTGGCTACATTTAATATAATATATATTGTGGGATTATTTGACACAACACTAGTTGTTAAATTTTCTTTCAAGATGGTAGAATTGGGACTACCAGGTTACTAAGTGGGCTTATATTGTATTGGATTCTAAAGCTAGAGCAGAAGAAAAGCTGGAGTATGAAACTGACCCCTAACATACAAACATAACAGATTTCCTGAGTTCAAATATCAGACTTTTGAGCAAGTTGCCTAACTCCCCCAATCCTCAGTTTCCTTATCTGTAAAATAGGAAAATGCAGTAGTATATAATCAGAGGTTTCTGATAAATTATATAATTCATTGAGAGTTCAAGAAACACTAGCTATTAATCTCAATTACTAATAATATTGACTGTCAATAGACATTGTTGTCTAGTCTCCAAGTCGTGTCCAACCCCGTGCAACCCTACGGACTGTAGCCCACCAGGCTCCTCCGTCCATGGGATTCTCCAGGCAAGAATATTGGAGTGGGCTGCCATGCCCTGCTCCAGGGGATCTTCCTGACCCAGGGACTGAACCCACATCTCTTAGTCTCCTGCATCGGCAGGTAGGTTCTTTACCACAAGTGCCACCTGGGAAGACCACAATAAGTGTATCTGTATGTATTTAGCATTCAGCATGAATCAGAACTGGTCAGACAAAAAAAATCCTACTCTCTAAATTCTTATTATCATGGAAAAGACATCAGCAAGGATAACTTTAACACATAAAGTAGCCTTTCCTACTATTTAACAAATTCCTTTTACAATAGTATAGCTCAGCACTGTCAGACAGCCTTTTCTGTGAACAGTGATGCAAATGTCATACAACTGCACCATCCAAAATGACAGCCACCAGTTACATACACTACTGAGCAGGTGGGATGTTGCTAAATGGGAAGCTAAACTTTTATTTTATTTCACCTTAACTAATTTAAATTGCAATAACTGCATGCAGCTGGTTGCTACCACATTCAACAGTATAGAGGCAGAACGTCTTCAATCCCTTACACAATGAGTTTGCCATTTTTTTGCATTGTATGTTATAATGATATTATTTTCGGTTGAAAATATATTGCATTATAAATCCCATTTAAATGCAATCTTCAACAAATTGTACATTTACATATAATATATACCCACCATGTAGAGAAACAAGTTTTGACATTTTACATGCTAATTAATATAGACTGAAAGTGAAAGTCACTCAGTCATGTCCAGCTTTTGTGACCCCATGGACTGTAGCCCACCAGGCTCCTCTGTCCATGGGATTCTCCAGGTAAGAATAGTGAAGTGGGCTGCCATGCCCTCCTCCAGGGGATTTTTCTAATCCAGGGATTGAACCCGCATCTCTTAAGTCTCCTGCACTGGCAGGCAGGTTCTTTACCACTAGCGCTACCTAGCAACCCCATAATGTAGCTTAATTATGTAAAAAAAAAAAAAAGTGTAATTTTTAAAATATGCTATTTTGATACTTAGAAGCCAAGAATATAATTAAATTTAAATTTAACTAGGAATTAAAGCATAAAATAGATTCAAAACTATTTTATTATGGATACCTGATATTCTTATATTAATGTGCAAAAAAAAAGTATTTCAACATTTTGCTTCATTTGTCTGCTTATGCAAACTCTTATAGTAACACCTGTGGTTAAAAATAGCCTTTATTCCCACACATAAAGTTTTCTAACATTGTCCATTTAAATAATGATTTTTAAATTATTCTTATATCTCCTAATGTGCTACATGAGAATTTTGATCAAGTGGATGCAGCTTACAGATTTGGTCAAGTTCATATTGAAGAAAATTTAAGAATTATTAATATTTTATATTCTTCATTAACTTGATATATAGCAGTTTCTGTGTTCTTTATGTCATAGTCTTAAATAATTGTCTAGCCTTAATAATAACTTTATTCTTATAACCATGAATAAAAATAATTTACAGCTGATTGATGGCCAGGTCCATCATGGCTGGTGGTTGATATCCAATTCACCATGTCTGGCTAAGTGACTGAGTCACAAACACATTCATTTGATCTCCATGATATGCACTAACTACATACTCAAGAACTATATGTCCACTTTTAAAGGGATATTTTAAAAATATCCCTTATCTGTTGATCTTTAATATAAATTTAAGCAGGCACAATTATTCCTTTTGATACCATGAACTCCTTGGGACACTTTCTCTAGACCTCAGAATTTCTCAAACCACTTGCTGTGTAAGGCTGTCAAATAATACTGGAAAACTGCTTAACCTTCATTGGAATAGTCAGACACCCTAAAGAGGTCCCCTGCTCTCTGGACTCATAGAAAACAACTGCAGCTCTGAACACAACTGGGCATCTGATATGCAGACTTAAATGAGAGGATCAGTGAGGAGAGAAGATGTGAGAAAAGCTAGGTAAAGTCAAGATTAGAACATGGAGGGCCCCAAAATACATCAACATGAAAGAGAAAGCCTGGAACCTTGCACCAGACATAACAGCAGGTCCTAGAGATTACATGGGGCAATGGAAGAAGAAAGAGCAGAAGAGTGGACTTACCAACTCATGACCTCATTCCCATTAGTTTCTCCAGCCTTCTCCCAATCCCAAAGAGCCCAAAACTCCTAGAAAGGAAAACAGCGTGGTAGAAAAAAAAAGTTATATACTGGGGAATCTAAACAACTCTGGTTGGTATTTTTAGTTTGAAATCATTTTGTATTTATATCATGAAAATTGTAAAAGGCTACAAATCAGGACTTTAGATGACCTTAAGCCAAAAATTCAGATAAATTTCTGATCAAATTATCCTAACTTTGTTGTGTCATCTATTTCCTTTGGGAAATCTAAAGGAGACACAGTCCCATGAATATACAAGAATCTACATTTCCATTCATTTCTTTAGCCTCTCACAGAACTCAAGAGGTGCTGTTGTCGCTTTGAAATGTAGTACTACATCTCCACCTATAGCATCCTTTCTTTGTTTCCATTCTTAGGGGGACTGCATTGGACTTTCATCATTAAATATTTTTACTGTATTTATACTAATACCAAACTCTTTTGGAAAATTGGAAAAGGCTATAAACCAGGACTTAACATGATCTTAAGCCATAAATTCAGATAAATTTCAGATCAAATTATCCTAACTTAGTTGTTAAAAAAATTTTTTTTAATTTAAGAACTTTAGGAAACAGTGAACTAAAATGAACTGAATGGGTGAATTTAACTCAGATGACCATTATATATAATGCTGTGGGAAAGGATCCCTTAGAAGAAAAGGAGTAGCCATCGTAGTCAACAAGAGAGTCTGAAATGTAGTATTTGGATGCAATCTAAAAATGACAGAATGATCTCTGTTAATTTTCCAAGGCAAACCATTCAATACCAGAGTAATCCAAATCTATGCCCCGACCAATAATGCTGAAGTTGAGGTTGAACATTTGTATAAAGACCTACAAGACCTTCTAGAACTAACACCCAAAAAGATGTCCTTTTCATTACAGGGACTGGAATGCAAAAGTAGGAAGTCAAGATAAATACCTGGAGTAACAGGTAAATTTGTCCTTGAAGTACAGAATGAAGCAGGGCAAAGACTAATAGAGTTTTGCCAGGAGAATGCATTGGTCACAGCAAACACCCTCTTTCAACAACACAAGAGAAGACTCTACACATGGACATCACCAGACAGTCAATACCAAAATCAAATTGATTATATTCTTTGCAGCCAAAAATGGAGAAGCTCTATCAGTTCAGTTCAGTTCAGTTCAGTTACTCAGTCGTTTCTGACTCTTTGCCACCCCATGAATCACAGCACACCAGGCCTCCTTGTCCATCACCAACTCCCGGAGTTCACTCAGACTCACGTCCATCGAGACAGTGATGCCATCCAGCCATCTCATCCTCTATCATCCCCTTTTCCTTCTGCTCCTAATCCCTCCCAGCATCAGAGTCTTTTCCAATGAGTCAACTCTTCCCATGAGGTGGCCAAAATACTGGCATTTCAGCTTTAGCATCATTCCTTCCAAAGAACACCCAGGGAGAAGCTCTATACAGTTAGCAAAAACAAGACCAGGAGCTGACTGTAGCTCAGATCATAAACTCCTTAAAGCCAGAGTCAGACTGAAATTGAAGAGAGTAGGCAAAACCACTAGATCATTCAAAGTGAAGTGAAGTAAAGTCGCTCAGTCGTGTCCGACCCTCAGCGACCTCATGGATTGCAGCCTTCCAGGCTCCTCCGTCCATGGGATTTTCCAGGCAAGAGTGCTGGAGTGGATTGCCATTTCCTACTCCAGGGGATCTTCCCAACCCAGGAATCAAACCCAGGTCTCCCGCACTGCAGGCAGACACTTTCCCGTCTGAGCCACCAGGGAAGCCCTAGATCATTCAGGTAAGACCTAAATCAAACCCCTCATAATTATACAGTGGAAGTGACAAATAGATTCAAGGGGTTAGATCTGAGACACAGAGTGCCTGAAGAATTATGGACAGAGGTTCATGTCACTGTACAGAAAGCAGTGATCAAAACCATCCACAAGAAAAAGAAATGCAAAAAAGCAAAATGTCTGAGGAGGCTTTAAAAATAGCTGTGAAAAGAAGAGAAGCAAAAGGCAAAGGAGAAAAGGAAAGATACACCCATTTGAATGCAGAGTTCCAAAGAATAGCAAGAAGAGATAAGAAAGCCTTCCTCAGTGATAAATGCAAAAAAAAAAAAAAAAAGAAGAAGAAGAAGAACATAATAGACTGGGAAAGACTAGAGATCTCTTTAAGGAAATTTAAAGATATCAAGGGAACATTTCATGAAAAGATGGGCTCAATAAAGGAAAGAAACGGTATGGACGTAACAGAAGCAGAAGACATTAAGAAGAGCTGACAAGAATACACAGAAGAACTACACAAAAAGATCTTCATGACCCAGATAACCATGATGGTGTGATCACTCACCTAGAGCCAGACATCCAGGAATGTGAAGTCAAGTGGGCCTTAGAAAGCATCACTATAAGCAAAGCTAGTAGAAGTGATGGAATTCCAGTTTAGCTACTTCAAATCCTAAAAGATAATGTTGTGAAAGTGCTTCACTCAATATGCCAGCAAATTTGGCCACAGGACTGGAAAAGGTCCATTTTCATTCCAATTCCAAAGAAAGGCAATGCCAAAGAATGCTCAAACTACCACACAATTGCCCTCATCTCACACGCTAGTAAAGTACTGCTCAAAATTCTCAAGCCATGGTTAAACAATACATGAACCATGAAATTCCAGATGTTCAAGCTGGATTTAGAAAAGGCAGAGGAACCAGAGATCAAATTGCCAACATCCACTGGATCACTGAAAAAGCAAAAGAGTTCCAGAAAAATGTCTACTTTTGCTTTATTGCCTATGCCAAAGCCTTTGACTGTGTGGATCACAACAAACTGTGGAAAATTCTGAAAGAGATGGGCATACCAGACCACCTGACCTGCCTCCTAAGAAATCTGTATGCTGATCAAGAAGCAACAGTTAGAACTGGACATGGAACAACAGACTGGTTCCAAATCAGGAAAGGAGTACATCAAAGCTATATATTGTCACTCTGCTTATTTAATTTATATGCAGAGTATATCATGAGAAACACTGGGCTGGAGGAAGCACAAGCTGGAATCAAGATTGCTGGGAGAAATATCAATAACCTCAGATGTGCAGATGACACCACACTTACGGCAGAAAGTGAAGAAGAGCTAAATAGCCTCTTGATGTAAGTGAGAGAGGAGAGTGAAAAGTTGGCTTAAAACTCAACATTCAGAAAACTAAGATCATGGCATCTAGTCCCATCACTTCATGGCAAATAGATGGGGAAACAATGGAAACAGTGGCAGACTTTATTTTGGGGGCTCCAAAATCACTGCAGATGGTGACTGCAGCCATGAAATTAAAAGACGCTTGCTCCTTGGAAGAAAAGTTATGACTAACCTAGGCAACATATTAAAAAGCTGAGACATTACTTTGCTAACAAACGGTCCATCTAGTCAAAGCTCTGGTTTTTCCAGTAGTTATGTATGGATATGAGAGTTGGGACTATAAAGAAGGTTCAGTGCCAAAGGATTGATGCTTTTGAATTGTGGTGTTGGAGAAGACTCTTGAGAGTCTCTTGGACAGCAAGGAGATCAACCAGTCCATCCTAATGGAAATCATCGTGAATATTCATTAGGACTGATGCTGAAGCTAAAATTCCAATACTTTGGCCACCTGATGCAGAAAACTGACCCTGATGCTGGGAATGATTGAAGGTGGGAGGAAAAGGGTATGACAGAGGATGAGATGGTTAGATGGCATCACTGACTCAATGGACATGAGTTTGAGTAAGCTCTGGGAGTTGGTCTTGGATATGGAAGCCTGGCGTACTGCAGTCCATGGGATCACAAAGACTCAGAGGCAACTGAGCGACTGAACTGAACTGAACTGAAACTCTTTTGATTACTTTAGCATTGTAATCTATAGCTGGAAATCAGGATATGTGATGTCTTCAGCTTTGTTTTTCTTGCTCAAGACTTCTTTAGCTAGTCAGGGTTTTTTGTGGTTCTATATGAATTTAAGGATTATTTTTTCTATTTCTGTGGAAAATACCATTGAATTTTAATATGAACTGCACTGAATCTGTACATCACTTTGGGTGCAATGAACATTTTAATGATATTAATTCTTCCCATCCATGAATACAGATTACCTCTCCATTTTTGCATCTTCTTCAATTTCTTTCATCAATTTATTATTATTTTCAGTGAGTAGAAGTAGTGATTACCAGAGCCTGGGCATGAGGGAAGGAGGAAATACTGATCAAAGGATACAAACTTTCAGTTATGAGATAAATAAGTTTAAGAAACCTAAAACTTATGTTCATCATGGTCTGTTAAGAAAAATAGATCTCAAGTTTTCTCTTCACACCAAAAAGAAGTGGGGGTAATATGTTAGGTGATTGGTATGCTAATTAGTTTGACTGTGATCATTTCACAATGTATATGCATATTAAAATATAAGTTTTATTTGTTAGTTATACATAATAAAGCTTGGGTAAAATAAATCATATACATGCATACACATGGATTTAAAAATCAGAAAGCTAAAAATCACCTCCCAGACTCCCTTAGAGCTATATTTCTGTACATAAATTTATGTCTGACAATAAGGAACATGTGTTTGAGGTTTGGAAGTTGGAGTAAAGCAGAATCTATTTACCTATACCTTACTTGGATGTTTCAGCTAGAAAGCACTGTCATGGGAATATGAGTTTTCTCTGGAACAGTGTCCATGCTCCAGTTGCCTTGTTGATGAGACGTAGTGGAGGTGGCTAAAGCAGCAGCAATGATGTTATGCTTTGCTTAGCTGACCCATGGTCAAAGCTATGATGTCCATGTTCTAGCTCCCTGTGTTCCTAAAGATACTTTCAGTAATCAGTGGCAGCAGCTGATCAATTCTGCCACATCCCCAGTAGTGATATCAGAGGTAGCTATTCTCCGGGTGGGCCAGTTCTTTTTTTTTTTTGATGGTCATTCCTAAACATTCAGCCTAGAATCTTCTCTATCAATGCTTGCAACAATTTTTAAGGCAATAATTCCATATATTAAACCTATTACTGCTCAAAATACTTAATGTAGAAACCTTTTTGAAAGTTGGCTGATAGAAGATCCAGGTGCTGCCAGATACCTAGGTATCAAAGAAGTGAGCTATCAGCCATGCATTTGTCCTCCTCATGGGAACTAAAAGGGAGAAATTTCTTGCAATGGGGAAAATGAGTCATGAATGAATCCATAAGGTGTCCATGAGTGCAAGAGTCAGCTTTATGCCTATATTACATGATGCTATGCTAGACGGGACAGTGCTAGTCAGTTAATAAGAACTTTATTGCTTCTCTGATCTCATGTCCCTCCTTGTGGTCCAATTTGCAGTGTTCAGAATCTAAAGTAAGAAAAATAGGAGTATATGTGCTAAGTGGGGAACGAAGGAAACTCGGCTTATGTTCCTCTTCTCCAACTACAGATTTTCTGCTTTCAAAAGGCCAAACTGGAGAGGCAGAAAAGTCTCAACTTTAAATCAAAGTTGAAGTATGTCATTTTAATACTTCAAGATTGAAGTATGACATTTTTAGTATGATAGCACACCAGATATTTTAATTATTGAACTGTGTTTTATGTATTAAAACACAGTTTTAATGTGTTTTATGACCTTAGGGTTATGTTATCGGAGAAGGCAATGGCAACCCACTCCAGTACTCTTGCCTGGAAAATCCCATGGATGGAGGAGCCTGGTAGGCTGCAGTCCCTGGGGTCACAAAGAGTCTGACACGACTGAGTGACTTCACTTTCACTTTTCACTTTCACGCATTGGAGAAGGAAATGGCAACCCACTCCAGTGTTCTTGCCTGGAGAATCCCAGGACAGCAGAGCCTGGTGGGCTGCCATCTCTGGGATCACAGGGAGTCAGACACAACTGAAGTGACTTAGCAGCAGCAGCAGGGTTATGTTATTACCAAAGGTTAACAAGAAAAGCAATGGGTCCTACTAGGGTATTCATTCAGTGAGAATTCTCTTTATAAGATGCACTAGGACTCTAAAATACAGCTTTAGTATTATATACCATGCATTGTGCTTGTTTATTATCAGTTACTCTGTTTTTACATTCCATTGGTAACTTCAGTTACACTGGCAAGAGCTAACAAGAATGCCCTTATGAGGTCTGATATCTTTTCCCATAATCTCCACTTATTCTTACCTTCCCTTGTTCTCCAAAATATAAGTTAGGAAATTCCCCAATCTTATAATTACTGCTTGTAATAGTCATAATATTTAATAACTTTTAATATCAGGTCATAACTTTTATTAATCTTTTTACCCATTTTAACAAAGTATCACTGAGTACCAATAATGTGGTTCTAATGAGAAATTCCACATGATCTTGGGACTTAGGAGAAACATGTTGCTGGATACTGGATAAAATGATTATAGGACTTTCCTCATGGTCCAATGGTTAAAACTCCACCTGGCAATGCAGGGTACATGAGTTCCATCCCTGGTCCAGAGGATCCCATGTGCCGCAGGGCATCTAAGCCTGCAAGCACAACTACTGCCTAGAGCCTGTGCTCTGGAACAAGAGAAACCACCACAGTGAGAAACCTGGATAGTGCAATAAAGAGTAGCCCCCATCGCTTCAACAAAGACCCAGTACAAAAATAAATAAATAATAAAAACGATTATATATTATATTTGTTATCAAGACCAACTGTCAGATTCACTTGTAAAACTGGGAACAATACCTCTTCTCGTAAGAGTACTGTGTGGATTAAGTTCAGCAATACTTAAGAAGATGGACAAGATAAAGGCACAGAGGAGTCACGTAAAGGTTGACTCTAAATCTGATTTCAGTTTCACTCAGTGCAGGTCTATTTCCATATCCTGAACTACAAAAATCAAAGATTCTTAGGCTCCAATAGCATAAAGCACAATCTCACCACTGAGTTTCAAAATTCATTTGGATTAACTAAAATTTATTTGGCGAACAGAAAAAATGGAGACTAGAAAGGAAACACTTTTTCCAGGAAAGTTAAAGCATATTTCTAATCAATAATAATCATGTCCCATGAAAGAAATTTATTTTTGATTGAAAATGAGTAAGTTGCAGCTAATGGCAAGATCTACCACTGTATTAATATAGCTTCACTGAAATGCCATTACCTTTCTCTGCCTCACTTCCTCTATCTTGAAAATGGTGGTTATGGTTATAGTTGATGACTTTTATGACTGTCAAATTAAAAGTTATGTTCACAGTAGGGATTTGTGGGTTTTAATAACATCTTCCTCCATGCAGAACTGCCAGCAGATCTGCAGAAGTCCTTGGAACCTGACACTGATATAAACGTGTACTCCTATAATCACAGTTACATGTATGAGTTTGTAAAATAACATTAACAATGTCCCTTGTCTGCCATATAGTCCCCAAATGTTCTCCTTCCACAGCTGGTAAGAGGAAAATTCATCTTACAACTTTGTGAACAACCTTCAAAACTAATTTCAATGGGAGCAGGAAGCCTTGCAAAGATAATAATGGTCATCTAAGGAGTACTTTAGAAAATCAGACCTATATTTTAGAAAATCAGATATTTCACAGTCCTGAGTATCAAGAAAAGTCCCTAGTATGACCAGATCATTTGCTTAAGGAGGTCTCACCTAGGTGGAGCAGAATGTGCCTGGGGCCCCCAAGGAGGTTGTTTTCCTTAATGCCAGATTTCAAAGTGAGGAATACAACTAAGGAAAGTGACTTCCAGTCCAGTAAGCACACACTGTGTAATTTTTCCTCCTAATTTTGCTTTTGTTTGGGGCTTCCCACATGTGTTATTCATTTAATTGATGCTATACCTGGAAAAGCAGAAATTCATTTGAATTCAGGGTGCACTGTCAAGAGGCTGGAGTTTCAGAACTGAAAATACATAACTGCTGTTCTCAGATGACTTACACAGTGATGTTTAGAAATGCTGGCATACTGGAGAAGGTGACTAGGGAGTCAGATTTTTATGAATTCTCAATGGGCATCCTGGAAAGGCTGTGGAAAAGGGTATTGTAAGTGACGATTTGTGCCCAAGACACTAGAACACAAACTCCCAGTGAGAAGCACAAGTGGATATTGCTGGTGCTCTACCCAGAACCTCCCAGACCCTCCCAGACCCCTCAGCTCTCTCTGTGTGTACCTCTCTCCCAGCTCTGGTGTGCTTTTGCTTCCAGCAGTCCAGACTTGCAATCTTAATTTGGAGAACTTCTCTGGGACTGCCATATCCACTTTGCCCAAGCACACAGAAATCCAGAAGTGCCTAGGAGTTTACATCTCCAAAGAGGATGACTAAGGGCACAGACGTATGAAACTCAGCCCTCTTGCTTGGGGTAAAAAGCACTGAAGCATAATTTACATTCCCAAGTTTTCCTGGGGGATCAAGCTGATGCTCCCTGCTGTGGGATTCCCCAAAATTGCACACATGGATGCTTCTGTCTTCATCCCAGTTCTACTTTCTCCAGTGCCTTACTAAGTCTCCTGAGAGTACTTCCTTAACCAATCACTTATACACAAATCCTCTTGTCAGGGTCTTACTGACAGAGATCAAATAGAATAAACCCAGTCTCTTAGGAAATGCTATGGATAAAAAGGAAGCAAACCTAAAATAAAAGAGAATGTAAGTATATACCATTCATAGCAGCATTATTTACAATAGCTGAAACAAGGAAGTAACCCACTTGTCCATTGATGGATAACTGGACACACAAAATATGGTATATACATACAATGGAATATCATTTGGCTTTAAAAAGAAATTCTGACACATGGTACAACATGGATAAACTTCAAGGACATTATGCTAAGTGAAATAATCCAGTCATAATAAGACAGACACTCTTTGATTTCATTTACATATTTTTTATAGTAGTGAAGTACAGACAGACAGAAAGAATGGTTGTTGTGAGAGACTGGTGGGTAGGGGAAGACAGAGTTACTGTATAACAGGTACTGTATTTCAGTTTTGCAAGATGAATTCTAGAGATGGATGGTCATGATAGTTGAATATGAATATATTCAATATTCACATGAAATGGCTCAGATGATCAATTTTAAATTGTGTATTTTTTATCACAATAAAAAAACTGAAAAAAATACAAGATCCTTACCTGGAAATCATTCATGGGATATGGGATACCAGACTTGGAAAGGACTATTAGAGATAAGATACTATAGATTATCTTCCTGTGTTGATTCAGGGATACAAGCTTTACATTCCAGACATCCAAAGAGGGTTAAAAGGCTGAGAGAGTATAGTGGCCCTCTTTGGAATCAATAGGCCTACTACAAGTAGCTGGGTCAGAGCAAGAGAAGCAGGTTTTCAAGATTTCCAGGTGGTGAAATGGAGACCAGACACCAGAAACTGTTGTAGGAAAGAGAGTGGGGTGCAAGAGAGTGGTCATATCCCAGGTCATGTCTGAGTCCCTGGGATGGCCAAGTGTGGGTTCCTGGCTTTCCATAGCAAATAATTCAAGAGCAAGTCATAGTAAAGTGAAAGAAGGTTTATTCATGGAGGAAACATTCCATAGACAGAGTGTGGGCCACCTCAAAAGGCAAGAGAGGCAACAGGGTATGGTGACTGTCAGTTTTGATGTGTGCTGAGTAATTATCAGTGGGAAGAGTACTCCAGCTAGGGAAGATGTGAGGATTTCCAAGAATTGGGCCACTGCTCACTTTTTTGACCTTTATGGTCCTGACACCTGTGGGTGTGTCATTTAGCATTCTGATGTGTTGTAACTGATGAGCATACACTGAGGCTCTAGGTCTAGTGGAAGTCAACTTGTCTGACATCTTGGACCTTTGGTTCCGTTGAGTTTATATTGTGTCTCTATGGGCTATGTCATTCTTTTTAAAGCTTGTGCCCTGTTTCCTTCCTGTCTCAAAACTTCAGAGAAGACTTTAATAACAGCCAGTGGGAATTTATGAGTCACCCAGAGATAGGCTCCTAGGAATTCATCAGGAATCTTTGTGGGCTGAGTCTGACAGTTGTTACATCTTCGAGGGAAAATGACATGCAAACAAATTTGCCTCCATCACAAAAGTCAAAATGCAAATCATAAGGAATATACAAACTGAATACTACGAAAATGCAAAGAAAAAGAAATTGCTTCCAGATGAGGAGATCTGCAGCAAGAACCTGTGGACAAAAGCATGGGAATGGTGTATTACAGGACATAATCACCTAGAGATTTAGGACGACTGCAGTACTAGTTATAAATGCCACAGCATATTGATTAAAGCATTTATTGAATTCAGCTAACTCTGAGACTTACTCGAGTGTTACTCACACATTTAAATGTCACATACAGACACTCAGGCATTCCAAATGTTCCCATCAAGATGTACAAAGTCATTTGTTACACATGCTCATAGGTCACACACCAATATAGAAGTTTCTTTTCACCGCCTGCTCAGTCAGACTGCTGCCAAAGAGAACTTCAAGAGCACAGCCAGACACATTCTCTCATGGAAAGGTCCTTCCTCATAAGATTCTTTCTAAAGTATTTTGATCTCAAAGGACGGGACCACTCCAACTTTGGTCCTTCCCTTTTCCCCTCGTAAATGACAGGCTAATCTGTTAGATGGACTTCCAGAAACTCACAAGATGATGAAAATTTCTCCACAAAAAGTAGGTTTTGCTGGCCTTTGTAGTACTAATCACGGCAATTATGGTAACTTTCAATCACAAGCAAATTCAACATTAACAAATTACTAAGGTTTTTATTGAACATAATTTCTAACAGAAATTTCTATTTTATAACTTGAAAATGAAAACTGCAGAGGGGAAAACTTTACATTCACCATCTTTGCCACCAAGCTTAACCCTCTCTACTGTTTCTTGTCTCGGTGAGTGGCACCACAGTCTACCCAAGTGCCCCAGCAACCAACCAGCTGGATGTTGCTCTTTCCTACCTCTGTTCACCCACATGCAATTACGTGCCATATCCTGCTACACCTGCCTTATTTATATTTCTCAGTTCTCTGTTTGGGACTCAACTCGATTTTTTTTCTAAATTCCTCTATCAAATCCCACAGTGTTCCAAGTGAATACACTTCCAAAATATATCCTAAATCTATCACTTCTCTCCGTCTCCGCTGCTAATACTATGGTCCAACCCAAGCCTTTCTTCTGGATGACTACAGGCTGACTCTTGACTCTTCCGACTTAGTCCTCCTTCACTTCTGCCACTTAATATTCAATTTCCTTGTAATAGCAAGAATGATCATTTAAAATTGGATTCCGTCATTTGCCCATTAAAATGCTTTATTGGCTTCCTATGGCAGTTTAAATCCTGTCACTCCTCTGATTAAAAATGTTTTAGTGGCTTTCTGTAGTATTGAAAATTAAACACGACAATGTCCTCTGTGGCCTGCCCGCTGCCTACCTCTCTAACTTCATCTCACATTTCCACTGCTTGCTTTATCATGCAGGATTCTGGCATTTCCTAGACATCTCTGTACTGGGAACAGACACATTTTGGCTTTTTATGTGGCTAGCTCCTTTTCATCCTTTTAGATCTCAGGCTAAATATCACCTTTTTGAAAAAGTCTTCCCTACTTCTGTTCCTATTCCTATCTCTGTTCCAGTCTTCCCTATTGCTCCTTACCCTTTTATTATTCATGGAAGTATTTCTCCTCCAAAACTTATCACAACTGGCATCTATGTGGTTTACTTATGTTGCCTCCACTAGAAGGTAAGCTCCTGGAGGACAAGTATCATAAAGTGGAAACAGTGGCAGATTTTATTTTCTTGAGCTCCAAAATCATTGCAGACAGTGACTACAGGCATGAAATTAAAAGATGCTTGCCCTGTGGAAGAAAAGTTATGACAAACCTAGACAGCATATTAAGAAGCGGAGATGTCACTTTGCTGACAAAGGTCTGTATGATCAGAGCTATGCTTTTTCCATAGTTATGTATGGATGTGAAAGTTGGGCTACAAAGAAGACTTAACATTGGAAAATTTATACTTTCAAATTGTGCTGTTGGAGAAGACTCTTGAGAGTCCCTTGGACATCAAGGAGATCCAACCAGTCAGTCCTAAAGGAAATCAACCCTGAATATTCATTGGGAGGACTGACTGATGCTGAGGCTGAAGCTCCAATACTTTGGCCACCTGATATAAAGAGCCAGCTCATTGGAAAAGACTCTGATGCTGGGAAAGATTGAGGGCAGAAGGAGAGGGGGAGCGACAGAGGATGAGATGGTTGGATGGCAATCACGGACTCAATGGACATGAGTTTGAGCAAACTCTGGGAGATGGTGAAGGACAGGGAAGCCTGGCATGCTGCAGCCCACGGGGTCGCAAAGTCAGATACAACTTCACAACTGAACAACAATTATGTCTTAGTCACTGTCACATCCTCAATATCCGACAGTGTCTGATTGTTTGCTACTGGATTCTAAACAAAGATTTCATGAGTGAGTGAATGAATGGAACACAGGGCTGTTACATCTTTTTTTTTTTTTTTAATTTTTGCTCTTAACACCTTGACCATTTGAGATCATTTAAAATATAATCACTTTATATTTGAAAATCTGACCAAATCTTACTCAGAGCCAAAAAGAAACTTGTATTCTGTGACAAAAAAAAAAACCTGATGCTTTTCTCCACATGTTGAACTGATCAGTTTAAACAAGGTCAATAAATGACAAAGAATTGCTCAGAATGGGTAAATGACTGTAACAGACCTTTCCAGAGTCATACTATCTGAGAGATGGCAATGCAGACAGCTCCAATGTAAAATCTTTCAAATTGTTTTATAGCCAGGCCTTTTCTTCAATTGCCCTTTTTAATATTAGATAGGTTCAAGGACATTAAACCCCTGGCAATTATTTTTTGAAACTAGGCAGCAGTACTTTTAAAAAAAATTATTTTTCTCCTTCTATGAAGAGTTTTATTTTAGAGTCTTAAGAGAATATCCAAGTTGGATAGTACTTTTGGCCTGATTTCCTCATTATTCAGTTATGCTAACTGGATGTGTTAAATGTGTGAATACTTGAAAAGGATGCAAGCTGACACCCTTGTTTCTAGGAAATTTGTTCCTTATAATCTGCATAGTTTATCATCTTTTGTCAGTGCTAATGGATATTAATGATCTGATAATACAGATGCTATTATTTAATAAAATGTGACATATAAAATACATTTAGTTATAATTCTAACAGTGTAATGCACACTCATTTTAGAAAATTTGAGAAAGACAAAAATTCTAAAAAGGAAAAAACTAATCATCTGCCAAATTCCACCTAGAAACAACCCCATTACTATATTTTGTTACATAGCTTTCCAATCTTTTTATCTACATACAGACATATCTATTCATTCGCTCATTCATTCAACAAACACTTACTGAGCACCTATCATGCTTCAAAAACAAATCTAGTTGACGCTGCACAAGACAGATGAGATTGATACATTTCACCCAGCTTCCAACGCAGAGGACAGCAAATGAGAGCACTAACAAATAAGCTGATTCCCATCAGTGGTAACAACTATGAAGAGCACAAAACAAGTAATGTGACAGAGTGAAGGTCAGAAAAGATGGGACATGGAGGGGTAGTTACTTTACACAGAAGATTAACAGGGAAGACCTTTCTAAGAAGAGAATACTTGACTAGCCCTGAAGACTGAGGAAGCACCAGTCGCAGGAGGATGTGTAGGAAGAGCATTCCTTTGCAGAGGGACCATCGCATGCAAAGGAGACTGTTTCCAGTAGCTGCCGCAAGGGAAGTGCGGCTGGGAAGAGAGAAGTTTTGTGAATGTCTTTTCATTTATATTTTTGACCTAGAGAACTTAAATCTTTATGTTATCAAGTCAATCACTTTTTTCTCTGTGGTTTCTCCCATTACAAAGCCTCTTACCTAACTTTCAATCAGAAAAATATTCACCTGCATCTCCTTCAAGTGCTAAGGAGATTAGCTTGGAGAAAAAGAAAGGCTTTGATCAGTTTCATTAACACATCCACAGTTAATTATGACATATGATCAGGATTTAAGTATCACGATTCTCCTCTAGATAATAATCCAAGCCTGAGCTCAACTTTTTGAATAATCCTTTTCTCTGCTAATTGTGATGACATAATTACCATATACTTATATTTTATACTGAAGGCATATGAAGAAAAGAATGACATGAGTGGAGTGACCCTCCACCTCTTTTAGGACATTTATCCTGGCAATAGTTTGAAAAAAGAATTAAATGGCCAAGAGCTTGGAAGGTGGAAGATCAGTCAGAAAACTATGGTAGTGATCCAGACAAGAGACCACGGTCTTGAATGAGGGTCATGACACTAAGAATGGAGGAAGTCATAGGTAAGAAAAACACTGAAGATGTCAAATAAGCAGAAGTCATCAAATGACTGGATGCATGACTGAGAAAAACAAGGAGAAAGAGTCAAAGATGACTCAGTATAACCCAGAGTGCAACGCCTCTGTATCTTGACTCTTGTTGCTTCTTCATACTCAAATGCCCACTCCTCTTCATTATTCAAAATACAAATTAAACATTGGAGCAAGGCAAAATCAACCAGTCTAGGGGTGGGAGGAGGGAGGTTTAAGAAGAAGTACATGCATATAGCTGATTACAACAGAAAATAATACAACACTGCAAAGCAACTGTACTCCAATAAATAAATAATTAAAAAAATTTTTTTAAGAAAACTTGGAACATCAGAATGAAAGAAGAACATCAGAAAGGGTAAATATCTGGTTACATATAATAAACTATTTTTATAAGTTATTTAAAATACATTTGAAGATTAAAAACAGAATTATAACATCTGGTTAAGTTTTCAATGTATGCAGATATACTATGTAAGATAATGACAACCTAAAATAGGTAAATGCTGTGAAAGTGCTGCACTCAAAATGCCAGCAAATTTGGAAAACTCAGCAGTGGCCACAGTACTGGAAAAGGTCAGTTTTCATTCCAATCCCAAAGAAAGGCAATGCCAAAGAATGCTCAAACTACTGCACAATTGCACTCATCTCATACACGAATAAAGTAATGCTCAAAATTCTCCAAGTCAGCAATACATGAACTGTGAACTTTCAGATGCTCAAGCTGGTTTTAGAAAATGCAGAGGAACAGAGATCAAATGGCCAACATCTGCTGGATCATCAAAAAAGCAAGAGAGTTCCAGAAAAAACATCTATTTCTGCTTTATTGACTATGCCAAAGCCTTTGACTGTATGGATCACAATAAACTTTGGAAAATTCTGAAAGAGATGAGAATACCAGACTACCTGACCTGCCTCTTGAGAAACCTATATGCAGGTCAGGAAGCAACAGTTAGAACTGGATATGGAACAACAGACTGGTTCCAAATAGGAAAAGGAATACATCAAGGCTGAATATTGTCACCCTGCTTATTTAACTTATATGCAGAGTACATTATGAGAAATGCTGGGCTGGATGAAGCTCAAGCTGGAATCAAGATTGCCTGGAGAAATATCAATAACCTCAGAAATGCAGTGACACCACCCTTGTGGCAGAAAGTGAAGAAGAACTAAAGAGCCTCTTGATTAAAGGGAAAGAGGAGAGTGAAAAAGATCATGGCATCTAGTCCCATCACTTCATGGCAAATAGATGGGAAACAGTGTCAGACTTTATTTTTCTGGGCTCCAAAATCACTGCAGATGGTGACTGCAGCCATGAAATTAAAAAGCTTAGTCCTTGGAAGGAAAGTTATGACCAACCTAGACAGCATATTAAAAAGCAGAGATATTACTTTGTCAACAAAGGTCCATGTAGTCAAGGCTATGGTTTTGGACTATAAAGAAAGCTGAGTGCCGAAGAACTGATGCTTTTGAACTGTGGTATTGGAGAAGATTCTTGAGAGTCCTGCAAGGAGATCCAACCAGTCCATCCTAAATGAGATCAGTACTGGGTGTTCATTGGAAGGACTGATGTTGAAACTGAAACTCCAATACTTTGGGCACCTGATGCAAAGAGCTGACTCATTTGAAAAGACCCTGATGCTGGGAAAGATTGAGGGCAGGAGGAGAAGGGGATGACAGAGGATGAGATGGCTGAATGGCATCACCAACTCGACAGACGTGGGTTTGGGTGAACTCCGGGAGTTGGTGATGGACAGGGAGGCCTGGTGTGCTGCGGTTCATAGGGTCACAAAGAGTCAGACATGCCTATGTGACTGAACTGAACTCAACTGAAAATGGGGAGAATAGGACTGGTGTGGTAAGATTTCTCCATCCCCCTAAAGTAGGAAAATATTGACTTTAAGTAGTTTGTGAAAAGTTAAGAGATATATTGCAATGTATTTGATTATGATATATGTTGCATCATAATTGCTGTAAACTAAATATAAAAGTACCCCAAAAAGTCTTTCTTCTTAGCATATTGGAAGCAGAAATTAAGAAACCAAATCTACAAATTGAGTTCCCCGATGATGTTAAACGTTACTAATTGCATTTATTCCATCTCCCTCCCCCAAAACCTTGCTTATCTAGAATTTAGCTCAATGGACTGAATCATACTTGTTTCGCCTCCAGCTTCCCAAATCTCTACTTCTTTTTCCTTCAGGTCAACCAGCATCGTTTCCTTCTCTCCTTCATGCTAGATTAGCCTTACCTCCAGGAGGGACTCACTTGACTCTTACGACTGTGATAAAAGGTAAGATGGTTAGGTAATTCTTGGCTATCAGTCACTCAGGAAACTCGATCAAAGCCTTTCTTTTCTCCAAGCTAAGCTCCCTAGTGCCCAAGTGAATGTCTCTCTGTAGAAATTCTTCCAACCCAAACACTTAGGTGGAACAAGTCTCCTCAGGTTTTCTTCCTGGTGGTTTCAGAGGTGAGAGAGGGCTATCTACCTTTTCCTCTGTTGAGTCAGTTTTTCTGGAATTGAATCATAGAAAACAAACATAAATATGAAAACAGTATGCTGCTGCCCACTGCTACCTGTTGCATTCAAATGCACAAGATTATAAAAGTGTTTATCATTTACTGTAAGAATGCTGTTAAGACAGAAAATTGCTGGTTGCCAAGGGACTAGTCAGTGGGTGTGGAGTTTTCATTTTATGAAAAATTCTGGAACTAGACAGTCATGGTGGCTATAGACCAATGTGAATGTACTTAATGCCCCTGAACTGTACACTTTCAAATGGTTAAAATTATAAATGTTATCCGCCTTTTGTCATATTTTTATGATTGTGTTTGCTTATCTTGTCGAGGATATTGTTAACTAGATTTCAAAATGCCCGCTCTATAAAGATCCATGAGAGAAATGTCACATGTTACTATTATGAATTGCTCAGTAGATCACATTTTCCTCTAACAATGGCTAACAGGCCAACAAGATTTAAACCAACTTTCTGGGCCTTCCCTGGCAAGTGCACAGGATTTCACAGCTTGTCCTTTTATACGAAGGTAATTCCAGGCTCCACTGTACTTTCCTATTTTTACTTTTTTCCTTTGCTTCATATTTCATTCTCATTTTCAATTGATTTTGTCTTGCTACCATATACAGATCTCTGTAAGACACCTTAAATCATTTTAAGAACCTAGCAGAATATAAATAACCTAAACATCAAAGAATGAACAGATAAAGTGTTTATTTATTTTGTCTCTCATAATGTGGTTGGTCTCTTTTCCTGATACAAACTCCAAAATGGTCCTTGCACTGAAGTCTCCAAGAAATCCTATTAGACATGAGACACATTTTTGTTAAATAATTAACTTCCTCACAGCAAACATCTTCTTTTTACTGACTTTATTCACACCTGATATTTTTCATTGTTAACTGAACACCAACCATCAAGCACCACATTACAAATGTGGTGATAATGATTAAATTTCCTTATTTATGGGTAACAGCCACTGTTGAGAAAACAGACCACACTTTCTGTCAGGTTTTTACTGCTCTCCATGATTACAAGGAAAAAGAAGTTTAGCAATACTTTTATCCAAAGTGCAAAAATATTGGTACATTTCAAGTGAATGTAGAGAACTGCTTCTCAGATAGTGGTACATTGATACATTGTAATATTGGTACACTGGAAAAAGGAATCATAGACAATTAGAATGCACATTTTTCTTATTTTGTGGCAAAGTGGGGAGAACATAAATAAGTCCTCAAAGCACCAATGAAAGCTTGGGGTGGGGGAGGGCTGGGTCCTAAACACAGAGACTGGCTACAATGACAGAATATTTTTATATAGAAGTCTCTGTAGTTGGTCTGAAACAAAGATTGAATAAATGGACATTTGGGATAAGTCTTGGAAATCAGATGTGTCATCAGGCTTTATTGTTGACTGATAAAATGGTGGCAATATCAATGAATTTACCTGCTCACTCAACAAATACAGGGTGCATCTGAAGGCCTCCAGTATTAGTCACTTGAGGCCCACTGTGGACCACAAGAATTATAGAAGGTGGAAAAAGAAGTAACCAGAACCACATATATGCACTTTAATTCCTACCTTTAAGATATTTAACTGAACTCTTCTGAATTCTCTCTTGAGCCAGAGAGAGAGTGATTAGAGGTTAATGTCAGATTATTACCTGATATGATCTTATGTTACAAGAGCATCAGGATTCATAATTGTCAGAAAACAAGTTGTCACCATGCTAGAAGATGTTGATTTTCTGGCACAGACAAGTTCTCATTGGAAGCTCACAACAGCCATATTCAAGCAAATGAGAAAACACTATCAGAGAAGCAATTCTGTATACTCACACAGAGTAAATGGCAAGACCAGCATTCAAATCAGGATATTGCTTGCATTCAGCACCAGTCAACCTAACCATCACACCCTGGTGCCTCCTGAGCTCCACCAGCAACCAAAACAATGTTCTCTCACACATTTGAGGAGCCAAGGAAACGCTGCTGTTGCAAAGATTTAAAAGTTCAAAGAATAGTGGTTTCTCCTAGATCATCCGCTTTGTGAGTACAGAAAGCAAAAATAAAACCTGGGTGTCCTAACAGTCCAGAACTTTTGCACTATAGTTAATGTATAAGTGTGCACATACACGTGCACACACACACACACAAACCCACCCCACAGCCACAGCCACACCCACACAAAGTAACAGGAACTCAATCTTACAACTGCAGGCTGCTGATGCTGCTGATGCCAGGCAAAAATGCATCACCTTACACCGAAGAAGCTGTGAAAGCAGAAAAATCAATCTACTGTTTTAATAAAAAATGTGAGAACCTGAGAAGATGAGCTATGGTGCAATCACTTTGGGAGGATCTAGCTGTTTGGCGATTAATCATTTCTTACTTACACAGTCAGCAGAACTTTATTTAAGTCTGTTCAGTGTTTTGTCTGGTCCACTGTAGAGGCATTGCAACCAAGTGAGATGAGATTACAAAACCATCATTGTACCCTAAGGACTAAGAACTCTGCTTATAATAGCAGTCTTCAAAAGGAAAAGATTAAACCTGGAGAAAGACAATCATTTTTCCCAAGACTGGAATATTGAAATTTCCTGGCAATACACTTACATTCTAGCAATTACAAATTTTGGATTTAAGATCTTAAACTACATCTATAATCAATCTTGAATCAGTACCTTTCTCTTTTAAGACAGAATTTGAATAAGATTAGATTAATACTTATAAGTGGGGTCTTAGGTTTGCTTAGAGATCTGTTTCTTTTTCCTCTTCTCTGTATTCAGCTCCCGACTTATTAATAATTTGGGGATGTCCATGACTGCCTCAGAGGCCTTCAGACTACTCCTTCCAGGTGTGTGATGCATAAAATCATTCTACTGGTTATTGAGGTACCTGGTGAGAATGGGAGCATTTTCTATCACGCCTCTTAAATGGAAGACTCTTGAGAGTCCCTCGGATTGCAAAAAGATCAAGCTTGTCAATCCTAAAGGAAATGGACTGATGCTGAAGCTGAAGCCCCAATACTTGGGCCACCTGATGCAAAGAGTCGACTCATTGGAAAAGACCCTGATGCTGGGAAAGATTAAAGGCAAAATTTAAAAGTTTAAAGAACAATGGTTTTCACTAAATCATCTGGACTGTGAGTGCAGAAAACAAAAATAAAATCTGGGTGTTCTACCAGTCCAGAACTTTCGCACTACAGCTCATGTATAAATGTGTACATATACACAAACCCATCCCCCACACCCACACATAGTAAGACTTATAGGAGAAGTGGGTGGCAGAGGATGAGATGGTTAGATGGCATCACTGACTCAATGGACTTGAATCTGAGCAAACTCTGGGAGATAGTGAAAGACAGGGGAGCCTGGCATACTGCAGTCCATGGTATCACAAAGAGTTGCTCACGACTTAGTGACTAAACAACAAATCGACCCACTTGAGCCAGCTGAACCCAAGACACCATGGATCTTCCTATACACTGGAAGACACTAGTCCAAAACAGCAACAATGCCTCCCAGGATCCATGTCCACTGATCTGACAGCAGCACACTCCCCAGGTCCAAACATACTCCCTAAGAATGGATGTAAGCTGTAGTGCATCCAGGCTTAATGATTCTTCTTGAACCAAGTTCAATTGCCATTAGGTTCCAACTTAGGAGTGTCAAGTGTCAGCATCAACCCAGAGAACACAAGTAGGATCCCTTTTCCAAATACCATATTTCCTTCTACGACAGAGTCACCTGAAGCAGGAGATTTCTTCATATCACTTCAATTTTCTATTGCTTCAGTTCAGTCACTCAGTCATGTCCGACTCTTTGCGACCCCATGAACTGCAGCACGCCAGGCCTCCCTGTCCATCACCAACTCCCGGAGTTCACTCAAACTCACATCCATTGAGTCAGTGATGCCATCCAGCCATCTCATCCTCTGTCATCCCCTTCTCCTCCTGCCCCCAACCCTCCCAGCATCAGAGTCTAGTGAATTGCTTAGTGAAGCAAAAACCCAGAACATAAACACAAAAGGTACATTTGGTGAGGAGTAGAATACTTTACCTTTTTACTTTCATTCCAGTCCTAGACATTTTTACCTTTTATGAATCCGTCCCCCTATACTCCATCGTAAGGCTGAGATAATCATAAAACATTCATATAAGTCTGTACCCTGATAGCTCAGTGGCCCTGGCCCAGCTTTACCAGCCTCCACATAGTTGCTTACTGGTATTCTATCCTGAGTTTAGTCTTCCTTTATCTTGGTGCCACGCTCTCTCCATCTTCTAAAAAGACTCTCTCATTTGTTTCCTAGCTTCTCTTCCACTGCAGCACTAGAAAAACTCCCCAGTGCACATACCTTGGGCAATATCATCCCAAGAAAAGACCTTATTACCCACACTTCAGGTCCTCTAACAGAGTCCAGCCTTGGCCCACTGACCACACAAACTAAGACCTCACTGGCTCTGCAACCCCTCTGATTTTGTTGACCACTCTGGCTTCACTGTTAGATCCACTGACCAGTCTAGTTTCTGAACCAACAGTATATTCAGGATAACTGTTAAATGTGTCTGACCTCAAAAACTTGTAGAGTAGGAGATGACTATGTCTCCCTGTCAATCTCCTCTAAGTCTGTTGGGCAGTTTTCAAGTTTATAATCTTGCAGATCAATGCTATTTACTGCGGTCTTGTTGTTTGAGGTACAAAAGAATCTCTTTGGGTAAAGAATAAAAGAGATTATTCTCTTGAAAACTATCCTTCTTTCTATAGTTTTTTCCTCTTTCCATCTTTCAAAGTATTCATTTACCATATTTAGTATATAGGGGTAAAATTTTGACTTTATTTGACTTTAGAACAGATGACTAGGGCTCAGAAAGAATATTTTCACAGCATAAATTATATCTTCTAATTCCTTCCATCAGTGCCTTTCAAGATATGAATTACATATGCTAGACCAAATGATGTTTCCATACAAGATAGTTATCAATTTTTATGAAAGATTAGTAACAGCATATTCCATTATTAGAGAAATGCAAATCAAAATGGCAATGAGGTATCACCTCACACCGATAAAATGGCCATCATCAAAAATCTAGTAAGAGCATATTCATTCAGATCCCATTAATTTGATATTTCTCATGAAGCAGGACTGTGATTTAGCTCTATTCTGTGGCAGTCTTAAACAGATTAAGACAAAGTGATAAGAGGACTAATCTCTTCTAACCACATTTTTGTGAAGAACATTTTGCTTCTAAGCATCAATATAACACTCATCACAGAAATCTTCCTTCATCAAATCAGTGTTGATATTTTATTTGTGCCAAACAGGTACCCTCAAGGAATTTACAACTTGGTAACGACAAACTAAAAGTTTTCCTAGTTAACAATTATTTTTGTGATTGGATTTTAAAACTATCTAGTAGGAGGACTGCCCTAGTGGTCCAGTGGTTGGGACTTCCTCCTCCAATGCAAAGGGTGTGGATTTGATCCTTGGTCAGGGAGCAAAGATCCCACATGCCTCTGGGCCAAAAATCCAAAACACAAAACAGAAGCAATATTGTAACTAATGCAAAAAGACGTTAAAAATGGTCCACATCAAAAAATATATTTAATAAAATAATCTAATAGGCATACAAAAGAAAGTCACATACACATGAAGGAAGCATGAAAACAATTACTTCACGGCTTCACCACCTACCCTGAGAAACAGAACATTCCTAACATTTCTGTATTAAGCCACATGCCCCTTTCTAGTCCCTTGCTGCCTCTTCCTACACTCCAGCCGGAACTAAGCACTACCTTGTAATTCCTATTTACCATTCCTTTTCTTTTCTTAGGCCTTCCCTGGTAGCTCAGGTTGTAAAGAATCTGCCTGCAATGCAGGAGACCTCTATTGGATTCCTGGGTCGGGAAGATCCATTGGAGAAGGGATAAGCTACTCACACCAGTATTCTGGCCTGGAGAATTTCATGGACTGCAAAGTTCATGGGGTTGCAAAGAGTTGGACACAACTGAGCTACTTTCACTTTCTTTTTTATAATATTACTCCATTTGTATGCATTCTTAAATAGAAAACTGTTTTGCTTGTCTATAAACTTTTAAAACTGGTATTTAGCTTTTAAAAAATGGTGTGGATTCTTTTGTGACTTGCTTTTTTCACTTGATACTATGTTTCTGAAATTCACATACACTATAGCAGTGTGGCTGTGACTCCTTTATCTTCACTACATAGAATATTCCATTGTACTTAGCTATTTGTCATGGTGGTGGACATTAAGCATTTTCAATAATTTTTTAATCACAAACACATGCTAACACAGCTATGAACATCCTTGCATGTGTATGGTCTTCATATGCAAGAGGTTCTCTAGGATCAACCTAGAAAAGGAAAAGCCAAGCGTTGGGGTGTATCTTCGGAAATGTCTGTACCAATATTTACTTCCCTCAGAAAGGTATAATTTTCTATTGATCCCTAACCACTCCAGCAGTTAATATTAGCAAATCTGTCTTTTTAATTTTGTCTATTTGTTGTTGTTCAGTTGCCAAGTCATATCTGACTCTTCACAACCCCATGGACTGCAGCACAGCAGGCTCCCCTGTCCCTCACCATCTCCTGGAGTTTGCCCAAGTTCATGTCCATTGCATCGTGATGCCATCCAACCGTCTCATCCTCCATTGCCCCATTCTCCTTCTGTCTTCAGTCTTTCTCAGCATCAGGGTCTTTTCCAATGAGTCGGCTCTTTGCATGAGGTTGCCAAGGTACTGAAGCTTCAGCTTTAGCATCAGTCCTTCCAATGAGTATTCAGGGTTGATTTCCTTTAAGATTGACTGGTTTGATTCCCTTGCTGTCCAAGGGACACTCAAGAGTCTTCTCCAGTACAATTCGAAAGCATCATTTCTTCGGTGCTCTGCCTTCTTTACGCCCCAGCCCTTACAATTGTACATGACTGCTAGAAAAACCATAGCCTGGAATATACGAACCTTTGTCAGCAAAGTGATATCTTTGCTTTTTGTCACACTGTCTTGGTTTGCCATAGCTTTCCTGCCACAAAGCAATTATCTTCTAATTTCATGGCTTTGGTCACCACTTGCAGAGATTTTAGAGCCCAAGAAGAAAATCTGTCACTGCTTCCACCTTCTCCCCTTCTATTTGCCATGAAGTGATGAGGCCAGATGCCATGATCTTAGTTTTTTTAATATTTAGTTTTAAGCCAGCTTTTTCACTCTCTCCTTCACCCTTATCAGGAGCTTCTTTAGTTCCTATTCACTTCCTGTCATTACAGTGGTATCATCCGCATATCTGAGGTTGTTGATGTTTCTCCCGGCACTCTTGATCCCAGCTTGTGACTCATCCAGCCTGACATTTCTCATGATGTGCTCTGCATATAAGTTAAATAAACAGGGTAACCATAAATGGCCTGTCAAACTCCTTTCTCAATCCTGAACCAGTCAGTTGTTCCATTCAAGATTTTAGCTGTTGCTTTTTGACCAGTATATAGGTTTCTCAGCAGACAGGTAAGATGGTCTGGTATTCCTATCTCCTTAAGAGTTTTCCATAATTGTTATGATCCACACAGCTAAAAGCTTTATCGCAGTCAATGAAACAGAGGTAGATGTTTTTCGGGAAATCCCTTGCCTTCTCTATGATCCAGCAAATGTTGACAATTTGACCTCTGGTTCCTCTGCCTTTTCTAAACCTAGCTTGGACACCTCAACATCATCGGTTCACCTGATGCTGAAGCCTAGCATGCAGGATTTTGAGCATAACTTTACCAGCATGGGAGATGAGTGCAATTGTTCCTATATGTTTACTGGCCATTTGGATTTCTTCTGTGAAATATCTACCTAAGACTTTTGTTCATTTTATATCAACTTGTCTATCTTTTTCTTTTTGATTTATAGGTATCATTTATTTCTAAATAAACTCTTATTGATTTGCAGATAGTCCTTGATCTAGTCATTTGTCAGTTACATGTATTATAAATTATATCTCCTGGTTTATGACTTATCTTTTCATCATCTTTATGGTATCTGTTATTGAATAAAACATCTTCATCTTAATGTAACCATCACCTCAATCTCTGCCTTCATCTTCACATACCATTTTCCCTGTGTCTGTGTCTGTGCCAGTCTTTCCCCTTCTTATAAGAACCCAGTTATACTGGATTACAACCCATCTTAATTACCTAATTTTAACTTGATTATCTCTGTAAAGACTCTGCCCACAAATAAGGTCACAGTCTGAGGCACTTCGGTTAGGAAGCATCTTTCAGATTAAAATAGCATTCTTTGGAACTGTCTCTCAATAGAGCCCTCAAGGGGAGATCTAGGTATCATCAAAAGATTAAAATCCACATTCAATCTAATAAAATCCTAATAATTAGATATAAATATAGTTCAATCCTTTAAACTAAATCATTGTTTAACTTAACCTTTAAATTAAATATTTAGATATAAATATAGCTTAGTCAATGTGTCACTAAAGTAAAAAGATTGCCAACTCTAGATGACCTTGATGTTGTTTCAAATTCTAAATTTAGATATTTTCTCTAATTATAAAAGCAATATACAATCATAAAAATTCAAGCCATATAGAAGGGAACAAAGCAAAATACTTGAGACAGTTTGCTCCCTTCCTTGTTTCAAGCCCCATTTTGCAGAAAGGTTCCATTAAGAGTACCTTCTTTCAGACCTTTTAATTCATGTACATATAAAACATTTTCCCCTTTTTGCCATCTTCCCTCATTTTTTAAAAGGTGGGGAAACAATGGAAACAGTGAGAGCCTTATTTTTCTGGGCTCCAAAATCACTGCAGATGGTGACTGCAGCCATGAAATTAAAAGACGCTTGCATCTTGCAAGAAAAGCTATGACCAACCTAGACAGCATATTAAAAAGCAGAGACATTACTTTGCCAACAAAGGTCCATCTAGTCAAAACTATGATTTTTCCAGTAGTCACGTATGGATGTGAGAGTTGGACTATAAAGCTGAGCACTGAAGAACTGATACTTTTGAACTGTGGTGCTGGAGAAGACTCTTGAGAGTACCTTGGACTGCAAGGAGATCAAACCATTCAATCCTAAAGGAAATCGGTCCTGAATATTCATTGGAAGGACTGATGCTAAAACTGTAACTCCAGCACTTTGGCCACCTGATGCAAAAAAAAAAAAAAAAAAAAGACTCAATGGAAAAAACACTGATGCTGGAAAAGATTGAAGTCAGGAGGAGAAAGGGACAACAGAGGATAAGATGCTCAAATGGCATCACTGAATTGATGGACATGAATTGAGCAAGCTCTAGGAGTTGATTACAGACAGAGAAGCCTGGCATGCTACAGTCCACGGGGCTGCAAAGTGTCAGATACAACTGAGTAACTGAACTGATACCTAAAGATGAAAAAAATAGAACCTTAAAAAAAGGAATGGAAATTTTATTCCAAGATATCTTAGGCAAATCTCTAGAATTGTAATGGGAAAGCAAGACAGAAATGCCCTTAGCTGGACAGAAAGGCAACTTATTTGTTTATATATGGCAATGGAAATACTCTTTAGGTTCATTATCAGTTCAGCTGATAGTCAATTGGGAATCAACCAGTGCAATTCCTGGCACATAAGAGCTACTCAATAAATACTAATTCATTCATTAATTAGGCAATAAAGTAGTCCCCAGGAAACACCTTTTGGGACTGGAGAGTCTAACACAGGAATCTGAGGGGGCACAGGTGGTGTTGCCATTGATTCTTCCAACTTAACAGTTGGGAGTTTCAAAGAGAAGGAGACTATGGGAGGTGAAAAGATTGGCTATGCAGATGGTGTCATAAAAGAAAATTTCAGTTTCTGGACTACAGTGTAAAACACCAAAATGATAAGTTTTGGGCTAGAAATGCCACACATGTTAGTAGTAAAAGGAAGCATACGTTTGTCTGGAAATGAACTACCCTTATTAAAAGCAATGAGTAGGAAGTCTGGACACTGACTGGTTGAAGCTTGGCCTCAATTAAGCATAATTATTCCAAATCATAGAATCACTTTTTAAATGACAGTGCAATGTCTATGAGCTCATCCAATCTTAAAATTCAATGTATCATGAAGGGAGAAGGAGATAATGAAAAAGGGAGGTATGTATCCACTTACTAAGGAGACCTAACAGGCATAACAGAAGGAACTACAATAATACCCAAGGTACCCAGTGGTGTCCACAAGAGAGTAACTAAGAATAGATTCAGAAAAAAATAAAAGTCTCAGATGATTATGCACTATTAGGTAGAGTGTGGATAGAGAACAAAGAAATCTTGATATTATAAAAAGATAAAAATAAAAGACAAATGCAACATTATTGTTGTTCTCAGACTTGGTAGGCAGCTGCACACAAATAGAATACTGTAGTTGATGTGAAGGAAGAGAGGCAGAATTTTGCTGAATAAAAATTTAGAAAGTGAAGGAGAACTAAAAAGCCTCTTGACGGTGAAAAAGGAGGGCGAAAAAGCTGGCTTAAAACTCAACATTCAAAAAGCTAATATCATGACATCTGGTCCCATCACTTCATGGCAAATAGAAAGGGAAAATGTGGAAGAAGTAACAGATTTTCTTGGGCTCCAAAATCACTGCAGACAGTGACTGCAGCCATAAAATTAAAAGACACTTGCTCCCTGGAGGAAAGTTATGGCAAACCTAGACAGCATATTAAAAAGTGAAGACATCACTTTGCTGACAAAAGTCTGTATAGTCAAAAACTATGGTTTTTCCAGTAGTCATGTATGGATGTGAGAGTTGAACAATAAAGAAATCTGAGCCCCGAAGAACTGATGCTTTTGAACTGTGGTGTTGGAGAAGACTCTTGAGAGGCCCTTGGACTGCAAGGAGATCAAACCAGTCCATCCTAAAGGAGATCAATCCTGGGTGTTCATTGGAAGGACTGATGTTGAAGCTGAAGCTCCAATATTTTGGCCTGATGTAAAGAGTTAACTCATTGGAAAACACCTTGTTGCTAGGAAAGATTGAAGGCAAAAGGAGAAGAGG
The DNA here is from genome assembly GCA_917880005.1 of Nanger dama. Taxonomy (NCBI): domain Eukaryota; kingdom Metazoa; phylum Chordata; class Mammalia; order Artiodactyla; family Bovidae; genus Nanger; species Nanger dama. The sequence goes on along the minus strand of CAKJTW010000025.1, from coordinate 16,949,027 downwards.
GTGGCAGAGGATGAGATGTTTAGATAGCATCACCAACTCAGTGAACATAAATCTGAACAAACTCCGGGAGATAGTGAAGGACAGGGAAGCCTGGTTTGCTGCAGTCCATGGGGTTGTAGAGTTGAACATGACTAGTGACTGAACAACAACAAAAAAATACATTTATTCAGAGATTCTTAAATGTGAGAGTGAAAATATCCCCAAACATTAGAGAGATAAGGATAAATGAAGAGATCAACTCTAATAACTCATTAATCCTTTCATTCATTCAACCTTGATGATTTTCAAAACATTTAGCAACTGGTATGGCACAATGGTCTTCCCAGGTGGTACTAGTGGTAAAGAACCCCCTGCCAATGCAGGAGACATAAGAGACTCAGGTTTGGTCCCTGGGTCAGGAAGATCCCCTAGAGGATGGCATGGCAACCCACTCCAGTATTCTTTGCTGGAGAACCCCATGGACAGAGAAGCCTGGTGGGCTAGTCTATAGGGTTGCAAAGAGTCGGACACAACTGAAATGACTTAGTATGCATGTATGTACACATGGTATAATCAGAATATACAGTCTGGCCAATCAGATGAGATACAGCTATAAACAAATGGTACAATGCCATGGACACCTGTTACATGTGTGCTAACCACCTACTATAAGAAACGCTGGGATGGAGAAAACACAAGCTGGAATCAAGATTGCCGGGAGAAATATCAATAACCTCAGATATGCAGATGACACCACCCCCCATGGCAGAAAGTGAAGAACTAAAAAGCCTCTTGATGAAAGTGAATGAGGAGAGTAAAAAAGTTGGCTTAAAGCTCAACATTCAGAAAACTAAGATCATGGCATCTGGTCCCATCACTTCGTGGCAAACAGATGGGGAAACAGTGGAAACAGTGGCTGACTTTATTTTTCTGGGCTCCAAAATCACTGCAGATGGTGAATGCAGCCATGAAATTAAAAGATGCTTACTCCTTGGAAGGAAAGTTATGACCAACCTAGATAGCATATTCAAAAGCAGAGACATTACTTTGCCAACAAAGGTCCGCTAGTCAAGGCTATGGTTTTTCCAGTAGTCATGTATGGATGTGAGAGTTGGACTGTGAAGAAAGCTGAGCACCAAAGAATTGATGCTTTTGAACTGGAGCTTGGTGTTGGAGAAGACTCTTGAGAGTCCCTTGGACTGCAAGGAGATCCAACCAGTCCATCCTAAAGGAGATCAGTCCGGGATGTTCATTGGAAGGACTGATGCTGAAGCTGAAACTCCAATACTTTGGCCACCTGATGTGAAGAGCTGACTCATTTGAAAAGACCCTGATCCTTGGAAAGATTGAGGGCAGGAGGAGAAGGGGACGACAGAGGATAAGATGGCTGGATAGCATCACCGACTCAATGGACATGGGTTTGGGTAGACTTCGGGAGGTGGTGATAGATAAGGAGGCCTGGAGTGCTGTTGTTCATGGGGTCGCAAAGAGTCGGACGTGACTGAGGAACTGAACTGAACTGAACCACCTACCATTCCTACATCCAGTAACTGAGTCATAAGAACAGTGTGTGAAAAAAAAATATGGAATACTTCTCACCACATAAACTCTCACTTTATGTGACATCTTACGTCCAAATTACTGTTAATAAAATTGCAAGATTGTATCTTTTTTCTTTTAAGAAAAACTTTGAAATTTGTTTTTTTGTATAAGTCCTTATTTATTTTTTTAATTAAATTTATTTATTTTTTTAATTACAATACTGTATTTGTTTTGCCATACATTGACACGAATCAGCCATAGGTGAACACAATCTCCCAATGCCAAAGCCCCCTCCCACCTCCCACCCCACATCATCTACCTGAATCATCCTGTGCACCCGCCCATGCGTCCTGCATCCTGTATTGAACATAGACTGGCGCTTCATTCTTACAAGATAGTATACATGTTTCAATGCCGTTCTCCCAAATCATCCCACCCTCTCCCTCTCCCTCAGAGTCCAAGAGTCCGTTCTATACCTCTGAGTCTCTTTTGTCATCTCACATAGAGGGTCTTCATTACTATCCTTCTAAATTCCATATATATGTGTCAGTATACTGTATTGGTGTTTTTCTTTCTGGCTTACTTCACTCTGTATAATCGGCTCCAATTTCATCCATCTCATTAGAACTGAGTCAAATTTATTCTTTTTAAGGGCTGAGTAGTACTCCATTGTGTATATGTACCACAGCTTTCTTATCCATTCATCTGCTGATGGACATCTAGGTTGCTTCCATGTCCTGGCTATTATAAACAGCGCTGCAATGAACATTGGGGTACATGTGTCTCTTTCAATTCTGATTTCCTCGGTGTGTATGCCCAGCAGTGGGATTGCTGGGTCATAAGGCAGTTCTATTTGCAATTTTTTAAGGAATCTCCACACTGTTTTCCATAGTGGCTGTACTAGTTTGCATTCCCACCAGCAGTGTAAGAGGGTTCCCTTTTCTCCACATCCTCTCCAGCATTTATTGCTTGTAGACTTTTGGATCGCAGCCATTCTGACGGGTGTGAAATGATACCTCATTGTGGTCTTGATTTGCATTTCTCTGATAATAAGTGATGTTGAGCATCTTTTCATGTTTGTTAGCCATCCATATGTCTTCTTTGGAGAAATGCCTATTTAGTTCTTTGGCCCATTTTTTTATTGGTTCGTTTATTTTTCTGGAGTTGAGCTGCATAAGTTGCTTGTATATCTTTGAGATTAGTTGTTTGTAAGTTGTTTCATTTGCTATTGTTTTCTCCCATTCAGAAGGCTCTCTTTTCACCTTGCTTATAGTTTCCTTGGTTGTGCAGAAGCTTTTAATTTTAATTAGATCCCATTTGTTTATTTTTGCTTTTATTTCCAGTATATTGGGAGGTGGATCATAGAGGATCCTGCTGTGATTTATGTCGGAGAGTGTTTTGCCTATGTTTTCCTCTAGGAGTTTTATAGTTTCTGGTCTTACATTTAGATCTTTAATCCATTTTGAGTTTATTTTTGTGTATGGTGTTAGAAAGAGATCTAGTTTCATTCTTTTACAAGTGGTTGACCAGTTTTCCCAGCACCACCTGTTAAAGAGACTGTCTTTACTCCATTGGATATTCTTGCCTCCTTTGTCGAAAATAAGGTGTCCATAGGTGTGTGGGTTTATCTCTGGGCTTTCTATTTTGTTCCATTGATCTATATTTCTGTCTTTGTGCCAGTACCATACTGTCTTAATGACTGTGGCTTTGTAGTAGAGCCTGAAGTCAGACAAGTTGATTCCTCCAGTTCCATTCTTCCTTCTCAAGATTGCTTTGGCTATTCGAAGTTTTTTGTATTTCCATATAAATCTTGAGATTATTTGATCTAGTTCTGTGAAAAATACTGCTGGTAACTTGATAGGAATTGCATTGAATCTGTAGATTGCTTTGGGTAGTATACTCATTTTCACTATATTGATTCTTCCAACCCATGAGCATGGTATATTTCTCCATCTATTAGTGTCCTCTTTGATTTCTTTCATCAGTGTTTTATAGTTTTCGATATATAGGTCTTTAGTTTCTTTAGGTAGGTATATTCCTAAGTATTTTATTCTTTTCGTTGCAATGGTGAATGGGATTGTTTCCTTGACTTCTTTTTCTACTTTCTCATTATTAGTGTATAGGAATGCAAGGGATTTCTGAGTGTTGATTTTATATCCTGCAACTTTACTATATTCGTTGATTAGCTCTAGTAGTTTTCTGGTCGAGTCTTTAGGATTTTCTATATAGAGGATCATGTCGTCCGCAAACAGTGAGAGTTTTACTTCTTCTTTTCCAATTTGGATTCCTTTTATTTCTTTTTCTGCTCTAATTGCTGTGGCCAAAACTTCCAGTACGATATTGAATAGTAGTGGTGAGAGTGGACACCCTTGTCTTGTTCCTGACTTTAGGGGAAATGGTTTCAATTTTTCACCATTGAGGATAATGTTAGCTGTGGGTTTGTCATATATAGCTTTTATTATGTTGAGGTACGTTCCTTCTATTCCTGCTTTCTGGAGCGTTTTTATCATAAATGGATGTTGAATTTTGTCAAAGGCTTTTTCTGCATCTATTGAAATAATCATATGATTTTTATTTTTCAGTTTGTTAATGTGATGAATTAAATTTGCATTTAATTTTAAAAAGGCATTTTACTATAAACATTTGGCTTTATCCTATATTAGATTTGTTTCAAATAACCACAAGTTGTTCATACCAAGCTTCCCCAAGTTTCTTGGGCCATTGGAGTAAAACACCAATAGTTTTAAGTGTTTCTCAATGCCTTGCATACCTGAGAATGATTTTCTCTTGCCTTTATACACAAAATATAACAAACAGGTAGTAAATCTGTGAGGTCTCAACAGTTTTTTCATAAAGATTTTAACCCACTGTTCCACTGTTCTCTAGCATTTATCGTTCCTCAGGAGACTTCTGAGCCAGCCAAAACTTCATTTTTGCAAGTAAACATTATATACATTGAGATTTCTCTTTTCATCTAAGTCCACTTTCCAGTAAATAAGTAGGTGTGAGTCTCTCTTTTTATGCTTTAATTCTCTTTTTCACTTTGATAGATTCCTTTCAGAAAACTTTTCCACTTTTATATCTCTATTATTGCTTCTATTTCTCTATTCTTTCTTTCTGCTATTCCTTTTTCTCTCAAAACACTATAGGTCCTATTAACAAATAGTTTTCTAAAATGCACATGTGTATATATAAATATATATAATTTTTAGCTTCATAATTTACAGATGCACAAAGCCTCAGCATCTTTTCTTCCTTTTTCTTGGCACTGCCACAATTCTTCCATTGGCTTCATGTTGTCGTGGCAGATGTTGCTGAGGTGGTGGTGGTAGCTGTTTCCATCATAAAATGAGAAGCAGTCTGTCCAGATGGCATGTTTGTCAACAGATAGGTTTGGTTTGCTCTTTTTTTATTTCCTTGACTTTGTTCATTATACATATGGACACTGATCAAATCCCCTCTGGGATCTGAAATGAAGGGCATGTTGATATACCCGGTCACGGCCAGTGGATGGTAGATTGGGGATAAGGACACAGATCTTTTGACTCCATTCTTTTTCCTAATGCTACATCATAAAAAGAGTCAAATGTACCAAGATATGACATTGTGATAAAGCAGTGATGCTGATATCACAAATATATTTCCATGTGAGTGCATATGTAAATAAACACATATAATTCATACTGACAGTCTACTCTATGCTCCTATTCTATAACAGAGGAGGATTCAAAATAACACTTAAGCCAATGGTAATACAGTAAAATATATTGTTACCTTGATGATGTAAGCAAAGGGCTCGGTACAGCTTATCTAAAGAGCAATTCAAACAGCACTCTATACAAAGGAAACTGAAGGACTTCTTTCTTGTTCATAATATATATTTGATAATCCTTATCCCTTTGCCTTTTTTATTTGCCCAAAAAGAGCCTGCAGAATTGTGTAATTGCAAAATGAAATGCAGCATGAAGCATGATTTTCCACTTTATGCCATCCACTGATCAAGTGATCCAGTTTATAGCAATGTCAACAGTCATTAAGAAAAGTCAGATTAGTTTGTATAAAAACAAACTAGGGAAATGAATAAACAGCATTTAGAACCTGCTGATAATAAGGGAATTTTATAATGAAATTAAAAACTAATTCACCTATAAATAATGATATTCGTGGTAAAGAAAATTCTCGCACTGCAGCACTTTTCCTGAATGTCTTTTCTGGCCCTTCAATGGCATTTTTTTAAGTATATATATTTATAATCTTAACTCTTTAGGCATCATTGTCATTTAGGATCACTTTAAACCGTTCAACTTTATGGGGAAAAGTCTGAAAGTCACTCTATGATACCATGGCCCTGATCCTCAGAGGCTTGCTAAATAATTGATAAGCAATAGATTGTTCAAATGCCAATTAGCATGATCTCACAGTCCCTTTAAAAGTTTAAATGCAAGTTTCTATCATTCCATTATAGAAAGATTACTAGATTTTTGTATCTGACTCCATTACCTAACAACCCATCAAAAATTTGCTCCTTGATTCTAGGCAGATTATTTAGCTTATGTTTTTTCAGTTTGAATAAACACAAAATAATTCAAAGAAATTTCCCTCAAAATTATGTAGGCAAAAATCTCTTAGATTCAAATCCATTGATTTTTAAATATGTTTTGTTCATTGTTTTTAATATAAAATATTGATAATATAAACAAGGAAATTCAGAGCCTTTAAAAATTATGAATAAATTATCAGCAGTGCTTCCATCACTTAAAAATAATCATGGTTAACACAAACATTTATTTTGGTTGATTATTCAATAAAATTTTACTGTGACTTTACCATATTCAGAATATTGTGGGACTTCTCTGGAGGTCCAGTGGTAATATTCCATGCTCTAAATGCAGGGGTCCGAGGTTCAATCTCTGGTCAGGGTACTAGATCCCACATGCTGCAACTAAAAATCATGCATACCACAACAAAGATCCCACGTGCTTTACCTAAGACTCAGTAAAGCCAAATTAAAAAAGAAAGAAAGAAAGAAAATGGTGCTGAGTGCTAATAAATATGGCAGGGACCAATCCTTGCCCCCATGGAAGCTATTAAGAACAGTGTGATGGGAAAGAATGACACTGAGCAAAGTAGTTGAAAATTTGATCAGTAGCTCCAAGGTAGTGGTTCTAGATACTTTGGGTGCATTCAATCCAAGATTTAGACAGTCTATGATTTAGAAAAGTGTTCCCCAAAGAACTGATGCTCTCTCCTCCCACCCGAAGATAAGCTCCATACAGGCAAAGATCTGCTCACCACAATTCCTAGCACATGGGCGGAAAAATTAGATGAGAAATAACTCTTCAAATAGGTGGGATGGATGAGAGATAAAAGGGAAAGGAAAATGACAGCTTAACAAGTTCTCTGAAGGGAGGTTTATAGAAGTCTTACTTGAAAACATCTACTTTCTCTGTGAAGTAGGTAGTAACTTAATCTGCTGAAAATTTAAGAAGAATTGGGGAAAGAAAATGTCAGAGGTCTGAAGAAAAGGGAGAAAGTATAAAACGATTGTGGAGGGTTAGAGCTGAAGCTGCTGAGGAAATTGGTAAGCATAGACCAGAGGAGGTTGGTAACCACAAATGTACACTGACATCAATGTGATCAGTTTGCGGCTTTTTTACTCACAGGACTAGAAAGTGAAAGTGAAAGTCACTCCATTTTGTTGGATTCTTTATGACCCCATGGACTATACAGTCCATAGAATTCTCCAGGCCAGAATACTGGAGTGGGCAACCTTTCCCTTCTCCAGGGGATCTTGCCAACCCAGGGAATGAACCTAGGTCTCCCGCAGAGGGGGAGTGCAAATAAGGCAAAGGCAGACAGTTGGGATCATCTAGGGTTTGGGTTTTGCCCAAGAGACACATTATAAGGACAAGGGACAGGAGAATATAATGTTCTTCAGGTTCATCTAGTCTATGGCATGTATCAGTAGCTTATTTCCTTTTGTTAATATGAGTATTATTCCATTGTATGTACATCCTATAGTTTATCTATTCATCAGTTAACAGACATCTGGACTATTTCTATTTTTGGACTATTATTAAAAATGCCACTATGAACATCTTCATACAAGCCTTTCCTTGGATGGGTACATAGGAGTGGAACTTTCAGGACATCTGGAAAATGTATGTTGAATACATGGAATTTTTTTCCAGAATGGCTACACCACTTTTCATTCCCACCAGTAATTAAGCCCCTTATCTTCTAAGGCTACAGTTTTTCAGTAGTCATGTATGGATGTGAAAGTTGGATTATAAAGAAAGCTGAGCACCAAAGAATTGATGCTTTTGAACTGTGGTATTGGAGAAGATTCTTGAGAGTCCCTTGGACTGCAAGGAGATCCAACCAGTCCATCCTAAGGGAGATCAGTCCTGGGTGTTCATTGGAAGGACTTAGGTTGAAGCTGAAACTCCAATACTTTGGCACCTGATGCAGAGTTGACTCATTTGAAAAGACCCTGATCTGGGAAAGACTGAAGGCAGGAGGAGAAGGGGACGACAGAGGATGAGATAGTTGGATGGCTTGGATGGCATCACAGACTCAATGGACATGAGTTTGGGTAAACTTTGGGAGTTGGTAATGGACAGGAGGCCTGGCATGCTGCAGTCCATGAGGTTGCAAGGAGTCGGACATGACTGAGCTACTGAACTGAACTGATCTTACCAGGAATTTTACTTTGGGACAGTGAGTCCATTGACCCACAAACTCAAATGGTTTTCCAGTGAGTAAAAAAATTTTAAAGCAACTTATTTTCCATTGATGTTGGTCTTTTGGATTATAGCCATTCTAGAGGGTGATATCTCATTATGGTTTTAATTTGTACTTTTCTAATGACAATTTAATGTGTGTTTTGGGACACCTACACTCTTTGCTTTGCTGGGATGGCTCCATTTTTAATTCAGGTCCTTGTTCTAACATCTCATCAATTAACTCTTCTCCCCAGATCTCATGTTTTCTTTAATTCATAGTAAAACACATCTGTTTCCTGCCAAAAATTATTCTCAAGAGTATTTTTCTTTGCTCCTTTCTATTTTATTTTTCTTATTTTAATCTTTTATAATAATTTCATCATTTGTCATACTCTGTTCTGTTTCTTTGCTTTGTTTTTATCCTTGAATAAGGATAACTTCAACCTGAGCTGTTCTTTACCCTAACATGATCTGGTTAATTTCTCCCTGAGTCCCATCCCTAGACAACATTAAATTTCTCTTAAATACTAAAATGAAGAAAAGTTCCGTAAACTAGTCACCAGAAGAGGAGATCTGGGGCTGTGGGAAACCTCAGCAGTTATCCTGGTAATCACTCCTTTGTTGAGAACCACAGCCACCTCTCCGTATCTGCAACTCTGCTCCTGTACTCATTGTTCCTCACATTACTGACCATCATTTTTTGGGTAACACTCTTATTAGTGAGAAGTCATGCCAAGTAAAGGCCTGATACCTGCTGACTTCCTATTTGGTCTACCGATATTACTGTTTGAGCCTCACCAGAGCCACTTCCAAATGGTACTGATGTATAATGAGAAAAGGAGCTCCAGGTGACATGGCCCTCACTAGTGAATCTTCCTTTATTCATGAAATTGTTCATCTTATCCAGGATTGTCACTTTTTAGGCACAGTGAGTCCTTTTGATCTACAAGCTCAGGTGGTTTCCAGTGTGTGAAAAATTCTTAAAGCAACTTATTTTTCATTTGTTCAGATCTTTTTATGTGGCAATTATTCATATTTTAATACCTGCTCTGTTTTCCATTCCTATGACTTCTCTGTCATCTTCACATTTCCATATCCTTTTCTCCATATTCCCAAAAAAGCATTTCAAAATTGTCTTCCACATATCTTACGTAACTTTCTAAAATCTCTTTTGCCTTGTGTGTTCCTAATTCCCATTTTAAATCTGAGGTTATGTTTAATTTAATTAAACTCTAAGCCAGGTCTTTATTTCTATATGCCTTTCAAGAAGCTCTCTGTTTATCTGAACAGGCTATCTCATCATACTGTCTTTCATCTTTCATCATAAACTTGATAAAACACTACAAATTGAGTTAATCCCATGAACAGATGCTATCAAATACTTTATAAATCCCATAAAAATCTTTATCAAAAGTTTGTCTCCTCTGAATTTCTGACATTTTCATTTTTACCATCCTATTTTTTGAAGAATTCAGTATTGGTTTTCCTTTATCTGTTCATACTGGAATGAGAAGAGGTCTGCCAAGGCCCAAGTTTTCCTTCATTGCCCATCTGGTTGTTGTTGTATTCAATCTTAAGCATGAATTCTGTTTTACACAGCCTCACATAACAGTTTTATGTACCCATGGCAGCTGCAGCAAAGAAATTTCATGGGTCTCTTCTTCCTGTGTTTGCTTACACAGCTGTGACTAAGGCCAGTTTTCTTTTAAGAGCTTTACGCTTAGTCTGGCCTGTGTGTCAATTACATGGCTTGACCCTCAAAGGCCTCCCTCCTGGACCTGTTGCTGGCTACCAAAGCCCTGCTGTGCTGCCTGCCCTGTGCTTGATTTAGCTATTGCATGGATCCTAAGGTTTCCTTCAAGTGTTGTTGCTCCAGGACAGCAAGAGGGATTCCAAGCAGTTCATTCTCTTTCAATAACCCAACTCTCATTCCTCCTCACCCCAAAAACAGCATATAAACAAATTTCTACCAGCTGCTACTGTCTTAGAATGTATAGTGGTGAGTCAGCCTTTAGTTTTTCTTCATCTTCCATCCTTTTTAACTTCCCAAAGCTGGAACAATTTGTTGGCTCTAAATTTATTCAGTCCCTTAAACTGTATTGATGGTTACTTATCCCACTCCACCAACCAACTAGAGACTCTCAGGACTCCTTTCATGTAATACAATTGACACTGACATACACATACAGCACACACATGCAGACATTCAGAGCATACATACAACTGCACATCATTCCATTAGAGTCAAGAACATAATAAGCTAATACCATCACCATTATCAATGTTTGTGACATTCAATGCAGTTAGGCAGGTAAATAAAATCAGCAGGGCAAGTATTTGCAAAACTGAGGTCTAATTATTACCTGTTTGTGGTAGGTCTACCTGACAAATGCAAGAAGGAAAGGAAAGTGAAGTCGCTCAGTCATATCCGACTCTTTGCGACCCCATGGACTGTACCAGGCTCCTCTGTCCACGGAATTTTCCAGGCAATACTACTGGAGTGGATTGCCATTTCCTTCTCCAGGGGATCTTCCCAAGCAGTAAACTATAGGACCTGACACAAGAGTTCATTAAGATCACAATTTAAAACATTTGATGACTATTTTTACTTTGATTATTTGAAATAGGGTCTGTGTGTGTGTCTGTGTATGTCTGTGTGTGTCTGCAAAACCACACGTAGAGCAAGACCATCAAAATGTCAGTAGTGATTATCTCTAACTGATAGGGTTTCAAATACTTGTTTTTTCCTTATCTATGTTTTCCAAATTTTCTACAGTGAACATGAATCATTTTCATAATAAAAAGATAAGTTTTTAAGCAATGAAATAGCATAAAAGTGTCCATCTATGTTTGCTGCACCTTTCCTATGAATCTCCTTAGTGAATATTTAGGAATAGGTTAAGAAATCCATTCTTGAAATTATAATTTATGTAAAACTGATTATGTTTTATGATAAGGCCTTTAACGAAGTACATCTGAAGAATAAAACCAGCCAAGCATAACTACAACCTGAAAAATGAAAACAAGAATAAAGAACTAAAATCCTTTACAAGACCATGTAGATTGGTATATAATGAAATTCAGGTTTCAATCATAGAAAACGATTTCAATGCTAGATGTGTATATTAACATTGAGTTGGGATGAAATGCAAATGAGCCCAGTAGCTCTGTAGAGCATCTCTTCTGCCCTCCTGATTTCCTTTCTCACTTGTCCCTGAATAACCTGGGAAAACGCTGCACATTCTGAGTGTTCAACAAATATTGAAGACGATAAAATAACTTTCCAGAGGTCATTCAGTTATTTTCCAGAAGTTAATACCAGGACAGATAGCACCTAGTAGAAAGTTCTCCAAATAAATATTCCAACTTTTAAGTTCACAATTATTTGTCAGACTTTACCAAGTGCTCTTAGTATTTATACACACTTCAGCTAATATATTTTTATAGCATCCTAAGAGGTAAATGGGCCTTCCCAGTTGGCATTAGTGGTAAACAGTACATCTGCCAAAACAGGAGACATAAGAGACATGGATTGGGGAAGATCCCCTGGAGGAGGACGTGGCATCTCACTCCAATATTTCTGCCTGAAGACTCCTATGGACAGAGGAGCCTGGCAGGTTATAGTCCGTTGGGTTGTAAAGAGTTGGACATGACTGAAGCGACTTAGCACACACGAAAGGTGAATATATTTTCTCAGGTTGGAGATGAAAACTCTTAATGCTCATTAGAGTAAAGGGTTTTCCTCAAGTGAAGAGCGGGGTGGACAAAGCTGTCTGGTCTAACAAGTGAACAAAGTTGGGGCAGGGATAGCTGCTGTCGCCAGATGAGAATGATGTTAGAAAGAAAGTGGCAGACAGCATTGCTGAACAAGACCCAAGAGCTAAGCTAGATGTCAGGGACACAGTGTTTTTCACAAACCACAAACTCTGGCTTTTACCTTCATGGTGCTTACAGACTAGTTGGAAAAAATAAGCATTCAGGCAACAATCTCTTGGAACTTATTTTAATAGTGAAAGGGTCTATAACAGAAAAGCACAGGTGAAGAGGAGTTACCTTGGTAAAGAGTGTGGGTAAGAACATTCCAGGTAGATGGCACGGTAGACTTGAACACTCTGAGAGAGAAAAAGCCAGATAACCATCAGAATGAACAAAAGCCATGGGTGTGAGTGATGGTGAACAAGAGCAGATAGTCCTAAGAGATGAGGCTGGAGGGGTAGGCAGGGCCAAATGGAATCTGTAAGGCATGTTAAGGATTATTTTTATCTTTATCCAAGGAACAAAATGGGCTTAAATAATGGAGTGACAAAACACAATTTCTCCTTTGAAAAGACTGCACTGCCTACACTGTGGTAAAAAGACTGAAAGTGTGAAAGTATTAGTCACTCAGTCGTGTCCGACTGTTTGCGACCTCATGGACTGTAGCCCACCAGGCTCGCTTGTCCATGGAATTATTCAGGCAAGAATACTGGAGTGGGTTGCCACTTCCTTTTCCAGGAGATTCTCCCCACCAGGGATCAAACCTGGGTCTCCTGCAGTGCAGGCAGACTCTTTACCCACTGTGTCACCAGGGGAGCCTAGTAAAAAGATTAGAGGGAAGCACAAGTGAATGGAGTGTCATGGATAACTCATATGTGCTTCACTGTATTTTCCTTCTTAGTTGACAGTTCAGTTCAGTTCAGTAGCTCAGTCGTGTCCAACTCTTTGTGACCCCATGAATCGCAGCACACCAGGCCTCCCTGTTCATCATCATCTCTCAGAGTTCACTCAGACTCATGTCCATCGAGCCCGTGATGCCATCCAGCCATCTCATCCTTGGTCGTCCCCTTCTCCTCCTGCCTCCAATCCCTCCCAGCATCAGAGTTTTTCCAATGAGTCAACTCTTCACATGAGGTGGCCAAAGTACTGGAGTTTCAGCTTTAGCATCATTCCTTCCAAAGAAATCCCAGGGCTGATCTTCAGAATGGACTGGTTGGATCTCCTTGCAGTCCAAGGGACTCTCCAGAGTCTTCTCCAACACCACAGTTCAAAAGCATCAATTCTGCGGTGCTCAGCCTTCTTCACAGTCCAACTCTCACATCCGTACATGACCACTGGAAAAACCATAGCCTTGACTAGATGGACCTTAGGAGGCAAAGTAATGTCTCTGCTTTTGAATATACTATCTAGGTTGGTCATAACTTTTCTTCCAAGGAGTAAGCATCTTCTAATTTCATGGCTGCAGTCACCATCTGCAGTGATTTTGGAGCCCCCCAAAATAAAGTCTGACACTATTTCCACTGTTTCCCCATCTATTTCCCATGAAGTGAGGGGACCGGATGCCATGATCTTTGTTTTCTGAAATGTTGAGCTTTAAGCCAACTTTTTCACTCTCCTCTTTCACTTTCACCAAGAGGCTTTTTAGCTCCTCTTCACTCTCTGCATAAGGATGCTATCATCTGCATATCTGAGGTTATTGATATTTCTCCCGGCAATCTTGATTCCAGCTTGTGTTTCTTCCAGTCCAGCGTTTCTCATGATGTACTCTGCATATAAGTTAAATAAGCAGGGTGACAATATACAGTCTTGATGTACTCCTTTTCCTATTTGGAACCAGTCTGTTTCATGTCCAGTTCTAACTGTTGCTTCCTGGCCTGCATACAGATTTCTCAAGAGGCAGGTCAGGTGGTCTGGTATTCCCATCTCTTTCAGAATTTCCCACAGTTTATTGTGATCCATACAGTCAAAGGCTTTGGCATAGTCAATAATGCAGAAATAGATGTTTTTCTGGAACTCTCTTGCTTTTTTGATGATCTAGCAGATGTTGGTAATTTGAGGCAATTTGATCTCTGGTTCCTCTGCCTTTTCTAAAACCAGCTTGAACATCAGGGAGTTCACAGTTCACGTATTGCTGAAGCCTGGCTTGGAGAATTTTGAGCATTACTTTACTAGCATGTGAGATGAGTGCAATTGTGCGGTAGTTTGAGCATTCTTTGGCATTGTCTTTCTTAGGGATTAGAATGAAAACGGACCTTTTCCAATCCTGTGGACACTGCTGAATTTTCCAAATGTGCTGGCATATTGAATGCAGCATTTTCACAGCATCATCTTTCAGGATTTGAAACAGCTCCACTGGAATACTATCACCTCCACTAGCTTTGTTCATAGTGATGCTTTCTAAGGCCCACTTGACTTCACATTCCAAGATGTCTGGCTCTAGATTAGTGATCACATCATCATGATTATCTGGGTCATGAAGATCTTTTTGTACAGTTCTTCCATGTATTCTTGCCACCTCTTCTTAATATCGTCTGCTTCTGTTAGGTCTATACAATTTCTGTCCTTTATTGAGCCCATCTTTGCATGAAAAGTTCCCTTGGTATCTCTAATTTTCTTGAAGAGATCTCTAGTCTTTCCCATTCTGTTCTTTTCCTCTATTTCTTTGAATTGATCGCTGAAGAAGGCTTTCTTATGTCTTCTTGCTATTCTGTGGAACTCTGCATTCAGATGCTTATATCTTTCATTTTCTCCTTTGCTTTTCGCCTCTCTTCTTTTCACAGCTATTTGTAAGGCTTCCTCAGACAGCCATTTTGCTTTTTGCACTTCTTTTCAATGGGGATGGTCTTGATCTCTGTCTCCCATACAATGTCACGAACCTTAACAAGTCCCCCAGATTCCTTCAGGTTATTTCCCCTGTGATATACGTCACCTTGGAGCTTGAATGGGATTCATCCTCCCTTAACTTTTAGTGTAATGCTCCAAAGAGCAGAATCCATTCTTTTGACTACAGTGATTGATTCGGGGGAAAAAGTAACCCAAATTGGGTATATGAATTACGGGAGGGGGTTTTTAAAGACCACTGAGCAGGAAGTTCAGTCACTCTTCTATGAGAGCTACTGGGAGAAATGTTTTCCCTTCCCAAGGCCCACGAACAAAGAAGCATGAGGATCTCTTACTGAGGACTGAAGGTTGAGTAGATTGAGGATCTGCTCAATAAGGTAGTCTCTTATTTGACAGGGTGATCTAGTTTGAGCAGGAAGAATGCACAGGAGAAAGGAGAAACTGAAAGAAACTAGGATTTTGGTGACCCTGCTGACATACTTAATCAAGCCTTGCCCAAAGCCAACCCTAACTCTGGCCTTTTCAATTACATAAGGCAGTGAAAGTCCTTTATTGTTCAGGCTGCTTTCTATTAAACACCAAAAGATTCTTTCTGGAGTTATCTCTTAGGTGGAAATTCCAGAACAGAGATACCATTAGCGTGGGCTAGGGTTGTAACAGTTGCTGCTGCTGCTGCTGCTGCTGCTGCTAAGTCGCTTCAGTCATATCCAACTCTATGCGACCTCATAGACGGCAGCCCACCAGGCTCCCCTATGCCTGGGATTCTCCAAGGAAGAACACTGGAGTGGGTTGCCATTTCCTTCTCCAATGCATGAAAGTGAAAAGTGAAAGTGAAGTCGCTCAGTCGTGTCCGACTCTTAGCGATCCCGTGGACTGCAGCCCACCAGGCTCCTCCATTCATGGGATTTTCCAGGTAAGAGTACTGGAGTGGGGTGCCATTGCCTTCTCTGGGTTTCTAGCACTAAATGTGAGTAAATGTGATGAATCTGATATTTATTTAAGAGATGCATTCACCAGAATTTGTAATAAGAGGTTTGAGAAAGAAGTGTTAAGGATTATGGCTAGCTTTCTGGGTGGTGAACAGTGGTGGCATTTCCTGAATTCAGGGCCACTGAGGAGGGAATAGGCCTTGGGTTGGGTTCACAGTTGAACCCAGTGCATGCAAAGGACTGAATCTGAGGATCTTATGAGCTATCCAAATGGAAATGACATAGGCAATTTGAAAAACAAAGCACATATAAAAGAAATAATAAAATACTGCTACACAACAAGTATTTTCTACCTCCATTTTTCACTCTCCTTCGAACAGATATTAAAGAGTAAGTCTATTTAATCTCCTGTAGTCAGCATATTCTCAGCCACAGATATAATAGAAGAGTAAGAAAATAAGAGAACAAAATACTATTTGCTTAACAGAAGAGGCAAAGGAGACTCTTTCCCATGTTGTAGAAAATGATAGAAATGCTAAGGAAAGTGGGAATTGGGTATGAGCTATAACATCTTCAGTTGATAGAGTAGGATCGTGAAGGAAAAAACCTGAGAACATTAGTAAATTGATGATTCAGAGTAGTTTTAGGCAGTAACAATGCAAAGAAGTCCTTCCAGTCCATTAAAATATTTTGATGTATGTGAGGTCTGAACATGTCCAGGCAGGGGTAAAAATGTGCTGTGGTAAACCTTGCTTGCTGAAGAAACGGCTTTGTGAATGCTAGCGAAATAGACTCCATATGCAATGGGGCAGATGGCAGGGGAGGAGGTTAAACACCCCAAGCTGACAAGCACAGAGCCATTGGTGTCTATGGTTTCGTTTTGTTTTTCGTTTTTTGTATCTGAATCCAAGATATTTTGATGTGGGAAGTAGAAAGAAAGGTACTTGAGTTTTGTTGTGATAGTCTTCAAAGCAGTATTTCTGGACCCTTTTCTCCCTAATAATGCAATTGATTTAAGGAATTAAATAAAATACAAGCAAATTTCCTTCTGAGAAAATATGTGATAGGAATAAAATGTTTTGGCACTCTTAACTGTATGGAGGAAGGCAAATTCCCTTGAAAGAAGAAAAGATATCCATTTGAAAAGAACAGTCTGAAATTTTTTAAGAAAACAGGAATAATTTAGAAAATGGTAATGATAACCCTGTATGCGAGACAGCAAAAGAGACACAGATGTATAGAACGGACTTTTGGACTCTGAGGGAGAGGGACAGGGAGAGGGAGAGGGTGGGATGATTTGGGAGAATGGCATTGAAACATGTATACTATCATGTAAGAAACGAATCATCAGTCTATGTTCGATACAGGATACAGGATGCTTGCGACTGGTGCACAGGGATGATCCAGAGAGATGATATCAGGTGGAATGTGGGAGGGGGTTCAGGATTGGGAACTCATGTACACCCATGGCAGATTCATGTCAATGTATGGCAAAACCAATACAATACTGTAAAGTAAAATAAAGTAAAAATAAAAATTAAAAAAAAAGGAATAAGATTGCAATGGAAAAAGATATGAAAGTGGCAAAGTGCAACATAGGAATTAAGTTCAGCTCTGAAGGCAGTTAAGAGCAGAATCAATATTTCAGAAAATAGAATCAATGATGCAGAAGACAAACTTGGAAATTTTTCAACAAATGTAGAGGGGGAAAAGTGAAGCTAAGAAAATTAAGACTGTAAGCACATGATGAAGGCAAGCCAAAGAAACTGACTAACTAAGGAAAGGGGAATGATTTCAATGGACTTCTAGGGGCTTCTAGGCTCAAGAAAGGGCTAGAAATCCAGGTTCAGAAACAGACAGGACTAAGGGATCTTCAGAAGGCAAAGATGCAAGACGTTTGGCCTACCTGTGGACAGAAGAGGTTCTGGGGCCAGCTGACAAGGGGCCACACCCACTGGCTCTATGCCACTTGCTCAAGTAGTGAAGTCCCAGGAGAGGACATCCAACTGTCCAAACAAGGAAAAATGACTTAAGAACAAAGCAATATTTCCAGGATATTTAAATAAGTTCCACTACACTGTAACTTCCTTGAGGGTCAAAACCAAACCATATATAAAATATAAACCATATGCACAGTCCCATCATACTTAAAATAGTGGGTTTCGCTTTTAAAGGAGCTACTCAATCAAAAAACAACAGAATGGGAAAGACTAGACATCTCTTCAAGAAAATTAGAGATACCAAGGGAACATTCCATGCAAAGATGGGCTCGATAAAGGACAGAAATTGTATGGACCTGACAGAAACAGAAAATATTAAGAAGAGGTAGCAACAATACACAAAAGAACTGTACAAAAGAGATCTTCATGACCAAGATAATCACGATGGTGTGATCACTCACCTAGAGCCAGATTCCTGGAATGTGAAGTCAAGTGGGCCTTAGAAAGCATCACTATGAACAAAGTTAGTAGAGGAGATAGAATTCCAGTTGAGCTTTGTAAAATCCTGAATGACGCTGTGAAAGTGCTGCACTCAATATGCCAGCAAATTTGGAAAACTCAGCAGTGGTGACAGGACTGGAAAGGGTCCGTTTTCATTTGAATTCCAAAGAAAGGCAATGCCAAAGAATACTCAAACTACTGCACAATTGCACTCATCTCACGTGCTAGTAAAGTAATGCTCAAAATTCTCCAAGCCAGGCTTCAGCAATACGTGAACTGTGAACTTCCAGATGTTCAAGCTGGTTTTAGAAAAGGCAGAGGAACCAGAGATCAAATCGCCAACATCCACTGGATCATCGAAAAAACAAGAGAGTTCCAGAAAAACATCTATTTCTGCTTTATTGACTATGCCAAAGCTTTTGACTGTGTGGATCACTATAAATTGTGGAAAATTCTTCAAGAGATGGGAATACCAGACCACTTAACCTGCCTCTTGAGAAACCTATATGAAGGCAGGAAGCAACAGTTAAAACTGGACACAGAACAACAGACTGGTTCCAAATAGGAAAAGGAGTATGTCAAGGCTGTATATTGTCACCCTGCTTATTTAACTTCTATGCAGAGTACATCATGAGAAACGCTGGACTGGAAGAAACACAAGCTGGAATCAAGATTGCCAGGAGAAATATCAATAACCTCAGAAATGCAGATGACACCACCCTTATGGCAGAGAATGAAGAGGAACTAAAAAGCCTCTTGATGAAAGTCAAAGAGGAGAGTGAAAAAGTTGGCTTAAAACTCAACATTCAGAAAACGAAGATCATGGCATCCGGTCCCATCACTTCATGGGAAATAGATGGAGAAACAGTGGAAACAGTGTCAGACTTTATTTTGGGGGGCTCCAAAATCACTGCAGATGGTGTCTGCAGCCATGAAATTAGAAGATGCTTACTCCTTGGAAGAAAAGTTATGACCTAGATAGCATATTCAAAAGCAGAGACATTACTTTGGCAACAAAGGTCCGTCTAGTCAAGGCTATGGTTTTTTCCAGTGGTCCTGTATGGATGTGAGAGTTGGACTGTGAAGAAGGCTGAGCTTCAAAGAATTGATGCTTTTGAACTGTGGTGTTGGAGAAGACTCTTGAGAGTCCCTTGGACTGCAAGGAGATCCAACCAGTCCATTCTGAAGGAGATCAGCCCTGGGATTTCTTTGGAAGGAATGATGCTAAAGCTGAAACTCCAGTACTTTGGCCACCTCATGGGAAGAGTTGACTCATTGGAAAAGACTCTGATGCTGGGAGGGATTGGGGGCAGGAGGAGAAGGGGACGACCGAGGATGAGATGGCTGGATGGCATCACGGACTCAATGGACCTGAGTCTGAGTGAACTCTGAGAGATGGTAATAAACAGGGAGGCCTGGTGTGCTGCGATTCATGAGGTCGCAAAGAGTCGCCACAACTGAGCAACTGAAATGAACTGAACTGAACTGAACTGAACTGAGAGATCTCTTCAAGAAAATTAGAGATACCAAGGGAACATTTCATGCAAAGATGGGCTCAATAAAGGACAGAAATTATATGAACCTAACAGAAGCAGAATATATTAAGAAGAGGTAGCAAGAATACACAAAAGAACTGTTAAAAAAAGATCTTCACAACCAAGATAATCCCAATGGTGTGATCACTCACCTAGAGCCAGAAATCCTGGAATGTGAAGTCAAGTGGGCCTTAGAAAGTATCACTATGAATAAAGCTAGTGGAGGTGACAGAATTCCAGTGGAGCTGTTTCAAATCCTGAAAGATGACGCTGTGAAAGTGCTGCACTCAATATGCCAGAAAATTTGGAAAACCCAGCAGTAGCCACAGGACTGGAAAAGGTCCGTTTTCATTCTAATCCCAAAGAAAGGCAATGCCAAAGAATGCTCAAACTACTGCACAATCACACTCATCTCACACACTGGTAAAGTAAAGCTCAAAATTCTCCAAGCTAGGCTTCAGCAATAAATGAACTGTGAACTCCCTGATGTTCAAGCTGGTTTTAGAAAAGGCAGAGGAACCAGAGATCAAATTGCTTCAAATTACCAACATCTGCTAGATCATCAAAAAAGCAAGAGAGTTCCAGAAAAACATCTGTTTCTGCATTATTGACTATGCCAAAGCCTTTGACTGTGTAGATCACAATAAACTAAACAATTCTGAAAGAGATAGGAATACCAGACCACTTGTCCTGCCTCTTGAGAAATCTGTATGCAGGTCAGGAAGCAACAGTTAGAACTGGACATGGAACAACAGACTGGTTCCAAATAGGAAAAGGGGTACATCTAGGCTGCATATTGTCACCCTGCTTATTTAACTTCTATGCAGAGTACATCATGAGAAATGCTGGGCTGGAGTAAGCATAAGCTGGAATCAAGATTGCCAGGAGAAATATCAATAACCTCAGATATGCAGATAACAGCACCCACAGAAAGTGAAGAGGAACTAAAGAGCCTCTTGATGAAAGTGAAAGAGGAGAGTGAAAAAGTTGGCTTAAAGCTCAACATTCAGAAAACCAAGATTATGGCATCTGGTCCCATCACTTCATGGGAAATAGATGGGGAAACAGTGGAAACAGTGTCAGAGTATTTTTCTGGGCTCCAAAATCACTGCAGATGGTGACTGCAGCTGTGAATTTAAAAGACGCTTATTCCTTGGAAGGAAAGTTATGACCAACCTAGATAGCGTATTCAAAAGCAGAGACATTACTTTTCCAACAAATGTCCATCTAGTCAAGGCTATGGTTTTTCCAGTGGTCATGTCTGGATGTGAGATTTGGTCTGTGAAGAAAGCTGAGTGCCAAAGAATTGATGCTTTTGAACTGTGGTGTTGGAGAAGACTCTTGAGAGTCCCTTGGACTGCAAGGAGATACAATCAGTCCATCCTAAAGGAGATCAGTCCTGGGTGTTCAGTGGAAGGACTGATGCTGAAGCTGAAACTCCAATACTTTGGCCACCTCATGGGAAGAGTTGACTCATTGGAAAAGACTCTGATGCTGAAAGGGATTGGGGGCAGGAGGAGAAGGGGACGACAGAGGATGAGATGGCTGGATGGTATTACAGACTCGATGGACATGAGTTTGAGTGAACTCCGGGAGTTGGTGATGGACAGGGAGGCCTGGCGTGCTGCGATTCATGGGGTTGCAAAGAGTTAGACACGACTGAGCAACTGAACTCAATAAATACTTGTTGAATGAACTTCTAAATTATGTGGACACTAAATAGACTGTACTTATATAGAGTATATTTTCAGAAAACATAATGATGCAACATTAAAAATAATTTTCCACACTGTCTCATTCAATTATTCACAAATTCACATTACTTCCATGTCTAAGAGATCCCTCAATTTTATGCCTTTCTCTCCATTCTCATTTTCATGATCTTATTCCAGACCCTCCGTCTCACTCATCTTAACTACAGCGATCAGTCTAGTAACTGATCCTCAGCTAGGCCACCACATAGAAACCAAAGGCACGCATTTAAACTTTTAAAAGTATTTTATCTGTTTATGCTTAAAACATTTCATTGACTCTTCCCTAGTGGCTCACCTGGTAAAGAACCTGCCTGCTAATGCAGGAGATGTGGGTTTGATCCCTGGGTCAGGAAGATATCCCCTGGAGAGGGAAATGGCAATCCACTGCAGTATGCTTGCCTGAAAAATTCCATAGACAGAGGAGCCTGGCGGGCTACAGTCCATAGGGTCTCAAACAGTGGGACACAACTGAGCAAGCCCCCATACACACACACAAATGATTTTATCTGTTTCTGCTTAAAACATTTCAATGACTCATATTACCTACATGAACCCACCCACACTTCCTGGCATGGCTGCACAACCTATCACACAAGTGTGTGTGTGCACACACTCACAGAGATACAATTTTTCAGCTTCTGTCAGCAATTCCTAAAAGTTCTCTCCCTTCTCAAGCTCTGATACCTTTTGTCTGAACTGTACCTGCATTATTCATCAGTATGTGAATAGACTCACATATCCTTTATGACCCAGCTGCCCTAAGGTTAGGGATCTGTACTCCACTGGAATCCTATGAGCTCTGAAAGTGAGAATTGTGTCTAACTCACCTTTTGGTTCTCTCATACCTGTTACAATTCCTGGCACATAGCAAGTCATCCACAGAAGATTTTTAATATATTAATTAACTAACTTTTAATTAATCAATTAACTTTCAATTAATTAAGTTATTGATTAATTAACTTTTAATTAATCAAAGTTATTAATTAACTTTAATTAAAAGTTAATTAATTTTAATGTAGTAATTAATACAGGCACAGAGGTAGTTCATGATCAGCGTTTCTATGACTTTTCCTAAAGTATGAGCAAGCTACAACACTACTAAAATCACCCTTCACTGAGCTCTTGAAATCCACAGGGGTAGATGTTAAAATAGAAAAAAACTATATGTAACACAGAATTTTCTTTTCTCAGTGCTCTGGATTTACCTGACATGTATAAACAAAACTGATTTGGACTCAGTTGTATAAGATAGTCTGAGTGTTATTCTCAATACAGTGACTTCATACAATAACCACAGACTAATGATTGAAGATAATGTATAACTCTCTGGCGAATGACAAACGCCAAGAGAGAAATTGGATTTTACTTATCTCCAGTGTTGAGATTCAATTCAAAAGGTTCGTAGCTGAAAGTGATAGATATGCTCTTAGAGTCACTCATGCATCATTATCAGGCTCTCTGAATAACAGTTTTCTAAAAGGAGAAGGTAGTGCTTGGTCTCAGTATAAATAATACAACAGATTTATGGCTTTGAACAAACCTATCATTCAAATAAACAAAAGATGTATTGGAGATAATTCTACATTTGGAATGAAACTCCAGAATTCCTGCTTTGATCCTTATTGGTTGTTTGGCTTGGCTTCAAAATAAACTTTTAAGCTTCAGAGACATCTATTTTATCTACCACATAGGACTATTAGGAAGGAAACCAACCCTGAATATTCACTAAAGGGCTGATGCTGAAGCTGAAACTCCAATACTTTGGTCACCTGATGAGAAGAGCTGACTCACTGGAAAAGACCCTGATGCTGGAGAGACTGAAGGCAAAAGGAGAAGGGGGTGACAGGGGATGAGATGGTTAAATGGCATCATCAACTAAATGGACATGCTACTGCTGCTAAGTCGCTTCAGTCGTGTCTGACTCTGCAACCCCACAGACGGCAGCCTACCAGGCTCCTCCATCCATGGGATTTTCTAGGCAAGAGTACTGGGGTGGGGTGTCATTGCCTTCTCCCAGTGGACATGAGTTTGAGCAAACTCTGGGAGATAGCAAAGGACAAGGAAGCCCGATGTGCTACAATCCATGGGGTTGCAAGAGTTGGACACAACTGAGGGACTGGACAACAAAAGGATTATTATGAGATACATATGCTTATTTTCATTTTGAGCCACTCTTTACCAGTTGCTCACCAAATTCCCTTTTGTCACATCAGCATAGGTGTTGGGGACAGTCTCCCAGGCAGTGCAGCAGAGTGAGAAGGAGCATGGCTCTGGAATCAGATTCCCTGTCCTGGCTCCCAGGTTTTACTGGGCAAACCTTGGCAACCTTCTTTCCCTTGCCCACCAAGCCTTAGTCCCCTCATCTGTAACATGGCAATCATCCTCTATATTATTTCCTATTGCTGCCATAATGAATTACTACAAATTTAATGCATTAAAATAACATAAATTTATTATATTACAATTCTGAAAGTTAAAAGTCTAAAGTGGGTCTCACTGAGCTAAAATCAAGAGGTAGGCAGTTAGATCTTCTGGAGACCTAGAACAGATTTTGAGGAGAATCAATTTTCTTGCCTTTCCCAGCTTCTAGAAGCTCCTTGCATTTCCTTGGCTCATGGCTCCCCTCCCCTCCCCTTCAAAGCCAGAAGTATAATCTCTCTCTGACCCTTCTTCTGTTTTCTTGTATTTTTCTCTGACCACAGCAGGGAAAGGTTTTATATTTTTAAGGATCTACATGACTCTATTGGGCCTTCCCAGATGGTCCAAAATGATCTCCATGTCTCAAGGTCCTTCGTCTAATCACTTCTGCAAAGTCCCTTTGACCAAGTAAGGTACTGTATTCGTAGGCTCCAGAGACTAGGACACAGAAATCTTTGAAGGGCATTTTTCAGCCTACCACAATCATCCTCAGAGGATTACAGTAAAGACTAGATAAGTTAGCCTATGTGAGGTATTAGAACAGTGTCTGGCATACAGAAAACATTATATCTGTGTTAGTTATTATTGTTGTGACTATGGTGTGCTGCGATTCATGGGGTCGCAGAGTCGGACACGACTGAGTGACTGAACTGAACTGATTACTATTATTATCACAATGTTCAGTTCCCTTCAAGGCAGTTAGCTAAACAGAGATGTAGACAAGGCAAAGCAGGGAGACAAACACAGTTCCAAAATAAATTGCTACAACAGTGCTGAATTTCGCTCAGAAATAAACAGGTGAGGCCCATGGCCATGCTTCTCCAGCAGGGAGGTGCACATGAATCTGGTAATTTTCCAAGTAAATAGAAGAAAGGACATTGATCGCTCACCCAGCCAGATACAGAAGGTTGATGCTGCATAATATCAACTCAAGAACCTAACATGTGGAGGGGAGAACAAGATGACAGAGGAGTAGGTGGACATGGAGTACATCTCTGTCCATGGACACATCAGGAATAAATAAACCTTCAGCCAAAGAAATGCATGCAGAACACCAGCTGAGAATGGACAGGAGTACCTGACCAGAGGAAAAGAATATACAGAACCATGCAAAAATTGGTAGGATGAAGGAACTAGGAGGGAAAACAGGAGTATTAGTAGGACTGGACTTGCCCTGGGCAGGTGGGGGAACTGAAGCAAGGGTACAATCCCCACATCGGGGCACCAATCTGAGTCAGAGGAGAAACATTTAAGGCTGAGGGTGAAACAGCTGATCTGTGGCAGCCTAAATGGAATGAGAATCAGACGGTCCTTGCCGCAGCCATACATACCCTGGACAGGGACACAGGTGCCCTGGAATGCACAGCCGCTAGGAGCTGGAGTTTAGGGACTGCGGAGCAATCCCAGGATGAGAGCTACTGTTGACCTTGGAGAGATGGGTTGAGGGAGGTGAGGGAGGAGACTGTAATGGGAAATGCCTGTGGAGGAAAGCCAGGCAGAAGTGGAAGAAAGGCGATACTGCTGAGTCAAATGTAGGGGGTGGAGCCATCACCATAGCCTTTCTCTCCCCATACACCAGCATCAGTAGCTGAACAATAGAGAGGTTGGACCATCAAACACCAGACACACTGAACTACAGAGTAGGATCCCACCAAGGGTGACCTTTTAAGTACCAAATGCAACAATCTACAGAGCAGAAGCCCAGCCATGGGGGCCTCTCTATGTGCCTGACACACTGAACAACAGAGAAGGACCCCAGGCAAGGGAGTGCCTGAATGGGCAGAGCTACGGAGAAAGAATGGCCCAAGAGGCCTTATGAATGCCAGCTACAAGAGGCTTGAAAAGAAAGACTCTGACATGACCACAATTCCGGCGGTGGAGGTAGTCCACGTCCCTGCACACTTGGCACCACCAGGGTCCCCGCAAGCCAAGCAGATGTGCCATCTTCACACTCAACTCTCACTGGGGCAGAGCTGTCACAGCTAAAAAATAGTCTTGCATCATTGCGCTTACAGGATCGCTTCTGTCACATCCCACTCTTTGCAATCTATAGACTGTGGCCTGCCAGGCTTCTCTGTCAGGGGGTTCTCCAGGCAAGAATACTGGAGCATATTGGACAACACTGGTTGCCATACCCTTCTAGAGCACTATATTTCCTGCTGCCCTAGCCACCAACTCCCCTGAGTTGGTCCTGCCAAACCCCTGAGACCCAAGCAGCTGTACTACTTCCACACCTGGACCTCACAAGTGAAAACTCAAGTCCTCCAGGGCAGCCTCAGGAGCAAACCCCAGGGGACAACCCACATGCAGAGGTTGAAATAAAACCACAACTGAAACCCAGGGGCAGGGTAGTGAAGGAAGAAGACCCGAAACCATCCTATCAGCTGTACAAGCTGCAGATTAAATCCACATGATCAACGAGGCAAATTCCGTGTCTATGGAATATATAAAATGATACTAAGAGCTCTCACAACAGAAAATTCACTAATTCTGATAGCTGTGGACATTGGAGGCAATACCACACAAGAGTAGGACCAGATTAGACTCAGAGCTACCCCACAGCAGGTCCAGAGATAAGCACAGTGTTGGAGGGCATCTTAGGGAGGTGAGGCGGACTGGGACTCCCAGCGAGGGAAAGGACTCTGAGAGCAGTGACTCAAGAAAAAATATTTACTATTCATACGTTTGACTTGTTCTGTAGAATCTTTTGGATTTTTTTCTCCCTTCCTCCCCCCGCCCTCGTTGGAGTTGCTGATTTTGTTGGTACTATTAAATCTAATTAACCTTTTGAGCTTTTTTTTTCCTCAGTCAGATTTTTTACTGTTGTTATAAACCTCTGCCTCTACATTGGGCTTTTGCAGTTCTGTAGAGTTTTCATTTTTTCTCTTTTTCTAATTTTAACTTTTTATTTTTTATTTTATCTACATTTGTTTCTTTGTTTGCTTTTCCTACTTTTATTTTCCCCTTCCAGTTAAACTTTCATGTGTATAAATGTTTACCTCTATTTGCTTTGCATATCTATTCTTTCCTTCTTTTCTTTCCTTTCCTCTCAACATATTTGTCAGTTTTCTTTCATTGCTTTGCTCTCCAGGTGGCATCTTGCTTTAGTTTTGTTTTCCAGTTTGTGCTTTAGTAAGTTTTGTTCTTACTGGTAGAGATAATTTTTAGTTTCCTTTGTACACCAGGTCAATCTAACGTATTTTATTTTTGTTGGACTGTTGATTTTGTTTATGGATATATGTGTATATATTCAGTCACACATTTTATTGTTGTTATAAACCTCTGCCTCTACATTGGGCTTTTGCAATTTTGTGGAACTTTCCATTTTTTTCCATTTTTCTTTCTTCTTCCATTTTTTTCCTTTCTATCTTTTACACTTTTAATTATTAATACTTTTAAACTCAGTATATTTTTTCTACATTTAATCCTTTGTTTGCCTTCCTACAGTTCTTTTATCTTTAATGTATATACATTTTCATTTACTTCTATTTAACTTTGAGTATCTGTTCTTTCTTTTCTTTCTTTCCTTTCCTCTCAACATACTTGTCAATCTTCTTTTCATTGCTTTATATCCCACTTGGCACCTTGCTTTAGTTTTATCTTCCAGTTTGTGTTTTACTTAGTTTTGTTCTTAACTGGTAGATATAATTTTTGATTTCCTTTATTCTCCAGGTCAATCTACTGTACTTTATTTTGGTTGGACTGTTTTGACTTGCTCAATGGTATATATGTATATCTGTATACTCCATTATTTTACTTCTTATTTGCTTGATTTTGTAACTGCCATTTGTCTGGAGTTCATCTTTGGTTTCTCATTTTGGGGTATTTGTTTTAATCTCACTTAATGCCATGACAAATCACTTGTGGAATCTTCATTCCTGACCAGAAATCACACCCTGAGCCTTTGGAGTGGGAGCACTGACTCCAAGACCCTAAACTACCAGAAAAGTAACCCTAGGGAGTATCAAATAGTGAGAACTCATACAAAGGAAACCATCTGAATACAAGACCTGGCATCATCCAACCACCAGGAGCACTCTGCCCAGGACACCTCATCTAAACAACAAACAAAACAAAAATACAAACCCAATCATCAGCAGACAGGATTTACCACCTCACTCAGCCTTGCCCATCAGAGGAAAAACAAACAGAAACTTAGCACAAATCTCACCCTATACAAAGCTTACACAAACCACTGGACTAATCTTAGGAGGGCAGAAACCAAAAGGAAAAAAGAATTCAACCTTGAAGCCTGGGAAAAGGAGATCTCAAACACAGTAAGTTTAAAAATTATAATGAAAAGACAGGGACATGCTACACAAATAAAAGAACAAACTAGAAACACAGAAGTCCAAATAAATGAGGAGGAAATAGGCAAACTACCTGAAAAAGAATTCAGAATAATGATAGTAAAGATGATTTTTTAAAAAAAAAAAAAAAAAAAACACCCTTGAAAACAGAATGGAGAAAATGCAAGAATCAATTAGCAAAGACCTAGAAGAATTAAAGAATAAACAAAAGAGACAAACAACACAATTAGAAATTGAAAATACTCTGGAAGGAATCAACAGCAGAATATCTGAAGCAGAATGAATCAGTGAGCTGGAAAATAAACTGGTGGAAATGACTTCTGAAGAGCAGAATAAAGTAAAAAGAATGAAAATAAAGGAACACAGTCTTAGAGATGGCTGGGACAATATCAAATGCACCAACATTCAAATGATAGGGGCCTCAGAAGAAGAAGAGAAAAAGAAAAGGTATGAGAAAATTTTTAAAGAGATTATAGTTGAAAATTTCCCCAACATGGAAAAGGAAATTGTCAATAAAGTGCAAGAGGTACAAGGAGTCCCATAGAGGATAAGCCCAAGGAGAAAAATGCCAAACACATACTAATGACACTAAAAAGACTAAACACAAAGAAAGAATTTTAAAAGTAGCAAGAGAGAAGCAACAAGTAACATACAAGGGGAACCCCATATGCTTAACTGCTGATCTATCAGCAGAAAATCTGCAGGCCAGGAGGAAATGGCTGGATATATTTACAGTACTGAAAGGGAATATTCTACAACTAACATTACAGTACCTGGCAAGGATCTCATTGAAAATTGATGGAGAAAGAAAGAGCTTTTCAGACAAGCAAAAGTTAAGAGAATCCAGTACCACCAAACCAGCTTTACAACAAATGTTAAAGGGACTTATATAACCAAAAATACAAGAGAAGAAAAAAAAGATCTACAAAATCAACCCCAAACAACTAAGAAAATGGCAATAGAAACATATATATCAATAATTACTTGAAAAGTAAATGGATTAAATGAGCCAACTGAAAGACACACCTTGGCTGAATGGATACAAAAACAAGACCCATATATATGCTGTCTACAAGAAAACCACTTCAGACCTTAAGACACACACAGACTGGAAGTAAGAGGATGGAAAAATATATTCCATGCAAATGGAAAGCAAAAGAAAGCTGGAGTAGTAATCCTCAATTCAGACAAAACAGACCTTCAGTTCAGTCGCTCAGTTGTGTCTGACTCTTTGTGACCCCATGAATCACAGCACACCAGGCCTCCCTATCCATCACCATCTCCTGGAGTTCACTCAGACTCATGTCCATCGAGTCTGTGATGCCATCCAGCCATCTCATCCTCGGTCGTCCCCTTCTCCTCCTGCCCCCAATCCCTCCCAGCATCAAAGTCTTTTCCAATGAGTCAACTCTTCGCATGAGGTGGCCAAAATACTGGAGTTTCAGCTTTAGCATCATTCCTTCCAAAGAACACCCAGGACTGATCTCCTTCAGAATGGACTGGTTGGATCTCCTTGCAGTCCAAGGGACTCTCAAGAGTCTTCTCCAACACCACAGTTCAAAAGCATCAATTCTTCGACGCTCAGCCTTCTTCACAGTCCAATTCTCACATCCATACAGGACCACAGGAAAAACCATAGCCTTGACTAGACAGACCATAGTTGGCAAAGTAATGTCTCTGCTTTTGAATATACTATCTAGGTTGGTCATAACTTTTCTTCCAAGGAGTAAGCGTCTTCTAATTTCATGGCTGCAGTCACCATCTGCAGTGATTTTGGAGCCCAAAAAAATAAAGTCTGACACTGTTTCCACTGTTTCCCCATCTATTTCCCATGAAGTGATGGGACCGGATGCCATGATCTTCGTTTTCTGAATGTTGAGCTTAAGGAAGGATACTACATAATGATCAAGGGATGAATCCAAGAGGAAGACATAATAATTGTAAATATCTATGCAGCCAACATAGGAGCACCTCAATACATAAGACAAACACTAACAGATATAAAAGGAGAGACGGACAGTACACAATAATAGCAGGAGACTTTAACACCCCACTCACACCAATGGACAGATCATCGAAAAAGAAAAGTAATAAGGAAACACAAGTCTTAAATGATACATTAGATGAAATATATCTCATTGATAGCTTCAGGACATTCCATCCAAATGCACAAGGATACACCTTCTCAAGTGCACATGGAACATTCTCCATGATAGAACATATCTTGTGTCACAGATTGAACCTCAGTAAATTTAAGAAAGCTGAAATCATATCAGGCATCATCTCTAACCACAATGCTATGGGACTAGACATTAATTACAAGAAAAAAAAACTGTAAGAAACACAAACACATGTAGATTAAACAACACATTTCTAAATAACCAACAGGTTACTGAAGAAATCAAAAGGGAAAGCAAAAATTTCTAGAAACAAATGACAATGAAAACACCACAACTCAAAACCTATGGGATGCAGCAAAAGCAGTTCTCAGAGGGAAGATTATAGCAATACAATCCTACCTCAAGAAACAAGAAAAACACAGAATAGACAACCTAACTTTACAGGTAAACAACTGGAAAAAGAAGAGCCACAAAACCCCAAGATTAGTAGAAGGAAAGAAATCATAAAAATCTGAGCAGAAATAAACGAAAAAGAAATGAAAGGAACAATAGTAAAGATTAATAAAATGAAAAGCTGGTTGTTTGAGAAGATAAAATTGACAAGACTTTAGTCAGACTGATCAAGAAAAAAAGAGAGAAGAATCAAATCAACAAACTTAGAAATGAAATAGGAGAGGTTACAACAGACAATGCAGAAATACAAAGGATTATAAGAGACTGTTATGAACAACTACATGGCAATAAAATGGAACCTGGAAGAAATGGACAGAGACTTAGAAAAGTTTAATCTTCCAAGACTGAATGAAGAAGAAATAGAAATTATGAACAACCCAATCACAAGCACTGAAATTCAAGCTGTGATCAAAAATCTCCTGAAACACAAAAGCCCGGGACCAGATGGCTTCACAGGAGAGTTCTATCAAACATTTTGAGAAGAGCTAATGCCTATCCTTCTAAAGAAAAGTCACTCAGTCATGTCCCACTCTGCGACCCCATGGACTGTCCCACTCTCTCCTCCCCATGGAGGAGCCAACCAGGCTCCTCCATCTGTGGGATTTTCCAAGCAAGAGTTCCGGGTGGGTTGCCATTTCCTTCTCCATTTCCTTCTAAAATGCTTTCAAAAAATTGCAGAGCAAGGAACATTTCCAAACTCATTCTACAAGGCCACCGTCACCCTGATACAAAAACCAGACAAAGACAACACAAAAATAGAAAACTACAAGCCAATATCACTGATGAACAAAGATGCAAAAATCCTCAACCAAACCTTAGCAAACAGAATTCAGTAACACATCAAACAGCTCATATACCATGATCAAATTGGGTTTAATCCAGGAATGCAAGGATTCTTCAATATATGCAAATCAATGTGATACACTATATTAACAAATTGAAAGATAAAACCCATATGATCATCTCAATAGATGCAGAAAAAGCCTTTGACAAATTTCAGCACTAATTTATGATTAAAACTCTTCAAAAATGGGCATAGAAGGAACCTACCTCAACATAGTAAAGGCCATATATGATAAATCCACAACAAACATTATTCTCAAGGGTGAAAAACTCAAAGTGTTTCCCCTAAGATCAGGAACAAGACAAGGGTGTCCACTTTCACCACTATTATTCAATATAGTTTTGGAAGTCCTAGCTACAGCAATCAGAGAAGGAAAAAAATTAAAAGGAATCCAGATTGGAAAAGAAGAAGAAAAGCTGTCACTGTTTGCAGATGACATGATCTTGTACATAGAAAACCCTAAAGATAGTATCAGAAAATTACTAGAGCTAATCAGAGAATTTAGCAAAGTTTCAGGATACAAAATCAATACACAGAAATAACTTTCATTGTTATACACTAACAATGAAAAAAACAGAAAAGAAAAATTAAGGAAGCAATCCCATTCACCACTACAACAAAAACAATTAAATATCTAGGGATAAACTTACCTAAGGAGACAAAAGAACTCTACATAGAAAATTATGATGCTAATGAAAGAAATTAAAGATGGCATAAACAGATGGAGAGATATTCCATGTTCTTGGATGGGAAGAATCAATAGTGTGAACATGACTACACTACCAAATACAATCTACAGATTCAATGCAATCCCTATCAAATTACCAATGGCATTTTTCACAGAACTACAACAAAAAATTCACAATTCACATGGAAACACAAAAGACCCTGAATAGCTAAAGCATTTCTCGTTCTTCCTGAGAAAGAAGAATGGAGCTGGAGGATTCCAATCAATCTTCCTGACTTCAGATTATACTACAAAGCTACAGCCATCAAGACAGTATGGTACTGGCACAAAAACAGAAATATAAACCAATGGAACAAGACAGAAAGCCCAGAAATGAACCCATCACCAATGGGTACCTTATTTTTGACAAAGGAGGCAAGAATATACAATGGGGCAAAGACAGCCTCTTCAATAAATATTGCCAGGAAAACTGGACAGCTACATGTAAAAGAATGAAATTAGAACACTTCTTAACACCACACAAAAAAGATAAACTCAAAATGGATTAAAGGCCTAAATGTAAGATAAGAAACTATAAAACTCTTAGAAGAAAACATAGGCAGAACACTCGATGACATAAATCAAGCAAGATCCTCTATGGCCCACCTTCTAGAGTAATGTAAATAACAACAAAAGTAAACAAGTGGGACCTGATTAAACTTAAAACTTTTGCACAGTAAAGGAACTATCAGTTCAGTTCACTTCAGTAGCTCAATTCTCTCAGACTCTTTGTGAACCCATGAACCACAGCACACACACCTCCCTGTCCATCACCAACTCCCAGAGTCCACCCAAACCCATGTCCATTGAGTCAGTGATGCCATCCAACCATCTCATCCTCTGTCATCCCCTTCTCCTCCTGCCCTCAATCTTTCCCAGCATCAGCGTCTTTTCCAGAGAGTCAGCTCTTTGCATCAGGTGCCAAAGTACTGGAGTTTCAGCTTCAACATCAGTCCCTCCAATGAACACCCAGGACTGACCTCCTTTAGGATGGACTGGTTGGATCTCCTTGCAGTCCCAGGGACTCTTAAGAGTCTTCTCCAACACCACAGTTAAAAAGCATCAATTCTTCGGCACTCAGCTTTCTTTATAGTCCATCTCTCATATCTATACATGACTACTGGGATGGTCTTGATCCCTGTCTCCTGTACAAAGTCATGAACTTGTTCCATAGTTCATCAGGCACTCTGGTTATCAGATCCAGTCCCTTAAATCTATTTCTCACTTCCACTGTAAAATTGTAAGGGATTTGATTAGATCATACCTGAATGGTCTAGTGGTTTTCCCTACTTTCTTCAAGTTAAGTCTGAGTTTGGCCATAAGGAGTTCATGATCTGAGCCACAGTCAGCTTCTGGTCTTGTTTTTTGCTGATTATATAGAACTTCTCCATCTTTGGCTGCAAAGAATATAATCAATCTGATTTTGGTGTTGACCATCTGGTGATGTCCATGTGTAAAGTCTTCTTTTGTGTTGTTGGAAGAGGGTGTTTGCTATGACCAGTGCATTTTCTTGGCAAAACTCTATTAGTCTTTGCCCTGCTTCATTCTGTACTCCAAGGACAAATTTGCCTATTACTCCAGGAGACACCTGTCTCTTGACTTTCTACTTTTGCATTCCAGTCCCCTATAATGAAAAGGATATCTTTTGAGGGTGTTAGTTCTAGAAGGCCTTGTAGGTCTTCATAGAACTATTCAACTTCAGCTTCTTTAGCATTACTGGTTGGGGAATAGACTTTGATTACTGTGATATTTAATGGTTTGCCTTGGAAACGAACAGAGATCATTCTGTCGTTTTTGAGATTGCATCCAAGTACTGCTTTTGGACTCTTTTGTTGACCATGATGGCTACTCCATTTCTTCTGAGGAATTCCTGCCCACAGTGGTAGATATAATGGTCATCTGAGTTAAGTTCACCCATTCCAGTCCATCTTAGTTCACTGATTCCTAGAATGTCAATGTACACTCTTGTCATTTCCTGTTTCACCATTTCCAATTTGTCTTGATTCATGGACCTAACATTCCAGGTTCCTATGCAATATTGCTTTTTACAACATTGAGCCTTGCTTCTATCACCAGTCCCATCCACAACTGGGTGTTGCTTTTGCTTTGGCTCCATCTCTTCACTCTTTCTGGAGTTATTTCTCCACTGATCTCCAGTAGCATATTGTGCACCTACCAACCTGGGGAGTTCATCTTTCAGTGTCCTATCTTTTTGCCTTTTCATACTGTTCTTGCAGTTCTCAACGCAAGAAAACTGAAGTGGCTTGCCATTCCCTTCTCCAGTGGACCACATTCTGTCAGACCTCTCCACCATGACCCATCCATCTTGGGTGGCCCTACATGGCATGGCTTAGTTTCACTGAGTTAGACAAGGCTGTGGTCCATGTGATCATCAGCAAGGCAAAAAGACAACCCTCAGAATGGGAGAAAATAATAGCCAATGAAACAACTGACAAAGGATTAATTTCCACAATGTACAAGCAGCTCATACAACCCAATGCCAGAAAAACAAAAACCCAATCAAAAAGTGGGTAAAAGACCTAAACAGGCTTTTCTCCAAAGAAGACATACATATGGCTAACAAACACATGAAAAGATGCTCAGTGTCACTCATTATTAGAGAAATGCAAATCAAAACCACAATGAGACATCGTCTCACACCAGTCAGAAAGTCCATCATCAAAAAGTCTGCAAACAATAAATGGTGGAGAAGGCATAGAGAAAACAGAATGCTCTTCGATGTTGGTGGGAATATAAATTGATAGAGCCACTACAGATGATGGTATGGGGATTCCTTAAAATACTAGGAATAAAACCAACATATGACCCAACAATCCCACTCCTAGGCATATACCCTGAGGAAACCAAAATTGAAAAAGACACATGCACCCCATTGTTCATTGCAGCACTATTTACAATAGCTAGAATGTGGAAGCAACCTAGCTGTCCATCAACAGATGAATGCATAAAAAAGCTGTGGTACATATACACAATGGAACATTACTCAGCCATAAGAAAGAATACATTTGAGACAGTTCTGATGAGGTGGATGAAACTAGAGCCTATTATACAGAGTAAAGTGAGTCAGAAAGAGATGGTAAATATCATATTCTAATGCATATATATGGAATCTAGAAAAATGGTACTGAAGAACTTATTTACAGGGCAGCAATGGAGAAACAGACATAGAGAATAGAATTATGGACATAGGGAGAGGGGAGGAGAGAATGAGATATATGGAAAGAGTTACATGGAAACTTACATTACCATATGTAAAATAGATAGCCAATGGGAATTTTCTGTATGGCTTAGGAAACTCAAACGGGGGCTCTGTATTTACCTAGAGAGGTGGGAGGGAGGGAGATGGGAGGGAGGTTCAAAGGGAGGTGATATATGTATATCTATGTGAAGAGGAGCTAAAGAGCCTCTTGATGAAAGTGAAAGAGGAGAGTGAAAAAGTTGGCTTAAAGCTCAACGTTCAGAAAACGAAGACCATGGCATCCAGTCCCATCACTTCATGGCAAATAGATGGGGAAACAGTGGAAACAGTGTCAGACTTTATTTTGGGGGCTCCAAAATCACTGCAGATGGTGACTGCAGCCATGAAATTAGAAGACGCTTACTCCTTGGAAGAAAAGTCATGACCAACCTAGATAGTATATTCAAAAGCAGAGACACTGCTTTGCTGACTAAGGTCCATCTAGTCAAGGCTATGGTTTTTCCTGTGGTCATGTATGGATGTGAGAATTGGACTGTGAAGAAGGCTGAGCGTCGAAGAATTGATGCTTTTGAAGTGTGGTGTTGGAGAAGACGAGAGTCCCTTGGACTGCAAGGAGATCCAACCAGTCCATTCTGAAGGAGATCAGTCCTGGGTGTTCTTTGGAAGGAATGATGCTAAAGCTGAAACTCCAGTACTTTGGCCACCTCATGGGAAGAGTTGACTCATTGGAAAAGACTCTGATGCTGGGAGGGATTGGAGGCAGGAGGAGAAGGGGACGACCGAGGATGAGATGGCTGGATGGCATCATGGACTTGATGGACGTGAGTCTGAGTGAACTCCGAGAGATGGTTATGGACAGGGAGGCCTGGCGTGCTGCGATTTATGGGGTCACAAAGAGTCAGACACGACTGAGTGACTGAACTGAACTGAACTGAATGATTCATGTTGAGGTTTGTCAGAATAACAAAATTCTGTAAAGAAATTATCCTCCAACAAAAAATTAATTAAAAAAAAAAAGAACCTAACTTGTGCCCAGCACATCACTTCTTCATGTGTAATTTATCCCGATTCCTTAAGTTGATCACTGATGCTCTTCTTCAGAATAAAGTGGAAAGGAATAAACATTTATAAAGTACCTACTTTATAATTGTATTATGACATGTATTTTACAAACAGTATTTCATTGTCTTTATACCACCCTGGGAAGTTGGTATTGCCATTCCCAGTTTTTAGAGAGAAAATCAAATTTAGGAGAGAGCAAATAATTTCCCACAGCCTCAGAGATTTGTAATTGGCCAAGCTGCATTCCCAGTGTAGGTATGTATATCTGGTCTGTCTTATTTGACTGCAATGCCCATGCTGTTTCCACTGCCCACATCGCCTCATAAACACAAATTGTGTGTAGAGACGTATCTTCCAGAGTTTTGACAGAAAGACAGCAGTGAGTTTGGCAAAATCAAAGCAGCTGGGAGTCACTTTAGTGCCTCCAGAACAAGAAGTGGGACCAGTTTACCTCTGACATCCCTATAGAGCAGTGTTCCTTAATCTCCATATTATTGACACTAGGGTCCAGATAATCCTTTGCTGTGGAGAAGGAAATGGCAACCCACTCTCCAGTATTCTTGCCTGGAGAATCCCATGGACAGAGGAGCCTGACAGACTACAGTCCGCGGAGTCAAAAAGAGTCGGACACGACAACAACAACAATCCTTTGTTGTGAAGGGCCATCCTGTGAATCTCTGGATTTCGGGGGCGCTCCGCAGAAAGAGAGAGGCAGTGGAACTTCCCTCAGCAAAGCCGAGGGGTCCCGAGGAGAGGTGAGCCTGCTGTACGCCAACCCAGCCCCCCGCGAGCAGGAGACAATCAGATGCGGCAGGGGGTCCGTGGAAGCAGTTCTGCTTTATTGCTGCAAACTCCCAGCTTATATAGGCAAGCAGGAGGGTTTTAGGAGGGACTTTCCATAGCTGCACCAATCACATTAAAGGTCAAATCATCATGCACCTTTATTATAACAGGAGTCTATGGAGATCACACACTGTCTACGTGCATGGAAATCAAGAGAGCCAATCAAAAACTTTGACAGACAACACAGACCACGCCCCCATCTCTTCTGCCAGGCGCCATCTTAGGTTTTCGACCACAAATTTAGCCCCTTTGTTTTTAAGGTTTCCCATTGAGGGCCCCACACTGGATTTTTATCAGTATCCTTGAACTCTCAGGATCCTGAACCACCGAGTAGATGCAGGCAGCACCCCACCACAGCTGCCACACAAAAACACCCCCAGGCATTGTCAACTGTTAGCTCAGGAACAAAATGACCTCCTACCCCTAGAAACAATACTCTAGAGCTAACATTATGCAATTCTGAGAACTGCAACACAAGAAAGGAATACAACTGCTAAATATACACAGCCTAGGTCACCGTTAGTCTGAGCCCAATTAAGAACTGAACGTAGAGTAAAATTAAGAGTTTTGATTCTCCTCTCCTGGCCTCTCTATAGGACAGTGAGCTGAACACTGAATCCCAAATGGTGATTCTTCCACACAGCGAAACCATGTTTTCTTTTCTCATATTAATGTCCATCAAGAAAATTAATTAGAGAACTCATGGATCAGAATTCTTTTTATAATGTTATTTTACAATGAATATTCTCTTTATAAATGCTCAAAAGCAAAATATCACCTATAATCTTAACAATCATATGTAATGTATCTGCATATGCAGCTTTCAAAGGTTGTCTTTTTAGTCTGCCAGAAGCAGTATTAGTTGTGGTTAACAGCTCAAGCTGTGGAGCAAAAATTTCCCGGCTGAGTTCCTATTACACCTGGTAAACTTGAGCACATTGTCTAAGCTTTCTGTGCCTGTGTCCTCATCTGTAAAATGGGAACAATAAGAGTATCTTACAGAATTTTGTCAAGGTTTAATAAACTAACGCATTTAAAGCAATCTGGACAGTGCTTGACATCCCAGTATGCACTCAGTAAATATTAACAAATATTATTATACCTGTATTAAACATACTGTTTAGGAATGTATTTTTAACAAAAAGTCAATTATTTCTCATCCCAGTTCTTTTACTAAGTAATGTATTATAATCATCTCTTTACCTCTATATCTTTTCCTACAACATGATTCTTAATAGTATAGTGTGTTATTCATTCAGTTGTGTCTGATTCTTTGTGATCCCATGCACTATAGCCTGCCAGGCTCCCCATGGGATTTTCAGGCAAGAATGCTTGAGCAGGTTGTCATTCCCTTCTCCAGGGGATCTTCCCAACCCAGGGATCAAGCCCTGGTCTCTTGCAATGAAGGCAGATTCTTTACCATCTTAGCCACCAGGAAGCCCTCTTAATAGTATGGACATACCTCACTTAAAATGAAGAGCCTTCTATTTGAAAATATTTAGGAAAGTTCCAGATACTGGATACTATAAAGTATTGCAAATGGGCATGCTTGAACATCTCTCTCACTACTTCCTTATGAAGAAGTAAAATTACTGGAATAAAAGGTATATTCACTTTTGAACCTGTTGATACATTTTAGGTCTCAGTACTTACATGACTCAGAGTTCTTTGCAATATTTAACATCTGGCTTATTTTGAAAGGGGCTAGGAGAGAGTTTCTGAGCAAAGGCAAATAATTGCCTCAAGTCAGGGTAAAGTGCTCCTTAGCCACTCAGAACAGCAACATGATGTTGAAATAAAAGGTAACTTGCTGGTGGATAAGGGCTGGTGACCACAACCAGCACCTGTCTCCATGCCCAGGCTACTTGAGGTATCAGCACTCTTCAGATGTAACTAACTCCAGATATGGAAAGCACACTCTGGCCCTGAATGTCAGGATACTCAGTCTCAAGCTGTGTTGAGTTTGGGGCACTCAGAGCAGCTGCACTGACACACATTTCACAGGCTTTCTCTCTTTATTTATTCCATTCATGGAGAATTCCTCTTGGCAAGGTATTATGGCCTTTGTGTCAGCAAAAGCTTGTGTAATTTAGAAGTATGTTCCTAAAATAGTGAAACGGCTGAAATGTCTCAGAGGCAGAAAAATTACCTAAAATAGATTTCACTGGAAGGAACTCTGCCAGAAGGAGCTAATCACACTGAATTGCAGGTGAGGAAGCAACATGACATAGGGGTTTGACCCATTAGCTCAACACTCATGCTTGCTACTATTCAAGGGAGAGGCCTTAAAATGGATCATTAATAAATATGTGCTTTAATATCTAGAGAAGGTGGAAATTGTGGATTCACAGAATCCCAAGATTACAGAGGTCTTCAAGGTCATCTGTTCTAGCCCCACAGTCAGCTGTTATTTGAAATCCATTCACAACTGTCCTGGCGAGTGATCATCAGCCTCTATTTGGACATCTCCCACAGCACACTTGTCACTTCCTGCAAGCCATTCTCTCCTTAGGACACCTGTTATAACTACTAAGTTCATCCTTATTAAGATCCTGAAATCCATCAGCCTGAATAAGCAAACAAATAGATGTTTTTCAAGCACTGATGAGTGACAAAGAGTGTTATCAAAAACAAAACAACTTGATTAAACAATGGGCAGAGGACCTGATTTGATGTTTTTTCAGAGATAAATAGATGGCCAATAGGTACATGAAAAGATGCTCAATATTGCTAATCATCAGGGAAATGCAAATCAAAATGCAAATGTTGGAGAGGATGTGGAGAAAAGGGAACCCTTTTACATTGTTGGTTAGAACATATATTGGTGCAGTCATTATGCAAAACAGAACTACCATATGATCCAGTGCATATCCAGATCAATATGACAATTCCAGCACAGGATACAAATTCAAAGAATGCAGAAACACTAACTTGAAAAGATATATGCATCCCAATGTTCACAGCAGCCAAGATATGGAAGGAATCTAAGTGTCCATCAATAAATGAATGAGTAAAGAAGATATGGTATATGTGTACAATGGAATATTACTCAGCCATAAAAAGAATGAAATTCTGCCATTTGCAACAACATGAATGGACCTTGAAGGTATTAAGCTTAGTGAAATAAGTCAGAGCAAGACAGATACTGTTTTCACTTATATGTGAAACCTAAAAATAAACAAATGAATATAACACAACAAAAACAGAGTCACAGATAGAGAGAATGAACTAGTGGTTATCAGTGGGGACAGCGAAGAGTGAATGAGCAAGGTAGGGGTAAAGAATTATGGGTTCCAAACTACCACATATAAAATAAGCTACAAGAACATATTGCACAGCACAGAGAAGATAGCCAGTATTTTATTATAACTTCACATGGAGCATAATCTATAAAAATAATGAGCCACTATGTTGTACACCTGAAATAACATAATATTGTAAGTCAACCATACCTCTCAATTTTAAAAATTATCTTCACAGCTGACTTCAGAGCCTTTTACTGAGAGGGAACTAACTTTGTTTAGAAAAATACTTTGATAAGCCATTTTGGGTAACAAAGATGAGGTCCTCCCGGGGCTTAATGTAAGGAAAAAGCAAAAACAAACCATTTTGTCTTAGAAATGAATGGAATGTTGAAGTGTGATGAGCAGTGAAAGGCTGGAAACAGGATTGGAGAAGGGAGAGAGGGAGGTGAATAACACAGCCAGATGCTGATTCCTATGAAAGGAGCTGGGAAAGGCAGCCAGTCAGAAATTCCCTCTGCCTGGAAGGCTTTTAAGAATAATACTCCATCTTAAGTTCATTTCATTTCTACAATACAAAATTCAGATTGGCAATAACACTTTTAGAAAGAAATTTGGCAAATATTAATATAAGTCCAATTTGTTTTCATCTGATAAGCCCAATTCTTAATATCAACCCTGAAAAATTAAACCAAATGTGGAAGTGCCAAAAACTGGAAACAACCTAGATCCAAAGACAAAGATTGCTAAATAAATTATGGCACAGCCCCTTGATGGGGTACTTTGCAACTATTATATATATGGTTACAAGATAATCTAGATTATAAGAAAATGCTAGCAAGGTAATGCTCAAAATCCTTCAAGCTAGGCTTCAGCAGTACATGAACTGAGAACTTCCAGATGTACAAGCTGGGATTAGAAAAGGCAATGGAACCAGAGATCAAATTGCCAACATTTGTTGGATCATAGAGAAAACAAAGGAATTCCAGAAAAATATCTATGTTTGCTTCATTAACTATGCTAAAACCTTTGACTATGTAGATCAAAACAAGCTATACAAAATTCTTAAAGAGATGGGAATACCAGACCACCGTACCTGTCTCCTGGGAACCTGTATGCAGGTCAAGAATCAACAGTTAGAACCGGACATGGAACAATGGACAGATTCAAAATTGGGAAAGAAAGTACATCAGAGTTGTATATGGTCATTCTGCTTATTTA
This sequence comes from Nanger dama, assembly GCA_917880005.1. Classification (NCBI taxonomy): domain Eukaryota; kingdom Metazoa; phylum Chordata; class Mammalia; order Artiodactyla; family Bovidae; genus Nanger; species Nanger dama. The sequence goes on along the minus strand of CAKJTW010000025.1, from coordinate 16,907,065 downwards.
ACTTATATGCAGAATACATCATGCAAAATGCTGGGCTAGACAAATCACAAGCTGGAATCAAGATTGCTCAGAGAAATATCAACAACCTCAGATATGGAGATAATACCACCCTAATGGCAGAAAGTGATGAGGAATTAAAGAGCCTCTTGATGAAGGTGAAAGAGGAGAGTGAAAAACCTGGTTTCAAACTCGACATTAAACAACTAAGATCATGACATCCAGTCCTATCACTTCACGGCAAAAGAAGAGAGAAAAGTAGAAACAGTGACAGATTTTCTCTTCTTGAGCTCCAAAATCACTGTGGATGGTGACTGCAGCCATAAAATTAAAAGACACTTCCTTCTTGGAAGGAAAGCTATGACAAACCTAGACAGCATATTGAAAAGCAGAGACATTACTTTGCCATCAAAGATTTGTATAATCAAAGCTATGGTTTTTCCAGTAGTCATGTATGGATCTGAGAGTTGGACCACAAAGATGGCTGAGTGCCAAAGAATTGATGTTTTCAAATTGTGGTGCTGGAGAAGATTCTTGAGAGTCCCTTGGACTCTAAGGAGATCAAACTAATCAATCCTAAAGGAAATCAACCCTGAATATTCATTGGAAGGACTGATGATAAAGCTCCAATATTTTGGTCTGCTCATGTGAAAAGCCGACTCATTAGAAAAGACCCTGATGCTGGGAAATGTTGAGGGCAGGAGGAGAAGTGGGTGACAGAGGATGAGATGGTTAGATAGTATCACTGACTCAATAGACATGAATCTGAGCAAATTCCAGGAGATAGTGAAAGTTAGGGGTGGCCTGGTGTGCTGCAGTTCATGGGGTCACAAAGAGTCAGACATGACTTGGTGACTGAAAACAACAAAATGTATGAGAAAATGGTTTCCAAAACAAAATTTAGGTTATAACTCAACATTAACCTACTAAGTAAACAAATCAAATTACAAAGAATTCTATGCATATAAGATATTTTAAAAGGAATACACTTGGGGAATCCCCTGAGAGTCCACTGCCAAGCACACAGGTTTGATGCCTGGTCAGGAAACTAAGATCCTGCAAGCCAAAATGACACAGCCAGAAAAAGTGAAAGAGAAATAAACCAAAAAATCTTAACAACAGTCATCTGTAAAGATAATTTTCTCCCATCTATTTTCCCAAGTTTTTGAAATGCAGTATAGCAAAATGCTTAATACTCAGATTGGGAAAAATCTTTAAATAATGTGTATTTTTAAATCAATTTTAAACCTCATTTAAAATGTCTTTATTGCTGTGGTTGTTTGGCAATTAGATGAGGGAAACAGTTTCATGGTTATAGAAAAGTAGACAGCTGTCCTTTCTTTTAGACCTAACTCTGACCTTGATCAATTCACATTACCTTCTGAGTGCTATCTGTAGGACAGGAATAAGCACACTTCCCTGCCTCTTTCACAGGATTGTTGAAGGATAATATGCATTGGATAATATGAAAGCCCCCTGAGATCTACATCCATATAAAACCATAAAGAACTGTCACTGTTAGATAAGAATCTGGGGGTAGTCAGTTCATTCTTCCACCTTACAATCCATTCTTCTTTTGCATGTGGCCACTTACTTCAAGTAGTAGTGTAATTCTCTTCGTAGTATGCATTCATGTGTGGTATGCACATGTACTTGAATGTGAGTGTGTGGTGCAACGAGCATGGTAGTTGTGTGTGAGTGTGGTATAACTGCTGTGTTCACATGTATGGCGTGTGTAATATGTATTTGGTTGAGGATGTGTACGTTCAGGAGACTTTGGGAGCCATGAAAAATTTAGAATCACTGTTGCCCTATAAATTTTGTTTTGTTTTACTTGACTATCCATGATGAGTCTGGATATTAAACTTTTGAAACCAAAAATTATAGATACACGTTCTAGGGATATAAGCCTATCATGTACTGATGGAGACAGTTCAGTGGTCTGAATGGATCTGACTGCAATACCTTAATCTTTGAAAATAAATCAAAGTAAGTGCATTTGGGTTCCTTCCAAAAGTCAGGGAATGAACCACACTCAAAGACCAAAGGCAGTTTCCTCTCCACCCCTACCCAGACCAGAGAAGGGCATGGCAACCCACTCTAGTATTCTTGCCTGGGAAATCCCATGGCTGAGGAACCTGGTGGGCTACAGTCCATAGGGTCACAGAGAGTCAGACACAACTGAAGCAACTTAGCATATGTGTACAGCTACCCTAACCAAAATATATAGGTACAGTGGAAAAAATACAAGACTTTAGTCAGAAGCTCAAAATTATATTTATTGTATTTTGTACCTTCATTACCTATAAACATCTCTGGCTCAGCATGGTGTGACTTCACCCTTCTCCACCCTGTAATTTCCTCAAATTTCCAGGGCCCACCTGATATCCTCTCCCATTGCCAATTCATCACCAATTCTTATGGCTGGACCCCTCAGCTTCTCAGTTCTGACAGCTGTATCCTTTCCTACCCTGGCCTGTACCATTCAAATGAGATGAAGTTCCCAGCCTAGCCTATCTCCCTGTGATTATCCAGCCATATCAGAGGATGGACACTAGGGAGCCAAGAGAACATTTTCAAGTTTTTTAACCTCTTGATGCAAGTTTCAAGGCTAGTGGACCAAATTAGCTTTAGCGTCCTTTCTTGATCTACATTGTATGATTCTGTCACATGATGATGTAATAACAAAAAATATAATGATAATTACACCTGAAATCTGTACAGTGGGGCTGGTCTCAATACCTCTTTACTCCCATTGTCTCCTGACCTACATAGTGTAACAATGAAAGTCGCTCAGTCATGTCCGACACTTTGTGACCCCGTGGACTTCAAATTCTCCAGGCCAGAATACAGGAGTTGGTAGCCTTTCCCTTTTCCAGGGGATCTTCCTAACCCAAGGGTCGAACCCAGGTGTCCCACATTGCAGGCGGATTCTTTACTAGCTGAGCCACAAGGGAAGATAATCCAAGTATCATCATCTCCATTCTACAGATAGATCCATTTGGGAGATTACATGATGTGTTCTTCCAGGAGAACAGGACTCATACCCACATTTTCAGACTCTAAGTTCTTTCATCCATAGAATAAGGTAGAGCAAAACTCTATTGCTGTTTAAGTCAGAGGAAACAAGGCATTTGAGCAATTATTGTAATTCCAAGATTCAAATATAAGTAACCTTTTCAGACTAGAGTCAGCTCTTTAAGGGTATATCTCACTGCAGTTCTTGTGACACAAGCCATGTCTTCTGCCCAGAAGAGAAGCTGGTAGGATTTCAAATATTCTTACCAAGCTCAAGGAGATGAGCACATACACCCTAATAGCTTGTCCAAATACAGAGATCATATGCCTCATCCTTTCTACAGTGGCACAAATCCTTGACATTCTCTTTAACCATGTGTTCAGTTCAGTTCAGTTCAGTTCAGTTTAGTCGCTCAGTCGTGTCCAACTCTTTGTGACCCCATGAATCGCAGCACGCCAGGCCTCCCTGTCCATCACCATTTCCCAGAGTTCACTCAGACCCACGTTCATCGAGTCCATGATTCCATCCAGCCATCTCATCCTCGGTCGTCCCCTTTTCCTCCTGCCCACAATCCCTCCCAGCATCAGAGTCTTTTCCAATGAGTCAACTCTTCACATGAGGTGGCCAAAGTACTGGAGTTTCAGCTTCAACATCAGTCCTTCCAAAGAAATCCCAGGGCTGATCTCCTTCAGAATGGACTGGTTGGATCTCCTTCAAATCCAAGTGACTCTCAAGAGTCTTCTCCAACACCACAGTTCAAAAGCATCAATTCTTTGGCACTCAGCTTCACATCCATACATGACCACAGGAAAAACCACAGCCTTGACTAGACGGACTTTAGTCAGCAAAGTAATGTCTCTGCTTTTGAATATACTATCTAGGTTGGTCATAACTTTTCTTCCAAGGAGTAAGCGTCTTTTAATTTCATGGCTGCAGTCACCATCTGCAGTGATTTTGGAGCCCCCAAAATAAAGTCTGACACTGTTTCCACTGTTTCCCCATCTATTTCCCATGAAGTGATGGGACCAGATGCCATGATCTTTGTTTTCTGAATGTTGAGCTTTAAGTCAACTTTTCACTTTCTTCTTTCACTTTCACCAAGAGGCTCTTTAGTTCTTCTTCACTTTCTGCCATAAGGGTGGTGTCATCTGTATATCTGAGGTTATTGATATTTCTCCCGGCAATGTTGATTCCAGCTTGTGTTTCTTCCAGTCCAGTGTTTCTCATGATGTACTCTGCATATAAGTTAAATAAGCAGAGTGACAATATACAGCCTTGACGTGCTCTTTTTCCTATTTGGAACCAGTCTGTTGTTCCATGTTCAGTTCTAACTGTTGCTTCCTGATCTGCATACAGGTTTCTCACGAGGCAGGTCAGGTGGTCTGGTATTCCCACCTCTTGAAGAATTGTCCACAGTTTATTGTGATCCACACAGTCAAAGGCTTTGGCATAGTTAATAAAGCATAAATAGATGTTTTTCTGGAACTCTCTTGCTTTTTCCATGATCCAGTGGATACTGGCAATTTGATCTCTGGTTCCTCTGCCTTTCTAAAACCAGATTGAACATCAGGGAGTTCATGGTTCACGTATTGCTGAAGCCTGGCTTGGAGAATTTTGAGCATTACTTTACTAGCATGTGAGATGAGTGCAACTGTGGAATAGTTTGACCATTCTTTGGCATTGCCTTTCTTTGGGATTGGAATGAAAACTGACCTTTTCCCATCCTGTGGCCACTGCTGAGTTTTCCAAATCTGCTGGCATATTGAATGCAGCACTTTGTCAGCACCATCTTTCAGGATTTGAAATAGCTCGAACTGGATTCCATCACCTCCACTAGCTTTGTTTGGATGCAATCTCAGAAATGACAGAATGATCTCTGTTCGTTTCCAAGGCAAACCATTCAATATCACAGTAATCCAAGTCTATGCCCCAACCAGTAATGCTGAAGAAGCTGAAGTTGAACAGTTCTATGAAGACCTACAACACCTTTTAGAACTAACACCCAAAAAGATGTCCTTTTCATTTTAGGGGACTGGAATGCTAAAGTAGGAAGTCAAGAAACACCTGGAGTAACAGGCAAATTTGGCCTTGGAATGTGGGATGAAGCAGGGCAAAGACTAATAGAGTTTTGCCAAGAAAATGCACTGGTCATAGCAAACACCCTGTTCCAACAACACAAGAGAAGACTCTACACGTGGACATCACCAGATGGTCAACACCGAAATCAGATTGATTATATTCTTTGCACCCAAAGATGGAGAAGCTCTATACAGTCAACAAAAACAAGACCAGGAGCTGACTGTGATTCAGATCATGAACTCCTTATTACCAAATTCAGACTTAAATTGAAGAAAGTAGGGAAAACTGCTAGACCATTCAGGTATGACCTAAATCAAATCCCTTATGATTATACAGTGGAAGTGAGAAATAGATTTAAGGGCCTAGATCTGATAGATAGAGTGCCTGATGAACTATTCTGCCTGTTACAATGATTATTTATTTTTCATTAGTTTCATTAAAAATAATAGCTAAAATATATCAATGTTTCTTCTATATGTCAAATACCAATATAGGAACTATGTACATGTTACAGCAAATTTGTATAGAAATACCACAAGGTTGATATCACTATCCCAATTTTATAGACAATGAAATTGAGACTCCTGGGCTAAGTAACCCTATGGGGTGACCTAGCTAGTCAGAGGCAGAGCAGACCTCTAAAACACTGTAAAGCAACTGTGTGCAGCAGGAATAGCCACTTTTCAGAGGAAATCATTGGTTCCCAAGCATAAAGCTCTCATGAAGCTGAGCTTAGCTGGAAGCCTTACAAACATCTCTGCATGGGGGACACACTCCCTATCCACAAACCCAGGTTTGCAGTCTGTGATTCCTTTGCTGTGGCATGTCCCATCCATGGCAAAAGGGGAACCAAGAGATTAAGATGGCAGAAGATTCCTAAGACAAAAACTCTTCTAAAACCCCTGTAGACTCTATTTGAGATTTCTGGTAACACATGGCAAATGTGACAGGTTTCCTGAGCGTCTGCTAGTACTTGGCATCATCATACTCCACAGTCAATTTCAAAATTGTCATTTTTGGCCCACTAAGGCTTTAAATAGCACCTTCTAACAGCCGGGCCAGCTTTTGTAGCTTTCGCTTTCTATTAAGAGCATGTAAGGGCTCACAAGCTATTGAAAATAAATGTCACCAAGTAAATGCTTTTATATACTTTGTTTGTTTAAACTGCTTTGAGGACACTGAGAATGAAGACACATGGCTCAAAATGAAACCTTTGAGAAACAATGATGTCACATCTCAAAGCACCCAAAATATCTACCCGAAGAAGAGACTGGGACCGCCATGCACGTGTCACAGTAACCTCAGGGCCAAAAAGGGAGAGAAAATGAGAAAATTTCTAGAACACGAACGTTTATTGAGCACCTTCTGTTTGCCAGGTGTTTTGGAGAACTAACGTCATTTAACCCATAAAATAGTTATAAGTAACCCAATTCTACTACTGGAGACACAGAGCCTTAGAGAGGTTAAGGAACAGTTCCAAGGTCACCCTGCTCCACAGCGGTGAGACTGGGGTTATCTGGTCACGAAAAGAATCCCCTTCATGATATATCCCACAAAAGACCAGGCTCAACAGTACAAGGCAGTAGTCAGCCCTGACATCTTGGAAGGCAGCCTGACTAGGAAGATAATATTTCTGTGCTCACAGGCTGTGCAGACCAGGCATATTGAAGCTATAGATAAAGACAGGCAAGTGCAACTGACTGAATTCCAGCCATGCAATCTCCACTCGCCTAACGGGAGTGGTGATAGTAACACCTCATCATTACAGAGCATCCTTCTGGCGGAAGCTCGGAGCTCTTTAGTGGCACATTCACATTCTTCTCCCCATCAACTCTAGAATGTAGGAGACAGCACACTCATCTATTTTTAACAGAGGGAAAAGCTAATGCTTTTGCCCAAGGTCATTCAGGGACACAGACTGGGAGAGGCCATAGCCCTGGGTCTCTCGTCCATGCTGCTTACCCACTGGATCTGGGAAAACAAATTCAACATCCTGTCTCAAAGACCCATGGATAAAACAACCACTGAGTCAGCCTAGCTGTGTTCTATAAAATCACCATCAAAACAGCCCATACTACTTAAAACATGACAGAAAGGGCCCTGAATCCTTCATCCCTACATATATTCACTTCTGATGGAGAGGGGATCCTTTTGGCTAAACAGCAGATTTGTGCTGATGAAAAGAATCCATCTTGACCAAAGAAAGGCTTGTTTGTCAAATTATGGTCTATCCCAAAGAACCTCACATTCTTGAGTCAGGAAGATCCTCACCTTTCCAAGGATGGAATTTAGAATTAGTTTCTGGTCTTAACTATGAGGAGCACCAGCTGAAGAAAGTAAAATTTCAGAGGAAGAGTTGGAGAAAGCTTATGAACAGGTGAAACACATTGCTGAGATGGGACCCCCCCACCCCCCGCCTCAGCTGGGTATCCACTGCATGGACCATCTCCAAGGTGAACCACACAGATGATAATGTGCTATTAAGCCAAGGATTCTATTTTATTTTTTGAGGATTGTATTTATATGTTCTTTCAGATATCTCAGGACTTAATAGAAAGTATACACAAGATTTAGAATATGTCTTCCAAAGCAAAATAAAAGCACAAAGAATTCTATTGGTCTTAAACAAAAGTATGCCTCTTATTCCAATTATCAGAGTTAACCAAATGTTCTTTTGCACCTGCACAAAAATCTTCACGATTAAAGATACTCCTCAAGGCATGAGGCTTAGCACTGAAGATTTGTAATGTCAGCATCCTCAGGTTTAATCCTGAACCAGCCACTGAGACACTCCCAACTCCTAGGGAAGTGGTTAAGTGCTACTGTCCCCTTCCTGGGGCAGAAACTTTACTATTATTAAATTCTGAAAGTCAGTACCAGATTTTTAGAAATTCTTCTGAGTCAATGTGAACTACATGAAAATACCATGTAATTTTATTTTGCATATTGCTCTGAGATTTGAAACACAGAACCAGGAGCTTTTGGATTAATAAAATGTGTTTCCTACTCCCTCACTTTCCCAGTGTCTGCTGAATAAAATACAAAGGAAAATAGAAAAGAAAGGAAAAAGAGAAGCAATCTGAATTAGAGGACGTTAGGAGAGAAGATTCAAGAACATTCTACTACACAAACAATAGATGAAAACAAAATAAAGGAAGGACAAGAACGTACCCTGGCTGAGAAGAAAGTAACCAGAACTCAAGGGAAAATTCACCAGAAGCCCCTCTTCCCCTCAGCTCACAGATGCAGGGACTGGAAGCAAGAAAGACTTGGCTATGAAGTAATAGCTGTGAAGGAAATTCACAGTCTCCTAGGAAATCTCAAGTATAACTATAAATACATCTATCATTAATAAAACATTAGAAAATCAAATCTGTCAGGGTATTTATAAAGTTACACACCATGACAAAGGAGGATTTATTCCAGAAATGAACACAATTACAGCCAATATTGGGAAATTTATAATTCATCGTATTAATAGGTCAAGGAGAAAAGCCATCTGATGGCCTCAATAGATGTTTTTTCAAAAGCAATTGATAAAATTTTAAGTCTATGACCTAGAAATAAAAGGGTATTCCTTTTATATGGAATATCTATAGTCAAGTTAATCGGCAATGTAAAGTTTAAAAATATATATTATGGACACTTTTATTCATATAAAAATTAGACAAAAATGCCCACCATCAGAAGTAGTATTTAAACATCCTTCTGATAGTTCTAAGCAACTGAAAAAGACCACTAGAATTAAAAATGAAGTATAAATATTAGGAAAGAGAAGGAAATATTATCCTTACTTGTATATAACAACATATCTACCTGAAAAAAACACCTAACCATTCTAAATTCTAAACATTAGAATTAAAATAAAAGTTCATTAATACTGCTATTTAAAAACAAATACATATTTCAAATGATAAACTTCGTATATACCAGTTACATCCATTTTCCCCCAGAGAAAATGGATGTAAATTACTCAACATGAGTAAACCCAAAGAAAAATAAGGGTAAAAGAAAACAAGACACACAAACATTTCAGGAAACATAAAGATACCAAGAGAGCACCAGTTATCTATCATAGAACTTTTCACTACAATGGCAGGGTTCAGAAAATGTGAAAGAAATTTCAAGGATCAATACAAATGATTACATACAAGTGAGAACAAGGAGCATTCCCTTCCGTTTTGTTAAAGAATCCTAAGTTTTCATAACAGATTGAGTCTTTACTACAGTGACCCACACATCCATGCATCAACCTGCTATATGAGAGCACAATTCTGTCTACACATCAAGGTCAGAGACACCACACCTACGTCACACTCCAGATCCCTAGTCACAAACGTAATCTCACTACCAGCCCTTCACAGGTTCCAATGTTAGGCCCCTCTAATCTATGTAGAAATGGTGGTCTTCCTGTCTTCCTAAAACTCTGGACACTTCCCCTGCCTCTTTCACAGGATTGTTGAGGGATACAATGCACTGGATAATGTGAATGTTGTGGCCACACGTTCCAGGAAACAAACTCACTCAGAAGGACAATGCAGTTTATTACACCGGCAGGCCCAAGGCAGAGTCTCCTCTTAGCCAAGGACCCCAACTAGCATTTGTGAAAATCTTTTATACCCCATGTGTACGTGTCTGAACCCACCTTGAGACTTACATAAACCAAGGAAAATACAATCCCAATAACCCCATCCTTCACATGCTATGTGCTCATGTGCTCAAACAGTCAAACAATTAGCCAGTAATCAATAAATCCAGGGTTACACTCCAATAGATACAGAAAAATTTGTGGCCTGTCTGGAGGAAGGGGTGATTAATATATGTTTTCTCTTAGGCTATGAGTAACCTAGATACGATCTTCAAGGTTCCTCTGTCTGGAGGGGGTCTTAGCCTTCTGTTGTTGCTTTCATAGGCACTAAACACAGAGTTCCAAATTTTCAGGCATATTGAGTGCAGTACTTTCACAGCATCATCTTTCACTATTTGAAACAGCTCTACTGGAATTCCATCACCTCCACTAGCTTTGTTCATAGTGATGCTTTCTAAGGCCTACTTGACTTCACATTCCAAGATGTCTGGCTCTAGATTAGTGATCACATCATCATGATTATCTGGGTCATAAAGATCTTTTTTGTACAGTTCTTCCGTGTATTCTAGCCACATCTTCTTAATATCTTCTGCTTCTCTTAGGTCCAGACCATTTCTGTCCTTTATCGAGCCCATCTTTGCATGAAATGTTCCCTTGGTATCTCTCATTTTCTTGAAGAGATCTCTAGTCTTTCCCATTCTGTTCCTTTCCTCTACTTCTTTGAATTGATCGCTGAAGAAGGCTTTCTTATGTCTTCTTGCTATTCTGTGGAACTCTGCATTCAGATGCTTATATCTTTCCTTTTCTCCTTGGCCTTTTGCCTCTTCTTTTCACAGCTATTTGTAAGGCCTCCCCAGACAGCCATTTTGCTTTTTGCATTTCTTTTCCATGGGGATGGTCTTGATCCCTGTCTCCTATACAATGTCATGAACCTCATTCCATAGTTCATCAGGCACTCTATCAGATCTAGGCCCTTAAATCTATTTCTCACTTCCACTGTATAATCATAAGGGATTTGATTTAGGTCATACCTGAATGGTCTAATAGTTTTCCTACTTTCTTCAATTTAAGTCTGAATTTGGTAATAAGGAGTTCATGATCTGAATCACAGTCAGCTCCTGGTCTTGTTTTTGTTGACTGTATAGAGCTTCTCCATCTTTGGGTGCAAAGAATATAATCAATCTGATTTCGGTGTTGACCATCTGGTGATGTCCATGTGTAGAGTCTTCTCTTGTGTTGTTGGAACAGGGTGTTTGCTATGACCAGTGCATTTTATTGGCAAAACTATTAGTCTTCGCCCTGCTTCATTCCACATTCCAAGGCCAAATCTGCCTGTTACTCCAGGTGTTTCTTTACTTCCTGCTTTAGCATTCCAGTCCCCTATAATGAAAAGGACAACTTTTTGGGGTGTTAGTTCTAAAAGGTGTTGTAGATCTTCATAGAACCGTTCAACTTCAGCTTCTTCAGCATTACTGGTTGGGGCATAGACTTGGATTACTGTGATATTGAATGGTTTGCCTTGGAAACGAACAGAGATCATTCTATCATTTTGAGATTGCATCCAAGTACTGCATTTTGGACTCTTGTGTTGACCATGATGATTACTCCATTTCTTCTGAGGGATTCCTGCCCGCAGTAGTAGATATAATGGTCATCTGAGTTAAATTCACCCATCCCAGTCCATTTTAGTTTGCTGATTCCTAGAATGTCGATGTTCACCCTTGCCATCTCTTGTTTGACCACTTCCAATTTGCCTTGATTCATGGACCTGACATTCCAGGTTCCTATGCAATATTGTTCTTTACAGCATCAGATCTTGCTCCTATTACCAGTCACATGCACAACTGGGTATTGTTTTTGCTTTGGCTCCATCCCTTCATTCTTTCTGGAGTTATTTCTCCACTGATCTCCAGTAGCATATTGGGCACCTAATGACCTGGGGAGTTCCCCTTTTGATATCCTATCATTTTGCCTTTTCATACTGTTCATGGGGTTCTCAAGGCAAGAAAACTGAAGTGGCTTGCCACTCCCTTCTCCGGTGGACCACATTCTGTCAGCCCTCTCCACCATGACCCGCCCGTCTTGGGTTGCCCCGCAGGCATGGCTTGGTTTCATTGAGTTAGACAAGGCTGTGGTCCTAGTGTGATTAGATTGACTAGTTTTCTGTGAGTATGGTTTCAGTGTGTCTGCCCTCTGATGCCCTCTTGCAACACCTACCATCCTATTTGGGTTTCTCTTACCTTGGGCATGGGGTATCAATTCACTCAATATGCCAGCAAATTTGGAAAACTCAGCATGGCCACAGGACTGGAAAAGGTCTGGTTTCATTCCAATTCCAAAGAAAGGTAATGCCAAAGAATGCTCAAACTACTGCACAATTGCACTCATCTCACATGCTAGTAAAGTAATGCTCAAAATTCTCCAAGCCAGGCTTCAGCAATACGTGAACCGTGAACTCCCTGATGTTCAAGCTGGTTTTAGAAAAGGCAAAGGAACCAGAGATCAAATTGCCAACATCCGCTGGATCATGGAAAAAGCAAGAGAGTTCCAGAAAAACATCTATTTCTGCATTATTGACTATGCCAAAGCCTTTGACTACGTGGATCATAATAAACTGTGGGAAATTCTGAAAGAGATGGGAATACCAGACCACCTAATCTGCCTCTTGAGAAACCTGTATGCAGGTCAGGAAGCAACAGTCAGAACTGGACATGGAACAACAGACTGGTTCCAAATAGGAAAAAGAGTACTTCAAGGCTGTATATTGTCACCCTGCGTATTTAACTTCTATGCAGAGTACATCATGAGAAATGCTGGACTGGAAGAAACACAAGCTGGAATCAAGATTGCTGGGAGAAATATCAATAACCTCAGATATGCAGATGACACCACCTTTATGGCAGAAAGTGAAGAGGAGCTAAAAGCCTCTTGATGAAAGTGAAAGAAGAGAGTGAAAAGTTGGCTTAAAGCCCAACATTCAGAAAAGATCATGGCATCTGGTCCCATCACTTCATAGGAAATAGATGGGGAAACAGTGGAAACAATGTCAGACTTTATTTTTCTGGGCTCCAAAATCACCATAGATGGTGACTGCAGCCATGAAATTAGAAGACGCTTACTCCTTGGAAGAAAAGTTATGACCAACCTAGATAGTATATTCAAAAGCAGAGACATTATTTTGCCAACTATGGTCCGTCTAGTCAAGGCTATGGTTTTTCCATTGGTCATGTATGGATGTGAGAGTTGGACTGTGAAGAAGGCTGAGCACCAAAGAATTGATGCTTTTGAACTGTGATATTGGAAAAGACTCTTGAGAGTCCCTTGGACTGCAAGGAGATCCAACCAGTCCATTCTGAAGGAGATCAGCCCTGGGATTTCTTTGGAAGGAATGATGCTGAAGGTGAAACTCCAGTACTTTGGCCACCTCATGGGAAGAGTTGACTCATTGGCAAAGACTCTGATGCTGGGAGGGGTTGGAGGCAGGAGGAGAAGGGGACGACAGAGGATGAGATGGCTGGATGGCATTACTGACCCAATGGACAAGAGTCTGAATGAACTCCGGAAATGGTGATGGACAGGGAGGCCTGGTGTGCTGCGATTCATGGGGTTGCAAAGAGTCAGACACGACTGAGTGACTGAACTGAAACACAGAGTTCAGAGTCCATTGGAAAGGTGGCTGAGCATGATCATCATGAACAGGCCTAAGATGAAGTCCAGGCCCTATGAATTCCTTCTTCATGAATGCCTCCTGAGTTCTACATCCATATAAAACCATAAAGAACTGTCACTGTTAGATGAGAATCTGGGGGTAGTCAATTCATTCTTCCACCTCACAATCCATTCTTCTTTTGCATGTGGCCACTTACTACAATCTAGGAAAATATACTGTATGTAAATCACATTTCTATATAGTACATATTGGGATAAAATTCAGTATACTACTTTGAAAACAAAATACACAAAAGATCCTGAAGCCAGTAGTAGCATAATTCTCTTTTGTAGTGTGCATTCGTATGTGGTATTTGCATGTATCTCTTATTTCACTTTTCAAACCCTGGTCCCTCATGAATTAATTCAATCCATTAACAAGGAAACCTCTGTCTTATTACTTTTACTTGGCAACTGAAATATTTCTACCCACTCAGGGTCTGCTCTGTGCATGTATTCATTCATAATCCATCCAACAAATGTTTATCAGTCCCAACAATGGGGCAGGCACTACCGCTAGTGAGATAATAATAAATAAGCTGGCTACATAGGGGCCCTGTCAGAGCTTATAACCCAGGGGAAGATTCAAACAGGCTGAGAAGAAATCATAATACAGTCAGTAAATGCGTGTTAGGGGAAGCACGCCATGCTAACAGAATAGAAAGTAGGGTCATCCAACCCACAGGGGAGGAGTGGGGTGCAGAGAGACCTGAAGAATGAGTAAGAGTTGAAAGGCAAAATACAGTGTGGGATGGGGATAGGAAAGAGCATGGCTCATTTTATCTGTTTCTGGCATGAAAGACAGTTACACCTCCAATTAACATTCTCAGAGCCAGTAGGTGAGCTTCTAAAAGTTGTAACCATTTTAGCTGGTACAGACACTATATTACATGAGGTGTTTTATACCTCTTTGGAGATCTCTGATAGCACTCTAAATAATCCTCTGGAACTAACAGAAGTTTGAAGTAAATACAATGAATTCTGGGCAGAGTGTTTTTGAGAGCTCTTTTATCCTCTGGGGCTGAAACCCCCTTTCAAGTCCTGTTTAAGCAATTCTAGTTGTTAGATGACAACCCCCATGGTTACCAAGGGGGAAGACTGTTTTGGTCTTCAGTAAATGTTTGAACTCTGCTGAGTCTGAAAGCAAAACCCCAAGGACAAAGATGAGTTTTATGATGTAGGTTTTTCCCATCAACACTCATAATTAACTAAGTTCTTCTTAGGCTCCAGCCAGGTTCTGCTACCATGGTCAGCACTTGAAGTATGTAGCACAGAAAAGACCAGCATTATAGATTTGGAAAATCTTGCTATCTTTGTCCAGGACAATCTGAATGCTACAGCACAAAATTTTTGCTAATCTCCTAAAAACCAAGACTATTTATCCAACTCTAGCTGTTGTTCAACTACTACAAATGCCACTTTATGGATATGCTGCTTTAGTCCCCTCAAATACTGTTTAAATTTTAAATAGGAAAGATATTTCAATACTGGAAAGTAGTTACTGACACCATCCTAATCTTAAATATTTACATGTATTCTGTTAGAGCCCGAAAGGGAACAAACTCCAACATACCTATATAAATTATGGTAAAACTGGTTTAAAAGCCAATTTTTATCAAACAATATATGTGTTGCCTAAAATGTGACATATTGGAGAAGGGAATGGCAACCCACTCCAGTGTTCTTGCCTGGAGAATCCCAGTGGCAGGGGAGCCTGGTGGGCTGCTGTCTATGGGGTTGCACAGAGTCGGACAACTAAGTTGCTGAAGCAACTTAGCAGCAGCAAAATGTGACATAAATGATGATCTCTAGAAACAAGCAAACTATGTAAATTCAATGACAAGGAAACGTCATCACTTTCCTCCTAAAACGAGGAATAAAACGAGGATGTCTGCTCTCACCCCCAGCTATTAACATTGTATTAGAGGTTCTGACTAACGTAAAACTGCCTTTATCCAAAGACAACATGATCGTCCACGTAAGAAAGCCTGATGCACTGAAAAAGAGAAAGAAGGGAGAGAGAGGGGGAAGAAGGGAAGGAGAAGAAAGAGAAAAGGGAAGGGAAAAGGAAGGGAAGACAGACAGAAAGGAGGGGAGGGAGAAGGGAGAGAGAAGGAAAAAAGAAAGGAAGGGAAGGAGGGACAGAAGGAGTGAGACTAGGAGAGAGTTTTCCTAAACTGTGGAAATCCAAGACAATAATGACCAATAATTTCTTGAGTGATTTGCTTAGGATAATTTTAAAGACTGAGGCAGTTTGGCTTTATTAAACCCAATACTGAGACATGCCATGTATTTTCCTCTGAAATGTGTGACTTTTAAAGCGCATAATTAATTGTTTTATCTCCACTCTTAAGAAAATTATATATTTCAAATATGTCAATAACTTCAATTCAGTATAACTGTCAATATTTAAGAAAGTCACATAAATAGTAGAGTCACATTTTTATCAAGCAAATCATTTTTCAAGCATTTTTTAAAATACTTCTGGTGATTCCAGTCTTGAAACTGCTGGCTGAATTAATCCCAAAGGTCTTATTTGAACCTTGTTCTAATTTCTTTTTAATTTGAATACTAAGTAGAGATTCTAGTTAGCCACAAGCCACACAACTACTCTATTATGTTACACAAAATCCATTTCACTCAATTACACAGCTTCAGCCCTGTAGGCATTTGAATCCTTGAACTTTGATTTTAAACAAGATAAAAAATTATGGGGTTACAAGTCCATCCAATCTTTTACAGTGAGTCAAAGGAAACTCAACGTAGATTGTGACTAGATACTGAAACATAACTGAAAGTTACACCCTGTGTAAACCATTCAAGTATTCACCATAACCAATGAATATTTATACTCAGCGCATCCTGGATGGGAAGAAGGAAACAAGAAAATCCTAACAGAATGAGCTCAGGTTTGAGACACAGAAAACACTAAGCATGCTTGTAACTCGATATCTACTCATCTACACTTACTGCTTCAGTATCTCTTGTCTGCACAGTAGAGATAAGGCTTCCCTGTATTATAGTGGAATTAGAAAAGCTTAGCCTGGAAGAGGATGGGACACTTCTGTGAAAAGGATACATGAAGACTCTTATTACGTATTACAGTCCTAATACTAATGTATTTAGGAAAATCCAATTTTAGGTATTAAGACTCTGCTACAGAAAATTCATTTCTCTTTTCTTAATCAAAGGACAATTTTCAAAGGAAAATTTCTTTTATTCCTAAATAATCCTTCCAGGCCCTCTCTGTCTTGTGAGACGTCAGGTCTCACAACTCTCAATGTGAGTTTCTCTAGGGTAAGAGTTTCTGTCTTTAGGAACATTCTGCAGAGCTCCTCAGATGCCACAGGCAACATGGAAAATTCCTAAGGAAAGCCTTTTCAAAAATACACTATTGCCACTAGAGTCACAGCCCCACAAAACTGATGGCGGGGAGGGTGTTGCAGGGGGTGGAAATGTCCTAAAGGAAGGAATGAGAAGCTTGATGCTTTGGAACTACCTGCTAACTACTTCCTTTCTTCACTCTCAAGTTGCCATGGCAACGGAGAGATTTATCTACCAGTTAATAAATAGGTGAAAAAATACCACCAGGGAGTTATTTATTTCATAGATTTATAGGAACTGAACCCACTGGGTAGGGCTCCCTTGTGGCTCAGACTGGTTTCAAATAGGAAAAGGAGTACGTCAAGGCTGTATATTGTCACCCTGCTTACTTAACTTATACGCAGAGTACATCATGAGAAACGCTGGACTGGAAGAAACACAAGCTGGAATCAAGATTGCTGAGAGAAATATCAATAACCTCAGATATGCAAATGACACCACCCTTATGGCAGAAAGTAAAGAAGAACTAAAAAGCCTCTTGATGAAAGTGAAAGAGGAGAGTGAAAAGTTGGCTTAAAGCTCAACATTCAGAAAACGAAGATCATGGCATCCGGTCCCATCACTTCATGGGAAATAGATGGGGAAACAGTGGAAACAGTGTCAGACTTTGTTTTGGGGAGCTCCAAAATCACTGCAGATGGTGACTGCAGCCATGGAATTAAAAGACGCTTGCTCCTTGGAAGAAAAGTTATGACCAACCTAGATAGCATACTCAAAAGCAGAGACATTACTTTGCCAACTAAGGTCCGTCTAGTCAAGGCTATGGTTTTTCCTGTGGTCATGTATGGATATGAGAGTTGGACTGTGAAGAAGGCTGAGAGCCAAAGAATTGATGCTTTTGAACTGTGATATTGGAAAAGACTCTTGAGAGTCCCTTGGACTGCAAGGAGATCCAACCAGTCCATTCTGAAGGAGATCAGCCCTGGGATTTCTTTGGAGGGAATGATGCTGAAGGTGAAACTCCAGTACTTTGGCCACCTCATGCGAAGAGTTGACTCATTGGCAAAGACTCTGATGCTCGGAGGGATTGGGAGCAGGAGGAAAAGGGGACAACCAAGGATGGCATCACTGACTCAATGGAAGAGAATCTGAGTGAACTCTGGGAGTTGGTGATGGACAGGGAGGCCTGGGGTGCTGTGGATTCATGGGGTCACAAAGAGACATGACTGAGGGACTGAACTGAATTGAACTGTGACTCCAGACAGTAAAGCGTCTGCCTACACTGCAGGAGACCCAGGTTCGAGCCCTGGGTCAGGAAGATCTTCTGGAGAAGGGAAATGGCAACCCACTCCAGTACTCTTGCCTGCAAAATCCTGTGGATGGAGGAGCCCGGTAGGCTACACTTCATGGAGTCGCAAAGAGTTGGACACGACTGAGTGACTTCACTTCACTTCAACCACTGGATATGTTGGCAGCACTGGCTACTTCTTGCCACTGATTCTACTTCAATAAATACCAAGTAGTTCCCGAATATCTGTGTGTCCGGGAAGCTAAAGCCACCTCCTCTCACATTCATAGTTTTCAAGCCTTTTCCAGCTGTCTCAGATGGGGAGACTCTGTGGAAAAGGCAACTGAAAAGAAGATATCTACCTTGCCCAAAGGTTTTCAACATATATAATTATTGGTCAAGCAATGGCAAAGCCATCAACCCTTTTCAACTCATACTAAGTGTTAACATAAAGAAATTCATAGGAAAATATAAAACCAGACAATCAAAATGCTTGGAATTTTTCAATTTAATTCAAATATGGCAATGGATATTTGCACTAAAATCCCTAAGGCTCATATTTTTAAAGCAATCCTAGAGCATAAAGAGGTGGAACTCCATTTGACCATGAGGAAAAATGTATAAAACTGACTCATGGAAAGGAAAGAGGATTTCCATCTCTGTACAGCAAGTCTTTAAATGTACTTCCAGTTGAAGGGTAAAATGTGAAGAAAAGAGGTTAATGTCAAGATATCTGGAATTGTAACAAAATTATGCTACAGCTTCCCAGCGTTGGCTGTTTCTTAGTCGCTAAGTCCTGTTCAATTCTTTGTGATCCTATGAACTGCAGCATTCCAGGCTTCCCTGTCCTTCACTATCTGCCAGAGTTTGCTCAAACCCATATCCACTGAGTCAGTGATGACATCCAACCATCTCATTCTCTGTTGTCCCCTTTTCCTCCTGCCCTCAATCTTTCCCAGCATCAGGATCTTTTCCAATGAGTTGTCTCTTCCCATCAAGTGGCCAAAGTATTGGAGCTTCATCATCACTCATTCCAATGAATGTTTAGGGTTGATTTCATTTAGGATTGACTGGCTTGATCTCCTTACTGTCCAAGGGACTCTTAAGGGTCTTCTCCAGTACCACAGTTCAGGGCACTGGGAAAGAATCTGGATAAAAACTTAACTAATTTTAGAGAGAGTTCCTTGTTAATTGCTCCATTTTGGAGGGCAACAAAAATATTTTCTAAGGAATTTATGAAATTAGCAGTCTAATTTGGAGGTACAGATTCTTAATTCTCCTTTTGCACCAATACAGAATATGAGTTTAAGAGTCACATTTACTCATTAATACAGCAATGACTTTTTCTTTAACTACAGATTGAAGCACTTTTGTAAGCCCCCAGCAAAAGGAGTCCTCCCACATAGAGAAATCACAAAGTAGAAACCTGACAGGGTCAGCTCCAGTGTTCTGTGCAGGAAGCCTTCCTGGAGTAGTGAATATTTTTACAAACCAAAGAGATGATGAAGAAAAGTTCCCTGCTAATAATGCAAGAGAAATAATAGAATTTTTAAATCTCTCTTTATGTAAATCCTAATGAATAAAGGATAAAAGTGAAAATCGCTCAGTTGTGTCCAACTCTTCACAACCCCATGGATTCTCCAGGCTAGAATACTGAAGTGGGTAGCCTCTCCCTTCTCCAACGGATCTTCCCAACCCAGGGATCAAAACCAGGTCTCCCACATTGCAGGCAGATTCTTTACCAGCTGAGCCACAAAGGAAGCCCAAGAATACTGGAGTGAGTAGCCTATCCCTTCTCCAGCAGATCTTCCCAATCCAGGAATCAAACTGGGGTCTCCTGCATTGCAGGCGGATTCTTTACCAACTGAGCTATCAGGGAAACCCTGATATGAATGAATAAAGGATCTGGACCTCAGTTACCAAAGGATGCTAAAACCATTATGTGACAGGTTGACAGTGAACATTAAAATACACACTCTGGCTTAAATCACCTGAACCCAATAACCAACCTGAAACTACAATGAAAAAGTGGAAAAGATAGTCATTGTGTGCTTCACCACATATGAATTATTCTTGACCAGATAATTGAATCTAAATCTAATTTAGCCTCTAGATCAAGTTACCAGGCTATAAAAAATAAGACTGAGGATGATGTTAAATGACAGCATGAGGATACAATCAGCCAACTTCAAAATAAGAAAAACCTTACAGGAAAAATGTCCTGGTTTCCTTAAGAAATAAACAGCAAGAAAAAGTAGAGTTGGGGGGGTGCGGTGGTGGTTAGAAATCAAGAGATATCAGTAAGATGGCAAACAAATGTAATGTGTGAACCTTGTTTGGATCCTAATTCAAACATAAAAATTGTAAAAGAGCACTTTGGAGACCATTATGAAATTTTTCAGAAGTATTGTTTAATCAGATAATGTCAAACCTTTGTTCATGCATAAATAATAGTTCTTATCTATTATAAGTACTCTGGTGTATCTATGGATGAAATAATATGACATCATGGATTTGTTATAAATATGCTACCAGCAAATAAAGATGTGGGGAAAATAGATGAAATAAGATGAGAGAAATCTGACAACTCTTTAAGCTGGTTAATGGGTACAAGGTACATTTTACTATTCGATGATGAATGTTTGAAATATTCCATAATAAAAAGATCCAAAAGAAGAGAAAACTGCTGTAGCAAGTTGCTCCCTTAGTTTAGTTACCATTAACACAACCCATGGAATGTACAGGAAGTTCACAGAAGGGAAAGTCAACAACATGAGAGGAGAAAGAAGCAAAAAGGGAGGGGATATATGTATACCATATATATATGGCTGATTCATGTTGAGATTTGACAGAAAACACCACAATTCTGTAAAGACATTATCCTTCAATTAAAAATAAATTAATTTAAAAAGTAAGGAAAATGCAATAGCTGGTCAAGAAGCTTCAGGTTATGTTGGTCTCTCTGAATTGATGCTTTTGAACTGTGGTGTTGGAGAAGACTCTTGAGAGTCCCTTGGACTGCAAGGAGATACAACCTGTCCATTCTGAAGGAGATCAGCCCTGGGATTTCTTTGGAAGGAATGATGCTAAAGCTGAAACTCCAGTACTTTGGCCACCTCATGCGAAGAGTTGACTCATTGGAAAAGACTCTGATGCTGGGAGGGATTGGGGGCAGGAGGAAAAGGGGATGACCGAGGATGAAATGGCTGGATGGCATCACTGACTCAATGGACGTGAATCTAAGTGAACTCCGGGAGTTGGTGATGGACAGGGAGGCCTGGGGTGCTGCGATTCATGGGGTCACAGAGAGTCAGACATGACTGAGCGACTGAACTGAACTGAACTGAAAGAAGACTTGGATTCACCTTTGTGATCGTTCTTTTTCAGGAAAAATCTCATTTGGGATTTCCCTAATGATTTAGTGGTAAAGAATCCACCTGCCAATACAGGAGACATGGGTCAGGACTCCTGGGTCAGGAAGATCCCCTAGAGAAGGAAACAGCAACCCACTCTAGTATTCTTGCCTGGAAAATCTCATGGACAGAGGAGCCTGGCCAGTTACTGTTCACGAATCACAAGAGTCAGAAACAACTTATCAACTAAACAAAACAACAAAAGTTCAGATGAGCCCCTTGGTTAGTCAAATATTCTCGTGCATAGTTCTTGGGGGTAATGGTAAAATAACACAAATATAGACATTTAGTCTGAGAAAATATCATTACTATTGGTGATACAGGTTACCATAAAAATGCCTTAGTCAGGATTATGTCTCTAGGACTTTGCTATTTACTTTTACTCTATACATGGATTTAAATAAAACCACTGTTTTTCCCATGGAAATGGGTGGGTTCAGGAATAGCAAAAGGCAGGTGTACTGAGAACTGCTTGTATAGATAAGGATATGAGACTCCCAAGACAGAAGAAAGGCAGTAGGCATGATTTTGAACTGCTTTAAAAGCAAATTAAACTGAACTCAGCACAGCTCCATCTGGACAGGACTACTGCCACCTTCTTTTTGTTATACCATGTTATTTAAACCTAAAAACCACTAAGTATGCTGATGCTGGACTACTGTATGCATGCTAAGTCGCTTCAGTCATGTCTGACTCTTTGCAATGCTGTGGACTGGAGCCTACCAGCCTCCTCTGACCATAGGATTCTCTGGGCAAGAATACTGGAGTGGGTTGCCATTTTCTCTTCCATGGACTATTGTAATATAATTATCCTGATGGGAGTCACTGATCAAGTCACTGATCATCTGCCTACAGGATTATTTTAAAGGAATAAATATTTTAGCTTCCCGAATGTTCTCAGAAAGAGCAGATCCTGGGGCAAAAAAAATGAGTTTGAGAAGTGACGCATAGAAAAAAATCCTTTATATCTCTGGAAACTGGATCTGACCTCCAAAGTGCCACCAGCCTTGAGGATACCATCAGGAACCCACCACCTGGATCCAGGCTTTTGGACGTTAAGAAAATCCACATCTAGAAGTAGTTTGAATCACACTCCATGTTAAAAACTTCCCTTCCACTGTCTTTGAGTCATCAATAGTTTTCTCAGTGCTGTGGTCTGGCCTAAGCCTTCTCATGGCAACACACTCCAAGAAAGGCTTCTGTCCAAACTCACGCAAAGTCAAAAAAAAAAAACCTGACAGTCAGGAATCCTATGGTGACCTAAAGCAGAGTGTGCAAAGACCTATGTACAGAGCAACAGAGAGGCCAGAACTCCAAAGCAAGATGGCTTGAAAATAAGACAAATTTCTTTCAATTAATTTTTTTATTGATAGATAATTCCTTTACAGAATTTTGTTGTTTTCTGTCAAACCTCAACATGAATGAGCCATAGGTGTATATATATATATATCCCCCCCTTTTGAACCTCCCTCCCATCTCCCTCCCCATCCCATTCCTCTAGGTACAGAGCCGCTGTTTGAGTTTCCTGAGCCATACAGAAAATTCCTGTTGGCTATCTATTTACATATGATAATATAAATGTCCAATAACTCTTTCCACGTATCTCACCCTCTCCTTCCTTCTCCCCATGTCCATAAGTCTAGTCTCTATGTCTGTTTCTCCACTGATGCCCTGTAAATAAATTCTTCAGCACTATTTTTCTAGATTCCATACATATATGTTAGAGTACGATATTTATCTTTCACTTTCTAACTCACTTCACTCTGTATAATAGGCTCTAGGTTCATCCACCTCATCAGAACTGACTCAAATGTATTCCTTTTTATGGCTGAGTAATACTCCATTGTGTATATGTACCACAACTTCCTTATCCATTCATCTGTCAATGGACATCTAGGTTGCTTCCATGTTCTACCTATTGTAAATAGTGCTGCAATGAACAATGGGATACATGTCTCTTTTTCAATTTCAGTTTCCTCAGGGTATATGCCTAGGAGTGGGATTGTTGAGTCATATGGTGGCTTTATCCGTAGTATTTGAAGGAATCTCCATACCAACTTCCATAGTGGCTGTATCAATTCACATTCGCACCCTTTTCTACACACCGTCTCCAGCATTTACTGTTTGTCAACATTTTGATGAGGGACATTCTGCCTGGTGTGAGGTGATGTCTCACTGTGGTTTTGATTTGCATTTCTCTAATAATGAGCAACACTGAGCATCTTTTCATGTGTTTGTTAGCCATCTGTATGTATTCTTTGCAAAAAAAGCAAGTTTAGGTCTTGTACCCACTTTTTGATTGGGTTGTTTGTCTTTCTGGCTTTGGGTTGTATGAGCTGCTTGTGTATTTTGGAAATTAACCTTTGTCAGTTGTTTCATTTGCTATTATTTTCTCCCATTCTGAGGGTTGTCTTTTACCATGCTTATAGTTCCTTTACTGTGCAAAAGCTTTTCAGTTTAATCAGGTCCCACTTGTTTACTTTTGATTTTATTTCTGTTGCTCTGGTAGGTGGGTCACAGAGGATCTTGCTTTATGTCATCGAGTGTTCTGCCTCTGTTTTCCTCTGAGAGTTTTTATTTTCTTGTCTTACATTTAGCTCTTTAATAAATTTTCAGTTTATCTCTGTGTGTGGTATTAAGAAGTGCTCTAATTTCACTCTTTTACATGGATCTGTCCAGTTTTCCTGGCACTGTTTACTGAAGAGGCTGTCTTTCCCCACTGTATATTCTTGCCTCCTTTGTCAAAAATAAGGTACCCATAGGAGCATGGGTTTATTTCTGGGCTTTCTATGTTGTTCCATTGGTCTATATTTCTGTTTTTGTGACAGTACCATACTGTCTTGATGGCTGTAGCTTTGTAGTATAATCTGAAGTCAGGAAGATTGATTGGAGTCCTCCAGCTCCATTCTTCTTTCTCAAGAAGAATGAGAAATGCTTTGGCTATTCAGGGTCTTTTGTGTTTCCATATGAACTGTGAATTTTTTTGTTGTAGTTCTATGAAAAATGCCATTGGTAATTTGATAGGGATCGCATTGAATCTGTAGATTGTATTTGGAAGTGTAGTCATGTTCACACTATTGATTCTTCCCACCCAGCATCATGGAATCTCTCTCCATCTGTTTATGTTGTCTTCAATTTCTTTCACTAGTGTCTTTTAATTTTATGTATACAGTTCTTTTGTCTCTTTAGGCGAGTTTATTCCTGGATACTAATTGTTTTTGGTGCAATGGTGAATGGGATTGATTCTTTAATTTCTCTTTCTGATTCTTCATTGTTAGTGTATAAAAATGCAAGGGATTTTTGTGTATTGATTTTTGTATCCTGCAACTTTGCTAAATTCACTGATTCAGTTTAGTTCAGGTCAGTTGCTCAGTCGTGTCTGACTCTTTGTGACCCCGTGAATCGCAACACACCAGGCCTCCCTGTCCATCACCATCTCCCGGAGTTCACTCAGACTCACGTCCATTGAGTCAGTGATGCCATTCAGCCATCTCATCCTCTGTCATCCCCTTCTCCTCCTGCCTCCAACCGCTCCCAGCATCAGAGTCTTTTCCAATGAGTCAACTCTTCGCATGAGGTGGCCAGAGTACTGGAGTTTCAGCTTTAGCATCATTCCTTCCAAAGAACACCCAGGGTTGATCTCCTTCAGAATGGACTGGTTGGATCTCCTTGCAGTCCAAGGGACTCTCAAGAGTCTTCCAACACCACAGTTCAAAAGCATCAATTCCTTGGCGCTCAGCCTTCTTCACAGCCTAACTCTCACATCCATACGTGACTACTGGAAAAACCATAGCCTTGACTAGACGGACCTTAATCGGCAAAGTAATGTCTTTGCTTTTGAATATGCTATCTAGGTTGGTCATAACTTTTCTTCCAAGGAGTAAGCATCTTTAATTTCATGACTGCAGTCACCATCTGCAGTGATTTGGAGCCCCCCAAATAAAGTCTGACACCGTTTCCACTGTTTCCCCATCTATTTCCTATGAAGCAATGGGACTGGATGCCATGATCATCGTTTTCTGACTGTTGAGCTTTAAGCCAATCTTTTCACTCCCCTCTTTCACTTTCATCAAGAGGCTTTTTAGTTCCTCTTCACTTTCTGTGATAAGGGTGGTGTCATCTGCATGTCTGAGGTTATTGATATTTCTCCTGCCAATCTTGATTCCAGCTTGTGTTTCTTCCAGTCCAGTGTTTCTCATGATGTACTCTGCATATAAGTTAAATAAGCAGGGTGACAATATACAGACTTGATGTACTCCTTTTCCTATGTGGAACCAGATTAGCTCTAGTAATTTTCTGATACTATTTTTAGGGTTTTCTATGTACAAGACCATGTCAACTGCAAACAGTAACAGCTTTCCTTCTTCTTTTCTGATCTGGATTCCTTTTAATTTTTTTCTTCTCTGATTGCTATAGCTAGGACTTCCAGAATTATGTTGAATAATAGTGGTGAATGTGGACACCCTTGTCTTGTTCCTGATCTTAGGGGGAATGCTTTCAGTTTTTCACCATTGAGAATAACGTTTTGCTGCAGACTTACATTATATGGCCTTTACTATGTGAGGTAGGTTCCTTCTATTCCCATTTTTTGAAGAGTTTTAATCATAAATTGGTGCTGAAATTTGTCAAAGGCTTTTTATGCATCTATTAAGATTATCATATGGGTTTTATCTTTCAATTTGTTAATATGGTGGGTGTATCACATTGACTGATTTGTATATATTGAAGAATCCTTGCATTCCTGGAATAAACCCAACTTGATCATGATGTATGAGCTATTTGATGTGTTGCTGAATTCTGTTTGCTAAAGTTTGCTTGAGGATTTCTGCATCTATGTTCATCAGTGATACTGACCTGTAGTTTTCTTTTGTGTGTGCTCTTTGCCTGCTTTTGGTATCAAGGTGATGGTATCAGGGTGATGGTATCAGGGTGATGATGAGTTTGGAAATGTTCCTTGCTCTGCAATTTTTTAACGTGTTTTAGAAGAATAGGCATTAGCTCTTCTTGAAATGTTTGATAGAATTCTCCTATGAAGCCATCTGGTCCTGGGCTTTTGTATTTGGGGAGATTTTTTATCACAGCTTCAATTTCAGTGCTTATGATTGGGTTATTCATGATTTCTATTTCTTCCTCGTTCAGTCTTGGAAGATTCAACTTTTTAAGACTCTGTCCATTTATCTATTTTATTGCCATGTAGTTGCTCATAATAGTCTCTTATAATCCTTTGTATTTCTGCATTGTCTGTTGTAACCTCTCCTATTTCATTTCTAAGTTTGTTGATTTGATTCTTCTCTCTTTTTTTCCTGGTGAGTCTGGCTAAGTCTTGTCAATTTTGTTTATCTTCTCAAAGAACCAGCTTTTCACTTTATTAATCTTTACTACTGTTGCTTTCATTTCTTTTTCATTTATTTCTGCTCAGATCTTTATGATTTCTTTCCTTCTACTAATCTTGGAGTTTTGTGGCTCTTCTTTTTCCAGTTGTTTAGGTGTAAAGTTAGGTTGTCTATTCCGTGTTTTTCTTGTTTCTTGAGGTAGGATTGTATTGCTAGAAACTCCCCTCTTAGAACTGCTTTTGCTGCATCCCATAGGTTTTGCATAGTCGTGTTTTCATTGTCATTTGTTTCTAGAAATTTTTGATTTCCCTTTTGATTTCTTCAGTAACTTCTTGGTTATTTAGAAACATGTTGCTTAATCTCTGTGTTTCTTACAGTTTTTCCTTGTAATTGATATCTAGTCTTATAGTGGCATGGTTGGAGGAGATGCTTGATATAATTTCAACATTCTTAAATTCACTGAGGTTTGATTTGTGACACAAGATATGGTCTACCATGGAGAATATTCCATGTGCATTTGAGAAGAAGGTGTATTCTTGTGCTTTTGGATGGAATGTCCTGAAGCTATCAATAAGATCCATCTCATCTAATGCATCATTTAAGACTTGTGTATTCTTATTAATTTTCTGTTTTGATGATCTGTCCATTGGTATGAGGGGAGTGTTAAAGTCTCCTACTATTATTGTGTTACTATATATTTCTCCTTTTATGTCTGTTAGTGTTTGTCTTAAGTACTGAGGTGCTTTATGATGGGTGTATCAGTTCAGTTCAGTTCAGTCACTCAGTCGTGTCTGACTCTTTGTGACCCCATGAATCACAGCACACCAGGCCTCCCTGTTCATTACCATCTCTCAGAGTTCACTCAGACTCACGTCCATCGAGTCCGTGATGACATCCAGCCATCTCATCCTCGGTCGTCCCCTTCTCCTCCTGCCTCCAATCCCTCCCAGCATCAGAGTCTTTTCCAATGAGTCAACTCTTCACAAGAGGTGGCCAAAGTACTGGAGTTTCAGCTTTAGTATCATGCCTTCCAAAGAAATCCCAGGGCTGATCTCCTTCAGAATGGACTGGTTGGATCTCCTTGCAGTCCAAGGGACTCTCAAGAGTCTTCTCCAACACCACAGTTCAAAAGCATCAATTCTGCGGTGCTCAGCCTTCTTCACAGTCCAACTCTCACATCCATACATGACTACTGGAAAAACCATAGCCTTGACTAGATGGACCTTAGGAGGCAAAGTAACGTCTCTGCTTTTGAATATACTATCTAGGTTGGTCATAACTTTTCTTCCAAGGAGTAAGCGTCTTCTAATTTCATGGCTGCAGTCACCATCTGCAGTGATTTTAGAGCCCAAAAAAATAAAGTCTGACACTGCTTTCACTGTTTCCCCATCTATTTCCCATGAAGTGATGGGATAGATATTTAAAATTATTATGTCTTCCTCTTGGATTGATCCCTCGATCATTATATAGTATCCTTCCTTATCTCTTATAATCTTTTTTATTTTAAGGTCTATTTTGTCTGAATTGAGGATCACTACTCCAGCTTTCTTTTGCTTCCCATTTGCATGGAATATATTTTTCCATCCTCTCACTTTCAGTCTACATGTGTCTTGAGGTCTGAAGTGGGTTTTTGTAGACAGCATATTTGTGGGTCTTGTCTGCATCCATTCAGCCAGTCTGTGTCTTTTGGTTGGTGCATTTAATCCACTTACATTTAACATAATTATTGATATATATGTTCCTATTGCCATTTTCTTAATTGTTTGGGGTAGATTTTGTAGATCTTTTTTCTCTCTCTTGATTTTCTTGACTATATTAGTCCCTGTAACATTTACTGTAAAGCTGGTTTCAGTTCAGTTCAGTTCAGTCGCTCAGTCGTGCAACTGAATGCAACTGAAAATGACAATGAGATAACACCTCACACATGTCAGAATAGCTATTACAAAAGATAAGAAATAACAAGTGTTGGTGAAGATATGGAGAAAACCCTTGTGTACTACTGGTGGTACAAATTGGCTCAAGCATTATGGAAAACAGTATAGAGGTTCCTTAAAAGTAGAACTACCATCAGTTCAGTCGCTCAGTCAATGTCTGACTCCTCTTTGAGACCCCATGAATTGCAGCATGCCAGGCCTCCCTGTCCATCACCAAGTCCTGGAGTTCACCCAAACACTGTGGACATTGTTCTTGCCTCCAATGTCCACAGCTATCAGAACTTGTGCCAGTGGACGACCCAAATGCAGAGGTGGAAAGAAAACCACAATTGAAACCCAGGGGCAGTGTGGTGAAGGAAGAAGACCCAAAATCTTCCTACCAGCTGTACAAACTGTGGATTAAATCCACATGATCAACTAGGCCGACTCCATGTCTATGGAATATATAAAAGGTCATTAAGAGCTGCCACAAAAGAAAACACACAAGTTCTGATGCTGGTGTGTGTGGAGAGAGAGAGGCTATGGTGATGGTTCCACCCCGTACACATGACTCAGCAGTATCGCCTTGCTTCCATGACTGCCTGGCTTTCCTCCACAGCCATATCCCATCACAATCTCCTCCCTCACCTCCCCTCGATCCATCTCTCCACAGTCAACAGCAGCTCTCACCCTGGGATTGCTCCACAATCCCTAAACTCCAGCGCCCATCTACTAAACCTTCCAGGAGACCTGTGTCCCTGTTTGGGGTATATATGGCTGCGGCAAGGACTGTCTGATTCTCATTCCATTTAGGCTGCCACACATCAGCTGTTTCACTCTTAGCATTAAATGTTTCTCCTCTGACTCAGCCAGTTGCCCCACTGTGGGGATCGGACCCCTGCTTCAGTTCCCCCACCCACCGAGGGCAGGTCCAGTCCTACTAACACCCCTGTTTTTCCCCCTAGTCCCTTAATCCTACCAAATTTTGTGTGGCTCTATATATTCTTTTCCTCTGGTCAGGTACTCCTGTCCACTCTCAGCTGGTGTTCTTCGTGCACTTCTGTATCTGAAGGTGTATTCCTGATATATCCATGGAGAGAGATGTACTCCTCATCCACCTACTCCTCTGCCATCTCGTTCTCTCTACAATAGGACAGATTTTTAATATAGGACTGAGCATCTGAGTTTTCAAAGAACCTAGTGAAGACTGTATTTATTGCTGGAAGCCAGGGTAGAAGTACAAAGACTTGGTAATACAGGATATTAATGCAAATGTCCTCTCACAAACTGAGGCACATAACCAGTTAAAAGTATAAAAGGAAATTTTAATTTTAGTTTGGATTTAAAAACCCCCAAAAAAAAAAAAGTAGTGCATTCAATTGCAAAGAAAAACATGCTGCAGCTGAAGCTCCAACAACAAAAAAATCTAAAAAAATTAAATTTGCTGGATTTGCATACATGTGTGTGTGAGAGAGATAGAGAATTTCATCAGCCTTTGATATACCCACATCTATTGACACCAAGGAAATGGAGAGGAATTTTTAGACATTAAAATTTGTATCAGATTCTGTTTTTTGCTGGTGACCAACTGCTCTGAATATGAAATTTTGATTCAATTTGAAGTGTCTATTAGTAGACGCCTTCAGGCTTCAGGACACATTAACTTATGATAAATAATAATAACTGAGCTCTTCCAAAAGAAGATAATGGTGTGAGTAAAAGGGACCAACTTCCCCAGCAGACACCAACTAGAATTACTCCAGCCAGATTTGACTCTGTCGTTACAACTGAGAGCATATTTTGGGGTGTTCTCAGGCATCTGGTCCTGCTCTGCTCTGTATTAGAATCCTTACCCCCACCTTCCCGATAGTCATGTATGGATGTGATTGAGTTTCTTTCTATAAGCAAAGCTGAGCACTGAAGAATTGATGCTTTTGAACTGCAGTGTTGGAGAGTTCCTTGGTCTGCAAGGAGGTCCAACCAGTCCTCCTAAAGGAAATCAGTCCTGAATATTCATTGGAAGGAGTGATGCTGAAGCTGAAACTCCAATACTTTGGCCACCTGATGTGAGAACTGACTCACTGGAAAAGACCCTGATGCTGGGAAAGATTGAAGGCAGGAGGAGAAGGGGGTAACAAGGATGAGATGGTTAGATGGCATCATCAACTCAATGGACATGAGTTTGAGTAAATTCTGGGAGTTGGCGATGGATAGGGAGGCCTGGCGTGCTGCAGTTCATGGGGTCACAAAGAGTCAGACACGACTGAGCAACTAAACTGACTGACCTCTCCAATGCCAACTAAGAGTCATTTCTGGATAGAATCTAAGATTGAACATCAGTAGGTAGAACTGACAGCCTCCCAGTGCTTGACTCTACACCCATCCATCCACCTGTCCTACCAGGAGGGAAATTCAGTCCTCGTCTCTCATTCATTCCAATATCCCCTACTCTTATCAACATGTGCTCAGCCAAGGATAAATTATCCTTTATCCTATCACCTTCTGATTAATACCCACTATACTTTTTCTGGGCCCAAATATATCTAGCAGGTGACTGCAGGTCTGTCTGGTTGGCTCCTAACAGATCTAATTTCTCAGTGAAATTACCACTATATAGACTTATAGGAATCTTCAACTGAATAATTTACCAAATGTTTATTGTCCATTCTGCACCCAACACCATGTCAGATCCTAATTACATGTCCCAAATATACCAACCTTTTTAGGAATAATTTTTGTTTAGTTAATAATTTCATATCTTAGTAACCAGTCACAAACATTGCTTATCATGTTCTAGGATTTGTTATAAGTGCTGTTTCATAGACTAACTCATTTAATCCAATTAGCTAATATTTATTGACTGCCTACTGTGTATATAAACATTAGACAGTATAATATAAAATTCCCAAAACATAAAGATCTTAAAATGTCATCAAGGAGATAAGTCTTAAATTCAGAAAATCAAAATACATCAATCACCATATAAGTGGATCACACAGCATGTTTTATTGGAGCTTAGAAGCGGGAGAAAGATATAACTGACACAGAGTAAATGTGCGATCAATGTTTGAATTAAATTGAACCAGGGAATCTAATACTGAAAATAAAGACAGGTGGAATAACACGAAAATTAGATAAATCTAAAACTGTACAGAAAGATTCTGAGATTACATGCATGTTCTCTTTTAAGCAAGTTTTTACTTAATGTAAAACATATTAAAATGGACATACTTTATTGGACAAAATCACCACTGCACATGGGAATCCCTACAGGTGACATATCTGATAATGTGTTAAAACTATGGTCATAATTTTAATTCACTCTGTTTTTTGACAGAAGATGGTTGGTATATACCCTATAGAGTTTTCCTTAATTTGAGCCTTCTAAATAAATATGTTGTCATTAGATTAATAAAATTTCTTCCCTACTGCTAAATTGTTTTTATTTTTTTATTTCAAATAGAAGAAAAAAGCAGAACATGACATTATTCTTAAGTTCACAGTGAAAAGTCTTGTGTAGGGGAACACTGCATCAGTTCAGTTCAGTTGCTCGGTCATGTCCGACTCTTTGCGACCCCACGAATTGACCTCATGAATTGCAGCACGCCAGGCCTCCCTGTGCATCACCAACTCCCCAGAATTCACCCTAACTCTTGTCCATCAAGTTGGTGATGCCATCCAGCCATCTCATCCTCTGTTGTCCCCTTCTCCTCCTGCCCTCAATCCCTCCCAGCATCAGAGTCTTTTCCAATGAGTCAACTCTTCGCATGAGTTGGCCAAAGTCCTGGAGTTTCAGCTTTAACATCATTCCTTCCAAAGAACACCTAGGGCTGATCTCCTTTAGAATGGACTGGTTGGATCTCCTTGCTACATAGAAGGTACTATATACATAAAAAAGCAGTGACTAGAATCTGTCTCACTCCTTTCCTGTGACATCAATCCATAAGCCAAGAATAGCATGCCTAAACTTATCACTTTCAGTTTTAACACACTGGTATGATTTTTCAAGGCAGACTCTGCAGAATTAAAATATTAACATTAAAATGGTAGCCCCACAGAGAATCCAAATGCTCCTATTAAAGTGAGAGGCTCGTAAATTAAGGCATCAGCATTACAAATCTGAATTAGGTCTTGGAATTCCCATTTGCAGTCAAGATAGAAAAGATCTCCCAAAAGAAGTAAGAGCGCCTTCTAAAAGAGAAATGAGTAATAATAAAACAAATACACTAAAGCATATTTAGACTACCTGGATGAAGTGTGGGCAACTAAAAGGAGTAGGCAGCATGGAGTAGGGAAAGACTGAGCCAGAGCACTTCTGCTGCCTGCAATGAATGGACAAGGGGCCCTGGGCAGCTTTTCCAGACTTCCCCTGAAGTTGTTGCACTGACCCAGTGAATGTGGGTAGCTGCTCTTCCTGGTGCAGGGTTTCTCTTTGAAATAATTTGAAATAAATGCAATGTAGTTCCCACATTTTCTTCTTAAAATCTGGTTACCCTCTGTCCAGTTCTCCAGGGTGGAATCAGAATGTAGCTGACATTGCTGGGCTGTGTACAATGTGGGACTACTTGAATAATAACAATCACAAAAACTAATATTTATGGAGTTTCCACCCTATGCCAGACACTGTGCTCACAATGTCTGTGCCTCCCCAGAAGTGAGAAAACAGCTGCAGGAGTACTGATTCCAAGCCCCGAACACAGTAAATATTTGTTGAATAGGAGAACAAAGAAACATAAACACCTAGGAAATTCCTAGCCCTGCCTTTGGGGAAAGGTGTTCCTAGGTGGGGAAAGAGTACTGGTTCCTTAGTGCTTTAATTATCACAGGTTAATGACAAACACTTGCCTACATTTCTAGACAGCATCTTTACCTTGGTTTTAATTTCAACCACCTCCTTGTCCATTAGTTCTAAAATATGAATAAGAGGAGTCTAAATCTTACTTCTTCATGTATCACATGGAAGAGTCAGTGTTCCATGCATGACAAATAAATATAGAATCAAAGTGGCAGTTTAAAAAAAAAAAGTCAAAGCAAGAACTAAGATTCATACATAAAACAAACTTACAAAACCTAACTATAAAGGGCCTTAATAACACAACACCACAGCTCCTTTTTCACCAAGTTAATTGAAGAATTGGCATGTGGTTTTAGTTTTACATGTTGAGAAAGCCAAATCAGAGTATTATCACAGAGTCAAATGCCAGCATTTCCAATAGGCACAAATCTGAATCTGAAACCCTTTTCTGGCCAGAAAATCCATATCAAAAATGATAAAGGATTTCTCTAGATTTAGTTTTCTTTAGGGATTTTTCTGAGACAACGGCAAGAGTGAGTCAAAAGAATGACTACAGGAAACCCATTTCCCCAAAGTCCAATCATTCATATATTTAGCTACTTAATAGGCACTTACTGTATACCTATTATGATACCCTGCAGAGCACAGAACCTTGCAGTCTAGTGGGAAAGACATGGAGGAATAAGGAATACGTGACCCATGCTTCCTGTAGGAAGATACAAAGCAAAGGTGATCACCTAACCCAGCTGGGGCCCCATGTATGGACTAGATTACCTGCAGAAGTGAAAGTGAGTGAAAGTGAAAGTCGCTCAGTTGTGTCTGACTGTTTGCGACCCCATGGACTATACAGTCCATGGAATTCTCCAGGCTAGAATACTGAAGTGGGTAGCCTTTCCCTTCTCCAGGGGATCTTCCCAACCCAGGGATCTAACCCAGGTCTCCCACACTGCAAGTGAATTCTTTACCAGCTGAGCCACAGGAACCACTCTGCAAATAAATACTTCAGTAGGCTCTCCAAGTGGAGAAGGCAGTGGCAACCCACTCCAGTATTCTTGCCTGGAGAATCCCAGGGACAGGGGGAGCCTAGTGGGCTGCCGTCTATGGGGTCGCACAGAGTCAGACACGACTAAAGCAACTTAGCAGCCGCAGCAGGCTCTCCAAGGCAAGGGTGGCATTTTAAGTATCTTCTCAGGCCAATGTTGAAGACCTCTGGCTGAAAATCATTGGCAGATAGAGAAAACCCTCCATTGGCCCAGCATATCTACCTGGAAGTCCGTGCTAAACTAATTCAATCTATCATAACAGTAAGATAGCCAAGCTATTAAATGCTCCTCACTTTATAGTAATGTAATGTATATATTAGTGATATAATATAATATATGACTATAATAATAAATGTGATAACCATTTGCCTAAAAAAGATGTACTCCTATGAAAAATTAGCTAGCCTAATCTTAAAATAACCTGATAGTTTGGCAAAAAGGATCAAATATATCTTCTTTCAGTGTGGCCTGAAAAATCTTTCCTGAGAAAAAATCTCATCAGCTTATTGTCTTTCTAATCTCCTATCTTATACTATCTTGAATATGTTTTTAAATGCAGATATTTCTTTGTCCAAAAGTATACTGTGGCTCAGGTGGTAAGGAATCTGCCTGCAGTGTGGGAGACCTGCATTCAATCCCTGGATCAGGAAGATTCCCTAGAGAAGAAACTGGCAACCTACTCCAGTATTTTTTCTTGGAGAATCACATGAATAGAGAAGCCTGGAGGGGCTACAGTCCATGGGATCACAAAGAGTCAGATATGACTGAGCAACTAACACACACACATGCCATGAAAAAAAAATGAATAAAAATACTATAAACACAATTTTGTACACTTATAGGTACCATTGGAGAAGGCAACGGCACCCCACTCCAGTACTTTTGCCTGGAAAATCCCATGGATGGAGGAGCCTGGCGGGCTGCAGTCCATGGGTCACTAAGAGTCGGATACAACTGAGCGACTTCACTTTCACTTTTCACTTTCATGCATTGGAGAAGGAAATGGCAACCCACTCCAGTGTTCTTGGCTGAAGAATCGCAGGGACGGGGGAGCCTGGTGGGCTGCCGTCTATGGGGTCACACAGAGTCGGACACGACTGAAGTGACTTAGCATAGGTACCATTAAGTACTTTACATACTAATAATGCTATAATACAGATTCTCTCCTGCTGAGGAAGAAAAACTGAAAAAGTATATAACAAAGATTTTACAATTGAGTTTTCCCATCAAACCCTGCAGATTTTAATAATTTAACCAGCATAATGTACAGATTTTCTCTTTTTCACCCAGTTAGCCCTATGATTGCATTAAGCTGGTTACTAATGCAGTTGATTAAATGAGGTCTTTTGAAGAGAACTGATGATTTTAATGCTCCTGGCTAAATAATAAATATCACTAACAATAAAGTATGATTGTGTGGCAGGGGAAACAAAAGTTCATCGAGGATTGATCTAGTAGAGATGGATGCCTCTCCATTTGTTAAAAATCATGTGTTAATACTAAAAAAGAAAGAAATGGAAGTCAAAATGAAAATAAATGAATATTTAGAAGTCAATGTTGTATAAAGTTTACCAAGAGGGTGGGAAATGCATCTATTTTTTTAATATTATCATGGTTCATAAACAAAGATTATTTCCACAAGTTTCAAATATTCCCATTTAACATTTAAATATCAGAAAAAATCTCACTTTATAGTTACACTGAAGTTTCTTATATCAAAGTGAATGCCAAAAATACATAGGAAAAAGATTAAAGAGTAAATAAAGATTACTAGAATTTCCATATATGACACTATGGTGAATGAGAATGAACAGCCCTCTTGGGGCTGAAACAGTAACACGCTGGATAAAATGATGAAATATTTTTTAAATGCAATTCAGTATAAAACTGAGCAAGTAAGATACAAAGCCCCAAAATGCAAACAGGTTAGACAGATAGCACACCAAGCTGCGTTTATCCTAAGGTTTCTGCTGAACTGTAGGGACCATAAGTGTCTGCTTTGATGGTCACTTGAATCTCAACTGAAAGATCATTCCTAGGATATACTGTTTATGCTGTGATACAAGATCTTATTCTGATATGGAATGGAATATATGGAAAGCCTATTGTCACGGCAATCATTTACTATTTAGTTCAGTTCAGTTCAGTCGCTCAGTCGTGTCCGACACTTTGTGACTCTATGAATCGCAGCATGCAAGGCCTCCCTGTCCATCACCAACTCCTGGAGTTCACTCAAACTCAGGTCCATCGAGTCGGTGATGCCAACCAGCCATCTCATCCTCAGTCATCCCCTTCTCCTCCTGCCCACAATTCCTCCCAGCATCAGAGTCTTTTCCAATGAGTCAACTCTTCACGTGAGGTGGCCAAAGTATTGGAGTTTCAGCTTTAGCATCAGTCCTTCCAAAGAACACCCAGGACTGATCTCCTTTAGAATGGACTGGTTGGATCTCCTTGAAGCCCACGGGACTCTCAAGAGTCTTCTCCAACACCACAGTTCAAAAGCATCAATTCTTTGGCGCTCAGCTTTCTTCACAGTCCAACTCTCACATCCATACATGACTACTGGAAAAACCATAGCCTTGACTAGATGGACCTTTGATGGCAAAGTAATGTCCCTGCTTTTCAATATGCTATCTAGGTTGGTCATGACTTTCCTTCCAAGGAGCAAGCATCTTTAATTTCATGGCTACAATCACCATCTGCTGTGATTTGGGAGCCCCAAAAGTCTGACACTGTTTCCATGTTTTACAACTTATTAAAAATGAGTAAACAAATAAACTTTGTGAACTGTGGTGCTTCTGAACTGCGGTGTTGGAGAGGACTCTTGAGAGTCCCTTGGACTGCAAGGAGGTCAAACCAGCCAATCCCAAAGGAAACCAGTCCTGAATATTCATTGGAAGGAATGATGCTGAAAGTGAAGCTTCAAAACTTTGGCCACCTGCTGTGAAGTACTGAAGTACTTCACAGTACTGATGTACTTTCTAATGAAGTACATCATTAGAAAAGACCTTGATGCTGCAAAAAGATTGAAGGCAGGAGAAGGGGAAGACAGAGGACGAGATGGTTGGATGCCATCACCAACTCGATGGACATGAGTTTAGGCAAGCTCTGGGAATTGGTGATGAACAGGGAGTCCTGGTGTGCTGCAGTCCCTGGGGCCACAAAGAGCAACTGAACTGAAAGAAATTTAAAAACTACACATAGAGCTGACACACCTCAGTCTCAGCAAAATGAGCCCCACTGCACAAAAGGGTAGAAAATCCTGCCTGCTTTAACTCTAGTACTAGATAGAGGGGATAAAAATTCCCTGATAATTAATTACAAACTAGCTTTCACATGAGTTTATATATAGCCCAAATTCACACCACCTTTGGGGACAAAATCTTCAGGAAGAGAATTTAACTCGAGTCCCTATTTGGTAGTTCCACTAAGCAATTGGCAGAAACCAATGCTAATCTTGCCTAAAGTAACTCAGTTTCAATCCAGAGCTCATCTATTTCCCAGATATAAAATTCCAAAGGAAATGAAAAGACCACAGCAGAAAGAAAAGTTACTAAACACACAAGGAAAATAAGGCAATATGAGTGAGAAACATATAACAGATCTGCAAATGGTATTCTCCAGCACCAAAAATAAAACAACCATATTGAATATAATTTAAACAAATAAAAGAGAGGCTTGAAAATACAAGAAACAAGATCCCAGAAAGAGTAATTAAGCATACAGAATTGGAACTAAGTAGAATTCTAGAAATAGATATTAAAATAAATGAAATTAAAACTTCAATTAAGTTTTATCTAGTACCTAAGTTTGACTTTGGTAAAAGGGGTAAAAAAAAAGAGAGAGAGAGAGAGAGAGAGAGAGCAAAACACAGCTAAAAAGAGAATTAATGGGCAACAAATAGATGTTTTTAAATGATCTAAAGCAAAACTCAGAGAGAAAGAGACGAAAATAATGAAAACCAGCTTAATGACATCAAGATAGTGACACAGGTTGTTCTTGACCTCAGTCACTGACACAAGAAGACCAGTGGGCCTCTATCCATAGATACTTCCCCACTGTGAAAATCCAAGAAGCTGGGTGGTGGTGGTGGTTTAGTCGCTAAGTCGTGTCTGACTCTTGCAACCCCATGGACTGTAGCCTGTCAGGTTCCTCTGTCCATGGGATTCTCCAGGCAAGAATACTGGAGTAGGTTGCCATTTCCTTCTCCAGGGGATCTTCCCAACCCAGGAATCGAACCCAGGTCTCCTGCATTGCAGGCAGATGATTTACCAACTGAGCTATGAGGGAAGCCCAAGAAACCGGGGGTAAGGCTGAAACCTGGACCACAGAGACCAAGAAAGACCATTTTAAGAGGGGAAGAGGAGAGGTTTCACTTTAAGCACATTGCTCCTCCCTCAGGCTGGCACAGCATTGCACTGGGAGGGCCTACATTTTCTCCAGTTGCTAAAAGAGATCCCAAGGTGGACATGTGGCTTCCCCAACTTTGCAGGACACTCTTCAGGAGGACCACTCAGGTCTTACAAAACAGGAATCACTGGGGGAATCTATTCGACCCAACCACTGGGGATCAGACAGAGACAGAAAAGAGGACAGGGTTTACAGCAACCAGTACTCAGGCTGGACACTAGAAAAACACTGAAAAATCAAAGATACTACTATGGACAATTATATGCCAATAAACTGGACAACCTAGAAGAAACAGAAAACTTCCTAGAAACATACAACCTACTCAATCATACAAAGACTCAATCATAAGGAAATAGGAAATCTAAACAATCAAAGATGAGTAAGGGGATGAATCAGTAATTGAAAGCCTGCCAACAACAATAACAGGGCTGAGGATTAGAACATTTCACTGAAGAATATCACCAAATATTTCAAGAAGAGTAGATGCTAATATTCTTCTCAAACTCTTTCAAAAACATAAAGTAGAGAATACACTCAAATTCATTTTACTACCCTGAATGCAAGGACACATAAGGACACTATAAGAAAAGAAAACCATAGACCAATACCCCTGATGAATACTAAAATTCCCAACAAAATATAGCAAACTGAATTCAACAGCACATTAAAAAGATTATACAATATGATCCAGTGGGACTCACCCTGGGATATAAGAATTCAATACGCACAAATCAATAAATGTGCTATATCATATTAATAGAATGAAAGATAAAATCAAAGTATCACTTCAATAGACATAGAAAGAGCATTTAATGCAAGTCAACATCCTTTCAAGGTAAAAACTCTCAACAAATTGTGTACAGAAGGATGTACTTCAACATAATACATATGATATATGACAAGTCCACAGGTAGTATCATACTAAACAGTGAAAGGTTGAAAACTTTTCCTCTAAGGTCAGAAATAAGACCAGAGTGCCTACTCTCACCAATGCTATTCAACATAATATTGGATGTTCTAGCCAGAGTAACCAACAAAGAAAAATAAATGAAAGGCATCCAAATAAGAAAGGAAGAAGTAAAATAATCTCTGTTGTCAGAACCCTAGAGTCCACCAAAAACTATTAGAACTAAGAAATGAATTTGGTAGAGTCCTAGAATACAATATCAACGTACAAAAATCAGTTGTGGTGCTTATACTAGCATGAATTATCTGAAAAAAAAAAGAAAAAATCAATTTCTAAGAGCATCTAAACAATAAATTACTTAGGAACAAATTTAACAGGAGATGCAAGATTGCTACACTGAAGAGACAGAGACGAAAGAAACTGAAGAAAGCACCCCAAAATGGAAATATCTCATGCTCATGAATTGGAAGAACTAATGTTTTTAAATGTCCATACTGTCCAAAGCCAACTATAGATTCAATTCATGTATATGTATAGCTGAGTCCCTCTGCTGTTCACCTGAAACTTCCAAATCTGCTATATCCCAATAAAAATGTTTTTGGTGTTACAAATAAAGAAAGAACATTTTAATGATTTGGGGGAATGACATTGAAACATGTATAATATCATATAAGAAATGAATCGCCAGTCCAGGTTCAATACAGGATGCTTGGGGCTGGTGCACTGGGATGACCCGGAGGGATGGTACGGGGAAGGAGGTGGGAGGGAGCTTCAGGATGGGGAACACGTGTACGCCTGTGGCAGATTCATGTTGATGTGTGGCAGAACCAATACAATATTGTAAAGTAATTAGCCTCCAATTAAATAAATTTAAATTTTAAAAAGGAAAAGAAAATTTAAAAAATAAAATACATAAGGAACTCATAGAACTCAATAGGAAAAACAACAAATAATCTAATGAAAAATGGGTAGAGGACCTGCACATGAGTAATATAAAACCAGTGGAACTATCTAAAACAAAGTTCTACATATAACAAAATATGTAGATTATCTTCAAAGACT
This sequence comes from Nanger dama, assembly GCA_917880005.1. Classification (NCBI taxonomy): domain Eukaryota; kingdom Metazoa; phylum Chordata; class Mammalia; order Artiodactyla; family Bovidae; genus Nanger; species Nanger dama. Next base: position 16,866,186 of record CAKJTW010000025.1, on the reverse strand, counting down.
GACAGTTTTTTTAAAACCCTAAAAGATGCACTTTACTGGAAAGGAGACAATCTTACGTAGAAGAAAGTCTGAGAAGAAATGTTAATAAAATATATTACAAAGTATGTGGTTATACTTAAAAACATATTTACTATAAAACTTAGTTGAGAATATATTGAATGACAAAATATCATTTCAAATTAGTGAGGAGAAATGATGTGTTAATAAATGATACTATGAAAACTAGCCAGACACTAATCAAAAGTAAATGAGCAAATCTTACATATTTTTAAACTCCAGATGTAATAAAACTTAAATATAAAGCTACAGTGACAAAACTATTAAATGTATGAAACATTCTGAAATTTTTTGATTTATAGCAAAGATATTTCTATCATGATAGCAAAGTCAGAAATCACAAAGAAAAATACTGATTTAATACCAATGAAAAACTGGCAAAAAATATAACAAAGGTAGTATAAAATAACACATAGCAACTGTCTGCAATATAAAAGAATGACGACTCCATTTTTTAAATGAGCATAGGATCCGACATCACACAAAAGAATGAAAATATAATAAACATGTAAAGCAAGCAACATCCTCATTAATGAAGGCCACAAATATTACAATTATGAGCCATCAATTTTTCTTCTGATACAGTTATGATTAAACTGAGTAACTGTCATTGTCTAAGAGCATGCGTAGGCACATTTGGCAATAAGTAGCCTATCCTTTGGCTTCATTCCCTAACTTGTGGGAATTTAGCCTAATAAATTGGAAAAGAATATAATGACATATGTATAAGGATGTTCATTATAGATCTGTTTAAAAGAGCTAAAAAAAAAAATTTTAAGGGCACAGCTTGTTTGGGAGTACAAGACTCCTTAAATACATAAGAGAAAACCTACAGTGGGCTACTACACAGTCTTTATAAATGCTGGTTCATAAATTGGCCTCCATACATGAAGGACAAGGAGAGCCTGAAGAAGGAGGCAGACCATTCCTGATTGGCAACTGGCAGTTTTAACAAGCAAGGGAACTTACAAGGCTTATCTTGGGCAGCTGCAGGACAGTAATCGCCATACCTGCCCACCAGATATGAAGAATCTTAGAAGTTTGTATAGCAGCCTTAACTGGGTTCAGTGGATGGTCTCCAAGATATCTTATTCTCTCAAGACTACCTCCTAGAAACAGCTCTGGCTATGGTTAGTGGTAAAGAACCTGCCTGCCAATGCAAGAGACATAAGAGACCCAGGTTCGATCCTTGGGTCAGGAAGGAGGAGGACACAGCAACTCACTCCAGTATTCTTGCCTGGAGGATCCCATGGATAAAGGAGCCTGGCAGGCCTCAGTCCACTGGGTTGCAAAGAGGCAGACATGACTGAAATGACTTAGCATGCATGAATGCATAGGAACGATAGATAGGATGTACATTCCAAGGACAAGGAAAGAGGTAAGAAGCTTCCAATTGCCCAGATTTACTTTCAGAGTCACACCATCTTAATGACCTACAACAACAACAAATTCTCATGACAAAGAAAGATGCCAATATAACACTGGTAAATGACTGCCATCTTAGCAGGGCTTTCTTGGTGGCTCAGGAGTAGACAATCTGCCTGCCAATGTAGGAGACCCAGGTTCAATCCCTGGGTCAGGAAGATCCCCTGGAAAAGAAATGGCAATCCACTCTAGTATTCTTGCCTGGAAAATCCCATGGACAGAGGGGCCTGGAAGGCTATAGTCCGTTGGGGTCACAAAGAGTTAGACACAACTTAGCAACTAAACAATAACTATCTTGGATCCAAAATTACTGTGTTTGGTGACTGCAGCCATGAAATTAAAAGATGCTTACTCCTTTGGAGAAGGGAATGGCAAACCACTTCAGCATTCTTGCCTTGAGAATCCCATGGACAGTATGAAAAGGCAAAAGATAGGACACTGAAAGATGAACCTCACCTTCAGGTTGGTATGTGTTCAGTGTGCTACTGCAGAATAATGGAGAAATAGCTCAACAAAGAATGAAGAGGCTGAGCCAAAGCAGAAATAAAACCCAGTTGTGGATGATCTGGTGCTGAAAGTAAAGTTCAATGCTGTAAAGAACAATATTGCATAGGAACCTGGAAGGTGAGGTCCATGAATCAGAGTAAATTACAAGTGGTCAGACAGGAGATGGTAAGAGTGAACATCAACATTTTAGGAATCAGTGAACTAAAATGGACTGGGATAAACAAATTTAATTAAAATGACCATTATATCTACTACTGTGGGCAAGAATCCCTTAGAAGAAATGGAGTAGCCCTCCTATTCAACAAGAGTCCAAAGTGCAGTACTTGGGTGCAGTCTCAAAAACAACATGATAATCTCTGTTCATTTCCAAGGCAAACCATTCAATATCACAGTAATCCAAGTCTATGCTCCAGTCACTAATGCTAAAGAAACTGAAGTTGAACGGTTCTATGAAGATCTACAGACCATCTAGAACTGACATTTAAAAAAAAAAAAAAAAAGGTGTCTTTTTCATTATTGGGGACTGGAATTCAAAAGTAGGAAGTCAAGAGATACCAGGAGTAACAGGCAAGTTTGGCCCTGGAGTACAAAATGAAGCAGAGCAAAAAGCTAACAAGCCAAAGTACTGGCCACCTGATGCAAAGATCTGACACATTGTAAAAGACCCTGATGCTGGGAAAGATTGAAGGCAGGAAAAGAAGGGGATGACAGAGGATGAGATGGTTGGATGGCATCACCGACTTGATGGGCATGAGTTTGAGCAAGCTTCGGGAGATGGTGATGGACAGGAAAGCCTGGTGTGCTGCAGTGCATAGGGTCACAAAGAGTCAGACATGACTGACTGACTGAACTGAAAAGCTAACAGAGTTCTGCCAAGAGAACACACTGGTCATAGCAAACACTCACTTCCAACAACACAAGAGATGACTCTACACACAACACACCTAGACAGCACATTAAAAGTAGAGACATCACTTTGCCGACAGAAGTCCAGATAGTCAAAGCTATGGTTTTTCCAGTAGTCATGTATAGATGTGAGAGATGGACCATAAAGAAGACTAAGTGCCAAAGAACTGATGCTTTCAAATTTTGGTGCAGGAGAAGACTCTTGAGAGTCCCTTGGACTGCAAAGAGATCAAACCAGTCAATCAAATCCTAAAGGAAATTAACCCTGGATATTCATTGGAAGGACTGATGCTGAAGCTGAAACTCCAATACTTTGGCCACCTGATGCGATGAGATTAATTGGAAAAGACCCTGATGCTGGGAAAGATTGAGGGCAAGAGGAGAAGTGGACAGCAGAGGATGAGATGGTTAGGTATCATTGACACGATGGATATGAGTTTGAGCAAACTCTGGGAGATAGTGAAGGACAGTGAAGCCTGGCATGCAGCAGTCTATGGGGTTGCAGAGTTCAGACACAGCTTAGTGCCTGAACAACAACATCCTGGCAGTGAAAAAGGCTAAAGAAACTGTAGGAACAATGTAATGTCAACATGCTTATTTGAAAAATAAACACTATGTGTGTGCTCAGTCACGTCTGACTCTTTGCAACCCCCGTGGACTATAGCCCACCAGGCTTCTCTTATCCATGGAATTTTCCACTCAAGAATACTGGAGTTGGTTGCCATTTCCTACTCCAGGGGGTCTTTCCAACCCAGGATCAAACCTGTGTCTCCATCTCCTACACTGGCAGGCACATTCTTTACTACTTGTGCCACATAAATAAATATACATATATCATATGGGGCTTCCCTGATAGCTCAGCTGGTAAAGAATCTGTCTGCAATGCAGGAGACCGGGGCTCGATTTCTGGATCAGGAGGATCTGCAGAAGGGATAGGCTCTTGTGTCTCTTGCAATGGCAGTTAGATTCTTTACCACTAGTGTGACATAAACACACATATAACAGAATGGGAAAGATTAGAGATCTCTTCAAGAAAATTAAAGATACCAAGGGAACATTTCATGCAAAGATGGGCTCGATAAAGTATGAAAATGGTATGGACATAACAGAAGCAGAAGATATTAAGAAGAGGTGGCAATAATACACAGAAGAACTGTACAAAAAAGATCTTCACAACCCAGATAATCATGATGGTATGATCACTCAGCTAGAGCCAGACATCCTGGAATGTGAAGTCAAGTGGGTCTCAGGAAGCATCACTACGAACAAAACTAGTGGAGGTGATGGAATTTCAGTTGAGTTATTTCAAATCCTAAAAGATGATGCTGTGAAAGTGCTGCACTCAATATGCCAGAAAATTTGGAAAACTCAGCAGTGGCCACAGGACTGAAAAAAGTCAGTGTTCATTCCAATCCCAAAGAAAGGCAATGCCAAAGAATGCTCAAACTACCACACAATTACACTCATCTCACACACTAGTAAAGTAATGCTCAAAATTCTCCAAGCCAGGATTCAGCAATACATGAACCATGAACTTCCAGATATTCATGCTGGCTTTAGAAACAGCAGAGCAAGGTTTTAGAAAAGGCAGAGATCAAATTGCCAACATCCACTGGATCATCGAAAAAGCAAGAGAGTTCCAGAAAAACATCTATTTCTGCTTTATTGACTATGCCAAAGCCTTTGACTGTGTGGATCACAATAAACTGTGGAAAATTCTTCAAGAGATGGGAATACCAGGCCACCTGACCTGCATCATGAGAAACCTATATACAGGTCAAGAAGCAACAGCTAGAAATGGACATGGAACAACAGACTGGTTCCAAATAGGAAAAGGAGTATGTCAAGGCTGTATATTGTCACCCTGCTTATTTCATTTATATGCAGAGTATATCATGAGAAATGCTGGGCTGGAAGAAGCACAAGCTGGAATCAAGGCTCCTGGGAGAAATATCAATAACCTCAGATATGCAGATGACACCACTCTTATGGCAGAAAGTGAAGAAGAAATAAAGAGCTTCTTGATGAAAGTGAAAAGGGAGAGTGAAAAGTTGGCTTAAAGCTCAACATTCAGAAAACGAAGATCATGGCATCTGGTCCCATCACTTCATGGCAAATAGATGGGGAAACAGTGGCAGATTATTTTTTCGGCCTCCAAAATCACTGCAGATGGTGATTCCAGCCATGAAATTAAAAGAAGCTTACTCCTTGGAAGGAAAGTTATGACCAACCTAGATAGCATATTAAAAAGCAGAGATATTACTTTGTCAACAAAGGTCCGTCTAGTCAAGGCTATGGTTTTTCCAGTAGTCATGCATGGATGTGAGAGTTCGACTATAAAGAAGCTAAGCACAGAAGAATTTATACTTTTGAACTGTGGTGTGGCGAAGACTCTTGAGAGTCCCTTGGAGAGCAAGGAGATCCAACCAGTCCATCCTGAAGGAGATCAGCCCTAGGTGTTCATTGGAAGGACTGATGTTGAAGCTGAAACTCCAATACTTTGGCCACCTGATGAGAAGAGCTGACTCATTTGGAAAGACTCTGATGCTAGAAAAGATTGAGGGCAGGAGGAGAAGGGGACAACAGAGAATGAGATGGTTGGATGGCATCATCAACTCGATGGACATGAGTTTGAATAAACTCCAGGAGTTGGTAATGGACAGGGAGGCCTGGCGTGCTGCGGTTCATAGGGTCACAAAGAGTCAGAGACAATTGAGCGACTGAACTGAACTGATAACATATAAATTCATATAAATGAAAAAACATATAAATCTGAATAAGTACTGAAGAATATTTTTGTCATTGTGGCTGTGCCATAAGAAGATACTCCTATGAAAATCTTTAACTCCAAGCCACATTTTTGACAATGTAATTATCCATAGTTTTGTACATTTTAGCATTCATTATGTTTAATGGCAAAAGCTGAAAAAATATGTTAATTCTTCCTTATCATCATGTGTAAATTACACATATTCTTGATGAATGCAAATGTTACTAAATTCTGCATGTAAATGACACTTAAGCTTTGATGGTTTCACTGATTCTTTAGACAGTATACCTCCACAAATTATATACTGCATACTCAGAACTCACAAAATAAAATTCAAAATTTCTAGAATACAATAAAAAATTAGCCATACTTACAAAAAACAGGAAACTATACTGAGGATTTACACTGAGGAGAAAAATCTATCAGCACTGATACAAATGTTAACACTAGTAGACAAGGACATTAAAAGAGTTATAACTGTAATCCACAAATTTAAAAAGTCAAATAGAGACATAGAAGATACTTTTAGAAACCCAAACTGAATTTTTAAAGATTATAACTACAGTGCATAAAATGAAAATACACTGATGCGTTTAATGGAAGAAAAGAAATTACACAATAAATGATTAGTGTCTTGAAGACATACCAATATTCTAAAAGAAAAAAGGAGAATTTTTAAAAATAACATAGCATTTGTTATGTGATGTCCTTCCTAACATAGTGAACTGAAGGACAAATTCAAGCATCCTTAATATATGTTTCTAGCATACCTGAAAAAGGGGGAATAAAAAGAAGACAAAAATATTTGAAAAACTTGTAGCTGAAATTTCTCCAAGTTTGATTTTGAAAAACTATCAAGCTACCAAGAAACTCAATGAACTCCAAATAATAAAAAGGAGAACAAAATTATACCAAAGTGCATCATGATCAAATGATTTTTTGAAGGTTAAAAAGATGAAGTTTAAGAGTAGTCATTAAAAATTAAAGACAATATTTTAAAGAGAGAGATTTACAAATGTCTGTTAGGAAACTCTTGAGGGTGATAGATATGCTCATTATCTTGATTCAAGCTATAGTTTCACATTGTATTATACATATCTAGCTATGATTGCATAGTTGTGCATGCAAGTCAAAACCTATCAAACTGTACACCAGAAATGTGTGCAGTTTGTTGTATGTCAATGATACCTCTATAAATCTGTTTTAAAAGGGCAGCTCAAATACAAGAGCATAAGTGTCCATCTTGGTCTCAGATCTGAGGGTCCCTTTTCATTTTGTTTGGTTTTGCCTTCTCTTCTCTGGACTGCTCTATTTTTTTCACTCAGTTGTGTCTGAGTGACCCCATGGACTATAGCCCACCAGGCTCCTCCATCCATGGAGATTCTTCAGGCAAACTGGAGTGGGTTGCCATGCCCTCCTCCAGGGGATCTTCCCAACCCATGGGACTGAACCCAGGTCTCCCTCATTGCAGGCAGATTCTTTACCATCTGAGCCACAAGGGAAGCCCTCAAACGATACAGTCCTCTCTGTAACATGGTATTATGAGAAGAGCACTGGGTTAGAAGTCAGAAACAAATTTTTATCTCATATTAAACACTGTGTGACCCTGAACATATTACTCAAACCTTGGACTGTTTTTCATCCAAAAAAAAAAAAAAATGAGGTAGGTATAGTGGATAATCTCTCAAATATTTTCAAGACCTACAATTTCCTGTAAATCAGATTAGAGATAACACAGAAAGTTTCCTCCCCTCAAGAGTGATTTCAGAGCAGCATCAGGACTTGTACCTGGGTACAACTAAGTCACAATTCAAAGGGATACAAAGATGCAATGGCAGAAGAAAGAAATATTTGGTACTCCATAGGTTTCCATCCGCTGTTATGTTGGAGGGTTCCCAGAAAACTCAGGGAAGTCTTGAGGGCAACAAGAACAAAGCAGACATCTCTGTCCTGTTGTCCTCGGTAAGACATGGACATCTTCCAAGGGGCTGGCACTAGGGGGCCCAACTGAGGGTTCACAAATGAGAAATCACAAATGAGGGTTTTCATCTAAACAATCTGTGAAGGCCTGCCTACTTGCTCCAAAATTCTATGATTTACATTTTTATTGTAGAATGAGGATTAAAATGGAAACAGATGAACATTTTTCACACCCAGCCCCAGTTTCATATGAAATGTTTCTGCACAAAAATGTTTAATTGCTTTGCAGAAGTCACAAAGATGATTCAATGCCTCTTTCCTCTGCAAATATATATACCTATTAACAACACTTGTACAATATAGGAAACATGATGTTTTGGTATAATCTGGAAATGAACACAGACAATAGTCTCTGAAGTAGCTACCACTTGTATCTAAGTCAGTAGGTGCTTTGTGGAATCTTGCTGTGTTTATTTCCTCTTTTAGCTTTGGCCTTTAAGAGTATCTGTGTCTTTTTAGTGTGTTTAAACAAAAAAAGTGGAGTGATTTTTCTCAAAAAAATGTTTCTCACATTTACAGGTGGGTGTAGAAGATAAGCCCAACAGCCATTCCTGACTACCATTCCTCTGCCACCTGCCTTCCTTTGTTTAAGTCTGAATATATTCCCAGGTTACTCTTCAAGCTAGGAGTGGCCATATGACACAATTTCAGCCTTTGGTCAGGGCTTCCCAGGTGGCACTAGTAGTAAAGAACCCGCTGCCAATGCAGGAGATATAACAGACGTGGGTTTGGGGTCAGGGAAGATTCCCTGCTGGAGGGCATGGCAATTCACTCCAGTACTCTTGACTGGAGAAGCCCATGGGCATTGGAGCCTGGTCGGGTACAGTCCATGGGGTCACAAAGAGTCAGACACTACTTAGTCACTGGGACACAAATAGTGGCTTCTGGGAACTTTTGCTTATTCTAATGAGATTTACACATTCTCCACAACTCATCCCAAACTCATCCCAACCCACCCCCATAGCATCTTCATCAATCCCTGAACACAGGTGTTATGTCTGAACCTTCAGTAGCTATAGTGCAACCATGAAACCAATCAACATACCAACAACTAAGGGGACAAAGACAGGAAAGGCTGAGGTCCCTAAGAATACAGTTGAGTCAAAAAAAAATAAAGTAATAAACACCTATTGTTTAACCAGGCTGTCAGTAGTTACAGCAGAACATATTCCTTATTAATACAGTAGGTCTGGGCGAAAGAATTGTACTGTGCTGTGCCTAGTCACTCAGTCATGTCCGACTCATTGCAACCCCATGGACCACAACTCACCAGGCTCCTCCATCCATTGGGGGATTTTCCAGGCAAGAATACTGGAGTGAGTTGCCATGCCCCCCTTCAGGGGCTCTTCCCAACTCAGGGATCTAACCCAGCTCTCCCACACTGTAGGCAGATTCTTTACCATCTGAGCCACCGAGGAAGCCCAGGAAAAGCATTAGTTGCCTTTTAGTTTGAGAATAAGTGCATCACTTGTAAAACAAATGTAATTCTTGACCATTTTTTAATATTAAGAACGCCACCATTCTTTAACAGGGCCTATTACACACTTTCTTGATTTCCATCATTACAAGGAAAAAAATATTAGCATCATATCAACCCCTCAGATAAACAGCATAAATATATATATATTCCCTGATCTAGTTTCTATTCCCTTTCCTATTACCAAAAACCATAATTTAATATTTAGCATAAGCATGTTATCTGCCTCAAAAGTCACAGTCATCATCACAAGCATAGAAATCGAAACTGTAATCAAAAATCTTCCAACAAACAAAAGCCCAAGAACAGATGGCTTCACAGGTGAATTCTACCAAAAATTTAGAGATTAGCTAATACCTATCCTACTCAAACTCTTCCAGAAAATTAAGAAGAAGATAAACTGGCAAACTCATTCTATGAGGCCACCATCACCCTAATACCAAAACCAGACAAAGATGCCACAAAAAAAAAACTACAGCCCAATATCACTGATGAACATAGATGCAAAAACCATCAACAAAATTCTAGCAAATAGAATCCAACAGCATATTAAAAAGATCACACACAATGACCAAGTGGGCTTTATCCTAGGGATGCAAGGATTCTTCAATAATTGCTAATCAATCAATGTGATACACCACATTAACAAACTGAAAGATAAAAACATATGATTATCTCAATAGATGCAGAAAAAGCCTTTGAAAAAATTCAACACCCATTTATGATTAAAAAAAAAAAACCCTCCAGAAAGCAGGCAAAGAAGGAACACACCTCAACATTAAAAGCCATATATAATAAACCCACAGCAAACATTATCCTCAATGGTGAAAAATTGAAAGCATTTCCCTAAGGTCAAGAACAAGACAAGAGTGCCCACTCTCACCAATACTATTCAACATAGTTTTGAAAGTTTTAGTCACAGCAATCAGAGAAGAAAAAGAAATAAAAGGAATCCAGATTAGAAAAGATGAAGTAAAACTCTCACTGTTTGCACATGATATGTTCCTCTACATAGAAAACCCTAAAGACACCACCAGAAAATTACTAGAGCTAATCAATGAATATAGTAAAGGTGCAAGATATAAAATTAACATACAGAAATTCCTTGCATTTCCATACACTAACAATGAGAAAACAGAAAGGGTAGGAAACAATCCCATTCACCATTGTGACGAAAAAAATAAAATACTTAGGAATAAATCTACCTAAAGAAACAAAAGACATATATATAGAAACCTATAAAATACTGATGAAAGAAATCAAAGATGACATAAATAGATGAAGAAATATACCATGTTCATGGATCAAAAGAATCAATATAGTGAAAACGAGTATATCACCCAAAGCAATCTATAGATTCAATGCAATCCCTACCAAGCTACCAATCCCTACCAATGGTATTTTTCACAGAACTAGAACAAATAATTTCACAGTTTGTATGGAAATACAAAATACCTCAAATAACCAAAGCAATCTTGAGAAAGAAGAGTGGAACTGGAGGAATCAACCCAACTTCAGACTATACTATAAAGCTACAGTCATCAAGACACTATGGTACTAGCACAAAGACAGAAATATAGATCAATGGAACAAAATAGAAAGCCCAGAGATAAATCCATGCGCCTATGAGTACCTTATCTTTGACAAAGGAGGCAAGAATATACAATGAAGAAAAGACAATCTCTTGGTGCTGGGAAAACTGGTCAACACTTGTAAAACAATGAAACTAGAAACATTCTAATACCATACACAAAAATAAACTCAAATGGATTAAAGATCTAAATATAAGACCAAGTATAAAATTCCTAGAGGAAAACATAGGCAAAACACTCTCTGACATAAATCAAAGCAGGAACTTCTATGACCCACCGCCCAGAATAATGGAAATAAAAGCAAAAATAAACAAATGGGACCTAATTAAACTTAAAAGCTTTTGCACAACGAAGGAAACTATATGCAAGGTGAAAAGAACAGCTCTCAGCATGGAAGAAAGTAATAGCAAATGAAGCAACTGACAAAGAATTAATCTCAAAATATACAAGCAGCTCATGCAGCTCAACACCAGAAAAATAAATGACCCAATCAAAAATGGCCCAAAGAACTAAACACATATTTCTCCAAAGAAGACACACAGATGGCTAATAAACCCATGAAAAGATGCTCAACATCACTCATTATCAGAGAAATGCAAATCAAAACCACAATGAGGTACCATCTCACACCAGTCAGAATGGCTGCTACCCAAAAGTCTACAAACAATAAATGCTGGAGAGGGTGTGGAGAAAAGGGAACCCTCTTACACTGGTGGTGGGAATGCAAACTAGTACAGCCGCTATGGAGAATGGTGCGGAGATTCCTCAAAAAACTGGAAATAGAACTGTCACATGACCCAGCAATCCCACTGCTGGGCATACACACCAAAGAAACCAGAATTGAAAGAGACAAGTGTACCCCAACATTCATCGCAGCACTATTTATAACAGCTAGGACATGGAAGCAACCTGGATGTCCATCGGCAGATCAATGGATAAGAAAGCTGTGGTACATATATACAATGGAATATTACTCAGCTATTAAAAAGAACCCATTTGAATCAGTTCTAATGAGGTGGATGAAACTGGAGCCTATTATACAGAGTGACAGAGAAGGCAATGGCACCCACTCCAGTACTCTTGCCTGGAAAATCCCATGGATGGAGGAGCCTGGTAGGCTGCAGTCCATGGGGTCGCTAAGAGTCAGATATGACTGAGCAACTTCACTTTCACTTTTCACTTTCATGCATTGGAAAAGAAATGGCAACCCACTCCAGTATTCTTGCCTGGAGGGTCCCAGGGATGGGGGAGCCTGACGGGCTGCCGTCTATGGGGTCGAATAGAGTCAGACACCACTGAAGCAACTTAGCATACAGAGTGAAGTAAGTCAGAAAGAAAAACACCAATACAGTACATTAACACATATATATGGAATTTAGAAAGTTGGTAACAAAGACCCTATATGAGAGTGACAGCAAGAGACACAGATGTAAAGAACAGACTTTTGGACTCTGTGGGAGAAGGCAAGGGTGGAATGATTTGAGAGAATAGCATTGAAACATGTATATTACTGTATGTGAGCTAGATCACCAGTCCAAGTTTGATGCATGAAACAGGGCACTCAAAGCCAGTGCACTGGGACAGCCCTGAGGGATGGGATGGGGAGGGAGGTGGGAGGGGGGTTCAGGATGGGGGCCACATGTATACCCATGGCTGATTCATGTCAATGTATGGCACAAACCACTACAATACTGTAAAGTAATTAGTATCCACTTAAAAATAATCAATTAATTTTTTTAAGTCATGTCATTCATTTAATAATAGCCAGAAGAACCACTATGTGTCGTATACTGTCATTTCGCATTTTCAAGTGCAGATATTTGTCAATTATTGTCATTTAATTCACTTTAAACTCTAAATATCTATATTATCCCTGGGAGACAGCAAAATAGTTATGATTTATTATGCTATTTAGTTATGCTGAAATCTCTATCAGGGATCAGCAAACCTGTTCTGTAGAGGGCCAGATAGCAAATATTTTAGGCTTTACAGGCCATAAGGGCTCTGTTACAAATACTCAGCTCTGCTGTCGTCGCACAAAAATAGCCATAAGTGACATGAAAATTAATTAATGTGACTGTGTTGCATTAAAAATTTATTTATGGACCCTGAAGTTTACATATCATATAATTTTCAGGTGTCACAAAATATTCTTTTTTTTCCAACCATATAAAAATATAAAAACAAACCTTAGCTCTTGGACCAGACAAAAACAAGCTGCAAGCTGGCCCACAGACCACTAGCAAATCAAACCTGTTGTTTTACCCTGCATGCTTCAGTTAACAGATTATGCCTCACAGGATAAGCAAATGGAAACTTTCAAAACCTCACTAATGTTTCATGAGAAGTTCTTTCTAATAAAGTGTTCAACGGAATCTCCAATTTGTACTGCTTGAGAGTCCCTTGGAGAGCAAGGAGATCAAACCAGCCGAGCCCAAAGGAACTCAACTCTAAGTATTCACTGGTGCTGAAGCTGAACCTGATGCAAACAGCTGACTCATTGGAAAAGATCCTGATGCTGGGAAAGACTGTAGGCAGGGAGGAGAAGGGGATGAGAGGATGAGATGGTTGGATGGCTTCACCAACTCAATGGACAAGTTTGAGCAAACTCAGGGACATGGTGAAAGACAGGGAAGCCTGGCATACTGCAGTCCATGGGGTCAAAAAGAGTTGAACACAACTGAGACAAAAATAAGTAATTTGTTGAACAACAACAAAAATAAGTGATTCTAAAGTTGTTAACTCCAGCTTTCACTTATATGAGGGAAATCAGCCTTGTTCATAACAACCGGCAGCATTACCATGAATGCATTATGATCTGAAGTCACATTTCCAATGACACCTGATAATCCCCATGGGCGTGGCATCCACAACACAGGTGAGGTGCCCTGTTCATCTCTGTGCTCATGCCTGTTATCTTCCCCTCAGAGATTCCCCCATCATGGCTATTCTTCACCTGTGATACTCACACTCTAGGAGGGTAATAAAAGGAAACATTCTTTGGCCTGATTTTAAGTGCCTTCCCTGAGTTTAGCCTGGCCACTAGAGATGCACAGAGTGTCATCTTTCATAAAGAAGTTAACAGGACATGAGATCATTACTACTAACAATAATAATAGTATTAAATAGAAAACATTGCTTTATCATTCTTGGCAAAAAGAACAAGACAATATTATATAGAAAGCATAAAAATAACGGTTTTCATTCTAGGCCTGGGAAATATAACTCCAAAGAATGATGTGGCCATTTCTTCATGGTCTTTATCAGGATTATCTCCTATGCACATCCATAAATCATATGAATTATCTTTTTGTGATCACCCATTTTCTGATTTCTTCATCTTGGTAGCCAGAACAGAAACCAGTACCTTACGAAAGCCTCAGGCAGTTATGGCCCATCCACCTTTGTCCCATTTATTCCAATCTATCACCCTTTCCATGGCTGAAGATCTGCTTCTAGGACTGGAGCTCTGCCCACATTTCCACTATTTTTATCTAGGGTCTTATTAAATGAAGTGAATTTGATTTACAGGCTCAATAAAAAGACTTAAGGGTAGGTAAGTGGTATGGATAGTGAATGATTTAGTGAGAGAATCTACTGTGAATAAGGTACTATGCTAAGCTCTTCATATATTTAATAAGGAAGTCCCCTACATACAAACTTTCAACTTGCGAACTTTGCGAAGTTTCAAAGATGTATATGTATTATAAACCTATTAGAGCACAGTACTATGTGGATGACTGTGTTAGTTAGGTACCTAGGCTAACTTTGTTGTGCTTATGAAAAACCAGACTAACTAACATGCTCTAGGAATGGAACTTGTTTGTATGGAGGGGATTTACTGTACATTATCACATGTTATTCCTTTAACCTCTCAGCAGCTCCATAGATGAGGTGCTATTAATATTATCATCTTATTGATATGAAAACTGAGGCTTAGGGAGTTTAAGAAACATACTCCAGTTCACAATGCAGGTAAGATGGTGCTACCCGTTCCACTGCACCTTACTGCCTCCTGGATTCTATTTCCTTCCAGCCTCTTCCCCTAGAGTCTGAATTTATCTCCAGTTTCTCCACATGGATATGGGAAGATTTCCCAAGCCAGTAACCACGTGGGAGTGGATACTCTGCATTGATTTTGGATTACCCAGAGCTATGCCAACCTTCTCCTTCCAGAAAGAACTTGAGACTATCATGTTTGAGCAGCCCAGGTGTTTGCTCCAGGCCACACCTGGACAAAACTGGACAAATTCTTGAGCCCCTAGCTTGTATCTTGGGAAACAAGATACCACTGCTTCCCTGACAACACAGTATTTCTGAACACCTAGTACCCCCAAACCATGTTTGCTCAAGTCACATTATTTCACTATAAACCTTTGAATGCTTAATCATACCAATGAAAAGGAAGAACACTGTCCCACCATAAACTCTTTAATAATAAATTGTATAATATTAATTTATGCCATTAAATTTGAATTTTTATGAAATTTAATATTCCTTTATTTTTTAAATAATTGTTTTCAAGTACAAGGTTCTGCAAGGTATGATCGTATGTGCAACAATATACATGGAACTTTTATTATGTATTTAAATAATAAAACCTAGTCCCAATTTCAAAAGTGTGCATAAACTGTCTAGTAAATTTATATCTACCACAACTGTAACAGAGTCCTGTGCTGCGTTGCATAATGCATGGCGCTGCTGCTGCTGCTACGTCACTTCAGTCGTGTCTGACTCTGTGCGACCCCAGATACGGCAGCCCACTAGGTTCCCTCGTCCCTGGGATTCTCCAGGCAAGAACACTGGAGTGGGTTGCCATTTCTTTCTCCAATGCATGAAAGTGGAAAGTGAAAGGGAAGTCGCTCAGTCGTGTCCGACTCTTAGCGACCCCATGGACTGCAGCCCACCAGGCTCCTCCGTCCCTGGGATTTTCCAGGCAAGAGTACTGGAGTGGGGTGCCACTGCCTTCTGCAGGCACAGACAGGTAGAACTCAGTCCAGGCCTACACCAATCCTGGAGTAGGTGCAGCTGTCTTTGCGATCTCTTCACCCCTTCTGTGCTACCATCTCTCTAGAAACTCTACTACTGTCATGTATCACCCAGACATGCCCATACACAATCCCTGAAACTCAAGACCTTTCCCATTCCCATTTTTGTCCCTATCAAAATTATTTGTCCAGGGTCTTGTTTATTCAGGCATATTTTTTATCTCCAACCAAAAAAAAAAAATCCACAAAATGGTTTAATTGTAAGTACCTTAGCATATCTCCCCTATACTAAAGAAAGAAAGCGCTAAGTTGTGTCCAACTCTTGTGATCCCATGAACTGCCAGGCCCCTCTGTCCATGAGATTCTCCAGGCAAGAATACTGGAGTAGGTTGCTATTTCCTTTTTCAGGTGACAAATTATCAATTTGGCTCTCAAGATTGGAAGCTAGAGGTCACTGGTCGGAACAAGGAGTGAAGATAAAGTATTTCAAATGACCTCAAAAGCACAGAAGGGTGGACAGCTTGGCAGATGGCCAAAGGATATGGCAGGTACAGATGGCAGCAGTCCAGTACCTAGGGATTCAGATGGCAGTTAATTGACAGGAGAAAATAACCAGGCAGGTGGCTAACGGCACAGGCTCAGCTATTTTAAGTTAGGTCAGCCACAGGGTCAGTAATATTAAGCCTGAGAAATAAGGAATTAATTTAAAACTGAATAATTTTACCTGAAGGGCCTAGATTGCTGAACCTTTTCCCTCACCAACTCTGACATAGATTTGACCAGGTTTGGTTAACCCCAAGAGTCTGAGATTGAAAGGGATATGACAGATTCACAGAAGGAATAACTGGACAGCAGGGGGTTAAGGTTAAGAAGACCACTGACCGAGTCTCATGAACAAAGCTTGATTATTCCTCTCCTTCGAGAAAGGGCATATTTAGAGTACAGGGAGGCCTGCAGAGGCGAAATCCACTCTAAATGCAATGCTCAAGTCCATTATATTGGGTGTGGGGGGAGGGCCTCAGAATTAATAATATTCTATTTATATTATATAATGTTTATATAGGAAGAAAGACATTCCAAGCAGGAGGTATAGCAAAGCCAAGGAGATCTAAAAATACACATTATACTTTAGGACTTGTGGGTTGTCCAGTATGATTAGCATACAAGCCACATGGTAGGAAATAGCAATACACACACTCACATATATACAGGTATTGTTAAACTATAATTAGATTGTGAATGTCTTTAACTATAACCCTTAAGGAAATGAACTTGACCTTGAGGGAACCCATTCAAAGGTTTTAATCAAGCAGAGAGGCATAATCAGCTTTGTAAAATCAGTAATAAGAATGCAAAGATTGGATTGGAAGGAGAGAATCATGGCACAGAGATCAGATTCACCAGAGGTCAGTTATGACAGTCCATGCAAATAATGAGTGGCTAAAGCTTGGCAGTGGTTATGAGGATGGAGGGGAAACCAAAGCTTCAGGAGTCTTTGAGAGGAAGAATCAACACAAATACAACTCAATAACTGTTTTACATGGAGGAAGAGAAACACTAAGATTCCTAACTTAAGCAGCCAAGGGTAAATGAGATGGTAGTGGGATAAATGAGATGAAGACAAAGAAATAAGAGAAGATTTAGGGGATAAGATTACGAACTAGATTTAAATTTGAGAAAAACAAAAGATCTGGAACATCAGAGTGCTATAGAGCATTACATCAAGTGTATTAGTAAGTCTTGAATACTTGGTAATTCACAAAATCACCAAGGGAAATTTTCAGTGTGGTGGGGGTGGGGGGTAAGGGGACAGAGATGGAAGACACAGGCCTGGAGAAGGCTAGATGCATCCAACATGAAAAGATGTGTCATGACCAGGAAAGTAATCATGCAGCCATTTCAGCCAAATGGGCAAGATCCAATAGAGTGATTCTTATATTTGAAATAGGTAAGGGGGAGAAGGACAGAGCATGCTTAAGGGAGAAGTACCGAAAAACAGTCAAAGTTTTCTGCACTCAAATGTACCCACGCTGACAGACAGCTACACTCTTTAAGTCTTCTTGAAAGAATGAGAACGTGATAATGGTCTGTGAGGTCTTTCCTAGTCTCTGAATCTGTAGTCCTATTAAGTTCTCCTTCAGAAGCACCTACCTAACTTATATCTTGTTTACAGAATCCTGGTCTTTCCAGGGGCCAATGCTGGATTGGTACACCAGTCACTACCTAAAGTACACCTGCGTTCGCGGCAACCAAGTTAGCATTGATATTATGGGGCAGACCCGGATGACAGCTTAATGGAAACACACTACTAGTCCCCTACGGCCAAAACACGTCATGAAGATTGTCTTTCTAGTCATCCTTCACTCTGGAACAATTTGTGTGTGTTAGTTGCTTTAGTCATGCCCAACTCTGTGTGACCCCGTGGACTGTAGCCCACCAGGCTCCTTTGTCCACAGGATTTCCCAGGCAAGAATACTGGAGTGGATAGTCGTTCCCTTCTCCAGGGAATCTTCCCAACCCAGGGATCGAACCCAGGTCTCTTGCATTGGAGGCAGATTCTTTACCATCTGAGCCACCAGGGAAGCAGATAACAATTTAGATGTAACTTTTAGGTCATTCAGCAACATATAGTAAATGGCCTCTTCTATCATACTGATCAGGAACAAATATCCACATTAATTAATCTTATTGTGATAATCATTTCACAAAGTATACATATATCAAATCATTAGATTGTATACTTTAAATATATTCATTTTTATTTGTCAGTTATACCTCAATAAACCTGGAAAAGAGAAAAACAAGCAGTGGAATACATGCTTAGAAACTTCAGTATTCTCAATAGTAAAGCTGGGATTATAAATGCACCTTATGGGATTATTGTGAGGCTCAACTCTCTGTGGAAGTGTTCTATAAACTTTCAACTACTATATAATTGTTAGTAGTAGTATCAGACCTCTAGAGTTTAATGTATAGTTAATGATACATAGGAGTAAATGGCAAAGTGATTTTCATTTCATTTTTACTACAACTAATAAAAAAACGGTAAATGATTATGACATTAGCCCAAAGAAATATGTGACATTTTAACAGACAAAATTTGTACTCTGGTGAACTGAAAAATATTCATAAAACTGTACACATTCAATTCAGCACCTACATACATTCCAACAGAAACTTGTAAATAATGGAATAAACCAATGAGAGCCTAAATAGATGGGTTTCATCTAATCAATAATATTGTGAATGCCAGAAGTATTAAACAGTGAATCAAAAAGACATCAATTTCATTGTTATATTCTTATATGTTATATTAGATTTTATATTAAATAATTTATAATTATAAATTATATCATAATATCATATATGATATATAATTTCATATTATATGGGTATTATTTTAGAAGAGAATTCTGTTCCAAAATGTTTAATCAAAACTAGATAAAAATGCAGAAAAACTTGGTAGTTCCAGACACTAGGCTGCATAAAGAATCAGTTGGTCCTGAGGGAATACATTCCAGGTTCCATATCTCTCTATGTAATATTCTACAACTTTGCTCAAGAAAAACCTAAGTTGAAGAAAAAGATACAACTGAATATTGGATATTTTAGCAGCAAAACCCTTTAACTCAGAGTAAAATGATAATGAGATTAGTTGTTTCTGAAGAAACTCAGAACTATAAAAAGTAAATACAAATGTACAGTCAAGGTAAGCAAAGTAAATGCAGGCTCCAACATTTCATAAGAATATTCATGTTCCTAAGGGGTGAAAAATATATTGATGGTGGAGTCAATTCTCTGTGTCTCCCATGCATTTAAGGATGCCAGGGAATGTTCCTGAAAGATAATTTCTGTCCAAGAAATAATAATTATCTATAAATGAGGGCTTTGAAAAGACAGAGAGGAAAAAACAAGCATCATTTTCACTCTAGATGAAAGCTGCAGGTTCGGACAGCAGTGATCTATTGGAGACTGGAGGTCTAATTCTGCCACTCACAGTGCTACGTGTCTAGGAATTTCCAGCCACTTCCTTCCACAGAGACCCCGGTATGACAACATATGCTGAGTGGTACGGCCACTAACAAGAAATGTGGGCCCAGATCCAGAATCAATCCAAGCTGTCTCCTGATGTGATCACAAGATATTTTTTAAAGCCCAAATACTTTCTTTGATTCAGTGTTAAGGCAATGGAGCTCGTTTTTCAGTAGCTGAAAATACATGACTATATATTTACCCACAGAAGAGGGAAACAGAAAGCCCTATTTCTCAAGAAAAGCAGACTTGGCTTGTGCAGACACTAGATCAGATTAAGTGGGGGCCAGGAAGCAAATGAGCTCAGATTTGGGACAACAAATTTTGTCAATGGATTTGGCTCCATTACACTTGGGTATAAAGCACATCAAAATAATGGGATTTGGTTCCATGATAGAACAAAATCATGGAGCTAAAAAAAAAGGTCCCATCCTTTTACAATTAACTACTAAAGGATTCTGCAAGGGAAATGCATTCAAATAAATTAGTGGTATAACGGTTACTCTTTCATTAAAATGATTTAATAGTTCTATAAATGTCATGGCATTAGCATTTTATACAAAGCTATAAAACAGTAGCAAGTTAAAAAAAAATCAACTGCCTTTAAAAGTCAGCACTTTTGGACTGTGTTTATGAGACTACATGGTCACTTTGTGATACAAAATGGCAGCATTGCTAAGATGAATATTGCTTGCTTGCCAGTCTTATTTTTGGGCAGGAGGCCATTAAAGGACAAGGCTACCTAATTTATCTTTCATTTGAACAGGCTTCAACAAAGCATTCACACTGCCTAACTCATCCTAAGATGTATCTAAGAAGAAGGGCAGCTTTTTGGAGTATTTCCTTAGCAATTATTTAATTACACATTCTTATCATGCTTAAACTTCTTTCATGTCAATGTGAAAACATATTTACAGACAGGTGGCTGACAGAGACATCGTGGCAAAATCTTAACAAATGAATTCCAGAAAGACAAAGGGCACATATGTAGATGCTAACTCTTGACAGTCTATCCCTAGCCCATTGTATCTTCAAATAAATATTAGATGTTTCCTATCCTCAACAGAGTATGGAAGGTGATGTTCATATTTTTCATTTGTTGCTGTTTCCAAAACTATTCTTTTTTTTAATTAAATTTATTTATTTTTTTAATTACAATACTGTATTTGTTTTGCCATACATTGACACGAATCAGCCATAGGTGAACACAATCTCCCAATGCCGAATCCCCCCCCACCTCCCACCCCCATCCTCTACTTGAATCATCAAGATTTTTATAAGAATTAGCAACACTAAGAGTTGCATCCTAAGTGGCAGGATAATAATCCACATGGTTGCATAAATTATTAAGTGGACATTAGATGGCTTAGACAGTAAAGAATCCGCAAGAATCTCCTGTGATGCAGGAGACTTGGATTCAATCCCTGGGTTGGGATTGATCCCCTAGAGAGAAGGGAATGGCTACCCACTCCAGTAGTCTTGTCTGGAGAATTACGTGGATAGAGGAGCCTGGAGGGCTACAGTCCACGAGGTCGCAAAGAGACGGACACGAGTGAGCAACTAACACCATTGAAAGTAACACTAGCTTTTGACTAAGGTTTAATGGGAACCAGTACTGAGTGATGATAATCAGCATTCAGATTAAAAATAGTTTTAAACCATTGTAAGTCTGAGTGTAAATGGATAAGATTTAAGATTTAAATGGTTAATACACTCAACAATCCTTTAAGAGCTGATGCCACATAAGAGATTGGCTGACATGGGGAGGGAGGTGGGGGAGGGGGTTCAGGATGGGGAACACATGTACACCCATGGCTGATTCATGTCAATGTATGGCAAAAACCACTACAATACTGTAAAGTAATTAGCCTCCAATTAAAATAAATTAATTTTTAAAAAGAGATTGGCTGACAAAGATAAATGAGGAACAAAGTAAGTCTACTTTTGCCTGTGTTACTGATCTTATTTGGATCTTACCTAAGCTACTCTGATTCACATAGACAGTAACATGCATCACAAAGGCAGCAGCATGATACAGTAAGAGAAACATTGAATTTGGAATATTAAGTCCTAGGTTAAAATTCTTGAACTTGGGAAATTACATAGTTCATTACATAGTTTATCTCTAAAATAAGGAAGCTGGACTGGACAATGCCTTGGACTGGACAGTGGGGGAAGGAGAGCGCTTGTCACCACACAGTAACTAGAGTTCTTCAGTGTTTTGCCCAACAGCTATCAGAGGATGTGCAAAGCCTCCGCATGGCCCCCAATGAATGATGTGGAAGTTTTGCCACAACAGGTTAGGAAGAGGGTTGTCCTGGCCTCCATATCATCTCACTCCAATAATAAGCTATAATAATTTAATTTATGGCATTGAATTTCTAAATGATATGTTAGTCTTATCACTTTTAAAATTCTATATTTAATTATAATAATCAGCTCCCAACAATGTCTCAGTTCATTATTAAAACTTCCTCAATGTTAAAGGCAGGCAAGAAATAAAGATGCAATGAGTCAGTGTCAGAACCTAGAGAAGTATTCATGAAATTGGGGCCTAACTCTCTGGGGCCTTTGATTAGTACCAGGTGCTTTAATAGGAACCAATAAGGGAAGCATCCTCTGAAGTGGAGGGTCTGGTAAAAGTGGGAAACAATAAGGGATGGCTCAGACAGGACAAGGCAATGGAAACCCACTCCAGTACTCTTGCCTAGAAAATCCCATGGACAGAGGAGACTGGTCCATGGGGTCTCTAAGAGTCGGACACGACTGAGTGACTTCACTTTCACTTTTCACTTTCATGCATTGGAGAAGGAAATGGCAACCCACTCCTGTATTCTTGCCTGGAGAATCCCAGGGACAGGGAAGTGCCTGATGGGCTGCCGTGTATGGGGTCGCACAGAGTCGAACATGACTAAGCAGCAGCAGACAGGAAAGAGTCTGCCAGTAATGCAAAAGAAACTGGGTTCAGTCCCTGGATCAGGAAGATCCCCTGGAGAAGGGAATGGCTACCCACTCCCGTATTCTTGCCTGGAGAATTCCATAAACAGACAAGCTTGGAGGGCTACAGTCCACGGGGTTGCAAAGAGTTAGACATGACTGAGAAACTAACACTTTCACTTTCACATTTGAGACAGATACCACATTAAGAGACAGGATAAGGATGGATAAACAAGGTCCTATTGTAAAGCACAGGGAACTAAATTCAATATCTGTGATAGGGTCTTCCTTGGTGGTCCAGAAATTAAGACTCTGAGCTCCCAATGCAAGGGGCCCACGTTCGACCCCCTGCTCAGGGAACTATCCCCCGTGATACACCTAAGAGTACACATGCAGCAGCTAGAAAGGGCCTGGTGCTATAGCTAAGACCCAGTGCAGCCAGATAAGTAAAAGTTTTCAAAATTCTGGAAAAGAATATGGAAAAGAATATGTATATATATAATTGAATCACCTTGCTGTACAGTAGAAATTAGCAGAATATTGTAAACCAACTATACTTCAATAAAACAAATTAAAAAAAAAAGACAGGATATTAAAAGATCAATGT
The DNA here is from genome assembly GCA_917880005.1 of Nanger dama. Taxonomy (NCBI): domain Eukaryota; kingdom Metazoa; phylum Chordata; class Mammalia; order Artiodactyla; family Bovidae; genus Nanger; species Nanger dama. Next base: position 16,842,908 of record CAKJTW010000025.1, on the reverse strand, counting down.
ATAATAACTCTTCTTTTACAAAAACAATCCTTTATTTACAAAATAACATCACTAAAAATCTTAAGTCACTGGCTGTGTTAATGGGTTTAAGACATTTCAATTTACTAAAGAAAAATAATTTAATCTTTAAATAAGGAACTATATCATACTGGAAACCTTAGATTCTACCTAGAACAAGGCCTGGAATGTGCTAATAGCTCTAAAATGAATGGTTGCTCAACAACTAGTTACATAAATACTGCTATGACATGAAACGGGATATCCATGAACAAAAGTTTCTTTCCTTTGAGAGCTGTCACATCCATTTGTTGTTCATATTCCCAGGTGAGGCTACTGCTTTGAAAATGCAACCAAATTTATTATTTTCATTTATACTGTGTCCACAACTATATAACCAGCAACAAATTAAACACCTTACATGCCAATAGTCAAACCGGATCATTGAAAAGTACAGTGAACTCTCAATTGACTTTATAGGTTTCTGAGTAACTTCATTAAGTTCATAATGTAACAATGATGAAAAATACAAAGTGCACTGAAGCACTAAAAGTCTATTTTGGTTCTCTTCTCAAGCCTCTGTTTACACGAATTCTTAAAGCTTTGCTAGTGATTGCTATTTGATGTCCCCAAAAACATGTACATCAAACATCGCTGAACCCCCTAGAATGGAAGTCTCCCCAAACTGCTTCCCATTGCCCACAAACTTCTTTCTGCTTTATGATAATATCAACTTCTCTGTCTTTATCTTGGGAAAGATAATATTAAAGGAAAAAGTAGGTAAGTTGATTTTTTCTTTGACTCCTTAAACAATGTCTTAAAAATTAATGAAGTTCATGAGGGTGTACACACTTCGCTCCCAAAGAAGCTATCCTTGTCTTGCATTCAGGGCAGCAGTGATTACTGCCTATACAGCACAAATTGTATGCAGATCACAGCACTAAGGTGCTGAGGAATCAGTAACCTAAGGGAGGGCACACATCTGTGTTGGCCATTCCGATCATCATTTCAGTAGAAACGACATACCTTAAAAAGAATCACAGCAGAAAAATGGGAATTTATCTGAAGTGACACTTTTCTACTACTGGGCTCACAAAGTAATTACTACAATGAAAATATCATGCTAATACAATTTTCTATCTTTAATAAACTAGAAAATGCAGTCTTTGCCCTCAGTACCACTCACTTCCTGTTTTGTGAACTGGGAATAAAATGACCAACTTAAGCTTCACTTCACTAATTTGATTCTGGTCAATGCCCCAAGGGGAGCTATCAGCATGTCTCTTCCAATTGCCTCCTAGGGAACAAGAGAGAAATATTTGGCCTATTAAAAACAATGGACTCATTCACTTTTCTGCTGTTCCGATGGGGACCCCAAGCTTCCGTTTATAACTGCCAGGTTCATTCAGTTCTTTGATTACCTTCTATCTGTGTGTTCACCACCAATTCAAGCCAGTACTGGGAGAAAATTAAATCCACTGAAACAGAGCAGTTTTCACAGTCACACCTGCCTAATGTCCCCCAGTCTATTTTCATGCATGTATGATTAACTGTGTTCTTTGCCAGTGACCCAAAGTTTCAGCAACTGAGAGTTTGGTGGTAAGAGCTCTGGTTATTTCCGTGGAGTGACCCAGGCCTCAGTTTCCATTCCAGCTTATACATTTGGTAGCCATGTGACCTATGGCATATTATTTAATCTCTCTGAGACTTGGTTTCTCTAACTATAAACAAAGATAATAAAAACCTCATGAGAACATTGATACAAAAGTCTAACACACTGCCTGCATTTAGCAAGCATTAGTTCACTTATGAACATTGCTCAAAAATATAACTATATCATCCCAACTTTGATCACATGGGTCTTAGATAATTGGAAATGAAAACCAGACAATAATGGGTTCAGAATTGTTGGGTTTTAGTCTTACACAGATTCAGTACAGTTCAGTTCAGTTACTCAGTCGTGTCTGACTCTTTATGACCCCATGAGTCACAGCACACCAGGCCTCCCTGGCCATCATCAACTCCCGGAGTTCACTCAAACTCACATCCATCAAGTCAGTGATGCCCTCCAGCCATCTCATCCTCTGTCATCCCCTTCTCCTCCTGCCCACAATCCCTCCCAGCATCTGAGTCTTTTCCAGTAAGTCAACTCTTCCCATGAGGTGGCCAAAGTATTGGAGTTTCAGCTTTAGCATCAGTCCTTCCAATGAACACCCAGGACTGATCTCCTTTAGGATGGACTGGTTGGATCTCTTTGCAGTCCAAGGGACTCTCAAGAGTCTTCTCCAACACCACAGTTCAAAAGCATCAGTTCTTTGATGCTCAGCTTTCTTCACAGTCCAACTCTCACATCTATACATGACCACAGGAAAAACCATAGCCTTGATTAGATGGACCTTTGCTGGCAAAGTAATGTCTCTGCTTTTGAATATACTGTCTAGGTTGGTCATAACTTTCCTTCCAAGGAGTAAGCGTCTTCTAATTTCATGGCTGCAGTCACCATCTGCAGTGATTTTGCAGCCCCCAAAATAAAGTCTGACACTGTTTCCACTGTTTTCCCATCTTTTTCCCATGAAGTGGTGGGACCAGATGCCATGATCTTCGTTTTCTGAATGCTAAGGTTTAAGCCAACTTTTTACTCTCCTCTTTCACTTTCATCAAGAGGCTTTTAGTTCTTCACTTTCTGCCATAAGTGTGGTGTCATCTGCATATCTGAGGTTATTGGTATTTCTCCTGGCAATCTTGATTCCAGCTTGTGCTTCTTCCAGTCCAGCGTTTCTCATGATGTACTATGCACAGAAGTTAAATAAGCAGGGTGACAATATACAGCCTTGATGTACTCCTTTTCCTATTTGGAACCAGTCTGTTGTTCCATGTCCAGTTCTAACTGTTGCTTCCTGACCTGCATATAGGTTTCTCCAAGAGGCAGGTCAGGTGGTCTGGTATTCCCATCTCTTTCAGAATTTTCCACAGTTTATTGTGATCCACACAAGTTCATTGTGATTACACAGATTAGGCCATCCCAAAAGCTCACACAGTAATTACAAGAAATTAGTTCCCATTAAGTACAAACACTTGTAAACACTGCACTTGTATGAAATATCTGAAAATAATCAAACTCATTGAAACAGAGAGTACAATGTGGTTGTCAGGGGCTGGGTGCAAGGGGAAGTGGGAAGCTACTATTTGAAGGGTACAAAGTTTCAGCTAGGCAAGATAATAAGTTCTAAAGCTCTGCTGGACAACAGTGCCTACAGTCAGTAACACTGTGCTGTGCACTTAAAAAAATCTGCCAACTACAAATAACAAATGCTGGAGAGGCTGTGGAGAGAAAGGAACCCTCCTATGCTGTTGGTGGGAATGTAACACTGTGCTGTGCACTTAAAAAAATCTGCCAACTACAAATAACAAATGCTGGAGAGGCTGTGGAGAGAAAGGAACCCTCCTATGCTGTTGGTGGGAATGTAACACTGTGCTGTGCACTTAAAAAATCTGCCAACTACAAATAACAAATGCTGGAGAGGCTGTGGAGAGAAAGGAACCCTCCTATGCTGTTGGTGGGAATGTAAACTAGTGTAGCCACTATGGAAAACAGTATACAGGCTCCTTAAAAAACTAAAAGTACAGCTGCCATATGACCCAGCAATCCCACTCCTGAACATATATCTGGAAAAGACGGAAACTCAGCAAAAGACATACACCCCAATGTTCACAGCAACACTATTTGCAATAGCCAAGACACGGAAGCAATCTAAATGTTCACTGACGCATAAATGGATAAAGATGATCTGGTACATATGTACAGCAGAATATATTGCTCAGCCATGAAAAAGAATGAAATAATGCCATTTGAAGCAACGTGGATGGACCTAGAGATAGTCATATGAGGCGAAGTAAGTTAGACAAAGACAACGTCATGTAATATCACTTACATGTCAAATCTCAAATATGATAAAAATGAACTTTAAATAAGAGAAACAGACTGACACAGAAAACAAACTTATGGTTACCAAAGGGGAAAGCTGAGGGAGGGATAAATTAGGAGTTTGGGACTGACAGATATAAACTACTATATTCAAGAGACAAGTAAAGGGCTTAATGCAATAAATCTCACATCAAATTTAGGGAAAAAATAAAAATAAAGAAACAAGAGTATACTGTATAGCACAGAGAACTATATTTAATATCTTGTAATAAACCATAATGGAAACTACATGTGTGTACATATAAATATGAGAATGATTTTTCTGTATACCAGAAACTAACACAATATTGTAAATCAATTATACTTCCATTTTTAAAAATTGTTAAGTGGGAAGATAACATATTAAGTGTTTTTTTTTTTAAATTACAATACTGTATTTGTTTTGCCATACATTGACACGAACCAGCCATAATGAAATGGATGAAACTGGAACCGATTATACAGAGTGAAGTAAGCCAGAAAGAAAAACACCAATACAGCATATTAAGTGTTTTTACTACCAAAAAAAGTTGAGGTGTGGACACAAGGAAACTTTTGGAGGTGATGGAGTGTTTATTACCTCGCTTATGGTGATGGCTTCAAGAGTGGATTTATATGTTCAAACTCATCAAATCGTATACTTTTATTGGGTACAATAATTATACCTCAGTAAAGTGATTTGAAGAAAAGAAAGAAGAAAGAAACAGAAACCCTTAGAAAGTCTTTACCACAGCAGGTGCTCTGCCTCAAACAAGAAGAGGATCTGGTCACTAGAAAGCTCTGTAGTCACCGCTTACTGCTTCCTCTAACCCAGAGGAACTTATTTCCTTTCCCCCTACCTCTCTTCCCCAGTTCTTCCTGCCAGAGTCAGCTGAGACCTCTCCTTCTCCAGGAAACCATGCCCCAGTGCCCTGTTTCACAAGCTCCTACAGCACTCGGTTCATATCTCCAAGGTCCTACTTAACCCCTTCTTGTAGTCTGAGTCCCTCACAAGGACCATGCCTTTCTCATCCTGTATCCCCGGCATCTACAAAGCACATCTCTGGTACATGGCAGATGCCCTGTGATGACTGCTGATAGACACTGGCTTCACAGTCAGGAAGATGAAATCAGATTCTGACTCTACCACTTATCCAGGGCTTCCCAGGGAGCCCTAGTGGTAAAGAACCCACCTGCCAATGCATGAGACACGAGACACCAGTTTGATCCCTGGGTCAGGAAGATTCCTTGGAGAAGGAAATGGCAACCCACTGCAGTATTCTTGCCTGGAGAATCCCATGGACAGAAGAGTCTGGTGGGCTGCAGCCCATAGTGTCAAAGACAGTTGGACAACTGAAGTGACTTAGCACACATGCACCACTTATCTGTTTGCCTTTTCTGATTCTGTAACTCTTTATACCCTCATTAGTCACGCTATCTTACAAAATAAGCAGAATTATGGAAGAATGCCAAGAGAAACATGGATTGCACTGACTTTTGCATTCATAGTCACCTCACTGAAGCACTGTCACAGAAAAACATTGCTTTTCAATATTGGAAGAAGCAAAGCGGCACTTTGAACCAGACATTTGTTCTTCAAAGAATCACTTGAGTAGCCTCTCTTATGAAGGATGAGCCTGCACCTTTGCTCTGGCAGAAGAATATAACAGAAACATTCATGCTTTACCAAGTCAGACCCATCAAAATACCAGATGACAACTAGGGCTGGTTTCTGGGGGAAAGCTGGACCTGTTTGCATATTGTATATTCCAAGAGAGGATCTTCAAACCCTGGTCCCCAACTCAAAGTCAGGAAGACTCATGAGGACTGACCAGGGTGGTCCAGAATAAGGCCCACAGGAAAGAAAAACATGCCCTATGGAATAAAATTACCTGTTCAGTTCAGTTCAGTCATTCAGTTGTGTCTGACTCTTTGCAACCCAATGAATCGCAGCACACAAGGCCTCCCTGGCCATCACCAACTCCCGGAGTTCACTCAAACTCATGTCCATCGAGTCCATGATGCCATCCAGCCATCTCATCCTCTGTCGTCCCCTTCTCCTCCTGCCCCAATCCCTCCCAGCATCAGAGTCTTTTCCAATGAGTCAACTCTTCACATGAGGTGGCCAAAGTACTGGAGTTTCAGCTTTAGCATCATTCCTTCCAAAGAAATCCCAGGGCTGATCTCCCTTAAGAATGGAATGGTTGGATCTCCTTCCAGTCCAAGGGACTCTCAAGAGTCTTCTCCAACACCACAGTTCAAAAGCATCAATTCTTCAGCGCTCAGCTTTCTGATTCACAGTCTGATTCTCACATCCATACATGACCATAGCCTTGACTAGATGGACCTTTGTTGGCAAAGTAACGTCTCTGCTTTTGAATATGCTATCTAGGTTGGTCATAACTTTTCTTCCAAGGAGTAAGCGTCTTTTAATTTCATGGCTGCAGACACCATCTGCAGTGATTTTGGAGCCCCAAAAATAAAGTCTGACACTGTTTCCCTGTTCCCCATCTATTTCCCATGAAGTGGTGCGACTGGATGCCATGATCTTCGTTTTCTGAATGTTAAGCTTTAAGCCAACTTTTTCACTCTCCATTTTCACTTTCATCACTAAAAAGAGGCTTTTTAGTTCCTCTTCACTTTCTGCCATAAGGGTGGTGTCATCTGCATACCTGTGGGGAGGGGTAATCTAGGTTAGCAGTCTGAATTCAATAGGCCTGAAATGTGTAAACCAGGACACCTGGTATATGCACAATGTATAGTGATAATGGAAGTCCCTGGGGACCCAGCCATCCTTGCACATGTTGCATTTAGAAGACCTCTGAGTACAGACTAAGGTAACAGTGATCTTGGAGCCCAATCATGGGAGATCACAGTGGTTTGTACAGGTATCTGGACCATTATTATACTGCAAAGGGAAACATCAGCATCTATGGGACACTATAAGACCCAGCTTAACCGCAATACCAAGAGTTAATATCAAATGATTATCAGGCTTCCCTTTTCCCTCTGATTCTGCCATTAGAAGGAGAAATCATCCTTTTCCCAAATTGGACAAAGTAAACCTTCATTCAGAGTTCTCATAAATTTTTCAACAGGGGTATGGGCCTGAAGAGACTTCCCAGGTGGCTCAGTGGGAGAACCTACCTGCCAAGCAGGAGATGCAGGTTCTATCCCTGAGCTGGGAGGATCCCCCAGAGAAGGAAATGGCAACCCACTCCAGTATTCTTGCCTGGGAAATCTCATGGACAGAGGAGACTGGTGGGCTACAGTCCACAGGGTTGCAAAAAGTTGGACACGAATTAGCAACTTAAGAACAACAATAACATGGGCATCAAGGCAAACACTGGACATCCTCCTATGGAATACTTGAGTCTTAACTAATTAACAAAATTAAGGTGATATGACCATATTTGTATCCTGAATTAAAAAGTGAGTTATACTCGTTATGGAGAAGGAAATGGCAACACACTCCAGTATTCTTGCCTGGAAAATTCCATGGACAGAGGAGCCTAGCAGTTTGCAGTCCATGGGGTTGCAAAGAGTCAGACACAACAGAGTGACTAACACAACATACTGGTTATGGTGATACAAAAGCAGGATTCACACAGCCCAGCCTGAAGAAGGGGCAACATTAGCCTATAGAAGCTATGCTGGTGGAAAACATGCATGTCTTTCAACCAGAGTTTCTACCTTCTGAACCCAGACACTTAGTTTATTATTTTCTATGTTAGATTTCCAGTTAAGGTGAAAAGCTGAGCATGTCTCATTCCTGGTGCCCATTTAGATTATTTAAAAAAAATTAGGGAAGAAGGCTCAAGAGGTAGAGGATATGTGCATAGCTGATTCATGTTGTTATACAGCAGAAACCAATACAACATTGTAAAACAATTATCCTCCAATTTAAAAAAATAAATTAAAAAAAAATTTTTTAATTATTAGGGAAAAGTATGGGAAATCGTCACATGAGAAACACTGAGATACTTCAATAACTACTCTACTGAGGGAACTAGATGGAAGGAACAGCTGACCATTCCCATGACTTCTCTCAGGTGCTGGACAAATTTACCTAATGAAGTAAGTGGAAGCGATATCAGTAGAACCCGCTGAAAAGGGAAAAGCAATCGATGGAGGCAAAGATGGCCTGTGAGACCATCCTGTGTTGTAATGTTCCTCTTCTCTTTCTTCTTTACCTTAGCTGAAATATTCAAACATAGATCCATGTTCTGTCGGATCCATTTCAACCACCAGTATAGGACAAGAATTGACATTCATCTGTAAGATATGAAAACGAAAGGGAGGGGTGGAAATCGCCAAACAGGTAAAGCATTACAGCGAGTCAAATGAAAAGAAGCAACCTGGGGAACCAGAACAAACGCACCCCTTTGAAACATGTGACCACCGGGAACAGGAGAGGATTTTAGACATTGCCCAACACATGTTCTCAAAAGAAGAGCAGAGGGGGAAAGCACACACAGATGAATCCACAGCAGACTACCAAGAAGTCACAATGGTCTGGCATTAAAAACAACAGCATGATAGTGAAGACATGTAATGTAACACTACAGTGGATAATGAAAATACTCCAACACTTGGGCCACCTGATGTGAAGAGCCAACTCACTGGAAAAGACCCTAATGCTGGGAAAGACTGAAGGCAAGAGAAGAGGGCAGCAGAGGATGAGATGGTTAGATAGCATCCCTGACACAATGGACATGAATTTGAGTGAACTCTGGAAGACAGTGAAGGACAGGGAAGCCTGACATGCTGCAATCCATGGGGTCACAAAGAGTTGCACATGACTTAGCAACTGAATATCGACCACAACAACAATAGATACAGTGAGCAGCTCACTGGATCTTTCTAAAAATGTAATTAGAATTACACAGAAGTCAAGCTCAAAATACCCTCCCACAGATAGAAATTGAGTAATAGGCTAATTTAATGAAAGAAAAGATACACGGAGAGATCAGGATTGTATCTACAGAAATAATGTCAGATATAAAAACTGAGATAAGAGAGAAAAAGAAATAACTCTTTAAAGTTAGAAGCAAATGTCCTTCGATTAAGAACTGATTTTGCAAGTCCCAAAGCCTAAATAGTACCAGGAAAATTATTTATACAAAACCTAGATAAAATTTTGAACTTCAAGATTATCAGGAAAATACACAAGAATACAACCAGAAGTAAAAGTGATATGCAAGGAGCAAATATCAGATTGGTCTCAGTCTTTATTAACTGAACTTTGAGGGGAAAAGGTATATTGCATCTACTCAAGTAGTTATCTTCAAAGGCAAAAAAGAAATTTAAGACATTTAAATATTCTGAAATTAAAACACACATGAACTCTTCCTGAAAAAAATGTCTAGAGTATATACAACTAAAAGATATCAAAAATTCAAGAAAGGGAAAATTGAGGTTATACAAGAGAATGGTCCATGAAAAATATTCCAAATAGCTAACATATACACAAAAAATTAATGCACATGTCAGATTATCATTAAGAGGCTATAAGTTGCCCAATGTAAAAATAGTCATTGTTTAATAATCTGAATTTACAACAAAAAGCAGCAAGTGAGGAGAAAGGGGAAGGCATACAGAGTTCCTCATTTTCCACAAGCAAGAGAAAACTAAGCATCCTGCTCTTACCAGCTCCAAGTTCAAAGTCATGTTAGTAGCTTGAAATCAGCCATGGGGGAGCATTTACACCACAGAAGTCAGCGAATGCTACAAATAACTTCTATTTTTCAGAGTCACTACTATCCCACAAGGTACAGTCAGCAAGGTCCTCTTTTTGTTGTCTGGTGTTGTGGTAAAATGTACATAATACAAAATTTATCATTTTAGCAATTTTTAAGCAAACAATTTAGCAGCCTAAAGTACACATACGGCATTATGCAACCATCATCACCACCATGCATCTCCACAACTTTTCCATCATCGCAAACAGCAACTCTGTACTCACGATACAATAGCCTCCCTTCCCCCACTCCCCTCAACCCCTGCTAGTGCTACTGCTAAGTCGCTTCAGTTGTGTCCGACTCTGTGCGACCCCATAGACGGCAGCCCACCAGGCTCCCCCATCCCTGGGATTCTCCAGGCAAGAACACTGGAGTGGGTTGCCATTTCCTCTCCAATGCATGAAAGTGAAAAGTGAAAGTGAAGTCGTTCAGTCGTGCCCAACTCTTAGCGACCCCATGGACTGCAGCCCGCCAGGCTCCTCCGTCCATGAGATTTTCCAGGCGAGGGTACTGGAGTGGGGTGCCATTGCCTTCTCATCCCCTCAACCCCTGGCAACCACTATTCTACTTTCTGTCTCTTCTTAATATCTCATGTAACTGGACTTACACACTATTTATCTTTCTGTATCAGGTTCATTTCACTTAGTATAATGTTTTCAAGGTTCATCCATGTTACAGCATGTGCTAGAATTTCCTTCCTTTTTCGGGCTAAATCATATTCCATTATATATGTATCAGGTGGCACTAGTGGTAAAGAGCCACCTTGTCAATGCAGGAGACATAGGAGACATGAGCTCAGTCCCTGGGTCAGGGAAGATCCCTTGGAGAAGGAAATGACAACCCACTCCAATATTCTTGCCTGGAGAATTCCATCGACAGATGAGCCTGGTGGGCTACAGTCCGTAAGGTCACAAAGAGTCAGACACAACTAAAGCCACTTAGCACACAGCACACATATGTACTACTTTAATAGTCATTAATCCATGGATGGAAGTGGGTACTTGTAATACTTGTTGATAAATAGAAACATATGTTTAAATGATAACGATCAGTACAAACTCTGAACTTCCTGTTAATAGAGCATACGCCCTCTCAGGCAGTTACCAGGTAAATAAATGATGAGAACTCACTGTAACCACTATTACTGACATCTTCAGGGATCCCAGCGTGTTGTGTGGAAGTCGGACCCACTGAGACTCTAGTACAGGAGCTAATGAATATCACACGTGCAATGACACACAACACAATGCTCAACACCAGGCACTGTGCCGGGTACAGTCACACGCATCATCTCATGAAATAGAGATTCTCCCTTATTAAAACTCTATCTGCCAACACAGTGCCCATCAACACTTAAACTTTTTAATGAAACAAATGAACTGGTTTCTTTGTTATCTAATCTAGACTGAACAAACAACAATCAAGGGGGTATGTATATCTAAACTGTTCCTAAGCTTTCACAGCAGAGATACCAGGCTCACAGAGGTCTGCTAATGGGAGTGGAAGATGACAGTTTCAATCAACTTCCCTAAGTTCAGGATATCTGTATTCATTTCACAATACAAGGGAAGCCAATTGTTTCTGCTTTCTAGTTAAGGAAAATGGCTTAAAGTGGTCATGTGACTTATCAATGCAGCCAAAAGGACATGAGTGGAAGGCAATTTCACTGGAAACTGAAACCCTAGTGTCTAGGGAATCAGACTACCAGATGGACCCAAAGCCATGGGCAGGACACAACCACTGTGGGGCCACATGGTTTACTATGGCCACGATCAGGAGCTGCAGTGGGATTTTTGCCTCAAGGAGCCCAGCTGGGACAGGGGTTGTCCAAGGAAAGATATGACTTCCAGGGATTCAGGCAAACATTGCACTCCAAATATTAATAGTCGCCTAACTTTGCCCTTTTGTCTTTCAAGACAAACAAACCAGGAAGGTGTAAGTCAGTGATTCTCAACACTTGGTACACACTGGAATTATCTGATTAGTTACTTGAAAGGGTTGACACATAGGCCACTCAGCAAACTGCAGCAGAATCTGTGGGGCTGCAGCCGGGATTGAGAGCCACCCGTGCAAAGTCACACCTTTCAGTAAGGGGCCTCAGACTTGGAGGCATCTACATCCGTATGAAGAGGCTTCCACCTCTGCTGTAACTTTTTGGTGACCATCATTCCAGGGAGTAAATGCCAGAGAGAGAATGAACAAGAAATGGAAGAACACACATAAACTGAACATCAAAATGAACATCCAACTGAAAGGAAGGCAATGCAGGCAACTTTAAGAACAATAGCCAAGATTAAACTAGGGATTCAAATCTAAAATGGAAACTGGCTAAATCCTCCACTGGTTTCATTTCTCTCACTCAATTTTTTCTGCTGCTTTTGACTTTGTTTTCTCTCCAGAGGTGATCCCTTATGGATTGTGCCAAACAAGCTTTCTGATGGATTGACTGCTGTTAAAATACTTCCTAGGATTACCCTGCCTCAGTGGGATTATTCAGAGTATTCCCAACCCATTCAGAGGTAGCAAACTAATAAAACTGTGGAAATACGTTATCAGGAGGCTGTTGTAACATTAAAGTTGATAATACACTGCTGCTGCTGCTAAGTCACTTCAGTCATGTCCGACTCTGTGTGACCCCACAGATGGCAGCCCACCAGGCTCCCCCGTCCCTGGGATTCCCCAGGCAAGAACACTGGAGTGGGTTGCCATTTCCTTCTCCAATGCATAAAAGTGGAAAGTGAAAGTGAAGTCGCTCAGTCATGTCCTACTCTTCATGACCCCATGGACTGCAGCCTACCAGGCCCTCCGTCCACGGGATTCTCCAGGCAAGAATACTGAAGTGGGTTGCCATCACCTTCTCCGTTATAATACATTATCTTCCCTCAAATGGGCTATAAGAACAGAACCTCTGAAGAGCCCAGGATATTACTGAGTTTGATTTCAACTGGGTGTCAGTGCTGATTAGCCCAGGCAATTTTTTTCCACCTCTCAAAATAAATGCACAGTTACAGATGCAGAAAACAAACTTATGGTTGCCAGGGAGTAGGAGGGGGAGAGATGAATTGGGAGATTGGGACTGATGTATACATACTGCTACAAATAAAACAGATAACTAATAAGGAGCTACTGTATAGCACAGGGAACTCTACTCAATACTCTGTAATGATCCATATGAGAAAAGAATCTAAACAAGTGTATATAGGTACATGGCTAAATGATTCACTTTGCTGTACACCTGAGCCTAACACAATACTGTAAATCAATCATATGCCAACAGAAATTTTAAAAATAAAAATAAATGCAAAGCCCAGTTCACTTTAAGAGTGAAAACTAAGAAACAGGTCCCAGTCTGAGCTCTGTGCTCTCCTTGAGAAGGTGGAAAAGGAGAGTGAGCTAGCAACTATGATACACTGTGTGAACTCCCTCCTGGAAAAGAGAAGCTGCCACGGGAAACTTTGGCCAAACCTAGGGCAGCTGCCTGGCACCACCTGCCCCCGAGGTGTAGCAGGTCAGGCATCTGTTATAGGTGAGTGTCTCCCCAAGTGACACTGAAGTCCTAACCTCCACTGCCCATAAAGGTGACCTCACTGGAAGGAGCTGCAGATGATCAGGTTAAGACAAGGACACTGGGGAAGGGAAAGGGCTAATACAACATGACTGTGATGCTAAGTCACTTCAGTTGTGTCTGACTGTTTGCAACCCTACGGACTGTAGCCCACCAGGCTCCTCCGTCCATGCGATTCTCCAGGCAAGAATACTGGAGTGGTTTTTCCATGCCCTCCTCCAGGGGATCTTCCTGATCCAGGGATCGAACCCACATCTCTTATGTCTCCTGCATAGGAAGGCAGGTTCTTTACCACTAGCACCACCTGAGAAGTCATTATGACTGGTGCCCTTCTAAAAAGGGGAATTTGGACACAGAGATTGACACTGACAGATGGAGGGGGACACGAAGACAGAGAAAACACCATCTACAAACTACAGATGCCTGAGGCTGCTGGAAGTCAGGAGAGTGGTATGGCACACCCATTCCCCCTGAGAGCTGTTGAAAGGAACCTACCCTATGACCCTTGACTTCTGACTTCCAGCCTCCAGACTGTGAAGTCATATATTTCTGGTGCCGAAGCCACTGTGTTCATTGTGCTTTGTTAACAGACGCCCCAGGGAAGTAACACAACATCAAAAGAAGGTATTGGTTTAAAAACCTGGTGGATCACTGAAAATCAGACTACTAATCCAGAGGCCTAGGAAAAAAAGAGGGCACTCAAGCTGTGATGCCAAAGAAGAGCATCAACAGAGCTGATTAGACAAAGTTAAAAGGGTGGCAGGAACAGGACCAGGAGCAAAACCAAAGAGGCTCTTGCATTCACTACATAAGCATGGGACCAAGCACTGCCCCAGGGGTGGGCATACAGAAGTGAATAAGGAGTGCTCACAGAGCAACTTTGGGATGCGGGGAAGACTTCCTGGGAAACAGGAGGTGCGTGCCTGCTCAGTTATGTCCGACTCTTGTAACCATATGGACTGCAGCTCACCAGGCTCCTCTGTCCATGGGATTTTTCCAGGCAAGAATACCGGAGCGGGTTGCCAATTCCTTCTCCCGGGGAACTTCCCCACCCAGGACTGGAACCACATGTCCTTTCTCTCCTGTATTGGCAGGTGGATTCTTTACCTCCAAGCTACCTGGGAAGCCCTGGAAAACAGTATATCTAAGCTCAGTCTTAAAGGATAAGAATTTGGCAGGATGGATCAAAAGATGTCTACTTGCACAAAGAATCCAGGGGCCTCCTGGTACCACGTTAACAATGTTGAATAGAATGTGATTTTTTTTTAGAAAGAATGAGGTGTCACTTTCATTTGCACACTTGAACAAGAAAACCAGAGTTTGCCACCTCCAGAGCGGGAGTTCACCCACAGTAATAACCAGCAGAAGCCATGTTACAGAGCAGAGGAAACCGTGGCCAGGCCAGTAACTCGTCCCAACATATGCATATATAAGAGCAGAGGAAAAGGGAATAAAACCACACATGCCACTTGGAAATCATTTATAATTGTTCATGGTACATGTGGGACATGCCACACCACTACCACCTTTCAGAACTACCAGAAAACATGGAGGACTTTGCAAGGGCTCCTGATAGCAAGTGGGAGCAAGCTAGAGAAACTAAAGTAAAAATAAAAATAATATGGCTCTCATAGAGTTGTTGTAAGAAATGAAGAAAGAAGAATTAATATTTCTGAGTAACTGGGATATACCACTCCACTCCATCTATCAATGTTTGGTTTAATCTGTCTGGTGTTTACTTTATCATCTTGTGTTAATTGATCATCATTATCACTTACCAATATTCATTTCTTGAAAGCAACCTATTTGGGTAAAGATGCCTTCATATCACAAATGAGGCTAATTTAATGGCTCCAACAAGCGGTACCCTAATGGGGAAGCCAGCGGCTGCAGGCATGAGCACAGACAGGCCTGGCTCAGGTCTCCTTTGTGCGGCACTGCTCTACTAATTGGATCTAACGAAGGAGCTGGAGGTATTCTCCTTCTGTTTTCTAATGATGCTAATGTCTTCATGAGGTTAATGAAACTGCTAACACAGGCCAATTATGAATGGCTTTATGTGTAATAAAAAACATCTATTCTGAGTTTTTGCAAACACTAGGGACAATGATTGCTGCGGTGGTTTTGCCTATTATTGGGTATATCAACGGGGCTTTTTTCCCTTCTTTTTCCTTTGAGGACCAGGCTCAAAGACCACTAAACTTATGTGATTCAGAGATGCCTAGACTGCTAGGTAGACATAAGTGGGGCCTGCTTAAGGCTACAGCCCTGGTTTAGTCCTGTACTTTATGGTCTCTTCTGCCCCCTGCTGACTGGCAGAGGCAGGAGCGGCTCTCCAGCACCCCCTTGGGAAATGGAAAGCACCAGAAGACAAAATATGAACAGCTATTATTTACTGTCACTTACTATATGCCTTCTAATTTAATACTCACAAACATTCCCGTGGGGTAGCTCCTGCCCTTTTACAGATGAAGAAACCTAGGCTCGAGTAATAAACCAAGTTCCCCGAGGACACAAGGCTTGTGAGTGGCAGATCCAGGACAAGGTATAAATCTGTCTGACTCACAGCTGCTGTTACACTCCCACCAGAGACATGGTAGAGTGAAAAGTACATGTATTTTAAAACAAGATAAACTTGGATCTTGGTTTTCCTTCCCCAATTTAAGAGCCATTTAAGATAAACCTTAAACAAGTTCTTATATTTATTTTCTCACTTCATGGCAAATAGAAGGGGGAAAAGTGGAAACAGTGACAGACTTTATTTTCTTGGGCTCCAAAAACACTGTGGATAGTGATTGAAGCCATGAAATTAAAAGATGTTTGCTCCTTGGAAGAAAAGCAATGACAAACCCAGACAGTGTATTAAAAAGCAGAAATATCACTTTGTCAACAAAGGTCTGTATAGTCAAAGCTATTGTTTTTCCAGTAGTCATGTAAGGATATGACAGTTAGACCAAAAAGAAGGCTGACTGCTAGAGAACTGATGCTTTCAAACTGTGGTGCTGGAAAAGAGTCTTGAGAGTCCCTTGGACTGCAAGGAGATCCAACCAGTCCATCCTAAAGGAAATCAGTCCTGAATATTCATTGGAAGGACTGATGCTGAGGCTGAAACTCCAATCCTTTGGTCACCTGATGTGAAGAACCGACTTAATGGAAAAGACACTGATGCTGGGAAAGATTGAAGGCAGGAGGAAACGGGGAAGACAGAGGATGAGATGGTTGGAGGGCATCATCGATGCAACGGACTTGAGTTTGAGTAGGCTCCAGGAGTTGGTGATGGACAGGGAAGCCTGGTGTGCTGCAGTCCATGGGGTAGCAAAGAGTTGAACATGGCTGAGCGACTGAACTGAACTGATCACCAACTCAAAGGACATGAGTTTGAACAAACTGTGGGAGATAGAAAAGGACAGGGAAGCCTGGTGTGCTGCAGTTCATGGGGTTGCAAAGAGTCAGACATGATTTGGCGACTGAACAACAAGAGCAGAATGTGAATCATCACACCTACGTTGGAGGCTTTTTAGAAGGGTTAGTAATAAAGTAAGTAAAGCAAAGAACCTGAGGTATAGTGACTGTATAAGAGCTGGCATGTGCTGCCTGGGGCCAGAAACAGAAAGCGGACAAGATCAGCTTTCCTGTGGCTTAGTGAAGGTTCTGTGAAGGTTTGTAACTCAAGATCCAGGCTCAGAAAAATAATGCTCAACTAATGATGTCAACACATCTGAATACCTCCTTAACACTTATAAAGCACTTTTGTGTATATTTTATTTGATCTTCACAAATACATACCCACAGATCCACAAAAATGCCATAATTAGAGAAAACTTATATCTCCAGCCATTCACTAAGTCCAGAAAATCCATGGTCAAATTTCATCTTCATAACAACCCCATAGGTTGGTATTACTATTTTCCCCATTGTCTAGATGAGAAAACTAAGGCTCAGAAAAGTTAAGTAACTTTCCCAGAATCACAGTGTACTAAGTAGCAGAGCTAAGACTTTAACCCCAGTCCACCTAGCCACAGAGCTCAGTTCTCTCAATAAGGGGACTTACGCAGTTTTCTTTTAAAGTAGGCTGGGCATGCATGACATTTTCACTATGTACATGAGAATATTCTGACTCATATAAAGGAAAGCAACCTCTTAAGGACTCACAAGTTCTATTTTGGAAAACTAAGCCTTAATGGTGGTATCTACAACCATGAGAAAGATCCTTATCTCTGAAGATCATAGTGAGCTGAGATGGTCATCGTCCAGTATAATACAAATAACACTTATGAATAAAATAAACTGCATTCTTTATTTGCCTCAGATTTTTCTTCAAATCTTTGATTCTGTAACTCCATTCTTAGCACAGACTTGGTCTTAAAACTAGAAAATTTTTTTCAATTAAGATAAAGCTACATTGGCACAAGAAGGTTCCAGGTGTATTAGGTTCACAATATAACAGCTGGAGAAGAACTTTGTGAAGCTAGTAATTGTCCAAAAGCATTAACATCCAAAGATAAATTAATAATAATGGGAGAAACAAATTATTCATTAAAATTAGAATGAGGTTAGGAAAAAAATTATCCCTTTGTAAATCTGGCCCAGCACTTTCACTATAAATTAAAATCTATAATAAATCACAAATAAATTGGATGGACATCTGCAGCAGAAATTAAATTACCAAAAAAAACTGCACATTTGGGGAGCTTTATAAACAGGGAAACCACCAAGAGAGATAGCTTTTCTTGCAGATTTTTTAATGGATTCATTTCTTATTTAATATCTTTTAAAGAACAAATGTGATGCTTCCCACTCATTAGCTCCTTTTAAATATTAAGAATTTTCTAAGAACTGGACTGGAAGGATAGTCAGATACATAAGGACATTGCAGCATAGGGACTAGAGGCGTAACTACAGTGTTTAAATGTAAATTTATCAAGTTATGGATATAATTCTGAAACTTTTAGCCATGACATATAACATATCTATTTAATTATAATTATGACAATCACAAAAAAGGAATAGAGAAAACGGCCTTTATAAACACAAACTTTCTCGTCTTTAAAGACAGTTTAGGGGCTTCGCTGGTGGAACAGTGGTTAACAGTCTGCCTGCCAGTGCAGGGAATACAGGTTCAAACCCTGGCTCATGAAGATCCCACATGCCACAGAGCAACTAAGCCCAGGAGCCACAACTCCTGAGCCCAGGAGCCACAAGTACTGAAGCCTGCACACCCTAAGGCCCACGCTCTGCAACAAGAGAAGCCACCGCAATGGGAAGTCCCCATGCTGCAGTGAAGGGTAGCCCTTGCTGGACACAACTAGGGACAGCCTGCACAAAGCCACAAAGACCCAAGGCAGCCAAAAGTAAATAAATCAATCTTTAAAGATAGCTTAGGTTTCCATATATCTCAAGATCAGCTTTGTATTTAAAATGAACAGTGAAAACAGTGTAATAATATAGAAATATAAATAACGTGGTTTCTTAAAAGTTAACTATGAAGGGAAACAAGTCATTGGAGATCTTCCTATTCAGAATAAACCTATGACTTGTCCCTTATGTTTATTAAGTGATAAATAATTTACTGTTCCTCAGTTCCTATTATTTTACTTTTGTAAAAATTTATCTTTCTGCAACCAAGACTTACAGTGTGAGAAAGTGTATTAACTGAGGAGGGTTTGCCTTAAACACAGACTTTCCTGCTTTGCAAGCCAAGTTATCCCTTTAGTGACCACAGGCATGAATGAAGACACACTTGGCCATTCAGCAGCACTGGCCCAGGAAGTTGCCGGCATCTCATAAAGCACTATGGGTCAGCACAACACAGAAGCAAGACAGAGAGATGGCAAGTGTCCAGGAACTAAGAAGGAAATCTCCCATCTATTGTAAGATGCCTTTAATGTAGGGGACAAGGGGTTGTTATCTTGACAAACAATGGACATCCCAATCTCCTAGTCTTTCCTCTCCAAAACTTCACCATCTACTGATCAATTAAGATGCCTTATTTTATCCTACACAGCACACCCTTCACAGCTTACTATTTCTGCTATCTCTTTCCCACCCCTGTTGATGGCATGATATGTAAGACTTTCCTCTATCTCCAACAGTGAGTCTCTTGGCAAAGAAAAGAGAGGAGCCAAAGCATTCCCAGGACTCTCCAGACCTTGGACTGGACAATGACACCTTAAGCAGGCAAATGGGCCCAGGGTGTTTATGTGTCAGAATAAAGTTTTACCTTTTTCCTGTCAAGGAAGCTCTCAGAACTTGGCCAGTACAGTTGCTCTCAACCAGGCCAGTGGAAACATCCAGCCTCAATCAAATCTGTAAAATAAGATCATTGCGAGGGTTGTAAATTAGCAAAACCCCTGGACAAACTGCTCCATGTTTCTCAAAAAGTGGAAGTTAGTCATCTTTTAATTGGCCACATGTTCTCCAAGCCATCAGAGCCCTGTAACTTTTTTGGTCTCATACCTGATCTTCCTTCATACATCTGTAATACCAACCCAGCCCTGAAACCACTTGAGCTTGAAATTAAACACCCTGAAAGAGTCTTTCCCAGTGTTTAAATGAATCTACAGTATTTTGACCCAGGCAACCGCAGCTAATGCTCCCTGGTTGCCTCTCTACTTGGGAATCTCAGCTTGAACTGCATTTTGAAAATGAAGAAACAGATAAAGGCAGCTCAGCAGGAAGAAGGGAAAGCATGCATTAAAGTGTGGCACCGTGAAGCATCACGCCACATTCTAGAAAGGCAAGCAGTTGGGCACAACTAGACAAAAGGTGTCTGGGAGAAGTAGAGGAACAGAAACACTGAGGGGAGAGGTGTAGCAAGAGGCAAATAACGAAAAGAGCTATAAGTTAAGTTGAAGACCCTGAAAACTGAAAGGAAATGGCAGAAAGGGGCTGGGCAAGTTGTTGAACGTTCCTAACTGGTTGGATTTCTGAAAGAAGTGAAGTGAATTTGCTCAATCGTGTCTGACTCTTTGCTACCCCATGGACTGTATAGCCTTCCAGGCTCGTCAGTCCATGGAATTTTTCAGGCAAGAGTACTGGAGTGGGTTGCCATTTCCTTCTTAAGGGGATATTCGAGGGATCAAACCCAGGTCTCCCACATTGCAGGCAAACGCTTTACCGTCTGAGCTACCAGGGAAGCCCAAGTATAGGATTATTTGAGAGAACAATTTCAAACTTCTATTTCAAACTTCTATTTCAAACTTCTATTTTAGAATGTCATACTGTCAAATCATTTAGATGTGAAAAAAAAAACAACCAAGCACCTCCCAAATAAATGGAAAGCCAGTATGAAATAACAGACAAAACTTATCCACGCCTTATAAAGGATTGTTTTTAATTGACAGGTTAACAGGATTTTGAAGGCCACAGGAAAGATGGCCTTCAGCAAAAGATGGCCTTCTTTCTACCAGCAAAAGTACTTACTTCATCAGTAAAATCAGCTGGTATAAATCAAGGGTTCTCATGGCTGATTGCATCCAAATCACCTGAAATGCTTGTAAAACTGCTGCTAACCTAGCCTCACTGCTAAGAGATTATTTAATTGGGTGGGGGGGAGGGAGGGAAGGAGGCAGGCAAGGTATTTTGTAAAGCATGAGAAGCTCAAGGACTCTTCTGGCTCTGAAATTCCATCATCTGTGTCAAAGAAGGTTCCTACCATTTGAAGTGAAGTGGTAAAAGCCATTTCTTTTGTATCTTCAGACCCTAAATCTGGAATGAGGTTTGGAAAGCACCTCCAAAGAGTTCACATCACCCTTCTTCTTTAAGTTGGTTTTATTCTTGGGCATATCAAGTTTCTGTCTAAAAAGCATAGAATTATTTGAGAGAACAATTTCAAACTTCTATTTTAGAATTTCCGGAGAAGGCAATGGCACCCCACTCCAGTACTCTTGCCTGGAAAATCCCATGGATAGAGGAGCCTGGAGGGCTGCAGTCCATGGGGTCGCTGAGGGTCGGACACAACTAAGTGACTTCACTTTTCACTTTCATGCACTGGAGAAGGAAATGGCAACCCACTCCAGTGTTCTTGCCTGGAGAATCCCAGAGACGGGGAGCCTGGTGGGCTGCCGTCTATGGGGTCACACAGAGTCGGACAGGACTGAAGTGACTTAGCAGCAGCAGCAGCAGCATTATTTTAGAATTTCACACTCTCAAATCATTTAGATGTGAAAAAAAAAAATCCAGCATCTCCCAAATAAATGGAAAGCCAATATGAAATAACTGGCAAAACTTATCCACACCTTACAAAGGATTGTTTTTAATCAATAGGTTAACAGGAATATATACATATAAAATCTTAGTCTGTGTAACATGTTCTAAAATGAGTTATGCCAGCACGGAAAATGAGCAGGCTCCCTACTTATGTTCTGCCTCTCTTCTGCTGCTGCTGCTGCTGCTGCTGCTGAGTCGCTTCAGTCGTGTCCAACTCTGTGCGACTCCATAGACGGCAGCCCACCAGGCTCCTCCGTCCCTGGGATTCTCCAGGCAAGAACACTGGAGTGGGTTGCCATTTCCTTCTCCAATGCATGAAAGTGAAAAGTGAAAGTGAAGTCACTCAGTCGTGTCTGACTCTTCACAACCCCATGGACTGCAGCCCACCAGGCTCCTCTGTCCATGGGATTTTCCAGGCAAGAGTGCTGGAGTGGGCTTCCAGTGCCTTCTCTGCTCCCACTCTCTTCCTCTAGCCGAACCCAAGAACATGTTTGCTTGCTTGCTTGCTTCTTTTAAAAGCTATTATTTATTGAACACATGCTATGAGCCAGGCATTGTGCCAAATACTTATTTCAAATGAGTTAGTATTTATCACCGTTTTATTAATGAGGAAACTGCAGGGAGGAAACATAACTGCTCACAGACAAGGCCAGGAAGAAGCAGCACCAGACTCTGAAGTTCTGTCTCCTAAGTCCCTGAGCCACACATCTGCCTACAGTGTAGTGCCATTCCTCCCCACTCTCCAAACCCCCTCTCCCACACCCTCACACTCCCTACCTTGCCGGTGGACCAGGATTCCAGCATGAGTTCACTGAACATATGTGAAGAAGTAAATGAAGAGTAGACCCAGGCGCACAACTCAGATCATCTGGTCCTCACCCAGGAGATGGGTCCCTCAGATTGCTGTCAGTGGAGCGCCCTCTGTTGTTTAGGATGCCAAAGTGGGTTAAAGACAGAGCACCGGAAGATTCAAAGTGCTTCCTCACACTGAGCTGACCTAATCTTGAGATGAATTTGTCCCTTTTAGACCAACTGTACCCACCCCCATCATAAAGAAAACACTGCTGCTCCATTAGTCAATCCCTAAAGGCTTCAACCCAAAAAGCAAGAAACATCAATCTCAGTTTTAAAGATTTTGTCCAAAATCAAGTTACAGAATCATTACAAAGGTCCTGAAATTAGCCTTCACCATCCGGTTAGATGTTATTTTCCTGTGTTCTCACTGTTCATGGATGGAGGAGCCTGGTGGGCTGCAGTCCATGGGGTCGCAAAGAGTCAGACACGACTGAGCGACTTCACTTTCACTTTTCACTTTCATGCATTGGAGAAGGAAATGGCAACCCACTCTAGTGTTCTTGCCTGGAGAATCGCAGGGACAGGGGAGCCTGGTGGGCTGCCGTCTATGGGGTCGCACAGAGTCGGTCACGACTGAAGCGACTCAGCAGCAGCAGCAGTACTGTTCACACACGAATTTCAACCTTTACGACTATCGCCTTGTCAAAGTGTGACTAGAAGAAGGAGCGTCTCCTATCTGCAGCAGGATAACAATAATGAACCTGCTGCTTAGAACACGAGGCCCCCAATGCTTGCTTTATTTACCCAGAAATTATAAAACATTTAGAGACCCCTAGGGCAAGTTAATCATAAAATATTCAGCAACATCTGTGCCATATTATTTAGTGACAGACTAGACTCAGAAAATATGGCTGCTGTACTGTAGGCTGCCCTGCACCACGTCAGCCGTTAGGCTGCGGCTGGGAGGTGCTTTTTCCTGGCCCTTCGTTCCCACCGCCCTCGTTTTCAAGCAGACGTCTCCCACTCCCAGCACCTCACAGTCATGGGGCTACCAGGACAAGCTTAAGAACACGTGTGTGCTCAGAGTCTCCACGAACAAAGCAATTTCTAACAAAGGCTGCCTGGTCCTATGAAGGTTGGGGTTGTGTCCCTCTCAGAAACTTAACTATACAGGTGAGTCCTAGGGAGGCAGGGTCACAGGGTCGGGATGAAATTGCCTACAGGCCGAGAGCGCTCAGTCGAGCCCAGGGTCACGCATGCGCACTGGAAGCTGCTTTGTTCCAGAAATTGACCAGACTACAAACCAAGACACCTGAGTCCTATCAGACAGTCAAAGGCTCAATCCTCACCTTCTTTGCGCAAAGCGCAGTGCTAGCTCTGGATGCTAGTCCTTCCTCTGCTACCTTGTGACCCTAATACTTGTGTGATCCTCAGAGTGGCTTTCAGGGTAGAAAGGACAAGACAGTAAGTTGGAGAGCTGCTGTAAGCCACACGCCCTTCCTGTCACTAAATTCCAATAAACAACTGCTCTCTCCACCCCACTTGCCCCCATTCTCAACTACATGTTTATTTTGAAAAGTTCTCGTAGGCTGTAGCATGTCCTCTCCAAAACTACTGAAGCTGTTCAGTCGCTAAGTCCGACTCTTTGTGACCTGGTGGATTGCAACACTCCAGGCTCCTCTGTCCTTCACTATCTCCCAGAGTTTGCTCAAACTTGTGTCCATCGAGTCAGTGATGCCATCCTACCATCTCATCCTCTGTTGCCCCTTTCCTCTCCTGCCTTCAGTCCTGGAGTAGATCCTTTATAAGCAGAGTGAACACACATCCCAGGCACACTGAATTAGAGTTTGCAAGTTAACAAGATCCCCATCTGAACAGTAAAATTTGAAAGCATGGTTCAGGGGTCAGCAAACTTTTCTTTATAAAGCTAAATAGTAAATGTTTCAGGTTTTGTGAGTCATACAGTCTTGGTCACTACTGAACTATGTCATTGTATTATATATAAGTGAATGAATGTGGCCATGTTCCTGTAAAATTTTATTTACAAAAACAGGCTACATAGTTTGCCCATCCTGGGTCAGACCAGCACTTTTCTTCAAATATTAGCATTCATTAGCACCACTTAGGAGCCTGCTTGCTGGTCCATACCCTCAAAGTTTCTGATTCAGAAAATTTAGGAAAGGGTCTGGGGATTTATATTTCAAACAAGTTTCCAGGCAATGACAAAGCTGCTGGGCCAGAGACCACACTTTGCGAACCACTAGTCTAGAGTAATCGTTTTCAAATCTGGGTGCACATTGGAATAATCTAGGAGTCTTTTAAAATACTCATTTTAGGATAAAGAATATGTGGTACACATATACAATAAAATAATACTCAGCCATAAAAAGAATTAAATAATGCTATCTGCAGCAACAAGGATGGACCTAGAGATTATCATACTAAGTGAAGTAAATCAGACAGAGAAATATATGATATCACTTATCTGTGGACTCTAAAACAATGACACAAATGAACTTTTTGTGTTTTATATTTATAAAACATAAACAGACTCACAGGCTTTGAAGACAAATTTATGGTTACCAACAGGGAAATGGGTAAGGGAAGGGATACATTAGAAGTTTGGAATTCACATATATACAACTGCTGCTGCTGCTGCTGCTGCTAAGTTGTTTCAGTCGTATCCGACCCTGTGCGACCCCAGAGACGGCAGCCCACCAGGCTCCCCTGTCCCTGGGATTCTCCAGGCAAGAACACTGGAGTGGCTTGCCATTTCCTTCTCCAGTGCATGAAAGTGAAAAGTGAAAGTGAAGTTGCTCAGTCGTGTCTGACTCCTAGCAACCCCATGGGCTGTAGCCTACCAGGCTCCTCCATCCACGGGATTTGCCAGGCAAGAGTACTGGAGTGGGGTGCCATTGCCTTCTCCACATATACACACTACTATATATAAAATAGAAAATCAACAAGGACCTTCTATATACCACAGGGAACTCTACTCAGTATTCTGTAATAACCTATATGGAGCATCTGAAAAAGAATGGACATATGTATAACTGAATGACTTTACCTGAAACTAACAACAATGTGAATCAACTATCAGTTCAGTTCAGTTCAGTCACTCAGTTGTGTCCAGCTCTTTGCGACCTCATGAATTGCAGCACCTATACTCCAATATTTTTTTTTAATTTAACTTAAAAAAAAAAAAAAGCAAAACTTCATTCCTCGACCTCCTCCAGACCAATCAAATCACAATCTCTAAGGATGGGACCTGGCCACATTGATGTTTTTTTAAAGCCCCCAAATGGTCACAATGATGCTTTTTAAAGCTCCCAAATGATTTAATGTGCAATCCCAGGTTCTGCACATTTCAAAATTACCAATTGTTCGCTAAATGACAATGGCAAGGTGTTAGAAAGACAGAAATGTTAATGAGCTAATCTACACTACCTGTGGAAGATCTAGAGCACCTTAACACAAGAAAGACTTTATTTTACAAAGGGATTTTTTTGTATGGCTCTCAAATGGATCGGACACTGTGACTAAGTACAATCTTAAACTTCTAGGTTGTTAAGTGAGTAGGAAAAATACATGGGCTTTCTAAATTTGCTTTCCTATACTGTTTCTGTTTTCAGTTTCACAATAGTTCACCAACAAGTTCCAAGACTCCTCATTCTTCTAGCTGTGTAACCTCAGGTAAGTCACTTAAGCTTGCCTTTCCTTAACTATAAAATGGGAGGGTTCAACTTTTGTCACTTCCAGCTCTAAATGTATTTTCTTTATGATTTGCATTTTATAAATCATGACTTCTTATAAACATTTCAAATAGTTTTTTTTTCTCTTCGGCAGCAGCAGCGGGCATTGTGTAAATAGGATCAGGCCCAAAGTGAAAGCAACTGCTCACACAGAAATGTCCTGTATGTAATTTTGTTTATGTGCAGCAAATCCTCAGCATCATGCAGCTTGCCAACTTTGTGAACCACTGTCAGAAATCAGAATTATGGCCAGGCCAGTATTAGGTAGAGACTTCAGCTACTGTCCCAAGTTCTCAGCTACTTTGAATAGTGACAATGAGACATGTGAGGAGAAGAGGAGAGTAAATAATCTTAACCGTGAACAAAGGCAATAAAAGCAAAGACCTAGGATACAGGAGACTTTAGGTAAGAATCCACCTTCCAGTGCAGGAGACAGAAGAGATGTGGGTTCAATCCCTGGGTCGGAAAGATCCCCTGGAGGAAGAAATGGCACCCTACTCCAGTGTTCTTTCCTAGAAAAGTCCATGGGCAGAGGAGCCTGCTGGGCTACAGTCCATGGGGGCGCAAAGAGTCAAATACAACTGAGCAAATGCGCACAAGGAAGAAAAGAAGAGACCCGAGAAAAGCCAACAAAGATATCCCAGCATTGGTCTGTGAATACAGGTCAAGTGGACAAGATGGATCCCATTTTGGTAAGCATGGAGTAGGCACCTTCCATACAGTAAATTACTTCTTCTTCCTCCCTAAAATAAATAAAAATCAATCAGCCAATAACAATTGCTAATATAGTAGAGGAAGGAATAAAGATACTCATATGAGCCAGAGGAAAGTAGAGTAGATGGAAAAGAAGTAAACATATGTAACTGATTTCCTGCACTCATACACCAGGCCTAACTCACTCAAAAACAGTTCAAATGCCCGAAGAAAGACCAAAAATTTACAATAATAAGATCAGTTCTCATTCTTTGGGAGCCCCCAAGGGACAAAGATGCCCCTATTACTGGAAAGACAGACTTAGAAGCTAGGAGTCATAATTTCTATATGAATTTTAAAGGGAAGATGTTTTATTAATTTACTTCACTAGATATTCTTTCTACCTAACAGTCTTTTTCTTATTATGCACCCATGGGGACTAGTTTTCCAATAAGATATTTATCTCTTACTACTCTCAGTTCAGTTCAGTCACTCTGTCATGTCCAACTCTTTTCAACCCCATGAATTGCAGCACGCCAGGCCTCTGTCCATTACCAACTCCCGGAGTTCACTCAAACTCACGTCCATCGAGTTGGTGATGCCATCCAGCCATCTCATCCTCTGCTGTCCCCAATCCCTCCCAGCATCAGAGTATTTTCCAATGAGTCAACTCTTTGCATGAGGTGGCCAAAGTACTGGAGTTTCAGCTTTAGCATCATTCCTTCCAAAGAACACCCAGGGCTGATCTCCTTACTACTATGCTGCTGCTGCTCCTGCTGCTGCTGCTAAGTCGCTTCAGTTGTGTCCGACTCTGTGCATCCCCATAGACGGCAGCCTGCTAGGCTCCTCTGTCTCTGGGATTCTCCAGGCAAGAATACTGGAGTGGGGTGCCATTCCTTCTTCAATGCATTAAAGTGAAAAGCAAAGTGAAGTCGCTCAGTCGTGCCCGACCCTGAGCAACTGCATGGACTGCAGCCTACCAGGCTCCTCCATCCATGGGATTTTCCAGGCAAGAGTACTGGAGTGGGGTGCCATTGCCTTCTCTGCCTTACTACTATAAATAACCTCAATTTAGCGAGGGACTAGTTAAATTGATACAGTGAAAAAGCAAATGGAATCATCACTAGTAATTGTCATTATTAGCAGTCTAGTAATTATATGGAGAAGGCAATGGCACCCCATTCCAGAACTCTTGCCTGGAGAATCCCATGGACAGAGGAGCCTAGTAGGCTGCAGTCCATGGGGTTGCTGGGAGTCAGACATGACTGAGCGACTTCACTTTCATTTTTCACTTTCATGAACTGGAGAAGGAAATGGCAACCCACTCCAGTATTCTTGCCTGGAGAATCCCAGAGACAGGGGAACCTGGTGGGCTGCCATCTTTGGGGTCGCACAGAGTTGGGCACGACTGAAGTGACTTAGCAGCAGCAGCAGTAATTCTTTTATCAACAGAGATAAGAATCAGTATAGGGTAAGCCAATCCCTTTCTTCCTTTGAAGTCCTGTGTGAATTCACCCAAGAGTTATTTTTACCAAAACATCCACTCTCTTGAGAAATTTCCATCAACCATTCTGCCCTCTTACTCTTCTGGAAGAGAGGAGGGAGTGTCTTATCAGATTGTTGAAAATGGGATAAAATGCACAGCTCAGACATATATTTGGTTGCCTCTTGAAGACAAAAATGAGACTGTAAAAACTGTAAAGTTATGGAATTTGGTTAAATATTATTACTAACCATGTCTGTTACTCAGTAGGGAGGAACTTTGAAAGAGAAATGAATGTGACAGTTATTGTAGAAAGCAGAATTATTACATGTTTATGCTCTAATAAGGTGCATATCTGTATTTGCATTTCTTTTTTAAAATCTGGAATGGACTAACATGTTCTACATTAGTCTCCAACTTGCTCTTTTCACATAATAATATGTCATTGGACTCCTCTAGGTCGATATATGTAAATCTGATTTACTTTTTAATTTTGGTGTAACAGTTGCAGTAA
Organism: Nanger dama; assembly: GCA_917880005.1. Taxonomy (NCBI): domain Eukaryota; kingdom Metazoa; phylum Chordata; class Mammalia; order Artiodactyla; family Bovidae; genus Nanger; species Nanger dama. The sequence goes on along the minus strand of CAKJTW010000025.1, from coordinate 16,814,217 downwards.
AGATTATTATAATTTATTCTACCAGTCTCCAATTAATGTTCATTCTGATCGTTCCCAGCTTATTTCCTACTACAAACAACATTAAATGTCCTTATTCACATATCCTTAAGTACTTGTGCTTTTGTTCCATAGTCGATATTACCAAAAGGGAGTACAAGGGCACATGATTTAATGTATTTTGTCTTGATAGATATTGCCCGATGCTTTCCTAAAAATTTCAAGCAATTCAAATTTCAACCAGTGACGTTTGACTACCCATTTTCCAATTTCACCAACACTTAATATTTCCAAAATTTCCCATTTTTACTGCACTAGCAGTGTAATATTTGTTTCCCTGAGTGCAAGTGAAACAGAGCATCTTTTCATGTAGTTACTGGCTATTTTCATTCTTCTTTATATGAATTATCTGTGCATATACTTCACCCATTTTTTTCTATTAAGTCATTTGCCTTATTTTTATCCATTTATAGGAGGTCATTGTTTATCAGTGTTGTTAAATTTTGCCCATCATAGGTGTTGAAATATTTGTTTCTCTTTCATCTTGTTCCTTTGCTTTCTTTTATGTTATGTTTACGGAGAAGGCAAAGGCACCCCACTCCAGTACTCTTGCCTGGAAAATCCCATGGATGGATGAGCCTGGTAGGGTGCAGTCTGTGGGGTCGCAAAGAGTCGAACACGACTGAGTGACTTCACTTTCACTTTTCACTTTCATGCATTGGAGAAGGAAATGGCAACCCACTCCAGTGTTCTTGCCTGGAGAATCCCAGGGATGGGGGAGCTTGGTGGGCTGCCATCTATGGGGTCGCACAGAGTTGGACACGACTGAAGCAACTTAGCAGCAGCAGCAGCAGCATGCTATGTTTAAACATAAATATTTTCAGGTTTCTTGAAGTTTAATAAATCAGTTTCATTGAAACTGGGTTTCTTGTCTTGCTTAGGAAGTTCACCCCACCCAAGGTTATAAATATATGCTCCTAAATTTCATTATTTTATACGGCTACATTGAAATCTTTAAAATATCAGAAATGTTTTCTTTCATTTGAACAAAATTTCTTTATTTTTGTATTTAAAAAATAAAAGATGTGGACTTCCCTGGCAGTCTAGAAGTTAAAACTTCACCTTCCTGTGTAGATAGTGTGCGCTCGATTCCTGGTTAGGGAGCTAAGATCCCACATGCCTGGCAGCCAAAACTGAAACATAAAACAGAAACGGTATTGGAACAAATTCAAAAAAGACAGCAAAAAACTTAAAAAAGAGGAAAATTACAGAAATATAAAAGAACTTTTAAAAACAAAAGTCCCTCATTTCCTATTACCCCAAAAAGTGTTGTTAGTTTTTACATATTCTTTTTCAGTTGTTTATGATTGCAATCACTAATATCCATAGAGTTTTGAATTCTGGCTTCAAATTTTTTTTTAATTGGTAATCATTGCTTTACAATATTGTGCTAGTTTCTGCCATAAAACAACTCAAATCAGTCATAAGTGTGTGTGTGTGTGTGTGTGTGTGTGCGTATATGCCCTCTTGAGCCTCCCTCCCAAAATTAATTTTATTATTGTAAAATTCACATACAGAGAAAAATACAGATTTTTAAGGGTACAGTTTTACAAGCTTTGACAAATGTATACACCCATGTGGGGCTTTCCAGGTGGCTCAGTGGTAAAGAATCTGCCTGATAATGCAGGAGACACAGGAGACTTGGGCTCAATCCCTGGGTCAGAAAGATTTCCTGGAGGAGAAAATTGCAACCCACCCCAGTATTCTTGCCTGGAAAATCCCATGGAGAGAGGAGCCTGGGGGCTTCAGTCCATGCGGTCACAAAGAGTCAGACACAACTGATCAGCTGAGCACGCATACATACATCCATATAAACAAAAACCTGTGGAGATACAGAACATTTCCATCACTCCAAAGGGTCTTCATGTCACTCTTCATCATTAATGGAAGACCTCACTGACAACCACTGCTCTGATTTCTACCACCTGTCAGTTTTGCCCACCATTGAATTTCCTGTTAATGGACTCTTATAAGGGAACTCTTTCATGTCTATCTTCTTTCACTCAATACAATGTTTCTAAGATTTTTCCATGCCATTGCTAGCTGTATTTCATTGTATAAATATATGAGTTTACCTATTCTCTGGTTGAGGGATATTTGGGCTGTTTCCAATTTGGAGATTCTATTAATAAGCTTCCACGATCCACGAACATTCACATACACATCTTCTGTGGGGTTTTTTTGGACAGATAGTATAGATATTCTCATTTCTCCCTAGGGAAATACCTAGAAGTAGAAATGACACACCTCAGAGAAGGTGATGATTCAAACTTTTTAAGAAATTGCCAAAACATTTTCCAGGATGAGTACCCCGTTTTATACACCCACAAACAAAACACGGTTCTGTTGCCTCACACCCTTGGCAACATTTGGTGTAGGCTTCCTAATTTTAGCCACATCAGTGGGTTTGAAATGGTTTCTCACTGTGATTTAAATTTGCACTTTCCTAATAACTAATGATGTCGAATCTCTTTTCATGTCCTTAATACCACTTAAATTGGGTGATTTATCTTTTATTATTGAGTTACAGAAGTTCTTTATATGTTTTAGCTACAATCCTTTTGTATATGTACAAAAAAATATTCATATACAATGAATACACTTTTACATCTCAGGCTTTTGTTTTCATTTTCTTCACAATGTCTCTCAATGAGAAAACATATTTAATTTTAACAAAGTATAACTCATCAATTTTTTATGTATAGTTAGTGATTTTCATAAGAAATCTGTGTCTTCCCTGAGTTTACAAAGATCTCCTCCTATGTTTTTTTCTAAAACCTTTATAACTTATCATTTGAATATGTCAATTTATTCTTAATTGTTTTGTCTATAGTGTGAAGTAGGCCTTGAAGTTCATTTAATCGTTCTCCCAGAACCACTAGAAATCTTTTAGAGGACAAGACTAGTCCAGTCAGAATGGAAAGATAAAAAAAAAAAGCTGCAATGCCTAGAGCTGTCAAAGATAAGGATAATTAGGTATATTACAAACTGGTATATAAAATATAAATCATAAATTTATAATACCTTTCTTCAAAGCAATTTGGCAAAAGATCAAGTTCCTTGAAATATCTACAAACTTTAAACTAGAAATTTAATTTCTAAGAATTTAGGCTAAGGAAATAACACACACCCAAAGATTTCTATACAACAATAGTCACAGGACAGAGGTAATCTAAGTGTCCAAAATCAAAAAATAGGTAAAATAAAGTATGATACTTTTAATAGATTTTTAACAGAATTTTATGTAGCTATTAAAATTTGGCTCATAAATGTTTTACAATCTTGTATATATTTGTAAAATATTAAGTGAAAAAGAAGTATCAAACATCATTTAACTACATTTTTGCAAAAAGATGAAGTAAAAGATTAGAGGGATATATACCAAAATGTTCTTACTCTTAAAAGAATCATTTGCTCCTTGAATCCATTCATTCTTTAACCCTCTACAAGATTAGGAGTTGGGGTTACAGGTTATGGCATTTTTCTGGTCTCTATTTCCTTTTTTTTTTTCCTTCTACAATTATCATATGTTGTTTTTGTACTAAGAAAAAAACAATAATTTTAAAAGAAAATATAGGGAGCCTCTAAACCCATTATGTATTTTGGTCACGATTCTTCCCCAATCAACTTCAAAACAGCTGGATTTCAGTTAATTGCTACTTTTCCCTGGTGCAGATGTCAGTGTGGCTACATGGCAAATTTACAATGACTGGCCGTCTCCTCAGCACATCCATTATTTTCATCGCAGCTCTGGTGGGTTTGTGTCATGCAGGCAACCACGGAGAAACAAGGGAGCAGCTCATCATTGCTGCCACAGAGTCAGACAGGAAATAAAAGACTAAGGTGAGAAAAGGAGCCATTGGTATCAGTTATATCTAGAGTTCCAGCTTTCATCTAAAGAAGAAAATTAGGGGAAATCGGAATTGCATTTAGTGTCCATGTGTGATAACAAAGAGAACCTTTCAGTTCAGTTCAGTTCAGTCGCTCAGTCGTGTCCGACTCTTTACAACCCCATGAATCGCAGCACGCCAGGCCTCCCTGTCCATCACCATCTCCCGGAGTTCACTCAAACTCACGTCCATCGAGTCAGTGATGCCATCCAGCCATCTCATCCTCGGCCGTCCCCTTCTCCTCCTGCCCCCAATCCCTCCCAGCATCAGAGTCTTTTCCAATGAGTCAACTCTTCACATGAGGTGGCCAAAGTACTGGAGTTTCAGCTTTAGCATCATTCCTTCCAAAGAAATCCCAGGGCTGATCTCCTTCAGAATGACTGGTTGGATCTCTTTGCAGTCCAAGGGACTCTCAAGAGTTTTCTCCAACACCACAGTTCAAAAGCATCAATTCTTCGGTGCTCAGCTTTCTTCACAGTCCAACTCTCACATCCATACATGACCACAGGAAAAACCATAGCCTTGACTAGATGGACCTTAGTCAGCAAAGTAATGTCTCTGCTTTTGAATATGCTATCTAGGTTGGTCATAACTTTTCTTCCAAGGACTAAGCGTCTTTTAATTTCATGGCTGCAGTCACCATCTGCAGTGATTTTTCTCCTCACCTATTCCCTTCCACCTCCATACAATTCATGCTATCATTTTATATATTTGATTTGCTTATGCAGATAGTAAAGAGGATATACTGATTCTTATTCTGTTTCTTTTTCTATGTCCATAATTTAATTTTTGTTCTATCAGTGGGCCACATTTGACTGTACCTGGAACTACAGGCTTCTCTTATCCCTTGAGCTAAGAGCACAATTTGTTTGATCTGTTACCCTCCTTCTGAAGTCAATTATTCTACTGGGAAAGGAATAGTTTTCTCCCAGCTCCTATTCACTCTCTGCTGCTGCTGCTAAGTTATATCAGTCTTGTCCGATTCTGTGCGACCCCACAGGTGGCAGCCCACCAGGCTCTCTGTCCCTGGGATTCTCCAGGCAAGAATACTGGAGGGGGTTGCCATTTCCATCTCTAATTATTCACTCTCTAGTCCTCCATAGAACTGTATGATGTTGAAGCAGGAAGGTCTTAGAGAACAAAAGCCATCACTTGGAGTGCTCACTGTAGAACAGGCATTATTCTAAAAGCCATGCATATCTATTAACACGTTTAATCCTTACAACTTTAGGGTAGTTTCTATCATCATTCCAAAGATCAGGGAACTGAGATACAGAGAGGTTAGGTTCTATTGTCCAGTGTCACACAAGAAGCATCCCAGGGTTGGAACAGAGGCGATCTGGCACCAAAATCCCCTCAACCTCCATGCTCTGCCTCTTGGTCATCACATGAACATCCTCTACAGACCACCAAGTACCATTCTTACTATAGAAAAATTAGAAAACACAGACTACAAAAGCAATACATTATTCATGCATCTGCCTTTTATTTTTATTTATGGTGTTTCTGACAGAGTACATTTTACTCTTTATGTATCTAATCTTTCTATCTTAAATTTTATGGTTTCTGCCTATGACAGCATTATTAAATTTCCATACCTCCAGATGATATGTAGTCTCCTGCATTTGCTTCAGTTCTTCTACATTTGTTTACTTATTCTATACCCAATTTACTTCAGTCCTTTTGAAACATTTATGTCTGTCATTTGGGTGGAATTTCTTTGCTGTGTTATGAGGTTACTTTTCTACAAGTTGTTTAGTCTACTGTCTGGAGTGATTTATACTACATTAATCCTTTTCCCACCGATTTTAAATGTGAGCTTTATCACAAGAGTCTGTTTCAGCACTCTTCCTTCTATTCCATGGATCTGTCTCTTACTAGGACTCTTTTTCCTATATTCTGATTTTTCATACATCTTAATATTTTATTGGGAAACATTCTTCTAAATTTATCAATCTTTTGCAAAGTTTTCCTCAATATTTGGAAAATAATTGATATCATTTAATCTAACCTCTCATTCAAGTCCCCTTTTTGTGATCTTCAGAAAGAGCTTCCTTTAAAAAATCACAGTGTTACAGTGTTTTATGGATTATTCAAGTAAAACATTCTCATTGTGTCAAAAATCCTATAATATAAAATCTTATAAAAGAAATTGAAAGCCACCCTATTCTCACTATCCATCAATAATCTGCTTTTGGGTGTGTATCCTTCCATTCTTCTTTTTATGTGCCCATACACAATTACTACTGAATTACATATTTTATACTGCATGAAACAACTCTCATTTAATAATACATTGTGCATTTCATTCCATGAAATTGTGGATTTCTTTTTATGCGCCCCTGCCAGCACCCACCATCTTCTTCCAACTCTGCTGTTTTCTAGTAACCTTTTGTGTAAATGAATATAAAAGATAGGGAAGTAGAATTTTACACTTTCGCCATCTAAAAATCTTAACTTAGGAAGAAAAGATCAAACACTGGGTCTCTTAACACAGGGAAAATGGTGAGTAGAAGGAATTACAGTATTTTTCTCTTTTTTGAAAATCCTTTTCTCAAACAGGGTCTGTTTCATAAGGTAAAGCATGAGTGTATAGTAAGGGAAGATGAGGAGATATTTCTTAACCCACCCTCAGTTAACAAACTTTTTCCTTTAATCTTTTTATGTGGGATAATTTAGTTTTATGATTTTTTTTGTTCCTCCATATGCAGTTTCATGCAAAGTTGGGAAAGGCTATGTCAGAAACTGCTAGTGAAATTGAGTTAGTCACTAAGTCGTGCCTCACTCTGTGACCCCATGAATTGTAGCCTGCCAGGCTCCTCTGTCCATGGAATCCTCCAGGAAAGAAAACTGGAGTGGGTAGCCATTCCTTTATTCAGGAGACCTTCCTAACCCAAGGATCAAACCTGACTCTCCCACATTGCAGGTGGATTCTTTATGGTCTGAGCCACCAGAGACTCCTAACCAACTACTATCTCAAACATTGCGGTTTCCTATCATTAGACTCAATTAGGGGGTCTTGAAAGCCAGTGAAACATGAAGGCAAGGGAAACTGACCTTCCCACCTCTCTGCTAACACTTGAGCCTCTTTCACACAGGTTACAAACACTTACCTGGGAACTCACACAGGTCAAATGGGGATAAATCCCTATAAACAGCCACAATTTGTAAATTACTCCCAGCACTAGGTTGAGGTTAATTAGAAGGATGAGTTTTGTCATAAGGCCAAACACTTCCTCTAACCTGAAGGAAAGATCATTCCGAGCATGTCATTCAAGATGACAGAGAAGACCTAGTATCACTCAGTTCTCTTCATATTTGTTGGTGTAATTTTTTATATGAGCTTTTACAATTTTCTACTTGAACTAAGGAATCTGAAGAAAAATAAAATAACCAGTACCCATGTTCAGTATTCCTTTACACACGAGAATATAGTCCCTAGACAATTTCCTTAGAGAAAATATCAGTTCAATAAAAAGGAATGCTGAGAGCACAGAATGTGATCTGGGTTACAAAGTAACAGTTCATACTGGTAAATGATAAGAGTCATTCACTAACGAGCTAAATACGAAGGATCAAATATGCATTTTACAGTCTTCAAGTCATTTGTTGAAATACTACAGTTTAAGTGTAGCCCGAGGAAGAATATTCTGTAAAATAAAAATGTTTGACTTGATTCTTCAGTAAATGATGTGCACTATTTAGTTTCCAGGGGTCATAAAAATCTGTCCTTTATGCTCGCTATGACCAGGTTTGGACTTGTAACTACAAGTTACTAAAAATATTGGTGGAATTTGCACAGGATTCCCTCAGGCGCTCGGAGCTGAAATCCTATGCCTAGAAACTGTTGTCAGTTTTGAAATCACCCTGCTTGGCTGAGTCAATTGCTCACTCATGCACATGTCTACTGGGGAGCAAGGGTCATGCTGTGCCAGATTTGAAAGGTGTTTTCCCCATATACCAGAAGAAGGAGGGAAACTCTCAAAAATATCTTTCTTCCTTATTCACATAGGCACTGTGTTGTTCTGGGAATTAATACATTACCATCAATGGGAGGGTGTGTAAGTATTCATGGGTCTTTTGCACCCTTCCTGTTCCCAAAACAGGTGTGTGTTTGTGTGATATTTCAGGATGAAGCAACTAACCTGAATCCTGGAACATAGTACCCAACAGATGTTGGAGGAATGAATGATTCAGTAAAGCAACTCAGAAACTCTTTTCCAGGAATTATATTGCAAAATACTCAGGGCCCAAAGCAATTCACTTGTTTTTAAGTACCAGTATATTTCTTGTATATACCAGTACATTTCTGGACTATAAAGAGGCTGATACCAAAGAACTGATGCTTTGGGGCTGTAGTGCTAGAGCTGACTCTTGAGAGTCCATTGAACAGCAATGAGATCAAACCAGTTAATCTTAAAGAAAATCAACTCTGAACATTCACTGGATGCTGAAGCTGAAGCTCCAATACCCTGGGCACCTGATGCAAACAGCTGAATCATTGGAAAAGACCCTAAAGTTGGAAAAATTGAAGGCAGGAGGAGAAGAGGGCAACAGAGGATGAGACAGTTGAATGGCATCATGGATTCTATGGACATGAACTTGGGCAAACTACAGGAGATGGTGAGGGACAAGGAAGCCTGGTATGCTGCAGTCCATGGGATCGGGAAAAGTCAGACACAACTCGATGACTGAACAACGTCAATATTACTTGTACCTTTCTGTTTGTTTCCATAATGCTCATCCTAATCTAGATGTTGGACAGTAGTTTAGGAAAGCACAACTTTCTTTGCCAACATAGCCTTACCCCTAGCTTCTTTCTGAACTTTCTCCTAAATGAATCTCCTCAGGATCCGTCTATCTTTGCTCAAGCCATTACTGCCTTCTCAGATGACCTCCTGAAGACTCATCTATAACAATCTGAATGATTTAAGTCACAGCTTAAATTCATCTCTTGTGAGACTCTTTCCCCAGCAGCCAGCCATCCCTCCCCACCTATCTTCACCCCTCAACACACCTACAGGTAATGTGCTCATTGCCTTGACGTTTCTAGTGTTCTTTCTTGATAGTTGTTCTCAAACTACTTATGTTGTGCCTATATTTTATCTCTCCTTAATTATAAATGTCTTCATGAAAGTATCTTTTCCATCTTCTGGACACATTCCCTTCCACACGGCCCCAAAGGATCAATTTCCCTGTGTTCTATAAAGTAAGAACTCAAGGAATGCTTCACTGTTCAATGATCTCACTTCACAACATATCAGTTAAAGCACAAAGCAGCTTTTTGTTTGGCAGTTCTCTGGGTAATCTGTACAGCCCTCTGCATCTGGCTTCATAAACACACATCTCATAAAGTCACAACCCACACTCTGGAGATATCTCCTAAATGCTGATCTTCTATAAGGCCATCCTCATAGGACCTTTACAAGTAATTTCGGGTCAAAAAGTGTTTTTCTTTTTGTGTCTAGAGCTTCCTTCTGCTTGTCCAACGTAACAACAGACTCTTTTTTGAGAGAAAGGTATCACTTCATAAAACCATCTTTACCCTGGGAGAAAAAACAACTTTCATATTTTATTATTGTACAAAGTAAAAGTATCAACCACTGTCCTGCTCCAGCTTCTCAAGTGATAATGCTAAAGGAACTCGGGAAAGCTCTGCAAGGCAGGGTAGGGTAGTCGGCTTTTCTTCTAGGGCACAGGCAGCCACTGGAACGCTTTAAGAAGAGTAAGCCTTCTTAAAGATCTCGCAGGCTGCAGGGTGAAGAGCAGCTCATAGCAAAAAGGATTACAGAAGAAGGGTGTAGAGTAGTACCCCTAAGGATGACCTGGACCATATCAATCTTTCCTGAGAACATATTGGAAAATAACTGTGGAGAAAATAGGCTGATAATTAGAAATAGGAAATCAAATATATCTCTTTGCAGTACAGTCTGTGAAAAGATAATAGATGTGGAGACAAAAGCACAGAACCCTGAGCATCCTGGGTTACTGTCGGGGAGAGAGCTGAGAGGGGTGCACAGGCAACCAACAGAGATGATAAGATGGCGAGGCTATGCCCTGGTGCTTCTCCTAGGTCTCTGTTCTGCATGGGGTTCAGGGAGAGCCCCCCATATATTGGGAGAAGTGCTCTTGGCTGTACATTAGGATTTCTCCCAGAGCTATAGCAAGCTGAGAAGGCTAATTAGAGTCTGCCTAAGGTACATGAGTTGCAGGTACCTGCTGATAACGCAGGAGCTGAGCAGCCAATGAGAACAAGTTCATCTGTGGCCATGAAACCGGGCTCTCAGCACTCTTCAACCACTTAAGTAAAAGATCCAAGATTTAACCCAACATATGTGGGGAAACTTATTTTACAAAGGTTAGGGCATGGGAAAGAATGTTTATAGATCTACTCTGTCAAGCTGGGGCAGTTATTTTATATTTTATTTTCATTGTTTCCTTTATTTTTTTCCATCAGGCCCTAGCAGAGTAATTATGACCATTCTCAATTTATAGGAAAGTAAACTAAAGCCCAGAAAAGGCAGTGACATATAGCCAATGAGTGGTAAGGCTGGTTTTTTTTTCAAAGCTTCTATTTTAAGAACTCCATGTACATAATATAGCTTTGACTTCTCTAAAAGAACAGGGAAAAGTTGATATCTTAAAAAGCAAACAGTTGTGAAAAATAACATAGCTTTATTTTGAGTTTTATAGGAGAAATACATGCTTACTTAGGATAATGTAGAACTTTTAAATAATACAGACGTGCTAACTACCACTTCCGGGCAATGTTCTTTCTGCTGAAATGGAAATCCCTAAGCTTTAGACCCACCTACTTACTTCCTACACCTACTACTCTCAGAGCACTCTATTCTCTCTGGCCAGAATTCCTGTCTAGGCCCATCCATGCTCCCTTCCCTTCCTGATAACTTCATCAACATCTATAGTTCTTGGTCCACATTTCCTTCAAAGCCTCTCTTGCATCCTTCACCTTGCCCACTACCTTCTCAACACCAGACAAGAGTCACTCCCTCCTCCACCTTCTGCAAACTGTCACTAGGGCCTCTAAAAGCAATCCTACTGAACTCCTCCACTGAATTCTGACCTCCAAGAATGTAGGGAGCAAATCTTACGTGTCTCTATTCCATGAGCATAAATGCCACAGCACAACTTGCAGCACAACCTGGCTACAGGGAGGAGCATGCAATCGCTAGCATTCAGTGGAAAGCACAGTGCAGCAGTTAGGAGCACTGACTCGGAGCCAGACGGCCTGGCTTCAAACATGGCCTTGCCCTTACTATTTGTAACTTTGGACAAGTTAATTAACCTCTCAATTTTCTCATCTGTCAAATGAGGATAATGATAACCCCTATCTCACAGTGAGAACATATGAATTCAATGAGACAGTGCCTGTAAAGAACTTCAAAGAGTACCTGGCACTAACTAAAGATTTGTTTTAAAATATTTTTTTCTGAAATGATACAAATTAACTTACTCACAAGACAGAAATAGACTCACAGAATTAGAGAACAAACTTACCATTATCAGGGGGAAGAGCGGGGGAGGAAAAGATTGGGAGTTTGGCATTGATATGTACACATTGCTACATTTAAATAGGATAACCAACAAGAATGTACTGTATAGGCATAAGGAACCCTGCTCAATGTTCTGTAATAACCTAAATGTGAAAAGAATCTGAAAAAGAATAGAATATCATGTTCTGAAATGTACGGAATCATTTTTCTGTACACCTGAAACCAACACAACATTGTTAATCAACTATACTCCAAAATAAACTGAAACTTTTTAATAAATAAAAATATTTTTTTTTGAAGAATAGAAACAGACTAACAAACATAGAAAACAAATTTACGATTACCAAAGAGGAAAGGGGTAGGGAAGCATGAATCAGGATCTTGGGACAAATAGATACACACTACTCTATATAAAACAAACAACAAGGACCTACGGTATAGCACAGGAAACTGTATTCAATATCTTGTAATAATCAGGGAGAGATAAAGATGACGGAGGAGAAGGCGGCCGTGGAGTCCATCTCTCTCCACAGACACATCAGGAATACACCTTCAGACAGAGAAGTGCATGCAGAGCACCAGCTAAGAGTGGACAGGAGTACCTGACCAGTGGAAAAGAAAATATAGAACCACGCAGAACTCAGTAGGACAAAGGAACTAGGGGAAAAAACAGGAGTGTTAGTTGGACTGGACCTACCCTCGGTGGGTGGGGGAACTGAAGCAGGGGATCCAATCCCCACATCAGGGCAATTGTCTGAGTTAGAGGAAAAACATTTAAGACTGAGAGTGAAACAGGTGATCTTTAGCAGCCTAAATGGAAAGAGAATCAGATAGTCCTTGCTGCAGCCAAACACACCCCAGATAGGAACACTGGTCCCCTGGAAGGCTCAGAGGCTGAGGGCAGGGGGTTAGGGATTGTGGTGCAATCCCAGAGTGAGGGCTGCTGTTGACTCCAGAAAGATGGATTGAGGGGATGTGAGGGATGAAATTGTGGTGGGAAATGCCTCTGGAGGAAGGCAGGGCAACCACAGAAACAACACAGTACTGCTAAGGCACGCGTAGTGGGTGGAGCCATCACCGTAGCCTCTCTCCCCCCTACAGGCCAACATCAGCAGCTGAACAATAGAGAGGCTGACCCATCAAACACCTGACCCACTGAACTACAGAGTAGGACACCACCCAGGGTGCCCCTTTAAGTGCCTGATGTGCCGATCTACAAGGTTGGACCCAGCTGGGGGGGGCTCTCTATGTGCCTGATGTGCTGAACAACAGAGAAGGACCCCAGGCAAGGGAACCCTCTAAGTGCCTGAACGGGTGGCGCTATAGAGAAAGACCGCCAAAGAAGCCTTCTGATCGATCACCAGCTACAAGAGGCTCAAAAAAACACTCTGATAGGGCCGTAACTCCTGTGATAGAGGCAGTCCCTGCCTCCCTGCACACGTGGCACCACCAGGGTCCCCACAAGCCCAACAGCTGCATCACCTTCACACTCAAATCTCTCTGGGGCAGAGCTGTCACAGGCAAAAAAAAGGTCTTGTGTCTATGCACACAGGGTTGCTTTGGTCGTATCCAACTCTTTGCAACCCTGTGGCCTGCCAGGCTTCTCTGTCAGAGAAGGGGGGTTCTCCAGGCAAGAATACCAGAGCATATTGCCCAACACTGGTTGCCATACCCTTCTAGAGCACTTTATTTCCTGCTGCTCTAGCCACCAAACCCCCTGAGAACCTGGTGCTGCCAGAACCCCTGCGACCCAAGCAGCTGCACCACCTCCACACCTGGCCCTCACAGGGGCAAACCCAAGGCCTCCAGGGCAGCCTCAGGAACAAACCCCAGTGGACAACCCACATGCAGAGGTGGAAATGAAACCACAGTTGAAACCCTGGGGCAGTGTGGCTAGTAAGAAGACCCAAAACCTTCCCACCAGCTGTACAAGCTGCAGATTAAATCCACACAAGCAACTAGGCAGACTCTGTGTCTGTGGAATATATAAAAGTTTACTGAGAGCTCCCACAAAAGAGAATGCGCTAGTTCTGATAGCTGTGGACACTGGAGTAAGGAATACACAGGAATAGGATCAGATTAGAATCTGAGCTGCCCCACAGCAGGTCCAGAGATCAGCAAAGTGTTGGAGGACATCCTAGGGAGGTGAGGTGGACTGTGACTGCCAGAGAGGGAAAGGACTCTGACAGCAGTAACTGAAGAAAATCATTTATTATTTGTATGTTTTGATGTGTTCTGTGGAAGCTTATGGATTGTTTTTTTCTTTTTTCCTCTTCTGCTATTGTTGTCAATTTTATTGGCACTATGAAACCTATGAAATCCCAATTAAGTTTTTGAGCATTTTTTTCCTCAGTCACATCTTTTATTGTTGTTATAAACCATTGCATTTACGTTGGGCTTTTGTAGTTATATGAAGTTTTCCTTTTATTTTTTCTTTTCTCTTTTTCTAATTTTAATTCTTAATTTTTAAACCTATTATTATTTTTTCTACATTTATTCCTTTGTTTGCTATTCTTACTGTTCTTTTCCCCTTGGAGTTAATCTTTAACATATATAAATCTTCTTTATCTACATCTATTTAACTTTGCACATCTATTCTTTTTCTTTTCTTCCTCTGTTTTCCCCTCAACATATTTTTTAGTTTTCATTGCTTTATTCTCCAACTGGCACCTTGCTTTAGTTTTGTTTTCCAGTTTGTGCTTTAGTTAGTTCTGTTCTTAACTGGTAGATATAATTTTTTATTTCATTTGTTCACTGGGTCAATCTATTGTGCCTTATTTTTGTTGGACTGTTGATTTTGCTTATGGGTGTAAATATATATGTGTGTATTGAGTGACACTTTTTTCTGTTGTTATAAACCTCTGCTTCTACATTGGGCTTTTGCAGTTCTGTGGAATTGTACCTTTTTTTTTTCTTTTTTCTGTCTTGTCATTTTTTCTATTTTTAATTTTTAATAATTTAACCCTATTATATTTTTTCTAAATTTAATCCTTTGTTTGCCTTTCCTACTGTTCTCTTCCCCTTGAAGTTTATCTTTAATGTATATAAATCTTCTTCATCTATCTCTGTTTAACTTTGCATATCTGTTCTTTCCTTCTTTTTTCTTTCCTTTCCTCTCACCATAATAGTTTTCTTTTCATTTCTTTATTCCCTGCTTGGCACCTTGCTTTAGTTTTGTTTTCCAGTTTGTGCTTTAACTGGTTTTATTCTTAACTGGTAGATATAATTTTTGATTTCCTTTGTTCTCCAGGTCAATCTACTGTACTTTGCTTTGGTTGGACTGTTCTGACTTGCTCATGGGTGTATATATATATATATATATATATGTGTGTGTGTGTGTGTGTGTGTGTGTGTGTGTGTGTATTCCATTATTTTACTTATTATTTGCCTGATTTTGTAACAGGCATTTGCCTGGGGTTCATTTTTGGTTTCTCATTTCTGGGTATTTGTTTTAATTTCACTTAATGCCATAACAAGCCACTTGTGGAATCTTTGTTCCTGACCAGAGATCAAGACCTGAGCCTTTGGAGTGGGAGCACTGACTCCAAGACCCTAGACTACCAGAGAACTAACCCTACGGCATATCAGATACTGAGAACTCACACAAAGGAAACCGCTTAAATACAAGACCCAGCATCACCCAACCACCAGTGGCACCCTGTGCAGGAAGCCTCATCTAAACAACAAACAAAACAAAAATACAAACCCAGTCATCAGCAGACAAGATTACACCTCACTCAGCCTTGCCCATCAGAGGAAAAACAAACAAACAAATAGAAACTCAGCAAAAATCTCACCCTATACAAAGCTTACACAAACCACTGGACCGACCTTGAAAGTGAAAGTGAAGTCGCTCAGTCATGCCTGACTCTTTACGACCCCATGAACTGCAGCCCATCAGGCTCCTCTATCCATGAGATTTTCCAAGCAAGAATACTGGAGTGGGAGGCAGAAACCAAAAGGAAGAAAAATGCAATCTTCTTCAAGGAAAGAAATCAACTTTCCTTAAAGCCTGGAAAAAGGAGATCTCAAACACAATAAGTTAAAAAGAACAATGAAAAGGCTGAGAAATACTACACAAATGAAGAAAAAAATGACAAGTGCAGAAGTCCAAATAAATGAAAAGAAATAGGCCAACTACTTGAAAAAGAATTCAGAACAATGATAGCAAAGATGATAAAAAACCTTGAAAACAAAATGGAGAAAATGCAAGAATCAATTGGCAAAGACCTAGAAGAATTAAAGAATAAACACATAAGCAACACAATTACTGAAATTAAAAGGACTCCAGAAGGAATCAATAGCAGGATATCTGAAGCAGAAGAATGAAACATTGAGCTGGAAGATAAAAGGGTAGAAATAACATCTGAAGAACAGAATAAAGTAAAAAAAAAAAAAAAGAAGAACTGAGAATAGTCTCAGAGACCTCTGGGACAATATCAAACACACTAATATTCAAGTTACAAAGGTGCAAAAAGGAGAGGAAAAGAAAGGGTATGAGAAAATTTTTGAAGAGATTATAGTTGAAAATTTCCCCAACTTGGAAAAGGGAATAGTCAATCAAGTGCAAGAGGCACAAAGAGTCCCACACAGAATAAGCCCAAGGAGAAACAGGCCAAGACACATACTGACCAAACTAACAAAAACTAAACACAGAAAGAATATTAAAAGCAGCAAGGGAGAAGTAACATACAAGGGGAACCCCATACACTACTCTGCAGGCCAGAAGGGAATGGCTGGATATATTTAAAGTACTGATAGGGAAAAACCTACAACCAAGAGTACAGTACCCGGCAAGGATCTCATTCAAAACTGATGAAGGAAAAAAATACCTTTTCAGACAAACAATTCAATACAACCAAAACAGCTTTACAGCAAATGTTAAAGGGACTTAAATAGTCAAGAAATAAAAGAGAAGAAAAAAGATCTACAAAATCAACCCCTGAAAATTAAGAAAATGGCCATAGGAACATATATATCAATAATTACTTTAAATGTAAATGGATCAAATGTTCCAACCAAAAGACACAGACTGGCTGAATGGATACAAAAACAAGACCCATATATATGCTGTCTACAAGAAACCCACTTCAGACCCCAAGACACATAGAGACTGAAAGTGAGAGGATGGAAGAATATATTCCATGTAAATGGAAAGCAAAAGAAAGTTGGAGTAGCAATCCACATATCAGACAAAATAAACCTCAAAGAAAATTACAAGAGATAAGGAAGGACACTGCATAATGATCAAGGGATCAATCCAAGAGGAAAACATAACAATTGTAAATATCTATGCATCCAACATAGGAGCACCTAAATACATAAGACAAACACTAACAGACATAAATGAAGAAATGGATAGTAACACAATAATAGTTGGAAACTTTAACACCCTACTCATACCAATGAACAGATCATCAAAACAGAAAATTAATAAAGAAATGCAAGCCTTAAATGATACATTAGATGAGATAGATCTCATTGATATCTTCAGGACATTCCATCCAAATGCACAAGAATATACCTTCTTCTCAAGTGCACATGGAACATTCTCCAGGATGCACCACATCTTGAGTCACAAACCAAACCTCAGTAAATTTAAGAAAACTGAAATTGTATCAGGCATCTTCTCCAACCACGTCACTATGAGACTAGACATCAATTACAAGGAAAAAACTGTAAGAAATGCAAACGCATGGTGATTAAACAACACATTTCTAAATAACCAACAGGTTACTGAAGAAATCAAAAGAGAAGTCAAAAAATTCTAGAAACAAATGACAATGAAAACATGACAACTCAAAACCTATGGGATGCAGCAAAAGCAATTCTAAGCAATATAAGTTCATAGCAATATAATCCTACCTCAAGAAACAAGAAAAACATTGAATAGACAAACTTAACTTTACACCTAAAACAACTGGAAAATGAAGAACCAGAAAACCCCAAAATTATTAGAAGGAAAGAAATCATAAAGATCCGAGCAGAAATAAATGAAAAAGAAATGAAAGGAACAATAGTAAAGATTAATAAAACTAAAAACTGTTTCTTTGAGAAGATAAACAAAATTAACAAGCCTTTAGCCAGACTCATCAAGAAAAAGGAGAGAAGAATCAAATCAACAAAGTTAGAAATGAAAAAGGAGAGGATACAACAGACAACGCAGAAATACAAAGGATTATAAGAGAGTATTATGAACAACTACATGGCAATAAATGAATAACCTGGAAGAAATGAACAGATTCTTAGAAAAGTTCAATCTTCCAAGACTAAACCAGGAACAAATAGAAATTATGAACAACCCAGTCTCAAGCACTGAAATTGAAATTGTGATCAAAAATCTCCCAAAATACAAAAGCCCAGGACCAGATGGCTTCACAGAATTCTATCAAACATTCAGAGAAAAGCTAATGCCTATCCTTCTAAAACACTTTTCAAAAATTGCAGAGGAAGAAGCACTTCCAAACTTATTCTACAAGACCACCATCGCCCTGATACCAAAATCAGACAAAGACAACACAAAAATAGAAAACTGCAGGCCAATATCACTAATGAACATAGATGCAAATGTTGTCAAGAAAATTTTAGCAAACAGAATTCAGCAACACATCAAACAGCTCATATACCATGATCAAGTTGGATTTATTCCAGGAATCCAAGGATTCTTTAATAAATGCAATTCAATCAGTGTGATGCACTATATTAACTAGCTGAAAGATAAAATTCATATGATCATCTCAATAGATGCAAAAAAGCCTTTGACAAAATTCAGCACCATTTATGATTAAAATTCTTCAAAAATGTGCACAGAAGGAACCTATCTGAACATAGTAAGGGCCATTTATGATAAGCCTACAGCAAACATTATTCTCAATGGTGAAAAACTGAAAGCATTCCCCCTAAGATCAGGAAGAAGACAAGGGTGTCCACTTTCACACTATTATTAAACATAATTCTGGAAGTTCTAGCTACAGTAATCAGAGAAAAAAGAAATCAAAAGAATCCAGATCGGAAAAGAAGTAAAGCTCTCACTATTTGTAGATGACATGATACATGAGAGAAAACCCTAGAGAGTATCAGAAAATTCCTAGAGCTAATCATTGAATCTAGCAAAGTTGCAGGATGAAAAATCGATACAAAAAAATCATTTGAATTTCTATATACTGACAATGAAAAATCAGAAAGAGAAATTAAGGAATCAATCCCATCACCACTGCAACAAAAACAATTAAATATCTAGGAATAAACTTACCTAAGGAGACAAAAAAAACTGTATAAAGTAAATTATAAGACACTAATGAAAGAAATCAAAGATGACATAAACAGATCGAGAGATATTCTATGTTCCTGGGAAGTAAGAATCAATAGTGTGAAAATGACTATACTACCAAACACAAGCTACAGATTCAATGTGATCTCTATCTAATTTCCAATGGAATTTTTCACAGAACTAGACCAAAATATTTCACAATTTGTATGGAAACATAAAAGACCCTGAATAGCCAAAGCAGGCTTGAGAAAGAAAAATGGAGCTAGTGGAATCAATCTTCATGACTTAAGATTATACTACAAAGCTACAGTCATCATGACAGTATGGTACTGGCACAAAAACAGAATTATAGACCAATGGAACAAGATAAAAGGCCCAGAAATAAACCCATGCACCTATGGGTACCTTATTTTTGACAAAGGAGGCAAGAATATACAATGGGGCAAAGACAGCCTCTTCCATACATGGTACTAGGAAAACTGGATACCTACATGTAAAAGAATGAAATTTGAACACTTCCTAACAAAGATAAACTCAAAATAGATTAAAGACCTAAATGTAAGACCAGAAACTATAAAACTCTTAGAGGAAAACATAGGCAGAACACTCAATGACATAAATCAAAGCAAGATCCTCTATGACCTGACCTCCTCCTGCTGCTGCTGCTGCTAAGTCACTTCAGTCGTGTCCGACTCTGTGCGACCCCCATAGACAGCAGCCCACCAGGCTCCCCTGTCCCTGGGATTCTCCAGGCAAGAACACTGAGTGGGTTGCCATTTCCTTCTCCTAGAGTAATGGAAATAAAAACAAAAGTAAACAAGTGGGACCTGATTAAACTTAAAAGCTTTTGCACAGAAAAGGAAACTATAAGTAAGATTAAAAAAAAAAACCATCAGAATGGGAGAAAATAATAGCAAAAGAAACTACTGACAAAGAATAATTTCCAAAATATACAAGCAGCTCATATAACTAAATGCCAGAAAAACAACCTAATCAAAAAGTGGGAAAAAGATCTAAACAGACATTTCTCCAAAGAAGACATACAGATGGCTTGTTACTCCAGGTGTTTCTTGACTTCCTATTTAGCATTCTAGTCTCCTATAATGAAAAGGACATTTTTGGGGGTGTTAGTTCTAAAGGTCTTGTAGGTCTTCATAAAACTGTTCAGCTTCAGCTTCTTCAGCATTACTGGTTGGGGCATAGACTTGGATTACTGTGATATTGAATGGTTTGCCTTGGAAACGAACAGAGATCATTCTGTCGTTTTTGAGATTGCATCCAAGTACTGCATTTTGGACTCTTTTGTTGACCATGATGGCTACTCCATTTCTTCTGAGGGATTCCTGCCCGCAGTAGTAGATATAATGGTCATCTGAGTTAAATTCACCCATTCCAGTCCATTTTAGTTCGCTGATTCCTAGAATGTCGACGTTCACCCTTGCCATCTCTTGTTGGACCACTTCCAATTTGCCTTGATTCATGGACCTGACATTCCAGGTTCCTATGCAATACTGCTCTTTACAGCATCGGATCTTGCTTCTATCACCAGTCACATGCACAACTGGGTATTGTTATTGCTTTGGCTCCATCCCTTCATTCTTTCTGGAGTTATTTCTCCACTGATCTCATGACCTGGGGAGTTCCTCTTTTGGTATCCTATCATTTTGCCTTTTCATGCTGTTCATGGGGTTCTCAAGGCAAGAATACTGAAGTGGCTTGCCATTCCCTTCTCCAGTGGACCACGTTTTGTCAGACCTCTCCACCATGACCTACCCGTCTTGAGTTCCCCCACAGGCATGGCTTGGTTTCAATGAGTTAGACAAGGCTGTGGTCCTAGTGTGATTAGATTAACTAGTTTTCTGTGAGTATGATTTTAGTGTGTCTGCCTTCTGATGCCCTCTTGCAACACCTACCATCTTACTTGGGTTTCTCTTACCTTGAGCGTGGGGTATATTTTCACAGCTGCTCCATCAAAGCACAGATGCTGTTTCTTACCTTGAACGAGGGTTATCTCCTTACACTGCCTTCCTGACCTTCAATGTGGGATAGCTCCTCTAGGCCCTCCTCCTCCTGCGCAGCCACCGCTCCTCGGGTTGATCCTCCTGGCCGCCAGCCCTGGCCTCGGGCATAGGTGGCTCCTCCCAGCTGCCGCCCCTGGCCTCCTGTCTCCTCAGCGTCACTGCCCCTGGCCTCAAGCGCGAGGTGGCTTCTTCTGGCCGCCCCTGACCTCGGACGCGCGGTGTCTCCCCTGGCCGTCCCTGACCTTGGACATGGACGTGGGGTGTCTCCCCGGCCGCCCCTGACCTCGGATGCTGGGTGTCTCCCCCCCGGCCGCCCCTGGCCTTGGACGTGGCGTAGCTCCACCCAGCCGCTGCCCTAACCTCGGAAGCAGGGTAGCTCCTCCCGGCCGCAGCCCCTGACTTCCGGACGCTGGGTGCCTCCTCCCTGCTGCCACTGACCTCAGACGCGGGGTAGCTCCTCTCAGCCATTCCTACGCCATTGCAGCCTGGTACTGTAAGTCCTCCTGTCCGCGCTTAGTGCACCGGCCCGGCTCTCACAGCCGTCCGCACTTTATGACCCAGCAATCCTACTCCTAGGCATATACACTGAGGAAACTTAAATTGAAAAAGACACACGTAACCCACGGTTAATTGCAGCACTATTTACAATTGCTGGAACACGGACGTAACCTAGATGTCCATCGACAGATGAAGGGATAAAAAGTTGTGGTACATATACACAATGGAACATTACTCAGCTATAAGAAGGGATGACATTACTTTGCCAACTAAGGTCCATCTAGTCAAGGCTATGCTTTTTCCAGTGGTCATGTATGGATGTGAAAGTTGGACTGTGAAGAAGGCTGAGCGCTGAAGAACTGATGCTTTTGAACTGTGGTGTTGGAGAAAACTCTTGAGAGTCCCTTGGACTGCAAGGAGATCCAACCAGTCCATTCTGAAGGAGATTAGCCCTGGGATTTCCTTGGAAGGAATGATGTTAAAGCTGAAACTCCTGTACTTTGGCCAGCTCATGTGAAGAGTTGAGTCCTTGGAAAAGAGACTGATGCTGCGAGGGATTGGGGGCAGGAGGAGAAGGGGACAACAGAGGATGAGATGGCTGGATGGCATCACTGACTCGATGGACGTGAGTCTGACTGAACTCTGGGAGATGGTGATGGGCAGGGTGGCCTAGCATGTTGTGATTCATGGGATCGCAAAGAGTCGGACACAACTGAGTGACTGAACTGAACTGAACTGATGGAGGAATGAATTTGAGTCAGTTCTCATGAGGTGGATGAACCTAGAACCTATTATACAGAGTGAACTGAGTCAGAAAGAGAAAGATAAATGTTATATTCTAACGCATATATACAGATCTAGAAAAATGGTACTGAAGAATTTACTTACAGGGCATCACTGGAGAAACAGACAGAGAATAGACAACAGGGAGAGGGGAGGAGAGGGTGAGATGTATGGAAAGAGTTACATGGAAACTTTTATTCAGTCAGTTCAGTTGATCAGTTGTGCCTGACTCTTTGTGACCCCATGAATCACAGCACACCAGGCCTCCCTGTCCATCACCAACTCCCGGAGTTCACTCAAACTCATGTCCTTCGAGTCGGTGATGCCATCCAACCATCTCATCCTCTTCGTCCCCTTTTCCTCCTGCCCCCAATCGCTCCCAGCATCAGGATCTTTTCCAATAAGTCAACTCTTTGCATGAGGTGGCCAAAGTATTGGAGTTTAAGCTTCAGCATCATTCCTTCCAAGGAACACCCAGGACTGATCTCCATTAGGATGGACTGGTTGGATCTCCTTGCAGTCCAAGGGACTCTCAAGAGTCTTCTCCAACACCACAGTTCAAAAACATCAATTCTTTGGTGCTCAGTTTTCTTCACAGTCCAACTCTCACATCCATACATGACTGCTGGAAAAACCATAGCTTTGAGTAGATGGACCTTTGTTGGCAAAGTAATGTCTCTGCTTTTCAATATGCTGTCTAGGTTGGTCATAACTTTCCTTCCAAGGAGTAAGCGTGGAGCCCCCAAAAATAAAGTCTGACACTGTGTCCACTGTTTCCACACCTATTTCCCATGAAGTGATGAGACCAGATGCCATGATCTTCGTTTTCTGAATGTTGAGCTTTAAGCCAACTTTTTCACTCTCCTCTTTCAGCTTCATCAAGAGGCTTTTAGTTCCTCTTCACTTTCTGCCATAAGGGTGGTATCATCTGCATATCTGAGGTTATTGATATTTCTCCTGGCAATCTTGATTTCAGCTTGTGCTTCCTCCAGCCCAGCGTTTCTCATGATGTACTCTGCATAGAAGTTAAATAAGCAGGGTGACAATATATAGCCTTGACACACTCCTTTCCCTATTTGGAACCAGTCTGTTGTTCCATGTCCAGTTCTAACTGTTGCTTCCTGACCTGCATATAGGTTTCTCAAGAGGCAGGTCAGGCATTCTGGTATTCCCATCTCTTTCAGAATTTTCCACAGTTTCTTGTGATCCACACAGTCAAAGGCTTACCATATGTAAAATAGATAGCCAACGGGAATTTTCTGTATGGCTCAGGAAACTCAAACAGGGGCTCTGTATCAACCTAGAGGGGTGGGATGTGGAAGGAGATGGGAGGGAGGTTCAAAGGGAGGGGATATATGTATACCTATGGCTGATTCATGTTGAGGTTTGACAGAAAACAACAAAATGTTGCAAAGCAATTTTCCTTCAAGAAAAATAAATTTTAAAAATAGCTTGTAATAATTTACAATGGAAAATAATCTGAATATGCATGTGTGTGTGTAACTGAATCTCTTCACTTTACACCAGAAACTAATGCAATGTTGCAAATTAACTATTCTTTAATAAAAATCATTTTGTTTGAAAGGTAAATATTATTCAAGCCCTAAACTTGTACCACACCATTCAAGAGAGAAGAAAATACAGCTCAGATTCAGATTCTTCAACCTGCTTCCTTTTCCAGAACTATTTTCACCGAATATTTTTCAGTCAGTGCCTATGGACAGTTAAACTGGTCTCAGTTCTGAACACAAGGATCCAGTGGCTGGAGATGATTTCAGAGATGGCAAGTTTAAGCTTCTCATTTTATGGGTGAGGGGACCAAAGTGATGTGACTTCAAAGGGCACAAGGCTCATTTGTGACAGCACTTTATTTGCCAACACAATGCTCTTTCCAGACAGTCTCAGATAATACCAGATAAATTGAGCACTGTCAAAGTTATTTGAGGGAAGAAAAAATTCAGCAAAACTGTGTGAGCACCATACTGATGGTGATTAAATCACTGTTCTTATTCAAAATAGACTTCATTATTTTCTGACCAAAGTTGGATTCTACTCCTTAGAGTGAACTACAGTGCCTTCTCCTTGGATAAAATTACCATGAGCCTCAGAAAATGCCTCTAATTGCTTAATGAGTGGCAAGAAGAATTGCAGAATGTTCAATTGCCTAAGTGTCACCTGGGGAGAGTGTCTTCCACTTTATACTTCCAAAGGGAGAGTAATATGGTTGTTACTGTTACAACAAATGTGGGGATGGAATGGAAAATGTACATGACTTTTTTTCAAGGTTAAAAGTGATATTTCAAGGAAATTTCTCACTTCTGCTATGGATGCTTCAGGCTACACCTCCACCCTCTGGAGAGCAAATTCACTCTTTTCCACCTTCACTGGTAATTCAGGAGAATGTTTTGAGATGCAGTAAAACAGTAGTGAAGGATATGAACCATTCTATGGGTTCACATTCAAAAATCTCAGATGTGGAGTCTACTCCTAAAGACACAAATCAAACCAGCATGATCTTTCCTGGGAGATGATTCATGCTTTTTCACCTTCTTCCCTTTGACAAACATGATGTGTGGCTAGGAAAAGCCATTTTCATAAATGTTTCATTCCCCTTCCTCCAGGCGCAGAGTCACTGGAGCATGAATTATGACCAGCCTGGCCAACAAGCATCTTTCCAGGAGCACATCCTTTCTCCTTTGCGGTCACAGTGGCGCCTCTGGCAGAAATGACTAGATGAAAAGAGCTTGTATGTCTGCTGACCAATCCCTTGCCCGAGAGTCTACCAGGTGGCATATTTATGTTCTTTTCTCAAGCCACCATGACCCGAGTTTTCTTTCCTTCCTGCTTGGTAACCAACATAGGGAAATCCTACTGTGCAACTTCCATTCCCACCTGCAATTCCCGTTGCAAGCACTATTTATGTCATGCCATATTTGAACAATAAATTATTGTTAGTAATTTTGTTTTAATAGTGAACAACTTTCATGGTTGCTGAGTGATAATATTCATCAGTGTTGCTGATCAGAAGAATCTGTGGGTATTTCCTACTGCTGCTGAATCACAGCACTCCTGAGGACGAGGAGAAAGGAACATGAGGTGACTCCAAATACAACCCCTCTGGCAGTCAGTCTCCTTCATCCACCCTGGAATTCTTCTCCCTTTCACATTCCTACTCTGTAACATAAAACGATCCACAGAAGCCACTTAATTTATTGAAAGGCCCTCGTAAAATACTTCCATAACACTTAGAAACATAGAAGTTGCTGAAGTGGAAAAATGGAGCCGTCTATAAAAGGAAACGCTCACAATGAGAGAAAGCAAAAAGCATTAACCCTGAGAGGACTGCATTCGTGAGGACTCTGCTTCTCCTGAGGCCCCAGCACACTGCTGGCGACTCTGCCCACCCAGTCACCCAGCTGAAAACCCTCCTCTTCCTCACCTCCCTATCACCCAGCTTAAAACTCTCCTCTTCCTTACCTCCCTCTGACTCATCACCAACACACTCAGGTTGTACCACTTAAATATTTCTTCAATGCATCCCTTCATCCCTAACCTGTCTTGGCACTGATTCAAAGCATGATTACTTTTCTGCAACAGTAGTTCTTGTGGTTCTCAAAGTGGGGCCACCAAATCAGCAATGTCAGCATCACCTGAGAACTATCTGGACATTCAGTTCTCAGGCTCCACCCAGACACACTTTGTCTGACACTCTAGGGTAGCTCTCTGGGCCATTCTGGTGCCTTCCAGTCTGAGAACTACTGCTTTCTTGCCATAGCATCCTAGCTTATCTCCCTGCCTCCTGTCTTGCCTTCTTCCCTAATACTGCAACTTCCCTTAATTACTTCTCCAAATATGAGTATGCTTCTGTCAATTTCCCTGCTTAAAACCTGCCAGTGGTTCCCTCTTACCTTCTAAATAAAAATCCTAATTTCCTAGAACAGCATGTAAGGCCCTCCCTAATCAATAATTTTCCTCCTCTCTGTTGACACCCCTAACCAAGTTCCCTAGGATTGAGGTATACCAAAAAGCTGCCCTCAACATACCTGTTAATGTGCATGCTGCCACCTCAGCTGGGGAAGACAAGGAGAGATCAGAGAATGCCAGGGTCCAGCCCCAATGGAACCAGGGTTATTCAAAAGGGAGACGGAGTAGGCGAGGAAAAACCTTATTTATTTATTAATGTAAGATTAGATTAGGAAGAAATAGTGTAGTAGGAAAATTAAGTGGAGAAAAGATGCTGAATAACTTGGTTTATGTGGAAAGCCAATAAAGTTCCAGACAAGGAACTTTCACCATCTACATTAGCCGCTGGCCCCTATTTGAATATCGGAGAGCGCCTCACCTTGGGCTCTCTCTCTTACGGATCTTAGAAGCCAAGGCAAGTAAGTAGACATGGCGAGCCTCCACACCCCAGATGGGAATTCAGCCTGAAATCAGAGTAAAGAGGAGACACAGGGAAACCAGTCCTTCCAATGACTTGCCTGGCCTCTATTGTCTAGAAAGGCCTTGTATACCTTTTGATTGTACATAGAGATCAATGGGTAATACAAAATTATGCAGCGTTAGCAGCCCAGACTCTTATCAAAACCAGGCTTTTCTCTCTGCATACCTAGTTGTATACACAAGTCTTAGGTAATTTACATCATCTTCTGGCCAAAAGGGCCAATTAACATTTTACAGCCTTTTTTTCTGATAAGGGTTTGTCAACTAAAAGACTTATTTGTGTTGATCTTCCCAAGGTCTGGTGCCACTCTCAGAAAGCACTAAATAAAGTTACATTCTTACACAGCAGAGATACAGCAATTTATAACAAGTAAAAGGAGTACAGTGATTTATAACAAAAGAAAAGTAACTCAAAAGTCTAATGTTGCTAACATCAAAACTATTATATACCTTTTTCCATATCCTGATTGCATTGATTATTATCCTCCCAGGTGCCTAAAAGATAAAGAATATGGAGGCCTGGCAGCAATCATTGAGTCAACAGTGAAATCCATCACCAATATGATTTTTAGCTCTTTAGAAAAGGCTCTGTATCTTTAAGATGTTTTTAAGCTTTGTACCTCTTGCAGTTGGGGGCTGCAAGCAATTCACAAGCTGTAAAAAGTCCAAGGGAACCTGTTAGGCAAGCTAGAGAGTTATTAGAGGGGGTTTGAACTGAAACATCCCTTTCAAATGCAGAAGACTGAAGCCCTGAGTTAACTTTTTCCAGAGAATGTCAGAGAGTACAATAAGGCAGGCAGATTCTTATTTTGGGGGTACATGCTCAGGAAATACCAGGGAGAAACCCTGAGGCTTGACTCGCCTTTCCCATCAGGCCTCTGCCACATGACCTTGTCACGGGTGGGATTCCTCACGCTGGCTCCCGGCAAGAGAAAGTTTCACAGAGGCAGAGTTCCTTGCCTGGGTGTTTAAAGGAAGGAGATGGAAGCCACTCCAGGTCTAATCCTGGAGGATACAGTGGTCACGGAGGCACTATTATAACATAGGACTCTACACATAGGACTATATACTACACATAGGACTCTATCACTGTGGGACTCAGTGGCCTCTGGGTTCTAGAATCAGAGATGCTCTTGCAGGGGCAGAAGCTCATGTCAATAGATAATGCCAGCTGGTAGGACAGGAGGCCTGGCACCAATAGCTTTTTCAGGCTGTGCCTTTCATCTGCAAATAATCATTACCAATATTCATATGACAGTAAAAGATATATGAATGCATTAAGATGTATTAAGGGGAAATCAAGGATGAGAAATAGGAGAAAAAGCATCACTGATAGCTTGTTAACATGAGACAATGCTGGCTGTATGACTTTGGGTAATGAGTAACTTCTCCATGCCTTTGTTTTCTCATTCGTAAAATAAGTGTAATAATAGGACCTATCTTACCAAACTGCAGTGAATAGGAAACAAGATTTTGAATGAAAAGTACTTAACATAGCTTGGCACATAGTAAGCACTCAAAAAATTGTAACTACCATCATTACCAATATCAACTTGTTGGAGGAAATACTGACTGAAACCTCCCACCCTGGCCAGGCACCATTGTAACTATGTGCATGAGTTATTTTACAACAGGTGGTCTTGGTAAGGAACAAGGAACACGGAGAAGAATTTGGGAAAAATCAAAAGGAGATGCCACATGTCCTACCAACCTCCCAGAATCCTCCTCTCTGGAATCCATCTCAGCTGAGCAATGTGTGCACCACCAGGAAGAACAGGTGGTGAGTCAGGATGGCTGGCCACACAACCCGAAAATTAATCCCATCACCATAAAACCTGACACTGCAAACCATGTGGCAGAGCAGTTCTCCTGGGTTCTCTGATCCTGCTGCTCTCCGCCTTGGTGTCCCTTCCCAGTCAAACCTCTTGCTTTGGCAGCACATGTTTCTCCTCAGACAATCCATTTCCAAGCGTTAGACAAGAGCTCACTCCTGGGCCCTGGGAAGCCCCTCCCACCCCCCCAACCACGCAACAAAATTCTTGATATTTTAAGAGACTGTCAAGGCCGCACGGTCTGTATCTGGAAGAAAAGCATCTATACAGGACAGAACATGTTCTAACAATCATGAGAGCATAAGATTCAAACCACTTATACGGATTCAGTCTTTGGACTTCTTCTCCTCCTATTCATTCCGAATAGTAGATCCATTTAGTTCAGTTCAGTTCAGTCACTCAATCGTGTCCGACTTTTTGCGACCTCATGAACTGCAGCACCCCAGGCCTCCCTGTCCATTACCATCTCCCAGAGTTCACTCAAACTCATGTCCATCGAGTCAGTGATGCCATCCAGTCACCTCATTGTCTGTCATCCCCTTGTCCTCCTGCCCCCAATCCTTCCCAGCATCAGAGTCTTTTCCAATGAGTCAACTCTTTGCATGAGGTGGCCAAAGTACTGGAGTTTCAGCTTCAACATCATTCCCTCCAAAGAAATCCCAGGGCCGATCTCCTTCAGAATGGACTGGTTGGATCTCCTTGCAATCCAAGGGACTCTCAATACTCTTCTCCAACACCACAGTTCAAAAGCATCAATTCTTCGGTGCTTAGCTTTCTTCACAGTCCAACTCTCACATCCATACATGACCACAGGAAAAACCATGGCCTTGACTAGATGGACCTTTGTTGGCAAAGTGATGTCTCTGCTTTTGAGTATGCTATCTAGGTTGGTCGTAACTTTTCTTCCAAGAAGTAAGTGTCTTTTAATTTGAGGACCTCATTGGTGTAGTTACTGGAATTACAAATAATTTGTTCCAAGGATTTGAGAAGACCTTGAGCAGAGCTTCTGCCAAGTTTTATGGGACTTACCCAAGATGCAGGCACAGATGGGACCATTATCTGAGAAGATCTAGCTCACAGAATGGAACTTCATACATAGAGCTTTCTCAATAGCTAGGTTTCCTTTTGATCAATGACAATATTATTTATTAGTTTCTGGTGATAATTCCTGTGCCATGTGGAATGGATTGTCTCTAGCTGACAAAACTGGGGGTGCTTCAACAAGACAGAAACATACTATCCTCACTTCTGCATTCTGTCCAAGTTCCTCTAATGGCTGGCACAGGTACCTAGCTTGACAAAGTATGGCACAATCTAGATCAAAGAACATCACCCCTCTGCTGTTCTAACAGTGTATCTTATGACCAAATTCTTGTAATTATTTGTCATGGTGAAGATTTTAAGTTTCTCCCAAGCTTTCGAAGTTTACTCCATTCATCTTAAAACATAAGCTTCAGAGGAGCAGTCCTAAGATGGCAGAGGAAAAGGACAGGGAGACCACTTTCTCCCCCACAGATTCTTCAAAAGAACATTTAAGCGCTGAGTAAATTCCACAAAACAACTTCTGAATGCCAGCAGAGGACATCAGGCACCCAGAAAAGCAGCTCATTGTCTTCAAAAATAAGAAATAATATAAGACAAAAAAGAGACAAAAGAGGTAGGGAGGGAGCTCCGTCCTGGGAAGGGAGTCTTAAAAGAGAGAAGTTTCCAAACACCAGGAAACACTCTCACTGCCAAGTCTGTGGCGGGCCTTGGAAGCACAGAGGGCAGCATAACAGGGAGGAAAAATAAATAATTAAACCCCACAGATTACGAGCCCAATGGTAACTCCCCAGCGGAGAAGCAGCGCAGATGCCTGCATCCACCACTGCAAGCGGAGGCTGGGCAGGGAGGTGCAGGCTGCAGTGCTTTTTAAGGATCGGGCCAAATGCCACGAGGGTAACCAGAGTGAACTAATGTGGGCTAGCAAACCAGACTGTAGGATAGCTACCACGTGAAAAGCTCTAACATAAGACACTGCCAGGACCACACACAGAACAAAGGATGGGACAGAATTAGCCTGCTGCAGATCATCCCCCTTCGGTGACAGGCAGCCAGAGCCGGAAGGGTTGGAAGGGGGCAATCACAGCCCCAAAGAGACATTATCTACCAAACTGCAAGCAGGCTTCTTTGCTAACTAAGACTTCTTGGGGTTCTGGACAGTCACCATCTGCCTAAGAAGGGGCACCAGTTGTACACCCAGAGAACTGAGCAGCAGGGACAGAAGAGGTGGTAAGTCACAGCGACCGAGCTCGCCAAACACCTGAGATACTCGGACCTGGGAAGGGCACAAAATGCAGGCCCAACCAAGTCTGCACCTCTGAGGACTACCTGAGTGCCTGAACCTGAGCGGCTTAGACCTGGGAGGTGCATGCAGCCCAGGGCCCGCCTCAGATGGTTCCTGGCAGAGCAACCTAGAGCCTGAGCTGTGTGCGCCATGAGCGGGGGGCAGGCCCAGTGTGGCTGAGACACTGCAAGCACACACCAGTGTTATTTGTTTGCAGCGTCTCTCCCTCCCCACAGTGCAACTGAACAAGTGAGCCTAAAAAGTGTCCACCACCACCCTCCTTGTGTCAGGGCGGAAATCAGACACTGAAGAGACCAGCAAACAGAAGAAGCTGAAACAGAGGGAACTGCCTTAGAAGTGACAGGAGCAATAGATTAAAACCCTGTTGTTAGTACCGACTACATAGGAAGGGGCCTAGAGATCTTGAGAAATATAAGCCAGACCAAGGAACTATCCAAAAATGAACTGACTCTACACTGCCCACAACAACACCAGAGAAAGTCCTAGATACATCTTTACTATTTTTACCATCATTCTTTTTAATTTTCTTTTCTTTTTCTTCTTTTTTTAACTTTTATAATTTTCAAGTCCTCTATTACTCCTTTAATTTTCATTTTTATGACCTACTATTACTTTTCAAAAAAAAAAGACCCTATTTTTAAAGCAAACTTCATATATATATATATATGTATATAATTCTTATGACTTTGTTTTTTTTCTTCTTCTTCTTCTTTTCTTTAATATTGTATTTTTGAAAATCCAGCCTCTACTCTAGATTCTTAATCTTTGCTTTTTGGTATTTGTTATCAATTTTGTACCTTCAAAACCCAATCTTCAGTACCCATTTTTACTTGAGAGCAAGATTACTGGCTTGACTGCTCTCTCCTCCTTTAGACTCTCCTTTTTCTCCACCAGGTCGCCTTGTCTTTTCCCTTTCCCTTCTCTTCTCTACCCAACTCTGTGAATCTCTGTGTGTTCCAGATGGTGGAGAACACTTAGGGAACTGATTACTGGCTGGATCTGTCTCTCTCCTTTTCATTCCCTCCTTTTATCCTCCTGGCCACCTCTCTCTCCTTCCTCCTTCTTCTTTTCTCTGTATAACTCCATGAACATCTCTGAGCGGTCCAGACTGTGGAGCACACATAAGGAAGTGATTACTGGCTAGCTTGCTCTCCCCTCTTTTGATTCCACCTCATCTCATTTGGGTCACCTCTAACTCCCTCCTCCCTCTTCTCTTCTCCATGTAACTTTGTGAACCTCTCTGGGTGTCCCTCACTGTGGAGAAACTTTTCATCTTTAACCTAGATGTTTTATCAATGGTGCTGTATAGAAGGAGAAGTCTTGAGACTACTGTAAAAATAAGACTGAAAACCAGAGGCAGGAGGCTTAAGTCCAAATCCTGAGAACATCAGAGAACTCCTGACTCCAGGGAACATGAATTGATAGGAGCTCATCAAATGCTTCCATACCTACACTGAAACCAAGCCCCACCCAAGGGCCAACAAGTTCCAGAGCAAGACATACCATGCAAATTCTCGAGCAACACAGGAACACAGCCCTGAACTTCAATATACAAGCTGCCCAAAGTTACTCCAAAACCATTGACATCTCATAACTCATTACGGGACACTTCATTGCACTCCAGAGAGAAGAAATCCAGCTCCACCCACCAGAACACCGACACAAGCTTCCCTAATCAAGAAACCTTTACAAGCCACTGATACAACCCCACCCACAGTGAGGAAACTCCACAATAAAGAGAACTCCACAAACTGCCAAAATACAGAAAGGTCACCCCAAATGCAGCAATATAAACAAGATGAAGAGACAGAGGAATACCCAGCAGGTAAAGGAACAGGAGAAATGCCCACCAAACCAAACAAAAGAGGAAGAGATAGGGAATCTACCTGATAAAGAATTCTGAATAATGATAGTGAAAATGATCCAAAATCTTGAAATCAAAATGGAATCACAAATAAATAGCCTGAAGACAAGGATTGAGAAGATGCAAGAAAGGTTTAACAAGGATCTAGAAGAAATAAAAAGAGTCAATATATAATGAATAATGCAATAAATGAGATCAAAAACATTTTGGAGGCAACAAGTAGTAGAATAACAGAGGCAGAAGATAGGATTAGTGAGGTAGAAGATAGAATGATAGAAATAAATGAATCAGAGAGGAAAAAAGAAAAACGACTTAAAAGAAATGAGGACAATCTCAGAGACCTCCAGGACAATATGAAATGCTCCAACATTCGAATTATAGGAATCTCAGAAGAAGAAGACAAAAAGAAAGACCATGAGAAAATACATGAGGAGATGATAGTTGAAAACTTCCCTAAAATGGGGAAGAAAATAATCACCCAAGTCCAAGAAACCCAGAGAGTCCCAAATAGGATAAACCCAAGGAGAAACAACACCCCAAGACACATATTAATCAAATTAACAAAGATCAAACACAAAGAATAAATATTAAAATCAGCAAGGGAAAAACAACAAATTACACACAAGGGGATTCCCATAAGGATAACAGCTGACCTTTCAATAGAAACTCTTCAGGCCAGGAGGGAATGGCAAGACATACTTAAAGTGATGAAAGAAAATAACCTACAGCCCAGATTACGACACCCAGCAAGAATCTCATTCAAATATGAAGGAGAAATCAAAAGCTTTACAGACAAGCAAAAGCTGACAGAATTCAGCACCACCAAACCAGCTCTCCAACAAATGCTAAAGGATATTCTCTAGCCAGGAAACACAAACAGGGTGTATAAACCAGAACCTAAAACAATAAAGTAAATGGCAACGGGATCATACTTATCAATAATTACCTTAAATGTAAATGGGTTGAATGCCCCAACCAAAAGACAAAGACTGGCTGAATGGATACAAAACCAAGACCCCTATATATATGTTGTCTACAAGAGACCCACCTCAAAACAAGGGACACATACAGACTGAAAGTGAAGGGCTGGGAAAAGATGTTCCACACAAATAGAGACCAAAAGAAAGCAGGAGTAGCAATACTCATATCAGATAAAATAGACTTTAAAACAAAGGCTGTGAAAAGAGACAAAGAAGGCCACGACATAATGATCAAAGGATCAATCCAAGAAAAAGATATAACAATTATAAATATATATGCACCTAACATAGGAGCACCGCAATATGTAAGACAAGTACTAACAAGTATGAAAGGAGAAATTAACAATAACACAATAATAGTGGGAGACTTTAATACCCCACTCACACCTATGGATGGATAGATCAAATAAACAGAAAATTAACAAAGAAACACAAACTTTAAATGATACAGTAGACCAGTTAGACCTAATTGTTATCTATAGGACATTTCACCCCAAAACAATGAATTTCACCTTTTTCTCAAGTGCTCATGGAATCTTCTCCAGGATAGATCACATCCTGGGCCATAAATCTAGCCTTGGTAAATTCAAAAAAATTGAAATCATTCCAAGCATTGTTTCTGATCATAATGCAGTAAGATTAGATCTCAATTACAGGAGAAAAACTATTAAAAATTCCAACATATGCAGGCTGAACAACACGCTTCTGAATAACCAACAAATCACAGAAGAAATAAAAAAGAAATCAAAATATGCATAGAAATGAATAAAAATGAAAACACAACAACCCAAAACCTGTTCAGTTCAGTTCAGTTCAGTTCAATTGCTCAGTCATGTCCGACTCCTTGTGACCCCATGAATCACAGCATGCCAGGCCTCCCTGTCCATCACCAACTCCCAGAGTTCACTTAGACTCACATCCATCAAGTCAGTGATGCCATCCAGCCATCTCATCCTCAGTCGTCCCCTTCTTCTCCTGCCCTCAGTCCCTCCCAGTATCAGAGTCTTTTCCAATGAGTCAACTCTTCATGGGACACTGTAAAAGCAGTGCTAAGGGGAAAGTTCATAGCAATACAGGCATACCTCAAGAAACAAAAAAAAGTTAAATAAATAACCTGACTCTACACCTAAAGCAACTATAAAAGGAAGAAATGGAGAACCCCAGGGTTAGTAGAAGGAAAGAAATCCTAAAAATTAGAGCAGAAATGAATGCAAAAGAAACAAAAGTGACCATAGCAAAAATCAACAAAGCCAAAAGCTGGTTCTTTGAAAGGATAAATAAAATTGACAAACCATTAGCCAGACTCATCAAGAAACAAAGGGAGAAAAATCAAATTAATAAAATTAGAAATGATAATGGAGAGATCACAACAGACAACACAGAAATACAAAGGATTATAAGAGACTACTATCAGCAATTATATGCCAATAAAATGGACAACGTGGAAGAAATGGACAAACTCTTAGAAAAGTACAACTTTCCAAAACTGAATCAGGAAGAAATAGAAAATCTTAACAGACCCATCACAAGCATGGAAATTGAAAATGTAATCAGAAATCTTCCAGCAAACAAAAGCCCAGGTCCAGACGGCTTCACAGCTGATTTCTACCAAAAATTTAGAGAAGAGCTAATACCTATCCTACTCAAACTCTTCCAGAAAATTGCAGAGGAAGGTAAACTTCTAAACTCATTCTATGAGGCCACCATCACCCTAATACCAAAACCTGACAAAGATGCCACAAAAAAAAAAAAAAAAAGGAAGAAAACTACAGGCCGATATCACTGATGAACATAGATGCAAAAATCCTTAACAAAATTCTAGCAATCAGAATCCAACAACACATTAAAAGATCATACACCATGACCAAGTGGGCTTTATCCCAGGGATGCAAGGATTCTTCAGTATCCGCAAATCAATCAATGTAATTCACCACATTAACAAATTGAAAAATAAAAGCCATATGATTATCTCAATAGATGCAGGAAAGCCTTTAACAAAATTCAACATCCATTTATGATAAAAACTCTCCAGAAAGCAGGAATAGAAGGAACATACCTCAACATAATAAAAGCTATATATGACAAACCCACAGCAAACATTATCCTCAATGGTGAAAAATTGAAAGCATTTCCCCTAAAGTCAGGAACAAGACAAGGGTGCCCACTTTCACCACTACTATTCAACATAGTTCTGGAAGTTTTGGCCACAGCAATCAGAGCAGAAAAAGAAATAAAAGGAATCCAAATTTGAAAAGAAGAAGTAAAACTCTGTTTGCAGATGACATGATCCTCTACATAGAAAACTCTAAAGACTCCACCAAAAAATTACTAGAGCTAATCAATGAATATAGTAAAGTTGCAGGATATAAAATCAACACACAGAAATCCCTTGCATTCCTATACATTAATAATGAGAAAGTAGAAAAAGAAATTAAGGGAACAATTCCATTCACCATTGCAACGAAAAGAATAAAATACTTAGGAATATATCTACCTAAAGAAACTAAAGACCTACATATAGAAAACTATAAAACACTGGTGAAAGAAATCAAAGAGGACACTAATAGATGGAGAAATACACCATGTTCATGGATCAGAAGAATCAATATAGTGAAAATGAGTATATTACCCAAAGCAATCTACAGATTCAATGCAATCCCTATCAAGTTACCAGTGGTATTTTTCACAGAGCTAGAACAAATAATTTCACAATTTGTATAGAAATACAAAAAACCTCGAATAGCCAAAGCAATCTTGAGAAAGAAGAATGAAACTGGAGGAATCAATCTGCCTAACTTCAGGCTCTACTACAAAGCCACAGTCATCAAGACAGTATGGTACTGGCACAAAGACAGAAATATAGATCAATGGAACAAAATAGAAAACCCAGAGATAAATCCACACACCTATGGACACCTTATCTTCAACAAAGGAGGCAAGAATATACAATGGATTAAAGACAATCTCTTTAACAAGTGGTGCTGGGAAAACCGGTCAACCACTTGTAAAAGAATGAAACTAGAACACTTTCTAACACCATACACAAAAAATAAACTCAAAATGGATTAAAGATCTAAATGTAAGACCAGAAACTATAAAACTGCTAGAAGAGAACATAGGCAAAACACTCTGACATAAATAACAGCAGGATCCTCTATGACCCACCTCCCAGAATACTGGAAATAAAAGCAAAAATAAACAAATGGGACCTAATTAAAATTAAAAGCTTCTGCACAACAAAGGAAACTATAAGCAAGGTGAAAAGACAGCCTTTGGAATGGGAGAAAATAATAGCAAATGAAGCAACTGACAAACAACAAATCTCAAAAATATACAAGCAACTCCTGCAGCTCAATTCCAAAAAAATAAACGATCCAATCAAAAAATGGGCCAAAGAACTAAAGAGACATTTCTCCAAAGAAGACATACAGATGGCTAACAAACACATGAAAAGATGCTCAACATCACTCATTATCAGAGAAATGCAAATCAAGACCACAATGAGGTACCATTTCACACCAGTCAGAATGGCTGCGATCCAAAAATCTACAAGCAATAAATGCTGGAGAGGGTGTGGAGAAAAGGGAACCCTCTTACACTGTTGGTGGGAATGGAAACTAGTACAGCCACTATGGAGAACAGTGTGGAGATTCCTTTAAAAACTGGAAATAGAACTGTCTTATGACTCAGCAATCCCACTGCTGGGCATACACACTGAGGAAACCAGGACTGAAAGAGACACGTGTACCATAATGTTCATCACAGCACTGTTTATAACAGCCAGGACATGGAAGCAACCTAGATGTCCATTGCAGATGAATGGATAAGAAAGCTGTGGTACATATACACAATGGAGTATTACTCAGCCATTAAAAAGAATACATTTGAATCAGTTCTAATGAGGTGGATGAAACTGGAGCTAATTATACAGAGTGAAGTAAGCCAGAAAGAAAAACACCAATACAGTATACTAACACATATATATGGAATTTAGAAAGATGGTAATGATAACCCTGAATGAGAGACAGCAAAGAGATACAGATGTATAGAACAGTCTTTTGGACTCTGTGGGAGAGGGAGAGGGTGGGATGATTTGGGAGAATGGCGTTGAAACATGTATAATATCATATGAGATGAATCACCAGTCTAGGCTCGATGCAGGATACAAGATGCTTGGGGCTGGGGCACTGGGATGACCCAGAGAGATGGTATTGGGAGGGGGGTTCAGGATGGGGAACACGTGTACACCCGTGGCAGATTCATGTTGATGTATGGCAAAACCAATACAGTATTGTAAAGTAAAATAAAGTAAAATTTAAAAAAATAAGCTTCAAATTTTAGAATTTATAAATTGTGATTGAGAGACCTAGGTAATTGAAACTGAACTGCAGCTACTAATTAATATAAATGGGGCTATCAACAAGAGAATTCATGAGAGTTTTTAGTAGAATTATAGGAGCTATAATAAAATAATGACCTAGAGGCAATTTTGTCCCCATCATCTCAGTAACTGCTTAGGGTTCTTTGCGTTGATTAGCAAATGTTTATTATGAATTTCCATCTAGCCCTAATTGGCTCAAATAACACATTTGGCTTCTCAGTAGGAACTGGATTGCCATAAGCAGAGAAAAGAAGGAAAAAGTCACAGAGTTATAGCTGAAGTAGCCTGACTTTGAATGAAGGAGTTTCTAACACTCGTGTAGGTTCTCCATATCCATGGAACAACTACATTTATGGAAAGCAAAATCTGTTCTCAATACCATGTTAAATACTTCTATAGATCCTCTCTTTTCATCTTTACAGCAAACCTACAAGGAGGCTATTAACATTAGCAATTTATAAATGAGGAAAGTGATGTTTAGAGAGTCTTAATTTGCCCAAGTGCAACAGCTGGTCTGTGTGGGGCAGCAATAGTCAGACTGGGCCATCTGATCCATGGAGCCCTTGATTTGAATCACTGGGCCCTCTTGCTGCCAAATTGACTCTGAAAGCCTGGGTTTCTGAGAAGTTCTTGGGACATTGCAGTTCTTTTAACTGATGTCCTTCTCTCCTTCCTTTAGTCATTAAGGAAGTTGGGACCAATTTTCAGTGCTTCCTGGAGAAAGATTTAGCACAATGATGACTCAGCTTTGATTACTCAGATGCACACCCATGACTCAGCCTCCACTTGACTGTCATGTGAACATGGCCAGTGATTTCAGCTCTCAAAGCCCTGTTTCCTCATCTAGAAAACATTAACAAAAGAACCTGCTTACTAAATTAGATGAATCAATGTATGTTGTCTTATCAGTGAACTGGTGGTGGTCAAGCATTTGATGAAAAGATGCCAGTGTTGCACAGTAAGAATAAGCATTATTTTATAAAAAGCTTGTCTGGAGTTGAATGTTTATGCACATCCACACTAGGTCTCCATGTAAAATGTGTCTGTTACAGTAAGTCGGGACTGAAGTTTGAAAGCACTAACCCCTCCTTCCTCTAATCTTTTCCTCTGAGATCTCTGTAGTCCCTTTCCACCCTTTTTGTTCTTCCAGTAATGAGAGGTGGAATGTCTATTTCCTTGGGATTTTAGCTTCCTGGCAGAGATATTAGGAATATACTCATTATAAGAAAATAAACTCTTCTCTAAAGGCCCTCCCTGACTTGGGAAAAAGAAACCTAGAACTTCTTCACTTTAAGCTGTTTTAAGTTCTTTGAATACTGACACATACTACACTTGATCTTAGCCAAAAGGCTGAGAAGAGAGTCCCTTGTGTGGTGAAGAGATCAAACCAGTCAATCCTGAATATTCATTGGAAGGACTGATGTTAAAGCTGAAGCTCCAATAATTTGGCCACCTGATACAAAGAGCTGATCCATTCAAAAAGACCCTGATGCTGGGAAAGATTGAAGACAGCAGATGGGGACAACAGAGGATGAGATGGTTGGAGGGCATCACTGACTCAATGGACATGAGTCTGAGCAAGCTCCGAGAGGTGGTGAAAGACAGGGAAGCCGGGCGTGCTGCAGTCCATGGGGCTGCAGAGTCGGACATTACCGAGCAACTGAACAACAACAAACAGGGACACATGGTTGCTAAACAGCATGATGATCATTTCATAATGTATTTAAATGTCAAACCACTATATTGTACACTTGAAACTAACATAATATTTTTGTTAGTTTACATAATATACACCAACTATATTTCAATAGATAAGTAAATAAAGTTCACTCAAATTTTTTTTTAATGAAGCACAGAAAATAAAGTATTATAAGTGGCAGAAATTTAGTCTGACTCTCAAATGCAAGCCCCTGGCAATTCTGAACATAGAAGAAAGCCCAGAACACTCCTTTGAGCAGGTGGTTTGCTATAACTAAGTTTTCAAAAAATTTCCTACATGAAAGTGCCTGGTGATTGGGCTCAATCACCTTATTCTTTCTTAGGTTTCCTGTGTTTATTCCATTCTCCCAACACCTTCTGGTTATTCCTTTACCTCCTTAAATCCTTCTATTCTTCCTTCCAGCCTGAAAGCTTACTAGAAAACAACATGCTGATTTATTACTCTTCAGCATGTATTTTTAATGACAATTACACAAAACCAACATCCTTGAAGTGGTTTGAATTAGCACAACTCTTCAGTAATTGAATGGTCATCAAACAGTAGCTGGGGTAAACAACTGTTTTCACTTGCAATCTGCCATTAATTCATATTGGTGCATTTCACTTGCACTAAATTTTCCAAGTTCAAGCCGTACGTCTACATAGTGACTCATGCGGCTCTTTGCTTTGCTAACTGTGCATGCAGACAGTACAATAGACATACATTCAAAAGACATCCTCATGCAGTAAGCAGCTCTATTCACAACCTGAAACACTGGCACAGTCATCCTGAGCCAGTAGCACCATTAAGTACACAAAACAAGATGAATGATACAGTACATGAGGTCAAGCAGAATCCCTTTCAATACAGAATGAAAGAGATACCCTATTTACCATAAATGCAAGAGACATTGTCAGCCTGTGATATAGGGTTTCTTCTCTTCACTGCAGACTATCAGGAAACGTTTCAATCATGTTAGCTGGATTTTTCTCTTTTACCATAATAATTATTATTGACAGATTCATTTGGGGGTAAGAAATGGTGTCTGAGAAGAACACAGGATTGCTGCAGAGCCCAGGGTATGGGAGCAGATGTGCATTATAAAGCAATATTTAGCATGATGAGAAAAGCATTCTTCCCTATCCTATTAATTGTTGGCTCTATCTGATAATCAAGACTTACTGACCCCTCACACCCTCCAGCTAGCACATATTTGTATCTAGTAATGCATCACGGCCCAAACACAAACTCAACTCTGGGTAACGTGTTAGTAACATTAATCCAAACTCTACCATCCCCTCTGCATTGCCTATAACACAACTTGTGAATAATAAATTCCTTCTAACAGATGAATGGTTGAGTAAATAATACAATGCAAATGATAAATTACTGCACAGAATTTTAACTGTTAACTACAAAGATGATTTTGAAATATGGAAAATGCTTTAGACATGAGGCTAAATAATAAATACACAATTCAAAACTGTCAGAAGATTACAGGAATGTAAAAATGCAGTTGGAAGTAAAGAAAGAAAAGACAAGCTGTTGTATTGAAAGACGGAGGATGACAAATGATTTCTCTTTTTTTTCTTTTGAAGATACCCATTAACATTCCTGTGAAATTCGTATAACAAAAGTTATTTTAAAATCAAAGCCCTTCTCTTATGAAAAAGTTAGTTACTCCTTACCATGAAATCCATAAAATTAAACCTGCGTGTGATAAAGGCTGATTTTTATTTTCTTTTTGCAGGTTCAAAAACAGTGTTGGAATCTGCCAAGGAATCAGCTCACATTATTCAATGTCAGACACATTTACACTCACATGTATTAGTAATTCCTTTGGTTGACTTTTCCTTGCTGTTGTCATGGCAACAGTTTCCACTGCCATTAGTACCTCTAGGGCCCAGCCTCCTTCATATATTTTTAGGCTTTTCCTCTTCTAACAAAGCAATTAGTACTTGTGGCATATCTGTATCAGAAGCCCCAGTGGCCCACTCTGTCCCCTGGCACTGCTGAGCACTTGGTTGCCATCATTTCTGCTTTTGTAGGTGCTTCTGTTTCTCTCTGTGGTGCTTCTCTTTACCAACTCTTACAAGCCTCTTCTCTATTTCTAATTATAGCCTATTGAGATTATTTAAAGTTTCACTTTCAGACACAGTCCATGTTTCTGGGGCCAAATGATCATTTCTCTATCATCAAAAAAATAGCACATTTTCATTAATGATCACTTTGGACCACTGCCATAGAAGAGAATCAAAATTCCATAGGAACAACTGGACTGCAAAGTGATTCTAGATGTATGATCAGAGGACTGTATGGT
Source organism: Nanger dama (assembly GCA_917880005.1). NCBI lineage: Eukaryota > Metazoa > Chordata > Mammalia > Artiodactyla > Bovidae > Nanger > Nanger dama. Next base: position 16,772,318 of record CAKJTW010000025.1, on the reverse strand, counting down.
CTGAACTTGCACACCTTCAGCCACAGGGAGTTCACAGCAGTACAAGATATGTCCTCGAATTTCCTGACAACTGGAGTCATCTAAGTGTCTTTTCTAATCAGAGCAACGATATTGACCTCTTCCTCTAGAGTCAAATTAATTTTTTCATGGTAAGAACCAATGTGGCGAGGTTGCTGTGAAATGGACTTTTACTGCTGAGCAGAAAGTAAATGCATGCACTAAGCAATAACCACTACCAAAGCCTTGTCAATGTTTGTTGCCTCTGGCTCTACCATTCGTAATCTTTTTAAGGAAATAATCTAAAATGTAGGGAAAAAAATAAAGTATATTGTTTATTCGCAAAGTAGTTTATAACAGCAAAAACACAGAAAGCCATCTAAAAGTCTAACAGTAGGAAAAAAATGAGTGGTATCCACCAGGAGAAATATTATGCAAATAATGCATCCATAATGGTAAAGCAGGTATATATGATGTAATGATAATTTAAAATGTTGATTTTAAAAGACAAAAAGATGAGAATATGTGGTTATAATTTTGTTAAAAAGATAAACTAAACCACAGCCCTATAAGAACAGGAATTGAGTTTATCTTATCTATCTTATGTCTATATAATCTACTGTAACATCTATATATATTTGTTGTGTATAAGTGAGTGAATAGATGGACAAATGAATATGTGTACGAAAAAGAATGGAAAGTAATGCACCAAGTTTTTAAGAATGGCTGTTTGGGGGAGATAACTCAATGTGTTTTCTAAGTTACGTTTTACTTAATTGTGTTTTCCATCATAATAACTTTTAAAGATTTTTTTGGAGAATTTGAATTAGTCTTAGACTTATGCCTTTGCTGTGCAGACAATACAGAACAAATCTACACCCTTTACATATAGAACCCTGAAAACAATAAGGGTCTGTTTCACTGATTTCAAACAGACATCATATGACATGCATTCCCAACCCCATGTAGGGTTTTATTCATGTGCTTCCTTCTACAGGATCACGTTAGGTGGAAGAGCTATGTAGATTTCATAATTCTGTAAAGTATGAGAGTTCTGTACCTTAAATTACTTTTATTATTTCATAAGTTATCTTCCCAATGCAAGAGTCAGATCACTTCCCCCTTCAAAAATCACCTTGCCTAATGAATAAAACTCAACCCCATAGACTGGCATTCAAGGCCTTCCAAAACATGGTTCTGAAGTATATCTCCAGCTTTATGTTCCATCACAATGTTACCCAAATTACATGCCCTAGCCTCACTAGATTATTTGCCACATGCTGTGTATACAATGCCACGTCTTGCCTTCCCATGAATACTCACACTGTGTCCTTAGCTTGAAAGACTCTTCTTCCCTTTCCTCTTATCAAAACCCTTCAACACCAACTCAAACACCACCTTCTCTGGGCCATGAAATTACAATCAATGACGAAAATCAGTCTGTTGAATACTAAAGATCAAAGTCCTTTTATATTTTCAAATACTTGGGCATTTCCATTTCTGCTATCAAATCGATCAAAAACCAAATCATCAATTATTCACTGCCCTTCTAATTAGAATCTACTGTAAGCAAGTGTCATTAACAAAAGACAGACATTTACCTGGTAGAGATTCACTTCACTCTATCCTGGTAGGCAAGTAAGTGTGTCTCTGTGTGTGTATTGAGGAATGAGGGAGAGTAACACGTATTGAAGGAAAGAAATTTCTGGAATTGTGGAACCATTTGATAACATTTTTTAAAGTTCCAGAACTGAAGCTTGGATCACTGGTGGTGAGGGAAGGAGAAAGAGAGTGAAAGTGAAGTCACTCAGTCGTGTCCGACTCTTCGCGACCCCGTGGACTGCAGCCCACCAGGCTCCTCTGTCCATGGGATTCTCCAGGCAAGAATATTGGAGTGGGGTGCCATTTCCTTCTCCAGGGGATCTTCCTGACCCAGGGATAGAACCCAGGTCTCCCACATTGGAGACAGATGCTTTAACCTCTGAGCCACCTGGGAAGCCCAGGTGAAAAAAAAGAGAGAGTAGTAATTTTCTAGCCTGGCAGACTGGCCAAAAATAGCATGTGAAGGAAAAAAATGAATTTTAAGGGACATTTGTTTCCACCTTCTAAGGCATACTCGGAAAATTTACCAAAAGATGACATTTTAAAATGTTTCTCTTTTGTAATAGTTGCTTAGTGCTAGCCTGCATCCTGCCAATGAGTGCACAGAGGATATAAAACCCACCAACCCAGAAAAACACCAACTGTCAAAAGAGACTGACACATGGCGACCTGAGTTAATTCAGGCACAGAAGTGCCTCCACTGAAGCACCGTGTTCTCTTCTCTCCCTCCTCCTGGGGGTGACACTTCAGCACAGCCAATAATTTTCTCTTGCCTTACAATCATCTCTCTGCAGTCTTTTAAAGTACTTATTACATTTCCATTTTTATGTATTCAAATTTCCAAGCTCATCAGTACAGAGCATCTATAATATTCCCCTCCAATTCACATGAAAACTCACTCAACCAGTTCTTTCCCAATAAAAACAGAGTACAATTTTCCACACTATGTATTTCAATACTTTCCTCAATAAGGTCTACACCTGCATTTCATCTCCCAATACCTTTTTCCACTAAGTCACTGGAGGATTGCAAGTTCAAATTATTTCAAGGGTCCAGATATTGATGCTGACTGGTATTACTCCATCTGGCCAGAATAGTGAACAAAAAGAAATGGAATTAAATCACCTCTGAGAGGAAATTCTGAGACAGAAGGAAAAAGCTTCAGGAGTGTGTGAATCAAATGTTACAAGAGTTTCTGTGAAGGTTATAAAACAGCAATCATTAAAGTCACTTAAAAGGAGTTGTCTATTTTTCAAGCCCAAACCCCCTGGAAGAAGTGATTGTGAACGAAAGACCTCTTAATGTCTTTTTCTTCACAAAAATCATATGATTAACAAATATTACAGTAGCAGGCAGGTAGTTAACTACCTGATATTCATTCTGTAGCCAGCCAACTCCATGTCACCAGGGACAGCCACGTAACTGCCCAATGAGATGCAGCAGGAGTGACTGGAAGGTGTTTCTGAGGAAATTTTTCAAATAGAAACCACACTCAGCTGATCTTTTCCCCTTTGACCTTTGCTCTTTACTCTTTCCCCTTCTTCTGACTGAAAGGCAAGCTGAAAGCTTAGAGATGCAGCCACCATCATGGAAATGTGAAGCCACACACTAAACACAGCAGAGGAGGACCTCAGAGGCACTTGCACCAGTACTCCCGCCGTGTATGGCTTCTTTCAGACTTATTGTTATAGGAGCAGAATAAACCCATTCTTTGGTTAAACCACTAAAATAGGATTTTCTGTTATTTACAGACAAACCAAAGTTAAGTGACACAGTTATACTACCTCTTTGTGGTAGAAACTGTCTACCTTTCACTTCTGTGACACATTCTCCCAGTTTTCCTCCTTTCTTATTGGACCTGCCTCTTCTTCTTTTCTGGATCTTTTCTGTTCAGGCCCCGAGAAACACTCCAGGGGTCAGTCTTGGCCCCTGTGGTAGTCAGATAATGCCTGTAAGGTAGTTTTCATCCCAGTCTCCAGATGATTAAGGATCTTGAGATGGGAGATTATCCTGGATTATGCAGATAGACCCAATAGAATCACAAGAATCCTTATAAAGGGAAGTAGGAGACAGAAAAAGTTGTGACAATGTACACACGGCCAACGTGTGCGCGTGCTCAGTCCCCCAGTCATGTCCGACTCTTTGTGACCCCATGGGCTCCTCTGTCCGCAGAATTTTCCTGGCAAGAATACTGGAGTGGGTTGTCATTTCCTCCTCCAGTGGGTCTTCCTGATGGCCAATGGCACATGAAAAGATGCTCATCATTGTTCATTATTAGAGAAATGCAAATCAAAACTACAATGAAGGATCACCTCACACCAATCAGAATGACCATGATTAAAAAGTCTACAAATCTGAGGAAACCAGAATTGAAAGAGACATGTGTACCCCAGTGTTCATCACAGCACTGTTTATAACAGCCAGGACATGGAAGCAACCTAGATGTCCATCAGCAGATGAATGGATAAGAAAGCTGTGGTACATATACACAATGGAATATTACTCAGCCATTAAAAAGAATACGTTTGAATCAGTTCTAATGAGGTGGGTGAAACTGGAGCCTATTACACAGAGTGAAGTAAGCCAGAAAGAAAAACCCTAATATAGTATACTAACACATATATATGGAATTTAGAAAGATGGTAACAATAACCCTGAATGAGAGACAGCAAAAGAGACACAGATGTATAGAACAGTCTTTTGGACTCTGTGGGAGAGGGCAAGGGTGGACGATTTGGAAGAATGGCATTGAAACATGTATGTTATCATATGTGAAACAAATCGCCAGTCCAGGTTCAATGCATGATACAGGATGCTCGGGGCTGGTGCACTGGGATGACCCAGAGGGATGGTATGAGGAGGGAGGTGGGAGGGGCTTCAGGATGGGGAACATGTGTACACCAGTGGCAGATTCATGTTGATGTATGGCAAAACCAATATAATATTGTAAATTAATTATCCTCCACTTAAAATAAATATATATATTTTTAAAAGTCTACAAATAATAAATGCCAAGAGAGGGCATTGAGAAAAGGTAACCCTCTTACACTGTTGGTAGGAATGTAATTTGGTGTGGCCATGCTGGAAAACAGTATGGAGGTTTCTCAAAAAACCTAAAAACAGAGTTGCCATATGATCCAGCAACCCCATTCCTGGTCACATATTCAGAAAAATCTGTAATTCAAAAGATACATGCATCCCTATGTTCATAGCAGCACCATGTACAATAGATAAGACATGGAAGCAATCTAAATGTCCATCAACAGATGAATAGGTAAAGATGTGCTACACATGTACAGTGGAATATTACTCAGCCACTGAGAAGAATGAAATCATACCATACCATCCATGCAGCCACATGGATGGACCTAGAGATTATCATACTAAGTGAAGTAAGTCAGAAAGGGAAAGAAAAATACCATATGATATCACTTATTCATGGAACCTAAAATAAGACACAAATGAACATAATTACAAGACAGAAACAGCCCCACAGACATAGAGAACAGATCTGTGGTTGTCAGGTAAAGGGGGTGGGATGGGGAAAGGAAGGATTGGGAGTCTGGGATTAACAGATGAAAACTAGCATATATAGGATGGATAAACAACAAGGTCCTACCATATAGCACAGGAAACTCTATTCAACATCCTGTAATAAACCATAATGTGAAAAAATACAAAAAAGAATATATTAATATATGTATAACTGAGTCACTTTGCTACAGAAATTAACATTGTAAATCAACTCTTCTTCAATAAAATCAATTAAATAAAAAAAAAGAAAAAGTGACAATGGAAAGAGAGGTTGGATGAACTTGGACTATGAGGAAGGGGCCACAAGCCAATGAAAGTAGGTTGCTTTGAAAAGCTAGAAAAGGTGAGAAAATGGATTCTATCATAGTCTCTAGAGAGAGTTCAACCAAAACCTTTATTTGGGCCTAGTGAGACCTAGTTTAGACTTCTGATCTCCAGACCATAAAATAATAAATTTGTATTGCTTTAAGTGACAAAGTTTGTAGTTGTAGTCACTGCAATAAGACACTAATCCAGGTCCCAGTCCTTTATCTATATGTCCTTCCAAAGGAAACTTAAGTCATCTTGTGGCTTTAAAAACCATCTATATTCCAAGACTACTAAATGTTTCTCAGCAAATCTGATCTCTCCCCAGGATTCTTTTTTTTTTTTTTGTTTTAAAACCTAAATTTATTTGTTAAGCTATCACAAAGACAAAACAATTATCTGAAATACTTTGAGAACTTCATCCCAATTCCGCTTGTTCTTTTACAGAAACTGACCTGAGAGGCTGGCAATGAAAGGATACAACCTAAGCGGTTATAACAGAACAGACTGATGAAACTCGGTGAAAGGAGCAAAGGCTAGGCAGGAGCACTTGTGTTAGTGGTAGTACGTGTGGCTGGGCTGTTTCTGAAGAGTCTCCCTAGAGTTAACTGACCTGGGTCCCCAGTTAGTACAAAGATCTTTATCCCTGTGGAAAGTGCAGAGACTAGGATTTCTCCGAGACCTCTGTTTTTCTTTTTAAGGAGTTAAGGGTATCCATAGGCCCTAAGGAGTATAGCTTAGATTCAGCCTCTCTTTCCCACGCAGTCTACCTACACCTTCAAATGCCAGTGCATTTCCACCACTTAATCCTGCTAGGTTTTGGGAAGGTGGGAATCATAGGCCTACTCCAAGGGTACACCTAGACACAACAGTTTGGGGTAAATCATAAACGACAAATACCCTTCTGGTTAAGTTAATTCACCTTTGTTAATAAAGGTCATAGTTTCTTGTGCTGGTGACAGCTTCTTGACAGCTACTAAATATTTCTCAGCAAATCTGATCTCTCCCCAGGATTCTAGGTTCATATATCCAAATTACTACCTGTGGGGAAAAAAACAAGCAGCAGCCCCTTTACAAAATTCAGACTTGTGCTGTGCTGTGCTGTCCTTAGTACCTAAATCATGTCCGACTCTGCAATCCCATGGACTGCAGCCTGCCAGACTCCTCTGTCCGTGGGGAATTTACAGGCAAGAGTAATAGAGTGGGTTGCCATGCCTTCCTCCAGGGGATCTTCCCAACCCAGGGATCGAACCCAGGTCTCCTGTATTTCAGGCAGATTCTTTATCAGGTGAGCTACCAGTCAAGACCAGTGTGACTTACTGAAGCCTATTTTTGCCTGAACCTGTTATTTGTTGAATCAGTCTCTATCTCCCTGTGTGTGATAAGGCAGCATCTGATGACAGTAAGAATGTGACAGAACAGGAAACCATCTACACCATCCTTCCATTCTTTCATCCAAATATCGTTACCAACCCAACCTAGACTGTGCCAGTTGCTATGCCAGTTCCACAAGAAGATAAGGCATGTTTCCTCTGGTGAGTCTAAGATACCTCCAACTCCACACTGCCGTTTTGGATCCCCTATATTCCCCTACTTCATCCCACACACCAGCATCTGCCCCTTCCTCACCGGAAAACCATGCTGCTCCTTTCTCATTCTTCTTCATCCCAGTCAACTGTACCATCATCGGTTGCTCATGCTGAAGATCTAAGAGCTTGCCTTGCATTCATTCTTCTCCTCATTCCACACATCCAGCATAGAAACACATCCTCTCAGAGACTGTTAGTCGCTCAGTGGTGTTCAACTCTGCGACACCATGGCCTATAGCCTGCTAGGCTCCTCTGTCCATGGGATTCTCCAGGCAAAAATACTGGAGTGGATAGCCATTCCCTTGTCCAGGAGATCTTCCTGACCCAGGGATCAAACCTGGGTCTCCTGCATTACAGGCAGATTTGTTTACAGTGTGAGCCTACCAAGTAAGCCCCAAACCCTCTCAATTCTATCTTTAAAACACACCTGAATACACTGATATCTCCCCATCCACTGTTTCTTCTGCAATCCAAGCCACTACCATCTCTCACACAGAATAATGCAACCACCTCCAATCATCTATTCCCCACACAGCAACCAGAAGTGCATTTTGCAATGTACACTAGTCCATGTTACTGCTCTGCTTAAAGCCCATCAGTGACATCTCATTGCACTGAGAATGAGTCAGCCTCCTTTGCAGGCTTTCAGAGTCTCTCTTGCCTCTTTCTAGCTCTCCATCCTTGTCCCATATGTGGCTTGCCATGCTGGCTTTCTTTTGAACATGCCTATCTCCATTTTGTATTACGATATTTCTTTCTACTGGCTTTACTCTCTAACTAAAATGCTTTTGCCCTAATTTTTTCTGAACCTTTAAGCTTCATCTCAAATATCACCTCCTCAACAAGTCTTTCTATATAAGACTGCTGCTGCTGCTGCTGCTGCTGCTGCTGAGTTGCTTCAGTCATGACCGACTCTGTGCGACCCCATAGACAGCAGCCCACGAGGCTCCCCCGTCCCTGGGATTCTCCAGGCAAGAACACTGGAGTGGGTTGCCATTTCCCTCTCCAATGCATGAAAGTGAGAAGTGAAAGTGAAGTCGCTCAGTCGTGTCCAACTCTCAGCAACCCCATGGACTGCAGCCTACCAGGCTCCTCCGCCCATGGGATTTTCCAGGCAAGAGTACTGGAGTGGGGTGCCATTGCCTTCCCCCGTCTATATAAGACTACCCTATATAAAATAACCATCTAACTATTCCCCCAAATCATCTTCCCATTTCAACTCTTATAGTGTATATTCCTATTGATATTTTTTTTTAGTGCATGCTTTTTCCCCTCAAGATAATAGAAAAGTTATGACACTATGGACCTTGTCCTTTTCACTGCTATGGGCTCTGGTCTTTCAAAATTGTCTGGCATCTGTGTGAAAGTTGCTCAGTCGTGTCTGACTCTTTGCAACCCCTTAGACTATACAGATCATGGAATTCTCCAGACCACAATACTGAGTGGTTAGCCGTTCCCTTCTCCAGGGGATCTTCCCAACCCAGGGATCAAATCCAGGTCTCCTGCATTGCAGGCAGATTCTTTACCAGTTGAGCCACAAGAGAAGCCCATCTGGCACATAGTAGGTATTAAATAAACATCTGTTGTATGAGTGAAGTGCTCCCCAATACCTGTCATTACAATTATGAGCTGCTCTCATCTAGTTATTATTGTAAAATTCCTTCACTATTGTTATGCTTAGCAAGTAGCACTACTTTTGATTTTTCTGTTTACTTTTTCTGTCTCCACTACTGGGTGTGAAGTCACTGAAAATAAGGCTTTGGAGATTGGGGCCATGACTGATGCATTCAAGGCAGTCAATCACCATCTTTGAATTAATAAATGAATGAATGAGTCAATCAATCAATCCACAACTCCACGAATGATTAATGAATATGTGAGAGAGGAGACAGTCTGCTCTGCCACATGCATCCTCATGTCACCTCACCACACAAAAGGGGCCCATAAAGATAGAAACGAAGGTCACTGGTAGCAAATTCAGATAAAAATAGCCTTAGTTACCTAGCCTGCAGTCTGCAAGGGGCTGCTTATATGACTCTAGTTTTCACCCAGGTCAGTCCAATAGTCAGGTAGTATCCACCTGAACTATGTATCAACATAGAAAAACACCCTAATGAGACTCTATTTCAAAACACTAAACAGTTTGAAGAGGGAATTGCCTGGTAGTCCAGGGGTTCACAGTCTATCTTGCCACGTAGGAGATGCAGGTTCGATCTCTGGTCAGGGAACTGAGATCCCACATGCCACAGGGCAACTAAACCCACACGCTGCAACTGGAGAAACCCACACGCTGCAGCAAATGGCCTGAACATCACAACTAAGCTCCAACACAGCCAATTAAATAAATAAATATTTTTAAAAAACATTAGGAAGAGTACAAAAGGACTTGTGGGGAATTCCCAAACCCTCATTTTGTAATGAGAACAAGATACAGTTCACTAACTATCCCATTATACTAAAAGCCATAAAAATAGCAAGTGGATTCTGGTATGTCTCATATCACTATAGAACTAATATTAATATGATTGCATTAGCATTTATGCAGCTACATTTGTGGAGAATTCTCTAGACTCCAGAAACTTTGCTAAGAGCTTTACATGAGGTGTGCTATCATTATGTTTCACAGATAATGCCACTGAATTTGAGAAACACAAGGCCAGACAGTGGTTACATGGCAGATCCAGGCTATAAACCTGGTGTTCTGACTCCCAGGCCCACAAACTGCACCACCACACCAGTCTGAATTAGCCAGCAGGAACAGAAACTGGCCAGTCTTCCTCAGATGGCTCCCTCTGGATCCCCTCCTGAATGGCTCAGTATATGTGGCTCCCAACCCACCTGGCTATCCTCCCTTGGGGTGTCTGCTTATCTTATGTTTATTTCAGGGCTCTTATTATTAGAACTTGAGTATCTGGTAAGTATGTAGGCAAAGGACTGATTTCACCATATCCTAAATCCCTACACATCTGGCGTGACTGTCACCCAGGCTCTGGGTGCTGCTGTGCTTGGTGCTGGAGCCCCTGGCCACCCACCCTGAGCACCCTGCTGCTGGCTCTCTTGGCCCAGGTGTTCCCTGCTCTGTAGCTGAGTTCAGCCAACCAGATCAGCATATTTCAAAGGCCCTTTGACATGAAGTGTGTATCTTTGCTTGAAGTGGAAAGTTAAAATGATGCCTTCATTAGACAGAAACACAGAGGCGATGACACTTTGACGAAACACCATTTAAGACCCCACATAAAATGTTCAGGGACTTCACACCCAATTTTGTACAGATTGCTCTAAAATACTATAGTCGGGAACAGGTCTTTTTAATCACATTGAGTAGATTCTAAATGAAAACACTTTCATAAATTAAATCACCAGGTACTTTCATGGCTTCAGAATTTCCACCCTGCAGCTCACAAGAGTACCAGTTGTGCAGTTTCTCCAGATTATTCCCCTGGCACTTGGTCACACAGTGATACATGTGTCTTTTCTATAATGCTTTTTCCCTTGACATTTGGCCATTTACCCCAAAGGAGGTGAGGATAACCAGGTAAAAGATTGAAAGATAGTTCTGCTACCTTTTTTTCTCCACCCTTTCCCCCAAAAAATTAAACATCAAATGGTCTGTACATCATATATCTTAGCTTTGGGTTTCCAGTATAGGGACATTCAGAACAGCCTGGGTGAATTCTGGCCATACTGGAAAGGCATCAAGACAATTATCAGTCATGCCTTCAAGCAGATATCAGCCTGTTGTTTAAAAGGCATATAGCATGCTGAAAAGCTTGAAAAATGCATCTATGTTTTAACCACTAAAATCTCCCACCATACTAAATGCAATAAGTAAACTTCTAAATGGGGACCATGTAGCTTTAAGAAAATGAAGGCCTTAAACATAGTAGAAACCTAACCAATCACAATTCTTAAAAATAATTTATGTCTATGTTGCTTAGTGCACAAAACATCACTTATACCCAAAACAAAATATTAGGCTCTGTGGTGTGGCTGCTTCTCACAGCTGTCAGAATCCAGTTCCCTTATCAGTCCAGCAGGAGCGTAATTAAAGACAATAGCTGGGGCAGCTGTATTGAAAAAACAAGTCATTTGTCTTCCCCCTTCCCCCACCTCTTCTGCACACAGTTAATCTGAACACAGCATCAGCTCCATCGTCTAAGCTTCTCAAAAGGCAGAATAATAGGAAACATATCTGTTTCCCACTGTGGATTGTGAGGGCTGAAGAAACACTTGCTCTTATCTTGCTATTGCATTCTATAAAATGCAAGTAATTTAGGTCTGGAAATTCAAAAACTCCTGAGATAGGAGAATGTTCTTATTGAAGAGTAAGAACATTTATCTTCAGGGATAGAGAGAATCTGGGAAAATGGCTTATACTCAGTGGTGTTCTGGAAAATGTTTAACAACAGGCTCTCCAGGGAAAAGCCCTGATTTGTAGTATTTTCCAGTTTCTATGGTGTAAATATTCCCACCATGACTGATTTCTAGTTGCCAATGTGAAATCACCAACCAGAGTTGGAGAGAGATCTACAGCCGGAAGCCATTGCATAGTGTTTCCATCACAGGCACAATGGATGCAAACGATCTCAAGAACACAGATTACAGTAAAATAACTAGCAAATGATGAATTTTGAGTATTTGTTACCTTTGTTTTTAATGTAATTGGTTGACACTTTATATAATTTAATTTTGAATAATAGTTATGTTTATTACCTTGCACAAGCTATGTTATTACCTTGTTAGTTAGTTGCTCAGTCATGTCTGACTCTTTGTGACCCCCAAGGACTGTAGCTTGCCAGGCTCCTCTGTCCATGGGATTTCCCAGGCAAGAATAATGGAGTTAGCTACCATTTCCTTTTCCAGGGGAACTTCCTGACCCAGGGATTGAACCTGGGTCTCCCACACTGCAGGCATTCTTTCCCATCTGAACCATCAGGGAAGCATCATTATATAATTTAATTTTTAATAACAGCTAGGTTTATTACCTTGCAGAATTCCTGAGAACAATCACCTCTCACAAGCCAGTGCAAACTGACACCAGCTCACCACTGTCTACGCAACACTCTGGCAGCCACATTACTGGAAGTAATAAATAGCTCTCCGGTTAATTATAACAAGTGAAAGAGAATGCACAATCACAATATTCATCTTTTCAACAATGGAATTTAGTCATTTCTCTAATAATTTTCCCAAGACTGACTTTTCCAGAATGATCTCCCTAAAGCCAGAAGAAAGAATCATCTAGGAACATGTTTTTGTGTTATTACTGAAACAACAAAAGCCCAGGTACTTTATATAATCACAATTACTGAGAATGTATTTTGTAACCCTTTCTTCTTCACATGTATATGATAAAAGGCTAATGGGAAATTTTTGCTGGGGAAGCATAACAATTTCATATCCCAAGTGAAGTGCAAAGCTTTGCTGCAAGAGGTGATAACAATACGGTTACATAGACTTCCATCTCTGGGAAGATGGAGTTGACGTACTTTTTCTTGTCCTCCTCACTAACTGCAACCAAACATCCTGGACATTATATATAAAACAAATGAAAGAAGATACTGAAAGGTGGGAAAGAGATGCTAGACCAGTTAGGGAATAATGCCACAGTGTTTCCTGGCTTTTCTTGTTACTTCAAAAATCCAAGAGTAGCTGACTGAAGAAGCCAGCAAGCCAGAAACACCGATGGACACAGACTAAAAGCTCCACAGAGCTCTTGTTCTCCAGCCAAAGAATATTTTAAGGATGGAACTTTACTGTATCTTGACTGTGTTCATGTCAGAGTCCTGCTTGTGATATATTATACTACAGTTTGACAGGTACTACCATTTGGGGGAAACTGAGTAACAGGAACATGGGATCTCTCTAGATTCTTTCTTACAACTGCATGTGAAATTACAACTATGTCAAAATTAAAAGTTTAATTTAAAAAAGTTACATATCTCCTTCCCACCTCAGCTATATCAGGATATAAAAGGATGAGAAGTCAGACTTTTGGATATTTTTGGAGAAAGCTATTAGTGTACCAAGATATCTGACTCTGTTTCCAAGATGGTAAATTAAGGGGTGTTTCCCCCATCCCTGCAAGTCAAAATAGAGGGGCTTTAAGGAGACCACTTTGAGAGTTTGGTATGGGGCCTCTGAAAATGGAGATCTGTAGACTGGTTCTCACCTGAAAAATCTGGACAGCAGGAACCAGTTAGCTAGAGTCGACAGAAAAGCAAATGGGAGGCAGGTGCTTGGGAAGTCTAAGTTCCCAGAGTCTGTGGAACCAAGGATATCTGACTGCCTGCTGTGGACCTGGATGGGGACCATGCACAGGAGCTAGTGTAGGTCTTCTTAGATACCATCCAAGAGAGTCACCTGGAGGGGCAGAAAGACCTTGACAGGAAGAAGTCAGCACACTTCTGAATTCCTGAGGGATGAGAGAGCTTTCCTAAATCCCCCCTTCAGAACACAAAAGCATAGGTCAGCGGAGCAGTGCCTTTTCTTTTCTGAGGGATCAAAACCAAATCACCACATAGGAGAGGATGAGCAGAAGCCCTAGGCTGGAAGAAACACACAGTAATCAACGCTGTGTCACATTTACACACAGTCTTCTCGTATTGCCACAAGAGGGCAAATATTCATTATTATAAGTTCTCAGACTGAGCACTCCTGAGGACTTCTGCAAAGGGGCATTACTGCTGCTGCTAAGTCGCTTCAGTCGTGTCCAACCCTGTGCGACCCCACAGATGGCAGTCCACCAGGCTCCCCCTCTTTGGGATTCTCCAGGCAAGAATACTGGAGTGGGTTGCCACTTCCTTCTCCAATGTATGAAAGTGAAAGTGAAGTTGCTCAGTCTTGCCCGACTTCACAACCCCATGGACTGCAGCCCACCAGGCTCCTCCATCCATGGGATTCTCCAGGCAAGAGTACTGGAGTGGGTTGCCATTACCTTCTCCAAAAGGGGCATTATAGATGACTTAATTTTTAATCATCACATAAACAGGCCAGGGTCTTCATCACTGAAATTCACTTTGAAATTTTTTTATTTAGCTTTTTATTGAAGGATAATTGCTTTACAAAATTTTGTTATTTTCTCTCAAATCTCAACATGAATCAGCCATATGTATACATATATCCCCTCCCTTTTGAACCCCCCTCCCATCTCCCTCCTATCTCATCCCTCTAGATTGATACAGAGCCCCTGTTTGAGTTTCCTGAGCCATACAGAAAATTCCCATTGGCTATTTATTTGACATATGGTAATGTAAGTTTCTATGTTACCCTTTCCATACATCTCACCCTCTCCTCCCCTCTCCCCATGTCCATAAGTCTAGTCTCTATGTCTGTTTCTCCACTGATGCCCTATAAATAAATTCTTCAGTACCATTTTTCTAGGTTTCACATATATGCATTAGAATACAGTATTTATCTTTCTGACTCACTTCACTCTGTATAATAGGCTCTAGGTTCATCCACCTCATCACAATTGGCTCAAATGTGCTCCTTTTTATGGTTGAGTAATATTCTATTACGTATATATACCACAACTTCTTCACCCATTAATCTGTCTGTGAACATCTAGATTGCTTCCACGTTCTAGCTATTGTAAATAGTGCTGCTGTGAACAATGGGGTACTTGTGTACTCTTCAGTTTTGGTTTCCTCAGGGTATATGCCTAGAAGCAGGATTACTAGGTCATATGGTGGTTTTATTCCTAGTATTTTAAGGAATCTCCATACCATCTTCCATAGTGGCTGTATCAATTTACATTCCCACCAACAGTGCAAGAGTGTTCCCTTTTTTCCACACCCTGTCCAGCATTTACTGTTTGTAGACTTTTTGAGGAAGGCCATTCTAACAGGTGTGAGGTGATATCTCATTGTAGTTTTGATTTGCATTTCTCTAGTAATGGGCTGGAAGAAGCACAAGCTGGAATCAAGATTGCCGGGAGAAATATCAATAACCTCAGATATACAGATGACATCACTCTTATGGCAGAAAGTGAAGAGGAACTAAAAAGTCTTTTGATGAAAGTGAAAGAGAAGAGTGAAAAAGTTGGCTTAAAGCTCAACAGTAAGAAAACTAAGATCATCACATCTGGTCCCATCACTTCATGGGAAATAGATGGAGAAACAGTGGAAATAGTGTCAGACTTTATTTTTTTGGCTCCAAAATCACTGCAGATGGTGACTGAAGCCATGAAATTAAAGACGCTTACTCCTTGGAAGGAAAGTTATGACCAACCTAGATAGCATATTCAAGAGCAGAGACATTACTTTGCCAACAAAGGTCCATGTAGTCAAAGCTATGGTTTTTCCAGTGATCACGTATGGATGTGAGAGTTGGACTGTGAAGAAAGCTGAGCGCCGAAGAATTGATGCTTTTGAACTGTGGTGTTGGAGAAGACTCTTGAGAGTCCCTTGGGCTGCAAGGAGATCCAACCAGTCCATGCTAAAGGAGATCAGTCCTGGGTGTTCATTGAAAGGACTGATGCTAAAGCTGAAACTCCAATACTTTGGCTACTTCATGCAAAGAGTTGACTCATTGGAAAAGACCCTCATGCTGGGACGGATTGGAGGCAGGAGGAGAAGGGGACGACCGAGGATGAGATGGCTGGATGGCATCACTGACTCGATGCACATGAGTCTGGGTTAACTCCGGGGAGTTGGTGATGGACAGGGAGGCCTGGCGTGCTGCGATTCATGGGGTCGCAAAGAGTCGGACACGACTGAGTAACTGAACTGAGGTAAGGAGCGATGTTGAGCATCTTTTCATGCGCTTGTTATTCATCTGTAAGTGTTCTTTGGAGAAATCTCTGTTTAAGAATTTTTTCCAGGAGCAAAGAAAATCAGTTTGCAATTTGGTAGGTAACCACTTGTAAAAGAATGAAATTAGATCTCTTTCTAACACCATACACAAAAATAAACTCAAAATGGATTAAAGATCTAAATGTAAGACCAGAAACTATAAAACTCCTAGAGGAAAACATAGGAAAAACACTCTCCGACATAAATCACAGCAGGATCCTCTATGATCCACCTCTCATCTCAATATACTGGAAATAAAAGCAAAAATAAACAAATGGGATCTAATTAAAATTAAAAGCTTCTGCACAACAAAGGAAACTATAAGCAAGGTGAAAAGACAGCCTTCTGAATGGGAGAAAACAATAGCAAATGAAACAACTGACAAACAACTAATCTCAAAGATATACAAGCAACTTATGCAGCTCAACTCCAGAAAAATAAACAAACCAATCAAAAAAATGGGCCAAAGAACTAAATAGGCATTTCTCCAAAGAAGACATATGGATGGCTAACAAACACATGAAAAGATGCTCAACATCACTTATTATCAGAGAAATGCAAATCAAGACCACAATGAGGTATCATTTCACACCAGTCAGAATGGCTGCGATCCAAAAGTCTACAAGCAATAAATGCTGGAGAGGATGTGGAGAAAAGGGAACCCTCTTACATTGCAGGTGGGAATGCAAACTAGTACAGCCACTATGGAAAAAAGTGTGGAGATTCCTTAAAAAATTGCAAATAGAACTTCCTTATGATCCAGCAATCCCACTGCTGGGCATACACACCGAGGAAACCAGAATTGAAAGAGACACATGTACCCCAATGTTCACTGCAGCACTGTTTATAATAGCCAGGACATGGAAACAACCTAGATGTCCATCAGCAGATGAATGGATAAGAAAGCTGTGGTACATATACACAATGGAGTACTACTCAGCCCTTAGAAAGAATAAATTCGACTCAGTTCAAATGAGATGGATGAAATTGGAGCCGATTATAGAGTGAAGTAAGCCAGAAAGAAAAACACCAATACAGTATACTGACACATATATATGGAATTTAGAAGGACAGTAATGAAGACCTTCTATGTGAGACAACAAAAGAGACTCAGAGGTATAGAACGGACTTTTGGACTCTGAGGGAGAGGGAGAGGGTGGGATGATTTGGGAGAACGGCATTGAAACATGTGTACTATCTTGTAAGAATGAAGCGCCAGTCTATGTTCAATACAGGATGCAGGACGCATGGGGCTGGTGCACGGGATGATTCAGGGAGAGGATGTGGGGTGGGAGGTGGGAGGGGGCTTTGGCATTGGGAGATCGTGGACACCTGTGGCTGATTCATGTCAATGTATGGCAGAACAAATACAGTATTGTAATGTAAAAATAAATAAATTTTAAAAAAGAAAAAAAAGACTTTTTCCCACTTTTTTATTGTGTGGTTTGTTTTTCTGGCATTGAGTTGTATGAGCTACTTGTATAATTTGGAAATTAATCCTTTGTCAGTTGTTTCATTTGCTATTATTTTCTCTATTCCGAGAGTTGTCTTTTCACCTTGCTTACAGTTTCCTTTACTGTGCAAAAGCTTTTAAGTTTAATCAGCTCCCACTTGTTTACTTTGGTTTTCATTTCTGTTACTCTAGGAGGGGGTCTTAGAGGATCTTGCTTTGATTTATGTCATCAAGTGTTCTGCCTATATTTTCCTCTAAGAATTTTATAGTTTCTTACCTTATATTTAGGTCTTTAATCCATTTTGAGTTCATCTTTGTGTATAGTGTTAGGAAGTGTTCAACTTTCATTCTTTTACATGAATCTGTCCAGTTTCCCAGCACCATTTATTGAAGAGGCTGTCTTTGCCCCATTGTATATTCTTGCCTCCTTTGTCAAAAATAAGGTACCCATAGGTGCATGGGTTTATTTCTGGGCTTTCTGTCTTGTTCCATTGGTCTATATTTCTGTTTTTGTGCTAGTACCATACTGTCTTGATGGCTGTAGCTTTGTATTATAATCTGAAGTCAGGAAGGTTGACTCCTCCAGCTCCATCCTTTTTCTCAAGACTGCTTTGGCTATTCAGGGCCTTTTGTGATTCCATATGAATTGTGAAATTTTTGGTTCTACTTCTGTGAAAAATGCCTTTGGTAATTTGATAGGGATCGCATTGAATCTGTATATTGCATTTGGTAGTACAGTCATTTTCACACTATTGATTCTTACTACCCAGGAACATGGAATATCTCTCCATCTGTTTATGTCATCTTTGATTTCTTTCATTAGTGTTTTATAATTTTCTGTGTACAGAATATTCCTAGATATTTAATTCTTTTTGTTGCTTGGGGAATGGGTTGTATTCCTTAATTTCTCTTGCTGATTTTTCATTGTCAGTATATAGAAATGCAAGTGATTTTTGTGTATTGATATTTATATCCTGCAACTTTTCTAAATTCACTGATTAGCTCTAGTAATTTTCTGATACTATCTTTAAGGTTTTCTATGTACAGGATCATGTCATCTGCAAACAGTGAGGGCTTTACTTATTCTTTTCCAATTTGGATTCCTTTGATTTTTTTTTTTTTAATCTCTGCTTGCTCTAGCTAGGACTTCCAGAACTATGCTGAATAATAGTGGTGAAAGTGGACACCCTTGTCTTATTCTTGATCTTAGGGGGAATGCTTTAAAATTTTCACCATTGAGAATAATGTTTGCTGTAGGCTTATAATAAATGGCTTTTACTATGTTCAGATAGGTTCCGTCTATGTGCATTTTTTAAAATAATTTTAATCATAAATAGGTGCTGAATTTTGTCAAAGGCTTTTTCTGCACCTATTGAGATGATCATATGGGTTTTATCTTTCAGTTATTTTGAGTGAATTGCATTTATTAAAGAATCCTTGCATTCCTGGAATAAACCCAACTCGATCATAGTGTATGAGCTGTTTGATGTGTCTCTGAATTCTGTTTGCTAAAATTTTCTTGACGACGTTTGCATCTATGTTCATTAGTGATATTGGCCTGCAGTTTTCTATTTTTGTGTTGTCTTTGTCTGATTTTGGTATCAGGGTGATGGTGGCCTTGTAGAATGAGTTTGGAAGTGCTCCTTCCTCTGCAATTTTTGGAAAGTGTTTTAGAAGGATAGGCATTAGCTCTTCTCTAAACGTTTGACAGAATTCTCCTGTAAAGCCATTTGGTCCTGGGCTTTTCTTTTGGTGGGGTGGGGATGGAGATTTTTGATCATTGGTTCGATTTCAATGCTTGTTGTCGGGTTATTCATAATTTCTATTTCTTCCTGGTTCAATCTTGGAAGATTGAACTTTTCTAAGAATCTCTCCTTTTCTTCCAGGTTCCATTTTATTGCCATGTAGTTCTTCATAATACTCTCTTATGATCCTTTGTATTTCTGCATTGTCTGTTGTAACATCTCCTTTTTCATTTCTAATTTTGTTGATTTGATTCTTCTCTCTTTTTTTCTTGATGAGTCTGGCTAAAGGCATGTCAACTTTGTATATTTTCTCAAAGACCCAGCTCTTCATTTTATTAATCATTACTCTTGTTTCTTTCATTTCTTATTCATTTATTTCTGCTCAGATCTTTATGATTTCTTTCCTTCTAATAATTTTGGGGTTTTGGGGGGGGTTCTTCTTTTTCCTGTTGTTTTAGGTGTAAAGTTAGGTTGTCTATTCAACATTTTCCTTGTTTCTTGAGGTAGGATTGTAGGCTATAAATTTCCCTCTTAGAACTGCTTTTGCTGCATCCCATAGGTTTTGAGTTGTCATGTTTTCATTGTCATTTGTTTCTAGAAACTTTGTGATTTCCCTTTGATTTCTTCAGTAACCTGTTGGTTATTTAGAAACGCGTTGTTTAATTCCATGTGTTTGTGTTTCTTACAGTTTTTTCCTTGTAATTGATATCTAGTTTTATAGCAGTGTGGTCCGAGAAGATGCTTGATACAATTTTAATTTTCTTAAATTTACTGAGGCTTGATTTGATCAAGACGTGATCTGTCCTGGAGAATGTTCCATGTGCACTTGAGAAGAAGGTGTGTTCTTGTGCATTTGGATGGAATGTCCTGAAGATATCAATGAGATCCATCTCATCTAATGCATCATTTAAGACTTGTGTTTCCGCATTAGCTTTGCTTTGCTGATCTGCCCATTGGTGTGAGTGGGGTGTTAAAGTCTCCTACTGTTGTTGTTCCTGTCCATCTCTCCTTTTATGTCTGTTAGAGTTTGTCTTGTGTATTGAGGTGCTCCTATGCTGGGTGCACAGATATTTACAATTGTCACGTCTTCCTCTTGGATTGATCCCTTGATCCTTATGCTGTGTCCTTCCTTATTTCTTGTAATCTTCTTTATTTTAAAGTCTATTTTGTCTGATATGTGGATTGCTACTCCAACTTTCTTTTGCTTTCCATTTGCATGGAATATATTCTTCCATTCTCTCACTTTCAGTCTCTATGTGTCTTGAGGTCTGAAGTGGGGTTCTTGTAGACAGCATATATATGGGTCTTGTTTTTGGATCCACTCAGCCAGGCTGTGTCTTTTGGTTGGAACACTTGATCCATTTACATTTAAAGTAATGATTGATATATATGTTTCTCGCGCCATTTTCTTAATTGTTTGGGGTTGATTTTGTAGATCTTTTTGTTCTCTTGTATTTCTTGACTATATAAATCCCTTCAACATTTGCTGTAAAGCTGTCTTGGTTGTACTGAATTCTCTTAGCTTTTGCTTGTTTGAAAAACTTTTATTTCACCATAAATTTTGAATGAGATACTTGCCAGGAACTGTAATCTTGCTTGTAGATTTTTCCCTATCAATACTTTAATATAAGCTGCCATTCCCTTCTGGCCTGCAGAGTTTCTGCTGAAAGATCAGCTGTTATGCATATGGGATTCCCCTTGTATGTTACTTGTTAATTCTCCCTTGCTGCTTTTAATATTCTTTCTTTGTGTTTAGTCTTTGTTAGTTTGATTAGTGTCTTGGCCTGTTTTTCCTTGGGTTTATCCTGTATGGGACTCTGTGCCTCTTGGACTAGATTGACTATTTCCTTTTCCATATTGGGGAAATTTTCAACTATAATCTCTTTAAAATTTTTCTCATCCCCTTTCTTTTTCTCTTCTTGTTCTGGGACCCCTATAATTCTGATGTTGGTGCATTTGATATTGTGCCAGCAGTCTCTGAGACTATCCTCAGTTCCTTTCATTCTTTTTACTTTATCTGCTCTTCAGAAGTCATTTCCACCATTTTATCTTCTAGCTCACTGATTAGTTCTTCTGCTCCAGATATTCTTCTATTGATTCCTTCTGGAGTATTTTTACTTTCAGTAATTGTGTCATTTTTCTCTGTATGTTTATTTTTTAATTCTTCTAAGTCTTTGTTAATTGATTTTTGCATTTTCTCCATTTAGTTTTCAAGGTTTCTGATCATCTTTGCTAACATTATTCTGAATTCTTTTTCAGGTAATTTGCCTATTTCCTGTTCATTTATTTGGACTTCTGTGTTTGTAGTTTGTCCTTCATTTTTGTAGTATTTCTCTGCCTTTTCATTATTTTTTCTTTTAACTTATTGGTTTTGAGGTCTCCTTTTCCCAGGCTTCAAGGTTGAATTCTTTCTTCCTTTTGGTTTCTGCCCTCCTAAATTTAGTCAAGTGGTTTGTGTAAGCTTCGTATAGTGTGAGATTTGTGCTGAGTTTTTGTTTGTTTTTCATCTGATGTACAAGCCTGAGTGAGGTTGTAATCCTGTCTGCTGATGACTGGGTTTGCATTTTTGGTTTTTGTTGTTTAGATGAGGCATCCTGCACAGGGTGCTACTGGTGGTTGGATGATGCTGGGTCTTGTATTTCAGTGGTTTGCTTTCTGTGAATTCTCACTATCTGATACTCCTAGGGTTAGTTCTCTGGCAGTCTAGCGTCTTGGAGTCAGCGCTCCCATTCCAAAGGCTCAGGTCTTGATCTCTGTTCAGGAACGAGGTTTCCACAAATGGTTTATTATGCCATTAAGTGAGATTAAAACAAATATCCCAAAATGAGAAACCAAAGATGAACCCCAGACAATGGCAGTTACAAAATCAGGCAAATAATAAGTAAAAGAATGGAGTATACACATATACATATACACCTATAAGCAAAGTCAAAAAGTCCAACCAAAATAAAGTACAACAGATTGACCCAGCGAACAAAGGAAATCAAAAATTATATCCAGTTAAGAACAAAACTAAGTAAAGCACAAACTGGAAAAGAAAGCTAAAGAAAGATGCCAAGAGGGGAATAAAGCAATGAAAAAACAAACTAACAAATATGTTGAGAGAAAAGGAAAGAAAGAATAGATATACAAAGTTAAATGGAGGTAAATGAAGAAGATTTATATACATTAAAGATTAACTGCAAGGGGAAAAGAACAGTAGGAAAGTCAAAAAGGAACAAATGTAGAAAACCATAGGTTTTAAAAAATTAAAATTATAAAAAGAGAAAAGAAAACAAACGGAAGAAGCAAGAAAAAAAAAAAAAGGAAACCTCCACAGAACTGCAAAAGCCCAACTTAGAGGCAAAGGTTTATAACAACAATAAAAAGCCCCAAAAAGTGTGACTGAATATACACAAATACATATACACCCATGAACAAAGTCAAAAGAGTCCAACCAAAATAAAGTACAATAGATCAGCCCTGCAAATAAAGGAAATCAAAAATTATATCCACCAGTTAAGAACAAAACTTTCTAAAGCACAAACTGGAAAATTCAAAACTAGAGCAAGGTGCCAATTGGGGAATAAAGCAATGAAAATTGAACTAGCAGATATGTTGAAAGGAAAGGAAGTAAAGAAAAGAAGGAGAGAATAGATCTGCAAAGGTAAACAGAGATAAATAAGATTGATATACATTAAAGATTAACTGGAAGGGGAAAAGAACAGTAAGAAAAGCAAACAAAGGAATAAATATAGAAAAAAGTAATAGGTTTAAAAAATTAAAATTAAAAAGGATTTAAAAAAAAAAAGAAAAACTCCACAGAACTGCAAAAGCCCAATGTAGAGACAGAGGTTTATAACAGCAATGAAAAATGTAAAAGCTCAAAAGCGTAATTAGATTTCATAGAGCCAATAAAATTGACGACTACAATGGAGGGGTGGAAAAAGAAAAAAAAATGGAAAAGCAGCTACAGAGAAAGTCAAAACATAAGAATAATAAATGATTTTTCTTGAGTCCCTGCTGTCAGAGTCCTTTCCCTCGCTGGGAGTCGCAGTCCACCTCACCTCCCTAGGATGCCCTCCAACACTATGCTGATCTCTGGACCTGCTGTGGGGGAAGCTCAGATTCTAATTTGGTCCAAGTCTTGTGTGTTCTTGCCTCCAATATCCACAGTTATCAGAACAAGTGTGTTTTCTTTTGTGGGAGCTCTCAGTGACCTTTTCCACAGACAAAGAATCTGCCCAGTTGATTGTGTGGGTTTAATCTGCGGCTCGTACAGCTGGTGGGAAGGATTTGGGTCTTCTTCCTTAGCCACACTACCCCTGAGTTTCAATTGTGGTTTTATTCCCACCTCTGGGGTTTGCTCCTGAGGCTGCCCTGGAGGACTTAGGTTTTGCCCCTGTGAGGGCCAGGTGTGGTGGTGGTGCAGCTGCTTGGGTTGCTGGGGTTCTGGCAGCACCAGGTACTCAGCGGAGTTGGCGGCTGGGGCAGCAGGAATCATAGTGCTCTAGAAGGATATGGCAACCAGCATTGGCCGCTAAGCTCCAGTATTCTTGCCTGAAGAATGCCCCTCCCTGACAGAGAAACCTGGCAGGCCACAGTCTACAGGGTCGCAGAGAGTCAGAAACGACCAAAGCGACCCTGCGTGCATAAATGCAAGACTTTCTTTGCCTGTGGCAGCTCTGCCCCAGAGAGATTTGAGCATGAAGGTGGTGTACCTTTCGGGGGACCCTGGTGGCACCAAGTGTGTTGGGGACAGGGATTGCCTCCATGGCAGGAGTTACGGCCCTATCAGAGCATTTTTTCCAGCCTCTTGCAGCTGGCTATCAGAAGACCTCTTGGCCAGTCTTTCTCCATAGCTCTGCCCATTCAGGCACTTAGAGGACTCCCTTGCCTGGAGTCCCTCTCTGTTGTTTGGTGTGGTAGGCACATAGAGGGCCCCCCTTGGCTGGGCTCCTACCTTGTAGATCCATGCTTCAGGCACTTAAAGGGGCACCCTGGGTGGGGTCCTGCTCTGTAGTTCAGTACCTTGTTCAGCAGCCATGCTGGTGTGTGGGGAGAGAGAGGCTTTGGTGATGGCTCCACCCACTACATGTGACTCAGTAGTATCGCCTTGCTTCCACGCTGCCCAGCTTTCCTCCATAGGTATTCCCCATCACAGTCTCCTCCCTCACTCTCCCTATATCCATCTCTCCACAGTCAACTGCAGCCCTCACCCTGGGATTGCTCTACACTCCCCAAACTCCAACTCCCAGCTGCTGCTCCTTCCAGGGGACCCTCATCTTTGTTTGGGGCATATATGGCTATGGCAAGGACTGTCTGATTCTGATTCCATTTAGGCTGCCAAAGATCAGCTATTTCACTCTCAGCCTCAAAATGTTTCTCCTCTGACTCAGACAATTACCCGGATGTGGGAATCAGACCCCTGCTTCAGTTCCCCCACCCACCAAGGGCAGGTCCAGTCCTACTAACACTCCTGTTTTGCCCCCTAGTTCCTTCATCCTACCAAGGAACTATGTGGTTCGTTTGTGTGGTTCTATATATTCTTTTTCTCTAGTCAGGTTCCCCTACACTCTCAGCTAGTGTTCTGCAAGCGCCTCTGTGTCTGAAGGTGTATTCCTGATGTATCCATGGAGAAAGATGTACTCCACGTCCACCTACTCCTCTGCCATCTTGTTCTCTTTTTGAAATTGTTTTTTAATTAACATAATTACAATATAAACAGCAAGAGCAAATTCATTCAAATTAATTCAATGAAATCATTTTTCCCTTCAACATATTCTCTGATGTTGTGGTCTTCTGTGAGAAGACATACCACTTCTTTTAGGCTTCTCTCTAACCTCCCATACCCTCTTCACACCCCTGCTCTGAACTCCACTCCCAACCAATTCTCTCCAAAGAGGGGAACTTCTAAGTCATATTCCTGGACACAGATCAGGTCACATCTGCTAGAGGATGGAGCCACCATGAATAAAAGGGTCAGCATGAATGCATTTTGTCTCCCGTTTCTCTTGTTTATTTGTTGCTGAAGTGATGAGCTGACCATCTCCGGGCCATGCACTCTCTTAGGAAGAAAAATGATTCTCAGGAAGTCTTAAGTGGAGCTGGGCAGTAGTGGGCAAGGGGCAGACAGAGGTTGCAGAAAATCACATCTTGTTTCTCATGTTCTCTATTCCACCCTTTTTCCCCAAGCATCTTATTTTTTTATTTTGTACCCAATAACTATATAATTCAAATTCTTTTAAGTTCTAATTCTGCTAATTATCCTTTCTGGTGACCCTTATTCCAGGTGAATTATTTCCATGTGTGTTTTGTATTTTTAGATTACAAGCTCACATTTAGTGGAGTCTCTAATTTCCAAGATAACTAAATAACAAGAGCATTCCCATGATTTACTCATTTAACAAACACAAATATGCTAGGTGGTCCTCTCACAGACTCTACCCAGAAGGAAATTTAGAGTCACATCCCCCAGTGCTGGTTAGACAACAGTCAACATCCTAGTCAGAATGATAATAACTAACACTGAGCAATCACTAGGTACCAAACGTTTCACACACATTACTTCACTTAACCTTCAACATCCCCCAAAGGGAGGGACTATTATTTACCCATATTATAGATGAGAAATGTTGATGCTTGTACAGAGAATGGTAATTTTCTCATGGTCACTCTGCTAGTAAATTGTAGAACCAGAATTTAAAATCATGTCATCCTGACTCCAGCATCCAAACTTTTATCCCGTAGTATAAATAAACTTCAATGCACTCTGGCTCAGACATGAAGCAAAATAACAACATAAAGCCAATAAGGAGAGAGATTTGATTGAGATCTTGAATTTCCTCATTTACTTGGACATAAAATACAGGCTGAGAGTTAGATAGGAGCTTCCCTCGTGGCTCAGACAGTAAAAATCTTCCTGCAATGCAGGAGACCCAGGTTTGATCCCTGGATCTGGAAGATCCCCTGGAGAAAGAAATGGCAACCCACTCCAGTATTCTTGCCTAGGAAATCCCATGGACAGAGGAGCCTGACAGGCTACAGTCTATGGGTTTGCAAGAATCAGACACGACTTAGCAACTACACCACCACCACCATCTAGCACACAATCTTCATGAGAATGAAATCAGGACTTTAACAGTATGGTATTTGAAAACGCCACTGCATAAATCTAGAGGACACTGCTCTGTAAAATTTGTATTTTTCTGGATTTTATACATAAGACGAGTTCAGAAGAAGATCTATCAAGCTGAAAGCATGAGAAGCTAAGAGTAGTTTGGGCAGTGAATGGTACTTTTAAGTCGTTAAGTAGATAGATGATCAGTGCCAACAAACATCAAGGATGCTTTCACCCACTTACTAGCAGATGAAACCTCCTTGAAAGAAAAGATATTTTCAAAAACTCAGACTAAATGGGATAAAGTTCTTTCATCTGAACTAAATATGTTACTTGGCTTTGAAAATCTCATTTTAACTGTTTATATTACTGTTTGCCTTCGAACTTTGAACTGTGGCGTTGCAGAAGACTCTTAAGAGTCCCCAATTGGACTTCAAGGAGACCAAACCAGTCAATCCTAAAGAAAACCAACCCTGAATATTCATTGGAAGAACTGATGCTTAAGCTGAAGCTCTAATACTTTGGCCACTTGAGGCAAAGAGCTGACTCATTAGAAAAGACCCTGATGCTGGGAAAGACTGAAGGCAGAAGAAAGGAACAACAGAGGATGAGATGGTTGGATGGCATCACTGATTCAATACACCTAAGTTTGAGCAAGCTCTAGGAGATGGTTAAGGACAGGAAAGCCTGCTACAGCCCACGAGGTCACAAAGAGTTGGACATGACTGAGCAATTGAACAACAACATTACTGTTTACCACCTATTAAAATGCTACCTAGAACAAGAGGAAAAAACTTGTATACATTCTTTCATAATAACTTGTGCTCTTGAGTATTATTGAAATAGGCATTATATAATTATTAAACTATCAGATTATTGTCTAAGGCTGATTAATTTCAGAACAGCACACAAGGCACAAATGAAGCCACGGCCAGGGGTCAGTCCTCAAGAAGGCCGTTTAGGGATGCTGGCTGTCACCTTGCCCCTCGCCCCAGCTGGTAGCAAGGGGGACAAAGCAAGATAGAAAAATAGCCCTATTGATAGCAGAAATTATGCCTTTGCACATGAAGAAAAACCTATTATTAGGTCACGGCTGACATTTAACAGGTAATTCCCTGAAATGACTTACCATTTCATACCCTGTAATTTGATGTGATTCTCCTCTTAATAGCACTCTGAACAGATGCACATTCCCCATTTACATTCACATTCACAGTACATTCTCTTTCCACCAGTATGGCTCTTCCGAAGGACAAGTCATAACGATAATGCATGCAGTCAAGGGGAGCGTACCAGGAAAGCACAAGGACCTCTGGCCTCAGCTGCTCATCCCGTCATCACTCTGCCCTCTCTGCCTCCACGAGCCCATTTCACCTCCACGTCAGGGCCCTGCCTGCTCTCCTTCCCATTCTAGAGCTGCTATCACCTGGAGGCTCCTCAGGGAAACTCCTGGGTGTTGCCGTACAGGATGCTTTTTCCTAGATCTTTCCCCCTTCCTTCAAAGGAAGCCCCAGACGTGATTTTGAGGACATTCTCTTCATCGCTTTGGGGAAAAAAAAGTAGGAGTTAGCCACAGAAACAGACAAGTTACAAACTGATAAGCCTCCTGAGGTCCCCTAGTAAGTGTCCTCTGGGTGGAACCACAAAGACAATGTGTATTTCCAGAAAGAAGAAACACATCAGCTTATAGTATATCTTTACAAAGTTGAGAACCTAGCAGCCTTTAAAAAAGAGGATGTGAAGATATGGGGAGGAAACTCACTGTATATTTATATGAAGTGATCCTCAAAATATATTAACTGAAAGCTAGAAGCAGAACATGCATGTTTGATACACAAAAGGGAGAAATGTCTAGTAAAATGTATTTACTTGTAAATGTCTAAGATACAGTAGACCAGACAACACAGATTGCCTCTCTGGAAGGGAACTAGGGGGCTAGGGTACCCTTGGCAAGGCTTCTCTTTTTATTTCCTTTTATGTCTTTTGACTGGAGAAGGTAATGGCAATCCACTCCAGTACTACTGCCTGGAAAACCCCATGGACAGAGGAGCCTGGTAGGCTACAGTCCATGGGGTCACAGAGAGTCGGACTCGACTGAGCGACTTAACTCACTCAACTCACTCATGTCTTTTAAAGTTCTATTCTTTCCTCTCTCAGGAAAGAACTCACAAGATATGTTCTCACTACTCAATAGACAGACATCTGACAGATTACCAGATTGTGATGGTGAGAATCTGAAGAAATCATCCAATTCTCTGGGAGGAGGGAGGTGACCCTTTTCCCTTCTCTCTCTGTCACTCCTGTCTTCACCTATCCATCCATTAAAGGATTACTGTGAAGTTTAAGTACATTATTGAACTGTGAGAAAAATACAATAAACTCTGAATAGCTCATTCCCTTCTCTTACCCATTCCTTTACACAGATCCTTCTTCTTATTGAAGAAGGTTCTTAAGGGATGGTTAAGACTCCAGTGACTTTTAAAATTGATTTTTATTAGAGTATAGTTACTTTTCAATGTTGCATTAGTTTCGCTGAATGGTAAAGTGAAATAGTGATATGTATACATATAGCCCCTCTTTTTGATTTCCTCCCCATTTAGGTCTCACAGAGCACTGAGAAGAGTTTTCTGTGCAATACCACAGGTTCTCACACGATATCTATTTTATACATAGTAGTGTATATGTGTCAATCCCAATCTTCCAATTCATCTCATTCCCCGCTTCCCTCCACACATTCGTATGGACAAACGTGGAACAAATATATCCACACATTTGTTCTCTGTGTCTGTGGATAAAGAATATGTGGTGTGTGTGTGTGTGTGTGTGTGTGTGTGTGTGTGTGTGTGTGTGATGATGGACTATTACTCAGCCATAAACAGGAACAAAATTATGCCATTTCCAGAAACATGGTTGGACCTAGGGACTATCATACAGAGTGAGGTAAGTCAGAAAGAGAAAAACAAATATATATCACTTAAATGTGGAATCTAGAAAAATGATACAGATGAACTCATTTGCAGAGAAGAAATAGAGACCTAGACCTACTGATTGTTAAATTGAACTTTAAAACAGTTGTAAAAGACTCCATGGAAGCATACCTTTTCTTCCCATGGCTTTTTACCTTTATATGAGTACCACCAGCAATACTTCACTACCTAAAGTTTAAACTTTCTCTAAGGATTCAGTTGAAGGCCTTGCAAGCCTTTTAAAAGATAAAAGACAACAATCTCTGCACACAATGTCCCCTTTCCATCCAGTATTTTTTAAATAAAATAAGCATCCTCTAGCAAGAACAATTTGATTCAAAGGAAAATCAGTTGATCCTCAAATTCTGTTGCAGTTTTGAAAAACATTCTTCCTGAGTAACCAAATAATGATCTGCATTGTGAGCCCTAATGTGAAAAAAAAAAAATTAGAACACAGCTCAGCCATAAAAAGTGTAGCAAGAGCTTATAATATCTTGTATTTCTGCCAAGGTGGAATTGAGAAAGAATAATAGACCCATAAAGGTACCACATTAAATTTTGGTCATTTGTATGGTGGCTCACACTAGTTTACAACTATTTGCTCCCAATCCTGCAAGGCAATTACACATCTTTGTTGCTTGCCACGACACCTTCAAGAGAAGCATATCTTGCTGCTACCTATCATCAGATAGGTAGCAAGTCCTTGGCCATGGACTTGACCGGCCAATGAATATCAGTAGAAATGCAGTGTCCTTGCTCCAAGCAAGAGCTTCTTGAAGAAGGCTGTTCTTTCTTTCCCATCTCTAACTGAAGAACACCCTATCCTATATGGGATGCTCCACTAGCCTGAATTCCTTAATGAAGACTCATGGAAAAGAGCCATCTGGCTCAGAGCCTCTGCCACAGCTGCAGTACCCTACAGCAAGAGGGGGAAACCCACAGCCCATCCGCAGGGGACATGCAATGAGACAAAGCAAAAAAATCTTTGCTATTTGCACTGAGACTTAGGGGTTGTTTCTTACCACAAGTTAGATGAATCAATGCAACAAACAAATCGTAACGATCCCAAGAAAGAGAACTAGATGTCTGTGTTTGAGGAAAAAAGGAAAAGAAACTAACATCGTTATAACATATGCTCCAGACCAACTACTCGTTCTAGGAGTTTTCATGATACTATGCCCCAACTTGATGTCTGAAACAACCGCTTGAGTCTCATCTACAAAATGAGAGACTAAGGTTTTATGACCTTTAAGTAAGTTTCCAAACCTGGCATTCTATATAAGTTCTTCACCTCAGGCTTCCCTAAAAATAAGATTCATTACATAACTTATAGTCACCATGTTTTCAAGAGAATGGATATCTGGCCTAGATAATGCCATGCTTTTTCACAATATGACTGGTGCTTTAAATGAACCAAGAATTATTTCTGGAGAAGACTGCCTTTCAGTTCGCTAATATTTAAAACATTTATTTCAGAGAAAAAGCCTACTTTCATTTCCTGTTTCTACCTACTTAACATTAATTACCAAAAATCTTGGAATTCTTCCATTTTTAAGAGAAATCTTTAATTAAAAATTTAGCTTCCTCTTACATTGTCATGAATTTCATTTAAGATACCTATAAATGCACCAATATTAACGTGAATCAACTAATAATTTGGCTTTTTAAAAATTATATGTGATAATAGAGATATCATGAAAAGATTTCAAATCATCACAGTCTATTAAAGATCAATGCCATCACCATTAATGACACATAGGTATTGTTCTAGGAAGGGAAATACATCTGGAGTCTGATAAATGGATTTTAAATAAAGAAAAGTGGAAACTAATCTATCCAAGTTGAAAGAAAGATTTTAAAGGCAGGCAAAGACAAATGAATATACTGAAGTAAAATTCTCCTGTGCTTCCTCTGATTTGAAAAAAAAATACCTCTAGAAAGATAACATTATACATCTTTTGGTGATGTTAATCTTTACCATTTTATTTGACATCTTAACTATATACCTAATGGACAGAACAATAAATCTATAAACTGCAAATCTTTATAATTCCAGGCAAAGAATGATAATATGTTAAAGCAGAATTAGAAATGTGGTATTAGAAAAATTATACAAAAGTTATTTTTAATAAAGTATTTCATTAAAATTCAATGCTATGGATAATTACTTAACATGCACACTTTATCTGCATATAAAATAAAGACAGAGTAAAAAATAAAGAAGGTAAGTTTAATGAGGGAATTATATGTGATATTTTGGTTTATATATATTTTATGATTGCTAAAATAATATTTTTTAATTACAAATAAATGCCACTACTAGTATTTATTATATATACTAATTTTAATGTCCCATGGAGAATTTCAGCAAAGAAGTGGAAATGAGAAAATAAAATGAAAGTCTAGGACTGAAAAACAAAACAATGTAAATTGACAAGAGATGAACTTCACAGGAGATTACATAAAACATAAAACAAGAGACAATTAGCAGGGTAAAACTTCAGAAGAAAACATAAGCTGGAGTGTGGAGAATCAAAAGAAAAATACAGAAACGAACGTAAAAGACACAAGGGATATGGTGAAAGTTCCAGCAATAAGAGAGGAGAATAAAGCAAAAACAATATTTGACAAAACAGTACTGCCAAAAATTTTCCCCCAAATGGCCAAAACACCAAGAAATACTACAAACTCCAAGACAAATAATTATAAATAAAACCACCCCTAAATGCATTATGATCAAGCTGCTAAAAATAAAGACCAAGCTGCTGAAAAACAAAGACAAAAAGAAGACCTTTAAAGAGATATATGACCTTTGAAAGGATAACAAACCATTGGCTGATTTCTCAACAGGGAAAAAAAAAAAGGCAAGGAGAGAATGGAATGATACCTTAAAATACTAAAAGAAAATGCCTCCCAACACACGATTCTATGTCCATCAAAAATATCCTTCAAAGTTTAAGGCAAAATACACTTAACACAAAAACTGAGAAGATTTTGATCAGCACAAATACCCTCAAGGAAAGATAATTCAAGCGAAAGGGAAAAAAAAAATCCCAGAAAGAAGCACCAAGATACTGAATAGAATGTAGAATATTGAAAAGGGTAAGTATATCAGTTATTCTAAATCAACTACAAAATAATTAGTGTCACATGGAATCTAAAATAACACAAAAACAAAAAAATTAAGAAGGTAATTGCTAAACTGACACGTGTACTTTGGAATCTATGTAGTATTTTAAAGGTTGAAACATATAAATCTATCTTTTAATAAAAGAAGCATGTGAGAAATGATGTATACTGAACAACAAAGTCTATATAATTAAATACCAAAAAGAAGTCAAGAAAGGAGGAAAAAAGAACATCAACTAGTAGGACAAATAAGCATTAAGATTGTAAGTTTAAACCCAAATATATCAATAATACATTGAATATAAATAGACCATAAGAAAAGGTCAGACTATCAGATTTTTAAAAAGCAACTTAATCCCAAAGAAAATGAGGTTAAAAGTAAAAGGACAGAAAAAACTATATATGCTCTGCAAACACTAGCCAATAAATAAGTGTACTTTGACTACTGTAAGGCAACCCCCCCATTAAGACTAAGAAAAATGGCATAAACAGGAGTCAAAAAGGACATTAACTATAGCATCCACAGACGGTAAAACACAAGTGGAGATTATCAACTTTATGCCAACAAATATGAAATGATAAATAATTCCTAGAAAAAACATAACAACAAAAGCATCAGAAAATCTGCATTGTCCCATATCCATTAGAGAAACTGAATAGAGCCTGATTGTTTCATATAGCAATATATTATACAAACAATTCTTCATGCCATTTCCTTATGTCACTTGTTCTATTATAGAAGACATTATAGCAATTTATTAAGACTGGGGTTTCATTTAAGCTTTATTAATTCTTACCCATGTGACCTTTAATAATAATTATAACCTTTTTATGCCATAATTTAAAAAAAAAAGACGACCCAGCAGTGAGGTACTTCATCGACTTAGTACAATACTGTGGATCTTGGAAATGTTGATAGTTATATCAATGAGTATGTCTGATTACTGCATAGCAGCCTACTTTCCCCTCTATTAAATTCTATAAGAAAATTCTTATTTATCTCTCTTTATACATATTCCTAATTTCTTCAGGATAAAATCCTGAAAATGAAATTGATGGACAAAAACAGATTCATGATGCATAGGGCCCATTGTCCAGAAAACCTGAATCAGCTTACATTTCAAAAAACAGTATAAAAATGCTCATTTCTCTACACCCTCACCCACCTGGCTATTATCCTTTTATAGTTTTGCCAGTTTGGCAGGACAAAGTGGCAGATCAGTATTATATTTATTTTGCATTTTACTATTAAATATGCACATCACACACTTATTACATCTGTTGGCACCTGTAATTGCCCTTTCATAAACTGCCTTTTCCTATCTTTCACCAGAGCAGAAGAAAGGGAGGAAAACCAGCAAATCACAAAGGCCTGGTGGTCCAGGGCACCAAGCAAAAATTATACATATTCACTGGCAGAAGTTGCACATAGCTTAATGACACTGCCCCATTATCCAATAATGTTTTAACAGACCAGATGAAATCTGTGATGCTTAGGTCTCAGGAAATTAGACAGTCCAACGCCAGGCTGTGGACAGACACCAGCTGCAGTAAGTGGGGTCTTTACAATCTCAAGCAAAAATGTGTCACCACGGCAAGCTCCCCTGGGGTCTGTTTTACTGAAACCAGAAATTACTTCCATGATTAACAGAGTATGTAGCATTGTTTATATTGAAGCACTGACAGTTTAGAAATTATTGACATTTCCAAAAGAGCCATCTGATGAGACTTTGAAATTATTCTAATTGAGAGACAGGCCATGGCTTCTTGTCCAGTTTAGATGCCTGGAGAAACTGGGCATAAGGAAGCCCAGAACAAGGCCTATAGGAACACAATATTTCCTGGACAGACACTGAGGCACTGATTGAACCAAGGTGTTTCCTAAAGTTTTATTTTTATTTTTTAATTTTATTTTTACTTTATTTTACTTTACAATACCGTATTGGTTTTGCCGTACATTGACATGAATCTGCCACGAGTTAGACTGTACCTTTTCGGGTGAAAGCTATGTGTAAAATTGATGCAATATATGAGAAACATAGATATCTCTAATTTTGCTTAACCATGCTTATCAATGTTTGTCAAAAAGATCAAATGATACCTCACTCAATGAGATACAGTATAATGGGCGATGAGAGCTTGAAAAAGCCAAGTAACGAAAGACGGGCAAAATGGGCAACTGTAAATGGGAGGCTGACTAGCCTCTATTTTGGCACATAGGACCCTGTGTCTGTCAAAGCAGAACTATAAGAATGAAAGGCATGGTTTTCTCAAATGCCACAGACAGAAGATTTCTTGATATCAGCACTTCCCAAACTCACTTCTCATAGAATCCTTACAATCCAAGAGACATTTAACATAGGGAAACACAATTAGGGATATATTTGTAATTATGATTATTGATATGCATAAAATACACTGCCAAGTTGTGTGGCACTATGTGTAAGATAGTAACAATTGTGTTGACATGTTTTATATATGCATTTACATAGGAAATAGAAATATATGTAAAATGCATTTATACAGTATATCTTTTGTTATTATATATATTTGAACTTCATTATTCTAGGACTTCATAATTGCAATTTTGTCTATTTGACAAAATTTATCTGTAACCCCAAAATCAATCCTTGTAGCACACTTGCGGTCTCATTCATTGACATTTGAAAAGCAGGGAAAATTTTGTGTTGCCCAATGCCCTCTTTTTCAGCTGAAGTGGAACAAGGCAACATTCCAGCTTCTTGTTTCAGCTCTCGTACTATAAACAAGCGTCCTTTGCATGGTTTATTTAGTGCCGCATTGCTCACAGTTGTGTGCTTTTAGTTGCTGGTTTTACACAAGACCCAAGGTAGTGCTGAAGTGCTGTTTATCGTTCTAGGTGCAAAAAGGCTCCGATGTACCTGAGGGGAAAAATACATGTGTTACAAAGCTT
Organism: Nanger dama; assembly: GCA_917880005.1. NCBI lineage: Eukaryota > Metazoa > Chordata > Mammalia > Artiodactyla > Bovidae > Nanger > Nanger dama. Next base: position 16,737,171 of record CAKJTW010000025.1, on the reverse strand, counting down.
CATTCAGGCATGAGTTAGAATGCTGCTAGCTGTGAATTCAGTATTAATAATAAATCAACAGTGATATTAAATAAAGTATCTTTAAATAGAAACACACATAAAACAAGTTTGTATATAGACCAGTGGACAAAAGTGCTGTGACCAAAGGCTTTCAGGAACCCAACCCTGTACTTCTTCCCTTAGGAACAATTATGCAGGGTTCAAAGAAATCTTATAGGAGATACAATAATAAATGATATACGTAAATGAGTCAAAAAAACTTGAGGCACTTTAATTTTCTTAAGCTAGAGAAACAAGCCTGAATAAGAATCATCTCTGGTGACTTTTATTTATTCAATCCATGAATGAATATTTATTCAATCAGCCATTTATTTATTCAATGAGTATATATGGAGTTCTTCTATGTGCCGTGTATAAGGTGGTATAAGGGCCACCATTCACATCTGTTGTATAACACACAACCTGACTGGGGAATACAGATGTAACCAATAATCACATTCATGAATTAACGGCTACAAACTTGGATCAATAAGAAAATGGTTGTCTTACAGAAAAGACACCCAACTTAGATGAAAGGTGATGGAGACAATATTCCAGTTAGAAAACATGCCTGGGCAAAGGTTGTTAACAGGAAGGATCATGACATTCTGTAGAAACTGAGGACACTGTGCCTGAAGCAAAAGAAAGAAAAGAAAAATGGCCCAAATAAAGCTAGAGAGACAGGGCGGTGAACCATCCAAGACCTTAGAAACCAAGCTAAAAATGTTGGTTCATTCTGAGTGCAATGGGAAACCACTAATGAGAGGTGATTACTTACCTTATAAGGATCACTTTGGCTGCAGTGCAGAGATGGCCGATGAGGGTGGTCAAGCTTAATGTGGGAGAACAGTTCAATCATCATAACTTCCCTGAACTGTCACTTCCAGTATAATAATAGCCTAACAAACATACAACTACCAGTGTGCAGACCAGACATTACACACAGAAAAAAAAAATGATGAGACAATCAGCATGGCCACAATCAAAAGAGTGTTAAATCTCTTATTCTGAAAATTATAAACCATAGAAATAGTGTGACTTCTTTGCTTTTCAATATATGTCTAAATAGCCTTTGATACATACTTAATCCTTTTTACTATGACTTCCCTTATTCTTCAGAAGGTATATTTAGATACCATTCAAATGTCTACTTCATTCTATTTGCCATTATTCCTCCATTTTCACAGTCTGCTTAAGTTGCCTTTTGAATGTACTGTAAGTATTCTTATGAGTACAAAGACTTCCCTCCTCAGTGGATCCCAAAACGATATCTGTAAAGGATGGAGGTGGCAGAGATCACAAGTTAAAGGTAACTTGGAAAATTCATGACTTAAGGGTCCATCTTCTGCTTGTGGCTGCTCCCTCCCTTCTTCTTGTATGCAGACTTTTAATGAAATGGTAAAAGCTGTATTTCAAAATAGAAAGTGAGGAAGAAGAGAGGAAGGAGGGAGAAGGAGAAGCTGGAACAGAAGGAGGGAGAAAAAGAGAAGGAGTCTCCTACCCATGTGAGTTTGTCTGGTCCTCATTTGACCAAAGATATAGACATTATAAAGACAAGCAAGGAAATTTGAATAAGGACTGTTATTAGATGATATGGGAACATTTTGTTAGGTATGACATGCCATGCTGTTGCTAAGTCCCTTCAGTCATGTCCAACTCTGTGTGACCCCATAGATGGCAGCCTACCAGGCTCCCCCGTCCCTGGGATTCTCCAGGCAAGAACGCTGGAGTGGGTTGTCTTTTCCTTCTCCAGTGCATGAAAGTGAAAAGTGAAAGTGAAGTCAGTCAGTCAGGTCTGACTCTTAGCGACCCCATGGACTGCAGCCCACCAGGCTCCTCCATCCATGGGATTCTCCAGTCAAGAACACTGGAGATATATATATATATATATATATATATATATATATAAGTAAATATATACCACATAAATATATATGTAAATGTATAGAGCTGGACTGTGAAGAAGGCTGAGCACCAAAGAATTGATGCTTTTGAACTGTGGTGTTGGAAAAGACTCTTGAGAGTCCCTTGGACTGCAAGGGGATCCAACCAGTCCATTCTGAAGGAGATCAGCCCTGGGATTTCTTTGGAAGGAATGATGCTAAAGCTGAAACTCCAGTACTTTGGCCACCTCATGCTGAGTTGACTCGTTGGAAAAGAGTCTGATGCTGGGAGGGACTGGGGGCAGGAGGAGAAGGGGACGACCAAGGATGAGATGGCTGGATGGCATCATGGACTCGATGGATGTGAGTCTGAGTGAACTCCGAGAGATGGTAATGAACAGGGAGGCCTGGCGTGCTGCGATTCATGAGGTTGCAAAGAGGTGGACACGACTGAGCGACTGAACTGAACATACCACACTATCTATATATATATACGTGTGTGCAGGCGTGTGTGCAGGTTCTTCGGAGAAGGCAATGGCATCCCACTCCAGTATTCTTGCCTGGAAAATCCCATGGATGGAGGAGCCTGGTAGGCTGCAGTCCATGGGGTCGCTAACAGTTGGACACGACTGAGCGACTTCACTTTCACTTTTCACTTTCACTTTTCACTTTCCACTTTCATGCATTGGTGAAGGAAATGGCAACCCACAGCGTTCTTGCCTGGAAAATCCCAGGGACGGGGAGCCTGGTGGGCTGCAGTCTATTGGGTCGCACAGAGTCGGACATGACCGAAGCGACTAAGCAGCAGCAGCAGCAGCAGGTGCATAGTCACTGAGTTGTGTCCAACTCTTTGCAACCTAAAAGTCCTTATCGATTACATACGTCTACTGAAACAATTATGGGTAAAATGTCATTGTGTCTAGGATTTGCTTTAAAATACTACAGAAGGACTTCCCTGGTGGTCCAGTGGTTAAAAATCCGCCTGCCAATGCAGCGGACACAGGTTCAATCCCTGGTCCAGGAAGATTCCACATGCCCTGCAACCCCTGAGCTGCAGCTACTGAAGCCTGTGGGCCTATATCCCATGCTCCACAACAAGAGAAGCCACCACAATGCAAAGCCCGTGCACCGCAACAAAGAGTAGTCCCTGCCCTCTGCCACTAGAGAAAGCCTGAGTGCAGCAACGGAGACCCAACGCAGCCATAAACAAATAGATTACTCCCGAAAAGGGATAAAATCAATGAAATGTGACTAACAAAAGATAAATCATTACTGAGGCTGGGTGATGGGATGTAGGGATTCATTATACTTTTCCTTAACTTTTGCTGTTGTTGTTGCTAAGTCGCTTCAGTTGTGTCCGACTCTGTGCGATCCCATAGACAGCAGCCCATCAGGATCCCCCGTCCCTGGGATTCTCCAGGCAAGAATACTGGAGTGGGTTGCCACTTCCTTCTCCAATGCATGAAAGTGAAGAATGAAAGCGAAGTCGCTCAGTCATGTCTGACTCTTCGCAACCCCATGGACTGCAGCCTACCAGGCTCCTCCGTCCATGGGATTTTCCAGGCAAGAGTACTGGAGTGGGGTGGCATTGCCTTCTCCAGTTCCTTAACTTTGGCATGTTCTTAAAAATTGAGACGAAGGAGCCATAAGCCAAATTATAGTGGGCTGAGAAGTGAGAGGAAATTCCTTGTGCTTTCTCTATTTCAGTCTTCAGCACATTTCCATTAAATATGAAGTCTTGTCTTCACTGGGATTCAGGAAATTGAGTGTTTACAGTAAGGAGGGGGTATTCTGCAGCCTCACTTCTCAGGAGACACTGGTCCAGAATAATAGTGGGTAACCAACTATATGGAACACACACAGGATGCTCTAAGGATGCCCAGACTTCCTGCCCACCCTCTGATGCAGGGCAATTATGGAAGCTCATCAAAGATCATCTCCCAAGCAGGTAACAAGAGAGAATATTGGAGTGGGTAGCCATTCCCTTCTCCAGATCTTCCCAACCCAGGGATTGAACCCACATCTCCCATATTGCAGGCAGATTCTTTACCATCTGAGCCTCCAGGGAAGCCTCAACGAGAGGGAAGGACCACAAACAGGCAAATGAAAGGCATCCAAAATGTTTGTTACATCTCCATTTTACTCTGAACCAGCACCGAGCCAGGTAAACAACATGTTAGGAGGGCAGAGCTGCTGTGGGAAATAGACAATTAGGGAACCATTGATTATTCAGGGAGCTGCAAAGCTCCTACTGTGACAGCCAATGACCACTGACCAGGGACAGTTATCCTCCTTTTTCATGGCCAATAAGGCTTCCTCAAGTTCAAATGCCACTCTAGTCAGTTTCACCTTCGTAGCACTTTCCCTCTGTTCATAACCCAACAGGGAACTGAGCATTGTCACTAAATAAAGATAACAATTTCATTTCTTCTTCAGTGTTATTTCCTCTAAGGATATTTCTAAACTACGCAACTATTAAATATTACTTGCTTAATGTGTGGGGAAGCACACAGGATTTTTAGGAGGGTACACCAACAAATAGAATAAATTATGGAAAACATATGCAGTACTGTCAAAACATTATAGCCCTATGAGCTACGTCCTTTAAATCCTCTCCCTTCCTTGATTTCCCATATGGTCAGAGTGGGCCTTGTCATCTCTTGAAACAATGGTCATTAATTTCAACCATAACGCCCTGGTCTTCTGACCTCATCAGATCCTCCAGGCTTTGGGCCTCTCCCCCTCTTCCCAGTTCCTCAGCCCACTCCCAGCTTCCTGCTCGCCCTATGCAATCACATTTCAAGAACTCCTGTTTCCATACTTCTTCCAATTCCTCCCATTTCTCTGACTAAATTCTAGTTCTGGACATATTCAACCATCCACCTTCCCTCGTCCTGGACCTGAGCTTCTGAGCAAAGCTGAGACCCCACAAGGATTCTCTGGAGCTTATACCCCCCCACACTGAGCTGACCCTGCTGAAACAGGTTCCCACTCTCTTCACACCCGCAGTCTCCTCCTAACCTCCCCAGTCCCTGCAGATCATCTAGCCTTCAACCACACAGAGAAAAGACTATGACATGGGAACTCCCCCAACTATTTTTCCCTCCTATTGTGATTAGGAGGATTCTCTCCAGTCTAAACATGATAGCTCCCACCTGTGTCTGGATCCCACTTCCCCGCCTTATCATCTTAGGGCCTCCTAGGTGGTAATTCACAGCCCACCCTCACCCCAACCTCATCGCCCATCTCTCCCTCCCCTGCTCACTCCTTCCGGGATAAACATGTCCAAGCTTAGGCCATCTGATGTGAAGAACTGACTCATTGGAAAAGTCCCTGATGCTGGGAAAGGCTGAAGGCAGGAGGTAAAGGGGACACCAGAAGATGAGAAGGTTGGGTGGCATCACTGACTAGATGGACATGAATTTCAGCAAGCTCAGGGAGTTGGTGATGGACAGGGAAGCCTGGTGTGCTGCAGTCCATGGAGTCGCAAAGAATCAGACATGATTGAGCAACTGAAAGAAGGCTTGTTCTACCATCAAAAAAAAAAAGTCATCCTCTATCTCCACTTCAGCTCCATCCATCCCATTCTCTATTCTGCCCTTCAAAAAGAGCTCTCCCAAGAGGTGCAAACATTAACTATTTCTGTCCATCATGACCCACTCATTCCAATCCGGATTCTCCTCCTACCAGTCCCCTGAAATGTCTGTCATGAAGGTCAATGATAATCACTATGTCACAAAATCCAGCTAAAAGGAAGACTCCAGAACATCTTTAGAAGTTGAAATTGATCACTTTGTCATGATTGCTAGGGCAAAACTGTAAAATATAGAAACTAAAACTATGACAAAAATCTAGCAAAAAAGAGTCTGCAATCACATTTATAGAGATCAACAAAAATTTAGTAAAGTTTTAAAAACAGATTAAATTCCATAACACAAAAAGCTAGCAAACGTAAGCCACAGGGGAGAATTGTACTTGTTTTCATCTTTTTCTTTACTTAACGAGTTTCTCATGGCAAAAAATAATAGATGCTTATTTAATAATTAAAACAAAACAAAGGTATAAAGAGAAAACAAACATCCATACCTAGTATTCCACCCCATCCACTGATCCATAATGAAATAATCATCAAGGGAATATTCATTCATGTTCTTTTCCTAGTCACAAAAACACAGGCAAACAAACACACACATACACCGGGGTTTGGCTTGATTAGCAGTTGTGTGGGTAATATGTTGGCATTCTGTTTTGTTCTGGTGTATATAAAAATTACAAACAAAATTAAGGAGAAATTACTTATCATAAACTCCTTATCCCCATGCATGTAGACTCCTACGCTATCAACACACTCACCAAGACGGCATTATTACTTTTATTACAACTGATGAACCTACATTGACATATCATTATCACCCAGAGTCCAAAGAGTACACTACAGTTTTCATGTCATAGTATTATACATTCTATGGGTTTGACAAATGCATAATAACATCTACTCACCATTGTTGTAAAGAATAGTTTTACTACCTTAAAACCCTCTGTGTGGAATCTTTCCAGTAAAGGGATTGAACCAGTGTCCCCTGCACTGGCAGGCAGATTCTTATCCACCAGGAAAGTCCTGGACATAACTTTTCAATTCATTTGAGTAAATACCAAGGAGAACTCCTAGGTGTATGTCTGGAGAGAATTCTAATTTGAAAAGATATCCATACCCCAATTGTAATATCTTACCTGTTCTTTTATTAACTAATGAGTTAAATAAAATCCTGATACAACTCCATCTTATATTTGCAAACCTTATATTTACATTATCATTCCACTTTTTCTAGTCTCTGTAAATGTGAGTACAGACTAATTTTTGTTAGATTTTGGTCATAGTTTTAGTTTCTATATTTTCTCTATTTTACTGTTTTTCCCTAGCAATCATGACATGGTGATCAGTTTCAACTTCCTCTAGAGATGTCCTGGAGTCTTCCTTTCAGCTGGATTTTGTAACACGGTGATCACTGTTGACCTTCATGACAGCCATTTCAGGGGACTGGTAGGAGGAGAATCCAGATTTGAATGAGTGGGTCAGGATAGACAGAATCCTTCAACACTACAACTATAGTGTTAAAAAAAAAAAAAAAAAAGAAATTGTTGCCATCAAAATGTTTATGCCCACTTTTTAAAAACACAACACAAAAATATTCTTACACACCCAAAGATAAAGACCTATATATAAAATATAGAAGACACATATCTTCATTATCAAAACTGCCTAAAGAAATCGGTGTACTGAAGCATAAATCAACACTAAGCAGTCTAGAATGGCAAACAAGTGAAATTTAACACGGAAGTATCTTAAATAAAAATATGACTTATTAAATCATATTTAAGCAAGTATGACTTATTAAATTAACCATTAAATAAAAATTTATGGATCTGTAGAAAATATATTTTACTGTTTAAAATTTCAAAACTAGTTAATGTGATTCTGATTCAGCATTGTCTGAATAATTATAAATTTATAAATAACCCACACCAATCATGTCAAGACTATTTCTTGAATGAAAAGTAAATAGCTACACACCTTTGGTTGGTACCATGAAAAATGAAGTAATTAATATAATCGTGACTTACTAATCCTGCTAGTGGAAAGCATGCTAAGCATTGCATCATATATACCCATATTTGCACTTACAAAAAATGGAGCACACTTAAATCTCTAACTCTTGAAATGAATTAATAAATGTATTTCCAAATTATATGGGTACAACTATAAGTAACCTCAAGACATTTCTACCCAGAATGTTAGCTTCTTGGAAAGAAAGACAAGTCTTTCCCCAAAAAGGTCAAATCACTACTCTTTACGAAATGTCAGCTAAATGCTAACCAGATATCAAGGCTTCTAAAAGTTTACATACCTCTAGACCAAATGTCTCTCGACTTTCTTAAAGGACCAGATAGTAAATATTTTCGCTTTGCAGACCATATGGTCTGTGTCACAGTACTCAAAGTTGAACAATATACTGACAATACATCAACAAATGGGTATTTATTTACCAAAACAGGCAGAGAAGCAGACTCGATGCTAGGGCCACAGTTTGCTGACCACTTGCTCTAGACCTTCCTCTAGAACTCACCGTCAGTGCAAAACAAAGCCTGACGGAAGGGGCATAAATACTCCCGCCTCCCCCACCCCCACGCCCAGGTTCCTAGTTTCCCAGATGTGTCCCCTAGAACGGTTCCCTAAATAGTACAGCAGCCTTGCAAACAAGTAGACAGGACTCTCTCTGTCTTGCTTGTTAGAATCCCTGAATCAGTGGAGAAATGAAGGTACAGAGGATACTCCAGAGAAATCTTCTGTAATGTGTGACTCAACCTCAATTCAAAGACATCCTCTTCTGGCTCAGAGAAAAGCCTTTTAACCTGAAATATGGCTTTTCTCAAAGGAAATCAGAGTCTTAGCCTGCCCTCTAGTGGTGATTGGAGTATTGCCAAAGGGGAAGCGTGGGACCAAGATGAGGGCAGCAAGATATTTTTGAATTTTGCGTTCACTTTATTTTTTACATAATTTTATTTATTTATGGCTGTGTTGCTGTGCAGGCTTTTCTCCAGTTGCGGTGAGCAACGGCTACACTCTAGCTGCGCATGAGCAGGCTTCTCACTGTGTTGGCTCCTCTTGTTGCAGAGCACAGGCTCTAGGGTGAGCCGGCTTCAGTACCTGCGGCTCCCATGGTCTAGAGCACAGGCTCAATAGTTGTAGCTTATGGGCTTAGTTTGCCTTCCCCGATGTCTCAGACGATAAAGATCCACCTGCCAATGCAAGAGATCAGGTTTGATTCCTAAGTCAGGAAGATCCTCTGGAAAAGGGAATAGCAACCCACTCCAGTATTCTTGCCTGGAGACTTTCATGCACAGAGGAGCATAGTGGGCGAGGAGCCTACCAGGCTACAGTCCATGGGGTCACAAGGGGTCAGACATGACTAAGGGACTAACACACACACCCAGGGTTAGTTGCTCCATTTCAAGTGGGATCCTCCCAGATCAGGTATTGAGTCCATGTCGCCTGCGTTAGCAGGCAGATTCTTTACCACTGAGCCACCAGGGAAGCCCCCAACAAGAAACTCAATATAGTTTCCTTTAGCTCAGTTTCTGGAAAATAATTTTTTAAAGAATATATGTATATACATATAGCTGAATCATCGATGTGCTGTACACTGGGAACTAACACAACACTGTAAATCAGCTATAGTCAAAGTGATGGTTTTCCCAGCAGTCATATAATGATGTGAGAATTAGACCATAGAGAAGGCTGAGCACCAAAGAATTGATGCTTTTAGACTGTGGTGCTGGAGAAGACTCTTGAGAGTCCGTTGGACAGCAAGGAAATCAAACCAGTCAATCCTAAAGGAAATCAACCCTGAATATTCATTGAAAGGACTGATGTTGAAGCTGAAGCTCTAATACTCTGGCCACCTGATGCAAAGAGCCTACTCATTGGGAAAGACCCTGATGCTGGGAAAGACTGAAGGCAAAAGGAGAAGGTGGCGGCAGAGGATGAGTTGGGTTAGACAGCCTCACCAACTCAATGGACATGAATTTTGAGCAAACTCTGGGAGACAGTGGAGGACAGAGGAGCCTGGTGTGCTACAGTCCATGGGTCACAAAGAGTCGGATACGACTTAGTGACTAAACAACAACAAATACTTCAAAAAAGACAAGGGAAACAAGGTGACATGCCTGCTTCATAAGAGCCACGCTACCACATGTGCCAGATACGTGGCTTTACAAGGAGCCAAAAATCCTTTTCCTCAGGGAGCTTACAATCTGTAAGAAAGGAGATAGGTATTATTGTTTTTAATTGCACAAACATACGTAAAGACCTTGCTGGATAAGGAACTTTTGTGGCTCCCTGGATGATAGAGAAGCTGCAGGACTGCAAACAGCTGACCTCCCTCTCTAGGGTGCCAGGGGAAGCCACAAAGAGCACGAATTCTTTGAACTATGAAATCACCCACAGAGGGCAACACTCAAGGGGAGGAGTTTCTGGCTGCTGGGTGCCCTTGGTGACAAGTACACTACAGGGGCCGGGCTCAGGATCCTGGGGCTGGAGAAGCCCCACACAGCACACAGCAGGAACCTGCAGAATGCCGGACATCCCTAAGAGGTAAGAAAACACTCTCCTCCTCCAGTGGCTTTCTAGTGCCCTCTACTGGCAAAGTTTAGCATTGTGCCAGCTGGCAAAGGAAAAATACAGGACCCAGCAGAGCAGGCAATTCACAATAGATTTGAAGCTGAGAGGTCATAAATTGATAGCCAGTACACTCTGGCCTCCATATGGTGACCCTTCTAGAAGAAGAGCAAGCAGACCAGTCAGGAGGTACTTAAGTAGAGAAGATAAAGAAGAGAGAATAAATAAATATATAAAGAGAAGAAAAAATGATGATAACCTATACAGTGCTAGACAAAATACACTTGCAAGTCCCCCATGGGGTCCAGGAAAGATGCCAAATATCACGGCTCATGTCCCTGTGCTACTGGACTTACAGAGGAGCTGTCTCAGAGAGCATGGCTAAGACAGCGAGGAGGGTGAGCTGTCAGGGGTCCCAGGACAAGGGGCTGGCAGCACCAGCAGAAATGAGGCAATTCTTAGTATACAAAAAGCACAGAAGCAGCACTGCTCCCCAGAGACAGACCCACAAAGCTTAACAAACACATCAGGTACAACCAAAGCTGCACTCAGTCCACGCAGATACTACCCCAGCTGGGCCTGCAAGGCCTTTGAGTCTCAAAAGTTACTAGAGAAAAGCCAGTATAACTTGTAACAAACCATCACTCCCATTTAAAAAAAAAACTTTTTTAGAACATTTATGTGGCCACGCTGGGTCTTGGTTGCGGCACACAGAATATTTGATCTTTATTGCAGGTATGGCACACGGGGTCTTTAGTCGCAGCATGCAAATCCTCAGTGCAACATGTGGGGTCTAGTTCTCTGACCAGGGGTCAAACCCAGGCCTCCTGCACTGGGAGCATGGAGTCTTAGCCACTGACCACCAGGGAAAAGAGTTTTTACATGAATGGTCTCTTTTTCCTTTAACAGTCAGCAAGCCTGGCTTTCTGGTCCTTCACACACATCTTCAATTTACCCCCTGTCTCAGGATCATCAGCGGGGGCAAGGTCCCCTACTGATGAGGGAGGTAAAGTGCCAGTTTGTCTGTTAGTGTTTCCAAAACATTAACATTCCAAGTAGGAAAGCTTGAGCAGCAACTGAGAAGCCAAGGTAGAAGTAAATTTGTCAACAACAAAAAGTTACCAAACATAAAAATAAGCAACAGTGTATAATGGCACCCGCTGGCAGTGAGACTGAGGATGGGCAGTGCGGCAGTGATTTTTAAATAAACCCTTCTATGTGGTCGAGATATATTTATATACACACATATATATTGTTGACATATATTATTTTATATATTATATAAATATATTTATATATAAATTATATAGTATTAATTATAAATATATTCTATGAATACATTATATATTATAAATTATATTACATATTTAATAGTTTATAAAATATAAATTATTGTATTACAGTACACTTATATTTATATTTTATATATTTTATATATGTAAATACTTTTATATATTAACATATTTATATAAAATATTGTATATGCAATATATTAATATAAAATATATTTATATATAATTATATATAATATGTAATATATTTTTATATGTGATACATCATATATATATATTTTATCCAGGCCTGAAAGGAAAACAGAGAGAAGCTTTCAAATGGATAAGAGAAAGTTGTTAGATCATTATGACACTGGACTGGAATTTTAATTACTCAAAAAGATTACCCTTGAGTCTGAAGGTGTCCCGAGAACTTCTTACCTGAGAGCGGCTAAAGAAGTTATAGGATACGCCTGAGATATTAAGTGGGAAAGAACAGTCTCCTCTCCTGGCATCCCATTGATTCCAGCCCTCTCAATACGAGGGCACCCAGAGGGAGAAATGGTGTCAGAGAGCTCTGTTTGCTCCGTGGAACTAGGATGTGGACAAGTCTACATCTAAGGATGGCCTTGGTTCCCGAGATAGAGTTGAGCAAGCTCTTTCACTCTCCTAAGTTTTGCTTGCTTCTTGCAGGTGATTTTTATAATGCTGCAGACAAAATTCTTGTTTTGGAGGTGTCAATCAATATATCGAAATATTTGGAAGCATGAATTAGTCATGAAACAAGACCATCCTGGAGGATTTGCAAAGAACTTGGCTAAAAGTCCTGAATAGATCATTGTGGCCGTAAAGAAAATACAAAAGGATAAGAGTAAAGTTTGGAAGGGAGCTGGATGGAGGATATCTTTGGAGAGCCCTGCTGATCCTCTAAGCAGACGCCTACATCTCTGACTTCCAACTTAAGGGAACCTCCACAAGACCACCCAAAGAGCTTACAGACTGGGATTCCCAGTGAACTGCTGTCTGACTCCCGCCCAACCAGGGAAATCTGGAGAACAGTGCTGTGTTCCACAGGTGGCTGGTTATTTTCCTTGCAACCTTTCAGAGGCCCCTCCTGGAACACCTTTCCTCCAGCAAACCCCTGACTACCCACCGCTCCCAGCTTCCGCATCTAACTCTGCGGCGTTTGTCGTCTGCTGAGGTCTCCTCACCTCTGAGCAAGGCCCTTAAGTAGAGCCCTTTTCCAAGTGACCACTATGCCCCTCCCTACCACAGACCCACTTGGGACAGAGAAAACTCACTCATTATTGCCCCTCTCTTATTATAACTTGTTCATAATCCAATTTATCCAGAGGAAAAAAAACTGCACTTGTCCCACCCGCAAAGCTTCGTATTAACTGGTCACCAGACATAATTCCAAGGAGAGAATATTGGTCCTTCAACTGCAAAGGATCCAAAACACACACACATTGTAGAGTTCTGGTTTGCATAAGTGGGGCTGTAAAATATTCCACCATATTACATATTTCAATTAACAAATTCCCTATTGGTAGATGAGTCTTCCCTGGTGACTACTGCTACCGATTTATTTTAATACCACAATACTGGTTAATAGCACAATACTGAGAAAACAAACTGCGGAGTCACGTGCAGCACGAGTCAGGCGCAGAGCCGGGATTCTAACTCACAAGAGAGAAACGCCCCCAGTCCAGCTGCCCTCGCCGTCCCACCTGCAGCGCACATGCTTTGCACATGCTTTACCCATGCGGTGCTTTTTCATGTCCATCTTCCCGGTTCCTGTAGGCTCCTTTGAGGTTAGAGGTGGTTTCTGGAACAGTTCAGCCCTGGAGGGCACACCCCCTACAACCCGGCCTGCAGAGCTTGCTTTCACCTGCCTACCGGGACACTGGGCGGGGCCCCGAGGGCAGGGAACCTATCAGAACAGAGGCCCCGCCCTCTTCGTGTCACCTGCCCAGCACAGGTGGAGTGGTAGTCTACTCAGAGATTTGTGAGGGCTAAACAAGTACTGAAAGTTCCTGATGCTTAAAGAGCAAAAACAAGCTGAAGTCCTTGTTACTGCCTCCACATCCGCTCATTTTCCTTCCGGTGTCAACAGCAGTCTGGTCCCACCCTTCCCAAGATTCCTCTTGTGCACTCAACCGTCTTTCACCTTCTCAAGAACTTCTACCAGTTGTCACTCACGTGGCCTTCACTTTATACTCTTCTAACTGGACCTTCTTCAGCCCGTCTACCCATCATTTACACATAAATATCCTGTTGTCTTAGCTCCTCACTACTATACCCACCTCTCCTTTGTCCCTCTTGTCTATTGAAAACCAAAACGTCACCATAGTCGTCTCTTCTTCATCCCTCCAACCCCATCTACTTCACAGGAATTGGGTTTCTTCTACCCACTCCACTAAAACCGTCCCCAAGTGTTTTCAGTGGTGGCGTCATTAAATCCAATGGGCATTTCCGGGCTGTGATCTCTACAGCGCCTGGTACACAGGCCTCTGTTCACTGTAAACCCCTCCGCTGCGCCCTCTGCTATGCATACAGTTCACACCCCTGACAGGTTTTCCCACCTCTCGGATCCCTCTTGAACTGCCAGGAAGGGTTTGTCTTCCTTACCCTCTGCTGGTTCCCAGCTCACTCTAGTCCTCTGTATCTCTCTTTCCATAGCTTTCCATGGGTAAGCTCTTCTACATCACTGTTTTGTTGTGCAGATGACCCCTAAGTCCTTACCTCCAGTCCAGACCTTTCTTCTGGGCTTCACACTCTTGGCTATCCCAAGGGAACTTCAGATAAAGAAAATTTATCTTTTCCAGAAAACCTGCTTCAACTTTTACCCATCTTTTCTTGTGTTCTTCTGTCACTGGATGGCATCACATGCTGCCTCAAGCCAGGTATCCAGGCAATACCTTAGATTCCTCCCTCTCCTCCACACCCAGCTGTGAGTCCAGTTCCCTAGGAAACAGACTCTGAGACTTCCATGCAAGCAGTCTGGGGGTACGTGGGTACCTGCAGAAACAGCACCTGTGAGGGCTGAGTGAGGAAAGATGGGGTGAGGGAATTAGTTCACGGTGGCCTGATGAGCCCTCAACCTGAAATGGCCCTTCAAAACTGTCCCACACTTAGGCAAGGGGGAGCCCCTACCTCCCAGTTAACCTGTCGCTGGATATGGTGGACTGCTCTCAGGAGAGGGTGTGAGCTTAGGTGAGGTGGCTCTCTTTGCTGAGGGTAATTCCTGTGGAGGGACTAGGCTGAGTGCCATCAGCCATTACAACTCCCAGCCTCTGGAGGAGCAGGTGCCTAATTCTAAAGAGAGAACTGAGGCATCACACCACAGGACCCACTACACGTCTCACACTTGCTAGTCACCAAGTGTTTTACCTATTTCTGCATTTTAATTTTCAAACCAGATCCCACCTCCCTCCCACGACTCTTTACTATTCAAAAAAGTATCTGAGAGTCTGAACACATCAGGCCCTATGGCAAGGACAAACTGATGGGTCAAGGAGACACCACTCCAGCTTTCAAGATGCTTACAATCTAGTCGGGAAGTAAATAATCATACATGAGTTCAGTTCACTCAGTCATGTCTGACTTTGCGACCCCATGGACTGTAGCACGCCAGGCTTCCCTGTCCATGACCAACTCCCAGAGCTTGCTCAAACTCATGTCCATTGAATCAGAGATGCCATCCAACCATCTGTCATCCCCTTCTCCTCCCGCCTTCAATCTTTCTCAGCATCAGGGTCTTTTCAAGTGAGTCAGGTGGCCAAAGTATTGCAGTTTCAGCTTCAGCATCAGTCCTTCCCATGAATATTCAGGACTGATTTCCTTTAGGATGGACCGGTTTGATCTCCTTGCAGTCCAAGAGACTCTCAAGAGTCTTCTCCAACACTACAGTTCAAAAGCATCAATTCTTCGGTGCTCAGCTTTACCATCCAACTCTCACATCCATACATGTCTACTAGAAAAACTACAGCTTTGACTAGATGGACCTTTGTTGGCAAAGTAACGTCTCTGCTTTTTAATATGCATATATATACTTGACTTCCCTGGTGGCTCAGACGTTAAAGCGTCTGTCTACAATGCAGGAGACCTGGGTTCGATCCCTGGGTGGGGAAGATCCCTTGGAGAAGGAAATGGCAATCCACTCTAGTACTATTGCCTGGAAAATCCCATGGACAGAGGAGCCTGGTAGGCTACAGTCCATGGGGTCGCAAAGAGTCAGACACAACTGAGCCACTTCACATCACTTCATATACTTTAAAACTGTAAGTATTCTAAAGAAAAGCTAAAAGGACAGACTGCTATGAGAGTTTGGCTTGCCCAGCCTGGGAGTGGGGTGGAGGCAGGGAAAGCTTCTCTGAAGAAATGTCATTTGAGCCAGAATCTGAAAGATGAATGGGCATTACCAGGCTTGTGCTTAGTGTTGGTATGGGTTGGGTGGGAGAGAGGAGGACCAGTATGGAAACTGCCTATGCAAAGGTCCTGAAATAGGTGGAACAAGATGTTGGAGGACCTGAAAGAAGACCAGCATATCTCAGCATGTCTAGAATTCAGAAACTGAGGGGGAAGAGCAGTAGATGATGACCTGAAGTGGCAGGCAGGAGCCAGGTCCTACAAAGCCAAGTGGGTCTCTTTCCTTAAAAGTAATGAAAGCCACTGAACAATTATAATCTTTATGCAATATAAATGGTATACCTTAGGCAGCATTTTCAACTATTCCAAATCAATGCAGATAAAATGGATCATATAGATAAAGTAAGTTAAAACCTAAATTCTGCTAATCTTAAATGCTGAGGGCAAAAAAGAAAAAGTTTGCTAATGTAGATACTATCATTAGGTTCCTCTGAAAAATAACACCTAGCTGTTACTGCTTACTTAATGCCAATGTTAAGTGCTCTGCATAAATTACCTCACTTAAACACTTTTACAAAGTGGGACAATTTAGAAAGTCAGATACAGAGAATACAGCACACCCAAGTTCTCACAGTCAGGATGTAAATGGCAGAGTAGGACATGAAGCCAGATGTCCAGTTACAAAGCTAAAGCTCTTGACTGCTGCACTAAACACCCCACTTAAGCTCTGGGAAATACCTAACTGCACCTGACTTTGAGTATTTTCCCCACTGCCCTAAACTTTATCCCATCATGCCTGCTCATGAGCTCAGACTCCTTTTGTAAATCAGGGTTAACTTGACTCCAGGTCAGGTTTGGAACACACACCCCCTTAGATACCACACAACAAACCACAGGCTACCTTTTGAGGGCCACTCCTAGAACCAGAGCACTTTCTCCTAGTGATCCTACTCAATTCTCATTTATTCTCCCTTTACCAGCCCATGACTTTGCTGCCAGTCTTCTGGCAGGTAAACCTACCAGTTTTAACAAATACTTGCTAGAGGAATGCAAGCTTACCAGAATATAAGCACATGAAAAACGAAGCAAATCTATTACAATCCCCTCTAAAATTTTATGATTGTTTATCATCCTGTTTTGTGATTTTTATGTTAAAGCTTGCCCTCTATCTCTAATCAAAAGTGGTTATGGTCCAACTTGCAGGTTTATAAACACTTGAGAAAATATCCACTAGATGTCAACCTTGGGCTACAACAGGCTTCCTGGGATGCGGCCAAGGACGATTAAGGAGAGAGCATGGAACTGAAAGTGCTGGAAGAATGAGTTTCCTTTGCAGTCTGAACTAAGGAACTTTAGCGAGCTTTTTCTATAAACACAGTGGTTTGATTTTTCAATGAGTATAAACAGATCAATAAATTACATCATGTCACATGTTCAACAAGTTCTAACATGCAGCCCCTTGTTCAAAGCAAAAATCCAACTCCTTACCATAGGCTATAAACACTCTTCCATCCTTATCCGCTTTAGCCACAGTCCCCTGAACACACCTGAAACTCTTTTCCCAGAAATTCTTGCATTAGACTAAGGAGCCTGACTGTGGCCACCTTCTCAGAGAGGCCTTCCTGGCCACCCTTTGACCCAGCACCCACCTGGCACCACCTCACCCTCTTACCTTGACCAATTTTTTCCATAACAGTTTTTCCCTGCTTAACATGGAACAACACACTGGTTCCAAATAGGAAAAGGAGTACGTCAAGGCTGTATACTGTCACCCTGCTTATTTAACTTCTATGCAGAGTACATCATGAGAAACGCTGGGCTGGAAGAAGCACAAGCTGGAATCAAGATTGCTGGGAGAAATAACAATAACTTCAGATATGCAGATGACACCACCCTTATGGCAGAAAGTGAAGAGGAACTAAAAAGCCTCTTGATGAAAGTGAAAGAGGAGAGTGGAAAAGTTGGCTTAAAGCTCAACATTCAGAAAACGAAGATCATGGCATCTGGCCCCATCACTTCATGGGAAATAGATGGGGAAACAGTGGAAACAGTGGCAGACTTTATATTTGGGGGCTCCAAAATCACTGCAGTTGGTGACTGCAGCCATGAAATTAAAAGACGCTTAGTCCTTGGAAGGAAAGTTATGACCAACCTAGATAGCATATTCAAAAGCAGAGACATTACTTTGCCAACAAGGGTCCGTCTAGTCAAGGCTATGGTTTTTCCAGTGGTCATGTATGGATGTGAGTCGGACTATGAAAAAGGCTGAGCACCAAAGAATTGATGCTTTTGAACTGTGGTGTTGGAGAAGACTCTTGAGAGTTCCTTGGACTGCAAGGAGATCCAACCAGTCCATTCTGAAGATCACTCCTGGGTGTTCTTTGGAAGGACTGATGCTAAAGCTGAAACCCCAGTACTTTGGCCACCTCATGCGAAGTGTTGACTCACTGGAAAAGACTCTGATGCTGGGAGGGATTGAGGGCAGGAGGAGAAGGGGACGACAGAGGATGAAATGGCTGGCTGGTATCACCGACTCAATAGATGTGAGTTTGAGTGAACTCCAGGACTTGGTGATGGAGAGGGAGGCCTGGCATACTGCAATTCATGGGGCCGCAAAGAGTCAGACATGACTGAGCGGCTGACCTGAACTGAACATATTATATGTACTTACTGTTAGTCTCTCTCTGGAATTTTGGTTTAGCTCTCTTTGAAAGCAGCACCTTTTTGTCTTGTTCACTGCTTTTTCCCCAGGGAAAAGGTACTGGGCTTTTAAGGGCTGCTCAATAAATACTAACGACCTTAGTTCAAAAATATTCAGAAAAGATGTCATACTTCAAAGATTCATTTGTTTTCATTCAATAATTACTAATCACCTGATACAAAGGCAATGAATTATAGGAGGTGCAATATAAGACATCTTATTGTTGAGAAAGACCGTCTCTTGCCCTTAAAACTCATAAAATCCTAGTAAGAATGCATGCACAATATCTTAAGAGGCTTTACGAAGAGTATGAATAAGACAATCATGGCTGCACACGGCTGCACATGTTAAAAACTATGGACTAACAGAAGTATGATGCGTGCATTCATCTCTAGGCACTTCATTTACTACCCTGCCTCCAAACAGAAGACTGACTGTTCAATTCTTAAACCTACTGAACATGTTTCTGCATAGTAGGAGCCTTTCCTTGTGGAAATCCCCTGCATTCCGAATGCATTTATTTTGCTTTGTCCTCAAATGACAATGGAGACCACCCAGATACCCTTATTCCTCAACGTGCACTATTTCAAGGTGTTCCTGGCTTTGATCTTTCATTTACAGCTGAGAGTTGGTTTTTGCCCAGAAGACTCATGACTAATTTCATGATGTCCACGTCCATTCTCCTCATTCCTATATCATATGCCCCTGGAGTGGGAGGGGGATGCAATGATCATTGCCTCTTTTGCACACAATTCTGAGTCAAGAAAAGTAACCCATCATAAGCATATGGGGCCCCTTATCAAACCATAGAAGTAAATTCAGCCTCCTTTGGTATCTAACCAATTACTCTTTCCAGCTCCTTTTCCCTCACAGATGCTGTTACTCTGGAAAGGAAAGATAAAAGAGAAAGAGATTTAAGCAGATTATCACTGGAAGATGATTATTTAAGAATACAGGAGAGTAACTTGTCAATCTTAAGTGACTTAACTCTCCCAACACAGGTTTGCCTGTAAGGTTGCTGATGTCTTTATGTGAGAAAGATGTATGAGCTTCAGGCAGAGACTATTTGGGTGCAGTCTCCCTGTGCATCTACAACCTATGGTCTCACTGGATGTTTTCTCTCTTCTTGAAGAAAATTTAGTTCTATTTCTTAACAACTGACAAGCATATGAATGTTTCCCTCTGAAGTCTCCTCCATTGCTTTGAACTACAGCCAAGCACATTCCATGCCTTATTCTGCTAATTTATTTCTTCTCCTTACAGGAACTTTGCAAATAAATGTACTAATATAATTGAAAGGTACTAGTATAATTAAAGTGAAAGACTCATTTCAATAGATTTTATTTTACCCTGAAACATACCTACATAATCAGTTTGAGACTAAGTTTATTCAGATAAAAGATGTAATGAGACCTTGATAATTTATATTAGCCTATGAGATTATAAGGATAACTTGGCTGCTTTACAATATTCTGTTGTAGGCAAACTTTAGCCATTAATAACCTTAACAGACTACCTGCAACAAACTGAACCAAACCCTCCAGACTGCAGTGTCCATTTAGTTCTAAACTTAAGCTATGAACAATATTTAGTGTTTCTCTTATCTTAAAGTGAATTGTATCAGGGAGGTTTGGAAACCACTGTTAGAAAAGAGAATTCTTGCCCCTACAAAGATATTTAACTTATATACAGCGTACATCATGAGAAACACTGGGATGGAGAAAGCACAAGCTGGAATCAAGATTGCCAGGAGAAATATCAATAACCTCAGATATGCAGACGACACCACCCTTATGGCAGGAAGTGAAGAACTAAAGAGCCTCTTGATGAAAGTGAAAAAGGAGAGTGAAAAAGTTGGCTTAAATCTCAACATTCAGAAAACTAAGATCATGGCATCCGGTCCCATCTCTTCATGGCAAATAGATGGAGAAACAGTTAAGGGACTTTATTTGGGGGGCTCCAAAATCACTGCAGATGGTGATTGCAGCCATGAAATTAAAAGACACCTGCTCCATGGGAGAAAAGTTATGACCAACCTAGACAGCATATTTAAAAAGCACAGACATTACTTTGCCAACAAAGGTCCATCTAGTCCAAAGCTTTGGTTTTTCCAGTAGTCATGTATGGATGTGAGAGTTGGACTATAAAGAAAGCTGAGCATCTAAGAATTGATACTTTTGAACTGTGGTGTTGGAGAAGACTCTTGAGAGTCCCTTGGACTGCAAGGAGATCCAACCAGTCCATCCTAAAGGGGATCAGTCCTGAATATTCATTGGAAGGACTGATACTGAAGCTGAAATGACAATACTTTGGCCACCTGATATGAAGAACTAACTCATTTGAAAAAGACCCTGATGCTGGCAAAGATTGAAGGTGAGGGGAGAAGGGGACGACAGAGGATGAGATGGTTGGATAGCATCACCAACTCAATGGACATGAGTTTGAGTAAACCCCAGGAGTTGGTGATGGACAGGGAGGCCTGGTGTGCTGCAGTCCATGGGGCCTCAAAGAGACACAACTGAGTGAATGAACTGAACTGAATTGACAAAGGTATTAATAATAGAGTGATCAGGAGAAACTTATTCTTTAAATGAGAACACATGAAGAACTGTTTAGAAGAATGGCTTAACTTACATGTTAGGTAACTTCTGCATCCCTTCCTTTCTTTTTTTCTTTTTTATTTTTTTAATTTTTATTAAATTTATTTATTTTTTTAATTACAATACTGTATTTGTTTTGCCATACACTGACACGAATCAGCCATAGGTGAACACAATCTCCCAATGCCGAAGCCCCCTCCCACCTCCCACCCCACAATACTGTATTTGTTTTGCCATACATTGACATGAATCAGCCACAGGTGTCCACGATCTCCCAATGCCAAAGCCCCCTCCCACCTCCCACCCCACATCCTCTCCCTGAATCATCCCATGCACCCGCCCCATGCGTCCTGCATCCTGTATTGAACATAGACTGGCGCCTTCCTTTCTTGAATGATCTTTATCCATTGTTTCTGTCAAAGTCAAACTGCCTGAGTTTTCTCATGAAAACCCACAATTTCATTTACCTGTGCTTCATCTAAGTGTGTTTCTCTGGCCCTCTCCTCTGGGCTGGGATCTGTCATCTCCTACTTACCTGGCCTCCAGGTAGCTGTAGCTACCTCCCCTGGGCTAGGTTTAAGTCTGCACATTGGGCCTCAACAGCACAAACCAGGCTACAGCTTCAAAGCGGACCCTTTGTGCTGGTGTGGTGGATTTTCTGGGCCAAAAGTCTCTGCCTCCCATCTCCTAACAACCTGCCCACCTGAGCCTGGTGACTCAGGGTGGGGGCCAAAAGCCCCTACCCCCTTGGCTGAGTATGTGAAGTTGGCCTGTGGACTTCACTGCTAGCTGATAAAACGGACCCTGCTTCTGCACCACAAACTTTGCTCTCCTTACTGCCACAAAGAGTATGCAGGTCCTCGGGGACACAGAAGGATCTCTCTCCTGTCTCAGGTCTAAGCCACACTCTCTAAGAGTTTACCAGATGTTCTACATTCAGGGGACTTACTGAAATCCACCCACCCAGCAACAGGGTGACACCTTGCTCCATTTTGCTGGTGCTCCTTATATGAACTTTTCCATCATTCAGAACCTTGGGAGAGAAGAAAAATGGGTTGCATCAAAGCCCATGTTGAATTCCTAATATATTTGTGATGCCATGACTCAGATTAAATGTGTCAGACACCAAGGGATGAGATACGAAACCAAAGCACGCATGGTGAGATTGAGGCTCTTACTGCAAACCATGGCAGCTGAGTAGCTACATGAACTTGAGCAACTGGCCTCCACCAAGGTACCAGGTCCGAGCAGCTTTTACTTAATACCAAGCACAGCTTTAGCTAGAATTCTTGTGTGCCAAACAACAACTGAGATTAGAAAAAGAGAAACCAAAAACAACCATTTTAAGATCAAGGGTAGCTTTTCTTTGGACCACACAATGTGCAGGCAAAAATCTGGCCCTGATCAAAGATGATGACAGAGCAGCTCTCACGATGGCCGTAGATCTGAAAGGCAACGTTGCTTCCCAAAGACTTTTCAGTCCTGATGGAGAGGCCAAGCAGTTGCAAGAACGAGAAAGGATCATTCCAAATCAGGCCTTCAAGCCTGGGTGAGACACACAATGGCTAAGCCAGGCAGACCTCCAGAGTGGGAGCTTTTGGATTATATACACGGCTCCTCTTTCACAGGCTACGCCAGGGACAAGCCACAAAGGCTGTCAGAGCAGAGAGTAACAGGGGCATCAGGAGAGTGCCTATCTCAGAGCTCCCCAGATGGAATCAGTATTTCCCACCTCAAGGAATGGCAGGACCACTCACCCAAGTCAAAAACCTGGCTATCATTTGCTCTCCATCACATCCCACATCTAAGTGTATTCCATTCAGAGCTCTGTTAATGCTTGAGAGCAGGTGCTACTCTCTCACCTGAAAAAAAGCAAGGGCCCCAGTAACTGGTCTCCCTGCCCCTGGTATGTTAACAGAACATCCTTCCACAATCGTCAGTCATGGCACTACCATGGCTTAAAATCTCAATGGTTTTCCATGGCCTCTGACATAAAACCCAAAACACCTTCATACCATCTCTCTAGCAGCATCTTGCCTTGAATTCTGTTTTCAGCTGAATCTCGACTGGTCTTCAAATGCCAAGTGATGTACCATTTTCTCCAGCTTTCCCTGACATGCCCTCCCCAGCTTGTGAGCTTCCTCTATACTCCCATCATCTTTTCTTAAATCTGAGGCTGCAATCACACAGCAATGATGCTGGATTCCATGTCTATCTTCTTCACCAGGAAAAAGCTCCTGAGGTACAGGGAGTCTATCTCTGGATTCATGATACCAAATGACTGCAGCCATGAATTAAAAAGACACTTGTTCCTTGGGAAAAAAGCTATGACAAACCTAGACAGTGTATGAAAAAGCCGAGATATCACTTTGCCAACAAAAGTTCATATAGTCAAAGCTATGGTTTTTCGAGCAGTCATGTACAGATTAAGTAGTAGGACCATAAAGAAGGCTGAGCACTGAAAAACTGATGCTTTCAAACTGTGGTGTTGGAGATTATTTAAGAGTCCCTTGGATAGCAAGGAGACCAAACCAGTCAATCCTAAAGGAAATCAACCCTGAATATTCATTGGAAGGACTGATGGTGAAGCTAAAGCTCCAACACTTTGGCCACCTGATGTGAAGAGCTGACTCAGTGGAAAAGACCCTCATGCTGGGAAATACTGAAGGCAGTAGGAGGAGATGACAGAGGATGAGATGGTTGGATGGCATCACCAGCATGATGAACATGCTGCTGCTACTGCTAAGTCACTTCAGTCATGTCTGACTCTGTGCGACCCCACGGACAGCAGCCCACCAGGTCCCTCCGTCCCTGGGATTATCCAGGCAAGAATACTGGAGTGGGTTGCCATTAACCCCTCCAATGAATGCATGCATGCTAAGTCGCTTCAGTTGTGTCCGACTCTGTGCGACCCCCTTAGATGGCAGCCCACTAGACTCCCCTGTCCATAGGATTCTCTAGGCAAGAATAGTGAAGTGGGTTGCCGTTTCTTCTCTGCAATGGACATGAGTCTGACCAAACTCAGGGAAATGGTGAAAGACAGGGGACACTGGTGTGCTGCAGTCCTTGGGGTCGCAAATAATTGGGCACAACTTAGCAACAGAACAACAATGATGGCTAGCACTTGGGAGGCTCCAGACAGGATATATGCTGCAGACTCAAAGAAGGAGAATAGAGCTCCTGCCCCTGAGAAGTATTCTGGTCTGGGAGAGAGTCACACAAATGAACTCATAATTTCAGTCACACAAAATACACTGATAAGTTGTATGACAGACATATCATTAAAATTCTGTATCGACAGCTTCCAACTCTATAATAGTTTCCTCGTTTTATACACAGCCCTCGTCATGTTGCAAAATTTTTTGAGTCTCCTAGAAACAGTGAGGCTGAGATAAGGGCTGAGAAAGGGGAGGAGCAGGGGAGCAGAGGGGTTAAGGACTGTGTTTTATTCGTTTGAATCCTCTGTGCCTTACACAGAATCTGGCAGATCAAAGGTGCTGTGTATATTGGATATATGGAGTAAATAATCATGCCCTTCCTAAGGGGTGGGAGGTAACCATGGAAAGCTAAAAGTAGGACATCAGTTCAGTTGCTCAGTAGTGTCTTTTGTGACCCCATGAATTGCAGCACAACAGGCCTCCCTGTCCATCACCAACTCCCAGAGTTCACTCAGACTCACGTCCATCGAGTCAGTGATGCCATCCAGCCATCTCATCCTCGGTCGTCCCCTTCTCCTGCCCCCAATCCCTCCCAGCATCAGTCTTTTCCACTGAGTCAGCTCTTTACAGGAAGTGGCCAAAGTACTGGAGTTTCAGCTTTAGCATCATTCCTTCCAAAGAAATCCCAGGGCTGATCTCCTTCAGAATGGACTGGTTGGATCTCCTTGCAGTCCAAGGGACTCTCAAGAGTCTTCTCCAACACCACAGTTCAAAAGAATCAATTCTTCGCCGCTCAGCCTCATTCATGGATGGACATTATTACTGAACTTGAAACACTTCTCCCAGGCCGAAAGGGAAATGAACAGCATGAGCAAAGGCATCAAGTGGCAGGGCAGTCTGGGAGAGCCCTTGACTAGCACAGTTAATTTAGAGAAGATACCCAAAGTAAATTCAAAGCTCGAGGATATTCTGCCACTCTTCTGTCCTCTTGGGGTCCTTGGCTATCCTAAAAGATGTGCCCGAAGAGCTAGCTAGCCTCCATCTCCTATCCACCCGTGAAATTCACTGAAGGACTTGGACTTGCTAAGGACAGCTGTAAATCCTCAGAAATCACAACACTCAGAAGTGGTCACAAGAATGACACACAAAACTCAGCACTCAGGCTTCTTCATTTTTCATTCACTACAGACCGGATTAACTAGCATGCCCCCAATTCCAACAGAACTCAGGATGAGACCACAGTGGTCATTCCCCCTGGTCCTGACTCAGACAGGGCAGAGCAATTATCTGGGGATTGGAACTTAAAATATTTTTAGTAGGGTTCAATAAAAGCTATAGAAAACATGTCTCATAAGAAAAACAGCCCCAGTAATTTCAGGCAAGGGGAATTACAAAGTTCACAAATTACAAAATTCTGTGAAATATTTTATATAACATGGCCTACTCTCCAGCTGAATCACAATGAATTTGACTGCTCTGAACCAAACCCTTTTATGTACATGGAAGGCAAAGAATAAAGTCAAAATGAAAATACTGTAGCTTAGTTTGTATTTTAAATTTATGAAAACTTGCTCAAGGGAGCTTACATACACCACAAATACATGCTCAGCATGTATTATCATGCTGCTCTTACCACTTTTTCTCACTGGGCCTTTTCTATTAAACTCTGAGCTAGACCCAGGCCATGCAGACCCTGAGACAAAAGCCTCTGGATCCATCTCACGCAGGAGACAGAGCGGCACTCCCCTCCTCTCTTCTGTCTGTTCTGTAGAAGAGCCTGAGAGAGGGCTCCAGGCCCCAAGTGTCTATGGATGATGCATGTTCTCCGCCACAGAAAGAAAAGGGGATACATCCTGCCAATGATTTTATTTCAGTCAGGTCAGTTCAGTTGCTCAGTCGTGTCTGACTCTTTGCAACCCCATGAACTGCAGCATGCCAGAGCTCCCTGTCCATCACTAACTGCTAGAGTCTACCCAAACTCATGTCCATCGAGTCGGTGATCCCATCCAAACATCTCATCCTCTGTCATCCCCTTCTCCTCCCGCCATCAATCCTTCCCAGCATCAGGGTCTTTTCAAATGAGTCCACTGTTCTCATCAGGTGGCCAAAGTATTGGAGTTTCAGCTTCAACATCAGACCTTCAGTGAAAACCCAGGACTGATCTCCTTTAGAATGGACTGGTTGGATCTCCTTACAGTCCAAGGGACTCTCAAGAGTCTTCTCCAACACCACAGTTCAAAAGCACCAATTCTTCGACGCTCAGCATTCTTCACAGTCCAACTCTCACATCCATACATGACCACAGGAAAAACCATAGCTTTGACTAGATGGACCTTTGTTGGCAAAGTAATGTCTCTACTTAGTATGCTGTTTAGGTTGGTCATAACTTTCCTTCCAAGGAGTAAGCATCTTTTAATTTCATGGCTGCAATCACAATAAATGGTTTACAATCTAAGAAAAATTTCAAAAACACAGAAAAGTATAAGCACAAAATCTGTTCTGTGTTGTCTGAAACTTTAAGATAAGAAAACGCTGATGATTATTCCTTGCATTAAATGAAGATATTTGATTTTGCAGTCTATATAATAAACAGACATTCTTTGTGTCAAGAGGACAGGGTAAAAGAAAAAATGATGAATATGGAATTGAGGGATGCTCTAAACATGGAGGAGATTTCAGAGACGGAAGGAACGCAGAGGGGAAAATCCTAGTGCCAAACAAGCAGTGTAAAGTACGATGAATCAGATTTCCCTGGTGGTCCAGTGGTTAGGAATCTGCCTGCCCACGCAGGGGACATGGGTTTGATTCCCGGTCTGGGAAGATCGCACATGCCACGGAGCAACTAAGCCTGTGCCCCACTGCTACTGAGCCCGTGTTCTCTCTGCAGCAGGAGAAGCCGCCACAGTGAGAAGGCTCGCCCCAGCTAGAGAGCAGCAGCCTCACCTGCCACAGCCAGAGAAAGCCGGTGGGCCATGAAGACCTAGGACAGCCTAAGACAAATTTAAACAGTTACAATGAACTCTGGGAACATGGAAATTGTTCAAAGCCCACCATGATGAGGAGCTGACCAGGCTACAATGTCTTCTATATCAAAATTCAGACGTACCTATGTGGGAATCATTCCATTAACATGTAAAGCCTGGTTATATAATGAGTCGGTAGGCAAAAGGACTTGACAAAAATTACTTGACAGTGGTATCTGCAAAAAGAAATGTTAGTTCAACTGATATTTACTCTGCATACTGTACTGATGTGCTCGGTCATGGCCAACTCTCTGCGACCCCATGGACTGCAGCCCACCAGGCTTCTCTGTCCATGGAATTTTCCAGGCACAAATACTGGAGTGGGTTGCCATTTCCTTCTCCATTACTCTGCATGGTGCCAGAAAAAACATAGCCTATAACTTCTTTACATTCTGCTTAACCATAAGCAGGGTTACTATATCAAATTCATGCCATATTATTTGCTTTTTTTATCAGCAAAAATATTTACAAATAGGACAATGACATCAAACTTTGTATTAATATCTTTTAAATTCAAATTTATTATGGCTTTAAGGAAATAGTTGATTAGGCATCCAAGCTTTTGCTAAACCATAACATTTTAAAAATTATTCCTTTTGAAGTATTGTTCAAAGCTGTATACACTTTATAAAAAGATAATGAGATGAATAATTCACAATTTTATGTATTCATGCACAGTGAAGAGGAAATGATACTGAATCAAACTCCCAAACCCAATAGCTGGGTAACTCAGTTAAATATTTTAAAGCTAATTTGTGTGTGTGTGTGTACAATTTTTAGTTACTACCAGAGCATCTAAAACTGATCTGAAAGCTAACTGTTGTCCAAAACTGTTCAGATTCTTCAAATCCCATAATTCCATTTCTTCCCTTTCTCAAATCAAAAGATTTAAACATACATAATTGAAGAATCATTATGATCATTTTTCTCTTTAACAATAATATCTACTTCTGGATCAGTTACTTAGCTGATCAGTTAGATTTACAGCTAACTGACAGATTTACAGCTGGCTTCCTCCCAAAGCAGCTGTTGATGAACTCCCTGAACACTGTTTTAGACAGGTGGGCCTTGAGGGGTTCACTCCAGAAATCAGAAACATTTGAGGTCATTTCCAAACACTGCACAAGGTCTGGTTTTAGAGAGGCCTCTTGAAGGTACAGCCACAGTTGCAGAGTTCATGATGCTCAAACACGCTGCTCTAGTCCAGCAGAGATCTGTGCAGAGGACAATCAGAGAAGAATTTTCCAGGACATGTTTTAAGACCCAACTCAAACCCAAGATCTGGGTTTAGTCTCTGATGAAAAAGATGTCACCCAAACCTTTATTTTTCATTCCTGATTCTGTGAAAAGGAAAACCAACTTTAGTGTCTGTCCCACCTTACTGCTTGGAGCTCCTTACTGCTTAGAGCTCACGGCTTTTTCAGAAGATGTAATTATTTCGATTCTGTTTTTGAGGAACCAGTGGGGTTTCCTTTCTCTGGAAATGGTTCTTGCTCCCCCAAGAATGTGTAACATTTCATTAATCTTCACAGCAGTCCTCTGGGGTGGGCAGTACAGGTGAACTCTCTTCATTTCACTGACCAGGCGATTAGCAGATGACTTGCCAAGTGGCTTGCTATGAGCAAGGCTCTGATGCCAGAACCGAGTGCTCGAGTCCAGCACTTCCATGTTTTTATGCAAAGGCATCAAAAAGGGGTGTGACTGCCAATTTACTAACAAATCTATTGATTTGAACAGATAGATAAAATCCACACATGAGTTATTCACCTTGTATTAATCTAGACCAAAATCAAGAGTTGACTTGCAAATAAATCACGGCCACAAATTTGCCCTTCATTTGTTGTAGACAAGCAAACACCTTGGAGAAGCAATGGCACCCAACTCCAGTAACTCTTGGCTGGAAAATCCCATGGATGGAGGAGCCTGGTAGGCTGCAGTCCACAGGGTCGCTAGGAGTCAGACACAACTGAGCAACTTCACTTTCACTTTTCACTTTCATGCACTGGAGAAGGAAATGGCAACCCACTCCAGTATTCTTGCCTGGAGAATCCCAGGGACGGCGGGGCCTGGTGGGCTGCCGTCTATGGGGCCACAGAGTCAGATACGACTGAAGCAACTTAGCAGCAGCAGCAGCAGCAAACACCTAACTGGCTCTCACTAGGAAACTAATTTTTTTGATAAGCAAGAGAAATGAACTTAAAATTCCACAGCTGCCATTAGAGTGACCTAAGAGAGAAAGCTAATAGAATCAAATAAGCCCTGGGGGAGGAGAGGGAAAAAAAGTTCTCCAGGGGAGGGGGAAAAAAAGAATTCCCCAGGTTACAAGGAAATGTATATTAATAACTTATTATCTTGAAGATTTAAAACCTAAGAAATGAAACAAGCATATCATTTATATTTTCCTATATGGCATATACATGTAAATGACTATATTAATTAAACTAAGATTGTGTGATTAAGGAGACTTACAATTATAATATATTTAATTCCTCTTTATAATTACTGCTTTAAATCTAGCAAAAGAGATTCATCATCTTCTACTTTCACCTGGGGTTTAAAAGTAACTTTCAGAGGCTCGGGGTCGAGATCTCCCCGCCTACTTGGGGAGGACGCGGGGCACTGGCCTCCTCGGGGTCTGTTTCGCTGAGCGCCTCGGGGTGGAGCTCACTGATGGGGCCTAGAGCCTCGCCCCTGGCAATGATGTCCACCCCCACCTCCCGGACCTCTTCTGGACCCTCAGCCACGGCTCGGTCTTTGGTTTTCCGAAGGCTACGCATCTTAAAAGCGTCCCTTGAGGGAGCTGCATTGGAAATCGATTTCTTAAACCTCTCCCCTGACTGCTTCAGTCTCTCCCCCGACTGTCTCAGTCTCTCCCCCGACTGTCTCAGCCGCTCTCTCCTCTCTGGGGTCACTATTCTAGTCCTAATTCTGTTCACTTTCTTGTCAAAATTCTGCCGTGTCTTCTGCATGTTTTCTTTGGAAAAGGCCTTTTTGATGTTATCAATGCGCTCCTTGCCTGACTTTCTAAGCCTGGCAGACCTGCTCTCTTCAACGAAATATTCTTCATCTGAAGACAGATCAACTGGGGTATCAAAGACTTCGTCCTCCTCCTCTGGACTCTCAATCAAGCTTCTGTCTTTCACGACAGACAGGGACGTCGGACACTGAACCTCCTCCTGAAGGAGAGAGAAAGGAAGCTTGTTAGCTATGGGTTCTTGGACCTTCCAGCTACACCTTTTCAATCTCCTCCACAGGTTGCTTATCCTCCACCAGCTCCTTAAATGCTGGTGTTTCTCAAGGTTTCTTTTTCTTCATCTCCCAAGCTCACCCTGAGCAACGTTATCCACACTGCTCTACCTTCAAATCCAATGGCAAGAAGACAACAAATCTTCCCTTCACCCCTCCCCTTCCCCTAAGATGAAGACTCATTTCTAACTGGTGGGCAGACTTCTTCACCTAGATGTAACGCAGGCACCTCTAACTTAACTTATCCAAAAATCAAGGCCCAGCCATCACCCTTTCCCAGATCTCTCAGCACTAATACCTCCAGGTGTCACCCAGAGAGAAATCTCAGAATCACCATCCAAAATATTCCCTGCTCTCATCCAATATCCAACTGATCACCAAGCACTGTCGGTAACACTGCACTTACCAACTAGTAATTACCCTGTTCCCTCTTCCTTCCTCCTTGCCTCTACCAATGTTTTAATTCAGGCTCTGTAATCTCAGCCCTGAACTTCTGAAATACCTTCACCACCATATCACCTAGGTATTTCCTGTGAAATGTTCCTAAAATATACATCTGATCACATCCATCCTCTACTTTAAAACATTTGGGAGCTCATCAACACTCAAAGGACAAAGAGTTCAAATTCTTTAGTATAATTAGATGGCTCTTTGGTTTGAACTACATCTGCTTTCCTGGTCCTCCCATCCAGCCACACATACACTCTGAGCCCCTCCAACACATGCTGTTCTCATCCCTCCACATCTTCATATACATGGTTTTTGCTACCTGAATTAAATACCTTTAAATGCTCTTTTCAACTTTGTGAACCAAATCTTTGAGTCAAACATGCCCAACCTCCCCAAGAGACCAATTCTGTCTCCAATTTATCCCCAAATGACACAAAAGTACTTGCTGTTGTTCACTCAATAAGTCATGTCCGACTTTTTGTGACCTCATGGACTGTAGCACGCCAGGCTTCCCTGTACTTCACTATCTCTCAGAGTTTGCTCAGATTCGTGTTCATTAAGTCAGTGATGCCATCCAACCATCTTCTACTTACAGTATTTTTCATAGTCTGAATTGAACTGGAGCTCTATTCATTTATGTATGTCTCCCTGGGGCCTTCACTAAATTAATAGGTTCCATGAAAGCCAAGGTGTATCTTATTTATGATTTATGCCCAGCATCTATCAGAGTGCCTTGCATATAGTAGGTATGCTCAACAAATGACTGCTGGAACAAAGAAACACATGCCTTCATTCAACAAATTGTTACTAAGCACCCACAATGTACTAGTCAATATTCTAGGCACTGAGAACCTCCTGTGAGTAAAACAGTAAAAGAACCTGTATTCTCAGAAAGAGAAATAAACAAGTGACCTATATAGTATGTTGGATGGTAATAAATGTTAAGGTGAAAAATAAAATGTACAGTGGGGATACACAGTGACTGGGGAGGATGCTCGGAAAGGTCCCATGAAGAAGGTAACACCCAAGCCTAGACCTGAAGGTAACGCATATCCCAGGGAGGAAAGGAGAAAGCAAAGAAGGAATCGTGACTGAAGCAGAATGATCAAGGGTCAACAGAAGGAGAGAAGGTAAGAGAGGGAGTGAGAGGGCCAGTGCACGTAAGGCTCTGTAGCCAATAATGATTGTGGCTCTTATTCCAGGAGTGTGACAGGAAGCCTTCTAAAATGTTCTGGGGAAAACAGTGACATGATTTGACTCATGCTGTAAAAGGGTCACAGGCACCCAGTTGAAATGAGGCAGTCGAGGGTAATGAGAAGCAGGGAGAGCAGGTAGAGACCACTGAGCTCAATCAGGTGAGAGGCGGTCAGGGTGTTGGCAGAGGTGGTGGTGAGAAGCGGTCTGATTCCAGATCCACTGTGAAGGTAGGAGTCAATGGGATCCACTGCTAGACTGACATGTGGAGACATCAAGTGTGATGATTCTCAAGTCCAGGGCCTGAGCAAATGAAGGACAGATTTGCATTTCACTAAGATTGGGAAAAAGTTGGCTTAAAGCTCAACATTCAGAAAACTAAGATCATGGCATCCGGTCCCATCACTTCATGGGAAATAGATAGAGAAACAGTGGAAACAGTGGCAGACTTTATTTTGGGGGCTCCAAAATCACTGCAGATGGTGACTGCAGCCATGAAATTAAAAGACGCTTACTCCTTGGAAGGAAAGTTATGACCAACCTAGATAGCATATTGAAACGCAGAGACATTATTTTGCCAACAAAGGTCCATCTAGTCAAGGCTATGGTTTTTCCTGTGGTCATGTATGGATGTGAGAGTTGGACTATGAAGAAAGCTAAGCACCCAAGAATTGATACTTTGAGCTGTGGTGTTGGAGAAGACTCTTGAGAGTCCCTTGGACTGCAAGGAGATCCAACCAGTCCATTTTAAAGGAGATCAGTTATGGGTGTTTTTTGGAAGGAATGATGCGAAAGCTGAAATGCCAGTACTTTGGCCACCTCATGCTAAGAGTTGACTCATTGGAAAAGACTTTGATGCTGGGAGGGATCGGGGGCAGGAGGAGAAGGGGACGACAGAGGATGAGATGGCTGGATGGCATCACTGACTCGATGGACGTCTGAGTGAACTCCGGGAGATGGTGATGAACAGGGAGGCCTGGCGTGCTGTGATTCATGGGGTTGCAAAGAGTTGGACACGACTGAGCAACTGAACTGAACTGAACTGAACTGAACTGAAGATTGGGAAGACAGTGGGAGGCAGAGACTAGAAGGGAAGGATACTGACTAAGTAAGATGCTGAGCATGCCAACTTTAAGATGCCCACTGTACATCCACGCAAAGATGACAAGTAGGCAGTTGAATATATAAGTCTGGAATTCAGGAGAGGTCTGGACTAGAGATTTATATCTCTAGGAGTCATCAACATAAAGATGAAACTAAAAATCATGACCAGTTGAAAGAGACCACCAAGAGATTGAGTGACTGGGTCTACACTCCATTACTCAAAACTCCCTGGAAGCAAAGTACCTTTTAAAAATCAGAATATTTCAGATTTGGGAAAATAATATATAACATTCCCAGTGAGATCTTCGGAAGAAAAAAAATATGAACTCATTCCAGGGTGG
Organism: Nanger dama; assembly: GCA_917880005.1. Lineage (NCBI taxonomy): Eukaryota > Metazoa > Chordata > Mammalia > Artiodactyla > Bovidae > Nanger > Nanger dama. The sequence continues at coordinate 16,703,614 of CAKJTW010000025.1, read as the reverse complement.
CATAAAATCATGCTACTTGAGGTTGGGTTTTGCCTTCAAATGAGTTCAGGTCAATTAGGTCTTGCTGCCAAATAAGTTACAAAAATTTATTTTTAGAAATTTTTGAATTTTGGTGTTATAGACAGATACATGGATTTGGGACCTAAAGATAAGAAGGAAGAAATGAGAAAGAATCAAAATGGAAAAATACCAGCCAGAGAGGCAGGAGGAAACCCAAGAGAGAAGGACACCCCCAGAAGCCCAGGGGAAAGAAGTTTTAAGAAGAAAGGGAGACTACAAATGTGCAAAAGAGAAGGAGAGGGAGGGAATAACTATGTCAATGTGTCAAAGGGTAAGGATGAGAATTGGACTGAACTGGCAGACAGTAGTAACCTTGAAAATGAGCCCAAAAACACAGCTGCTAAAGGACCTCAATTCACTATTTACAGGTTACTTTTCAAATTAAACCAGAAAAACTTTCAAGATCATGAGATTTCTAACTGAACCGATGAATTTTTTAAAAAGAAACTATGCTTCCAGGCTTCCTGGGGGTCCAGTGGTTAAGAATCCACTGTGTAGTGCAGGGGACACATTGGTTCAACCCCTGGTCCACAACTAACTCCATGCATCACAACTACTCAGCCCACGCTCTAGAGCCCACAAGTTGAAAAAACCAAGCCTGTGTGTGACAACTACCGAAGCCCACAAACAACAGAGCCTGTGCTCTGCAACAAAAGAAACGACCTTGTAGCATCCTACAACTACAGATTAGCCGCCACTCGCCACAGCTAAAGAAAGCCCTGTGTAGCAACAAGACCTACCACAGACAAAAAATGAATAAATAAATCTAAAACAAAACGAACAAAAAAAATATGCCCTAACTTTGAGATCCAGATTAAATCTGTTCAACCAAAAAATTTACTATGTAAGAAATATATTCATATACATTCCAAAACCTATCAGCCCGATAGTCAAGAAGGTATCCCCGGAACTTTATTTCTTTGGATACTTACTTAAAATTTAATTATTTGGCTATAGGATTGGACAGTCTAGGAGCTTAAAAAAAAGTCGGGGTGGGTAACTGATAGCTCTCTGATAGAAGCTGCAACTTTATTCCTCTCTTTTCCTGACCGCCTGCTACAGGGAGCAGCTTCAGCAGCCCTGCGTGTGTGGGTGTAGACTGAGGAGGTATTAGAAACGAAGCTGAAGAATCATTACTGTTCGGTGAGAAAAACCTTCACAATCCTGCTGTAAAGAAATCAGATCTGGCTCAACACAGGAATCACAAACCCTCCTTCAAGTGTACAACAAACTCTGCAAAATCAGGCTTAACAACAAAACAAAACAGAGGTGAGTCACAGAAAGAACTTGTTAAGTGAATCTGTTTGTTGTAATGCCTATGCTTCAGAGATATCATGAGTTAGTAGTCAGTACACTATAATAATAATTGAAAACAATTAGAGTTGAATTATAGTTGATTTCCAAGTATAATTATTGTAAAATCATGTAAAATTCTAGGTAAGAAGATGAGTTTTGTAACAAAACAAGTACTATGAATCAGAGTATAGTGGCCGAGATTATCAAAGGAATATAGCTAGGAGAAGTCAATATTTTTAAGTCTGAAGCTTATCATTAGGGAAAAGCCTAATACCTCATTTGGGAAGCAAAGGCATGTGGTTAGTAAGCAAAATTGTTAGAAGGTATGATAATCCTCCTTCCTGGCTTTCATGGTAAGAAGGTCACCAAGGTGAAACCATGTTCAAAAAGAAATCATAATTGTATGATACAGAGCAGTGACTTTTTTCCAAAGCGAATGTCCAGGATTAGGTAAAAGCTCCGCTGTACACAACTGGGGGAGATAAAGTACCAATAAAGTTTGCCACCGAAAGATATATCCAGGGAAATCTTTCTGAGGAAAAACCCAAATGTTAAGGTAAGCATGTTACAGCTAAATTACTCATCTTCAAGTTAATTTTAGTAGAGGGCACAGTCTCCATAAAGCTGTGTGTGTGTGTGTGTGTGTGTACACATATATATACATATATTAACTATGAGAATATTTTTTAAGCATTTTGGGAATTCTCTGGTGATCTAATGGTTAAGATTTGGCTCTTTCACTGCCGTGGCACAGATTCAATGCCTGGTCAGGGAACTGAGATCCCACAAGTGGGGTAGCCAAAAAAATTATAAGAATTTTAACTGCTACGAAGAACCACATGAATGTTGTATTCTGTGTTCTAACATCTAAGAATCCCCAAATCCACTGGTAGTTGCCTGTATCTTTTCTTCACAAGCACTCCTAACTACACGAGATAGCTACTGCTTATTGACAAAGGGCTGCTTACTCTGCACAACTTAATTTCACAGACTCTTTGCAGCATTATGACTCTTAGTTGCTTTTTCATACCATCTTTTATTCATTCTAATAACTGTGGGGCTCAAAGAAAAGAAAAAAATAGCAAGTTTCAGGGAATAAACAGGTTATAGAAACAACTTTTTATAAGAAGAACTGTATGTCAACAGACACACAAGAGACAATTAGGACTTTTCAGAAACTCCTGTTTTTTTAAGCCACTGAAGTCCTTATTGCCAAATTCAGACTTAAATTGAAGGAAGTAGGAAAAATCACTAGACCATTCAGGCATGACCTAAATCAAATTCCTTATGATTATACAGTGGAAGTGAGAAATATATTCAAGGGACTAGATCTGATAGATAGAGTGCCTGATGAACTATGGAATGAAGTTCATGACATTGTGCAGGAGACAGGGATCAAGACCATCCCCATGGAAAAGAAATGCAAAAAAGCAAAATGGCTGACTGGGGAGGCCTTACAAATAGCTGTGAAAAGAAGAGAAGACAAAAGTAAAGGAGAAAAAGAAAGATATAAGCATCTGAATGCAGAGTTCCAGAGACTAGCAAGGAGAGAGAAAAAAGCCTTCCTCAGCAATCAATGCAAAGAAAAAGAGGAAAAGAACAGAATGGGAAAGACTAGAGATCTCTTCAAGAAAATTAGAGATACCAAGGGAACATTTCATGCAAAGATGGGCTCGATAAAGGACAAAACTGGTATGGACCTAACAGAAGCAGAAGATATTAAGAAGAGGTGGCAAGAATACACAGAAGAACTGTACAAAAAAAGATCTTCATGACCAAGATAATCACGATGGGGTGATCACTCACCTAGAGCCAGACATCCTGGAATGTGAAGTCAAGTGGGCCTTAGAAAGCATCACTATGAACAAAGCTAGTGGAGGTGATGGAACTCCAGTGGAGCTGTTTCAAATCCTGAAAGATGATGCTGTGAAAGTGCTGCACTCAATATGCCAGCAAATTTGGAAAACTCAGCAGTGGCCACAGGACTGGAAAAGGTCAGTTTTCATTCCAATCCCAAAGAAAGGCAATGCCAAAGAATGCTCAAACTACCGCACAATTGCACTCATCTCACATGCTAGTAAAGTAATGCTCAAAATTCAACAAGTCAGACTGTAGCAATATATGAACCATGAACTTCCAGATGTTCAAGCTGGTTTTAGAAAAGGCAGAGGAACCAGAGATCAAATTGCCAACATCTGCTGGATCATGGAAAAAGCAAGAGAGTTCCAGAAAAACATCTATTTCTACTTTATTGACTATGCCAAAGCCTTTGACTGTGTGGATACAATAAACTATGGAAAATTCTGAAAGAGATGGGAATACCAGACCACCTGACCTGCCTCTTGAGAAACCTATATGCAGGTCAGGAAGCAACGTTAGAACTGGACATGGAACAACAGACTGGTTCCAAATAGGAAAAGGAGTACATCAAGGCTGTATATTGTCACCCTGCTTATTCAACTTATACGCAGAGTACATCATGAGAAACGCTGGGCTGGAAGAAGCACAAGCTGGAATCAAGACTGCCAGGAGAAATATCAATAACCTCAGATATGCAGATGACACCACCCTTATGGCAGGAAGTGAATAGGAACTAAAAAGCCTCTTGATGAAAGTGAAAGAGAGTGAAAAAGTTGGCTTAAAGCTCAACATCCAGAAAACGAAGATCATGGCATCTGGTCCCATCACTTCATGGCAAATAGATGGGGAAACAGTGGCAGACTTTATTTTGGGGGGCTCCAAAATCACTGCAGATAGTGACTGCAGCCATGAAATTAAAAGATGCTTACTCCTTGGAAGGAATGTTATGACCAACCTAGACAGCATATTCAAAAGCAGAGAAATCACTTTGCCAACAAAGGTAAGTCTAGTCAAGTCTATGGTTTTTCCAGTAGTCATGTATGGATGTGAGAGTTGGACTGTGAAGAAGGCTGAGCGCCGAAGAATTGATGCTTTTGGACTGTGGTGTTGGAGAAGACTCTTGAGAGTCCCTTGGACTGCAAGGAGATCCAACCAGTCCATTCTAAAGAGTGTTCATTGGAAGGACTGATGGTGAAGCTGAAACTCCAATACTTTGGCCACCTCATAAGAAGAGTTGACTCATTGGAAAAGAGTTTGATTTGGGGAGGGATTGGGGGCAGGACGAGAAGGGAATGACAGAAGATGAAATGGCTTGATGGCATCACTGACTCGACGTACGTGAGTTTGGGTGAACTGCTGAGTTGGTGATGGACAGGGAGGCCTGGTGTGCTGCAGTTCATGGCATCTCAGAGTCAGACACGACTGAGCAACTGAACTGAACTGAAACCTTGATTGTTACCTGGTCTACTCTTCACAGAAAGGTTTTCAGAAGAAATGCTGGATACTCAGAATGTTTCCTGGCATGCCTCATGCAAGTGGAGCGTGAGATATACCGATGACTACTAATGCCCTTGGAAAGGTGAATTCAAGAATGAAGACTATATTCTTGTACTAAATCTAGACCCATTACATACACTGCCAAAGGCTTCTGATAGTAAGATGACAGATGCGTGTGTGTGTTGTGTGTGTGTGTGTGTGTGTGTTTTCCCAAAAAGTCTGGAGAAGGACTTTCAGGCACTTGGGGGTGTGGCGGGGGGGAAGAAATGGCAAAGCCCTCCAACCTGCCTACCTCTGGAATCAGCAACCTTCTCTTCTCATTCTTTCTCCTAAATAACTAACAGGCTCTTCACAACAAATCTAAAATATCACTTACTACACCAGTGTAACCTTATCAGTCAACAGTGGGCTACAAAGAACTGACTAAAGTGTAAAGAATCCCCTGGGGCATTAATGGCCCACATCCCTGGTATCTTACAAATACCCGCCTACCTAATCCAACTGTGTTCCTATTTCAATTTGTTTTTATTCTTCTAGGCTTTTCCCATATGCATATGGGCATCCATCCATTTAAAAATACAGCATGATAACACTACACATATGCACCAGTGAACATCCCCGCACACATTCCTGATTTTACACATACAACAAGTTCTTTGATGTGAAATTTTGAAGCCAAAGGTTTGTGAATTTTTAAGGATCTTAACACATACTACCAAAACCACCCTCCAGAAATGTACCAGTTAATATTCTACTAGCAGAAAATGAAAGTGCTTGTTATTTCCTATTCTTAAACTCAGAATATGTTTCAGTAACTGTAAATATTTAAATAGGTGAAAGTGGAATTTTGCTCATTTATTTGGTCTTCTGTGAACTGACTGATAATGACTTTCCAATTTTTCTACCATGAGAGTTCAAGCTTTTCCCTTTTGATTTGTGATAGTTTTAAATCATATAATAGGTTTTAGGCATTTGCCATGGATGCATTCCTATCTCAAAAAATATGAAGGTCAAGTGCAGATAAGATAGCTCAATACACAATGCCACATAGAAACTACCATATAAAATCAGCTAGGAGGCATTATAATCAAATATAAGGAATTACTTAAGTGACTCCTACACTTGTATAACTATAAGAAAAAAGAACTGCCTGATTGTTCATCAAGAAATACTGTTTTGCTTATAACTGTGACTTACACATTATTATATGGAAAAAAATTCAACAGACAAGTTAAGTTCTGCAAAGTTTACATTTTACTGTTTAGGGCTTTCCAGGCTCTCCATGGCAAGGGAAAGAACCACACTGTGGGGCTACAGGTCCTCAGTTTTGTTTTTGTTTTTTTTCATACAACAAAGAGGTGTTTTAAACTAGAGGCTTCTTCGCTATCTTCTAGTTCTAACCTTCTCAAAGGCTATGAGAGGGCACCATGCTAATATGGCTAATATCCCAAAAGCAGATTACCAATATTAAGTTTCAAAGGCAAGAAATAGACTCAGCTATGATCCACAGTTCATATTACATGGAATGGTTAAGAAGCTCAAAACACTGACATGACAGTACACCAGTTAACAGAGAAATGGCTTTATCCTGAGATCCCTGCTGATACAGAACTCCACCACACACATGTATACAACAGTCACCATGTGACACTGGAAACTCGGACAGGACATGCTGGCCATTAAAGGATGCAAAACATTGCAGTCACTGAGTTAAACACACAGCTTACCTGGAATATGACCACACGGAATTTGTTTTTCTTCATTATTTCTTCTTGCTTAGCTTCAACTTTTTTAACGTGAGTTTGTTGCTTCTCCACCCGGGCCTTCACGTCTTTAATGTGAGCACTGACCTTTCGGGTTTTCTCAAACAACTTGTTAATGACATAGCCCGTGTTGCTGTGTGACTGTGAAAACTTGAGCAGGTCGATCTGGACGGACTTGATGGCATTCTCCATCACCCTGTGTCTCTCCTCTATCCTCTTCTGGCTGGCCTGCACGCTGTCCACGATGGCAGCGACTTTGTCCAGCACAGTCACAATGGTGAGCGCGGCATCTTGGTCTTCATCTTCTGTCACATTCGACAGGCGATTCTGGTGGATTTTATCAGCATTTGAAGCTGACCCATTATGCTCCATTTTAATTATTTCTCAGTGAAAGATGTCTTACCACAATCAATTCTGGCACCGAGAGCAAAAAGTTAGCTTGATAACGGACAACAGGGTTGCTTAAAGGGTTGGAAGCCCCACCCCTGGAGGCTGGTCAAGTATTTGTAACTACAAATACCCACAGATGACTGTTCTGCAATATGAACCCTCGCAAAGCACTGGGTGCTGTTCCAAACATGCTTACTGACTGACTAAGGGGCTCAAATAAGACTGCGTGGGTAGAAGAGGGAAGCTTTTAAAAGTTCCCTAAAGCCACATTGTTACTAATATTAAGCCTAGAAGCCAAATAACTAAACAAGCAAACTTTAAGTGATGGGTGAAGCCTTTTGCCTTCAGACAATTTCAAGCATTATTTATAAAAAGCAAATGGGAATTTTGAACAGAAATCTGTTTTTTCCATTAATCTCACATATTAAATGTACTGATATATCAGTATCAAAGAATGCAGTAAATAAACACACCAAAACAGAGGCCATATAGTGAAAACATTATATTATAACATGCTTTTCCAAACCAAATATTAAAATTAATATTTTGAACATATTCTTAAATTCTACATGCATACTTCTCAATATCTAAACTACATGTTAAACAGCTGAACACATTCTATTCACACTTCAGATCTTTAAACATCAACAATCTATTAGTATAGCTATTACTACAGAACAAATTTGGATAGAGGTCTGAGATGATTTTTAAGCTCACACAAAGAGCACCAATTGTTAACAATCATTTTTGCATTTTATTCACAAACACTGATACTATTGGTTTATTTATGTTAAAACAAATACTCTCTTTAAAAATGAATGTGTATTAAAGTAGTTTAAATGACAGAGTAGGCTTTATTCCAATCTGTTTGTTAAGCAGACTATTTTCACAACATCTAAGTCTACTTTTCAGTGATCCATTTCATCATTGCTATCATATACTTTCAAAAATTAATTCAGAATTATTTTTTCAAAGAAAGAAATGATCAAATTCCAGTCCATACATCTTATAAATATTTTACATCTAACACACACAACTGTATATTTCATGCGATAGGCAGTGTCTAAAAATCAGTTAATAAATCTCAAAAACATTGAAATGTCTAAACACAGTGTCTTCTAGATTTTTTTTTTTGTAAGAAAAGTAATCTGTAAACATCTTTACCTTTAGTTCATGCTTGGTCATTTGCTGTGGTCACTGTGGAAGAAGTGGGTATGACTTTGCAACCTTCTGTGAAGTGGTCCATCTTTGCAAAAATATTACATTCCATGGGTAAAGAACAAGTCTTAGAATTACCATGTGGTACAAATTTGTGAAATCAATTTCTGTATTTAAAAACATAAAACAAAGACTACTAAACAGTCCAAAACTGTTGTAGCTGAATATTCTAAATACGAGCCAACAGTACTACACTAAAAATGTCCAAAAATAAGGCCTCTGAAATAAATATTTCCATTCTTTAAAAAAAGACATAATAAATGTACATCACATGGTCAGTGTACATATAAAAGTCACCAGTTCAAACCATTCTGGATGACGTATCTGAAGTAAAATGACCTAGGTTTTGCTTCTGTCGTCGTCCTCTATTATTTTTAGGGCATTTTCTGTTAAGAAAAAGGAAAATGTCATTTTGTTTAGGATATTTCAAATGTTTCCAGGATAATACATGTTCCACACATAAAGCCATATTGCATATGATCACATGAAAGGGAAACAGATGCGATTTGATGACAGGCCATCACGTCAGACTGCTGCCTTTCCTACAAAGCTGAGAGGTGAGAGGGTGAGACATGCAATGCAGGGGGTAAACACAAATGAAACTCACGCCCAGGGTCTCCCACTGCATGCGCATCCCCAAGAGGAATCGCCACCCTTCTTCTGGCCTGGCAATTACCAAACCACAGTGACTGGTAACATGGGAACTTGCGACAGTAGAAAGGATCCTTGCTTATGTACTTTCTCTGAGCATGACAACACCCTCAAAATGACAAGGACAGCTTAGATGAAGGAGAAATCAGGAAGAAATGTGCTTATTAACCTCAAATCAGAAAATACAGGAAATGCCTGGTTATTTTAGACGGTAACTCAGAAGAAGTCATTCGATACCCTGCTGGGACAAACCACAAAACCCAGGACAGAGCTGGGGGATAAGAGATACTTCTCAGTCTGCTCTCACGGATCTGTGCATGCTTCTCTGCGGTGGTTTCAAGTTTGTCATGCCATGTGCCCGCTCACTAAAGTGTAAACGCAGTCAGCTCTCACTGTGCACAAAGTGCTATATACTACACAACATGGAATAAAGGAAGCTGGATGAGCTCCAGTAATTCAGAGTTTAGGCTCTGCTAGAAACTAGCTGTGCAACCCCCTTTTTCTATAAGCAAAATATTAAGAGTTGGATTAACCTCTAAAATCTCTTCCAGCAAGAACTTTATAATCTACTGGTAAGAAAGTCTTGAGACAAGGAAGTTCCAGATTTTTACTCATTTTCCAAGAGCACTACTTTGTCTTGATGTGAAAGCCTTGATGTGAAAGCCTTGATGGTAACATTTCCAGTTTACATACTGTTTTTCACAAATTTTACCTTATTTATCCTCATAAAAACACTTGGAGGCAGACAGGGCTGGAATCAACTCCTTTTCACACATGGGAACACTGATTGAGAGGGACGGCAATCTTCCTCAACTGTCACAAACTCACCGTGACACTGGCCAAGTTCCTGAGATCATGGTTTTTTTCCATCTACACAATAAGGGGGTTTGGCCAAGGTGATATTCAACATGAAAGAAGACGCCAAGCCTAAGAGAAGAAGAAAATTTCACTCCTGCAGTCTTGATAAATGTGTCAGTGGGAACATCCCTTTAAAGGAAGATTCCTCACATGTAACAGTCACCCAGGAGAAGTGAACAGCTGTCGCAATGGACTGTGTGGGAGAGACACTCCTTAAAAATGCAGTGCAGGTCAGTCCACATGCATAATTATAATAGCCTCAATCCAAGGGAGCAAGACCTTCTAGGGCTGAAAATGCCATCACAAAAGGCCTCAGGAAGAGATCTATGATAAATTCAATGAGATGACCCTTCAGACATAGAGACAAAGGCTAGTGAGGACACTGTAGCGGTTAAAAATAAACATAAGGCAACGCCTACGTGTCTGTGAAGGCAGCCAATGGACTTGGGATATAAACTGCTGCTGCTAAGTCGCTTCAGTCGTGTCCAACTCTGTGCGACCCCATAGTCAGCAGCCCACCAGGCACACCCATCCCTGGGATTCTCCAGGAAAGAACACTGGAGTGGGTTGCCGTTTCCTTCTCCAATGCATGAAAGTGAAAAGTTAAAGTGAAGTTGCTTAGTTGTGTCCGACTCTTAGTGACCCATGGACTGCATGCAGCCTCCCAGGTTCCTCCGTCCACGGGATTTTCCAAGCAAGAGTACTGGAGCGATGGGATATAAACTAGAGGTTACTAACTTGAATTCCCTGGTAGCTTAGCTGGTAAAGAATCTGTTTGCAAGGCAGGAGACCAGGTTTAACCCCTGGGTCGGGAAGATCCCCTGGAGAAGAAAATGCCGCACTCCAGTATTCTTGCCTGGAGAATCCCATGGACAGAGGAGCCTGGCAGGCTACAGTCCATGAGGTCGCAAGAAACAGACATGACTTAGTGACTAAACCACAACCACCACTAATTTAAAAACTACCTGCAAGGTAATTTCAGTTTAGTAGCTGAGGACTATGGCACAGTGGGAATTGAGGCAAAGAGCTGGACAAAAGGCTGGATAGGATTGACAAAGGGCTTAACTATCTCTCTGCTCTTGGGTGACGTTTTCCCAACCTAGGGCACCAGTTTCCTCACTTCTCTAGAATGAAGGGGTTGAATACAAAGCAACTTCTTGCTGACTCTAACATCCTTCAATCTTTAAGATCTTTAAGGAACTAAAAATCACTGGGCCTCAAAATCTTCCCTTACCTTTACCTTATTACCTTATTTCTTTCACTCACCTTCCAAATCATCTGTTATTCCACTTCTGCTTTACTCTAATAACGTCCTAAATGGTCTTCCAAAACCTCACATTTTCTCTCCAATAAATTTTTCAGATGACACACAGAACTAATGCCCTGGGAAAATGATTCACACCAAGTCCCTCCCCTGTTGCAAAACCCTGAACTGCTACAAAATCAAGTCTGAATCACACTCCTATACTTAGCAAATATATTTCCCAAGATGACTTAACATGGACCCCCCTCTGCTTGGTGGTTCCATGGCAAGAGGAATGGTTTAGCAATCAGGCAGCACCAAATCCAAATCCAGATCCTTTCACTTATTATATTAGCTGGAGGATCACAGGCAAACTGCTTCACCTCTGAGCCCATGTTAAACCGCCACAGGCAACCCTGCTGTTACACAGTGGGTTTATTTTTTCTATATTCTCTTTCTGCTGTCATTATTTTTTATAACATTATGTCCCTACTTTAATCTACTGCCCAATTTCATATTCAGTAGTCTTGCCTAAGGGCAGATCATCTGTTCTATAGAATAAAGTCCACTGGCTTTTAGCACTTGTATTTTATGAAAAATATGTTATTCAGAGAAGAGTTTTTCATCATTGCTAGATTCATCATTTTAGCTCCAGATGGCTGAGACCACAGAAGATCTGGTTTCTCCCGAGACTTCAGATAGAAGAGCCATAAATCCATTATGGCCTGCCAATATCTGCACTTGATATAGCCCAACCCTCGGCCCAGAATAATGCAGAAATGTAAAGAGATGATGTTTATGGGAGTCTAAACCAAACTGAATGGAGGTAGGAAGAGGTAAGCAAGAAGAAAAGACCTGAGACTCAGAAGCATAAAGATGAACAAGATGAAAATTTAATTTTCTTTGAGTTCTCCAAGGTCGAGTTCAGTACTGACTTACATATTTCCACTCAGCCTGGAAAACATCTCTTTTTAGGCCAACTGCACTCCAAGTATGTCCTTTACTTTGGGGTTCAGTTATGATAAACTCCCAATGGTTTTAGTTATGATAGAGTATTTTAAAGTTTACTACTTATAACTGTATTCCAGAAAATGAAGTAATGCTAAGACAACATATTTAAAAAGCAGTTTTCTTTAACCTCTGATTTCTTCCCTTCTTGTATTTACTATGGATAAAGTATATTCTTAGGGCACAAGACCCAATCCATTCTGCAGGACTTAGAAAGCTCCTGCCTGGCTCTTCAATGCATGTGCAGACCATCCTGCTACCATCTCTGTCCCAGAAGGTGATGCGTAAAGCGGACACACAGTTCTAAGATCTCAAAATTCCTTTATGCCACTGAATACCCTCAGGCTTCCTCTGCCTGAGCCTAGATCTGCCTGTACCCCTGGGAATGAGTTCTTGACCAAATTCTAAAGCAGCACGATGGGCATGGAAACCTTAGAGAACTAATTCTAGATTTCTTCCTAATAGACTGGTAGATGTCAAGTCCCCGGTATTTTGAGTGCTTCGGGATTCTTTAATAGCCACCCACCTCTAATTGAAAGTTGGTATTTTGTAGGCCATTACCTACCTGGTTATGCACATGACAATTGCTACTATAATGGCAATCTGTACAGCTCCAATAATTGCTGCAATAAGAACATGAGTGAGCTTTTGCCTACTCGGCACTACATAGAGAATACTAAAGTCTGTCTTTTCACAGTGCTGTCCAGTGTAACCAGATTCACATCTGAAAAGGGGGAAAAAGAAAAAAGGACTCCTATGAGATTTATAAATTTCAGTAATTCCAGGTTTTAAAATGAAAACATACAAAAGAATGATAAACAGAAACAGCAAATCAGGCATTCTCCCACCACCTGAAGAAACACTGCCATTACTGTATTTCCTTATACTCTTTTGGATACGACTATTTCACAAAGTGCTTCTTGCACTTATCATTATATCACTTTAATTTAAAAGCTGCTAAGTAGTCTTTGTTACTGCCATTTAAAAATGGATTCACGGCGGGACACGCGGCGTGGGGGAAAAAAAAAAATGGATTCACAATATCCCATTCAGTGGCTAAAATACAGCAAACTTACCTATTCCTTGCTTTTAGACATTTCAGCTATTTTCCATTTTTTTGGAATTATGAGTTAGGTGTGGTGGATATTATGATGACTGTGCATTCTATATTTAGGGTTATCCCTTAGGCTAGATACTTGAAGTGAGATTACTGAATAAATAGTTTTATAGGCATTTACAGTTCTCTGAACATAACACCAAATTATATTCAAGACACTTCTCGGTGTACATAATACAATCATTTAAAGAACAAGGGGAAGAGATGAAAATAAGTTATTAATGACAGAAACAGAGCTAAGCAATCAAATAGGTACAAATCTTAGAAATTATCTGAATTCCAATTAAGAGTAAATAAAGAGGCAACAACATCAGCTGATGATAATTTGATAGGGAGAAACATTTAAGCTACTTAAAAGAAAACTCACATTTTTTACTTGACAGAAGGATAGCAGTGAAATGTGTAAATTCGCCAGCCTTCAGTTACAACTGATTAATAAAACATTAGAAGTCTAAGGATAGAGTATTTATTAATTTCCCACATTTGATTACAGAAAAATAATTTTTAATAGAAACACACATAGTAAGGGGCTTTCCTGGTGGCTCAGAGAGTGAAAAAAAAAAAAAGAATCCGCCTGCTATGCAGGAGACCCGTGTTCAGTCCCTGGGTTGGGAGGATCCCCTGGAGAGGAAAACAGCAACCCACTCCCAGTATTCTTGCCTGGAGATCCCATGGACAGAAGTACCTAGTGGGCTATAGTCCATAGGACCACAAACAGTCGGACACGACCGGGCAACTAACACGCACATACGCATAGCAAGGAAGAAACCCCGAAAGCACAGAAACAGGAAGCCAGAGGGACGTGAGTCCACAAATCCTGGCCTTGGGGGTCCCAGACACCTGCCAGAGGTTCCATACTGGTTCTAAGCTTCCTAGCAGACAAAAATAGCAGTTTGGCAGATACAGAGATCACAAACTTAACTGAGAGCCCAGAAATACACCTTTATATCTATGGTCAACTGATATCTGGAAAGGGAACTAAGATAACTTGATGGGAGAAGAGTCTTTTCAACAAACGGTGCTAGGACAACTGGACATCCACATACGAAAGAATAAGGGCTGGACCTCTTCCTCACAGCATACACAAAAATGAACTCCAATGGATCACAGATCTAAATGCAAGAACTAAAACTATAAAACTCTTGGCGGGGGGGAAGAAAGTAAATATTCAGGACCTTAGATGAGGTATGATTTCTTCATATACCATCAAAAGCACAAACAATAACAAAGTTAAACTAGGCTAAATCAAAATTAAATCTTTTGTACATAAGGACACTATCAAGAAAGAAATTGAAAAGATAACCCACAGGAGAAAATTTCTGCAAAGTATGTTTCTGACAAGAGATTTGTATCTTAGGTATATAAAAAACTATTACAACTCATTAACAAAAAGAGGGAAAACGTACAAAAAGACAAAAGATCTGAATAGACATTTCTCCAAAAGAGATAGATACATGACAAATAAGCACTAATATCATTAGTCATCATGGAAATGCAAATCAAAACCACAATAAGATGTCTAGCACACCCACTAGGAATCAAAAAGTCAGAAAATGACAAGTGTTGGCAAGGATTCTGTAGGGAACATAAAAATGATGCAGCCACTTTTAAATACATTCTGGCAGTTTCTCAAAAAGTTAAATACAGAGTTAGCATTTGGCCCAGCAACTCCTAGGCATTTACCCAGTGGAAATGAAAACACATGTCCACACAAAAACTTGCAAACAATTATTAAAGGGAGCATGACCCATAAGAGCCAAAAGTGGAAACAATCTAATTATTTTTCAACTGGTAAGTGGATTAAAAAATGTGGTATTGCCTATCTAATGAAATATTGTTCAGCCACAAAAAGGAACAAATATTGATACACACCCACATGAATAAATCATGTAACAGTATGCTAAGTCAAAGACAGACAGACACAGACCACATACTGTATGAATATAATCTATTGAAATAAAATGTCCAGAATAGATAAATCTACAAAGCGTATTAGTAGCTGTCTAAGGCTCAGGAGGATAGGGAGATCTGGGGGTAAAGGGTATAGTTTCCTCAGGGTGATGAAATGTAAAACTGACTGTAGTGACTGCACAATTCCATGAATATTCTAAAAACCGTTGGGTAAAGGAAAGAAGTGGGACAGGAGATGAGAGGCGAGGGGAAAAGGAAAAGAGATAAAATCACTGATATAAAATACAGTCTCCACAAAAAGAAATCAAGTCAGCTGCTCAAAAGAATAACAGTATCTGGACAAATACATGTAAAAGAATGAGACTACAGTATTTCCTCACACCATACACAAAAATAAACTTAAAATGGATCAAAACTAAATGTAAGACTTGAAAATCATGAAACACCTAGAAGAGAACACAGGTAGAACACGCTTTGACATAAATAATAGCAATTTTTTTAGTCTGTCTCCAAAGGCAAAAAATAAAAGCAGAACTAAACAAATGGGATCTAATTAAACTTAAAATCTTTTGCACAGCAAAGGAAACCATAGACAAAACAAAAAGACAACCTGCTGAATGGAAGAAAATATTTGCAAATGATATTACTGATAAGCAGTTAATATCCAAAATATATAAACAGCTCATATAACTCAATATCAAAAAAACCACCCAATCAAAATATAGGCAGAAAACCTGAATAGATATTTTTTTTCAAAGCATACAGAGATGGCTAATGAAAAGATACTCAACATTTTACTAAAATATCACCTCAGCTGTCAGAATGGTTATCATCAAAAAGTCCACAAATCACAAATGTTGGCAAGAATGTGGACAAAAGGGAACCCTTGTATTCTACTATTGTTGGAATGTAAACTGGTGCAGTCACTACGGAAACCTGTAAGATTCCTCAAAAACTGAAAACATATCTACCTAATGACCCAGAAATCCCACTCATGGGCATATACCCAGAAAAAAACAAAAACACGAACTTGAAAAGATACATACATCCCAATGTTCAGGTCAGGGCAGCATTACTTATAACAGCCGAGATACTGAAGAAACCCAAGTGTCCACTAGCAGACAAATGGATAAACACACATACACACAAAGGAATATTCCTCAGCAATAAAAATAATGAAACTCTGCCATCTGCAGCAACATAGATGCACCTAGAGAATATTACTCTTAGCGAAATGTCAGACAAGTACTAATACCACTTTTTTTGTGAAACCCAAAAATTAAAACAAAGAATGTATATAGCAAAAAAGAAACAAACTCACAGATATAGGAAACAAATAGTGGTTACCAGTGGGGAGGCAGAAGGGAAGAAGAGCAAGACAGGGGTATAGGATTAAGAAAGACAAACTACTATATATAAAATAGATACGCCACAAGTATACTATACAGCACAGAGAATTATAGCCATTATTTTATAACAACTTTTAATGGAGTATAATCTATAAAAATACTGAATCACTATGCTGTATACTTGAAACTAATATTGCAAACCAACTGTATTTCATTTTTAAAAAACAAATCAGTTGCTATTTTTATTAAATTTAAGGGAACTTGATCTCATAAGTCCTCATATAAAAAGGGTACTTTCTGGGAATTTCCTTGCAATTCAGTAGTTAAGACTCAGGGTTTTCGCTGGCGTGAGTTCAACCCCTGGTCAGGAAACTAAGGTCCCCCACAAGCGATACAGCCTGGTCCCCCAGCCCCAGAAAGGGTACTTTCTCATCCAGAGACCATCAGCCTCAATAATACAGCTATAATAAATTCAACAATATAATGAAGTCTCATAGGATTTTTTTAA
Organism: Nanger dama; assembly: GCA_917880005.1. Taxonomy (NCBI): domain Eukaryota; kingdom Metazoa; phylum Chordata; class Mammalia; order Artiodactyla; family Bovidae; genus Nanger; species Nanger dama. The sequence goes on along the minus strand of CAKJTW010000025.1, from coordinate 16,686,885 downwards.
AGAATATATTTCATGGCAGGCTAACAGCCCAAAGTCAAAGCTCAATGAAATAAAGATAGTTCCACAGGGAGCTATAACAATGTCCTAGATATGCAGTTGACAATTAAGCTTAATTCAAAAATTAAAGGTCAGAGTATCAAAAGAATGTATAGACCATGTTTCACTCATGCAGTTCCCCTTGGACATCATTCCTGCAACTGACTATTGGGTTATACTCTCCAAATAACTGGAGTATTAAATTCCAGGATAGTACTACTTCCTCTGTTGCTGATTAAAGGTAGATCCAGGGATCTGGTTCTCTCTTGCCTGTTCTTTCATGTCCACACCCTCCACGGTAATCTCATCATGCCCACAACCTCATGGGCTGACTCATTCGCTTGTATATTTAACCTACTTACTGAGCGCTGACATGTGCCAAGTACTGAGGTAGGCACTGGGGATCCATCAGGGAACAAAGATCCCTGGCTTGTTTATCCTCCAGTAGGGGAGGGAGGGTCGATAAACATGATAAGCAAATTAAATGGTTATGTTAGAAGGTAGAATTAAAAGAGAACAAAGAGAAAGAATTAAGGGGTATCCTGAGTGCCAGGTATGGGCCAGGAAGGGAGCCCTGCAACTTTAAGGAAGATGGTCAAGGCAAGCTTCGGGAAGAGACATGTGAGTCAAGATGTGAAGGGGGTCAGGGAGTTTGCTGTGTGGACAAGTGCGAGGAGAGCATAACAGGCAAAAGAAGAATCGGTGCAAAGGCCCTGAGATGGGTGCATGAGTGCACGGTGTGTCCAAGCAAGTGTGGCTGGAATGGGCCAGCCAAAGGCAAGGAGAGGACCAACACAGAGAGGTGAAGGGGCCCGCCTGCAAAGGGCTCCTCACTCAGGAGATGAAGGAGCCGCTGGAAGGGCATTAGCAAAGGAAAGACAAGGGCTGACTTTTATTTTAAAGTCTCACTCTGGCTGCTGTGTTGAATATGTACTATTTAGGATACAATCAGGAAGGCTAATGCATAATGCCAGAGGGGAAAAATGGTGCCAGGACTAGGAGTAGCAGTGATAATGAGAAGTCATCAAATGCTGGATATATTCTGAAATGGAGCTAACAGGACACGTGAAATGACTAAATGTGGAGTATGACAGAGAGACAAGTCAAAGCCATATCAGAGGTGTTTTGTCTAAACCAAAGAAAAGATAAAGTCAGCATCAACTGAGATGGAGAAGTTAGAGGGAGAACAGGTTTAGGAGAGGGAGGGCAGATCTGGAGATTAGCTTAGGTTCTATTGAGCTTAAGGTGTCAGACGCTCATGTGAAAAGGCAGTTGAGAGTGGCCTGGGGGTCATCAGCATACATCCTGTAAAGCCCTGATGCTGGATGGAGTCACAATGGAAGAGAACCAGGGCTGGACCCTGGCAGCACGCCAACACTGAGAGACCAGGAAGCAAAAGAGGACTCAGGCAAGGAGGCTGAAAGAAAAGCAGCCAGTGAGGAAGGAGACAACCAAGAGAGTGTAATCCCTTAACCAAGTGAAGAATGTCTACCACACAGGAGGTTGGACGCCACTGATCATTCAAAAGTCATTTGAGACTGAGAAACTGACTGATGAATTTAGCAACAAGAACAGTCTCAGTGAAGTGCTGGGGAGCAAAAGCTCATTGGGGTGAATCCATGAGATAGGAAGTGAGAAACTGGAGACAGATCACAGACAACTATTTCCAGTTCTTCTACAACGGAAAGGACAGAAATGGGACCGTAGCTGATAGAAGCGACAGTGAGAAATACCTTTCAAGATAAAGGAAATAAAAAGTAACTTATACATGTGTAAAAATAAATGAATAAAACAATACATGGTAAGAAGACAAATGGGGAGCGCTGCTGGCGGTGATAGTAAAAAGCCTGGGAGTGTTCTCGTTATACTCCTTCAGTTTTCTCACTGAACTTGGAAACAAGATCATTAACTGAGAGTGAGGATGAGAGGAGGTGTTGACAGTCTGAAGAGAGGGTGGATGGCAAAAGCAGTCATTTTATCTAGGAGAGGAGGATGAAGGACCACAGTTAGAGTGACTGCTGGCAGCATGCAGGGCCCGCTGAGGATACAGGCACGAAGACTGGTTAAAGCCTGGTGGGTGTAGGCATGCAGCTTACGGGAAGCTGAAAAGAACCAGGATGATAGTTCTGTCAAGTGAGCGTATGATGAAGCAAGGGAGGGACTATAAGGATTGACCACGGAATTAAGCTGAGTAAGGAGGCAAGGAGGATATGCACTGAAAAGGTGAGAGATTAATCCACTGGACGCCCTGTCGGTGGAAGGACTGCTGTAGGAATTAGATGGGATACGCTAAAGACCTCTGCCAACAAAGGCCCATATAGTCAAAGCTATGGTTTCTTCCAGTAGTCATGTACAAATGAGAGTTGGACCATAAAGAAGGTTGAGCGTCAAAGAATTGATGCTTCTGAACTGTGGTGTTGGAGAAGACTCTTGAGATTCCCTTGGACTTCAAGGAGATCAAACCAGTCAGTCCTAAAGGAAATCAATCCTGAATATTCACTGGAGGGACTAATGGTGAAGCTGACGCTCCAATATTTTGGCCACCTGATGAGAACAGCTGACTCACTAGAAAAAGACCCTGATGCTGGCAAGGATTAAAGGCAGGAGGAGAAGGGGATGATAGAGGATGACACAGTTGGATGGCACCACCAACTCAATGGACATGAGAGTTGGAGCAAGCTCTGGGAGGTGGTGAAGGACAGGGAAGCCTGGTGTGCTGCAGTCCACAGGGTCGCAAAGAGTCGGACACAACCAAGCGACTGAACAACGCTAAAGATGGAATGATTCCCAAACACATCTTCAACGTGCACCTGCCTCATGAGTTCCAAAACCACAGATACCAGGAGCCTACTGGGTAACTGGATGCCCCACAGGCACTTGAGATCAAGCATTATTAAGCTCAGCACATCATGACCCCCAAACCTCCATTCTCCTCCATTTCCTTTCCCTCCTCAATTTTACATCAGCTAGAAACCCAGGAGACTCTCTTGACTCTTCCGTCCCATGACCCTCCACCAACTCCCACATTCCCACCTTCACACCCAACCAGCCACCAAAACCTCTGGAGTCACCACCTATTTTCTCTCTACAACTCATGTCCGCATCTCATCCCACTGTAAGTCCTTTACTTGGCTCAGGCTCCCACTCCTCACTAACAGACAGGCTCCTAACCTTCAGTCTTCTAATCCGTTTTTCACCTAGCTACCCGGATGGCTTTCAGATCTGCCCATAACTTTCTTATTTAAATCCGTAAATGGTTTCTGTCTTTAAAATAAAGGACGTGGGAATTCCCTGGAGGTCCAGTGGTTAGGACTCTGTGCTTTCTGTATGGGCCTGGGTTCCATCTCTGGTTGGGGAACTAAGATCTCACAAGCCATGCAGTGTGGTCAAATTAATTAAAGGACAATCTCCTGGTATGAGACAAGTGTCCCCATAAGACCTGCCCCTTAAGGCTGAAGAGCTTTCGTGAAGTCTCAAATCATCTCATGTATATCTATGTATGATAGCATTTTTCATATAGTATCACATTTAAATTATTATTTGTCAGTTGCTGCCACCAGACTAAGTTTTTTGAAGGCTGGATCTCTGTCATATTTGAACTTGAGACCCCAGGGCCATGTAGGATTTGGTACAAAGTAGGCAAAGAGTCAGACACAGAGTAGTGACTGAACCACAGAGGCAATAAACAAATTAATGGTGATATAATGCTAAAACATTTTAACCTAAGAACAAGACTGTGGCTAATGGGTGCTCATCCCTGCCTATTTACGGCCACTAAACAAATAGGCCTATCAGTAGAAATCCATGTGATGCCAAGGCCTGGTTCTTGTGGACACTGTAGATGCTTAGACAAAAGACAAAGATCAACTGCTTTTTGGAGTTACAATATGCAGAAAAGAGATTCTTTAGCATTTAAGAAACACCTCTGGTCTGAAGAAGACGGAGAAGGTGGCCACCATCATATGTCATTCAAAAAATATTCACTGAGTAGCTACTGGGAGAGGCCGTATGCCAGATACTGGGGAGACAACGGTTAGCAAAACAGAGCCCCCGACCTAACAGTGTGTATAGCTTAGGAATATCAATATTGTCAATGTCAATATCCATTGCTATGTGTTAAATACAAATTGTGTAACAGGCATTGATAAGTACTTTGCATATATTAACAACACTAGGAAATAAGTACCATTATCATTTCTTTTAACTGGAGGATAATTGCTTTACAATATTGTGTTGGCCTCTGCCATACATCAACATGAATCAGGCACAGGTATACATATGTCCCCTCCTTCCTGAACCCCTCTACCCCTCCTCCCATCTCCCTTTCCATCCAACCCCTCTAGATTGTCACAGAGCACTGGGTTAAGCTCCCCGTGTCACCCAGCAAATTTCCACTTGCTATCTGTTTTACATATGGTAATGTATGTGTTTCCATGCTGATCTCTCAATTCATTCCATCCTCACCTTCCCTACTGAGTCCATAGGCCTGTTCTCTATGTCCACATCTCCACTGCCCTGCAAATAGGCTCATGAGGCTTAGACATCAACCTCTCCTTCCCTCCCTTTTAGGTATTTTAAAACACACCCCATGCTCAGAGGACAACATGATCTGAACTTCTATTGAGATATGTCTGTCACTATGAGACAAGCGTAAGGAATCCACTGTATGATTTTATTTTGTTCTCCTTTGTATGGCTGTATTTTTTTTTTTTTTTTTTTAATGTTCAGGCAAATGGGTAGGGTCGGGGGTGAGGCTGGTATTAGCTCCTTCAAAGACAAGGAAACCATTCAATTAGAAGGAAGCTGAAGACCATTAAAACAATTTACAGTGTTTTATTTTTTTAGTAGGAGGATAATGGGAGGGAGCAGGATTGGGGAGAAGTCAGGGGAATGGAGTTAAAGAAACAGAGAAAACCAGGAGACTTGATTTCACAAGCTTTCTTTTACTTCTTGAAAAAAGATTCACCGGTCAAACTGCAGGGGACAGGAGTGAGAAGACCAATCGCCCTGTGTTTGCAAATACTGCCTTGACAACTAGACCAACCAGAGGTGGAAGACAAGCTCCCAGAAGCAGCAGCAAGAAGTGTTAGTACAGACACGGAAGAGCAAAAGCACTAAGGCCACAGGGCTGAGTATCAGGAAATTCGAGATCCAGTTTTGTCTCAGCTCTATCTACACAACCTCTCTGGAATCACACAGTTGAAGATTCACACCCTTTCTGTCTCCATCCTTCATATTACACCTGATTATAATCCCCATTCCCCTTATTTTGAGAAATACATTATAAACTTTATTTGAAACTTGACCATAAAGTTTAAGAACATTCTCAGTTCTTAACACACTCACTCTGTGACAGACTGCCTAAAAATCAAAATAAGGTTGGTCTATGGTATAGTTCTACATTAAAAAATACATAGCATAATATTAAAAAGGTTAAGCCTATCTCAAAACCCTAATAAACATCTGGGTTGTTTTGGGGGTTTTTTTGCATATTACTTGCCAGCTTTTTCCAAATGATGCTGCTAATGTATTTTTTTAACTCAACTGCAAATAAATACTACATGTTAGTGATATTTTTAGTCCACATTTCATTGCCTGCTACAGAGCAGTGACCAAAGATGGAAAAAAGGTCTCACCTCTGATTTGGAGGTACTCTGACTTACCTACAAGAAGCCTTCTGAGTAGAATAAATGAATTCACATTTTCCATGGATGCAGTAACCATTGAGGTTTTCAGGGCAAGGCATGTGGTTTCCAATATAAACATCTTCCCTTTGATCACTAGCATCTTAAAAGAACATAAACCAGGTCAATAAATAATGAAAAGCAAATTGAAAAACATGGACTTTTCAAAGGTTCTAAGACAACAAATAAATTCATCCCTTGCTGGGTAATTTGGGAAGGAAATTTATCAGATAGGAGGCTGGACAAGAACCAAGGTCTCATTAAGCCACAAACACAGCAGGTAGACTGCTTAGATTCAAAGCATTTAAAAATATTTGCAGGATATGACCACTGTGAGCAACTGCTATTTAAAAATAATCAGAAAAATAAAAACACTCAACATCTTTGCTATAAAAATAAATATTACTTCCAGAAGAAATCTCACCTCTGTGTCAGAGAGATGGGGCATGTAGCACTGGCTTTTAGGGAATTGACTTACTCTAGCCATTCACCTTGAGGCTATGAAATTGAGGCCAAAGGACACTGGTAAGGCAGAGAAAAAGTATGAGATTCTGAAATTTTAGGGTGAAAGGTTTACTTTGGAATGAAAACTATCGAACATGTTGATTTTCTCCCAAGTGAAAATAGTTTTCTGTTCTTTTTATATTGTTTTTCTTAGTATATGTTTCTGTAAAAAAAAAAATTCAAATGATACAGAGAACAAATAAAAAGAAATTTAAAACCACCCCAAATCTCTGTATCCAAAGAAAACCATTGTAAACATGTTAATAAATATGTGTTTGGACTTAGGTATACTGACTTGAACCGAACTGGGTTGGACTGAAGAAAACGGAAGGGTGGTAAGTAATTCCACTACCAAAAATGGGAAGAGTCAGGAAGCAGAGATAGAAAAGGGCAGGAAAGGCGGCGGCATGGGGAGCCAGTCTTCAAAACCAACGATATTCTTTCCCTACTTCACTCTCTATTTCTATGTCTCTTTTCCCCATATACTTGTTTAGTCGCTAAGTCGTGTTAGACTTTTGTGACCCCACGAACCGAAGCACGCCAGGCTTTTCTGTCCTTCATTACCTCCACATACTTACATATGCATACTTATTTACATATTCACACAACCTAGAATGAATTTTTTTTACTTTTTTTCTGGCATTTACCTAATACATTAGTCCTCAGCTCTATGAACCCAGAGTTCCCCAATATTTGCAGGCCTGTCCATGTGTAGGAAAAACTCCCAAGCTTCCTGCCATTTTATAAAATTCCAGCTTACAGATTCTGTGTATTATTCTGTGAGTTACAGATTCTTACTAATAATAATGTCACAATAATAATCTCATGTGACCTTGAGCATACCACCCTCTCGAAGCCTGAGATCTCACAACTGTATTATCTGAGATAATTAATGCATGTACAGGCCACTAAACCCACCAGCTCTCTATGTAACATATCATGCACCAGCCAAGACTTATCTCCCTCAAATACTCACAAAGTGTTAATATAATCTGAGGAATTATTAACAGAAACAAATTAAGAAGGAATGAAATAAGAGACTATGTGTATATATAGATATCAAAAGCAAGGGAGAACTGGGAATAGGTGTACCAAGTGTGAAAACACTGAGCACTGAAAATGCAGGTTTTTCTGGAGATCAACATTTACATATGAAAGGAGAATCTTTTGACTATTAATCTTAATGATTATTAAGTTCAAAGATAAGACCTTCCCAAGACCAAATTCATGTCCTTTTACCTCAAATTTTATGTATTTACATTGTGCAAATTCATGCATAGAAAGAGAATTAAACTAAGGGGAAATCCAACACAGAAGATCTCAATTTTAAGGGTATCTCTGCTATTTTGTGTAACCTTAATCAAATAATTTCTTCCAAGAGAGCTGAATGAGATCAGCAAAGTCTATCAGTGGTATAATACAGTGGACTTGCCCGGTGGTCCAGTGTTAAGAATCCGCTTGCCAATGCATGTGTTTGATCCCTGGCCCAAGAACATTCCACATGCTGTGGGGCAACTGACCCACGCACCACAACTCTGATGCCTGCGCACCCTAGAGCCAGTGTTCCAAAACAAGAGAAACCACTGCAGTGAGAAGCCAGCCCACCACAACTAGAGAAAGCCCATGAGAAGCAATGAAAACCGGCACAGCCAAAAATACATAAATAAAATAATTTAATAAACCAAACAAAATGCTGATAATAAAAAAGATGTATAACATAAGATACATACATAATCTTTTTATTTTCTAGTAACAGAAAATTTTTACTTTTTATTTTATTTCATATTTTTTAAAGTTGGCAAGATAATTTAAATCATGTATTTTATTTAACCTAATATATCAAATAAATAACATTTCAACATATATTCAGATAAATTATGATAGTTTATATTCCTTCTTCTTAAATATAAATAGATCTACAAAATCTGGAGAGCACTTCACACTTACAGGACACCTCAGTTCCAACTGGTCACATTCCAAATACTCAACAGTCACATGTGGCTAGTAGCCAGCATGCTAGACAGCACAGAATAGGTGGCTTATTCATTTATCACTTATTCATCACCTTCCATATGCCTGGGACTCTGCTAGGTGCTGGGATAAAAAAGCAGTTAAGATATATCCTGTCCTCAAAGGGCTTACAGGGGCTCCTCCAGCTCCCAAACCATAATTACGCTGTGGCAAAGAAATCAAGCCTTCTTCTGGGCTGCTACAATCCTGAGCGCCCACTTCTGTGCTACAATACTCACAACACTGTCATAATTATTTAGGTATTTAAATTGGTCTCTACCATGAGACCATGAACTCCCTGAGGATCGAGATGCCTGTGTTATCCATTTCTGTATAACTCCTGACACTTAGAACATAGTAATGTTCTTGCTATGGTTTCAAACCAAGAGTAGTAGTCAACTTCTGCAATCAAGCCATGAAGTGGCTTGAGGAATGCAACTGTCTCCCACAGTGCTTATCATCCTGCAACTTCTCAAAACATGATATTTTCAGGCTGTGATATACCATGAAGTATATAATGGGACTATACTAGACTGAGGTTAGGTACCAGCCTATAGAAATAAAGTTGCATAAAGTATATAACAAACAGACCACACTGGTCCAGAAAAGCTGTGGCAATGTACTAACCTACCATAAGAAAGTCCTAAAAACAGCAAAACAATGCAGAGCTGAAAGTGATCAGAGAATTCAGATGCATGAGAGCAATAAGAAAATTAAGAATGGGTTATGAGAAATGAATAAAGAGCACAACACCAATAGCATTCACTGAATGATTAATGAAAATGTGGTTTCAAGCTCTAGACAAAGCAAAGCCATATAAAAGTGGATGTGTCTACTAAGACTTTGAAATCTCTGTCTGTCACAGAGTCCAAATTCAGCATTCTGCTCAATGCCAACACTATTCATTCTATTATACTTATATACTATTTAAATACATCCATATGCTCAGCTATGCTAAGAGGGGGTAAGGGAAATGTGGTCACAGTCCCTACTCGCAAGAAATTTATCACCAACATAAACACACAAAAAGCTGAACAACACAAGAGAAGAGGTCCCACACGATAGCATACAATAAAACACCAAAAGAAGGCTTTACAATACCAGGTGCTATGGAAGTTCACGTTCAAAGGAGAACTTCATCTTAGGCAGAATAACCCAGGGAAGGACTCAGAGAAGGTAGGACTCAAGTTAGGTCTCAAAGCATGGACAGATTCAGATAGTTAAACGGTGGAAACCAAAAAGCAGGTCTAAGGTACCTGTTGTCACTCTCAAGAACAAGAGGTAAGTGGACCTAGCAAGAAATGCACATTCAGACTGTACAAGAGTTTAATTCAAAGTGGTGAAAATAAGTTGAAGTCAGAGCATGGAAAAATTTAAACCTCTGACGAGAAACGTTTTCTTAATCATATGGACAAGGAGGACCCAGTTGGAGGGCAACACAAGCAAAGCCATGGTTTACGTAAGAAGTTAACTGAGCGAGTACCTAGGGCTAGGGCTGATGGTTAGGGGGATCGGGGAGTGACACATGCGTGAGGTTTATTTTGAGAGCAATGAAAATGATTTAAGATTAGATTATGATGCTAGTACATATGATACTAGTACAATCCTGTAAATATACTAAAAGAAAAAAACACTGAGTTACACTATTTAAACAGCTGAACTTAATGATATGTAAATTATATCTCAAAAAGCTATTAAAATTAATTGGAAGACAAAAGGAAGACAGGATGACCAATTACAAGGTTACTACACAATCCAAACTCTGGCACTGAAAAGTTTGAGCTCAGCAGTAGGAACAGATAATAGAAACACAGGAAAAAAAAACCACTGTTCAGATGGAAAGTAAATGAAACCAGAAACTCAGATGTGTAAGGGTCTTTGGAGATCATTTGGTCTAATGAAGGAATTTCTTTAGTTTTAACCCCATGATCCTGTTTCTACTTAAACATGTTCAGAGATAAGGAACTCATAATATCAGTTCAGTCCAGTTCAGTCGCTCAGTCGTGTCCAACTCTTTGCGACCCCATGAACTGCAGCACGCCAGGCCTCCCTGTCCATCACCAACTCCCGGAGTTCACTCAGACTCACATCCATCGAGTCAGTGATGTCATCCAGCCATCTCATCCTCTGTCGTCCCCTTCTCCTCCTGCCCCCAATCCCTCCCAGCATCAGAGTCTTTTCCAATGAGTCAACTCTTCGCATGAGGTGGCCAAAGTACTGGAGTTTCAGCTTAACATCAGTCCTTTCAATGAACACCCACGACTGATCTCCTTTAGAATGGACTGGCTGGATCTCCTTGCAGTCCAAGGGACTCTCAAGAGTCTTCTCTAACACCACAGTTCAAAAGCATCAATTCTTCGATGCTCAACTTTCTTCACAGTCCAACTCTCACATCCATACACGACTACTGGAAAAACCATAGCCTTGACTAGACGGACCTTTGTTGGCAAAGTAATGTCTCTGCTTTTGAATATGCTATCTAGGTTGGTCATAACTTTCCTTCCAAGGAGTAAGCATCTTTTAATTTCATGGCTGCAGTCACCATCTACAGTGATTTTGGAGCCCCCAGAGATAAAGTCTGACACTATTTCCACTGTTTCCCCATCTGACACCATGATCTTCGTTTTCTGAATGTTGAGCTTTAAATCAACTTTTTCACCCTCCACTTTCACTTTCATCAAGAGGTTTTTAGTTCCTCTTCACTTTCTGCCATAAGGATGGTGTCATCTGCATATCTGAAGTTATTGATATTTCTCCCAGCAAACTTAATTCCAGTTTGTGCTTCTTCCAGTCCAGCGTTTCTCATGATGTACTCTGCACAGAAGTTAAATAAGCAGGGTGAAAATATACAGCCTTGATGTACTCCTTTTCCTATCTGGAACCAGTCTGTTGTTCCATGTCCAGTTCTAACTCTTGCTTCCTGACCTGCATACAGATTACTCAGGAAACAGGTCAGATGGCCTGGTATTCCCATCTCTTTCAGAATTTTCCACAGTTTATTGGGATCCACACAGTCAAAGGCTTTGGCACAGTTAATAAAGCAGAGGTAGATGTTTCTCTGGAACTCTCTTGCTTTTTCAATGATCCAATGGATGTTGGCAATTTGATCTCTGGTTCCTCTGTCTTTCTAAATCCACCTTGAACATCTGGAATTTCACAGTTCACGTACTGTTAAAGCTTGGCTTGGAAAATTCTGAGCGTTACTTTACTAGCATGTGAGATGAATGCCATTGTGCTGTAGTTTGAACATTCTTTGGCACTGCCTTTCTTTGGGACTGGAATGAAAACTGACTTTTTCCAGTCCGGTGGTCATTGCTGAGTTTTCCAAATTTGCTGGCATACTGAATGCAGCACTTTAACAGCATCATCTTTTACGATTTGAAATAGCTCAACTGGAATTCCATCACTTCCACTAGCTTTGTTCGTAGTGATGCTTCCTAAGGCCCACTTGACTTCACATTCCAGGATATCTGGCTCCAGTTTGGTGATCACACCACTGTGATTATTTGGGTCATGAAAATCTTTTTTGTACAGTTCTTCTGTGTATTCTTGCCATCTCTTCTTAATATCTTCTGCTTCTGTTAGGTCCATACCATTTTTGTCCTTTATTGTGTCCATCTTTGCTTGAAATGTTCCCTTGGCACCTCTAATTTTCTTGAAGAGATCTCTAGACTTTCCCATTCTATGGTTTTCCTCTATTTCTTTGCATTGATCACTGAGGAAGGCTTTCTTCTCTCTCCTTGATATTCTTTATATTCTTCAATATAATATAGTTAATTCCAATATTATCAAGTTTTCCTCATGTTGAATGAAATCTCTCTTTCATTATCTTTGTGTGCATTTCCTCATGTCTGTTCACCACCTACCTCATTGCCCACCAATTTTTTTCTTAATGTCAAACTTCCCTAGTTTTACCCTTTATTTACTTTGCAACAATCAACCCATTAACATTTAAGTGTTTAATACAACAGAATTGTCCTCTTTGCTAAGGATGGCTCAATATAGAATTGTGTAAAACAATTTTACTTCAAAAAGCATCAACAAAACATCAATAAACACATGAAAATATGTTCACCATCATTACTGCATCATGCATCTGTACTCAGCTGTGTCGGACTCTTTGCAACCCCATGGACTGTAGCCTGCCAGCACCCTCTGTCTATGGGATTTTGCAGGCAAGAATACTGGATTGGGTTGCCATTTCCTTCTCCAGGGGATCTTCCCAACCCAGCAATCGAACCCACATCTCTTGTGTCTCCTGCATTGGTAGGTGGATTCTTTACCACTGCACCACCTGGGAAGCCATTAATCACTAGGGAAATATGAGTCAAAACAAGATAGCATCTTACATCCAAAAGGATGACTACTATTCCCAAACCAGAAAATAACAAGTATTGGCAATGGTAAGAAGAAATGATAATCCTTGGGTGTGGTTGGTGAGAAAATGTGTACAGGCACTAGGGAAAACTGTAGGGTGCTTCCTCAAAAATTAAAAGTAGATATACCATATGATCCAGCTGGATACCACCCCCCCAAAAAATGGAAAGCAAGGTCTCCAAGAGACAGCTATATACCTATATTCATGGAAGCATTACTCACAATAGCTAAAACATGGAACCAACCCAGGTGTCCATTAATGGATAAGCAAAATGGATGACTTGTAGGGAATATTCTACACACTAGGAAATATTCAACCTTCAAAAGGAAATTAATTCCGACATATGCTATGGCACAAACAAACCTTGAGGACATTATGTTAACTGAAGCCAGTGACAAAAAGACAAACACTGTATAATTTCTACTTATATGAGTTATGTAGAATAGTCTAAACTATAGCAACAATCAGCAGAATAGTGGCTATAAGGGCAGAGGCGAGGGGGAAATGAAGAGCTATTGCTTAATGGCTAGAGGATAGTTCCAGTTTCACAGGATGAAATGATTTCAAGAGATGGATGCTGTGATGGTGGCACAACATCACAAATTTATCAAATACCACCAGACCCATGCACTTAAGAAATGATTAAGATAGCACGTGGTGGTGTTATATATATTTCACAACTTTAAGAAAAACTCTGTATGAGCCTAATGACAGGAGGCTCAGTATAAAGAATGTAGTAAACTGAGTTCAAATTGAGATCTCCAGTCCTCCAAAAGGTATTTATGAAGCACCTATCATGTTCCAGGCAAGACAGTGGTTCCTGGAAGTTCAGGCAAAGCAGTACAAGCTAAACACAGGTGTAAAGACCCACAGGTAGCTGAGTGAACGAACTAGTTCTTAGAGAAAGAGTAAAGCTAGAGTCTAAGTGTTCACCAAGGTGGCAGCTGAGAGTAGATTAAATATTCTGAAAAAATTGAAGAGAGCATGCACTGGAATAGCTGTCATGAAAAAGAAAGAGCACGAGGGCTTAGGGTCAGAAAATCTGCATTCTCGTCACTGCTCTGCCTTTCTACATGAGCCACAGTTTCAGCTTCTTCATCTGCAAAAAGGTGGTAACATGATTGTGATAAGGATTAAATATGTGAAAGCAACTGGCACACAGTAGCGCAAGTACAGTTAAAAGGATACCCTACTGTCACTCATGCGCCACATTAAACATAGTGACAGGCAGACTTACCCATGGTAAGAACCTTTAGCACAGCCCGGCTACTAACAATGAAATTAGGAAAAGACACCATAATAACATCGATAAGGAAGTCATTGACATCATTTAATTCTCAAAGTAATCCTAGGCAGTAGGTATGACTGCCCCTGCTTCACAGATGTGATCACTGAGGCTCAGAGAAATCAGGCCACATTGCCTTATGGTCCACAGCATGGACCAAGTCCGACTTCAGAGCACAAGCTCTTACCCATCACAAGGCTGCACCAAAGTGGGTGGGGAACAGACAAAAGTGGGATGTTCAAGCACTTGCTCTCCAGGCCATGTAGATTAGATAACTTCAAAAAGGAAAGATTGAAAGGCTTTACAGACGTAATGAAGCACAGTTTCAGAAACCACGGCAGAGATGTAGCCTTGCACAGCAAGAACTGGGCACGGTCCTGCACAAACAATGCCTTCAGGCAAGTGGTGACAGGCTCCGTGAGTAACAGCTGCAACTGGCGAGTCTCTGGAAGAGCACACACACAATATAAAAAGCTCAGACACCCAGCAGTGCCTTCCACCCTACAGAGGCATTCAGAAACCAATTTGCCACCAGCAGCAGTGTTTTCAAATACAAAGGAGAGTATGGTTCTAAGTGACAATGCGGTAAGACTCCAGATGGCTTATCTGCAAAGGCAAGTGTCACTGACTCTGTCTTGGTCCATCCATGTTCCACCCAAATAAAGCACCAGGAATTGCTGTTAACAACCAGGACATGCACCTACAAGAGGCTACTGAGGGCACAACAACATCAACACTGCATTAGTAACTCGAGGACTCTCTATTTTCACAGAGCCAATATACTGAATCCAAAAATTCAATATACTCTTTCCCGCTTCCCCTATACCAACCTTCACTCCAAGCTTCATCATCACTAACACATCCTTCTTTAACCCAAGTCTCCTCAGACCCCAACAGAGAATCATTTACCTAGACAGAAACTCCCATCTACTGCCCAACACCCCCTACCCTCTCATGTCTAGGGAATAGACACGACCAACCCTAACCCGGCTTCTTTCTTTCCTAGTCTTTCCACTCTGCCCAGTGAAACACCTTTTCTAATGCACATCAACTCATCCACCTCCTCAGCGGTTCCCTTAGGAAGCATTCCTTTCATCTCCCTGATGGAACAAAATCACATTACTCCTGCACCCCTTCGCCCCCTCCCCCTCCCCTGCTGTGCTCACCACCTGTCACCTCTAGATCAGCATCCCACTCTCATCTCTCAACGACCTTCCTCCCCGTAGGGTTCTGTGCCACCCACCTACACAGCCTTCTCACCATCTTCACTGTGATTCTCCTCCACACTCCACAACACAGGCTCTCCCCTCCTCCTTCAGTGACTGCAGCAACTGGCTCAGGCTTACCTTTTGATAAGGCAAATTTATCAAGACCATTTTTAAAAGGGCATATCAAATGAGCTGTATTAAAGTATATAAACATTAATCACCAAATAATGGAACCAACAATATTGATATCTTGGTGTGTCTGGTATCCTTGATCAGCAGGAGGAGAGGCTGAGAGGATGAAATTGAAGGTGAGGTAAGGATTGAGGTGAGGTGATGCTCAGGAATGGAGTGAGAATATGTTGGCAATTAAAAGGTGTTACAGTGGATTTCAGGCTGTATGAAAATATCCTTAGATAAAAATGGCCCCTTATTAAAATGTCATTTGCCACAAAGGAACTTTCTGGGTAGATGGAAACGTTACAAAGACTGTGATAAGGTGTAGTACAGATGGGGCTATCCATTTGTCAGTGGCTAACATTTGTGCATTTCTATGTATATAAATTATAGCTCAAAAAAATCTGTAAAATAAGAATAATGATAATCCACCGGGTAAAGGTATACAGACAAAACAAGGACGACAGAATGCTGTTCACTGTTGATAGTGGTTGAGTATATAAGGGTTCATTATACTATCCTGTTCGTTCATGTTTGAAATTTTCTGCAACCAAATTTTTAAAATGTCACATACCCAGCTCCCACACACTCGGTGTGTGTGTGTGTGTGTGTGCGCGCACACACACACATGCACACTTAGTCACTCAGTCACGTCTGACTCTTTGCTAGCCCGTGGACTGCAGCCCGCCAGGCTCCCCTGTCCATGGGGATTCTCCAGACAAGAATACTGCAGTAGGTTGCCATGCCCTCCTCCAGGGGATCTTGCTAACCCAGGAATCAAACCCAGGTCTCCTGCACTGCAGGTGGACTCTATACCATCTGAGCCACCAGAGAAGCTGAACACTGGAGTAGGTAGCCAATCCCTTCTCCAGGGGATCTTCCCAATCCAGGAATTGAACTGGGATCTCCAGCATTGCAGGTGTATCCTTTACCAGCTAACCTACTAGGAAGCCCATACACCTCATGCTCAGCCACTATATCCTTTATGACTTATATCTACAACAAAGCTTCTAACACTGCAATTTCAACATTTACCATAGGTTTTCCAATAGCCTGAGAAAAGCACTAACTCACCACCATGCTGGACATTTAAATGCTCCATCTTGAAAGCACACTTCTCCAAGAGTTCAACTTTACATTTCTGACATCTTCAAATTTGTGGCTTGTCCTCTAATTCCTTTATGTAGCATTTTAAACTAGCAGTCAGTCTTTCTATTTCAATTTCTGTGCCACTATTCTCTTCGTGATGTTTTTCCTCTGGATCTTTCTGCTTCATCCTAGCCTCCTCTCCTTTAAAAATAAGACTGCTGTCCAACAGAACTTTCTGTAGCTCTTGATATGTTCTATATCTGTGCTGTCCAATATGGTAACCATGGGTCACATGGGACTACTGAGGATTTAAAATATGGCTAGTATAACTGAGAAACAAAAACCTTTAATTTTATTTCATTTTATCCAATTTAAATTTAAATAGCCACATGTAGCCAGCGGCTACTCTACTAGACAATGCAGCTCTATAATCTCTCTCACTCATTCTCATCACTTCAGTTACCACCTAGATATCCGAGGACTAACTCGTAAATTTATGCCAAAAAACAAAGTTGTCCAGGTGAGTTCCACAAGCAACTCAAACCCCAAAGTAAAATTAATCATCTCCACCATCAACTCCTTTCTTACTTACCCCAAACACCTTTCCCTCCCAATATTCTTTCTTAGTTCAATAAACAGAATCCATCATCTAAGTCATCCTAGTTTTAACTCTTTTATCCTCCATATTTTAAGTAGGATTTTATCCTCCATATCTTAAGTAGGAATCTATTCCTTTTGAGCCTAATTAACTGATCTCTCTGTCTCTAGCCCAAAGTACATAATAAGCACAAGTCCTGCCTGGTATAATGCATTCAGCTGGTTAATAGTGTAGCCTTTCCTTTTCAAATATATTATGATTTCCCCACTGCCTACAAATGACGTTTAAATGCCCTAGGATAACAGAGCATTCAAGATTGTACATGTGGGAATTCTCTGGCAGTGCAGTGGTGAAGACTCAGACAAAAAAAAAGAACTGTACACAATCTGGCCCCAAGCTACCTTTCCATACTTGCCTTTCATTTCTGCCTTTTATACCCCTTCTCTCCAGCCAAAAAGGATTCCTCATCGTTCTCCAATACATTCTATCCCAATGTTTGCATTCACACTTCTGCTGATGCTCTTCCATCCTCCTTAAATACCCTCTGACCTCTTCAAATCCTAAGCACCCTTCAAGGTTCAGCTCAAATAAGACCTCTTCTGTGTGTTTCTTAGATCTTCACCATTCTCCTCACTCTCCTGTACGCATGCTCAGTCATGTCCACCTCTTTGCAACTCCATGAACTGTAGCCTGTCAGGCTCCTCTGTCCATGGAATTCTCCAGGCAAGAATACTGGAGTGGGTTGCTATTTCTACTCGAGGGGATCTTCTTGACCCAGGGATCGAAATTGCACTTCCACCTGTGTCACCAGCCCCTACCAAATAGTAATTTCTTTTTTCTGAGTTCTCATCCTAACTTTTTCAAAGCACTACATTTATGACAATAACCAACTTTCACTTTGTTAGAAGTAGGTTACGTCCATTTCTTATTGTGTCACAAATTCTTTAAAGATGGATGTCATGTATGACATATCTTTCTATCCACCAACAGTTTCTAGCAAAACAACCAGTATAAAAAAAGGCACTTAATAAACTACATCTACTGATTATGATAATTTCATTTGCATTATAGACAAATTCTTATGTGTAAAGAATGTTCAGTATCTCAAAAATGGCTTAGGCACTAAATTATCCCTGTAAAATTACTGCAGATAGACAAGTACTTTGGGTATACACAATTCCCGAATTGCCTTAAGCAGGAGCTTCTACCTACTGAAAAAGAACTTTCCTATTCTGGTCATGTACTATCAGTATAAAGAATAAAACTAGCATTGATCTATTATATCTCCTATGGGAATACAAAGATTTCCTATTTTAAACACAGCACTTTGTATCAACATAGGAAACTGATATTTCAGGGGCTCATGGGATATAACTGATTCAGGTTTAATATGATTCAAGTGACAAAAATACAAATTATTCAATGATAATAACAGCTACCACTTCTTAAACACTTATGAGTATGTCAGATATTAATCAAAGCACTTGACATGCATTATCTCATTTGACCTTTATGACACTCTATGAGATATGGCCTGTTATTCTCATTTTAAGTATTTTTTAGAAATTAGGCCTAAAAGGTAGATCACACATTGAAAAAAAAAACAAAACTGCCCATTAGTATAACCAAACAAATGGCGTAGAAGATACATGTATGTAAAAGCAAATTAACAGAAACCCTGGTTTAGGATCCTAAGATCAGGACCTGCTTCAGTTCACTAGCTATAACCTGAATGAGCCTCAATATTTTCACTGGTCCCTATCCCTCAGAGCAGTTGCAAAAACCAAATGAAATAATGAATATGAAAATGAGAACTGAAAGCATACTGGACTTGCAATCAAGGGAACTAAAATCCAATCTCTGATTTGACCTTAAAATAAAAGACTTTGTACGAATAAATCCTACAGTTTCTTTGAGCTATATCCATTCTTCTGACAGGCATGGAGCCCCTGGATAAGAGACAGACGTTCTGCTAAGTGTTAGGAATCCCAAAGTGAACATGGCAGAACTCACAGTCCGAAGAGGGATGCAGATGAGTAGAACAATTACACTTAGAGCAGGTTAAGGGCTTGGTCATCAGAGTATGTGAGAGAGGCACGCAATCTAGGTTTAAGAGTGAAGGGATAGTTCCCGAAAGGATGTAACTTCCCGAAAGGATGACTCCTAGGCAAAGAAGAGTTCCAGGCAAAGGGAACTAGGTTCAAAAACCCATGCACAGAGGTTAAGTGCTAAGAGTAGATTCTAGAGGCAAAGAGGATTTTAAAAGGAAAGACGAGACATCTTTCTATATAATTTCTTACAAATGCATGTGAACCTACAATTCTCACAATAAAAATTTCAATTAAAGAAACACCGATGTGAGAGTACTCTGTAAACTGAGAAGCACTCAGTCAATATTATTACTAAAATTTAACTGCATAATGTATATTGCCATAGAGCAAAGCTGGAAAGGTCATTATAATGGAACGAGAACTACTAAGGACAGCTAGTGACCATATTTCAACACTTGGCCAAAATTCAGCAAATTGTGATTCAGTACCTTTCACATCTGGTCGATACTGTAGTCCATCATCCTTCTTTCCCAACAAACTAGTGTCATCTGTGTCTGTAAGAGAAAATGATTTGAAAATTAAGATATATATGATGTTTAAGTCATACCACCAAACTCCTAAACAGTCCAAATGCTCCAGGTCCTTTCCAATTCTCTGTCCACTATTCCTGCTCTACCACTCACCTGACCTATTGTAACACTGCTGTCTCAGGCCTCAGATATAAATGCGTTCTGCATGATGAACAGTCTAACTTCACTGAAACTTCAGCTAAAATATCATCTCCTTAAAAAGTCTTCCCTGTGAGACTGAAATCACATAGACCTTGAAGAGAAAGAATTAGCCGGTTCCCCGAGGGACAGTGGTTTCAAGATTTACCTTCTCACACCACTGTTTTCCTTGGAAATATATCAGATTAATATAAATGTGGAATATCAACTGTGTTATCAGACAAAATTTATTATAAATATGACCCCTTACTGGTGAATTTTGTTAGGACAGGAAGACTACATGAACCATAAACATCTGCTGAGAAGCATAGCTTTGGTTTCCCAGTGCACAGTGGGGGCAAGCGAAGGTACAGGCAGGTGTAAATGGGGACCAAGATAAACCACTCCGCAGGATTCTAAAAGCATGAATTTCAATTAACAAAATCCTCAAGCTTGACCAACTCTTCTGAATTTGAAATTCCAGGTAGTACCATTCAACCACAAACCAGTTCCTCAAGATATGCTTTCTCAAGAAAAGATATGCTTTCTCAAGAATGCACTTTAACCTACGCTACAAACGCCACCCCAAGAAAGAAAAGCAAACCATTACTACTTCCACCTACAAGGGGTCTCTGTCAGTAAACAGTTTCTGCTGCCATGCACACACCTGACTCTCACCTAGATATCCTCTGAATAGTTTCTTGGGCATTTTTCAGTAGCTTAGACCACAGACATTTCAATCAGTTGTTCAGTATTTTACAAATAGCTTGTTATCAGTATAAAGCAGCAAACTCTGGCTTGCAACCTTTTTTTCCTTAGCTACGTTTTCCCTAAGCTCATGAAAACATAGCCCTTTAATAAACGCAAAAAAGGGGGAGTGGTCAGAAGAGAGGGCAGTTAGACCTAGTAGCAGGAAAGATGCATAACCCTAGGCCATCAGGAAACGTCTGGACCTTGTTTGCTACTGAGAAATCATACATTATGCTTGCCTATATGTGTCTTACTAGGAAAAGAGACTGAAAATCTCTGCCTCTGTGACCAGGTATTTCTAGCAGGAATAGAAGACAAAAGCTTATTCTTAGTTGGTATCATGGTTCCTAAACTACGGCAAAAAGCAAGAAGGGGGAAAGAATTTTAAACTGAAAGTAATACTTTTTCCTTATATTCTATAACTTCACACCAAAATCTCCAACAGTATAAAATATGTAGGAGCAAAAACTAGAGAAAACATGAAAACAAAATAAACTATTATCCTCTAGAAAAAAATGATGAAAAAATAAAAATATTTAGTTTTACTATAATTAAAATAAACTCATTTCTAAACAACTATAATCGTTACAAATTTGAGACAATTTTTAAGAAGTATAAATACAGCTATAAGTTCACCTTAGGATCAGCTTAGTAACTAAATAAACAATCAAGAAGTATTGTTTGTGTCTTAAGATAGTGAAAGCAAATTTTTAAAAAGCTACGTCAGTAACAGAACAAAGAAGTTCTAAAATACATAATAATAAAAATAAAGCATCAAAAATTTTTCATTTTACAAATTCAGAACACTACCAACATATACAAATAAGACTGTAGACATGTGATATTAAACACAGATCCCTAGAATGAATTTTACCTGTGCAATGACCAAGATGCCTTATATCAATTTGTTCTTGTTTTATACAAGATGCTTCTCGAACAAAACAGGGATTGTTATAGGAACTCCCATCAGAAGCACACACAGGATTAAAACTGTATCCACTGCAATCTATATTACATACACACCTGTTGGAAAAAACAAAAACTATTTATGTTTTACAACAAAGGTATTTTCACAATGTTGCAACAGCAAAACTAAGCAATTTTTTTTAACTTTTTAACATTTTTATTGAAGTACAGTTGATTTACAAGATTATATTAGTTTCAGGTGTACAATGCAGTGATTTAATACTTTTATTACACTTCAAGTTATTATATAATATTGGCTATATTCTCTGTGTTGTACAATATATCCTTGCAGCTTATTTATTTTATACAGTAGTTTATAAGCAATTGTTTTTTTCTACTTTCTGTAACAGAAGTCAATACATTATTTTAAGTCACTGATAACAGTTTAAGCAAAGTGAATGCTCAGCCAACAATTTCTTTCAGGTAAGAATTTAGAGATAATTTCATCCAGATTATTACTAATGGAGTCACTCCTTTAGAACTTTCATATCTAGAGATAATAATCAAGAAATGTCAAATATCAATAATATTAGTTAAAAAGCAACATGGTATAGCAGAAAGGATACAGAATTATGAGTCAAAAGTCATGAATCTAAATCTTAGTCCAACAAATAACCAGATTTATGTCCATATTCTCCTTCTAAGTCTCAGTTTACTGATCCATAAAACAGAAGTAGTAATAATACACCTAACCTTCCCAAATAATGGGGAAGATTAAAAAAATAGATATAAAACATGTAAAATAAAAGTCCTTCAAAAATGTTTCTGAGTTACACATCCACCTGTATACCTGAGTGTCCACTGCCTTCTAGAGACGGCCAAGAAAGTACAAGGCACGATCACTCCTCTCAAGGACAGTAAAATCTAACTGAGAATACAAACTGAAACACTACAGACTCTCTGTTTTCCAGCAATATGGTGGACTCGGAACCTGTACTAATCCTTCTAACGAAAATAACAACTATTTTAAAACATTCTCAAATGCACCTATAAGATGTCAAGAAACAAGCAATATTCAAGAAAAGTTAAATGAAGACAAGACTAGAAAAAGATCAATTAACTTTGCCAAAGCTGATTTTTACCTTGAAGGCATTTGCCAAACTAGGTAAATTCAGTTATCAACTTTTTCACTTTGCAGGCCTCTGAGAACAGAAGACAAAGAATACTGACCTACCTAAGGTGGTGAATCTGCAGACCCTGGAAAAAAGGCATGAGAGCAGAGGAGAAATGAGTTGCCATATTCCAAACGGACTGCTTAAAGGGGGAAAAAGTCCTTCCCTGAGCCACAGTACTGAAGAGAGGGGAAAAACATCTCCCTGAGATCAAGCCCAGAATTTATTTTAAGAGTCAATGACTGGAATGGGCCCTAAGCAACTAACAAAAGTGAAAGCAATCCCTCTCTGGAGAAACCCAACCTTATTATCCTAGACCTCAAATATTTTCCAAGATACAGTTCTGCAAAGAACGAGTAGATCACACACATGCTCATTCACTCCCACACCCACAACAGACAAGGAAATAAAACACATGGACAGAGCAAGCTGATGTGCAAATGAACCAAAAAAGGCTTCTAATAAATAAAGAATGTATTATTAGAAATAAGAAACTCACTGGGCAGATTTAAAAGGAGAGTAGATAAACTAAAGGTGAATCCATGAACTGGAAGACAGGTCAGAAGAAAATGCCCAAACCATGGCAGAGTTGAAGAGACAGAATATATTAAAAAAGATTAAGAGACATGGAAGACAGTTATAAGATCTAATAAAAATCTGATTGGAGTTTCAGGTGAGTTACAAGAATAAGGCAGGAATAATATTCTCAGTTTCTCAAACTTTCTAAAACTAAAGAAATATACTAATCTAAATAGCCAAGAAGCCTAATAAATTCT
Organism: Nanger dama; assembly: GCA_917880005.1. Taxonomy (NCBI): domain Eukaryota; kingdom Metazoa; phylum Chordata; class Mammalia; order Artiodactyla; family Bovidae; genus Nanger; species Nanger dama. The sequence continues at coordinate 16,663,557 of CAKJTW010000025.1, read as the reverse complement.
TAACAGCATTATTAAAAATAATCTAGATAGTGAAATATCACTGTGGAATTTTTGTAACATAGCAACAAAATAATATTTTAAAAGCAGCCAAAAAGAAAAGATTACCTTCAAAGAATCAAGAAGAGAGACAAGTGTCTTCAAAGGTAATACTGAAGCCAAAATGTTTATTTATAGCCAAAAGACAGTGAAATAATATCTGCAAAGTGCTGAGATAAAGAACTATCTTTCATGATTAAATGTAAAATAAAAGTAATCTGGAAGAAGCAAAAATTTAGAGTTTGTCACCTGCTGACTATCAGTAAAGGAATTATAGTCAGTAGAAAAATGATCCTACAAGAAGGACCTGATATGGAAACAGTAATGAAGAACAAAGTATAAATATATAAGCAATATTAACAAAATACTGACAATATAAAACAATGACATCAGAGCTCTGTGCTACTTTTTAAAAAAAAAAAGTAAATTAACGATGGCATACAAATTGGAAGGGACTGAAATTACAGTGTTTTAAGAAGAACAGAAATATTGATGAACTTCAGCCTGTGATAAATTGAATATACATGTTAAACTTATATGCAAAAAATATATATAAATTAACTTGAAAAAGATATAGGACTTGAAAGCATGTAAGAATATATGTAAAAGTGTTCAAATTGTTCAATAATCAAGAAAATGTAAATGAAAACCACAAGATACCATCACATTCACTAAACAGCAAAAATTAAGAGAATACAAAGTGTTGACAAGGATGAGAACCAAAGGGAATGCTTACGTTCAGCTGCAGGGAGAACTTACTGGTACAACCACTTTGGAAAACAAGCATTACCAGGAAAGCTAGACTTGCACACGTCCAATAATCCCACTCCTGAGTGAGGCCCTTGAAAGTCTCTTACATATGTGCACCGGAAGATACGCATAAGAATGGTCACAGAGCATTATTCATGAGAACAGAAGACTGGAAACAATCCAAATGTCCATTAACATTAAAATGGACTATAAAAGGATGTGGAACAGTCAAGCAACTGGATTCAATTAAGCAGCTACGAGCATCAACACGAACAAATCTCAAAAACATAATTCTGAGCAAAAGAAGGTACTGCTGCTGCTGAGGCGCTTCAGTCGTGTCCGACTCTGTGCAGCCCCATAGACGGCAGCCCACCAGGCTCCCCCGTCTCTGGGATTCTCCAGGCAAGAACACTGGAGAGGGGTGCCACAGCCATCTCCAAAAGAAGGTACACATAGTATGATTCTACTCATACAAAATTCAAAATCAAACAAAAGCCAAATAATATTGGGTTGACCAAAAAGTTCATTCGAGATTTTCTGTAACACCTTACAGAAACTTTTGGCCAATCCAAGTTATTGTTAAGAGGGTTATCACGTGATAGAACTATAGAGGAAAAAAAAGGAATGATTTCCACAAAATGCAGCAGAACAGGCAGAACAAAGAAGTATGCAATGGGGCAGGATCACTGGAAGCAGTTCTGAAGTACTGCCAATACCCTGTATTTCCCGGCTTGGGATGTAGGAATCACAGTTTGTTTCATTTTTGTATGTTAAGTTTTCATAAGCTTTTCAATATATGCTCTGTTTCACAATTTTAAAAAAAGCTTTCAATATTTACTAACAAGTCAAAAATGGCTCTCATAATTTTTAAAGGGATGGGACAGAGAATACGTGACAGAGACAGTATGTGGCCCTCAAAATATAATATATTTACCATTTAGTCCTTCACAGAAAAACACTGCCAACTCCAGGTTTAAGGGATCAAAGTGGGCAAAACTGGGATGGCAATTAAACAGAAACAGTGGGCAACAAATGAAAGAATTATAGAACAGTTTCAGGGATGAGAAAAGGCTCAGCAACAAAGGCAGAATACCATACCAATCAAGTGTTCAGTCACTAAGATGTATCTGACTCTGCAACCCCATGGACGGTAGCCCATTCAGGATCCTCTGTCCATGGGATTTCCCAGGCAAGAACACTGGGGTGGGTTGCCACTTCCTTTTCCAGGGGATCTTCCCAACCCAGGGATCGAACACACATCTCTGCACTGCAAGTGGGTTCTTTACCACAGAGCCACCAGGGCAGCCCAGCAGGAACTGCCCTGATCACATGCAGGAAAGGTCTGCTCCACAGTGGGATGGGAGCTCTGCATATAAGACCAAGAGCTGTGAGAACCACCACCGCTACTATTTTCAGTAGCACGTGAGGAAAGAAGATGAAATCCCCATCTTAAGGAATGTCCAGCTCAGGGAAACAGTGAGCAAGGAGAACAGCTTTAGACCCCAGCAGCCACCAACACTACTGACTGGAGTGGTTCCTAGGGAATGCAGGCTGGCGACGGGCGGCAGAGGGCAGGACGCCCAAGCACAGGAGTGCACTAACGTGGAAAGAAACTGCTTCAGTAAACATGCCAAATTCAAGACACTTAACAACCATTTATTCTGCACCTACTGTGCGGGGATAGTCGTATTTGTCTCTTTAATCATGACAGCAAATTATGAACAGGGAAGTTGAATATGAAAGAAGTTAAAAAGCCTAAGATCACAAACCGAATGAGTGACTAAGAGGGTGTTCTCTCCACTCATCACAGCTGTCACATAAAACAGACATCTCAGCAGGCAAAGTGACAGATGAAAGGAGTTAAGTAGTTATTTTCCACATTTATATCATGAAAAATCTTTTCACTAAATTGGCCCTGCTTTTCTCTCAAACTCACCAGGGACACACCTGCCTCAGGGCTTCCCCTCTTCCTGAAACATTTTTCCCTCAAACAACCACTTAGTTTAATCCCTCACCAATTTCAAGTTTTGTTTCAAATCTTGAAGGAATAGTAGAAAGTTAAATTACTAAACATCCATTTAAGAAATTAGAAAAACAGCAATGAATAAACCCAGTTTAAAAAGGACATGGATATTAGTATTAGATTTATAGATATATCTCAGCAGAAATAGAAAACAAAATTACAACAGAGAAGATCAATAAAGCTAAAAGTTGGTCCTCTGAAAAGACCTTCAGGGAATTCCTTGGTTGTCCAGAGGTTGGAATTCCATGCCTCCACTGCTGAGGGCCTGAGTTCAGTCTCTGATTCCACAAGCTATCTGGTGTGACCAAAAATACAAAGACTAAAAAGAAGAAAAAAGAAAGAATCAACAATTAACTTTCAAATCAACAAAGCAGGATGAGAAAAAAAAAAAAAAAAAAAGTATCAAACCAGAAAAGACTACAGATTGTATTTTAAAAATTATAGAATTCTATTGTGAACAACTTTATGTCGGCAAATTTGAAAACTTAAGTGAAATGAATAACAAAAAATTAACTATTAAAATTTGATCAAAAAAGAAATTGAAGGTGAATGCTACTACATTCATTGAAGAAATAAAATCAGTTTTGAAAATATCCTCCAAGACAGTATCAGATCCAAGTAATCTTTTTAAAAGCGATGCATGAATACATTCATTCCAATCATTCAGCTCAATTCAGTTGCTCAGTCGTGTCTGACTCTTTGAGCCCCATAAACCGCAGAACGCCAGGCCTCCCTGTCCATCACCAACTTCCTGAGTCTAACCAAACCATGTCCAGCAAGTCGGTTATGCCATCCAACTATCTCATCCTCTGTTGTCCCCTCCTCCTCAGTCTTCAATCTTTCCTAGCATCAAGGTCTTTTCAAATGAGTCAGCTCTTCACATCAGGTGACCAAAGTGTTGGAGTTTCAGCTTCAACATCTGTCCTTCCAATGAATATCCAGGATGATCAACTTTAGAATGGACTGGTTGGATCTCCTTGCAGTCCAAGGGACTCTCAAGAGTCTTCTCCAATACCACAGTTCAAAAGCATCAATTCTTCAGCACTCAGCTTTCTTAATAGTCCAACTCTCACATCAATACATGACCACTGGAAAAACCATAGCCTTGACTAGACAGACCTTTGTTGGCAAACCAATCTTTCTGCTTCTGAATATGCTATCTAGGTTGGTTTATAACTTTCCTACCAAGTAATAAGTGTATTTTAATTTCATGGCTTCAGTCACCATCTGCAGTGATTTGGAGCCCCAAAAATAAAGTCTGCCACTGTTTCCCCATCTATTTGCCATGAAGTGATGGGACCAGATGCCATGATCTTCGTTTTCTGAATGGTGAGCTTTAAGCCAACTTTTTCACTCTCCTCTTTCATCAAGAGGCTCTTTAGTTCCTCTTTTTCACTTTCTGCCATAAGGGTGGTGTAATCTGTATATCTGAGGTTATTGGTATTTCTCCCAACAATCCTGATTCCACCTTGTGCTTCATCCAGCCCAGCGTTTCTCACGATGTACTATGCACATAAGTTAAATGAGCAGGGTGACAATATACAGCCTTGATGTACTCCTTTTCCTATTTGGAACCAGTCTGTTGTTCCATGCCCAGTTCTAACTGTTGCTTCCTGACCTGCATACAGGTTTCTCAAGAAGCAGGTCAGGTGATCTGGTATTCCCATCTCTTTCAGAATTTTCCAGTTTATTGTGATCCACACAGTCAAAGGCTTTGGTATAGTCAATAAAGCAGAAACAGATGTTTTTCTGGAAATCTCTTGCTCTTTAGATGATCCAGCGGATGTTGGCAATTTGATCTCTGGTTCCTCTGCCTTTTCTAAAAGCAGCTTGAACATCTGGAAGTTCACAGTTCACGTATTGCTGAAATGAAGTCTGGCTTCGAGAATTTTAAGCAATACTTTACTAGCGTGTGAGATGAGTACAATTGTGCAGTAGTTTGAGCATTCCTTGGCATTGCTTTTCTTTGGGATTGGAATGAAAACGGACCTTTTCCAGTCCTGTGGCCACTGCTGAGTTTTCCAAATTTGCTGGCATATTGAGTGCAGCACTTTCACATCTTCATCTTTCAGGATTTGAAACAGCTCAATTGGAATTCCATCACCTTCACTAGCTTTCTAAGGCCCACTTGACTTCACATTCCAGGATGTCTGGCTCTAGGTAAGTGATCACACCATCGTGATTATCTGGGTCACAAAGATCTTTTTGTACAGTTCTTCTGTGCATTCCCAGGTGGCTCAGACGGTAAAGCATCTGTCTACAATGCAGAAGACCGGGGTTTGATCCCTGGGTTGGGAAGATCCCCTGGAGAAGGAAATGGCAATCCACTCCAGGACTATCGCCTGGAAAATCCCATGGACAGAGGAGCCTGGTAGGTTACAGTCCATGGGGTCGCAAAGAGTCGGACACGACTGAGAACTTCACTTTCACTTTCTGTGCATTCTTGCCACCTCTTCTTAATATCTTCTGCTTCTGTTAGGTCCCTACCATTTCTGTCCTTTATTGTGCCCATCTTTGCATGAAATGTTTCCTTGGTATCTCTAATTTTCTTGAAGAGATCTCTAGTCTTTCCCATTCTATTGTTTTCCTCTATTTCTTTGCACTGATTGCTAAGGAAGGCTTTCTTATCTCTCCTTGCTGTTCTTTGGAACTCTGCATTCAAATGGGTATATGTTTCCTTTTCTCCTTTGCTTTCCACTTCTCTTCTTTTCACAGGTATTTGTAAGGTTTCCTCAGAGAGCCATTTTGTTTTTTTGTATTTCTTTTTCTTGGGGATGGTCTTGATTCCTGTCTCCTATACAATGTCACGAACCTCCATAGTTCATCAGGCACTCTATCTATTAGATCTAGTATCTTAAATCTATCTCTCACTTCCACCATATAGTCATAAGGGATTTGATTTAGATCATACCTGAATGGTCTAGTGGTTTCTCCAATTTCTTTAATTTCAGTCTGAAAATGCCAATTAGGAGTTCATGATCCGAGCCACAGTCAGCTCCCAGTCTTGTTCTGCTGACTGTATAGATCTCCTCCATTTTTGGCTGCAAAGAATATAATCAATATGATTTTGGTGTCGACCATGTGGTGATGTCCGTGTGTACAGTCTTCTCTTGTGCTGTTGGAAGAGGGTTTTTGCTATGAACAGTGCATTCTCTTGGCAGAACTCTATTAGCCTTTGCCCTGCTTCATTCTATACTCCAAGTTCAAATTTGCCTGTTACTTCAGGTGTTTCTTGACTTCCTACTTTTGCATTCCAGTCCCCTATAATGAAAAAGGACATCTTTGGGGGTGTTAATTCTAGAAGGTCTTGTAGGTCTTCACAGAACTGTTCAACTTCAGCTTCTTCAGCATTACTAGTTGGGGCATAGACTTGGGTTAATGTGATATTGAATGGTTTGCCTTGGAAACGAACAGAGATCATTCTGTTGTTTTTGAGATTGCGTCCAAGTACTGCATTTCAGGCTCTTTTGTTGACTATGATGGCTACTCCATTACTTCTAAGGGATTCCTGCCCACAGTAGTAGATATAATGGCCATCTGAGTTAAATTCACCCATTCCGGTCCATCTTAGTTCACTGATTCCTAGAATGTCGATGTTTACTCTTGTCATCTCCTATTCGACCACTGCCAATTTGCCTTGATTCATGGACCTGACATTCCAGGTTCCTATGCAGTACTGCTCTTTGCTTTCATCACCAGTCCCATTCACAAATGGGTGTTGTTTTTGCTTTGGCTCCATCCCTTCATTCTTTCTGGAGTTATTTTTCCACTGATCTCCAGTAGCATATTGGGCATCTACCATCCTGGGGAGTTAATCTTTCAGTGTCCTATCTTTTTGCCTTTTCATACTGTTCATGGAGCTCTCAAGGCAAGAATACTGAAGTGGTTTGCCATTCCCTTTTCCAGTGGACCACACTCTATCATTCAATAAACAGATAATTCTATTCTTACACAAAATCATCCAGAGAACAGAAAGAACATCCTCTAATTCATTTTATAAGGCCATATAACTGCAAAAAAATAAAAGATTAAAACTTGCTGAACAAAAATGAATAAAAGAAAATCTCATCCTTACAGCAGACAGAATCCCAATAATAAACAGGCAGAATAAGGTATTATAGTCATAACAAAAACAGAATGTTATAAATTTTTTTTAAAAGAGCACCATAAAAATTATACAAGAAACGATGAACTCAAAAAGGGCTGGAAAATAAAGTTCAAGTCCAGAATGCCCAACATCCAAATGACAGAACTACCAAAATCAGAAAAGAGAGGAAAGGAAGTCGTCAAGGAAATAACTGAAGAAAATTTCTCAAATCAGAAGTCAGTAAGTTTCTGGGAACTGTGAAATTTCATTAGACTGAGGACCAATAGGAGATTCTACATGCTTCAAGAGAGCGAAAACAAACAGTACACAAAGGACCAGAAATCAGAGTGGCTTCAGACTTCAACTGGAAGCTAGAAGACAATATAGCAACGCTTTCACAATTCTGAGGGAAAATTAACTCACACTTAGAAGTATGCACTCACCAAGTTTTAAGTCAAGTATTAGGTTAGGATAAAGAGACCTTAAACATAAGGTCTCAGACTTCGCTGGTGGTCCAGTGGATAAGAATCCGCCTGCCAATGCAGGGGACATGAGCTGATTCCTGGTCCAGGAAGATTCCACGTGCCGCAGAGCAACTGAGCCAGCACACTGTAACTCCTGAGACTGCGTGTGCAACTACTGGAGCCTGTGCCCCAAGAGCCTGCGCTCCACAACAAGAGAAGCTACCGCAGTGAGAAGCCCACGCACCGCAAGTAGAGCAGACCACGTCACCGCGACGAGAGTCCGCACACAGCAACAAAGACCCAGTGCAACCGAAAGTAAATAAAATAAGTCATCAAAAATAAAAAGTAAGGTCTCACTTTGTACCCTTTGTCAAGAAGCTACTGAAAGATATACTAAAATGGGAGAAGGTAAAATTAAAAAAAAAAAAAAATGCTGCGGAGGAGAGAAGTAAAGGAATTTCTAGGATGATGCGTATAGTTTAACAAAAAATATTATTAGGTCTGTTTCTGCCAGAGCTCCTAAAACCCTTGTAACTTTGAGAGACAACCATCTTTGTGTGCTAATGAGATGACTCAGCTCCTTCCTTAATTCAAAGTCATTTTAGCAAACTACGGAACCTTAAAGGAGGTCCTACGAACATCCAGATTAGTAGTATCCTGGGCAGAAGTGCAAGGGACCTGCCTCATTTGCAGCTGGTGTCCTAAAAAGGGGGCAATGTGCAGGTCTAAGACCTGTGGGGTCTGTGCTGACTCCAAGTAAAGATTAAGAGAACTGAACTGTAAGACACTCAGCTACTGCAGGCGATTCTCGCCTGTGGTGGGAAAAGACACAACCTTGAAGGGAGATTGCAAGATGACAGCTATATTAATTGCAAGATGACAGCTATATTAAGAGGGCAACCAGTTCACACTGAAACAGCTTCGCTCTGTGGACAGTCATATTGCTGGCTGCCACTACCAGGATGCCTACTGCCCTCTTTTCAGCTAGAGGACAGAACGCCCAATAAGCCTGGCTCAGATTCTTATCCGTACTTGCCGTGATGAAGTTCCTGCAACTGCCTGAACCAAACAAGCACGCTCATTTAACTGACATACTCCTGAGAATGTGGGTCAGCTACAGTGAGAAAGTAGAAAACAGAGCAGTCCACGGAGACGACACTTCTGCCAATCATCCATACTTAGTGACGCCAGAATCCTGCCAGACGTCTCAACTACAAATCCTATGACATTCCTGATGACTCTCTCAGGGTCTTGCCCACCGACTTCCCCAAAAGGGAATCTTATAAACCAGGAAGACAAAAGCCAGACTCTGACAGAGACTGTTCAATGTGTCTTTTTCGGTAAGTCTTCATCTAACAGTGGCAGCTAGGTCAATGCTTGGTACTATGAATTTGGCAATATTCTATTTTGGACCCAAGGTGTTAGGTACTTATGTGAAGTATTCTCTAAACTGCATGTTTATATTTTAAATACATCTGTGTGCAAAATGTACTTTTCACCAAAAAAACCAAAAGTTTAAAATAAAGAGTAGAGCAGTATGCTTCATTGTAGGGGACTGGAAGGCAAAAGTAGGAAGTCAAGAAACACCTGGAGTAACAGGCAAATTTGGCCTTGGAGTACAGAATGAAGCAGGGCAAAGGCTAATTGAGTTCTGTCAAGAGAATGCACCCATCACAGCAGACATCCTCTTCCAACAATACAAAAAAAGATTCTACACATGGACATCACCAGATGGTCAACACTGAAATCAGATGGATTATATTCTTTGCAGCCAAAGATGGAGAAGCCCTATACAGTAAGCGAAACAAGACTGGGAGCTGACTGTGGCTCAGATCATGAGCTCTTTATTGCCAAACTCAGACATGTTTTGAGGACAGTAAGGGAAACCACTAGACCATGCAGGTATGACCTAAATCAAATCCCTTATGATTACACAGTGGAACCGAGAGATGGACTTAAGGGCCTAGATCTGATAGGGTGCCTGATGAACTATGGACGGAGGTTTGCGACGCTGTACAGGAGACAGGAATCAAGACCATCCCCAAGAAAAAGAAAAACAAAAACGTACAGTGGCTGTCTGAGGAAGCCTTACAAATACCTGTGAAAAGAAAAGAAGTGGAAAGCAAAAGAGAAAAGGAAACATATACCCATTTGAATGCAGAGTTCCAAACAATAGCAAGGAGAGATAAGAAAGCCTTCCTCAGAGATTAGTGCAAAGAAACAGAGGAAAAACAATAGAATGGGAAAGACTAGAGATCTCTTCAAGAAAATTAGAGATACCAAGGCAACATTTCACGCAAAGATGGGCTCGATAAAGGACAGAAATGGTATGAACTTAACAGAAGCAGAAGATATTAAGAAGAGGTGGCAAAAATGCACAGAACAACTGTACAAAAAAGATCTCTGTGACCCGGATAATCACAATGATGTGATCACTCACCTAGAGCCAGACATCCTGGAATGTAAAGTCAAGTGGGCCTTACGAAGCATCACTATGAACAAAGCTACTGGAGGTGATGGAATTCCAGTGGACCTGTTTCAAATCCTGAAAGATGATGCTGTGGAAGTGCTGCATTCAATATGCCAGCAAATTTGAAAAACTCAGCAGCAGCCACAGGACTGGAAAAGGTCAGTTTTCATTCCAATCCCAAAGAAAGGCAATGCCAAACAATGCTCAAACCACTGCACAATTGTACTTTTCTCACACGCCAGTAAAGTAACACTCAAAATTTTCCAAGCCAGGCTTCAACAGTACGTGAACTGTGAACTTCTAGATGTTCAAGCTGCTTTTAGAAAAGGCAGAGGAACCAGAGATTAAATTGCCAACATCCACTGGATCGTGGAAAAAGCAAGAGAGTTCCAGAAAAACATCTATTTCTGCTTTAGTGACTATACCAAAGCCTTTGACTGTGTGGACCACAACAAACTCTGGAAAATTCTGAAAGAGATGGGAATACCAGACCACCTGACCTGCCTCTTGAGAAACCTGTATGCAGGTCAGGAAGCAACAGCTAGAACTGGGCATGGAACAACAGACTGTTTCCAAATAGGAAAAGGAGTACGTCAAATGTTGCATATTGTCACCCTGCTTATTTAACTTCTATGCAGAGTACATCATGAGAAACACTGGGCTGGGGGAAGTACAAGCTGGAATCAGGATTGTTGGGAGAAATATCAATAACCTCAGATATGCAGATGACACCATCCTTATGGCAGAAAATGAAGAAGAACTAAAGAGCCTCTTGATGAAAGTGAAAGAGGAGAGTGAAAAAGTTGGCTTAAAGCTCAACATTCAGAAAACGAAGATCATGGCATCTGGTCCCATTGCTTCATGGCAAATAGATGGAGAAACAGTGAAAAGAGTGGGAGACTTTATTTTGGGGGGCTCCAAAATCACTGCAGATGGTGTTTTGTAGCCATGAAATTAAAAGACACTTGCTCCTTGGAAGAAAAGTTATGACCAACCTAGACAGCATATTAAAAAGCAGAGACATTACTTTGCCAACAAAGATCCGTCTAGTCAAATCTTTCATTTTTTCAGTAGTCATGTATGGATGTGATAGTTGGACTGTAAAGAAAGCTGAGCGCCAAAGAACTGATGTTTTTGAACTGTGGTGTTGGAGAAGCCTCTTGAGAGTCCTTGGACTACAAGGAGATCCAACCAGTCCATTCTAAAGGAGATCATCCTGGGTGTTCATTGGAAGAACAGTTGCTAAAGCTGAAACTACAATACTTTGTCCATCTGATGCGAAGAACTGACTCATTTGAAAAGACTCTGATGCTGGGAAAATTGAGGGCAGGAGGAGGAGGGGATGACAGATGATGAGGTGGTTGGATGGCATCACCAACTCAATGGAGATGAGTTTGGGTAAACTCCGTGAGTTGGTGATGGACCAACTCCAGGGAGGCCTGGAGTGCTGCAGTCCACGGGCTCGCGAAGTCGGACGTAACTGAGCAGCTGACTGAAGAGCAGTATGTATAGTGGGCTGCCATTACGTTATAAAAAGGAAAGAAAGAATACGTGTGCATGCATGTTTGTACATGGGAAGAATACCTCTGGGAGATTAAGAAACTGATCACAGTGACTGCCTCTAGTGAAGACAACTGGTTAGCTGAGGACTGGGGTGGAAAACAGATCTGTACCTGTAAAGCCTTGTAAAGCTTTTGAATTTCTAACACTGAATTTCAAAGGCATGAATGCAGACATACATACATAAATAAATGAATACATTCAATGACTTCTCTGATTTAGCTTGAGGATTTTGGCAAATCACAACTCTGAGTCTTTAATAATGGGGATAATACCTCAAACGCTGGTGAGAGAATCAAATATGCTTCTGTAAAAGCCCTTTGAAATCATCAAACACTATGTACATCTCAAAGGTATTATTGAAAAATATCTATCCTGTCTCTGTCTTTCTACTTACTGTCCATAGAAAGTGTCATTTCTTCAAGATATGGTTAAGTTTTATGATCACTGGCATTTTAAACTAAATCACGTGAAGTTATATAGATTTCATAAACACCTAACAAAGCCTGCAACAAATTCACCTGCTCCAAGTCCCTACAATATTACTAATCCGTCTCACACATGTTAAACCATCACTATGACCCCTTGTGCAGCTCCAAATAAATAAGAAAGCCCTGTGTGAACTGCCAGTTCACAAGACTTACAGAGGGAACCTAAGATACCCAACCTCATGGCAAGTTCATCCACTGTAGAAACCAGCAAGACAAAGTCCCTTTCCTCAGGGAATCCACAATCTGTTAGCAGTCCCAAAAATTTAAGTGCTATGTGGAAGCTGTTTGAACACAAGCATTAGTCATCTATCTCATAGGGACTGCAGAAAGGCATGCTGCTAGGAAGAGGTGCTGAAGTCATGCTTATATCCAAGCTGAAAGGAAGAGCAGGAATTAAACAAACAGACATACAGGGGTGGGACTTTAGGCAGAGAGAATAACAGAGGCAAATTATCAAAGAGCAACAGAGTGTTCAGAAAACTGCAGGAGGCCACAGAGAATACTGTGTTCTACATTTTAAAATCTAACCTCTCAAAAGAAACCATTACTGGCAGCTATACAGAAATAAAGGAAGATATTTTTGGATAAAGGAGCTTGTCATTGCTAACATCTGGGTTATACTCAGCACAGAATAATTTTTAATAGTGTTTATTTCCCATTACCAGAGGAAAACAGAGAACATGCAATTATTTTTCCATTATAGTCTAAGGGGCCATGGTAGAAATTTACTAAACCGAAATAGCTTTAGGTCTACTATTCTAAATATCCATAGTCAGGCCATGTTAAATGACAAAAATTACTGTCATCTCTGATTAGGAGGAAATCAGAAGTGAGAAGATAACAGTAGGAAATACTTCTTTGGTTGTTTGTTTTTTTAAGGAAAAAAAAAAAACTATCTGCAGTTTCTAGAAAGGAGGACTGATGGAGAACACAGATATAGAACATTATTCTTTCTGTTTAAATGAGGGGAAAGATTTCATTGCACATTCCGAGGGAGAGACTCATCAGCCTGTGACAATGGCCAGCAACTCTCCAAACAGAAAATGATGGTATAACAAAAAGATGTCTATCAGGTGAATTACTAATACCTGCTTCTCAAATTGTCTGTCACACTGCATACCTACATGATGCTTTCTCTGAGCAACTCTGAGAGCTTATGTCCCTCAGGGGAAAAGGAAAACACCATCTCCAAAATGACTGACATCAAAAGGCAGAAGAGCAGGGACAATTTCCATAAAGCACATGGCAGACAAAGATCAAAGGAGTAATTGCAGGATTCTTATAGTTCACCTGTACTGACATTATGCCAGATGATTCTACAAACTCCTCAAATCATTCATGGCAGGGATTTAAGTCAGGTACATAAAAGGTCTACCTGGCTGAAGGAGTTCTGTGATTATTTGGTCCCACTGTACAGACAAATAGTTGAGAACTATCTTAGAGCAATAACCTCAGCCTTGGACAGATGAGAGATACTAGGTTGTTTTTGTTTTTGTTTTTTTAAGAGATACTGTTTAGATAAAGAGGGAGTGCAGTTGCTAAGAATATGGAGAAATCTAGTTTTCTATAGAGCAGATACTGTTCCAAAGTTTTAAGACTGAGAAAATCTAGCCACTATATTTCAAAACTGTCACAATGAAATACTGAAACCTCTGCATGTAGGCATCAAATTTATTGGAACCTCAACTATCTAGCTCTAGGTATAAATTTAAAGGGCAAACATCAATGAAGACAGGTATCACAAACCCATGCAAAAGCTCCAATGCCATTAGAGAGTCACACTGTGCTTCAGGAAGAAAGAAGAAAAAAAGCCTCCCACAAGCAAAACTAATTTTAATTATAATTGAAATTATAATTGAGCAGATAAGAGAGAAAACAGTCATACAATATATGAAGTTCGTGTACCTCACTAAGAACCTATTTACTCTGATTTTACATTTAGAATTTATTTCTACATTAGATACCATTCCTATAAGCACATGGTTTCCTATTTTGGGGAAGCAGAGAAGCAATTAATAAGTTGGAGTCATCTACAATCAGAATTACTGACTAGGCATACTGACAGCACCCAGAACAAGGGAACAACCTGACATGGGAGAAGAAAAATCATTTTTATAAATGATTTTTATGCAGATGTAGAACCCAAAACACAAGGCAGAACAGACCCTTAAGTAGGGGTGGAACAAGTAGCATTAAGAACATCAGGGGCCTCTGAGAACACCATGGTATTACACATGCATCACAACACGGTAGATAAATCCCTTGTCATGAGACCTGTGTTCTGGTTCTGTTGTTAATCACAAGCCACTCGGCCTCTTGTGCGCTCACCTCCACCTGTAAAATCAGAGTAATAAATCCTCGCCCTACCAACCAAACATACTGCCATAAAGAGCTGAAAAAAGTAATTTAGGTAACCATGTTTGAAAACTATAACACACTGTACAATATATGACTTTAAGACTAGTTAGAATATGTTCTGTATAGTCTGTTTAAGAAGACAATCTATTTAAATCAATTTCCATTTTAATGGCTAAATAAAATGCTAGCACTCTCTTAACAGCAGAAAATTAACTTAACATGGTACCATTTATCCCCTCCCACAAATGGTCAAGTTTCTTTCCCTATTCGCAAAGGAAAAAGAGCTTTTAAAGCAAGAGAAAGGTTTTAGCATCTGAAAAAGAATATATATAACTGAATCACTTTTCTGTACACCTGAAACTAACACAACATTGTAAATCAACCATACTTTAATAAAAAGAGAAATTTTTAAAAATTTTAAAAACAAGAATAAATTAGCCACATACAAAAGGGAAAAAAAAAAAGATTAGCTGCCCTTTGGAAACCAGATAGATTATATTGATATATAGCATTTCATTTGACAGGAAAGATATTTCACAATGACAAAAGATTAAAAATACTTTTTTTTTTTTTAAATAATTTTCTGATCTAGTTTTTATTTTTGGCTGTGCTGGGTCTTCAGTGCCGCGTGGGCTTTCCTCCAGTTGCAGAGAGCAGGGGCAGCTCCCCAGCTGTGGCGTGCAGGCTTCTCACTGCAGTGGCTTCTCCTGTTGCGAAGCACGGGCTCGAGGGCTTCAGGAGTTGTGGCACACAGGATCAGCAGTTTTGGCTCCCAGGCTCTAGGGTACAGGCCCAGTGGCTGGGGTGAGCGAGCTTAGTTTCTCCTAAGCCTGAGGGATCTTCCCAGATCAGGGGATCAAACCCGTGTCTTCTGCACTGGCAGGCAGACTCCTTACCACTTGAGTCACCAGGGAAGCCCTCAAAATATGTTTTAAATGAATACCCATACCTAAAAATGTAACATGAAATAAAGTATCTATTATAGTTACATTATAGAGCAATATTTTTAAACTCTAAGTCATAATCACTAGAGGAAATATGAGAGTACATTATTTTTAGTAAAGGTCAAGGATTATAGGATTTTGTTTCACTTAATATCTGTTATTACTATGCACATATGTACTTGCTTTCTAGGTAAAGGCACAAATTACTTCCTTAATGTTCTTCTATTATTGCATCAATTTCCTGGCCTGGTCTTGGCTGCCTGCCCCAGTCTATCCATGGGCTCCTGAGGAGGCTCCTCAGCCTGCCTGCTCCTTTTATTGGTAAGCCCTTCCCTTGTCTGTACTCACTTTCGTTTCCTTAGAGCATGTACCTGCAAGTACAGCAGTTACAAGTTCTCAGACAGACACACACAAAATGAATTTAGTGTGTTTCTATACAACAGACATGCTCTGACTAAGGATAGACTACATACCATTTCAAGAGGAGGTGTACAAAGAATGATGCGTATTTTATACAGATGTCATACTTAAAAGGCTACCTCTGAGATTACATAGAATCCGTTCTACTTCCAAGCAAAAGATCTCACTCTTTCAATTAAGGGATGAAAAATGATAGCAGAGAAATGTGTAAAAGAGGACTGAAGAGAGGCACTGTAAACGGAGTAACAAAAGATCCACAGACCACATCGATCAATCACTGACAGCTATTCTGACTCTGAACACGATTTTAGAACAGTTCTGAGGAAAAACACAGAAAAGAACTAAATATTTCCAAAAATACACACACAGGCACGCATATATACACACAGGTGTTTCATCATACCATATCTTTAGTACAAAAAGAAAAAAAGAACACAGTATCTATTACCTGTCCTCTCTGCAAGTCCACATTGCTATCATTTCTCTCATGTTCTACAGGCCAAAATCTACTTTGGGAAACATCTTCTCACAAATCAATCCACTCTGATTGAAATAGATGGACATGTCGACAAGTGACTCATATGCAGAAACAGAGCAAACACAGGGTTTGCTGAATTGTTCAACCTTTTACTGAATTTGTCTTTTGCCAATTTCTCACCTACTTTGAAATATATATCAAGTAAATTATCAGACATTTACTTTTACCAAGTGCCAGACAAACAGCTGATTCTGTATCAAAATACTGAAAACACAGTGACCCTGATTTGTAAAAGTCACTCTAGGCATAAATGCTAATTAAACCATATAACCACTGATCAGTAAAAGGCTCAAATACGCATTTATGGACTGAATAAAACATAGAAATGCACAGTGAAAATACATATGAGTAAGAAAGAATGTGCAAAACTCTGTAAGTGTTTCAAAATTCGCACTAAGGGTAAATTGAGGACGTGAAGAGGGTCCATTTGTGCTACATAAGGCCCTAAAGACAGGATTGAAGTTTTTAGAACCAACTATGCAGAAAGCAAGCACCACAGGGAAATGAAGGAAGACTGAGTCTGGGGATAAACAAACAGGAACCTGACAAAAGGAACAAACATGGCTGTGTTAGTGAGGTCTGTATCATTACTACTCTGCACCCTTCTCAGGAGGAGTGCACAGGAAACTGGATGGACAAAACAGGTCAGCTACAGAGCCTACCTTGGTGAAAAATGAACATGAGTGAGAAAACGAAACAAAATATCAGTCTGTCCAGCTGAGATTTCCAGAAATAATTTTTACTTATTATATTTACTTACTGTCTTCAAAATTTTGAAAGTTTTGGAGTTTTCTTAATGCATTAAAAGTTTGTGTATAAAAATGCAAGAAAAACTGTTTATCATGATTCTAGTTGAAGATATAAAAGGTAATTCAAATAAGAGTAATTCTGATGAATAAAATTAGCACTTGGTATAAAATATGTCAGTTTTATAACAGTATAAAACTATCAGTGAAGAAAGGGAGTGGTAAAATGAAAAAAAAAGTTACAAATGGATTTCCACTCTACAACACTTAAACTGACTTAAATAGCTATAGTATCATATCAACTTAAAAGTCAATAGATTAACAGTGAACAAAAAATAAAGAAGGCACACATAATATACACCAAAGCAGGTTAAAAGATAAGCTTTCTATAACATAATAATGCTGACAATTAACCTCCAAATAAGTTTATCCCTTTCCCTCAATCAACTCACCCAACATTTTCTGCATCTTCATCACACTCAGCTTTGTATTTGCAGGGTCCACACTTGGAGTGTTTTCTGTGAACTTCTGCCCCTGACCCTTCCTCTTCTGTTTAAAAAGAAAAATTAAATTTTCAACCAAAAGCTGGGATCCTTTCCAGACCTGCTTCATGTTTTCAGCAGCCATTATCCTATTTCTGGGGAAAATGTATGCAAGGCTCTTGAAAACAATCAGTTCCAAAAAGCTATTAATGCTTGAGTCCAAAAATGCTGTCAATACAGAGTATAACATATACTGTGCAAAAAAAAAGCAAGTATTGGGGCCAGAAAAATAATCCCTTAGCCTAAGTACCATGGAACAATAAGCTAGGTCTCATTAATTCTTAAAAAGAATTACCATAACATGAAATAAGAGAGGGGAAATAAACATGAGCAATAAATTCAGTCCAGTGATTACCCTACTGAAACAGCTTGTGCAATCCTATTAGCAGTAAGTGATTCAACAAACAAGTTACTCAACACAGCAGAGTCTAACCACTGCCTTGTCCTCACAGCAGTTTCATACCTGCCTTAAAAACTGTCTCCAAATTTTAAAAAGGAAAAGAGTCTATTTACAAAGTACTTACCCTTTCCTACTTTGCCACCTAGCCCTGCCAATAATACCAAGAATGCTGAAGTATATGGGTCTCCTATGATCCAGCACAAGATTAGTGCATACCACCAGCCCCCAAATCAGCCCATATTTCACAGTTAGGGAACCTCGTTTCTGTGGGTCTCAGCTTCAGTGGATCCTATTATGATCATCTCAAACTGGGCAGGGAGATGAGTTCTGAAGCCAATTTAGGGATTATGGTTTACTTAGAGGATATCCCAGTCTGGTTTGGGAGAGCATACCTTATTGAAGGGGTGTCTATCAGCAGAGAAGGTGTTATAAGGAAAGCACACAGACCTAAGTGCCTGTTTGGTACTATTTCTAAACTTGCCATTTTGGATTCCTACCTACACTTTACTCAAACTCTCATGCATACTCCCAAACAGTTCCAGGGAGCATAATCTTAACTATTTCTAAGCCTCAGAAATACCATGAGATCTAAAATTCACACAGCCACAATGAGCTCACTAGAATTTGTGTATTAATCTGAGCAAACTACTTAGCCTTTCTAACTCATACTCCTTAAAAAAAAAAAAAAAATTACCAACAACTAACATTCTCAGGGCAAGACATCCAATATTTGTACCATAAAAGCAAATATGTAGACCAACTTCCATTTCTTTCATATAGTAACAATGACAATTTCCTAACTGAATATCTGACCCAGGGGCTAGACTACACGGTCCTTTAAAGTCCTTTCCAGTTCTAAGATCTAGAATGTATAAACTCATCCTTCACACATGATCACGAAATTTCTGCTTGAATATATCCACTTAAAATTATTTTTAGACAGCTTTTAATATTTTTTTTTAAGCTAAAACCATCATCCCTGAACTTCTTCCTCAGGACAGTTCTTCTACTCTATAGGTGACCTTTAAAGTCCCTCTGAACTCTACAATTTTAGGGTTCTATGAAACATAGGGGGATGGAGTAAGGTTTCAGATAGTGCTAGAAGGATCATAACTGTGGTTTTTATTTGCATACACGTGAATTTTACCAGAGATGTTTTTTTCTTTTAGCGGATCCACAAAGCACCTGAAACATTATTTTGCATTCAGTAGATATTCATTAAGAATTACAGCTTCATTAGATTATGAGATAGTTTAGTCATTCTCAATTCTAATAATTCATCATTTCTCAGCTTTATACCTGAGATCAAGTATGGTATCTGTTCTAATCAATTCTAATAATTCAGAGTAAACTCTGTTATATGCTATTACCAAATATTAGTTTTTTTAATTTTGTGCCTTGAAAACTCCTTATCAGCAAAAAACGTGTAAGCAAGCAATGCAAGAGAGTCACAAATACTCTGATCTGAGCTAAAATCACCTGGGGATGATCCTATGGACAGGGCCCTTTGGTTAAACTTCAGTTTAACTGAAGCAACATTCCCCCTTTGTCTGACAACAAATCTAAAATGAAAAATAAATGCAGGGGTAATGAAAATGTTCTAAAGTTGGCTGCGGTGATTAATGTACAACTCTGTGAATACACTAAAAGCCACTGAATTATATATGTTCGATGGACAAATTGTATAGTATGTGAATTTTATCTCAGTAAAGCCATTTTTAAAATGCAAAAAGAAGAAAAGGCCTTTTAAGGGATATTTGAAACTTACCTCCTTCTCCAGATCCAGAGCCATTATCTGAGAAGAAAAATAAAGAAAGAGTATCAACACTTTTTCCAAAATCTCATCTTACCAAATAGTAAAATTTCTTATAAAAAATCAAACTGTGATATCCATTCTCAGATAGTCCCTTTTCTCATTTTTTTTTTTGATATCCAACAATTTATTCTTATATACTTATTTTGTACCTTTCTCCAAATATAAATTCCTTGGATACATAATCTATACCTCATAATCTTTGCAGCTCATTCAGAAAATACCCAGGTGCTTTGTACAGAGTGAAAATCAATAAATATTATAAAGTAAATGGCTAAATAAAAATAATTTTAATGAACTTACTTAAAAGGTAGAAGAAATGTTTAACTTTGCTAAAGCTTTAAAGGAATAATAAATAAACTGCTTTTAATAAAAGGCAGGAAAAGCTTTGGGTCTTGCTCCAAAAATCTTCTTAATTAAATCTGTGGATAAAGGCCAAAGATATGAATAAACCCTAAGGTTTAGAAGGAAAGAACCTCAGGGTTGAGGCTTTCTTAATACTGATGAAATTAACTTCCTCCAGGAAACCTTACCAGAAGGAATCTCACCAAGGTGTCGGTGAAAAACTTGTTACTAATCAAATTAAAGAGCCTCCCTCAAAGTTACCAATAAGAAACCAGTCTAAAATGTAATTAATTTAAAATATGTATTTTATAATCCTGAAAGAACCAACATATGGTACAGAGAATATTGAAAAGACGGCAAGACTGTAGCATCATCAGCCTGGAGCCTAGATGGCAAGTGATGAGCTTGACACTCTATCCAGCCCTTTCTAGGGAGAATTTACATGAAAATGTATTCCGGTCTGTCAGATAGCTCTCGAGAATAGGGGACATCCTTCACAATATCACTCCCTTCCTCCCGCACCCTCAATCACCCGAAGACAATAATCAAAGTCCCAATCATGGTAGAAACAAAAGGGATTGGAAACACACTTTAGGTATCAGCCACTTCAACACTATTTCTGCTTTATTAACTATGCCAAAGCCTTTGACTGTGTGGATCACAAAAAACTGTGGAAAATTCTTCAAGAGATGGGCACACCAGACCACCTGACCTGCCTCTTGAGAAATATGTATTCAGGTCAGGAAGCAACAGTTGGAACTGGACATGGAACAACAGACTGGTTCCAAATAGGAAAAGGATCACATCAAAGCTGTATATTGTCACCCTGCTTATTTAACTTCTATGCAGAGTACATCATGAGAAATGCTGGGCTGGTAGAAGCACAAGCTGGAATCAAGATTGCCAGGAGAAAAATCAATAACCTCAGATATGCAGATGATACCACCCTTATGGCAGAAAGTGAAGATGAACTAAAGAGCCTCTTGATGAAAGTGAAAGAGGAGTGCAAAAGCTGGCTTAAAGCTCAACATTCAGAAAACGAAGATCATGGCATCTGGTCCCATCAACTTCATGGCAAATAGATGGGGAAATAGTGAAAACAGTGGCTGACTTTATTTTGGGGGGCTCCAAAATCACTACAGATGGTGACCGCAGCCATGAAATTAACAGACGCTTGCTCCTTGGAAGGACCTAGACAGCACAGTAAAATGCAGAGACGTTACTGTGCCAACAAAGGTTCGTCTAGTCAAGGCTATGGTTTTCCAGTGGTCATGTATGGATGTGAGAGTTGGACTATAAAGAAGGCTGAGCGCTGAAGAACTGATCCTTTTGAACTGTGATGTTGGAGAAGAGTCCCTTGGACTTCAAGGAGATCCAAAAGTCCATCCTAAGGGAGATCAATCCTGAGTGTTCATTGGAAGGACTAATGTTGAAGCTGAAACTCCAATACTTTGGCCACCTGATGCAAAGACCTGACTCATTGGAAAAGACCCTGATGCTGGGAAAGATTGAGGGCAGGAGAAGGGGATGACAGAGGATGAGATGGTTGGATGGGATCACTGACTTAATGGACATAAGTTTGGGTAAACTCCAGGAGTTGGTGATAGACAGGGAGGACTGGCGTGCTGCAGTCCATAGGATCACAAAGAGTCGGACACAACTGAGCGACTGAACTGAACTTCAACACTTCATGGGATTTTATACAAAGTCTTATAGTGTATTCACTGATCGATCAACCATGAAAAATATCTTTGAACTGTGGTGTTGGAGAAGACTCTTGAGAGTCCCTTGGAATGCAAGGAGATCCAACCAGTCCATTCTGAAGGAGATCAACCCTGGGATTTCTTTGGAAGAAATGATGCTGAAGCTGAAGCTCCAGTACTTTGGCCACCTCATTCGAAGACTTGACTCATTGGAAAAGACTCTGATGCTGGGAGGGATTAGGGGCAGGAGAAGAAGGGGACGACCGAAGATGAGATGGCTGGATGGCATCACGGACTCGATGGACGTGAGTCTGAGTGAACTCCAAGAGATGGTGATGAACAGGGAGGCCTGGCATGCTGCGATTCATGGGGTTGCAAAGAGTCAGACACGAATGAGCAACTGAACTGAACTGAACTGAACTGAACTGAAGAGGAAAAGAAAGGATGAATGAGCAGGAAAAAAGACAAGAAGGGAACTTGACTTATTTTTATTACCAAATTTTTCTTAGGAAAACTCTTTTTCCCTTCTATTCCATATACACTGACTAGGTACATATTATATGTTAGACAACGTAGTAAAAGTAATAGGTACAAATTGATAAATAAGACAAACACAGTGCAGGAGATATTCAGTACCAACCTTTTTTTCAACCAGTGTCCAATTTTAATAAATATAATATCTCACCGCCTCCCATAAGGGTCATTTAAAATTTTGAAATAAATATATTGTGACTACTCTGATAATGAGGTTGAGCTCTTTCTGTAGATTAGATTTTCACTAGACACACGCTTTCCCCCACTCCAACCCTGGAATTATGACATCCTCTCTAGGCAAGACACAGTACTTTCCTGTTCAGAAACAGGATCTGGCTAAAGAATAAACACATTCATCTGTGTTGGATAAATGAAGCATGATATATACACAGACATATGCACAAAGCATGAACAAACTCTGCCAGGAGATGCCAAAGAAGAAAGATTTCAGAGAGGAGAAAAGATTTAAGCTCAATATTAAAGCATTAAAAAAGGAGTTCTCAAATAAGCAAAGGAGAATGTTATTTCTGCACAGCAAACAGGACCTACACCAGACTAAATGACAGAACACAGACCCCACGTAGCAGATAACAAGATCAAAGTAGCACCTTATAGCTTAGCTCATTCGACCCTCTCTTAACTGCAGGAGACGATAATCATCTAACCATGTCGGTACGTAACTAGGGCTCAGAGCAGCTAGTGACTTGTGCAAGGTCATTCAACAAACCAGAAATGGAGTTAATTTAAGTTAGACTTTCTAAGCCTAGGGCAGTGCTGTTTCCAGCCTTCTGCCTCCCCATGTTTAACATTCATTGTTTATCAAAGCAGTTGGCATCTTAAACTCCTCATAAATGATGCATAATTAATTTGGGATTATAAAGAACTCCATATTCCTTTTTAGTTTCTAAATCAAGTCTGAAATATAATGTACCTAGAAAAGTATGTGAGAACCATACCAAATGACAGTTTACTGGCCTAAGGGAACCTAATTATTTAGTGTATGGAAAAGAATCTGGCCTTTCCCAAAGAGAGATCTGGCCTTGGCCTGCAGCTTCTAGAAGGCAACTGATGTTTAGGAAGGAAGCTGACCACATCAGATCTTAGGGTGGGGGCTGGCCACACTCAGTATTCTTAGGGCAGGGGCTGGCTCACACCAGAAAGATCAACCACACAGTTCAGAGTGGAGGTGTTGAGTCATGTGGTGTTAGTAGATCAAGTTTGAGATCAACCACATGGACATTTAACCAGTCATGCTTATGTAATGGAGACCCAATAAAAATTCTGAACACAGGCACTGTAGTATACAGGAAAAGAAAGGAAATGGAGTAGTCATATAAAGAACAGCCTCCACATTTACTGCTAACCTTCCTATGATAATTCTATTATAATATCTCACCAACATCCCTGCTCCCAAATACAAACACAAGTAAGAAACCAAGGCATTACTGCTGGTTTCCTACAGTGATGCCTTCCAAAATTAACCACTACCAATTTAGGAAGACATAAAGAAGGCTGAGCACTGAAGAACTGATGCTTTTGAATTGTGATGCTGTAAAGACGCTTGAGAATCCCTTGACAGAAAGGAGGTCTCATCAGTCAATCCTAAACAAAATCAATCCTGAATATTTATAGGAAGGACTGATGCTGAACCTGAAGCTCCAGTACTTTGGCCACCTGATGCAAAGAGCTGACTCGCTAGAAATAGACCCTGATGCTGGAAAGACTGAAGGCAGGAGAAGGGGACGACAGAAGATGAGATGGTTAGATAGCATTTCTGACTCAATGGACATGAATTTGAGCAAACTCCAGGAGACAGTGAAGCACAGGGAAACCTGGCATACAGCAGTTCTTGATGTCACAAAAGAGTCAGACACAACTTAATAACAACAACAAATAATTCAGGAAGGAAAAGGAAAGTAAATACAAAAACTGGGAGGAAGGTGGTAACAAAGGCTGGCAAACAGAAAAGATACAAAGAGAAGAGCCTGGACAAACACTTTCTGGGATGCCACTAATGCGTTTGTACAATATTCCCCACTTCACCTTGCACCAAAATAAAAATTAACAGAACGGATCTCACAGCATTTACCCTCCCAAATCTTATTCAGCCTAATGTTCAAACCATAAGGCAAAACTGACATGCAAAGTCTCCACCAAAAATAGTATTAAACATTAAAAACGTCCTGAGAAGTACCACAGAAGAGGTAACAAGATAAACCACCCAGGGTTAAAAAGCAACATGAAATGGGGGCAAAAAGAACCCCCGCCCACTTCCCACATAATCATCTCAATCCACACAGCAGTCTTGGGAATAAACCTCTGACTGGAAACGTCATCCTAGTTCAGCGGAACCACTTTCTTCAGAAGAGTATCAGGCATACCAGAGTAGCACGGTCCTCTTGCTACTACTGTTATCTCTTTCTGGTGCTTACAAGCAGCCCTTCTGAGAAAGCATTCATTTTGGTACGTGTCCCCATTTGATCCACAGACAGGAATGTAATTCGTATGGCACTGCAAAAGAAACAAAAATAAATTCTCAGAACAACACATGAATTATTTAATAGTTCATTTCATATTCACGAATGCAGTGCTATAGTATTGTAACACACTTCTACTACAGAAGTTTGTTCTTTTATTTGGTTTTTAAAAGAAGAGCTGTGCTACTTTCTCATACCTTTTTTCACATTTATAATGAAAATATTTTAACTATCAACTATCCATAAAAATGTGAATGAAAATCTCTATCCTATCTACATCATTTGCTAGCGATCCAAGGAGATAAGAGGAGATTCTTTCCAATGTTTGGAATAAGTACTAATGATGTAAACTATCAAAATTCACTTATTCAACACCTCTAGTGTAAAAGGTTTCAAGGTAAATGCTATAGAAGACACATGAGCTCTGTTCTCTGAGACTTTACAATCTTATTGGAGAGCCATATAAACATGAAATATATATGTGCTGTATATATATGATCGTGCACTGACTCCGTGGACGTGAGTTTGGGTGAACTCCAGGAGTTGGTGATGGACAGGGAGTCCTGGCGTGCTGCGATTCATGGGGTTGCAAAGTCGGACACGACTGAGTGACTGAACTGAACTAAATCAAAAGTACAGATAATAAGTATAATATCTAACATCTATTACTGTAAGACATAAGATATTTAAGAAAGCCTCCTCAGAGAAAGTAAAACGTGAACTGGACCTTGAAGAATTGGTAGATGCAAAGAAAAAAAGATGATCAGGTTTGAGAAATGACACTGAATTGTTATGTTTAAAAACTTTAAAACTTCTATATTTCAAAAATATATAGGACTAAAGTTTTAAAATCTGGGAGAAAATAGCATAACATGATACAAGTTATAATCACTAAAACAGAGACAGTATCAATTAATACAAAATGCACAAAAGACAAATTTACAGAAAGATAACAAATGGTCAATTAATATATTAAAAATGCTGACCTTTACTAATAATCAGAGTTGTACACAAAAATAAGATGCTACTTTAACCTTATAAAACTGGCTATTAGACAAACAAAAATTCAATTTAGTTGCATACCAATAGCCCTGCTGTAACTTAAACTGGCTCAATCTTTTAAGAATACAATTTAATAACATATTTTAAGAGTTCTAAAAAGCAATGAGGTTTTTGATCTAGAATTACATATTTAAGGATCTATCTGAAGGAAACTATGATAGATGAAAAGTTATTACAGTCATTTCAAATAGAAATGTATTCATAACAAAAACATACAAGAAAAAATCTAAGTATCCAATAAGGTAATGTTTATTTTAAAACACGCTATATATATTCAAAGAGTCATCGAGCATTACCCTTTATAAGAATATTGTGTGACATAAAAGATGATGTTAGATGAAAAGCAGGTGATAATACCATGTATATAACTTCTGAGAATTTTGTGCCATTTTTAAATGCATTATCTAGTCCACAAAACTGAATGCAAATTTCTTAAATAATATGGTAATATAAAATAAAAATGTAGCAAGAAGATAAATTATATATATAATCTGAATTATTTAGAAAAAAAATATTCAGAGAGTAAATCCTGGAAGGAAGTATCAATAAATTTTTCACACTACTTGTCACCATATTTTTTTTTCCATGTTTATGATTTTCTGTTTTTCTCAATTTTTCTGCAATGAGCAGGGCTTACTTTCATCATTCATTTACTTTTTAAAAAGTGGTCAACTTACTTTATGAACCATAAATTTGGCATGCTACCTCAGGTAAAGCACTGGTAAAAACAATTTTTAATAAAATATTTCATAACCAAGTTGACTTGCTATACACTACCACCAGACTCCTATATCAACTTTTTAGTTAAAACTCAAATTTTACTTTAGGATGCCTTCCTATACTCCTCCAGTTCTTCCAAGGATCACATTTCTTTATTCTCTTCCCCTAACATTCTCCAGTACTCTTGCCTGGAAAATCCCATGGATGGAGGAGCCTGGTAGGCTGCAGTCCATGGGGTCGTGAAGATTGGACACGACTGAGCGACTTCACTTTCACTTTTCACTTTTATACATTGGAGAAGGAAATGGCAACCCACTCCAGTGTTCTTGCCTGGAGAATCCCAGGGACGGCAGAGCCTGGTGGGCTGCCGTGTGTGGGGTCGCACAGAGTTGGACATGACTGAAGCGACTTAGCAGCAGCAGCAGCAGCAACATATACACAATAAAACTTATATGATGTCTGCAGCAGTCAATGTTACTCTGTACTTATACAATGTATAATTAGCAACAACACAACAAAAAGACCATAAGCTCCAAGATGTCAAATACAAGTCTATGGATTTTTCAAGCCAACTAACTCTTCACTCAGCAATGCTTAACAACTTTCTAATACAGTGCTCACAAAGGTGCTCATGCCCCTTAGGAGTGGGTGCCCCATGGAGGCATTTTTGGTTGTCATCATGACAAATGAAAGTGCGAGTGAAAAAGTTGGCTTAAAACTCAACATTCAGAAAACTAAGATCATGGCATCTGGTCCTATCACTTCATGGCAAATAGATGGGAAAATAATGGAAACAATGAGAGACTTTATTTTGGGGGCTCCAAAATCAATGCAGATGGTGACTGCAGCCATGAAATTAACAGACACTTGTTCCTTAGAAGAAAAGTTATGACCAACCTAGACAGCATATTAAAAGCAGAGACATTACTTTGCCAACAAAGGTCCATCTAGTCAAAGCTATGGTTTTTCCAGTGGTCATTTATGGATGTAAGAGTTGGACTGTGAAGAAGGCTGAGCACCAACGAATTGATGCTTTTGAACTGTGGTGTTGGAGAAGACTCTTGAGAGTCCCTTGGACTGCAAGGAGATCCAACCAGTCCATCCTAAAGAAAATCAGTCCTGAATATTCATTAGAAGGACTGATGCTGAAGCTGAAACTCCAGTACTTTGGCCACCTGATAAGAACTGACTCATTTGAAAAGACACTGATGCTGAGGAAGATTGAAGGCAGAGGAGGAGATGACAGAGAATGAGATGGTTGGATGGTATCACCGACTCAATGAACATAAGTTTGGGTAAGCTCCGGGGAGTTGGCAGTGGACAGGGAGGCCTGGCGTGCTGCAGTCCATGGGGTCACGAAGAATTGGACCCGACTGAGCGGACTGAACTGAACTGATGACAAGAGGACATTACTGTCATTTAGCAGATGGATTCTAAGGGTGCTCAAAGTACCACAAAGGAAAGGGCAGTTCCATACATATCATACAATTTCTTTTTGTTTATATACCATACAATTTCTTTTTTATATACAACATACAATTTCTGAATGCATCTCTAGCCATTCATGTAGGAACTACGGTAAGATCATAAACAAATAAGACTGTTCTAGCTTCTCCTAATAGTTTTTATTCTTAGCATTCACCATATGTCTACTTTTCGTTTTCAAGTAGTATTGGTATGAAAGTGCTGATGATGATCTTTTTAAAAATCCAAATATTCATTTAAGTAGATATAAGCAGTGGACCCTACATTGTCTTCTAGTATAATCATGTCCCAGCATTTACACTTTGAAATACTTATTATAAATTACTTTTATTTCTCCTTTACATTTCAATTATACATTATATTGATTTCTTTAATTACATGTTTATATAAACTACATTATTTACAAATTTCATTTTAGAAAAGAAATGGAATACAAATTATTGGTTATAAAAAGGGTTATTAAGTCTGATAGGGCTGAGAATCTATATGGCAATAGCTAACATTTAATGAAGAGTTTCTATCTAGTAAATATTGGCTGCAACTTTAAATGTCCTAAACTAACTTAAATGTAACAGTCCTGCAAAGCACATGTGGAGAAGGAAATGGCAACCCACTCCACTACTCTACTTACTGCTAAGAGCCAGAGCTCCGAAGTCAAATGCTGAGTTCAAATCTTGGGTCAACTATTCATGTGACTACAGGTTAGCATCAATGCCATTTTTTCCCCCAACTGTAAAATGGTAATTATAATAGTATCTACCTAACAAAACTGTTATGAGGATTAAATAAGAGAAATCCATCTTTAGCATTTATATCTGGCCATACTAAATTTTCAACATACATTCACTGGTTCTGCTATAGATATTATCATTTCTGAGTTTTAAGTGATTGTCTAGGGTCACAGCTAATTCCTAACACTAACCACTACATGCTCCAGTTTTTCAGCAGGATCTCACTATTATGTCACTTGGTGGTAGTGAGCAAGGAGCTTAAAACAGATAGGCAATGTCCTTGAAATGCAACCTAACAAGCACATACCAAGGAGCGAGCATGATGGGAAAAGCAGACTGCAGGTCCTTGGTCGGTTTCCCGGAGTTGCTTTTAGGAGCTTATTATTATGCTATAGAAAAATTAAATGATTTGGGCAATTTTAACAACACGCAACTTCTGACTCAGGCATGACTGTATCTTAAGGTTTGCCTCCTCTTTAGTGTCACTCCTGCTAGGGGAAAGAACTCCTCCCCATACCTACTCTTTACCTGGAAGAGTGATTTGAAGCAGTTTACAAAGATGCAGCAGTGTACAACTCTGCAGCCACATCCATTCCAGCATTTATTATGTACCTACTGTGTGTCAGGCACTGTGCTGAATACAGTAATATTAACAAGGTTGTGATGGTTAATTTTAAGTATCAACTTGACTGGGCTCCAGGGTGCCTAGATTAAATATTTCTGTATGTATCTGTCGAGGGTATTTCTCGATGACACTAGCATTTCAACTGGTGAACTGAATAAATACCCTCTCCATCATCCCACCCACTGAGGTCCTGAACAGAAAAAGGCAAATATGAAGGGTGAATGAGCTCCTGACCTTGGTTAAGCTGGGACCTTGGTTTTCTCCTGGTTCTCAGGCCTATGGACTCAGACTGAGACTTACATATCAGTTCCTCTGATTCTCTGGCCTTCAGACCCACACTGGAACCACATTACCAGCCTTTTGGGGCCCCCAACCTGCAGGCTGCAGGTCATGGGACTTCGTGTCCATAACTGAGTGAGCCCATTCCTTGTAATTTCTTTCTCTCTTCTCTCTCTGTATACCTTGCTGGCTCTGTTTCTCAGGAGAATCCTGACTAATACAAAAGTCTAATAAGAGGATAGAGTACTTAGCTAGAGCAAATACTATGAAACTCGGGGAAAAAGGTATCAGCCTGAGAACTCCAGTCAAAAGAACAAAGGGGAAGAAAGAAAACAGGAAAAGCCACAGGCATTCCTCTTTACAAATTATTCAGGTTTTAATGAAAAGATGCAATACTGATCATTTTTCTCTGTTCAAAATTAATAAAAGCAATTTTGATTATGTATGTGGCAAGATGTAATAGCTCCTATTAACAGGCTAAACAAAACAATTTTAGAATTTAAAATCCTATTATTACTTGTTAAAATGTGTTTCAATTATGCCCCCCAAAAGCTTGACACTGAAAGCATGATGAATCATAAGCAAGGTTTTTAAATAAATTGAAAGATATTGCTTAAGCATCCACAGAAAAGTGTTTAATGGGTACATGAGGTCATTGTTCTTAAACCAGCAAGAACAGAAGTCTAAGCTGAAGAGACGTAAAAGCTTATAAAGAAGAGGAGTCAAGTTTTCACTCAGCATCAGGATCAAGTCACGCTGTTAGCCCTTAGGCAGTTTGCTCCTGCAAAGTAAGTAATTTATCTTTAAACATCTTTATATCCCCAGCACCTACCACTAAGTAAGCTCTGGGTAAAAGCCTAGTGATCTAAACCCTTAACTTTTCTTTTCCTTTCTTGCTTTGCCACAAGGTAAGAATACAAGGGATTCAGACAGATCATGAGAAGGTTCTCTAGCTGTTCAAGTAAGTTAAAAAGGTCAAAAGGCTTTATAACCTTACAGCTGCAAGAAAAGACTTTGAGAATGAAAAGCAAAATCATGAAGACAAAGATAAATATAAAATGAAAATGTAAAACTTTATATAAAAACATAAAATGAAAATAACACCAGGATAACTTCTTTAAAATATATAAAGCTTTCTTTGTAATCCATATAAACTAAAAAGTAACCATCTCTAAGGTACTTTAGTTTATATAGATTACATAAATCCCAGATGGCTCTAGCGATAAAGAACCCGCCTGCCAATGCAGGAGACATAAGAGATGTGGGTTTGAGCCCTGGAGTGGGAAGATGCCCTGGAGGAGGGCATGGCAGCCCTCTCCATTATTGTTGCCTGGAGAATCCCATAGACAGAAGAGCCTGGTGGGATACAGTCCATAGGACTGCAAAGAGTCGGAAAAGACTGAAGTGACTTAGCATGCATGCATAAGTGACTTAGTACTTAAAAGAAATTAAAACAATTATGTATTAGTAAACCACAGAATATTTTTAAAAGGAAATGTAAGAATTAACAGATGTTGCCTCTGAGAAGAGCAACTGGTAGTCTGGAGTGGAAGGAAGACATTTTTTTTTTATATAATGTTCAAGTTGTTTACTATGGCAAATACCACACTTTTAAAAAATGTATCAAAATAATACCTACATCATAGGTTCTCATAAGAGTTTGTTATATTAATTTTTTATATAAATATATATAAAATATTTAGGAGTTAATGGATATAAAATGCTCAGCACAGTAAGCAATATCATAAGAATAACACAGTATATTTTATTGATACAGTATATACATATATCTTTACAGATCAACACAGGGAAAAAGGAAATACTCCCCAAATAGAAAGAATATGAAATATTAATTCAAAAAAATGATAAATCTATGGCACATTTCCAATTTCTCCAGTAATCAAATGCAAAAAGTTTCTTTGCCTTTCAGATTTATATAATTTAAAAGGACTGACAAAATTCACTACCAAGAGGCTGAAACGAATAAGCAGCCTGTTAACACTGCTCTTGGTGAGAACGCTAATCTGTACATGAGCATTCCACTGGCCCGACAACTCCACATCAAGGACTTTAACCTAAAGAAATAAAAACAGTTGGAAGAGGGGAATAGCCCCAGTTTTCCCCCACCCAGGATAGCTAAAATATCCCCCAAAAACCTGCAATCTTTGCCGCATGAAGACCCAGAGGATAGAATTCAGAGCAACCAAAGTCACTGGGAAGTGAGCGAGAAAGCCCCAGAAAGGAGAGAGAAAGTAAGGAGCCCCAGATTCTGTGGCTGACTTTTGAACCAAGCACTCATGGGGCACACTCCAAGTAGACCAGCTAAGACTGAAATAAACGATATTTGTGTTGCTACTCAAACAGGGACAAAGTCTGCTGTTTTTCAGTCAATTCAGCTGTTTCAAAAATGACAATACTGAGAGGAATGTAATTCAAACACTAGAAAACACATCATTCACAATGTGCAGGATACAGTCAGAATAAATAGGAAAAAAAGAAATTACAATCCATTCTCAAATGAAAAGGCAATCAATAGAAATAATCCCTGAGATGTCCCAGATGTTGAAACTGGCAAAGATTTTTAAAGCATCAATATCTATGCTCAAGGAAAATAAGCTTGCAAGGAATGAAAAGACAAGAAATCTCAAACAGAAACTATAAATTCTAAAAATAAAGTATCTGAAAGTAAAGACTCACTGAATGGCAGAATGGTGATGACAGAAAAAAGGATCAGTGAACTCTGATGTAGGTAAGTAAAATGTATCTAACATAAAGAACAAGAAATAAAAGTACATGAGGGCTTGGTATATACCATGTACATTAACACCTTCTTTTAAGGAAAGAAGCCCACTTTAGTTACTGTCCTTCTCAAGAAGGTTTAGGAAACAAGAGGGCAGGCAGACATAACACTGCCTATTTTTTTAATTTAATTTTTATTTTATATTATAGTTGATTTACAATGCTGTGTTAATTCAGGTGTACAACAAAGTTATATATGCATATATCCATTCTTTTTAACATTCTTTTCCCATGTAAGTTATTACAGAATATTGAGTAGGGTTCCCTGTGCTATACAGTGGGTCCATCTTGATTATTTATTTTATATACAGCAGTTAGACTGGCCTGACTACTGTCACATGAGGAACCATGGAGGGGTGGGCACAAGGTTAGCTAAGCCACTTCAAAGGTGGCTACTATCAATAAACAGTGGATTATAAAGTCCCTTTGACCAAGAGGAACATTTTTTGTTGGTCATCAGTATACTCCCTACCCCTTCCTCCTTTACTTAAACTTTCTACTTCTTTTAATGAAGATAAACTTGATAGTTAACAGTTTTCAAAAAGGCTTCATAATCTAGGTCTCTTTCTGATTCTGATTCTCATTACAATATCCTAAGAAAGGGTGGGAAATATGCTATCTATTTTCAGATGGATCATACAGAATTATGCCTGAAGCTGTATAGGGTTTCTAGAAATACTGACTATCCTATGCTTTTATTCCTAATCTCTGTTCCCTTTCTTCCCTTTAAAATCCAAAATGGTAGGTACAATTAGAATAAGATAATGAATTTAAAAATTTCCAGTTCCTTTTTGTTTCATCACAAATTCTGAATAAGGGACCACTTTGTGAACAATGGTCCCTGGTGGGGGAACTAAGATCCCACAAGCCGTGCGACACATTCAAAAGAGAAAAAAAAATGTAGCACATTTCACTTCCATTCTTTTGCTGTTTTTAGACAACAAACTCACAACTAAAACAGCATCTGAAAAATAAAGATATTAGCACTCTTAGTTTGAGATTCCCCCTTTCTAGTCCATCTCTAACTCAGATCTACCCTGAAGCAGTCATGTTCTTTGGCCAAAAAAGATGAGACAGCAGCACATACGGGAAAAATAAGGGAAATAAGCAAATAAGGGAAACAGAAAGACAAGAAAGAGAAGGAAAGAGGATAAAAACCAACATTTTAAATAAGTGACTCTACTGCAATCTGTACCTTACTTCCTTTGTGACAATTATACCTTACTTTGAATAGAACTTCTAATATTTTTTTCAAGGCATTTTCACATTCTATGAGAGCCAGTCTGTCCTTATCATTCAAGAAAAGAATGGAAGGTACAAACAGTAGCGTTTCATTTGACAAGAATCAGTGGGCTGTGAACCCAAATTTATTGTAGGGTTCAAGGCGTTTTAATAAGCTTTTTAATTTTAAAAATGTAGAATTACAAAATATGACAAATGTTAAAACTTGAGAAAACGTTTGATTTCCTTACCTGAAACTGACATGCACATTTCAAACCATCTCCATCTTCTTTACAGACTCCTCCATATTTACATGATGATTCATCACAAACTCTGAGATCAGATTCCCTCACATTTAATTCTGTAAAAGAGGAAAAATTGTTTCATATATATATGTGTGTGTGTGTGTGTGTGTGTGTGTGTGCCTTTTTATCCAAATGTGCATATATAAATAAAAGAAAAAAATCCTTATACCTCATCGACAAGTATAATAAATCACAACATACAAAAACTAAGTTCTACGGGACACAAAATGTTCAAGAGTCCCCCAAAAAGTTGTGCATAGTAATGTGCCGAAAATCACATAAAGCAAAGCAAAACAAAGCTCAAAATGTCAGGAGTTCACATAATTCTCAAAAGGGAAATCCACAGAAGTTTTTTATTTTGCCTGCCAAGAGCTTAAGATAGTCTTCTTACTATTATTATCTTAACAATTTAAATTATTTTTCTAGTGACTGAGTTACTTTTAAGGGTAGCCAATAAGAATAACTGAAAGAAAAACTTGACTTTTTTGGCACCGAGAATAAGTTTTGGGTGATCATTATTCACTCTAGACAGATAAACAGTTTCAATTACAAAAGAATGATAAAGTAAGCTTGAATTTCACACAATAGATATGTACGGTAGTTCACACCATAAGTGTATATGGGGCATTTATATGCAAAAAAAGAGGTTCCAAATCTTCATAGATTTAAAATTTTTAAATGATTGATATAATTTTACTACCACAGGAAGCAGAGCCTATCAACAATACAAGTATTCGGCAGGCCCTCTGTGCTTGTTCCAAGACTGTCAGTCTTATTCTGGAACGATCAAAATAATCTCTCTAGGAAACCTAATAAATTGCTTCCAGGTTAGAGAAAAGCTGCCAATCACGTGGAACTGGGTGAAAACCACTACAAAGCCAATTTTTATATCCTCCCTAGTGGGAATGAGAGCCACAACAACAAATGCACTTCTATAAACAATCAACAAATGGTTGTTTAAAAACTCATCCCAGGGCCTCCCTGATGGCTCAGTGGTGAAGAATCTGCCTGCCAATGCAGGAGACACAGGTTCGATCCCTGATCCAGGAAGATCCCACGTGCGGCAGAGCAGCTAAGCCCGTGTGCTCCAACTCCTGAGCCTGTGCTCCAGAGCCCGAGAGCCACAGCTACTGAGTCTGCACGCTGCAGCTGCTGAAGCTTGCACCCCTAGAGCCTGTGCTCCCCAACAGGAGAAGCCACACAATGAGAAGCCTGCATACCACAACTAGACAGCAGCCCTGGTTCACCACCACTAGAGAAAAGCCCACGCAGCAACAAAGATCCAACAAAGCCAGAAATAAATATACATTATTAAAAAAAAAAAAAAAAAAAAGACAACTCATCCCAGTGAGGAGGTGAATTCATGAGTCTGGAAGCAGAGAAGCCCAGGTTAGCTCCTGACTCTGTGGCTCAACAGCTGACACACTAGGAAGAACAGAAGACCTCCTTCCTGCAGCTCTAGATGGAAATGAGGTCTTGGTAAGCATTATCTCAGCGAGCATTTCTCCTGCAGTCCCTCATCCCTGGTTGTTTTCTACTTCTAGATGTCAAAGCAGGCCTCAGTGGGCTGACTTTGAGGAGGTTCTATTTCTCTGTCTAGGGACAGGCACCCTGGTTGACCATCATTGCCGCTCTCAGCCCCATTTGTCCTCAGCGCTCTGCAATATGTCTCTGCCATTTGTCTCAGGTCTCCCACTCCCAGCTGACCCTCTGAGGAACTGACAGTTTAGTACCTAAACACCCAAGGAGCAGACAGTCAGGGTACTTATTTGAGTAACCACCCTGAACCAAGAATTACACTAAAGCAAGCATGTCTATGTAACTATAGGTTACCAAAAAAAATTTTTTTCTTTTCCTTAAATGGATCTCAGGTGCACAGAATTGGATTGCTCTAAAGTTCAAGCATATGTGTAAAAAAACTTTTTTAGAAGATCAGCAGAAACAAAAACTATAGGAAACTAATGCAGTTGTTTTGCCACTCTCAATGTTTCACATAGTATTCAAGGCAGAGGTGACCATCCTTCGATTCCTTTCACCTTGGCTCTGGAGGCTTTATGTTCTTGGTTTTCCTCATCTTTCAGTTTTCACTCATTCTTCCCTTTCCCCCTTAAACACTCATACTAGCTCCTGAGGCTCAATACTAAGTGGGAGGGTTTGCTTTTTTCTGTCTACCTATATTCCTGCAGGGAACTCGAACAAGGTCTCCAGGTTCCAGTTGCTGTCTTATGTACACATTAAAATCCAAGGAACATAACTAAATATTCATAAAGAACTGCTCTAGAAAAGAAGATAAGAAAGTATGACATCTCTGCTCAACCACAGGCTTAATCCATTTTAGGGACCACAGAAATAAAAAGAATTGTATGAGTTGAAAAATAAATTTTAGTGTATTTCTCTTACTTTCTTTGTAGCTTCCAGATTCACACTGGGTTCCAATGAAATCAGACATACCAAATAACAATAAATAAAATTTTTATTTTGTCCATAGATCAAGATCACGCTTTAAGACTTGCTATCTTGGTTTCAGATTCTTGAGTTGTAATACTTCATCTGTTGTATTTTTAAAGCACAATGGAACTGCAATCAAGAGCCTAAACCCTCCCTGCCACAAAGATTTTCACACGCACCTGTTTGCATGACAGACCAAAGAACACCTTGGGAGAATAATCATTCATACTAAGGTGAAGCTTCCTGGTATCTCAGTTGGTAAAGAATCTACCTACAGTGCAGGAGACCTGGGTTCGATTCCTGGGTCAGGAAGATCCCCTGGAGAAGGAAATGGCAACCCACTCCAGTATTCTAGCCAATGGAGAATTGTCAGTGGAGAATCCCATTGACAGAGCAGCCTGGCAGGCTACAGTCCATGGGGTCACAAGAGTCGGACACGAATTAGCAACTAAACTACAAGGTAAAACAGAAAAGCTCAGCCTGATAAACAAAGTCTTGGTTGGACAGGAGGAGTCCAGGCAAAGTTTTAAATAATTGGGTGCTGCATCATAGTTTGATAAAAATTAGTTTATCAAGAGTTTCATGACTTGGCAGTGCCCTGACTCCTCACAAATTTGAGAACTATGGCCTTACTGCAAAATCAGTACAGAAGGAATTCTGAATTGGGGTCATCTTCTGTTCAGTACCAGGCATCAGGAGGGCACTCTACTACTATCAACGATAACGATGATAACACACCTGCCTTCCTGAGCCCCAAGTGGGAATTCCAAAGAAAGGATGAGTCATTTCTAAGGCCAAAAATCAGTTCTCCAAACAGAAATATTTTACACACAGAATCACTCAGAAAAGTGGATTCAAAACAGAAATATTTAGTTCTAGTTGTAAATGTGCCCATCATATAATTCTCTAAATGTAAAATGTCTCGATTTTCATCAACTTTCCAAGGCTGGGGAACAATATACCAGAAGGGAAGAAATCCTATTTACTATGAACGTGAACTGCCAGAACCCCCAACTTTTGGCACCACTAAGTAGGTTCAGGCTGCAGTTCAAAATGAGATCTATTAGCATTCCAGAATGATGCAACTGTCCTACCACCATTCCAATCAAACAGAAGGTAACTGGGGGATCTCATGAGTTAGCTAGTAATTATGGGAGCCAAAAAGTGAATTAACTTTGCAAGATGTTATGACAGAATTGTGGGTTTCTCCATCTCAGCACTACTAACATTTTGGGTAAGATAGTTCTTTGCTGGAAGGGGCTACCCTGTTCACTGCAGGGTGCTCGGCAACATCCCTGGCCTCCACCCACTAGAAGCCAGTAGGACCAGCTGTAACCAAAAATGTCTCAGCACTGCAAAACATCCCCCAGGGAACAAACTCACCACCAGGCAAGACCCACTGTAAAAGATGAAATAAAAGGCTTTATGTTTAATTCTCCAACACAATCATTATACAGAAAATGAGTCAAACAGCAGCAATCTGCAAAATCTCTGTAGTACAACAGGAGGCTCAGAGTGGGTGTCCTCCTTTAAAAATGTCTTAACCTCTCATCAGCCTGGCTTCTTTCTCCTTTCATATCAAAATTCTATCAAAGGTCAAAATCACTCTATTCTAAAGATCCCACACCTTTCTTCTTACGTCTTCCAGCTCTTTTCTTGACCTGCCTACTGAAGCTGACACACCTGGCCTCCCCCATTCCAACCTGGCAATCTTAATTATTCCCCCAACTAACTCT
The DNA here is from genome assembly GCA_917880005.1 of Nanger dama. Classification (NCBI taxonomy): domain Eukaryota; kingdom Metazoa; phylum Chordata; class Mammalia; order Artiodactyla; family Bovidae; genus Nanger; species Nanger dama. The sequence continues at coordinate 16,625,445 of CAKJTW010000025.1, read as the reverse complement.
CTGACCACTTCAGTCACTCCTTTTTCCTTCTGCTGCTGCTCAATCCATGTCACTCTTAGAATTTATCCCCGACTTAAATCAACACTCCAGATTAACCCAAGTGTAACCAAGTCTGTAAAACATGCCAACCAATGCCCATGGCTCAGTGAATCCTCAAAGCTACTAGGTCACTCTCAAGAACATTCATGAGTACTTGAGCTCCAACCAGGAGAGCTGCTCTTGAGCTGCAAGAGTCAGTTACGTATGTTATACAGTCTGTGTATACCAACTGTATTCATTACTGTAATTATGTGGTTTCAACTCTTCATAAGAAAGAAAATAAATTTTCTATGAAAACAAAATTGGATGCTACAGGAAGGCTTAGCATGAGTCCCTTTTAAAAATAGCTGTTGCCTTAGATGGAGGCAAGATAAAAATCTAGGTTTTTATATCTGCAAGTCTTTAAATTCCTTTTTAAAGACATTAAAACTGGAATGTGTACTCAATGCATTATGAATGTGGTTTATTAAAAATGGGGAAACTCCAGTTATTCTCAAAGAAAAACTCTGGGCGCTCTTTCAAAATATTATTTAATAAATATATATTTTTAAGTTAAAATACATTTACAAATCATTTTGTGACTCCTCACTTTAAAAACTTTCTTGATTAACCAACTACTAGAATCTTACGGCACTGACACAAGAGGGCTCCTACTATGTATAAAAATATTCTGTCCTCGGCCATCCCACTGTAATATCTCATCTTACTTCTTTCAGCACTCTCTTGCACGCCCACGACTCAAGTCTTCAGAGTTGGTTTTCCCCAACATTATTAAAGCCATTCTCATCTGCTTTTGCCAGTGCTATTTCCAGTCTTCAGAGCACTGCTGAGCAAAGTCCTATAAATTAATACTTAAATAGGATTTAATGATAAGTATTCTTTAAGTACTTTACAACATGTGGAAATACTCAGTTTATCTCTAGGTGATTCCTTATTGACTCTCTTTCAGGACGTGTTCAAACTTTGTACCATGTTCTTAAGAAAATTTCAGTGGGTTTATTCTCATTGCCTAGATGTTAACAGTATTTGCAAAAAAGAAAAAAAAGTATTTGGGAAAACCTACACACCAATCCAACCTGACATGACCCCTGCTGGAGGGTTTCACTCCGAAAAGATGCCCTGTTTGTTTGTGACACTGTGTCCAACTGCCGACATGACAGTTCCACAATCTCTACGCTGAAAACAGTGGAAATATTAAGAATATTTAAACATTTAAAATATCCCATACCAGGAAAGTGTGACACAGCCATGGAATATTACACAGCTGTTTAAAAGGTTGTATATCTTATATAACAATATGGAAATATGCTGATGGATGTTAAGTAAGGTAGAAGACAAAGCTATACATACACCAATATAATGTATAAAAAAACATATATAGGAAAATCCAACTGTGTTTGCACCAATGGAACATGGATTTTTTTTTCCTCTCTTTTCAAGCTTTTATACCAGTTATATTTAAAGGGGAGCTTTCCTGGTGGCTCAGCTAGTAAAGAATCCACCTGCCAATGCAGGAGACCCAAGAGATGTAGGTTCAATCCCTGGGTCAGGAAGATTCCCTTGAAAAGGAAATGGCAACCCACTCCAATATTCTTGCCTGGAAAGTTTCATGCACAAAGGAGCCTGGCTGGCTACAGTCCATGTGGTTGCAAAGAGCTGGACACAACTGAGTACGGGAGAAAAGAGTCAATGTGATTTCAAACAACCCCAGACACAGTTTGCCATACAACGGACAAAGCAAGGGTTTGAGGGCCAATGCAGGCCAGGTTCACAGACTAGTTCTTCACATTTTAGAGTAACATCACCTTCCCTGGATGTTGTAATGATTAGATGAGATAACGTATTAAAAGCAACAGTGCCTAGAACAAGAAGGTATACAACAGATTCATTTCCTTTCCTTTCCCAGACCAATCTTAGAGACACCTGTAATGACACAAGTAACTGAAAACTGAAACAACAGATCTATCTAGTAAATGTTGACTTCAGTCTCAGCAAGTGAGATGAACTAAGAATTAAATTCTCTTCAACTTGTTTACTAAATTAATGATATGACATGAGTTATCTTCTGCTATAAAGATATTGGGGAAAATAAACTGCTCAATTGTTCATGATAAAAAACCAAAAGCAGTTTACATTAATATTAAACAGCAGTCACAAAAGAGATGACTAAAAGATCTCTAAGCTATATAAAGCAAAAGAAATTCACATGTTCCATACAATTTATCTGACTCCAATGTTTTTCATCCGATTCTGCACACTACTGCCAAACCACCCTTTGTTAAACACCATTCTGATCATGTCAGTCCTCCAATCAAACACCTACAGTCATTCCCTGCTACTTATTCCAGTTCTAAACGCCTGTATGTCAGGATGCTTCAGGCAAGGTGATGGGGAGGACAATCTATTCCAGGATAAAAAGAAATACCTAGATCTCAAGCTGGGTATTACTGGTACCCAGGGTCTTTCTAGCCCTACCAAAGATCTCAAATTTGGACACTCTCTCCCTTACTCCTATTTTTGACTAGCTTGGCAAACCTGGGTGCTTCCCTCTCACAGATCCACAAACTGAAGCCTCTATACAGCTGCCAGGGGACAAGGTCAGAGGAGTACTAGGGCTGTTAACAGCTATGGATATTATTTTGGGAGCGATGGAAACACTTTGCAATTATATTGTAAGTAGCAGTGATGGTTGCATAACACACTAAATATATTTAAAAACACTGAGTCGTAATACTTTAAAATGGTGATCTTTATGTTATGTAGATTATATCTCAATAAGAATAAAAAACTTCAAAAATAGGAGAAAATAATCATGTCACCTAAATTTTAAAAAATTGAACAAGGAATATAATTTGCTGTTTAACAGGCAGACTCTAGAATCAGACCTCCTAGATCAGCATCCTGCCTCTGCTGCCTCTGTCACTTATCAAGTACATAACACCTTAGTAATTTACCACTTTGAGCCTCCATTCCCTCATCTGTAAAATGGGAACAATAACAGCACCCATCTCATAATGCTGATGAAGGATTAAATAAAGATAGGGAAAGCACTCAGCAGTGCATGACACATCAGAAGTGCTATGTTAAGTGTTTGCTGGTGTGTTTTTTTTTTAAATACCAGCTCTGGAGATGATGGGGAAATTGAGAATTCAAACCAACTTTCAGAATATAAACTGGCAGAACCTCTCATAGGAAAATGTGGCAGTATATATGGAAATTTAAACTGTCTCTATGTCTTAACCCCACAACTCTATTACTAGTAAAGTATGATAGGGATACAAAGTGCACCTGCAAGACTGGTAACATCAGCCTTTTTATATAATAGCAAAGTGGAACACAACCTGAGGGTCCACCCGTTGGGAATTAATTACATAAATTATTGGTGAAACACTACACAGCCATGTGACAGAAATGCATATGCTGATACGGAAGGACCGAGATCCACTGTGTAGTGCAAAAAGCAGGTTATCAAACTATATAACTAACACTAGTTATGCATGTACTCGTTTGTATAGTAGTTATACATGTAACATGTAGTTACACATGTAACCATGTATAATAGTAGTTATACATGTAACCTTGTTTTGTATTTTCCAAGTTTCCTGTAAATCTGTTATCATGCTTTCATAATTTAAAAAAACTAAAATTTAAAAATAAAACCACAGTTATAATATAATTCATATTTTGCAAAATATACATGTTTACGTAAGTATTTTTAATTTTGAAAGTACATTCAGTATAGTTCCTACATTAAAAATTTTGAAATATCAACAAATAAATCTAAACACAAGAAAACACACTTCTATTTCTATTTCTTTTTTTTTGTTACTCCACATAACTTGTGGGATTTTAGTTTCACTACAAGAGATCAAACCAGGACCCAAAGCACTGAGTCTTAACTACTGGACCACCAGATAATTCCCATTTCTAGTTCTATTTCTAACCACTATTCCTTAGTGTCTGCAATACCAAATGGAATGGGAGGTAGCCAGAACCCAGATGTCACCCAGAGAGACAAAAATCTACAAAAGAACCTGCAAGTTATCACTAAAGAACCCAATGTTAACCATTTTAAAAGGACTTCACAAACTCTGGGGCATTATTAATATAAAGAATTCCAGATTTGGAGTTTTAACTATTTGATTAAGTACACGAAACTGGCCAAGCACTAAATCTGAGAAACCCCAGTTCCCTAGAGTAAAAATGGGTATAATAATCCTTCAAGGGATAAAAAAGATTAAAGGATAAAAGATATCTTTACAAAAGACCACTGGAAACTATCAAGGATACTTCTCCCCATTGGGTGAAACCACCAAAACTAAAACTCTGACACAACCCCAACCTTAAACCCACTTTTATAAAACAGGGAAAAATCTTTTTAAAAAAACTAACATTAATTAAATGGTAATTAGGAAGCATTTGTTTCCCTCATAGCTCAGTTGGTAAAGAATCCGCCTGTAATGCAGGAGACGCCGGTTCAATTCCTGGGTTAGGAAGATCCCCTGTAGAAGGGAAAGGCTACCCACTCCAGTATTCAGGCCTAGAGAATTTCATGGACTGTATAGTCCATGGGGTCACAGAGAGTCGGACACGACTGAGCGACTTTCTCTCACTCAGGAAGGACTTATGGTCTGAAATTGAAGGAAACAATAGTAAATATAAGTGCACAACCTAACATCTCAAACCACTTTATAGAGGAAAAACATCTACAAAAAAATAAATAAACAAAGACTGAGCTGACATGTGAACAATAGAGAATCTAAATATATGACAAGGCTATGAACAACAGAACTGAAACAGAAATATCAGCAGTTTAGATTCACTTGTCAAATAATATTATATAAAAGCTGACCATAAAATAAGCTGAATTTAAAATTCCAAAAGATCTGATCTGTGAACAGTAGTGGCTCCAGGTTAAATAGAATATGCCAAAGCAAACATTAACATCAAGAAAAAGGTTCAGTGAATTCCCTGATGGTCCAGTGGCTAAGCCTGCACTTCCAATACAGGGGGCTTGAGTTCGATCCCTGGTCAGGGAACTAGACCCCAGGTGCCACAACTAAGACCCTATGCAGCCAAATATAAATAGTTGTTTTTAATTAAAAAGTTCAAACGTTCTGGTATAAATGAAATAATTTCAGCCCAAACATTATAAGATACATTAAGAAAAGAATGGCAATCATCACAGATGTCTCTGTACAATTTTTCATATTCCTCAAATTTCTTCCATCAAACAAATACTACTTTTATAATAAAGAAAAAAGGTGTGGGGTTTTTTCCTTTTCCTTTTTAAACATGGAAAAGACTCAGAGAATATTTGCACAAAAAGTTGGAGGAATGGAGGCATGGTTGAAAATGTAATACCTGCCAAAGTGTCTGAAGGCAGAATACGTTAAGAACTTTAGAACCTAAAATGACTTTTCAAAAATGATGAAACTACTGAGCCGTGAAAAATACATGACACTTGTAAAAAGGAATAGATTCCAACAGTAACAAAAGATTAACAGTAAATCATCTAATAAAATAAAAGCAAATAGAGTTTTAAGATTAAATGTAAATAGAATTTCACAGTGTACAAGAAGAGTAGTATGCCAACTGCTAAATGTTTCGGTTCTCCCATGAGAGAAGCTAATAAAGGAACTAATAGTAGGGATAATGAAAACAGTTCTGTTAAAACAATGTTTCTAACAATGCAAAAATGGGGAGGGTGAGCAGGAGAAGGTAAATGGGTTGACATTATCTCCCAAACCAGCTTTTATAAAAACTGAAATTTACATGCTACTAAAGAAAGTCTTTTCCTGTGGTCATGTATGGATGTGAGAGTTGGACTGTGAAGAAGGCTGAGCACTGAAGAATTGATGCTTTTCAACTGTGGTGTTGGAAAAGACTCTTGAGAGTCCCTTGGACTGCAAAGAGATCCAATCAGTCCATTCTAAAGGAGATCAGCCCTGGGTGTTCTTTGGAAGGAATGATGCTAAACCTGAAACTCCAGTACTTTGGCCACCTCATATGAAGAGTTGACTCATTGGAAAAGACCCATGCTGGGAGGGATTGGGGGCAGGAGGAGAAGGGGGACGACAGAGGATGAGATGGCTGGATGGCATCACCGACTCGATGGACGTGAGTCTGAGTGAACTCCGGGAGTTGATGATGGACAGGGAGGCCTGGTGCTATGACTCATGGGGTCGCAATGAGTCGGACAAGACTGAGTAACTGAACTGAACTGAACGTCTAGAGATATCTTCAAGAAAATTAGAGATATCAAGGAAACATTTCATGCAAAGATGGGCTTGATAAAGGACAGAAATGGTATGGACCTAACAGAAACAGAAAATATTAAGAAGAGGTGGCAAGAATGCACAGAAGAACTGTACAAAAAGATCTTCACAACCCAGATAATCACGATGGTGTGATCACTCACCTAGAGTCATATATCCTGGAATGTGAAGTCAAGTGGGCCTTACGAAGCATCACTACGAACAAAGCTAGTGGAGGGGATGGAATTCTAGTTGAGCTGTTTCAAATCTTAAAGATGATGCTGTGAAAGTGCTGCACTCAATATGCCAGCAAATTTGGAAAACTCAGCAGTGGCCACAGGACTGGAAAAGGTTAGTTTTCATTCCAATCCCAAAGAAAGGCAATGCCAAAGAATGTTCAAACTACTGCACAATTGCATTCATCTCACACACTAGCAAAGTAACGCTCAATATTCTCCAAATCAGGCTTCAACAGTACGTGAACCATGAACTTCCATATGCTCAAGCTGGTTTTAGAAAAAGCAGAACCAGAGATCAAATTGCCAACATCCATTGGATCATCAAAAAAGCAAGAGAATTCCAGAAAAATATCTACTGCTTTACTGACTATGGCAAAGCCTTTGTGTGGATCATAATAAACTGTGGAAAATTCTGAAAAAGATGGGCATACCAGACCACCTGACCTGCCTCTTGAGAAACCTATATGCAGGTCAGGAAGCAACAGTTAGAACTGGACATGGAACAACAGACTGTTTCCAAATAGGAAAAGGAGTCAAAGCTGTTATGTTGTCACCCTGCTTATTTAACTTATGCAGAGTACATCAAGAGAAACGCTGGGCTGGAAGAATCACAAGCTGGAATCAAGATTGCTGGGAGAAATATCAACAACCTCAGATATGCAGATGACACTCCCATTATGGCACAAAGTGAAGAGGAACTAAAAAGCCTCTGGATGGAAGTGAAAGAGGAGAGTGCAAAAGCTCGCTTAAAGCTCAACATTCAGAAAACGAAGATCATGGCATCTGGTCCTATCACTTCATGGGAAACAGATGGGGAAACAGTGGAAACAGTGAGACTTTATTCTGTGGAGGGGCTCCAAAATCACTGCAGATGGTGATTGCAGCCATGAAATTAATAAGACGCTTGCTCCTTGGAAGAAAAGTTATGACCAACCTAGACAGCATGGTTAAAAAGCAGAGACGTTACTTTGCCAAAAAGGTCCGTCTAGTCAAAGCTATGGAGAAGGCAATGGCAACCCACTCCAATACTCTTGCCTGGAAAATCCCATAGATGGAGGAGCCTGGTTGGCTGCAGTCTATCGGGTCGCTAAGAGTCAGGCACAACTGAGTGACTTCCCTTTCACTTTTCACTTTCATGCACTGGAGAAGGCAATGGCAACCCACTCCAGTACTCTTGCCTGGAGAATCCCAGGGACAGAAGGCCTAGCGGGCTGCCGTCTATGGGGTCGCACAGAGTCGAACACGACTGAAGCGACTTAGCAGCGGCAGCAGCAGTCAAAGCTATGGTTTTTCCAGTGGTCATGTATGGATGTGAGAGTTGGACTATAAAAAAGCTGAGTGCCAAAGAATTGATGCTTTTAAACTGTGGTGTTGGAGAAGACTCTTAAGAGTCCTCTGGACTGCAAGGAGATCCAATCAGTCCATCCTGAAGGAAATAAGTTCTGAATATTCATTGGAAGGACTAATGCTGAGGCTGAAACTCCAATACTTTGGCCACCTGATGCAAAGAACTGATTCATCTGAAAAGACCCTGATGCTGGGAAAGGTTGAAGGCAGGAAGAGAAGGGGACAACAAAGGACAAGATGGTTGGATGGCGTCACCGACTCAACGGACATGAGTATGAGTAAACTCCAGGAATTGGCAATGGACAGGGAGGCCTTGCTGCAGTCCATGGGGTTACAAAGAGTTAGACACAACTGAGGGACTGAACTGAACTGAAAGAAATCATATGCATAAGGAAATGAGGGATAATATATACGAACTTAAAAGATGGTTGGTTATAATAAAGACAAAAACAAGTGTTGGCTAGAATGTGGAGAAATTTGAATCCTGACACTGCTGCTGAAAATGTAAAATGATGCAGCACTTTGCAAAACAGCTTGGCAGTTCCTCACAATATTAAACATAGACTTACCATGTGACCCAGTAATGCTATTAATACTCCTAGGTATATACCCAAGAAAATTGAAAACATATGTCCACAGGAAAACTTGTACATGAATGTTTACAGCAGCATTATTCGTAGTAGCTAGAAAGTGGAAACAAGTCAAATGTCCATCAGCTGACAAATGATAAACAAAACATGGTATTATCCATACAATGAAACAGTATTTGGTCATAAAAGACAATGACATTCTGATCCATGCTACAACATGGATGAATCTTGAAAAACAGTATGCTAAGTGAAATAAGACAATCACAAAGCGCCACATATTGTATGATTCCACTTATATGCAATGTCCCAAACTGTTAAATCTACGGCAAAAGATAGATTAATGGTTACCTAGGGCTGTGGGAGTAGGGTTTGGGGAGTGATTGCTAAAGAATATGAGGTTTCTTTCGAAAAGACAAAAATGTTCCAAAACTGATCATGGTGACGGCTGCACAACTTTGCAGCTATACTAAAAACAACTGGATTTTACATCTTAAAAGATAATAAAAATAATAGAGAGTTATCACAAATATCATAATTACTTCACTTAATGTAAATGGGCTATGAAAGCAGAATGATCTGTATCTACACTGTGAAACGAATCCCAACACTTAAAAGACACACACAAATCCAACACCAAATAGGCAATATTATTACTTCAGGAGATTCTTTAAATCTATCTTACACAAAAATAAAAATTACAACAAAAAATGAAACAAAAACTATTCAATGTCTGTGTCCCAAACAGAATAACAAAATACACAAAAATGAAACAAAAATAAACTTTGGAGACTGTGTTCACCTATGGCTGATTTGTGTCAATGTATGGCAAAACAAATACAGTGTTGTAATTAAAAAAATAAATAAATTTAATTAAAAAATAAACTTTAATATAATTGAAGGCTTCAATATTTCATTCACAATAGATGATAACACAAAGTATTAAAAGAATAAAACTGATATAAAGCATAAATTAAACCACTTCCTTTGGTAGGGGCCAACTTGGCAGAGTCAGGTTCAGAAAAGAAAGATTTAGATAGATATAGATAAAATATCAGGCTTCCCTTGTGGCTCAGACAGTAAAGAATCCGCTTACAATGAGGGAGACCTGGGTTCAATCCCTGGGTTGAGAAGATCCCCTGGAGGAGGGCATGACAACCCACTTCAGTATTCTTGTCTGGAGAACCCCCTTGGACAGAGGAGCCTGGCGGGCCACAGTCCATGGGGTGCAAAGAGTCGGACATGACCGAGCAACTAAACACAGCACACAGAACAGATGAAATACAGATACAGATGTAAGTAGAAATATACAGATACGGACAGATTTACATAGACAGAGAGACTATGATACCGCAAATGTGGGGAAACCTTGACTGGAAAATCTGGGTATACTACTACAATTTATTTCTAAGTTTGAAATTCAGAAAATGTTTTAAACTTAAAGTAAAATTAATAGTTACATAATAGGGGACTAAGAAGCTAAGGAAATAACACTTTCTTTTCTGAGGTATAAGTACGTATTCTCATACTAGAATGCAGAGACACATCTAATTTCTAGTTTGGTTGGGTGGTTGGTTTTTTTGGCCTCACTGTTGTGCTTGCGAGACCTTGCTCTCAGACCTTGCTCTCAGGGACTGACACCATGCTCTCAGCACTGAAAGCATGGACTCCTAACCACTGGACCACCAGGGAATTCCCCACCTAGTTCTTATATGAAAACCTAGAATTATATAACACATTCTTAGGCCATAATGTAAAACCACAAAACAATCTATCAGTAACATCTAAATTCCTAAGCTATACAATAACAACAAGAGGAAATTTATCATAAATGCCTGTGGTCTTAAGGAAATAGAAACAAAGTTCTGTTTCTTCCTCAAGAATTTAGAAAGAGAAAAAAGGAAAGCTAAAAAAGGGAAGTACCAAAACTAGGATATAAAATTGATAAAGGAAAACTAAATATGATTAAAAATATATCATTAGAGAACATTTCAAGGAAATTGGTATACAGTCGGAGATGACAGCAGGGTAGCTTTCAAATAGGAAGAGGTAGGCGGCGGATTCAAGGCAAGATTTGAGAAGGGAAAGGACAGAATAAAGCAGAAGTTGCAAGGAGAGTACGGGCAGGAGAGGTGCTCAGATGGGAAGGGCCAGAAACTGCAGAAAAAAAGGATTTACATTCAACTTGGTGGTTGTGAGCAACAGCAATGAAGGAAGATTACACACCAATCTGACCCTCCTCCAAATAGGTTCTCCACTCCATATCAAGAGCATCACAATTCATCCTGCCGCCTATAGGAGGTGATTCAGAAGCTAAGGGAGAGAAAGGTCAGTGAAAGGATGGCTGGGTAGGGCCTAACAAGCTGAAGAGCTGATGCCCCATTAGACAGCTCTGGACAATTTTTGCCATGTGTAAAGAGCCTGATGTTGTCAATACCTCCAAGTTCAAAAAGTGAAAGTGAAAGCTGCTCAGTTGTGTAGGGACTCTTTGCAACCCCATGGACTACACAGTTCATAGAACTCTCCAGGCCAGAACACTGGAGTGGGTAGCCTTTCCCTTCTCCAGGGGATCTTCCCAATCTAGGGATCGAACCCAGGTCTCCTGCATTGCACACAGATTCTTTACCAGTTGAGCCACAAGGGAAGCCCAGGAATACTGGAGTGGGTAGCCTATCCCTTATCCAGTGGAGCTTCCCGACTCAGGAATCAAACCAGGATCTCCTGCATTCCAGGTTGATTCTTTACCAACTGAGCCACTAGGGAAGCCCTGATAAGTTTAGAAAAGGCAGACCAAAATCCAGGTTTTTAAGTGACACCTCAAGATTTTCAAATGGTTAACAACCAATTCAATTTCTAAACATAAAGCGCAGCCAAACAAATCCTCTGAGTTCTCATTTCTACTGTCCTCTTCACCATGCCCTCAGTCTCATCTCCTCTCCCTTTCAATTCCAGACTTCGCTTTCTAAAACCACAATGTCACTCAAATCCTTTAAAAGCTTCCCTTTCTCTTCAGAGCAAGTGTCCAACCTTCAGGCCCTCTTCTAATACAGGGGCAACTGTGTTAGACTCATCTCCTGCCTTCATCCCCACCCCTTGCTTCCCCTTTGTAGCTGGATTCCAGCGCCATTCCAATAGCCTAGAGAACACGCTTTCCAACTCTCCTCAGTTTCTACATTCTTTCAGTCATTAATAAATAAATATAGGATGGGCACCTAATTTTGTGTCAGATATAGTTCTAGGCACAGATGATAGAGCAGTGAACAAAAAAAAGACAAAAATCCCTGCCCTCATAGATCTACACAGAGTCGTCAGAGAATAACATGTGTAATGGGTCACAGGCTTCCCTCAGGGCTCAGACAGTAAAGAATCTGCCTGCAATGAAGGAGATCTGGGTTCTATCCCTGGGTTGGGAAGATCCCCTAGAGAAGAGAATGGCTACCCATTTCAGTATTCTTGCCTGGAGAAGTCCATGAACAGAGGAGTCTGGTGGGCTACAATCCACAGGGTCGCACAATGAGTGGGACACAACTGAGCAACTAACACAGCTTTTCATATTAGCTCACAGAGAAAAAGGTGCTTTGGAGACAGAAAAAAAAAACACAAACGAGGATTCGGGTATGAGAAGGGGAGATGGGGCAGGAGGCAGAAAAGGTTGCAATTTTAAGGCATCATTTTGAAAGTGAAGTTGAAGATGAGAAGGAGCTAGGGGATAAATAACTGGGACAAGAAGGTTCCAAGCAAAAGGAAGGTTAACAACAAAGGCCTCAGGCAAAAGTGTGGCTGGTGTTTTGGGCTGACATTCTACTCTGCCCTTAAAGCCCAGTTCAAGAGCCACTTATTCGGGAAAATAGGAATTATTTTTGATTCCCAGAAAAAGGAATTATTCATTCCCTTAACACTGTATCAGTATCTTCCTTAGGGCACACCTCATATAGTGGAAACCTTCACTGATCAATTAATCATAAAAGTCAGGTAGAGCAAGGAATCATTTTTTAAATGACACATACATATTACAACCATTTTAAACTTTAAACATATAAATGGACATTCATTTCCCCATATATTATAGCATCAAGACCTTTTCTTGGAGTATGGTTCTGCCAAACGCAGCTCTCCACTTCCTTGGATAAACCACAATCATAATCCATTATCTACAATGTCCATTTTCCTCCGTTTCACAGTAGAACAAGACTTTTAAAATATCTGCAAAGTTTTCTAGAGTAGAATCCTCCCAGATTTGTAAGGTTTCCCCAATCTGTTTTGGTTCAGCTGACCACAATTTAATTCACTGAAAGGCAATTCTGTCAGCTTCTTGCCTTTATCAAGTCTTTCCAAAGCAATTCACAAAAACAGCTGCTTTTTGCATTCACATTTCATCTATTTGAGTAATATCTATTAATATTTATGTCTGTTTTGTTCACTGATGTATCATCTGTGCCTATTAATTAATATTTATTATACCACTGGCATAAAAAACTTGAGAACAAACACAACTGATTCTTGGTAAGCAGAGAAATCAAACAATACACAGACAAACCAGAGCAAACTTACCACTGGAGCATCTGTATGCTGTAGGATTTGGATGATACGGTTCACTAAGGGAATGTTTAATACAGAAGGTTAACATCAAGCCCAGCAAAGGATCTGAAGAGAAATTCCTCCAAACAAAATATATAAATAGCCGTTAAGCACATAAAAATGTGCTCCATGCCATTAGGGAAACACAAATCAAAACCTCACTGATCCACAACTTCAATTAGGACTCCAACTAGAACAACTATAATAAACAAGATAGTAACAAGTGCTCCAACTAGAACAACTATAATAAAAAGATAGTAACAAGTGTTGGAGAGGATGTGGAGAAATGGGTATCCTTGTACATTGCTGATGAAAATCTAAAACGGTTGAAGCTGCTTTGGGAACCAGTTTGCCAGTTCCTCAAAACATTAAACGAGAATTGAAAACACAGGTCCACAAAAAACTTGTACATGTATGTTCATAGCAAGATTATTCATAACAGCCAAAATGTGGCAACAGCCCACTGTCCGTTAGCTGATGGAAAAGCAAAAAGGTGCCATATATATCCATACTACAGAGTATTACTCAGCATGTATCAGAAAAAGTCCTGATCCATGCTGTAACATGGATGACCCCTGAAAAAAATCATGCTAAGTGAAAGAAGTAATCACAAAAGGCCACATACTATATGATGCCCTTTTATATGCAATGTTCGAAACAGGCAGATCTATAACGTCAGGAAAAAGATTAGTAGTTGTTAAGGGCTGGGGGAAGGGGGAGGGGTGCGGTGAAGAGGAATGTGGAATCACTGTTAATAAGTACAGGATTTAGGGGGAATGAAATGTTCTGGAATTAGATAGTGGTGATGGTTGTATGACTTTGTAATTATATTAAAAATCACTTTAACTGTACACCTTTAAAAACGCCATTGCTACTGCTGCTGCTGTCAGTGTTCAATAAATGCTTATTATTGAGGGAGTGGGGGAAAGGGGGAGAAAGCCCAGATGTACTAAACAAATTTCCTGCATATATTTTTAAGAGGTTAACCAACCACTTCTGTTGGAATATAAGGCCTTTGAAGGCAGGGATGACCTCTAATATATTTCCCTTAATATCTAGTATATTAGAACATAGAAAGGTAATGCCAGAGAATGCTCAAACTACCACACAATTGCACTCATGTCACATACTAGTAAAGTAAGGCTCAAAATTCTCCAAGCCAGGCTTCAACAATACGTGAACCGTGAACTTCCAGATGTTCAAGCTGGTTTTAGAATGTTCAAGCTGGTTCCCCTGGCAGAGGAACCAGAGATCAAACTGCCAACATCCGCTGGATCATCAAAAAAGCAAGAGAGTTCCAGAAACACATCTATTTCTGCTTTATTGACTATACCCAGCCTTTGACTGTGTGGATCACAATAAACTGTGGAAAATTCTGAAAGAGATGGGAATACCAGACCACCTGACCTGCCTCTTGAGAAATCTGTATGCAGGTCAAGAAGCAACAGTGAGAACTGGACATGGAACAACAGACTGGTTCCAAATAGGAAAAGGAGTACAGCAAGGCTGTATATTGTCACCCTGCTTATTTAACTTATATGTAGAGTACATCAAGAGAAACGCTGGGCTGGAAGAAGCACAAGCTGGAATCAAGATTGCAGGGAGAAATAGCAATAATCTCAGATATGCAGATAACACCACCTTTATGGCAGAAAGTGAAGAGAAACTAAAGAGCCTCTTGATGAAAGTGAAAGAGGAGAGTGAAAAAGTTGGCTTAAAGCTCCACATTCAGAAAACTAAGATCTTGGCATCCAGTCCCATCACTTCATGGCAAATAGATGGGGAAACTGTGGAAACAATGGCTGACTTTATTTTTCTGGGCTCCAAAATCACTGCAGATAGTGACTGCAGCCATGAAATTAACAGACGCTTGCTCCTTGGAAGAAAAGTTATAACCAACCTAGACAGCATAGTAAAACGCAGAGACGTTACTTTGCTAACAATGGTCCGTCTAGTCAAGGCTATGGTTTTTCCAGTGGTCATGTATGGATGTGAGAGTTGGACAGTGAAGAAAGCTGAGCACCGAACAATTGATGCTTTTGAACTGTTGGAGAAGACTCTTGAGAGTCCCTTGGACTGCAAGGAGATCCAACCAGTCTATCCTAAAGGAGATCAGTCCTGGGTGTCCATTGGAAGGACTGATGCTGAAGCTGAAACTCCAATACTCTGGCCACCTCATGCGAAGAGTTGACTCATTGGAGAAGACCCTGATGCTGGGAGGGATTGGGGGCAGCAGGAGAAGGGGACAACAGAGGATGAGATGGCTGGATGGCATCACCAACTAGATGCATGTGAGTCTGGGTAAACTCCAGGAGTTGGTGATGGACAGGGAGGCCTGGCGTGCTGCGATTCATGGGGTCACAAAGAGTCGGACACAACTGAGCAACTGAACTGAACTGACTGAAGCAAGTATTCAATCAAGGTTCAACACTCACATATTATACCAATTACAAAAAATTCACTTTTTATTCCCCAAAATCCTGAATTGCCTCTAACAAGGCACTACCTTCCCTATTTATTTTTGCTTTTATTTCCATTACTCTAGGAGATGGATCCAAAAAAATACTGCGGCAATTTATCTCAAAGTGTGTTCTGCCAATGTTTTCCTCTATAAGTATCAAAGTATCTGCTCTTATATTTAGGTCTTTAATCCATTTTTATTTTTGTATATGGTTATTAGAGAATGTTCTAATTTCATTCTTTTATTTTTTTTGCAGCACTGTGTAGCTTGCAGGAACTTAGTTCCCTGACTTGGGATCAAACCCACAACCTGGCAGTCAAAACACCACGTCCTAACCATTGGACAAACCAAGAAATTCCCTCTAGTCTCATTCTTTTACATGTAGCTGTCCAGTTTTCCCAGCACCACTTACTGAAGGTGACTGTCTTTTCTCCACTGTATATTCTCGCCTCTTTTGTCCTAGATTATTTGACCGTAAGTGTGTGGGTTTATTTCTGGGCTTTCTATCCTATCCCATGGATCTATATGTCTGTTTTTGTGCCAGTAGCATGCAGTTTTGATTACTGTAGCTTTGTAGTACAGTCTGAAGTCAGGGAGCTGGTTTTCTAACCGCCCCCACCCCCGCGCCCGACATTGTTTCTAAACATTGTTTTGGCTATTGGGAGCTTTTTATGTTTCTATACAGATTTTTTTAGACATCTATTTATTTATATATTTATTTATTTTTGGCTATGCTGGGTTGTCCTTGTAACACTGCCCTTCACTGCTGTGCGCGGGCTTGCTCTAGTTGGGGCGAGCACAAGCTACTCACTGCAGTGGCTTCTCCTGTTGTGGTGCACAGGATCTAAGGTGCAAGGGGCTCAGTTGCCCTGAGGCACGTGAGATGTTAGTTTTCCCAGACCAGGGATCAAACATGCGTCCCATGCACTGGCAGGCAGACTCCCAACCACTGAACCACGAGGGAAGTCCTTGCATATAGATTTTTTTAATTTTTGTTCCATTTCTGTGAAAAATACCATTGGTAATTTGACAGCAGATTGCCTTGGGTAGATGCTCTTTTTAACAATATTGATTCTTCCAATCCAAGAACACCATCTATCTTTCTCTCTGTTTGTGCCATCTTCAATTTCTTTCATTAGCATCTTAAGAGTTTTGGGAATACAGGTCTTTTGTCTCCTTAGGTAGATTTATTCCTAGGTATTTTTATTCTTTTGATGTGATGGTAAATGGGATTGTTTCCTTAATTTCTCAATGAGAAACTTCTCTTAATATGAAGTTTATATCATCCATTTATATCATTCTTAACCACACCACAATCCAGAGGATCCGGATTTCTACGACATTTTAAAAACCTACTTCAAATTCTCCACCTTACATCTCTCACCAATGCAGCTTGCTGGTCTCTTTAAACATTTTTCTTTCTCTTTAACCCCATTCCCTAAAATAGCAATGTCTCACATGTTTAGCCTCATTTGTTCTTCTCTAACACCCCTAGAGCCAAAAAGCACTGTTATCATTATCTTCACATTACAAATGAAAAGAAAAAAAGAGGAGCATGGCTAAGGCCACCTGGTCTCCTGGGCTCAAGGTTAATTTTTCTTCACATAAATCATGTATTTACAAACATTTTTCTCTGTGGATGAACTTGAAACCTCTCTGGTAAGGTAGATTTTTTTAAATAGTAAGTACAGGGCTTTCCTGGTGGCTCAGTGGTAAAGAATCTGCCTGCTAACACAGGAAACACAGGTTCAATCCCTGATCCGGGAGGATCCCGCACGCTGTGGAGCAAGTAAGCTGTGCAGCACCACTACTGAATCTGCTAGAGGCAGGGAGCTGCAGCTACTGAAGCCTGCACACCTTAGAGCCTGTGCTCTGCAGCAAGAGACGTCACCACAGTAAGAGCCCGCGTGCCACAAACAGAGCAGCCACAGCTCACCGCAACTAGGGAAAAGCCTGCGCAGCAACCAAGACCCAGTGCAGACAAAAATAAAAACAATAAATAACATTATTAAAAAATAGCGAGCACAAACAACAAGATAACAATCCATAAGTATAAAGTCTAGAACAAGCAGAAAACTTAGACAAGAGACCTTTTTTTAAAGGGCTTGTTTTGAACAAGAGATAAACAAAGGGCTCATTGCTTAGCAAAGATGTTGTAACATCAAGAGGCGACAGGGACATGCAGACCCTTTCAGTTTCTTCTCTGCTTTAGTAATCTTCACCAAAGAACAGGACCTTCAAAAACTGGGAAGGCAGACCCTGATAAAATGGAGTTAACATCTAAGGGAAGCAACATGGAAAGCAGACATTAATGGAATGGAGAGCTAGTTCAAAGGAATCTGCTTCTGATCCAAACAAATCACATTCCATAATGCTGAAAAAAACTTTAAGATCTGACTACTGATTATCTAAGCTATCTTGACAAGATGCCAGAAGACCAGAAAGGAAAAAATGCATTCTCAATTTTCAAAAAACAAGCCCAGAAAAAACACCCATAGGTAAAGCTGCCACATATCCACCGAAAAACTCTAGAATGGGTCAATAAGTTTTTTAACACAATGAAAAGAAAAAGCCACCATGGGCTCTCAATTAAGGCAAACTATAGACATTTGCTTTTTGCTATGACTACTAAGAATGGAAAAGGGATGATACAGATATATATATATACTGATTCTAACAAGACAATCTGACATAATCTTTTAAATGATAGACTGGTGAACAAATTGGGAAAATGTTAACAGCAGAAGCTCAAAAATCTGTTATATACAACTAAGAAGATACATAGCTGGTTGAACATCCGGCTGATTAATGTATCAACATCAACCAATTTGGAAACAAGTCTACAGTAAAATATCACAGAGTTCCATACTTTTCCATGATCTAAACAACTTCTATTAATTTAATGAAGCCGCAGACTTTCTCCTCACATTTGCAAGGGCCACAGGGCTGTGAGTGAGCCAACTCACATAGCCTGACAGAATCCGTTTTCAGAAAGGTCAGAATAGGTTATAACAATGGTCAAAAACCCAAAATGAAAATAAACAGATAGTTAAGGCCAGTATTTAGATTTTAAAACTCAAACATGTAGAGGAGCAAACCAGTTTATGTGGGAAATGCCTGGGTAATAGGGCTACTAAAAAAAAAAAATCAATACACAATCTCAAGCTGCATTAATAGATGCATACATCATGAGAAATGCTGCACTGGATGAAGCACATGCTGGAATCAAGATTGCTGGGAGAAATATCAATAACCTCAGATATGCAAATGACACCACCCTTATGGTAGAAAGCAAAGAAGAACTAAACAGCCCCTTGATGAAAGTGAAAAAGGAGAGTGAAAATGTTGGGTTAAGACGCAACATTCAGAAAACTAAGATCATGGAACCTGGTCCCATCACTTCATCGCAAATAGATGGGGAAACAGTGGAAACAGTTCAGTCGCTTAGTCGTGTCCAACTCTTTGCAACCCCATGGACTGCAGCATGAGTCCATCACCAACTCCCAGAGTTTACTCAAACTCATGTCCATTGAGTCAGTGATTCCATAAAACCATCTCATCCTCTGTTGTCCCCTTCTTCTCCCACCTTCACTCTTTCCCAGCATCAGGGTCTTTTCAAATGAGTCCCTTCTTCACATCAGGTGGCCAAAGTATTAGAATTGAAGCTTCAGCATCAGGCCTTCAATGAATATTGAGGACTGATTTTCTTTAGAATGGACCGGTTGGATCTCCTTGCTATCCAAGGGACTCTTAAGAATCATCTCCAACACCACAATTCAAAAGCATCAATCCTTCAACACTCAGCTTTCTTTATAGTCTAACTCTCACATCATACATGACTACTGGAAAAGCCATAGCCTTGACTAGACAGACCTTTGTTGGCAAAGTAATGTCTCCAGTTTTTAGCATGCTGTCTAGGTTGGTCATAACTTTTCTTCCAAAGAGCAAGTATCTGTTAATTTCATAGCTGCAGTCACCATCTGCAGTGATTTTGGAGGCCCCCAAAGAATAAAGTCTCTGTTTCCTCATCTATTTGCCATGAAGTGATGGGACCAGATGCCATGATCTTAGTTTTCTGAATGTTGAGTTTTAAGTCAACTTTTTCACTCCTCTTTCACTTTCATCAAGAGGCTCTTTAGTTCTTCTTCACTTTCTGCCATAAGGGTGGTGTCATCTGATATCTGAGGTTATTGATATTTCTCCTGGCAATCTTGATTCCAGCTTGTGCTTCATCCAGTCCAGCATTTCTCATGATGTACTCTGCACAGGAGTTAAAGCAGCAGAGTGACAATATGCAGCCTTGACGTATTCCTTTTCCCATCTGGAACCAGTCTGCTGTTCCATGTCCAGTTCTAACTGTTGCTTCTTGACCTGCATACAGATTTCTCAGGAGGCAAGTCAGGTGGTCTGGTATTCCCATCTCTTTCAGAATTTTCCAGTTTGTTGTGATCCACACAGTGGAAAGCTTTGGCACAGACAATAAAGCAGACGTAGATGTTTTTCTGGAACTCTCTTGCTTTTTCGATGATCCAACGGATATTGGAAATTTGGTCTCTGATTCCTCTGCCTTTTCTAAATCCAGCTTGAACACCTGGAAGTTCAGGTTTCACATACTGTTGAATCCTGGCTTGGAGAATTTTGAGCATTACTTTGCTAGTGCAGTAGTTTGAGTGGTAACAGTGACAGACTTTATTTTGGGGGCTCCAAAATCACTGCAGAGGTGACTGCAGCCATGAAATTAAAAGATACTTGCTCCTTGGAAGAAAAGTTATGACCAATCTAGACAGTATGCTAAAAAGCAGACACATTACTTTGCCAACAAAGGTCCATCTTGTCAAAGCTATGGTTTTTTCAGTAGTCATGTATGGATGTGAGAGTTGGATTATAAAGAAAGCTGAGTGCCAAAGAATTGATGCTTTTGAATTGTGGTGTTGGAGAAGAGTCCCTTGGATTTCTCCCTTAGAGAAGAGTCCCTTAGACTGCAAGGAGATCCAACCAGTCCATTCTAAAGAAAACAGGTCCTCAATATTTGAAGGACTGATGCTGAAGCTGAAACTCCCATACTTTGGCCACCTGATGTGAAGAAGGGACTCATCTGAAAAGACCCTGATGCTGGGAAAGATTGAAGACAGGAGGAGAAGGGGACAACAGAGGATGAGATGGTTGGATGGCATCACCAACTCAATGGACATGAGTTTGAGTAAACTCCGGGAGTTAGTGATGGACAGGGCATGCTGCAGTCCAGGGTTGCAAAGAGTCAGACACGACTGAGCAACTGAACTGAACTGTATGTCTAAACTTGACTTCCCTGGTGGTTCAGTGGGAAAAAAAATCCGCCTGCCAATGAAGGAGACACGGGTTTGATCCCTGGGTCAGGAAGATCCCATAGAGAAGGAAATAGCAACCCACTCCAGTATTCTTGCCTGGGAAATCCCATGGACTGAGGCTCCTGGCAGGCTACAGTCCATGGGGTCGCCAAGAGTCAGATAAGACTTAGCAACTAAATGGCAACAAATGTCCAAACTGCAGTACTACAGCTCTCTAATTAATCAACTCTAAAAAATTTATTTTCCATATGAATTACTCCCAGATCTTCATCCTAGGAACAATTAGGACAAGAATCTACAAATACCATTTAGTTAGAACTTAGTTTTAGACCCAGAGTTATTCAAGTATATCTTAGCATTAGAAACATTTTATTTAATAAGCTTAATTTATTGGTATACATATCAAAATATCAACATACCCTTTAAATAAGGCTCAGATACTATTATATCCAAATCCCTTTAACAAAAGAGTAAATTAAGAAAATTAAGTAACTTGCTCCAAATCATATAGTTGCCTAGCAAGGGCCACAATCCCCAAATCGTTCCTTTTTTCCACACCATGTGGGTTTTCAGCCCTCTAGGTCTTTTTTTAAAACTTGTACTATCCACCAGAGTTAGCAAGCATACCCAGAAAACATCCATCAATACACACTTTATTTTGCTAAGGACAAATTAGCTCAGCAAGAATAACCACAGCACATTATCCCATAAAATATTTTGACATGATGTGATCACTTAGAAGTTTGATAGCCAATATTTGTTACAAAAGGGCATGCTAACATACTAATGACTTTTACTCTTAACCATTAAAGTATGATTATGTATTAAAGCATTATCCCATATTCCACTTAACATTAGAAAAATTAAGAAAAAGTTATTACATGGATGGAAAAGCTTTTAATGGACATGCTATTGTTTACTGTGCTCATAACCCCTCCCCCATCATAAAATATGGCATTATGAAAATTACTAAAAGATTTCAGACCTTCAAACCTAAACAGCAGGCCAAAGGTTTTCTTGATTTAGGGTAGCATAAACATCTGTGCTGAGGTCCACTTGCTCCCTCACTCCCCCAGGAACAATGCCCCTTTCAAGAGACCTTTGGGTACAAAGGTTGTCTGGCAGGCTAACCAAAGGATTCTCTGTGACCTGATGTCCATTCTCTCTTCAGCCCCACCCCCCGACCTCCATGCCTCTTCTCCCACCCTTGATTTAAAGAACACAAGTGGAAAATGAGAACTGATAGAAGGGCAAGTTAGCCAGGCTGTGGCTTATGATCACCAGCATCTGCCAGGCCAGTTCCAGGAGGACCTACCCACCCCTAAATGAGACCTGGAAGCCTCTCCTTGCCCCAGGGCTCCTCTGGGACCCGTCGTGAAAGGAAGAGGGAACTTTACTGCCAGGATCCCCTCCTCCCCAGTCTCGTCCATTACAGCCCCAGCAAGCTCTTTGTTTGCAATAGCTGTGGGGGGGGCAGACGGCCTTGGGGAGAGGGGAGAGGTCACTCTCTTGCTCCCGCTGCTGCCAATCTCCAAGCCCTCCTGCACAACAGCCCAACGCACGCACAGGACCATTCCCTCGGAACCGGTTGCCTCTTCACACACCACCTTAACCCAGGGCACACCTTTCTATACAGAGGCACTCCCGGAGACCTAATTACCTCTTTCCGTTACCCACATCCTACACAGCATGATGATTCCCTAGCTAACCTCCCTCTGAATCCACACACATGGGGTTTACTCCAGGACCCCCTTCCTTCCTCCTCAATGTATACCCCGGCACATCCCTGAGCCCCTGGCTTCACCCAGCACAACGCATACAACAGGGGGTCACTTCCATGGCCCCAGGACTTTCCCCTGCTCAAATCCACAGACCCGGGGTCACTCTGAGCCCGGAGCGCCCACCTCTCAACCCAAAAGACACACACAGTCACGCTCCATGGCCGATCTGCGACCTGTGGGCCAGCCGCCCCCCTTTCCCACACGACCCCTTAGAGACCCCAGTGCCCCCAAGAAGGAACCTCCCCAGCGCACGGTCACTCCCCTGGCCCCTCATCGTCACACAAGCACACAGAAAAGCCCTGCCTGGGGCCGCCCCCCTCCCTCCCCTGAGCCTTCACAACACAAACATGCGCTCCCGCGTGCACACCCACGACCACACCGGGAGCCCCAGCCGGCTGCCTCCCACTTGCCCACCCGGCCTCATCTCCTCCCCACACGCCCGGCCGCCCGCGCCCAGCCACTTGGCACACACGGACGCACGCACAGCCACTCCCCGGCCCCACGCGGGTCCCCAAGCCCGCCTCGCGCGCTCGCGGCCCGCCCGGTGCCTTCGCTCACCCTCGGCCCGGCTCCCGGACCCGCACGCCCCGGCCCGGCGGGGCCGCGTCGCGGGGACCGGGCAGGAGGAGGCGCGGGGGCGGAAGGAAGGAGGGGCCGCAGAGGCGCTCCGGCCGGTCCTACCTGAGCAGTTGATGCTCTTGCCTTTGCCGCCGGGACAGTCCCCGCCGCCGCCGCCACCCGGGGGCTGGTTGGACGCGCGGCTCCCGGGCAGAGAGAAGGCGAAGAGCAGAAGCACCGACGTGTAGCAGCAGAAGGCGAGCGGAGGCGCGGCCGGCAGCCGGAGCGGCGCCTCAGAGGCCACGGCGCCCATGGCTGGCGCCCCTGGACGGCGGGAAGCGCAGGGAGCCGCAGGCCCGGGGCATCCAGCCGCGCGCCGGGAGCCCCGCCGCTGCCTCGGCGCCTCCTAGCAGCCGCGCCGCTGCGCCGGGGAGCGGCCCCTCAGCATCCCCGCCCCACCCGCAGCGCCCGCCAGGCCCGGGCCAGCCGCGCTCGGGACGGAGTCGGAGGGTCGGGGCGAGTGCGCGCGAGCGGGCGAGCGGGCGAGCCCGCGCGGGGAGACCGATGCCGGGGAACGAGCGGGCGCGCGCGCGGCGGGCGAGGGTCGCGGGGCAGGGTCAGGCCCAGCCCCGCGCTCGACTCCTCGCCTTCCCTTTGTGTCCGCGGCCGTCGCCGCCGCGTCACAAAGACCCCGGCCCGCCCGGTGCGGGGCGCGTGACAGAGGCGCCGGCGGGAGGGGTGGCTGCGACCCCGCCCCGCGCACACCCCCTGCGCCCGCGCCCGCAGCCCCGCCCCCGCCCGCGGCCGGCGCCGCCTCCGGGAGCTATTGTTCCTGCGGCGGGGCGGGAGCCTGGCGGGGCCGGGGGGCGCGGCCGCCCTTCGGTCCAGCCACCTGGGGCCGGCGGGCGCCGAGCGGGCTCCGGAGACGTTACCCTGACAGACGCTTTTGCCGCCCTTTGTGAGCGTTTCTGAAGCGCTTCCTTGGCCCAGCAGTTTGGCCGGGAAAAGGGCAGGTGGGCTGTTATATAGCTGTTCCCTAGGTGAAGAAACTGAGCCGCGGAGAAGTGAAGGTGACTTGTCCAAGGTCACCTACGAGGAAAACGGGCAAGACCCCAGAATCAGAACTCACTTTCTGACTCCAGCTTTGTCGTTCTTAGAGATGGGGATAAATGGCTGAATTTACCGGGATCCTCACCCTTACCCTGTTCCCACAAACACCAACTGAATTTAAAATAGTTTTTACAATTCTGTATTGCCCTCTCCCACTAAGAATAGCTAATATTTAGATAGGATTTGCTACATACAAAACCTGGACAAATTCCCTCCAGTTCTTTCTTACGGCCCTACAAAGGAGTTTTCACTCTCATCCCTCTTCTAGAGGAGGAAGTTGAGAGCCAAAGAGGAAAAGTGATCCGACTCCCAACGCAGTGCTCTTCCTACCACGTTGTGCGAAATGAGTGAGACCCAGCCACAGCAATAAGATGATGGACTGAACTGTTTGAAATCCCTCTACTTTTTTCATTTTATTATACTTCCTCTCACCTCAAAAGGAATTTATAAATCTCGTTGAAAAACTGATGAATTGGACTCATAAAATTTTTTAATGTGTGGAAAGCTGCCACAGGCAACACCACCCTAGGGGTAATATCTTCAATGTAAATAGAATCAGGAATAAAAGGTTGATAGAGTAAAAAAAAATGGGGCGCTAATGTCTTATTCACATTAAATACAGACAAATATATAAAAAGATATTTAAACCTAGTAGTAGTAAAAAGCAGATTAAGCCGACAAGCTTTCTTTCCCTGATGATGACTAAAAGAGATAAAAGAAATGACAAAGTTAAAGCCGCTCAGTCATGTCTCTGCTACCCCATGGACTATACAGTCCATGGAATTCTCCAGGCCAGAATACTGAAGTGGATTGCCCTGCCCTTCTCCAGGGGATCTTCCCAACCCAGGGATTGAATTCTGGTCTCTGGAATTGCAGGCGGATTCTTAATCCAGCTGAGCCACAGGGGAAGCCCAAAAGAAATGACCAAACCTTGCTTTATTAATTTATGTTTGAGGTGAGCAATTGAACTATGTATCAGAAACCTTTAAAACATTTATCCTTTAGCAATTCCAAGAATTGGAATTTATCCTAAAGAAATAATTGGACAAGAGTACAAAATGTCTATATGAATATCCATCACAGCGTTTTTATAATAGTAAATATCATCTAAATGTCCATCTGTGGGAACTAAAATATAGTACTTCTTTTTGCAATGGACTATTAATGCCGCTTTAGTAATGATGATTAGTGTTTACTGACATGGAAAAAGGGATACCAGTGAGTATGTATAAGAAAATCTTATTTTTATGAAATAGACATGTGTGTGTACATATCTATAGAAAAAAGTTCAGAAGAATATACAGCAATATATTAGCAGTGGTTATTTCTAAAAAATGAGCTTATGAATAAGACCCCTGTCCTTTATACTTTTCTGTGTTTTTTTTTAAATTTTTTTCAATGAAAATTTTTGTTAAAACTTTAAAAGCTATTTTCTTTTAAATTATATTTTCATCATGCTTTTTATATAAATTCACATTTGAAACATTTTACTAAGATTGCCTCAAACCTCTAAACTGGGCTGTGGCATGGTAGTCATTGCAGCTAAAATTCAACTAGCTTCTGCATTAGGTGTGATCTCGGGTTCCTGACTGCCAAGTCACAGCTAAAGGCTCCTTCTCAGACCATTCCTTCAACAGCTACTCCATTAAACATGACCTCCCCGGTGATTTTTCCCTGCCATGTGTTTTGGCTCTCCAAACCCGTCTTCTGCTTTTAATTTTCATTTGACTGTTAACCATAGTCCAGGAAGAAATACTATGAGGAGAAAATCCTTAAATAAAACCAAAAACCCTATGGCCATAAATCACAGATCATTTATATCTGCATCTTTCTCCAAATCAGGTAAGAAAAATTTAACACAGATTTCTCAGTTTTCAAATTGAAAAGGATTGTACTTCAGAAACAGGAGTCCTCTGACTTCAATCATTCAGTCTCAGAGAGGAAAAAGATCTTAAGAGGTACAAAGTTCCATGTATAAAATAAGCTACAAGGATATTTTGGGAGAAGGCAATGGCACCCTACTCTAGTACTCTTGCCTGGAAAATCCCATGGACAGAAGAGCCTGGTAGGCTGCAGTCCATGGGGTCTCGAAGAGTCAGACATGACTGAGAGACATTACTTTTACTTTTACTTCCATCCATTGGAGAAGGAAATGGCAACCCACTCCAGTGTTCTTGCCTGGAGAATCTCAGGGACAGGGGAGCCTGGTGGGTTGCCGTCTATGAGGTCGCATAGAGTTGGACACGACTGAAGCAACTTAGCAGCAGCAGCAGCAAGGATATATTGAACAGCACAGGGAATATAGCCAACATTTTATAATAACTGTAAATGAAATAAAATCTATAAAAATTTTGAATCTCTGTTATATACTTGAAGTGTTAAGTGTTAGTCGCTCAGTCATGCCCGACTCTTTGTGACCCCATGGACTGCAGCAGCCCTCCAGGCCCCTCTGTCCATGAGATTTTCCAGGCAAGGATACTGGAGTGGGTTGCCATTTCCTTCTCCAGGGGATCTTCCCAACCCAGGGATCGAACCTGGGTCTCCTGCACTGCAGGCAGATTCTTTACCAACTGAGCTACAAGGGAAGCCCCAATATACTTGAAACTAACATGTAAATCAACTATATCCCAATAAATTAAGTTAAAAAAAAATCTTAGTGGTCATCTAATAGAATCCCCATCACATGCCTTAACTTTGGTGACCCACTCAGACAGCAAGAGTGGGGAACTCACTACATAAAAACCACCCAGAGGAAACTTTCCTGGTGGTTCAGTGGTTAGAAATCCACCTTCCAGTGGAAGGTGGCTGGGGGTGGTGTGGGGTGCCCGGGGAGGGGGTGGGGTGGGGGAAGGGTGCAGATTCAATCCCTGGTCTTGGAACTGGTTTCCCATATGCTCCAGAGCAACTCAGCCTGCTCACTGCATGCTGCAACTAAGACCCAAAGCAGCCAAAAATACATATATATTTTTTAATCACCCAGTCAGTTTTAAAAGAATATAGATTTCTGAATACAACGCCAGGAATTCTGGGGGAAGCTCAAATATCCCTTATTTAAAGTTGTCTAAGTAATTCACATACACTGCCAGTTTGGAAACCCCTAGCATATCAGTCAGTGATTGCTCCATAACAAACAGCCACAAAAAGGCAGCAACCTGCCACAGTAAACATTCATTTCTCATAGGCCTGGGGGTTGACCGTAGGCTTGGCTGAGTGGCTGGGCTCCAACTGGGCTTGGCTCCTGTGTGCAGGTTGAGTTCTGATCTTCTCCAGGTGTATGCATTTTGGGGCCCCAACTGAAGGGGCAGAACCTAAGGGAACCAGTTTTTATGGAGGTGGCAGAGGTACAAGGGGCATAACCAACTGTGCAAGCACTTTTCACACCCCTCTTTGTACATGTCTGCTATGATGCTACTGGCTAAAGCAAGTCTCATAGCTGAGCCCAGAGACAGAGGGAGAGAGGTAAGGAGGAATCACTATGGAATAAACATTTTTTAACAATGATCTATCAGATTCTATACCTGAACATCATGGATTATGCTCTGTTAGAATGTTTTCAGGGCCAAGTCACAGAAAACGGAACCCAAATTAACTTAAACAAAAAGAGACTTACTGACTCAGGTTTAAAAAAAAAGAGGTAATGCCCTCTCCTTTGAGCTGATTTTTGTCCTCAGTAAAACTTCATTCATGGAAAACATTGCATTCCTTCAAGAAATCTCATTGCATTCTTTCAAGCCTCTGGGAGCAAGAGTCCTGCCTTGGACTAGTTCTGCCTTGCCTTGCTAGGGGATGAGGGGGTGATAGATCTAAAAGTTAATCATAACAACACAGTATGATAAACACTAGATAGAAGTAGAGGGGAGTAGGGGAAGGAGGAATAAATGGCCAATCCTACTTCACTCTCCCAACCCAGCCAAAATTCTGACTTTTCTAGACCTCGTGCTAGAGGGTCTAGCAGCATAATAAAGCCCTGATAAACCATAATGAGAACTCTGGGACTGACAAATTGGCCTTGGTAGGAGAGAATCATAGTACTTGAGTTCAGTTCAAAAACATTGGAATGACATGGCGCAGCACCGATGCAAACATGGGATTGACCTCTGACCCAACTCGAAATTTGACACCACTTCCTGGACAGAGGGGTATTTTTAAAAAATGAAAAGAGTAGGAAGTTCGCTAGTTGCCTAGTGGTTAGAATTTCCAGCTATCACTGCCGTGGACCAGGTTCAGTCTCTGATGGGGGAACTGAAAACCCACAAGCTGCATGGTACAGCCAAAAACAACAACAATGGAAGTCACTCATTCATTCAGCAAATTTATACTGAAGGTCTACCCGGTCCCTGAAAATTTACAGTGATGAGTACAACAGATAAGGTCCCTCTCCTTATGAAGTTTACAATCAAATATTAATCAGTTATACAAATAAAAGTTAAAATTGCAACAACATTAACGGAGGCTATGGAAGGCGAAGTCAGAGGTTTCTCTGAAAGAACTGTACTCATGCTTAGATCAGGAGGATGAGTTAACTAGGTGAAGAGGGGAGTGTTCCGGGCAGAAGAAAAATCAGAGCAAGGCCTATGAATTCGTCTGAATGCCAGCCAGCATAGTGGGGACAGAGAACAAGATCAACTGGTTGTAAACTTCAACAAATATTTACTGAGCACCTACTATAAATTACACACTGTTCTATATGCTGAGAAATAGTACTGAACGAAACAAAGTCGCTGCTTCTCAAGGAAATTATAGTCTAGTACAGAGACCCCATAATATCACTGATGGGTTGAGCCATAACAATAGTAACTATAATTCTCTGAAGACCTGCTATATCCCAGGTACTGCCAGGCACTTCCTATTACTTGTCACTAATTTTCCCATCTACCCTGTTGGTAGGTATTAGTTCCGTTTTATAGATGAGGAAACCGAGGCTCATGAGGTTAAGTAACCTACCTAAACCAAAAAGCTAGGACACTGGAGTCACCTGGCTCCTCTGACTCCAAAGCCCCATCACATCACAAGCATGAACAGGTGGAGAAGCATCATCCATCACCTGATAAAAGATGGCAGAAAGATTGGCACCAGTAATACTGCAAGGTGTACAAAGGTATACACAAGGCATCCTGGACCCCTGGCCAGGCATTAGGAGACTTTTGTTAGGGCTTCTTGTCATCATAAACAGCGATTATGGTGATTACATTGCTCGTAATTACAACTCCAGTTGAAGGTACCATTCTTGTTACCCACATGGCCTTAATGGCCCTCAATTTTATAGATGGGCAGAAGCCAAGGAGGCTGGGGTTACAGATATTTGAACAAAAAGTGCTGTGGGAATCCACAGAGGTAGCATCACTCTGCCTTGAGAACAGATTTCACCACTGTAATTATAAACAGTCCCTGTGAGTGGGTAATGAGACTGAGGAGCCACCTCTGGGTTTTTCCTGAAGGTCTTCTTGTCATTCAGTTGCTCAGGATTGCTCTGAATACAGAATGCAGATTTTCTCCATCTTTCAGCAAATGGGAATGTTCAGCTGAAATTCAAAAATTTCTCCAAAAGTTTAACTCATAAAAGGATTGTACCAAAAAATAGCTTCTCGGACAATCACCCATAAACTGTAGTAAGAGTTCAGTTCAGTCGCTCAGTCGTGTACAACTCTTTCCGACCCCATTAATCACAGCATCCCAGGCCTCCCTGTCCATCACCAACTCCCACAGTTTACCCAGACTCACGTCCATCGAGTCGGTGATGCCATCCAGCCATTTCATCCTCTGTCGTCCCCTTCTCCTCCTGCCCACAATCCCCCAGCATCAGAGTCTTTTCCAATGAGTCAACTCTTCTCATGAGGTGGCCAAAGTATTGGAGTTTCAGCTTCAGCATCAGTCCTTCCAGTGAACACCCAGGACTGATCTCCTTTAGGATGGACTGGTTGGATATCCTTGCAGTCCAAGGGACTCTCAAGAATCTTCCCTATAGCATAGTAAGTAAGAGTGTAAGCTCTGAAACCAAACCGTCTGGTTTTGCATCTTAACTCTGCCACTTGCAAGCTTAATGACCTTGGGCAAGTTACTTCAATTCTCTGGGCCTCAGTTTCATAATCTATAACATGGAAATAAATTTTTTAGTTACTTCATAGGGTTGTGGTAAGGATAAAATGGGTTTGCATAAAGTACTTAGAACAATGTTTGAAGTGAAGTGAAGTGGCTCAGTCGTGTCCAACTCTTTGCAACCCCGTGAACTGTAGCCCACCATGCTCCTCTGTCAATGGGATTTTCCAGGCAAGAGTACTGGAGTGGGTTGCCATTTCCTTCTCCAGAGAATCTTCTCGACCCAGGGATCGAACCTAGGTCTCCCGCATTGTAAGCAAGACGCCTTACCATCTGAGCCACCAGGGAAGTCCTTAGAACAATGTTTAGTAATGGCTAATTACCACAACGTTCCCTTCTAGTAGCTGGGCAGCCCCTGCCAGTCACCCGGCTGCACTCTAGCAGGTCTCTCTAGCAGCCAGCCAGATCAGGCGAGCTCCTTAGACTGCCAACTTTAAGGGTGACCATAGGCTTTGGAGTCAACAGACCTCAGTTTGAGCCCCAAGTCCTACTGCCCACTAGCTGTGTGACCTTGGGCAAATAATTAATTTCTCCAAACCTCAGTTTTCTCATCTACAGAGTAAGAATAATAATAGCACCTTCCCCATTAGGTTTTGGGAGCATTACATTATATAATACATGTGGAGCTCTTAGCCTAGTATGTAAACGCAGTTAATGGCTACTGCCACTCATAATAGCTAACATTTATTTGCTTACTGCTACCTCTACCCAATTATTTATTAAATACTTACAATGTACTAAATTAGGCTAAGAGCTCCACATGTATTATATAACGTGATACTCCCAAAAACCTAATGGGGAAGGTGCTATTATTATTCTCATTCTGTAGATGAGAAAACTGAAGTTTGGAGAAATTAATTATTTGCCCAAGGTCACACAGCTAGTGGGCAGTACAACTTGGGACTCAAACTGAGGTCTGTCTGACTCCAAAGCCTATGGTCACCCTTAAAGTTGGCAGTCTAAGGGGCTCATCTGATCTGGCTGGCTGCTAGAGAGACCTGCTAGAGTGCAGCCGGGTGACTGGCAGGGGCTGCCCAGCTACTAGAAGGGAAAGCTGTGATAATTAGCCATGTGGGTCAAAGGGAAGGGACAAGAGCCTGGAAACTTGAGAAGAGCATCCACTGGGCTTAAGACTCATGAAAAAGAAGTAAGGCAAGGAGTTCAGTACAGGGAGGAATTAGAGTGAGTCAATGGATCTAAATAATTCTCTTTTACCACTGTATATGTTTAAGTATGTCAGCTTGATTCTGTATGTACACATATGTACTGAGCATATGTCATTTGCTATGTGTATATATGTAATGAGTGTATATCAGCTTGCCTCCGTATATATGCATAAGTGCCAAGCATATGTCCTTTTACTCTCTGTGTGCATATGTAGGGAATGAGTATATATAAGGTTGCCTCTGGGAGTGTGTATGCTTGCATATTTGAGTGTGACAGCTGGACCCTGTGTTTGTACATGCACATTTACATGTGTGTATCCATGCACACATCCCTGTATAGAGCAACTCATCAGCACATGTACCTGTGAGCCTGAATGAAGTCAGTGATTTTCTTTCTCTTTCTCCCTTGGCAACCAGTTGAAAATTATTCCCTACAATCTGATGGCCTTGGAACTCATCATCGGGATCAACATAGTTAGATTCAGCTCTTAGTCTGGGTTCCTACTGAAGGGAATTGTAAAGGTGAAACAGCAAGACCCCACACTAAAGCTGTTTCTCTCAAAGCAGAACAAGAGTGGTGAGACCTTGGGCAGCTCTGATAGTGGTGATTTCAACAACAATGGGAGCAGGGGTCAGAGTAGGGCATGGAGAGTAAGGACAGAAGTGCCATTCATCCAACAATATAGAGAGATTGCCCATTACATGCCAGGCAACCATGTTAGGCAGTGAGGAGGCAGGGGAAAACCAGATAGACACAGTCTTTGTCTTACTGTCTAACAGGAAGTTAGACTTTAGATGGCAAATTTCAGTAATGAAGGATTTTGTGAAAGATGTGTGAAAGCATCAGACGGGGGCCCTAACTCCAAGGGGTGGGGTACTAGTATAAGGAAAGCTGCCCCTAAGAAAGGATATTTAGCCACTCCTGGAAGGCTGATGAAGAGTTAAAAGGGAGTAGGGAGGGAACAGTATTCCATGAAAGACAGTCAACCTGTAAATGATAAGAATATGGCAAGTTTAAGAAACAGAAAATAGGCAGCTGTGGTTGAAGCCTGAAGACTGAGGAGGCAAATGACACAAAGGATGAAGTTAGAGACCAGACCACATAGGGCCTTTTAAGCCAGAGTAAGGATTCACATTTGATCCTATGATTATGAATGGAGAACATCCTGCTCAGATTTATGTCTTTAAAAGATTACTTGGTTATGAAACGTTGTAAATCAACTATACCTCAGTTTCAAAAAAGAGTACTTGGTTATCTGCATGAACCGTAAGGTATGTTAATTATATCCCAATGACACTGTTGAAAAATAGCTTGGGCTGTAGTGTGCATAATGGATTGGAAAGGCAAAATGTACCCAAGAAAACCACAGGAGAAAAATTACAGTAGTCCAGGTAAGGGATCATGGTGGCTTGAAACTAGGGAAGATGAGGATAAGTAAAGGAATTAACTTAAGGGGGTAAAATCAACAGAATTTGGGGACTGACTAGATGTGGGAGTGAAGGAGAGAACGCGTCAAGCCATGGTTATCCCTAGTTCAAGGATATTTACTAAAATGGCCAACTCTGAAGAAAAAGCAGGCTTGGAGAGAGGATGCTGGGCTCAGTAGCAGGAACACTGAGTCTGAAGGGCCAGTGAGGTGTCTATCACTAGGACACCCAATACCAGGTGGATTTATAAGTCTGTTGCTCCTGAGAGATTTACACAGAACACATAAGTACGGAAGACACCAAATAAAAATTAATTGAAGTCATGGAAGTCGGTGTGACATCTTAAAAGTGTATAAGATACAGTTGACCCTTGAAAAACATGGGTTTGAACTACAAGAGTCCATTCAGTTTTTATGTTTTTTTTTTTAATAAATAGGTACTATGGTACTACACCATAAAAAGGTTGGTTGACTCCTTAAATGCAGAGCTGTGGATACAAAGGGCCAACTGTAAAGTTATATTCAGATTTTCAACTGTGAGGGGGTTACCCCCTTAGTTCCCATGTTGTTAAAAGGTAGACTTACTATAAAATTAGAAGAGGTCCCAGGTTAGGGAAATCTACTCAATGTTCTATGGTGACCTAAATGGGAAGGAAATCCAAAAATCATTCTGAGAGAGATGGGAATACCAGACCACCTAACCTGCTTCTTGAGAAATCTGTATGCAGGTCAGGAAACAACAGTTAGAACTGGACATGGAACAACAGACTGGTTCCAAATAGGAAAAGGAGTACATCAAGGCTGTATATTGTCACCCTGCTTATTTAACTTATATGCAGAGTACATCATGAGAAACGCTGGACTGGAAAAAACACAAGCTGGAATCAAGATTGCCGGGAGAAATATCAATCACCTCAGATATAAAGATGACATCACCCTTATGGCAGAAAGTGATGAGGAACTAAAAAGCCTCTTGATGAAAGTGAAAGAGGAGAGTGAAAAAGTTGGCTTAAAGCTCAACATTACAAAAGCGAAGATCATGGCATCTGGTCCCATCACTTCATGAGAAATAGATGGGGAGACAGTGGAAACAGTGTCAGACTTTATTTTGGGGGCTCCAAAATCACTGCAGATGGTGACTGCAGCCACGAAATTAAAAGACGCTTACTCCTTGGAAGAAAAGTTATGACCAACCTAGACAGCATATTCAAAAGCAGAGACATTACTTTGCCAACTAAGGTCTGTCTAGTCAAGGCTATGGTTTTCCCAGTGGTCATGTATGGATGTGAGAGTTGGACTGTGAAGAAGGCTGAGCACTGAAGAATTGATGCTTTTGAACTGTGGTGTTGGAGAAGACTCTTGAGAGTCCCTTGGACTGCAAGGAGATCCAACTAGTCCATTCTGAAGGAGATCAACCCTTGGATTTCTTTGGAAGGACTGATGCTGAAGCTGAAACTCCAGTACTTTGGCAACCTCATGCGAAGAGTTGACTCATTGGAAAAGACTCTGATGCTGGGAGGGAATGGGGGCAGGAGAAGAAGAGGATGACAGAGTATGAGATGGCTGGATGGCAACACTGACTCGATGGACGTGAGTCTGAGTGAACCCTGGGAGTTGGTGATGGACAGGGCGGCCTGGCGTGCTGCGATTCATGGGGTCGCAAAGAGTCGGACACGACTGAGTGACTGAACTGAACTGATAGCTGATTCACTTTGCTCTATAGCAGAAACTAGCACAACATTGTAAAGCAACTATATACTCCAATAAATTTTTTTTTTTTTTAAAGAGGGCTTCCCTTATAGCTCAGTTGGTAAAGAATCCGCCTGCAATGCAGGAGACCCCAGTTTTATTCCTGGGTCAGGAAGATCCACTGGAGAAGGGATTGGCTGCCCACTCCAGTATTCTTGGGCTTCCCTGGTAGCTCAGTTGGTAAAGAACATGCCTGCAATGCCGGAGACCTGGGTTCCATCCCTGGGTTGGGGAAGATCCCCTGGAGAAGGAAATGGCAACCTACTCCAGTATTCTTGTCTGGAAAATCCCATGGGCAGAGGAGCCGGGCAAGCTACAGTCCATGGGGTCACAAAGCAACTATATACTCCATTAAAAATTAATTTTAAAAAGAAAGAGGGTCTAGGCTGAATCTCTGAGGATCTCTAATGATGGGAACTGTGAAAAATCTGCCAGAAAATTAGAAGGAAACCAGGAAAGAACAGGATCACAGTGACCAAGGAACAAAATGTTTCAAGAAGGAGGACATGCCCACCTAGTCAAATGCTGCTGAAAGGTCAAACAAAATGAGTCCTGAATAGTGTCCAATGGATATAGTCACTTGAAGTCATCAGTGATCTAAGCCAGAGCCATTTGGTGAAATTAGGGGCAGGATCCAGATTGGATCCTTCTGAGAAACGAGTAGGAAGTAGAAACAGAACGTTTGGACAGCTTGACTGTGAAGAGAAGAAGAGAAACAAAGCCAGAGGTGACTGGGTGGAGGGAGGGACTTTTTGAGATGAGACTGTAAAATATTTAAAAGGATGATAAAGATCCTGGGGTTGGGGAGTTGACGGTACAACACAGTAAAAAGGATAATCAGGAGTGTAAGTTTCTTGAGAAGACAAGGAGGTGTGGAATTCAAAGCGCTGCTGGAGGGATTGACTTTTGAGGAAGATACTTTCTTCTTTGAAACAAGATAGAAGAGTGCAAGGTGACATGGGAGGTTGTAGAGATGGTATTGAGACACTGAGGAACAACCTGAATCTCGGCTTCATTGTTTCTCTGAAAAGAAAGGGGGCAGGGCGGAATGGGTTATCGGCGGGCAGGGGCGGGGCGGGGAGTCGCTGCTGCATCCAAAGCTAGCTGAAGGCACCTTTGGCCTCACTATACTCTCCATCAGCTCCATCTAGGCTGTTCCACTCCAATCTGCATTACCATCTTTACTGTGGGCAGTTGCATTCTCTCAGTCTTATGTAAACAGTTACTTTTTCTTTAAACTGACTTAGAGTTCTAAGGGAAATGGTCTCTTAAAGTTTGGGCAAAGTGGACCCTTTGCTTTCTGAGTAGTCAGTGTGGCTCGAGGTAACCTAAATTCAGATTCTCTCCAATCTAGCATGCCTTCTATTCTGTAGAAGTGAAAGTGATAATCGCTCAATTGTGTCTGACTCTTTTCCACCCCATGGACTGGAGCCTGCCAGGCTCCTCTGTCCCTGGGATTCTCCAGGCAAGAATACTGGAGTGGGTTGCCATTTCAAATGCTGGCAAATGGTCAAGAGTGATTTAATCACCATTTTGCAATCACCATGAAATAACTGATTTGAGTAATGATCACCAATCGATGCTAAAACTGTGGGGTGAAAGGTTGTAGGGGACAGGATATTCATAGTCTTAAAATATCACCCCACAGATAACTTATTAACTATAAACAAAAAGGAGATAACTTTATAATGGAGAAATCTAGTAGATGTTGCCTTTTGCCAGGTGATCAAAATTAGCCTCACCAACGTTAGGGCAGCTTTTGACCACACAGCTCCAGAAAGGATGTAATGAGAGAGAGGTGACATTATCTGTAAGATAGTCTTGCCAAAGAAGTTTAACCTGAATCTAATCACAAGGAAGTAATCAAATAAATCCAGAACATGGGGCACATTGACGAGGCCTGGACTTTAAAAGAAATTTAACGTCAGGAGAAATAATAAAGGAAAGAGGTTTCTTCTAAATTAAATTAGGCTAAAGATACAAAACAACCAAATGCAATAAACCTTGATTGGTTCTGAGAAAATAAACAGCAATAAAAGACATTCTTAAGACAACTAGAGAAATGTGAATGTAGACTACATTTAGATATTATGTGGTAACTCAGAAGATATTACTAAGTTAATATTAATTTTCTTCCATGTAATAATGGAATTGCGGATGTAGGAGCATGCTGAAGAATTAAATGGTAAAGAGTCAAAGTCTGCAACAGTGGTTCAAAGAGTGAGAAAAGCAAACTGTTAACAATTGGTGAATCTAGGTGAAGGATTAAAAAAGGATTTTTAAAAATTCAATGCAATTTATTTCATTACTTCAAACATATTTTTTTGCCATGACCTTGGATAGCTTTTTGTGCTTCTTAATATGCTAAATTAGATAGAAATCTTTAAAAACATCACAGCAAGAAAACTACTCTGCAAAGCATTTTAGACATAAAAGAATTTCTAATTTGTGTAGGAGTATAAGTGAATATATGGTATAATGGGAGAAAGGGCCACAAAATAAGAAAAGAAAACTCTCTGGGAGTTGAAGACCTTTGTGTATAGCACTTAACCTGTGGAGGTGTCTGTTTGCTCATCTGCAAAGCAGGGGTAATAATATTGCCTTTGTCATCCTGCGGTCCAGGCACAGGAGAAACAGGATAGAAAAAGACTTTATAAACTGGAAATGGGAATGGAAGACATACTATTGTGATGTCCTGTTAGCAACGGTTCTTGAGCTTTATTACACCTACCAAGCAACAGGGAAGCTTGTTAAAAGCATAGATTGCCAGTCTTGCCCTCAGAGATTCTGATTTCAGTAGGTCTGGGTACTGGTCCAGAACTTGCTTTGGGGAAGCATGCCAGATTCTCTGATTCAAGAGATCTGAAACACTTAGGGAGCCACTGAGGATGTTGTTGCTGTTTAGTCACTCAGTCGTGTCCAACTCTCTGTGATCCCATGGACTATAGCCCAACAGGCTCCTCTGTCCATGGGATTTCCCAGGCAAGAAAACTGGATGGGGTTGCCATTTCCTTCTCCAGGGGATCTTCTCAGCCCAGGGACAGAACGTGTGTCTCCTGAATTGGCAGGCAGATTCTTTACCACCGAGCCCCCAAGGAAGCCTGCCGTGGAAATTACTGTGATTTAAAATCCTTGCTACTCAATGTTTGGTCCATAGATTGGCAAAATCACTAGCCCCTGCAAACTTGTCAGGAATGCAAAAATCTGGCTTGACTCCAGACTTACTGAATCAGAATCTACATTTTCAGCAAGATGCCCAGGTGATTCTAATGCACGTTAACATTTGAGAAGCACCACAAGACAGATGGGTGACCCCTCTTTCACCTTGGTCACTGATTCTCAGCTTGCTGTCAGAAGACTGGGTACCACCTTTGCCGCTGCTGTTACCTTTAACCTCGTGTAGCTCTTCTCTCTGCTTCATTTTGTTTCTGGCTCATCATTCCTAACAGATGTTGATAAACATAACCAGCCATAAAGAGACTAATCAAATCATACTAACTCGGGATCTAAATCTAGTTGAGCTAAATATGCAATTTTTTTATTGCAGTGAAATACCATAAAAGTTACCATCTTCGTCATTTTTAACTGTAAATTTCAGTGATGTAAAGTACACTCACATTGTTGTGTAACCATCTGTAGAACTTTTGGTATCTGACTTTGAATGACACTTAACCTCTCTAAGCTTCATTTCATTATCTTTAAAATATGGATAATATTCCTACTCCTACAGAGTATTTTAAGAATAAAATAATATATGAACATGCTTAGGGACCATAAAAGATATTCAACAAATGCTAACTTTCATCCTTGAAGTAGGTTTCCAGGCAGCCCTGGATGTTCACAACAGATATCATCTACTGAAAGCAATTGATTAAGTGTTAAAAGCATATACAAAAAATCTATACATTCTGGGTATATTACTGCCTTGCTGCTGCTGCTGCTAAGTCGCTTCAGTTGTGTCTGACTCTGTGCGACCCCACAGACGGCAGACCACCAGGCTCCCCCATCCCTGGGATTCTCCAGGCAAGAACACTGGCGTGGGTTGCCATTGCCTTCTCCAATGCATGAAAGTGAAAATAAAGTCACTCAGTTGTGTCCAACTCTTAGCAACCCCATGGACTGCAGCCCACCAGGCTCCTCCATCCATGGGATTTTCCAGGCGAGAGACTGGAGTGGGGTGCCATTGCCTTCTCCAATATTACTGCCTTAGAATAGGGCAATTTGTAAAATAGAAGGATTCTATAATCTATAGAAGTGGGCAATTTAAAAGAGCTAAAGTAAACAGCAGCTAATTACATCTTATTGGGAAAATTACATTTTGGGAACCAACAACCTTTATGTACACCTTATATAGAAATTCTTGTATTGCTTGTATTTGGTTTATTTTAGAAACAGTTTAAGTATAATCATTATGCTAATTCAATAACTTTCACAAATAGCACTTTCAACTTTGAAGTTGACCCACTTGAATGGATTATTTTAATTCCATTTATGTACACATTATCAGGCTTTCCTGATAGCTCAGATGGTAAAGCGTCTCCCTACAATGTGGGAGATCTGGGTTTGATCCCTGGGTCAGAAAGATCCCCTGGAGAAGGAAATGGCAACCCACTCCAGTATTCTTGCCTGGAAAATCCTATGGACTGAAGAGCCTGGTAGGCTACAGCCATGGGGTCACAGAGTCGGACACGACTGAGCGACTTCACTATGTACACATTGGAAATCTCAAGTGGCACTAGTGGTAAAGAACCTGTCTCCCAGTGCAGGAGACATAAGAGACACGGGTTCGCTACCTGGCTGGGGAAGATCCCCTGGAGGAGAGCATGGCAATCCACTCCAGTATTCTTGCCTGGAGACTCCCATGGACAGAGGAGCCTATCAGGCCACGGTCCATAGGGTCGCAAAGAGTTGGACACGACTGAAGCAACTTCGCACACACACACAATTACACATTATCTTTTAAGGAGAATGGTAAATTGAAAACTTGTGTTACATGCAGTAAAGTGAAAAGATTAGTTTAACTTCAGAATCAGATGAGTTAGAATAGGGGAAGGGAATTTAGAGATCCTCTCCTCCAACACCCTTATTTTACACACAAGGGAATTATATTAATCCAGAGAGTGATGTGGAGAAGGAAATGGCAACCCACTTCAGTGTTCCTGCCCGGAGAATCCCGGGATGGGGGAGCCTGGTGGGCTTCCGTCTATGGGGTCACACAGAGTCAGACACGACTGAAGGGACTTAGCAGCAGCAGCAGCAGAGAGTGATGAGTGGGTCCAGAGCCCAGGTTACAGGAGTGCGTCCTGGTGTCACTTGACCTTGAAGGATGGATAACACTCCAGCAAGCGATGGAGAGAGGTTGTAGAAAGGCTGACAGAATTCCAGGTAGAGGGATCAACAGAAGCAATTTCACAGAGCCCAGCTCTGAATCCTAGAGGTGATGAATGTGTTCAGGGATTGTCACAGAGTGGGAAGGCTGGAGGGAGAAATTAAGATGAAGTTTCGTGATGGAAGAAGAGAGTCTTGGATCGCCCTATGACACAGAATATCAGAAGGAAGGTGCAGGGTTTTTGGGGGGGTGGGTTGTATGGTTTGTGTGGCCCTTTCATGTTTATATTCTTATGTAAACATTTTGGAAAGGAGCTTTTTACAGATGATGGTCTAATATTCAGGAGGCCATGTTCTTTGTAAGTGAAAGTGGAGTTGCTCAGTCGTGTCCAATTCTTTGTGACCCCATGGACTCTAGCTACCAGGCTCCTCCATCCATGGGATTTTCCAAGCAAGAAAACCCACTGGAGTGGGTTGCCATTTCCTTCTCCAGGAGATCTTCCTGACCCAGGGATTGAACCTGGGTCTCCCACATTGTAGGCAGATGCTTTACCATCTGACCCACCAGGGAAGTTCTTTGTAAAGCAAAGACTTGAATGCAGGCTCTGAAGAGAAAGACTATATTCTGATTCTTAAAAGCATGAGCTCCAGAGCAAGGCCACTTGGGTTCAAATCTCTCTGGCCCCATTTAGAAGCCATATGACCTTAAGAGAGAAAAAAAAAAAAAAAAGTGTCTGTGTGCCAAGCTTTGTTCTAAATACATACAAGTACTCATTTAATACAACAGCCCTAGGATACGTATTCTATTATTATCACTATCTTAAAGCCTCTCCCTCCAAAAAAGGAAAAGAGGAAGGAACTGGGATGCATTTCTCCCCTAAATTCTCTGTTCTCAGTTTATCATCTAATCTCAACTCCTTGGTATTCCACTCACAGCCTCCCAACTTGTGTCACTGTGGTAGATAAGATTACCATTCAAATTTTTCACCTCCTCCCCTCACCAGCTTCATGCTTAGTTGCTCAGTCGTGTCTGACTCTCTGCAACCGCTGTGGGCTTTAGCCCACCAGGCTCCTCTGTCCAGGGAATTCTCCAGGCAAGAATACGGGAGTGGGTTGTCATTCCCTTCTCCGGGGATGTTCTTGACCCAGGGATCAAACCTGGGTCTCCTGCATTGCAGGCAGATTCCTTACCATCTGAGTCACCAGGGAATCCTCCCCATCACCTGCTTAAGAGGCGTCTGCTTCCCTCCCCCTCTCTTTTGGCTCAACCACATGACTTGCCTTGGCCAAGGAGATATTAGCAGCTATCACACTGGCACTTGAAATGTGTTTTCCCAGGTGGGCTTGCCCTCCCGTCCTTCTGCCATCACCTTGAGAAGGGCTTCCCTGGACAGCTCCTACCCCCTGCAGCTTGGGGCTCCAAGCAACCCCAGCAGTGCCCCCAGACTTCCCAAAGGCTGAGTGACTAGAGTGACCACCTTCCATTCCTGCAGAAAGTATAACACCAGCCCACCCAAAAACTCTCTGAGGTTCAAGGATAAAAATCTAGAACCACATGCACCTCACAGCAGAGCAGTTTCCTTCTCAGTTGTTCTAGAAGCTAAACCAGATGATGAGGGAAAAAAGAACTGGAACCTTTTTCTTTTTTTCTGCACTGCACAGCCTGTGGGATCTTAGTTCCTTTACTAGGGATCAAACTTAGGCGCCAGGCAGTGGAAGCGTAGAATCCTAACCACTGGACCACCAGGGATTTCCCTGGGACCTTAACTTCTGCTGCTTACAGTAGTTCCATTATAACAGGTCCTTTTGATTAAAAACAACCAATTTCTTAAACAGCTGGGTTTGTATTTTTCTCCCAACAAACCCATAACAGAGAAAACTCAGACCAGAACCTAATTAAATCTCTTGACAGTTACTGGGAGTTATGACAGGGAACTCAAGTTTATGGCTAGAGAACCCCCACTCTGATGAACATACATGGTTAGTCTTCCCCTCCACACTGGCAGTGCTGTGAGAATATTTTTCAAGTGGAACTGGAGCTGCTGATCCCCTCACTCAGGAGTAGCAGGAGCCCCATTCTGTCTACTCTAATCAGTGGCAACAGTGAAGAAACCTTCACGCACAGAATCTGGGCATCTGGAGAATGTAGAAACAGAAGTTTCCCACCTAATGATGATAAACTGCACTGTTAGGTTAATAATCAGCTTGCAAACCCTACTATTATATTAGGTAATAGAGGTTCAATAGATATGTTCTTTAAAAATCTTACATAAATCACTTTTCTATAATCACATCTCATTCTAAAGGAACCAAAGCACTGTTTAAAGAAATACTATGGTGAAATTTTTCATATACTCTGGTATCTGTTATGGAAATTTTCTACAGTGGCCATTCCCAAAGCATGGTATCCTTGGGGTTCTTCCCCTACAGAGCATCACTACAGGGTTGCATCCATGTCACAATGACAACAAGAATGTTAAAACGCTTTACATCACTCTTTATTTCAAAAGTGCTTTACTAACAGACTAATCTTTACAACATTCAAGGGAGGTAGATAAGTATTACACCACTTTCACAGATGGAGAAACTGAGGCAGAGATTAGTAGGTTGTGTTAAAGGGCATAACATATGGCACAATTAAGAATTTGTTGCAGTCATGAATCACCGGTGACCATTCCCGTGACATCTGAGTTGCACTAACACAGAAGTAGCGGATGCCGCAAGGAAGCAGATGGTCGATATTATGGCTAGTCTAAGGCTACACACTTCACCTTGTTGATACCACACATTCAATATGCTGAGTGCTGGCAAGTATCTCCCTCAC
Source organism: Nanger dama (assembly GCA_917880005.1). Taxonomy (NCBI): domain Eukaryota; kingdom Metazoa; phylum Chordata; class Mammalia; order Artiodactyla; family Bovidae; genus Nanger; species Nanger dama. The sequence continues at coordinate 16,582,571 of CAKJTW010000025.1, read as the reverse complement.
ACACATTCTCAGGTGACTCCAACTCTAAAACAGGGGTCAGCAGGGATTGTCGTGGGTGCAGAAGGAGGGGCTGCAGAAACAGGGCTGGGAAGGCAGAAGATAGAAAAGGGCCAAGAACCAGAGGAGCAGCTGGGAAGCAGCCCAGCGGAAAGGAAAGCCGCAGCAGAAAAGAAGTGCTATGCCATCTGAACAGCTCGGACATCTAGAGATGCTATTAAGAAAGTAATTCTTTGCAATGACATTACAGAGTCACTCTTCATGGCTTTGCCAAATATAATTATCAGGTCCTTCTGACATTCCCAGGAGGCAGAACCATTCCTCTCCCCTGGTCCAGACCAAGTGCTGATGTAATTGACCTGACACTGCAGAAGCTGTTGACAACTCCGATACACTGCCCCACCATGCCTCTTTCCTTCTGTTGGCTCTTGTCTTAAAAAAATAAAATAAAATAAAAACAATGGATTTTAAGATTCTCTCAGAAAAATTCCTAAAATATTTCCTAATTTTTAATGCATAATAAGGTAGGATTCTATGTCTGATTATTGTAAAGGGGCTGTAATAGGCATACGTGGGAATTAGCCTCTCAGTCAGTGCATCTTTACACAACAAGGGACACTTAAAAAATACCCTGAAATTTGTGGGTGCCAATTAGGAGAGAACTGAAGCCCAAGATAAAAGAAATCAGTTGACCCTTGAACAACACAGGTTTGAACTGTGCAGGTTCACTCATACTCAAAATTGTTTTCAATACCTGGGTACCATAGTACGACACCATCTGCGGTTGGTTGAATCCCCCAGATGCAGAATTGCAGATACAGAGAGCTGACTGACTGTAAAGTTACAGGCAGATTTTCCACAGTAGGGTGTGTTGGTGCCCTTAGTCCCCCAGTTGTTAAGGGTCAACAACAGTCTTTCCTGACCTTTCAAGTGTGAAGCCTTTATAAGAGGTGGTGACTGATAGACCGCTAGCTGCAGTGGAGGTGCCGATGGCAGAGACAGCACCAAATGAGGCGGGTGATGGGGACCCAGCGGGGAGGGGCTACAGTGTCAGCTGAGCAGGCGCAAGGGCAGCACGGGCAGCTGGAGTGGCAGAAGTCAGAGCAAAGAGGTGACAGAGGAGAGGAGGAGCTGGTGTCCAGGCTCAGTGGCAGCACCTGCACTAGGGTGTGTCCAGGCTTCTCCTAGGACATTGCCAGCCACATGCATCTTCCCTTTGTTTCCATCAACATCATTCTTTCAGGCATCGACTTCAAAACCTTAGTCATCCGCTTCAACAAAAGAAATCTGCTGCCAAGCCTGAGTGATTCCACTCCCGCCCTTCACATTGGTCTCCCTCGCTTTGCACTACAGCCTCCTCTAGGTCTTCCTATCATCTCATCCTAACTACAGCCAAGCCCTCCTACCTTGTCTTCTGGACTCGTCTTCTCTAAACTCAGTTCCATCCTCTAATCTTCCTCCTGGAGCACCGTTTTGATCATGTTACTGCCAAATTTGGAAATTACCCCACATCCTCCCAATTACATGTCTCACTGCACAAATCTGCAACAGGATCTTACATCTAGTGAATTTGCTCTACTTTCTGAATCTCCACCTACCAAAATACCAACTCTAAAGATTTAGCTCAAATGCTGCCTCTTCCAGGTGGCATTCCTTCAAGCTTCTTCACTCTCTGCTGAGCTACAAATGCTCTAGAAGACGTGCACTGATCAAATACATGACAGCTGTGTACAAGCTCTCCTACTGGGCTATGTCCATGATTTGGCAGGGCAGGGGATGAATTAGTATTCATCTATCAATTCTCTACAGCACCGGCCAAGAGATGTTTATTGTATTTCCACCTCAGGTAAAGAACTGCTCAAAAGTGGAATGCATTGGGATGTATCTGTTCATAAGTGGAGGCCTTACAAGTAAGCTGTAGATGTCATCTGGCTCTCAGGATAAAGCAAATCCATGACAGAGCTTTTGAGGGATGGGGTGGGAGCAGGCAGGTGGGGCTATTTAAGTCAAGAGACCTAGCACTGAGGTTCTATTTTGCCATTCACTAGCTTTCAGCCTGGTGCAAGTGTTTCTTCTGAGCATCATTTCCTCACTCCTGTCTTCTGAGCATCATTTCCTCACTCCTGCTGGACTTCACAGGACTAAGGACCAAATGATACACGTTTGTGAACTCTACACCAGTGGGTCTCAGTCTCAACTGGGCATCATCATCCTTTGCAAAGCTTCCCAAAATATAGAAGACCAGGCCTCAAACCAGGTAAACAGAATCTCCTGGGAATGGAACCTATTGAGACAAATTTTTTATAAAACACTGCTTCTAATGCAATTCAAGGTTGAAAACTGTTATAAACTCATAAATACCATTAACAGTAGAACACGTGCTTTAGCCTGCTGCTTTAATTATCCTTTATTTGTTCAGTTAGGAATGAGTTCGATGCTTTTACAATTCCATTATATGTGTGAGCTCTTTTTGTGTTGTTCCACATTGTTATTTGTGTGATAAGGTGGCAAATTCTGAGCGAATAATAATATATGGTACAATGCTGTATACAAAAATGTACCTAACCCAATGATGTGCTTTTTTTTTTTTTTTAAGACCAGGGTCCTCTAAAACCTTGCTGCACAGAATCTTGGTGATCAGACAAGCAGAACTGGCATAACCTGGAAGCTTGTAAGAAATGCACAGTCTCAAGCTCCATGCCAGAATCAGCATGTTAAGGAGATTTTCAGGTGGACCAATAGATGAAGCAAATCAAACTTTTGTCAGCTCACATCTGTGTTGAGGACCTGCCATTCTCTGGCCTAATTTGTCTCCCATAAATCCATGAAACTTGAGACTTTTTCCAGATGCTGCTTCTCTAAAGGGTCCATTTGGTAAAAAAAAAAAAAAAAAACAAGAACACAAATCCTTACAAAAGCATCCTTCCTTTGAAAGAAGACTAGTCTTCATGGGTTCCCTTTAATAACTGGTTCCTCTAAGGTATTTAAATTATGATCAGTGCATATAATAAATTGATATCCATTTAAGTTTTATGCAGTGCATATGCATATATGAGTACATACGTATTTTACTGAATTTACGGACCCTGAGACCCAAATTCCAAAATTATGAAAGGAAGCTTAGCCACTGTAGTAAACTCTCACCGTTGACTCACGTCCTACGGACAATTAAGATGTGAGCAGCCGTTGTCCAAGACTGTGCAGACCGTACTACAGTCCAGGAGGTGGTCTGATCATTATCTAGACCAACTCCCTTGTTTAGAGACAGGAAACACCATAGCCAAAGACTAAATGGAGTTACCCGAGGCCACACAGCACCTGAGGCAGAGCTACACTCAGAATTCAAGCCCTGACTCCTAGTCCTACACTACCTACATAGCCTCTGCCACACATACTCCTCCTTCCCTGACACACAGTCTTGAAGTTTCATTCTCAGACTCTGCTGACCTGCCGTGGCACTCGAGTGTCACTTTGCATCTCCCAAGTACTGCTATGCCCAGCTCCCAAGGCTGTTTTTCACACTAGGCTACAGGAGAAGTTATATCACAGCTCAGTCAAAATATCCATTTATCAATCCATATTTCCAAATCTATTTGTACTGGATTCTGAAAAAGCTCAATAACAACTGTGCAATGCTTATGGACCATTACTATTAGCCAGCACCACGAGTGCGGCGAGGGAAGGGTCTTTCCTTAGGTGGCTAAAGATTAAAACTAAGGGTAAGCACGAACTCAGTAGTACAAAGTTGGGAGGAACCTGCAGCAGGAAGGCAAAAACTGGAGCACAGTGGGGGAAGCAGCACCTTTCAAAAACATACACAGTGTGACTATAAAATTGCAAGTCTTGTCTTTCAACAAAATAAGAAACAAGCATGATAGAATGTAGAACTCTAAACGAACATTTCTCTCTCAAAGTAATCACATCCTTAGTTCCAACAAAGCTACCACTGTTGGAGACATTATCTGGAACTCTTCTTTCAGGAAAGGGGGACAAAAGGCAGCCTGTGAGCCACATTAGAAAATAACGTTCCATATGTCGGGCTGTTTAAAAACAGAAAATCCACACTCAGAAGATGACACAGAAAAACTGAAAAGTGTGCTGTAGCTCTTGTGGAGGTTCCCGAAAGATCTGTAGCAAACCCTGAGCAACAGCATCACCACTGGAGAAACGTGTATCCTCCCAAGACAGCCGCTTTCAATGGGAGGGCATTCATTTGGATAGCAAAGGTCTGCTGTTTAATTTAAAAAAAAAAAGACCCACAAAACCCAGCCACACTCCCTTTATAGTCACACTTGCATTTGATTAAAAAATACAACAACAACACTCACACATGGTTCTTGTATGAATTCTAATTAAGAGACATTACATTCAGAATGATAGCACTCAAAGTGATAATTTTCAGAAAACTCTAACAGCTTCTTTGCCACTGCAGGGGTACATAGGTGCAGCTGTTTACCTGAATGTATTCTTAAGTGACTAATACCACTCTAATTTTCCTAGTTCGTAGCTCTGTTACAGGTTACTGACCGCAAGTTCGTGTTCCAGACTTTCTTTGCCAACACAGATTAATTACAAGGGGGCCACCCCCACAGTCTTTTAGGGTGAATTGGGAAAGGGCCGGTTAAATGAGGAAACAGGCCACTCCTTGGTAAAAGTTTGCAGTTTTCTTTCCCAATACATCTTCTTTTTATTGAGAACTTCCATTTTTATCCTGTGTTCCTCCTCTGCCATCTCACACTCTCGCTCTATCTGCTGGATTTTGGCCACATGCACCTCATTCATTTGTATCAGCTGCAGTTGTAAGATGGACATTTGTTGATGGTGTTCTTCCTCATGCATCTTTTTTAAAGCACCTTCCTGAGAGGTTTTGCTCCTGTAGTTTTTATTGGCTGTTATTCTGACAGCTGAACACGAGGGTTCAGGTTGAGAGGTCCCCTCACATACTGGAAAATGTATGAACTCTTTCTCATCATCGCACAGTTCTCTATTTGAAACAGCAAATGATTCTGAAAAACAGTAGCAGAAAACATATGTTCAAAGATCTTACAGGCAGAGAGTAAATCAATCCTATTTCAAATGACAGGGTCCCCCATGGCAGGATGACTTGAGACAGCATCTGCTCTGGTCTGCATGGCCACAGGTACCCTGTCACTCCTGACTTTAAAAAAAAAAAAAACATACATCGAAAGCAATTTTCCCTTAAGAAAGTAAAGATAATAGGTTTCATCATGTCATTTCTGACACTGCAAACTATGAGAAAAGTGGTCTGAGACTGTGCTTATCAAGGACTGGAGACCTAGGTATGTGGATGTAAGTTCTAAAATGAAACATGCACAACCCCCAGTGAGCAGAAGACCACAGTAAGAAGCCAAGGGTCGGTTTGCAGATTAAGTTTTCCCTTGGTCTGATCTCCCTCTCCGATTCTCATTCAGCCACGAACACTGAAGGTCAGTCTCCACAAGGGCACCATTGCTGGGGGTCCTGTTCACAGGTCTTACCCCTTACCCTGGAGAGGCATCTCACAAAGGTTCTTCCTAGAAAGATGAGCCTACATCCCTGGCTTAACTTCTTCAGACTTCTCCTCAGTCTCCTTACATTTGGCTGTTCCCTCTAGCGCTGGCATCTGGGGGTCAGTATTCAGATCCTACAGATAATTTCTGACATCCCTCTTATGAAACTTCTCCCTAGCACTTGACGATCCTTCTTGACTTTCTTTTCTCCCTATTAGCTTCTGAACCATTGCTTTCTCCTAAGTTTCCTCTCTGATTGCTCTTTCTTCTCTTTTATGGATCATACTTAAATGTTCCCCTGGGGTTCCTATCTCTGGCTCTGTTTTCAATCCACTCTAAGTAACCCTCATAATCTAATTCCAACCTTCCTTTATTTTCCTTGACTTACTCTTCAAAATCCCAGGTATCCTCCAATTCTGCCACAATCTTTATTTTCTCCCATAATGCTGTCTCACTGCTCCTTCAGCCTACAGTTGGGCTCACTAACTGTCCCCAGCCCCTCACTCAAACACACATTCTTACTCCAGTTTCCCTTCCAACCTCCTCCCTAACCCCTACTTCATTCAGGATCAATGCTACTTGCTCTGTGAAACCTCAGCCCTCTCCCTTTCTCTTGTTATAGAACTTAACACATCCTGGTATTGTTTGAGGACTGTGACTTATTCATTTCTTTTATCCTTGGGTACCAATTATTTTGTTTGGTACCTAGCGATGCCTAGTAAACATTAATGTGCTGAAGCTTTGAATAGAAGGGAACAGAGCTTATGGATACAAAAGGCTGCCACGTCTGGTGGTGCCATGTTTGCCCTAGTATTTTTATAGGGCAATGATATGAGTATCGGTTAGGGAGTTTCTATAAGGAAACCACTAACACATGATTCCATGTGGTAGGACTGGATTCTAGCTTTGACTCCAGTGCTTTCTTGGGGCACCTTATATTTCCAATAATGAGACTCCTCTCCTTGGAGAAAAATAACATCAATTTATTAACAGAGTTGATTACATTAGTACGTCCACCCCATTATTTCAGAAGATGGGATGCCAGGAATGTTAATGGCTACTGGGGGACACCTAACTTGTAACACTCTGTTAATAAAAAGAAAATGGCTACTGTTTAGATGATTTCACTCCAAGGGGTTAGGTAACAACCATAACTAGTCCCTAATTAAGCTTAAAGAAAAGGTAAAAAAAAAAATCTTACTTTTGAAAGGGAAGGTTAAAAGGACTCCTGCGTCATCCAGAGATAATGAAAATGTCTCCCTAGGAGTCTTCCCAACTCCAGCGGCTACAGCCGCAATTAGATGTCCTTCCCTCACGCTCCCCTGCCTTCGGAGCCTACCTCTGGCAGAGCACTTGTTAAAACTGGCGGTTTCACTACCTCCCCTTCAGGTCTCTGAGCACTTTGAAGACAGACACTGCCTCTAATTCATCCTCCTGGAGGACCCAGCTCAGGGCCTGACACACTGCTGGGCTTGTAAGAAACGTGTGCAGGATGAATTGGCTGCAGAAGGTCACACCGCTCTCAACACGGCACAGCTGTGAAGAGAGAAGAGCATCGAGCGGAGAGCCAAGGTGCAGGACAAAGGAGTGGAGGCGGCTGAGCCCCGAGAACGAGGTCCCTCAGATGGGATCAAATGCAAAGAGGATTAGCTCACCCGCTTCCTTTCAAGTCTCAGATCTGAAATTGTCTTCCAAGAAGACTGGACACATTAGACGTTTTTTGGTACCTTTAGCCTCTTCTCTCTTTGATTTCATTCCAGACGACAGTTCTGGATACTCCTCTGAGCTTTTAAAAAGTCCATGCCCTGACAATGCTACTCATCTCTCCCAATTTCTAAATGCTTATTTTTATCTCAATAAGTCTTGGCTTTAGGGGCCTTTTGATGATGACTATGATGATAGCAATACCATTTTCTGAGCAGCTAACCAGGCACTAGGCTAGTGCTTTGCAGCATTATCTCATTCAGTCCTTACAACAACCCTCTGAGAGAGGTGTTTTTATTTTTGTTTCCTTTTTGGTCACACCCCATGACATGTGGGACCTTTGCTTCCCAACCATGGATCGAACCTGTGCCCCTGCACTGGAAGATGGAGTCTTAATCACTGGACCACCAGGGAAGTCCCTGAGGGAGGTACTATTATAAAAAACCAAACACAATAAGCTAAAGTCACTTGGCTAGTTGAAAGAACCAGTACTCCAATCCAAGGTCTGCCTGACTCAAGCTCAACTATTACAACACCCAGCCTCTCATTATATCACCTGCTCAGCTGATTACTTACATATCTTGAAATGCAGTCTTCAGGTTGTATCCACTACAAAACCACTGATTATTAAGACTATGGCTGTATATTTCAAATTTTGACCTCCAAATTTCTCTCTAGACTTATGAACATGAACACAGTATGTTTATGTCTGGGAACAGATAAATGACTCTACTCTAAAATTAACTTTTTGTTGTTGTTGTTTAAAAGTGTACACATTTTAAATTTAAAAAGCCAGATCTCTCAAGACTCTGCTTAGAAGCTGGAGCTTAAAACTAGAGAAGCCCGATGGAGTAGTTAATTAACTTTCACACAAATATTAGCTCCAATGATTGGAAGCTAGTGTTCAGATAGGGAGAGTCTCCTCTTAATTGGAAAAAGACTCTCCCGGGAATGGCAACCTGCTGCAAACACACACCACGTAATCACTCTCCCAGGTAAAACAAAGCCACCTGAAGTAGCAAACAACGATTGTGTGCAAAATGGGTAAGAAGGCCTAAAGTGTTTCCTGGGAGAAGAGAACACAGTCAAGGGGTGTTCTTCCACTAGGGCAATTTGAGTAAGTTTAATTTCATCAGGAAAACCAATGAAGGCAGTCAAAGGATGGAAAGGAAACCATGTTCAGGCTAAAACTCAGCCCTTCTCAGCAGAAAAAAATGGAACCAGGACTGACAGGGAATATGGATAAATACAGAATATTATACATCAACTAAAGGAAACAAGTTAGATTTACTCACTGTGTTGGGGTTAGATCTTTAAAACATTCTAAGAAAAGAGGTAAGATAAAAAGGAATGGCATCTATAGCATGATTTTTAATCTATGTAAATTTTTAATACTTGCAAAAAATAAACACACAACACCAATGCATGCTTTCAAAAACGTGAGAGAATATACAACACATTAGAATGATTAGGGTTCAGGAGAAAAGAGTGAAAGTGGTGAATGGGGATTTTTTTAAAAAGGAAAAAATAATGCTGATTTTTGTACAAGTAATACATACACAAAAAGGACTTTTCCAGCCCTTTATATATCTAGTGCGTCATGACTAGAAATAAAAATCAGTCCCCTGTACTGGAGTTCCTACCCCAAAAGAATAGGATTAAACTAAAAAGACTAATAATGGAACTGATTAAGAAATGTTTGCTAGGTTGGCTTGCCTATGTCTGCATTACTGGAGTATAGCTGTATAGCAGAGAACTAACAGCATATGAATTAAATGTAAGTGCTCTCAAGACAGTTGAGTCCTACCTGAAAGCTTAGTTTTCCCTACGTATATCTGACATTTGGCCATTCTACCCTCCTGATCACTCCCAGCAAATTTTGTCGACTCCCTTAGTTTGTTCTGCAAACCTGTTCCCCAAAGATTATGGAAGATAAGTATTGAAGCCAAATTATCACATATCATAAATCTACAGGGTATAAATTCCATTAATATATTTAAGGGGAAAATACCCGTTTTTTACAAATTGTTCCTAAGTGTTAAGACCAGTGCATTCAAATACAGATATACATTTCATGAAAGTTACTGACAAAGCTAAGAACATGCAAGGGATGGTGATCAAGATGACACAGTTGAAGACATCTCATATGAGAAACAGTTGGAGGGAGGCCTCTAGGGGAATGTGTTAGGCTCCTCTGTTTAACCTCCAACAAATCTTTGAGCACCTAATTCTGTCACAGCTACTGTGTTAAGGTGTTAGGACAGTGCTGTCCGACAGAAATATGAGTTACATATGCATTAAAATTTCTTCTCATTACCACATTAAAGAAGTAAAAAGAGGTGAAATTAATTTTAGTAACATATTTTTAATCCAATAGATCTAAAGTATTATCATTTCAACATTCAATCAATATAAATGATATGAGTAAGACTTTACATTCTGTTTTTTTGGTACTAAATCTCTGAGATATAGTGCATACATTTATAGCACCTCTCAATTCAGTCTCTCTACATTTCAAGTGCTTACCAGCCTCACGTGGCTTGTGGCTGCTATACTGGACAGCACAGTAGAGAGAGAGAGACAGTAGAGACAAAGTTAGCAGAGATACTAACACACACACACACACACACACACACACACACACACACACACACACACACGTCCATGAGCCAAAAGATACACAATAGTATGAGAGCCATAACTCTACAGCAGGTTCTCAACCTTTTCCCCAGCAAGACCCGGAAATAGTGATTAACAATTCCAGCTTTCTTTTCTTTCTTAAAAGTAAGTTGAAATGCAAAATGGATGAGATAACCTTAAAGCTGTTTTAATGTATGGAAAGAGTTCCAGTACCTTCACTACTAGAGAGCACAAACTATTTTGGACCCAGTTCCCAACTGACAAAGCAACACACTTGTCCACCACCCTCCAGATCTGACCTGGAAACAGGAACCAGACAGCATATGGCTGTACCTTAAGAACCATCAGCAAAAAGTCTCATGTGCCATATATGTACACACAGCCAATTTAAAGTAAATCTCTTTACAAGTGAATCTCTAGCAAACGTCACTACAGGAAGGACACTGAGAATCCACATTTATTCCCTTCTGGTTGAAAATTTAGAAATTGTGTTTATGAGTAAATAAGTTATATCCTTTCCTCTAAAAAGCAAGAAGAAAAATATCTGTAAGAACAGACTTTCTAGCTCCTACTCAAGAATTTGAAAATGGGGAAATAAGACTGTCCCCTTAGAATAAGCTGATGAAATCAATACACAACCATCCAGACTGCAGATCTGCCAAGTGAACTGCATGCAGTCCACACCAGCATCTTCCTCAGCAACATCTCTCAGGGAATATAAGCAACTTGAAAAGCAGCCCTGCTGATTCACCCCCAGCACCATTCCTTTCACTGCCTCACAGACACAGAATCACCCAAGGCCAGCATAATGGAGAGGAACTGGCTGAAGCTGTAAGCATCTCCAAGGCAAGGACACTCTCAATTAGCAGCCGACCCCACTTTAGCACAGAAGCAGCAATGAGGATGGAGGAGAGAGAGCTGGCAGTGTCCATATTAACACTGGAAGCTTCCCCAGCTGGGGAACTCAAGAATCAACTTAAACACAGAGATGCTACCCTGAGAAACAACACATGAGTTGCCTGACATTCAACTGGCTTCCTAGATTTAACCTTGGCCAAATGATCAGAAAACAAACATTTGATCATAATTAAGCTTCCCAGGATGATCTGCAGACGTGAAAAAAAAAGCGCTAATCTGAAATATGTTATTATCTTTTCCACTCTACATGAATTAACATTCTTGGTTTTAAACAGTTTCTTGTGACTTTTAATTAACCAGTCCCTCAGAGCTTCAATTTACTCTCGGGACACTAATAAGTGAATTTCTCATCCTGCAAGCCAAGAGTTGGATTTTTTCCAGGCAAATCCTTGTTGTCTGGGTCCCTGGAGGGACTCCTGAGCAGACTTCTGGCCTTCCGGCCTTCCCAGAAATCTTCCTCTGCATCAAGGTATATTTTCTGCAAACTGCCATGAATCTTTACATAAACTGATCTTTCCTATCTTAAAAGAGGCAGAAATTACTGATACTTTGTCCATATGCATTCTCACCCTCCCTTGCTTGGAGACATTTCAATAGCCCCTTAATTCCAACTTTTTAAAGCCATGACCCGCTACTGTTACAGTCTTAATTATATGACTTTCTTTTACTTCCTAAGAATTATGTATGACATATTTTTCTCTTTTCAAAAAGTATATTAAAACTAAAATGAATTTTTTCCAGAATTTCTCATGTTTCCTGGAGTACACAAACCAAAACTATAGATCACAATATTATAATAGGTAGAAATGCTAGTTTTTAACTTGGGTGACTGCTAAATGGGTGTTTAGTATATTAGCCTCTGTACTTTTGGTAACTTTGAAATCGTTCACTTTCTTAATGTAGCCTTTTGAGGAACTTAATGTGGTGCTCTGCACACAACAGTCCTCAAAAACTACTTTTGAAAGATAAAAACTATGATTGACTGAAATGAGTATAAATCCTCAAAGTCTCTTTAATATGTAAGATAGATTGAGATAAGCAACTAAGGTACTTCATTCGTAACTATATTGATGCAGCCCCTTATTTTTCACTGAGACCTCTCACAAGGAGAGAAGAGCTTCTGTTTTTATGGACAACATGACCTGAATGTCCTATCTAATCCAGAAATTCTGAATTAAGAAAGTCAAGTCTGATAGGAAAGTTATTTTTTTTTTCCTAAGCTCCGTGGAAATGAAGGACGTGAACACTGCAATGTCAAACGGCTACCCGAGGGGAAGGTGCAGGCGGGCGGCGCGCGATACCTTGGGCGGCGGGCTCAGCGTGGAGCTCGGGCTCCTCCTCGGGAGGGCCCTGCAGGAAATACAGCTGCTCCGGCAGCATGCTGGCGATCTTCTCCTTGCCCAGGACGTGGGTGCTCAGAAGCGGGCTGACGCTGCGCTTCACTTTCTCTCTCCTCTCGTGGGCCATGATCTTTTGGTCCGAGCCTTGATGTTCTCCCCAGCACTTCTTCAGCTGCTTGAAATCCCGCAGCGACACGCTGGGCTGGGAGTTGTACTCGTGGGCAAGCGCCTGCCAGGTGCGCTGCTTGAGGGCAATAGTTCGCGCATCGCTTTTCTTACATTCCAGCACATACTTGTACTTTTCTACTAGCGCCAGCAGGATGCTCTTTTCCAGCTCTGAGAAGTATTTGGCAGGTTTTATGATTTCGTTGTTTTGCATTTTCCACTGTGTTTCTCCTGGCTGTCAGCTATCCTGGAACAGGAAGTTTGAAACAATCATTATCAGCTCCAGCTATAAAGGCATCAGCTAATCACCCAAGCTCCATTCCTGACTTGAGTCCCTTGTCTGAAATACGGCACTTTCCCCTCCTCTTGAATAGTGAGTTGTGATATTCTCAAGAAAACATTCAGAAGTTTACCAGGAATGGGGTTTTTACTTAAGAATAGATTTTCAAGTGGGGGTTCCCTGGTGCCTCAGATGGTAAAGAATCTGTCTGCAATGCAGGAGAAGCGGGTCAAGCCCTAGGTGGGGGAATCCCCTGGAGAAGGGACCGGCTACCCAACCAGCAGAACCTCTGCTGTACCTCTTGGCTATTTTGTGGTTAGCTGGTTATTGTGTTTAGTCCTGTCTGACTCTTTTCCATCCCATGGACTGTAGCCCACCAGGCTCCTCTGTCCTTGGGATTCTCCAGGTGAGAATACTAGAGTAGACTGCCATTTCCTATCCAGGAGATTTTCCCTGCCCAGGGTCGAACCCACATCTTCCGCTAGGCAGGCAGGTTCTTAACCTCTGAGCCACCTGTGAAGCCTGATTATGTGGTGCACGCATGTGTGTTCAGTCGCTCAGTCTTGCCCGACTCTTTCCCGACCCCATGGGCATTAGCCCACCAGGCTCCTCTGTCCATGGGATTCTTCAGACAAGAATACTGGAGTGGGTTGACATGCCCTCCTCCGGGGATCTTCCCAACCCAGAGATCGAACCTGCATCTCCTGTGTCTCCTGCATTGCAGTTGGATTTTTTTTTTTTTTTTTACCATTGAGCCACTGAGGAAGCCCCTATGTGGTACAGAAGAATCAAAAAAAAAGAAAAGCTGAACATCTATGTGGAACTCTATTGTGTTAATCTGTTTCTCTCACTCACCTAGAGCCAGACATCCTGGAATGTGAAATCAAGTGGGCCTTAGAAAGCATCACTACGAACAAAGCTAGTGGAGGTGATGGAATTCCAGTTGAGCTGTTTCAAATCCGGAAAGATGATGCTTTGAAAGTGCTGCACTCAATATGCCAGCAAATTTGGAAAACTCAGCAGTGGCCACAGGACTGGAAAAGGTCAGTTTTCATTCCAATTCCAAAGAAAGGCAATGCCAAAGAATGTTCAACTACTGCACAGTTGCACTCATCTCACCTGCTAGTAAAGTAACGCTCAAAATTCTCCAAGCCAGGCTTCAGCAATACATGAACCGTGAACTTCTAGATATTCAAGCTGGTTTTAGAAAAGGCAGAGGAACCAGAGATCAAATTGCCAACATCCTCTGGGTCATCAAAAAAGCAAGAGAGTTTTAGAAAACATCTATTTCTGCTTTATTGACTATGCCAAAGCCTTTGACTGTGTGGATCACAATAAACTGTGGAAAATTAAAGAGATGGGAATATCAGGCTACCTGATCTGCCTCTTGAGAAACCTATATGCAGGCCAGAAAGCAACAGTTAGAACTGGACATGGAACAACAGACTGGTCCCAAATAGGAAAAGGAGTACGTCAAGGCTGTATATTGTCACCCTGCTTACTTAACTTCTATGCAGAGTACATCATGAGAAACGCTGGGCTGGAAGAAGCACAAGCTGGAATCAAGATTGCCAGGAGAAGTATCCATAACCTCATATATGCAGATGACACCACCCTTACAGCAGAAAGTAAAGAGGACCTAAAAAGCCTCTTGATGAAAGTGAAAAGGAGAGTGAAAAAGTTGGCTTAAAGCTCAACATTCAGAAAACTATCATGGCATCGGGTCCCATCACTTAATGGCAAATAGATGGAGAAACAGTGGAAACAGTGTCAGACTTTATTTTGGGGGCTCCAAAATCACTGCAGATGGTGACCAAAGCCATGAAATTAAAAGATGCTTACTCTTTGGAAGGAAAGTTATGACCAACTAGATAGCATATTCGAGGAAGGCGATGGCACCCCACTCCAGTACTCTTGCCTGGAAAACCCCATGGGCGGAGGAGCCTGGTGGGCTGTAGTCCATGGGGTCGTGAAGAGTTGGACATGACTGAGCAACTTTACTTTCATTTTCACTTTCACGCATTGGAGAAGGGGAAATGGTAACCCACTCCAGTGTTCTTGCCTGGAGAATCCCAGGGACGAGGGAGCCTGGTGGGCTGGCGTCTATGGGGTCACACAGAGTCGGACACAACTGAAGCGACTTAGCAGCAGCAGCAGAAAGCATATTAAAAAGCAGAGACATTACCTTGCCAACAAAGGTCCATCTACTCAAGGCTATGGTTTTTCCAGTGGTCATGTATGGATGTGAAAGTTGGACTATGAAGAAAGCTGAGTGCCGAAGAATTGATGCTTTTGAACTGTGGTATTGGAGAAGACTCTTGAGAGTCCCTTGGACTGCAAGGAGATCCAACCAATCCATTCTAAAGGAGATCAGTCCTCGGTGTTCATTGGAAGGACTGATGCTGAAGCTGAAACTCCAATACTTTGGCCACCTCATGCGAAGAGGTGACTCACTGGATAAGACCCTGATGCTGGGAGGGATTGGGGACGACAGAGGATGAGATGGCCTGATGGCATCACCGACTTGATGGACGTGAGTCTGAGTGAACTCCGGGAGTTGGTGATGGACAGGGAGGCCTGGCGTGCTGCAGTTCATTGGGTTGCAGAGTCGGACACGACTGAGCGACTAACTTAACTGAACTGAAACATTAAGGAACTAATAATTCCTCAAATTCATGTTAGGCACCTTTTGAACTACACAGGTCTCTCAAAGTTTTGTTACAGCTAAGGTAAGAGAAGGCACTGAGTGGCATAATATAACAGATAATATAAACACTACCAAGATTTTAGAATCATCCAAAATCACCCTAGAAGACCTGACATTTCCATCACTATGTTTGTGGCTGCAGATAGGTCCATGGTCTTAGAGGAACCTCAGTTTCTTTATCTTTAAAATGAGGACTTGGAGTCAGTGATCCTTAAGCTATAAGGGCCACTTTTAAAAGTGTACAGTTCCATGTAAATAATTAATATAATTTCAGAGGTGTAAGGGCCTGAACACTTTAAAGATTGATTCCAATGCCCCTCTTTTTTTTCCTGGACATTTCATACAAATGGAATAATCTGTGACTTGCTTCTTTCACCTTGCATAATCTTTTCAAGGTCTGTGTACATTGTGGTGCATATCAATACTTCATTCTTTGTTATTGCCAAAGGACAGTCCATTTTATAGATATAGCACAGTCTATATCCTTTACCATAATGAATTTTTATTTATTTTTGGCCATGCCGCATGACATTGGTGCTAGTGGTAAAGAACCCACCTGCCAATGTAGGAGACGTGAGATTCAAGTTCAATTCCTCGGTCAGGAAGATCCTCTGGAGGAGGGCATGACAACCCACTCCAATAGTCTTGCCTGGGAGAATCCCACAGACAGAGGAGCCTGGCAGGCTATAGTCCATCAAGTCACAAAGAGTCGGACACAACTTAGCACACATACCCTTATCATTATTAGAATCTATATACCATAGATTAGCATATTAAAAAGCAGAGACATTGCCGACAAAGGTCCATCTAGTCAAGGCTATGGTTTTTCCAGTGGTCATGTATGGATGTGAGAGTTGCACTATAAAGAAAGCTGAGCACTGAAGAATTGATGCTTTTGAACTGTGGTGTTAGAGAAAACTCTTGAGAGTCCCTTGGACTGCAAGGAAATCCAACCAGTCCATCCTAAAGAACAGTCCTGAGTGTTCACTGGAAGATCTGATGTTGAAGCTGAAACTCCAATACTTTAGCCACCTGATGCAAATAGCTGACTCATTGGAAAAGACCCTGATGCTGGGAGGGACTGGGGACAGGAGGAAAAGGGGGACGACAGAGGATGAGATGGCTGGATGGCATCACCGACTCAATGAACATGTATTTGGGTGGACTCCGGGAATTGGTGGTGGACAGGGAGGCCTGGTGTGCTGCGGTTCCTGGGGTTGCAAAGAGTCGGACACGACTGAGTGACTGAACTGAACCATAGATTTTTATATTTTTAATAAATGTAAAAAATGCTATACCCTTTATATTTTTAAAAATTGTATATATGTGACATACATAGTGAAATGATTACTACAATCAAGCTAAATAACATATCTCCTCACATAGTTACACATGTGTGTGATGAGAGCACCTAAAATCTAGTCTCTCATCATGTTTCCAATATTCAGTACAGCATTATTAACTATAGTCTCATTCCTATACCTTAGATCCCTAGATTGATTCATCCCACATAACTGCACCTTGTACCCCCTTAACCAACATCTCCCCATTTCCCCACTCCCAACTCCAGTCCCTGGTATGTACTGTTCTACTCTCTGCCTCTGTGAGTTCAAATCACCTGGTATTCTTAGTATTATTTCACAATTCTCTCTTACTCAACTATGACTCCCTAGGTCATCTTGCCATCCTCCCCAGTGCTGAGCCAGCATCTTTCACACAACAGACGCTTAATAAATGTCTTATACCACTGAACCTATGTATTTTATGACCACATACTCTCCCACATCTTTTATTCACAGAAAACTTTCTACAAAATTAATTCCTCAGATTCATCATGGCAAGAATGTCACTGAGCACCAGAGAATGCAGCAATAAAGCAAGCGCCGCATTGCCCTCTTTGTGGAAAGGGCTGATACGCCCCGTCCTCTTCATGTTCTTCAAGCCTCTGAGTTTTCAGAATAACAGACAAGTATCAAGATACTGATGATGCAGTCCATTTAAAACTGACCAACCCGCTATGAAAAGAAATAGAAACTAACTTGAAAGGAGCCCCACTGGCCAAAAAATGGGACATCTGAATAGGAGGGATGGGTACACTAAGATTCATCAAATTATTCTCTTGATCTTCATATTTGAAAAGTTCCACAGTTAGGGTGGAGGAGAAAGACTGTGGCTTTTAAGTTTTAAAACACTGACTTAAATTCACACCATTATACAAGTCAGCTCTTCACATACTATGCCTGGAGAGGGGTTACTGTAGTTTTTTAATTTTTTAATATTTATTTGGCTGTGTTGGGTCTTAGGTGCGGTTCAGGGAATCCCCACTGCATCACGCAGGATCTTTCGTTGCAGACTCTAGCTGTGGTATGTGGGCTTAGTTGCTCTGAGGCACATGGGATCTTACTTCCCAGACTAGGGATTGAACTCACATTCCCTACACCACAAGACAGATTCTTAACACTGGACCCCCAGGGAAGTCCCAACTGCAGTTGTAAATAACTGAAATCTGTGAGACCTGAGTGTGGAGGGGCCCTGGCCAGATCAGAGAACCTTTAAATAGAAGCCAAGGAAGTGTGGACTTAACATGAGGGCAATAGAACCTGGTCTGGGTCTCCCACCATGTACCACTTCCTCCCAAAAGTTAAGGTCAGTGTGATCAGTGTCTCCAGATACAAGGTGCCTGCCCTCACATTCATTATGAACACATCCACATCAAAAATCTAGAGCTTTAGGCAAGCCAGAGGTGGTTTGGCCCTCAGGTCTTGGGCAAAGAGAAATGTTGTTTAGTTGCTAAGTCGTGTCCGACTCTTTGCAATCCCATGGACTGTAGCTTGCCAGGCTCCTCTGTCCATGGGAGGAGAATTTACCTTTGGAGACAAGTCCTGAAGCCCTAAATTACCAGGCCTATGCCTCAGCCACGTGGCTCTAATATTCCTATGATGATCCATCCAATTCAGACCCCATCTCTCCCAGAGGTCAAAAATTAATTTTCCCCTTCATCAGTACTCTTATTTCCTATAAAACAGCATTCCCAAACTGAAATTTATTAATACACGCTCCTTACAATATATCTTTTCCTATAGTATCTCTATCTACCAAGATGTCTATGTTCACTTTTATGTTCTGTGGTTTATGTTTTATGTTCTATAGTTTTTATTATGAAATCAGTAGGTATACCAAATGTTCTTAACCTACACACTACACTATATGAAGCCCACCCCAAATCTTCTGCTCCCAGATGTCTACCTTCCCCCATGCCCCACTCTTTTTAAGAATCACTGCTATGAGGATTGGGAACCTGATTCCCAAATGAAAAAGGGATTGTTCGCTATTTCGTTCTATTAAAGGTAATAATATCTTATATACAATACACATTTTCTTTCTAAATAAACCTCTTTTTCCTATCCTTGGTTATTTCTTCAAGATAAATTCCCAGGGAAGGAACAGTTGCCAAAACAGATTTAAAAATGCTCAAGACTTGTTCCATTACTATCTGTCCTTCAGAAATGGTGTACCAACTGATATTCCCACTTGACTGACTTCGGCTGTTAACATTTTTAAAAATCTGTGCCAATTGTGGAGGTGAAAAATATGTCCTTTCATTGTTTAGTGATATATGAATTGCAGCTCCCAAGCAAACAGGCCACACTCTTGCCTAACAAAGTCCCTGTGATACTTAGTGGAATTGAAACTACACGGAATCCTCCTCAAAAGGTGTGCAGTACCACTAACTCCCACCAGGTGGTGGTGGGCTGGTGGGGATCTAAACTCATTAAGGATCTTAACCTAATTGCGGCCAGTTGGGTTTCTAGTAAGAGCAGTAATAATAGCAGATAACTGTTACTGAGGCTGTACTGTAGGCATGACACTATACTAACTGCTTAATATGCACTATATCACTTAATCCTCCCCAAAATAGCCCCTGAGAGCATCATTTGTTACACTGCTGAAACAAAAAAACTATGAAACTACCAGAAGAAATTATACAACTCTCTCAAAAGCAAATATTCAGAATTACCAACACCTGGGGATCATTAATAGCCTATTAACTAAACTGTTATTTAATTACTAGCTGAGTAAATCGAAAGTTACCAATTTACTTCGCCTAATTTTGTAGAACAGCAGGCCTCCCTTGGCCATGTGGTTGCATCTTAACAGGCTGTAAAAGGATTCTGGTATGAGACAGCGTACCCCAAAGGTCCCCTATGGATTCCCCAACAGTCTTCTGAAGTGGGCTATACATCTCCACTAACCAATTATTATTCGTGTTTCCCAGATCCGAAAAATGAGGCTCAGTAACTTGCCTGTGGTCACACAAATAGTAAGTAGCAGAACCAGGATTTAAACCCAGGTCTGACTCCATGCCCAGGCTGCTCTCCGCTCTGCTTAGTCCACCTCTTTCAGACCTAGCGACAGTTTCTAGTGCCCCTGCTCAAATTACTTGTCAATCAGCAGTCTAACTGTCAGCAGGGAAAGGTCCTAGGGCAGAGCAGCCTAGGAGCTGTGCCTACTTCTGCCCATCTCCATTTGTTGGCTCCCCCCTCCCCTTTCTTTCAAACCCAGGGTCCCCAGTCCCCCACCCCCACCCAGGTGCCTTGCTCTCACTCTAACCAGGGCACTGAAATAATGTCCACTGTTGATCTGCTAAGAATGTGCGTCTGAAAAGTAACTGTAGCAATACTATGGAGCTTTAAAATGGTCACGCCTCAGGGAGACTGGTCGCTGATGTTGTGCTGGAGCACCTGACTGACAGTCCTAAATAAACAAACACTTCCCGGAGATGTCCAGGCACAGCTTATTAGTAGAAATGCCGAGACTAGAAAGCACCTTCCAGCTTCAAACTGCTCAGGAATGTCCATAACTGGTTATATATGACAACATAACAAGCCTCTGCTGCATCAACTTTTATTAAAAACTGCCCCCAGCTCTACTCAGCATGGCTCATCCTTTCTGTCTGTTGCTCTGCTAGACAGAGTGCAGATGCATGACTGCAGGACAACAAGCAGCCCAGAGACCCTCACATTGTGGGCCCTCGGCAAAATTTAACGAATCGCTGTCTTTTGATATAGACATAAAACTGCCTACCATGCACAGAATGAGTATCATATGTGATAAAATAATCAGTACACCAAAAGCTGCACGAAAGTAAAAATGGTCAAATAAAATAGCAAAATCCAAATACAATGGAAATTCCTCTTGGGCTAAGCAAAGACCCATAGACAGAACTAAATAAAATAGTAGGATTTCAATACTATAAAAGAACAAAGAGGAAATAATCAGCACAATTCCCAAAACAATAACACTGACTAAACCACCAGAAGACTGCAATAAGTACATTTAATATCCACCTTAAAAATCCATCTGTTACAGGACTAAATGTTTGTATTCAACCCATTCCCCTAAAAAAACTTATTTGTTGCAACCCTAATCCTCACAGCAACTGTATTTGGAGATAGGCTTTTAAGGAAGTAATTAAGATTGAATGAGAAACCAGGTCAAGAAGCAACAGTTAGAACTGAGCATGGAACAATGAATGGACTGGTTCAAAACTGGGAAAGGAGTGCATCAAGACTATATATTGTCACCCTGTTTATTTAACTTATATGCAGAGTACATCATGCGAAATGCTGGGCTGAATGAAGAACCACAAGCTGGAATCAACATTGCTGGAGGAAATATCAATAACCTCAGATATGCACATAGTTCCACCTTTATGGCAGAAATCGAAGAGGAACTAGAGAGCCTCTTAACTAAAGTGAAAGAGAAAAGTGAAAAAGCTGACTTAAAACTCAACATTCAAAAAATGAAGATCATGGCATCCAGTCCATCACTTCATGGCATACAGATGGAGAAACAATGGAAACAGTGACATATTTTATTTTGGGGGGCTCCAAAATCACTGTAGATGGTGACTGCAGCCATGAAATTAAAAGATGCTTGTTTCTTGGAAGAAAAGCTATGACAAACCTAAACAGTGTATTAAAAGCAGAGACATTACTTTGCCAACAAAAATCCATCTTGTCAAAGCTATGGTTTTTCCAGTAGTCATGTATGCATGTGAGAGCTGGACCATAAAGAAGGCTGAGCACTGAAGAATTGATGCTTTTGAACCGTGGTGTTGGGGAAGACTCTTGAGAGTCCCTGGGACTGCAAGGAGATCAAGCCACTCAATCCTAAAGAAAATAAGTCCTAAATATTCACTGGAATGACTGATGTTGAAGCTCCAATGTTTTGGCCACCTGATGGGAAGAATAGACTCATTAGAAAAGACCCTGATGATGGGAAAGATAGAAGGCAGGAGGAAAAGCGGAAGACAGAGGATAGGATGACTGGATGGCATCACTGACTCAATGGACATGAGTTTTAGCAAGCTCCAGGAGATGGTAAAGGACAGGGAAGCCTGGCATACTGTAGTCCATGGGGTCGCAAAGAGTTGGACTGAGTGACTGAATAACAACAACAAGATGGAATGAGGTCATAAGGGTGGAGTCCTGGCTCAAGAAGATTAGTGACCTAATAAGAAAAGACAAGAGAGCTCTTGTTCCCTGCCTCCCCAACCACCACCAACCGCTAGGTTACAAAGAGGTCGTGTGAGCACACAGAGATGGCAGCCACCTACAAGCCAAGAGAAGAGGCCTCAGAATGAAACCCACTTTACTGGCACCTTGATCTTGGACTTCCTAAGCTTCCAGAACTGTAAGAAATAAACTTCTGTTGTTTAAGCCTCCCCCCACCCAACCAGTCTGTGGTATTTTATTATGGCAGGCCAAGGTGACTAATACACCATCCAATAATATTCTAAGTCCACTAAGGATGAAACGAAGTCCTAAAATTTGGGCAAAGACTAGAGAAAGTTGGCCAGATTTGATCTCTACTGCCCTTTGTAGGAACCACGACCAAAAATCGTGACACTGGGACTTCAAACAGATGTTAGGTTATGAACTACTGCTCTTAAAGAGAAGTGAAGACACTGGATGCAGAAAACCTGGGTGCAAATCTTAACTTTAGCCCTCACTTAGCGGTGTGACTCTGGGCACGTCAATTAACCTCATGCGTCATCTGTAGTTAAGAGTTAATACCCCCTACTCTGCCTTAGGGCTTCCCTGGTGGCTCAGTGGGTAAAGCGTCTGCCTCCAATGCGGGAGACCTGGGTTCAATCCCTGGGTTGGGAAGATCCCCTGGAGAACCCTCTATATGACTGTCCTGCAATGGGAGTCAAGAAGCACAGACTAGATCTTCAATAAATTTTAGTTCTTTCCACCCCTCTCACCCATACTGAACTGCTTCCAAAACAGTGGTTAAATACAACATACACTCAAATACTTATTGGTTCTTTTATTCCCTGGCCAAAAAAAAAAAAAAGCCATCAACAGATATGTAATGAATTTCTGCCAAAGGCTCAGTACTGTCCTAGAATATGTGGCAGATACAAAGAGTCTGAACCACAGAGCCTGGAAGGAGCACTGGCATGCAGAAACTGACATCCGAAAGGACAGGCACACAGAGATCGTAACACAGGACAAAGCACCCTGCGCATTCAGGAGAGGGAAGAGGTTAATTTGCACTCTTCATGAACAAGAGAGGACATCTGAGCTAGATCTTTTAAGAATGTATAGGATATGAACAGAGAGCGTTGAAGGAGATCATGCAGATAAATAATTGATAAGGAAGGGCCTGGATTCTGAGTGGCAGCGAGTTAATGGAGGAGGCACTTCATGCCAGGGGCTGTTTCAATGTGAGAAATGACCAGGATGTGTGTGTGTGTGTACACTATGGTGGGGGATCAAGAGAAAGCAGAGGCAAAGAGAATGCACGAGGATTAAAGAAGCACCTGCGTGTGCAGGCATTGGACGGGGTAGGGGTATGTCTTAAGATTCAGGATAAAACAAAACAAAAAGATTCAAGAGATCATGGTCCAGTAAGACACAACGCAACACAGTGTACTGTGGATGGACTGGTGACAAGATAGTGTGATAAGCAGAGAGAGAAATGTGCCCAGGGCTGTGACTCCAAGACTGGAGAAGACCTAGAATAAGGGCCTTAACTCCCACCAGCATAGGCTGGAATCAGAACTGCCATAGAACAAAGCAGGGTAACTCTGGAGAGAAGGAGAGTATACGGAATTGGCGAGCGATCTGCAGGAAATGTGGCAGCCAGTTCCCCGAAGGGGGTCCTGGCCACAGGTTATGGGTGATCGGTTTGTTCTAAAGCGTAGAAAGGCTATTTCCTATCCTGGTCTACTGACTGTCTCCTCTCTCAGCATCCCCCCAAACCACGTTCTTTAGGGAACCACATCGATCCTAACATGTTAAACTCACAAGGGACTTCAATCCAATCTTCTCACCTTACAGATGAGGAAACTTGAGTCTCAGAGCTAGCTACAGGGGTTCCTAGAGACAGAGGAAGGGCTAAAAGTGAAGCTTCATTATTTGTTTTCAACCCCTCCCGCCCTATCTCTTCTCTGGAACCCTCTCACCACCAAGACGCCCTTTGGCTAGGTACCCTCAAGCCTTCCCCATTACCCCACCTGAAAACTTGAGGCCACTGCCCTCAACTCTGACACTCACCCTGTGCCATTAGGCAAGTCCCCTTTCCTCCTATTGATTCCTCATCTCTAAATTATAAAACGACCATGCATGTTCTCTAAAGCCCCATCCAGTGCTGTAGTCCACACTAACAACGCTGTTACAATGGTTTTTCTGCAATCTAATTTCCACGGTCCTTTGCCAAAGACACATAGATGGCATTTTCTGATTATTTATGAGGCTAGTGGGGCTACTAGCCAAAGAGAGAGAACAATGCAACAGAATAGAGTGAACTCAGCAGTTTAGGGGAGGTTAGCCCAGGTTTAACTCTGTAGGTTATTTCTAAGTGAAACGTCTAAAGCAAGTGATGGACCCCTCCCTCACTACTGTAGCCCAAGCTCCTTGAAGAGCACCTGGAATACAGCAGGGAAATCTATACAGGAGAAATATATGTTGAAACTAACCTGCTCACCATTTGCACTTTCTTTAACTAATTATATCTAGATGTTCCACTATCTTAAATTTCTCCTTTGATCAACGATTTATCCTAACAAAAATCATTTCATGGCTTCATCTTATAAATACTGTTGTACTGGACACCAAATTTTTTAAATGTATGTATTTATTTTTGGTTGCACTGGGTCTTTGTTGCTGTTTTGTGAAGGCTTTCTCTAGCTGGAGTGAGCAGGGCCTACTGTCTACTTGCGGTCCGTTCGCTTCTCATTGCAGTGGCTTCTCTTGTTGCAGAGTATGCGCTCTAGCTCATGGGCTTCGGTAGTTGCAGCACAGGGTCTCATTAGTCGTGGCTCTCAGGCCCTAGAGCACGCTAGGTTCAGTAATTATGGCTCACTAGGCAGCTCTCGGGCTCTAGAGCACAGGCTCAGTAGCTGTGGCACACAGGCTTTAGTTGCCCACAGCATATGGGGTCTTCCTGGACCAGGGATCGAACCTGTGCCCCCTGCGTTGGCAGATGGATTCTTATCCACTGTACCATCAGGGAAGTCCCTGCATGTCAAAGTTTTCAGGGCCTAGCTAGAACTATGATGCCTTCCTGATTTCATCTGACGCAGCACATGCCCACTCAGTCATGTCTGACTCTCTGCGACCCCGTGGACTCCAAACTGCCAGACTCCTCTGCCCATGGGATTTCCTAGTCAAGAACACTGGAGTGGGTTGCCACTTCCTCCTCCATCTGTCTCAGAGGTTAAGAATAATCAGACATTTCTGTTTCTGTGCACACCTTGCCATGTACCTGCTCTCACGTGTTCAGACCTCTCAACTCAGGATGGCCACTCACCTGTGCCCTCTCTGCCTTCTTTCTTTCCTTTAGAAGGTTTTCCAGTCTATACCCAGCACTAAACTTGCTTCCTCTGGTGCTCTCCCTCCTCTTCTCCTTCACCACCCACTCCAGGTGGCCAAGTAACCGGAGAGTGTTTATTTTTACCATCTGTGTCTAAGTGTGACCGTGAGCAGAACCAGCCCTGTGTTTAAGGCAAGGGGCTCCCAGCTCCTGTCCCCCACCCCCCTCACAGTTCCCTCTGCCAACCAGGGGAAGGTTCTTAAAGGTCCTGACCCCTCCTCTCCCCCTCCCCCACAGCTCCAACCCAAACCATCTCCCCCACACTATCCCAGTCTCCCTGAAATTCCCTTGGGATCATTATTCAAGTACCCTCCACAGAAAGTGCTTTTACAAAACGCAAGTCCCCTTACTTAGGTGTTCCCGCTCCAGCCTGCTTCTCATCTGAGGACAATCTCCTCTTCAGGAACACTCACCACTTCAGCAACAACAGCTTTTAAGTTGCAGGGCCCAGAGTCCCACGTATTTACCTTTTCCTTCAGCCTCAGAATTACTCTGTACTAGTCTATCCATAGCCTCAGGGGTCCCCTATCCAAGTATGAGCTCCTGTGGCTTGCAACTATATTTTATTTGTATCTTGAGCATATAGCTGATTCTTGGCATTTGATCGCAAGAAAGTAGGGATGTTAGGAAGAACCTCTCTCCAGCCCCATCCTCTCCCCTCAACACCACATACATTTCCAGTTGTTTCCTGGCCACCTCCATCTAGCTGTCTATTATGGGTACCTCAGCAATCTCCCAAAGCACATGAATTATTCATTCCCAAACCTCCGATTTCTGATGATTTCAGCCACATTAACTCGGCTGAAAGCAGAAACCTCAGGGTGCTCTTCAATGCCATGGAACCAATCATCAAGACCTACTTCACATTTTACCCCTGTATCTCTTCTCTCTGCTCCCATCCTCACTGCCTGTGTCCACGGTGAGCTCTAGTCTCCCAAAATGACCTCCCAAACTTCTGGACCCTCAAGGAATCTTCCTAAAACACAGTGATGGTGCCACAGTCCTGCATGTAGACCTCTGGCGATAGAGTCCAAACTGCTCACAAGGCATCCAAGGCTCTTCCAGATCTGGCCTCAATTACAGTGCCCCCCCACCCCCCGCCACCACCACCACCACATCCCACAACATCCTTTCCCTGTATGTTTCAACCCAGCCAGGCCAAACTCACCTTCATGCCTTTGAACTTGTTGTGTTCTTCTCATGCCTCTGGACATGGGGCTTCCTCTGGCTGGAATCCTTTACCCTAAAGTCCACCAAGGGCTTATCTTCATCCCTCAACGTCCAACTCTCATGAAATTTTTGTGAAGGCTTCCTTAACTAACACCCAGGCTATTATGTTGATTTTATTTATAATAGCTTCCTGCTAAAATGAGTTTGAGGCAGCTTAACAACTATGTACACATGGCAACTAGGTTGTATTTTTTTTTTAAGAGAGAAAATATCAGGGCAAAGACAAGACAAAGGTAAAAGAAATTAAGAGTTGGTGTTACATTCAAAACCTCTATGATAACACCTCATCTTGTTAAATCTTGTTAAAGAGGTTCTATCCAGAATGAATGAGTTACTCTCCTATGAGCTCATTGCCAGCTGTAGATAATTGCACTTCCCTTATTTTCTTTAATTTGCTCATTGTGTCCATCTCCTTCACTAGGCTGGGAAATTCCTAAGGGAAATACATAATTTCTGACTCATCTCTGAGTCCCTAGCATGAAGCATATGACTCAGCATAAGACTGGTGCTCCGGAGACAAGAGTTAAACAAATGTCACCGTGGACAGGGAAAAAGGTCCTGGTGCTTGTTGAGCTCCCTATCTGGCACTTGAGAAACCATTATTTAATCCTTGCAAAAAATTACATGGCTGAGAAATGGCAGACCTGGAACTCAAACCTCCCACTATCTGTCTCTCCAAAGCACCTGCTCTTTTTATTAGGCACAGGGCTCCTTCACCATCACTATGCGCCCAAACACCCTGTCCTTCAAGACTGCTTTTCAAACAACCCTTCTCCAAGGAGCTTTTCCTGCTCACTCAGGAGAAAAGTCAGCCTGAGTCGACCTTCCACAACACTCAAGGAAGATGCAGTCACAAGCTGGGAGAAGAGGGGTACGTTGTGGGTACTCAAGCACTAGGGGGCTGGGTGGGTATTCTGCCCATGGTGTTCTGGGGGCCTCAGTGCTCCTTCTAACCTCTGCCCCAGGGTACAGTGCCTGGGCCTTCCTGCCTTTCTCTTTTTTCTTCAGGGTCCAGAATCTTTCCAGTTCTCCTCATTCTAAACTGAACCCCCAAATAATACCCCCAGGCCCACTGCTTATCCAACCAAGGGAGCTGTATTCAAACACACTTCTTCATTACATCAATTAGGTCTTTGTATTTTAAGCATCTTACCAATCTTTAGGGTTGGTGAGCATCCCAATCTCCTCAAACATATTAAAAGAATGTAAAGAATCATGAGAAGGGACCATGGTGCTTTAGGAGGCCCTGTCATCCAGCTCTCAACCCAGCTGAATACTTTTGGGGTGGCCTAGGAGTAAGAAGAGACAATCCATTGATCTTGCCCTCGGATCCTTCCCCCACCTGTCCCCCTTCCCTCCTTCCAGATAGGATGCCTGGTCTCTAAGGGCAGGATGAAATCTTGGTCCAGAAAACTGTTGGGGGTGGTGGTCACTGGTCCCTCTCTCCACCTAGGGCTTCAGAATCCTCCATTTCCTCCTAGTCCACCCCTTGTCTCTCTGGCCCCAAACTTCCGGAGCAGTCCTCAGTCCTAACTCTGGAACTATGTTTTTGAATTAATACTTGACAATTTCCTTGGTAACACAACTGACTTATATGACGCTGAAATGCACACCCCTGGCCCTGATATTATCCTACCTCCCAGTTTTAAATGTGTAATAAATATATCCCACAACTGCTCTCCTGACATTGCAGGGACATCTGTAACCTTAAATGTGACCATGCCTAAGAAACACCCAATTTCCTTAATCAGAATAGGGAGGCTAAATTCTTTTCTATTTCCTACTCCTAAATAAAGATTACTAGTGCAATTTACAGTAGCTACATCACAGCGCCTGCATGATGATTTAATTAGATAACTCATGCCAACTGTTTGGTACCCAGGCCTGGTATGTAGAAAGTGCTCAATATGTATGATCATTTGGTACCTCATCTCTCACAATAGTACCTGCAGGTAGGCATTACACCACGCACTCTCAGCCACCATCCCTCTCCCCCATCCCACCCTCATTTACAGGAGCTGCAGCCAGGGCTCGGAGTAAAGGCGCTTTCCCAAGGTCAGGCGGGCCCGCTGTGATGCTCGGCGCTCGGCCCCAGAATGAGGGACCCTCTCCCCTCACACCTCTGTAAGGGACACAAGGGGTCTTAAAGAAAACAAGTATGCAAAACCGCGAGCACAGTGCCCGGCATACTGTGGGGACACTGAGATGGGGAGACGCCGGCACTGAGGGTCATCAGGTTTCTCCCCCACCTCCGCAAGCCGTCCTCTGCCCTCGGAGTCCAGAGTCCCCAGACCCCGGGAACGTCGCCCAGTCTCCCCGAGGTCCGCGCCCTGGGGCTTTGTACGCCGCAGGCCGGCCCCACTCACCGAGTCCCATCGCAGCGCGCGGAGGTGGCCGTCGGGCCTGCGGGGCAGGGGTCGTGGCGCCTGGGCCGGAAGCGCGCCCTACCGGCCCCGCAGCCCCCGCACGCCTGGCCCGCGCCCCCGCCCCGCTGCGACCCGCCCGCCTGGGGGAGCCTCCTACCTGCAGCGGCGGCGCAGCGGCCGCGGCGATCGGGGGAGGGGCCGGCGAGATGCGAGCGCGGGCGGCCTCGACTCCTCTCGCAGGCTGGGCGGCCGGGAGGGCCGCGGGGCTCCGGAGCGCCGGGCGGCGGCGGCGCGCCCCCGGCCGGCCAGGCCCCGCCGCGCGCGCTGCGGCCACAAAGCCCGGGAGCCGCCGCCCCCTCGCGGGCTGCCCGCCGCCTGCGGGTCCGCAGGCGCCGAGGAGGGCGGGAGCGCGGCCCCGCGCAGTCCCCACCTCCCCAGACGCGGTCGCCGACCTCCCCCGAGGTTTGGGGCGGGGCGCAGGGGGTCTCCCGCCTATCCACCCCTCTCCCTCCTGCCCGACATCCTTGTGCTGGTTTGAGTTCCGTCTTCCCACCTTGGGGGACGAGCTCCTGAAGGGCCTGAAAAACTGTTTCATTTCCATGAACAACAAAAGAATGCATTTGTCGCCAGGGACTTGGCGGCCATGGACAGGAGTCGGCTCAGTCCATGCCCCCTGTCTGACAAAGACCCCCTTTTCTTTCGGAACACCCTGCTACTTAAATAGCCAACCCTCCTTTGCTGGGTTCATCACGGAGTTTTGCTTTATTTTTTAATTTGCGGGAATGTGTCTCCCCTAGGCTGTGCGCTCCCGGGGCAGACACGGTTCCCTCTGCAGCCCAAACCTGGTTCAGACGCTGTGTGCTGAGTAAGTGGGAATTTTGCACGAACGAATGAATGCACAACAAATGCAACCGTAGGATAAGGCACCTTTTATCATGCCCCGCAAGGATTGGGGCTAGCTGTTTCTTTTGCCTTGTATCCGCTGGGAAAATTACAAGCTCAGAAGGGTGGAGAGGATTGAACTTTCTCTTGTTGTTCTTATTAGAGTGAAAAACACAGAAAAATAACTTTAAAGTCAACAATCTGGTGGCATTTATGACAATGCAGTGTAAAGCAACCACACCATCTGTATCTAGTTCTGAAACATTTATCACCCCAAAAGGGAACCCCCTCCCCACACGCTAAGCAGTGACTCCCTATCCCTTGGTCTCCTCAACTCAGAGTAACCACTACTTTATTTTTTCTCTCTGAATTTGGCTATTCTGGACATTCCGTATCAATGGAATCATATAACAGGTAGTCTTTTGTGCCTGGCTTCTTTCACTCAGCATGATGTTTTCAAGATTCACCCTCCTTGTAGCGTGTGACCTACTTCATTTCTTTTTATGGCTAAGTAATATTCCATTGTATATACCACAATGTGTTTATACGTATATCTGTTGAGGGATGTTTGTGTTATTTCCACCCTCTGTGAATACTGCTGCTCTGAATGTGCCTATATAAATGTATTTGTCTATGTTTTCAGTTCTTTGGAGTAGGATTGCTGGGTCATATGGTAATTCTGTTTAACTCTATGAGGAACTGCCAAAAAATTTCCCATAGTGGCTAAATAAATGATTTTACCTTCCCACCAGCAATATATGCAATGTATCAGGGTTCCAAATTTGCCATTACCTCACCAACACTTTTTTTTTTTTTAATTCCTTGGATATATGTGAGGCTATCCCCACTGTCCTAGCTCCCATGACCCACAGAGTCACCTTGCTCAGAAAGTGAGGCTGAGCCAGGTCTTTCGACTGCAAAGAAACACCCAAACACTTCTAGGGGTCAGAAGCACTAATAAAAATGCAGACCCTTTCTATACTGTAGAGGTATACTCTCTGTTCATTATTTTAACAATAATCTGTCAGGTGTCCAAGTAGATCTGAAATTGTCCAGAGAACTTAGAAACTAAGACCACCCCTAGGGAGATGCTATCTGGAAACAAACTGTGACATCTGCCTCACTGGAACTCAAGCCAGTACAGTATAGTTCAGATACTGAAATCTCAGAATTTCTGAAGTATGTTGATAGCTAGTGACAATAATGTACCAAGATTTTTTAAATTGAGACTTCCCTGGAAAGTTTTGTCATTGTTGAGTCACTAAGTCGTGTCCGATTCTTTCAGACCCTATGGGTTGCAGCACCCATGGCTAGGCTTCCCCTGTCCCTCACTATCTCCCACAGTTTGCTCAGACTCATGTCTATCCAATCAGCGATGCCATCCAACCATCTCATCCTCTTTGCCTCTTCTCTTCATACCCTCAATCTTTCCCAGCATCAGGGTCTTTTCCAGTGAATTGGCTCTTTGCATCAGGTGGCCAAAGTGGGGGAGCTTCAGCTTCAGCATCAGTCCTTCCAATGAATATTCTGGGTTGATTTCCTTTAGGATTGACTGTTTCGATCTCCTTGTTGTCCAAAGGACTCTCAAGAGTCTTCTCCAGTACCACAATTCGAAAGCATTAATTCTTCAGTGCTTAGCCTTCTTTATGGTCCAGTTCTCACCTCTGTACATGACTCCAGGAAAAACCATAGCTTTGACTAAATGGACCTTTGTCAGTCAAGTGATGTCTCTGGTTTCTAATAGGTTGTCTAGGTTTGTCATAGCTTTTCTTCCAAGCAGCAAGCATCTTGGAGAAGGCAACGGCAACCCACTCCAGTACTCTTGCCTGGAAAATCTCATGGGCGGAGGAGCCTGGTAGGCTGCAGTCCATGGGGTTGCTAAGAGTCGGACATGACTGAGCGACTTCACTTTCACTTTTCACTGTCATGCATTGGAGAAGGAAATGGCAACCCACCCCAGTGTTTTTGCCTGGAGAATCCCAGGGATGGCGGAGCCTGGTGGGCTGCCGTCTATGGGGTCACACAGAGTCAGACACGACTGAAGTGACTTAGTAGTAGTAGCAGCAGCAAGCATCTTTTAATTTCATGGCTGCAGTCATCATCTGCAGTGATTTTGGAGCCCAAGAAAATAAAGTCTGCCACTGTTTCCACTTTTCCCCGTCTATTGGCTATGAAGTGATGGGACTAGATGCCATGATCTTTGTCTTTTTAATGTTGAGTTTTAAGCCACTCTCCTCTTTCACCTTCATCAAGAGGCTCTTAGTTCCTTTTAGCTTTCTGCCATTAAAGTGGTATCATCTGTGTATCTGAGGTTGTTGATATTTCTCCCTGCAGTCTGGATTTCAGCTTGTGATTCATCCAGCCAGGCATTTCACATGACGTACTCTTCAGCAGAATAAATTAAAAAGAGGTGGCAAGGATACACAGAACTAGACCAAAAAGGTCTTAATAGCCTGGATTAACCACGATGGTGTGGTCACTCAAGTAGAGCCAGCCACCCTGGAATGTGAAGTCAAGTGGGCCTTAAGAAGCATTACTACAAACAAAACTAGTGCAAGTGATCGAATTCCAGCTGAACTATCTCAAATCCTAAAAGATCATGCTATTAAAGTGTTCCACTCAATATGCCAACAAATTTGGAAAACTCAGCAGTGGCCACAGGACTGGGAAAGGTCAGTTTTCATTCAAATCCCAAAGAAAGACAAGGCTAAAGAATGTTCAGACCAAGAACTTCCAGATGTACAAGCTGGATTTAGAAAAGGCAGAGGAACTAGGGATCCAACATCAGTTGGATCATAGAAAAAAGGTAGAGAATTCCAGAAAAAAATCTACTTCAGCTTCATCGACTACAGGAAAGCCTTCTACTGTGTGGTTCACAATAAACTGTGGAAAATTCTTCAAGAGATGAGAATATCAGCTCACCTTACCTGTCTGCCTCCTGAGCAATGTGTATACAGGTCAAGAAGCATACAGTTAGAACTGAACATGAATTGAGCAAGGAGTACGTCAAGTCTGTATATTGTCATCCTGCTTATTTAACTTATATGCAGAGTACATCACGTGACATGCCTGGTTGGATGAATCACAAGCTGATATCCAGACTGCAGGGAGAAATATCAACAACCTCAGATATGCAGATGACACCAACCTAATGGCAGAAAGCGAAGAGGAACTAAAGAGCCTCTTAATGAAGGTGAAAGAGGAGAGTGGCTTAAAACTCAACATTAAAAAAACAAAGATCATGGCATCTAGTCCCATCACTTCATAGCCAATAGATGGAGAAAAAGTGGAAACAGTGGCAGACTTTATTTTCTTGGGCTCCAAAATCACTGCAGATGATGACTGCAGCCATGAAATTAAAAGATGCTTGCTGCTTGGAAGAAAAGCTATGACAAACCTAGACAACCTATTAGAAACCAGAGACATCACTTGACTGACAAAGGTCCATTTAGTCAAAGCTATGGTTTTTCCTGGAGTCATGTACAGAGGTGAGAATTGGACCATAAAGTAGGCTAAGCACTGAAGAATTAATGCTTTAGAATTGTGGTACTGGAGAAGACTCTTGAGAGTCTCTCTTGGACAACAAGGAGATCGAAACAGTCAATCCTAAAGGAAATCAACCCAGAATATTCATTGGAAGGACTGATGCTGAAGCTGAAGCTCCCATACTTTGGCCACCTGATGCAAAGAGCCAATTCACTGGAAAAGACCCTGATGCTGGGAAAGATTGAGGGTATGAAGAGAGGGGGCAACAGAGGATGGGAGGGCATTGCTGACTCAATGGACATGAGTCTGAGCAAACTGTGGGGAGATAGTGAAGGACAGGAAAGCCTGGTGTGCTGCAGTCTATGGGGTCATGAATAATTGGACATGAGCACCTGAACAACAACGATAGATTGGAGGGGCCAGCAGCTTTAGAATTTTTAGAAATGTGGCTCTAGGAATCAAGAGAAATACTATTTGCACATATGGAAAAGGAGGAATGAAAAAGTTTACTGAAGCACTACTGTAAAAAAGTGAAAACTTAACATCTATTGATACAAAAATGATTAAACTATGGAATAGCCACAGTGTAGAAAATCATATTTCACTGACTTCAGGACATCAGGAATGATAACCACTATTATTTTATGTATCACTAAAAAGAAAAAAAAGTGCTCCCTAATTAAACCATGACAAAAAAGTTTTCTTAACACTTGTAATTTTTAGTTTATATTTATTCAAAAAGCCACATGAAACTTAAGACATGAATTTTTAATTCCATGTCATCCTCATGCATACATTACAATAAAAGTATCAAATAAATTAAAACATATATAAATCTTCTTCTTGGAGTTGGAACCTTCTGAGTCATATGCAGACTCAGAATCATTAATATTCCAGGCTGCTAACATCCATTCTGCAAGTTTTGAAGCATATCCAGCAGGCAATGACAATTACATCACTACTACTGCCTAGATGATGGCAAGTGTAAGATGCATACCAATTTGAGAGATAATAACATATGAATGAAAGAGTATGCCTTAGAATAATGAAAAAAGGGCATTATGCAGCAGCTAAAGGAGCCAAGGAAATTTCATATAGGCCACCTAGGAAAGTAGTAATTCATTCATACTGCCAAGGAAAATTAGCAAGTTACCAAAAATATATAGTGTGAGTTTATTTTCGGAAAAGCAAAACCAACCTCTATATTTCTGCAGCAGGCACTGAAAACTTGTTTAGCCCAAAGATATTCACTCCTCACTTTTACTATGTCGTTCTATACTTTGTTGTTGTTCAATCACTAAGTCGTGTCCAACTCTTTGCACCCCTTGGACTGTAGCACATCAGGCTTCCCTGTCCTCCACTATCTCCCAGAGTTTGCTCAAACTCAAATCCATTGAGTCGGTGATGCTGTCCAAGCATCTCATCCCCCTGTTGTCCCCTTCTTCTCCTGCCCTCAATCTTTCCCAGCATCAGGGTCTTTTCCAGTGAGTTGGCTCTTTGCATCAGGTGGCCAAAGTATTGGAGCTTCAGCATCAGTCCTTCCAATGAATATTCAGGGTTGATTTCCTTTAGGATTGACTGGTTTGATCTCCTTGCTATCCAAAGGACTCTCAGAAGTCTATATTTTATATGCTTAAAAAGTAAATTATTAATATTTCCCTAGACTCCCTTGTCTTACTTTTTTTTCTTTTTTGGACACTCAGCATTCAGGGATCTTAGTTTCCCCACGAGGGAAAACCAAAGAAAGTTTTTCCACTGAGCTATCAGTTTACTCTTTGTTCAAAAAGTTAATCTGGCTTGATTTATTTGTTCTTAGAGAATGCAGACTGCTTCATAGTGAGTACCAGTTCCTTTTCTAAAGGCTCACAAACTTTTTTTTTTTAGGCAGTACTGCTTGGCTTGTGGGATCTTAGTTCCCCGTAAGGAATCAAACCTACAGCCTCAGCAGTGAAAGCGTGGCGTCCTAACCACTACATAGCCAGGAAATTCTCCTCACTAACTACCTTTGATATGATCCATCCTGGGTTTGTGTTGGTGCTCAGTAAAATTCAAGATTATTAGAGTCCATTTTTCAAGATCTACTTTTTTTTCTCTTCTAAAATCAGAATATTTTCCAATCTCTAATTTCCTGTTACTTCTCAGGTTCTCTGATATTTCCCAAAGATTACCAGCATAACAGCTGCATACAAAAGATTCTGGCACACGAAAAAACACATGATGATGATACTTAATGCCTCTAACATTGATGATAGTAATAGCACTTAGCACTTACTGGGCGTTTCTGACAAACACTGTGCCAAGTACTTTACACGCACTGTCTGATGTCGTTTTCACAAAAGTCTTGTGAAGCCCACAACTCTTACCAGGTCCACTTTACAGAGGCAGACACTGAGGCTCAGGCAGGTACTTACCCAAAGCCACATAGGCACGCGGTGTCAGAACACTGGGACCTCCAAAGCATCAGCTCTTGAACACCAAGCTTAGTTGGAAAAAAAAAAGGCAAAATCAGTAAAAATGTAAACTCACCAACAGATTGTCTTTGTGTACCCTGCAAACACCCACTAACCTGACCCATCTCCTCTCTCCCGACAGAGGCAGAGCGGACCGCCATCCGGATCCTTTCCGCATTTTCCGTATCACCTCAGTCTAAGCTCCTCAGGCTCCGCCCCCTCCCCGGACCGTGGCACCTTCTGCGCAAGCGCACTGTGGCCCGGACCGTGCCCACTGCTCCGCGCGTCCCCGAGAACTGCTCCGCGCGTCCCCGAGAGAAACGGACCCGAGCAGAAGGAGCGCGCCGAGCGGGGCCGCGCCCAGGGGGTGGGCGGGGCCTCCATGTAACTGGCGGAGACACGCGAGCCCAGGACTTGTGGAATGAATGGCGGGGATTATAAGGATTGTACTCTCTCGGGAGTTGCCACAAGAAGTTTCTGTTGCACAAGTATTTCATCCACCCATCTATTTATTCCAGAAATATGTGTTACTGGCTACTGAGTGCCGCTAGATTATCTACTTAGCATGAAGAATGTGCCCACAGGGCTCCCCAGCTTGAATAGATACTTGAGAACCCCAGGAGCGGGGGCTCCTTGAGCCTCACCCCCAACCCCCAACACAGGAGAATTCCTGTATTGCAGGAGGAAAGGGAGGCCCAGGTCAAGGGTTCAGATCTGCACCTACCTGGGAAATAGATCCCGCTTGTCTCCGGGCTTGTCATTCCATGCTCTTCTCTTCTCTCAGTCACTTGTACTTACCCTATCCGCCCTTATGTCAGGGTCCTGTCAATTCCGCTTTCTAGAAGCTTACACTGTAGCGAGGTTAAAACACTGCAGCATGATACAGATGAGAAAATGGGGCACTCAAAAGAGGAGTAAATAGCTAAAGATGGGTCTGTAGAAGGCAGACGATTAATCCTTATGCTGGTTAATCCTCACTGTGGTCCAAAAGAGCTAGATAATGATAGAACCAGTGTTCAAAATACTTGAGAAGTATGGGCCCTTCCTCAGGGAGCTCACGATGTTTCAAGAAAGAAAGAGGGGCAGAGAGTGGAATAAAAGAAATAAGAGGTGGAAACAGGAGGCTGTGCTATTTACTACGAGGAAACGAAATAAATAATGAATATAATTTTGTTTGCTTGCTTATTTGTATTTTTGTGATAACTATTTTATTGCATTCCTATTTTCTCCAAAGTTGAGTCATTTCTTGAATCTGGAACAAACTGTTCTTTTTGCCTAAGTTCTTCTTTCCTCAATATCTGTCTCATGTCATTCCTCTGCCCTCCCTCTCAGGTTTTCCTTTCCCTGCCTTCCACCTTCCTCTAATAATTGTTTAACAAATGCTTAATTTTATAAATGGTTTCTGCTCTCAGTGTTCAGCTTCTAAAGCATCTTCTTTTATTTCTGGAGTCTACAGTCTTTAATTCACTAAAAAACAGTCGGCCCTTCTCTTTTTTCACTTTTTGGTTAATTTTTATTAATTATTTTGTAACTTACCAGTTCCAGAAAACTTTTCTCCTAATTCCATCTTACAAGCAAGTGATCTAGTACACTCCCTTGACACTGCCATCACCTCCAAACTGCTATATCCCATATATATATATATATATATATATATGTATGTATGTATATCAATAAGTCTTGTCAGTTTCACGTCTCTAAAATTTCTCAAACTTTTCTTCGTCTCACCATGTCTGTCCAATACCTTAGTTTAAGCATTCATCTGAATCTCTGGTATAACCACATCCATTTCATTTTTCTCTTCCTGTTTATCCATTCTCCCCAGAGTAATTTTCTTGAGAAACAAAATCTAATCTGTCATTGGATGCCTAATACCTATCAATGGCTTACCTTTGCTTTAAGGATAAAAACCAAAATCCTTAGCGAGACTTACAATGCCCTGCCAAAATCTGTACTCCCTTTGATTCTATTCTCTCCTTTGTCTCTTTTACCCACTGCCTTCTTTCAGTTCTTTGAATGTGCTCTCACCTCAGGGGACTTTGCACATACTATACTCTCTGCTTAGAATGTTCTTTTCCTTACTTGCAACATTACCTATTAATAGCATTTTTCCCAAAATTGACAATATAGTTGTATATACTTAAAGGGTAAAATGAGATTTGATCTATTTATCAAATGATTAGAATAATTCCAAGGTGAAGATAATTAATACATTCATCACCTCACACAACTCTTTTTTCAGGTAAGAATGCTTGTGATATACTGACTCAGTAATTTTCAACTATATTATACCATATTTTTAACTATAGTCAACATGCTTCCACATTCACACCAACGGTTGTTATCTCTTGTCTTTTTTATTATAGCCATTTAAGGAAAGATATAAGCATCTGAAAGCAGAGTTCCAAAGAATACCAAGGAAAGATAAGAAAGACTTCTTCAGCAATCAATGCAAAGAAATAGAGGAAAACAACAGAAGGGGAAGACTAGAGATCTCTTCAAGAAAATTAGAGATACCAGGGAACATTTCATCCACAGATGGGCTCGATAAAGGACAGAAATGGTATAGACCCAACAGAAGCAGAAGATATTAGAAGACATGATAAGAATACACAGAACTGTACAAAAAGATCTTCACGACCAAGATAATCATGATGGTATGACCACTCACCTAAAGCCAAACATCCTGGAATGTGAAGTCAAGTGGGCTTTAGAAAGCATAACTACGAACAAAGCTAGTGGAGGTGATGGAATTCCAGTTGAGCTATTTCAAATCCTGAAAGATGATACTATGAAAGTGCTGCACTCAATATGTCAGCAAATTTGGAAAACTCAGCAGTGGCCACAGGACTGGAAAAGGTCAGTGTTCATTCCAATCCCAAAGAAAGGCAATGCCAAAGAAGGCTCAAACTACCTCACAGTTGCACTCATCTCACACGCTAGTAGAGTAATGCTGAGGGATGGTATGGGGAGGGAGGAGGGAGGGGGGTTCAGAATGGGAAACATGTGCATACGTGTGGTGGATTCATGATGATGTGGGACAAAACCAATACAATATTGTAAAGTAATTAACCTCCAGTTAAAATAAATTGAAAAATAAAATAAATTTTTAAAATTTGCAATAGAAAAAAAAATTCTCCAAGCCAATCTTCAGCAATACGTGAACCATGAACTTCCAGATGTTCAAGCTGGTTTTAGAAAAGGCAGAGGAACCAGAGATCAAATGGCCAACATCTGCTGGATCATTGAAAAAGCAAGAGGATTCCAGAAAAACATCTATTTCTGCTTTATTGACTATGCCAAAGCCTTTGACTGTGTGGATCACAATAAACTGTGGAAAATTAAAGAGATGGGAATACCAGACCACCTGACCTGCCTCTAGAGAAACCTATATGCAGGTCAGGAAGCAACAGTTAGAACTGGACATGGAACAACAGACTGGTTCCAAATAGGAAAAGGAGTCCGTCAAGGCTGTATATTGTCACCCTGCTTATTTAACTTATATGCGAGTACATCATGAGAAACTCTGGGATGGAAGAAACACAGCTGGAATCAAGATTGCTGGGAGAAATATCAATCACCTCAGATATGCAGATGACACCACCCTTACAGCAGAAAGTGAAGGGGAACTAAAAAGCTTCTTGATGAAAGTGAAAGAGGAGAGTGAAAAAGTTGGCTTAAAGCTCAACATTCAGAAAACGAAGATCATGGCATCTGGTCCCATCACTTCATGGCAAATAGATGGGGAAACAGTGGAAACAGTGTCAAACTTTATTTTGGGGGCTCCAAAATCACTGCAGATGGTGATAGCAGCCATGAAATTAAAAGACGCTTACTCATTGGAAGAAAAGTTATGACCAACCTAGACAGCATATTCAAAAGCAGAGACATTACTTTGCCAACAAAGTTTCGTCTAGTCAAGGCTATTGTTTTCCCAGTGGTCAGGTATGGATGTGAGAGTTGGACTGTGAAGAAAGCTGAGCATTGAAGAATTGATGCTTTTGAACTGTGATGTTGGAGAAGACTCTTGAGAGTCCCTTGGACTGCAAGGAGATCCAACCAGTCCATTCTGAAGGAGATCAGCCCTGGGATTTCTTTGGAAGGAATGATGCTAAAGCTGAAACTCCAGTACTTTGGCCACCTCATGCAAAGAGTTGACTCATTGGAAAAGACTCTGATGCTGAGAGGGATCTGAGGCAGGAAGAAAAAGGGAAAACAGAGGATGCGATGGCTGGATGACATCACTGACTCGATGGATGTGAGTTTGAGTGAACTCTGGGAGTTGGGGATGGACAGGGGAGGCCTGGCGCGCTGCAATTCATGGGGTCGCAAAGAGTCGGACACGACTGAGCAACTGAACTGAACTGAACTGAACCTGTGTGAGGTGATGTCTCACTATGATTTTGATTTTCATTTCCCTGATGCTTGAGCATTTTTTCACTTTAACCATTAGAATGTCTTCTTTGAACTGATCACATTCTAAACAACTGTACATCCTTTAGATTTCAGGTTCAACATCACTTCTCAAGAGAAAATTTCTCAGATTCCCAGCGCAGGTTATCACAGAGGTAAATTCTGGCAAGCAAGCAAGTATATGTGCTTGTAATTCCATTTGCTCTTCTGGATGTACTCTTCGCTTTTCTTTGCTATGCATTATACCCAAGGGAGCCAACCTGTGCAGAACACACCAAAATCTCCTTGGCCCCGTGACTTCTGATTGGGGAGAACAGTCTGAGAGGGGTGCATAGGCAGGAGCTCAGAATCAGGTGGGGTATCGTGGCTTTTATCCCCCCTGCTTCCTCCTTTCAGGTCCCTGAAGACTAGTTGCTCCCTCAACCAAGTACTTACTAAGCTTCCGTCAAGCAGGAGTTTCTGCCAGCTTTCCTGACTTCCAGATTCCCATAGTTGCCCCTCCTTCCTCCTCTCACCACTTCAGGCCCATAGGTACCATCAGCAATGTGGTCACATACTCCATTACTACTTTTGGCTTCTTTAATCTCTGCCCACTCTTTTGTAAACAGATGTTGTGTTCAGTTCAGTTCAGTCACTCAGTCGTGTCCGACTCTTTGTGACCCCATGAATCACAGCACGCCAGGCCTCCCTGTCCATCACCAACTCCCAGAGTTCACTCAGACTCACATCCATTGAGTCAGTGATGCCATTCAGCCATCTCATCCTTGGTCATCCCCTTCTCCTCCTGCCCCCAATCCCTCCCAGCATCAGAGTCTTTTCCAAAGAGTCAACTCTTTGCATGAGGTGGCCAAAGTACTGGAGTTTGAGCTTTAGCATCATTCCTTCCAAAGAAATTCCAGGGCTGATCTCCTTCAGAATGGACTGGTTGGATCTCCTTGCAGTCCAAGGGACTCTCAAGAGTCTTCTCCAACACCACAGTTCAAAAGCATCAATTCTTCAGCACTCAGCTTTCTTCACAGTCCAACTCTCACATCCATACCTAACCACTGGGAAAACAATAGCCTTGACTAGACTGACGTTAGTCGGCAAAGTAATGTCTCTGCTTTTGAATATGCTGTCTAGGTTGGTCATAACTTTTCTTCCAAGGAGTAAGCGTCTTCTAATTTCATGGCTGCTATCACCATCTGCAGTGATTTTGGAGCTCAAAAAAATAAAATCTAACACTGTTTCCACTGTTTCCCCATCTATTTGCCATGAAGTGATGGGACCAGATGCCATGATCTTCGTTTTCTGAATGTTGAGCTTTAAGCCAACTTTTTCACTCTCCTCTTTCACTTTCATCAAGAAGCTTTTTAGTTCCTCTTCACTTTCTGCCATAAGGGTGGTATCATCTGCATATCTGAGGTTATTGATATTTCTTCCGGCAATCTTGATTCTAGCTTGTGTTTCTTCCAGTCCAGCGTTTCTCATGATGGCTTTCCTGGTGGCACAGAGGAAAAAGCATCTGCCTACAAAGCAGGAGACCTGGGTTCGATCCCTGGGTTGGGAAGATACCCCGGAGAAGGAAATGGCAACCCACTCCAGTATTCTTGCCTGGAGAATTCCATGGACAGAGGAGCATTGTGGGCTACAGTCCACAGGGTCGCAAAGAGTCAGACATGACTGAGCAACTTCAAACACACACACACTCTGCATATAAGTTAAATAAGCAAGGTGACAATATACAGCCTTGATGTACTCCTTTTCCTATTTGGAACCAGTCTGTTGTTCCATGTCCAGTTCTAACTGTTGCTTCCTGACCTGCATACAGATTTCTCAAGGGGCAGGTCAGGTGGTCTGGTATTCCCATCTCTCAGAATTTTCCACAGTGTATTGTGATCCACACAGTCAAAGGCTTTGGCATAGTCAATAAAGCAGAAATAGATGTTTTTATGGAACTCTCTTGCTTTTTCAATGATCCAGCGGATGTTGGCAATTTGATCTCTGGTTCCTCTGCCTTTTCTAAAACCAGCTTGAACATCTGGAAGTTCACGATTCATGTATTGCTGAAGCCTGGCTTGGAGAATTTTGAGCATTACTTTACTAGCATGTGAGATGAGTGCAATTCTGCAGTAGTTTAAACATTCTTTGGCATTGCCTTTCTTTGGAATTGGAATGAGAACTGACCTTTTCCAGTCCTGTGGCCACTGCTGAGTTTTCCAAATTTGCTGGCATATTGAGTGCAGCACTTTCACAGTATCATCTTTCAGGATTTGAAATAGCTCCACTGGAATGCCATCACTAGCTTTGTTTGTAGTGATGCTTTCTAAGGCCTACTTGACTTCACATTCCAGGATATCTGGCTCTAGAT
The DNA here is from genome assembly GCA_917880005.1 of Nanger dama. NCBI lineage: Eukaryota > Metazoa > Chordata > Mammalia > Artiodactyla > Bovidae > Nanger > Nanger dama. The sequence goes on along the minus strand of CAKJTW010000025.1, from coordinate 16,540,248 downwards.
AAGTGATCACACCTTCGTGATTATCCTGGTCATGAAGATCTTTTTGTACAGTTCTTCTGTGTATTCTTGCCATCTCTTCTTAATATCTTCTACTTCTGTTAGGTCCGTACCATTTCTGTCCTTTATCGATCCCATCTTTGCATGAAATGTTCTCTTGGTATCTCTAATTTTCTTGAAGATATCTCTAGTCTTTCCCCATTCTGTTCTTTTCCTCTATTTCTTTGCAATGATCGCTGAAGAAGGCTCTCTTATCTCTCCTTGCTATTCTTTGTAACTCTGCATTCAGATGCTTATATCTTTCCTTTTCTGCTTGTCCTTTCGCTTCTCTTCTTTTCCCAGCTATTTGTAAGGCCTCCCCAGGCAGCCTTTTTGTTTTTCTGCTTTCTTTTCCGTGGGGATGGTTTTGATCCCTGTCCTCTGTACAATGTCATGAACCTCATTCCATAGTTCATCAGGCACTCTATCTATCAGATCTAGGCCCTTAAATCTATTTCTCACTTCCACTGTACAACTTAGATAGTATATTCAAAAGCAGAGACATTACTTTCCCTACTAAGGTCCGTCTAATCAAGGCTATGGTTTTTCCTATGGTCATGTATGGATGTGAGAGTTGGACTGTGAAGAAGGCTGAGCGGCGAAGAATTGATGCTTTTGAACTGTGGTGTTGGAGAAGACTCTTGAGAGTCCCTTGGACTGCAAGGAGATCCAACCAGTCCATCCTGAAGGAGATCAACTCTAGGATTTCTTGGGAAGGAATGATGCTAAAGCTGAAACTCCAGTACTTTGGCCACCTCATGCAAAGAGTTTACTCTTTGGAAAAGACTCTGATGCTGGGAAGGATTGAGGGCAGGAGGAGAAGGGGACGACAGAGGATGAAATAGCTGGACAGCATCATGGACTCGATGGACATGGGTCTGAGTAAACTTCAGGAGATGTTGATTAACAGAGAGGCCTGGCGTGCTGCGATTCATGGGGTCGCAGAGTCGGACATGACTGAGCGACTGAACTGAACTGTATAATCATAAGGGATTTGATTAAGGTCATACCTAAGTGGTCTAGCGGTTTTCCCTACTTTCTTCAATTTAAGTCTGAATTTGGTAATAATGAGTTCATGATCTGAACTACAGTCAGCTCCTGGTCTTGTTTTTGTTGACTGTATAGAGCTTCTCCATCTTTGGCTGCAAAGAATATAATCAATCTGATTTCGGTGTTGACCGTGTTAACACTCCTCAAATTACTGTCTCCAAGTATGCCATCTGTTTCCCCTGGGGACCCTGACAGAGACATTACCCCTGGGATTCTTCAGATTAATTAAAATTTACATCGAAATGAAGTGAAGTGAATTGGCTCAGTCATGTCCGACTCTCTGTGACTCCATGGACTATAGCCTACCAGGCTCCTCTGCCCATGGGATTTTCCAGGCAATAGTCCTGGAGTGGATTGCCATTTCCTTCTCCAGGGGATCTTACCAACCCAGGGATCGAACCCTGGTCTCCCACTTTGTAGACAGACGCTTTACCGTCTGAACCATAGTGTTAAAACCCTTCTTTTGACCAAAAATAAGAGATTATCTAATCTATTGTATTTATAAAATGAAATGCTATTGATTATTGAAAAATCATATTTTTGAAAAGTGGAAACAGGATACAAGGGAATATACTGAATTTGATCTCAGTTTTATAAAACCAAAGAAAACAAACCAAAACAAATGAGTGTGGTGTGTGTAGAAAAGAGTCAACATATATGTTGCCAAAATGGTAATAGCTCCTTTCAGAATGACAGGGTTATTTTTCTTTATGATTTTTCTATTTTTTCTCAGTTGTCTGCAGTAATGCTGCATTACCATAATGATGAAATATATATATATGTTATTTAAAAACATTTTTCTTGATCCAATACAAGTTATAAAAGTAATTAATCAATTAAAGTGAACGTTAAATAAGACAATGAAAGTATATTGCCTAGCATATGTGCCTATTAGTTGGCACAGAGGAGGTATTCAATATGTCAAAATAGTTTCTTATTACAAATCATGTTTTACATACCTCTCTGCCTTATGAAGCTAAATACAGAAAATAGAAATTAGCTTTTTTTTGAATGACTTGGGATATTAATCATTATACTGTACTTTAATATTATAGCATGATGCTCTGAGCTCAGTTCAGTCCTATCATTTAGCATATAAAGGAAATGAAGTCACTCAGTCATGTCCGACTCTTTGCTACCCCATGGATTGTAGCCTACCAGGCTCCTCCCTCCATGGGATTCCCCAGGCAAGAGTACTGGAGTGGGGTGCCATTTCCTTCTCCAGTTAAGGAAATGCATAATACGGAATCATCCTCAGAGGGTTCAGATGACTTCACTGAGGCCATGTACTGCTAATTAGTGCTCTCGGCTCACCCTCTCCTCCAAAGACTTCCTCCAAGACATCCTTACTTCCCTCCAGAGAAATACTTCTTTCTCTGTATTTGTCACTACCCACAACTTAATACCATTTCAGGCTTTTTGTTAAGTAATTATGTCTATTTCTCTCTTTATCATAGTACATCATGTACAATTTTTTCTCCTTTCCTCCTTGTCTCGGTTCTATTTTGGTTCTGGAAATGGAACTAATCTGGTAAAATGAGTGCTAGTGGTGGAACACAGTAAAAGGACATCAGAAAGTTTCAGAAGAAAATTAACTTTAAAAAGGAATGAACGCCATCAACTTTTAGAGACCATCAACACGCCTTGCACTCATCTTCAGAAATCACACAAATGGGACTTCCTGACAGTCCAGTGGTTAAGACTCTCTGCTTTCAATGCAGGGGCACAAGCTCAATCCCTGGTCAGGGCACTAAGATCCCACATGCCTTGTGGCCAAAAACATTTCTTTTTAAGATTTAAAAAAATAATAATTGAAAAAAAAATAAATCTCACAAATGTGTATTTTCTCCTTTTTTCCAACTCTTTATCTTATCAGTATTTTGGTAATATATACTGTATATATGAAAAAATGAACAGATTTAAGTGTAAAGTTTATAGAATTTTGACAGATATGTTTGTGCAACCAGTGTCTAGATCAATATAAAGAAAAGACTTGTAAAAGAAGACAGAGAGCATTGCATTTCACCCAGTTCTGCAAAGATAAACCTGCTGCAGTTGTTGACTGACAGTGCATTCTACTTCAGAGGAAATTAAGATGATAACAGGATGAAGCACTCTGTGCTTCAGACAGAAGAAATTAAAATGATAGCAGGATGCTCTATGCTTTGGACAAGCAGGGCCTTACGTGGTTAGATGTGTCTCAGGAAGAATTTTAGTGAATGAAGTTCCTTACAACTTTCCGTGCATTGAAAAGCATCAAAATCATTAGCTCAATAAATTCATTCTTGATGACTAACAGTAATCTCTTACCAAGATATATAATATACTTGACTGCATGTATTCCCCAGCCAAAAATCACATATGAATTAGTTTCCCCAGCTATCTCTTCAGAGCAGTTTCTCAGAGCTACTGAAAAGCTCTCACTCGGGCTATAGTCTTCAATAAGACCCTAAATGAAACTTAGCTCACAACTCTTATATCGTGCAATTTTCTATCAGTCTGTAGTCCTTCACCTCGGAAAATTCCATGTTTTTCTATGCCCTGAATCCTCCCTCCCCTGACTCCCTGCCATGGCACAACACAACCACTATTCTGATTTCTTAACGTACTTTTGTCTGTTCTTGAACTTCCTATAAATGGAATCGTACAGCGTGTGCTGTTACGCATATCAATTGTCCCTTCCTTTATATAGCTGTAGGATCCAACTGTATGAATATACCACAATTTCTTTGTCCATTATTCTGTCAATAGACAGTGGGGTTGTTTCAGTTTGTGTTATTATGAATAAAGCTTCTGTGAATATTCTTGTACAAGTACAGGAATATTCCTGTACAATAAAGTGACGAATATGTAAAGTGTAAAAAGGTTTGTGGCAAGTGTAAAAAGGTTTGTGTACATGGTAAAAGTTTCTTGAGACATTAAACTGCCTTTGAAATCTTTTATTATTACTTTGATTAAGTAGATAACTATTGTTTCACAGTGAATGTAGCTGGTACCAAACTGGAATTTGGTTTTCTCTCGCTGATGAAAAGAACAAAGTTTTCTTGAAATATGGCTTTTGATAACAGACTATGTAGATTTTTTGCCTTTAAGTGATTCATATTTGTTTTTAAATCTTTTGTTACTTTGATAAAATGAACGAATATTATTTCACAAAGCTCTATGAAGACTATGGCACACATAGACAAAGCTCATTCTGCTTCCACAAAATTAACCCTTCATCAGGGAATTTAAAATGGATAAACAATGGCTGTAAACCAAACAGTTGGGACTACAGGAAATCCAATATGTCTGCGGGGCTTTTCCTGGCTCCCTGACAAACCTCATTTTTATTTGAAAGGATAAGGCTTTCCCTGGCTGCAGAATTAGGGTCTCACAGTGGAGAAAAATGGTTAAACTATGTTTTCTACAGTCTCCAGTGATCAAGTTCACTTCAGTTCAGTTCAGTCGCTCAGTAGTGTACGACTCATTGCGACCCCATGAATTGCAGCACACCAGGCCTCCCTGTCCATCACCAACTCCCGGAGTTCACTCAGGCTCACGTCCATCAAGTCTGGGATGCCATCCAGCCATCTGATCCTCTGTCGTCCCCTTCTCCTCCTGACCCCAATCCATCCCAGCATCAGAGTCTTTTCCAATGAGTCAACTCTTCACATGAGGTGGCCAAAGTACTAGAGCTTCAACTTTATCATCATTCCTTCCAAAGAAATCCCAGGGTTGATCTTCAGGATGGACTGGTTGGATCTCCTTGCAGTCCAAGGGACTCTCAAGAGTCTTCTCCAACACCATAGTTCAAAAGCATCAATTCTTCGGCGCTCAGCCTTCTTCACAGTCCAACTCTCACATCCATACATGACCACTGGAAAAACCATAGCCTTGACTAGACGGACCTTTGTTGGCAAAGTAATGTCTGCTTTTGAGTATGCTGTCTAGGTTGCTCATAATTTTTCTTCCAAGGAGTGAGCGTCTTCTAATTTCGCGGCTGCAATCACCATCTGCAGTGATTTTGGAGCCCCAAAAAATAAAGTCTGACACTGTTTCCACTGTTTCCCCATCTATTTCCCATGAAGTCATGGGACCAGATGCCATGATCTTCGCTTTTGTAATGTTGAGCTTTAAGCCAACTTTTTTCACTCTCCTCTTTCACTTTCATCAAGAGGCTTTTTAGTTCCTCTTCACTTTCTGCCATAAGGATGGTGTCATCTGCATATCTGAGGTTCTTGATATTTCACCCGGAAATCTTGATTCCAGCTTGTGTTTCTTCTAGTCCAGGGTTTATCACGATGTACTCTGCATGTAAGTTAAATAAGCAGGGTGACAATATACAGCCTTGAAGGACTCCTTTTCCTATTTGGAACCAGTCTGTTGTTCCATGTCCAGTTCTAACTCTTGCTTCCTGACCTGCATACAGATTTCTCAAGAAGCAGGTTAGGTGGTCTGATATTCCCATCTCTTTCAGAATTTTCCACAGTGTATTGCTATGATCCACACAGTTAAAGGCTTTGGCATAGTCAATAAAGCAGAAATAGATGTGTTTCTGGAACTCTCTTGCTTTTTCAATGATCTAGCGGATGTTGACAATTTGATCTCTGGTTCCCCTGCCTTTTCTAAAACCAGCTTGAACATCTGGAAGTTCACAGTCCACATATTGCTGAAGCCTGGCTTGGAGAATTTTGAGCATTACTTTACTAGCGTGTGAGATGAGTGCAATTGTGCGGTAGTTTGAGCATTCTTTGGCATTGCCTTTCTTTGGGATTGGAATGAAAACTGACCTTTTCCAGTCCTGTGGCCACTGCTGAGTTTTCCAAATTTGCTGACATATTGAGTGCAGCACTTTCACTGTATCATCTTTCAGGATAGCTCTACTAAAATTCCATCACCTACACTAGCTTTGTTCGTAGTGATACTTTGTAAGGCCCACTTGACTTCACATTCCAGGATGTCTGACTCCAGATTAGTGATCACACCATTGTGATTATCTGGGTTGTGAAGATCCTTTTGTACAGTTCTTCTGTGTATTCTTGCCATCTCTTCTTAATATCTTTTGCTTCTGTTAGGTCCGTACCATTTCTGTCCTTTATCAAGCCCATCTTTGCATGAAATGTTCCCTTGGTATCTCTAATTTTCTTGAAGAGATCTCTAGTCTTTCACATTCTGTTCTTTTCCTCTGTTTCTTTGCATTGATCACTGAGGAAGGCTTTTTATCTCTCCTTGCTATTCTCTGAAACTCTGCATTCAGATGCTTATATCTTTCCTTTTCTGCTTGGCTTTTCGCTTCTCTTCTTTTCACAGCTATTTGTAAGGCCTCTCCAGACAGCCATTTTGCTTTTTTGCATTTCTTTTCCATGGGGATGATCTTGATCCCTGTCTCCTGAACAATGTCACGAACCTCATTCCATAGTTCATCAGGGACTCTATCTATCAGATCTAGTCCCTTAAATCTATTTCTCACTTCTACTGTATAATCATAAGGGATTTGAATTAGGTCATACCTGAATGGTCTAGCTACTTTCTTCAATTTAAGTCTGAATTTGGTAATAAGGAGTTCATGATCTGAGCCACAGTCAGCTCCTGGTCTTGTTTTTGTTGACTGTATAGAGCTTCTCCATCTTTGGCTGCAAAGAATATAATCAATCTGATTTCAGTGTTGACCATCTGGTGATGTCCATGTGTAGAGTCTTCTCTTGTGTTGTTGGAAGAGGGTGTTTGCTATGACCAGTGCATTTTCTTGGCAAAACTCTATTAGTCTTTGCCCTGCTTCATTCCGTATTTTAAGGCCAAGTTTGCCTGTTACTCCAGGTGTTTCTGGACTTCCTACTTTTTCATTCCAGTCCCCTATAATGAAAAGGACATCTTTTTGGGTGTTAGTTCTAAAAGGTCTTGTAGGTCTTCATAGAACTGTTCAACTTCAGCTTCTTCAGCGTTACTAGTTGGGGCATAGACTTGGATAACTGTGATATTGAATGGTTTGCCTTGGAAACGAACAGAGATCATTCTGTCATTTTTGAGATTGCATCCAAGTACTGCATTTCGGACTCTTCTGTTGACCATGATGGCTACTCCATTTCTTCTGAGGGATTCCTGCCTGCAGTACTAGATATAATGGTCATCTGAGTTAAATTCACCCATTCCAGTCCATTTTAGTTCACTGATTCCTAGAATGTCGACGTTCACTCTTGCCATCTCTTGTTTGACCACTTCCAATTTGCCTTGATTCATGGACCTGACATTCCAGGTTCCTATGCAATATTGCTCTTTACAGCATCGGACCTTGCTTCGATCACCAGTCACATCCACAGCTGGGTATTGTTTTTGCTTTGGCTCTATCCCTTCATTCTTTCTGGAGTTATTTCTCCACTGATCTCCAGTAGCGTGTTGGGCACCTACTGCCCTGGGGAGTTCCTCTTTCAGTATCCTATCATTTTGCCTTTTCATACTGTTCATGGAGTTCTCAAGGCAAGAATACTGAAGTGGTTTGCCATTCCCTTCTCCAGTGGACCACATTCTGTCAGACCTCTCCACTGGCGGCTGGCGCACTTAACCGCAGCCGAGATCTACCCCACATCTGAGGTCAGGGGCAGTGGCCTAGAGTGCCAGGCTGCGACGGGCGCAGGAACGGCCGAGAGGAGCTACCCTGCATCCGAGGTCAGGGGGTGATGTCTGAGAGCAGCCACCCTGCGTCTGAGGCCAGGGGCGGCGCCCTAGGCCAGGGGTGGCAGCAGGAAAAAGCAACCTCCCTCTGAGGCCAGGGCTGTGACCCGGAGGAGCAACCCCACACGCAAGGCCAGGAGTGGTGGTGGGGGAGGAGCAACCTTACATCCAAGGAGTGGTGGCTGTGCGGGCGCAGGAGGATCTAGAGGAGCCATCCCACATTGAAAGTCAGGAAGGCTGGAGGGAGGAGATACCCCTCATCCAAGGTAAGGAGCAGTGGCTGTGCTTTGCTGGAGCAGCCATGAAGAGATACCCCATGCCCAAGATAAGAGAAACCCAAGTAAGATGGTATGTGTTGCAAGAGGGCATCAGAGGGCAGACACACTGAAACCATAATCACAGAAATCTAGGACCACAGCCTTCTCTAACTCAGTGAAACTAAGCCATGCCCGTGGGGCAACCCAAGACAGGCGGGTCATGGTGGAGAGGTCTGACAGTGATCAAGGCACTCACTTAACCTGACAAACCATACAAGCATTACAGTTTTCATGACTTTTTGTCTGACATACTGCTGGCTTCTAATCTTTGTTTTCAGATATAAAGAGGCTCTTCTCCTCAAGTTACTGATGGTTTAAAGCAACTTAGTAATTTACACCTGTGGGTAAAATTATAACTTTTTCTCTCTGTCTGTCCTTCCAGAAATTGGAGGCACTGGGTTCTAAACAGATTTATCAGGTAAATAAAAAGACTGTCTCCCAACATATACAGAAATCTCAAACTATACTGCTGCTTCTGCTGCTGCTAAGTTGTTTCAGTCGTGTCCAACTCTCTGTGACCCCATAGACAGCAGCCCACCAGGTCCCCTGTCCCTGGGATTCTCCATGCAAGAACACTGGAGTGGATTGCCATCTCCTTCTCCAATGCATTAAAGTGAAGTCACTCAGTCATGTCCAATTTGTAAAGACCACATGGGTTGCAACGCACCAGGTTCCTCCTTCCATGGGATTTTCCAGGCAAGAGTACTGGAGTGGGGTGCCATTGCCTTCTCTGCCCAAAGTATACTGCTGCTGCTGCTAAGTTGCTTCAGTCGTGTCTGACTCTCTGTGACCCCATAGACAGCAGCCCACCAGGTCCCCTGTCCCTGGGATTCTCCAGGCAAGAACACTGGAGTGGGTTGCCATTTCCTTCTCCAATGCATGAAAGTGAAAAGTGAAAGGGGAAGTCGCTCAGTTGTGTCTGACTCTTCGTAACCCCATGGACTGCAGCCTACCAGGCTCCTCCGTCCATGGAATTTTCCAGGCAAGAGTACTGGAGTAGGGTGCCATTGCCTTCTCCGCCAGAGTATACTGGGGACCTCTAAAAGAAAAATCCACCGCGATAAAAACTGATGTCAGTCCTATGGCATCTATAGTCATTGGACCAAACTTATTTTAGAAAAGAAATTAGTTTTGACTATATTTAGTAAAAATGGGGATAATTGTAGAAAAATATTATGTTTCACTGAATACTAAGTTCTAGTTTTGTTAATTAAGATCTGTATTTACTAAGACTCATTTCTGAGATAGTTCCTTGTGGCTATGTTATATTGCTAAGAGGTTTAATTAAATCATTGAAAAGGACACTCTGAGTTTGTTTCTAAAGCTTATCTCTAAAGCCTATCTTATCTCTAAACCAATCTTTGAATAAAGATCAGATCCTTCAAGATCTACAACCAGGAGATTAACAGCAGGCAAAAAGTTGGCCTAAAGCTCAACATTCAGAAAACAAAGATCATGGCATCCGGTCCCATCACTTCATGGGAAATAGATGGGGAAAAACAGTGGAAACAATTTTGGGGGCTCCAAAATCACTGCAAATGGTGATTGCAGCCATGAAATTAAAGATGCTTACTCCTTGGAAGAAAAGTTATGACCATATGACCAACCTAGATAGTATATTCAAAAGCAGAGACATTACTTTGCCAACAAAGGTCTGTCTAGTCAAGGCTATGGTTTTTCCTGTGGTCATGTATGGATGTGAGAGTTGGACTGTGAAGAAGGCTGAGTGCCGAAGAATTGATCTATGGTGTTGGAGAAAACTCTTGAGAGTCCCTTGGACTGCAAGGAGATTCAACCAGTCCATTCTGAAGGAGATCAGTCTTGGTTTTTTTGGAAGGTATGATGCTAAAGCTGAAACTCCAGTACTTTGGCCACCTCATGAGAAGAGTTGACTCATTGGAAAAGACCGATGCTGGGAGGGATTGGGGGCAGGAGAAGAAGGGGACGACAGAGGATGAAATAGCTGTACGGCATCACAGACTCAATGGACTTGAGTCTGAGTGAACTTCAGGAGATGGTGTTGGACAGAGAGGCCTGGCGTGCTGCGATTCATGGGGTCACAAAGAGTCGGACACGACTGAGTGACTGAACTGAACTGATGAAAGTGAAAAGTGAAGTCGCTGAGTTGTATCCCCATGGACTGTAGCCTATCAGGCTCCTCCGCCCATGGGATTTTCCAGGCAAGAGTGCTGGAGTGGATTGCCATTTCCTTGTCCAGGGGATCTTCCCGACCCAGGAATCGAACCTGGGTCTCCCGCATTGTAGGCAGATGCTTTACCGTCTAAGCCACCATGTGACAAACTAAGTCAGATGACTTGCAGATATCACTGGGCTATACCTAATGGAAGTTCTTTACTTAAGTTCTTACTTATGATTTTACTGTTAGTGCTAACTATATTGTTTTCTACATTGCCTGTTTTAAAAATTGTTGTCCCTTACATTATCAATTGTGTGACTGAGCCACTGATATAATGATGGTGTACAGTTCCATATGAAATCCATAATTGTAGCAATGTGACTCTCTATATTAGAAGAAGTAACAAGAGGAAATATTTCCCTGGACCAAGAGGCTAGTAAGACAGGTGTGGTCCAGAGACTTCTGCTATTCACAGGGCCCTAGTCCAGTAATAGCACACAGAGTGGCCAATCTGTTAAATCTTTGACAGACCTGGGAATGAGCCTTCCCAGCACCGTGGACAAGATGATCATGAAATGCCCCCAAAGGATGGTCAAACTCATGGCCACAATGGGGTCCTGATGACTGGAAACTGGCACTTGTCAACTTCCTCTACAAATATAAAATCATGGACATTCTGGATGCTGAACTTGAACATCCCCTGAAAGGAATTCAGGCTGGAAATCAGAAATTAGGCACTCACTCTGTGCTCTTGGCAAAAGGGACAAAACAGGCCTTCAGATTGTTAGATATTTTCATGAAAAATTTTCTTGAGCCCAAATTCTTGCATCTTCTCATACCTAGAAAAACACTAAAATTGTTAACAGTAACAACCACAATGGCTTATCTGTTAATACCACAGTAAGAGGCTAAAGCCTACTTGGACAAACATAGACAACTGGCTGCCTGGCTATGAGTCTACATAAAGCACCTGTCTACATTGGGTTAGAGATCCATTCTCCTAAAAAGAAATGATGAGATCTATTTTGTCTGTTAAAGCGCAAGTTGTCACTCTTTCAACTACTTCTGAGAACTGGATTTGCTATACCTACATTCAAAATGTATATGACCACACCAAATGGCTCCATTCTTACAGATAGGGTAACCCAAGCGTTGACTCTGTCTAGACCAGGATCAAATTTCCCGCCAAATGTAACCTGATTCTTGTTCTTGCTTGGACTGCTGATTATAATAATTCTTTTACTTGTTTTTGGTTTCAGCCTTTTAAATCTACTTGTCTAGTTTGTTCTTCCTAAATGATACAATGGCTTCCCAGACAAAGGAACAGTGATGTAGAGATTCTGGTCACTCTTCAAGATGGACTCCCCTGATGTTCCACTCTGGTCATAGATCCAATCTTGATTTGGTAATTATAAGTTTCCCCAAATTCACAGACTATTGGGAATGTGTAGTCTGTGGGCCTAACCTGATGGAAAATTACTTTAGTAGTTATTCTTACTATTTGCACCTTTTATCTTTAATTGTCTAATGAATTTTGTATCTAAGCAGCTTGAGGCATTTAAGTTGCAAATGATTGTTCATGCTCCTACAATTTCTACTGACTCCTCTAGCTATTATTTGGGCCCCTGGATCAGAAACACTAAATAAAAGGGTAAGAAGAATATGTTGCTTCAGCAACTTAGGGCCAACGCCCCTCACCAACACAGAGCAGTTAAAGACAGATTTCTTCACCCCTTTCTCACCAGCGACAATATTCTCCTAAAAGAAAAAGGGGAGATTGAGAGAGTTAAAGCATAGACAGGTAGCCCAAGGCCCTTAAAGGAGGTGGCAGCAAACATTCCTTTATCCATTCTTTTGCCTTAGTCAGGTAGGACATGTTTCCTTTAAGCCTTATATTGAACAATATATCTGGCTTGAGATCTGGCCTTCTTTAGGTCCAGAACTAATGATTACAAAGCACAATATATCTTACTCATGGGTATGCTTTTCTTAGACTCTATGTTAATGATTATAATTGTAACAAATCTTGCCTGGTAGCCTGTTTCTTAACAGCAATATATCTCGCCCAGAAACACGGTGATCTGGAACTCTCCGGAACTCCTTCCTTCTGGGTACTCTTATACTGAAGTTATCTCAGAATGTGTGACTTGGGAAAGGGTCTGGTGGAATTCTTACAGCCTCGAGATATTCTTTTTATCTATTTTCAGCAGCCAGTTGAGAAGTATATAGTTCAGTTGAGTAGCTCAGTTGTGTCCGACTCTGCGACCCCATGGACTGCAGCACGCCAGGCTTCCCTGTCCATAACCAACTCCTGGAGCTTACTTAAACTCATGTCCATCGAGTCAGTGATGCCATCCAACCATCTCATCCTCTGTCGTCCCCTTCTTCTCCTGCCCTCAATCTTTCCCAGCATCAGGGTCTTTTCCAATGAGTCAGTTTTTGCATCTGGTGGCCAAAGTATTGGAGTTTCAGCTTCAGCATCAGTCCTTCGATTGAATATTCAGGACTGATTTCCTTTAGGATGGACTGGTTGGATCTCCTTGCAGTCCAAGGGACTCTTAAGAGTCTTAACCAACACCAGAGTTTTGTTTTTTTTTTTTTTAAGCAGAGCATTATATACTTCTCATATATAACAACCTGCTTAAAAACTAGTGACGGTGGGTACTCTCCTTCCCCTTTTGCTGGAGGCTTTCTCTGAACTTTTCACTCTAATAAAACTTTTTTACACAAAGCACTGAGCGACTGACACTGTGTTTCAGTCAAAACTGAAATTTTTGTGAACTTCTAGTTTTGAAAATTTCGCCTTTAGAGACCGGGAATACTAGCACGATTCACCATAAGCTTTCAGTTTCGGGTGAGGTGCAGGTGGGACCTATTTCTTAAGGTCCTCAAGTTCATACTTTGCTCTAAGTTAGCAAGGGCTCACCCCATACACCTTCCAGGATCTACCCTGAAGGCCACCTGTGACTCTGGGGACCACTGAAAAACCCAGTTAACCTAGGGCTTGGGAAAACCTCCTCAGCCCCATCTGGGAGAGAAAGTGATAACAACAAAGACAGATCTCCCTCTGGAGAGTCCCCGCCTTGCTTGCTCACAGGCAAGTGAGGAAACCAAGGGAGTGCTGGAAGGACCCCCTCAAGGGGACACCCATAAAGCCCTCAGAGATTCCTCTGACCAGATAGGAAGACAAGCCACCTCTCAGGCTCCCACAGACAATTTTGTTGGCAGAACTGGCACAGTGAGCATCTGGTGGGAGTGGACAAATGCAACATGGACCTAGTCAAAGTCCAGAAATGGCCAGGAATGAGCCACAGAGGGAAGCTCAGGGGCAGGCCTCCCCCAGCATCTTGCTCTAGCATGACAGTCACGGACCTCAACGAATGCCCCCAGCCTGCCAGGACCAAAGAATCTGTGGAGGGAGACCCTGCATGGTAAGGTAATTTTGAACCTAGCTTCTGCTGCTGCTGCTAAGTTGCTTTAGTTGTGTCCGACTCTGTGCAGTCCCATAGATGGCAGCCCACCAGGCTCCCCCGTCCCTGGGATTCTCCAGGCAAGAACACTGGAGTGGGTTGCCATTTCCTTCTCCATTTGAACCTAGAGTACTTATCAAATCCCAAATCATTAATATTGATATGAGGAGATCACAGTCTCAAGGTCCAATAAAAATCTCTCCTCAAACACAAAGTTAGAATCAGGAAGATCTACACACCGATGAACAGTTTCATAAGCTTGAGTTCCAAGAGTTCACAGTTCCAAGGGCACATGTGAAACTGGTTTGCTCCTTCAACACTGTGGCCACTGACACATTTCTCAAGGACTGTCACTCAGATATAGTCTTTGCTGCAAACATCTTGGCTTCTCAGGAGTCTCTTTCCTATTCCCAGAACTTGCCTGGTGGAAATGTGTCCAATTACCAGACGTTCTGTAACATTACCTCCAGTGGAGGGGGAGCACCCAGGGGGCAGCAGGAGATCCCGAGACAGCAACCCCAATATAAGAATCTGAGCAATAAGTTTGTCCCCACTGATAGAACAGAGACTTACCGGAGGTCCAAACTAGGACAGCATAAAAGGGTTGGCAGAATAGAGGGCCTACGAGGCCTAAGGGTACCCTGGGCCAGCAAAGGATATCAGCAGAGTCCCAAAGAAGAAAATTTCAACAGTTAAACCTGAAGAAGGGACAGGTTCCTTCAGAAAGCCTCTTCAGAACACAGATTAAGCATGTTCTGCAATGGATTTTCTCCAGTAAATGCAAAAGATAAGAATAGCCCTTTGGAAAAGGCAAGCTTGCAGCATCCACCGCCCAGGGCCAGGAACCAGTCAAAAGCAGATTGATTACCGACAGCAGGGCTGTTGAGGATCAGACTCTCATGACAGCTGTTGGACAGATTCTAAAGAAAAGATGGAGCTTCACCATCGACTTCATGTCTCGGAGTTAAATTGGTATAAAGCAGAACTCTGGGCCCCATTAGGTTCACATTACTGCTACACTAGGTTTCTCTCCTACCCAGAGTAAAGGAGAGTGAGGAGAAACACAGCCTGCAATCACCAAGTTACCCCCCCACGGGCCACATCTGTCCAAAAACGAGTAAGCAGACCAGTCCCAAGGACAGCAAGTGGACCGTCCCTCCCAGGGAGCCAGGTCCCCCTCCAGGCAGAGCCTGCCAGCATGGATCAACAGTGACGTGTCCCAGGCTGTTCCTCTCCACTGTCCAAGGCACTGTCTTCTTAGGAAATACACCTCTTCTGGTCAATCAGAACATGCTTTTCACAGCATTCCTGGTAGGAAAACTCTTCTCCAAGAAAAAAAAATTCATATTCTGCAGAGAAAAAAGTTTTCTCTCATGTTAGCACATCCTCTATGTGCTAATGGTTTCTTCCAACCACGTATTATTTTCTTTCCTGAAATAAATGTGTTTTTTTTCCCCTATGAAAGGCGGTGGCCTCTGCCTGTGCCCTGCTGGAGGGTAGTGAGGGGATCAGGGCCACTCTACCCAGGTGCCTGCTGTGACTTCCAGATGTGCCCCTAGCGTGGGAGATAGAGGAAGGAGGCAGGTGGCAGAGGTGCCCAATAGACAGTGCAGTGACCAAGGAGCCCCTGGCATCCCACTATCATCTACAGCCCAGAGGAAGGAAGTTAGGGGCCCACGGATCACGGTGGCCCCACCCCAGATTCTCTCCCTACTCCAGCTCCCAAAGCCCAGAAGGAGAACGCCTAGAGCTCCTCCACAGAGGGCCAGGCTCCCAGAGACAGCGGAGCCTCTGAGCAGGAAGCTTCACTTCTCCACAGTGTAAATAATCAGCTTTCATAGGACTGGGAGCTTGGGACAGACTCATGGTCTGTGATCCAAGGAGGCTCCTAGGGAACATGCGGGACTCAGCAGGCCCAGGGACTATACTGGCATCACAGCAAGTGTCAACTACTATCAGCGTGTCAGAACCCCAACACATAGGACCGGGACCTGGGAGGAGAGCAGCGGCACGGGCCTGGGCCTGCTTGTGCTGCGGTTCCTCCCTGGAGCCACGTCCTGCCTCTGGGCCCCATCGTCCAGAGTGGGCCCAGAAGTGGGGGGCTCTGCCAGGGTCTGAGGGGAGGATCTGGGGCCTAGGTTGCAGAGTGACCTCCAGAGCTGAGGCGAGGGGGCACAGAGCAGGGATCTTGAGCCTGGCCATTCTGTCCCTGTGTGGGGTTAGTGGGATCCCTCTGGGAGATCATTGTAGATCTGTCAGAGGTCTGTTTACAGTGGATAAATGGATAAAGAAAGGTGATACACACACGTGCACATACATAGCACACACAATGAGATATTATTCAGCCTTAATCAAGTAAACCCTGACATTTTCAAGAACATTGAATGAACCTAGAGAACGCTATGCTAAGTGAAATAAGCCTGACAGTATCACTTATGTGTGGAATCTAAAAGAAAAAAAAAAAGCAATCACAGAACAGAGAGTCAGAAATTTTTGTCTGCAGCTAGTTGTGGGGAAATGAGAGCAGGCTGGCAAATGGATGCAAAGTTCCCATTACAAAATGAGAACCAAAGGGAAGGAATAAGGTCTGAGGAGCTAATGTACAGCATGATGTCTTCTGCGTTGGCAGGCAGGCTCTTTGCCATTAGTACCACCCGAAAAGCCCTTGAGTGTGCAAGCTGTCACACAGCTGGGACTCCATCACCTGCACTGGCTCTGTTCACAGTGATGCTTCCTATGCTTGACTTTGTATTCCAGGATGTCTGGCTCTAGGTGAGTGACGGCACCATCGTGATTATCTAGGTCATGAAGATGTTTTTGTACAGTTCTTCTATATATTCTTGCCACCTCTTCTTAATATCTTCTGCTTCTGTTAGGTCCATACCATTTCTATTCTTTATTGTGCCCATCTTTGCATGAAATATTCCCTTGGTATCTCTAATTTTCTTGAAGAGATCTCTAGTCTTTCCCATTCTATGGTTTTCCTCTATTTCTTTGATTTGTTCTTGTCTCTCCTTGCTCTTCTTTGGAACTCTGCATTCAGATGGGTATATCTTTCCTTTTCTCCTTTGCCTTTCGGTTCTCTTCTTTTCTCAGCTATTTGTAAGACCTCCTCAGACACCCATGTTGCCATTTTGCTTTTTCTTGGGATGGTTTTGAACACCGCCACAGCTCAGCTATCTGGGGCCAAACCTGTTTCCTTGCTCACCTTGCTTCTTCTGCTCTCCCAGCTCCTCAGCAATAACCAAGGGGTGGGGGGCAGAGGTAGCAGCACCACTGGGCCCCAGGTTTGGGAGCTCTCATTCACATTTGGAGGCTAGAAATTACTGATGGCTGTGACAATTCTTGTTGATTAATATGGCAGGAGATATTTTCATTTCACAGTGGCTTTCTCTGTCCCCTTTAGTTCAAAGGGACAGGAAAGTCTCTGCTGGTTTATCCCTCTCTACTCTTGGCCTCGGAGAAGTCAATGGCACCTCACTCCAGTACTCTTGCCTGGAAAACCCCATGGATGGAGGAGCCTGGTGGGCTGCAGTACATGGGGTCGCGAAGAGTCCAGACACGACTGAGCGACTTTCCTTTCACTTTTCACTTTCATGCATTGGAGAAGGAAATGGCAACTCACTCCAGTACTCTTGCCTGGAGAATCCCAGGGATGGGGGAGCCTGGTGGGCTGCCGTCTATGGGGTCGCACAGAGTCGGACACGACTGAAGAGACTTAGCAGCAGCAGCAGCAGCAGCAGCAGCATTCTTGCCCTCTGTTGAGAAGACTGATTAAATTAATGAGCCATATCCACGATCTCTTCTTCAAATGGTTGCTCAGCTATACCCTTAGAGTTTTCTTCAGAACAAGCTTGCTCACCTTGAAATATGGATAGGCTGATAATTTTCCAAATCTCTAAGTTCTGTTTTTCTTTACTGTATAAATTTATTTATGTATTTTTAGATGAAACAAAGATGAATATTTTTAATGATTAAAGGTACAACTCACAAAAAGATAGACATCATAAACCATTTGGCACCTAACAACAAAGACACAAAGATACATAAGGCAAAAATTAGAAGAAATATATGGGAAAAGAAAAATAAATATAATCATAGTGAGACACACATTTCTCTGAGAATATTTTATCAAGTGCATAAAAATAAGAATAGAAGCATCTTGAATGATGTCATTAATAATTTAACTATAATATATTTCTATTTATATTAATTTATATTAATCTTATATCCTATATAGACATACTTAAAATTTTGTATTTCACACATTGTTATTAGATGTTCATAAGATCGTTAGAAAAACTGGACAAAATATAAACATTACTAAATTTCAAAAAGTAGAATTCTTTTTGTGTGTGATTCAGTTATACATATCAGAGAAGGCAATGGCACCCCACTCCAATACTCTTGCCTGGAAAATCCCATGGACGGAGGAGCCTGGTGGGCTGCAGTCCATGGGGTCACGCAGAATCAGATGCGACTGAGCAACTTCACTTTCACTTTTCACTTTCATGCATTGGAGAAGGAAATGGCAATCCACTTCAGTGTTCTTGCCTGGAGAATCCCAGGGACGGGGGAACCTGGTGAGCTGCTGTCTATGGGGTCGCACAGAGTCGGACACGACTGAAGTGACTTAGCAGTAGCAGTTATACATATACATATATATTATTTTTTAAATTATTTTCCATTATAGGTTGTTATAAGATATTGACTATAATTCCCTGTGCTATATAGTAAATCTTTGCTGCTTGTTATATATCTATTTTTAAATTGGAAAACTAGCATTCTATTTATACTAAGTCAAACAAGTAGAATCAAAATGTTGTAAATTTTTAGTTAGGCAAAAATTAAAAAGTTTTCTAAAATACATATATTTTACATATTATTATATATATGTACACAAGAGCTTTTCTACTACACTTGATAAGGGCTTGAGGAAGAACATCAAGAAAAAGAAGAGAGGGGAGAAATTAGAAAACATAGACTAAATGAAATGGGAGGCCTGAATATGAAATGGAAAAAGTTAAACAAACTAGATAAAAGACCCTTATATAGTCCAGATACGTTCCAACATCTGTTGGATCATTGAAAAAACAAGAGAGTTCCAGAAAAACATCTACTTCTGCTTTATTGACTATGCCAAAGACTTTGACTGTGTGGATCACAACAAACAGTGGAAAATTCTTCAAGAGATGGGAATACCAGATCACCTGACCTGCCTCTTGAGAAATCTGTATGCAGGTCAAGAAGCAACAGTTAGAACTGGACATGGAACAATAGATTGGTTCCAAATAGAGAAAGGAGTACGTCAAGGCTATATATTGTCACCCTGTTTATTTAACTTCTATGCAGAGTATATCATGAGAAATGCTTGGCTGGAAGAAACACAAGCTGGAATCAAGATTGCCGGGAGAAATATCAACAGCCTCAGATATGCAGATGACACCACCGTTATAGCAGAAAGTAAAGAAGTACTAAAGAACCTTTTGATGAAAGTGACAAAGTTGGCTTAAAGCTCAACATTCAGAAAACGAAAATCATGGCATCTGGTCCCATCACTTCATGGCAAATAGATGGGGAAACAGTGTCAGACTTTATTTTAGGGGGCTCCAAAATCACTGCAGATGGTGACTGCAACCTTGAAATTAAAAGACGCTTGCTCCTTGGAAGAAAAATTATGACCAACCTAGACAGCATATTAAAAAACAGAGACATTACTTTGCCAACAAAGGTACATCAAGTCAAAGCTATGGTTTTCCGGTAGTCATGTATGAATGTGAGAGTTGGACTATAAAAACGTTGACCACCGAAAAATTGATGCTTTTGAACTGTGGTGTTAAAGAAGACTCTTGTGAGTCCCTTGGACTGCAAGGAGATCCAACCAGTCCATCCTAAAGGAAATCAGTCCTGAATATTGATTGGAAGGATGGATACAGAAGCTGAAACTCCAATATTCTGGCCACCTGATTCAAAGAACAGGATCATTTGAAAAGACCCTGATGCTAGGAAAGAGTGAAGGTGGGAGGAGAAGGGGGACAACAGAGGATGAGATGGTTGGATGGCATCACTGACTTAGTGGGCATGAGTTTGAGTAAGCTCCGGGAGTTAGTGATGGACAGGGAGGCCTGGCGTGCTGCAGTCCATGAAGTCTCAAAGAGTCAGACACAACTGAACCACTGAACTGAACTGAACTGAATGTTCATTAGAAACATATCTGAAGCTCTAGCAAGAAATTTTAAAAAGCAATGCTTGAGTATTTGTATATTTCAAAAATTTCCAATATAATTCTGATATGCATCTGGATTATAAAAAGTCATTACAGGCTTTTCTATTAAACGGTAGTTTTGATGATATAGAATTCCATTATTTCTCTTTTGACCAATAATGATACAGCGGTGGAGCCCCTACCACCCATGTCTCTGCAGGAGACCCTCCAACAATAGCAGGTCGTTTTGGTTCAGTCTCCTGTGGAGTCACTGTTCCTTTCCTCTGGGTCTTGGTGCGTGCAAGATTTTGTTTATGCCTTCCAAGACTGGAGTGTCTGCTGCCCCAGGCCTGTGAAAGTCCTATAATCAAATTACGCTGGCCTTCAAGGCCAGATTCCCTGGGCCATATGATGTTAGGAGGAACTGTCTAATAATACAGATCAGTGTCGACCACAATACACACACATGTCGAGCCATGGGTGGGAAGGGAAGGACAGTAGTTGTGGGATGTCTTTGCAGAACCCTGGACCCCTAAGGTCAGTCCCCATAGCCACAGCAAGATGGGTCCCCTCCTACCCTTGAACAAGACACTCCTGCACAGAATTCCCATAAATTCCAGAAAGGGTCCCAACTGTCATTTTCCTTATACACACCTTTAATGGGCACCCCATGAATTTCCTCTCACCCATTTCCCCTGTTTCATCCTCACTGGGACTAAGAGGTAGCTGCCTCCACCACTCTCCACACTGCAGTAATCCCTCTGAGACTAGAGGGTGCTCACCCTCCAGCCAGGCAGAGAAGCAAACAATCCAGACCCTATGGCTGAGATTCTTCCTCTCTGGTCAAGCCATCACACAGGAAACCCTGGATGAGCAGAGGATCAGCCCAACCCCTTCATCTGGCTGCTTCGGGAAGCAGAGAGAAGCTCCTTAAAGACAAAAGCTGTCTCCAAGCTCCATCCTGGAAACTGCTTAATGTCCAGAGGGCTGAGGGCAGGACAGCAGCTCTCCAGCCCTAGATGGTCCAGGGATGCAGATGACGGTACAGATGTCCTCAAGGTCTTGACCCAAGCTGGCTTTAGAGAAGGGGATGATGAGGGGGTCCCTGTGGAGGATGAGAGCTGAGAGCTCCCAGGAGCCACCTGAGGAGTCCTTGTCTGTGGAGGCAAGACTTGGCCACCTGGAGGCCCACAGCACCTGTGACCTCCCTCATCCTTCCTTTCTGTCAGGACCCCTCTCTGTGGAGCAGAGCAGACACGAAAAGGATGACAGTGGCCCAAGAGCATTTCCCAACAAAACTACGTTTATTCACATTTTACATACATCTCTCCAAAGATCCTGCTGCCACCCACACCCACCCAGATCCACCTCCCCCACCTCTCAAACCTCCCACAAGCCCAGTCCCCTCCCTGCCCTGGCGTCCCTTCCTCCAACAGCAGCCAGGATCACCCATGAGCTGAGGAGCCCTAGGCTCCCCTTGGGGCTGGCCCACTGTCCCCTACTGGCTGCAGAGCCGCTTCCCCTTCCTCCCTGTGACAAACAGGTCACACTTTCTCTTTCTCAGCTGTGAGGGCGAACCAGTCCCAGAGCCAAGGCTGGCCTCTTGGAGACCCTGAGACCAGCCCCCGGGCCGGGCAGCATCTCATCAGCAGCTGGGCCTCCGCCCAGAGCCCGCTTCCCTAGACTTGGCAGCAGCCAGAGGAGCTGGGCTGAGGCCTCTTCTCTGAGAGGAGGAGGCCTGGCCTGAGGCAGGGACAGGACTCTGAGACAGCCTCCAAGGCAGCAGGCTGTGCTGCAAGGCCAAGAGGAAGTCCAGGCTGGGGAGCTCTTCCTCATCCTCTCTGGACCCATCCCTGGGCTCTAGGGCCCCCACAATTGGAGAGACCATTCTGAGAACTGAGGTATCCCTGGGTCCTGGCTGAGGGCCAGTGCACCTCTGACCCTGGGGAGGGGAGGTTTGTCCTGGCTGAAATGGAGGCAACTCCTGCCGTCCTGGAGAGGGAACAAGGTCTTTGGCCCTGGACAGGCCAGTGTTTGCTTGGCTGAACGTGTGAACAGCCTCGACCTCTGGTGGGCGGGCTTCATAACTGACCCCTAGCTGGGGGCCTTGATCCTGTCTCTGGGCATCTTTGCTGGCGTCGGACTCAGAAGGACTTGAGTCCACTCGGGGTACACTTTGACTGCTTGGTGTCCGCACTCCCTGGTCTTCCTTCAAGGCCAGGAGTCGTTTCTGCACCAGCTGGTAGGAGAGAGGAGGGCAGTGACTGCTCTGCACACCCACATGTGAAAGGAGGGGCCCTGGTCAGTGGGACACGGCCCTGGGTGGGGTGGAAAGGAGGGGCGACCCTGAGACTCAAATCCAAATATAGACACTGTGGTGTTCCTGCTGGCCTCCTGCACCTTGTTCCCAGCTTTGTGTCCTTTCCTCCCCCATCACCTGCCCCAGCTCCCCATCCTCTCCCTCCTACCACCCAACACTGCACCTACCCCAGAGCGGGCTCTCCTCCAGGCCAGATGTCCCAGGCAGGGGAGGGATGGACAGAGCCATGGAAACCTGCTCTGGGGTTCTATGTCTCCCTTGCTCACCAGGGTCCCCCATGCCCTGGTTTACCTGGGAGACCCTTGTCTCCCCTGTTCTACCTGGGGTCCCTCCCTCCCCTGGCTCCCCTGGGTCACATGGGGTCCCCACGCACAGGCTCCATAAGTATCCCTCCCTCTCCTGCTCACCTCCTCAGGGGTGAGGCCTTCTTCCTGTTCCAGCTCCTCCAGCTAGTGCCAAGGGATCCAGTTGTGGTTCTGGGGAAAGCAAGTCTGCCAGGAATCGAGGGTGAATGACTGCCTCTACCTGGAACAGAAGGAAAAGGCTGTGAGCATCCCTGGCCAGGAACAGCCTGGGAGCCAAGAAGACCTAGAGGAAAGTGAAAAGTAGAGACCCACTCCTGTTCTCCTCCACAAGATGGGATGTTTTAAATTGTCGTGGTCCTCTCTCTCTCTCTCTCACACACACACATGTTCATACACATACAGGCACAAAAAAGTACATATACAGAGTATATGCCCACTAGTGGGGTTTCTGGGTCATGTGGTAGTTCTGTATTTAGTTTTTAAGGGAACTGCCATACTGTTCTCCACAAGACACAGATGCTCCAATGTTCATTATAGCTCTATTTACAATAGCCGGGAAAGCAAGCAACCTAGATGTTCATCAACAGATAAATGGATGAAGAAAATGCAGTACGTATTTACAGTGAAATATTTCTTAGCTATAAAAGGAACGAATGTGAGTCAGTTGTAGAAGTGAAGATGAAACTATAGCCTCTCATACAGCGTGCAGTAAGTAGAAAGACCAAAAATGTCATATATATATGTGGAATCTAGGAAAATGGTCCTGATGAACCTATTAGCAGGGCAGGAACAGAGGTGCAGATGTAGAGACGTATACTTGTGGACGTATAAGTGGGCAGGGGAAGGGGAAAAGGGGAAAGGAAAAAGGAAAGGGAAAGGGAAGGGTGGGATGAATTCAGAAAGGAGCCTTGACATATACGCACATTATGTGTAAAGTAGTACCTAACGGGAAGCTGGTGTGTGGCCCAAGAAGCTCTCAGCTTGGTGCTCTGTGATGACCCAGAAGGGTGGAAAGTGGGGGTAGGGTGGATGCTCAGGAGGGAGGCGTGGGGATATGTGCATACATATGGGTGACTCACACGCTGTACAGCAGAAGCTGACAGAACACTGTGAAGCAATTACACTCCAATAAAAGCACATATACG
This sequence comes from Nanger dama, assembly GCA_917880005.1. Lineage (NCBI taxonomy): Eukaryota > Metazoa > Chordata > Mammalia > Artiodactyla > Bovidae > Nanger > Nanger dama. Next base: position 16,516,612 of record CAKJTW010000025.1, on the reverse strand, counting down.
CATGCTTACACAGACATATGAAGGCATACACACAGACACAGACATGAACACTCATACGTGTGCATACACACACTCCACACACATATGGACACACACACAAAGCACATGAACAGAGATTCAGTCCCATTGGCCTGGGCAGAACCCAGATCTTGGGTGCTGAGAGTTCCATGCCTTGGAATCTTGTAGACCCCAGGCTCCGTGCCCAGCCCACCTTGGTGACGAAGTCTTCCTGGGAACACAGCTTGTCAATGTAGCTCAGGAGGTCCGGGTCTTCATAGGTCCCGTCCTCTTCCTGCTTCAGCTCATTTCCATCCTTTCCACGTTCTGCATCTGACTTGCCCGTAGCCAGGTGGGCGGGTGCCATCAGCACCTCCATGATGTCCATATACTCTCTCACAGCCTCAGGGGGAATCTCCTTGGGTGCCTTGGTCCCTGGGCGCCGCTGGGCTCTGTGTAGCTGCGAGCGGGTGAGATGGGCCCGGGGCCCAGCCTTCCGGGGAGCATGGGCTGAGGCAGAGCAGGAAAGGGAAAGAAGGTGAGGGGCTTCCACGTCCACCTCCTGACCACTGAGCACACGCTGCTGAGGGCAGTGTTTGGGGCCAGTGACTTAGGTGTGGGCAGGGTTAGCACCACCGGAAGCCTCATGCACAGTGGGAGGGGGAGGGGGCCATCTAAGAGAGTCCTGTGAGGAATGCGGAACCTTGATTCTTCAGGGTATCCCCAACAAGCCCACTTCTTCAGCAGGCTTGATGTGGGGTCTTTTGACAGGGAGGTAGAAGAGGAGTTATTAAACTGATGGAGATAATACCCTGTAGTGACAAAGAACAACTGAGACCCTGTCTCACTGGTTGTTCTGGTTGAAAGACCAATGACCCTGTTGAAGGTAAAGGATCCGCATGGGGCCAGTAGTCATCCCTTGGCCCATGTTACCTTTGCTTTGAATTCCGGTGGGAACATGGGTGCCTGGCTGAGGGCACAATTTCGGGGCTGAGGACCCCTGAGGATCCAGCTTCGGTGGGACTGGAGGAGGTAGGCCTTGCATCCCCTGCATCCACTGTAACTTCTGAATCTCCATCACCTCCTCTGCCTCAAATTCCATGAACCTAGGAGTGATGGAGGCACATGGCACACTGAGAAAAGGCCTGGGCTTTGGAGCCAGGAACAAAGGGAACGGAGAATGAGGGGCTGGGAGAGGGTGTGTCTTTGGGTGGACAAGGCCCTGGGAGGTACTATTCCCAGCAGAGGGCTCTCCCGGAACTGACTCGACATCTGGGACTCTTCCTGCCCCACCAGCACTTGGAGGGCACTCAGGAGCGTAGACCGAGGCTGCTGAATTGAACCAGGCCCTTAGGACATAGGCAGACCCACAGGGGACCCTCCTCATGTCCTCGTTCCCATCCAGAACTATATGAAGGGCTGATGGCCAGAGGCTGAATTAGGCACATGTCCCCAAAGCAGTCCTTGCTGAATCCAGGACCCTGGACAGGGGCTGAGAGTCCTGGAACATAAGCCTGGAGACAGGGCCCAGGAAAGGTTGCAGGATTTGGCTGTTAAGCTTAGAGGAGAGGCTTTCCTTTCCTCTGAGAGATGTTTGGTTGGTTGGTTTTATTTTTTAAACTAAAAGGAGGAAATACTGGAACGGCCAGAGATGCTTGGGCTGATGATATGCTGGCTTTCCCAGCTTCTTCAGGGAGGTCAGGGTACCCGCTCCAGCCACTTTTCATGAGAAGAGGGGGTCCCAAATTCTAAGTCAGTGGCTGCCAGCCACCCACCACTAAGGAAGCAGCAGGCTGGCAGGTGGAGAGCATGCCCCTGCACAGCCCCTATGGCTGAGGTCGGACCCCCTCCTGGGCTCAAAGCTTTACCCCACCCATCCTGAGACCTTCATGTCAAGCCAAAGGTAGGTCACCATCAGGGAAGATCAGAGGTCCTGGTGGAGGAAGTACTAAAGGCCCATGCTCTCAAGATGAGGGAGGGGTTCTGGAGGGAAGTAGGGCATCTGGGCTGTGGGGGCCCTGTGCTGAGTGACAGCCCTCCTCCTTTATCATGCTTGATGAGCACGCCCACAGCCAGAACCTGACCTGGGGTCTAACCCTCACTCACCCCTCTTACCCACCACACAGCTCTACAGCCCAGGATGCTGACTCACTTTCTGGCCATCTCATAGTAGATCATTCGGTCAAAGTTGCTTCTGTGCTGCCATTCCTGCACAGCCCGCCACAGTCCCTCCTCCAGCGTCATGGTGGGCTTCAGGCGAGCCAGGGACCGAAGCACTGGGCTGTAAGCCATCAGGATCTGTTTCAGAGTCCAGCCCAGTCTCCACCTGTCTGATTCCACCCAGCAACTTGAACCACATAACCCAAGATAGCATGACTGAGCATCAGGAGGGTGAGAGGCAGGCCTTGGAGAGCAAGGACAAGCCTTCCTGCTACTGCCATCTCCACCTCACTCTCATTGGGGATGGCCATCCATTCCCAGGCTAAGGCTGGGACGGGGAGCCTTGTGAGGGCTCCTTCCTTTGCAAGATTGCCTTTTCACTATAAAAATCCCTATCATCAGTGAGGCATGGCACATGCCAGGCAGTCTGCTAGCACTTCATAGATTAGCCTGAAGAGTCTTCTGCACAGTTCTCTGTGTTAAGTGCAATTGTCCCACCACACACACATTTTTTTTTTTTTTTTTAACAAGGGAACTAAGGTTTAGGAGGGAAATACCTGCCAGGCTCCCAGCTCTAGGAAGAGAGAGCCCATGTGAGCTCGACCACCACCCAGTTCTAAGAATTCTCCAGAACAAGGAAGTTCTTGTTCTTGAGGCATGCATAGAGCTCTACCCTGGCATTGCACTCCCTCTCCTTTCTGAAGGGACATTCCCTGACCATGGACACTCAAGTCCTGTGTGAAAGGAGATGCCACCACAAAGGAGTGCAGCATCCTATCTGTGGCTTCTCACCTCACACCACAACCCCCTCTGGCTACAAGTCTTCATCAACATCACCACGAGCATCATGGAAGGTCAAGTTGGCTGTACCACAAGGCGGTGAGGTAACTGAGATAAGGTACTGAAAGGATGTCAGGAATTTGTATGGTGATGTGTAGGACCAAAAGTGCCTTCTCACAGCAGGGACATCACCCTCAGACTTTCTTCCCAGTATCCTTAGAAACCTAACCTGAGCATCCACCCCCAGTTCCTTTTGATCTAAAAGCTCTGATAACCTCATGACCCCCTGGCTGTTCACTCACATGAGAAAGCAGGAAAGAGCTTCAGCATCAGGACTCTGGGGAAGGTATCTCCGGGCCAGAGACTTGAAGCGCTGCCAACGTCGGAAGTTCTCATACACACTCTTGGGGTTGCAGGAGTCATCCTGCGAAGCCTTGGACTGGTTGGTGGCCAGGCTGCCCTCCCTGGAAGTGCCATGTGATTGTGGCCCCAAGTTCACTTGGGGCATGATGGGAGGCCAGCTGGGCAGCTGGTAGTGGAGCTTGAGGTGGACAGCCTGGGGTCCAGCTTCCCTTGCCAGACTGAGCTACTCCAACAGCTGGGGCAGTCACAATGGCCTCCATCGCGGGGGTTGTTAAGAATAGGGGGACAGGACATGCAGTGCTCCTGCTGAGGGGCCCTGGAGTGCTCCAGTTGAGGGGAGCCTGAGTAAGGACAAAGGTCTGAGATTGTGGGTGCTCCACTGGCCTTCCTTCTGACCTGACTTGGACAATGATGTTGCAAGCCCCAGGGGCACTGGGGCCATGGCCAGCATTGGGCACCAAAGGTGTCCTGGGGAAAGCTGGCAGCAGCTGGGTGCTGCCAGGAGGGAATGATGGGGTCATGGAAGGTGGCAGGTGTTGCTCCCAGGGTGGCCGCTGTTGGGGGCCAGGAGTGGGTGGAGGAAAGGGCATTGTCATGAAAGGAGGCAAGGAGGCACCAGGGGTCAAGGTCACATCCGGTCCCAGCTCTGGAGATGCTGTTGAGACAAAAGAGAGATTTGAATGGAGGAGGAGAATGGGAAACAGATGAAAGGTTTTTACTGAACCACAAAAAGACACCAGGATTCTTGGCCTCCAGAGGAGAAGAATTCAATCCAGGGCCAGAAATGAGGCTTGATCGCCCAGAGCTTTTGTGTAATAAAGTTTTATTGAAGTATAAAGGAGATTGAGAAAGCTTCTGACACAGGGATCAGAAGGGGGCAGAAAGAGTACCCCCTTCCTAGTGTTTGCAGTGGAGTTATATACTCTCCAATGAATCAACAGAATGTCTGGAGGTTGTAAAGACCTACTTCCATAATTTACATTTGAAATAACAGGATTAGCCAGAAGGTTTAATCCAGATACTGTCCTCAGGCAGGATACATTCCGATCAGTTCAGTCACTCAGTCATGTCCGACTCTTTGAAACTCCATGAATTGCAGCACGCCAGGCCTCCCTGTCCAGCACCAACTCCTGGAGCTCACCCAAACTCATGTCCATCAAGTTGGTGATACCATCCAGCCATCTCATCCTCTGTCATCCCCTTTTCCTCTTACACCCAATCACTCCAAACATCATTACTTTTCCAATGAGTCAACTCTTCGTATCAGGTGGCCAAAGCACTGGAGTTTCAGCTTTAGCATCATTCCTTCCAAGAACACCCAGGGCTGATCTCCTTCAGAATGGACTGGCTGGATCTCCTTGCAGTCCAAGGGACTCTCAAGAGTCTTCTCCAACACCATGGAATTCTGATACAAACCCATAACACACTGGCTCAGCATGCACATCAGAATCACAGCAGACAGTTAATATGAGCCAGGTTATACGACCCCCTTCCCAGTGCCCAGAGCCATGTCATCACTCTAAGAGTTCTCTTTGTAGGAACTGTGGGGAATCTGAGAAGTGGGCATCTGTCCCTTAAATTCTGTCATTTCACAGCCAGTGAATGGCTGCAGAGGATTAGACAAGGGCCAGGGAATGGTCATGTTACATTGGTTGTGGGAGTATAGACTGCCTGGGGTCCTTCCCCTTTGAGTTCCCAATAACAGAGAGTGAAGACAAGCTGAGAAACAGGCATGACCCAGGTGTCATTGTGATAAAGTTGTCTGGAACACATCCCTGTTCAGGAGAAAAAGGTACATGCCATGTGCACCTAATTAATCAGAACAGGTGTCGTAGGACTTTTACTCGTAACAGAGAAGATCGTCTTCCTGCTTCTGGGCTACACTCCTTACCCCCAAAGAAATCAGCTGTCACTGACATTCCACCAGAACTAACCACCCTCCACATCTGTTCCCTGTCCACAAACAAGTGATGTGAAAAATGAAGAAACTCTTCATCTTAAGATATGCCAGAAGTCCACCAGGAGATATTGGACAAGATGAAGTAGGTCTAAAGAACTGCTTTTCCACAAAAGGAAGAACAGTTCAGGACATCTTAGGAAACTGAGGCTTGTCTTGGTTGAAGTTACATGGATGCCCATCACTGTCAAAGCCAAGGCAACTGTTACCTGAACTGGGACATCAGCTGTGAGCTGGATGGAGTGGAGAAGGTCTGGACTGCAGCAGTTAGAGTAACTTGCTGCCTGGCTCTCAGAGGAAATTTCACTGCAGGTGTGACCACACACAGTCCCATACTTTTCTACTAAGACTATCTCTCCTCATGGCCCAATTAGATACAGTATGCCCCAGTCCAAACAGAAATACATGGGGTGGGGGCAAGCTTCGGGTACCTAAGAAACACAATACGGGGCTAGGGCCTCCTCATGACCCTTCCTGTGTCACCACCAGGAGATCACCCACACTTCCTACACACGCGTTTCAGAGTGGCTTATCTTCCTTCTAGAAATAATCGAGCCCGCCTGCTGCCATCCTTTCTCCATACGCAGGGCAATTTCCCTTGATCCACTTCCAGTGAACCCTCCTCCCCAGTGAAGTCGCAGGTTTCTTCAGGCCCTTCAGTCTCCCCAGATGTCTTTATGGGTCCAGGGCTCTCTCCTTCCTCAACTTCAGTTCAACCATGTGCCCACAGTGAACTGTCATATGTGGACTCAAAGGTCTGAGAAATGGCAGGGAATACAACCCCAGCCTACAGGCTTACCTCCTTCTGAAGCTATTCCCACAGACCTGGACACGGACCACCGCTGCCCGGTAGCCTCAATGAGAAAAGTCAAGACCAAGACCCAGAGAGAGACCTGCTCCAGCAGATGCTCAGCATCCAAGTAGAGGAGGGAAATGTTTGAATTCAAACAGTAGAATGTGGAACTGAAACATTCTGCAGCGGGGGAGGGGCAGAAGGCAGGTGGACCTGGGTGGGGTGAGCAGACATTCCATGAAGGGCTCTGGCAGGAAGGCGAGAAAGCAGAAGTTCTTCCCACACTGCACAGTGGTTACACAGTTGGTGTCTGCCTCTTTAGGGAATTTATCAATTGTTTCTCAGTTTCACAGCACCAATGTTGGACTTGATCTTCCACCAATCTCACTTCTTTTTCCATCAGCCTAGTTTTGTGTCCCTCAACTCACTCTGGATCTTGACTTACTTCAACAGAGACTAGACTTTCAGAACAAGTTTAGAAGAACTTTTAGTCTTATAAACCCTTGGGTATTAACGGCTACATGGAACTGAGAGTTTGATTAGGATTGTCTCAGCAGATGCAGGGTGTTTGGTTGCTGTATGTACATCATTCCTAAGGAAGCAGTTCTTGTGCCCCAACCAACATTCAGCAGGACTTTCCTTACTAACGATCCTTTTGCTGGAAAATGCCCATCTATCAAAAAACCATCATGCAGCCCACATGTCTAAGACCAGAATTCACTGTTTCTCACAGCATTACATTGTTGTTAAATATTTAGTTTTTTATCTTTTAAATGATTTTAGTATAATACTTTAAACAAGTAACACTTTCTCATGGTTCAAAATCAAATTGTGAGAAATGGAACATGCAGTGACATAGTTCCACCTCTTTCCCCACTTCAATTCAATCTTTCTTTCCCAGAGAAAACCCGAGTTACCTGTTTCATTAAAATCTTTCCAGAGATGTGTTTTGCAACTAAAAACGAATGTAACTGATACTCATTTTAAACAATGTCTCTAGTTTTTTTTTTTCTGGTTGAAAATTCATATATGTTCCAATATATCCAAGTATATTTTCAATGATTGTTTTTGTATTTTGTATTACAGCTCCTCTGTTTCTGGACTTAATTCTTAGAACAAGAATTTCTACAGGTCTTTACATTTCAAATTACCTGAAAAGGTAGGATGGCCAGATCAAGCAAATAAAAATAACAAGTGCCTAAATGAATTTGATTTTTGAATTTCGCATAAACAATGGAATAGTTTTCAGTCTAGTTGTGCCCTATGCAATATTTTTAACATAATTTTATGCAAATTATTTTCCTCATTATCTGATATTTGCATTTAACAAAATCTGTATTTTATCTGGCAGTACTACCAAAAGGTGTAACATATTAAGCTATTATTCGTCATTCTTCTGAGAAAGAGGGGCTTCCCTTGTGACAGACAGTAAAGAATTTGCCTGCAATTCAGGAGACTCAGTTTCGATCCCGGGGTTGGGAAATCCCCTGGGGAAGGAAATGGCAATCCACTCCAGTATTCTTTCCTAGAGAATTCCTGGACAGAGGAGCCTGGTGGGCACAGTCCATGGGGCTGCAAAGAGTTGGACACAACTGAGCGACTACAGTTTACACTATGAGAAAGAGAACTGGGAGTAAAGAGACTGAAGTGTGCTTCTTGGGTCCAACACAAAACACAATTGCAAACACACAAAATCTGCAGTCTCTGGATGAAATGGATTTGGAAGAGCCATCACATGGCATTGAAAGTTTAGGCTTAGTAGGACTAAGGACAGAAATAAGGAACAAGAAGGTAAAAACTCTTCTCTTTCCTTGTGTTTAAAGGACTAAATATCCCAGAGCACTGTTTTTCTAGATGTTGAAAATCTATTACCCATGAAATGGACGTGCACCTTGAGAAAAATGCCATAAGTTTATCTAGCAATGTCCAATCCCCATTCACACAAATCCACTTCCATCTAAATCCTAGCCTGCAAATCCTGCTTATAAGCTTGTGAATTTCCTGTCTGCATTACATACCCTTGCTCTTTAGAACCTAGGCTCATCATTGGATATGGACCCACTTGCCTGGAAATAATGGGAGCATCTCTTTTTAAATAATTTGCCTGATTCTTATTTTCATATTGAGAATCAATGTCAGTTTATCACTATCAAAATGATATGAAAGAATATTCGCCTTTTGTGTTGTGAGATGAAAGGATTTTAGGAATCTTGTCAAGGGATATGAAGGGTGAAAACTTCAAAGGACTTCAACCAGATCTCTTGGGAGATAACAGTTACTCCCTGCATAGCAGGGATTGTGGGGGTATTGGGGAAAGAAAGAGAGGTTTAGAAGGACAGCTCCGTATGGTGAAAAAGACTCCTGTTGGTGCTTATGAAGTTCCTTGCACCTTGCAAGGAAAAATGGACTCAAAAGAAGGTGAGAAGATGAGGTGAGAGTATTTAAAGTAATATCATGGTGAACTTTATATCAAGAAACTCCTGTTGGGGACTGAAAAAATAACTTGGAAATATGGCTCAGTACTTGAATTTTTATCATGAAGGAAAACATAAATGATATTCAACCAATGCTAGACTTGATGCTAGAGGGATGGTGAGGCAGAATACAAGAAAGGAAAGCTTTCTTGATGCTTTTCTACCTTTGTTCAGTCCTTCAACCAATTACAAGATTCTCACTCATCACTCTGATAATGTGAATGAGGCCTCTCAGGGCCACTGATAGCAAAGTTGCATTATGTACAAGTTATCTGATCTCACTTCTGCAATCATTTTTGTACTACTTCAAAATACTACACCCCAGAGACAGATATAATCAAATCAGCCCAAATATGATTTGGGAAGACCAGACAAGGAAGGAAGTATCTAAAATTCCTTTAAATCATGATCTCTGACTATTCCTGCAGAGACGCTGGGGGCAGGCATTGATCACAGAGAAAAAGTATCTCTGGACATAGATCACAAGCATCAGAAGACAGTTCATCTTCCACACCACTATAGAACATTAAAGACAGGAAGAGATACAATGTGTATGTCTTGTGGAATTTTCAAGTCTGCACTTGGAAGCTCTTAGTACAGTTAAATTTGAGGGATCTTCAGAAGCTTTCCGTTGAGTGAGAAATGCTCTAATCTTGCAATTGACCAGAAAGAGGGATTTGCTGATTGAGGTTTCTTTGGCAAGCATTACACAGTCAGGTCAATAAGTTGATTACTATTTATTTTTTTATTGCCAACTGAAACTTTGCAATATATTACCAAAAAAGGGGAAGAGTAAAACTGTTCCCCGGAGTAGTAATACCTATTGTGTTTAAATTGAATCAGATTGTAACCCTTACGCAGGGTTACAACAAAATCTTTACAAAGGAAACACTCAATATGTACTGAAAAAAAAACCTCCATGTATTAAATACACTACAAAAAAATATTCTAGTAGAGTATATGCATTTGGAAGAACTCTAGGAATGGAATCAGGAGAAAGCATCTTAAGGGTGTTCCCAGGTCTGAAACTCTTTGCTAGAATTGTTCTTTAACAGAACAATTGTTCCAGCTTGCTAGGAAAAGACCTATTGGCTTTTGACAGGCATAAACAAGAAGCAAGGAACTGCAGTCTGAAGGTCATGAAAGCATTTCCTCCAATTTGAGGATGTTGTGATAAGGATGGAGCTCTCCAAAACTCTTTGCATCTAAGCGCAAGGACTTCACTTGTGCAATTTCAAAATCACAAGTGCTCATCTCACGAGAGCTAGTTTTAAGAGAGTACCACAAAGTTTCCAGCAAGGAGACAAGCTCCTCAGGATACCCCGACCCTCCATTTCTCTCCTCTCCAGCAGGGACTTAAAGGACAGTTTCCCACAGGTCCTGTGCTTGCAAGCACAGGACCCTAGGGGCTCTAGGGCACTCGAAGTGTGGTAGTCTAATGGCTCTTTAAGGGTCTGTTGAGGCTGGCTGCTCAGGAAAACAGGAGCGCACGCGCGAGCTTGGAGGGCGGGGGCCCCAACGGCAGCCTCAGCAGCGGGCGGGGCCTGCGAAGGCCGCCTCCAGAGTCAACGTGGAGGTGAGGGATGGGGGGGCCCTTCAACCTGCGGTGTCACTCGCTGACTGCTGTTCACCCTGTCTGGTATTTGTGCCTTTGTCTGTGTGGGGGAGACTCCCGACAATGTGGGTTCATGAACCTATACAGCTCAGTTCCCTTTGCTGTGTTTCGTGAGGGAGCAGGCTGCAAAAACGGTTCGGTGACCGTGGCTGTTTAAATAGTGTGTGAGAGCCGTTAAACAGGTGCCATTCTGTCCACGTGTTCTGGAAGAGTACGAAAGCTAGACGGAAGTTCTTCCGATTTGGAAGCGCTCATCAGGTTCCCAAGAACTAGCACAGGTTATAGGAAAATGAGTGGAAAGTGAGTGAAACCATAGTTTCACTGATGTCTTCATTTCTAACGTAAAGACCTCAATCGATTGTTCAGTTGATTTGGACACAAATGTTCAAACTGCACTCTTTTGTCTATGATAGAAGAAACTTTGCTGAATGTAGTAATAAACATTGATTCATAGTCTGATGTCAATTCAGTATTGATTTGCAAGCATAGATGGGGTTCGTGTATAATCAGTTGGTTGGTGGGAATCTGATATGTAATCAAATGTGTGGGTTGGTTTTGTCTGTGAATATTTGTGTTTAAGGGGAAGTTACGTTTTCGTGAGAATGTATAAGGTAAATCTTTGAAGGGTATTTGAACGGTATTGAGATTTAATGGAGACATACTCAAGGGAGGGAATTAGTGGTTGCTGCTGCTGCTGCTGCTGCTGCTGCTAAATCGCTTCAACTCCTTGCGACCCCATGGACTGCAGCCTACCAGGCTCCTCTGTCCATGAGATTTTCCAGGCAAGAGTACTGGAGTGGGGTGCCATTGCCTTCTCTGTAGTTAGTGGTTAGGTGTTTGTAATTTGGTATTTGGGGAATATTTTTACATGTATCTTTTTCACCCATGAATTTGGAAATTTCTGTGTGTCTCATGATGGATTTGCATATGCATAGGACAGTGTTAAGAAAAGGACTGGTGTGTATTAGTTTGGGTATACTATCTGTTCTGTGTATGGTGAATGTAGGATGATCATTTGTGTGTTCAGGATATCATTTATGCAGTGTGTATGTTGTAGGACTTATGGGGTTTGTGTGTCTGTGTTTTCCAGGAGCTGTGTATGTAGCTTTTGCTGTGTAGGGGGAAGTCTGTGGCTGTTCTATAGAACTGATAGATGTAGGTGTGTTGTGTTTGTATAGTACTGTATTGTGCAGGATGGAACAGCTAATTCTGTGTGAGAGTTTGGGAATGTGGGGTTACACATATGCAGGTAGTGAGGGATGTGTATTTGAAACAGAGTATAAGTAGTTATATGGTTGCTTATTTTTAGTGCAGTGAGTAATTGCTCTATTTGGAGCTTGTGGAGAGTTGTATGTAAAGTAAGTTTGTGTGTGTATTCAAGGGCATGGCCATTTGGAGGAATATCTGCTAGTGCTATGTATTTGTATTTTTCAGTAGGGGTCTCTTAGGCCTATATATTTTGAGAAGTGAGTATATGTGATCTGATGAGAAGGTGAGGTTCCAGGTTTATACACAGGAGTTGGAGAATTGCATTTATGTATTAGGAATGTGTGACACGGTAATTTGTTAGTATTTGCAAATGTATGAGCTGGCTCCTACTAGCTAGGGATCATTTGGTATGTGGAAGTTATTTCATAAATGGTTTCCTGGAGATACTTCTATGTATGTTACTTGTGAATAGTAATTTGTGTGTATGTCATCAAAGGGTGTATGAATTACCAAAGATTGTTCATGAGGTATGGAGTTGTTAAGAGTATTCTAAGTGCATTTCTTTGGAAACTGCTAGGGTCCCTTATGATTATACAGTGGAAGTGAGAAATAGATTTAATGAACTAGATCTGATAGACAGAGTCCCTGATGGACTATGGATGGAGATTTGTGACATTGTACAGGAGACAGGGATCAAGACCATCCCCATGGAAAAGAAATGCAAAAAAGCAAAATGGCTGTCTGAGGAGGCCTTACAAATAGCTGTGAAAAGAAGAGAAGCAAAAAGTAAAGGGAGAAAAGGAAAGATATTCCCATTTGAATGCAAAGTTCCAAAGAATAGCAAGGAGAGAGAAGAAAACCTTCCTCAGCAATCATTGCAAAGAAACAGAGGAAAACAAAAGAATGGAAAAGACTAGAGATCTCTTCAAGAAAATTAGAGATACCAAGGGAACATTTCATGCAAAGAGGGGCTCGATAAAGGACAGAAATGGTATAGACCTAACAAGCAGAAGATATTAAGAAGAGGTGGCAAGAGTACACAGAAGAACTGTACAAAAAGATCTTCGCGACCCAGATAATCACAATGGGGTGATCACTCACCTAGAGCCAGACATCCTGGAATGTGAAGTCAACTGGGCCTTAGAAAGCATCACTACAAACAAAGCTAGTGGAGGTGATGGAATTCCAGTTGAGCAGTTTCAAATCCTGGAAGATGATGCTGTGAAATCGCTGCACTCAATATGCCAGCAAATTTGGAAAACTCAGCAATGGCCACAGGACTGGAAAAGGTCAATTTTTATTCCAGTACCAAAGAGGGGCAATGCCAAAGAATGCTCAAACTACCACACAATTGCACTCATCTCACATGCTAATAAGGTAATGCTCAAAATTCTCCAAGCCAGGCTTCAGCAATATGTGAACTGTGAACTCCCTGATGTTCAAGCTGGTTTTAGAAAAGGCAGAGGAACCAGAGATCAAATTGCCAACATCCACTGGATCATGGAAAAGGCAAGAGAGTTCCAGAAAAACATCTATTTCTGCTTTATTGACTATGCCAAAGCCTTTGACTGTGTGGATCACAATAAACTGTGGAAAATTCTGAAAGAGATGGGAATACCAGACCACCTGACCTGCCTCTTGAGAAACCTATATGTAGGTCAGGAAGCGACAGTTAGAACTGGACATGGAACAACAGACTGGTTCCAAATAAGAAAAGGAGTTCATCAAGGCTGTATATTGTCACCCTGCTTATTTAACTTTTATGCAGAGTACATCATGAGAAACGCGGACTGGAAGAAACACAAGCTGGAATCAAGATTGCTGGGAGAAATATCAGTAACCTCAGATATGCAGATGACACCATCCTTATGGCAGAAAGTGAAGAGGAACTAAAAAGCCTCTTGATGAAAGCGAAAGAGGAGAGTGAAAAAGTTGGCTTAAAGCTCAACAGTTGTAAAGAGTTGGACACAACTGAGTGACTGAACTGAACTGAACTGAGGGTATTTATATGTGTGTTTGGTAGTAGATAGTAAGAGGTCGCGGAGAAGGCAATGGCACCTCACTCCAGTACTCTTGCCTGGAGAATCCCATGGACGGAGGAGCCTGGTGGGCTGTAGTCCACGGGGTCGCTAAGAATCGGACACGACTGAGTGATTTCACTTTCACTTTTCACTTTCATACATTGGAGAAGGAAATGGCAACCCACTCCAGTGTTCTTGCCTGGAGAATCCCAGGGATGGAAGAGCCTGGTGGGCTGCCATCTGTGGGGTCACACAGAGTCGGACACAACTGAAGTGACTTAGCAGCAGCAGCAGTAAGAGGTGGTCTGTGTATATTAGCATGAGGGTATATATATTTATATAGTGTCCTTTGTTTATATGTTTGTGGAGCAGTGGGGAGATTGTATTCTGGAGAGGTAGTGTTTCAGGGGGATCTCTATGTTCAGAGGTTGGGAATATTTCACATCTATGTCCATAGGTGTGTGAGAATTGCATGTGTATATTGGAGAACAGAAATTGTCAGTGTTTTGTGTGTGTCTTAGCATTTGGGATGTATACTCATGAGTAGTTTATGGATGTGTGTATTTGTGATTTGTGAGTATAGGAGGCTTAGTGTCCTGTTTGTGTTAATTTCAAAATATAATGCCTGAAGAATTTAGCAGTGTTGCTTGTTTGTGTGTTCTCAGTACTGGTAAGTTGGACTTAGTTCAGTTCAGTTCAGTTCAGTTGCTCAGTTGTGTCCGACTCTTTGCGACCCCATGAACTGCAGCACGCCAGGCCTCCGTGTCCATCACCAACTCCTGGAGTTGACTCAGATTCACATCCATCGAGTTGGTGATGCCATCCAGCCATCTCATCCTCTGTCATCCCCTTCTCCTCCTGCCCCCAATCCCTCTCAGCATCAGAGTCTTTTCCAGTGAGTCAACTCTTCGCATGAGGTGGCCAAAGTACTGGAGTTTCAGCTTCAGCATCATTCCCTCCAAAGAAATCCTAGGGTTGATCTCCTTCAGGATGGACTGGTTGGATCTCCTTGCAGTCCAAGGGACTCTCAAGAGTCTTCTCAAACACCACTGTTCAAAAGCATCAATTCTTCGGGACTCAACTTTCTTCACAGTCCAACTCTCACATCCATACATGACCACTGGAAAAACCATAGCCTTGACTAGATGGACCTTTTTGGCAAAGTAATGTCTCTGCTTTTTAATATGCTATCTAGGTTGGTCATAACTTTCCTTCCAAGGAGTAAGCGTCTTTTAATTTCATGGCTACAATCACCATCTGCAGTGGTTTTGGAACCCCCAAAAATAAAGTCTGACACTGTTTCTACCGTTTCTCCATCTATTTGCCATGAAGTGATGTGACCAGATGCCATGATCTTCGTTTTCTGAATGTTGAGCTTTAAGCCAACTTTTTCCTCTCCACTTTCACTTTCATCAAAAAGGCTTTTTAGTTCCTCTTCACTTTCTGCCATAAGGCTGGTGTCATCTGCATATCTGAGGTTATTGATATTTCTCCTGGCAATCTTGATTCCAGCTTGTGTTTCTTCCAGCCCAGCGTTTCTCATGATATACTCTGCATATAAGTTAAATACAGTTAACTCTATAACATCATGGGTTTGAACCACACTAGTCCACTCCTAGTGGATTTTTTTTTTCCAGCAAATACTACAGTACTACTGTATCATCCATGGATACAGAAGCATTGAATGGAGGGTTGGTACCCTAATCCCCAAGTTGTTCAAGGGTCAGCTGTATTCGATAAGTGTAGGTTGTTTGTGGCTGTGTGTATCTGAGTTTCTGGGGCTATGAGCTAAGTATTCTGGCAGATGTCAGAGTTCAGTAGATGGTGTAGGTTATGTGTATGTTCAGAAATCTGGAGTATATGTATTTTAGGGCTATGAATTGCATGTGGGTCTTTTGGGAGTTGCTCATGAAACAGTTGTATACCTCATGAGCCTATGTATATATGTGTACAGTGTGTACATATGAGTGGTATATTGATTGCACATGTTTGTGTTCAGGCCCATGTTGTGTGTGTATATGTATATAGTCGTAAGAGTGGCATGTGAATATTCAGTGTGAGTCGGTTTTCATCTATAAAAATTTAGGCAGTAAGAGGTGGTTTCTGTATATTTTTTCAAGATGAGAGTAGAAATGTACATGTGTGTTCAGAATATAT
The DNA here is from genome assembly GCA_917880005.1 of Nanger dama. NCBI lineage: Eukaryota > Metazoa > Chordata > Mammalia > Artiodactyla > Bovidae > Nanger > Nanger dama. Next base: position 16,501,086 of record CAKJTW010000025.1, on the reverse strand, counting down.
GTGTAGGTATATACATACATACACATATATATGAATATGTATGTGTGTCCTTTGCTTATATATCTGTGATGGGAGTTGAGGGGCCTACTCTGGGTATAAATGGATCATGTGCATATACTCATATGGAAAGATTGGGGATGTGTTGAAAATGGTTCATACTAGCTTGGGATAGTCAATGGTGCATGTCTCCTCCCAGTTCTGTGTTCAGTGATGTCAACTAGGTAGCTTGAAACTGATCATGCTGGGAATATTTATACCATGTAGACACCACAAATGAAGTCTTTCCTACCTTTCTCAGAGAGATTTGTATTAAGCCTTTACCAGCACACCACTGATGTGTGTGTTTAGATGTATGTATGTATGATGCAAGAATATTTGGGCATCCATGGGACACCTACGTGGCTGTGAGTAGGACTTCTGGGGTTGTAAGTATGAATGGATCCTTGTCATTCTGAATCATTGCACTGTTCCTATCAGATTGGTCAAAGAATTCCTGTAAATGTTGGGGGTTCCCAGCAGAAATCATGCAGATGGATAGAGGGGTACTTTAGGCAGGTGGACACTCCTTCAGCATTTGTATGGTCCTAGCATCTGGGCCCCTAGAAAGGTGGGTCTGGTGGGCAGATGGCCTTGTAGAGGAGAAGCTTCACAGGTGCATTGTTGGTGTGACAGGCAGCAGTCAAAAGTCATAGGGCTTCCTGGATAAGAAGTCAGATAACCAAGTGCTCTCCCAGGAAAACCCCTGAGAGTTGGTTGGACAGCTCCAAGTATTACTGGCTCTTTTGTGACACAGGTGATGGGCAAGCACACCCTCCATGCTGGGTCTAGCTGTTGAAAGTCTGCAAAGCCATGTATCCCTGACCCCAACTGCTCCAGGATCATGGGGACTATTATCAGGCTGGTCAGCTGTATCACTAGGTCTCAACCAACCTAGCTCCATGGAAACCTAAGTTCTCAGGGTAAGGTAGGACCTCTAGGGATCAATGAGCTGACAAGGATGGAGGTGGGGGAGACTTTGTCCCTGAGGGACAGTTGATGACTGAGACCCGCAGAGACTGGGGAGTCCCACTCTGAGGAGATATGGCTCTGATATTCCCAAATCCTTTAGTCATATTCTCTGGTCTTTTCTGAAGGCTGAGGCTGCTTCTAGCAGTGGGAAGCTCATCTCAGTTTCATATTTCTCTGATAGGATAAAGTGACTTTCTTTTTTTTTTTAAGTATTCCACAGCAAGCTGCAAAGTCATCAGATGGAGCCGTGTGATCAGTGTGGCCACCAGCTGACCCCATAGTCACATTCTGCTTCCCTCCTAAGGATTTCTGAACCTTCTTAATGGTGAGTCTTCTGGCCATTTCTCCCTCATTGTGAATCCTCCTGCCAACAAAACATGCTGTAAACTTTAATAAAAGTATAACTCAACTGTAACCGGAGTCTAGAAGGCCTGTAGAGGGAGCTACCATTTCCTGTCACTCATCATCAAATACCCTAGCAGGAAGAGGTCATTACTGATACCAGCAGGAAGATTGATACCTTGCAATCCCAAACAGGAAGTGCAGCTACATTACTACCCCAGCTGGAGGAGGGAAGATTTCCTTTTGGCCAACAACAAACTCAGCTAATAGAAAATTTTGCCATCAGAAGCCATTGTCACCTGAACTTTTACTTTTCTCCACTGGAACTTTCATCGCTTCCTTTCCTTGTCCTGCTTGCCTTATTTTAAGAGCATTCCATGATGTGCAGCACCTTGGAGTATCTCCTGTCTTCCACATGAGATGCCGCCTGATTCATGAATCATTTACTAGAGTCAGTATGTTACACATTCAGAGTAAATCTTCAAATTTACTCAGTTAAATATATATATATATATATATATATATTTTTTTTTTAATATATTAATGGCAGTGATGCAATCTGAAAGGAATGTCTAATGATATTTGGGGACAAGGAGAAACAGGTGTGATGTCTAGAAATCCTTTGAATTCACTGTCTTTCTTGCCATTCCTGGAGGTTGTTGGTAAGCTCCTCTTGGTTTGAACTCCATTCTCTTTGCATTTGTGCTCCCAGGCTGATCAGCTTTCCTTTACAGGGCCGGTCAGCTTGGCTGGTAGGGGATTCTGCCTGAGGCCAAACCCCTAGCCTTTCAGATCAAAATTGCCAGGGCACAGTAATATCTCTTGGTTATTGCCAATCTATTTTTGAGAAGTAAATCCTAGCCCCTAATTTTGTTCCCTGGGAAATGCTGACAGTTTAGTCTGTACTTTCCCATCTGTTTGGAATCAGCATTGCCCCCAGCTTCCATGCTGGGATCTATTGGTGACAGCCATAGTTCTCCTTTTTGTTTTGAATTAGTTTGAGGTCCCAATTCCTTGGAATTTGCTAGTTTCCAACATTCCTCCATTCCAACATTCCCTGGGAATTGGTGGTGGTGCAGGCCAGGCCTTCTTTTGGCCAAGACATAGTAGCATCTCTTGGTTACTGCTGATATATTAAGGCCCAGGTGTATTTGCCTTGTTTTGGGTTGACAAAGGCTAGCTAAGGAAATGGGAGCCTTTATCGCAATCCATTATGCTACCTTCTGGCACATTTGCTTATTTTATATTTAAGAACTGTAGTCCTGGAGGCTGTAGAGACCTAGAAGGATGGCAAAATTTTAGTGATATTGGTCTAGAATTACAGTGGCCGTTGTGGGGAGTGTTCCAGTCAGACAAGATTGTTCATTTAAGGAAAACACTAGAGCAAGGGATCCCATTTGGACAGGGAGAATGAGATGCCTACTTTAATGGGTATGTGAAAACTTATGAGCCTTCACGATTCCAAAATATCTTCATTTAAAAACTCAGTACAAAAAGCTAATGAAAAAATAAAGAGATAAAAGTTACCTGAAACAGAAGATCATAGGACAGCTATGACTGTAGCCTCAAGTCCTACTATTCCACCATATCCTTTTCCAATCCCTGGTGGCTCAGATGGTAAAGAATTTACCTGCAATGTGGGAGACCTGGGTTCAATCCCTGGGCCAGACAGATCCCCTGGAGAAGGCAATGGCAACCCACTTCACTATTCTTGCCTAGGAGAATCCCATGGACAGAGGAGCCTGGTGGGCTATAGTCCATGGGGTCATAAAGAGTCAGACACGACTGAGTGACTGATTTAATATTTTACTAACTTTCTGACTGAACTACTTTTCTATTCCAAAGAGAATATTCAACAATTGCTATTTAAAATAAAACTAACTGAGGTTGCAGGCAAACCTCCTCAGATATCTTGTCTCCTTTAGTTAAAGACTGAACTGAGAGCTCTAGGCAAAGAATTCTCTAAACCTAAGGAGGAACCCCAAAAGTTTTTGAAGAGTTTGGAGTCATTTTCAGGGCCAGATTGCTAGATCTTTCTCGGCTTGTACACATGTTGGTCCTCTCCCCCTCACTCTATGTCCAGACTCACTTCCTGTGGCTGCAAGTAACACTTCCTAATAGAGGGAGTGTTATCTTGGGGGCAGGGGTCCAGGTTCTTCCTGTAGCTCTCCCATGCTTTAAACAACAAGCATGGTGTACCCAGATTAGAACTGCAGTATGTAAGGAAGAAAGTTCAGGCCCTCTTTTCTGGGAACAGCCCAGAAACCTAACCAGAAAGGCTTTTATGAATAGCTCACAAGTCTCTTTGTACCCTCCCCACTACTACCATGGACTTCCCTAGTGGCTCAAATGGTAAAGAATCTGCCTGCAATGCAGGAGACCTGGGTTCAACTCCTGGGTTGAGAAGATCCCCTGGAGAAGGAAATGGCAACCCACTCTAGTATTCTTGCCTGGGAGAATCCCATGGACAGAGGAGCCTGGTGTGCTACAGTCCATGGGATTGCAAAGAGTCAGACATGACTGAGCTAGTAACATTTTCACTTTCCACTAATACCTGCAGAGCCAAGTAGATCAAGCACCCTTAGTTCAGTTGCAAACTGGGTATATTCTAATACCTTACATGTGTACCTGTGTCCATGTTTACGATGGAGCTATGTGTTTACTATTTCCTCCATATACTGTAAATCTATAAGAGTGGTCTTTGCCATGTTCATTGATGCCTGATGAGTAATTGAATGAAGAAATGTTTGTCATAGTTTGGATTGTTTGGAAAACAGAATCAGAGAGTTTAGGGAACAGGATATTTAGTAAGCAATACCTGTGAGGAGTAGAAATAGAAAGGATTGGGCAGAGGGGCTGCTGAACAGTGACTCAAACTCCAAAACAGCTTCGCACTACCCCATGGGACCTGAGAAACCAGACTATCTCTTCAGAGAGGTCGTCAGTTGGAAGGAGTGGGCCAGGCATTTTTAACTCTGCCACCATCAGTCCATCAGATACGAACTTTCCTGGAAGGGGAATGTCTGTTAGGCAAGACAGCTCTCTAGTTCAGCAGTCCCTGAAGGAACTGGGAGCTGACACTGGCTCCCAAATATACTCTCATCAACTCAGGACACAAGGCCTTCCCTGAAGAGAAATCCAGGTGGCCCAGGTCCATGCCTCCAAATTCATCCCCTTTACAGCTTGCAGCTATTTCTTTACAGGGATTCTGAGTGTGGTTGTGTCTTTGCTGCTGCTGCTGCTAAGTCGCTTCGGTCATGTCCGACTCGGTGCGACCCCATAGACAGCACCCACCAGGCTCCCCCGTCCCTGGGATTCTCCAAGCAAGAGTATTGGAGTGGGTTGCCACTGCCTTCTCCAGTTGTGTCTTTAGAGTGGTAGAAACTGTACGTGTGTGTCGGGGCTGTGTCTGTGTGCATAAGCATGGTTTGTATGTGTGAAGTCAGGGAGTGTGGAGGGTCGTGCTTATGCTGGAGGGAAGTTGGAATGGCCCCTTGAATGTTGGGGTGAGGTGTGTTCACAGGGCGATATCTGGCGTGTTACATTAAGAATATGTAGATTATGACCTGCTGAGTGAGGAGGCACAAGCCCCACAGGGAGCTGGCAGTCAGCCCCTCAGCACCCAAGCTCCCATGTTCAGGAAATGAAAACCCTAAGTGTCGTTTTGAATTGAAGGCACAGTTTCAGTACATACACACAAAGGAAGTAAAGTCACAAGTTATTAGTGTCAGACGCTGAAACTGGGGGATGGTGGGGGTGGGTTGGGCAAGGAGCTGGGAAAAGGCAATCCTCTGCCCAGGTTATGAGCCAGCAAGAGGTAGAAAGCAGGGTAGCATGCATCTATTAATTATTAGGCGTTTGGGGTGGAGGTCACTAAACTTTGGTGGGCTTAACTGTAAGTGGCTACTTTAAAAGGTGTCCCAGGAAAAGTAAAACTAAACTTGGAGCAAGAAGTCTAAGCTCAGGGTGTAAAAAGGTTATGAGACTCAGGACATACCTTGGTTTTCCAAAACTCGAAGGCACAGCGGAGAGCAGCCTGGCAATTGTAGCACCACCTCACACTCAAGCAGCAACTGTTGTATACAGTAAGCAAGCAAGGAGGCCTTGGAGTAGATATATAGTTAGCTCTGCAAAATGCTACTTGAAGTGGTCATCAGCAAGGTATTTAGATAAGCAAACATTCAATTCAGCAACCAAGTCCCAATGCACGTCTCCCTTGATGTCATCTTGGCTATAGTAGAAGGTTGTGGAGGCAGCACTCAGGATGAAGTCCAGTCATGTCACGGGCTGGGGTGTTGTCATAACATGAATCCTTATGTCCCAATCCATCCATGTTGTCTTCTCTCAGACTGTTATGTCCTGCGCTTTGTGGGCTGAAGCATTGCATCTCCAGTGTTGTCTCAGGTGAAGGGAGCCATCATAATGGCTTCTGCCAGGGAGCCTCTGAGGAGGGGAACTGAGTGGCCAAGGGATCTAATAGGGGCCTGATTAGGGTATGCTTGCACTGTCGGGCATGAACATCAGAGTGCGTGTAGCTTTTCAAGTTAGAGTTTTCATCTTTTCTAAATGTGTGCCTAGGAGTGGGATTGCAGGATTGTATGGTTACTCTATTTTAGGTTATTAAGGAACTTTCATACACTGTTCCCTATAGTGGCTGCAACAATTTACATTCCCTGCCAATACTGTAGGAGGGTTCCCTTTTCTTCATATATTCTCCATTGTTTATTATTTGTAGACTTTTTGTTGGTAACCATTCTGACCAGTGTGAAGTGACTAAAGCTTGATTTTCATTTCTCTAATAATTAGGAAAGACTAGAGATCTCTTCCAGAAAATTAGAGATACCAAGGGAACGATTCATGAAAAGATGGGCTCAATAAAGGACAGAAATGGTCTGGACCTAACAGAAGGAGAAGATATTAAGAAGAGGTGGCAAGAATACACAGAAGAACTGTACAAAAAGATCTTCATGACCCAGATAATCACGATGGGGTGATCACTCACCTAGAGCCAGACATCCTGGAATGTGAAGTCAAGTGGGCCTTAGAAAGCATCACTATGAACAAAGCTAGTGGAGGTGATGGCATTCCAGTTGAGCTATTTCAAATCTTGGAAGATGATGCTGTGAAAGTGCTGCACTCAATATGCCAGCAAATTTGGAAAACTCAGCAGTGGCCACAGGACTGGAAAAGGTCAGTTCTCATTCCAATCCCAAAGAAAAGCAATGCCAAAGAATGCTCAAACCACTGCACAATTGCACTCATCTCACATGCTAGTAAAGTAATGCTCAAAATTCTCCAAGCCAGGCTTCAGCAATACGTGAACTGTGAACTTCCTTATGTTCAAGCTGGTTTTAGAAAAGAGGAACCAGATCAAATTGCCAACATCCGCTGGATCATGGAAAAAGCAAGAGAGTTCCAGAAAAACATCTATTTTTCCTTTATTGACTATGCCAAAGCCTTTCACTGTGTGGATCACAATAAAGTGTGGAAAATTTTGAAAGAGATGGGGAACACCAGACCACCTGACCTGCCTCTTGAGAAACCTATATGCAGGTCAGGAAGCAACAGTTAGAACTGGACATGGAATAACACTCTGGGTTCCAAATAGGAAAAGGAGTCCGTCAAGGCTGTATATTGTCACCCTGCTTATTTAACTTTTATGCAGAGTACATCATGAGAAACGCTGGACTGGAAGAAGCACAAGCTGGAATCAAGATTGCCAGGAGAAATATCAATAACCTCAGATATGCAGATGACACCACCCTTATGGAAGAAAATGAAGAGGAACTAAAAAGCCTCTTGATGAAAGTGAAAGAGGAGAGTGAAAAAGCTGGCTTAAAGCTCAACATTCAGAAAATGAAGATCATGGCATCTGGTCCCATCACTTCATGGCAAATAGATGGGGAAACAGTGGAAACAATGTCAGACTCTAAAATCACTGCAGATGGTGATTGCAGCTATGAAATTAAAAGATGCTTACTCCTTGGAAGGAAAGTTATGACCATCTTAGATAGCATATTCAAAGCAGAGACATTACCAACAAAGGTCCGTATAGTCAAGGCTATGGTTTTTCCAGTGGTCATGAATGGATGTGAGGGTTGGACTGTGAAGAACACTGAGCACCGAAGAATTGATGCTTTTGAACTGTGGTGTTGGAGAAGACTCTTGAGAGTCCCTTGGACTGCAAGGAGATCCAACCAGTCCATTCTAAAGGAGATAAGTCCTGGGTGTTCTTTGGAAGGAATGATGCTAAAGCTGAAACTCCAGTACTTTGGCCACCTCATGGGAAGAGTTGACTCACTGAAAAAGACTCTGATGCTGGGAGGGATTGGGGGCAGGAGGAAAAGGGGATGACGAAGGATGAGATGGCTGGATGGCATCACCGACTTGATGGACATCAGTTTGAGTGAACTTTGGGAGTTGGTGGTGGATAGGGAAGCCTGGAGTGCTGCAATTCATGAGTTCGCAGAGTCAGACACGACTGAGCGACTGAACTGAACTGGATAATTAGCTATGTTGAGCATATTTTCATGTGCCTGTTGGTCATCTGTATGTCTACTTTGGAGAAATGTCCATTTAGGTTCTCTGCTCATCTTTTGATTTTTTTTTTTTTTTGATAATTAAGCCCTTGTTGGTTTTATCATTCTGAGATATTTTCTCCCAACTATAGATTGTCTTTGGATTTTGTTTATGGTTTCCTTTGTTGTGCAAAATCTTGTGATTTTGATTAGGTCCTATTTATTTTTGCTTTTATCTCTTATGCCTTGGAGAATGACCTGAGAAAATATTGCTACAATCTATGTCAAAGAGTGTTTTGCTTATATTCCCTTCTAGAACTATTATGGTTTCATGTCTTATATTTAAGGCTTTAGGACATTTTGAGTTTATTTTTGTGTACGTTGTGAGGGAGTGTCCATTGATTTGCTTGTGACTGTCCAAGTTTTCCAGTACCATTTGTGGAAGAGGTGGTCTTTGGTCCATTGCATAGTCTTGCCTCTTTTGTGACTGTGGGAATGTGGGGTTATTTCTGGGCTCTGCATTCTGTTCTGTTGATCCGTATGTCTATTTTTCTGCCAATATCACACTCTTTTGATGAATGCAGCTTTGTAGTATTGTCTGAAGTGTGGGAGTGTTATGCCTCTAGCTTTGTTCTTTTTCTGAGTCTTTTGTGGGTCCTTATAAATTTTAGGATTATTTATTTTTGTGTCTATTCACTAAGTCTTGTCCAGGCACTGTAGCCCATCAGGCTCCTCTGTCCATGGAATTTCCCAGGTAGGAATACTGGAGTGGGTTGCCACTTCCTTCTCCAGGGGATCTTCCCAACCCAGGAATCAAACCTGCATCTCCTGCATTGGTAGGCAGATTCTTTACCACTGAGCCATCATGGAAGCCCAGGATTAGTCATTGCAGTTCTGTAAAAAGCAAAAAAAAATATCATGGGTAATTTGATAGGGATTGCATAAAATCTGCAGATTGTTTTGGGTAGCATTACCATTTCAACTATTAATTCTTCTAACCATAGAGCATAGGATATCTTTCCATTTCCTTGAATAATCTTCATTTGCCTTTGTCAGTGTTTTTATAGTTCTCAGTGTGTAAATCTTTCATGTCCTTGTCAGGTTGATTCCTAGGCATTTTATTTTTTGGACATAATTTTAAATAGAATTTTTTTTTACTTTCTCTAATATTTCATTATTAGTCTAAAGAAATCCAGCAGATTTCTATATGTTAATCTTACAGCCTACTACCTTCATGAATGCATTTATCAATTCTAATTGTTTTTGTGTGGAGGCTTTAGCATTTTCTATAAAGTATTATGTCATCTGTACATGACAGTTTTATCTCTTCCTTCCAAAATGGATACCTTTTATTTTTATTTTTTTGTCTGATTTCTGTGGATAGGACTTTCATTAGTATGTTGAATAGAAGTAGTGGTAGTAGGCATCCTTGACTTGTTCCAGAATTTAGTGGGAAAGCTTTCAGCTTTTCACCATTGAGTATTATGTGGGCTGGGGGTTTGTCATAAATAACTTTTATTATGCTGAGATATGTTCCCTCTATATCCACTTTGCTGAGAATTTGTGTCACAGATGGATGTTGAATTTTATCAAATGCTTTTATGCATCTGTTTAAATGATCATGTGATTTTTGTTATCTGTTGTGATGTAACAGATTAAATGAGCCATTAAATTGAGCCATCCTTGTGACCTTGAGATTTATCAAACTTGATTATGATATACAATCTTTTTAAGTGTTGTTGGACTTGGCTTGCTAGTATTTTGTTGAGGATTCTTGCATCTATATTCATAAAAGATATTGGACTGTAATTTTCTCTTTTGGTAGCATCTATGTCTGATTTTAGTATCAGGATGATGGTAGCTTCAGAGAGTGACTTTGGGAATCTTCCCTTACTATGTCAGGTTTAGCCTGTTCGTAATGGTACTATGTCTGTTTTAGCCCAGAGGCATTTGTGGCCATGCTGGGTCACTCTTAGGAGGAATTACTTATCCATGATATAATAGGGATGTGAGTTTGCCAGAGAATAATCTTCATCCCATGAGGGCTTCTGTTTGTAGCAAAGCCCACTCAGTTCAGTTTAGTTGCGCAGTCGTGTCCAGCTCTTTGCAACCCCATGAATCACAGCACGCCAGGCCTCCCTGTCCATCACCAACTCCCGGAGTTCACTCAAACTCACGTTCATCTAGTTGGTGATGCCATCCAGCCATCTCATCCTCTGTCATCCCCTTCTCCTCCTGCCCCCATTCCCTCCCAGAATCAGAGTCTTTTCCAGTGAGTCAACTCTTCCCATGAGGTGGCCAAAGTACTGGAGTTTCAGGTTTAGCATCATTCCTTCCAAAGAACACCCAGGACTGATCTCCTTTAGAATGGACTGGTTGGATCTCCTTGCAGTCCAAGGGACTCTCAAGAGTCTTCTCCAACACCACTGTTCAAAAGCAATTCTTTGGTGCCCGGCTTTCTTCACAGTCCAACTCTCACATCCATACATGACCACTGGAAAAACCATAGCCTTGACTAGACGGACCTTAGTCAGCAAAGTAATGTCTCTGCTTTCGAATATGCTATCTAGGTTGGTCATAACTTTCCTTCCAAGGAGTAAATGTCTTTTAATTTCATGGCTGCAATCACCATCTGCAGTGATTTTTGAGCCCCCAAAAATGAAGTCTGACATTGTTTCCACTGTTTCCCCATCTATTTACCATGAAGTGATGGGACCAGATGCCATGATCTTCGTTTTCTGAATGTTGAGCTTTAAGCCAACTTTTCACTCTCCTCTTTCACTTTCATCAAGAGGGTTTTTAGTTCCTCTTGACTTTCTGCCATAAGGGTGGTGTCATCTGCATATCTGAGGTAATTGATATTTCTCCTGGCAATCTTGATTCCAGCTTGTGCTTCTTGCAGCCCAGCGCTTCTCATGATGTACGCTGCATATAAGTTAAATTACCAGGGTGACAGTGTGCAGCCTTGACGTACTCCTTTTCCTATTTGGAACCAATCTGTTGTTCCATGTCCAGTTCTAACTGTTGCTTCCTGACCTGCATATAGGTTTCTCAAGAGGCAGGTCAGGTGGTCTGGTATTCCCATGTCTTTCAGAATTTTCCACAGAGCCCAATAAGTGATCAAGGTTTGCTGTGCTAGGGAGTGTGGTGGGTGTGGAGAGCCGCTGTTTGGTCTAGAAGGCCACAGGCATCTGGGAGGAGCTATTTTAAGTCCAAAGTCCATGCTGATCGGTGCCTCAGCCCAGAAGCAGCAGCTGAGGGGAAGGGTTTCATTAATTTTTTTCCAGATACATTTTATTAAATCAGACCAATCACCCAATTTAAAAATTTGCCTGTGTGATAGCAACCCAGGTTGCACATTCAGGGACTTCTCAGGTGGCGCTAGTGGTAAAGAACCTGCCTGCTAATGCAGGAGAGACATCATGCTGTACATTAGCTCCTCAGATCTTATTCCTTCACTTTGTTTCTCATTTTATAATGAAACATTTGTATCCATTTACCAACCTGTTCTCATTTCCCCCACAACCAGCTGGAGACTACAATTTCTACTCTGTTCTGTGATTCCTTTTTTTTCTTTTAGATTCCACATGTAAGCGATATTTTACTTACCATAATGTTCTCCAAGTTCATTCAGTGTTCTTGAAAATGTCAGGGTTATTAAGGCTGAATAATACCTCATTTTGTATGTTCTGTATGTGTGTGTATCACCTTCCTTTATCCATTTATCTACCACAAACAAGAAGATTCTTTCTGTACCATTATTTTGTGATTACTGTTTCAGAGAACATAGAAAAGCGCTGATAACTTTTTCAGATAAAAATGTTTGTTTCTTTTTGCTAAATGACCAGAAGTGAAATTTCTGGTCACATAGTATTCTAATTTTATTTTTTGAAGCATCTCCACAGTGTTTCAAATATTGTACCAATTTACATTCCGAACACCAATGCACAAGGTTTTTAAGTGACATCAGACCTACCACGAAGGCCCTGTCAGTGAGTGGAGACTCAGGTTCTACAGAAGGCCTGTGAGGTCTGTGTGGGAGGTCTCAGAGACAGATCTCTGCGTAGCGGTTTGAGAGGTCACTGGGAGAGTTTGCTCAGTGTGGTCTGTGAGAGGCCCTTGTGTGGCGTCGGTGTTGCTCTGTGCCAGGCCTCTGTGAAGGGCTAGTGGGGTCCCCATGGGAGATCAGTGTGGGTTTGTCTGGGGTCTCTGTGTGGGGTCACTTTTTATCTCTGGGAGGTCTCTGTGTGGGACTAGGGGGGTCTATGGGGTCAGTGTTGTGGAGTCAGTGTGGCTTTGTCTGGGGTCACTTTTTATCTGTGGGAGGTCTCTGTGTGGCACTAGTGGGGGGTTATGTGTGGGGTCAGTGTTGTGGAGTCTGTGAGTTTGTGGGAGATCCCTGTGGGGGACCCTACATTGCTGTCCTTTCTGTGCTTTAGGGCAGGAGAAGGGCACAGGGTCTTTGCCCTCCTGGTTTCTTGCTTTTCTGTCAATATCCCTTCTATGTCACTCCTGCAGACAGAAGACGATGGGGCACCCAGCACTCACCTCTTGGTGCCCCTAAGAGAACCAAGCAGCAGCCAGGCTCAAGGTGCCCACTCTGTGCCCCACTCTTCTGAGCTCTGAAGGCCACTCTGTGCCCTGAGTCCCTCCCCTCAGGCCCTGAGCCCCCACTGGTGGGCCCACCCTGGACGATGGGGACCAGAGGAGGGACCAGGCTCCAGGAGAACCCCCAGAACAAGCAGGCCCGTGCCACTGCGCTCCCCTCCCAGGTCCCGGTCCTACGTGTTGGGGTTCTGACACGCTGATAGTAGTTGACTCTTGCTGTGACGCCAGCATAGTCCCTGGGCCTGCTGAGTCCCACATGTTCCCTAGGAGCCTCCTTGGATCACAGACTGTGAGTCTGTCCTAAGCTTCCAGTCCTGTGAAAGCTGATTATTTACACTGTGGAGAAGTGACGCTTCCCTGCTCAGAGGCTGTGGAGAGGCGAAGTTTCCCTGCTCAGAGACTCTGCTGCCTCTGGGAGCCTGGTCCTCTGTGGGAGGAGCTCTAGACATTCTCGCTCTGTCTGGGCTCTGGGAGCTGGAGTAGGGGAGACTCTGGGGTGGGGCCACCAGGAACCACCGGGCCTCTACCTTCTTTCCTCTGGGCCTGTAGTTGGTGGTGGGACACCAGGGATCCCTTGGTCACTGCACCATCTATGAACACCTCTGCCACCTGCCTCCTTCCCGTGCATCCCACCCTAGGGGCACAGCGTCCCACCCTCAAGCAGCGAGGAGACTGCACACACAGTGACACCCCAGCTTCTTCCTGGGGGAGGTGGACGCTGTGAACAGGGCTGTCCTCTCCTCTGGGGCAGGGTGGACCAGCCCGGGGGCCTCCGTGCTCTACACTGCACACCCTCAGAGCTGGGAATGTGGTCCTCATCGTCACCTCTGCTCCAGAGCATGAGAAAGGCAGGAGGAGGGTGATGCTCCTGGTGCGTCTCATTCCGATTCCATCTGGGAGAGGAGGGACTTCCAGGGTAGCGCCGTCTATCCCACCGGGACTCAGGGACAAGGTTTCTCCCACTTGTCACTTGGGGCCAGCACTGCCCCCAAGCTCCCGTCCTTATTCTGACAGGAGAAGTTGTCTCTGACACCTTCTGAATCTGAAGGGAATTTCAGCCTCTGCAACCCAACACCCCCACCCACAGCCGCACAGTTTCAAAGTAGAGAGAGAGCAGGAGAGGACTGAGCCGGATCCTGAGGAGGAGTGGTCTTTAGGTTTAGTTCACCTTGGCATGTCCTGAATGCTGTTGCTTGTTTCCGTAATGCTGGTATTATGGAAACTGGGGGTGCAATGAGGGAATTGGGGTGAGGGTGAGTATCCACACTGAGGTCCCCCTCCCTGCATGTCCCTGTCCCATCTGGAAGACAAAGCAGGCACCTGAGAAGAGTGAACCCTGACCTCTTCCCTTCCCCTGGCAGGGTGCAGAGAGGCCACCACTGTTCATGAGAAAAAACATTTATACCAGGAAACAGTAAACTTTGTGTAGGAAGAAGCCATTAGCACACAGAGGATGTGCTAACATGAGAGAAAAAAGTTTTTAGCTGCATGGTATGCATTTTTTTCTTGGAGAAGAGTTTTTCTACCAGGAAAGCTGTGACAGGCATGTTCTGATTGACCGAAAGAGGTTTATTTCTGAAAGAGGCAGTACCTTGGACAGTGGAGAGGATGGCCTGGGACACCTCACTCTTGATCCATGATGAAGGTTCTGCCTGGTGGGAGTTGGGAAGAACCTGGCTCCCTGGGTGGGAAGGTCCACCTGCTGTCCCTGGGACTGGTCCACTTACTCTTTCTAGGGTAGCCATGACCCATGGGGTAGCTTGGTCATCTCAGCCTGACTCTCGAGCAGGCCTGGTTGGCCCTCCGTACTGCCAGCCCTTTTATGCTGTCCCAGTTTGGGCTTCCTGTAAATCTCCCGGCAGTGGGGACAAACATCTTGCTCAGGCTCTTATATTTGGGCTGCTGTCTCAGGGCCTCCTGCTGGCCGTGCCTACTTCCTCCACTCAAGGTCATAGAGCTTCTGGGTATTGGATGAGTATCCACAGGACAAAGGCTGGAAGCCAAACAGAGATTCCTGAGAAACCAAGATGTTTGGGGCAATGAAAACATCTGAGTCACAGTCTGAGAAACGTCTCGGTGGCGCCATCTTGAAGGAGCAAGCAGTGACTCAGCCTTGAGCCTGTTTCTGCCAGGCTCTGAACTCTTGGAACTCAGGCTTACAACACCGGGCCTCAAAGTGTAGATCTTCTGGACTTGAGGCTGTGGACTTTGTTCAACGAGGAGCTTTTATGGGCCTTTGGGACCATGATCTCCTCAGATCCATATTGCAGATTTGGAATTTAATCAGCACACTAGATTTGAAAGTACTTTTCCAAGCATGGTGCCTCCCTCCATGACTTCTTGGGCCCTGGAAGATTGGGACCATGTGTCGAGGTCTATGACTGTCATGACAGAGCAGGAGTCTGGGGAGACCTACCCCCAGCTGCTTCCTGTGGTTCATTCCTAGCCATGCCGGACTTGGACTGGACTCCAGGCTGCCTTTGTCAGTCCCCACCACAGACTCACTGTCACAGATTCTGCCCACAGAGTGGTATGAGGGGCCTGTGAAGGTGGCTTGTCTTCCTGTCCAGTCAGAGGGACCTATGAGGCATTATGGATGTCACCAGGTGGGGGTCCTCCCAGGGGCCCTGGGGTTTCTTCATTCACCCGTGAGGGGGCAGGAAAGAGACTCTACAGAGGAAAACTGCCCTTGTTGTTATCACTTTCTCTCCCAGGTGAGCCTGGAGGGGCTTTCCAAGGTCTTGGTTAATCTTTCCAAAATCTTGGGATTTTGAGTGGTCCCCAGAGTCGGTGACTTTCAAGGTGGACTTGAGCCTTTTTCAACTTTAAGCTAAGTATGAACTTGAGTAACTCTAGAGGTACACCCCACCTGTACCTCACCTGTGTGTGCTAAGTCGGTTCAGTTGTGTCTGACTCTTTGCGACCCCATGGACTGTAGCCTGCCAGACTCCTCTGTCCATGAGGATTCTCCAAGGAAGAATACTGGAGTGGGTTGCTATTTCCTTCTCCAGGGGATCTTCCTGGCCCAGGGACTGAACCCATGTGTTATGTCTCCTGCATTGACAGGTGGGTTCTTCACCACTAGCACCACCTGGAAAGATCACTTGAAACCTTATTATATGTGCTTCCAACTCTTGCTGAATGTAAGGATTTGAGGACAAGAGATTCATGGGAGGTGTTCATAGAGGTTTCCCCACCCTGAGAGGAGTCTGGATTTTCTGTTTCCTCATGAACATTTGAGTCTCCAGGAAAGTCTAATATATGGATTTCAGCAAGCTTCCTACAGTGGACTTTCTACAGGGAACCGACCCTCTGGATCTCTTGTGCCTTCCTGCCCATAAGAACTCCTGAGACTTCTTCTGGATGCTTTCTGCCTGGACACAGCTCTCTTTTTGACTCAGGGTGCCAGCTAGACAGGCCTGAAATGGCACAGCTTGAACACACAAGTCTTGAGATAGTTAGTCTCCAAGGGGAATGTGGAGATGAGCTGCGTGGAGTGGTACTGAGTGGGAGTGCCATGGATTCATCCTGAGTGAGACTCAGCATGGAGTCTCATCAGGGGAGCATGGTGGGGAAAGGAAAGAGCAAGTGGCCAGGATGAAAGTCTGTCCAGGGGAAGGAAAGTCTCTGGTGTTGAAGAGGCACTCAGGGATTAACATGATTGAACAGAAATGGAGGTCCCTGAGCCTGGAGAACAGGTGGAGGCCTGAGTTAGAGGCTTCTTGGTCAGAGGAGCTGGAGACATGGTAAGTGGAGCCTCTTCCCTGCATGGCTGATGGGCTCTAGTAGGTGCTGCTTTACACTCTTGCAAGGGGGCTTGACAAGAGTTGATGAAAGCTGCCTTTCTGAAGGAACCTCCCCAGGTGGCTGCAGAAGACATGAGCCAGCTGCAACCAGGAGCCTCCAGTTCCAGGAGGGCTGGGCAGGCCAGGCTGGGGGTGGGCACCTGCAGCCCACAGCCCTCCCTGGCCCCCATGATGACTTTACAATGCTCCTGCTGTCCTTGCCCCAGGACTTTATCAATACCCCACCCCACCCAGCCTGTATTGGATCTGGGAAGAAGAATCTGGAAGAGAAGGGGAAGATTCTTTACCTGTGCAGAGGTGAAGTCAGGTCCCAGATCTCTTCCAGCTCTTCCTGGTAGTGTCTACAAAGCTAGAAATCAGCAGACTGGGTCATGGTGGTGAAGGCAGGGGTCTGGGGGTCTTACAGGAAGTTAAGTGCAGTGTCCCTTTAAGGGGACACAGCTGGCAGATTGGAGCCCAAGGACACACAATCCCTGACAGTGATGGTGAAGTTGATGAAAGGGTTTATCATTTACAAAGTGCTTTCATATCCATTACCCTTTGCTGTCCTTACAACCCTGATATGGAGGAGAGTGGGCAGGGGTAACATTGCCGTTGAATCTTAGCAGAGTGAAACACCTTGTCTCTTTTTATGCAGAGTAATATTCCATTGTATATAAGTACCACATCTTCTTTATCCATTCATCTGTTCATGAACACCGTTGTTCCCATGACCTGGCTATAGTAAACAGTGTTGCAATGAACACTGGGGTACTTGGGTCTTTTTTTGAATTATGCTTTTCTTAAGTTATATGTCCAGTAGTGGTATTCCTGAGTCACGTGGTAGTTCTATTTTTAGTTTTTAAGGTACCTCCATGCTGTTCTCAGAAGTGGCTGTATCACTTTACGTTCCCACCAACAGTGCAAAAGGGTTCCCTTTTCCCCCACACCTTCTTCACTTATTATTTGTAAATTTTTTGATGATGGCCAATCTAGAAAAAAATGCTACAGATGAATCTAGTTCCAAGGCAGGGATACAGATGCAGAACTAGAGAATGGGCCATGTGGACACAGAGAGTGGTGAAGGGGAGGGTGGGGTGAATTGGGAGGTTAGGCTTGATGTAAATACACTACCATGTGCAGAATAGAAAGTGGGAACCTGCATAGAGCCCAGAGAGCTCAGTTCAATGCTCTGTGGTGATTTAGGTGGGTGTGGTGGGGATGGAGTGGGAGAGAGGTCCAAGTGGGAGGGTCTGTGTGTATATATGCACATATATTACATATATGTATATGTAATGACTCACTTCATTGTACAGCAGAAACTAACACAACATTGTAAACCAATCATACTCCAATTAAAAAACAACTGCAACAATTTGTCCATAGTTGGACCTGGAGTCCCACCTCCCAACCTAGGCGCTATCGGTTCAGTGCTGCCCACAGGCTCCTGCTCAGCCACACCCTTTTCCAGGCCCCTTGCAGCTTCATTCTCTACATGGAACTTCAGAAGTATCTGTGTTCTGCTCTTCATCGCAGGAGTCTCCCTGAGGCTTCTGTTTCCTGAGTGACAGGTACTGCCACTGGCCTCCTCGGAGTCCATGGACCTGGGCCCTCAGGATAGGGAGAGGTGGGGGCTAATGCTCAGGGCACACAGGGTTGAATGGCAGAACTCACCTTTCAAAGCTCTGTTTCTTTTCCTGCCCCTGCTTCTTCCCCTCAGCTCCATTTGATGCTGAGAAACAGAAGAAAATGAGGACCTGGGACCAAGTCTCGCTCTCCCCTCTCGAGACAAGCATCACTCAGAGGCCATACGTGACTTCCTACATTTTACTAACAGCTCTGTGGGTTTTCCGAAGATAAAAGTGTTTTATGTTTTCCTTCTTTGAAGAACATAAAGGATTTTCAGTGTGAGATTCACCCTGAGTTTCGTTTGTCACTGTTGCTCTGCTCAAGAAACACACACATTCTCAGGCCTGTGGGTGAATCTGAACTCCATCAGGCAGGTCTCTGCTTCCTGGGACCAGGCCCTCCTCCAGCCCCTGCTCCGAGGTGCTGGGGGCCTCAGCAGTGCCCTCAGGTTAGTCCTGGTCTGAGATACCTGGTCAGGTCTGGTGAACAGATGCCCAAGGGCCTCTCCTCTGGCTGAGCGTTAGCTCAGTATCCAGTCCTCAGACCCTGGTCACTATGTTGGGGACTAGTCCTGGAGCCCTCTGCTACACCTGGTCAACTGGTCTGAGAACTTTGGAGAGAAATCCTAGTGTTCACTGTATCCCCTGCCCAGCCTGGTTTGTCCCTAGAGGGATGATGTTCTGTTCTTCCTTGAGAATAGTTATCGTGTTCTTTTCCATCTCAGGAGTCTCTCTAGTTGATTCAGAAAATGGAAATACATATGTAAAATAGATAGCCAATAGGAATTTGCTGTAGGGCTCAGGAAACAAATAGGGGCTCTGTATCAACCTGGAGCGGTAGGATGGGGAGGGAGATGGAAGGGAGGTTTACGAGGAAGGGGATATATGTATACCCATGGCTGATTCATGTTGAGCTTTGACAGAAAACAGCAAAATCCTGTAAAGCAATTATTCTTCAATTAAAAAAAATTTTTTTAAGAAAATGGAAATAATAATAGAAAAGAAGAGGGAATCACGTGCTTGTGAGTCTGGGCCAGGGGTTCCTTACCCTCCTGATCAATCATTAATCACCTCCAAAGTAGAACTGGAGTTCAGCCAAGTATCAAAAGTGCTTTTCAGAGAACAGAGAGGATTCTCCAAAATCTGAATCACACTGCTGCCTCAGGCAGTTAAGCACAGGGTGTGCGCTGGGGACTAAAGTCTGAGATCCCCATCATAGAGCTGTGGTCTGGTCACAATGGGCTCCTGAAGGTGGGGAGGGAGTACTAGAGGAGGGGGCTGGACCACAGCCCCTCCCTAACCATCCAGACCCACAGCTCCATTCATCTTCCTTCTCTGAGCCTTCCCGTCCTACCTTTTCATCCTATTAGAGAGACATAAGTCAAGTTTCAATTAATTCCACTTGGAACTAAGACAATACTTGATTCCTTTGAGATCTCCACTTGAGCCCCGTCAGTTGGTCTGAAAAATCTGGAGTTGTCCCTGTAGTTTTGGTTAATCCCAGGAATTTTTATTCCCAGGATGCCCTTGACTGTAATTCCAAGTTTCCCACATAGTATGTTTATGCCTTGCATCAACCCAGGCACAGAACTTAAATTTCTTTCATACTTAGCCATGTGAATTTTGAAAACATTAAAGAAAAATTTTAAACTTTATGTTAATCTTAACTGTATTCAGCTATAGGGACTGAAACAATTATTTGAAATTTACAAAGTTATAAAGTATAAAGTTGAAATAGTTAAACCTCACAAATAAATATAAGTAACACTGATACATTTTATATATACAAGTTTTAACAGTAAATCTTAAGAGTTCTCATCACACACACAGTTTTTTTCCTGCTTCTCTAGTTATGTAGCACATTAGGTGAGAATGTTCACTAAACTTTTATTGTAATCATTTCATGCTGTATGTAAGTCTAATCACCTTAAACTTACACAGTACTGTATGTCCATTATATCCCAATAAAACTGGAAGAAAAAAAAAAGAAACATAAGTAAATATACTAAAAAAAGAGAGAAAAAGTGGTATTATGTCTGGAAACTTTAGAATAATTAAAACAGCAAAATATTTGGGCAGAGATATCTATGGTAAATTATCTAAAATGTCTAGTATTCAATAGTAAGTTATAAGACATAGAAAGAAGCAGGAAAATGTGTTCATACTTGGTTGGAAATAAATTAGTAAAAATTGTCTTTTAGTATTCTCAGATATATTTTTCAAACTTAGAATTCAAAGCACTTATTTAAGTATGATTAAAGAACCAAAATTAGTCTCCTCCAGCTTATCCCTCTAATTGACTCCAATCTCCCTGGGTTGGGAAGATCACCTGGAGAAAGAAATGGCAACCCACTCCAGTATCCTTGCCTGGAAAATCTCATGGACAGAGGGGCCTGGAGGGCTGCAGTCCATGGGGTCACAAAGAGTCGGGCATGACTGAGCGACTAACACTTAACTAACTCCAATCATGTTATGTCTCTGCACAAAGCTTGGGCACAGGTCTATGTCCTAGCTTCAGCGGCTGCTGCTGAGGGATGGGTCCTTGGATTACCTGGCTCAGATAGCCACCAGGGTTTGCATTCACTGGTCCCATAGGACAGTAGCAAACAAAGAAGCAGTTTTCACTGGCTGTCCTCCTGGGACTCAGGAGCAGAGCGAGCGAATAGAAATACACATCTGTTAGTCTTTTCCTGAAAAGGGTCTATTTGCATACTTTAATGGAGAAGGCAATGGCACCCCACTCCAATACTCTTGCCTGGAAAATCCCATGGATGGAGGAGCCTGGTAGGCTGCAGTCCATGGGGTCGCTAAGAGTTGGATGCGACCGAGTGACTTCCCTTTCACTTTTCACTTTCATGCATTGGAGAAGGCAATGGCAACCCACTCCAGTGTTCTTGCCTGGAGAGTCCCAGGGATGGGGGAGCCTGGTGGGCTGCTGTCTATGGGGTCGCACAGAGTTGGACATGACTGAAGTGACTTAGCAGCAGCAGCAGCGTACTTTAAAAGTCACTGCAAGTATCATGTTTCTAATTTAGCATCCTTCTATGGGCTAAATGAGAGCCTCCCCAGAATTCCAAGAGCCTATGTCCTATCCTTTGCCCTCTTCCTCATTCCTACTTGAAGTTGCTAGTATGTCTTACAAGAAGCTTGTACACGTATCCTCCAGCTTTTGCGGCTACTGCGCAAGTCACAGGCCACTGGATTTTTGACAGCCAGTGGGGTTTGCTTTCATAAGTCCCACAGAACCAGAGCAAATGAAGAAGTAATTCTGAATGGGCACAGGACAGCCCTCCTTCTTCCTCACAACTATACAAGCACAGAAGGAACAGGCAAAAATGTCAGTGTTTCAGTATATCACCGGAAGGGGCTTAGCTACATGCTTTGCCAGCTTCCAATCAGCCTACCTCCAGGTCCTGACGTGATCCTCCCCTTTGGGACACCGATGGGCCCTTGAACATCTTCAGTGACTGAGAAGTAACATGGACAAAGAGTGTGGCTTAAACAGTCAAAGGTTTGAGAGGCAATCAAGAACCCAGGGTGAGCTGATTAATAAGTTTCATCTTCTATGTGAAACCACTCTGTCAAGACTGGGAAAGGTGGCTGTCTTTTTCTAATGTTTAAAACCAACAGACAGTGAAGGAAATCAAAGAAATAGAGAACTGTGTTCCAAACAAAAGGTAAGGTAAGAGGGTTCAAGCTAACAGAGTAGAAGGATGTGTGTTCATCTCCCTTGTGAGAGCCTTCCAGCATAGATCAAGAGTAGCAAATGTCCCAAGCTATCCACTATCTAAGGCACTGATTCCTTCAGAAATACACCTCTTCTGGTCAATCAGAATATGCTTGTCACAGATTTCTTGGTAGGAAGACTCTTCTCCAAGAAAAAAAAATTGCATATTGTGCAGAGAAAAACTTTTTCTTTCATGTTAACACATCTTCTGTGTCCTGATGACTTCTTCGTACCACAAGTTTTACTGTTTCCTGAAATAAATGTTTTTTCTCGTGAGAATTGGTGGTCTGTACCCTGCTGGGGGCAAGGGAAGGAGCAGGGTCCACTCTTCCCAGGTGCCTGCTTTGTTTCCCAGATGGGACAGGGCCATGGATGGGGGTGTGACCCCCGCGTGGCTACTCACCGCCACCCCATTTCCTCACTGCACCTTCAGTTTCCATGATTGAAGCATTACAGGAACAAGCAACAGCATTCAGTACGTGTCAAGGTGAATGAAACCTAAAGACCTCCCACTTTTTAGGATCCTACTCAGTCCTCTCTACCTTGAGCTTGTGGGGCTATAGAGCAGAGGGGTTTGCAGAGGCTGAAATTCCCCTCAGACCTCAGAAAGTGTCAGGGACAAGTTCACATGTCAGAATAAGGAGGGGAGTTTAGGGGCAGTGCTGGCCCCAAGTCCAGAGGTGGGAGAAGCCTCATCCCCACATCTTGGTGGGATTAGATGACACTGTCCTGGAAGCCCCTTCTCTCCCTGATGGAGCTGAATTGAGATGAACCAGGAGCATCACCCTCCCTCTGCCTTTCTCATGCTCTGGAGCAGAGGTGACGATGAGGACCACATTCCCAGCTCTGAGGATGTGTGGTGTGAAGCGTGGGAGGCCCCTGAGGGCCCGTCCACCCCTGCACTGGAGGAGAGGACAGCCCTGTTCACAGCGCCCACCGCCCCGGGGAAGGAGCAGGGGTGTCACTGCGTGTGCAGCCACCTCACTGCCTGAGGGTGGGATGCTGTGCCCCTAGGGTGGGATGCAGGGAAAAGAGGCAGGTGGCAGAGGTGTCCGTAGATGGCGCAGTGACCACGGAGCCCCTGGCGTCCCACCACCAACTACAGGCTCAGAGGAAAGAAGTTAGGGATCCAGTGCTTTCTGGTGGCCTCACCCCAGAGTCCCCCCTACTCCAGCTCCCAGAGGCCAGACAGAGGGGGCTACCTGGAGCTCCTCCACAGAGGGCCAGGCTCCCAGAGACAGTGGAGCCTCTGAGAATGGAAGCGTCACTTTTTCACAGTGTCAATAATCAGCTTTCACAGGACTGGAAGCTCGGGACAGACTCGGGGTCCGTGACCACTACCTACGTTTGTGGCCCAAGGAGGCTCCCAGAGGACAGGCAGGGCTTACCGGGCCCAGGGACTGTGCAGGGGTCACAGCAAGTCTCACCTGCCCCCAGCCTTGCTGACAGCCTGGGGCGGGGGAGGGAGAGACTAGCAGACAGGACGTGTCACCCAGTGGGTGGGAGGTGACCTGTGGGGAACAAGTATGCTGTTAACTTTCCTCCCTGGACCCATCCACAGGGGAAAGTGGGGAGACAGGAGCAATTCTCTGGAGCAGCTTGGGGCCCTGTGTCACGTTACTCCCACAGTAGAGAGACCTGCTCCAGGAGGGGCCCCGATCCAGGCGACAGGAAGAATAGTCCTGCTCCATGGCTGTCAGGACTCCCACGAGCGGGACCAGGATCAGGGCTGCAGGGGCAGCAGGCACAGGCCTGCTTCTGCTGTTTCCTCCCTGAAGACAAGTGCCCTCTGGGCCCCATCCTCTGGAGTGAGCATAGAACTGGGGGCTTATCCAGGGCTAAGGGACGAGCTGGGGCCCAGGACAGACAGTGACCTCTGGAGTTCAGCAGAAGGGAGCACAGAGAGCTGAGACCCTGAGGCTGGCTGCCTCCTGGTCCTCTCAGAGGCACCAAGAGGTGAGTGTGAGGGATGGGGGAGGTAGACCCCTAGGCACCTATCCAGAGGAATGAACCAGAATGGACACAAGAAATTAGAAGTGGCAAGTCTCTGTGTCCATCTGCCATGAGGGGCAGAAAGACCAGCAATAGAGGTCTCCCCACTAAGAGTCCCACACTGACCCCACACACGGACCTCCCACACACGGACCTCCCACACACCCACTCTAAGAAATCCCAGAGACCTCCCTCTCTGAGACTGCCCCCACACACCTCACTGATGTTCTTTAGGATCTGAGTATCCCCCTACTGACAAGTCCTTCGTGGTGGGCCTGATGTCGGTTAACAAACTGCAGCACTGGAGAAAGACCAGTGGCCGTGTCCCGACCTCCCCCTACCCCTTGTCCAGAACTCTAAGAGATCCAGACATTGTCAGCATGTCTCCAGATGGGTTTCTCTGCTTGGAGAAATGCTCCTGCTTTCTTGTACTTTTGTAAACATTGCCTCTGAACAGAAGAATTATAATTTTCCACGTGCAGACTTGCAAATATCTTACCTCCTGAGGTCTTCATTACCTTGAGCCTTGCCACATTGCTTCAGTTCAGTTCAGTCACTCAGTCGTGTCCGACTCTTTGTGACCTCATGAACGCCAGGCCTCACTGTCCACCATCAACACCTGGAGTCCACCCAAACTCATGTCCATTGAGTTGGTGATGCCATCCAGCCATCTCATCCACTGTCATCCCCTTCTCCTCCTGCCCTCGATCCCTCCCAGCAGCAGGGTCTTTTCCAATGAGTCAGCTCTTTGCATCAGGTGGCCAAAGTATTGGAGTTTCACCTGTAGCATTAGTCCTTCCAATGAACACCCAGGACTGATCTTTAGGATGGACTGGTTGGATCTCTTCTTGTGGTCCAAGGGACTCTCAAGAGTCTTCTCCAACACCACAGTTCAAAAGCATCAATTCTTCAGTGCTCATTGCTTTAAGAATCACAAATTTTAAACATCAGTTAAATGCTGCCAACCTCTAATGAGAGAAAGTATAAAAATTTGTCCCATTTTAGTTATCTTCCAGTCAGATGGTATCAATATCATATTAATTTCCTTGTGGACAAGAGAACTCAAAATGTCAGGTTTCTTTACTTTGAAAACAAGGTAACAAATGGGCTTAAGGAATAAACCAGCAAAAAGGCATGTGAAGTCTCACCCGTCTCCCAGCGGGCTGTGCAACTAACACGTTATTTTGTGCAGCTTGTGTCAGGTTTGTGGGTTTGGTTTTATTTTTAAATGAAACAAGCTAAATATTATGTGAAGTTTTTCGGGTGAATTATATATCTGGCAATATTCCTTTTCTATCCATTGGGAATTTTTTTTCCCTTAAAATCTGGTAATACCCTTATATGGTGTCATACATATTTCAAAGATATGACAAAGTCCTAATGTCCAGGTAACATAGCTGAAACTGATGAATATTTAGGAGGAATCATTTTTAAAATAATTCTTTAAAAATGTACAATTTCCAAGACTCAGGTAGGCTCCACTTTTTATTCATTATATCATTCTAGAGCTAAAAGGGGGCTTTCCTGGTAGCTCTGCTGGTAAGGAATCCATCTGCAATGCAGGAGATCCCAGTTCAATTCCTGGGTCGGGAAGTTCCCCTGGAGAAGGGATAGACTACCCACTCCACTTTTCTTGGGCTTCCCTGGTTGCTCAGATGGCAAAGAATCCTGCAGTGAGGGAGACCTGGGTTTGATCCCTGGGTTGGGAAGATCCGCTGGTGAAGGGAATGGCTACCCCTTCCAGTATTCTTGCCTGGAGAATCGCCCTGGACAGAGGAACCTGGTGAGCTACAGTCCATGGGATAGCCAGTCGGGCTCGACTGAGCAACGAAGCACAGGGCTAAACAAGGACTCTGCTTCAGCTAGTCTGGAGTTTCACAAAAGATCGTTTAACCTATGCTTGATATATACACATGGCATAATAAAATGTCCAGAAGGGACTTCTTTACATCTGAATTGAAGATAGGGTTACATAAATAAAGAATGTATTCAGTTCAGTCACTCAGTCGTGTCTGACTCTGCCACCCTATGAATCACAGCACACCAGGCCTCCCTGTCCACCACCATCTCTCGGAGTTCACTCAGACTCACGTCCATCGAGTCAGTGATGCCATCCAGCCATCTCATCCTCGGTCGTCCCCTTCTCCTTCTTGCCCCCAATCCCTCCCAGCATCAGAGTCTTTTCCAATGAGTCAACTCTTCGCATGAGGTGGCCAAAGTACTGGAGTTTCAGCTTCAGCATCATTCCTTCCAAAGAAATCCCAGGGCTGATCTCCTTCAGAATGGACTGTTTGGATCTCCTTGCAGTCCAAGAGACTCTCAAGTCTTCTCCCAACACCACAGCTCAAAAGCATCAATTCTTCAGCACTCAGCCTTCTTCACAGTCCACCTCTCACATCCATACATGACCACAGGAAAAACCATAGCCTTGACTAGACGGACCTTAGTCGGCAAAGTAATGTCTCTGCTTTTGAATATACTATCTAGGTTGTTCATAACTTTTCTCCCAAGGAGTAAGCGTCTTTTAATTTCATGGCTGCAGTCACCATCTGCAGTGGTTTTGGACTCCCCTAAAATAAAGTCTCTCACTGTTTCTAGTGTTTCCCCATCTGTTTCCCATGAAGTGATGGGACCAGATGCCATGATCTCCGTTTTCTGAATGTTGAGCTTTAAGCCAACTTTTTCACTCTCTCCTTTCACTTTCATCAAGAGGCTTTTTAGTTCCTCTTCACTTTCTGCCATAAGGGTAGTGTCATCTGGATATCTGAGGTTATTGATATTTCTCCCAGCAATCTTGATTCCAGTTTGTGTTTCTTCCAGCCCAGCATTTCTCATGATGTACTCTGCATATAAGTGAAATAAGCAGGGTGACAATATCAAAATGTACATCAATCATCAAAACCCTCACACTGTATATTCAGCCCTTTCCAAAGGTGGCACTTTAGTGAAACTATATATGTTTCTTGTTGCTCATAAGTAACTACGTTTCCTTGCCTTGTTAAAATTTACTTTAAGAGAAACAGAGCTGATGTGAGGGTTCTTTTGGCCTATTTATTTCAACAAAAATTCCCTTCTTGTATTTTTTTTTTTATGATTACAAATGTATAACTAATTTTCTACCTTACTTCTTACAATCTTACTGTATCACAACATGATAGAATATGGTTGTGGATGTCCCGTTGTATTAAATTATGTGATTTTTTTTTTTTGTAGTGAAAGTTACGCAGGTAGTTTTCATAACAAAATGGGGCCAACTGAGAAAAATTCCATACAGGAATGCTTTACAAAATGTATTATTCCCTTTTCAAGTTGACTGTCTTAGACTGATTATTATTCAATCCTTTGAATTTAAGTTGAACAAACTGAAAACATAGACAAACATACGTAATAAATAGTTGATTGCAATGATGTGTGATTGCATTGCCCCTCGTTAGTGATGCATAGTGCAATAAACTGTGCGAAACTGCAGTGAACAATGAGCACTAATGTTCCCGTCAGTCATGGCATCTGCATCTTCATATGTTGTCTCAGATGATTTATGTGTCCAAATTCCACAGCATAAACTTGCGCCTTTACCCTAGATGAAGCAATCAAGGGGATTCTATCTATTTTAAAAATACTGTTGATATTTCCAGACTTTACATTCACCCATATTTTAACAGGATTCACCAACTATAAATCATATAAATGTTTTACCATTTATATATACAAAACAGGAATGGATATAAAAAATAAGATAATGGAGAACATAACAAAACAAGTCCTTTGCTTTTTACATTTTTCACATGAAAACATACGATTTTTTTAAAATTTAATCAGAGGCTAATTACTTTACAATATTGTAGTGGTTTTTGCCATGCATCAACATGAACCAGCCATGGCATACATGTGTTCCCCATCCAGAGCCCCCTTCCCACCTCCCTCCCCATCCCATCCCCCAGGGTCATTCCAGTGCACCAGACCTGAGCACCCTGTCTCATGCATCGAACCTGGACCGGCAATCCACCTCACATATGATAATATACACGTTTCAACACTACCCTCTCAAATCATCCCACCCTCACCTCCCACAGAGTTCAAAAGACTGTTCTGTACATCTGTGTCTCTTCTGCTGTCTTGCTTACAGGATTATCATTACCATCTTTCTAAATTCCATATATATGCGTCAGTGTACTGTATTGGTGTTGTTCTTTCTGACTTACTTCACTTTGTATAATAGGCTCCAGTTTCATCCACCTCATTAGAACTGATTCAAATGCCTTCTTTTTAATGGCTGAGTAATATTCCATTGTGTATATGTACCACAGCTTTCTTATCCATTTGTCTGCTGATGGGCATCTAGGTTGCTTCCATGTCCTGGATTGTAAAGAGTGCTGTGGTGAATATTGGGGTACACGTGTCTCTTTCAATTCTGGTTTTCTTGGTGTGTATGCCCAGCAGTGAGATTGCTGGGTCGTATGGCAGCCCTATTTCCAGTTTTTTAAGGAATCTCCACACTGTTCTCCATAGTGGCTGTACTAGTTTGCATTCCCACTAACAGTGTAAGAAGGTTCCTTTTTTCTCTGCACCCTTGTTTATTAAAACAATTTTTAATGCACAGATAAAAGGTTTTCTCCACAGTATTCAGTATCTAAAGGAACGTTGGTTTTGAGATTGATTTACATTTAAGACAATTCTCCCTGGTGGCTCGAGATAGTAAAGAATCTGCCTGCAATGTGGGAGAAACAGGTTTGATCCCTGGATCAGGAAGATCCCCAGAGGAGGGTGTGGCAACTCACTCCAGTATTCTTGCCTGTAGAATCCCATGGACAGAGGAGCCTGGTGGGCTACAGACCATAGAGGTGCAAAGAGTGAAACATGACTGAGGAGACTTAGCATCAGCAGCAGCATCATACTGATTAAAATGAACCAGGAAAAACGTGGAAACAAATGCTTTTGCACAGCCAAAGAAGCAGTGAACAAAATGAAAAGGCAGCCTACACAATGAGAGAAAATATTTGCAAACCATCTATCTGATAAGGAGTTGATATCTAAAATATATAAGGAACTGATACAACTAGCAAGAAGAAGTAATCTGATTTAAAAATGCACAGAAGCCTGAACAGTTTCCCAAAGAAGACATACAAATCATCAAGAGAGACATTAAAGGATGCTCAACATCATTAATTACTAGGGAAGTTTGAAAAACTCCAAAGATATCACCTCATACCTATTAGAATGGCTACTATGAAGTGTTGGCAAGAATATGGAGAAAAGGGAATCTCTGTGCATGTTGGTGGGAATGTAAATTGGTACAACTATGGAAAACAGTATGGGGGGGCAGTCCCTCAAAAAAATTAAGTAGAGAACTATCATATGATCTGACAATTCCACTTCTGGGTGTTTTTCTGGAGACAGTGAACTCACTATTCCAAAGAGATATCTGCATCCCCATGTTCATTGCAATGGTATTTACAGTTGCTAGGACATTGACAAGTGTCCCTCAGCAGATGAATGGATAAAGAAAGTGTGATGTATGTGTGTGTGTATATAGATGGGTAGATAGATGATAGATAAAATACAGATATTATTAAGCCATGAAAAGAAGAAAATCATGCCATTTGAGGAAATCATCCTAAAAGATGATGTTGTTAAAGTGTTGCACTCAATATGCCAGCAAATTTGGAAAACTCAGCAGTGGCCACAGGACTGGAAAAGGTCAGTTTTCATTCCAACCCCAAAGAAAAGCAATGCCAAACAATGTTCAAACTACTGCACAATTGTATTCATCTCACATGCTAGAAAAGTAATGCTCAAAATTCTCCAAGGAGGCTTCAGTGGTATGTGAACTGTGAACTTCCAGATGTTCAAGCTGGATTCAGAAAAGGCAGAGGAACCAGAGATCAAATTGCCAACATCCATTGGATCATCGAAAAAAAAAAAGAGAATTCCAAAAAACATCTACTTCTGCCTTATTGATTACATCAAAGCCTTTGACTGTGTGGATCACAATAAACTGTGGAAAATTCTTAAAGAGATGGGAATACCAGACCACCTGACTTGCCTCCTCAGAAATCTGTATGCAGGTCAAGAAGTAACAGTTAGAATCAGACATGGAACAACAGACTGGTTCCAAATCAGGAAAGGAGTCCGTCAAGGCTGTATATCGTCACCCTGCTTATTTAACTTATATGCAGAGTCCATCATGAGAAATGCTGGGCTGGGTGAAGCACAAGCTGAGATCAAGATTTCCAGGAGAAATATCAATAACCTCAGGTATGCAGATGACACCACCCTTATGGCAGAAAGCAAAGAAGAACTAAAGAGCCTCTTGATGAAAGTGAAAGAAGAGAGTGAAAGAGTTGGCTAAAATCTCAACATTCAAAAACAAAGCTCATGGCACCCAGTCCCAACACTTCATGGCAAATAGATGGGGAAACAATGGAAACAGTGAGAGACTTTATTTGGGGGGCTCCAAAATCACTGGAGATGGTGACTGCAGCCATGAAATTAAAAGACGCTTGCTCCTTGGAAGAAAAGTTATGATCCACCTAGACAGCATGCTAAAAGCAGAGACATTACTTTGCCAACAAAGGTTGTCTTGTCAAAGCTATGGTTTTTCCAGTAGTCATGTATGGATGTGAGAGTTGGACCATAAACAAAGCTGAGTGCCGAAGAACTGATGCTTTTGAACTGTAGTGTTGGAGAAGACTCTTGAGAGTCCCTCAGGGTGCAAGGAGATCCAACTAGTCAATTCTAAAGGAAATTAGTCCTGAATATTCATTGGAAGGACTGATGCTGAAGCTGAAACTCCAATACTTTGGCCACCTGATGCGAATAACTGACTCACTGGAAAAGACCCTGATGCTGGGCAAGATTGAGGGCAGGAAGAGAAGGGGGTGACAGAGGATGAGATGGTTGGATGGCATTACCAACTGAATGGACATGAGTTTGAGCAAGATCCAGGAGTGGTGATGGACAAGGAAGCCTGGCATGCTGCAGTCCATGGTGTCACAAAGAGTCAGACATAGCTGAGCGACTGAACTGAACTGAAGCCATTTGAGACTGCTGGATGGACCTTAAAGACATTTTGCTAAATGAAGTAAGTCAGAGAAAGACAACTACTATGAAATGTCACTTATATGTGGAATCTAAAAATGAAACAACACAAAAACAAAAATGAGCACATAAATTCAATTCAATTCAGTTCAGTTGCTCAGTCTTGTCTGGCTCTTTGTGACCCCGTGGACTTGCAGCACACCAGGCTTTCTGTCCTTCACCATTTCCCAGAGCTTGCTCAAACTCACGTTCATTCAGTTGGTGATGACATCCAACCATCTCATCCTCAGTTGTCCCCTTCTCCTCCTGCCTGCAATATTTCCCAGCATCTGGATGACCCAAGTATTGGAGCTTCAGCTTCAACATCAGTCCTTCCGATGAATATTCAGGACTAATTTCCTTTAGAATTGACTAGTTGGATCTCCTTGCACCCTGAGGGACTCTCAAGAGTCTTCTCCAACACTACAGTTCAAAAGCATCAGTTCTTCGGCACTCAGCTTTGTTTATGGTCCAACTCTCACATCCATACATGACTACTGGAAAAACCATAGCTTTGACAAGACAACCTTTGTTGGCAAAGTAATGTCTCTGCTTTTTAGCATGCTGTCTAGGTGGATCATAGCTTTTCTTCCAAGGAGCAAGCGTCTTTTAATTTCATGGCTGCAGTCACCATCTCCAGTGATTTTGGAGCCCCCCAAATAAAGTCTCTCACTGTTTCCATTGTTTCCCCATCTATTTGCCATGAAGTGTTGGGACTGGGTGCCATGAGCTTTGTTTTTGAATGTTGAGATTTTAGCCAACTCTTTCACTCTCTTCTTTCACTTTCATCAAGAGGCTCTTTAGTTCTTCTTTGCTTTCTGCCATAAGGGTGGTGTCATCTGCATACCTGAGGTTATTGATATTTCTCCTGGAAATCCTGATCTCAGCTTGTACTTCATCCAGCCCAGCATTTCTCATGATGGACTCTGCATATAAGTTAAATAAGCAGGGTGACAATATACAGCCTTGACGGACTCCTTTCCTGATTTGGAACCAGTCTGTTGTTCCATGTCTGATTCTGTTACTTCTTGACCTGCATACAGATTTCTCAGGAGGCAAGTCAGGTGGTCTGGTATTCCCATCTCTTTAAGAATTTTCCAGTTTGTTGTGATCCACAGTCGCAGAACTTGGTGTAATCAATAAAAGAAAAATAGATACTTTTCTGAAATTCTCTTGTTTTTTCTATGATCCAATGGATGTTGGCAGTTTGATCTCTGGTTTCTCTGCCTTTTCTAAATTCAGCTTGACCATCTGGAAGTTCTCAGTTCATGTACTGTTGAAGCCTTGCTTGGAGAATTTTGAGCATTACTTTGCTAGCAAGTGAGATGAGTGCAATTGTGTGGTAGTTTGAACATTGTTTGGCATTGCTTTTCCTTGGGATTGGAATGAAAATTGACCTTTTCCAGTCCTGTAACCACTGCTGAAGCTTCCAAATTGCTGGCATAGTGAGTGCAGCACCTTAACAACATCATGTTTTAGGATCTGAAATAGATCAACTGGAATTCCATCACCTCTACTAGCTTTGTTCATTGTAATGCTTCCCAAGGCCCACTTGATTTCACATTCCAGTATGTCTGGCTCTAGGTGAATGGTCACACCATCATGATTATCTAGGTCCTTAAGATATTTTTTGCACATAAATACAGACCAAAAAATGGTGGTTGGCAGAGTCAGGAAGTTATAGGAGTGAAATTGGTGAAGGGGATCAGAATGTACAGACCAGTTATTTAATAAATCATGGGCTTGTAATGTTCGGCATTGTGACTATAGTTAATAATACTGTATTGCATATTGGAAAGTTGGTGAGAGAGTAGGTCTTAAAAGTCCTCATCACAAGAGAAAAATATTGTAACAAGTATGAGGATGGATATTAACTAGACTTTTGTGTTTCAATATACACCAATATGAAGTCATTATGTTGTACATCTGAAGCTAGTATAATGTTATATGTCAATTATACCTCAATTTTAAAAGAAAACTAGCAAAATTTTCCTGTTAGGAAAAAATGTGCTTTCTTTCTTAGGAACATTCCACATTGTTCAGGTTTTCTGCTCTTGACTAAACAAGTCTGGAAGAATTATGCATGTGTCTGCTCATAACAAGGTTAAAAAGAATAAAATAGCATATCAAGTATTAGGTAAAAATCATAGCTAAAATAGAAAGAGAGGGGACATGTAATCTGTTACCTGCAAATTCCAGGATTTTGAGGCTAGGAATAAATGAGGCTCGAGTCATTTTGGAGAGGGTCACAAAGTCCCGTGTTTCTAAGACATGTTTGGAGACCAGAGTTTTTCTAGGGGCTAGTCTTCATAAGAATTCATACTGCTTCATAGAACCATGAATTCAGCTAATTCATCACACCATGAATTCATACTGACTCACAGAAGCATGGATTCACCTGATTCATAGGATCATAAATTCAAACTGAGTGACAGAACCATAATTTTATACTGCCATCTCTAATTCTTAATCCAGCACCACAGAGTACATTATAGCCTTCTTCCTTTATTTTTAGTTTCTTTCTCATACAGAGAGAATGAGGGTTTCTTTATCCATAACATATTCACTTCTTACTCACTCCTAGAATACACATGTTGGCACCACTCCCAATCCTTTTCTAATTATTTTTGAACACATAAAGTTAACACATTTCTAAATGTAAGAACAATTAAACTTATATTTAAAGTGCCTCTCTTCCTATTCCTATTCCTCTATTACCATTTCCCCATCCTTTCCACTTATCCCTTTCCATCTCGGTTACTTCATTCGCTTTAGTTTATATTTTCTGTGTGTTTTTTTTTTGTGTGTGTGTGTGGCATATATGTATATTTTGCTGTTTCCTGTCCTTATATTAAAAGTAGACAGTTTGTGAGGAAGTTCTTATTTTTAAGTCTAATACCTAAACAAATGATAAAATATCAATTATTTAGCAACTTCAAGTGGGTATATAAAGAAATGACAAATAGCTTTAGAAACTAAACTGAATTATTGAGTTTTCCTTTTTTCTTTGTCCATGAACATTCTGGTCCTGATGGCATGCGTGCCAAGTCGCTTCAGTGGTGTCTGACTCTGCAACCCTATGGACTGTAGCCCTCAAGGCTCCTCTTTTACCATGGGATTCTCCAGGCAAGAATATTATAGTAGGTTGTCATGCCCTCCTCTAGGGACTCTTCCTGACCCAGGGGTCAAACCCATGTCTCCTGTAGCTCCTGCATTGCAAAAGGGTTCTTTACCACTGAGCTACTGGGGAGGCCCTAAAATCTAATTAGGAAACACCTAATGAGATGTTTCAGAGAAGGCAATGGCACCCCACTCCAGTACTCCTGCCTGGAAAATCCCAGGGATGGAGGAGCCTGGTAGGCTGCAGTCCATGGGGTCGTGAAGAGTCAGATATGACTGAAGTGACTTAGCAGCAGCAGCAGCAGCAGCAATGGGATGGCTGGATGGCATCACCGAATCAATGGACATGAGTTTGGGTAAACTCTGGGAGTGGTGATGGACAGGGAAGCCTGGTGTGCTGCAGTCCACGGGATCATAAAGAGTCAGACACGACTGAGCGACTGAACTGAACTGAAACGCACTTACCATTCAACCTAAGTGTAAGCGCAAAATAACAGCAGCCATCCTGTTGCCATTCTGGTCTACTGAAGTATTCATTTGTATTTCTAAACTAAGAATATATGCAAGCTTTAAAACTTCTGATTAATAAATATAAGGTTTGAGCTAAGTGTGTCTCTGAATCCACTTAGCTCCAAGATTCTGTGAGCCTCTGTTCCCATGGTGCCACGGTTCTAATATTCCAAACCAGAGGAGAATCCTTTTACTGAGACATTAACAGGCAGTCCTACTCTCTTGTTTTGGACTTCTTCTACCGAAGTTTGAACATGGGTGGAATGAGCTACACAGTGAGGAAGGGCACAATAAAAACAGGAGATCCTGTATACCTGCGGAAGGCCCTTGTGTACAACCTTGGAGAGGAGAAGAGAACCAGGATCCACATTCAAAAACTTCAGCAGGTTTTAAATATGCGGTTCAGGGAGATTGATAAAGAGAAAGTAGCCTTGAAGTTGTTTTTGGTTAAGCTTCAGAAGACAACTGGGTATTTTCCTCAAATGCCCTTCTGGTGACCAGTGCCACTGCAGGTGAGGAGTTCCGTGAAAGGTCCAATACAAAACACATCTGTGTCTCCTGTTATCGCTGTGACCCAAGAAAGCATTATAGAAAACCATTGGGACAAGTAAAAAAAGAAAGACTATACAATTGAACATAAAAATGAAATGTCTAGAAGAAAATCAACAAATACCTCCTATAAAAGAGAGACTAGAGCATTATATTTTCCAGACGATTCCATATATTTACAACTTGAAGTGGTAATATGCAGTGCATATATTTCCATTCAAACTTTTCCTTGAGACCAGAATAAAGCTTAGCCATTGTAGAGATCTTTCTGATATTGATGGTAGCATGCATATATTTGACTTAATTCTGTTTTTTTCCTCATTGAATTCATTTTCAATTGTTTTTCTATAGTTTTAATAGCATGAATAAAAGTTATTTTGAGGAACTTCCTTGATGGTCCAGTGGTTAAGACTTCATGCTTCCAATGCAAGGGATGCAGGTTTGATCTCTGGTCAGGGAACTAAGATCCCACATACCACGTGGCAGAGTCAGAAAATAAAAATAAGTAAAATATGAACAATAAAATAATTTTTTAAGTTAGTTTGAAAATAACGATATAGTAGGAAAAACCTAGAATCTTGATTCTTTAGTTGTTTGTTGTTGTTCTGTCACTCAGTCATGTTCAGCTCTTTGTGACCCTGTGGACTGCAGCACACCAGGCTTTCTGTCCTTCATCATTTTCCAGAGCTCGTGCAAACTTATATCCATTCAGTTGGTGATGCCATCCAACCATCTCATCCTCTGTCACCCGCTTCTCCTCCTGCCTTCAATCTTTCCCAGCATCAGGGTCTGCTCTTTGCATCAGGTGGCCAAAGTACTGGAGTTTCAGCTTCAGCATCAGTCCTTCCAGTGAATATTCAGAACTGATTTCCTTTAGGATGGACTGTTTTGATCTCCTTGGAGTCCAAGGGACTCTCAAGAGTCTTCTCCAACACCACGGTTTGAAACCATCAGTTCTTCAGTGCTAAGCCTTCTTTATGGTCCAACTCTCAACATCCATACATGACTACTGGTAAAACCATAACTTTGATTATATGGATCTTTGTTGGTAAAATAATTGGATTCTGTAAGGGAACTTAATCAAATTTAGGTTTGGTCATGCATTACCTGTGTAATCCTAGATTTAGAACTCTTTTCTTTTACCCAAGATAGAGATAATAACACTTATATCAAAACACTGCTTTAACTAGACAATCTATATATAGGTTAAATAAGATAATATATGTACAGGGGATATTGCAGACAAGTGGTAATAGTTGGCATTGTAGTTAATTTTGTTTTAAATATTATTTTAAATATTATTTTATGACTATATGATAATTAAATTTGTTTAAATTATAAGTCAGATTTTCTTCTTAACTCTTCTACTAACATCCTGTCTCCAAACAAGTCCGTTTCCATTCCTAGGCCATGGTTTTTGCAAGGCTATAATGTGAAAACTGGACTGAGTGAGTGAAGTCGCTCAGTCGTGTCCAACTCTTTGCAACCCCGTGGATGGTAGCCCACCACACTCCTCTGTCCATGGGATTCTCCAGGCAAGAATACTGGAGTGGGTTGCCATTTCCTTCTCTAGGGGATCTTCCCAACCCAGGGATCGAACCCAGGTCTCCCGCATTACAGGCAGATGCTTTAACCTCTAAGCCGGCTCAGACGGTAAAGTGTCTGTCTGCAATGCAGGAGACCTGGGTTCGACCCCTGGGTTGGAAAGATCCCCTGGAGAAGGAAATGGCCGCCCACTCCGGTATTCTTGCCTGGAAAATCCCATGGACAGAGGAGCGTGGTGGGCTACTGTCCATGGGGTCGCAGAGTCAGACACAACTTGAAGTCACTAAGGAGTGACTTCATCCATAATGTGAAAACTGGACTAAATCATCCCTAAGGTCCCTTTCAACTTTAAATTCTTTGAAACTAAAACTCCATAGTTCTACTTTGAAATGTGCTTGTGGGACAGAAAAAGGATCCAGCAATCAGAAAACCTGTCAAGGTGATTTCATGGCCTTGGCTATATTTTTCCTATTTAACCCTGACTTATCTACCAATCCTATGTTTAAAGAAATATGCTATTCAAATATGATATAGTCTCATGATATATTTGCTCGGTGATGGCAGAGCAAATGCACCTCACTTCTTGAAAGCCCTTGGGATTGTGAAATAGAAATAGATTCTGCCAGATATTACTGTTTAATACTAAGCTGTTTAATATTAATTCAGTTCAGTTGCTCAGTTGTGTTCGACTCTTTGTGACTCCATGAAGTGCAGCACTCCAGGCCTCCCTGTCCATCACCAACTACTGGAATCTACCCAAAACCATGTCCATTGAGTAAGTGATGCCATCCAACCATCTCATCCTCTGTTGTCCCCTTCTTCTCCTGCCCTCAATCATTCCCAGCATCAGGGAATTTTCAAATGAGTCAGTTCTTCGCATCAGGTGGCCAAAGTATTGGAGTTTCAGTTTCAACATTAGTCCTTCCAATGAACACCAAGGACTCATCTCCCTTAGGGTGGACTGGTTGGATCTCCTTGCAGTCCAAGGGACTCCCAAGAGTCTTTTCCAACACCACAGTTCAAAAGTATCAATTCTTCAGCACTCAGCCTTCTTTATAGTCCAACCCTCATATCCATATATGACTACTGGAAAAACCATAGCCTTGACTAGACGGACCTTCGTTGACAAAGTAATGTCTCTGCTTTTTAATATGCTGTCTAGGTTTGTCATAACTTTCCTTCCAAGGAGTAAGCGTCTTTTAATTTCATGGCTACGATCACCATCTGCAGTGTTTTGGAGCCCCAGAAAATAAAAACACTGTTTCCACTGTTTGCCCATCTATTTGCCATGAAGTGATGTGACCAGATGCCATGATTTTCGTTTTCTGAATGTTGAGCTTTAAGCCAGCTTTTTCACTCTCCTCTTTCACTTTCATCAAGAGGCTCTTTAGTTCTTCTTCACTTTCTGCCATAAGAGTGGTGTCATCTGCATATCTGAGGTTATTGATATTTCTCCCAGCAATCTTGATTCCAGCTTGTGCTTCATCCAGCTCAGCATTTCTCATGATGTTCTCTGCATATAAGTTAAATAAGCAGGGTGACAATACACAGCCTTGACGTACTCCTTTTCCTATTTGGAACCCGTCTGGTTTTCCATGTCCAGTTCCAACTGTTACTTCCTGACTTGCATACAGGTTTCTCAAGAGGCAGATAAGGTGGTCTGGTATTCCCATCTCTTTCAGAATTTTCCATAGTTAATGGTGATCCACACAGTCAAAGGCTTTGGCATAGTCAATAAAGCAGAAATAGATATTTTTCTGGAACTCTCTTGCATTTTCCATGAACCAGTGGATGTTGGTAATTTGATCTCTGGTTCCTCTGCCTTTTCTAAAACCAGCTTGAACATCTGGAAGTTCACGGTTCATGTATCAGTGAAGTCTGGCTTGGAGAATTTTGAGCATCACTTTACTAGCATGTGAGATGAGTGCAACTGTGTGGTAGTTTGAGCATTCTTTGGCATTGCCTTTCTTTGGGACTGGAATAAAAACTGACCTTTTCCAGTCCTGTAGCCACTGCTGAGTTTTCCAAATTTGCTGGCATATTGAGTGCAGCGATTTCACAGCATCATCTTCCAGGATTTGAAATAGCTCAACTGGAATTCCATCACCTCCACTAGATTTGTTTGTAGTGATACTTCCTAAGGCCCACTTGACTTCACACTCCAGGATGTCTGGCTCTAGGTGAGTGTGAGTGATCACACCATCATGATTATCTGGGCTGTGAAGATCTTTTTGTACAGTTCTGTGTATTCTTGCCACCTTTTCTTAATATCTTCTGCTTCTGTTAGCTCCATACCATTTTTGTCCTTTATTGATCCCCTCTTGCATGAAATGTTCCCTTGTTATCTCTAATTTTCTTGAAGAGATTCTTTAGTCTTTCCCATTCTATTGTTTTCCTCTATTTCTTTGCACTGATCACTGAAGGTTTCTTATCTCTTCTTGCTATTCTTTGGAACTCTACATTCAAATGGGTATATGTTTCCATTTCTCCTTTGCTTTTTGCTTCTCTTCTTTTCACAGCTATTTGTAAGGACTCCTCAAACAGCCATTTTGCTTTTTTGCATTTCTTTTTCTTGGGGATGGTCTTGATTCCTATCTCCTGTACAATGTCATGAACCTCCGTCCATAGTTCATCAGGCACTGTATCAGATCTAGTCCCTTAAATCTATTTCTCACTTCCACTGTATAGTCATAAAGGATTCGATGTAGATCATACCTGAATGGTCTAGTGGTTTTCCCCACTTTCTTCAATTTAAGTCTGAATTTGGCAATAAGGAATTCATGATCTGAGCCACAGTCAGCTATTTGTATACCTTCATGTATACTTTAAGTTGCTTATATTTTTAAATTGTACATATGTCCATGGGGTCGTAAAGAGTCAGACACGACTGAAGTGACTTAGCACATGTCTTTCCTCCATTTTATTGCCTTTGTATTTCATCAAGATCAGTGACATTTTCACAGAAATACAGTAATATTTATGTGAGTCTCTTTCAGGGGTCTTCATTCTGTTCCAATTATCTATATGACTTTTTT
This sequence comes from Nanger dama, assembly GCA_917880005.1. Classification (NCBI taxonomy): domain Eukaryota; kingdom Metazoa; phylum Chordata; class Mammalia; order Artiodactyla; family Bovidae; genus Nanger; species Nanger dama. The sequence continues at coordinate 16,461,642 of CAKJTW010000025.1, read as the reverse complement.
TTCATCCAGTACCACACTTGGTTACTGTAGCTTTATTGTAAGTCGTGAAGTCAGGCAGTGTGAGTCCTTCAACTTCAGTACTGGCAATTCTGGGTCTTTTGTCACTTCAGATATACTTTAGTATCACTTAGTCGACCTCCACAAAATAACATGCTGACATTTTAATAGGAATTGCACTGAACCAGTAAATCATTGTGAAGAATGAACATCTTGACAAAATTGAATTTTCCCATCCATGAACATTTCTCTACCTATAGTTCTTTTTAAGTTTCTTTCATCAGAGTTTTGTAGTTTTCCCCATATAGATCTTATATGTATTTTCTTAGATTTCCATATAACTAAATTTTTGAGTGTTAATGTAAATGGTAACACATTCTAAATTTAAAATTCTACATGTTTATTGCTGGTATAATAAAAGTGTTAATAATCTTTTGTACATTAACCATGTATCCTGTAAACTTGCTGTTAATAACTTTATTAGTTCCAGAAATTTTTTGTTAATTCTATATAGACCATCATGTAGTAAATGAATGTTCTATTTCCTCTTTTCCACCCTGTGTAACTTTTATTTCCTTTTGTTGCTACCGCATTACCTAGATCTTCTAGTATGACGTTGAAAAGGAATGGTGAGAGGACATTGGCCTTGTTCCTGCTCTTAGTGGAAAAGCTTCTAGTTTCTTTCCATTATGATATTAGCTGTAGATATGATCAAGCTGAGAGTTCCCCTCTATGCCTAGTTTGCTAATTTTATAAAAAATGAGTGATGGATTTTGTCAAATACTTTTTCTGTATCTATTGATATAATCCTGTGATTTTTCTTTGTTAGCCTGTTGATATGGTAGATTAATGGATTTCCAGATGGTAAACCAAACTTGCATAGCTGGAATAAATTCTTTGCATACATTTTGGTTTTGATTTGCTAATATTTTGTTGAGAACTTTTGCCATTTGTATTCATGAGAGAGACTGCTCTGTAGTTTTAGACTCTCTGGTTTTGGCTTTAGAATAATGCTGCCCTCATATAAAGAGTTAAGAGGTTCCCTTCTGCATCTTATCTTCTGGAAGAGATTGTATAGAATTGGCATAAATTCTTCCTTAAATGTTTTAAGTCACTGGTGAACCTATCTGGGCCTGCTGCTGTTCTGAAAGGTTTTTAATTATTGATTCAATTTCTTTATTAGATACAGGCCTATTCAGTCTTTTTCTTCTTGTGTAAGTTTTGGCAGATGTATTTTTTAAGGAATTGCTCCATTTAATCTAGGTTACCAAGTTGGTGGACATACGGTTGTTCATAGTATTTCCTGATTATCCTTCTAATATCCATGGGATCTGTAGTAATGTCCTTCTTTTATTTTGGATCTTACTAATTTGTATTTTCTTTCAGTTAGCTTGACTAGAGGCTTATCAATTCTATTGATCTTTTCAAAGAACTATCTTTTTTTTTTATTTAACTGAAGCATAATTGACCTGTAATACTTTGTTAATTCCAGGGCACAACATAGTGATTCAATATTTCTATACATTACAAAATGTTTACTGTGGTAAGTCATCTGTCACCGTACAAAGATATCACAGTATTACTGAGTATATTCCACGTTGTATATTTCATCCTCATGACTCATTTATATTGTAACTGGAAGTCTGTACCTCTTACTCTCCACCTATTGCATTCAACCTACCACTCCCTCCCATATGGCAATCACTATTTCTCTGTATCTATTGTTTTCCTTTTTTTCATTTGCTGTTTTTAGATTCCACATATAAGTTAAAATCACACTTTTCTTTCTGACTTATTTCATTTAGCACGATAACCTCTAGGACCATTCATGCTGTCACATTGAAATCATAAAAGATTTTTTCTTTTTATGGCTAATACTCCACTATGTATAATATACCACATCTTCATCCATTCATCTATTGCTGGACATTCAGGTAGTTTCCATATGTTGCCCATTGTAAATAACGCTGCAATAAACATAGGAATACATACATCTTTTCTAATCAGTGTTTTTTTTTCCTTTGTAAAAAATATGCAAAGTGGAATTGCTAGATTACCTAGATAGCATATTAAAAAGCAGAGACATTACTTTGCCAACAAGGTCCGTTTAGTCAAGGCTATGGTTTTTCCAGTGGTCATGTATGGATGTGAGAGTTGGACTGTGAAGAAAGCTGAGTGCAGAAGAATTGATGCTTTTGAACTGTGGTGTTGGAGAAGACTCTTGAGTCCCTTGGACTGCAAGGAGATCCAACCAGTCCATCCTAAAGGAGATCAGTCCTGGGTGTTCATTGGAAGGACTGATGCTGAGGCTGAAACTCCAATACTTTGGCCACCTCATGCAAAGAGTTGACTCATTGGAAAAGACCCTGATGCTGGGAGGGATTGGGGGCAGGAGGAGGGGACGACAGAGGATGAGATGGCTGGATGGCATCACCGACTCAATGGACATGAGTTCTGGTGAACTCTGGGAGTTGGTGATGGACAGGGAGGTCTGGTGTGCTGCGGTTCATGGGGTCACAAAGAATTGGACATGACTGAGCGAATGAACTGATGGTAGTTCTACTTTTAAGGAATCTCCATACTGTTTTCCATGATGCTTGAGCCAACTTGTACCACCAACAGTGCACAAGGGTTTTCTCCATATCCTCACCAACCATTTATCTTTTTATAATAGCTATTCTGACATGTGTGAGGTGTTATCTCGTGATTTTCAGTTGCATTCTCCTGATGTTTAGTACTGGGAGCTTTTTATGTTGAGCATCTTTTCTTGTGTTTTAATTATATGTATCTGTATCTTTGGAAAAAATGTTTATATTCAGATCCTTGGTGGGATTGTTAGTCCTTTTGGTGTTGAGTTCTATGAGTTCTTTGTGTATTTTGGATATTAACCCCTTATCTGATATATTATTTGCAAAAAATGCCTTCTCATATTCAGCATGCTGTTCATTTTGTTGTTTCCTTTGCAATACAAAAGCTTTTTGGCTTGATGTAGTCCTGTTTGTTTTTGCTTTTCTCTTGCCTAAAGACATATTTAAAAAAATATTGCCAAGACCAATGTCAAAGAAGGTACTACACTTTTCTAGAAGTTTTATGTTTTCAAGTCTTAGACTTAAGGTTTAATCCATTTTGAGGTTTTTAGTGATGTGAGAAAGTAGTCGTTTCTTTGCCATGAGACTGTCCAGTTTACCCAACACCAATTATTGAAGACACTGTCTGTTCCCCATTGTATATTCTTGCCTACAGTAATTGCCCACAGTTCTGTCAGCATCATCTCCCAAACTTGCTAATGCTTTATCCAGACATCCTGCACAACACTGCCTCAGAACGAAGGACCCATTTTACACCAGAGGGGTTACGATGAGCCCATGACTGTGCAATGCGTTGATCTTGTCATGTATCCATCATCCAGAAATAACTGGCCTGATACAATATGGGATGGCCTACTGAAGGCTCAGCTAAGGTGCTGGCTAGGGAGACAATACTTAGTGAGGTTTGGATACAATCTTCCAATACAAGATACGGTGTGTGCTTTGAACCAACGACCAATAATGTGACTACAGTGAAAATACATGGTTAGCAATTAGCATTTTGCAGTTTAAGACTTGACCTGTAGCCAACGACTAGGGATCTCTATGACTGACAGTGTGACTATAGCCAAGAATACACGGTCAGCAGTCAGTATTTTGTAGTTTGTTAAGACTTGACCTGTAGCCAATGACTAGGGAAATTTTTAAAAATTAATAGAGAATACACATGCCTACACCAGGAGTTAATGGAAAGTCTCACAGAGACGTGCATGCTTCTGTAGGATTTGAGGACCAGTTACGCTCCTTACTGGAAGAGTGCCCATTGCACCTTGTAAAAGAAGCCTTCAGGACTTGGACTTAGAGGACTTTAGAGCATGACATACTAAGTGCCTATTCCTGGGGCCATGGCACCACACCCCAGTAGACCGTGTTTTCCTGACAAAAGCCCATCTGCCAGACTCAGGACCTACCCTTGTCAAGACCCACAGAAATCCCCAGAGCTCCCTATGTTCCCATAGACTCCCTTACAAACCTCCTACACACAACCAAAGCAGGGACCCCTAGAACTGCATTTGTTCTTGGGTAGGGCTGCCATTCCCAGACATACCTAATGTAGCAGCTGAGGACAGAGTGCCTGAATCTGATTAGCTGGCCTCCCTAAGAAATGACCAGGACTGCTTTCCTGGCCATCACGTGTCCAAGTTTCTTGGGTGGATCCACACACTCAAGAGTTCCCTTGTCTGATATCCAATCTCTTGCCAACACCCCAACCCCTTTCCCTATGTCTTCAGAAAACCTTCCTATATCTCAATTTATCTGAAGTTTTCCCTTCATCTCTGAACAGCTATTTCCTTTCCTGCTGTGTCGCATGTATGTGTATGTATATTTATTTCAGCTAATTTCTCATCTCCTTCCTCTTTCCCTACTGCTGCATATACGATGCATTAGAAATTAGTTCATGAGTTTTGGAACATCAAGCAAAACTGTGATAGAACTAAAGAGAGATTCACACCCCTAAGAGTTCTGACTTGAAACTGGTTCCCACAGTTAACAAAGACCTTGGGTTTTTAAGTGTACCAGTTACACAAGATTTAATGCATTACAGAAGCCAGGTAAAGGGCATATGGGAACCCTCTGTACTATCTCTGCAAATGTTCTGTAAAATTAAAATAACTCCAAAATAAACCTTAACATTAAAAAAGAGAGAGAAAACCTTAGATTTTCTCCTCTGGGTGAAATGACTGAATGTGGTCTTGGTACATAGTATATAGGTGCTGTGTTAGGCCAAAAAACTATTGTTAAAAGGTAAATATAAGTAGGGTATATTGGGTACTAGGCAGCCACAATAGCAGAATGTAGTAGAGAACGTTTTAATCTTTACTTTCTATTTTTGAGGAGTTTTTCACTGTATGAATCTTGGTTGTGAGTACCTACTATTAAAGCTGAATGGGCCAGACTCCCATCCTCAACTTGATGGTGTGGGTGTGTGACCCAGGCCAGTAAATCCCATACGCAGACTCCACTGAGTCTCAAAGAGTTGCATTTCCTTAGGGAAGTTTTCAGAGAATGGCAGTGAGGCCTGTTCAGTGACAGCGATGGGAGCATGGTGGCAGGATTTGGTGGAGCCGGAGGGGAAACAGGGATATAAGTAACAGAGCTGGGGAGCGAGGGCTTGCTGGAGCTGGCCCTGGTTGTCACCTGCTGCCAGCTTCCCATGATGCCAGGCCTACTGCTCAAGCCTGCACACTGCCCCCTCTATGCTACTCTCTTTCTTTCTAATAAATTCCTTTTTGGTCTTAGTGATCCAGCCTGCTGTTCCTACTGCCTGCAGTTAAGAACTTCCAAGTGGACCAACTCCAGAGGCATCACTGTCACAAGGCACAGAGTGGTGCCCTGCAGCCATGCAATGTTGTGCCACAGAACATCTGCAGGACATCCAGAGCTGTTTATTAATGTGTGTCTAAAGCAAGTAACACAGACTAGGAAGATAAAAAAAAATTTACTTCATTAATTACATATTTGGACAACAAAAAACAATTATATTACAATCTGAGTACTTTAAACCTGGGTTTTCTAGCACCCAAGGTCTTGCATTCATTCTTCTTGGCTACTTACTATTTGAATAACCTTGGACAGTTTGTTTGATAGCTGGAAAATGGACTAACAGTGGGTTAACTACTCTTTTATTACATTTCAACTTCTTTGAAAAAGACAGTAATATCTACACTTCATTGGCTTCTGCTGAGGATTTAAAAATAAAGTCACCTCACACACTTGTGTGGCCCACAGTAGGTATTTTGAGAATCATTACTTCTTTTCCCGATGTTGATACAATAATTACTTTAGTCTCTGTATGCAGACAAGCCCCTCACCAACTGTGGTGACAATCATCAGTTGATGCAGTCATCTTAGCCACACTGCACGTGGAAGTAGTATGACCTCAGAATACTAGTTCCGATGTTTCTGGCTTCCACGCCTACGATGCTCATACTGTCACTCTCCACATGAGTGAATCCACTGTGAAGGAAGGGACACGCTATATGTTAACTTTGGAAAAGGAGAAACGTTTAAGTCACAAAGCTTTTACACAAAGATGGAGCTCAACCTTGTATGTTCTCCACCCAGTCCACCCCATCTCTGAGTATACTGGGCTTTGACTTGAGGACCTACGTTCGTTTGTAACAAGTAGCAAAAATCATCACACTCTTGAGTGTGATCAGTTTGAGGTCCTCCTTGATGGTAGCTGCCTGAATCACAATGATTCCAGCTACTCTAGAAACTTCCCCTGATACAGGAGTCGGGGGTACCGCATCTAATCTGGGCAGGTCAGAGTTATTTCTCCAGAATTTAGAATTACTATCAATTCCTAACCAGTCTCAGTGAAGGAGATGTAACCGCAGGAGCCAATGGGGTCTTCAGTTTCCACAAAAACACAATGCTGCTCTGTTGTACTATAGAAAAATGGAGCAAGTGTGTAGAGAACCAAACCAACAAACAAAAAAGAACTAACCAACAAACAAAAACAGAAGGAACTTGCTGCGTTTCTCACAGAAGCCTAGTTTTTGTCTATAGGTTGCTCCTGAAAGAAGCTTTGGCTTTCAGGAATCACCTTTCAGCTTAGAGTGAATCCCATGCTGACTTACTCAACCTAAGAGATTAATAAACTACTACAAAGGAATTAGCCTCCAATTAAAATAGATAAATTAATTAAATGCACCTTGCGCAAACAACAAAGAGATTAATAACAAGAGTGGAATGTGGCAGTTTGCCGACTGTGTCAGAAAACTGCAGGATTGGGTTGGAAAATTGCAGGACTGGCTGGTCTGCATGGGGCTGAGCAGGGCAACAACTGCTCCCTGATGCAGGCAGTCAGTCAGCAGTCTCCTTGGTTTGTTTGCAAATAAGGCTGAACTAGCACCTATCTTCTTTTTCTCTTTGCAGACTTCCTCTTCATCTTCCCCCACCCCCTCAACTCATCTTTGGTAAATGTGCAGAACTCTGTAACTATCACTAAAACCCAGTTTTAAGAACATTCCATTGGCCCAAAAAGATCTGTTGTAGCCATCTGCAGTAAATCTCATCCTACACCCAACCCTGGGCAGCAGTAATTAACCTTCTGTTCCTATAGACTTGCCTTTTCTTTATGTACCATATTAAAGGAATCATTCAATTGTGACCTTACACATTTGGCTTCTTTCACAAGCACAGTATGTTGGCAGTTCACCCACATGTATGTCATATGCCATTCCTCTTTACAGCTGAATAACATTCCCCTGCACGGATGCACCATAGTGGATTTATCCATTTACCAGTTGATGGGCATCTGCACTGTTTGCACCTTTAGGGTTTTCTGAATAAATCTGCTAAGAACATTCAAGTCTTTGTAGACATGTTTTATTTCTCCTAGGGGTATGCTGCTAGGTTTGCTATTAAATTTATAGTTAACACACCCGTTTTCTTTGGAGAATCAGAATATGTGTTACAGATTATAACATTTTAGGAAACTGAAAAGCTCCTAAAAAGTAATGAAGATAGATGAAATGCAGTCCACAGCTGCCCATCCTGTGGGGATCAGCACGGAGCTAGGTTTCTGGGTTCATGACTGCCAAATGAAGCCCTCAAAGGGAAATTACCACTTGCACCAACTATGGATTTCTGAGGAATCTGTTATGAATTCAAAGAGCAGAATTCAAGGTTGTAATACATTCCAGGGTTCTGATTAAAGCACATTTATGTTACTAAGTGTGCTCTGCTCATTGAGAAAAGGTCATTTCAGTGAATGGTTTACCATCCTATAAAATGGGTGTTAGTCACTCAGTTGTGTCTGACTCTTGTGACCTCATGGACTGCAGCCCGCCAAGGTCCTCTATCCATGGAATCCTCCAGGCAGGAATATCCATTCCCTTCTCCAGGGAATCTTTCTGATCCAGGAATTGAATCTGGGTATCCTGTACTGCAGGTGAATTCTTTACCATCTGAGCCACCAGGGAAGCCTCAGAATAGCAGTTTAAAAACACATATAAAACAGAAGTTTCTGGAACTTCCCTGGTGGCTCAGTGGTTAAGAATATGCCTGCCAACAATATAGGGGACACGTTTGATCCCTGGTCCAGGAAGATCCAACACGCCACAGGGCAACAAAGCCCGTGTGCCACAATTACTAAGCCCATACTCTAGAGCCTGAGCTCTGCAATGAGAAGCCACCGCAACTGGAAAAAGCCTGCATGCAGCAATGAAGACCCAGCACAGAGGTTACGTAAATAAATAGAAATTAAAAAAATAAGAAGTGTCTAATTGTGCACAATGAATATTTCAGTGAATAAATGTGTTCTGCTTTGTGTGATGCATGTAAAGCAGTGTTTAAAAACGTGTAAAAAGTTTCTAGAAGTGCTACTTGTTTACTAAGTTGACAACAGTCTTATTTCAGTGAAAAGATGTTCTAACCATTCAGTAATGATACAGGGAATTCTTTAAAGGCACGTATAAAAAGGAAAGGAAAAAAAGCACATCTTGGGAGACCAGCATCGCTGGCAAGCTCTTCAGTGGCCTCCTTCCAGTGGCAACAAGTGTTTGTTCGCACATACGTCTCCTGCCACTGGAGGAAAAAATCATTACTGAGGGTCATGAGTGGATGTGAGGCATGTAATCAGGGCCTCCATCAGCCTGAGGGGCTTGCTTCACTATGGCTGGCCTGCGGCCCAGGTACAGACAGAACAGAGCAAGGCCACCTCCCCTGAGCACAGGGGAGGGTAGATAGAAACATATTAGGGTCTTGAGTAGGAAATATACAGCCCCTCCTGGCCTGCAGTGTGGAGATGGAATGTTATGGCTCTCAAACTCAGCAACTAGGTAGGTTTGTTATACTGGAGTGAGTTGCCATTTCCTTCTTTAGGAGATCTTCCTGACCCAGGGATCAAACCCGGGTCTCCAGCATTGCAGGCAGAAGCTTTACCATCTGAGTTACTAGGGAAGCAGATTTGTTACAGAAATCTTTAATTGTAAAAATATTTAGTTTGGGGCATTGTATTTTTAAAATTAACACTCTAAGATGTTTGCTACAGGAGGCTGAATTAATCCCCTAACTCATGACAAGTAACTGATGGTTCTAAAATAGGAGGTGTTACCTTAAGTAACCCAGTGAAACAGACAATCTGGAAGCCCTGTCCTTACTTTGCAGGACTTACTCTGGTCAAAGAAGAAACATGTCATCCCCCAATTCTGGGCTGCCCTGGTAAGTCAGCTGGTGAAGAATCCACCTGCAATGCAGGAGACTCCAGTTCTATTCCTGGGTCTGGAAGACCCCCTGGGGAAGGGATAGGCTACCCACTCTAGTATTCTTGGGCTTCCCTGGTGGCTCAGGCAGTGAAGAATTCACCTGCAATGAGGGAGACCTGGGTTTGACCCCTGGGTTGAAAGATCCCCTGGAGGAGGGCACGGCAGCCCACTCCAGTATTCTTGCCTGGAGAATCCCCAGGGACAGAGGAGCCTGGTCGGCTACAGTCCATGGGGTTGCAAAGAGTCAGACACAACTGAGCGACTAAGCACAACATCCCCAATTCTAATTGTAAACCAGAGCACAAAAATCACATTCATTTCAACCTTTAGTCTTGCCCCTACGGCCACCTAGGTTTGGTAAATGGACCTAGCAGTGTACAGCTTACAGGGTGAGGGGAAGGCTGCATCCAGGCTGACCCCGCTTCACTGTGCATCCCCGTGGGCCTCTGGGCAAAACCCACATGGCTGATTTCATCTGGGAAATGTGGGTGATGCCAACTGCAGGTGGTGGCTTTGTATATTAAAGGAGATAACGCAAATGATGCACAGTGTAGCGGCCTTTTTAAAACCAGAGGATAAATATGAACAGTGACTTGCCTCAGGTCCCCAATTCACAATCTTGCCAATGGTATCCTCTTGCTGGGAGGCCAGGAGAGGCCACTGTGTAGGTAACACTGAAAAAGTCAGAAGCAATTACCTGGCCCATCTGTGGGACCCACCAAGCAAATGATAGCAGCTCTTGAGGACGGAAATTTATTTTCTTTGTTCCACATGTAGACTCGCAGGGAGAGGTCAAAGGAAGAGGTGATGACTCGAGTCTGGTCCTTGAAGCGAAAAACCAAGTGAGGCAGGAATGTGGGCTCCAAGGCACGGAGCTAGAGGCTGGCAGCAGGCGGGCAAGGGACCACACTCACCACCCACATGGACGTGATGGGCCTCTGGTGGTCCTGAAAGGCCACCAGCTGCAGGCCGTGGATGGTGAAGAGCACCAGCTCTGAGCCGGACACCAGCAGAATCACCTGGGAGCCGTGGCCCTTCATGAGGTGAGGAGGCATCATGGTGTTTGGCAGCAGGAAGCTCGCAATCTGTCGTACTTTTTGAAATAAAGGCACACAGACTGTCATGTCCTAGTAGCAGCTGGGGGTCTGGAATAGATATGCCTCACCTACGAGGATGTGGAATAATGAAAAGGGCAACAGCTTTGTGTTGCATCTGCGATCAGTCTGACCCATGCATTTACTCCCCTAGTCTACTGGTCATCAGCTCTCAAACGCTGGTTATGCTGCTTTATAGGGCAACTGTGAGGTTCAAGGCCATACGCACATGGAAGTGACAGTATCTGGCCCATGGTACTATCCGGGGTGACGCTTCCACCCTGCTTTCTACCCTTCCCCATCTATGACAGGGGGATGGAAGACATGACCACATGAGAACTACGACGTTTATGACATCTGCTGAAAACTACTGTTGAAGATTCTTTTATACTGTACAGCATTCCTTGTTAAAAAAAAAATCGATCATTTCCTTATGGAATTTAGTTAGCACCAGGAAAACAAAATTACGTCTTTTGAAGAGTTCATGCGTTTTCTCGTATCAGACAAGGGATTATATTACACATCCTGTTTCCCTTTTTTTTCCTCGGCTGCCAGGAAGCTCAGAGTAAAATTTATGGTCAAATGATGATAGGAAAACAAACGAATATAATACAAAGGAAAAAATGCTAAGGAACAAAGAAAAGGCCTATCAGGGTGATGTGGGGTTTGGAAAACAGAGGAGACAGGAAAGGACAAAAATGTGGGTCTTATTTTCCTACTGGACTAGGAGCTCCTTAGGGAAGAGATAGTTGTGGCTTTTATTCATCTCTGTGCACTCAGTGCTGAGAGTGGTGACTCTGACACAGCTATAAAAGGAGAGGTGGAGATGAATGGACACAGAGAAGGGAGAAGAGTGGACAGCAGTTAACCTCTGAATCCCACGGCCACGCAGAGGGCCCCACACACAGCAAGTGTTCACCCACTCCACCAGCACACAAAAGCACTAGAAAACATCTGTGGGGTCACTATGATTCACTGAGAGGAAAGAAAAAGTGCCCCCAAAGGAAACATGAGGAAGCACTGTAAGGTAGTGGTGGTGACATGGGGGTCCTTACCGAGAATCTCCACTCTATCCCTGGACTTCCTGGTCCCTAGCTCGTAGGTGGTGATGACCAACTGCATGCCGTTGTCATTTCTGTGCATCACCATCAGCCTGGCTGCCTCGTCGGGGGCCCAGCAGGCTCTGGATGTCAGCCAGATGGGGAGAGTGGTGGAGACAGGAGTCTCATCTTCCGACCGGCACAGCAAGGACTGAGTGTAGAACACCTGGGAAACAGAACCGCACATCTCATCGCCGGTGAGGGAGGAGACTTCTCCAACCAGGAGCACTCGGAAAGCCCCCACTAGACCACACCCACTGTGACTGTACTGGGTCTCACAGGGTGCCTCATGTGGACCCACCTTTCTCAAACGCCCTTACCAGGAAAAGAGGTTAACCCCGACCCATGTCTGGCCCTGCTGGAAAGATCTTGGCACACCAGTCCCAGTGAGGTCAGCATAATGGGTGAATCAAATAAATGGATTTTCTTTTCCTGAGCGCCTGTCACCATCTTGCTTCTGCCTCCAATGTCTTCCTCCATATTCCTATCTTCTTGCAGTCTGGCTCCAACCCCCTTCTTGGTCCCTGGACGTGATCTGAGGCTGCCCACCCGATCCTATGGCCTCTCTCCTTTGGCTGCCCTCCCTGACCCCTGGCCTCCTCTGACTCTCAGGTCCCAGCACCGCCAGTTCTGTCCAGCTCGGCCACTGCTTCTCTTTTTCTGTCCTTCCTTGCTCACTGACCCAGTATGTCTCAAGACCCACTTCAGCTGCCTGCTTTTCACTCTGGTCTCATTTTCCAATTCAGGCTTTCCAGGTGGCTCAGTGGTAAAGAATCCGCTTGCCAATGTAGGAGACACAGAAGATGCAGGTTTGATCCCTGGGTTGGGTAAATCTTCTGGAGTAGGAAATGACAACCCACTCCAGTATTCTTGCCTGGGAAATCCCATGAACAGAGGAGCCTGGCAGGCTACAATCCATGGTGTCACAGAGTTGGACACAACTGAACGACAGAGCTCATGGGTGCACCTGTGCAGCCAACCACACACACACTTTTCCAGCTCACACCCTGGCACTCCAGCCTGAGCATCTCTGAGCCCAAGAACCACTGGCAGAGGCAGCCATTCTCATGGGCAAGCTGTGTATGGGCCTCCAGGTAATGGATACAGTCCCCACGCTGTCAGCATCTCCTCCATGCTGGCCCAGACACTGTCTTCCTTACTCTTGTTGAAGCCTGTTCTCAGGCCACCAATACCTCATAAGCATTTCCACCAGGAAGTCCCAAACCTTTTCAAAACTGAATTCTGTCATCTCCAGTCAGGTAGCTGACCCCCTCCAGCCTGGGGGAACACGGGAACCTGGAAAGAACAGAGGCTCCTGGGTGAGGCTGCCATGGCCCTCAGCTTAGCTGATGGCCCCGAGGAGGCAGTCACTGCTGTGGAAGGTCACAGATGACTCAGCATCACCCATGCAGGCTGTGGGGTTTGGTCTAATGAGAAGCTGCCCCCCACCAAATGCACCCCCAAAAGCCTAGGGCACAGGACCCACCACCCTTGTGCAAAAGCCAGCACCCTGAGGCAAGGGACACAGCCCACCACTGACCTCCGGGCTCAGGTCTGAGTTCTGGGTTGACGAACACCCACTGCCAGTCAGGTGAGCAGAGGAGACTGGTGGGGCTGCCGGGAAACACGTTGGCTCTGGAGAGCAGCTGCAGCCAGGGCACCGTAAGTGTGTAGAGTGCCCCTTCAGCACAGGCGGCCTGCAAGCAACAGAACAAAAATGGGGTCAAGAGCCAAAAACAATCAGAAAGTGTCCAAGGAGATAAGCCAAGGTCTAAGAAACACAGAAATGAAGTTCCTACAGAAGAAAAGTCAAATAATTAACAGACTAACACCGAAAATCCATGTACAAGGACTTCCCTGTGGTCCATAGTAAAGAATCCTCCTTCCAATCCGCAGGGGACGGGGTCTGAACCCTGACCAGGGAACTGTGATCCCACACGCCACTGGGCAACTACGCCTGAGCGCCAAAACTACTGAGTCCACGTGCTGCAACAAACACGTGGCACAGTAAAAAAAAAAACAACTAAATGAATGTTCAGTGAAACTTTCTGGAAATAAATCCTGGGGAAGTTGAGCTGCAGTGGTCACCATAGACACATCACAATACAACTAACTACTAGGCTTTAAATCTTTCAAAAAATCCTTTAGGCCTTCGATTTTTAAAACTCCAGTATCTAACAAGAGAAGTAAGGGTGGCAGTAAACTTCTCCAACAGAAACATGGTGGCATAATATCGTCACAAAATCCAAGGAAAGCATGAGCCAGGGATGCAGCGTCCAGCCAGATCACTCAAGCCCCCAGACTACAGAACCACAATGCTAATGCAAGACCTGCATTTGTGGGCCCTTCCTCGGGACCCGACCAGGGGATGCGCTTCATCAAATCACAAGATACAACAAAAATGTCCCCAAAAGAACTGGTGTTGTTATGAGATACATTAAACTGTAAATCAAAGAGCTAATTAAAAAAAAAGGTAGACATAAGAGAGAGAACAGGGTGTAAATACTTTATGTTCTCAAAAAGCTGCAAATAATACATCTTTTAAAAGTGAGGAGGATCAAAACAGAATAACTCACTGACTGCCATGGGAGTAAAGACAACAAATAAAGCAGGTGACAGGCCCAAATAAGGAAAAAGGAGGAAAAGCGTCCAGGCAAAGAAAACCGGGGCTTCCTTGGAGGTCCAGGGGCTAAGAATCCCCATTCCCAATGCAGAGGGCCTGGGTTTGATCTCTGTTCAGGGAACTAGATCCCGCATACCTCAACTAGGAGTCCACATGCTGCAACTAAAGATCTGAAGTGCCATAACTAAGATTTGGTGCAGCCAAGTAAGGGCTTCCCAGGTGGGGTAGGGGTAAGAATCCGTTTGCCAACGCAGGAGACACAAGAGACTTGGGTGTGATCCCTGGGTTGGGAAGATCCTCTGGAATAGGAAGTGGCAACCCACTCCAGTATTCTTGCCTGAGAATCCCATGGACAGAGGAGCCTGGCAGGCTACAGTTCATAGGGTCACAAAGAACTGGACATGACTGAACACATGCAGCCAAATAAAAGAAAAAATTGCATTCTACTGATGACCTGACAGTGTGGAATGTCTCTCCATGTGCTCATAACCATCTGATTATATTCTTTTGAGAATGCTCAAACTACCGCACAACTGCACTCATCACGCACGCAAGCAAAGTAATGCTCAAAATTCTCCAAGCCAGGCTTCAACAGTACATAAACTGTGAACTTCCAGATGTTCAAGCTGGATTTAGAAAAGACAGAGAAACCAGACATCAAATTGCCAACATCCGCTGGATCACTGAGAAAGCAAGAGAGTTCCACAAAACCATCTACTTCTGCTTAACTGACTATGCCAAAGTCTTTGTGTGGATCACAACAAATTGGAAAATTCTTAAACAGATGGGAATACCAGACCACCTAACCTGCCTCTTGAGAAATCTGTATGCAGGTCAGGAAGCAACAGTTAGAACTGGACATGGAACAACAGACTGGTTCCAAATAGGAAAAGGAGCACATCAAGGCTGTCTATTGTCACCCTGCTTATTTACCTTATATGCAGAGTACATCATGAGAAACGCTGGGTTGGATGATGCAGAAGCTGGAATTAAGATTGCTGGGAGAAATATCAATAACTTCAGATATGCAAACGACACCAATCTTATGGCAGAAAGTGAAAAGAACTAAAGAGCCTTTTGATGAAAGTGAAAGAAGACAGTGAAAAAGCTGGTTTAAAATTCAACATTCAGAAAACTAAGATCATGGCATCCTGTTCCATCACTTCATGGCAGATAGATGGGGAAACAATAGAAATAGTGAGAGACTTTATTTTGGGGGGCTCCAAAATCAGTACAGATGGTGACTGCGGCCATGAAATTAAAAGGCGCTTGCTCCTTGGAAGAAAAGTTATGACCAACCTAGACAGCATGCTAAAAGCAGACAATACATTGCCAGCAAAAGTCGGTCTAGTTAAAGCTATGGTTTTCCTAGCAGTCATGTATGGCTGTGAGAGTTGGACTATAAAGAAAGCTGAACACTGAAGAATTGATGCTTCTGAACTGTGGTATTGGAGAAGACTCTTCAGAGTCCTCTGGACAGTAAGGAGATCCAACCAGTCCATCTTAAAGGAAATCAGTCCTGAATATTCACTGGAAAGACTGATGCTGAAGCTGAAACTCCAATTCTATGGCTACATGATGTGAAGAACTGACTCACTGAAAAAGACCCTGATGCTGCAAAAGATTGAAGGCAGGAGGAGAACGGGACGACAGAGGATGAGATGGTTGTATGGCATCACTGACATGAGTTCGAGCAAGCTCCAGGAGTTGGTGATGGACAGGGGAGCCTGGCATGCTGCGGTCCACAGGGTCGCAAAGAGTTGGACATGACTGAGTGAACTGAACTGAGTGTTCAAATCATTTGTGTAATTTAAAAGCTGCATTGTGTCCTTTTTCCTGAGTGGTACCAGTTCTTTATATATTCTGGACAGAGTCCTGTGTCATGTTTAAACATGGGAAATACATTATTCCAGTTTGAAGCTTGCCTTTTTCTTAACAACGTCTTCTAAAGAGTAAAAGTTCTGAACTTGATGAAATCGAATTTGTTCATTTTTTATTACACAGCTAGTCCTTGGTGAGTCCTAAGAAATTGTTACCTTTGAAAATTTTCTGCTGATCTACTCCCCCAAAAAACAGTTAGAATTAATAGGTTGAACTTCCCTGGTGAGCCAGTGGTTAAGACTGCACTGCTCGTGCAAGGGGCACAGGTTGAATCCCTGCTTGGGGAAGGTCCCGCAAGTCGCACAGTGCGGGCAAAGAAAAATAAATTTTTTTTCTTTTTTACCAAAGAATTAATAGGTAAATTTAGCAAGGTTGTTGGATATAGTTAACTATACAAAAGTCAAATGCACATCTATGTATATTTATACAGAAATTATTTCTATGTATGCTACATAGTGCATGCATGGCAATTTCTTTATAAATACAAAACCATACATTCTCCTATTACTCTTGGTCTGCACCCTACCCACTTACATAGCCTCAAGACAGAAGAGTCTGAGTCAACAATGGTTTAATGGATGGGAGAGATTATGTCTGAAGCGAGGCCCTGAAGTGGCATTCTACCATATGCAGCAGGGAGCAGGCAGGACAAAGCAGCACTCTTCACTATTGAGGGGGCAGCTGGTGTTGTCAGTCGCTCAGTTGTGTCCAACTTTTTGCGACCCCATGGACTGCAGTATGCCAGGATTCCCTGTCCTTCACCATCTCCTGGAGTTTGCTCAAACTCACGTCCATTGAATCAGTGACGCAATCCAACGATTTCATCCTGTCATCCCCTTCTCCTCCTGCCTTCAATCTTTCCCAGCATCAGGGTCTTTTCTAATGAATTAGTTCTTCCCATCAGGTACCCAAAGTATTGTAGCTTCAGCTTTAGCATTAGTCCTTTTAATGAATATTCAAGATTACTGTCCTTTAGGACTGACTGGTTTGATCCCCTTGCAGTCCAAGGGACTCTCAAGAGTCTTTTCCAACACCACAGTTCAAAAACATCAATCCCTGGAGTTCAGCCTTTATGGTCCAACTCTCACATGGCATGATTACTGGAAAAAACCATACCTTTGGACTACATAGACCGCTGTTAGCCAAGTAATGTCTCTGCTTTTTAATATGCTGTCTAGGTTGGTCACAGATTTTCTTCCAAGGAGCAACTGTCTCTTAATTTCGTGGCTACAGTCACCATCTGCAGTGATTTTGGAGCCCAAGAAACTAAAGTCTCTCACTATTTCCCCATCTATTTGCCATGAAGTGATGGGACTGGATGCCATGATCTTAGATTTTTGAACATTGAGTGAGTTTTAAGCCAGCTTTTTCACTCTCCTCTTTCACTTTCATCCAGAAGCTCTTTAGCCTCTTTACTTTTTGCCATAACGGTGGTGTCATCTGCATATCTGAGGTTAGATATTTCTCCCAGCAATCTTAATTCCAGCTTTTGCTTCATCTAGCCCAGCATTTTGCATGATGTACTCTGCATATAAGTTAAATAAGCAGGGTAGCAATATACAGCCTTGGCATACTCCTTTTCCCATTTGGAACCAGTCTGTTGTTCCATGTCCAGTTCTAACTGTTGCTTCTTGACCTGCATCCAGATTTCTTAGGAGGCAGGTCAGGTGGTTTGGTATTCCCATCTCTTGAAGAATTTTCCAGTTTGTTGTGATCCACACAGTCAAAAGGCTTTAGCATAGTCAATGAAGCAGAAGCATGTTTTTCTGCAATTCTCTTTCCTATGACCCAGCATATGTTGGCAATTTGATCTCTGGTTCCCCTGCCTTTTCTAAATCCAGCTTGAACATCTGGAAGTTCTCGGTTCATGTACTGCTGAAACCTAGGTTGGAGAATTTTGAGCATTCCTTTGCTAGCATGTGAGATGAGTGCAATTGTGGGGGTAGTTTGAACATTCTTTGACACTGCCCTTCTTTGGGATTGGAATGAAAACTGATCTTTTCCAGTCCTGTGGCCACTGCTGAATTTTCCCTATTTGCTGGCATATGAATGCAGTTCTTGAACAGTATCATCTTTTAGGATTTTAAATAGCTCAGCTGGAATTCCATCACATCCACTAGCTTTGTTCACAGTAATGCTTCCTAAGGCCCACTTGACTTCGCACTCCGGGATGCCTAGATCTAGATGAGTGACCAGACCATCATGGTTATCTGGGTCATTAGGATCTTTTTTATTATAGTTCTTCTGTGTATTCTTGCCACCTCTTCTTAGTATCTTCTGCTTCTGTTAGGTTCATACCATTTCTGTCCTTTATTATGCCCATCTTTGCATGAAACGTTCCCTTGGTATCTCTAATTTTCTTGAAGAGATCTCTAGTCTTTCCCATTCTATTGTTTTCCTCTATTTATCTGCAATGTTCACAGAGGAAGGCTTTCTTATCTCTCCTTGCTATTGTTTGAAACTCTCCATTCAGATGGGTATGTCTTCCCTTTTCTCCTTTGCCTTTTGCTTTTGTTCTTTTATCAGCTATTTGTAAGACCTCCTCAGACAACCATTGTGCCTTTTGCATTTCTTTTTCTTGGGGATAGTGTTGACCGCTGCTTCCTGTACAGTGTTACAAACCTCTGTCCATAGTTCTTCAGGCACTCTATCAGCTCTAATCCCTTGAATCTATTTGTCACTTCCCACTGTATAATCGTTAAGAGATTTGATTTAAAGTGGAAGTGTTAGTCTCTCAGTCATGTCAGACTCTTTGCGACCTCATGGACTGTAGCCTGCCAGACTCCTCTCCATGGGGTTCTCCAGGCAAGAATACTGGAGTGAATTGCTATTTCTTACTCCAGGGATCTTCCTGACCCAGGGATCAAACTCGCATCTCCCACATTGAAGGCAGATTCTTTACTGTCTGAGTCACCAGGGAAGCCCAGGATTGTCTTTATTCAGACTTAATAGTACAGTTTACTCATTTCCCTGCTTTCCAGCCCTCTTGCATCCCACTTCTTGCTCTTTCCTTCCCCTTTCTTTTTTTCTCCCGGCTGAAGACTGTGCTTTCCCAGGAAGGGCTTTATTATCAGCCTGTGTGCTCTCTGCTCAGGAGGCTCATGCTTCATTCAAGCCTTTTTCTGTCCCTAATACTCCTGTAACTCCTCCTGTCTGTGGTCCAGTTTATGGTCAGAGTTATGGAATTGATTTAGATCATACCCTTATGGCCTAGTGGTCTTCCCTATTTTCTTCAATACAAGTCTGAATTTTACAATTAGGAGTTCATAATCTGAGCCACAGTCAGCTCCTGGTCTTGTTTTTGCTCACTCTATAGAGCTTCTCTATCTTTGGCTGCAAAGAATATAATCAACCTGATTTCGGTATTGACCATCTGGTGACGTCCATGTATAGGAGGGAAACTAACTACAGAGGTAACTGACAGGTTGTCTAGTCAGTTACCAGGGAAACCAGCAGAGGAGCCCATCCCTCACCACCCTTTGATAAGCTATCATGGAGAAGATGCTCTGATCTAAAGATTAGAATAATGACTAACTGGAGGGGTGGGGGCAACTATGTATTAGGAAGGAGGGTTGGTCATGTGAGTAGGGTGCAGGTGAAAAAGGACTAGTCGAGCAAAGATGTACAGACAGCAAGAGAAGAGCCACCTTGGGTAGAATGATCATATAATTATTTATGTTCTATATATGCTGTATACTAGCAATGGAAAAAATTGGAAAAGTACCTTTTAAAATAACATTAAGGGACTTGCCCCATGGTCCAGTCATTAAAAATCTGCCTCCCCATGCAGGGGATGTGAGTTCAATCCCTGGTTCAGGAAGATCTTAAGATCCCACATGCATGCGTGCTAGGTAACATCCAACTCTTTGGGAAGCGATTAGACTGTAGCCTGCTAGTTTCCTCTGTCCATGGAGTTTCCCAGGCAGTAATACTTGAGTGTCCATTTCCTGCTTCAGAGGCTGTTCCTGAACCTAAGATCAAACCCATGTCTCTTGCATTGGGATGTGGATTCTTAAGCACTGCATCACCAGGGAAGCCAGAAGATCCCACGTGCCTTGGGGCAACTAAGTCCATGCCCCACAACTAATGAGATGGCAAGCTCTGGAGCCTGTGCACCACCAGTACTAATAGAGAGCAGCCCCTGTGCTACAACAAAGAGCCTGTGCACCGCAATGATGATCGATCCCGAGTGCGGCAACTAAGACCTGATGCAGTAAAAAATAAATGAATATTTTAAAATAATATGTAAGCAGTATGAAAATGCTTGTAACAGACTATGTGCAAGTGCTGTTCACTTAAAACCACAAAACTTTGTTGAGAAAAATAAATGAAGGCATATATATATATATATATATATTGGAGATATTTGCTTGATGAAAGTCAAAGAGGAGAATGTAAAAGTTGGCTTAAAGCTCAACATTCAGAAAACGAAGATCATGGCATCTCATCCTATCACTTCATGGGCAATAGATGGGGAAACAGTGGAAACAGTGTCAGACTTTATTTTAGGGGGCTCCAAAATCACTGCAGATGGTGACTGCAGCTGTGAAATTAAAAGACGCTTACTCATTGGAAGGAAAGTTATGACTGACCTAGACAGCACATTAAAAAGCAGAGATATTACTTTGCCAACAAAGGTCCATCTAGTCAAGGCTATGCTTTTTCCAGTGGTCATGTATGGATGTGAGAGTTGGACTGTGAAGAAAGCTGAGCGCTGAAGAATGGATGCTTTTGAACTGTGGTGTTGGAGAAGACTCTTGAGAGTCCCTTGGACTGCAAGGGGTTCCAACCAGTCCATCCTAAAGGAGACGAGTCCTGAGTGCTCATTGGAAGGACTGGTTTGAGGCTGAAACGCCAATACTCTGGCCACTTCATGCGAAGAGCTGACTCACTGGAAAAGACCCTAATGCTGGGAGGGATTGGGGGCAGGAGGAGAAGGGGACAACAGAGGATGAGATGGCTGGATGGCATCACCGACTCAATGCACATTGAGTCTGGGTGAACTCCAGGAGTTGGTGATGGACAGGGAGGCCTGGCACGCTGCGATTCATGGGGTCGCAAAGAGTCGGACACGACTGAGCGACTGAACTGAACTGATGCCGTATTCATGGCTTAGAAGACTGAATACTAAAGTGTCAGGTGTTCCCAAATCAATGTATAGATTCAAAGTAACCAAAAACCCAGGAAGCAGTGTTATAGAAATTGACAAGCTCACTGGAAAAATTTTATGGAAATAGATATATTTTCAAAGAAAGGAAATGTGGGAGGTCATGACTTAACTAAAATCTGAGGGAAACAAGACCCCGTGTGACTGTCATCAGGACATACATACAGATCAGTGGAGACTGACCCACAAGTTTGACATAGAACACTCATGACACATTTGGCCAGTTGATATTTTGACAAAACGAAGGTGATAATGTAATTCGATGAAGAAAGTATGGACTTTCCTCTAAGTTTTGGATGACAATTTGTAAGTAAAAATGAACCCTGATGCTGACCTTGGACACAAATGTAATTTAACTTGAAATGAGCCACTGACCTAACAACTTCCAAATAACCTGTGGAATGTATAAAAAGTCACACAAAGCTGAGTCAAGGTGTCAGGGTGCTGGGTTCTCATTTGAGAGCCCATTCAGGTCACTGTGGCTGCAGGACGGAGGTTTCCCTGCCCACTGACTGGCAACAGAGACCATCCCGTTCCAGGCCCATCAACAACCTGGCAGCCAGCACAGGAGGCCCCCATGCCCTCACCTCTGTGTCTCTGACTTCCTCTTCTGTGACCAGCCAGAGAAAATGCTCTGCCTTTAAAGCGCCCAGGAACTAGAGTGGGCCCGCCCAGATCATCTCTCTTTAACCAGGTAACAGAAATGTTTCATGATGCGTGTAGCTTTGACCATTTCTCCTTGAAATCCTACACATTCTTTTTCAATATATATTTTAGATCATATTCTAAAATGCATTCAAAATTAGCCCTGGGATTTTCCTGGTGGTCTAGTAGTTAAGATTTTGCACTCCTAATGCAGGGGGCACAGGTTTGATCCCTGGTCAGGGAACTAAAATCCCAAAAGCCACACCAAAAACCGAGGCAAAAAAAAAAAAAAAGTCTTGCTGTATCTTTCCAGGAGGTTTACCTAATTATTATTCTGATATAAGACCCCTAAGATCCAGGAAAGACTTTCATCTTCCAGTCTTCTCGTCTAACATTATTAGCTGTATCAGCTTGCTTCTGGTAACATCTCTAATACCTATCATTTTCCCATCATTTTAATTCCAACCCTTCCTTAAGTGTTCTGTTTTAGAGGAGTCTTGTATTAGTTTCCTTTGGCTGCAGTAATAAGACAGCATGGCTTATAAAAACAAAAATGTATTCTCTCACAGTTCTGGAGGGCAGAGCCCCCAAATCAAGATGCCAGCAGGGCTCTGCTTCCTCTGAAGGAAGACCAGAGCCAGTCACTCCTCCCTATTCCCTCAAGCCATTTCCAGAGCTGACTCCTAGAAGCCCGCCCTGCTCTCCCAGGGAAGTCTGGTAATGAAACCAATGAATTTTTTCACATCCCCTCAGAGCATGTGTGGCACCATGAGTTTTGATAATGAGAACTAAAAATGCTGCCTGCCATATCTGTAAACAAAGGATGTTGCAGCCGTTAAGCCAGGACATTACCGCCACCCCCCAACGGTGAGCGCTGAGGGGACTCAGGATGTGAAAACACAGGATATTGGCCCCAGACAGTGAAGGTTCATAAAATGAAAGTATAAGTCGCTCAGTCATGTCTGACTGTTTTGCGACCCCATGGACTATACAGTCCATGGAATTCTCCAGGCAAGAATACTGGAGTGGGTAGCCTTTCCCTTCTCCAGGGGATCTTCCTAACCCAGGGATTGAACTCAGGTCTCCCACATTGTAGGCAGATTCTTTACCAGCTGAGCCACAAGGGAAACCCACATCAAAGAAAGGTACATATCAAAGTAACAATTCAGTAAGCCCAGATTCTTGCATTTTCTCATACATAGAAGAGGGTTAAATTCCCTGAGATATCATATGTTTTTCTTTAATTAACAGTAATCTTTTGATGTTCCAACCACCGGGTCATTTGTTGCAAAAAAAATCCTATATATCCTGGGTCCCCACCCTTGCCTCTTCGGAACAGTTTTCTTAAGGTCATCTGAAATGCTCTATCTTCATAAAGTCTGCTGAATAAAACAAAACTCTCAGCTTCTAGGTTGTGCTTTTTTTTTCCTGTTGACAATAACCAAGCTAAACTTTGGGTCAGGTTGATCCTGCCCCTAGAGGGAAACCACAAGTCACATTAATCTTCCTCTTATGATTTAGAAGCTATTCGCTGTATACTATTTTGGGAGTTAGGTGAGAGATAACTGTTTGCAAACTGCCTTATAAAGTATATGACTAATTCCCATCACTTCATGGGAAATAGATGGAAGAGTGGAAACAGTGTCAGACTTTATTTTTGGGGCTCCAAATCACTGCAGACGGTGAGTGCATCCATGAAATTAAAAGACACTGACTCCTTGGAAGAAAAGTTATGACCAACATAGATAGTATATTCAAAAGCAGAGACATTACTTTGCCAACTAAGGTCCGTATAGTCAAGGCTATGGTTTATCCAGTGGTCATGTATGGATGTGAGAGTTGGACTGTGAAGAAGGCTGAGTGCCGAAGAATTGATGCTTTTGAACTGTGGTGTTGGAGAGGACTCGAGAGTCCCCTGGACTGCAAGGAGATCCAACCTGTCCATTCTGAAGGAGATCAGCCCTGGGATTTCTTTGGAAGGAATGATGCTAAAGCTGAAACTCCAGTACTTTAGCCACCTCATGCAAAGAGTTGACTCATTGGAAAAGACTCTGATGCTGGGAGGGATTGGGGGCAGGAGGAGAAGGGGACAACAGAGGATGAGATGGCTGGATGGCATCACTGAATCGATGGATGCGAGTCTGAGTGAACTCCGGGAGATGGTGATGGACAGGGAGGCCTGGTGTGCTGTGATTCATGGGGTCACAAAGAGTTGGACACGACTGAGCGACTGAACTGAACTGAATCTTGGACAATTCAAGGAGCTTAGTAGACATAGCTCCTCATAACCTTCTCCTAACCTAAATGGTGAAGTCATTCATTTTATTTGTACATATAGAATCCACAAGGCATTGTTGCTGCTGCTTTATACAGGATATTCGTTTAGATTTCCTAAG
This sequence comes from Nanger dama, assembly GCA_917880005.1. Taxonomy (NCBI): domain Eukaryota; kingdom Metazoa; phylum Chordata; class Mammalia; order Artiodactyla; family Bovidae; genus Nanger; species Nanger dama. The sequence continues at coordinate 16,437,438 of CAKJTW010000025.1, read as the reverse complement.
ATTTACCATGGTTCTTGCTCAACAACCTTTCCTGCTTCTTCTGAATATTCACCTGTGATCATTCTCCCACTGCCTGAAGCAGTCTCATTACTATCACACTTAAGGCAGTTCCCCTCACTGCTATTAAATAGATCTGTCTTAGTCTTCAATTATCTCAGTTCATTCTGATGGGTCTATGTGCAAATGTATTTTTATTTACCTTACTTGGGGTTTGTAGGACCTTCTTGACCTTCACAGATTAATGTCCTCAGTCTATTTTGGAAAAATATCTACCATCTTATCACACATTTCTTATGCTCCCACCCCTACTCCCCCAGCTTGATAGGGAAAGAGTAAAGGGACAAGGTAGGTCATGAAATAGTTAATTCCCACTAAGGGATTGTAAGTTTTAAACATTGGGGAGACCCCTGAGCTTTAATGATCACTCAAGAAAGCAAATTTGGTTCACCTCGAAAGCAAGCTGGCTTGCTTAGCGACAGAAGCATGAGATATGCCCCCAAACTGCAAACCAGTGGTGGCCTGACTCCACATCCTGCCCAGGGAGCTCCGTCAGCTGATGATCCCCAGGACATGCTCTCTGCACACATGCAAACAGTAACTTGTGGACTTGGCTGGACCATGGAGGGACAAGAAAACCCCCTGCTCAACCTGGAGGAGGAACTGATGATGGAAGTGTGACATCTCTTCAAGAAACACAAAGAAGATCTCCTCCTCACTTTTCCTTTGATCATAAAACTAGCCCACTAAGTTCTCAGGACACAGCGCTCTCTCGCCCATTTGCTTGTAAGCCTCACAAGCACCCTATTCTAAGAAATCACTTATCTATCACTTCACCCTTTGCTGGATTCTGTGTGGAGACATAAAGATCAGGGCTCTTTGGAGCCCCATGAAATGACACTAAATGGTTTCACCCTGACTCACCTACTCCTAAAATATCAAATAAACAAATACTAAAACTTTTCATGGGGCCTTTATGGCCTTGTTACTCCAAGTGTGGTCTGTGACCTGACGGCATCAATATCCTCAAGAAGCTCCTAAAAAACTCAGAATCTCAGGTATTCCCAGGGACCCACTGAATCAGAATCTTCATTTAAACGAGGTCTGCAGGCAAATAAGATCCCAATCTAGTATGAGAAGCACTGGGCTCTGTCTCTTAGCCTCTCTTCCAAATTTACCACTCCTGATATCCCCACTGCATTCTACAGAATTACTTTTATCTTCCAGTTCACTAATTCTTCTATAATCTTAACTTAATTGATGTATATAACACACACAGAAAATTGCACAAAGCATAAACATTAGAGCTCAGTAAATCATTACAAAGTAAATACTCATATCACCACCCATGGCTTCCATGTCTTGGCTATGGTCAACAGAGCTGCAGTGAACATTAGGATACATGTATTCTTTTGGATAATGGTTTTCTCCAGGTGTATGCCCAAGAGTGGAACTGCTCGATCATATTTTAAGTTGTATTTTTAAGTTTTTTAAGGAATCTCTGTACTGTTCTCCATAGTGGTTGTGCAATTTACATTCCCACCAATAATGTAGGAGGGTTCCTTTTTCTCCACACCCTCTCTAGCATTTATTGTTTGTAGACTTTTTGATGATGACTATTTTGACTGATTTGAGATGATCTCTCACTGTACTTCTGATTTATATTTCTCTGATAATTACTGAGTACCTTATCATGTGCTTTTGGCCTTTACAATGTCTTCTTTGGAGAAATGCCTATTTAGGTCTTCTGCTCATTTTTGATTGTTTTATATATATATATATATATATATATATATATAGTTTATATATATATAGAGAGAGACAGACAGCAAACTCCATGAGCTGTTTGCATATTTGGGGGATTATTCTCCTATTCTGTGGGCTGTCTGTTCGTTTTGTTGATAATTTCCTTTGTTGTGCAGAAGCTTTTAACTATGTCCCATTTGTTTATTGTTGTTTTTATTTTCATTACTCTAGAAGGTGAATCCAAAGGATCTTGCTGCAATTTATGTCAGAGTGTTCTGCCTATGTTTTCCTCTTAAGAATTTTATAAATTTACATTTAGGTCTTTAATTCATTTTCAGTTTATTTTTGTGTATGGTGTTACGGAGTGTTCTAATTTCATTATTTTACATGTAGCTGTTTAGTTTTCCCAACACCACTTATTGGAGAGACTGTCTTTTTTCCACTGTATATTCTTGCCTCCTTTGTCATAGATTAATTGACCACTAGTGCATGGGTTTATCTCTGGGCTTTCTATTTTCCATTAATCTATATTCCTGTTTCTGGGCAAGTCCCATACTATTTTGATTACTGTTGCTTTGCAGTGTAGTCTGAAGTCAGGGACTCTGATGCCTCTAGCTCCCTTTTTCTTTTTCAAGATTACTTTGACTATTCCAAGGTCTTCTGTGTTTCTATATAAATTAAAAACTTTTTGCTCTAGTTTTGTGAAAAAGTGGTAGTTTGATAAGGATTGCACCAAATCTGTAGATTACCTTGGGTAGGTCTTATTATTTTATCTCTACTTATCTCTGCTCAGTCATGTCCCATTTTTTGGGACCCCATGGACTATCCAGTACACGGAATTCTCTAGGCTAGAATGCTGGAGTGGGTAGCCTTTCCCTTCTCCAGGGGATCTTCCCAACCCAGGGACAGAACCCACATCTCTCACATTGTAGGTGGATTCTTTACCAACTGAGCCACAAAGAAAGCCGAAGAATATACACCATTGGTAGTTTGGTAAGGACTGCACTGAATCTGTAGATTGCCTTGAGTAGGTCATGTTATCTTATCTCTAAGGGAGTGCTAAACACTGTACTTGAAAAGAGAGGCATGGGGAGTCTTATCTTTCTCTAGAAAGGATTTTCATTTACTACCACCAGGTAACTGGGCAGCTGCAGCCATTGCAGGGACTGTTTATTTTCAGACCCTCCCTCACAACTCTCAGGTTCCAACATTCAATAACACACCCAATCTAAGAGAAGCCACAGGGCTCCAACCCTGCACTCCAACCTTTATCTACTTGGCTATCTCCTGCTTAGCTCCTTGGCCTTGGAGTAAACATCTCCAGAACAAAAGCAGCCCCAGTGTTACGCTCAGCACTTTGCTTTCTGCCATCTTCTGAATCTTGGCCTAGAAACTTTGCTATTTTTAGCTCTCTGATTTGATATATATTGTAACTTTCCTAACTGTCCTTCACCAACAATGAAGTGTGAATCATGTGGTCTTTCTTTCCCTGGAGAGAACTACAGTGGCTTCCTCTTCCTCTCTACAATATATTCTCAAATTGCTCTGGAGGTATTAATTACACTTATTCCAAAGTCTCCTTTAAACAACTACAGAGTTATTTGTATGAAATATGTTTCATCAGGTCTCATTGTTTTTATTAATGAGCTTAGTTCCTTTACAGAATTAGTCCTATTTACATATGAAACTGTTCCTGGGGTGTCCTCATCTTGGTATTTGGGAGGTAAGCTTGTCCACACTTTTCTTTACAGAATTAGTCCTGTTTACATATGAAACTGTTCCTGGGGTGTCCTCATCTTGGTATTTGGGAGGCAAGCTTGTCCACACTCTCCAAGACCTCCTTCCCTCCAGGAGGAGGATACTGCTGCCAAGTGAGAGCCACATCCTCGACCTGCCAACTTACACCCACTTTCACCCTTTCTCTCTGGTCAAATGCTCCCCTGCAATACTCAAGAATCACCTCCAAACCAAATGTCCTGGCAACAGAAGGCCTTCATCATCTCAGGCTAATGCTTGCATTCTGTAGAACATGCCTCAGTTTTCCTTTGAGTTGGGCCCTTGCTGAGACTTGAAAGTGGGAGAGAAGGGTGAGACTGCAGTAGTGAAAAGTAACCAGAAGGGAAAGAAAGACTATGAGCAGGACCAGGAGACAGGAAAGCAGGGGCATATGGACAAGAAAGCTCCAGCAGCCCATGGGGCTGGACCTCACTGTGAGAGGGTGAGAGGCTGCAGAGACAGGTCCAGGGAGCAGGCTGTGGCATGTTAGAACTGAAGGGGATGTGGAGTCTGCCCTCTACATGGCAGGTAAGGAGGAGCAGGGGGGACTGAGAAGAATAACGAGGTCCCTTGGTCTGCCACATGGAGGGCCTGGCTTGAGGTGCCACCTGACACAGTGGTCTGGTGCCAGGTCCACAGATGCTGGGAAATAGGAGAGGCTCCTAGGAGCCGGGTTACTCACCAGCAAGAGGGGACCCTCCCGGTATGTCACAGGCCTCCAGTGTAGATGAATACATGGGAAGCAAGAAGGCGGCTTGCTCACACCCATTCTCCGCTTCCCATACTTTGATCAGTCCCCGCTCGTCCACAGTGACAACCAGTTGCAGTCGAGGGTAGGTCACCAGATTCACCAGAGCAGCAGACTGTACAGGGCTCGACCAGAGCTCCATGCCCTGCGCAGCAACAACATGAATATAACAACTCACACAGGGCTCATTATTTCCTAAACACTTACTAGTTTCATTCATTCATCCATCACCCGGGGCACACTGGGGACATGCAGGATGAGGGGTGTGATCCCCATCCTCACAGGATGCACAGCACGATATGGGACACAACACAAAGGCAATGTCCCCTGAACTTCCCTGGTGGCCCTGTGGTTAAGCATCTGCCTGCCGATGCAGAGGAGATGGGTTTGATTCCTGGTCCAGAAGATTCCACATGCTGCAGGGAAACTAAGCTCGCGTGCCCCAACTTCTGAAGCCTGTGCACCCTTACAGCCTGCCTGGCAACAAGAGAAGATCACGCAAGATTGAACACCCAGCACAGCCATAAACGAAATAAATAATAAATAAAATTCATTTAAAAAAGCAATGTTCTACCACAAAGGACACATTTGCCCAGAGGAGAGCAGTGGCTGAGCATGGGTGCAGAGACTGCCTGGAGCTAGAGCCACGGCCAGGAGGACTGAAGGTGGGGTCTGGGGTGCACACTGGGATGTCTGAAGCACTACCAGTGGTCAACTACGGCTTATCTGAGGAAGGCTGGGCAGGGAGGCAGGACCACCACCACCCTCCACCCGGCCCTGGACTGGAGCTGTACTCAGGACCTGAGTTCCAGAGGGCTGCAGACAGAGAACTTCCACACAGAGCATCCCACTTGGTCCCCAGGAAGCCCAAGTTTACAGAGAAGCTAATTAAGGCTCATGGATGCAAACAGTTTCTGTTGAATAACTGCAGCTGCCCTGCTCAGAACACACTGTTCCCATCGGGGTGCCCAGTGGTGCTACCACGGGCCTGGCCTGGCCAAGGTCCATGCCCTGTCATGGCCATTAGCACGGAGAATAACTGGTCTGAGACGGGCTGACTCCCAGCTCCACAGTCTCTCCCTGATGGCCATTAGCACAGAGGAGAATAACTGGTCTGAGACGGGCTGACTCCCAGCTCCACGGTCTCTCCCTGATGGCCATTAGCACGGAGAATAACTGGTCTGAGACAGGCTGACTCCCAGCTCCACGGTCTCTGCCCGCAGGATTCTGAAAGCTAGAAGAGTGAGGTAAAGAGCAGGCCCATGGCACATTAACAAAGGGCATCAGAGAACCAATCCTCTAGCCATTGTTTCAGAGTTTTCCAGAGCTGTGACAAAGCTTTTTTTTCCCCTTCCAATTTGTAGTTATTATGGTCCTTTTTGTATCAGGTGTTATCTTGTTAGCACAATCTTTTCCCAGTTATGATATCCCAGTATTCTTCCTTTCTCTTCTTTCTTCCCCCTCACGTCAACATATCAATAGCTGATTTCTGCTGCTGCAACAGCTAACAAGACCATCACTAGTAGAAACTCTGCACCGGTGACTGGCTCATATCAAGTAGGTCTAGGAGACGACACATTACTCCCCAGTGGCCAGTGGTATGGAAGCAGGCAAAGTAGCAGTGAAACTCTGCTTCTCATGACAGAATCGAAAGCAGTGACCAGGGGAAGAGAGCATGGCAACAGGCTACATACTGCATGACTCCAACCAAAGGACTGAACTCAGTAAAGTAATAATTGGAGATGTGCTCACAAGAGGGATTAAGATAGGGAAGCAGGGAGAATGGATGCAGAGTGGTCTAGCCCTATAATAAACATACCACAGTCGAGTTCAACCACGGTCTGTACCCAAACCCAGCCTACTGCTGCTCATTTTTGAATTTTAGTTAAAGGGAAAAAAACAAAGAGCATTTCATGACACTTGAAAACAACACGAAACTCACATTTGAGTGTCCATAAATAGTTATATTGGAACACAGCCACTCCCTTTTGTCTACCTGTTACCTATTGGCTGCTTTTCCATTACAGCCACTGAATTAAGTTGTTGCAGAATCACATGGTTTATAATGCTTGAAATATCTGCTCTCTGGTCTGCTGACCAGAGAAAGAAAAGGTCTTATAGAAAGGTCTTCGACCCCTGCACCAAAGCTCTTTCAAGTCAAGATCTTTTTGTTTTGGCAACTATGGAACCTCCCAGCCTCTGGGTCTCATTCCTGCCCAAGATCCCTAACCTACTAAGCCTGCAAGGTCTCATGTCCACAGCCTAAGGCAGGTCTCTTTCAAGGCAACACAACTGCAATGAGATAGAAACCAGCTACATGCACCCATGGTCACCAGAGACCTTCACCTGGAATTATGTCAACCATCATGGCATATATATGAGGAAAATAAAGCACATGGAAGAGAAAAATCTGTGATAAACAACTGAAAAACTGACTATGGAAGAAAGACATACGATGCAAATAACTGTATTCTTTAAACAAACAAAAATAATAATTATAATCAGAGAATATGAGAAGGTTTCTAGTAATTAAAAATGTTTCTGTAAAGCAGTCAGCAGATACTTTCTAAAGTATACAGACCAAGAAACAGAATCCATTAATAAAATATAAAATTTAATAAGATCAGAAATGAATAAAAAAGTGGTTACCTCTGGAAATATAACCTTAGAAAAGTGGAAGGGCGTTTTTACTTCTTACAAATTATCGTTTAGACCCATTCTTCCTGTCATATAAAAGCCTTGATAGTGTTTTATGAAAATCAAAGCAAATTATAACCACCCAAAACTTATTCCCAAATTGCTCTGCCCCTTTGCCCTCTCACTACTCCCATTCAGTGCCCCCCAACCTTCCTTCCTTTCTGAGTTCCTACCCCAATCTCTAGAGTCCCTCAGATGGCCTGGTTTGTCATCTGGCATCTGTCAGAATCCTGGGCTGGAGCCCAACTAGGGCTTTTGGACTCACTCATTCACTGGCAGCCAAGCACCCCCATCGCCTAACACGGTTCACACCATTCTCTCTCATGGCTTCTACCATGAAGTCTGGGCCAAAGAGCAACCCCCAAGGCAAGCACAGGGACTCAAGAATGCAGCTACCACATGGACTGAGAAGGCAAGCCCACAGATCAGTCAGGTCTCTGACCGCCGTGCCCTGTTGACGGGGGCAGTCTGCGGGACATTAGGCAGGGCTTCCTGGTGCCCTACTCAGGAGGTCGCCCTCTGCTTGCTCTGCACTAAGTTCACGTGGAAGGAAACTGTCATGTCCAGCAAACCCGAACAATAGCACAAGATGAGCAACCAGCTCACCAAGTCTGTCTACTTAATAATGCGAGGCCCTAGAGGGACCTCTCCTTGTCTAGGGTGTTTGAAAACATCAAGTTATCTAGTTTTCCAGGAAAAAGTCCATGGGCCCAGGCAGAAGCCCTGGATCTGCAAGTGACCACGTGGTTCAACTCAGATGCTTTTCCTCTGTCTCAGTCTAAACCTGTACAAAATTAGGATGATAATAAGAATGAATACTGTGAAGAATAATGGCTACTGTGGGAATCAGATGAGAAAATGAATAGGGAAACTTTTAACTATCAGTGCCAACCAAGTCTGAAATTACTAATAGTTTTTGAAGTTTTTAACACTTAGTTTGCAAATGGGTGAGTAAAAGTTGCATTATCTGGGCAAAACCACCCAGAGGCTGGCATCAGCTTCAACGTGGACATCACAAAACTGGGCAAGCCAGCTGCCATCCCCTTGCATGAACAGCCTCCATCAGGCACTGTAAAAATGCCCATCTCCCTGAAGCAGGGCAGCAGACAGTTAAGGGCATCTGCAATCAATCAGACTCAAGCTTGAAGAGTGACCTGGCACAGTGATTGAGCCTCCTGCAGCTCACACTTTTCAGTGTACAATGGGACTCCCACACCTCACAAGTTGACTGTGATGGTTAAAGAGAATAAAGGCAAAGGGTCGCAAGACTGAGGACACAGCAGGATCCATAGCGCTCATCCTGGCCCCCTCCCAGGCAGCTCACCTCATGCAGATCCCAGGCACGCACGGTGCCATCTGAGGACACGGTGCACACCACGGACTTGTCCTGACCATCAAACCGGTACTCGCTGGTTGAGATGTAGGCCAGATCATCTATCTCTCCTGAAAGAGAACACAGACTCGCCTTGAGCACACATATGGGTGCTCAGGATATGAAGACTCAGCTTGGTAGGGGGACAGTCATCCCTCTTTCTCTCTCAGAAGCAGTGCTGATTCAGGGTACAGCTGTGGACACACAGAGTCAGGGCTTCAGACTTACAACCCGGGTATCATGCCCAAGACTGCCTACCATCCCCCTGGTCATGTAACTGCGAACAACTTCCTTACGTTAGTTTCTTTCTGCTCTGAAACAGATGTAATGATCTCTGTGAGGATCAAATTACATAGAACAAGTACAGAAACCAGCAAGTGCATATCCTCATTAAGTGGCACTTTCCAACCAACTGGCTGAAAGACCAAATCCCTGGAGACGCAACCGGGAAGCCGTGGGAATGTACAGTTAGCACTTTGTCACCCCATACCTTTGTGCCCAGCAAGGGCTCTGCAGGTAAAGTCCTCTGGCCGCCCAGATGCCATTCGGAACTCGAGCTCAGATCGGCGGAGATAGTACTGTTTCCATGTCTGTGTGCCCAGGGTCATCTGGGAGGCTTTACAGGAGGACCAGCGTCTCAGACACAGCTGCCTGAAACACAGGCCACAGCTGCCTGAAACACAGGCCCCAGTTCCAGGCAGAAGAGGAGTCATTTGAAGGTGTTTTGGCATCAGTAGGCCTAGTTTCAATTCCCAGTTTCAGCATCTATTAACATTAGCCTGGACAACTCACTTTGTCTATGTAGGCCTCAATCTACTTTGAGGGATCCAGTGCTAAGGTGGGATGCAGGTTTTCCTATACTCACTGAAACTCTGCTTATTCTACCAGAAGTAGCATACTCACAGCCTGTGGGCAGAATGGGTATCCAGATTACCTTGTTTGGTCTGCTTAGGACTGAAAGCACAAGTGAAGTCACTCAGTCATGTCCAATTCTTTGTAACCCCATGGACTGCGAGGCTCCTTTGTCTGCAAGATTTTCCAAGCAAGAGTACTGGAGTGGGTTGCCATTTCCTTCTCCAAGGGATCTTCCCAACCCAGGGATCGAACCTGGGTCTTCCGCATTGGAGGTAGACGCTTTACAGTCTCAGCCACTAGGGAATCCCTTTGCATAGGACTGGCCTACATGAAGTAGCTGCGCACACTTAAAAATCAAATTTCACACACAAATCAGGTAAAAGATGATGACTCAGCTATACTGAAATCAAACTACCACCTGATAAAACTTGTCTGGGGCCACAGAGAACTGTTCCCTTCAGACAGGAATGGGCTTTCAGGAAATTCCCTGGCAGTCCAGTGGTTAGGACTCTGCACTTTCACTGCTGAGGACCTTAGTTAGTCTCTGGGTGGGGAACGAGGATCCCGCAAGCTGAATGGCACCATCAAAAAAAAAAAGAATCAGCTCCGCCACAGCCTTCACCATCTGTGTCATCTCCTGGACTAAGCAGCTGAATGCCAGCTGCCTCACATCATTACTCTCATGTTGCTGATTTTCATTTAGGTGAAACAGCAGCAAGGAGAATTTCTTTTACACGTATGTCAACTTAAACAGTTTGAAAATAAAAACTAGACCAAGAAGACAATGTAGTTTTAAGAAAAAAAGGGAGAAAGCATGTTTCTTTGTGGAAGTGAAGCCTGTTTCTACATCTTTAAGGCCATTATACATCAACCCGTAAGAAGGAACCACGATGAATATTCAGAAGAAATAAAACCAAATGATCTGACTGAAAAAGGGCACACTGTCAATACAGTTGAACTGTGCGTATGAGTAAAGTATATACATCTCTGAAATACAAAGATGTATCAAGTGAAAAAATCAAAACCCTGGGCATCAAAACCTTTCAGATACCAACTGATAGCAAAACAATCTAATGTACACAACAGAAACTACATACCTTATACAAAAGGAAATGTTTGCAGTTTTACTTTTAACCAAAAAACTAATGCTTAGTGTGTTAAAGAAATGGCACAATTTAATTAAAAGGTCAAAGGGGAAAAAAAAGGTCATGAAGTATTTTACATCAGAATTAGAGTACATGTTAATTAGAGTACACGATCAGTTAATTACATTCATTTACTGTGTGCATAAGAATTTCACTGGGCCTGAGGAATGTGGGGCTCTGGTACCCACACAGGAACAGCATCAGAAATGATATGCACATGTGACAACACTCCTGGCATGTGTTGTCCCAGAAACAGAAACCCAGTGTTTTTATATGGGCATAGGTACAATCTTAAGCAATGATTTTATGCTAAAAGAGTTAACACCAGATGCTGAAAAATAATAATCAACCGAAAACCCATCTGTGACTTGGCAAGCTGAACAATCTGCTTCAGGAACCTGGAGGTGCATACAATATGGTGACACACGACACATATGTGGGGGTTAGGTGATAAGCTGCTGCAGAGATTTTTTTGAATTGCTGCAAGAAATATGCTTATTTGTATTACTCAAAGGGAAATTTCTAGCTCAGCTTATCAGTAAAAATGAAAACAAATACTAGAGTTTAGGGTTGGCATTCTATCTATTTCAATTGTGAGCACTGTACTACGAGTTCAGTTCAGTTGCTCAGTCGTGTCCGACTCTTTGCAACCCAATGGGCTGCAGCACACCAGGCCTCCCTGTCCATCACCAGCTCCTGGAGTTTACCCAAACTCAAGTTCATTGAGTTGGTGATGCCATCCAACCATCTCATCCTCTGTCGTTCCCTTCTCCTCCCACCTTCAATCTTTCCCAGCATCAGGGTCTTTTCAAATGAGTCAATTCTTCGCATCAGATGGCCAAAGTATTAGAGTTTCAGCTTCAGCATCAGGCTTTCCAATGAATATTCAGGACTGATTTCCTTTAGGATGGACTGGTTGGATCTCCTTGCAGTCCAGGGGACTCTTAAGAGTCTTCTCCAACACCACAGTTCAAAAGCATCAATTTCTCGGCACTCAGCTTTCTTTACAGCCCAACTCTCACATCCATACATGACTACTGGAAAAACCATAGCTTTGACTAGACAGATCTTTGTTGGCAAAGTAATGTCTCTGCTTTTTAGCATGCTGTCTAGGTTGGTCATAACTTTTCTTCCAAGGAACGAGCGTCTTTTAATTTCATGGCTGCAGCCACCATCTGCATTGATTTTGGAGCCCAAAAGTCTCTCACTGTTTCTACTGTTTCCCCATCTATTTACCATGAACTGATGGGACCAGATGCCATGATCTTCGTTTTCTGAATGAGTTTTAAGTCAACTTTTTCACTCTCCTCTTTCACTTTCATCAAGAGGCTCTTTAGTTCTTCTTCACTTCTTCTTCACTGACACCATAAAGGGAGGAGTCATCTGCATATCTGAGGTGACTGATATTTCTCCCAGCAATCTTGATTCCAGCTTGTACTTCTTCCAGCCCAGCGTTTCTCATGATGTACTCTGCATATAAGTTAAATAAGCAGGATGACAATATACAGCCTTGCTGTACTCCTTTCTCAATTTGAAACCAGTCTGTTTTTCCATGTCCAGTTCTAACTGTTGCTTCCTAACCTGCAGACAGGTTTCTCAAGAGGCAGGTCAGGTGATCTGGTATTCCCATCTCTTTCAGAATTTTCCACAGTTTATTGTGATCCACACAGAATAAACCACACACAGTTCTGGCCTTGGAGTACAGAATGAAGCAGGGCAAAGGCTAACAGAGTTTTGCCAAGAGAACACTCTGGTCATAGCAAACACCCTCTTCCAACAACACAAGAGAAGATCTACACATGAAAATCACCAGATGGTCAACATCGAAATCAGATGGATTATATGCTTTGTAGGCAAAGAGAGAGAAGCTCTATATAGTCAGCAAAAACAAGACCAGGAGCTGACTGTGGCTCAGATCATGAATTCCTTATTGCCAAATTCAGACTTAAATTGAAGAAAGTAGGGAAAACCACTATACCATTCAGGTATGACCTAAATCAAATCCCTTATGACTATACAGTGGAAATGAGAAATAGATTTAAAGGACTAGATCTGACAGACAGAGTGCCTGATGATGCCTAATGAATTATGGACAGAGGTTCGTGACATTGTACAGGAGACAGGAATCAAGACCATCCCCAAGAAAAAGAAATGCAAAAAGCAAAATGGTTGTCTGAGGAGGCCTTACAAATAGCTGTGAAAAGAAGAGAAGTGAAAAGCAAAGGAGAGAAGGAAAGACATACCCATTTGAACAATGCCGTTACAGTAAACATGAAATCAAAATGGCTTATCTGTCCATCAATTTGTGTATCAGCCAGCTGCATTCAATCTGCTATACATGTCTGCCCCTGAGTTTGGTACCCCCGCCCCTAAGATTAACCTCCACTTGATTAATAAAGTCTCTTTTATTTCAATATACTATTATATATTATATGAGCTTCCCTGGTGGCTCAGATGGTAAAGCACCTGCCTGCAACGCGGGAGACCTGAGTTCGATCCTTGGATTGGGAAGATCTCCTAGAGAAGGAAATGGCAACCCACTCCAGTATTCTTGCCTGGAGAATCCCATGGATGGAGGAGCATGGTAGGATACAGTCCATGAGGTCACAAAGAGTTGGACACAACTGAGCGAGCTTCACTTCACTATTAAAGAAAAGTCTTATTCTCCAAGTAGGGAGGAGTTTCCTGCTGGTAGGGGCTGTGGATTGTCTGTTCCTGTCTCCTTAACAGAAATGCAGTGAGTGCTAAAAAGGGCCACCCCTCTCTCCTTCAAGGCATACTCTCTCCTGAGAGGCCTGTTTTTCCTTCACTCACCTCCACAGTTCCTTGGTCCTTGAAGCCTCATTCCAGACCTAGAAAAGGAGGGGAGAAAAGACAGTCATCTATTCAGTCAGCAAGCAATCAGGGCCTAGCCTGCCAGGCCCTGTGGAGGCAACAGAGCGCTGAATGAGATCCAGTGCTGGCATTCAAGAACACTCACCCTGAGGTGACATATTCAGACAATCAAATAAAACCCACCAAACAATGAATGTGGAAGGAAAGAATGACCAACTCAACTGGGGCCAAGAGGTTCAGAAGAAATGATGGATCAAACCCTGAGGATGAGTGGCTGTCCTCTAAGAAAATGCCTGAAGCAATTTCAGGGAGACATCCACCTCGGCAAAGATTCACAAGTGTGAAAAAGACGATGAGCAGGTTGCCTTCATCAGAACACAGAGAAAGGAGCTGGAGACAGGCTTAAACCAAAGAGCGACAAGCCAAACTGTGTTTCAGGAAGGTCACTAGATGCTATGAGAAGGAAGAACTGAAGGAGGCAGAGCAGCAGGGCCCGTTAAGAAGGCTGCGGCAATGGAGTAAATGAAGGCCCTGGCTAAAGAGATGTCCCAGAGATGTCAAGGGGGCAGAACGGAACTCCCATCTGGGAGGGTACATAGGCCCTATTCCCACAAACTGCTCTCTGCAGAAATGTCTGGAAGAGGCTCAGGTGGCCCCTGGGACAGGATCAGAGTGCCATGCCTCCCTCTCCCTCAGGCCACACCTGCATCCTGAAACCTCTTGGCCTCTCTAGCTGGCCCACCCTGGATTCAGGAGCCTACCCATCCTCATGGAACCCACTCAGGAGCTTTTTGTGGTCCAGACCTACTGAGGCTCCCATCCAGATATGTGGCTTACCAGGCCCTGAGAGAAGTAACAACCATCCCGTCTGAGCCCAGGCTCCTACTTCTGCAGCCCTCACTCATCCAAGTTCAAAATATTTCAGCCCTTAAGAAGTCTTTTTGGAGATTTTCCTGGTACACCAGGTGCTAAGACAGTGTACTGACAATGCAGGGGCCTGGGTTTGATCTCTGATCAGGGAACCAGATCCTGCAGGATGCAATGAAAACTGAAGATTCTGTGTGTGACAACTGAGAAGCAGTACAGCCAAATTAAAAAAAAAAAAAAAAAAGGAAGTTTTTTTGGCTGGAAGTAATGTAAAGTTGATATTTTGCAAAGATCAAACCTGGCAAGATTATCCATTCTCCTTTTACACAGTTTCCAGTTCAAAACCCAACTGAGATCTTATTTCCCCTATACTTATAATACCTAATAATTATAAAATGTAATGGAACCTACAAAATAGATGTTACCCACCTTTGGGCTTCCTGGTGGTTCACATGGTAAAGAATCTACCTGCAATGCAGGAGACCTGGGTTTGATCCCTGGGTCAGGAAGATTCCCTGGAGAAGGGCATGGCTATCCACTCTAGCATTCTTGCCTGGAGAATCCCATGGACAGAGGAGTCTGGCAGGCTACAGTCCATAGGGTCGCAGAAGAGTAGACACAACTGAGCGACTAACATTTTCACTTTCAAGTCCTCTGAGAATCTCTCTGTTCAAACCTGACCTTCATGATGACACTGTGAGGCAGGGTTTACTGAACTAATTTTACCTAACAGGGGAACCAGAACCTAGAGAATCTGCTACTATCAAAGGGTAAAAGGCACCTCCCTTTCTAAATCTGCTGGGGGACTACCTGGCTGACCTGAGCCAACGCACTCCCTACCTGATACTCATTTTCCTCACTGGTGTGCGTGCACGCTAAGTCGCTTCAGTCGTGTCTAACTCTTTGTGACCCCATGGACCATAGCCCACTAGGCTCCTTCCTCCATGGGATTCTCCCCATCAAGAATACTGGAGTGGGTTGCCATTTCCTCCTCCAGGGGATCTTCCTGACCCAGGGATGAAGCCCATGTCCCTGACCAAGTACAGTCTTTACCACTAGCGCCACCTCAGTTTAGTAGAGTTCAGTCGCTCAGTCATGTCCAACTCTTTGCCACCCCATGAATCATAGCACGCCAGGCCTCCCTGTCCATCACCAACTCCTGGAGTTCACTCAGACTCACGTCCATGGAGTCAGTGATGCCATCCAGCCATCTCATCCTCTGTCATCTCCTTCTCCTCCTGCCCCCAATCCCTCCCAGCATCAGAGTCTTTTCCAATGAGCCAACTCTTCCCATGAGGTGGCCAAGGTACTGGAGTTTCAGCTTTAGCATCATTCCTTCCAAAGAAACCCCAGGACTGATCTCCTTTAGAATGGACTGGTTGGATCTCCTTGCAGTCCAAGGGACTCTCAAGAGGCTTCTCCAACACCACAGTTCAAAAGCATCAATTCTTCGGCGCTCAGCTTTCTTCACAGTCCAACTTTCACATCCATACATGACCACAGGAAAAACCATAGCCTTGACTAGACGGACCTTTGTTGGCAAAGTAATGTTTCTGCTTTTCAACATGCTATCTAGGTTGGTCATAACTTTCCTTCCAAGGAGTAAGCATCTTTTAATTTCATGGCTGTAGTCACCATCTGCAGTGGTTTTGGAGCCCAAAAGATGCCCTAATACCTTCGGGTACAACTAGGGATAACAACCCAGGATTTTACTCTACACATTTAAATTATAACCACACAAAGCAGGTAAAGGTCTGTCTGTTTACCTTTTGTAATGTGATACAATAATGTATTTTTAAAAGTGAAGAAATTCTTTCACTCAATAGACATTTACTGAGGACCCTAAATATCAAGGGGGTTGAATGGCATCACTGATTCAATGGACATGAATTTAGGCAAACTGTGGGAGATGGTAAGCAACAGAGAGGCCTGGCGTGTTGCAGTCCATGGGGTCGCAAAGAGTAGGACAGGACTTGGCGTGACTGAACATCAATTAAATATCAAGCCATATACTGAGTGTATACACACAGTGATTATACAGTGATTTTATACACAGTGATGCAAGAAACAAATTCCTCACTCTTAGAAATGAGTCTAGTGGGGGTGGGGGTGAGGAGCAGATATTTAACAAATATTCAACACTGTACCATCATTTGGTTACAGCTGTGCTGAGGAGCGCAGAGGAGAGAGTGCTCACAACACCTGTAACATGCGCAGAAGCGCAGACCAGACCACCACATTCAACAGGCACTCAGGGAACACAGCCAGGATGGGAGTTCGACTGGCTGAGAAGGGGTAGCCCGAGCCTGCAGGAGGAGGTGCCACTCACAGGGAGAGCAAGGATTTCCAGGCAGGCCCCAGAAGGGAAGTTTCAGAACATTCCAGAAGAGGCGGGATCTCTAAGTCAATCTGGGGGTGAACTCTGTTCACAGGTACCCAGAGCAGGTCAACCCAACAGGAGCTCTGGACACACTATAGACAGACGGAGGGGCGGAGGAGTAAGAGGCTTTCTGAGCAACCCCTTCAAACACTGAAGAGTGTCACCACCCCGGGGACCACGAGCAGGACGCTGATTCAGGGCCGCCGCACGCCCCCTCCCAGACGTGGGAAACTGAGGCCTAGAGGGAACGGACCAACCGTGGACACACCCGTGACCATGAACTCCGCCCTGCCTCCCGCCTGGGACAAGACGCACTACCTTGTCCACTTGGGCGGCGCAGAGCAGGTCGCGAGCTTCCAAGAAGGAAAAGACGTGCAACAGTTCATGCAAACCCAACTGCGGTTCCATGGCGCCCCGCCGCCAGGACGCCGGGGCTTGGCCACGCCTTCGCCGCGCTTCCGCCCCCGGGGGCCGAGCCCCGCCCCTCAGGCTGAACCGCTCTCCGCAGGCCGCGCCCCGCCCAGCCCGCCGGCTTCCGCCCGGCTGGCGGAATTCTCGCCCAGCCGCGGTGCTGTTGCTCCTCACAGTAATAGCACGCCGGCTCCGCTTCTGTTAGTCTTCAACTGGCTTTTCAGCTTCCCCTTGGCACTTGCTCTTGTCCTGACAGTAGCCCAGAACCTCGCTCATCCCCTTACACTGACATCCTCGTTCTGACCTTTGCCCTTGCACTGACCCTTACACTGGAACTTGTGCGCCTGCACCAAGTACCTCCTGAGCTCTAGTGCTGGCCCGTATCCAGAACTTGTCCCTTTTCTTTAGCCTTACCCTAATCATCGCCCTTGACCTCATTAGCATCTGACATCTACCCCACCCCTGTTCTTATCCTCCCTTGACCCTGACACACCCTAACAGTCCTTCACCCCGAATTTTGCCCCTAGCCATGACTCTCGCCTTCACAATCACCTTCACAGAGACCCCCAGCCTCCCTCTTACCCTGGCACTGGCCCTCACCTAGTGTCTGCTTTGTCATGACCCCTGCCTTGGACCTGACCCCAGACCTCACTCTGGACTTGGTCATGACCATATCAAAGATCATAGTTAGTTTAAGGTGAGGATCATGATCTAGCTCAGTGCCAGAGCAGTTAGGGTCACAGTCAGGATGAGGGTAAGATCAGGGACAGATTGATGAAGATCAGAAATTGGGTGACTGTCCAGGTCAAGGTAAAATTCTATGTCAGGTTAACGGTTGAGATAAGAAAAAGGTCAGGGTCATGTCATTGGAATCAGGTTTAAGGACAAGATGAGTGTGAGGGAAATTTTAGATTCAGGGTTAGGTTCAAGATCCAGTTCAAGTTTGAGATCAGTGTGAGAGTCAAGATCAAGTTGTGCCTCCATTGCAGAGGGTCAGTGAGAGGATGAATGTCAGGATAAGAAAAAAAAAAAAAAGAAAGATGGTATTTTGGGGAAGTAAAAGTTGGGTTCAGGTTGACAGTGCATGTCCAGTTCTGAGTAGGATTCAGGGTCAAGTTGAGAGTGAGGCTGAAGTTCAGAATTAGAATCAGTGTTGGATTCAGGGTCAAGAGCAATGTGAGGATAAATGTCAGTGTCAGGGTGAGCATGACATTATGAAAGTCAAGGGCAATTAAAAGTCAAGGTGGGGTTCCATTTCTACTCCTGCTGGCAGGAATTAAATTCTCCTCCAACTCTCCCTCCCATCCCCCGATTACACTGGCCCAGTCTGCATAATCCAGGACACTCTTTACATCTCATTCCTTTAATTACATTTGCAAAATCCCTTCTGTGTCTAAAACAGCATATTCATAGCTTAGGACATCGGCATTTTAGGGGAACATTAGTCTGCTTACCACAGAGGGTCAGTTTGGCTTATAGTCAAAATCAGGCTTAAGTTTCAACGTGAGGATAGGTGAAGATGGAGGTGATGATCAGGCTGAGGATCAGAGTCATCATAATCATGAAGGGCTATATCACCCTGAAGTTCAATTTCAGGGTTAAAGTCTACATCAAGTTCAAGGTCATGATGGGATTAGGGTGTCAGTGGTGTCAGGCAAATGTGAGTCCATGGCAAGATGAGTGTCAGAACCAGAGTCATGATCAGGTTTGGGGTACAGACTAATATGTTTCAGCTTGAGTACAGTGGCTCAGACAGTAAAGTATCTGCCTGCAACGCAGGAGACCCGAGTTCAATCCCACGGTCAACGTGAGAAACAAAGTAAAGTAAGATAAATATCAATTAGACAGTCATGGTTAAGGTGAAAATGAGAGCCAAGTTCAAGGACAATGTTAAATTCTAGGTCAAATGAGGTCAGAGTTTGGATGAGGGTCAGAGTCAATGCTAAGATCAAAGCCAGGCCAGTGGCCGGGTGGGGGGTGGGGTGGGGAAGGGGCTGCTAAAGAACTGAGTGAAGGTGAGAGTGAGGGTATGTGCCAGGGTCAGGGTAATAGAGTCAGGTTAAATACAAGGCTCAAGGTCAAGGCTAGGGTCTGTGTCGGGGGTGGGCGTAAGGTTTATAGAGTCTTTGTGAGCAGAACTGGCTGAGTGTCAGTGATCAGGGTTTGGGTCCAGACCCACATTCATACGGAGGTGAGAGATACAAGAAATTGAGCTAGACTGAAGCTTAGTCTTCAGATGTGGCTGGACAAACAGGCAGAGGCTAGATTCTTAAAACACCTTTAAAGTCACATGAGACACTTAAACTTATCCCTGCAAGCAACAACTGAGTTTACTGTGCTTTACCCTCAAAGAGCCTAGAGGGCAGTGATGGTGGCAGTTAGTCACCTCTGTAACCTCAGTGCTTGCAGAAGTTTATACATATGAGCACAAAATGTATATTTTGAATAAAATAGTGCTAGTAAGTTTCTCTCACTTGTCTGTTTTTAATCTATCCATGAACAAATAGCACTCTTATTTACTATAGCCCTATGATATGTCTTGGTATGTATCTGATACAGTAAATCCTTTGCTTTTCTCCTTTTTCTTCTGCTTCTCCCTCCTCTTAACTTTTTCATTTCCACATATATATTTTAGAGTTGGCTTATCAAATTATTAAATAAGAAAGACAAAAGCAAGTTCGGATCGTTTGGCATTTACTGAATTAACAAATGAATTCCAGGAATGTCTGTCTTATTTGCAAGATATCTCTGAGTGAAGGGGAGGTTCATGTGGTCCCAGCCTACCCTTATCCTGAGGGTGATGCTGGGAAACCAGTTTAAGGTGTGGAGGGTCACTACCGGGTCCCCCACTTGAGCCATCCCTGGCCCTTGACTTCTGCCACCTCACCTCTCAATGGAGCTCTGTTACATGAAGAACCTAGGAAGCCCCTAAGACTAAAGTAGCCATGAATGGGGCCACTTTCCAAGTGACCAGAGAAAAACAAGGGCCAAGAGATGATGCCACCTCGGCCACTTCTCTCTGTATGAACTACAGGAGCGGGGTGTACGTCACACAGAACTACTCAGGGCTTTTATAATAAATCTCAAAATTGAACTAGTGTTTAATGTCTGAGAACACAATCAAACCAAACTTTCCTTCTCACTTGGGTTTCCAACATGAGGGCACCTTAAACTCAGTGCTCCCTTAGATGGTTCCACCGGGACAATCCCTGACCGGTGGAACCCCTGATGGTGGCAGGCACGGTAGTGGAACTCACTGCCGCCTTCAGGTGGATCCCTCAGCAGCGAACAGGTGGGAGGCCGACAGCACAGGTTGAGGGCGCCCTCTGCTGGGGCTGGATGGCCTCGTTGTCTGGCTAGGACCAGGGCCGCTGTGGTTGAAATCAGGCTGGAGCAGAGTGGCTTGGGTTGTCCTTGGGAGGGGCGGGAAGCTGGGGGACAAGCCAGCCGGGCCTGATACTGCATCTCAACCCTCCGGGATGAAAGGCCGAATCAGCTCCGGGTTCAATAGTGACTCCTCGAGAGGCCGGTCCACGTGGAAGTCATGGACGTGGGGGGTCCTGGGTGGGCCTTGGGGGCAGGTCCCCCTGGCCGTTGGGGGATCGGCAGCTCCGAGGGGGTGGACAGGCAGGGGAGCTGTGAAGAAGTAGTGGTGCAGGAGGGCCTGAGGGAAGGGAGCAAGAGATAGCAAAAGGAAATCAGTCACCGTAGCCTTCCAGGTTCAGCTCACTTTCCTCTGCGGGGGCAGCGGGGGATGTGAATACCCCAGAAGAAATTTTCTCATTCACGCATTCTCCATTCAAGATGATCGCAACAGCTCTGAGTGTTCACTGTTTCAGCACTGCACCAAAGACAGGAGATGTAGCAGTGAACTGAACAAAGAGCTCTGCCTTCAAGTCTTCCATATAGTCAGGGATTGCACACGACTGAGCGACCAAGCACAGCACAGGGGGCGATGAACGAGATAAAACAAGATAAACAGCGCATCAGAGGACTGGTGCTGTGGGACGGAGAAAGTCCCAGCGTGGACAAGGAGAACGAGGGCAGCTGCGGGCCTGAAGAATGGGAGGCCCCGAGAGGCAGCACTTGAGCAGAGACCTGAAAGCTGAATGGGTGAGGCTCTGGGACAGAAGTGCACAGACCTTAGGACCTGGAGGAGGCCTGGGGTCCCAGCGAGTGAGCAAGGGGAAGGGAGCTGCAGGGTCACAGATGTGACGGCCCCACGTGTGTGATGCCTGTGGGCCACTAGGACCTGGGCTTTTGGCTGAGGAGAGGCCTTGCAGGGGAAGATGTGATAGCCTGCCTGGACAAGGTCCCTCTCTCTGCAGGGTGGAGGAGAGATTGAATGGACAGGAGGAGAAGCAGACTCTGGGAGGCGATTGGGGACTTGCGGGGAGGCAGGAGGCGCTTAGACTGGAGGCAGCAACGGGGGCTGAGAAGTGGTCGGCGGGCTTTGTGCATGTGTGCTAAGTTGCTCCAGTCGTGTCCAACTCTTTGCCCGCCAGGCTCCTCTGTCCTTAGGATTCCCAAGGCAAGAATACTGGAGTGAGGTACCATTCCCTTCTCCAGAGGATCTTCTTGACCCAGGGACTGAACCTGCATCTTTTTTTTTAAATGTCTCCTGCACTGGCAGGCAAATTCTTTATCACTAGGGCTACCTGGGAAGCCTCGGTTGGCTTCAGTACATCGTAAAGGCATTGCTGACATTGGAACTCACAGGGGATGTATGTAAACACACACTGCTTGTTCCAAGGGCAGGGAGGTAAGGCTGCCTTGAGGCCAGATGGACAGTACACGTGACAGAGGCCTGAAACCATGAGCATTCAGCCCATAGTTCTCCCCTCCTCCCTTGCCTGCAGCCACAACCTACCCCTTCTGGGTCCTCCTCTCCAGGCCTCTGCTTATCATTTCTCTTGGGATAATAGACCCTGCCCCTGCCCTTCTCCAGAAGACCTGCATGACCCCGGGGTCAGTCCCAACATCCCTCCCCTTGATGCCCACAGACTGGCTGCCCTGCCCCACCAGAGGGTGGAGAGCCCAGAGGAACAAGTCACATCTGTTCACTCGGCATCAGGACCCAAGACAATGCTGGGCGCATGCCAGATGCTAGTAAATTCTTCTTGAAGGAATGAAGGGATGAAGAAGTGAGATGCACTCTTCAGCGAGGTGGGCATGCCCTTTTAATATGGCCACTCCTAGCCACCTGCTGCCTCTCCAGGGTCTGCTCAGGAGGAAGCACACCTTCTCCACGGCCCCTGTCTCTGGGGGTGCTGTTCCCAGCCCATCACAGGTTCTGAGGACCTCAACCTGCTAGGTCACAGGGGCATGAACAAGGAGGATCAGGGCAATGGGTATCTCCCTACCTGGGAGGCAGAGATGCGCTGTTGTGGTGGGTAGAGGAGGAACCGCCTAGCAGGTCCAAGGCTTGGGGAGAGGCATCGGGCAGCACCTCCTCCAGGGGCACGGGCGCCTGCTCCTTGAAGGAGATCTTGTTGTAGTCGGGCAGCTCAGTGATCTCCTGGAGGAGAAGGGGGCTCATCAGGGCTGGCGCCCACCCCGTCAGCCCCCTCAGGAATCAGTTCTTGCTTCCTGTCACCCATCTGCTGCCACTCACTCACAGAGCCCCCATCCACCCGGCCCTGCTCGCACCACATCACTCATGACATCAGGCGCTCACAGCATAACGTGGGCGAACATGTGCACATCTTAGGCGCCTGCTCCATGCCCAGCTTGGTAAAGGCTGCGTGTGTGTTGGGGATTAGCAGGAAGAGGTCGGGGATGGACCCTGGTCCTTCCTCCTCCAGCAGATCAGGGATGGAGGAGATCCCATGCTGGGCCAGGACCAAGGTCTGGGAGTGTCTAGGAGGTGTGGGGGCCATGAGGCAGAAGACAGAAGATGCAGGGCAGGAGAGTTACAAGCTGCTGGAGGAAGAGAGGACACCCATCCCCACCCCTCCAAATGGTAGGCCCCTGCAAACCGGCCAGACTTGAGGACTGGGGGTGCCCAAGATTCGAAGCACACAGCAAAGCTGTTCGATGTCATTCTCTCCTGGGAAAAGGGGGGACCCGTTCAACAGCTCCCCCAGGATGCAGCCCACGGCCCTGCAGGTACAGAAGCCAAACATCTCAGAGATCTCACACCAGGGACACAGGTTTCCCCACACCAGCACCCACACCTCCCACTGTGGTCAAGACACCCACAAAGTAGCCTACAGATCCCCAGCTTCACACTGTCCAAAGCTTCAAGCCTAGAATACGGAGCACAGCCCCTTCTCTAAATAGGTCTCAGGCCTCAACTCTGAAACACACATCAACCCAATAGTTTCGGGAACTTCTCAGAAACTCATACTCTGGGACACACAGCCACGTCCCCACCCCATTCTGGGGCACACCTCCAAAATAGCCCCCAGACCTCGAACTCTAGGAAGTGAAAGTCGCTCACTCGTGTCTAATTCTTTGCAATTCCAAGGATTGTAGCCTGTCAGGCTCCTCTGTCCATGGAATTCTCCAGGCAAGAATACTGGAGTGGGTAGCCTTTCCCTTGTCCAGGGGATCTTCCCAACCCAGGGATCGAACCCAGGTCTCCTGCACTGCAGCAGGATTCTTTACCATCTTAGTCACCAGGGAAGCCCAAGAATACCAGAATGGGTAGCCTATCCTTTCTCCAGCGGATCTTCCTGACCCAGGAATCAAACTAAGGTCTCCTGCATTGCAGGCAGATTCTTTACCAACTGAGCTACCAGGTAAGTCAGTCATGTCCGACTCCGCAACCCTATGGCCTGTAGCCCACAAGGCTCCTATGTTCATGAATTCTCCAGGCAAGAATACTAGAGTGAGCTGCCACGCATCCAACTCCAAATGAAGGTTCAGGGCCTTCATACCCAGGAGCCCAGGTCTCTGCATAACTCAGGGACACTGCATCCTGTGGTGTCACCCCTGTATACTGGCTTCCGTGCCCCATGCCTCGGACCGCCTTCCCAACCTCAGCCCGGAAGCTTCCTACAGGGACAGTCACTCCAATCCCACTTGACCCCTCCCAGCTCAAAACTGTCATGGGGGAGGATCACTGATTCCAAACTCCTCAGAGATACTCTAACTAGAGGAGACACTCCCAAGGCAAACTAGAGCTTACAGCAGGAAAACCCCCAAATGGCTTAGAGACCTCAATGTCCAGGAGGAGAGGTGACTCAGCTACCCACATCCCCCCTTGTCTAGCCCATAGGAGTCTCACCAGAGGTCGACACCCTGATCGTACTGGCGGGCACCATACAGGAGCTCGGGGCTCGGTACCACCTATGAGAGGAGGGCAGGGGGTCACAGGTAGGTCACTGGTCTGTCAGGAAGCTGCCCTGGAAGGTCACCCTGACCCCCACACCAGCCCCGGTAGCACTTGTTTGAATAGAACATCTCTGTCCAAAATCATCTCTTCCCCAGTAGGAAGGCTGGGGGCCTTATCCTTTGCCATATCCTGCCCTGGAAACTGGTCCTCCCTACCTGGTGGCCACCTGGTGCGTGTAGAGGCGGTTGCCATCTGGGGGAAAAGACCCGGGCCAGGCCAAAGTCCGCTATCTTGAGCTGGCCGGGAGGCACTGATAAGCAGGTTGGCTGGTTTCAGGTCCTGAGGGCACCAAAAGAAGCATCACTTCCTCTAGCACCCCCAGTGGACCTCGGGACAGGAGGGCTTGGCAGGCTGGACACCTGGGTAAGCTCAGGACCTGGTCTCCTCCAGGGCCACAACTCCGGCCACTTGTCCCCAGGCCCTGCCCGTTCTGTCCCCTCCCAAACCATGCCCTTTATCAAGGGCTGGCCTACTCCCAGCCCAGCCATCCACAGGCCCACCCCAGTCCAGCCCATGGTGGTACTGACCCGATGCACAATGTTGTTGGCATGGCAGAAGGCGACGCCCTTGAGCAGCATCTGTAGGTAGCTCTTGACCTGCGCCTGGGCCAGTGGCCTCTGGGCGTGGCGCACCACCTCAGCCAGATCTGACAGCATGAACTCGAAGGCCAGCACGAAGCCTGCGCCATGTGGGAACACGGCCTTCAGCTGCACAACCTGCAACGGGGTACCCTGTCAGCCTCCAGACTCACTTGGCTCAGACTCTCTTGGATCTTCAGCCCCTGTGCCAACAGAGGACCAGGCATGCAGAGAAGGTCACAAGAGACCTGAGCTCCGGATCAGGGAGCTGGGCGCTCTCTTGCTCCCTTCTCCCAGAAGAAGGCAAGTCCCTACTGGGATCCTATAGTAAACACTCAGGTGGTGCTAGTGGTAAAGAGCCCGCCTGCCAACGCAAGAGACGTAAGAGAGGTGGGTTTGATCCCTGGGTCGGGAAGATCCCCTGGAGGAGGACAGGGCAGCCCACTCCAGTATTCTTGCCTGGAGAATCCCATGGACAAGAAGCCTGGCGGGTCACAGTCCATGAGGTCACAAAGAATCAGACATGACTGAAGTGATTTAGCTCTAGCAAACCCTCAGGGGAAGGAGGTCTAAGAAAGGCCACATAGGGCAGTGTCTGATCCCCCACCCAGCCCATGAACTGGAAAGTCATCTGGAAACACACATCCACACAGGTGATCACAGCTCCCAGCACTGGGCGCAGGAGAAATGCCGGATAAACTGAGGGCCCACAAGGTCACAAGGGCTGGCTGCACAGCAATGAGCAGGAGAGAGGGCCAGTGGGTTTCCAAGGACTTTAAGGAGCTCGGGGGACAAATGACAGAAACTAACAAACCTATAGGGTATTCTGATGAAAACAGAAGAGAACAGATGGGGTGAGGTCTATTATACAGGGATCTAGGAGGGAGCTGTGGGCAGGGGTCAGCAAACACAAGGCCCGAAGGCAAGAACAGGAAGGAGGCTGCCCTGTTCTATACTCCTGGAGTCTCGATAGTGCTGTTTTCGGAGTGACATGGAAGAAATTTTGCTGAATGAATGAAGAGGCTGGCATGAGCCGGAGCAGAGAGAGATGGTTCTTTCAGAGTGAAGAGAAGCCGCTGGAGCTTTTCAAGCTGGGGGAGTGGATTCATCTATAGTTTTTGACTGTGGAGTGGAGTAGCGGCAGGGAAGGTGGAGGAGGGAATGGGGAGTTCTTGTAGTAGTTCTGATGAGAGGTGAGGATGGCCTGGGCCCGGGAAATATCTGCAGTGTTTTGAAGACAGACCCTTCAGGCCTGCTACATAGGACACAGGACTGCATCACCAGCTTCCCATGGGCCCTCCAACCGGCCCACACAAGCTGTTTGCAAGCCCTTTTACTGTCCTCAAAAAACAAGAATGGCCGTAGTGCTGTTTTTATGATTTTGATGGTAGCAGACAGTCATTTTACAAATTGGGACAAACATACAGATTCAGATAATACATAAAATTATAACAAAAAACCCCCAGCAAAAATAAAATCCTACCACCTACAGTCAACAATAGGAGTCTATCCCACCAGACTTTACAAGAGACAAAGTATACACAGACACATATTCATGTGTGTGTGTGTGTGTGTGTGTGTGTGTTGTAGGTGTTAGTTGCTCAGTCATGTCTGACTCTTTGTGAACCCATGAACCCACAAGGCTTCTCTGTCCATGGGATTCTCCAGGCAAGAATACTGGAGTGGGTTGCCATGCCCTTCTCCAGCAGATCTTCCCGACCCAGGGATCAAACCCAGATCACAGGTATCGCAGGCAGATTCTTTACCATCTTAGCCACCTGGGAAGCCTATATATATATATATGTGTGTGTGTGTGTGTGTGTGTGTTTAGCCTATATATATATATATATATATATATGTATGTATTTAGCCTATATATATGTATTTTGGAGAAAGAAATGGCAACCTACTCCAGTACTCTTGCCTGGAAAATGCCATGGATTGAGAAGCCTGGTAGGCCACAGTCCATGGGGTCGCAAAGAGTTGGACACGACTGAGCGACTTCACTTCACTTCATATGCATTAGTGTATATATGCATATATATACACTAAATATTCTTATACAAAACCAGGATGACACATGCAGTTCTAAAACATGCTTTTGTCACAAAATATCATGGACATCTCTAGAGAATAAGAAGTCAGAGTATTGCCTTCTCTTGGGTGGGTGGGCCTAGCCTTGTCACTCCCTAGGAAGTTAGGTACATTCTCCACTCAGGAAGGACATGGATAAGAGAAAACCATATAATGAGCCTGGGTGTGTGAGGTGTCTCTCCCCATGTGCCCACAGCCCTCTCATGCCTGTCACATACAAATCACGCCAAGCGGACCCTGGAGCCTTTGTCTGTCTGCCCTACCACACTTCAGTTCTCAAGAGAGGTTAGGGGCTGTGTCGCCAGTGCCTAGCAGAGGGCAGAGCCTATGGGAGACCCTAATGTTACAACGCTGATTCTGCAATCAGGCCAAAGCCTCCACAGACAAGCTGAGCCAGCTGAGTGCCCATGAGCAGGCCTTGGCCTGAGAGGAGGAGAGAGCCTGAAACCTGCCTTGCAGTATGGAGGAGAAAACTCAGAAGGTCAGTGTACATAAAGCAGTTAACCCAGCCTGCAGAACGTAACAGGAGCTCAACAGGTGGCAATAATCATTATCATTAGAAATCATTACATGTTTTGAGAAAAAGGGTAAGTCAGTCAATGAATGAACAAGTAGGCAAGAAATAAATGAGTGACAAGAGGGAATGAGGGAGGAATGAAATAACTGGGTGAATGAATGTGGACAAGAAAGGCAGTGAGTTGAGGGGTGAGGATGCAAATAAGGAAACAGTGACCGCAGGCCCCTCAGAGTGGGAGTGAGCAAGGAGGGCGGGACAGCCCCTCAGAACACCAGCCCCACTCACATACTGACTGTCTTCGATCTCCTGCAGGGCCTTGATCTCCCGTAGGACCTGGTTGGGAATGCCATCCTCCAGCCGCCGCAGGGCCACCTTCTTGAGGGCAACGATCTCTCCAGTCTGTTTGGGACAGAACGCAGACACTAGCAGCCCGTCCCGGCTGGGAAAAGGGGTGCGACGCCGAGGGTTGAGGTCCTCGTGGGGGTGGAACGCGCCCCCCAACCCGTGCTGGAAGGAAATCAGGGCCAATCGGCGCAGAGCTGGGCAAACAACTCAGAGATATCCAATCCATTCTCCTAGGGAACTCGCTGAAAGCACCGTTGGTAGCCGGCCGCTACTTGGAAGCCCTCCCCTCCACGGGCAAAAGAGGCGGGCGCACGCCAGAATGAACTACCGGGAGGCAGAAGCTATGGCCCAAGCATGGGTCAGGAAGACGGGGAGATCTCAATGGAACCGAAGGAGGAAGGGCGGGATGCTCACCTCTACGTGCTTGGCTTTGAAGACGATGCCGTGCGCACCCTCCCCTATGCGCCCCAAGATGCAGTACTGCTCCATGGCCCTCTTCCCGGCACCCTGACCCTGCGCGGTCACAGCCCCTCCCTGGCACCGGACCCTTCCGCGGTAGCCCGCCCCGGCTCCCGCCCAGACGCGGCTGCCTAGCAACGGGGCGGAAACGAGCGCCCGGGCCTGGAGGCCGAGGCCAACTAGCGATGGCGTCCGGGCCTCTCAGTGCCTTTCCCTAGGACCTCGCCAGCACGCCTCAGTGCGCTTCACTAGCAGAAGTCATCCGGGCGGGAGCGATGGTCACCGCCGGTCCCTCTCGCCCCTGCCGAGCACCACGTGACCAGTGAGGCCAGGTTACGCGACGGGGCGGGGCCACGCAGCCCGAGGGCAAAGCCGAGAGGCGGTGGGAAGAAGCTAAGCTGGCGGGCGGGTGGAGCCGCTCTTCAGGGAGGGGCGAGCCCGGGCGGGGAGGGGGAGGGGCCGTCCAGCCTGGGGCGCGACTGCGGCGCCGAGGGCGTGGCCGAAAAGTTACAGGGCCGGGCGGGCTCCTCCCGCAGAAGGCCGGGGTCCCTCCTCCCCCTTACCTAGAGCTTCCACCTAGGAAAACACGCAGGAGCCATTTTCCGCCTTTAAGCCCCAGAGTCAATGATGATTGAAGCGAGTCGGGTTCCGGTCTGCGTTGTGGAGGGAGCGTCAAATGGCAGCATTTAAAGACAGCTTTTAAAAGTGCAAACTCTGATACAGAAAGACAATGTCTGAGGACTTCTAATGAGGAAACACTGGAGGGATTTGCAGACTGAGGGATTTTTAAGAAGTGCATGCCGTCAAAGGATGTTGATAAAAGCAAGTAGCTTTTTAAAACTTCTGAAAAAGTGTTCAATCTCATACACGATGAGGTGAACCGTAAATAATCTAATCACAACTAACAACCGTAAATAATCTAATCACAACTAACTAACGGGATAATAGAATAATCACATCACAGCTGTATATCCTCTTTGACCCACTTCTAGAACCTCCTCCAACAAATACGTTGCACTCAGGTGAAATGACACGTGCAAGGTCAGTCATCCCAGCGCAAATGAATTGCAAAAACTTAGAGCATAGATATCCATCGATAGGAAACTGTCTAAATTGTGATACATCCATCAATTACGCTACCTTAAAAATGCACCAGGATGCTTTTCTATGTACACTAATGGGAAGATTTCTAAGATATATTGTTAAGTCATAGGGACAAGACGAAGGACAAAGTATACAGAGTGCCACTAGCTATGTAAAAAGAAAAGAAGAAAAGAATATAAATAATGCTTGCTCATGTATTACAAGGTGTCTGGAAAATACTCAAGATTTCATGATTGTGCTTACCTGGTGAAGGGACCAGAAGGAATGGGGACAAGGTAGGAGGCGGTCTTTTCACTGGGCCTCTTTGGATTTTTGAAATGTGAACCATATAATTTATCAATTCTTAAAAAAAAACAAATATTTTTCTGGCTCAGAAATTGTACTCTGCTTTAACAATTTCAGAAGAAGACCTTGATGTCCATACAGATATATTACCCTGTTTGATGATGGCAGAGGCCAGAAAATAAGTCAAATATCCCATAGGAGAAAGGTAAATAAGTTATGAGAGTGCCTTAGAATAGAATGCTTTACAGCTATTACAGATGGTGTGGGTAAATACAGCAGTGGAATGGGAAAGGATGGTCTTCAAAAAAAACGGTACTGGGTCATTTGGAAAGTCATATGAGGAAGAAATGTCTATTGAAGCAGATCTCACATTATACACAAAAATTGATCCCAGATGGACTGCAGACCTAAATATAAAAGATAAACAATGATAGAAGAAAACATGATATTTTAATGACTTTGGGTTCAGTTCAGTTCAGTCGCTCAGTCATGTCCGACTGTTTGCGACCCCATGAATCACAGCACACCAGGCCTCCCCTGTCCATCACCAACTCCCAAAGTTCACTCAGACTCATGTCCATCGAGTCGGTGATGCCATCCAGCCATCTCATCCTCGGTCGTCCCCTTCTCCTCCTGCCCCCAATCCCTCCCAGCATCAGAGTCTTTTCCAATGAGCCAACTCTTCCCATGAGGTGGCCAAGGTACTGGAGTTTCAGCTTTAGCATCATTCCTTCCAAAGGAATCCCAGGGCTGATCTCCATCAGAATGGACTGGTTGGATCTCCTTGCAGTCCAAGGGACTCTCAAGAGTCTTCTCCAACACCACAGTTAAAAAGCATCAGTTCCTTGGTGCTCAGCTTTCTTGACAGTCCAATTCTCTTATCTATACATGACCACAGGAAAAACCATAGTCTTGACTAGATGGACCTTTGTTGGCAAAGTAATGTCTCTGCTTTTGAATATACTATCTAGTTGGTCATAACTTTCCTTCCAAGAAGTAAGTGTCTTTTAATTTCATGGCTGCAGTCACCATCTGCAGTGATTTTGGAACCCCCCAAAAAAGTCTGAAACTGTTTCCACTGTTTCCCATCTATTTCCCATGAAGTGATGGGACCAGATGCCATGATTTTCGTTTTCTGCATGTTGAGCTTTAAGCCAACTTTTTCACTCTCCTCATTTACTTTCATCAAGAGGCTTTTTAGTTAGGATTTTCAAGATGAGATTACAGAAAATGTTAAAAGACAAAAATGAAAAGTTGAACTTTGTCGATAGTAAGAACATCGGTTTATCATAAGAAACTACATTTAGAGAGTGAAGAACAAAGCCACAAAAAGGAGAAGATATTATAACACATGTATCTGACAAAGAACTCATATCCAGAACTTATTAAGAACTCTTGCAAAATCATAAGCAAACTTTCAGAAAAATGGGCAAAATATACGATTGATGCTTCACATAAGTTCAGTTCAGTTCAGTCACTCAGTCGTGTCCTACTCTCTTTGACCCCATGAATTGTAGCACACCAGGCCTCCCTGTCCATCACCATCTCCCGGAGTTCACTCAGACTCACATTCATGGAGTCAGTGATGCCATCTAGCCATCTCATCCTCGGTCATCCCCTTCTCCTCCTGCCCCCAATCCCTCCCAGCATCAGAGTCTTTTCAATGAGTCAACTCTTTGCATGAGGTGGCCAAAGTACTGGAGTTTCAGCTTTAACATCATTCCTTCCAAAGAAATCCCAGGGCTGATCTCCTTCAGAATGGACTGGTTGGATCTCCTTGCAGTCCAAGGGACTCTCAAGAGTCTTCTCCAACACCACTGTTCAAAAGCATCAATTCTTCGGCGCTCAGCCTTCTTCACAGTCCAACCCTCACATCCATACATGACCACAGGAAAAACCATAGCCTTAACTAGATAGACCTTACTCGGCAAAGTAATGTCTCTGCTTTTGAATATACTATCTGGGTTGGTCATAACTTTTCTTCCAAGGAGTAAGCATCTTTTAATTTCATGGCTACAGTCACCATCTGCAGTGATTTTGGAGCCCCCAAAATAAAGTCTGACACTGTTTCCACTGTTTTCCCATCTATTTCCCATGAAGTGATGGGATCGGATACCATAATCTTAGTTTTCTGAATGTTGAGCTTTAAACCAACTTTTTCGCTTTCCTCTTTCACTTTCATCAAGAGGCTCTTTAGTTCTTCTTCACTTTCTGCCATAAGGGTGATATCATCTGCGTATCTGAGATTATTGATATTTCTCCCAGCAATCTTGATTCCAGCTTGTGTTTCTTCTAGTCCAGCATTTCTCATGATGTACTCTGCATATAAGTTAAATAAACAGAGTGACAGTATACAGCCTTGACGGACTCCTTTTCCTATTTGGAACCAGTCTGTTGTTCCATGTCCAGTTCTAACTGTTGCTTCCTGACCTGCATACAGATTTCTCAAAAGGCAGGTCAGGTGGTCTGGTATTCCCATCTCTTTCAGAATTTTCCACAGTTTATTGTGATCCACATAGTCAAAGGCTTTGGCATAGTCAATAAAGCAGAAGTAGACGTTTTTCTGGAACTCTCTTGCTTTTTCCATGATCCAGCGGATGTTGGCAATTTGATCTCTGGTTTCTCTGCCTTTTCTAAAACCAGCTTGAACATCAGTGAGTTCACGGTTCACGTATTGCTGAAGCCTGGCTTGGAGAATTTTGAGCATTACTTCACTAGCATGTGAGATGAGTGCAATTGTGCAGTAGTTTGAGCATTCTTTGGCATTGCCTTTCTTTGGGACTGGAATGAATAATGACCTTTTCCAGTCCTGTGGCCACTGCTGAGTCTTCCAAATTTGCTGGCATATTGAGTGCAGCACTTTCACAGCATCATCTTTCAGGATTTGAAACAGCTCCATTTCATATAAGGAGATACACAAATGGCCCATAAACATTTGAAAAGTTCTGGCACTAGTCATCAGGAAATTTTAAGTCAAAACCATAATATAATAATTGCCAGAATATCATTCCACTCCTAGGAGTTTAACTTGGCAGAAATGTGTATACATACTTTTTTTTTTTTTTTTTTTTGAGGAGCCATGGCAGCTCATTCCAGTATTCTTGCCTGGAGAATCTCATGGACAGAGGAGCCTGGCAGACTACAGTGCATAGGGTGGCACAGAGTCAGACTTGACCGAAGTGACTTACCCTCACGCACATATTTTTTTAACACCAGAAACACAGAATAATATTGATAACAACACTCTTTTTAATAGCTCAAACCTGGAAACAACCACAAAGTCTATAGTAGAATAAATAAATTGCAAGATTTTTCACCTAATGGAGTGCTACATAGTAATGAGAATAAACAAAATGTTATTATTTGCAACAACATGGATGAATCTCAAGCACAATGTTCAAAAAAACTAGACACAAAATAATATTAAACGTTGCAGCTGCTATGGAGAACAGTATGGCAGTTTCTCAAAAATTAAAAATAGAATTAATTACTATGTGATCCAGAATTCTACTTCTGAATATATATCAAAATAATTAACAGCAAGACCTTGAAGAAATATTCGTACTTCCATATTCATAGTAGCACTGTTCACGGTAGGCAAGAGGAATAAACAACCCAAGTGTCCATAGAAAGATAAATGGATAAACAAAAAACAATATATAGATACAATGGAATACTACTCTTTTTTTTTTTTTAACTCAACGGCGTGGTATGCAGGATCTTAGTTCCCTGACCAAGGATGGAACCTGTGCCCTAGCTTTGGAAAAAAAGAGTCCTTACCACTGGACCACAAAGGAAGTCCTGGAATACTACTCATTCTTAAAAAGGAAGAAAATTCTGCCACATCATACAATGTGAGTGAACCTTAAGGACGTTATGCTAAGTGAAATAAGCTGGTCACAAAACAAAAATACTGTACGATTCCACTTATATGAAGTATGTAGAGAAATCAAATTCATATCAACAGAAAGTAGACTGATGGTTGCTGGGGCGTGGGTGGAGGAAGAAATGGGGTGCTGTTTTTTGATGGGTATAGAGTTTGTTTTCCCACATGAAAACTTCTGGATATTGGTTTCACAGTACTGTAAATATGCTTAACACTGAACTGTACACTTAGAAATTGTTCAGATAGTAAATTGTTTAAATGGTAAATTTTATATGTTATTTTCCACAATTAAGCCTTTTTAAATTAAAAAAAAGAATTTTTAAATAAACATAATCCTAAAGGCTGGTAAGACATTAAGAGTAAATCTAAAATTTAAGAGAGGTGGAAGAGGGCAGGGCTGAAAAAAATATTTGAAGATAATGATTGAAAGCTTCACAAATTTGGGGAAGGTATAACCTACAGTTTGAAGAAGTTGAGTCAATCCCAAAAGAATAGGCCCCCAAATATCATAATGCCCCAAAACATCATAAATCAAATTACTGAAAACTAAAAGAAAAAACATAAAACCAACTGTTGAATGTGGCCAGCAGTCCTAGAAAAATTATGCGTTGCCTACTGGGGCAGACTGTCTCTAATTCTTGTGATTTCTCATTAGAATCCTTAGAGGCCAGAGGGGAACAGCACGTTTTTCAAGTGCTGAGAGAAAGGAACTGTTAAGAGAATTATGTATCCAGTGAGAATATACTTTAGGAATGAAAATGAAATGAAGCCATTCTCAGATGAAGGAAAATTGAGTGAATTTGTTCTTAGGGAATTTAATTTAAAAAATTGCTAAAGGAGTTCTTGAAAGGAGAAGGGGAATGATAACAGAAGGAAACATGGAATGTCAGGAGCAAAATAGAGGAATAGAAAGGGTTAATATTTGGACTTGACTTGCTGGTGAAGTGGATACAGTCTGCTGGCCAATGCAGGGGATTTAGGTTTGATCCCTAGCCAGGAAGATTCAGCATGAAGAGGAGCAGTTAAGTCGGTGAGCCACAGCTTCTGAAACTACTGAAGCCCAAGCACGTACTCTTGCATGGAGGGTCCCTCGGATGGAGGAGCCTGGTGGGCTGCAGTCCATGGGGTCGCTAAGAGTTGGATACAACTGAGCAACTTCACTTTCACTTTCCACTTTCCTGCATTGGAGAAGGAAATGGCAACCCACTCCAGTGCTCTTGCCTGGAGAATCCCAGGGACGGGGAGCCTGGTGGGCTGCCGTCTATGGGGTTGCACAGAGTCGGACACGACTGAAGCGACTTAGCAGCAAGTGCCCTAGAGCCCATGCTCCACAGTGAGAGAAGCCTGTGCAGGGCGACAGAAAGGAGCTCCAGTTTGCCAAAGCTAGAGAAAAGCCCTCGCAGAAACGAAGATCCAGAGCAGCCAAAAACAAATTAAAAAATACATAAATGAGTAAGAGAAGGGGTTACTTTTTGGTGAGGATAATAGGTTATCCTCCCACTGGGGTTTTATCAAGAAATTATGCTTGATATTAAAAAAATTATAGTGTTATTTGAAGTGTTTCTCAGTATAGTCACAAATAATATTTAAAACAGAAAGCAAGAAACAGCTAAAAGAAAAGAAGAAAAAATAAGGTGCACATGAGCCAGCAGAAAGAGCTTCCAATTTCCAAAGCTGAAACAATTTGACCAGGAAAACAAGGATGTAGTATTGGGTTATAACCAAAAGTATAAAATAGATACCCATGAATCACTATTGATAAATAAAGGGTAATATAAAGTATCCTGTTCAGAAGAATTCCAGATAACTTATGCAAGTACTCTGCTTTCAGGAGATGCAGTATATCCCCTACTCCTTTTTGTAATTTAATTTTCTATTTATTAAATTATCTAAAAGTTAAAACTATGAAAGTTCATTTTCTTAACCTTGTAAACATCAGTAATGATTGTGATTAATTTCTCTCACATACCTTGGGCTTCCCTGGTGACTCGGATGGTTGACTCTGCCTGCAATACAGGAGACCTGGGTTTGATCCCGGGGTTGGGAAGATCCCCTGGAAAAAGGAATAGCAACCCACTCCGGTATTCTTGCCTGGAGAATCCCATGGGCAGAGGAGCCTGGCAGGCTATAGTGCATGGGGTAGAAAAGAGTTGGACTATGAAAGTTTGTTTTCTTAAACATGTAAAACATCAGTAATGATTCCAATTAATTTCTCTCAAGTAACTTATATGGCAACAACACATTTACAAAGACCTTAAACAACATATAAAATATAAACAATTGCAATAGTTATAAAATTTTATCATGAAATTTAAATTCATTCATGTTTAAATACTATTCTAAAAATATCAATGCCATCAGTTCAGTTCAGTCGCTCAGTCGTGTCCGACTCATTGAGACCCCATGAATCACAGCACGCCAGGCCTCCTTGTCCATCACCAGCTCCCGGAGTTCACTCAAACTCATGTCCATCGAGTCGGTGATGCCATCCAGCCATCTCATCCTTGGTCGTCCCCTTCTCCTCCTGCCTCCAATCCCTCCCAGCATCAGAGTCTTTTCCAATGAGTCAGCTCTTCGCATGAGGTGGCCAAAGTACTGGAGTTTCAGCTTTAGCATCATTCCAAAGAACACTCAGGGCTGATCTTAAGAATGGACTGGTTGGATCTCCTTGCAGTCCAAGGGACTGTAAAGAGTCTTCCTCAACACCACAGTTCAAAAGCATCAATTCTTCAGCGCTCAGCTTTCTTTATGGTTCAGTTCTCACATCTATATGTGACTACTGGAAAAACCATAGCTTTGACTAGACGAACCTTTGTTGGCAAAGTAATGTCTCTGCTTTTTAATATGCTGTCTAGGTTGGTCAAGGAGCAAGCGTCTTTTAATTTCACGGCTGTAATCACCATCTGCAGTGATTTTGGAGCCCAAGAAAAGAAAGTCTCTCACTGTTTCCATTGTTTCCCCACCTGTTTGCCATGAAGTGATGGAACCAGATGCCATATCTTAGTTTTCTGAATGCTGAATTTTAAGCCAAGCTTTCCACTCTCTTCTTTCACTTTCTTCAAGAGGCTCTTTAGTCCTCCACTTTCTGCCATAAGGGTGGTGTTATCTGCATATCTGAGGTTATTGGTGTTTCTCCAGGCAATCTTGATCCCAGCTTGTGCTTCATGTAGCCCAGCATTTTTCATGATGTACTCTGCATAGAAGTTAAATAAGCAGGGTGACAATATACAGTGTTGACGTACTCCTTTCCCAGTTTGGAACCAGTCTGTTGTTCCATGTCCAGTACTAACTGTTGCTACTTGACTTGCATACAGATTTCTCAGGAGGCAGGTAAGGTGGTCTGGTATTCCTATCTCTTTAAGAATTTTCCTCAGTGTGTTGTCATCCACACAGTCACAATATTAGTCACCCTAATATTAGGGTTATTTTAATGCTTCTTTTGATGTTTTCCTGTGGCTTCTGAAAATTTTGCATTAATTCTTTCCAGGAATTTTGTTAAAATTTACAGATGCCTTTTCCCCCTCAGAACAGCAGGTTTTGCAGGATCTAGGCTATCAATCAATTCCTAAGTATCTTTTCTGACCCTGCAATTAAAGGGAATTAAACTCTAGTGATATCGTGTGTGGCTGAGTACCTGTAATACATATGGACTTTTCTCCCCCCTCCCCTCTCCCTCTCCCTATTACATATTTTCATTTCTGCAAGTTGTTGTCTTTCCAGTACATGAATAGCTCCCCACTTTTTAACTGCTGGCTGTATGTCGTGTCATACTGTCAAAGAGGACAAATATGAAAAGTTAATAAAAAGACTATATTGTTGTCATTCAGTGGCCCGGTCATGTTCAATTCTTTGTGACCCCGTGGTCTGCAGCATGCCAGGCCTCCCTGTCCCTCACTATCTCCCGAAGTTTGCCCAAGTTCATGTTCATTGCATTGGTGATGCCATTCACCCATCTCATCTGAAATGAAAATCAAGTGAAATCAAATGAAAAATACTATACAGGGAAGAAATCCGACAAGACTCCACCTCAGTCAAGAGAAAAGGTTATTACTAGTGATAAGCCTGATAAGCTGTGCTGATAATATGTACTACCAGTATGTGGAGAGAATGGCACTTTATCTCTGTTGTCTTCCTTCCCAAATCCCATAATCTCTATCAAATCATGAGGAAATCATGAACATGGGCCATTCTACAAAAAGTAAACAACACTCCTCAAAACTGGCAAGGTCATCAAGAACAGGGGAAGTCTGAGAAACTGCCATAGCCAAGTGAAGTTCACTCAGCTGTGTCCGATTCTTTGTGAGCCCATGAACTATACAGTCCATGGAATTCTCCAGGGCAGAATACTGCAGTGGGTAGCCTTTCCCTTCTCCAGGGGATCTCCCAACGCAAGGATCGAACCCAGGTTGCCTGCATTGCATGCTGATTCTTTACCAGCTGAGCCACAAGGGAAGCCCAGAACCAAGAGAAGCCTAAAGAGACATGACAATGAAATAGAACTTGATATCTTGAATACTAGGACAGAAAAAACATATTCGGTACTAAGGAAGTCTGAATAAAGTATGGACTTCGGTCAATAATAATGTGTCAACGTTCATTTATTAATTATTCTAGATGTGCCATACTAATACAAAATGTTAATAGAAGAAATTGGGTTGTGAAGTATGTGCAAGCTGTATTATTGTTGCGAATTTTCTGTAAATCTAAAACTGTTCTAAAATTTTTAAATTTCCTCTAAAAAAATCATTAAAATAGTAATCACAGGGACTTCCTGCCTTGCAGTGCAGGGGACACGGGTTCAATCTGTGGTCCAGGAAGAGACCACATGCTATCTACAGACATCTGCTGGATCTAATTGTGTTTTAGTGTTGTTCTAGCTATTGGCTTCCCAGGTGGCTCAGAGGGCAAAGTGTCTGCCTGCAGTGCAGGAGACCCGGGTTCAATCCCTGCATTGGGAAGATCCACTGGAGAAGGCAATGGGAACCCACTCCAGTACTCTTGCCTGGAAAATTCCATGACAGAGGAGCCTGGTAGCATATAGTCCATGGGGTCTCGAAGAGTCGGACATGACTGACCTCCTGGCTTTTCTTTTGCCTAGTTGTTTTATTATTGGAAGTGGGACATGATGTTTTCAACTTTTATTGTTGAACTATGTATTTCTCCTTTCAGTGAAGTCTGGTTTCATTTCACTGTATTTTAGACCTCTATTAAGTGAATATATTTGTATAATCATTTTTCTTATTGCATTGGTATTAGTAGACAGTGCTGCTGGCTTGCAAAGCACATTTTGAGTAACTAGTCAAGAGTTTATACTCTGTTGCTCATGTGTTTCCCCCAACCCTATCCAAGCCAAGGGGCTCGAAAGTCTTCTCAGAAAGTGAGTACACAGAATAGCCTAAGCTCCCCACTCCAGTGTTTTTGCCTGGAAAATCCCATGGGCTGAGGAGCCTGGTAGGCTGCAGTCCATGGGGTTGCTGTGAGTTGGGCACGACTGAGCGACTTCCCTTTCACTTTTCACTGTCATGCATTGGAGAAGGAAATGGCAACCCACTCCAGTGTTCTTGCCTGGAGAATCCCAGGGACGGGGAGCCTGGTGGGCTGCTGTCTGTGGGGTCACACAGAGTCGGACATGACTGAAGCGACTTAGCAGCAGCAGCAGCAGCAGCAGCAGCAGCAGCAGCAGCAGCAGCAAGATGACTCAGTGGTAAAGAATCTGCCTGACGATGCAAGAGGCGCATGTTCAATCCCTGGGTCATGAAAATCCCCTGGAGAAGGAAATGGCAACCCACTTTAGTATTCTTTCCTGGGAAATCCCATGGACGGAGGAGGCTGGTGGGCTGCAGTCCATGGGGTTGCAGAGTCGGACACGGTTGAGAAACTGAGCAAGATGACTCAAGTGCACTCTATAAATTCCTTTTTGTGAAGAGGAGAAATGCCTACTCCAGTGCCTGCAGTTCTCTCAGCTGAACGAGGTGGCTGCTCTCATACACGACCTTTTGAGGGTTAAACACATAGCAGCTAATGCTTTAAGGTACTACTGGTAATCTTCCAGTTCCCTCCATAGCTGCTTATCTCAGAAAATTCAGTATTTTCTCAAGTACTAAAGTGAATCAGTGGCTCTCTGTCCCGTTTTAATTTATTTATTTTTGGCTGTACTGAGTCTTTGTTGCTGTGCACAGGCTTTCAGTGAGCATGGGCTCTAGAGCTCTCGGGCTTCAGTAGTTGTGGACACGGGCTCAGCTGCCCCGAGGCACGAATCTTCCCAAACCAGGGATCAAATCCGTGTCCCCTGCATTGGCAGGCAGATTCTTAACACTGGACCAATAGGGAAGTCCTTTCCACCACTCTTAGCATCATCAAGCAAGTCAATAGAGCTCTGTGAGTGCCCATGGTCTGCACTTCTAGGGAGAGGGCCGGGGACCAAGGTTCCAACTTAGTGAAGCTGCAGTTGCTCTTGGAACATTAATATGTAGAGGCCTAGTGCAGGGGATAAAACCAAAGTGGTTGCAGTGGGTTTCTCAAAGTGCTCCTCATCAGCTGAAGACCGCATCAATTGCTGGAGTGTCTTTCTCTTCAGGTGAGATACTGCTAGTACCCACTGAAGAGGGTTGCTCCAATGGTTTAATGAAAGCATAATAATTCATTAAGTTCTCAATAAATGTTTATCATTATTAAATCATTACAAGCATAGTGGGTTTTACCAGTGGTGGTGTGAGAATTACATGTGAAGGTACCTAAATTCAGAGAAGTTAAATCATAAGGTATTTAGGGACCCAGAATGTTGCATAACCTAACCTGCCTCTTGAGAAATCTGTATGCAGGGCAGGAAGCAACAGTTAGAACTCGACATGGAACAGCAGACTGGTTCCATATAGGAAAAGGAGTATGTCAAAGCTGTATATTTCACTTATATGCAGAGTACATCATGAGAAACACTGGGCTGGAAGAAGCACAAGCTGGAGTCAAGATTGCCAGGAGAAATATCAATAACCTCAGATATGCAGATGACACTACCCTTATGGCAGAAAGTGAAGAGGAGCTAAAAAGCCTCTTAATGAAAGTAAAAGAAGAGAGTGAAAAAGTTGGCTTAAAGCTCAACATGCAGAAAATGAAGATCATGGCATCCGGTCCCATCACTCCATGGGAAATAGATGGAGAAACAGTGGAAACAGTGTCAGACTTTATTTTTGGGGGCTCCAAAATCACTGCAGATGGTGACTGCAGCCATGAAATCAAAAGACGCTTATTCCTTGGAAGAAAAGTTATGACCAACCTAGATAGCATATTCAAAAGCAGAGACATTACTTTGCAGACTAAGATCCATCTAGTCAAGGCTATGGTTTTTCCATTGGTCATGTATGGATGTGAGTTGGACTGTGAAGAAGGCTGAGCACCAAAGAATTGATGCTTTTGAACTGTGGTGTTGGAGAAGACTCTTGAGAGTCCCTTGGACTGCAAGGAGATCCAATCAGTCCATTCTGAAGGAGATCAGCCCTGGGATTTCATTGGAAGGAATGATGCTCAAGCTGAAACTCCAGTACTTTGGCCACCTCATGAGAAGAGTTGATTCATTGGAAAAGACTTTGATGCTGGGAAGGATTGGGGGGCAGAAGGAGAAGGGGACGACAGAGGATGAGATGGCTGGATGGCATCATGGACTCGATGGACATGAGTCTGAATGAACTCTGGGAGTTGGTGATGAACAGGAAGGCCTGGCGTGCTGCGATTCATGGGGTCGCAGGGAGTCGGACACGACTGAGCAACTGAACTGAACTGAATGTTGCATATAAGTGCTGGAGCATGAATTTGACTCCAAATCTTCTAAATCTTTGTGTGTGTGTGTGTGTGTGTGTGTGTGTGTGTTTTGTCTTTGTGTACAGTCTTTGTTAATTAAATTATTCTTCAGGACAAGAACAAAGTTCATCCCCTGACAAGACTTAGGAACTATGTATGTGTGCTAAGTTGCGTCAGCTGTGTCCAACTCTTTGCAACGGTATGGACTATAGCCCGCCAGGTTCCTCTGTCCATGGGATTCTCCAGGCAAGAATACTGGAGTGGTTTGCTGTGCCCTCCTCCAAAGGATCTTCCTGACCGAGGAATCAGAGCCTTGTTGTATAGAACTTTACAGAACAGAGAACAACACTTTAGCTGAAGCCTGCCGGCTGACCTGCAGTGGGTGTCCTGAGTGGACTCAACAATGAAAATAAATCAGGCAGGGAAGGAAAAGTACCCATCTGAATAAAACTTCAGCTGTCATCAGGGCAAGTCTTGTGATGGTCACAGATTGAAGGCTGTTTTTGGAAGGTTCGAGTACAGCACAGGGGTTCCGTGTGTCTTTGTGGTTACATCCCAGGCTGAGATGCTATTTGGTCAATGTAACTCAAATTCCTGGCCAGCCAAACTACAGCAGCAAAGTCCCAAATTGAAGAACCAGTTCCTCTGGAAGTCATTCTTATTGGTGCTGAAGTGGTAGATGCCCCAAAGCCAGTCTCCCACTTTGTAGCTTCGTTCACAGAGCCTGCAGAGGTCTTACCAGCCCGACTAGAAGGCATAGCACCTTCACCCAAATTTAAATCTTTTAATCTCAGATTTCTTTGTGGTTCTTTGTGCTACAAATCAGCTCCATCCTCTTCTGTCTTCTCCCTTAATTAGCCCTAGCACAGCTGAGTGCCCTGTAGTCATTTTTAATGAGTTAATCAAGGAAGACCTGAATCCTTTGCTTAGCCTAGAAATGACCTGGCTAAAAGCCCCTGGAGTGCCCCAGGGTATCATTCATAATCCTTTGTCTGCTCAGGCTGCTCTTTCTTCCCTGTGAGCTCTGAATCAGGGAAATTTCAGGCACAAAATAAGATCATTAATTCATTGGTCTTCATATTTTTGAAGAAAATAAAATAGTCAATGTTTAATAAGCACGTAACACATGCCAGAACCTACTGAAAGGCACTTTATATGAAAACCCAGTGAGGCAGCAAATTTAGTTACTTCTGTTGTTCACATAAGAAAAATGAAGTCTAGAGAGTTTTTCTAAGTCTTTCCCTTCCCTGGTGGCTCAGAGGTTAAAGCGCCTGCCTGGAATGCAGGGTCGGCTACAGTCCACGGGGTCGCAGAGAGTTTGACACGATTGAGTGACTTCACTTTCACTTCCATTTCAGGGAGCTAGGGAAGGGAGCGTTTGACTTTTGCAACCCCATGGACTGTAGCCTACCAGGATCCTCAGTCCATGGGATTTTCCAGGCAAGAATACTGGAGTGGATTGCCATTCCATCTCCAGGGGCTCTTCCCGATCCAGGAATCGAACCTGGGTCTCCCGCATTGTAGGCGGACGCTTTACCGTCTGAGCTACCGGGTCCATACAGGGAAGTGAGAGGCCAGATTCACAACAAAATCTATCTGACCTTCCCTGGTGGCTCAGAGGATAAAGAATCCACCTCAGTGCAGAAGCTTCAGCTGGATCGCTGAGTTGGGAAGATTTCCTGAAGAAGGAACTGGCCACCCACTCCAGTATTCTTGCCTGGAGAATCCTAGAGACAGAGGAGCCTGGTGGGCTACAGTCTGTGGAGTCACAAAGAGCAGATATGACCATGTGACTGTCACTAATGTCACAGGGACTGGAAGGACAGGGAGATCAGTGGGGTGGGGAGAGGGGGCGAGAGACAAAAGTTACTGCAGTTCATTTTATTTTTTTAGTTATTATTATTTTAAAAATATTTATTTGGCTGGGCTGGGTCTTAGTTGTGGCACGCAGGGTCTTTAGTTGAAGCCTGTAAGCTCTTAGTTGTGGCATGTGGGATCTAGTTCCCTGACCAAGGATCAAACTCAGGTCGCCTGCATTAAGAACTTGGAATCTTAGCCAATGGACCACCAGGGGAGGCCCATGGAGTTCATTTTAGCCAAGTGTGGTCCTGAGGGTCTGAATCATGAAGACATTCATGAACGGACTCTTTTGATTCCCTTTCAATCACCCTCAATCTCCATCTCTCTCTCACACACAATCTTTTTTTTCCCCTTCTCTCTCTATTTCCATCTATTGCTGTTATGCTTTAAAAAAAAATTTTTTGGCATGATTCTTGAAATACTAACCTGAAATAATCAATAAGTATTCACAACTATGTTACAAAGTCTGCCATTTCTTATGGGAAAACATTAATTTATGAGTGATGAATGTCTGATACACTTCAATTGAATGATAAATAAACATAATCTGGGATAGACCAATTGTCAAATGTCTTTGGAGGTAAAGATAAACTTCCTTAAATTAAAAAAAATTTTTTTTCCTGTTATTCTCTAACGCAGCAGTCCACAGTGTTTTTGGCACAACTGGTTTTGTGGAAGACAGTTTTTCCAGAGACAAGTGTGAGGGTGAAGGGGGAGGGGTGGGGGTGGGGGTGGGGGAAGGGGTTGGGGATGGTTTCCAGATGATTCACGTGCATAATACTTATTGTGCACTTAATTTCTATTGTTATCACATCAGCTCCACCTCAGATCATCAGACAATAGATCCCTGGGGTTGGGGCCTCTGCTAAAGGAATCTGAAGCTTTGGCCTTCTCCCGTGAGGAACATGGAAGCTTCTTGAAGCCACAGAGGAATACTGTTTGTCTTGTTCATAAACTATCTTTAGGATCTTGCCCATTATCTGGCACCTCATAGGTGTAGAGGGACTGCATAGCAATTAAGGGCACAGACTCTTAATATAATGTGAGCCACATAGGTGATTTTAAATTTTATAATAACTACACTAAAAAGGTAAGAAGAAATGAGTGACATTGATTTTACTAACACGTTTTATTTTGCCCAGTATGTAAAAAATGCTGTTTTGACTGTGTAATGCATATAAAAATCACTGAGCTGATGAAACAAAATTATTTTAAGGCAGGACAAGAAAAATTGAACCTAAAATTTTATCTGCTGTTTGAGTCACTCTTCTCTCCCCTTCATATGCACTGTGCGTCTGCACTGTACGCAGACTAGATCTCCTTAGAAGATCTAGAAGACACAGGAATGCCTGCTCACCAACAAAAAAATTAACTAAAAACCCCACCAATTTTCTTTCAGTGCCAGCAAGGTAACTCCTTAGGAGATAACATTCCTTTCTCAATTCTGTAAGAAGTCATGATGACTCACTACTTGCCTTGTTAGATGATGTAAACTATCAGTACGTTTCTTGTACATATAGCCCTTTGTCTCAAAAGTTTATATAACTGTTCTTTGACCTCTAATGGATCTTTGAGTTCCAGTGGGTGGAACAGTCCTCAGTGCTTTCTGAGAGACTGTCTCCTGGGTTGTAATCCTCAGATTGGCTTGAATAAAATTTTCCATTTATTTCTTAGATTGGCTATTGAGTATTTTTTTCTTGGACAGAGCTGTTTCACATCGTGTGTTTTGTGCTGAGTGTCCAAAATGCAGTGTGCTGGAGCTTCCCGGAA
Source organism: Nanger dama (assembly GCA_917880005.1). NCBI lineage: Eukaryota > Metazoa > Chordata > Mammalia > Artiodactyla > Bovidae > Nanger > Nanger dama. The sequence continues at coordinate 16,392,578 of CAKJTW010000025.1, read as the reverse complement.
TGTCCAGTAGTTAAGACTCTAAGCTTCCACTGCAGGAAGCATGGGTTCAATCTCTGGTTGGGAAATTAAGATCCTGCATGCCACCCCATGGGGCAAAAAAAAACAAACAAACAAAGAAGCAAACAAAAGAACTCCACAATTCAGGGTATGTCTTACAGTCACAGCACATCTCAGTTTGGACTTGCCACATTCAGGTGCCCAATGTGGCTCAGCCATGTATTGGTTATAAATGTGGCTCAGGCACTGTATTGGTTATAAACACCCTCAGAGCCAATTTCAGAGGAGGAAAAAGGGCAGCAGTTTACTGCCCAAACTGCCTTTGATTACAGGACTCTGCCTTTAAAGGGATTTTGGTGCTTGGCCTCTTCACACCACGCTATCCCACATAATACCCAACAGCCACCACCACCTCTTTAACACTTGAACCTCTCACTTCATTTGAAGGTGAAGGTGCTCAGTCGTGTCTGACTCTTTGCGACCTCGTGGACTGTAACCTACTAGGCTTCTCTGTCCATGGGATTCTCTTGAAGAAATAGGGATGAGAGTAGTTATGGGGACGAATTAATACAAGATCAGGGCTTGGCCCAGAGCAGAGATTCAGATCCTTTGAGCTTTGGATACATTCTTTTGCAGCATTGAAACACTGGTCACCTCTTTTTCTGCTTTGATGCACACTTGAGTTTCTCCCATTCTAAAGTGTTTCTCCAAAATCCATGTCCACACGTGTACAGAGCTCCCTCTGCTCCCCTGCAAATTCTCCGTGGTTTCTCCACTCCTGCACCTCCTGTTCATCTCTCTCCTCCTGCACAGAGCTTGACACTCACCATCCCCTGCAAGTACAGTAGTCTTCTCAAATTTAGAAACAAAGGCTTCCCTGATGGCTTGGAGGTTAAAGCATATGCCTGCAATGCAGGAGACCCGGGTTTGATCCCTGGGTCGGGAAGATCCCCTGGAGAAGGAAATGGCAATCCACTCCAGTATTCTTGCCTGGAGAATCCCATGGACGGAGAAGCCTAGTAGGTTACAGTCCACGGGGTCGCAAAGAGTCAGACACGACTGAGCACCTTCACCTTCAAATGAAGTGAGAGGTTCAAGTGTTAAAGAGGTGGTGGTGGCTGTTGGGTATTATGTGGGATAGCGTGGTGTGAAGTCTTGTTGGGTTGTTGTGAGGTCATTTGGGGTCTTTTGGAGTGGCTGTGGGATCTTGTGGGGCTGAAGGGGAGTCTTGTGGGGTCTTACGGGGCTGTGTGTGGGTGGGGAAGTACAACTGCTTGGAGCTGATGTAGCTGTTCCCTGGTGAAGGAGTGGGAACTATCACACCCATAAGGTGGTTCCTTCTGCCAGAGGTGGACCCTCTGATGCTAAACTTTTTCAGGGTACATCCTTCATGGATGCACAGCTATAAAGATCATTTCTAACCAGAACTGGTGCAGATGGAGAGCCTCTCAGGATTGGAAGCATTCTGGGTTTTCAGTCTGCTACCCCTCTCTGCAGAAGTGAGATGGACCAGCAGAACCATCCTCAGAGCAGACTAGGAGGCCAGTGCCCATGTATTTCTGAGCTTCCTGGAATGCAGAGCAGAAAGCAGGTTTCTGAGATGGAATTCTCCATGGGAGACCATCAGAAAAGCTTCATATGGCATTTTGAAGTTGTCTTTTTGACAATTTTCAACAATACTTTCCACTGTACTTCTCAACACTTGGATCTTTCCAAGTTTGCTCTTGCTATTTAAATCTTTCAGCTCAGGACAGACTTTGGTGGAAATAATTTCTTTTTTCTGAGACAATGCCAAATTAATTGAACAAGTTGCAAATTAATCCAGCCAGAAGCAAAACAACAAAACTATGGAGCTTGAAAGAAAACGCTGGATAGTGGTCAAAATATGAGCAAAAGCTTTTGGTATGGATCACAACGAACTGTGGAAAATTCTTAAAAAGATGGGAATACCAGCCTCCTGAGAAACCTTACCTGCCTCCTGAGAAACCTTATGAAGTTCAAGAAGTAACAGTCAGAACTGGACATGGAACAATGGACTGGTTCAAAATTGGGAAAGGAGTACTTGCAGACTGCATATTGTCACCCTGCTTATTTTTCATATTTGCAGAGTGAAAGAGTGAAAGTGTTAGTTGCACAGTCATGCTGACTCTTTGCAACCCCATGGACTATAGCCCACCACGCTCCTCTGTCCTTGGACTTCTATAAGCAATAATACTAGACTGGGTAGCCATTCCCAGCTCCAGAAGATCTTCCCAACCTAGGGATTGAACCTCATCTCCTGCATAGGTAGGATTTTTAACACTGAGTCCCCAGGGAAGCTCATCATGGGAAATGCTGGGTTAGATGAATCACAAGCTGGAATCAAGACTGCTGGGAGAAATGTGTGTGTGTGTTATGTGTGTGTTAGTCGCTCAGTCATGTCTGACTCTTTGTGATCCCATGGACTGTAGCCCACCAGGCTTCTCTGTCCCTGGGATTCTCCAGGCAAGAACACTGGAGTGGGTTGCCATTTCCTCCTCCAATGCATGAAAGTGAAAAGTGAAAGGGAAGTCGCTCAGTCGTGTCCTACTCTTCGCAACCCCATGAACTGCAGCCCACCAGGCTCCTCCTTCCATGGGATTTTCCAGGCAAGAGTACTGGAGTAGGGTGCCATTGCCAGGCAAGAATACTGGAGTGGATTGCCATTCCCTTCTCCAGAGGAACTTCCCAACCCAAGAATCGAACCCTGGTCTCCTGCATGGCAGGCAGATTCTTTACCGTTTATGATACCATTATAATGCAGAAAGTGAAGAGGAACTTAAGAACTTCTTGATGAAGGTCAAAGAGGACAGTGAAAAAGCTGGTTTAAAACTCAGCATTCAAAAAACTAAGATCGTGGCATCTTGCATCACTTCATGGCAAATAGAAGGGGAAAAAAGTGTAAACAGTGGCAGATTTTCTTTGCTTGGGCTTCCAAATAACTGCAGATGGTGACTGTAGCCATGAAATTAAAAGAGGCTTGCTCCTTGGAAGGAAAACTATGACAAACCTAGGCAGTACATTGAAAAGCAGAGACGTCACTTTGCCGACAAAGCTCTGTCTAGTCAAAACTACGGTTTTTCCAGTAGTCATGTATGGATGTGAACTGGGGCGTCCCAGGTGGCACAGTGGTAAAAATCTGCTTGTCAAGGCAGGATATGCAAGAGAAACAGTTTTGATCTCTAGGTCAGGAAGATCCCTTGGAGCAGGAAATGGCAACCCACTCCTGTATTCTTGCCTGGGAAATTCCATGGACAGAGGAACCTGGCAGGCTACAGTCCATAGCATCACAAAGAGTTGAACATGATTGAGTACACATCCACCTACATGGATGTGAGGGTTGGACCATAAAGAAAGCTGAGTGTCAAAGAGTTGATGCTTTCTAACTGTGCTGGAGAACACTCTTGAGAGTCCCTTGGACTGCAATGAGACCAAACCAGTCAATCCTGAAGGAAATCAACCCTGAATATTCATTGCAAGGACTGATGCTGAATCTGAAGCTACAATACTTTGGCCACCTGATGTGAAGAGGTGGAAAAGACCCTAATGCTGAGAAAGACTGAGGGCAGGAGAAGAGGGGGCAGCAAAGGTTGAGGTGGTTATAAATAGCATTACGGACTCAATCAACATAAGTTTGAGCAAAATCATGGAGATAGTGAAGGACAGGGAAGCCTGGTGTGCTGCAGTCCAAAGGGTTGCAGAGTAGGATGCGACTGAGTGATTGAACAACAGCAACAACAAAATGTGATCATATCTAGTGCCCCACCCTGCTTGTTAATCACCACAATGAGATAAGCAAAAGGTCATGCAGCTTCCCACCCTTTTCTCTCCTGGTACCTGCACCTTGGGGGCAGTTACCAATTTATTTCCTTTCTGTTTTCCTGGAATTATATTCTACTAAAATTCCCTTGAGATTTGCTCAGTCCATTGGAATTCAAGAAAAGTGGGCCCTGATATACAGCATAAATGTCTAAATATTGACTCATGACCTTCTATGTATTAGGTAGGCACGGCAGCAGCTTTTATAACATAGTTCATTTCATGATTAAAAAATTTTTTTTCGTTATTTAAATGTTGATCAGAGGAAATGGATGAGGAAACTTCAGTAGCAAGTTCTGTAGTAACGGGGTAGGAAAGTGTGACTCAGTCTGTCCCTATGTTTGCTACTGGGGGACATTTGCTGTTGGGCGACGCTTGCCGCACTGCACCCGAGCATATTGTGGGTGCAGAAGAGTTACCTTTCTTTCCTTAACTAATTCATCTGCCGTCATATCCCTTAAAACCAATCACCTTGATGACGCTGTGTGGTCTGGTCTACGCTATTCTGTGACGGGGTGGGGGAGATCTCCAATCAGGTTTCCTAAATCCTGACCCAGAGCTCAATGTCTCAGTAGCTGCGCAAAGCCCGGGGGTTGGACGCACCGGAAACTAGTGCTCTTCCGAGTGCTGCCTGGCCCCTCCCAGAACTACTTTTAGAGAAGATTGCATTAAGGGAGGGGGCCTTGGAAGGTGTTTAAAAGGGGCTTGACTGGGTGGGTCCCTCCAGTGCCTCTACAGGACTCCGGGAGAGAGGGAGGCAGTTCTCGCTGAAGTTCCTTGCTCGTCTGGAGGCACATCCTCATCATGTCTTCTTCCGAGGGTGAGTCTTTGGGAGGAGGGCTCTTGTGGACTAATGCGGGAGAGTCTGGGCTGTGGGGTATCCGCAGGGCTCACTTGGAGTGTTTTGAAGTTTTCTGTTCACTGTGCCATTTAGTGCTGAGACTTGGAAAGAGGGGAAGGCTAACTAGACCAGGCCCTGAAAAAGCTTCCTTAGAGAAGGAGCTCAAGATGGTAGTAGGCACCCATCATGGTACTTTTTTTTTTCCCCGTACTTTCAGAAATGTGGAAAGTTCCCTTTGCAGGATGCAGCGGTTCTAGATTGCTTTGAGGAGGGCTTAAAGGGGGAAGGGAGCCTAGCTTCTCCAGGGCCTGATATTTTGCCCATTTGCCATCAGAGAGTGAACTTGTTTTAGAACTGAGTCAGTGGTGAGCCCAGTTCTAATGGACTTGGGAGCCCAAAGCTAAAATTGAGGACTGGGGAGCTTGCCCTGGTTACAAGCAGAAATGCAAATATTAATGTGTAGAATTCCACGATGTTTGGTTTTTCTCAGATGAGATTTTCTCGTTTTAATTTTTGACATCTCCTAATAGCTGCATATTTTGAGTCCTCTCATAGGTGGTGGGTACATATTAGTGGGGTTCTTGACAGACACATCTGGGCATTCCCAGGCCAGTATCTGGACCTGTGCATTGCGTTGTCATTATAATTTATATGGCAGATGCCCCACGAATTGTTTGGGGGTGCACCAATGTTTTCGGTATCGGTAAGATGTGCAGGTGGAATCCCTGAGTTGGGAGCTGAGGGAGAGTCCGTATTTCATGGGATTCCTCAGAGGGTGCCAGGCCAGGAGCAGAATCCCAGGAGTGGGCTTGTGAGAGCTCTGCAAGAGGCCCTAAGCTTCCTGCCCGGAAACAAAATTCCTTCTCTTTGGGAGGTTGCAGATTGAGTAAATCTCAGCTCTCACTCGGAGATGCAGGGATTACAAGTGAACCGAAATGTGAGGCCTGAGGCTAAAGTCTGTTTCTCATTCTGGATCTGTTCTAGACTCTCTTTCTGGACCTGCTCCAGAGTCTCGAGAAGGCCTGAGGCGCAGGAGAACCAAGTACGACAAAAACCAGTACAAGATTCTTTATGAGGCTTTCAAAAGTGACGCTTACCCCGATATTAATGTCAGAATGGCTCTCGCCGAGCAAATCAAGGTTCCTGAGCCAAGAATCCAGGTAAAAATGTAAATCCTTGATAGGAGGGCGGGGCTGGGTGGGGAACCAGCCCACGTATTAACTGCCTGTTTTTAATACTGGTTTAAAAGCCCTGCTTTGAGTTAATCCTCTTGATATTGCTGAGAGGTAGACACTATCCCCATTTATAGGAAAATAAAGGTTAGAGGTTAGTAATTTAGGTTACTACTCTGGCAAGGGGTAGAGTCTAAACTGGCTTCTGTGGGTTCTATCTGTCAAATATTTACCATGTTAGAAATTGAAAACTGAGAACTTAAAAAAGGGGGGGAGAAATTGAAGCTGAGAAATTTCAAAATATTTACTAATTTAGTAAAAATAACCATAACAAACCTGTGCTGCAGTTCATGAGGCTGCAAAGAATCTTAGCGACTGAACAACAATAAACTCGTTACATGTTAACTTAAGTATTTTTTAAGAAAAGCAACCATGGTCTCAAAGCCTGAAAACTGTCTTAGAGGAATGGCAGAACAAGACTCTTTGCGTTCCCTTTGCTGTACCAGCTCTCTGGGCCTCTGGGAATCAGAGAATATAGGAAGGAAGCAAAAGAGCAGAGGCAAGTCACATCTGGGTGTTGTAAAGAAAATGGTTTTAATTTCACAGGGACCCCCCCAAAGGAGACTGGAGGTCCCAGGGATCTTGGATCTTTTGGATCTCTGGGTCACAGCCTTGGGGGCACACTGTAGTCTCTCTGATTCCTCCTCCAGGAATTCTACTGGGATGAGTCTGGGTCCAGCCTGGGAATTTAAATAACAACCCCTCCTCTGCCCTCTAGGTGATTGAAGTGTGAGGTCAAGTCTGAAAACTGCTGCTGCTGCTCTTAATGAAATTCAGGTCTCTGAGGGCGGAGCTGGAATGTACACAGGCTGTTTAGAAAGCCTCCCAGGTGATTCTGGTGTGTAGCTAGGATTGAAATCTCTGTTCTTGACCAGTGGTTTTCAGTCCTAGATTGAGGTCTCCTGCACTGGCAGGCAAATTCTTTACCACTAGTGCTGTCTGGGAAGCCCAGACACCAGTGCAGGAGACCTAAGAGACTAAGAGACTTGGGTTCCATCCCTGGGTTGGGAGGATCCCCTGGAGAAGGGAATGGCAACCCACTTCAATATTCTTGCCTGGAGAATCCTATGGACAGAGGACCCTAGTGGGCTGTGGTCCATGGGGTCACACAGAGTTGTACATTACTGAAGCGACTTAGCAGGCAGGCAGGTACAACTTCACGACGACTTGTAGGCAGAAGCGCTGGGTTCAGAAGTTTAGTAAAAAGTTCTGGGTTTCCGTTTATACTTCAGGTAGCATCTGGAGCCAGATGGGAAACCTTGAAGTTTAAAAGCTCAGCTATGGGACATCCCTCTGGGGGCACCTGGTAAAAGTGAAAGTGAAGTCGCTCGGTTGTGTTCAACTCTTTGCGACCCCGTGGACTGCAGCCCACCAGGCTCCTCTTTCCATGGGATTCTCCAGGCAAGAATACTGGAGTGGGTTGCCATTTCCTTCTCCAGGGGATCTTCCTTCTCCAGGGATAGACACCTGGTAGACACCCTATTAGGGCTAGAGAGTGAAAGTCGATTAGCCATGTCCAGCACTTTGTCACCCAGTGCCTGCCAGACTCTTCTGTCCATGGAATTTCCCAAAGGGATAATAATGGAGTGGATTGCCATTCCCTTCTCCAGGGGATCTTTCCTGACCCAGGATTGAGCCCAGGTCTCTTGCATTGCAGGCAGATTCTTTACCATCTGAGCTACCTGGGAAACCCAATTAGGGGCCAGAGAGACTGGGAAGGTTTCCTGGTTGGCGATCAGCTTAGCATTTGCAAAGGCCATGGTGTCGGGGAAGAAGCCAGCATCCTGTGCCTACCTGGAGGTGGTCTTGCCTTGGGGCCAGGGTTGTACTGGAGAGTGCAGGGTTGGAATTTTGGGAATGTCCCTCCTTCCTCACTTCTGCTGTAAGTTTGGGCCTTTGTCCTGCAGTTTCCCTGGGGGAGTTGTTTTCCCTAGAGAATTGTCTGTGAAGTTCCTTTATTCTATTCCATCTTCAAGGCTTGCCCAGTGGCTGGGCTTATAAAGGGGCCACTGTTGTGTTCCTGGAGGGCAAAGGGGAGGCCTGGCAGAACTGGACCAGGGTGAGGGGTGAAGAGGAGCCTCCAGGAGAAGGGGTAGCCCTGGGGTAAGTAGAACCATCTCAAACCTAGAGGAGGCAGAGAGGAGGCCTGCCTGGGAATGGGAAGAGAGAAGAGGACTGCCTATGTCAGGCAAAGGAGAGGAGGTGGGACTAACAAAGTGTCTTGCTCCCAGGCCTCACCTGTCCAAGGTGAGGTCCTAAAAGGACCCACAGAGGAACTGACACTGAACTGGGGCTTGGAGTGGAAAGGGGTTTTACTCAGAGGGGTTCTGTCCTATAAACTGCAAAATGATTACCACTGTAGTTTACTTAACACCTCATTCTGTCACATAGTTAACATTTCTTTTTATGTCAAGAATATTAAACATCTACTTTCTTAGTAACTTTCAAGTATTCTTTACAGTTTTATTAGCTGTAATCACCATGCTGTAATTAGATCTCCAGAACTTGTTAATCTTATGACCTGAGAGTTGGTACCCTTTGACTAGCATCTGTCCAGTCCCTTCTGCCCTGCCCCCGGTCTTCCCGCCATGGGAGGAGGCTTCTTTAAAAGATAAGCTGGATAAGAAGAGGTGAGTTGCAGTTGGCAGAGAAGAGCCAGAAGTGAAAGTGCAAGCACAGTGAAAGTGCAGACAAGGATTGGGAGAGAAAGGGTGTGTCGCTATGGCGGCCTCCACACAGCATCCTGGGTTGTGGGACGCACGCGCACATGATGCTTTGGGGAGCTTTGCCTGGATGGTTAAGGTTGGGCTACACCTTGATGGTTTGAATCGGCTTACCACGAATTGTACTTTGAATTCTGCCTTAAGTCACATGCTCCTTGGTGGTGATAATTATGGGACTGGGCTTAATTGGAAAATGTCTTTGTCGCCCCATCCCTTTGACTCAGTGTCTCTTCCTTTCTCCATCTTCCTCCGCCTATCCCCGCCCCCTCTAGGTGTGGTTTCAGAACAGAAGAGCTCGAGATCCTCTCAAGAACACAAAGAAGGAAAAGGCACGCCCCCTGGTTTCAGAACCCATTCGTGGAAGAGTTCGTGCCCCAGTTCCAAGACCCAGTCAGGGTGGACTCTTTGCCCCCAACTGCCCTTGCCAGCAATGTCTTCTTGAGGCCCAGAGGAATGCCAGTTTATTTTCCTCAGAGCCAGGAAATGCTTCTGATCAAGTTGGTTTTGGTGGGTATGTTGGTAACCCGAGCATGAATATGGCCTCGCATAACCTGCCAACTGCAGCTGATGAGCCTTCTGGAGACCTGCGCTACTCCTTTCTCCTCGAGTTTCAGCCTCCACTGTTTCTCCTCAGGCTTCAACCCCAAAGATCTCACGGCTTCCCAACAGTCTTCTCCACAGCTGGAAGCCGGCTATGCAGAGACTTATGTGGGGGCCCCGAACAGCTCCTGGCTCAAGGGGACGTGGCCCTGCAGGAATCCGGGCCATGTCCCCCTCTGGTGAACGGCAGTCACGGTGGAGCTGGCAGCCTTGGCCTGTTTGAAGCCAGGGATGGAATTCGAGCAGCCCCCGTCCCAGAGCCTGGAGGTCGCTGTGCCCCGCGGTTCTGATGGTCACTTCCGTCTACTGCAGCCTCTTCACCTCCTCAACCCCTTCTGCCCCAGGAGCTGTGTTCCCATCCTGCTGCTTCTCAGCCCTTTCCAAAGAAGGCACCTGCCAATGTCAGGAGCCCGTTTCATCCCTGCCTCTGAGAATGGACCTTGGTGGGAGGCCCGAGGCACCCCAGCCCTCAGCCATTGCAGCTGTGGGAGCAGCACTTAAACTCCTGCCACAACAAAACAGTGGACATAACCTAAGCAAGAGTGAGTCAGGTCACAGATGAAATCAGCTAGGGCTCATCCATACTTTTTAATAGTAATGCAAAATTGAAAAAGGATTTGAAGATTTGTGTATATCTCCTAGACATATTTCTAAAGAAATGAAGTTGTCAGGATGGAAGGGCATAAAGTGCAGGGGATATGGGCAGGCAAAGGACCTAAGGGGTTTCCTTAGATGGGAGGAAAAGGGATCTTTGGAAGTCCATCTGTCCTGCCTTTTTATCAATATGAGTCAATATGACTCACTTGATCAATATGAAGCACTTAAATATTCTGTAAACCTTAGAAGGGACTGAGGGGGTAGGGTGAGGGCTGATTTGTAGAAATAAACTCAGTACTCATAGAATGTGATTCACTGTGGCTATTTCTGTGGCCTGGAATGGATCCTCTTCTCTGTTCCCACTTCCCTCTCTGCCCACTTCCTTTGTCCAGCCAAGTGTGTCTTCCCTCTGAACTTTGAACACATCCCTGCTCCTGGGCAAACAATTTCCTGAAAGCAAGTCCTCCTCCCAACTCACTCTGTATGGCCAAATGCAAACCCCAATGTAGAATGAATGGGTTTGAGTAGAGAGAGAAATTGGAAGGTGAATGCAAATGCATCTCTTTTCAGTTCACACAGTGTAGCCTGGGTCCCTCTGGTACCTACCCATCCATGCCAAGAGGGAGAGGGATGAGAAGCACACCTGTGTGGAGGAAGTCTGCTTAGCCAGGGGACTGAACCCTCAAGGCTGGAGAAAAATAAAGATGTTTCTTGTTCATGTGGCAGACTACCTTCAAGGTTACAGAGTAGCAAAACTTAGCTTTACCCAGTTTATAAAAAGGATCTGGTGTACGTCAGAGATGAACTCCAGCAGCCTTAAATTGCTCTGAGCAGTCTGACTTTAAGGAAAGCTAGGTGTTGAGCACATCCATTCCAGTACTTTTGCCTGGAAAATCTCATGGACAGAGGAGCCTGGGGTCTGCAGTCCATGGGGTCTCAAAGAGTCGGACACGACTGAGCGACTTCACTTTCACTTTTCACTGTCATGCATTGGAGAAGGAAATGGCAACCCACTCCAGTGTTCTTGCCTGGAGAATCCCAGGACGGGGGAGCCTGGTGGGCTGCCGTCTGTGGGGTTGCACAGAGTCAGACAGGACTGAAGTGACTTAGCAGCAGCAGCAGCATCAGGGGTTGAGCACAGGCTGCTTGACCACAGAAATGTCCAATTACATATTTTACCTTCCTTGCTACCTTGCCATTCTGTGAAGTTAAACTACCAACACGCAAACTGCCAGGAAGGCCTCATAGCCTGAAAAATCTTAAGTTGGATCTACATTGTCAGCACGTTGGGTTTTGACTCCAGACTACGCAGGTTTCATCAATAGACATCTTTCTTGCCTCAAACCCCATCCTTCACCCCCATTTTCCTTCCCAAATGGCAGTATCAGGTGAAGAGGGAATGAGAGTACCACCAGATCTTGCTGGAGGGCAGAGCAGCAGGCTGCCCTGTGCCCACGGAGGACGTCAGGAAACTGCTCCTGTGTGTCTTCTTGAGGGGATGTGCTCAGTTTCCCAGGTCTGGAGCCCAAAGAGACAGAAGCACAGCTGCATAGTAGGAGACTGGATGGCTGTCTGCTGTTCAAATGGAGCAGAAGGCTTGGCTGAAGACTGACCTTTATAAAGCTTCTCTCTGGTCCCCTGTCTTTCTGCCCCTATAGTGCCTTACAATGTGTGAAATTCACATTGGAATGGATTAATAAATATTAGTTAGCCCTTATATTTATCAAGTTGCAGTAAAGAGAGAAGACACTGATTCAGAGAAGACACTGACTCACGAACTATTCACTCATATGCCGTGGCAAAGCTGGTCATGGGATCTGCATGCATAGCATGGGCAGCTGTGACCGCGCACACAGGGTGGGCAGGAGGAGCTACCCGACCTCTGAGGGGCGGTGGCTGCGTGAGTGCAGGAGGGCCTAGAGGAGCTATTCCACATTCAAGGTCAGGAGGGGCTGCAGTGAGGAGATACCCCTCGTCCAAGGAAAGGAGCAGCGGCTGCACTTACTGGAGCAGCTGTGAAGAGATACTCCACGTCCAAGGTAAGAGAAACCCAAGTAAGACAGTAGGTGTTGCAAGAGGGCATCAGAGGGCAGACACACTGAAACCATAATCATAGAAAACTAGTCAGTCTAATCACACGAGGACCAGAGCCTTGTCTAACTCAATGAAGCTAAGCCATGCATGTGGGGCCACCCAAGATGGGTGGGTCATGGTTGTGAGGTCTGACAGAATGTGGTCCAATGGAAACGGGAATGGCAAACCACTTCAGTATTCTTGCCTAGAGAACCTCATCAGTTCAGTTCAGTTCAGTTGCTCACTCGTGTCAACTCTTTGGGACCCAATGAATGCAACATGCCAGGCCTTCCTGTTCATCACCATCTCTCAGAGTTCACTCAGACTCACGTCCATCGAGTCCATGATGCCATCCAGCCATCTCATCCTCTGTCATCCCCTTCTCCTTCTGCCTCCAATCCCTGCCAGCATCAGTCTTTTCTAATGAGTCAACTCTTCCCAAGAAGTAGCCAAAGTACTGGAATTTCAGCTTTAGCATCATTCCTTCCAAAGAAATCCCAGGGTTGATCTACTTCAGAATGGACTGTTTGGATCTCCTTGCAGTCCAAGGGACTCTCAAGAGTCTTCTCCAACACCACAGTTAAAAAGCATCAATTCTTTGGCGCTCAGCCTTCTTCACAGTCCAAGTCTCATGTCCATACATGACCACTGGAAAAACCATAGCCTTGACTAGACGGACCTTAGTTGGCAAAGTAATGTCTCTGCTTTTGAATATGCTATCTAGGTTGGTCATAACTTTCCTTCCAGTGAGTAAGCGTCTTTTAATTTCATGGCTGTAGTCACCATCTGCAGTGATTTTGGAACCCTCCAAAATAAAGTCTGACACTGTTTCCACTGTTTCCCATCTATTTCCCATGAAGTGATGGGATCAGATGCCATGATCTTAGTTTTCTGAATGTTGAGCTTTAAGCCAACTTTTTTGCTCTCCTCTTTCACTTTCATCAAGAGGCTTTTTAGTTCCTCTTCACTTTCTGCCATAAGGGTGGTGTCATCTGCATATCTGAGGTTATTGATATGTCTCCTGGCAATCTTGATTCCAGCTTGTGTTTCTTCCAGTCCAGCGTTTCTCATGATGTACTCTGCATATAAGTTAAATAAGCAGGGTGACAATATAAAGAACCCTATGAACAGTATGAAAAGGCAAAATGATAGGATACTGAAAGAGGAACTTCCCAGGTCAGTAGGTACCCAATATGCTTCTAGAGATCAGTAGAGAAATAACTCCAGAAGAATGAAGGGAAGGAGCCAAAGCAAAAACAATACCGACTTGTGGATGTGACTGGTGATAGAAGCAAGGTCTGATGCTGTAAAGAGCAATATTGCATAGGAACCTGGAATGTTAGGTCCATGAGGCAAATTGGAAGTGGTCAAACAGGAGATGGCAAGAGTGAACGTCAACATTCTAGGAATCAGCAAACTAAAATGGACTGGAATGGGTGAGTTTAACTTAGATGACCATTGTATCTATTATTACGGGCAGGAATCCCTCAGAAGAAATGGAGTAGCCATCATGGTCAACAAAAGAGTCCAAAATGCAGTACTTGGATGCAATATCAAAAACGACAGAATGATCTCTGTTAGTCTCCAAGGCAAACCATTCAATATCATAGTAATCCAAGTCTATGCCCCCAACCAGTAATGCTGAAGAAGCTGAACGGTTCTATGAAGACCTACAAGACCTTTTAGAACTAACACCCCCAAAAGATGTCTTTTTTCATTATAGGGGACTGGAATGCAAAAGTAGGAAGTCAGGAAACACCTAGTGAGGTGAAGTCGCTCAGTCGTGTCCGACTCTTTGCGACCCCGTGGACTGTAACCTACTAGGCTTCACCGTCCATGGGATTCTTCAGGCAAGAATACTGGAGTGGATTGCCATTTCCTTCTCCAGGGGATCTTCCCAACCCAGGTATCGAACCTGGGTCTCCTGCATTGGAGGCAGACGCTTTAACTTCTGAGCCACCAGGGAAATACCTGGAGTAACAGGCAAATTTGGCCTTGGAGTACGGAATGAAGCAGGGCAAAGACTAATAGAGTTTTGCCAAGAAAATGCATTGGTCATAGCAACCACCCTCTTCCAACAACACAAGAGAAGAGTCTACACATGGACATCACCAGATGGTCAACACTGAAATCAGATCGATTATATTTTTGCAGCCAAAGATGGAGAAGATCTATACAGTCAGCAAAAACAAACCGAGGAGCTGACTGTGGCTCAGATCATGAATTTCTTATTGCCAAATTCAGACGTAAATTGAAGAAAATAGGGAAAATCACTAGACCATTCAGGTATGACCTAAATCAAATCCCTTATGATTATATAGTGAAAGTGAGAAATAGATTTAAGGGACTAGGTCTGATAGACAGAGTGCCTGATAAACTATGGACTGAGGTTTGTGACACTGTACAGGAGACAGGGATCAAGACCATCCCCATGGAAAAGAAATGCAAAAAAGCAAAATGGCTGTCTGGGGAGGCCTTACAAATAGCTGTGAAGAGAAGAGAGGTGAAAAGCAAAGGAGAAAATAGAAAGATGTAAGTATCTGAATGCAGAATTCCAAAGAATAGCAAGAAGAGATAAGAAAGCCTTCCTCAGCGATCAATGCAAAGAAATAGAGGAAAGGAACAGAATGGGAAAGACTAGAGATCTCTTTAAGAAAATTAGAGATACCAAGGGAACATTTCATGCAAAGATGGGCTCAATAAAGGACATAAATGGTATGGACCTAACAGAAGGAGAAGATATTAAGAAGAGGTGGCAAGAATACACAGAAGAACTGTACAAAAGTGATCTTCATGACCAAGATAATCACGATGGTGTGATCACTAATCTAGAGCCAGACATCCTGGAATGTGAAGTCAAGTGGGCCTTAGAAAGCATCACTGTGAACAAAGCTAGTGGAGGTGATGGAATTCCAGTGGAGCTGTTTCAAATCCTGAAAGATGATGCTGTGAAAGTGCTGCACTCAATATGCTAGCAAATTTGGAAAACTCAGCAGTGGCCACAGGACTGGAAAAGGTTAGTTCATTCCAATCCCAAAGAAAGTCAATGCCAAAGAATGCTCAAACTACCACACGATTGCATTCATCTCACATGCTAGTAAAGTAATGCTCAAAATTCTCCAAGCCAGGCTTCAGCAATTCCTCAACTGTGAACTTCCAGATGTTCAAGCTGGTTTTAGAAAAGGCAGAGGAACCAGAGATCAAATTGCCAACATCCGCTGGATCATGGAAAAAGCAAGAGAGTTCCAGAAAAACATTTATTTCTGCTTTATTGACTATGCCAAAGCCTTTGACTGTGTGGATCACAAGAAACTGTGGAAAATTCTTCAAGAGATGGGAATACCAGACCACCTGACCTGCCTCTTGAGAAACCTGTATGCAAGTCAAGAAGCAACGGTTAGAACTGGACATGGAACAACAGACTGGTTCCAAATAGGAAAAGGAGTGGGTCAAGGCTGTATATTGTCACCCTGCTTATTTAACTTATATGCGGAGTATATCATGAGAAATGCTGGGCTGGAAGAAGCGCAAGCTGGAATCAAGATGCCGGGAGACATATCAAGAACCTCAGCTATGCAGATGACACCACCCTTATGGCAGAAAGTGAAGAGGAACTAAAAGCCTCTTGATGAAAGTGAAAGGAGAGTGAAAAAAGTTGGCCTAAAGCTCAACATTCAGAAAACAATGATTATGGCATCTGGTCCCATCACTTCATGGCAAATAGATGGGGAAAGAGTGTCAGACTTTATCTTGGGGGCTCTAAAATCTCTGCAGATGGTGACTGCAGCCGTGAAATTAAAAACGCTTACTCCTTGGCAGAAAAGTTACGACCAACCTAGACAGCATATTCAAAAGCAGAGACATTACTTTGCCAATAAAGGTCCATCTAGTCAAGGCTATGGTTTTTCCAGTGGTCATGTAAGGATGCGAGAGTTGGACTGTGAAGAAAGCTGAGCGCCAAAGAATTGATGCTTTTGAACTGTGGTGTTGGAGAAGACTCTTGAGAGTCCCTTGGACTGCATGAGATCCAAACAGTCCATTCTGAAGGAGTTCAGTCTTGGGTTTTTTGGGAAGGAATGATGCTAAAGCTGAAACTCCAGTACTCTGGCCACCTCATGCGAAGAGTTGACTCATTGGAAAAGACTCTGATGCTGGGAGGCATTGGGGGCAGGAGGAGAAGGGGACGACAGAGAATGAGATGGCAGGATGTCATCACCGACTCAATGGACATGAGTCTGAGTGAACTCCAAGAGATGGTGATGGACAGGGAGGCCTGGCGTGCTGCAGTTCATTGGGTTCAACGAGTGGCACACGACTGAGCAACTTAACTGAATTCAAATGAAGATGATTGTTGAGTGATGGTCTTTCTCTGAAATTAGACTTCGGCATTTTCAAGCTTCTTGTAGGTGCAAAAGGAATAAAAGATGCTGTCTCTTGCTTTTTGTCTCTTGTTTTCTTACATTCTTTGTAGGAAATTTGTCTTCAACAAGGGCAAGTTCTTGGAAATTCCTTGGCGGTCCATTTTTTTTAGGATTCAGTGCTTTAACCTCCCTGGCCTGGGTTCAGTTTCTAGTTAGGGTTCTAAAATCAGGCAAGTTACACAGCATGGCAAAACAAAACCAATAGCAAAATAAAACAATTGAAAAAACCACCACCAACAAATTAAAAACACGGACAAGTCTTTGTTGTTGTTCAGTCACTAAGTCTTGTCTGACTCTTTGAGACCCCATGAACTGTAGCATCGCAGACTCCTCTGTCCTTCACTGTCTCCTGGAATTTGCTCAAATTCATGTCCATTGAGTCAGTGATGCTATTTAACCATCTCATCCTCTGCTGCCTCCTTCTCTTTTTGCTTTCAGTCTTTCCTAGCATCAGGGTCTTTTCTAATCAGTCAGCTCTTCACATCAGGTGGCCAAAGTATTGGAGCTTCAGCAAGATCTTTAGGAAATCAGTATTTGGAAGGAAATGATTTAGGATATATAACCAGGGATATATAACCATGCTCCTGGTCTTCTCAGATTAGAACTCCCTATCTCCCTTGCTTTCCCCAGGCTCTTGCGTGCTTGCTAGGCAGCTGATCAGAGAAAGCCTGAGGAATAAGGGAAGAGCCTGAGGTAAGACTGAGGTTCAGTTCTGGCCCCACACTCTCTAGATGTGGGGCTGGGCAACATTTCTTCTCTTAGAGCCTAGTTTTCTTAATTACCAGGCAGCATATGAATGCCACTCAGGCTAAGATGATGGTTCCAAGCCTAAAAATAAACACAGTAAAGAGACTTCTCTGCCATTAATACAGGATAGTTACCATGGACAAAACTCAAAATTCAAATGACATGTTGGAGGAAAAAGTAAGAGCATATATAGTGGCAAGGAAATTAATAAATTCAGAAAACGATGAATGATACCTCTCAAAATAAAAGTGTTCAACATATTTAAAAAGTCATTCTAAATTTTAAAAAAAAAGCAAAAGTAAAAATAGAATTGCCATGGTATCCTGCAGTACTACTCCTGGGCATATATCCAAAGAAAACTTGCACCTCTGTGTTCACAGCAGAACTATTTACAATGGCTAAGACATGGACAAAACTTAAGTGTCCATCAATAGAGGAATAGATAAAGAAGATGTGGGGACTTCCTGTGATCTAGTGGCCAAGACTCCGTGCACCTAATGCGGGGGGCCCAGATTTGATCCTTGGTCAGGGAACTGGATCCCACATGCCACAACTGAGAGTTCTCATGCTGCAACTAAGACTTGGTGTAGCCAAATAAATAAATATTTTTTTAAAAAGATATGGTACATATATATAATGGAATACTGCTGCTGCTAAGTCACTTCAGTAGTGTCTAACTCTGTGCGACCCCATAGACGCCAGCCCACCAGGCTCCCCAGTCCCTGGGATTCTCCAGGCAAGAACACTGGAGTGGGGTGCCATTTCCTTCTCCAATGCATGAAAGTGAAAAGTGAAAGTGAAGTCGCTCAGTTGTGTCCAACTCTTCATGACCCTATGGACTGCAGCCTACTAGTCTTCTCCATCCATGGGATTTTCCAGGCAAGAGTACTGGAGTGGGGTGCCATTGCCTTTTCTGATAATGGAATACTACTTAGTCATAAAAAGAATGTGTGTGTGTGTGTGTGTGTGTGTGTGTGTGTGTGTGTGTGTGTGTTAGTTGCTTAAGTCGTTTCTGACTCTTTGCAACCCCATAAACTGCAGCCCACCAGGCCCATCCATCCATGGGATTCTCCAGGCAAGAGTACTGGAGTGGGGTGCCATTCCTTCTCCAAATAAGACTGAAGTAATGCAATTTGCAGCAACCTGGATGGGCTTAGACATTATCATACTAAGTGAAGTAAACCAGAAAGACAAATACCATAGTGATATCATCCACGTGGAATCTAAAATATGATATGTTAGGGTCCTTTAATGGACTGGAACCTGGTGGTCCAGAGTCGACAATAAGAAAGTAAAAGAGAGAGGCTGATATTCCCTGGTTTATACAGAAAACTTCAACCTACTCCAGTGTTCTTGCCTGGAGAATCCCAGGGATGGGGGAGCCTGGTGGGCTGCCGTCTATGGGGTCGCACAGAGTTGGACACGACTGAAGCGACTTAGCAGCAGCAGCACACAGAAAACCAATAAAGCCCTTGACACAGGGCTTGCGTCGCTCATGAAGGCACCAGGCACCCTCTCCGAGGGGGGTGAAGGTACAGTGTGCCTTCTTGAGAGGGTCTTAGAAGCCCGGGCAGGAGAATGAGCACAACAGGTTTCTATGCTCCAGAGAATTAGCAGGGGAGAGAGAGAAAGAAAAAGAAAGACACGGGGACTCAAGCTCTGATGGAGAAAAGGTGTTTCATTCAACACAGTGTGGGTATATATACTGTCTTACAGGGTAGCTTTGTTCAGGAAAGATAAAGATCAAAAGTCCAGACTTACAAATGATCAGGGAAACATAAGGCCATCCATATCAAAAAGAGAGGGTTGTAAATGATCACTTTTACTGCATAGTTCATAAAAAGGAAGAGGGTCGTAAATAATTAGTTATCACTGTAGGAAAAACTAATGAAGGAAGCAGAGGATTCATGACAGTTCCAAAACAGCACACAGGAAGCCTCCTGTTAAATGCTTCCTGACAATGATAGAAATGGGAATTCCCTGGTGGTTGGGTGGTTAAGACTTGGTGCTCTCACCGTCCTGGGCCTGCATTTGATCCCTCATCAGAGAACTAAGAAAGATCCCACAAGTTATGTGGTGTGGCATGGCCAAAATAGAAGAGCTTAACTATAAAAGAAACAGACTCACATAGAGAACAAACTTGTGGTTGCCAAGGGGAAGGGGGGTGGTGGGCAGCGGATGGAGAGTTTGGCATTAGCAGATACAAACTGTGCATATAGAATGAATAAATGACAAAGCCCTACTGTATAGCACAGGGAACTACATTCAATATCTTGTGATAAACCATAATAGAAAAGAATATGAAAAAAAGTATATATATATATACATATAATGGAATCCCTTTGCTGTACAGGAGAAATTAACACAACATTGTAAATCAATTATACTTCAATAAAATAATTTTTTAAAAAGCAATACAACTTTAATTAGTGAAAAGCTATATTGTACCTATTATATTGGATTAAAAATGAAAATATTTGCAATATATGGTCAAATATTTAAGGATATGCATGATAGAGCTTTGTTTATAATAGTAAAAATTAAAGGAATGAAAAAATAGAAAGGTTAATTATATGGATCTTCTAGTACATGAACTATCATGAACTCATTTCAGTGTCCTAAATGAAATGTTTTCAACATCTGAGCTAGAACCATTTAGTTAATTAAATCTCCTATTTTACAGGGGAAGAATCTGAACAGATAATTAGCCAAGTCCCAGTCTTTCTCCTTTTCACCAAATCCCTTCAGCTAATTATAAATGCCTTTAAAGGCACATCAATACTGTTCAGGTAAATTATATGAAGCTTCTAAATACTATTGGTCCTGGTTTGGTTCAGTGTGCACTATGTGCGTGCAGGTTCGCTCAGTAGCTCAGTCATGTCTGACTCTTTGGGACCCCACAGACTGTAGCCCACCAGGCTCCTCTGTCCAAGGGATTTTTCCAGCAAGAATACTGGAGTGAGTGGCCAGTTCCTCCTCCAGAGGATCTTCTTGACCTAGGGCTGGAACTCGAGTCTCCTACATCTCCTGGATTGGCCAGCGGATTCTTTACCATTGAGCCACCTGGGAAGCCCCTCAGTACATGCTGGGGACGGCCAAAGACATTTGCTGAGAAATGGCATCTTTGGGTTTTGTGGGCCAAACAAGACCAAGGGTGCCTCCCTCTCCTACCCCTAGGAAACACTCAGCCCCTAGAACACATTTCACTTTGGGGAATTTCCTCTTATCTTTGCATCTTTGCAGCAGCTCTTCATTGCCTTTCAGGCCCCCTTCTTGGACAGTGGGCAAGGATGACAGAGCAAAGGTAGGAGGTTGGAGGCCTGGGGCTCACACCTGCATTTGTTTCCAAGGAAGACAAGAAAGGGAAAAGAAAAGAAGATGAAAACTGACCCCTAAGAAACTGACCCAAGAAACTAAGCTGTGGGGACTGCGAGTTTTCTGGGGAATGTACATGTCAGCTGAGAGTGGTAAGCACAACCCTGTAACTCCATCTGAAGTCTTAGTTTTGCATTCTGAGTCTGCCAAGTGAGACAATCTCATGAATATAGAAAACCATTCCTGCTTACCTCACAAAGTAGGGTGTTTGAAAGAAGCTTGTGATGTAGTAAGTGCTATATAAATGTAGGACACCTGTGATTTTGTGTGGTGGGCTGGGAATGCCAGTTCAGAATTTTCAGAATGTTTGCAGACAACTGAGAAGTCAGCAAATAAAGAGTGAAGAAACATTTGCTCATAGACACAATAGCTCTCCATTTCAGAGTTCTTTCCAAGAGCTGATCCCAACCTTTTCTTTCTGCTAAATCCAGACTGAAAATACATATTCTTCTTGAAGTGTTTCCTTGCTTCTGATTTCTCAACTTCTTGGAGACCTCCCGTCTGCCTGCTTCCTTTCCTCCATTCCTGGGGATCCAGATACCTCCTTGGGTTTGACCTGGAGAAGCAAGTAGTGTCCTCCCCCTTCCTGGCTTTTAAGATCTTTCCTTCATTCCTTTATTTCTGTCTTACAACAAAATTCCCCACCTCAACTTCTCCCCTCACCCTTATCTCCTTTGAGTTAAGGGTCATGCTCATGGGATTATTGGAGAAGGCGATGGCACCCCACTCCAGTACTCTTGCCTGGAAAATCCCATGGACTGAGGAGCCTGGTAGGCTGCAGTCCATGGGGTCTCGAAGAGTCAGACACGACTGAGCGACTTTACTTTCACTTTTCAGTTTCATGCATTGGAGAAGGAAATGGCACCCCATGCCAGTGTTCTTGCCTGGAGAATCTCAGGGATGGGGGGAGCCTGCTGGGCTGCTGTTTATGGGGTCACAAAGAGTTGGACACCACTGGAGTGCCTTAGCAGCAGCAGCAGCATAGGATTATAATTGTCATCATCTCTTCTCATTTCCACGGCTTCCCCAGTGGCTCAGTGGTAAAGAATCCACCTGTCAATGCACGAGACTCCAGAGATTGTGGGTTCGATCCCCGGGTGGGGAAGATCCCCTTGAGGAGAAAATGGTAACCCGTTCCAGTATTCTTGCCTGGAGAATCCCAAGGACAGAGGAGCCTGGCAGGCTAAAGTCCATAGGATCGCAAAGAGTCAGACACGACTGAGCAGCTGAGCACACACTTCTCATTCCCAGAGAGAGGTGGGGAAGGGAACCTGGAATGGATGGATGGTTAAAGCCATTGTTGTCCAGTCACTCAGTCATGTGTGACTTTTTGTGACCCCATGGACTGCAGCATGCCAGGCTTCCCTGTCCTTCACTATGTCCCGGAGCTTACTCAAACTCATGTCCATTGAGACGTGATGCCATCCAACCATCTCATCCCCTGTCACCCCCATCTCCTGCCTTCAATCTTTCCCAGAATCAGGGTCTTTTCTAATGAGTGAGTTCTTCACATCAGGTGGCTGAAGTATTGGAGCTTCAGTTTCAGCATCAGTCCTTCCGATGAATATTCAGGGTTGATTTTCATTAGAGTTGACTGGCTTGATCTCCTTGCAGAAGACTTGCACGGGACTCTCAAGAGTCTTCTCCAGCACCACAGTTCAAAAGCATCAGCACTCAGTCTTATTTATGATCTAACTCTCATATTCATATATGACTACTGGGTAAACCATAGCTGACTAGATGGACCTTTGTTGGTAAAGTAATGTCTCTGCTTTTAATATGCTGTCTAGGTTTATCATAGCTTTTCTTCCAAGGAGCAAGCATCTTTTAATTTTATGCCCCAAATCTCAGTAATCAGTGTGAATAATATTTTAATGTGATATTCAAAAACTATTAGTACTAATGCATTTAAAAAAGATGAAAGAATAGTAAATAAAGATAAGCTCTCACAGTACCACTCTGAGCCACATCAGAGCCTGAGTCAAATGGGAAAATGTGCCTCCCTATCTATGTGTTTTCCTGGGTTTCCATTAGTTTTTTTTCCAGAATGTTAAAACAGTTAAAAAATATTGAGAAATTGCCAAGTAGGTTTATTCAACATCTAGCTGAGAAGTTAGTGAACAGCAGTTCTGGGGTGACATCAAAAGCAAATGTCAAAACGTTCTTGAGCAAGGATATTCTGAAAAATGAGATGAACTTAAAAATAAAGGCATGACACCTCACATCTATTAGAGAAGCTATTATTAAAACCTCTACAAATAACAAATGTTGGTCCAGATAAGGAGAAAAGAGAACACTGTTACGTTATTGGTGGGAATGCAGACTGGTATAGCCACTGTAGAAAATAGTATGGAGGTTTCTCAAAAAACTAAAAATAGAACTATCATATGACCCAGAAATTCCACTCCTGGGTATATATTCAAAAGCAAACACACTAATTTGAAAAGAGCATGCACCCCAATGTTCATAGAAGCATGATTTACAGTTGCCAAGACCTAAGTGTTCATCAACAGTTGAATGAATAAAGAAAATGTTCTATATATATACTGTAATACTGCTGCTGTTGCTGCTGCTAAGCCACTTCAGTTGTGTCTGACTCTGTGTAACCCCGTAGATGGCAGCCAACAGGCAAGAACACTGGAGTGGGTTGCCATTTCCTTCTCCAATGCATGAAAGTGAAAGGTGAAAGTGAAGTCGCTCAGTTGTGTCCGACTCTTTGAGACCCCATGGACTGCAGCCTACCAGGCTCCTCAGTCCATGGGATTTTCCAGGCAAAAGTACTGGAGTGGGGTGCCATTGCCTTCTCCAACTGTAATACTACTCAGCCATAAAAAGAACTAAATGTCACCATTTGCAGCAATATGGATGGACTTGGAGGGCATTATTCTAAGTGAAATAAGTCAGACAGTTCAGTTCAGTTCAGCCGCTCAGTCGCGTCCAACTCTTTGCGACCCCATGAATCACAGCTTGCCAGGCCTCCCTGTCCATCACCAACTCCCGGAGTCCACCCAAACCTATGACCGTTGAGTCGGTGATGCCATCCAACCATCTCATCTTCTGTTGTCCCCTTCTCCTCCTGCCCGCAATCCTTCCCAGCATCAGGGTCTTTTCCAATGAGTCAGCTCTTCACATCAGGTGGCCAAAGTATTGGAGTTTCAGCTTCAGCATCAGTCCTTCCAATGAATATTCAGGACTAGAGAAACACATATATTGTACGATATCACTTATATGTATAACCTGAAAAATACAACAAACAAGTGACAATAACATATAGGAAGCAGACTCACAGATACAGAGAACAAACTGATGGTTACCAGTGGAGGGGAGGGGCAATAAGAGGTGGGGGAGAGAAGATACAAACTACTGGATGTAAAAGATAGGCTCAAGGATGTATTGTACAACACAGGGAATATAGCCAACATTTTGGCTATAGTCACTTTGGGGAAAGTAAACTTTAAAAGTGTATAAAAATTAAGAAACAAGTTAGGAAATTCTCTGGTGGTCCAGGTGTTAGGACTTGGTGCCCAAGGCCTGGATTCAGTTCCTGGTGGAGGAACTAGGTCCCTCAAGTCTCGAAGGGCAGCCCAAAGAGTAAAATGAAACAATAAATAAAGGCACGAGACACACGCCTTTAGGAACATGATTTGCCTTGAGCAAGACTTAGCAGACATAACAATAAAGTTTTCCCATCCCGAGAACTTAATACAAAAGAGAAATCCGGAAGACTGACTAAAAATGAACACACCTTAAATTCTACTTAAGATGATTAACCATGATTAGCTTCTTGCTGTTGTTTAGTCACTCAGTGGTGTCTGACTCTTTTGTGACCCCATGGACTTAGCCCCCCGCCCTCAGGTACTACTGTTCATGGGGTTTCCCAGAAAGAACACTGGAGTGGGTTGCCTTCTCCAGGGGCTCTTCCCCTCCCAGGAATGGCACCCCTGCCTCCGGCATTGCAGGCTGACTCACTGAGCGACCAGTTCAGTTCAGTTCGGTTCAGTTCAGTCACTCAGTCGTGTCCGACTCTCTGCAACCCCATGAATTGCAGCACGCCAGGCCTCCCTGTCCATCACCAACTCTCGGAGTTCACTCAGAGTTACGTCCATCGAGTCGGTGATGCCATCCAGCCATCTCATCCTCTGTCGTCCCCTTCTCCTGCCCCCTATTCCTCCCAGCATCAGTCTTTTCCAATGAGTCAACTCTTCGCATGAGGTGGCCGAAGTACTGGAATTTCAGCTTTAGCATCATTCCTTCCAAAGAAATCCCAGGACTGATCTCCTTCAGAATGGACTGGTTGGATCTCCTTGCAGTCCAAGGGACTCTCAAGAGTCTTCTCCAACATCACAGTTCAAAAGCATCAATTCTTCAGCGCTCAGCTTTCTTCATAGTCAAACTCTCACATCCATACATGACCACTGGAAAAACCATAGCCTTGACTAGACGGACCTTAGTCCGCAAAGTAATGTCTCTGCTTTTGGATATGCTATCTAGGTTGGTCATAACTTTCCTTCCAAGGAGTAAGCGTTTTTAATTTCACGGCTGCAGTCACCATCTGCAGTGATTTTGGAGCCCTCCAAAATAAAGTCTGACACTGTCTCCACTGTTTCCCCATCTATTTCCCATTTAGCCTCTTAGATGAGAGGCAATTGTGGAAATGCTCACCTTCCAGGAGACAGAAACCTCTAGATAGCGCTACCAATGATAATCAGATATTGGCGAAAGAGGCAGATATTTAAAAACAGTCAACAGGGCAACGAGGGAACAATGGGAAAATGTATAAAACGCCCTCGGGGGTGGGGGTGTGTGGAGTCTCAGGGTGCGAACCTCAAGATAAAGTCGCCATCTGGGTTCTCAGGTGAGATACCTGGGAGTACTCTTGATCATCTCTCACAGAAAGTTCTTTTATCACACAGTCCGGTTTTCCTACCTCCTTAATGTCTGTCAGAGAGCTCCGTCAGCGTCTCCCGCCTCTGGTCAACATCCTTCCTGAACCCCCTTCCTTTTCTATGGGGACCACGACATCAGTTCCCTAAGCGAGTGGATGCCCTCCGTATCGTCAGAGAAGATAGCATGGCATTTAGGACGACTTGGCCCAGAAGCATGCAAGCTAGACAGTTGCCCCTGGTGGCTCAGAGGTTAAAACGTCTGTCTCCAATGTGGGCGACCTGGGTTTGATCCCTGGGTCAGGAAGATTCCCTTGGAGAAGAAAGTAGCAATCCACTCCGCTATTTTTGCCTGGAGAATCCCATGGACGGAGAAGCCCGGTAGGGGTCCACGGGGTCACAAAGACTCGGACACGACTGAGTGACTTCACCTCACCTCACCTCTGCCAAACAACAAGGCCAAACACAGTATCTCAATAAATAGGACTTTTCTACACGCCATTACTAACGTGAATTCAACATGGGTAAGATTTAGGAAAGTGTTATAAAACGTGTGTGGCGCTTTTTCTGCATAATACTTAAGTTCAGAATCACGTGATAAAAATACATTCTAAGCGTGATTTTGAATTTAAATGCCACACACCGCATGCCAGGCAGATCTGAGTCTTTAGTTTTCGTTTTCATCTTACCACATGTTGCATGTATTCATTTTGAAAGATGGAGTGTTTTTTCAATACTTATGAAGAGAAACAGCACTCTCCTTCTCCACCCTTCCACATAACTGATTCTTATTCCTTAAATGCAAGAAGATATAAATTTTCTAGGGGCTTATCACGGAGAAGGCAATGGCACCCCATTCCAGTACTCTTGCCTGGAAAATCCCATGGACGGAGGAGCCTGGTGGGCTGCAGTCTATGGGGTCGTGAAGAGTCGGACACGACTGAGCGACTTCACTTTCACTTTTCACTTTCATGCATTGGAGAAGGAAATGGCACCCCACTCCAGTGTTCTTGCCTGGAGAATCCCAGGGACGGGGGAGCCTGGTGGGCTGCCGTCTATCGGGTCGCACAGAGTCGGACACGATTGAAGCGACTTAGCAGCAGCAGCAGGGCTTATCATGGTTTTATACCTACATTGATATGTGACAAGCTTGTAAGAGTACTTCTTGATTTCTAGCCTTCTGATTGTCTGCTTTCTCACTATGATAGATGAGAATTTAATTCTTTAAAAAAGGTGTTTTTTTTTTTTGTTTTGTTTTGTTTTTTACACTTTATATATATATTTATTTAGGCTGCACTGAGTAGCTTTGTGGAATCTTAGTTCCTTAACCAGGGATCCAACCCCAAGCCCCAGAAGTGAAAGTGCCTGAATCCTAACCACTTGACTGCCAGGGAATTCCTGAGAATTTAATTCTTTGGGCACCTCATTATTTACTTCCACCCCCTCCTCCCAAGCCCCATAGTTTTCACAGTATAATAGTCATATTCATAGTGTGTCTGATTATGCTCTTTCTGGTACAACTTCTCTTCTTCTAGCCTCAGTTTTGTTGCATTTATTTCAATCATTAGTCATTCATTAATTCCCCACACCTCTGATGACCATGCATGAGATGCTAGGTCACTTCAGTCATGTCCGACTCTTTGCAACCCCATGGAGTGCAGCTCACTAGGTTCCTCTATCCATGAGATTGTCCAGGCAAGAGTCGGGTGGGTTGCCATGCCCTCCTCCAGGCTCTGATGAGCATATAAACCAAAAATAAACCAGATAGTCTCAGTTTTCTTTTCCCCTGGAGGCCTCAGTTTCCCTCCTCCAATCTGTGTCAGCTGTGTTCTATGCTTCTCTTCCTACTGTTATCCTGGAATTTGCCTTTTCCATCATCTTGGGATTTTCCTCCTCCTCTTTCCTCTGTTGGAGCTCAAATTTTCTGGACCCCATATTGTTCTTTTTCTTGGATTTTTCTGTCAATCATTTTGTGGATCATAATTTCGAGTAGCTTCATGAGGATAGGTCATCAACGTTAATTTTTTTGAGATTGCATGTTTGGCTGGATGTATACTGGCTGAAATATCCCTTCCAAATTTCAAAGGTAATTCTTGTGATCATTTATGCTTTCGGCAATGTGAATTTCAATGTCATACTGATCCCCAATGCTTTGTAGGTAAATAGTTTATTTTTCTATCTGAAGAAAATAAATGAGTTCTCTCTTCATTCTTTATGCTTCTGTGTGTGTGCATGTTAAATTACATTCATCTGGCTGTGGATTTGGCAGCTATTTTTTTTGATAGCTATTTTAAATTTGATAGTTAATGTCTTTCCCTGTTAGAAAATGTTCTTATACTTCTTTGCTGAAAACTTTATCTCTGTTCTTTTTACCTTCTCTTTAAAGATTTCATTATTTTGATTTTGGCCATCCAAACAAATCTCTTAAATTCTATTTCCCCCTATCTTTTTGTTCTACTTCCTATAAGAAATAAATGAAATAGTAATGAAGAGAACAACAGCAAGAATCAATGAAACCAAAAGATGTGCCTTTGAAAAGATAAGCAAAATTGATAACCTTTAGCCAGACTCTTCAAGAAAAAATGGGAGAGGACTCCAATAAAATTAGAAATGAAAAAGAAGTTACAGTTGATACAACAAAAATACAGAGGATCGATCATAAGATACTACTACGAGCAACTGGGGCTTCCATGGTAGCTCAGAGAGTAAAGAATCAGCTTGCAATGCAGGAGACCTGGGTTTGATCCCTGGGTCGAGATGATCTCCTGGAGAAGGGAATGGGTACCTACTCCAGGATTCTTGCCTGGAAAATTCCAAGGGCAGAGGAGGCTTTATTTTCTTGGGCTCCAAAATCACTGCAGATAGTGACTGCAGCCATAAAACTAAAAGACACTTGCTTCTTGGAAGAAAAGCTATGACCAACCTAGACACCATATTAAAAAGCAGAGACATTACTTTACCAACAAAGGTTTGTCTTGTCAAAGCTGTTGTTTTTCTAGTAGTCATGTATGAATGTGAGAACTGGACTATAAAAAAAATGCTGAGCGGCGAAGAATTGATACTTCTGAACTATGGTGTTGGAGAAGACTCTTGAAAGTCCCTCAGGCTGCAAGGAGATCCAACTAGTCCATCCTAAAGGAAATCAGTCCTGAATATTCATTGGAAGGGCTGATGCTGAAGCTGAAACTCCAATTCTATAGCCACATGATGTGAAGAACTGACTCACTGTTAAAGACCCTGACGCTGGGAAAGATTGAAGGCAGCAGGAGAAGGGGACGACAGAGGATGATATGGCTGGATGGCATCACTGAGTCAATTTACAGGAGTTTGAGCAAGCTCCGGGAGTTGGTGATGGACAGGGAAGCCTGGAGTGCTGCAGTCCATGGGGTGGCAAAGAGTCGGACACGATCTAGCAACTGAACTGAACTGAGGAGCCTGACAGGCTACAGATCGTGGGGTTGCAGAGTTGGACACAACTGAATGACTAACTCTTCACTTTAATTTCACTTCACAAGCAACTATATGCCAATAAAATGTACAACCTGGAAAAAATGGACTAATTCTTAGAAAAGTCAACCCTCCAAGACTGATCCAGGAATAAGTAGAAAATAGGAACATACCAGTCAGAAGTAATAAAAGTGAAATTGATTAAAAATCTTCCAACAAATAAAAGTCCAAGACCAGATGGTTTCACAGTGAATTCTATCAAATATTTAGAGAATAAATAACACTTATCCATCTCAAACACTTCCAAAAATTGAGAGAGGAAAACTCCCAAGCTTACTCTATGAGGTTACCATTGTCCTGATACCAAAAGCAGAAAAAGATATCACAAAAAGAAAACTACAGACCAACGTCACTGATGAACATAGATCTGTGGCCAGAATGATTTTTCCCTTAAAAGATCAATACACCTACCCTTATGGGTAGTTCTGAAATTTGAAACTATGCCCAAAACTAAAGGTTGTGCCTAAAACTTAAGTTTTGGCCCATGTTTGAAATAATGCAGTGGTTCCTGAGTTCAAGTTTCAACAGAATCAGCGATTGTAAAATTGAGATCACTGGGATGCACCCCCAGAGTTTCTGACCCAGTGTGTCTGAGTGTCCTGAGAACCTGAGTTCTGACAAGCTCCCAGGTAGTGTAGATGCTGCAGGTGGGGGATGTGCTTTCAAATCCCCCTAGAGCCGCTCACTCAGATATTTCAGAAGCTCTCCACAAGGTGGCGCAATGGGAGCGCTTCTGGACAGTCTATTAGCCAGCTCTTCCTCTAGGTGGTCAGTGGGCACCTCTGTACCAGGGACCCTTCCCACCACCTGCTGATCCCTTCATCCTCTTTTACTTTAAATTGTTAGGACTCAATTTTCGCTGCGGCATTTCAGACCTCAAAAGTAATACAGTTTTAAATGAAACAAACTAGTAATGAATTATGTCTTTAACATAGGACCATACGCAAAAATAAACTAAAAATGAGTAAAAGCTTAAATATAGACCTGCAGCCATAAAACTCCTATAAGAAAGCATAGGCAGTGAAATGTTTTACTTTGGTCTTAGCAAGGTGTTTTGGGGTTTTTCTAAGGCAAGGTCAACAAAAGCAAAAATACATGCGACTACATCAAAGTAAAAACCTATTGTACGGAGAATGGAATAATAAAGTAAAAAGACAACCTATTGAATGGAAGAAGATATTGGCTTGTAGGACGAGCAGTGGGCACTGATTCTCGTAGAGAGGCAAGTGAATTGGCAAAACAGGGACAGAGGCTTAAAGACATTATTTAAAGGTATAAAGATAAGCAATAAGAGAATCAAAATATTGGGAGCTTATAGCATAGTAATTAGCAAAAATTGTAATGTAAGATTTTGAAGAAGAGTAACGCCTGGTGACCTGCAGTCCATGGAGTCGCTTAGAGTCGGACACGACTGAGCGACTTCACTTTCACTTTTCACTTTCATGCACTGGAGAAGGAAATGGCAACCCACTCCAGTGTTCCTGCCTGGAGAATCCCAGGGACGGGGAGCCTGGTGGGCTGCCATCTCTGGGGTCGCACAGAGTCGGACACGACTGAATTGACTTAGCAGCAGCAGCAGCAGCAACAGAGTTAACCACCAGAAAAGCATCAGCAAAACAGTTCCTAGTGTGGGAGGGAAATTTTTCTTCTACCAGTGTAGGTCCCTGGGGTTAGGGGTCTTTTTAACAGGAGAGAGGCTTATTTCACATGTGTGCAGGACCACTCAAAAATGAGTGGCTCCTTGAAAAGGTAGGGTGAGGGGTATACACTGCTATAACAAAAGCACAGGGTTGTGGGGAGCATGGGTGGGGCTCCTGCAGGAAGTGTGAAGGTTTTGATAGAGTTTGATATCAATGAGTTATTGCAGTTACTTATGATGTTGTAATGTTGTGATTATTAATAGATTGATGAGTTACTAGCTAACCAAGTTATGAAACATTGTCTAATTCTAGTTCTTGTAGTCCCCAGTTCAAGTTCCTAAAAATAACAAAGTGGGCGTTAACTTTGAGGTGTTTTTTGTTGCTCAGTCATTTTGTTCAGTCATGTCTGACTGTTTGCGACCTCAGAGACTGCAGCACGCTAGGGCTTCTCTGTTCTTCACCATCTCCCGGAGCTTGCTCAAACTCGTGTCCATTGGGTCAACGATGCCATCCAACCATCTCATCCTCTGTCTTCCCCTTCTCCTCCTGCCCTTAATCTTTCCCAGCATCAGGGTCTTTTCCGATGAGCTGGCTCTTCGCTTCAGGTGGCCAAAGTATCAGAGCTTCAGCCTCAGCATCAGTCTCTCCAATGAACATTTAGGATTGATTTCCTTTAGGATATACTGGTTTGATCTCCTTGCAGTCCAAGAGACTCCCAAGAGTCTTCTTCAGCACCACAGTTCAAAAGCATCAGTTTTGAGATATTATTAGACTTTAAAAATGTATTGATTAATCCTCACAGTTACTTCAAAGAAGATACGTAATTAAAATGTTTAGAATATGTGCCATCCACTGTTCATCCAACTGGTGCTCTGTGCTTGCATGTGGCTGTGCAGTGAGAGCCCACTAAGGCTGCTGGCTTCCCAGAGCCTTCAACATTCCTGCTCAGAGTTCTCAGACCTTGAGCCAGCTAGGGGAGCAATGCCCCTAGCCCAAGAAATGCCCAAGAAGCACTTCAAGAAGGCCAGTGTCAGCCTCCACCTTTAGATGAGGTAGGCAGGGTTCTCCAGAAAATGGAACTGATAGCATGTGGGTATACATATGTAGATAAGATGTATGTGTGTGTGTGTGTGTGTGTGTATATATATATATGTGTGTGTGAGAGAGAGAGAGAGACTGATTTTGAGGAATTGGCTCCCATGATTGTGGAGGTTGGCAAGTTTTGAGATCTGAAGGGCAGGTTGGCAGACTGGAGACTCGGGGAAGGGTTGATGCTGCAGCTTGAGTCCATAGGCTATCTGGATTCAGAATTTCCTCTCCCTTGGGAGACCTCAGTCTTTTTCTGAAGACCTTTCAGTGATTGAAGGAGGCCCATCCACATTATGGAGGGCAACAGTATGTGCATGCACGCATGCTAAGTCACTTCAGTCATGTCTGACTCTTTGCGACCCTATAGACTATAGCTGGCCAGGCTCCCTCTGTCCATGGGATTCTCCGGGCAAGGATACAGGAGTGCATTGCTGTGTGATGGAGGGCAGTCAGCTTGACTCAAAGCTGACTTAATTTCTATACTAAATACCTTTGCAGAACATCTAGAATACTATTTGGCCAAATATCCAAACTTTGTGGCCCAGTCATGTCAACACATGAAATTAACCATCACATGGAACAGGTGAAAATACTGGGAAGCATGACCTAGCCATGGGTGGAACATTCCAGAAAAGAAGATGGGAAGGAGCCCTGTGCAGGGTTGTTGGCACCACAGTGTTGCAAGAAAAATTCTGGGAGCATCAGGCTAAGGCCTGATCATACAGGGCTTTGAGGGGTAAGGCAGGGGATTTGAATTTAATCTGAGAGCAGTGGAGAACAAATATGTGCAGTGATAAATGTCAGGGTACTTCTGAGAAGATCTTCCAGTTCTGTGTACCAAATGTGAAACAGTGTGCCTTCTAGACAAAATGTTTTACTGAATAATGAATCCCAGATAATGAATGGCTCAAATGGAGAAGACAGATATTAAATATGTGAAGTAGCCTTTTCCTTACACTCTCACTCTAAAGGATACTTTAACAGTACTGATACCCTAAGTGCAACTTTCTAACATTTTAGTATTATATATGAATATTTTTATTTTGCATTTTAAATGACATCGTACTATATTGTATTGAAAGTGAAAGTGAAGTTGCTCAGTTATGTCCGACTCTTTAGAGACCCCATGGACTGCAGCCCACCAGGCTCCTCTGTCCATTGGATTTTCCAGGCAAAAGAGTACTGGAGTGGGTTGCCATTGCCCTCTCTGGAGTTTCAGCTGTAAGTTTATATAAAGGCGGGGCAAGTTCTCCATAACCCGGAATCCAAATGCAACCGTAACCTGTGATTCCCTAAAATCCTGTCAATTGTCTTAAAGTCATAGGTATATTATAGGCCCCTGATGGTGACTGCAGCCATGAAATTAAAAGATGCTTACTCCTTGGAAGAAAAGTTATGACCAACCTAGATAGTATATTCAAAAGCAGAGACATTACTTTGCCGACTAAGGTCCGTCTAGTCAAGGCTATGGTTTTTCCTGTGGTCATGTATGGATGTGAGAGCTGGACTGTGAAGAAGGCTGAGCACCGAAGAATTGATGCTTTTGAACTGTGGTATTGGAGAAGACTCTTGAGAGTCCCTTGGACTGCAAGGAGATCCAAACAGTCCATTCTGAAGGAGATCAACCCTGAGATTTCTTTGGAAGGAATGATGCTAAAGCTGAAACTCCAGTACTTTGGCCACCTCATGTGAAGAGTTGACTCACTGGAAAAGACTCTGATGCTGGGAAGGATTGGAGGGGGGACGACGAGGATGAGATGGCTGGATGGATGGACGTGAGTATGAGTGAACTCCGGGAGATGGTGATGGACAGGGAGGCCTGACGTGCTGCGATTCATGGGGTTGCAGAGAGTCGGACACGACTGAGTGACTGAACTGAACTGAACAGAACTGAAAAATGCTCAGGGGATTCCCTGGTGGCTCAACAGTAAAGAATCCACCTGCAATGAGAGAGACACAGGTTCAATTCCTGGGTTGGGAAGATCCCCTGAGAAGGAAATGGCAACCCACTCCAGTACTCTTGCCTGCCTGGGAAATCCCGTGGACTACAGTCCATGGAATCACAAAGAGTTGCACACAAGTGCTGAGACTAATTTTCATTTAGAACACAGCTGGAGTGCTTTTTGTGTGTGTGCGTGTGATGAGGAAGTTAGTTCCTCTTTCATAGTGATGACTATTACAAACATTTCTGGGAACTTTTACAATGTTCTCTTCAGAATGCTTCATACAGCAGTTCTCTAATTTCAAAGCAGTCACCATTTATCACTTTGAACAGAGTGTGAAATAATTGACCTTTGGCTATCACAAAAGGCACACAGCTTAGTAACGGAGAGGTCAAACCTTCAATATTTATTCAGAATCCCCTCAAAGAACTATGAAGCGACACTTAAAAGAGTCCTTTAAAAACTCAGCCCGTGAAGCAGGGCTGAGTGTGAAAAGCAGGCCCCTCAGCTGGCATATGTGGGGTCTGAAGCCAGAGAGGCTCCTTCTTCATCAGGAATCGAGTGGGTTTCCTGAGAGGTTTCTATTTCTAGCTCCTTTTACAAAATGCATCTCAAGGCAGCTTGATTACCAGGGAAGTACTTGAGAAAACAAAAGCAAATGGTTCAATAAGTGGGATGAGAGCCTGAGGCTAGCGCTCTCTGGGCATGCTTCCCCACCTACCACAGTTCCTTAAGCTGAAATGCCAACCGCCCCTTGCCCTGGGGAAGGGTGGGGCCTCTCCACCTGGATCTGGGAAGTGGCTAAAACAGCCAGTACCAGGCTCAGGGCAAGGATATCTTCCCAGAAAGGCCTGCTTTCAGCCTGTTTTTGCTTCCTCTGCTGGGGAGATGCCCACCCAACTCTGGCAATGACAGGTAACATTGAGAAAACAAAACGAGATCCTCACTTGTTTCCCTGGCATTGTGTTTTTTTTTTTTTTAATTCTGACATGTGCACACAGCTCTATGTATTATTTTATACTTTAACTTCCCTTGTGGATCAGACAGTAAAGCATCTGCCTGCAATGAGGGAGACCTGGATTCGATTCCTGGGTCAGGAAGATCCCCTGGAGAAGGAAATGGCAATCTACTCCAGCACTCTTGCCTGGAAAGTCCCATGGACGGAGGAGCCTGATAGGCTACAGTCCACGGTGTCCGGCAAAGAGTCGGACACGGCTGAGCAACTTCACTTTCAATATCTGTTTTGGGCTGCACTGGATCTTCACTGCTGCACGCGGGCTTTCTCTAGTTGCAGAGAGTGGAGTCTGCTCTCTAGTTGCAGTTTCTCACTATGTGGCTTCTCTTGTTCGGGTGCACAGTCTCTAGGCACACAGGCTTCTGTAGTTGTGGCATAGGGGTTCATTAGTTGTGGCTCAAGGGCTTAGTTGCCCCTTGGCAGGTGGTATCTTCCCAGACCAGGGATTGAACCTATATCCCCTGCATTGGAAGGCAGTTTAATAGCATTCCTTTTATTTCAGGCAACTTCTCTTCCTTACTTCCCTGACAGCTTAGTTGGTAAAGAATCTGCCTGCGATGCAGGAGACCCCTGTTCAATTCCTGGGTCGGGAAGATCCACTGGAGAAGGGATAGGCTACCCACTCCAGTATTCTTGGGCTTCCCTCATGGCTCACCTGATAAAGAATCTGCCTGCAATGTGGGAGACCTGGGTGAAATCCCTGGATTGGGAAGATCCCCTGGAGAAGAGAAAGGCTACCTACTCCAGTATTCTGGCCTGATCCCAGAGTTGGACAAGACTGAGCGACTTCCACTTTCACTTTCTCCTCCTTGTTCTGTCTGGAACCCAGGAGGGTATGACTTTTCAATGAAAAGGGGTAAAAATACACTTAGTATTTGGGGAGGCAACACTGATATAGCATTGAAGGGCTTGAAGAAAGATAACAAGAAACCTAAATGTCTTAAATTCTAAAATTGAGGCATAAAGTGTACCCCATAGTGCGTCTAATGCTACGTTGCAGTTTGATCTTACAGTACGCCAAGTGGCAAAGTCAGTTGAATTCACAACATGTTATCACTCTATCAAAGTGAAGGGATTTATTGGAACTCTAAGAATTAGAATGGGAATACATGAGAGAATCCAAAATATCTGGATAGCTATGAGTCCTGCCTTTTCCTTCCCCTTGATTTTCTTTACTCACCCAAGTCCTTCCTTGCATAAAGACCCTGAAACTCTCTTGCCTGAGTGAGTTCTGTTGCAAGGGGAAACCACTCTTCGTATCCCAGTCCTTGCATGCTATTCTGGCTCTCTGATGGCCTGTAATTAGACTCAGAGCTCTACATGTCCAGGAGGTCAACTACAAAGTCAAACCCCAGAATAGAAAATAAACCGTTTGTAGTTAGCAAAATCATCAGAACATGTGTGGGAACGACTTTTTTTTAACCTGGGTTCTAGTTGCTTTACAAAGCTGTGTTAGTTTCTGCTGTACAACAAAGTGAATCAGCGAATGTATACCTGTATTCCCTCCCTGTTGGACCTCCCTGCCCACCCCAATCCCACCCACCCAGATCAAAACTACAAAGAGGTATCACCTTATACAGGTCAGAATGGCCATCATCAAAAAATTTACAAGTAATAAATGCTAGAGAGGGTGTGGAGAAAAGGGAACTGTCTTGTACCATTTGTGGGGATATATAGTGATACAATTGTTATGGAGAACAGTATGGAAATGCCTCAAAAACTAAAAATAGAACTATATGACCCAGCAGTCCTACGCGCAGGCACATACCCTGAGAAAAACCAAAAAATTCTTAAAGACACATGCACCCCAGTGTTCATTGCATCACTAGTTTCAATAGCCAGGGCAGAAGCAACCTAGATGTTCATAGACAGATGACTGGCTCAAGAAGATGTAGTGCATGTATATGATGGGATATTACTTAGCCATAAAAAGGAACAATATGGGGTCATTTGTAGAGACATGGATGGACTTAGGGACTATCATAAAAAATGAAGTAAGTCAGAATGGGAATGGATTCTGATGGTCTAAGACCAAGAAGAAAAAGAATATACTTTGATGTTGGGTTGAAGTGTCTATATGAGTGAACTACTTGAAGGCTGGATTCTGAGTTGTTTTGCTACCTCTAGGAGCACTAACACTGCTCAGTGTTAGGCTGAGGATAACATGGTAAGTTTCGGTTTACATGGACTCCTTGATCTTGAAGAACTTTTAGAATCTTTAGGTTAAAAAAAATTATAGTAGTTTGATGTTAGAAAAACAAGGCTCTTTGGGTTAATGAATTTTTCTTTGTTATAAATCATTGTATTCGTCCTTCTGTAAGAATGTAACTTCATTTAGTACTTTCTGAAAATGGTACTGGAAAACTTCTGGGTTAAAAGTTAAAACCTGAAAGGCAGAATGTGCCGCATAGAAGATAGCTTTCCCCCCTTATCTCAAGGACTCAGAGCCTCCTGACTGATCTGCTCTTAACTGGTGACTAATGACTTAGTTTCCACTGTGTAACAGGCTTCTCCTTAAAAAAAAAAAAGAAAAAAACCTTTCCCTGTACCAGGCACCGACGGGCCAGGTGGTCAATTAACTGTCTCTACTAAATCATCTGTAAACCGTCCCCATCAATCAAATGTCTCCACTTCATCCTCAGACCCCCTTATCACATTGTTCCCTACATTCCGATCTCATTCCCAGTTGTCTTTGATCTTTCTGCATAAAAATCCCTCTCGGTGAGTGTTCGGGGTTCACTCCTCATGCGGGAGATCGAACCCCGGCGCGCCGGCCAAATAAATCCTCCTGCTGATTGCATCGAATTCGAGTCATTGTGGTCTTTGGGGTGACGGTTCCCGAGAGAAAGCCGTGAGGTCTTACAATCTCAATGTTCTGGGGAGGTGGAAGTCACATAAGCACATGCAAATCTAATTGGATCACCATAATCGGCTCCAGGTCAATTTGGTAAACAGACTGTTCTCACTTCCAAGCCCCTAGGAATGAAATTGGCAACCAGTCTACTGAGATTCTGTTTGATTTTTAAATGAAGAACTTTCAGCTCTGGGGAATAGAGGCCTGGATTGAACATCATGATGAGGAGTCAAAGCCTCTCAATGTCTAGATTGGAACTAATCCACAAGCCAGGAACTAATCCACAAGCCAGGAACTAATCCACAAGTCTTCCAAGGAGGATTATATGATATTCTCACAGAATGTGCTATGAGTTTACTTCCTCACCTTCCCCTTCCCCTAAAGCCTATCAGTTCAGTTCAGTTGCTCAGTCGTGTCCGACTCTTTGCGACTCCATGAATCGCAGCTCGCCAGGCCTCCCTGTCCATCACCAACTCCCGGAGTTCACTCAGATTCACATCCATCGAGTCCGTAATGCCATCCAGCCATCTCATCCTCTGTCGTCCCCTTCTCCTCCTGACCCCAATACCTCCCAGCATCAAAGTCTTTTCCAATGAGTCAACTCTTTGCATGAGGTGGCCAAAGTACTGGAATTTCAGCTTTAGCATCATTCCTTCCAAAGAAATCCCAGGGCTGATCTCCTTCAGAATGGACTGGTTGGATCTCTTTGCAGTCCAAGGGACTCTCATGAGTCCTCCAACACCACAGTTCAAAAGCATCAATTCTTCGGTGCTCAGCCTTCTTCACAGTCCAAATCTCACATCCATACATGACCACAGGAAAAACCATAGCCTTGACTAGACAGGACCTTAGTCGGCAAAGTAATGTCTCTACTTTCGAATATGCTATCTAGGTTGGTAATAACTTTCCTTCCAAGGAGTAAGCGTCTTCTAATTTCATGGCTGCAATCACCATCTGCAGTGATTTTGGAGCCCAAAAAATAAAGTCTGACACTGTTTCCACTGTTTCCCATCTGTTTCCCATGAAGTGATGGGACCGGATGCCATGATCTTCGTTTTCTGAATGTTGAGTTTTAAGCCAACTTTTTCACTGTCCTCTTTCACTTTCATCAAGAGGCTTTTTAGTTCCTCTTCACTTTCTTCCATAAGAGTGGTGTCATCTGCATATCTGAGGTTATTGATATTTCTCCCAGCAATCTTGATTCCAACTTGTGTTTCTTCCAGTCCAGTGTTTCTCATGATGTACTCTGCATAGAAGTTAAATAAGCATGGTGACAATATACAGCCTTGATGTACTCCTTTTCCTATTTGGAACCAGTCTGTTGTTCCATGTCCAGTTCTGTTGCTTCCTGACCTGCATACAGATTTCTCAAGAGGCAGGTCAGGTGGTCTGGTATTCCCATCTCTCTCAGAATTTTCCACAGTTTATTGTGATCCACACGGTCAAAGCCTATAGTTACTTAACAAAATAACTTTGTGTGAGAAAATACTCAGACACAGGAATGCTCTCTGAGGCTAATCCCCAGAGACCAACTAAGTTACTGTGGTCCATTGGCCAGTCCGGGAGTGTATAGAGGGTTTATTAACATGACAAATGAAATAAGTTCCGAGTCTACTTCATGGCAGTCCATCTATTCTTTAGCTCTTTCCTGTATACATCTACCCTGTACTTACTTTCCCAATTCCTGAACAGAGCATTGGTTAGGTGACCTCAGCAACTGGTACAATTCTACCACTGGCCTCCTGGTCCAGGGGGTGAAGTTGTTATGGTAGAAAGCTTCACATAGATAGAACAAGATGGCAGAGGAGTAGGTGGGTGTAGAGTTTATCTCTCTGCACGGATACATCAGGAATACACCTTCAGATGCAGAAGGCCATGCAGAATACTAGCTGAGAGTGGACAGGAGTACCTGACCAGTGGAAAAGAATATATAGAATCATGCAAAACTTGGTAGGATGAAGGAACTAAGGGGAAAAACAGGAGTGTTGTTAGTAGGACTGGACCTGCCCTCAGCGGGCAGAGAAATTGAAGCAAGAGTCTGATCCCCACATCTGGTCAAGTGTCTGAATCAGAGGAGAGACATTTAAAGCTGAGAGTGAAACAGCTGATCTGTGGCAGCCTTAATGGAATGAGAATCAGACGGTCCTTTCTATAGCCATACATACCACGGAAAAGGACACAGGTCTCCTGGAAGGAGCAGTGGCTGGGAGCTAGAGTTTAGGAATTGTGGAGCAATGCCTAAAGATTAACAAATTTAAAGATAAAAACCATATGATAATCTCAATAGATGCAGAAAAAGTGTTTGGCAAAATTCTGCACTCATTTATGATTAAAACTATTTAAAAATGGGCATAGAAGGAAACTACCTTAACATAGTAAAGGCCATATATGATAAGCCTACAGCAAACATTATTCTCAATGGTTGAAAAACTGAAAGCATTCTCTCTAAGATCAGGAACAAGACAAGGGTGTCCACTTTTGCTGCTGTTATTCAACATAGTTCTGGAAGTCCTAGCTACAGCAATCAGAGAAGAAAAAGAAATAAAAGGAATCCAGACTGGAAAAGAATAAGTAAAGCTCTCACCATTTGCAGATGACATGATACTGTACATAGAAAACCCTAAAGATAGTATCAGAAAATTACTAGAGCTAATCAGTGAATTTATCAAGGTTGCAGGATACAAAATCAATACAGAGAAATCACTTGCATTTCTATATACTAACAATGAAAACCCAGAATGAGAAATTAAGGAATCAATCCATTCACCATTGCAACAAAAAGAAATAAATGTAGGAATCAACTTTTGTAAGGAGACAAAAGAACTGTACACAGAAAATTATCAGACACTAATGAAAGTAATCAAAGATGATATATAAACAGATGGAGAGATATTCCATGTTCCTGGGTAGGAAGAATCAATATTGTGAAAATGACTATGCTACCAAATGCAATCTACAGATTCAATGTGATCCCTATCGAATTACCAATGACATTTTTCACAGAACTAGAGCAAAAAACTTCACAATTCATATGGAATTGCAAAAGAGCCCAAGTAGCCAAAGCAGTCTTGAGAAGGAACAGTGAAGCTGGGAACCAACCTTCCTGACTTCAGATTATACTACAAAGCTGCAGGCATCAAGATAGTATGGTACTGGCGCAAAAACAGAAATATAGACCAATGGTGCAAAATAGAAAGCCAAGAAATAAACCCATGCATCTATGGGTACCTTATTTTTGACAAAGGAGGCAAGAATATATAATGGGGCAAAGACAGCTCCTTCCATAAATGGTGCTGGGAAAACTGGACAGCTACATGTATAAGAATGAAATTCGAACACTTCCTAACACCATACACAAAGATAAATTCAAAATGGACTAAAGACCTAAAAGTAAGACCAGAAACTATTAAACTCTTAGAGGAAAACATAGGCAGAACACTCGATGACATAAATCAAAGCAAGATTCTCTATGACCCACCTCCTAGAGTAACAGAAACAAAAACAAAGTAAAAAAGGGAACTGATTAAACTTAAAAGCTTTTGCACAGCTGCTGCTGTTGCTAAGCCACTTCAGTCATGTCCGACTCTGTGCGACCCTATAGACGGCAGCCCACCAGGCTCTGCCATCCCTGGGATTCTCCAGGCAAGAACACTGGAGTGAGTTGCCATTTCCTTCTCCAGTGCATGAAAGTAAAAGTGAAAGTGAAGTCACTCAGTCGTGTCTGACTCTTAGCGACCCCAAGGACTGCAGCCTACCATGCTCCTCTGTCCATGGGATTTTCCAGGCAAGAGTACTGGAGTGGGGTGCCATTGCTTTCAAGGTGAAAAGACAACCCTTGGAATGGGAGAAAATAATAGCAAATGAAACAACTGACAAAGGATTAGTTTCCAAAATATACAAGCAGCTCATGCAACTCAATACCAGAAAAACAAACAACCCAATCAAAAAGTGGGAAAAAAGACCTAAACAGACATTTCTCCAAAGAAGACACACAGATGGCTAAAAAACACATGAAAAGGTGCTCAACATCTCTCATTATTAGAGAAATTCACATCAATTTACTCAGCCATAGAAAGGAATGCATTTGAGTCAGTTCTGATGAGGTGAATGAACCTAGAATCTATCATACAGAGTGAAGTGAGTCAGAAAGAGAAAGATAAATATCATATTCTAACACATATATATGGAATCTAGAAAAATGGTACTGAAGAATTTATTTACAGGGCAGCAATGGAGAAACAGACATAGAGAATAGACTTATGGATATGGGGAGAGGGGAGGAGAGGGTGAGACGTATGGAAAGACTAACATGGAAACTTACATTACCATATGTAAAATAGACAGCCAACAGGAATTTGCTGTATGTTTCAGGAAACTCAAATAGGGGCTGTGTATCAACCTAGAGAGGTGGGATTGGGGAAATGGGAGGGAGGTTCAAAAGGGAGGGGATATAAGCATACTTATGGATGATTCATGTTGAGGTTTGACAGAAAACAACAAAAGTCTGAAAGCAATTATCCTTCTATAAAAAAATATTTAATTAAAAAAAAGAAAGCCCCACATAGCCTTGCTACTGTTGACAAAGAGCCAAAAGCAATAGCAAATGCCGAAGGGAAGTTCACAAGATGTTGGCTC
This sequence comes from Nanger dama, assembly GCA_917880005.1. NCBI lineage: Eukaryota > Metazoa > Chordata > Mammalia > Artiodactyla > Bovidae > Nanger > Nanger dama. The sequence continues at coordinate 16,350,569 of CAKJTW010000025.1, read as the reverse complement.
TGTTCATGACTAAAGATGCAAGGATGTAGATTCCCATCATGGTCCATTTAGCTCTCTAATATAGCCAGGGCAAAAGGCAGATGAAAACTGGATAATGACAGTGGATAATTCCAGGTGATGTCTCTAACTGCAGTTGCTTTTCAAGACAGAGCCTCCTTAGTGGAGCAAATCAAAAGACCTCGTCATCAAGGATGCAGCTAGAGATAAGGATTTTTTTTCCTGCTTAATGCCAAATAGCAAAGGAACTTTGGCTAAGAAGAACATCTTCAGTGTCTTGCCTCAGGGGTATTTCAACGCTCTGGCTCTTTCTCACACTTTTCCCATTTCACTGACCTGCAGGACAATAGTCTGAGTCATTCACAGCATTGATAGCGTCATGCTGACAGGACTCCAAGAGCTGATGGTGGGACACATTTGTTGGTGGGACACATTTGTTGGTGGGACACATTTGTTGGTGGGACACATTTGTTGGTGGGACACATATGCAAACGGATGGAAGATAAACATGTTCCAGCCCGAACCACCAAGGTCTGTCTCCTTGGTGGAGTTTCTAGAGTCCAGTGTCACAGGACATTTGGGGATGTTGTCTCTAATTTGAAAGACTGTTGCTGTGAATTGTGTTCTTTACTACCCAGAAAGATAGACAATGCTTGGTGGGTCTCTGTGGGATTTGGAGGTAGCCTACATCAAAGCTGAGGGTGCTGCTCTGAGTACCTGAAAGGTTTCCAGTTGTGTATAGAGCACGACCCATGAGAAGGCAAGTAAGGCTAATGGTCTACACTGCCTGGAAGGAGATAGGACCAGAGGTAAAGATCTATATTGATTTATGGGCAAAGCCTAGTGTCAGGGACTGGGAAGGATGGGTGATAAAGAGTGAGTAGTGTGACAAGATATGAATAGTACTGATTGAGTGTTCAGCAAAAATGAGTATTTTTATCACTGACATTTGTTTAGGACATCTAGAACATGGTGATAATAAATAGTAGACTTTCAGTTAGATTTATCCTTATTTTAAAGTTGTACCCCCTTACTACCTCATATTGTTGAGAACATTTTGGGATTGTCAATAGATGGATAAATCAATAAATACCTATGTGGGGCCCACTGTATATGGAGCTTTTAAGAATCTGGTAGACACCTAGAGGTTGTCAGACAAAATGAAGTAAATCAGAAAGAGAAAAACAAATGTTGTGTATTAATGCATATGTGTGGAATCTAGAAAAATTGGTATGGATGATCTTATTTACAAAACAGAAATAGACACAGACGTAGAGAACAAACATATGGGCACCAATGGAGAAACGTGGGGGTAGAATGGATCGGGAGGATGGGGTTGACGCATATACACTATTGATGGTATGCATAAAATAGACAATAAAACAGAACCTACTGCAGAGCACAGGGGACTCCACTCAGTGCTCTGAGGTGACCTAAATGAGAAAGAAATCCAAAAATAGAGGGGATATATGTATATGAAAAACTGATTCACTTTGCTGGCCAGTAGAAACTAATACAACATTGTAAGCAACTACACTCCAACAAAAATTGATTAAAAAGAAAAGAATCTGGTAGAGAAGATAGCCCACATGCTGAAATGAGTCAGTCTTTCCCACTGCTCTGATGTGGGTCTACTGAACTCACAAATGAAGTGACAAAAGCCAGCACTCTCATGTGTGGGTGTTACCGATGATTAACCCTGTAACTGGATTTGTGGGTTACATTCTGAGGCAGACTGGTAGAACTAGCCGGAGAATGGCCTTCAGCCAGAGGTCTGGAGGTGGCTGCTCCAATTAACAAGGCACTGACTTTTCTTCCTAGGTGGATGGAGTGCATAAAAGGTAGATACAAGCCTTTGTTTCATTTCATTTCATTTAGGGGGATGGATGTGCAGTGAGCATGGCCATCATTGTCGTCTCCCCACCTGCTGTGCATGCAGACACGCCTGTCTCCCCCCCCTGAGCCTGCGGGTCCCACCTGCCTCTTCCAACCCATATACTGGCATCTTTCCACCTCCTGTCTTCTAGAATCTGTCAGAGTCTTCAAAGGCTGATGGTCTCCATCTTCCACTCTGCTCCCTTTCCTTGAGTTCCACTTGTCCTTCTCGTGGATGATTTTAGTGAGGGAGACAAGGAAACCTTGTGTCTCATTCTACCATCTCGAACCAGATGACTGGGCTTTCATGTAAGGGTTCCCTTTGGTTTAATTATCACAGACATCTGTAGCAGTGTGGGGGAGATGCTGCATGCTTGTAATAGTAAAGTCCCCTACATACAAACCTTCAAGTGGTGAACTTTCAAAGATGAGAACATGTGTTCACATGTAAGTTAGTTTACACATCTGGCATACATTGTCATGTGTGTGCACCTTCTACAAGAGGTACACTGTACTGTGAGATTAAAAAAGTTTTCTTTATTTTTTGCATTTGTATTTTATGTATTATTTGTGTGAAAAATATTATAAACCTATTACAGTACAGTACTGTGTAACTGGTTGTATTCGTTGAGTACCTAGGCTAACTTTGTTGATCTTATGAATAAATTTGATTTATGAATGCATTCTTGGAATGGAACTTTTTTGTACATAGGGTACTTACTGTAGTATTTCCCTGTCCTCTTGGATGGGAAAATCCCTGCTTTTCTATGAAAAAATCAGGAAGAAATGTGCTGGAAAGAACTGAGCAGCCATGGCAAAGAAAGAGGATGTCATTGTGAATTCCACAAATAGGTTTTAAAAACTCATGTAGAAAGGTATTTCTGCTCATCTTGAAAACAACACCAGAGCCCTATGAATATGTTCCCTGGGGCATTTCCAGGATAAAACTAAGACAGGAAAGTAACCTGAGAGCATTCCGTTTTTAGTATCAATCAATATAGTGAAATGATACACCTGCGCTACAGCCTGTTGGCCCCATGACGGGTTGTGTGATGCCCATAAGGAGATGATGGGGAAGAGATGTTTGGAAAGAAATGCTGGCTAAATTGCTCTGAGAACAGCAAGGGAGAGTGGCAGCTCCCAGCCTCCTGGATCACTAGTAAATTGTTCAGAGGAAAATGAAACTCCAATCATTTTCCCTCTTCTTTCTCCAGATAACATCAATGGCTCTTTTTTAAAAAAATATTTTTTATTTTAAAATTTTATTTATTTGGTTTAGTTAATTACAGGATAATTACAATATTGTGATGGTTTTTGTCATACATCAGTATGAACTGGCCATCGGTATACATGTATCCCCTCCATCCTGAAGCTCCCTCCCACCTCCCTTCCCATCCTCTCCCTCCAGGTTATCACAGAGCACCAGCTTTGGGTGCCCTGTGTAATACACCAAACTCACAGTGGTCATCTATTTTACATATGGTAATGTGTATGTTTCACTGCTATTCTCTTAAATCATCCCAGCCTCTCCTTCTCCCACTGAGTCCAAAAGTTTGTTCTTTGTGTCTCTTTTGCTGTCCTGCAAATAGGATTATCGGTACCATCTTTCTAGATTCCATGTATATGTGTTGCTGCTGCTGCTGCTGCTGCTGCTGCCGTCCTTGGGATACTCCAGGCAAGAATACTGGAGTGGGTTGCCATTTCCTTCTCCAATGCATGCATGCATGCTAAGTCGCTTCAGTCGTGGCTGACTCTGTGCAACCCCATAGACGGCAGCCCACCAGGCTCCTCTGTCCACAGAATTCTCTAGGCGAGAATACTGGAGTGGGTTGCCATTGCCTTCTCCTATATATGTGTTGATATATGGTATTTGTCTTTCTGTTTCTGACTTTCTTCACTTTTTATAATAGGTTCTAGGTTCATCCATCTCATTGGAACAGACTCAAATGTATTCCTTTTATAGCTGAGTAATATTCCGTTGTGTATATGTACCACAATTTCTTTATCCACTCATCTGCCAATGGACGTATAGGTTGCTTCCAGGTCCCTAGCTCATCAGTGGCTCTTTAATCTAGGAGATGTGTAATGTCAAAGTAGACATCTGCTGGGTTCTCTGCAGATCTGTTTTTGTGATGTGGAGCTGCTTCAGCAACTCAGGTTCAGTGGTGGCGGCTGAGATGGGCTCTACACCCCTAGAGTGGCTTCTCCATTCCCCTCTGTGTGAAGGCAGCACCTTTTTCATCACTTTTTTCATCTCTTTTTCCTTACCTTGAAGCACTTTGTATGTTGGAAGTGTTGGGGGAGAATGATTTGCAGTAAATAGACTCATTCCTGTTTACTGTGCAGCACAGCATTCAGACCAGTCAACCCTAAAGGAAATTAACTCTGAATATTCACTGGAAGGATTAATGCTGAAACTGAAGCTCCAATACTTTGGCCACTTGATGTTAAGACCTGACTCACTGGAAAAAACCCTGATGCTAGGAAAAACTGAGGGCAAGAGGAGAAGGGGGACAGCAGAGGATGAGATAATTATATAGCATCACAGACTCAGTGGACATGAATAGGGAAAAACTGGGAGATAGTGGAGGACAGAGAAGCCTGGTGTGCTACAGTCCATGGGGTCACAAAGAGCTGGAACAACTCATCAGCTGAACAACAACAACAAAAGCTTACATGAGCCCCAAGCCCCAGGGGCTTTTATTTCTTCTCCTAGGCCAAGCTAGAGAGAGGCCTGCTTGTTATGGCTCCAAGAATATCTGGCCCAGCCCAGCCCCTGCAGCCCCTCCAGGCATGCTCTGAGACCATGGTTATTAGCCAGCCCGCAAATCCTCCTCTGGTCCCAGTGGGCCTTCCTCCTGCTCCCTGGGAGACACCGTTTATCATCCATCCCTTGGTCATCTGCGCCTCGAAAGCAGGGTCCTCCCCCTCCCCCTCGGGCTGCCCAGCGCTCCCCCCTCCAGGTCCAGGCAGGTCCTATAAACACAGTTGAGCAGGTCCTGTTCTAAAACCTACCCACAGCTCCTGCTCCCTCTGCTGTCCCTGAAAAGCCTTGAACCTTGGCTCTTCTGCATGGGTCACTTCCTGGCTCAGTCAGCTTGGGCTACTGTAACAAAGTACAGTACCTGGGAGGCTTAAACAACAAACTTCTCTTTCTCACAATTTTGGGGGCTGAAAGTGTGAGATCAGGGTGCCATCATGGCTGGCAGTAAGTCTCCTGCCAGCCTTGCAGATGGGCACCTTCTAGGTGTCCTCATGGCAGAGAGAGCACCAGTGTCTTTTCCTCTTCTCCTCATTCATCAGTCCTAGCAGGTCAGGGTTCCACACTTATGACCTCGCTTAACCTTAATTAACTCCTTAAAGGCTCTATCTTTGAAGAGAGTCACTTGGGGGCCTTAGGGCTTTCAGTTCAGTTCAGTTCAGTTGCTCAGTCTTGTCCAACTATCTGTGACCCCATGAATCGCAGCATGCCAGGCCTCCCTGTCCATCACCATCTCCCGGAGTTCACTCAGACTCATGTCCATCGAGTCCGTGATGCCATCCAGCCGTCTCATCCTCGGTCCTCCCCTTCTCCTGCCCCCAATCCCTCCCAGCATCAGAGTCTTTTCCAATGAGTCAACTCTTCTCATGAGGTGGCCAAAGTACCGGAGTTTCAGCTTTAGCATCATTCCTTCCAAAGAAATCCCAGGGCTGATCTCCTTCAGAATGGACTGGTTGGATCTCCTTGCAGCCCAAGGGACTCTCAAGAGTCTTCTCCAATACCACAGTTCAAAAGCATCAATTCTTCGGCGCTTGGCCTTCTTCACAGTCCAACTCTCACATCCATACATGACCACAAGAAAAACCATAGCCTTGACTAGACGGACCTTAGTCAGCAAAGTAATGTCTCTGCTTTTGAATATACTATCTAGGTTGGTCATAACTTTCCTTCCAAGGAGTAAGTGTCTTCTAATTTCATGGCTGCAGTCACCATTTGCAGTGATTTTGGAGCCCCCAAATAAAGTCTGACACTGTTTCCACTGTTTCCCCATCTATTTCCCATTAAGTGATGGGGCCAGATGCCATGATCTTAGTTCTCTGAAAAACTAAGCTTTAAGCCAACTTTTTCGCTCTCCTCTTTCACTTTCATCAAGAAGCTTTTGAGCTCCTCTTCACTTTCTGCCATAAGGGTGGTCTCATCTGCATATCTGAGGTGATTGATATTTCTCCCGGCAATCTTGATTCCAGCTTGTGTTTCTTCCAGTCCAGCGTTTCTCATGATGTACTCTGCATAGAAGTTAAATAAGCAGGGTGACAATAGACAGCCTTGACGTACTCCTTTCCCTATTTGGAACCAGTCTGTTGTTCCATGTCCAGTTCTAGCTGTTGCTTCCTGACCTGCATACAGATTTCTCAAGAGGCAGGTTAGGTGGTCTGGTGTTCCCATCTCTTGAAGAATCTTCCACAATTTCTTGTGATCCACACAATCAAAGGCTTTGGCATAGTCAATAAAGCAGAGATAGATGTTTTTCTGGAACTCTCTCGCTTTTACCATGATCCAGCAGATGTTGGCAATTTGATCTCTGGTTCCTCTGCCTTTTCTAAAGCCAGCTAGAACATCTGGAAGTTCATGGTTCACATACTGCTGAAGCCTGGCTTGGAGAATTTTGAGCATTACTTTACTAGCATGTGAGATGAGTGCAATTGTGTGGTAGTTTGAGCATTCTTTGGCATTGCCTTTCTTTGGAATTGGAATGAAAACTGACCTTTTCCAGTTCTGTGGCCACTGCTGAGTTTTCCAAATGTGCTGGCATATTGAGTGCAGCACTTTCACAGCATCATCTTTCAGGATTTGAAACAGCTCCACTGGAATTCCATCGCCTCCACTAGCTTTGTTTGTAGTGATGCTTTCTAAGGCCCACTTGACTTCACATTCCAAGATGTCTGGCTCTAGATTAGTGATCACATCATCATGACTATCTGGGTCATGAAGATCTTTTTTGTACAGTTCTTCCGTGTATTCTTGCCACCTCTTCTTAATACCTTCTGCTTCTGTTAGGTCCAGACCATTTCTGTCCTTTATTGAGCCTGTCTTTCATGAAATGTTCCCTTGGTATCTCTAATTTTCTTGAAGAGATCTCTAGTCTTTCCCATTCTATTGTTTTTCTCTATTTCTTTGCATTGATTGCTGAAGAAGGCTTTCTTATCTCTTCTTGCTATTCTTTGGAACTCTGCATTCAGATGCTTATATCTTCCTTTTTCTCCTTTGCTTTTCACCTCTCTTCTTTTCGAAGCTATTTGTAAGGCCTCCCCAGACAACCATTTTGCTTTTTTGCGTTTCTTTTCCATGGGGATGGCCTTGATCCCTGTCTCCTGTACAATGTCATGAACCTCATTCCATCGTTCATCAGGCACTCTATCTATCAGATCTAGGGCCTTACATCTATTTATCACTTCCACTGTGTAATCATAAGGGATTTGATTTAGGTCATACCTGAATGGTCTAGTGGTTTTCCCTACTTTCTTCAATTTACGTCTGAATTTGGCAATAAGGAGTTCATGATCTGAGCCACAGTCAGCTCCTGGTCTTGTCTTTGTTGATTGTATAGAGCTTCTCCATCTTTGGCTGCAAAGAATAGAATCAGTCTGATTTCATTGTTGACCATCTGGTGATGTCCATGTGTAGTGTCTTGTCTTGTGTTGTTGGAAGAGGATGTTTGCTACGACCAGTGCATTTTCTTGGCAAAATTCAATTATTCTTTTCCCTGCTTCATTCTGCATTCCAAGGCCAAATTTGCCTGTTACTCCAGGTGTTTCTTGACTTCCAACTTTAGCATTCCAGTCCCCTATAATGAAAAGGACATCTTTTCTGGGTGTTAGTTTATGCATCCATTTGTGGGAGAACACAATTCAATCCATAACAGTCCCTCTGCCCAGAATGTTCTCCCTTGGATATCTGCCAAGGCAATAGGTTCCTTACCCTTCAGACCAAGTTACATGTTGAATTCCTCTGTGGAGTTGTCTTTTCTGGAAACACCTGGACTGCTTTGCAGAAGTATTAATCGCCAAAGCAAATTTATTATTTATTATTATTATTCCTGCTATTTTCTCAGGAATAGCTGGCAGAAGCTGGATGGTATAAAACAAAGGTACAATAGATAATAACCCCTAAACTAAAGCCCAGTATGGTCATCGTTTATAATAGGATGCCTACTTGGTTCCACGTGCAGGTTCCCATGGAGCCTGAATTTCCCAACCAAACAGAAAGTTCTAAAGAGCACCACGGCAGGATCAGGGAGGAAATAGATACAGACTGAACAATTTCACAACTGGGCATATACCCTGAGAAAACCATGATTTAAAAAGACACATGTACTCTAGTGTTCATTGGAGCTCTATTTACAATAGCCAAGACAAAAAGGCAATCTAAGTGTCCATCAATAGATGAATAAAGATGTGGCACATATATACAATGGAATATTACTCAGCCACAAAAAGGAAAGAAATTGAGTTAGTTGTAGGGATGTGGATGAACCTAGAGCCTGTTATACAAAATGAGATAAGTCAGAAAAACAAAAATTGTATATTTAGTTCAGTTCATTTCAGTCGCTTAGTTGTGTCTGACTCTTTGTGACCCCATTCACTCTTTGTGAATCGCAGCACGCCAGGCCTCCCTCTCCATCACCATCTACTGGAATTCACTCAGACTCATGTCCATCGAGTCCGTGATGCCATCCAGCCGTCTCATCCTCGGTCCTCCCCTTCTCCTGCCCCCCAATCCTTCCCAGCATCAGAGTCTTTTCCAATGAGTCAACTCTTCTCATGAGGTGGCCAAAGTACTGGAGTTTCAGCTTTAGCATCATTCCTTCCAAAGAAATCCCAGGGTTGATCTCCTTCAGAATGGACTGATTGGATCTCCTTGCAGTCCAAGGGACTCTCAAGAGTCTTCTCCAACACCACAGTTCAAAAGCATCAGTTCTTCGGTGCTCGGCCTTCTTCACAGTCCAACTCTCACATCCATACATGACCACAAGAAAAACCATAGCCTTGACTAGACGGACCTTAGTCGGCAAAGTAATGTGTCTGCTTTTGAATATACTATCTAGGTTGGTCATAACTTTCCTTCCAAGGAGTAAGTGTCTTTTAATTTCATGGCTGCAGTCACCATTTGCAGTGATTTTGGAGCCCCCCAAAATAAAGTCTGACACTGTTTCCACTGTTTCCCCATCTATTTCCCATGAAGTGATGGGAACAGATGCCGTGATCTTCGTTTTCTGAATGCTGAGCTTTAAGCCAACTTTTTCGCTCTCCTCTTTCACTTTCATCAAGAGGCTTTTGAGCTCCTCTTCACTTTCTGCCATAAGGGTGGTCTCATCTGCATATCTGAGGTGATTGATATTTCTCCCAGCAATCTTGATTCCAGCGTGTGTTTTTTCCAGTCCAGCGTTTCTCATGATGTACTCTGCATAGAAGTTAAATAAGCAGGGTGACAATATACAGCCTTGACGTACTCCTTTTCCTATTTGGAACCAGTCTGTTGTTCCATGTCCAGTTCTAGTTGTTGCTTCCTGACCTGCATACAGATTTCTCAAGAGGCAGGTCAGGTGGTCTGGTGTTCCCATCTCTTTCATAACACACATATATGGAATCTAGAAAAATGGTACTGAGGAACATATTTGCAGTCCAGGAATAGAGGTGCAGATGTAAAGAAAGGACTTCCCGGATACAGGGTGGGGAGGGAAGAAGGTGGGATGAATTGAGAGAGTAACTTTGACATATATACTGTACCATGTGTAAAATAGTGGGAACCTCCAGGATAGCACAGGGAGCTCAGCTCAGTGCTCTGTGATGGCTTAGAGAGGTGGGGTGGGGAGGGGTGGAAGGGAGGCTCAAGAGGTAGGGAGATATATGTATACATATGACTGGCTCATGTAGTTGTACAGCAGAAACTAACACAACATTTTAAGGCAATTATATTTTTTTAAAAAAGATGCAGAGTCTTGAGAGATAGACAACATGTGCCGTGAGCCCCTCACCCTCCCACCTAAGACCTGGTGAGAGATGGCTCTGCTGAGGTTCTGGAGTGTGGGGACACAGTGACTCGGGGCCACTCCTGCCCCTGGAAGCAAGGAGGGCAGAACAGTCAGCTGGCAATTTGGAGGGTGGAGTTTCTAGAAATCCATCCTGAGTCAACGATCTCTCATGCCCCTTTCCCTCACCTTCTCTATGTGCTCCAACCCAGAGGGCCGTGGGCACAGGTGGAAGAGAAGGAGCTGGAAAGAGAGAAGGACCACCCTTAGCCCTTTAGAAATCAACTTCATTGAGAATCTTTCATGTACAAGGAATCGCACCAATTCTGTTTTGACAAACATGTGCCCTTAAGTCATCATCGTTGCTGTCAAGTTAGGGATGTTTCCACCGACTTAGAAAGTTCCAGTGGTTAAGAATCCACCTTGCAATGCAAAGGACGCCAGTTCACTCCCTGGTCTGGGAAGATCCCACATACCTCGAGTAACTAAGCCTCAGTGCCACAACTACTGAGCCCGTGCACTTAGAACCTGTGCTCTGCAATGAGAGAAGCCACAGCAGTGAGAAGCCCCCACACTACAAAGAAGAGTAGTCTCTGCTCTCTGCAACTAGAGAAAGCCCGTGCACAGCAATGATGACCTGGCACAGCCAAGAAAATGAATAAATCTTAAAAAAAAATCATTAGCTTGCATCTGGTACCTACCTTGATGAGGTCTGAAATCTGGTGAGGCTATCGACACCGCAAAGTACTGATATAAGTACATGCATATCCATCAGCTTCCCCTAACATATGGTGGCTTCAAAGCACAACCATCTGTTACTGTGCATCTGATTACAGTCATCCTGACTGGACGTCCAGTATGGCTTGTCTGCTGGGCTGTCCCCTGTGTCGGGCCAGTGAAAGGGCGGGGGAGGCTGGCTGACGCAGGATGGCCATGCGGCATGACACAGGGAGCCCCAGTGCCGTGTGACTCCAGCGTACAGCCAGCTGGTCCATATCTGGTAGTCTTTGGGGTCCAGTCACTGCAACAGAGCAGGCCCCCAAAGCACAGGCACCTTTCAGACCTTCTTCTTGTGCTGTGTTTGCTAATGCCCTATTGGCCAAAGCAATTTCACAGCCAAGTTCCATGTATAGATCCCACCTGTTTTTAAAAAATTAGTTAATTAATTTTTTTCACAGTTTTGCTACCATTTATTGAATGCCCACTTTTTTTTTTTTTTTAATTACAATACTGTATTTGTAATTTTTGACTGTGCTGAATCTTTGTTGCTGTGTGTGGGCTTCCTCTGCTTGGGGGAGTGGGGGCTACTCTTCCTTGTGGTGCACAGGCTTTCGAGCATGCGGGCTTTGGTATTAATAGTTGCAGAACATGGTTCAGCAGTTGCAGCTTGTGGGCTCTCCAGCGAGGGCTCAGTAGTTGTGGCACACAGGCTTAGTTGCCCTGTGGCATGCGGAATCTGCTCAGACTAGGGGTCGAACCCGTGTCCACTGCATTGCAAGGTGGCTTCTTAACCTCTGGACCACCAGGAAAGTCCTAGATTTCACCTCCTGATGGGATCATCGAGAGCCTCATATCCTAAGGGCGTGGACTGAAGGAGGAGAGCACGATGCGGCCAATTGTACAACGTAACGCAGGATATTTATAGGCAATGCTGGGCCAGACAGGAAAAGTGTAGGGTACTGTAAGAGCACATCACAGGGCACTCGGACTCACTGTGGGGGTGGAGAAGGGCCCTGTGTGACCATGGTGTTGGGCAGAGAGCTGAATCATGAGTCAGAAGTTTTGGGGTGCGGGTGAATGGGGCCTACAAGGAAGAGCATTCGAGGCAGAGGGACCAGTGTGTGCAAAGGGTTTGAGGCTGTCAGGATGGTCTCCCAATTCAGTGGCCCAGGATTGGGCAACGAGACAGGTCATCAGGGAGCAAACCACACTGGGTCTTGGGGGCTGAGCTAAGAGCGCTGAGTCTTAATCTCAGAGGGGTTAGCGGCCAGTGAGAAGTGTATTAGGGTTCTTACGATTATCCTGGCTGCAGGATGGAGAACAGACTGTGGCTGAGCAGAGCCTAAGAGTGTGTGCAGGGAGATGAGAAAGAGGGGTGGCCAGGTCGTCTAGGTGGTGGGGAGAAGAAAAGAACCGGAGATCCAGAAGCATGCAGAAGGTCAAACCCAGAACCAACATGAGCTATAAGTTGCCACAAACTCTTTGTAGATCCTCCCCTCCATTGGTGGGGCTCTATGCCCTCCCTTAGTAGTTGGGCAGGCTTGGGACTGCTCTAACAGAAATTGGTGGAAGGATTCCTGTGTGACTTCTGAGACTGGGCCATAGAAGGCCATGCATCTTCTGCCTCCCTTACAAGGCACTTGTGGGGGCCTCCATGTAAGAAGCCTGCACCACCTGAAGCAGGTAAGCTGGAGAGAAAGCCAAAGCTGCACAGAGGAGCCGCATGCAGGAGCTCCACGCCCTGGGGAGCCCAACCTTTGCGTCGTCTCAGTCCAGGCAGCGGATGGATGAGTGAAGATGCCAGGGGATGCCAGCCCTGGCATTTGAGTGCTCCTAGCTGGGATCCTAGATCCCACAGAGCAGACAAGCCATTGTCTCAGGGCCTGGTCTGACTCCTTAACCATAGCATCCACAGGCAGAATAAAGTGAATGTTATTTTATCAGACTGATATTGGGGTTTATTTTGCAGTAATCTGTAATTGGGCTTCCCAAGTGGTGCTAGTGATGAAGAACCCACTTGCCAATGCAGGAGATGCAGGTTCGATCCTGGATCAAGAAGATCCCCTGGAGGAGGACCCAGCAACCCACTCCAGTATTCTTGCCTGGAAAATCCCATGGACAGAGGAGCCTGGTGGGCTACAGTCCTTGGGATCACAAAAGAGTCAGGCACGGCTTAGCAACTAAACAGCAACGATAACTAGGACAAGGAGAAAGGGAGGGGAGGTGTTGGGGTGACTCACAGAGAAGATGGTGCGTGTTGTCTTGTTTCTTTGTCAGTTAAAATTGTTTCTGTGGCAGAAGTGGGCTGTCAAAATGGAATGTGATGTACACACTGCTGTATTTAAAATGGATAACCAGAACCTACTTATAACACAGAAAACTCTGCTCAATGTTATGTGGCAGCCTGGATGGGAGGGCAGTTGGGAGAATGGATACATGTATATGTGTGGCTGAGTCACCCTGCTGCACATCTGAAATTATCACAACATTGCCGATCGGCTCTACGCCACTACAAAATAAAAAGTGTTTTAAATAAAGAATGAGTGTGAGAAACCAGGACTCATCCCTGGTACATTGCATTGAACAGCAGGTAATTCAAGTGTTAACTAAAGCTGTGAATGACTTGGTCAAGTTAGTGATGAGTGAGGATGGTGGCCGTGGTGCATGTGTGGGGGACCATCCCAGAGCAGCAGAGGGGTCTAAGGCTGCTGACAACTGTCCACACAACACTGAGGTGGAACCCAAGTCTGCTCCAAGAGTGCAATAATACTGATTTCTAGATCAGAAAGTACTCTGAGGTCAGGACAATGAAAAAGCTCCTTTACAAAAAACTTGATTATATTTTCTGGAATATTTATCCTTCGTTTGTCTTTCCAAATGAGTAAAGGAAATTCTCAAGAATATTTATTGCTTTTAATAATTTTTCTCTTTGGAAACTCAGCGCTGAATTTCTAGGGGAATGAAAGGTACATGCCTGAAAGGGCTTCTCTCTTGTTAAAAAGCATGATTAGGGATTACCCAGAATGCTCTGTTTTACATTTTCCCCATGGCTTTCATTACAGCTGCTTCTTTCTCAGCAGGTTCCATAATTATACAAATGTCTTAGCCTTTCAAGTATTTCATTATTCATTTGTTACTCATCCAGAGCACCTAAGGCCTCTTTGGCTGTAGAGATAGCTTGCTTAATGCACTGGCCATGAATTAATTTTTCACTTGGGTCTTTTGTGTTTCCTAGGAAAGATGAAGTGGAAGATAGCATTTTATGTTGTGATTCTCCTTGCTTGCTGACCTGCCTCTATTCTTTGTTGTCTCTGTATGTGAGCCTACGCACTGTTCAGTCCTTGATTCCCTGGTTGCATTTACTTGCAGATTGTAGGTACCATCAATGAAGCAATTTTGCCTACTTGAAATATTTCCCCATTTACTGTCATCGCTTCATTTAGGCAACAGTTTCTTTCCCAACCTCTGGATCTCACTGCCTATGAAACCATCTACTTCTCCTATTTAGTCATTCTATAATAACAGGTTCAGCAAAATTGTTTCAGAGTCCCAGTTTCCAATGATACATTTCACTTATATATAATTTTAGAAAAGGTTTTACAGAACTTCCTGCTGTATATCCTCAGTGATATGGATAAGGGGGAATAATTCAGTAACATGGAAAGGATAAAAATGATAAACTCTTTTGACAGAAAGCAACTAGTAACTTTTATATGGTTAATTATTTGGCCAATTTAAGTGTCATTTAGAAAAGTTTGCTTCCCTTGTGGCTCAGCTGGTAAAGAATCCACATGCAATGCAGGAGACCTAGGTTCAATCCCTGGGTTGGGAAGATCCCCTGGAGAGGGGAAAGGCTACCCACTTCAGTATTCTGGCCTGGAGAATTCCACAGACTGTATAGTCCCTGGGGCTGCAAAGAATCGAACATGACTGACTGACTTTCACTTTCACTTAGAAAAGTTCAGAGATTTATTGTGTCACTAAGTCATGTCTGACTCTTTGTGACCCCATGGACTATAGCCCATCAGGCTCCTCTGTCCATGGGATTTCCCAGGTAAGAATACTGGAGTGGGCTGCCATTTCCTACTCCAGGGAATCTTCCTGACCCAGGAATCCTGCATTGGTGAGTGGGGCAGATTCTTTACCACTGAGCCACCAGGGAAGCCCCCTGTCCTCCTCACCCCATCCCTAATCCTCGGCCATCACTCATCTTCACTAGCCGACTCTTTATCTGTAGAATTTTGTCATCTCAAGAACGATGTATAAATAGAAGTATACAGTAATATAAACTTTGGGGATTGTTTTTTCTCATAGTAGAACTCCCTTGTGACTTGCTGCATACTTCAGTAATTCTCTTAATTGCTGAGGAGCATTCTGTGATAGGGGCTTTCCTGCTGGCTCAGTGGTAAAGAATCTGCCTGCCAATGCAGGAGATGTGGGTTTGATCCCTGGGTTGGGAAGATCCCTGGAGAAGGAAATGGTAGCCCACTCCAGTATTCTTGCCTGGAGAATCCCATGGACAGAGGAGCCTGGTGGGCCACAGCCCATGGGGTCACAGAAGAGTCAGATGCGACTTGACTAAAGAACAACGTTTTGTGGTATGGAGAGATAGGAGCTTGTGTGATTCACCCCACTGAAGGGTATCTGGGTAGTTTCTAGTTTTTGCTATTATAATAAAGCTCCTCTGAAAATTTGCATACAGGTTTCTGTGTGAACATATGTCTCCATTTCTCTTGGATGAATACCCAAAAGTTTACTTGCTTGGTTGTACTGTAATTGTACATTCAGTTTTGTAAACACTGCCAAACTTTTCCGGGGTGAAGATACGAATGTATATTCTTACCAGCATGTAAGAGTGATTCAGTTTTTCTTCATCTCCATCAGCATTTGGTGGTGTCAATATTTGTTATTTCAGCCATTCTATTAGGTCTGTAGTGATACCCCATTGTGGTTTAATTTTCATTTCCTTCATAACTAATGATGTTGAGCATCTTTTCATGTGCTTATTTGCCATCTGTGTGTCATCCTTAGGGAATCCCATGTTCTAATTACCCCTATTTTAAAATACAGGACAGAGAAATGCAGTGCACCCTGGTTCAGGGAGAGTCTGCTACATATCAACCATCCCCTAGAGACGAAAATCCACCAAATCATTCCCCTTTCTCAAATTTTACAATGTATTAATGTATTTCCAATGCATTCAATTTAGTAATCACTGACACATGCCCAGAGAGAAAAGAAGTCCTTGTTCAGCAAATGGAGCCTCAAATCTGGGGCCTGTATCTCTCACAGCTAAGAAAGAGAAAACTCGTCTGTCTTTACCAAGATCTCTTTATGTTCTCCCTGCTGTAAACAGGCAGAGAGGCAGCTAGGAGCATCAAGAGGCAGAGGGAGATAGGGGCCCGGGGTAGAGCACATAGGACTCCAGTTTCTTCTCTTTCTTCTTGTACTTGAAAATTTCTGGAGAAGGAAATGGCAACCCATTCCAGTATTCTTGCCTGGAGAATTCCATGGACAGGGAGCCTGGCAGGCTACGGTCCATGGGGTTGCAGAGAGCACGCACACATGCACCTCCCTCTTGAACCTCCCTCGAAGCTCCCTCCCCACCCCCAATCCCACCCACCTAGAAAGCACTGTCTTAAAGTCACACCAGTGTCGTCCACTGGGAGCCCTTGTCATAGTCCCACTTCTTCCCACTCCCCTTCCTCTTTTCTCTCTCCTATCCTGTACTGGTTGTTTTCAGACTTTCTGGGTCATGATCCACAGCAAGAAACACACTTTACATCATGAGTCAGCACTTGCACTCAAGTATGAATCTGCATCTCAAGCCAAAGTTCCATAAATGAATACTCATCCTGAGAATTCTGGAAAAAAAAAAAAAAAAAGAACTGAAAATTTCGCTTCAATCCAACTGAAAATTTCACTTCACTTGGTCACCCAAGTGAAATGTCCCTTGTTTTGGCTCCACATCTGTATTTTTAGCGAGCATCAGGACCATTCTTATCTTCTTCTAAACTTGGGAAACAGCGCCTTCTGTAGTGCTCCTGCCAGTCCTCTGTAACAAGGCGGGTTCTCAGGGAGATGAACTTTTAGGCCTTGAGAAGGTTTGCGGAGCCATTTAGTGCAGACACCATCATGGCCTTGTCAACCTGAGGTTGGTGGCAGCCACCAACGTATTCATCAGAATCCCTATTAAAACCATCCAGTTGGACTATTCATGTGCGTGCACCAAAGAGGGAAGCGTGTGTGGGTCCTTCAATTATACACATCCTATTTGTCTCATAGGATCTAACCTTATGTTTCTTACTTCCTTACCATATTATGCACATTTTATAAGCACACGTTCTTTGGTAGAGGGATATAATAGGATTTGTTAATACTAGAAATTCCAGGTTATCTAAGAAAGCATTTCTAAAATAATTTGTCTAAGACATTCTCAAAACTCCTAGTCAGGGATCTCTCTGCCCCATACCTTAGGAATTAGGTTTCCAAAAGAAAGGTGAATGTTTTCTTGAAGTCCTAATTGGCTGAAAGCACAATAAAACCCACTTCAGCTAGATTACTCCTACTCTGTGGTCAATTTTAATTACATACAGTTTTAATCATGTCTTCCCTGAAAGGGGCCCCTGAAGCATCACCAGTTCTACCCCACCTCATGTTTTCACACCCAGAGCCTGGATAAGAGAAGCAGCCTGCTCTAAGGCCCCAGCTGTGGCAGGGCAAAAACCAAGGATCACGTTCTCCTAATATTAAGCCTTGAGAGATTTTGAGTTGCCTTCTTCCTCTCTCAGTTGTACAAACAGTCAGTTAAGAATTTGCTAGAATGGAGAGCTCAAGACAAGCCATAGAGTAGACCTGTCCACAGATCTGTGTGTGTCATGGAGGGGCATGGACCACACGTCAAGAGGCACATCTCCAGGCAAATTCTTCAGTCCTTGGGAAGAAGGTCATCCTAGACAGGTGCTTGTCCTCAGGCATCAGGAGGAGAGAAATATTCAACAATTTTGTTTTTGTGTATGAGACCAGATTTCCCCTCTGTATTCCTTGTCACTCAGATCACTCAAAATGTGCATGTATTTATAACAGCTTCAACAACAAAGGCACACACACAAGGACTCCAGGGTCTATCAGAATCCCTTGTCTGAACTTCCGGTCAGTAGGCAGCATTCCTGGTTTGGTGTGGGTTGGCCCATGTCAGGACCCAGCCTGAATGGGCATCCATCTCCAGTGGTGGCCCCCGTCCTGCACTGCCCCGTTATGGCAGCTGATGGCCATGTGTGGCTGCTAAGCCCTTGCCCTGTGGGTGGCTGGCTGACTTTGAGATGTGCTGTAAGGGCAAAATACACACTGGAGTGTGAAGGCTTCTTATGAAAAAAATGTAAAATATCTTATTAAAGTCTTCTATGTCAATTTCATGTCAAAATAATATTTGGTATATATTGGGGTAACTAAATTAAGTTTATCTGTTTCTTTTTAGTTTCATAAGGTGGTGACTAGAAAGTTTAAACTCACAGATGCGATTTTGTTCTGTTTCTGTGGTCGTGCTGCTAAAATGGTCATATCAGTCCCTCCCACTCCTCCTTCACTTCTCAGGAGTCACCTCCACTGATAATTGCACCTGACCCCTCTGTTGCCTTGCCTTGCTGTATTTTTGTTCATAACTGTTACCTTACCTGACTTTGCATTTGTTGTTTTTTGTCTCTCCCACAGAAATGAAAGCGAGGAAAGGCAGGGGCCTTGAGAGATGCTGTATTCACAGCACTGAGAATGTTGCTGGCCAAAATCTTGGCTTTCTCTGGAGGAGAGGGGAACATGGTAGGCTCATGCCTCAAAACTATGCCCCACCCTGGCTTCATGAAGAGTCTAGGGGCTTATATACAATGAGGGCTCACTGTTAGGAGTCGGTGATGAGGAACAAAGGTGTTGGGATCTTGATTTCTTCCTCTTCCATTGTTTCAAAGACAGTCATAGGCTGGCTTCAGTAACTCAGGAATTGAGTCCAGGAGTTTGATGGCTCTGTGGCCTTCTTTCTTATATGTACAAAGAAGAACTGTAAAGGGAAGAGAGTTGTAAGGGTAAACACCAGATGCAGGATGCATTTATCATAGGGTCAAAGGAAAAATAGATGTGAAGTATAGCTCCTGCAGCGTTATGGGGCTGAAAAGCACACTTTGGGCTTCGCTAGTAGCTCATTGGTGAAGAATCCACCTGCCATGCAGGAGACCCTGGTTCGATTCCTGGATTGGGAAGATCCGCTGGAGAAGGAATAGGCTACCCACTCTAGTATTCTTGGGCTTCCCTTGTGGCTCAGCTGGTTATGCACTGCAGGAGATCTTGGTTCGATCCCTGGGTTGGGAAGATCCCCTGACGAAGGGAAAGGCTACCTACTATTCTGGCCTGGAGAATTACATGTACTATATAGTCCATGGGGTCACAAAGAGTCGGACACCTGAGCGACTTTCAGTTTTGCTTTTGAAAGCACACTTCGCTATCGACATTCCAAGTTAGGAGGAGTTAGGAAGCTTCAGGTCTGCTCACTGTTCTTTTTATCATCTTTGTTCTCAGGAAAGGGAAAGAAAAAACTAATTCCTCTTTTTAACTTCCTTTTCATTGCTACTTAGGAATAATGCTACTTAAGAATAAGCATTTGTTGAAAGGGTGAATTCATATAGTGCAACTCTGTAAGAGAAAGTTGCAGTTGAGCTGACGTTGTTGCTTAGCACTTTAGTTGTGTCCAGCTGTTTGCAACCCCATGGACAGTAGACTGCCAGGCTTCTCTGTCCATGGTATTTCTCAGTCAAGAATACTGGAGTGGGTTGCCATTTCCTCCTCCAGGGGATCTTCCCAACCCAAGAATAAAACCTGGGTCTCTGGCTTGGCAGGTAGATTCTTTACCTCTGAGCCACCTGAGAGGCCTGAGTTGATGCTGCTGCTGCTGAGTCACTTCAGTCGTGTCTGATGCTGTGTGACCCCATAGACAGCAGCCTACCAGGCTCCCCCATCCCTGGGATTCTCCAGGCAAGAACACTGGAGTGGATTGCCATTTCCTTCTCCAATGCATGAAAGTGAAAAGTGAAAGTAAAGTCTCTCAGTCATGTCTGACTCTTTGTGACTCCATGGACTGCAGCCTACCAGGCTCCTCTGTCCATGGGGAATTCAAGGCAAGAGTACTGGAGTGGGCTGCCATTGCTTTCTCTGCCTGAGTTGATGACCCAGAGCTATATTTTGCCAAACACTAGAAAAAACAAGAATGGGAGCTGACTGTGGCTCAGTTCATGAACTCCTTATGGCCAAACTCAGACTTAAGTTGAAGAAAGTAGGGAAAACCAACTAGACCATTCAGGTATGACCTAAATCAAATCCCTTATTTTTATACAGTGAAAATGAGAAATAGATTTAAAGGACTAGATCTGATAGACAGAGTGCCTGATGAACTATGGACAAAGGTTCATGACTTTGTACAGGAGACAAGGATCAAGACCATCCCCAAGAAAAAGAAATGCAAAAACCAAAATGGCTGTCTAGGAGGCCTTACAAATAGCTGTGAAAAGAAGAGAAGCAAAAGCAAAGGAGAAAAGGAAAGATATTCCCATTTGAATGCAGAGTTCCAAAGAATAGCAAGGAGAGATAAAAAGCCTTCCTCAGTGATCAGTGCAAAGTAATAGAGGAAAACAAGAGAATGGGAAACACTAGAGATCTCTCCAAGAAAATCAGAGAAACCAAGGGAACATTTCATGCAAAGATGGGCTCAATAAAGGACAGAAATGGTATGGACCTAACAGAAGCAGAAGATATTAAAAGAGGTGGCAAAAATACACAGAAGAACTGCACAGAAAAGGTCTTCATGACCCAGATAATCACAGTGGTATGATCACTCACCTAGAGCCAGACATCTTGGAATGTGAAGTCAAGTGGGCCTTAGGAAGCATCACTATGAACAAAGCTAGTGAAGGTGATGGAATTCCAGTGGAGCTATTTCAAATGCTAAAAGATGATGCTGTGAAATCGCTGCACTCAATATGCCAGCACATTTGGAAAACTCAGCAGTGGCCACGGGATTGGAAAAGGTCAGTTTCCATTCCAATCCCAAAGAAAGGCAATGCCCAAAATGCTAAACTCCACACAATAGCGCTCATCTCACAACTAGTAAAGTAACGCTCAAAATTCTCTGGCCAGGCTTCAGCAATACGTGAACCATGAACTTCCAGATGTTCAAGCTGGTTTTAGAAAAGACAGAGGAACCAGAGATCAAATTGCCAACATCCGCTGGATCATGGAAAAACCAAGAGAGTTCCAGAAACACATCTATTTCTGCTTTATTGACTATGCCAAAGCCTTTGACTGTGTGGATCACCATAAACTGTGGAAAATTCTGAAAGAGATGGGAATACCAGACCACCTGATCTGCCTCTTGAGAAATCTGTATGCAGGTCAGGAAGCAACAGTTAGAACTGGATATGGAACAACGACTGGTTCTAAATAGAAAAAGGAGTACATCAAACCTGTATATTGTCACCCTGCTTATTTAACTTCTGTGCAGAGTACATCAGGAGAAATGCTGGGCTGGAGGAAACACAAGCTGGAATCAAGATTGCCAGGAGAAATATCAAGAACCTCAGATATGCAGATGACACCACCTTTATGGCAGAAAGTGAAGAGGAACTATAGAGCCTCTTGATGAAAGTGAAAGAGGAGAGTGAAAAAGTTGGCTTAAAGCTCAACATTCAGAAAACAAAGATCATGGCATCTGGTCTCATCACTTCATGGCAAATAGATGGGGAAACAGTGGAAACAGAGGCAGACTTTATTTTGGGAGGCTTCAAAATCATTGCAGATGGTGATTGCAGCCATGGAATTAAAAGACACTTGCTCCTTGGAAGGAAAGTTATGACCAACATAGACAGCATATTCAAAAGCAGAGACATTACTTTGCCAACAAAGGTCCATCTACTCAAGGCTATAGTTTTTCCAGTAGTCATGTGTGGATGTGAGAATTGGGCTATAAAGAAAGCTGAGTGCCGAAGAACTGATGCTTTTGAACTATGGTGTTGGGAAAGACTCTTGAGAGTGCCTTGGACTGCAAGGAGATCCAACCAGTCCATCTAAAGGAGATTAGTCCTGAGTGTTCATTGGAAGGACAGATGTTGAAGCTGAAACCCCAATACTTTGGCCACCTGATGTGAAGAACTGACTCATTTGAAAAGATCCCGATTCTGGGAAAGATTGAAGGTAGGAGCAGAAGGGGACGACAGAGGATGAGATGGTTGGATGGCATCACCGACTCAATGGACATGAGTTTTGGTAGGCTCTGGCAGTCGGTGATGGACAGGGGAGGTCTGGTGTGCTGCGATTCACGGGGTTGCAAAGAGTCAGACACAACTGAGTGACTGAACTTAACTGAACTAAACATATATTAATTTTGGAATTAAAATGCATTTCTTCTTTTTGTCAGACTTCAGAGGTTTTCACAAGCCCTAGAAAGACTTATAGTTCATGGCACAGGCCCTTGAGACTAATGATCCTTTGGAATCTATCCTCATTTTGTTTCTTTGGATTTTTGTGCCCAGTGACTATCAGGGATCTGAACCATGGTCATGAATGGAAATTCTGTATGTAAAGACAATGTGTTTAAAACCAAGAGCTAGCAATGGAGGGCTTGATGAGGACATGAGGTGGTTGTCATTGATCTCACAGCTTAGCATCACATTGTGCATGACCAGGAGGTCACCTTACCAATGAGTTAGCAGAAGAGGCCTCCCCAATTCCTCTTCATCAATTTCCTGTGCTTAGTTAATTTGACATCTTTACTCTCCTATCTTGAGGTTTAAATGCTAAAAATGGCAGCTTCCCTGGGAGAGGACCAGAGGCCTGGGGTCCAGGAGAAGAATCAGGCTTCTACTTTAGTAGAAAAGGTTAAAGAAAAGTTGATAGGAAGACCAGGGATGATCCTGCAGTGCTTTAACCCTCTGCCCACCAGCACCCTGGCCTTCCATGTTGGGTCAGAATATGAAGTATCTGGACCTCAACACCCGTCATGAAAATCCATTGTCATTTTCCCCTTCTTGTCTGTACTGAAAGTTCATCTCTAGTTGCTGACTTCCGGCTCTACCATCTCCCACCTACTCTCCCTCCTCCAGTCGGCGACTCTGCTTGCCTGTGCACTCTCTGACATTCCCTGCATGCCAGCGGTTATATTGTACTTCTGTACTTTTCAAGGCACTGTACTGTAAGAGTAAGCATGTTTTCTTTTTTGTGTGTTTGTTTTTTACGTATTATTTGTGTGAATAGCGTACAGTCCTATATAGCTGATTGTGTTAGTAGGCTAACTTTAGTGGACCTGGGAACAAATTGGACTTGTGAACATACTCCCGGGATGGAACTCCTTTGGATGTAGGGGGCTTGCTGTAGTCATCTTCTTTTATTTCCCTAATCATTTAAAAATGTAAAAATTATTCTTAGTTTGCAGACCACATGAAAAGAGGTGGTGGGCTGCAGTTTGCTGCCTTCTATTCTAAAGTGTCAATGATTATGACCCCAAATTGGTAGGAATAGCTTTGGTGGTGTTGTTCACAGTTACCAAGTGCCCACAGGGAAAGGGTCTCAACTCTAAGAAAATTTCTTCTCAACAAAGCTAGACAAATGGAAAAAATATAAATTTTGTTTAAAAATCTATTTCTGCCTGTTCCAGTCATATCCTTCTGCTGTCTGCTCCCCATGATTTGCTTCCACTCAGCATCTCTCAAGGTGAACGTGAACAATCAAAGGCCCTCCACCGTTGCCTGGTTGTGCTCCCCTCTTACTCTAGCATCAGCCTCCCCTAGACTCAGCCAGAGCCCACCTTTCCTCAGCAAGTCTCCCACCTGAGCATGGTCTTGTGTCTGCTGGTCTCCTGGCTGTCCTGTACTTTTTGTCTGTCCTGCTCTCCACTCCAAAGAGAGCATTTGGGCAGCATCCTGATTTAACCTTCACTTCCCCATGAGGGCTTCCCTGGTGGCTCAGAGGGTAAAGCGTCTGCCTCCAAAGCAGGAGACCTGGGTTCGATCCCTGGGCCAGGAAGATCCCCTGGAGAAGGAAATGGCAACCCACTCCAGTACTCTTGCCTGGAGAATCCCATGGACAGAGAAGCCTGGTAGACTGCAGTCCATGGGATCACAAAGAGCTGGACACGACTGAATGATTTCACTTCACTTCACTTTACTTCCCCATGGGTTGGAATGTCAATTTCCTCTTCTTGGCAGATATTCTTTGCTGTTAGGTGTCCAGGTGACTAATTTGTAGCCCATGGACTGTGAATTCTTAATCTTCTGTGCCTCAGTACCCATGTCTGTAAAATGGGGATGATTGTATGTACGTGGCAGGGGGCGGGGTTTGCTAGAAACCCTTGCAGGTACAACCAGAATGTGTGAGAAACGTTAGTTTCTTCTCCCACCTCTGCTCACTGGCTTCATCCTGAGCCTGAGAGTTCCAGAAGATCCTCTGTTCCTCTGTGACTAGTTCTCAAATGTGTGCCTGGATGCTCCGTCGTGTTCGACTCTTTGGTCCAAAGGACTACATGGACCCCATGGACCTTATACAGCCCACCCACCAGGCTTCTCTGCATGGGATTTTCCAGGCAAGCATATTGGAGTGGGTTGCCATTTCCTTCTCCAGAAGATCTTTCTGACCCAGGGATTGAACCTGTGACTCCTGCTGTGTCTCCTGACAGGCTGATTCTTTACTGCTAAGCCACGGAGGAAAGCCCAGTCTGTTTCCACCTGGTTTGAAACCAGGGATTTTCCTCATGGTGAAGCGAACGTGATAATCACCACACTATGGAAAGGAGGCAGGTAAAGGAAAGCAAATATATAACTCTTATTTTCATCACTCCTCAGATGTTATGGTCCTGAGTTCCCATGCTGTGGTTGCCCTTTGCTCAGGGGGTCCAACTCTGTCTCTCTCAGGCAAATTATCTTCTCCCCTTCATGCAACTTCATTTTCTAATAAACCTTTCAGCATTTACACATTTAGAATGGAGAGATCTATGGTTTGTCATTTTGGCGTATTTTCAAAGAACGGAATGTGTAACAAAATCACTTTGAAAGAATAGTGTGTGGAAGAACTGTTTTGTAGCAAATGTTAAAAATTCAATGCTAAAAGCTTTTTAGACAAATGAAAGGAGAGGAGAGTTCCAGGAACTGTGATCCTCATTTAAAATAAGCTTTTTGTTCCTTAAACTACCATTGATGGTGATGCTTATCTTGGTAGAGATTTATGAGCGATAAATCCACACTTTGTTTTCTCATTGGTGCAGAACAGTTTTCATTACTGCTACTGGCAACTTGAAACGAATGAAACTATAATTTTGATAATTTTAAATGAAATATGTGACAGTTTCTTTCAAAGGGAATGAGGGTCTTCATGTTAGAAGATATATAGTTTTTTTGATACCTAATTCTGGAGATATTTGTGCTGGAATGTGACCCCTAAAAGAGGAGGGAAAAGACAGTCTCTGTCCTCACATTTCCAGTGGGGAGTGGCCGGAGCTCAGATTCTGGGCTGAATGGTCTGGCTTCCCAGCGAAGTGAGATCTGATGTGATGGCTTCCCAGGCGTGAACCCGTGACCCTACCTTCTGTAGGGTTTTCGTCCAGGGTCCGTGGGCCTGCCCTTTTTCTTCCAGGAATGGGGCTGCTCAGTGGTGGGTGGTCTACAGAGATAAACCTGCAAGATCTGTTGCTCTGGCCACACCAGTATCAAGAGGGGTTTGCTGGCCATCTTCCCATAAACTACCACTGAAAATTACCACTGTGAGATCTGAGCTGAGATTTCCAGCGAGAGGACGGTTGTGCAACCAGATCGAGGTGTAGAGGAACAGAGGTGAAAAGTCTGGTGAGATGCTAACCTTCACACATGCTGGGCCCAGCATGAAATGCCCATCAGAACTTTTGGGTCAAGTAACTTTGGGTTGAAAGTGAAATTTTATGGAATGAATTAAAGCAATTAAAAATTTTTTATTGGAAGTGCTGAAACTTTCATGAAATATCTGTTTGATTAGGGAAAGATTTTAGGGAAAGGCGAGACAAAAATTATTCAGGAAATTTTCTCCTTAGAGAAAATGTTTTCCAATGGAAAATGATATGTAGAGAGGGTCTTTAGATGTATTGCTGGAGGACTGACACCAGAATTTTCTGTCTTCTTGATCAAGCACCAATATTAAAGGCTTGATCCCACTGTGATTCCAAAGGGGGTGTCTGCTGACTACTCAAGCAGTATTCTTCTTGGCTCTGGCTCTCCAATAGAGTCTTTACTCCAGGGTAGTATTCCCAGTTGTTTTCCACATACCCATAGGTGTAAACTCAAAGTAACCAAACTCTTAAGAGACTGATGTATAAACCAAAGAAGGCAATTTATTACTTTCTAGTGGGTGAAGGATAGATGTTCAGCTCTGCTCTTCAGCACATGCTCCCCTCAATATAAGAAAATGACTAGCTCTAGGAGGCTGTTTCAGGTGGACAAGGGTGTGTGTGATAAACCTGAATGGCATCTTGCCTGATGGCTGTCTTGGGAAACAGCTGTGAACTGGAGGCTGAGTTGTGTTTGATGGTAGCTGATGCATCCATCATTTCTATACGTGGTCCTCAAGTGCCTGTTGGCAGAATCACTTTCTCTGCACATGCTTAAAACGCTATAGGGCCGTTTGGTCTACAGTACTCAGATTGTTTCTCTTTAATTCATACTGATACTCCAGATAAGATGCAGCATACATGTGATTTCACTTACATTTTAGTCCTAACCATTTGTTTCTTCACAGAATTCACACCTTTTAATGATACCTGGATGTTCCCAAATACCTCTAGCTATGCAGTTATAGATAATGATTTGGGGTAGTTAAAAACCTCACTTTATGGGGGTCACCTTATTCCTAGCTTGTGTGGAAAACTGATCTTACTTAGTTGTGTCTTTAAGTCAACCCTGAATATTCATTGAAAGGAATGATGCTGAAGCTGAAACTGAAAAACTTTGGTCACCTGACCCAAAGAGGCAACTCAGTGACAAAGACCCTGATGCTGAGGAAGATTGAGGGCAAGAGGAGAAGGGGGAGACAGAGGGTGAGATGGTTGGATGGCATCATTAACTCAGTGGACATGAGTTTGAGCAAACTCTGGGAGATAGTGAAGGATAGGGAAGCCTGGTGTGCTGCCGTCCATGGGGTTGCAAAGAGTCAGATGTGACTTCACAACTGAACAACAGAGCTGTATCTTTACTTATCATATGTTGAAAATTGGTTCTTCTTAGAAAATCTGTTGATCTGGGGACTTTCTTGGTGGTCCAGTGGCTAACCTCTGCTCTCCCAATACAGGGGACCTGGGTTCAATCCCTGGTTGGGGAACTAGGTCCCACACGTCAAAATTAAAGATCCCATGTGCCCCAACTGAGACCTGACCCAGCCCAATAAATAAATACTGGGTTGACCAAAAAGATCCTTCAGGTTTTCCATAGGATCTTATTTAAAGAAAGAAAGAAAATCTGTTGATTTATTCTTGCTAAATTGTTGCTTTTTCTTTCAGTTTTGTTACTGGTGACATAATATCAGTTTAAAAATAAATTCTAGAAGGGAAGGTCTGTGTTCAGTTCAGGCTAAATTAAGGAGGGAGACAAACGTGAAAAGAGGGGAGGGAAAGAAAGGGAAAGAAAATAAAATCAGCATTGTAAATCACAGCCTTCTATCTGGCTAACAAGTGTATGTAAAGTGGGTCATACACAATTGAAAACGTTTCTGTTCCAACCTGCAGGATATTCAGTGTTCAAACAAGCTTCTGTCTTGGGGCCTGAATTCAGTAAGAGCAATCCAGTGTCAGCTCTCTGTAGGTTTTACGCACTTTGTGTTCCCAGGTTTTATGCATTTTGTGTTCACATTTTGAGATAATTGTGTCCATCTTAATTATCTCCAACCTGCCAATGAAGTCTCCTTTACTTCTTGTGTGATTTTCAGGAATAATTTTGTACAAATTCTTGACCTCTTATCATCTGGATAGTAAAATAGATATTACCATTATTCAGCTGACTTTCAAAACAGTCAGTCCTAAAGGAAATCAGTCCTGAATATTCATTGGAAGGACTGATGTTGAAGCTAAAGCTCCAATACTCTGGCCACCTGATGTGAAAAACTGACTCATTGGAAATGACCCTGATGCTGGGAAAGATGGAGGGAAGGAGGAGAAGGGAGTAGGAATGGATGAGATGGTTGGATGGCATCACCAACTCAATGGACATGAGTTTGAGCAAACTGGCAGACAGTGAAGGACAGGGAAGCCTGGGATACTGTAGTCCACTGGGTCGCAAAGAGTCGGACACAACTTAGCAACTGAATAACAACATTTATGATTTTGTGGCCACAGAAATTCAGTATTGTTTCAAGTATTTAATTCTTTTGCATCATTATATGTGAACCTTGTGTCTCAGTGACTTTACAAGAAATATACTTTGCCTGGTACTGTCTAGCAACCGACAGGCTAGATCTTACCTTCTAATACATTTATGTATTTTTATTTCAAGTAGGCTTCCTATAAAGGGTAAAGTGGGGCTTGCGTGGTGGCTTAGTGGGAGATGTGGTCTCGATTCCTGGTCTGGGAAGATCCCCTGGAGAAGGGAATGGCAACCCACTCCAGTATTCTTGCCTGGAGAACCCCATGAACAGAGGAACCAGGTGGGCTACAGTCCATGGGGTCACTAAGAGTTGGACGGGACTTAGTGACTGAACAACAAAAAAGGGGTAAAATGCTTGCATGCATACTAAGCTGCTTCAGTCGTGACTGGCTCTTTGCCACCCCGTGGACTCTAGCCCACCAGGCTCCTCTGTCCATGAGATTCTCCAGGCAAGAATACTGGAGTGGGCTGCCATGCCCTCCTCCAGGGAAGGGTAAAGTACTCAGGATTAAAAAAAAAAATGACTGGCATTGACTTTCTCTTTCTTTTTCCCTTCCTCCCTCCTCTTTTCTTTCTTCCTTGCTTCCTCCCTTCCTCCCTCCCGCCCTCTCTCTCTTTCTCCCTCCATCCTTCCCTTTCTTTTTAAGTAGAGAAGTTCTGCCTGCTGTTTGCCCCTCTGCAGCTCTATCCCTGTCTTTGATACATTCTCTGCTTTCTGTCCCATGGCTCCTTCTGTGTTGTGTGAGCGGGTTGTGCACCTCTCACTGATTTGCTGGTAACTTTCTTCAGGGTAGTTATGAGGTAAAGAAATGCACAGATCTGTGCCACATTCCTTAAGGATTTCCGTATCTTACTGGGAAAAACTTATTGTTGGCATGCACCACTTTATTTAACTAGCGGAGGTTAGAAAAGTATTAGTCTGGAGAAGTGTGTTTCAGACTGGTGATGCCAATCACTTTTGCCTTTCATTTAGCTGGTGTAGCTTCAAGAATGGGAGGGAGCCCCGCCCTGAGCCCAGAATTTCTTAGGTCCCCCAGGAACACAGCTTGACAAGGGTGGGGCAGCTTTGGGCACCAAGGGACAAAAAGAAAAAAAAAGGAACAGAAAACGCATCTTCTTCAGCAATCACAACTTGTACTCATCCCCTCATCTGGTCTTTGGATCATCAGTGACATTACTTTGAAGTAGATTCTAAATGTATGCCCCCTGGTGGGCACTGTTAGGGGATAATGGGGAAGAGACTGTTCATCTCTTTCTGACCTCCCTGCTTGCCTGCACTGCTCAGATACGGCTGGGAAATACGGCCTTCCAAAACAAGTGAGAAGTATTGTCTTTCTTCCAAATTTTGTCTGAAAATTCTTAAAACAGGCTAATTTTGACAAACACAATTCACAGTGTGTTTGAAGGCAAGGTTTTTCTTCACTAAAGCTGTTCCAGGCTTCAGCAATACGTGAACCGTGAACTCCCTGATGTTCAAGCTGGTTTTAGAAAAGGCAGAGGAACCAGAGATCAAATTGCCAACATCCACTGGATCATGGAAAAAGCAAGCGAATTCCAGAAAAACATCTATTTCTGCTTTATTGACTACGCCAAAGCCTTTGACTGTGTGGATCACAATAAACTGTGGAAAATTCTGAAAGAGATGGGAATACCAGACCACCTGACCTGCCTCTTGAGAAATCTGTATGCAGGTCAGGAAGCAACAGTTAGAACTGGACATGGAACAACAGACTGGTTCAAATAGGAAAAGGAGTACGTCAAGGCTGTATATTGTCACCCTGCTTATTTAACTTCTATGCAGAGTACATCATGAGAAACGCTGGACTGGAAGAAGCACAAGCTGGAATCAAGATTGCTGGGAGAAATATCAGTCACCTCAGATATGCAGATGACACCACCCTTATGGCAGAAAGTGAAGAGGAACTAAAAAGCTTCTTGAAGAAAGTGAAAGAGGAGAGTGAAAAAGTTGGCTTAAAGCTCAACATTCAGAAAACGAAGATCATGGCATCTGGTCCCATCACTTCATGGGAACTAGATGGGGAAACAGTGGAAACAGTGTCAGACTTTATTTTTTTGGGCTCCAAAATCACTGCAGATGGTGATTGCAGCCATGAAATTAGAAGACGCTTACTCCTTGGAAGGAAAGTTATTACCAACCTAGATAGCATATTCGAAAGTAGAGACATTACTTTGCCGACTAAGGTCCGTCTAGTCAAGGCTATGGTTTTTCCTGTGGTCATGTATGGATGTGAGAGTTGGACTGTGAAGAAGACTGAGCGCCGAAGAATTGATGCTTTTGAACTGTGGTGTTGGAGGACTCATGAGAGTCCCTTGGACTGCAAGGAGATCCAACCAGTCCATTCTGAAGGAGATCAGCCCTGGGATTTCTTTGGAAGGGATGATGCTAAAGCTGAAATTCCAGTACTTTGGCCACCTCATGAGAAGAGTGGACTCATTGGAAAAGACTCTGATGCTGGGAGGGATTGGGGGCAGGAGGAGAAGGGGAGGACAGAGGATGAGATGGCTGGATGGCATCACCGACTCAATGGACGTGAGTCTGAGTGAACTCCGGGAGATGGTGATGAGCAGGGAGGCCTGGCGTGCTGTGATTCATGGGGTAGCAAAGTGTTGGACACCACTGAGCGACTGAACTGAACTGAACTTAACTGAAAGCTGTTCAAAGCACAGTTGCAAGGAAACCACTATTATTAATAGCATACTTGAACTTAAGAGCCATGCGTTTTAGGTAATTAGAGAGCTGCCCAAGATAGATAATTACACTTAAAAACATTTTATAAATTTTGTTGCCACTAAATTGACTGCTTGACAGCTGTTTTGATGTCCTGTGAATTTTGCCTTTGTTCAACAAAAATAGCATTCTTTTGTCAACGTCAGTTGACACTGTCGTCTAAGAAAAATCTGAGGTCGACATATGACAATTTTTAACTGTTGAGACTTTTTGATTTTTTTGTAATTATCCTTTTAAAAAATGAAGTGACAAAGGCAAACTGTACTTGGAATTCCTTAGAAAATAGAATCTGCAGGAAGATTTGAGGTGACTTCTTGGGAACCATACTGTGAAGGAGTGAGGGTGCAAGACTGGGTAGGGTGGAGCTGGGCTGTGATGTGGGTGCAACAGCAGCCTTGTTGGGACATGAGGATTTTTGTGCTGGGATGACATTGCTTAGCTGCTCCTCCATGAGTCAAATCTTGCATCCAGCAGTGAAAGGATGTGACCTTGGGTGAAGCTGCAGTCTTTGCAACCTCAAAAGAAAAAAAAGGGACTCATTCAGGGAATGAGCTCCTCAGTTCTGAGGGAGATCTGGGCAGCATACCTAACAGTTATTAAATA
Organism: Nanger dama; assembly: GCA_917880005.1. NCBI lineage: Eukaryota > Metazoa > Chordata > Mammalia > Artiodactyla > Bovidae > Nanger > Nanger dama. Next base: position 16,319,211 of record CAKJTW010000025.1, on the reverse strand, counting down.
GCTAATTTTCTCTTTCTCTTGAATGTTTATTATAACTAAAGGAAAGGGAAGCCTCATCAGACAAGGAGCTTCAAGGAAATATGTGCATGTGAGATTCTGTCAGAGCCTATCTTCCCAGTGAGGACCTGAGAAGCAATCATGCTAGCTGCTAGATTTCCATGGCCACCCCCCTTCAGTGACAGAGGAACTCTTTTTTATTATAACTAATACCTGCACTGTCTCACTTGAACAGATCCTTCCCCAAGTTTTAAAAACTAGTTCTCTGTGTAGTCTCTCTGAGTCCAGAATAACAAACTATGATTTTAGCAGTTTATTACAATCTTGTTCGGATGTACTCTGGGCAAGATTTGAGTGGTTTTTGTTTTTCTCTAAGGGAGATACTTTTGACATACCAAATTATATCTTCTCAAGTTACATACCAAATTCATCTCCTCAAGTTACATACCAAATCACATCTCCTCAAATTACATACCAAATTCATCTCTGGAAGGGAGAAAGCAAGTGAAAAACGTGCGGTTGATCTGGAACTTCAGCAGACAGTGGTGTTACTATCTTACATGAAGGTAGATATTTGGCAGGAACTTAATTACTTTCTGATGCTTTGTGATTTTCTGGTTCTTAGAGGATTATTTTGAAGAAAAAATTTAATTTCCATTTTATTGAGGTATGATTGACGTTTAAAATTGCACGCTATTTACAGTGTGCATCATGGTGATCTGATATGTGCAGACATGTGAAGGGATTCTCCCCATCGATTCATTAATGCATCTGTCACCTCACATAATTAACCTTTTCATTTTTTTGGTGAGAACATTTAAGTTCTGCTCCCTTTGTTGTTGTTCAGTAGCTCAGTCGTGTCTGACTCTTTGTGACCCCATGGACGTGTGCATGCCAGGCTTCCCTGTCCAACACCAACTCCCAGAGCTGCTCAAACTCATGTGCATTGAGTCAGCGGTGCCATCCAGCCATTTCATTCTCTATTGTCCCCTTCTCTTCCTGCCTTCTCTTCCTGCCTTCGCTCTTTCCCAGCAACAGGATCTTTTCCAGTGATTGGCTCTTCGCATCCCTTAGTAATTTCAATTACACAATACAATATTATCAGCTATAGTCATCATGTCATCAGCTCCCGAGACCTTTTATAAAATCATCTATTTTTTTAAATTTATATTTTGACTGCACTGGACCTTTGCTATGGTGCTCATAGGCTATTGGTTGTGGCGTGAGGGCTTCTCTAGTTGTGATGCTCAGACTCTCTAGTTGTAGTATGCCAGCTTAGTTGCCCCAGGATCTTAGTTCCCCAGTTCCCCCACCTGGGATCAAACCCATGTCCCTTGCATTGGAAGGCAAATTCTTAACCACTGGAGCACCACTAGATCCTCAGTTCTTGCTCATCTTATTGCTAGAAGTTAGGACGCTTTTACCAATCTCTCCCTATCTCTTCCATCACCCAGTCCCTGGCAACCACCAATATATCTGTGTTTCTATAAGTTTTTCTTTTTAGGACTCCACAAACAAGTGATACCATGCAGAATTTGTCTTTCTCTGACATTTCACTTAGCATAAGCCCTTGAGTTTCACCCATTTTGTTACAAATGGCAAGATGCTCTTTTCTTCGTGGCTGAGCGATGCTTCATTGTATATGTATACCACATCTTTTCTCACTCATCCCCTGGGGACACCCAGGTTGTTTTCTTATCTTGGCTGTTGACAGTAGTGCTGCAATAAACATAGGGAGGCAACTATCTTTCTGAGACAGTGACTTGTTTTCTTTCAGACAAATACCTGGACGTGGGATTGCTGGATCATATGGCAGTTCTGTTTTTAATATTCTGAGGAACCTCCATACTGTCCTTCATAAGGAGGCACGAATTTACATTTCTACCAACAGTGCGCAAGCGTTGCCTTTTCTTTATATCCTTGTAGGCACTTGTTATCTCTTGTCTTTTTGAAAATAACCATTCTAACAGATATTTGGACTTCCCTCGTGGCTCATCTGGTAAAGAATCCACCAGCAATGCGGGAGACCTGGGTTTGATCTCTGGGTTGGGAAGATCCCCTGGAGAAGGGAAACGGCTACCCCTCCAGTATTCTGGCCTGGGGAGTTCCGTGGACTGCACAATCAATGGGGTCACAAAGAGCTGGATGTGACTGAGCAACTTTCATTTTCAGTTTCATTCTAACACCTGTGAGGTGATACCTCATTGTGATTTTCACTTGCATTTTCCTGATAATTGGTGGTTCTGAGAACCTGTTCCTGTATAGGTGGTCTTCTGCATGTCTTTTTGGAAGAATGTATATTCAGGTCCTCTGCTCATTTTTATATCAGATGGTTTGTTTGTTTGCTGTTGAGTTGCATGAGTTCTTTATAGATTTCACCAGATATATCATTGGAAAATATTTTCTTTCATTTGGTAGGTTGCCCTTTAATTTTGTTAATGTCTTCTTTTGCTGTGCAGAAGCTTTGTAGTTTCTTTTTTTTTTTTTTTAATAAATAATGTTGGGCAGTTTATTAACCAATGGAGTATATTACATAACAAACTACCCCACATCTTTCAGGGAGAAAACCACTCAGTTTGAAATGTAAAGATGTCACCAACTGAATTTAAAGCACACAATTAAAATGCACTTTAAATATTTCTTTGGGGGTGGGAACATAAGACTTCTACTCAAGAGAAATGTTTTAAGAGTCCAGATCTTTTATTTTCTTTATACTCATCATGCCATCAAATCATGGAAATAGGCTCCAACAGTTCCAGCTCCTCTCAAGTGGTTCTCATGAAGCGTGCTTCTCTGGGTGCAGCAGGCTGACTCCTTAGTTGAGCCCAGGTACCTTTCTCTTTGTCTTCCTCTGTTTCGCTCCTTCATTTTTCTTCACACATTTCAGGAAGCTATCTTGGCTCTTCAGTTCAGTTCAGTTCAGTTCACTTGCTCAGTCGTGATGCCATGAATCTCAGCACGTCAGGCCTCCCTGTTCATCACCATCTCCCGGAGTTCACTAAGACTCACGTCCATCAAGTCGGTGATGCCATCCAGCCATCTCATCCTCTGTCCTCCCCTTCTCCTCCTGCCCCTAATCCCTCCCAGCATCAGAGTTTCTTCCAATGAGTCAACTCTTCACATGAGGTGGCCAAAGTACTGGAGTTTCAGCTTTAGCATGATTCCTTCCAAAGAAATCTCAGGGTTGATCTCCTTCAGAATGGACTGATTGGATCTCCTTGCAGTCCAAGGGACTCTCAAGAGTCTTCTCCAACACCACAGTTCAAAAGCATCAATTCTTTGGCGCTCAGCCTTCTTCACAGTCCAACTCTCATATCCATACATGACCACAAGAAAAACCATAGCCTTGACTAGACGGACCTTAGTCGGCAAAGTAATGTCTCTGCTTTTGAATATGCTATCTAGGTTGGTCGTAACTTTTCTTCCAAGGAATAAGCGTCTTTTAACTGAGTGAACTCCGAGAGATGGTGATGAGGAGGGAGGCCTGGCGTGCTGGGATTCATGGGGTCACAGAGTCGGATACGACTGAGCGACTGAACTGAACTGAACTGAACTGAATTTCATGGCTGCAGTCATCATTTGCAGTGATTCTGGAGCCCCCCAAAATAAAGTCTGACACTGTTTCCACTGTTTCCCCATCTAGTTCCCATGAAGTGATGGGACCAGATGCCATGATCTTTGTTTTCTCAATGTTGAGCTTTAGGCCATTTTTTTCGCTCTCCTCTTTCACTTTCATCAAGAGGCTTTTTAGCTCCTCTTCACTTTCTGCCATAAGGGTGGTGTCATCTGCATATCTGAGGTTCTTGATATTTCTCCCAGCAATCTTGATTCCAGCTTGTGCTTCTTCCAGTCCAGCGTTTCTCATGATGTTCTCTGCATATAAGTTAAATTAGCAAGGTGACAATATACAGCCTTGACATACTCCTTTTCCTATTTGGAACCAGTCTGTTGTTCCATGTCCAGTTCTAACTGTTGCTTCCTGACCTGCATACAGATTTCTCAAGAGGCAGGTCAGGTGGTCTGGTATTCCTATCTCTTTCAGAATTCTCCACAGTTTATTGTGATCCACACAGTCAAAGGCTTTGGCATAGTCAATAAAGCAGAAATAGATGTGTTTCTGGAACTCTCTTGCTTTTTCCATGATCCAGCGGATGTTGGCAATTTGACTTCTGGTTCCTCTGCTTTTTCTAAAACCAGCTTGAACATCAGGGAGTTCACGGTTCATGTATTGCTGAAGCCTGGCTTGGAGAATTTTGAGCATTACTTTACTAGCATGTGAGATGAGTGCAATTGTGCGGTAATTTGAGCATTCTTTGTCATTGCCTTTCTTTGGGATTGCAATGAAAACTGACCTTTTCCAGTCCTGTGGCCACTGCTGAGTGTTCCAAATTTGCTGGCATATTGAGTGCAGCACTTTCACAGCATCATCTTTCAGGATTTGAAACAGCTCAATTGGAATTCCATCACCTTCACTAGCTTTGTTCATAGTGATGCTTTCTAAGGCGCACTTGACTTCACATTCCAAGATGTCTGGCTCTAGATTAGTGATCACATCATCATGATTCTCTGGGTCGTTAAGATATTTTTTTGTACAGTTCTTCCGTGTATTCTTGCCACCTCTTCTTAATATCTTCTGCTTCTGTTAGGTCCAGATCATTTCTGTCCTTTATCAAGCCCATCTTTGCATGAAATGTTCCCTTGGTATCTCTAATTTTCTTGAAGAGGTCTCTAGTCTTTCCCAATCTGTTGTTTTCCTCTATTTCTTTGCATTGATCGCTGAAGAAGGCTTTCTTATCTCTTCTTGCTATTCTTTGGAACTCTGCATTCAGATGCTTATATCTTTCCTTTTCTCCTTTGCTTTTCACCTCTCTTCTCTTCACAGCTATTTGTAAGGCCTCCCCAGACAGCCATTTTGCTTTTTTGCATTTCTTTCCCATGGGGATGGTCTTGATCCCTGTCTCCTGCAGTGTCACAAACCTCATTCCATAGTTCATCAGACACTCTATCTATCAGATCTAAGCCCTTAAATCTATTTGTCACTTCCACTGTATAATCATAAGGGATTTTATTTAGGTCATACCTGAATGGTCTAGCAGTTTTCCCTACTTTCTTCAATTTAAGTCTGAATTTGGCAATAAGGAGTTCATGATCTGAGCCACAGTCAGCTCCTGGTCTTGTTTTTATTGACAGTATAGAGCTTCTCCATCTTTGGCTGCATAGAATATAATCAATCTGATTTTGGTGTTGACCATCTGGTGATGTGTATGTGTAGAGTCTTGTCTTGTGTTGTTGGAAGAGGGTGTTTGCTATGACCAGTGTATTTTCTTGGCAAAACTCTATTAGTCTTTGCCTTGCTTCATTCCACATTCCAAGGCCAAATTTGCCTGTTACTCCAGGTGTTTCTTGACTTCCTACTTTTTCATTCCAGTCCCCTATAATGAAAAGGACATCTTTTTGGGTGTTAGTTTTAAAAGGTCTTGTAGGTCTTCATAAAACCGTTCAACTTCTTGGCTCTTAGAATGCCTAATATGCTCAATGTGTGCTAAGTTGCTACAGTCTTGTCTGTCTCTTTGGGGCCTTATAGTCTGTAGCTCACTAGGCTCCTCTGTCCATGGGGTTCTCCAGGCAAGAGTCCTGGAGTGGGCTGCCAGGCCCTCCTCCAGGGGATCTTCCTGATGCAGAGACTGAGCCCATGTGTCTTACGTCTCCTGTGTTGGCTGGCAGGTTCTTTACCACTAGCGGCACACATGGTGATTCTCTTGGCAAGAATCTTGTTCTTAACTTGTTTATTTACAGTGGTGCTAACAGCTTGCTGGGTAACATCATCGTCTCTTCCACTGTTGCCATGGTAACATTCGTGGGGCATTCCTTATTGAACTGTGTCCATCCTCTTGATATCTACAATGTTACCTTTCTTGTAGATTCCCATGTATGCCGCCAAAGGAACAACTCCATGTTTTCTAAAAGGCCTAGAGAACATGTAGTGAGAGTTCCTCCTTTTTCCCTCCATATTGGTCATTTTTGGTGAGTTACTGGAAGATTGCTTTTCTGGACAAAAAGGCAGAAGCTTCATAGAATTGGTGTAGTCTCACTTGTTTATGTTTACTTTTGTTGCCTTTTCTTTTGGTCCCGTGAAGAAAAACAATTGTATTTTAAGAACAAAACCCATTTATTATTGCTATTAGCATTTGTCTTCTCTCTTTATGTCAACAGCAAAGAACATATGTTGGTCTTTCAAAATCTTTAATATGATAAAACCTGTAAAATATTAATAACATAATTTAATCAAAGCATTTAATGCCTCTTTTAATACATTTATATTACTTTGCACACAAAGAACATCTTTAGGGAATTCCGCAGGGGCCTAGTGGTTAGAACTCTATGCTTTCACTGCCGAGAGCCTAGGTTCAACTCTTTGTTGGGAAACTAAGATCCCACAAGCTGAACAGCTCCCCCCGCCGACCCCAGAAAGAAAAAATTCTTTAATCTAAAATTCTCAAAATATTCAATGTTTCTCAATAAAAGGATATTTTGCAAGAAACTATACATTTCTTGCTTTTCCTCATGCTTAGCTGAAGTGGTGTCAGTTAGTAAATTTGCTCTGCATATGCACGCCCCATCCACTCATCAGAGAACTTTCTAGAAGCTCACATCTGTTACTGGAACAGCACAAATCCAATCTTGTGTACAGGTACCAGGGTTCCCACCACCTCTTTTGTTTCCCTGTGTCCTTGGCAGTCCAGTGTTGGCACCCTGACTGGGCTTGTTTCTGCGGGCAGTTCCTACAATGATGATTTTGTAAATTAAAAACAAAAAATAGTCCAGGGCTCTGGTCTATGGTCCTAGAAGAATCATGGAGGAGTGAGAATGGCATGATCAGGAAGCACAGTGCTCTAGGATCTCCCTAGAGAACTGGAGATGGGAACTGCTGGTTTCTGGACTCCAGCCTTGCTCTGAGGATGAGGACATTGTCATTCCTCTAGAACAGGGCACCCACCTTGACTACCTCCCAGACCCCAGGGGCTGCAAGTGAGTGGATGAGCCTGGAAGGACCTGTGTTAACAGAGAACTCACGCCTATCCAGCAAGGTGTCTTCTCTTGGCCTCCACATGGTTCCTGCTGGAGGGTTGGAACTGCTGATTTCTGGAGAAGCCAGAACTGAGCCATTTAAAATGTGAGACCTCTCAAATTTTACATGTTGGCAAACATTTACCTTTTTTTTAAGTACAGTGTAGGCCAAAGAAAATAGATGTGAGGGCCCGTGAGCCTACAACGTGAATTCTCCTCTAGCTGCTTATCACTGCAGCCGATTGGGACAGAAAGAAGAGCAGCCCCCTCTTGGGGAGGGCTGCCCATCCGCTGTGTGTCAGTGAGCACCTGGGACAGGCACCCAACCTTGGCTCTGCTGGGAACCCAGTGAGGACATGAAGAATCTGGTCATCCTGACGGCCTGACTTGTAACAGAATTGATTTTCTTTCTGTCATTTCAGGTTATCAACTTAAGGTTGAGTTTCAATGAGAGTTTTCTGGAGTGGTTAATAAACCCCCTTGAAAATGTAAACTTTCAGGGCCTACAGGTGCCCTCAGAGAATCTGTGGTCCAGAGAAACTTGTACTTGAATGCAGGCCAGGGCAGGCACCAACAGCCTCTGGCTTGGCAGATTCCTCCTGTGTCTACCTGCTCTTTCCTTGTATTTCTACAGCCATTGGAGGTTCTTGCTACATGGTTCCTCCAGGACAGGGAAAATCAGGAAGTTTTGAATGGCTTTCTCTGCAGAGAAAGGGGAACATTTCCATCATCTTTCTGGTTCCAGTTCTGCATGGAAGAGACCTTCATAAATACATAGAGATGGTCCCGGAAGTTCTCTGTTTACTACCACCCTGTTTATTGTGGTGGTAAAATGATTGTCATTGATTCTTATAGATGATTCTCCTTGGTTCCCAGGAGAATCTTCTCCAACACCACAGTTCAAAAGCACACAAGGTGCTTTTTGCTGCAGTTCTCTCTTCCACTTCTCTTCCAAGTAGGAACCAGTGAACCAAGATGGTTTGCCAAGCAGATGCACTTGCTGAAATGACACCTGCTACCTGCCACAGTGTGGGGAAAATCAGAAGATGAGAAAAAAAGACTAACTAAGGAAGGTTTAGTCTCATCTTGCACTCAGCAAAATCTATAATTAATTTCTCAGCATTTGTATGAAGTAGAAAACTCCTAATAATTCCAAGTGTAACCTATTAAGATGATGGGAGAAAGATTTGAAGTGGTTCAAGGCTATCTTACCTCGATTATTGTTGGTAAGATACAAAGATAAGACTTGATCTTTTTCTGTCCAGAAGAGTTGCCACACATCACCGCCACAGAAGGTCTGATTACATCATCTTTGCAGCACTGAAGTGGTGGAACGGTTTCCTGGGTGAGAATCACATAGCCTGTTAGGAAATGAGTGCATTTCATATCAATTGCCATACACGTGCTCTCAGCTCTTTGCTGTTGGTATAAACTGACTCCAGAATAAGAGAGCAAATGCCCTCCATTAAGACTAACTCTTTCCATACCACGCTGCAATGAAGACAGGTATTGGAGGATGCCATATGTATTTAGGAACCTCCTGTTATAAAAGGGCATTCACCATAATTTGGCACCTGTCATTGAAGCTAACATATGAGCCTGGGTCTGGGAATGTATCTGATTAGTTGGGTTATTTGCAGAAATAAGCAGAAAACTCTTACCTTCACATCACCAAGCAAACTATGAGCAGATTAATTTCAGAGTCCTATTCAGTTCAGTTCAGTCGCTCAGTCGTGTCCGACTCTTTGCGACCCCATGAATCGCAGCATGCCAAGCCTCCCTGTCAACTCCCGGAGTTCACTCAAACTCATGTCCATCGAGTCGGTGACGCAATCCAGACATCTCATCTTCTGTCGTCCCCTTGTCCTCCTGCCCCCAATCCCTCCCAGCATGAGGATCTTTTCCAGTGAGTCAACTTTTCACATGAGGTGGCCAAAGTATTGGAGTTTCAGCTTTAGAATCAGTCCTTCCAATGAACACCCAGGACTGGTCTCCTTTAGAATGGACTGGTTGAATCTCCTTGCAGTCCAAGGGACTCTCAAGAGTCTTCTCCAACACCATGGTTCAAAAGCATCAATTCTTTGGTGCTCAGCTTTCTTCATAGTCCAACTCTCACATCCATACATGACCACTGGAAAAACCTTAGCCTTGACTAGATGGACCTCTGTTGGCAAAGTAATGTCTCTGCTTTTGAATATGCTATCTAGGTTGGTCATAACTTTCCTTCCAAGGAGTATAATCGTCTTTTAATTTCATGACTGCAGTCACCATCTGCAGTGATTTTGGAGCCTCAAAAATAAAGTCTGACACTGTTTCCACTGTTTCCCCATCCATTTCCCATGAAGTGATGGCACCAGGAACTTTATTTTAAAAAGACCATGTATGTTAGGCATTTAGAATAATTAAAATCTTTATTTTCTTCATCTCTTTAAAATATCTCGAGGCACTACTACTAATGATTTTCTGCTCAAGCCTCTTTATCAAGATGATATTTCTGTGCACAGGAAACTGACATGGCGTATTCAAAGGGCATTTTCATTGCTAGGCCTGGGATTTTCAAAACAAGGCACATAGATTGTACTGGAGTGTTTTAATAAATGCTCTTAATGGGTCACAATAGAACAGGAACTGTTTTCAGAACCAATGTGTAATATGATCCAGACGATTCTCAGAGACAGGCTTCCAAGGACAATGTACCTCATACTACTACGATGGAATATGTATAAATTACACACTTTTAATTGGAATAGTTGAATGTCAGTTAATATAATCAAAGAAGGACTGACAGATCTTACAAGGGCAGACAATTTCAAGAAATCATTCAAGATTATAGCCTGATTTCTTCTTGTTCCACAAGTTCTTCAAAAATAGATGCTTTGGAAGGAGATTTCCTATGATAGTAATTCTTTATTCGGTTTTTGATGAAAATATGTTCAAATGACATATTCTTTCTCTAGACTAGTATTTGAATGCATGAACTGATTTTCTTATTAAAATAATTGGAACCAATTTTTAACCTCCCAAAGACACATTTGGATAATTTTTACATCACTTTTCTGTCTACAAACTTGGAAACATTAAACTTGTCATTTAGTTTTTCAAATATAGTAGAGTATGTTCTTGTGGTTTTTTTAAGCTAGGAATTAGTACCCTTCTAGAGGGATGTGAATTTCTAGAAGCTCCATTTCTACTTTGCTTCAGTTTCGAGGAGATGCAAGAGTGGGCCTGTCTGGGGCTCCTGGCCACCACTCGCCTGGCCTGGAAGAGCAAGCGCCTCTGGCACCCCACCTTCCTCATTACTTGCTGTTAGCCCAGACTGTCTCCTGAGCATAGCCCAAGGGTCATTTGCATTGTAATTTACAGAACTTCAAGAAGGTGCCTCATGAAAATATAATTGATTTCCCCCAAGAAAGTGTCCAGATTTAAGTATACTAATTAATAAAATACAGTGACTCCCATTTTTGGGAACAATGGCATTTCCTAGCTTTCATTCCGTAATAAAGAGGAAAGCTTGTTTCCTGAGACTGTGAAATGTCAGGGTGACAGTTCAAAGGCGCTTTCATCTGATTGTCCAGTTGTAAGAATGAAATAGTACAGATACCAGCATGACAGATGTGCATGTAAGAATATGGATTTTAGGCTGTCATTAGGAGACTGAAATTTTATGACCATCTCAAATACCTAGTGAGTCCAGATGTTTAAGAATATTTTCCAGTTTTGTTCTAGTTTGTCATTGTTTTGTTGGGTTGTGGGTTTTGATGGCATGAGGAGGAAAGAATCTTTCTGGACAGGGTCCACAGTAGCGCCAGCAGGGTAGAAGCTGCCGTGCAGAGTTGTATGTCAAGGCAATCGGAGCAGGATTGACGTAGAGGAACATTTCCTATTCTATTCACAGTGACTACAGGGAGCATCTTATTTAGTTCATATTAGCATAGGTTCTGAGAAGTCCTGCACAAATACATCAGTATGATCATTTTCATCCAGTTTTTCACAAAATTACTCCACTATGATCTCTCTCCTTTTTTATAGAACATTTCCTAGGACACTCACTTAAAAAAAATTAACCAATATTATTGGGACTCCAGTGGTTGGGAATATGCCTGCCAATTCAGGGGACGTGGGTTCAATCCCTGGTCCAAGTGTCCACATGCTACCAAGCAACTAAGCCTGTGCCCCACAGCTACTGAAGTCTGGGAGCCCCAGAGCCTGTGCCCAACACTGAGAGGAGCCACTGCAATGAGAAGCCGCAACACTGCAACTAGAGAGTGGTCCTCACTCGCTGCAACTGGAGAAAGCTCATGTGCAGCAGTGAAGTCTTAGTGTAGCCCAAAATAAAATCAATCAATAAAGTAATATACATTTTAAATGTTAGAAATTAACCAATATTATAAAGTATAATTTACATAGATAGAACTCATCTCTTTTAAGGGTACCATTTGATGCATTTTGACAAATACACACAGTCGTAAGACCTTGTCCCAGTCCAGATAGAGAACAATGCCATCACTGCCAAGGTTTCCTTGTGTCCCCATGAACATCTCACACACCCTCCCCCAGAGGCGGACGATTCCTCATCTGATCTCCATCACTGTGGAGGAGTTTTCCTTGTGTTGGAACATCATATAAGTGGAATCACATACACATGCTCCTTTGTGTCTTGCTTTTTTCTACTGCGTAATGTTTTTGGGATCTATTCCTGTTGTGTATCAGTAGTTGATCATTCTTACTGCTGGGTTGTATTGCATTCTATCAATGTACCACTTTTGGTTTATCAGTTTTTCTGTTGGTGGACTTTTGTGCATGATTTTTTCAATATTTCTCTGTACTTTTGTACAAACGTGGTCTGTAATTATGTTCATCAAAATTTTAAAATTATAACAATATTAAAAATTCTAAGTATAGCAATTTTAATTTAGTGATCAGTAACCCAGAGAGAGACCTTTATGCAGAAGAATGGGTAGTCTCATGGCAACAGGCTCAAAGATATATAGTTTATCATTCTGATTTATTTGGTTATTTTCTCTGAAAAAGAATTAAACATTTGTTTTCATATACGCTTTTAAAAGCACAGAAATGGCTTATGTGAAAAGTTATGTTGGATAATATATTAAATTTTCAAACTATAAAATCAAAAGCCAAGCAAAAGCAGAATGCAAATATGCCAGTAGTAAAGGTCAAAGTAGTTACTGGAATTGAGCTTATAGTTTGATTGGATTCTTCTTGGCAGGAATTCACACCAGGACTTTCCTATGGCCCAGTGGTAAAGGGTCTGCCTGCCAAGGAAAGGAACATTGATTCAATCCCTGGTCTGGGAAGATTCCACATGTCAAGGGGCAACTAAGTCTGCATGCCACAGCTACTGAAGCCCTCTAGAGCCCGTGCTCTACAAGAGAAGCCACCTATGTGTTATCTATAGGCACAACATTGTAAGCAGATCTCCAGAATTCGTTTACCTTGCATAACTAGCATGTTATACTTGTTTAACAGAACGCCCCATTTTCGCCCTCCCCCAGCCCCTGGCAACACTATTCCACTCTCTGCTTCTAAATATCTGACTACTCTAGGGACCTCCTATGATATTTGTCTTTCTGGGACTGGCTAACTCCATGTAGCATGATGTCCTGAGGTTCATCCATGCTCTAACATATGGCACAATTTCCTTCTTTTTAAGGCTTAATAATAGTCCAGTGAATGTATACACCACATCTTCTTTATCCATTTATCTATCAATGAACATTAAGGTGGGATTCCCAGTGGCACAGTGGTAAAGAATCTGCCTTCAGTGCAGGAGATGCAGAAGACACAGGTTCCATCCCTGGAATAGGAAGATCACCTGGAGGAGGGCATGGCGACCCACTCCAGTATTCTTGTTGGGAAAATTCCATGGCCAGAGGAGCCTGGTGGACTACATTCCATGGGGTAACAAAGAGCTGGACAGCATGCATGCACAGACGTTACAGTGCTCCCCCATCTTGGCTCTCATGGCCACATTTTTTCTCTCTTCTTTGCACATGGACCAGCTTTAGTCCAGGCAGATGCAACTTCTATACGACACTTACAGCAACAATTTAGTGAGTGTTTGAATATTCCTGGATCTCAGCATTTCTGAATCCTTCCCCCACCAAATCCTTCCAATGAAGCAGGGACTCAGATGGGTCCCCAATACACCTCATCTGATGTAGTTGCATGGATGTGGTCACACCTTTCAATTTGGAGTCTCCAAGGTGTGGCTGGTATCAGGACTTTCCTGGTGGCTCAGATGGTAAAGAATCTGCTTACAATGCAGGAGATCGGGGTTTGATCCCTGAGTTGGGAAGATTCCCTGGAGAAGGGAATGGCAACCCACTCCAGTATTCTTGCTGGAGAATACCATGAGAGGCCATGGGGTAGCAAAGAGTCAGATGCAGCTAACACACACACACACACACACACACACACACACACACACACACACACTTGGTGTGGCTGAATGTGTACCTCCAGACTTTCTCAGCTGGAAAACCTGATAGTTTTGCTATATGAAATTTGCTATATGCTATATAGTTTTGCTATATGAGAAATGGAGTGTAGATATTAATATTTTCTCTTGCCTCCTGAGAGGATAAGAAAATAAAGCCTTCGCTATCATCAAGGAAAAAAAGAACTGGATTTAGTAGGTCATAAAAAGATCTTTGAGGATTAGGGACAATTAGAGTTTCAGCATATCAGGTGGAGGAAGTCCCTGAGACAAGAAGAGGGAAGCATTTTCCTGAATGTGCAGAGGGAGAGTGACAAGGCTCTGAAGCCTCACCCCTCCCAGGGCTCAGAACCCTATTCTCCACCTGACTATTCCACACAGTTCCCCACATGGGGAAAGTCCCACAAACCTAGGATAAGAAAAGTGAAGTACAATGTGGTGAGAGTGGGGAAACCCCATGTTTCCACCCTACTAGCATAAAGCTGGGGGCCTCACTGTGGCCAACACAGCACTCTATGAACTGCGTTCCGTCGGGGCTCCCATCACCCAGGCCTCACGCGCACGACCTTCATGTCCTCTGTCCCCTTGGATCTTTCTCCAGGTTCTCAGCATTTGCTGTATCCAGACGGCCCAGTGCCTACAGAATCTTCAGAAATCAACTAACTGTGAGAGGCCCTTCATGACTACCTGATATAAAAAGGGCACCCCATAAGTCTCTACAATTTTGTTTTGCTTGATTTTTCTTTGATATCATACCCTGAGATTATTTATTATGTTTTTCAATGAGACTATAAGGGTACAGAAAATAATTTTTCTATTTAATTTTATTGTTTCTGCAGTGTCTGGAAAGGTGCCTGATGTTTAGTGGAACGTCATTCTTAATTTTAACTCGAGAGAACAGGTTTTCCTCTCACCCATTACCCAGGCCAGGTGTTGTTCCGTCTCCAAGTCGTGTCTGACTCTCTGTGACCCCAGAAACTGCAGCTTGCCAGGCTTCTCTGAGCTTGCTTAAACTCTGTCCATCGAGTTGCTGATGCCATCCAACCATCTCATCCTCTGTTGCCTCCTTCTCGTCTTGTGCTCAATCTTTCCCAACATCGTGGTCTTTTCAAATGCACTGGCTCTTTGCATCAGGTGAGCAAAGTATTGGAGTTTCAGCTTCAGTATCAGTCCTTCCAATGAATATTCAGGGGGTGATTTCCTTTAGGATCGACTGGTTTGATCTCCTTGCAGTCCAAGGGACTCTCAAGAGTATTCTCCAACATCGCAGTTCGAAAGCATCCATTTTTCAGCACTCAGCATTTTTTATGGTCCAACTCTCACATCCATACATGACTACTGGAAAAACCATAGCTTTGACTATATGGACCTTTGTTGGCAAAGTGATGTCTCTGCTTTTTAATAGGCTGTCTAGATTTGTCATAGCTTTTCTTCCAAGGATCAAGCGTCTTTTAATTTCATGGTTGCAGTCACCATCCGTAGTGATGTTGGAGCCCAAGAAAATAGTCTGTCACTGTGTCCACTTTTTCCCCAGGTGTGAACTGAGCAAATGGGAAAAACTGCAATGGTCTGAAGTAGCAGCAGATGGCGCTATAAACACAAGCTGCATGAAACTAGAAGTGTTCTACAAAGTTATTTATTTTTAAAAAAACGAGAAAGAAAGGCTGAGTACTAAATTTTGGACAAAACTGAGCAGTCTGTAGGGACTGCTGGTTTTGTAAAATGTGAGTGACACTTGCTGTAAGACTTAGCCACCATCATCTTCTGCCTTTCAGCTCTAAACTGCTGGCAATCCTAGTGTGATAAGGTTAGTGCCAGGGACCAGGAAAGCTGAGTCACTGGATTTCCCACACTCACTGTGAAGTGGTGGGATGTCTCATAGCATCATCAGCCTGTTGCCTGGATACTCCGTGAGGAAATATCTAACACATTGGGGAGGGGTCATCTTGATGATGTAGATGACACAGTACCTTAGAGTCCTAGTGATAAAGATGATTCTATCTTGATTCAATTAAAAAAATTTTCTTTTTATGGCTATGGATACAGTGAGAGAATGCATGTTTGAAACTGGGCTATTTTCATTAGTAATTTTCGTTTCTTTCTTTCTTTTTATAAAAACAAAGTTTTTTTTTTTTTTTTTGTAACATCATTTCATAGTATTTCAAAATAACTTTATGGGCTCTTTTTCCAAGTGGAGAATGATGGGGATGTGTATTAGTTAGGATTCTCCAGAGCTTTGGTTTTCCAGTAGTCATGTAAGGATGTGAGAATTGGATCATGAAGAAGGCTGAGTGCCAAATAATTGATGGATTTTGAATTGTGGTGCTGGAGAAGACTCTTGAGAGCCCCTTGAACTGTAAGGAAATCAAACCAGTCAATCCTGAAGGAAATTGACCCTGACTGTTCATTGAAAGGACTGATGCTGACGCTCAAACTGCGATACCTTGGCCACCTGATTTGAAGAGCCAACTCATTGGAAAAGACCCTGATGCTGGGAAATATCGAGGGTAACAGAAGTGGGTGACAGAAGATGAGAGGAATGGATAGCATCACTGACTCAATGGACATGAATTTGAACAAACTCCATGAGTTAGTGAAGGACAGGGAAGCCTGGTGTACTGCAGTTCACCTTTTAATTTCAAAGGGTTGCAAAGATTCCGACATGACTTAGCAACTGAACAACTCCAGAGAAACAAAATCAATAGGATGTATATATGAAGAGAAAGTGATTTGTCGTAAGGAATTGGCTCATGATTATGGAGACTGACAGGTCCAAATCTGCAGTGAGGGCTGGCAGGGTAGAGACCCAGGAGAGCTGATGATATAGATGGAGTCTGATGGTCATCTGCTGGAGAATCTCCTTGTTCTTGCAGGAGGCGGGACTTTTAGTCTGTTCAGGCCTCCAATTGATTGGACAAGGCCCACCCACATTAGGAAGGCTAATTTGTTTTATTTTATCTACTGATTTAAATGTTACACGCATCCAAAAACACCCTAATAGATACATCCAGAATAAAGTTTGAACAAATATTTAAGCACCCCTCGGTCCAGTCAAGTTTACACATAAAACTAACCATCACAAAGTGGGAGGGAGGGACATTCAAACTCATCTTTTGATTTAAAAGAGCCTTGAGTGCATCACTTCTCTGGAAGCTTCTGGACGATTTGCTCCAGAAATGTAAAGTGACAAAAATGTTTACACAGGATATAAAAAACAAGCAACTGAAAGAGAGTCAAGTCCTTTTCACTAGTAAGACATAATAAATGATACCTGGAGTGGAAAAAAAAATCAAGAAGTAGCAATACAGGCACATTATTTGGAAATATGGCAATAAATGGTGGTAAAGAACCCACCTGCCAATGCAGGAGACAGAAGAGATGCGGTCTCAAGCCCTGGGTCAGGAAGATCCCCTGGAGGAGGGCATGGCAGCCCACTCCAGTACTCTTGCCTGGAGAATCCCATGGACAGAGGAGCCTGATGGGCTACAGTCAACAGGGCTGCAAAGAGTTGGGCACAGCTGAGGCAACTTATCATGCACGCATGCACGGAGATAAATACCAAAAGGATGAGCAAAGGGAGCAGAAATGGCCTGCCTCTGGGGACTTCTCCGGTGGCCCAGTGGCTAAGACTCTGAGCTCCCAATGCAGGGGGTCTGAGTTTCATCCCTTGCCAGGGAACTAGATATCACATGCTGCAACTAAGAGTTCTCATGCTGCCAAAAAAGGATCCTGCATGGGGCGGTGAAGACCCCACACGCTGTGACTAAGACCCAGAGCAGCGAAATAAACAGAGAAATGACCTGCTTCTGCTAGGGTGACCAATGATTCAGATTCACCCAAGTCTTTCCCAATTTTAGCATTCATTCAAGCCCATGAGATTGACAACAGGTTTTAAAACAATTTAAGATATCAAGTGATGACTAGGACCTGATGAAACAGAAATTCTTATCTTGCTAAGTGGAAGAATAAATTGGCAAAGCCATCCGAGAGTAGTTGTCCAATATCTGGAAGAATTGGAAATGTTCTTCCTTACGGCTAAAAAAACCCCCACAGTCCCCCAGATTCCCAAACCGTTGCACGTGTGCATCAAAGTACAAAACATGTATTCATAGCAGTAGCACTATTCATAAGGGAAAAATAAAACCCTGGAAACAACCCAAAATGCTTAGAATGAGGAATAAATGAATAGAGATTATACAATAGCATATTACAATGAATAAGATAAATGACCTAGAGCCATATGTATCAATGTGTATATATCTTAAAAAATAAAATTAATAACAAATACAGTTTCAAAATGAAACATAAGGCTAGTAGAAAACATGTACCAAATGTAGGGTAGTGACTATTTCTTGGGACTGATGAAAGGGAATGGGGCTCAGAAAACCCAAAGGGGTAATTTCAACTTCATCTCCAATGCTTTCATGTTATAAAGATCTGAAATAAAGCGTCTACATTTATTTTTCTGTGTAATGGATACAAAAGTGTTTATGAAATTATTCTGTTGTTGTTCAGCCACCAAGTCGCGTCTGACTCTGCGACCCCATGAACTGTAGAGCTTCAGGTTTCTCTGTCCTTCACTATCGTCCAGAGTTTGTTCACACTCATGTCCATTGAGTTGGTGGTGCTGTCTAACCATCTCATCCTCTATCGCTCCCTTTCCTTTTGCCTTCAATCTTTCCCAGCATCAGAGTCTTTTCCAATGAGCCAGCTCTTTGCATCAGGTGGCCAAATTATTGGCCTTCCAGCATCAGTCCTTCCAATGAATATTCAGGGATGATTTCCTTTAGGATTGACTGGTTGGATCTCCTTGCAGTCTGAGGGATTGTCAAGAGTGTTCTCCAGCACCACAATTAGAAAGCATCAGTTCTTTGGTGCTCAGGCTTCTTTATGGTCAATTCTCACATCCTTACATGACCACTGCAAAAACCATAGCTTTGACTATATGGACCTTTGTTGGCAAAGTGATGTCTCTGCTTTTTAATAGGCTGTCTAGATTTGTCATAGCTTTTCTTCCAAGGAACAAGCATCTTTTAATTTCATGGCTGCAGTCACCATCTGCAGTGATGTTGGAGCCCAAGAAAATAAAGTCTGTCACTGTTTTCACTTTTTCCCCTTCTATGTGCCATGAAGTGAGGGACCAGGTGCTATAATCTTAGCTTTTTGAGTGTTGAGTTTTAAGCTAGCTTTCACTCTCTTTCTTCACCTTCATCAAGAGTCTCTTTAGTTCCTCTTTGCTTTCTGCATATCTGAGGTTGCTGATATTTCTCCTGACAATCTTGATTCCACCTTGTGTTTTATCCAGCCTGACATTTCTCATGATGTACTCTGCACGTAAGTTAAATAAGCAGGGTGACAATATACAGGCTTGTCATTCTCTTTCTCCAGTTTTGAACCAATCTTTTGTTCTATGTCCAATACTAACTGTTGCTTCTTGACCTGCATACAGATTGCTCAGGAGATGGGTAAGATGGCCTGGTGCTCCTGTCTCTTTAAGAATTTTCCACAATTTGATGTGATCCACACAGTCAAAGGCTTTAGTGTAGTTATTCTCTGTATCTGCCTGTAATTTTTAATTTCTCCAAATTAAAGAAGAGCTAAGTATGAAATACTATGAGATCCCTCAAAATAGTGAGACTACATAAAGTAAGGTTTTGTTAGGACAAGCTTTCTCTCTGAAGAGAAAGGACGAGTTAATTTATCTCAAGTCAAACAATGTTCAGTTCAGTTCAGTTCAGTTGCTCAGTCGTGTCCGACTCTTTGCGACCCCATGAATCGCAGCACGCCAGGCCTGCCTGTCCATCACCAACTCCCAGAGTTCACTCAAACTTACGTCCATCGAGTCGGTGATGCCATCCAGCCATCTCATCCTCCGTCGTCCCCTTCTCCTCCTGCCTCCAATCCCTCCCAGCATCAGGGTCTTTTCCAATGAGTCAACTCTGCACGAGGTGGCCAAAGTACTGGAGTTTCAGCTTTAGCATCATTCATTCCAAAGAACACCCAGGACTGATCTCCTTTAGAATGGACTGGTTGGATCTCCTTGCAGAAAATAACACTAATGCTGAGACATCAGTCTGGATTCACCAGAAAGCAAAGCCTGAGTCAAAGGTGAGTATGTAAGTTGTTTTGAAACATGACTCCAGAGAGCAGAAGTGGAGGATTGTGGAGACTGTCACAGGAAAGGAAGGGAGGACATCACGAGGATAAATTCTCAGGTCATTCAGCATGATGGGCTGCGGGCAATGGGGACTCTCTCTGTCTGACAGGACTCTCTTTGGAGCTGTGGGAAATGACTCTGAGAAGTGTCTCCATCTGTGCCCGTTGCCAGTGACCAAGGGCTGCCTCACATTCCATGGGTATCAGGGAGGCGCCCGTGGTGTTTGAGATACCCTGGGTCCAAGGCTAATGATACGCCAACGAGGTGGAGGCAAGATCCTCCCGGGTGCTCCCTGCACGGAGCTTGTTATTGCCTTAGTTATGGGAGGAATGCAGGCGGAGTGGATATGAGGCAGGCAGGCACACGCAGCGCCTGGTTGGGGATAGCATTTCCATTTTCCCAAGGTAATAAGAAGTCTGCATTGAAATAGTAAGGAGGGAAGTCAGACATTGGAAAATACTCCCAGGCTTAAAGGATATGAGCTCCAAAAAGAATTAGGAAGGAAGCAAGGATGGCTGACTTCCCTGGAGACTTTATTGGAAAGATTCCAGAAGTATCTTGCCACAGGTTAGGGCTGAATGGAAGAAGAAGGACGTCTGAGACACTTTCTTGACAAGCCAATAATTTTGAGAACTTTAATTCTAATTGTAGATTCTCTTTTTCTTCCCTCTCTCCTTCCCTCCAGCCATCCTTCTTTCCTTCCTTTTTGTCTCACAAATCTCTTCAGTCCTTTATACCACAGTCTTCTTTTCTAAGCTGTATTCTGAATCCTATTCAATTTAAACGCATATTTATATTTAGAGGAAAGTAGGTTGATAACTGGATAGTCTTAATAAATGATTCGAGGCAACGTAGGCAGATATTTTATCTGATTCCTTCACCAACAAGTGGTACTAAAAACAAATCAGTTTTTCTTATCTTCAGCACTGAAGTGTTATATGTGAAATCCATTCCTCTAATAAACAATGTGATTTTGGTCCATTTATTTACTAAAGTTAAATAAACATTTTAAATATCTATGATGTGCTTTTTTTCTTTTAAAAATAAGTTTTTAAAAGCTTTTAATTTACTTTTTGTTATTTAAAAATATTTTACAAATTTACATTGTAAGTTTCTCCTCTCCCTTTTGTGCCCTCCCCCACTGCTCCAAGTAAAATTTATGCCTTTGGCTTTTATTTTTTTCCCGCACCAACGTAATATAATGACATTTAAATATTTTTAATTGCAGTATAATTGATTGGGCTTCCTGGTGGTGCTAGTGGTAAAGTACCTGCCTGTCAATGCAGGAGACGTAAGAGACATGGGTTTGAGCCCTGGGTCAGGAAGATTGCCTTGGAAGAGAGCCTGGCAACCTTCTCCAGTATTCTTGCCTGGAGAAGCCCATGGACAGAGGAGCCCAGCAGGCTATGGTTCACGGGGTTGCAAAGAGTCAGACACAACTGAAGCAACTTAGCATGCATGCATTATTGATTACAGTTACAGGTGTACAATACAGTGATTCACACTTTTTAAGGTTATAGTCCCTTTATAATTATTATAACATATTGGCTATATTCCCTGTGTTGTAAATACATCCTTATAGCTTATTTATTTTATGCATAATATTGTAGTTTGTACCACTTGACTCCCTCCCCCTCTCTTTTCCCTACTGATAAACACTAGTTTGTTCTCTATCTGTGAGTCTGTTTCTTTTCTGTTGTATTTGCTTATTGATTTTTAAGATTCCACAGGGGACATGATTCCTCCAGCTCTGTTCTTCATTCTCAAGATTTTTGGCTACTTGGGGTTTTTTGTGTTTCCATACTAATTTTAAAATTATTGGTTTTAGTTCTGTGAAAAATGCCATTGATATTTTGAGAGGAATTGCACTGAATCTATAGATTGCTTTGGGCAGTATAGTCATTTTAGCAATAATTTCTTCCAGTCCAAGAACATGGTATATCATTCCATCTGTTTCTGTTGTCTTCAATTTCTTTCATCAGCATTTTATAGTTTTCATGTCTTTTACCTCTGTAGATGGGTTTATTCCTAGGTATTTTATTCTTTTGGATGCAAGGGTAAATAGGATTATTTCCTTGATTTTTCTTTCTGTTAGTTTGTTGTTAGTGTGTAGAAATGCAACAGATTTCTGTATATTAATTTTGTGTCCTACAATTGTACTGAATTCATTGATGAGCTCTATTATTTTTTTGGTGTCATTTTTAGGATTTTCTATGTATAGTTAACATGTCAGTTGCAAACAGTCACAGTTTTATTTCTTCCTTTCCAATTTGAATTTCTTTTATTTCTTTTTCTTATCAGATTGCTATAACTAGGACTTCAGATACTATGTTGAATAAAGTTGGGTTAACGCTGGCCTAATTGGCTGGTAGAGTTGGGTCCAGGAGTCTGCTTATTGGGCCCAGGGGTCCCGGAGCTGGTGTCAGATCTTTAATGAGGCAAAGATTGCCAGACACAGTTGTAGATAGGGCCTGGGGCGTCCTGACGCTTGTGTTGGCCTGCTATCAAATTGGCCTGGCGTCCAGTCATTCAAGACAGGACTTGGCCAAGTCCTCAGGCTGTGGGATTGTGATTTTCTTCAGTTCAGTACGGTTCAGTCGCTCAGTCATGTCTGACTCTTTGCGACCCCATGAAGTGCAGCAAGCCAGGCCTCCTTGCCCATCACCAACTCCCAAAGTTCACCCAAACTCACGTCCATCGAGTTGGTGATGCCATCCAGCTATCTCATCCTCTGTCATCCCCTTTTCATCCTGCCCTCACTCCCTCCCAGCATCAGAGTCTTTTCCAATGAGTCAACTCTTTGCATGAGGTGGCCCAAGTAATAGAGCTTTAGCATCAGTCCTTCCAAAGAACACCCAGGGCTGATCTCCTTCAGAATGGACTGGTTGGATCTCCTTGCAGTCTCAAAGGACTCTCAAGAGTGTTCTCCAACATCACAGTTCAAAAGCATCAATTCTTCAGTGCTCAGCTTTCTTCACAGTTCAACTCTCACACCCATATATGACTACTGGAAAAACCATAGCCTTGGCTAGATGGACCTTTGTTGGCAAAGTAACGTCTCTGCTTTTGAATATGCTATCTAGGTTGGTCATAACTTTCCTTCCAAGGAGTAAGTGTCTTTTAGTTTCATGGCTGCAATCACCATCTCAGTGATTTTGGAGCACCCCAAAATAAAGTCTGACACTGTTTCCACTGTTTCCCCATCTAGTTCCCATGAAATGATGGGGCCAGATGCCATGATCTTAGTTTTCTGAGTTTTGAGGCTTAAGCCAACTTTTTCACTCTCCACTTTCACTTTCTTCAAGAGGCTTTTTAGTTCCTCTTCCCTTTCTGCCATAAGGGTGGTGTCATCTGCATATCTGAGGTTCTTGATATTTCTCCCAGAAATCTTGATTCCAGCTTGTGTTTCTTCCAGCCAAGCATTTCTCATGATATACTCCGCATATAAGTTAAATAAGCAGGGTGACAATAGACAGCCTTGATGTACTCCTTTTCCTATTTGGAACCAGTCTGTTGTTCCATGTCCAGTTCTAACTGTTGCTTCCTGACTTGCATATAGGTTTCTCAAGAGGCAGGTCAGGTGGTCTGGTATTCCCATCTCTTTCAGAATTTTCCACAGTTTATTGTGATCCACATAGTCAAAGGCTTTGGCATAGTCAATAAAGCAGAAATAGATGTTTTCCTGGAATTCTCTTGCTTTTTCCATGATCCAGCAGATGCTGGCAATTTGATCTCTGGTTCCTCTGTCTTTTCTAAAACCAGCTTGAACATCACGAAGTTCACAGTTCACGTATTGCTGAAGCCTGGCTTGGAGAATTTTGAGCATTACTTTACTAGCATGTGAGATGAGTGCAATGTGCGATAGTTTGAGCATTATTTGGCATTTACTTTCTTAGTGATTGGAATGAAAACTGACCTTTTCCAGTCCTGTGGCCACTGCTGAGTTTTCCAAATTTGCTGGCATGTTGAGTACAGCACTTTCACAGCATCATCTTTCAGGATTTGAAACAACTCCACTGGAATTCCATCCCCTCCACTAGCTTTGTTCATAGTGATGCTTTCTAAGGCCCACTTGACTTCACATTCCAGGATGTTTGGCTCTAGGTGAGTGATCATACAATTGTGATTATCTTAGTCATGAAGATCTTTTTGTACAGTTCTTCTGTGTATTCTTGCCACCTCTTCTTAATATCTTCTGCTTCTGTTAGGTCTAGACCATTTCTGTCCTTTATCGAGCCCATCTTTGCATGAAATGTTCCCTTGGTATCTCTAATTTTCTTGAAGAGATCTGTAGTCTTTCTTATTCTATTGTTTTCCTCTGTTTCTTTGCACTGATTGCTGAGGAAGGCTTTCTTATCTCTCCTTGCTACTCTTTGGAACTCTGCCTTTAGATGCTTATATTGTTCTTTTTCTCCTTTTCTTTTTACTTCTCTTGTTTGCATAGCTATTTGTAAGCCTTCTCAGACAGCCATTTTGCTATTTTGCATTTCTTTTCCATGAGGATGGTCTTGATCCTTGTCTCCTGTACAATGTCACAAACCTCCGTCCATAGTTCATCAGGCACTCTATCAGACCTAGTCCCTTAAATCTATTTCTCACTTTCACTGTATAATCATAAAGAATTTGATTTAGGTCATACCTGAATGGTCTAGTGGTTTTCCCTACTTTCTTCAATTTAAGTCTGAATTTGGCAATAAAGAGTTCATGACCTGAGCCACAGTCAGCTCCTGGTCTTGTTTTTGCTGACTGTATTGAGCTTCTCCATCTTTGGGTGTAAAGAATATAATCAATCTGATTTCAGTGTTGACCATCTGGTGATGTCCATGTGTAGAGTTTTCTCTGGTGTTGTTGGAAGAGGGTGTTCGCTATACCAGTGCGTTCTCTTGGCAAAACTCTATTAGCCTTTGCCCTGCTTCATTCCATAGTCCAAGGCTAAATTTGCCTATTTCCCTAGGTGTTTCTTGACTTCCTACTTTTTCATTCCAGTCCCCTATAATGAAAAGGACATCTTTTTGGGTGTTAGTTCTAAAAGGTCTTATAGGTCTTCACAGAACAGTTCAACTTCAGCTTCTTCAGCGTTACTGGTTGGGGCATAGACTTGGATTACTATGATACTGAATGGTTTGCCTTGGAAACGAACAGAGATCATGCTGTTGTTTTTGAGATTGCATCCAAGTTCTGCATTTTGGACTCTTTTGTTGACCATGATGGCTACTCCATTTCTTCTGAGGGATTCCTGCCTGCAATAGTAGATATAATGGTCATCTGAGTTAAATTCACCCATTCCAGTCCATTTTAGTTTGCTGATTCCTAGAATGTTGATGTTCACTCTTACCATCCTCTGTTTGACTGCTTCCAATTTGCCTTGATTCATGGACCTAACATTCCAGGTTCCTATGCAATATTGATCTCTACAGCATCAGACCTTGCATTTATCACCATCACATCCACAACTGGGTATTGTTTTTCTTTGGCTCCATCCCTTCATTCTTTCTGGAGTTATTTCTCCACTGATCTCCAGTAGCATATTGGGCACCTACCAACCTGGGGAGTTCCTCTTTCAGTATCCTATCGTTTTGCCTTTTCATACTGTTCATAGGGTTCTCGTGATTTTCTTAGGTCTGTGCTACTCCCTGGCAGGTGAGGCTAGTCCTGAAGGTAGAGCAGGATCCCTAGAGTACAGGGCCAGGGCTTAGAGGATTGGGGCTGATGCCTGTCCGCTTGTGGATGGAGCTGGATCCCAGGCCCTCTGGTGGGCAGGGCTCTGTAGAGCAGCAGCTATGGACTCAGGGGTCTTAAAGCAGCTTTTCTGCTGCTAGGTGGCCTGTGCCCCATCCAGCTATTTGCTTGGCTTTAATGGGTAGCTCAGCTGGTAAAGAATCCGCCTGCAATGCGGAAGACCTTGGTTCAATCCCTGAGTCGGGACGATCCCCTGGAGAAGGGAATGGCACCCACTTCAGTATTCTGGCCTAGAGAATTCCATGAACTCTATAGTCCATGGGTTGCAAAGAGGCAGACATGACTGAGAGACTTGTACTTTACTTCACTCAAGCATCCCAGCTCTGGTGCCTGCAGGTTTTGTGGCCAGAGTGGGGCTGAGTCCTGGTACTAATAAGTAGAGGGAGGATGCCAAAATGGCACTCGCCAGAACCAGGTCCATCTCATAGAAGGGGCTCCCCCAAATGGCCGCCGCAAGTATCCACGTCCCCAGAGTGAGCTCCACTTGCCTATAGCCTTTCATGGAGGCTCTCCAAGATGAGCATGTAGGTCTGACCCAGGCTGCTATCAAATTACTGCTTCTTTCCTGGGTCCTAGATCATGTGAAACTTTGTGCACACCCTTGAAGAGTGAAGAAGTCCCTTTGGCACTCCTGAAGTTAAGCCCCACTGGCCTTCAAAGTCAAACACTCTGGGGGCTTATCTTCTCAGTGCAAGACTGCTGGACTAGGAAGATGACATGGGGCTCAGACCTCTCCCTCCTTGGGGAAAATCTCTGCAGTCATAATTATTCTTTGGTTTGTGGGTTGCCTACTCTGCTGTATGGGACTAGACTGTATCACATCTCTGCTGGTCCTACCTGTTTCATTGTGGTTCCTTCTTTATATTTTCTGTATTTGTAGATCTTTTCTGGTAGGTTCCAGTCTTTTTCAGTGATGTGTTTCTCAAGTAGCTGTGATTTTGTTGTGCCCACGAAAGGAGGTGAGCTCAGGGTCTTTCTACTCTGCTATCTTCTGTCTGATAGTTTTTATCAGACATGATTTCATGACATTTTCCATGTACTAAAAACTGTCTCAATTTATCTAATTTAGGTACATTTGGGAACTTTCCATGTAAAATGTCACACATGAATTTTATTTATGAATATGTAGATGTTATTTAGATATCACCATAATCTACAAGGTCTGGAATGATATGTGAGGGTAAGGACTATATTAATAGTATGTGGTCATAAAAGTATAAACATTCAAACTAATTAAAAAAATTCTGCATGGCAAAACAAGCAACAATAAAATCCCCAAACAAAACACACACACACACACACATACACACACACACACACACAGACACACACGCAGAGACATCTGCTGATTTCCATACTCTATACTTGGGAATTGGCCAAGCAGTATAGGAGACACACTCTCAAATGTCTTTGGCATCTAGATGGATAATCTAAATAGATAAAACATTAATAGGTAGCTATGGAGACTGCAGTGAGCTGCAGAGTGCACACCACACCCAAAGATACTTACCAATTTTATCTTTCCTTCTGTAGCGGGAAGAGGTGCCAGCATAAACAGTATGAGGACAGGCAATATGTGGAAAATTGAAAGTACTTGGGAGTTAGGTAACACATGGAAAGGAATGATGAAAAGTATAAAGAATTTTAAAGACAAATGCTACCTCTATTACGCAAAACCAGGTGACCACTTCATTTTAAGAGGCATCAGAAGCTCTTGAAGCCTTATAATCTAATTAACAGGTGGTGCTAGTGGTAAGGAACCTGCCTTTCAATGCAAGAGATGCAAGAGACACGGGTTTGATCCCAGGGCTGGGAAGATTCCCTGGAAAAGGAAATGGCAACCCACTCCAATATTCTTGCCTGGAAAACTCCATGGGCAGAGGAGCCTGGCAGGCTAAAGTCCATGGAGTTGCAAAGAGTCAGATATGACTAAGTGACTGAGCACACATATATACAGAACAACAAATAATAAATTAATCAAAAATATATTTGCATTAAGTTCATAGCTAAGAGGTAAAGCTAGGATGTACTGGTTATCTCCAGTAGTGATGGAAGAGGCAGAGCTTTTCAAATCCATGACTTGGCTTTTTGCTCTGACCAAAGCTCAGCATCTCCTCCCATCGTCCTGATGCACTCCCCCAGACACAATGGGTCCTCTTCCTCCAGAACACACATTATAATGTTTGTCATTCTGGCTTCCATTTAATTTATTTCCAGAAAAGTTCAGACAGGATTTTATTTGCAAAATGAAGAGGAAAGGAGAAAGCATTATATGTCTGATATTATTCACGGAAACCAGACAGGTTTTATTTTAGGCTATAATTCGTTTGAGAAGACAAAGAGAACTTTGACCTTAGTTCATTTAGTCTTGTTTTTAAAAAGAGAAACATCATTTGCTTACTTTTAAGGTGTTTTTAACTTCAGGCTTGGTCAAACACGACATTTTATTTCAGAGAAAAACTCATTTTGGAAGGCACCATGAAGTAGATAGTAAGACATCCATGGATCTCAGTTTAGCCATTACTGTCTCTGTAACCTTGAGTTAGTTACTCTTTTTCATTAAATTTAAGTTTCTTTAAGTTACCTTAACCTTGCCTATACTTCCACTGGTAGTCTCTTCATTAATATATGGTTTTTCAACTTCAGCAGCCACTGGAATAGCCCAAGAAGCCTGGTTCCTATTACTAGACAGGGAATTTGAAAGTTCTCAAGTAATTCTAATGGGTGGCCAGGGTTGAGAGCCACTGTGTCCAAAATTTTCGCAACTTGGAAACATCTGATGTGAATTCTATTTTCTGCTTAGATTAATTCTTTTATCAATTCTTTTAATTGCTTCTTACATTTACTCCTGCTAAATACTCATTGAGATTCTGATAGGCTGTTGGAACAGATAAATTTTAAAAAATTTCCAGTTTTTAAGAATGTTAACTAATGTGTAGGAGATCCATTTAGAATTCAAATAGCATAGACCTTAGCTTAAAGGATACACACTTTTATTTTTATTATATTTATCATCATATATTGCTCTGATAGTATATTGTAGATGATAGCATATTTTAGATGAGTGAATGTAAACATTTTAGGAATCAGTGAACTAAAATGGACTGGAATGGGTGAATTTAACTCAGATGACCATTATATCTACCGCTGTGGGCAAGAATCCCTTAGAAGAAATGGAGTAGCCATCATAGTCAACGAAAGAGTCCAAAATGGCAGTACTTGGATGCAATCTCAAAAATGACAGAATGTTCTCTGTTCATTTCCAAGGCAAACCATTCAATATCATGGTAATCCAAGTCTATGTCCCATCTAGTAATGCTGAAGAATCTAAAACTGAACAGTTCTATGAACAACTACAAGACCTTTTAGAACTAACACTCAAAAAAGATGTCCTTCTCATTATAGGGGATTGGAATGCAAAAGTAGGAACTCAAGAAACACCTGGAGTAACAGGCAAATTTGGCCTTGGAATGCGGAATGAAGCAGGGCAAAGGTTAATAGAGTTTTGCCAAGAGAATGCACTGGTCATAGCAAACATCCTCTTCCAACAACACAAGAGAAGACTCTACACATGGACATCACCAGATGGCCAACACCAAAATTAGATTGATTATATTCTTTGCAACCAAAGATGGAGAAACTACACTGTCAGCAAAAAAACAAGACTGGGAGCTGACTGTGGCTCAGATCATGAACTCCTTATTGCCAAATTCAGACTTAAATTGAAGAAAGTAGGGAAAACCACTAGACCATTCAGGTATGACCTAAATCAAATCCCTTATGATTATACAGTGGAAGTGAGAAATAGATTTAAGGGACTAGGTCTGATAGACAGAGTGCCTGATGAACTATGGACAGAGGTTCGTGACATTGTACAGGAGACAAGGGTCAAGACCATCTCCAAGAAAAAGAAATGCTAAAAAGCAAAATGGCTGACTGAGGAGCCCTTACAAATAGCTGTGAAATAAAGAGAAGTGAAAAGCAAGGGAGAAGAGGAAAGCTATACCCATTTGAATGCAGAGTTCCAAAGAATAGCAAGGAGAGATAAGACAGCCTTCCTCAGTCATCAGTGCAAAGAAATAGAGGAAAGTCTATAACAAAAGGCCAAAAGGCTTAGAGTGGCCAAAATAATATTGAAGACCTAAAACAAAGTCAGAGAATTGAATTTACTCCAACTTCAAGCCTTACTATGAAAGTTATAGTAATCAAGACAGCATGCTATTGGCAAAAGAATAGACAAACCGATCAGCAGAACAGAACAGAGAGCTTAGAAATAGACCTACACAGATACAGTCAATTGATCTTTGTCAGAGGTTAAAGATTTTTAAAGTCTCCCTGGTGGCTCAGATGGTAAAGAATATGCCTGCAATGCAGGAGACCCGGAGACAGTGAAAAGATTAGGGGCTGCAAAGGTTTGGGACTGGGAAAAGAGGGATGAATAGGTGGAGCACAGGATTTTTAGGGCATTAAAATTATTCTGGATACTATAATGGTGGGTACATGACTTTATGCAGTTGGCAAAACTCAAAAAACCGTACAGTCTCACATAGACTTTATTTGCCCCCAGCTGTAAACTAGGGCAAGTCAACGGATGATTTGAAAGTTTCCTCCCAATTTAAATGATAGGAATCTTTGATGTTTTGGGTACAGTAGGAAAAATGTTTTAGAAGTATGTTTAGGAGATAATACGTCTTAGGCTTACAGTCATCACTCAAGAGTGGAGTTTAAATTTTCTCAACTGAGCCCTTAAAAACAGGAGCAGGCAAACTTGTTCGGTAAAAGTTTAGGCAGTAGGTGCTTTTGCTTTCATGGGCCATGCAGTCTGTCACAACTATTCAGCTCAGGTGTTACAGCAGAAAGCTGTTACAGACACCTATTGTTTTGTCAAGAAAAGAGAAGCTTATCCATTGGTAAATGGAAGATGGATGAATTACTTTTAACTAGGGAGATCTAAGACTTTCTCAAGAGCTGCGGGGGGCACATGTAAATTAGCTCAAGCCCTTTCTTTAGATAGAAATACAAGCTTATTCACTGTGATTTGTTATGTTAATAACAAGAAGGTGTTGCCTTAGAAAATATTTTTAAATTCCTGTGGCTAAAATAAAGCAGAAATCCACTGTTATTTAGGTGAGGTTACAATGAGCACCTCCTCTCATCTGAATGACCCATGTGGTCCATTTCCTATGTGGTACCAGATGCATTACATTGATTGCTTAACTCCCATCCAACACTCCTTTTTGTTTTGACTTTGTAGTTTTAGCTTACATGTCTCTCTCTGAGGAGAACAATATGGTACTGGGGAGATTAAAGCTGAGATGATAAATGCTTGGGATTTGAGAATTGTTCTCCAAAGAGAAATAGAATCGGTACAACTTGCCCAGGAAAGATACAAATTTCAACATCTCTTTTAACACCTGCTCTTGTGCAATGTATTATGGAAAACTGTGCCTAACACAGCATGGTTCCTCTTCCATTCCCTGCCTCCTCCCAGGGAACACTAAAAGATGCTAGAAAATCCAAAAGGTAGAGGGAACCCCCAAACTTGGCTTCAAACTGGGACAGAGAAGCTAACACAGAGAGGGAGAAAACCTGCAAACAGCTGAAGTACATCAACAGGCACCCATCACACCATCTTTAAGCCAAGGACAGAGAAACAGCAATGTGGCAAAAACATTAAAACATTAATAAGTAATCATAAAATTATGGAAAAGGTATTTCCTCTGCTTGGAATATGGGACCAAGAAAAACCAAGCTGAAACTTGGTTATTGATGCCTGGGGGCACTCGTGAGTCACAGCAGATGGTTCTCGGTCCTGTAATTAATTGCGCTACATGAATACGAGCGTTTTGTCCTTTAAAAATTTTAAATTCTGCCTTGTAACCACCATATGGACCCCTGTCATCTGCAGTTTTCTGTCACTTAAGCAGTGACTTATTATTTATTATACTCCAAAAAAATTTGCAGAGTGAGTTGGTATGAGTAAAATTATTCAGTAGAAACCTGTTTCTGAAAGTGATTGCTGAGTGTCTCAGAGCATCATCTCATGTCCCTGAAACTGAAAAACTCACAAAGTAAATATTTACCACAAGCAAAGCACGGAGCAGAGTTACTCTTATTTTCAACATCAGCTTCATGGCGATACTCTGTGCTAACTTTTTCCTAATTTTGCACAGGTTGAAGAAAAACTTAGCATAATTATTAAAATGCATGCCATCTCTCCGACTCCAGCAGCCTTGCACCCTTGTTGCCATGGACAAACACTTGATTGTTGTTCAGTTTTTCTCCTCAGCTCAAGGAGGAGTGTGGCGCCTCAGTTCCAGAAAAGAACCCACGAGCTTTTCTTTCCATAATTGTGGATCTACACCTGGGCTCGCTTTGTATTCTATTTCTTTCTTGTGGTGATGGGTTTGTGAAGATCAGATAGCAAGTTCTTCCTTGCTAAGAGTCACAGCAAGGCTGTGGTTGTCCCCATGGTTCTCCACATCTTGATTTTTCAAGTGAGCACTAGGTCATCTGAAGAAGCAAATATAATCTGACCTCATTTTGATACCAAGATGTGACATAGTTGCTCACAAAAGTGACCCAGGCAATTCCTTCACTTCTTTGTTGAGTAGAGGAACAACCACAGCTCATTTTCCTTTGGGGGATTCTTCCCTAGGACTGTTTTCCTCCCCGAGGTAATATAAACTGAATTTGAGGCTACAGTTTCATTCTGCGTGGTATTTACTGCATAATTGAATTTCTCCATTTTCCTTTGAAGAAAAGGGTAAAGAAGATGGGAGAACAGAGAAGGGAGAAGAAAGCACAGCAAGTGCTGCATCTTTGTCAGCCTGGACATGCGAAAGGCGTCCCTCCAAGGACATAGCTACTATTAATCCACGTCACCATCACGCGAGTGGCACACTGAACCGCTTCCATAGGCGAGGTAGAGACCATGGCACTTCTGGAGAATAGAATAAATAACTCTTGAAGATATTATCCACCCTGGTGGCTGGGTCACCTCTACCAATAGCCATTGACCAGGACATGGGAAACACACACACAACTGATCGCAGACAGCCAGTGAGGAGAAAGGTTGACTGAGAACCATCGTCTCTGGAAAGTGATGGCCAGAGAAAGAACGAGAGCAGCTGGCTTGGTTTGGAGAAGCTTCTGGGCTTGGTTTGGAGGAGTCTCTTTCTCTTTTCTTCTTTTGAAAGATCAATGACACCAATAAGCCTCTTTGTTGTTGTTTAGTCTTTAATTTGTGTCTGACTCTTTTGCGACCCCATGGACTGCAGCCTGCCAGGCTCCTCTGTCCATGGGATTTCCCAGGCAAGAATATTGGAGTGGGTTGCCATTTCCTTCTCCATGGAGGAGTTTCCAACCTTAGAACATCCCTCCAGATAAGAGAGAAGTGGGTGAACATATCCTGAGGATCCTCACAAATGGTCCTCTTCCTATCACCTGCTACTGAGAAAAGGAGTTAAACCAGGAAAAGGTACAAAGAAGCCCCTCAGCCTGGCAGCAGGGGCAGGGTGGGCTGGGACAGCTGAGGCCTTCAAGCTCACCGTTCATGTTTCTTCAAGCTGGGAAGAAAGTAGAGAAAAGGCAAATTGATTACACTTGCCAAGAGCTAATATTCCTCATTAATAAACAAACACCTATGGGAAGGGAAGAGAAAAAGGGAGCAAAAACCATCCACTCCCTGAAGGAGAGATGGTGAAGGATGAACACATGCTAGGAGTGATGTTTTGGGTCCATCCTGGGAGGGAGAGACCCACAGGAGCCAATAGAGATAGAGGAGAAGCCTCCGAAGGTGGCAAAAGGAGGCTGTTCCCCAAACTTGAGGATCAGTCCACAGTGACAAATGGCACCAGCACATGATTTAACCAAACTGCAGAGCAGTGGGAGTGGGAGAGTCTCAGCCAGCTGAGCTGCCCCATCCTGAAGTGGCCACTCCCCAGGAAGGCAGAGGACACAGGGGTGGCCGTGTCCAATCTTAGCGCCCACTGGGAGTGGTGCCGGCATCATTCAGGGGGTGGTGGTGGGACATTCGGACCCATTTCAGAGATTAGAGCGGCCTCAGGGAAGCGAGACTTCACAGACTGATGGCAAAGACTTCACAGACCTCTCTTTTCTCTTAAACCTTCAGAAACGGCAAGGAACTTAAGAACAGATATGGAAATTCCAGCTTAAATAACATGAGAACACCTCTAATGCCAAATCTCAATCTTCTTGAATTGGGATATCTTGAAAGTGAAAAAGTGAAAGTGTTAGTTGCTCAGTT
Organism: Nanger dama; assembly: GCA_917880005.1. Lineage (NCBI taxonomy): Eukaryota > Metazoa > Chordata > Mammalia > Artiodactyla > Bovidae > Nanger > Nanger dama. The sequence continues at coordinate 16,285,524 of CAKJTW010000025.1, read as the reverse complement.
GTATCTGACTCTTTGTGACCCCACAGACTGTAGCCCACTAGGCTGCTCTGTCCATGAAATTCTCTAGGCATGAATACTGGAGTGGGTAGCCATTTCCCTCTCCAGGGGATCTTCCTGACCCAGGGATCAAACCCAGGTCTCCGGCATTGCAGGCAGATTCTTTACCACCAGGGAAGCCCAGGACACTTGAAGGCAGTAGGAATTCAAAAACTTTGAGAATATGGTGTGAGCAGACTTTATCTGCAGCTGGGAGAGCAGGAAAAAAATGGACCAAACAAGCTGGTGCTCCCAGCCATGCGTCAATTGGCAACGTGAGTCAAGTTTCACAGAAAAATTTGATGAGAAAACCGTAGAGGAAAAGCTCTATGAGAATTCAGTACTGTGATGGCTACTGTGATCAACAGCAGAAATAAAGACAATGGTGGGTAGAACCTTTTCTTTCTGGTTGCCATGGGAGCTCCGAGGAACAGAGAGCAAACCAAGCAGGGTGCATATATTGTTTAATTAAAGTCTTATCTTCCATGTTTGCAAGATCTAGGTTAGTGGCTTTCAACCTGTTTTGTTCTGGACCATGAGTAAGAAAGGCATTTTCTATCACACATGCACAAGTTTGTAATACTAGCAAAGTTTTCATTTAAAAATACATACTCATACTACAGATGATGCATTCTGAGTGTTACTGTATATTTCTATTCTATTTTTAAAGTGCAGCTGTGGTGATAAGACCTCAAAATGATCCCTGATGGTCTCTACCTCCTAGTGTTCCCACCTTTGTATGGTTTGATTATTAGTATAAAACTTTGCTAGAAAGAGGGGGAAAGTAGAAAAATGCACAAAGAAAATAACTTGAGTAAGCAAAGAAATGAGATTGGCTTGGGGTTCTTATGGTTAGTTTTGGAGCCCAGGTGCAGGCTCATTCATGTGGGCAGGAACTTGGTGGTTTGAATAAATCTCCTTTGGCCCCACACAGAAGGGGAAGGGGTGGGGCTTGATGCTATCAATAGTCATATATCAAGAATGGGGTCAGAGACTTCCCTGGTGGCGCTCTGCTCTCCCAATGCGGGGGGGCCGAAGGATCAAGGAGCTAGGTCCCACAAGCTGCAACGAAAGATCCTGCATGCATCAATAAAGACTGAAGATCCTACCCTGCCACAACTAAGACCCGGCACAGCCAAATAAATAGATATATATTTAAAATGGGGTCAGACTCTATTATATCTCTAAGGCCAAGAATGTGATTTTTCCTCAAAAAAATCCCTGAACAGAAAAGTAAATGAGAAATTTGAAAAACCATATTCGAAAGCTTCCATAGAGTGTGGATGCATTTCCAGAACAAGCGACAGCCATCATTATCTTATAACGAAACCATCAGCCTTCTTACTTTCAGTGAACTTGTCATCTGGGATTAGATGGAGCTCAATGTAACATTTCGTGAAAAATAAGAAATCTCTTTGAATTTATGGGTTGAAGTACAGTAAGAACATCCTGAATTGTCTGATAAAGCCGACAGGTTCCGGCTCAGTAGCTGTGGCTCATGGGCTCAGGGCACAGGCTCGGTAGTCGTGGCATTGCCCTGGGGGATGTGGCATCTTCCTGGGCCAGAGACCAGACCCACGTCCCCTGCAGGGGCAGGCAGATCCTTGACCACTGGACCGCCAGGGAAGCCCTAAGGGCAGTATTCTTTTTAATGCAGCAAAAGTTAACACATTCACTGTCATGGAAAACTGGAAGATTCTTCCCCGAGCAAATGGAAGCCAAAAGCTTCTTGACTCAGAATCATCAGTTAAACAGCAGGCAGGGGTGAGATTTGGACTTGAAAACAAGGAGATTGATGATGAAAGGTGCATCGCTCTACCTAGTTCTCTGGCATTTGTTAGTGACTCAGGCAGTAAAGAATCCGCCTGTAAGGCAGGAGACCTACGTTCAGTCCCCGGGTAGGGAAGATCCCTTGGAGAAGGGAATGGCTCACCCACTCCAGGATTCTTGCCTGGAGAATTCCACGGACAGAGGAGCCTGGAGGACTCCCAAAGAGTCGGACATGACAAGTGACTAACACTTTCACATTTTTTCAAGGAGATGAGAGCAGCCTCCCTTAAGAAACTCAGGGAATCCAGAGGCTCCCAAATGAGGACCTTATCAGCCTGCTCCCGTGTGGTGCTACATTATCAGGCCCGAGGTGATCTTTCAGTTACAACAAGCAAAGTCATAGATTTTAGAACCAGCTTTCTCCGCAGTCATGCCTCCTCTTCACCACTCCTAGTGCAGGAATGTCAAGCAATTTTTAGGTGCATGACTCACAAATATCAAAGAACAGTCAAATGTAGGACAGGAAAAGTTTTTTTTCCTCTGTCCTCTTAGATTCAGGGGTTGCTCCAAAATTAAACTGATAAAAGAGGTCAATAAGAGGGGAAAAATAGTTTATTTGCACATGCAATGTGCATACACACAGGAGAATTCAGTGATGAGTAACTCAAAGAGGTGGTTTGAATTTGGAACTTTTACACCCTCTTAACAAAGGGCAATAAATTTCTTGGGAAGTGCCAAAATGAAGGGAAAGGGGTGTGGGCTTTTAGGGAGGTAAAATGTGGAATGGTAAATACACAGAAAAGTCAGTGGAAATGATGGAATATTCCAGTAAGTTTTGTTTTTGCAGGCCCAACTCAGGGTCAGCTTTCTGTCTCTAGTGATAATGGTTACTTGGTTGTGATAATGGGAGAAGAGATGGGGAATATCTTCAAAAGGAAAATTTACATCCTGCCTTCTGGCAGAAAGGAGAGGATAGAGGACCTTTCCTCAGTCTGCTGGTTCTCAATTGCCTTTTGCTCAAAATAATTCTTATATCAAAGGGCATATTTTAGGGTGGTGTATTCTAATCTCCTTCACAAGAATAATCAGATATTTGAAAATAGCCTATAACACAAAAGCAAAAAGGAAAACAGAAAAGAGAGTGGAACACAGAATAAATATCAACAATGTGGACAGCAAAAGACAACTTCAGAAAAATCTGCAGTTAATATGTTCAAGAATATAAGACACAATGGCTCAGTTCAGTTCAGTTCAGTTCAGTTGCTCAGTCATGTGTGACACTTTGTGACCCCATGAACCACAGCACGCCAGGCATCCCTGTCCATCACCAACTCCTGGAGTCTACCCAAAACCCATGTCCATCGAGTCAGTGATGCTATCCAACCATCTCATCCTCTGTCGTCCCCTTCTCCTGCCCTCAATCTTTCTTAGCATCACAGTCTTTTCAAATGAGTCAGCTCTTCACATCAGGTGGCCAAAGTATTGGAGTTTCAGCTTCAGAGTCGGTCCTTCCAATGAACACCCAGGACCGATCTCCTTTAGGATGGACTGGTTGGATCTCCTTGCAGTCCAAGGGACTCTCAAGAGACTTCTCCAACATCACAGTTTAAAACCATCAATTCTTCAGGTGCTCAGCTTTCTTTATAGTCCAACTCTCACATCCATACATGACCACTGGAAAAACCATAGCCTTGACTAGACGGACCTTTGTTGGCACAATATTGAATCTATAAAACAGGAACCTGATGTTGTGAAAAGAAAAAGTAAAGAGTAAGAAAATGCTAAGTAATTAAATATATAGTGAAAATTAGGACTTCAGAAGCAGCTTTGGGCAATAATGTCAAATCAGTCTTTGAGAAGGTAAAATAAAAATTAATGAATTCACAGAAACAAAATGAGTGGATAAGTCTGGGTTTGATTGATGGATATTTGACTGATGGGTATTTGAGAAAATGAGGCAGTAGGAGAAACTTACCAAAGAATCATACATATGAATTTCTCCAGAAGGGAATGACTTGACTTTTCAAACTGAGGAGGCTACCAAGTTCTTCCATCAAGTGAAGGAATAGTTAGGGACTTTGGGAAGGTTATATATTTTAAATGGTGGTTAAGAGCATCCCAAGATAGTCCTAAAGGCAAGTCCCAGGACCACTGATTGGCAGCAGTTGAGAGAACAACAAATGCAGATTCAAGGAGCAAGAGCACTGCAGGCGGATGGTGCAGAAATAGAGAATAGAGCCCACATCTCATTCAATCAAATGATCAGATTATATGCAGAGTAGACAACTGCACTGAAGAGGCTGGAGAGTGAGATAAGATAAGGATAAAGAAAAGCACAGAAATGAAAAGATGTGGAAATTATTAGCTAAGAACAAAAAGTAATAATGGATGATACATAACTTGACTCATGGAGAATAGAATGTAATGGCTACAAGTATGAAAGTACCACAAACCAATTTAACTAAAAGGATGTTTAATGTATTGGGGTAGTGAGAGAGGGGGAAAAGGTGGGGGTTAGAAACTGGATATCCAAGTCCTTATCTCTCATAACAAGACAATAGAGAGAGGGAACTTTGATGAGTCAAGACACAGTAGACCTGATAAGTAATAAGAATTTACTGTTTAGCACAGGGAATTATATTCAGTATCTTGTAATAACCTATAATGAAGTCTGATCTTAAAAAGTGTAACTGAATCACTTTGCTGTACATCAGAAACTAACATAATATTGTAATGAACTATACTTCAAAAAAAAAAAAAGATACAGTGGATCCATTTAAAGAGTCCACCATTGCTAAGTGTTTAAAAATTGCTCCCATCAAAATTTCTAAAGACAAGCAGACATTGATTGTTGATATATCAGGATCACAATATTCCACCCAGAGTAGGGAAGAAGAGCTTCCATGAAGGTCTGATGCACTGTGACTGTGGAAATTAAGTGAACAGCAAACTGTCTAAAGCGTCACTTGAGCAAAGAAAATACTTGAGCAGCAAAGAATCTCTACACACACACCACCTGGTGCACTTCCTCTTATTTACCTATGAAAAGACCAAAGCAAACAAATAGAACCTCACAAACACATACAAATAACAAAGAAGGCCCATAATTTTGGAGTTATTCTCTCAAAACTAACTTAAGGTGCTCTTTCTTCCTATCAGAAATGGCCCCCATGGCAAATTCACTTATCTGTGGGAGCTCACTTATCTCACTCTCTGCCTCTATGACACACTGAGGCATAGACTATTTGCTCCCAAGTTTTTAATCCCTCCTTCTGCATGAGACCCTGTGGTACAGAGAGTGTGCTTCCCTGCCCCACGGCTTTGCCATGTGACCTGCTTGACTAATGGAATAATACCAGAGGTAATACAAGCAGAGGTCTTCAATGTTCTTGTGCAGTTCAGTTTGTGCTCCAGTGATCTACCATGAGAGAAACACGTGTGATATTGTTACCGAGCCACGGAGACTGAAAACACATGGGCAGAAGGGCAGCCAGCCTAACAGTTGAGGTCAGACCAGCTGACCTGAAGCTGAAAGAAGAGCCAACCTACAGAATCATAATGAAGAAAAATGCTTGCATTTGCAAACCATTGAGATTGAGGATATTATTACATACACATGGACATCACCAGATAGTCAACACCAAAATCAGATTGATTATATTCTATGCAGCCAAAGATGGAGAAGCTCTATACAGTCAACAAAGACAAGACCAGGAGCTGACTGTGGCTCAGATCATGAACTCCTTATTGTCAAATTCAGAGTCAAATTGAAGAAAGTAGGGAAAATCGTTAGACCATTCAGGTATGACCTAAATCAAATCCCTTATGATTATACAGTGGAAGTGAGAAATAGATTTAAGGGCCTAGTTCTGATAGATAGAGTGACTGATGAACTATGGAATGAGGTTCGTGACATTGTACGGGAGACAGGGATCAAGACCATCCTCATGGAAAAGAAATGCAAAAAAGCAAAATGGCTGTCTGGGGAGACCTTACAAATAGCTGTGAAAAGAAGAGAGGCGAAAAGCAAAGGAGAAAAGGAAAGATATAGACATCTGAATGCAGAGTTCCAAAGAATAGCAAGAAGAGATAAGAAAGCCTTCTTCAGCAATCAAAGCAAAGAAATAGAGGAAAGGAACAGAATGGGAAAGACTAGAGATCTCTTCAAGAAAACTAGAGATACCAAGGGAACATTTCATGCAAAGATGGGCTCGATAAAGGACAGAAATTGTCTGGACCTAACAGAAGCAGAAGATATTAAGAAGAGGTGGCAAGAATACACAGGAGAACTGTACAAAAAGATCTTCAAGACCCAGATAGTCATGATGATGTGATCACTAATCTAGAGCCAGACATCTTGGAATGTGAAGTCAAGTGGGCCTTAGAAAGCGTCACTATGAACAAAGCTAGTGGAGGTGATGGAATTCCAGTGGAGCTGTTTCAAATCCTGAAAGAGGATGCTGTGAAAGTGCTGCACTCAATATGCCAGCAAATTTGGAAAACTCAGCAGTGGCCACAGGACTGGAAAAGGTCAGTTTTCACTGCAATCCCAAAGAAAGACAATGCCAAAGAGTGCTCAAACTACCGCACAATTGTACTCATCTCACATGCTAGTAAAGTAATGCTCAAAATTCTCCAAGCCAGGCTTCAGCAATACGTGAACCGTGAACTCCCTGATGTTCAAGCTGGATTTAGAAAAGGCAGAGGAACCAGAGATCAAATTGCCAGCATCCACTGGATCATGGAAAAAGCAAGAGAGTTCCAGAAAAACATCTATTTCTGCTTTATTGACTATGCCAAAGCCTTTGACTGTGTGGATCACAATAAACTGTGGAAAATTCTGAAAGAGATGGGAATACCAGACCATTTGACTTGCCTCTTGAGAAATCTGTATGAAGGTCAGGAAGCAACAGTTAGAACTGGACATGGAACAACAGACTGGTTCCAAATAGGAAAAGGAGTACGTCAAGGCTGTCTATTGTCACCCTGCTTATTTAACTTCTATGCAGAGTACATCATGAGAAACGCTGGACTGGAAGAAACACAAGCTGGAATGAAGATTGCCGGGAGAAATATCAATAACCTTAGATATGCAGATGACACCACCCTTATGGCAGAAAGTGAAGAGGAACTAAAAAGCCTCTTGATGAAAGTGAAAGAGGAGAGTGAAAAAGTTGGCTTAAAGTTCAACATTCAGAAAACGAAGATCATGTCATCCGGTCCCACCAATTCATGGGAACTAGATGGGGAAACAGTGGAACCAGTGTCAGACTTTATTTTGGGGGGCCCCAAAATTACTGCAGATGGTGACTGCAGCCATGAAATTAGAAGATGCTTACTCCTTGGAAGAAAAGTTATGACCAACCTAGATAGTATATTCAAAAGCAGAGACATTACTTCGCTGACTAAGGTCCGTCTAGTCAAGGCTATGGTTTTTCCTGTGGTCATGTATGGATGTGAGAGTTGGACTGTGACGAAGGCTGAGCGCCGAAGAATTGATAGTTTTGAACTGTGGTGTTGGAGAAGACTCTTGAGAGTCCCTTGGACTCTAGGGAGATCCAGCCAGTGCATTCTGAAGAAGATCAATCCTGGGATTTCTTTGGAAAGAATGATGCTAAAGCTGAAACTCCAGTACTTTGTCCACCTCATGAGAAGAGTTGACTCATTGGAAAAGACTCTGATGCTGGGAGGGATTGGGGGCAGGAGGAGAAGGGGACGACTGAGGATGAGATGGCTGGATGGCATTACAGACTCGATGGATGTGAGTCTGAGTGAACTCTGGGAGATGGTAATGAACAGGGAGGCCTGGCGTGCTGCGATTCATGGGGTCGCAAAGAGTCGGACATGACTGAGCGACTGAACTGAACTGAACTCAATATTGTAGTAGCAATAGCTATCTAAAACACATGGGAAATGTGTGGACTTTGTAGTTAGAGACATCTGGGATTTATTCTTGACTATGCATGCACCCACGCATGAATACAAAAGTCTGCCTGTATAGAGTTTCTATTCCAAGTCTCTTCCTTCTAATATAATTTACTTGTGTGTGTTGAACCAACTGTGCATTCCTGGGATAAATTCCATTTGATCATGACCCATAATCCTTTTTACATATTGCTAGATTCAGGGTGCTAGTATTTCACTGAAGATTGTTGTATCTATATTCACATCCGTGCATGTATGCTGTCGTTTCAGTCATGTCTGACTCTTAGCGAACCCATGAACTGTAGCCTGCCAGGCCTCTCTGTCCATGGGGATTCTCAGGCAAGAATTCTGCAGTGGATTGCCATGCCCTCCTCCAGGGGATCTTCCCGACCCAGGGATCGAACCAGCGTCTCTTGTGTCTCCTGTGTTGGCAGGCAGGTTCTTTACCAATAGAGCCATCTGGGAAGCCCAACTGTATTCATGAGGGGTATTAAAATACAGCTGTCCTTTCTTTGTGATGTCTTTACCTAGTTTTGGGATGACAGTGGCACTGGGTCATAAGTTGAGTTAGGAAGTATTCTGTACTCTTCCATTTTTTAGAAAAAGTTTGTGAAGGAGTGGTATTAATTCTTAAGACCTCTGATAGAATTTGCCAGTAAGGGCTTTTCTTTTGTGGGAAAGGTTTTTCTTACTAGATTAATCTCTTTACATTTTATGAATCTATTCAGATTTTCTAATTCTTATTAAATCAATTTTGATAGTTGGTGTCTTTCTAGGCATTTGTCCATTACATCTAGGCTATCTAATTTGTTATAGTATTATTGTTGCCAAAATAAATCAACTCCAATTTATAAATGAAAACAACAGAAATGTATTAAACTTATTATTTAATAATTTTGTAGTTTAGAAGTCTGACATAGGTCTCACTGGGCTATAATTAAGGTATCAGCAGGGCTATATTACTTTCTGGAGGTTGGAGGAGAGAATCTAGCTTCCTCTTCCAGCTTGCAGAGGCCTCCTGCACTTCTTGATTCAAATGCCTCTTCCTTCATCTTCAAAATCAGCAATATTTGGTCATTTCCTTTTCATTTTGCCATATCTCTGTTTCTCCACTTCCAACCTGGAGAAGTCCACCCCATTTAAAGACTTAATGTGATTAAATTGGCCCACATGCATCACCCAGGATAGTCTCCCCATCTTAAACCTTAACCTTCAGTTAGTCAGTCAGTTCAGTTGCTTAGTCTTGTCCTACTCTTCGTGACCCCATGAAACACAGCACACCAGGCCTCCTGGTCCATCACCAACTCCTGGAGTTCACTCAAACTCACGTCCATCAAGTCGGTGATGCCATCCAGCCATCTCATCCTCGGTTATCCCCTTCTCCTCCTGCCCCCAATCCCTCCCAGTATCAGTCTTTTCCAGTGAGCCAACTCTTTGCACGAGGTGGCCAAAGTACTGGAGTTTCAGCTTTAGCATCAGTCCTTCCAATGAACACTCAGGACTGATCTCCTTTAGGATGCACTGGTTGGATCTCCTTGCAGTCCAAGGGACTCACAAGAGTCTCCTCCAACACCACAGTTCAAAAGCATCAATTCTTCAACATTCAGCTTTCTTTATAGTCCAACTCTCACATCCATACATGACCACAGGAAAAACCATAGCCTTGACTAGATGGACCTTTGTTGGCAAAGTAATGTCTCTGCTTTTGAATATGCTATCTAGGTTGGTCATAACTTTCCTTCCAAGGAGTAAGTGTCTTTAATTTCATGGCTGCAGTCACCATCTGCAGTGATTTTGGAGCCCCCCAAAATAAAGTCTGACACTGTTTCCACTCTTTCCCCATCTAGTTCCCATGAAGTGATGGGACCAGATGCCATGATCTTTGTTTTCTGAATGTTGAGCTTTAAGCCAACTTTTTCACTCTCCTCTTTCACTTTTATCAAGAGGTTTTTTAGCTCCTCTTCACTTTCTGCCATAAGGGTGGTATCATCTGCATATCTGAGGTTATTGAAGTCACATTTAAAAATCCCTTGCCATGAAGTATTATGTATTCATGGATTCAAATGATTAAGAAAAGACATATTTGGGGAGAAAGGAGCCATTATCCTGCCTACCATAACTGGCATACAGTTCTTCATAGAATCCCCTTATAGGGCTTTTTATTTCTGTGCTATCTGTAGTACTGCCCTCTCATTCTTTCCTGATTTTAGTTATTTTAATACTACTCTTTTCTTCTTTGTAAATCTAGCCAACATTTTGTCAATTTTATTAAATTTGAAGAACAATTTTCTATTCTTTCATGCATTTCTGCTCTAGTTTTTATCATTTGTTTTCTTATGCTTGCTTTGGGTTTAGTTTGTTGTTCTTTCGGTAGTTTCTTAAGGTGATAGTGTATGTTACTGATTTGAAATCTTTCTTCTTAATTCAGTATACGCTTTTATGGCTATAAACTGAATGCTCAGAATGGTTTTAGTGGCCTCTCAAAAGTTTTATTTCTATCTATTTATTCATTTATTGGCTGTACTGGATCATTGCTGCATGCAGGCTTTCTCTAGTTGTGGCAAGAGGGAGCCGGTCTCTAACTGCAGTGCCCAGACTTCTTATTGAGGTGGCTTCTCTCATCACAGAGCACAGGCTCTAGAGTGTCGGCTCTGTAGTCATAGCTCAAGGGCTTAGTTGCCCTGATGTGGAATCTTCCAGGACCAGGGACTGAATCAGTGTCCCCTGCATTGCTAGGTAGATTCTTAACCGCTTTGCACAGATGTAAAGAACAGACTTTTGGACTCTGTGGAAGAAGGCAAAGGTAGGCTGATTTGAGAGAGTAGCACTGAGACATGTGTATTATCATATGTGACACAGATCGCCAGTCCAGGTTTGTTGCATGATACAGGGTGCTCAGGGCTGGTGCACTGGGATGACCCTGAGAGATGGGATGGGGAGAGAGGTGGTAGGGGGTTCAGGATGGGGAACACATGTACACTCATGGCTGACTCCTGTGAATGTATGGCAAAACCCATCGCAATATTGTAAAGTAGCCTCCAATTAAGTAAGTTTTAAAAAAGGGGGAAAAAGATTCTTTCTTTGTCTTTTGACAGTTTGATTATGATGTTTTTAGATGTGGATCTCTTATCTTACTTGAAGTTTTTAGTTTCCTGGATATGTTCATTAATACATTTTCTACACAATTTGAGAAGGTTTGGTAATTTTTCTCCAAATATTCTTTCTTCTCCTTTCCTCTCCCTTCTTTTCTTTCGAAACTCCCATCATGTGCATGTTGGTATATCTGATGCTATCTCACAAGTTCTAGGTTCTGTTCATTTCTCTTTTTTTCTTGTTTCTCAGACTGGATAATCTCAATTAACCTGTCTTCATGCTTGCTGATCATTTCTTCTGGCTGTTCAAATTATTTGTTGGAATCCTATCATCAGATTTTCATTTCAATTGTTATAATTTCAGCTCCAGAAATTTAATTTGTTCTTTTTCTTAGCATTAAAAAATTTTGTTGATGTTCTGTATTTGGTGACACATTGTTCTCAATCTCCTTTAGTTCTTCAGACATGGTTTCCTTTAGTCTTTGAACATATTTTTAAAAGTTGACTTAAAGTTTTGTCCAGTAAGCCCGACATCTGGAGATTCTCATGAACAGTTTCTACTGGATGCTTTATTTACAATGTATGGGCTATGTCCACCTAATTCTTTGTGTGTCATCTAACATTTGTTGAAAACTGGACAATTTAATAATATAACATTGTAACTTTGGTAATCTGACCCCTTTCCTTCGTGTTGAGGTCAGACTTTCAGTTGTTTTTGTTAGACTTTATTATTGTCACTCTTTGCTTGGTGATTTAATTGAAATAATTCTTTAAAGTGTGTATTCTTTGGCATGGGTGGCCATAGAGGCCTCTGCTTAGTCAGACTAATGGTCAGCTAATATTTGGGCAAAGAGTTTCTTAAATGTGTTGAACCAATTAATCTCCCAGGATTTTCTGGGAGATTAATGTGTGCATTGGGGGATCCCTTAAATGCCCCAGTTGGAAGTTTAAAACTCTGCTTTGGCCTTCACTTCTTGTTTACACAGTGTCTTGAGATCAATCAAAGGTGAGACATTGGGGCTTTTCCAACTCTTTCTTGGGCTTGTGCCTGACTCTGGACATATGTGTGGGCTTCCAGAATTCCAGGATTGTATTGGAGTTTCTCAAAGCTCCCTCTGGACATCTCGTTAATCAGTCTTTCGTTTTAAGTTTTTGACTCAGATTTTACAAGGACGTATAGCCTAATGAGTACATCGCTAGGGCACTGGGTGGAGGCAAGTGCACAGAGTGGTACAAATACAGTTGACTGGCTAGATACCCACTTTGGTTTGTTCATCAGTGGTAGGAAGAATAGAAGGAGTCATCTTTTTTTTTTTTTTTATAAAGAACCGAACCCCCGAGTCCCGGCCCACAGGGGAAGGAAAACGAAGTGGCCCGAGAGAGTAGCGGGGAACTTGGCTCCGGGCGGGAACCAGTTTGCCTCTCTGAGCCCCTTACCAGGAGTCATCTTTTATGAGTAGAGACCATAGACTATGATGAAAGAGCAGGAAAAACAAAGGTGGAAAGGATGAGATAACAAGAAGGACCTGGTCCCAAGAAACTCACTGTGAGGCAACTTCTAGCGATTAGTGTTCTGTGCCTCAGATGTTTATCTTTGAGTTAAATGAACTTTGCCTCTGATTGCAGTCAGCTAATTCTAAAAGTTTCCTTTACTCAGTCTTCCCTTTCTTTGCCTTACATTTCAGTCTCTAAGGAGAACAGGGTCAGAATATGGAAGATTGTCCATGTCTCTGAGGAGTGTGTTTCCCTGTTTGTGTAGGCAACACAAAACATTTTCTCCTTCTTTATCATTTTTGCTGATTGTCAAGAGAGTAGTGGTTGGAAGCTAACAAGAAGAAGGGGTAAGAGTGTGGAGTCAGGGATATATTTCATTATTTGCATCGATTCCAAGAAATCTTCCATAGAGATGGAAACGTCATCTGGAAATAAAGCTGTGTCTTCTTGCACTGACTGGAAATACCAGAGCAATGGTAAGTGGAAGGATGAGAACAGACTTAATGCTGGCTTCATCGGATGAGAAGACATCACCACCTCGAATTTTCTGAGACTGTGTAGGAGTGATGTTACTTTCTCTATAAAAGTTTTGTAGAATTCACAAGTGAAACCATCTGTGCCTGAGGTTTTCTTTGTGGGAAAATTATTAACTAGAAATTAAAATTCTTTTATAGATACAGGCCTACTCAAATTATCTGTTTCTTCTTAAGTGATCTTTGATAGTTTGTGTTTTTCCAAGACTTTCTTCATCTAAATTGTCAAAATTATTGGCAAAAAAGTGGTAAAAATATTCCCAAATTATCCTTTTAATATCTGCAGAATCTGATCTGATGTCACCTCTCTCATTACTGACATTAGTTATTTTTGTTTTCTCTCTTTTTTTCTATTCAGTCTCCCAGAAGTTTTCAGTTTTACTGATTTTTCTCAGAGAACTAGCTTTTGAATACATTATTTTTACTTTTTTCCCTATTTTTTATTTCAAAAATAAGGTTTAGTTTTTCTTCTGCTTACTTGCATTTTAATTCTTTTTTTTTTTTTTCCTAAGGTAATGGCAGCAGTAGAAAGCTTGATATAAATTTTGGAATCTGGGAGTAAGGTTCTGCTATTATCAATCATCACAAACTTAGGATATTAAAGCAATACAAATTATTATCTTACACAAATGTATTATCTTATCTTACCTTTTATGGAGGCAGAGGTTCAAAATGGGTCCACAGGACTATGTTCCTTCTGAAAACCCTAGGCAAAAATATCTTTCTTTGCTTAGAAAAAGCTTCTAGAGACTACTTACTGTAATAACCATATTTTCTAGTTTCCGTATTTGATCCTCTGATATCTTGAGGCTGTACTGACCCTGGAGGGACATACTTTCCAAGACTAGTCAACTCCTGGAGATATTATGGGACTCTTCTGCAAGCACTCCTCCCATATGTAAGCCGAACAATCCAGAGTCCACACTTCAACTACCTATTTGATCAGCTCTCACAACCACACCCATTACCTGCATGCCCTAATCATCCCAGGGCCAGGTGCCAGAAAACCAGGACAGTCCTGACACCTCAGAGAACCTGTTGAAATGATTCAAACTTAGAGACATTACTTTGTCAACAAAGATCCATCTAGTCAAAGCTATGTTTTTTTCAGTAGTCATGTGTGGATATGAGAGTTGGACTATAAAGAAAGCTGAGTGCCAAAGAATTGACGCTTTTGAACTGTAGTGTTGGAAAAGACTCTTGAGAGTCCCTTGGACTGCAAGGAGATCCAACCAGTGCATCCTAAAGGAGATCAGTCCTGAGTGTTCATTGGAAAGGCTGATGCTGAAGCTGAAACTCCAATTCTTTGGCTACCTAATGCAAAGAACTGACTCACTGGAAATGACCTTGATTCTGGGAATGATTGAAGGCAGGAGGAGAAGGAGACAACAGCAGATGAGATGTTTGGATGGCATCACTGACTCGATGGACATGAGTTTGAGCAAGCTCCAGGAGATGGTAAAGGACAGGGAAGCCTGGCATGCTGCAGTCCATGGGGTGAAAGAAGAGAGTGGAAAAGTTGACTTAAAACTCAACATTCAAAAAACTAAGATCATGGCATCTGGTCCCATCACTTCATGGCAAATAGAAGGGGAAACAGTGGAAGCAGTGACAGATTTTATTTTCTTGGGCTCCAAAATAACCACAGATGGTGACTGAAGCCATGAAATTAAAAGACGCTTGCTCCTTGGAAGGAAAGCTATGACAAACCTAGACAGCACATTAAAAAGTGGAGACATCATTTTCTCTCAGCTTACTAATATTTTCTTCTGAAATGTCTCATCTTCTGCAATGGTCATCTGGTATGTTTTTCAACTCAATTATTGTAATTTTTGTCTCTAGAAGTTTGATTTGGGTCTTCTGTGTCTCTACTTAGCATTTTCAATCTGTTTTCTCACTTCTTGAACATATGGAATACAGTCAAAATTATTGTTTTAAAGTCCTTGCTATTCATTCCATCATCTGTGTTATTTTGGAGTCAGTTTTGGTTCATTGATTTTTCTCATCAAGATGGGTTGTATTTTCCTGTTTCTATGCATATCTGGTTATTTTTTACTGAATGCTAGACATTGTGATGGAGAAGGCAATGGCACCCTACTCCAGTACTCTTGCCTGGAAAATCCCAAGGGCAGAGGATCCTGGTGGGCTGCAGTCCATGGGGTTGCTAGGAGTCGGACATGACTGAGCGATTTCACTTTCACTTTTCACTTTCATGCCTTAGAGAAGGAAATGGCAACCCACTCCAGTGTTCTTGCCTGGAGAATCCCTGGGATGGGGAGCCTGGTGGGCTGCTGTCTCTGGGGTCGCACAGAGTCAGACACAACTGAAGATACTTAGCAGCAGCAGACATTGTGAATTTACCTCATAGGTTGATGAATATTTTTGTATCCCTGTAAATTTTTTGAGCTTTTTTCTGGGATGTGATTAAGCTAACTGGAAAGAGTCTGAGCACTTCTGGGCTTCATTTTAAGATTTGTTCAGCAGAAGCAGAACTGAGTTTAGTCTGGGATTAATTCCTCCCTACAGGGGTAAGACCCTTCTTAATACGTTACCCAGTGTCCTTTGAATTATAAGATTTTCCCCTCTGACTTTGGGAAACAAGCACTGTTTTGGGGCTGTTGTGCCCTGTGAGGCGCTGTTCTCTATAGTATTTTGGATCACTCTTTCCCCATCCTTGGAGAGTTTCCTCACGCTTATGCCTTAGGCAGTACTCTGCTAAATATTCAAAGCATCCTCTGCAGTGTCTCTTCCTGTGTAGCTTTCTCTTCTCCAAAACAGTGTCAGGCTCCTGCTGCTGCTGCTGCTGCTAAGTCGCTTCAGTCGTGTCCAGTTCTGTGCTACCCCATAGACAGAAGCCCACCAGATTCCTCCGTCCCTGGGATTCTCCAGCAAGAACACTGGAGTGGGTTGCCATTTCCTTCTCCAATGCATGAAAGTGAAAAGTGAAAGTGAATTCGCTCAGTCGTGTCCAACTCCTAGCAACCCCATGGACTGCAGCCGACCAGGCTCCTCCATCCATGGAATTTTCCAGGCAAGAGTACTGGAGTGGGGGTGCCATTGCCTTCTCTGTTCCCAGGCTCCTAGCTCTGCTTAATTCAGAGAGACCATCAGCCTCCCCACTGCCCCTCTAGGCATCATAGCTTAAAACCTCTCTAAGGGCCATAAGTTGGACAATCATGGGGCTCTCCTTATTTTTTTCCTGCTTCTTTGAGGATCATTATCTTTTGTTGTCTGATGTTCAATGTCTTAAATTTTTTTGTTTCATGTATTTTGTCCTTTTCTTAAAATTAGTCCTTAGGGTAAACCTAGCCATTGGTAATCCACTTTAAGCAGATTAAAGCCTATTTTAAATTCCTTTAAGTTTTACATTGTCTTCTCCATTTTCAGAGGCGTCTGCCAAAATTCCTTTGAATTCCCATGATCTCTCTTTGAATAGTAAACCTAAATGGCTACTTATCTTTAACACTGGGACTATTAGAACTATTATAGTTGAAACTCATTTTCATACATCAATATCGAGCTTTTTTTAAATAACAGTATTATTTTCTTCCTTAAACTTACTCATATTTCAATTTTTCTCAAAAAGTGCTGTGAAGCTACTCTTAAAGGTGAATGATGGAACTACGTAGCAAAGACCAAGGACTAGGACTATGGCTTTGTTGTAGTAAAAGAGTATCACTCTCATACTTCTTTATAAAGCAGAAGTGTTGTTATCAATACTGTGACTGAATTTGCCATGGTAGTGTTTTCAAAAGTGAAGTAATAAGTACTTTAGTATTTTTAAACTTGTGCAATAATGTACCAAAAAAGGTATGCATCATTGTCCTCCAGGATCCTTTTTTTCTTGGCTGTGCTGGGTCTTCACTATGGTGTGTGGGCTCTCCAATTGTGGCTTGAGGCTTGTGGGATCTTAGTTCCCTGACCAGGGATCAAACCTGTGTCGCCTGCATTGAAAGACAGATTCTTTTCTTGGTAGTAGCAGTGCTGGGTCTTCGTTGCTTCGAGTGGGCTTTTCTCTACTCTCTAGTTGCCGTGCGAGGGCTTCTCATTGTAGCAGTTTCTCTTGTTGCAGAGTACAGGCTCTAAGGCACTCAAACATCAGCAGTTGCAGCACATGGGGTGGGTACTTGTGTTTCCTGGGCTGTAGAGCACAGGCTCAGTAGTTGAGGCACACGGGCTCGGTTGCTCTGTAGCATATGGGATCTACCTAGATCAGGGATCGAACCCGTGTCTCCTACACGGCAGGCAGATTCATAACCACTGGGCCATCAGGGAAGTCCCATCTCCAAGATTTTTGAAGACCAAACCAATATAACAGCATGTCCCACTATTTGAATCGTATAGACTTATATTCCATTATTTTCCTCTACTAGACAAATGGCATATCCTTCATCTTTGACTTCCCTGGTGGCTCAGAGGTTAAAGCGTCTGCCTCCAATGTGGGAGAGCCGGGTTCGATCCCTGGGTCGGGAAGATCCCCTGGAGAAGGAAATGGCAATCCACTCCAGTATTCTTGCCTGGAGAATCCCGTGGACAGAGGAGCCTAGTAGGTTACAGTCCACGGGGTTGCAAAGAGTCGGACACGACTGAGCGACTTCACCTCACTTCACCTTAAGGTACATTTAAAAATTGCCATGACTGAGTTACCGACTCCCCCACGCTTTCTGACCCACCACTGCCCCCACCTCCGTGCTCTCTGCTTCTCCTAGATGAACTGCCCCCACACCTCACCATGGTGCTCCGTTCATCTCACCCTCTCCCAGTACCAAATCCAGGAAACTTCCAAAATTTGTCTTGGCCTCAATTCAGCTTTCCCTCTGGAAATTCCACTATATATCCTTTTTTTTTTTTTCCGGCCACATCACATAGCATGTAGAACTTCCCCAACCAGGGATCAAACCTGTGCCCCTTGCAGTGGAAGCCCAGAGTCATAACCACCTGACCACCAGAGAAGCCCTATATATATATATTTTTTTAATCCAGTTGCTTTTTAAATTTTTTAAAATTTGAATGTATTTATTTTAATTGGAGGTGAATCACTTTACAATATCGTATTGGTTTTTCCATACATCAACATGAATCTGCCATGGGTGTACACATGTTCCCCATCCTGAACCCCCCTCCCACCATATAAGAAACGAATAGCCAGTCTAGGTTCAATGCAGAATACAGGATGCTTGGGGCTGGTGCATTGGTATATATTCTTTTTGACAGTTTTCTGTTGCACCTTTACTCACCTTAGTTTGTTATCTATTTTAAAGACCCTCTAGATAGAATGACCACCCACTTAGTGGGATACAATAAGTCACCCCTCTCAGCATGACATTTTTGTCTTTGAAAAGCAGAGTTTCTTATAGGAACCTTATCAATCACACAGTAGTTACAAGAATATCAGATATAATGATGCATACAATCTAAACAAGAGAAGCTATTTAAGAATTTACATACTGTAAAAATAAGCACATTAGAAGTTAGCCATGTGGAGAGATACAAGCCGCAGGAAGAGTAGTTGATTTGGGTTGAAGGCCCATATGCAGTAATATTGCTTTTTCTTCCTATATATATTTATTTATAGGAATAAATTTATTTATTATAATGAATAGATGCCACTAACAGATACAGGTTCTGCACACACATCTAAATACACAAGAGTATATGATGGCTTGCTGCATGTACAGTTCCAAGTGGGTCTGTGATCCTGTGAGAGCGCTCATGAAAATAGTACATAGTAAACCCCAAGCAGGTAAGTAGAAACACTAATTATTTATTCTAGTTTTAATTTGAAACTGTTTGACTTTTGACATTATTATCTGTGAAGAACATGTTTCCTTTTATTGTTTTAAAAATTGATGTGCATGCAGAGTGGGGGAATTTTGATGGTTGCTCGAACTAACAGTGATAGCTGAAATATCCTTAAAAACACTTTTTAATAACAAAATTTATTCACATATTTAACGTAGACCAGGGGTCATCTATAGCTTCAAATCTAAAGATGGAGGAAGTGTATTGGAATTTTAATGCGTTTAGTTTTAGTATCCTGTAGTTTCCTACCTTTGTCCCAAAGAATGAAACCCAGGTAACTGCTTCTGTATTCACCATGCAGGCACTATTTTGAGGTCTTAAGAGAATATTCAAAACAAAAAGTATACTTTCTCTTCCTCTGCACTTTTTGAGAAACTTGACCAAAATTATAAATTATTCAAGGTTCCTGTTGAGCAGTGGTGTTTTTCTGTGTTACTGTCCAGAGAACAAACAAAATGAGAACTTCGTAAGAAAAGTGCTGACTTGGAATACATGTTAGCAAGCAGGAACCCTGGACAGCAGCTCAATTTTCTCATTTACAAAACACCCCCGTTCACTCTGCTTTTCACCAACTATTAAGGCAAAATCCTGGGGGTGGGGATTGGCTATACCTAACAATTTATGCTTAAAAAGATCCTCCTAAGGAGATTTCTCTAATCAAGGAAAATCCCTTCTGTAAGAAGTTGGCAGGTTCTGTGAACCAAGAGGGAAGACTTAATGTCTCTATGGATGCTTAAATTACAAGTTATTTTGAGGGAAAAGACATTAAAATAACTTGAAGGTCTATTTCATTGGCAACTTAGAATTTTATTTTTAAACTTCTAAATTTGAAAACAAGACAGCCTAGGTTGAATAATAAAGTTTCCCAACGCTGAATGTGCTCATCTGGAGCTAGTTTTTTGCCTGAAGTACAAAAACCAACTTTCTAAAACTCCTAGGTGGGGACAGTACTGTTCTGATGTTCTCTGATTAGATGAACTGATCAATCTCAGTCAGTAACACCCCTTTTTATTCCTTGGTTAGAGTTTAAAATATTCTAGAAAAGACTCATTGTTTTAGTCTTACATAGACAATTTCATTCTCAAGTCTCCTGAGAGGCGTATGCCATATACAAGAATCCATATTTATCCTTCTGACTTACATATACTTCACACATTGGATGGACACACTCATTATGTCTATTCTTTATCAGGAAGAAGATGATTAGCATTGAGCTGTAAGTACATTCTAATTATCTTGAAGAGCTCACTCATGCTGACATGATCAGGCACCAGGAATTTTGTTTTATCCAGGACCAGAAGCTGTTTCTCAGCTTTGTATTTTTCTATCATTACCACAGTTTTGGTAGGATGCCGCTCTGGGATAAGTTGGACATCTTCTACTCTTCGTTTGGAGATTCCGAGCTGTTAGAAGTTTTCCTCCTGCAATAGCATCTTCTCTCGTGTCTCCTCAGCCTGCAGTCATCCCACTGTATTTCATTTGTACCTTTTTAAATCTTGTTTTAGAGACTTTATTTGTATTTGTTCGTTTGTTTGTTTTTGCCGTTTTGCATCTGGAGCAGCAATTCTCAAACTTTATGTGCATCAAAATCACCCCCAAAACTTAACAGGTTGCCTGACCTCACGCCCAGAGTGTCTAGGGTCCAGGAACTTTGATCATGCTCTCAACTGGTGGTGCATGGTACAAGGAAACACTTTGAGAACCAGAAGCTTCGACTAGACCCACAGTCTAGGTCCTTTGCGGGCAGGGTCCATGTCCCTGCATGCACCTTTCATTCATCTTGCGGGCAGGGTCCATGTCCCTGCATGCACCTTTCATTCATCTTTTATTCCACACAGTATCCAACACAGTGACTTGTAAAGAGCTGTTCAGTAGGATGGCTTCATTAGTATTGAATTTCTGGACTTCAAAGGTGTGTCATAGAAATTTCATACCCATTAACATTCTAGGGAAGAATCAGAATTACAGTGAAGAACCCACAAAGAGTGAAGGAGAACTCATGATCCATTCCTAAGTCAGCCTGTATCATCAGTGACTAAAGCAAAAGGGGAAAGTATAAAGCTGGGTAATTTTCAATGTCAAACAGGTAACAAGTGTTAGATTAATTATTTTAGTTATTATGCAAAAAAGCTTTTTTTAAACTATAGCCTATTTCCAAGTGGTTAATAAATTCAGCAAGAGCATTTTATTAATTACTACTAACAAAACCAATAGAATTAATGTACATCCAAAAATTGTCAGACATGGAAGTTAAAAATCAGGCACCACCATGAGATGGGCAGTGGATGCCTGGCTTTGAGCCCCAGCTGTGCCCTTGGTGCCCGTGTGTATTCAGGTACTCAGTTTCTTCTTATGTAGAATGGGTAGCAAAACAATCATGTCTGCTTTTGAGAGAGTGTTTGCTAAACCAAACAGAGCACTAGTAGAGAAATGTAAAGTGGTGCAGCTGCTATGGAAAACAGTACAGAGATTCTTCAGAGAATTAAAAGTAGAACTGCCGTATGTCCATCAATCCCACTTCTGGGTACTTAGTCAATAAAAATGAAAACAGGATCTCAAAGAGATATCTGTACCCCCATGTTCACTGCAGTATTCTTCATATTAGCTAAGGTGTGGGAGCAACCTAAGTAATCTCAGTGGGTAAATGAATAAACAATGTATGGTAACCATATACAATATAGTATTATTCAGCCATAAAAAGCAAGGAAATCCTGCTATTTACAACAGCATGGATTGACCTTGAGGGTGTAATGCTAAGTGAAATAAATCAGACAGAGAAAGTCAAACACTGTAAGATCTCACCTACATATGGAATCTAAAACAACAGCAAGTCAAAACAAAAACCAAATTCATAGAAACAGAGAAATGGTGGTGGGTGAGGGAGTCAAAAGGTTCAAATTTTCAGTGTTAAAATAAATAAGTCCTGGGGCTATGTATATATAGCACAGTGACCTTAGCTAATAATAACTTATTGTATATTGGAAAGTTGCTACGACAGTGGATCTTCAAAGCTCTCATTAAAAAACAACAGTAAAAAAATAAACTAATATGGAATCTTCTCAGGTTAGTCTATGCCTTTGGTGATCACATTTTGTCCACCTGAAATTTAGAACCAGGATGAGAGATAGGCCACTCCTGGGAATAAAAGCCTTTCCAAAAATTCTGTGATTCTCCAAACCGGGGTTACAGAAGCCACTGACAGTGTTTTGTATACAGAAAATGTTCTGGACACCCAAGGTTGTCTGGTTTTCATATCTGTGTATTCCCAGCTCTTCTCTTCCATTTTCCCCCAAATATCCTGCCACCCCAAGAATGGAGAGAGAATGAGAACAGGAAAGGTAAAACTCGTGTCTTCATCAGCTTTTTCAGTCATGATGTGAGTGGACATTTGTGGAATGGAAGTAATTTCATGGTAATGATCCCCACTGGAACCCAAGAGAGTCTACATCTTGGACCTGAAGTTTCAGGGTGTTGGTTAGTGTGTATAAACAGAATAACCAAAGGAAACCCAACCAACACACAGGCAATCTCTCAACAATGTTCTTCCTTTTAAAACATGTTAATGTTTCCACCGAGAGCCCTGGAATTTACTGTACATTTTTGCTTTTGCTTCTTATAGCAGCAAAGGGAGGCACTTACAAGTAAGGGACTCATAAAGTGCAGAAATCACTCAGAGATGATGTTTATCCAGCTGGACTTCTGCAGTGAGAAACACAATTCAAGAACACAACTGAAGGCAAGGAGCCAGTCCCAAATTATGGATGCAAAGATTAGACAAAGGCAACAGAAAGGGAAAAGATCATGTGTCAGACTGCTAGTCTTCCTGCTACTTCTTATCTGGCAGTGTTGATCCCACTCATGGAGAAGGCAGCAGGCCCCCACAAGAAGCTCCAGAAACTGCCTACACCATCCTATCTTCTTCATGCTCAGACATATGTTCTGTCCTTCCTCCCTCCCTTCTTTCTTTCTTTCCTTCCTTCATTCCCTTCTTTCTTCCTTCCTTTCTTCCCCTGCCTTCCTCTCTCTCTCCTTTCTTTCTTTCTGGATTTCTTTCTCTCTCTTTTACCCTTCTTCCTTTGTCTGAGCTATTTCTCTTGTTATAGAGATTTCCAAACATATACAAAAGTAATGAGAAACATATAATACCCCCCCAGCTATCTATCACCTGCCTCTGGTATATCAACTCTGTGCTAGCCTTGCTCTCCTAGCTCTCCACCCCAACTCTCCCTGCAGCCCAGTGTCTTCCCGCAGCATTTAAAAGTAAACCCCCAAATGTCACTCTTACATGTGTCATTAGATGGGAATACCAGACCACCTGACCTGCCTCTTGAGAAATCTGTATGCAGGTCAGGAAGCAACAATTAAAACTGGACATGGAACAACAGACTGGTTCCAAATAGGAAAAGGAATGTGTCAAGGCTGTATATTGTCACCCTGTTTATTTAACTTCTATGCAGAGTACATCATGAGAAAGGCTGGACTGGAAGAAACACAAGTTGGAATGAAGATTGCCGGGAGAAATATCAAGAACCTCAGATATGCAGATGACACCACCCTTATGGCAGAAAGTGAAGAGGAACTAAAAAGCCTCTTGATGAAAGTGAAAGAGGAGAGTGGAAAAGTTGGCTTAAAGCTCAACATTCAGAAAACGAAGATCATGGCATCCGGTCCCATCACTTCATGGGAACTAGATGGGGAAACAGTGGCGACAGTGTCAGACTTTATTTTGGGGGGCTCCAAAATCACTGCAGATGGTGACTGCAGCCATGAAATTAGAAGACGCTTACTCCTTGGAGGGAAAGTTATGACCAACCTAGATAGCATATTCAAAAGCAGAGACTTTGCCAACAAAAGTCCATCTAGTCAAGGCTATGGTTTTTCCAGTGGTCATGTATGGATGTGAGAGTTGGACTGTGAAGAAAGCTGAGCTTCAAAGAATTGATGCTTTTGAACTGTGGTGTTGGAGAAGACTCATGAGAGTGCCTTGGACTGCAAGGAGATCCAACCAGTCCATTCTGAAGGAGATCAGCCCTGGGATTTCTTTGGAGGGAATGATGCTAAAGCTGAAACTCCAGTACTTTGTCCACCTCATGCGAAGAGTTGACTCATTGGAAAAGACTGATGCTGGGAGGGATTGGGGGCAGGAGGAGAAGGGGACGACTGAGGATGAGATGGCTGGATGGCATCACTGACTTGATGGACGTGAGTCTGAGTGAACTCCGGGAGTTGGTGATGGACAGGGAGGCCTGGCGTGCTGCGATTCATGGGGTCGCAAAGAGTCGGACACGACTGAGCGACTGAACTGAACTGAAGAGAAATTCACTTTTTAAAAACCTGACCAGGCTTCCCTGGTGGCTCAGTGGTGAAGAATCTGCTTGCCAATGCAGGAGACATGGATTCGAGCCCTGATCCAGGAAGAACCCACATGCCGCGGAGCGACTAGACCTGTGCACCACAACTGTTGAGCCCTGGACAGCCCGGGAGCCAGAATACTGAAGCCGAAGTGCCTGGCGCCCATGCTCCGCCCGCAAGAGGAGTCACCGCACATGGCGGCTAAAGAAAAGCCTGCACAGCAACGAAGACTTAGCACAGTCAAAAATAAATAAACAAAGTTAAAACAAACAAGCAAACAAACTGAAATGCGCTAGCATACTTTTGAAAATTAGCTATATTTCCTTGAGATCAGTGTATTTAAAAATTTCTCAAAAATATTTTTATAGTTATTTTGTTCAAACAAACTCCAATCAACCTCTACGTGGCTGATTGGCTTTTTCATCGTGTAATACTTCCCTTCTTTCTGTTTTCACGCCTTATGTCTGACCTGCCCAATTTCCCAGTCTAGGTTTCGCTGAATTGTATCCTCATGGTTGTCAAAAGTTCAGGAAAAAAAAAAAAAAACAGAAGTAAAGCCAGTGAATCACTGAAGTAGTAATTAGTAAAAGGCACAGGGAATTCTGTTCAGTGTTATGTGGCAGCCTGGATGGTGGGGGGAGGAATTTGAGGGGCCTATGGGTGCGTGTATATGTGCAACTGAGTCGCTCTGCTGTCCACCTGAAACTGTCACAGCATTCTTAGTTGGTTATGCTCTAATATAAAGTAAAAAGTAAAAAAAAAAGTTTATTGTGAGCAGACCAAAAGACAGTCTACAAACGGGGAGCACTCAAACCCAAACATGGTATATTGTTGTAAAGCAGTGTGAAGGCAGTGACTGTTTATTTTTCAGAGTAATCGATTAAAACATTAGAGTTTTCTGGAATGAAAGGGAATTGGTTAGTGGTTACCTCATATCAACTGGGAGGAACAGTTCATATTTTTTGCTTATGATTTTCAGAGGCATAAGCAAGTGACCCAGGTCAAGTCACCCTCACTTGTCCTACAAAATCAGCTAAATAAAGCTTTGTTTGTATGACTGAACTGGTTTTGTCTGCTCAGGGAATTTTCAAGTCTGGTCTCTGTTTGAGTTTGATTTGAGCATGATTTAACTAACACATTCCTTTGCTCCCATAGTTTGGAGGTTTGTTTAGACTGGGTTATGAACTTTTCAGTGTGAGTCGTCCATAGGTGGTGTTTGGTGGTTCCTTTTGCACCCCTAATGTTTTGTTATCCAGGTTCAGTGGATTTGAAATTAATCACTGTTAAGCTGAGGTATTGTCATCCTGATCCACTCATCAAATGTTTCCCATCAGCCTCATGTTAATTACTTTCATTTATTGCCCAGATCTGTTTTTCATTCAGTCAGTTCAGTTCAGTCACTCAGTCGTGTCTGACTCTTTGCGACCCCATGGACTAAAGCACGCCAAGCCTCCCTGTCCATCATGAACTCCCAGAGTTTACTCAAACTCATGCCCATTGAGTTGGTGATGCCATCCAACCATCTCATCCTCTGTCATCCCCCTTCTCCTCCCACTTTCAATCTTTCCCAGCATCAGGGTCTTTTCAAATGAGTCAGTTCTTAGCAACAGGTGGCCAAAGTATTGGAGTTTCAGCTTCAGCATTAGTCCTTCCAATGAATATTCAGGACTGACTTCCTTTAGGATGGATTTGTTGGATCTCCTTGCAGTCCAAGGGACTCTCAAGAGTCTTCTCCAACACTACTGTTCAAAAGCATCAGTTCTTCAGCGGTCAGCTTTCTTTATAGTCCAACTCTTACATTCATACATGACTACTAGAAAAACCAAAGCTTTGAATAGACTGACCTTTGTTGGCAAAGTAATGTCTCTGCTTTTTAATATACTATCTAGATTGGGCATAACTTTTCTTCCAAGGAGCATCTTTTAATTTCATGACTGCAGTCACCATCTGCAGTGATTTTGGAGCCCCCAAAATAAAGTCTGTCATTGTTTCCCCATCTATTTCCCATGAAGTGATGGGACCAGATGCCATGATCTTCGTTTTCTGAATGTTGAGCTTTAAGCCAACTTTTTCACTCTCCTCTTTCACTTTCATCAAGAGGCTTTTGTCTCACTTTCTGCCATAAGGGTGGTGTCATCTGCATATCTGAGGTTATTGATATTTCTCCTGGAAATCTTGATTTCAGCTTGTGTTTCTTCCGGTCCAGCATTTCACATGATGTACTCTGTACATAAGTTAAATAAGCAGGGTGACAGTATAGAGTCTTGACATACTCCTTTCCCCGATTTGGAACCGGTCTGTTGTTCCATGTCCAGTTCTAACTGTTGCTTCTTGACCTGCATACAGATTTCTCAGGAGGCAGGTCAGGTGGTCTGGTCTGGTTTTTCATTAGTGGTTGCAAAATGGTGATTTGTTGTTGTTGTTGTTCTGAATTTATTACAATATTGCTTCTGTTTTTTAGTTTTTTGGCTGCAAGGCATGTGGAATCTTAGCTCCCCTACCAGGATTGAACTCGTACCCCTTGCACTGGAAGGTGAAATCTCAACCACTGAACCACCAGGGAAGCCCCTGCTCTGCATTTATTAGCATAACTTCTATAACTACTGGTTAACCTGAAAGAGAATTTGTATAAGAAATGCAGACTCAATACATAATGCTTTGTCTTAATGAATTTTCAAAATAATTGTGAACCTACAATGAAGACGACTTCCTTCTTTTTGTGTGTCATTATAAACACGTAGAACATGTGTACTTTATTCCAGTGCATTTAGCTACTTATTGTCTGCAGCCCACCTTTCGCCTGTGGGGGCTCCTCCAGTTTGGCTCTTGGACACAGTTCCTTGGTTTTTGGCAACAGCGCTGTTTTGGGCCACAGTACATCTCAGGATCATTTTGTACTGTACCTGCCCCAGAACAGCCATTTCTCTAGGAACTCTGGTTCCTGTTAGTGAAAAATAGCATTTGGAGACCACAATCTGGGAACTGGGAGTGGAAAGTATGTGTGTGTGCCCACTGAGACTGTCTAGTCCTTGAATCTAGGCTTCTTTGCTGTTGTTTTTAACAGCACGTTATATAAGCTCACATTATAAGCTTATACTCACATTTCCAGAGCAAATGTAGGATGTAGGTTTGTAGGGTTTTAAGTGTGATGATAAGAATGTATTCCTTTTCTTACACTGAAATTTTTAGTTTCTAAGAATTCCTACCTAATTATGTATTTGATCTCTTTGGTCTTTCTGTATCTCTGTGTATATGTGCATATGTGTGTGTTCACATGTACATACATATATTTTTCTATGTATGTCTATGTAGATAGTTCAAATAGCAATGTCAATATTACTATTAACTGTAAGAATCTAAAATGAAAGAAGAGTTTGTGAACTGAATGGCAAGAAGCCGTAGTGATAACGGTGTACTTGAAGTGCATGGAAAGTTTTTGCACTTAATGAAAATGACAAAATCAAGAGGAATGAAAGAGGACTTCAGCGTATGTACTTACCTGACTGTGAGATTGCTCTGAAACTAAATCTCTGAAACCATGTTCTTAGAGGAGTCTTGCCACTAAGAATATTTAACAACAGACAGTCATTGGTATCCAGGGTCTTAGGTAAGAAGACACAGAAAGATCTTTTCATCTGCTTCTAGGAAGATTTACAGAGAATATGTTGACTGTCTTGATTTTAACTGTTTCTTGTAGGTCTGTAACTCCTTCCTTTTATCTTGGACCTAGGGGCGGCATGAAAGAAGTGAAAGTGAAAAGATGATTGTAACTTTTCCAATTTCATCACTGTTCTCTAAGCTTCCTCACTTCTCTCAAACTCAACATGGGTTGTTTTTAGAGAGTATCAGCCTAATAAGCATGATACAAAGTCAAGCCAATTTATACTCTTGCATTTGCATCTTAAAACCTTCTCTGATTTTATTAAAGAGGCATGTTAAAACCTTCCTCTGTTTATTTCCTTTCCTGCCACCATGTTTCATCTTATCCTACTGTTGTTCACAATATGCCCCAGGTTTCATGTCCAGGAAAAGGACCGCATGCTGATATACCTAGTTATATTTAAAGTGAATAGCCCTTGATTTGTTTAGTAATTAAGTTGATAATGATATATTTTACTAAGTTTGTTGCTTAATAACTAGGATGATTGGCAGTTTATTATAAGCACTGCCAACTACTCTTAGAAAATATTAACTCATTATTTTTAAAAGCTGTTTTGGAATATTGACTATGGGATTAATCCTGAATTTTCCTGAGGATGACAATGCAGGTACCTGTTTGCAGCTCACTTGAAGTGGCCCCAGTTGTCAGTTTGGAAAACATGGAGAAAATCAGACAGGATAAGCTCATTTTGAGACTGACTTATATCCTGCCTGCACTCTTCTTTCATTTAATTTCCCACAGCACCATGGTCTTAGGGGTAGAATTCTATCCTAAAGTAGGGATTGCAAAACATGAAAGGATTTGCTCACAGTCACAGCTAATAGGTGACAAGAGAGTTTTAATCCTGTCTTCATCTTGCAGATGCTTGGTGGCTCAAAGGTTAAAGCGTCTGCCTCCAATGCGGGAGACCCAGGTTTGGTACAGCAGTTGACACACAACCTTACCTTGTAAGGTTTGATACCTGGGTTGGGAAGATCCCCTGGAGAAGGAAATGGCAATCCACTCCAGTACTCTTGCCTGGAGAATCCCATGGATGGAGAAGCCTAGTGGGTTACAGTCTATGGGGTCGCAAAGAGTCAGATACGACTGAGTGACTTCACCTCACCTCATCTTGCATATACATATCCCTGCACCCCAGCTGTCTTTCCCTGAACCTGGCAGGAGAAATCCATCTGAGTTGGACCTTAAAGTAAAAGAATCCAGTTAAAGAGTGAGTGAGTGGGGTCAAGGGGTGTCCTATCTTCTGCTGACAACACAGCATCTTACTCAGAGTTAGGTTCAAAACTGTGCTTATTGAATGGAAGAGGTTGATGAAAGCCAGATTCTCAGGACTTCAGATATAAATCTGTTATTCTCAACTGAGAAGTCCTAGAGTTTATTAATGCACTCTATATGTTGTAAAAGTTTTATCTTATGGCCTTTGCAATGTTGATCTGCTCATTGTAGCTCTAGTCCTTTCTGTTTCACCTTTTCTCATAAACAGAAATTAAAGCAAGAAAAATTTTAAAGATATTTTAACATTTCTTAAGTTGTGAGAATCTTAAACTAAATATATGAAGAAGTTAGTTGTTTACTCAAACAACTTAGACACTTGTTTGGAAACTGATATCGTCAGTGTCTGTGCTCATCATCTTCTCTGATGAATGCTCTTTGTTCACTTTCAAAACTCGCCAGTCTGCCAAATATTTATTTGCTGGGAAGTTAGCATGTCTGGGAAGTAGCACATTCTTTTTGATTTAGGCATGGATAAATATTTTTTTAAGTCGGATATATATTTTTAAGAAGATACCTTAGTAAACTTGGGATTGAAATCTGTGTATTCATTTCTCCCCTTATTTTTCCTATACCTTTAAAGGATTCCCCTTGGACACTTGAAGCAGGGGAGGTAGGGTCCATTGCCACAAAGGTACAGCAGTTGACACAAGACATGTATTCAGGGCCCCAAAGAGACTCATGGCTGCCTGTAAGAAGGAGCTGGAATCCCTCTGCACCAGAGGCCTGCATGGAAACCATCAGCATGCTTCACCAGTGGGTGAAGAGCCAGGTCGTTAACCCATGGTCTGACTGGGAACCATGTGCGTGCGTGCGTGCAAAGTTACTTCAGTCGCGTCTGACTCTCTCCACCCCTAGCCTGCCAGGCTCCTCTGTCCACAGGGCTCTCCAGGCAAGAATACTGGAGTGGGTTGCAATGCCTTCCTTCAAGGGATCTTCCAGACTCAGAGATCAAACCCAAGTCTCTTACATCTCTTGCACTGGCAGGCAGGTTCTTTACCACTAGTGCCCCTTGGGAAGTAATGGGAGCCATGTACCTGTGGGTTCACGTGAAAGTGCTTCACAGGGAGACAAGCATGCCTTGGGACATCCAAGAAGTAAAATTCCCGCAGAAGATACGCTCACACACAAGAATTACAAAACATATGAGAAAGTCCAGTGTTATGAAAAATAGCCAGAAGACCCAGGTCCGCTGCATATAGCTTACATAATTATAAATTGTGCACCAAACAGTTATAGGCGTGTCATTCAGATTGACCACAATCACGTTTATACACACACACACATGCACAGGCACAATGTAAAACTTGAGAATAAGAATTTTAGGGCAATCTAAAAAGATGTTAAATTCTCAGGCTGATAAAAGAGGGGATTACATTCATGGAATAAGAACATTCAAAATAAAAACATACCATTATGGCAAAAGAACAGGTGACTGTGAGAAAAAAACAAAATCAGGTATCTTGATAATTCTTAGAGTATATATTTAATAGAGGACATATCCAGCAAGCAAAAGATTTAATAAATTAAAAAGGAAAACTAATTTAGAGGGAATGTGACCCTGCCATCACCTTGATTTTGATCTAGTGAAAATGATTTTGGGCTTCTGGCCTCCAGGACTGTGAAATAATAAATATCAATTGTTTAACTCACCAAGTTTGTGATAATACAGCAACCATAGGAAAATAACATACTAGGCAAAGATGGAGCATTTTGAGCATCATCAAAGTAATAATTGTAGTGAATCACAACATGTAAATTGGTTTTAAATAATTTCATGAGTTCAAAATGATACTAACACTGTGCTATACACACAAACTCATTTGTCACTAAGTAATCAATTCATTGTCCTGAAAACTGAAATAAAGGAAAATAAATGTACTTCAGAGTAATAATACAGTTGATAAGGAAAAACTTTGCTTGATGGAAAATTTTAAAAAGAAGGATTTGTAGAATTAAGATATTATCATTTTGTAGTTTGTTGTAAAATAACAGACTTAAGCAATGATTATTAATGGCTTCTAAAACCATTAGGTGAAAAAGTTATGAGAAACTTATAATCAGGCTGACAACTTCCAAACCTCACAGTTTAATTTAAGCATTAAAAAAAAAAAGCAAACTGGCATATGTACCCCTTGATGTAATGCAGCAGGAAAGAAAAACACCAAGTTGAAATTTTCCTGAAAAAAAAAATCAAACTTGAATCTGATCAAACTTCTATTAATAGATATAATTACAAGCTTACAAGAAATACTGGGGACAGGGAAATATGTTAAGTAATACTTTGGGGCTGCTACCAGCAAAATTCAAGGTACGGGAAACTATAGAGGAAAAGACCTGGTCTGTTCAACAAATAAGTTATAAAAACAAAAATGTAGAAGAAACAACCTGTAATTAAAAGCATTTAAGAGATTTATCAATCCAATGAGTCTTGATTCAAATAACCCAACTGTAAAACAACCGTGACACAGTGGCAGACATTAAAAATGGATTTGCAACTTAAGTAAAGAATTATTCTTATTATTTTAGGGATGATATAATTGGATGTGTTTTAGAAGTGATGTCTATTATCTATCCTAACTGAGAAATACATACTGAAGAATAAACAAAATAATATGGTATTTGGAATTTACTTCAAAATAGCCTGGCTGGAGGGTGGAAAATTATGAGAGTAAAAGGAAAATGAAATTTGTCAAGAACTGATAATTGTTCTAGTTGAATGATGGGTATATGGGAATTTCATTATTCAATTCTCTCTATTTTTGTATATGGTTGAAGATTTCCATTTAAAGGTTTCCTTTAAGAATAAAAGAAGGAAATAAAAATAAGAAAATCTCTCAGAACAGAGCAGATATTAAGAAATGGAAATTAGAAAAAATAAAGTTAAGATATATACATATATTTGAAGAAGTATGTGAATGAAAGAATAAAGCTGAATTAGTCATAGTTCTCCAGAGAAATAGAAGCCATAGGAGACATATAGATGATAGACAAGCAGATAGATACAGATATAGATGACGTAGACACAGATATAGATAGGAGAAGGGCATGCAACCCACTCCAGTATACTTGCCTGGAAAATCCCACAGACAGGGGAACCTGGCAGGCTATATAGTCCATAGGGTCACACAGAGTTGGACACGACTGAAGCGACTTAGCACAAAGCCATAGATACAGATAGATATAGATATAGATATAGATATAGATATAGATATAGATATAAACAGGGACAGAGTAAAAGGACAAGTTCAGTGCAGTCACTTAGTTGTGTCCAACTCTTTCCGACCCCATGAACCACAGCACGCCAGGACTCCCTGTCCATCACCAACTCCCGAAGTCCACCCAAACCCATGTCCATTGACTTGGTGAGGCCATCCAACCATCTCATCCTCTGTCATCCCCTTCTCCTTCTGCCCTCAATCTTTCCCAACATCAGAGTCTTTTCAAATGAGTCAGATCTTTGCATCAGGTGGCCAAAATACCGGAGTTCTAGCTTCAGCATCAGTGCTTCCAATGAACACTCAGGACTGATCTCCTTTAGGATGGACTGGCTGGATCTCCTTACAGTCCAAGGGACTCAAGTGTCTTCTCCAACACAACAGTGCAAAAGCATCAATTCTTCGATGCTCAGGTTTCTTTATAGTCCAACTCTCTCATCCATACATGACTACTGGAAAAACCATAGCCTTGACTAGATGGACCTTTGTTGGCAAAGTAATGTCTCTGCTTTTGAATACGCTATCTAGGTTGGTCATAACTTTCCTTCCAAGGAGTAAGTGTGTTTTAATTTCATGGCTGCAGTCACCATCTGCAGTGATTTTGGAGTCCAAGAAAATAAAGTCAGCCACTGTGTCCACTGTTTCTCCATCTATTTGCCATGAAGTGATGGCACTAGATGCCATGATCTTCGTTTTCTGACTGTTGAGCTTTAAACCAACTTTTTCCCTCTCCTCTTTCACTTTCATCAAGAGGCTCTTTAGCTCCTCTTCATTTCTGCCATAAAGGTGGTGTCATCTGCATATCTGATGTTATTGATATTTCTTCCGGCAGTCTTGATTCCAGCTTGTGCTTCTTCCAGCCCAGCATTTCTTATGATGTACTCTGCATAGAAGTTAAATAAGCAGGGTGACAATAGACAGCCTTGATGTACTCCTTTTCCTATTTGGAACCAGTCTGTTGTTCCATGTCCACTTCTAACTGTTGCTTCCTGACCTGCATACAGGCTTCTCAAGAGGCAGATCAGGTGGTCTGGTATTCCCATCTCTTTCAGAATTTTCCACAGTGTATTGTGATCCACACAGTCAAAGGCTTTGGCATAGTCAATAAAGCAGAAATAGTCAAAACTGATTAAATAGTTAATCCGACTAGGGGATTATAAATAGAGAAAATATGGGAGACCCCTGTAAGTTAATGATCACTTAAGAAGACAGGTTTGCTTAACCACAAAACCAAGCAGGCTTGCTTAATAGCAAACCATGCAGTCCCATGAGACATGCCTCCAAACAATAAACAGTGGTGGCGTGGGGTTCACATCCTGCCCAGGGAGCTCAGTAAGTTAATGAACCCTGGGACACCCTCTCTGCATACATAAAAAACAATAATTTATGAAAAAGCGACATTTCAAAGTGAAAGACCCTCATTGCCCTGGGAGCTAAAATAATTTTTCCATAGTGCCATGACAGTCCCAGTTTGATCACAGGGGGATGAGAAAGTTTCCTTTACCAGTTTGGAGGAGGAGCTGATGATGGAAACGTGATGCCTACTCAAGAATGAGGAAGATAATCTTCCCCCATCTCCTCACTTTTCCTTTGATTTTAAAGCTGTAGCTCACTAAGTTCTTGGGGCACAGATCCTGTTGCCCACCTGCTTGGAAGCCTCACAAGTGTCCGAATAAATCACTTCTCTTCTATCACTTTGCCTCTCTATGTATCTTTTCTGCGCTGAGACACAAAGGACTGAGCTCTTCGGAGCCCCTCGAAACACCACCTAGCAATTTCAGAGTTAGACATAGATGATATGAAGGAGATTTATTATCAAGAATTGGCCCTTTTGATTATGTAGGCTAAGAAGCCCCAAGATCTGCCATCTGCAAGCTAGAGCCCCAGGGAAGACAGTGATGTAATTTAGTCAGTCTGAGGGCTTGAGAACCAGGGGAGCTGATGGTGTAAAACCCAGTCTGAGAGCAGGAAAAGATGAGATGCCCCAGCTCCAGGCAATTGCCTCCTTCCTTCACCTGTTGTTCTAGTCAGGCGTTCAAGGGATTGGATGGTGCCCACCCACAGTGGGGAAGGCCATCAGCTTTACAGAGTCCATCAATATAAATGCTAATCTCCCCTAGAGACACCCTCATAGACACACACCAAAATACTATTTAATCTGGGCGCTCAATCACCAGTCTAATTTACCCTTAATTAACCATTGCAAAAGTGAATGTTGAAGAGGTGATAATGAAAGAGGTAAAAGCTGAGATTTTCCAAAACTGAAGGACATGAGTCCTTACATTGAAAATTCTACCTAATGTTGAATAAATAATAATAGTAAATTCCCAACCAGATCTATCATAGTGAAACCTCAGAACTTTAAAGATAAAGAAAGATCCTGAAAGATAACCAGAGAGGGGGAAGACTCACACATAAATAAAAAGGAAGTAATAAACAAGAGCAAACTATCAATATAGGTAATGACAAGGATGAATCTCTAGGGTATTTTACCAAGTGAAAGAAGCCAGTCTGTAACAGTTACATTCTGTATGATTCATTTTATGTGACATTCTGGAAAGGCACAACCATGAGGAATGGAGAAGTGAGCAGAGTTCCTTGAGGCTGGGGAGGAAAAGGGTGTGATGTCAAAGTATCAAACACTTGAGAGTTTATTTCTTAGAAATGAAGCTATTCTATATCCTAATTGTGGTGGTAGTTATACAGATCTATATATGAGTTAAAAGTCACAGAAATATATGGACTTCCCTGGTGGTCCAGTGGTTAAGAATCCGCCTTTCTATGCAGGGGACATGGGTTTGCTCCCTGATCTGGGGAAGATTACATATACCATGGGGAAACTAAGACCGTGTTCCACAACTACTGAGCCCATGCTCTAGAGCCCATGCCCTGCAGCTAGAGAGTAGCCCCTGTTTGCCACAACTAGAGAAAGCCCTCAAGTAGCAATGAAGACCAAGTGCAGCCAAAAATAAATAAGTAATTATTTAAAAGTCACAGAACTTTAGACCCTCCCAAAAGATCACTAGATTAATTAAATTGAATTAATTTTAAAAATCGATACATCTTGAATATATGGCAATGAAAGGACAGTATTGGATGAGACTTAAAATCAGAATTGATCATCCTTCTTTAATGACCTAGAAGTCACATACCAACTAATTGGGTGGCCAGCTAATTCCAAGGCATTGGCCTGGCCAGGAGAGGGTAGAGTTTTCTGAACATTGTGTTTTTCTTGAATATTCTCCACATTAAGTACATGCTGTAGATAGAAATATATTTTATGTCCTCTAAAGCTCTCAAGCAGATGTGGCAATTTGAGATGACTTTCTTTTTATTAAAAGTTATTATTACATGATAATAAGGAACTGATAACATTCCCAGCAATGTTCTTAAAATATTAATATTCTCAAGAAAGTTTCAATTAAGTGAAATGGAAAGACATGGAAGCATATTAAAAGCTATGGAAAAGCCTTTAAATATGAAAATCAAAGGTTTGAAAGATATACTTATCTCTGAAATTGCATATAAGGGAAGACAAAATTTGCATAATATTTCAGGACAAACTGAGTTTGCCACAGTTTGTGACATTACTGTTACAGCTTCAATTTGGAAAGAGTTACCAAAATTTTGTTAAACTGATGTGAAGAGCCAACTCATTGGAAAAGACCCTGATGCTGAGAAAGATTCAAGGCAGGAGGAGAAGGGACGACAGAAGATGAGATGGTTGGATGGCATCATTGACTCATCGGACATGAGTTTGAGCAAACTCCAGGAGATGGTGAAGGACAGGAAGCCTGGTGTGCTGCAGTTCATGGGGTTGCAGAGTCAGACACAATTTAGCAGCTGGACAACAACAACTGTTTAATAAGATGGTATCCTTTATTTGTCCATTTCTCACAAAGGCTCAGCTGAAGGCATTTATCACTCAGCCCACTCCAGGAGCAGATTCAATACAATTCAGTTCAGTCGCTCAGTCATGTCTGACTCTTTGCAACCCCATGATTTGCAGCATGCCAGGCCTCCCTGTCCATCACCATCTCCCAGAGTTCACTCAGACTCACGTCCATCGAGTCAATGATGCCATCCAGCCATCTCATCCTCTGTCATCTCCTTCTCCTCCTGCCCCCAATCCCTCCCAGCATCAGAGTCTTTTCCAATTAGTCAGCTCTTCGCATGAGGTGGCCAAAGTATTGGAGTTTCAGCTTTAGCATCATTCCTTCCAAAGAACACCCAGGACTGATCTCCTTTAGAATGGGCTGGTTGGATTTCCTTGAAGTCCAAGGGACTCTCAAGAGTCTTCTCCAACACCACAGTTCAAAAGCATCAATTCTTTGGCTCTCACCTTTCTTCACAGTCCAACTCTCACATCCATAATGACTACTGGAAAAACCCTAGCCTTGACTAAACGGACCTCCTTGGAAGTAAGAGAAGTTAGTTTCCAAGTTAAAGAGCTGTGGGGAACAGAACTGAGATCTGCACTCAGCCTCCAGACTCAGGGCTGACCGTGCTGACCCGAGGGTGGGTACAGGTGGGCATCCTAGGGAAGCCTCTAGGGCTAGCTCTGCAGTGGCCCTCTGGGCACCTGTTGGCTCACACTGGGTCCTTCCCAGTGTTGAAATCACAGTAATTGTGTTCCCATTTACACATGAGCTGTAAGGACTGACGAAGGTGCGTCAAATACACAACTTCGAACAGCGATTTCTCTGACCCAGACATAGCTGTGCAACCCAATGCCATGTCATGTTAGTCACTCAGTCATGTCTGACTCTTTGTGACCCCATGGACTGTAACCCACCAGGATTTTCTGTTGAGCTGGAAAACCAGATTAAGAAACCTTGTGGGAACCAGAGCACCAAGAGTGACTTCTTTTTGAACCCTCCTATACTGTTCCCTCATGACTCAGTTGGTAAAGAATCTGCCTGCAATGCAGGAGACCCAGGTTCGATCCCTGGGTTGGGAAGATCATCTGGAGGAGGGCATGGCAACCTGCTCCATTATTCTTGCCTGGAGAATCTCCATGGACAGAGGATCCTGGTGGGCTACAGTCCATTGGGTCACAAAGAGTCATATCAACCTCATCAACCTCACATGACTGAGTGACTGAGCACAGCACAGCACAGCATACATATAATGGAATATTCAGCTCAGTTCAGTCGCTCAGTTGTGTCTGACTCTTTGCAACCCCATGGACCGCAGCACACCTGGCCTCCCTGTCCATTACCAACTCCTGGAATTTATGCAAACTTATACCCATTGAGTCAGTGATGCCATCCACCATCTCATCCTCTGTCATCCCTTTCTCCTCCCACCTTCAATCTTTCCCAGCATCAGGGTCTTTTCAAATGAACCAGCTGTGCACATTAGGTGGCCAAAGTATTGGAGTTTCAGCTTTAGCATCAGTCTTCCAATGAATATTCAGGACTGATCTCCTTTAGGATGGACTGGTTGGATCTCCTTGCAGTCCAGGGGACTCTCAAGAGTCTTCTCCAACACCACAGTTTGAAAGCATCAGTTCTTAGGTACTCAGCTTTCTTTATAGTCCAACTCTCACATCTATACATGACTACTGGAAAAATCATAGCCTTGACTAGAAGGACCTTTGTTGGCAAAGTAATGTCTCTGCTTTTTCATATGCTGTTTAGATTGCTCATAACCTTTCTTCCAAGGAGCAAGCGTCTTTTAATTTCATGACTGCAGTCACCATCTGGAGTGATTTTGGAGCCCCAAAATATAAAGTCAGCCACTGTTTCTACATCTATTTGCCATGAAATGATGGGACCAGATGTCCATGTTATGGAATATTATTCCACCATAAAAAAGAATGAAGTAATGCCATTTGCAGCAATGGGAATTGACCTAGAGATTATCATACTAACTGAAGTAAGTCACAAAGAGAAAGATAAATACCATACGATATTATTTATACATGGAATCTTTAAAATACAACACAAATGAACCCACCTACAAAACAGAAACATACTCACAGACCTAGAGAGCCAGACTTGTGGTTGCCAAGGGAGGTGGGGGAGTGAGTGATGATGAATCGGGAGTTTGGGATTCTGTTGTTGTTGTTTAGTCCCTAAGTCACATCCAACACTTTGCAACCCCATGGACTGTAACATGCCAGGCTTCTCTGTCCATGGAATTTTCTAGCCAAGGATACTGGAGTGGGTTGCCATTTCCTACTCCAAGGAATCTTTCCAGCCCAGGGATTGAACCCATGATTCGGGCATCTCCTGCACTGGCAGACAGATTCTTTATCACTGCGCCACCTGCCTATTCCTTATCATATTTACATTTAATATTCCTCTTTTGCAAGTCTTGTTAAGACATAAATTAAACAGCCAAGTAAAACTGTGCTGACTTAGAACTTAACGAGGAATTTTTTTAAGTTTAGTACACAAATAAATGTACACTTATTATAAGGAAAAGACCAGAAATGAAAAAAAAATCAGAGGGAGGAATAGATTTTTTTTTTACGAAAAAAAGGGAAATTTATATGTATTATGATACTAAAATAGTAGCAAAAATTGGGGGGTAAATAACTGATTGTTGTAATATTTAAAATAGACTTGATCCTTTTAAAGTTTTAGGTTTAGGTTTACAGCAAAATTGATGGGAAAATACAGAGATTTCCACAACTTCCTGCATTATCAACATCTTCCACCAAACAGGTACGTTTGTTACAAGTGATGAACCTACACTGACACATCATGATCATCCAAGTCCACAGTTTAGATTCAAGTTCGTAGTTCACAGATTCACATATTCATGCTTGGTGTTGTACATTCTGTGGATCTGAACAAATGTATAATAACATGTATCTATGAAACACCATAGTTTCATAGACAGTATTTTACTGCCTTAAAAATCCTCTGTATTCTGTTTATTTATTTCTGTCTACCCCCTCACACCCCTAGAAAGCTTTGATCTTTTACTATCTCCACAGCTTGCTTTTTGCATAAAGTCACAGAGTTGGAGTCATACAGTACATAATCTTCTCAGGTTGGCTTCTTTCACTTATAATATGCATTTTATTTTCCTCCATGTCTTTACATGGATTGATAACTCATTTCTTCAGTTCAGTTCAGTCGCTCAATCATGCGACCCCATGAACTGCAGCACGCCAGGCCTCCCTGTCCATCACCAACTCCCGGAGTTCATTCAAACTCATATCCATCGAGTTGGTGATGCCATCCAGCCATCTCATCCTCTGTCATCCCCTTCTCCTCCTGCCCCCAATCCCTCCCAGCATCAGACTCCTTTCCAATGAGTCAACTCTTTGCATGAGGTGGCCAAAGTACTGGAGTTTCAGCTTTAGCATCATTCCTTCCAAAGAAATCCCAGGGTTGATCTCCTTCAGAATGGACTGGTTGGATCTCCTTGTAGTCGAAGGAACTCTCAAGAGTCTTCTCCAACACCACAGTTTAAAAGCATCAATTCCTCGGGGCTCAGCCTTCTTCACAGTCCAACTCTCACATCCATGACCTTAGTTTTCTGAATGTTGGCCTTTAAGTCAACTTTTTAACTCTCCTCTTTCACTTTCATCAAGAGGCTTTTTAGTTCCTCTTCATTTTCTGCCATAAAGGTGGTGTCATCTGCATATCTGAGGTTCTTGATATTTCTTCCGGCAATCTGAATTCCAGCTTGTGCTTCTTCTAGCCCATCATTTCTCATGATGTACTCTGCATATAAGTTAAATAAGCAAGGTGACAATAGACAGCCTTGATGTACTCCTTTTCCTATTTGGAACCAGTCTGCTGTTCCATGTCCAGTTCTAACTGTTGCTTCCTGACCTGCATATAGGTTTCTCAAGAGGCAGATCAGGTGGTCTGGTATTCCCATCTCTTTCAGAATTTTCCACAGTGTATTGTGATCCACACAGTCAAAGGCTTTGGCATAGTCAATAAAGCAGAAATAGATGTTTTTCTGGGACTCTCTGGCTCTTTTCATGATCCAACAGATGTTGGCAACTTGATCTCTGGTTCCTCTGCCTTTTCTAAAACCAGCTTGAACATCAGGGAGTTCACGGTTCATGTATTGCTAAAGCCTGGCTTGGAGAATTTTGAGCATCACTTTACTAGCGTGTGAGATGAGTGCAATTGTGTGGTAGTTTGAGTGTTCTTTGGCATTGCCTTTCTTAGGGATTGGAATGAAAACTGACCTTTTCCAGTCCTGTGGCCACTGCTGAGTTTTCCAAATTTGCTGGCATATTGAGTGCAGCACTTTCATAGCATCATCTTTCAGAATTTGAAACAGCTCAACTGGAATCCCATCACCTCCACTAGTTTTGTTCATAGTGATGCTTTCTAAGGCCTACTTGACTTCACATTCCAGGGTGTCTGGCTCTAGGTGAGTGATCACACCGTCGTGATTATCTTGGTTGTGAAGATCTTTTTTGTACAGTTCTATGTATTCTTGCCACCTCTTCTTAATATCTTCTGCTTCTGTTAGGTCCAGGCCATTTCTGTCCTTTATTGAGCCTGTCTTTCATGAAATGTTCCCTTGGTGTCTCTAATTTTCTTTAAGAGATCTCTAGTCTTTCCCATTCTGTTCCTTTCCTCTATTTCTTTGCATTGATTGCTGAAGAAGGCTTTCTTATTTCTCCTAGCTATTCTTT
Organism: Nanger dama; assembly: GCA_917880005.1. Taxonomy (NCBI): domain Eukaryota; kingdom Metazoa; phylum Chordata; class Mammalia; order Artiodactyla; family Bovidae; genus Nanger; species Nanger dama. The sequence goes on along the minus strand of CAKJTW010000025.1, from coordinate 16,244,749 downwards.
GGAACTCTGCATTCAAATGGGTGTATCTTTCCTTTTCTTCTTTGCTTTTCGCCTCTCTTCTCTTCGCAGCTATTTGTAAGGTCTCCCCAGACAGCCATTTTGCTTTTTTGCATTTTTTTTTCCATAGGGATGGTCTTGATCCCTGTCTCCTGTACAATGTCCTGAACCTCCACCCATAGTTCATTAGGCACTCTATCTATCAGATCTAGTTCCTTAAATCTATTTCTCACTTCCACTGTATAATCATAAGGGATTTGATTTAGGTCATACCTGAATGGTCTGATGGTTTTCCCTACTTTCTTCAATTTCAGTCTGAATTTGGTAATAAGGAGTTCATGATATTAGCCACAGTCAGCTCCTGGTCTTGTTTCTGTTGACTGTATAGAGCTTCTCCATCTTTGGGTGCAAAGAATATAATCAATCTGATTTTGGTGTTGGCCATCTGGTGATGTCCATGTGTAGAGTCTTCTCTTGTGTTGTTGGAAGAGGGTGTTCGCTATGACCAGTGCGTTCTCTTGGCAAAACTATTAGCCTTTGCCCTGCTTCATTCCATAGTCCAAGGCCAAATTTGCCTGTTACTCCAGGTGTTTCTTGACTTCCTACTTTAGCATTCCAGTCCCCTATAATGAAAAAGACATCTTTTTTGGGTGTTAGTTCTAAAAGGTCTTGTAGGTCTTCACAGAACCATTCAACTTCAGCTTCTTCCGTGCTACTGGTTGGGGCATAGACTTGGATTACTGTGATATTGGATGGTTTGCCTTGGAAATGAACAGAGATCATTCTTAGCACTGTGTAATTCCATTATCTTGATATGGCATTGTGTAGTTATCCATTCACCTACTAAAGAACATCTAGTTGACATCCAACTTTTGGTATTTGTGAGCAAAACTGCTACCATTTTCCATGTGCAACATAATTTTTGACTCCTTTGGGTAAATGCTAAGGATCATGATTGCTGAAGCCTATGGTAAGAGTATGTTTAGTTCAATAAGAAACTGTCAAAAAACTGTTTTCCAAAATGGTGGCAGATTTTTCCATTCCCACCAGCAATGAATGAGCGTCTTTGTTGCTAAACATCCTCATAAGCATATGGTGTTACAGTGTTCTGGATTTTGTCCATTCTAATGGTTGATGAAAAGTTAGATTCTTTTTAGCAATAAAATTGACACATCCCAAATATGGGTGTGGTAGTGGTTGCTTTAACTTCTAATACACTCTTTGTGATTAAATATCTTTTCTAGAAACATCTTTCAGTTTAGTGGAATAACTTGTCATCATGAAACCTCAATGGACTCATGCAAATTAGAGCAATAACATCTTTTAATTATGATACAATCAGTAGTCTTTTATTACATGGAAATGAAACATTATAACAAAGTTAAAAAAAAAAACTCAAAGTAAGTCCAACTTTAAGTTTCTTCTTAGCACCATCTGCATGCATTGACATACCCAATAAAGCAATAGAAAAAAAAATCAAATTTAAACTGATGAGAACCGTACATAGTACATTTGATCAAGTAACTGAGAAGCAAGAGCAGATACAATTTAGAATAATAATTTTCAATGATGTCTTAGGAAGTTAAAAATGTAGGAAAAGAAGGATGTGATAAAATCATCAAGAGATGATGAGATTCCTTTGAGGCAAGGAGAAGGAGAAAGTTCAATTATCCTGTGATCAATGTAAGAAATCTTCACTAATCCACTCCAGGAGACAAGACAGGAGGCATCTTGGGAAAGACACTCAGGCAGAAAACCTCTGTAGACCTCTGGGCCTTAGTTTCCTCCTTTGAGAAGAAAAGAGAGGAAACTAAAGTTGATGATTGTACACATTAATTTTGCTGCTCTATTATATACATATTTAATGATGTCTCATCTAAAATTCGGAGAAGGCAATGGCACCCCCACTCCAGTACTCTTGCCTGGAAAATCCCAGGGGCGGAGGAGCCTGGTAGGCTGCAGTCCGTGGGGTCGTGAAGAGTCGGACACAACCGAGTGACTGCACTTTCACTTTCCACTTTCATGCACTGCAGAAGGAAATGGCAACCCACTCCAGTGTTCTTGCCTGGAGAATCCCAAGGACGGAGGAGCCTGGTGGGCCTCCGTCTATGGGGTCGCACAGAGTCGGACACAACTGAAGGGACTTAGCAGCAGCAGCAGCATCTAAAATTGTCAGACATTCTTAACGTACTTAAGAATGTCGTCCAGCTTCAGGCACGTGTGGTGAACGTGCTGGCACTGGCCAGGGGAGAGGACTGTCAGCAGCCCTGAGGTCACCCACGGGTGCCTCCAACGGCCCCGTGGTCTCCTGATGTACTGACTCCCCGTCTATGGGCTTGCTTCTCAGCCAGTGGTCCTGCCATTCACACAGCTCCTGTAAAGTATTCCAGTATTTTGACACGGCTATTTCAGAGATAGTCTGTATGCTAATGATTTCTTTGAGAAATGTTTACTTCCACATAACCAGAACTCCACCCTGATATTATCAATCAACTTTGGAGAAATTGTGGTAAATTTATTTATTTTTCTTAGAAATTGAGGCAAGCCATGTGGAAACCTTCATTCCATCATGTTTTACTCAGATGGTGCTTGTAAGATCATTTCAATGCAAGAAAGGTAAAAAAAAATTAATGAGTCATGTTATAGTCTTTCATATATCCCAGTCCCTATTAAAAATAGTTGGTTTATTTTGAAATGTTTCCACTCCTACATAATGAACTTTTGACAAAGTAATTTGATGGTACTTGAACTAGATCAATAAATTCTGATCAATACCAATGAAAGTGAGTTTGTCCAATATGGCAGCAACATAAGAGGATGCCAACTGCTGCTGGAATCAGTGAAGGCTGGACACAGTTCACCTTTATGACTGCAATCAATTTCCCGGAGAACTAATCAAGATAAAATCATTGCTTTTTTTCTTGTCTCTAATAGTTTTCTGATACTGAAGCTTCAACTTCTCAAAATGTTAATTTTGCCTGTTAAAAACACATATAAATTTTAAAGTTAAGGTAAAAAGAAAAATCTAACACAATAGCATGTCAGTTCAGTTCAGTTCAGTTGCTCAGTCATGTCCGACTCTTTGCGACCCCATGAATCACAGCTCGCTAGGCCTCCCTGTCCATCACCTCTCCCGGAGTTCACTCAGACTCACGTCCATCGAGTCGGTGATGCCATCTAGCCATCTCATCCTCCGTCATCCCCTTCTCCTCCTGCCCCCAATCCCTCCCACCATCAGAGTCTTTTCCAATGAGTCAACTCTTCATATGAGATGGCCAAAGTACTGGAGTTTCAGCTTTAGCATCATTCCTTCCAAAGAACACCCAGGACTGATCTCCTTTAGAATGGACTGGTTGGATCTCCTTGCAGTCCAAGGGACTCTCAAGAGTCTTCCCCAACACCACGGTTCAAAAGCATCAATTCTTCAGTGCTCAGCTTTCTTCACAGTCCAACTCTCGCATCCATATATGACCACTGGGAAAACCATAGCCTTGACTAAATGGACCTTTGTTGGCAAAGTAATATTTCTGCTTTTGAATATGCTATCTAGGTTGGTCATAACTTTCCTTCCAAGGAGTAAGCGTCTTTTAATTTGTAACTGGATCTAATTTATTTTATTACTTTTTTTTTTTTTGCTCATGGAAAAAGCCAGGAGATTTAAGAAATCTACCAAAGAGATTAACCAGACATCTCTTCTTTGGTCTCTGATATATCAGAGACATCTATAACTCCCATCTGGTTATAATAAGGATACAAGTTTGAAACCTAGGGTTTTATAGTTACTTTAAAGAATCAAATTTTTATTTGAAAAGAAAAAACTGAAAGCCAGTTGAGGAAGGAGGTCTAATATTCCCCTGGAGCAAATGTGAGTTTCTTTCAGCTTAGAAATAATAAGTCACATTATCTGAAAGACAAAAACACTTTTTCTTTTAGAGAAACCAAGACCCATCACCAAATACCTCTCAGTTTAGGCCTCCCATCCTGCCATATGTGTAGCCTGAAATTTACCTCTCATGTGGTCACTCTGGTTTCCTTTAAAATTCAACATCTGAAATTGACTTGGAAACTACATACAAGGGACATCTGTATTTTGCTTTTGTAAGAGAAATTTCCCAGGGAACAATTATCTAGTCTTTAAGTTTTACAGAATATATCTGAGGTTGATGCTTTTGCAAGAACTTGTGTGCTTGGCCAAATTTCCATTTTGTAGATTGCTTATGCTGAAATGCGTAGTCTATTATCACTAACTTATTCATATTAGAGTGTAAATGACCAAAATCAATTTAAGTTATTACCTCTCTAGTTAGGTTTACAAATTGTTGAGAGAACAACCATTCATTCTTTAAAAGTATTTGAGAACCTGTAGTTCAACAAAAGACCAAAAGATGAAAACGTAATGCAAAATTGTCCATATCAATGTACAATAAATATTGCTGGTCTCCCTACATCCATGAAGGAGAAATTTTAAGAGCAAGAATCATGAGAATGGAGGGCACAAAATAATCAATGAATTAAGAAGAGGAAAATAATGCAGGTTTTCAGACTCAAAACAGCTTTTCCTTAGTGACTTTATGATGAGATTTCTAAAGTTCTAAGACTGAAGGAGGAAAAATTTCTCAAAGCTTTCTGAGAAAAATCAACAGCTTACTTATAAAAACATAAGAATTAGGTAGGAAACTCATGCAACAGCTTACTTACAGAAACATAAGAATTAGGTAGGAAAATCATACAACAATAACCTTAAAGTTTCAAAAGTAAAAGGTTTTGAAACTAGAATTTTATTTCTGGCCAATGTTGATTCAAATACGAAGGATATTTTCAGACCTGCAAAGACTCAGAATAATTTTACCCGTACAGCTTCTATTAAAAAAATTAAAGAGACTGTACTTCAACAAAGAAATTCATCCAAGAGAAACTACAATGCAAGAAAGAACAGTAAACAGGAAAAACAGTAAAAAAAAAAAATATATATATATATATATGTGTGTGTGTGTGTGTTGTGTGTATATATATATAGTTTTATATATGTGTGTATATATATGGTTAAGATATAGTGAAGGGTAAATAATTGCCAGTTGTGTAAATGAATATATGAATGAAAATGTGGAACTAAAATTTCAGTGGATCTCAGTACGGCAGGAAGTTGAGAAGAGGCCAGAGAATCAAATGTGTACTAAAAGCCAAAACAGATGTATTAAAAAATACTTTTCCCAAATGCGACCATTGTGCGCTCAGTTGCTGAGTCCTGTCTGACTCTGCAATCACATGGACTGTGGCCCTCTAGGCTCCTCTGTCCATAGATTTCCCAGGCAAGAATACTGGAGTGGGTTGCCGTTTCCTTCTCCAGGGGATCTACCCAAACCAGGGATCGAACCCACATCTCCTGCTTTGGCAGATGGATTCTTTACCACTGAGCCAGCAGGCAAGCCCAAATGCTGTCATTAGCTGATTCAGAATTTCAGAGTAGTAATATTTCCACTTAATGGCAGAAAATCTATATAGTACTAAAAGCAAACCTAAGAAATATGAAAGACATATATCACCTCTACTGGAAATTACAAAAGAAAATTTAGAGAGGTGGAAAATTAAACTCTGTCCTACTGAATGGAAAGTCACTAATATAATTGACTGCCCCTAAACTAAATGAGAGGGCTTCCCTAGTGACTCAGTTGGTAAGTAATCTGCCTGTAATACAGGAGACCTGTGTTTGATCCCCAGGTCAGGAAGATCCCCTGGAGAAGGAAATGGCAATCCACTCCAGTACTCTTGCTAGAGAATTCCATGAAGAGAGGAGCTGGGCAGGCTACAGTCCATGGGATTGGAAAGAGTCAGACACAACTGTGAGACTTTCACTTCATGAAATAAATGATAAATTTAATGAAATCTCAGTCAAAATTCTAACAAGTGTTTGACTACATGCATGATACGCGTGTCAGTGAAGTTTCTAAGTAAATGGATGCAGTATTAATTTTGATATACATTGTCAAATGCTTTCCAAAGTCATAGCAGTCTGGGAGAATACCTGTTTTTCCAGGTCTTCTCCATCTATGTTTACTATCAACTTAAGAAAACCCAACCAACTCTTTGTTAATTCTAATAAAGTATAAGTGACCTCATTGTGATTTTAATTTTATTTATTATATGTATTAGGATGATCGTGGCATAACTGGACAAAATAATATATGAAGGTAACAAAAAATGACAAAATATTAGAAATATCCAAAACTTACCTTCATATGTCAAGGAAGTAAATAAACTGCATTGTGTCCATAAGGTGGAACACATATGGAAGAAAGGCAACATGGACGGGCAAATGTGGAATATGCTTCAAAATATGCTAAACTGGAAAAAGCAAGGTATAAAATACCATTTATAGAACTTTTCCATTTATGTGACTGTATGGGCTCTTAGTCACTGAGTTGTGTCTGACTCCTTGCAACCTCATGGACGGCAGCCTGCTAGGCTCCTCTGTCCACGGGATTTCCCAGGCAAGAATACTGGTGTAAGCTTCCATTTCTTTCTTCATTGTGACTATATACCTATATTTTATATGCATGTCAGAAGTATAAATAGTAGATTTAGTTCAGTTCAGTTCAGTTCAGTCGCTCAGTCGTGTCCGACTCTTTGCGACCCCATGAAGTGCAGCACATCAGGCCTCCCTGTTCATCACCAACTCCTGGAGTTCACCAGACTCATGTCCATCGAGTCCGTGATGCCATCCAGGCACGTGAGCCATCCAGTATCACGTGAGCATCCGTGATGCTCCTCCTTGGTCGTCCCCTTCTCCTCCTGCCCCCAGTCCCTCCAGCATCAGAGTCTTTTCCAATGACTCAACTCTTCACATGAGGTGGCCAAAGTACTGGAGTTTCAGCTTCAGCATCATTCCTTCCAAAGAAATCCCAGGATTGATCTTCTTCAGAATGGACTGGTTGGCTCTCCTTGCAGTCCAAGGGACTCTCAAGAGTCTTCTCCAACACCACAGTTCAAAAGCATCCATTCTTCAGCGCTCAGCTTTCTTCACAGTCCAACTCTCACATCCATACATGACCACAGGAAAAACCATAGCCTTGACTAGACGGAACTTAGTCGGCAAAGTAATGTCTCTGCTTTTGAATATGCTATCTAGGTTGGTCGTAACTTTTCTTCCAAGGAGTAAGTGTCTTTTAATATCATGGTTGCAATCATCATCTGCAGTGATTTTGGAGCCCCTCAAAATAAAGTCTGACGCTGTTTCCACTGTTTCCTCATCTATTTCCCATGAAGTGACGGGACCAGATGCTATGATCTTCGTTTTTGCATGTTGAGCTTTAAGCCAACTTTTTTGGTTTCCTCTTTCACTTAATCAAGAGGCTTTTTAGTTCTTCTTCACTTTCTGCCATAAGGGTGGTGTCATCTGCATATCTGAGGTTCTTGATATTTCTCCCGGCAATCTTCATTCCAGCTTGTGTTCCTTCCAGTCTAGCATTCCTCATGAGGTACTCTGAATATAAGGAATAAGCAGGGTGACAATATACAACCTTAACATGCTCCTTTTCCTATTTGGAACCAGTCTCTTGTTCCATGTCCAGTTCTAACTGTTGCTTCCTGACCTGCATACAGATTTCTCAAGAGGCAGGTCAGGTGGTCTGGTATTCCCATCTCTTTCCAGAATTTTCCACAGTGTATTGTGATCCACACAGTCAAAGGCTTTGGCATAGTCAATAAAGCAGAAATAGATGTTTTTCTGAAACTCTCTTGCTTTTTTCATGATCCAGCGGATGCTGGCAATTTGATCTCTGGTTCCTCTGCCTTTTCTAAATCCAGCTTGAATATCAGGAAATTCTCGGTTCATGTATTGCTGAAGCCTGGCTTGGAGAATTTTGAGCATTACTTTACTAGCATGTGACATGAATACAATTGTGCGGTAGTTTGAGCATTCTTTGGCATTGCCTTTCTTTGGGATTGGAATGAAAACTGACCTTTTCCAGTCCTGTGGCCACTGCTGAGTTTTCCAAATTTGCTGGCATATTGAGTGCAGCACTTTCACAGCATCATCTTTCAGGATTTGAAACAGCTCCACTGGAATTCCATCATCTCCACTAGCTTTGTTTGTAGTGATGCTTTCTAAGGCCCACTTGACTTCACATTCCAGGATGTCTGGCTCTAGATGAGTGATCACACCATCATGATTATCTGGGTCATGAAGATCTTTTTGTACAGTTCTTCCATGTATTCTTGCCACCTCTTCTTAATATCTTCTGCTTCTGTTAGGTCCAGACCATTCCTGTCCTTTATCGAACCCATCTTTGCATGAAATGTTCCCTTGGTATCTCTAATTTTTTTGAAGAGATCTCTAGTCTTTTTGATTCTCTATTTCTTTGCATTGATTGTTGAAGAAGGTTTGCTTATCTCTTCTTGCTTTTCTCTAGAACTCTTCATTCAGATGCTTATATCTTTCCTTTTCTCCTTTGCTTTTCGCCTCTCTTCTTTTCACAGCTATTTGTAAGGTCTCCCCAGACAGCCATTTTGCTTTTTGCATTTCTTTTCCATGGGGATGGTCTTGATCCCTGTCTCCTGTACAATGTCACGAACCTCATTCCTTAGTTCATCAGGCACTCTATCTATCAGATCTAGGCCCTTAAGTCTATTTCTCACTTCCACTGTATAATCATAAGGGATTTGATTTAGGTCATACCTGAATGGCCTAGCACTTTCCCCCTACTTTCTTCAATTTCAGTCTGAATTTGGCAATAAGGAATTCATGATCTGAACCACAGTCAGCTCCTGGTCTTGTTTTTGTTGACTGTATAGAGACTCTCCATCTTTGGCTGCATAGAATATAATCAATCTGATTTCGATGTTGACCATCTGATGATGTCCATGTGTAGAGTCTTCTCTTGTGTTGTTGGAAGAAGGTATTTGCTATGACCAGTGCATTTTCTTGGCAAAACTCTATTAGTCTTTGCCCTGCTTCATTCCGTATTCCAAGGCCAAATTTGCCTGTTACTCCAGGTGTTTCTTGACTTCCTACTTTTGCATTCCATTCCCCTATAAAGAAAATGACATCTCTTTTGGGTGTTAGTTCTAAAAGGTCTTGTAGGTCTTCATAAAACCATTCAACTTTAGCTTCTTCAGTGTTACTGGTGGGGCATAGACTTGGATAACTGTGATATTGAATGGTTTGCCTTGGAGATGAACAGAGATCATTCTGTCGTTTTGAGATTGCATCCAAGTATTGCATTTCGGATTCTTTTGTTGACCATGATGGCTACTTTATTTCTTCTGAGGGATTCCTGCCCGCAGTAGTAGATATAGTGGTCATCTGAGTTAAACTCACCCGTTCCAGTCCATTTTAGTTATCTGATTCCTACATACACATACACACACTCATATATGTTATATAGATACAGCAAGCACACACCTGGACTATGTCTAGGAAACAAAGATTTTTACAAAGTGGTTGCCACTGGAAAGGAGGACTAGAGTAAGGGAAACAATTACCTTCATTTTTTAACTCTTTTGTACTTTTTAACTTGGGTTATGAATAATTAACTAATATGAATCATATTACAAAAATTCTACCTAAATAGTAGCTTATTTAAAAATTTTTGATAATAAGTAATAGTAACAATACAGGCACAGGTATCTTGAAAAACAGGTACAATGAATGGCAATTTGCTCTGTTAGTATTAAACTACAAAATTATGGAAAATAATATGGAGTAGACTATATTGGAATAAATAAATTAACAATGGAACAAAATAGAGGGTATGGGAACAAAGCCATGCTTGTTTGAAAACATAGTATATTTGCTAATTCATCCTGCATATGTTTGTTGAATGATAGGTATCATGCATAACAACCAAAACATGTAAAATCCTTGAGTTCACAGAAGCTACTGTCTAATGAGAGAAAATCAGCCCAAAATAGAAAAGCAAATGTTTGACAATTTAGTAAGGCACAGTAAGGCAACAGATCAGGAGATGACTGCCGATTAAAAGATTATTTGTTTCTCACAGATCTGAAAAGGAAAGGGGCATGCCTCACCATACAGGGCCATATGGGGAAGCACCAGGTTGGTCAGGAGGCAGGAATGAGGTTCCAGAAGTGTAGGCAAGAGCTTTTACTGTGGTTTTCATAGAAGAAATAGGAAAGGCAGGACAAACAGGTTTAGGAGGGCAAGTTTGAATAATTTCAGCGGGTTCTGGGACAGAGGGGCTGTCCCTAGTTGTCTGGCACCTCCACTAGGGTGATTAGGGCAGGTGGACAGCAGTTTGAAGAGTGACAGCTGGATTGAGAAGGCGGGTGGTGGGAGGGCTCTGGACTGCTTGTATTCGAAAAGCATACTCTTGGGTGAATTATCGCTAGTATTTAGTTAACCATAGGCAGGTTAGCAAGGCTGCAGATGTCAAAACAGCAGAATACAAAAATAAAAGACATGGTTAATCATAGTATATAACAGGGTGCTGCTGCTGCTGCTGCTGCTAAGTTGCTTGTCATGGCCAACTCTGTGCGACCCCATAGACAGCAGCCCACCAGGCTCCCCCATCCCTGGGATTCTCCAGGCAAGAACACTGGAGTGGGGTGCCATTGCCTTCTCCAACGCATGAAAGTGAAAAGTGAAAGTGAAGTCACTCGGTCATGTCCGGCTCTTTGTGACTCCATGGACTGCAGTCCACCAGGCTCCTCTGTCCATGGGATTTTCCAGGCAAGAGTACTGGAGTAGGGTGACAGTGCCTGCTCTGATATAACAGGGTGGGCAGTACTATAAAAAATTGGAGAGGAGAAAGAAAGCAACAGACGTGGGTGTGCATATTTTAATTAATTCATTTGGATGCGTTGGGTTTTTGTTGTGTCACGCAGGATCTTTCCTAGCAGTGCACAGACTGTCTAGTTGAAGCACATGGGCTCAGAGGTTGCAGTGTATGGGCCTAGTAGCCCCATGGAATGTGGGATCCTAGTTCCCAGTCCAGGGATCGAAGCTCTGACCCTGCATTGCAAGACTGGATTCTTAATCAGTGGATCACCAGGGAAGTCTCAGGTGTGCATTTTTAAGAGGGTAGTGTACATGGCCTTCTCTGGCCTGGAAAACATTGTACAAAGACTTGAACGAGAAGAAAGAGTACACCGAGCAGGTGTTTAGGAGCAGAACATTCCAGGACATGGGAAAGAGAATGAATTATTCAATAAGTGATTTTGGAACAAATGAATATGTCTTTGGAATACATACATAACTTTAAATTTCTGGTGCATACTATACACATACAAAAATAAATTCTGAAAGGATTAAGGAACTAATGTAATGACTTTTAGTTAAAAGTAGTAAATAGAGTGTCTCCATTTACATTTGCTTCTTCCCCTAATCTCAATAAAATCATGGGGAAGAATTTTCAAAGACATAAACCTACTACGGGAATAGGAACAGAGGCAACAACAACTGTGTGGAAGCTAGAAAGCAGAGTGGTGACTGGAAATGGACTTAGCAGAACTTGGCAAGCTGAATTACGAGCCAGCAGTAGGGAGGTCTTGGTTTACAGTACAAAATCCCCAAAGGCTCAGAAACTGGAAGCATCCTGGATCTCAGGAGGAAAAGAGGAGTGAGCTATAAATTTGATGATTGCTTTCAAATCTCTTTACTAAGCTGTTGGGCACTTAGAGCCTATCCATTGCTCCTGACACAGCGATACATCTCCACTTTTCTAACAGAATGCTGGACATTTATTTTCTGGACAGGGTAAAGCAAAGTGTGTCTACTTCACTGGACACCAGCTACTTGTGGGCTCTTGTTCTTCTTCCCACAATGTAGCCTCAGGACTCTGGAGCCAGGATTTAATCCTTCAGGAAGAAGACTGAAAGCGTATTTTTGGTGAATTGGAATTGGTGAATTTAAGTCAGATGACCATTATATCTACTACTGTGGGCAGGAATCCCTCAGAAGAAATGGAGTAGCCATCATGGTCAAGAAAAAGGTCCAAAATGCAATACTTGGATGCAATCTCAAAAACGACAGAATGATCTCTGTTCGTTTCCAAGGCAAACCATTCAATATCACAGTTATCCAAGTCTATGCCCCAACCAGTAACGCTGAAGAAGCCAAAGTGGAATGGTTTTATGAAGACCTACAAGACTTTTTAGAACTAACACCCAAAAGAGATGTCCTTTTCATTATAGGGGACTGGAATGCTAAAGTAGGAAGTCAAGAAACACCTGGAGTAACAGGCAAATTTGGCCTTGGAATACGGAATGAAGCAGGGCAAAGACTAATAGAGTTTTGCCAAGAAAATGCACTGGTCATAGCAAATACCTTCTTCCAACAACACAAGAGAAGACTCTACACATGGACATCATCAGATGGTCAACATCGAAATCAGATTGATTATATTCTATGCAGCCAAAGATGGAGAGTCTCTATACAGTCAACAAAAACAAGACCAGGAGCTGACTGTGGTTCAGATCATGAATTCCTTATTGCCAAATTCAGACTGAAATTGAAGAAAGTAAGGAAAACCGCTAGACCATTCAGGTATAACCTAAATCAAATCCCTTATGATTATACAGTGGAAGTGAGAAATAGATTTAAGGGACTAGATCTGATAGATAGAGTGCCTGATGAACTATGGAATGAGGTTCGTGACATTTACGGGAGACAGGGATCAAGACCATCCCCATGGAAAAGAAATGCAAAAAAGCAAAATGGCTGTCTGGGGAGGCCTTACAAATAGCTGTGAAAAGAAGAGAGGAGAAAAGCAAAGAAGAAAAGGAAAGATATAAGCATCTGAATGCAGAGTTCCAAAGAATAGCAAGAAGAGATAAGAAAGCCTTCTTCAGCAATCAATGCAAAGAAACAGAGGAAAATAACAGAATGGGAAAGACTAGAGATCTCTTCAAGAAAATTAGAGATATCAAGGGAAGATTTCATGCAAAGATGGGCTCGATAAAGGACAGAAATGGTCTGGACCTAACAGAAGCTGAAGATATTAAGAAGAGGTGGCAAGAATACATGGAAGAACTGTACAAAAAGATCTTCAAAACCCAGATAATCATGATGATGTGATCACTCATCTAGAGCCAGACATCTTGGAATGTGAAGTCAAGTGGACGTTAGAAAGCATCACTACGAAGAAAGCTAGCGGAGGTGATGGAATTCCAGTGGAGCTGTTTCAAATCCTGAAAGATGATGCTGTGAAAGTGCTGCACTCAATATGCCAGCAAATTTGGAAAACTCAGCAGTGGCCACAGGACTGGAAAAGGTCAGTTTTCATTCCAATCCCAAAGAAAGGCAATGCCAAAGAATGCTCAAACTACCGCACAGTTGTATTCATGTCACATGCTAGTAAAGTAATGCTCAAAGTTCTCTAAGCCAGGCTTCAGCAATACGTGAACCGTGAACTTCCAGATGTTCAAGCTGGATTTAGAAAAGACAGAGGAACCAGAGATCAAATTGCCAGCATCTGCTGGATCATGGAAAAAGCAAGAGAGTTTCAGAAAAACATCTATTTCTGCTTTATTGACTATGCCAAAGCCTTTGACTGTGTGGATCACAATAAACTGTGGAAAATTCTGAAAGAGATGGGAATACCAGACCACCTGACCTGCCTCTTGAGAAATCTGTATGCAGGTCAGGAAGCAACAGTTAGAACTGGACATGGAACAAGAGACTGGTTCCAAATAGGAAAAGGAGTGTGTCAAGGCTCTGTATTGTCATCCTGCTTATTTAACTTCTATGCAGAGTACATCATGAGAAACACCGGCTGGAAGAAACACAAGCTGGAATGAAGGTTGCCGGGAGAAATATCAAAAACCTCAGATATGCAGATGACACCACCTTTATGGCAAAAAGTGAAGAGGAGCTAAAATGCCTCTTGATGAAAGTGAAAGAGGAGAGTTAAAAAGTTGGCTTAAAACTCAACATTCAGAAAATGAAGATCATGGCATCTGGTCCCATCACTTCATGGAAAATAGATGGGGAAACAGTGGAAACAGTGTCAGACTTTATTTTTGGGCCTCCAAAATCACTGCAGATGGTGACTGCAGCCATGAAATTAGAAGATGCTTACTCCTTGGAAGAAAAGTTATGACCAACCTAGATAGCATATTCAAAAGCAGAGACATTACTTTGCTGACTAAGGTCCATCTAGTCAAGGCTATGGTTTTTCCTGTGGTCGTGTATGGACGTGAGAGTTGGACTGTGAAGAAGGCTGAGCGCCGAAGAATTGATGCTTTTGAACTGTGGTGTTGGAGAAGACTCTTGAGAGTCCCTTGGACTGCAAGGAGATCCAACCAGTCCATTCTGAAGGAGATCAACCCTGGGATTTCTTTGGAAGAAATGATGATAAAGCTGAAACTTCAGTACTTTGGCCACCTCATGGGAAGAGTTGACTCATTGGAAAAGACTCTGATGCTGGAGGGACTGGGGGCAGGAGGAGAAGGGGACGACAGAGGATGAGATGGCTGGATAGCATCACGGACTCAATGGACGTGAGTCTGAGTGAACTCCGAGAGATGGTGATGAACAAGGAGGCCTGGTGTGCTGTGATTCATGGAGTCGCAAAAAGTCAGACACTACTGAGCGATTGAACTGAGTGAACTTGAACCAATCCAAGAGGAGCGACCTAACTTCATAAGCAATAGGGACTCACCCCACAAGACAGCTCACTCCAGAGTGAAGCCCACTAAACACCGAGGACTCACACATCAGCAAACAGCCAAGATGCACAGATACTTGAAGAAACCCACCAGGTGAATGACTGGGATGGAGCAGACAGACCTGAGAAGATACAGAGGCTGAGCAGGAAATGGAAAGCTTTTAAAAAGCATCAATATTCTCACGCAGCTGAAATAAAATATTCTATTTATCTTGGGAACAAGCAACAACAAAGAAACAGCTAAAGAATCCACAAATTTAAAATAAGGTATCAGAAAGGTCACACTGGATTGATGTATTTGAAAACATTAAAATTAAGAACTTCTGCTAACAAAAACATACTGTCACAAGTGTGAAAAGGGAAGCCTCAGCAAAACAGAAAATATTTGCAATTTTATCCTCAACAAAATATTTGTATCCAGAATGTAGAGAGAACACCTATAAATAAATAACAAAAGAAGTTAGAAAACTGATAGAAAATTGGACTAAAGTTCCAAACAGTCACTTTACAAATAAAATTCTCAAGTGGGTAAGAAAAGATGCTCAACTTCAGGAAAAAAATAAAACCACAATGATGTGCCATCCACCAGAATGGCTCAAATGTGTAACAAAACACACACAAACACACTCCAAGTATTAGTGACAATGTACAGTAACTAGAGTTCTCATATGCTGCTGAGGGGAATGTCAGTTGATAAAACACATATGGAAAACTGGTTCACAACATCCACTAATGCCAAAAATACGAATGTCCTGTGACCCAATAATTCTGTTTCTAGGTATGGATCCAACAGAAATGCATACATGTGTTCACCAAAAGACACATGCAAGAACGATCACAGCAACACTATCCATAAAAACTGGAAACAATCATCTATCAGCAGTATAAAATGGACAAATAAATTGTAATACATTCTTATATTGGAATACCATGCAGAAATGAGAATGTAGACAAGATAAATGAGCTGCCTAAACAGTGGTGAATGAAAGAAGCCAGATACAAAATAATACAATTCTGTGTGCTTCCATTTATGTGAAGTACAAAACAGGCAAAGCTAATTTAAAATATTTGAAATGAAGGGTAGTTGTTTCCCTTGGGAAGGATGGTGAGTGAGCAAGGCACAGGGATGGCATCTGCCCTGGTGCTAGAGTTCTTCCCAGAGCTAAGTGCTGGCTACACAGTTGAGTACTTTTGATATTTACATTTTTTCTATTTGGAAAAAATGCTTCAATAAAATTGTTTTATAAAATTTACTAGAAAGTTTGGAAGATGAACATATAGACTCTACATAGATGAAGATATATGAGGACTGTCTCAGAAAGCAGAACACAATGACCATAAATTAAAAACAGGGAGAAAAAATATTACCAAAAAGATAAGAAATAACAAGTATTGATGATGATGTAGAGAAAGAGAAACTCTTGTGCACTGCTGATGGGAATGTAAATTGGTGCAGCCACTATGAAAAGCAATATAAAGATTTCTCAAAAACATTAAAACTAAACTATCATATGATCCAGCAATTTGGCTCAGATGGTAAAGCGTCTGCTGCAATACGGGAGACCCAGGTTTAATCCCTGGGTTGGGAAGATCTCCTGGAGAAGGAAATGGCAACCCACGCCAGGTAGGCTACAGTTATGGCGTTGCAAAGAGTCAGACACGACTGAGTGATTTCAGTTCACTTCACTTCACTTCACCTGAAGGAAAAAAAACACTAACTCAAAAGATATTTGCACATCCAGGTTCATTGCAGCATTATTTTCAGTAGTTAACATAGGGAACAACCTATCTACCAACAAATGAATGCACACACACACAATGGAATATTATTCAGCCATAAAAAATGAATGAAATCTGGCTATTTGTGATAACATAGATGGACTGCAAGGGCATTATTCTAAATGAAACAAGTGAGACAAAGACAAATACTGTATGATCTCACTTATATTGGGAATCTAAAAACAAATAAATAAACATACAAAACCCCAAACTAAACTCACAGATACAGAAAACATATTGGTGGTTGCCAGAATCAGGGACTAGAGGCTGGGTGAAATGGGTGAAGAAGGTCAAAGGTACAAATTTGCATTTATAAAATAAAGAAGCCCCTGGGAGATAATGGACAGCATGGTCTTTACAGTTAATAATACCAAACTCTAACAAATAATCTAACTTTTGGAGCTAGAAAAAGAACAAACAAAACCCAAAGTTAGTAATAGGAAGGAAATAATAAAGTTCAGAAGGGAAATAAAACAGACTAAGAACTGGTTCTTTGGAAAGATAATTGACAAGTCTTTGATTAGACTAACTAGGAAAAAGAGAAGGTCAAGTAAAATCAGAAATGAAAGAGGAGAAGTTTCAACTGATACCATAGGAATACAAAGAATCATAAGACAATACTAAAAACAACTATATGTCCAAAGGTTGAACCACCTAGAATAAATGGGCAAATTCCTAGAAACACAATTTTCTAAGACTTAATCATGAAGAAATAGAAAACTTGAAAAGATCAATTCCTAGCAAGGAGGTTGAATCAGTAACCAAAAGCCTCTCAATGAACAAAAGTTGGAATTAGACTTTACTGGTGATTTTACTAAACATTTTTAAAAAGACTTAATGCCTCTCTTTCTCAAAGTCTTGCCAGAAAATGAAGATGAGAGAATGCTTCCAAACTCACTTTATGAAGTCAGCATTACCCTGATACCAAACCAGACAAGGACATCCAAAAAGAAAATTATAGAAAGACAAATACCATATATTATATCATTTATATGTGGGATCTAAAATACAACACAAATGAAACTATCCAGAAAACAGAAGCAAACCCACAGACCTAGAGAACAGGCTTGTAGTTGCCAAGGTGTGTGTGGGGGGGTTGTGGGGGAGGGGTGGGTGGGGAATTTGGGATTAGCAGATGCAAACGATTATATTATACATAGAAGGACAAGCAACAAGGTCCTACTGTATACACAGGGAACTATTAATATATTCAATATCCTATGATAAAGATATCCGAGGTAAAGAATCCTTGTGCCAGTGCCAGAGACACCGTTTCAATATCTGATCCAGGAAGATTTCGCATGCTGCAGAGCATCTAGCCAGAATGTGTGTGCTCAATCATGTCTGACTCTTTGCAACCCCATGGGTGGGAGTCCGCCAGCCTCTTCTCTCCATGGAATTTTCCAGGCAAGAATACTAGGGTGGGTTGTCATTTCCTACTCCAGGGGATCTTCCCGACTCAGGGATCGAACCCATGTCTCTGGAGCCCCCTACACTGCAGGTGGATGCCTTACCACTGTGCCCCCTGGGAAGAAGGTAGGAGTGACTAAACCTGTTGCTGTTGTTTAGTTGCTAAGTCGTGCCTTACTCTTTTGTGACCCAGTGACTGTAATTGTGCCAGGCTTCTCTGTCTCTGGAATTCTCCAGGCAAGAACAGTGGAGTGGGTTGCCATTTCCTTCTCCAGGGGGATATTCCTGACCCAGGGATGAAACCTGGGTCTCCCAGTGAGCCACCATGGAGGGGATGGATTGTAAGTTTGGGATTAGCAGATGTCAACTATTATATATAGGATGGATAAACAACATGGTCCTACTATAATAGCACAGGAAAATATGTTCAATATCCTATAATAAACCATAATGAGAAAGAATATATATATATATGTGAATCACTTTTCCATACATCAGAAACTAACACAACATTGTAAATCAACTATACTTCAATGCAAAATAAATTTAAAACAGCTTTTTTACCCCTTCTGAATTCCAGATTTCTGTAAGTGGTAAAATTATTTAGGCACCTAGGGAAGCAAAAGTTTAGTTTTCATCTTTCTTCCAGAGTTTGCCTGCAGCCCACAGGCATGATCAAGATTCACTCCCAGATGGTCTATGCCAAGAAGGGGAAATATATAATAATTTCTGGTAAGGTGGGAAAATGACTTATCATGCGACACTATGGTTGATAAGGGAAAGAAGTCCACATGGACTGAGCCCCTGAAGTCTGCTCAGTCCTCAGGGATGCCCTTGTCTCTATCATCTCCTTTAGTCCTCTCAGCAGCAGCTTCTGCTTTGCTTTTCTTCCTAGCACTTATCAATATCTGGCAGTTTATACAGGCTTCCCTGGTGGCTTAGATGGTAAAGAATCTACGTGCAATGCAGGAGACCTGGGTTTGATCCCTGGGTTGGGAAGATCCCCTGGAGAAGGGCATGGCAACTCACTCCAGTATTCTTGCCTGGAGAATCCCATGGACAGAGGAGTTTATATAGCAACTAAATAAAAGTACCTTCTTCAGCACCTCCAAGTGTGAGCTCAGAGATAAATCTCTGTTTTGCTCATTGCAGTATCTCAAGCACCTAGAATTTCCTGAAATACACACAGAAAAATTGGAAAAAATGTTTGTTTAAAAAAATACTATAACTTAGGTATTAACAGCATTATTGGATGCTTGGGAAACAGGCTTGGAGAAGTTACAAAACTGTCTGTGATGATTAATGTTATATGTCAACTTGGCTAGGCTACAGTGCCAAGTTGTTTGGTCAAACCCCAGTAAAGATGTCACTGTGAAGTTATTTTAAAAATGTGATTAACATTAAAATCATTAGGTTTTGAGTAAAGCGGATTATCCTCCATACTGTGAGTGGGCCTTATCCAATCAGTAGAAATCTAAAAGCAGCCTGAGGTTTTCTCCTGAATGAAGGAATTAAGCCTCAGACTGTAACATAGAAACCCTGCTTGAATGTCCAGCCTGCTGCCCTGATGAGTTTGGACTGCAGATTGCAGCATCTACTCTTCCCTAAGTTTCCAGACTGCCAGTCTTTCCTATAGAGGTCAGACTTACCAGCCCCCACGATCACATGAAGCAATTCCTTAAAAGAAATTTCTCTTTTTCTGTTTTGATAGATAGATAGGCAGTCAGACAGATAGACAGATAGATAGGATATGATATAGATAGGTTTAGATATATAGACAGAGGTATCCTATTGGTTCTATTTCAGTGCAGAATCCTGACTAATACATTTTCTCAGTTCACACACCTGTTCCGTATATGGATAGACTAATGGCTCATGGTTCGTGACATTGTGCAGGAGGCATGGAGCAAGACAATCCCCAAGAAAAAAAAAATGCAAAAAAGCAAAATGGTTGTCTGAGGAGGCCTTACAGATAGCTGTGAAAAGTAGAGTAGCCAAAAGCAAAGGAGAAAAGGAAAGATATACCCATCTGAATGGAGAGTTCCAAAGAATAGCAAGGAGAGATAAGAAAGCCTTCCTCAGTGATCAATGCAAAGAAATAGAGGAAAACAACAGAATGGGAAAGACTAGAGATCTCTTCAAGAAAATTAGAGCTGGACTGGAAGAAACACAAGCTGGAATCAAGATTGCCGGGAGAAATATCAATAACCTCAGATATGCAGATGACACCACCCTTATGGCAGAAAGTGAAGAGGAACTCAAAAGCCTCTTGATGAAAGTGAAAGAGGAGAGTGAAAAAGTTGGCTTAAAGCTCAACATTCAGAAAATGAAGATCATGGCATCTGGTCCCGTCACTTCATGGGAAATAGATGGGGAAACAGTGGAAACAATGTCAGACTTTATTTTTTGGGCTCCAAAATCACTGCAGATGGTGACTGCAGCCATGAAATTAAAAGACACTTACTCCTTGGAAGAAAAGTTATGACCAACCTAGACAGCATATTCAAAAGCAGAGACATTACTTTGCTGACTAAGATCCGTCTAGTCAAGGCTATGGTTTTTCCAGTGGTCATGTAGGGATGTGAGAGTTGGACTGTGAAGAAGGCTGAGTGCCAAAGAATTGATGCTTTTGAACTGTGGTGTTGGAGAAGACTCTTGAGAGTCCCTTGGACTTCAAGGAGATCCAACCAGTCCATTTTTAAGGAGATCAGCCCTGGGATTTCTTTGGAAGGAATGATACTAAAGCTGACCTCATGGGAAGAGTTGACTCATTGGAAAAGACTCTGATGCTGGGAGGGATTGGGGGCAGGAGGAGAAGGGACCGACAGAGGATGAGATGGCTGGATGGCATCACTGACTCGATGACGTGAATCTGAGTGAACTCCAGGAGTTGGTGATGGACAGGGAGGCCTGGAGTGCCCTGATTCATGGGGTCGCAAAGAGTCGGACATGACTGAGCGACTGAACTGAACTAAACTGAACTGAAAGGAATATTTCATGCAAAGATGAGCACAATAAAGGACAGAAATAATATGGGAAGCAGAAGATATTAAGAAGAGGTGGCAAGAATACACAGGAGAACTGTACAAAAAAGATCTTCAAGACCCAGATAATCACGATGGTGTGATCACTCACTTAGAGCCAGAAATCATGAAATGTGAAGTCAAGTGGGCCTTAGAAAGCATCACTACAAACAAAGCTAGTGGAGGTGATGCAATTCCAGTTGAGCTGTTTCAAATCCTGAAAGATGATGCTGTGAAAGTGCTGCACTCAATATGCCAGCAAATTTGGAAAACTCAGCAGTGGCCACAGGACTAGAAAAGGTCAGTTTTCATTCCAATCCCAAAGAAAGGCAATGCTAAAGAATGCTCAAACTACCGCACAATTGCACTCATCTCACATGCTAGTGAAGTAATGCTCAAAATTCTCCAAGCCAGGCTTCAGCAATATGTGAACTGTAAACTTCCAGATGTTCAAGCTGGATTTAGAAAAGGCAGAGGAACCAGAGATCAAATTGCCAACATCTGCTGGATCATGGAAAAAGCCAGAGAGTTCCAGAAAAACATCTATTTCTGCTTTGTTGACTATGCCAAAGCCTTTGACTATGTGGATCACAATACACTGTGGAAAATTCTGAAAGATAAAAATACCAGACCACCTGACCTGCCTCTTGAGAAATCTGTATGCAGGTCAGGAAGCAACAGTTGAAACTGGACATGGAACAACAGACTGGTTCCAAATAGGAAAAGAAGTACGTCAAGGCTGTATATTGTCACCCTGCTTATTTAACTTATATGCAGAGTACATCTTGAGAAATGCTGGGCTGGAAGAAACACAAGCTGGAATGAAGATTGCCGGGAGAAATATCAAGAACTTCAGATATGCAGATGACACCAGCCTTATGGCAGAAAGTGAAGAGGAGCTAAAAAGCCTCTTGATGAAAGTGAAAGAGGAGAGTGGAAAAGTTGGCTTAAAGCTCAACATTCAGAAAACGAAGATTTTAGCATCCGGTCCCACCACTTCATGGGAAATAGATGGGGAAACAATGGAAACAGTGTCAGACTTTATTTTGAGGGGCTCCAAAATCACTATAGATGGTGATTGTAGTCATGAAATTAAAAGATGCTTACTCCTTGGAAGGAAAAGTTATGACCAACCTAGACAGCATATTAAAAAGCAGAGACATTACTTTGCTGAATAATGTCCGTCTAGTCAAGGCTATGGTTTTTCCTGTGGTCATGTAGGGATGTGAGAGTTGGACTATGAAGAAGGGCTGAGTGCTGAAGAATTGATGCTTTTGAACTTCGGTGTTGGAGACTCTTGAGAGTCCCTTGTACTGCAAGAGATCAAACCAGTCCATCCTAAAGGAGATCAGTCCTGAATATTCATTGGAAGACTGATGCTAAAGCTGAAACTCCAATACTTTGGCCACCTAATGTGCAGAGCCGACTCACTTGAAAAGACCCTGATGCTGGGAAAGATTAATGATGGGAGAAGGGGATAACAGAGGATGAGATGGTTGGATGGCATCACCAAGTCTTTGGACATGAGTTTGAGTAAACTCCAGGAGTTGGTGATGGACAGGGAGGCCTGGCATGCTGCAATTCATGGTGTTGCAAAGAGTCAGACATGATTGAGCAACTGAACTTAACTGAGTGGCTCATAGTTATTATCTGATTTGGTCCTTACAACTATCATTCATCATATTTTATAGGTAAGGAAACTAAGACTCAAAGAATAAGGACTTGTCCCTGTTTGCAGAGCTAGAAATAATGAGGCTTTGCACATATAATGTATGTGTGACTTGAGCCAACATTCTTCACTGTTTCATCGTTCAGTCTCCTGAGAACAGATGTAAGCCCATCAGCACATCATTTGACCCTCCCAACGACATTATGAGTTCTTCGGAAAGAGAACTCCACAGTCACAATAACGACTGTGACAGCTAGAGCTGGCATTCACCATGCTCTGTTAACTTCTAGAAATTTCCTCCCCACCAGGGAACCATGAAGCAGGCACTGCTTGTCTCAGAAGAGGAAACAGTGCAGACATAGAAGCTTGCCTGGGTTCACAGAAGTCAAAGTTATGTCCAGTGGCATACTGGTTCATCACTAAGTGCGAGGTATAACCACAATATGCTGTTCTGTCGTGATGCTTTCACCAGCCACTCAGACTTGGCGGGACAGCTGCAGTCAGCAGGGCTTTTAGCTGCCATCAGTTTTCAGAGTCTCGAGGTCATCAGTCTGTCCCTGAAGCCTTTGAAGTCCTCCCTCCCTGGCTTCTGCTGAGTTGCCTGGAGCTGGTGGTGCTGAGGGAGGGATGCAGAGGCCTCTGTTCATGAGCAGCAGTATCAGGGCTCCTGGTCCCTACAGCAAGGCTATCACCACAGTCCTCTGTCAAGGCAGGTTGGTTGGGCCAGCTTTGGCCCCAGAGCTCACCTCACTGCTCGGGCACAGAACACGAGCCCTGGAGCACTCAGGGCTTTCTTAGAGGAGGGGAGGGGTACTTCACAGAGATTTACAAGGACTTGGACTTCATGCCTCTCTCCACAAACATCCACAGGGTGTCTGCTAATTGTCCCACACAATGCCAGGAACATCATGGCAGGGTAAGTATGCTTTCTGCTGCTGAGGGCCACTGTCTGGGGAAACCCAGTTTCGATGATCAGCACGCTCTGGTCCGTGCGCAACACAGGGTTCGCTGAGGGTGCCTCCTGGCAGCCATGGAGGCAAAAAAGCATGTGTGGCGACAAGATCAGGTTCAAGAAGGGGGTAGTGAGGAACTTTTATTTTCTTGCTTAGAGTGTTCAATATTTTTCTCAAGTATTTCATAATGAGTGAATATCACTTTTATAATCAGAAAAGCCATTTAAGGATCTTTTCCTACCTGTCCTCCACAACTGCTAACTTTTCTCATAAATTTTTGGTTGCTTTCCTCACTAATATTTCGTAATGTGCTCCAGGTGAGTTCCAAATAGGAACACAGAGAAGAATAAATGCGTTGATGTTCAGAAAATACAGAAGAATGCATTCCATGTAGTAGACACTCAATTACACTGTCTTTTTAAACATCAAATGGCAGAATCATCCCAGCTTCAATATCATGGGAACAAAATACAGGAGAAACACTCACTTGGGACAATAGTTCCTATTTTCTGTATACTAAAATTCCCCCCTTTTGCACTTCCACATAATTCAAGCCAGAGATCAAGTCTCTCTGAGAATATATAATCCTGGTGGGTGAGGGAGGGAAACAAGGCCTTTAGCTATTGTGCTTTGTTTTAAATTTCATTCCTAAGCTAAGAGTGTGTTTTATGAGTTTCAGCTGGAACGGGGTCCCAGCTCACTATGAATCCGTGAGTATGAACGTTGTAACAGAAATGCTCAGACCTTCATGTACAGTCGTAGCTATAGATCTCACCACTGAATGAAAAATGCAGCATTAACCTGAATTCCTGTGCTTCCCTGAGATCAATAAATTACAGCCCTTGATGAGTTCCTGCTTTGAGTCAATGCCAGATGCCATGATAGCATTAGATCACGTGCACACTCTGTCAGTCTTCCATCTTCTCAGGAGGAAGTGTATTTCCTGGTCTCTACAACACAGGTAGTTCCTGCTCTATAGCTCTTCTCCTCTCGTCCTCATTCATGGGCTTTAAGAATACACTGGAATACAGTTTAATGAGCAATATCAGCCAGACACATGCACCTGGACTGCTGTGAGACTTAAAGGTATTTTCTTTTCATTCACTTCAAGCAAAAATGAACAGGAATGCACAATAGAATTTCCACTGGTGCTAAAATTGGAAGCTTCAATTTCTTTTTAAAAAATTTATTTATTTAATTACTTACCTGAATGTTCATCAGAAGGGCTGAGACTAAAGCTGAAGCTCCAATACTTTGGCCACCTTATGCGAAGAGACAACTCATTGGAAAAGACCCTGATGCTGGGAAAGATTGCAGGAGGAGAAGGGGGTGACAGAGGGTGAGATGGTTGGATGGCATCACTGATTCAGTGGACATGAGTTTGAGCAAACTCTGGGAGATAGTGATGGACAGGGAAGCCTGGTGCACTTCAGTCCATGGAGTCGCAAAGAGTCGGACACCACTAAGCAACTGAACAATACTTACTTACCTACTTATTTCTTTCGGCTGTGCCAGGTCTCAGGTGTGGCACACGGGATCCTCAGTTTTCATCGCAGCATGTGAGATCTTTAGTTGGGGCATGTGGGATCTAGTTCCCTGGCCAGAGATTGAATCTAGGCCCCGCATTGGGAGCATGGAGTCTTAGCCCCTGGACTACCAAGGAAGTCCCTTGAAGTTTTAATTTCTAAGGGCAGCTGACTCACAAATCAATGGGATTTTAGTTAAGGCAATCTACTTGAACCTAATTTTCACTCTTTGAGAAAAGTCATAATAATAGTCTCACAGTAGTTTGATAGATGTAAAAAAATCACTGAAAGTTCTGAAAATTTTCATAAGAACTGCTTTAGATAATTATGACCACGTAACAGATGGCTCTAAGACTCGCATGGTCTCTGAGATTAGGAAATCAGGAGAGGATTGTTCAGTGTTTATGGCTCAGGCCCTCTCGCAGGCTGCAGCCCAGCTGTCAGCCAGGCCTCCGTCTTATCTGAGGGCATGACTAGGGCTGGAGGATTTGAGTCTAAACTGCGGCCCCATGCTTCTCACTGACTGTTGGCATGAGGCTTCAGTTCCTCCCCAAGTAGGCCAAACCGCAGAGCTGTTCATAAAATGATTGCTGGCTCCCTCAGTGAAAGTGATGAGGGAGAAGGATGGCTAGCCCCAAGACAGATGTTGTAGCTTCTCCTCGGACCTAACCACATCAGTTATCACCATAGCACAGGTCTACAATGGTTACACAGACCTACCTACCCGGTGCCATGTTAGAGGGGACTCACAAGGGTATGGAAACTAGGATATGGGGTTCATTGGGGGCCATCATGGTAGCTGGCTACCCCAGGCACCATAGAAATTCTCACCTGGGAGGGATAGGCAGAGCATATAGCATACTGGCGAGTGGTAAGGGAAGATCAGAATGTTTTCCCTTTTGCAAACCAGACATCAGTCACAAGTCACCCCGGTGCTTCCTTTAGCAGCAGCCCAGATTCTCTCCTGGTGGCTTGCTACCTGCCCAGCCTGGAGAATTTGCCAGTTATTACCAGAACCATGCTCCCCCAAAGTAGAAATGACCCACATTCCCTGACCCAGAGAATCCCTCAGGGTCCTCAGAACCTTCTGGTCAGCCTGCTTGCAACTTTGGCTGCCCCCACCCCCAACCCAGTGAGTGCTGATGAGTGGTCACCTCCAGGAAAGGGCATCTGGTCCCTCAAGCCGGGAAAACAGGATTCTGAGCACCGGAGAGAGCCTTCAGACTAGCCTGGAGATGACTGCTGAGAGTGGAGCCGGGTGTTGTCTGGCCTGGTCTCACCTTTTCTATCTTGCTCTGCAGGCGTGCTAAGAGAGGTGGAGAGAGAGTTCCTGGGCTAATTAACACAGGACACCTAAAAGCAATTTTAAGCTCTGATGCCTCAAGGGATTCTGGTCCTGTTTTAAAGCAGGAATGTCCAATGGCCATGTCTGTCCAGGGGACAATTAGTAAGGCGACAATTGTGCAATACAGAAGGTTGTCTCTGAATCTGAATTATGTCTTTTCCCTGTCCTTGGTTTTCTTCTGTCAATGTTTTTCTACAATGAAGATTTAAAACAAAGATTTCCTATGCATGGGCACTGATAGTCAACTGTTTGAGGTTTCAGAAAATCTTTGAATCTGAAATGGCTGAAGGCTGAGAGACGATGTTGTAACAAATACTTCAGTGGAAGATAAATGATATACGAGTCTCATGTTTTCTTTGAAAATTCTGATGTGAGAAAGTTAAGGCAATTGAAAGTCAAGCCAGATAGGCTGCTTGTCTCCAGCTCCATGATGAACTGTTGAGCACGGATGCATGAGAAATCCCATTCAGAACCCATCCTGATCCCACGCTGAGCAGGCCGGCTCAATCAGATCCCAGGTGGGGCCCTTTGTGGGCTACAAAACTGGACCACAGGTACTGACTCTACTCTGCAGATTCAGGTAAAAACTGCATGCAAATAATTGTCACACAGGCCTGGTGAAGTCAAGACAGAGTAAAATGGAAATTCCAGAAAAAAAGCATTAATACTTATTGGGAAGATTAATTTCTCCAACACGTTTATTGAGACCTGCTGTGTGGCCAGCAGTGTGGTGGAATGCAACGGGAAGACTACAGTCCTGGCAGAAAGGAGTGAGATTGCAGTGCTGTGACCTACACAATAATAGATCCATGTGGATGATGCTGAAGCCCTATCAGGGAGAAGCTGATTCTCTCCAGGTGGTTGATCAAAGCTCTACAGAAGGAGGGGTGAAGGTTGCGCTAGGGTGGTCCGGCTTGGCTCTCCGCGTGCGGAGAGCTGCCCTGCGGCTTCCAGGGCTAGCCCAGGTGAGGTGGAGCCGCTACGGCCCCGAGTACCAGGATGCCCAGATTGACAAGGAATATTACTGCAAGCCTTTGGCCCAGCTGACTGAGGAGGAGACGTATGAGCGGGAGCTCAGGAAGACTCAGGTTATTAAAGCTGCCCCGGCCACGAAAACATGCTCTGTGTTTGAAGACCCAGTGATCAGTAAATTCACCAATATGATGATGAAAGGAGGAAACAAAATACTGGCCAGATCCCTCATGACACAGACCCTGGAAGCTGTGAAAAGGAAGCAGTTTGAGAAGTACCATGCTGCTTCTGCAGAGGAACAGGCAACCATCGAACGCAACCCTTACACCATCTTCCATCAAGCACTGAAAAACTGTGAGCCTGTGATTGGGCTGGTACCCATCCTCAAGGGGGGCCATTTCTACCAGGTCCCTGTGCCGCTGGCTGACCGGGCGTCGCCGCTTCCTGGCCATGAAGTGGATGATCACCGAGTGCAGGGGAGAAGAAGCCCCGGCGGATGCTGATGCCGGAGAAGCTGTCTCAGGAGCTGCTGGAGGCTTTCTACAACCGCGGCCCTGTGATCAAGAGAAAGCACGACATGCACAAGATGGCCGAGGCCAACCGGGCACTGGCCCACTACCGCTGGTGGCAGAGTGTGGGCGGAGGGTCCAAGAAGACGGCAGCGCGCTCTGCTGCCAGAAGCAGCATGAGCTGCTGCCACGCTGCAGAACGCCTGTGGGTTAAGGGTACCATTCCCTCTTCTGGGCAGGTGGGCCTCCTACCAAGGACGGAGCCGCTTGTTTACTGCCTGTTCGTCATTTCTTTGGGGGCTGGAACTCGCTCTCCCTGTCTCATCTCCTTGGAAAGAGGGGGCATATCAAGTTGGATTTCCTCCTAAGAAACCTAGGGCTCACCCAGCCTTCTCTTCCTTCAGCTTGGGGTGGACCTTTGGGTGATACGAAAAGAAGCAGTTTTAGTATCAGAAAGAGTTTATTAGAAAATTCTCGTCCTGAGCTGGTGTAACACGTGATGTGGTATTACGATTCATTAAAACCAACTGGAGGAAAAAAAAAAAAAAAAGCTCTACAGAAGGAGTCATACCTGGAGGGAGCACTGAAGGATGAAGGAGAGGGTGTCAGCTGGCAAGGGCAAGCAGGCTGTATGGGGGAACATTCCAGAAGATACCCCAGGTATAGTCATATAACACCATTACATACCTTGGCACATTCAAAAAATTACAAGTGCTTCACGGTTGTTAGATTTATAGACTACAAGGGAGAGAGTCAGGAAGCAGAAGGTCCAAATTGTGGCTGGGTTCATAGACATGTGAAGGAATGTGGACTCCTTTCTGTAGGCAATGTGCCTGATTTGAAGGTCTGGGAACAAACCTCTTTGAGAATCTGAGCAAAGTTATGACCACATTCCTTGAAAGGATGCTTACAAATAGAATTGTGTCTACAGTTTCAGAGTGTCTGCAATGCACTGGGCTGTGCATTCAGCCAGAATTCAGAATTCCTAACTTGGAACTCCACAGACCCAATGCTGGAATTCACACCAGAGTGAGATGATCAGATGCTCACTTCAGAATCACATTCCAAGCACTGAAGTAGAGAGTGGGTCTCCAGGAGAAAAAGTGGAGTAGGAAATATAGGGAAGCTGTAGATGGATCCCAAATCACACAGTTCAGAACTGTGAGTTTCCTTGCTTTTAACACACTCAGTGCATCATCAACTTAATAACAGCTTTTCTAGGGAAAAGAAAATTCCACATTAAATGCATAAGACATTATTTTGGGAGACTTCCCAGATGGCACTAGTGGTAAAGAACCACCTGCAAACTCAGGAGACATAAGAGACTCAGGTTCTATCCTCGGGTCAGGAGGATCCCCTGGAGGAGGGCATGGCAACCCACTCCAGTATTCTTGCCTGGAGAATCCCGTGAGCAGAGGAGCCTGGTGGGCTATAGTTCTTGAGGTTGCAAAGAGTCAGATGCAACTTGAAGTGACTTAGCACACACACATTATCTTTTCATCTAGCATTTTTCATTGAGGATTTTCTGGTTGTGGCAGAGAAAACCAAGTCAGATAAGTTGAGTCCAAAGTCTTGTTATCTTTTGTTCTGAGTTGCCTGTTACTGGAAATCATCTGGAAGTTTCTGGGAAGGGAGGTTCCACCCTTAGTTCAAGCACAAGAGTCAGTCATAAGAGATGGGCTGACAGAGGTCCTCTGTCTTCAATTACGTTATTCAGTGGTGTACACCTCAGGCTACCTTATATGCCAAAAACAACTTTTCCTTTCAATGTGCATGGTGATGTGACTTTTCAGTGAAAACCAGAGATACTCAAATTCAATTTAATCTTTATCTGTTAGTGACCTCAACACCAATGACAGAACAGCTGCTCCTGCAACAACACCACAGTCCACCTCCCGGCCGGCGGCAGTGCTTGGGTTTAGAAATGTCATATTGTGAAAAATTGTGTGTCTTAGAGCAGGGGTACCCAGCCCCCAGGCCACACACCACTACTGGTCTGCGGCCCGTTAAGAAACGAGCCTGCAGAGCGGCAGGTGAGGGGTGGGCGAGCGAGTGAAGCTTCAGCTGCACTTACGGCTGCTCCCCATTGCTCACGCTACTTACGGCTGCTCCCCACTGCTCACGCTACTTACGGCTGCTCCCCCACTGCTCACGCTACTTACGGCTGCTCCCCACTGCTCACGCTACTGCCTGAGCTCCGCCTCCTGTCAGAGCAGTGGCAGCATTAGATCCTCACAGGAGCCTGAACCCTAACCCTAATGTTCATCAGAATCTCTTGAGATTACCACCAAGTAGAAATAAAGTGGACAGTAAGTGTAGTGCGCCTGAATCACCCTGTAACCATCCCTTCTGCCTTGATCTGTGGAAAATTGTCTTCCATGAAACCTGTCCTTGGTGCCACAACAGTTGGGAACTGCTGTCTTAGAGTGGACGGTAGACACCATTGGTAGATAACCCAGAAGAATGTAGCAGGAACGGGCAGCCTTTCCTGGGGCTCTATCAAGCAGCTATTTGAACGAAGTCATAGACGGATACGTCACATTGGGCTTCTGCCCTTTTGGCCAAAGTCAGGTCCGTGGAATTCCCACGTTCCCAGGTTTATGCAGCTGCAGACATGGCAGGGCAGGGAAGTGAGTCGTCTGCTCAGCTGTGACAACTTTCGGGCTCACTCGCACCCTGACAGCCAGATACAGTGCGGACAAGTGTGTGCTCATCCCTCATCCTCCTCCTAAGCTCACCAAGCCCTCAGCTAAGTGTCCAGACCCCATATCTCCTCCCATGAAGCCTGGTGATTCCCAGCCCTGAGCACAGACTGAGGCTCAGAAGTGGTGTGAGGTGTGAGCAGCCTAACCCGGAGAAGCAGACAGTCTGGGTTCCACTGCAGCTTCCTTTGGGAAACTGGGGTTCCTGAGAGTTAAGGTGAACCGCAGGGCAATCTGAGGCCAGCAGGGAGACTGGTATGCAGAAACATTCTTCTTTGGGCTCCCATGACGGGCTTGCAGGGCTGGAGGAGATCCACAAATATTTGTCTGGTTGCATAGCTCAGGCATGTGAAAATTAGAACTGAGAAACATGCTCTTTCTTCTCTTTCCAGAAACGCTGCCTGAACTCTGACCCCTGGCACTCCCCCTCATTGTGGGCTGACTTTCAATCTGTTCTGCATTATTTCACTTCATATGCTTTTGCAGACTTTGCTTAAAATGCAAGTCCTGCCTCGAGCCCCAGTCAAGCAGCAGTCAATGTGTTCTTCTGAGTTTCACTGAGTAATTTCCCATCATTTCTCAGGACTGATCCAAGGTCCCGCTCCTCCCCACACTCCTCCTCCTCTCTGTCTACACAACTGTGTGGGGCAGAGGGAAGGCCCCCTCAGCCGGCCCCCTGCCCTCAGGCCACGTGGGCTGCTGTCCTTTGCTGAACAGGGAGTATTTCCCACTGTTCTGGAATTCTTGATTATGCGTGCATCTGTGCTTGTGAGGCCAGCCACGGGGCCCTGGTACTTGTCACAATCCTCCAACCAGCTGTTTCCAGTCCATCCAGGTTTCAGCGGGTGAGTGGTTCCTTCTGTCCTGAAGCAGACTGGACTCTGTAGACCCAGGCGTCTGTGTGTCTGATCAAAAGCTGGAGATGAACACACAGGACATGCAGTGATGATGCCGGTCCAGGGGTTAGATGCTGAGGTTCCCCATAGGACCTCAGGAGAAAACTATGTCTTCAGGAGAAACAAGTGTGCACTTGCTCTGGAGATGACTCTCTCTAGCCAGAGAAGTATGCTGGGAAGGAGCCACTGGGAAGCTGTGTCTTGCATTGTATGGGCCAGAGGTTCTATTGTGGAGTCCATGGGCAAAATTCAATGGGCCAAGAATGTGGATGGAAAAAAAATTACGAAGCTAACTAACCAGCTAACTAACTTACTCATTTTCACTAGCTTCTAACTTCAATTTAGCATTTCCTTCTGCTATGACTGTGGATAGCAAACCACAGCAGCATCAGCAGAGCCTGGTGGCTTTGTCGATAACAGAAATCTCAGTCGTCTCATCTCATCTGGAACCACTGCTTGTGCTCGTCACTACTTAAAATTAAAGTGGCCATTAGACTCAGTTCTAGAGCTTATTTACAATGTTGGTAAAGAAGCATCCATATTAGTACATCACATATTTATTTCTTATGGTCTAAGCTGGCTTAAAACTCAATATTAAAAACAGAATATAACAAAACTAAGATCATGGCATCTAGTCCCATCACCTCATGGCAAAGAGAAGGGGAAAAGTGGAAGGAGTGACAGATTTCCTCTTCTTGGGCTCTAAAATCACCGCAGATGGTGACTGCAGCCATGAAATTAGAAGATGGTTGCTTCTTGGCCGGAAAGCTATGACAAACCTAGACAGTGTGTTAGAGAACAAAGACTAGATGGACTTTTGCCAACAAAGGTCTATATAGTCAAGGCTATGGTCTTTCCAGTAGTTACGTATGGATGTGAAAGCTGGACCATAAAGAAGGCAGAGCGCTGAAGAATGGATGCTTTTGAACTGTGTTGGTGGAGAAGACTCTCGAGAGTCCCTTGGACAGCAAGGAGATCAAACCAGTCAGTCTTAAAGGAAATCAATCCTGAATACTCATTGGAAGGACTGGAGCTGAAGATCTAATACTTTGGCCACCTGATGCCAACAGCTGACTTATTGGAAAAGACCCTGATGCTAGGAAAGATTGAAGGCAGATGGAGAAGGGGGAGACAGAGGATGATATGGTTGGATAGCATCACTGGAGAACTAAGATCCCACGTGCCACAGGGCAACTAAGCCTGTGTGCCGCAACTAAAGAAGCCCTGTGCTGCTGCAAAGATTCAGCGGAGCAAAAGAAAAAAAATTTTAATAAAATAAAATGAAACACTGACAGTATTGGTGATTGCATGCACATAGACACCAAGTCTAGGGCTGGACTCTCAGCTTTTGCAGAATCAGAAATTCAGTTTTGTAAATATCCAATCTTCTGGTGAAGTCTTGTACAACTAAACTGGGGAAGCTGTGCACTCATAGCCAGGCAAAAGACCAGTCTTATCATCTGTGATGGGAAATAAATTCCATACAACTGAAATACACTGATGGTTGGTTCACTGTCTCCCTAGCTAAGTAAG
The DNA here is from genome assembly GCA_917880005.1 of Nanger dama. NCBI lineage: Eukaryota > Metazoa > Chordata > Mammalia > Artiodactyla > Bovidae > Nanger > Nanger dama. The sequence continues at coordinate 16,211,811 of CAKJTW010000025.1, read as the reverse complement.
AAAAGCTTGTGAGACACAATATTTTACTCAGGAGCTTGGACAGTAAACAAAGAAGAGACGATCAAAACAGTATTTTCCAATTTACAGGGCACAACCATTCACAAACCCTGAAATTAACTTAGTAGGTTAACAACCACCTTTTCTAATAGAATCTGACCTTGCTTGTGCTCATGCTCAGTTGCTCAGTCATGTCTGACTCATTGCAACCCTATGAACTCTAGCCAGCCAGGCTACTCTGTCCATGGGATTTTTTCAGCAAGAATACTGGGACGGGTTGCCATTTCTCCTCCAGGGGATGTTCCCAACCCAGGGATCATCCTATGTCTCCTGGATCTCCTGCATTGGCAGGTGGATTCTTTACCACTGAACCACGTGGGAATCTCAGGAGACTCTAATAGGAGAGAATAAATTGAAGAGAAGAGAAAGGAAATAAGATGTATCACATACAGTAGAGGTAAATACTATCTTATCAAACTTTCATTGCAGTATTTTATAAGTCCATGTGGTGTAAATGTGTACAAATGGGCCCCAGTAAGTGTATTTTTCTTTTCTTTTCTGTGGCTTGTGTTAAAAGAGAAAAGTTTGAAACACCTTATATTAGGTGAACTTGAAAGTCAATCCTTCCATCCTGATGTGCAATCTGTACTGCAGGGTTAGATGTACCCAAAGGACAGGATAATTTGCCTTATTAAAATATGGCAAAACTTCCTGGTGATCCAGTAGCTAAGACATTGAACTCCCAACGCAAGGGGCTCATGTTCGATCCCAGGTTAGGGAACTAGATCCCAGGTGCTGCAACCAAGATCCTGTATACTACAATGAAGACTGAAGATATAGCAGGCCACAACTAAGGCCCAGCACAGCCAAGTAAAGAAATAAAATAGATATTAAAAAATAAATATATATGGCATGCTTAGAATTCTTGGTTGCAAGGAGAAAAGTGTGGATAGCCAAGGGAAAGGGCCAAGTCACTGTAAGGATACAAAGGAGGTGGGCCACCCATGCGGTGTCATGACAGGAACCTCAGATAGGAACCCCAAAGGAGCCGGAAGCCTCTTATTCCTTCTATAGGGCTGTATTTGTTTTTGGAATCTGTGTGTCTTGCTTTCCCAAACCTCAAGAGAGAACACAGGAGGTGTCCATTTGCTAGCTCCCTTTAATAGGAACGTCTTGAGCCCTGTATACAGGGTGAGGGCCACAGTGGGCTCAGCATGGCCAGCTGTTCTGATGCCTGCAAGCAGTTGGTCCACCCTGGGATGTCCCTGTCACATGCGTTTAAGCATCTCCTTCTGTCTTGATTGCTTCAATTCCAGCTCTTTCTTTCCTTGACTCATGCCTAAAATTTTTCAGAGCAGATCCTCCTCCAGGCTATGTCAGAACTCAGTAAATTCTCTGTGAGTGAATAAGGCAATATGTATTCCTAGGAATAGGGTGTCAGAGTATGAATTATTTGGGCCTATTAGACTTAAGATAGCATATTAGTTAAAGAATTGTGAAATCATCAGAAAAGTTGATATTTTTATTTATCAAAAAAATAAAATAAATTATAAATGTGGATGAAGAAATGATTTTTAATACATGATTAGCAGCATCCTACTTTTTATCAAGTTACAAATTTAGGTTTATGAATAAAACATGAAAAGCAAGGAAGAAAATAGAGGAAGGAAGGAGGGAAGAAGAGAAAAAGGAGTAAGGGAGAGAGGAAGGGAAGGAGGGAGGATGGTAGCACACTTATTTTGTTGGTGTTGCTATAGATGATTCCTTTCTATTGCTAAGTAATATTCCATTAAGTGAAAATATCACCATTCACTTATCCATCCTACTATTATTAATAGTAGGGCTTTAGACTAGCTTTCTGTTTGAGGCTGTTTATTCTAATGCCTTCTGATTATTTTTGTTCTCTAAACAGTAGATTTATCTGTTTTAACAACCTTTGATTTGGTAGGTAAAATCTTTGAAACAAGTGTGTTAACTACACAACAAAAAATATGTGATTGTTGTAGAAGCCATGTCCTTCCTTATTGGCTCATCAAACCCTAATATTTTCTCCTAGTATAGAAAAGCAGCACAGTGCCAGCTGACCCACAGTTTTCAGAGATCATCTCTGTATCTCTGTGTGGGCGTCTACAGAGAGGGCCAACAAGATCCACCCACTTTATCCACGCACATCCACTGATCCCACCGCATGGCAACCACTTCGTTAGCTGCACACCCTTGAAAGCCAGGATTGTACTATATCACAGGGCCTCCTGCTCTACAGCTCATCTTATCTCTGCATTCTAGGAAGCAGCACCTCACTTGGTAAGGGAGACTGCTCAAACTGGTATCCATGAAATTGTTGCCTTTTGCAATCCCAGGGCCCACATGTCTTTCAGCTCTTTCTCAGTGTGCAATCCTGGAGGCTTTGTAGTAAGGGCTTCTCATTAAGGGACACACACACACACCTCAGGTTTCCATTGTGGTAAAACTACATCCTTACAGACTTCAAAATGCAAGGTTAAGTGTGAGTGCCCTACTGAACTGCTTCCTACAAGGTATACATGGCCCTTGTGGGGTTCCACTTCTTTCTGTTGGAGGGCCAGCTCCAAAGAGCACAGCCTTCATGCTACGGTGTCTCTTTGGTGGGTTGGGGCTGGGCAAGTCTGTAGATAGAAGGAAGAGGCCCTCCACTGCCCCAGAGAAAGACAGGCATCTGGTGGAAGGAACTCAGCAGCCCTGCTAACATGGGGTGACTCTGGCCCTGTTGAAAGTCATAGGCCAAGTCCTGGGTATCATCCCTTCCCATGGCACCTGAGGATAGGACATCAGGATATGAGTGGATTTCTGTGCTTTGCACAAACCAGAGCATTGCAGGCCTCTGAGTTTGCTTTTCTCTGTGCCAGAAATGTCACCTCCTCCTTTCCTATCTCTATCTGGTCAACTCCTCTCCCCACCTCTGCCTTCAGTGGTCCTCTGCTCTCTCCATCATGGTGCTTACCACTGCTGCCTCCTGCTTGCCCCCTCTAGACTGAGGGCTCCTTGAGACAAGCACCAGATGTCCCCAGGGAGTCAAGACATTTGATGAATGTGTGAATCAAAGTGGGGATGCAACAAAAAGCCTGGCCAACAGGACAACAGGCATTGATGAAGTGAAGACACTTGCAGGTTTCTGAGCCCCTTCCAGGAATCCAGGAAGTCAAACTCTTTTCATTATAATATAAAACAGGGGCCAGCAAATTTTTTCTGGTAAAGGTCAGATAAATATTTCAGGCTTTGTAGGTCTCTGGTCTCTGTCATCAGCACTCAGCTTTTATAGGGTGACAGCAGCCATAAACAATAGGCAATAATGAGTGCCTCTGTGTTCCAATAAAACTTTATTTATAAAGTAGGCACTGGGCCAGATTTGGCCCCTGGGCTATAGTTTGCTGACCCCTGCTCTAAGACATTATTGCCTTTCTCACATCCATTTTCTCACAAGTGCACAGGGAAGGAGTTTGTTTGTCTGGGGGAGTTTTTGGCTGCATGGCTTGTGGAACCCGGAGTTCCTTGATCAGGGGTTAAACCTGTGCTGCCTGCATTAAAAGTGTGGAGTCCCTTCCACTGACTGCCAGGGAAGTCTGAGGGGAGTTTTCCAGACATGTTATACCACAACAGGCTGACTGTGGAAACATATGCAGCAATCCAGGTGTCTTCCATTAAGCCAGATATTAAAGAGAACTGCAAAAATTCAAAATAGGACTTCTCAACTAAATTCTTCTCTCTTTTACAAAATATATTATTTTAAATAAATATATGTTTTATATTAGCGTTGCATAAAAAGACATTGAATGAAACTTTTATTGCTATTTGACAATGAATTTATAAATAACATTTCTTTGTCTTAATTCTAGCAAGGTAACCATCTATAATGTCACCCATATAAACAAAAGCTTCAATGGATTTGGGATCTTCAATGATTTTAAGAACAAAACTCTAAGTAAATAATAACAGAAGGCTGTAGAAATACACAGAACCTGCCTGTTCTTGGCTTTCTCTTCATTCTGTTGCTTTTTTTTTTTATTCTGTTTTAATCTTCTCCTTCCTCTTGGTTATTTTTCCCTGTTGGACCTAGAATGCCTGCTGCACACCAGAGTTAACTAGCTACAGGGAATTAGTGGCCATTGAGCACAGTGCAATTCAGGGTGACTTGTTAGTAGGGATTTTGAAAACTGCCTTTGCTGGGGTGCTTCCTGCAAGTCTGGCCCTGAACTGGGTGCTGTTTCAGCCTTAGCTGTGTGAACCTGCACAGCAGCCTTCTGAAAGCAAATGGCTCCTCATTCACAAGAGAGCTAACTGCTGATGTTAAAAAAAAGCTGCACCATGTGAGAGTTGCAAGTTTTATTTGGGGCAAAATGAGGACTGAAACTTGGGAGACAGCATCTTGGCTAGCTCTGAAAAACTGCTCCAAAGAGGTAGTAAGGGAGGTCAGTGGTGAAGGGGGAGTGCATACAATCAAACACATATTTTTTTTTGCAGAAGATTGCTGCTAGTCTCATGAAGATTGCTGCTAGTCATGAGGAGTGCTTGTCACCATGAAGAATTTTAGTGCTTTTCTAGATATGAGGAGAACGAAACCCAGTATTCTTGCCTGGAAAATCTCATGGACAGAGGAGGCTGGTGGGCTCCAGTTCATGGGGTCACAAAGAGCAACTGAGCAACTGAGGACAGATATGAGGAGATACAAAAATGGGCTCATAAAATCGACTCCTACAAATATCTATCTGAAGACTCGTTCTGCCAGTACCCCCTACCACCTCCAAGAACAGAGTGCCTAAATTCTGCTTTCCACCCTGAACTCCTTTCAGGGAATGTTGAAAACCAGCAGCTGCAGCAGCGCGTGATTTAATCCTTATAGAGGTAGATGGCAAGCACCCATGGCAAGTGCCAGTGTGTGGTTGACTTTATCTACCTGCTGCTGGGAGGGAAAGTCTTGGGCCTTGATGACTCACCACTGTTTCTCTGCACTGCCTGTCATGCATCCTGAGTTCTCAGTATCTTAACCCTAAGCATCGTTACTGCAGCATCTTGACACAGTCATTTTTGCCACAGACATTTTCAGTGCCTAATTGGCTATAGGCACTTTTGTTAGAAAAGATAAAAGAGCAAAAAAGAAAAGAAGAGACATTAAAAAGGAAATAATGAAGCATGAGAAATGAATAACAAAACTCAAGACTTTATTGCAGAATACAAAATATGTGAAAACGTTTAAAATGTGTATAGATTCACAGCAATACTGCACAAAGAACTGATTTTATATTGTGAGTAGTGAGTAGTATACTTAAGCATTTGTCTTCCAAGTCTTTCATTCATAATGTTATACATGTTCTTGCTTATTGATTCATCTTCTTATTTGCCATTACACATTTTTTTCTTGCTTACTAAAATTCCTTTCTTATTAAAAGAGGTGCATACATGCTAAGTAGCTTCAGTCATATCCTACTCTTTGCAAACTTATGGACTGTAGCTGGCCAGGCTCCTCCATCCATGGGATTCTGCAGGCAAGAATACTGGAGTGGGTTTCCATGCCTCCCTTTAGGGGATCTTCCCCACCCACGGATCAAACAATGTCTTTTACATCTCCTGCATTGGCAGACAGGGTTTTTACCACTAGCACCAACCAAGAAGCCCCATTAAAAAGATATCAGTTTCCAATCACTAGGATGCATATTTCGCATCTGAACTTCATGCTGTGTAGTGGAAGCCTCTCCAGTGTTCTTTGTTCTTGGCATTTTGTCCCACGTTTTTTGATAGACATTTCAAACTTCTATGGGAAATGTGGGTTCAACTCTGTGCCTTCAAGGCCCTCAGCTTCTTTCTCCACCAATATAGAGTTTCAAAACAAGAAACCAACTCTTGGGGAAAAAAATCACCGCCATCTATCAGTTTAATAAAGCCATCGGTAACATCACTAGCTAGAAGAAATGCTAATTCATTTCAACTAGTTGAAACAAAACTCTCTAACTCAAAGCTGTCAGCCAGTTATTTTATCTTTTGCAGCGAAATTGCCTTTCAGCCAATTGGTTTTGCAATGAATATGTTTGCAACAAAAATGCTTGTGGCAGAGATGCTTAAGGTGAAAATATTGGACACATTTTCCAGTCATGGACCTCACACCTTCCTCTCGGCCTCCTAAGAACCCCTGCATGTGAACTTAGCTAGGGGCAGCCAGGGGTCCCTGATGGCTTCACGGGCAATCAGCAGAGTGCCTGATCGCAGACTGCAGGAAAACAAACACTTTTCACATTATTCAGACAAGATGCTTTTCCATGAAAAAACAAGCTAACAAACAAACAATAAAACACACTCTTACTGAATACCTGGATAGGGTTTCAGTCAGATTGGGTTATTATTCTTTATCTTTCCTGCCCCCAGGACAACAACCTTAAGGAATCAGTTCACTGAAGTAAAAGCAATGAAAAGGGGATCTTAGTGAACATAAATGTCAAGGCAGTTCTGGGAGATAGAAGCCAGTTGGCAGGAAAAAGGCACTTCCCAGAATATGTAGGAGGGGGGTCTGGAAAGAAGTGGCAGTGGCTGGAGGAGGAGACTGGCCGTGAGCCAAAGGCAGGAGAAAGCAGGGAGCAAGGGACTTTTGGAGGTATGTCTTGGCTACCCACCCCAGTATTCTTGCCTGGAGAATCCCATGGACAGAGGAGCTTGGTGGGCTACGATCATCGGACATGACTGAGTGACTAACACTATACTTTTCACTTATAAATAAATCTGCCCAGAGGGATGGTACGGAGAGGGAGGAGGGAGGAGGGCTCAGGATGGGGAACATGTGTATACCTGTGGCGGATTCATTTTGATGTATGGCAAAACCAATAAAATATTTTAAAGTAGTTAACCTCCAATTAAAATAAATAAATTTATATTTTAAAAAAAATCTACCAATGGCTGCCTGTTTCCACTGCTGCCTGCCCATAACCCAGCATCACACCTGTAGGAAGCAATGGGAATTCTCCCTTTAGAAAGTGGGTAGAGGACTTCCCTGGCAGTCCAATGATTCAGGCTCTGTGCTCCCAAAGTAGGGTCAAGGAAATAAACCCCTGCATGCCACATGGTGTGGCCAAATATATTATTTTTAAAAAGAAGAAGAAGAAAGTGGGCAAAATAGCTTGTGGAAAAACTGAGGAAAATGTCAATGGGAAAGCCAAGGCCAGTGCACCTTGATTCTTAATTTGACCTTAATTACCACCCTTCATCACAAAGTAGACAGGCCAGTAGGCAAGCAGGTTCTCCAAACAGAGAACTCCCATTGCCTCCCCATGGAGGAAAACCAATGGGAGAGGAAATCTACCTCCAAAACTCATCCCAGAAAGTAAAAAAAATAATAGTGGCTCCTGGGAAGAGGGGAAATTGACTGGGTGATGCACATCGTCTGGGGTGAAAGGGTGCCAGAACTTGCCACCCAAAATATGTCATTTGGGCTTAAGGATTGTTTTGAGCCAAAGGCAGTTAAGAAACAGCAGATGCGGGAATAGTTCTCTACTCTCCCCATTTGCCTAAAAGCAGGGCATAAATTCTCCTTTAAGAAGCTGCATTCCCTCACCACCCCCTATCCTGCTCTTGTACCAAAAGGAAAAAAACAGTCAGCTCTGGAGTCTGAAAGTCCGCCCCGAGATGGTTCTGCACAACAAACCTCACTAAATAACCCTCATCTCCCATTAGTTTCCTCATATATTTACCGTCCCACAGTCACCACCTTAGGAGCCCACAAACCTTTCTTCCTTTGTCTTGTCACTTCTCCATAATTCGTCATCCAGCCCCAAATTCTAACCACTTCTTGAGTCACTTGTCACTGAATTCTCCTGCTTGTATGCACCCTGCACAAATTAATAAATTCTGGATTTTTTCCTCTTGCTAATCAGTCTTTTGTCAATTTAATTTGCATACATTATTTCCTGAACTTAAGAGGATAGAAGAAAAGGTGAATTTTTCCTCCTCTGCAAGGATAAAGGTTATGTCCTATATCTTGATCCAGATGTGGTTAAACCAACATATACGTGCATAGACATTCACTAAGCTCCACATTTCGGATTTGTGCCCTTTACCGTGTACATGTTATTGTTGTTACTGTTCAGTTACTCAGTCATGTTCGACTTTTTGTGACCCCATGGACTGCGGCACAACAGGCTTCCCTGTCCTTCACCTTTTCCTGGAGGTTTCTCAAATTCATGTCCATTGAGTAGGTGATGCCATCCAACCATCTCATTCTCTGTTGTCCCCTTCTCCTCCTGCCTTCGATCTTTCCCAGCATCAGAGTCTTTTTTAATGAGTTGGCTCTTCGCATCTGATGGCCAAAGTATTGGAGCTTCAGCTTAAGCATCAGTCCTTCCAATGAATATTCAGAGTTGATTTCCTTTAGGATTGACTGGTTTAATCTCCTTGCAGTCGAAGGGACTCTCAAGAGTCTTCTCCAAAACCACAGTTCAAAAGCATCAATTCTTCAGTGCTCAGCCTTCTTTATGGTCCAACTTTCATATTCAAACATGACTACTGGAAAAATCATAGCTTTTGACTCTACGGACCTTTGATGACAAAATAATGTCTCTGCTTTTTAATATGATGTCTATGTATGTCATAGCTTTTCTTCCAAGCAGCAAGTGTCTTTTAATTTCATGGCTGCAGCCACCATCTGCAGTGATTTTGGAGACCAAGAAAATAAAGTTCATCATTGTTTTCATTCTTTCTCAATCTATTTTCCATGAAGTGATGGGACTGGATGCCATGATCTTCATTTTTTGATTGCTGAGTTTTAAGCTAGCTTTTTCACTCTCTTCTTTCACCTTCATCAAGAGGCTCTTTAGTTCCTCTTCACTTTCTGCCATAAGGGTAGTGTCATCTGCATATCTGAGGCTATTGATATTTCTCCTGGAAATCTTGATTCCAGCTTTGGCTTCATCCAGCTTGGCATTTCACGTGATATACTCTGCACATAAGTTAAATAAGGAGAGTGATAATATACAGCCTTGACACACTCCTTTCCCAATTTTGAAATAGTCCATTGTTCCATGTCCAGTTCTAACTCTCGCTTTTTGACCTGCATACAGGTTAAGCAGGAGGCAGGTAAGGTGGTCTGGTATTTCCATCTCTTGAAGAATTTTCCACAGTTTGTTGTGAGCCACACAGTCAAAGGCTTTAGCATAGTCAATGAAGCAGAAGTAGATATTTTTCTAAAATTCTCTTGCTTTTTCTATGATCCAACAGATGTTGACAATTTGATCTCTGGTCCCTCTGCTTTTTCTAAATCCAGCTTGAACATCTGGAAGCTCTCTGTTGAAGCCTAACTTGGAGAATTTTGGGTATTAGTTTGCTAGCATGTGAGATGAGTGCAATTGTGTGGTAGTGTGGACATTCTTTGACATTGCCATTCTTTGGGATTGGAATGAAAACTGACCTTTTCCAGTCCTTTGGCCACTGCTGAGTTTTCCAAATTTGTTGGCATATTGAATACAACACTTAAACAGCATCATCTTTTAGGATTTGAAATAGCTCAGCTGGAATTCCATCAACTCCACTAACTTTGTTCATGGTGATGCTTCCTAGAGTCTTCCCTGGTGGCTCAGATGGTAAAACGTCTGCCTGCAATGTGGGAGACCTGGGTTCGATCCCTGGGTTGGGAAGATCTCCTGGAGAAGGAAACGGCAATCCACTCCAGTACTCTTGCCTGGAAAATCCCACGGATGGAGAAGCCTGGTAGGCTACAGTGCATGGGGTCTCAAAGAGTCGGACACGACTGAGCGACTTCACTTTCACTTAAGGCCCACTTGACTTCACATTCCAGGATGTCTGGCTCTAGGTGAGTGATCACACCACTGTGATTATCTGGGTCATGAAGATTTTTAAAAATAATTTTTCTGTGCATTCTTGCCACCTCTTCTTAATATCTTCTGCTTCTGTTAGGTCCATACTGTTTCTGTCCTTTATTGTGGCCATCTTTGCATGAAATGTTCCCTTGGTATCCCTCTACTCTTACATTCTATTGTTTTCCTCTATTTCTTTGCATTGATCGCTTAGGGTGGCTTTCTTATCTCTCCTTGCTATTCTTTGGAACTCTGCATTCAGATGGGTATATCTTTCTTTTACTTTTTTGCCTTTTACTTCTCTTCTTTTCTCAGCTATTTGTAAGGCCTTCTCAGACAACCATTTTGCATTTTTTGTTTCTTTTTCTTGGGGATGGTTTTGATCACTTCCTCCTGCACAGTGTTACAAACTTCTGTCCATAGTTCTTCAGGCACTCTGTCTATCAGATCTAATCCCTTGTATCATATATGTATATATTATAGGATTTTAAAAATGAGTAAGTACAGGTTGACAGATCATCTCTTTCGTTCTGACCATGCCATGATCTCCTGTAGGCTTGCGCCTACTTGGGGGACCTTCTACCCACCAGTGTGGGTGTGTCAGAGGTCTGGGCTGTCACACCTCAGAAAAGGCTCATGTGGGGTTCGATAAGAAAAATGAGGACAAAGAAACAATACCTACTGCTTGGTTATGAAGCTAAATTTCCTTTGACTCCACATCTGAATTCTCTCCGTCACCCCTCTGTTAATGAGAATCTGTGTGCTTGCCAGTCTCAAACCACTTGAGTGCAATGGTCCATCTGGAAATGCCATTCATGATTTTAAGTACTGGACAAATGTCTGATTTACATTTGCTCAGAGCAGTGTGGGCTGCTAAGGTGAGAAAACACAGAGACGAGAAAGTTCTGCTGTCCAGGGAGGGCATGGGGGCCTCTGGAGATGCTCTGGACATTCAGTCCCAACCAGAATGTCTCACTCAGAGCCTCCAGCATGGTGGAGCACTTGCGGTGCCTATGGAAACACTGTGGTTCTAATCTTAAGGCTTCCAGTGCATCTTAATGTCTTAGAGTTAGGAGGACATCCCTTCTCACTGGGCAGGCAGGAAAGTGAGTCTAGTGGGTGTTCTCTCCTGGTCAGTTTGCAATGGTAGAACCCTTTAGCACTTCCCACCACATTATTGCCTGAGACCCTACACCCACGAGGGCAGGGAGAGGTGCTAGAGGGTGACAGAGACAAAAAGAGAGAATATGGGGTGGAGGGGAGGTGGTGGAAGGGGCAGCCTGTCTGTTGTTTGCAGCCAGGTCTCCCCAGGAGGACTCTAGCTGAGTATTCTGAGCACTAAACACTGCGGATGACTGTTGTACCCGCTGGGTGCCCCAAGCACCCAGATATTTCTGTGAACCTGTGTGCTCCCTTCAGTAAAGGATTACAGCTCAAGGTCGGGAGAAGTCAGGGTTGGATGTTTTCAACCTAGGTGTCCGTATAACACAGCCAAGGAATGTGAAGGTTGTGAGGATCTCACTGCAAAGAGCTCTGTACTAAACAGAGCCACAGGGACTTCCCTGGCGGTCCGGGGACTGGGATTCTGTGCTTTTAATTAGGGGGCCCGGCTCAGATTCCTGCCCAGGAGCTAGATCCCATATACTGCAACCAAAGACCCCAAATGCTCCAATGAGAATCAGAGACCCTTTGTGCTGCAGCAAAGATCCGGCATAGTCAAACAAACAAATATTTTAAAAATAAAGAAATAGAGTTACAAATGCAGAAAACAAACTTATGATTACCAGGGGTTAAGGGTGGGGAAAGGATAAATTTGAAGGCTGATGTTGACATATACACATGACTATAAGCAAAATGGATATCTAATAAAAAGCTACAGTATAGCACAGGGAACTCCACTCAATACTCTGTAATGTCCATTATAGGAAAAGAATCTAAAAAAACAGTGAATATATGTATATGGATAACTGATTCACTTTGCCATACATCATAAAGTAACACAGCATTGTAAATCAACTGTATTTTTTTTTTTAATTTTAAAAAAGAGCTCTGTACATGTTACCCTCGACTGGACATCCCTGATCACTTATTTGTTTCCTAAGTGACCAGAATCACCTTATACCTGCTCTGCTTTTGGCAACACAAATCACACTGGTTGGAGAATGAGTTATTTCTGCTGCCTCGCAGCCTGCTTATTTTCTGTCCAAAGCTTCCTGCATTACTATAGGCTTCTGAAACTCACCCACAGGTTGGGATTCAGGAAAGATTTGCTTTTGTATTGCTGATTCTTCGTTTCCTGCCAAAATTGAGCTCTCAGCTTTGGGCAGTCCCACTGAAACTGAAGTCAGCCGGTGGATTTCTGCAACGCAGGAAACAGGAGTTAAACGAGGCTGTGTTAAGCTGGAGACGATGGACTCGGCTTCCTTTCCCCGGCAGATGAAAGGTGAGGTCATCACATACAAGTTAATGATGCAGATCTCAGCCTTCCAGAAATGAAGACCAAGAGTACGTCTCACAAGGAAGCATTTTGGAAGCCAGGGTACAATCAACAACATTAAATAAACCATAGATTTCTAAAGACTGATGAATTCCAACAGAGTCTGTCTCGATTTTGTTTTAAAACTTAAAACATGTTTTGCTTGTGAAATAAGAATACCCTAAAATGCCAGCATGAAAGAAAAAGCAAATCCAATCTTAGAAATAGTTATCATGAAAAGCTTTCTAAAAAATTAAGTAAATAAAACATTTTATGTTCATCTTCGGAAAAATGGATTAAAAAACAACATCAAAAAACCCTCTACAACTGTTCAGCATTCTATACAATAAAGGCATGTCTTCAGCTTCCAAATTCTCACTGGTACATTGGATTTTGCTTTTTTTTTTAACATAATTGGTGTTGTTGTTTAGTCATATCTGATTTTTTATGACTTCATGTACTGCAACCAACCAGTCTCCTCTGTCCATGGGATTTCCCAGGCAAGAATACTGGAGTGGGTTGCCATTCCCTTCTCCAGGAGATCTTTCCAGCTCAGGGATCAAACACGTGTCTCCAGCACTGTAGGCAGATTCTTTATGACTGAGCCCCCCAGGGAAGTAAAGTGAAAGTCGCTCAGTCATGTCTAACTCTTTGCGACCCCATGGACTATATTAGACAGTCCATGGAATTCTCCAGGCCAGAATACTGGAGTGGGTAGCCTTTCCCTTCTCTAGGGGATCTTCCCAACCCAGGGATCGAACTCAGGACTCCCACATTGCAGGCGGATTCTTTGCCAGCTGAGCCACAAGGGAAGCCCGAGCCACCAGGGGAACTCATTTTAATATGATAGGGACAAAGTAAATGGACAAAATAGGTGATTAAATACTTGATCACACTAGGGGATGGTAAGTAGAAAAAAAATATCTAAGAGACCCCAGTAAGTTAATGATCACTTAAGAAAGCAAGGTTGCTTAACAACAAAACCAAACAGGCTTGCTTAGCAACAGACCATGCAACATAATCATGAGCCACGCCCCCAAACAATACAATGGCGACATGAGCCCCACATTCTGCCCAGGGAGCTCTGTAAGTTAATGATCCCTAGGACATGCTCTCTGCACATATAAAAAGCAATAATTTATGGAAAGGTAACATTTCAAAGTAAAAGACCTTTATTGTACTGAGACCTGAGACTGTATACCCATAGTGCCATGAAGGTCCTGGCTTGACCCTATAGGGACAAGAAGACTTCCCCTCCCGGTCTGGAGGAGGAACTGATGATGTCTGCTCAAGAATGAGGATGAAAGTGATCTTTTTCCCCTCCCCACTTTTTCTTTGATTATAGAACTGTAGCCCACTATGTTCTCAGGGTGGCACCCTCTCCCTTGCCCACTTGTAAACCTCACAAGCATCTTGTTCTAATAAATAACTTAAATCGCTTCTTATCTATCACTTTACCTCTCACCGAATCCTTTCTGTTTTGAGACATAAAGAATCAGAGTTCTTTGGAGACCCCTGAAATCACCTCATGGTTTTAAGCAGATCTTATTTTTTAGAGCAGTTTTAGGTTCATAGCAAAACTGGGGAAAGGACAGAGATTTCCCAAAGACCCTGGCCCCCTACAGGCATAGCCTCCGCCCGTATCAGCACCCCCACCAGAGTGGTGCATCTGTTACAATCAATGAATCTACAATGACAATCATTAGCGAGAAGTCCGTAGTTCCCATTAGGGTCACTCTTAGTGTGTACATTCTACACATGTTTGGACATGTACCCACCTTTACAATGTCACACACAGCAGTTTCACAGCCCTAAAAATCCTGCATGCTCCACCTGTTCATCCGTCTCTCCCCATTAACCTATGGCGACCACTGATCTTTTTACTGTCTCCATAATTTTGCCTTTTCCATACAGTTGGAATCATACAATATGCAGTCTTTTCAGACCAGCTACTTTCACTTAGCTGTTGTTCAGTGACCAAATCATGTCTGACTCTCTGTTTCCCCATGGACTGCAGCATGCCGGGCTTCCCTGTCCTCCACTATCTCCCAAAGCTTGCTCAAACTCATGTCCATTGAGTCGGTGATGCCATCCAAGTATCTTGTCCTCTGTCATCCCCTTCTCCTCCTGCCCTCCATCTTCCCCAGCATCTGTGTCTTTTCTAATAAGTTGCTTCACATCAGGTGGCCAAAGTACTGGGAGCTTCAGCTTCAGCATCAGTCCTTCTGATGAATATTCAGGATTGATTTCCTTTAGGATTGACTAGTCTGATCTCCTTGCTGTATTTTGTATTGGGGTACAAACAATTAACAAACAATGTTGTGATATTTTCAGGTGAATAGCGAAGGGACACAGCCATATATGTACATGTATCCCTTCTCTCCCAAACTCCCCCTCCTATCCAGTCGGCCACATAACACTGAGCAGAGTTCCCTGTGCTATACAGGGAACTATACGGGGTCCTTGCTGGTTATCCATGCCATTGCTTTTTGAGACAATTTTTCTAGTTCCTAGTGAAAGAGAAGAACCAGCTATACAATTTATGTGGCCCAGTGCAAGGTGAAAATGCAAGACTGCTTGTTCAAAATTATTAAGACTTCCAAGACAGCCACGCAGAGCTGTGAGAAGAAAGGGGCCTTCATGAGCATGTGGATGCATGCTCATGAAGCCGGTTCTGGTTAATAAAGTATTTCTAGCACGTGCCCAGGGCCTGAGTGTGTCCTCAGTCTTATTCAGGTTCCAAGGCAGAGACAGATAAACAAAAGAATTTACTATTTTTGGTTTTCACAATGTTCCATAGTTACCAGCATACTAATACTCAAGTCCTTTCTCCATCTACACAGCTTGAAGGATGAGAGGGACAAAGACAGAGTTGGTTGTTTCTCTTCTCAACTTCTTCAAACGACTCCTCCATCAACAGCAAAATTGACTCCATGTGCTTGTGCTGAGTTCTGAAGCGTTAAAACCCCAGTGTCCATTAACTGGCAGTAGACTGTCCTTACTGGGAAGAGGAAAACAGGAACCTCATTTGATGACAATATCTTAAATAATCTGATTGATGACTAGGGAGGCTTATGTACTTCCACTCAGTTTGATATTAATTTAGAGATGCTGTAGCTGAGTGGGTAAGAGGCATGGTCAACAAATTTCCTACTTGTACAAATGAAGCATGCCAGAAAACAGGAAAACAAGGGCCAAGGAGAGGCATACCACCACCTGGGTGTAAATCAGTCCATTTAGGAGGGTATGTGTGTTCTGGTTACTAAACTGAACAGTGAGCATCAGAGCTGTCACTCTTTGCTGTCTCTGAAATGCTGGAACATGAAATTCATGCATCAGTGCAGAGAACTGAGGCAGAAGGTTCCATCTCAACAATGCTGGCCAAAATTTGTGAGTGGGACCAATCCAGGCTAAGGCTGTAAAGAAGATGATGTGACTAAACAAACTATCCTCAAGTGGCTCTGCATGTCGCCAAGGTACAGGGATGCAATATCAGTCAGCTCAGACTGCAGAACAGGCACCACTGACTGGTGGCTTATACAGCAGGAATGTATTTCTCATAATCTGGAGGCTGGAAATCCAAGATCAAAATACAGGCAGGGCTGGTTCCTCCTGAAGCATCTCTCCTTGGTGGATAGACTGCTATCTTCTCCCTGAATCCTCACATGTCTTCCCTGTGTACCTGTCTATGGCCTAATAGCCTCTTTTTACAAGGACACAAGTCAGATTGGATTAGGGCTTACTCTAACAACCTGATTTTACAATAATCACCTTTTGAAGAGCTTTAATCTCCAAATACAGTCATATTCTGAATTACTGGGGGCTAGCACTTCAGCATATCAATTTGGGGGATACAATTCCGTTCATTATGCAAAGTAATTTAAATGTTTCTCAGAAAGTGAGGATGACGGTGCCAGTAGAGACACTACTGACTACAGTTAGTATTTCTGAAATTGTGAAAATCATAAAGTAGGCCCTTTATGTGCCCTGTATTGTTATCTTCCTGCCCAACTTACACTTTCAAGTGGAGCTAAACTCTTCTAAACTACCCCCAGGAAATCCTTTCTCTCTTTTCCCCTCACTTTATGTTTTACTTCTTTTCTCTTCAAATAACCTTTACTGGTTCTCTAAACTTTTTCTGGGTCAAACCACTTCAGTTTTTTTTTTTTTTTTCTTTTGTCTCTTCTACTATTTTGTGGCTCAGAATATAAATTAAATACAGCTAGCTGATGGCTTTCCCTGGTGACTCAGTGGATAGGAATGCGCTTGCCAATGCAGGGCACACAGGTTTGATCCCTGGCCCAGAAAGATCCCACATGCTGCAGAGCAACTGAGTCCATGCACCACAACCCTCGAGCCAGTGCGCTAGAGCCCACAAGCCACAACTACACAACTACCGAGCCCACGTGTGCAAGAGCTTGTGCTTTCCAAGAGAAGCCACTGCCACGGGAAGCTTATGCACAATAGATAGAGTGTAGCCTCCACTCGTTGCGGACACAGCTGAACAACTGAGCACACACTGGAAGGGGACACCCTTCCTTACTACTTCTGGCTTTACTGCCTCAAGGACTATAGCTTTGGTGATTTGAGCCTGCTACCAGGGATATTTGGTAGTAATTTTATTCTACATATGTTCCAATGGCAGTACATATTTACTTTAGACATGGCTCTTAGAAGATGCAACCCTGCTGGATGCTCACTTATTCCTCAAGAAGAAACTGGAATTATTTTGTCAATCTCTAAAAAAACAGAAGCCTCCCAATGACAGGCTACAGACATTGCGGTAACCAGACCTGTGGCTGCAATGCTGGACTCTGTAACTTTGGTAAGAATCGAAGGCCCTATTTTTCCTCTGCAGCGTGGGGACAGCAAGGGTGAGGTCAAGATCTGCAATTATTTAGATACCAAGCTCCAGCAGGGGTCATCCGGCCCTTCCGCCTCCGGAACTCTGAGTCTCTGTGTCAAGAAGTGACACAGTGTGGAACTTCACTTGGGCCAGAACTGTGGGACAAGCTGGAGTCCCCTCCATCAACGCCAACAGGGGTGCTCCTCTTCCTGCCTCAGCCCAAGCTCTGTGTACACCCAGACCTGCAGCTGCACCTCAGCCTTGCAGAAACCATGGACCACAAGGTCAGGGTGGCAAGTTCAAGATGGCGGTAGCAGCATCTCCAGATCCAGTCAAGATATATTGTAGCTAAGAATTGCTCTTTTGATTCTTTACCAGCTGAGCCACAAGGGAAGCCCCTTACTGGGAATACATCCAGGAAAAACTGTAATTACAAAAGGCACATGCAATCCAGCATTCACTGCAGCACTGTTTACAACAGCCAGGACATGGAATAACCTAAATATCCATCAACAGAGGAATAGATAAAGAAGATGTAGTACATCTATATAATGGAATATTAGCCATAAAAAGGAACGAAATTGGGTCATTTGTAGAGACATGGATGGACCCAGAGTCTGCCATATGAGTGAAGTAAATCAGAAAGAGAAAAGCAAATATTGCCTATTAATGCTTACGTGTGGAATCTGCAAAAATGGTATAGATGATCTTATTTCCAACATAGACATAGAGGACAAACAGAAGGACACAAAGAGGGGGAAGGGAGATGAAATGAATTGGGAGATTGGGATTGATGTATATACACTATTGATACTATGTATAAAATAGCTAATTGAGTTCTCTACTCACTAGATAATAGAGAACCTACTATATAGCTTAAGGAACTCTAGTCAGTGCTCTGTAGTGACCTAAATGGGAAGGAAATACAAAAAGAGAGGATATGTGTATATGTATAGCTGATATAACTGATTCACTTTGCTGTACAATAGAAATTAACACGGCATTGTAGAGCATCTATACTCCAATAAAAATTAAAAAACAAAAACTGCTCTTGTTTTGGACACTTTGATGAAGCCCATGGATCCTGTTTCACGTGTTCACGCTGCATCACAGAAATGGTAGCTGACCCAACCATCATTTATGCTCACAGGATCTGTGGGTCTGCAGTTAGACAGGACACTCAGCGAGGAGGACTCAGAAAGCTGCAGGTGGTACTCGAGGTGGGCTTGTTTGGGACTGTCAGCCAAGGAGCTGGTGTGTGGCCTCTGTGGCTTGGGCTTCTCAGAGCTCACCACTGGGTCCCAAGAAAGAGTGAGCATTTCAAGAGAAGCAGGAGAACATTGTGTGGGGTTTTTTGGCCTCCAAGTTGGACATGACTTCACGATTTAACCACCACCTACAGCAAGGACCGATGCTGCACCCGTGTTCCACTGGGGATGAGGGGTCGCTACAGCTGGCCCGGACTCACACAGCAGGAGTTAAATGCCACCCAAAGGGGCGATAAAAGAATTGTTCACACACTGAGATCCAGGGAAGTCATTCTGGCTTGTATGTGAGTTAACTCAAAGTTTATGCTAGCAGAAATAGCCTGTTTGTGGCCTATCAAACATGCACAGTACATCTGCTTTAATTATTCAAGGAAAGGGCACACTGACCAGAAGAGAATGTCTGTGTTAAAGATTAAATGCCTCTCCAGGGCACCGCAGCTGGTGCTCCTTTGATGAAAAGACTCCACTCCAGGTGCCAAGGTCATGCTGACTTGCTGCATACATGATGCATGCCGATATGTGTGCTTTGGGGTTTGTTTTTGTTTTGGATTTTTTTTTTTTTTGAAACCTTGAAGAAATGGATCCATGACTTGTTTAATGCTCGTTGTTATGACAAGATACAAAACTCTGCTGGAAAGCATGCTTCTCTCCAGAGCAGCTTCTCAGAGTAAGCTGGGAGCTGGCTTCTGGGCTAGTTCTCAGGTTGGCCCAAATAAAACTCTCTGCTCATCATAGATTGTCTATTGATTATTTTTGTTGACAGTGGTCTTGACACTGTGGCCTCCCTGAAGAGCTGGTGGGCAGAAGTTATTGCTGTGACCAATTTTGGAAAATACAATCTGCCATGGTTTCATTTCAGAAAAGTATTTTCAATGAGCAAATAAAATATATATGATTATAAAGGAAACCAATTATATTAGAACACAATTTAAGAGCATCATTTGTGCAATAGTAATACATGAGCTTTTTTATTAACACGTTGGGAACAAGATCTAGTGGTGAGTCTAATTACTACTAAATTGCCAGTTTCAAGGTTGTGATGAGCTTGAATGATAATTTAAGAAATCCTCCACAGTTTTTTGTTTTTTAATTTTTATTGGAGTATAGATGTGCTACAATGTTGTGTTAATTTCTACTGTACAGCAAAGTGAATCAGCTTTATCAGCTATACATATACACATAATCTGTAATCTGCCCAGATCTACAACTTTCTGTCACTGATAAAAATCACAGGGCCAGCAAAGTCCAGCAGCTTGTGGCTGTATTCACATTTGAATTTTCTTTAGTTTGTAAAATTTGTATTGGTATTATGAGTATAGATCAATATAAGGAAAATCAACATTTTTCCATATTTTGACCCCAGAACAGAATATATTATCCATGAATTCAAATTCAAATCTTATTTTATTCCTCATGTATTTTTTCATATATATGTATATTTTAACTCTTCTTGTTAATATTACTTCTAATACTTTTCTTTTGTTTTTGGCTGTGCTGAGTCGTCATTGCAGCCCAGTGGCAGTACACAGACTCAGAGGTTGTGGCACGCCAGCTTAAGTTGCTCAGCCAGCAGGTGAGATTTTAGTTCCCCAACCAGGGATCAAACCTGCATTGGAAGGAAGATTCTCAACCACTGGACCACCAGGGACCACCCTGGACCACTAGGGAGTCCCTAAATATTGTTTGTATGGCTATCATACATGAGATTTTTTTCTTCTAACTAGGTAGTAATTTTATGTAGAATAATTGCCTACTGATTTTCTTCTATAAATTTGTTTGCAGTTTGTTTTCTTGCATCTACCATGTTTCTAATGTTATCCTCAAACAGTGGTAACCTAGTCTGACCAAATTTCACATCTTCTATTGCATCCTGGTTGATTGGAAGAGCCTCCAATAACAATAGGAAATAGAGAGGTCACACTGAGTATGCTTTCTTGTTCAGTGTGAGAAGCCAGCCTGCTGTCAGACAACCGAACCACCTAACGATGAGCTCCAAATGGCCAGAATTTAATCAATAACAGGCAGCTTCCCTGATTTTTGTTCCCATTTCTAACTCAGGACCAACCACAAAAAGCCAAATATGCTCCCCCTATCCCATCACAAAATGCTCCCTTCTAGTGAGGCCCCCACAGCCTCCACCAGGGCTGGTGTGAAACTCCTCTTTTCCCACTGGTATTCCACGCTTTTCTTTCCCATTCTTTTGAGGATCTTCCGAATGCAAGTGATTATAGCTGGCTCCCTCCCTATAGCAACCCAGCCTTTGCTTATTTGGATGGCCTTGGCTTATTTCCACAAGAGATGAACATTTTCTCATGTTAAGGAAGTTTCCTCTATTTTTGTTTTACTGGTCTGCAAGTAGATCTTACCAAGGACTACCCTCACATGTGGGTTAAATTGTGTCCCCCAGTGAAATACCCAAATTCATGTTTGAGTCCTAATCCTAGTGGTGGTAGTTTAGTCTCTAAATTGTGTCTAACTCTTGCAACCCCATCAACTATAGCCCACCAGGCTCCTCTGTCCATGGGATTTTTCCAGACAAGAATTCTGGAGTGAGTAGCCAGGTCTTAGGGGTGGCATACAGGATCTTCAGTTGTAACATATAAGCTGTTAGGTGCTGTAACATATAAGCTGTATGGAATGTAGTTCCCTGAAGTGACGTGAAAGTCGCTCAGTCATGTTTGACTCTTTGCAATCCCATGGGATACAGGGATGAAGGGATACAGTTCGTGGAATTTTCCAGGCCAGAATACTGGAGTGGGTAGCCTTTCCCTTCTCCAGGGGATCTTCTCAACCCAGGAATAGAGCCCAGGTCTCCCACATTGCAGGCGGATTCTTTACCAGCTGAGCCACCCAGGAAACCCTGACCAGGGATCAAACCCAAGCCTCCTGCCTTGGAAGCACAACAGTCTTACGCACTGGCCCACAAGAGAAGTCCCAAGAGATTCTTCATTTTATGCCATTCCTGGCATGAATTCTGTTTGGTTCTGTTGGACTGTTTATGTTAGCCAATTTGTGGGAGGCAGCCTTTAGGATGTCCCAAGGATCTTTATGCTCTGTATCCAAATCCCTTGGGTAATTCTCCCCACACCATGCAGACGGACCCTGGGGACTCGTGCTCTTAAGGAACAAACAGACAGAAGTGATGGGGTCCTCTCTGTTGGTTGCCTGCAAGAGATTGGCTTCCCTTTTGGGTGCCCTCCTGGCTTTCTCCCACCCTCTCTGCAGGAAGCCCATAGACATGTTTGAGCTGCCCTTGGGAGAGGTCAATGGCTGCTGTCTCTTTCATCTGCCAGAGAGGACCTGAGACTGACAGCCACGTGAGTCAGCACCAAGCAGACAGAACCCACCCCAGTCGAGCTTTGAGATGACCCCAGCCCCTGCCAGCAAGGCAAGTGCAGCCCTGCAGAGAACCCAGCTGAGCTGAGACAGACCCCTAACCCACAGAGACACAGTGGGATAAGAAATATGTATTGTTTTAAGCCACCAAGCTTGGGGATAATCTTTTTAGGCAGTAATAAATAGTTAATAGGGCTTCCCTGGTAGCTCAGCTAGTAAAGAATCCACCTGCAATGCAAGAGACCCCGATTTGATTCCTGGTTCCAGAAGATCCTTTGGAGAAGGGATAGGCTACTCATTCTGGTTTTCTTGGGCTTCCCTGGTGGCTTAGCTGCTGAAGAATCTGCCTGCAATGCAGAAGACCTGGGTTTGATCCCTGGGTTGAGAAGATCCCCTGGAGAAGGGAATGGCTACCCACTCCAGTACTCTGGCCTGGAGAATCCTATGGACTGTATAGTCCATGGAGTCGCAAAGAGCCATGGCTTCCCCAGTGGCTCAGTGGTAAAGAGTCCACCTGCAATGCAGGAGACATGGGTTCCATCCTTAGGTCGGAAAGATCCCCTGGAGAAGGAAATGGCAATCCTTTCCAGTATTCTTGTCTGGAAAATTCCATGAACAGAGGATCCTGGCAGGCTATAGTCCACGGGGTCACAAAGAGTTGGACATGACTGAGCAACTGAGTAAACATATAATTAATATGATGTGCGTGCATTCAGTTCAGTTCAGTCACTCAATTGTGTCCAACTCTTTGCAACCCCATGAATTGCAGCACACCAGGCCTCCCTGTCCATCACCAACTCCTGGAGTCCACACAAACCCATGTCCATCAAATCGGTGATGCCATCCAACCATTTCATCCTTTGTCATCACCTTCTCCTCCTGCCCTCAATCTTTCCCAGCATCAGGGTCTTTTCAAATGAGTCAGTTCTTCACATGAGGTGGCCAAAGTACTGGAGTTTCAGCTTTAGCATCATTCCTTCCAAAGAAATTCCAGGGCTGATCTCCTTCAGAATGGACTGGTTGGATCTCCTTGCAGTCCAAGGGACTCTCAAGAGTCTTCTCCAACACCACTGTTCAAAAGCATCAATTCTTTGGCGCTCAGCTTTCTTTACAGTCCAACTCTCACATCCACACATGACCACTGGAAAAACCATAGCCTTGACTAAACGGGCCTTTGTTGGCAAAGTAATTCGTCAATAATTTGTGTCCAACTCTTATGACCCCATGGACTATAGCCTGCCAGGCTCCTCAGTCCATGGAATTTCCCAGGCAAGCATACTGGAGTGAGTTGCCATTTCCTTCTCCAGGGGATCTCCCGGACCCAGGGGTTAAACCTGCATCGCCTGCATTGGCAGGGAGATTCTTTATCACTGAGCCAGCAGAGGAGCTCCACAGTTAACCTTACCTAAAATTCTCTTCAGTTTTTGGAGTTGGGAAACTAGTTTTAGTTAATGTATTATATATCACTAATGAACTGGGATATATTTTTAAAATAGTTTTCTATGATGAGATTATTTACTCCTTTAAAGTTTCAAACAAGCACTTGTAAAATCATTGAGGAATCAAAACTTTTGCTTTTAAAATAACTCTTTATTAATTCTTTCATTTTTTCCCACTATTCTTAGCTATTTTCCACTATTCTTAGATATTTCTTTTCTTGAGTCAGTTTAGGTCATTTTTTTTTCCAGAAAATCATTTGTTTTATAGAGATTTTTCAAACTTATTAGCATGGACATGCATATGATATTCTCTTATTAATCTGGTTATAGCTCCTCTTGCATTTCTAATTTTGATGATTTTATGTCCTTTATCATTACATTTTTTCTAGGCTTTGTTGTTTAGTTGCTAAGTTGTGTCTGACTCTTTGCGACCCCATGGACTGTAGCATGCCAGACCTCCCTGTCCTTCACTATCTTCCAGCATTTGCTCAAATTCAGGTCCATTGAGTCAGTGATGCTATCTAACCATCTCATCCTCTGCCACCTCCTTCTCCTTTTGCCTTCAGTCTTTCCCAGCATCAGGGTCTTTTCCAAAGAGTTGGCTTTTCACATCAGGTGGCCAAAGTATTAGGGCTTCAGCTTCAGCATCAGTCCTTCCAATGAATATTCAGGGTTGGTTTCCTTTAGGATTGACTGGTTTGATCTCCATGCTGTTCAAGGGACTCTCAAGAGTCTTTTCCGGCACTACAGATGCTCAGCCTTCTTTACGGTCCAACACTAACATGACTACTATAAAAATCATAGCTTTTCTAGGCTACCGGTTTATTATCTGTATATGTTTAAGGGATTCTGAAAGTAGCAGCTTTTGAATTTATGTATCAATTTAGTACTAATATCTTCTAGTAGCTAATATTCTGTTTTCTTCTATTCATAAGGGTGCTTTGCTTATTGTTGATGGTATTTTTTAATATTTATTTTTATTCATATATCTGCACCAGGTTTTCATTGTGGCACGCAGGATCTTTAGTTGCAGCATGCAGGGTCTAAGGTTATAGCATGCAGATTCTTGGTTGCAACATGTGGGATCTATCAAGTTCCCTGACCAAGGATCAAACCCCAGCCCCCTGCATTGAGAGTGAAGAGACTTAGCCACTGGACCACCGGGGAGTCCCTTGATGGCATTTTTTAAAGTAAACTTTGCTCAGGTTATTCTCATTTAGTATTAACAGTTTATAATATAAAATTGAAGGTTAATAGTATTGTTTTGCAGGTCCTCTTTGTGGGGTTTTCTAAAGTGATTTGCTTTCCTCTTTGACACATTTTTTCCACTGGAGTGTTTTAAAAATCCCAGAATCTTCAATGTGCGTGCATACGTGTGTATATGTGTGCTTGCTTATGGGCATGTGCACATGTGTATGCGGTTAATTTCCAGCTTTACTACTGTGTACACTGTAACCAATAGAATGGCCATGTAGCCCAGGTTTTCCAGGGCACTCTCAGCTTACACTCTGTGGGGAAATTAAACTTCTCAGAATACTCAGTGCTCTTGTAAAAGACCTGCCTTCTGATATTCCACACATACCATGAGAATTACATCTGGAGCCTTCTGTCTAGTTAATTTTTTTGATCCAGAAGGATAATGAAGCTTCTCTTGTCTCCACAAAAGGCCAAATGGTGCAGCTGTCTCCCTAGGTATGGGCATTTGAAGGAAGAGTGTGCCTCAGAACTTGGAAAACTCTCTAAGTATAAAAAACAGTCCAGTGTTAAGACTCTGTGCTTCCAGTGCCGGTGTGGTGGTTTGATCCTCAGTCAAGGAACTAAGATCCCACATGCCTTGCAGCTAAAAAAAAAAAAGCCAAGGCACACACATGTACACCACCACCACACATGTACACAAACACAGGGCAGTCTGACCCTTGGAGATTTACGTACCAAAAGCCTGAATTAAGGACTCAGGCCCATTATATTTCCAAGAAGATATTTTCAGAAGTGGCAGGAATAGCCACTTCCCTCTGTATGCACAGAAGAATCATTTGGTCTCATCCTTCACCTCCTCCCAACTAGCCATGCAGGAAATGCTCCCTGCATCTTGCCTCCTGTCTCCCCAGGGGTAAAGACCTGAGTCAAAGAGCTGCCAAACAGAACGCTTATGCGTTCTGTGAATTTCATTAAGAGCTTGGACTCTGATGCTGTTTGTTTCCCACAACCACCATGATGAGGTTTCACAAACTGGGTGACTTATTAAAATAACAGAAATATATTCGTTCACAGTTCTGAAGGCCAAAAATCTGAAATCAAGGTATCATCAGAACCAAGCTGCCTCCAAGGATTCTAGCTTAAAATTCTTCTTCCTCTTCCTGGTTTTGGTGGTGGCCAGAAATTTACGGTGATAGTTGGCTTCTGGCAGAATAATTCCATTCTCTACTTCCATCTTCCTGGGCAGGCTTTCCACTGTGTGTGTCTGTGTTCAAATTTCCTTTTTTTTTTTTTTACAAGGACACTTATGGCCCATCCCACTCCAGTATGACCTTGTTTTAACTTGCTCACATCTGCAAACACCCTATTTCCAATTAAGGCGACACTCACAGGTCCCAGGTGGACATGAATTCAGGGGAAACTTATCATGCCAGTACATACCATTCGGTGTAAAATTAAAAAAATTAAATATTAAAAACCCAACATACTTGTCATCTCAGCATAGTTATTAATCCTCCCTCCTTGCATTCTCAAAAGTGTTCTAGTATGGATGATAAATGGTAAGGTCTCATAAGACAGTCTTTCATATTGTTCAACAATATCTAGTTCTATTAGGGAAAGCACACTAATTGAAACCACCCATCCTGGCCAGGCACCATAGTAACCATTTGCATGAACTGTTTTATGACATGAGATCTTGATAAAGAATATGAAACTAATAAGCCACTACTAGCCAGCAGAGTTTGGCAAAGGTCGAAAGATGACACTGCGTGTGCGTCCACTTCCCAGAATCCATCTTGGCTGAGAGATGCATGCACCACCAGGAAAGACTCTGAATTAGAATGATTGGCCAAAGATCACCCAGAAACTAATCCCGTCACCATAAAACCTGAGACTGTGAGCTACGTGGCAAAGCAATTCTCCTGGGTTCCCTTACCCTACTGCTCTCCACCCAGGTGCCCTTTCCCAATAAAATCTCTTGCTTAGTCAGCACATGTGTCTCCTCAGACAATTCATATCCGAGCATTAGACAAGAGCCCAGTTTTGGGCCCTGGAAGGGGTCTGCCTTCCTGCAACAGTTCTGCTGTTTCTGCTCTCTTGATGTTTGGTGTGACCATGAGAATAGTTCTGGCCAGTGAAATGTGAGAAGTGACGTGTAAAGATGTCAGCTGTCCTTGCTCAACTCTGCAGCCCTCGCAATATTATCAAACCAAATCCAGCATGTACTCAACATTTCCCTGACAGTCCAGTAGCTAAGACTACATGCTTCCAATGCAGGGGGCATAGGTTCGATGCCTGGTCAGGGAATTGAAATCCTACCTGCCACATGACCAAAAAGAAAAAAAAAAAGAAGTTATCAAGTCCAGCAAGTACTAAAATAATATGTCACCAACAAGTAGAGAGTATTCTATGAATTCAGGATATCTTAACATTAGTAAATCCATGAAGGTGATAAACCAAGGGTATAAAGAAAGGAGAAATGACTATCTTATTGATAATAAAACTAAAATCAACATATATCTGAGATTTGGGAGAAAAAGACTCAGTAAACTTGGATTAGATAAAATCTTGTTTAACTTGATAAAAATGTATCTGGGAAAAACCTCCAGCAAATTATACCCTTAAGTAGAAAGATCAAAATTCCTATTAAATTTTGGAAGGCGGGAATGCTCACTGTCATTGCTTCTGTTCAACAAGGCATTTCAGGAGCTAGCCATTGGGAGAAAGAAGAGAAATCAGAGGATCTCAGTTAGGAGGGGAAAAAAAGGGAAAGAAATACCTATTTACTGGTGTGTGTAATCATTTAATCACAATGGTGTGATCACTCACCTAGAGCCAGACATCCTGGAATGTGAAGTCAAATGGGCCTTAGAAAGCATCACTATGAACAAAGCTAGTGGAGGTGATGGAATTCCAGTGGAGCTGTTTCAAATCATGAAAAATGATGCTGTGAAAGTGCTGCACTCAATATGCCAGCAAATTTGGAAAACTCAGCAGTGGCCACAGGACTGGAAAAGGCCAGTTTTCATTCCAATCCCAAAGAAACGCAATGCAAAAGAATGCTCAAACTACTGCACAATTACACTCATCTCACCTGCTAGTAAAGTAATGCTCAAAATTCTCCAAGCCAGGCTTCAGTAATACGTGAACCATGAACTTCCTGATGTTCAAGCTGGTTTTACAAAAGGCAGAGGAACCAGAGATCAAATTGCCAACATCCTCTGAATCATGGAAAAAGCCAGAGAGTTCCAGAAAAACATCTATTTCTGCTTTATTGACTATGCCAAAGCCTTTGATTGTGTGGATCACAATAAACTGTGGAAAATTCTGAAAGAGATGGGAATACCAGGCCACCTAACCTGCCTCTTGAGAAATCTGTATGCAGGTCAGGAAGCAACAGTTAGAACTGGACATGGAACAACAGACTGGTTCCAAATAGGAAAAGGAGTATGTCAAGGCTATATATTGTCACCCTGCTTATTTAACTTCTATGCAGAGTACGTCATGAGAAACGCTGGGCTGGAAGAAACACAAGTTGGAATCAAGATTGCTGGGAGAAATATCAATCACCTCAGATATGCAGATGACACCACCCTTATGGCAGAAAGTGAAGAGGAACTCAAGAGCCTCTTGATGAAAGTGAAAGAGGAGAGCGAAAAAGTTGGCTCAACAGCTCAACATTCAGAAAATGAAGATCATGGCATCCGGTCCCATCACTTCATGGGAACTAGATGGGGAAAGTGTCAGACTTTATTTTTTGCGGCTCCAAAATCACTGCAGATGGTGATCCCAGCCATGAAATTAAAAGATGCTTACTCTTTGGAAGGAAATTATGACCAACCTAGATAGCATATTCAAAAGCAGAGACATTACTTTGCCGCCTAAGGTCCATCTAGTCAAGGCTATGGTTTTTCCTGTGGTCATGTGTGGATGTGAGAGTTGGACTGTGAAGAAAGCTGAGCGCCGAAGAATTGATGCTTTTGAACTGTGGTGTTGGAGAAGACTTTTGAGAGTCCATGGACTGCAAGGAGATCCAACCAGTCCATTCTAAAGGAGATCAGTCCTGGGATTTCTTTGGAAGGACTGATACTAAAGCTGAAACTCCAGTACTTTGGCCATCTCATGCGAAGAGTTGACTCATTGGAAAAGACTCTGATGCTGGGAGGGATTGGGGGCAAGAGGAGAAGGGGATGACAGAGGATGAGATGGCTGGATGGCATCACCAACTCGATGGATATGAGTTTGAATGAACTCCGGGAGTTGGTGATGGACAGGGAGGCCTGGTGTGCTGCAATTCATGAGGTCGCAAAGAGTCACGACTGAGTGACTGAAGTGAACTCAAATGAACTGAACTGAATCATTTAATTAGAAAGTCAGAGGACTTCCTGGTGGTCCAGTGAGTAGGCTCTGTGCTATGAATTCAGGGGACCCGGGCTCAGTCCCTGGTCTAGGAACTAGATCTTGTGCTTATGCTGCAACTAAGAAATCTGAATGCCACAACGTGCCTCTAGCTAAAGGACAGTATTTATCAAGTAAGGGCGATTAAGGAATGCTTTTATTTGATGACTCAAAATTTGAAAAATAAGGACTTCCTTGGAAGACCAGTGGTCAATACTTCAGGCCCCCTTCAGGGGGCCAGGGTTCAATTCCTGGTTGAAGAACTAACATTCCAGATGGCACAGCAAAAAAAAAAAAAAAAAAAAAAAATCACAATTTTAGCCCAATGAGACAAGATTCTTCATTTTAAACTTAAACATAACTCCATTTATTTTTAGATATTTAATAAATAAAAGTAGAATACCTCTGTGTTATTCAATTTTATATTAACTTCAAAGTTTGCTAATCAATAAACTCAACAATGATCTATAAACCACGTTTGTTGGGGGTGTTAGAATGTTTGTTACAGAAGAGTGTATTTATTCTCTGACATTTAGAATGTCGTGAAATTTTCAGTTTGTTCACCTACATTATTGTAACCTACCCACAAACTCAGACCTCTCTGATTATATAAACATTAACTCTGCCGGCATACAAACACTATACATTATCCTATATGCTTTTTCTGATAATTATAAAAAGTACATCTAGATATTTCTCCCTCCTGAATTTTAAAACATACAATAAAAAAAATTCTATTCTTAAACAACTTTGATCTCTGTAACTTATATTTCTGTAAGTTACAGAGAACTTCTATCTCTGTAATCTATAAATTTAAAGCTACCTCACAGGCTATCTTATGAAACTTGACAAGGTAATTCTAAATTTCATTAGGAAAAGAAAATGCGTGGATGAAGCCAAGAAAGTTTTCAAAAGAAGAAATGAAGAAGAAAATGTTCTGCCAGATATAAAAGCATGAATAATCATACATATATTACATGGTACATTACACGCATTCTAGCAATTCAGATATTGGCACAGAGTTGGATACATGAAACAATGAAATGAAATAGAGATTCCTGGAACAGTTACAATGAAAAGTTAGATCTCTATCTCACTTGCACGAGAACAAACTTATCAAGGCATAAACACACAGAAAATATTCTAATGGTATAGAAACACAATTTACAAAACTATGGTGGAAAACACCTTTTAAGAAAGACAAGGTGGCAAAGGGGTTTACATAACTCAATGAAGCTATGAGCCATGCCATGCAGGGCCACCCAAGATAGGCAGACCATAGTGGAGAGTTCTGATAGAATGTGGTCCAGTGGAGGAGGGAATGGCAAGTAACTCCACTGTTCTTGCCTCAAGAATCCCATGAACAGTATGAAAAGGCAAAAAGATATGACACCAAAAGATGAGCCCACTGGATCAGAAAGTGTCCAGTATGCTACTGGGGGAAGAGTGAAAGGCAATTACTAGTAGCTCCAGAAGGAATGAAGCAGCTGGGCCAAAACTGGAAATGATACTCAGTTGTAGATGTGTCTGGTGGTGAAAGTAAAGTCCAATGCTGTGAAGAAGAATATTGTATCAGTTCAGTTCAGTCGCTCAGTCTTGTCCGACTCTTTGCGACCCTATGGATGGCAGCATGCCAGGCCTCCATGTTCATCACCAGCTCCCAGAGTTTATCCAAACTGATGTCCACTGAGTCAGTGATGCCATCCAGCCATCTCATCCTCTGTCATCCCCTTCTTTTCCTACCTTCAATCTTTCCCAACATCAGGGTCTTTTCAAATGAGTCAACTCTTCACATTAGGTGGCCAAAGTAAGCAGATGGTGACTGCAGCCATGAAATTAAAAGACGTTTACTCCTTGGAAGGAAAGTTATGACCAATCTAGACAGCATATTAAAAAGCAGAGACATTGCTTTGCCAACAAAAGTCCGTCTAGTCAAGGCTATAGTTTTTCCAGTGATCATGTATGGATGTGAGAGTTGGACTATAAAGAAAGCTGAGCCCCGAAGAACTGATGCTTTTGAACTGTGGTGTTGGAGAAGACTCTTGAGAGTCCCTTGGACTGCAAGGAGATCCAGCCAGTCCATCCTGAAGGAGATCAGTCCTAGGTGTTCATTGGAAGGACTGATGCTGAAGCTGAAACCCCAATACTTTGACCACCTGAATATTGCATAGGAACCTGGAATATTAGGTCCATGAATCAAGGTAAACTGAACATGCACAAGGAAGAGATGGCAAGATTGAATATCATCATCTTAGAAATCAGTGAACTAAAATGGATGGAAATGGGCAAATTTAATTCAGATGACCACTGTATCTACTACTTTGGGCAAGAATCCCTCAGAGGAAATGGAATATCCTTCATAGTCATAACTGCAGTACCTGGGTACAACCTCAAAAATGACATAATAATCTCAGTTTGTTTCCAAGGCAAACCATTCAACATCACAGTAATCCAAGTCTACAGCCCAACCACTGATGCCAAAGAAGCAGAGGTTAAACAGTTAAACGAAGACTGACAAGACCTTCTAGAAACAATTCCAAATGGATGTGCTTTTCATCATAGGGGATTGGAATGCAAAAGTAAGAAGTGAAGAGATACCTGGAGTAAGAGGCAAGTTTAACCTTGGAGTACAAAAGGAAGCAGGGCAAAGGCTAACAGAGTTTTATCAAGATGACACACTATCCATACCAAATGCCCTTTCCAACAATCTAAGAGACAGTTCTACACATGGACATCACCAGATAATCAATACTGAAAGACTGATTATGTTCTTTGCAGCCAAAGATGAAGAAACTCTATATAGCCAGCAAAAACAAGACTGGGAGCTGACTGTGACTCAGATCATGAGCTTGTTATTGCAAAATGCAAGTTTAAATTGAAGAAAGTAGGGAAAGTCAAAAGGTCATACATATATGACCTAACCCAAATGTCTTATGATTATACTGTGGACGTGACAAGTAGATTCAAGGGATTAGACTTAGTAGACAGAGTGCTTGAAGAACTATGGACAGAGATTCATAACATTGCACAGGTTCAGTTCAGTTCAGCCACTAAGTCGTGTCCCTCTCTTTGCTACCCCGTGGACTGCAGCACGTCAGGCCTCCCTGTCCATCACTAACTCCCGGAGTTTAGTCAAACCCACGTCCACTGAGTCAGTGACGCCATCCAGCCATCTCATCCTCTGTCATCCCCTTCTCCTCCTACCTTCAATCTTTCCCAGTATCGGGGTCTTTTCAAATGAGTCAGTTCTTCACATCAGGTGGCCAAAGATTTCAACTTCAACATCAGTCCTTCCCATGAAGATTCAGGACAAGTTTCCTTTAGGAGGGACTGGTTGGATCTCCTTGCAGTCCAAGGGACTCTCAAGAGTCTTCTCCAACACCACAGTTCAAAAGCATAAATTCTTCAGTGCTCAGCCTTCTTTATGATCCAACTCTAACATCCACACATTACTACTGGAAAAACCATAGTTTTGACTATACAGACCTTTGTTGGCAAAGTAATGTCTCTGCTTTTTAATATGCCATCTAGTTTTGTCATAGCTTTTCTTCCAAGCAGTAAGCGTCTTTTAATTTTGTGTCTGCAGTCACCATTTGCAGTGATTTTGGAGCCCAAGAAAATAAAGTCTATCACTATTTCCTTTCTCTCCCCATCTGTTTCCCATGAAGCGATGGGACCAGATGTTATGAACTTAGTTTTGTGAATGTTGAGTTTTAAGCCAGTTTGTCCCGTCTCCTCTTTCAGTTTCATCAAGAAGCTCTTTAGTTCCTTTACACTTTCTGCCATAAGGGTGGTGTCATCTGCATATCTGAGGTGATTGATATTTCTCCTGCCAGTGTTGATTCCAGCTTGTGCTTTATCCAGCCTGGAATTTCACATAATGTACTCTGCATATAAGTTAAATAAGCAGGGTGACAATATACAGCTTTGACATACCCCTTTCTGTATTTTGAACTAGTCCATTGTTCCATGTCTGGTTCTAACGCTTGCTTCTTTACCTGCATACAGATTTTTGAGTCTGGTATTCCCTTCTCTTGAAGAATTTTCCACAATTTGTTGTGATTCACACAGTCAAAGGCTTTAGCATAATCAATGAAACAGAAGTAGATGTTTTTCTGGAACTCTCTTGATTTCTCAATGATCCAGCGGATGGTGGCAATTTGATCTCTGGTTCCTCTGCCTTTTCTAAATCCAGCTTGAACATCTGGAAGTTCATGGTTCACATACTGTTGAAGCCTAACTTGGAGAATTTTGAGCATTACTTTGCTAGCATGTGAAATGAGTGCAACTGTGTGGTAGTTTGAACATTCTTTGGCTTTGCCCTTCTTTGAGATTGGAATGAAAACTGACTTGCTCCAGTTCTGTGGCCACTGCTGAGTTTTCCAAATTTGCTGGCATATTGAGTGCAGTACTTTAACAGCATGATCTTTTAGGATTTGAAATAGCTCAGCTGGAATTCCATCTCCTCCACTAGCTTTGTTTCCTAAAGGCCCACTTGACTTCACACCCCAGGATGTCTGGCTCTAGGTGACTGGTCACACCATAATGATTATCTGGATCATTAAGATCTTTTTGTTTATTTCTTCTGTGTTCTTGCCACCTCTACTTGATATCTTCTGTTTTTGTTAGGTCCATACCATTTTTGCCCTTTATTGTGCCTATCTTTGCATGAAATATCATGTTATTTTGTCTTTCTCTGTCTGACTTCAGTTAGCATGATAATCTCTGCTGCTGCTCCTGCTAAATCGCTTCAGTCGTGTCCGACTCTGTGTGACCTCATGGACTGCAGCCCACCAGGCTCCTCTATCCATGGGAGTTTCCAGGCAAGAGTACTGGGAGTCAGGTGCCATTGCCTTCTCCATGATAATCTCTAGATCCAGCCATGTTGTTGCAAATGGCATTATTTCATTCATTTTGTGGATGAGTACTATTCCATTGTATCTATGTATCACATCTTCTTTATCCATTCATCTGTTGATGGACATTCAGGTTACTTTCATGGCTTAACTATTGCAAATAATTCTGCTATGAACATTGAGGTGCATATATCTTTTTAAGGTCCCCAAACATAGTTTTTAAATATATAAAATCACAGGATTGCAAAGGAAACCAATTATACTGAAACATAATTATATAAACATTTTTCTTTGTGATGGGACAATGTGAGTCTTGTCCTTAGGGGACTTGTAGTCACTTGCTTGTGTCTTAACATGATCTGAGCTTGATGCAGCAGCAATGCCAGCTTCACCGAGTCCTGTTTTGGGCTCCGCTGCAGTGTTGGTCAGCTGCAGAGTTCTAAATATAGGTTACTGCAAAAGTAACTGCAGATTTTTCATTGTTGAAATTTGCCTTTGATAATGGAATACATTCTTAAATAAAGGTGGTCATGTTATATATCATTTTAATGCTCATTTCTCACTTTATGTTTTTTGCTAGTGACATTACTTGCTATTTACTTTATATTTATTTTAGACTATGGAAATTGTGTTAGACAGAAAGCAAATTTGATCAACTTTCTTTTTAGAGTTCAAAATGGGTTGTAAAGCAGTGGAGACAACTTGCAACATCAGCAATGTGTTTAGCCCAGGAACTGCTAACAAACATACAGTGCAGTGGTGATTCAAGAAGATTTGCAAAGGAAATGAAAGCCTTTAAGTTGAGAGCAGCGGCTGGCCATCAGAAGTTGACAATGACCAATTGAGGGGCATCATCAAAGCTGATCCTCTTATAACCTCTTATATCCTCTTATCTTCTTATTATCCTCTGATCCTCTTATATCCTCTTATCCTCTTCGGCAACACAAGAAGTTGCCGAAGAATTCAACGTCAACCATTCTATGGTTGTTGGCATTTGAAGCAAATTGGAAAAGTGAAAAAACCCTTTTCATACATTTTGCGAATTATTAGCTGACTGAAAAAAAAAATCATCATTTTGAAATGTTGCCTTCTCTTATTCTGTGCAACAACAGTGAACTATTTCTCAATCAGATTGTGACATGCAATGAAAACTGGATCTGATTGGACAAGCTCAGTGCTTGGACCAAGAAGAGGCTCCAAAGCACTTCCCAAGGCTAAATCTTGCACCAAAAGGTCCTGGTCACTGTTTAGTGGTCTGCTGCCAGTCTGATCCACTACGTCTTTCTGAATTCCTGTGAAACCATTACATCTAAGAATTATGCTCAGCAAATCAATGAGATGCACCAAAATTGCAGTGCTTGCAGCTGGTATTGGCCAAACAGAATGGGCCAAAGTCTTCTCCACAACACCTGACTGCATGTCATGCAACCAATACTTCAAAAGTTCAATGAATTGGGCTACGAAGTTTTGCCTCATCTGCCGTATTCACCAGACGTCTCTCCTACCAATTACCACTTCTTTAAGCATCTCAATAACTTTTTGCAGGGATAATGCTTCCACAACTAGTATGATGCAGACCTACTGCACTTTCCAAGGTTTTGTCAAACCCTGAAGCATTAATTTTTATGCTACAGAAATAAATAAACTTATTTCTCATTGGCAAAAATGTGTTGATTGTAATGGTTTCTATTTTGATTAATAAAGATGTCTTTGAGCCTGGTTATAATGATTAAAATTCACTGTCTGAAACTGCAATTATATTTGTACCAACCTGTAAGTTACTTAAGCTGTTGGCTTTCTCATTTGACATAAAGAATCATAGCTCTGATCCTTTAGAGCAATTGTGAGGAAGTTGTGCTCAGAGCACTCAATATGCCAGCAAATTTGGAAAACTCAGCAGTGGCCACAGGACTGGAAAAGGCCAGTTTTCATTCCAATCCCAAAGAAAGGCAATGCAAAGAATGCTCAAACTACCGCACAATTGCACTCATCTCACATGCTAGTAAAGTAACGCTCAAAATTCTCCACGCTAGACTTCAGAATATGTGAACCGTGAACTCCCTGATGTTCAAGCTGGTTTTAGAAAAGGCAGAGGAACCAGAGATCAAATTGCCAACATCTGCTGGATCATGGGAAAAGCAAGAGAGTTCCAGAAAAACATCTATTTCTGCTTTATTGACTATGCCAAAGCCTTTGACTGTGTGGATCACAATACACTGTGGAAAATTCTGAAAGAGATGGGAATACTAGACCACCTGACCTGCCTCTTGAGAAATCTGTATGCAGGCCAGGAAGCAACAGTTAGAACTGGACATGGAACAACAGACTGGTTCCAAATAGGAAAAAGAGTACATCAAGGCTGTCTATTGTCACCCTGCTTATTTAACTTCTATGCAGAGTACATCATGAGAAACGCTGGACTGGAAGAAACGCAAGCTGGAATCAAGATTGCTGGGAGAAATATCAATAACCTCAGATATGCAGATGACACCACCCTTATGGCAGAAAGTGAAGAGGAGCTAAAAGCCTCTTGATGAAAGTGAAAGAGGAGAGTGAAAAAGATGGCTTAAAGCGCAACATTCAGAAAATGAAGATCATGGCATCCGGTCCCATCACTTCATGGGAACTAGATGGGGAAACAGTGGAAACAGTGTCAGACTTTATTTTTGGGGCTCCAAAATTACTGCAGATGGTGACTGCAGCCATGAAATTAAGAGACGCTTACTCCTTGGAAGAAAAGTTACGACCAACCTAGATAGTATATTCAAAAGCAGAGACATTACTTTGCCGCCTAAGGTCCATCTAGTGAAGGCTATGGTTTTTCCTGTGGTCATGTATGGATGTGAGAGTTGGACTGTGAAGGAAGCTGAACGCTGAAGAATCGATGCTTTTAACTGTGGTGTTGCAGAAGACTCTTGAGAGTCCCTTGGACTGCAAGGAGATACAACCAGTCCATTCTGAAGGAGATCAACCCTGGGATTTCTTTGGAAGGAATGATGCTAAAGCTGAAACTCTAGTGCTTTGGCCACCTCATGCGAAGAGTTGACTCATTAGAAAAGACTCTGATGCTGGGAGGGACTGGGGGCAGGAGGAGAAGGGGACGACGGAGGATGAGATGGCTGGATGGCATCGCTGACTCAATGGACGTGAGTCTGAGTGAACTCCGGGAGATGGTGATGAATAAGGAGGCCTGGCGTGCTGCGATTCAGGGGGTCGGACACGACTGAGTGACTGAACTGAACTGAAATGTGACAAGAGAAATTTTTATCAACTGTAAAGCAAGATATAAATACTATTATAACTGTTGTCAAAGGAAAAAAGAGTCCCACAATGAGAATAGACAAACCACACTCCGGGTCTTTCTCACTGGCCTGGGATATTCACCCTTCCAGTGGCATCTTTTTTTTTTTTTTTTCCGTTGTGCTATGTCTTCCTTGTGGGTTTTCTCTAGCTGTAATGTGTGGGCTGCTCTTGTTGCCAAGCATGGGCTCTAGATCTTGTGGGCTCAGTGTTTAGCTGTCTCACAGCATCTGGAGTCTTAGTTCTCTGACCCAGTATTGAACCCATGTCCCCTCCATTGGACGGTGGATTCTTAACCACTGGACCATTAGAGAAGTCCTCAGCAGAGCCTATTTAAGAACAGACTGTGTGACAGAGTCCTGGCCCTTGTCTGATATCCCTGAGGCTTTTGTGTGAATCCATCCTATGGCCTTAGTTCCTTTGTCAGTCCCTTGCTTCTGAGATCTGGTAATTTCTGAACAGTAGTTGCCTTGCTTGGGGCCTCCCATCATCCAGTCGATAGGAACAGAATAAAATAGTTACACAGCTAGAAGTCCCACTGTGTGTTAAGTCACTTCAGTCATGGTCAACTCTTTGTGATCCTATGGACCATAGCCCTCCAGGCCCCTCTGCCTATGGGATTCTCCAGGCAAGAATACTGGAGTGGGTTGCCATAAATAGAGAAGGACTAGGAGATCACCAGAAGCTAGACACCACCAGAAAATACCCAGAGTATCTGGCGGCTAAGCAATAATAGAAACATCTTGAAACTAAACAGACTTACTTAGACCACTACCATAGAAAAATGAATGCAAGATCTGCATTTGGTCTTGGGAGGTCTATAAAATAATGGGCCCTGAAAAAACTGTATTCCTACATGCAGCCGAGACAGGAGCATAGGCAAAGGGGAGACTTTAGCAAAACCTGAGATGATTACTATATTTTAGGATACGTTACTACTCTTCTGCTAATATACATATGATTTAAATGGCAACCCACTCCAGTACTCTTGCCTGGAAAATCCCACGGATGGAGGAGTGTGGTAGGCTACACCCAGTCCATGGGGTCACTAAGAGTCAGATACGACCGAGCGTCTTCCCTTTCACTTTTCACTTTCTTGCTTTGGAGAAGGAAATGGCAACCCACTCCAGTGTTCTTGCCAGGAGAATCCCAGGGACGGGGGAGCCTCGTGGGCTGCCGTCTTTGTGGTCACACAGAGTTGGACACGACTGAAGCGACTTAGCAGCAGCATGACATTCCCAGTTAGACCATATAGGATCAAAGGAGGAACTAATGAGGTAAGCCTTGACATCTACCCAAGAATGAGAAAGGTGATTTTCTTCCCAGTCCACTTTTTCCCTGATAATAAAAACATAGCCCTCTTTGTTCTCAGGGCTGCACTCCCTTGCCTGCCTGCTTGTATCTCTCACAGGCATCCT
Source organism: Nanger dama (assembly GCA_917880005.1). Classification (NCBI taxonomy): domain Eukaryota; kingdom Metazoa; phylum Chordata; class Mammalia; order Artiodactyla; family Bovidae; genus Nanger; species Nanger dama. The sequence continues at coordinate 16,173,453 of CAKJTW010000025.1, read as the reverse complement.
CTGCTAATAAACTCACTCTTTGCCTGTCACTTTGCCTCTCACTGAATTCTTTCTGTGCACAGACTTCAATAAGTCCTGAGCCCAGATGTGTGGTTTCAATCAAAAGACTCTGGGTTTGAGTCCCCTCTTAAGTCAGAAACTGTGGGTTCAAGTCCCATCTGAGGAATGCGATTTTATAGTATGGGATTTCCTCTGAAAACAATGACAGGAACAGCAGTTTATGACTTCATGAAACAAAGCTGGAATCATTATCTATTTAGATGCTCGCAGATTAAAGTCTGCAAACTTGATTTCCTAGTACAAATCCCCAAGATTTGCAAAAACACTCTGCGGAAGGTCTCTTCTTCATCACCTTGCTGGTTGCCTGAAGATAATCTGGTTGATAAACTGTGTGTGTGTGTGTGTGTGTGTGTGTGTGTGTGTTGTTCAGTCATTCAGTCATATCTGACTCTTTGTGACCCCATGGACTACAGCCCACCAGGCTCCTCTGTGGGTGGAATTTTCCAGGCCATACTGACACATGATCAATATGTCCAAGATGTTTTGTCTTTATCATCACTGTTATTACTATTAAAAATAATGAGGATCAATATGCCTCAAAGCAGTCTTTCATGTTTTCTAGCAGACATAATGTGAGGGGGCTTCCCAGGTGGCCCCATAGTAAAGAATCCACCTGCCAATGCAAGAGGTACAATCCCTGGGTCAAGAAGATTCCCTTGGAGGAGGAAATGGCCACCTGCTCCAGTATTCTTGCTTGAAAAATTCCATGGACAGAGGAGGCTGGTGGCTATAGTCTATGGATCACAAAAGTCTGACAAGACTAAGTGACTGAGCACAGCAGACATAATTCCTTTCTCATCCTCTAGGTTTTTGAATGTTTGAATTCAGTGTGAATTCACTCCACCGTGGAGCTGCAACTAAACTCTCAAACATGATGAACAGGCTAAGTGGGATTTACATTGGGGGTTCTGAGTGCCATCCCTAGATAAGCACCTGCAGCCCTGGGAACCAGTTAGAGATGTACAGTTCTCAGACCCCTGCCCTAGACCTGCGAAATCAGAAACTATCTCCTCTGCTCCACTTGTGGCTCTGATGCTCACTCCAGTTTGGGAAGCCACAGGTTAGAATATCAGGAAGGGTTTCTTCTCTTGTCCATCTGTAGCTGTGAAAAACAAGTGTTTGGAGTTCTCTCTCTACACTCTATCTGTTTGAAAAGCAGATTTCCAACCAACATTCATCCCACTGTTAGGTAAGAAACTGTGGTTTGTAAATCTAGAAAAAGATGTAACTGTGTCAACTGGGGACACATAGAGCTGAGGAATCCACCCCCACTGGCTGGGAATGTGGTTGAGAAAATGTGCTTGGAGTTAAACCAAAGATAAAAAACCAGGAGAATAGTGTTGTTCTCATCTTGACAGCAAGGGAAGACCCAACAGGCGCTAACTGTCTTGCTTCATGTTGTGGAGAAGAGGAAAATCTTTTTGATACTTTAATATATTTTTTCATTTTTTAAAAATTGAGGTCCAGGTGATTTATAATATTATGTAAGTTTCAGGTGTACCACATAGGGATTTGCAACTTTTAAAGGTTATACTCCAGGACTTCCCTGGTGGTCCACTGGTTGTTAATCCACCTGCCAGTGCAGGGGACACAGGTTCAATCCCTGGTCTGGGAAGATCCCACATGCCACAGGGCAACTAAGCCTGTATGTCACAAGTACTGAGCTCGTGCTCTAGAGCCCACATGTCACAACTATTTAAGCCCAAGCACCCTAAAGCCGGTGCTTCACAACAAGAGAAGCCACCTCAATGAGAAGCCCACACACCACAATGAATAGTAGCCCCTGATCACTGCAACTAGAGAAAACTCACTCGCAGCAATGAAGATCCAGTGCAGCCAAAGATTAAAAACAATAATATAAATAATAAAAAGGTTATACTCCACTTATTATAAAATATGACTATATTCCTTGTGCTGTCCTATGTCCATGGGGATTCTCCAGGCAAGAATACTGGAATCGATTGCCATTTCTTTCTCCAGGGGATATTCCCAACCCAGGGATCGAACCTGGGTCTCCCACATTGCAGGCAGACTCTTTACCCTCTGAGCCACCAAGGAAGCCCAATATATCCTTGTAGCTTATTTATTTATTTAAATAATTTTTACATATCTATTTGGTCTTAGTTGTGGTACTTCAGATCTTTAATTGCAGCATGTGCGGTATTTAGTGCAGCACGTAGGATCCAGTTCCCTGCCTAGGGATCAAATTGAGCCCTCTACATTGAGAGTGGAGCCTTAGCCACTGGACCACAGGGGAAGTCCTGCCTATTTATTTTTTACACAGTAGCTGGTACCTCTTTAAACCCCTATCCCTATCTTGTCCCTACCCTCCATGGTTGCATATTTATAAAAAATCACTAGTTTTTGACCTTAGGTTCATTTTACTGAGAACAATTTTGTCTATTTCAAGTTATCATTTTAAAATGTATTTACTGATCTTTTTTTGTCCTCTCACCAACAAAGGAGGCACCTTTTTAACTGGAGCTTATCGGTCTCTTCAATCCCTGGGACACAGCCTGAGGCATCCCAGCCCTATAAACATATTTCCTGAATAAGTCAAGTGAAAGTCGTATACCTTTGGAAATGAATTAAATTCTTGCTCCTATAAAATGACCACTAAGGAGAAAATGTGGTATCTTAGTCAGCTCCGGCTAAGCTACCACAGACCAGGCAGCTTGAACAACAGATATTTATTTTCCCATAGTTTTGGAGCCTGCAAGTCTGAAATCAGGGTGCCAGCATGGTGGAGTTCTGGTAAGGGCTCTCTTCTTGGCTTCCAGACAGCCTGCTGCCTTCTCACTGTCCTCAAATGGCAGAGAGAAAGGGCTCTGATGTCTCTTCCTCTTCCTTTGAAGGCACTAATTCCACCCTGAGGAGGGTGGGTGGGGTCCCACTCTGGTGACCTCATCTAAGCCTGTAGGTGTGTGTGCGCTCAGTCGTGTGCAGCTCTTTGTGACCCCATGGACTTCTCTGTCCATGGGATTTCCCAAATGAGAATACTGCAGTGGGTTGCCATTTCCTACTCCAGAGATCTTCCCAACCCAAGAATCAAACCCACGTCTCTTGGGTCTCCTGGATTGGCGGGCAGGGTCTCTACCACTAGTGCCACCTGGGAAACCCATCTAAGCCTAATCACCTCCTTAAGGCTCCTCCTGCAAACATCATCCCACTAGGGGTGAGGGTTTCAGCATGTGAATCTTGAAGGAACACAATTCAGTTAGAAGCAAGTGGGTTGTTCTGAGAATTTGAATTTTATCCAGGGTTTAGTCAGTGATGACTAAGAGAGCTACTGTTTGTATTAGCAGATTGTAAATCATAACTGTTGTGGGGAAGGAAGGGGTGGAGGATAGGAATCCAGGATCTCATAAAGCCACAGACAAGTCTCCCACGTGAACCAGATGCTGAAAGATGGGGCAGGGTTGAATTCTATGGACATGACAACATCTTCCACTCTTCCCAGAAGAGGTCAGGGTTGTGTTGACAGGACGCTCCTCCTCAGTGTATCTTCCAACATCAAGTTCTAGCTCAGGAGATCAAGAGCTTCAAGCAGGTCTTGGGAATTTCCCCAAAATGATGTGCAAATTTTTCTGGGGATTGAATCTGTAGCTTTCATCAGAATCTCAAAGGAATTTAAGACCAGCAGAAGGCTAAGATGCATGAGTCTTACTGCTTCCTGCTAAGCTGGAACAATTTAGTTAGGTAGGTGCCCTGTCGACATGGTTGATTTTTCTGTCTGTAGTTTCTCTGGAGCAAGTCCATAGAATGCCCAACTCAGCATGAGGTTGGTGGTCTCCCTGTAACCAAAAAGCATGGGGTGGAGAGGGGATTACATAGGCACACAAGAAATGCAAACTTCCTGCTTTACTGCGCACAGCTAACACTGGTGGGGAAAACAGAAACCACCTCAGGAAACCCCTCCTGCCTCCTTCTGGTCCGCACCGGTCAGGGCAGAGGCACGACCCAACTGCTCCAAGCACATGTGGGCTTTCCCTTTGTCCTTGTGGTCTGTTCTGACCTCTCCTCTCACCTAACAGCTTTCCCTGACCCCTGCCCTACTTCCTGCACACCTTGCCTGTGTCTTCACTCCTTCCGGGAGCTCTAACCTCCTCAGTTAGGATTCCAGCTCAACCAGTCCACTGAGGCTACTCTTCCCCTGCCACCACTGGTCTGCTTTTTGGCAAATCCAATGATGCCCTCAGCATGTTCATCTCACTCAACCCAGGAGGCTGGTTCCCTGTTTGGAAACCTCCTCCTAGTTGACCTTTCTTCTCACTCCTTCCATCAGTCTTGCTCAGTCCTGGAGGTCCCAGCTTCACCACTCTGCTGGCTCAGACTTCTCTCTTCTGGCACCCTGAGCTTGGTGTGTGGAGTGAAGATCTGACTCTACTCTTTGTTTAATGACAGTCTTTAAACGCCCTGCTCTACCTCCTTTCCCTGTGGGTCCACATCTGCACACACTGGTAAGGGGTCTGGTGCTCCCTCTTTTAGCCCCATCAGGAGATTCAAATGGCACTAACCCCTTCCCACATGGGAACCTACAGCTTGACCCACACCCTAAACACTATAAGGAGCTTCTCAGGTGGCTCAGTGATAAAGAACCCACTTGCCAGTGCAGTAGACTTGTGTTTGACCCGTGGGTCAGGAAAATCCCCTGCAGGAGGGAATAGCAACTCAATCCCGTAATCGTGCTTGGAGAATCCCATGGACAAAGAAGCCTGGTGGGCTATAGTCCAGGTGGTCACAAAAAGTTGGACATGAGTGAGCGACTAAGTATGCATGCATGCAACCACGATAAAGCCCCAAGCCAGTCTCTCTTCATTACACCCTCAAGCCCTTTGCACATTCTTGGGAAGTCTGCCCTGCTCTCCCAGAGACCTCAGTTACCCATGTGAAGGTGATCAAGGTATGCCACCCCAAGTATGCTCCTTTGGCAAAGGTTTTGCTTTGAATTAAAGGCAACTGAGATATTACAGATGCCCTTCTCTTATCTACCTAAAAGCAGGGCATCAATTTCAGTTGCGAAAAGTGGTCCCTCATATTAGGGAAAGAAGAGCACTGTTATCACCTGAGACAGGGAGTCAACACAGAAATGCACTTGCATCAACAGACCTCACTAAAATAACTCTTACCCATTAGTTCTACTACATATTTCTTAGTCACTTACCCACAATATATTGTCCCTTGAAGCCCAATTCCTCTTTCCTTTGTTAAAATGGTATAGAAACCTCTGAGTCTAACCACTTCTTTGGGTTATCTTTTCTGTGAAGTCTCATGCACATAGTGAAAGTGAAGTCGCTCAGTCTTGTCTGACTCTTTGCGACCCCATGAACTATAACCTATCAGGTTTCTCCGTCCATGGGATTTTCCAGGCAAGAGTGCTGGAGTGGATTGCCATTTCCTTCTCCAGGGGATCTTCCCCCTCATGCACATAAGTATTAATAAAAAGTATGTGCCTTTTCTCCTGTTAATCTGTCTTTTGTTAGCTTAATTCACAGTCCCTCTTCCAGAATCTAAGAGGGTTGGGGAAAATGTTTCCTCTCTGACATTAAGTAATAAACCTTTCACATTCTCTTGCTGTGTGTGTGGCATCATCAGTCTTGACATCAGAACCTAACTTTAGGTGGAAGTGTCTCTCATTTTGCAGGAGCCATAACATCTACTTCCTCTTTACTAGTTATACCCTCTCTTTTGGTAACGTCATTCAGCCCCAGGCTTTAAATAACATCTGCTGCTGCTAAGTCGTTTCAGTCATGTCTGACCCTGTGTGACCCCAGAGATGGCAGCCCACCAGGCTCTGCCATCCCTGGGATTCCCCAGGCAAGAACACTGGAGTGGGTTGCCATTTCCTTCTCCAGTGCATGAAAGTGAAAAGTGAAAGGAGTCGCTTAGTCGTGTCCGACTCTTTGCAACCCCATGGACTGCAGCCTACCAGGCTCTTCCGTCCATGGGATTTTCCAGGCAAGAGTACTGGAGTGGGGCACCATTGCTTTCTAGATGCTCCTAGATTCATTGTCAGCCTAAAGCCTCCCCTGAAATTCAGACTCATATTTCTACTAAAGAGTTACTACTTCAATTTCTCAAAGTTTAAATTTACACAGAATTCTTGACGGCCTTTCCCACCATCCCAGTAAACAGCACATTCAGCCAGCATTAAGTCAGAGCTTTAAAATCCATCCTTGACTCCTCCTTCTATTCATGTGCCACATCCAATTGGTGACATGCTCTTCAAGATATGAGAGTTAACTTGGGCAGGTTGATAAGGAGTCCAAGTCTAAGGCCTCCTTAAGGAGGAGGTAAACATTCTTTCTTTTTCACATTCTTTTGCCTTAGACACATAGGCCTTGTAGGCAGCAATATCTCTTGTTCAAGGACATGCTTTTTCGCAGTCAGAAAGTATACTATGAGAGGTCTGGGTAAGACTTCCACAGCCTTGAGCTCTGGGTTAACCTGTTCCTTCTGGCTAATCACGCGCTGATGTCATCCCAGGATGTATGTTACGGGAAAGGGTCTGGGTGAAATTTTCAGGCACCTTTTCACAGGCACCTTTTCTATTCTTAGCAGGTAGCACAAAAGTATATAATTCCCTGCTGAAAACTAGCAAGGCAGGTAATTTTTCTACCCACTTCTGATGTCTATGTCAGAAGCTTTCTCTAAAGCTCTGAGTGACTAAGATTGTCTTTGGTCCTGGAGTTAAATTTTCTCCTTTGGAGACGACGAGTCCGGGGGAACACCATAAGCTTTCATCTATCATCTTGAGGGCTTGTCCGGGATCCCAAGACAAGGTGTAAGCTATCATGGAGGCTAAGTGTCTGCTATCAGTATCTCGAAGTGGGACTTCCCTGCAGGTCCAGTAGCTAAGACTCTGTGCTCCCAATGCAGGGGACCCAGGTTTGATCCCTAGTCATGGGAATACATTCTGCTAAAAAAAAAAAAAGTATCTCCATGTAGCTGCTGAATCCCCTTTGCCATATAGTGCCCACTGCCCATTCAGTCACCATCACTTCTCACGTGATGGCCATGTGGCTTCTTGTCTTTACTTTTGCCCATTGGCAGTGTTCAACCCAGAAGGTGAATGAAGGGTTTGTAATATGAAGACTCATCACACTCCCCTGCTATAGCTTTGCTCACTGGAATAAAATTCATCCTTGCTTTCAGAACTCTCCTTGCCTCTTCCATGATTCTCTCTCTCTGAGTTCCAGCCAGACTGTGCCCATCTGTCTCTTCATCACATTCAGCCATCCTACCTAGAGGTCAATGTGGACACAGAGAGCCGCATGGCTTCTGGGGCTGATGTAAGAAAGGGATGTGTTGTGGATAAGGCCTGTGTGCCCCCTCTGAGATGATCCAGTCCAAGGACTATCCTGAATATTTATTATAGGAACAAGGCACTGTAGAGAAGGACAAGAAAAGGGGCAGTTTTAAGGAAATCAGTGGGCATCCAGAAGACTCAAACCACTTCTCTCTCTCCAGATCCTGAGCTAATTAATTCCAACCTCACAGGGATCGGAGAGTCTTAATAAATGTCAGCTTTCTTCCTGCCCTCATTTGAGTTCTGAAAAATTCTTATCCATCTGCACACCTTCCAGGCTTCACAGTCACAACATATTTTCATAATTAGTTTGAAGACATTCACTACTTCATTTGAGAGTCTTTTGTCACTTAAAATATTAATTGCCATCAGATTTTTCAGTAAGTGTATCCAGAGGTTATCGCCATAGCAGTAATTTATAAGCTAAGACACTACAAAAGTGGCTCAGAAACTCCAATTTGCTTATCCACTGACATTTCTCAGTTTGTTTTCTCATGTACTTATGTGATTAATAGAATATTGTTTTGTAAACTAAATCCCTGAAACATGAGTAGTTACAATAATATAGCAGCTGTGACAAGTTAGTCCTGTCTTGCCAGACCAATAATGTTTTTCAGACTTCATGCTCATACAATCAAACTGTGTAGGACTTCCCTGGCGGTCCAGTGGTTAAGAATCCACCTTTGAATGCAGGAGACATGTGTTCGGTCCCTGGTCCAGGAAGATTTCACATGATGTGAAGCAGCTGAGCCCACGTGCCACAGCTACTGAAGACCACACGCCAAAGCCCATTCTCCACAGCAAGAGAAGCTGCCACATGGGAAGCTCACACGCTACAACAAAGAAGAGCACCCTTCGCTCCAATTAGAGAAAACCCACGCATAGCAATGAAGACACAGCCAGCAAATCAATCAAGAAAAATAAAATTATCAAAAAATAAAGCTGTGTAAATATTCTAGCCAGGAGTACAGAATTTTAGCTTTTCCTAACCAAAGTAGAATCACATCACTCTAACACAGCATATTCTGATTACACAAATCTATACTCTCTGACTAGTGCTCTACATGGTGAATATCTGCAATGGTAAAGAAAATGCCTTAAAAGCAGTAACAGTCATGAATCAAGAAAAAAAGCAACACTAATTAATGCTCTGAAATAGTACATGACAGAGAAACTTTTCCCTGAAGATCTGTAGGCAAAGTATGAATTCTGTATGGGTTCAAAGCATGTCTGTTCATTTATAAGAATAAAACAAAACAAACAAAAAAAATTTCAGTGAGGTGAAGTAGAATTGTCTGTGACCATGTCTATGCAATTCCCAAAAACATATAGGTTGTTAATGTACTTGACTGTTCAGCCTCTGCTGGACCTGCCCTTCTTCATCAAGCACTCCGCTTTCCTCCCCAGGCTACCTCTCCATCCAGTCTCAGTCGGTCAGTCTTATCCTGAGTGAGGAACAAGCGTCCACCTTCCTTCCTAGCATGGGCTTTCTCAGTTGACAAAGGTGCAGAGTCCTCACTAGCAATTCCAAAATCCAGACATTTGCAAAGCCACATCTTTGCCTAAATTCAGGTCACCAAAGCCCAACCTGAAGTTTCTCATATTCTTTTTTTATCTCACTTAGTGTGAATAATCATATGATTCATGGTACAAAATATTATTATGTTTGATTTGGGGTGCTGCCCAGGCCCTGCCAGAGGTGTTTTATAACACAGAATGTGCTTTCCATCAGTTTTCTAAAATTTGAAAACTATGCATCAGCAAGGACTTCCTGGTGCCTCAGACTGTAAAGAATCTGCCTGCAGTGCGGGAGACCTGGGTTTGATCCCTGGGTCAGGAAGATCCCCCGGAGAAGGGAATGGCTGCTCACTCCAGTATTCTTCCCTGAGAAATCCCACAGACAGAGGAGCCTGGCAGGCTACAGTCCATGGGGTCACAAAGAGTCAGGCACGACTGAGTGACTAGCATCACCACCATGCATCAGTGAAATGTTTTGATCCCCTGCAGAGCTCAGTGAAGAGATCTTGCACCTGTGTATGTTGAGCAAGAGGATCCTGTGCCTTCATTTGCTCTTTTTAAATAAAAATGTATTTATTTGGCTGTGCTGAGTCTTCTTTGTGGCACTCAGGATCTTTAGTTGTGGCGTGTGGGATCTAATTCCCTGACCAGGGATTGAACCCAGTCCCCCTGCACTGGGAGCTTGGAGTCTTAGCCACTGGACCACTAAAGAATTCTCCACCTATGTTTATTCTTAAGTTATCCTCTGGCAGATGCCTGCATGGTGCTGAACTCACCCACGCCTTGCTTCTGGGCCCTTCACCTCTGCTCCCCATCCCTGCATATGGCCCTCTGATTCTCCAACACCAGCAATTCACTTAATTCAATTAAATTCCACCATCTACCTAGAGCTGGAGTCACATGTCACAAGTTAAAGGGCTCAGTCCCAGGAAACCACCCCCAGTTCAGTGCTAGCCATAAGTCCCAAAGGCCATTCATACCAGCACTATACTGAGGCTCCCAAGGAGTCCCACCCTTAGTCACTTCATTAGCAAGAACTCAGGTCTGGTGAGAGGGAACTCCTTGTGAATTACAAGACTCTCCTGTTACTGATGCGAACAGCTGACTCACTGGAAAAGATTCTGATGATGGGAAAGATTGAAGGCAGAAGGAGAAGAGTGGGACAGAGGAGGAAATTGTTGGGTGGCATCACCAGCTCAATGGACATGAACTTGGGTAAACTCCAGGAGATGGTGAAGGACTGGAAAGCCTGGCATGCTGCAGTCCATGTGGTCACAAAGATTCGGACACGACTTGGCAACTGAACAACCTATTACTCAAGGAAACTCCAAGGATTTTAGGAGTTTTATGCCAGAAACTGGGGACAAAGATCAGATATATCTTTTGTTGCACCAAAGCCTGAGCTCAACACTGTTGGCTGTCCACACAGAGGAGACCCAGGTCAGGATGGGCGACCATTCCCGCTTCTGCTCCTGACCCTGTGTCCCCAGGGCCACGGCTAGCTCACATAGGACCTTTGCGTGAACTAGGAAGGCAAACTGGAAGAAGTTGCTGCTTGCCCTGACTCCCGTCCCAGGCCCACAGCCTGGCAAGCTGAGCAGTTGCATTTCATCCCCTGCACCCACGTCAGGGCCTTCCATTCATCTTGCACACCCTGTGGATCCCACGGCCTCACAGCCTGACCACACAGGTTTTGTGGGTTTGAGACAATGGTTCTCTGTTCAGCTCACAGTTAGCCTGAAATGGTCCCAGCACAAGGAGCACCATGTTTGCAGTGGAATGCAGATAATACCAACAGAATATAGACAATTTTTCTAATAGATCACAAACAAGGTAGCTGTTGAAATGGCCAGTATCCACCCTCACAGTGACAACTCTGTGCTTATCAATGACTTCCCAAGGCTGTTCACCTCACTCCTCCACAATGCATCTGAGAGCCCCACTGGAGGATGCTGCTTCCCTTGGGCAACATACAGCCCAGAGCTGGTGGCAACCTCCCTTTTCACCCAGCACAGGCTCAGCACATCCAAGTCTCTCCCTTGCTGAACTCTCAGGCTCCTCTGGCACACATCCTCCCCTTGCAGCAACAATCTAGTAAACCTAGAGGGGGTCCTTGGCAAATCTCTAAAAGAAAGTTTAACATGGAAAACGGAAATGTTGAATCAATGGGCTAAATGTGATCTTTCCCATAGTTTAGTGAAAAACACCCAAGGAATTACACACTTGTCCTCAGCCTGTGCATATCTACAAAAGAACTTCCTGCTTCCACCCCTCCGTCCACATTTCAAAAAAAAGCCACCTCACGCATAAGAGTTTCCACTCCTTGGACACCATCCTTACCCCAGGTGGAGGTGCAAGAAGGAACTGGCTTGGGACACTCCATCCACAGAACCTTCCTAGGAGGCACCAGCCCTTTAACATCTCCAAAGGAGGGTCAGTTGCAACATACTCACCTTATCCACTTGCTTGTCCAGTGAGCCACGTTTAGTGTGCACACAGGCTTTATACAGGCATCCCTGATGGCTCAGCAGATAAAGAATCTGAGTGCAATGCAGGAGACACAGGAGGCATGGGCTCGATCCCTGGGTTGCGAAGATTTCCTGGAGAAGGAAATGGCAACCCACTCCAGTATTCTTGCCTGGAAAATTCCATGGGCAGAGAAGCCTGGCAGGCTACAGTCCAAAGGGTTGGACATGACTGAGACTGAGCATGCGTGTTTACACACCTACGCACATACCAAAGACAGATATTGGGATTGACATATACACGCTACTATCAATAAAATAGATAACCAATAAGATAACTAATAGATAACCAATAAGAACCTACTCTATAGCTCAGCCCAATACTCTGTAATGGCCCATATGGGAAAAAAAAACTAAAAAAGAGTGAATATATGTATATCTATAACTAACATGAGCTTCCCTGGTGGCTCGGATGGTAAAGTGTCTACTTGCAATGCAAAAGAACTGGGTTTGATCCCTGGGTCAGGAAGATCCCCTGGAGAAAGGAACAGACATCCACTCCAGTATTCTTTCCTGGAGAATTCCATGGACAGAGGAACCTGGCCAGCTATAGTCCATAGGGTCACAGAGAGTCGGACTCTGAGCAACTAACACACACATAACTAACTCACTGTGCTGCAAAGCAGAAATTAACACAACATTGTAAATCAACTACACTCCAACAAATTTTTTTTTAATGGATTAAACTTCTTATTACTTTGCCAGGGCCACCACTGATGGTGATGTAAACTCCCGTGAAAGCTTTAAAATGATTGTGTTAGAAGTTGATTAATTCGCAGCCAAGGACTGCCTCATTCCCCAGCTTGTGTTGGCAGTGTGCTTGGAGAGATGAAGATGATGATTCATTTTCCAAACATGTGAGTACTTGGGTGAGCCGAGTGCTTGCATTGTCTGCAGACCTGTCGTGGTTCTAATTGGAGCTACTCGCAGGGCTGCAGATCATCGGAGCCTCTGGGCATGCGCATGGGCAGCGTTCTGCGCCCCAGTGCCCGTGACAAGTAAGACAAATTAACCAATTCACAAGATGTTATTGTTCGTTGTGGCACCTGCCCCGTATTCCAACTCCTACAGAACAGCACACAGGAGGTGCCTAACGCTGAGCATGTTTCATCTTGTTCTCATACATGCAGAGCTCAGGCACAGGGGTCCGTGCTGAGCACCAGAAGAGCCGTTCCCTCGATGTGGGGGTGAGAATCAGGAAATATTGTAAGCAAAAGAAAAAAAAAAAGTATAACATGAAGGGCTACTGTACATTTGAATTTAAAACAAATAGGTATTATTTTTGAAATCTGAAAAACTGTTATGGCAGCAACGATACTACACAGATGTAAAAAGGGAATAAGATATAAATGTGTGTGTGTGTGTGTGTGTGTGTGTGTGTGTGTGTGTGTGTGTGCGCGCGCGTGTGCTCAGTCGTGTCCAACTGTTTGTGACCCCATGGACCATAGCCCGTCAGACTCCTCTGTCCATGGACTTCTCCAAGCAAGAATACTGGAGTGTTTCCATGCCCTTCTCCAGGGGATCTTCCAAACCCAGAAATAGAACCCGCATATCCTGCGTCTGCTGCATTACAGGCAGATTCTTCAGCCACTGAGCCACCTGGGAAACCCCCTAACAACCTCAGTTTAACTTATTACCTCCTTAAACATCTTGTCCCCAGATACAGCCTCTTTGTGAGTTGCTGAGGCTTAGGACTCCAAGGTATAAATTTTGAAAGGATACAATTCAGTCCATGTGGTTTAGTCACTAAGTCGTGTCCGACTGTTGTGATCCCATGGACTGTAGCCCACAGGCTCCTCTGTCTTTGGAATTTTCCAGGCAAGAATACTAAAGTGGGTTGCCATTTCCTTCTCCAGGGGATCTTCCTGACCCAGGGATCAGTCCGTAACAGTATCATAACTGTCAACTTTTATAATAAAATATTAAAGGAAAAAATAAAAAGCAGTAAAAAATAGGCAAAAAGAAAATATATATTACAATTAAAGTTTTACAGTGGTAGGAATTTCCTAAGAACAAAAGCTTTTTCTTACATAACAATAACACCACCATCAAAACCAGGAAATTGAACTTTGGCACCATGCTATTGTCTGATCCATAGAACACTGTCCACTCTTGTCAATTGTCCCAATAATGTCCTTTTTATGGCTCTTTTCTTTTTCCTAGTCTTTGATCAAATCCAGAATTATACAGTACATTTTGTTTCATGTTCCTTTAATCCCTATTAATTTGGAGCAGTTTCTCAGCCTTTTTCTTTTATGACTTTGTAATATTTAAATTACAGTTCTTTTTCATTACACTCGTTTTGTAAAATGTCCCTCATTGACGGTTTGTCTGATGTCTTATGGTTAGGCTTTAGAAGGAATACTATCAAAGTAATATTTTGTCTCTAACATAAATCACAGCAATATCTTTTTCAATATCTGTCTCTCAGAATAACGGAAATAAAAGCAAAAATGAAGACCTACTTACTTTTAAAAGCTTTTTGCACAGCAAAGGAAACAAAAAACAAAACAAAAAGACAACGCATGGATTAGGAGAAAATATTTGTAAATGATGTGACTGATAAGGGATTGGTCTCCAAACTTTATAAACAGCTCATGACACCTAACAGCATTAAAGCAAGTAACTCAAATGAGAAGACCTAAATAGACATTCCTCCAAAGAAGACATGCAGATGACCAAGAGGCACAAAAAGGATGCTCAATAATCACTAATTATTAGAGAAATGAAAATCAAAACAATGTGATATCACCTCACACCAGTCAAATGGCTGTCATCAAGCAATCCACAAACAATAAATGTTGGAGAGGGTGTGGAGAGAAGGCAACCCTCCTACACTATTGATGAGACTGTAAATTGGTACAGCTGCTACAGAGAACTGGATGGAAGTTCCTTAAAAGACTAAAAATAGAGCTACAGTATGACCCTGCAATCGCCCTCCGAGGGTGGAGAAAAACATTGTCCGAAAGGATACATGCACCCCAGTGTTCATTGCAGCACAGCAGCCAAGTAGCCAAGACATGGAAGCAACCTAAATGTTCATCGACAGAGGAATGGATAAAGATGTGGTATATATATACATATACAATGGAATATTACTCAGCCATTAGAAAGAGTTAAATAATGCCATTTACAGCAACATGGTAGGCCTAGAAGTTGTCATACTGAGTGAAGTAAGTCAGATAGAGAAGGAGAAATATCATATGACATCCGATATATGTGGACTCTAAAAAGAAACGGTACAGGGTAAGTGGTCCAGTGGTTGAGAATCCACCAGCCAAAGCAGGGGATAGAGGTGAATCCCCAGACCAGGATTTTGCATGCTGGGGAGCAAATAAGCCTGTGCTCCACGCGTGAGCCCACACACTGCAACCACTGGAGCCCACATGCCCTAGAGCCCACGTTCCCCAAGAGAAGCCGGCTCCCCAGAACTAGAGGAAGTTCACGTGCAGCAAGGAAGACCCAGCACAGCCAAAAATAAAATAAAATAACCTTAAAAAAATAAATAAAAAGAAATGAACTTATGTAACAGAAACAGACTCAAAGACTCAGAGAACTTATGGTTGGGGGAAGGGTGGGGGGAAGGATAGTTAGGGAGTTTGGGATGGAAATGGACACACTGCAATATTTAGAATGAATAACTAACAAGGACTTACGGTACAGCGCATGGAACTCTGCTCAGTGTTATGTGGCAGCCTGAATGGAGACTGGGGAAGAATGGATACATGTATATATGTGGCTGAGTCCCTTTGCTGTTCACCTAAAACTGTCACAACATTGTTAATCAGCTATACCTCAATACAAATAAAAGTTTTTTCCTAAAAAAAGTAATATTTTGTTTTTCACCATGCCTTGTATCAGAAGGAACATGGTATCAGTTTGTTGCCAGTTCTGGCAATGTTAACTTTGGTTGTTTGGTTAAGGTGAATTCTGCCAGATTTCTCTTCTCTAAAATACGATTTTATTTCTTAGCAGGCATTCCACTGAGTCAATAAGTTGAAATGTGCTTTTATTGTTAATTATTCTGATGCTCAATCATTCCAGATTTGGTGTTGGTGCCATTTTTATACATCTCCATCACTGTTTTAAAAACATAGAAATAGGGACTTCCCCAGCAGTCCAGTGGTTAAGACTCCACCTTCCAATGCAGGGGGCACAGGTTTGATTCCCAGTTGGGGAACTAAAGTCCCACATGCTGTGGGGTGCAGCCAAAAATTTAAAAAAACACACAATTCTCACAAGGATTATTGTTGTTTTTGTTGTTTTTTAATTTATTCTTCTGACACCAGCAACATAACTCCTTAGAAGATTAATCTTTTTCCCTAGTTCTGTCTAAGTGGTCGTGGTGACCTGCTGCTCACTTTGTATGTGCAGATGTGGTCTAAGTACCTTTGGTGAACTTTATGTGAAATGTCAGGATGTCACTGTGTCATTTTGATCAACGATCCCTTGTCTCAAAAATGAATATGACTGTGCTTTCGACTTCTAACAAGCAGAACAGCCCTCAAATAGTTTTCTGAAAGTATAACTTGAGTTACAGTTCTCAGATTGGCTTCAATGAAATTCTTTACTTCCCTTTTAGATTGATTATTAATTAAATTTTTCATTGACAGCTCCAAACATACATTTTGAAAGTATACACAGTGAAACACAAATGAGTATGCATATATAAAGAAAGAGATATCTAACCTTGATACTAAAACCAATGATATCTTGTTTTATTCTCTGCCTCTGGTTATGATCGGTTGCTAGTAGAGGAAGAAGGGAATGTGCAGACTGAAGCACAAAAGAAGAACGATAAGACAGAGCTTCAGGTAAATTGTATACCCACTGAAGTCACAGAGCAAAAACAAGGGAAGCCAGAGGCCAGGGAAGCTGGTACAAATCGCTGTACAAGCCTACAGTCTAGAACTTGTCTCAGCAGATCTGGGACATCGATGGCCATTCTGATCACCTTGACCGTCTTTGAGAGACCCACCTTACTCATATCCAAGTGGCCCCTTTCAGTCCTTTCCCCTAACCTGTGACTTTGTGGACAAGTTTTCTTCTCAGTTATGGCTGAATGTAACACGTGTACAGTAAATCATCTCCTTTGCTGTCTCAACTGAAGAAAAATGAAAGAAAGAGAGAAAGAGATTACAAACCAGGTGGTTAGAATGACAGAGATTAATTCTCCTGTCGTTCTGGAGGCTAGAAATCTGAAACATGGTATCCCAAGGGCCATGCTTCCTCAATAGCTCCACAGAAGGGTCCTTTCTTGCCTTTTCCAGGTTCTCATGGCTCCAGGAGTTCCCTGGATTTGACTGAAATCCTCTGCCTCATCTTGACATGACCGTCTTTCTGTGCCTCTCGGTGTCCTCTTCTTATAAGGAGGCCACCACTCACTGGGCTTAGGACCCATCTCCTAAATCCAGGGTGATTTCATCCTAAGTGTGAAAGTCACTCAGTTGTGTCCTACTCTTTGAGACCCCATGGACTATACAGTGCATGGAATTCTGCAGGCCAAAACACTGGAATGGTAGCCTTTCCCTTCTCCCGGGGATCTTCCAATTTCAGGGATCAAACCCAGGTCTCCCACATTACAGGTGTATTTTTTGCCAGCCAGCCACAAGGGAAGCCCTTAACTAATTGTATCCACAAAGACTCTATTTCCAAATAATATCTCTTAGAGTCTGAGTGGGGATAATTTTAATGTCACTATAGAGGCCTTCACCTTGGTTTATGTGGTTTTGGGTTCATGTCGTCTACACCTGTTGTCTTAGTCAGCGATTGCTTTCCCTAGATGTTCACTTGCATAGAGACCTCAATTGAAAGTCTCTGTCTGGCTCAAGTAGCTTAATCTATAGCCAGTTCTAAACACAGAGTCTAAAGTTGTAAGATCAATAAAAGTAATAAGCAATTTTACATTTTTTTCTAGACAATTTTCTTCCAAGAGTAACAATAATCAGAAATTCCACATGTGAAATTCTGTTCACTTCTTCCTTGGGAAAATTTTTGACTGACCAGGAGACTGTCAGGGAGTGGGGGTGACCTGATTGGGGTGACCATCAAATACATCGTCTCAGCTTGGTACCCTGGGAGGGAAAGGGCATCAGTTATATAGGATGCTGGGACATGATGCAAACTGCTCATCTTTGGTCTAATGTATCTGTATGTGGGGGCACAGACAGGAAACATTGGTAAGATGGGATAATGTTTTGGGGGTTCACATTCGTGGAGTTTGTAATAATTATCTATTGCTGCATAACAAACTATTATAAATATTTTACTCAGGACAACACCCATTTACTAGCTCACAGTTCTAAACATCATGGTCCAGCACTGCCTGACTGGGTTCTCTGCTCATTGTCACACATGACCACTGTCGATGTGTCTACCAGCTGCAGTCTCATCAGGAGCTCAAGATCCCCTTCCTGGTTCATGTAGCTGTGGCAGAGTAAAACTCACTGTGGTTGTTGAACTGAGGTTACCATTTCCTCACTGATTGTCAGCCAGGGTCACTTAGCCAGCAAGAAAGAATCTTTCTTTTTCCTAAATGTACAAAGACCTTTTATTATGCAATTTTTTGTTCCAACTGTTTGCAATACATTGTTTAGATAAATTACTGCTGAAATTCAATGATGGTTCAAAATTTGTATCACTTCAGATAAATGGGGCACGTGTGAGCTTACTAAGCTTTTCCCAAAGGTACATTATATTGAGTATCTTCCTCACATTGAATCCCTCTCACAATTCAAATTGCATTCTTCAAAAAAAAAAGTCTTGTTCTTTCAAGGGCTTACCTGATTTGGTCAGGTCCACCAAGGATAATCTTTTTTTTTTTTTAATCTGAGTATAACTGATTAACAATGTTGTGTTAGTTTCAGGTGTACAGTAGAATGAATCAGTTATACAAACACATATATCTGCCTTTTTTTAGGTTATTTTGCCATATAGCAGGGGTCCCCAAAGCTCCAGGATCTAATGCCTGATGATCTGATGTGGAGCTGATATATTAATAAAAGTAAAGTACACAATAAACGAAATGCACTTGAATCATTCTGAAACCATCTCCCCTCCACTAGGTCTATGGAATAGTTGTCTTCCACAAAAACCAATCCCTTGTGGCAAAAAGGTTGGGGACTGCTGCCATATAAGTCTTACAGAGTACTGAGTAGAGTTCTTTGTGCTACACAGTAGGTCCTTATTACTTATTAATATTTATTTTACATACAATAGTGTGTATCTGTCAATTGTAATCTCCCAACTTATTCCTCCCTGCTTCTTGTCCTGATTACCATAAGATTGTTAAGCAAAGGAGAAAAGGAAAGATATAAGCATCTGAATGCAGAGTTCCAGAGAATAGCAAGAAGAGATAAGAAAGCTTTCTTCAGTGATCAATGCAAAGAAATAGAGGAAAACAACAAAATGAGAAAGACTAGAGATCTCTTCAAGAAAATTAGAGATACCAAGGGAACATTTCATGCAAAGATGGGCTCGATAAAGGACAGAAATGATATGGACCTAACAGAAGCAGAAGATATAAAGAAGAGGTGGCAAGAATACACAGAAGAACTGTACAAAAAGATCTTCATGACTCAGATAATCATGCTGGTGTGATCTCTAATCTAGAGCCAGACATCCTGGAATGTGAAGTCAAGTGGGCCTTAGAAAGCATCACTATGAACAAAGCTAGTAGAGGTGATGGAATTCCAGTTGAGCTGTTTCAAATCCTGAAAGATGATGCTGTGAAAGTGCTGCACTCAATATGCCGGCAAATTTGGAAAACTCAGCAGGGGCCACAGGACTGGAAAAGGTCAGTTTTCATTGCAATCCCAAAGAAAGGCAATGCCAAAGAATGCTCACACTACCGCACAATTGCACTCATCTCACACGCTAGTAAAGTAATGCTCAAAATTCTCCAAGCCAGGCTTCAGCAATACATGAACAGTGAACTTCCAGATGTTCAAGTTGGTTTTAGAAAAGGCAGAGGAACCAGAGATCAAATTGCCAACATCCGCTGGATCATGGAAAAAGCAAGAGAGTTCCAGAAAAACATCTATTTCTGCTTTATTGACTATGCCAAAGCCTTTGACTGTGTGGATCACAATAAACTGTGGAAATTCTAAAAGAGATGGGAATACCAGACCACCTATCCTGCCTCTTGAGAAATCTGTATGAAGGTCAAGAAGCAACAGTTAGAACTGGACATGGAACAACAGACTGGTTCCAAATAGGAAAAGAAGTACGTCAAGGCTGTATATTGTCACTCTGCTTATTTAACCTCTATGCAGAGTACATCATGAGAAACACTGGACTGGAAGAAACACAAGGTGGAATCAAGATTGCTGGGAGAAATATCAAGAACCTCAGATATGCAGATGACACCACCCTTATGGCAGAAAGTGAAGAGGAACTCAAAAGCCTCTTGATGAAAGTGAAAGAGGAGAGTGAAAAAGTTGGCTTAAAGCTCAACATTCAGAAAATGAAGATCATGACATCTGGTCCCATCACTTCATGGGAAATAGATGGAGAAACAGTGGAAACAGTGTCAGACATTATTTTTGGGGGCTCTAAAATCGTTGCAGATGGTGACTGCAGCCATGAAATTAGAAGACTCTTACTCCTTGGAAGAAAAGCTATGACCAACCTAGATACCATATTCAAAAGCAGAGATATTACTTTGCCGACTAAGGTCCACCTAGTCAAGGCTATGGTTTTTCCAGTGGTCATGTAGGGATGTGAGAGTTGGACTGTGAAGAAAGCTGAGCGCCGAAGAATTGATGCTTTTGAACTGTGGTGTTGGAGAAGACTCTTGAGAGTCCCTTGGACTGCAAGGAGATCCAACCAGTCCATTCTGAAGGAGATCAGCCCTGGGATTTCTTTGGAAGGAATGATGCTAAAGCTGAAACTCCAGTACTTTGACCACCTCATGCAAAGAGTTGACTCATTGGAAAAAACTCTGATGCTGGGAGGAATTGGAGGCAGGAGGAGAAGGGGACGACAGAGGATGAGATGGCTGGATGCATCACTGACTCAATGGACGTGAGTCTGAGTGAACTCTGGGAGGTGGTGATGGACAGGGAGGCCTGGTGTGCTGTGATTAATGGGGTGGCAAAGAGTCGGACACGACTGAGCGACTGAACTGAACTGAACTGAACACTATTTCTGCTTTGTAAATAAGTTTATTTTTTTTATATTGCACATATAAACAATATTTTTCCTTTCCTGTCTGACTCCATTCAGTATGACTATCTCCAGATCCATCCATGTTGCTGCAAATGATATTATTTCATCATCTTTTTATGGCTTAGTAATATCCTGTTGTCTATATGTACTACATTTTTTTATCCACTCCTGTCGATGTACATTTAGGTTAAGCTTCCGTATCGTATCAATAAATAGTGCTGCAATGAACATCGGGATGCATATATCTTTCCAAACTGTGATTTTCTCCAGATATTTGCCCTGGAGTGGGATTGCTGGATCATATGGTAGTTCTATATTTAGTTTTTTAAGGAACTTCTGTACTGTTCTCCATAATGGTTAAACTAATTTGCATTCCCACCAACAATGTAGGAGGGTTCCTTTTTCTCCATACCTTCTCCAGCATTTACTGTTTGTAGACTTTTTGATGCTAGCCATTCTGACTAGTGTGAAGTAATATCTCACTGCAATTTTTATTTGCTTTTATCCAATAAATAGCAAAGTTGAGAAACTTTTCATGTGCTTTTGGCCATCTGTATGTCTTTGGAGAAATGCCTATATATATATATATATATATATATATATACATATATATAGATATATACATATATATAGATATAGCTGCATGAGCTATTTGTATATTTTGAGACTAATCCCTTGTTGGTCACTTTGCAAATATTTTCTCCCATTCTGTGGGTTCTCTCTTCATTTTTTAAATAGTTTCCTTTGCTGTGCAAAAGCTTTTAAGTTTAACTAGATCCCAGTTGTTTATTTTTATTTTCATTACTCTAAGAGGTGGATCCAGAAAGATCTGGCTATGATTTATGTCAGTGAGTGTTCTGCATTTGAGTTTTATAGTATCTACACTTTTATTTAGGCCTTTAATCCATTTGTAGTTGATTTTTGTCTATGGTGTTAGAGGGTGTTCTAATGTCATTCTTTTACACATATTTGTCTAGTTTTCCCAGCACCACTTATTGAAGAGACTGTGTTTTCTCCATTGTATATTCTTGCCTCCTGTGTCATAAATTAGCTGACCATAGGTGCATGAGAATCTCCTTCTTAAGATCAACTGATTGGGACCTTAATTAGAGCTGTAAAATTCAGGGACTTAGGTTAGTGTTTGACCAAATAACTAAGAGAATGTGTCTACCAGGGCCAGGAATCTCAAAGTCCGTCTCAATTCTACCTACCACAAACTTAGAGGATAAAGATTGACTTTTAAAATTTGGTAAAAATCGGAGCTCACTGGAAGAGAAGGCTTTGAAGAGTTTTACTACAAGAAATTCTTTCAAAGAAAGCTTTGCATTTGAACTAGATGTTACTTATTATTTAGGGACTTCTCTATGGTCCTTGAGAGGTACATAGAAATGTTTCCAGGTCCCTGTAGCTTCTATTAAACTTCATCAAAGCTCAGAATCAACCTGCAGTGTGGGCAGGCTCACTGGGAATGTCATATCTCTGCTCCACGTGGGTGACTGGGATAGCTGCTCTAGTAGAACCAGATTCCCCTAAAAGTGGCCCAAAGCAGAGGTCCTGAGAGAGGCCTATGCAGAAGCTGTGTCATGTCCTCTAACCAGCCTCATCAACCATTCTGGCCACTTTTGTAGCAGTCACAAAGCTTCCCAGGTCCAAGGGGAGAGAATAGAGATGCCCCCTCTCAATGTGCAGAGACAAATATTCCTGAGAGTCCATGGGGCTAGAATGCAATTGTAGTCAGTGTGAGGAAGCAGAATCTGCCACTGAGACAAAAGGAAATCAGTAGAGACACGGGAACATCAACAATCCCTGCTCTGGATTGCTTTGTTATGGTACTGATAAACTGCTATTCCACCCCAACCTGGCA
Source organism: Nanger dama (assembly GCA_917880005.1). Lineage (NCBI taxonomy): Eukaryota > Metazoa > Chordata > Mammalia > Artiodactyla > Bovidae > Nanger > Nanger dama. The sequence goes on along the minus strand of CAKJTW010000025.1, from coordinate 16,151,009 downwards.
CGCAGCTTGACCTTGACTTCACACCCAGGCTGTCTTGGAGCCCTCAGCGCCTTTGGACTGTTACATGAAGGCACTTCTGCTTTATCCTGCAGTAAGCCAGGTGTCACCTAAATCAGTGACAACCAACACTTGAAATTGCTTCTCAAAGAATGCTACTCACAGCTCCATTGTTTTTCTTTGTTGGCTGCAAATAATTTTTCTTTGAATCGAGCTTTGAAATATGGCAGAATGTGAGCCTTTTCATTTTCAAAACCTTGCAGCAGTAATAAAACAACGTCTGAACAAAGCAGGGATTCCCAGCATCTGCATACTGGAAGCTGAGATCAACACCCAGTTTCATAGTTTTCAGAATTCAAATGCACTTATGAATACAAATGAGATTCTATCTACATGTCACTCTAAGGGCAAATCTTTCTCTCCTTGCTTCAGTGAGTCTTCACCAAACAAATATTTCTGGAGTAACTCACTCTTCATTTGTTCAAGAGTAACCCTGGGGTGCATGCTGGTCCTGCAAATGCAACAGGGAGCAAGGTAGAAAGGACACAACAGGCACCCCACCTGGACGTGAGAGCCACCACCTGGGCCAGACCCAACCTCAGCTGGACTTAAAGCCTGTCTATTCTACAAAGCCCTTTCTTCACATCCAAACTCCCCTCTAGAGTTGCTACCCTCCCTTCAAGGCCTTTGATCAGGCTCATCGACATGTGATGGCCACATGGCTGTGGGTAATCTCTCCTCTGAACGGTTCAGGCCCACCAAATGATGGATCCTACTCTTCCTCCACTGCCATCTCCCTGCTCATCTATCGTTGCTGGTGTCCAGTCACTAAGTTGTGTCAGAATCTTTTTGACGCCATGAACTGCAGCATACCAGGCTTCTCTGTCCTTCACTATCTCCTGGAGTTTGCTGAAACTTATGTCCATTGAGTCAGTGATGCTCTCTATTTCATCCTCTGCCACCCTCTACTCGTCTTGCCCTCAATTTTTCCCAGCATCAAAGTCTTTTACAGTGAGTTGGCTCTTCACATCAGGTGGCCATAATACTGTAGCTTCAGCTTCAGCATCAGTGCTTCCAGTGAATATTCAGGGTTGATGTCCTTTAGGATTGACTAGTTTGATCTCCTTGCTATCCAAGGGACTCTCAAGAGTTTTCTCCAGCATCACAGTTTGAAAACATCAGTTCTTTGAAGCTCAGTCTTCTTTGTGGTCCAACTCTCACGTCTGTACATGACTACTGGAAAGACCATAATAGTGAATAACTACACCACCATTGCTCTTACTGGGAAAGGAAAACTCTTCTCAAGTGCTTCCATAAGGAAGGAAAACATTTTTTTTCCTTTACTTTTCTTAGATTCCTTGTCTGGAGCCCTGCAAATTAGAATGACCAAAAAGCAAAAAACAAACAAACAGATCAACAAGGGCCTTCCCTGGTGGTAGAGTGGTTAAGGACTTTGCACTTTTCCCGCCAGGAACCTGGTTTGGGGAACTAAGATCCCACATGCTGAGTAGTGGGGCCAAAAAGAAAATTAAAAACCACCAAAAAACAGATCAATAAGAAGGGAAGAGAGTAAAGAGAGTTTATAATTGTGTGCAGCTTTCATACATGCAGGAGGAACTTCAAGATGAGTTACTCAAAGGAGTGGTTACAACTTGTGGGCTTATATAGCATCTTCACAGAAGAACAATAGACTTGCAGAGAAGTGATGAGAGAAAGAAAAAGAAGTTGAACTCTGAGAAGGTAAATATATGGTGGGCACTAGTGGAGTACATTTTGTCTGTGCAGGACCATCTTGGTGCCATATTTCCAACTTCTTCATAGCCATAAAACTTTCCCAGGAGAGGGGGTTTATGGCACTCCCATTTCCCAGAAGTTTCTGCTTGCAGTCAGATAAGGGAAGCTCTGGGAAGGCTTCTTTCTGCATGTGTTGATGCTCATTTGCCTCCAGCTCAAAAAAAACCTTATGACAAATGGCACGTTTGGGCTGGCATGTTCCTGTCCCCTAAATTTCCGTGATGTAGCGCAGTTTTCCTTGACAGTGTCCCAAACCTGGAGCCATCTCTAAAGAGATGGCTGCCTCCTTGGTCCCTCATTCATTCATGGGCCGGGGAGGCTGATCACCTCCTTCTGTTTCCTATCACCTCTGCTCAGACACGTTTGTCTCCTCTGGCACCACTTGCTTCCTTACTGATGCCACCTCCTCGCCGTGTCTGGGTGTGCTGGAGAGACCATGTGCAAGCTGGTGACAGTGCTGCTGGATCCCACTCTAGCCCTCCCCACGGAGGCACAGACACACGAGGAAAGGATTTGGGGTCCTCCCCGAACAGCCAACCAACCAGGCAAGGTAACACTGAATGATCCTATTGATGCCCACACAATGCACAGGGAGTGCCAAGTGAGCCCAGCGTGAATCCTGCCCCGTAGGACTTGCAAGCATCATCATGGCCCTGCCACGCTCTATTGGGCAGTTAACCACAAGCGATAGAGACAGAAGCAATGCGCAGTATCTGGAGAAGCAAAGCTGCGGTTTCTTAGGGACTGGCTGTTCTTCCTGAGCTGGGCCACAGGGATGGGAGGTGGGAAGGGACCACCTCCAGCCAGAAAAGCTATGGCTTCCAATAGTATAGTGATACTATAGTATCACTACACTTATAGTGATTTGTCTTCCAAGAACAATTTTCTTACGAACAGATTTCCTGGGTTCTGAGAGTTCTTAGGCTTAACAAAGCCGGGATACCCCTCAATTAACAGAAGAGTAAACTGAAACCCAGGGAGGGGGAGGCTCCACGATGACAGAGTCGGACTGGAACTGACCCTGCTAACCAACCTCCACTAGCACTTCTGGTCGTTTTCTATCCAGGTGGCCCATTCTATCCCACAGATCCAGAGAAGGAGCAAGCTTCCTTTAACATGTGTGCTTTGTTCCAACGTCTAAATTTAGCCCCTTAGGTTGGCAACTAGATGTGTTAGGCAGTCTCCAAGCAATACACCTGTGTTTCTCATTACATCTTCATCTCCATGGTTTCAACACTTCGCAATGTCTAGAACCAATTTCATGATCACGTCTCAGTGACTTTAGTGGTGAGCTAAACATCAAGCAGAATAGTCACACAAATGTGTAGCATTCAGAATCTTACTTATTCCCACTGTATATTCTCTTCCCCAGTCGACAAGGGGCCGAAGTAGATTAAGGTAGATGGATTCATCTGTAGTACTAGATCCTTACCGAGATAAGACATCATATTCAAAACATGTTGTAGTATCTCTAATGTAGGCATCAATGTGGGGGATACTTAAAAAATATTCAAAAATGTTAAATTGGTCAGATACCTGAAGAACACCTATTCAGAAACCTTAACAGCTTTTATTGAAAGTGTGTATGTTCTGAGCAGAGAATGTAAGAAGATGAAAACATCAGTGAGTCTGGTTTAGAAATATTCACAAAATAAGTGACTGTGAAGCATAGCCTAAGCTTTTCCTATGCCTCTGGGTCACCCTTTTGGACAGTTTTGTTGTCCAGAGACTCTGGAAGTGTATTTGCCACCTTATCTCGTGGTGGGAGATTCAAGGTGAGCTGGGAAGAATGTATTTGGCAATCAGAATATGGAGATGGTTCCTAAACTGAAACAAAAGATGGTCCCTGGATACCATGGAACCAGCTCATGCTCTGAAGAGGATAAACAAATCAAAGATGCCACTTCTAGGACTTCCAATGGTTAAGACTTGACTTTCCAAGCAGGAGCTGTGGGTTCAATCCCGTTCAGGAAGCTAAGATCCTACATGTCTTGCAGCCAAAAAACCCAAAGATAAAACAATAAAAATTCAATAAAGACCAAAAAAAAAAAAGGTCCACGTTAAAAAAAAAAGTGCCACTTCCCTGCTTGTTACTCTGGAGCCTCATCCATAAAGTGCCTGACCTCTCACGGGTTTAGGAGTCTTATAATAACATTTATTAACTAGAATTTGTATGTGGACGGAGCCCTGCACCCCTGGAGCAGCCCTGGTTGGGTGTCAGGCAGCCACCAGGAAGAGAAAGCAGGCTCGAGCCACTGGGTGGAGCAAGCATCTCTGGACACCTGGGGTCCCTGCACCAGTTTTCTCATCCTCCCCCTGAGCCACGGTCCAACAAGCGCCCTTGAACATCTTATCCTTATTTTAAGAATTATGCAGCTTCAGAGCTCGGTAGAGCAGCCAGTTGAACTGCAACCTGGAATTGATTTTAATTTTACATTTTAGTTTGTTCTTTTCGAGTCTTTAGATTTCATAGGGAACGTCATCCTTTGGTCTAATTAACTCTCCCTTTAGAAGCTGAAATTTCTTATGACTGCAGGCTTACTTGGTAGACCCTTCTTGTTTTGTTTTGTTTTGTTTTGTTTTTCCATTTCAGGGCATCTCTCAACACTAGAACTTCAAAGATTCAAGGAACACGTTTTGGGACACATTGGCTTAAAGTAAAAGCCTCCAATCATATTTGAGTCCTCTCAGAAAACTCCCAGTTCTCTTCCTTCTCTCAGCTTTAACCCCTGCTTTCCCTACCTCCCCAGACCTGATTCTTCCAAATGCCTTGGACATTTTTATCTTTAAATAAATCCTTCCTGAGCAGGCCTCCAGCTCTAGTGGATCAGGACCCATCAGCTCAGCAATACCCTTACTTTGATTGAAGCAGGTATCCTTTTGTCCTGCATTCAAATCCTCAATAAATATCCACTGATTGATCTTGTGAAGTGTGTGCATGTAGAAAATGTCAAGTGAGCAAAGCTTGATTAACATAGTCACATAATCTTCCTCCCTTACTTCTCTGGTTGTCTCTAAGTTTTTCACTGGGCTGAGACCAATTTCATCACCATCTGACCAAAGCAATGAACCAGGCCTCTGATCTGGTTTCTGGAGGTAATTTGTATCTTGCAACCAGAGGTCAGCTAGTCCTTAGATGTTTGCTTTCAACCATCACAATGCCATTATTGCACAATGGAAAGTATGACGCCTCTGTTCACCACTCTTTCAGGGATTTCGCCTTACTTTACCCTGATATGATTTAAAAAAGAAAATGATTATTTATTTATTTGGCTGGGTGGGGTCTTAGTTTCACCATGCAGGATATGGCTGCCTGATCAGGGATCGAACCTGGACCTCCTGCATTGGGAGCAAGGAGTCTTCACCACTAGACCACCAGAAAAGTCCTTGACATGTGATTTATCTTCTTTATGTCATCACCACATCTTCCATTGGCTATCTTCTCTCCTTAATTGAATGAGATATCTAAAAGAACATCATATACCTAGAACAATGCCTGGCACAAAATATGTGTTCAATAAAGAGTGGTAGAGGGCTTCCCTCACGGTTTAGTGGTTAAGAATCTGCCAGCTAATTCAGGGGACACGGGTTCAATTCCTAATACAGGAAGATCCCACATACTGCAGAGCAATTAACCCCGCATGCAGCAGCCCCAACTACTGAGCCACACGCCACAACTACCGAACCCCAAGTGCTTATAGCCCATGCTCTCCAAGAGAAGCCACCAAACGAAGAATAGCCCCCATGCACCACAACTAGAGAAAGCCTGAGCACAGCAACGAAAACCCAGTGCAGCCAAAAATAAAATATAAATAAATAAATCTTTAAAAAGAGAGAGAGAGAGGTAGACAGAGAAACAGCTTACAAGTATTAGATTTTAAAACATGGAGCTCAACCAAAATTTTTCATCTAAGCAGCAGGCATGCAGAGTTAGTGAGGTTTATTTCTGTTGAAAGCCTCAGATTTTAAAAGGAACAACTAAACCGAAATTTCCCCACAACACACCAGGCATCCACAACAGTGAAGTTTATTTCTGTGTTAAATGCCTCCAGCTCATGCCTGGCACCCCATGCATCCCAAGCTGTGACTAAAGAGATGTAGGTCACTGTTCATAGTGGAAGTAAAAATGAGTTAATGGTTTGGCTTAATCAAGAAATATGAGCTTAATCCAGCCACTAATAAGATGAGCTCTGAGCATCACTATCTGGAAAAACAATAAACAAAACATTTTACGCTGCGGTTACTCAGGAAAAAGAGTAGCACCTCCAAGGGAACATTGGCCTTAATTTCTAAACAGGTCACTTTCTGTAAATCTGCTCCTGTTGGGTTGCACCTCAGAGCCATATGTGTGTCAGTTGACATGGGTAAGGTTGGTGGTAGAGTCCTGGAGGGTTAAATACAGGTGATGTATTAATACATCACAATGGGCATTGATGGTTGGCCCATCAGAGAAGGTCAGCCTGACTTGGCCTATCTGTCAAATTGGTGAAAGGGGGTTGATTTGCAAATGCAGGGTTTTGCAGGCATTCCTCGAGATGTCCTGACAAGAGGAATGGGGATACCCATTTTGACTTGCACACTCATTGTAGGGTAAGGGAATTAGAGAAGGCGAGGTTTGGAAAAAGAACGAGACTGGCACTTTATAGGAACAGATCACCTTTAACGAGGCAAGAAGGGGCAGCAGTCAGATTAGTGAGCTGCTGCACTAACCCAAGAAAAGAGTAAGTATATATGGCATATATGTGGAAATCTACTGTCTTAAAGGGGTCCTGTTCTTCTCCAAGGCTATTCGGTGTACTTATCTCTTAAACGGCTGGGGCAAGGAATTCTGGAGACCAGCTGGGAGCTGGGCGTAATCAGCCTTATTGTCAGGTTTTCTTTTTTTCTTTAGGTGAGAGAGTTCTTTGTTTTGCATAGAATGGGGAGGACCTGGAGGGGAGTTTTAACTCCAGGCTATTTTGAGCTGTGTAACTTTCCTTCATCCCACCCCAGACTCCTCCACTCCTCAGTGAGTGAAAAGTGTGACTCTAGTCTCAAACCCTTGTTTAAACCAAACAGCCCAGGAAGTAAAAGTTTCAGATCAAAATCTCAGCCAAATATATAGTCGTATTTGGATATTACTCTTAAAATCGATTTCTCTGGGGACTTCCCTCGTGGTCCAGTGGCTAAGACTCTGAGTTCCCAATGCAGGGGGCCCAGGTTTGATCTCTGGTCAGGGAACTAGATCCCACATGCTGCAAGTAAGAAGTCACAGGCTGCAACTAAAAATCCCAAGTGCCACAAATGAGACCCAGTGCAGCCAATAAATAAATGTAAATTATATATATATAAAATTTACATATATAAATTTGTTTGCCAAAAATCTACTCTGTATTTAGTCTGACCAGTTTTTACGGTATATTTCAGGTAGTGGGTTGAGTGATGGTTCCCACAAAGCAAATGCCCAGATCCTATCCTCCAGAACGTGTTGTTGCTCAGTCATGTCCAAATCTTGCGACCCCACGGACTGTAGCCTCCCAGGCTCCTCTCTCCATGGGATTCTCCAGGCAAGAATACTGGAGTGGGTTGCTATTTCCTTCTCCAGGGAATCTTCCTGATCCAGGCATCGAATTCCTGTCTCTTGCAATTGAAGACAGATTCTTTACTGTTGAGCCCCCAGGAAAGCCAGATGTGAATGTGAGTTATTTGGGAAAAAGGTCTTTTCAGGATGGGAAAAGGATCTTAGGATGAGATCATCTTGGGTTAGGGCAGAATGAAATCCAGTGACTGGTATCTTTGTAAGAGACAGAAGAGAGACAGATACAGAGAAGGCTATGAGAAAAGAGAGGCAGAGAGAGGAAAGTTGCTGCCACAAACTAAGGAAAACCCGGAAACACTGGTAACTGGACGAGGTGGGACGGGCCTTCCCCAGCGCCTCTGGAAAGAGTGCGGCACTGCCCACACCTTGATTTCAGATTTCTGGCCTCCAGAACTGAGAGCAAAAATTTCTCTTTTATTGTCACTCACTTTGTGGGGTTTTCCTGAAACAGCTCTAAGAAAGTAAAACAACCTGTGAGAAGTTTTATTTGTTGGGAAGGAAAGAAAGAGGTTGAGAATTGAAAGCTACCCCCAGAGTTTTATGGCTTTGGGTTTTGTTTTTGTTTTCCAAGTCAGTTTTTAAAGACCTTCGAGGACATTAAAAGGATTTCCCTGGTGGCTTGGACGATAAAGCATCTGTCTACAATGCGGGAGACCCAGGTTTGATCCCTGGGTCGGGAAGACACCCTGGAGAAGGAAATGGCAACCCACTCCAGTACTATTGCCTGGAAAATCCCATGGATGGAGGAGCCTGGTAGGCTACAGTTCATGGGGTCGCAAAGAGTCGGACATGACTGAGAGACTTCACTTTCAAGGACATTAAAAGAGGATCTGAACTGTTTGTTTTTCTCTAGGCGTCCACACCCACTCCTGAGAGCAGGGAAGAAGGGGGTCATCTGTGCACTTCTTTCTTTCTTTTTTTTTTTTGTGCACTTCTTTCTTAACACCCCTGAGAAATTGTTTTGAGGTCTGGATGCATCTTGATATTCCCACTAGGGACTGTGTCCTCTCTGTATTACAAAGTACTCATTTTCACTGTTCCTTTTTTTCTTGCTTGTTTTTTTCCTCTGTTGGTGATTCTCCATTTATTATTGAAGAGGATGGACTCTGAGTCACCATTCTGTGTCTAGCTGGGGCAAGTCAGACGTAAGAGTTCAGCAATTTTCCTCCTTTGGAGAAAAGGAGAGATTTCTACTCTAGAGAATGCTCTGCTCCAAAGTATACATGGAGTGGCAGGTGGGAGTGAGGGTGAGTGAGGTTCTTCTGAGTTTATCCAAGATTCTTCTTTTCCCCAATTGCCCTTAGAGTGATAAGAATTATGCCTGTCTGTCTGTCTCTAGGCAGGACTTCTCTAATTTCAGATGACTAAATAACTGTGTTCTGCAGGGAGCTCAGCTTGGTGCTCTGTGATCACCTAGAGGGGTAGGATGGGGGTTGTGTGGGAGAGATATTCACGAGGGAGAGGATATATATATACAGATAGCAAATTCACTTTGTTGTACAGCAGAAACTAATACAACATAGTAAAGCAACTACACTCCAATAATAAAATTTAAAAAAATAAATATAAAATTGAGAACATACACACACAAAAGAAAGCCAACATTTATATGACATACTATGTGCAAAACCCCCTATGTAGATAGTAAGTCAAATAAACTGCTTTTAAGTTGACATCCCTGAACTAGCAAAAGAAAGAATGATCAAGCTCTGCAATGTGGAGGGGGGAGGGGAGATTGCGGAGTGGGGAAGGAACTAGGTCCTTGGGCCCCCAGTGTAACTTCAGCACTACCTGAACCACAGGCAACCATGTTAGTGAACAAGCCTGAGTCTCAGGTTCACCATGTGTACACTGGACCTGGGGCCTTGACTTTGGACTTGATCTGCTTGTCTGCTTCCCTATCATCCATGGACATGGAGTGGAACCCTCAGAACTCAGCGTGAAGACTCCCAGAAAGACTCTCACCCTCTGCCTCTCCTTTCCCATTAACATGCTTCTGTGGTCCATTTTTACCAAACAGAAGCAAAGGAGAAAGAAGGATCAAGAGAGAAAGAGAGAGAGAGACCAAAAACCACCATGTTGGCACTGAAATGGCAAATTTTTATGCAGAAGAAAGTTATTTCTTTACTAGAAGGTAGAACTCTTACAGATATGGAAATTTAACCTAATTAAAATGGCTTTTTCAATTTCTTTTTAAGGCTTTCTTTTTATGATTACTGCGGTTTGAAGAGAATGTGCTGGGATGTTTCTCATGCAGAGTCACAAGCGTTTGCTGGAAAAGAGGCCACTGACCCACAGAATCCCACTTAAACCCTTTCACAGTGTAATCCACACCCCCTCCTAGTCCAGGGAAAACAGCCAGCGTTTCTGGGTATGTCTATATTAATCTAAGAGGCCTGACTTGTGGCTGGTGCTCAACTCTCCTTGAATTATGGTCGGTTTGGGTTTGTATTCTAGTCCGTGTCCATGCAGCTGCATTTATAAACCTAAGATGTAAAGTCCCCTCTGCTGTCTCTAGGTCTGGCCACAGAGAATTCAATGTCTAGAGCATTTTCAGTTTGTTTTTCCTTCAGCTTAATTCATTGGTACAAGAAGAAATATGTCAGTTGTACATTATCTTTAGACTTGACGCCTTTTTCTGTAAGGCTGAAATGTTCCCAGATGCCAACAATTCTTTAGATGATTTACTCAGATTGACACAGCAAGAGAATTATTTTTCTTTGTAGAAAATCCATCTAAACCATTTACAGAAGGATTTGTTATCTGTGGATCAGTAGTAAAGAATCTGCCTGCCAAGCAGGAGACGAAGGTTTGATCCCTGAGTGGGGAAGATCCCCCTGGAGAAAGCAACCCACTCCAGTATTCTTGCCTGGAGAATTCCATGGACAGAGGAGCAGGGAGGGCCACAAAGAGTCAGACATGATTTAGTGGCTGAACAACAGCAACAACAAAAATTACTGTCTGTTGCATTATGTCTTCAGTAAGGAAAGCTGTTTCCTGTCAATAACTGAAGCAGTAGGTGGGTTTCCTGGTGGTCCAGTGGTTAAGAGTCCACCTGCCAATACTGAGGACATGGGCTCCATTACTGGTCCAGAAAGATTCTACATGCCTTGGGGGAGCTAAACCAAAACGCCACGACTCCTGGAGCCCACAGGCCCTAGAGTCCGTGCTCTGCAGCAACAGAAACCATGGCAGTGAGAATCCAGAGCACTGCAACTAGAGGAAGCTCACACACAGCAACAGAGACCCAGGGAAGCCAAACAAAGATAAATAAATGAATGCAAAAGTAAAACGAAAGCAGTGGAGCAGGGACGTGGGTGTGATTGTCTTGCACCCCATCCAAGGGGACAGATGCCCTCTCCAAGGCCTTCCCACCTCTCCAGTGGAGAATCTTTCCCCCACCCTGCTGGCTCACTGGCTCATTCTTGCCTCTCATCACTGTGTATAGAAAATAAAATAACTTATTTCTGACATCTTCGAGCTTTCTTGGAAGGTGGGGGTTGGGGTGGGCAGTGATTGTTAAAGTTACTAGATGTAATAAGCACTGTTACTTCTTGTGGGCCTGCCTCTACCTTAAAGTCTCCTGAAACTTCCAACTGGGGAGAATCACTGCCTAATGGCATATTTTTTACTTCACGTAACGTTTGAATGTGTCCCATGGAGATTTCACGCAACTCCTATTACGGAGGAGTCAACAATAGTAAAATCACCAGTAAATTTTGTAACACATTTCTAGGTGAAAATGCTTACGAAACAAAATCATTGCAATAGTCATTTTTCTTCATGAAGAATAAAAGTTAAACAAGCACAACACTAAATCTAAACATTTATTCAATGATTCCAAAGGCATTTTGACTCTGCTCGGGACTTAGTGAGACACCGTCCTTTTCCTTATCATGGATGTTTAGTTAGTTAGAGGCCATTCACAAGGAAAGTCAATGTGGGGACCTGGGGGTAGATTTTGTTTTCAAAGAAGGCTTCAGCATCCCCTTTGCTCTTCCTCAGTGTGAGGATGTCACCCTTCCATCAGGGGGTAGATATGAGTCCTCTCTTTGCATCTCACCTGGCCCTGAATAGACTTTGATCATGACAATGCAGAAGTTTAACTTCCCAGATGGGGCTATGGGAATGCTGTGCTCCTCTTCCTCCCTCCATGAACACATATAAAGAGCCATGTGGAGAGAGAGAGAGATCCAGCCAACCCCAGGCATCAGCCACCACAAGGCCAGGTTCTCCAGTGCCAGCCTCAGGGATCTCAGCCCACCAACCCAACGTGGAGCAGGACTACCCACCTAAACCCTGCTCTGGATGCTACAGGATTTTGTACAAATAAAATGATGGTTGTCATCTGAAGCCACCAAGTCTGGGTGGATCCCAGTGAAACAGCCAGTGACCTGATGTAGCTGGGATCTTAGCAGGCAGGCAGTAACTGGTGTCAGGGCACAGCAGAGAGTGAAGCATGAACAACTGGGTCAAAGGGCACATTCTACTATCACAGGCCTACACCCCAGAGGAGCCTGGAAGCAGTCCTTGCATGGAAGGCAGGTGGGGAGCTTCTATTCTAAGACCTGAGCCATACAGACTGGTTTCTAAAATAGGCAGAGATGCAGTGAGCAGAACAAAGGTCTTAGGTCAGAGATGCCAGGAGACACAGATCCAACCCCACAGAGCTGAAGGAAAGGGACTTGAAAGACCCTTCATAGGGTCAGAATGTGTCTTAGCAACTGAGTTATGCAGATAGGAAAGGCCCAGCTTCCCTCGATCCATGAAACACACTGCTGCTGCTGCTAAGTCGCTTCAGCCGTGTCTGACTCTGTGCGACCCCATAGACAGCAGCCCACCAGGCTCCCCGTCCCTGGGATTCCCCAGGCAAGAACACTGGAGTGCGTTGCCATTTCCTTCTCCAATGCATGAAAGTGAAAAGTGAAAGGGAAGTCGCTTCAGTCATGTCCGACTCTGTGCGACCCCATAGACGGCAGCCCAGCAGGCTCCCCATCCCTGGGATTCCCTAGGCAAGAACACTGGAGTGGGCTGCCATTTCCTTCTCCAATGAAACACACTAAGGAACTGGAAATGAACCCTCACATGATAGCTGCACAATTCTGATAAATGTTCCAAGAGCATTCCATGGGGAAAGAATTGCCCCTTCAACAAATGGTGCTGGGACAATTGAACATCCACATGCAATAAAATAAGTTGAACACTTATCAAACTCTGCAAAAATTAACTCAAAGTGACTCAGAGACCTAAATACAAGAGCCAAAACTATTAAACTCTTTGAAGAAAACATAGGAGGAAGTCTTTGTTATAGGAGCTAGTTTCTTAGATATAACACCAAAAAAGCAACAAGAGAAAAAACAGATGAATTAGACCACATCAAAATGATAGGCACTATCAGTGCTAAGCGCGGGCGGCTGCGACCGGCACACTAAGCGCGGAGGAGAGGAATTACCCCACCTCCGAGGTCAGGGGCAGCAGCCGAGAGTGCCAGGCTGCGAAGGTGCAGGAATGGCCGAGAGGAGCTACCCTGCATCCGACGTCAGGGGCTAGCTACCGGGAGGAGCCATCGCATGCAGGAGGCCATGGGCGGAGGCTGGGAGGAGCAACCCCACATCCAAGGACTGGTGGCTGCGCGGGTACAGGAGGACCTAGAGGAGCTATCCCAAGTTGAAAGTCAGGATGGGTGGCGGTGAGGAGATACCCTTCGTCCAAGGTAAGGAGCAGCGGATGTGCTTTGCTGGAGCAGCCGTGAAGAGATACCCCACCCCCAAGTTAAGAGAAACCCAAGTAAGATGGTAGGTGTTGCAAGAGGGCATCACAGGGCAGACACACTGAAACCATAATCACAGAAAACTAGTCAATCTAATCACACTAGGACCTCAGCCTTGTCTAACTTAATGAAACTAATCCATGCCCACGGGGCAACCCAAGATGGATGGGTCATGGTGGAGAGGTTTGACAGAATGTGATCCACTGGAGAAGGGAATGGTAAACCACTTCAGTATTCTTGCCTTGAGAACCCCATGAAAGGTATGAAAAGGCAAAATGATAGGATACTGAAAGAGGAACTCCCCCAGGTCAGTAGGTGCCCAATATGCTACTGGAGATCAGTGGAGAAATAACTCCAGAAAGAATGAAGGGATGGAGCCAAAGAAAAACAATACCCAGTTGTGGATGTGAGTGGTGATAGAAGCAAGATCTGATGCTGTAAAGAGCAATATTGCATGGAAACCTGGAATGTCAGGTCCATGAATCAAGGCAAATTGGAAGTGATCAAACAAGAGATGGCAGGAGTGAACGTTGACATTCTAGAAATCAGCAAACTAAAATGGACTGGAATGGGTGAATTTAACTCAGATGACCATTATGTCTACCACTGTGGGCAGGGAATCCCTCAGAAGAAATGGAGCAGCCGTCATGGTCAGCAAAGAGTCCAAAATGCAGTACTTGGATGCAGTCTCAAAATGACAGAATGATCTCTGTTCATCTTCAAGGCAAACCATTCAATATCACAGTAATCCAAGTCTATGCCCCAAAAATTAACGCTGAAGAAGCTGAAGTTGAACAGTTCTGTGAAGACCTACAAGACCTTTTAGAACTAACACCCAAAAAAGATGTCCTTTTCATTATAGGGGACTGGAATGCAAAAATGGGAAGTCAAGAAACACCTGGAATAACAGGCAAATTTGGCCTTGGACTATGGAATGAAGCAGGGCAAAGGCTAAGAGAGTTTTGCCAAGAGAACACACTGGTCATAGCAAACACCCTCTTCCAACAACACCAGAGAAGTCTCTACACATGGACATCACCAGATGGTCAACACCAAAACCAGATAGATTATATTCTTTGCAGCCAAAGACGGAGAAGCTCTATACAGTCAACAAAAACAAGACCAGGAACTGACTGTGGCTCAGATCATGAACTCCTTATTGCCAAATTCAGACTGAAATTGAAGAAAGTAGGGAAAACCGTTAGACCATTCAAGTATGACCTAAATCAAATCCCTTATGATTATACAGTGGAAGTGAGAAATAGATGTAAGGGACTAGATCTGATAGATAGAGTGCCTGATGAACTATGGATGGAGGTTCAGGACATTGTACAGGAGATAGGGATCAAGACCATCCCCATGGAAAAGAAATGCAAAAAGCAAAATGGCTGTCTGGAGAGGCCTTACAAATAGCTGTGAAAAGAAGAGAGGCGAAAAGCAAAGGAGAAAAGGAAAGATATACCCATCTGAATGCAGAGTTCCAAAGAATAGCAAGAAGAGATAAGAAAGCCTTCTTCAGCAATAAATGCAAAGAAATACAAGAAAAGAACAGAATGGGAAAGACTAGAGATCTCTTAAAGAAAATTAGAGACACCAAGGGAACATTTCATGAAAGATGGGCTTGATAAAGGACAGAAATGGTATAGACCAAACAGAAGCAGAAGATATTAAGAAGAGGTGGAAAGAATACACAGAAGAACTGTACAAAAAAGTACTTCACGACCCAGATAATCACGATGGTGTGATCACTCATGCAGAGCCAGACATCCTGAAATGTGAAGTCAAGTGGGCCTTAGAAAGCATCACTACGAACAAAGCTAGTGGTGGTGATGGAGTTCCAGTTGAGCTGTTTCAAATCCTGAAAGATGATGCTATGAAAGTGCTGCACTCAATATGCCAGCAAATTTGGAAAACTCCCCAGTGGCTACAGGACTGGAAAAGGTCAGTTTTCATTGCAATCCCAAAGAAAGGCAATGCCAAAGAATGCTCCCACTACCGCACAATTGCACTCATCTCACACGCTAGTAAAGTAATCCTCAAAATTCTCCAAGCCAGGCTTCAGCAATACGTGATCCATGAACTTCCTGATGTTCAAGCTGGTTTTAGAAAAGACAGAGGAACCAGAGATCAAATTGCCAACATCCACTGGATCATGGAAAAAGCAAGAAAGTTCCAGAAACACATCTATTTCTGCTTTATTGACTATGCCAAAGCCTTTGACTGTGTGGATCACAATAAACTGTGGGAAATTCTAAAAGAGATGGGAATACCAGACCACCTGACCTGCCTCTTGAGAAATCTGTATGCAAGTCAGGAAGCAACAGTTAGAACTGGACATGGAACAACAGACTGGTTCCAAATGGGAAAAGGAGTACATCGAGGCTGTCTATTGTCACCCTGCTTATTTAATTTATATGCAGAGTACATCATGAGAAACACTGGACTGGAAGAAACACAAGCTGGAATCAAGATTTCTGGGAGAAATATCAAGATATTTCTCCTCAGATATACAGATGACGCCACCCTTATGGCAGAAAGTGAAAAGAAACTCAAAAGCCTCTTGATGAAAGTGAAAGAGGAGAGTGAAAAAGTTGGCTTAAAGCTCAACATTCAGAAAACGAAGACCAGTCCGATCACTTCATGGGAAATAGATGGGGAAACAGTGGAAACAGTGTCAGACTTCATTTTTGGGGCTCCAAAATCACTACAGATGGTGATTGCAGCCATGAAATTAGAAGACGCTTACTCCTTGGAAGAAAAGTTATGACCAACCTAGATAGCATATTCAAAACCAGAGACATTAATTTGCCAACTGAGGTGCGTCTAGTCAAGGCTATGGTTTTTCCTGTGGTCATGTATGGATGTGAGAGTTGGACTGTGAAGAAGGCTGAGTGCCGAAGAATTGATGCATTTGAACTGTGGTGTTGGAGAAGACTCTGGAGAGTCCCTTGGACTGGAAGGAGATCCAACCAGTCCATTCTGAAGGAGATCAACCCTGGTATTTCTTTGGAAGGAATGACGCTAAAGCTGAAACTTCAGTACTTTGGCCACCTCATGCGAAGAGTTGACTCATTGGAAAGGACTCTGATGCTGGGAGGGATTGGGGGCAGGAGGAGAAGCAGACAACCGAGGATGAGATTTCTGGATGGCATCACCGACTTGACGGTCGTGAGTCTGAGTGAACTCCGGGAGTTGGTGATGGACAGGGAGGCCTGGTGTGCTGTAATTCATGGGGTCGCAAAGAGTCAGACACGACTGAGCGAGTGAACTGAACTGATCAGTGCTATATATGATATCACTAAGCAAAGGAAAAGACAGCTCAGAGAATGGGAGAAAACTGGGTATTTGAGTTGTGTAAACAGGTAAAGAACTCCTACGACTCAATAAGAAAAAGACAAATAACCCAATTTAAAAGCAGACACAGGATTTGAACAGATATTTCTCCAAAGACATAGTCAACAAGCTCATGAGAAGATGTTCAACATCATCAAGTCATTGTTGTTGTTCAGTTGCCAAGTCATGCCTGACTCTTTGCAATACCATGGATTGCAGCATACCAGGCTCCCCTGTCCCTCCTCATCCCCAAGAGTTTGCCTAGGTTTGTGTCTATTGAATCAGAATGCCATACAACCACCTTATCCTCTGTTGCCCTCTTCTCCTGTCTTCAGTCTTTCCTGTCATCAGGGTCTTATCCAGTGAATCAGCTGTTCGCATCAAGTGACCAAAGTAATGGATCTTCAGCTTCAGCATCAGTCCTTCCAGTGAATGTTCAAGGTTGATTTCCTTTAAGATTCACTTGGTTTGATCTCCTTGTCATTAGGGATCTGCCAATTACATTCACAGTGAGAATACTTCACTCACACTCACTAGAGTGAACAGAAGGATGGAACACATGCTGGCAAGAATGTAGAGAGATTGGTACCTTCATGTGGTGCTGGTAGAAATGTAAAACAGGGCCTAAGTTGGGGGGGTGAATGAGGATTGAAAGCTGATAGGTATGAAGTTTCTTTTGAGGGAGTGCGAGAACAAAATATGTTCTAAAATTAGGTTGCAGTGGTGATTGCACAGCTCTATGAATATACTGAAAACGCTGACATATACTTTAAATGACTGAACTCTATGGTAAAGCTTAGAAGAATGTGCCACCCAAAATGTGCCAGTTTGACATAAGTATTATTTTAGGCTGAAGGCAGTTGAGAAGCAGCAGGTGCAGGAAAAACCCTCCCCCTCCCATTTGCCTAAAAGGCATAAATTTAGTAAAGGTGTCCCCGTCCTCGTTTCTCTGCCAGGAAGGATGGAAGTTAATCACCCCAACAACACTAGACCCAGATCAGTCCTGAGACGAGACAGAGGAACCTGCATTGCAAGTAGCTCATATTCCATCAATTTCCTCATGTATTTAACTTCCTGCAATTTGTGGCCCCTAAACAATCTTTGCTTTGTCTTGCCACTTCTCTAAAAATGTATTACTGATTTTTAGAGATGCAGTATAAGCCCTGGTTACCTCTTGGAGTCACTCATCTCTGAATGCTCTAGCCTGTATGAACTTCTCTTTCTCTTGTTAATCTACTTTTGTTAGTTTAATTTATGGAGTTCCAGCCAATGAATCTAAAATAGGTAGAGGGAAAACTGTTTTTTCCCTCCTGCTGCTGCTGCTAAGTCACTTCAGTCGTGTCCGACTCTGTGCGACCCCAGAGACGGCAGCCCACAGGCTCCCCGTGCCTGGGATTCTCCAGGCAAGAACACTGGAGTGGGTTGCCATTTCCTTCTCCAGTGCATGAAAGTGAAAAGTGAAAGTGAAGTCGCTCAGTCGTGTCCAACTGTTCACGACCCCATGGACTGCAGCCCACCAGGCTCCCCGGTCCATGGATTTCCCAGGCAAGAGTACTGGGAGTGAGGTGCCATTGCCTTCTCCTTTTTCCTCTCCTAAAGGTATATAAAGTTGTGAAATGAAATATTTCTGTGAAATAAAATATTTTCTGCTATGCTAGTAAACAAGCCATGTCACAGACATCAGGGATTCCAGCCTTCCAAATGCAAATTTCTGAGCCCGGTAAAACAATACCAGCTACTCGGCAGCGATGGGCCACTTCCTCCCCCATAAGTGCTGAGGAGCTGGTGTTGGGGGGTGGGGAAGGGGGGATAGGAGAACGTGTAAGAGGCAGAAATTCACCACATCTGCTACCCCTTATGGTAAATGAGGAATTAAGGATTGCTGCTGTTCAGTCACAAAGTTGTGTCTGACTCTTTGGGACCCCATGGACTGCACCACACCGGGCTTCCCTGTCCTTCACTATCTCCTGGTGTTTGCTCAAATTCATGTCCAGTGAGTTGATGATGCCATCCAATCAGCTCATCCTCTGTCGCCCCCTTCTCCTCCTGCCTTCAATCTCTCCCAGCATCAGGGTATTTTCCAGTGAGTCGGTTCTTGATCTTTAGGATGGACTGGTTTGATCTATTTGCAGTCCAAGGGATTCTCAAGTCTTCTCCAGCACCACAGTTCGAAAGCATCAATTCTTTGGCGCTCAGCCTACTTTATGGTCCAACTCTCATATCTGTACATGACTACTGGAAAAACAATAGCTTTGACTAGACAGATCTTTGTTGGCAAAATGATGTCTCTCCTTTTTAATATGCTGCCTAGCATATTAAAGCATAGCTTTTCTTCCAAGGGGCAAGGGTGAAAGAAAATAATTTCATGACTGTAGTCACCATCTGCAGTGATCTTAAAGCCCAAGAAAATAAATTCTACCACTGTTTCTGTAAGACCTCACGGCCTTTTCTCGGGAAGCGTCGCCACAAAGACCACAGTGACTCGAATTCGATGCAATCAGCAGGAGGATTTATTTAGCCAGCGCGCTGGGGTTCGAGCTCCCGTTTCCAGGAGTGAACCCCGAACACTCACCGAAAGGGATTTTTATGCAGAAAGATCAAAGACAACTGGGAATGAGATCGGAATGTAGGGAACAATGTGATAAGGGGGTCTTAGGATGAAGTGGAGACATTTGATTGGTGGGGATGATTTACAGGTAATTTAGTAGAGATAGTTGACTGACCACCGGCGGTGCCTGGTACGGGGAAATGCATTTTTGAGGAAAGGTCAGTTACACAGTGGAAACTAAGTCACAAGTTATCAGTTAAGAATAGGGAGCAGTCAGGAGGCTCTGAGTCATCAAGATAAGGGGGAAAGCTATGCGGCGCATTCTGCCTTCCAGGTTTAACTCTTAACCTAGGAGTTTTCCAGTGCCCTTTTCAGAAAGCACTAAATGAAGTTACATTTTTACAGAAAGACGAATACAATGATTTACAACAAAGAGAAATTCATTATCCCAAAAAGCCTTGTTTTGCTAACATCAAAACTACTATAATTCCTCAATCTAAAAGTTCTTCATTTCCATCTTTCCCCATCTATTTGCCAAGAAGTGACAGGACTGGAATTAAGGGTGAGAACAATCAAAAAGCAGGATTGGCCCCAAATAGCTGAGATGCATACGAAAGAAATGATTTCAGTAAGCCTGATCACTTGCATTTTCCCATACGTAGAAGAGAACTAGATCCCTTAATGTGACAGATCTGGTTTTCCTTAATTAACAGTAATCTTTTAATATTCAGATTACCTGCCCCTTGCTGCAAACTTCTATATAGCCTGGCTCCCCCACTCCTCCTAGGAATCAGTTTTCTGGGGTCCCTGAGATGCTGTCTCCTGGGCTTGAAGTCCTCATGATTCCCACCAAATAAATCTCTCAACTTTTAGGTCACATGTTTTTTTGTTTTGTTTTGTTTTTTCAGTTGACAAAGTTTATTGTCGGGGGCGGTGGGGGGGATTTCCCCTCCTACCCCTCTTGAGTTCTAGTGCCCGAATTCATAATAAAATTGACACAAAACAGGATAACAGGAGAAAAACAAACAAATTTTAATTTCTACACACACAGGTCTCATAGAAACGGAATCTGAGAAGTAACCAAGGCAGGCAGCTTTCATACTTTTTAGACAAAGAAAAAATAAACTTGTGAAGACTTGTCAGGACAAAGAAATTTAGGCTTTGGATGCTTACAAAGTCAAGAATCTAGAGTTTGGACTTGGAGCAGTGAGTTAAATAAGATTTGTTAAGATAGGCGTGAATTCCCTATCTCTACTGATAAGGTGTTCTTACTTCCCCATGCAGGGAATGTACCTTTCATATGAGAGATTAATTTCCTGCTTTCAGGAGACAGAAAGGAGGGTCAGTGTGTCTCTCTTGCAAAGGCTGGTTTTTTTAGTAACTTTAATTCAAAATAATCAATATGCCATTGAAGCATAGTTTCGGACAGCCTAAATATCTCTGATGAAAGTAAAAGATGAGAGTGAAAAAGTTGGCTTAAAGCTCAACATTCAGAAAACAAAGATCATGGCATCCAGTCCCATCAGTTCATGGCAAATAGATGGAGAAACAGTGGAAACAGTGGCAGACTTTATTTTTGGGGGCTCCAAAATCACTGTAGATTGTGACTGCAGCCATGAAATTAAAAAGATGCTTGCTCCTTCGAAGAAAAGTTATGACCAACCTAGACAGCATATTAAAAAGCAGAGACATTCCTTTGCCAACAAAGGTCCATCTAGTTAGGTCTATGGTTTTTCCAGTAGTCATGTATGGATGTGAAAGTTGGAAGGCTGAGTGCTGAAGAATTGATGCTTTTGAACTGTGGTATTGGAGAAGACTCTTGAGAGTCCCTTGGATTGCAAAGAGATCCTACCAGTCCATCCTAAAGGAAATCAGTCCTGAATATTCATTGGAAGGACTGATGTTGAAGCTGAAACTCCAATATTTTGGCCACCTGATGCAAAGAACTGACTCATTTGAAAGGATCCTGATGCTGGGCAAGATTGAAGGCAGGAGGAGAAGAGGTCGACAGAGGATGAGATGGTTGGATGGCATCACCGACTCAGTGGGCATAAGTCTGAGTAAACTCCAGGAGTGGTGATGAACAGGGAGGCCTGGTGTGCTGCAGTCCATGGGGTCGCAAAGAGTCAGACACGACTGAGTGACTGAACTGAACTGAACTGAAATATCTCAGTAAAGCTTTCAGAAAACCAAATAACTAGGCCCATCTATGAGGGAAGAGAAGGAACAAGCTAGGGACTACAATCATGGGGACTGAAAACAATTCAGATCTCTCCCTGCCTCCCTAGTTACAAGGGTCAGCATTGTACTACAGTGGTGAGAAATATTGGTTAAGTGGCCTAGTTAGCAAATAAAAGGCAGGACCTAAGAAAATGGCTTTAACATAGTAAAGGAAATGAATGATTTATATTAATTTGTTTAACAGCATGCTTTAATATATATATATATATTTGTTCTTTTAAAAAATTTTGGCTGAACCCTACGGCATGTGGGACCTTACTTCCCTAAGCAGGGATTGAATCTGCATTCCCTGTGTTGGAAGGCAGCATCTTAACCACTGGACCACTTGGGAAGTCCCATAAAATGCTTTGTTGTTAAGTATTTTATCTATCACATGTTGACCACCCAATAATGATAGGGAAAGACATGTAATACAATTATAGTTTGCCTGAGGACTTTTAAACGTGCAGCAGAGAAAAATATATCTAAACTCAAAGTGGAAAAGTCAGTGTGAATTCACAGAAACATTCCTCCTGTTAAAAAGTTGTCTCCGCATCTACTATAATGTTTCTGCCTACCATTTCTCATGTGTATCCTGTGCCGGGGTCCAGCATTGGTGGATCCAAAGTGATCCGAAGGTGGGGATGGAGTCGGCATCCTTGGAAAAATACATATTTAATTATAGAAGTAGAGAGAGATTAGAAGTGGATAGTGTAGTAGGAAAGTTAGTGGATAAAAAGAGGCTGAATAACTGGTTTAAGTGGAATACTAATCACCACCTACGTAGGCCACAGGCATCTTTCCGTTCTCCCAAAGGAGAGGAGGCACTGAGGCCTCCCTGGTCCGATCTTAGAAGCCCAGGCAGAGTTAGTGGGCTTGGTGCGTACCCCCATACCAGATGGGAATTCAGCCAGGAAAACGGGGAGCAAGAAAGAAATGACACGGGGAATCAGTCTTTCCAGAAACTGATCCCATTTCTTTATTTTTCAGGTTTTCTTATATACCTTTTGTTACACGTAGGGATGAATACAGAGTCACGTGGGGGTCAGCAGACCTGACCCTTGTCACAATCAGGTGCTTCATATAAAATTATACAAAGGTATTACGGGTTTTTACATCATCTTCTGGCCAAGAGGTCTGCTGACATTTTATGGCCCTTTCTGACACCAGTCAGTTAACCAGAAAACTTATTTTTCCAGGGGTGATTTTTTTCTTAAATCTGGCGCCACCCTCCAAATAAAGTTGCATTCCTATAGGGTGAGGGTGTACTGAGTTACAACTAGGAAAGGAATCTACTTAACCTAAGGTTTAGCATGATTAATCTTAAAGGTTAATACTTATTTTTCTTATATGCTAGTTATATTCATTATAAGGGCAGGGAATAAGGACATTTAGCAGCAAACATCAGCCCAACAAATGAAAACCTTTCAGCAATGTTCCCTTTATGATCTACTTAGTCTTAAGATAGTGATAAAGTTATATTTTTATGTAGCAAGGACACAATGATTTATAACAAAGTACAGTGATCTATTACAAAAGAGAAAATTCATTAACTCAAAGAGTCTAGTATTGCTAACATCAAAAACTACTATATTTCCTTTTCTATATTCCAAAAACATTTGTCAGTATACTCCCAAGTGCCTAAGGATATGGAGGCCTGGCAGCAATCATTGACTCATCAATGAGAAAAGCCCTATGCTAATTAAGACTCTCAAAATACTCCAAAACTCTCTGTGCTGTTTATGGTTGAGAGGTTGTCACACAAGCTAGTCTGTCAGCAGAGAGGTTTGACCTGAGACACCCTTGTCACACCCAGGGCAGGGAATTAGCAGTAATTATTGGCATGACAAATGAAGAAAAACCCTTCACCAATATAATTCCTAATCAACTCACTAATACTATACTAATGATCTTCTAACTTCTCAAAAGAGTCTGTATTTAGAAAGTTTTAAAGCATCCCATGCCTCTCACAGTTGGGAGGCTGTAAACAATCACATGCGGCTGGATGAACCTGATCAGGCAGGCCAGAGAACCTTCAGAGTTCATAAGTTGAAACACTCTTGTCACGCCCAGGAATTTTTATTAACTGGAGCTGCAAGTTAACCCCTTCTCCAAGAGAAATGGTTACGGGGAGACCTCCCCGTAAAGTACTCTGGTTTTGGGGCAGATGCTTGGGAACAAGGGATTTCCTGAGGCTTGATCATGCCTTTACGTATGTCAAGTTTCCTTCCTCATGACCTTTGCCATGGACGGAGTTCCTCACGCTGGCTCCCGGCAATCCTGAACACCCATCCTGTGTTTCCAAATCTATTCTCCCCTCGAAGAATCCAGGGCATCTTGGAGAACAGCTGAGTACATGTCTCAGGGCACAGAAAACTCACAGGAGACCTGGAACACCTGTTGCTGCCAGGATGTCAATAGGATGCTAAAAGGACAAAGGACTAGCTTTTAGAAACTCCCAGTGACTACGCTGTGAGCTTTGATTATCAAATAGCTTTTCCCATGCCATGGAGAAACTAAACCCACGTGCCACAACTACTGAACACGTGTGCTACAACCGCCAAAGCCCGTGTGCCTCGGGCCCAGGCCCTGCAACGGGAGAAGTCACCACAGTGAGAAGCCCCACACACAGCAGCTAGAGAATAGCCCCCACTCTCTGAAACTAGAGCGAGTCTGAACGCAGCAATGAAGACCCAGTGCAACCAAAAATAAAACGAATAAATTCTTTTGGAAAAAGTTTTTCCCTTTAATTGAGAGAAATTAAATTATAGAAGGCAGCATATAAGCAAACCAGAAGCTTGCAAGCATATTGTGCTGTCAATCATTTAGGTTTTTTCAGATAGGTCTAGAAATGTAAACCATCCAACTTTCCTCCCCTGCTTATCGCTTAAAGAAGAAAAGGCTCAAGCAAATCTATTTTAACTCCTCTGCTACCTCTGCGAATGTGGCTGCAGCGTCAGAGGACCGGCCCACCTTGGCAAGTAGACAGGCTGTTCCCATCACATAAACAAACAAGCAGTCTAGACCTACTGATGCTGTGTGTGTAAGCACTTGCTGAAGCTAAACTGGGTCAGTGGTGTTATCTATGTAGAACAAAAGACAAGTCTCTGGTTGTCACTCATTAGATGTCTCTGCAGCTTTCAGAAAACACAGTCATCCTTAGAAAAAAGAGTGTTGGCCAATATTAGTATTGGCTCCACTGGGATTGGATTCAGTTCCCTGTGGCCTGGAGACAGCCCTCGCTTTTTTTCCTGCACAGTCAGCTGTGTCTGCAACTCCTGCTTCCAGGAACCAATGACAGGCAGAATCTACAGGACTGTGTCTTGCCTGCTCCTCCCTCTGAGCCACTGTCTCTCCTTCCAGGAAACTGTCCTGAAGTTGCACAAGGTGACCTCTAAGAAAGACAGTGTTGGAATATGGGTGTGTGTGCCTACACTTTTTTTTTTCCCAGCTGGGTGAGACCACTGCCCTAAAGCACTAGGCTTTCTTTACAATTTTGGTGAAAGGAAAAACCATTTCTGAAGTCAGACACTTATCTCATCCTTCCCTTCCCTACCTCTTGCCATGAATGTCATGCCTCCTGGCCCTTGATACTCTATTTTAATGTTAGGAAGTATGAGTCTACATTCTTTTGTCACATTGCATTCTTTTTGTCATCACATTGCATTATTTAATTAGCTCATCTTTGTTGTACATATTTTTCACGGTATGTCACTGGTCTACTATTTCAAAATACATTCAAACTACCAGTCTACAGAAGGAAAAAGGAAAAGCAGCAGCTTCTGCTTATGCAGCTACGTTCCCAGGGACTATCAGGACAGTGTTTCTAGCTCACAGAGGAAACATAAGCAGGAGAGACGACTGGGTCTGGGAGGGCTCAGATGGAACTTCCCCTGTCCCAGACAGCCTGTGTGTACCCACCTCCTAATACATGCAAACAGTGTACCTCCCTGTGCCTAAATGCAGTGGCAATTAACCAAGGGCTTTCGTTAGAATGTGAAGAGAAATTTAAAGTGGAAACTTCTCATATTAATTCATCTTACAAATGACTGATTGAAGGAAAGCTATAAAAATGAAGACGCCGTTTTTGTGTCTTTTTTTCCATATTCATTTTCATTTGTTTATTTGTTTGGCTGTGCCAAGCCTGATATTCACCTTCATTGCAGCCCATAGTAGTTGCATCATGTGGGATCCAGTTCTCTGACCAGGATCAAATCCAGGGCCCCCTGCATTGCAGGCCTGGAGTCTTAACCACTGGACCTCCAGGGAAGTCCCAAAGTGACGAAAATTTTTTGGAGACTTTGGGGATTCTGTGCATGAGGAGGGTTTCCCAGGTGGCGATAGTGGTAGAGAAATGCACCTGCCAATGCAGGAGACCTAAGAATCCCAGATTCAATCCAGGGCCAGGAAAATGCCCTGGAGGAGGACATGGCAACCCACTCCACTGGCTGCCTGGAGAATCCCATGGATTCTGGGGCTCTGGCAGTCTACAGTCCATTGGCTTGCAAAGAGTCAGACATGACTGAAGTGACTTACCATGCATGCGTGTGCAAGAGGAACACTCTTTTAAACTGTCCTTTGGGATATAGTTTTCATACTTTGTATTTATCAAAGTATCAATTCAGTTCAGTCGCTCAGTCGTGTACGACTCTTTGCAGACCCATGAATCACAGCATGCCAGGCCTCTCTGTTCATCACCAACTCCCAGAGTTCACTAAGACTCACATCCATCGAGTCGGTGATGCCATTCCAACCATCTCATCCTCGGTCGTCCCCTTCTCCTCCTGCCCCCAATCCCTCCCAGCATCAGAGTCCTTTCCAATGAGTCAACTCTTCGCATGAGGTGGCCAAAGTACTGGAGTTTCAGCTTTAGCATCATTCCTTCCAAAGAAATCCCAGGGCTGATCTCCTTCAGAATGGTCTGGTTGGATCTCCTTGCAGTCCAAGGGACTCTCAAGAGTCTTGTCCAACACCACAGTTCAAACGCATCAATTCTTCGATGCTCAGCTTTCTTCACAGTCCAACTCTCACAGCAATACATGACTAATGGAAAAACCATAGCCTTGACTAGGCGGACCTTAGTCGGCAAAGTAATATCTCTGCTTTTGAATATGGTATCTAGGTTGGTTATAACTTTTCTTCCAAGGAGTAAGCGTCTTCAAATTTCATGGCTGCAGTCACCATCTGCAGTGATTTTGGAGCCCCCAAAATAAAACCTGACACTGTTTCCACTGATTCTCCATCTATTTCCCATGAAGTGATGGGACCAGATGCCATGATCTTTGTTTTCTGAATGTTGAGCTTTAAGCCAACTTTTTCTCTCTCCTCTTTCACTTTCATCAAGAGGCTTTTGAGTTCCTCTTCACTTTCTGCCATAAGGGTGGTGTCATCTGCATATCTGAAGTTATTGAAATTTCTTCCAGAAATCTTGATTCCAGCTTGTGTTTCTTCCAGTCCGGTGTTTCTCATGATGTACTCTGCATAGAAGTTAAATAAGCAGAGTGACAATATACAGCCTTGACGTACTCCTTTTCCTATTTGGAACCAGTCTGTTGTTCCATGTCCAGTTCTAACTGTTGCTTCTTGACCTGCATACAGATTTCTCAAGAGGCAGGTCAGGTGGTCTGGTATTCCCATCTGTTTCAGAATTTTCCACAGTTTAATGTGATCCACACAGTCAAAGGCTTTGGCAGAATCAATAAAGCCAAAATAGATGTTTTTCTGGAACTCACTGGCTTTTTCCATGATCCAGCAGATGTTGGCAATTTGATCTCTGGGTTCCTCTGCCTTTTCTAAAACCAGCTTGAACATCTGGAAGTTCACGGTTCACGTATTGCTGAAACCTGGCTTGGAGAATTTTGAGCATTACTTTACTAGCATGTGAGATGAGTGCAATTGTGTGGTAGTTTGAGCATTCTTTGGCATTGCCTTTCTTTGGGATTGCAATGAAAACTGACCTTTTCCAGTCCTGTGGCCACTGGGGAGTTTTCCAAATTTGCTGTCATGTTGAGTGCAGCACTTTCACAACATCATCTTTCAGGATTTGAAACAGCTCCACTGGAATCCCATCACCTCCACTAGCTTTGTTCGTAGTGATGCTTTCTAAGGCCCATTTGACTTCACATTCCAGGATGTCTGGCTCTAGATGAGTGATCACACCATCGTGATTATCTGAGTCATAAAGATCTTTTTGTACAGTTCTTCTGTATATTCTTGCCACCTCTTTTTAATATCTTCTGCTTCTATTAGGTCCATACCATTTCTGTCCTTTATCGAGCCCATCTTTGCATGAAATGTTCCCTTGGTATCTCTAATTTTCTTGAAGAGATCTCTAGTCTTTCCCATTCTGTTGTTTAGAAGTTAACAAATAAAATTATTTTTGCAAAACTCTTGTTTTATTCCAGTCATGCACATGTATTTGAGTGCACACTCTATTTGTAGTTATCTTTTAAAGTGTGAAAAGCATTGCAGTGTTCTGTGGCTTCTTTCAGATTCATCAAAATTGTGACATGTGACTCTCAGTATGTCTCTTCAATCTAACTGCCAATATCTGGATGATTTCAGGGTTCACAGGCCAATTGAGTAGCTTGTTCTTATAGTTCCTTAACTCCAGATATATTCCTCTCCATTTCAATTCATTTAGCCAGTTTCATAGTTAAATCCTAGGGATGATTAGTTCTTAGAAATCGGTGCCCTTTTGAAACTATAAACTCTTAAGGTTACTCTCCAAACAGCCCCCTAGCATTTCACATTCCTTGCACCACGTCTTAGCCCATGCAGGGTGCTATGGACGAAGAAGTCACAAACTGGGCAGCTTTTTAAAAATGGAATTTTTTCTCATGGTCCTGGAAACTGAAAGTGCATGATCAAGGTGCCCACAGATTTGTTGGCTGGTGAGGGCTCTTCCTGGTTCATAGACATCTCCACAAAGAACCCTCACATGATGGAAGGGGAGAGGGGGCTCTTAGGATTTTTTTAATAAGAGAGTCAATCCTGTTTGTGAGGGCTTCACCCACAAGACCCAGTCACCTCCCAAAGGCCTTACTTCCTAATACCATCACATTGGGATTAGGATTTCAGCACACGAATTTGAGGGGGGAGGGAAATGCAAATGTTCAGTCCATAACGCCCTGCCACATCCCAGCACTGATTTGGAGCTCACGTGTCCTTTGCCATTTCCTTTCCGTCCCTGCCAGTTATCTGTGTCCTCTTGTTCCTGCCCCTTGTTCCTTTCCTTACCTCATTGATCAGCCCAGATCCTGTGACTGATGACATCAACTTCTTTCCATCTGTATCCACTATGCCCTTATCTCCTCATCCTTCTAACTTTGAGTCAGTTTGCAGCTGACCCTCTATACGGATGCAAGCACCAAGGAGTATAACCAAGCAATGGTGTTACCACAAATGAGGGCCACGTTTTTCCTGATCATTTAGTGTCCCTCAGCATCTTGCATTCGACCTGAGTCCTACCTGACAGTGAAAACAGATCCAATCAGTTCTCCATCCCACACCTGCAAATGCGTTGACATTTTCTGTCTTTTTAAATGACCTCAGATCCAAGATTCATCCTCCACCTGTGCTCTGAGTCACACCTCCTCATCGTTTGTTCCATCTTCCTTTCTTTCTATTTTTAACCTCCTGTTCTCTACTACATATCTCCTCTCAGGCTATGAATGTTTTCACATCTTCTTTATTAAAATGCTCCCCACCCAATTTTGTAGCTACCATCTAATGCCCAGTCCCTCTCTGTTGCTTTGCAATGAACACACACACCAGATTCATTTGGTCTCCCAAGCTTTCCTCAACACCCAGAAATTGGGTCTTAGTCCCTACAACTCCATAGAAATTCTTCTTGTCAAGGTTACCAGTGATTTCTATCTGAAAGAAATTTCTGTCTGTCCTTCTAGTTTCTTCTAGCTGGTCTAAGAATTAAATTGATGTGAAATAAGTTAAGTGGAGAAAAAAATTTTAATAACATGTACACATGGGAGAGTCCAAGAAAACTGAGTAACTCACCAAAACTGTTGAAATCCTCACACAAATACCATCATCAGCTAGAGACAAACAGGATGTTGGGGTAGTAGTTTGGGACTTCAGAGGGAAAGAAGGCAACCCAAAGATAGAAAAATAAATGTTTGGTAAACAAATGTTTGCTGGGCTAACTGTAACGTTGCAGAGACAATGGGATACAGAGTGAACTCTGACCTCTAGACTCTGCCTAGAGTTCAGCCACCACACCTAAACTGCATTCTGTGCAGGTATCTCTGGCGGCAGCTCTATTCTGGGGACAAGCCCTCTATTTAAATTATTTTAGGCAGTTAGGGAGAAGGTTAGACTTTCTTCCTGAGTCTTGTGGGCCTTGAATATTTTCGCTAGAATAATCAGCATGCTAAAGGGACATTTTGGGGTGGCACGTTTTGCTCCCCTACACTTCCTTGTAGGCAAATCCATACAAACTTTTCTGTTTACGTATCATTCATTCTATCTAAGCATTTGGAATTCTCTGTCACTGCCACAGTCTTCTCTTACTTCTGTGACTCTTTCTGTTTTGCTACCTCAAATGCTGGCCATCTCTCTTCATTATTGATTTCCTGCTGTTGTGAGTACTTTAAAAGTAAGATTGAAATGGAGTTTAGTTTGAGAACAGAAGGAAAGAGGACATGTGAATTGAACTGACCAAGAATTAATTCTTCTTCATAAAAATATC
The DNA here is from genome assembly GCA_917880005.1 of Nanger dama. Taxonomy (NCBI): domain Eukaryota; kingdom Metazoa; phylum Chordata; class Mammalia; order Artiodactyla; family Bovidae; genus Nanger; species Nanger dama. Next base: position 16,121,062 of record CAKJTW010000025.1, on the reverse strand, counting down.
ATCAAGATATTTTTGTTTTGGACTTCCCTGGTGGTCCAGTAGTTAGGAATCTGCTTTCCAGTCCAGGGGACATGTTTGATCCTTGGACCAGGAATATCCCACATGACAATGGGCAACTAAGCCCTTGCACCATACTTAGCTGGTGTGCCCTACAGCCCAGGCTGTGCAACAAGAGAAGCCACTGTGATGAGGAGCCACCGCAATGAGACGCACACCCAACAAAACTAGAGAGTAGCCCCTGGTTATTGCAACTAGAGAAAGCCCACACAGCAAGGACTCAGTGAAGCCGAAAATAAATACTTTTTAAAATAAAGATTATTTTGGGACTAGACAAGCTGATTTTAAAATTTACATGAAAAAATGAACAAACAAGAATAACCAATGGAATAAAATCTTAAGAAGAAGGGGGACAATGAGGTGAAAATAATGGTCTTACCAGACATTAAAACATATTTATAAAGCCTCAGTCATTACAACAGAATGGTATCAGCACCTGAGTAGATAGAACAGTGAATTGGAATAGGAAAGTGTTAGCAAATGGCAACCCACTCCAGTGTTCTTGCCTGGAGAATCCCAGGGACAGGGGAGCCTGGTGGGCTGCCGTCTATGGGGTCGCACAGAGTCGGACACGACTGAAGCGACTTAGCAGCAACAGCAGTTGCTCAGCGACTCTTTGGGACCCCATGGGCCATTCCCTTCTCTAGGGATTTTTCTGACCCAGGGATCAAACCCAAGTCTTCTGCACTGTAGGTGGATTCTGTACCATCTGAGCCACCAGGGAAGCCCCCCAGAATAGCAAATCTGGATCCAAACACAATACACATGGGAATTCAATTTGTGATAAGAAGGCCAAATAATGGGATAACGATAGACTACTCTAAATTTTTAACACCTCTATTCCTTTATTTTCTGTCTTGGGCTGTCTTTTTGTCTCCTTTCCTTGGCCTATAAATATGCTTAAGTGTCTCTTATTAAATATCAGAAAACAACACTCCCTCCCTTCCTGTATCATCTTAGTTAATCACTCTTTCTCTTATATTTTGCACCTAAGTTCTCTTGAAAGAATAGTTTTTACACAGTCTCCACTTCTTCCCCTTGAAAAAAACATTAAAAAATTTATATTGGTTTATTTTTAGTTATGAAGCAAAAAGATAATACAGAAGACTATTATTTTAATAACTTGAAGTATAAAAAGAAAAAGGTTGTAATTAATACTTGCTATCTTGAGAACAGAATTACAAGGATCTTTTATAGCCAAAATCTACTATTCAGTACAGTGACCACTAACCACATGTGGCTACTGAACACTTGAATGTGGCTAGTCTGAGTTGAAACGTGCTATAAGACACACACTAGATTCTGAAGTTTTAATGAAAAAACAAAATGTAAAATAACTCTTTACTAATCCTTTCTGCTGATTACATATCAAAACAATAACATTTTGATATATTATTTAAAATGAAAATTTATTAAAATTAATTTCACATGTTTCTATCTCTTTTTAAAGCAGTTACAATAAAGTTTAAATTACATCTGTGGCTTGCATCTTACTTATGTACAGTGGACTATTTATAGTTTAAAGCATTTATGTACGTTTTTAATTTTGCAACGGTGAGCATATATTATTTTCACATTGAAGCTAAATGTTTTTATTTCTTACTGTTTTATTGTGGTTAAAAAAATACATATAACATAAAATTTACCATATTCGCCATTTTTAAGTGTACATTTTTAAGGTGCATTTTTATGCACCTTATTCTGCAACCTATCTTGCCCTTAAAATTGGTACAGCGCAGGGCTTTTAAGCAAGCTTTGTCGGGTCACACCCCCCCGAATTAACTAATCCGGTCCCTTCTCCTGGGTTTCAAATCTATTTGCTCCTCAAACACCTAAAACTCCACAGATGCAACTCTGACTGTCCTGTCCCCTCCCCTTGCTAAACTCACCTCTCTCACCTGCTTATTCCTGTGTGCCTTCTGTCCCTGACACATTCTAACTCTACTGTCATGCCAATAATACCCAACTAGTTTTGGGAGTGAGCCAAGAAACCTCTTTCTTGTGCCCACTTCTATTTGTGCCCTGGGGGTTATCTACTCTACTTCCTACAGAGTTCTCAAGTTAGTCCATTTTCTTCATCCTGTAGCCATTTGTCTAATTCAGACCTCTATTCTCTCACCTATTGAGAAGTCATCTCTTAACTGGCATCTGAGGATGGCTTTTGACACCTAATATCATTATGTGAATAAAATACAGGAGCCATACAAAATCTCCCATGTAATTTTTAAGGTAATAACCCAAGTAGTATTTTCTAGAATCCTCATATAAACAGCAGTTCAATAGTATTTTCCCAGCACCTGCTTAATGCCTTGCACCAGGCTGGGCTGAGGGGTGCCAAGATCAAAGAGACCTTTTCTTTCCCCCAAGAATGTCACAAACTGACATTTGTCTTCCCGACCCAGGGATGGAACCTGGGTCTCCTGCACCGCAGGCAGATTCTTTACCATCTGAGCCACCGAGGAAGCCCAACTGGCATAGAAACACTTCTACAAACAAATGTATTTTATTGTGTCTTGTGCTAACTGCGGTGGGGCGACGCAGGAAGTAATAAACACCCAATTCTCTCAGATTCATCCTCCATTCTGGTGCCAGAGGATCTCTCTAGATCCCGTCTCCTGCAGGATAAAGGCCGACCTCCCTAACCCCACTAGCTGGATTCCCCACAACCTGGACTTTCATCCCCTTCTGTGTCCCTCTTGCCCCTATTCTTCAGCCAAACTAAATGCTTATGAAATTTCTGGGTTTTGCCATGTTTCCAGGCCTTTGTATATGCTTTTCTGCTCCCCTATAACAGTCTTTCTCTTGTTTGTGGGTATGTCTGGTGAATCACTTCCTCTATGAAACCTCCCTGTCCTCTTAGGTTGGACAGTCACATCCTTCTTCTGTTGTCTCTTTATACCTGAAACCAGGCTCTATTAGGGCACCTGCCACAACAAAATGTGTTGAGAAGCAAATGTGTTGTGCATTTTATAACAGCTTTATTGAGAGTATTCACATACTATATAATTTACCCATTTAAAGTGGAAAACGGAATTGATTTTATTATATTCACAGAACCATGCATCCATCACCACAATCAACTTTAAAACACTTTTATTACATCAAAGAGAAACCCCACATCTCTAAACCATCACCCCTCAACTTACCCTTTCACCCCAGCCCCAGTAACTTCCAGTCTCTATTCTGTCTCTAGATTTGACTCCTCTGGACATTTTGTGTAAGTGAAACCATATATAATACATGGTCTTTTGTGACTGGATTATTTCTCTTAGTATAATGTCTCCAAGGTTCATCCATATTGTAGCATGTAACAGAACTTCATTCCTGAATACTATTCTCTTGTAAGAATATCCCATATTTTGTTTATCCGTTCATGAGTTGATGGGCATCTGAGTTGTTTCCACACAGGAAAACAACTAGTTGTTTTAGTTGTCCTAGTTGCTGCTAGGAACATTTGTCTACAAGTGTTTGTGTAGACGTATATTTTCATTTCTCATGGGTATGTACCTGGGTGTGGAGTGCTGGATCATATTAAAACTGTATGTTTCTCTGTTTGAGGCACTGCAAAGCTGTTTTCCACAGCAGCTGCATTATTTTATAATTCTACCAGCAGTTTGTGACTATTCTAATTTTTCCACATCATCACCAACACTTATTATCATCTGTCTTTTTACTATAGCTATCCTAAAAGGTGTAAAGTGATAGTTCATTGTTGTTATGATTGTATTTTCCTAATAGCTAAGGAAATTGAACATCTTGTCATGTGGTAATGGTCATCTACATAACATTTCTTTGGAGAAATGTCAATTCAAATTCTTTATTCGCTTCTTAATTGTGTTGTTTGCTTAATTGCTGTTGAGTTGTTGTTGCTATTGAGTTGCTAAGTTATGTCCCACTCTTTGCAACGCCATGGATTGCAGCACACCAGGCTTTCTTGTCCTTCACTGTCTACCAGAGTTTGCACAAACTCACGTCCATTGAGTTGATGATGCTATCTAACCACCTCATCCTATGCCATTTCCTTCTCTTTTGCTTTCAATCATTCCTAGTATCAGGGTCTTTTCCAATGAGTTGGCTCTTTCCATTGGGTGGCCAAAGTATTGGAGCTTCAGCTTCAGCACCAGTCTTTCCAATGAATATTCAGGGTTGATTTCTTTTAGGATTGACTAGATTGATCTCCGTCCAGTTCAAGGGACTCCCAAGAAGTCTTCTCCAGCACCACAATTCAAAGGCATCGGTTCCTCTGCACTCAGCCTTCTTTATGGTCCAACTCTCATATCCATGCACTACTACTGAAAAAGCCATAGCTTTGACTAGATAGAGCTTTGCTGGCAAAGTGATGTCTCTGCTTTTTAATATGCTGGCTAGGTTTTTCATAGCTTTTCTTCCAAGGAAGAAGCATCTTTTAATTTCATGGCTGCAGTCACCACCTATGGTGATTTTGAAGCCCAAGAAAATGAAATCTGCCACTGTTTCCACTTTTTTTCCTTTTATTTTTCATGAAGTGATGGGACTGGATGTCATGATCTTAGTTTTTGACTATTGAGTTTTAAGCCAGCATTTTCACTCTCCTCTTTCACCTTCATCAAGAGGCTCTTTAGTTCCTCTCCACTTTCTGCCATTAGAGTGGTATCATCTGCATATCTAAGGTTGCTGATATTTTTCCCAGTAATCTTGATTCTAGCTTGTGAATCATCTAGCTAGGTCTTTTCCATGATGTACTCTGAATATAAGTTAAATTAGCAGGTTGACAATATATGACCTTATTGTATTCCTCTCCCAATTTCAAACCAGTCTGTTGGTCCATGTAAGGTTCTAAAACTGATGCTTCTTGACCTGCATACAGGTTTCTCAGGGGACAGGGAAGGTGGTCTGGTATTCCTATCTCTTTAAGGATTTTCCACTGTGTGTTGTGATCCACACAGTCAAAGTCTTTAGCATAGTCAATGAAGCAGAAGTAGATGTTTTTTCTGGAATTACCTTGTTTTCTCTATGATCCAACAAATGTTGGCAATTTGATCTCTGGTTCCTCGGCCTCTTCCAAACCCAGCTTGTGCATCTGGAAGCTCTTGATTCATGTGCTGCTGAAGACTAGCTGGAAGGATTTTGAATATAACCTTGCTATTAATAGCATGTGAAATGAGTACAATTGTACAGTAGTTTGAACACTTTTTGGCATTGTTCTTCTTTGGAATTGAAATGAAAACTGACCTTTTCCAGTCCTGTGGCCACTGCTGAGTTTTCCAAATTTGCTGACATACTGAGTGCAGCACTTTAACAGCATCATATTTTAGGGTTTTAAATAGCACAGCTGGAATTCCATCACCTCCACTAGCATTGTTCAGCATAATGCTTCCTAAGGCCCACTTGACTTCACACTCCGGGATGTCTGGCTCTAGATGAGTGAATACACCATCGTGGTTATTTGGTCATTAGATCTTTTTTGTATAGTTCTTCTATGTTTTCTTGCCACTTCCTTTTAATCTCTTCTGGTTCTGTTAAATCCTTACCATTTCTGTCCTTTATCATGCCTGTCTTTGCATGAATGTGCCTTTGATATCTGCATTTTCTCGACGAGATCTCTAGTCTTCCCCATTCTATTGCCTTCTATTTCTTTGCGGTGTTCACTTAAGAAAGCTTTATTATCTCTCCTTGCTTTTCTCTGGAACTCTGCATTCAATTGTGTGTATCTTTCCCTTTCTCCTTCACCTTTCACTTCTCTTCTTTTCTCAGCTATTTGTAAAACCTCCTGAGACAACTGCTTTGCCTTCTTGCATTTCTTTTTCTTTGGGATGATTTTGGTCACTGTCTCCTGTATATGGACAGAGGTCTTATGAACCTCTTTCCATAGTTCTTCAGGCACTCTATCAGATCTAATCCCTTGAATCTATTCATCGCCTCCACTGTATAATCATAACAGATTTGATTTAAGTCATACCTGAATGGCCTAGCGGTTTTCCCTACTTTTTCAAGTTAAGCCTGGATTTTGCAATAAGGAGCACATGATCTGAGCCGCAGTCAGCTCCAGGTCTTGATTTTGCTGACTGTGTAGAGCTTCTCCATTTTTGACTGCAAAGACTATAATCAATCTGATTTTAGTTTTGACCATCTGGTGATGTCCGTGTGTAGTCGTCTCATGTGTTGTTGGATATCTATTCTAGATGTTAAGCCCTTATCAGGTATGTGATTTGTAAACATTTTCCCACATTCTGTGGGTTGTCTTTCTACTCTGTTGAGAATGTTTCTTTGATGCACAGTTTTTTGTTTTTTGTTTTTAATAGCTATTTATTTATTTACCTGCTTCGGGTCTTATTTATGGCATGTGGTATCTAATTCCTTGACCAGCGATCAAATCAGGGTCCCCTGCCCTGGAAGTTTAGACTCTTAGCCATTGAACTACCAGGGAAGTTCCCACAAAAGTTTTTAATTTTGATGGAAGCAGTTTATCTATTTTTCTTTTATTGGCTGTATTTGTGATGCCACATTGAAGACGCCAAAATCATGAAGATTTTCTGCTATGTTTTCTTCTAAGAGTTTTATAGCTTTAGCTCTTATGTTTAGATTTTCAATCCACCTTAAGGTCTTTTCTTATGTGTCACAAAGTAAGCACTGGCCTATATTGAGCTATTTTTCTTTTTACTGTGGAGTTGTAAATCCACTTATTTTTATGCATTTATATATGCTAGTCTTCTCTTTTAGTTTGTGATTTCCTTGAGGCAGAGATGGACTTCCTGATTTTGGCATCCTCAGAGCCCAACTTGGTGTTAAGCATAAAATAGATGTTGAAAAACTACTTATTGAATTGAGTTTGCACAATATTTCTGTGGAGAACTACTCACTTTGTAAGAAAGTGTATGGCATATTTTGCATTCCAACTAGTATTCAGGGTCTGAAATAAATTCATACTTTTATTGCCTTTTCTTCATGTTTTCAGTCTCTCTTGCTGAATGAATTTCTCTTCCTGGTTTAATTCAAGCCTGAATTCTGCTGGTTTCTCCATCTTTCTTGGAAGCTTTTAATAGTCAATCCCCTTTTCTTTGCAATCCTCCTAAAACAGAATAAAGTGGGTAAGAGAGTATCCAAAGCAGGTGGGGTCAATCCCATGAGTACACAGGGTAACAGGCCCTTGACAACCTGGACTGTGTGTATGCTAAGTTGCTTCAGTCATGTCTGACTCTTTGTGACTCCGTGGATGGTAGCCCACCAGGCTCCTCTGTCCAAGAGATTCTCTAGGCAAGAATACTGGAGTGGGTTGCCATGCCCTCCTCCAGGGAATCTTCCCGATCCAGGGATTGAACCCAGGTTTCTTAAGCCTCCTGCATTGGCAGGCAGGGTCTTTACCACAAGTGCCACCTGGGAGGCCTGACAGCCTGGAGTACATCTTACCTAACGGATAGCCACTCCTGTGCCCACACATATTCAGTGTTACATGGTTTTTAAAATGCGGATGCTTATGAGAAGTTGCCAAACTTTTAAGTATTAGTAGCTATTAAAAAAAAAAGCAACATGATTTTTAAAAAAACCCCTCAGGAGGACAGAGCTTATATCTTTGATTCACATATATTAACTCATGTTAAATTACCCACTCTAGCTTGGGTTCCAGTCTTTAAAGTCTATTAAATTTCTTTTGCCAAACAAAGTACTTATTGTGAAACTTGCCTTAGCTTGTCATTACTTATTATTTATACCATGCTGATTTAATCCCCGACTTTGACCAAACATAAAACACTGGATGCCTACCCTAAGGAATTTCTGTCTTCCCTTGCACTTCAGGGAATTATTGGATTAGACAAAGAAATCGCAGACGGGTTATTAAATGCAGAAAAACAAACCTGCCCAAAGAAGCACTTTAAATATATAATCATGCCTTATACTCTGAGAAAATCAGAACTTTTGACCTAGTTCTCTCAGTACAAATATTCAATTATATGATGAATAAAATCAAAGTTTACAAGTAAGTTGCTATATTTCTTTGAATGATTTCTAGTGCTGTATAAGATGCTGCTGGTAGATAAATACCACTTGCAGTAAGCTCAAAATTTTCCTTGTTCAAGGAGTTCTGGATCTCAGCTGAAAGTTCTCTAAACCGTGGTGAACCAAGCAGGAACGTAAAGGAGCTGTCAAGCAATTGTTTGTATGATAGGGGAGGAAAGCTCTTCTCTTCTTCCCTTCCAAGTGGCTAGTCTAGTAATTAAATGGACATAAAACAGATTAATGGGAGAAAAACTAATTTAATTTTGTATGTACAGAAGTCTATGAAAATATGGGACTCAGTTCTAATGAGGAGAACGAACCTGGAGCCCGTTATACAGAGTGAAATAAGTCAGAAAAAGAAAAACAAATATCATATATTAAGACATATCTATGGACTCTAGAAAGATGATACTGATGGACCTATTTGCAAGGCAGCAGTGGAGATGCAAAAACAGAGAGCAGACTTGTGGACACAGCAGGGGCGGGAGAGGGTGGGACGAATCAAGAGAACAGTGTGGAAACAGCACACTACTCTATGAAAAGTAGACACAGTGGGAATTTGCTGTGACTCAGGGAACTCAAACCAGGGCTCTGTGACAGCCCAGAGGGGTGGGATGGGGTGAGAGGTGGGAGCGGAGTTCAGGAGGGAGTGGACATATGTATCTGTTCAGTTCAGTTCTGCTGCTCAGTCATGTCCAACTCATTGCGACTCCATGAATCGCAGCATGCCAGGGCTCCCTGTCCATCACCATCTCCCGGAGTTCACTCAGACTCACGTCCATAGAGTCCGTGATGCCATCCAGCCATCTCATCCTCTGTTGTCCCCTTCTCCTCCTGCCCCCAATCCCTCCCAGCATCACAGTCGATTCAAATGAGTCAACTCTTCGCACGAGGTGGCCAAAGTACTGGAGTTTCAGCTTCAGCATCATTCCTTCCAAAGAAATCCCAGGGTTGATCTCCTTTAGAATGGACTGGTTGGATCTCCTTCCAGTCCAAGGGACTCTCAAGAGTCTTCTCCAACACCACACTTCAAAAGCATCAATTCTTCAGCGCTCAGCCTTCTTCACAGTCCAACTCTCACATCCATACATGACCACAGGAAAAACCATAGCCTTGACTAAACAGACCTTAGTCGGCAAAGTAATGTCTCTGCTTTTGAATATACTATCGGTCATAACTTTCCTTCCAAGGAGTAAGAGTCTTCTAATTTCATGGCTGCAATCACCATCTGCAGTGATTTTGGAGCCCCTCAAAATAAAGTCTGATACTGTTTCCACTGTTTTCCCATTTATTTCCCATGAAGTGATGGGGCCAGATGCCATGATCTTTGTTTTCTGAATGTTGAGCTTTAAGCCAACTTTTTTACTCTCCTCTTTCACTTTCATCAAGAGGCTTTTTAGTTCCTCTTCACTTTCTGCCATAAGGGTAGTGTCATCTGCATACCTGAGGTTATTGATATTTCTCCCGGCAATCTTGATTCCAGCTTGGTTCTTCCAGTCCAGTGTTTCTCATGATGTACTCTGCATATAAGTTAAATAAGCAGGGTGACAATACACAGCCTTGATGTACTCCTTTTCCTATTTGGAACCAGTCTGTTGTGCCAAGTCCAGTTCTAACTGTTGCTTCCTGACCTGCATACACATTTCTCAAATTGGAAGTGGTCAAACAAGAGATGGCAAGGGTGAACATCAACATTCTAGGAATCAGAGAACTAAAATGGACTGGAATGGGTGAATTTAACTCAGATGACCATTATATCTACTACTGTGGGCAGGAATCCCTCCGAAGAAATGAAGTAGCCATCATGGTCAACAAAGAGTCCAAAATGCAGTACTTGGATGCAATCTCAAAAACGATAGAATGATCTCTGTTCGTCTCCAAGGCAAACCATTCAGTATCACAGTTATCCAACTCTATGCCCCAACCAGTAACACTGAAGAAGCTGAAGTTGAACAGTTTTATGAAGACCTACAAGACCTTTTAGAACACCCAAAAAGATGTCCTTTTCATTATAGGGGACTGGAATGCTCAAGTAGGAAGTCAAGAAACACCTGGAGTAACAGGCAAATTTGACCTTGGAATGTGGAATGAAGCAGGGCAAAGACTAATAGTTTTGCCAAGAAAATGCACTAGTCATACCAAACAGTCTCTTCCAACAGCACAAAGAAGACTCTACACATGAACATCACCAGATGGTCAACACCAAAATCAGATTGACTATATTCTTTGCAGCCAAAGATGGAGAAGCTCTATACAGTCAACAATAACAAGACCAGGAGCTGACTGTGGCTCAGATCATGAACTCCTTATTACCAAATTCAGACTGAAATTGAAGACAGTAGGGAAAACTGCTAGACCATTCAGGTATGACCTAAATCAAATCCCTTATGATTATACAGTGGAAGTGAAAAATAGATTTTAGGGCCTAGATCTGATAGATAGAGTACATGATGAACTATGGAATGACGTTCGTGACATTGTACACGAGACAGGGATCAAGACCATCCCCCTGGAAAAGAAATGCAAAAAAGCAAAATGGCTGTCTGGGGAGGCCTTACAAATAGCTGTGAAAAGAAGAGAGGTGAAAAGCCAAGGAGAAAAGGAAAGATATAAGCATCTGATTGCAGAGTTCCAAAGAATAGCAAGAGATAAGAAAGTGTTCTTCAGCGATCAATGCAAAGAAATAGAGGAAAAGAACAGTATGGAAAAGATTAGAGATCTCTTCAAGAAAATGAGAGATAACAAGGGAAGATTTCATGCAAAGATGGGCTCAATAAAGGACAGAAATGGTATGGACCTAACAGAAGCTGAAGATATTAAGAAGAGGTGGCAAGAATACACAGAAGAACTGTACAAAAAGATCTTCATGACCCAGATAATCATGATGATGTGATCACTCATCTAGAGCCAGACATCTTGGAATGTGAAGTCAAGTGAACCTTAGAAAGCATCACTATAAACAATACTAGTGGAGGTGATGGAATTCCAGTGGAGCTGTTTCAAATCCTGAAAGATGATGCTGTGAAAGTGCTTCACTCAATATGCCAGCAAATGTGGAAAACTCAGCAGTGGCCACAAGACTGGAAAAGGTCAGTTTTCATCCCAATTCCAAAGAAAGGCAATGCCAAAGAATGCTCAAACTACCGCACAACTGCACTCATCTCACACGCTAGCAAAATAACATTGAAAATTCTCCAAGCCAGGCTTCAGCAATACGTGAACTGTGAACTCCCTGATGTTCAAGCTGGTTTTAGAAAAGGCAAGGAACTAGAGATCAAATTGCCAACATCCACTGGATCATGGAAAATGCAAGAGTTCCAGAAAAACATCTATTCCTTCTTTATTGACTATGCCAAAGCCTTTGACTTTGTGGATCACAATAAACTGTGGGAAATTCTGAAAGAGATGGGAATATTAGACCACCTTTCCTGCCTCTTGAGAAATTTGTATGCAGGTCAGGAAGCAACAGTTAGAACTGGACATGGAACAACAGACTGGACATATGTATACCTGCGACTAATTCATGTTGATGTATGGTAGAAACCAATATCATACTGTAAAGCAATTATCCTTCAATTAAAAAGAAATAATTAAAAAAATACATGAGACTCAAGGAAGTCAAAGCAGATGGCTTTTATACCTTTTAGAAAAGGAAACAATACTAACAATGCCCTCTACCATCTTTGTACAAGGAGGGAATTTTTCAGAGAGGAGATTTATCTCTTGCTTTCAAGGAGAAAAAGGAAGTTTGGGGTGTCCTTCTTGCAACAGTTGTTTCTCAAGTACCTTCAATTCAAAATCATTAATATTCCCAAGTGGCGTATCTTGGGGTGAATATTCTGAACTCCTGATTAGAAGCTTCTTGAATATAATACACTGAGAGATGTTCTGCATTTCTGACTCTTCTGTTGACTATGATGGCTATTCTATTTCTTCTAAGGGTTTCTTGCCCATAGTAGTAGATATAATGGTCATCTGAGTTAAATTCATGCATTCCAGTCCATTTTAGTTCGCTGATTCTTAAAAAGTCGATGTTCACTCTTGCCATCCCCTGTTTGATCACTTCCAATTTGTCTTGATTCATGGACCTAACATTCCAGATTTCTATGCAATATCGCTCTTTACAGCATCAGACCTTGCTTCCATCACCAGTTACATCCACAGCTGGGTATTGGTTTTGCTTTGGCTCCATCCCTTCATTCTTTCTGGAATTATTTCTCCACTGATCTCCAGGAGCTATTGGGCACCTACAGACATGGGGAGTTCATCTCTCAGTGTCCTGTCTTTTGCCTTTTCATACTATTAATGGGGTTCTCAAAGTAAAAATACTGCAGTGGTTTGCCATTCCCTTCTCCAGTGGATCACATTTTGTCAGATGACAAATGACATTTTCTCACATGACCATTATATCTACTGCTATGGGCAAGAATTCCTTAGAAGAAATGGAGTAACTATCATGGTCAACAAGAGCTAGAAATGCAATACTTGGATCCAGTCTCAAAAACGACAGAATGATGTTTGTTTCCAAGGCAAACCATTCAGTATCACAGTTATCCAACTCTATGCCCCAACCAGTAGCACTGAAGAAGCTGAAGTTGAATGGTTCTGTGAAGACCTACAAGACCTTTTAGAACTAACACCCAAAAAAGATGTCCTTTTCATTATAGGGGACTGGAATACAAAAGTAGGAAGTCAAGAAACACCTGGAGTAACAGACAAATTTGGTCATGGACTACAGAATGAAGCAGGACAAAGGCTAATACATTTTTGCCAAGAGAACACACTGGTCATAGCAAATACCCTCTTCCAACAACACAAGAGAAGACTCTACACATGGACGTTACCAGATGGTCAACACCAAAATCAGATAGATTATATTCTTTACAGCCAAATATGGAGAAGCTTTATACACTTAACAAAAACAAGACTGGGAGCTGACTGTGGCTCAGATCATGAACTCCTTATTACTAAATTCAGACTTAAACTGAAGAAAGTGGGGGAAAACCACTAGACCATTCAAGTATGACCTAAATCGAATCCCTTATGATTATACAGTGGAAGTGAGAAATAGATTTAAAGGACTAAATCTGATAGACAGAGTGCCTGATGAACTATGGAGGGAGGTTTGCGACATTGTATTAGAGACAGGAACAAGACCATCCCCAAGAAAAAGAAATGAAAAAAAAGCTAAATGGCTGTCTGAGTAGGCCTTACAAATAGCTGTGAAAAGAAGAGAAGTGAAAAACAAAGGAGAAAAGGAAAGATATACTCATTTGAATGCAGAGTTCCAAAGAATAGCAAGAAGAGATAAGGAAGCCTTCCTCAGTGATCAATGCGAAGAAATAGAGGAAAACAATAGAATGGGAAAGACTAGAGATCTCTTCAAGAAAATGAGAGATAATAAGGGAACATTTCATGCAGAGATGGGCACAATAAAGGACAGAAATGGTCTGTACCTAACAGAAGCTGAAGATATTAAGAAGAGGTGACAAGAATACAAAGAAGAATAGTACAAAAAAGCTTCACGACCAAGATAATCACAATGGTGTGATCACTCACCTAGAGCCAGACACCCTGGAATGTGAAGTCAAGAGGGCCTTAGGAAGCACACTATGAACAAAGCTAGTAGAGGTGATGGAATTCCAGTTGAGCTATTTCAAATTCTGAAAGATGATGCCATGAAAGTGCTGCACTCAATATGCCAGCAAGTTTGGAAAACTCAGCAGTGGCCACAGGACTGGAAAAGGTCAGTTTTCCTTTCAATCCAAAAAGAAAGGCATTGCAAAGGAATGCTCAAACTACTGCACGATGGCACTCATCTCACATGCTAGTAAAGTAATGCTCAAAATTCTCCAAGCCAGACTTCAGCAATACATGAACCGTGAATTTCCTGATGCTCAAATTGGTTTTAGAAAAGGCAAGGAACTAGAGATCAAATTGCCAGCATCCGCTGGATCATGGAAAAAGCAAGAGAGTTCCAGAAAAACATCTATTTTTGCTTTATTGACTATGCCAAAGCCTTTGACTGTGTGGATCATAATAAACTGTGGAAAATTCTGAAAGAGATGGGAATACTAGACCACCTGACCTGCCTCTTGAGAAACCTGTATGCAGGTCAGGAGGCAACAGTTAGAACTGGACATGGAACAACAGACTGGTTCCAAATAGGAAAAGGAATATGTCAAGGCTGTCTATTGTCACTCTGCTTATTTAACTTCTATGCAGAGTACATCATGAGAAACGCTGGGCTGGAGGAAGTACAGGCTGGAATCAAGATTTTTGGGAGAAATATCAATAACCTCAAATATACAGATGACACCACCCTTATGGCAGAAAGTGAAGAGGAGCTAAAGGGCCTCTTGATGAAAGTGAAAAAGGAGAGTGAAAAAGTTGGCTTAAAGCTCAACATTCAGAAAACAAAGATCATGGCATCCAGTCCCATCACTTCATGACAAATAGATGAAGAAACAGTGGAAACAGTGTCAGACTTTATTTTGGGGGCTTCAAAATCACTGCAGATGGTGATTGCAGCCATTAAATTAAAAGGTGCTTACTCCTTAGAAGAAAAGTTATGACCATCCTAGACAGCATATTAAATAGCAGAGACATTACTTTGTCAGCAAAGGTTCATCTAATCAAAGTTATGATTTTTCTAGTAGTCACATATGGATGTGAGAATTGGATATAAAGAAAGCTGAGTGCCAAAGAATTGATGCTTTTGAACTGTGGTGTTGGAAAAGACTCTTGAGAGTCCTTTTGACTGCAGAGATCCAAGGAATTCATCATAACAGAAATCAGTCCTGAATATTCATTGGTAGGAATATGTTGAAGCTGAAACTCCAATACTTTGGCCACCTGATGCAAAGAGCTGACTCATTTGAATGGACCCTGATGGTAGGCAAGATTGAAGGCTGGAGGAGAAGGGGTCAACAGAGGATGAGATGGTTGGATGCCATCACTGACTCGATGGGCATGAGTTTGAGTAAACTCTGGGAGTTTGTGATGGATGGGGAGGCTTGGCGTGCTACAGTCCATGGGGTCAGACCCAAGTGAGTGAGTGAACTGAACTGAACTTAGAGATGTACCCTTGAGTCTGCACTTATTCTTTTCTGTTTCCTGTCTTCCATCTCAGTAAATTTTTACCCAATATTCAGATCAAAACCGTTCTCTTCTTGCCTCAAACTTATACCCATTCATCATCATTCAAATGTCCCAAACCATTCAAACATGCTGAATGTGCACTTGGAGCCAGCATTGGCATCAGGGCCTTCAAGTTCACCTGGGATCACTGATGTCCTTGGATCTTTGAACTGGCTTTGGTGTGGGCTGGGAGCCACATCTAGACATCAAAGAGTTCAGAAGTTAAGGCGAAAGGACAGGTGTCAATAAATCCAGACAGCAAACACTGATAGCGTGATGCTGACAGATGGGTGCACACAGACAAGAGCTCACAGCTAATTTCTGGAACACTGAATGAAGACAGAAGAGCGTTGATGGAGGAAATAGCAAAGGAAACCACAGCCCAGAGGAAACCACAGCTAGATGAGGAGCCACAGCTGGGGGTGGGGACGGGAAACGAGAAAGAGACTGCTCTGCCTATAGAATTTGGAATGGGCCCAGGGCTTGACACTCAGGGGCAAGAGAGAAGAATGGGGCTGAAAAGCAAGCACTGTCTGAAGATCTGTGTACAGGATGGTCAGCATTCCTCTGCCCCATCCCAGTCTGTGCACAGAGCAGCCAGGATGCTCTGCCCTGGGCACAGAGGAATGTGCCCAGTTACGGAAGGAATTGGGCAGCTGGTGTGCAGACCCAGAGTACAGGCTACTCCTGCTGGAATGAGGCTGTAGAGGAGAGGGGAGCAGAGCCCTAACGTAGCCTCAGGTGCTTCTCTGCCCAGTCCTGCTGAGGACAGTTCAAGTCAGCAGTCCCTGCTCCAGTCCTGGAGTTTAAATCAGCCTTTGAGGGGCTCACTGGAGATGAGCGAAAACTTGTAGCGTGAAAGAAAGCAACCAGAATTCTAAAGAGACAGAAAGGCAGAGACAGAAACTTATCTCAGAAGAAGCAGAGGAAATTCAGAAAACACAGAATGTAACAGAAAACCTCTTTGATCAGTATCCTCGAACTTTCTTGGTGCCTCAGGCAGGAAAGAATCCCCCTGCAAGGAAGGATACCTGGGTTTGATCCCTGCATTAGGAAGATCTTCTAGAGAAGGAAATGACTACCCACTCCAGTTTTCTTGCCTGAAGAATCACACAGACAGAGGAGCCTGGAGGGCTACAGTCAATGGGGTTGAAAAGAGTGAGACAGGGCAATGATTAAGCATGATCAGTAACCTCAGAAATGTTTTAGAAAATATTGCATCCATAGATCAAAAGAATGGCACAGTGAAAAATGAGTCGTGAACATACCCACAACAAAAGCCTCTGGAAATTAAAATTATGTTTCACAAAATATAAAGTAATTAACATAGATGGAAAATAATGTTTAAGACATTCTAGAGACCACAGAGAGAAAGAGGAGACAGAGAATATGACAGAAACAGTCAGAGATAGATGATTAAACCAGTGTTAATCCAGATATAGTGCCTAACTATTAGGAAATCCAGAGAGAGAGAGAAACATGCAGAAACAGAGAGGGAGAAAAATAGAGGAGACAGACAGAAAGAGAAGAAAGACGATGAAGAGAAGGAGGAGGAGGAAAAGAGGAGGGGAGAGAAGGAAAGAGAGAGAACATAAAGTGAAGGTTAGAAAATTATCAAACAGTTGAAACATTTCTAAGAGTTGAGGAAAGACAGTCTTGAGACTGAAAGTGGCATTGAGAATAACACCACTTTGAAGAGTGACTTGAATTACACGTTACTTGGATTACACGTTACTTGAATTACCCCGGTAATTCCTGGAGCTGACTGTTCCCCCACCCAGTAATTTCCCTTTTGAGTCTGTCCCCCTGTGCAGAGCTTCCATACACTAACATATGATGTGCCCCAAGTTGAATGCAGATGTATGGGGTCTGGGTATGTTCTGAGATGTTCCCTGATGGCTGAGCAGGAGCGGGGGCAGTCAGGATTGCTATCATCAGCACGTCCTGCAGGAGCTACCATCCGGCTGATTCCAATCTGCCACACCAGTAGGGCTGTATCCGGTGTGTAACGTGATGTGGGAAGGTTGGGAAGCTTTGGCTCAACATAGAACATATAGGGAGCTTATGTGGTGACGTTTGTGGAAGCAAAATAAATGAGAATAGCCTAAATATCTACCAATGGAAAAGAGGACTAAAAACTAATGTATTTGCTGTGCAAACTATTATATATAGGATGGATAAACAACCAGATCCTACTGTATAACACAGGGAACCATATTCAATGTCCTGCGATAAACTATAATGGAAAAGAATGTGAAAAAGAATATATATATAAATATATGTGTGTGATATATATTTATATATATATATATATATACACACACACACACACACATATATATATATATACTTTGCTGAACACCAGAAACTAACACATTAGAAATCAACTATACTTCAATAAAATAAATTTTTAAAAAAGTAATACATTGATCATACAAAGAACATCACACAATATAAAAACTTGCACTGAACTACACTATCTGCATGGTGAAGTCTGAAAACAAAATGTTAAATGAACAAACAAGTTGCAAATCATTTATATGATGCCTGCAATACCACTGATACATAACAAATAAAAATAAATAAAAACATAAGAGTGGGCTGTGTGTATAAAGACAAGTTTTCTGAAAGTGGAATCTATTAAAAGAATCTGTGATATCAAAAAATTAGAAGATTGCACTGAGATGAAAGGAAAAAAACACATGTAAAGATTTATGATTTAGAAGTAAACAGCATTTGATGTGTCTCTTCAAAGAAAAAAAAACAAAAGCAACATCTGTAAAATAGTAGACAAAGTACACAATGATAACAGTAAAGGGGAGGGGAGAAGTGGTTGTGAAACAGGTAGAAATAAAAAAGAAGCACAATGCAACAAGGAAAGAAAGCGATGTGAAGGACAAGCTTGAGTCACAAGGCTAGAATGCAGCAAAAAACATTTAACACCGGGACTGAATCAATAGTACACTTTTTAGAACTACTATATGACACAGCAATCCCACTCCTAGGCATATACTCAGAGAGAACCAAAATTCAAAAAAATATATGCACTCCATGTTCACTGCAACACCACTAACAATAGCCAGGACATGGAAGCAACTTAAATGTCCATCAGCAGAGGTATGGGTAGGCGACTTTCCCAGCAGTCCAGTGATTAAGATTCCACCTTCCATTGCAGAGGATGAGCGTTTTTTATTCCTGATGGGGGAACTAAGATTCCACACTCCTTGAAGTACAGCCAAAAAAAGCAAACAAAAATCCCAGAGAAATGGATGAAGAAGTTGTGGGGTACATGTAGTCAGTGGCATATTATTCAGCCGTAAAAAGAAATGATAATGCCATTTGCAGAGACATGCTTCTCAGGTGGCACTAGTGGTAAAGAGGAGACGTAAGAGGTGCAGGTTCGATCCCTGACTTGGGAAGATCCCCTGGAGAAGGAAATGGTAACACATTCCAGTATTCTTGTCTAGAGAATTCCATGAACAGAGGAGCCCCATGGGCTATAGCCCAGGGAGTCAAAAAGAGTTGGATATGACTGAAGCGACTTAGCATGCACAGGGATTGCCATACTGAGTGAACTAAATCAGACAAAGACAAATCTGTGATATCACTTATATATGGAATCTGAAAAAGAGGGTACAAATGAACTTATCTACAAAATGAATAGAGTCACAGATACAGAAAACAAACGAATTTACCAGGGGATGGGGGAAGGTGTAAATTAGGAGATTGGGATTGACATATACATGCTACAATATAAAACAGACAACTAATAAGAACCTACTGTATAGCACAGGGAGCTCTACTCAGTGCCCTGTGATGGCCTATGTGTGAAAAAAAAATCTAAAAAATGAGTGGATATATATATATATATATATATAAAATAGATTCACTTGGCTGTGCACCTGAAACTAACACAACATTGTAAATTAACTATACTCCAGTCAATTTAAAAAAGAAAAAAAAATCACACTTTTAACTATAATAATTTTAGAATAAGGTTTAGAATCTGGTTAAGTTAACCATCTTTCAATATCCTCTTTTTAACATTGAAAAATATTTTCATATTTTATCCTTTTGAAGAAAAAACTTACTAAGATATGACAAAAATGCCACTGTAATTTTATATAAACAAACTATTAATCATTAAACTTGAAGATAATTTTTTAAAAGCTTTCTGGACTGTAGTTAATGATTTTTTTTTAAACTACCAATTTGGGGCTTCCCTGATAGCTCAGTTGGTAAACAATCTGCCAATCTGCCTGTAATGTGGGAGACCTGTGTTCGATCTCTGGGTTGGGAAGATTCCCTGGAGAAGGGAAAGGCTACGCACTCTAGTATTCTGGCCTGCAGAATGGCCTGGATCACAAAGAGTGGGACACTGAGTGACTTTCACTTTCAAGACTGGAGACAGACTTCGTTGTGTTGTTTGGTGATGCCCTTCCCCACCACTGGAGGGTATGAGTCTCCGTTATTTTACATCTTGGAGGTGTAACTTTGTTGACAAAATTATAAGCACTTTAGATGTAGGAAAGAAAAAGCATCCTACAGAGAGAGTAAATAAGCTAATTGACATATTACATATTAATAAATAAGCAGAACAGGATGCTAGTAAAAAAAAAAATTCTTAGAAGCTCAAGAATGAAAACTATCCATTCATTCCTTCCACAAATCTGGATGAACACAGGACTAAGATGCCAGGAACACACGTGCCCAGACAAGCTCCTATCCCAGTAGAAGGGCCAAATAGAGTTATGACTGGTATCAAACAATATTAGTACCGAGACTGAAAAGACGGAGTTTTGTCTGTAGCTGTGGGAATCACAATTCAGCAGACACGGATCCAGGTTAAACCAAAAGAGTAGTCTGGGGAAGAGAGAAAAGCTACAAGGTTGTTAAAAGTTCTCTTGCAAGACTTATAACTGGGACTTCCCTGGTGGTCTAGTGGTTAAGAATTACCTGCCAATGTAGGGGAATCAGGTTTGATCCCTGATCTAGGAAGATTCCACGTACCACAGGGCAAATAAGCCCATGAGCCACAGCTTCTGAGCCTACGCTCTAGAACCCATGATCTGCAACTACGGAGCCCCAACGCCGTACCTACTAAAGGCCACATGACCTACAGCCTCTGCTCCACAGCGAGAGACTGCCACTGCAACAAGAAGACTGTAATCAGAGTAGCCTCCATTTTCTGCAACTGGAGAAAGCCCGCGTACAGCGAGAAGACCCAGTACAGCCAAAAATCAATCAATAAATACAATTTTAAAAGATTGACAATTGGATCTGATGCAAAAGGGAGACATCTGTCCATTTTCTTCCTTCTTTTTCCTTTTCCATTTTCCATTTTTCCTATCCATTACAGGATATTGAATATAGCTCCTGTTCTATATATTAGAACCTTATTTATTTTGCAACTGCTAATTCCAAACCCCTAATTAATCTCTCTTGCCCACCTTTCCCCCTGGGTAACCATAAGTTTGTTTTCTGTGTCTGTGAATCTATTTCTGTTTCATAAATAAGTTCATTCATACCATTTTTTTTTATTTCACATGTAAGTGATATCATGTAGTTTTTGTGTTTCTGATCTACTTCATTTACTATGATAATCTCTAGGTCTATCCATGTTGCTGCAAATGACATTACTTCTTTTTATGGCTGAATAGTATTCCATTGTGTATATATACCACTATTCTTTATCCATTTATCTTTTGTTGGACATTTAGGTTGCTTATATGTCTGGGCTATTATGGGAAGTATTTGTTTTTAAGACATAGGATGTCACTAGTTTTTTAGGGTAAGGGTCCCATTGATATCTTGGGTTTCTAGAACATTAACATTTCTACAACACAGTTGATCTGGACGCTTATATTAAGATAATAAGTGGTTAAAAATTCAGACTCCATCTGGGCTGAGACATGCATAAGTCCCACCATGTCAATGGCCTCCTATTTCCATTTTGCAATTTTTATGTCAATTTGCTCTCTTAACAACACTGACTCCATTTTGATTTTCTTTTTACACCAGAAACTGGAATGCAGAGAGAGTTTCAGGTGCCCCAGGGGAGATGTGACCTAGCCTAGGCATCAGGAAGAGTTAGTTGCCTTAATAAAGTGATGAGTCATTTGAGAGCTATAGGATCAAGAGAGCTAGCATGGTAAAAAGAACAAAAGAAATCCAACCAGGGCTCTGTAATAACCTAGAGGGGTGGGATGGGGAGGGAGGGGACATACGTATACCCATGGCTGATTCATGTTGATGTGTGACAGAAACCAACACAATACTGTAAAGCAATTATCCTTTAATTAAAAATAAATTTTAAAAAATTAAAAAAAAAAAAAGAACATTCAGGTATAGAGTCAGGTGAGAAGTATTGACTAAAATGAGAAATCTGATTGCAGTCTTCACCGGTGGTCCAGTGGTTAAGATTCTGAATTTCCACTGCAGGCAGTACAGGTGTGATCCCTGGTCAGGGAAGTTCCACTTGCTTCATGGTGCAGCCAAAAAAGAGAAAGAAATGGAGCTTCCCTGGTCGTCCAGTGTTTGAGAATCTGCCTGCCAATCCATAGGACACAGGTTTGATCCCTGGTCTGGGAAGATCCCACATGCCTCAGAGCAACTAAGCTGATGTATCACAACTACTAAGCTTGAGCATACAATTACCAAAACCCCAGCACCTAGAGCCCATGCTCCACAACAAGAGATGCTGAGAGGAAAGGTGGATAAAAATAAAGGTTGAAGTTTCACTAGGGCCTTAGGAAAAACAGGCCCTCCTGTTAACCTTAAGACAAACCTTTATCTCAAGAATGTGTAAGAGGCTCATATCTCAGGAATGCAGCCTCTGGGAGGCTTCCGGGGATGTTTATCTCAAAACCATTCCAGGAAATTATTTTCCAGAAAAACAAGTTAGCAGTAAAATTGCAGCTCGAACAGCCGTGTCAACCTGATAACAAATGAACCTATCCCTGAAAATGTCAAGACTTGAGCACCAATCAGGTCGTTCCACCCTAGCTGTACCTGTTTGTGGTTTTTGTGCTTAAAAACTGCTCTGTAACAAACGTTCGGGTTCGTTCTTCCCTGGTGATGATCGAACCCCGGCGCACCGGCCTAATAAATCCTCTTGCTGTTTGCATCGAGTCCGAGTCTTGGTGGTCTTTTGGGCGACGGATTCCCGGAAAGAGACCGTGAGGTCTAACGATGCCATCATAATGAGAAGCCTGCACACCACAACAAGGGGTAGCAACTGCTCACCGCAACTAGAAAAAGCCTGCACAGCCACAAAGACCCAGTGCAGACCCAAAGAAATAAATAATAATATTTTTTAAAAAGAAAGGAAGAAATTTGTGATAACAACTAGTGACATTGCCACTCAAGAATTACCAATGCCATTTCTACACATAAAAGGGATTTGTTCATAGGGTCCTGGGAACATGGTATAAATTGAGTTTCATCTTCATAGGAAACAATCGCGTAGAGTACACAGCTCTGAAATAGAAACATATTCTACTATGGTCTATCTAAGATTGGCAATTACATAAACATGGTATTCAGCTGCTTTTGTATAGCTATGTAGTTTTGTGCAAGATAAATGCCTTATTTCTCAATATATTGACTGATTTTTGTATATTATAAAAATATTTTTGCCATGAGGATATTTTAGATTCTTTTTTTCCCCCAGAATTTAGAATGTTGCATATGGTGGGAGGAGGGGTACAACTGGAAGCCTTTAACCACAAAGTAGGAATTTCATGATGTTCTATGTTTGAATGTAATTTCATTAGTGTCGTATTCCTTTTTTTTTTTCTTTTGCTGTTTGCAGTTACTACTTCAGAGTTCAAACTACAAATTTTACTTTGAAGATTTTATAAAAATAAAATTGCCTGCTTTAATTCACAACATCGAATTTTCAAATTAAAAAAGATGTACCATGATTGAGGTTCCTAGCCAATGTAATAGGGAGAAAAAAACTAGAAAGTTGAATAAGGGAATAATGCTTGTCTTAACAAAATTCAAAATGATCAATGTAAACCTAGTGGAAGTAGTAGGAGAGTTCCATTAGGTGGGCAGATACAGTTCCTACAACAATAATCACTCTTCCTGAAACTAAGCAGGACCCTGAACCGCCCTTCTGGGTACAAGCCCCTTCTTGTCCCAGCTTCTTATTTGCAGTAAAAGCTTCAGTACCCTATCCTTTCTCCGATTTCCAAAGAGCAGACTCAAACAGTTAATGATTACAGAAGTGAGAAAATGAAGAAACAAAGGAAAAGCAGTCAAACAAGAAAAGTACTAAACATGAACAATAGTCACTCCTAGTTCCTGCTGAAGGGATAGATAACAATCTGATGCCTATCTGAGTTGTTTTATAGAAACTAGATTCCCTTGTCTAGAAACCAAAAGCACACAGACCCCAGACTGATTGGAATCAGAAGGTTGAGAATTGAGATTCCTGAAATATCACCCTGCTACTGTACCATCAACTAATCAGAAGAATGACAAGGTGATCATGCACAAATCCTGTGACCTTCATCAACTAATATTGCCTTTAAAAACCCATTCCTGAAAGCCATCAGGAAGTTTGGGTCTTTTAACCAATGGCTACCCATTCTCTTCACTTCTGCTGTGCTTGCTGTGCTAAGTTGCTTCAGTCATGTCCAACTCTTTGTGACCCTATGGACCATAACCCCCTGCTCCCCTGTCCGTGGGATGTTCTAGGCAAGAATACTGGAGTGGATTCTCTTTGCTTAGTTCCCTGCAAATAAACACTGTCTTTCCTTCACCTCACCCTGGTGTCAGTAGATCGGCTTTACTATGTGGCAGGAGAGCAAATGCAAGTTCGGTGTGGTAACAGTTTTTTCACATAGGAGAACATCTTAGCAAGGAACATCCTGTTAGAAATGTAATGCAAAACAATCCCAAAAAAACTATTAAAAAAATTTACCATCCTTAATCAGCAAATTCTACCAAGTACTAGAAGAAACCAAGGAGGAATATTTTTGACTGTTGGATGGGAAAGTGAAACCAACAGAACCCTGTGGGTTTCCTGGGTATGAATGCTTTCTGTGTCCCCCATCTCTTGTTTGTAGACAATAAGCTTCATTCAGGGCTACTCTGGTGGCTCAGTGGTAAAGAATCAGAAATGTAGGAGATGTGGGTTTGACCCCTGGGTTGGGAAGATTTCCTAGAGAAGGAAATATCAACCCACTTCAGTGTTCTTATCTTAGAAATCCCATGGACAGAGAAGCCTGGCAGGCTACAGTTCAAGGGGTCACAAAAGAATCAGACACGACTCGGCAACTAAACAACAGTGAGCTTCATTCAGCCTTCAGGACCTTCCCTGAGCTCCAGAGGGCCGATTCAAACCACGGCTAACCAGGGAAAGCAGGGAATGCAGAACATGGGAGGAGCAGTTAAGAAATAATAGTACAGCCTTGGGGCTGGGTCCTGGCTCCTCTTGAAGAAATATGTATAATAATAACCTTGAATTCTGCAGGAACTAAGGCCCCCACTCAGGATGGTAACTTCAAGCTGAGCTCAAGATTCCTGAAGCACCACACTGGTACTTTACCACCAGTCAATCAAATGAAAATCACACCTTGCAGCCCTCATCCTAAATTTTGCCTTTAAAAACTTCTTACTTAAAGCCTAAGGAGTTCAGGATTTTCAGCATGAGCACACATTCTCCTTACTTGTCCTGGCAATAATCCTTTTCCTGCTCTAAACCTCTCTCTCCCCCTCTGTGCATGAGGCACAAGAACTTGTCTTAACAAAAGTATTGTAATGGTTGCAGGAAAGACCCAATTCTGACTGCCAGTTGGATCTGTTTAACTTGATTTTCATTGTTTTTGTTATTATAATCATACATAATGGCCTGCCTGAAAGGCCCCTCCCCCTCTGCCTGGCTGTTAAACTAAAGTGCCTTTGTTCAGCTTACAGAGAAATAATTCGATCCTGCCCACCTGTGGATGGCTGTAAAACAGAAGAGATTAACACATTCCTTCCCAGAGATATTTTGCAAGACTGATGGCCCTTTTACTTTACTTCCAGCCTCTCCCTCTCTCTACTCTGCCTTTTGACTTTAGTTCTTCATCACTTCTCTCTCTGGTTCTATAAAAGAATCTGGCATTCAGACCGAGACAAGATGGTTATTTTGAGACATTAATCTGTCATCTTCTCGGTCAGCCAACTTTCCAAATAAAGTCATATTCCTTGTATGCAGGCCAGGAAGCAACAGTTAGAACTGGACATGGAACAACAGACTGGTTCCAAATAGGAAAAGGAGTACATCAAGGCTGTATATTGTCACCCTGCTTATTTAACTTATATGCAGAGTACATCATGAGAAACGCTGGACTGGAAGAAACACAAGCTGGAATCAAGATTGCTGGGAGAAATATCAATAACCTCAGATATGCAGATGACACCAGCCTTATGGCAGAAAGTGAAGAGGAACTCAAAAGCCTCTTGATGAAAGTGAAAGAGGAGAGAGAAAAAATTGGCTTAAAGCTCAACATTCAGAAAACAAAGATCATGGCATCCAGTTCCATCACTTCGTGGGAAATAGATGGGGAAACAGTGGAAACAGTGTCAGACTTTATTTTGAGGGGCTCCAAAATCACTGCAGATGGTGATTGCAGCCATGAAATTAAAAGACACTTAGTCTCTGGAAGGAAAGTTATGACCAATCTAGATAGCATATTGAAAAGCAGAGACATTACTTGGCTGACTAAGGTCTGTCTAGTCAAGGCTATGGTTTTTCCAGTGGTCATGTAGGGATGTGAGAGTTGGACTGTGAAGAAAGCTGAGCACTGAAGAATTGATGCTTTTGAACTGTGGTGTTGGAGAAGACTCTTGAGAGTCCCTTGGACTGCAAGGAGATCCAACCAGTCCATTCTGAAGGAGATCAGCCCTGGGATTTCTTTGGAAGGAATGATGCTAAAGCTGAAACTCCAGTACTTAGGCCACCTCATGCAAAGAGTTGACTCATTGGAAAAGACTCTGATGCTGAGAGGGATTTGAGGCAGGAAGAAAAAGGGACAACAGAGGATAAAATGGCTGGATGGCATCACTGACTCGATGGACTTGAATCTGAGTGAACTCCGGGAGTTGGTGATGGACAGGGAGGCCTGGCGTGCTGCAATTAATGGGGCTGCAAAGAGTGGGACACGACTGAGCAACTGAATTGAACTTGTCTCAACACCTCATGTCTTGGTTAATTGGCCTGTTGTGCAGTGAGCAGAGTGAGCTTAGACTCAGTAACATTATGGACCAAATATTATGTCTCCCCAAAATTCATATGCTGAAATCCTAACCCTCAATAAGATGATGTTTGGAGGTGGGGCTTTTGAGAGGTGATTCCATCATGAATACAATTTGCGCCTTATAAAAAAGGCATCAGAGAGTTGCCTCACTCCTACCAGGTGGGGGACACAGTGTGAAGACCAGAAAGTGTGCTTTCTCTAGACCCTGTATCAGATGGTGACTTGATCCTGGACTTTCAGCCTATAGAGGACAAGAAATAAAATTCTGTTTCTTGTAAGCCTCCCAGTGGATGGTATTTTATCAATCCAAATTGGCTGCATTAAAATTTAAACTTCAATACAGCAAGACACCATAAAATAAGTAAATAATGTACAAAAATTTTTAACATAAAAAGAAAATTACTACAACCCAGTAGGGGTGAAATGCATAAAAGATATCAGTAGACTAGTCAGATAATGAAAAACACAAATGGTTAACAAAACATATCAGAGAAAAGAAAATTAAAACAGTGAGATATCATTTAAGCTAATTAGATGAGCCTAAATATTAAAGATTAATAATATCCAGTGTAAGCAAATGAATCTGTTAGTTTTTGCATGGGAAGGAAAACTTATTTTTATACATTTCCAGGAGAAAATTGGTCTAGGACTTTAAAAAGAGTTATTTATAAGCATTTATCAATCAGAATTCAAACTGCATGTATGCTTTATGATAGCAGTAACATTTCTGAAAAGCTTTTTATAGAAATAATCACGTATGTTAAGTGGATGCTAATAGAAATATTGTTCATCATAATGAAAATGGAAACATCCTAGATGTACACTAGAAGGAGAATTTAATTAAACTGCATCACCTTAATATTATAGAAAACTGTGCAGAGCTTTAAAATTTTAGGTATAAGAACAGTTCAGGACAGCAGACCAAGGACACATACTATATTCCACTTGCTACCTCTTGCCTATAGCAGTACCTTTTTCATCCCAGAGGCCCCTGGAGACATACTCTAAGTGAAGTCAGCTGGTCAGTGAATGATCCGCTGAGCTCCCAGTCAAGGTTCACTGGAGATATGACTACCATTCAAAAGCACAGCATAAATTTCCATTGGCTACTAAGCTCTCTTGTAACAAACATCCATCAGTCACTATGCAGGAAAAAAAGAACCAATGGCTTATAAGACAAATACTCATATAAATAAATGGCTGGGCAGGGGGAGGAACAATAATTTGGGAATAACATACATGTTTAAAAATCTCTAAGCTACTACACTGGAGCTTCGCCGGGTGGTAAAGATCTCTCTGCCAATGCAAGAGACACAGGAGTCTCAAATTCCATCCCTGGGTCCGGGAAGATCCAGTGAAGTAGGATATGGCAACCCACACCAGTGTTTTTACCTGGAAAATTTCATGAACAGTGGAGCCTGGCTGGTTATAGTCCAGTTCAGTTCAGTCGCTGTGTCATGTCCGATTCTTTGCGACCAAAAGGACTGCAGCATGCCAGGCCTCCCTGTCCATCACCAACTCCTGAAGTTTACTCATACTCATGTCCATCAAGTTGGTGATGACATCCAACCATCTCATCCTCTGTCGTCCCCTTCTCCTCCTGCCTTCAATCTTTCCCAGCACCAGGGTCTTTTCCAATGAGTCAGCTCTTCGCATGAGGTGGCCAAAGAGTTTCAGCTTCAACATCATTCCTTCCAGTGAATACTCAGGACTGATTTCCTTTAGGATTGACAGTTTGGATCTCCTTGCAGTCCAAGGGACTCTCAAGAGTCTTCTCCAACACTACAGTTCAAAAGCATGAATTCTTTGGTGCTCAGCTTTCTTTACAGTCCAACTCTCACACCCATACATGATGACCACAGGAAAAACCATAGCTACAGTCCAAGGGATCGCAAAGAGCTGGACACAACTGAGCGCACATACAATAATGGCACACTTAGAGAAATTTGAGAAGATTTTCACCAATTTAAAACCCACATAGATGTGGAGTTATTGCTTACCGGGTATAAAGTTTAAGTCTAGAAAGATGAAAAGAGGGCTGGAGGTGATGGCGGTGATGGTTGCGTAACAGTGTGAATTACTTAATGCCACTGAGCTGCGCACTTCACACTTAAGAGCAGTTAAGATGTCAAGTTTTATTTTAACTGTTTGTGCATGCTGAGTCACTTTAGTAGTGTCAGACTCTTTGTGAGCCCATGGACTGCAGCCCCCAGGCTCCTCTGTTTATGGGATTGTCCAGGCAAGAATATTGAAGTGGGTTGCCAGGCCCTCCTCCAGGGGATCTTCCTGACCCAGAGAACGAACCCTTGTCTTTATGTCTCCTGCATTGGCAGGCAGGTTCTTTACTGCTAGTGTCAC
Source organism: Nanger dama (assembly GCA_917880005.1). NCBI lineage: Eukaryota > Metazoa > Chordata > Mammalia > Artiodactyla > Bovidae > Nanger > Nanger dama. Next base: position 16,092,281 of record CAKJTW010000025.1, on the reverse strand, counting down.
TTGAGAAGCCCTATGTTATCTGTATTAAGCCACAAATTAAAAAAAAAAAAAAAAAAATGAAAAGAAATAACCAAATACAGACCATGAGTTACTTGGCATTGTTCTCCTTGCAGCTGTGGTGCCAAAGGAGACATGACTGGAAGTTGTTCAGTTTAACATCTGGGAAAGTGTCTGGAAAGGGGCATGCACCCTGGGATGTGTCTGTTGCTGACAAACACATGTGTCTGTTTCTGTCTTGGGACCAGAGGGAAGGCACATGGGAGGCATGAAGACCTCAACCATGGTACGCAGCTGTGGCTCTCCACCAACAATCGCCAGCCCCCACTCTCCTTTTCATAAGCCCTCGTAATTTGAGTCACTCTTATTTGGGTGACTCAAGAGTCTATCTCTCTATTATACACAGCCAAATACAACCCCTGACTGAGACATTCCTGCTTTTAACAAGACATGACATGTGACTATATCCCCAGCAGCGTCTGGCAGAGAGCAGAGCAACTTCTTCACAAATACTTGTTGGATGATAGGCATAGGTTCCCATTGTTATAACATAGCAAACACAGCCTCACTTAAGGCATCGCTACCCTAAAAAAGAAAAACAGATGCTTTCCCCAGGGAAGAGGTGAAGACTAACCACCCTGTATCACAAAGGCACCTTCCCCCGTCTCCTCTAAGGAGGTGGTGTACAGATGACGCCCCAGGAGATAAGGTCACAAAACAAAATTCCCACTGTGAATGTGTGAGTTTCAGCCCCTTGAGATGTCAGCTGTCTGAAGCCAATCAACTTGTGGGCATTAGTGCCAGGGAGCAGGTGACAAACACATCCTGCTTGTTACAGCTAAAGCCAGAATGCCTCAGCTGTCGGGGTTACACGTTAACCCCTCAACATCCACTCCTGTGACAGCCTGTCATGAAGACTAGAGGAAAAATGTTTCCCTCCTGGCAGCCAATAGGGAGCACTTATTCCATGGACACAGGGGCCGTTAAGATTTCTGAGTCATCCTCATCTGAGAGAGTGTTAAACCGTAAACAGGTTATAGAGACATCAGACAAATATTCCAACTGCTAGCCCTCCTCTTTCATTTTTGAGATCAGAAACTTGAGCCTGGAAAAACTAATGTTTATCACAAATTTAGCAACTGATACTGAAAGCTCAGCTTCTCTGTGCTCCAGTGCTGAATCAAATTTCGGACAGTATTTTGAGTGAAATATAAAAGGATAGTTTTATTGCTTTGCCAGGCAAAGGGAGACATGGCGAGCTCATACCTTCAAAACCATATACCCCCACTTGAGGAAGACAGTAATAAGTTTTATAGTAATTGTTTTATAGTAATTGTTCAAAGAGAGTGTGATCAGTCCATGGACATTCTTCTGATGAATGGATGATGAGGTAAGTGGGAGTCAACATCATCAAACTTCAGGTCCAGCTGGTCTGGAGTCTACATGCTTTGGGGCAGTATATCATCATTAATTGCTAACTTCTTCCACCTGAAGAGGGTTTCAGTATCTGAAAAACAGCTCAAAGATACCATGGTGCGTATCTGTTTGTTACCAAGTCCAAGCTCACTCTGCTTGCCACACCATAGGCCAATGAATCAGGAAGACTAGGTGTTGAGGCAAGGAAGAGACTTTAATCCAGGAGCCAGCAGAGCGAGAAGACCACAGGCTTGTGACTCAAAATAGCCATCTTACCAGGGTCTGGATGCCAGGTTTTTTAATAGATCAGAGAGAAAGAAGCAATGAGGAACTAAAGTCGAAAGTCGAAAGTCGAGAGGCAGATGCAGTGGGGAAATAAAGTGAAAGGATCTTCAGTCTTGCAAAACATCTCCAAGAGAATGTCCAGCCTTCAGAAGGGGTGTGTTTATCTCCTCTCTTCACAGGTAGGCAGAGACAAACTATCTCTTCTTGGATTGAACAAGGGCACTTCAGTTTACAGTCAACAGAGGGGCAGGGTCCTCCAGGCAAGCCATTGAATATGATTATAATAATAAAAGCAAGTCAAAGAAACAATTTCCAGCTTGGAGTCAGAACTGGCTTCTTTCCTGCAACAAGTTGATGGGGAAACAGGACCTTAACCCAAGGCTGTTCTTGACTGTTTGTTTCTCCCTGGTCTTGTATCCCTTCTCTTCCTCAATTAACAACTGCTTGAATTTGTCCATTAGAATTCAGGGAAGACCATGAAGGCTGAATGAAGGCTCTTTCCCATAATTGAAGGAATGGGGGACCCAGAAAGGCACTGTGCCCAGGACCCCACAGTATCACAACTAATTTGGGGATTTAAATTTATGCTTTTCATGGAGGGGGAAGAAAAATAATTTTCCCTGTACCCTGAATTCTTGGCTGAGACCTCCCTGTAAAAAGACGGATTGACCAAAAAGAACTTTATTAACATGTATACCTCATGGATACAGGAAAGATACCCAAGAAAAATTATTAAATTCTCAGATCACCCAATCCACCACTTTATATACCATCTTCAGCTAAAGATAAAAGAAAGATGTTGGGGAAGGGAAGCCACTGATGGAGATGGGAGGCTGGGGGTGGGCAGGCAGGGAGAGGGTTGTGTCCTAGAAGAACGGGATAAACAAAGACAAGGTTGTGATGCAGATTCAAGTGTATGCCTCCTTCACTTAGTAGATTCTCTTGTAATTTGGAGTCATCCTCCTCTTCCTGGTACATAGCAGGAGACACCAATACAAATGGAGATTTCCTTTTTAAATGTAAATGTCCCTTACAAAAAGTAACTTGGAGTCTGTTTTCAGAGCTTCTACCCTTCAACAAACTCTAATATCTATAGATAACATGGAGAATTTTTATATTTTTTCCAAAAAGCTACACATTCACTATCACCTTGAAAAAAATTCTAGGTGCTTGACTGAATATTGTTTTGTTGAGTTTTTAACTACGCTGGTATTTATAGCTCTGTTTCTCCAGTGAAGGCTGTGTTTTAAAAGCCACTATCCTTCCCCCATACATCAACACCTTCATTCCTCAGCTTCATTTTCCTTAGCAGTTGGGGCCTTGTCTCTAGTCTCCAGTTCAAGAAGAAATCACACTCTAGAAAGATGATCTAAAAGGTTAACTTAAAATTTCATACATTATCATGCTAATCCGATACTTTAGGTGTCACTCTCATTATTCAACCGCAGGCCTCTATGTTTTGTTGCATAGAAAAATGTTTATGGTGCATTGTGAGATTAAAACCAAGGTCAGTTTTCATAACCATTAAAAAAAATTGTGCATTATCTGTTCTGAGTTTTCTATAGAACTTTAAAAAACTATAACGTAAACTATATTGGGTTATATTGGTTCATTTTTTCCATAAATTTTATTTAATGTCTAGAAAACTTTTCCCCTAGAACTCTAAATTTTTTCAGCTGTAGACACCACATATTTTCTCCAGATAGATCCTCAAAACATAAATCTGTGTTCTCCTGCAGAAACACTGTCAGCAATCTGTATCAATGGTCTTTATCTTTTTAATAGTGGCTGAACAGCTTTTGATTCCTGGATTGGGAAGATCCCATAGAGAAGGGAATAGTCACCCTCTCTAGCAGTCTTGCCTGGAGAATCCCATGGACAGAGGAGCCCCGAGGGCTACAATCCAAAGAATCAGACTCAGTGAATAACACTTTCATTTTCTTTTTAAACAGTTCTTAGAAGTGATTCAACATGTTAAATGCAGAGGCTAGGAACTTTTGCAGAGAAGAATGGTCTTTGCTCCTTTCCCACTTTCACATACTTGTGCAGTGGATCAATTTTCTTTCATGGCCCCATTTCATCTCTGTAATTTGCAGAGAGTAAAAATGGTGTATTGATATTTGCATCAGTAGCGCTAATATAATCTGTATTGCTTCAATTGATTTATTTTCATTACTAGGCAATATTTCTGATGGTGGGTTACACAAGTAATATCAACATACTCCTAACTGATCTGTGTTTGTTCATGAATCAACCTAGCTTATATTCTCTGTCTCTTGCTCTTTGCAAAAAAAAAAAATTTTTTTTAAATTAAAGGACGGTTTCTGGTGCTGGTGGTGCTGGTGGAGGATTTGTCACTAAATCATGTCTGATTTCTTGCGACTCCATGGACTGTAGCCTGCCAGGCTCCTCTGTCCATGGTATTCTCCAGGCAAGAATACTGGCGTGCGTTGCCATTTCCTTCTCCAGAAGATCTTCCTCATTGGTAACGAATCAGCCTACTAACCCAGGAGGCACACATCAGATCCCTGATCCAGGAAGATCCCACATGCCATGCAGCAACTAAGCCTGTGTGTCACAGCTATCAAGTCTGTGCTCCGGAGCCTGGGAGCTGCAACTACTGAGCCCACATGCTGAAACTACCGAAGCCCGTGCCCCCTAGAGCCCATGCCCTACAGTAAGAGGGGGGGGGGGGGGGGGGGGGGGGGGGGAAAAAGGGGGGGCAAACCACTGCAATGAAAAGCCTGCATACCTCAACTAGAGAAAAGCCTGAGCACAGTAACAAAGACTTAGTGCAGCCAAAAATAAATAGATAAATAAAACTATCTAAAAAAAGAAATTAAAGGGGGAGCGGATGGAACACTTTTCAGCACACATTGTCTTAAACGAGAAGATAGGCCGAGATTGATAAAGGATCTTGCAGTGTCCTTCTAGGAGCTGCAGGGACATGGGTTCATGTGCAGATGCCTCCATGGGCTGCGCCCCTACTTTGTGGTCTCCCCACCCCCCTCCCTCCAACACCAGATAGACAGGTGCTTCTCCCTTAGTTCTGAGAATGCAGAAGTAATACTTAACTACCAAGCCCCTAGTGATCACTGCATGCCCTTCCCCAGCACCACTTTGCCCACACCTCATTTTTCTACATTTTTTAAAAAGAAGGACATGAATTCTGGGAGGCAGTCCACTGTCCACTTACCAAATACAGAAACTCACAGCTCTCTCACCAAATTCCCTCTGGCCATAGTCCAGTCACCTGTAGCTACAGACCAAGAAATGACAACTGGGCCATAAAACTGTTCAACTTCAGCTTCTTCAGCGTTACTGGTTGGGACATAGACTTGGATTACCATGATACTGAATGGTCTGCCTTGGAAATGAACAGAGATCATTTTGTCGTTGTTGATACTGCATCCAAGTACTGCATTTTGGACTCTTTTGTTGACCATGATGGCTACTCCATTTCTTCGCATCCTAAACGATGGGGAGCTCTGAATGTTCTACCAACACATGAGATGATGCTTTCTACAATGAGTGATAGAAGCATCAAGATGGGGGAATGAAGAGGAAAAGTTAAAATTTTACATAACCTCCTTTTCCTTCTGCCTCTATAACTCAGCTTTCTCCTTGCAAACTCTGGATCATGTAGGTGACATAGTCTCAGAAAGTGGGGACTCACAATACTAGGAACTGGAGCTTATCTCCCTCACTCCTGTCCTGCTTTTTCCAATTGTCCAGCCCCCCGCCCCCCTCCAACGCGCTTAATCATGCCTGTCTGTGTATAAAAACTCTGCAACCCCTTTGTTTAGGGCTCAGAGCTTAGAGTGTTAACTCCTCTGGGCCCACTGGCATAATAAACCTGAGTTCTCCAACTCTCCAAGTGTGGTGCTTGGTTTCTTGAGTACTGGTTTCTTCAACAGGAGAAGTGGACAACGGAGAATGAGATGGTTGGATGGCATTACCAACTCATGGACATGAGTTTTGGCAAACTCTGGGAGATGATGAAGGACAGGGAAGCCTGGCATGTTGCAGTCCATGGGGAACAAAGAGTCAGACACAACTGAGCAGCGGAACAAGAGGATGCCAATGTCCATTGTATGTGTTCCAGACTTTTCTCAGTCCTCTGAATCATCCTCACACCCAGAGGAGGTGCGGAGGGACCCAGCACTTACACCAAGGCTGAAGTTGGCAGAAGACTCAGTCCTGAACGCAAACTGTGAAAACAATCACCACTCAGGGTCATTGTTCACAAGCATGGTGGCTTCACAGATTAAATCTCTTCCATTTTATTCTATCTTTTTCTAATTTACAAAGCAAAGAAGTGAGCTTTTATGCTCTTAAGGCAAATCTGGATGAGGAAGAGGGGGTTGTACCAGGGTCCAAGGATACTCTCAGGATGGACGGCATTGGAGAAAAGAAAGAGAGAGAAAGAAAGAAAAGAATGACACGGGGAGACCAAGCTTTGGTGAGCAAGGCCCGTCACTTTATTTTCAGAAGGAGCTTTTATACCCTGAGTTGTACATTGAACAAAGTGAAAAATGCAGAGTCATGCAGAGTCAGCTCAACATTCCATCAGTATTAACTTTTATCGATGCCAGTTTTTTCCTGCACAACGTTTCATAAACAAGGGTCTTATTTTTTGTACATTATCTTCCAGTCTGGAGGCCTATTGACATTTTATGACCCCTTTATGATAAAGGTTGGTCAGCCAGAACACTTACTTTTTCTTGAAATGTTTTTTCTTAAATTCCTTAGCCTGTGTCACTCTTAAAGTACAGAGTTACATTTTTATGGAGCAAAGGTTCAGTGGGTTACAGCAAAGAAAGAACTCATTAACTCAAAGTCTAATGTTGCTAATGCTAAGGCTACTACTTGTTTTTTTCTACATCCTGCACTCCCAGGAACACAGTGGATAAGGGATGTCGGAAGTTGGCAGCAAGCATTGGCTCAACAATGTTGCAAGAGTACGGATAAACCTGCCAAGTAAGCTAGAATGATAACAGGGGGTTTGAATTGGTATACTCCTTTCATGCCCAGGAGCTTTGTCAACTAGAGCCATAAATTGATTTTCTCCAGAGAAAGATGGTCGGGGATAGACCTCTGTTAATGTCAGAAGAGTTGGTGAAAGGCATAAAATAGTAAGACAGACAGATTCTGGTTTGGAGGTAGATGCTCAAGCAGGTCCAGGGGGTCCCTCGAGTCCTGATCCCCCTTGCCTGTCAGGTCTCTTCCACATGACCTTGTCATGGGTGAGATCTCCTGTGCTGGCTTCCTGCAGTGTTGGGTTCTTTATTATAGCCTCCTAAGCAAGGACATCTGGTCCCATTACTTCATGGCAAATAGAAGGAGAAAAGGTGGAAGTGGTGACAGATTTTTCTATTCTTGATCTCTAAAATTACTGTGGATAGTGATGGCAATGATGAAATCAGACATTTCTTTCTTGGGAAGGAAGCTATGACAAACCTAGACAGCACGTTGAAAAGCAGAGACATTACTCTGCTGACAAATGTCTGCATAGTCAAGGCTATGATCTTCCCAGTGGCCACATATGGTTGTGAGAGCTGGACGGTAAAGAAGGGGAGTGCCAAAGAATTAATGTCTTCAAACTGTGGTGTTGGAGAAGACTCCTGAGAGTTCCTTGCTGTCCTGAGACAGCAGTGAGATCTAACCAGTCAGTCTTGAGGGAAATCAACTCTGAATACTCATTAGAAGGACCAATGCTGAAGCTGAAACTCCAGGATTTGGGTAATCTGGTGCAAACAGTTGACCCATTGGAAAAATCCCTGATGCTGGGAAAGACTGAGGGCAGAAGAAGAGGGTGTCAGAGGATGAGATGGCTAGATGGCATCACCAATCCAATGGACGTGAACTTGGGCAAACTTCAGGAGATAGTGAGGGACAGAGAAGCCTGACATACTGCAGTCCATGGGGTCTCAAGGAGTTAGACATGACTGAAACAACTTATTGTGCATGCACACAAGCAAGGTATACACCCTCGGAATGAGGAAAACCACACACATCACACACACAGCCAAAAGTGGACATTCATAAACACATATAGTCCCAAAACAAGTGACCCTCAGGAAAGTTTGTCTTTGATTTCTAGGGAAGTCATCTGTGGATGATAGAATATTTAAACATGATAGAGAATGAAAGTGAAAGATTTTGACTATTTGATAGTGTCAGCCACATTAAAAACATAAAAATATTTAAAGACAAAATCAAATTTATCTTTTCCAGTGCTTAAAGTTGTAGCTATAATTTAAAGTTTTTAGAGAACAAAAATGTTTCTGAACATGAAAGGAGAAAGAATGCACTGCTTCAGTATAGGGAAGACCTTTCTAAACATGTTAAAATAAAGAAGCAATAGAAGAAAAGAGTGACATATTTGTTAACATAATTTTTTTTTTTTTTTTGGCTGTATGCTATGGCATGTGGGATATTTGTTCCTGGATTAGAAGTTCTAACTACTGAACTGCCAGGGAAGTCCTCTACATAATATTTTTAAACTATGAAAAATTTCCCTGACTGAAAAAATGTACAAACTAAAAGTTAACAGTTGTATTGTATTTGGTGACTTCCTGAGGACTTATCCTAAAAAGCAGCCTCTCAGATAGCTCTGAGGTACTATTGGTAAGATGTAAGGCAGGAGTGAGGATATATAGGAGTTTTTGCACCAAAAACCACATAGCAGAATTAAAGAAAACTAATTAAAGAAAACCAGACAGCTCAAGTTAGCACTTTTCTATGTATGTAAAGATGCAAGAGTCTGGACTCATTGAAAGTATTCCTTTTATGCACACCTTAATTTCTAGCACTGGTATCCTACTTCTCTCCATCCATCCTGAATTTCTTAATGGTGAACAATCCTGGGCAGCTGCAGTGGCTGAGGACTTGATGGCCACAACATCCATTATTTACTGGTATATTATTCATTCCCTTAATGAAGCGTGGTTGTTCAGTCACTAAGTTGTGTCTGACTTTGCATCCCCATGGACTGCAGCATGCCAGGCTTCCCTGTCCTTTACTATCTCTCAAAGTTTGCTCAAATGCATGTTCATTGAGTCGGTGATGCCATCCAACCATTCCATCCTCTGTTGCCCCCTTCTCTTGCCCTCAATCTTTCCCAGCATCAGGGTCTTTTCTTGTGAGTCAGCTTGGCATCAGGTGGCCAAAGTATTGGAGGTTAGCTTCAGCATCAGTCCTTTCAGTGAATATTCAGGATTGATTTTCTTTAGGATTGATTCGTTTGACCTCCTTTCTGTCCAAGGGACTCTCAAGAGTCTTCTACAGCACCACAGTTCAAAAGCATCAATTCTTCAGCACTTTCTTTATGTTGCAACACTCACATCCCTGCATAACTACTGGAAAAAACATATCTTTATCTGTATGGACCTTTGTCAGCAAAGTGGTGTCTCTGCTTTTTAATGAAGGGAAGCCTCACTAAAATATATTTGGGAGGCCAGAAAGGGGAGGTCTCATACATGTACCCCTTGAAGTCAATAAGATTGCACTGGATGAGAAGTACTTTCCATCTCCTACAGGAATGACCCTACTTTATTGCCACCAGCAGGAGGAAGACAGATTTTGTTTTTGCCTCACCATAGCTCAGAGAGAGACTGTCACAACATAGCCAGTGAAAAGTTACTGTACCTTGAACTCCCAGTTTCCTGTCGTGGACTTTTTATTTACAACAGCCCCTCCCAACTTTTCCTTCTCCTCAACAAAAACTTTCCTTTCTTTGCTGGACTTGCATGTGGTTTGTCATAGTTGTATATCTCAAATTGCACTTGTTTTCTAGTCCCAAATAGATTTGCTTCACTGGTAAAATAACTGGCTGTTTTATTGCCTTGGGCTGACAAAGTGTTTGCAGGGAAATAAAAATACTACAAACAAAATAAAAACCCAAATTAAAAAATTGGGTAAAATTTTTAAAAAATTGGGTAAAATTTTTGCTACACCTATAGCAAAAGACTAGTATTCTTCAATGTGCAGAGTTCCTACAAATAAGGAGAAAAATAAAACAAAAATCCAAATAGAAGAATTCACCAAGGACATAGACAATTCACAAGAAGTAAATATCAAATGATCTCTTTTTTTTCATTTTTGAGATTAAATTCATTTACCAGATAATTCAACTGTTTCAAGTGTAATATTTCATGGTTTTTAGTATATTCCCAAAGTTATGATTCTATTGTCATAGTTAATTTGAGAACATTTTCATTACTCTCAAAAGAAACTCTGCACCCCTTAGTCATCATCCCTCAATCTTCCTATTCCCCAGCTCCAGGCAATAGGTAATCTACTTTCTGTCTTTACAGATTTGCCTCTTTGGGACATTTCATACGTAGCACTGCTGCTGTGCTGCTAATTGCTTTAGTCATGTCCAACTCTTTGTTACCGTATGTACTGTAACCCATCAGGCTCCTCTGTCAATGAGAAGCCTGCACATTTCAACTAGAGAGTAGCGTCTGTTCACTGCTACTAGAAAAGGTTTGTACTGCTCACTGCTACTTACAACAATGAAGACCCAGTGAAGAGAAAAAAAAAATTGAGAAGTGTAGTTCCTCAAATTTTATTCTTCTTCTTCAGTATTGTTTTGGCTGTTTTGGATCCCTTAAATTTGTACACAAATTTTAGAATCAGCTCTTCAAATTCTGCAAAAACATCATCAGGATTTTGATAAGGGTTGCATTGAATATGTGTATCAGTTTGGAGAGTACTGCCATCTGTAAATAGTCCTCCAGTTTGTGAACATGAGATACTTGCAAACTTATCTAGTTCTTTAATTTCTTTCATCATTATTTGGTAATCTTCAGAGTATAAATTTTGTACTTTTGTTAAATTCATTCTTATTCTTTTGAAAACTATAATAAAAGGAAATTGTTTTCTAAATTCCACTTTTGGTTTGCCCACTGCTACTGTATAAAAATATGATTGATTTTTGTATATTGATTTTATATTCTACAACCTTGCTGAACTTGTTTATTACTTCCAATAGTTTTTAGTGGATTTCGTAGGCTCAAATGACTTAAATATATGAAAAGTGAACAATCTCTCTTAAAATGAGATAAATGCAAACAAAAACTATCATGGGATATGGTTTTGTTCACCTACTGCACTGGTAAAGATCTAAAGTGTCCATATCATTATATGAATGTGGTACCTATTAATATTCATATTCTTTATTCAGCAATTTCTCTTCTAGGAGTATATCCAAGAGTGGCTATCTTCCAGTTCATGTGCAGTATCCCTAGGGATGCATAAATAGTATTCAAGTGTCATGTATATATAGGTATGTCACGGTTTGATTCCATTTATATAAAGTTCAAAACTAGGTAAAACTAATCTGTTGAGAGAAATCAGCATGACTATATCATCATATCATTTAATTAAAACTTTTCAGGATTTTTCTTTAAATCATAAGGAGTTCTTTCTTCTCAGCCTAATGAAAATGCCACCATCATCCCCCTCTTTAGTAACATAACTCCCCTCTATCATGGAGTTGGATGCTTGCTCTTTAAAAGTTATTATATTATCCTTTTCATAAGCACTGTATCCAGTTCAAATTCTGTCCCCCAGAGTTATTATAGTAGCCTCCTACATGGTCTCTTTTATGTCATAATTCCCACCCTAAATTCTCTTCTAGATAGCACCTGATTGATTTTAAAAAGTCACCCCACAAACCTGACTGAACATCTTCAATTGTTTCCAATGGGATGGAGAAACTCCCTTACATGTGCATAGGTCTCTATAGCGTTTCTGTTGAACCTTGATATAACTCTGTTGAGTAGGTAAGAGTTTAAATTCCCCAGTATCTTGGCACTTGAGGCTCTTCCTAAACCCTGTGTTAACAAAGTCACAAGATCCAGTATTCAGACAAATCATCTATTTATTTATAATAAATAGTTGTTGAACCCTTACAGTCCTCTGCAAGGTAAAAAGGAAAACAGATACTGTCTCTGGCCTTTGGACTTTATAATGGGGTGGGTGGTCACTTAACAAGTCAGTGCTGTATGTAGTTACAAGAGAATCAGTGCTACAAAGAAAAATAAACAAGGATGACAGTTAAAGAGAATAGAGGGCAATCTACTTGTGCAGGTGGTCAGAAGGGGCTTCTCTGAGAAGGTATCATTTTGAAGCATATATTTGGCTGCTGTGTAGAGAATGACCTGGAGAAAGGTGGATATGAGCCAGGGGAGGAAGCTGTATGGTTGACCAGATGGCTGAACTCTGCTCCTGCTGTTCTTTCTTGGAGTCATCCATTCAGTAAATACTTTTTCAGCACCATGTGATGTTCCCTTCATGAAGTATAAACATTCTTGTGTACGTAGACACAGTGTCCCATCCAGAGGCAAATGCAGTGCCCTGTGCCTGATAGGGTCCAGTTGATAAATGTTGAGCCAGGTAGTGTGAAAGACTCTTCTGGTTCTCTTTTTCATTCAACAGTGTTATGATGGTGATAGTTTCAAACTGTTGGAAAGAAGCCTGGAAGGGGCATAGTACTCTAACTGATGATTTTCCTGTGGTTTCAGAAGCAAGTTAAGCCAAGAAGGAGCATGGAAAGAGTACCTTTTGAGAAACAGGATTCTTGAGATGAAAGTGGTCCTCTTTGGTTCTTCAGGTCCCACTTCCAAAGAAAGAGTATTGCAACAATCTGACTCCCTCCCCACTAAGAGGAAGACACTTCAGTGTGGGGTCTACTGAAGCTTCCTGGGAAGCAAGGTGGCCAGACCTCTCCATTCTGAAGGGGAAAGGAAGGGACTCACAGCCTTCTGATTGAGGTTTTGGGGCACCCAGTGGACTGCCTCCAAATGTGCTTCAACGGAATATTAACTATTTTGTATTAAAGTTACTTACAGGCTTTCCAGGTGGCATTAGTGGTAAAGAACCCATCTGACAATGAAGGAGACATAAGAGACTGGGGTTCAATCCCTGGGTTGGGAAGATCCCTTGGAGGGAGGGCACAGCAACCCACACCAGTATTCTTGGCTGGAGAATACCATGGACAGAGGAGCCTAGTGGGCTACAGTCCATAGGGTTGCAAAGAGTCAGACTTGACTGAAGTGACTTAGCATGCATGCACAGTTATGTAAGAAAGGGTCAATGCAAGAGGGACACTCTGACCTTCCCCTCTATCTCCTTAAAAATAGGAAAAAAATCTCCCATGTGAAAATTGCTGAAACCACCCAACTCAGATTGGGACTTGAACTCAATTTTAACTGAGATCACACACATGGTCTCAGGACTTAATGAAACTCAAGTTCTTGATGTCTCATCACAGAAAGAATTGTGTGAGAGACAAAGTGATGGATAAGAAGTGGATCTATTTAGAGAGAAACATTCCACTGACTTGCCAATTTTTACAGGGGTGGGTGATCGAAAAAGCAAGAGAGTTCCAGAAAAACATCTATTTCTGCTTTATTGACTATGCCAAAGCCTTTGACTGTGTGGATCACAATAAACTGTGGAAAATTCTGAAAGAGATGGGAATACCAGACCACCTGACCTGCCTCTTGAGAAATCTGTATGCAGGTCAGGAAGCAACAGTTAGAGTTGGACAAGGAACAACAGACTGGTTCCAAATAGGAAAAGGAGTATGTCAAGGCAGTATATTGTCACCCTGCTTATTTAACTTCTATGCGGAGTACATCATGAGAAACGCTGGACTGGAAGAAACACAAGCTGGAATCAAGATTGCCGGGAGAAATATCTATAACCTGATATGCAGATGACACCACCCTACGGCAGAAAGTGAAGAGGAGCTAAAAAGCCTCTTGATGTAAGTGAAAAAGGAGAACGAAAAAGTTGGCTTAAAGCTCAACATTCAGAAAGCTAAGATCATGACATCTGGTTCTATCACTTCATGGGAACTAGATGGGGAAACAGTGGAAACAGTGTCAGACTTTATTTTTGGGGGCTCCAAACTCACTGCAGATGGTGATTGCAGCCATGAAATTAGAAGACGCTTACTCCTTGGAAGAAAATTTATGACCAACCTAGATAGTATATTCAAAAGCAGAGACATTACTTTGCCAACTAAGGTCTGTCTAGTCAAGGCTATGGTTTTTCCTGTGGTCATGTATGGATGTGAGTTGGACTGTGAAGAAGGCTGAGCATTGAAGAATTGATGCTTTTGAACTGTGGTGTTGGAGAAGACTCTTGAGAATCCCTTGGACTGCAAGGAGATCCAACCAGTTCATTCTGAAGATCAACCCTGGGATTTCTTTGGAAGAAATGATGCTAAAGCTGAAACTCCAGTACTCTGGCCACCTCGTGAGAAGAGTTGACTCATTGGAAAAGACTCTGATGCTGGGAGGGATTGGGGGATGACCGAGGATGAGATGGCTGGATGGCATCACAGACTCGATGGACGTGAGTCTGAGTGAACTCGGAGATGGTAATGAACAGGGAGGCCTGGTGTGCTGCGATTCATGGGGTTGCAGAGTCGGACACGACTGAGCGACTGAACTAAACTGGGTAATTTCATAAGCTAATGAGTGGGAGGAGTATTTTAGCTCTTTTGGGGAAGGGGTGGAGATTTCCAGGAATTGGGACCACCATCCATTTTTTGACCTTTATGGTCCGCTCTTAAACTGTTATGGCACCTGTGGGTATGTTATTTAGCTTGCTGATGTGTTACAGTGAGCATATACTGAAGTTCAAGGTCTAGTGGAAGTCAACTCATCTGCCATCTTGGACCTATTTGGTTGTGTTCTCGGGCTACCTCATTCTTTCAAAGGTTTTGATACCTTTCTCAGGGTGGCTCAGCAGTTAAGAATTTGCCTCTTGAGATGGAAATGGCAACCCACTCCAGTATTCTTGCCTGGGACATCCCACGGACAGAGGAGTCTGGGGAGCAACAGTCCGTGGAGGGTCGAAAAAGAGTCAGGCAGGACTGAGCGACTGAACAACAAATACCTTTCTTGTACCAGAAATTACAGAGAGATCCTTATCACCAGAAACAAGAAAAATGGGCTGAAAAGCTTGTATAAACAAACCTTGTTAATTTTAAATATACTATCCCAAGCCCAAATTTTTAGATTTTTCACTAATTGAGCATCCCAACCGTATCTTGTCAACTCCTCACAAATTTATTTTTTGTCTAAAAAGTATAAAATCTGCCTGCTTTGGCCACCTCATAGATCCAATTTCTATGAGACCTATATGTGCATGCATTCAAATTTGTTTTTCTCCTGCTAATCTGTCTTGTGTCAATTTTGTCATTAGTCCAAGAGGGAAATTTCTCCCTTTCCACTACTGTCTGGGTTATAAACATCTAACATTGTGGAAAGTTAATTTCCCAACGCTTTCTCATTGGTAAGTACAGTGACACACTTTTGTATATCTGTATATCTAAACTGGTCCTCTAGTTGGCCTGTGAACTTGCCGTTCTTGCCAAGTGTGTCATCTGAGATGAGCACTTTGTTTCAACAGGCACGTATCACTCTTACTTGGAAGAAAAAGGTGCCAGCAAAATCCCACAGAGCAATGCTAAGCGACAATTGGGCTGCAGATTACGGTGTAGAGAGCGCTTTCCAATAATACGCCTGTCATTTGACCCGACAACACTGGGGCAGGCGGTTTATTACCAAGCTTTTCGCATTCTAGGAACCACGTCCGCCCGTGACTCTTTGGAGGACGCCCGGGTGGTGGTGGGGTTGGGGGAAGGGAGGGCACCGGGCAAGTTGGGGAGGGAAGTGGGGAGCGAGAGTTGAGGGGGTATGAGGACGAGGGGAGAGGAGAGCGCTAGTCTTGGGACTGAAGCAGGTAGAGCTCCAGGCTGGGGTGCGGGGTAGGGATTCAGACCCCGGGTACAGCCTGCGGGCTTTGCACTCCGGAGTCAAAACTGTTCCGGACTCTTCCTTCCTCTCCCCCTCTTCCTGAAAACAACCAAGCTGAAACGCAAAGGGCGTCTTGGTGAAACAGAAGGCAAACAAGTTCGCGAGTGACCGTGAGAGTGCCTGGCTCCTGACTTCTGCGGAAAGCCGAGCGAGCTGGCCAGTTTGTGGAGGGGGTGGAATACGGGCAAGGACGGAGTGCGTTGTCAAGCGCTGCAAAGCTCGTCCTCTTCCTCCAGGTAGGGCAGGTGAGTGGGCGAGACCCGAATTTCGGCCGCGGTGGCGCAGTGCGGCGATGGGGCCCGATTGGGAAGCCCTCAGCGCTGGGTGCTGCGTTTCCTCGGCCACCACAGCTCTGTCAGCGGATGGCCTTGTCACTGTATTCCGCTTCTTCCAAAGGGGCGGCTTGTGCGACGCAGGTCGACTTGCTGCTTAAATTCAAGGACAGGGAGGATCAGTCAGTCGGTGAAAACCCTCCCACTGCGCGAAAACGAAACTTCTAAGGATGCCAGACTTCCGGCGCAATTCGCGCCGTCCCCGGCCCCCGGCCTCTGGGCCCTTAAAGCCGCCTCTCGGAGCGCTGCTGGGACCCAGCCAGGCCCCGCCCCCAGGTGAGAGCCGCGCCCGGCCCCTCCCAGCTGCCAGGCCCCACCCCGGCGCCAGGCCCTGGTCCGCCGCGCTTGGCTACCAGGTGAGAGGTGCCAGGCCCCACCCTGCTGCACCACCAGGCCCCGCCCCACCTCCAGGCCCTCCTTTATTCGGTCCCGCCCCGCCGCCAGGTGAGCAGCCTTCAGCCGGTCCTGCCGCCAGGCCCCGCCCTCTGTCCTCTAGGGCCCGCCCTCCAGCTGGAGCGCCTGCGCAGTACGGCCCGTCGGGCCGGGGCCGGGCGGCGCTGCCGGTGCAGTCGGCGGGCGCAGTGCGCGTGCGCCGTGCGGTCGGGGGCGGGCGGCGGCGGCCGCGGAGCGGAGCGGGGGCGGGGCGGCGCCGTCTGGCTCGGTCGGGCCGGGGCGGGAGCGCGGCGCGGGACGGCAGGGCCCAAGGGCTGCGGACGGCGGCCTAGGAGGCCAGCAGGTGAGGCCTGTGCACCGCCGGGGAGCGGGCGCCGCAGCGGGGCCGCGGGCGGGGCGCGTTGAGGGGCGGTGGCGCCCGGGGAGCAGCGGGCCGCGGCGCATTGTCCGGGCGGCGGGCGGCGCCTGTACAGCGCCCCCTGCCGGCCGGGCTTCGGGCGGGGGCCTCGGGGGCTCCGGGCCGCGCGCCTTTGTTCGCCGCCCCCGCCAACATGGCCGCCGCCCCCCGGCCCGGCCGGCCAGCCCCGCGCGCTTTGTTCGGGAGGCCTCGGCACTCGAGCGGGCGGGGGCTCGGGGTGGCTGGGCCCGGGGAAGGGGGGCAATGCGGCGGGCGCTGGCGGGGGGCGGGGCGGGTGAGTGTTGCATAACCCGGCCTGGGCGGGGGAGGAAGGAATGAGACCCTCGGGGCCTGAGGGGGCGGTGTAGGAGTCCCCTGGGGCGGGGGTGGGGGCTGGACCCCGGGTGGTGGGAGGGGATGTAAGGGGGAGGGGAACGGCCCTTGGGGCGTGGGGAGGGGCTGGGGCGGAGGATGGAAGGAGCTGGGGGTGGAAAGGAGGGCTGGTCTCCGTAGCTAGAGGGGCGCTGGAACCTGACCACTGAAAGGGGAGGGGTTCTCCTAGATCGGGACCCTCCGGAGGCCTGGCGTTGCTCTCCTACCCAGGGCTGTGTACCTACGACGGCGTAACCTCCCGGGTGGCTGCCCGGGATTCTGCAGCAGTGGGCTTGGCGGAGAAGGTGGTTTTTCGGGCCTCTCGGTAACCCACCCCCATTTCCCCCGCCCCCTTGGCTGCCTGTCCACGCGCCCTGGGCAGCTCTGCGCGGGACTGGCCGACGGCGGGCGTTTCTGCACACGCACACTCAGACACACACAGACACACACACACTTCTTTTTCATCACGAGTGACCTTGAGCGCATTCCGCAAGCATTTGCTGAGATTAATCGCACGGCGCGGAAACTGCGCAGTGCCTACGGTTTGGCTCTGTTCATCTTTCCTGTTGGGGATGCGTTGTCGACTTTACCAGATCAAATTTTAGTGATGGCCTCAGCCGTAATGCCACGAAATAGGCACCCCAAATCTGTTTACGCAGTTGCTTCACGCTTGTTTGCTTTTTTTATGATCTGTGGGTTGGGATTCCTGGTTGGGGAGAGGGTTTTCCATGCACGCTGAAGTAGCAAATACAGATCTCCTGTACGTCAGAAAGCAACCCTCAATACATTAAAGTGTTAAAGGATTGCGCTGTATAACATGACTTCTGCCAAAGACGACATACCTCCCCAAATGCGAATTCCTATATAACTTCTGTTGGAATTTTCTGGAAGGAACTCTGCGGTCTGAAGGGACTGATGGAGAGTACAGTAATTGCTTTCTACATACCTTTGTTAGGAAATGAAAACTAAACCTGTACTTGAGGGTGTGTATACCAGGACTGCTTGAGTCTGTTAAAACGTTCTTAGAGGTTGTGAACTTTTAAGAGGCTGTGAAATTTCAGATGAGGGTCAAGTGAGATGAGAAAGCTTCTGCCCTTCCCCCAATCCTTGGGTAAGAGGCAAATACCAAAACATTGTAGCTAACAATTTACAGAACCTTTATTATCAGACTTGGTTTGTTGTCGAGCAGCTAAGTCGAGTCTGACTCTCTGTGACCTCGTGGACTAACCTACCAAGCCCCTGTGTTCATGGGATTTGACTTGATAAGTACATGTAAAGGTCGTTAAATGTTTGTCAGAATCCTCGATAGTAGGTGTGTGTTTCTTGTGGGAACATAGAATTTCGATAGTAGGCGTGTGTTTTTTGTGAGAAAATAGAATTTCTTTGTAGCAAAATGGTCACTTCACAATGTTGTGAAAAGAATTAAGGAAAGAGACCTTCAGTCATCTCTATGATTAACTTAGAGGTTTGTTTTTTTTTTTTTTTAAGATTTTCGATGATCCCCAGAGTTTTGATAGTACTGTTTCTTTATTTACTAGTTCAGAACCCAGTCATAATCTTTACTTTGTTTTGGGTATATACATGACATGAAGCAGCGTTTAAGGTGGTATTCTTTGTGACGCTCATGCTAAGAAGTGCTACAGGAAAATCAAAGGAGTCCTTGGTCACCTTAGTTTGGGAAACAGCGCTATGTTCTTTTCCTTTTCCCCCAGGATAACAATTCACAGTATCCAGTTAGTGGTGCTGAGAAATAGTACCAACATTGTTTTCCATATTTAACCTTATATAGTTTGTTGTTTTTAGTGTAATATCTAGTAACACTCATGAAATCTAGGTAATAGTGAGATGTTGGTCATTGGTGTCCATACAGGTAATGGTACCACTCTCCTAAATCGTGGAGGGGAAGGTTGATGTGATTTTTGTTTGCCTGTGCATCTTGTGGGTCAGAGTACCTCAGATTTGACTCAATGGTATTGATAGGATATAATTATGAGCTATTAATTTGAAATCTTAACTAGAAGAAATTTACTTATGCAGTGTTCTCTCTTCCCAATGACTTTTCTGATTGTATACAGTTAAATTCCATTGGCTGTACCCCTTAATTGTTAGCATTTTTTCCTCAGGTATGTTACAAACACATAAAAAGGATACTACTGTTCTGGAAGAATTATGGTCGATTATTGCAGATATTAAGAATAACAGTGTTGTTGGATATTTCTTTTGAATTAGCAGAATTCTAATTTGATGAGAAAAATAATATATCATGGAAATACTCGCTTATATTTATTAGATGCTTAATTGTGTTTTTTTCTTTCCTTTGAACAAAAAGAAATTGGAAATGGGGAATCCATTGTGAAAAGATGTGAGCTCTGGAGTTGGACGTGGAGATCGAATGGCCTTCAACTCTGAAGAGTCTGGGTTGAAAAACAACCCCACTCCTTACTGGTCCAAAGCCACATACCCGATTGATCTCATAGCCTTTCTAAGTGTTATTCCTCAACTGTAAACTGGGATGAAACCTGTCATGTAAGGCTATTACAATAGTTAAATGAAATGGATGTGTAGAGGTCCCAGTACAGTTCCTGAAATGCAGCAGCTGGTGCCAGTCATTGTTGATTTCCTTCTTCTCCATGCTTTTGAACTTTGCTATAGTTCTTAGCATTTTTTTTTCAACAATAGGTTGCTTAGTTGTGCTTCTATTAAATTTTTAATTAAATCTTTATTGGGTGCTTATTTTTTGGCTTTAAAATTGCCATAGGTCAGATATGGGCATGAAACATGAAGATGTGCCCTTAGAGACCTTACAGCTTGGTAGGGAAGATACCCAGGCATATGGAGAGAGGGTGATGTTCCTGCAGGGTTAAGAATATCGGTTAGAGGGAAGCAGTCTAGATGAAGGAATAGCAGGAGCAGAGTCATGAAGAGTGTTAGACCATTACAATCAAAAGTTCTTCTGTGTTATCTGTTACTTCCGTGTGAGTGATTCCTAGGGCTTCTGGATATCATAAGTTCCCTGAGGGTGTTGATCATACAACTGCTGGCACCACTTAAGTTTGACATGATCAGTCTGTCTAGGAATGAATTTGGGGCCAGAGTTTAAATAATTGAACATATCACATTAAGGTGGTTGCTGTTTTATTCGAAGGGTGGTAGTGTGGGTGGGTGCCAGGAGCCATTGAAAGGCATTAAACCTTCTGAAAGATGGATTGAAGAAATCTGACCAGTGTTCCAGCTCAAGTTTACAAGAGTCTGGCCTGTTGAATAAGGGATAAAGTAATTTTAAGTGAAGTGAAGTCACTCAGTCGTGTCTGACTCTTTGCGACCCCATGGAGTGTAGCCTGCTCAGGCTCCTCTGTCCATGGGATTCTCCAGGCAAGAATACTGGAATGGGTTGCCATTTCCTTCTCCAGGCGATCTTCCCAACCCAGGGATCGAACCTGGGTCTCCTGCATTGCAGGCAGACGCTTTATCCTCTGAGCCACCAGGGAAGCAAAGCAAAGGCAATTTGTCTGGAAACACTAAAATGTTAAATGTGTGGACTTTTTAGGGGGTGGGGTGGGTGATAGAAAAGGATCAATTCATCATAGACATTGTTTTATCCATATGTTGAGGGAGTAAAGAGACTAATGAAGTGTTTGAATACCACTTGAAATGTTTTTCAGTTCAGTTCAGTTGCTCAGTCGTGTCCAACTCTTTGCGACCCCATGAATCACAGAACGCCAGGCCTCCCTGTTCATCACCATCTCGGAGTTCACTCAGACTCACGTCCATCGAGTCCGTGATGCCATCCAGCCATCTCATCCTCGGTCATCCCCTTCTCCTGCCCCCAATCCCTCCCAGCATCAGTCTTTTCCCATTAGTCAACTCTTCGCATGAGGTGGCCAAAGTACTGGAGTTTCAGCTTTAGCATCATTCCTTCCAAAGAAATCCCAGGGTTGATCTCCTTCACAATGGACTGGTTGGATCTCCTTGCAGTCCAAGGGACTCTCGAGAGTCTTCTCCAACATCACAGTCCAAACGCATCAATTCTTCAGCGCTCAGCCTTCTTCACAGTCCAATTCTCACATCCATACATGACCACTGGAAAAACCATAGCCTTGACTAGACGGACCTTAGTCGGCAAAGTAATGTCTCTGCTTTTGAATATACTATCTAGGTTGGTCATAACTTTTCTTCCAGGGAGTAAGCATCTTCTAATTTCATGGTTGTAATCACCATCGGCAGTGATTTTGGAGCCCCCAAATATGAAGTCTAGTAATAAAAGGCAGGACAACTCTTTAAACTTAGATTATATTTGTTTGCTTATATTTGTTGTTCAGCTTACTTATAGTTACATCCTTATAACTTAGGTTTAATATTTGGACCTGTCTGCAAATGATCTACATATTTATTTACAAATGGTCTATATAGTTACAGACATGTATGTCTATATGACCTCAGTTCAGTTCAGTCGCTCAGTTGTGTCCGACTCTTTGCTACCCCATGAATCGCAGCATGCCAGGCCTCCCTGTCCATCACCATTTCTCAGCTGCTGCTGCTGCTGCTAACGGCAGCCCACCAGGCTCCCCCGTTCCTGGGACTCTCCAGGCAAGAACACTGGAGTGGGTTGCCAGTTCCTTCTCCAGTTCGAGAAAGTGAAAGTGAAGTCGCTCAGTCGTGTCTGACTCTTCGCGACCCCATGGACTGCAGCCTACCAGGCTCCTCCATCCATGGGATTTTCCAGGCAAGAGTACTGGAGTGGGGTGCCATTGCCTTTTCCAACCAAATCCCAGAGTTCACTCAAACGCATGTCCATCGAGTTGGTCATGCCATCCAGCCATCTCATCCTCTGTCATCTCCTCCTCCTCCCCTAGTCCCTCCCAGCATCAGGGTCGTTTCCAGTGAGTCAACTCTTTCATGAGGTGGCCAAAGTATTGGAGTTCCAGCTTCAGCATTAGTCCTTCCAATGAACACCCAGAACTGATATCCTTTAGGATGGATTGGTTGGATCTCCTTGCAGTCCAAGGGGACTCTCAAGAGTCTTCTGCAGCACCACAGTTCAAAAGCATCAATTCTTCGGCGCTCAGCCTTCTTCACAGTCCAACTCTCACATCCATACATGACCACTGGAGAAACCCTAGCCTTGACTAGACGGACCTTTGTTGGCAAAGTAATATCTCTGCTTTTGAACGTGCTGTCTAGGTTGGTCATAACTTTCCTTCCAAGGAGTAAGCGTCTTTTAATTTCATGGCTGCAATCACCGTCTGCAGTGATTCGGGAGCCCCCAAAATAAAGTCTGACACTGTTTCCACTGTTTCCCCATTTATTTCCCATGAAGTGATGGGACCAGATGCCATCATCTTCGTTCTGATTGTTGAGCTTTAAACAAACTTTTTCACTGTCCTCTTTTGCTTTCATCAAGAGGCTTTTTAGTTCCTCTTCACTTTCTGCCATAAGGGTGGTATCATCTGCATATCTGCTGCTGCTGCTAAGTCGCTTCAGTTGTCTCCAACTCTGTGCGACCCCATAGATGGCAGCCCCCTAGGCTCCCTGTCCCTGGCATTCTCCAGGCAAGAACACTGGAGTGGGTTGCCATTGCCTTCTCCAGTGCGTGAAAGTGAAGTTGCTCAGTCGTGTCGGACTCTTTAGTGACTCCATGGACTGCAGCCCACCAGGCTCCTCCGTCCATGGGATTTTCCAGGCAAGAGTACTGGAGTAGGGTGCCATTACCTTCTCCAGCATATCTGAGGTCATTGATATTTCTTCTCCCGGCAGTCTTGATTACAGTTTGTGCTTCTTCCAGCCCAGTGTTTCTTATGATATATTCTGCATAGAAGTTAAATAAGCAGGGTGACAATATACAGCCTTGACATACTCCTTTTCCTGTTTGGAACCAGTCTGTTGTTCCATATCCAGTTCTGACTGTTGCTTCCTGACCTGCATATAGGTTTCTCAAGAGGCAGGTCAAGTGGTCTGGTATTCCCGTCTCTTTCAGAATTTTCCAGTTTATTGTGATCCACACAGTAAAAGGCTTTGGCATAGTCAATGAAGCAGAAATAGATGTTTTTCTGGAACTCTCTTGCTTTTTCCATGATCCAGCGGATGTTGGCCATTTGAACTCTGGTTCCTCTGCCTTTTCTAAAACCAGCTTGAACGTCAGGAAGTTCATGGTTCATGTATTGCTGAAGCCTGGCTTGGAGAATTTTGAGCATTACGTGTGAGATGAGTGCAGTTGTGTGGTAGTTTGAGCATTCTTTGGCATTGCCTTTCTTAGGGATTGGAATGAAAACTGACCTTTTCCAGTCCTATGGCCACTGCTGAGTTTTCCAGATTTGCTGGCATATTGAGTGCAGCACTTTCACAGCATCATCTTTCAGGATTTGAAATAGCTCAACTGGAATTCCATCACCTCCACTAGCTTTGTTCGTAGTGATGCTTTCTAAGGCCCACTTGACTTCAGATTCCAGGATGTCTGGCTGTAGGTGAGTGATGACACCAGCATGATTATCTGGGTCGTGAAGATCTTTTTGTACAGTTGTTCTGTGTATTCTTGCCACCTCTTCTTAGTATCTTCTGCTTCTGTTAGGTCCGTACCATTTCTGTCCTTAATTGAGCCCATCTTTTCATGAAATGTTCTCTTGGTGTCTCTAATTTTCTTGAAGAGATCTCTAGTCTTTCCCATTCTGTTCTTTTCCTCTATTTCTTCGCATTGATCGCCGAAGAAGACTTTCTTATCTCTTCTTCCTATTCTTTGGAACTCTGCATTCAAGTGCTTATAATTTTCCTTTTCTCCTTGGCTTTTCGCTTCTCTTCTCAGCTGTTTGTAAGGCCTCCTCAGCAGCCATTTTACTTTTTTGCATTTTTTTTTCCATGGGGATGGTCCTAATGCTTGTCTCTTGTACAGTGTCACGAACCTCCCTCCATAGTTCATCAGGCACTCTGTCTATAAGACCTAGTCCCTTAAATCTATTTCTCACTTCCACTGTATAGTCATAATGGATTTGATTTACGTCATGCCTGAATGGCCTAGTGGTTTTCCCCACTTTCTTCAATTTAAGTCTGTATGACCTACTTATCCTTATATTAAGTAATCATATATAAATTAATATTCCTAGCATGTGTTTTAGGTGTTGACACAAGGGTAAGAATGTTCTTTTCCCTGTGTACAGGGTTGATTTGTTACTGTGTATTTCCTTTTGCTTTCTGTCCTTTAGGAACCCAGTGGACCTATGGAATTTCATGTTTTCAGTGTGTCTTAATCAAGTGGTCATCATTCTTTTTCCTCAACTTGTCCTAGTTTGGTCATGGCTTGCTTGGTGCTTTCAAATTAGTTTTCTTCCCTTGGATGTGACCCTGTTAACCTTTGAACTGTTTCTTGCTCATGTTACAAGATGTCTGAGACTCACTTTGTGCTTTTTCTATGCAATATCTATCAACCAGTTCTTTTAGCTCTTTTTATCAGGCATTGGAGTTTAGATACCAAAATCTGGTGCTATGTGTCGTTATTGCCATTGAGATGCCCTTGCTGTCATTGGACAGACTTGGGAAATACTAGTTTTGATTTTGTGTTGCTAGTTCCAGTTCACGTTTAACTTCATAGGGTTTTTAATTTGAGTTTATCCTTCTCTAATGTTAAAAATTTGCATTCTTACCAACTTTAATTACTTTCCTTTATCCTGCAGAATAAGCATAGTAGTTTGAAAACTTTTTAACAGTAGAATGATTGTAGGTTTCTATTTTATTCCCTTTGTTTTAAAAATGTTTACATTCTGAATATAGAATTATTTGAAGACATTTTCTCTCTGATTTTGTAGTCAATTTGATTATTAGTTTGGTTTATTTGAAGAAATTCCTAACCTTTAAGGATTGCTTTAGTGTTTTTCTAAACGTATTTTTTTCTGTGTGTAAAACATTTATATAGTTCCAGAGTCAAATCTGCATTATAAAGGTATGTTCACATTCTCCCTTCTTTTCCTAACTGCTCTCCTGCTCCATTTTTATTTCTGGTTTATTTTTCCACTTATTTTTGCAATGTAAGGAAACATTTTTAATGTACTTTTTTAAGAAAAAAGTTTATGTTTCCAAAAAGCTTGTATACACTGTTGTTTCTTCCTTTTTACTTAATATATTCTGGAGATCACTTCATATACACTTCTATATTCTTGGTATGTACTCTTTTGTGCTTGTAGTTCATTTCCTAAATATATATATAATGTTTATATTCTGCTGCTGTTAAAAATTTATTGCAGTGAGTAACCTTGTTTGATACATTGTTTTGTATTTGATTAGGTATAGTTTCAAGATAGTGAGATTGTTGGGTAAAAGGTAAATATGTCTATAATATAATTTGTTAGTGTCAGAAATCACCTGTTTAAAAAAAAATCTAATTATATCACCGTTTGCATAAAATGCTCCGTGTCTTGCCGTTGCTTTGAGGACAGAGCCTCATAGCAGGCCTCGGGGGCGTGCGTGATTGTCATCCTCTGGGCCTTGACCTCACCTGCACTGCACCTCCCTTCGCGCCCGCCATGCAGGTGCTTCTCATATCTCCAGTGCCTGTCGTCAGCTCTGCCACTAGGGACCGTGGCCCTTGTTCTTTCCCTCTTCCTGGAATGCTTTTCTGTCCAAATTTCAGTTCTTAGTCTGCCTTCCTTGTCTCAACCATCACTTTCTGATGAAAGCTGTTTTGATGAAAGTGTTTGTAAATTTTATAATAAAGGTAGAATAGAGAATCTCCATATATCCATCACTCACTCAAAGTAACCATCAGTTTTCTGAAGGTTTTGAAGTTTTTCTTGACTTTCGTCAAGTCTTTATATGAGAGACATTGCTGTCCTTCCAAGTGCTTATCAAAATTACAGGGTTACGTTTGTTCATATGATTTAACGAGTTTTTATTTTCTCAAAAAGCTGAGCTTCACGAGAGCAGAGATTTTAATTGTTTTTGTCCATCAATACTTTTCTGGTCCTTAGCTCAGTTCTTGGGTTCTGAGAGCTCACATTCCCTGGGCCCAAGCTAGCATTGTCCAAAGGCAGATTGAGGCTGTGTGGTTAAATGTGTGGTTTTCTCTCCAGGAGTCTGTCAGATAGTCTTATTCAGAGATCTCAGTTAATACCGTGTAGGAGCTGGCTATGCAGCTTGTCTGCCTCATGTTAGAGTTGTAGTCCATAGGACAAGAATTTGAGAAAGAAAGGTGGACGTGCCTTGGGGGAGTAAACAGACTGGAAGCCACAGCAAGACAGATGGAAAGCTGTGTCAGTTGTGTTGCTTCTGACATTGGTTGTGTGGGCATCCAGAAAGAGCTGGGCCTTTGTCTTGGAGCTGACCACACACACTTGGCCCAGGAGACGGAGACTCAGAGAGCCTGGGGGAAGGTAGAGTAGTTGTTGCAGCCTCGCATCAGCGAGGCAGATGGGGAGTTAGAGAGAGTGCAGATGTCCTGCCAGATGCGCCCTCCGTCTGCGGCACAGTAGTCTCTCTCTGTCCCACCCAGTCCTGAAACAAATATAAGGGAAAGCCTGGGAATGCAGTTTAGCCTGGCCAAGTTAAAACATTACAAAGCAAAATGATGAGCTCAGGGTTTTAAATTCCCAGTGAGGGTTCCACATAAGGGACCTGAAAGTTTCTGTGACTGCCCTAATACTGCAAATTGAATTCCCTGTTAGTAGGTGAGAACTTGGATTGATTAGGAGTGGAATCCTGAAAATTGGATTAGAGACATATGGTCAGTTTCTGATTTAGCTGGAGATCTTGAACACCTAAATTCTGTTGGGCTACCTTTGCCTTTTTCATCCCCTGTCTGAACTTAATCTGTTTGTCTGAAAAACCTGCATTTGGCTTCACCTAGAATCCTCCCAGAAGGCCCCAAAGGATGAGGTGCCAGGTGTGATTCATGAAGAGGTAGACCTACCCTCTAAAAGAATTTGCCTGGGGAATAATTGTGAGAATGGGATGTTAAGGGTGTGAGATGATGGTGGAGGGAATGTAAAGTTGGGTTAGGCCAAATTTATTGATGTGGACAGGACACTGAACTGGGATCTATAAATGCTGTGGTGACACCATCTTGGGCTGGAAGGTCTGTTAAATGTTCTTTTTATTTAGAATTAATCATTGGGTTATAATAGGTAATTTTTGGTGACCCTGGTAGTTTTGTGTAATCTTAAAAGTTTTTCTTTAAATGGACTCAGTTCAATTCAGTTGCTCAGTTGTGTCTGACTCTTTGGGACCTCATGGACTGTAGCCCGCCAGGCCTCCCTGTCTATCACTAACTCTGGGAGTTTACTCAAACTCATGTCTATTTAGTCGGTGATGCCATACAACCATCTCACCCTCTGTCATCCCCTTCTTCTCCCACCTTCAACCTTTCCCAGCATCAGGGTCTTTTCAGATGAGTCAGTTCTTCACATCAGGTGGCCAAAGTATTGGCGTTTCAGCTTCAAAATCAGTCCTTCCAATGAATATTCAGGACTGATTTCCATTAGGAATGGACTGGTTGGATCTTCTTGCAGTCCAAGGGACTCTCAAGAGTCTTCAACACCACAGTTCAAAAGCATCAGTTCTTCGGTGCTCAGCTTTCTTTATAGTTCCAACTGTCATATCCATACATGACAACTGGAAAAACCAGAGCTTTGACTAGATGGACCTTTGTTGGCAAAGTAATATCTTTGCTTTTTAATATGCTATCTAGGTTGGTCATAACTTTTCTTCCAAGGAGTAAGCGACTTTAATTTCATGGCTGCAATCACCATCTGCAGTGATTTTTGAAGCCCTCCAGAATAAAGTCTGACACTGTTTCTCTGTTTGCCGTGAAGTGATGGGACCGGATGCCATGATCTTCGTTTTTGAATGTTGAGATTTAAGCCAACTTTTTCACTCTCTTTCACTTTCATCAAGAGGCTTTTAAGTTCCTCTTCACTTTCTGCTATAAGCGTGGTGTCATCTGCATATCTGAGGTGATTGATATTTCTCCCGACAATTTTCATTCCAGCTTGTGCTTCCTTTAGCCCAGCGTTTCTCATGATGTACTCTGCATGTAAGTTAAATAAACAGGGTGACAGTATATAGCCTTGATGTACTCCTTTTCCTATTTGGAACCAGTCTGTTGTTCCATGCCCATTTCTAACTGTTGCTTCTTGACCTACATGCAGATTTTTTAAGAGGCAGGTCAGGTGGTCTGGTATTCCCATCTCTTTCAGAATTTTCCACAGTTTATTATGATCCACACAGTCAAAGGCTTTGGCATAGGCAAGCAGAAATAGATGTTTATCTGGAACTCTCTTTGATTTTCGATGATCCAGTGGATGTTGGCAATTTGATCTCTGGTTCCTCTGCCTTTTTAAAACCAGCTTGAACATCTGGAAGTTCACGGTTCACGCTGTACTGTTGAAGTCTGGCTTGGAGAATTTTGAGCATTACTTTACTAGCGTGTGAGATGAGTGCAGTTGTGGGGTAGTTTGAGCATTCTTTGGTCTTGCCTTTCTAAAGTATTGGAATGAAAATTGACCTTTTCCAGTCCTGTGACCACTGCTGAATTTTCCAAATTTGCTGGCATATTGAGTGCAGCACTTCACAACATCATCTTTTAGGATTTGAAATAGCTTAACTGGAATTCATCACCTCCACCAGCTTTGTTCATAGTGATGCTTTCTAAGGCCCACTTGACTTCACATCCCAGGATGTCTGGCTCTAGGTGAGTGATGACACCATCATGATTATCTGGGTCGTGAAGATCTTTTTGTACATTTCTTCTGTGTGTTCTTGTCATCTCTTCTTAATATCTTCTGTTTCTGTTAGGTCCATGCCACTTCTGTCCTTTATTGAGTCCATCTTTGCATGAAATGTTCCCTTGGTATCTCTCATTTTCTTGAGATCTCTAGTCTTTCCCATTCTACTATCTTCCTCTATTTCTTTGCAGTGATCACCGAGGAAGGCTTTCTTATATCTCCTTTCTGTTCTTTGGAACTCTGCATTCAAATGGATATATCTTTCCTTTTCTCTTTTGCTTTTTGCTTCTTTTCTTTTCACAGCTATTTGTAAGGCCTCCTCAGACAGCCAATTTGCCTTTTTGCATTTCTTTTTCTTGGGGATGGTCTAGATCCCTGCAATGCCACAAATATCTGTCCATAGTTCATCAGGCACTCTATCAGATCTAATCTCATGAATCTTTTAAATGGAATTAGTAAAAGATAAAAGCAATCTCTTGTGCTTTCTCTTCATAATTACTCTTCACCGCAAGTTTTAGTCCATAAAGTAGTGTTCACCTAAAATGCATTACCTTTAAGTAAATAAATAATTTACATAGCTTTGGGACTATAATTTGGTAGAATCTTTTGGAAAGTGGCTTCACTGAAGAAATATAAATTGCATATGCTCTGTTTTTATTTTTTCATTTTTTAATTGGAGTATAGTTGCTTTACAGTGTTGTTCCTGCTATAGAAAAGCATGCATCAGCTATAAGTATGCTTGTATCCCTTCTCTCTTGAGCCTCCCTCCCATCCCCCTGCGTCCCACCCCTGCGGGTCATCGCAGAGCTGAAGACAAGCTTCCTGTGCCTGCGGCAGCCTCTCCGTAGCCAGCTATTTTACAGATGGTAGTTGTGCATGTGTCAGCGCCACTCTCTCATTCCCCTCCCCCCCCCCCCAAAGTCCAGCCTCTGCATCTGCATTTTTGTTCCCGTTCTGCAATTTGCTTCCTCGGTACCATTGTTCTAGATGCCATATATATTCCATGTATACATGATACTTGTTTTTCTAACTTCCCTCTGCTGTATGACAGAGTCTAAGTTCATTCACGTACTACAAATGACCCAATTTTGTTCCTTTCTATGGCTGCTGAGTAATATTCCATTGTATATATGGACCACATCTTTATCCATTCATCTGTCAGCGGACATCTAAATTGCTTCCACATCCTTGCTGTTGTAAACAGTGCTGCTATGAACATTGGGGTACATGTGTCCTTTTGAATTATGGTTTTCTCAGGGAGTATGCTCAGTAGTGGGATTGTTGAGTTATATATGGTAGTTTTGAGAGTAGCATTGATGTCTTTACTCAAATGAATACTAAGGTGAAGGTAAGAAGCGGGAGAGAGGGAGGGAGAAAAAGAGGAAGGAATTATTTTTTCCTTTGGCCCTCATCACCCTCAGCATCCCCTTTGGGCTTCCCAGGTGACTTTGTGATAAAGAGTCTACCTACTAATGTGGGAAACTCAGGAAACACTGGTTCTATCTCTGAGTCAGGAAGATCCTCTGGAGGAGGAAATGGCAACCCGCTCCAATATTCTTGCCTGGAGAATTTCATGGATAGAGGAGCCTGGTGGGCTGCAGTCCACTGGGGCGCAAGGAGTTGGGCACAGCTGAGCACACACGAATGATACATTTATTCTTAGTTATTTAAGGATCCTCCATATTGTTCTCCATAGTGGTTGTATCTGATTAATAGTAAGTAGCCAGTTCCCCTTTTGGTTTAAGGACAGTTGACTTCTCAGAGTCTTGCCTTTTTTTTTTCCCAGTGAAATATACTGAAAGTACAGAAGTAATTAAAAATCTGTGGTTTGTGACATACTGCCCATGCAACTGTTACTCATTTTTGTCATTCATTTCATTCACAAGGTCATGTATAGTTGTAGTTTGTTTATGAATGTAACGATTTACTCATGTATTATCCATGGTGGTTCATTCTCCTGCTGATAAATATTAGGTTTTCCTACTTTGAGACTGTTCAGTTCCCCCCAAGGATAAGAAAGGAAGTTTGGTTTAGATTTTGCAGTATTGGGAGAAATACTTGTGAGAGAGTCAACAGCCCCGTGCAGGTCTGATGCATGTGGAAGAGGAAGAAATTGAAGAAAATGTCTGGTAACTTAGGACTTAAGTGCTGTTCTAAGAAAGTTTTAGCAAGGCCAGTGACATGTCCTCTAGCCAAAGTTGGGACCAGAGGAGTCCCTTGTCCTGCTGAAATGGGCATTCTTTAGCATCCTGCCTACGGCCAGTCATTGGCTAGAACAGCCTGTGGGAAGTATTGGTCTGGTGCAAGGGCCATGATGGATTTAGAACCGAGCATCTCCTGATAATAAGTGATCCAGGTGGCTCATTTCATGAGTGTCACGGGGCTTGGGTAAGTGGATATGCTCCAAACATTCAGGTACATGTTTCTTGATTGCTTTTCTGTTGGGTAGACTTAGGAGTAGAGTTGTTGGGTCTTTTATGCCTATGTTCAGTATTAGATAATGCCAAACATCCAGTGTGGGTATACCTATCAGTTTCTTTTCTGTTGAATGCATTCTTGTGAGTCCACATCCTCACCAGTTTAAATCTTCTGAGAGCATGTGGCAGTATTTTTGCTTTTAGTTTCTGCCTCCAAAGTTAGGTAGTCTTGGCCAGTGAGTGTGAGCTGAGGAGACTTGTCACACAGGCTTTGAGAGCAGTGGTGAGATTTTCCACACCCCCTTCCTCTGGCCAGTGATTTACCAGCGAGCTTCTTGCAGTGCCGATCTTGATGTGTCTGGAGCAAACTGAGAGCTGAGGGGGGCGGTGGGGGGGGCGAGGCAAGAGGGGAGAAACGAGGGAGAAGGCAGGAAGTGGGAATTTCTTTGGTCTTAAGCAACCAAGATTTTGAGAATTGTTTGTAATCAATAGCATACTCATTAACCTAGCCTGCCAGGTAAACATTTTTTTTCCCTTATTTCCAAATACACTTTTATTTTTAAGGGCAGCTTTGGGTTCACAGCAATACTGAGTAGAAAGTACAGAGTTCCCTATACCCCCTGATCCCACACAAGCACAGCCTCTCCTATTAGCAACATCCTGTGCCAGATTGTACCTTTGTTGGAGTGGATGAACCTACGTTGACATCATTGTCATCCAAGGTCACATAGGGTTCACTCTTCTTTTTAAAAATGTATTTGTTTGGCTGTGTGAGTTTTAGTTGTGGCACGTGGGATCTTCCATTTTCAGTGATGCGTGCGTGATCTTTGGTTGTGTCATGCTAACTCTTAGTTGTGGCATGTGGGATCTATTACTAGTTCCCAGACTAGGAACCAAACCTGGGCCACGTGTGTTGGGAACATGGAGTATTAGTCACTGGACCACCAGGGTTCACTCTTGGTTTTATATAGTCTGGGAGCCTTTACATTTGTAATGTGTATCCACCATTATAATTACATACAGAACAGTTTCTTGGCTCTAAGAATCTTCTGTATTCTATGTGCTTTTTTTTTATTTCTGTTTTGATTCTTTTGTGGTCAGAATACTATATAATTAAAAGCTTATGACATTTTTTGAAGCTTGCTTTATGGCCTAACATACAATCTGAATCAGGTTCTTTTTTTTTTTTTGATTGGGCTAAGTGGCTTTATTAGCGAAAGCCAAGATTATGGAGGACTTGAGAGTTGGCATTGGGGCCCTTCTTGCACAAAGTGGGCACAACACTGACAGAGCTGGTTCTACTGCATGGGCTTCTTGGCCCAGTCTGTCTTCTTTTCCTCTTGTTTGGCACTTTCGGAGTCTGACCCTTACTTTCCCAGCAGGGGCCAGGGAACCATGGACCAAGCATGAGGCTGGCTACTTCCAGAGTGCTCAGAACCTCTAACCCACACTGGCCCAGGGTAGCCTCATCCTTGCGGGGTGTGCCTGCCAGGGGCAGGACTTGATCCTTTGGAGCAGTGCTCTCAGCGAGAGACTACATGAGCCTTGATCTGGGCGACTGTCTCCTGGCTGTTCACCTGGAGAGTGTGTAGCTCCTGTGCGCTGACAAAGAGCTGCTAGTTGGCAACAGATCATGGACACTGCTGCTGCTACCACAGATATGGAGTAGAGAAAGAGGAAGGAGTAGTGTGAGCGAGCATGTCCTTTTTGCCTCTGTGTGCCACGTCACTTCTCTGATCAGTTTTTGTAGACGACCTGTGTGTGGTTGGAAAGAATGTGCTTGAACATTTGTTTTATATTTGTTAGTCAGCTTTGCTAGTTGTGTTAAATTCTTCTTATCCTTTTATCCCTGTGGTTTGCTGGTTGTATTGGTTATCAAGACAAATGTATTGATATGCTTATTTTGCATTTGTCTGTTTCTCCTTAATAATTTTTGCTTTATCTATTTTGTGGTTATGTTACTAAGTGCATACATGTTTAGCATTGCGTATTTTCCTCACCATTGAGTCTTTTAAAATAATGTGTCCTTTAGGGCAGAAGTATTATTAGAGGTAAAGTTCAATTAGCTTAATATTAATGTAATTGCATTATCCTTTTTCTGATTAGTAGGTATAGTGTGTACCTTTTAATTTTTTTAACTTGTATTTGCAGTCTTTCTGCATACTTTCTATGGATTTTTCTGTTCTCAACAATCATAGCTGGGATTTAAAAAAATCTAGTCTTTGACAATATTTCTTGTAACTGGAGTGTTTGGTCTATTGATATTTAACAAAATGACTGACATGAAAGTGAAGTCGTTTAGTCGTGTCCGACTCTTTGCGACCCTGTGGACTGTAGCCCACCAGGCTCCTCCATCCATGGGATTCTCCAAGCAAGAATACTGGAGTGGGTTGCCATTTACTTCTTCAGTGGGTTCTTGTGTTTTCTGTTTATTGTACCTGTTTTATTTTTCCCTCAATTCTTTGGATGTCTTTTTTTTTTTTTTTTTAAACTCTGCTAACCTCAAGGTTACTTAAAACATGCATCTTGTCAAAATCTAACGTTTGGTTATTTCCCCCTCTTTGCGGACGCTGAAACTCCATTTATTTTATTTTCACTTATGTAGCTCAGTTGGTGCTATTTTAACTCTGTATATTTTATCTTATACATTATTAGTTTGTACAGTAATAGCCATTTATTTATTATTTTTTAAAACTCCTCATTTGACTGTGTCAGATCTTGGTTGTGGCATGTGGAATCTTTGCTGCCGCAGGCAGGCTCTTTGTAACTAACTGCCTGTGGACTTTTCTCCACTTGGGGTGTGCAGCCTCACTAGTTCCAGCGAGTGGGCTTAGTTATCCCACGGCATGTGGGATCTTAGTTCAGTGACCAGGGATCAACACATGTCCCCTGCATTGGAGGGCAAAGTCCCGACTGCTGGACCTCCAGGGAGTCCCTTAGTACTAGCCATTTACCTTAATCCTTTTCCTTGCTCTTCATTCCTTGCTGTAATTCCAGTCAGTCCAATTCCAGTTTCATTTTCCTTCTGCCTGAAGAACACTCTTTGTTTCTCCCCTGTTGTGTGACTCCTAATAATGAATTCTATGAGTTTGTGTTAGTCTAAAAATATCTCAAATTAACTTTTCTTTTTGAAGGATATTTTTGATATGTATAGAGTTTTAACTTGTTGGTTTTCTTCTAAGATGTTGAAAGAAGTTATTGAATTACATTTTCAGCTTTCAATTTTTTTTTCCCTTAAGTAAACTGTCAGTTTAGTATTTGCTGTCATGGATAGAATCGTTTTTACTTCATGCTTTTTATTTATTTATTTGGTCTTTTGTTTTGAACAGTCTTTGTGATTTTTAAATTTATATTTTGTGTGTTTATATTTTGTAATTTTTGTATTTATATTTTGTATTTTATGTATTTTTAAATTTATATTTTGTGTTTACCGGTCTTATTGAATCTACGGTAATGCTTTTTATTCTTTTGAGACGTTTGCAGTCATTGTCATTCAGTGTATTTCTGCTACTCTCTCAACCCTCCACGCCATTAAAACACTTGTGAGATTTTCCTGATGTTTTATTTACCCTTTGCATGCTTCATTCTTGATATTTCTTCTGATCTCCCTTTGTTCAGTAATTTTTAATGAGACTGCTGCTGCTCGAGATTAGCTTACTGATAATCTGTCCATTGAGTTTATTGTGTCTTTTCACTTCTGGAAAATCTGGTTCTGTGGTAGTTTTCTACCAGAGTTTTATATCTTATTAATCACTTCAAATGTGATAGTTGCAGATGTTTTTTCATTTAGTTATTTATTCCTGTAGCCTTCCTCCCATAACTTACTTTAAAGGATAATTTTGTAACTGCAATAGCCGGCAGCCCAGTTCAGTTCAGTGGCTCAGGGGTGTCCAACTCTTTGCGACCCCATGAACCACAGCATCCCAGGCTTCCCTGTCTATCACCAACTCCCAGAATCCACCCAAACCCATGTCCATCAAGTCGGTGATGCCATCCAACCATCTCATCCTCTGTTGTTCCCTTCTCCTCCTTCCCTCAGTCTTTCCCAGTATCAAGGTCTTTTCCAGAGAAGGCAGTGGCACCCTACCTACTCCAGTACTATTGCCTGGAAAATCCCATGGACGGAGGAGCCTGGAAGGCTGCAGTCCCTGGGGTCGCTGAGGGTCGGACACGACTTCACTTTCACTTTCATGCATTGGAGAAGGAAGTGACAACCCACTCCAGTGTTCTTGCCTGGAGAATCCCAGGGACAGGGGAACCTGGTGGGCTGCCATCTATGGGGTCGCACAGAACTGGGCACGACTGAAGTGACTTAGCAGCAGCAGTAGCAGCAGGGTCATTTCAGTTGAGTGAGCTCTTGTTATCAGGTGGCTGATGAGAAGTATTGGAATTTCAGCTTCAACATCAGTCCCTCCAATGAGAACACTCAGGACTGATCTCCTTTAGGATGGACTGGTTGGATCTCCTTGCAGTCCAAGGGACTCTCAAGAGTCTTCTGCAGCACCACAGTTCAAAAGCATCAATTCTTTGGCGCTGAGCCTTCTTTATAGTCCAACTCTCTCATCCATACATGACCACTGGAAAAACCATGGCCTTGACTAGATGGACCTTTGTTGGCAAAGTATTTTATTATGCTCTCTAGGTTGGTCATGGAGAAAGCAATGTCACCCCCACTCCAGTACTCTTGCCTGGAAAATCCCATGGGTGGAGGAGCCTGGTAGGCTGCAGTCCCTGGGGTCACAAAGAGCCGGACATGACTGAGAGACTTGACTTTCACTTTTCCCTTTCATGCATTGGAGAAGGAAATGGCAACCCACTCCAGTGTTCTTGCCTGGAGAATCTCAGGGACGGGGGAGCCTGGTGGGCTGCTGTCTGTGGGGTCGCACAGAATTGGACACGACTGAAGTGACTTAGCAGCAGCAGCAGCAGGTTGATCATAACTTTCCTTCCAAGGAGCAAGCGTCTTTTAATTTCATGGCTGCAGTCACCATCTGCAGTGATTTTGGATCCCAGAAAAATAAAGTCAGCCACTGTGTCCACTGTTTCCCCATCTGTTTGCCATGAAGTGATGGGACCAGATGCCATTATCTTAGTTTTCTGAATATTGAGCTTTAAGCCAACTTTTTCACTCTCCTCTTTCCTTTCATCAAGAGGCTCTTTAGATGTTAGTGGGTCTTGCTTTTTTTGGTGGTGGTTATTTGTTGTTTCAGCTGGTTTTTATTTTGTCTCTTTATGGGTTAATTTACATGGTTGCACATGTAGTAGATTATGTTTTTTAAATTGTTTGAGATAATTTGGGGTCTGGGATGGTATTCCTGGAGAGGATTTATGGTTGCTCTGCCAGACATTTGAGGGATCAGGTGGTTTAGGATAATCTCAGCTAAGCTTTAAGATAGAGATGAGTTGCAGCTAGGTCTCTTACCATTCCCTCAGATCCCAAGAGCAGCTCAGGATTCCATCTTACAGAGAGATGGATTTACTAGCCCCCTCCTTTCTTTGGTAGTCCCTGGATTCTGGCCTTTGGAATGAGGTCCCCTCACCTTGCAAAGTTTTTACCTTTAGCTGCCCCAAACACTTGGCCGTTACCCTCAGGGATAAAAGTGGTTGCAGATTTGGGGTTTACCTCTCAAGGCCCTACCTCTGGAAGCACTATCTTCAAATTCTTTGACACCTGCGAGCATTGATTAGGGTATGTGTCAGTGTGTGTGTTCAAGTCTTGGTCTGTGGACCTTTTCAGTCATATACAGTTGTTCCTCAATATCTGTGGGGGATGAAGAAAGCCATAGATGCTCAAATCTCTTCCATAAAATGACATAGTTTTTGCATGTAACCTATGCATGTCCTCCCATATACTTGGTCATTTCTAAATTATTTATAATACCAAATGCAACGTAAGTACTGTATAAGTGGTTGCAAATGCAACATAAATGCTGTGTAAATAGTTACCATTGCTACGGGAAACATTCTGGAATTTTTTTCGCCTTGAATATTCTTTATCTAAGGTAGGTTAAATCTGTGGATGTGGAACTTACGGAGGGTGAACGATGTAACAGTCAAGAAAATAGTGTAAAAGAACCCCCTTTGTCTCTGTGATGCGACTCCAGTGGTACCTTCTTAAGTTGGATAACTTACTGGCTTCTGGTATGAGCATGATGTTCCAAGCTCTTCATGTATTCCCTCCCCCTTACCTGGAATTAACCATTCCTATAAGAAACCCTGGTTCCCAGTAGTTTTTGTTAGTGTTGTTCTTTCAAATTTTATTTTAATATTCTAGCTTTCAGGTGAGTGGTCTAAATTACCAGTCCATCACCAGTGATGGTAGTCCATCACTATCAGGATTGTCCTTTATAGTGATTCCTGTTTGTATCCTTGTAAAAACACAGCAAAGATTCAGAGTTGTTTTTTTGCCAGTGGTTTTAGGCAGGAGTGGTTTTGTCATGGGTCTTTTGGCAGTCTGGCGAAACCTATTGATACCTTCTCAGAATGTTTTTGAATACCGTAAGCTAAATACAAGGGAGCAAAGGAGAAATAAATTTAAACATTTAAATAGTTAACTAAAATATGAAAACTTTAATTTAGTAATAGTGCTTTTTTGTTGATATGTTGCAGATAAGACATATAGGTAAACAATTTTTATATTTTAAGGTACTGAAATGGTAGTTCTTGATGTTTATTGGAAGAGTGAATTGAGGTGGTCTTTGACCTTTCACATTTGCTGTTGGTTGTTCAGTCATTCAGTAGTGTCTGACTCTGCGACCCCATGGACTGTAGCATATTGAGCCGTAAATAATTGATGCTAGGGAATCCAGGAGAACATTATAGATCTGTGGGTCAGTGCATATAATCCTAACGTGCTAGCTACTCAGAGTGAGGCTACACTTTACCGGCTGAAGCACTGTCCTCCATAAAACTGCCCTCACTGCAGACACAGCAATAAACTTGGGTCCACAAGCCATCCACATTTCTGACCACCTGAGCTACAAAGTCGGGGGTTCCCATGACCACCTCAGATTTGAGAATTTACTAAAAGAACTCCTAGAACTCAGGAAAATGCTATCCTTATGATACAGTTTCATTATAGCAGAAAAGGATCCAAATTCATGTCCTGCCGGGGTCTAGCCCTGGTGGATCCAGGGTAATTCGAAGCGAGGATGGCGTGGCAAGAGAGATATATAGATTTAGAGATATAAAGAGAGATTAGGGAAGAATAGTGTAGTAGGAAATTTAGAGGAGGAAAGAGGCTGTATTCCTTTGTTTATATAGAAAGCCAGTAAAGCCCCAAGACAAGGGACTTGAACCATCTACATAGGGTCACAGGTGCCTGCTTGACTAGCGGAGGGTGCCCCGCCTTGGGCTCCCTCTTGTGTGGGTCTTAGAAACCCGGGCAAATAAGTAGACACAGCTAGCCTCTATGCCCCACACGGGAATCAGCCAGAAAATAGAGTAAGAAAGAAAAGAAGACACGGGGAAACCAGTCTTTCCAGGAACTGGCCCATCCTTTATTGTCCGGAAAAACTTTTATACTTTTAGTTGTACATAGAGAGTCATGCAGGGTCAGCAGCTCTGACCCAGGCTTTCTTTCTGCATACCCATCTGTATACACAAGTCTTAGGTGATTTACATCATCATCTGGCCAGGAGGCCTATTAGCATTTATGGCCCTTTTTTGATAAGGGTCCGTCAACCAGAAAACTTAAAAGTGTTCTTACTAAAGTCTGGTGCCACGCTCAGAAAGCACTAATTAAGGTTACATTCTTACATAGCAAGGACACAACGCTTTATAACAAGGAAAGAGGAGTACAGTGATTTATAACAAAGAGAAAGTTCATTAACTCAAAAGTCTAGTGTTGCTAACATCAAAACTACTATATTCCTTTTTCTATATCCCAGTTACATTGGGATAGGCATCCTCCAGGTGCCTAAAGGATAAGGAATATGGAGGCCTGGCAGCAGTCATTGACTCAACAGTGAAACCTATCACCAGTATAATTTTTAGCTTTTTAGAATAGGCTCTATATCTTTAAGATGTTTTAAGCTGCATGCCTTTCACGGTTGAGGGGCTGTAAACAATCACAAGTTGTAAAATTCTCTAACTGTAAGGCAAGTTAGAGAGCCATCAGGGGGTTTGAGCTGAGACACTCCTTTTATATGCAGGAGACTGTTAACTGGAGCTCTAAGTTAACTCTTTACAGAGAAAGGTGGTCAGGGATAGCCCCTGTTATGTCAGAAAAGTGGAAAGCACAGTACAGTAAGGCAGGCAGACTCTGGTTTTGGGGGTAGATACTCAGGAAAATCCAGGGGGAACCCCTGAAGCCAGATCACACCTTTGCGTATGTCAGGCTTCTTTCCTCATGACCTTTGCCACGGGCGGGATTCCTCACGCAGGCTCCCAGCATCGACCATCCACAGGATGAGGTCTGTAATAGTCTGAGTGGGGATCATCCAATTTTCTTTGGTGGAGTCAGGAGTATCACTGTCCTGCACATGGATATGTAACGGTGTGTAGGGCTGGAGTATTGCTGACCAGGGAAGCTTGGCTGTTCAAAGTGTTTATTGGGGCTTTGTTATGTAAGCATGGCTGATTGAATCATTGGCCATAAGGTTGAGCTCAGTCTTTAGCGTCTCCTTGAAAATTGACTGTTGTCAGGGGATTCAGAATCCCAATTCTCTAATCCCCTAGTTGATCTTTTGGTGAGTCATCTTGTTAGCACAAACTATCTAGGGGATCATAAATCAAAAGCACTCCTGTTACTAAGTACATTCCAAGGATTTAGAAGGTACTTCCTAGGAACTGGGACGAAGGCCAGCCAAACTCTTTGTTTTACAACAGTCACCAATTCTGTTTTCATAGTTTGATGACTAATTCCCTGATGGCTCTGGTCATGTCTGTTCTGTGGCAGGCCATGTAACTTAATTTAGAAGTAGTGGATGAGCTTTAAAGCTATTTTGAGATCTGTAACATATGCAGTGGGGGTTGGAAAGATCTGTGATTTCTATTGTTTGAGAAAGTCAGGGATGCTCAAATAATATTGTGTTTCACACACATGATGGAAGTAAAAGGTAAATTAAGATAGGATTTTTCCCTTGTCCAAGTTCATGGTACCTGTGAATTTTGTCCATGCTTAAGAGCTCTTATATTAGAACTTGGTGTTTAAGATGTCTAGTGATTTAGACTGTTTTATGGTTTTGTTTATATTGATAGTTTGGGGCTCTGAAGGCCTTCCAAGTATACTCTTGGTATATACTGTAGCCAAATACTGGGTAAGTAACGATGTGTTCAAATCGAGCTCTTCATTTTAATCTTAAAGTTTTAGCTAGAGGGATGTCAGCACCAGAGCCCTAGAGTGCTGGTTTTACCTGCCATCCATTGAAACATTTATGACTGGACTTTCCAGTAAATTCTTTTAGGTACTTAGGAAGGTTCTAAGTTGTAAACCAATGCTTTTTCTTTCCAGACTTATAAAATCTGAAACTATTGAATCTTTTTCTCTCTCTTACCATTTTATTGTGAAAATTTTCAAACATATAGAAGAGTTGAAAAAGGCATTTGAACATCTGTATACTTGGTATCCAGATTCAGGAGTTGCAAATATTTTGCCACCTTTTCTTAATTTATTTAAAAAAAAAAAAATCTCATCCTAGGAAATAAGCTACAGACTGTTGAGTACATGTAGTAAATCTGTGTTGTTGCCACTAGTTCCAAACTTTGCTCTTCTCCTCTCTCTGCTGTTCCCCATCCCCCAAGCTTTTAAAATGAAATTTCCTCTACATTGAAAGGTTAAAGCTATAGCTTAATTATACCTGTATGTTCTCCATTGAGATTTCGTTTACTAACTTTTTGCTCTACTAATATTTTTTGTTGAGCCATTTGAAAGTTGAAGTAAATTGCAGGCATCATAACACTTTTAAGATTTGGGTGTTTTTCTTTGTATCTACAATATCTTAATTAAGACAATTATTTCTTATTTAATGTTTAGGTCCTATTCAGATTTTAGCCATATGTCATTTTCATATAAATATTTGTGTTAACATAAACCCCCCCCACTCTGAACCCTCTATGATGACAACTTTAAGACCCTTGTTGGCAGGCCCAACTTCAGCTTACACGTGATGTGTTTGGCCTTTAGTGTTCCTGTGTCGTTTTGCATTGGTGTTGAGACTTCTTTGGAACATGGCACCTTTGCTTAAGCAGCTTTAGGAATTTATAAATAGCACTGTTTGGTGAGAGCAGCTGGCAGCAAATATTCTGATATGTAACTTCTGCTTTGTGTTTATTACTTAATTTTACATCTGAAAATCTGAAGCATTCGTTTCTTAACCTTTTTGGAGACAACAGCACTATGTCATTGATTTGTGTGTGTGTGGTGTCCTTTTCCTTTATGCGCACAATCTAGGTTTTTGATGTTTGTTTGGTTTGTGGGCCACACTGAGTGGCATGTGGGGTCTTAGTTCCCGACCAGAGATTGAAGCCATGCCCCCTGCAGTGGGAGTTTGGAGTCTTAACCACTGGACCACCAGGGAAGTCCCTGTGTTTATTTTTAAAATAAGAAATATATCTCAGTACTACTTCTTGCAGCCCACTTGCGAGCTGTTTTAATTTCGGTGCCATAGGTTTTTAATTTCTGAAATGGAACAGCGATAGTGTATATGCCTTATGGTGGCTATGT
Source organism: Nanger dama (assembly GCA_917880005.1). NCBI lineage: Eukaryota > Metazoa > Chordata > Mammalia > Artiodactyla > Bovidae > Nanger > Nanger dama. Next base: position 16,050,463 of record CAKJTW010000025.1, on the reverse strand, counting down.
AGGGTCTGAGTTGTTACATGTATATCAGTGTGTGAGACACAGCATGTGCTTGGGGACAGACAACCTTTGAGATGGTTATAGAAGAATTTTGAGCTCTAAAACTAAACTTATGACATTTTAAAAGTTGTTTAGCAAAATTGCATACCTTGATAGCTAGCTATATTTAATACAGATGGATTTAGCAAAGGGAAATCCAAGATCATCTTTTCTCCAGATATCATTATGAAAAATTTTATATATTTTAAAATTTAAATTGAAGTAGGAATTTGGAGAGTAAAATTAGTATGTTCTTTGTTTAGATTCAGAAATTAATATTTTGTCATTTTCACTTGATTATATGTATTGCTTTCTTCCCCTGAACTGTTTGAAATTCACTTGCAGACATTACGTCACCCTACCTGTAGAAATTTCAGTATGCGTTTCCTAAAAATAAGTGTATTCTTGTGCATAAGTATAATGTCAACGTGCTTTTAAAGTTTAATGATAATGTCATAATGTGTTATCTATTATATAGTCCCTATTTAAATTTCCCCATTTGTCTTCAGTGTCTTCTACAGCTTTTCCCCCTCCAAACCATTCATTTAGGATTTACTTGTCTACTTTTAGTCTCTTAATCTAGATCAGTATGTCTACCTTTTTTCTTATGACATTGAAGTTTTATAGAATATGACCCGTTTGTCTTGTAGAAGCTTCTTACCTACTCTTGTGCCTGTTGTGCGTTGCATTACATCATGTCTGGAGGATTCTGAAGTGTGGTTGGCTCATAATTAGTGTTGTTGAATGATTTGGTCCCTCCACTGTCAAGCGCAGTTCATAACCGGTGGGTAATTTGGGGTGATTCTTTGGTACTATGCAACATTATTCTCTAGAAACCTTTCACCTCATGGGGTTAGCAGTCTGCTGGGTTTAATCCTGAATACAGGGCTAGATTATCTTTTTATGGCCATCAAATTAAGCTTCACTTGATAACATTTTCTGTGATACTTGAAAAAAATTGTGACTCCTGCTATCTTAGAAATAAGATTTTGCTGTATCATTTCTAAGATAAAATCAGGCAGTTTGGAATAGTAATTGCAACTCAAAAATGGGGAAGGACTTCTGTGTTATTAAAAAGCTCCTAAAAAAAAATAAAAATAAAATAAAAATAAAAATAAAAAAATAAAAAAGCTCCTGTATCCTTTCCTGCTGCAACTCTTCAATCTGTGTTTTACTTTCTGTGAAAGTATTATAACAAGTTTAACCTGAAAATTTTAATGCAGTGGTAAGCAGTAGAAAATCATACAAAAACAAGCTTATATCTGCTAGTGAGAAGGGTGCCTTTAGATCATCAGTAAGCCAAATTTTTTGTTATAGAACCAAGTTGATTTATTAAGTTAGGGAACATTGATACTTGTGTAGGTTAAAATATTCTTTAATCTTTGAAGTAGCTTTGTAAAGAATGTCAGAAAAGGAACAGAGTTGTGAGAGGTTTTTAAAATTGGAAAATACTGCATCCTTTGTTAGGTACTGTTGAGAATGTTTTAGTGGTAAGGGAAATTGATACAGTAGGTGGGATTTGCAAAACATATGAAAGGGTTGAATTGAAACAGTTCATCTGTTCCTATAATAGGAGAAGGTACCAGTCAGCTAACAAATTTGGTAGTGGGAAAATGAGTGGTTCTCTTTTGTTTGCTTCCATCTGACTAGCAAAAAGGAAGCTTACCTACTGAGAGTGGGCATGGTATTGTCAAAAGCCCACTTGAGATATAAGATTATAAGTTTGAAGTTTTTCAGCCATGCTTAATGGCTCAAATTGTGGCTGTGGTAAGCAAGAAGTTGGGTTTGGCAGAAAGTGCCAGAGACAAGCAAGGGAATCACTATGTAGTTGACCATCTGTGGAATCTAAGCTGAGTAATGAGGGTGGTTAGTACCCAAGGAGATAAAAATCAAGCTGTAGTTCGGAGGTAGTGGTTGCATAAAGTAATTGTTGGGAGTAGAATGGCTGGTATAAGAAAAGCAGAGTGACTAGAGGTTGTTTTGAGTGTGAGATGCTTAAAACAAAGATTCCAGAGGTATTGGAGTGATTGGTAATGAGAAGATTGAGGTTGTGACTGTGGAGATAGTTGGCTGGAGTTGGATAAATTGAAGTAAAGATGTCTTAGAACCAAGGGGCATGTTGTTCAAAGAATCTTATGCTGCAAAAAATGTAATGGAAAACAAGCAAACCAGGAATCAAATTTTCAAAAATGTGTGCAGATGACTAGAGGGTTAATAGGTAGATAGAGGTCTGAAACAAAAAGTTCAGTTTGGTTGCTTTGTTGTATCCGACTCTTTGCAACCCCATGGACTGCAGCACACCAGGCTTCCCCTGTCCATCACTAACTCCCGGCACTTGCTCAGACTCATATACATCGAGTTGGTGATGCCATCCAACCGTCTCATCCTCTGTCATCCCCTTCTGCCTTCAGTCTTTCCCAGCATGAGTGTCTTTTCTAATGAGTGGACCCTTCGCATCAGGTGGCCAAAATATTGGAGTTTCAGCTTCAGCATCAGTCCTTCCAATGAATATTCAGGACTGATTTCCTTTAGGATTGACTGGTTTGGTCTCCTTCAGTCCACGGGACTCTGAAGAGCCTTCTCCAGCACCACAGTTCAAAAGCATCAATTCTTCTGAAGAAAAAGGGAGGCCTGTTAGTACTGGTGAGTGCTGTGGCGCATGCCTCCACATCAGGGTGTGGGGTTAGGAGAGATCATGTAAGGAAAGACAGTGGAGAACACAAACAACCCCTTTGGAGGGAGCTACTGGGTGCCGGGGACTGCCGTTCAGAAGGCAGTGGAGAGGTTTGGACAATTGGAGGATAAGGGCTGTAGGGTTCCAGTAGGGAAGAATTGAGTGTGGAAGCTGAGATTTCTGGTGTGAAAGAGTCTGAACTGTGCGGAGCTTGCATGGCTGTTGCGTGGACTCTTGGGAAAGGTGGATGTCTGTCTTTGTTGTCATGACACCTAGACTGATTTCCTCAGCTCAGTGTGGAACAGCTTGGGGCCTTGCGTGGGGAAAAAGTCATCTTCAGAGAAGGTGCTGCTGCTTCTACAGAGGCCAGCCAATTCTGACTCCATGTTGGACCTGTTTCTCCTACTTGCTTTTTGTTGCTGTTATTGTGATCTTACTTAATCAATTCAGTTCAGTCGTTCGGTTCAGTTCAGTTGCTCAGTCGTGTCCGACTCTTTTCGGCCCCAGCAATCACAGCACGCCAGGCCTCCTTGTCCATCACCAATGCCCAGAGCCTACTCAGACTCATGTCCCATTGAGTTGGTGATGCCATCCAAACATCTCATCCTCTGTCATCCCCTTCTCCTGCCTTCAGTCTTTCCCAGCATCAGGGTCTTTTCAAATGAGTCAGTTCTTCACATCAAGTGGGCAGAGTATTGGAGTTTCAGCATCAGTCCTTCCAGTGAATACTCAGGATTGATCTCCTTTAGGATGGACTGGTTGGATCTCCTTGCTGTCCAACGGGCTCTCGACATCTTCTCCAACACCACATTTCAAAAGCATCAATCCTTTGGTGCTCAGCTTTCTTTATAGTCCAACTCTCACATCCATACATGACTACTGGAATAACCATAGCTTCGACTAGACGGACCTTTGTTGGCAAAGTAATGTCTCTGCTATTTAACATGCTGTCTAGGTTGGTTATAACTTTTTTCCAAGGAGCAAGCGTCTTTTAATTTCATGGATGCAGTCATCACATGCAGTGATTTTGGAGCCCCCCACAATAAAGGCTTTCACTGTTTCCATTGTTTCCCCATCTATTTGCCATGAAGTGATGGGACCGGATCTTTGTTTTCTAAATGTTGAGCTTTAAGCCAACTTTCTCACTCACCTCTTTCACTTTCATCAAGAGGCTGTTTAGTTCTTTGCTTTCTGCCATAAGGGTGGTGTCATCTGCCTATCTGAGGTTATTGGTATTTCTCCCAGCAATCTTGATTCCAGCTTGTGCTTCATCCAGCCCAGATGAACTCTGGGTGAACTCTTTTCATGACATACTCGGCATATAAGTTAAATAAGCTGGATGTCAAAATAATAGCCTTGACATACTCCTTTCCTGATTTGGCACCAGTCTGTTGTTCCATGTCCAGTTCTAACTGTTGCTTCTTGGCCTGCATACAGATTTCTCAGGAGACAGGTCAGGTGGTCTGGTATTCCCATTTCTTAAAGAAGTTTCCACGGTTTGTTGTGATCCACACAGTCAAAATTTTGGCATAGTCAGTAAGGCAGAAATAGATCCATGGTTCGCGTACTGTTGAAGCCTAGCTTGGAGAATTTTGAGCATTAATTTGCTACTGTATGAGATGAGTGCAGTTGTGTGGTAGTTTGAGCATTCTTTGGCCTTGCCTTTCTTAGGGATTGGAATGAAAACTGACCTTTTCCAGTCCTGTGGCCACTGCTGAGCTTTCCAAATTTGTTGGCATATTGAGTACAGCACTTTCAGAGCATCATCTTTCAGGATTTGAAATAGCTCCACTGGAATTCCATCCCCTCCACTAGCTTTGTTCATAGTGATGCTTCCTAAGGCCCCACTTGACTTCACATTCCAGGATGTCTCGCTTCTAGGTGAGTGATCACACCATCGTGATTATCTGGGTCGTGAAGATCTTTTTGTACAGTTCTTCTGTGCATTCTTGCCACCTCTTCTTAATATCTTCTGCTTCTGTTAGGTCCATACCATTTCTGTCCTTTGTTGAGTCCACCTTTGCATGAAATGTTCCCTTGGTATCTCTAATATTCTTGAAGAGATCTCTAGTCTTTCCCATTCTGTTGTTTTCCTCTATTTCTTTGCAGTGATCGCTGACGAAGGCTTCCATATCTCTCCTTGCTATTCTTTGGAACTCTGCATTCAAATGGGTATCTCTTTCCTTTTCTCCTTTGCTTTTTGCTTCTCTTCTTTTCACAGCTATTTGTAAGGCCTTCTCAGACAACCATTTTGCTTTTCAAATCTTACTTAATGGCCTGCCTCAAAGGACCCCGCCTCTCTGCCTCTTGTTCAGTCGCCAAGTACTCTTCGTGACCCCATGAACTGCAGCACACCAGGCTTCCCTGTTTCTCATCTCCCAGAGTTTGTCCAAGTTCATGCCCATTGAATCCTTGATGCCATCCAGCTATCTCATCTGCTGTCTCTCTCTTCTTCTTCCTTCAGTCTTTCCCAGCATGAGGGTCTTTGCCAGTGAGTTAGCTGTTTGCATTGTGCGTGTGTGCAAAGTCGCTTCATTAATGTCCAGCTCTGTGACCCCATGGCCTGTAGCCGGCCAGGCTCCTCTGTTCCATGGGTTCTCTGACAAGAATCCTGGAGTGGGTTGCCACGCCCTGCTCCAGGGGCACATCCGACCCAGTGATTGAACCCATGTCACCTGCAGCCCTTATACTGCAGGCAGAATCTGTACCACTGAGCCACTGGGGAAGGAGCCCAGCTCTTTGCTTTAGGTGACCAAAGTATTGGAGCTTCAGCTTCAGTCCTTCCAAGGAGTATTCAGGGTTGATTTCCTTTAAGACTGACTGATTTGATCTCCTTGCTTTCCAAGGTGCTCTCATGGGTCTCCTCTAGCATCACATCTCAAAAGCTTCAGTTCTTCCTTGCTCTGCTTCTTTAGTGTCCAGCCCTAACATCCATATATGACTACTGGAAAGACCATAGCCTTGATTATGTAGACCTTTGTCGGCAAAATGAAGTCCTTGCTTTTGACACACTCCAAGTTTGTCATAGCTTTCCTGCTTAGAAGCAGTGGTCTTCTGATTTCATGGCTGCAGTCACCATCTGTGATTTTAGAGCCCAAGAAGAAGAAATCTGTCACTCCTTACACCTTTTCTCCTTCTGTTTGCCATGAAGTGATGGGCCAAATGCATGATCTTAGTTTTTTTGATATTGAGTTGTAAGCTGGCTTTTTCACTCGCGCCCTCATCAAGAAGCTCTTTAGTTTCTCTTCACTTTCTGTCATTAGAGTGGGATCGTCTGCATATCTGAAGTTTTGATGTTTCCTCCTGGGCTAGCTTGTGAGTCACTCAGCCCAGCATTTCTCATCGTGTGCTTTGCTTATAAGTTAAATAAACAGAGTGACAATAACAGCCTGTACTCCTTTCTCAATCCTGAACCAGTCAGTTGTTCCATACAGGGTTCTAACTGTTGCTTCTTGACCTGCATACAGATTTCTCAGGAGATAGGTAATGGTCTTGTATTCCCATCTCTTTAAGAGTTTTCCACAGATTGCTGTGATCCATGCTGTGATCCACACAGTCAAAGGCTTTAGTGTAGTCAGTGAAACAGAGGCAGATGTTTTTCTGGAATTCCCTTGCTTTCTCTATGATCCAGCAAATGTTGGCGATTTGATCTCTGGTTCCTCTTCTTTTTCTTAACCCAGGTTGAACATCTGGAAGTTCACGTAATGCTGAAGCTTAGCTTGGAGGATTTTGAACATCACCTTGCTAGAATGAGAGATGAGTGCGATTGTCCTGTTTGTCCATTCTTTTGTGCTGTCCTTCTTGGGAATTTGGATGAGGATTGATCTTTTCCAGTCCTGTGGCCACTGCTGGGTTTTCCAGATTTGCTGACATAGTGCAGCACTTCACTAGCATCATCTTTTAGAATTTTAAATAGCTCTGCTGGAATTCCATCTCTTCCACAAACTTTATTGTTTGCCTGTTAAACTAAAATGCCTTGTTCAGCTCATAGATAATCTGACCCTGCCCACCTGTGAATGGCTGCAAAGAAGAGATTTACACATTCTTTCCGGAGGCTTGGCCATTCCTGGAGATACTTGCAAGACTGAAAATCCTTTTACTTTACTTCTCACTGCCTCCCTCTCTGTTCTGCCTTTTGACTGTGGTTCCTCATTGCTTCTTTCTTGGGTTCTGTAAAAGAACCTGGCATCCAGACCCAGAAAGGATGGTTATTTTGAGACATTAGTCTGCCGTCTCCTTGGTCAGCCAGCTTGTCTCTACACCCTTCTCTTGGGTTCACTGCCCTGTTGTGCAGCAAGCAGAATGAGCATGGACTTGGTGATACTGCTTCCTTTTTTTTTTTTTTTCATCACAAGCATACCTCGTTTTATTGAAGGTTTGTGGCAACCTGGCATTGGCAGATGATGGTTAGCTTTTTTAGCAATAGAATCTTTTAAAATCAAGATATGTACGTAGTTTTCTTCAGGTATAATGCTACTGCATACTTAATAGACAACAGTATAATGTGAACATAACTTTAATATGCATTGGAAATCAAAAAATTTATGTGACTCACTTTATTGTGTTGACTTAAAAACAACATGAGAGTTGTGAGTTAAGTTTTATTTGGGACAAAATGAGAGCTGCAGCCAGAGAGACAGCATCTCATACAGCTCTGAGAGACTGCTCCAAAGAGGTAGTGAGGGAAAGTGAATATAAAGATTTCGGTGAAGGGGGAGTTGAGCGCAATAAGCTCTTAACCTAATAAGAGGTTTTCTGCTAGTCATGAGGAGCTGATGTCCTCATGAAGGGATTTAGTGCTTTTCTAGATGTGAGGAGATGCAAAGATTGGGATCATGAAATCAGTTCTTGAAAATATCCTTCTGTCTTAAGACCTGTTCCACCAGATTCTGTGGAGCACAGAGTGCCTTATTCTCTACCCTGAACTCCCCTCAGGGGGTGTTAAAGGTCAACAGCTGCAGCAGCCCAGTGTTCAATCTCCACAGAGGCAGATGGCAAAAGCCCTTGGCAAGCACCAGTTTGTAGCTGACAGTTGACAATAATTGCTTCATTGTGGTGGTCTGGAGCTGAACCGCCGTATCTCCGAGGGATGCCCTATGACTTACTGCCACTGGAGATACTGTCTTTGCTTGCTTACTTGTGTAGTGTCTTTCCCCTTCTACCTTAGCTTCAAACAATAGTTGTTCTGAATATTCATTGAATTATAAAGTACATTTGATTTTTAAATTTCCCTTGAGGTTTTCTGAAGTTTTATTTGTGTAGTTAAGAATTTTTACCAGTTAAAATGATTCCTTTCCCCCTTGTTATTTAGACTTTTAAAATTATTTTAACTGTTACATTTTAGTCTCTAGAAAATGCATTCCCTTTAGTTCTTAAACCTGTGAACACAGGCCTATAAGTTGTAGATATGATAACTAATACGTGAGAACTGAATGTAGTCAGGTGGTTCACTTTGTGAACTGAAATTTGTGGTAGATAGTTTTGTGTTTTATGAGAAGATGTTGCCATGGATGTTTTACTATGTGGACTGTAAGCTGGACCCAAATTTGGTTTAAAGGATAAACCATTTTTATAAGATGATTTAACTTTTTGCATGGAAATGAATGAAAATTTCTTTAAGGCTCCTCCAGAGTTACTGGATCTTTCCCTCTGGTTTCTGGAATCTTGGGAGCAGAAAGGGAACTGCCAAGTCTCATTGACTGTGATCCCGTATCTCGGTTTACCGACCTTCCACCTAGCAGTGGCTCAGGCTTGAGGTAGATTTCAGTGTTGCCTCATCCTCCAGCAGTTGTTCCGCTGTGTACGTGTTGCACCTGTTTCTCACTGCTGCGGCTTGCTGGGTCTTTTTGTGTCCCGTCAAGAAGATGGGCTCTGCCAGTCTCAATCTTTTTTGACATACCAGTGTCTACCCTTTTCTGACTTCTGCCAGCAGAATGGATTGGGATGCAGCGTGGGAAGCCCAAGGCTGTATCATGTTCAGCTGACCGCCAAGGAACTGCCCTTTTCTCTGTTGAAGGGTCTGGTGCTTCCTTTTCCCTTGCTTCTCTGTGCAGTCCTTGGCACCGAGGACTGAGAAATTAAAGTTAATTGCTTTGGGCAAAGTGCGTTTTCATTGATGTTACATTTAAAATAATGTCACGTTTGATGGCTTACTTGGAGAAGTTTGCTCTTGTGGATGCTCTAGTAATGAACTGTTGTTTCACTGTTTTACAGAGTACTTAAGATTTCACGTATTTTTGCTGAACTTGTTTAAAAAAAAAAGCGCTTGGGATGATGGATTAACAAGAACATTGAAATTCTGTGAAAAGTTTCAAATTGGAGCATATTGAATTTTCACCCTAGTCCAGCAGCTGTGCTGCTCACTTAAATACAGATGAATGAAGACCCCATTCGGAAAGACACCTGGCCAGCGGTCCAGAGCTGATGCAGGTAGGCAGTGCAGTTCTACACTTACTTCAGTGCAATGAATTTGAAACAGTTGTGAAAATGGGGAATGCGCTTATGTCATTCCTAGTGGTTTGCTACTGTTAAAGCTTTGTGTGATTTCTAGTATTTTATACATGTGAAAAACACAGGTTTAGGTTTTTGAAAGGTAGGGAATCATTAGTTTTTCCTGTGGTCTTTTGCAGTAAGTTATGGATGTCCAGTAAATTTAGCAAGTGAATTGTAAATATTTAAGAGGTTTATAGTAAGTAAAGGTTTTATCATTGGTTTTTGAAAGAAGTGAAAGTGAGTTGACTAGATGAGTGTTAGATTTAGTGAGATTTAGAGTATTTTAATAGGAAAAAGGTAAACTCAGTTTTTTGTGTATTTACTTGAAAGAACTTTACTGGAATGTAATGTATGGAAATGAAATGAATGTTTAATAGAAATTCTTATTTTTGTGGCATACAGCTGATACTAGAAGTTTAGACTTTGCATGGTTTTTGTCTACCCTAGAAAACTAAAAGGTAAAAATCTTATAGGCTACAGAATAAAATAGGTAAGTAATATATTCTTTTGTTGTTGTTTAGTCACTAAGTTGTGTCTGATTGTTTTTCGACCCATGGACTGTAGCCCCCGCAGGCGTCTCTGTCCCAGGCAAGAATACTGGAGTGGGTTGCCATTTTTTCTTTCAGGATCTTTCTGACCCAGGGATCCATCTTGCGTCTCCTGTGTTGGTAGGCAGATTCTTTACCACTGAGCTATCAGGGAAGCCCAGTGTTCTCTTTTGGACTTAAACATTTTTCTCCATTCCAGAAATATGTTTGAATATTGAAAACATTTGTCAAATATAAGTGAATCTGAGAATTCAGCTAGCAAAATTACTAGTAATCTTAAAATGGTTGCTGTGGTTTAGAATTTATTATATTTATTTGCTATGGAGTTTGTAATTCCTTTATAGAGGAGCCATAGGGATTAAGATTTTAAGTTCCTTTTATCTCTTTGATTTTAGTTCCTCTCTTGAAAACATTGATGCAACAGTTAAATTTGTCTTTAAGATTAACTTGCAGTCATGGTGAGAGACTGGAGTGTAAGTCAGCTGAGAGTTTGCTGTTCTGATTCCAACTCTCTCATCAGTTCTATCCTGCCCTTTTTTATTTCTTTACTTCTTAAGATTTTTAAAATTATTTATTTTTGTTTACACTGGGTCTCTGTTACCGCATACAGGTTCTCCAGTTTCTGCTAGCAGGGGCTGCTCTTTGTGGTGCACTGCCGTGACTTCTCTGATGCAGAGCACAAGCTCTGGACACACGGGCTTCAGTAGTTGCCACACGCGGGCTCTAGAGCACAGGCTCAGGTTGCACACGGGCTTAAATTGCTCTGCGACATGTGGAATCTTCTGAGACCAGGGATCAAACTTGTGTCCCCTGCATTGGCAGGCGGATTCTTATCCACTGCACCACCAGGGAAGTCCTATCCTGCTCTTTTACTAGCTGTGTAAACATTGGTGCATTTTGTATCTTCTTAAGCCTTGTTTTTCCTTATCTAAACAATAGAACTGTTATGTATCTACTTGGCTTATTATGAAGAAATAAATGTGTTTTTGTGTGTTAGGTGCTTAGCTACATGCCTACCACATTATAGCTGCTCTGCAAAAAGCACTGTTTGTTAATCATACTATTTTAACAAAATGTTTATTTCATATGTTTCAGAAATTGCTGTCGACAAAAGTTTTTGTTGATCATGTTTCTGTAGCTTGAAATAGTAATTGTACCCCACTTTTTTATGCACACCATTCTGAATTCATCACTCCTATTTTCTTTATTGATTTAAAGCCATATTCTTAGTTAGGAGAGAGAATTGATTAAAGTGATGTGTAGTATGGTATAAGTAATTGAAAGAGCTCAACCAGGAGATGTTACTGTTAAGGGAGAGATTGTCTAATCCTAGCCAGTACTTTGATCTTATATTTTCTTATTCTTTGATTATTTCTTAGAGCACGTGGCATAGCACTAAAGACAGAGTGGGTACTCTGTAAATTCCAGTTGGCCTATTTAATATTTTAAATGTGTAAGATCCTGGGATCATTTATTTTTCACTGTTATGTATTATACTCTTAGATTAATGATCCCTTGATCAGTATTGTTTATAAAATTATCTTAATCATTCTTCCTGTTAACATAAATGGAGGCTCTGTTACTTTTAAATCTTTATATCCGTAACAAATGTGCCCATTAACAAATAAAATTCACCCAGAAAGGGGGTTTCTTATTTTCATGCATCAAGAAACCTAGATACATATTCCAGAGTTGCTATGGTGGCTCAGATATACCCTTAGTCTGGTGCCATCTCAAAACTGAAACGGGGAGCCTTCAGTGTAGGGCTCCTAGGATGTTTCTCTTTCACTGTGGGCCCTTGGATATCTGGACTTACTACTTAGGGCTCCCAGAGCGAGTGCCTGAAGGGAAGCAGGCACAGATGCGTGGTGTCTTCTGCTGGGAGTCTTGAAAGTTACATGGGTTCCCTTTTGTTGCCTTTTGTTCATTGATGCAGTCTCAAAGGTCTGCTCAGGTTCAAGGGAGTGGGCATGTACTCTGCTCTATGGGAGATGTGTCAGAGAATTATGGTCATGTTTTAAAACCACCACAGTGGGCAGATCCTAATGCCTGACAGGGTTTGTCATTAAGGCACGTGTGATCAATAAAAATTTGAAAATTGAATATTTGCATTATCTCTATTTACATAGTTCAACATAATAGGGATTTCTATTTTTAAAATCACTTAGATTTATTTGTATAATTATGTTGAATTTTAATCGGTTTCTAAAGTGGTAGTTTATATATACCTAATGATGTTGAGCCGCAAGTCCTTTTACCTGATAAAACTTTTTTTCATGTTTTCCTCCCATAGAGTTACCCTCCATTTTTATTAGTTTATCAAATGTAAATTTTCTCCCTTTATGACATATTTTAATCATGCTTAATAAGTACAGGGAATGGTAATAATAGATGGGTGTGCCTAATACTCAGATTAACAACTATTTTTATTATATTCAGATGTTTTTAAAACCTCGATACTTATGTTTACCAACCAATAGAAATTTATGAATGAAATGTCAAATAGTGCCAGAGACTTTTATCAGAAAGTAAGCATTCTGTTCATTTTTATTTTTGCCTTCAGTACTTGTAAATAATGAGTATACAAATTTCTCTTCATTAGATACTGAAACCTGTTGAGGATTCTTTTTCACATAACATCTTTTTCTCTCATTAGCCTTTTTGTTTTGGAAAAAAAAATGAAGTCTGGTTAATTTTTAATTGAAATGTAGCTAATTTGCAGTGTCAGTTTCAGGTATACAGCAGTCATTCCAGTTGTATATGCTGCCGCTACTGCCGCTAAGTTGCTTCCGTCCAACTCTTTGCAGCTCTGTGGACTGTAGCCCGCCAGGTTCCTCTGTCCGTGGGAGTTTCCAGGCAAGAGTACTGGAGCGGGTTGCCATTTTCTTCTCTAAGGGATTTTCCTGACCCAGAGATAGAACCTGCGTTTCAACGTCTCCTGCATCAGCAGGCGGGTTCTTTTCCACTAGCGCCACCTGCATATACATGTCTGTTTTTCAGATTCTTTTCCATGTTAGGATATTACAAGATATTGATTGTTCCCTCCACTATATGGTAGGTCCTTGTTTACCTATTCTATATGTGATAGTGTGTTTATGTTCATCAGAAACTCCTAATTTATCCCCTCCCCATTATATCTCCTTGGTAGCCATAAGTTTGTCTTCTATGTCTGTGAGTCTATTTCCGTTTGGTAAATAAGTTCACTTGTGTTATTCTTTTAACTTTCACATGTGGGTGATAGCATGTGATGGTTCTCCTTGACTGCTGTTGATATGATAATCTCTAGGTCTACACATGTAGCTGCAGTGCCATTATTCCATCTGGTCTTATGGCTGAGTAATGGTCTGTTGTGTACGTGTACCACATCTTGATCCATTCACCTGTTGATGGGTACTTCTAGATCTTGGCTGTTGTAATTAGTGCTGTTATGAACATTGAGATACATGGATTCCAGTATCATATGGTAGCTCTGATTTTACTCTGTACTGTTCTCCATAGTAGCTGTACCAGTTTACGTTCTCCAACTGTGTAGAAGAGTACCACACTCTGTAGCATTTATTGTTTACTGACTTTTTAAAGACAGCCATTCTGACTGGTATCTATCAGTCAGGTACCTCATTGTTTGTACTTTTGATTTGCATTTCTTTAATAATTAGCAATGTTGAGCTTATTTTCATATGCCTGTTACCCATATCTGTTTAGATCTTCTGTCCTTTTTGATTGAGTTGTTTTTTTTTTGATACTAAGCTGTATAAAGTTTGTATATTTTGAAAATTAATCCCTATTGGTAGCATCATTTGCAAATATTTTCTCCCAGTCTGTAGGTTGACTTTTGGCTTTGTTATGGTTTTCTTTGCTGTACAAAAACTTTTCAAGTTTAATTAGATCCCATTTGTAAAATTTTTGCTTTCATCTCCATTACCGTAAGAGACAGAGCCAGCCCCCCGCCCAATTCCCCCACCTCAAATATTGCTGCAAGTTATGTTGGAGTGTTCTGTTTTCCTCTAGGAGTTTTATATACTACCCAGTCTTACATTTTAAGTCTAATTCCTTTTGAGTTTATTTTTGTATATGGTGTTAAGAGAATGTTCTAATTTCATCCATTTACATGTAGCTGTCCAGTTTTCCCAGCAGTACTAACTGAAGAGACTGTCTTTTCTCTATTGTATATTCTTGCCCCCTCACAAACTCAAGGTGTGTGAATTTATTTCTAGGCTTTCCATCCTGTCCATTTATCTCTTATGTCTGTTTTTGTGCCAGTTAACATACTCTTTGATTACTGTATCTCTTTGTAGTATAATCTGAAGTCAGGGAGCATGATTCCTCAGGTGTGTTATTTCTCAAGATTGTTCTGGCTATTTGGATTCTTTTGTGCTTCCATACAAATAAAATTTTTTGTTCTAGTTCTATGAAAAATATAACTGGTAATTTGAAAGGAATTGCATTGGCTGTAGATTGCTTTGGGTAGTGTGGCCATTTTAACATGATTGGTTCTTCCATTCCAAGAACACAGTATATCTTCAATTTCTTTTCATCAGTGTTTTATAGTTTTTGAAGTTCTGGTATTCCACTTCCTTAGGCTTTATTTATAGATAAATTCTCTTTTTAATGCTTTATTTTTTTTTGATATTTATCTATTAATTTAGCTCCTGTTCATGGATCACAGCCTTCTCGTGGTGAAGAGGCTTGTGTAACTAGAGATCTCTTCAAGAAACTGGAGATATCACGGGAATATTTCATGTAAGGAGGGGCATGATAAAGGATAGAAATGGTAAGGACCCATCAGAAGCAGAGTAAGAAAGGTGGCAAGAATACACAGAAGAACTATACAGAAAAGGTCTTAATGACTTGAATAACCACGATTTTGTGGTCATTCACCTAGAGTCAGAAATCCTCTGGAGTGTGAAGTCAAGTGGGTCTTAGCATTTACTACCAACAGAGCTAGTGGAGAGGTGGTAGAATTCCAGCTGAGCTATTTACAATCCTAGAAGATGATGCTGTTAAAGTGCTGCACTTAATACGTAAGCAACTTTGGAAAACTCAGCAATAGACACAGCACTGGAAAAGGTCAGTTTTCATTCCAGTTTCAAAGAAAGGCAGTGCCAAAGAGTGTTCAAAGTACTGTAAAATTGTACTCATTTCACTTCCTAGCAAGGTTATGTCCAAAATCCTTCAAGCAAGACTTCAGGAGTTTGTGAACCGAGAACTTCCGAATGTACAGACTGGTTGGTAAAAAGGCAGAGGAACTAGAGATCAGATTGCCAACATTTTTTGGATCATAGAGACAGTCAAAGAATTCCAGAAAATCATTTACTTCTGCTTCATTGACTATGCTAAAGCCTTTGACTTTGTGGATCACAACAAACTGTGGAAAATTCTTAAAGAGATAAGGATACCAGACTACCTTACTTGTCTCCTGAGAAACCGGTATGCAGGTCAAGAAGCAACAATTAGCGTGGGACATGGAACAACTGACTGGTTCCAAATTGGGAAAGGAATATGACAAGCTGTATATTGTCACCCTGTTTATTTAACTTCTATGCAGAGTACATCATGTGAACTGCTGGGCTGGATGACTCACAAGCTGGAGTCAAGATTGCCAAGAGAAATATCAACAACCTCAGGTATGTAGATGATACCACTCTAATGGCAGAAAATGAAGAGCAACTAAAGAGCTTCTTGGTGAAGGTGAAAGAGAAGAGTAAAAAGTTGGCTTAAAACTTGATATTCAAGAAACTAAGGTGGGATCCAGTCCCCTTACTTCATGGCAGATAGATGGGGGAAAGTGGAAGCAGTGAGAGACTTTATTTTCTTGGGTTCCACAATCAACGTGGACAGTGACTACAGCCATGAGATTAAGACACTTGCTCCTTGGAAGAAAAGCTATGACAACCCTAGACAGTATATTCAAAAGCAGAGACATCGCTTTGCAGATAAAGGTCTGTCTAGTTAAGCTATGGTTTTTCCAGTAGTTATGTATGGATATGAGAGTTGGACCATAAAGAAGGCTGAGTGATGAAGAATTGATGTGTTTTAATTATGGTACTAGAGAAGACTCTTGAGAGTCCCTTGGACTGCAAGGAAGTGAAAGTGGTCAATCCTAAAGGAAATCAACCCTGAATATTCCATTGGAAGGCTTGATGCTGAAGCTCTAGTACTTTGTCTACCTGTTGTGAAGAGCAGACTCATTGGAAAAGACCCTGATTCTGGGAAAAATTGAGGGCAAGAGGAGAAGGGAGATATAGAGGTGAGATAGTTAGGTAGCATCACCAACTCAACAGACATAAATCTGAGCAAATTCCTGGAGACAGTAAACAACTGGGGAGCCTGGTGTGCTGCCGTCCTTGGGGTCACAGAGTCGGACACAACTTGGCGACTGAACAGAAACAACAATGAATTTATTTGGCTGCACCAGGTCTTAGATGTGGCCCACAGGATCTTCGATCTTCATTGCAGCATAGGAGATCTTTTAATTGTGGCATGTGAGCCCTTATTTGTAGCATATGGATCTAGTTCCATGAGCAGGGATTGAATGTATGCCCTCTGCATTGGGAGCATGGACTCTTAGGCACTGAACCCCAGTGAAGTCCTTAGAGTCTTTTGATGCAGTGGTAAATGAACTTGTTTCCTTAATCTCTCTTTCTGATACTTCATTGTTAGTATACAGAAATACAAATGATTTCTGTATATTAATTTTGTATCCAGCAACTTTCAAATTCATTGAGTAGTAGTTTCAAATTCATTGAGCTCTAGTAGTGTTCTGATAGCATCTTTTAGGATTTTCTATGTAAAGAAAGCTGAGTGCTGAAGAATTGATGCTTTTGAACTGTGGTGTTGAAGAAGACTCTTGAGAGTCCCTTGGACTGCAAGGAGATGCAATCAGTCCATTCTAAAGGAGATTAGCCCTGGGTGTTCTTTGGAAGGAATGATGCTAAAGCTGAAGCTCTAATACTTTGGCCACCTCATGTGAAGAGTTGACTCATTGGAAAAGACTCTGATGCTGGGAGGGATTGGGGGCAGGAGGAAAAGGGGACGACAGAGGATGAGATGGCTGGATGGCATCACCAACTCGATGGATGTGAGTTTGAGTGAACTCCGGGAGTTGGTGATGGACAGGGAGGCCTGGCGTTCTGTGATTCATGGGGTCGCAAAGAGTTGGACACGACTGAGCAACTGAACTGAACTGATGCACAGCATTATGTCATCTGGACAGTTTTACTCCTTGTTTAAACTTCTAAAAAAACTTTGGCTAAAAATGTATTTATTGTTTCTGTCATGATTACTATATAAATATTGAACATTTGAGCCAAGTAATGCAGTATGGTTACTTTTTTTTGTAACATTATGTTTTTCTTGGAGTTTTGTGATTGCCTTATTTTTTTCTATTTAAGTTTCTTTGCAAGTTGGAGTCTCCTAGAACCTCTGACAGCTTTATGAAACTCCTCGATATAATTTCCTGCATGCCGAATGTAATAGATAATCCATCTGTCCTTGTTTTTCTTAAGAGAGTTTTTTCTAGCACCTTCTGTCATTTTCTATTCTGTTGATTATTCTCTCGATCTGATACGACATTGTCATCCTTGGAGTTTCTTTTTCCTCTTTTATATGTTAGATTCTCCTTTTTCTTGGTTGCTGTGCCTTCGTTTCTCAGTGTGTACTCTTGCCCAGCTAAAGCGTGTACATCTTTGAAAGTTACATGAATAGGCAGTGGATGAGTTGATTGTTAGAAAGCAACAGGTGTAATGTATAGTGATTCATTCATATTCATTACTTTGAGTTCTCAGATTTATTGAAATTGTCTCTAATAACAATTTTCAAAATTGTACATAAAAAGGGCTTCCTTGGTGGTTCAATGATAATGAATCTGCCTGTCATTGCAGGATACGTGGGAAATCCCGCGTGCTAAGGGGCAATCAAACCCGTGCGCCACCACTGTTGAGCCTGTGCTCCATAACAAGAAAAGCCGCTGCAGTGAGAAGTCTGCACTGCAGCTAGAGAAAGGCCTGCACAGCCAAAAATAAATAAATAATACAGTAAAATTAAATTTAAAAAATGCTGATTATTTTGGAACTTTTGTCTGGATGAGTTTGTTAAAACAGTTTGAGTGGATATAGTTTTTCTTGCCTGTTACTGTTGAGGCCAGTCCAAGTGACTGTACTGTCAGGTGAATCATAGAACAGTTTGTTTTGTAAATTATGCTTGTTTTTCCTCACTTCAGTCAACGAATAGATGTAACTGTTGCTACCTAGTGAAGGGTCTTGTTCTGTTTTCCGCTGGAAAATCTGTGATCCTCGGATGGGTGGCATGAAGCCATTGTGAATAACAAACTAATCTTAGTGCCCAGTTAGTGTGTACATACCTACATGTTCTTCTGTTACTTGCCTTTTCCACTGAACAGTACGTAGTTGTGACCTCTTAGCACTATACAGAGAAATAGCTCATGGTTCTTTACAACTGAATAGTATTCCATTGTGTAGAAGTACGAAGTTAGTTTGTAGAGTAGTCATTTATTTGGACATTGTGTTGTTTCTACTCTCCTGTTATTGGACATAATAAGTGCAATGAATAGCCTTGCCCATTTGTCTTACCACTGTCATTGAGATAGATTTCTTGAGGTAGCACTGAATCAGATCTTAAATATATATATATATAGTTATGTAAGATACCATCACCTTCCCCTGTACCGGCTTTGTACCACTTTGCACTCCTACCAGCAAGTAATTTGTCAGTGTTTCTTACACAGTCTTGCCAGTGATGTATGTCATCAGCAGTGTAGGTTTTTTTTCCATTTGATGGACGAGGGAGAGTATCAGTGTACTTTTAAAGGCCTCTTTGGCCTTTTTCTTTTCTTATCTCACCCATTTTTTTCTCCTCTGCTTTCTGAAAGTCTTTTAATGTCAAAGATGGTAACCTTTGTCTGTGTTGTGACTAATATATCTTACACACTGCTATGTGCCATCCGCTTCTTGGAGAAAGCCTTTTTGCGTTCTTGTCGCTTGCTCCCAGCTGTGTGGGTCCCAGCCTGCTTCTGACATGGCTTCTTGAGTCCTGTGTGTCTACAGTGCTTTCCTCTCAATTTCTGGAGTATCTTTCAATAATTTTGAGAGATTTGTTTAAGCTGTAAATTTTTGAGCCCATACGTGAATGTAAATGCCAGTTGGTAATTTATCTGATTACAGAATCCAGGCTTTGAAGTAATTTTACCTCAGTTTTGAAGGCATCACTTAGCCTCTTGTTAATCTAGCCCAGTGTTGATGGTCAAAGAATAAGTCTAGTACCTGTTTATTTTTATAAAGAATTTTTAAAAAACAGATTATTTTGTAGAGCAATTTCAAGTCATAGCAAAATTGAGCCACAGGTACAATGGTTCCTCATGTATCCCCTGTCTCTTCAGTGTTTCCCAGCAGCAGCATCCCACACCCAATTGTGCTTTTGTTAAATAAATGCATTTGTTACAGTGACTCATCATCATCCTAGGTCTGTCACTGTAGTGTTCACTCTTGCTGATGCACGCTCTGTGGGTCTTGACAAATAAGTAATGACACGAGTCCACCCCTTAGAGTATCATACAGAGGGGCTTCACGGCCCTGAGATTCCTTTGTTGCAGCTCTTCATCCCTGCCTCCCCCTTAACCTTTTATTGTCTCCGCAGTTTTTGACGTTTCCAGAATATCATATAGTTGGAGTCCTAAAATACGTAAACTTATCAGGTTAGTATTACGGATTTAAGTTTCCTCCGTGTCTTTTCATGGTTTGATGGCTCTTTTTTCTTTCAGTACTGAATAATCTGTTGTCGGGATATAGTAACAAGTGTTTATCCATTCACCTACTGAAGGATGTCTTGTTGATTACTTCCAAGTTTTGGCACTTATGAATAAAAATCCTATGAACATCATGTGTAGGCTTTTGTATGGCTATAAATTTTCACCTCCTTTGGGTAAGTGTCAGGGAGCATGATTTCTGGATTGTATGGTAACAGTTTTGTTAGGAACTGCCAGATTTGCATTTCCATCAGCTTTGAATGAGAATTCCAGTTGCTTCACATGCTCTCCAACGCTTGCTGTTGTCAGTTTCACCATTCTAATAGGTATATTAGTGGTGTCTCATTGTTTTGAGCCTGTATTTCTCTGATGACCTATGATACAGAGCATCTTTTCAGTGTTTATTTGCTATCTCTATCTTCTTTGATGAGGTGTATATTAAGGTTTTTGGCTCATTTTTTAAAGGATGTTTATAATCAGTTTGTTTTCTTGTTGCTGAATTTTAAAAGTTGTGTATATTATAGATAACAGTACTTTATCAGATATGTCTTTCACAAATACTGTCTTAGCATCTTGACATTGTCTTTTGTAGAGCAGAAGTTTTAAATTTTAATTAAGTTTGACTTATCAGTTATTGTTTTCATGGATTGTGCCTTTGTCATTGTATTGGGTTGGCCAAAATGTTCCTTTGGTTTTAAAGTAAAAATAAAAGACACTTTTTTCATTTTCTTCAAGAACTTTATTGGACGACATATTCATTGTTTTTTGTTCCATTACCTTCTGTGAATTTTTTTTGTAACAGAATAGAAATGAACACAGAATATATCAGAATTTATTGCATGGTGCTGAAGCTGCACAATGCAACTACATATACTGTGGAATCAATAAGGTGTGAAAACAGAAAACAGATGCTAGCATAAAATTCTGTGAAATTTGAACAAAATTTGTACTTTAGTTAATAGCACTCTATCACATGTTAACTTCCTGTTTTTATTTATTTATTTATTTATTTATTTATTTACAATACTGTATTTGTTTTGCCATACATTGACACAAATCAGCCATAGGTGAACACAATCTCCCAATGCCGAAGCCCCTCCCACCTCCCACCCCACATCCTCTACTTGAATCATCCTGTGCATCAGCCCCATGCATCCTGCATCCTACACTGAACATAGATTGGCGCTTCGTTTCTTACAGGAAATATACATGTTTCATTGCCATTCTCCCAAACCATCCCACCCTTTCCCTCTGCCTCAGAGTCCAAAAGTCCACCATTATACAGAGTGAAGTAAGCCAAAAAGAAAAACACCAATACAGTATACTGACACATATATATGGAATTTAGAAGACAGTAATGATGACCCTATATGTGAAACAACAAAGAGACACAGAGGTATAGAGTGGGCCTTCTGTGAATTTTTAAGGTAACTTCGTAATTCCTTCTTCCCAAAACTTTTTATCTTCTTGAGCAAAGAACTGTTCCAGTTGCTTTGTACAGTCCTCCAGGGATTTAAAATTGTTTCCATTAAGAGAATTTTGTAAAGACTGAAATAAATGGAATTTTGAAGGTGCAGTGTCTGGTGAAATGGTATATGAATCAGAAGTTCCCAGCAAAGCTGTTACAGTTTTTGCCTGATCATCAAAGAAACATGCGATCTTGTGTTATCCTGATGAAAAGATTTTGTGTTTTCTGTTGACTAATTCTGGATACTTTTGTCAGGTCTAATCAGGAGCAGTACTTGTTGGAATTGTTTGATTTTCCAGAAGGAGCTCATAATAGAGGACTCCGTTACAAATCCCACCATATATACTATATAATCTTTGGATGAAGACCAGTCTTTGGTGTGGTGGTTCCTTTTGCTTGTCCCATGATCTCTTCCAGTTATTATTCAGTGACTACTTTTTGTCACCCGTCACAGTTTGTTTTAAAAACAGGATATTTTCATGACGTTTAAGTAGAATTGCTTGCAGAAATAACCGTTTCTTCATGGGGCTTCCCTGGTGATCAGTGATCAGGAATCCACCTGCCATTGCAGTGGACACGGGTCTGGTCCCTGGTCTGGAAAGATCCCACATGTTGCAGGATACCTAAGCCCGTTGTGCCACAACCACTGAAGCCCACATGCCTAGAGCCTGTGCTCTGCGGTAAGAGAAGCCCCCACAGTGAGAAGCCCTTGGCACTGCAACCTGAGAATAGCCCCCATCTGCTGCAGCTAGAGAAAGCTGATGTGCAGCAGCAAAGACCCAGCACAGCCAAAAATATATATATATATATATTTTTTAATAAAAGAAGGTTTTTCCCACTTAACTTATGTGAAACCCAAATACCAAAGTGATTAACATAACCAAGCTGGTGCAAATGATTTTCAGCACTTGATTTGGATGTTTTGAGTATGTTAGCTGTCTCCCACGTGGTATAACATTGATCTTTCTCAGTTAATGTCTGGGTTTAATGGCTATCAACTTCAACTGGTCTACCTATAAGTCACAGCACCTTCTCCATACACTGCAGAAATCAGTTGTGTTTTCTTGAAATAATAAAGTTTTCTTCTGTCTTCACTATTAAAATGACTGGAAATGGCTACACAAAATTTCATCAATTTTGATAAGTTTTTTTTTTTTTTGGATGCACACTGAGATGACAGCTGTCACAATACAGTCTAACAGAATTGTTTCAAATGAAGCTAAAGGCAGCAAAGCACTACCACAGCTATCTTATAGGAAAACTGAATGAACTTTTTGGCAGACTTAGTATCTAAAAAGTGTTCAACATAACCAGGGTTACCTAGATTTTCTCCTATTATTACCTTTTAGGGATTTTATAGCTGTTAATTTTACATTTAGGTATATGATCTGTTAGGAGTTCATTTTTGTGATGGATATAAGTTCTGTGTCTAAATTCACTTTTCTGCATGTAGAAGTCCAGTCGTTCAGCACCACTTGTTGAAAACACTGTCTTCATTTGCATTACCTTTGTTCATTTGCCAAAGGACAGTTGACTGTATTTATGGAGGATCTCTTATGGGCTTTCTATTCTGTTGTTGGTTTTTTTTTTTTTTAATCTGTTTGTTCGTTCTTTCACCAATTCTTTTACACTGTCATGATTAATGTAGCTATATTGCAGGTCATGAAGTCCAGTAATGTCCTCCAGTTTTGTTTTTCAACTTCAATATCCTGTTGGTTGTGTCTTTTTCCTTTCCATAAAAACTCTAGAATCAGCTTGTTGATATCTTCAAAATAACTTGCTAGGAATTTGATTGGGATTGCGTTTAAAGTCTGTGGATCAAGTGGGGAAGAGCTGACATCTTGATGATACTGAGTCTTCCTGTCTAATTTCTTTGATCATGGTTTTGTAGTTTACCCCATATATATATTTTGTATGTGGAATCAGTACTGATGTCTTCTTTCGTCTTTCATACTAGCGATTTGTATCTTTTATTCTTAGTTAGCACAGCTAGAAATTTATTAGTTTGGATCTTTTTGAAGAACCAGGTTTTGATTTTGTTGATTTTTTTTCTGTTGATTTGCTAATTTAAATTTTGTTGATTTCTAAGTTTTATAATATCTGCTTACTTTGCATTTAATTTGCTCTTCTTTTTCTGGTTTCCTAAATTGGAAGCATAGATTTTTGGTTTTAAGTCTTTCCTCTTTTCCGATATATGCATTTCATTTAGTCCTATAAGTTTTCCTTTAGTGTTAGTATCAGTCACTCAGTCATGTCCAACTCTTTGCAGCCTCATGGACTGTAACCCACCAGGCTCCTCTGTCTATGGAATTCTCCAGGCAAGAATACTGTAGTGGGTTGCCATTCCCTTTCCAGGGGATCGTCCCCAACCCAGGGATCATCTCCTGCATTGCAGCCAGATATTTTACCATCTGAGCCACCCGGGAAGCCCTAATAACCCTTTGAGCACCGCTTTATCTGAATCCCACAGATTTTAGTAAATTGTTACTTTCATTTTCATTTAGATCAAGATATATTTGTCTTAAAATTTCATCTTCAGACCATGTATTTAGAAGTGTGTTATTTAATCTTCGAGTGTTTGGGGATTTTCCAGCTGTCATTCTATTACTGAGTGTAGATCTCATTGTGGTCTGAGGATATTTCTTTTATCCTCTTTTAAATTTGTTACATTGTGTTTGATGGTTCACAATATAAGCCCTCTTGATGAAAACGCCAAGAGATCTTGAGAAGAAGGTATATTCTTCAGTTGTTGGGTAAAGTGCTATATATATATATATATATGTCAGTTTTATCCATGTGATTAATGGTAGTATTGGGTTCAGCTATGTCTTTTTCCGATTTTCTTAAGGCTGAAGCTGTCCATTTCTGATAGAGATAGTGAAGTGTTTTCAACTGTGATAGGGAATTCATCTATTTCTCCTTGTAGTTCCTATTGGTTTTTGCCTCAACTAGTTTGATGCTCTGTTGTTAGGTACATACACATTAAGGATTGTTATGTCTTCTTGGAGAGTTGAGACCATAGTCGTTACATAATGCTTTTCTGTATCCCCAGTGAATTTCTTGGCTCTTATCTCTCTTTGAAATTGGCAGCTCACCTGCAATGCAGGAAACCTGGGTTTGATCCCTGGGTTGGGAAGATCCCCTGGAGAAGGGAAAGGCTACTCACTCCAGCAGTCTGGCCTGGAGAATTCCGTGGACTGTGTCTAGTCCATGGGATCACAAAGAGTTGGATACGACTAAGTGACTTTCACTTTTACTGGGAAACCCAAATACCCCTTTAAGGGCTTTCTCTTGATCTTTGTTACCTTGGTACCTCTTTCTCCATCTGTTTACTTTCACTCTGAATATATCTTTGTTTTTAAAGTGAATTTCTTACAGAACATCTACAATATGGTGTTGCTTTTTCATTCAGTATGACAGTCTCTTTATTGGAGTGCTTACTTAGACCATTGGCGTTTAAGGAGATGATTGGATTAATGTCTGCCATATTTATTGCTATATTGCCCTTCTTCTTTGTTCATGCTTTTGTCTTCTACTCTTTTTCTGCCTTTTAAGGTTTTTTTTTCTTGCTTATTTATTTACGGTTGCACTGTGCTGTCGTTGCTGTGCACAGCCTCCTTCTAGTTTCTGTGAGTGGGTGCTGCTTTCTGGTTGCAGTCCTCAGGCTTCTCACTGTGGTGGCTTCTCTAGTTGCAGAGCGCGGGCACTCAGGCGTGCAGGCTTCGGTTGCTGCTGTGCACTTCCGTACCGTGGCACTTGGGCTCTGGAACGAGCAGGCTTCAGTGGTTTTGGTGGGTTGGTTCAGTAGCTGTGGCTCCCAGGCTTAGTTTGTTGCCCTGTGGTACATGTGATCTTCCCAGACAAGGGATAGAACCCCCGTCCTCTCTATTGGTAAGCAGCTTCTTAACCACTAGACTACAAGGCAAGTCCCCTTTATGGTTTTAATTGGGCATTGTGCTTGATTCCCGTTACTCTCTTTTCTTACCTTGTCAATTATACTTTTTTGAAAAACTTTGAGCTCTAGATTTGCAGTATACAACTAATTCTGGTACACTGTGGTAGAGCTTTATTGGTAGTGAGGATCTCTTATGACAGCAAAGTATTCTAATTCTTCCACTCTAGTCCTTTGTATTATTGTCTTTCACTTTCATATAAGCTCCATAATCATCTAGTACATTGTTGCTAATATTACTATGAACAAATGTTATCAGTTGATTAAAAATCAAAAAATAAAAGTTTTTATATTATTTTCATTTGTTCTATTTCTAATGTTCTTCCTTTATGTAGATCTGAGTTTCAGAGCTATCTTGTTTTTCTTCTCTTTGAATAATTTCTTCTAGCATTTTTTGAAGGGCAGATCTACTGGCAACAGATTCCCTCATCTGTGTTTGAGCAACTCTCACTTTGAAGGATACTGTTGCAGAATACAAAATTTAATATTTCGGTCCAGTATCTTTATGCTTCCATGCTTTCTGAGGAGAAGTAGGATCTAATTCTTAATTTTGCTTTTTTAAAAATTCTGGCTTCTTAAGAGGTTTTTTTCTTTATCTTTGATTTTTCTCACATTTGAATATGAAAAGCCTATTCAGGTTTTATTTTTGTTTCCTTGGCGCTTTTCCTGGTTGGTGTTCTCGGCGCTTCCTTGTCTGTGGTTTGGTGTCACATTAATCTGGGGCAAATTGTCATTATTACTTTTTGTATTTTTTCCTGTTTCTTTCTTGTCTTTCTAATATTCTCATTATGTACATATTACACTTACGTTGTTATTTAACAGTTCTTGGATATTCTGTTTTTCCCTGCATCTTTATCTTTTTTTCTCTACTTTTCAGTATTGGAAGTTTCTTTTGACGTATCTTCAAGCTCAGAAATTGTTTCCTTAGCTGAGTCTACTACTAACGCATATCAAAGTATTCTTCATTTCCGTTTTGGTGTTTTTGATTTCTGCTGTGTCTTAAATCTCTTTGATCTTTAAAAATATTATTTTGCTTATTCTGGATCGTCTTTAGAACTTCCCCGGTGGCTCAGACAGTAAAGTGTCTGCCTGCAATGCGGGAGACCCAGGTTCAGTCCCTGGGTTGGGAAGATCCTTTGGAGAAGGCAATGGCAACCCACTCCAGTACTCTTGCCTGGAAGATCCCATGGATGGAGGAGCGTGGTAGGCTACTGTCCTTGGGGTCGGAAAAGGTCTTCTTTGCTGTGCAGGCTTTTCGTTGCAGTGGCTTCTCTTGTGTGGGGTCCTGGCTGCAGGCCAGTGGGCTCAGTAGTTGCTGTTCCTGGGGTCTGTCTAGAATACAGGCTCTTGGTCGTAGTGGCCTGGGGGCGTAGTTGTTCTTCAGTATGTAGGTCTTCCCAGACCAGGGGTCACGCCCATGTTTCCTGCACTGGCAGTAAGTAGATTCTTTACCACTGAACCATCACGGAAGCCCATCTGCCGTGTCTGTCTGTTTTTCCTTAAACATTCAATTTTTCTGCTTATATTACTCATTTGTTCTTATTTATTGTCTCCTTTTTTCATTAGAGCCTCTTTGAGGGTGGAGATATTGATTAATATCCTCTGAACTGAGGAGGAACTTTGAGACCAAAAGTGAAGTGGGCATAAAGTGTGATTATGAAATTTATTGCGGGTTAACAGGATCACCTGGACAACCATCCATAGGCATTTGCAGCTGCACTTCATACGGCTGAAAGGGCTCTTCTAGAGATGCTTCGGGTTGATTTGATCTCTGTTCAGTCTGTATCTTCATGTATGAGCTGCCCACTTCATCAGTGTATGTCAACATGCTGGGTGAAACTGAGGGGGAATGGCTCTCTTAGCATTTGGGATCATGTTTGGCAGTTTTCATCTGTGGAGTAGAATGGATAGTCCTGTACAGACCAACTGACTATATATATCCTTTTCGTTTATCTTTTAGAATTGTTATGTAATTGCAGAAATTTATGTTCAAAAACTACACATTTTGATATAATGCCAAGGAGAGAACTTTGCAGATAACCCAGAAGCCTTCTTCCTCCACCCAGGTGGATTATGTTACTTGGTGTGAATTTTGATCAATGTGGTATACATTTTGAAGCACTCTGTAGATATTGATAAGTTTTCTTATTCAAAATATTTGAATTTTCATTGTGACTTTGTGTTTGAAACGTGAAGTTTTTAGAAGATTGTTTAATTTTCAGATATTGGGGTGTTTACAAATATTTATTTCTAATTTAATTCTGATGAGACTTATTTTGTATGGTTTCACGTTAAGTGTATTGAGAGTTTGCATTCTGAGTAGCATATGGTGTATCTGGGTTAATGTTCCATGTGAACTTGGAAAAAGGTTTCTTTTGGCATTACTGAATTAACATTCTGTAAAAGTCTAAGCCTAGTTGGCTGTTTGTGATGTTTAGGTCTCCTATATCCTTTTCTTATGTTTTTACCCACTTATATCAATTACTGAGAAGTGTTTATATTTTTAAATATGAGTATGTCAATTTTTCTTATTCTGTCAGTTTTTGCTTTATATATTTCAGTATACTATAATTAGGTTTATATACTTTTAAGATCGTTATAGCTTCCTTTTTTTTTTTTTGGTTTATTTTTGACTGTGCTACATGACTGTGAGATCTTAGTTCCCTGAACAGATATTGAACTCAGGCTCTCAGTAATAAGAACTGGGAGCCCTAACCACAGGACCACCAGCCCTGTTGTGGCTTCTTCTTTTTAAAAATATTTTATTAAGGATCTTTATAGAGCAACATGCAGGCTCTAGACCCAGGGGCCAAGGAAATCTGTCTTGCCTTGGTTACTGCCTAGGGCATTGCAGGCAGCTCTGGCGTCCCACTTTTCTGTTCATAGGGTCAATAGGCAGCGTTTTCATCTCTGGGTTCCCCAGTGTTCCCATGATCAAGCAAAGGCTTCTTAGGGCCAGTCTTAGCAGTTGGGTCCCAAGGCAGCATGATCTTTACCTTGATGCCCAGCACACCCTGTCTGAGCAGCACGTGGGGTGCGGAGGTGTCAACATAGTAGTTAACAGGGTCCCCACTGTGCATCATGAGGCCATCTACAAGCTTCATGGATTTAGCCCTCTATCCTTGGAGTTTCCCAGACACCACGACCTCATAGCCTTTGGCCCCATGATAAACCTCAGCACACCATAGTAGGGCTTTCACACAGCAAGGCCTCTTAGGAGTCTGTAAGGCAGAGACTCTGCCTCGACAATGGCACACAGACTTCCTGTGGCTACCTTTTCAGCATATAGCCCCACACTGCCCTCAGGGAAGCTGCATCTCTTCTGAACCACAACAGTCAATTCCCGGATCCACCAGCTCTCCTCACCAAGAGCATTCTCTGTCTTTGTGGCCATGATAATGATTTCTGCCCTGGTTGGTGTAACTAGGACCTCACCTCCAGAGTACCCATCTTCAGCCATCTCCTGAGTGAGAAACTCGTTCAGTTCAGCTTTGAAGATGCCATCTTCTTCAAGACAAACTTTCTCTTCTTGGAAATCTGCACTTCCATCCTACCTCCCACACCCTGGAAAGGAAAGTGTTGTGGCTTCTTAACTGACTCTGTTATTTATCATTTTGGAATATCCTTTTTGATGCCTGCTACCTTTGATTTGATTAATTGTTCCTTCCTTCTTTGTGTGGCCTCTTAATTGATATATTTAAACTATATTTAGTGAAATAATATTGTTGGGGTTGGAAAGATTTTTGCTATATGTAGTATTCACAAGTAGATGGTTTTCTTTATCTTAGCAGCACCTTAAAGATTTATTCCACTGTTCTTTCTGGCCAACATTGTTTCTGACAACAAATCTGGAGTCACTGTTTTGTTTCCCCAAATTTAAGATGTCTTCTACTGTTAGGCTGTTTAAAAGTATTTTCTGTGTCACTGGTTTTCAGAAACTGGTTGGAATATGCCTTGTGGTTTTTCCCTTTGTTTTCATCTTTCCTTGGCTTCACTGGCCTTACTGGCTTTGTGCTTGTGTGCTTACCACATCTGAAAACCTTCCTGCCATTATTTTTGTCAGACTTTTTTCTTCACCTCTCTGTCCTCTTTTGTGGAGTCCATTTCATCTGTGCTGGGCCAATTGCTATTGTCCTAGAAGTCACTGAGGCCGTTTGTGTTCTGTTTTGGATATGTTGTGTTACAATGTCTCACATTCACTGCTTTTTTTTTATTTGTGGCGTCTGATCTGCTACTAACCACATCCAGTGAATTTTTTTTTTTCTCTTCATTTTGGATCATGTATTTTTCATCAGTTTCATTTATTTCTTCTCCTTCCCATTCATCTGTTTTAAGTGTTTATGTCTTCCTTTAACTGTTTGAGCATAGTTGTTAATCATTCTTTTAGCATCTTTGCTTGCTAATGCATTGTTTAGGCTGTAACCTGTTTGCTTATGGGGTTACAGTTTGCTGCTTTCCCCACAGACCTAGTACTTGTAGTTGGGGTGTTGGGCATCTGAAGTGTCCAACCCAGTTGTGGAGCATTGGGTCTTACTGGTGTCCTTTACTGAATATTGGAGTTTTGTTTTGGCAAGCAAGTTCTGGGATGTGTCTATAGCAGCTTTCTTCTTAGGGCTACTTCATCCTCCTGCCAAAGAATTATCTTTATGGTTTTTCCTGATTGTCCTGTGTGTTCAGAGAGGTGGCTAGGTGGAGTTTGAACAGCTCTCATGCCTTTGCAAATTAGTATCTAGCCAAAGATTGAAGACCACCATACCTTTTCCAGATGTTTGGAGCCCTCTGTGAAATCTCTTTCCTTGCCAGCGCTCTGACCCACAGCTCCCAGCCCACCTCGCCTCCTTAGCTTCCATCTGACTCTCAGTGTAGCACAACCTCAGTGTCCTTGGTTACCCTTCATGCACCATTGTCCTCAAATGGTTCTTGGGATGTACTTGGTTGGTGTAGGAGCCCTTGTGTAGGTTTTTGGCTCCCTGGTTCCATCATCCTGTGCTGCCTGTTGTCCTGATGTCTGCATCCAGATGTTTCATATCTCTTGTCCCATTTTCTAGTTGTTTGTAGCAGGAAGATGAGTTTTGTACCTTTCAGTACTTTATGACTAGGATTGTCACTTTTTTGGCTGTAGTTTTTATCCATGTGATTTTGCTTTTTGTGTGTTTTATGGGCAATTTAGGCAGATAAACTGCTCTTCCCTGTCATTTTATCTTCCCAGAACCCCTTATATCTTCCGTTTAAAAGCTAAGTAAGCAGATGGTTTTCTTGGCTGTTTTGGGGTTTTTTGTTTTTTGGCCACATCTTGTCGCTTGTGGGATTCTGCAGAGTTCCCTAACCAGGAATGGAACCTGGACCTTTGGCAGTGAAAGCAGAGTAGTGCAGAGTCCTAACCACTGGGCCTCCAGGGAATTCCCTTGTGGTTTATTTTAATTGCATACTTTATATGGCAGTTTTTCATAAGTTAACTTTTTCCTGAGTTTGAACTATTTTTTAATCCAGTTTCCATTGACATATACTCACTTCTCTTTTAGGCCATGCTGGTGTATCTGCAAGCATGATGAAGAAAAGGACATCCCACAAGTAAGCGGCTCTGAAACTTGCCTTTTTATTTTTTTTAAATAATTAATTTTAATTGGAGGATAATTACTTTAAACATTGTGATAGTTTTTGCCATACATTGACGTGAATTGGCCACAGGTGCACACGTGTCCCCCCATCCTGAACTCCTGCTCCCTTGTCCCTCCCCACCCCATCCCTTTGGGTTGTCCCAGAGCACTGGCTTTGAGGGCCCTGCTTCATGCGTTGAACTTGCACTGGTCATCTATTTTACAGAAACTTGCCTTTTAGATAGCACACTATGGCCTTTGGTTACATGGGCTGTGAGGCCCTCTCTTAAACCCTCAGAGCAGCCAGGCTCACGTGGAGCCTCGCTGCACACTGAGTAATGGTGTGCTGTCTCGCCCCTGTTCATCGAGGACCTAGCTAGCACTCTGCCAGGCACACTCACTTCTTCACAAAATTTTCACATGAATGAGAATATTGTAATGTAGAGAAAGCATATTCGTGTTGAAAGATAATTTTAAGTGACAAAGTGGTATGAATCTTAAATTCTGTAGGTACTAGAGTGTAAAATCAACTTTTTCCTTCCTGCAGTTTTTTTGTATGTGTATAGTTACGTCCAAAACGGAAATTGAGTTACTATCTTAAACAACAATATCCACTGGTAATGTGGTACTGTGATGGCTACTGCACCATGAAATCCTCTCTAACAAATCAACTATGATTTTATGAGTGTTCATCATAAGGTTGATAAATACAGGAGACCCTCACTGTGACCCTCGCACCTCCCAAGACCAATTTATACAATTATTTTCAAATTATTTGTATTGAAATGCTTTGTGCCTCTTGGTCACCACTCTAGTAGTCAAAGAGTGTGAGAGTTTTCTGGGCTGTTATAGAAGGTCTGGATGAATAAAGGTGCCTTTCATTAATTGTTGGTAGTTAAACCAAAACATGTCTCTGTTTAAAGGAAAGGTTGGATATGTAATGTAAATATATGTGATACTCAGTTTAAGAAATGACTTGAAAAGTAAAAATGTGAAGATAGGGCAAGTCCTAAGGTTTGATAAAACATTTCTCAAATTCCACTTACCATGAGTAGTAAACCATCTCTTGGCGTAAGTAGAAGATAAAAAAAAAAACTTAAATACAATGGGAGGTGAAAGCAAATTACACATGAACTTTGCAAAGCTAGCATTGTTTATCTTTTTCCCCTAAAAAGGAATAAATACCTATGCATTTGATTTTTGAAGTTCATACGTGTACAGCTAAAGAATCTCTCATCCTATCTGTTACATGATGCAGGAAACGTGATCTAGGGCTTTAATATGAGTTGTGCTTGTCTCACTTAAAGAGTAGAAGTTTTGAACATAGCAAAAAGGAGAAGCTGAAAAGTTACCAGTCATTTTCCTATTATTTTCTGATGTCAGTGCAAATTTGAGGATGGGTGAGGTGGAAAAAACTGAAACTGAAGTTTCCGCATCTCACAAATGAAAGCTGTTAACGGTTGTCCTTGAATGAGTAAGTGGGGTTGATGGGTGGGTGGAGAGGCTGGCCTTGGAGTGGGAAGCCCCACTGGCCCAGCTGTGGGCTTTACCAGATCCCTCCTATGCCTAACGCTCACTTAACTTGTATTAAGTCATGGTGTTGGACTGGAACAGTGAGGTTTTGGATTTTCATTACAGATGAAGTGTTTATAACAAACAAATACAGGAAAGCAGAACTTGGAGCCTCGCTTTCTCCTTTCCTGCCTCCACTGTGGCCCTCCAGAGAGTAAGGCACTCAGACTCCTCTGTGTGCAGCCACTGACCCGTGGTCATGCCTCCTTTGCTTTCCATGTTGGTACAGGGGGGACTGTGCAATAATAACTCTGTGTGCACATGCCTCTTCTTGCTTGAGAGAGTCACAGGAACAACCAGGAAACAAGGGCTGGCAGAGGGGATTCTGGTAATCAGGTCCAAAGTGCTTGGAGCAGTGTCTCTGCACCCAGAAATGTTGCATAGCTGAGTCTCGTTCTCATATTTTGAAGTAAATAGAAACTTTTGTGCTTCTTGTGAGCCAGGGTCCTTGGTGTATTTTGGGGACAAGCTGGTGGACATTTCTTTTCTGGCTTCCCAGAAGGTTGTTTGGGAATTATGTCTTCACTGAAGGTGCATCTTGAAGGCAGGTGTAGTTGGGGAACAAATAAGGTGAATGTAGCTGTAGTGATTCTTAGTTTTAGTTTTCGAACGTGGGTCTGGCTCTTTTTCTTCTGTAATTTGAGTAGTTGATAGATTTACATTTCAGGGGAGGTGTGACTGGGCTTTGGTATCTTTTCCACTAATGTACATTTGAAAAGTGGATCAGGAGCTGTTAACACACTGAATTGAGGATTTCTATGGAGTGTTTTCCTTTTTCTAAGACACCAATACTGGTCACTGACCAAAGCTGTCACTGTGCTCCTTCTCCTCCTCCTCTTGTCCTTGTGGTAGTCTCATTCATGACATCCCTTGTCAAGTAGGGACCTTGAACCCTTCTGTGCGAAGAAAGTTTGAGTCTGTGGTCATCACATCTAAGAAATAGCTAGGATTCAGAAACAGGACAGTATGATTCCGGAACCTATATTAACTGTTGACACCATGTCCTGTTTCCTCAACTGTATGTTTTGTTGTCTCGTATATGAAAACTGTTTCTGTCACAAGCACACAGACCTAGATCACAGTTGGAGCAAGCATCTGAATGAACCATGGTATTGACAATCTTAAACTGGTCAAATGTGGAATACTTTTTAATCAATTTGCCAGTAGCTCTGTTATTCACACCAGTGAAAGTGAATAGCGCTTTGGAAAACCCTTGAGGCATTTGGATGCTTGCCATGGACATCTCTGAATACTCTCAGTGTGCACAGTGTGTAGACAAAATAATGAAAAAACTGGACTGATTTGGATAGAAAACTTGACTCTCTCCATCCTGTTTTTTTATTGTCGGTTTAAGCTGGGAATGCCAGTTTCAGCTGTAGAACTCTTAACAAGCAACAAGTACTAGAGAAGCAGTTTTTTCTTCTCTATTTGCTGCTGTGCATCTTGCAAAAAGACAATTATTTTGACTTAGTTTCTTTTGAAATCTGCTGGAACACACAGTAAGGAAGGTGCTTTTATTCTCACAGTATTAAAAAGTCAGGAAAGAGGTCAGTTAATTCATACACCAAAGTATGCAGTATGTGGCTGTCATTACTGGTTTATTATAGGAGAATTATAATAGTTAAAAATGTAAGAAGTACAGTGCCTTTAAATATTGACTATAAAAGTAAGATATTTACTGATGAGAAATGGTAGTCAACTTAAGTCGTTAAGGGAGTCTAGATAAAGGGTGAAAGGTCTTTCAGCACAGATTTTGTTTCTTAAATCAACATATAATTGAGTTATACGATGTTCTAGGTGTACAACATAGTGTTTCACAACTTTTAAAGATTATACTCCATTTATAATTATAAAATATTGCCTAGATTCCTTATACTGTACAGTATATCCTTGTTTGTTTTATACACAGGAGTTTATACTTAATCTCCTGTTTCTGTTTTGCCCCTCCACCTTCCCCTTCCTTACTGGTAACCACTAGTTTGCTCTCAGGAATTCTTTTCTTGATGACAGAAGAATTGGAATGGTACTTTCAGTACCATTATTTAAAGTATTGAGCAAAGTACAGCAGTATTTTCTGTAGTCTTGGTTTTCCTTTTGGGGAGTGTGGATGTATAGAAGTTACTGTTTATTCTGAATCAGTTCTGCTACCAAAGGTGTGGTGCAGCGCATTTGGAAGCTTGTTAGAAAGTCTTTGGTTCTTCTTCAGACCTGCAAAATAGAATGGAACCCAGAGTTTCTGGGACAGGGCTTGGGTAACTGTTTTCAGAAACTGTAGGTGATTTGATGCATGCCTAAGTTTGAGAAGCACTGGCCTAAATCATCATCAGAACTGATATCTTAAAGCACATCAGATAACAAAGTCAGGTTGTTTGGAAATTAATATACACAATTACAGCAATGAAAGGTGATTGGATGCTGTACACTTGGTCACCATTTACTTCCACTGAAACTACAGGAAAAGCTGTTTATAGCTTATGGAGATGACAAGGAAAGTGATTATAGATGTTTAATTCTGGTTTCTCTACTTTTATCCTTGAATTGTTTGGATCCCGACACAGTACAGCCTTTCATTTTCCCTTGGCGCTATAATTCCACATGTCCTCAGTTGAATGAGATGTCTTGGTATTTGTTTATAATCTTGCTGTTTGTTTATTGACTACCTGGTAAGTGATAGTTAAGAATACTTTAGACTTTTTTCCCTAAGAAAATGCCAGACACTAAGGTTATTAAAAATAACATATCCAAGGAGAACATATAAAGCAAAATCAGCATATTCCAGAAACTCTCATTTTAAATTAAAAAAGTTAGTTGCTTTAAATTGTTAATCTTAAGTCCCTTTTTGTACTGGCTTGTAGGATCTTAGTTCTCCAACCAGAGACTGAAACTCAGTCTTCAGTTGTGAAAGTTGAAAGTCCTAACCACTGACCACTAGGGAACTCCCTGTACTATTCTTTTTAAAAATATGTTTATTTTCTGTTCTGTTTTGTTTTTGGCTGCACTGGATCTTTGTTGCTACAGCATGAACTTTCTCTAGCAGAGAGCGGGGCTGCTCTCTAGTTGTGGTGCACAGGCTTCTCACTGCAGCAGCTTCTCTTGTAGATCGTGGGCTCTGGGGCACGAGGGCTTCAGGAGTTGCAGCATGCAGGCTCTAGATGGGGGCTCAGTAGCTGTGATGCACAGGCATAATTGCTCCACAGCGTGTGGGATCTTCCGGACCAGGGATCAAGCCAGTGTCCCCTGAACTACCAGGCAGGTTCTTAACCACAGTGGGACCACATGGAGGCCCTGTTCTGCTGTTAGATTGAACTGCCTAGAGACATGACCATCTAAGTGTGTTTTTGATCTTTTTGTATCTTTTGCCAGTTATCTGACATGTTCTTATTGTTTACTTTTATATATACTATTTCAACTTATGTAAGTAAGCTTTAATTTTTATTAAAATTTTTCTTACCAATTTTTAAATCTGAATTAGTGATTAGAATTCAAAACAAAAAAAATTTAAGATGTAATTTTTAACTTCTCTAGTATGGAAAATTTCAACTACACACAAAAATAAAGTAGTGAATATTTTTTCACTCTTAACATTAATAACTAGTTTAACATATTTAAAAATATTTTAAAGCAATACTTGTAGACTTTGGCTATAAGGATATTTGAACAGTTTGGACATTCAGGGAGCAGTAATTGGAAAGCTTGGCTTATGATTTTTAGAAGTATTGTATTAGTTTAATTACCGTTTTTGTCTTTAGTATTCATTGAGGCATCCGTTCATTCTTTTCTTCTTTTTCTTTTTTTGGGGGCTGCACTTTGCTGTGCAGCTCCTAGTTCCTCAAACTTGTGCCCCTGCAGTGGAAGCTCAGAGTCCCAACCACTGGACCTCCAGGAAGTCCCATCTGTTCATTCTTCCTGCCTCTACCTTTCAATCAAATTAGGCTGTCCATTAAATAAATTTGGCAAAAAATGTTATCTATATTAGATCTTTAATTCTTCTTTAAAATTAGTGAAATGGTATTCTAAAAGTGAAATTACTCTTGACTAAAAAGGCAACAGAAATAAAATTTGGAATTTATAATGCTAATATGTATAAATCTATTTTTATATATAGTTTCTTGCAGAATTAGGAATCCATTGCATTAATTTAAGCATAATTACAAATTGTATTTTATCTACTTATAAAAGTAAAGTACTTAAGTCATAAAAAATTTGAAAATAACAGGTGAATGCAGAGAAAGGCAGCTTAATTATTTTTGACCCACCATCATCCAGAGATTGTCCCTGTCAATAACTTAATGTATGTTTTAAAAGTTTTTTTCCCTACATATCTGGATGATTGTGTATATTTTTAAAATGTCTTTATATTTTTCTATGATTTTAATAGCTATATAGTTATTCATCATATAGATATGGTATTACTTACTAAATCAGTGAGACCTATTGAACTTCTTATCTGCTTTCCCGTGGTACAGACACTGCTCAGAACATACTGTTTGCTGTAGTTTTGTGCTTGTCCATTGTTTTCTTTTGGTCAATTCCTAAACATGAAATCACTGAGACAATGGATGCCAGATTGTTTGTTCACTAGGAGGGTTGTATTTATTCTATAAGCAAATAGAAGATAGCACTTCACCGTAATTTGCATTAAGTTTGCAGTTTTTTTATTGACATAGAAAGATCATCCCACCAACAGATCAGAACACTGAGAAATCTCTGCAGGATACACAGCAGATAGGAATAGATTTATATCAACATAAAAACTAAGCTAAGGTACTCTCAACAACTTTGAGTTGAAAAAGAAGATCTCCAAAAAGCTGAATGTTCGAACTAGACCCTAGCATCTATTCAGGTTGGGGACAGCACAGGCTGACCGCAGTTACCTTTGTCATTATGGGTGAGAAACCAGCCTCATTAGGCAGTAGGTGTTCATCTTATCTCTCCTGGCTGGAAATTGCCACACAGTCTCAGCTGCTCTGAAATTACCTGGGTCCTGGCTGCTTTATCAGAACCTATTCTTCATACTGAGACATCAGAGACCCTGACTTAGCCTGAAGAAACACATCTCAGCTACAGATACCACTTTATATATACTTTCCTTGCATCTGAAAAATATGGACACCAAGAATCATCAGGCACCTGAGGAACTCCGACAGCACCAAAGTCATACGTAGAACAGGAGAGTTAACCTTGCTCTCCTGCAGGTGTGGAAGAATGCTGCCACTCAGATGGCAGCAGATGCAACAAAGACAAGGCTGAACCCAGAAGTTCATAAGGAATCCAGAAAAGTGAAAATTACCCTCATATCAGGTGTTGCACTCATTACAAAGAAAAATCATTTAAGATAAAGAAATGATCAGTTTATAGAAATCAAAATATTAGGTAAGATATTCAATAGATAGGCTGAAATTCAAGCCTATTTTACGTAATTCAAGAAATTGATCAAGTCCTAGTGAGGGATACTTAGAAACATGTCAAGAGTTCTAGGGACATTTCAGAATCTAGTAACAAAATTCTAAAAGCAGCTTGAAGAGGAAGATAGATTACCCTCAAAGGAGCAAGGATCAGGTTGGCATCTGGTATCTGTGACTCTGGAAGATAAGGTAAAGACAATGAAAATACCCTTTTGCAATAAAGGTACTGAAGGCAAAGGGAATTTGAGCATGCCTTGCATACCTAGACAAGTCAAGGATGAGAACAAAATAACAGTATTTTGAGGCTTGCAAGAATTTGTAGTTTGCATTTGTGAACCCTGTCTGACTACCAGAGAATATATCTAAAAAGACCAAATATGCATGAGAAAAATAAATGCTGCAAAAATTTGTTGCAAAAAGCAACAAAAATCCTCTTTGTTTACTATTAAATAAGGGAGTGTTTTTAAAAAATATTTTTAAGATAGTAGCAACCTGTAGGCAAGTCAGGAAGCAACAGTTAGAACTGGGCATGGAACAACAGACTGGTTTCCAAATAGGAGTACGTCAAGGCTGTATATTGTCACCCTGCTTATTTAACTTATATGCGGAGCACATTATGAGAAACGCTGGGCTGGAAAAAGCACAAGCTGGAATCAGGCTTGCCAGGAGGTTATCAATAACCTCAGATATGCAGATGACAGCACCCTTATTGGAGAAGGCAGTGGTAACCCACTCCAGTACTCTTGCCTGGAAAATCCCATGGATGGAGGAACCTGGTGGGCTGTAGTCCATGGGGTTGCGAAGAGTCAAACACGACTGAGCAACTTCACTTTCACTTTTCACTTTCATGTATTGGAGAAGGAAATGGCAACTCACTCCAGTGTTCTTGCCTGGAGAATCCTAGGGACAGGGGAGCCTGGTGGGCTGCCGTCTGTGGGCTCGCACAGAGTCAAACACGACTGAAGTGACTTAGCAGCAGCAGAACCCTTATGGCAGAAAGCAAAGAAGAGCTAAAGAGCCTTTTGATGAAAGAGGAGAGTGAAAAGATTGGCTTAAAAGCTCAGCATTCAGAAAACTAAGATCATGGCATCCAATCCCATCACTTCATGGGAAATAGATGGGGAAACTGGAAACAGTGGCTGACTTTGTGGGTTTTTTTGGGGGCTCCAAAATCACTGCAGATGGTAATTGTAGCCATGAAATTAAAAGATGCTTACTCCTTGGAAGGAAAGTTATGACCAACCTAGACAGCATATTAAAAGCAGAGACATGACTGCCAACAAAGGTCCATCTAGTCAAGGCTATGGTTTTTCCAGTAGTCATGTATGGATGTGAGAGTTGGACTGTGAAGAAAGCTGAGCGCTGAAGAGTGAATGCTTTTGAACTGTTGTGTTGGAGAAGACTCTTGAGGGTCCTTGGACTGCAAGGAGATCTAACCAGTCCATCCTCAAGGAGATCAGTCCTGGGTGTTCATTGGAAGGACTGATGTTGAAGCTGAAACTCCAATACTTTGGCCACCTGATGCAAAGAGCTGACTCATTTGAAAAGACCCTGATGCTGGGAAAGATTGAGGGCAGGAGGAGAAGGGGACGACGGAAGATGAGATGGTTGGATGGCATCACTGACTAAATGGACATGAGTTTGGGTGAACTCTGGGAGTTGGTGATGGAAAGAGAGTCCTGGTGTGCTGTGGTACATGGGGTCACAGAGTCGGATATAACTGAGCGACTGAACTGAACTGAGCAAGATTAATAACAATTTGGAACAAAATACTGAATTTCTGGTAGTGTGGTGAAAGTGGCCAGGAAAGGGTTACTAAGGTGCTAAGATGTTTGTTTAAAAATTTTTTTTTCTCCCTTTACTAAGAATTTTTTTTTGTTATTCAATTTTTTTGGTTAGTTTTCGTCTTGCTTTGGTTTTAATTGTGTACTCTAGTAGAAAATTGTAAGCTTAATAAGTAGGTTATTTATTTGTATTTTTTTGACCGCGCCATATGGCTTGCAGGAAGTTCCCCAAACCAGGGAGTAATCCAGGCGTATTATTACCACATTTATATAACAAGAGTTGATGATTAAAATTCCCTTAAAGAAAGTGAGAAAATCCATGCAAAAAAGGAAGGGTCATGTTTCTTCAGAATTAAAGGATATAGGAACCACTCTGAAGAGGGCTGCTTGCTAGCTAGATTTGAGTCCCTCGTGTTTGGAACAGCGAGGAGAGTCTCGTGTAATTCCACTGGAGGCGACCTGGATGAAAATGCTTGTTCTGAAATGTGATTAAAGAGAGTATCATGCATCTCCCTCTTCAGAAGCAACTGCGCTACAGAAGAATGCCAGTAGTGAGTGTGGGAAGGAGGAATGACTGAACTGCTCTGAGTCTTCCAGTTGCCCTTTCCTGCTCTCAGTTGCTAAGTGTATTTTGGTTTTGTTGAGAATCATGGTAGTAGAAAATGTCATGCCTCTGAATCTAGGATAGAATCTTTTCTGTTTGTAGTCAGTGTTTTCCAGAGAAACAGCACCAATGTTTTGTGCACAGAGATTGGAGATCCAGGGAAGAGCTGATATTAATACCGTCAACTGATCGGATGAGACTCACCTATGTAATGGAAGGCAATCTATCTGCTGATTTACATGTTAGTTTTATGTAGAAAAATATCTTCACAGAAAACATTTAGAGTAATGTTTGACTAGGTATCTTAGTACTGTGGCCCAGCCAACTTGACACGTTAAAATTAATCATCACACTGGTAAAGATGCTATATTTGCTTATAATTTTGGTAGTAATAATAGAATGTCTGTGAATTATAAAATGGTGCATATGACTGAATTCTTTCTTCAGTGAGTTTTGGGGACCAACCTCTGCTTTTACTTTGAAGAAAACCTGATCCTGTACACAGGATGAATCACAAGGACTTTTTCCTAAAGATCAAAAGAAGATAGGTAATTGTCTATTTGAAGAAAAATGTAATGCTTGAAAAGATACCTGTATTCTAAAGAAGAAATGTAATCACCTTCACAGCCATATATCCCCACAGCGGGCCAGTTGGATGCAGTGGCCCATTTTCAGGGAGCATGAGGTCTTGAGTTCACTTTTAGGTTTGAGTATTATTAGTAGTTACAAGTTACTGACTGACAGTATGTTATTAAGGCTTTTCTCTCCACTAAGTTTTATACTGCAGTCTTTTAAAGTTAACCATTCTTTATTTATTTTAGGTTATATAGATTGGTTCCTTACTATGAACAGTATTGAACTTAGCTCCCACTTTTCTACTTTATCTCCATTTAATATAAGGTACTCTGTTCCAAGTCATAGTCTTTTGTTTAGCGAACTTCTTGTACTTTACAGGTATTCTTTCCTTCCCCTTTTCAGAGTGGTGTTAACTCTGTTGTCAGAGCAGATAATATTACATATTGCTCTTTTCCCTATGTTTGTTCTGCAGTAAAAGATGCTCACTTTTGCTTACTATCAGCTTAAAAGATGCTTACTATCAGCTCTGTGCTGAAAGCTTTCTAAACATTCTTGACTATCTGAAACTGTCCTATACAGTGGTCCCTTGGTATCTGGGTGGATTGATTCTAGGATCCTTGGCACCATAGCAAAATCCACAGATGCTCAAGTCCATTGTATAAAATGGCCTAGTATTTGCACATAACCCACACACATCCTCCTGTATACTTCAGATTGTCTCTAGATTATTCATAATACCTAATACAGAGTAAATAATGTGTAAATGGTTGTAAATACAATGTAGATGATATGTAAATTGTTGCCTGCATGTGGCGAATTCAAGCTTTGCTTTTTGGAACTTTGTTTTTCTGTCCATATTTGGTTGAATCAGGATGTGGAACCCATAGATATGAATGGCCAACTGTTAACTTCTTCAGGAAGCATCTGTAAAAACAGTATTCCTCAAGTCCTTATTTGTGCACAGTGTTATCTGTGTATGCTTACCGGGAGGATAGCATAGCTATCTTGGCTGGCTGTGAAATCGCCACTCGCGCTTGCTTTCCTGGGAACTGGGAAGCCCATCGCCCTGTGTCTGGCGGCACACAGGGTCGCTGTCACGCTGTGATCTGCTTTTCCGTACCAGTGATGCAGTTCTTCTGCTTGGATGCCCAGGAGATGTTGTTTCCTTCAAGTTTGTTTGTTTTACTGGGTGTCTTAGCATCAGTAGTTCTGTGTCAGTTTTACCAGGGATGTGTTTGTAC
This sequence comes from Nanger dama, assembly GCA_917880005.1. Classification (NCBI taxonomy): domain Eukaryota; kingdom Metazoa; phylum Chordata; class Mammalia; order Artiodactyla; family Bovidae; genus Nanger; species Nanger dama. The sequence goes on along the minus strand of CAKJTW010000025.1, from coordinate 16,008,754 downwards.
ATTTCAGTCTTTCGGGATATTTTTCTTGAATTATTTTAGTATTTTTCCTGTTCTTCTGATTTTAGCTGTTGGGTGATTCTGTTATATAGAAGTTGGAATTTCATATCTGTTCCCATCTGTCTCTTTTTTTATCTATTTTCCTTAAATGGACATGAATTTAAGCAAACTCTGGAGAAATTGGAGGACAGAGGAGTCTAATGTGCTGCAGTCTGGGATTGTGGAGTTGGACACGACTAAATGACTGAAAAACAACAATTTTCCTTAAATGCTCCTTGGTGTCAGTTTCTTCCATGTTCCTCTAGTCTAGTCTTCATTTCTGAAAAGATTTCAAATTGCTGCTTGTTTCTTGACTGTGTCTGATTTTTCTTGCATCTTCTCTGGTGTGGCTGCCTCTCATCTGGGCTCTTCTGTTACTGATGTAAGTTCCTCTTTCATGGCCTCTGTGTGTGCATAATATTAGGTAATAGTTTCCATCTACCTTGTGGGCATGTTCTTGGGTTTGCTTCCGTTGCCCGCTGTTGCCACCATGGTCCCCTCCTGAGACTCTTGTGCATGGGGAGGGGTGACACTGTACCAGGAAGCTGTCTGTGCTGCAGAGCTCTTCAGTAGTCCCGTGGCACACGCAGTACACTTCTGTGTGGTCTCCTCTGTATTACCTGTTGAGGTCTGCCGAGCACCTGAACCTCATCTTTCATTTATCCCTGGGCCTCATCCTGTTCAGGATGTTAGTCTCAGCTTATGGCCTCAGTGCATGGTTCTGCCTTTCCTGGAAGGCCTTTTGGCTGGGTGTGTGCAGAGCCTTAAGGGCTGGGCAGACACAAGTCTTCTGGTCTCATGGTCTCACAATCCTGTATGTAATCTGTGAATCCTTTTACAGTCTGATGGAGAAGTTTTCCTTCTGAGATATTCCCCAAATGGTGTTCCCTCTCTTAGGTAAAGGATTGTGTCAACTGATTATAGGCCTTATTAAGGCAGCTTTAATGGTTTGCTGTATAACCTGTTTTCTCTATTTCACAAACCCACTAAGTTTACCAAGCTGGTCTACTTCAAGTATATACAATTGTAATTTTAAGTATTACATATCCTGTAATAAATTGCTTTTTTTAAGGTACATTTGTATTTATGCCATTTATTCACCACTTTTATGGTTTACCAGATGAGCGCTTTATGCCTATAAAGTGTAACAGAAAAGCAGTTCTTTTCTGCTCTCTAAATTTTTTCATTCTTGGCATATATCCATGTGCCAGCATGGCTTCGGCCTTCAGCTTTCATTCAAGCCAAGTCTTGTCCCTTGTCTTTGGATTGCTCCATGAAATGAAGGGTTTTTTTCCCCTTCACATCAAGAGCCAGGTATATTATTTGTAAACATTGTATGTAGGTTTTTCAATTGTTTGTAACTGATGTATGTCACTTGAATAATTTTCAATATTACATTATTTGCTACAGATGTAAGGGTTGAAGGTTATGTGCTTTCTAGAGAAGTAATGATGGTATAAATGCATGAATATAAGCCAGCCTGGACTTAGTTTAAGAAAAAGTTAAATGTCTAGTTTATTCTTATTGTTTAAGCCAATGGGAATAAAGTTATGTGGGCATGAGAATGGTTGAAATTGAATAGTTACACATTTCATTTTGACAAGAAATGGATTTCTGTTTCATAAAGCCATATGCACATGCAGTTATTTCATGTAGTCGGCCCTTGTCTTTCTTTGATTAATTTGGATGACTGTAAGTAGATTGAATTAAAAGAAACTCAGAATGCTGAAAAACTGATGCTTAATCTTAGGGCTTAGTTGCTACGGGATAGGCTTGTGGTTTTCTGCCTCCGCACTTAAGGTGCACAGGGAGCTCCTGTTGCTTGAAATGGGCCCCCTGTGACCCCCCCGCTGCACGGCTGTGGGACTGCGAGATGGCTGGCCGGAGCCACCTGAACCCTGGGTGTAGCAGCGTTAGCCTGCAGGACCGGGATCATTTCTGAGGAGAGCATGCTAGCTAGCAGTAGTTGTGTTGGTAGGAGTGCATACTTTGAGAAGATACCTTACGTGTGTATATGTGTGAATACAGAAAACATCGGAGCAGTGTGGGACCAAGCAAACCTGTTTCCCAGCCTCGGCGGAACATCGTAGGCTGCAGGATTCAGCATGGGTGGAAGGAAGGGAACGGCCCTGTCACCCAGTGGAAAGGAACCGTTCTGGACCAGGTGCCTGTAAACCCTTCTTTGTATCTTATAAAATACGATGGATTTGACTGTGTTTATGGACTAGAACTTAATAAAGATGAAAGAGTTTCTGCGCTTGAAGTCCTCCCTGATAGAGTTGGTAAGTTCTCTTTACTATTTGTGCATTATATGCTTTAAAAAGGATTTCTGAGATGGATGCTTTTTGATTATTTGCATTAACTGGTATTTGTCTTTTATTGGAGAATAAGCACTTCTGATACATATTTAAATCAGTCACTTAAGACCATGAAAACTGCTGAACAGATTTCCTGAAACCACAGTTCAAAGGAACTGTGAGGGATATAAAGATGTATAAAATTGTTCCCTAAGAAGCTGACAATCTAATAATTTCTAATATGATTATTTCCCACATTTTGCTCACAGTTTATCTGGACTCTGATGGGTAAGAGTATTTCTCATTAGCTCAAATATTCAGTATACTTATTTCATCGTACAATAGCTAAGAAAAATTTCATGTTTATTTTAGAATCTTTCAGGTGAAGTGTATCTTTCATTGTGTATTATTATAGAAGTGATCGTTGCACTTTCAGCCAAAATTTAAACAACCAGTGCATGTGAATTTTATTATATTTTTAAGGGTTTGTTTTGCAAGGTTTGTGGGAAATGAATGGCTTTTTTTCTTTTTTTTTTTTTTATGACAGCCTCAGTTTATTTTTTATATACACAAATAGTCAAAGGAGCTATGAATGACTTTAAATGTCATATGAATTAGTTTTGCCTTGCATACCTTAGGCATAATGACTGGTTTTATTTTGAAGAATAAAGTAAAATAGCTTTTATTTTTAGGATCAGTAGAATACTCCCAAATGAATGTTCCTTTCTTCAGAGTATTTCCATTTTTACAGTGATGCTGCCATTGCCTGAATCTGGTTTATGTTTTTGTAATTGTCCTTTAAAAGCCTGTATTTTTACAAATATAGCTTCAGCAGTTCTGTACTTGGAGGATAGGATTTTGGAATCAGATTGTCAAAGGAAGAAACTTACCCAGTCCCCTGTCCCTTTGTTTTTACCCTTGTGTTCCTGGGACAGTGCTTCCCCATCAGGTTAAGTTTAGCAGAACAGCAAGTTACTTTTTAATCTTCGCTTTAGATAGCAGATGTTGTCTTTACTCATCTTATATAAATATAGTTCTGTTTTCACAGAAGTCTTTCTTTAAATTTGTGTTTTTAACTACAGGCAGCTAATTGTGTAATAGTAAATCTTTGGCATTTTAAACTTTATCTCTTAAGTGTGACTGAACAAATTGTTCCTTGTGAGGCATGTCCTCTTTGCTCTTGATCTTGAGAGCAGTCCATTTCCCACATCAGAAACTAACATGGCAGAATCTTCCCTTCAGGGCTTAAAAAGTATCCTCACCTTTATATCAATTATTTGTGCTCATTAATTATCAGAATTCTTTTTCTGACGCCTTCAAGGGCAAGGCTGCTAGCTTATTTGAGATTTTACTGCATTCTTCTACATGACCTGTATTAGTTCTTTTATCATCATAGAGCAGAAAAAACTTAGCTTGATTTATAAAAAGAACAGTGATTTTACCAACCAAGATATCCAGAAATATATAGTGTCTCTGGTGATGAGATTTAAGGGTTTCTTAATGTTTTTCTTTCTAGTTCTGGGCCATCTCAGTTTGCATCAATAGACATGAATTGCTTTTGTAAGAAGAAAAAAAAACTATTTTCAAAAGGAGATCCAAAGGCCTATTTGCAAAGCAGCAGTATGTTATATGCCTAATATAATTATCAGTTAATTATAGTATTCCCTGTGATACTTTATTCTGAAAAGTTATTTGGACTTCATTTATATTCCATGTAGAAAGAAAATGGTTTTTCCTAATTTGCTTTAGGCAGTACATTTAAGTTAGTTTTGTTTTCCATAACCGTAAGCTAAAGGTGAGAGAAAGTGACATCAGAGAGAACTGATTCCCAAAGTGTGGTCTAGGGACTATTGAGGTTCCCTGAAGCATATTCATGTGCCTTACGAGATCAAAATTCCTAATAATCTTAAGGTATGATTTGCCTTTATCATTCTCATCCTTTCACAGTTATATACTGAGGTTTCCAAAGATCTGCATAGCTCAGTGAATATATTTTTGATACGAACAATGCATGATGTTACCACATCATGTATTGGTGAAAGATCCATTCAAAGACCAATGGATTTTTTTGTTGTTGCTGTGGTAAAAAAACACAAAACATTAAATTTACTACTATAACTGTTTTCAAGTGTACAGTTCAGAGATGTTAAGTATATTCACATTGTTATGGAATAGATTTCCACATTTCTTTATTTTGCAATTCTTTCTTCATTAAACAACTCATTTTCCCCCTCCCACCAGCCCCTGTACCCACCATCCTGTTTCTGTGAATTTGATAACTTTAGGTACATCATAAGTAGAATCATGTTGTATTGCTTTTTTGTGACTAGATTCTTGCCCTTAGCATAGCGTCCTCAAGGTCCATTCATGTTGTAGCATGTGACAGGATTTCCTTCCTTTCTAAGGCTGAGTAAATATACCATTGTATGTGTATACCACATTTTTCCCCATTCATCCCTGATTGGACTCTTGGTGGGTTCCTTCTACCAGGGCTATTGTAAATAGTGCTGTTATGACATGGGTGTACAAATATGTCTTCAAGCCCTGCTTTCAGTTCTTTTGGGCATTTACCGTGAAGTGGAATCATACAGCAATTTTGTTTTGAGGTGCCTGTATACATACTGTTTTTCCATGGTGTTCATTAACATTTTACAGTCCCACCAACAGTGCATAAGGATTTCAATTTCTCATCTTCACCAATATTTGCTGTTTTCTATTGGTTTTGATTTGAACATTTTTTGATGATTAGTGATGCTAAGCATCTTTTTATGCTTTTTTGACCATCATATGTCATCTTTGCAGAAATACCTATTCCTTTGCCCACATTTTTGATTGGATTATTTCAATTTGTTTTGTTTGTTGCAGAGTTATAGGAATTCTTTATGTATTATGCAGACGAATTTTAATTTAATAGTTTGACAGAAGGTTATTGATAATGATTTCAGATTCTACAGTGCAATTAACCTTTAAGGAAAGCCAAGACTTGCTGAATTTTGATGTGATATCAGAGAAGAATATCTAGAATTATTTGAAAAGATGAATAAAATACTCTTTTTCAACAGCATATCTTTGTGATTTTAAACATCAACTAAAAGTACATGCAAAAAGATTGAATATTGAAACAGATATGAGTCTAGCTGCCTGTTTTTAAAGCTAGATATATATAAAAACTTTGTTAGAAAAGTTATTTTTCCTTAAAAATGTATTTCTGTGGGTATCTTAAAATATCTTTAGATACATCATTTATAATTTTTAGAATAGTTGATACTGATATTTATCATCCATATAAACAAATACTCAAAAATTTTAGGAGTCCTGAGATCAGAAAGTTTGATGCCTTCTGGTTTGGAGAAACGGATGGGATTTTGCTTTAGTGTTCTGCGGCAGAGAATCTGTTATTTTGGGGAATTATTGCACATGTAAACAAAACTACCATTTATATTTAGAGTGTCTGATAAAATTGAATAGCAATATCTTTAAACAAAAACAGAAGCTCTCATGAATGAGATAGAAGTGCCTTTTTCTCCTTAAAGAATTATCTGAAATATGAAGAATGGAAAAATCTTAACATCAGTAGGTTCCTCCGTAATTATCCCAGTATTAAAAAAGAAAAGCATTTTTCACCTGTGTTCCTAATGACAATCTAGAACAACCTGCTTTTCCTCTGAAATAATTAATTCACACTGCAGTGTTGAACCTCTATGATCACAGTATTGAAAATAAGATGGGAAAGGCCTCTGCTGTCATCACTGTGCAGTCTAAAAAAAGTAAACAAACATGTAAAACAAGATGATTATAGATAGTGGTGAATGTCCTTAAGAAATAAAACTCAAGTGACTGAGCGTTGGGGCGCTTTTCATAACATGGTCCTGGAGAGCCTCAGGGAGGACACCTGCTCGGGAAGAGCCAGCCCCTGAGGATGTGGGGCCATGGTCAGCCCAAGGGCATCCCAGAAAAAGATGCCCATGCTGCTGAGCTGAAGGCAGTAGGAGGAAGGTCGCAGAGCAGGACGGCGGAGGACCAGCAGGGAATGATGGCTTAGGGGCTTTGGCTCTGGAGAAACAGTTTGTTATTCAGATTATGAAAGGAAAATGCTGGAGTATTTTAAGCAAATGATTGACATAATCTGGTGTAACTGCCACTAATACCACTCTGATTACTGTAAAAAGTAGATTGTAGGGCAAGAGTAAAAACCTGTACCTTGAAGGTTAATATCTTGATTTTAATAAATGACTATTTTGTAAATGTAAATGTAAGGGGAAGATGGGTAAAATTATATAGGGACAGTGCTACTTTTGGAACTTTTCTGTACGTCTATAATCATTAATAATTTAAAAATAATTATTAAATTTAACCAAAATACTTTATACCTTGAATAAACAACTAAAATTTTTAATTAAGTACAGTACCAAGAGCAGATGAATTCAGAGAAAGAAAAACAGATTCTTTCGGTAACATGACTTTGGGGCATAGTAATTCCATGGAATCCATCCTGGGTTGGGTCAGTAATGTGAATTTGGTGGTTGTCCTTCGTACAGCCCTCCACATGATTCTGAAGCCTGATAGTGTATTTCAGAATCATTTCTTTGAGTAAGTTCAGTCTTCACAGTGCCTATTTTGTAAATCATCGTTTGCTTTTTTCGTCCCTAGCAACATCTCGAATCAGTGATGCGCACCTAGCCGACACAATGATTGGCAAAGCAGTGGAGCACATGTTTGAGACAGAGGATGGCTCTAAAGACGAGTGGAGGGGAATGGTCTTAGCACGCGCCCCTATCATGAACACATGGTTTTACATCACCTATGAGAAAGATCCTGTCTTATACATGTACCAGCTCTTAGATGATTATAAAGAAGGCGACCTTCGCATTATGCCCGATTCTAGTAAGTATAAATCGACAGCTTTTACTTTTGATACTTCAAAAGGAATTTGAATTTCAAAACAAGGTCTTTGATTAATTCTTAAGGGGATACATTTAAAATATTTCATTATTAGGGATAAGTGATTGTTTTAGTTAGGTTGTAAAATTATTCACCCTCTTGTCAAGAATATTTTCCTTTCCCTGGTCTGAACTTTGGGTTTTATATGAATAGAGTATATAATTTGGGGTCCTTTGTAACTGGCTTCTTTCATTCAGGTTAGTGTTTTCAAGGCTCATCCATGTTGTAGTGTGTGTCTATACTTTATTTCTTTTAACGTCCAAATACAACTCCATTGAATAGATGTATTTTATTTGTTCATCTCTGAACTTGCCTTTTGGAATCTAGCCGTCCTGGTGGTAGTGAAAGGATACCTCATTGTGATTTGCGTTTTCATATTTTTGATGGCTAAAGTTGTCAAGTATCTTTTCTTGTGTTAACTGGCCATTGGTGTCTTGTTTGGAGAAATCTATTCATGGCCTTGGCCTGTAGTTTCAGTTACGTTGTCTTTTGTTACTGAGTTAGAGGCAGTAGTCTATACATGACTTGCAGATACTTTTGTCTTCTTCTCAGAGTTGTCTTTTTACTTTCTTGATAGCCTTCTTAGAAGTACAAAAGTTTTTAATTTTATGACATCCAAGTTGTCTACTTTTCCTTCTGTTGCCCTTGCTTTTGGAGTCATATCTAATAATCCCTTGCCAAGTCCAAGGTTATAAAGATTTACCTCATGTCTTCTAGAAGCCTTGAATATGTTGGGCTTTAACTCTTACTTAGATCTTTGATACATTTTGAGTTAATTTTTGTTTATGATGTGATGTCAGGTCCAACTTCATTCTTTAAGTTTTAAAATCAAGAAATGTGATTCTTCCTTCTTTTCTTTCAGAATTGTTTTGGCTGTTCTTTGCAATTTCATATAAATTATACAATCAGCTTGTCGGTTTCTGCAAAGAAGTCAGCTGAGATTGTGTTAGATATTATGTTGAATCTCTCGGTCAGTTTGGCATGAGAGTATTGCCATCTTAACAATGTTAAGCTATTGACTCATGAACGTGGGATGTTTTTTCATTCATTGAGATTTTCTTTTCTGTGAATAATGTTTTGTAGTTTTCTAAGCTTTGCACTTTTAAAATGTATTCCTAAGTATTTCATTCTTTTTAATGCTGTTATGGCTAGAATTATTTTTTTAATTTTAGGTGAGCCTTTTTTTTAACTACTCAATAGCTTTTCCTCAAACACATGATGTCTTGGCCTTAGACAAATGCAGCTGATAGACAATGGTATCATCTTGGCCTTAGACAAATGTGGCTGATAGACAATGGATGTATTAGCAGTGTGATATCCTCTCCTCTTTTTGTGTCTTTCATCTGGCCCTGACTTAGAGTTTTTTTGTTGTTTTTTTTAGTTTGTGTGTATTTGTTATAAATGTATAATGGAAAGTGTTTATATAGGCAAGAATTTAATGATGAGAGCATTTCTTAAAAGCTTTTCTCCAAACTATATGAAATTTTTAATGTTTTTGTAGAGAAATGTCTAAAGCAGATGCTCTTGACTTCATAATAGAAAGTATGGGGTCATTTGCACATTGCCATTGCCTGTACTGACCATATCTTTATCCTCTCACTCCTTTCTTTTGAGTGGTATGCAAGTTTATCTGCTATTAGAATCTGTGATGATGTTCTGGTACAAAGAGCTCCATGGTGGCCTTTGTTTGAGTCTCTTGCTTCATTCATGGTTACTATAAGACATACGGCAGTCATGTATATGGGATTTCTTCATCCACATGAGGTGCCATGAAAGTGTGGTGTGATATGATGCTGCTACTTGATGGAAGAGCATATTGAAGAAGAGTTCAGCTTGGATTTCCTCTTTACTCCTCCAGAACTGATCACATGCTCATGTCAATTATTTGTATTATGTGAGGTCAGAATTGTAGGTTCCGGATTTTATCATTCAGTGAGAGAATTTATTATAATCAAAGAGCAGACAGCTGTTAATATGTAAATACAAGATATGGTCCAGGCCAAGATACATGTGGAAATTAAAAGGCGCACTGCTAACTAGTGTGTCAGGATGACTGGCATAAGCATGGACAGCCAGGATACCTGGTCCTGCTTGAAGGCTCTCTGTTGCTCCATAGGAAAGGGTTCGAGTTACTCAGGACCAGTAAGGGGTTTCTTAAAAATGTAACTGCCTAGCGCCATCCCCTTGCCAACCCCCTCTCCACTTTGTGTGTTGTTTCTTTGTTGTTAATAATGATAATTTGCTCTCATTTATATGTGTTTTCCTAGAATTTACAGAGTTCTTGTTAGGTCCTAGGGTGAGCAGTGTTTTCCAACACTCAAGATTTTCTTAGGGACTTTTAAAAAAGTTCAGGTGCCCCATCCATCCTCCGAGATTCAGTTGCATTCACCTAGCACCTATTTTTATAGCATGAGAAATCTCTTTATTTTGAAACTGGGTTAGGAGGACCATGTGTAATGAAATGAAATTGAGGGAAAAAAGCTTTAAGGAGTTCCAAGGCAAGGCAGGGATTCTTAGGCATTTTAAGTGTGTAGTACATTCTCAGCAATCCCAGTAGGCATTGTCTGCTTTAAAATCATTTCAAAATAAAGCAAGACTTTCTTTCACTAAAAGGAATTAGATTTATTATGTATTTTTGGCTGCATCAGGTCTTAGTTGTGGCATGTGAGATCTTCCTTGTGAAATGTGCAGGCTTCTCTCTGGCTGTGGTGTGCAAGCTCCAGAGCCTGTGGTCTCTAGTTGCAGCACCCATGGGCTTTAGTTGGCCTGTGACTTGTGGGATCTTTGTTACCTGACCAGAGATCAAACCTGCATCCCCTGCATTGGAAGGTGGATTCTCAACCACTGGACCACCAGGGAAATCACCAATGCAGACTTACTTTTAAGAAGTTATAAAACATAACAATTGTAAATCAACCTCACGGCTCAGAGGTTAGTGTCTGCCTGCAATGAAGGAGACCTGGGTTCGATCCCTGGGTTGGGAAGATCCCCTGGAGAGGGAAGTGGCAACCCACTCCAGTATTCTTGCCTGGAGAATCCCATGGACTGAGGAGCCTGGTGGGCTACAGTCCACAGGGTCGCAAAGAGTTGGACACGACTGAGCGACTTCACTCACTCACTTACATGTCAATAAAAAAATTATTTTTAAAGAAAGATATTATTATAGTTGACAGCTGAACAACTTGGGGGTTGAGGCGGGGAACTGATCCCTCTGAGCAGTTGAGAATTTGCATGTAACTTATGAGCAGCCCTTCATTTCTGTGGTTCCTCTGTATCCATGAATTCAACCAACTGCAGATCTGTTTACTGTTGGGAAGAAATCCCGGTATAAGTGGACCCAAGCAGTTTAAACTCCTGTTGTTCAAGGGTGAAATGTATTTAGTTTTTCTTGAACTTTTCCTTCTTTTAGTCCTTATTACTTCATTAGGTAATTATAGCTATAATTAAATACGAGCCAAAGGAATTTCTGGTTATGATTTTTGAAATTGTTTACATATCTAGATTTTTGTAAATAAAGTTTTATTGGCACACAGTCACACCATTCATTTATGTGTCATCTGTGTCGTCACAGATGTGTCATCACAAAGAGATACAGCTGAGTAGTTGGTACAGATACCATATGGCTTCAAGCCTGAAATATTTATTGCTTGGCCATTGAAGAAAAAGTTTGCTGACTCTTGGTCTAGAAAATCAAGATGAATGCAGGATATTAAAAACATTTTTAAAAATTATTAAAATATGTGAGTTGCTGTGTATCTAAAAACTGACTCTCAATTCTTTTTTTTTCTCCCTCCTTTAAATATAGATGATTCACCTCCAGCAGAAAGGGAACCGGGAGAAGTTGTGGACAGCCTGGTGGGCAAACAAGTGGAATATGCCAAAGAAGATGGCTCTAAAAGGACTGGCATGGTCATTCATCAAGTAGAAGCCAAACCGTCTGTCTATTTCATCAAGTTTGATGATGATTTCCATATTTATGTCTACGATTTGGTGAAAACATCCTAGATGTCATCACAAACTTTACCAAATTTGTGGAACTATTAAATGTATAATTTGTAGACATAAAGACTTGATTGCTTTCCAGTTTAATGAAAGCTTAAATGTCCCTGCGAACCCACAATCTCTGCCAGCAGAACTGGTTTTGTTCTGAATCGTACAGATTTATGTGAACACAAAGCATTTTGTGTAAGGAACTCCTTCCTCTTAAAAGAAGTCTGTCTGTTTGGAAGGGAGTTACAGGCAAGTCTGGTAAAAATTAAGCTAGTATCATAGTCATTTAAAACCGTAATAGATCTTATCCACTTTCCCCTTCACTCTTAACACTTATTCTGCTGCCACAATGCAAGCATAGTTTGGTTGCATTTTTGTTACTGCCTTTTTTTTTTAAGATATATATGTATGTATATCTCTACCTATCTATATCTGTGTGTATACATATATAATATATATATACACATACACAGATCTGTGTACACAGACACACACACACACACACACACACACACACACACACACACACTTCATTGGCAGTTCTTTGTGGATTGAGGTAGGAGTTAAGTAATTTTCTCCGGTTTAACAGGAGTGCTTGACTTTATATACTGCTGTTTATTTAAAAATTAAATCTGGGCACAGGAAAAACATGGGGACATTCAGCTTGTGTTGAAAGTCAGAAGTTCAGAGCGCCATTTCAATCCAGAGGCTTTAAACTGTAAATTCAAACGTGAATCACTTGTGGGTATTTAATGACCCACATTAGAATTTACAAAACAATTAGAAATCTACGTAAAGGCTGCCTTTAATTCTAAGCTTTGTACATTTTCTGTTTACATTTTTTTTTTTTAATCTTAAATACTTTTTAAAGCAAAGCCCAGGTACTTGGTCCACATTGTGTAATACAGGTGTATTTTGGATGATGCATTTGGTCCACTATTTGTACAAATTAGTACTAGTCTGGGTTTTAGTACATGGATTTAAAAGGCAACAGTATATCAGTGGTTTATGTGTATTTGGTAGGTTCCTGGAAGAACATAGTACTTTTATATTAGAAATGTAAGAATGGCATTGTTGTCTTTTACCAAGTTCTCTCGGATCCCTTTGTTACTATTACTGTTATTACTGGTGTATGATTACGGTCAGAAGGCTTTTCCCCCCTCAAAGAATATCTAGACAATTAACAGCTTAAGTTCCTGACACCTTTTTTGGTGCTGTGTGTTCTTGCTCATGGTGTGCTAATAATGTGGATTCATGCCAGTTGGTAGGTCCTGCCCCATCAGGGTCGGTCACCTGCACTGGTTTGTGGGTGTGACTGATAGCAGCCCTTAGCCATTGAAACCTTCCCTGCAAGGCTGTTTGAACCAAAATATAACTGCAAAAGTGGTTTGTTTAGCAGCAAAACATCAGCCTACCACTTTGTTTTGGATGATCCCTGGCAGTTTGAAAGCTGGCTGGGGGAAAGATGGTTTGTGAAACTAGTCTTGTAGAGGTTGAAAATCTTATCTAAGATTTGCGCAGAAAGCTTAAATACATAGGCTGGCAATTAAACACCAGGTCTGTGTGACCCCTCTCGTAGCTGTTCTTGATGTTAGTTTCAAGGCCATGCTGTATGTGGTTTGTCTGATGCCCAGTTTCGCTCAGGAAGGCTTTGCCGTGTTGTCTTGGTGTACAGCAACCTCTTGCGCCATGTAAATCCAGCACCCTGGTTCTCTGCAGCGTGCGCTCACCCAGGGTGGTCAAGGGTGAGCTTCTCCATGCAGTGAGTACCTAGGCCTTAGGTGTTCCTTCTGTGATTGAAACAAGTGTCACACTACAGATCTATCGTCTGTTCTGCTGGTGGCTCTTGTAAGCCTGCATGTGAGTCTCAAGGCTGAGCCAAGCTCCCTGAGTCCAAGAGGATACAAATAGCCAAGAGAGTGAGTTGTCCAGTGTGCACTGCATGAACAGGACACAGTGACTATAGGCTGAAAAACAAAGTCCTTTGGTGGTATCTTGAGGGTTGGATCAGTTGAAACAATTCTTGCATTACTTAATGACTTGCATTGTGGTTCTTCTGCAAGTACCTTTAGGAACTTTTAATAATATACCACATGATCTGCCACTCTCTAGATAAATGTGACATGTGATTTGTTATCATTATTATTTTCATCATTGTTCCATTTATTGCCTTTAGGGTTGAAGGAAGGGGAAGGGGTTTTATGTTGTTATTTCCCTCCCTTTTTTTTTTCATTCTTTTTCTTTTGGTGGCTTAAACCACACTTCCTGATGCCGTGACTAACTCTGCTTCCCAGCTGAGTATTTCAGGCTTCGTTTAGGCTCATGTTTCAGATCTGCATGCATTGCTTGCATTTTCCTGGTATCGGAATGTTGGTTCCTTGTTCTAGGAATACAACATTAATTTCCAAAATTATCATGGGACTTGTGACAACACAAGACATGAATCTCTGTATAAAATGTATTGGCCTTTCTCATTGACCTGCTATAGTATTATTGTGTCGTGTGTGTGCGTGTGTGATGTCTGGCTGCCACGTAAAGCTTCAAAGGAAGACCTTAAAAGCAGACCATCCTTTTTGCATGCTCTATTCTAAGTAGAATGTTCAATGTAACTAACTAAAATTGCATGTTAAATATATTTAGGTTTTTTGTTTTCTATCTTTGTTTTTATTTGTTTTCAGTTTCTGTATATTTGCTTAACTGTGCTGTTTTAGTGGTTGTAGGATATAAATGCACTGGTGAAGCAAATGTAGTGCCAACAGAAGGTGATTTTCCTGTTGTGTATGTCTTGCAGCATTTGAAGGGACTGTGCATTCTTAAAACAATCACAGTTGCTTCTAAACCAGATTTCATTTCTATTATTGTTTTACGTGCCAAACCCCGAAGTGCATTGGGCTTGAATCTCTGAACGCCGTGGACCCATTAGAAGACTGTTTTGATTGTCACAAATTGTAGTGCCTGAAAACATTATTAAGCTGATTGTCTTAAAAAAAAAAGTTCTCCAAAGACAAAACAGGAATAATTATTATAACAGAAAACAATTATGGTGAAATGTCTGTGGTTCCTTGGAAATGCTGCGCTTTTGTATTTTCCATCATTAGTGCAGTTGAACGAATGTGTATAGTTCAGAGGTCTTCGTGTTCGCATTTTAAAATTAGGTAAATGACCTCATCTTTCAAGCTTGAATTCATTTTTAATTTTAATTTTATTTTATACAATGTGTAGACAGTTCCCTGTTCTCTGCATTTAGAAGTATAAACAATATAAAGCTGTTAATTCTGTAAGTAATTTTTATAATTATGATGTAACTCTATCCTATCTTAAAACATTTAAAATAAACCCTTTATGTGCAACTTTTGACTGCAAATTTTGTGCTTATGAGCAGACTGTGATGTGTTAAACCTGCTTCTGTGAAAAGATTTTTGAAGTTTTACTTGAAGACTTTTAACCTTTTCCCCTCTTTTCACCAATGTAAATGTCAGCTATACGTATAGGAACAAAAAGAAGTAGAATTTTTATTTGAATGATAATTAATACTACCTAAGAAGAAAGGGGGCAATAATCAGTAACCCCAATATATAGTCTAAATTATTAAACTTTATGATTAGCAATTAATAAGAAATTTCAATTTATCATAAAATTTTAAACTTAAGAATTGTTTTAAATAGGATTAAATAATGTGTTTTATAGTTTCAAATCTTTTCTTGCTGTAATTGCATATTGTTTTTATTAATATTTAAGTGCCAATTAGATTCTGTAGTGAAAAATCTTCATTTTAAGCACCAAGGCATATAAGTACTGAAACTGTAGGTACTCTGTTTTATCTTCCTGGATAATTTTATCAGAGGAAAAAGTAGAATTTATGGTATTCCTACACTTAAGTAGATTTTTTTTTTTTTTTTTTAATGTTACCCTGTTTGGCCCAAGGATCTGTGGTTAAAGCTGGGACGAGACAGGTCACCTCTCCTGCTGGCAGTGGCTGGCATGGGAGCCACAGTGGCCACT
Organism: Nanger dama; assembly: GCA_917880005.1. Taxonomy (NCBI): domain Eukaryota; kingdom Metazoa; phylum Chordata; class Mammalia; order Artiodactyla; family Bovidae; genus Nanger; species Nanger dama. Next base: position 15,993,488 of record CAKJTW010000025.1, on the reverse strand, counting down.
GCCAAGGCCATGGCCAGGGGGATGCAGGGTCACTTCTCAGGCTCTGGCGGGAGGAGCCACAGACAGATAGAGGAAGGAGATGGACCTGGAGGCATAGGTGTTCCCCCTGAGCGAGATCTTAGAGTCTTCTTCCTGAAGGTGAATCACTCATTGCAGTAACTGAAGGTACAGCTCCGGAAATACTTTTTCCCCAAAATAACAAGGCAGGCTTAGTCTAAAGGTGGGCGGTTGCTGACTGCTACTTGTAAACTGAAGAACTGAGTCTAAAGCAGTCACCACTGTAAGAGAATTGCAGGGGTGGGTTTACTTTCCATTGTGTCTTCATTTGGTACTGTCGGCTCTGTGATAATAAAAGCATTTGACACTAATAAAGCACTAGAAAAAGTGCTTAATAAGTACCTTACCAAGCACTTTCCACCCATTTCATTTAATGCTTTTTGTTTTGGTTGTGTGTTTTGTTTTGCTCTTGGCGTGTGTGTGTGTGTGTGGCCATGCCACACAGCATGTGGGATCTTAGTTCCCCCACCAGAGACTGAACCTATGCCCCCTAAAGTGGAAGGACTGAATCTGAATTGCTCAAATGCCAGGGAATGCCCTTCATGTCATTCTTAATCTTGTGAAGAAGGCATGATTTTTTTTTATGTTGTGCTTATCTGAAAGAGATGAGAGTGGGGTACCTTGTCCAGGTTTACAGAAGTGAACGAAACTCAAACCCCCAACAGTGTGTCAAGGCTGCAGGCTGCTTCATTCTTGCATCGGAATTAAATTACTTCAGTGGAGTGATTAAGTCACTAGAAAGCTATGTCTCTAGAAAGTTATGTAGAAAGCTATGCCTCTTTATAGTGAGAATTAGAACCCAAAATGACAGCTAATAAAAGATAGAAAAATATCTATTATTTAGAGAGAGATTATATGGGAAATATTTTAACAATTTCCAACACAAGAATGTAGTTACTATTTTATATTTTCAAGACACTTCAAACATTAATAGTCCTATTAAACCTGGACTCGTATCTAATTAATTAGTTTGTCATTCATATATATATATATAGTTCTTAGGTTGCTGGATTTATATGTAGTTCTCAAATTCTTAGGCTGCTGAATTTCAGAAGATTAAGTCAGTCTGTAAACTGTTTCTCCAGACATTCTTAGACAGTCTCTGTCCTTCCATTGTCCATAAAACTCAGGTTTTGGTAACTCAGTGGCAGATGGTTTTGGGATACTGCCCTGGCACGTTATTTTGCTTAAAATGACATTGTACTCTTTCTGCTTAATTTTTATGTGAAGGGCACTGGACCAGGTGGTGTGTTGACACCAGTCAGCTCTAGTGATAGCAACCTGGCAGTTTGGACCCTTTGCATGCATTTCTTTCTTATGCTGGCTTAACAGTAGGTGAGTGGGCTGCCATGTGTACTGTTAGGCACGCTCCTGCTTCTGTTTTTGTCTCCATCCTCCTCCATTACTTGCAGTTTACTCCTTGAAAATTCATCCTCTGGGAAAACATAAGAGCTTGAAGTACCATGTGAACTACCTGGAAATCCTTTATAGGATTGTCATATTATATAGAGCTTTTGAATTCTGTGTCTTAATGTTGGAACCAGAGCAGATAGATCATGATGTGAAAAGTAGAGAAGGAAGACCGTTTAAACCCTTGATATTAAATTAACATAAAGAGTTAACAACTGAAGATTGAAATTCGGCATTCTAAATTGTCTTCAAATATTGATTGTGAAAGTAGCTTTAAAGCTTTTGCCTTGAATTTGTCTCCTAAAGGATCTATAAGAAATCTGGATGTGACTACTTGTGCACTTTCCCACTAGAAAAACAAGGAGAGTAGTCCCTGGTGACCCTGGCTTTTCTCACAAGAGTTAGACTTTGTGGTAGACTTTCTGTGTGTCTGATTTATGGGGGACCTATTTTGAGCAAAGTACTGCTTCACGTCCTATAGTACCATGGCTAAGTAGTTTTAACCACTGAATTTGTCTTTATTCCAAATCTGATCTGTCACGCTAGAAGGACAAGGGAGTGGTCGTTTTCAGACCAGTCCAGCAGAGGAGAGCAGTGAAAATACGTCTGAAGGGATGAAGTCCATGGTCTGTATTGTCCTACAACCACAATCACTACTTCTGATCAGTTTGTAAGGGGGAGATCACACAGAGCACAGGAATCTTAACACCCATTACTGGATGTCTTTTTAATTCACAAGCATTTGTTAAAAAAAAAAAAAAAAAAGCTGTTGTCACTGGCCCTTTTAAAAATTTGATAATTGCAGTTTTTTAAAAAGGATCATGCTCTGCTCAAATTACTTGTGGTAGGCCAGTGGAGGATTTTTTTTCTGCTACTGCTCTGCATATTATATGTATCTGGTCAGGCTGCTGTAACAAACACCACAGACCCAGGGGCTTAATAAACAATAGACATTTGTTTTCTCAGTTCTGGAAGCTGAAAGTCCATGGTTGAGATGTCAGCAGGCTGGTTTCTCCCGAGGCCTTAATTTTTGCCTTGCAGACGCGTTCTCTCCCTCCCATCTTCACATGGTGTTCCCTGTGTCCATGTCCTGATCTCTTGTAAAAACATCAGTCACATTGGATTAGGGTCCACTGTTAACCACCTCATTTTACCTTAACTGTTTATTTAAAGGGTTTCCCTGGTGGCTCAGACTGTAAATAATCTGCCTGTAATGCAGGAGACCCAGGTTTGATCCCGGGTCAGAAAGTTCCCCTGAGAGGGCAGTGGCAACCCACTCCAGTATTCTTGCCTGGAAAATTCCATGGCCTATTTAAAGGCCCTGTCTCCAAATACAGTCACACTTTGAGGTGCCAGGTAAATTTTGAGGGAATGCAATTCAATCCGTAGTACCATGTTGGATTTTCTTATTGTTAAGCTTACAATGGAAAAGAAGTCTTATTGGGAGGGCATTATTTTTGACAGTCTACTTATTTAAAAATTAATACTAATTCTGGTTTTATATAATAGAGATAGATAAATTTGGTGTATTAAAAAGAGCATTAAAAGAAGAACCAAATCTGAGTTCTAGTCGCTCACTTTCTACTGGTGTGAACTTAGGCAGATTACTTAGCCTTTGTACCTTCTTTTCCTCATCTAGTTAGGGAGAATCCTGCCCCATACACTGAAGATGCCTGTGACTTTCCAGTGATGCAAACCGGAGTCTGATGCAGGAAGGATGAGTCCCTTTTGGTGCTGGGATTTCATTGAGTGGCAGAGCCTTACACAGGCAGTGGCTCTGTCATTTCAGGCATTGCCATGTTTTGCTTTGATTTTATAATCTTTGAGAGCCTAAGTTTAGTTTCACTTATGTAACGTCAGTTGAGAAGATTTCCGTTTTTATGTTTTTTTCAGAACACTAGCATCTCCCAGCATATGTTAAAATTGTTATTAAAAGCACTGCTGAAGGGTTAGTGGCTGTTCCGTATTTTCCATTTTATTGTGACTGAGAAGTAGACTATAAAGGTAATCTTGATGGATAAAGCTTTGCTTATGTTCTCACATTGTCATAGGGTTCATGAACATTGAACTGCCTCCTCAGTGCTTTTATTAAACGTGATGCTAGAGGTTTGTGGTGTCAGCCGGGAGCCTGATTCAGAGTAATTTAAACAGCGTCCACTTTCAGAATGATTTGCTGCCGATGAGGGGAGATGTGTCTTTAAACCAGGACAGTTGTGCCCCATGAAATGTAACTGTTATGTGCAATAGAGTAATGGCCACTCTGCTCCCTCCTACCCCAGGCGAGGCCTTGGTTCACTGTGTCTTTAATCACCACCGTTGTTTTTTCTGTAATATGGTCTGAAACTGGTCCCTGTTTGGAGAGGTTTTAAAAGTTAATTATGTTTCTTGTGGTCACGGGGGTGGTATGGAGATTTATGGGAATTAAAATTCACCTTAGTATTTGACATCCCATCATTAATTTCTGGTATGGATTTTTAACATTGGGTCCTATACTCTAAGTAATGCTAACAGCTTTATTTAAACTGCAACAGAATTTCATTTTCTTTTCATGGGTGCTAAAAGAAATAATCCTCAAGATTGTGAGAGAATGGTAGCTGGCAGCTGGTACATAACTGTGCCATTGCCTGGGTTCTTCCGTGGAGTGCCTGGGAAGTGGTTGAGAGTGTGTTTTGTTCTTTTGAGAAAGTGAAGACAGCAGGCTGCCTTCCTCTAAAGGGTTAACATTTAGGGAACATTCTAGACCTTTGGTTTAGAAGTTATAATGAGGTGAGGGTTTATACAGACTTGAGTGAAATTTCAAATGTTGCTATGTTGTGTTTATTATAACCTGTACATAAGTCAATTCTAAACTAATTCAGCTTTAATGCTCTTCGGATAGTAGTAGAAATATACATTTGCCTGTAGTGTATTTTATAAATGTGGATAATATACAAATAATTTCATAAGATACCTAAAATACTGTATAGAACAAAACAGGTATACATTGTTACTTTGCCCTTGAAAATTCTCCACCCTTCAGTGAATTTTTAAGTCTCTGGTGGAAAATTGCTCATTTTAAAAAAATATTTTTAATTAATTAATTTTGATTGGAGGATAATTACTTTACAATATTGTGATAGTTTCTGCCATGCATCAGCCACAGGTATACATTCTCTCCCCCCACCCCCCGAACCTACCTCCTTTCCCACCCCTATCCCTCTGGGTTACTCTTCTCTCTTTTCAGATGATATAAATTGATACAGTGTACTGCCACCTCAGAGAGACACTTCACTGAGATGGCGCCTAAAACTTGTGGTCACTGTTATGTGGTTAAATTCACCAATGCATGAGTTTTATGGTGGTTATAAGTTGGGACTTTGGGGGACACTGTGGTTCAGCAGCTGGACTTTACAGGGTAAATTCACAAAGCCTAACAGAATTAGCATCGGGAAGATATCTGTACTCTGCTCTCTGTTCTGTGTTTGAAAATATCTCTGTGCTCAGTTTCTCTCTTTGCATGATTTATTTTTTTAAACATCTCTGAGAAAGGCAGTGCCAAAGAATGCTCAAACTACTGCACAATTGCACTCATCTCACATGCTAGTCAAGTAATGCTCAAAATTCTCCAAGCCAGGCTTCAGCAATACGTGAACTGTGAACTTCCTGATGTTCAAGCTGGTTTTAGAAAAGGCAGAGGAACCAGAGATCAAATTGCCAGCATCCACTGGATCATGGAAAAAGCAAAAGAGTTCCAGAAAAACAACTTTCTGCTTTATTGACTATGCCAAAGCCTTTGACTGTGTGGATCACAATAAACTGTGGAAAATTCTGAAAGAGATGGGAATACCAGACCACCTAGCTGACCTGCCTCTTGAGAAATCTGTATGCAGGTCAGGAAGCAACAGTTAGAACTGGACATGGAACAACAGACTGGTTCCAAATAGGAAAAGGAGTCCGTCAAGGCTGTATACTGTCACTCTGTTTATTTAACTTATATGCAGAGTACATCATGAGAAATGCTGGACTAGAAGAAACACAAGCTGGAATCAAGATTGCCGGGAGAAATATCAATAACCTCAGATATGCAGATGACACCAGCCTTATGGCAGAAAGTGAAGAGGAACTCAAAAGCCTCTTGATGAAAGTGAAAGAGGAGCGTGAAAAAGTTGGCTTAAAGCTCAGCATCTAGAAAACTAAGATCACATGGAAATAGATGGGGAAACAGTGGAAACAATGTTAGACTTTATTTTGGGGGCTCCAAAATCACTGCAGATGGTGATTGCAGCCATGAAATTAAAAGATGCTTACTCCTTGGAAGGCAAGTTATGACCAACCTAGACAGCGTATTCAAAAGCAGAGACATTACTTTCCCAACAAAGGTCCATCTAGTCAAGGCTATGGTTTTTCCTGTGGTCATGTATGGATGTGAGAGTTGGACTGTGACGAAAGCTGAGTGCTGAAGAATTGATGCTTTTGAACTGTGGTGTTGGAGAAGACTCTTGAGAGTCCCTTGGACTGCAAGGAGATCCAAGCAGTCCAACCTCAAGGAGATCAGTCCTGGGTGTTCTTTGGAAGGACTGATGTTGAAGCTGAAACTCCAGTACTTTGGCCACCTCATGTGAAGAGTTGACTCATTGGAAAAGACCCTGATGCTGGGAGGGATTGGGGGCAGGAGGAGAAGGGGATGACAGGATGAGGTGGCTGGATGCCATCACCGACTGGATGGACATGAGTTTGGGTGAACTCCAGGAGTTGGTGATGGACAGGTAGGCCTGGCGTGCCGCAATTCATGGGGTCGCAGAGTCGGACACAACTGAGTGACTTAACTGAACTGAACTTCTCATTTGTTTATCCAGAATAAAGTTATGATTTCCTGTTCATTAGGAAAGGGTAACTTTTTTTTTTTTTGCAAAAATACCTCAGAATAAGTGACCTTATTTAAACTACGACATTTAAACTAGTAGCAGAGTAATTTGGATAGCAATTAGCTTGTATCTGTTCTAAGTATTACTACATCTCAGGCTTCCCACTGCTCACCTGGTTCAACAAGTTACCTTATGTCAACAATTACTTTGGCTGATGAACATGAAGTTTATGAAGGTGTTTGTTCCTAACCAGTGTCATCCCTACTAGACTGTGCCCCATGGAGTAGCTTCCAACTGCCATATAAGCATTTTAGTTCTCTGTGACACTAAAGAAGGGTGGGGTGTAACTTTTAGAATGAGAAAACAAAATAAAATGTAAATTGCAGCATGTTCTCAGTCAAAAGTCTCCCAGCCAGCTACCATTGGCCAACAGACTGCTAATCCATTGGAATCCGCTAGGGCTCTTACTGCCCAGCCTCCTCCAGCCAAGGGCTTTCTTCGAGGCAGCAGGACAAACTCATGTCCCTTGTTCTAGCAGGATTTGTTTGGCTGTGGTTGGGACCTGCCTGGTTGGGTTGTCATACCTGTGCGTCTCAGTTTTTACGCACCCTTTATAGTTTCATCATGAGGTGCAAAGTTAGATTTCAAGTTAGATTTCAAGTTACTTAGCATTACTATTGGAAAAATAAAAAAATCTTCCCTCAGTTTCTGTGTGTTTATAATTTAAAATATTCAAAAATTGTTTATCATTTGTTTCCAAAGTGCTTAAAACCGCTCTGATTTCACATGGAATAAGGGTAAAAGGCATGATTTTTGTCCAGACACCGTCTTAACTACAGAAGCTCTGTTTTCTTATCTCTATTTCCTTTGGAGAAAAGACCAACTTTACCTACTTTATCTTTCTGATGTGGCAGAATTTACTGGATTTCAAAACATTTTAAATATTTTGAGGAGAGAAGCTATTGAAATGGGACCCTTGTGTACCAGTTTTTAAAAATATTTTCATTATACTGTGGAAAGCATGGCGTAGTAGTTTTTATGCTCCTTCAGCACTGAACTGAATTAGAAATTTTTCAAAATTTATTTGAAGCTTTTACTCTGAGGCTGATTGTTAATTTTTCCAAGAAAATTAAGTTCGTTTTGTAGCTAACCATATTAACAAATGGGGCTTCCCGGGTGACTCAGACGGTACAGTGTCTGCCTACAATGCTCGAGACCTGGGTTTGATCCCTGGGTTGGGAGGATTCCCTGGAGAGGGAAATGGCAACCCCCTCCAGTATTTTTGCCAGGAGAATCTCATGGATGGAGCCTGGTAGGCTACAGTCCATGGGGTCGCAAAGAGTCGGACACGACTGAGCAACTTCACTTCATATTAACAAAATTCCTTTATACTTTGTAGAAACCATAACTTCCATAAATTAGACATACCTTTGTATTTTCTTTCAGGGTCATGTTAATATAATTTTGTGCTTAATTTATTTACTTTTTATGATCTTTAAAGGCGAGATTTTAAGATTCTTGTGTCACAGATTTTTTCAGATAGTAAAGTCCTAGCTAGTACCCTGGGAAGTACTACCCAGAGTACTGCTCACACCTTTGAAAGAGTTCTGGTATGAGTTGTTTGGAGCAGAAAAATCCCCCAAAAGGGAAGTATATGAAAGTATGTTACTGAAAAAAGGAGTAAGCTAATACAGTGCCTAGGTTACTTTTATGTGTTAGAAGAGACACTCTGAGCAGATCCATCTCAGGTTCACCTGAGACTCCCATCTTTAAATGGCTCTCCACCTTGGGGGGCTGTCTGCCAGCTCCTGAGTGCTTGACAAATGTGTGTGAAGCTGAGTGCTTGGGCAGAGGCCCACAGTGGAGTCAGGAGGGCCTCCATTAGGGCCTCTCACTGCCTGCAGGGCATGTCCATAACCTTGTGACTGAGGTCACTAAGAGTTGGTGCTGTCACCTATCATCCCTCACAGCATCTGTAAAGTCGAGGGAGCATCCCAGGCCTCAAAGGCCAGTGGTGAGTGTAGTCCCTGGTGAAGAGATTGTGTCCTGTCTGCTGGATATTGAGATGGCACTCACATCTCAGGTCACAATATCCACTTACCCACAACTTCCTGGAAGGAGGAGTAGTGAGATAATGCTCTCCTTGCACAAAGATCAGTTGTGTAACCACTGTTTCAGTTACACTCCTATTGTGAATGGTCAGGAGGCCCCAGAAGAAAATGGTCATAGGCAAAAACTGTCAAGTGCAAATTCCAAGTGACCATAGTGGATTTACAGCTTTGAGAGATGGTCCTCCCTGACTGTTAATGGAGAATGTGTTTGATGGTGGGTTTGCTGTGGCAGCTAGGTACACTTTTCATTTTTCAATGTGAGAATTCTTTCTCTGAGTGGTGCCTGAGAAGGCCAGTGAGGATCCAGTAGCTCCCTTTCACCTTAGTACCACACATTGGTGACCAGGATTGCAGAGAAAAAGAGCAGCTACCGAGCCCCAGGTTGCCTGTTGGAGCTGCTGGCTAAGTAGGTACATTTACTGTGATGAAGTGTTGGCTGATGCAACCATTTTCTCTCACACAAATTAGTCCCAAGTCTCTTAGTGCTTTTATTTCCCTAGTCCTAGAGTGAAAACCACAATCACAGAAAACTAACCAAAATGATCACATGGCTCACAGCCGTGTAAAACGCAATGAAACTGTGAACCATTCTGTGTAGAGCCACTGAAGGTAGATAGGCGGGCCGTGCTGCAGAGATCTGGCAAGACAGGGCCACTGCAGAGTGGAATGGCAAACCACTTCAGCACTCTCGCCTTGAGAAGCCCGTGAGCAGTGCGAAGAAGTGGAAAGATATGGCACAGAGATGAAGCCCCCACCCCCACCCCCAGCTAGTAGGTGTCCACTATGCTGTTGGGAAAGAGTAAAGAAATAGATTCAGAAGAAATGAGAGGCTGAGCCAAAGCAGAAATGATGCAGTTGTGGATGTGTCTGGTGGTGGAAGTAAAGTCTGATGCTGTAAAGAATAATATGGCATGGAAACCTGGAATGTTAGGTCCATGAATCAAGGTAAATTGGAAATGGTCAAACAGGAGATGGGAAGAGTGAGCATCAACACTGGAGAAATCAGTGAACTAAAAGGATGGGGATGGATGAGTTTAATTCAAATTACCATTATCTATACAGCTGTGGGTAAGAATCCCTTGGGAGGAGTGGACTAACCCTCATAGTCTGCAAAAGAGTATGAAGTGCAGTACTTCCATGCAGTCTCAAGAATGACAAAAGATTTCAGTTGTTTCCAAGGCAAAACCAACATGACAGTTACCCAAGTCTATGCCCAAACCACTAATGCTGAAAAAGCTGAACAGTTCTGTGAAGACCTAAAAGATCTCTTAGAACTAACACACAAAAAAGATGTCCTTTTTATCATAGGGGACTTCACTGCAAAAGTAGAAAGTCAAGAGACCTGGACTAATAGGCAAATTTGGCCTTGGAGTACAAAATGAAACTGGGCAAAGGCTAATAGTTTGCCAAGAGAATGCACTGGTTATAGGAAACACTCTTCCAACAATAGAAGTGACGACTCTACACATGGAAATCACCAGATGGTTCATACCAAAATCAGATTGATTATATTCTTTGTAGCTGAAGATGGAGAAGCTCTATACAATAGGCAAAAACAAGACTGGGAGCTGACTGTGGTTCAGATCATGAGCTCCTTATTGCAAAATTCAAACTTCAAGTAGAGACAACCACTAGGCAATTCAAGTGTGACCTTAATCAAATCCCTTATGATTATACAGTGGAGGTGATGAATAGGTTCAAGGGATTAAATCTGATAGAGTGCCTGAAGAACTATGGACAGATGTTTGAGACATTGTGTAGGAAGTGTTGACCAAAACCATCCCCAAGCAAAGAAATGCAAAAAGGCCAAATGGTTGTCTGAGGAGGCCTTACAAATAGCTGAGAAAAGAATAGAAGTGAAAGGCAAAGGAGAAAAGATATACCCATCTGAATGCAGAGTTCCACAGAATAGCAAGGAGAGATAAGAAAGCCTTCCTCATTAATCAATGCAAAGAAATAGAGGAAAATAATAGAATGGGACAGACTAGAGATCTCTTAAATTAGAGATACTGAGGGAACATTTCATGCGAAAATGGGCACAATAAAGGATAAAATCGATGTAGACCTAATAGAAGCAGAAGATACTAAGAAGTAGTGGCAAGAATACACAGAGAAACTGTATTTTAAAAGTCTTAACGAACCAGATGACCATGATGGTGTGATCACTCACCTAAGAGCTCTCAGACATCCTGGAATGCGAAGTCAAGTGGGCCTTAAGGAAGCATTACTAGGAACAAGACTAGTGGAAGTGATGGAATTTCAGCTGAGCTATTTTAAATCCTAGAAGATGATACTGTTAAAGTGCTGCATTCAATATGCCAGCAAATTTGGAAAACTCAGCAGTGGCCACAGGACAGGAAAAAGGGCAGTTTTCATTCCAATCCTAAAGAAGGGCAATGCCAAAGAATGTTAAAACCACACAGTTGCACTCATTTCACATTAGCAAGGTAATGATCAAAATCATTCAAGCTAGGTTTCAACAGTACAAGAACTTCTAGATGTACAAGCTAGGTTTAAAAAGGCAGAGGAACCAGACATCAAATTGACAACATCTGTTACATAACAGAGAAAGCAAAGGAATTCCAGAAAAACCTATTTCTGCTTCATTGACTATGCTAAATTATTTGTGTGGATCACAACAAACTGGAAAATTCTTCAAGAGATGGGGATAGCTGACCACCTTACCTGTCTCTTGAGAAACCTATATAGCAGGTCAAGAAGCAACAGTTAGAACTGGACATGGAGCAACAGACTGGTTCCAAATTGGGAAAGGAGTACAACAAGGCTGTATGTTATCACACTGTTTAATTTCTGTGTTGAGTACATCTTGCAAAATGCCAGGCTGGATGAAGCACAAGCTGGAATCAAGATAACTGGGAGAAATATCAACAACCTCAGATATGCAAATGACACCACCCCTATGGCAGAAAGTGAAGAGGAACTAAAGATCCTCTTAATAAAGGTGAAAGAGGAGAGTGAAAAAGCTGGCTTAATTCCCAACATTCAAAAAACTAAGATCATGGCATCCAGTCACATTTTTCATGGCAAATAAAAGGGAAAAAAAGTGGAAACAGTGGAAGACTTATTTTCTCGGGGTCCAAAATCACTGTGGATGGTGATTGCAGCCATGAAATGAAGACACTTGCTCCTTGGAAGGAAAGCTTTGACAAACCTAGTAAGCATTTTAAAAAGCAGAGACAGAACTTTGCTGACAAAGGTCCATCTAATCAAAGCTATGGTTTTTCCAGTAGTCATGTATAGATGTGAGAGTTGGACATGCTAGCAACTGAACAACAACAACGATTTCTTTGGCTGAGCACTAAAGAACTGATGCTTTCAGATTGTGGTGCTGGAGAAGATTCTTGAGAGTCCCTTCAAAACCAAGGAGATCAGACCAGTCATTGCTAATGGAAATCAACCCTGAATGATTCCAATCATTCATCATTGGAAGGACTGATGCTGAAGCTGACTCTCCTATACTTTGGTCACCAGATGTGAAGAACTGAGTCATTGGAAAAGATCCTGATACTGGGAAAGATTGAGGGCAAGAGGAGAAGGTGGCAGCAGATGGTGAGATGGTTGGATGGCATCACTGACTCAGTGGACATGAGTTTGAGCAAGATCTGGGAGATAGTGAAGGACAGGGGAGGCTGCTGTGGTGCAATTCATGGGGTCGCAAAGAGTCAGACATGACAGCAACTGAACAGTTTCTGCACGTGCTACTTTATGAGGTTTCTCCATCTCAATTTCCAGTTGCTTTATTGCAAGGGAATTCCTCCAGTCATAACTGGGAACACCTTGCTATTCCTGTTGGGCATTTTGCACGTCCTTTGCAGTCTGCCCCTGCCGTCCTGCTGTTCCCATGGCCTGGATGTTTTACTCAATAAGTTAGTGGTCAGCTAATGCCACCCACAGCCTTGACCTCAAGGGCAGTGACCGCCAGTTCCTCATTCCTTCTCAGGTTTGGGTGTGCTTCCTCCTTCAAGATCCAGACAAGAAAGAGCTGCATCCAGATGCAAAAGGAAGAGAGCCACCTTCCACGTTCGAGTGGGACTTACTCTCCATTCTTTGTTGTTACTGTTACTCAGTCCAAGTCGTGTCTGACTTGTGACCCCATGAGCTGCAGCATGCCACATATGGGAGACCATCTCTAGGTTCTGCTGGCTGCACTTTGCCATGAGAACTTTGTTTCTCTCTAGTGTGCACCATGTGTCCCCAAATGTGCAGTGTTTCATGAAAACAAGCCCTAAAAGAATGCTCACACTGTAATGACAAATGTTCATGCTTAGGAACTGGTTGCCATCTTTCACAACATAAGAACATAGGATTTTGAGTCCAAGGGAAAAGGCAGCCAGGTGATACCCACCTCTGTTCTTAGGGCAGCCTTGGCCTTGGCCTGTGCTTTGTTTTATGGCCCATGTCTCAGAAGCCTCTGATGCTAGTCACATCAAAACTGCTTTATTTCATATCTGTGTAAATGTATTCATCTCTTTGAATATCAGTGATACTCTTGTCTAAATTATGTACAAAAGGGTAAAACCTAATATTAGTCCTAGGTTATAATGTCTTAAAAAATAATAATGTATTTTGGAGAGGTTGGTCACCACAACAATGAATTAATGGTTAATGAGTAACTCACACTCTTCCTTCTCTATCCATCTCTCTGTCTGGGACCCACAGCAGTTGTGGATTGGAAGGCCTCCTCCAGGGGTGTGTCGTGACTTCACAATAAGTTGAAATTGTCTTTTAAAATCCACAAATCCACATGTAATTGTTTCTAAGGAAGTCCTTAGAAATACAGTTGCCTGATGGTTGCTACTAAGAAATGGGATTTACTGGTGCATCTTTGAATGAGAGATGAAAGTCTCTCAAGAATAAAAGGTGTTTTTTTCCAAGGGGCACACCATGTGGGGTCTTAGTTAACCTGTGCCCTCTGTGGTTTAAATGCAGAGTCTTAACTGCTGGACTGCTGGGGAATTCCTACAAGGTGATTTGGATTTGTGGATGAAGGACCTAGAAAGAAAAGCATGCAACCTGTGGCTTGTGGAGGATTCTGGTGGAGAGATGTTACGGACCTTTAGTTACCACTTACCCCTCATCCGCTGATGGCTACCAACACAACGGTGAGCAATAAACACTTTATAAAGGAGTAACAAGCAACTCAGACCTAACCAGGGTAAAGCAGCTGAAATCAGGGTAAAGTCTGAAATGACCTTGCATTTCAGAAGAATATCTTGGAAGAATGCAAGATGGAGAGAAATCCTGGGTAGGACAGGAATGTTGCAAGCATTTCAGAGTCAGATTTCCTCAGGCCTTTAAGGGATCAGAGATACTGCTGTTCAGTTACTCAGATGTGTCATACTCTTTGCGACCCTATGGACTGCAGCACACCAGGTTCTCTGCCCTTCACTATCTCCAAGAGGTTGCTCAGTCATGTCCATCGAGTCAGTAATGCCATCCAACCATCTCGTTCTCTGTCTTCCGCTTCTGCCACCTTCAATCTTTCCCAGCACCAGGGTGTTTTTCTATGAGTCGGCTCTCTGCATCAGGTTGCCAAAGTATTGGAGTTTCAGCTTCAGCATCAGTCCTTCAAATGAATATTCAGAGTTGATTTCCTTTAGGATTTACTGGTTTGATCTCCTTGCTGTCCAAGGGACTCTCAAAAGTCGTCTCCAACACCACAGTTCAGAAGCATCAGTTTTTCAGCGCTCAGCCTTCTTTTGGTCCAACTCTCACATCTGTACATGACTACTGGAAAAACCATAACTTTGACTATATGGACCTTTGTCAGGAAAGTAATGTCTCTGCTTCTTAATACACTATCTAGGTTTGTCATAGCTTCTCTTCCAAGGAGCAAGCATCTTTTGATTTCATGGCTCTCCCGCAGTGATTTTGGAACCCAAGAAAATTTAAGTCTCACTGTTTCCGTTGTTTCTCCATCTATTTGCCATGAAGTGATGGAACCAATGCCATGATCGTAATTTTTTGAATGTTTGGTTTTAAGTCAGCTTTTTTACTCTCCTCTTTCATCAAGAGGCTTTTAGTTCCTCTTCACTTTCTGAAACAAGGGTGGTGTCATCTGCATATCTGAGGTTGTTGATATTTCTTCCAGTAATCTTGATTCCAGCTTGTGCTTCATCTAGCCAGGCATTTTGCATGATGTACTCTGCATATTAATTAAATCAGCAGGGTGACAGTAGGCAGCCTTGACGTACTTTCCAAATTTTGGAACCGGTCCGTTGTTCCATGTCCAGTTCTTACTGCTGCTTCTTGACCAGTATACAGATTTCTGTATCTCATATCAGAGACAAATAAGGCCTCCAAGGAGAAGCACGTGTGTCTGCATAAAGACACTTAGCAGAAACCTGAGCCCATGGTGTAGGCTGTGTCTCCCCAAAATTACTGTGTTAAATCCTGATGCTCCATGTGATGGTATTAGGTGGGACCTTTGGGAGGTGACTAGGGCATGAGGGTAGAGACCGTGATGGGCTTGCTGACCTTACAAAAGAGACCCTAGAAGTCTCCCTTGCCCCTTCCTATATGTGATGGCGGACAGCAGTAAGTCATCGTTTATGAACCAGGAAGCCAGCACTCCTGCTGGTGCCGGATCTTGGGCTTATAGCCTCCAGCACTGTGAGCAGTTCTTGTCTATAAGCCACCCAGTATTTGGTTGTCTGTCACAGCAGCCCAAGTGGACCAAGCCCCAGTAGTGACTCAGATTTACCAGGCAGCAAAATACCACATGTGTACATGCTGGGAAACTGGCTGCTCTGTGTGTATGTTTCATATATGAGATATAAAAATCTTACAGTAACTTATCCAGGTTAGACACTATCATCATTTTACAGATGGGGCCACTTGAGTGAGTAGTAAGACTCACACCTGTGCTATAGAAAGCTGAGCCTGCACTGAGCAGCTTAGACAAGGCTGTCCAGTAGAACCTTGGGGGATGAGGGACATCTTCTGTCTGTGCTGCCCAGTGCGCTAGCTGCATGTGGTTTCTAAGAACCCAGAATGGTCCTTGGGGCTGAGGAACTGAATTTTTCATTTTATTTCATTGTAATATAAATAGCTACATGTGGCATGTAGCTGCTGTAGCAGATAGTGCGGACAAGGCCTTAGCATAACCTAACCCGGGTGGTTGTCTGTCTCACTGCTGTTCTGTAAACTGTACAGGTAAGTCTTAATACAATGTATTTGTCAGTAGATAGGGTGCATTTCGGGCCAAAAGGAGTAACCCCACATCCAAGGAGCAGTGGCTGCGTAGGCTCAGGAGGGCTGAGAGGAGCTACTCCATGTTCAAGGTCAGGAGGGGCAGCTGTGAGGAGATAGCCCCTGTCCAAGGTAAGGAGCAGCAAACCACTTCAGTATTCTTGCCTTGAGAACCCCATGAACACTATGAAAAGGCAAAATGATAGGATACTGAAGGAGGTACTCCCCGGGTCGGTAAGTGCCCAATATGCTACTGGAGATCAGTGGAGAAATAACTCCAGAAAGAATGAAGGGATGGAGTCAAAGCAAAACCAATACCCAGTTGTGGATGTGACTGGTGACAGAAGCAAGGTCCAATGCTGTAAAGAGCAATATTGCATAGGAACCTGGAATGTCAGGTCCATGAATCAAGGCAAATTGGAAGTGGTCAAAGAGGAGATGGCAGAGTGAACGTTGACATTCTAGGAATCAGTGAACTAAAATGAACTGGAATGGGTGAATTTAACTCTGATGACCATTATATCTACTACTGAGGGCAGGAAACCCTTGGAAGAAATGGAGTAGCCATCATGGTCAACAAAAAAGTCTGAAATGTAGTACTTGGATGAAATCTCAAAAATGACAGAATGATCTCTGTTCGTTTCCAAGGCAAACCATTCAATATCACAGTAATCCAAGTCTATCCCCAACCAGTAATGCTGCAGAAGCTGCAGTTGAATGGTTCTGTGAAGACCTACAAGGCCTTTTAGAACTAACACCCAAAAAAGATGTCCTTTTCATTATAGGGGACTGAATGCAAAAGTAGGAAGTCAAGAAACACCTGGCTGCTAAGTCACGGTAGTCGTGTCCGACTCTGTGTGACCCCATAGACGGCAGCGCACCTGGCTCCCCTGTCCCTTGGATTCTTCAGGCAAGAACACTGGAGTGCATTGCCATTTCCTTCTCCAGTGAATGAGAGTGAAAAGTGAAAGTGAACTCGCTCAGTCATGTCCAACTCTTTACAACCCTATGGACTGTAGCCTACCAGACTCCTCCGTCCATGTGGTTTCCCAGGCAAGACTACTGGAGTGGGGTGCCATTGCCTTTCTCCGAAGAAACACCTGGAGTAACAGGCAAATTTGGCCTTGGAGTACGGAATGAAACAGGGCAAAGACTAATAGAGTTTTACCAAGAGAATGTAGTAGTCATAGCAAACACCCTCTTCCAACAACACAAGAGAAGACTCTACACATGGACATCACAAGATGGCCAACACCAAAATCAGATGGATTATATTCTTTGCAGCCAAAGATGGAGAAGCTCTACAGTCAGCAAAAACAAGACCAGGAGCTGTGGGTCAGATCATGAACTCCTTATTGCCAAATTCAGACTGAAACTGAAGAAAGTAGGGAAAACCACTAGACCATTCAGGTGTGACCTAAAGCAAATCCCTTATGATTATATAGTAGAAGTGAGAAATAGATTTAAGGGACTAGATCTGATAGACAGAATGCCTGATGAACTATGGAATGAGGTTTGTGACATTGTATAGGAGACAGCGATCAAGACCATCCCCATGGAAAAGAAATGCAAGAAAGCAAAATGGCTATCTGGGGAGGCCTTACAAATAGCTGTGGAAAGAAGAGAAGTGAAA
Source organism: Nanger dama (assembly GCA_917880005.1). NCBI lineage: Eukaryota > Metazoa > Chordata > Mammalia > Artiodactyla > Bovidae > Nanger > Nanger dama. The sequence goes on along the minus strand of CAKJTW010000025.1, from coordinate 15,976,221 downwards.
AGTAAAGGAGAAAAGGAAAGATATAAACATCTGAATAGAGAGTTCCAAAGAATAGCAAGGAGACATAAGAAAGCTTTCCTCAGCTATCAATGCAAAGAAATAGAGGAAAACAACAGAATGGGAAAGACTTAGAGATCTCTTCAAGAAAATTAGACACATCAAGTGAACATTTCATACAAAGATGGGCTCGATAAAGGACAGAAATGGTATGGACCTAACAGAAGCAGAAGATATTAAGAAGAGGTGGCAAGAATACACAGAAGAACTACAAAAAGATCTTCAGGACCCAGATGATCATGATAGTGTGATCTCTAATCTAGAGCCAGACATCCTGGAATGTGAAGTCAAGTGGGCCTTAGAAAGCATCACTACGAACAAAGCTAGTGGAAGTGATGAATTCCAGTTGAGCTGTTTCAAATCCTGAAAGATGATGCTGTGAAAGTGCTGCACTCAGTATGCCAGCAAATTTGGAAAACTCAGCAGTGGCCACAGGACTGGAAAAGGTCAGTTTTCATTCCAGTTCCCAAGAAAGGCAATGACAAAGAATGCTCAAACTACTGCACAATTGCACTCATCTTACACGCTAGTAAAGTGATGCTCAAAATTCTCCAAGCCAGGCTTTAGCAATACGTGAACCGTGAACTTCCAGGTGTTCAAGCTGGTTTTAGAAAAGGCAGAGGAACCAGAGATCAAATGGCCAGTATCTGCTGGATCATGGAAAAAGCAAGAGAGTTCCAGAAAAACATCTATTTCTGCTTTATTGACTATGCCAAAGCCTTTGACTGTATGGATCACAATAAACTGTGGAAAATTCTGGAAGAGATGGGAATACCAGACCACCTGACCTGCCTCTTGAGAAACCTGTATGCAGGTCAGGAAACAATAGTTAGAATTGGACATGGAACAACAGATTGGTTCCAAATAGGAAAAGGAGTACGTCAAGGCTGTATATTGTCACCATGCTTATTTAACTTATATGCAGAGTACATCATGAGGAATGCTGAGGTGGAGGAAGCACAAGCTGGAATGAAGATTGCCGGGAGAAATATCAATAACTTCAGATATGCACATGACACCGTCCCTTTGGCATATAGTGAAGAGAAACTAAAAAGCCTCTTGATGAAAGTGAAAGAGGAGAGTGAAACAGTTGGCTTAAAGCTCAACATTCAGAAAACGAAGATCATGGCATCTGGTCCCATCGCTTCATGGCAAATAGATGAGGAAACAGTTGAAACAGTGTCAGACTTTATTTTGGGGGGCTCCAAAAGCACTGCAGATGGTGATTGCAGCCATTAAATTAAAAGACGCTTACTCCTTGGAAGGAAAGTTATGACCAACCTAGATAGCATATTCAAAAGCAGAGACATTACTTTGCTAACAAAGGTCCATCTAGTCAAGGCTATGGTTTTTCCTGTGGTCATGTATGGATGTGAGAGTTGGACTGTGACAAAAGCTGAATGCCAAAGAATTGATGCTTTTGAACTGTGATGTTGGAGAAGACTCTTGAGAGTCTCTTGGACTGCAAGGAGATCCAACCAGTCCATCCTGAAGGAGATCAGTCCTGGGTGTTCATTGAAGGACTGATGCTGAAGCTGAAACTCCAATACTTTGACCATCTGAAGCAAAGGGCTGACTGATTTGAAAAGACCCTGATGCTGAGAAAGATTGAGGATGGGAGGAGAAGGGGACAACAGAGGATGAGATGGCTGGATGGCATCACCAACTCGATGGACATGAGTTTGGGTAAACTGTGGGAGTTGGTGATGGACAGGGAGGCCTGGCATGCTGCGGTTCATGGGGTCAGAAAGAGTTGGACATGACTGAGCAACTGAACTGAACTGACATGGTCCAGAAGTTGAAGGTGGACTTGCTGGGACAGGGCATTTAAACAGAGGCCTGAAGCGGAAGGAGGACTAGGGAACTGAAGAGAGGCAGAAGAAACAGCATGTGCAAATGCCCTGGGGTGAGCAAGCACATGGCTTGTTATGTTAGAGAAACTGGAGGGTCGGCAGTGAGGGTGGCAAAGAAGGAGAGTTGGGCAGGATTAAGTTTGATCTCAACAACCATCTCAGGTAATGTAATTAATTGTCAGTGTTAACGTACTCAGGCCAGAGGGGGCCAGTGAGAGCTACACCTGCTTGTGTCCTGTATCCTCCAACACGCACTCTCACTTTGTATTTCTCTGTGTTAATTCTCTCACAGACCTCTTTGTAAGATCTCTCACAGACCTCTTTCTAACTTCCTCGTGGGGGCTTACCTGGTGGCTCAGTGGTAAAGAATCTGCCTGCCAATGCAGGAGACAGAGGAGACTCAGGTTCAGTCCCTGGATTGGGAAGATCCCCTGGAGGAGGAAATGGCAACCCACTCCACTGTTTTTGCCGGAAGAAGTCCATGGACAGAGGAGGCTGCCAGTCCAGGGTTCATAGGGTCACAAAGAGTCAGACAGGGCTAAGCAACTGACCATAAGCATGAACTTCCTCATGCCACGTATTTGTGATCTATCAGAGAGCCCTCCATGCACTGTTGGTTCATTCAAGGGTGTTACAGGGATTTCCATTTGTAGCTACAATTGATGTCTGCCGATTGGCTTCTGAAAACAATAGTCTTCTCTGACAGAGTCATTGCCTGTGGACCAGATCTCTGCAGCAGAGAAGGCGAGGGGGTAGTACACAGAGCCCTGTGTTTTAGGGGATCCTCTGTAAGCAAGGCAACAATATAATATATATTCTGTTCTGGTAAAACAAGTTTGGGTGGCAGGACAGTAGGTCGAGTGTGTGTTTGAGAGAGAGTGAGTGCGCGGGCAAGTGAGCAGTGGCAGGGGGTACACGAAAGGACAGAGTGCCAGCCATTCACCATGTGCTTTTAGAGGCTTGAAGGATGTTGTACATGGGGATTTTGGAGACAGTTGACACAGGTACCTTGAGCTAATGGTTTCCATTATTGTACATGAGGAATCTCTCATTGGAAACTAACCATGTCTTAGCAAGAAGTCACTTCAGCTCTTCATGTCCTAACAGGAGACTCATCTCTGCTCTCATGCCCTGTCATGCAGGGTGTGGTGGTCAGGCTTCAGATATCCTCCTTTAAAATGGGCTCATTACCCCCTTTAGGACCTCTTTAAGGGGCTGTCACAGGGAGTGAGTGTGACCTCCATCAGAGTGACCCCAGGAAGGGGCAAAGACACTGCAGGTCTGACTAGACGCACCTGTCAAATCATGATTCTGAACTGCCTTGTCTTCCTGAGATTCCATCACATTCAGTAGGAAAAGTATCTGGCATGATACCTTATACAAGATATAAATTTTATACAAAGTACCACCTAGGGTATTTTCCACAACAGTGATAGAAAACATTGGCTCAGACAGGAATGGATCATCTCCCATAACTGAAGGCTCTCAGAAGGGGAGCTGTGATGTAGGACATCAGGGTCGCCTGTCTTCTCCATGATTAGTTTTACCCATAGCCTGACAGCAAGATGGGTTCTGCTGTCCCGGGTATCATGTCCACTCTTTGACCAGTCCCGAGGACCTAAGTCTGTTAAGGACCCTCAGCAAGAGGATCAGGACATAGGCGAGAAAGTCCACACAGACGGGTACTTTCTGGGGGATCCCCCTTGCCTGCTGGGAGGCCAGACAGAGGGGCTGGAGTGGTCAGGACCCTGCTCACAGGATGCATGCCAGCTTACCAACAATCAGGGCAGAGAGAGATGGACTGCTACCCTGCTGCACTTCCCAGCCTGAAATGCGTACCAGATGGGGTTTCCAGTTCCAGCAGCTACTAGGCACTGAATCTGGGGTGAATGGGCCCTGGGAGAAGACTCGATCCAGCTGCACAGAGACAGCCTGGTGGGCTGGGGTGTGATATGGTTTGAACCTTGGAGCCCATCATTAGCGTGGAAATGACAAGTGTGGTCCTCCACTGGAGCCCATTGTCAGTGTAGTAACAGTGGGGCACAGGTCCAGCAGAAGCGGGTGTTGCTGGCATGCACATCCGGGTGGTGCCTCAGAAACACACGTCTTACAGGGACAGCCCCTGGGGAGGAATAGGCAGCAATTCCTTTCCTGGCAGGAGTGCTCTGGTCCTGCCCACCCCTCACCACAGTTTGCAGCTGGATCTGGGATGGTCAGGTCCGGGAGAGGAGCCTGCTATCGGGGCGGCCAGGTCCCATGTGCCAGCACAACTACCCTGGTCCCCATGGCCACAGCGCCTTGGCCTCCAGCACCAGCCCAGGACGAGGTGGAGGATAAACTCAGTGGAGAAAAGGATGTGACCATGGACTACAGCACAGGTGGTGAGTGGGCTCACTGTGACCACAGGGACCTCAGTTGCTTCAGCACCCACCTCCTCTGGGACAGAGCATGCAGCCAAAGGCAACAGAATGTTATCTAATCCATCCATCAGGGCTTCTACTCCAACACCTGGGGAGCAGACCCTGCCCCTGAGAGGGCTGTGGTGGCTATGGAACAGAGAGGAGCCCCTGCCCAGTAGCCAGTGCTGGCTCTGGATATCACAGCATTAATTACACCCACTGTCCGGTGGATAGGGCTTCCCACATGGCTCAGAGGTAAATAATCCATGTGCAGTGCAGGTGATGCAGGAGACACAGGTTCGATCCTTGAGTTGGCAAGATCCCCTGGAGGAGGAAATGGCAACCCACTCCAGTATACTTGCCTGAAAAACCCCGTGGACAGGAGCCTGGTGGGCTATAGTCTTTGAGGTCGCAAAAAGTCAAACATGACTGAGCAACTGAGCACAGCACATCACGTGGGAAAGAGCCAGCACACACTGACAAAAGACACTCGTATCAAAAATATTGGACTCACGCAGTCTACACTGAGGTGCTCCCACAGAAAAACACCCCTTCAAGGACCATAATAGATCATTTTCTCCGAAAGTTATACAAGCAGAGAAAGTAAAGTAAAATGAAAAATCAGAGGAATCACTCTCAATTAAAAGAACAAGAAAAATCCCATGAAAGAACAAATAATGAAACAGACCTCACCAGTCTATAAGACACTGAGCTCAAAAAAGAGGTAATAAAAATGCTGAAGGAAATAAAGATTTTAAATAGAAATGCAGATCACTCTAACAAGAAACTAGAAACTATAAAAGGAACCAATCAAAATTAGACAACTAAATTGCTGAGATAAAAACCAATCTAGAAGCAGTTAATACCAAACTAAGTAACACAGAAGAACAAGTAAGTGATCTGGAAAATAGAATAATGGAAATCACCCAATCAGAACAGCACACAGAAAGGCAAATGAAAGCAACATACGAGATTTGTGGGATAACATAAAGCATGAAAAATAAAGGTACCAGAAGGAGAAAAGAGAGAGAAGGGGATCAAAAATGTATTTGAAGAAATGATGGCTGAAAAATTCCCAAACTTCAAGAAGGAAATAGCTATTCAGGTGCAGGAAGCACAGAGGGTCCCAAATAAGATGAACCCAACAGACCCACACTAAGACATAAATATTATAATTGAAGAGTTGATATAATTAAAGAGAGGATTCTAAAGGCAGCAGAAGCAGGGACAGAGGATGAGATGGTTGGATGTCATCACCAACTCAGTAAACACAAGTTTGAGCAAACTCCAAGAGACAGTGAGGGGCAAGGAAACCTGATGCGCTACAGTTCATGGGGTTGCAAAGAGCTGGACACGACTTAATGACTGAACAAGGTAGCAAAAGAAAAACAATGGGTCAGTCACAAGAGAACCTTCATAAGACTCTCAGCTGATTTCTCTATAGAAACTTTGCAGGCCAGAATGGAGTGGCATAATATGTTCAAAGTCCTGAAAGAGGAAAACCCACAACCAAGAATACTCTACCCAGGAAGATTATCATTTAGCATAGAGAGAATTTCTCAGAAAAGCAAAAGCTAGAACACAACAGTACTAAACCTATTCTCAAAGAAATATTGAAAGGTGTTTTCTAAATAGAAAAGGAGCAAGAATCCACAGAAAAGGGAAAATCACAATAGGAAAGGCAAATATAGGAAACTATTGAAAATCACTTTTACAAGTCAGTTTTTAGTCACTAAGTTGTGTTGAACTCTTTTGCAACCCCATGGGCTGTAGCCCACCAGACTCCACTATCCATGGGATTTCCCAGGCAAGAATACTAGAGTGGGTTGCCATATCCTTCTTCAGGAGATCTTCCCAACCCAGGGATCAAACCTGGGTCTCCTGCATTGGGAGATGAATAAGAATTCATCTACTACTGAGCCACCAGTTGTTCAGTCACTCAGTCGTGTCTGACTCTTTGCGACTCCATGAATGGCAGCATGCTCGACTTCCCTGTCCTTCACCATCTTTCTGAATATGCTCCAACTCCTGTCCATTGAGTCAGTGATGCCATCCAACCATCTCATCCTCTGTCCCCTTCTCTTCCTGCCTCAGTCCTTCCCAGCATCAGGGTCTTTTCCAGTGATTTGGCTCTTCACATCAGGTGGCCAAAGTATTGGAGCTTCAGCTTCAGCGTCAGTTCAATCAGTGAATATTCAGGGTTGATTTCCTTTAGGATGGACTGGTTTGATCTCCTTGCAGTCCAAGGGACTCTCAAGAATCTTCTCCAGCACCACAGTTCAAAAGCATCAATTCTCTGGCACTCAGCCTTCTTTATGGTCCAGCTGTTACATTTTTGGTCCAGCCAAAAATCATATCTTTGGCTATCTGGAACTTTGTCAGCAAAGTATGTCTCTGCTTCTTAATACACTGTCTAGGTTTGTCATAGCTTTTCTTCCAAGGAGCAAGTGTCTTTTAACTTTATGGCTTCAGTCACTGTCCACAGTGATTTTTGGAGTCTAATAAAGTCTGTCACTGTTTCCATTTTTTCCTCTTCTATTTGCCATGAAGTGATGCCTTGATCTTAGTTTTTGAATGTTGAGTTTTAGGCCAGCTTTTCCACTCTCCTCTTTCACCTTCATCAAGAGGCTCTTTAGTTCCTCTTGCTTTCTGCCACTAGAATGCTATTATCTGCATATCTGAGGTTGTTGATATTTCTCCCCACAACCTTGATTCCAGCTTACGAATTATCCAACCCAGCATTTCACATGATGTATTCTGCATAGAAGTTAAATAAGCACGGTGACAACATACAGCCTTGTTGTACTCCTTTCCCCAAATTTGAGCCAGTCCTTCGCTCCATGTCCAGTTCTAACGGTTGTTTATTGTCCTGCATACAGATTTCTCAAGCAGCAGGTAAGGTGGTCTGGTATTCCCATCTCTTGAAGAATTTTCCAAAGTTTTTGTGATTCACACAGTCAAAGGCTTTAGCATAGTCAATGAAGCAGAAATAGATGTTTTTCCAGAATTCCCTTGCTTTCTCTATGATCCAACGAATGTTGGCAAATTTTATCTCTGGTTTCTCTGCCTTTTAAAATCCACTTTGTACATCTGAAATTTCTCTGTACACCAGGAAGTATATCTGTCTCCTGAGAAATCTGTATGCAGGTCAAGAAGCAACAGTTAGAACCTTACATGAAACAAAAGACTGGTTCAAAATTGGGGAAGGTATACATCAAGGTTATATGCTGTCACCCTGCTTATTTAACTTCTGCACAGAACATCATGCGAAATGCCAGGCTGGATGAATCATAAGCTGGAATCAAGATTGTTGGGGGAAAATATCAACAAATCCAGATAGGCAGATGATACCACTCTAATGGCAGAAAGCAAGAGGAACTAAAGATCCTCTTGATGCAGGTGAAAGAGAAGAGTAAAAAAGCTGACTGGAAACTCAACATTAAAAAAGTAAGATCATGGCATCTGTTCCCATCACTTCATGGCAAATAGAGCAGGAAAAATGGAAACAGTGACAGACTTCATTTTCTTGGGCTCCAAAGTCACTGCAAACAGAAACTGCAGTCATGAAATTAAGAAAAGATGCTTGCTTCTTGGAAGGAGGAACTATGACAAACCTAGACAGTGTATTAAAAAGCAGAGACATCACTTTGCTGACAAAGGTCCATCTAGTCAAAGCTATTGTTTTTCCAGTAGTCATGTGTAGATGTGAAAGTCGGACTATAAAGAAGGCTGAGCACCGAAGAATTGATGCTTTCTAATTGTGATGTTAGAGAAGACTCTTAAGAGTCCTTTGGACTGCAAGGAGGTCAAACCAGCCCATCCTAAAGGAAATTAACCCTGAATATTCATTGAACAGACTGATGCTGAAGCTCCAATACTTTGGCCACCTGATGTGAAGAGCTGACTTATTGGAAAAGACGCTGATGATGGGAAAGATTGAGGGCAGGAAGAGAAAGGGGTGACAGAAGATGAGATGGTTGGATAGCATCACTGACTCAATGGACATGACTTTGAGCGAACTCTGGGAGATAGTGAAGGGCAGGGAAGCCTGGTGTGCTGCAGTCCATGGGGTCCTAAAGAGTCAGACATGACTAGTAGTTTGTAAATGTGGCTCAGCTGGAGAAATATCCCCAGAGAGGCCAGTACTCCCTGCAGGGGGCAGTCACATTTGTAGAGTTCACTGTCTAACCAGAGCACTGCCTTAGGCCAACACTTGTAGCAACTGCAAGGCTTACCATGCCAGCAAACTGAAAGGCAGTTGCATGTCATTGTTTTTTCTTTTTCAAGGAGAGTAGTTTACAACTGCTGCATGTGTGCATACATGCTTAGTTGCTTCAGTTGTATCCTAATCTGCAACCCCATGGACTATGGCAAGCCAGGCTGCTCTGCCCACACGCAGCCATTGTCAGAGTCTGGTTACTGCACTAGGCTAGTAATTCTCATTCCTGCACAAGTTAAAGGCAGCAAGTTGAAAACTATGTATTTTTAGTTTTGTATCCGTTGCCCTACCCATGTCCAGTATTCTATGGCTGGTCTGAGGCTAAGAGCCGTCAGACTCCTTTTCCTCAGCGGACCCCGAGAACTGCCATCTGCATGTGTCAGAATGGGGCTACTAAGTGCACTGAGCCCCCAGATGACATGTGTTCTAACAATGGGTGGCATCCTCCCATCTCCGTGTGACCTAGGGGAAGAAGAATGAGCACACTGTGCCCCTGGAGGGCCTGGAAAGATAGGAAGAAAGTCTCCTGCCCTTGCAAGCAGACCCTGAGCAAGCAGCACCCCAGAACACTTCTGTCCCCTTCCTGGGAAGGGAGAGAGGCCTGCAAGACATTCCTGGTCTGCAGCAAGGCTGTGTCGTGGCCTACATGGGGATGTTTATCGTAAGCTGCATCTTTGTTTTATGTGATTTTCCAAATCCCTTTTTTTCTTTACAGTAAAAGCTTAAAGAAGCACACAGATGAGATAAGAAAAATCCATGGAGGGGCCAAAAAGAACACCAGAAGCTAAGCGTCTATGGAGAGATGCCAGATGCTATTGCCTCTACATGTCAGAAGTTGGGATGGAAAAATTCTACATAAAGAATACTTGCCTTTGTCTTTGACCTTTTAGTTAAGAATTGAAGACAGTTTTCCTTAGTGGGGATACCACTGGCTTCTGGATATAATTGCTTTGTGCTTGGTGTTGATAAAAATGTGAGCAGGCCTAGGAGTTGTATGGTTTTCTCATTATCCAAATGCTAGCTCCTTGAGGCCACCAAGTTTGGTCTGATGCAGAGCCTCCTCTATGGATGGATGTGAGGATGAAGTGAGATCAAATATTATAGCTGTGTTCATGCTTCCTGTTCTTACTCCCACCCAGCTTATCAAACTTCCTGCCAAAGTCAGGCCAACTGCTCTCCCAACGTGTCTGAAAGAACCCTCAGGACAGACGTGAGAGACTGGAGAGATGGAGATTCTTAGAATGCTAAACGTGACAGCTAGAAATACATCCTTCCATCTCTGCCCAAACTGGACAGCTCTTTATTAACTCATTATTAACTGGGAGATTTTTGCAGAAAGTAATGCCTGTGGCCAGTGATTTTTATTTTGGCTGGCCAAAAATTAATTGTTACTTCACTAACACTTTGCTGGTTCTTGCATTCAGTAGTTACACCTGATACACCTGTGAAGTCTTCTCCAGCACCATGAGTTTCATTTTCACTTTCCATATAAGAATCAATCACTGAAGTTTTTTGTCTTTTGTTGGTCTAATATTCACAACATCTGAATAGAACTATGTTCTCAAGAACTATCATCTTCTGAGACACTGGTATATATATCTCTCAGACAATCAGAGAAAGTATCTGAATAAAATTCACTAAAACATTCTTCTTCACTCAAAATTTTGCAATGCATCATGTTTGAAAATTTTATGATAATTACCTTATGTTTATAATATACACAAAGTTGGAACAAAAATCCAACAGAGCAAAATGTTTATGATAATGACAATCATAAGTTGTATAATAATCAGTGTTAAGCTCCAACAGCTTCACATAGTGACGTTAATTGTATCATTCTGTCAAAACATATTGTCATGTCTCAGGTCAGTAATGTGTTAAGTCATCAACAGTCTCACAGCCCACTCATCTTCCTCCCTCCTTGCTCCAGAAGGGACTTAAATCAGCCAATAGAAATAGACAAGTTAAAAAAAGACAATGTGAAACTGGAAAGAGAAAATGAGGGTGGGGAAGCCTGACTGGGCACATTGGCTGATCTGAGCCTGAGTTCCCAGGAAAGGGCCCTGACTTTGGGGGTTCCCCAAGGCTGGATCTCCATCTGTGCTGTGAATCAGTGTAGGGCCCCTGAGTTCTGCTTGGCCACTGAGGCACCCGTGCTCCTGGGGAGTTGCAGCTTTTCTTTCTCTTTTTCCCTTTGCATTGAACTATCTCCAAATCCTATTTAGATTAGTTATCTTGAAATAAAAAAGACCAACAATCACCAAATGCACTGGAAGTGAGGAAAGTGCCCTCAATGGGCAGCATGGCCTGGACTGGATGTGACAGCCCACCCAGGAGCAGAGGAGAGCTAGAGGTGCTGCTGGCAGCTGGATGCTGAGGTCAGGCTCATGGGGCCTGGGAATGGGGCCGGAAGCCCAGAAAGTCTAGCTCCATTGTAAATTTAATGTGAAGTGATTAAGAAGTGGTTTTACAGCAATCAATGTCATCTACACTAGGTGTATTTTGTAACTTTATATAATTCTGTAAAATATGGTTCACTTTTCCTAGACAATCACACAGACATTAAAGGTTTATGCACAGGTGGGAGCAGCAGAGACGGGTGGATCTCTTTGCAGTGAAAGAAGCATGACAGCAGCAAAATGTGTCTTTGGAAAAGAGAGTGCAAGTAAACTCTCTCTCGCTTCTGTTTCTTTGGTTTGATTAGTGGAATTGGCTTGCTTCATCATGATTAGCCCTGGATCATCAATAGTCTCTATTCTTTAGCTCCTCTGATCAGCACAAGAGAAGAGATTTCCAGCATTACTCACAAAAATGAATTCTTCTGTGGCATAAAACAGACACTAGCATTGATGTTGAAGACCCCAGACTTCGCAGACTTCTGTTTTCAGGGTCCTTTGCAGTCTCATAAACGATTGAGGAGCCAAAGACCTTTTATTCATGTGTGGTAAATGTATTACTATTTACTGTATTAGAACTTAAAAATAATAAGAATTTTTATGTGCATGCTGCACGCTAAGTTGCTTCAGTTATGTCCAACTCTTTGTGACCCTATGGACTGTAGCCCGGCAGGCTCTTCTGTCATTTGAAATCTCCAGACAAGAATGTTGGAGTGGGTTGACATGCCCTCCTCCAGAGGAGATTACTGACCCAGGGATCGAACCTGAGTCTCCTGCATTGGCAGGTGGGTTCTTTAGTACTAGCGCTGTCTAAAATAACACTAATAAACCCATTACATGTTAATTCACATATTTTTAAAAAATGATGTTTTACCAGTAATTATTTTGTTTGGAGAAGAGTGTCACTGTGTGCCTTTTTGCAAATCTCTTTAATGGCTGGATTATAATATCTACTTCTGCATCCAATCTTTTGTGATAGATTTTATTTTTAATTTTGTTCATTTTTGGTTGAATCAAGTCTTCGTTGCTGCACGCAGGCTTTCTCTAGTTGCTCTGTGCAGGCTTCTCATTGCTGCAGTTTCTCTTGTTGTGGAGCATGGGATCTAGACATGTGGGCTTCAATAATTGCGGCATGTGGTTCAGCAGTTCGTGCTTGAGGGTTCTAAGGCACAGGCTCAGTAGTTGTGGCCCATGGACTTAGAAAGCATACTATGGTAGTTTGAGCATTCTTTGGCATTGCCTTTCTTTGGGATTGGAATGAAAACTGACCTTTTCCAGTCCTGTGGCCACTGCTGAGTTTTCCACATTTGCTGGCATATTGAGTGAAGCACTTTCACAGCATCATCTTTCTGGATTTGAAACAGCTCAACTGGAATTCCATCACCTCCACTAGCTTTGTTCATAGTGATGCTTTCTAAGGCCCACTTGACTTCACATGCCAGGATGTCTGGCTCTAGATTAGTGATCACATCATTATGATTATCTGGGTCATGAAGATCTTTTTTGTACAGTTCTTCTGTGTATTCTTGCCACCTCTCTTAATATCTTCTGCTTCTGTTAGGTTCATACCATTTCTATCCTTTATCGAACCCATCTTTGTGTGAAACGTTCCCTTGGTGTCTCTAATTTTCTTGAAAAGATCTCTAGTCTTTCCCATTCTGTTCTTTCCCTGTATTTCTTTGCACTGATCGCTGAAGAAGGCTTTCTTTTTTTTTCTTTTTTTTAAAAATTATTATTAAATTTATTTATTTTTTAAATTACAATACTGTATTTGTTTTGCCATACATTGACACGAATCAGCCATAGGTGAACACAATCTCCCAATGCCGAAGACCCCTCCCACCTCCCACCCCACATCCTCTACTTGAATCATCCTGTGCATCAGCCCCATGCATCCTGCATCCTACATTGAACATAGATTGGCACTTCGTTTCTTACAAGAAAATATACATGTTTCATTGCCATTCTCCCAAACCATCCCACCCTTTCCTCTCCCTCAGAGTCCAAAAGTCCACTCTATACCTCTGTGTCTCTTTGTTGTCTCACATATAGGGTCATCATTGCTGTTGAAGAAGGCTTTCTTATCTCTTCTTGCTATTCTCTGAAAGTGGAGAGTGAAAAGTTGGCTTAAAGCTCAACATTCAGAAAACTAAGATCATGGCATCCAGTCCCATCACTTCATGGGAAATAGATAGAGAAACAGTGGAAACAGTGTCAGACTTCATTTTTGGGGGCTCCAAAATCACTGCAGATGGTGACTGCAGCCATGAAATTAAAAGACGCTTACTTCTTGGAAGAAAAGTTATGACCAACCTGGATAGTATATTCAAAAGCAGAGATATTACTTTGCCGACTAAGGTCCGTCTAGTCAAGGCTATGGTTTTTCCTGTGGTCATGTATGGATGTGAGAGTTGGACTGTGAAGAAAGCTGAGTGCTGAAGAACTGATGCTTTTGAAGTATGTTGGAGAAGACTCTTGAGAGTCCCTTGGACTGCAAGGAGATCCAACCAGTCCATTCTGAAGGAGATCAACCCTGGGATTTCTTTGGAAGGAATGATGCTAAAGCTGAAATTCCAGTACTTTGGCCACCTCATGCGAAGAGTTGACTCATTGGAAAGGACTCTGATGCTGGGAGGGATTGGAGGCAGGAGAAGAAAGGGACGACCGAGGAGGAGATGGCTGGATGGCATCATGGACTCGATGGATGTGAGTCTGAGTGAACTCCGGGACTTGGTGATCAACAGGGAGGCCTGGTGTGCTGTGATTCATGGGGTCGCAAAGAGTCGGACACGACTGAGCAACTGAACTGAACTGAACTGAACTGATGGCATATGGGATCTTCCCAGATTAGGGATCAAACCCAGATCTCCTGCATTGGCAGGCAGATTCTTTACCACTGAGCCACCAGGGAAGCCTGATAGGTTGTTTTGATTGTAGTATATGAAGAAAATGCAACCTCACTTAGATCTGTAGTTTTAAAAGAGAAGAGAATTTTAACAGCCTTTCAGATAGTTGTGAATATCCTTCTTTGATATGACATCAACACTTGACTAGTGGTAGCTTCTTTTTTTTTTTTTCAATTTATTTTTTTAATTTATTTAGTGGTAGCTTCTTAAAGGTTAGCTGCAAAAATGCAATCTGAAATCATATCAATGGACTTTTGTCCTCCATTAAAATAAAATCAGTTATCTTGCACTTTGAACAGATTTTTCAATCTGTGCATGGTTTTGTACCAAAATGCATTGGCCATTTGGAAAATATTGATTCACTGAGATATATGGAACTTCTAAATGTTGATCTAATTATTATAGAACATGAAACAAATCACAATTGTTAACATCACCACCCACCTCTCAAGTATTTTAATGATTGAAAGGCTCTTGAGCTCATGGTTCTTGGTATAAGCTTTTCAAAATTTTAATTTTTGCTTGAACAATTGAATGGTATCACAGGCAACAAGAAGTGTCAGTCATTTTTCTTGAATCAACAGGCTCCATTTATTCATTTCTGAGAAAACATCTGCCAAATACCCAAGTTTAAATATTCAGTTTGTCTGCCAGTTGTTCTCTCAGAAAGAAATGATGTTCCATGAAAAAGTGGCTAGTTTGGCTTGCTATTCAAATAATTGCATAAGTGTTTTTCCTCAAGAAAACCGTAGTGTTTGGGGATGCAACAAAAGTCCTTTTTGTGAACTTCCCATTTTGTCATACAGAATACAAGAGACTTGTATTCAGAGATTGAGAGTTAATAAATTAATAACTCTTATAGCATCATCATGAGTGAACGCGTGTGCGGGAGGAATATGATCTACAGTACAGTCTGGTGCTGCTGGCTTGACTGAGGTTGTGCCAGCAGATTTACCCATTGTTTCTTTTGTACCATTTGGGCAAATGACAATACAAGGAATGTGAATACCAGTTTAGTGTTATTATGGAAAAGTTTCCACCCTGTAAGCCATCTGAAAGGCTCTTGGGTCACACAGTATTCTGCAGAACATACTTTGAAAACTCCTGAGATAGGTTTTTCTTTTTCTTTCTTTCATTTTACTTTTTCTCTTTTTGATTTTTATTTCTTCTTCCAGTTTTGTTGAGATATGTTACATCACTGTATAAATTTAAGGTGTACAGTGTAATGATTGGACTTGCATACAGCATGAAATGATCCTCACAAGTTTAGTGAGCATGCTTCATCTCATAGATACAAAATTAAAGAAATAAAAATTTTCATTGTTATGAGAACTCTTAGAATTTACTCTCTTAATGACTTTCACATATAACATGTTAATTGCTCAGCAGTGTCTGACTCTTTGTGACCCCATGGACTGTAGCCTGCCAGACTCCTCTATCTGGAATTCTCCAGGCAAGAATACTGGAGTGGGTAGCCATTCAGTCCAGGGACTGGACCCATGTTTCTTGCCTTGCAGGCAGATTCTTTTGGTCTGAGCCACCAGGGAAGTACCATCATATATAACATACAACAGTATTAATTAGTGGTTTATTTTTCTCATAAGCCATCTTGCCAGCCTTCTGGAGATAGGTAAGCACCAGACAAGGGGTTCTGCTTATTCCTTTTGAATCACTGAGAGGAAGATTCCAGGAAAAGCCTTACTTCCCACTGGTCAGGCCTGCAGGAGGCTCAGAAAGGAAGCATTTCAGTTTTCATATTTCTTGGGGGTGGGGGAGTGGCAGCAGAAAGAATGGAGGATGGGGTTAGTGAGAGGAAGCCTCAGTGCCTGAACAAGGAAAGTATTTCTGGGCTTCACCATTTCTCATTTTAATAAAACAAAAATCCACATTTCTGACTTTACGGTTTCTTTTTTTTAAAGAGAGGAGCTACATATATTGCTTTGTGTCTGCGATACCTTATGAGACTTGTTGGAGGACTGAATAAGATAACACGATATAGGGAATGCACATAACTCAGTGCCTGGCACATATCATCGATTAAATGCCATCATCATCACACATACCAGGCATCCAGGGCCCTTCCTGAGCTGGCACTATCAGCCTTCCACCACCCTCTCCATCCACCCTCCCAATAAATGTCCACTCGAGCCAAATTGAGATGCTTGCCATTTCCTCTCCCCAGTCTGCTTGAATTCAACTCCCACCACCTCTTTCTTGGGCTCCTCTCTCTACAAAGTCTCCCAGTCCTCCTCCTTGAAATAACTGTCCTTCCTCGACTCATGCTGAATCATGTCCCCCAAGGGATATATGTTGATGTGCTGATCCCCAGAACTTCAGAAGGTGAACTTATTTGGAAATAGGGGCATTGCAGATGTGATTAAAGTTAAAATGATGCTCTACTGCAGGAGACGGGGCCCGTGATCCAGTGTGACTGGTGTCACAAAAGGCCCTGTGAAGGTGGAGGGCTGGAGAGATGAGTCTACAAGCCAAGGGACACCAACGATTGCTGCAAACTACTGGAAGCCAGAAAGAGGCAAGCAAGGATTCCACTACTGGCTTCAGAGGGCAAGGGTTCCTCTTGGATCCCAGCTCTACTCTCTTTGCATTTTGAACTCTCTGACTTTATTTTACATACCTGTATTTTGTTTGTTGAAGCTTCTTGGTAAGTCCCCCTTCTATCTGAAGGGCAGAAATCTGTGGTTCCTTGTGTTTTAGGGAACACAGCAGTAGGATTATTGGGGCTTCCCTGGTGGCTCAGTGGTAAAGAATCCACCTGGCAATGCAGGAGGATTCAATTCCTGGGTCAGGAAGATCCCCTCCCTGGAGGAGGGCATGGCAACCTACTCCAGTATTCTTGCCTGAAGAATCCCATGGACAGAGGGGCCTGGCGTGCTACAGTCCATGGGGTTGCAAAAGAGTCAGACATGACTTAGTGACTTAACAGCAACAGGATTACTCTCCCCAGAGATTGTTTTAGGGAATTCAAAGGCAAAGATGGGTTCTACCTGGTACACTGTCTTTCTTCACTGTCTTCAAGAATACCTGTTTCTGGAGACTTCCCTGGCAGTCCAGTGGTTAAGACTCTGTGCTTTCAATTCAGGACATTTGGATTTGATCCCTGGTTGGAGAACCAAGATCCTACAGGCTGTGTGGCATGGCCAAAAGACAAAATAATCCTCTTTTCCATATGTATACCCATTATGGACCAGGAACTTGTGCCTTTTTGGGAAATGAGTGAACTTTTGGAGAATTTGGAACTGTTAATGGCCACTTTGGGGAAACTTCAATTTAGACAAGTCAACCTGAAGGGGCACCCTTAAAAAGAACCTCCCATCTTTCAGAAACAGTGGAAAGCAGTCTTTGATTGGTATACAGAAACAAAGACAAAATGGTGCCAAAAATATCTTTTCTAAAAGAATCCTTACAGCATGCCAAAAAAAAAAAAAACTTTAGCAAAAAACTGGTCATCTGAGTAGGTGAACTTAACTTAGTTCAGCAGCCAGAAACACAATTAGTATCCAGCTATTCTTTTGGGTTTTGTATTATTGTACCTGAGACATGGCTAAAATTTTTTAATGAAAGCTATAACGTCTGTATGTGTGGGTCTATATTTTTATGTGTATCTATTTAAGTTTTTATATTATGTATATGCTATTTTTTTAAAGTGTTCTATTTAATTGGCTAAGAGAAGAATAAGTGCTTATAAAAAGTATTTGTAAAATACAGAAATATAGAATCTAACACAAATATTTTTTAAGTTCACATGATCTGGGATAATCTTAGGTAAATAAAATCTAGTTTAAGTGTGTTCGTTTAATGAAACAGGAATGTTTTCAGAATTGTCAGCATTAAATGTTAACACAAACATACAATTTTTCCTACCTGGGTTTACTATTCAAATTAGGTCATGCTATCTCTACATTATAAAACTGTTAACAAGAAAAATAACTTAAGATAATAGTTAGCTGTTTGATGTCTAATCTAGGCATAATTGTTAAGAATAAATAAGATAAAATTTATACTGTTTAACTATATAATGGATATATTTTGAATATTTAGGTCATATTGAAATAAGGTATTATACTGAGATTTTGATCACTGAACAGAAGTTTGTCTACTTTTAGCTTTTTAATTTTTATGGAGAGATAGTGGATATCTGGGTCTGTAATCAATATATGATTTGACACATTAAAAAAGGATGCTATGAAAAACATGTCTCTACAAAGTATAGATTTTTATAATTATGTATAGTTGGCCCTGTGCATCCTTGGGTTCTGCAAGCATGGATTCAACTAACTGTGAATCGAAAATATTCAGAAAAAAATTTCAGAGAGTATGCCACATGTTGGCGACTGTATACAGAGCATTTACACTGCATTAAGTATTGTAGGTAGTTTAGAAACTATTTAAAGTGTATAGGAGAATGTGTGTAGATTTTGCAAATATACATCATTTTGGAGAGGGAAATGGGAACCCACTCCAGTATTCTTGCCTGGAAAAATCACATGGATGGAGCAGCCTGGTGGGCGATAGTCCATGGGGTCTTGGAGTTGGACACGACTTAGCAACTATACAACAACAGCAATGATATACATCATTTTTTGTAAAGGACTTGAGCATCTGCCAATTTTAGTATCCACTGGGGTCTGGAGTCAATCCCTAAGAGGGTACAGAGGAGTCACTGTATTTATACATTCGCTAATTTACTACATGATGTTAATAGGTGACAGTTCACAAGTGCCTGCTTCCTAGTTTTCACTGGGAAGTAAAAATTGTAATTATTAAAATTTATCATCAATATGTAAAAATAGAACTACTGGTAACAATAAGAACAAAGGAAAACAACTTTGTATACAACATACGGGAAAAAAAAATGGGATATATTTTTATATGAAGAGAATGCAAGTAATATAGGATGTGTTTTTGTTAAAAGAGAAGGATGTTGTCTAAAATAAAATGACTGGTTACAGAATAAGAAGAGAAAAAATAAGACAAAACCTAAATGGATATAGAAAACTGCAGGAGGCTTATGGAAAATAAATTGTATGTTGTGAGATCACAACTGGCCAAAATTGAATAGATACAAGGGTTTTTTTAAATGAGCTTTAATATATAGGGTCAGTCAGTTCAGTTCAGTCAGTTCAGTCACTCAGTCGTGTCCGACTCTTTGCGGCTCTATGAACCGCAGCACGCCAGGCCTCCCTGTCCATCACCAACTCCCCGGAGTTCACCCAAACTCATGTCCCTTGAGCCGGTGATGCCATCCAGCTATCTCATCCTTTGTCGTCCCCTTCTCCTCATGCCCCAAATCCCTTCCCGCATCAGAGTCCTTTCCAATGAGTCAGCTCTTCACATGAGGTGGCCAAAGTATTCGAGTTTCAGTTTCAGCTTTAGCATCAGTCCTTTCAATGAACACCCAGGACTGATCTACTTTAGGATGGACTGGTTGGATCTCCTTGCAGTCCAAGGGACTCTCAAAAGTCTTCTCCAACACCACAGTTCAAAAGCATCAATTCTTTGGCACTCAGCTTTCTTCATAGTCCAACTCTCACATCCATACATGACCACTGGAAAAACCCTAGCCTTGACTAGACGGACCTTTGTTGGCAAAGTAATGTCTTTGCTTTATAATATGTTATCTATAAATAGGGTACTTATGTAAAACTAAAACAATGTTCTTTCATTTGCTAAAAGGACAAAGTTTTGTTAGACCCTTAGTCTGTTCTTGCTGATTGTGAAAGGTTTTCTTTTACTTTTTAAGTAGTCTGCCTAGAAAACAAAGATTCTGTTGTTTATGAAAATAATTTCCTGTGCTTCATGTTGTCTTTATTGAGTCTGGATTACTTAAGAAAACTGAGTCTTCTCTATTAAAAGAGCTAGGGTTTTTACAACTACAGCTGACCTTTGAACAACATGGGTTTGAACTGCACAGGTTCACTTATACTCATATTTTTAGATAGATAGGTATTATGATACTACAATTTCAAGGTTGGTTGGATCCAAGGATACAGAATCTCAGATCTAGAGGGCCAACTGCAGAGCTACATGTGGATTTTTGACTGCACAGAGGGTTGTGCTCCTGCCTTCACGTTGTTCAAGGGTCAGCTATATATAACTTTCTGTAGTTGCCTTTGAAATCTTTTCATTGTCACTTTGGTTGAATGAATAACGAAGTGTTGTTTTACAGTGAACTGTGATCTTATTTGATCAAGTGTCTTAAACATTTTGACATTTTTGACACAGTTCCCAAAATCAATTATCAAACTCTTTTGACCTCAAAGTAACTTTGGGATTTTTTCCAGCGGGTCCCTGGAAGATCTCAAGAGAGTTGCTCTCCCTCCCTATAATTTATTAGGTTATTAGGCTTATATTGACATGTTAAGTTACATGGGAAACATAATCAAAATAAAAACTGTTTACCTTTCTTAGATTTTATTTACATGGTTATATATTAACATATGTAATTCAGAAATTATGTGAAATTCCTAAAATCCAATATGTCCTGCTGTAATGTTATCAGTCATAATTTCAGTTACTATTTTATAGTATTGAAAGTAAAAGTTGCTCAGTTATGACTGCACACTCCATGGAATTCTCCAGGTCAGAATACCGGAGGTGGTAGCTGTTCCCTTCTCCAGGGGAATCTTATCAACCCAGGGATCCAACCCAGGTCTCTTGCATTGCAGGCAGATTCTTTGCCAGCTGATCCACCAAGGAAGCCAAGAGTACTGGAGTGGGTAGCCTATCCCTTCTCCAGGGGATCTTCCTGACCCAGGAATCAAACCAGGGTCTCCTGCATTGCAGGAAGATTCTTTACCAGCTGAACTACCAGGGAAGCCCAACATCACAAAATAAAATGTTTGCTTCTCAATTGCATTATGATTATTATTATTTTGGTCAATTTTAACCGTGGCTATTTTTAAGCCTTTTGTCACTCACAGACAGGTATTTTTCATTCTCTATTCTTCTCTGAATGCACTTACAATCAATTACAGATGAACATCCTTCATCTTCAAAGAGATTCATGAAAGGACCCTGACAACATGACATGTACTCTAACTGGTTTGTTGGTTCAAGTTGCAATCTGAGTTACAGGGTTTCAGTCCCATTTCTAAAAGCAACCATCCACTGTATAATCATAAGGGATTTGATTTACATCATACCTGAATGGTCTAGTGGTTTTCCCTGCTTTCATCAATTTAAGTCTGAATTTGGTAATAAGGAGTTCATGATCTGAGCCACAGTCAGCTCCTGGTCTTGTTTTTGTTGACTGTATAGAGCTTCTCCATCTTTGGCTGCATAGAATATAATCAATCTGATTTCGGTGTTGACCATCTGGTGATGTCCATGTGTAGAGTCTTCTCTTGTGTTGTTGGAAGAGGGTGTTTGCTATGACAAGTGCATTTTCTTGGCAAAGCTCTATTAGTCTTTGCCCTGCTTCATTCCGTATTCCAAGGCCAAATTTGCCTGTTAATTCAGGTGTTTCTTGACTTCCTACTTTAGCATTCCAGTCTCCTATAATGAAAAGGACATCTTTTTTGGGTGTTAGTTCTAAAAGGTCTTGTAGGTCTTCATAAAACTGTTCAAGTTCAGCTTCTTCAGTGTTACTGGTTGGGGCATAGAGTTGGATAACTGTGATACTGAATGGTTTGCCTTGGAGACGAACAGAGATCATTCTGTCGTTTTTGAGATTGCCATCCAAGTACTGCATTTTGGACACTTCTGTTGACCATGATTCCTACTCCATTTCTTCAAGGGATTCCTGCCCGCAGTAGTAGATATAATGAGTTGACTCATTGGAAAAGACTTTGATGCTGGGAGGGACTGGGGTCAGGAGAAGAAGGGACGACCGAGGATGACTTGATGGACGTGAGTCTGAGTGAATCTGGGAGTTGGTGATGGAGAGGGAGGCCTGGCATACTGTGATTCATGGGGTGACAGAGTCGACACGACTGAGCGACTGAAGTGGAAAGACAATTGAGAGAGAGGATTATTAGAATAAGTACTCAAATAAAGGAGTATTAAACGGAGTAGGAGTTACAGTTTTTGACCCTTTTATCATGAACCTTTAGTTCAGTTCAGTACAGTCGATCAGTCGTGTCCAAATCTTTGCGACCCCATGAATCGCAGCAGGCCAGGCCTCCCTGTCCAACACCAACTCCCAAAATTCACTCAGACTCATGTCCATCGAGTCAGTGATGCCATCCAGCCATCTCATCCTCTGTCGTCCCTTCACCTCTTAACCCCAATCCCAGGGTTGATCTCCATCAGAATGGACTGGTTGGATTTCCTTGCAGTCCAAGGGACTCAAGAGTCTTCTCCAACACCACAGTTCAAAAGCATCAATTATTCGGTGTTCAGCCTGCTTCACAGTCCAACTCTCACATCCATACATGACCACAGGAAAAACCATAGCCTTGACTAGACGGACCTTAGTCGGCAAAGTAATATCTCTGCTTTTGAATATGCTATCTAGGTTGGTCATAATTTTTTCTTCCAAGGAGTAAGCGTCTTTTAATTTCATGGCTGCAGTCACCATCTGCAGTGATTTTGGAGCCCAAACAAATGAAGTCTGACACTGTTTCCACTGTTTCCCCATCTATTTCCCATGAAGTGATGGGACTGGATCCCCATGATCTTCGTTTTCTGAATGTTGTAGTCAAGGCTATGGTTTTGCCTATGATCATGTATGGATGTGAGAGTTGGACTGTGAAGAAGGCTGAGCGCTGAGAATTGATGCTTTTGAACTGTGGTGTTGGAGAAGACTCTTGAGAGTCCCTTGGACTGCAAGGAGATCCAACCAGTCCATTCTGAAGGAGATCTACCCTGGGATTTCTTGGAAGAAATGATGCTAAAGCTGAAACTCCAGTACTTTGGCCACCTCATGCGAAGAGTTGACTCACTGGAAAAGACTCTGATGCTGGGAGGGATTGGGGGCAGGAGGAGAAGGGGATGACCGAGGAGGAGATGGCTGGATGGTATCACGGACTCGATGGACGTGAGTCTGAGTGAACTCCGAGAGATGGTGATGAACAGGGAGGCCTGGCGTGCTGCGATTCATGGGGTTGCAAAGAGTCGAACATGACTGAGCGACTGAACTGAACTGAACTGAGCTTTAAGCCAACTTTTACAACTCTCCTCTTTTACTTTCATCAAGATGCTTTTTAGTTCCTCTTCACTTTTTGCCATAAGGGTGGTGTCATCTGCATATCTGAGGTTATTGATATTTCTCCCAGAAATCTTGATTCCAGCTTATGTTTCTTCTAGTGCAGCGTTTCTCATGATGTACTCTGCATGGAAGTTAAATAAGCAGGATGACAATATACAGCCTTAATGTACTCCCTTTCCTATTTGGAACCAGTCTATTGTTCTATATCCAGTTCTAACTATTGCTTCCTGACTTGTATACAGATTTCTCAAGAGGCAGGTCAGGTGGTCTGGTATTCCAATCTCTCTCAGATTTTTCACAGTGTATTCCAATCCACACAGCCAAAGGCTTTGGCATAGTCAATAAAGCAGAAATAGATATTTTGCTGGAACTCTCTTGCTTTTTCCATGATCCAGTGGATGTTGGCCATTTGATCTCTGGTTCCTCTGCCTTTTCTAAAGCCAGCTTGAACATCAGGAAGTTCACGGTTCACATGTTGCTGAAGCCTGGCTTGGAGAATTTTGAGCATTACTTTACTATCATGTGAGATGAGTGTAATTGTGCGGTAGTTTGAGCATTCTTTTGCATTGCCTTTCTTTGGAATTGGGATGAAAACTGACCTTTTCCAGTCCTGTGGCCACTGCTGAGTTTTCCACATTTGCTGGCATATTGAGTGCAACACTTTCACAGCATCATTTTTCAGGATTTGAAACAGCTCAACTGGAATTCCATCACCTCCACTAGCTTTGTTCATAGTGATGTTTTCTAAGGCCCACTTGACTTCACATTCCAAGATGTCTGGCTCTAGATGAGTGATCACATCATCATGAAGATCTTTTTATACAGTTCTTCTGTGTATTCTTGCCACGTCTTCTTAATATCTTCTGCTTCTGTTAGGTCCAGACCATTTCTGTCCTTTATTGAGCCCATCTTTGCATGAAATGTTCCTTTGGTATCTCTAATTTTCTTGAAGAGAGCTCTAGTCTTTCCAATTCTGTTCTTTTCCTCTATTTCTTTGCATTGATTGCTGAAGAAGGCTTCCTTATCTCTTCTTGCTATGCTTTGGAACTCTGCATTCAGATGTTTATATCTTTCCTTTTCACCTCTTTTCTTTTCACAGCTATTTGTAAGGCCTCCCCAGATATCCATTTTGCTTTTTTTGCATTTCTTTTCTATGGGGAAAGGTCTTGATCCTCAGTGTCACAAACCTCATTTCATAGTTCATCAGGCACTCTATCTATCAAATCTAGGCCCTTAAATCTATTTCTCACTTCCTTGTATAATCATTAGGGATTTGATTTAGGTCATACCTGAATGGTCTAATGGTTTTCCCTACTTTCTTCAGTTTAAGTCTGAATTTGGTAATAAGGAGTTCATGATCTGAGCCACAGTCAGCGCCTGGTCTTGTTTTTGTTGACTATATAGAGCTTTTCCATCTTTGGCTGCAAAGAACATAGTCGATCTTATTTCAGTGTTGACCATCTGGTGATGTTCATGTATAGAGTCTTCTCTTGTGTTGTTGGAAGAGGGTGTTTGCCATGACCAATGCATTTTATTGGCAAAACTCTATTAGTCTTTGCTCTGCTTCATTCTGCATTCCAAAGCCGAATTTGCCTGTTACTCCAGGTGTTTCTTGACTTCCTACTTTTGCATTCCAGTCCCCTATAATGAAAAGGACATCTTTTTGGGTGTTAGTTGTAAAAGGTCTTGTAGGTCTTCATAAAACCTTTCAACTTTAGCTTCTTCAGTGTTACTTGTTGAGGCATATATTTGGAAACTATGATACTGAATGGTTTGCCTTGGAAACGAACAGAGATCATTCTGTCATTTTGAGACTGCATTCAAGTACTCTGAATGCAGAATTCCAAAGAATAGCAAGAAGAGATAAGAAAGCCTTCTTCAGTGATCAATGCAAAGAAATAGAGGAAAAGAACAGAATGGGAAAGACTAGAGATCTCTTCAAGAAAATTAGAGATATCAAGGGAACATTTCATGCATAGATGGGCTCAATAAAGGACAGAAATGGTCTGGACCTAACAGAAGCAGAAGATATTAAGAAGAGGTGGCAAGAATACACAGAAGAACTGTACAAAAAAGATCTTCACGACACAGATAATCATGATGATCACTCATCTAGAGCCAGACATCTTGGAATGTGAAATCAAGTGGGCCTTAGAAAGCATCACTATGAACAAGGCTAGTGGAGGTGATGGAATTCCAGTTGAGCTGTTTCAAATCCTAAAAATGATGCTGTGAAAGTGCTTCACTCAATATGCCAGCAAATGTGGAAAACTCAGCAGTGGCCACAGGACTGGAAAAGGTCAGTTTTCATCCCAATTCCAAAGAAAGGCAATGCAAAAGAATGCTCAAACTACCGTACAATTACACTCATCTCACATGATAGTAAAGTAATGCTCAAAATTCTCCAAGCCAGGCTTCAGCAACATGTGAACCGTGAACTTCCTGATGTTCAAGCTGGCTTTAGAAAAGGCAGAGGAACCAGAGATCAAATGGCCAACATCCACTGGATCATGGAAAAAGCAAGAGAGTTCCAGCAAAACATCTATTTCTGCTTTATTGACTATGCCAAAGCCTTTGACTGTGTGGATCACAATAAACTGTGGAAAATTCTGAAAGAAATGGGAATACCAGACCACCTGACCTGCCTCATGAGAAATCTGTATGCAGGTCAGGAAGCAACAGTTAGAACTGGACATGAAATAACAGACTGGTTCCAAATAGGAAAAGGAGTATGTCAAGGCTGTATATTGTCACCCTGCTTATTTAACTTATATGCGGAGTACATCATGAGAAACGCTGGACTAGAAGAAACACAAGCTGGAATCAAGATTTCTGGGAGAAATATCAATAACCTCAGATATGCAGATGACACCACCCTTATGGCAAAAAATGAAGAGGAGCTAAAGGGCCTCTTAAGGAAGGTGAAAGAGGAGAGTGAAAAAGTTGGCTTAAAGCTCAGCATTCAGAAAATGAAGATCATGGCATCCGGTCCCATCACTTCATGGGAAATAGATGGGGAAACAGCGGAATCAGTGTCAGACTTCATTTTTGGGGGCTCCAAAATCACTGTAGATGGTGACGGCAGCCATGAAATTAAAAGACACTTACTCCTTGGAAGAAAAGTTATGACCAACCTAGATAGCATATTCAAAAGCAGAGACATTACTTTGCCGACTAAGGTCCGTCTAGTCAAGGCTATGGTTTTTCCTGTGGTCATGTATGGATGTGAGATTTGGACTGTGAAGGCTGAGCACAGAAGAATTGATGCGTTTGAACTGTGGTGTTGGAGAAGACTCTTGAGAGTCCCTTGGACTGCAAGGAGATCCAACCAGTCCATTCTGAAGGAGATCTACCCTGGGATTTCTTGGAAGAAATGATGCTAAAGCTGAAACTCCAGTACTTTGGCCACCTCATGCGAAGAGTTAACTCATTGGAAAAGACTCTGATGCTGGGAGGGATTGGGGGCAGGAGGAGAAGGGGACGACTGAGGATGAGATGGCTGGATGGCATCACGGACTCGATGGACGTGAGTCTGAGTGAACTCCGAGAGATGGTGATGAACAGGGAGACCTGGCCTGCTGCGATTCATGGGGTTGCAAAGAGTCGGACACGACTGAGTGACTGAACTGAAGTGAACTGAACTGCATTTCAGACTCTTTTGTTGATCATGATGGCTACTCCATTTCTTCTAAGGGTTTCCTGCCCGCAGTAGTAGATATAATGGTCATCAGAGTTAAATTCACCCATTCCAGTCCATTGTAGTTCGCTGATTCCTAGAATGTCAATGTTCACTCTTGCCATGTCTTGTTTGACCACTTTAAATTTGCCTTGATTCATGGACCTGACATTCCAGGTTCCTATGCAATATTGCTCTTTACAGCATCAGACCTTGCTTCTATCACCAGTCACATCCACAGCTGGGTATTGTTTTTGCTTTTGCTCCATCCCTTCATTCTTTCTGGAGTTATTTCTCCACTGATCTCCAGTAGTATATTGGGCACCTACTGACCTGGGGAGTTCCTCCTTCAGTATCCTATCATTTTGCCTTTTAATACTGTTCATGGTGTTCTCAAGGCAAGAATACTGAAGTGGTTTGCCATTCCCTTCTCCAGTGGACCACATTCTGTCAGACCTCTCCTCCATGACCCACTGGTCTTGGGTTGCCCCACAGGCATGGCTTAGTTTCATTGAGTTAGACAAGGCTGTGGTCCTAGTGTGATTAGATTGACTAGTTTTCTGTGAGTATGGTTTCAGTGTGTCTGCCCTCTGATGCCCTCTTGCAACACTTTACTATCTTACTTGGGTTTCTCTTACCTTGGGCGTGGGTATCTCTTCATGGCTGCTCCTTACGTTGGACGAGGCGTATCTCCTTACTACTGCCCTTCCTGACCTTCAACGTGGGATAGCTCCTCTAGGCCCTCCTGCGCCTGCGCAGCCACCGCTCCTCGGGTTGCTCCTCCTGGCCCCCGTCCCTGGCCTCCAGGGCAGAGTGGCTCTTCCTGGCTGCCGCTGCCGGCCTCGGGCGTGAGGTGGCTTCTGCTGGCCGCACCTGGCCTTGGACGTGGGGTGTCTCCTCCTGGCCGCCGCCTCTGACTCCGGTCGCTCCTCTTGGCCGTTGTTGCATTGTCACAGCCTGGCACTCTCTGCTGCTGCCCCGACCTCGGACGTGGTGTAACTCCTCTCGCCTGGGCTTAATGGGCCGAGTCACACCCGCCCACACTTAGTGGGCCGGGGTTTGTCGGGTCGCAGCCGCCTGGGCTTAGTGTGCAGGGGTTTGTCGGGTCGCAGCCGCCTGCGCCTGCAAATCTTTCCATTAGGCTATTTTGGAATTCTGGAAGCCTTTTGGGGCTTCTTGTATAATTAAAATAGATACAGTGGTTTGAAATAAGAGCTCTCTAAAATGTTAACAATTTGAAGACTTTTGAATTCAGAGGATCCAAGGAGCTAGCTGTTGCCTACAAATATTTTCCTCTGCTAATCTAATTTTAGAAAAGAGAAACACTTGCTGTTATTTCCAGTAGACCTTGCAGACAGAGATCCAGAAGACTGCAACCCACTCCAGAATTTTTGCCTGGAGATGTTCCTTGGACAGAGGAGCCTGGAAGGCTTACAGTCTACCGGGTGGCAAAGAGACACAACTTAGCAACTAAGCAAGAACTATTTATATGTGAAAAATTTCTGGAGAGCCAGAAGAACCCAAATTTTGCCATTTCAGGGTGTGAGTTCCTTTAATTTCTAATCAAGTACTTGTAAGCATACTTAAACCCAGCTGGTATTCCCATAGGTGACTGGATGGGAGCTGTTTGGCTTTTGAGTACAATTTCTCATTATTAATTTGGTAGGCTAATTCAGATATGAGATATGATCTGAACAACTTTCTGAGGACACTGTAGTAGATCAAATGTGTGCTGCTTCTGAGTCTAGATCCCCAAGGGGTTACCCTTGGATCAATTCAACTCTAATATTTCTGTTTCTCTCTGTGACAGTGTAAAACTGCCATTGGTGCTCCAAGACCCTAGGTTATCAGCCTCTGTCTCAGCCCTTGAACATCCTCACCTCACCATGAGCAGTATTTACTTGATGGTGGTAGAGGTCAGTCTCCCTTGTTCTTTGGAACTGAATAATTCAGTCTCTCATTTCATCAGCAGTTTTACTCAGACCATATACCAACTAGTTTATGCAAACTTAACAAAACTCCAGCCATCCATGTTTCCCTGGCTGTCTTGCCCAGATGCCTTTAGGTCCCTGCCTAGGAAATGCACTGGTGCCCATTACAACTTCAAGTCTTAAGTAAAACAGCTGGAATAAAATTTTCAGGACCATCACTCAAACAATGGGATGCAATATCAGGAGATCTGAGCAGTACTAAAAAGGTAGTGGGGTTCAATAGGTCCTATGCTGGTTTCAGGTAGGTTCTAGGTGTCCCCTGTTGGATAGCTCTGATATTCTGCTGACTACACGATACATATCATGAAAAATTGATCAGTTGATCTAAGAAAAATTTTGAGTCAAATTGAGAGATATAACATGGGAATAGCCATCCAGAAAGCTTCAACTGTTCTGCCTGTTAAGAGATCAGAGCGAAGTTATTTAAGCTTTTGAGACAGAGGTTGTTGTTCTTGTTTAGTTGCTAAGTTGTGTCCAGCTCTTTGCAACCCCATGAACTGTAGCCCTCCAGACTTCTGTATTCATGGAATATTTCCATGCAAAAATACTGGAGTGGGTTGCTATATCCTTCTCCAGTGGATCTTCCCAACCCAAGGATTGAACCCCTGGTCTCCTTCTGCATTATCTTTTACCACTAAGTCACTAGGAAAGCTTAAGATTAAGGGCTATATGTTAAATGAAGTATTATTGACAGTTCATGCAACCACATCCATGTATAATGGGTAATCGTGGTCCCTTACAAGGTTAAGGAGGGAAGTTATCTCCTAAAGAGGTCTGGTTAATGTGAATGCACACTACACACTAAAAGAGAGGGAGGAGCCCAAAAAGGAAAGAAAAATTTTATGTTTATTTTTTTTTCTCATCTTGCCATAGAATATGAATTTTATTTCATCACCACTTACAGACCTCAGAGCACTCACTACGACAGATCATATGTGGACAACCTCCATTTCCGTTGCTGTATGGTACACGTGAGGACATGATTAAAGACTGTCAGACTCCAAACCAGGAAAATCCATCAGATTGAAACTGCCAGCCTCATTCCATCATCTAAAGATGCTTCAAACTCAAATCTAGAAATGTTCTCAACTAGCTGTTCTCCAAGCTTGGAAACTGAATTTATAATTTGCTTGAACTCTTAACCTTTGTTTTTCTTCCGTTTGCATACCTATTTGCCCACATAATATAAAGGCCAGATTTAGGTGGATGCTCACCTAACATCACCTCTTAAAGGAAAACATTCCCATGTTCATCCTTTCCTAAATAATAATGATGTGTGTTTGCTAATACATCATGCTGTATCTATGTAAATAAGTAAAGATAATATAGATTGACTTCAGACAAGTAAAACCTGTATTTGATTATAACCTAAGTTATTTTATTGGTGAAATTTTGGCTTAAAAACAAATCTTGGCTTCTGGGAATCTCTGCTCAGGGGAATTTTTCAGTCCTTGGCTATTTTTCTTCTCATCCTCATCATATTAACCTGTATAGTTTGTTGTATTCTCTCAAGGGTTTTCAATACCTTTTGGTAGCCACTCACACTTCAAATGACATCTGTCAGGATTGGACAACCTAACGAACTTAATGATTGACATCCAGTGTGTATGATGCTGATGCAACTGTTGGTAACGGTGACTACAGTGATCCTCTGTCCTGATGATTCAGTTAGCTGAAACATCCAATATCTGATTTTTCACCCTGGTGGCAACAACAGTGGGAACTGAGAGTAATACCATATAGTTGGTCACACTCCCAAGTTGCTGAGAGAATGATTAAACTTTTGGCTGTTGGTGACTGATCCAACCTCCATTCCCCTTTTCTTCCCTCAAGGGACAGGATGGTTGAGATTGAGAGCTCAAACCCTCTAAGCACCTGGTTAATTCCTTTGGTAACCAGCCCCTGTCCTCTGGAGCATTTCAAAAATCACCTCATTAACATAAAAAGATACCTTTATTCTTCTCATCATTTAGGAGATCCCAAGGGTTTTAGGAGCTCTGCACCAGGATTGGAGGACAAAGACCAAATATAGATTTTTTTGTTATTAATAACAATATCACAAGAAGTCACTGGACTAAGGAGCCTTTATCCAATAGACTATGACTTTATAAGAGAAGGAAGATATCTCTTCCTCCTCTCTCCTCACTCACCTCTCTCTCTCTGCCATGTGTGGACATAGTGAAAAGATGGCTGAAAATCCAGGAAGGGAGCTCTCACCAGAAACTTGAACTTGGACATCCAACTCCAAAACTGTAAGAAAGTAACTTTCTGTTGTTTGATCTGCCCAGAGTGTGTCCTTTGTTATGGTAGCCCAAGCGAAGTGAGACACACTGCCATCTTCTGCACCTGTACTTTTCTGTTCTAAGCCATCTGGTGGAGCAATCCAACTGCTTCTAGAATCATCTAAAAGCATCACTGGGAAGAACTAATGGTACCAAGGAGCACTTCCTTGTCCATCACGAGGCCTGTGTGAACTGCTAAACATTATCATCTCTGAGAACCTGGTATCCATTGAGGATGACTTGCCCCTGGCCCCACAGCTCATCACCGATAAACTCAGGCTTCTATTGTCACTTCAACGTCCTTCCCCTGCAATGGGCCAACCACTGTTTTGAAAAATGAGTCACGAAAACCTCATGATAGCAATCCTTAGGAACAAATATTTAAATACAGGAAAATAAGTAAGCATGAATATTTAAAGCCGGGAAATTCAGAATGTAATATTTGCACACTAGGATATCTAATTTGTTTGCTATGCTGATCAGAGCAGCATAGTTCTATTTATATATTAGTAAGTAGTAGTACACAGAAATGAACCATCATTTGTACATTTTGGCAATGAAAAGAAAAAGTCAAGTTTATGTCAAGCAGCTGAGGGTACCATGTTCTTCACATGTTCCTCTTTTGTCACGCAGAAGCAATTCAGTGTGTCAACAAAAGACAGGACAGAGCAGAAGTGCACTGACGGGAACCTCTCAAACATTCTTGCTTAGAAAAGGAATTTCTCTAGTGAGAAATAGCCTCATTCAGAAGTGGAGAGAGTGTGCTTGCTGAACACAGCATTTCTCCTTGGAGAGCCTTTGAAGACCCCACATACCCAGCTCTGGAGACATTCTGCCTGTCAGTCTATGTCATGGTTATAAGCAAACTGAGGTGTCACAGTCTTTGAAGACTGTTCAAAAGAAATAGAGCCAGACCCTAGTTAAAGGCAAATAAGATTTTATTCATACTACTGCAATAAGGGGAAAGAGTTGAGCTCAATTCCTAAGGCAGGGACAAGTGGGGATTTATGGCTAAAAAGGGAGTCAGGCAGGCAGTCAGTTCAGTTGCTCTGTCGTGTCCGACTCTTTGCAACTCCATAAACCGCAGCACACCAGGCCTTCCTGTCCATCACCAAGAGTTATCAAATGGAAAACTACTGAAAGGAGACATCAAGGGTGGGCTACTCTTGCTAAATCTACCTAGGATTCTTGCTGAAGGCAGGCAAGAGTGGTCAGTTCAGAGGTGAGGGATGACAGCAGGATTCTTGGCAAGGACTGGCTAAGGCAGGCCGCTGATGGGCCCTGAATGAAACCACAGAACACATCTCAGAACTCAGTGGCTCTCATGTTCTATATGTTTCAGTGTGGAAAGAATTCAGGGAGAGGCAAAATGATAGATAAGAAGTGATTTATTTGAGAGCATATATGTATACCTATGGCTGATTCATGTTGAGGTTTGACAGAAAACAACAAAATTCTGTAAAGCAATTATCCTTCAATTAAAAATAAAATAAATTTTAAAAAAGAAGTGATTTATTTATATAAGATGCTTGTGAAGGATACACATGGGCAGGTAAAAGGGCTCTGCTCTGAGAAGTTAGGCTACATTTTTACAATCAAAGGAAAAGTGGGATGGGGAGAAGACCATCTCTTCTTCATTCTTTTTAAAAATCAATCAGTTAATTAATTCTCGACTATGGTGGGTCTTTGCTGCTGTGTGGGCTTTTCTCTAGTTGTGGCAAGCAGGGGCGGTGTGTGGTCTTCTCATTACAGTGGCTTCTCTTGTTGCAGAACATGGGCTCTAGGGTGCGTGGGCTTCAGTATTTGTGGTACATGGCCTCACCAGGATGGCTCCCAGGCTCTAGAACACTGGCTTAGTAGTCGTGATGCAGGGTTTAGTTGCTCCAGGTGGGATCTTCCTCGACCAGGGATTGAACCCGTGTCTCCTGCACTGGCAGGTGGATTCTTTACCACTGAGCTACAAGGAAAGCCCTCTCATTCTTTTTAAAAAGTATTCATCTATTTATTTGGCTGCCACAGGTCTTGATTGCAGTATTTGGGATCTTTGTTGCATCATGAAGGGTCTTTTGTTAAGGCACGTGGGCTCTTTCCAGTTGTGGTGCATGGGCTTAGTTGCCCTGTGGCATGTGGCATTTCAGTTCCCCAGCCAAGGATTGAACCTGTGCCTCCAGCATTGCAAGGCGAATTCTTAATCACTGGACCACCAGGGAAGTCCTCTCTTTCTTATTCTTGAATAGACATCAAGCTTCCATCGTCAGCTTCTCCTCCACTCTGGGTGGTACAGTTTTCTGATCGCTACCTAGTCAGACTGGGATTGTCAAGGTGCTATTCAAACCAGCAGAAGGGTGGTAACATACGCTAAAATATGGTTAATCATCTCAGGCTTCTGATAATGAGGGTCTTCTATTTTGCAATGTCACCTTTCCTATATATGCCAATAATTAAATAAATAAAAATTATATAATATTCATTAATATGTAATCATATAATATTTATTAATATATAATTTTATTTATTTAATTATTGGCTGTTCTGGGTCTTCATTGTTCCAAGAGGGCTTTCTCTAGTTGAGGAGAGCAGGGGTTACTCTCTTGTTGCAGAGCACAGACTCTAGGGCACTTGAGTTTCTATAGTTGTGGTGCATGGACTCAACAGTTGTGGCCCTTGGGTGTTAGAGCATGGGCTCAGTAGTTGTGGTACACAGGCACAGCTGCCTTGAGGTGTGTGGGATCTTCCCAACCCTGGGATCGAACCTGTGTCCTCTGCATTGGCAGGCAGATTCTTAACCACTGGACCACAAGGGAAGCCCTATTTTTGTTTTTAGTTCATACACAGAGGAACATGTCCTAGGGGTCATTAACTTACTGACCTCAACCAGCAGGATGCAGGTGTCACTGACTTGACGTACAGTTTTGTTATTAAGCAAGCCTGTTTTGTTTCACTATTTTCTGATTACTTTCTTGATGATCATTAACTTACAATGGTCTCTCAAAGCCCCCTAAAGTTCCCCGTCCATTTATAATTTCCTAGTGGGATTTTTAAACTAGCTATTTCACTATCTTACTCTAGACTTATCATGAGGACAAGGCCTAGTGGAGAAGAGGGTTCAGAGGAGCCTGTCTAAAGTTTGATTGAGGAAACCCTTTAACAGAATCGAAGCTATTGGATAGAGACAATGCAGAAAACGTTGCCCTTTAATTCAGGTGGGAAATGGGCAATAAAGTAGAGTATGTGAACAGTAAAGTAGTTTTAGAGTAATGGCAGGGGTCTGGGAGAGGGGGCAGGGGAGGGAGGCAGGTGTGAGGAGGCCCTCATGGAGCTGCTCTCAAGCATCAGGAGTAACAATGTTGCTCAGTTCAGCTGAGATTATCCAGGACACATAAAGCTGGTTAGCAGAGGCCAGCAATCCAGCCACCCTCTGATGCCCTGGAAGGAAGTCAGGTATGAACGGATGCTGCATGTCTCAGCTGGGGTTAGTCACCCTATCCTGTTTCCAGGACTCCATTTATGGCTGTTCTTGTGCTCAGTGGAGGAAAAGGGGTAGGAGACTTGGAGACAAGGAAAGGGTCCTGGGCTTCCTCTCATAGCATCTGCAGCCCTCTCCCACCTTAAGGATCAGCCAGTGCGATAGGTCAGAAGCAAATGACACAGGATCATGGCTCAGGAAGGGCCTTGGGAAAGTCCCTTCACAGACTGGTTGAGAACACCCAGTAGATGCAGAGCTGGAGGAGAGCTGAGCTGTGCCTATGTTCCTCTTGAGGGGGTTCTTGAGGGCGGGGTCCCCGGCTTGCTTACACACACACTCACTCACTCAGAGCAGTCACAGGAGGACGGTCCCTAGGTGCGGAAAGGTGCTAGCTTGCTCTTCTCCCCAGGATTTCTCTGCCCTGGAGGGCTGTGCCCCTTTCCCCATGGTAACTGAGTGGGCTATGCTCCCAGGAAGGAACATCTACCCCTTCCCCAGCACTTATACCAAAAATCGGGAATTTGTCGGCGGGCAGGTGGCATCATCTTTAAAAGGAATGTTCCCTACCTTCCCCACTATGGTGATAAACGAAGAAAAGCCAAACAGATGAAAAATACAGTCTTCACGATATTTAGTTTCGCTACATTCATCTTAGTTCTGAGTTTTAAGAAATGTCAGGGACCTGTACATGCAAGATTTATAGTGCTTGTGGTTCCTCTCAATCTTTTCCTCCCTTCCGTTTCGCCTACAAATTCCCCCTTCTTCCAAGAGGACAGTGAATCAGGGCTTTGGCAGCACGCTTCATGGAACAGCATCAACCCTCGGACAGAACTTCCCTTAGCCCTGGCTCTGCCAAGCGCACGTACGCAACCAACCGAGGAGGTGGGGCCAGTAGTGAAAACTGTCCGCGCATTTTCGTCCCATTTCCCTGGGAAACCGAGGGGACAGCTGGTGGCTGGGGAAGTTCATCTGCGGGCGACCCCGCCTTCACCATCCGCGCTTCCTTTCCTTCTCGCACCGTCGCAAGGGCCCTGTGTTTTCCTCATTCACCTTTTTTTTTCCCCCTCTTGTCCCCGCGGGAACATAAGCAAGGCGAGGCAGGGCGCGAGTCGGGACTCACGGCGAGAGGAGCTCGGTCGGCGTCCAACTGCAGGGTGGTGGGAGCCAGTCCTTACAAGTTTGATGTTTTGCTCATCACAAACATTTTTGCATTAGGGAAGCCCATTAACATCAGAATACTATTTAAATTGACTATTGAACTTTTTTTTTTTTTTGGTTCTAAATGAGCCCCGCACGAATGCCGCACCCATCCCGAGCAGGAAGTTGAAACTGTTTTGCTGGCTACTGAATCCCAGTGCCGGGCACAGTGATACTCTGGTTCTCCGAATAAAATATTCTTTAAGAACCGCCCCTAATTTCTTTCAGGGACCCTCTCTGCCAGGACGCAGTACTTCGGGGCAAATCTCGAGAAAGAACAGGGCCAAGGTCTCCCCAACGCTGGATCCCTGCCCTCTTACAGATCGAACCGCTCTTACCTTTCCTCGCTGGTGGGAGCCCTGGGGCAGGTGGGGAGGGACTGAGCGCCGAGTGGGGCGAGCGCCCCGGGGACTTAGGGCGAGGGCGCTGCGGGCGGGGCCCAGGGGAGGGGCGCGGAGGGGGAGGGCATGCGAGGGTGGCAGAGAAGAGTGCGTCGACCAGGAGCGCGGAGGCGGCGAGCAGCGCAGGACAGAGAGCTGCGCAGGTAGGTGGGACGTGCAGAGGGTCGCGGAGGAAGGCGTGGGGCGGGGCGCCGAGGGAAGGAGGGGGCGGGGCAGAGGCACAAGGGGGGCGGGGCAGGGGCGGAGCGGCTCTGTTCCCTGGAGGCCGGGGCTGCTGTTGCTGGTGCTACGGCCGCTACACCTGGGGTCGCGGGTGTTTGTGAGTGTTCCTCCTCACCCCAGCGCGGACGTCCCTGCTCCCGCCAGAGGCCGAGGCTCAGGCTAGTGCCGAGGTCTGGGCGCCCGGCGGTGAGAAGGGAGCCAGACACCGCTGCCCGCCCGCAGGTGACCGTTCCCCCGCAGGGATCAGCCACCTGAGTTCATTCATCCAGGTCCGCTCCTCCGCTAGTATCCGTGCCCCGCGCTCACCGCCCCGCCTCTCCCCTCTGGTGTCCTTCTGCCGCAGGTGTCCCCCCTCCCCGCAGGTGTCCCCGCGCCCAGCCATGGTGGACGTGCTGGGCGGGCGGCGCCTGGTGACCTGCGACGGCGCGTGGGTGGAGGCCGAGGCGGCGCTGCAGAACAAGGTGGTGGCGCTATACTTTGCCGCGGGCCGGTGCGCGCCCAGCCGCGACTTCACGCCGCTGCTCTGCGACTTCTACGAGGAGCTCGTGGACGAGCGCGGCCGCCCGCCCCCTTCGAGGTGGTCTTCGTGTCCGCCGACGGCAGCGCCCAGGAAATGCTGGAATTCATGCAGGAACTGCACGGTGCCTGGCTGGCGCTGCCCTTCCACGACCCCTACCGGCAGTGAGTGGAGACCCCGTGTGTGGGAGGTGCTGGGAGCTCCCACTCCAACCCCCACCCCAATCCCTCATCCTCGGGCTTCTCCCAACTCTCAGGGCCTCTTTGATAACCTCCATCCCCACCCCCGTCATGTTTGAGCCTTTTTGGAGGCTCTAGCGTTGGCTGACGGGGAACACGGTGGGCGCGGACCTTGGTCCAGCCTCGTCTTTGGCTCAGTGGATCTGAGGCTCTGGGAATCTGAATGTATAAGTTCTGGTGATGATTTTTCGGTGGCAGGGAGCCCACTCGAGAAATCACAGCCCCGAGGTGCTGCACTCGTGCAGGGAGGGCTTTCCAGGTGCCTCAGCTGTAAAGAATCTGCCTGCCAATGCAGGAGACACAATCGCCGCAGGTTCCGTCTCTGGGTGGGGAAGATCCCCGGAGGAGGAAATGGCCATCCAGGCAAGTATTCTTGCCTGGAGAATCCCATGGACAGAGGAGTCCGGCGGGCTACAGGCCGTAGGGTCCTCAAAGATTCGGACACAGCACTGAGCACACCGGCACTGCCCAGGAAGACACCGACCCTTATCTGGAGAGTAGGAGAAGGAGATCCAGAATGGATGCTCAGGTCAGAACTGGAGACTATGGGTGGACTGCCCTGTCCCAGTAGCCTGGGCCTGGGTACCAGGTGCTGGGGAGAAGGGTCAGGACTCAAGTCCTGGAGGAACCTTCTGCAAGCCAGGTTGCGATTTCAGTTTTATTGGCAGTGACTGAAATTTCAAAAAGGTGTCTCCTGCTCCTATGCCTGTAAGAAGCAGCAGCTTCCTGGACTCTTGAGACAGATGTCAGAGGTGACAAACATCCATGCCCTCTGAAGGGATCTTGCCCCACCCTTGCTTTTAGAAAAATATGTGACATGGATTTCGAATTTGTGAACAAACTAGAAATTGACCCTAGCGCTCTATTTTTTTTTTTTTTTTTTTTTTTTTTTTGCCATTCTGCGTACCATGTGGAATCTTAGTTTCCCAACCATGGATTGAGCCCACAGCCCCTGCACTAGAAACTCAGAATCTTAACCACTGTACCACTAGGGAAGTCCCCCTGGTGTTCTGTTGGCTGTGGTCATGGGATCTATGGAGGGGAGGGGGAGAAGGGAGAAGTTGGGGAGTGGTGTGTTAGGGAAGAGAGAGGACATGGGAGGACTTTATGGAGGATTGGAAGAGGGAAGTGGGGCACAGGCATCGATTGTCTGGCATGTTGGGGTCACCTGAGGTGTAAGAGTCCAGACTGAGATTAACTGTTCTTCACCAAGTGCATTACCCCCCCATCCCCTTAACAGATATGGAGGCAAATTTCTGGACTTTTTTTTATAGCACCACGTGGTACATTTTTCTGGGAATTAATATTCAGTTGTGGCGTTCCCCCAAATTAATTATTCTGAAACAGTTTTCCTTCTAGACACTTAAAAATGAAAGCTAACTTTGGAAAGTTCCCTGGAGGAGTAATTTTTCCCCAGCACATGCTTTTGCTGATGCCAAGCAAGAGGTGAGGCCCAGGCCCTTCAAGGGAGGTTACCTGCTTCCCAAGGCCTCACTCAAGGCGCGACTAGGAAGTCATCCATGATACATCCAAATGACCATGATTTACTTGGTTGAAACTTCCTATAGCTTCACATCTAGGAGTGGTTGTAAAGGAGTTTTGATTTGCTTAGCATTCAAGTTACACACCACTTTTGAAAGAATACACTTATTTTTGAAAGTGACAGTGTTAGTAATCAAGCAAAGAGCTCAGGCCCTCGGCAGAGTCCAGTTGTGGGATCTATTTGTGGGGTGACTGTAGGCAAGGTATTCAGTTGCTGAGTATAATGACAGGGCACGTGATGGATGAGAACTGCACTGATGCACGAATTCAGAGCTGTGCCAGCTGGTGTGCAGCAGCACTTTCTGTGTTGCCCATTTCACAGATGTGCTATTGAAGTGCAGAGATGGGTGCCCCTGGCTCTGGAGCCAGTCCTTTCTGCTCCAACTTCCTCTCCCAGGGGACACTGAGCCTCAGCACAGCCTTGCTGGGCGTGGGGATAAGGGTGGGGTTGGGGGGGAGCTTACAGCGCACTCTCTGCTTCCTGGATTAACTGGTTAAGGCCCATTGGTCCACTGCAGGTGCTGAGCTATTTAGGGCCCAGCCTGGGGCTGCACTAGGCCCTGGCCATCTCCGGCTGCCAGCCTCACCTAGGAGGAATGTGATTTGGGGGAGGGCAGGGTAGGAGGCAGCAGTTTGGGGAGAAGTTAGTTGCTGGGGCCTCCCCTTCCCAGAGTGAACTTTGTTAATCCTGTTATTGCAATTTATAAATTAGGAAATGTGGTATTCTGTGGGAAATTCGTAGAGCTAAGCCCTAAATTTTGCTTGTCCCAGCCTGCATTTTGAAATCAGATTGTGAGCAAAAATGGAAGTAACAGCCACCAAGGAGAACTAAAGAATGTAGAAAGCCTCCAGGGGGCCTTGAGAAGGTCTCAATATGTGCAGAGCATGGCATTCTTCTGGGTGCTGTGAGAAGGTGAGGGACCCGGGCTGTCTTTTTTCAGTGGTCCGCACGTGCCATCTGCTGTCCTCTGGTTTTCTGATGACCTGCCTGAGGCTCATGCGTCCATGCATACTAAGTTGCTGCAGTTTGTGTGTGACTCTGCAACCCTATAGCCTGCCAGACTCCTCTGTCCAGGGGATTCTCCCAGGCAAGAATACTGGAGTGGGTAGCCATTCCCTTCTCCAGGGGATCCTCCCAATCCAGGGATTGAAGCCACATCTTTACGTCTCCTACATTTGCCACTAGCACCACTTGGGAAGGTTCGCCTTAGGCTCAGGAGGTGGTAGATCACCACAGAGGCACTCCACCCCACTAAGCTTACCCTGGGCATGGCTGGAGGCGGTGATGCTGCAGATGCAGCTGCAAGAAGAAACTTTCTAGAACCGCTCACCTCAAGCTCACTCAGATCTTGGCTGTCCAGTGAAGAGTGCACACAAGACCCAACCCCGAGTGCCACCCTTCTGCCTAGAGAGGGAAATATCTAGTGACGTGCCTATAGCCAGGGGCAGTGGGGGCCCAGGGTGGGCTCTCAGGTCCTGCCTTGATGCCTGTGTGTGCAGCTGGGCAAGAGCAACATTGAAGACAGATTCTGTCCTGCCTTCCCTCCCTTTTTTTATGAGCCATAGAGTCAAGTAAGGAATAAAGAAAAATCCCTGACTTTGCCAGCAGGAATTTCTGTTGCATGCTGCTAGGCATGCGAGACCCACTCAGTCCGTGTCTCAAACATCCCCCTCCAGTATTTGACCCTCACTCATTTTATTTCTTGTTGTCTCGTTTACATCTGTGTTCTGGTCAGACTTGACAACGAATATGCCAGAATACTCCACACACTTTCCCACCTCCAAAGGTCTTACACATGCGGCATCCTCCAACCCTGGAGCCTCCCACTTCTCTTCCTAGTAGCTCTTTCTGTGTGCTCCTGGGGACACCGGGCGTGTGTCTGGCCCCTGAGGCCTATGCCCTCCATAGCTTGAGCCAGCACCACTCCTGTTGTCGGAGTGTGTGTCTGGTGGGGGCGGTGGTCTCTGTAGTCCCAAAGGTTGAACTAGACATTGTTCAGGGCTTGGCACCTGCAGGGCACTTGTTTGATGGATACTTGAAGCAAGTAGAGAGATTTGCTTGGTAACAGCCTGGCTACCAGTGGCTGAGATGGAAAGACTGGAGCCAGAAGTTGCCATGACAACCCAGAAGCAGTTGTGCCAGGGATAAGGATGCGCTGCTTTAGATGAAGGGAGGGAGCCGGTGCTGCAACTGCATGCAGGGTGAGGAGGGAATGGACTCGCACATTTCCCTGAAATGGTTAAAATGCTGAGTTATCACTTCATTCTGCCCAGCAACAAGGCTCTTTCCTTTCTGAGGCTTGATCTACTCTCTCTGGACACAGCTCCCAGAGGAGACAGAGATGGCTTCATGGTTCCAGGGTAACACCTGTCACCAGGCAGAGGCTGCCAGGGTGGGGATGTAGGGTCCACACTGGGTGATTCTTTGAAGAGAAGCTGGAGCAATGAAATGTCTTCAGACCTCCTCCTCACTCCTCGAAGGCCTCCCTGACTCCTGATGTCCCTGTGTTGTCCCTTTTTCCTTCTCAATCTCGATAGAGCTTTTCTCTTAGTCTAAGAACCAGGTTTTGTTTTGTTGCTTACTCCATGTGGATTCATTTCCTAGTCCAGTGATTTTTGTCCTCTATCTTCTTTTGCCTTCTTTCTACTTTCTCTATAATTGCTTCATCATTGTTTTTCTAGTTTCTTGAACTAAACGCAGAACTCATCTATATAGAGGCCTTTTAGTTTTGGACAAGAATATGTCAGATAACTCTCTGTGTCTAATTGTACCTATAGCTTGGGACCCATAGTATATTCATATTGCCCTGTTCTAATTATTTTGTAAGTCTGCTTTATGATTTCATAGATAACATATGGTTATTTAGTTTTTAACTCATTCCAAAAATTATTGCTTGTTGCTTTCCAGTTCCATTAGGTTATGGTCTGATTAAGCAGTCTGCACTGATTACTTGAAACTTATTAAGATCTCTTTATTACCAACAACATGGCTGGTTTTGTCACCATTTTATAGATGCGTGAAAGCAAGGCATATTTTCTCTGTTGGGTGTAGATACTGTTTTTTTGTTTTTTGTTTTTTCCTAGTTTGAATTAAGATTTGTCTTGGAGCAGGATACCAGAAAGCAGAAGGAAGGACCTGATGGAGGTGTCACAGGGAGGTTTGGTAACAGGATGGTCTCAAATGCATTTCTTCTTCCTCTCAGGCTCACAACCCTGAGGACGACAGATAAGGGAAATCAGATTATGGCTAACCTGAGGCCCTAGCAAGCTGGTAACAGGACTGGATTTGCACCCAGCTGTCCTGTCCTGAGGGCAATAATCCCTGTGAAGGTTATGGGGAGATTTGCAAAACTGAGAATATCCCTGTGAAGGTTATAGGGAGATTTGCAAAACTGAGAAGGCAGACACTCCTTTCCCTAAATGAATACAAATAATTTTGTAAAATGGCCACACAAGGGGTTATTACATGTGAAGGTAAAATGTTAATCAGCATGTCCTTGAATTTATAGGGTAGAAAGTCTAATAAGCCTTTGCATTTGTCTAAAACTTTCAGAATTTTAACTTTTACCATTATAGGTACTTGATGTATTTAAACCTCTTGAGATGTAGGAAGGATCCAGATTTATTGGGTTACTTGTGGGTTTAAAATTGCACTGTGTCATTCGGCAGCCACCAGCCACATGTGACTACTTAAATTTTAAATAGACTGAAATAGGGAATTCCCTGGTGGTCTAGTGGTCGACTTCCCTGGTGTCTTAGAGGGTAAAGCGTCTTTCTGCAATGAGGGAGACCTGGGTTTGATCCCTGAGTCTGGAAGATCCCCTGAAGAAGGAAATGGCAACCCACTACAGTATTCTTGCCTGGAAAATCCCACGGACAGAGGAGCCTGGTAGGCTACAGTCCATGGGGTCTCAAAGAGTAGGACACGACTGAGCGACTTCACTTTCTTTTCACTTTCTAGTGGTTATGACTTGGTGCTCTTACTTCCATGCTGCTGCTAAGTCGCTTCAGTCGTGTCCGACCCTGTGTGACCCGATAGACGGCAGCCCACCAGGCTCCCCCATCCCTGGGATTCTCCAGGCAAGAACACTGGAGTGGGTTGCCATTTCCTTCTCCAATGCATGAAAGTGAAAAGTGAAAGTGAAGTTGCTCAGTTATGTCTGACTCCTAGCGACCCCATGGACTGCAGCCTACCAGGCTCCTCGGTCCATGAGATTTTCCAGGCAAGAGTGCTGGAGTGGGGTGCCATTGCCTTCTCTGTCTTACTTCCATGGATGGGTTCAATCCCTGGTTGGGGAACTAAGATCCTGCAAGCCACTTGGCACAGCCAAAAAAATACATAAACAAACAAATAAAATGAACTAAAACCCAAAATTCAGTTCCTCAGGCTCCCCAGCCAGATTTCAAGTGCTCAGTCATCACGGGGGACCATGGCTATGACGCTGGGCAGCACAGATGCAGAACGGTCCCATCACCGGACGCTCCTCTGGCGCAGCACTGGCTGAGAACCAGCCAGCAGCAAGAAGAGCCCACAGGAGTCCTCAGCCCAGTGGGAGGGGCTCGCCGGGCAGGCTGGGTGCTAAGGCTTTGCGGGCTCAGCTGGCTCTGGGGAGGCGTGGGTCCCTGCAGGGGTGCAGCGACCTGGCCTGTCCCACGCTGACTCTCCGCCGCCCTCTTCTCTCCCACAGCGAGCTGCGGACCAGGTACCACATCACGGCCATCCCCAGGCTTGTGATCCTGAAGCCCAGCGGGGAGGTCATCACCGACAAAGGGCGGAAGCAGATCCGGGAGCGGGGGGCTGGCCTGCTTCCCAGAACTGGGTGGAGGCAGCCGACATCTTCCGGAATTTCTCCGGTTGAGCAGGGGCCGGGTCTCCGGAGAGCCTGGACAGGTGTGCGGTCACTCCTGTTGCTGCAGCCTCAGCCCGGCAGAGAAGAGCATTCTGTGTCTCTGTGTTGGTTTCTTTCGGAGCAGAAGCACTCATCTGTGATGGAAAGAAAATGTTGCTCAGGGAATGCCCGCCCTCTAGCTTTGTTGGTAGTTATTTTTATTATTCTTGGCATAGCTTTCTCCACATGAGCTTAAGTGTGTTCACAATGAGCTATTGGAAATCTATGCAAAACATGTATTTATTATACAAACTCTTCAGGTAAAATGGCATATTTATTGATACAATTTTTCTGGAGATGTCTTTATTTTATTTTCCGTTTAATTTTTTTTTATTGAAGGATAATTGCTTTACAGAATTTTCTTGTTTTCTGTCAAACCTCAAATGAATCAGCCATAAGTATACATATATCCCTTCCCTTGTGAACCTCCCTCCCCTGGAAACGTGCATTAGTATATGTAAAATAGATAGCCAATGGGAATT
This sequence comes from Nanger dama, assembly GCA_917880005.1. Taxonomy (NCBI): domain Eukaryota; kingdom Metazoa; phylum Chordata; class Mammalia; order Artiodactyla; family Bovidae; genus Nanger; species Nanger dama. Next base: position 15,932,318 of record CAKJTW010000025.1, on the reverse strand, counting down.
TGCTATTTGGCTCAGGAAACTCAAATGGGGGCTCTGTATCAACCTAGAGGGGTGGAATGGGGAGGGGAAGGGAAGGGGAGGTTCAAAAGAGATGTCTTTATTTTAATGATATGCTCTCATGACTATTACTAAAGTTTGCACAGTCTGTTCGCTTTAATAAACACACCTTTCTGCACCTGGAGTCCTCCGATTTCCTTCTTTCTCCCAGAAAACCAAGTGTCCTTATGAGGAAAGTCAAGCACTCAAGGAATACCATTCTCAAACACTTTGTTTTGTTTTCAAAAGGGATAGTTTTTAATTACGGGTCTTCTTGGGAATTTGTCTTCTCTTTGTTTTCTTACACTTTTAGTAGCATGATATCTTAGAAAAGAAAATTTCAAGGCTGCATACTCATATCTCCAAGACCAAATCTCCCCATCTTCTAAAAGATGCTGATTAATCCAGGTAGATAAAATTCACACACAATCTTTCATTTTTAAAATTTCTATTGAAATGTAGTTGATATACAATGTTGTGTTAGTTTCAGGTATACAACAAAGTGACTCATACATACATATGTATATATACATATAGACCTGGGTTCGATCCCTGGGTTGGGAAGATCCCCTGGAGAAGGATATGGCAACCCACTCCAGTATTCTTGCCTGGAAAATTCCATGGACAGAAGAGCCTGGTTGGCTACAGTCCATGGGGTCACAAGGAGTCGGACATGACTGAGCAACTTCACTTCTTCATGTATATATACAAATATACATATATTCTTTTTAACATTCTTTTCCCTTACTGTAAGATTATAAGATTATCATATTTTTATAAGATTATTATATTATTATTATAAGGTTATTATAAGATATTGAGTAGAATTCCCTGTGCTATTCAGTAGGTCCTTGTTGGTTATATTTTATATACAGTTATGTGTATCTTTGCTGATAACAGGAGGGATGTGTGCAGTACCTGCCTGCTGGAGGTGGCCAGCCATGATCTGATCCACATGATTGGAGTCGTGAAATACCAGGCACCCACCTCCAGCCCAGTTCCCATCTGCCAACCCACTTGGCTCACTGGGTCCCTCACCGGGGATCTGGAGCAAAGCTGTCCCTTGTAGGGCCCAGGAACCCCCACATCCCCTAAGGAGGTCCTCTGCAGAGCAATGCTGGGCAAAGTGAAGAAGGCTGCTGGGCTGCTCAGGTAACCCAGACTGTGAGAGCTGAATCCAAGAGGGTGAGGCTGTGTCATTGGCTTAATTATATCAGGGCCAGGGAACTCCACAGCACAGCCACCTTGATGTGCTCTCCCCACCATCAGTCAAGTTCCCCATGGATTGACTAAAGACGTACTTGATGAAGCTAACCTGGTCATTGTTTGCCCCAGAAATAAAGCATAAAAGTGCAGTTTTCATCTCAAAACAAAAGATGGCATATTTCACTTAATTTTGGTATTTTCCCCAGTACCATAGTGTTAGCTATTTCCTTTATCATATCACATGGTTACCACTTGATCTTATCCAAAAGGCTGAGAAGCAGAGACATCACTTGGCTGACAAAGTTCCATCTAGTCAAAGCTATGATTTTTCCAGTAGCCATGTACGGATGTGAGAGCTGGACCGTAAAGAAGGCTGAGCACTGAAGAATTAATGCTTTTGAACTGTGATGCTGGAGAAGACTCTTGCGAGTCCCTTGGACAGCAAAGAGTTCAAACCAGTCAATCTTAAAGGAAGTCACCCCTGAATATTCATTGGAAGGACTGATGCTGAAGCTGAAGCTCCAATACTTTGGCCACCTGATGAGAAGAGCAGACTCATTGGAAAAGACCGTGATGCTGGAAAAGATTGAAGGCAAGTGGAGATGGGGGCAACAGAGGATGAGATGGTTGGATGGCATCACTTACTCAGTGAACATGAGTTTGAGCAAACTCTGGGAGATGGTGAAGGACAGGGAAACCTGGCATGCTGCAGTCTATCTGGTTGCAAAGATTTGGACATGACTGAACAACTGAAAAGCAACAACAATGGTTCAGTTCAGTTCAGTTCAGTTCTGTCGCTCAGTCGTGTCCGACTCTTTGCAACCTCATGAATCGCAGCACGCCAGGCCTCCCTGTCCATCATCAACTCCTGGAGTTCACTCAGACTCACGTTCATCAAGTCAGTGATGCCATCCAGCCATCTCATCCTCTCTTGCCCCCTTCTTCTCCTGCCCCCAATCCCTCCCAGCATCAGAGTCTTTTCCAGTGAGTCAACTCTTCGCATGAGGTGGCCAAAGCACTGCACCACTGCTATTTTGTGATGAAGTAATTTAAGATCGGATTATAGTAATTCAAATCACACATTTTAGGGAGGTGTGTGGACATTTCTTTTCGGTGTAACATCCTGGTGGGTGGATACACACATATGCATGCATGTTTGTGTGTGTGTGTGTGTGTGTGTGTTTAACCACAACCAGGCTTCTTAAAAGTGTAGATAAGTTCCTCCTGGTAAACATGCTCATTAGTTGCCATGACAGAGCCCAAGCACCGTGCTTACCCCTGAGGCTGGAGCATCACGTTGCTTTCAGCTTGGGAGCTGCATGGGGTTGTGTGTGTGGTAAACATTCAGCACCTGGAGGGAGGGAGAGGTCCCAGCAGAGGCCACCCCACAGCTACACCAAAGTAGCACACTGGGGGTTAGGGTTTCCACATGTGAATTTTAGGGGCACACGACTATTCAGACCACAGTAGTGGCCCCACCCTAGCCCTGCATTCCATCAGAAATTCCTGGGTCTCTCTGTGTATGCTGATTTTACAGAAGCACTGCTCTACCAGTTGTCTGTGTACTAAATTTTTTGAAATCATTTACACTGAGCCTACAGTTGTGGCATCTTTTCTCACACCTAGGCTGCCCGATAAGCAGGAAGTATTAGCTGCAGGCTGGGGAGGTCCAAAACCATGTGCAAATCCCAGGAGGTCTCCGCAGCAATTTCACTTGAGAAAGGTGTTGCTTATTGTGTGCTTGTGTGGGGCAGCCACTGGGAGAACATGTGGACACACACACCACACACAAGCACCACACCACATATGTACCACATACACACCACACAGTATACATACACCATATTTGGATGCATACCACACACAAACATCACAGATATACACCACACATCACATGTACACCAGTTATGCACAATATCACGCATACTATACCACTCCACATCCTCATACTATACATCACACAGACATACCACACACTCACCGTAAACAGCACACAAACACCACACACACAAAAGCACACCACATATACACCACAGACACACACTACACACCACAGACACACACTACACACCACACACAAATCACGTGCAAACACCACATACTACATACAGACACATGCCACACACAGACAACACCACACACACGTACACACACTACATCACCACACACACCACGAACACACAGACCATACTCACATCACGTTTATTTTCGAGTCTTTCTGTCCTCTCTTCCTTTCTCTTCTCTCACAGTGTTTTGCTTGAGTTCCATGAAAGCAGGATCTTCTTGTCTCTTCACAGGACACTGGTGGGGTTTGAGGAGGACCAGATGGAACCCCAGTGGGCTTGCTAATTTTGAGTTCCCTTTAGAGTGATCTTCCTGGGCCGTTTTGCCAGTGAGACTTTCTTCCTGGGCTGGTCACACTGACCAGGTAACACCCTCCTATCCCCACTGGCAGGAGAGGACTGGGGGCTGGCAGGGAGAACACATTTTCCTCTGATTTCCTGGAGTTCACTTCAGCACCCCTCCTTCAACTGTGTCTCTCCCATCGTGAAAGACCACCAACCACCTCTGGGTGAGGTGGGACACCCAGGGCAACAGGGTGCAGAGGTCATCTGTTGTGTTAGCCCCTCAGTCATGTCTGACTCTGTGACCCCATGAACTGTAGCCTGCCAGGTTCCTCTGTCCATGGAATTCTCCAGGCAAAAATACTGCTGTGGGTTGCTATTCCCTTCTCCACAGGATCTTCACAACCCAGGGATCAAGCCAGTGTCTTCTGCAGGCAGATTCTTTACCAGGGAAGGGAATCGAGGTCTGATTTCATGTACACATCCCAGTCCTCATGGGTGCTGTGTGTCTACCTCAAGGGGTTTCTGGAGCTGCCAGGGCTCAGGTCTTCAGGATTCCTGGCTAAAACCAGTAGGTTTCTTCCCCAGTGCTGGCCAGGATCCTTCGTGTGTCTGTGTATATGTGTGTGTATGTGTGTGTGTGTGTTATGTGTGTGCATGCCCGTAGAGGCAGCCACCACCCCTTCACTTTTAGAGCTTCCAAACATTTCTTGTTCCCTCTTTGTTTTCTCATCATTTTAAAAAATCCCTTCATTGTCATTTTAATGACTCTGTCAAGCAGTGAAATTATATGCAGGTGTTCAAACTGCTTGTTTGCCTGAGAGTTGAGAAGTGTCCATTTTACGTTTGTAATGCCACCAGGATGATCTCTTTGAAATTTTTATTGGATTTAGAAAACTGACAAAACGCTGTGTAAATCTAGCTTTCTGCGTTCAACATGAATTGCTAACTTTGACAATGTCTCCACGGTTGTAATTGCACATCCAGTATTACTTCTACTCTGCCAGTATAACTCCACTCTGCCTTTGCCACCTAAGCATGAGAATGACAATGCTTGTGCCTGGTTGGACCCAAGACGCTTCACACCATGGATGGGGAGCAGTGATGATGTGCCCTGGTTAGAATCTAAAAGGATGATTTTAATCCAGGTGCAGCTAGATGTGAATTTTAGGTCTAAAAATCCTGGATGAAAGCTCTCCACTCCATATGAAAGCCATCTGTAATCCAGCATCCTGTGGGCACAGAACAATGGCTTATAGGCAATAATAATTGAAAAGGAGGGGACTTCACTGGCGGCCCAGTGGCTAAGGCTCTATGCTCCCGATGTAGGAGGCCAGAGGTCGATCACTGGTCAGGGGACTAGTTTCCACATGCTGCAACTAAGAGTTCACCTCAACTGAAAAGACCCCACATGCTGCAATGAAGATCGAAGGTCTAGCATGCTGCAAAGAAGACCCGGCATGCGGTGGTGGTGGTTTTAGGCATTAAGTCATGTTTGGGACCCCATGGACTATAGCCTGCAGGTTCCTCTGTCCATGGGGATTTCCCAGGCAAAAATACTGGAGTGGGTTGCCATTCCCTTCTCCTGGGGATTCTCCAAACCCAGGTCTTCTGCATCACAAGAGAATTCTTTACTGATTGAGCTATCAGGAAACCTGACCCAGCGCAGGCAAATAAATAAATATTTAAAAAAGAAAAGGAATTCCACTTGTTTCTGACATCATTGAAAAGTAACTAAGGAGATGCTTTCCAAAGTCCCAGACTACACATGAAAAACTCACCTTGCCTCTGCTCCCCAAAGCTCCCTCCAAAATCTCCTGTCCACTCCCACACCTCTGGTTCCCCACAGCTCTGCTCTCTCCCTGTTTCGCATGGTCTTTCTTGGTATCTTTGGTTCCATTTGCATCGCTTTCCTTGTTCTCCAGATTCTGCCTTTCCTCACTTGGGATCTCTGCTGACCTGGAAGATGCCTGGTGGCTATAGGAAGTGGTGAGTTTACAGGGTCCAGAGAACTTTGGCTGTGGAATAACAGAGAGAAGGCTGGCTAGGGACGTGGCAAAACATGTCTCTCTCATACATTGTGTATAATACATCTCTTGTTATTCCAGGTAAATGTAAAACCCTGGGTTAAAGTCTTAAGATTTGAGGGTTAGCATTCTCAGTGATTTGGCATAAGATAAATCATTTTTACTTCTTATGTTCTTTTACTTTCTTGCTTTCCTTTCAATGACATAGAGTCATTATCTTTAGTCTCTTTCCCTTACATAGGTATCATGATAATTTTATTTGTTACATATAAGTGGCTTCGGTTTGGGGGTAAGATGCATATACTGATACAAGGTTTTGGATATTAACCAATACATTCATTCATCTATTCATTCAACAAGCATCTGGAGCTCGCCAGGCATCTAGGCAGGCAGACATTAATTGTGTCATTAAATGGTCTGTGACAGAGCGTGGGGATCTCAGGCAGGGTTTAGGCTCAGAGGTGAGAGAGGCGGGTGGAGTTAGTGCAGCTGGCAAGGACAGCCGCTCACCTGACATGGCAGCCCTTCAATCAGGACCTCAGAGAGTGGGTCTGAGGCCATTCCCGGGGTGTGATTACTTCTCAACAGGAATGACGACCGTCTGCTGTGAGTTGGACAGGAGAATCTCTCTTGCAGTGAGGGAAGTTATCCGGGAGTATTTGGGTACTGGAGGGCCCTGGAGGCGATGACATATCTCAGAATTCACTGAAGGACAGCGAGTGCACCCAGGACGCAGCCCTGCGTGTTTCTCTTTCCCTCTATGGGCAGACTTTGCTCCGTGACATTTTTCCCAAGACAGATTCACCAGGCATCCTTTGTAAGGCCAGCATCATGCTGGTGCTCATTGAGTGGGTTTTCCTGGAAGAATTAACATAACCAATTGGTTAAAATAAAGTCCCCAGGTTGACAGGACAAGGGGGACAGGCTGGGGATTTTCTGGGTTCATGAAACAGGCTTTGTGGCAAAAAGTGTGTGAGGCTTTGAGATTGCAGGAGAAAGGAGGTCACATTTGAAAAAAAGTTTATTTATTTGACTGTGCTGGGTCTTAGTTGCAGCAGGCAGGATCTAGTTCCCTGGCGAGGGATAGAACCTGGATGCCCTGGATTGGGAGTGTGGATCCTTAGCCACTGGACCACCAAGTCCTGAGAGGCAACATTTTTAATTGCAGCGAATATCTTTATAGGCTGCGTTTTGCACATCTCAGCTGACAAGGCTTCTTTTTCCTCCTCCCTCTCCCAGCTTCAAAAGAGACCCAAGGAACCACAGGCTTAGGTGGCTCCCCTTCCAGGTGGGTGTCAGACAGAGCTCCCTTCAAGAGCCTCTGCGGTGAGGTTCCTGGCTCTGCAGCCACTTGGATCAGGATTTCTGGAGCACTTACACTGTGAGAATGTTCTTAAACCTGATTATACAGACAAATATATACATATACAAACCATGTTTGCTGTCGTAGTTAATCCCAATTTGTACAATTGGTGGGTCAGACAAGCTTTTCCTCCTTCCCTATGTGCAGGCGGGGAGACTCTGACCAATAACCTGAAATGAGGGGGAAACGCAGCCTCAGCATGTCCACCTTATTCCAAAACAGATCCCAATTGGTTGTGTGGTTATAGATGCATTTTGAAGCCTTACCTACCCAAAGCAAGTAAGGCGAAAACCAGTGAACAAGGAACTCAACGGTGTCCCTCTCCACTCAAGAACCTTTGAGCCAGGGAAGAAAATTTATAGGAGAGGGCAATTCACCCTCTCGTTTTATAATAAACTCCAGTGGCAAAATTCTCTCTTCCACATTTCAGGAACTGGCCTTCGGTTATTTGGCCTCCCTCGCTTCTGTGAGAGCAAAGGTCATTTGAGGACTTGTTCAATGGAAAAATGATAGTGCCTCTTTGTCCCTGCCAAGGCTTCCCAGGACCTAGGTTAGAAGGGGAGGGGACAGGCCCTCTATTCCCAGGAGGTTCATTCAGTCCATACTCACAGGGCTTCCTGTCTCCACATTCAACCTCTCGGTACCTGTACCAGTCAGCTCAGGCTGCAAAACAAAGTGGCACACACTGAGTGGCTTAAACAACAAACATTTATCCCTCACCCCTCACAATTTTGGAGGCTGGAAGTCCAAGATCAAGGTGTGGGCAGGGTTGTTTCTCCGCAGGCCTCTCTCCTTGGCTTGTAGACGGCCGCCTTCTCCCTGTGTCCTCGGTGGTCTTCCCTCTGGGCGACTGTGTCCCAATCTCTTCTTATAGGGATACCAGTCATTTTGGTTTAGGAGCACTCTAACTTCATCACTGTAACGTAATCACCTCTGTGAAGGTGCTATCTCCAAATACAGTCATGTTCTGCAGTACTGAGGGTAATTGAATATTACGATTTTGGGGAGATGCAAGTCAGCTCACAATAGCACTCAACCTCCTGAACACACTCTACACTGAGCAGAGACATCTGCTTCAGCTACTATGCTCTGAGTTTTCCAACAAGCACAGATGACCCAGAAACAATGGGAAGAGAGGAGAAGGTCCAGCCAGCCTCAGAGCGACCTCTTTCCATTCAGAACCATCAGCTCTCCTGTACTGCCCACCTTAGGTGGGCTCTGGGGGTATAGGACGCGGAACTGGAGGGCCTCTTCTTGGGGCCAGGCAGGTGGACATTGTGGCTGGCAGGTAACACGGCACGGGCATGGATACCACCAGGAGCAGTAGTGGCTCTCTGGAGACTGGGAGCTAACTGTGGCTAACCCAAGACACCACGCTCTACTGAGACCCCGGAGAGACGGCTGCCACGCGGAAGCCTCCAGAGACTCAGTGACTCACCACCTCCCAGGCTGGTCCTCCATCACTGGCTGTCCTCCGCTGCTTGCTCCCTCAGCCAACAACAGCGGTGGCGGTAACGGTAACTGCAAAGCGCTTGCTCTTTCCCATGAGCGTTCACTCCTGTGCTCTCCTCCCCCCGTGCCTGCTGCAGCTCCCGCCCCCACTTTATGACAGAATCCACACTCCACGCCCTGCACTTTCCGCCGGGTGTAATCTCATGCAACTTGCTCAGTCCATTTAAACTCGAGCTTCAGAGCAACGGTGATGATGTGAGTCCTTCCACCTGAAATGGCAAAATAAATGGAGTAAGTGGAAAGATTGTTCAGCCTCCTTACAGGGAGGGGGCTCGTTCCCTCCCGGGGCTGCTCTCCTGGCTAGGTCCACTCCCCATGTCCAGCAAAGCCACATTCTGAGACTGCAGGTGGGAGAGACTAGGAGTTTGAGACCTTTTGGGGTGACCTAGGAAGGCCAGTGAGACCTCCCAGAATGGCGCATTCCCTTCTCCTTTCTGCAGGCCCTTAAAAGATGTGAGGGCACCTCACATGTATGGACCATTGATCTTAAAGAAGAAACAGCTGGCAGGAAACATGAGCAGAAAAGGGGACTGTGGCCTTCTCAGGAATCATTGCACACTCTCCCTTTCTTTCAGTATCTGGAAATCTGAACATAGATCTTCACTCAGTGGTGTGAATTCTGCAGGTATTACAAAAAAGCCTATCGCCTTCTGCATGATGGCCCCTCCTGGACCAGCTTGATGCCTCTCTCTGCCAGCTCTGACCTCGTTGTCCCTCTGGCCCCTTTGTCCTTGCGGAGATGAACTTCCCACTCTCACCCATCTCCCACTTGCCACAGGCTCCTTCCTTCACCAGGGCTGTTGACCAGGGTGTTGGCTGCAAAGGTTCCCAGATGTGGCAGCCTTGGTCACTGCAGAGCCCTTGGGTTTCCTGCATTGCAGGCAGATTCTTCACTGTCTGAGCTGCCAGGAAACCTCAGCCCCCAAAACACAGATGATAAATAGAGCTCATATGATGAGTTTGGACTTCCCTGACGGTGCAGTGGTAAAGAATCCATCTGCCAATGCAGGAGATGCAAGCGCAGGTTCAGTAACTGGTTTGGGAAGATCCCTGGAAAAGGAAATGGTAACTCACTGCAGTATTACTGCCTGGAAAATGCCATGGACAGAGGAGCCTGGCAGGCTACAGTCCATGGGGTTGCAGAGTCAGGAATATCTGAGCACAAACACACATGACTGGTTTACAAAAAAAATGAATATTTCTGTGACAGAACTAGTGAGCAAGTGATTAATAGAGAAGGCATTTGCAGTGGTTGAATCCAACATGAGATTCCTTCCCACGTTGTCCATGAAGCTCCTGCAAATGACAAGAAAGGACATGGGGAATGTGATAAAAACATGAACGGGCGTCTTACAGAAGAGGAGACCAAGAGGCTCACAGGCCCCTCTGGAGACATTAACTCCCACAGTCATTGGATACAAACCAGAAGATCCCAGCTGGGCTTGGAAGGCTGCCCGGACAGTGTGGAGGGGGCAACATGGTGGATGGCACCAGGGTGGGACAAGCAGCAACTAGAGGCCTCAGCTTAGAGGCTCAAATAGGTAAATCACACTCCACACGGCAGGATGCCTTGATTCTGCAGATCTTGGAAGACTGAAGAGCAGAAAGAGGATGTAGTTGTGATGCCTGGGGACGTTGCCACAGGGCACCTTGCTTTGGAATCAGCATCACATACAGGACTCCGGCCTTGACCCTCTGAGAACCAGGCGGTCAGTTTCCAACACGTTTTCAGCAGTGACCTGAGTACAAACAGCATGGATGGCGATCAAAAACATCACACTGAGTGAAGACAATAAAATACAGAGTGAGTTCTGAGATGGGTAAACAGTATTATCATTTATGTCATTGAACATACACACATGAGAAAGCCCCACACAAGTCCCCAAACATGTGCAAACAAATATATGCACAGTAAGACCCACAGAGTGAGTTCCTGGTGATCAAGGAAGGGTGTGGAGTTAAAGGGGGGCATAAACACGGGAGAAATAAAAACCAAGAGGTGAGTCGTATGTTGGCCAGTGATGACACCGCACATGGACCTCTGCCCAAAGGACAGGAAATGCACAAATCTAAGGCTCACACCAGCCACATCCATCAGGATGACGAAGCCACTAGACGGGAAACTTCAAGAGCAGCGAGCACTGCTCGGGGGTGTGGATTCATGCAGTCGTTTCACCCATCTGGTTTGACTGATTCTGCTAAAGCTGAAACTTTGCACAACCTGTGACTCAGGGATGCCAAGGTCTATCCCAAGAGATCATACATCACCAGAAAACACAAACTGGGATGTACATAGCAACGCTGTGGTTAACAGTCCCAAGCTGGGAGAGGCTCATGGGCCATCAGTAGCAGAATGGATAATCCTTTGAGGTGTATTTACAAAGCAAGGATGTGCAGTTACCCATAAGAATAGTGATGCATTTCAACAGTTAGTAAGAGGTGGAAAGAATCAGACACAGAGAGACCAAGACATATGTTTTCTTTGACACAGTGCTATGAACAGGTGAAATGGATCTGAGAGGTTGAAATCAGGATGGCCATTGCCCAGGCAGAGGGGTTGGAAATGAAATGGGCCTCAAAGGTGCCCCTGGGGTGCTGGTGACAGTGTGTGCACCGTGTGAGACTCCATCAGCCGTGCATTTCTGTTAGCTTTCAGTAAAAAGGAAAAAAAGAGAGAGAGAAAGAAAAGCAGATCAGTGTAAATCATAGGCGGGCAAATAATAAGAGATCGCATAGGAAATTTTGCTTATTGACAAAATATTAAAGTGCACACACATTGAGGGCTCCTCGCACAGGGGGCTGGGTTCAGAATACAAGGCAGATGGTCTACCGCCTATGAGTGGCGCTGAACACTGATGTACCCTGATAAAAGAAACGGTCACATACTGAGGTATGGTGAAGACATTCTGGCTTGTACATGAGTTAACTTGAACATTATGCTAACTAAAACAACCTGTTGTGGCCTATCAAACCAGCGCTGTACATCTGCCTTAATTATTAAAGGAAAGAGTGTCTCTTGACTCTTGACCAGAAGTAACAAATGTCCATGTTAAAAATAAAGATTAAATGCCTCTTTTCTGGGACACCAGCACATCCACGTTTAATTTATATGTGTGATGAGAACTGACACCGCTCCATTATTGAGCTTCAATCCAGTGATGATACCTGCCTGGCCTTTTATTCGTTTGTTTTCTGTCTCTTGCTGGTGACTTAGTTCTTCCTGCATAACCCTGCTTCTGTTTTGCTTCTTTTCACACATATTTGTTGCTGTTGCCTTTGGAAAGAGAATTCTTTCTTCCTTTTTTCCTCCCTCAACTTGGTCTTTGTCTATACATAGAAAGGAGCTCCCATAGCAAGTGAAATTGTTACCAACTGACTTACGGCTTTTATGACGGTTGCTAAGTCGAGATACCAAGGGAACATTTCATGCAAAGATGGGCTCAATAAAGGACAGAAATGGTAGGGACCTAACAGAAGCAGAAGATATTAAGAAGAGGTGGCAAGAATACACAGAAGAACTGTACAAAAAGATCTTCATGACCAAGGTAATCACGATGGTGTGATCATTCTCATAGAGCCAGACATCCTGGCATGTGAAGTCAAGTGGGTCTTAGAAAGCATCACTATGAACAAAGCTAGTGGAGGGGATGGAATTCCAGTGGAGCTGTTTCAAATCCAGAAAGATGATGCTGTGAAAGTGCTACACTCAATATGCCAGCAAATTTGGAAAACTCAGCAGTGGCCACAGGACTGGAAAAGGTCAGTTTTCATTTCAATACCAAAGAAAGGCAATGCCAAAGAATGCTCAAACTACCGCACAAATGCACTCATCTCACATGCTAGTAAAGTAATGCTCAAAATTCTCCAAGCCAGCCTTCAGCAATATGTGAACCGTGGACTTCCAGATGTTCAAGCTGATTTTAGAAAAGGCAGAGGAACCAGAGTTCAAATGGCCAACATCCACTGGATCATGGAAAAAGCAAAAGAGTTCTAGAAAAACATCTATTTCTGCTTTATTGACTATGCCAAAGCCTTTTACTGTGTGAATCACAATAGACTGTGTGGATCACAATAAACTGTGGAAAATTCTGGAAGACATGGGAATACCAGACCACCTGACCTGCTTCTTGAGAAACCTATATGCAGGTCAGGAAGCAACAGTTAGAACAGGACATGGAACAACAGACTGGTTCTAAATAGGAAAAAGGAGTATGTCAAGGCTGTATATTGTCACTCTGCTTATTTAACTTCTATGCAGAGTACATCATGAGAAATGCTGGGCTGGAAGAAGCACAAGCTGGAATCAAGATTGCTGGGAGAAATATCAGTAACCTCGGATATGCAGATGATACCACCCTTATGGCAGAAAGTGAAGAGGAACTAAAAAGCCTCTTGATGAAAGTGAAAAAGGAGAGTGAAGAAGCTGGCTTAAAGCTCAACATTCGGAAAACTGAGATCATGGCATCTGGTCCCTTCACTTCATGGGAAATAGATGGGGAAACAGTGTCAGACTTTATTTTCCTGGGCTCCAAAATCACTGCAGATGGTGATTGCAGCCATGAAATTAACACGCTTACTCCTTGGAAGTTATGACCACTCTAGATAGCATATTGAAAAGCAGAGACATTACTTTGCCAACAGAGGTCCGTCTAGTCAAGGCTGTGATTTTTCCAGTGGTCATTTATGGATGCGAGAGTTGGACTGTGAAGAAAGCTGAGCGCCGAAGAATTGATGTTTTTGAGTTGTGGTGTTGGAGAAAACTCTTGAAAGTCCCTTGGACTGCAAGGAGATCCAACCAGTTCATTCTAAAGGAGATCAGTCTAGGGTATTATTTGGAAGGACTGTTACTGAAGGTGAAACTCCAGTACTTTGGCCACCTCATGCAAAGAGTTGACTCATTGGAAAAATCTCTTATGCTGGGAGGGTTGGGGTCAGGAAGAGAAGGGGACGACAGAGGATGAGATGGCTAGATGGCATCACCGACTCGATGGATATGTGTTTGAGTGAGCTCCAGGAGTTGGTGATGGAAAGGGAGGCCTGGCGTGCTGCAGTCCATGGGGTCGCAAAGAGTCGGACACGATTGAGTGATTGAACTGAACTGAGCTGAGCTTAAGTTGTGTCTGGATTCCCCCGAGCACGTGGTGGTGTCAGGTTTCATGTTGGTGGTTTCAGCTTTGCCTTCTTCACTGTTTTTAGCTCTCGTGTTCCTCTCTCATCTTAAACCAGCATTTACGTATTGAGAATATTTGGTATTTCATTATAAAGATTGGTACTCATTTTTGGTTTAAAATATGTTTTAAATCATAATAAGAAAATACTCATTTATTGTTAAGTGTTTTTAAATTTTAATCAGGAATGGATGCTGAGTTTTCTAAAATATCATTTTCACTTCTCTGCAGATAATTATGTGGTTTTCTTCTTTGACTTACTAATGTTGTCAGTTGTGTGAACTGATGTCCTAATTTGAATTATCCTTGCATTCCTGAGGGGTAAATCCTACTTGGCTGTGGTTTATTATTATTTTAATGAGCATTTTGAATTAAATTTGTTAATATTTTATTGAGGCTATTTGCAGAGATATTCACATATAAATCTGCTCATCTTGTGCTCTGCGTCTTGCCCTGCCCAGCAGCATGCTGCCTGTGAATGAGCCACTCTCAGGATAGTGTACATGGGCCAGCTTTTCATACCGGTGACTCAGTCGTGCTCCTTTTATACTTTTCAAAGTGTGCTTTCTTTTGGCATGTAGAGAGTGTGGTGTGCATGCTAAGTCGCTTCAGTCGTGTCAGACTCTTTGCCACCCCTATAGACTGTAGGCCGAGAGGCTCCTCTGACCATGGGATTCTCCAGGCAAGAATGCTGGAGTGGGTTGAGACATGCCCTCCTCCTGGGGATCTTCCCGACCCAGGGATTGAACCTAGTATCTTTTGTCTCCTGCATTGGCAGGAGGGTTCTTTACCACTAGCGCCATCTGGGAAGCCCCAGGGAGTATGGTGCCTGGGGTTAAAATCTGTATTTAGACAGAACCTCTTAGGTGTCTTTGTTCACTTTGTCAGGCCTCACCTTCTTCATTTGTAAAAGTGCAATATTATCACACGTCTTTTATAAGGCTATTGGGGATTAAATGGATGAACAATACACACAAACTTGGAAGAACAGCATCCAGTAAGGAATAAATATTACGTAAGTGTTTGCTATTATTTACTTGTTAATAAACGAATAATGCTCATTCATTATGATTCTCTCATTCTTCACAGAATGTCAAGCTTAACTGGAGGAACCCTGTGCTGGCTTGATGCCTTTAAATGCTCAGAGCTGGATGTGTGTGGGAAAGGGCCTCGTGTATAGTCTAGCACTGAGGCCTGCGGGTGGGAAAATTGTAGAAGCCGCTGAGCTAGCCAGCAGATTTGGAACTAGTGCTTCCTTGCTGGTTGAAACCCTCTTCTGTCCTCCCACCATTTGAGGCTGTCGGCTGCCTGGCTAACCCGGATGTGAGTGCGGTGAGTGGGACATGTTGTGGTGGTTGCCATGGCAGAGGTGCTGTTTCCAGGCAAGGGTCAAGTTAACTCAGCGGCTAACTCCCAGGTCAGAGCATTTAGTCCTGTCCTGGAAAATTCATCAAGGGCTTTGAACCGTCTGGTGGCACCTCGGAATCTAGCTTTGAGCACGCAGGGCATGTGTGTGTGCTAAGTTAGTTCATTTCTGTCTGACTCTTTGCGACCCTATGGACTGTAGCCCGCCAGGCTCCTCTGTTCATGGAGGTTCTCCAGGCAAGAAAACTGGAGTGGGCTGCCATGCCCTTCTCCAGGGTATCGTCCCGACCCAGGGATCGAACCCAGGTCTCATATCTCCTGCACTGGCAGGTGGGTTCTTTACCACTAGTGCCACTTGGGAACCCCCCCGTGGGGGACATCGCACCAGATAAACTGCTGCCTGGAGCTGCAGGCCGCGGATTCCCTCAGGATCGCACCCCACCTACACACATCTTCTTGCAGACTCCAGTCAGATCATGGCTAGTCACAGAGAAATGTTTTCTTGAGGCTGAGGCAGCAGCCTTCATGGATAGCCTCTGTGGCTGCAGACCCTCTGGTTGGGTTTAGGGGTAAGTTGTTGTCTAGTCACTGAGTCGTGTCTGGCCCTTTTGTGACCCCAGTCTCCTCTGTCCATGGGATTCTCCAGGCAAGAATGCTGGAGAGGGTTGCCATTTCCTTCTCCAGGGGATCTTCCCGACCCAGGGATTGAACCTGCATCTCCTGCATTGGCTGGCAGGTTCTTTACACCATTGAGCCACCAAGGATGCCCTTAGGGTAAGTCCTGTTATATGATAAAGGGTACATCTAGTCTTTGTCCTGGGATCCTGGCACAGAGCTTCTAAACCCTTAGGAATTCCTGAATGATAGCAGTGTTACTGGTAATGAGCCCTTGGATCACATGTAAGTTTATGTTATTGAGGCGACTCATGATGGATGCATAGATAGTTTCAGAATGGGGTGGTCAATCCAGAAGCACCAACCACATGATTAGAGGGTTGGGGCTTAGAGCCCCATCAGCCAGAATCCCCACCCTCCAGGGCAGGGAGAGAGGAGTGGCTGGAGATTGGTTTCAACCACCTGGCTGACCAACGATTCAACTGGCCATGATGATGTCATTAAACTCCAATGAAAACTCTGGACTCCAAAGCTTCCTGGTGCTCCCTGGTTGGTGAACATGCAGACGTGCTAGGACATGGTGTAGTTTGACATACAGGAAGAGTGTTACACAGAAGTTCTGTGTTGAGGACCCTCCCAGACTTCGCGCTATGCATCTCGTCATTTGGCTTGTCCTGATCTGTATCCTTCATAATAAAACTTAACCAGAAGTGTAGTGCGTTCTTGAGTTCTTGAGTTTCTAGTGAATTACCAGACTTGGGGGTGGGGGTCATTGAGAAACCCTCGGATTGGTAGCCAGTTGGACTGATGTATAGGTGGCCTGGGGAATTCTAAAGTAAGGGATAGTCTTGTTGAGAACTATGCTTTCTAATCTGTGGGGCCTGTGCCACCCAGTGACATGTAGTGGGACTTTGGAGCCTGGTTGGTTAGTGCCAGAATCAAATTGTGGTGTACCAGCTAGGAAGGTGATGGAAGGGTTAGTGCTAGGAAAAAGTGGAATTAGCTAGCATGACTCAAATCACTGAAAAATATGATTTTGGGGGAGAAAAGATAAAAGGGTGGGGAAGAAGGAAGTTTTGATTCCTGAGTGGCTGTGGGGTCTCTGCCCATGGTATGGAGCAGCTGCTATGCTGATGTCAGTTCCTGGAGGTCAAAGTTCCCAGTGGAATTTAGAGATGATGAATCCAAATTCTGGGGCGTTGGCTCAGTGGCTCTGTAAGGAAATGCAAAATACTATGAAAAGACCAACAGATACAATCCCTTGGTTATTGTTCTATGTGAGGCTAGAAGCTTAGCTTATGGCTGGGGAACCACAGCCTCTTGTCTCAAGGCCCTCAGTGGAGGATATGCTGGGGATTCAGACGCAGACCCAACTCAGACTATTGCATCTAGTCTCAGAGCAATATCCAAGGGAAAAAGTGTGTCGAAATAGCACATGACAAGGGAGGCTAGGCTGATGGCCAAAGGAAGGGGCATAGATGAGGGAGAGCCACAGAACTTGTGCTGTGGAATGGAAATCCTGAAACAGTTATGAAGAAATGGGGTGAATAAAACGGCTATTGATGTCTAAATGAAGGTCTTCTGCAGCACTCTTGGAGGGTGACTGGACCAATGAGAGCCCCTGCTGGTTCCCTAAAGAAAGCTGCTTTATATACTCCAGTTTGGAGGAATTTGGAAAGGTCCAAGCCAAAAATGGCAACAGGAAAAAATCATATCAGCTGTCATCTGTGGTGATAGTGAAAGTCGCTCTGTTGTGTTTGACTCTTTGCGACTCCAAGGACTATAGCCTGCCAGACGCCTCTGTCCATGAGATTCTCCAACCAAGAATACTGGAGTAGGTTGCCATGCCCTTCTCCAGGGGATCTTCCCAACCCAGGGATCAAACTCAGGTCTCCTGCATTGCAGGTGGATTCTTACTGTCTGAACCACCAGGCTAACCTGTGGTGATGGTTCTGCAATTGAATCAAGAGAAAGAGTGACAAAAGGCCAGAGTCTCTTGGCTCAGTCTCCTGCTGGGTACTCAAAGCATATGATATGAGACTTCCCTTGCCGTCAGCGGTTAGGTCTCAGTGCTCTCACTGCCGGGGCCCCAGTTTCGATCCCTGGTTAGGGTAGTAAGATCCTGTAAGCTGTGCAGCAAGGAAAGAAAAAGGAGAAAAGAAAAAGGAATGTTTAACAGGCTTTATCTGAAGAAGTTGTATCTCCTTCACCGGAGTGTTTTCTGGGCATGGACATCATGTCTAGCTGGGGAACACTTTCCCTGCTTGGTGTCATAAAGCCAAGTCCTGTTGGTGAAGTTCGGTAGTCAGGAATGCAAGTTGACGGATTAAGATGAAGATTTGGACAAAGTCTGGCTTGTCTGCATGGGCTCTTTATGAAGTGTCTATATCTCTTCAAATGAATGTGTGATGGGGATGGATATTGCCTCTCCTTAGAATTATGAAACAGAAGGCGGGTATATCTGTCCTTCTATCAGTATTAATTGGACACGTACGTCAATGGGAACTAAATAAGATGGCTTGAGTCGTCACAGGTTGTTAATTTCAAACAGTGTAGAGCAGTGCTGATGTGAACAAATTCTCTGTGGAGTAAGTAGCCTTGTATGGGGTGTAGGCTGGGGCTTATGCCCAAAGCCCACTTGTGCCACCCAGTGACATCTAGGGGGACTTTGCACCGGACAGTTGCCATTGGCACCCCACTCCAGTACTCTTGCCTGCAAAATCCCATGGACGGAGGAGCCTGGTGGGCTGCAGTCCATGGGGTCGCTAAGAGTTGGACATGAGAGACTTCACTTTCACTTTTCACTTTCATGCATTGGAGAAGAAAATGGCAACCCACTCCAGGGTTCTTGCCTGGAGAATCCCAGGGATGGGGGAGTCTCATGGGCTGCCGTCTAGGGTGTCACACAAAGTCGGACACAACTGAAGTGACTTAGCAGTAGTACCAGCAGACTAGCTTCTACCAGTCATGAATTGAAACTGCCCTTATGACTGAAGGACTTAATCTTTAAGTATGAAATACCCTTGATGTCTTGGGTAATGTCTGACAAATGCTCTTATAAATAGGTCAATGCCCAGAGGTGTTCCATAATAAAATGGAAATGGTTTACCCAGGATCATGCTACTCAGGGAATTGTAATTAGTGTACTCATGAGCAAGGGGTCAGACTCCTGGAAAGGGAACATAGCATGGAGGCTGCCATGCCTGGAGAAAGGAGAAATGGGGTTTTGTCATTTAATGGGTATGAAAAATTTCTGTAGTTCATTGCAGGACAATGTGAATATCCTTAACACTGCTGAGCTGTACACTTAAAAGTTGTTAAGGTGGTAAATTTTAAGTTGAGAATATTTTACCCCAGTGAGAGTTGCAAAAGATCTGTGGAGACATTTTCCCAAAGAAGATACATTGTTGTTATTGTTTAGCTGCTAAATCTTGAATGATTCTTTTGCTGCTCCACCGCCAGACTCCTCTGTCCATGGAATCCTCCAGGTAAGGATACTGGAGTGGGTTGCCATTTCCTGCTCCAGCAGATCTTCCCAACACAGGGACCAAACCCAAGTTTCCTGCATTGGCAGGTGGGTTCTTTACCACAGAGCCACGAGGGAAGCCCAAAGAAGATATCCGAGGGGTCAGTTGGTACAGGAAAGGTGCTAATGTGACTCATCACTGGAGGACTGTAAATCACAGCCACCAGGTCGGCTGTAATAGATGATGGGTGGTTAGAAGCAAGACTGGGGAGGGTTGCAGACACTGGAAACCTCACAGTGCTGCTGGGGTGTAAAGGGATGCAGCCTCTTCGAATAACAGCTTATAGTTTCTTTAGAAAGTTAACATAGGTTTACCACATGGTCCAGCAATTCCCCTTGTATATACACACCTAGGGGAAGTGAAACATATGTCCATGGAAAAGTCTGTGCACAAATGTTCATAGCAGCATTACTCGTCAAAGCCGGTCCTTGGAAGCAACCCAGAGGCCCATCAACTGATGATCAGATAATTAAATGTGATACTGATATACGTGCACATCAGAATATTATTCAACAATAGAAAGGGCTGTAGTACTGGCACATGATAAGACATGTATGAACCTTAAAAGCATGCTCAGTGAAGGTCGCCAAAGGCGATGCTGTATGGTTTCATTTACAGTAAAATGTTCAGAATTTGACATCTGTAGAGACAGAAATAAAGTGGTTTATTAAGACAGGGATAGGGAAAGGGAATGTGGGGAAATGAGATGTGATTGCCAATGGATACAAGGTTTCTCTTGGGGGTGACAGAATTTTCTAAAAATTGGGTCTTTGTGAATATACTAAAATCCATGGATCTATATACTTAAATGGGTGAATCATATGGTATGTGTATAGTATCTTAAAAGGCTGTTAAAAATAAAACTAAACTAAAAATAAAAGAAATTGTCATTATTCATCTGCTTTTCTGGAGGTCTGAGAGGAGAGAGAAAGCTCTCAACTGACAGCTCACAGCAGCGAGGTAGTGATTGTACAAAAATAAGCAGTAAGTAAGCCCCAACAGTTGCCCAAGGAGTGAAATAAAGGAAATAGGGTGTAAGGGATAGTGGTTTTCTTAAACAGTTATTCAGGGCAGAGTCCCTGAGGCTAATCTGAATGGAGGGAAATTGCCAGCCTGGTGGCAGTGTTTTCTGGCCTTGAGAGTTCCTGCAAAGGCTGAGAGAGAGAGACGCCCATGTGTTCTGCAAACCGGAGTGCAAGTCCTAACAGGGGCTGGGTAGTTTGAGCACAGATGTCTTCACCGGAGGGCAAGACCCCAAGGACAGAGATTTTATTGGTGTTCTGGGTCACGCCTGGATCTTGTCAGATGACTAACTTGAAACCATTTTTTTTTCTTATAGAGTTCCTTAATTGATTTTTTAAACCACATTTTGAAGCTTAAAAAGATTACCGAAAGATCTGCTGCTAAGTTCCCCTTTCACTCTCGTGATTCAGGTGAGGGAGTGAGGAAGGAAGCAGAGGGGAAGCACAAGGCCTCCCACTCCTGGACTGGGCAGCACCCGAGCCCCCTGGCCAGGGATGTTATTGAGGCCTGCCGGGCCCTCCTGAGAGGGTGCCACGGGTGGGGCTGGGGCGCACCTGGTGTCTCAGCTTTCACACCTTCTTCGGCGGCTGGCTCCTCCTTTCTCATTTTGGAGGCTGCGGGCTGGAGTGCGTGGAGAAGTCCCAGGTGCCCTAGGAGGATTCTATTCAACCCATGGCTTCTTACGTGGTGCGAGGGCATCCCCCAGAAATGAGAAACAAGCAGAGTTCTGTTCTTTGTGGGACTGTGGGCGACTTGGAGCGCCTGGGCCGTGGGAGGCAGGGTGGCCTCTGCTCTGTTTCTGAGGCTGCCTAGGTGCAGGCGTCTGGGGTTGTGGGCCTCCTCAGGACCCCATCTTGTCAGGACCCTGCCAGAGTGTCTCCATGAATGGCTTCCACTTGACCTGGGCACATGGAAAGAGTTTCCGCAAAGAAGGGTCAACAGTCCCCTCACACAGCAGTGGGCGGGGTTCCAGCTTCCCACCTGAAATCAGTCTGCATTTAGGCTTGTGGCCAGACCTCATGGGCAGATGCCGAGATAGAGGCTGACCCACACTGGATCGTCCAGGGGCAGCTGAGATGCTACTGGGCGGGGGGGCAGGAGGGCTGGAAGGCGGGCTGGAGCCTGGGGACCAGGAGCCTGGGGCAGAAGAGACAGAGGGAGATAGGAGAGAAGGATGGTCATGGAGGGGGTGTGAGGGAGGGCATATGGGGGACAGAAAGAGGGAAGGATGGGGAAGCGGGGGCGGGAGGAGAGGAGACAGTTGTGCGGAAACATGCTGAAATACATGGTCAGCTGCACCGGTCACGGGGAGTGCCTGTTGGGGTCCTAGACAGCGGCCTCCTGTGCAGCAGTCCGCTCAGTACTCAGGGTCACCGGGATCCCTGCTCTCGGAAGTGAGAGACTGAACTGCATGGATTTCTGAGTTCTTGGCATTAGGATGAAGAACTGACTCTAAGGTTCTTTTCCTTTGTGCTTATTTCCCCGTTAATGGCTTTTCCTCACATTTCATGGCTTACTGCAGCTTCAAGGTCTAAGTTAGAGTTTAAGAGTCAGCCTGAGCACCGTCCCTGTATCAGTACTGTGTTATTTTGGAGGAGAAATGAGATGGTTTGCCTTTGAAAGTGCAGGGGACCCAGTTGCTGCCTGTGTGTGAGTAGAGGGCTGGTTTTACACTCAGTGACGTGGGTCTGAGGTCACACTTGGTGTGCAGGGTGAAGCTGTCATCTCCTGCGTGAGGATAGGGTATGCAGGTGACCTTGGGGGGGCGCTGTGGGGTACAGGGGCTCCAGGCCAGAAAGGGTGGACAAAACTCGTGCTCCTTCCCAGCCCTGAGAGCCCAGGGGACCAGCTGGTGTGGGAGTGTTTTTGGTGCCTTCCTGGACAGGGGCACAGATGCCCTGCAAGGACGTTGGGGAAGCCTCTTGGTGTGAGGCCTCTGAGGAGAACACAGGGCCTGAGGGGACCCGGTGACCCTGAGTACAGGGCTGGCTGCCGCACAGGGAGGCCGCTGTGAGAGACTCGGGCCATCCCGGCTTGGCTACCAGTCCCCGTGGGGCTCAGCCTTCAGCCTTATCACAGATGAGGTGGAAGGTGGGAAATCGGGAAGACTCAGAAAATAAGAGTTTGGAAACTGATTGCTCTGAAGGAAAGATGGGTAGAATAGTCCCCAGAAGAATCCTCAAGAATGCAAAGGGCAGGTGTTTTAACTTCTAAGAAGAAATGGGATTCATCTACAACAAGGTGACTGGACACGTGGGGACAGAGCAACTTGGTGAAGGGAAGGGCTGCTGGATCCAGGAGGCCTAGGACAGCCTGGCACAGCACTCCAGGTGTGCGGCTCCCCTTGAGGGGGGAACGTCTGTAGTGCCCACAGCCCCCACTCAGGGCCTTTGTAGGGGACGTGTGTGAATTTGAAACATGTGGGTGTGGATGATGCATAAAAAAGAAAGCTCTATTGACCTAGCCTGAAATTGATTTGGTTGTGAAAGTTATTTATTAATGATAGAAAAGGTGGAAAATACAAAAGAAGACAGAAAGAGAATAGAAATAACGTGCAGTCCTGAAAGACTGAAGGCAGGAGGAGGAGGGGACGACAGAGGATGAGAGGCTGGATGGCATCCCCGACTCAATGGACAAGAGTTTGAGCAAGCTCCGGGAGTTGGTGATGGCCAGGGAGGCCTGAGTGCTGCAGTCCCTGGGGTCGCAGAGTTGGACACGACTGAGCAACTGAACTGAGCTGAACTGCAGGCCCACCACTGGCCAGCACGTCGGTGCTCTTTCTTCTCCTGGGTATGCTGGTTTCCTGTGTGAAATCTGGAGGCGTGACCTGAGGATGTTGCAGGGTTGGCCTGTGACGTGTTCACACTGCCCCCTGGTGGCCCCTGCACAGGCAGCCACCTCCATCTCAGAGAGGCACATACGGAGCCAGATCAGAGGGTCAGCTTTATAATCTGGAATCCATGGAGGGAACCTAACCAGTCCAGGGCTTGGAGGGGACAGCTTCAGAGAGGTGAGCTTCATCCAGACTGTCGGGACAGTGGTGGACTGGGCAGAGGGCCTGTGTACACAGAGCTGGGCCCAGCAGACAGAGGGTGGGCAGCCCAAGTCCGCTTCGGCTGGATGGTCACGACATCCCCGCCCAGGAACCGAGGAAGGGAAGAGGGGGCCTGGGGACCAAAGACTGGCTTTCTTGCTACGTATGTGGAGACAGGGGTTCGGATCATCGAGATCTGGGCAAGTAGGCAAGCGTGATACGTTTGTCCCTGTCAGAAGGCGAAGTTGGGGGACACGCACAGGTGGTCTCTGTCCCCTCCTATCACCACCCTCACTGATCCTGCCTTTCCGTAGCTCAGCACTCGGACACCTTGGGGAGTCAGCGAGTCTTCCTTCACTTTGCATCAGCGGATGAAATGCAGCTGAACATGGCTCTCTCTCCTCCTTTTCCTCTTCCCCTCCTCCCTCTGCTCCTTCTTCCCTCCCCTTCTCCTCTCTCCTTTCTTCTTATTAAAATTTGAAGAGATTTTATTTAAAAATTTAAAAAACATTATTTTGAGTTGACTTTGAACTCAAAGTTGCCTAATGAGAGCAGAGAATTTCCATCTGCTCCCCTAGTGTTAGCATCTTTGCATGAGCCAGGTGGCTCAGTGGTAAAGAGTCTGCTTGCCAATACGGGAGACACAAGAGATATGGGTTCAATCCCTGGGTCAGGAAGATCCCCTAGAGTAGGAAATGGAAACCCACTCCAGTATTCTTGCCTGGAACCTTCCACGGACAGAGGAGCTATAGTCCACGGAGCTGCAAGGAGTCAGATGCAACTGAGAACAGATTAGTCCCTGACAATGGTCAAACCAGGGACTCTGCCCTTATGCAGCACTGTGAACAAATCCATGAACCTCATTCAGATATCACCCATGGTTCTGCGAATGTCTTTTTCTGGGCCAGCACCCAGTCCAGTCTCACATGTTATATTTAGTCATCATGTCCCTGGGCTCTTTTAGTCTGGAATATTCCTCTGCCTTTCTTTGTCTTTCACAGCCTTCAGACTTTTGAAGATCAATGGCTGGGATTTGTCACATGTCCCTCAATTTGGGCTTATCTGCTGTTTTCTCACAATTCAACTTAGGTCATGCATTGTGGGTGAGAATATCATACATGACAGTATCCTCCCCAGTGCATCTTGCTGTGAGTCCCATGATGCCAGTGCCACACCACTGGTGCCAACTTGGATCACCTGTTAAGGTGGGCCTGCCAGGCTTTCCTCGTTGAGGGTATCTGTACCTTTTTAATTAGTACAAGTCCAGCACTGGCCTTTACATGCACTGACTTCCACCATCCGACAGTTTAGTTTTCCAGACCCGCCACTGCCCATCCCTTCTGGAAAACCTTCTGTCTTCAAGCGCTGTGGGGAGGGGAGGATGGCAACTGGAGCAGCGAGGAAGTGGGGGAGGCCTGGGCAGGATGCGGCTTCTGCTCACTTCTTGATCAATGAGCTCCAAAGCCAGAGTGGGGGGGGAGTCAAAGGCAATACAAGCAAATATTGGTTTGGCCAAATGAGTTTTCTGCACATTTTATGGAAAAAATACGAACTTTTTGGCCAAATCAATAGTATCACTCATTTTTTTAAACTTAATAGTGAATGTTGGTGATTTTAAATGAGGTAACTCATTTATTTGTGAATGCCTTGTTTCCAAATTGATAAAAGCATGTTTTGAATGGGTTTTGTTGCACAGAGCACCTGGTGACGCATAAGCTTTCCTCTCAGTTGTTGTTATTCAGTCATTCAGTCATATCCGACTCTTTGTGACCCCATGGACTGCAGCACACCAGGCTTCCCTGTCCTTCCCTATCTCCTGGAGTTTGCTCAAACTCATGTCCATTGAGTAGGTGATGCCATCCCACCGTGTCATTCTCTGTCATCCCCTTCTCCTTCTGCCTTCACTCTTTCCCAGCATCAGGGTCTTTTCCAGTGCGTCAGCTCTTCGTATCAGTTGGCCAAAGTATTGGTGCTTCAGCCTCAGCATTAGTACCTCCAATGAATATTCAGCATTGATTTCCTTTAGAATTGACTGGTTTGTTCTCCTTGCAATCCAAGGGACTCTCAAGAGTCTTCTTTACAGTTAAGAAGGTGCTATTTTTTTTAAAGGTGATTCCTAACCATGATCAAGATGACAACGGTTGTGGTTAGTGTCAGCAAACGTGAACCCGCAGAGGACAGTGATGTTTGGCATATGTCCGTCTGGGAGGCCTTAACATCTTTTCCTGTTAATCAAGAGCTCCCTTTGAGCTCTCACTTGTTAGTTCTGTCATCCTCTCACCTGGATTCTGGAAGAATATTTGAGTGGTGAGAGTTTTGCTCTTTGTGGCTCTGTAGCTATATCTTCCCTAAAAGGAAACGGACTGTTTCTTTTGTGCGGGGTGGGGGTTAAGATTGAACTGCTCATTAGAGGAGCAGCTTAAGCGAGGAATTGCGCTATTAGCTTTTGCTGCACAAGAAGCATCCCAAAATTTAGAGGTATGAAACAGCAGTTATTGTCTACTGTTCACAAGTCTAAGAGACTCTGGGGCCAACTCAGTGGTCTCTGCTGGACTCTCCCACGTATCTGTGATTGGAGGGCAGGCGGGCATCCAGGTACTGTGGTTCTGTTCCTTGTGGTGGCTAATCCCCTGCAGGCTCACTTGAGTTCATTCCCCACGGAAATTTGGGGGTACCAAACGGATGCAGCTCAGTCAAGTCTGTTTGCATTACATTTACTATCTTCCCACTGGTGGCTATACCCAAAGTCAGTGTGGGAGGAGGCTGCCTGAGGGTGTGAACACGGAGACAAATTATCAGCCATGTTTGCAAGCCGTTTCCCCTAAGTGAGACACAAACATCACTGCTTATAGGGCATTAAGCACCAAATTAACAAAATAATGAGAAAGCAATTCCTCTTCATTTTATGGGGCTTGCCTGGTAGCTCAGCTGGTAAAGAATCTGCCTGCAATGCAAGAGACCCCAGTTCAGTCCCTGGGTTGGGAAGATCCCTGGGGAAGGGAAAGGCTACCCACTCCAGTATTCTGGAGAATTCGATGGATTGTATAGTCCATGGGGTCGCAAAGAGTCGGACACAACTGAGCAACTCTCATTTTTCATTCTATCACGTGTATGTTCCATAGCTCTGTCCTTTCTCAAATGTATGCACGCTGGAAATAGAAAGACAACCTAACACAGCAACAAAGTCTTTCACCGGCAAACTAATTCCTTAAGTTTTTGGAGCAGACACATCACTTAAAACCTAGGCAAAGAAGAAAATTCTGTCATTGTCTTGGAAAATTAGTCAATTCTGTGTAATTATCCTAGGTAGCTTTTTTTTTTTTTTTCTGAGAAGTTGTATTAACATCCTTTTGAGCCCAAGAAAATACTTAATGGTTGCATGCACCATTTTCTCCAGTAGCCATGTTATTTTCATGGCTAGGAATTTCATTTCTTGGATTTTTGTTGCTTGAAGTTTCCTTAAACATATCACAGTCCTGTGCATAAATGCAGCAGCAGCAGCGCATTCCAAATTCTCCTATCAGGTGTCTAGGAATACTAGGAAAAAATATTCCCCAGCATTGATTAGAAAAGTATAAAGGAGCAAAGTCAATATATTTCATTTTGAATCATTACCAAGATTGATAGAAACCTTTCCAGATATCTTTATCAGCCCCTGTCTTCTCCCTCCCACCTGGGTTTTGTGCCTGTCTGCAAGAGTTTGTCTTCACTTGTCCTCTGCCCTCTGCCCTCTGGCCTCTGTAAAGGTAATTTATTACCTTTATCCTTAATTGCTGCCCTTCCTCTTTCTGCCCTTTCACAGACAAATTCAGCTTGGTCATCATTCAGAATATTTATTTATTGAAATGAGTAAATATTTATTAATGTAAAAACATACTTGTGATTGAAAGTATTAAACAGAACTGATAGTCTCAAGATAAAAATAATAGGCCACTTGGTCACCTTCTCTGTACCCCAGCCCCATTCTTCAGGAGGTCAGTCACGTTTAAACTTCTATTTAGCTGTTTCTTCTGGCCCTCACCTCCATGCTTCTAGACAAGGTACTTATACCATTCTTTCTTTTGTTGTTTTTTAACGTTTACGTTTTATTTGTCTGGCTGCACTGGGTCTCAGCTGCAGCACACAAATGCCTGGTGGCATCTGAGGTCTTTTGGTGTAGTGCACGGGCCTCAGATCACAGGCTCAGGTTACGGTGCAAGCTTGGTTGCCCAGTGGCCTGTGGGCTCTTAGTTCCCCAGCCAGGGATTGAACCACATCCCCTGTATTGGAAGGCAGATTCTTAACCCCTGGGCCAGCAGGGAAGTCCCTCATTATTTCTTGAGTTGATAAATTTTAGGCATTGTCACTGGGCTTTCTCCAATGAGAGATTTTTCCTCCATGTCTTCTGTGACATCGTCTAGGAGAGGTGGATTAATAATCAATATTTATGTTACTAGTATAGCTATGTATTGATCTTTGAGGCTCCAGGTGAGTACTTCCTTTCTTATGAGAATTCTCCTGAAGTTCGTAATTGTTTTATTTTTTCTACTTGTTTAATTTCCTACTCACATATTTTTATATTGTCCCCAAAGGTACAATTTTTTATCATTTGTTCTTTTCCCCCATGAGTCTTACCTTCCAAATACTTCTATAATCCACTATATGTGAACTGTTTACTGTCTAGGCCCATGGCATATTTTTCAACCTGGAGCTTCCCTAACTCTTGAGTTTGAACCCGTTGTTTCTTTACTCCTCTGTCTTCCTAATTTTGCCAGAGATGATCTCTAGTAGCTCCTTACGGAAGGTGAAAAATCAATTTTGAGATTCATTATATGAATGAAAATGTCTTTAGTCTATTTTTACTTATGACTGGTGTTTTGCTGAGTTTATAATTCCAAGCTGAAAATAATTTTTCTTCAGAATTTTTGGACATTAGTATCTTTCCCAACATAAGATGACATAAGAACCTCACCATACAGTGTTATATGAAGGCTGTTCTATGTGAGCCTTAATTCTAAGCTTACAGATTCATAGATGTTCCTGGCTCCACCCTCTTTATGCAACCAGTCGCCTGACTGCTTCAGCACGGAGCCAGTGCTGCGTGATCTTCAGAATGGTTAGTCTTCACAGTGCTGAAGGGCTCTGCCTAGATGATTCTTGCCTATCATGACATCCAGCACATCTTTGCCTTTTATGAAAAACAGTATTTTGTTATTTTCTCAGCAGCTTTTTTTCTGCTATTTTTGTTAAGAGAATGTTGCTACCCACTCTTTGTGATTTTCCTTTTTCAATTGGAACGACATGTCCATTTCTGAACCGACCTGAAGAACTGCAGCAGCTCGTGTGTTTGTTCTCCGTTTTGTTGGCAACCTGACCAGGGTAGGGCGCAGCCCTGCTGGGTCACAGCACACGGTGACCTGGTGCATGGAGGGACCAGGGCATGCGGGTGCATCTAGGTGAGGGGTGTGCACACCTCTGTGGATCTGCTGTGGAGAGGGGAGCCCAGAGCCAAGCAAGGAGATCAGAGCGGTGCAGGAGGGTGGGGTGTGAGGAGGCTCTCCTGAGTGGGTCCTTCCTGCCCAGTGTTTGAGCCGGGCCGCCAAGCAAGTGTTAGATCCCAGTCCAGTGTTGGAGGGAGAGACAGAGGGAGAGTAACACTTGGTCTGTATAATGGCATCAAATTAGTTCTAACTTTGAATTTTAAAAATCCATGCTATGACCCATGAAACACAAGCCACCTTCAGAAATACGCTTCACAAATGCATTTAAAACCCAGGCAGAGAACAGTCTCTTCTGTCACTAAAGAAATTGTAAGATGATTTTCCCCAAACATTATTTCTGTGTCTCCTGTGTGTATCCCGGACAGACAGACCTCTCTCTGAAGCTTCTTGGGAGGAAACAGGGACTCTAAGCTCACAGATGAAGGCAACCAGCCCTGGTCTCCATGTCCTGGGTGAATGTAGGGGCACAGGTCTCCAGTGTTCCTGGGTCATGCTTTGTTTTGGTCCCTACCAAGCAGGCGTTGCAGGTGACCCAAGGAGGTGGGCACATTGAGTGTCTGTAGCCACAAGGAGACCAGATGTCTCACTAAGTGCCCCCTTGCAGGTCGCCAACAGTGGGAGCTGCTCCCTGAGAGGTCAGTTCTTCATGTCAACAGGAGTAAAGTGCCTGTGATAATTTTCCTGTGTGAACCCCAGAAGTCTGGGCTGTTCCCTCCTTAATGGCATCCCCCAAAGGGATAGAAGAGGGTATGTGGGAATGGGGGACAGTGGAGAAAGGAGAAAGGTGGTAATGGGGGACAGGTGGAGACACCGTCTGCATTGTGAAGACCTGCAGCCTGGGCCACGCCAGTGAGAGTGACCTCTGCTTTCAAAGATGAGAAACAGTTTTGGCTTTAGTGGAAAATGCAGGGTGTTTTTATTTATTTAAAAATTTTTTAAAATTTAGTTTTATTTGGAGGATAATTGCTTTACAATGCTATGTTGGCTTCTGCCATGCTGCTGCTACTGCTGCCGCTAAGTTGCTTCAGTCGTGTCTGACTCTGTGAGACCCCATAGATGGCAGATCACCAGGCTCCCCGTCCCTGGGATTCTCCAGGCAAGAACACTGGAGTGGGTTGCCATTTCCTTCTCCAATGCATGAAAGTGAAAAGTGAAACTGAATTCGCTCAGTTGTGTCCGACTCCTAGTGACCCCCAGGGACTGCAGCCTGCCAGGCTCCTCCATCCATGGGATTTTCCAGGCAAGAGTACTGGAGTGGGGGTGCCATTGTCTTCTGCCATACAACAACACAAATCAACCATAATTATACTTATATCCCTTTTGAGCCTCCTTCCCTCCCCCACCCCAGGTCATCAGAGAGCAATAGGCTTGGCTCCCTGTGTTATATAGCAACTTCACAGCAGCTATCTATTTGTAGGACGCTCTTAAAGTAGAAATTCTCAGGTGTCTTTACACACTCACCTGAGGGTGAAATAAAAGTGTGTGACCTGGTTGGACAAGACCTCATGCCTTATCCAGCTATGCTGACGTCTTTAGAGGAGCTTGGATAGCTTTGGGGCACTTGAGTCACATGCCCCTCCAAAAGGGGACCTTGGCATTCTGAAGAGGGACAAATTCTGGGAGTGAAGAGGGAGCCTCCTGGGCCCAGAGTGGTCCTGAAGCCAGTGGGGGAGATCTCAGTGGCTTCACATAAAGAGATGCAGGAAGAAAGAGCTGTTCCATACCTCACTTGCCACTTAGGTTACAGGGAAGGAGGATTATAGTGACAGTCTTGTGGTTACTAATACAAATCTACTTCAATTGCAGCTAACCAATCAACACCCAACCCAACATTATTAAGCACCTATTGAGGTCCAGCCTCAGCAGAGTCCAGGGATATCTTCAGGATGGATGATGTCAGCGAGTGAAGAAAGATAGAGAAAGAGATAAGGAAAGAATGACATTGGATGACCAAGCTTTTTTGGTGAGTGAGGCCCACTTATTTTATTTTTTTCAGGGCTTTTATACCCTGAGTTGTACATACATACAGCAAGGTGAAAAATGTAGAGTCAACTCCAGATTTCATCAGTATTAATTTTTATCAATATCAGGTTCCTTTTTGTAAGAGTCTTATTTTTTGTACATTATCTTCTGTCCCGGAGGCCTGTTGATATTTTATTACCCCTTTTGATAAAGGTTGGTCAGCCAGAACAATACTTTTCCCATAAAGTGTCTCTTCTCAAATTCTTAGCCTGCATCACCCTTAAAGTACAGAGTTACATTTTTATGGAGCAACAATTTAGTGGGTTACAGCAAAGAAAGAACTTATTAACTCAGAGTCTAATGTTGCTAATGCTAAAGCTGCTGCCCTTTTTTTTTTTTTTTTTAACATCCTGACTATATGTACTCCCAGGAACACAATGGATAAAAGATGTGAGAAATTGGCAGCAAGGATTGGCTTAACAATGTAAGAGCCTGGATGAACCTGCCAAGTAAGCTAGAATGCTAACAGGGGGTTTGAATCACTCCTTTCATGCCCAGGAAATTTATCAACTAGAGCCCTAAGTTAACTCTTTCCAGAGAAAGGTGGTCGAGGATAGCCCCTGTTAATGTCAGAAACATAAGCGAAAAGCATAATGCAGTAAGGCAGGCAGACTCTGGTTTTGGGGGTAGATGCTTGAGAAAGTCCAGGGAGACCCCTGATGCCTGATCTTGCCTTTGCCCGTCAGGCCTCTTCTTCATGACCTTTGCAATGGGTGGGATTCTCCACGCTGCCTCCTGGCAAGCACCACTGTATACCAGGTACATAATTAGCATTTCCAAGCATCACTCATGCACTCTTCATAGCAGCCATATGACACATACTCATCATTTCATAGACAGGACACTGAAGCTCAGAGAGATTAAGTGACTTCTGCAGGTCACACAGCAGAGGCATCTGACTTCAGAGCCTTCTGCTGCAGCCTCTGTTGCTTGGATAGCTTTCAGGCGCCAAACTATTTCAGTATGGTAGCTGACCTAATTCATGTTCGTTGGGGTTCCCTGAACTCATGGCCAAATATGATGAGTTATGGAGAGTGAGAGCCCTTCACTGTTTAGGTCATGTCTTCTCTGTCCCACATATGTTTTCTTTAGGACCTCATTCCTTTACTTCTGCAACAGCTTAGGGATGAAGGCGAGTTCTTTGCTGAAAAGCTGCCAACCAGATGTGGTTGCTCCCAAAATGTTAGGTATACTTCAAAAGTAAACATTCATTTTCTCCTTTCTTTGCTCCAAAATCTGCCTTCTGTGCCTCTTACCCCACTGCCCAGAGCAGTGGTGGCCCCTTGCTTCAGCACTGGTCGAAACTTGCTTGGCCCCTTTCCCACTTAGAGCATGTTTTACTGGCTTCCTGTCTTTTCTGGAACCCAGTGTCTGGACCTTAGGACAGCGATAGTTTCCAATTTTGGAGGCTAGCCTGGATTGATCACTAGTGATTGCTTATAGCTCTGTGTTAAATTAACCTGAGACATGGTTGGATGTAGTTCCATTATTAGTGTTCCATTATTAGTGTTCGTTATGGTCAAAGGATGGGAAGTGGTGCTAAGTGTGTTGACAGTCTATGGCCCTTTCTATAAAGTGATAGGTCTCGGTGAAAAGTGTAGGAAAGAAGGCCCTTCATCAAATTACTGCTATAGTGTCCTTGGGAATGATGGTCAAATGAGCCTCCTCTGTCCCCTTTGGGACTTCCTCGGTGGTCCAGTGGCTAAGACTCTGTGCTCCCAATGCAGGTGGCCTGGGTTTGATCCCTGGTTGGGGAATTAGATTCCACATGCAACTAAAGATACTTCATGCCACAAATAAGACCTGGTGCAGGACTTTGTGAGAGGTGGACCATAAAGAAGGTTGAGTGCTGAAGAACTGATGCTTTTGACTGTGGTGTTGGAGAAGACTCTTGAGAGTCCCTTGGACTGCAAGAAGATCAAATCAGTCAATCCTAAAGGGAATCAATCCTGAATATTCATTGGAAGGACTGATGCTGACGCTGAAGCTCCAATACGTCGGCCAACTGATGCGAAGACCCAACTCACTAGAAAAGACCCTGATAGGAAAGAGGAGTTGACAGGGGACGAGATGGTTGGGTGGCATCAGTGATACGGGCAAGCGTTTGAGCAAGCTCCAGGAGATAGTGAAGGACAGACACCTACGCTGGATTCTACAAAAACACTGAACTTCTTTTGTTTTTGTTTTTCATATCTAGCCATCCATCTCTATATTGATCTACCTCATACTTTTAATTAAATAGGCTCTATACTTTATTTGGATGTTTAAATTTTTAGACTGTGACAAAATACGCATAATAATAGGGGCTTCCCTAGTGGCTCAGTGGTAAAGAATCTGCCTGCCAATGCAAGAGATACAGGTTTGATCCCTGGGTCAGGAAGACTCCCTGGAGAAAGAAATGACAACGTACTCCAGTGTTCTTGCCTGGGGAAATCCCATGGACAGAGGAGCCTGGCAGGCTACAGTCCATGGGTCGCAGAAGAGTCAAACGACTTAGCAACTAGATAACAACAGCAACAGCAATACATAATAAAAAACTTACCACATTAACCATTCTCAAGTGTACAGTTTAATGCATTAAGTAATTCATATTGCCATGCAACCATTACCACCATCCATCTCCAGAACTTTTTCATTTTCCCAGTCAGAATCTCTGTTCCCAGTGAACACTAACTCCCCATCTCCTCTCCCTCTCCCCTACTAAGCACCGTGTTACTTTCTGTGTCTATGATTTGACTACTCAAGGTCCTTCATATGAGTCCCCTGTAGTCTTTTTGTGACTGGCTGAGTTCACTCAGAATGACGTCCTCAGAGTTCATCCATGTTACTAGCGTGTGATATGGTTCCTTTTTAAGGTGATGTAATATTTCATTGCAAGTTTATGCCACATTTTGTTATCCATCCCTCTGTTAACAATCATTTGGGTTGCTTCCACCTTCTGACTATTATAACTAATGCTGATATGAACATGGGTGGGCAAATGTCTGTTCAAGTCCCTGCTTTCCTTTGTTTTAGGTATATACCTAGGAGTGGGATTGTGGTGATCTACCACATATTTTGAAGCATTTCAAAGAAAGTTGCAGACATCCAGTCATTCTACCCCCAGCACTTCATTAAACATACATCCACTTTACAGATGTCTTTTTTTCTCCTTCACAAATCTTATCTATACCATCCTATGAGTTTTGATAAAGGCCTTTATCTGTATAACTCAAACACCATTGAGTTATGGAACATCTCCATCACTCCAGAAATTTCCCCTCATGTTAGAAGGTATTTGTGAAGGGACACTGAAGGGACTTTTCTATTGCTCTGGGGGCTGGTGGGAAGATGGCCAGCCTCTAGGCAAGGGGATGTCACCCTGAAACCAAGCAGACCTAGGCAAAGTCTTATCTAAACCGTCCAGTGAGGTTCCCAGTGACAGAACCCTCCCAGAGCCCTTTGCTTAGTGGTGGTTAGGGAAAAGACCATGGGAATATACTGTGGCCTCTTAGGCCATCTCTGAGTGGAGAAAGAAGACCCTAGCAGTTGATGATTAGAGAAGCAAAGGAATACAGAAACAAAGATATAGCAGTGATAAGTCTGCTTAAGTCACAACCATAACTTAAGCAATACATTGGCTCCAAGGGCTCCCAGTTCTGTTTCTGTTGGGTACTTTGGGCATTTGCTACCTTTTCTCCTTGCTTGGTGCCTTGAAATAAACACTGTACTTTACTTAACCACAACCTTTGTGTCAGTGGCAGATGCAAGTTTGGTTTGGTAACAACCCTA
Organism: Nanger dama; assembly: GCA_917880005.1. Classification (NCBI taxonomy): domain Eukaryota; kingdom Metazoa; phylum Chordata; class Mammalia; order Artiodactyla; family Bovidae; genus Nanger; species Nanger dama. The sequence goes on along the minus strand of CAKJTW010000025.1, from coordinate 15,897,824 downwards.
GGAACATGGGTCTCTTGCTGTGGACTTAGGTTGTGTTGCCTCAGAACACACACACACACACACACACACACACACACACACACACACACACACCCCATGGATTCAGTGCATCTCCACTTCACTTCTGGCAGGTCTGTGCCCCCACTGACTCACCCAGGCTGTCCTAGTCAGGATACACATAGAACAAATCCACCATGAACAATAGATCCGGGTATGCTGACTACCAGCTATGTGAAAGGTTTCCATAAAAAAGTAATTCTCTACTAAACCTTTGGGACCCACGGGCAGTTCTGACTGCCAACTCTCAGAGATCTCCAAGGGCTAGTACACACAGTGGGCCAAAGGAGGGCTCCATACCAACTTCATGGGTCCTGCAAGAGGATTTTGTTGGTTCTTTCATGATTCTGAACTTAGGATATGTCTTAGCATTAACAGCAAAATAGCTTCCTTGATTGCAGGCAGAGGATGAGGCCATGATGTTCCTGTTGTGTGTGAACCAGCATCTGTGGACCAAGTCTGTTCTGTGCCCATGGGATTTTAGCTTCTGGATTTTTCCTTTTTAATTAATATGTCTTCATAAGAATCACCAATAAAATGATGCAGGTATACTCTTAGTGATTTCAAAATTACATATTGCATATAAAATTTATATACTTTTATGTAAAATAATGTTTAGGTTTTCTGGAGGAAACTGCTTCCTCACACTGGCTGCCCTCTGTGCCTCGTTCATGCACCTTGGGGCCAGCGTCCCCCTGCCAGCGGGAGCAACTCTCTACCGTAATGTGGCTGATGCTTGAAGAGAATGTTACTGCCCAGAGTCTCATAATACAATTTAAAAGTTGACTGTGACTTAACTAAGTGGGAAATGGCGATGACGGTACTGGCATTTGGGGGTATGTTTCAAAGTGATTTTGTTGATTTTGGAAGGAGTTCTAACCCCAAGGGGGTCAGGACCATGATCTGGAGTTGGTGAAAATACAAGTGAGGCCCTGAATCCGTGGGAAAGGTCCGCAGCTCAGTGTTGCCCGAGTTATTCCCTCCCAGGACTCAGCTGCTGGCCTGAAGGGGCAGTGCGAGCAGTTCTGTCGAGCAGGGAATGCCAGTGCCAGTCAGTAAAGAGGTCAAACCAATAGAGGTGTGGCTCTTACAATGCAAAGCTGTCCCATCAACCCTCCGAAAACCTGGCTTCGGAGAGCAAGGAGCTGGGCCGTCAGAGGCCTGGAGTCCCCCACGCCCAGCTGGCAGGACTCAGCACCTGGGGGTATGGAGGGGAACTGAGGTGCTGCGTTTGGAGCCTGTGACCCCTCTGGGCAGCAGTGTGAGGAGTGACAGTCGGCCTGGACAATGCGGTGCGTGTGGGGCCTCTCTCCAACGCCTGTGTGATTTCTCTCCAGGAAGGAGGTGTGCACCCAGGGAAACTTGGGTGTGTAGGGATTCTGGGGCCAAAAAGTTGACAGCCATGACAGTCACGACCCACTGAGGACTTCCTTGCTGGCACAGTGGCTGAGAATCTGCCCGCCCACGTAGGGGACGTGGGTTTGATCCCTGGTCGGGGCAGATCCCACATGCCACAGGGCAACTGCCTGTGCTCCCCTACCACTGACCCTGCGCTCTAGGGTCCGCTGCTGCTGCTGCTGCTAAGTCGCCTCAGTCCGCAAGCCACAGTTACTGAAACCTGGGCGCCTAGAGCTGTGCCCCGCAACAAAGAGTAGCCCCCCTCTCTTCAAGCAGAGAAACCAACAAAGACCTAGGACAGAACAAAACAAAGGAAAGATCCATCAGGCACCCTGCTGAGTCTGTGGACTGATGCTGGGGGCTGTGTGTCCCCTGGGTGACTCCCATGGCTTTGATCTGGCTGGCCATTCAGCTCCCTAGGCCAAGAGCCCTCAGCTGTGCAGAAGTGGTAGGGGGCCCGTCTGTGATTATTTCTACAACACGAGTGAGACACAAAATACCCTCTGTCTGGGGCATTCTGAGAGTAAGTGATGAAAAGTCTAAGAAGATGAGATGGGTGACAACTTTTATTCTGTGATTCTGCAAAGTAGGAAGAAGTGCAGAGAATTCTGCAGGCCCAGGCCTGGAAGAATCTGCATCAGGGGTGAATGTACATGTTCCCGCCTCTTTTGACATGTCTGTCCAGGCAGATGGGGCAGTGAGCCAGAAAATGTCCTGCCTTTTGAAAAAACAAAACACAACAAAACAAAACAAGAAAAGGACAACAAAAACACCCAACTAATGGAAAAAGATAAGGCCTTTGAGTGAAGAGTGTAAATAAAAGAGAAAGTGGGTCTTCCTTCCCACCCTGTAGCCCCCTGACCAGCTTCTTCACCCACTGCTGTCAGGCCCTTGAGCACCAGGGGTGCCCACAGGCTCTGGGAGGTGGGATTGGCAGGCAGCACATGGCTTTCCTTTGCCCCAGGAAGTGGACTCTGTGCAGGGGAGGAGAATAGTTAGAGCCTCATGCTCTTTCTTTTCTTATCAAAAAATGACTCAACTTTCCTGGTGGTCAGAACCAAATAGTTAATCATTTCAGGAGTTTGCTTCGTAAGTGGAAAAACAGCACGTACACACAACACTGGGATACGGATTTGGGGATTCTTGGTGGGGTTGGGCAGAGTCGGACACGACTGAAGCAACTAAGCAGCAGCAGCAGCAGCAGCAGCAGCAGCAGCAGCAGCAGCAGCAGCAGCAGCAGCAGCAGATCTTCTACCAGCAGGGGGCCCATAGCTCCAGGTTAAGAACACCCCAGGAGAAATATTTTACAAAGTGCAGGAAATAAAACCAAACCGCTTTTCCCCACGTCCACTACCATAAACAGTCTGCTTTTCTTTCAGTTTCCTCTAGCATTTGCGCTGTCAAAGCCCTTCCCCGTCAATTAGCACTGTCAAAACCCTGCTTCTTCATTACATCTGCTTTTAACAGCTGTGTAATACTCTACTGCTGAGGCATAGTTTGAAGTGAAAGCTGCTCAGTCATGTCCAACTCTTTGCTACCCCATAGACTACACAGTCCATGGAATTCTCCAGGCCAGAATACTGTTGTGGGTAGCCTTTCCCTTCTCCAGGGGATCTTCTCAACCCAGGGATCGAACCCAGGTCCCCAGCATTGCAGGCAGATTTTTACCAGCTGAGCCACAAGGGAAGCCCGAGACATAGTTTGCTGTTGGATATTTAGACTGTTCCCACTTCTTGATCATTAGAAATAACACTATTGTAACATCTGTAGACATACAGTTTTGTCTCTTTTTCACTTAATTTCCTTTGAGTATATTCCTAGAAGTGTGATGATTAGGTCAGAAGATTTAAAGAATTTTTCATGTCCTTGGTGTGTGTGTTGTGTGTTCAGCTGCTAAGTTGTGTCCAACTCTTTGCGACTCCAAGGACTGCAGCACGCCAGGCTTCCCTGTCCTTCACTGTCTCTCGAAGTGTGCTCAGATTCATGTCCATTGAGTCAGTGATGCTATCTAACCATCTTATCCTCAGCTGCACCCATCTCCTTTTGCCTTCAATCATTTCTAGCTTCTGGGTCTTTTCCAATGAGTTGGCTCTTCGAATCAGGTGGCCAAAGTATTGGAGCTTCAGTTTCAGTATCACCCCTTCTAATGAATATTCAGGGTTGATTTCCTTTAGGGTTGACTGTGATATCCTTGCTGTCCAAGGGACTCTCAAGGGTCTTCTCCAGCACCACCTTGATACACCTTGTTAAATTCTGATGCTCAGACATGTTGTTTTATTTATTTTTAAATGTTTTCGTCATTTATTTTATTTCGGCTGTGCTAAGTCTTGGTTGCTGCTAGGACTTTCTCTAGTTGCGGTGAGCGGGAGCTACCCTCTAGTTGTGATGCACAGGCTTCTCATTGTGATGACTCCTCTCTTTGTGGAGCACAGCTCCAGGCACTTGAGCTCAGTAGCTGTGGCATGCAAGCTTCAGTTGTGGCGCACAGCTTTAGTTGCCTGTGGCATGTGGAATCTTCAAAGATCAGGGATGAAACCATAGTCCCCTGCATTGGCAGGTGGATTCTAAACAACTGGGCCACTGGAAAAGTCCCTAAACATGTTTTAATTACAGTTTAATCATCAACAGAGCAAGGAGGTGGGCTCAGATGGCCTGTAGGAAGGCAAGGTGCTTGTGGGGCTAGGGGGTGCAGCCTTTAGCTGCTGAGAGTGACTGCTAGGAGGTGCAGAACTGTGTCCCGTGCTCATGCGCCTGGTGGGAACTGGAAACTGTCCCTCCCTGCCCTGCTGCTCCTTGAGGAGGCTAACAGTTGCTCAGTAATAGCTCAGCTGGTAAAAAAAATCTCCCTGAAATGCAGGAGACCCCAGTTCCATTCCTGGGTTGGGAAGATCCCCTGGAGAAGGGATAGGTTACTCACTCCAGTATTCTTGGGCTTCCCTGGTGGCTCAGATAGTAAAGAATGTGATGCAGGAGACCCAGGTTCGATCCCTGGGTCAGGAAGATCCCCTGGAGGAGGGCATGGCAGCCCACTCCAGTATTCTTGCCTGGAGAATCCTGTGGACAGAGGAGCCTGGTGGGCTACAGTCCATGGGGTCGCTCAGACAACACACACACACACACACACACACACACACACACACACACACAATCTGCGTATCCTCTGGCTGACCTCCACCTGACTGGGCTTGCTTTTAAGATTTGAATAGAATGGAAAGTTAATACAGAATCCAGTCTTTGTGTTCTGACTTCCCAGGCAAACTCCAGAGCTTCGAAGAGTCAGACAGATTGAATAATGAGTTTGCTTTACTTTGACTGTACTGCTTGAATTTCTTGAATCTACAACCTGGAAAACTTCTGTTTAAACTTCTGAAGATTTCTTCAGAATGTCCTATGTTTTATAGGAAGAAATGTAGTGTAGTAAAATGTCAGTCAGTTTATTATTTTTTGTGGTTTCTTTTAATAGTGGACTAGTTTCCTGTTTTTGCTTTTCTTTCTTTAGGGATTTGGGGAACAGAAATCCTATAAATCTTCTTTACTGGATCCACAATCTACTTCCCCTTGGCAATTATAAAAATGGTCTGATGCCTTTCAGTCCATGAAGATGACCTTTTGAAAGGCCTTGGAAAATCTGTATGTGAATTTCCACCAGGCTGTGCAATCATTCCTCTCTCAAATTCCTGCATCCCAGACGGTGCTCTAGAAAACTCATTTTACATTTGTGTCTATGAGCCATTGAGTTAATTTTTGTATATGGTATGGAGTATGGATAAAAGTTTAAATTTTTTTACATAAGATGTCTAATTATTTAAGCACGTTTTTTTGAAAAAAGCTATTCTTTCCCACAGAATTTCATTTACATCTTTGCAAACAAATCAGTTGTCCATAAATGTGTGGGTCTGTTTTGGGGTTCTTTACTGTGTTCATTGGTCTATTTTTCTATCTTGATATCAGTTCCATACAGTCTTGATTACTGCAGCATAATAAAAAAGAAACCTTGAGATCAGATAGTGTTGGACCTCCAGCTTTTGTCCCTTTTTCATAGTTTGTTTTGACTATTCCACATATTTTGCATTTCCATATAAATTTTAGAATTAGTCTGTCAATTTCTACCCAACCAAAGCAGTTGGGAATTTTGTTGGGCTTTCTGACATCTTAGTAATACTGAGCCTTCTGATCCATGAATAAGGTATATCTCTCAACTTATTTAGGTATTCTTTAATTTCTTTCCTCAGTATTTCATACTGGTAAGTGTGCGTTAAGTTTCATAGCTGTAAGTTGTAAGTCCTGCACATTTTTGTCAAATTTGTCCCTAAGTATTTTATATTTTTTGATGCTGTTATAAATGGTATTATCTTAATGGGCTCCCTAGGTGGTATGGTGGGGAAGAATCCACCTACCAATGTAGGAGCTGAAAGAGACTTAGGTTAGATCCCTTGGCCGGGAAGATTTCCTGGAGTGGGCAATGGCAACCTGCTCCAGTATTCTTACCTGGAAAGTTCCATGGATAGGATCCTGGTTGGCCATAGTCATGGGGTCACAAAGAGTCAGACATGACTGAATGACAGAACCTGTGCACACTCACAAACATTTTCTTAATAATCCCAACTTCTTATTGTTCATTGCTGTATATTGGAATAGAATTAACAGCTGTATGTTGACCTATATTCCTAAAGCTTACTAAACTCACTTATTAGTTCTAGCAATTAAAAAAAATAGATTCTATCAAGATTTTTTATTCATTAATTTATCTTAATTGGAGGATAATTAATTCACAATATTGTGATTTTTTGTTTGCCATATATTGGCATGAATCGGCCACAGGTATACATGTATCCCCCCCTCCAGAACCTTCTCCCTTCCATTCTATCCCTCTGTTTTACTTATGGCAATGTACATGTTTCAGTGAAATTCTCTCAAATCATCCCACCCTCCTCGTCTCCCACTGAGTCCAAAAGTCTGTTCTTTACATCTGTGTCTCCTTTGCTGCTCTGCAGGTAGGATCGTTGGCACCCTCTTTCTAAATTCCATATATATGCGTTAATATAGAGTATTTGTCTTTCTCTTTCTGACTTACTTCACTGTGTATAATATACAGGGATGATCATAAATCATTAAAGCAATTTTATTTCTTCCTTTTCAATCTAAATGTCTTTTATCTCTTTTGCTTGCCTGCTTACACTGCCAGAACCTCCAGTATAGTGCTGACTAGACATCATGAGAACAGACGTCCTTGTCTTGTTCTTGAATCATAGGGGAAATGCATTCAGTCATTACCACCGAGTGTTACATTAGCTATAGGTTTTCTGTAGGTGTTTTTTTAAATCAGATTGAATAAGTACCTTTATGGCTGTAATTTTCTGAGTTTTTAAAAATTAGAAATAGATGTGAGCTTAAAAAATAGTGCAAAGTATTTCATCTTATTCCATTCTGGCTGTCACCTTGCTTGCTCAATAGAAATTGAATCAGATCATCAATAAATAAGGCAAATACATCTGAAATGCATATAGTCATATGCAGCATTCATCTGTAGCTAGCCATGTCTTTGTTGATCCAATTAATCATTTGAGTTGCATATTGTAAAATTAACCATTAAAAACCATATCATGTTGTGCATATTATTTAAAACCAAGAAGAAAAAAATGAGAATTTAGCCTCTGAAACTATAGCTGAACTGTCTTTTGGACTAATTATCAATAATTCACGTAAGATTTGGCATTCTAGGACCCTGTGAATATAAAATGTGATCATCTATGACAAAAAGTGGTAAGTCAATGAGTCAAAAACACAATTGCTTTAATAAGGGCAGGTACTCTTAATGGACAGGTAAATGTCAAATTGATTAGAGAATTTATAGGAAAACGGTGGCATAAATAAAAATGAGAGGAAGCCTTTTGGTGGACCAACACCTGATGAAATGAATATATAAAGACCCCCAAAGCGAGAGGAGACATTTCACCCTAGATAGTTCATCTTTCACTCCAAGATACCAAAAGCAAACCAGGTTCCCAGTGCCATGGCTTGCTGTGCGCCCCTCCACTGCACTGTTTCCACCAGCCCCCCACTACTATCTTCTCCTCTGACAAATTCTGGGCATGAGTCTGCCCGCCCAGCCCCTGCTCACATATGGTTTGGTTACTGGAGACAACCTGCTGTGACAGCTGCCCAAACCCTGCCACATTCCTCAACCCTAAGTACCCACCTGCTTCCTGCTCGACTCTACCCAGCCCACCCCAGACCTGGAAACCATCAGCCTCACAGCCTTCACTCAACCCACCTGTGAGCCCTGCATCCCAAGCTGCTGCTAACTGATGTTTGACTCACTCAGTGTCTGGCAATAACACTGGCATTCACTTGCTCAGTATTTTATCACATATTGAGGTAGACCCGATGGCATAGATACGGAAGGCCTACTTTTTATCTTAATGGAAAGAAAATTAAACTTTTATGGTTATTTGGCTGACTAACAATTTGGTTCATTTGGGCAGGTGAATGTCATCTATTGTCAAAATAGTATTAAAGTCTATAAGACCTCAGACCCTATTTTATTAGTCACATTGCTTTCTGGACCCCATTTATTGTATTTGGCATTTTCATAGAGAAGAAATAATTTCTTGATGGATTTTCCCAATAAGCTATTTCTGTGGCAAAAAGAGAAATAGATGTGAAATTTTGTTGAATGCTTTTTCTGTATCTATGGAAGTAATTATTTAGTTTTTATATTTAATCTTTTACATTTTAAGGTTTATAACTATGTTCATTTGCATTGATTTTTAAAATGTTAAACCAAATTTGCATTCCTTGCAAACCTAGATTGATATAATGTGTTTTCCCTTTCATAGATGATTGATTTGCTACATTAAAAAAATTTGTTTGGCTGCACTGGGTCACAGTTGCAGCACATGTTACCTTTGTTGTGTCATGTGGGATCTTTTGTTGAGACACATGGATTCTCCAATTGTGGTGCACAAGTCCTGGAGCATCCTGGACTCAGTAGGTGTAGTTCATGAGCTTAGTTGCTCTGTGGCGTGTGGGCTCATAGTTTGTCAACCAGAAATCAAATCTTTATCCCCTGCATTACAAGGCAAATTCTTAGCCATCTGACCACAAGAGAAGTCCCTGATTTGCTAAAATTTTATTTAGAATTTTTGCATTCATATTAATGCAGAATATTGGTTTTTAGTTTTATTTTCTTGTAATATTCTTATCAGGTTTTGGAATTAGGGTAGCTGGCCTGATAGAATAGATTAGGATATACTCCTCTATGTTTAATTTTCTGGAGTTTCCTTTGGGGAATTGGTTTTAACCACCAGTTGAATTTCTTCACGTGAGAGTGCCTTGACCAGCTACCATGATAGTGGGATTGCTTTCAAGATTTAAATTAAACAGTAAGCTAATGCAGAAGCCAGTCATCACACTGTGTAATTCTGAGCAAACTTCAGAGAATCTAAGTCTCTGAAACTACTCAGAATACTGAGTTTTATATATTGACTACATTGCTTTTATTTATTTTGTTTCTATCAGGTTATCTCTTTCTTTTAAAATGAACTTTGGCAGCTTGTGAATTTTAAGGAATTTATCCATTTCAATTATCAAATTTATAACAGAAACTTGTTCACAGTTTTCCCTTATCATCCTTTTTAATATATGTGGAATCTGTGATGATGTCACTTCTCTCATCTTTGAATACTGGCAATGTATGTCTTTTCTTTTAGTTGGATAATTAAAGAAAAATGCCATATTTTGTTATTTTAGTGGTTACTGTGGGTTTCTGATATACTTTTCACAGTCTGCTTTCAAGTGATGTTAGGCCACTGCATACGTAATATGAGAAGGCCACAGGAGTCTGCTGTTACTCCTCCCCTCCTATGCTTTATCGATGTGTCACCATAGACTTTCTAATGATTACTACAAATCTCAAAATCTATAGTTTGTATTTTTATAGAAGCAACTATCTTTTAAAAAGGTTTAAACAATAAGAAGACACCATGTATTTTCATTCATGTAGACACAATTTCTGGTGCTTTATCCCTTTATCCTATTTTCATCTGATTTAATCACCTACCTGCTTGCAGAGACACCCTGTAACATTTCCTGATATATGAGTCTACTTGCGGGCTCCCCTGGTGGCTCATATGGTAAAGAATCCACCTGCAATGTGGAGACCTGGGTTCGAGGTCTACTTATAAGAAATTTTGAGCCTTTGTAAGTTTGAACACACTGGATTTTGCTTTTTAAAATTACAGCTTTTTCCCCGAAACTGATGCAAAGTATTTATTTCAAGTTAGTTATTTTATGCAGTAGCTTTTCCCCTCAACAGACCTGTGATAACCACATCTTTTAAATCTGCAAATAATGTTATCTCTGTAATCTTAATCTTTGAAATCTCACAAAAATTTATATTTTACAATCCACCCTGAATATCAAGGCTGCAAAAATAGCACAACACTTCCTACATTCAAATATTTTACAGGTCCCCAGAAAGAAAAAAAAGGAGGGAAACCACGTATGCTTGGTTAAGGGCTAACCTTACCTGAGGAGCCAGAAATAAAATATCCCTATTATTGGCATTAGTTTAATACAATTATAACTTCAATAGTCACTCTGCCATTGACAGTGGTTGCTTGAGCACAGGGGTGAGTGCCTCAAGGGCTGGTAGTAGGAGCTGTTGCTGCAGACCAGTGTCTCTTCCTCTCTGCACTGCCAGCTCCCACCTGAGCATTGCCCCATATATATATGTGTGTATGTGTGTGTTTTAGAAATCTTTCCCACCACACAAAGTTCTTTCTATTAAGCAGATAACAGGGAAGAACAACAACAAAAGCTAAACAAGCCAGTTGCTTGCTCTCTCTTTGGGATATGATTATTTCTTGGGTGCATGAAGTATTCAACAATAACATAAGAAAAGAAAAAGAATGATTTCTTCTGTATAATCCCTAAACACAGAAGCTGAGTTTACTGGGTCAGATTTAACTGTGGGCATTTATATGCCTACTTGCAGGCATTGCCATTAGATGTCTCACTGCTACTTGTCTCCGTGTCTGAGTCCTCTAACTCTGCTCTGCAAGTGCTCCTCCAAGGGGAGAATAGGTTGGAACTTCGACTCTGCAGGAAGCCATTCTTCCCAAAGCCGTTTCTTATCAGCTGCTCTGTCTTCATGTGGAACTCTCTGAGCTCATCCTTTGTGAAGGGCAGGAAATTCTCATCATTTTCAGGATACTCCTGCCATCTCATTGCTTTCAGTAACCTGTGCTCTGCTTCCAAAGAGTGAGAGAGGACCTCCCCTTCCTCTTCTACAGGCAGAGCAAGACCATTCTGATGACAGCCTTCCTCTCGTTTTCCTTTGGTTCAGGCATGCTGTTGTCCTCCAAATCTTTCAGCTTCTCACACTCTCTGCTCTCTGAGAAGTCCCCTTTCCGGTCATCCTTCAGAGTCTTCAGGAGCTCGCTCTTCCTGTCAGTAGTTCGGCGGGTCAACTTGGTCTGATGAGAGGAGCTAATCGCAATTGGAGAAGTGGTGCTGGTGGGGCTCTCTTTGGAAGAGCTTAAAACTACACCACCAGCCAGCACTCCTGGTTTGATAACAGATTGGTCTGTAAAAGTAGACTCTTGGCTAAAGGAAAGACTTTTACTGTGTGGATCACAATAAACCAGACCACTTGACCTGCCTCTTGAGAACCTGTATACAGGTCAGAAAGCAACAGTTAGAACTGGACATGGAACAGCAGACTGGTTCCAAATAGGAAAAGGAGTACGTCAAGGCTGTCTATTGTCACCCTGCTTATTTAACTTCTGTGCAGAATACATCATGAGAAACGCTGGGATGGAAGAAGCACAAGCTGGAATCAAGATTGCTGGGAGAAATATCAATAACCTCAGGTACACAGATGACACCACCCTTATGGCAGAAAGCAAAGAAGAACTAAAGAACCTCTTGATGAAAGTGAAAGAGGAGAGTGAAAAAGTTGGCTTAAAGCTCAGCATCCAGAAAACTAAGATCATGGCATCTGGTCCCATCACTTCATGGCAAATAGATGGGGAAACAGTGTCAGATTTTATTTTTTGGGGCTCCAAAATCACTGCAGATGGCAACTGCAGCCATGAAATTAAAAGACACTTACTCTTTGGAAGGAAAGTTATGTCCAACCTAGATAGTATATTCAAAAGCAGAGACATTACTTTGCCAACTAACGTCCATCTAGTCAAGGCTATGGTTTTTCCAGTGGTCATGTATGGATGTGAGAGTTGGACTATAAAGAGAACTGAGCACTGAAGAATTGATGGTTTTGAACTGTGGTGTTGGAGAAGACTCTTGAGAACCCTTTGGACTGCAAAGAGATCCAACCAGTCCATCCTAAAGGAGATCAGTCCTGGGTGTTCATTGGAAGGACTGATGTTGAAGCTGAAACTCCAATACTTTGGCCACCTGATGCAAAGAGTTGACTCATTTGAAAAGAAGCTGATTCTGGGAAAGATTGAGGGCAGAAGGAGAAGGGGAAGACAGAGGATGAGATGGTTGGATGGCATCATCGACTCAATGGGCATGAGTTTGAGTAAACTCTGGGAGTTGGTGATGGACAGAGAGGCCTGGTGTGCTGTGGTTCCTGGGTTCACAAAGAATCGGACACGACTGAGAGACTGAACTGAACTGAACTGACTAGAGGAAAGGACTCCTGATTTGTGTTCCATTCTGTTAGCTTTCCATGCACTGGCCTTGGATAGAGGTGGTACAGGCTTAGGAACCAGGTTCTTATAGACACTTGGAACCATGGTTGACAATTTGTTTCCATTTGCATGATGAGATCTTGGTGAATGCAGCAGAGAAGGCAGCAGCAGGATCTTTGAAAACTTTTTGATGACTAGCATTTTGGAGGGCTGCTTGGCACTAGGTGGGTTTTCCCACACTCTAGAAGGGATCCCAATAGGTCTGCATGGCTGATTCTGTTTGCCAGTTTCTGGATTCAGAGAAGGAAAGTCTTCCTCTTAAAATAGCAACTTTTCCACCTTATCTTCTTTCTTCTCTCCCCTAATATCTGTAGGTGGCTTTTCCTAAAAGGCGCCTTCTTTCTCTTGAAGTGGGAGCTGCCATCCAGTGGTGATGGTTTCCAGTGCCAACCCCACTATGCTGGCTTATACCATCATGACCTCGTGCAGAGTCATGCCAACTAGATAGGTTCCCTGTAATTCCAGCATATGCTCCCTTAGAGACACCAGAGTCCACAGAATCACGGTGGAACAGGGAGAGCTGGTGCCAAGAATCTCCTACTATCCAAAGAGGTCCATTGTTGAAAAAGCCATCAGGGGAATTATGTCTACAACAGCTTACTCCAAATCTACCATCTCCTTGGGATAGGTGCCCTCCATGTGTTTTGAAAGCTGCTGTAGGTGACTTAGCTGACTGTGGTGTTGAGAAATTTAGCCAAGTAGGAACAAAGTCATGCTGCACCGTTTAAATCCAGTGTCTCTTTTCAACAAGGTGAGGCCTCCAACCTCATGGTCAGGATCCCAGAGTATAATCTCTGTGGTCCTGCTTCCTGAACTTCTTTGAGTTGCCAGCTGGATTTCCATGAGGTTCTCTTGTTAAGAGGGTACTTAATTAGGCTGGCCAGCAGAACGCCTTACGATGAAGCACAAAGAAGCCAAGCTCTGTGTGGATCAATCTCTCAGTCCCCTCAACTGCTCATCTTAAACTATCTGTTCCTGACATGTTTCCCAAAGGGGGAGGAAAAAGGGGAGAGAGAGGAACATAAAATGTATTTGTTCCATTTAAAAAATGGGGGAAGGGGAAAGAGCTATATCAATGTTCATTCAACTTCCTTGAGTGATAGCACTATAATGTTGCTTAAATAGATAATACATGGACATTTGTACAGTGAATGCAAATACTGTTCATAACAAGGTCATAGCTTAGAAAGACAGAATGACTTCTGTTTGGTCAAATAATGTCATTGAAGTGATAGATCAAAAATAAAACATTGAAGAGCTATAAAGATATTCTGAGTAGTCAACTCTAGTAGCGAAACATCCATCCACATTACAAAGCCCTTAATTTACAAATCTCATTATTCTTACATAGCTGCTAAAAATAGTCTGCAGGTATGAGTTTATATTTGTCTTATCCTTCAAAATCTAAGGACATAAGAAATCTTGTTAAAAAAAAACAGACAGGAACTTGATATGATTTCCCTCCAAGAATAGCAGCTTTCAAGGCAAATTTCTTGGTATAAAGCTCCCAAATGTTTCTTCTGTTTCTTTGGTCTTCACTATTTATAAATTCAAAGCAAAATTAAAACAAGTAGACAGGCAGGGCTTAAGAACAGTCATGAAGAAAGCTCCAAAGTGAGGTTTTCTTCTTCTCAGTTTTCTGGGTTTCACTCGTTGCGCCTGTTCCTGAAGACTGAATTGAGTTAACGGAGGGTAATAAGGATCTCTTGCTTCAGTACAAAAGTCACTTTGGATCCATTTTCATCATTGTTCAATCATTTAAAAAGCCACAGGAATCTCTCACGGGCAGTGGAGGGGCTACAGTTAGGTACCAGTCGTGGCGTTTGAGGGCGTGTCCCCAGCTTCCTGAGCCAGCAGAGGTGGAAAGCCCATAACCATAACAAAGGTCTTCTCCCAGATCAAATTAAAGACATTTTTGATGGATGTTGAGTTCTAGATTAACAGATACTTTCCCCTTTCAATACTTTCCTGATATTATTTTACTGTGTTGCTATCTGCATAGCAGCTAGATTTCGGGGTGATAAACTTGCTTTTATACTTACCTTTTCCCTTTCTACATATTGTTTTTCCTCTTCTGACTTAAGGTTTTATTCTTGTCACTAGTTTCAAGCAGTTTAATTTCGATATATCTTGGTTTGATTTTCTTCATGTTTCTTGTGCTTGGATTTCATTGCATCTCTAAGCATCTGTGGATTTTCATCGTTTGAAAAAAAAAATGTCCACCATTTCTTCAAACATTTTTTTCTGTTCCCCCAGTCATATCTTATTCAGGGCCTCCAGTTAAATGTATGTTGGGTCTTTGGAAGTTGTCCCACAACTTACTGATACTTTTGATTTCATTTTTTCACAGGTTGAGTTTGGATAGTTTCTACTGCTATGTCTTTACTAATCTTTTCCTCTGCAACGTCTAATCTTTTGTTAACTTCACCTAGTTTATTTTTTCTCTCAGAAATTATAGATTTCCTGTAAAAAAAACTTGAATGAGTGCTTTTAAAATATATTTTTCAAGTCTCAACTTTGAAAACAGGAGGAAAATGTTTGTATTAGCTATTTTAATGTTCTTTGCTGGTAATTCTTTTACGTGTGTTAATTCTGGACTGATTCTGTTTGACTGACTTTGCTCCTCATTTCAGAGTGGGAGTGAGAGAACCCAGGGTTGTGGAGTCTGCGGGTCTGCCAGGAAGAAACAGCTGCCTGATTTTGAGTAGGCGTAAAACTTCAACCCCAGGAGCCTAGTGAAACGACTTGGCTGCATGCAATACAGGTTCCACGTGGCCATCTCCTATTTTGCCCTTCCTGAATTATGAGGTGAAGATGCTCATCCAGGCAGCAAAGGACCCTGTGTTGTCTTCAGAAGGGCACCACACAGCCTCACCTGGGATATGTCAGGTTATGATCACTGAAATGCAAATATCCACCTTGGCTCTTCTAAGATGTGCCCACAAACTCCACCCAGATCAAATTCAGTCATTATAAATGGATAGGGAGATAACTTTCTGTGACCTAATCCCAAATCCAAGGCACTATGTTTCCAAGTCTAACTTGGCTCAAATATCTTTGCCTACTCGGGTTATTTTCCTGCTGTTGTGGTGAAATTGCTATTTTCAGTAGCTGAGAGAAATTCAGACTTTATTTCACTTAGTAGGAAATCCACTGTGAGGTAGGTGATTACCAGAAACTGGTATTTTTTTTTTAGCTGTATAGATGTGGGATCCCTGAAGAAATGATCATAAATAATAATATTTTAAAGAGATTAATCTGTGCCTACAGGATGCAATCAGTAGGGCAAATATCTATCAGATAGATCTATTGTCCATTTAAAATTTTATATATTTATAGCTTTGAGGCATAATACAAGTGGAGCAGGAACCTAGCCAGCAGCAAACAAACACAGTTTCAAGAGGGAGATTTATTACTGCCTCTGGAAGTAAATCATAGCTGATATTCTGGGCTTAGTTTATTCTGAGCGTGTGATCTCACTCAATCAGATCACACTAAATATAGACCTGGAGAGGAGTCATGACAGAACGTCGATAGACCCACAAGCTGCCACCTGGGTTTTTCATGTCTTTTTCAGAAAGCAGTGAATTCATCTCAGCATTCACTTTCTTTTAAGATAAAGCAGGAGGATCATCCTTTGCTGATTCCTGGAGGGAAACTCAAACTGCTATGAAGATATATTCACAGTTGTATTTGGATTTATAGAATTTTAGGACAAAATTTACTATCTTTTTGCAAAATGTCCCTCTGCTCCACCATACCCTGTAACATTCCATCCCTTATAGTATTATTGGCCATGATTATTCTGATGATGAGAAGCATTAAATATGACTCATTTTACTGATATTTCTCTACATGCCCAGAAGGGTTTGTGTAATCTATCTGGAAAAAAAGACCTTCTTAGAACTATAATGTTTATCAAAATATCAGAGAGATTTGGGTAATCTGGCTTAAACTTCCCTATCAGCCTCACTACCACCTTTTACCACAATGTAAAATCTCCAGGATGGTTGAAAATTCATCCTACTAATCAGGTTGTTTGGCAACCAAATACCCACAACCTCTCTCACAATCACTCCCTTCAGGGCTACTCACATGGTGGGTGCTCAGTTCAACAAATACTTGAGAAAAAAAAAGGGGGAAAGGATGAGTGGTCAGAAAGCAGAATATACACATGTATGCTAACAGCTTACTCCCAGCCTAGGCTGTCTGTCCTGCACAAATGACCTGAATGATACCACGTGTATCTTTCCACTTTCAGAGCTTCCCTGAGGGCTCAGCAGATAAAGACTCTGCCTGCTATGTAGCAGACACAGGAGATGCAGATTCAATCCCTGGGTTGGGAAGATCCCCTGGAGAAGGAAGTGGCAACCCACTCTAGCATTCTTGCCTGAAAAGTCCCATGAATGGAGGAGCCTGAACCGGCTACAGTCCAAAGGGCTACAAAGAGTCGGACATGACTGGGAAACTAAACATACGTATCTTTTCACCAGCTTTCATGCCCGCCAGCAAATGTGTTTCCAAGAGTGACAGCCTGAGGCATTGTTCCTCTCAAGCTCTGTCTTCACTTCTCTTCATGGATGCAATCTGCATGTGACTTTTTGGTTATTGGCTTCTCTCATGGTGATAGATGACCTCAGAAGCTAAAATGTGAAAGGACCGGTCTCACTGGGAGGGGGAGATGGTCACTATGTCTTTTACTGTAGCTATCAGCCTTGACTTCTTGTCCCTGAACATGTTTTTCTTTCTCCACCTTTCATCAGTTTAGTTCAGTTCAGTTCAGTTGCTCAGTTGTGTCTGACTCTTTGCGACCTCATGGACTGAAGCATGCCAGTCCTCCCTGTCCATTACCAACTCCCAAATTTTACTCAAACTCATGTCCATTGAGTTGGTGATGCCATCCAACCATCTCATCCTCTGTTGTCCCCTTCTCCTCCCACCTTCAGTCTTTCTCAGCATCAGGGTCTTTTCAAACGAGTCAATTCTTCACATCAGGTGGCCAAAGTATTGGAGTTTCAGCTTCAATATCTGTCCTTCCAATGAATATTCAGGATATATTTCCTTTAGGATGGATTGGTTGGATCTCCTTTGAGTCCAAGAGACTTTCAAGAGTGTGTTCCAACACCACAGTTTAAAAGCATCAATTCTTTGGCACTCAGCTTTCTTTATAGTCCAGCTCTCACATCCATTCGTGATCACTGGAAAAACTATAGCCTTGACTAGATAGACCTTTGTTGGCAAAGTAATGTCTCTGCTTTTAAATATGTTGAATAGGTTGGTCATAACTTTTCTTCCAAGGAGCAAGCGTCATTTAATTTTATGGCTGCAGTCACCATCTGCAGTGATTTTGGAGCCCCCAAAATAGTCTGCCACTGTTTCCATTGCTTCCTCATCTATTTGCCATGAAGTGATGGGACCAGATGCCATGATCTTAGTTTTCTGAATGTTGAGTTTTAAGCCAACTTTTTCACTCTTCTCTTTTACTTTCATCAAAAGGCTCTTTAGTTCTTCTTTGCTTTCTACCATAAAGTGTAGTGTCATCTGCATATTTGGGGTTATTGATATTTCTCCCGGCAATCTTGATTCCAGCTTGTGCTCCATCCAGTCCAGGGTTTCTCATGATGTACTCTGCATATAAGTTAAATAAGCAGGTTGACAATATACAGCCTTGATGTATTCCTTTCTCGATTTGGAACCAGTCTGTTGTTCCATGTCCAGTTCTAACTCTTGCCTCTTGACCTGCATACAGATTTCTCAAGAGGCAGGTCAGGTGATCTGGTATTTCCATCTCTTGAAGACTTTTCCACAGTTTGTTGTGATCTATACCATCAAAAGCTTTAGTGTAGTCAATAAAGCAGAAGTAGATGATTTTCTGGAACTCTCTTGCTTTTTTGATGATCTAAAGGATGTTGGCAATTTGATCTCTGGTTCCTCTGTCTTTTCTAAATCCAGCTTGAACATCTGAAAGTTCATGATTCATATACTGTTGAAGCCTGGCTTGGAGAATGTGAGATGAGTACAACTGTGTGCTAGTCTGAGCATTTTTTGGCATTGCCTATCTTTGAGACTGGAATGAAAATGACCTTTTCTAGTCCTGTGGCCACTGCTGAGTTTTCCAAATTTGTTGGCATATTGATTGCAGCACTTTCACAGAATCATCTTTTAGGATTTGAAATAGCTCAACTGGAATTCCATCACCTCTTCTAGCTTGATTGTAGTGATGCTTCCTAAGGCCCACTTGACTTACTTCACATTCCATGATTAGTGATCACACCATCATGATTATCTGGGTCATGAAGTTCTTTTTTGTACAGTTCTTCTGTGTACTTTTGCCACCTCTTCTTAATATCTTCTTCTTCTGTTAGGTCCATACCATTTCTGTCCTTTATTGTGCCCATCTTTGCATGAAATGTTCCCTTGGTATCTCTAATTTTCATGAAGAGATCTCTGCTGCTGCTGCTGCTAAGTCACTTCAGTCATGTCCGACTCTGTGCAGTCCCATAGAAGGCAGCCCGCCAGGATCCACCATCCCTGGGATTCTCCAGGCAAGAACACTGGAGTGGGTTGCCATTTCCTTCTCCAATGCATGAAAGTGAAAAGTGAAAGTGAAGTCACTGAGTCATGTCCAACTCTCAGCGACCCCATGGACTGCAGCCCACCAGGCTCCTCCATCCATGGGATTTTCCAGGCAAGAGTACTGGAGTGGGGTGCCATTGCCTTCTCCAGAAGTGATCTCTAGTCTTTCCTATTCTACTGCTTTCCTCTATTTCTTTCTTTGATCACTGAGGAAGCCTTTCTTATCTCTCCTTGCTATTCTTTGGAACTCTACATTCAAATGGGTATATCTTTTCTTTTCTCCTTTGCCTTTTGCTTCTCTCTTTTCACAGCTATCTTTAAGGCCTTTTCAGACAACCATTTTGCCTTTTTGCATTTCTTTTTCTTGAGGATGGTCTTGATCGTTGTCTCCTATACAATGTCATGAACCTCTGTCCATAGTTCTTCAGGGACTCTATCAGATCTAGTCCCTTAACTCTATTTCTCACTTCCATTGTATAATTGTAAGGGATTTGATTTAGGTCATACCTGAATGGTCTAGTGGTTTTCCCTACTTTCTTCAATTTATGTCTGAATTTGGAGTTCATGATCTGAGCCATATTCAGCTCCCGGTCTTGTTTTTGCTGACTATATAGAGCTTCTCCATCTTTGGCTGCAAAGAATATAATCAACCTGATTTTGGTATTGACTATCTGGTGATGTCCATGTGTAGAGTCTTCTCTTGTGTTGTTGGAAGAAGGTGTTTGCTATTACCAGTGTGCTTACCTTTCATCAGATCCCAGTAACTGCCTTGGTATAATATAAGGAGAAAAAAGTGTATTTATATAGAAGGGACTGACCTCATGCAGTTGTAGGAGCTGGGTATGGCCCTAGTCTTTATGTCTGTTGCTAGATCTTGGAGTTCACAGGGAATGCAGCCAGGAGGAAATGTAGATACAACATGAGAGAAGACAAACAGAAGCTGGAGCCCACAAGAGCAGACTAAAACACAAGTCCATTCTTGTTACCTCTGACTTTGGTGGTACACATACTGTACAGAAATCAGGACCTTTTATCAATGAACTAACCATAGACAGCTAGCCCAGAGGTCAGAGAAACTGAAGGGGGATTTAGGGAAAGGTGAGTCAGTCTCAGGCCAATGAGGTGAGTCAATAGGTGAAGGATGTCAGTGAGCTACAGGTGGTTGGCTTTCCACTTCTGTCCCCAAGATACTGCAGAAGAGCTTCTCTGTGCCCTCCCCTGACTAGAATAGGGAGCCCTGGGAAACGTAGGCCAGCCTAGACAGTGATATAGCCCCCATACCTAGCCCCCAAGCAGATTATATCATACAGATCAAAATAAAATAAGCCCACTAAAATAAACGTGTTACTAATTGTACTAGAATAGCAGTACTCATAGCTCAGTCGGTAAAGGATCTGCCTGCAATGCAGGAGACCCAGACTCATTTCCTGAGTCAGGAATATCCTCTGGAGAAGGAAATGGCAACCTACTCCAGTATTCTCACATGGAGAATCCCATGGACAGAGGAGCCTGGCAGGCTACAGTCCATGGGATCACAAGAGTTGGACGCGACTTAGTGACTAAACCACCACCCGCAGTACTAAAGAATTTTTGATCTTAGGATTCTTTTACATTCTTAAAAATTATCAAAGATCCCACAGATCTTTTGTTTATATAGATTATAGCTATTGATGCTTGTTACTTTAGAAATTAAAACGAAGAAATGGAAAAATATTATTTATTTAGAAATGAGTGCTAAACCATTACATGTTAATATGAGTAACATCTTTTTATAGAATTAACTATATTTTCCAAAATTGAAAAATATTAGTGAGAGGAGAGATACTCTATATTTTTCAAATATCTTTAATGGCTTTGTTGTTACCATTTAGTTGCTAAGTTGTATCTGACTCTTTGTAACCTCATGGAAAGCAGCACCCCAGGTTCCTCTGTTGTCCACCATCTCCTAGAGTTTGCGAAACTCGTGTTTGTGGAGTCAGTGAGGTAATATAACCATCTCATCCTCTGCTGCCCCTGTTTACATATTTTAAATTTAATTTTAATTTTTTACCTTCAATCTTTCTCAGCATCAGGGTCTTTTCCAATGAGTCAGCTCTTTGCATCAGGTAACCAAAATATTGGAGCTTCAGCTTCAGAATCAGTCCTTTCAATGAATATCCAGGACTAATTTCCTTTGGGATTGACTGATTCGATCTTCTTGCAATCCAAAGGACTGTTAAGAGTCTTCTCGAACATCACAATTCAAAGCATCAATTATTCGACACTCAGCCTTCTTTATGGTCCAACCTTGACATCTATACATCACTACTGGAAAAGTCATAGCTTTCATTAGACAGACCTTTGTCAGCAGAGTAATGTCTCTGTTTCCTTTGACTGTGTGGATCACAATAAACTGTGCAAAATTCTGAAAGAGATGGAAATACCAGACCACCTGACCTGCCTCTTGAGAAATCTGTATGCAGGTCAGGAAGCAGCAGTTAGAACTGGACATGGAACAACAGACTGGTTCCAAATAGGAAAAGGAGTACGTCAAGGCTGTATATTGTCACCCTGCTTATTTAACTTCTATGCATCATGAGAAACGCTGGACTAGAAGAAACACAAGCTGGAATCAAGATTGCTGGGAGAAATATCAATAACCTCAGATATGCAGATGACACCACCCTTATGGCAGAAAGTGAAGAGGAACTAAAAGCCTCTTGATGAAGGTAAAAGAGGAGAGTAAAAAGTTGGCTTAAAGCTCAACATTCAGAAAACGAAGATTATGGCATCTGGTCCCATCACTTCATGGCAAATAGATGGGGAAACAGTGGAAACAGTGTCAGACTTTACTTTCTGGGGCTCCAAAATCACTGCAGATGGTGATTGCAGCCATGAAATTAAAAGACGCTTACTCCTTGGAAAAAAGTTATGACCAACCTAGATAGCATATTGAAAAGCAGAGACATTACTTTGCTGACTAAGGTCTGTCTAGTTAAGGCTATGGTTTTTCCTGTGGTCATGTATGGATGTGAGAGTTGGACTGTGAAGAAGGCTGAGCGCTGAAGAATTGATGCTTTTGAACTGTGGTGTTGGAGAAGACTCTTGAGAGTCCCTTGGACTGCAAGGAAATTCAACCAGTCCATTCTGAAGGAGATCAGCCCTGGGTGTTCTTTGGAAGGAATGATGCTAAAGCTGAAACTCCAGTACTTTGGCCACCTCATGTGAAGAGTTGACTCATTGGAAAAGACTCTGATGCTGGGAGGGATTGGGGGCAGGAGGAGAAGGGGACGACTGAGGATGAGATGGCTGGATGGCATCATGGACTCTACAGACGTGAGTCTGAGTGAACTCTGGGAGTTGGTGATGGACAGGGAGGCCTGGTGTGCTACGATTCATGGGGTCGCAAAGAGTCAGACACCACTGACCAACTGAACTGAACTGAACTGAGGTTGGTCATAGCTTTTCTTTCAAGGAGCAAGTGCCTTTTAATTTCATGGCTACAGTCACCATCTGCAGTGATTTTGAAGCCCAGGAAAATAAAATGTCACTGTCTCCAATTTTTCTCCTTCTTTTGCCATGAAATGATGGGACTGAATGCCATGATCTTAGTTTTTTTTTTTAAACATTGAGTTTCAAGCCAGCTTTTTCACTCTCCTCTTTAACCCTCATCATTAAAGAGGTTATTTAGTTCCTCTTTACTTTCTGCCATTAGAGTGTTACCATCTGCATCTCTGAGGTTATTGATATTTCTCCTGGCAATCTTGATTCCACCTTGTGATTCATACAACCCAGTATTTTGCATGATGTACTCTGCATATAAATTAAATAAGCAGGGTGGCAATATACAGCCTTGTTGTACTCCTTTCCCAATTTTGAACCAGCCCATTGTTCCATGTCTGGTTCTAACTGTTGCTCCTTGACCCGCATACAGGTTTCTCAGGAGAAGGTAAATTTGTCTGGTACTCTCATCTCTTTAAGAATTTTCCACAGTTTTTGTGATCCACCCAGTCAAAGGCTTTAACATAGTCAGTGGAACAGAAGTAGATGTTTTTCTGGAACTCCCTTGCTTCCTTCATGATCCAATGAATGCTGACAATGTGATTTCTGGTGCCTCTGCCTTTTTGAAAACCAGCCTTGTACGTCTGGAAATTCTTGGTTTACTTACTGCTGTAGCCTAGCTGGAAGAATTTTGAGCATAATCTTGCTAGCATGTGAAATGAGCCCAATTGTATGGTAGTTTGAACATTCTTTGGCATTGCTCTTTCTTAGGACTGGAACAAAAACTGACCCTTTCTAGTCCTGTGGCCACTGCTGAGTTTTCCAAATTTGTTGACATATTGAGTGAAACACTTGAACAGCATCATCTTTTAGGATTTTAAATAGCTCAGCTGGAATTTCATCACCTCCACTAGCTTTCTTAGTAGTAATGCCTCCTGCAGCCCGCTTGACTTCACACTCCAGAAAGTCTGGCTCTAGGTGAGTGACCACACCATCATGGTTATGCGGCTATTAAACCTTTTTTTGTATCGTTCTGTGTATTCTTGCCACCTCTTCTTGATCTCTTTTTCTTCTGTTAGACCCTCACTGTTTCTGTCTTCTGTAGTGCCCATCCTTGTATCCTTCCCTTTCTCCTTTGCCTTTGCTTGTTTTCTTTCCTCAACTATTTGTAAAGCCTCCTCAGACAACCACTGTGCCTTCTTGTATTTCTTTTTCTTTAGAGTGGTTTTTGGTCACTGCCTCTTGTACAGTGTTACAAACCTCTATCCGTAGTTCTTCAGGCACTCTAACAGATCTAATCCCTTGAATCTAGTCATTACCTCCACTGTGTAATCATAAGGGATTTGATTTAGGTCATACCAGAATGGCCTAGTGGTTTTCCTTACTTTCTTCAATTTAAGACTGAATTTTTCAATAAAGAACTCATGACCTGAGCTACAGTCAGATCCAGGTCTTGTTTTTGCTGACTGTATAGAGCTTCTCCATCTTTGGCAGCGAAGAACAGACTCAGTCTGGTTTCAGTACTGACCAACTGGTGATGTCCATTTGTAGAGTCATCTCTTTGGTCGTTGGAAAAAGTGTTTGCTATGACCAGCATGTTCTCTTGACAAAACTCTGATAGCCTTTGCCCTGCTTCATTTTGTACTCCAAGGCCAAACTTGGCTGTTATTCCTGACATCTCTTGACTTCCTACTTTTGCATTCCAGTCTACTACGGTGAAAATGACATCTTTTTTGGTATTAGTTATAGAAGGTGTTGTAGCTCTTCACAGATCCATTCAACTTAAGCTTTTTCAGCATCAGTGGTTAGAATATAAAGTTGAATAACTGTAATGTTGAATGGCTTGCCTTGAAAATGAACTGAGATCATTCTGTCATTTTTGAGACTGCACCCAAGTACTGCATTTCAGACTCTTTTGTTTACTACGAGGGCTGCTACATTTTTCTAAGAGATTCTTGCCCATAGTAGTAGATATCATGTTCATCTGAATTAAATTCACCCATTTCCGTCCATTTTAGTTCATTAATTCCTAATATGTTGATGTTTACTCTTGCCATCTCCTGCCTGACCATGTCCAGTTTACCTTGATTCATGGACTAACATTCCAGGTTCCTATGCAATATTGTTCTTTACATCATTGGACTTTACTTTCACCACCAGATGTATCCACAACTGAGCATCATTTCTGCTTTGGCCCAGCCACTTCATTCTTTCTTGCTGGGTGTGATTAGTTGCTCAGTCGTGTCTGACTCTTTGCAACCCCATGGACTGTAGCCCACCAGGCTTCTCTGTCCGTGGGATATTCCAGGCAAGAATACTGGAGTGGGTTGCCATCTCTCCTCCAGGGGATTTTCCCAACCCAAGGATAAAGCCTAGGTTTCCCACATTGCAGGTGGATTCTTTACTATCTGAGCCACCAGTGAAGCTATTAGTAACTGCCCTCTGCTCTTCCCCAGTAATATTTTGGAAGCCTTCTGACCTGATGGGCTCATCTTCTGGTGTCATATCTTTTGCCTTTTCATACTGTTGATGAGATTCTTCAGGCTTGAATTCTGGAGTGGGTTGCCATTTTCTCCTTCAGCAGACTGTGTTTTGTCAAAACTCTCCACTATGACCTGCCCATCTTGGGTGGCTGTGCATGGCGTGGCTCATGGCTGATTGAATTATGCAAGCCCCTTTGCCACAACAAAGCTGTCATCCATGAAGGGGTTTTTTAACCTCTACCTTAATAGAAAATAGTTAGATTCTCATATCATATCAAACAGTTGTATCATTCTGAATTTAGTCTGCTGAGATTCCACTCATCATGTAACCCCCTGGCAAATTCCACCACTTAGAAGGGAATGAGAGTGAAAGACAAATAGCTTCTTAGTGTTATCATGAAAATAGCTTTGACCTCATGAACCCCTTCATAGGATCCTAGTGTCTCCCCAAGGATGGCTAGACCACATTTATCCACAAGGAAGCACTGGGGCAGTTATCTAATCATTGAAACCCAAGTAACCTGCTCATGGCTCAATTGTTTGGGCAATTTAGATATTTCTCCTTATAGTTCCAAAAATTCATGACACAATATTCTACATCATCTTGCCCTTGCAGATTCTAGTAGTAAAAGGTAATAGAATTGGAAAGACAGAAAGAGCTAGAGAAAGAACAGACAGGAAGAAAGAGGAAGGAAGAGAGTACACCTGGAGTTTGCCTCACAGACCTTCACCATTAATTTGCTGAGAAAGAAGCAGGTCCAGAGTTCCTTGTGTGTTCCCAGAAGAGGCCAGCCTTCCATGTGGTCTCACTGGGTTCAGGGACCAGTTTCAATGTATTCCCTGAAGCTGTTGCAGGTTGGCCGAAGAAGTCCGGAGTAACAACCTCACTGTGGATATTTACCCATTTTTAAATGCCCCTGGCCCATCCCTGCCTAGGAGACTGAAAAATCAAATTGCTGCACTGTTGTCTATCAATGATATTTTCATGTGTCTCAAAATCTTATTTTTCAGTGCTAGTTTTAAAAAGTTGATCATAAAATAGAACCATTCTCTCAGAAAATATGAATATATTTATCAAGACACTAACTATGGCTTAAAATGATAATGTAAATTTTTATAATATCCTTTTTATAAATTAAAGCCTTTATTTGGAATAAGAACCCTCTAAAAGATCAACATTTTCTTTTCACCAAGCCCTGGTTCCCAGACCAATCTTTGGAAATATTTTGGAAAAGCACCAGCTTGTGATACCAACCATCCAGCTAGTATTTAGACATAGCTACATTCTTATGGTCATTACCCTCTCACTGAATCTTTATGGAATGAAGATAATGTCTTGGTCAATTTATCCTTAAAATAAACTTAGCTGCAACATGACTTTCTTTAGAATTGAAGTTATAAATTTATTTTAAGTCTTTTCTGATTCTAAAACTGTTGTAGATTTATCAAAATTTGATGACAGGATATTTAAAAGTCACCTGTAAACCTACAACCATCAGATATACCATTTTAATAGATGTCCTTCCAGTCGTCTTTCTAAGCCTACATATGGGCTATATGTATACAGCACATACATTGTAGTGTAAGTGCCTGACATTAAGCTTTTGACTGCATGAGCGTCTGCTTCAAAGATCTTAAAGCTGTGTGACACAGTTACTAGCAAAACAACCAGATAAGGAAGCGAACCACCCCCATGGAGCTTATCCAAAGAAATAGAATCAGTAGGGTGTATGTGTGTGTGTGTTTATAGGCATGTATCATAGGGACTTGGCCCACGTGGCTATGGAGAAGTTCCATGGTCTCTTGCTTTTAATCTAGAGACCCAGGAGAACCAGTGATGTAAATTGTAGTCCAAGTCCAAAGGCCTGAGAATGGTATTAAGTCCTATCCTGAGGGTGGAAGACCATGTCCCAGCTCAAGCAGTCAGGCAGAGAGAGAGAGAGACAGAAAGAGAGAGAGAGAGAGAGAGAGAGAGAGAACAGAGACAGAGACAGAGACAGAGACAGAGACAGAGATTCCTCCCTTTCTTTGCCTTTTTATTCTCTCCTTGCCCTCAGTGGGTTCAAAGATGCCCACCCCTATTGAGGAGGGCAATCTGCTTTCATACTCTACAGATTTAAATATCATATCATCTGGAAATATCCTCATAGGCACCTCCAGAAATGATGTATAGCTGAATGCCTGGGCACCCGTGGTCCAGTCAAGTGGACACATATTCAGCCATCACATGCCAACAGTGAGATAGACCACAAGGCCAGGGATCCGGTGCTTGTCCTAGTCTGCTGCTCCTGCAGCCCTCTTGTCCTGGTCTAGAGCTGGTGTCACAGGCGGCTGAGCTGCAGGTGGAGGGAGGGAGGAACGCTATGTAAAATGTAGCCTGGAGTGGAGAATCCCGGCTGGAATGGCCTCAGAGGTTCTCTGTACCCTCAGGATCAAATCCAGGTTCTTTTAGGAACTACCCGACTCCCCAGCTCCTTGGCAAATCCATCTGCCTGCTGGACACTATGTTCTCTTTCAGCTCTGGTCTGCTGCAGACTTGTCTCCTTGGAACTGCTTCTTCTCCCCTTTCATCAGCTAACCCTCTTGCATCCCCCAGGATTCTGCTTCACTGTGCTCTTTCCCTGGGGACTTTTCTCTAACAGCTCCAGATCTGGGGCAGGCGTCCCTCAGGTGTGCTGTATGGCACCCTGACAGGGTCCCTTGTCTCAGTCCTGCCCCAATCAGCTTCATGACTCAATTCAGTTCAGTTCAGTCACTCAGTCATGTCCAACTCTTTGCGACCCCATGGACTGCAGCACATCAAGCCTCCCTGTCCATCACCAACTCTCAGAGTTTACACAAACTCATGGCCATTGAGTAGGTGATGCCATCCAGCCATCTCATCCTTTGTTGTCCCCTTCTCCTCCCACCTTCAATCTTTCCCAGCATCAGTGTCTTTTCAAATGGTTCAGCTCTTTGCATCAGGTGGCCAAAGTATTGGAGTTTCAGCTTCAACATCAGTCCTTCTAATGAATATTCAGAACTGATCTCCTTTAGGATGGACTGGTTGGATCTCCTTGCAGTCCAATGGACTCTCAAGAGTCTTCTGCAACACCACAGTTCAAAAGCATCAATTCTTTGGCGCTCAGCTTTCTTTATAGTCAAACTCTCACATCCATACATGACTGCTGGAAAAACTATGGCTTTGACTAGATGGACCTTTGTTGACAAAGTAATGTCTTTGCTTTTTAATATGCTGTCTAGGTTGGTCATAACTTTTTTCCAAGGAGCAAGCGTCTTTTAATTTCATGGCTGCAGTCACCATCTGCAGTGATTTTGGAGCCCAAAAAATAAAGTCAGCCACTGTTTCCCCATCTGTTTGCCATGAAGTGACGGGACTGGGTACCACGATCTTAGTTTTCTGAATGTTGAGCTTTAAGCCAACTTTTTCACTCTTGTTCACTTTCATGAAGAGGCTCTTTAGTTCTTCTTCAATTTCTGCCATAAGGGTGGTGTCATTTGCATATCTGAGGTTATTGATATTTCTCCCGGCAATCTTGATTCCAGCTTGTGCTTCATCCAGCCCAGAATTTCTCATGATGTACTCTGCATATAAATTAAATAAGCAGGGTGACAATATACAGCCTTGATGTACTCCCTTTCCTATTTGGAACCAGCCTGTTGTTCCATGTCCAGTTCCAACTGTTGCTTCCTGACCTGCATACAGATTTCTTAGGAGGCAAGTCAGGTGGTCTGGTATTCCCATCTCTTTCAGAATTTTCCACAGTTTGTTGTGATCCACACAGTCAAAAGCTTTGGCATAGTCAATAAAGCAGAAATCGATGTTTTTCTTGAACTCTCTTGCTTTTTTGATGTGACTTTGGGCAGGTCCTTTTGCTCCAGCGTGCATCCAGCTTCTTTATCTGGAAAATGATAGAGTTGGACCATATGATATGAAGGTGTTTCATTTGAGAACTATATGATTCTCCAAATCCTTTATTAATTATATAACCAACTTGTAACTTTTCTAAGCTGTCCACAGAAACAGGGTAATGGATATTACCTTCCGCTTCACCTTTGTAAACTTTCCAGCTCTTTGTCCAAAGACGGAAACTTCATTTCTGGATGGTTGCAGTCATGGTCACTTGACCAGAAGCTTCCCTGGTTTGATCCAGCTGGACTGTGGATAATGAGAAGCTGGGGAAATATGTCATCAGTTTTGGCCATCAAATGTCATCAGATGAACCAACTGGCCATCTCTTTTTATTTTCAGAGGTGCATGCGGTGGAGATTAACTAGACAGGGGAAAAAAAAAAATCAGTGCTCAGGAAACTTCTGGTATTCAGGTTCACCAGGTCAAGAGCATCAGGTTCTAGAGATTTCTACTATTGTTTCCATTTTTCTGTCCAGTTAAGAATGGTTGGGCTTTTGAATACTATTCCAGGAAGAAGTTCAGTTCGGTTCAGTCGCTCAGTTTTGTCTGACTCTTTGCGACCCCATGGACTGCACTTGCCAGGCCTCCCTGTCCATCACCAACTCCCAGAGCTTACTCAAACATGTTTGTTGAGTTGGTGATGTCATCCAACCATCTCAATCCTTTGTCGTCCCCTTCTCCTCCTGCCTTCCATCTTTCCCAGCATCAGGGTCTTTTTCAATGAGTATATTCTTCGCATCAGGTGGCCAAAGTATTGGAATTTCAGCTTCAACATCAGTCCTTCCAATGAATATCAGGACTAATTTCCTTTAGGATGGACTGATTTGATCTCCTTGGAGTCCAAGGGACACTCAAGAGTCTTCTCCAATACCACAGTTCAAAAGCATCAGTTCTCTGGGAAGGAGAGAGACGGCCAAAGACCTGCCTCTGAAAAATTGAAACAGAATTTTGTTTGAATTCATTGTTTCATTTTGGCTCCAACCACATAATAAATTTAGTCCAAGTTGAAGACTGAAGCAAGGAAAGAGAACTAGGTACTTCTAACCACATCAGTTGAGCCTTTGCAACTTCTTCTGAAACAGCAAACTTTTCCTGGGACAGAGCCTGAGAGAGAGGGTGAGGTGATAGCTGATACTGAAGTTTGCCCCTAATTTCTGTGAAAAATTCTAGGTACATGCTGCTGCTTCTGCTATAACACCCTATATATATTCTCCTAAAAACCTTGCTTTTTTTCAAAATCACAGAGGGATCATAGGAAAACTTGGTTGAGGGCCGACAACTCCAAACCTATAAACTATGTAAATAAGCTGCTGCTGCTGCTGCTGCTAAGTCGCTTCAGTCGTGTCTGACTCTGTGTGACCCCGTATACGGCAACCCACCAGGCTCCCCTGTCCCTGGGATTCTCCCAGCAAGAACACTGGAGTGGGTTGCCATTTCCTTCTCCAATGCATGAAAGTGAAAAGTGAAAGTGAAGTCACTCAGTCATGTCCAACTCTTAGCGACTCCATGGACTGCAGCCTACCAGGCTCCTCCATCCATGGGATTCTCCAGGGAAGAGTACTGGAGGTAACTTAGATTCTCCAGGCAGACAAATCAGTGTGATTGGAGGCTGCCTCGGTGAGTATCAAAAATGCACAAAACCAGGAGAGGGAAATGAGGGAAATGCTGGCTTGCTGGCATTCAGATAAGGCTGTGTAAGGAGGCACAGAAAGAAGGGGGCAACCTGCTCGAGTAGGAGCCCTGGGGGTCTGCACTGGGGTGTTCCTTTCTAGGGAGGGAGCCCTGGGCAGAAGCACTGGCATTCCTTTTTTTTTTTTTTTTAACTTTTTATTGTGAAAAGTTTTAGACTTATACAAAAGTAGAGGGAACTGTATAGTAAGCTTCCATGTAGTTACCACTCATCTTTAACAGTTACCAAACTCATGACCAGTCTTATTTCACCTACTGCCTACCTCTCTCCCCATGCCTGTCCCAAATTGTGAATTATTTTTGAAGCAAATTTCAGATGTCACATAACAGCTTTTATAAATATTTCAGTGAGTATTTTTGAAAATAAGAAACCTTTTAAAAATAAACCATTTACTTAATATCTTTATTACACTAGGTGATTATGTTTCCTTACTATCATAACTCAAATGTTTATATTTTCCTGATTTTGTTGTTCATGTTTTTGGT
Organism: Nanger dama; assembly: GCA_917880005.1. Taxonomy (NCBI): domain Eukaryota; kingdom Metazoa; phylum Chordata; class Mammalia; order Artiodactyla; family Bovidae; genus Nanger; species Nanger dama. Next base: position 15,867,021 of record CAKJTW010000025.1, on the reverse strand, counting down.
ACCATATCTAAGAATTCAGTGTCAAATCCAAGGTCATGAATATTTAAACTTATGTGTTCTTCTGAGGTTTTTTTGTCTTTATTGGATGGTCAAATTGTAGCTTTCCATTGTCCAAGTTAGGATAGTTTAGACTGCTTTGCAGTAACAAACCCTGAAACCTCAGTAACTTACAATAAAAATTACATATTCTTGCCACACGTACAATATGGATTGGACAATCCTCCTATACCTTTCAGCTACATAAAGTAAGCAAAGCCCATGAGAGATATTTTTAAAAATCAGCCCAGGAAGTACCCGATTTTCATCCAACTTCCATTGGCCAGATCTGTTACCTGTCTCAACCTAATTGCAGTGGAGACTGAGAAAGTAACCTTCCTGTCTGCTCAGGAACAGAACTGGCCTCTGCAATGTGCTTTCCTCTATCTGCTGTGTTGACTCAGTTACTGGCTTTGTGTATTGAGCAAAATAAGAACTACGAAAACTAAATATTTTGAATTAAGGCATTATTGGAAAATATTTTATAATTTCATTAAAGATTTCACATCTTGCTTTCTGTATCCTTGAAAATTATAAGATTATTGATTCTTTTGAGCTGTGGTGTTGGAGAAGACTCTTAAGAGTCCCTTGGACTGTAAGGAGATCAAACCAGTCCATCCTAAAGGAAACCAATTCTGAATATTCATTAGAAGGACTGATGCTGAAGCTGGAGTTCCAATGCTTTGGCCACCTGATGATATGAAGAGCCGACTCATTAGAAAAGGCCCTGATGCTAGGAAAGACTGAAAGCAGGAGGAGAAGGAGACGACAAAGGATGAGATGGTTGGACAGCATCACTGACTCGATGGATGTGAGTTGGAGCAGGTTCCAGGAGATGGTGAAGGACAGGGAAACCTGGTGTGCTGCAGTCCATAGGGTTTCAAAGAGTCAGACATGGCTGAGTGACTGAACAATGCAACAATAATATATACATATATGAATATATAATATATAATGTATAATATATGTATCTAATACATATGTATATATATATAGTCTCTGAAAAGAAAGAGTTGGGGGAGAGTAAAGAAAATGTTTGAAGAAATAATGACTGAAAAATTTCCAAACTTGAAACTGTAAACCCACACAAATGAGGCTTAATGAGTCCTTCATACACGAAACATGAAGGTTAATCGAATGTGCCCATCTACCCATGGATGCTCTTTTCTTTTAAATTATTTCTTTCTTTTGTTTCATTTTGAATAGTTTCTATTGCTACATAGTCAAGTTTCTTTTCCAAGACCTAATTTCCACTAATCTATTCCAGTATATTTTTCATCACAGAATCCTAGCTTTCATTTAGAAAATTTGATTTTGTTCTTTAAAAATATTTTTGCCTCTTTAGTTAACTTCTTGAACATCTGGAATACATTACCACAATTACTTAATATTCTTGTCTGCTAATTCTGACACCAATGTCAATTTCACTTGGTTGATTTTTTTACCTTAATAGGGCCTTACCTTTACAAGGCTTATTTTCTTGCTTCCATACATGCCTGGTATCTTTGATTGCAAGTCAGACATTGTAAATTTCCTGGTGAATCCAGGAAGGTTTCTTGAAGCAATATTTGAGCTGAATATTGCAGGATATGAATGGATTAAAAAGATAAATAAAAATGAAAGCATTTAAAGAAGAAGAATCAGTATGTACAAAGGACCTGAGTGTATATCTTTGCATTTCTGAGAAAATAAAAGAATGATACTGTTATTGGGAACAATTAAATAAAAGAAATAATTAAAAATCTTTGGGGATGAACTTATGGGCAGATCATGCCTTGCTTTCTTTAGGGGTCTTGAAAGTGAAGTCACTCAGTTGAGTCCAACTCTTTGCGACCCCATGGACTGTGGCCTACCAGGCTCCTCCCTCCATGCGATTCTCCAGGCAGGAGTACTGCAGTGGGTTGCCATTTCCTTCAGGGGTCTTGAAAGAAAGAAAGAAAGTGAAAGTGAAGTCGCTCAGTGGTGTCCGACTCTTTGCAGTCCCGTGGACTGTAGCCGACCAGTCTCCTCTCTCCATGGGATTCTCCAGGCAAGAGTACTGGAGTGGGTTGCCATTTGCTTCTCCAGAGGATCTTCCCAACCCAGGGATTGAACCCGGGTCTCCTGCATTCCAGGCAGACGCTTTCAGGGGTCTTAGGCATCTAAAATTTTTTCAGCTTCATGGAGGTAAAACTGAACTTTTAAACTGTACATTGAAGTGATGTTGATATTCATAAACACTGTGAAAGAGTGTCCTCCATCTACTTAACACATCTATCATCTCATATTTATTTGTGTATATGTGCATGTGTGTGTGTGTGATAGAGAGAGAACATGTAAGTTCTACTCTCAGCAAATTTCAATTACACAATACAGTGTTGCTAACTGTACTCATTATGTTCTACATTAGCTATTCAGACTGTAGACACGCTAGAACTGAAAGTTTGTTCCCTTTCTTTAAGCTCTCTGCTGCCAAACACCCCAGGCCTCAGCCCCTGACAACCACTTTGCTGCTCTTGATTGCTAGAAGTTTGACTTGGTTTTCCTTGCTGCTGCTGCTGCTGCTAAGTCGCTTCAGTCATGTCTGACTCTGTGCGACCCCATAGACGGCAGCCCACCAAGCTCCCCCGTTCCTGGAATTCTCCAGGCAAGAACACTGGAGTGGGTTTCCATTTCCTTCTCCAATGCATGAAAGTGAAAAGTGAAAGTGAAGTTGCTCAGTCGTGTCCGACTCTTTGCGACCCCGTGGACTACAGCCCACCAGGCTCCTCCATCCAGATTCCTTATATACATGATACCATGCAGTCTTTGTTTTTGTCTGGGTTATGTCACTTAGCATAAAGCCCTTAAGGTCCACCCATATTGTTGCAAATAGCTGCATTTTTCTTTCTTGTGGTTGAATGAAATATGCACACACGCACACATAATACACATATGCACACCCCCCCATCCTTTATCCATTCATCTGTTGACGGACATTTAGCTTGTTTCTCTATCTCAGCCGTTGTGAATAGTGCTGCTGTGAACATGGGCAGGTAGAGACCTCTTTGAGATACTGACTTCATTTCTTTTGTATGTGTACCCAGAAGTAGAGTTGCTTAGATCATATGGTAGTCCTACTTTCAATTTTTTTAGGAACCTCCATACTGTTTTCCACAGTGGCTGCACTAATTAACTTTCCTATCAATAGTCCACAAACATTCCCTTTTCTCCACATCCTTGCCAATATGTGGCATCTCCTGTCTTTTTGATGACAGCCGTTCTAACAGGTATGAGGTAATATATTATTTGTGATTTTGATTTGCACTTCCCTGATGATGCTGAGCACCTTTTCATGTACCTGTTGGCCATTTATATGTCTTCTTTGAAAAAAATCCAGGTCCTCTGCCCATTTTTCAATCAGACTTTTTTTTTTTGGCTATTGAATCATGTGAGTGTTTTATTAATACATACTTGCATATTAACCCTTCAGCAGATATATGATTTGTAAATATTTTGTCCTATTTTCTTTTGGTAAATATTTATTTATTTGGCTGCATTGGGTCTCAGTTGCGGCTTGTGGGGTCTTCATTGCTGCATGCAGGATCTTTCACCGTGGCCTGTGGGCTGAGTTGCCCCTTACTATGCCTCTCACCTAGTTCCCCAGCCAGGGATTGAACCTGAGCCCCCTGCATTGTAAGGCAGATCCTTAAACCCTGGACCACCAGGTAAGTCCCTTTGTCCATTCTTTAGGTTGCCTTTTTATTAATGGTCTTCCTTTGCTGTAGAAGCTTTTAGCTTGATGGATCCCCTCTTATTTATTTTTGCTTTTGTCACCTTTTCTTTTGGTGTCAAATCCAAAAAACATTGTCAAGCCAATGTCAAGGAGATTATCTCCTACGTTTTCTCCTAGGAGCTTAGTGGTTTCAGACTTTATTTCAGTAATCCATTCTGAGTTGGTTTTTGTGCATGGTTTAAGACAGTAATCTTGTTTCCTTCTTTTGTATGTGGTTGTCCATTTTATTGAAGAGACTGACCTTTTCCTTTCCCCATGGTATATTCTTGGCTCCTTGACAGAAATTAATTCACCATTTATACATGGATTCATTTCTAAGGTTTCTAATCTGTTACGTTGATCTGTGTGTCTGCTTTTTTGCCAGTACCACACTGTTTTGATTATTATAGCTGTGTAATGGATGCATATAGAGAAAATCAGGAAGCATGATGTTTCCAGTTTTGTCCGGCTTTCTCAAGATTGCTTTGGCTATTCAGGGTATTTTGTGGTTCCATACAATTTTTAGGCATTTTTGGTCCTCATCTTATGAGGGGTTGTTATCTTGTAAGGGTTTTAAACAAGTTCATAATTTTTAGAAAAATCACTCTAACTTCAGGATGGATAATACCTTGAGTGGGGCATCTGGGCAGGAGAGGTTGGATATGTTAGGAAACTAGGGTATATTTCCAAGTGAGAGACAAACTTGGTTTGTATCAGGGTGGAACTGGGATAGAAAGTGGTGGGTTGACCTGAGATGACAAATGTAGTGTGATTCTTGAATCCCTCTTGTCTGCATTTCATTGAATTAGTCACCAAGTTCATGTAAACCTCTTCTAAGGAAAATATTCTCACAGAGTGAGTACATTTCTTATTAAAATGCTCATAAATATATATTTTAAAAATTTTTGAACATTTTGCAAAGTACCCCACAAAGGGAAACTATTAACTTGTTTCTGGAAAGGATTCTAGTATCTCTCTTCTGATATTTGCTCAAGAATTCCCCTGGAACACTCAGTAATGAAAAACCTCATTCCAAGGCCTGGTTCAATAGCTTTCAAACATTAGATGCATTAGAAATCACCTGATGAGCTTGTTCAGACACAAATTTCTCGGTCAAACCCCCAGAGTTTCTAATGCAGTAAGTATGAGTTGGGGCCCAAGATTTTTCACCTGTATCAAATTCCCAGACAATGCCAGTGTTCCAGGTCTGGGAACTAGTGTGAGAACCACTAGAGAATTAGAGGTGAGGTAGTCAAGAGGTGAACTTCTGGAATTAGACACAAAACTGTCCTTTCTAGTGATATGACTTGGGCAAAATCACCTGTGGGTGTTTTTGTTTCCCTATCTGAGCCTTAATGAAGGTTAGAATGAGGGATGTTCATTTTTTTTCTCATTTTAATGGTGTGAAGTGCCTTTTATTTTGAAATTAAAGTACAGTTGATTTACAGTGTTGCCCCAATCTCTGCTGCATGGCAAAGTGACTCAGTTATACTCATATATACATTCTTTTAAAATATTCTTTTCCATTATGGTTTATTGTAGGATATAGAATATAGTCCCCTATGTTATACATTAGGACCTTACTTATCCATTCTAATGTAATAGTTGGCATCTACTAACCCCAAACTCCCAGTCCATCTTCCTTCCTCCCCTCTCCCCCTTGGCAACCACAAATCTGTTCTTTATGCTTGAGTCTGATTCTGTTTTGTAGATAGGCTCCTTTGTGCCATATTTTAGGTTCCACATGTAAGTGATATCATATGGCATTTCCCCCTTCTTGCTTCACGGTAATCTCTAGTTGCATCCATGTTGCTTCAAATGGCACGATTTCATTGTTTACAGCTGCGTGGTATTCCACTGTATATGTGCACTGCATCTTCCTTATCTGTTCATCTGTAGATGGACATTTAGGTTGTTTTCATGTTTTGGCTTCTGTGGACAGTGCTGTTATGAACATAGAGGTGCATGTATTTGTTTGAATCACAGTTTTCTCCTGGGAAGGAGTAGGATATGGTAATTCTATTTTGGTTTTCTGAGGAAGCTCATACTGTTTTCCACACTGGCTGTACCAGCTTACATTCCCACTGACATTGTAGGAGGGCTCCCTTTAGAATGAAGACTGTTTATAGAGTTAGGATAGGTACACAATGGATGTAGATACATTCTTGTGAAAAGAAAATGACTTTTATGTGCCTAGAGCATGCTATAATTTTCCTGTAAAGCAGGACAGATAACTCTTTTAGCTCATTCTTGGAAAATGCTCGTCAAAGTTCAATGTGGAAGTCTTTAGTGGAAGTCTTTAGTCAACAGCCTTGAAAGGAAACCTTCAAGTTCTGATGAGCTCAGTCCTCAGTTCTGGTAAATTCCTACCAGGGTGTGTGTTAGATGTTTGCCTGCCTCTGCCCTCCCTCTGATCCCCATGACCTTGGCAATAAGCCTGTCCCTAGACAGGGTGTCCCATCTGGGAACAGCTAGTTGATGAGGGGGCAGAGAGCTGACTCATCCCTGCTCTTGGGAGAAAGACAGCTGTGGGCAATTTTTCCCAGGTTGCATAAGCCATCAGTTTCTGAAACAGAAAGATAGACAGCTTCTGCCAGCTATTAGCTGACCTCATGGAGACAGTCATGGTGTGCCAAGAGGAGGTGTGGGGAAGAGACGACCCAAGGGAGACTCTCTTATTTGAATGTTAGGTCTACCCAGATTCTTGAGCAATAAGCGATAAATGGCTCACCTACACATTTCATCTCTTAAATTTCCATGGATAAGGGTCTCTACCTGGAGCTTGTATGTGAGAATCTAGTAGTTTTCCAGAGTAACCAAAGGGGCCAGTCAAATGAAACCAGAAACTGAAGCCTAGTTAGCTTTGCTGAAACCACCCATCAGTCACCCTGCAGGTGTAGCTGGGGAGGTAAGGCAGTCAGTGCAGGCTTTTTTGAGCTTCTGAAGAATGTGTGAAAGCCAAAATTAACCCAAAAGTTAAACCTGGGATAAGGCAAATGTACCCTTCACTTGAGCCTTCATGCACTGTGCACATTTTGGGTGATCTACAAACACTGTGAATCATTTCCAGAGTGACCTTTCACCTGCAGTTAATGTTCAACATTTATTGACATCCCGTGATGGGAATGTCTTTAAAGTTTGGCATGACTCTGACCTGGAGGGGTTGTGGGTTTTGTGTTTGGGGATGTGAGGACTCTGAACTTTGAGTCCTTGGGTCCTTGCATCTCAGTGGGGAAATGGATGCAAACATGAGGGTCTGGAGAGCTAGGAAGCACAAGTCAGAGAGTTCTTACACTTTGCTCTCTCCATATGATCTCTTTTATCCCAATGTTGATGTGGCCTGGGTTAACAAAATGTACGTTTGGGGAGATGTCAGTTTTCCAAATGGTCAGAAAAACATCGTGTTTTCCTGTTATGGCCAAAGTATAATCAAAGCATCCAATGGTTTAAATTAAAACAAAGATTTGGGAGTATCAAACCTATTATCTAATATCTAAGATGATGCCCGTTTAATAATAGATCATCATTCCAAAGGAGAGAAGCCCTTTGGAATTCATGTTATTGTTCATTCATTTTCCCCTTTAATCATTTGCCCTGGGTTATCCCCTGCCACAGTGGGGATAAGTTGTGTGTCTTGCGTGCATGAGTAAATGAGAGTTCATGGTCACTGTTAGACTGGATCTTTTGCGGTTGGACTGACCACCATTTTTCTGGGAGCAAATGGCAATAGAAAACCCATGAATGAAACTGCAAAGTAGTTACAGGGCATCCTGAATATCTATGCCCAGCTCTGGGGCCAGTCAGAGTTCCTTGGCTGGTCATCTCTGACCGTAGCTCATCTGTATGTTCCAATGGGACATTCAACCAGCACACCTTTACTGAGCACCCACTCACTATGAGCCACACTTGTTTAGGTGCTTGGAACACCTTAGTGAACAAAGCAGAAAAAGACATCTGCTCTCTAGCAGGGACATAGTTATTTATGATTAACAGAAGGACACATATCCTCACATATCATTATTCTCCGTTTGCCAAGATGCAAGACTGCTAGGACTGTTTAGACTAACCACCAGGGGGCAGCCTACCCCATGGGCTTAGCCTGGCTGCTAAGGCGGCCTGTCTTCTACTGTGTATTTAAGGCAGGCCCTGGGGGATTTTACCAAGAAGAAGGGGCACGGTTGGGTCTCTGTCCTGAAACGGGAATGTCAGAGAGGTCTAGAAAGGAAGGCTGTGTTTAGGAATTAGGAAGGGCAGAATATTGCTTCTTTTTCTGCCCCATTCTGTCATTTTACAGGGAGGGGTTTCCAAGCCAGGTCTGATGGTGTGTGCATAACCATGTGGGCAGGCAGTAGGTTTTTCAACAAGTAACTTCCTAAGCCTGGAATCTGAGTCTGGGAGCGGCCCTACGTTGGGTAGGCAAACTATCTCTCAAAGGTTCGCATGTCCTCTTTGGAAAGTGGGAGCCAGAGATAAGCAAACGTTCTATTGTAAAAATCATGTTCTTAACTACTATTTTAAACATCTCTAAGTTTGAAGAATTAATAATGGAAACAAAATATATTAAACTCTTTAGGATATGATTGGAGACTTTTTTTGTTTATTGTTTATTTCTAGTAAAACCTTTTAATATATTACACCCCACCAGAGACATTACTTTGCCAACAAAGGTCCATCTAATCAAAGCTATGATTTTTCCAGTAGTCATGTATGGATGTTAGAGTTGAACTGTAAAGAAAGCTTTTGAACTGTGGTGTTGCAGAAGACTCTTGAGAGTCCGTTGGACAGCAAGGAGATCCAACTAGTTCATCCTAAAGGAGATCAGTCCTGGGTATGCATTGGAAGGACTGATGTTGAAGCTGAAACTCCAATACTTTAGCCACCAGATGCGAAGAGCTGATTCATTTGAAAAGGCTCTGATGCTGGGAAAGAATGAGGGCAGGAGGAGAAGGGAAAGACAGAGGATGAGATGGTTGGATGGCATCACTGACTCAATGGACATGAGTTTGGGTAAACTCCAGGAGTTGGTGATGGACAGGGAGGCCTGGTGTGTTGCAGTCCATGGAGTCACAAAGAGTTGGACACGACTGAGCAACTGAACTGAACTGAACTGACAGCTCACCCTTTTCCTTGGAGTTTCAGGCATTTGTTCAACTTAATATAGTGAAAAAGTGAAAGTGTTAGTTGCTCAATCATGTATGACTCTTGCAACCCCATGGACTGTAGCCTGCCAGGTTCCTCTGTCCATGGAATTCTCTTCTCCTGGGGATCTTCTTGAGCCAGGGATTTAACCTGGGTCTTCCACATTGCAGGCAGTTTCTTTATTGTCTGAGACACCAGGGAAGTCCTCAACTTAATATAATACTTCCCCAAAAGGTTCATCTTTGGAATCTTTTAGTTTCCTTAAAGATCTGTTAACATCTTGCTTAACCTGGTATTCTACAGCCTTTCTATTTGAAGTGTGACCCGTGGACCAGGAGCAACAGCATCATCTGGGAGCTTGTTAGAAATGCAGAATGTCAGCCCCCTCCCTGGACTGTGAGTTGTCCCATTAAATTCCTATACATATTAACATTCCAAAGTGCTGCTCTAAGGGATGAATGTCAAGAAGTGCTAGATTAGAGAGAAAGAGTGAAGGGATAACGTGGAGAAGTTTGCAGCACTTTGTAGATTATTTCCAGAGTTCCTACATAGAATGTGGACTCTCTAGATGTTCCGTAAGCTATCTGAACTGGGCTGTCTTCCTCACATCCCTTCTTGCCTTTACTAACTCATCATTGCTTCAGGCCTTTATTAAAATCCTGACTGGAGATCTTGAATCAAGCTTTAAAACCTAAGTAACTTTGAAATGAGGTCAAAGTCAGAATATTCAGTGAGGATCCTTAAGTAGAAAAGTATGTCCTCAGGCTCGGTGGATCCTGAATAGTTTGCCACTAAGAATGGTAAATTCCAAAGAGGCAAATTAGCACTAAGTTGCATTCATGGCGGCTTCCATAAGATGCAAGCGAAGTTACCTTTTCTTTCCTTCAATTTTATTTCTCATGTGAGGATGACAAATGTTTTTTCTTGTAATTTTCTTTTATAATAGTGATTATTTTTGTTTTGCACTACCTGAACATCTCAATATGGACAGCACAAAATTTTCCATCCTATCTTAATTCTTCGAGTACATTGATTTTTTAAAAGTTTACTGGAGTCAATTCTCTATGCAACCATATTTTATTCAGCATGAAAGTTAGTGCCAATTTTAAACATTTATAGAGTTGTTTCTCCAAGGAAAAGCACAAACTAGAAAGAGAAAAAAAAATGTCATTTGATGAGATTCAAATGGCTTTGGCCAGATGACTGTAGAAACATCTCCTTATCCAGAACAGTCACTGGAAGTCCATTTATGACATGATATCTGTCTGATTTCTGTTTACTTTGTAGAGAAAGAACATTTTCTGAGGAATCAAAACAAGTGGCAGTTTGCATTTTCTTGTTAGACTGATGTGAGAGATGGGGGAAGACATGATATGTAAAGCTGAAGTTCCCCGTTTATACATATAAAACACATATATTTTAAGTAAATGTATTAATGGATCATACAATGTTGCTTTTCAAAAATCTTCTTTTTGTGTTTGCTGCCCTTACCTCCTTGTCCCCCGCTCCTTTCCTCCCGAACAGATGTGACAGCAGGATTCATGTGTGCAATGGTTCCCTTGCACATGTGGAATTGACCATAGGTATTGTTCATTGCACACATGCTTGTCTGCCTGTATGTACATTGATGTGGAGAACTTTTCTTCATTGTTTTAAGAATGAGATAATAAAATATGCAGTATTCTGTATTTGGTCTTTCTTACTCCATAATTGCTCATAGAAACCTTGCAAAATCATTAAATACAGCTCTAATTCATCCTTTTCGATGGTTGTGGTGTGAATGAACCAAAATTTATTTGAACATGCCTTTGTGGCTTCCCCGGTGGCTCAGAGGTTAAAGCGTCTGCCTCCAATGCAGGAGACTGGGGTTCGATCCCTGGGTCGGGAAGATCCCCTGGAGCAGGAAATGGCAATCCACTCCAGTATTCTTGCCTGGAGAATCCCATGGACGGAGAAGCCTAGTAGGTTACAGTCCTCGGGGTCGCAAAGAGTCAGACATGACTGAGTGACTTCACCTTGCTTCTTTGTGAATAAGTATTTATTTCCATTCCTCCCCTTTGCCAGTATGAACAATGCTGGAATAAATGCTTATGTCCTCGCAATTGAAAAATATTTTTTTTTACAGAGCAGTTTAGGTTCACAGCGAAAATAAGAGGAAGGACCAGGGATTTCTCACATGCCCTCTGCCCTCACAATGCATAGTCTCCTTTGTTATCAACACCCCCAGAGTGGTGCATTTGTTATACCTGACGAACCAACACTGACATATCATAGTCACCCAGAGGCCATAGTTTACATTAAGGTTCGGTCCTGGTGTTGCCTATCCTATTGGTTTAGACAAATGTATAATGACATGTGTTCATCATTATACATATAGAAGAGTTTGACTGCCCTAAAAATCCTCATTTCCTCTGCCTTTCATCTTTCTCTCCTCAGTTCAGTTCAGTCGCTCAGTCGTGTCCTATTCTTTGCGACCCCATGAATTGCAGCACGGCAGGCCTCCCCGTCCATCACCAACTCCCAGAGTTCACTCAAACTCACGTCCATCCAGTCGGTGTTGCCATCCAGCCGTCTCATCCTCTGTCGTCCCCTTTTCCTCCTGCCCCCAATCCCTCCCAGCATCAGAGACTTTTCCAATGAATCAGCTCTTCGCATGAGGTGGCCAAAGTACTGGAGTTTCACCTTTAGCATCATTCCTTCCAAAGGACACCCTGAACTGATTTACTTTAGAATGGATTGGCTGGATCTCCTTGCAGTCCAAGGGACTCTCAAGAGTCTTCTTCAACACCACAGTTCAAAAGCATCAGTTCTTTGGCACTCAGCCTTCTTCACAGTCCAACACTCACATCCATACATGACCACAGGAAAAACCATAGCCGTGACTAGACAGACCTTTGTTGGCAAAGTAATGTATCTACTTTCTCTCTTAACCTCTGGCAAACACTGATCTTTCTACTCTCTTGCTAGTTGTGCCTTTTCTAGAATGTCAAGAGCTGTAATCATATATGTCCTTGTATTTTTTTCTTCTGCCAAATAGATGAAGGTGGATATAGAAGTTTCAGTTTTAAATTTCAATCCCCTTTTACTCTTTTTTTTTAAAAAAATTATTTCATCTTGACATATAATTAGTTAACAGTGTTGTGTTAGTTTCAGGTGTATAGTAGAGTGATTCAGTTATACAAGCATATATATCTATTCTTTTCCAAATTCTTTTCCCACTTAGACTATTACAGAGAGTTGAGTTTTTGCTCTTCTTTATCTGCTGTAAATGCTGCAAACTTACCTTGCAGAGCCTTCACAGCTGAGAACAGCCATGGGGCTGAGTCTATAGAGGGGACATGGCCTTTGCCTAAGCCTCTTCAGCTACCACTTTCTTCCTGCTTGGACTGCAGCTAGTGCTAAGATCATTTTTAAACCTGGTCCTATAATTTAGATATTATTTTGGCAAGTGTTTATTGAGCATGTACTATGTTCTGGCAGGGGGCTTGAAAGGCACGGATATAACACAGGGGGACATGGTCCTCTGGCTTCATGAAATGTATAAATGCTTTGTAGGAACAACATAAGGTGCTCTAAGGCCACAATGAACAAAGAGCTAGAGTGATGTGGGGGAGAGGGTGTTCATAAAGACCTAAAGGGAGCTCAGGTTGGCCTGGAACAACAAAACGGGGGAATCTTCTGAACAGAAAGCACTCTGAAGTAGGGAGGACCTGGCCTGTTTCCAGGAGCAAAGAAAAACTCACCATGGCTAATGGCCAGCACTGGAGACACAGGAGAAGCCAGATCGGGTGTGGCCTTGTTGGTCTTTCAAGGACTTTGAACTTGGCTGCTGGTGAGGAAGGGATGAGCATGTTAAGTAAGGGATGACTGTGGCTTAGGCCAACACTGTGAGATGGGATTTAGAGAAAAGCTGATAATTTTAAGATGTAGCTTTCCCCCATTTGTAAGGTTAGTGTAAAACAATATAGCAATGGAAATTACTTTATATTTTCTTCCAGATTTGTCTCATTATCTTTTTAGAATAAATTCTGGAAGTGATCCTTTGGATCAAAATTCATGCTTGTTAAAATTTTGCCACCTATTATCAGCCTGCCATCTCCAGCTACTGTGCATGGAACACTCCCCAAAACACTGATGAGAGTAGGGATTGCACAGAACTCATTAACACTGTGTCATCAGTCTTTTAAATATTCCCAATCCAATGGATGGAAAATAAGGTTTCAGTATTATTTGTATTTCTTTTATTACTTCTGTGGTTGAATTTCTCGCTATTACATTACCACAGCCATAAACTATAAACTTTAGGAGTTTATAGTTTCCTAAAAGGAAATGTGGGATTGAATCAAATGCAAAAGAAATAGAGTTAGGACTTTCCATCTTTTAAAAACACCTTTGGACCTCAAAAGATCAAACCAATCAATCCTAATCAATCCTAGAGGAAATCAACTCTGAATATTCATTGAAAGGACTATGCTGAAGCTGAAAGTCCAGTACTTTGGCCACCTCATACAAAGAGCCAACTCACTGGAAAAGATCCTGATGCTGGGAAAGACTGAAGGCAAAAGGAGAAAGGGGTGGCAGAGGACAAGATGGTTAGATAGCATCAGTGACTCAATGGACGAGTTTGGCAAAGTCCAGGAGATAGTAAAGGACAGGGAAACCTGGCATGCTACAGTCTGTGGGTTGCAAAGAGCTGAACATGATTTAGTAACCGAATAACAACAAATAGATGTAATTATAGCCTGGTGGGCTGTCGTCTATGGGGTTGCACAGAGTCGGACATGACTGAAGTGACTTAGCAGCAGCAGCAGCATACTCCTAGAATATGTATAACATAGTATGTGTAACATATGTGTAACCCTGGCAGAATGCCTTCACTTTAAAAATAGTTTCCACCAGGAGACTTGCTTCTTACCTATTACTTGTTCTCCAGATATTTTGGATATCTAAAAACCAATGAACCCCTAGCCTCCATAAGTGAAGTTGCTCAGTCATGTCCAACTCTTTGCGATCCCATGGACTGTAGCCTACCAGGCTCCTCCATCCATGGAATTTTCCAGGCAAGAGTACTGGAGTGGGTTGCCATTTCCTTCTCCAGGGTATCTTCCTGACCCAGGGATTGAACCCAAGTCTCCCACATTGCAGGCAGACGCTTTACCGTCTGAGCTACTAGGGAAGCCTGTATATTCAGTTGTGTCTGACTCTTTATGACCCCATGGACTGTAGCCCACCAGGCTCCTCTGTCCTTGAGATTTCCCAGGCAAGAATACTGGAGTGGGTTGCCATTTCCTCCTCCAGTATAGTGTGTGTGTGTGTGTATATATATATATATATATATATATATATATATATATATCCCCAACTAGTTCCCCACCCGGGATTGAACTCGCATCTCCTGCATTACAGGCGAATGCTTTACTGCTGATAGACCCAAATAAACACTGTAGCCCCATGCTTTTTAAATCTAGGCACCCCTTCCCTGGTGGCTCAGACAGTAAAGCATCTGTCTATAATGCGGGGAGACCTGGGTTTGATCCCTGGGTCGGGAAGTTCCCTGGAGAAGGAAATGGCAACGAACTCCAGTACTCTTGCCTAGAAAATCCCATGGACGGAGGAGCCTGGTGTCCATGGGGTTGCATAGAGTTGGACATGACACTTCACTCACCCCTCAGTAAAAGCAAGGTGAAGTAACAGATGTGGGAAAGAATTTTTATCTGATAATTCAGCATGAATGAAGTTTATCTTTTTATTGTACTCTCAGGGTAACAGAGACAGACCATTAGCATTGAAAACACTGGAAGTAGGAACCCTATCATCCACTGTACATTGGAGTCTTTCTAGGTGCCAGGCACTATACAATGGATGCATGAATACATTCCCCTTCTCAGGTTAATTTTCCATCATGCCCCCTGAAGTAAGCCTATTAGTAACAATACAGAAACTGGGCATTAACCTGGAAAGTAGAAACCCCCACAAATGCTCAGAGTAAGCCAACACTCTGGCCTCTTGTGTATTTCTGATTTTCTCCATTGACAATTGCCATTCATGGTAGTCAATACAAGCCCAAACTTTTAGTATATACATATACCAGCTAATAGCAGCTCCTAGAAATGAGAAAAATTTGTGAGGAAAGAAATCTATTTTGTTTTTCCTCAAGAAAAGTACTTCTATTTCCTTGCAGTTTTCCAGAAAAACATTGTTCCTGAAATACCATTCTTCAAGTTGTTGGGTTAATGCTGATCAGATTGTAGAGGATTCTTATGTAGGAAAGCAGACAGGACCTTGGAGCCTGTAAGGAATATTTGTGTGCAGTGAATCCTGAAGGTTCCATGTCAGAAGTTTCAGGAAATGTTTTGTCCTCTGTGCTTCTACCCACTGAGAGGCATGCATGGGAGACTCATGTCTGCATCATCACACTGAAGCTACTCGCCATGTCAATATTGAAGGGGCTTGTTGGTATCCAGACTCCCTGGAATTGATGAGGTCATAGATTTCTAGTTATATTTCTAGAAACACTGGTTTCTAGTCTAGAAATATCCTCAATGAAGCAACTGCTCCTTTGGTTTCCTTATATTCAATGTGGCTTTAAAATTAATGAGAAAAGAGTCATGCTACTGTGTTTACCCCCAAAGACCAAATATGTATTTTTGTTATGAGTGTGCATGAGTGCAGCTATGCTTCCAAATACTTAACTGTTGTTTCAGAAAAGACACATGTTTCTTGGAGATCTTGGAATCACTCCTCAAGCCTGGAGATAATAACGTATTTTATCATGTGCTCTGGAGATTTTGTTTTGCCAAAAATCTGGGATTTCAATGACAAAATGCAGAACACAAATCAAAGAATCAATTTCAACCAGCTTCCAGTATCTTTTCTTTGAAAAGAAGAATTCCATGTCAAATGTTTATGTTCTCTTGGTCTATTTCATGGCTGTGGTGGGATGTCAACAGTGCAAGTTGATCCAAAGTAGTAGCTTTGCTGTGCTTCAGTCTTGGCAAAGGGGTGTGTATTGATTAGCATTCTCCAGACAAACAGAACTGATATGATATATGCATACAGAGATTGATTTATGTATTGTAAGGAACTGGCTCATGAAATTTTATATGTATCTGTGTGTGTGTGTGTGTATATATATATATATATATATATATATATATATAAATCATATATTTTTAGGAATTGGCTCATTTAGTTATGGAGGCTGGGGCCAGAAGGTTGGAGACCCAGGAGCATCAAAGATGTGCGTAAAGACTTCCTGCTGGAGAATTCCCTCTTACTCTTGGGAGGACTGGTCTTATTGTTCTACTCAGGTCTTCAACTGATTGGATGTGGCCCACCTACACTAGGGAAGGCAATTTGACTTACTTAGACTATCAATTTAAATGCTAATCTCATCTACAGACACCCTCACATATATATCCAGAAAAAGTTTGACCAAATATCTGGGCACCATGAGACCCAGCCTAGTTGACACATAATTAAACATCACAGAGAAGATGCTGTTTTAATCTGGAAATGAACCCATCTGTGAGCAAAGGAAAATAGAATGAGCCTGGGGGAGATCTGATGCTCCTTTTGTACAAAACCCTCATGTTATCAGAAGTTAACATATGGAGGGCTAGTCAGTTAAGAGCATTCAGTTGGGGTAGCAAAAGAAATCTCCCAAGTGGTTGTGAAGTACAGGATGTCAGCCTTCCTCACAACTTCAATTCTTTAATCTTTTATTCTAGACTAATGTATCACTTTGGTTTATAAGTTCTGGAGAAAAAGATAAATATCTTTCAGCTCCTGTTACACTGATTTATTTCCCTTTTCACTATTGTGTTCTTATAGATGAGAAAGTGTATTTGAGATAACATTCTATGTGACTGGTGCTGTAAAAAAGTGAGTGATAATTTAAAAATATCCTAAAGCCTGCACACCACGGTGGATGCCTGTCCTGCAGTAGGTGCTCCTGGTGTCAGGGCACTTTCACCAGAGCTGCTGGCAGGGCTCACAGTGTTTTTGGAAAACTTTTGGGAATTAACTCCATCACTTCATGGCAAATGGATGGGGAAACAGTGGCTGACTTTATTTTTCTGGGCTCCAAAATCACTGCAGATGGTGGTTGCAGCCATGAAATTAAAGATGCTTGCTCCTTGGAAGGAAAGTTATGAACAACCTAGACAGCATATTAAAAAGCAGAGACATTACTTTGTCCGCAAAGGTTCATCAAATCAAGGTTATGATTTTTCCAGTGGTCATGTATGGATGTGAGAGTTGGACTATAAAGAAAGCTGAGTGTAGAAGAATTGATGCTTTTGAACTGTGGTGTTGAAGAAGACTCTTGAGAGTCCCTTGGACTACAAGGAGATCCAACCAGTCCATCCTAAAAGAGATCAGTCCTGGGTGTTCGTTGGAAGGACTGATGTTGAAGCTGAAACTCCAATACTTTGGCCACCTGATGCAAAGAGCTGACTCATTTGAAAACACGCTGATGCTGGGAAAGATTGAGGGCAGGAGGAGAAGGGGATGACAGAGAATGAGCTGGCTGGATGTCATCACAGAATCAATGGACATGGGTTTGGGTGGACTTTGGGAGTTGGTGATGGACAGGGAGGCCTGGTGTACTGTGGTTCATGGGGCTGCAAAGAGTAGGACACAACTGAACGACTGAACTGGACTGAACTGAACTGAACTCTGCACTGGTGGCTTGAATGTGCCAATAGCTCGCCTTCGTTCTGTAAGATGAGTTTACATCTTACAGTCAAGTCATAATAGATACCAAATGTTAAGAAAAATAGTCCAGAAGCTGGGTAAACATGCTGCAGTAAACAAAATAGACAGATGTTTCATTCAGTTCAGTTCAGTCACTCGGTCGTGTCCAACTCTTTGGGACCCCATGGACTGCAGCAGGGCAGGCCTCCCTGTCCATCACCAACTCCTGGAGCCTAATCAAACTCATGTCCTTTGCATTGGTGATGCCATCCAACCATCTCATCCTCTGTCGTCCCCTTCTCCATCCACCAACATCTTTCCCTGAATCAGGGTCTTTTCAAATGAGTCAGTTCTTCCCGTCAGGTGGCCAAAGTATTGGAGTTTCAACTTCAACATCAGTCCTTCCAATGAATATGCAGGGCTGATCTCCTTTAGGATGGACTGGTTGGATCTCCTTGCAGTCCAAGGGACTCTCAAGAGTCTTCTTCAACACCACAGTTGAAAAATATCAATTCTTCGGTGCTCAGCTTTCTTTATAGTCCAACTCTCACATCCATACATGACTATTGGAAAAACCATTTAGCTTTGACTAAATGAACCTTTGTTGGCAATGTCTCTGCTTTTTAATATGCTGTCTACGTTGGTGATAACTTTTCCAAGGAGCAAGCGTCTTTTAATTTCATGCCTGCAGTCACCATCTGCAGTGATTTTGGAGCTCCCAAAAATAAAGTCTGTCACTTTTTCCACTGTTCCCCCATCTATTTGCCATGAAGTGATGGGACCATATACTATGAAGTTAGTATTCTGAATGTTGAGTTTTAAGCCAGCTTTTCTCTCTCCTCTTTCACATTCATCAAGAAGCTCTTTAGTTCTTCACTTTCTTCCATAAGAGTGGTATCATCTGCGTATCTGAGGTTTTTGATATTTCTCCCAGAAATCTTGATTTCAGCTAGTGCTTTATCCAGCCCAGTGTTTCTCATGATGTACTCTGCATATAAGTTAAATAAGCAGGGTGACAATATACAGCCTTGATGGATTCCTTTTCCCTATTTGGAATCAGTCTGTTGTTCCATGTCCAGTTCTAACTGTTGCTTCTTAACCTGCATACAGATTTCTCAGGAGGCAGGTCAGGTCATCTAGTATTCCCATCTCTTGAAGAATTTTCCAAAGTTTGTTGTGATCCACACAGTCAAAGTCTTTGGCACAGTCAATAAAGCAGAAATAGATGTTTTTCTGGAACTCTCTCACTTTTCGATGATCCAATGGATGTTGGCAATTTGATCTCTGGTTGCTCTGCCTTTTTAAAATCCAGTTTGAACATTTGGAACTTCATGGTTCATGTACTGCTGATGCCTGGTTTGGAGAATTTTGAGCATTATTTTGCTAGTGTGTGGGATAAGTGCAATTGTGCGGTAGTTTGAGCATTCTTTGGCATTGCCTTTCTTTGGAACTGGAATGAAAACTGACCTTTTCCAGTCCTGTGGCCACTGCTGAGTTTTCCAAATTTGCTGACATATTGCGTGTAGCACTTTTACAGCATCATCTTCTAGGATCTGAAATAGCTCAACTGCCATTCCATCACCTCCTCTAGCTTTGTTCATAGTGATGCCCCTAAGGCCCATGTGACTTCACATTCCAGGATGTCTGCTCTAGGTGAGTGATCACACCATCAGTGATTGTGGCATGAAATGTTTTTTGTATAGCTCTTCTGTATATTCTTGCCACCCTTAATATCTTCTGCTTCTTTTAGGTCCATACCATTTCTGTTTTTTATTGTGCCATCTTTGCATGAAATGTTCCCTTAGTATCTCTAATTTTCATGAAGACTTCTCTAGTCTTTCCCATTCTATTGTTTTCTTCTATTTCTTTTCATTGATCACTAAGGGAGGCTTTCTAATCTCTCCTTACTATTCTTTGGAACTCTACATTCAAATGGGTATATCTTTCCTTTTCTCCTTTGCCTCTTGCTTCTCTTCTTCTCATAGCTATTTGTAAGGCCTCCTCAGACAATCATTTTGCCTTTGTGTATTTTTTTTTTTTCTTGGTGATGGCCTTGATCCCTGCCTCCTGTACAATGTCACGAACCTCTGTCTATCATTCTTCAGGCACTCTGTCAGATCTAATCCCTTGAATCTATTTGTCACTTCCACTGTATGATCATAAGGGATTTGATTTAGGTCATACCTGTCCATCTAGTCAAGGCTATGGTTTTTCCAGTGGTCATGTATGGATATGAGAGTTGGACTGTGAAGAAGGCTGAGTGCCGAAGAATTGATGCTTTTGAACTGTGATGTTGGAGAAGACTCTTGAGAGTCCCTTGGACTGCAAGGAGATCTAACCAGTCCATTCTGAAGGAGATCAGCCCTGGGATTTCCTTGGAAGAAATGATGCTAAAGCTGAAACTCCAGTACTTTGTCCACCTCATGCAAAGAGTTGACTCATTGGAAAAGACTCTGATGCTGGGAGGGATTAGGGGCAGGAGGAGAAGGGGACGACAGAGGATGAGATGGCTGGAAGACATCACTTGCTCGATGGACATGAGTCTGCGTGAACTCCAGGAGTTGGTGATGGACAGAGAGGCTTGCCATGCTGCAACTCATGGGGTCACAAAGAGTTGGACACAACTGAATGACTGAACTGAACTGAATGGTCTAGTGGTTTTCCCTGCTTTCTTTAAGTCTGAATTTGGCAATAAACAGTTCACGATCTGAGCCACAGTCAGTTCCTGGCCTTGTTTTTGCTGACTCTTTAGAGCTTCTCCATCTTTGGTTGCAAAGAATATAATCAGCCTGATTTTGGTATTGACCATCTGGTGATGTTCATGTGTAAAGTCTTCTCTTGTGTTGTTGGAAGAGAGTGTTTGCTATGGTCAATGTGTTCTCTTGGCAAATCTCTATTAGCCTTTGTCCTGTTTCATTCTGTACTCCAAGGCCAAATATGCTTGTTACTCTAGGTATTTCTTGACTTCCTACTGTTATAGTCCAGTCCCCTATAATGAAAAGGACATCTTTTTTGGGTGTTAGTTCCAGAAGTCTTGTAGGTCTTCATAGAACCATTCAACTTCAGCTTCTTCAGCGTTCCTGGTCTGGGCATCAACTTGGGTTACTGTGATACTGTATGGTTTGCCTTGGAAATGAACGGAGATCATTCTGTCATTTTGAGATTATATCCAAGTACTGCATTTTGGACTCTTTTGTTGACTATGAGGGCTACTCCATTTCTTCTAAGGGGTTCTTGCCCACAGTGATACATATAATGGTCATCTGAGTTAAATTCACCCATTCCAGCCCATTTTAGTTTGCTGATTTCTAAAATGTCAGTGTTCACCCTCCTGTTTGACCACTTCCAATTTGCCTTGATTCATGGACCTAACATTCCAGGTTCCTATGCAATATTGCTCTTTACAGCATCGGACTTTACTTCCATCACCAGTCTCATCCACAAATGGGTGTTTTGCTTTGGTTCCATCTCTTCATTCTTTCTGGAGTTATTTCTCCACTGATCTCCAGTAGCATACTGGGCACCTACCGACCTGGAGAGTTCATCTTTCTGTGTCATAGCTTTTTGCCTTTTCATACTGTTCATGGGGTTCTCAAGGCAAGAATACTGAAGTGGCTTGCCATTCCTTTCTCCAGTGGACCACATTTTGTCAGAACTCTCCACCATGACCCATCCATCTTGGGTGGCCCTACACAGCATGGCTTATAGCTTCACTGAGTTAGACAAGGCTGTGGTCCATGTGATCAGATTGGTTAGTTTTCTGTGACTGTGGTTTTTGCTACATTGATAGCAAGATGAACATGATTTTTAGCAATTACAGATGCCACTCTCAAGGATTTCCAGATATAAAATCAGTAAACCATAGATAACAGACTTATGGACGGGGAGAGAGGGGAGGAGAGCGTGAGATGTATGGAGAGAGTAACTTGGAAACTTACACTATCATATGTAAAATAGATAGCCAATGGGAATTTGCTGTAGGTCTCAGGAAACTTAAACAGGGGATCTGCATCAGCCTAGAAGGCTGGGATGTGAGGGAGATAGGCGGGAGGTTCAAGAGGGAGGGGATATATGTACACTTATGGCTTGTTCATGTTGAGGTGTGACAGAAAACAACAAAATTCTGTAAAGCAATTATCCCTCAATTAAAAAATAAATACACTTCAAAAATAAAGTTAATAAACTTGAACATTCAATATCATCCTCTGTGTCTGCAATAAACAAGTAGAAAATGATGCCACACAATGAAAATGCAATATCTAGGGGACTTTCCTGGTGGCTTAGACTGTAAAGAATCCGGCTGCAGTGAGGGAGAGCCATATTTGATCCTGGGTTGGGAAGATCCCCTGGAGAAGGAAATGGCAACCCACTCCAGTATTCTTGCCTGGGAAATCCCATGGACAGAGGAGCCTGGTGGACTACAGTCCATGGCGTCACAGAGCAGATATAACTGAGTGACTAACACTTTCAGTTTCAAGTAGAACAGAATGGAAAGCCCAGAAAGAGACTCAAGTGTTCACAAGCATCTTTTATGTAGGAGATAATTTCATAAATTTATAAGATAGAGGTAGATTATTTAGTCAATGTTGATGGCAAAATTGACTGTGTTAATAAAAAGAGTGAAGTTAGATCCTGACATCATGTCATATTTGAATAGTTTGAATTAAAGACCTAAATCTAAAAGATGAAATTTTAAAGAAATGGAAGAAAATATAGAATATTTTAATCATCTTGGGAAGTGGAAAGATTTTGTAAACAAGATCTCCAAAGCCTGAAGAATAAGGCAAAAAATTAGATGGATTTGACTATATCAGAATTAGGAAATATTTTTTTCCGTGGTGAATTTGGAATTGGTTCCATGAAGTTAGCAGACAGGTAGTAAACTGGAAGAAGACATTTTTAGTATACAAGTCAGAAAGAGGATTTATATTTAGAACATATACAATATTTATAAAAAACAAGAATAAAGGACAAGAAATAGAAAAATTAGCAAAGGATGTCAATGGGCACTTGTAAAAGGGGTAATCTGATAAAACATCATTCTCACTAACAATGAGGAAGATTCAACTAATTAATTTCTAATTAGTTTATTATAATAATAAATTTATTACTATAAAATTGACAAAATCTAAAGGTTGAATAATAAAAAGATTTCTATTTAAAAGGCATTTACCATCTCTTCCTTTGCAAATCCCACTAATGTAATACGATTTTAAAAAGTATAAATTTTACTTTCATGTTTTGGTCTTTGCTAAAAGAGCAAAATGACTAAATGAATAAATAAGTGAACAAAATAATAAACAAATAGATAAAGTCAAAGTACAAGAATAGAGTCTTGGAAAAAAAAGAACATAAAAAACATGAATTTTTAGATGGAAAGTGGACAGGAGTGTAATTGAGTTACGGAGAAGATGAAATGAACGTTTAAATGCCTGCGAGTGTGGATAACTGTGAAGAGTGGGCAAATGTGTTCTGAAGACTCCCTGAAGTCTTTGTATTGAAGAAAATAGCCACTGTGACAGGTGGGCTTGTGTGTGGTGTTGCTAACATCACGAGAGTTGGCAGTGTGCATGGCAAACAGTTGAGTTATCTTGGTCTCTTCCTCCACCACATCCTGCAGCAGGTGCCTACACCTCTCCTGTGCCCGACAGGATCCCAGAGATTTAGTCTAAAGACATCAAAGTACACAAGCTGTGGCCAGGTATAGTCATTGACTTACTGCTGCTGCTGCTAAGGCGCTTCAGTCGCGTCCGACTCTGTGCGACCCCATAGACGGCAGCCCATCAGGCTCCCCCGTCCCTGGGATTCTCCAGGCAAGAACACTGGAGTGGGTTGCCATTTCCTTCTCCAATGCATGAAAGTGAAAAGTGAAAGTGAAGTCGCTCAGTCGTGTCCGACTCCTAGCGACCCCATGGACCGCAGCCCACCAGGCTCCTCTGTCCATGGGATTTTCCAGGCAAGAGTGCTGGAGTGGGCTGCCATTGCCTTCTGTGAGTCATTGACTTGGGAGCCTCACAAAGAAAATGCTGCCATGGTTTTATAGTAAGGTGCACCTAGGAGCTTCTAGTAAATCTTTTGGTGCCTCACTCAACTATGAATGACACAGGTAAAGCATTAAGGATTTGACAAAAGTCTCCAGCATGAAACAGAAAGACAAAAACAAAACAGAGAAAAGGGACTATCGAAAAAGGCAAACCTATAAAAAAAGTAGGTTTGTGTTCACTTGGAGAAAGGCAGGCTGTTGACAGAAAATGAGGTGTGACATCGATAGAGATGGGGTTTCTTTTGGGGGTGCTGAAAGTTTTGGAAAATTGAATGGGATGATGGCTGCATAACTTAGCAAGTATAGTAGAAGTGTCAAGATACAGAGGGAAATGGCCCCATAGTTCCCTCTTTGAGCCCAGATGCCTAGAGTACCATTATACGCAGTATCTTGTGTTTCTGTCCAGAATTGTTCTGTGTATAGGCAAATTACATACACATGCATGCATATGCAAATAACTTCCATGCAGACACAAACATGTGTCTGGTACATGTTTTACAAAACGGGGGTTTGTGGATTTTCCAACTCACTTTTTTTAAAAACACTCAACTATGTGTATGGGACGTTCTTCCATGTCATTGAGTGTATTTCTCACATTCATTTTAGGATTGCATGACATTATGCATAATTTGTTAAAAATCCTGATGGATGTACATCTCAGTTATCTACATGCCTTTGCCTTTATAAACACTGAGCAGCTTCATGTCTGCAGCCTTGAGAGCTTGTGCAAATATTTCTAAACTATGAATTCCTGGAGTCCAACCACTGCCAAATTGCCCTGGCAGAGCTTGTTTCATAATATTATTTATTAATATATTCTCTCCTCTCCCCTCATTCTTGTTAGTGCTAAGTACTACCAATCTTCTACATTCTTGCCAACCTAAGCAGAGAAAAGTGATCTCTCTTTAATCCACTTTCTCTGATCACTATCATCGTTTTGTATTTCTTCCATCAATTGCTTTCTAGCTTTCTGGATGCTTTTAAACAAGGAATATCCAGCCTTCAGAACTTTCTTTACTAGACCAAGAGTTCATGGGCCTGCTGTGGATTTTTCAATGTTGAAACAAGTTGTTCTTTTCCAAGGTCACTGGACGCGCACTGCATCAGGCACCAGACACTGTGCTTTCCCTGCATCGCTTCCTTCTCTCATCGTGATTCTTGTGAGGGGAACTACGATTTAGCCTCATTTGGTGATGAGAAACTGAAACCTAGAGGGATTAACTCACTCTTCCATGGTTAATACACCAATAGTGTTAGCCACTCGATTCATTACTATTAATATTAACCAAAGGTTACATTGCATCAGGAGCAACTTTGCAATGTTAATGAGAAAAATGACTATTAACATGGCTGGATAATTTATTAAAGTATTATTTTTTCCTTTGGTCTCATATTTTTCTTCTTCCATGCCCCCAAAGCCTTGCCTCAGGTTATTCTCAGGATGAAAATGAGTTGCACAGCTGTTGTATTTTCTTAGCATGTGGGATGTGTGTGTGTGTGTGTGTGTGTGTGTGTGTGTGAGTGAGTGTGTGGTTTGAAACCAGACTTTGGTTTTGGGGGCATTGCTTTCCCAGGAAGGAGGCTGCAGATGCGAAGGGGTGCAACAAAGAGGATTCAATGACCCTGCAGGAAGATCCATTTTCTAGCTCAGGAAAACCTAGGAGCTGTTTTGAGAAGCCATGTTGGACAGGCCCAGATTCCTCACAAAGCTTCAGGGAGAATGGCTGTCCACTCCTGCAGGCAGTGAGCCATGTGGACCAAAAGACAGCAGACCTTTCAGAATAATCTGCTCAGCATTAGGTCCCAGAACCACCATGGGGCTCCATGGAGAGCTGGGAGGAGGTTCCCACAAAGATGGAAATTGAGTTTTCTACCAGCCAAATTGGATAGGGATTTCAATTCAGACCTCATTTGATTTTGAAAAAAATAATGAGACATTTTTGCATTTCCATGTTAATATTTCTAAGTTCACTTTTATTATATAGAAAGAGCACATCTTGGGCAGTTCTTGATATATCCAAGGTATTAACCAACAAAAGATGTAGATGAATCAAATATTTTTAGCTCAGTGAGCAAATGACTGCCAGACCACCAGACAATGAAAGTTTGATTGAAACCTTGCATCTGGTTCCTGTTAACCAAATAGAGGTAAAATATGTGCTCAAGGTTTCTTGCCAGTTAATTTAAAAAGAAATTTGGATTTCATGAGTCTTAGTTGAAGTCTAGTTCCAGGGACCCAATAGGCATGAAATCATAAGTAACTGTAATGAGTTAGACAGGCTCATATTTTCTTTTCCATATTGTAAAAGCAATCATAACCACTTTTCAAAATATTAGAAAGTAGACACTAGTTACTCACAATCCCTCTCCCGAATACAACTTATAGTTTTCTATTGCACATTCTTTCAGTGTTCTTCCTGTGATAATGGAAAACACGTATCTATGTACATACGTTTGTATTTGTAGCAGCATGGAATTACTCGTACAGAAGATGGTGTGCATTCTGTACCTTCACAGAATATTTGTCATGCTTTTATATAGTCATTATGAGCATTACCCATCTTCTTGCTTAAAGTCCATGAGACGTAGATCCTCGTTTTCTTATCTATTCCCTGTGGTGGTTGAATCATTAGGATGCTGTTGGGTTTTTGTTCCTAGAAATAATGACATGGCCACACCTCTGAGCAGAAAGCCAGGAGCCAAAGACAGAGCCCTCCCATAGCCCTGCATTTGTGCATGTCGCCAAGTCACCTTCTGAAAGGGCTATGCCGGTTTGCACTCAGCAACCCCCCGTGGGGTTGGCCATTCTTCTTTTCCAGATTGGTTAGCAAAAATGGTGTGTTTGGGATTAGCAGATGCAAACCCTTATATAGAGGATGGATAAACAACAAGGTCCTACTTACTGTACACAGGGAATTATATTCAGTATCTATGATAAACCGTAATGGAAAAGAATATGAAAAAGAATATATATAAACTGAGTCACTTTACTGAATAGCAGAAATTAAATACAACATTGTAAATCAATTATATTTCAATAAAATAATTTAAAAATGATGTGTGTGTGTTAGGGCTGTGTATGTGTTAGTTGCTCAGTCATATCTGACTCGTTGCAACCCCATGGACTGTAGCCCACCAGGCTCCTCTGTCCACGGAATTTCCCAGGCAAGAATACTGGAGTGGGTTGCCATTTCCTTCTTCAGGGGATCTTCCCGACCCAGGGATCAAACTGGAGTCTCCTGCATTGCAGGCAGATTCTTTACCATCTGAGTAACCAGGAAGTCACTGGTCTAATTTACACTAAGATCATGAATGATTTTGAACATCTTCCCATGTGTTTAATTGGCCTCTGTTGTGAATATACTCTAATGACAGTGAGCTCGTGTATTTTAATTGTTCCAACTAATGCATAGAGAAAACCCAGAAGCTCATTTCCCTAGAACTGGTCTTGTCTTCTTGTGAGATGGGAAAGGAAATTTGAGATTTTCCATGAATGATACACCTACAGTTTAGAGGGCCCCTTCCTGGGGTGTGCTCAGGCGCTCCAACTGCCAGTCCACATCCTGCTGTCTTCCTCTGCTGGCTGCAGAAGTTGGGGCTCCTGGCCAGTTCCTGGTCCCTGGGGCCTCCCCTGGGTCATCTTATAAATTTAATTCCCACACAAAGGATGGGACCCAGGTGCCATGGTTTTTGAGTTTATTGAGGTTTTGAGTGCATTTTGAGCTTATTTAACAATAAGAAAATAAATACCAACCCAAACAGTTTAGAAGGCTGTTTAAGAGACTGGAATTTCTACAGTTGACTAGGCAAAGTGTGCCTGAATGAGACTTCTCAGGTATATCTGAGTGGTCATCACTTCCTGCAGTCTTAAATGGGAATAGAGACTAAAGTTCTCTGAGTCACATCTTCCCAGAGATGGTCAGTTTTCTGTGTCTGCTTGGCTGAGCTACCATCCCGGATTATACAGTGAAACACTCCTCTAGGTGCTGCTGTGAAAGTGTGTTGTGGATGTGTTTGAAGTCCCTCATCAGTTGTCTTCAAGTAGGGAGGATATCCCACATGACTTGGCTGGTTTGATCTGATCAGTTGAAGGGTCGAGGCTTCCCTGATGGGGGAGAGATTCACCATGCACAACAGCTTCAGTCACCCTTTCACAGAGTCTACCTCACAAATTTCAAACTTGTCCCGTCAAACCCCAAAGCCACCCTTGTGACCTTTTATATATGTTTTCTACAGCTTCTGTGTCAGAGGTTGAACCCTGGCTGACATGCGCTGCAGTATCCTAGTCATCTGCCTCCCCTCCCTCCCCTTCCCCTTTCCGTTCCACTCTGAAGGACTTTGGTACATCCCATTCTCCACTTTTCCCTGGAGCCACTCGGGCTGAGGCAGCATAGAGAGAAAAGTCAATTATTAATAAGAAACCATAACCAGGAGGTGCCTTAATTGTTCCACCTGTCTCCTCCCATCCAAAATTTCGTTATGAAAAATTTCAAACCACAGCAAATTTGAAAAATGTTATAATAAATACCTGTACAATCTGTATTTTGCCATGAACTTTTCATTACATGTATCCATCCACGTATAGTCTACTTGTCCATCAACCCATGTTATTTTTTGATGCATTTCAAGTAAATTCCAGATATTAATACCTTTCTCCCCAAGTGCTTCAGCATGTGCATCATCAAGAAAATTCATGTTAGTGTATAGCTCTTTTTAAAAATTTATTTATTCATTTGACTGCATCAGGTCTTAGCTGCATTATGAGGGATCTTAGGTTGTGACACACGGAGTCTCTGTGTCATGCAGGCTCTGGAGATGCTGGCTCCGTCATTGTATTGTAGCACATGGGCTTAGGTGCTCCATGGCATGTGGGATCTTAATTCCCCAGCCAGGGTTTGAACCCACGTCCCTTGCATTGCAAGGTGGATTCTTAAACACAGGGAAGCCCCTATACCTCTTTTGTTGAGGAAAATTGCATGCAGTGAGATGCCAGTTCTTAAGTATACCATTTAATGAGTTTGGAAAAGTGGTTTCACCTGTGTGATCTGAAGTTCATCAACAGGACATTCATTGACACCCAATTTTCCCCATGTTCCCTCAGTCATCCTTTCCTCACCCCGCCAGAAGCAACCATTGATTTTTTTTCCAGCCAAATTAGTTTTGCTTATTCATGAAATTAATAATTATGGAATCACAGAGGGCATACCCTTTTGTTTCTGTCTTCTTTCATTCAACATGATGTTTTTGAGATTCATCCATGTTGTTAAGTATCAGTGTGTTCCATTTTGCAGGTGAGAAGCATTTCATTGTACAGATATATCACAGTTTGATTAAACATTCTCTCATTGATAGATACCTGAGTTGTTTTGGCTATTATGAATAAAGATGCTATGAATGTTCTTGTGGGAAAAAAAGTGGAAGCAGCAACAGATTTGATTTTCTTGGGCCCCAAAATCACTGCTGATGTTGAATGCAACCATGAAATTAAAAGATACTTGCTCCTTGGAAGGAAAGCTATGACAAACCTAGACAGTGTATTAAAAAGCAGAGACATCATTTTGCCAACAAAAGTCCCCCATAGTCAAAACTATTGTTTTTCCAGTAGTCACGTACAAATGTGAGAAAGCTGAAGAACTGAAGCTTTCAAACTGTGGTGCTGAAGAAGCTCTTGTGAGTCCCTTGGGCAATAAAGAGATCAAACCAGTAAATCCTAAAGGAAATCAACTCTCAGTGTTCATTGATACTGATGCTGAAGCTGAGATTCCAATACATTGGTCACCTAATGAGAAGAGCTGATACATTGGAAAAGTCCCTGATGCTGGGAAAGACTGAGGGCAGGTGGAGAAGTGGGTGGCAGAAAATGAGATGGTTGGATGGCATCACAACTCAATGACATGAATTTGAGCAAACGCCGGGTGATAGTGAAGGACAGGGAAGCCTGGCATGCTACATCCCTAGGGTCGCAAAGAGTCGGACAAGACTTAGCAGATGAAAAGCAACATCAAATATTTTTCACTGGGTTAATATCTGGGATTGAAATTGGTAGGTTTCCAATGGTAAAAATGTTTATGTTTAAATGAAGCTATCAGAACTTTTCTCAAGTTGGTTGCACTGTTTTATACTTCCACTGGTAGGGCTTGGGGTCTCTGATTGCCCAGTATCTTCATCAGCATTTCATATTGTCAGTCTTTTATTCTGAGCCATTCTGGTGGGTATCTAGTGACATCTCATTTGGTTTTAATTTTACACTCCACTGACGACTGATGATGCTGAGCCCTTTTTCATGGTAATGCTGTTTTTGGTCATGTGTTTACACATCTCTAAATCACTTCCACCCTCAGCTTTGTGGGAGACCAGAGAAACCTGGTCAAGAGTTACATTCTAAAATTCTATTTTGAGAGATGTCTTTATGAAGCCTGGGTAGAGTTCTTGACTCTAGTAGGGAATCTGGACACATAAGACCTAATATATGTGCAAGGTTCTGAACAGAAGAGACTCTGTGAAAAGCCAATTGGGTCAGGATCTAGAGCCGTGAGTAAAGGAGCTCATGAGGACCATGGAGTCAGTGAGGATTAAGGGGTCAGTGAGGATTAAGGGGTCAGTGAGGATAAAGGGGTTAGTGAGGGCCAGGAGGACTAATGAGGCCATTGACCTTGAATTCTGGGTGTCTAGTCCAGCTCCATGCATCAACAGTGAGTTGAGAAGGGATGTCTTGGGCTGTAATAACTATCTAGGGACAATTTTCCAATAAGGCAGTAGTTTTTTTCTTATGAATTAGTATATGACATTCATATGATAAAATTATTGAACATTTTCCTATTGTACATACCATAAACACCTCCCTCAGTCTATTCTTTGAGACTCTAGCTTCTCAGGTAGTGACTCTCCAAAGTGGGGGTGGAATTATGATGGTGATTTTCAGATATTAATGTGTAATTCATTGCATAACCCCCAAATGTTTGATGGTCAACGTTCCAAAAGTTGTGGCCGCAAACTGTTAAGTTACCTCAGGAATCGTGACCTCTGGAGGAGAGGATTTTGATCCAGGGCCAGAGATGAGGCTTGATCACTCAGAGCTTCTGTGTAGCAAGGTTTTATTAAAGTATAAAAGAGATAGAGAAAGATTTTGACATAGACATCAGAAGGGGACAGAAAGAGTGCCCTCTTGCTAGTTTTTAGCAAGTGTTTTATACGTGTTAGCAAGCTGCTAATCAGATTAAAAAACAACAACAACAACTCAAGACTGAGAGAGCTGCACCAGGCCCCTCTCCCACAGCATGCATTTTGAGATAGAATAGCACAAGAGGAGTCATGTCTGGCCATAAAACAATTGACATGAAGCTTGAAGAAAGGCAGTTTCCAAAACAAATACATAAGTTCATTAACATAGTTTAAGGCAACATTTCCATGAGTAAGACATACTGGTTTCCTGAGCCATTATCAGCTCAATGTTTGAGAAAAAGGTTAGTCTCAGGTGGAACAGATTGGAAGAAAGGCATATTCCAAAGCAAATACAGAGTTTATTAACCTAGCTTAAGAAAAACACTTCCATAAGAAAAATGAATTGGTCAGCCCAAGCTTTGAGAAAAGTTAAGTTCAGGTGGAACCAGGTGTCATCATGACAACACAGAATTAATTTTGTATTTATACTTTAATAAAATATACGTTAACATACTTTAATTTTGTATAGAGAAGGAAAAACTGTCTGCCACTTGCAATTTATTTCCTCCTGCAACTTAAGAGAAAAAAACATCTGCCACTTGCAGTTTATTTCCTGCTTCTGCTTGGGAAACTTGGGGCTTCCTACCTGATCATTAACACTCTCAGTTTCTCAAAGCTGAACTTTAGGCTGAATCAAGTACTTGGCTGGAAAATGATTGTCTTTTTAGGAACTCTAAATTATTTGCCCATAGAGGATAATGGGTGGGAGCTGTTGGATAGCACCCCTTGTTCCAAGCTAACCATGTTATGCAAAACTGGACGTAAGGATACAAAAACAAGAGGTGATTTTTCTATCTTAAATTTTGTTGGATAGGAGTTCACTAGAAGTTCATTCAAATTTCAAGTCCTTCTCCAGTCAAAATATAATTTGATTGTCAAAGTATCATAAGGCAACTGATTCTACCAGACAGGAACAGTTGCAGAGCAATAAGAGGACCTCCCAGACAGAGGGTTGTTTTTTTTTCCCTAGGAGAGAGGGCAGCATAAGCCGGCACACCTGCTGGGGACACCCTCCTGGTTTGCATTGGTCCCACACGTCAGGGCCATGCAGGGCCTCTGTAGACTGAATGTTTGTGTGCACCACCTCCATCCCAAATTCATATGTTCAAACCTGACACTCAATGTGATAATGTTAGGAGGTGGGACTTCTGAGAGCTGAGTAGGTCTTGAGGGTGGAGGCCCCTTAAATGGGATCAGTGTCTTTCCCCCATGTGAGGACACAGCCAGAAGACAGCCGTCTATGAACCATGAAGTGAGCTCTCACCAGATACCAAATCTGCCTGTGTCTTGATCTTGACTTAGCCTCCAAAACTGAGGAATAAATGTCTGTTAAGTCACTTGGTCTATGGCAAATTTCTTGTAGCAGCCTGTACGGCCAGTGGCTCCTGAGGGGCCCCTGCTTTAGTACTCGAGATCCTTCAGTGACTGAGTGAATTTGTGAGGGAGTAAGTAATTGCCGTAGTCAGCTAGGGCTGCTATAAAAAAACACACCATAGGCTGAGTGGTTTAAACACCACAGATTTATTTCTTACAGTTTAATGACTGGAAGTCCAAGACCAAGGTGCCAGCCAACTTGGTTCCCTGATGAACTCTCTCTTCCTGGCTTGTAGAATGGCTACCTTCTTGCTGTTTCCTCATATGGCAGAAAGACAGAGCAAACTCTCCAGTCCCTTCTTGAAAGGACACTAATCTCATCATGAGAGCCCCACCCTCATAACTTAATCTAAACCCAATTACCTCCCAAATATCCATGAACTGGGGGTTAAGGTTTTAAAATATGGGTTTTAAAAGGGAACACTTCATCCTATAATATTCTGCTTCTGCCCACCCACCCCCAAATTCATATCTTTCTCTGTTCAAAATACATTCATTCCATACCAAGAACTGCTAAAGTCTTAATTGATTCAGCATCAATGCTAAACTTTAAAGTCCAAAGTCTCATCAAAATCAGGTATGGATGAGACTTGAACTATAATTTATCCTGAAGCAAAATTCCTCTCCAGCTGTGAATCTGTGAAGCCAAACAAGTTATATGCTTCTAAATACAATGGCAGAACATGCCTACAATAGCTATACCTATTCTCAAATGGAGAATTAGAAAAAAAGAGGAGGAAGGTCCCAAGCCAGTACAAAACATAATGAGGAAGATTCTAGAAGACCTTAAAGTTTGAGATTAATCCTCTTTGGTTCTATGCTCTGCCTTCTGGACCCACTAGACTGGTTTATGATGAGATTTGTTTTAAAGAATTGGCTTATATGGTCATGGAGGCTGAGAAGTTCAAGCTCTGCAGTCTGCAAGCTTCAGACATAAGAAGACCCAGGAATACCAATGGTACAGTTTCAGCCTCAGCCCCAAAGCCTGAGAAGTAGGGGACCAATGGTGTGCAAGTTCCAGTTCAAGTTCAAGTTAGAAGACAGGAGAAGACTGATGTCCCATCTAAAAGACAGACACAGAGAGAGCAAATTCTCCCTTCCTCCCTTTTATCTGTTCAGGCCTTCAACTGATTGGATGGGCCTTCAACTGATTGGAAGGGCAGTCTGCTTCACTCAGTCTACTGATTCAAATGCTAATCTCATCCAGAAACACCCTCACAGATACATCCTGAATCTGGTTTAATCAAATATTGGGGCACCCTGGTTTTCTCAGGGTATATGCCCAGTAATGGTATTGTTGGGTCCTATGCCATACATCATATTGATACATGTAGAGGCCAACAATATTGTGGAGGCAATTATCTTTCAATTAAAAATAAATAAAAGCATATACATAGAAAAATAAAAATAAAAAGAAATACATTAAAAAAATTAAAAGAAATGAAGAGGGTAATATAAGGGTTGATGTATCCCTGCTATAGCAGAGGCCATGGTGCCCCATCCACAGCCCTTGGTTTCTGGAGTTCCAGGTAGAGAGTTCTATCAGGTCCTGCCCCTGGTGTGAGACAGCCTGAGCTCAAGGCAGGCCAGCTGTCCAGATCAAGAATTGGTGGACAAAGACCTGGCTCCCTTGCCCTTGGAGAGTGGTCCTTGGGTGCACCACAGTTTCTCAGAACAGCCTCAAGTGACCTCATGAACCCCATCCTCCACATTTGGCTTCCTTCCCTTCCCTGCCTGCCTCCCAGCCTCAGGCAGGTGCCTCTGGTCACCTCCCAACTCTTGTACCGGAGTCAGCTTTGGGGGACCCAACACAAACACCCAGAAAGAGTGAAATGATCAGAAAGAGTCAAGATGTTGCCACATTTGCCTCATCTCATCCTCTTTCCTGGAGTATCTTAGAACAGATCCCAGACATCATGTGATGGCACTAAAGATTTATGGGTCTGCTCAGGGGAGGAATGGAAAGGCCTGCTTGATGTCCCTTCCACACACATTAGCACAACCGTGTCCCTCTTCCAACCCTCCCCTTCACACAGCAAGCCCGGATACCCACGCCTGCCATCTGGACACAAACTGGGGAACGTGTCAACCCGCTTATTACTTATTGCGGTTTATCTTTTAATGTATTATCCCAAGGCTTCAAATTGTGGGTGGGTGTGATAAATTGTGGTGAAGGAGATTCCCTTTAAATGGAAGGATCTTGTATTAGACCAAGATAAGGAACAGGGGGAGAATCACTCTTAGCAAGCAAGCTCAAGCTGTGCCTGTAGTAGGGCAAGCAGCTTGCTATAGAAGACCGAGAGAAAGAGGTAAGTTGGGACCAATAGTTGCTCTTGAGGGCATCATTTTGTAAAGGTCAAATGCTTTCCACCGTCCACTTGGTGATGGTGATGTAATATGGTTACAGTCCTCACACTGGGTGCACCTCTGTGCTCTCAGGCTCCTGGAGGTGAGATTGAACTTCGTGAATCTCTCTCCAACAGAATCAAGCAGCTGATTTCCAGAGGAAGATTGGTTCTCCACATCCTGTCTACAGCTTTTCTCCTGCCTTCAGCTTTGATGGTGAGAGAGATGTGTACACTAAAGGCCTCCTGATATTTTGAATGGAAATTGATGGAATTGACAAGACTCCCACCAGCCTTCTTCTCCTGATGTTGGAAGAGAGCACAGTGGATTCAACATGCGTGATGCTGGGACCTGCTGGCCATGGGGCCTGCATCCATGGAGCCGGTGATAAGTGAGTAGCTCCATCTCTGAGAGACACTGAACGTGGGCTGGATGCATGTTCTCATTTTATTTCCACCAGAAATCAGGGTGGAAGATCCAGAAGGAAAGTAGGTTAGGTGTGCTGATTACCTCCCCTTTACAGTTGGGAAAACTGACCAGGGTCCTGTGAATAGGCGTGGACGTGGCTACAGAGCTGGGAGGCCAGGCGTACTTTTACCAGCCTTTGAAATGTGCTCTGGGAAGCTCTGCTGTTCATCCCATCGCTTATGCTGTTGGGGCCACGCTGCGTCAGTGGAGGGGGCTGACGACTGTGCAGTGGGTGACTTTGACCCATCAGCGAACATTTGGGAAATTCTGTGGTGGGTGTGTTGGAGCTTTCACAATAGGGGTTGGGGTTCTTCCCAGAGATGCCTCAGGAGGTGGAGACAGCTGAATGGGGGCTGTATGTGCTTGCATCCTTTACTGATTTATGAGTCCCTGCTTGCAGTATTTCGCATGATCCCAGTGCAGCGTGGGAAGGAAATCAAAGTATGGGTTAGTGACGGAGGCAAAGCAGGCCTTGCCACAGGCTGGCTGGGGATCTGGGAAGCTGCCCCAGTGCCAAAGGATGCAGAGACCAGCTGTGCCCGAGGCCCGAGGCCCCCGTGGGAGCACAAGGCGCCGAGTGCCTGGGAGCTGCCCCCCGTTGGCAGAGCTGGTCTTCAAAGCAAGTTTTCCTCCACTCCTGCAGTCTGATTCTGGGTGCATCCCATTCCCCCAGCAGGTGTGGTCCAGAAGGAATGTTGGATCCAGGCCAAACAAGTGCAAAACAAGGTAGGGAAGGAAACAGCAGAGGCGAATTTAAATAAAAAGATATTGTTACATCAATTTTCATTCAAAACTGTTTCAAAGGATAGCTCTTTGGAGACAAAAACACAACTTAGTCTACAGGAAAATGAACTAACGGTGGGCTCATGTATGATACAGAGAAATAAACACTTTACCTTTTAAAGACTCAAAATCACTCCACAGATGAGCCTTGAGAAGCTCTGCATTCAGCTTAAGGTCCCGGCAGACCCCGAATCTTTTTCTGCACAGTCTGTGCACTCTTGACTATTCCATCATAGAAGATGCTGGCCCCTGGACCCAGAAGAAAGGCTTGGGGCATGTCCCCTGTACAGCTTCTGGAATCCCAGAACTCATGCGTAGTATTTATTTTAGTCTCTCTTTTGAAGATTCAAATATATCACACTGTAGACTATCACTCTTTGCTGTAAGGGCCAACTTCACCAGAGCGACAGATACCATTTGTTATGGACTTAATTGTACTCCCTCAAAATTCATGTGCTGAAGTCCTGACCCCCAGAACCCCACAAAGTGACTGTATATGGAGACAGAGACTTTAAAGAAGTAATTAATGTAAAATGAGGTTATTAAAGTGGGTTCTAATCCAGTATGATGATGCCTTCTAGGAAGAAGAGATTTAGGACACACACACACACACACACACACACACGACCCCCCCCCGGAGCCCACATGAGGACACAGGGAGAAGATGGCCATCTCTAAGACAGGAGAGAGCCTTCTGGAGAAACAACACTGCCCACACCCTTATCTTGAACTTTCAGCCTCCAGAAATTATAATCCCCTAGTTGATGTTTCCATGAGACTGTATTGTGACACCATGAAAATGTACAGCATCTATTGTACTTTTTCCTGATAATAGGAATCTGTGTTTCGTATTCTGAGAGAGAATAAACATCGGTTGTTTAAGACTCCAGAGTGCTTTGTTATGTAACAAGAGGTTGTGTAAATGCCTTCCCTCAGCCAGCTCTGCTTTTCCTGGGAAGCAGGAAACTGGATTTCAGGACACCCAGATCTCACCCAGGCTGTCAGATGAGTCCTTTTTATTGTTTTGTTCTATATTATTATGCTTTGACAGATTTGTTGATTTTTAAAAAATTATTATTTAAACAAATTACTCAGAGCCTTTGAACAGCTGCACAGCAAGATTGACTTTGTCACCCAAAGTTGATAGAATTTCAAAAGGAAGAATTGATATCTTGGTCAGCAATGTTGATGGTAAAGTCTGATTCCTTCTGAGCCTTTTGAAGTATTAAAAATAGCATGTGGATGCTTTTAAGTGCTTACCTGATATCTTTGGTGATGGCCAGGAAAGGTAAAATCAGAAAAAAATCCAGAGCAGACCAGTTCCCCAGTTGTTGTAATGGGGCTAATCTCCAAGGAAGTAAGAGAAGAAAATAGGCCAGGAGAGGACAGTGGGTTAAAAACTTTACTGGGGTCCTGGGCAGGGCGACCATGGAGTATGGGAAGGGTTTGGTTTGCTAGTTTGAACTTCACTGGGCACGGTAGGGGGAGGCTGGTGCTGGTGAGGTTCACACAGGAGGGTGGCTGGAGGATGGGGAGTCCTGAGGCCACAAGGGAACAGTTGTGTTATAACTGACCATATGTATCTCAGTGGCTCTCAAACAGGATGAATTCCTCTTACCGTCTCAGTGAGAAGACATTGGCTGTAGATTGATTGGAGTTATTGCCAAAGCATCAGACAATCAGTGTTAATATGGGGTTAGAAGTGGATCGCTCTGATTTCATAAGGCAATAGACAGGAGTAAAGCCTTGATACCTCTGAGTTAAAAGATTTTGCTGAAAAACCTTAGGACTAAAAAAAAAAAATTATTTATTTTTGCTTGCACTGGGTCTTTGTTGCTATGTGCAGGTTTTCTCTAGTGGTGAGTGGGGGCTACCCTTCTTTGAGGTGCATGGGCTCCTCAATGTGGTGGTTTGAGGAGGCCTCTCCTGTTAGAGAGCGCAGGCTCCAGGGGTACACAAGCGCCAGTAGTTTCAGCATGCGGACTCAGTTGCAGCTCTTGGATATTAGAGTGTGGGCTCAGTAGTTACGGCACATGGGCCTAATTGCCTATGGTGTGTGGAATCTTCCCATACCAGGGATTGAACCCATGTCCCCTGCATTGGCAGGCAGATTATTATCCTCTGTACCACCAGGGAAGTCCAAAACCTTAGTTTTGTTGAGAAATTTTCCATCTTCTGTAAGTTGTTGGTGTTGTATCTGCCCTTGCTTAGAATTGTTGCCATTTATGCAAGAGTAAGGTCCATCTATGGTTTTTCCAAAAACCAAGTCAAGGCTATGGTTTTTCCTTGGTCATGTATGGATGTGAGAGTTGGACTGTGAAGAAAGCTGAGCACTGAAGAATTGATGCTTTTGAACTGTGGTGTTGGAAAAAACTCTTGAGAGTCCCTTGGACTGCAAGGAGATCCAATCAGTCCATTCTAAAGGAGATCAGTCCTGGGTGTTCTTTGGAAGGACTGATGTTGAAGCTGAAACTCCAATACTTTGGCCACCTCATGAGAAGAGTTGACTCACTGGGAAAGACTCTGATGCTGGGAGGGATTGGGGGCAGGAGGAGAAGGGGACAACAGAAGATGAGATGGCTGGAGGGTATCACCGACTCGATGGACGTGAGTTTGAGTGAACTCCAGGAGTTGGTGATGGACAGGGAGGCCTGGCGTGCTGTGATTCATGAGGTTGCAAAGAGTTGGGCAGGACTGAGTGACTGAACTGAACTGAACTGATGCAAGAGTGTCTGAGTGTCATGGACCCTGCCATCCTTCACCAGCAGTTAATCAAGACCTGAAGGACTATCAGTGACCACTTAGACCAGAAGTTCTTGGGTTTCCTGCATTAGAGACAAATTCTGGATATTTTTTGAACATGTTCTGTGAGGTCATCAGACAGTTGTTTAGCTGAGATCATGTGATTTCATTTGCCCGTGCCCAGGGCAGTTGCCTCCACCATTTACAGTCCAAACTATTAATAGACATATGGAGGCCAGATACCTGACCCTCTGATTTTTGAAGAAAATATAGATGTTGCAATGGGGTAGACCGTCAAGGACATTCCCAGTGCCATGGAACATGAAACACAGGCTCCTGTTATTCAGAAAGTAAAGTACAACAGATGCTGTGCATTTTCTTGGTATTGCAATCTGGTCTCATGGAAACATCAACTAGGGGATCATAATCTCCAGGTTTTACCTACATAGAGGTAAGTGTGGAGTCTGGGAGAACAGAAGAATTTGACCAGACTGTGTGGAAATCTAGACAAACATAAAACATGCCTGGATATTGGATTTGCTTTATTGGAGGCTCTTGACTTTTCCCAAATGTTCACATCTTCAGCCAAGCCCTGGACAGCTTCTCTTAGTGTCCGAACTTAGTATCTGAACAGGGAATAAATCTTCTGGTCCATAGACAGCTGACTTAGTGGGCCTGGATATAGTTGTGACACAGTCCATAAGTTCAAGTTCAAGTTCAGTCGCTCAGTCGTGTCCGACTCTTTGCGACCCCATGAGTCACAGCATGCCAGGCCTCCCTGTTCATTACCGTCTCTCGGAGTTCACTCAGACTTACATCCATCGAGTCCGTGATGCCATCCAGCCATCTCATCCTCGGTCGTCCCCTTCTCCTCCTGCCCCCAATCCCTCCCAGCATCAGAGTCTTTTCCAATGAGTCAACTCTTTGCATGAGGTGGCCAAAGTACTGGAGTTTCAGCTTTAGCATCATTCCTTCCAAAGAAATCCCAGGGCTGATCTCCTTCAGAATGGACTGGTTGGATCTCCTTGCAGTCCAAAGGACTCTCGAGAGTCTTCTCCAACACCACAGTTCAAAAGCATCAATTCTTCGGTGCTCAGCTTTCTTCACAGTCCACCTCTCACATCCATACATGACCACAGGAAAAACCATAGCCTTGACTAGATGGACCTTAGTCGGCAAAGTAATGTCTCTGCTTTTGAATATGCTATCTAGGTTGGTCATAACTTTCCTTCCAAGGAGTAAGCGTCTTTTAATTTCATGGCGGCAGTCACCATCTGCAGTGATTTTGGAGCCCCCAAAAATAAAGTCTGACACTGTTTCCACTGTTTCCCCATCTATTTCCATGAAGTGATGGGACCGAATGCCATGATCTTTGTTTTCTGAATGTTGAGCTTTAAGCCAACTTTTTCACTCTCCTCTTTCACCTTCATCAAGAGGCCCTTTAGCTCCTCTTCACTTTCTGCCATAAGCGTGGTATCATCTGCATATCTGAAGTTATTGATATTTCTCCTGGCAATCTTGATTCCAGCTTGTGTTTCTTCCAGCTCAGCGTTTCTCATGATGTACTCTGCATATAAGTTAAATAAGCAGGGTGACAATATATAGCCTTGACGTACTCCTTTTCCTATTTGGAACCAGTCTGTTGTTCCATGTCCAGTTCTAACTGTTGCTTCCTGACCTGCATACAGATTTCTCAAGAGGCAGGTCAGATGGTCTGGTATTCCTATCTCTTTCAGAATTTTCCACAGTTTATTGTGATCCACACAGTCAAAGGCTTTGGCATAGTCAATAAAGCAGAAATAGATGTTTTTCTGGAACTCTCTTGCTTTTTCCATGATCCAGCAGATGTTGACAATTTGATCTCTGGTTCCTAGCTATATAAACATTACAGCCAGTATAATAGGGACTGAGTGGTTAGTGGAGGATGGATTCAGGATTGTTGTTCAAGCTGGCCAAATACTCTCTGACCAGTTAAAACTGATGTTCTGGATCAATATTCTGCCTGGTAGGTCTCAAACCTCTGTGCCATTGGTGCCATTTACATTCCAAGCCTCCCAGGCTTGATGGTGTGTGGGCCTGAGAAATGTTCCTTGCAGTCTGGCATCCCCAGCTGGCTCATTCTTGAGTGCAATTTTGAACATTTTTGGCCATTTGGTTGCTACAGGATTTGGTCGTAGAGAGCTCTTTTGGGTCTGCCAGCAGTCCTAGGATCCCAGCCAGATGTAATAAGTCTAATAACCATAAGCCAATTGAGCATTGGCAGCAATTAACTTGGGGTCCCAAAAATTTGTTGTCTAAGGAATGGCAACTAGGTGGGCCATTTTGAGGCCACAGGCATCTCTCCCAGTCTTTTGTGGAAGTTCCCATGGGCATCTGAGAGGGTGATCAAATGTGGCCAGTGTTTCTAATCAGTGATCAGTTCCTGGGCAGCCAGTGGCAAGGCTTGTTATGTAATCTGCTGTGTTAATTCCAAAGCCTGTGGTGCCTCAGTGGGAAGAGGCAGCCTTCCTAGTAATCTGATCAGTGAATTAAAGCAAGATAGACAGGTGTGGAATATATTGTCTCCAAAACATGGACTGTCTGAGTAAGTGTGGGGCCTGTCTGGGTGTTTTTGGTGGGTGTCAGTTGAGGTGGTGGTGGTGGTGGTGGTGTTTCAATGAGTTTGGATGAAGCCACGTGAGGTAGGGCAAAGTAGGACAAAAGAGGGCCAGTAGGGTGGACGGCTTTCCCAGATGGTCCAGTTCAGCCAGTATGGTCCATCAGTAAGCCACATGAAAGCAGTGAGCATCTCCGGGGGAGTAAGGGATCATCCGCCCATATTTAGAGTGACCTTGTTCTTGCCACCAGTTATGTAAATGAGGCAGAGCCCTCCTTTGGGGCTCCCTCCTACACAGCCATGAAAGTCACACTTGGAGAGGCACAGAAATTAAGGATTTATTACACTCACAGGTCCCAGAGGAGGAGGACTGGCAACCCATTGCCAGGCTCAGCTCTGCTGGCGGGAAAATGGGCCAGGAGAGAATGGTGGGTGATCTTAGAAGGGGCAATCATGGCATGAGGAAGGGATTGTTGGCTACTTTGAACTTAACCATGTAGGGAGAAGAGCAGGGAGGGGGCCGGAAATCTTCTCAAAATTTACCCTCTGGGCACAGTCAACAGGAGGCTGGCGCTGGTGAGGCTCACACGGGTGGGTGGGGTGGTGGATGGGGAGCCCCGAGGCCACAGGGAACA
This sequence comes from Nanger dama, assembly GCA_917880005.1. NCBI lineage: Eukaryota > Metazoa > Chordata > Mammalia > Artiodactyla > Bovidae > Nanger > Nanger dama. Next base: position 15,825,208 of record CAKJTW010000025.1, on the reverse strand, counting down.
GTCTGTTACCCCTGTCCCTGTCTTCACCACTGAAGTCACTCTTGAGAACTCATCACTGAGGAAAAATTGTTCAGTGAAAATTTTTTCTTCAGTATTTTCCCATTTTCTTATTTCCTGTATCTTTATATCTATCATGTTACATTGAAGGTAACATTTCCTCTTTGTTTCGGAAATAAAGCAGATTATGAAGGATAGAAGCATTTTATTGCTGGTTTGCATAAGGAAAATCATCAAAAGAAAACAAGTATTTTCATCTTTATTCGAGAGTTCTTTTTATGCTTGTTTGTTTTTTAAAGTTATTATATTAACTGTATTCCATATGCTGTATAGTACATTTGATTGCTTTTTTATTTTATACCTGGAGGTTCATACCTCTAAATCCCCTTCACTTATTTTACCTACCCCTGACACTCTCCTCTCTGTCAACTATCATTTTGATCTCTGTATGCTTGAGTCTGTTTAGCTTCACTTTTTAGATTCCACATGTAAGTGAGATTATATGGTATTTGTCCTTCTCAGTCTGACTTATTTCACATAGCATAGTAGCCTCTGGATTCACCCATGCTGTCCCAAGTAGCAAGATTTCATTTTTTTAAATTATGGCTGAGTAATATTCCATTGTATATACGCCATAATCTTTTTTATTCATTTATCTTTTTATGGACACAGGTTGCTTCCATACCTTGGCTATTGAAAATAATGCCTCAGTGAACATTGGGATACATATATCTTTTCAAGTTAATGTTTTTATTTCCTTTAGGTCAATACACAGATGTGAAATTGCTGAATCATATGATGGTTATATTTTTAAATTTTTGAGGAAACTGCATAGTTTTTTCCATAAAGACTGTATCACTTATATTCCCACCAATAGGGCATAAGTATTGCTTTTCTCCACATCCTCACCAACACTTGTTATTGTCTTTTTATGATAGCCTTTCTAACAAGTGTAAAATGGTTTCACTGTTTTTTATTTACTTTTTCTCTGATCAGTGATGAGCATCTTTTCATGTCTTTTGGTCATCTGTATGTCTTCTTCACTGGAAAAATGTTTATTCACATCCTCTATCCATTTTTAATAAGATTTTTTTTATGTTGAGTTATATCAGTTATTTAAATATTTTGGATATTAACCCCTTATCAGAGGTATCGTTTGCAAATATCTTTTCCCATTCGTTAAGCTGCCTTTTCATTTTGTTTATACTTTCTTTCCCTCTGCAATGCTTTTTAGTTTGATGCAAGAACATTTGTTTATTTTTGCTTGTTTTTCCCTTGCCTGAGGAGACAGATCTAAAAAAATATTACTGAGACCAATGTTGATAAGCATACTGCCTATGTTTTCTTCTAGGAGTTCTTTGGTTTCAGGTCTTACATTTAAGTCTTTTTTTTTTTTTAAGACTTATTTATTTATTTTGGCTGCTCTGGGTCTTCATTGCTGCACATGGCTTTTCTCTAGCTGTGGCAGGTGGGGGCCACTCTCTAGTAGGAGTGTGCAGTCTCCTTTTGCTGCAGAGCGTGGGCTCTAGGTGTGCAGGCTCAGTAGCTGTGGCACACAGGCTTTGTTGTCCCAAGATATGTGGAATCTTCCCAACCAGGGATTGAGCCCATGTCTGCAGCATTGGCAGGTGGATTCTCAACCACTGGATCACCAGGGAAGCCCTTACATTTAAGTCTTTAACCCATCCTATGTTTACTTTGTGCATGTGTGAAAGTAGTCCAATTTGATTCTTTTGCATGTAGCTGTCCATTTCCCGTGGAGAGTGAAAAAGTTGGCTTAAAACTCAACATTCAGAAAGTGAAGATCATGGTACCTCGTCTCATCACTTCATGGGAAATAGATGGGGAAACAGTGGAAACAGTGTCAGACTTTATTTTTCTGGGCTCCAAAATCACTGCAGATGGTGACTACAGCCATGAAATTAAAAGACGCTTACTCCTTGGAAGGAAAGTTATGACCAACCTAGATAGCATATTCAAAAGCAGAGACATTACTTTGCCAACAAAGGTCTGTCCAGTCAAGGCTATGGTTTTTCTAGTGGTCATGTATGGATGTGAGAGTTGGACTGTGAAGAAAGCTGAGCACCAGAGAATTGATGCTTTTGTACTGTGGTGTTGGAGAAGACTCTTGAGAGTCCCTTGGACTGCAAGGAGATCCAACCAGTCCATTCTGAAGGAGATGAGCCCTGGGATTTCTTTGGAGCGAATGATGCTGAAGCTGAAACTCCAGTACTTTGGCCACCTCATGCAAAGAGCTGACTCATTGGAAAAGACCCTGATGCTGGGAGGGATTGGGGGCAGGAGAAGAAGGGGACGATCGAGGAGGAGATGGCTGGATGGCATTACTGACTTGATGGACATGAGTCTGAGTGTACTCTGGGAGTTGGTGATGGACAGGGAGGCCTGGCATGCTGTGATTAATGGGGTTGCAGAGTCGGACATGACTGAGTGACTGAACTGACTGACTGTCCATTTTCCCAACAATGTTTACTGAAGAGGCTTTTTCCCACTATATATTCTTGCCTCCTTTGTCATAAATTAATTGACCATATAAGTGTGGATTTATTTCTGGATGCTCTGGTCTGTCCCACTGGTCAATGTCCTGTTTTTGTACCAGTGCCATACTGTTTCAATTACAGTAGCTTTGTTTTTGTTGTCGTGTCTGACTCTCTGCGACCTCATGGACTGTAGCAAGCCAGCTCCTCTGTCTTCCACTGTCTCCTGGAGTTTGTTCAAATTCATGTCCATTGGGTTGGTGGTGCTATCTAACCATCTCATCCTTTGCTACCCACTCCTCCTTTAGCTTTGCTGAATAGTCTAAACTCAGGCAGCATGATACATTCTGCTTTGTTCTCCTGTTTCAATATTTTATGTTTGTCCAAGGTTTTTTGTATTTTTGAACAAATTTTAGAATTATTTCTGCTAGTTCTGTGAAAAATACAATTGGCATTTTGATAAGGATTGTATTGAGTCTGCTGTCAAAGTCCTCTCCTTAACGGGGGAGTCAGAGTCTACCTCACCTCCCTAGGATGTCCTCCAACACTGTGCTGGCCTCTGGACCTGCTGTGGAGGCAGCTCAGATTCTAATCTGGTCCTACTCCTGTGTATTTTTGCCTCCAATGTCCACAGCTATCAAAACTAGTGTGTTTTCTTTTGTGGAATATCTCATGATGCCTCCAATGTCCACAGCTATCAAAAACTAGTGCGTTTTCTTTTGTGGAAGATCTCATTGTTCTTTTCTATATTCCATAGACACAGAATCTACCTAGTTGATCATGTGGATTTAATCTGCAGCTTGTACAGCTGGTGGGAGGGTTTGGGGTCTTATTCCTTAGTCACGCTGCCCCTGGGTTTCAATTGTGGTTTTATTTCCACCCCTGCATGTGGGTCACCCACTGGTGTTTGTTCCTGAGGCTTCCCTGGAGGACTTGGATTTGCCCCAGTGAGGGCCAGGTGTGGAGGTGGGTGCAGCTGCTTGGGTCACAGGGGTTATGGCAGCACCAGGTACTCAGGGGAGTTGGCAGCTAGGGAAGCAGGAAATATAGTGCTCTAGAAGGGTATAGCAACCAGTATTGGCCAATATGCCCCAGTATTCTTGCCTGGAGAACTCTCCTGATAGAGAAGACTGGCAGGCCACAGTCTACAGGGTTGCAAAGAGTTAGACACAGCTGAAGTGACCCTGCATGCATAGATACAAGACTTTTTCTTGCCTATGGCAGCTCTGCCCCAGTGAGGGTTCAGCGTGAAGGTGGCACAGTTGTTTGGCTTGTGGGGCCCTGGCAGTGCCAAAGGTGCAGGGACACGGACTGTCTCTGTGCAGGAGTTATGGTCCTATCAGAGTCTTTTTCTAGCTTCTTGTAGCTGGCAATCAGAAGGCCTATTTGGCTAGTTTTTCAACATAACTCTACCTGTTTAGGCACTTGGAGGGCTCCCTTGTCTGGAGTCCTTCTCTGTTGCTCTGTGCATCAGGCACACAGAGGGTCTCCACTGGCTGGGGTCCTACTCTGTAGATCAGCTTATCAGGCACTTAGAGGTCACTCTGGGTGCGATTCTACTCTGTACTTCAGTACCTCGGGTGTTTGATGGGCCAGCCTCTCTGTTCAGCTGCCCTGCTTGCATCTGGGGAGAAGGAGGCTATGGTGATGGCTCTACCCACTACGCGCAACTCAGCAGTATCACCTTGCTTCCATGGCTGCCTGGCTTTCCTCACAGGCATTTCCCACCACAGTCTCCTCCCTCACATCCCCTTGATCTGTCTCTCTGCAGTCAACATCAGCTCTGCCCTGGGATTGGTCCACAATCCTTAAACTCCAGCTCCCATCCTGTACACTTTCTAGGGGACCTGCATCCCTGTCTAGGGTAAGTATGGCTACGGCAAAGACCGTCTGATTCTCATTCCGTCTAGGCGGCCACAGATCAGCTGTTTCACTCGCAGCCTTAAATGTTTCTCCTCTGACTCAGACAGTTGCTCTGATATGGGGATCAGATCCCTACTTCAGTTCCCCCACCCGCTGAGGGCAGGTTCAGGCCTATTGACACTCCTGTTTTTCCCCCTAGTTCCTTCATCCTACCGAGTTTTGCATGGTTCTATACCTTCTTTTCTGCTGGTCAGGTACTCCTGTCTGCTGTCAGCTGGTGTTCTGCATGCATTTCTGTGTCTGAAGGTGTATTCCTGATGGATCCATGGAGAGAGATGTACTCCACGTCCACCTACTCCCCCTCCAACTTGTTCTGTTTTAAAGAAACAGATTTTTCATAGATCACTTTGTGTATTTTTCACACATTCACCAACCATTCAGTTGTGATATATGTAAAGAATTAGAAACAGGTTTTGTAAAGTCCAGAAAGTGAAAATATATGGATACAAGTATAAGGAGTATGTAGATCAGAGAGGGAGAGAAAACCCGGGTCTCACCATCAAAGGTCACACACCTAGGTGGCTGCAGGTGGTGAGGTTGGCAGAGTTCCCTGGGAAGAGGAGAGAGTCTAGGCTACTCAGTGTGAGAAGCTTGCCAAATCCTCCTGGGTCACCTACATAAGTGATTGAGATTGTCACTTCTAACTTGACTTTTGATGGTGTATTCATTCATATATATTTATGACAGGTGGAACCATCTGATAGAAAACATCCCTCTGGAGCAGAATCCCCACACGTGGGATGCAGGAAAGCCCCTGGAGGGCTCGTCACAGTAGCAGAGGGGCATCTGGTTCACCTGCATTCCTAACAAGTTCCCAGATAGGTGATGCTGCTGCTCTGGAGAGTTCATTTTAGAACCTCTGGTCCGGTGTTCTCCTGTGCAGCACAAACACAATGCCCTCCTTGTGTGCACGTCCAGCCTCCTGACATTGGCAGATGGTGGGACCATCAGGGGACGGTTCTTGTTGCCCTCTAAACAGAACCCTCAGCACACAGCATAACCCAGCCCAAAAGCTGTTATGTATAAAGGGCATAAGGTTTGCAAAGAAATGACTTCAACTATAAGAATGCTGAAATGGACTGAACCCTGGTCGAGAGGTCTATTTCTAGAGAGAAGACTTGTCATCAATTGACCGACGTTTTTGATGGAAAGCAGTGGTGACAAGAAGCAGTGCACACTCTCAGAATGAGGAACAACATCACGGTAGAGGAAGAAATGACTAGGAACAGCAAAATGCAGGAGCCTTGCCCAGCTGGCTGAGTGCGCATGTGTACCATCTGTCTCTGCCTACAGAGTGTTCCAAGTATTCCCCTTGGTTTGAGTAATGTGCAGAATTCATTTCTCAGCACAGCCAAGAGAGTCTAATGAGAAAACCACTGTCTTGCTTTATTCTTAGAACTTACCAGAGCCAGGCAGCACTGGTGTTGGTATATCTGGGGCAGCCTCTGGACTGGCCTCCCATCACTCTCATCAACACCAGCCTCTTCTTGCCCCAGTGGGATGTGCCATGTCCCCCTCAGCTCTGCCCTGCCCCACCATCCTTGGAGGAATTTGAATGTTCTTGGTTCCACAAAGCCCTGTGGGAATGAGTTCCCTGGAAAGCTGAATAAGGAGAGGCACAAAATCAGATAAAGAATGGAGGGGGTGCCAAACAGAGATGAAGGATTTCCTTGCAAGTCATGTCCTTCACTTGATCCTCGACAGCTCACTCAGTCAGGAAGCCTGCGGAACGCAGAGGAGCTGGCTCTAGGAGTCTGTGGTTGTCTCATATCATAAGAGTACTGCAGACTTTATTTAGTCCAGGTGAGGAAAAGCTCACTAGGGTGACAGTTCTCTCCTCAAATCTGTGGACATCCTGGGACAGTGGGTGATCTCACACAGCTGTTCAGGTGGAGTTGGTCATTGTCTGCCTGGGGTGCTGCTAAGGAGATTTCTTTTAATATGACAGACAGAAACATATTATCTTAACATTTCTTTGGACTTAAGTTTTTAAACTTGATTTTGTGCAAGTATCAACACTTTCCCAAAAAAATGAACCACTGAGGCCATTACTTAAAAAAAAAAAAAATAGAGGCCGCTAGCATGACAAAGCTTAAAGGATAGCAAAGGAAAATGATATTTGAGAAACAATAAAAAGATCATATTCAAAAAATAAACTCTTAAGATAAACTGCTAAAGTGTAGTTTTTAAAATAAAGAATACCTACCCTTTTATGGGTTTTGCTCAAGTGAATGTAACTTCTGACAGGATACTCAAACTTTCAACAGTGTGTGCTTTGTGATTTATTTTTAGTTGGTTTCCTGGGAAAATTGTAATTTTCATCCTAAAGTAGCACATTTTAAAGTATAATATTTTATTGCTAAAACTGTTTTCCATGGGAAAGAATCTCTGATTTTATCATGGAAATAAATGCAGAAATATGAGTTAGTTTACTGAAACTCACTTTGCTGGCATTTCAGGAACAGTTAATCACTGAAGCTGGTCGGAGAACTCCCAGACCCCAGCATCAGCCTCAGGAAACCATCTTACAGGCGTGGAATGTCACGCCCACACCCCCAGGTCCTTCTCTCCAGTGTGGCTGGTGCCACTTCATGGACCCCCTGCCTTGAAACCCAGGTTCAGCTGCCTCTGGATACAAATGCTATTCTACCCTTACAGGGAAGCAAGAATGAAGCTGGATTTTCTTTCAGATAATTTGGTGGATCATTGTTGGAGGAGGGAGATGATTTGGAGAGAATGGTTCCAAATAAGCACTGAGACTTTAAAACATTTCAAATTAATGTTTCCTTTGGCTGCATCCATCATCCAGGACATGCTGATACTTCAGCGAAGCAGATTTCACCCAAATCCTCCCAAACTGAAGGAGGGGGCTTGGCAGAGCTTGGTGTGCAACATTCCTGTTCAACCAGTCACAATGCTGAGACTAAGGTTTCCCCAGAGAGGGTTACAAGGGGCAATAGGCTTGGTGCCCTCTTGACATATTTAGAACTCACAGGAGAGGTTAAGGAAGTTCATGGAAGTTTCAACCAGAAGGGAGTGAGTGGCACCTGGGAGCTCTCTCACAGCTGAGACTTCTGTAGTGTTTCCCAGAGTCCTCTTACCCCAGGCAAGAAGTCCAGCCAAAAGCTTCAGGAGATGGAATCAAGAAGGATTTTGGGTGATCAAGTTGTGGTCCTGCACTTGGCCCTGCACAGATCTAAGAAAATGGATCTGCACTGTCTGATACCCTCAGCATCTACTACCTTGCTTACACCTCTTTTAGAGTAAAACTCACATTTCTTGGTCTGGTTGATGTAATGTCTTACCTTCCATACCCTCCATCTGAGTGTTGTCCATATTTCTCATTATCTCCTGTGCTCTGGCCACAAGCCTGTTTTCTGTTCCTTGAAAACACTGACCTCAGTCATTCTTGAGTCTTTGCTGTTCCTTCTGGGTAATCCCAAGCCTTAGACCTTCAAACTCCCAGCTTGTTTTTGCATCATATGGTAGTTTTATTCCTAGTTTTTAAAGGAATCTGCATGCTGCTCTCCATAGTGGCTATATCGATTTATATTCCCACACATAGTGCTAGAGGATTCTCTTTTATCTGCAGCCTCTCCAGCATTTATTGTTTGTAGACTTTTTAAATGATGGCCATTCTGACTGATGTGAAGTGATACCTCATTGATTTGCATGGTTTTGATTTGCCTTTCTCTAATAATTAGCAATGTTGAGCATGTCTTCATGTTCCTATTTGTCATTTGTATATCTTTTTCGGAGAAATGTCTATTTAGATCTTCTGCCCTTTTTTGATAGGGCTATTTTATTGTTGTTGTTGTTATTGAGTTGTATGAACTGTTTGTGTGTTTTGGAAATTAAGTCCTTGTTGGTTGTATGGTTGGCAAATATTTCCTTCTAGCTGGTAGGTTGTTTTTTCATTTTGTTAATGGTTTCCTTTACTGTTCAAAAGCTTGTAAGTTTGCTTAGGTTGCATTTGTTTATTTTTCTATTGCCTTGAGGGATTTACCTAAGAAAACACTGCTCTGATTTATTTCTTTATTCACTTTTAAACTTTTTATTGGAGTATAGTTGCTTTAGAATGTAGTGTTAGTTTCTTTTGCACAACAAAGAGAATCAGATCTACATATACGTTTATCTCCTCTGGTATTTCCTTCCCACTTGCACAGAGCATTGAGTAGAGTTCCTTGTGCTATACAGTAGATTCTAGCTTGTTATCTGCTTAATACATGATAGAGTATATGTGCTGTTCTGTGCTTAGTCTCTCAGTCCTGACTCTTTGTGACCCCCACGGACTGTAGTCATCAGGCTCCACTTTCCATGGAATTCTCCAGGCAAGAATACTAGAGTGGATAGCTATTCCCTTCTCCAGGGGATCTTCCCAACCCAAGGGTCAAACCTGAGTCTCCTGCTTTGCAGGTAGATTCTGTACCATCTGAGCCACAAGGTAAGTCCATGAAGATGATCAGGGGTCAAACAAGATGGACTGCAGTTGACCATTGTTGAGTATTATGTGGGTGGTCAGTTCCTAAATCTTCTACTCATCTGGGGAGATTTGATTCTGCATGGGTTTGGAAGGCAGTCCCACTTCCTCTTTAAGCTCAAGGGAGACCAACACTCTCTCTTCCACTTCCTGGCAGCTAGTCTGGGCACAGTGTAGGCCCGGCCAACTGGAAGCTCCTATTTAGGGCTCTGAATCAACAATGCACAGATGTTGTATACCAATGGAGAGATCATTCTTGGTAGAGGTGATGGGGCCAGGGGGCCTGGTGCTAGAAGCAGAGGAGGGAGCAAGGTGGTGGCTGCAGTGTCCCTCAGAATGTGATATTCATCCCACCATGTGACTCTGACTCTACTCTTGGCTCCTAACCTGACTGCTCCTGTGTGTTCTCAGCTGGCCCTCCAGATTTCTCTTGATTCTATGAGTACCTGATAGTCTTCATAATGTGTTTAAGTTAAGCTAGCATCTGTTTGAATCTAAGAATTCTTACTGGTTCAAGTAATAGATCCCTTCCTGCTCTTTACTTTTTTTTCCTTCTGTGTCTCCTTACTCTGTTAAAATAAGGTTAATCAGACTTTGTTAAAGACATTTCTATGGAAATAATCAGTTAATACTCTCCAGAATGGATGCTAAGTTCAAGCAGAAGTGAGTAATTTCAGTGCTGTAAAGATGGGGATCCTTCTATCTCCCTCTTGCCTCTCTGTGCATGATGTGGTGGGCACCATGGGAAGCTTGCTACAGTGCAACCTGCTTTGATTATACATGTGAAGGAAAAAAAATTGCTTCCTTTCTGCTCACTGTTACATCTTTCTGTTTCTTCTACATCTTCAGGGCTTTATCTGAAGAGTAACTACTAGTTTACACACTGAGTAATGGGGAATTTCTCAAGTAATGAAAAGATAGCAGCATCCTTGGTTTGGAGTGGAGGAAATAGATTTCCATAAAGGCCCCCAATGTCCTCTTAATGGAAAGATATTGTAATGCTGACAAGGATGAAAGATGAAAGGAGATGGCAATATATATTTTGAAGGAGAGCCCTCAGTACGCTGCTGCTGCTAAGTCGCGTCAGTCGTGTTCGACTCTGTGCGACCCCATAGACAGCAGCCCACCAGGCTCCCCCATCCCTGGAATTCTCCAGGCAAGAACACTGGAGTAGGCTGCCATTTCCTTCTCCAAGGCATGAAAGTGAAAAGTGAAAGTGAAGTCGCTCAGTCGTGTCTGACTCTTAGCGCTATTTACATACAAAACGGGAAGGTATCACATACATTCTAAAAGGCATCTACTCCTTGGGGACCACACATCAGGGCTTGACCATAGCAGGAGCATAAAAGGGAGAGATTTGTGGGACATAAAGAAGAAAGCCTGATTTATGAGTTATTTCCATTCGTGCTGAAATAAATAGTAAATCACACACACAAATACTGATCAGGTCAGGGATTGATAAACATTTTCTGTAGAGAGCCAGATCGTGAATGCATGCATGTGTGCTGTATCACTTCAGTCATGACTGACACTTTGCAACCCTGTGGACTGTAGCCCACCTGGCTCCTCTGTCCACGGGGATTCTCCAGACAAGAATACTGGAGTGGTTTGCCCTGTCCTCCTTCAGGGGATCTTCCCTACCCTGGGATCAAACCCGAATCACTTTACATCTCCTACATTGGCAGATGAGTTCTTTACCACTAGTGCACCTGGGAAGCATCCAGATAGTGAATATGTTAGACCAAAAAGTATTTTATAAGGAGCAGTATTTTACAACTGGCATTGTAAAAGAAGAACCACAGGAGGTTCTGGTGAGTTGAGTGGGCAGCTCAGGGAAATAGCAACTCATAGTAAATTTCATTTCTGTGACTGGGAAATAAGTAATAGAGATTAGCTAGCTCCAAGTTGAGCTCTATTCCCGCAAACCAGATTGTAGGCAAGCCACAGCTCAGGGATGGGTGTTACAGGGAGCATCATTGAGCCACAAATGTAGCCAAGACCCTGAGTAAGGAATGGAAAATCTCAAGTCTTGATTGCTCAGTGGGAGGCTGAAGCTGAGGAACTGAGCGTCAGTTGGAGTCCACTGAACCACAGGAGGTGAGACACCACCAACCCCAGGTCCAGCCAGCTCAGAATGTCATCACTCTAACATCATACTAGAATGACCCAGGAATAGTCTAGTGGCTGTAATAGAATAAGAGCTTTGGCTTATAGAGCAAAGCTTCAAGCAAAAAATATTTGATTTTAAGTCTCAGAAATTCTTTTCAAACTTGGATTCACACTAGAAATTAACCCCTCAGAAATAAAGACCTAGGGACAGTGATTGACACCGATTATAAGAGGCCTGGAAAGAAATGAAGAAATGGTTTGTGCCTGACTGGGGATCAAGCCCCTAAGAACAAGGACAGTGTCATCTGTGGTTTCTCTGCCCAACCATAGCACCCAGACATGCTGAAAGTGGCCAAATATGAAGGAAAGAATATGAAAAAATGCCATGATGACTGGTTGCTAAATATAATATTAGTTTAGAGAAGGGAGTGATTAGGACTGGTTGGTATTTAGAAAAGATTGCATCTGAAGAATAGATGGGAATTAAGACTCAGAATCTCTGGGAGGGAGGCTCTGAAAAGATGATTTGTTCTGGGTCTCAGCTGGTAAATATTCAGCCTACTTTTATGTTATAAGAATTTTATTTATTTTTAATATTTTTCTTTATTTATTATTTGGCTGCCCTAGGTCTTAGTTGTGGCATATAGTTATGGAATGCAGGATCTTTAGTTGTGGCACGTGAACTCTTAGTTGTGTATGGGAGATCAAACCAGGGATCAAACTTGGGCCCCCTGCATTGGGAGTGTAGCGTCTTAGCCCCTGTACCATCAGGGAATTCCCTAGTCTACTTTTAATGAGTCCTATGTACATGCTAAGTTGCTTCAGTCATGTGGATCATGACAAATTGTGGAAAGATTTTAGAGAGATGGGAATTCCAGACCATTTTACCTGTCTCCTGAGAAACCTGTATGAGGTTTCTGAGAAACTTGATCAAGAAGCAACAGTTAGAACCCTGTATGGAACAATTGGTTCAAGACTGAGAAAGGAGTGCAACAGGGCTGTCTGCTGTTACCCTGTTTGTTTAACCCTATCTACTGAGCATATCATGAGAAATGCTAGGCTGGATGAGTTACAAGCTGGAAATAAGATAGGTGAGAGAAACATCAACAACCTCAGATACACAGATGATACCACTCTAACGGCAGAGAGCAAAGAGGAACTAAAGAGCCTCTTGATGAGGTGAAGGAGGAGAGTGAAAGAGCCAGTTTAAGAACAATATTAAAAAAAAATAAAACTAAGATAATGGCATCTGACTCCCTTTACTGCATGGCAAATAGAAGGGGGAAAGGTGGAAGTAGTGACAGATTTCCTCTTCTTGTGCTCCAAAATTGTTGTGGATGGTGACTGCAGCCATGAAATCAGAAGATGATTGCTTTTTGGCGGGAAAGCAATGACAAACCTAGACAATGTGTTGAAAAACAGAGACATTAATCTGCTGACAAATGTCCATATAGTCAAGGCTATGGTATTCTCAGTGGTCACGTACTGTTGTGAAAGCTGGACGATAAAGAAGGCAGAATGCCAAATAATTGATGCCTTTGAACCATGGTGTTGCAGAAGACTCTTGAAAGCCCCTTGGACAGCAAGGAGATCAAACCAGTCAATCTGAAGGGAGATCAACTCTGAATACTCACTGGAAAGACTGATGCTGAAGCTGAAGCTCCAGTATTCTGGTCATCTGATGCAAACAGATGGCTCATTGGAAAAGTCCCTGATGCTGGGAAAGATTGAAGGCAGAAGAAGAAGAATGTGTAAGAGGACGAGAAGGCTGCACGGCAACACTGATGCGATGAACATGAACTTGGACAAACTCTGGGAGATGATGAGGGACAGAGAGGCCTGGTGTGCTGCAGCCCATGGGGTTGCAAAGAACTGGACATGGCTGGGTGACTGAATAACAGCAGCGCACATAGGTGCTAAGTTGATTCAGTTGTGTCCAACTCTTTGTGACCCCGTGGACTGTAGCCCACCTGGCTTCTCTGTCTATGAGACTCTCCAGGCAAGAATACTGGAGTGGATTGCCATTTCCTCCTCCAGGGGATCTTCCCGACCCAGGGATCCAACCTGGGTCTCCTTTGTCTCCTGCATTGCCAGGTGGGTTCTTTACCCACTAGCGTCACCTAGGAAGCCCTTTAACCCTTAATAAGCCCTAACTTAAGATAAAATCTTTCTTTCTGTAGTTGACATCCTTTGAAAAGGGCTCTTCTCCTTGGGATTCTTTCAGTGGAATGATGACCCTGCATAAGAGTCATAAACAGTTGAACTCAGCAATTGTGTCTTCCATTCTCTCCCTGGAGGCCTCATCTCCATTTTCTCCAGTGTGCCCATGTGGTGTAATATTGAATCTTATGGTGACCTACCCTGGCTGGGTTTGCCTCTGTTTCTGAGTGAAGCATTTTCCAGGACTGAGTACAAAATACAAGAGGTCTTGCATTTATAAAACAGAGAAGAGTACCTGCCTTTCATGACCAAATCAGCCAGTTGCAAAATGGTGGCCATCAGAACAAGTCAAAGAATCCTGGCCCTACCCCAGTGTCCTGTGTGTCCCAGTCTGCAGACATCAAACTTGGCTTCATACTTGGCTTCGTCAGACGTATCTCATTTAGCTCCTCCTGGGTTTACTGTTAGTGAAATCTCTCAAGCCAATTTTCAAGTGGCAAGTTGCAGTTTCTTCCTCTTTATTTTATATTTCTGCAGTTGATTTACTGGACTATGGGGAGTATTTTGGGGAACAAAATGTTTAGGAAACTAAAGACTGGGGACAGCCTTTTTAGAGCCACTGTTGATACCCATCATCTGTATAAGCAGTGGATTCGGTCGCCCTGGAGCCCATTCATGAGCTGGTCATGGGCTTGAGGCAGGTGTGGCAATTGTCAAAACAACAAGCAAGGCCACTCTGACCCTTTCTCTTTGGATCTTGAACAGGATTCTTATTGGTTGTAAGTCCTGAAGCTGGAAATTCAAGTGACACTGGAAACTGTTTAAGACTTTGTACAAAACTTGTAAATGGAGAAAATGTGGAAATGGATCCTTATAGTGGCCAATACTGGGCTAATACAATAGGCCTATGTAAATATAGTCCTAAGTAATAAAAATACATCATAAAAATGTATTTTTGAGCCTTATCCTTAATATGATTAGGATTTATTTAAGCACTCAGTTTCTTTTCATGTCCTCTGCACCTCTGAAGTCCTTTCCAAGTATTTCTTCTTATTTACTTAAATTTGTTTTTAAACTCATTATTTTTGGCCATACCATGTGGTGCAGGATGTTACTTCCCTGACTAGGGATTGAACCCATGCTCCTGCAGTGGACATGCAGAGTCTTAAACACTGAACTTCTAGGGACGTCTCCCAAGTGTTTCTTTTCAAATTTATGTATATAAGCTTGAGATTTGTGTATCTGTTCCTTTATTACCTACATGTGGCCGTGATGCTATGATAACTGACTGAATTAGGGGTCCTAAAATGGTTATTTCAAAGACAAGCAATATTAAATAAGAGTCAAGGCCTTCTAGGTTAGTACTAACCAGGCCTGACCCTGCTTAGCTTTTGAGATCAGAGAAGATAAGGCTGTGGTATGGAGGTAGACATCAAATCGTCTTTTAATGAGTTTTGCTCTGATTAGGGAGGAGATTCTCCTGGAAATTTTAATCTGTGTTAATCAAAACTAAAAATTATCAAACATCTACTTTCCCTAGGCCCTTGTGCCAGCCCTTTCAAGTATGTTGTTATCAATATTATGAGTTTTTTAGCACAAAAACCCATTATAATAAAAAAGTATGCATGGGATATACATATACTAAAAAAATGATTTTGTTTAGTTGAAATTTAAATTGAGTTGAGTGTCATGCTTCTTTGTTCAGCCTGGCAAATTGACAGCTATGCAAAAGAAGAATTCTATCCTTACTGGTTTTGTTAAGTGCTTCCTAGCAGAGCAAGACAAGCTGTGACGGTTAACCTCCACCCCCAACCGCCCCCCCTCCACCACTCTCCCCATCCCCGGCCCCCCACAGACAAGCTCAGTCCATTCGTGAGGAACTGGAAACATTCCAGCTCTGGACTTCCCACCTGCCAGGCACCAGGCGGGCACCTCTATGCTCTAGGACCTTTCACCTCTCCAAGGGCATCTGACTCACTCCGCCTCATGGGGGGATAAAGAAGCTTTGTCAAGGCCGGGCCTCATTTGCCACTTCAGAGCACCACGTCTGTTGACACTGCAAAATAGCAGAAGAATTCAACAAGAGGTCTTTTCAGAATGTTCATTGTGAATGCACAAAGGACAGTCCCAAGTGGGTCAGCAGCTGGCCTGGAGAGCTTTCCGGGTGAGAAATCACATCTAAGTATTCGGCCTTTGCGTTCCCTGTCCGTCCTGCCCGCATCCTCCGTCCACTCCCAGGGATGACTCACATGGACAAAGGCAGCAGGCATCTCCCTCTCCTCAGGCAGGCAGCTCGGTCCAGTGAACTCACACTTGGAGGGACTTCCCATGTTGATGTCTGACGCCCTCCCCAACTTTGGCATTCTGTCATATATGAAGAGGTCCTGGCCCCATCCATCCTTGCAGGAACCCTCACTCTCCGCCACACACCAGCCACCTCATGTTTAGGGGCTCTCATGCTAGAGGTTCAAGCATAATGGCAGCGGAAGCTTCCAGCAGCTTGCTGCACGGCCTGCTGTGTGTTACACCACTGTCCTGGCAGCTTGTGAGGGTTTGGGACAGGACAGGGGCAGATGCTAAGAGAGATCCGTGCATGGAGGCAGAATGGGCAGGTCCCTGCTCCCTGGTCAGTGCGTACTGAGTGGGGCTAGGAACAGTCCACACCCAGGTATCAGAGGGCCCCATCCAGAGAAAGTGCCTGAAGACTCACCCTGCTTGAGCGCCATCTGGTCCCTGCTTGACCCTACGGATTCCTGTAGCAAAACTTGCCCCAATTAATTTATCCAGAAGAGAGTGCTGCATCAAAGGAGACACTCCACAAATTTCCACATCACTGACAGACAACAGGCAGTTTGGAGCCACAGGGCAAAGCTGTTATTCCTGGCAGTGAGCCACTAAAGCAGCACTGGGTTGGTTTTCTTACAGCAAATTATTTATAATTAATGACCCTTTGCAGTAAAAGACATAAGTAAGCAATTCATGCCAGAAATGAAAACATCTAGGAATGGGCGACATTACTTGAATTCGAATGAATTTATAATAAAATAAAATATTCATTGGATTAAATATTTTTAAAAGATTATAATACTCAGAGCTGACAACCATGCAGAGAAAAAAGCCCTGTCACATATTGCTGGAGGTAGTATATTTGGTACAGCCATTTTGGAGGGCAATTTGGTAGCACATACCAAAACCCTTAAATATTTTTATAACCTTTGACCTAGCAGTTTCATTTCCAAAAAGTACCCTGGGGAAATTAATGTAAATATGAACAAAGGTTTAGCTACATGGAGGATCGTGGCAGTAAAAAGTTTGCAATTTTCAGCGTCAATAAATTATCACATATCTGTGGAATGAAATGTTTAAAGTGATGATGCTGGTGTGGAAAAGAAAGTAAGTATGAACAGGCAAGAAAATTCTGGGGAAGAAGATAAAGGAGGGGGTTGATTATACAAAAACATACCAGAAAGCCAAAGGAATTAAAACAAGGTGTAATTGATTCAGGGAAGATAGATACATGAAAGAAACAGAAGAGAGTCCACAGATGGAACCATTTATATGTGCAAATTCTGTTTGGTCAAGTGGTGTGCCAATACAAACTTTCAATAATAAGATAAATAAGTTCTGGGGATGTAATAGGTAGCACAATGGCTATCTTGCTAAGAGAAAAGATCCTTAAAGTTCTCATCACAAGAAAAAAAAAATTTGTAACTGTGTGTGGTGGTGGATAGCTAAACTTATTGTGGAGGTCATTTTGCAGTGTACAAATATTGAACTATTTATACTGTGCACCTTAAATGAATACGATAGTATATGCTGGTTATATCTCAGTAAAACTGGGACAAAAAGAGAGGTATATCAGAATAGTAGGAAGAGGACTATTTAGTCAGAGATTTTGAGATAAGTGATTATTCATTGAGACCCCTAAGACAGGCTCAAAACTAAACTCCAGATGAATTAAATATGGGAACACAACCTGAAAAAATAGTCGAACATTGTAGCCCTTTGATGGTGGAGAAAGATTGCCAAAGCAAGAAGCAAAGCCAGAGGTGTAGCAGAGAGAGGCCATGTGTTCACCAAACTGTCCCCTGATTATCCTGGGCAACTAGGACGATGGCCTTTCCCCGGCCTCCCTGTGTCAGAAGAGGGGCACATGAGTGAACTCTGGCGGAGGCAGTGTGAGGGCCAGTGATGTGTGCGGCCAGCTCCACCCTTGCTGGTCTGAGCAGCGCTGTCTGTCCTTTCCTTCTCCCACTCACCGGTTGGAGTGAAGACTCTGCAGAGGGTAGGGATGCTGTGAAAGGATCTCAGATCCCTGAGTCTGGAGGACAGAAAGGGTTATTAGACTAGGACTCTCTTATTAAAAATAAAATTATTTGTGTGTGTGTTTGTGTGTGTGTAAAGTCTTTGGGATTTTGGAGTTTAAATATAAACCTACAGACAGGACTAACACAGAAATCAATGAAAAGATTGTCAGATTATCTCACAAGAAGCTTAGGACTTATATACAGCAGAATAGATGACAAGCTAAGTTAAAAGACTGACTGGTTTTCCTGATGACTTAGTGAATTACTGCCTGCAATAATTCAGATGCAGGAGACATAAGTTCCATCCCTGGGTTGGAAAGACCCCCTGGAAGAGGGCATGGCAATCCCCTCCAGTATTCTTGCCTGGAGAATCCCATGGACAGAGGAATCTGGTGGGCTACAGTCCATAGGCTCGCAAAGAGTTGGACACAACTCAAGCGACTTAGCATGCATGCACACAGTTAAAAAACAAATAAAAGAGAGGTAGAAGGTATTTGCAACATATTTAATAGATGAAATATTGATAAAAAGTGTTCCTATAAATCAATAATAAAACGTAAAACAATTCATTTGAAAAACAGGCAAAGGATTAAAAAAAAAAGAATATTTGCTGAAAAAAACCTGGTAAATGACAAACAAATGAAAGTTGCTCAACTTCATTTCTGATCATGAAATGCAAATTAGAGCCACGGTTCACTCAGTACTGGGCTTCCTGGTGGCTCAGAGGTTAAAGAATCTGCCTGCAATGTGGGAGACCTGGGTTTGATCCCTGGATCGGGAAGATCCCCTGGAAAAGGAAATGGCACCCCACTCCAGTACTCTTACCTGGAGAATCCCATGAGTGGAGGAGCCGGGTGGGCTACAGTCCATGGGGTCGCAAAGAGTCAGACACAACTGAGCGACTTCACTTTCACTTCACTATACTCAGTATTTGCTTATTCCAGTGAGACAAAGTTTTTTTTTTTTTTTTACTTTTGTTATATTCAAGGGTTTGAGAATATGTATGGAAAGAGGCAGCTACTTTCTGTTTTTTATAAACTTTTTAGCAGCTTATTATAAAATGTGCTGCCCTAGAACATATCAGTTTCATTGCTCAGTGTTTTCAGTAAAGGGGGAGCCTAAATAAATTGTGGAGAAATATTGATGCATATTCAGAACATGAATAATAAAAATGAAAATGGCATAAGCTATTAATATGTCCATGGAGATGAAAAATGAAAAGCGGAGGAACTGGTGTCAAAGTGTTGATTACAAAAAGTGTGTGGTGGCTTGAAAAATTCATATAAAAATTACAGATCTACTATAATGGTTAAAGGAAAGCATATGTTTACCTAAGGACAAAAATTGGAGAAAATAGGTTAATGGCTGGATTTTTATATCTATTTTATAAACCTTTATTTAGCTATTAGTATACCATTTCCTCTCTTCTCATACCTTTTTTTCCCCCTGAAGAACAAAGGTGTTCTGGTAAAGGTTTAACATTCCCACAGGAGTGAACCTTGATTTGTAACACATGCCGGTTTCTATGATTTTTGTGATATAACTAACTGCTCCCACCATGGCTGATTTTAAGCTACCACCTTAATGTTGACCAGCAAGTAAAGTTCCTGACAAATTAAAAATTGGTTCTCATTATCTGTTCTGAACCAGCTTCAGACACCACTGGAGTTGGGATGGAATTCAAAATGGTATCCTGATCAAGTCTTGGAGTCCACATGAATCTTGGACTATAGTCATTATAAGAAACCTTGGAAAGTTAAGATTTGAATGGATTACTGAATGCTGAACAAACAAACTAAGATAGATGAACACCATGCCCCAGCTACATGCCCTAGGCTCATGTCCTTTGGTGAAGTAGACGTCTTTGCTGGCTACACAAAACATATATGGTATAAGAGGTGCTCAATATTAGCAAGAAAGATTCATAGGTGTTTCTAGATGACCTCTTCAGCTTTCTGAAGAATTTAAGCCTCCTTTTCAGCCTCCAAAGAACTCCTCTGGTCCCTACAAACATCTCCCAATGAAGAGGGAAACTTCAGATTTATTTGAATAGGATTTGGGAAGTTGGTGGGAGAAGAGAAGGATAAAAAGCCAGGGGATGCTGGGGAAGAAAGTCAAGGATGAGACCAGCAGGGAAGGTCCTCACTAGTAAGTGGAGATTAATGGAGCATTTCCTGGCAATTTCCAGATAGAAAGGAATTAAAAGCCTCTTAAAGGCTGAGTCCAGAGAATGAAATCGAGTTTTTCTAGACAGCTATGATCTCAACATCCGGTAGCACCCTTGGAATGGAAAGTGAGGTAGAGAAAGAGTTTACCAGCTGTGAGTAAGATGCTGGAGTGGGTTGTGGGAGGCAACCACCTCTGAATGAAATCACAAGCTACAGACCTTTGTGAAGCCCTCCAGAGGCCTCTTTCTTACAGTGGTCACTGATGTAAATGCTGTATTATGGAATTCAAAATGGTGCTCCTGGTCAAGCCTTGGAGTCCACTTGAGTCTTGGACTGTAGTCCTTATAAGAAGCCCTGGAAAGCCAATATTCTGAAAGGATTACTGAATGTTGAACAAACAGACTGAGATGGAGGGACACCATGCCCCAGCTACATGTCCCACTTCAGCAGACTGCCTGGTGGGGATGCTGTCCTGTTGAGGGTTAGATAAGGAAAAGACAGGCTCTATTGCTTTCAGGATATGTCTCCTCTTGGAATTTCCATTTAGGAAGATACCTCAGGGCCCTTCTGGAGCCTCAGATACTTACAGCAGCTGCTAAAGAGGGTGATTAGGGATGCTAACTGTTGTAGGGCCTGATATAGGCATGCAAAAAAAATATAACATTTCAGAAAACCATTTTCAGGCCTATCTTGCTAATATGTTTGCGCTGAAGCTTCCCACCCTTCAGAGCAATGGAATTCAGTGTATTGGAGAAAGACAGAGACGAGCTAGAATCAATGGGTAAGCTGAGACTGTAGCTGATGATGAAGAAGATGCTGTGATGATGATGGTGGTGATGACGATGATATTGGTGATGATGGTGGTGACGATGATGATGGTGATGTTGATGTTGCTGCTGCTGATTTTAAGCTCACTCCCAGACAATAGGCTTAGTACTAGCTATTTTCTAGAAAGAAAGGATTTTCTAAATTCACTGAACATATTAAGTGATGAGCTTGGTGAAATAAATCAACATTCTATGTTGAAGATAGTTCCAGCTAGAAAAAAGAAGAGGAAAAGCCCCTTCTCCATCCTGGTACACCATGGAAAGAGATGCAGATGGGTAAGTCAGCACTAATGGGGCTTTAACCACATGCTTCAGTCTGAAGCAACTAGGACAAAATTTATGAAATTTGGATTATTTTAAAAATTTATGATCTGGATAAATGAGTACATGGGTGTCCATTATAGTTCCATGTGCTTGGAATATTTCCTAATTTAAACAATGAGTCACATAAAAATAAGTTGTCTCTGTAAAGACACCTTATTTATGCGATGTATTGACAGGGTTGTCTCTAATTATAATTCTTAAGGGCTCATTATTACCATATTGCAAAACAATCCTGTTACAAAGAGATAAAGAAAAGCTGATAAATAAGTAAAAATAAGGCAAGTCTAACTGACAGTTCAATGACTACAAAATATTTGAACCTGTACTTTATAACGCCCAGCATTGTTCAAATCACAGTCTGCATGAACCGGAAGTGGCAGGGAGTCGAATCCAGGGCTTTGAGCATAACTCCTGAAGCTGGATGTTCAGTTGACACCCTTCTCCACAGAAAAGGGAGTCACGTGGGTGCTCTGGTGGGTACATGGACCCAACTTCTGGAGGCAAGACCTTTCTGGGGGACAACTGCTTTGTATTCAAAGGAAATAGCTGGAGTCTGCAGAACAGGAGGAGCAAAGGCAAACCGAAAACCTCCATGTGGCCGACAGGGATCTGCTGGTGCACTCTCTTGGTAGCTTGTTTGCAATTTTAAAAAAGACAACAATATTCATTATTTAGGTGCAGTAGCTATAACACACATGAAGAAGGAAAGATGTATTTGTGTACATATGCATGTGCACATGCGTCCATGTCCACTGAGAATTCATTCCTTCTTTCCCCTTCATTTCCTTGATACCCTGTCCTGTGGTTTCACCCTAAAAGCTCCGGTGTCCCTTGATGTTTATTTTCCACTTTCTCAGAGTTGTCCAATCCAATCTGAGTGGCAATTGGATAGTTAGGGATCATGAAACTGAGTTCTGTCATGGGTTTGGCTATGGTTCGAAATGGCTCATAATGAGAATGCTTTCTTTTTTGGTAGTTCTCATTCAAGGTTAAATAAACATGAATATTTGGATTGGATTTGATTTTGTTTAGGTCTCAGCAATTTAGGTGAAATAAGAGTCAAGGGTTTACTTGTGTGACAAAGAGAAATTTATAGAGGCCTATAGTCCCTGTTTTCACCAACACCACGAGGTAGGGCGGGGGAGAGGGAAAGCAAGCAAGAAAGACTCTTGGGTCAGAGTCATGGTTTGACTGCTGTAGTTTTTCCAGTGGAATGCAAGAAATGTGGGAAAAGGAAAACTGGGAAAGACAAAGCAATAAAAAAAACACAAACCTCATCCCAAGCAGTGAGACTGAGGTAGTCCTGAGGGATGGGAAAGCCAGGTGTACGAGAGATATTTCATACAAGAGAAGTGGGAAATTTTTTTTCAATTTTATTTTTTTTGGCAGTCTTTTCCCCTACACTTTGAACTTATTATTTTGTATTGAGGTACAGCTGATTAACAGGGGATAGTTTCAGGTGAATGTTGAAGGAACTCAGCTGTACATATCTATGTATCTATTCTCCCACAGATTCGCCTACCATCCAGGCTGCTACATAAAACTGAACAGAGTTGCATATGCTATGCAATAGCCCTTGTTGTTATCCATTTTAAATGTAGCAGTGTGCACATGACCATCCCAGACTCCCTACCTATCCCTCCCCCACCAGCAGCCATAAGTTCGTTTTGTAGTCTGTGAGTCTCTCGGCTTTGTAAGTAAGTTCATTTGTATCATTTCTTTCCAGATACCACATGTAAGGGATATTGTATGATATTTCTCCTTGTGACTTAATCTACTCAGTATGAATCTCCGGGTCCATCTATGGACCTAGCGTATGCGGCAATCTGCGTTGCTGCAAATGGCACTATTTTATTCTTTTCAATGACTGAGTAATATTCCGCGGCATATATGTACCACATCTTTTTGTTGTTGTTGTTTATATGTATTTATTAATATTTACCACTTAATATAGTAACCATTCCCTTCCTGCATCCTTAACAACCCATCTAAGATCATTTTCCTTCTTGATGGAGCGTCCATACAGTTTTAGTCAGTGGGGCTCTGTTAATGGCAAAGTCAGTTTCTGTTTACCTGAAAATGCCTTCATTTAATCCTCATTTTTGAAAGATATTTCCACTGGTTAATAATAATTCAAGACTGACACTCATTTTCTCTGATTATAGTATCAAATATCAAAAATATTCTTCTTCTGGTTTACTTTTTTGCAGTTGCAAAGTCACATGTCTGCCTCATTTCTGTTCCATTGGAGGCAATTGGCCATTTCTCGTGATGGTTTTAAGGTTATGTCTTTGTTTTCAATGCTCTTCATTTTCATTATCTCATGTCTAGGTGTAAATTTTTTTTTTTTTTTAATCCTGCTGAAAGTATTATCTGTTTCTTTTCTCGTCTTAGAATTTCAATCAGATATGTATTAGATCTTCTCACTCTATCCTCTATGATTCTTTTACATGAAAAAACTACTTTAGTTCTATCTTCTAATTTGCTGATTCTCTTCAGCATGTCTAATCTGCTGTTAAACCTGTCAGTGAATCTTAATAGTTCAGTCGCTCAGTCGTGTCTGACTCTTTGTGACCTCATGAACCACAGCACGCCAGGCCTCCCTGTCCATCACTAACTCCCAAATTCATGTCCATTGAGTTGTTGATGTCACCCAACCATCTCATCCTCTGTCGTCTGCTTCTCCTGCCCTCAATCTTTCCCAGCATCAGGGTCTTTTCCAGTGAGTCAGCTCTTTGCATCAGGTGGCCAAAGGATCGGAGTTTCAGTTTTAACATCAGTCCTTCCAATGAACACCCAGGACTGATTTCCTTTAGGATGGACGAGTTGGATTTCCTTGCAGTCTAACGGACTCTGAAGAGTCTTCTCCAACACCACAGTTCAAAAGCATCAATTTTTCTGTGTCAGCTTTCTTTATAGTCCAACTCTCACATCCATACATGACCACTGGAAAAACCATAGCCTTGACTATACAGACCTTAAAATTTTTTTTTGAAGTCTAGATTTTTTTAAACCTGCCTATTCATTTTTTGCAGAACTTTGTTATTTATATTTTCTTTTCTTATATTAAACATACTTCTTTATAATCCATGGCTATAATCAATTCCAGTTTTAAAAGCTTTATGTGTTTGATTCTGTTATCTGAGATTTTTTTGTTCATTTTTGGTTTTTTTTTCCCTGTTAATTCTTGTACAAGATGTCTTGTCTTTTTGTATGATTTGTGATTTGACTGAGAGTTCACATTTCTTGGAAGTTTTTCTGTTTGTGATATGGGTTAAGTTGGTGTTATAGTTAAATTGGGTTGACAAAATACCATAAAGTAAGATGCCATTATATAAATAAAACACTCATTCCTCATAGTTCTGAAAACCAAGATCAAGGTGCTGGCAGACTCGGTGTCTGGTGAGGGCCCAATTTTTGGTTCATAGAAGGCTATCATCTCACTTTGTCTCACATGGTAGAAGGGGTGAGGTTGTTCTCTGAGGTCTTCTTTATAAAGGCTCAATTCTCATTCACAAGGGCCCCACTCTTAGAACCTAATTACCACCCAAAGGCCTTATCTCCAGATACTATCACACTGGAGATTAGCTTTAAACATGAATTTTGCAGGCACACAGACATTCAGCCTATAGCATTTGGATTTCTCTAAAAGTGACCTGGTTTACCTTTGCCAGCTGTGTGGGAGCACCACCAACCTGAAACCACTTTATGGTAAATTATGTGCTTGAATTTTTTCAGACAACCCAGGTAGAGTAGATTATTGCCTTTGGTTAAAAAACGTCTCAGAGGAGGTATTTCCCCCTCCATCCTCCTTCAAGGCTGCTTACAGGCAATTTTATCTTGTAGTCTTCTGGAAAAAGGCTGAAGGGGCCTTCTGGGGGATCCCGGCTTTATGTGTGGAGTCTCTTATGAAATTTCTCATCTTAGCAGGAACCTGGCCTTTGTTTCTTCTTTCTATGCCTCATGAGACCATGACAAGTAAAACTCAAATTCATCTGGTTTAGCCAAGACAAAGCTTGGTTTCGGCATTCTGTTTATCTTTTACTAATTTTTGGCTTCTGAGTAATCAATCCTTACTTTCATGCTAGCTCATTAATACATATTCTGCTTTTTTAAAAATATTTAAAACCATTTTAAGTTGCTTTCAGCCTGAGAGTGGGACTGTTTCATTACTGTCAGAAGTGAAAGTCTACAGAGTGATTTTCCTCCTATATTTTATTCTGAAAAATTCCAAATTTCCAGAAAAGGTAAAAGAATAATATATGAAATAGTATAGTACAAGAATAGTGTAGTATATATACTATATAGTATATATGTATACATATATATACTATTCTTGTGCTATGACTATACTATACATATATAATAGTTATAGCATTCTTGTACTATAGTATAAGTATATACTATTCATATTTATTCTTTTACCTTTTCTGGAAATTTGGAATTTTCGGAAGAAAATATAGGAAGAAAATATATATACACACACATTGTTGTTTAGTTGCTAAGTCATGTCCATTTTTGCTGCCCCCATGGACTGTAGCCTGCCAGGCTCCTCTGTCCATGGGATTTCCCAGGCAAGAATACTGGAGTGTGTTGCCCCTTCCTTCTCCATGTACCACATCATCTTTATCCATCCCTCTGCTGATGGACATTTAGGTTGCTTCCACATCCTGGCTATTGTAAACAGTGCTGCAATGAACATTGGGGTGCATGTGTCCTTTGCGATCCTGTTTTTCCCCAACATATGCCCAGGAGTGAGATTGCAGGGTTGTACAAAATAAGTTGTGGCTCTATTTTTAGTTTTATAAGGAACCTCCATACTGTTCTCCATAGTGGTTGTACCAATTTACATTCCCACCAACAATGTAGGAAGGTTTAAGATGGGAAATTTTTCAGCAAATGTTTTAGTCATTATGACTATATCTTCTTTATGGTATTCTTGATAGGATGCGGTGAAATGTTGACACTTTTAAATTATTTGGGGGGGCTGAATTTACTTTTTAAAATGCAACCCTGTGCTGAGATGAGCCATGAGATGACTGGAGTGAATTTAATCTCATTTTGAGTCATCAGTATTTATTGAACATTGTCTAGACACAGAAGGAGGGACTAGTTTTTATAGTCAACCTAGGCTGGAGCAGTCAAATAGCAACCATCCCTGAGTCCTGGTCCTCTCTCAACCTTCACTTCCAGGCTGTCCCTCAAGCCTGCTCGGTTTCCACTGACCTGACCACATTTCTGAGTCCTCCTTCCATTCTCACCGTGTCTTTACAAGAGCTGGTCCACATCAGCTCCTGCCTGGATGAACACCTCTACCCTCACCCCATTCTGGCCACCATGGATACAGACTCAGGTCCGTGAATCTCCCTAGACAGTCACTCTGTGCTTTTTATCCCCTCTCCCACATCCTCCTATGGAGCCTGGCTGTCTGCAGAATAAATAGCATCAATGTCATTGGTCATTATAGTAGCTGCTACCCTGTGCCGTGCCTGCTTCTCCCACCCACCCTTAAGCAGGTACCACTGCCACCTCATGCCACAGTAGGAAACTGTCACAGCGTGGTGAAATATCTTGCCCAGGATCAAGAAAGAAAAGCGAGATTTTGAAAGTAGATCTTGTGGCTCCCAAGTTCTTCACCTCCATGAGTTTCATTACTGGATTCCTTTATTTCATTTCATATAATTCATATATCAGCTTTCTGCTTCTTTCTATTAGTCCTCAAACAAACTCAGCATTTTTATTCATGGTGATTTGTTCACATACTTCCTTTTTACCTTCTCCTAATTTTTCTGGGGCCAGACTAATTCAAATCCTCTAAACTCCAGCTTCTCCAATAGCTTCAGTTGTCACTGGCTGAGAAGCAGTCCGTCTTCAACACAATCTGCCTTTAGCATAAACTTCCTTGTCGATATACATTCCTTTTCTCTTTCCATTTTGTATCCTTTCTCATGTAGTCTGTGAGATCCTTGACGCCCACACCCATAGTCTCAGGTCCCATTTTATCTCTAGCACCTAGTGCAGAATCTGTCTTAGAGCTGGGGTTACACAAAGTGCCAGTTTCAGAGGGAGCTGGAGCTTAGCTTCATAATCTCATCAGATCTCTCTGCCCATCTTCAAAACTGAATAATTTTCTCATTCTTGTCCAAAGCATTGTATAAAAAATTACAAAGCGTTTCTTTCCAATACAATTGCCTCTTCCAAGTCCTTTCTAAGTAGAAATTCTGGAGCCATCACAAAATAACAGGTGCTTATTGGAGCCCCAGTTCTGCCTTGACTCCATCTATCCATCCATCTGTTTATCAAGTACATCAGAAGCTGTTAGCACTGTGCTACAGTAATAGCATCGTGCAGTAATAGCGCAGTGAGCACGTGGCTCATGTCTTCTACAGAGTCCGCATTCTAGTGGAGGAGACTAAGAGGTAATATAGAGTGCGCAGTGCCTGTGACGGGAGGGTGTAGGGAGGAAGAATCCCTCAGTGCGGTGGTCAGACGAGACAAGTAAGCTGAGTGCTTGACAATGAGAAGGGAGTTTCCAGATTGACAGCTGAGTGAACACAGTCTCTTCCAGGTGAGAGCAGCGCACACAATGCCCAGGGGCAAAGAAGAGTTTATAAATCTGTGAACTGACGCCTCTGGGATGGCCTCACTGGTACAAATGAGGTAGTGTCTTGGATGCCTCCCCAAACAAGAATTGTTTAAATTATTTTTTATTTGTGTATTAAAAAGATTATTGGAGTATAGTTGCTTTACAATGTTGTGTTAGTTTCTGCTGTACAGCAAAGTGAATCAACTCTATATGTACGTATACACCCTCTTTTTGGATTTCCTTCCCATTTAGGTCACCACAGAGCATTGAGTAGAGTTCTTGGTGGTATGCCTGGTTTTCTGCAATTCTGATTTCATCTTCGTATCTCTACCTAAGCTCCAGAGACGTCTGTTGCAGGGATCCTGGTTTCCCAAGTCCTAGGTGATTCCTGTATTTCTTCAACTGCCACACACCCGGGCTCATTGTCCACGCCCACTTCAGACATCTGGTACAGTGTTCCCAGACCTGTCTGAAGTCCTTAGCCTAGTGAAACCCTCCAAGTTCAAGTACTATAGGCAAATATATGTTTTTGTTGTTGTATCAGGACCTGTTTACACACCAACCTAGATTTCCCCTCCTGGGTTGTATGCTTGATGTGACTCAGTCACTCCAGGAAGATGGTCTGGCAACAACCAAATTCTCATAAGCTGGAGGGTGGAGATTTCTCTCTTCCATGTGAAGTTGCTCAGTTGTGTCCGACTCTTTGCGACCCCGTGGACTGTAGCCTACCAGGCTCCTCTGTCCATGGGATTCTCCAGGCAAGAGTACTGGAGTGGGTTGCCATATCCTTCTCCAGGGGATCTTCCTGACCCAGGATTGAACCCGGGTCTCCCACATTGCGGCAGATGCTTTAACTTCTGAGCCACCAGGGAAGCCCTCTCTCTTCCATGGAGGAAGGTATTTTGTGCTCTGTTGCTATCATATGTGGCCTTGTGAATGACACACCCACACCCCTCGGAATTCTCTGTTGGCCAGGCATAAAGAGAGCTGATTCTCCATGTGGCGACTTGTTCATCAGTGGAAAAACTCTTCCTTCTTCCTTGCTGGTGGACTGTCTGGAGAGACCACCCTCTCAGGCAGACTCTGACAAGACGGAGCCATCAATTGTGCTCTTACGAAGCTGAGGCCAACTTGGGCAAGCATTTCCCTCTATTTGTTCTTCTTTCCATGACTCAGTTCCTTCCTCTTCCCTTACTCCTTCCAAGGACTCAAGCCTCAGGCTCCTCTCCCTGGGAACTTAGGCTAGCACCTTGCTGCTGATTTTGATACTGAGGGGTTTATACCTGTGGGAGGCTCCCAGAACCCTTCCCTAAAGAGAGCCTGAAATTCCCTATGTTCTTCCCCTGAGAAGTGAATAGGAGCATTATATTGTGGTTACTGCTGACTGTTGTTGAACACAATAGTTTCAAACACTTTGGAAAAGATGGCTTGCATATCTGCTGTAAGTCAGAAGAGAGTATACCTACAAATGCTCAGAAATTCACTTGCCTTATATCTTGATATGTATACATCAATGAATAATTATGGAGAAATCCATCACCTTACTTCCCAAAACAGGTGCAGGCAAAGTTGTGCTGGACATTCTGAGCCGCTCTGGGGAAGATGCTGAAAGTGGTCACGGCCAGTCCAACCCCTGCTCCCTTGGTTGCTTGGCTGCTCCTATAGGCTGGGGAGTTGGCCAAAGACAAAGCCTGCACAACCGCTCCCCTGAGGCACAGCCATGCCAGCTCAGTGGTCTGGGGCTGCTGGACTAAAGTTGTGCTTGTAATTACCCATTGCTTAGTGTCACATTTGACAGGAAATAAAGGGAAATCGGAAGCTTTCAATTTCTCTCTGTCTCTAGAGGAAGGTAGCCCCCTAGCATGGAACCTTCTCGAAAGGATAGCAAGAGCTTTCCCAACAGCACATTGTGGTCGGCAGTGGCTAAGATGTCCACAGTGTGGCCTCACTTTGTGCCCCCTTGTGTTGAGTGTGGACCTCAGGATTTGCTTCTGGGATGGGATAGCACATCTGAGATTAGATTACAAAAGTACTTCCATCCTACTGGCATTCTCTCTCTGACTTTTCTGCAAACTTGCCCTGATGAGCAAGGTGCTCACAGGGAACTGAGGGTATCCTCTAATTAGCAGCCAGGGAGGAAGTGAGGGTTTTTTAAAAAGCCCTTAAGAAGCTGAATTTTGCTGACAGCCATATGAAAGAGTTTGGATGTGGATTATTCCCCGATAAAACCTTCGAATGAACATTCCCCAGGTGTCACAAGATTGCAGTCTATTGAGAATCTTGAAGTAGAGGACCCAACCAAGTTGCGTCCAGTTTCCTGACCCACAGAAACTTCAAGATCATAAATGTGCATGTTTTAAACTTCTAAACTTGGGGGATAACTGGTTCTTCAGTGGTAGAGAAGGAGGACACACACTAAGGATCTCAAATTTTGAAGATAAAGTAGCACAAAACTTCTAAGCAAGTGGAGAAAAACCCGCATGAATGAGAGAAAGGATGGACATCCTGAAACAAGTCAAGGACAACTGGATAACTACATAAAGAGATCATCCACATAAGGGCCAATGGATTGAGGAGCACAGGATAGATGGTTTGATTTCTTGAGGGTAACCCTGGTGATTTTATAAATTTATGAGAAAGATTTTGCTTTTGGGTTGACTTCCTATTATTTCCCCTTTTATTTTTTGTTTGATGGACCTGATTTTTTTTCTCATTTTAATTTAATCCTGTTTTGCTTTATGTCAAGTGAAGCCTTTTATCAGATAATTGAACTAAATAATGAAATGTTTAAATATATGAAACTTACATGGTAAATTTAAAAAATGACATGGAATTCTGAGGACTGAGTTTGATGTGGTTCTCTTCTCAGGTCTGGTTGGAAATAAAAAAACAATGTACCATTTTGGTCATGTCTTTGCGATATGGTGTAATACAAGTGCAGAGCTCTGAAAAGAACTTGGTTTCTCTGGTGCCTGCATTCTATCACTTTATCTCCTTTTGGATGACTTGATGTCATTTGTATAAAAATACACAGTTGAAAATAAACATTTCCCAGCCATGAGCAGTGTGCTTCCTAAGGCTCTATTTCCCAGCAGGGAATTAAATTGCTTATTCTTTCTATTGATCTGAGACCTAGTGAGCAGGAAGAACAATTTAATCATTGGCATAAGAGAGGATTTCTCAACCTCAGAACTAGTGATATTTTGAACTAAAAACTTCTTTTTCGGAGGAGAGTATCCTCTGCATTGAAGGATGTTCAGTAGCATCTCTGACTTCTACCCACCAGATGCTAGTAGTACTTCCAGGACGTAACAATCAAAAATGTCTTTGAGGGGCAGAATCGCCTCCAGTTGAGAACCATACAGGTAATATCTCCCTGTGAACAGTTTTCCTCCACTCTGATTGATTTAACAGCCAAGAAGAGCAATGACTCTAACCCAACAAGATGTATTACTTCTCACTTGTTTTGTTTATACATTTTTTGAGAATTCATATCTCTTTTTCAGGGGACAAGTGTAGTTTGTTTTACTGGTATATCATATTGAATTAATGTTTGCATTTTTAAACAAAACAACAGTAGACAAAAATTCCAAATACTGCTTCAGGAGGGAACATGTTTAAGTTTCTTCATTAAATGATGTTTCAGTGTATTTTCAAGCTTCCTAAGAATTCTGTGTTCTCCTGATTGCTGTTTGGCTCCTGGGTTTGTTTGGAGCTGCTGTGGGTGGTGTTTAAGAAGTACATTCTGGAAAGTCTTCTTTAATAAATCAGCTCCATTTAATTGAATCGTTGTTTGGAAGATAGTTTTCACATTACAGCTTTAAAAATTATAGATTTTGTGAGGGAAAATTAAATTACTTTTATTAGCAGTTAAGTAAACAAATACATGTAAACAGAATTCAGAGGTTAGTACATTTCCCCCTAGTTTTTGGTTCTTTTTTTAAATTAAATTTATTTATTTTTTTAATTACAATACTGTATTTGTTTTGCCATACATTGACACGAATCAGCCATAGGTGAACACAATCTCCCAATGCCGAAGCCCTCTCCCACCTCCCACCCCACATCCTCTACTTGAATCATCCTGTGCATCAGCCCCATGCATCCTGCATCCTACATTGAACACAGATTGGCGCTTCGTTTCTTACAAGAAAATATACATGTTTCATTGCCATTCTCCCAAACCATCCCACCCTTTCCCTCTCCCTCAGAGTCCAAAAGTCCACTCTATACCTCTGTGTCTCTTTGTTGTCTCACATATAGGGTCATCATTACTGTCTTCTAAATTCCATATATATGTGTCAGTATACTGTATTGGTGTTTTTCTTTCTGGCTTACTTCACTCTGTATAATCGGTTCCAGTTTCATCCATCTCATTAGAACTGAGTCAAATTTATTCTTTTTAAGGGCTGAGTAGTATTCCATTGTGTATATGTACCACAAGTTTTTGGTTCTTGATTTAGCCCACTTTTTGGTTCGCAAAAACAATAGATACTACAACAATATATACTGCACATTCTGACTTTCCATGTGCAAATTTTCTAGGATGAGTCACACGAACTTAGTGACCTGAGGAAAAAATATTGCAGGATAATGGAAAATCATGGGGTTCCATGTCACATGTACCTGAAATTCAGTCCTCAACTGCTCTGTCTGTAAAATGGGGCAAGATTGTTTTTCATATTGTTCTTGGGAGGGCTCAATGGTGGATTAGCCTTTTCTAGGTCATCTCTGTGATTGCCCTGCTTTTTGGGGGGTGATAAAAATATATAATATAAATACATCTGCTTAACCATTTTTAAGTAAACAGGGCATTATTGTTGACTATGTGTACAATATTGCACAGAATATCTCTAGAGCCTACTCATCTTGTGTGGCTGGAGCTCCTAGAACAATAACTCTCACTTCCCATTCCTCCAGCCCTGGCAATCCCATTCCATTTTCTGCTTCTATGGGTTTAACCACTCTAGATACCTCATATAAGTGGAATTATACAGTATTTGGCTTATTTCATTTAGTACAATGTCCTTAATGTTTGTCCATATTGTAGTATGTGTCAGAATTTCCTTCCATCTTAGTATTAAGTAGTATTTCATTTAATGTATATACTATACTCAGTCCATTCGTCCACTGGTGGAAATTTGGGTTGATTCTATATCTTTTCTCTCATGAATAATGCTGTTATGAGTATGGAGGTTCAGATATATCTTTGATTTCAGTTTCTTTGGATAAATATGCAGCTTTAATCTACTTTTTGACTTCACAGTTTTCTGAACATAATTTTATCATAGAAATGATAGAATCTTCTCTAATGCTTTTAATGAAATTTTGCATGCCCATCTACCCCTCCTCTTTAGGTGTAAAGAGCCTCTTGATGAAAGTAAAGGAGAAGAGTGAAAAAGTTGGCTTAAAACTCAGCATTCATAAAACTGAGATCATGGCATCTGGTCCCATCTCTTCATGGCAAACAGATGGGGAAACAGTGCAAACAGTGACAACCTTTATTTTGGGGGCTCCAAAATCACTGCAGATGGTGATTGCAGCCATGAAATTAAAAGAAACTTGCTCCTTGGAAGAAAAGTTATAGCCAACCTAGGCAGCATATTAAAAAGCAGAGACATTACTTTGCCAACAAAGGTCCGTCTAGTCAAAGCTTTGGTTTTTCCAGTGGTCATGTATGGATGTGAGAGTTGGACTACAAAGAAAGCTGAGCGCCGAAGAATTGATGCTTTTGAACTATGGCGTTTGAGAAGACTCTTGAGAGTCCCATGGACTGCAAGGAAATCCAACCAGTCCATCCTAAAGGAAATCAGTCTTAAGTATTCATTGGAAGGATCAATGCTGAAGCTGAAAGTCCAATACTTTGGCCACCTGATATGAAGAACTGACTCATTTGAAAAGACCCTGATGCTGGGAATGATTGAAGGCGGGAGGAAAAGGGGATGACAGAAGACAAGATGGTTGGATGGCATCACCAACTCAGTGGACATGAGTTTGAGTAAGCTCTGGGAGTTGGTGATGGACAGGGAGG
Organism: Nanger dama; assembly: GCA_917880005.1. Lineage (NCBI taxonomy): Eukaryota > Metazoa > Chordata > Mammalia > Artiodactyla > Bovidae > Nanger > Nanger dama. The sequence goes on along the minus strand of CAKJTW010000025.1, from coordinate 15,791,801 downwards.
CCTGGCATGCTGCAGTCCATGGGGTTGCAAAGAGTCAGACTTGACTGAGCAACTGAACTGAACTGAACTACCCCTATTGGTATGAGAGTGACCTGAGGTCAGGGACTGTGCCACCCTCATCTTTGTGTCCCCAGCAGCTAACCAGTGCTCAATAAAAAATGTTGCATGCCTCACAAGATGGACCAACAAATGACTCAACTGCTAAACATAAGTGAAGATCTTCATAGAGAGGAGACCCTCAATAAACATAAGGTCTTCTACAAGGGACTGTAACAAATACAACACATAAACATCCTTCCATAATGTGTTCACTTCATTTAGGCAGCAGAGAATGTCCTGTGTCTGAATATGTGGTGTTGAAACAGCAAAACATATTCTATTAGAGAGGACTACTTCTGTTTAAAGGATACATGATGATTTCATTTTCTTCTAAGAATTTCAACAGAGTAATAATAAACAAGGGAGAATCAGATAGACAGCAATATTTAGTTAAAAGAAGACAGGCCACACATTGAACTTTCTAATGCAAGAGGAAATTCCTAGGAGCACCTTTTAGACAGAAAACAGTGCTGCGGATTGAGCTCCCACATTTGACTTCCCAGCAGTGGCATCAGGGGAGGTCTGAATCTCCTCCTCATTCCTTCATTCACCCATGTGCTACATGAGTTTTTATCTGGCACTGCTCACACATTTTTTCCCAGTCTCTGTGCCTTCATAAAATTAAATATCAGTGGGACATAAGCCATGTCCAGAAGATTTCCAGAAAGTCATATGAAAAAGGAATTTCTTCTTCAAATAAAATCACATGTCTTTGAATAAAATAATCATGTCTGAAAATGTTGGTGTGCATCACGCACATATTGTACTCAGTTTTCTCTTCCTTTCATTGTTTTATGTAACGTGGCACTGCTTGGAATACCACTGGATGCTCTTTCACTCTGGGATTGATTTCAAATGTTTTAGCTTGTCCTGAATTAGCTGTGGCTTCTAACATATACAATTAAAAGAAAACAAACCTGGTCTCTATCTGACCAGCACCATGGCACAGACAAACAACCCTTTGCAAATTATAGCCTTGAAACCAGAACACTGTGCTGGCCTTTGCTGATGGTGTGGAGTTTGTGCAGAAGTCTGCCATGGGTGCCTCATGGGGAACTGATGCTGATAAATTTTGTGACAAAGGGGACATCCTTATAATAAAAAATACTTTACAAGGGATACAGACTTACACTTTACAGAGTGGTTTTCTTGGCTCATCTGATGGTCATGGTGTTCTTAGGAAGTAGGTTCAGGCCTCTGAGTGGTTAAATGATCAAGCCATACTTGTCAGTATAAAGTGTTTCAGTAACTGGCCCCAGATCACCCTCTGGAAGGGTAGCCTGTTTGTGATTAAAATAAAGATTTTGAATTCACCAGGCCCCAAGTCCAAATTCCTGTTTAAGTGCTCACTAGCCCTGTAAATCTGCACTTTCTTAGTCTCTCTCAGCTTCAATTTCTTCCTCTACAGGTTTGGAATATAATAGTTAACCTGCAGTGTTATTCTGAGCTTGAAATTAAATAATGTCCGTAACGTTCCTGCTCCCAGTGGAAACTTAAGAGAGTTGGTTTTCTTCTGCTGGTATAGGATGGAGCCAGAACCTGGCCCCATGTCGTCCTCATTTCTCCTGTGAAGCATTTTCTCAGATGAGGTCACCAGTGCATACTATTCCACTTGAGCTGCAGGACTTTTTTTTTTAGTGAAGTATTGTCTGTTCAAGAAAAATGTCTTGAATCTTAGATCTTTTGCCCACTTTTTAATCAGGTTTCTTTTTATTGTTGTTGAGTTGTATGAGCTGTGTATGTATTTTGGATACTAACCCCTTATCAATCATATCATTTGTGACTATTTTCTCCTGTTCTCCAGGTTGTTAATTTTGTTGATGGTTTCCATTGCTGTGGAAAAACTTTGAAGTTTAATTAGACCTCATCTATTTGTTTTTGCTTTTATTTCTTTTGCCTTAGAAGACAGATCCAAAAATATTGCTTTGATGTATGTCAAAGAATGTTCTGACTATGCTCACTTCTAGTAGTCTTACATTAAAGTCTTTAACTCATTTTGAGTTTATTTCTGCATGTTGTTTGAGGAAGTAGACAATCTCATTCTTTTACGTGTAGTTGTCCACTTTTCCCAAAATCTCCTGTGGCATCTAACTTTTTGTAGTATTCTCTTAAGATTTTCTTTGTATCTCTGTAGTATTGGTGGTTGGGGTGTGGGCTCAGAATGGGTGGATTTGTATATAAGAGATAGTCTATCTGGGATTCCTACTGAACAGAAACTTGGTCACCTTGCCAGTGTCAAGATGGATCTTCTTCAGAACTCAGATCCTTAGAGGCACATACCAGCTAGGTGTTTCTGGAAACACACTTGGCTGAATTTAGTGTTTCCATTTGGAGGTAGTTGAAGAGCCCAAATCTTAGAGGGCCCCTCTGATGAAGGAGGCTCAACCAAGCAGTAAAGTTGGGGCTTAGTGGCAGGTTCTGACTTTTTGTAGCTATTTGGGATTTGGATCAATGAAATGATCTGTATGAAATACAGTACATGCAATACAATTCCAGAAACTTTTGTGTGCCTGCTTTATAAAGGCATTGAATCACTTTTAAAACTGAGATTTTTGTCTGGAAGCTTTTCATGACTATTAATCCAGAGCTTCCCTTTAATTCCCTGCCCCCATCCCTGTTTAAAGCAGAAGAATGATAATAAGATCTCAATGATAAACATTAAAAAAATTATTCAGTATAAACCCAAATAATAAAAAAATGCTCAAGAAAAATGGAGAGTTATTTCCTCTTCATTTAACATTCATAATATCTGGAGCTATATCTTTAAGTCTTCAGATTGGATTCTTTCCATAGTGTAGATAGGGTACTTGATATGCAGTTTCAAATAAAGTGTGTTCTTTTCCTACATGCATATAGTCAAGATGTTCGTTGGCATATTCAAGGCATCTGCAAAAGTCTTCTCAAAGTGACACAAATGAAGGGCTATTGAAATATAAAGTAGTCATGTCACTGGGGCATGATACAAAGGAAAGATTAAAATGTAAAATTCAGGATTAAGTTCCTTGTGTTTATCAAAATTTTCCAGATAATCATTTTAAAAGATCATTTAAAAAATCAACTTGACAATTTCATAATTAAAAAGCTTAAAATAAAATTTTTGACCAGGCTGATAGAAAATCTCTGAGCAAATTTGACTTTTAAATTGCGTCTTCTCCAAAGCTTGTAAGTAACACATGAAATATTTAAATATTTAGTAATATTCACCACACTTCTATCTGAAAACTCAGAGCAGGTCCTTGATATACTCCCTGACACCGGAAAACTCTTCCTGCATTCTCACTCTAGACACTCTTCTCTTGATCTCTGTTAGAACCTGATGTTGCCTCTCTTCCTTTGTCTACCTTTTTTCCACGCAACCAACATTTATTGAGCACCTATAATATACCATTCCCTCATTATATTAGGTACTAGGGACACAGCATTAAACAAAGCAAGCAGTTCCTGACCTCAAATAACTTAAACAAGAGAGTGATAATTCTTCAAGCAGTTTCAGCCTACTCAGTCAGTGTCAGCGAGAGGAAAGCACATGGCAATGGGAATGATACAGGGGGTCACCTGCTGTGGCCTTCTGGGAATCCAAGTTACCGGTCATCAGTGGTCAATGACTTAAATATACTCTTATCAGAGGAAGCACTGTTCTTTTGTGCAGACTTGAGAAGAAAGACTCAACTACTGGGCATGATAAGGAATTGGGTATCTTTAGTTTTCTGGCACCCATCCTACCAACATGAAAGAAGCCAGACTTATGACGAAGTCTATTCTGCAAGAGACTGATGAGAGATGACGCTGCCAAGCTGCTTCTCAGCCCTTGACAAGCCAACCCTAACTGTGAACTTTTCAGCTACATAAGCCAATAAATGTCTTTTGTTGTTTAATCTAAGTTGGTCTTTCTCAGTTGCTGTAACTGACAGCTTCCTAACTGACTCATTAGAAGGGTTGGTAAAATGGACAGAAAATTCTAGTGATAGTGAACAAATGTGACAAGAGAATGTGAGGCACTTAGCATGTAATCTTGCCTGGAGGATCCCAGGGACTGAGGAGCCTGGCTGGCTACAGTCCGTGGGGCTGCAAAGAGTTGGACACAACTGAGCAACTAACCCTCACCTTACCTTAGCTAGCATGACTAATGAAACTGGGAGAGTGGGAGCAGTAAAGGGAGATAAGATCGGAGGCTTGTAAAGGACCCTGCTGGCCATTTCACCCCCAGAGAAGTGGGGACCCACTGGGGGCTTATTCAGAAGAGTGATACAATGACATTCCCTTGCAGGAGAATCACTTTGCCTGAGGAGGATTAGAAAGGGGTAAGATTGGAGAGAAGGGAACTGGTCATAGAGTTGTTTCAACAAATAAAAAATTTTCAAGCATTTTGGTCTTAGGACCCCTTTGTCCTCAAACATTATTGAGGTCTCCTCACAAAGCTTTTGTTTTAATGGCTTTTATCTAGCAATATTTGCCATATTAGAATTTTTAAATATTTATTTAATTCATTAAAGATAACAATGATTACTCTATTACATACTGACATAGCACATTTTAATGAAACAAGACTATATTTTCAAAAACTAAAAAAACTGGAGAGAAAATGGTATTGTTTTACTTTTTTTCAAATCTCCTTACTGTTTGGTCTAATGGAAAACAGATGGAGACTCATCTGCTCTCACAGTCAGTATGTTGCAAGTGTTTTTGGTTAAAATAAACAAAGAAAATCCAATTTACAGAGATATGCAGTTGGAAAGAAGAGGAGTATTTTTACAGTCTTTTCAAATAATTGTGCATATTATTCCTTGATATTATACCAAAGTCAACACATGGTTGTTACTTATTGACTTTGGTGTCATATTAAAGAATAATATACAGAGAAAAGAGGAAAAATCAGGGAGATGCTGTGTTATAGAAGGCAAGGAAGGTAAGGAAGTGCTTCAAGACGGAAGTAGCCAGTGGGGGTGCAGAAGGCACATAGTTAATGAAGACAAGAATCCATGTGCCTGTTGAGCTTGGAGCATGGACTTGCTGGGGTGATGTTCACAGAACATGGCGGCGGGAAATAGAGAAGTTAGGATTCTTCTTCCTTCCCTCCCTTCCACCTTCCATACCTTCCAGTGTCTTTATTGAGCACTTGCTGGTGTCAGGTATATATATGGAATACTGTCCTCACTTTCATGATGATTATAGTTAGTATTGTGGGGCTGGCAGAAAAAAATCACGTAAATCAGTATATGTGTTTATGTTCCCATGAATATCCTCACATAAACTGTAAGGAACAGAAGACAAATTCACATTTCCTTTTGTTCAATAATAAGAATTAAAGTTTTCTAAGAGCCCAGAAAGTTGTCATAACTCATTTGGTATCAAAAAAGAATGGCAATATGCTCTACTGTCCTCTTTTTTTCCCACTTGATTTACTTTTTTAATTGAAGGATAATTGCTTTACAAATTTTTGTTGTTTTCTGTAAAACTACTGTCTTCTTAAAATCTGAACACTTCTGAACTCCTAACAAGTCTACAAGGATTTTAGGTAAAGAGATCATAGACCTGTATTGGTTCATTTTTACAGATAAGGACACAAGACAGAAACATTAGGTAACTTCTGCACAATCACATAGCCACCAGGCTACCACACCAAGCTAACTGCCTATAGGGATATCCAATATCAGATAAACTGTTACATCTGTCCACCCATGCATGTATCCATCTATACATCCATCTATTGATCTACCTATGCATCCATCATGCATTCATCCCATCCATTCAGTCATCCATCTAGTCATCCATCCCTTCATCTCTTCATTCATCCATCCATCCATCTATCTCAAAACATTTACTTGAGACTCCACTATATCCCAGGCTGAAAGACCACTGTCTAGTTTAATGTTACCAGAGAAGAGATGATCATTTTTTCTAACAAACAGGGGCTGCTGAAAGTATTATATAGAGGGTCTGGGAACTCAAGGGGTAATTTAAATGCTTAGCTGAGCCCTGGCCCTGTAAGATATTGATCAACAGTGTCCTTCTATCTCTCTCACCATTTACTCAAGTGCAAGGACCAATATCATCCCGTAAATCATTTATATTGTCCTGTGAGGCCTCTTTTAGTGTTTGGATACTGTGGTCTCTCAAAAATAAGTGACAGGGTGGAATTTGATAATTGATTTGTTTTGCTGCAAGAGACAGCGGGATGAAAACAGAAAAGTACAAATGCAGTTTATGTGGCAGCCTCCAAAAGAATCACAGCATTATTTTTGAAAAAACCAAGTAAGAGAAGGATGTCTTAGAATTTCATTAGAAAAAACTACTCTCAATGAGAAAAAGAGAAGCTATGGGAAATGAAAATATAAAAATAATACGACTAAGTGAATATTTTTGCAGTTGTGAGAGATCCATGAGGAAAGGTATATATCAGAATCAGAGGAGGAGGAACAAGATGGTGGAGGAGTAGGTGGATGTGGGTACATCCATCTCTGTCCATGGACACATCAGGAATACACCTTCAGACACAGAAGTGCATGCAGAACACCAGCTGACAGCAGACAGAAGTACCTGACCAGAGGAATAGAATATATGCTGCTGCTGCTGCTAAGTTGCTTCAGTCGTGTCCGACTCTGTGCGACCCCATGGACTGTAGCCTACCATCCATAGGATTTTCCAGGCAAGGGTACTGGAGTGGGTTGCTATTTCCTTCTCCAGGGGATCTTCCCGACCCAGGAATCGAACCTGGGTTTCCTGCATTGCAGGCACTTTACCCTCTGAGCCACCAGGGAAGCCCCAACAGCTGCAGATTAAATCCACATGATCAACAAGGCAGACTCTGTGACTGTGGAATATATGCAAGGTCACTGAGCGCTCCCACAAAAGCAGATACACAAGTTCTCATAGCTGTGAATACTGGAGGCAAGAACACACAGGAGTAGGACCAGATTAGAATCTGAGCTGCCCCCACAGCAGGTCCAGAGATCAGCACGGTATTAGAGGGCATCTTAGGGAGATGAAGTGGATTGTGACTCCCAGAGAGGGGAAGGACTCTGACAGTAGCGATTCAAGAAAAACATTTATTATTCTTATGGCTTGAGGTGTTGTGTGGATTCTCCTGGCTTTTTTATTCCCCCCTCCCCACCCCCACTCTGTTGTAGTTGTCAGTCTTATTGGCACTATGAAATCTAACTAAGCTGTTGAGCTTTTTTTTTTCTTTTTTTTTCTCAGTCACATTTTTTTTTATTGTTTTTATAAACCTCTGCCTCCATATCAGGCTTTTGCAGTTCTGGGGAGGTTTTTGTTTTTCTTTTTAATTTTTTAAACCTATCATTATTTTTTTTCTACATTCATTCCTTCATTTGCTTTTCCTACTGTTCTTCTCCCCTTGCAGTTACGCTTTAATATATATGAATCCTATTTATCTACTTCTATTTCACTTTGCATATCTAATCTTTCTTTCTTTAGTCTCAACATATTTGTTAGTTTTATATTCATTACTTTATATCCCATTTGGCACCTTGCTTTAGTTAGTTTTGTTCTGGTAGATATAATTTTTGGTTCCCTTTGTTCGCCAGGTCAGTCTATTGTACTTTATTTTTGTTGGACTGTTTCAATTTTGCTTATGGGTGTATATGTATATGTGTATGCTGCTGCTGCTGCTGCTGCTAAGTCGCTTCAGTCGTGTCCGACTCTGTGTGACCCCATAGACGGCAGCCCACCAATCTCCCCCATCGCTGGGATTCTCCAGGCAATAACACTGGAGTGGGTTGCCATTTCCTTCTCCAATGCATGAAAGTGAAAAGTGAAAGTGAAGTCACTCAGACGTGTCCAACTAGTTCAGTAGCGACCCCATGAACTGCACCTACCAGGCTCCTCTGTCCATGGGATTTTCCAGGCAAGAGTACTGGAGTGGGGTGCCATTGCCTTCTCCGATATGTGTATATCCAGTCACAATTTTATTGTTGTTATAAACATATGCCTCTGCCTCTGTGTTGGGCCTTTGCAGTTCTGTGGAGTTTTCCTTTTTTCCCTTTTCTCTTCTGCTTCTGTTATTTTTTTTTCTGTATTTTATAATTTCAATTTTTAGTTTTCTTAACCCTATTATATTTTTCTACATTTATTCTTTTGTTTGCATATCCGAATTTTCTTTTCCCTTTGTAGTTAATCTTCAAAGTATATAGATCTTCTTCATCTACCTCTATTTAACTCTGAGTAGCTAGTCTTTCCTTTTTCCTTTCCTCTTAACATATTTATTAGTTTTATTTTCATTGCTTCATTTCCCACCTTGCTTTAGTTTTGTTTTCCAGTTTGTGTTTTGGTTAGTTTGTTCTGGTAGATATAATTTTAGGTTTCCTTTATTCTCTGGGTCAAGCTATTATACTTTATTTTTGTTGAACTGTTTTGACTTTGCCCCTGGGCGTGTATATAAATGTGTACATTCTATTATTTTAATTATTATTTGCCTGATTTTGTAATTACCATTTATTTGGGGTTCATCTTTGGTTTCTCATTTTTGGATATTTGTTTTAATCTCATTGTAACAAACCACTTGTGGAATCTTTGTTCCTGACAAGAGATCAAGCCCTGATCTTTGGAGTGTGAGCACTGACTCCAAGACCCTAGACTACGAGAACTAACCTTATGAAGTGTCAGATAGTGAGAACTCATACAAAGGCAACCACTTAAATACAAGACCTGGCATCATGCAACCATCAGTAGCACCCTGTGCAGGATGCCTCATCTAAACAACAAACAAATCAAAAATACAAACCCAGTCATCAGCACAGAGGATTACATCCTCACTCAGTCTTGCCCATCAGAGGAAAACAAGAACACAACACAAATTTCAACCTAAAGGAAGCTTGCACAAACCACTGGACCAAACTTAGAGGGCGGAAATCAAAAGGAAGAAAGAATTCAACCTTGAAGCTTTGAAAAAGGAGACCTCAAGCACAGTAAGTTAAAAAAAAATAATGAAAATGCAGAGAAATATGACACAAATCAAGGAACAAACTAGAAACACAGAAGTCCAAATAAATGAAGAGGAAATAGTCAAACTACCTGAAAAAGAATTCAGAAAAACGGTAGTAAAGATGATCAAAACCCTTGAAAACAGAATGGAGAAAATGCAAGGATCAACTAACAAAGACCTAGAAGAATTAAAGAATAAACATGCAGTGACAAGCAGCACAATTACTGGAATTAAAACTACTCTAGAAGGAATCAACAGCAGACTATCTGAAGCAGAAGGACAAATCAGTGAGCTGGAAGATAAAATGGTAGAAATAAACTTCTGAAGAGCAGAATAAAGTAAAAGAATGAAAAGAACTGAGGATAGTCTCAGCGATCTCTGAGTCAATATCAAACGCACAAACATTTGAATAATAGGGGCCTCAGAAGAAGAAGAGAAAAAAAAGGGTATGAGAAAATTTTTGCTTATATTATAGTTGAAATTTCCCCAACATGGAAAAGGAAATAGTCAATCAAGTCCAAGAGGCACAGAGTCCCATACAGGATAAACCCAAGAAGAAACATGCCAAGACGTACTAATCAAACTAACAAAGACTAAACAGAAAGAAGAAATATTAAAAGCAGCAGTTGAAAGCAACAAGTAACATACAAGGAAATCACATATGTTTAACAGCTGATCTTTCATCAGAAACTCTGCAGGTCAAAAGGTAATGGCAGGATACATTTAAAATACTGAAAGGGAAAAATCTACAACCAAGATTGCTGTACCTGACAAGGATCTCATTCAAAACTGATGGAGAAAGAAAAAGCTTTTCAGACAAGCAAGGGTTAAGAGAGTTCAGTATCACCAAACCAACTTTACAGCAAATGTTAAAGGGATGTATATAGTCAAGAAATACAACAGAAGAAAAAATATCTACAAAATTAACCCCAAACAATTAAGAAAATGGCAATAGAAACATATATATCAATAATTACTTTAAATGTAAGTGGATCAAATGCTCCAACCAAAAGACACAGACTAGCTGAACAGATACAAAGACAAGACCCATATATATGCTGTCTACAAGAAACCCACTTCAGACCTGAAGACACATATATACTGAAAGTGATAGGATGGAAAAATATATTCCATGAAAATGGGAAGCAAAAGAGAGCTGGAGTAGTAATCCTCATATCAGACAAAATAGACCTTAAAATAAAGAAGATTACAAGAGATAAGGAAGGACACTACATAATGATCAAGGGACCAATCCAAGAAGAAGACGTGACAATTGTAAATATCTAAGCACTCAGCATAGGAGCACCTCAATACACAAGACAAACTCTAACAGATATTAAGGGAGAAATTGACAGTAACTCAGCAATAATAGGAGACTTTAACACCCCACTCACACCAAAGGACAGATCATCAAAGCAGAGAATTAATAAGGAAACACAAGTCTTAAATGATACATTAGATGAGATGGATCTCATTGATATCTTCAGGACATTCCACCCAAATGCAGAAGAACACACCTTCTCAAGTGCACATGGAATGTTCTCCGGGATATACCACATCTTGGGTCACAAATCAAACCTCAGTAAATTTAAGAAAATTGAAATCATATCAAACATCTTCTCCAACAACAAAGCTACGAGAGTAGATATCAGTTACAAGGAAAAAAAAAAAAAAACTGTAAGAAACACATGGAGATTAAACAACATTTTTCTAAATAACCAACAGGTTACTGAAGAAATCAAAAGGAAAAACAAAAATTTCTAGAAATAAATGACGATGAGAACACTACAACTCAAAACCTATAGGATGCAGCAAGAGCAGTTTTAAGAGGGAAGTTAATAGCAACACAATCCTACCTCAATAAACAAGAAAAACATTGAATAGACAACTTAACTTTACAAGTAAAACAACTGGACAAATAAGGACCAAAAAACTCCTCAAAATTAGTAGAAAAAAAGAAATCATACAGATATGAGCAGAAATAAATGAAAAAGAAATGGAACAATAGTAAAGATTAATAAAACTAAAAGCTGATTCCTTGAGAAGATGAACAAAACTGACAAACTTTTAGCCAGACTCATCAAGAAAAAAAGAGAGAAGAATCAAATCAACAAAATTAGAAGTGAAAAAGGAGAGGTTACAATAGACAATGCAGAAATGCAAAGGATTATAAGAGACTATTATGAACAACTCTATGGCAATAAAATGCATAACCTGGAAGAAATGGACAGATTCTTAGAAAAACTCAATCTTCCAAGACTGGACCAGAAAGAAACAGAAATTATGAACAACCTAATTACAAGCACTGAAATTGAACCTAAGATCAAAAATCTCCCCCAAAACAAAAGCCCAGGACCAGGTGGCTTCACAGGAGAATTCTATCAAACATTTGGAGAAGAAGTAATGCCTATCCTTCTAAAATTCTTTTTAAAAATTGCAGAGGAAGAAACACTTCCAACCACATTCTACCAAAACCAGAAGAGACAGCACAAAAAAAAAAACACTACAGGCCAATATCACTGATGAACATAGATGCAAAAATCCTCAACAAAATTTTAGCAAACAGAATTCAGCAACACATCAAAAGCTCATACACCATGATCAAGTTGGGTTTATTCCAGGAATGCAAGAATTCTTCAACATACACAAATCAATCAATGTTATACACCATATTAACAAATTGAAAGATAAAAACCATATGATAATCTCAATAGATGCAGAAAAAGCCTTTGAAAAAATTCAGCTCCCATTTACGATGAGAACTTTTCAAAAAATGGGCATGGAAGGAACCTACCTCAACATAGTAAAGGCCATATATGATAAGCCTACAGCAAACATTATTCTCAATGCTGAGAAACTGAAAGCATTCCCTCTAAGATCAGGAACAAGACAAGGGTGTCCACTTTCTCCACTGTTATTCAGCATAGTTCTGGAAGTCCTAGCTACAGCAATAAGAGAAGAAAAACAAATTAAAGGAATCCAGATTGGAAAGAAGTAGTAGATCATTCACCGTTTGCAGATGACATGATACTGTACACAGAAAACCCTAAAGATAGTATCAGAAAATTACTAGAGCTAATCAGTGAATTTATCAAAGTTGCAAGATACAAAATCAATACACAGAAATCACTTGCATTTCTATATACTAACAATGAAAAATCAGAAAGACAAAGTAAGGAATCAATCCCATTCACCACTGCAACAAAAATAATTAAATATTTAGGAATAAACTTACCTAAGGAGATGAAAGAACTGTACACAGAAAATTATAAGGTACTGATGAAGGAAATCAAAGTCAACATAATCAGATGGAGAGATATTCCATGTTCCTGGCTAGGAAGAATCAATATTGTGAAAATGACTATACTACCAAATGCAGTTCAAAGATTCAGTGTGATCCCTATCAAATTACCAATGGCATTTTTCACAGAACTAGAACAAAAAATTTCATAATTCATATGGAAACACAAAAGTCTCTGAATAACCAAAATGATCTTGAGAAAGAAGAATGGAGCTGGAGGAATCAACCTTCCTGGCTTCAGATTGTATTACAAAGCTACAGTCATCAAGATAGTATGGTACTGATACAAAACAAAAATATAGACCAATGAAACAAGATAGAAAGCCCAGAAATAAACCCATGCACCTATGGGTACCTTATTTTTACAAAGAAGGCAAGTACCTGCAATTATCCTCTTCAATAAATGGTGCTGGGAAAACTGGACAGCTACATGTAAAATAATGAAATTAGAATTCTTCCTAACACCATACACAAAGATAAACTCAAAATGGATTAAATACCTAAATGTAAGACTAGAAACTATAAAACTCTTAGAGGGAAACATAAGCAAAACACTTGATGACATAAATCAAAGCAAGATCCTCTATGACCCACCTCCTAGAATAGAAATAAAAACAAAAGTAAGCAAGTGGGACCTGAGTAAGCTTAAAAGCTTTTGCCAGCAAAGGAAACTATAAGCAAGGTGAAAAGACAGCCCTCAGAGTTGGAGAAGATAATAGCAAATGAAACAACTGACAAAGGATTGATTTCCAAAATATACAAGCAGCTCATGCAACTCAACAGGTAAACAAACAACCCAATCAAAAAGTGGGAAAAACACTTAAACAGACATTTCTCCAAAGAAGACATACAGATGGCTAACAAACACGTGAAAATATGCTCAACATTGCTCATTATTAGAGAAATGCAAATAAAAACCACAATGAGATATCACCTCACACCAGTCAGAATGACCATCATCAAAAAATCTACAAACAGTAAATGCTGGAGAGGATGTGGAGAAAAGGGAATGCTCTTGCATTGTTGGTGGGAATATAAATTGATACAGCCACTATGGAAAACAGTATGGAGATTCCTTAAAAAACTAGAAATAAAACCACCATATGATGTAGCAATCCCACTCCTAAGCATATACCCTGAGGAAACCAGGGTTGAAAAGACACATGTATCCCATTGTTCTTTCAGCACTATTTACAGTAGTCAGAACATGGAAGCAACCTAGATGCCCATTGACAGAAGAATGGATAAAGAAATTGTGGTACATATACACAATGGAATATTACTCAGCCATAAAAAGGAATGCATTTGAGTAGTTCTGATAAGGTGGATGAACCTAGAACCTATTATACAGAATGAAGTTAACACACATATATGGAATCTAGAAAAATGGTACTGAAGAATTCATTTATAGGGCAGCAATGGAGAAATAGACATAGGGAATTGACTTATGGACATGGGGAGAGGGGAGGAGAGGGTGAGATGTATGGAAAGAGTAACACAGAAACTTATATTACCATAGGTAAAATAGCCAATGGAAACTTGCTGTATGCCTCAGGAAACTCAAACAAGGGCTCTGTATCAACCTAGAGGGGTGGGATATGGGGGACATGGGAGGGAGGTTTAAAAGGAAGGAGATATATGTTTACCTATGGCTGATTTATATTGAGGTTTGACAGAATACAACAGCATTCTGTAAAGCAATTATCCTTCAATTAAAAAAAAAGAATCAGAGAACTGACAGTGAGCTAATGGTCTTCTGGTATAACATCAGAAGAAGTGACTGCCTGGCTTGGCACTGAGAAATACATCCCTGAATGGACCAGTAGATGAGGACACTTAACATGCAGAGACGGGGATCAAGGGTGAAACTGCATTCCACAGCAGAGAATACAATGGCCTCTACTACAGGAGGCGAGGTAGAGATTTGGGTTACCTGGGATGTACCTGCATCATTTCTGCGAACTTAGGCTAAATCTTGTGGGGAGACCTGGAACTGAAACTTCCTGCAGCGGTTGCCTGGATCTATGATGTGTCTGGACTTTACTCTGCAAATTAACTTCATGCCATGGGTTTAACCTTTTGGTTCTTGAGAAGGCCAGGCTTTAGCAAGAGAACAACCCAAATCACTGTTGCAGGAGAAGCCTCGAGACAGATCAAGTAGCCAGTCAAGTGCTAGTACCTTGATGATTTTTTTGACCCTTGACCAGAGGCCCACACACATCTGCCTCTGGAACACATTCTAAATCCATCTGGGGCTCTCTTATTCATGCTGGGTCCTGGGCTCACCTGGGGGCCCTGCTGGTGAGCTCACTGATGCTCCTGGTCTTAGCACAGCATCTCTGCCTTGTCATGACAGTGCACCTCCACATTCTGAACTGTGGACACACTGTAACCCTGAACCTCTGGGTTCTCATCTGCTGAACTTTACAAAGAATGAGATTGTTACTTGAAAATTTGGGGGGTTTATAGTAGCAAAGCATTCTTCCTGCCACCCTCACAAACAAAATCTAGTTCACAACCTCAATCCTGAAAACAGAGATGACATTTTCTGGTGGAGGCTGACCTCTGAACCACACTCACTGACCTTTCCAAGCCCAGGACCTTAGGATGTGACAATCTGGTAGGTTATTTTATTATTGTTATTATCTACATGTGTGCTTTTGTGAAAATGCATCAAAGGTATACTTTTTATAATGTGTGCACACTTATGATACGTGCACACATTTGTGACTCATATATTTTTCTTTACTGCAGATTACACGTCCATAAAAGACTGAAAATTTTCATTGATTAAAACAGAAAAAGTAAAGATACCAATCCTAAGTATGCATTGTCTACTTGAAAAAACATCGAGTCTGAATTTTCAGTTTTAAGTTTCAGATCACACTCTATTTAGAGAAATTAGAATCGCAAAGTTGAATCTAATCAATGCACATGTTGCCTATCAGTTTCTGGAAAAAAAAAATTGAAAAAAAGCACATCATGGTTCTCTCAGTTTTGTGATTATTCTGGTGAAACTAACATAAACTCTAGAGCTCCCATCCACTCCACTTTATAATAGCTATTGAAGGGATTTAGAATTCACCACTTTTGGCTCCTACTTCTCTGCTTTCGCTATTTCTGACTGAGGACAAGAAATGGAGCTTTATGGAATTAGGCAAGAGACTCAAAGGAAGACTCCAGTGACTAGAAATGCAAACTCACAAGATAAAACTCCATTTTCATATCGCAATACCACAGTCATGTGGGGAGAAGGAGAGGTACATCACTACAACAAGCATGCAAACTCTCCACAAAACTGTTGCATGTTTTGAAAAATTATTGGTGTCAGAGATTCTGGGGAGCAGGATGTAGCCAGTGTTTACTCAGAGCACACTTGAGGGCGAGAAGGTTTATAAGAGTGTGATTGCATTAACAGCTTTCCCCCTTTCCCTCTCATAGAAACTAACTGTTTTTAACTGGGACACACAGATCCTGTTCCCCCATGAGGCTGTCCCAGGGGAACATGCTTTGTCTCAGATGCCATCAACTGATTATTGAGGATGCACGCTTACCAAAAGAACTAGCTTTTTTCACTAGCATTGCCAATTTATTGAAAACATGGATACTGTACCTATTAGAGAAAACAAAATCTTCATTGTGCTAAGAGTTTTACATGTGTAATCTTACATATCTCTCACAAACTCCTATGGTATCCTGAGTAAGATTCCTCTTCAGACAGTTTTAATTAAAAGCCTGGGGCTTAACAGCCATGTAGATGAAAGATTTTAGTGTGTCACATGGAGAGAAGCTATATACCCCTCTAATTAGTCACTAGAATGCGCAGCTAAAGTCAGCAACGATCTCATTAATTTGTAAGTATTTGATGGGAGGAAACTCCCATTAATTAAATAGAGTTTTCAAAAGTCAGATTCATTATTTCATCCATCAATAGTGTATTAAAATATTTTTTTGGAATTGGATTCATGTAATGCTCTGTTACAGCTATGTAAAGAAAGCAAACAACTAATCAGCAGTAAAGATCCCAAACAGTGAAAATAAAATAATAAAAACTCTCATCACAGCTGTCTAGGTCATCAAGGGACAGCCAGAAGCTTATTTTTATTTTGTAGAAATGAGATAAATGGCCTCAAACATTTCTCCCTGCCTGTATGTCCCATGCAGGATTTTCTTCTGGCACCATATGGACATAATTTCACTGTCTTCTGTTTTCACTGCTTCTCCTGAAAAATTCAGCTAAATATCTTACTGTTGCCCCTTTGAAGTTAACCTGTCTTTTAATTTTTTCTGGCTGCTCTAAAGATTTCTCTCTTTATTGCTGGTTTTCAGCAGTTTACCATGATGGTATGTACATACGGTTTTCTTTTTATTTAACCTGCTTGGGATTCACTGAACTTGTTTGGATTTCATGAGTTTTGAGAAATTGTCTACAACTATTGCCTCCATCAGGGCTTCTCTGCTGGCTCAGACAGTAAAGAATCTGCCTGGAATGCAGGAGATATGGGTTCGATCCCTGGGTTGAGAAGATCCCCTGGAGGAGGGCATGGCAACCCAAGCCAGTCTTCTTGCCTGAAGAATCCCATGGACAGAGGAGCCTGGCGGACTACAGTCCACGCGGTCACAAAGAGTCGGACGTGACTGAGCAACAAGCATTGCTTCGATCGTCATCTCCTTCTTCTTCCTTTCTGGCACTTCAGTTATATAATAGACCGTTTCATCACATCACATTTGTTTCTTAAATAACTTTTTGTTTGTTATACTTTAAATTCTCTTTTATTATGGACATTTCTATCACTGATTTTTTTTTTTCCCAAATCTTTTCTTCTACTGAAACCAATCTAGGGTGAGACCATCATTGATCTTCTAATTTCAGTTACTGGGTTCTTCAGCCCTAGAATTTTCATTTGATTTCTTTATTATCCCTTTTTCTTTGCTAACTCCCATTTTGTCTTTTAATTTGTTGAACATGTCATAGTTATTTTAAAAAAATCACTGTTTGAATATTCTCATATTTGGATCCGGGTCTGTCATATTTGTATATATATGTATATATATATACACAAACACACAAACACACACATAGGGCTCCAGTCCACAGGATCACAAAGAGATGGACGCGACTGAAGTGACTTAACACACATGCATGCAGAGTGTACTGTGTATAGTCTCTTAAGGGTCTTAACTGAAAACCTAAGAAGTTTATTAGGCCTCCTGTTCAGAGACAGACACAGGACTAAAATTCCTCAGCACTTTGAGACCACCAAAATTTCTGTCTCGTTTGTCAGGTGTCTTAGCATGGGATGCCACAGCAAATACTGTAGACTTGGTGGCTTAAACAACATTTACTTCTCATAGTTCTGGAGACCGGAAGTCTGAGATCAGAGTCTGAGAGCCACTTCCTGCCTTGCAAGTGGCTACCTTCTCACTGTGTTCTCATAGCAGAGAGAATAGCCAAGCTCTCAGAGATCTGTTTTTATGCGGATGCTGATTGATGGCCCCATCTTTATGACCTCATCTAAATCTAGTTACTTCTCAAAGGTCCCATCTCCCAGTATTACCACACTGGGGACTAAGGCTTCAACATTGTGACTTTTGGGGGACACAATTCAGTTCATAGGACCAAACAAATTTTTAAAATCTGAAAATGTCTCAAATTAAAACTTGGGTCAGAATGTAGGCTCATGTTTCTGAATTTTCCTACTCTCCAGGAGATGGATTTCTCAAGTCCTGGGCATTTTGGAAACCCTGGGCCCCCATTTTTGCCTTCTCAAGTCCACGTTACTGCTGAATGCTCAGCCTTTCTGCTCCATGTTATTTTGTGATTCTGCAAATTCCTGGAGGGGCAGAACTATGTAGATTGCTCAGCTCACGTCAATATGTTTCTCTTCTCTATGGAATCTTGGTCAAGTTCTAGTGACCAGATCACTAACATCTTCAGATGATGCATTGGTATTTTATTCAGCTTTTCCAATGAAACATCAACTAAATTAGGCTGCTACAATCAGGCTGTTAGAGCTAGAATTTCATGTGCCCATGGACATTTCCTAGTACTACCTCCTCCCCCGTGACTATTTTACCTCTATTCTTTTCATTTTCTCTATTCATCTCTTGAATTCACAAACCCTGCTAGAATACATCTTCCAATGTGAAGCTTTCCAAGGTGACAAAGGAATGCTGAGTGTTGAAGGTGATGCTGCCTAAACAAAACTTCCTCATCCTGTCCTGTGAGGTCCCAAGTGAGGACCAAGCTTGAGCTCTGCTTGGAACAGATATAGGGGTCCCCATATCAACAGCTACTTTCTTGGCTTTTGTACATTTGCTTTGAAGATTTTGAGGCTAACCTTAAGCTCATCATAGAACGTTGGGAGCTAGAATAAATCCAAAATTCCATGTTCACTGTTCTTTTTTTCACATTCTGTTCTTTACATTCTAACATTCCTCCTGGCAGGACAGTGAGCATTCTCTCTGCCAGGGTTGACATTCAGATGTTCATAGCCAGTCAGTGCCCTCCATCTCCAGCTAGGGATCATACCTTGAACTTGGTGCTATTCAACACTTGAAGAAAAGCTAAGTGGAAAATGGGCATGTGGTTCAGTTTTCCTCCAAGATATCCAGCCATCTGTGTCTGGATTAAACCAGCTGTGACCCTGGTTTCATTTTTGTGGGAATCAGAGAGTCTTCACTGAACTTTACTTTGGATTAATGCCATCAGCAATCAAGGGAGAAAGCAAAAGAAAAAGATAATTTTATTTGTGGATGTATTTTCTACATTAAACAGTACCTTCTTTTGAAGACCCTTGGAGAAACCTCTCTGGTCTCAGGATAAGTAATGACTACATTGCTCCTTAGAAACTGGTTCATTTTTATATTGTAAGCTTTATGAATTATGTAAGTAATGGTATTTTCTTCTTGGATTAGTCACTTGATAGCTTACAGTCATACTTAGAGCTTTCTCCTGAAAAGAGTGTGGGATTCCATTACATGCATTTGCTATACTCATCCAAGTCTGCCTATCTCATATTTCCCTAACCTTGGGGCTCTCTGTCCTCACTGACATCATTCTGGGTCAAATACATCTTTTCCCTTGCTTCACCTACTGTGGCTGCAGTTTTATTTGTCTTACTCCTTTCAGTCTTGCCTTTATTCCCCAGTGTTTTACCTACATTAGCCAGAATAATCATCTGGATTAGTTATGTATTGCTACATAACAAACTAGCCCCAAAATGAGTGGTTTAAAACAACATATACTTGTTATCTCACCATTTCTGTAGGTCAGGGATCTAGGCAAGGCTTAGCTGGGTGTCCTGACTCAGGATCTCTCAATAGTTGCAATAAGTGTTGGCAGGGGCTTCATCACTTGAAAGCTCAACTGGAGAAGGTACACTTCCAAACTCTCTCACATGACTGTTGGCAGGAGATATCAGTCCCTTTATGTGTGGGTGGTTCCACAGGGCAGCTCACACCGTGGCAGCTGGCTTTCCTTAATGTGATGAGGGAGAGACTGAGGCATCAGGGATGAACTCCACACTTACCTAATCTTGGAAGCATCAACCTATCCCTTTTATTGTATTTTTTGTCATTAGAAGCAGTCACTAAATCCAGTCTATACCTGAGGGTAGAGGATCACATAGTATGAATAACACAATGCATGGATCACTGGGGCCATTTTGGAGGCAGCCTACCACATGTCTATTACACAAAGCTGAGTGTACTTTGCTGAAAACCTTTTGGTAGCTCCTTAGTTAGTTAGTTAGTTCAGTCACTCAGTTGTGTCTGACTCTTTGCGACCCCATGAATCGCAGCACGCCAGGCCTCCCTGTCCATCACCATCTCCCAGAGTTCACTCAGACTTGCGTCCATTGAGTCAGTGATGCCATCCAGCCATCTCATCCTCCGTGGTCCCCTTCTCCTTCTGCCCCTAATCCCTCTCAGCAACGGAGTCTTTTCCAATGAGTCAACTCTTTGCATGAGATGGCCAAAGTACTGGAGTTTCAGCTTTAGCATCATTCCTTCCAAAGAACACCCAGGGCTGACCTTCAGAATGCATTGGTTGGATCTCCTTGCAGTCCAAGGGATTCTCAAGAGTTTGCTCCAACACCACAGTTCAAAAGCATTCAATTCTTCAGTGCTCAGCTTTCTTCATAGTCCAACTCACACATCCATACATGACTACTGGAAAAAAAACATAGCCTTGACTAGATGGACTTTTGTTGGTAAAGTAATGTCTCTGATTTCAATATGCTATCTAAGTTGGTCATAACTTTTCTTCCAAGGAGTAAGTGTCTTTTAATTTCATGGCTGCAGTCACCATATGCAGTGATTTTGAAGCCCCCAAAAATAAAGTTTGACACTGTTTCCACTGTTTCTCCATCTATTTCCCATGAAGTGATGGGACCAGATGCCATGATGTTTGTTTTCTGAATATTGAGCTTTAAGCTAACCTCTTCACTCTCCTCTTTCACTTTCATCAAGAGGCTTTTTAGTTCCTCTTCACTTTCTGCCATAAGGGTGGTGTCATCTGCATATCTGAGGTTATTGATATTTCTCCTGGCAATCTTGATTCCAGCTTGTGCTTCTTCCAGCCCAGTGTTTCTCATGATGTACTCTGCATATAAGTTAAATAAGCAGGGTGACAATATACAGCCTTGACGTACTCCTTTTCCTATTTGGAACCAGTCTGTTGTTCCATGTCCAGTTCTAACTGTTACTTCCTGACCTGCATACAGGTTTCTCAAGAGGCAGGTCAGGTAGTCTAATATTCCCGTCTCTTTCAGAATTTTCCATCTTCATGACCCAGATAATCATGATGATATGATCACTCACCTAGAGCCAGACATCCTGGAATGTGTAGTCAAGTGGGCCTTAGAAAGCATCACTATGAACAAAGCTAGTGGAGGTGATGGAATTCCAGTGGAGCTGTTTCAAATCCTGAAATGATGCTGTGAAAGTGCTGCCCTCAATATGCCAGCAAACTGGAAAACTCAGCAGTGGCCACAGGACTGGAAAAAGTCAGTTTTCATTCCAATTCCAAAGAAAGGCAATGCCAAAGAATGCTCAGACTACCACACAATTGCACCCATCTCCCACACTAGTAAAGTAATGCTCAAAATTCTCCAAGGCAGGCTTCAGCAATACGTGAACTGTGAACTTCCAGATGTTCAAGCTGGTTTTAGAAAAGGCAGAGGAACCAGAGATCAAATGGCCAACATTCTCTGGATCATGGAAAAAGCAAGAGAGTTCCAGAAAAACATCTATTTCTGCTTTATTGACTATGCCAAAGCCTTTGACTGTGTGGTAGCTCCTTAGTGCTCTTCAAATGAAGTCCAAGCTCTTTGACATCACTGACAGGTCTCTCCAGCCATGGCTTACCCACTGGTTTTATTTGGAGAAGCTCAATTCCTGACCCTTTTATTTATTTATTTATTTATTTTCTTGAAAAAAAGAAAAGAAAAGAAAGAAAATGGACTCCATTTAATTTCATCTTTTCTCCGTCCCAGAGGACATTTTCAAAACCTAGCAAACTTATCCAAGAAGCGTGAAACATAATGTTGCAAATGTCGCCAGAGTAATGTACAATCTAGAAATTGATTTCTGAATAATTTACAATTGTCTATAACTGGACTGAAATGAGTAAAAACAGTGAAAATGGCTAGCACTTATGACTGTGGGTTGGGTTCTCCATAGAGAACTTTATGAGTACTATCTTTAATCACCCTGTTCCCTTGTCCTTCCCAGTTCACAGAAGCTGGGCTCACAAAAGCTGGCTTGTTGCCCCCTCCCTAAGCACTTACACCTATTGCTGTGGCTGGTGTGTGTGGACATGACCTGGCAGATACAGCTGAGACTGGTAACTACTCTCTGGTTTTCACAGTGCTCAGCACAGAGTTCCATAAGCAATTTGATCCTCGAGGATGGCTACTGTTGCCTACTTTAGGCTATACATAACATTTTAAGACAAAGAGTGGAAAAAAAGGACATTTTGAAATATTTTTAATGTGTATTGGGATTTCATGAATTTGATAATAGAAGATTTTTGTTGTTGCTTATTTTACTTTTTCCTGTAAATAATCTTTTTGAAACAAGGGCATTTTTTTAAATATTAAAGTTCTTTTGAACATAAATTCTGGTGTAGGAGGATGTTTTTCAGAACATTTTCAAACTGATTCTTTTCTTTTCTACAAAAACATTAATATAACCAACAATAAGAAAGTTGTGAATAGATCAGTGTCAGAAGAGTCTGCCATCGATTGTCTGTGCAGGGTGACTTTAGCTTTCTCTTACCTGTTTCTTCTTTGTTCATCTTTCAGCAGCCATGACTAAGTTTTGTGGATTATGTCAGGTCATTTCCAGCTGAAGGAGTGACACTGAGATGGAGTTGATTTGGAGTCAACTAAGGAGCCCTCACAGAGCTGGGTAAAGTGAAGAGCTGGTACCTAGAGGCCCCACAGAGGGAGGGGGTGGCTATACTGAGGGGTTCCTAGGAAAGACATCACTCCTCGGTAGAAAGTTGGAGAAATGAATGCTCCCATCTCAAACCCCAGGTTTCTATGATCCAGTAGGCTTTACTCCTTTCCCAGCTCTCATTCTAAACCTATTACGGCTAAAATAACTTGAGTGTTATATGGTAAGAAATCATGCTTCCTTTGCAAGTATTAGCCTGCACAATTTTTAGAAAAGAATGTCTCTAAAAGATCTAGGTCTCTGATAGCAGCCACTCACGGGCCCAGTCATTCCAGAAGCAAGTTTTATCTTACGTGATCTGGAGCACTGGGGACTTTCTGACATTTTCAGCTGCCTCTCAGCTTTTTGACACGTTTCATGTAAGTTTTAACTTTTTCACTTATTTCACCTTATCCCCCCATCCAAATGTTTAATAAGTGCTTTATTAATGGTGACTGATGTTTGCAAGTTAACACTCACTTTGAAACCCTGAGCAGCAAATGGAAGAAAACAAAACCAAACTTGTCCTTCTCCAGAGAGCACAAGTTCAAACCAGCCTAGTCAGCATCTAAGTGATTGATCCATTTGCCAGTTAAAAGTCTGGCTTCCTCTCTCTTGAGGAAAGTGTTAGTTGCTCAGTTGTGTCTGATTCTTTGTGACCCCATGGACTATAGCCCACCAGGTTCCCCTGCTCATGGACTTCTCCAGGTAAGAATACTGGAGTGGGTTGCCATTCTCTTCTCCAGGGGATCTTCCGGACTCAGGGATCAAACCCGTGTCTCCTGCATTGCAGGCAGGTTCTTTACTGTCTGAGCCACCAGGGAAGCCCCTAGGGGAGATGCATCTGCTGAACACATTTTTAAAGCAACTTTAAGAAGCTTATCATATCAGGGCCAGACAGACTCCATTGCCTGGGACACATCAGACCACCTGACCCCTGTCCTTTGATGTCTCAGCACTGCTTGGAGTCTCTCTGTCAGGTCTCTGTGATGTCTGTACCCCAGGGCTGCTTGAGGATCGGACCCCCTGAAACACTGTCCCTCCCTTCCGACTATTATGATCTCTTCCTTTCCTTCCTCATTTCTTAGTGGCACTCTATGCAGAAAGGAATTAGCTAAAAATCTGTTTGAAAAATGTACTTTCTTGCACGCCTTATTGCCCTTGGAAAACTAACCCTTCATGTCTACACATCTCAGTTCACAAGGTACAGTCACATGACCCAAAACAGTGAAGTTAAGGCCAGTGCCCACTCTTAAGAGGAGATGGGGTTCACAGGTGCAAGGAGACTCAACTAGGGCTGTGTCTCCCATGTGTGGCCAAGCCATCGACTGAATAAAAGCTCATTCCTCGGCACTAGTAGTTTCTGGGGAGCAGAACTCACTCTGTCCAGGGGTCCAGGGTTTGGTCATATCTGGCCGAGTTCTCACTGACCTGGCTTCTTTGAGCCTCCTTCCATGAGGGCCAGGGGAACGGGAGGGATGGAATTCGAGGGCTGGGGCAGAACCAGGACACAAAACTATCAATGCAAACTTAGGTAAGAGTTTTCTTAGACTTGGAAAAGAAATCACATTTCAAAAATTGCACATTTTTGAAAGTTGACAAATAACATATGTCATAATATCATAAAAATAACATATTTTTAATTATTTCACTTCTGAAATACTTCAGGGATTCCTTTTTTTTTTTTTGCTTGGGTAGTAATTTGCATCTTTCATTTGGAAATACCTATTTCTGAAGGATAAGATTCACTGGAATCTCTAATTTATGAGTTGCTATGTGGAGGTGGTGGGGCTTCCCCAGGGGCTTAGTGGTAGAGAATCTGCCTGCAATGCAGGAGACATGAGTTCAGTCCTTTGGTTGGGAAGATTCCCTGGAGGAGGGCATGGCAACCCACTGCAGTATTCTTGCCTGGAGAACCCCATGGACAGAGGAGCCTGGCGGGCTACAGCTTAGAGGGTCACAAAGAGTCTGACAGACTGAAGCAACTGAGCACACACGGAAGTGGAGGAGGATAAAATATGACTTCACATATATAGATGGAGTTGTTATTTGTAGAGCTACTGTGCTTTTTGCCCTAAGAAACAGGAGTTCTGATAAGTGCTATTGCTCATGATTCTTATTTTTAAAACTCTACATTGCATCTATAATTCAGTATACTGCATTTTAAGCATTTTCTAGACCAAAGAGCACTTCTTTTTGACAGGCATTGAAAATGGCCTATAGTTTAAAGCATAATGGCTGGGAGAGTTCTAAAAGACTAGCCTCTGGCTCTGCGCCTCTCCATCCCTGCTTCTCTTCTGCTGCCCGCAGTTCTATAAGGAATGCTCCCATCTGCTTGTCAAGACATTGAGGGATTGACATCTTGGGCAGGGGGACATTCCAGGAAGTCATTCCTGCACCGGAATGGTTACCAATAAGGTAGCCATATGAAGAGGTGACTAAAATCATGGAAATATGCCTCCAAAGCTGAAATTCAGCATTCTTCCAAATTATTTTCCCATTAGTTGGATTTCAAAGTGTTCCTCTCCACATGATGCCCTCTAGCCGAAGGAACAGTGGGAGAGAGAAGCTTTGATGTTTTCAGATCTTATGGACGCAGAACCTTGTGAACATGTTGCTCGTGCAAACAAGGGGTATAAAATGCCTTTGCTCCAAAATGGTCTTGTTTCCAAGGGGGGCATCAGTGACCTACAGGGGCATGCTAAGTGCAGGGAGGGTATTATAGGCTGAGTCATCCCCCATCACGTTGAAGCCCTAACCCCTAGCACCTCAGAATGTGGCCGTGTTTGGAAATGAGACTTTTAAAGGGGTGACTAAGGTAAAATGGTGCTATCAGTGTGGACCCTAATCCAAAGCGCAGTGCTCTTACAAGAGATGAGGCCACAGACCGCCACGGAAGGAAGACCACGTGAGGACACAGGGAGAAGACAGCCAAATCAAAGAGAGAGGCTCGAGAAGAAGCCAGCCCTGCTCACAACTGATCTTGGACTTTCAGCCTCCAGAGCTGTCCGAGAACACATTTCTGTTGTTTAACCTGCCCAGTCATGGAGTCCCATATAGACTTATACAGTGGTACAACTGGAATGTGACTGCGATGCTCCAGGTTGTAATGGAAATCTACAGTTGAGTTGTGGTTGAGTTTATTTAGGTTTTCAAAGTATTTATTGAGTGATCTGCTATCTACACTGGCTCTACACTATGCCCCTACTCTAAGTGCCAGCCTTAGAACATGACATAAAAATCTTACGTCTTATGACAAAAGATGGGAGTATAAGACAGAAAAATTCTTGCCTCAACTTATAGTCTAGCGGGAGGGCATAGGTATACATAAATCAATAGAGTTTTAAGTCAATTGTGTTTGTGACAATAAGAGTACTCTAGATCGCTGGAATAGAGAGGGCCTGGCAGTGGAAGGCTTCTTTAAGTAGATATCTGAAAAAAATTTTTTTGAAGCCTTGACCTGTGAGAGGAGCCATGAACAGCATGAAGGAGGTGCCAACACACAGATCATTAAGAACATTATTCCAAGAAACATATGACACAAGAATATAGGGAAAGAGGAGAATTATAGAGGGAAGTGGAACATGTTCTGGGCACCCTCTGAGGTTTGATAACCAGAGCTGACATTGAGCCAATTGCCAAACTTATGAGTAGGATCATTCTGAGTCATCTCAGTTCAGTTCAGTTCAGTTCAGTCGCTCAGTCATGTCTGACTCCTTGCGACCTCATGAATCGCAGCACGTCAGACCTTCCTGTCCATCACCATCTCCCGGAGTTCACTCAAACTCACATCCATCGAGTCGGTGATGCCATCCAGCCATCTTATCCTCCGTCATCCTCTTTTCCTCCCCGCCCCCCCAATCCCTCCCAGCATCAGAGTCTTTTCCAATGAGTCAACTCTTCGCATGAGGTGGCCAAAGTACTGGAGTTTCAGCTTTAGCATCATTCCTTCCCAAGAACACCCAGGGCTGATCTCCTTTAGGATGGACTGGTTGGATCTCCTTGCAGTCCAAGGGACTCTCAAGAGTCTTCTCCAACACCACAATTCAAAAGCATCAATTCTTTGGTGCTCAGCTTTCTTCACAGTCCAAGTCACACATCCATACATGACCACAGGAAAAACATAGCCTTGACTAGACAGACCTTTGTTGACAAAGTAATGTCTCTGCTTTTGAATATGCTATCTAGGTTGGTCACAACTTTCCTTCCAAGGAGTAAGTGTCTTTTAATTTCATGGCTGCAGTCATCATCTGCAGTGATTTTGGAGCCCCCAAAAATAAAGTCTGACATTGTTTCCACTGTTTCCCCATATATTTCCCATGAAGTGATGGGACCAGATACCATGACCTTCATTTTCTGGATGTTGACCTTTAAGCCAACTTTTTTACTCTCCTCTTTCACTTTCATCAAGAGGCTTTTAGTTCCTCTTCACTTTCTGCCATAAAGGTGGTGTCATCTGCATATCTGAGGTTATTGATATTTCTCCCGGCAATCTAAGTCATCAACTCCAGGCATTCTGACATCTGGCCTCTACTGTGTATGTAAGTGGAGAAGGGATCCATCAGATCTGCCCTGACTAGAAAAACTGCACAGCTGACTCACAGAATGGTGAGAAATAATCAACATCTGTCATTCTAAGCTTAAGTTTTGGGGTGACTTGTTATGCAACAAGAGCTAGCTGATACAAACTCATAAAGATATCATGAAGAGTGTCAAGATGACTAAAACATTTAGAATAGTGTAGCTCATGTATAGTGAATGTTAGTCATTATTGACATTAGGTTATGTGCTTGCAATTTTGTTTTGTTTTTAGCTGTGAGCTCCTTCTTGGCAGGGAGCAGCTTTTTCTCTATGGGAGCTCCATGAGTCTGAGATTGTGGAGCCGTCCCTACAGAAGGCTTGATGCTTGTTACGTCCAAGTCACCATAGTGGTTTTATGTTAATTTTTAAGCTTATGATACCTGCACTATGTGGTTCATGTAAGTTTTTATATGGCATAGATTTAGTTTTTCAATCACTTAGTAATTTTCCCATCTATCCAGGGTTCTGGATGTGTGGTAAGTTTCCTTGCTCCTTCCCTGGGCCAGTGGTGGAGTTTTCTCTTCTCCGTTGTGAGAAAGATGATCAGCATTCCATGGGGTCTCACCCAGGCCCCTCAGTTCCACCCCCAGCCTGTGTGAGTATTAATTACATTCCCATGGTGGTTAATCCCCACTTCTGCACTAGAGGCCTGAGGCCCATGTCCAGGACTGTCTTGTGCCACCTTGGACTACTTTCTGAGAATACTCCCCTTTGTTATTTTGAGCTAGGCTATGCATTTAAAAAGGCAGGATGTTAGTCTGTCATATCTATCTCCATGGGCTTTCCAGGTGCTGCTAGCGGTAAAGAACCTGATTGCCAATGCAGGAGACATAAGAGTCACTGGCTTGATCCTTGGGTCAGAAAGATCCCCTGGAGGAGGGCATGCCAACCCACTCCAGTATTCTTGCCTGGAATCCCATGGACAGAGGAGCCTGGCGGGCTACAGTCCATGGGGTCACAAGAGTCAGACACGAAGAGTGACTGAGCACACAGCACGTCTGTTCTCATAATGGTAGGAAATCCAAGTCTTCCCAGTGTGCCACCTTTCTGGAAGTTACCAGCAATCTCTCTTTGGCAGTCTAGTGAGACAGCCTTCTCTTTGGATAATGGGAAAAATAATTTCAAAAAATTGACTTTTGAGTTGAAAGCTCCTGTTACTCAGAGGTATCTTTTAAAAGTCTGATTTAGAGTTTTCTTGCAAACATTTCCCTGAGAAAGTTACTAGTTAATAATTTAAAAATTCTCTTCAATGTTTAAAAGAAACATTGTTTGTAATAGATTCTTTAATTCTGAAACATTCATGTCAAAAAATTAGCTTAAAAAGAAAAGTTAGCCTCCTTCCTCAGTGATAGCTCTCCCCAGCCAGCCCACTTCTTTCAACAATGCTGGCAGTTATCTCTCACGATTTAAAGATGTGCTCACGGGACTTCTCTGGTGGTCTGGTGGTAAAGAATCCACCTTGCAGCACACTGATCTGGGTTTGATCCCTGGCTAAGAAACTAAGATCTCACATGCCATGGAGAAACAGCCCGCGCACTGCGACTGCTGAATCTGGCCCACGCTGGGGTCTGTGTGCCACAGCTGCTTCGCCTGAGTCGCAGCTAGGGAGTTTATGTGCCTCAAGAAGAGAACCGAATGATGCAACAAAAATCCTCTAAGCTGCAACTAAGACCGGACGCAGCCAAATAAATAAATGTTAAAGAAAAGATGTGTTCATGCGTCTTTGTTTTCTTTTTCAGTTTCAGATGTTACTTGTTAACTATCCATTATGAATTATGGGCATTTCCTCCCTCTGACCCCCATGTACTATCACTACTTGCTCTACCACCTACCTCTTCCTAGTCCTCCTGCCAAATATGATAGCTACATTATATGTATTTTTATTTTATTGATTGCTGTAACTAATATACTTAAATATTTATTTTCTATTTTAGGAACTTTACAGGACATCTTGACCCCACCTAATATGAGACAAAGACTTCCTCTCTCCACATCCACTTAATTTTTGTCAGGTACATTTTTATATTTAGTACATCAAAACTAGCAACATGTATATTGTTTTGCCCAAATTTCTATGTTGTGGTTGGTCATAGGCTGACACTAAAATTTGGGGAAAAAATCACCTTGGCATCATAAGTTTTATGTCTTTTGTTTACTATTTAGGTCAAGATAACATATTTTTCTCTATCAGATTCTGTGTACTGTTAGAAGAATATTCTTGCTCAAAAATCAAATACATTTTCTTTTATTATTTCTCATCAACTGCTTTCTCTTTGGAACATGACTATCTTTAGAACTCCTGCTCATCCCCTAGAATTTTTATTGACTTTTTTTCCTTTCTAAAAAACAATGTATTTAATTTTTTGTTTATTTCTCATATATTTACTTGACACTTATTTTGTTAGGCAACTTTCTGAGAATAAAGATGGAGATAAAATAGGCCCAAATCTCTGCCCTTTCATTTATTCTGCTAGTGGTAAAGGTAACCAATAAACAGAGAGGTAAAGTAAGTGGCAGATAAGGAGGTAAGCATTGTGAAGAAATAGACAGCAGGAGCATTTAGGCAGTGCCATGCGGGACTGAAGTGTCTGCAATTTTCAAGATGATAATCAGCGAGTTTGCTTCTGGGACGATGTTCTGCTACTCGTTCTTGTAGTTAGAGACTCACGTCTCTTCAGTCTTGTTCTGATTTCTGTAGGGTCAGGAGTATGTGCTGAGTCCACCGCTCGGCCTTAGAAGCCCTTGTCCTGGTCCATTAAAGGTCAGCTGTCCCCTCCCATGTTGTCCCAGAGCCCTCTGGCCAGCTCCAGTTGCAGAACAAGTTATTTGGCTCTGGCCTGGCACTTTTGAGGGCTGGACAGAAAGCAAGGTTCCCATCCTTTGAGTAACACCGTCCCATTTTCCAAGGCCTTTCAGCCTGGCTTTGCCATCTACATCTACTTCAGTGGGGTGAGGAGTGTGGAGCAGCTGTTCATGCTAAGCATCAGTTGGGTAAAGGGACACTTTTGCTAAAATAGGTTCAGCCATGGTGAAACTGGTAGTTTTCTGAGATACGGTAGGTGAGGGTAGCAATTTTGGTATGGTATCAAATTCATGTAAAACTGTGTTCATTTTTCCTCTTTCATGAGCATAAACACCATTTTAGCTCCAGAAAACATTTAAAGTGCCAGCCTCAAGGATGTTGTAGATGAGTGGGTTCACAGTGCTTCAAGGTTTCTTTCAGACAGTACCTCTTTCTTTTAGAAAAACCTGACAAGATGGGTTAGTTATGGTGATTTCTATTATTTTACTTAGTGCTTTTCATACTTCCACATTCTACATAATAAATATGGCTAATTTGAAAATCAGAACAGGACTAGTGGGAAGGCCGTAGCTCAGCAGTTCCTTCAAATGCATTGTGATTTCATTACACTTTTGGGGGTGATTCAAGACCCACCAGTACTCCCCTGTCCTTTATTGGGCTTCCTTGATAGCTCAGCTGTAAAGAAACCACCTGCCAATGCAGGAGGTGTGAGTTTGATCCCTGTGTTGGAAAGATTTCCCTGGAGAAAGAAATGGTAACCCACTCTAGTATTCTAGTTTGGGAAATCCCATGGACAGAGGATCCTGGCAGGCTACAGTCCATGGGACTGCAAAGAGTAGGATATGACTTAGAGACTATACAACAACAACATTTAAGCAAGAAGGACATTCATTTCAGTTCATTTCAGTTCAGTTCAGTTGCTCAGTCGTGTCCAACTCTTTGTGATCCCATGGACTGCAGTATACCAGGCTTCCCTGTCCATCACCAACTCCCTGAGCTTACTCAAACTGATGTCCATTGAGTCGGTGATGCCATACAACCATCTCATCTTCTGTCATCCCCTTCTCTTCACAGCTTCAATCATTCCCAGCATCAGGATCTTTTCAAATGAGTCAGTTCTTCACATCAGGTGGCTAAAGCACTGGAGTTTTAGCTTCAGCATCAGTCCTTCCAGTGAATAGTCATAATTGATTTCCTTTAGGATGGACTGGTTGGGTCTCCTTGCAGTACAAGAGACTCTCAAGAGTCTTCTCTTGTGCACACCAGGACCCAGAAGCAGTGACCCCAGAAGAGATCGACCCAGACTT
This sequence comes from Nanger dama, assembly GCA_917880005.1. Taxonomy (NCBI): domain Eukaryota; kingdom Metazoa; phylum Chordata; class Mammalia; order Artiodactyla; family Bovidae; genus Nanger; species Nanger dama. The sequence goes on along the minus strand of CAKJTW010000025.1, from coordinate 15,760,329 downwards.
GCCTGTGAGTGTCCAGGAGTCTCTGGAGCAGGCGTGGGTCGGTGGTGGCCTGCTGGCACATTGGGGGCTCTGCGTGCAGCCGTGCATGCATGGGACTTTTGAAGGAGGATGCCATCATCTTCATTACCTCCACCACAGTTAGGCCTCAGGTCAAATAGCAGGGGGAACGCAGCCCCTATCAACAGAAAATTGGATTACAGATTCACTGAGCATTGCCCCGCCCATCAGAACAAGACCCAGTTTCCCCCTCAGTCAGTCTGTCCCATGGAAGCTTTCATAAGTCTCTTATCCTCCATCAGAGAGCAGACAGACTAAAAACCTCAATCGCAGAAAACTATCCAATCTGATCACATGGACCACAGCCTTGTCTAACTCAATGAAACTATGAGCCCTGCTGTGTAGGGCCACCCAAGACGGACAGGTCATGGTGGAGAGTTCTGACAAAACATTGTCCACTGGAGAAGGGAATGGCAAACCACTTCAGTATTCTTGCCTTAAGAATCCCATGAACAGTATGAAAAGAAGGACGTTAGATCTACATAAATAGGAGACACGCATATGTCTGCTACTTATGAAACTCCATCTAATAGAGTTTGAATCTATGTTTAATTCAATAAAGTAACATACTATTCTGTGATATCCCAGAAAGCAGAGAAAGTAAAGAAAAATACTTCAGTTAGTCGGGAATATTTTATATAAAGTGTCTGAACAAAGTGCCCTTTAGTTTATTTGTTTTAGATAATTACAAAAGCAACAGTAATATTGTCTTTTTAAAAGAAAGGGTGAATAGAAATGTGAGCCTCTACAAACCCTTTCTTCAAAAGCCAGGGCACCATGGCTAGCGCGGGCACTGCTTGCCCAGCAATTAAAGCGTCACTGGTCTGGGCCAAACTCTGGAGTTACATGTATTCAGAAGATTACTGTTCCCTCCCTTAAAATGTTTTACTTATGTTTTTCATAAGTGCCACACAGAGACAGCAAGGCCCCTCTCTTCTTGGTTTTTCAAATTGACATGTGTCTTAGGGAGGAGGCAGAGCTCCAAACTCTGTCACTGTTGGTATTTAAGGCTGCAGACCTTAGATGGTGACAACAGATTACATGGCCTGCCTGGTCCCTCGTGGGTGTGGACAGTGTGCTCGCTTGCAGAGAATGACTCACTGTGGGTTTTACTGCCTCCGGGCTGGGAAGCCACTCAGGGCACTGATGGAGGCTCTCGAATGAGGAGGGATGAGATGAATCAGAGGCTGAGTTCCCCCACATCCTCTTTGAGTATCACAGGACATTTCTCCAGCCAGTGCCCTAGATGGAGACAGGTTCTGCTCTGTGGCTCCTTCCCAGCTGTGAAGTGGTTCTAGTGTGACATACGCGCTCCAGCCTGGCATTCTGAAGGGAGGCGTTCTAAAGCAGAGGCAGAGAACAAAGGACTTGCCCCCAGTCATGCAGGTGTGATCAGAATCCAAGGTGCTCAGCTCCCACTCTGAGCCCTCCCCTCTGCGCCCATGCTCTAAGCCACAGAGGGAAGCAGGGGCTGAGGGAGCAGGGTGACTGTAAAAAGTGAGGAACTTCAGGGCAGAGTCTTCTTAAAATCTTTGTTGCAAAACTCTAATTATAATGTTTTGTACATTCTGTTTTCTATTCGAGTGAGAAACTGCACAAAGCAAATATTGCTTCTGAGACCCAAAAATGATAGTGGCAAGTTGAGCAGTTCTCAGGTAAATGGCTTGGGGATCCCTGACCGCCACCTGCAAACTCAGGGACGATTTGGGGTCACCTTTCCAAAGCAGTATCAGTTTATAGTATGAGCAGTCTCTCTGCATTCTAAGTACCTGGGTGAAGGGAGGAAGGCATGGAGAAGGGAAAGGCTTTCTCTAAACAGGCGACCAGGGCGAGCCTCACCTGTCACTAAGATGGAAACAGTGAAGAGGGTTATTATGCCAACCGCACAACATGTGCTCAACAGACATTTTTGTTTGAATGTCCATTGTTGTTTTTCAAGATACCAGTAGGAGTTTCAGAGGACAAAGGTGTCCGGGTGCTCAATTGGCTTGGGGAATCCTAGAACAAACAGCAAGCAGGGTTTTTGGTTGCAGTCCTCTTAGAGTCTGTAATGTGCTATTGTGTGTTACAAAGCTGCAGGCAGAGCACGCCTGTGTATCTCTCACACACATGCTTGGGAGGAGAGGACAGATAACTTTTCAGTAATGGAAAGAGGTGGAGTTTTAGAGTTAGAAGATGTAGGCTGGAACTTGTCCCTTACTGACCACTGTGATATTGGAAAGTCATTCCCGTGTACTCATTTGCTCATCTGAGTAAGGGAATGGTTGTGACAATGATTTGTAACTTTAACTCAGCGTGTGGTGAGATGCCTAGAACAAAGCAGGTGTTTCATAAATGGTAAGTCTTGAAAATGTAATTGGGAAGCTGGGTCCCAGAGACTCCCAAGAGGTCCAGGGTCACAGGGCTTTGTCCTTGGTTTTCTTCTCTCCCCCAACATTCCTTACACTGCACTATGCTGACAGACAATAGAAATTATACGTGAACATATTTCTCTCATATGCAAAACAAATCAAATAGAAGTTGCCAGATGTTTCTCTTTCACAGAAGAATGAAGTTAATGGATGTACATCAGGGCTCAAACCTAAGATTTAAGGAGGGGTTGCTGAATGTGAGCAGCCATAAAAACTGTCTAGCTCAGTATTTCAGCATTCCAGGGCTGCCCAAACCACCGTTTGGTCACATCTGGTCTCCATCAGTCCTGAAGTGTTACATAAATCCACGCCCAGTTTAGAGGGTGAGGAGGCCCCACTGAGACAGCCCAGGCTTTGTTCTGCCTCAGTTCTGCAGGGGGGACAGGAGGTTGCCTCACAGCCCTGGTCAATGCCCTCTCAAGGGACAGGGTTCTCTGTAGCCCAGGGCAGCAGGGGGCAGGGACGACACACCACCGTATCTATCCATTCCAGCTGCCCAGCCTCATGTCAGACACACCTGGGAGTTCAGCCTTCTGTTAGAAGGCTCTGGAAACAGACAGCTGCTGGAACTCAGCTGTGAACTTAGAGAAGACCAAAATGCTTCAGCGATCTTGTGAGCTCCATCCATCCATCGAGCCATCCGTTCATTCACACATCCATCTACTCATCCATGAGCCCATTCAAACATTCATCCACCCATTCTTCCATCCATGCCCATCCCATTTATTTATTCAATGAATACGAATGCTTTACATGTATAAAGTAACTATTCTAGGCACAGGAAGTCCAACAGCAAACAAGTTGGACATGGGGCTGACCCTTGTGCCCAGTTCTGGCATGAAGAGCCACATTAAGTCATTGCACAATTATTTATTGGCCAGGGTGATAAATTCCCAGAAGGAGAATTACAGAGTGTAATGTGAGACCCTTCCTAACTGGGAGGCAGGAAATGGCTTGCATGAGCACAGAGGACGTGCAGTGGAGCAGCTTCGAAGCCCAGGCTGCAGATCCGGGATCCACTCTGGCCATATGCTTTCTGTGAGGTCTATTCTGCTTTCTCTCAGTCCTGCTAGGTTGACTGTTAGTTTTTTTTTCCCCCCCAAGAGACTCCAAAACAAGGCTATTCCTTCTCTAAGCAAAACTGTTAAAATGATCCCAGTATCAATTTCCCCAAGCAATGTAACTAAAGGGTAGAATTTCATAAAAGCAGAGCCCCTGATTGGAGAAGAGAATGGCAGCCCACTCTAGCATTCTTGCCTGGGAAATCTCACAGACAGAGGAGCCTGGTGGACCACAGCCCATAGCGTCACAAAGAGTCGGACACGACCTAGGAACTAAACAACAGCAACAGCAAAGTCCCCTGTACCACAGTGAAGGAAGGGGGGAGAAGCAGGGACTCTTGCAAATAACTGTCCTGGGCAGGGGTCCTCTGTCCCCATGCCTGGGACTCTGTGGAAGGATCACAGCCTCAGTGCAGCATGTTTTTTTTTTTTAAAGGGCTGAAACTGCATGCCAAAACCCAAAACAAAATCTTCTCTACTTCCCCATTCACTGACCCAAACAGAAAGGACCTGGTCAAGTCAGGAAGTATTTAAAACTTCTCTGTTAGTGAAGTAAGTCAGAAAAAGAAAAATAAATACCGTATATTAACACACACACATACACACACACACACACACACACACATATACTGTATATTAATGCATATATATGGAATCTGGTACTCCAGTACTTTGGCCACCTCATGAGAAGAGTTGACTCATTGGAAAAGACTGATGCTGGGAGGGATTAGGGGCAGGAGGAGAAGGGGACAACAGAGGATGACATGGCTGGATGGCATCACTAACTCGATGGACGTGAGTCTGAGTGAACTCCGGGAGTTAGTGATGGACAGGGAGGCCTGGCGTGCTGTGATTCATGGGGTCGCAAAGAGTCAGACAAGACTGAGCAACTGAACTGAGCTGAACTGATGGAATCTGGAAAGATGGTACCGACGATCCTATCTGCAGGACAGCAGAGGAGACGCAGGCATAAGAGACTTTTGGACTCCACAGGAGGAGAGGGTGGGATGACACGAGAGATAGCACTGAGACATCTACATCACATATGTAAAATAGATGATCAGTGCAAGTCTGATGCGTGAAGCAAGGTGCCCAAAACCAGCGCTCTGTGACCATCTGGAGGGATGGGGTGGGGGGCAGAGGTGGGAGAGGGGTTCAGAAGCGGGGGCATGTGTATACCTGTGGCCGATTCATGTTGATGTATGGCAAAACCCACCACAATATTGTAATTATCCTTCAGTTAAAACAAATATATAAATTAAAAAAAAAAAAAAAACTCCTTTGTTTTATGCCCTGCTCCTTGCCAGCAGAGGGAGGAGAAGGTGGGGTGGGAGGCAGAACTATCTCCCACACGCACCCTCGAGACTGTGGCCTTGCTGCCCATGTCCAGTGGCCTGACTATCGCCAGGCAGGGTTCAGCCCTCTTCTCAGATGATCAACTGTAATTATACACTGGAGGTAATTATACTGGCCTTGTCTCAGCTCTCTGTAGCTTTGCTGGGGTCTTCGAGAAACAGAGCCTCTGGTTTTGCGCTACCGTGTAATTTCTTTGTAGGGACAGGGTGTTTTGGCTACTCCCAAACTGGCTACCTGTGCTCCAGAGCCTCATTTCCTGCTGTGCTGAGTAGCAATTACAGAGCCAGAGGGCGGCTTCCAGTGGGTTTATTCATCTTTGGGACATGCGTTTTGTGAGACAGAAGAGAGTTCCTCTGTCTTCTGAAAGCAATTCCGGCATTAAATACATTAGACTCCTCCTGTGAATATCTGCCTGGGAAGAAGGAAACCGTGGTGTCCGATGGGCTTTGAAGCATTAGACAGGGGTGTGCTCAGGCACAGATGCGAAGGAGCAAGGAAAGGTGGTGGGAAGATGGGAGTCTGTCCACAGGTGCGATGTGCTCAGGGCCTCACTCCCTGCAGACAGAGCCAGGGACAAACTGCGTCCCTAACTTTTTAAAGTTTAAATCATGCAAGGATTTTCATCCAAGTGTCATGACAAAACACTGGTGTGTGTGAAGGTATTTGCAGGGCAAAGAGCTTCACCTCACGTGCTCTGCCACGTAGAGAAGGATGGATCCTGAGGTCTTTGTGAGATGTCACATAAGCGGAGAGAAGTGAGATGTTCTTGAGAATAGGAGCTGAAAGGGACTTTTGACACCCAGCCCTCAATTTAGGGGAGGAAGCTGGATCGTCTCATGTGAGAAAACCCCACTCCTATGCCTCACCTTGCCTAGTAACCCTTTAGCTTGAGGCTGTAGAGCTGATTCCACAACTCAGCCCTGTGCTTCTGTGAGACCATGAAACAAGGATCTGTCACTCAGTGTTTGAAATCTGAGAGCTGGAAAGGAGGCTGTGCTTTCTCCTCATGGAGGGGTGATGCACTTAGGGAGGTCACAAAGATGTCCTCATTGGGCCCCGCCTGTGGGCTGTGAGCCCGGCTGCATTGTTCTGCTGCATGGGGATGACCAGGGTGGAAAGCAGTCTGCCTGTGATTGTCAGGACTGGTGCTCGTCTCTTCTGTAGAGCCCTGTGCTGAAAATGAGTGATCAGAAACAAAGTGAGACTCAAGCAGGCCATGCTCCCAGGGGAGGGGTCACCTAGACCCTCTTTCCCAGCTCTGTCTTCTCCTCAGCCAAACCTGCACCCTTGGTGGAAGCTTTCTTTCAACCCATAAGCTCTCTCACCAGCTCTCATGGTCCTTCCCCCTCATCCTTCCTATGCCTTTCTCTCTCTCTGTCTCCATTTTCTGAAACTCTCAAAATTCTCTACGTTCCAGCCTCAGTATTTCCTTCATTTACTTGGGCCCCTCTCTATGTTTAAATGACCACTTATTTCTCTGATTGACAAGGGAAGAAACAGCAGACAAAGGTGGTGCTTAAACCCAGACAGTGTTGGGCTTCCCAGGTGGCTCAGTGGTAAAAGAATTCATCTGCCAGTGTAGGAGATGTGGAGACGTGGGTTCAATCCCTGGGTGAGGAAGATCCCCTGAAGGAGGAGATGGCAACTCATTCTAGTATTCTTGCCTGGGAAATCCCATGGACAGAGGAGCCTGGAGAACTACAGTCCATGGGGTGGCAGAGAGTCAGAAACTAATGTGCACACACTGCCAACTTTACAGTTTGTTTTTCAAGATAATAGTTTGGTTTGCTTTCCACATTTAATATCCTCTCCAAGACATTTTGACCAACTCTGACTCATAGAACAAGTCCTAATTTTACTGAACCTTTGTTTCCCCTTTGCTTCCCTTAACAAACCTGTGGGGATTTCTCAGAGGGTAGAACTCAGATCTGAGTGTTTAGTCGTCTTTACTGGAAAACAGACCTTATTATACCAAAAACACATGTGCATCAAAGTTCTCCCATCTCCTGAGCCTCTAGGACAGCTCAGGGAGTGGTGGGAAAGAGAGAAAAAGAAAAACCTGGGGCTTGATCCAGAGACTCAGTCAGGGAACCATGATGATGACAAAGGATGGGACAAGTGGGTCTTAACAGGTAACGTTGTAGAGAAAGGGATTCCCTCATAGCTCATTTTGTTAAAAAAAAAAAAAAAATCCACCTGCAACACAGGAGACCTCGGTTTGGGAAGATCCGCTGGAGAAGGGATAGGCTACCCACTCCAGTATTCTGGCCTGGAGAATTCCATGAACTATAGAGTCCACGGGGTTCCAAAGAGTTGAATGCGACTTTAACTTTCACTTTGTAGAGAAAGTCAGGCTTTATGTACCTCACTCCAAACAAGTTTTACAATAGTAACACTTTAACCACCAATGAGCAGCCTAGGGCAGTGAAACACGACTTTCAAGTTTCATTGAATAGCAACATGTTTTTCCCCAGTTTTATTGAGATATAACTGGCATGCAAGACTGTATAAGCCTAATACTGTATACTATATAAGCCTAATGACTCGACCTGCATATACTGTGAAATGATTTCTACATAAGCTTAGTGACGACAGATTGACAATACTTTAAAAAAGTTCAAGCAATAAAACTGCTGTTTCTTTTCTTTTTTAAATATAAATTTATTTATTTTAATTGGAGGCTAATTACTTTACAAGATTGTATTGGTTTTGCCATACATCAACGTGAATCCGCCACGGCTGCTGCTGTTTATTTTCATCTTTAGTTCCTAAGAGAAGACAGTTTAACATACAAGAGTGTAAGAAGTACAGAACTTCAGAATGAGGAGCAGCCTTGATTCATTTATTTTCACATTTGGCCGTGCTGGATTTTAGCTGCAGCTGTAGCATGTGGAATCTAGTTTCCTGACCAGGGGTCACATCTGGGCCCCTGCATTGGGAGCATGAAGTCTGAACTACTAGAGCATCAGGAGGTCCCTGAACAGTTTTTTTTTTTCCTTTAGGATTTTCATTCTCCTTTATTTGTAATTGGAGGATAATTGTTTTAGTGTTGTGTTGGCTTCTACCATACAGCAATGTGAATCAGCTGTAAGGACACGTTCACTCCCTTCTCTTGAACCTCTTTCCACCCCTCCATCCCACCCCTCTAGGTTGTTACAGAGCACCAGCGTTGAGTTCCCAGTGTAATGCAGCGACTTCCCACTGCTTCAGTCATGTCCGACTCTGTGCGACCCCAGAGATGGCAGCCCACCAGGCTCCCCCGTACGTGGAATTTGCCAGGCAAGAGTGCTGGAGTGGGGTGCCATTGCCTTCTCCGACTTCCCACTAGCCAACTATTTTACATATAGTAATGTATATGTCCCTGAACCTTTTCTTAACAGGTAAATTTGTATTTTTGATAAACTAACATATTGTCCATATTTTACTGGCGTTATGATGGGTCCCCTGACTATTTTGGAGTATTGATGGGGGTGTATTAAGGGTGGGCTGGTAAATTGCTTGGTGGGATTAGGCGACCATTGGATGTTTAACTGAAGGTGCCACCTTGCATTACTCATGTCTAACTTCCTACTTAACAGTCAGAGGATGAAAAGTGGCAGAAAATTGTTACTGTCCATAGTCTAGAGCACCTGAAATAAAAAACAGTATAAGTTATTTTCTTCCCATTGATCTATTTCTGTCTCCATTTGGAAATTTAAAAATTTAATGTGCTTACCTACGTCCACAAGAAAAGGTCAAGATCATGTTGATTTCAGTAGATTACACTCAAATTGACAGATGCTCTTTGTTGAGTTTAACTTCTGCAAACCCTTCTGAAATGGTGCAGGGGGACCATGGCAGCCTGAACATGCTCTGGAGACAGAGAGATACAGAGGTGGGACCTCTTAGGGTCCTTGCCCACTCACCAACATCCTCCATATCAGCGGCTGTCACTGGCAATAGTATTCTGCTTCTCAGTAGATTTCACCAGAAGAATCCAGCCTGAGATCAAAATGGGGCCTGAGAATTCCAGAATTCAGAATAGCGGAGTTCTGCATCCAAACACCCAAGGAAGAGCTCCAGGCCAAACTTTCAGACAATTGTAACGGTCCTTTCCTGTGGTTCAGACATTCCTCGGAAATTCCCTCTCTCCAATGACCCATACTAACAACTGTGAAACATACCGTAAGTGTGATTATTCCTCTGTGTGTGTACACATGAAAGCTTTCCAGTGGCTCTTCTGGTAAAGAACTTGTCCGCCAATGCAGGAGATGTAAGAGTCGTGGGTTCCAGCCCTGGGTTGGGAAGATCACCTGGAAGAGGGCATAGCAACCCACTCCAGCATTCTTGCTTGGAGAATCCCATGGAGAGAGGAGCCTGGCACGCTACAGTCAACAGGGTCGCAGAGAGTCAGACACAACTGAAGTGACAGCATGCATGCACACACATGCACACACATGCGTGTGTATCTGGTCAAGCTGGTACACTCATTATGTGCTGAGTGTGTGATGATCGTGGAGATAGAAGTCCAGACTTTGAGGGCTCAGAGTGGGCTCAGCATAAATGGCCTGATTTAAGTGTGCCATAGGGAAAACAGGTGAGTGGCTGAGGACAGCATTCTGGAGAGCATGTCCTCAGTGCTCCTTTCCTAGAGATGAGCTGAGTGGGCCAGGAGGAGGCACCAGGGAGGGTGGGGCTCTGGATGAATGCCCATGTGCATAAGAGCACAGAGGCTGGGAGCTTCTCACCATTGCCAGGAACAGGGCATCCCATGGCTTGCAGTCCATCAAACGGAGACCACACTGGGAGGGAAAGCATCAGAAGAACTGCTCAGCCCTAGACAGTGCAAGCTGCACTGAACTGGAAAGAGGGGTTCACTGGGTTCCCAGGGGTATCCTACCATCTCCTGCTGGAGCTCCCACCCCCACCCTATGATCTAAAAAGAGCTGACAGCCAGCAAAAGAACACCCCCAAATCCAAAAGGCTTTTGGTCATGGATAGACATTGAAACCTCTTAGTCCAGCTTGTAAAGCCCTCCTGTCCTGAGCCTGGGTACCCCCAACCTTTGTATGCTATGGTTGGCGTGGACCAGCTTCCACTTCAGCCCCTGAGCCTCTGATTCACCATCATGCCACCCATCTGCACGGCAGACCCCAAGGATGTCTTCCCCTGGGAGCAATGCCACAAGGCAGGCTTGGGTGGGTAGGATGAGGATGAGGCAGACACCCAAGGGCCCTAGATCACTCCTGTACATTCTTCTGTTGTCCCTTCCCCTTTCTGGCTGGCATTAGGTTCTGTGGTGACACCATCCCCCGACCTTCTTCCTTCCTCTCTGTACCCAGCTCCAACTCACACTTAGGTCTGAGGTCCAAGGTCACCTCTCGAGGAAGTATCTTCCTAGATCCCGAGGTACAGATACACACAGTACTTTGTACCTTGCACACATCCCAATTTAAATTATAGTTCTAAAGCTACAATTACTCATTCAGCGGTGAGGTCAAAGTTCTAAGAAGAGTGCCTGGTGCCCAGGAGAAACCCAGCCGAGTGTGGGGCTGGGTTCCCAGGTAGCACTCCTGTGGAGCGCTCTTGCACTCGGGTGAGGGCTGGAGCATCCAGATCTCATGCACAGGGACCTTGTGCACATTCACTTACTGAGGACTACATCAGTGGTGTCTCATTCTAGATGGTTGCTAAACAGAAAATGTCCTTCTTCCCACGATCTGCCCTCTGGACACCAGGCGGGGCTAGAGGAAAGCTGGTCACGTCTCTTGGCATCACCTGAGGCAGGTTCAGGCTGGTGGGGCCAGAATTGAGGCTTGTGTGCCTGACCTGGGCTGTCAGTCAGGACTATCCACACGTGCCCTGAGCTTCCTTACTCCATGTCTGCAGGGTTCCCAGTGTGAATGGGGAGGGAGAGAGACCCTGGATTTGGACATCAAAACATTACTTCCTCTGTATTTTACCCCCAAGGCAGCCACCAAGATCTGCCTAAGTTCACGGGAAATAGGGTGGTTCAAGGGAACATAGATTCCATCTCTCTCTTTTTTTAACGTCGTGGCAAAATACACATAACAGCAACTTTATCATCATCACCATTTTTGTGCTCGGTTCAGTGGCATTAAGTACATTCACATTATTGTGCAGCCGTCACCACTATCCATGTCTAGAGCTCTTTTCATCTTCCCAAACAGAAGCTTCACATCCATTAAACACTAAGTCCTCCAGCCTTGGGCTCACCTCTCGCTAGGAGCAGTGGGTTCTGGAAGCACCACTGTGGCTGTTTTTGAAAAATACAATCTACCTCAAATAATCCAGATTTCAAAGTGCAGTCAGGAACCTTAAGTAACATGGGCATTTCCCCCTGTGAATCTTGCCTTACTCAGTGAAGAGTTACGGTCCATGGCTTTCTCTTTCTTGGTAGCCAGTACGCTCATGTAGGTTCCTGGTATCTCAGATGTTCAATCTTTAGAAAGAGAAGGTAATGTATATGCTCCCTTCCAGTTATGAAATTCTATGGTTCTCTATCTCCATCCCATCTTAAACTGCAGAACATTCTGAAAGTATGTTTTGTGATTTAATATTTTGAATCCTGGTCTTTCTCTCATTAAGGTCCCTTTTCAGAAGTTGTTTTAATTACAACACTTAGAGGAGAGATTCACCGGGAAAGGAAGAGCAGGGTTCTGACAGCTGCTGTGTGTACTTGCTTTGTTTGGCCATGCAATGTCAACTCCGCTAACTGGGTTAGTAAGGGCAAGGTGCAAGCCACCAAGAACCTCACCATTGGAAGTTTTACTGTGACCTTAGCCATCTCCTTCAGAGCCAGAGCTTCAAAGAGGAGGCAGACACAAAGGAAAGAAGGTTCCCAAGACTGAAGAGGCCACAGTACCCACCTTATTCACTGACTTAATGTCCATTACTCTCCTTCTAGGGGCAGCCAATTGGGAAATGCACATGTCCCTCTGCTTCCAGGTCTGACAATCACTTCATGTGCCAGAATTCATATGAAATATCATCTTCAGAGAGAAATATGAAGCTTCCTTTAAAACAAATCAGTCATGCTTTCAAACCTTTAGAATCTAAAAAATAGCATTAAATGCAAAGAGGTGAAATATGAAATAGATTTACCATTTCTGAAATAAATACATTTCCATGCTGACAGCAACCCAGATCTAGCTCTCCACACAAACACCAAAAATAGAAGTGGAAAGGTTCTGAAGCAGCTTTGGAAATGTTATCATGTAAAAAATTGTGAGTCGACTTTTCTGTGAGATTGATTTTCTTTGAAAGGGAAAATATGACTTTCTTTAAAAGTTTATTATTTTTTATACTCAGTCAGAGCCCCCATGACCCAGCATCCTGTCCTGCATTTATTTTTTTAAAGAGAGACTTCAGTCCATCTGGGATTTAAAGCAGAGTAGCTGAACCGAGCCGGGAGAAAACAGATTTATTATGGGCTTCATTATTTCTGTTTTATGGGAGACCCCCCTCTACTGTAACTTCAGAGTAAGGGAGATGGATGAAGAGCCTTGTGCAAAAGATACTCACTTTCTGGGGGAGAAGGAAATGGTATTTGGAATGCCTCATTCTAGAAACAGAGCATCCTAACGAACCCCCTTCCCACCTGCTTTGGATGCTGTGAGGTGAAGAAAGTCCTCCTGTAGCTGTTGAGTTTCTGGAAACACTCTGCAGGGAAACTTTGCTGCAAGAAACTGGACCAGACCTTATGCAGTCACTGCATCTAAATTATAAACCAACTAAAAGATTACTTCAAGCCACTTGCCAGTCAGTGCACACACATCCCTGGTTTAAGCCTGCTCTCTGTGAACCTGCCTGGGGTCAGTGTAGTAAGAGTGAGGCCCCATTTAAGTTCCCAGCACCCATGCCTTTGGGCTCGGATGGCTGGTAAAAGGTCGACAATCTAAAATCTCCCCGGATCCTGGAACATAAACACTGTATAATAAGATTTTTTTTTAAAAAGATGGTTTCCATCATTTTCCCAGCTGTCGGAGCTAATGGGCCACTTCTCTGAGAACCAGAGAGATTATCTATAAGAGGAGATACAGATGGCCAAGTGTGACCCCCAGGGGACACAGCGCTGGGCCTTTTGGCACAGCTGTTTCCTGGTTCACTTTTCTTCTTCAGTAAACACTTCTGTGAGCTGCTGGTTTGGAAGAAGAGCTGAACTGTTGGAAACCCTTTGATGTGTGGGGAGAATGAAGCTGGACTTGGAATTCAGTGACTTCAAACACTAGGTTGAAGAACTTCTCCAATTCCAGCAGAGCTCAGGGACTGAAAAACTGAAAGCAGGACTTGGCCTTGAACTGGGTCTGGGATTTTGTGTGGAAAGGCCCCAAACCCCATGCCTCTACCCTAGTCCACCTCATCCTCTGCCAGATAATGTTTGTCTAAAAGAATAAGTGGTTTATCTGGGGCCGGTTCTAATGGAAACATTTCCATTTGGGGTTTCCATAATTATAGGCCAGGCTCTCTGTTATAATATTCTCATGAAGGGATTGAAGTCTAAACATGAAAAAGAGATCTTGGAAGTGCCTGGGAACCAAGACTTGTGACCAGAGTGAAGAGGAAGTGTCTTTGTTCAAGCTCGCTGTGCTGGAAGCTTGTTCTGGGAAGCGGAAAATGGTCCTGATATAAAAGCCACTCCTGGTGAGGTCAGAATCGAGGCTGGGAGAGGGTCTCATCTGCAAGTATGATTTGGGTGTTATCATGAAACATTTCACCTTAAGCTGGCGTCAGGGTAGAAGCAGGCATGCCTGTGGTTCAAGCCTGGATGGCCAGGAACAGAGTTAGTTACCCCTGTGACTGAGCGCTGGGTTGGCACCTGTAAATTGTTTGGGGGAAGTGATACTTCCCTCATTTTGCACCTATACATAAATGTACATAGGCAAGTACTGTGCAAGGGGGCCCCCAGTCAATGGTGGTTCCCTTTCTGCAGTTTCCATCTCCTGTATCTGACTCTGAGTGTCAGATATAACGGCATAAACACACAGGACACAGAGCACAATTTCCTGCTCTTTGGCCTTCTTGCTGTAACATAGTCTCAGAAATATTTTTCTTTTTGTGAATCTGCTACAAAAGATCAATGAACCAATTTTCCTATCCAGGGAATCCAGCACCTCTGCCAGCCTAGAGGAAAGAGATTTGTTCTGCTTTCTGGATTCAGGGCCCAGAGACCTCTGGTGGCTGGGAGACTAGAGCCTTAGCTGTGGCAGGTTGGTAGAAAGTGATGCTAGTGGGTATCAAGGTCAGCAGGCTGCAAAGCAGAGCATTCACAAGCCTGAGGAGCTTTCAGGTCAGATGTTCTCAGGTTACACGTGATTCCAACACTTTCCCTTCACTGATGCAGAAAGTGAGGTTTAACTCATCTCACATGCTAGTAAAGTGATGCTCAAGATTCTCCAAGCCAGGCTTCAACAATATGTGAACCGTGAACTTCTTGATGTTCAAGCTGGTTTTAGAAAAGGCAGAGGAACCAGAGATCAAATGGCCAACATCTGCTGGATCATGGAAAAAGCAAGAGAGCTCCAGAAAAACAGCTATTTCTGCTTTATTGACTATGCCAAAGTCTTTGACTGTGTGGATCACAATGAACTGTGGAAAATTCTGAAAGAGATGGGAATACCAGACCACCTAACCTGCCTCTTGGGAAATCTGTGTGCAGGTCAGGAAGCAACAGTTAGAACTGGACATGGAACAACAGACTGGTTCCAAATAGGAAAAGGAGTACATCAAGGCTGTATATTGTCACCCTGCTTATTTCACTTCTATGCAGAGTACATCATGAGAAACGCTGGACTGGAAGAAACACAAGCTGGAATCAAGATTGCCAGGGGAAATAGCAATAACCTCAGATATGCAGATGACACCACCCTTATGGCAGAAAGTGAAGACGAGCTAAAAAGCCTCTTGATGAAAGTGAAAGTGGAGAGTGAAAAAGTTGGCTTAAAGCTCAACATTCAGAAAATTAAGATCATGGCATCTGGTCCCATCACTTCATGGGAAATAGATGAGGAAACAGTGGGAACAATGTCAGACTTTATTTTTGGGGGCTCCAGAATCACTGGAGATGATGACTGCTGCCAAGAAGTTAAAAGACGCTTACTCCTTGGAAGAAAAGTTATGACCAACCTAGATAGCATATTCAAAAGCAGAGACATTCCTTTGCCGACTAAAGTCCGTCTAGTCAAGGCTATGGTTTTTCCAGTGGTCATGTATGGATGTGAGAGTTGGACTGTGAAGAAAGCTGAGCACCAAAGAATATATGCTTTTGAACTGTGGTGTTGGAGAAGACTCTTGAGAGTCTCTTGGACTGCAAGGAGATCCAACCAGTCCATTCTGAAGGAGATCAACCCTGGGATTTCTTTGGAAGGAATGATGCTAAAGCTGAAACTCCAGTACTTTGGCCACCTCATGCAAAGAGCTGACTCATTGGAAAAGACTCTGATGCTGGGAGGGATTGTGGGCAGAAGGAGAAGGGGATGACTGAGGATGAAATGGCTGGATGGAATCACTGACCTGATGGACGTGAGCCTGAGTGAACTCCGGGGAGTTGGTGATGGACAGGGAGGCCTGGTGTGCTGCAGTTCATGGGGGTTGCAAAGAGTGGGACACGACTGAGTGACTAAACTGAACTGAAGAAAGAGCCATGAATCGTTCCCAAATTCTCACCCCTCTACCCCCAGCCTGTTCCTCCCTGTTTCTCTCCATCTTTCTCTCTCTCTCTGTCCCTCACCTCCACCACCCACCTATTGCACATTCCAAGTTTGGGATTCTGGGTGGAAGACCATGAAGGCAGCCGCCACCCTCATGTCCTTTGCCCTGGGAAATGGGACTGGAAACCAGCAAAGCTCTGGTTCTCCCTTCACAGAAATAATGAGAGCCATTTTAGCAGAGCATGAGGAAGAAGAGAATCCTGTCCTGCTCCTGAATTCCTTGTCCACAGCATGGCCTGTGGTTTCAGCTCACCATCCCCACCATGACTATGTGGAAGGCCAGCGCAGGTGCAGAAGGCAGCGCCAACCCTGGCATCTCAGCAGCCTTGACCCCTACCTTGTGCCTCGTTTGTATTTAACCCTGTTACCTACCTGGATTGGCCAATGGGCATGAGGAGGGGTAGGACACTATTAGTCACTCCGTCGTGTCTGACTCTTTGCAACCCCATGGACTGTAGCCCTCCAGGCTCCTCTGTCCATGGAATTTTCCAGGCAAGAATCGTAGAGTGGGTAACCATTCCTTTCTCCAGGGGATCTTCCCAACTCAGGGATGGAACCCAGGTCTCATCATGTCTCCTGCATTGGCAGGAGGGTTCTTTACCACTAGCGCCACCTGGGAGAATGATTTTACCACCTGAGCCACCAGGTAAGCCCCTTCCACTTTTTGCTTTCACCTGCCTGCATTGGCCAATGGGCGGCGGATGGGGTCGAGTGGAGTAGGACTCTATCTGGGGCAGCCCCGAGGTCTGTAGAAATGATAAACCAGATTCATATGGGAAAGCAGTTGCCCATACAAACCTAATGCTGATTCAAACATTAATTCTGCCAAAATAAGCCTAACGAATAAACAAATGGGAAAACTTGGTGCCGCTGCCCTGTAAACTCAAAGCTTCCTGTCTTTGACAAGTTGTAAAACACCAAAAGAGGTCTAATTCAACAATTTACAGTCATTTTCAGAACAGATAAGATTCCATTTTAATGATGCTTACAGGATATGAGAGTTTTTGGAAAACTTTTAACTCTGAAATATCTATAACTTCCCAGGAAGTTACAAAAACAATAGAGTGATGCCGCATGCATTCTTCACCCAGGTTCCCTTGAAGGTTATGTAGTATGAAACTATAGTTCGATATCAAAACCAGGAAACTGACACTGGTACCATATACAAGGGGCGTCCCTGGTAACACAACTGGTAAAGAATCCGCTAGTTTCCTGGGTTGGGAAGTTTCCCTGGGGAGGGATAGGCTACCCACTCCAGTATTCTTAGGCTTCCCTGGTGGCTCATATGGTAGAGAATCCACCTGCAGTGAGGAAGACTTGGGTTTGAGCCCTGGGTTGGGAAGATCCCCTGGAGGAGGGCATGGCACTCCAGTATTCTTGCCTGGAGAATTCCCATGGATAGAGGAGCCTGGCTGGCTACAGTCCACAGGGTCACAAAGAGTAGGACATGACTGAGTGACTAGGCACAACACAGCAGAACACAGATAGATTTATATATTATATATTTAAAATCATGTGCTTCTTTACCATCTGTATCTTCCTCAGTGAAGTGTCTGTTCATGCTTTTTGCTCATATTTGATTGTATTATTTGCTTTTGTTTTTAATGTTGAATTTCAAGAGTTCTCTAAATTTTCTATGTACAAGTCTTTTGTCAGATGTGTGCTTTGAGGTTCTCTCTCCCAGTCTGTAGGTTGTCTTTTCATCCTCTTCACCTGGGTTTTCTCAGACCAAGTCCTTATTGTTGAGAAAGTCAGGTTTACTGAGCTTTTCCTCTGATGGATTGTGCTTTTGGTGTCATGTCCATTCACCACCCCTTGGCCTTGAAGATTTTTTCCTATGTATTTTTTTTTCCAAAAGTTTTATAGCTTTATGTTTTATGTTTAAACCTATTACCCATTTTGAGTTATGGAGTATATACTGTGTGAGCTTTAAAGTTTTGTTTTGTTTCCAATATTCTATAAACATTGTATCATACGTGTGTGCTTAGTCACGTCTAACTCTTCGTGACCCTGTGGACTGTAGCCCAATAGAACTATAGTCTTCTGTCCATGGGATTCTCCAGGCAAGAACATTGGAGTGGATTGCCATTTCCTCTTCCAGGAGATCTTCCCAACCCAGGGACTGAACCCATGTCTCTTGCGTCTCCCGCATTGGCAGGTGGATTCTTTACCACTAGCACCATATGGGAAGCTGCTTTTTTGGCCTATGCATGTCCAATTACTCCAGCACCATTTGTTGAAAAGACTGAAATATAAGACATTTAAAAATCATTTTGTCATTTTAAATATGAATATAGATGTGAAATTGCATTTCTTTGAAGTAGTTTTTAACAGTGAAAATCCCCTTTGAGAAAGCTTTGGCCCCAAAAACTCAGATCCAAGTTTTTATGTCTATGTTTCCTGGGGCCTTGGTTTGGTTGTTGAGCAGATTTCCTGTGGTGGTCATCTGGTGATGCCAAAATTAAAGCTCTCTCTGTATTCAGTGCCATCAACACTCAACCAGCTACTTCAACCAACGCAGGACCCAGAACCTCTTTTTAAAATGTATGGAGTGGGTGAACAGAGGGCATGTCTGTATTTAGAGCACTAGGACCTTGAATCCAGAGGGGGAAAAATGTAAACACATTGAATGAATGATTAAAGTTACTCAGCTTGATCTGTACAGATCGTTTTTTTAGTACATGAATTAAGTTTATGATGCAACAATTTTCACTGCATTCTTTATAAGGAGATTGAACAAAAGTTTTCCTCTCAGCATCAAAATAAGAATGCTTTTCTCTTCCCCTTTGGAAGTACTGGTATCTGGGTATTCATTTTATGTTTGGGCTTGATCTAGATCGAAAGCAGCGAGAATGGGAGTTTTTGTTTCCCTGGTCTCTCAGGATCTTCAGGGGTCTCACCTGTGAGAGTGAGGTTCTGTTTCCTTGTCAATCACAGCAGGGGTATATAATGATCTGATTACTCCATCCAGTTATTTTGTTTTCATATTTGTGCACTTTTAAGGGTGAGGTCTTGGGAGCTGGGATAGATGAGCTTCAAGGCTGAGTGCAGTTGGTTGCAAGGAGACAATTTCTGTGGATGCTTGGTCTGTGCCTGTATCCAGCCTCTCACCACCATCTGATCTCCACCTTAGGTCAGAGTGGAGCATGCAGACAGGGAAGGCTTGAAGCTCCATGCCTGGTGTGGAGTGTAGGCTGGGGTGTAAGACATCAGAGAGGATCCCCTGGAGGACACCGATACTGGCTGTTTTTCAGCAAATCACTCAGTGAACATTCAGAGCATGCCTGCACTCTGCAGTTTCATTGTAAGAACACTGACAAGGAGGATATTAAAAGAATAGAGTGAAGCCTCATCTCATTCTATCAGCCTGCCCAGTGCTCACTATAGCCATCACTGAATGACCTGAGTGCCTGCTCATCTGGGCTGTGCGGGGCACAGCACACCGCTAGGGGGCTTTTTCCATTTGCGTGTGTGCATGCTAAGTCACTTCAGTTGTGTCCAACTCTTTGCGGCCCTGTGGACTGTAGCCTGCCTGGCTCCTCTGTCTGTGGGATTCTCCAGGCAATAATACTGGAGTGGGTTACCATGCCCTCCTCCAAGGGAACTTCCCAAACCCACGTCTATTATGTCTCGTGCATTGGCAGGTGGGTTTTTACCACTAGTTTCACTTGGGAAGCCCTTTTCCATCTTATCTCCCTCCATTACTTTAAAACCTGAAAAAGTGCTAAGAACCCAGAAGACCATCAATGAATGATTTTTTAATTTAGAGGAAACTATCAAAACAAGTGGTATAAATAATACTGTAATACTTTATAAAAGGGAGAAATGTTTCTGGTGTGGTATGGGCAGGAAAGCTTTCCCAAAGTAGGGACACTTATATGGGACCCTGAAGGGAGAGTGTAAATTAAATGGTGAGTCCTTCTTTCCCTGTGACCTTGCACGTCTCCAGAAACCTCTCCATAATTTTGGCCTTGGACCGCCACTTTATGAGAGCCAGCACTCAAGGGTTAAACAGCAGAGAGCCTGATTATATAAAATGAGTTCCAGATTTAGGACAAAATCTGAACTAATACATCCCATGCTGTATTCCCTGGGAAACTGAAGAGAAAAAAAAAGGTGAATTCCATCTGGTAGTGCTGGGGAAAGTTCCCTCAGAGAGAGATCAGCAAATGGGGGGCAAGGGGTAGCTGGGTAAGAAAGTCATTATCATGACATTTCAAGCTTACAGTTCCAAATCTAGAGCAGATGGAGATTGTTAGGTTGCATTTCTGACTCAGATTATAAATGGCACTAATCAGCTTGAGGTAGCCTTGGCATTTCCTGAAGACTCCATGGCAACCTGATTGGTGGACATTCAACATTCCATTGCAAAGAGCTGCATCAGACCCTGCTATTGAGCGCAATTAAAATTACAAGGCAAGCTTGGAAGAGTAGATTAAAATGATCTGTCTGCTGTTTATGAGAAATTCACTTCAAATTCAATAATTACAGATAGGTTGAAAGTAAAAGAATGGAAAAGGACATGCCAAAAGAATATCAGTTTAAAAACAGGCATGAATAACCATATTAATAGCCAATAATATAGGTTGCAGAGCAAAGAAAATAAAGACAAAGGGGAACATTACATAAAGATAAAAGGAAGACATAATTTTAAATATGTACACAAAAAACAACAGAGCTTCAAAACACAGGTAGCAAAAACTGATAGAACTAAAGAAGAAACAGATAAAGCCAAAATTATGATTGAGAACTTCACTGTCCACTTCTTATCAACTAATAGAACTACTGGAGAGAAAATCAGTAAGGAAATAGATACGAAAAATAGCATCTACTAACAGGATCTAATTTGCGTATATAGAATACTCCATCCAATGGCAGAAGAATATACATCTTTTCTCAAATTCTCATAAATATTCACAAAGATAGACTGTATCTTGGACCAAAAACAATATTAAAACATTCAAAATAATTGAAATCATACAGAATGTATTATGGAGGCATAATGGAATCGAGCTAGAAATCAATAACACAGACAAAAGGAAAAAACTCTAAACATATGGAAATGAAACAATGTTTCTGAATAACCCATGGATTAAAGGGGTAGTCTCAAAGGAATTTCTTTTTAAAAACTAGAACCAAATGATGAATTACATTAAAAAAATACATGAAAATATGTAGGGTATAATTAAAACTGTTTAGAGGAAACTTAACACTACATGCTTATATGAGAAAAGAGAAAGTCTCATATCTAAATGTAAGTTCATACCTCAAGACTGAAAAAGGAGCAAAATGACCTGAAAGTGGAAGAGAGGAAATAATAAAGTTCAGAGTAGAAACCAATGAAATTGAAAATAGGGAAACAATAGAGAAAACTAACAGAATTAAAGACTGATTCTTTAAAAAAAAAAAATCAATAAAATTGAAAAATGCTCTCTAGGTTTGTCAGAGTTTTCCTTTCAAGGAGCTAGCGTCTTTTAATTTCATGGCTGCAGTCGCCATCTGCAGTGGTTTTAGAGCCCAAGGAAAGAAAATCTGCACAGCTTCCACTTTTTACCCTTCTATTTGCCTACATTAAATTTAAGAATTTGCTGTTTAGTCACTAAGTCAAATCTGTGATCCCATGGACTGTAGCCTTCCAGGCTCCTCTGCCCACGGGATTTTCCAGGCAAGACTCTGGAGTGGGGTGCCATTTCCTTCTCCAGGGAATCATCCTGACCCAGGGATGGAACCTACATCCCCTGCGTTGGCAACTAGATTCTTTACAACTGAACCACCTGGAAAACTCTAAATTTAAGAATATATACTAATAAAAAATACCATTAAGGAGTTTAAAAGGCCTACCACAGATTTGGAGATAATTGAAATAACCTGCAAATGATAAAAGTCTTATATCCAGAAAATATAGATTTTCTCCAAATCAAGCATATGGTAGATAAGCCAACTAAGTAATGGTGCTCTGTGATGACCTAGGAGGGTAGGATGGAGGGAAGGAGGTTCAAGAAGGAGGATCTATCTATCTATCTACCTACCTATCTATCTATAGCTGATTCACATCATTGCACAGCAGAAACTAAGACAACACTGTAAGGCAATTGCATTCCAATTTAAAAAAAAAAAAAGATATTCTTTATCAAGTTGAGGAAGTTCTTCTCTGTTCATAATGTGCTGAGCATCTTACTCACAAACAAATGTTGAATTTTGCCAATTTTTTTCTGTATAGTTTGACAGATCATATGACTTTTATTTTTAGCCTTTGAATGTGGTGGATTACATTTATTTATTTTCCATTGTGAAAGCAGTCTTGTGTAAGTCTTTCTTGGTTGTGGTATAAAAATTTTTCTATACATTGCTGCATTTTATATGCTAATATTTTATTGATTTTTGTATCTATGTTCAATCAGCCTGTATTTTTCTTTCTTGCAATGTGTTTCTCTGATGTTGGTGTTACAGTAATGCTGGCCAAATAGAAGGGGTGAGGAAGTTTTCCTTCTGCTTCTGTTTTCTAAAAGAGATTGAAGAGAAAGTATAACTTTTCCCCTCAAGTCTTTGGTAGGATTCAACATTGAACCGATCTGGGGCTGGTGCTTTCTCTTTGAGAGGTTATTGACTACTGATTCATTCTCTTTAATAGATGGTCCTTTCAAATAATCTATTTCTCTTCCAGTGAGTTTTTGTTTCTCAAGAAATTGATCCATTTCATCCAAGTTATCAAATTTGTAGTTATATAGTTGTTCATTGTATCCCTTGATTAAATTTTTAATGTAACTGGGATCTTTAGTGATGACGCGTCTTTAATTTTTGATAATGGTAACATCTTTTCTCTTTTCTTCAGTTGGTTATCCTGGTGAGAGCTTTATCAATTTTATTGACTTTTAAAAAAGAATCAGGTTTTTCTTCATTGATTTTTCTCTGTCTTTTTAATGGTCAATTTCCTTGACTTCTACTCTAATATTTATACCTTCCTTTTTCCTTGCTTTTAACTTTAATTGTTCTTCATCTAGGCTCTTAGTCTGAAGGTAGATGCTTAGGTTGTTGCTCTTATATTTTCCTCTTTTTAATATATGTATTTAGTATTATAGTAGTCTTCTAAGTGCTGTTTTCACTGAGTCCCACACATTTTCATATGCTGTATTTCCATTTTTCTTTATTTAAAAACATTTTAAAACTTTTACTGAGACTTATTTCTTCACTCATGTGTTACTGAGAAGTATATTGCTTAATTTCCAGATACTGAGATCATCTAGCTTCCTTTCTGTTACTGATTTCTTATTTACTTCTACTGTGGCCTAAGAATTACTTTGTATCATTTATACTCTTTTAAATTAGTTTTAAATGTGTCTTATGAATAATAATAATATATTTTATGTCAGTAAATATTGCATTTTCCAGAAATCAAATAATAGATATAACCCCTAAAATATCAAATAATTGCCTTAATATAAATGATGTATATAACACAACACTCCACATACAACAAACATACACATTTTGTTCAAGTGATTTGCACGCAAGGCCTCCCTGTTCATCACCATCTCCCGGAGTTTACTCAGACTCACGTCCATAGAGTCCGTGATGCCATCTAGCCATCTCATCCTTGGTTGTCCCCTTCTCCTCCTGCCCCCAGCCCCTCCCCGCATCAGAGTCTTTTCCAGAGTCAACTCTTTGCATGAGGTGGCCAAAGTACTGGAGTTTCAGCTTTAGCATCATTCCTTCCAAAGAAATCCCAGGGTTGATCTCCTTCAGAATGGACTGGTTGGATCTCCTTGCAGTCCAAGAGACTCTCAGGAGTCTTCTCCAACACCACAGTTCAAAAGCATATATTCTTTGGTGCTCAGCCTTCTTCACAGTCCAACTCTCACATCCATACATGACCACAGGAAAACCCATAGCCTTGACTAGACGGAACTTAGTCGGCAAAATAATGTCTCTACTTTTGAATATACTGTCTAGGTTGGTCATAACTTTTCTTCCAAGGAGTAAGCATCTTTTAATTTCATGGCTGCAATCACCATCTGCAATGATTTTGGAGCTCCAAAAAATAAAGTCTGACACTGTTTCCACTGTTTCTCCTTCTATTTCCCATGAAGTGATGGGACCGGATGCCATGATCTTAATTTTCTGAATGTTGAGCTTTAAGCCAACTTTTTCACTCTCTTCTTTCACTTTCATCAAGAGGCTTTTAGCTCCTCTTTACTTTCTGCCATAAGGGTGGTATCATCTGCGTATCTGAGGTTATTGATATTTCTCCTGGAAATCTTGATTCCAACTTGTGTTTCTTCCAGTCCAGCGTTTCTCATGATGTACTCTGCATATAAGTTAAATAAGCAGGGTGACAATATACAACCTTGACATACTTCTTTTCCTATTTGGAACCAGTCTGTTGTTCCATGTCCAGTTCTAACTGTTGCTTCTTGACCTGCATACAGATTTCTCAAGAGGCAGGTTAGGTGGTCTGGTATTCCCATCTCTTTCAGAATTTTCCACAAGTTGATTGTGATCCACACAGTCAAAGGCTTTGGCATAGTCAATAAAGCAGAAATAGAGATATTTTTCTGGAACTCTCTTGCTTTTTCCATGATCCAGCAGATGTTGGCAATTTGATCTCTGGTTCCTCTGCCTTTTCTAAAACCAGCTTGAACATCAGGGAGTTCACGGTTCATGTATTGCTGAAGCCTGGCTTGGAGAATTTTGAGCATTACTTTACTAGCATGTGAGATGAGTGCAATTGTGAGGTAGTTTGAGCATTCTTTGGCATTGCCTTTCTTTGGAATTATTATGAAAACTGACCTTTTCCAGTCCTGTGGCCACTGCTGAGTTTTCCAAATTTGCTGGCATATTGAGTGCAGCACTTTCACAGCATCATCTTTCAGGATTTGAAACAGCTCCACTGGAATTCCATCACCTCCACTAGCTTTGTTTGTAGTGATGCTTTCTAAGGCCCACTTGACTTTACATTCCAAGATGTCTGGCTCTAGATTAGTGATCACATCATCATGTTTATCTGGGTCGTGAAGATCTTTTCTGTACAGTTCTTCCATGTATTCTTGCCACCTCTTCTTAATATCTTCTGCTTCTGTTAGGTCCATACCATTTCTGTCCTTTATCGAGCCCATCTGTGCATGCAATGTTCCCTTGAAGTGAGTGAAGTGAAGTTGCTCAGTTGTGTCCGACTCTTTGTGACGCCATGGACTGTAGCCCACCAGGCTCCTCAGTCTACGGAATTTTCCAGGCAAGATTACTGGAGTGGGTTGCTATTTCTCCAGCGGATCTTCCCAACCCAGGGATCGAACCCGGGTCTCCCGCACGGCAGACGCTTTACCATCTGAGACACCAGGGAGATCAATGTTCCCTTGGTATCTCCAATTTTCTTGAAGAGACATCTAGTCTTTCCCATTCTGTTGTTTTCCTCTGTTTCTCTGCATTGATCCCTGAAGAAGGCTTTCTTATCTCTTCTTGCTATTCTTTGGAACTCTGCATTCAGATGCTTATATCTTTCCTTTTCTCCTTTGCTTTTCACCTCTCTTCTTTTCACAGCTATTTGTAAGTCTTCCCCAGACAGCCATTTTGCTTTTTTGCATTTCTTTTCCATGGGGATGGTCTTGATCCCTGTCTCCTGTACAGTGTCACGAACCTCACTCCATAGTTCATCAGGCACTCTATCTATCAGATCTAGGCCCTTAAATCTATTTCTCACTTCCACTGTATAATCATAAGGGATTTGATTTAGGTCATACCTGAATGATCTAGCGGTTTTCCCTACTTTCTTCAATTTAAGTCTGAATTTGGTAATAAGGAGTTCATGATCTGAGCCACAGTCAGCTCCTGGTCTTGTTTTTGTTGACTGTATAGAGCTTCTCCATCTTTGGCTGCATAGAATATAATCAGTCTGATTTTGGTGTTGACCATCTGATGATGTTCGTGTGTAGAGTCTTCTCTTGTGTTGTTGGAAGAGGGTGTTTTCTATGACCAGTGCATTTTCTTGGCAAAACTCTATTAGTCTTTGCCCTGCTTCATGCCACATTCCAAGGCCAAATTTGCCTGTTACTCCAGGTGTTTCTTGACTTCCTACTTTAGCATTCTAGTCCCCTATAATGAAAAGGACATTTTTGGGGGTGTTAGTTCTAAAAGGTCTTGTAGGTCTTCATAGAACCGTTCAGCTTCAGTTTCTTCAGCATCACTGGTTGGGGCATAGACTTGGATAACTGTAATATTGAATGGTTTGCCTTGGAGATGAACAGAGATCATTCTGTCGTTTTGAGATTGCATCTAAGTACTGCATTTTGGACTCTTTCGTTGACCATGATGGCTACTCCATTTCTTCTGAGGGATTCCTGCCCGCAGTAGTAGATATAATGGTCAGCTGAGTTAAATTCACCCATTCCAGTCCATTTTAGTTCGCTGATACCTAGAATGTCGACATTCACCCTTGCCATCTCTTGTTTGACCACTTCCAATTTGCCTTGATTCATGGACCTGACATTCCAGGTTCCTATGCAATATTGCTCTTTACAGCATCGGACTTTGCTTCTATCACCAGTCACATGCACAACTGGGTAATGTTTTGCTTTGGCTCCATCCCTTCATTCTTTCTGGAGTTATTTCTCCACTGATCTCCAGTAGCATATTGGGTACCTACTGACCTGGGGAGTTCCTCTTTTGGTATCCTATTGTTTTGCCTTTTCATACTGTTCATGGGGTTCTCAAGGCAAGAATGCTGAAGTGGCTTGCCATTCCCTTCTCCAGTGGACCACATTCTGTCAGCCCTTTCCACCATGACCCGCCTGTCTTGGGTTGCCCATGAGGCATGGCTTGGTTTCATTGAGTTAGACAAGGCTGTGGTCCTAGTGTGATTAGACTGACTAGTTTTCTGTGAATATGGTTTGTGGATGTCTAAAAAGATTTGAAAACCATGATTCACATTTCCATTTATAGTTATGTAATTTCTCCTTCTTCACTTAGCTCTTTACACTAAGTAGAATGCACTATTTTAAATTTTATTCTTTTCATAATGATAATTTAGCAGGTTTTCTCATAACCTACTGTCCTGGTTTTCAGGACATATTTACTTTCTTCAGAAGTCCCTGTGTCAAAGGGTCAGTTTTAGTCATATGCCTTTGCAGTCCTCCTACTGGCGCAATGTCTGGGATATAGCAGACATCCCATACTTCCTGCTCACTTGGAATCCAATGCAAAAGGATTTATGTTGTCACTGCACAGAAGAAAACAGTGTCTCCAAGGTTGGAGATAGCTCAGTGGAGGAGAAAAAGAGTAAAAACATCCCAGTGAATCAAGAGACAGAAACGAATGTGTCATGGCTTTTTATCCCCTTTTATTGAGATATAGGCTTTCCTGGTGTCTCAGAGAAGAATCTACTTGCGATGTGGGAGACCTGGGTTCCATCCCTGGGAAGGCCTGGGAAGATCCCCCGGAGAAGGGAACGTTTACCCACTCCAGTATTCTTGCCTGGAAAATTCTATTGACAGAGGAGCCTGGCAGGCTACAGTCCATGGGATCACAGATTTGGACATGACTGAGTGACTTTCACTTTCACTTATTGAGATATACTTGATTTACAGTAAATGATAGAGGAGAGATGGTTGGATGGCATCAGTAACACAATGGGCATGAGTTTGAGCAAGCTCCAGGAGATGGTGAAGGAGAGAGAAGCTTGGCATACTGCAGTCCCCAGGGTCACAAAGAGTTGGACAAAACTGAGTGACTGAGCAACAACAGTGTTGTATAAGCTTAGGTGTACAATGTATTGATTCACAATTTTTAAAGGTTAATTTTCATAATTATTTTTATAAATTTATAGTTATTATAAAACATTCATTATATTCCCTGTGCTATACAATATGTCCTTACAGCTTATTTATTTTATACATAATAGTTTAGTTTATATTTCTTAATTCCTTAACCCTAACTTGCCCCTCCTCCCTTCCCTCTCCCATAGTGACCACTAGTTTATATCTCTGAGTATGTTTCTGCTTTTTATATTCACTGTTTGTTTTCTTTTTCAGCTTTCGCATGTAAGTGATATCGTACACTATTTGTCTTTCTCTGTCTTCCTCTGGAGCTAATGCAGTCTCATTGGGCAGGTGAAGTCAGGGCACAGGAGACCCCAGGGCTGGCGCCCACACACTGAGAAGTGTAGTCAGGTCCTGGGGCTTAGAGCCAACTCATTGCCAGGCACTGCTGTACCTTGGAGTCTGGCTGCAGGGCCTGAGTGCCCTGCTGTGGATGGGTCTGTCTCCTGACATAGCTGGTGGCAAGAGACATGGTGTCCTGGAGCCTATGTTGTCCTGCCAGTGTGCGAGGCTGGGACCCAGCCTGTCCCAGGTCAGGATCTAGCCTATTGGTGGGTTGGCTGGGTCCACAGACTATGGTGCTACACATGTGTGTGCTTGTGCTTAGTCATTAAGTCATGTCCAGCGCTTTGCAACCCCATGGATTATAGCCCACCAGGCTCTTCTGCCCACGGGATTTCCCAGGCAAAAATACTGGAGTAAGTTGCATGCCCTTCTCTAGGGAATCTTACTGACTCAGGAATCAAATCAGGGTCTCCTGCATTGCAGGCAGGTTCTTTACCAGCTGAGTTACCAGGGAAGCCTCCAGATGTCCAGCTGCTCATATTCAGTGATGTGGGGGGGCTGGTCCTGAGGCTAGAACAGGCTCACTGATGGGTGGAAACAGGGATGCTGGGGCTGGTTTCCGCCCAAATGGTGTGTGGAGCTGGGTCCTGGCCTCTCTGGTGGCCTGGACCATGTCTGGGGGTGGGCTCGTGGGGGAGTGGGGTCTTAAAGCAAATTGTCTGCAGGTAGGTGAAACTGTATACCCACTCAGTTAGTTGCTTGGCTTGAGTGTTCTAATACTGGTGCTCACAGGTTGTTGGGCAGGAGTGGGGATGGGTTCTGAGGATAATCTAGAGGGAGGATTCCAAAATGATGCTTACCAGCACCAGAGTCCCATGGTAGAAGGGGCTCCCCCAAGTGGCTGCCATAGTATCTTTGTTCCCAGGTTGGGTCAGTTTCTTCCTGCCTCTCTGAGAGACTGTCTAAGATCAGCAAATAGGTCCAACCCAGGCTCCTTTACAATTTTGCTTCTTACCTGAGCCCCCTGAACCTATGAGATTTTGTGTGCACCATTTGAGAGTTGAGTCTCCATTTTCCCCCAGTCCTCTAGGACTCCTGAAAGTAAGTCCTGCTGGCCTGAAAGCCAAATCTTTGGGGGGCTTGTCTTCCCAGTGCAGGACCCATGGGCTGAGAGCCCAATGGGGGGCTCAGAATGCTCACTCCTTTGGGAGAGCCTTTGGAGTTATAATTGCTTTACCATTCATGGGTCACCCACTTGGGGGTATCAGTTCAGTTCAGTCGCTCAGTTGTGTCTAACTTTTTGTGACCCCATGGACTGCAGCTCACCAGGCCTTTCTGTCCATCACCAACCTCCGCAGTTTACTCAAATTCATGTCCATTTAGTCAGTGATGCCGTCCAACTTTCTCATTCTCTGTCATCCCCTTCTCCTCCACCTTCAATCATTCCCAACATCAAGGTCTTTTCCAATGAGTCAACTCTTCACATCAGGTGGCCAAAGTATTGAAGTTTCAGCTTCAACATCAGTCCTTCCAATGAATATTCAGGACTGATTTCCTTTAGGATGGACTGGTTGGATCTCCTTGCAGTCCAAGGGACTCTCAAGAGTCTTCTCCAACACCACAGTTCAAAAGCATCAATTCTCAGCGCTCAGCCTTCTTCACAGTCCAACTCTCACATCCATACATGACTACTAGAAAAGAAATAGCTTTGAGTAGACGGACCTTTTTGGCAAAGTAAGTCTTTGAATTTTAATATACTGTCTAGGTTGGTCATAACTTTTCTTCCAAGGAGCAAGCATCTTTCATGGCTGCAGTCACTGTCTGCAGTGATTTTGGAGCCCCCAAAGATAAAATCTGTCACTATTTCCACTGCTTCCCCATTTATTTCCCATGAAGTGATGGGACCAGATGCCATGATCTTAGTTTTCTGAATGCTGAGCTTTAAGCCAACTTTTTCACTCTCCTCTTTCACTTTCATCAAGAAGCTCTTTAGTTCTTCTTCACTTTCCTCCATAAAGGTGGTATCATCTGTATACCTGAGGTTACTGACATTTCTCCCAGCAATCTTGCTTCTAGCTTGTGCTTCATCCAGCCCAGTGTTTCTCATGATGTACTCTGCATATAAGCTAAATAAGCAGGGTGACAATATACAGCCTACTCCTTTCCTCATTTGGAAGCAGTCTATTGTTCCATGTCCAGTTTTAACTGTTGCTTCCTGACCTTCATGCAGATTTCTTAAGAAGCAGGTCAGGTGGTCTGGTATTCCCTTCTCTTGAAGAATTTTCCACAGTTTGTTGTGATCCACACAAAGCCTTTGGCATAGTCAATATGACAACTAGGGGATATGGGACTTGACTATCATGAGTCCACCCTTTCTGCTCATCTCATTGTGGTTCCTTCTCTGTATCTTTAGTTGTAGAAGATCTTTTCTTGTAGGTTCCAGTCTTTTTCATTAAATGGTTGTTCCATAAAAGGTTGTAATTTTGGTGTGAGGAGGTAAGCTCAGGGTCTTTCTACTCTCCATCTCGTCTGATCTCTCATGTCACGGCTTTTAAAAATAAACTGTAGGTAATAATGGTTTCCCTAGTGGCTCAGATGATAAAGACTCTGCCTGCACTGTAGGAGACCCAGGTTTGATCCCTGGATCAGGAAGATCCCCTGGAGGAGGAAATGGCAACCCACTCCAGTATTCTTGCCTGGAGAATCCCATGGACAGAGGAGCCTGGCAGTTTACAGTTCATGAAGTCACGAAGAGTCAGACACGACTGAGTGACTAATACACACATTACACTGATTTGGTTCTTCTTTTAAAAGTCTTCCAGTTATGCATCTTAAAACTACAGAATAATATGGCCTATAAAATTTAAATCTTCAACAAAGAGTTAAAAAGAGTAAAACAAATTGCTGTCAGAAGACAGGAAGCAGCATTATAAAAATATCCCTCTATTTTTTCTCGTACATAGTATTTATTTTATTAGTCCTACTATTAAATACTGCTTGTTACCACTGTTTACTAGTCCTATTGCTATTTTGTTTAAACAATAACATTTATGTAGCAAAAATAGAAATATAGAATAGTACACTATTTCAAATAAAAACCTATATGTTATTTTAAAGTCATAGATGTAAATAACTTTTTATTATGTTATATCATATGGGGTCTTTGGGCCTGTATGGCTGTGTACTGGGATTGCTTTCTTAAAAGTTACTCTATTCACAGTGTGAACTCTGAGCACTAGGGAGGGATCTGTGCACAGAGCTGCCTGCCTCAGGGTGTCAGAGCTTAAGGGGAGTGAGGAGGGTTCTGAGCAGGGCAAGGGCAAACTGGACAAGCATAAAGGTGAGCAACATTCAGAAAATGAAGATCATGGCATCTGGTCCCATCACTTCATGGCAAATAGATGGGGAAAGAGTGGAAGCAGTGTCAGACTTTATTTTGGGGGGCTCCAAAATCACTGCAGACGGTGACTGAAGCCATGAAATTAAAAAGCACTTACTCCTTGGAAGGAAAGCTATGACCAACCTAGAGAGCATATTCAAAAGCAGAGACAATACTTTGCCAACAAAGGTCCGTCTAGTCAAGCCTATGGTTTTTCCAGTAGTCATGTATGGATGTGAGAGTTGGACTGTGAAAAAAGCTGAGTGCCGAAGAATTGATGCTTTTGTACTGTGGTGTTGGAGAAGACTCTTGAGAGTCCCTTGGACTACAAGGAGATCCAACCAGCTCATTCTAAAGATCAGTCCCGGGTGTTCTTTGGAAGGAATGACGCTAAAGCTGAAACTTCAATACTTTGGCCACCTCATGTGAAGAATTGACTCACTGGAAAAAACTCTGATGCTGGGAGGGATTGGGGGCAGGAGGAAAAGGGGATGACAGAGGGTGAGATGGGGGGATGTCATCACCGACTCGATAGATGTGAGTCTGAGTGAACTCCGGGAGTTGGTGATGGACAGGGAGGCCTGGTGTGCTGCAATTTATGGGGTCGCAAAGAGTCAGACATGACTGAGCGACTGAACTGAACTGAAAGGTGAGCCTGCATGTTTGTATGTACTACAAAGGGCTAAGAAGAGCATCTCACAGGCTTTGGGGAATGGAAAAAGGGACTGTGTATTCCAAGGGGAGGCAGAATGGAGACTGGGGAACTTATTTCTATGAGGGTGTTTGTTATAAAAGCAGAACATGCCTCAGACCAGCTTATGTCACTAGAAAAGAATAAAATCTTCAGACGTCAGATATTTAGAAGAGATAGAAATGTTAAAGTTGATAAATGGAAGGCAAAAGAACTTTTGTTTCCCTGTTTGTTCAATGAAGGAATGCTAGTAACCTTCATTCTTGTACTAAGTGAGTAAATGAAAATTTGCTGTAGGAAAAAATACTGAAACCCTTTTTTCAGAAATAACCAGGTCTTGAAGAAGTCTAAGGAAAAGAATTGCTTTTCTTAATGCCAGATTTCTCTCCTGCAGACATTACACATACAAGGAAGATTTAAAAAAAAAAAATTGAAAGAAAGAAATAATGACAAGTACCATTATTTAGCAATTCAGAAACTAGCTGATGAAAGTCACACATGAGCATATAAACATGCACACCCATGAAGAGAGAATGGGCTGGTTAATAACAACCAAATAGCAAGGACACAATGGTTCAGTTCAGTTCAGTTCAGTTCAGTCGATCAGTCGTGTCCGACTCTTTGCGACCCCATGAACTTCAGCACGCCAGGCCTCTCTGTCCATCACCAACTCCCGGAGTTCAGTCAAACTCATGTCCATCGAGTCGGTGATGCCATCCTGCCATCTCATCCTCTGTCGTCCCCTTCTCCTCCAGCCCCCAATCCCTCCCAGCATCAGAGTCTTTTCCAATGAGTCAACTCTTCGCATGAGGTGGCCAAAGTACTGGAGTTTCAGCTTTAGCGTCATTCCTTCCAAAGAACACCCAGGGCTGATCGCCTTTAGAATGGACTGGTTGGATCTCCTTGCAGTCCAAGGGACTCTCAAGAGTCTTCTCCAACACCACAGTTCAAAAACATCAATTCTTCGGTGCTCAGCTTTCTTCAAAGTCCAACTCTCACATCCATACATGACTACTGGAAAAACAATAGCCTTGACTAGATGGACCTTTGTTGGCAAAGTAATGTCTCTGCTTTTGAATATGCTATCTAGGTTGGTCATAACTTTCCTTCCAAGGAGTAAGCGTCTTGTAATTTCATGGCTGCAATCACCATCTGCAGTGACAATGGTTACAGCCTGGAAACCCAGATATCCATCAGCAGCGACAAATAAACAATGGCACATCTATATAAAGGAACTCAACACAGTCATTAAAAGCTGATGGAGCAATTTTCAGTCAGAGTAAAGATTTATTCCCTGTCATCTCCACTTGGACATTACCCCAAAAGATCCAGAAGAAGCAAAAAGTGAAGGCCCACTCACTGGAAGAGAAGTTTCTTCCCTTTTACTTTGGGCCTGGGGAGCTGTTTCCTTGTGTTTTCTGTTTCAGTGATGTCCCAAGGGCACTGTTCTGTGCTGAGGGAGATTACTCTGAATGTTACCTAGGTCACTTTCTGCACTGTTGAGTCCTACCTACCTGGTGTGGCCAAGGTCAGTTGAGGACCTGGCAGGATATAGAGGAAGGCAGGGAACATGCCACGTGAAGTCATATGTTTTACATGTGCTTTTGGAAGACTGGCTGTGTGTTAAAGCACACATAACATATATGTATATACTGCACATATACACACCATACATATATGGTATCCACATAAATATTAGCATGACAATTCATTGGCTGTCTCTCACAGGGAATGTAAGTATTTGTATCACACTCCATTTTATCCTCTTTATATGGGACCTGCTTGCTTTGTCTTCCATTCATTTGTAACCATTCTCAGAAACAACATCCTGTCCCTGGTGCCAACTATAAAGATACATCATTCTTGGTACAGCTGAATGGAAAAACAAGAATGCCCCGAGTTGGATCAGAGCAAAGAGAGGATTGAAAACTGGAAACATCTCCTATTTAGAAAACAAGAAGCAGGCAGGAAACAAGAGCCCTGGGGAAAGGTAGAGGAGCATGTGAAAAAGAAAGGGCAGAAAACAGGGCCAGGACTGAGGCTGGTGGGCCCTCCAATCATCTCAGACCCATTATCACTACTTGGCAGTAGTTGCGATTCCTCCTTCTACGAGGTCACCTATGGTGGGTGAGCGTGACTGCATATGGGCAAATGTATATGTGTGTGTACGTGTGTGTGTGTGCGCAATACAGTCAATGAAACACTAGATACAATCTTTGAACTTTTTGATTCAAGAGAGTATATTTATTATAATTTTACAGAGAAAAACCCCTACTTTCATAGAAGACCCTTATGTACTATTTTTCTGTTCCTTCCTGGAGACTCTGGGGCAAGACTAAAGATGTGCGCTTTCTACTGCCCTCTCCTAAGAGCTGAATTTTGCGTTGGCAAGTCCTCCTTCCAGCCAGCCTCCTGCTCTCCTCTCTTTCCCTCATCTTCTCAAACGGTTTCAGTGCAGCCAGGGAACTCCTGTTTTCTGCTTTATCCCTGTGTCTTTCTGTGATTCTCAAGGTTTGGGGATTATCTTTAATTACTTCACCTTTAATTCCTCCACAGTAATTCCCAGGCTCTCATGTGTTTCTCTAGTATTTGATGAAATCCAGGTCACCATGCAGAAAATATTGAGCATAAAGGAAAAAGTCCCAGGAGGCAAAATCTGAGACCGGAAGGTGGGATTTGGAGCAGCCAAAAGGCCAGCAGGCGAGTTCAACCGGATGGATGGTCATTTCCTTTCCTTAAAATTTACTTTAGGATCTCCAGCCTGACCAGCTGAGTTAGGAGAAGCTGGGGAGGAAGGACACTGACCCAGGGTCAGGCGACGGGGTGGCGGCCCGCCAGCGGGAGCCCCGAGGAGACCGCCTAGGCCTTGTCTTCCCATCTATAATGGAGGGCCTGTTTCTGCCAAGTTTCAACCCTGAACACAGGAGATGGCTGCGAAGGAGCTGGGCATGGATGGAAGGTAGAGTGTGTGTGGGCGTGAGAGTGTGCCTATGTTTCTGTGTGAGTGTGTGAGAGCAAGTGTGGAGGGATTCAGTGTGTCATGTGCACATGCGAGCATGGGGGTGTTGGAGTGCATATCTGAAAGAGAAAGTGTGTGTGTGAGAGTGTGTATATATGTGAAAGAGACTTGTGTGAATGTGAGTGTGTGCATGTGAGCATCTAAGAGTGTACTAGTGTGTGAAAGTGTGTGTGTGTGCATGGGTATAAGTGTGAGTTGTGAATATGTGTGTTTGAGTGTATGGGGGAGTGTTTGCATTTAACTGTAGGCGTGCATGAGTGTGTATGTGATTTAGTGTGCATAAAGAAGTGTGTGGTGTGTGTGAGTGTAAGAATGTATATGTGTATGAGTGTGCTTGTCAAATAGTGCATCAAAGAATGTGTGTGCATGTGTGAAGACAGCATGTGAGACATTGTGTAAGTGCATGAGTGCATGTATATGTGTTTGTGCATGTGACTGTGTGTAGAAAGAGATGTTTAAAAATGCAAAGACTATTTTTAAAAGGATGTAACTGAAGTACCGTTATCATACTAAAAACCTTAGCAATAATTCCTAATATCATCGACATCTAGTCAGTATTCAGTTTTCCAACTGTCTCATAAATGGTATTTTTTTTTACAGTTTGTTGAATCAAAATCCAAATGAGGCCCTACATTGCTACTTTAAAGATCTCTCATTCTTTCTCTGCATTTTATCTGTTGAATCAACAGCTCTTTCATTCTCTAGAGTTTCTCTCAGTTTAAATTTTGCTTTCTTTTAGATTTTTCATCTGGAAGTTGTCATTTATCATGTTCTTCCATCCCATGTGCTTTCTACAAATTGGTAGTTGGACCTAGAGGCTTTATCTCCTTCAGGTTCAAAGGTCTGTCTTGAATAACTCATAGTGGGTGTGTCCTCCTGGCAGAAGACACATCTTGTCTGTCTATGTCTTTGTTGGAAGGTTTTAGAAGACCTTGAGAATCAATACCTAGAGGAATAGCTCTCTTGGTGACCTGACACACACTTGAGATAAAATCACCACTGTTTCCATGTGTTTAGGGGTTACAGAGCAAGTGGCCTGCAACTGTCTTCTAGTGGGAACTTTAGTGCCAACAGGAGAGTCTCTAGCCCACAGCCACCCTGGGCAGGGCTCATGGCACGAAGATGTATCTTCTACCCATTGCTCCTTCCTATAGCTCAGCCTTGCTCCCAGATGCCAAGAGATAATGGTGTGGGCTCCTTGCCCCCTGAGGGCTGTCCCGATGCCTCAAAGCTGGATGTGTCCTGTCTTTGATGACTTCTCTTCAGAAGAACAGGGGATTCCCTTTATTTCAACATTTTGTGTTATTCAGGTGCTCAGCTTTGTAGCCACCCAGATTCTCTGTGTTAAAATCTTATGAGTCTCCTTAGATGGGGAGAAATGGCTCTATAACCCGTGGGCTGAAGCTGGGTCAGTCAAGGACAAAGCGGCCAGACAAGTCCCGCGGGACCGTCTCTTGAATGTTTTCTGGAGAAAGAAAAGAAATGAGGACGGGTGGAAACTGTGTGTGTCACACTGAGGGGCAGCTGAGGGGTGGAGGCAGCAGGGAGACAATTATCTTGAAGTCTTCGGGGCTGATTTTCTTGTGTGTGGGAAAAATATAACAAGAGGGGCCTGCAGGACAACACTTCAATTAGAAACTGAGGGGCACGACCCATGTGTGTCCTGAGGTAGATCAAGTCTGACATGGGCTCTGTGGGGCCTCCTCCTCTGACTCCTGTCTCTCCTATTGTCACGTGGATGCTGCAGATGAAATGATGAAATGCCTGGACACAGGAGGGCTTCTTTGGGGCCTGGGTAGAGAGACTGTAGCCTGCTGTTAATCTCAAGATGATTGGTTAATTGTATGTGGGTTGATGGCTGGGGAGACCCAGGCCTCGGTGGTTCTGGATGATAGAGGTGATTCTAGAAATTGGGAGGGAGCCAACAGTGGGAAGGGGATGGTGAAAAGAACATAATATTTGCTGCAAGGTGCCCAAGATAACCCCTCTTTGCTCTCCCCAGCCCAAAATGCTTCCCCAGTGGCTCAGTGGGTAAAGAATCTGCCTGCAATGCAAGAGACACAGGAGATGCAGGTTTGATAACTTCGTTGGGAAAGTGCCCTCGAGGAGGAAGATGGAAGCCCACTCCAGTATTCCTGCCTGAAAAATCCCATGGGCAGAGAAACCTGGTGGGCTACAGTCCATGGGGTCACAAAGAGTCAGACATGACTTAGCAACTTAAGCACACAACAAAATGCTCAGAGAAGCCCACATACCTGCTAGTCACTATGGGGCTGGCTCACTGTTATTCTGAGGATGAGAGTTCTGAAGCTGGGTTTACAGTGAGGGCGGGCAGGGTTGAAGAGGGAGCTAGCTGTGTGGTCACAAACGGCCACCAACAAGGAACAATGAATCTTCCACATGGATGACTTTCACTTCCATCCACAGTTGTTTCACAGGGGGATGCCTGCCCAGGGAGCCTAATTCGGGATTCCTAGCACTTTTGTGTTTTTGTGTCATCCAAATTAGTCTTGGGAACAAAATGATGACTGTGAATGCAGTTGACATCTCTGCTGACACAACAGATAATGGCTTGAATGGTAAAAATTCCAAGCTGGGTCTGTGACCAGCCTTTTTAACAATGAAAAGATGGCTCTCAGGTTTGGAAATGGATTGAATGGTC
The DNA here is from genome assembly GCA_917880005.1 of Nanger dama. NCBI lineage: Eukaryota > Metazoa > Chordata > Mammalia > Artiodactyla > Bovidae > Nanger > Nanger dama. Next base: position 15,722,892 of record CAKJTW010000025.1, on the reverse strand, counting down.
AACTCTCTGATCAATGGTGAATGAACGGGAGATAGCGGGGGACTTTATCATACTATTTCTGTCTTTACTTTTCCTTAATTCTTTTTCTTTCTCTTTCAAACAGGAGATTTGATGTGCTTGATAGTTTTACAAAAGAAGAAAACCAGGGATGGCTTGAAAGTGGCCACTCTCAAGTCACATCTCAGTCCTGCCCTGCACAGCTTTTGTCCCCTTTCAGCTCTTTTTCTCACTTTGGAAGAGGTCTTTGAGAGGGGCTTTTACAGATACAAGTGAAAGCAGATGGCGCCATGTTTGTCACTTTCTGCACTGACCTGTCAGCCAGCTCGGAGCCTCTGGGTGACTCAGGAGAGAGGGCAGGGCTGCACTGTTGCCTCTGACTCTGACCTTTTCCCAAAACACAGAAGAGACAGCGAGTTACTGGCTGGGGAAACAGCAGCGGTGGGAGAAGTTTCCCAGCCCATAGGGAGTGGGTGGGAATTCTGTTTTAATCACCTCCTTCCACCCACTTTGATGAGAGAGGGTTTCCACCCTAGTAGTAGGAGGATGACCAGACACAGCCCTCCATCCTGGAAGTGAGTTATTAGTCACACATACTCCCAGCCGGGGCAGGAGGACTCTACACGCCACCCTGGGCCACATGGGGTTGTACTGGGGACCAGAGTGAACCAGCAGGGCTATAGGAGGCAGGGTTTATAGTAACAAGAGGGAGGCTGCCCCTGGTTCCAGTGGGAGGTTGTGATCTGCTTGCTTGAATGATTCTGCAGTTTGGCAGGAACCAAAACCTGCTTCAGTTCAGTTCAGTTCAGTTCAGTTCAGTTCAGTCGCTCAGTCATGTCCGACTCTTTGTGACCCCATGGACTGCAGCACGTCAGGCCTCCCTGTTCATCACCAACTCCCGGAGTTTACTCAAACTCATGTCTATTGAGTTGGTGATGCCATCCAACCATCTCATCCTCTCCTCTCGCCCTCAGTCTTTCCCAGCATCAGAGTCTTTCAAATGAGTCAGCTCTACTCATCAGGTGGCCAAAGGATTGGGGTTTCAGCTTCAACATCAATCCTTCCAATGAATATTCAGGACTGATTTCCTTTAGGATGGACTGGTTGGATCTCCTTGCAGTCCAAGGGACTCTCAAGAGTCTTCTCCAACACCATAGTTTAAAAGCATCAGTTCTTCAGTGCTCAGCTTTCTTTATAGTCAAACTCTCACATCCATACATGACTACTAGAAAAACTATAGCTTTGACTAGACAGACCCTTGTTGACGAAGTAATGTCTCTGCTTTTTAATATGCTGTCGAGGTTGGTCATAACTTTTTTCCAAGGAGTAAGCGTCTTTTAATTTCATGGCTGCAGCCACCATCTGCAGTGATTTTGGAGCCCCCAAATATAAAAACCTGCTACTTAGGGATAAACAGGACTTGCACCTGCCCCTTTGATAAGAAGGCTATTTGGTGGTGGTGGTGGGGGAACCTCATCTATGGAAGCAGAATGGTCAGGGAGATTACACCTAGAACTTTAGAGACTCGCTGATTTTACCATATGTCCAGGCAAACATCTTAGACTTTCTAGATGGCATAGTGGTGAAGAATCTGCTTGCCAATGCACACGAGGCAAGAGGCATGGGTTCAATATCTGGGTTGGGAAGATCCCCTGGAGTAGGAAATGACAAACCACTCCAGTATCCTTGCCTGGAAAAATCCCATGGACAGAGGAGTCAGCCCAGGGGGAGCGCAAAAGAGTCAGACACAACTGAACCCACACACACACCAGGCAGCACATACTTCTAAACCTCAATTTTAAGCCTTGTTCCCTAGAAAGAGAGTGCCAAGAAGTCACTGATAGTGACAAGGAGTGCCTTCTGGGAGTGACACCTCATGGCTGCCTGCAGACTCCCAGCTGTGGGTCCTGCAGAGCCTGCCTGTATGCTGCCCCTGGGCAGCTTCGAACCTCGCTCAGAATGTACAGAAGATGTTCATTTCTGCAGCTTCATGTCAATGGACACAGAGGTCCCAGAGTATCACAAGCCAGGGACTACCCAGGTGGTCCAAGTGGGATGGTCTTACCACTCTAGAACAGGTCTGAAAGGTGACATGTACCAGAGGGGCAGGCTGGCATGGACAATGGCCTATGGCTGTTGGAGTCTTCATTCAGATCCACTCTAACACAGTAGCTCAAGTTGTAGGTTCTGTTTTTCTCTTACATGACGTGAGGTCCAAGGTCTTCCCATGTGGCACTAGCGGTAAAATACCTGCCTGACAATACAGGAAGCATAAGAGATGTGAGTTTGATCCCTGGGCTAGTAAGATCTCCTGGAGGAGGGCACAGCAACCCACTCAAGTATTCTTGCCTGGAGAATCCCATGGGCAGAGGAGCCTGGTGGAGTATAGTCCATAGTGTCACAAAGAGTCAGACATGACTAAACAACTTAGCACATACACACACACACACACACACACACACACACACACACACAAGTAAGGTCCTGCTGCTGCTCCTGCTAAGTCGCTTCAGTCATGCCTGACTCTGTGCAACCCCATAGACGGAAGCCCACCAGGCTCCACCGTCCCTGGGATTCTCCAGGCAAGAACACTGGGGTGGGTTGCCATTTCCTTCTCCAAAGCATGAAAGTGAAAAGTGAAAGTGAAGTCACTCAGTCGTGTCCAACTCTCAGCAACCCTTTGGACTGCAGCCTACCAGGCTCCTCTGTCCATGGGATTTTCCAGGCAAGAGTACTGGAGTGGGGTGCCATTGACTTCTCCTAAGTAAGGTACAGGGATGGTTTATCCAGGGTAGCAGCATGGTTTCAGAATGTCACCAGAGAGGATAAGATGACTGGAACGCCACCATGGTGTTCGTTCTGTTAAGGGAGTAGGAGAGGGCAAAGGCTACATGCTAGGAGACAGCCTGGAAACTTCCACTTACATTTCCTTCCCAGACTTAGACATGGCTGCTCTCATCTGCAAAGAAGGCAGGAAAACACTGTGTTAGGTTGAGCATGATGTCAGCCCTGACAAGACTGAGGTTCTGTAGATCAGGAAGTAGGGGGACAAAAGATCCTGAGAGCCTAACCTGGGGGCAGAAGCACTGCTGGGCAGGGCTGGAGAAAGAGGATATGAGAGCAAGGAGAATGACTCATGAGATGAAACCAACAAGTGAAGAACAAGCCAACAGAAGCTTGTGCCAACTGTACAACCCATAGATTTCCAGAAGACCAGGGAGCAAATGGCCCCACCAAGCATGTGGAAGCTGCTGCCCGGAAATACAGAAAGTTCTGGGTTTGTGGACTGAGCTTGGCCAGTGGTAGTACTCAGTGCAGCCTGCCCTCTGAATTCTGGATACAACATGGTGTGACCATTTCTACATAATTTTGCAATGAGACAGCATATGTCTATTTTGCATGCTATTAGGAATACTGGAAAGTGGAGGTAAGGTGAGAGTATCTAGACAAATTTAGTGAAAATGATGACTGGAATAATTCTTGAAAGTTTATTAGAGATGGAGATGTTACATGATTAATCAGTCAGCCCATCCCCTCTGTGTGGCTTCATACCCAGGGTTCTATTAGTAGCAGGAGGAAAGCCCAAGGTACATCCCTGCCTATGGTGAGTTTAAACTCCAACTGACACGTGCTGCTCACTAGGGGAAAGACAAGGATGCCTGGAAATCAAACAGTAGTTACATGAAAAGTACTGCTAACAATATATCCCTTCTCCTTACCTCTGGATCTTTTCTAAGAAACAAAACAAAGGAAAAAGCATCAACATTTGAAATCAAGAAAATTAGCTCTATGATTGAGGAGTAACACAAAGGGACCACCCCAAGATGCTCTGAATAGGCACCCCGGCTATGTGAGCACAGCCATGAAATAGCCACTGATGCTCAACCGGCCCCCAGAGGGTAGACTCTGTGGGCACCATGGCTCATGCCCTCGTGTCATTGCCACCCACCTGGTGCTGGAGAGCTCCAGGAGGTGGGGGCAGGCATGTGTGAGAGTGAACCTGGGCTCTGTGATCACTGCTCTGGGACAAAAGAGAAACTATTTGTTCTGAGAAAGTTGGCCCCAAATATTTTGAATCCCATTCTTAACTTCAATCTCAGTTCTCAGTACTTTGATGCTGCTGCTGGTTTAACAAAACCTCCTGCTTTCCCGGGTTGCTGCTGGGTGTTCATGGACATAACAGGCTGACTTTCAGACCTGGCTGACCACGAACTGGGCTCTTGGGAGACACTTGAATCTGTTGCCATGGGTCATGCTTCCATCCAAACAGAACAACAGTAACAAGATTATTTATCTTTGCTTAAGTTAACTGACATGTTTGAATGACATTAACAAGTCTCTAGACGTAACCCTGGTTACGTCTATTGGGGTGTTTCCCTTCTCTCCTTTTCATCCTTCGGTCTGACCTCCATTTAGTGGGGTCAGACAAGTCTTTGGAAAGTCCAGTGAAGTCCCGCCCTGTTGTTCCCTTTCACATTCAAGAGACAGTAGCTAATGCCATTTCAGAAAAATGGACGGGCGTCTCAGCAGATGAAAGTCATTCGCTTTCAGTTCGAGCTGAGTGTAAGGACGCAATACTGTGGGAAGCTAGATATTTTCAGCTAGGTTCTGGTTTTCCTCTCTGAATAAAATGTGCAGAGCTCACATCTAATGAGAGCCTGTCTTAGAGGCGAATGATGGTATCCATGAGGCTTTCAGAATGACTCTATTTAATAATGACAGATCAATCATGGGAATGGAGAGATCCTGCCTAGACTTACTAAGCCTTTGTTTGCAATCTAAAGGAATTTGTAGATAATCAGTCAATGTGGAAAATTTCAGGACTTGCTGTGGTCTTCCTACAACTGTTTAAAATGCTGTGCTTTTACTTCAGCTGATAATAATAAAGTGTCTGTCTCAGCAGGCTATGACTTTTCTGTATCCCAGGTGCCAAACTCAGCAGCATCAGCCAAACCTCTGATTTAAACTTGCTTTTCCTTGGCCCCATGAGAAACCTGTGACTTTCAGAGAGTGGGATAGTTGCTCATTGTTTTAGAGCTGGTTAGCAAGCAGATCTCATCTTATTCACAGCATGTTGGAATGGGGCTGGAAAATGTTTCTGATCTTCTTTGTTCTTGTTTCTATCTGTTGTCTCCATTTTTCTCTTTTCCTTCCCTCTCTCCTTAAATGTACTCCATCCAGGCTTTGTTGCCACCTCCTCACCAGGTTCCTCTTGTCAAGATTGTTCATAATCTTTGTTTTGCTAAATCCAGTGTCTAATTCTTGGCTGTTATCAGACTTGACCTGTCATGTGGTTTGATGAAGCTGATTGCTCCTTGCAGGAGATGCCCTCTCCCCTTCATCTCCATGTCCCCCTGGCTCTTCTTCTCTCTCACAGATTACCCTTGCATGGTCTCCTGAGCTGTCTCCTCACCTCCCTGACCTTCAGCTGCTGGCATGTTCCAAGGCATGGCCTTGGATCCTTCTATTTTCCCTCTATCAATACTTACTCCCTAGTTGAACCCAGCAGGTCTCATGGCTTTTAACTCCAACTCTGTGCATATCTCCACATCTATATCTGTATCTTGACCCCAACCTCCCTTCTAAACTGCCTGCTCTCCATTAGGAAGTCTGACAGGCATCCCAAACTTAGCCCACACAGACAAGAGCCCATCCACCGACCTGGTTCTCCTGCAGCACTCCCATCTCAGGAAGCAGCCATTCTTCCAGTAGCTGAGGCAAACAAATACCAGGTCTTCTTCTTCTCTCATAACCTGTCTCCAATGCATTAACAAAGCCTTTTGCATCTATCTTGAAAATAGTGAGGAATCTGACCATTGTCTGACCATTTCCTATCATCATTAACACCCTGGTCCAAGCTACCACCACTGTTCACCAGGCTTATTATCATGGTTCACAATTGATATTTCAGTTTTTGTTCTTGCCCTCTGAGAGTCCACTGTCAACACAGCTACCAAAGAGAATCTTTTAAAGCAAAGGATGAGCTACACTGATCTTCTCCCTGAGACTTTCTCAGGATGCCCTACTTCACCCTGAGTAAAAGCCAAAACCCTCAGCTTGGCCTCTAAGACCCACGACCCTCATCCCTGGTTACCTCTTTCATTCCATGTCCAGCTCTTCTCCCCTCACTCCCATTCATCCAGCCCTTGGGTTTCTTTTGCTTCTTCGGTCTATAAGAGACATGCCTAACTCCAACCTTCACCCTAGCTAATCAGAGTGGAACACTCTTCCACCAGATCATCTCTCATGTCCTTCCAGCCTTTCCTCAAATGGCACTCTGTCAGCAGGACCTTCCTTGAGTTGTCTTTAACAGAAACACCACCCACACCGACATACCGAGAGTCTTTGTTCCCTTTACTCCATTTAGTTTTCTTCATTCATATCTTACCAGTTGACATACTACACATTAACTTGCTCACTTTTTTAATAGCCAGTTTCTCTCTCAATATTCAAAAGATAGGCACTTTGTATTTCCTCTGATCTGTCTCTGGCATGCATCACAGTGTCTGACACAGATGATACTCAGAAACTGTTGAATGAATGAATGAACTCAAGCCTTGATCAACATGCTTTTGGTAGTAAGTTTATCTGCATGTGGCACGTTTTGTCGTTAAGTGAAAGTGAAGTCAGTCACGTCCGACTCTTTGCAACCCCATGGACGGTAGCATACCATGCTCCTCCGTCCATGAGATTTTCCAGGCAAGAGTACTGGAGTGGGTTACCATTTCCTTCCCCAGAGGATCTTCCTTACCCAGGGATCGAACCCGGGTTTCCTACATCGTAGGCAGATGCTTTACTGTCTGAGCCACCAGGGAAGTTTTGTCATTATAAAGTTTAACAAGAGAGATACTAGTCTTCAAAGGAGACCTCTGCCCATATGCTCTGTCAGGTCCTACACTTAGCATGGACAACGGGGTGAGAAGGGTTTGGATCTCCTGAGCCTGTTCCTGCAATGACAGTGTATGTCACCAATATCAGGACTGGCTGTGTGCTCCAGCACGGACCTGCAGTGATCTGTAGGCCACAACAGGCAGGTTACTTATGGGGTGAGTGGCAGGTCAACCAGGAGAGTGGTCTTTATTAAGCAGGTCCATATCTCCAAATCTTGGATTAGTAAGAAATAACTTTTGGTGACTAAGATCTCTAAAGTATAAGCGAGAAAAGCTACCAGTTTATTGTTACCAACTCTCATCTCAACCAATTTTTTTTCTTGAAAAAGGAAAGAAGATAATTCTGGTGAATTGATACTGTATGATGTAAGAATACTTTTCATTTTTCTACCCAACAGGAATAAAACTGCTGGTGGGGGTGGGGTGGGGGGTTCTTATTATAGAGTTGTGTCCAAAAGACACAAGATTGAGACTGGAGAAGTTTCTACTAGTTACATCTTGGGAAATTTGAGCGTGAAAATAAATTATGATAGTAACGGATTACAACCCATTGATTGAAATATGCACCCAGAGTCCATACTGATTTAAATAAATGAATAAATGAGAGAGAAAAAAGTTCTTCCCTAGAGTAGAATGCTGACTGATACATGTGAAAGGAATGAAGGAACTAGAACATTGTCATCTGAAAATCTTTATAAGGATGGTGATTCAGGCAGGAGACAGTACTAGGTGCTGCAGTTGGTGGGTGGTATTTGATGGTAAAAGGATATTTGTTGGAGTCTGAGAGCATCTTCCACAAAATACTTCTCAATTATAAAGGAGCTGATGGTGACTTTGCAGTGGAGAAACTGGCAAATACCAAGATGATCAAGGCTGTACTCTCAGTTGTGAGAAGAGTTGATGCTGTGTGCAGAGTGCAACACGGTTCTTGTAGAACATAATCTCCCAGATCATTCCACTCTCCCCTTCCCCTCCTGTGTCCACCTGTCATTCTCTACATCTGTGTTTCTATTCTTGCTCTGCAATTACGTTCATCTGTACCGTTTTTCTAGAGCACACACATATGCGTTAGTATACAATATTGCTTTTTCTCTAACTTACTTCATTCTGTATGACAGACTCATCCACAACACTACAAATGACCCTATTTCATTTCTTTTTATGGCTGAATAACATTCCATTAAATAAATGTATCATGTCTTCTTTATCCATTCATCTGTTGACGAACTTTTAGTTTAGTTCCTTGTCCTGGCTGTTGTAAACACTGCTGCAGTGAACTCTGAGGGACATGTGACTTTTTGAATTATGGTTTTCTCAGAGAATATGCTCAACAGGGAGATTGCTGAGTATTATGGTGGTTCTATTTTTAGTTTTTAAGGAACCTCCATACTAAATACTCTGCAGTGTAAAACGTAACTCGTGGGAACATGCTGTATGGCCCAGGGAGCTCAGCTTGGTGCTCCGTGGTGACCTAGAGGAGTGGGATGGGGATGAGGGAGCTCCAAGGAGGAGGGGATATGTGTATACCTACAGCTGAGTCACTTCAGTGTGCAGCAGAAGCTGATATAACACTGTAAAGCAATAATACTCCACTTAAAAAAGAACCAAAAATGTGTTCCTGTCAGGGATCTGTGGTCTGAGACTGTCGTGCGGAAACATCAAGCTTCATTTTCTTTACATTGAGACAAGGAAAGTGTGAGGAATTTTCCTAGACTGGAGAAGACTGAAAAGATAACTACATGCAGTATGCGATCCTGGGCAGAATCAGGAACCAGAAAGGAAAGGAGGTGGCTCTAGGAAACCCAGCAGTATTTGAATGGGATCTGTGAGTTGGATGCCAATGGACTAAAGTTAATGTCTTGATTAAGAAGGCTGTATAGTGTTTACCTAGATGAGTGTTTTTGGAGGAAAACACACTGTAATATTTAGGCGTATCAGCAGCTGCCTCACAAATGATTCTAAAAAGACTAATGACATAATGACCACAGATAGATAGGAGATATGATTGGGAAAAGGTGGTAAAATTTAAACTGCTGTAGGAGATATAGAAAATTTTTATACTGTTTTGACTAGTTTTCTGTATTTCAAAATGGACCATTGAAAAGAAAGTCGAGAGATGCTGGAAGAGAGTATCCTGATAAAAATAGTATTCCTAGTAATGAGCTTTCTATCAGAATCAGTCAAAAATTTAATTAGCCCTTAGCATGCTCTGTTCTGCCAGGTTAATTATAGTGGAAATATCCAACAAATGGAAATTATTAATATAGTTATTCACTTTTAAATCAGGGCCATAATGACACAGAATTCTATTACCCACAGCAAAGCAGTGTCTATAGTCCAAAAAATTTCCAGGGAGAACTAAAGATTCCCTTTTCTTTCTTATTTTAGTTTTTATAGGTTTTAAAATAACATTCTTTCATTTTGAAGATCCCTAAAGAAAATTTCAAAATATTGAGAATTGGGGAAAAAAGAACAAAGAAAATCTATCACTTGTGTTAACATTCTGGTTCATTTTCTTCCCCATTTTCTGAAGCAGTCTTTTGTCTTGTTTGAGACAGGTCTAATCATATTTATGCACACTTTCATCCTCTGGGTCTTTCTCCTAGTATCTCTAGTGTTTTTCCATGCTGCCACGTGGTCTTTCTCAATTACAACTTTAATGGCTAATAATACTCCATCATGTAGAATTACTGCCATGGGCCACTTGCCCATCCCTGTGGATGACAGAGCAGGGAAGCAAACAGGGCTTGAACCCTGATGTCCAAACACACTGCTGCTGTACTTCTGGGTCCAAGATGATTCATTTTCAAACTAAATCAACTTTACTAGGATTTTCCTATTACTATAATCAAAAGCTGATAAGAGAGCTCACCGTTTAGAAGTTTGGAAACAATTGTCAGTGATGAAGAGGGCAATGCCTTGAAGACAAGAAAGTTTATTGTCAGAGACTAGCTTTGTTATAGCCTCAGGTATGCAGAGGCCACCACCTTTATGGCAGAAATCGAAGAGGAATTAAAGAGCCTCTGGATGAAGGTGAAAGATGAGAGTGTGAAAAAGCTGGCTTAAAACTCAACATTCAGAAAACTAAGATCATGGTATCTGGTCCCATCATTTCATGGCAACAGATGGGGAAACAATGGAAACAGTGACAGACTTTATTTTCTTGGGTTCCAAGATCACTGTGGATGGAGACTGCAGCCATGAAATTAAAAGACCCCATGCTATGACAAACCTAGGCAGCATACTGAAAAGCCGAGACATCAGTTTGCTGACAAAGGTCCATATAGTCAAAGCTATGGTTTTCCAGTAGTCATGTATGAATGTGAGAGTTGAACCGTTAAAGAAGACTGAGTGCTGAATAATTGATGCTTTTGAACTATGGTGCTGGAGAAGAGTCTTGAAAGTTCCTTGGACTGCAAGGAGATCAAACCAGTCAATAAAGGAAATCAGTCCTGAGTATTCATTGGGAGGACTGATGCTGAAGCTGAAGCTCCGAAATTTTGGCCACCTGATGAGAAGAACCGATTCATTGGAAAAGACCCTGATGCTGGGAAACATTGAAGGCAGGAGAAGAGGATGACAGCAAATGAGATGGTTGGATGGTATCACCTACTCAATGGATATGAGTTTAAGCAAACTCTGGGAAATCGTGAAGGACAGGGAAGCCTCTCATGCTTCAGTCCATAGGGTTGCAAAGAGTTGGACAGCAGTAAGCGACTGAACAACAAGAGAATGTTTTCCCTTCCCCACATTTCACCATCACAATAATGGCTCCAATATAATAGGACTGGGTCACAGTAAAAGGGCTAAAATCCAGAGACTCTGAGAAGCAGGACTTAGGGGAGCCCAAAGTCAAGAACAGAGATGAAGGCAAGGACATGACAGGAGCTAACTCCTGTGGTTACTACAGCTATAAATACTAATCAAAGTCCAACACCTAGCCAGATTCACATAAATTCTCAAACAGAAGGACTATTTACTTTAGTTCCTATTACCCAGTAAGGGCTTCCCTGATAGCTCAGTTGGTAAAGAATCTGCCTTTAATGCAGGAGACCCTGGTTCAATTCCTGGGTCAGGAAGATCCACTGGAGAAGGGATAGGCTACCCATTCCAGTATTCTTGGGCTTCCCTTGTGACTCAGCTGGTAAAGAATCTGCCTGCAATGTGGGTGGGTTTGATCCCTGGGTTGGGAAGATCCCCTAGAGAAAAAAAAAAGGCTACCTGCTTCAGTTTTCTGTCCTGGAGAATTCTGTGGACTATATAGTCCATGGGGTCGCAAAGAGACACAACTGAGTGACTTTCACTTTCGCCCAGTAAAGCATGTTCATCTTTCACCTTGGAGTGCTAAAAGGTAAAATGAGCAAGCAAATAATCCCCCAAACTCACAGTCTGCAAAGACAAAGCAAACATCAGAACTAGACTCAGATATGACACAGATGTTGGAATTATCAGAGAATTTAAAATAAGTGAGATTAATCTGTTAAGCACTCTTATGGAAATAGTTGACAACTTGCATGAACAGAACAGCACTGAAAGCAGAGAGAGAGAAATTCTAAGAATCAAAGAAAATGTTAGAAAGCTTTATAAGTTAGAAGCACTGTGATCAGAAATAAAAGTGAAGAATGGTTTTGATCCACATATTAGTGGCCTGAACAGCCGAGGGAAGGACAAGTGAGCCTGAAGATATATACACATCACACACACACACACACACACTTACTACACTTAGGTATATTATGTTCAAATCACACAAAATTAACAACAAAGATTAAACTTTGAAATCAAAAGTGAGGAATAGGAGGGATGGAAATACTACAACCGATAGAAAAATAAGAATGAAAATTTCAGCAGACTTCACATTGGAAATTATGCAAATAAGAGTGGAATGTAGTGCTTAAAGGATAAATGAAAAAAATCCACCAACCTAGAATTTTATGTAAAGCAAAATCGATATTTCAAAAGTGAAGGAGAAATAAAGATTTCTGCAAACTAAAACCAAGGAAATTAAGAGAATTAATTATGTAAAGTAAAACATTTATTAATCTCATTAATCTGAAATATAACTTTTTTCTTTTTTTTTTTTTTGAAGGAAAATTGCTCTACAGAATTTTGTTGTTTTCTGTCAAACCTCAACATGAATCAGCCATAGGTATTCACATATCCCTTCCCTTTTATACCTCCCTCCCATCTCCTCCCACATCCCACCCCTCTAGATTAATACAGAGCCCCTGTTTGAGTTTCCTGAGCCATAGAGCAAATTCCCTTTGGCTATCTATTTTACATATGGTAATACAAGTTTCCCTGTTACTCCTTCCATACATCTCACCTTCTTCTCCCTTCTCCGCATGTCCATGAGTCTATTCTCTATGTCTATGTCTCCACTGCTGCCCTAAAAATAAAATTTTCAGTACCATTTTTCTAGATTCCATATATATGCATTAGAATACGATATCTATCTTTCTCATTCTGACTCACTTCACTCTGTATAATAGGTTCTAGGTGCATCCACCTCATCAGAACTGACTCAAATGCATTCCTTTTTATGGATGAGTAATATTTCATTGTGTATACGTACCACAACGTCTTTATCCATTCATCTGTGAATGGACACCTAGGTTGCTTCCGTGTTCTAGCTATTGTAAATAGTGCTGCCATGAACAATGCGATACATGTGTGTTTTTCAATTTTCGTTTCCTAAGAACATATGCCTGGGAGTAGGATTGCTGGGTAATATGGTGATTTTATTCCTAGTTTTTTAAGGAATTTCCATGTGGTCTTCTATAGTGGCTGTATCAATTTGCATTCCCACCAACAGTACAAGAGTGTCCCCATTTCTCCACACTCTGAACCATTTATTGTTTGTAGACTTTTTGATGATGGCCATTCTGACTGGTGTGAGGTGATATCTCATTGTAGTTTTGATTTGCATTTCTCTAATAATGAGTGATGTTGAGCATCTTTTCATGTGTTTGTTAGCCATCTGCATGTCTTCTTCACAGAAATGTCTGTTTATGTCTTTTTCTCACTTTTTGACTGGGTTGTTTGCTTTTCTGGCATTAAGTTGTATGAGCTGCTTGCATACTTTGTAAATTAATCCTTTGTCAGATGTTTCATTTGCTATTATTTTCTCCTACTCTGAGGGTTGTCTTTTCACTTTACTTCTAGTTTCCTTTGCTGTGCAAAAGCTTGTCAGTTTAATGAGGTCCCACTTGCTTACTTTTGTTTTTATTTCTGTTTCTCTAGGAGGTGGGTCAGAGGATCTTGCTTTGATTTATATAATTGAGTATTCTACCTATATTTCCCTCTAAGAGGGAGTTTCTAGTCTACATTTAGGTATTTAATCCATTTTGAATTTATCTTTGTGTATGGTGTTAGAAAGTGTTCTAATTGTATTCTTTTATGTGTAGCTGTCCATTTTTCCCAGCACCATTTATTGAAGAAGCTGTCTTTGCCCCATTGTATATTTTTGCCTCCTTTGTCAAAAATAAGGTACCCATAGGTGCATGGGTTTATTTCTGGGCTTTCTGTCTTGTTCCATTCATCTATATTTCTATTTTTGTGCCAGTACCACACTATCTTGATGACTGTAGCTTTGTAATGTAATCTGAAGCCAGGAAGGTTAATTCCTCCAGCTCCATTCTTTTTTCTCAAGACTGGTTTGGCTCTTCAGGGTCCTTTGCATTTCCATATGAATTGTGAATTTGTTTGTTCTAGTTCTATGGAAAATGCCATTGGTAATTTGATAGGAGTCACACTGAATCTGTAGACTGTAATTGGTAGTATAGTCATTTTCACAATATTGATTCTTCCAAGCCAGGAACATGGAATAACTCTCCATCTGTTTATGTTGTCTTTGATTTCTTTAATTAGTGTGTTATAATTTTCTGTGTGCAGTTCTTTTGTCTCCTTAGGTAAGTTTATTCCTAGATATTTAATTCTTTTCATTGCAATGGTGAATGGGATTGATTCCTTAATTTCTCTTTCTGATTTTTCATTGTTAGTATATAGAAATGCAAGTGATTTCTCTGTATTGATTTTGTATCCTGTAACTTTGTTAAATTCACGAAATTCATTAGCTCCAGTAATTTTCCTATACTATCCTTGGGGTTTTCTATGCAGAGTATCATGTCATCTGCCATCTGTCATCTGTAAAGTGAGAGTTTTACTTTATTTTCCAATTTGGATTCCTTTTATTTCTTTTTCTTCCTTAATTGCTTCAACTAGGACTTCCAGAACTATGTTAAATAATAGTGGAGAAAGTGGACACCCTTGTCTTGTTCCTGATCTTCAGTTCAGTTCAGTTCAGTTCAGTTCAGTCGCTCAGTCGTGTCCAGCTCTTTGCAACCCAATGAATCGCAGCACGCCAGGCCTCCTTGTCCATCATCAACTCTCAGAGTTCACTCAGACTCATGTCTATCGAGTCAGTGATGCCATCCAGCCATCTCATCCTCTGTTGTCCCCTTCTCCTCCTGCCCCTACTTCCTCCCAGCATCAAAGTCTTTTCCAATGAGTCAACTCTTCGCATGAGGTGGCCAAAGTACTGGAGTTTCAGCTTAAGCATCAGCATCATTCCTTCTAAAGAACACCCAGGACTGATCTCCTTTAGAATGGACTGGTTGGATCTCCTTGCAGTCCTAGGGACTCTCAAGAGCCTTCTCCAACACCACAGTTCAAAAGCATCAGTTCTTCAGCGCTCAGCTTTCTTCACAGTCCAACTCTCACATCCATACATGACTACTGGAAAAACCATAGCCTTGACTAAATGGACCTTTGTAGGCAAACTAATGTCTCTGCTGTTGAATATGCTATCTAGGTTGGTCATAACTTTTCTTTTTTTTAATTTTTGTATTATTATTTTTAATTTTATTTTTACTTTATTCTACTTTACAATACTGTATTGGTTTTGCCATACATTGACATGAATCAGCCACAGGTGTACACAAGCTCCCAATCCTGAAACCCCCTCCCACCTCTCACCCCATATCATCTCTCTGGATTATCCCCATGCACCAGCCCCAAGCATCCTGTATCCTGTATTGAATGGCTGCGATCCAAAAGTCTGCAAGCAATAAATGCTGGAGAGGATGTGGAGAAAAGGGAACCCTTTTACACTGTTGGTCATAACTTTTCTTCCAAGGAGTAAGCATCTTTTAATTTCATGGCTGCAATCACCATCTGCAGTGATTTTGGAGCCCCCAAAAATAAAGTCTGACACTGTTTCCACTGTTTCCCCATCTATTTGCCATGAAGTGATGGGACCAGATGTCATGATCTTCATTTTCTGAATGTTGAGCTTTAAGCCAACTCATGATCTTCATTTTCTGAATGTTGAGCTTTAAGCCAACTTTTTCACTCTCCACTTTCACTTTCATCAAGAGGCTTTTTAGCTCCTCTTTACTTTCTGCCATAAGGGTGGTGTCATCTGAATATCTGAGGTTATTGATATTTCTCCCGGCAATCTTGACTCCAGCTTGTGTTTCTTCCAGTCCAGCGTTTCTCATGATGTACTCTGCATAGAAGTGAAATAAGCAGGGTGACAATAGACAGCCTTGACGTACTCCTTTTCCTATTTGGAACCAGTCTGTTGTTCCATGTCCAGTTCTAACTGTTGCTTCCTGACCTGCATACAGATTTCTCAAGAGGCAGGTCAGGTGGTCTGGTATTCCCATCTCTTTCAGAATTTTCCACAAGTTGATTGTGATCCACACAGTCAAAGGCTTTGGCATAGTCAATAAAGCAGAAATAGATGTTTTTCTGGAACTCTTTTGCTTTTTCAATGATCCAGCGGATGTTGGCAATTTGATCTCTGGTTCCTCTGCCTTTTCTAAAACCAGCATGAACACCTGGAAGTTCACATTTCATGTATTGCTGAACCCTGATCTTAGGGGGATGCTTTCAGTTTTTCACCATTGAGGATAATGTTTGCTATTGGCTTATCATCTATGGCCTTTACTATGTTGAAATATGTTCCTTCTATGCCCATTTTTTGAAGAGTTTTAATCATAAATGGATGCTGGATTTTTTCAAAGGCTTTTCTGCACCTATTGAGATTATCATATGGCTTTTATCTTTCAATTTGTTAATATAGTGTATCACATTTATTGCCAATTTGCATATATTGAAAAATCCTTGCATCCCTGGAATAAACCCTACTTGATCATGGAGCATGAGCTTTTTGATGTGTTGCTGAATTCTGTTTGCTAAAATTTTGTTGAGGATTTTTGCATCTATGTTCATCAGTGATATTGGCCTGTAATTTTCTTTTTTATGTTGTCTCTTCTGGTTTTGGCATCAGGGTGATGGTGACCTCGTATAATGAGGTTGGAAGTGTTTCTTCCTCTGCAATTTTTAAAAAGAGTTTTAGAAGGATAAGCATTACCTCTTCTCTAAATGTTTGATAGAATTCTCCTGTGAAGCCACCTGGTCCTGGGCTTTTGTTTTCTGGGAGATTTTTGATCATAGGTTCAATTTCAGTGCTTGTAATTAGGTTGTTCATAATTTCTAGTTCTTCCTGGTTCAGTCTTGGAAGATTGAGCTTTTCTAAGACTCTGTCCATTTCTTCCAGGTTATGCATTTTATTGCCATGTAGTTGTTCATAATAGTCTCTTATAATCCTTTGCATTTCTGCATTGTCTATTGTAATATCTCCTTTTTCATCTCTAATTTTGTTGATTTGATGCTTCTCTCTTTTTTTCTTGATGAGTCTGGCTAAAGGCTTGTCAATTTTGTTTATATCTTCTCAAAGAATCAGCTCTTCATTTTATTAATCTCTACTTTTGTTTCTTTCATTTCTTTCTCATTTATTTCTGCTCAAATCTTTATGGTTTCTTTCTTTCTACTATTGTGAGGGTTTTTGGTTCTTCTTTTTCCAGTTGTTTTAGGTGTAAAGTTAGGTTTTCTATTCAATGTTTTTCTTATTTCTTGAGGTAGGATTGCATTGCTATAAACTTCCCTCTTAGAACTGTTTTTGCTGTATCCCATAGGTTTTGAGTTGTCATGTTTTCATTGTCATTTGTTTCTAGAGTTTTTTATTTCTTCAGTAAACTGTTGGCTATTTAGAAACCTGTTGTTTAATCTCCATGTGTTTCTATTTCTTACAGTTTTTTCCTTATAATTGATATGTAGTCTCATAGCATTGTGGTTGGAGAAGATGATTGATATGGTTTCAGTTTTCTTAAATTTGCTGAGGTTTGATTTGTGACCCAAGATGTAGTGTATCCTGGAGAATGTTCTATGTGCACTTGAGAAGAAGGTATATTCTTGTGCATTTGGATGGAATGTCCTGAAGATATCAATGAGATCCATCTCATCTAATGTATCATTTAAGACTTGTATTTCCTTATTAATTTTCTGTTTTGATGATCTGTCCTTTGGTGTGAGTAAGGTGTTAAAGTCTCCTACTATTATTGTGTTACTGTCAATTTCTCCTTTTATGTCTGTTAGTGCTTGTCTTATGTATTGAGTTGCTCCTATGTTGGGTGCAAACTTCCCTTGTGGCTCAGATAGTAAAGACTCTGCCTACAATGTGGGAGACTGGAGTTCAATCCCTGGGGTGGGAAGATCCCTTGGAGAAGGAAATGGCTACCCATTCCAGTATTCTTGCCTGGAAAATCCCATGGGTGGAGGAGCCTGGCAGGCTGCAGTCCATAGGGTCGCAAAGAGTCCTACACGACTGAGTGACTTCACTTCACTTCACTTCATTTTATTTATGTTGGGTGCATACTTACAACTGTTATGTCTTCCTCTTGGATTGATCCCTTGATCATTATGTAGTGTCCTTCCTTATCTCTTGTAATTTTCCTAATTTTAAGGTCTATTTTGTCTGATATGAGGATTGCTACTCCAGCTTTCTTTTTCTTCCCATTTGCATGGAATATATTTTTCCATCCTCTCACTTTCAGTACATACATGTCTTCAGGTCTGAAGTGGGTTTCTTGTAGACAGCATATATATGGGTCTTGTCTTTGTATCCATTCAGCTAGTCTATGTCTTTTGGTTGGAGTATTTAATCCATTTACATTTAAAGTAGTTATTGATATATATGTTCCTATTGCCATTTTCTTAATAGTTTGGGGTTGATTTTGTAGATCTTTTTTCTTCTCTTATATTTCTTGACTATCTAAGTTCCTTTAACCTTTTTTGTAAAGCTGGTTTGGTACTACTGAATTGTCTTAGTTTTTGCTTGTCTGAAAAGCTATTTATTTCTCCATCAATTTTGAATGAGATCCTTGCCAGGTACTGTAATCTTGATTGTAGATTTTCCCCTTTCAATACTTATCTTGCCATTGTCTTCTGGCTTGCAGAATTTCTGCTGAAAAAATCAGCTGCGAAGCATACGGGGTTTCCCTTGTATATAACTTGTTGCTTCTTCCTTGCTTCTTTTAATATTCTTTCTTTGTGTTTAGTCTTAGTTTGATTAGTATGTGTCTTGGCATGTTTCTCCTTGGGTTTATCCTGTATGAGACTCTGTGCCTCTAGGACTTGATTGACTATTTCCTTTTCCATGTTGGGAAATTTGCAACCATAATCTCTTCAAAAACTTTCTTATACCCTTTCTTTTTTCTTCTTCTTCTGGGACCCCTATTATTCGAATGTTGGTACGTTTGATACTGACCCAGAGATCTCTGAGACTATCCTCAGTTATTTTTACTTTATTCTGCTCTTCAGAAGTTATATCCAGTATTTTATCTTCCAGCTCACTGATTCTTTCTTTTGTTTCAGATATTCTGCTCTTGATTCCTTCTAGACTATTTTTAATTTCAGTAATTGTGTTGTTTGTCCCTATATGTTTATTCTTTAATTCTTTTAGGTCTGTGTTAATTGATTCTTGCACTTTCTCCATTTTGTTTTCAAGGTTTTTGATCATCTTTACCATCATTATTCTGAATTCTTTTTCAGGTAGTTTGCCTATTTCCTCTTCATTTATTTGGACTTTTTGTTTCTACTTTGTTACTTCATTTGTGTAGTATTTCTTTGCCTTTTCACTTTTTATTTTTTAACTTATTGTGTTTGAAGTCTCCTTTCCCATGGCTTCAGGTTTGAATTCTTTCTTCCTTTTGGTTTCTGCCCTGCTGAGGTTGGTCCAGTGGTTTGTGTAAGCTTCGTGTAGTGTGAGATTTGTGCTGAGTTTTGTTTGTTTTTCCTCTGGTAGGCAAGACTCAGTGAGATGGTGATCCTGTGTGCTGATGATTGGGTTTGTATTTTTGTTTTGTTTGTTGTTTAGATGAGGCATCCTGCACAGGGTGCCACTGGTGGTTGCATGATGCCAAGTGGTTTCCTTTGTGTGAGTTCTCACTGTTTGATACTCTCTAGGGTTAGTTCTCTGGTTGTCTAGGGTCCTGGGGTCAGTGCTCACACCCCAAAGGCCTAGGGCTTGATCTTTCTCCAAAGACTAGCCTATGTCCAATATACCAAGAGGAATTTCAGCCAAAATGAAAGGGCTTTTACTTGAGTTCCAAAAGCCAGTGCACAAGAACACAGCGGAGATCTCTGACTCATCAGAAATTCACTGTGTCATCTCAAAGGCCCTCCACCCCTAATTGTTTTTTATTTGTTTACTCTGTCTTCCATTTTTCTGTTGTTTTTTTTTCTTGCTATCTTTTTTCTTTTTCTTGGTAACAAAATTCTTGAATAATTTTAGGATTGCAATTTGTATTTTTGAATGCTTTATGCTGCACTGGATATTAAAATGACATGTGATGTCACATTTACATATCATCATTTTTCCCATACATAAGTTTTTTTCTACATAAATGTTTATTGTAGCTAAATCATACTCTAAAATTGTTTTCCTGATTTTTCACCTATCATCATTCTCAGCTTGTAACTGTGTTACATTTTTCACAAAACTTTCTGATCATTGTCTTCTGACAGATGAGTCTTTCCCTGGGGCCAATGCTGTATCTACATCCCACCTCCCTTGCCCGCCAGTATTTCCAGACCTCTATTTCTTTATGAGTTCATCTCTGTTGCCTGTTTGTGTGTGTGTATGTGTGTGTGAACATGCTTAGTTGCTCAGTTGTGTCTGACTTCTTGTGACTTTTGGATTATAGCCTGCCAGGCTCCTCTGTCCATGGGATTTCCCAGGCAAGTATACTGGAATGGGTTGCCATTTTCTTCCTCCATGGGATCTTCCTGACCCATGCTCATAGGTGACCAGTAAAGCACTATAATGTGTTTCTGTCCTCTGGAGTCACAGTTGATAAGATGCACTTTGTTCCAAGGGAGTCCTACTCTTCTTGTGAACACCATACACTTATTTAGTGGTGTTGAGCCATTCTGCTTTGGAATCATCTTGCCAACTATTTTTTCCAGGACCAGATGAAACTAACAACATTATTTTCTCATCACACATTGCTTTCTTTAAAAAGTTGAAGTATAGTTGATTTATACTGCTGCTCTTCAAATAAGATTATCAGTACCATCTAACTAGATTCCATATATATGCATTAATATATGGTATTTGTCTTTCTGTTTCTGACTTACTTATGTATAATAGGCTCTAGGTTCATCCACCTCATTAGAATTGTTTCAGATGCATTTATTTTTACAGCTGAATAATATTCCATTTTGTGCAAATCTTTAATCATTCATCTGCCAATGGGCATCTAGGTTGCTTCCATGTCCTAGCAACTGTAAATAGTGTTGCAATGAACGTTGGGGTACATATGTCTTTTTCAGTTATGATTTCCTGAGAGTATAGGCCCCGTGAGTGGGATTACTGGGTTACATGCTAGTTTTATTCCTTGTTTTTAAAGGACTCTTCATATTCTTCTCTATAGTGGCTATATCAATTTGCATTCCAACCAACAGTGCAAGAGAGTACTCTTTTATCCACATACTGTCCAGCATTTGTTGTTTGCAGATTTTTTGATGATGGCCATTCTGATTGGTGTGAAAAGATACCTCATTGTAGTTTTGATTTGCATGTCTCTGTTAATGAATGGTATTGAATATGTTCATGTCTTTATTCACCATCTTTATGTCTTCTCTGGAGAAATGTCTATTTAGTTTTTCTGCTCACTTTTTGATTGGGTAAAAACTATTGTCTTGAGTACCAGTGTTTTAATTTTTACTTTAATTATCGCAAATGATTCAGATTACTCAGGATGCAAAGAATAGTTTATTGTATTTTTCAATTCTCACACTTTACAATGTTCATTCTTCATGATGTTCCAAGATTCCTTATTTTATCATTGCTTTTCTGTTGGAGAAATACCTTTAATTATTCTCTAAGTGTAACCTCCTAGCAACACATTATTTTAGTTTTTCTTTTTCTAAGAATGTCCTTTACTAAATAATCCCTTTGTTTCTGATAGACATTTTTACCAGATACAGAATTCATGATTAATATTCTTTTTTTCAGCACTTAAAAATATTGTATCATTTCATTTTGCTCTACAGTTTCCATTCCCCTGTCATTTGACTTGGCATTCCCTTATGGATAATATGTCTTTTCTCTGTAGTTATTTTGAAGGTATTTTTGCTTGTGTCTAGTTTCAGGTGCGGAGAAGGCAATGGCATCCCACTCCAGTACTCTTGCCCGGAAAATCTCATGGACAGAGAAGCTTGGTAGGCTGCAGTCCATGGGATCGCGAAGAGTCAGGCATGACTGAGAAACTTCTTTTTCACTTTTCACTTTCATGCATTGGAGAAGGAAATGGCAACCCACTCCAGTGTTCTTGCCTGGAGAACCCCAGGGTCGGGGGAGCCTGGTGGGCTGCTGTCTATGGGGCCGCACAGAGTCGGACACGACTGAAGCGACTTAGCAGCAGCAGCAGCAGCAGTTTCAGGTGATACTAGCGGTAAAACCCATCTGCCAACACAGGAGCCGTAAGAGACCCAGGTTCCATATCTGGGTCAGGAAGATCCCCTGGAGAATGAAATGACAGCACACTCCAGTATTCTTGCCTGGAAAATCCCATGGATGGAGGAGCCTGATAGGTTACAGTCACAGGATCGCAAAGAGTCAGACATGACTGAAGTGAGTTAGCACTTTCAAAGTTAAATTACAATGTATATTGGGAGAAATTTCTTTGGGTTTATCCTATTTGTGGTTTGTTCTTCTTAAAGCTGTGGATTTACCAATGTCACCAAATTTAGGAAATCTTTATCTATTATTCCCTCTTTCTTTCCCTTGTCACTCTGGGATTCCGATGACACAAACGTTGGATCTTTTGTTATTGTCCCAAAGGTTGCTGAGTCTCTGGTTTCTTTTCTTTTTTTTTTTCAGTCTATTTTCTCTCAGTTGTTCAGATTAGGTAAATTCTATTGATCTGTCCTCAAATTCACAGTTTCTATCTTAGTTAATTTCCATTCTACTATTTGAGCCCATTCAGAAAGTTTTCTATTTGTTACTATATTTTTCAGTTCTATAATTTCCATTTGGTTTCTTTTTATTCCTCCTCTCTTTGATGAGATTTTCTTTTAATTTGTCCAAGAAAATTTTAATGACTTGTTAATCACTATTATGATGATTGCTTTAAAATCCTTGACAGCTAATTCATATATCTGATTCTTCTCATTGTTGGCACCAGCTGATGGTCTTTACATATTTAAGTTGCTATTGTCTTGGGTTTTGGCATGCTAGATGATTTTTAATTATAAGTTGGATATTTAAGCTGTTATATAAGAGACTTTGGGTCCTACTAAAGTTTTAAATTTCATTACATGTCTTTATTTTTATTTTAACTTATTTAGGTTAGTCATACAGGTCCTCCTGCTTTTGTGGCAACCTAAATGTCAGAGCCTTGGTGTGCTGTTTTGGGATGGTGGTATGTCCTGTGTCGCTGGGCTCTCACTTGTCCCTGTTGGTGCCCAGGCTGGGCTCTCTGTGGAGAAAGCACACCTCCATCCTGTGAGGCAATGAGGCTCCCCAGTCCAGGTCCTTGTGTGATGGAACCGTTTGCTCATGCCCACAGCTGAGTGGTGAGGAGAGTTTCAATTCAAGTGTCAAAAGAGAGAAGTGTCCCATTGATTGCCTCTTATCAGCATCCCATTGATTGCCTCTTGTCAGCAGCCCCAGTAAATCTCTTGGCAGTTGCTGAGATTTTCGGTTGTTTTTGAAGAACTCATGCTTGATTTGGGGGAGGATGGAACATGCCTGGGCTACAGTGAACTGGAAATCAGGAATTGCTAGCTCAGGGCTGCCTTCCATGAGTCAGACATAAGACAGACTGTCACTGCATTGTTCCTTCAATTCTGGGCTCACAAACCAGGTTGCCTCCCTCTATCCACCATTCAGAGCTCAGCTTTGGTCACATATTACACTACTCTCAGGGTTTATTGTTGTGCTTAGTGGGAAAAAGAGATAAGTCCAGGAAGTTCAGTGGACTTATTTTAAATAGTAAATTCTGTAATAATTTTATTCATCTTGAAAATTTTTAAAAATATGTGCTTATAGTACTTTGTGCTGTAAATTGATGGTCTCATTTATCAATTTTTCAAACTTTTCAAGACCCAGAAATTTAACAAAATTCACCAATCACATTTAAATTGATAATCTTCAATGTGTTCAACAAAAAACCAATTAAGATCTATTCACAATCTGTGGTTTGCTTCCATCTGATGAAGTACTATTAGGTGAGAAGACTCTTTTCCAAAATAGATAACACTGAGCAACACTGGAGTGATCCAATGAATATTTCTAAAATTTGGGGGAAAAATTGGAGGCAGCCTTAATAGGTTTTAGTCTAAGGTTAAAAGAGGAGAGTCCTTGAATTTTCAAAACTTCTACACTGTTCTGGAATTCAAGTTCTTTTATACATGTATCTGTTCGTAGGCTGCTTCCTTCTGGAGGCTTTGCAATGAACCATCACTTTATCCTGGTGATAAAGGAGCTTACTGCTCACTCCTACCCATTGTGAATCTCCATCCCAGGTAACAAAGTCTCCCCACCTTTCCAGGCAGGAGAACCCTAATCTTTGAAGCTGTGAATTAATTCAAAGGGCTAACAGAAGAGTCAGTGGTCTTTCTGACTTCTGATTCTTTTCACAGAAACATCCCCACTATAAAGTCGGTAAATAAATATGTAGTGAGACAGAGAAGTGCTATTTTTTCCTGCTGTGATATGTTTATTCCCTCTAGCTTTAAGCTTTTAAAAGTAGCAATATTCTCTTTTTCATTTTTACAATGCCACTTGTTTACTTTTTATTCCACTTTATTCTAGTTTGGTGATGCGGTTACTCAAGGGATAGAACAGAAGAGGATCAGACAAGGCACTATGTCTAATGGGAAAAAGGAGTGAGCTAATTGATGTACATGGGTACCACCCTACTCCACCCCAGATAGGGACTTGTCTGCTAGGTCATTACAGAACATGACTTTGTCATATAAACTATCTGTAATTAAAGTGAAAATGATTATATGTGAAAAAAATTATGAATATATAGTCTTTGCAAAACTGAAATGCTGTAAATCAAGGGATGAGGAGTGCATATGGTGAGACAGTTAAGAGGGAAAGAGGGAAGGCAGTGGGAGCCTCAGGGAACCCCAATTAATGCATCAAGGGTGCTGAGGAGCAGAGGGCAGCCTCTCCATAAGCTACTTTCTGAGTAGAAAGATAAGAAGAGTAGCAGGAGCTATTATCATCCAGTAAAGCTCTTAAAATCCTGGGATGAGGGAGGCCTGGGGAATCAGGCAAAGATTAAACAGTAACATAAAAGGAATTAGATATATGCTCACCAAGAAAAGCATTTAAGCAAATTATGTTGGATTTATAGAAAGAATTATATGCAATTATAAAAAACCACTTTTGAAAAATATTTTATAAGAAGAGGAAATAGCATACATCAACAAAATTTACAGTTTTTATTCTAAAAATAATTGTGAGCCTCCGAGGCAGGCAACAAGGTGAACTATATAACCACCACCTAGAAATACAAAATAACAATTATTGTTTTGAATGTATAATTGAACAGAAAAAATGGTGCAAAGCAAGTGTTCAGAAAAAGAGCCATTATGCTTAGAAATGTAATATGTGACAAGTGCCATGTTTCCATGTTGAGAAATGAGAAATCATTAAGGAAACAAACTGGTCCCTTTGGACCATAAGCTAAAAACATGAAATCCATCTTGAGTACTCCACATGCAGAAAAATAATAGTGTAAAGACCTACAAGTAAATAATGAAGACTATATTATGACCTCAGGGTAGGATCCCCTGGGGAAGAGAATGGCTACTTATTCCAGTATTCTTTCCTGGAGAATCCCATGGACAGAAGAACCTGGTGGGCGGACTCATAAAGAGTTGGACACAACTGAGTGATGAACACAACAGGGTAGGATAGTATTTCTTAGGTAAGCATCAAAATCAGAAACCATAAAAGGAAAAAGAAAGTAATACATTCAATTAAGTTCAAACTTGTAAATAACAAAGGATACTCTAAGAGTTCCACTAGATAGACCTGGGTTTAGGAAAGCTATTGGTAACACTATTACTGATTAGATTACTGGAAAAATGAATATTTTCTACCCATTAATGAGAAGAAGATAAAGAAATCATACTGGGGCAAAGATTGCCCAGTCATATCCAAACTTCTCCCTATT
This sequence comes from Nanger dama, assembly GCA_917880005.1. Lineage (NCBI taxonomy): Eukaryota > Metazoa > Chordata > Mammalia > Artiodactyla > Bovidae > Nanger > Nanger dama. The sequence continues at coordinate 15,697,460 of CAKJTW010000025.1, read as the reverse complement.
CACCAGTCTCTCTTCTTAGTCTGGCTACATGACCAAATTTAACCAATGACATTTGAACAAAGAGATGTCTGTCATTTGTGGCTCTGGCTTCTAAGCTGTCTCATGTGATCTTCTGTATGCTCCGTGTTCTCCATCTCCATGGCTGAATGTGAAACCTTCCCCGATGGAGAGCCACATGATGGAACCCTTGAACAACATGGATGTAGATTGTTTTGGTCCACATACACATGCATTTTTCTCAATAAATACAGTATCTGTAAATAAATATACATTATCTTTCCATTTTTGACATCAGTGTTAGTATTATGAATAGCATTTACAGTGTTTTATATCATATAAGAATATTGATACAGGTACAGACAACTCATCTTGTATACAATGGAAACTTTGGTATCAATAAATACAGTATAGTACTATAGATGTATTTTCTCATGATTTTCTTAACATTATCTTTTCTCTAGCTTACTTTAAGAATACAGTATATAATACACATAATATACAAAATATGTGTTAATTGATTATTTATGTTAGTGGTAAGACTGCCAGTCAGTGGTACGCTGTAAAGTGTTAGCTGCCCAGTTGTGTCAGACTCTTTTGACCCCATGGACTGTAGCCTGACAAGCTCCTCTGTTCATGGAATTCTCCAAATGAGAATACTGGAGTGGGTAGCCATTCCCTTCTCCAGGAGATCTTCCCCACCCAGGGATGGAACCCTGGTCTCCTGCATTGCAGGCAGTTTCTTTACCACTTGAGCCACCAGGGAAGGCCCCAGTAGTTAGCTGCTAGTAGTTAAATTTTGGGAGAGTCTGAGTTATACCTGGAGTTTTGACTGCATATATTGTTGGGGTCCATATTGTCCAAGGTCAACTGTACTAGATCCCTGGATCCACTGAAGAAGAGCCATCATTTAGGTTAGATCCATGTCAGATAAGGATGTGAGCAGGAAATAAATGTTTATGATGTTAAACCACCAATATATTTGAGTTGTTTGTTAGAACAGGGCTAATTATCCATTTAGAAATCAGTGCCAGGAGTGGGGCACTTGCATATGAAAATCTGCTATCTATGACACTGCCTTAGTTTGAGGTGGCAGTTGATAAGAAAACTAGCATTTGAGCCTGGAAATTCATGTTATGATTTAGTAAATATTTGGTAAAACTGTTGCCTATAATAATTGGGAGGCAGGCTGTGTGCCTAATTAAGCTGACAGCTCATGGAGGAAAAGTAAATTGAAAAAGTTCAAAGTGGTATGGGCCACATTTGGGAAAATGTTCCAAGAATGAGATGAGCTCAGTAGGGCAGTTTACAAGGAGAAATGAGAGGAAACAGTGCAAGTCCACAAATTCCAGTCACTCGGAATTGTCAAAGGCCTTCTAGGTCACAGGGAATAAGAGATGAGATGTTTTTGTAAATGCGGCCAACAATTATACAATAAAAGTTCCGCAGTGAATAAAGAGAAAGATGAGGCGTATGTGTGGCCTTCCCACAAAGCCTGAGAGCCCTAAGAGAGTCTCCAGAAAGTTGAGACGAAGAGACATGAGGGTAAGGAAACAGAGTAATAAAGAAGAATTGAAACTACATTCAGGGAAGAAAAACAACTATGGATAATTATGGGAGTCTGGACCTGAATGGAAGCAAGTAGACCAGAAATCTGTCAAATTTTTGAGGAAATCAGGTTGCTAACAAAGCCATTAATGAGAACAATGGAAACAATGTCACAGTGGTGAAAATGAGGGCTCAGTGGTAAAGAATCCGCCTGCCAATGCAGGAGCTATGGACCATCTCTGATCTGAGAAGATCTCACATGCCATGGAGCAACTAAGCCTGTGTGCCACAGGCATTGAGCCTGTACTCTAGAGCCTCGGAGCCAAAATACTGAGTCCATGTGCTGCAGCGACTGAAGCCTGCGTACCCTGGAGTCCATGTTCTGCCACAGGAGAAGCCACAGCAGTGAGAAAGAAGCCTCTGCACAGCAACGAGAGAGAAGCCCCACTTGCTGCAATTAGAGAAAGCCCATGCAGCAGTCAGCACTCAGAACAGCCCGAAATAAATAAATGAATAAAATTATTGTAAAAAGTGGTGACAATGCCATATCCAAAGACTATACTTGGTTCTCTGTAGCTGATTGCATTCTCTGAAGTGGCTGCAAACCATGTCCCATTCCACATGGGGTTTTACAGTGTGACCAGCACACCTGCCACCAAGGGACAAGGGTCTGTGTGCTCTCTTTTGGACACTAGGTATGCTCAGAACTAGGAAGGAACTGCCATTATGGGATATCCATGATCAGGTCATCATGGGTGGTGCATCTTCTAACCTCACATATAGTTTTTACGTGATATGTGCTCTTGGAACCCAATCACCGTGATATGAGAAAGTCCACTGTTCCTGAAGAGGGCCACCTGGGAGAAAACAGCCCCTTAACTCGGGATAAACTTCCAGCCAACCTCCAGCAACAACTTGCCAGTCGTGTGAGCTCTTTGGAAGTGGGTCCTTCAACTCCAGTTGAGTGACCCTAATCAACACCACTGAACCCTGCTCAGATTGAAGATTTGTGAGCTAAATAAAAATTTTTCTTTTTAATCTACTAACCTTTGAAGTGTTTCTTACATAGCAACAGATGACCAAAACAGCCCAAAGAGCGAGATGCAGGCTTCACAGTCTGTACATCCCCAAGGATAAATGTCTATTTCCTTCCTCAACACTTTTAACTTGTGTGGCCAATAAAATGGACGAAGAGGAGCTTCTTAGACATTATTACCATAAAAAGTAATGGAACAGAGAGCTTCTCCTAGATAATTTAATTAAGGCCTAGTCAAGGAATCTACACTTCAAGAGCAAGGTGTCTTCCCAGGGACTGTCTGATAGGAATCCATTACCATTTTGAATCAATAACTGTGGTATGTCTTCTTTTCTCCCTTTTTGTGAACAGCTTTTACTGCACATGTCCTGCCCCTCTCTCCTGCTGCCATAAGATCTAGCACTGAAGCATGTACATTACCATATGTAGAATAGATGACCAGTGCGAGTTCAATGCTTGACGAAGGGCACCCAAAGCCAGTGCTCTGGGACAACTCAGAGGGATAGAGTGGGGAGAGAGATGGGAGGGGGTTCAGGATGGGAGGACACATGTATACCTGTGGCAGATTCATGATGATGTATGCAAAAACCATAACAATATTGTAAAGCAATTATCATCCAATTAAAATAAATTAATTAATTTTAAAAGATATGTAGATGACACTACCCTTGTGGCAAAAAAAAAAAAATTATGGGGAGGATTGGGATGACTTGATTTTTTAGTCCATAAATAGATTTCCCAGTTGGTCCTAATGGAGAGAGATATCCATCACCTGGTCTCTGGGCTGGATGCAGGGACTTGACATTTTGTATGGTTTCCTTGGGGAGGGATATGAGAATGTTCAATGTATGGGCAGAGAGGAGTCGCCTGATGGTTTGTGACCATCGCAGCAGAATTCACAGAGAGTATTAACACTCACCTGAATCCATATACACCCTAAGACTTTCCTGTCTCTGAAGTTAGGTTATATGACTGAGTTCTGGCCAGTGGAATGTGGGCAGCCCCTCCCAGACCTGGTTTCTAAAATGTTTCATATCACTACCCATGTTTTCTCTCTTCTGTCCTCATGACTGAAGGCAAGGATCCTAAGGTAGCTGAGTCACTCAGTAGAACAAACCCAGACTCCTAAAAGAGCTGATTCACATCAACATGCAGTGAGCAAGATTAACTTTCTTTTGATGTTAAGCTACTAAAATTGGGGGTTATTTATTATAATATGTAGGGATAATTAGCCTGTCTAACATAATAAGAGAATATGAATAGATATGTTAGAAACAAAAAGACCTACATGGATTATAAAAATGAACAGATAGCAGATAAAACTCAAAACAGCACTTAAATACCATCTTTCCACTTATCAGATAGACAGAAAGCAGTCCACTAATACTGAAGAAAAATAGAAAATTTTCAGCATTGGTGGTGGGAGTGTGTGGGGGTCAGAGTTCAGGGTAGGAAACAGAAATAAATCTGAATATTTTAGGCAGAAAGATTTCCTGTGGATAACAGTGTGCTGACAGAATCAGGGAAGGGATGGGAGTAATGGTGAGCAGAGGATTGACAGGCTCCAGGCTGTGTCTCTAGGAATGTTCCCTGAGCAGGCAGAACTCCACCCTGGAACAGGGCAATGGGAGATCAGAAAACTACTCTTGAAGCCACAAGATTTAATAGCAAACTCCTTTATGTGTGTCCCATATAAAAGACAGCTGGGGTGGGGGATGGCCACGACTGTTACTGCCGAAAAACCCTATTTGACCTGGGGATGCAGCCGAAGGCAGCAGGGAATGCGTTTCCTCTAACTCTACAACCCCCTTAGAAAGGATCTTTCCAGTACAATTATACTGTGTTTTTGCTCAGTCGTTCAGTCCCAACTCTTTGGGACCCTATGGACTGTAGCCCACCAGGTTCCTTTGTCCATGGGATTTTTCATGCAAGAATACTAGAGTGGGTTGCTGTTTCCTTCACCAGGGCATCTTCTCAACCCAGGGATTGAACCCAAATCTCTTGTGTCTCCTGCACTGGCAGGTAGATTCTTTACCACTGAGCCACCTGGGAAGCCCACAATGACACTGAAGAGAAATGAAACCTCTGATCCAGAAATCCTACTTCCTAGTGAGCACAGGGCCCCGTAGGTAAGGGAATTTTTCAGTATTATTGGTAATAGTGAAAACTGTAAACAATTATCTGTCTCTCAGCATAGGAACTGTTGAATGCTCAGCATGGGAACAATGGACTACTACTGTGTGTGTGTGTATGTACACAAATGCACTCAATTGTGTACAACTCTTTGCAATCCCATGGACTGTAGCCCGCCAGGCTCCTCCATCCATGGATTTCTCCAGGCAAGAATACTGGCGTGGGTTACCATTTACTTCTCCAGGGAATTTTCCCCGCCTAGGGATTGAACCCACATCTCTTGTGTCTCTTGCATTAGCAGGTGGGTTCTTTACCAGCTGAGCCACCAGGGAAGCTCATATTTTAGCATAGTTAAACTAAATGACGAAAGGATAAAATAGCAAAAAATAATTCAAGGAAAAGGTATGCTGCAAAATAGTATATGAAGAGCAATATCAATACTTCACGTATTTTAAAAAGTATTCGAAGCAATAATCTATCTTATTTGGGAATACACAATCCATAGGGCCTGTTCACAGCACATATGAATTTCATTCAATCCAGAGTTTCCCTCTGCAGCAAGAGGGAGGGCAAGCAGATGATAAATGGATTTTAACTTTATTTCTAATATTTTATTACTTTTTGTTTTTCCTAGGATCTGAAGCATGATGATAAAATGTTTACAAGTATTGATGTTTACAAATATCTTGATGGTAGTAGGTATGTAAATGTCTGGTATATACTTACCTGTACTGGTTGGGTTTAAAATGTTTCCTGATTAAAATGAATATTGTGAAGTGTATTCACCAGAGTCATACAAATATAAAGAAAACTGAAAGTAACTGGAAAAAAGATGAAATATGGTGATAATTTTGTTGTCATACAATTTTGTGTTTCCCATATGTACACAATGAGTAAGATCTTTGAGAACAGGAACAGAAACTAAATTGTATTTAGTTTCTTTAATGTGGAATATGGGGTCATGCTGAATGGCTTCTAATAAATTGAATCATAGTCTTTCTTTTTATACCTGAATGACTGTACTTTTCTGCAACTTGCCAAATTGGGTATTTTCTTTAATAGTGATTAGTCACCCCAACTTTTGCTTAGAGCTCTAGATCTGATTTTTCTTTTTGATGAAAATAGTAGTTGAGTGGGAATGGGTGCTAATTTCCTCTCACTTCATTTTTCTTAGGAAAAGGGATAGATGACTATATGGTGGTCATCTGTCCTTATGACAGACATGGCATTTGAGACAAAATAAATAGCTTTGTCATATCTGGCCTGAAAAACACAAATCTACAGTGACAGGAACAGAACACAACCAGAGTCTCATGTATTACAGAAGTTGGGTTTCTTAGCCAAACCAGTGCCTAAAAATATATGTAATTATGGCTACAAACTTATATTGCTAGTCCTTTCTTCTTTCCACTTTTAGCTGTGCCACTCTTAAAAATTATCTATTGGAGATGCCCAGCTCTGGGATAACCTTGTTTTGTTTTATTTATTTATTTGTTTTATTTAGTTATTTTATGGCATCAGAATAGGGCTTTGGAGAGATTGTACCTCATCAGATCATTTTAGAAATATTTTTTTAAAAACTCAACTTATTTGACATCTCTCTTGTGCAAAATAATTGCCCTCAGCATACCACAAATTATTTTTCAAGAGAAGCAGTGTCATCAATGGAGGACAGGAGAGAGTCTGAATGTTTGAAGGGAACACGGCTGCCGTGAGGACGAATACACTGATAGAGGAAGCAGAGTACACCTACTTTGTGGTCCAGATTTCAGAGGTCATCTGCAAAGCTTCCATCCAATGCCACCGTATTCTCTTGGATAAATTCCATTATGTCATAAATCTCTGGGGACTGAATATTGCTGATTAGGAATACTTCCTAATCCAATATGTACTAAGGCCAGATTAGGGCATCTCAGTTTCAGGAATAAGACACTGAATGCTTCCTCTTACTGTCTCTGGCAAAGCCTCCTCTTCTGGGCTTGTGGTCTGGAAGGAATTACCACAAACTCGCATCCAGCCTCCAAGAGAAAACCATGATGGCCTTTGGCCAATCAGGATATAAAACTCCCCATGATTGATTCAGAGATGATCATATGGCCTGAGCTTGTCCAATCAGGTTCAACAACACTCAAGAGCAAGGCATTATGTTGTTAGGGAAGCAAATTCCTTGCCTGCTTCCCTGGTGGAACCTGGCAGTAGGAAGAGGAAGCTGCTGGCACCCTTTTGAGATGATGAAGGGAAAGTCAGTACTGAGAGAGTACCTCTGAGAATCAGAGGGAGGAAAATAGGTCCCCCTCAGGCATTTGAGCCTCTGGGTCAGTTACTTCCTGAAGCCAGTCCTGCCTTTGGGTCTTTGAGTTGTAAAAGTCAATTGATTTCCTTTATGTTTTAGTTCTAAGATATCTAAGATAGTTCTAAGATATGAGTGTGGCTCAGTGGGTCCTGCATCCTGAACATAACACTTCAGATTAGAGCTCCTCGCTGCTATGGCTGTGATAGGATCACCAGGAAAGTAGTTTTTGACTCAGTTTCAGGAATATTGAACTTGCATCTCATTTAGTCTAAAATTGTTGGCTCTCTGAGACGCTACTCCTCATGTGTGCCAGGGATGGTCACGGTTGGTCTATTTAATACATGAATTGCTGTGAAGTCAGGTGAGAGACTGTGGTCTTGGAGCCCCTAGTCGGACAAGGAGGATGCTTGCACTTCCACTTCTTAGAGCGGAAACATGGCCACTGTCACCACAAAGACTGCAGAATCCCTGGGAAGTGCGTATGTGTGGTGTGGACAGGTCATGAACAAGGTTTATTACAAATAATTTTGCGGAACTTATGAGAAGTTGTACATCCTTACTGAATGGAGGATATCACCTGTCCAGATTGTAACAGACTAGATGCTCCTGCCTAGTAAATCTTGCCACATGGACTTCAAAAGGCCCTGAGTTAGTTACGGCCTGAAGCCAGCCCAACCTTTGCTGGGGGTGCAGGGTGACATGTCACTACTCACCCCACCACTCACTTCCTGGGAGAGGCTGGACATAGCCCAGGGCACCTGGGAACCAAGCAGGCACAAAGCCTCAAGGTCCTGGCCCATGAAGAGGTGGGAGCCTCTGGAAGGGAAATATGCCTTGTCTGTGGGATTCCCTGGGGCAGAAGATCCTGCTCTCATATCCTATCCACAGAGTGTGCATTTAAACTTACTATACGAAGGAGTCTTGGAGAGTTTGAGGCAGAAGCTTTGACCTTGTTACTCTGAGTATAACAGGGAAGAGAGTTGGTCTGACAGACTTTAATCAAGAACTCAAGGATGTGACTCCATAGACACTGGGTATGACTTCTTTTGCATGTATGTCCCTCAAAGCTTTGCCCTTTCATCCACATCTCCAGGAAAAAAATTATTTTCTGTATTTCAAAAGGAGTTAAAAGACCTAAAAGGTCAGGAGTCAGTGGGAAGCACAACTTCTATTAGAAACTCATGCGCTCCTCCACCGTGCAGGCCAGGGTGGTGCTGCCTGGTATCAGGGTAACTGCCTCACTAGAGGCCCAGCCTGCCTCTGGAGTGTAGAAGCTCCCCCAGGATCTTCTGCCTCCCAGAGACTGGGCTTGTACTGCAGGAGAAGCACCTGACATGTATCCCTCTTCTAGACTTGCAGGCACTGTGCCTGTCCTCCATACCTTCTCCTATATCCACAGCTCCGCAAGATGCTCTTCTGGCCTCACCACCCTGAGCTGCATTATGTTATCCATGTCTTTTCAGTATTCTGAAGTTTTGACATCTGGGGCTTTCCTGATCCTGGAGGGACTGCCCCTCCCAGAGTTAGGCAATACTAAAGAGAGTAAACAAGCATATTCCATGTTCTTCCAGGAACATGCTTTTTAAATGCAACTGATCAATCCAGATCCCAAATCCAACCCACCCACCTCCTCTATCAGGCTCTTATACTGTAGCCCACTAACCATCCACACTAATCACCCCAGGATCTGGTACCAGACAGCCAGGGACAGCCCCTGTGCCCCAGAGCCCACTGAAATTATTCGAACTAGGCAAACTGCATATTCCCTCCATTGGAAGTCACAATAAAGTCTCTCTGGCCCATACTTACCCCCTCTTCATTTGCCTCTGACTGACCCTGATTCCTCCCCATGTGGCCCAGTAGGGTACAACATGTCCCTCCCTCTTGAGAACTGTGAGTACCAAACTCTCTTTTCAGTGGCAGTCATATCTTGATCTGTTGGCCTCACTATATCTCCAATTTTCTATTAATATACATTATTTCTGAAACATGGGTGCAGTGATCATGATCCTCACACAGATGTCAGATTTTAGCCTTATTTCCTGGGAGGGGCTCACCGTTATATACCTTGTTTTACGAGCATCAACTCATTGTTTGAAGCTTTAAGTGGCAGAATTTCTCAGTTGAGTGGGAGGCCATCTTTGCTGTTTCTTTCCATGTCTCCACAACCCAGTATTGGATTGTGGTACACATCAGCCCAGAGTTTGGATATGGAGTTGTTTATTATTCTTGAAAGAACAGGAGGAGAGGCGGCAAGTCTTGCATCAGTGTGTTTGTCCCTGGAGAGCCGTTATCATAACTCTAGCCTCATGAGGAGGCCATCTAGTGGATGGGACAGCTGCCCTCAGTGTCCCGTAGATGGACCACTTCAGACATGGAGGCAAGGCAGGCAGCCGTGCCTAAACAGGGAGCTCACCAGCATGGACACTCCTGCCCTCAGGGACACAACCATCTGGCCCTACACAACTCAAAACTAATGCCACTCAACCCCCGTGGCATGGGGCTTTGGCTTGACTTGCCCCAGTTTGGAAAGACAAGATTTAAAAGGATAAAGTTCAAATATGAGTCAGCTGGTCCTATCAACTTCATATCTGCACATTATTTAAGTCAACAAAAATCATGAACTTGTATGAACTGCCAGGAACAGAACTCAAATGACATTCCCCCTCCTCAATCACATTTATTTTTCTTTGTTATCAGAGCCACTACATTTTGCATTTTTATTACTCAGGCTTCAAAGAACACCAGAATTCATATGCAGCAACTTCAAAATATGTTTGAGAAGCTGTTGACTTGGGAGTGACACCCAAAATCAACAAATCAAGTAGAAAAAACTGACCCAGATTTGCTTGCTTGCTGCTGTGTTACAGACTCAGAGAGATAGGGTGAATTTTATGATCATGGAAAATAGTCTTGTGGCATTTTAATTAACTAGAGCATGATGGTGAAATACAGGCATGCAATGGGGGATTTTTCCACTTCTGGCTTCTGTGGAAACTCTGCTAGAACAGCCACAAGCAGCTCTATGGGGGAAATGGGTCCTCACTGTCCACCTATACAACCTCTTTGTGAAAGGTTCAGAGAATTAACAATGATCTTTAATTAAAACTCAATCGGAAACTACAATGACATACCATAGCCTATTCTTTTTATGCTTTCAGAAAAGGAATTCAGTTATGAAGGCATTTGAGGGCAACTTAAAACCTTTGAAACTTTGGGATTCCCTGATAGCTCAATTGGTAAAGAGTTACCCTGCAATGCAGGAGTCCCCAGTTTGATTCCTGGTCCAGAGGATCTGCTGGAGAAGGGACAGGCTACTCACTCCAGTATTCTTGGACTTCCCTTGTGGCTCAGCTGGCAAAGAATCCACCCACAATGTGGGATACCTGGGTTCAATTCTTGGGTTCAGAAGATACCTTGGAGAGGGGAAAAGTTACCCACTCCAGTATTCTGGCCTAGAGAATTCCATGTATAGTCCATGGGGTCACAAAGATTCAGACATAACTGACTTTCACTTTCACTAGAAACTTTACATGTAATGTCTCTACTATGTACATCTCTCCCCAAGTGGTCTCCTGGTAAAGATGAGGAGAGGAGAGCTTGCCCTCAGACTCCTGCTGCATCCTTTGTGGATTCAGTCTCTTTAGTCTCTCGGCCAGATTCCCCAATTGTTTCTTATAGAGAAATGGTCAATTGACTATGCAGCATCCGTTGTTTCTTTCTGCCTTAGCAAGAATCTAATTTTTTACTGGGTGTTCGTTCCCAGAGTACAAAATGAGACTTCTAATTCTGTATTGAGGATGGAGGCTGTGTCCCAGGATGAGAAGACCCTGAGGTTGGAGTCCATGTCCTGGTACCAGGGGATCCAGAGGGTGGAGACCTGGCCCCAGGATGAGGGGACCCTGAGGTTGGAGGCCATGTCCCAAGACAAGGGAACTCAGAGTCAGTTCTCAGTATGGCAGAGGATAAAGTCAGCCAGAATCTGGAACTCTGAGACACCATGGCATCCTTGTATCACAACTGGATGCCTTTCTTAAGAGTTTTAAGTTATTTGGGTGAACTGAATCCCATAGTAAATAAATCAAGCCCAAATTTGATATAAACCAGTGACCTCATGGGCACTTCCCAATCTGCCCACCCACATACATACAAAGACACTGGTTCCTGGATAAAACCTGTACTTCAGACTTTTGCTCACTCAATGTTTTCTTCCTCTTATTATGAAAAGCAGCCCTTTTGCTTGTGTGACAACTTATTCTTAAGAAAGAACTGGTTTCAGTAGTGACGTTCTTCCTGATATCTCCTAAACAAGACAAGTTTTTGTATCCACCACTGTCTTCCCTTTCATCCTCTGTTCCCATGGATGTCACTTCCCACAGTATTTCTCTGACAACACTAGACACAGCTTTCAAGAATCAGCATGGACGCACACTTTTCTGAAAAGCTCTCTGACCTGCCCAGGCAGCATCTGGGGCTACTTTTACGTGCTTTGTCTCCAGCAAAGTGTGATGCTGGGACAACTGACTGTTACCTGTTTCCCTTATGTGCGCTGAGAAAGGTCAGGAATGGTGTCCATCCAACCAGCTTCTCCTCAGTTCCTGGCTCTCTAACAAATGTTTGTTGAATGAATGAGTGGTTGGAGAATGCACTTCAAATTTAGCTGTATGGATGACTGAATCAGTTTGCTGTACTTCTGAAACTAACACAACATTGCAAATCAGTTATACTTCACTAAAACTTTTAAAAAGTTTAGCTGGATGGATTTGTTGAGACATTACAGGGTATTTGAGAAGGAAGCCTGCCCTGGCCCAGCGCCTCTGTCTCTTTGAGATAGGACCACTGAAAATGGCAACAGTATTTTTAGCTGAATATATGAGTTACCAGATTGAGACTAGCAGTCAACCCACAGAACCGTGAGAAAACAGCATTGTTGTCTCAAGCCACTGAATTCTGGCATGGTTTGTTACAGAGGGCAGATATTTGATACAAGAACTGTTGCTGTTGTTTAGTCTCTGAGTCATGACAGTTCTTTGAGACCCCTGTGGACTGTATGCAGCCTCCCAGGCTCCTCTCTCCATGGGATTTCCCAGGCAAGAATATTGGAATGAGTTGCCATTTCCTGCTCCAGGGGATCTTCCCGACCCAGGGATTGGACCTGTGTCTCCTGCATTGCAGGCAGATTATTTACCACTGAGCCACCCAGGGTTTCCCCTTGATACAAAAGTCTTTCTCCCTAATTCCTTACCCCCATTTATGAAGCAACCTGAGCACTTCCTAGCACTTCTACAGAACGTGGAGACCAAAGACCTGAAGGAGACATCAGCACTGGCCTTGGAACAGTATCTGCAGAATGATTCCAGGGTACAGGCTCAGTCTTCCTCTAGAGGCAGGTAGAAAGACCAGCTTTTCTGGCCTTAGTCTCCTCTCTGCCCACAAGCAGCCTGAGTTGGCATAGTGGATTTTCCAAGTGAACTTTGAGGAATACTGGGGTTTCCAGCAAGGCGTACCTTGCTGGAGCGTCTCTGGATGAGAGACCCTCTCTTTCTATCAGAGAGACTACGCTTGTATGGGTTTCTTATATTAGGCTTCTGTATACAATGTTAGAGTAGTCCAAGGGGTGCTGGTGGTAAAGAACCCACCTGCCAGTGTAGGAGACATAGGAGACCCTGCTTGATTCCTGGGCCAGGAAGATTCCCCTGCAGAATGGCATGGCAACCCACTCCAGCATTCTTGCCTGGAGAGTCCCATGGACAGAGGAGCCTGGAAGGCTGCAGTCCGTAGGGTCGTAAAGAGCTGGACATGACTGAAGCAACTTGGCATCCACGCACATACAATGTTATCTGAAGAAAACATTCAATTGCTTTACATGTGAGAATCACTGAACCAGATATTTTTCAGGGCCTGTGGGGAACCTAGTCTTGAGTAAGCAGGAAATCTGAGGCTCCAGGAGGAGCCTGCTTCTCATTTGGTGTCTTGCCACAAACTTCCTGGAGAGGCTCCTGTCCACAGCTCCCGCGGTTTCACATGCTGCTGGGCAATGTGCAGGCATGAGATGGGTGCTCAGCATGAAGAGTGGCCTGGAGGCTTTGTGCAGGGCCACCTTCATCATTTATGTGTTCCCAGGAGTGGATTTCCATTTCATTCTCTCTTCCCATGGATGTCACTTTTCACAGTGTCTCTCTAACAACACCAGGCACATCTTTCAAGGTTCAGCATGGACACACTCTCTTCTGAAAAGCTTCCTGACCTGCCCAGGAGGCATCTGGAGCTACTTTTCTGTGCTTTCAAAGTGCCTCCAGCAAAGCGTGATGCCAGGATAATTGGCTGTTTGTTACCTGTTTCTCTCATGTGAGCCAGTTCCCTCCGTGCAGACTGGGATTCATCCTGCTGGGAACAGAAGGCCATTTCTGAGCTGCTGCAGTGACCACATTCTGTCTGAAAGAGGAAGCCTGTGGGAAGGGGCAGCCCAGAGACCTCATTTTCAAGGAGATAAACCTGCACATCCATCGGAGGGGGAGGGCTTGGAGTGAGTCTCTGCTGCAGAAGAAAAATGTGTGTGGGGGGGTGTGGGGGAGTGTGTTTAAACAGCTATTTCAAAGGGCTCTGTATTTCTAATAAGGTGGGTTAATCTGGTCTGCTTCTTACCCGGCCTCAAAGTGTGCAGGTGTCCCACAGACACACTCACTCTACAGGGGGCTGGGGAAACCTGATGAAAGATTGACAGTGGGGCCCAGACAGCCCTTCCCCAGGTGTCCACCACCAGCCGAGCTCCTTCCCACATGGCCCGCATCCCACACAGGCCTCTGGGTCCCAGGTGGACAGAGGAGGAAGGTTGGTGCCACTGCGAGCTTCCTCTCTCCCTTGGCCTCCTTCCTCCTTGACTATCTCAGAAAAGGGTACTTGGGATGGTGAGCAGCTTCAGCAGAGATCTGAGGACCCAGGGAGATAGAGGCAACCTGTGTTCTGCCTGATGCCTAATAAAGAAGGTTGAATGCTGAAAAATTGATGCTTTCAAATTGTGGTGCTGGAGAAGACACTTGAGAGTCCTTTGGGCAGCAAGGAGTCAATACTAAAGGAGATCAACTCTGAATATTCACTGAAGGACTGATGCTGAAACTGAAGCTCCAACACTTTGGTCACTTGATGTGAAGAGCCAGTTCATTGGAAAAGACCCTGATGCAGGGAAAGATTGAGAGCAGAAGAGGGTGACGGGGGATGATATGGCTGGATAGCATCATCATCTCAATGGACATGAATTTAAGCAAACTCTGGGAGACAGTGGAGGACACGGAAGCCTGGCACAGTGCAGTCCATGGGGTCACAATAGTTGGACACCACTTAGGGATTAAACAACAACAATATGCAATACTGCATGGAACTGAAACCACAGCCTTGTGAGATGGAGGCTAATTATCTTCAGGCTACACACGAGAAAATCGCACCTGAAAGATACACTAAGCCTGAAGAGTTTAGTGAAGCAACGCAGATCATGTGGCTGCACTACGATCACAAGGCATCCTGTGAGTCCCTCACAGAAGTACAGCCTGGGACTGGTGCTACTGGGCCTCGGAGGTGGGTGCTCATCCACCCTGAATTCCTCCAAAATTTTTACAGCTTCTTCTCCAAAATATTAGAAACTCATTTAGTGAACAACAGCATAAAATGACACTTCTGAGAGCCATCAGTTCCTCTTTTATTGAAAAGAGGAACTAAAATATCAAGGAGCAACTCTTAGCCTGCTTTCTGCATCTTTGGTGAAAGCAGCTGCCTCTTCTGTGAGAACAGGCAGGGGTTTGCTGGTGGCTTTCAGTGGCTCCAGCGTATGAGCCAGCCACCACTGCCACCCATCTGCTGTCTGGGGGCCACAGTGGACCTGTGCTCTGCCCTCTCCCTGCCGAATTTCTCGAAAATGTGGCTTCTGTGATGCACAAGTACAGCTGGGAAGCCAATATGACAGGTGGTATTTCATAGTGACTGTGGACAATGACTTCAGACTGCCAACCAGCGTGGATGCCCACTGTTTCAGCAGATCAGGAGGACAGAGCCGTGAGGACGCTGAAGTCCCCAGGCTGGGGCCCTCCCTGTTCTGGAGCTGCTGGCCTCACTGGAAGTCTCTCCCTCTAGCAGAATTTTGTCTTCATCTGAAAAAATCAGTCCAAAGGGAAAAAATCACCTTTTTCTTGCTTTCCTTTTTAACTCTGCTTTCAAGGCATTTGCTTTTGTTAACTTGTGGCTGGCAAGTTCTCTGGCTGGACCAGGCTCTTGAGGTGATTTGAAGGATTGCCTGTGGCTGCCTGCACCATCCCAGGGCAGACTCGTGGGCTGAAGGTCTGTGATCAGTGCTCATGGTGTCTGAGATGAGAGGCGTCTGGAGAGCTACACAAAGGCCTCCTGTAACGTGACTCGTGCTGCTGGTGTCAGAAAACAGGCATGTTCAGTATGAAAGACACATTGCCTTTTGGAGTTCGATCACTCCAAACCAACTGCTCATCCAAATGAGGCAAAGGATATTCCAAATGGGGAGATAAAGAGAGGAGGGAAAAGGAAGAGGACAGGGATAAATACACTCTAAATCTTGGGTCCCAGGGCCTGCTCTCTTGGCTCACTGTAGTTTGAGCCTGTTGTTGTTTTTTTTTTTCTGGCTCCACTTGTTAGGTTTTCTGTTTACATTGTTCATTGAAGTATTTCCAACTCTTCCTAGTGCCAAGTTGTTGCTAACAAGAAATAGAATCCTTCTAAGTGTAATTTACACTGTCAGGATACAGCATATTTATAAAATGTCATTCTCTTTGTCTCTTTAAAGGCACAGACCTTTAGAAGGTATCCAGTGGAGATGTGACTTCCCCTGGCCCTGGATGAAAATTCCAGCAGACCTCATACTTCTTTTAGCCTCCTGATGGAAGTGTGCTGGTTATTCTCAAGTTCTCATAGTCTCAGGGTCACTCTGAGTCTGCTGGACCATCTACAACCTGTCTCTTCTGCTCACCTCTTCCTGCACTCACTACTGAGGCTCAGGGTCCCCACACTAAGGCTGGGAGGAGGGACAATGGGCGGAGATCTGCCCAGCGGGCCAGGGAAGTGACTCCATCTGGTTCTCTCAGGGGAGTTCGCCTGGCTTCTCTAGCCTCATCCCTTCCTGGGTCATCGTTCACCTGCAGTCCTTTCCCCGGCAGTTGGGTTCACTTTCTTCTGTTGGTTGCTCACTCAGGAAACTGGGGGGCCGCCCACTTTCTCCTCACTCAGCTAGTCCTTGATGCTGGGCTGCCTCCTGCTTGAGGCCCACATCTGGCCAGAGGCATCCTACCCAGAGCAGTGGGCCTCTGCCTCTACCCCACCAGCACGGCCAGCATCAGTGGTTCAACCTCCGTCTCTTACACAAGAACCAGACCCTGCGGGCACACTCTCCAAGGCCTCCTTTAGAGCCCTTCTGTTGACTAGAGGTCCCCACTAGAGATGGAAGAAACACCCTCCACCCCTACTAGGGGGCTGGAGTTTATACAACTACCTCCCCCAAATTACCCTCCTTACAAAATGATTTTTCACATAAGGCCTAGATATGTTTGAACATGCCCTATATTGGCAAGACCAAGTTTTTACTGACTCCTTTGTACATTTTGCACCTTGTTTGAAATGCAGCCATTAGGAAGTGGTGACTGCAAGATGGTGGAATAGGACATTTCGTCCATATCTCCTAATAGAAACACTAAGATGAACAACTCTCCACACATGAAGATGCCTTCAAGAGAGACCCGGATTCTAGGTGAGAGATTTCTGTAGCTGACAGAGCACAGAAATGAGAAAAGACATTGAACAGGGTGGCAAGGACAGCTTCATTCTTCCTGAGTTACCTCTCCCCAAGGCTATGCAGCAGGGCCAAGAGCAATCCCTCCACTCTGAAGCTCTCCCAGGGGGCAGAGAGAGTGAAATGGACATCTGACTTCACCATAGACTCAACTGTAAATATATATGCAACTAACATCAGAGTAGCTAAGTATAGAAAACAAATATTAACAAATTGAAGGAAGAAATGATCGTAATACAATTCTAGAAGGGGACTTCAATATTCTACTTTCAACAATGGATAGATTTTTCAGGCAGAACGTCAATAAGGAAATGGTGGACAGGAACAATATTAAGCAAACTGACCTAACAATAGAATGTTCCATCCAGCAGCATCAGAAGACACATTCTTCTCAAGCACGCATAGACGATTCTCTAGGATTGATCATATTTACATCACAAAATTAGTCTTAGCAAATTTTAAAAGACCAAAGTCATATCAACGGTCTTTTTCCTATCACAATGGTATGAAACTAGAAATCAATAACAGGAGAAAAGTTGGTAAACTCACAAGAAAATTAAACAACATATAATTGAACAGTCAATGGGTCAAAGAAGAAATTAAAAGGGAAATAAAAATATATCTTGAGACAAATGATAATAGAAACACAACATGCCAAGACTTACGGGATACATCAAAAGCAGTCCTAAGAGGGAAGACTATAGTGATAAAAGCATGCAGTAAGAAAAAGAAAGAGCTCAAATAAACAGCTTGACTAAACCTCACTTAGAATAAACTTGATTCAAAGGTAAGATTTCACCTCATTCCCCTAGAAGGCCCACACTGGTGAGCTGGACAGTCCGCAGCCTGAGCCTTCTCATGTGTTTGACCTCCTCTCCCACTCCTGAGGTTGAATGTCCCTACAGTATGATTTAAAGGAGAGACTATGGGAAGGAACCTGCCCAGTGGGCCCAGAAAGTGCCTCCATTTGGTTCTTTCAGGGGTGTTCTCCTGGCCTCTCTAGGCTCAGCCCTCCCTGGGACAAATCAATGTGTGAGATAACACATTAAAAGAATGAAGGAATAAAATAATATGATCATCTCAATAGATGCAGAAAAAGCATTTTGCAAAATCTAATATCTTTTCCTAATAAAAATTCTCAACAAGATACATATAGAAGAATGTACCTCAATATAATAAAAGCCATCTATGGTAAGACATGCAGATGACACCACCCTTATGGCAGAAAGTGAAGAGGAACTAAAAAGCCTCTTGATGAAAGTGAAAGAGGAGAGTGAAAAAGTTGGCTTAAAGCTCAACATTCAGAAAACTAAGATCATGACATCTGGTCCCATCACTTCATGGCAAATAGATGGGGAAACAGTGGAAACAGTGTCAGACTTTATTTTGGGGGCTCCAAAATCACTGCAGATAGTGACTGCAGCCATGAAATTAAAAGACACTTACCCCTTGGAAGGAAAGTTATGACCAACCTAGATAGCATGTTCAAAAGCAGAGACATTACTTTGCCAACAAAGGTCCATCTGGTCAAGGCTACGGTTTTTCCAGTGGTCATGTATGGATGTGAGAGTTGGACTCTGAAGAAAGCTGAGTGCCAAAGAACTGATGCTTTTGAACTGTGGTGTTGGAGAAGACTCTTGAGAGTCCCTTGGACTGCAAGGAGATCCAGCCTTCCATCCTAAAGGAGATCAGTCCTGGGCGTTCATTGGAAGGACTGATGCTGAAGCTGAAACTCCAATATTTTGGCCACCTCATGTGAAGAATTGACTCATTGGAAAAGACCCTGATGCTGGGAGGGATTGGGGGCAGGAGGAGAAGGGGATGACCGAGGATGAGACGGCTGGATGGCATCACCGACTTGATGGACATGAGTTTGGGTAAACTCCAGGTGTTGGTGATGGACAGGGAGGCCTGGCGTGCTGCGATTCTTGGGGTAGCAAAGGGTCAGACACAACTGAGCGACTGAACTAAACTGATGGTAAGCTAACATACTCAGTGGTGAGGAGCTGAAATCTCTTCTTCTAAGATCAGAAATAAGACAAGAATCCCCACTCTGACCACTTATATTCAACGTTGTACTAGAGTCCTAACCAGAGTAAGTAGGCAAGAAAAAAAGAAATAAAAGGTTTTCAAATGGGAAAGAAGGAAGTAAAATTGTCTCTGAAGATGATATAATCTTATTTAATAGAAAACCCTAAAGATTCCACTGTAAAACTGTTAGAACTAATCAACAAATTCAGTAAAGCTACAGAATACAAAATCAAAAATTAAGTTAAAATGGATTAAAAATAAATATAAGACATGAAACCGCAAAACTGCTAGAAGTAAACACAGGGGAAAATCTTCCAGATGTTGGTCTTGGTCATGGTAATTTGGATATGACACCAAAAACACAGATAACTAAAGCAGAAGTAAGCAAGTGGGAATATATCAACGCATAGCTTCTACATATTAAAGGAAACAATAAACAAAATGAAAAGGCAACCTACAGAACAGGAGAAAATATCTCCAAATTCTATTTCTCTTAAGGAGTTAATACCCAGACTATATAAAGATTCCTGAGGCTCAAATGCAATATAACAAATAATCCAATTTTAAAATGGTCCAAGGACCTAAATAGACGCTTTTCCAAAGAAGACATAAAAAAGTATGCAAAAAAGGTGTTCAATATCACTGATCACAAAAATATATAAATCCAAGCCATCAGAGTTATCACTTTGTCAACAAAGGTCCATATAGTCAAAGTTATTATTTTTCCAATAGTCATATTCAAATGTGGTGGAACATAAAGGAGGCTGAGCACTGAAGAATTGATTATTTTGAGTCGTGGTGCTAGGAAAAACTCTTGAGAGTCCCTTGGATAGCAAGGAGATCAAACCAGTCAACCCTAAAGGAATTCAACCCTGACTATTCACTGGAAGGATTGATACTGAAGCTGAAGCTCCAATATTTTGGCCACCTGATACAAAGAGCTGACTCTTTGGAAAAGATCCTGATGCGGGGAAATATTGAGGGCAAGAGGAGAAGAGGACAACAGAGGATGAGATGGTTGGATGGCATCACCAACTCAATGGACACAAGTTTGAGGAAACTCCTAGAGATTAATAAAGGACAGGGAAGCTTGGCATGCTGCAGTTTACAAAGTTGCGGAGTTGGACGCGACTTAGTAGTTGAACAATAACAGCAACAATGCATCATACCTGTTAGGATGACTAATAAAACATAAATATATTTCACTTATATAAAAAAATAACAAGTGTTGGTAAAGATGTGGAGAAAGAGGAACCCTTATATACTGTTGGTGAGAATGAAAATGGTGCAGTCATTATGGAAGTTTCTCAAGAAATTAAATATAGAACTACCATATGATATAGAAATCTCACTTCTGAGTATATATCTAAAGGAATTTAGATTAAGATCTTGAAGAAATATCTGAATTTCCATGCTCATTACAACAGTACTCACAATAGCTAAGACATGACAACAACATAAATGTCTATTAATTGATTAATGGATAAAGAAAGTGTGATGCATATGTGTATATATGCAAAATATGGAATATTATCCCTCCATATAAAGGAAGGAAATTATTCTACTTGGGACAACATGGATGGACCTGGATTTCATTAAGTAAGTGAAATAAACCAGACCCTTAAAGACAAATACTGTGTAATCTCATTTATATGTGGAATCTAAAATAGTAAAACTCAACTCATAAAAGCAGGGATTAGAAGGGTGACTGATTGCCAGAGTCTAGAGAGAGGCAAAAATTCAAGAGGTGATGATCAAGCAGTACAAAGTTTCAGTTATACAAGATAAATAAGTTCTGGAGATCTACTATACAGCATAATGCTTGTAGCTAATTCTAGTACATTATATACTTAAAATTATCTAAGAAGGTAGATCTTAAGTATAACCACTTACACACACAACAATAATAAAGGAGGCAAGAGGAAACTTGAAAAAGTGATGGATTTTTTATGGCCTTGATGGTGATAGGTTCATGTGTGTGTACTTATTCCCAACTCCTTGAGTTGTTTACATTAAACACTGCTGCTGCTAAGTTGCTTCAGTCATGTCCGACTCTGCGCAACCCCATAGACGGAAGCCCACCAGGCTCCCCCATCCCTGGGATTCTCCAGGCAAGAACACTGGAGTGGGTTGCCATTTCCTTCTCCAATGCATGAAAGTGAAAAGTGAAAGTGAAGTCGCTCAGACGTGTCTGACTCTTAGTGACCCCATGGACTGCAGCCCACCAGCCTCCTCTGTCCATGGGATTTTCCAGGCAAGAGTACTGGAGTGGGTTGCCAGTGCCTTCTCTGATACATTAAATATGTACAGCTTTTACATGTCAATCATACCTCAAAAAGCTGTTCAAAAGAAAAAGAAATGTAGCCATTAACATCTTTTCTTTTTGGATTGCAACTTTTTGTTAGCATCTGTTATTTTCTCTCTTCGTGTCTGGAAAGGAATTATTTCAAATGATAATATTGAATATACAAAGCAAATGGGACTAATGCTGAAGCTCCAATACTTTGACCACCTGATGCAAAGAGCTGACTTATTGGAAAAGACCCTGATGCTGGGAAAGATAGAAGACAGGAGGAGAGGGGCATGACCCAGAATGAGATGGTTGGATGGCCTCACTGACTCAAAGGACATGAGTTTGAGCAAACTCTGGGAGACAGCAAAGGACAAGGAAGCCTGGCATGCTCCATGGGGTTGCAAAGAGTAGGACATGACTTAGTGACTGAACAACAGCAAACCTCCAGAAACATGATCAGAGAGGTTTTCCCACTCCAAGTTCAACTTTGAACCAAGTGCATCCCCAGGACCCTGATCGTGGTCAGAGCAGCCTCATTTCCTATGTGCCTTCATTGTTCTATTTAAATAATCTCTGATCGAGGACATTTTCCGGTGACCTTAGAACCACATTCTCATAAAGAAGAGGTCGGCTTTTAGATTTAGATGAAAAACAGAATTCTAAATACATTAGGGCAGCAAAGGAGACACAGACCTAAAGAACAGACTTTTGGACTCAGTGGGACAGGGTGAGGGTGGGATGATTGAGGGAATAGTTTGAAATATGTACATTAACATATGTAAAATAGATGACTGGTGCAAGTTCAATGCATGAAGCACCCAAAGCCGGTGCTCTGGACAATCTAGAGGGATAGGTGGGGAGGGGGGTTCAGAATGGGGGACACATCCCTGTGGCCGATTCATGTTGATGTATGGCAAAAGCCATCACAATATTGTAAAGTAATTATCCTCCAATTAAAATAAATTTAATTTTAAACATGAAAGAAAACGCATTATAAAGGAATCAGCAAATTGTGGTCCAAAACCGTCTTCCTGCAAGCTTGGGGGAAGTCTGAATGCACCTCCATGGTTTGTTCCCTGCAAATGCGGTTTTAATCCAGAGCAGTGCGTTCTGCACAGTCACGTCTCAGTGCTGCTCCTAATAATAGACTGTTCCCTCCCCCATGCCCGTGTTGGCAGCGGCATGTGGCAGGTCTCAGAATGCTTCATCATGATGCAATTTGCTTGTCAGGCCTCCATCCCAAGCCACAGCTGCAGCTGATTATGGCTCAGTTCAGGGCTGTGTTTTATGATCCACCTCCTCCCTTTCAAAATCCATCAGCACACACTCATGGAAGTAATATTAAAGACTCCTAGCAAGGCTGGAGCTTGGGAAATGCACTTTCCTCTCCTTTTCAGGACAACGGTGTCCAGGAAGTCCACGCAGAGGGGCCAGTGTGCAGTCAGAAGGCTGGAAGGCCCCCTGAGTGTGTGTCTGTAAGCTGATGCTGACAATCTTCTCTTAGACTTTCAGTGCTTTTCTTCTGTAAATTTATCTTCCTCCTTCTCTGCTTGTCACCATGTTCAGTCCTCAAATCTCAGTAGCACTTCGGGTCCAGTGCTTTCCTGCAACCATTTCTGTTTCTGCTTGGGGGTTCCATTCTGAGCTAAGCCGCTTCATCATGTCTGACTCTTTCCAACCCAGTGAACTGTAGCCCGCTAAGGCTCCTCTGTCCACGGGATTCTCCAGGCAGGAATACTGGAGTAGCTTGCCATGCCCTCCTCCAGGGGATCTTCCCGACCCAGGGTCAAACCCACATCTCTTACTGCATTGGCAGGTGGGCTCTTTACCACTAGTGCCGTCTGGGAAGCCCCTGCTTGGGGATGAGTGGGTGTGA
Organism: Nanger dama; assembly: GCA_917880005.1. NCBI lineage: Eukaryota > Metazoa > Chordata > Mammalia > Artiodactyla > Bovidae > Nanger > Nanger dama. The sequence continues at coordinate 15,674,451 of CAKJTW010000025.1, read as the reverse complement.
GTGTGAAAGTTGCTCAGCCATGTCCAACTCTTTGCCACCCCATGGACTAGTCCACCAGACTCCTCTGTCTATAGAATTCTCCAGGCAAGAATACTAGAGTGGTGCCGGTTGGCAAATAAAATGCCCTTTAAAGTCAGACTGTCACTGGCTCCTTATCATCCATCTCAGTCTCTTCTAACGGGCGTCATCCTCAGCCGTTCGTACCTACCTGCCCCGAATTATTCTTGTCGGCCATCCCTGGTGTTTCATCCATGCCTACTGTCCCTCAGCTTGTCTGAACTACCGTTGGCCTGTGTTTAGCCTCTCTCACTTCTTGGACAAGCTGTCACCTTGATTGCTCCACATGGTATTTCGCTAAGATAGTGAGTTTTTGAACTATCTCTTGACATCCATAATAATTTTTCAAGAGCTTTTAGTTCCCAATTAAAACAAAGAGAGTCACTTTCTCAAGGACTTTCTGAGAAAGATGTTATCAGCTGGAGAATCTTCTCTTCTCTTGGGTGGCTGAGAAAGCATTTCCCAATGAAGGCTCTATCTCAAACACTGGGGGCTCGCTCATGTACATGGAAGGTGTGTGCTGGGTGTGCACACAAGGTTGGAAGGAGAGTCAGGCAGATCAGAAACAAATTAAAGGAGCATAGAGGGAGGAGGATTAAGAAGAAATGAGAGTACCAGATGGCAGAGACAAAAAGGGAAGAATAATTTGATGTTCTCCAGCTGACGGGGGCTTGAACTTGCGAAGGCTCTAGTTGACTAGAATTAAAGATCCTACCTTTTCCTAAACTGTTTATTAGAATCAACTGTCAATACATGCAAGGAGATCCAACCAGTCCATCCTGAAGGAGGTCAGTCTTGGGTGTTCACTGGGAGGACTGCTACTGAAGCTGAAACTCCAATACTCTGGCCACTTCATGCGAAGAGTTGACTCACTGGAAAAGACCCTGATGCTGGGAGGAATTAGGGGCAGGAGGAGAAGGGGACCACAGAGGATGAGATGGCTGGATGGCATCACAGACTCGATGGACATGAGTTTGGGTAAACTCTGGGAGTTGGTGATGGACAGGGAGGCCTGGCGTGCTGAGATTCATGGGGTCCCAAAGAGTCGCACACAACTGAGAGACTGAACTGAACTGATTAATACATAACTTATGGACCCAGCACAAAATGAGCGAGTGGGCCTTTTATTCCAAATTAATAAGAATTTCAAGATGGTGACAGCAGAGCATTAAGCCAGGTGTGACGCTTCTGTGTGCAAGGCCTGTGTGTCTGCTGGGTGGCTCACCCATGTGGCTGCCCTGCTGCTTGTCTGCTCAGTGCTGATTTTTCTCCTATAAGGAAGTTGTTGGCTTTGTTGACTTTATTTCAGTCCCAGGAAATGAGTTTCACTATTGCAGCTTAAGCAGGAACGGTGTCCACCTGCCCTCGAAGGACCAGAGGCCTGTGGGAGAGAATGGAGAGGCGCCTCCCAACTCCACCTCATCAACATCTGCCTCGCAGTCTGTCTTGAGGCTGTTCTGTGTAACTTGGCTCCTGGCCCGGAGAGCTCAATTTCCTGTACTTAGACCTGGAAGGAATCCTAATGAGTCTTCACGGAGGAGACTTCCGGCAGACCCTTAAACCGAACCTTCCCCCGTCACCCCCTACCCCACCCGCTCTGTGAATGGTATTCTGAGGAAATTGTCAGCACCTGGTTGTCGTTAGCTCTCTCCTCGCAGGAACTCCTGTGGGCTGCCTGCTAGGCTGTGGTTGCATTCTGAGCAGGCTCCCAGGCCAGGTGTTGCCCTCCGTGACTGAGGCACAGGCTGTTCTCGCTCTTCCTTTCTTCATGCTATTTCAGTGCTGTCGAGGCAGGAAAGGAAGCACACACCCCAAAGAAAAGGCTGGATCTGCCATTTTCACTTGTGATTGGCAGTGACGGCTCTGCAGGATGGGGGCAAGTAGGTGCAGTCATGGGGTCCGCAAAGAATCGGACATGACTGAGCGATGAACACTTTCTGTTCTTTTTCATGCATGAATGTACAGAGTAGAACAGTGGTGTTCTGGAAAACAACTTCCAAGGTCGTTTCTTTTACCTTAGATTTTACCTGGGAGAAAAAAAATCCTTGAGAGTAGCTAGTACATTTCATTGAAGTAATGGAAGAAGGGACCACTTAGTATGCAAGAGCAGAATCATATTTGAAAACTAAAGTAATTTAACACAGTAGCAAAGGCTAAGGAATGGATAGATAGATGAATTAAATAAAAAAATTTCAGAAACAGATCTATCTATCTATCTATCTATCATATATATATGTGTGTGTGTGAATTTAGTATAGGAGAAAGAAAGCATTTAAAAAATTATTTTTGTTCAAGAAGGGGAACTGGAAATTTTACTAACCATTTGGAGAAAATGTTGAAGATTTTATACCATGCAGATAAATAAACTGCATGTTAATGAAAGACTTAATTATTTTTAGTACTCATAAAAGTAATGAAAGAACAGACAGGTGAGCCTATGAATACATCTCAGATGAAGGGGCCCTCTAAATAGGATGTCTCAGGCTGCTGCTGCTGCTAAGTCGCTTTAATCGTGTCCAAATCTGTGCGACCCCATGGATGGCAGCCCACCAGGCTCCCCCATCCCTAGGATTCTCCAGGCAAGAATACTGGAGTGGGCTGCCATTTCCTTCTCCAGGGGATCTTCCTGACCCAGGGATCAAACCTGGGTCTCCTGCCGTGTAGGCAGATTTTTACCATCTGAGTCACCAGGAAAGCCTCAAAATATCACATGCTGTCCTTTTATAACCACATGCAATTTCCTCCCACTCCCATCCCTAACTCCTGGCACCACCGATCTGTCCTCTATATAATTCTTTCCTTCAAGAATGTTATACAAGTGGAATTACAGAACCTGTCACTTTCTGTATTTCTGCTCTCTCTAGTGTTTTTTCTTCTTTCCTCGTGCCCCAGGATTCCTTCTTGATTATTATTTTTCTGTCTAAAGGACTGATTCGGGGTCATTCTTTAAAAGGTAACCTTCTCCACACAGACATGAGAGCCTGTGGGAGGCCTGCATGCAGCTACCTGGATGCCAGGGACTGACTTTTTCACTCACTGTAACTTCCTTATGATCCATCCAAGTTGTTTGACTCTTTATTACTGAGTTATGCTTCATCTATTGTTTTGTTTCTTATTATTGCCAATTGATGCTCTATTGTAAAGAGACATCAGTTTATTCACCCATTAAAGGATATTTTGGTTCTTCCCATATTTTGGCTCTTTATTACAAATAAAGCTGCTATGAAAATCTGTGTATAGGTTTTTTGTGAGTACATGTCTTCATTTTATTAAACAAATGTCTAAGAAGGCAGCTGCTTGATCGTCTGATAAATGCAGGTTTACTTTTATAAGAAAATGCCAATATGTTTTCTGGGAGGTGCTGAGGAGGGTGGGCTGTCTCATTTTTCATTCCCACCAGATACTTCTAAGTAACTCACCCTCTATGCATCCTAAGCATTTGGAATTGTCACATTTTATTTTCACCATTGTGATAGGTGTGTGGTATTTATGTCCCACTCTGGCTTCGTTTTGCATTTCCTTGATGGCTAATGATATTGGTCATCTCATGGGCTTATTTGCCATCTGTGTATCTTATTCAGTAATATATTCAGCTCTCTTGCCCATTTCTGAATTGTATGGCTTGTTCTTTTCACTGCAGAGTGCTGAGAGTTCTATATATTTCCTAGCTTTAGTCCTTTGATGGCTTTGTGTCTTCTCCCAGTCTGTGTAAAGTTAATGCTTAGGGTCACTTTTTGCTCTGTGGGTATCCAATTGCTTCAGACCATTGGTTGGACAGTTTATCTTTGCTCAACTGAATCCCTTCTGCACATTTGTCAACAATCATTTGAGCTTTTGTATCAATCTGGGTCCAAACAAGAGACGGAAACCAAGCAGTAGGTTAAATGGGAGAAGTTTAACACAAGAATTATTAACTGTAATAAAATAATAATTATAGGACATACAGAAATCTATACAGTATAGGGTTTCTCCTAAGGCTGAAGGAGAAATCACAAAAGACAAAATTGGGAGGAGTTCAGACTTCCTTGAAGAAGACGTGGTTTGGCCACCAAACTGCAGAGAAGCTTGTTGGTTTAGCCAGACCGGAGTTGCTGGTTAACTCAGCATGCCCCCACCTGGACTGTGATGGCTGGGGATCAGGCAGTAGGCACCGAGTAGGGTGGGCATGCATGGGGTGTGCAGGTTGGGGGAGAGGACTTTAGGGCATGCAGACTGCCCCTGAAGGGCTTCCCTTGTGGCTCAGATGGTAAAGAATCTCCCTGCGATGAGGGAGACCCAGGTTTAATCCCTGGGTCAGGAAGATCCCCTGAAGAAGGAAATGGTAACCCACTCCAGTATTCTTGCCTGGAGAATTCCATGGATGGAGAAGCCTGATGGTCTACAGTCCATGGGGTCGCAAAGAGTTCGACATGAACTGAGTTACTAACACCGACTGCACATACAGAGGGAGCCATCACCTTTGTGTGGATCTTCCAGCCCCCAGGGGCTGTATGGGGCGTGCCCAGGTCCTGGCACACAGGAAGCTACATGCGGTCTGCCCACAGGATCTCATGTCTATGTGGAGAAGGCGTCCTTTTAAGAACGACCCCAAATCAGTTCTTTAGACAGAAAAACAGTAACTGAGAAAGAATCCTGAAGCACAAAGAAGGAAGGAAAAACTCTGGAGAGAACAGAAATATGGATAAATATAATAGATTAAACTCACCAGTTTATTAAGTCATATTTGAAAATTGGAGCAAAAATGATAAGTACTAACCCAAACTCTCACGCCAAGCCATGCCCACCACTTTTGGGCCCCACAGGGCTCCTGTTCCATGTGAAAGAGGAAGGGCTCTGAAGCCTCCTTGTGTTCCATGCGTGTGATAAGACACTGCATCTGCAGCGCTTTAAGAGGGGTAAGGTGACTGAGGGTCTCTCTGGAGGGGGTCAGCTTGGGGAGAGGCCTTGAGTGTAGGAACAGCAGGGAGACCATCTGAGTGGAGGCTGCTAAGGCCAAGATGGCCTCCAAGGAGCAAGGACCAATGGGGGTTAGACCTCAGATCCTGGCTGGTGCAGAGGGAGATGAGAGGACATAACTCCAGTCTCTAGGGCATGGCCCTCCACCAGTTTGGCCACTAGGAGGGGGAGATCAGAGCAGCACACAGTGGTAGGGGCCGCAGGGCCAGGAAACCCTAAGGAATCCGTCCCCACCTCTTCCTCTGAGCTGCTAGGAGCAGAGGCGGGGAGAGGGATCATCAGATTCAGGGTGCTGGACCCCAGTGCTCTTCACAGCATGGGGCCCAGCTCTTAGGGACACTTCTCTGTGTACATGAGTGGAGATTCTCCAGGAAGACCCCACTCTTTGGAAACAGGGACTGTGGGTTGAACATTAAAGGCTTCCCACGTGGCATAGTGGTAAAGAATTCACCTGCCATTGAAAGAGACATAAGAGATGTGGGTTCGATCCTGGTTAGGAAAGAGTCCCTGAAGAAGGAAATGGCAACCCACTCCAGTTTTCTTGCCTGGGAAATCCCATGGACAGAAGAGTCTGGTGGGCTACAGTCCACAGGCTCGCAAAAGAGTCGGACACACCTGATAGCAAGCACACATGCTGAACATTAAAATTATATTATACAGACCATTAAAATCATACAATTGCAAAAAGAAAAACAACAAAACAAACCAGGCATTTTTCAAGGACACATGGAAGTCTCTCGGTGGAAAGCTGTGAGCTGAAGCAGGCTAGCACTCTCACCTGCTGACCTACTAAAAGACGGGAGTCAACTCCAGTGAAATTCCCAGCTGGGGCTCCAATAAATCCCTTGCATTCTTTCTCTGTGTCCTGTTAGGCAAACAGTAAGAGCAGGAAGACTCATACAAGCACTGGCTAGCTTATATGCTGTGGCTATTTTTGGCTGTTTTTCAGAAAAGTGTATGTTGGCAAAATAAGGATTGGGAGCTGAAATCTCAGAAGGAAATAACTGGTTCCCCCCACTGCCAAGGGCTGCCAGAGAAGGGCGTGGACCTTGGTGTGTGGGGCCTGAGAGTGGGGCTGGGGGAGTAGCTGAGAGGCCCAGGGGGTCGTCTAGAACAACCAACTTGGAATATCCAAGGCACTTCAGAGTGCAGAGCCTGGTCTGAAAACTCCATTTATTTCTCTTTCTGAGGAAGGACCTTCTGAAAGGAACAAGAGGGCTGGAAAGAAAAACAAACAAATGTTTCAGAGGCATAATTGTAAAAATGCACTTCCTCTTCATTTGCCCAGGAAACACTTCCCTCTGGTTGCAGGCTTTGTGGAGACCTGAGAACAGGGGCACAGTTAGCCGGAGGTTCGATGTGCGGGCGCAGAGCAAGCGTAGTCGGACAAGTGACCTTCCGGGATCTGAGCGCAGCCTCTAGGGCTGTGGGGATGTCCAGGTAGCTGTGGGGAGTGCAGGAAACGGGACCTGAGTGTCCTGGGAGCAAGGAGGAGGCTGTGGGTGACTCGAGTCTTTGGCAGTGCCAGGAAGCGAGATTCTCAATGTCCAGGGACTGCTAGGGTGCCACCTGTGGGCGGTGCCGACACTGGGTGGCATAACCAAGCCCGGGTGTATGCACATGGTGTCCACAGACAGGCTCTGAGGTGACGGGACAGCAGCAGCGCACATGGAGTCCTTCCCAAGTGCTCCTGCTAAGCAAGTGGGTGCCTGCCTTTCCTTTGGCAGAAGCTGGATGAGCGTCTGAGAGAGGAGTGTGTATAGGGCCTGGAGGCTGTGGGAGAAGCGATGAGTCGGTGGTCCTGGAATAGAAGAGAGGAGTCAGAGTTGAGCTGATCCCTCTTCACCGGACTGTGGGCGGGGGCTTGGAGCTGTAAGAGGCACTCGCGGTGTGAGGAGGATGGGTGCCTAGCAGCCCATGTGGGCCTTGCCTCTGGCAGAGGAGGGGTATGAGGGGGCAGCTGTGGCCCCATCCTGAGCCATGGGAGTCCCATGCAAGTGATCCTTGCCAGGGAGGGTGAAGGCAGAAAAGCAAGGCTCGAGGATGGGACCCCAGCCACATCCTGTCCAGGTATAGTAGAAAGGGTCTGGGATGCCGAGAAAGAAGTGGCTTGGGGGAGAGGATGGAGGTGGGGAGACAGGATGTGGAAAGGGATGAGCAAGTGCAAGCTTCCAGGAAAAGGGAAGCACAGCTGTGCTTGGTAAGGGGGCTTGAGTGGCCGCACCACAGATAGAATTGAGGTCCCCAAATGAATGGGTTGTAGGTAGAGGACCAAAGGAAGAGGCAGCATGGTTTTATAGAAACAGGAAGGGAGCTGGGAGAGGAGAGGATTCACAGCTCAGTAGAAAGGTATCAGGAGCAAGTGAGGCGGAGCAAGACCATATGGTCCTTGCCACCCCCAACCTCCCATGTCTTCTGCCTGCTTTTTGCCTGTAGTAATAGTAGCAGGAGTTCAGTCGCTCAGTCGTGTCCGACTCTTTGCCACCCCGTGAATCGCAGCACGCCAGGCCTCCCTGTCCGTCACCAACTCCCAGGGTTCACTCAGACTCACGTCCATTGAGTCAGTGATGCCATCCAGCCATCTCATCCTCTGTTGTCCCCTTTTTGCCTGTGGAAAACTTTAATCAAAGAATCAGTTTAATCAAAAATGTGAAAAATGCTAAAATAAAGGAAAACAGTCAAAGGAGACTAAATAATAATAACGTAGTCATTAAGCATAGTCAAGGACTGTTCTTTCTCAAGGGCTGTAGATAATATTCTGAGCCATATCCTGTGAGCTGTATTATAGATACTAAAACTCCAGGTGGAGAAGTTAACTACATGATGAACAGACTGTACCCAGGACTTGAGCTGCCACAATTCTGAGAAATGATGCACAGAAATGGGAACAAGTGCACTCCAGAAATGAAGATTCAGTTCAGTTCAGTTCAGTCGCTCAGTCGTATCTGATTCTTTGTGACCCCATGAACTGCAGCACACCAGGCCTCCCTGTCCATCACCAACTCCCGGAGTTCACTCAAACTCACGTCCATCGAGTTGGTGGTGACAAGCAGCCATCTCATCCTCTGTTGTCCCCTTCTCCTCCTGCTCCCAGTCCCTCCCAGCATCAGAGTCTTTTCCAATGAGTCAACTCTTCACATGAGGTGGCCAAAGTACTGGAGTTTCAGCTTCAGCATCAGTCCTTCCTAGGAACACCCAGGACTGATCTCCTTTAGAATGGACTGGTTGGATCTGCTTGCAGTCCAATGCAGTCCAAGGGACTCTCAAGAGTCTTCTCCAACACCACAGTTCAAAAGCATCAATTCTTTGGTGCTCAGCCTTCTTCACAGTCCAACTCTCACATCCATACATGACCACTGGAAAAACCATAGCCTTGACTGGACGGACCTTTGTTGGCTTTTGAATATGCTATCTAGGTTGGTCAAAAGTTTTCTTCCAAGGAGTAAGCATCTTTTAATTTCATGGCTGCAGTCACCAACTGAGGATTAACTGTACCTAAAAGAATCAAGATGAGGCTAGTCAGAGCACTGATGACCAATTGAAGATGACTCTTAGAGATGACTGTACTGTTTCTACAAGTAACCGCCCCTCCCCTCTCTGGTTCTGTCTATAAAAATTCTCACTCCCTGCTTGTCAAGCTGTGGGCGAATTGGCTTTTGGACAGATGTCTGCCACTCTCCGACCAGTTGCCAGCATCTGAAAAAAAGCAAACTTCCCTTTCCACCAACCTGGCCTGTATACTGGCTTTTGAGTGGTGAATAGCCAGATCTCCCATGCATATCTTCCTGTAGCACAAGGGCACATTCTCCAGAGGCAGAGGGGACATGAAGAGCATCATTCTGAATATCTTATTGAGAGGGAGGTGAGTCAGGTATTGTGTCCAGCTGTACAGGTTGCGAGGTGCACAAGGTGCTTCATCATGGCAAAAACCCATCATTCTGGCAGCACATGATCTGGGTTTACAACATTTTATGATACAGAGAACTCTCCCTAATCTGTGTATGGTCATGAACTGGCCAGGAAGGTAGAATGTCTGCTGAGCAGAAGAAAAGGGGCAGATGGAGATTTGAAGGAAGAGGTAAAACATGGAACAAACAGGAAAGAGATGGAGAAAGGAAAAACCTGCGGCAAAGAAATGAACATTTTCTTATCTTTCTCTTTGCCCAGGTGGTTTCAGGGACTGTGCATGACTGTTATCATTCTAGAATATCACCCCAGGGGCTGCGTTCAAGGACTGCTTCTTCAGGGTCAGAAAGTAACAAACAAGAAACCTTGGGTCTAGACCTCTGCAGTCATAAAGGTGCCATTTTAATCAAACCTGACAGGCCTGCCTAATTTTTCATGAAGTATTTAGTTCCCTCAGGATTTCGAAATAGTAAGCAAAATAATTTCCTTTCGCCCACGTCAGACATTTTAAAGTACTGATAAAACACAGATCCTGGCAACTTCTATTTAATCCAAGTCCAGAAGGACTCACTGCCAGCCCTCAGTCACCAGCATATGCAGGAATGCAGAGCTGTTTAACAGCACATTCACCAGGTAGACTCAATGCCAGCCACCTTCCCCTCACAAAATGATATGCAAAGCCTCCCTCAGGCTCTGCGGAAATGGGAGCTTACAGGAACAAATTTTGAGCTGATATGAGTGAAAGAACAGCCAACACTCACACTGCTGGCTTCCACTGAAATCCATGGCTGGTCAGGGAATTGTGTCCTCATAGGTGCCTGTGTACCAGCTCAAACCCAGGCTTCTTAGAATAGTGATAAGTGGATAATAGTGATAAGTGGAGTCCATGCAACTGAGGTAATGCTTTTGAGTCTGACATTGAGGTCAATAAATATTAACTATCAGTAGTAATTAAATATTAATCATCACTACTTATTTTTCTTTGGCATTCTCTATTGTGTTTTATAATTATTATTAAAAAGAAAGTGAAAGTGAAGTTGCTCAGTTGTGTCTGACTCTTTGCGACCCCATGGACTGTAGCCTACCAGGCTCCTCCCTCCATGGGATTCTCCAGGCAAGAGTACTGGAGTGGGTTGCCATTTCCTTCTCCAGGGGATCTTCCTGATCCAGGGATTGAACCCTGGTCTCCTGCATTCCAGGCAGACACTTTATCCTCTGAGCCACCAGGGAAGAAAGCTTTACAAAACCTGAATCACTGCTGGGACATGATATTGAGGTCTACTGACCTGAAATCAAGCTCCAGTCCTGGTTCCCAGGCAGATGCTTAATCTCTTTGCACCTGTGAGAGGGTCTCATAGCACCTGGTCTCCACCATTCAAGAGGTTGACAGGAGGATGAAGCCAGACAGTAAATACAAAGGCCCTTGTACTCCATTAGGTCACACACATGCATAGAATAGGGGTACAAAACCCATCTGGAGTGTAGAATTGGAATTATCCCAGGAAGATTAGCTTACCTTCCTCTAGTTCAAATAAAAGTCTCAGGGAATGAGAAACAAGGGGCTTCCCAGTGGCTCAGTGGAAAAGAACCTGCCTGCCAATGCAGGAGACACGAGTTCGATCCTTGGGTGAGGAAGATCCCCTAGAGGAGGAAATGACCACCCACTCCAGTATTCTTGTCTGGAAAATCACATGGACAGAGGAGCCTGGGGAGCTACAGTCCATGGAGTCCCAAAAGAGTTGGATACTACTGAGCAACTAAATAGCAACATCAATAAATGAGACATGAGCGCACACAGTCACAGTGAAAACTAGGAGGACAAGAACACTGCGAGTGCTGGGCAGTCCTGGACCTGCATGGGCCCCTTTAGGTGCATGCAGGATCTCCTCCAAGCAGAGGTCCTTCCTCTGCGACTCTGCAGACAGGGACTTGTTACAACCTCTCTCTGTTGCACTCAGAACGTTGTGCTGAAGTCACCATGGGATTGGCCCTGATTGTGCTCCTCTGTTATCACTGATGTCCTGGGTCATCTTCCCTCCATCACTAATGGATAGCCACAGAAGAAGGACTCGTGGGTCCTGGGTTGCCTCTTTGCCTGAGTCTCTTCCCCTGAGTCAGGAAATAAGCAACATTAAGCATTTATTCCCCTTGTGGAAATAAATGGCACAATATGAGGAATTTTAACACAGCAGTTCAGGCTTGATACCCCAGTTCTGCACTAACCAGCTGTAGAGGGCACCCTGGGAGCTCACACTCTGGCCTGGCCTCCAGAGCAGGCAAACACTGTTCCCACACCTTTCTTCTCCTCTCCACACGCTAGCCAAACCTCATTTCCATTTTCACTCCCTTCATTCTTCTCCCTTGGTTTCTGACTGGCCTGGCTATGCAAATGCCTCCTCCAGGCTCTTCTCTCCCACTGTCCTGTAGAGAACACACCACCTGCCTTCCTGCTACAAGTCTTCCCTACCTGCCCCTCCTTCTGAAACCTCTCCTGAGAAATCTGCAGCATCACTACGGTGCTCATTCATTCCCTGTGCAGCCATGTAGTATGGCATCCCACTTGAGGGCCCTGGGGCTGGTGCAAGGATCCTGGGAGGGGGCTCAAAGCTGAGCTGTGAATCTTAAACTAATTGGCAGTTATATACCTTGATGATGGTCTAAAACTCTCATCTGTTGAGAGTTAACTTACAATGTTTTTGTTTTCACGTCACTGAGGCTCAGAAAGGGAGGATCCAGGCTCACAGACCCTGGAAATGGCATGACCAAGTTCACATCTAGACCTTCAGGTCAGAACCAAGTCACCTCCAGACACAGTGAGTAACTTCTGTCTTGGCTCTTCCTGTATGAAGTGAGGTGCCTGCCACCACTTAGAATTGTCATGAAGAGCAAGTGTACATCTATGCCCACTGGATCATGGGGGTAGTTGGGAAATGCAGGTTCTCTCTTGTAGAGAATAAAACATCTCCCTGGCACCCAAAACCTGGCCTGATATCTGAAATAAGTGTCAACCAATGTATTTTTTTGGCTGATAATATAAGCAGAGACCTAGCATAGTACCTCGCAGAAGATGGACATTCCAGAAACTAGAGTCAGAGTCCTAGGAAGAGGCATTTATACGCATGCTCAATCAAGTTGTTTGCCATCTCTCTGTGAGTGATAGATGTTGCCTGCCATTCCTGTAAACAATGAACTATGCCTGTTTTCAAGCCCTCAGCCATGTAGTTAAGACGCATGTCAAAGGAATCATTTCAGTGAGCCCAGACTCTTGCATCTTCCTATATAGAAATGCACTAAAACCATTAACATGATCTTTATTTTTGTGTGATTTTTTTTTGTGATAGCAGCAAACTTTTGGTGTTTGACTACATGTTTGTTTCTTTCTTTGTTTCAGCAAAAACTCCTATATATCCTGGCTCCTTATTTTCCTCTTTGGTACAGTCCCTTGGAACTAGTGAGAGGCTGCTTACCCAGGCTATAGCCCTCAGTAATGTTCTCAAATGAAATAAAATTATCAGCTTTTAGGTTGTGCCTTTTTTTTTTTTTTTTTTTTTGGTGGACATATGTTCACCTCATTGCCACAGTCCATGGTCAAGGACCCCCAACGCCCAGCACAGAGTTTGGCTTCCACTTGTCACTCAAACTTGTCTGTGCTGCTGAGAAAGGTGGTGGCCACACAAAGGCAAAAGAGGCATGCCAACCCTCACCACGAAAAAAAGGGCTTGATTCTGTTGCTATGCCCATCACACAGATAAAGAAACTGGGGCCCTGAGTGGCTAAGTTGCCCACAGGCCTAAGAGTTAAATGAATCATAGAATAAGCTTCTGTTGTCTAACACACAGCAAGCACTAAATAAAAGTTTTGATCTTGTTTATTTTAAAGGCTTATTTATCCTTATTCACTGGTCCATATGGCTACCAAGGAGGTGAAGTTACAGGATGTCCTGAGGAGGCCCTGTCCCCACAGTGCCATTCTGGGGATTTTCTCTTCCCTGCTAAGCAGTGCACCCCAAACAGCTTGAAAATGGCTGTCCTTGCATCAAAACAGTAATCAAAAAACATCTGGAGTTTCATCCTCCTTTCCAAGCACAACACAGGCTACAATTCCTTTCTTTCGTTTTAAATTTAAGAAGAGAAAAAACATCCCCCTAAATTCCTAGGGAAAATCCAGAGACAGTTATTCCCATCATATTTTGAGGAAGTCTTGAATCCTTCACTGGAGGATATCGGATTCTCAGAAGGGAACTGACCTTCTGCAAAAGCCATTAGAGCAATGTCATCTAAATGAGGTTTCCAGAGCAAAATACTGCAGCCCCACCAGGCAGAGAAACAAAGCCAGCCATCAGAGCTCACAAACAGGGCCTCACCAAGCACAGACATACAGAGGTACCACACACATGCAGCTGAGGCTTCTCTGAGCTTCTCAGAACAGTCCATGGGTCCAGAACGTCAGGCATTTCCACTCCAGCAGGCCAAGGTGAAGCACAAAGGGATGTTTCATTTCCTCAGTGGGTCACCTCCTTTCTAGAAGGAGAGGAGGAGCACACTGGGCTATGTTCCCAGGCCACCTGTAGTGACTGCACTACAAGCTATGCCCCTGTCTGGACCCTGGAGATGCAATGGTGTGGAACAAACACTTGTATCTGGAGATTACACTTAGTGGGAGCAGATGGCAAAATTGTACCTGTGAGCACAATATCACACGCTGCCCAGGAATGTAAATTACAGTCATACAGAGTAAGATAGGGTGACTGCTTTGTCCTGGGAGACCAGGACGTGAAGGCAACATCTACACTGAGCCCCCAATACTAAGCAGGATACAGTCACATGCCCAGGAAAGAGGTTCAGAGGCAGAAGGAGGAGCCAGCGGTAAGTGCTGGTGATAAGAGCTCAGCATCCCCAAACAAATCCACCTGTGAGGTTGAAACTCAGTGAGAACAAGGGGAGCAGGGAAGAGAGGAACTTAAGGAAGAGGGCAGGGCCAGCCTCTGCTGGTATGAAAGGGGGTGAAGAGATTGTACCTTATGCTACATCTGACCAGAGCTGGCACAGCATTGAGTGGGGAAGTGATAGCCAGTGAGACAGGTTTCCAAATGATCATTGTGGCTGCCACATCGACAATGAACTGTCAGACATCAAATATCCTTTACCAGGTGGCAATAGTGGTAAAGAATCTGTCTGCCAATGCAGGAGATGCAAGAGACCCAGATTTGATCCCTGGGTTGGGAAGATCCCCTAGAATAGGAAATGACAACCCACTGTGATACTTTGCCTGGAAATTCCATAGACAGAGGAGCCTGATGGGCTACAGTCCATGGGGTCGCAAAGAATCGGACATGACTGAGTGACTGAGAACACAAACACACACAATGGTTCAGGGACTTGCCCAGGATGAAGATACTAAGACAGACAGAATTGGACAAGGTTTTAAGAGTCTCATCAACAGGACTCAGTGATGGATCTTAAAGAAGGGGTGAGGGAAAAGGCATCAAAAGTTAACATGCAGTTGTCTGATCTGATCACCTACCAAACAGTTGAGATGAGCCAGTGCAGGTAGGATCCAGTTCCTGGAAGGCCAGATTGAGAAAAAGCAGGATAACCAGGCCAAAACTGGAGGCAAAACTGCACTTTTTGAAATCTCATTTGTACAGCTGTCATTTAGAACCAAAAACTCATCTTTCTGTTGACATGGTAAAAGCTAGTGAGGCTCCAAGCTTACCCATAAATGCCAATTTAATCCCAGTGTGCTGACCACAGGACAGATGAGCCCACTGCTATGGGAACCTGTGCTCTCAGGGAAGCACATCTGGAGTTCCAATGTGGGGTGTTGGGATCATAGTGTTAGGGAAAGCCAGAGACAGACAGATGTGAAAGCAGTGAAAGCAGATTTTATTTAGGAATAACAGCAACACATGAAAAGAGAACTCAGTTTAGAACTGGGCTCGATTCCAAGTACATGACGGACAAATGGGAATATATAGTCAAGGAGCAGGGGGGTGGACAGTGGATGGGAAATTACTAAGAGGAAGCATCACAGGTAAGGGGAGATTTTCCCAAACCAACTTGACAGGAATGCTGAAGGCAGCAGGGTGATCAGATATCACCTGGAAGATGGAGTAAGATGAGGGCATTTGGTCAGATCTGAGAGTGATCAGATATTGAGGGTGAGGGGTTCTGCCTCAACTAACTTAGCAGGAATTTTGCTAAATGTGGGAAATTAAAAGGCAGACACAGGAGTCCAAAGCCAAGAGCTACTTGGGAAGGGTGTTCAGAGGGACATGGCTGAAGTTTGGTCAAGGAGAGTCTTCTGTCAATAGCACATCCCTGAACAGAGACCCCTTGCCCTCTGAGGGTATAGCAGGAGGGTGAGGCTGGGACCCCAGTGGGAGAGGCTGCTGCAAGGACCTGACAAGAGAAAGTGACTGATTTGGCAAGGAGTATGCAGGTGGTGTGCTCAGATCTGGGAGGGTCGGGAGGGAAGGTACAGAGGTGATTTTTCTTTTACCCCCCTGTAGAATGGTATGCCCCTTTGCAGACATGAAACACGAAAAGGTGAAAATTGCACAGAGATTTTTTTTTAATGGTGTCAGTATAAAATGACCTAATTTGGGGGTGGGGAAGAGTAATTTTTTTCAATATTCACCAAAATTTCCTAGTTCTAGAAAATTCAGTTATTCTACACCAAAGAGAGAGTATAAGGAAAAGAAAGGTTTGTTTTTCTCTTTAGAAAGTTTTTTATTTGAGGTATACTTGATATATGATATCATAAAGATTTTAGGTGTACAAGCTAATGATTTTATATTTGTGTGCATATTAAATGATGATTGCCACAGTAAGTGTAGCTACAATTTGTCAAGACACAAAGTTAAATTTTAAGATTTACTCTCTTGGCAACTTTAATATATGCTCTGAAATATCATTGGTTATATCAACATGCTGTAAATTACATCATCCTGACTTGCTTATTTTCTAATTGGGAGTTTGTATCTGTTGACCTCTGTTTCTTCCCTGTCCCCAAACCTCTTTCCCTCTGGCAACCACCTGCTCATTTCTTCATTCTTTAAATAGTGCGTTCCTGTTTTTAAATTAATTTATTTTAACTGGAGGATAATTACAGTTTTATGATGGTTTCGTCATACATCAACATGAATTGGCCACAAGTATTGGAGCATAGATGATTAACAATGTTGTGACAGCTTCAGGTGGGCAGCAAAGTGAAAGTTGTTCAGTCGTGTCCAGCTCTTTGCGACTCCATGGACTATACAGTCTATGGAATTCTCCAGGCGAGAATACTGGAGTGGATGGGTAGCCAGTCCCTTCTCCAGGGGATCTTCCCAACTCAGGAATCAAACCCAGGTTTCCCACACTGCAGGTCAATGCTTTACCAGCTTAGCCACCAACACAGCAAAGGACCTGTATAGACATGATCCTTTTTCCTCCAAACCCCTCTCATTCAGGCTGCCACACAACATGCAGAGTTCCCTGTGCTATGCAGTAGGTCTTTGTTGATTATCCATTTTGATATAGCAGTGTATACATGTCCATCTCAAACTCCCTAGCTATCCCTCCCCTCTCATCCTTCCACCCGGCAACCATAGGTCAGTTCTCTAAGTCTCTGAGTCCATTTTGTAAACATGTTTACTTGTATCATTTCTTTTATATTTCACATATAAGAGATGTCATAAATGATATTTCTCCTTTTCTGTCTGACTTACTTCACTCATATTACACTTTCTAAGTTCATCCATGTTGCTATAAAAGGCATTATTCAACAAGTTTTTATTAAACCAGGCTCTTTTCTATGCGCCGGAGAGATGGCAGAGAACAACAACAATTTCCTGATTTATAGAGACTCTGTTCTCATCAGGGATAAGCAAGTAAGTAAATAAATAACATCCGGTATGCTGTTCGGTGGTGGAAGGATTCTGGAGAAAGTAAAGGAAGATGTCCCATCCAGTAGCATTGAATAGCCACATTCATTCTCCTTCTTAACGCTAAAAACCCTGGACATAACACAATATTCCACAAATATTGGAAGATACTGAAAGGTAGAAAAAAGAAAGTCGACTGCCTAGGGACCACAGGGCTTAAGGCGTGCCATGACAGCAAGTTCCTGGACTTTCTTATTGCAGACTTTATATCCCACTCAGAGAACTGAAGAGGCCTCTGATCTGAAACTGCCAACAGACATACACAAAATACTCCAAGAAAAACTTATTCTTCTGAAACATGTATCTACCATTTAACCCAGCAATTATACTCTTGGGCATTTGTCCCAGAGAAATGAAAACTCAAGTTCACATAAAAGCTCACACAAGTGGTCAGTGTGGCTTTATTGTTAATAGTAAAAAGAAAACCAAAAACAATCTAGACGTCTGTCAGTGGGTTAAATTAACGGTAATACTCCATAAGATGGGAGATAATTCAGCACTGAAAAGAACAAACTATTGATACAACTTGGATAAATGTCCAAGGAAATATGCTGAAATAAAGAGCCAGTTCCAAAGATAACCTACTATATGATTCCTTTTTAAAAGTTTCCCTTTTTTATTGAAGTTCAGTTTTTTTTTCATGGAAAGACAGTTTATTTTAAATATAGCAGTGTTTATATGTGGAGAAGGAAATAGCAACCCTCTCCGGTGTTCTTGCCTGGACAATTCCAGGGTCGGGGGAGCCTGGTGGGCTGTCATCTATGTGGTCACACAGAGTCGGACACGACTGAAGCAACTTAGCAGCAGCAGCAGTGTTTATACGTCAATTTCAAACTATCCCTCCTCCCCACCCTTACCCCCGAGCAACCATAAGTTCATTCTCTAAGTCCATGAATCTGTTTCTGTTTTGTAGATAAGTTCATTTGTATCATTTTTATATATTCCACATATAAGTGATATATGAGAGTCCATTTATGCAGCATTCTTGAAATGATGCAATTGTAGAAATGGAGAATAGATTAGCGGTTTTCAGGGGTCAGAGATGGGGGTGGAATGACATGGGGAGATGAGTGTGGCTATTACAGTGTGACAAAAGGGATCCTTGATATGATGGAAATGTTCTGAATGTTGACTGTGTTAATATCAATATTCTGGTTGTGACACTGTATTGCAGTCTTGCAAATTATTACCATTGGGGAAAACTGGGTAAATGGTACATGAGATTCCTTTATATTATTTATTACAACTTATTGTGAGTTTACAATTACCTCAAAATAAAAAGTAAAAAAAATTAAGCAAAGGGAGAGAGTGGATCTTAGGACAAAGTAGAGACAAAAAGTCCTTCTATGTTTCCCGGAGTTTGCTCGAATTCATGTCCATTGAGTTGGTGATGCTATTTAACCATCTCATCCTCTACCACTCTCTTCTTTTGCCCTCAGTCTTTCCCAGCATTATGGTCTTTTTCAACGAGTTGGCTCTTCACATCTGGTGATCAAAATATTGGAGCTTCATCTTCAGCACCAATCCTTCCAATGAATATTCAGGGATGATTTCCTTTAAGCCTGACTGGTTTGAAATTCTTGCAGTCACTGTTACTATTCCTTTTCTTTTTAAGCAAAGAAGATTTCTAATTGTGTTTGGCATTCCTGGAATCTTCTTACTGATGCTTTTGCAAGTGTATAGTCAAATCAACCCTGCAAACTGAACAATCTCTAGAATTTCAAATTTTACATGCAGGAAATGTAATGATTCATTTTAAAATTTACATAAGGAAATGGCAACCCATTCCAGTATTCTTGATTGGAAAACCCCATGGTTGGAGGAGCTTGGCAGGCTATAGTCCATGGGGTCACAAAGACTTGGACATGACTGAGAGACTTCACTTCATTTCACTTGAAACCTTGGGAAGAATGACCTAAAAAAGCAAAGCAGTGCAGTCGATGTGGGTCTATAATATTTACAATTTGAGCAATTACCACCATACATTACATGGTTTCTGCCAGTAAACATCAACACGGGCAATACCCCTCACTTCTTAAGGAAACAGGCAGAGTTACAGACCAAGGGCACCACTGCCCTGTTCAAGGGAAAAGAATGTGGCAAAATTAGGCAACATATTCTGCAGAAAGTTTCCTCATATACTTTTTGTCATCACCATCCTTTGAACATATTATCTACAGAAAAAGAATTCTAAACAACCCATGATATTTCGGGTGAAACCACAGCATTCAGCATGCCATTCATTCCAGAGGAGTTTCTCCATGCCAGCCTATGTTTTCAACAACAGTCTCTAAGAAACTAAATAAGAAAGACAAAGACGACATCTTGTCTTTTACACTTGAAAGGATTTTCCATGGTGTAGAATGTGTTGTGATTATGAAAAGCAGGGAAGCAGAGAGTAAAAATCCCAGATTCCTTTTCTTACAGTTACTTATTCATTAAAGAAAATAATTATCAAATTCATTATACATGCCAGGTCAGTGCCCAGAGCTGGTGAACAACGAACTGTTGTAGTCTCGTGCTGTTTCCTGTCTAGGACTCTTCCCAACCACTTACTTATGCTTCTTGATCTGCAAAAGGTGAAAGTGTACCAGGGAGCAAATGGCAACTACTAAAGAAATGGTCTAAGCAGTGGTCCTTGTGAACTACATTTTAAAAAGAAGAGAGCGGAAGTTCAAGCGTTCCAAGCACCAGACCTTCAGTTCATTGTTTCTCTAAAACCTTAAGATCCTTTCAAAAGCAAATGGTTTATTAGAAAGTTAGAATATATGTTTACATTTCTTATTTAGTTGGAAAGTCATAGAAGGGGAGAATAAGGATTCTAGAATTTACCATCTGTTTTTGTTGACTTACAGGTAATTCATAATCTAAACTCCTGGGAAACTGACATCATACAAAATGATAGGAACACATAGACTCCAAAGGCACTCCTAAGACTGCCAATGTAGAGTCTTATGAGGGAAATGTTTAAAACATGGAGCACCAACTTTGAATAGAATTGTCTTCTTAGAACACTTAGGAAGATGGGTGCTCCTCAGAATGATGAAAAATAATGATCTGCTGAGTAGGAGAGAAACCAACTTTACTTAGACCAACAACTAACTTTCTTTTTTCTAGAGAAGTTTGTCTGAGTTGTCAAAGCTGGAAACAATAAACTCTTCAAGGACAGACATTGTGTTTTCTTCAAACCTCCCCAACCCTGGAAGCCCCTATGATGTAGCAAGTGCTCAAAAATTAAAGGAAGACAGGAAACTATTTACTCTCTGACAAGGAAAAAGTTAAAATAATTGTGTGTGTAACCTTTTCCTTTCTGCACCCTCTGTGGGACAATGTGTTTCTCCTCATTGGCCAGTCTCTTTGGCAGAGAAAAGAAGTGAGTGAATGAGCAGAATTAATGAAGGTGAGAGAGAACAGGGGCTCCTGCATGAGAAATGTAGAAATGGCTTGGGGCCATCTGAGGGAGAATGAGAGGCAGTGGGTAGAAGGAGGAAACTGAGAAGGAACAGTCATTAGTCCCGTGGAAGTGAAGGCCGAAGGGAAGGGATAAACAAATAGGGGTGTGAAATGAAAATATCTCCTGCCGTATTGATAAACAAGAAATGTCACAGCCATCAGCAATTTCTGGCCTTCAAATTTGAATGAGGGCTCTCAAAACTTCCATCCAGGGGATGCTGCCATGCCCCTACGGTGCTTGCTGAGGAGCTGGAGAAATGCAAGAAGCAAGGTGAACGAGGAAACAGGCTTGGCCGCAGACAGCTGAGGTGAATAGGAAAGGAATGAATTCAGTGAGCCCAGAGGCTTGCAATGGCACCCCACTCCGGTACTCTTGCCTTGAAAATCCCATGGACAGAGGAGCCTGGTAGGCTGCAGTCCAAGCGGTCTCGAAGAGTCGGACACGACTGAACAACTTCACTTTCACTTTTCAGTTTCATGCATTGGAGAAGGCAGTGGCAACCCACTCTAGTGTTCTTTCCTGGAGAATCCCAGGGATGCGGGAGCCTGGTGGGCTGCCGTCTATGGGGTGGCACAGAGTCAGACACGACTGAAACGACTCAGCAGCAGTAGCAGCAGAGGCTTGCATCTTCCCATACATAGAATGCTACATTCCTTAACTTGATACTGCCTGCTCCCTTTTGTCACAAACTTGAATATAGCCTGACTCCTGGTCCTGCCTCCTTGGAGCAGTTTTCTCAGAGCTACTGAGATGCTATCTCCCGGGTTTAGAGTCCTAAACATTCCCACCAAATAAAATACCTCTTTACTTTCAGGTTGTGACTATATTTTTTAGTTGACAAGGCCTTGAGATGAAAGAGGATTTCTGGGTGCTTCTCTCTCTTCTGTGCATTTTCTGCCCTCTCAGGAAAAGCCCAGGTTGAAGATTTAAAATATGCAGCAGGACTCCGGAGTTAGGTGACTGGGTGCTTGGCAGGGGGTTTGGATGATCTGGGAGACTGTTCTAAAAAGAAGAGTAGGATGGTCCAGGTTTGTGCAGGTTACAAATGGCGTCTTACAGCACCTCACATTTGCCATTCCCAGGTGTGTGGCTCTGTGATAGCCCAAACTTACACACTGTCAGCAAATAACTAGTGTTCAAGAAAAAAAAAAATCTAGAATCCAACAGTAGTGTCTGTTTACCTGCATGAGTCTACTTTAGAGGAGCTTGTCCTCTACAAGCTTGTTTAGCTACGTGAGAAAATGACACCTCACGTATGGAATATGAAGATGACATTTTATTCAGAATTGACTTTCTCTTAGTAAATAATCCAAGAAGTCCAGCCTGCCTTAACAGAAAGGACCACCTAAGACAGCTCATCATGGCCAGGAATTCACTTTGCAAAAAATTTGTTAAGATCATTTTAAATGCCAGATCCCTACTTTGACCAGTATATCAATCTTGAGCTGTTTGTCCATTAATACTGATTATTATTTATTCAACATCTAAACAAGATCCAATTCCAGCAAATTCGACAAGTCATTCTAAATTTAACAGTCTCTTCTAAGGACCATGTCTGACTCTCTGCAACCCTTTTGACTGTAACCCGCCAGGCTCCTCTGTGGGATTCTCCAGGCAGGAATACTGGAGTAGGTTGCCATTTCCTTCTCCAGGGGATTGTCCCACCCCAGGGATAGAACCTGTGTCTGCTGCATCTCTTGCATTGCAAGTAGATTCTTTACCTCTGAGCCATCAGGGAAGCCTCTAAAGACCGTAGGTATAGCATTTCACAATTCATTTTTTTACATTGAAAACCGAACGGAAAACATATTTTAACTTCTGTAAATATGTAAAGAGTTCTCTCCTTTGACTACACACATGGGGACCTGTTCCC
This sequence comes from Nanger dama, assembly GCA_917880005.1. Classification (NCBI taxonomy): domain Eukaryota; kingdom Metazoa; phylum Chordata; class Mammalia; order Artiodactyla; family Bovidae; genus Nanger; species Nanger dama. The sequence goes on along the minus strand of CAKJTW010000025.1, from coordinate 15,652,278 downwards.
CTGGACCTGAGTCAGGTCCCTCAGATTATGTGGCTAATGAACCCAGGCTGCAGTAGTTCTCTTCCCAGAAGGAGCTCGGCTTTGCTGCTGAGCAACAGTCCATTACTAATGCACTGTTCCTTATCTCAAGGAGATTTACCCTGCCTCCTCAGAGCAAGTTTTCATTCCCAGGCAGTGGGACCACACAGCTGCTGCCGGATATCCACGGAGTGTTTCACAAAAGCATTCCTGTGTCTGCGGTCCCGGAGCAAGTAGTTATAAAATGCTGTGTCTTTCTTTTCCCAGAAGTAAATTAGAGTCCTCTGCCTGGCCAGGAAGTGCTGGTGGCTTTCTCAGTTTGCACAAAAGAAAGTGTCAGTCTCCAGTCTCCAGTGAAGTCATCAACAGGTTGGATGCAAATGAGGAATTATTTTCAAACACACAATACCTTTCTTTAGAGATATGGAGACAGCTTGCATTCAGTTTTATTTCAGAATGCTACTGAAAAGTTCATACCTAACAAAAACAGTAAAAGCTTAATATTAACATCTCCTGAAAGCAATGTATTTACTACAGTGGTGTGTGTGTGTGTGTGTGTGTGTGTTCTGGGTCTGGGCTTGTGTTTGTACAATTATGCCAATACTGCATTTTCTGCAGGATAAATTCCTAAGAAACTGAGTTGCTGGATCAAAGGCCATTCATATTTAATGTTTTGAAAATGATTGCCAAATGGCTGTCCAAATAAGCTGATACCAACTCACATTCCCTTTGAAAAAATTTACCCAGGTCCTTGTTAACTCTAGATAATGTCAAGCTTTTAACCTGATGGATATGAAATAGTATCTCATCATTGTTTAGATTGGTATCTGTTAAATTAGTGTAAAAAAATTAGTGGTGAAGTTGAGCTTCTATTCATGTTTCCTATAGTTACTGTTTTCTTTTTCTTTAAATCACTTATTCAAATCCTTTGTAGGCCATGTTCTAAAGTGTTGTTCATCTTTTTCTTGTTGATTTGCATGAGTCTTTTATATATTAAGGTATTTTCTTTGTTATATGTAATGCAAGTAATTTTTCTTCATGGTGGCATAGTATTTGTCTATTTCTTTTGTTACTCTGTGCAAATTTTTTAATTAATTAATTTTTTATTGAAGGATAATTGCTTTACAGAATTTTGTTGTTTTCTGTCAGACCTCAACATGAATCAGCCATACGTATACATATATCCCCTCCCTTCTGAAACTCCCTATCTCCTGCCCCATCCCACCCCTCTAGGTTGATACAGAGCCCTTGTTTGAGTTTCCTGAGCCATATAGCAGATTCCCTTTGGCTATCTATTTTACATATGGTAATGTAAGTTTCCATGTTACTCTTTCCATACATCTCACCCTCTCTTCATGTCCATAAGCCTATTCTCTACGTCTGTTTCTCCATTGCTGCCCTATAAATTCTTCTAGATTCCATATATATGCATTAGAATACAATATTTATCTTTCTCTTTCTGACTCACTTCACTCTGTATAATAGGTTCTAAATTCATTCACCTCATTAGAACTGACTCAAACACATTCCTTTTTATGGCTGAGTAGTATTCCATTGTGTGTATGTATCACAACTTCTTTATCCATTCATCTGTGAATAGGCATCTAGGTTGCTTCCATGTTCTAGCTATTGCAAATAGTGCTGCAATGAACAATGGGATACATGTGTCTTTTTCAATTTTGGTTTCCTCAGGGCATATGTCTAGGAGTGGGATTGCTGGGTCATACGGTGATTTTATTCCTAATTTCTTAAGGAATCTCCATACCATCTTCCATAGTGGCTATATCAATTTACATTCCCACCAACAGTTACTCTGTGCAAAGTTTTTATGGAGCCAAATGTATCCGTCTTTTCTTTTGTGATGTCTGGAATTTACAGTATATTTAGAAAATATTTTCATAATTTGAGAAGTTCTATAAAAGTTACCTATTTGGTTTACAGTACTTCTGTGGCTTAAATTTTTGCACTTACTTTAATCTTGTTTCTCTTTCTAACTTAATTGCTTTGGCCAAGTATTTAGAATGACATTAAGCAACAGAGGGCTAAATGAGTATCCTTGTCTTCTCCTGAATTTAAAGGAAATGCATTTGTTTTTTACAGCTAAAAAACAGTTGGTAATTTAGGTTTGAATATTGCCTTTGTTTTCGTTGTTTAGTCGCTAAATCACATTCAACTCTGTAACCCCAAGGATTACTAGGATTCAAATGCCAGTTCTATTTCTGACCTAATACGTGGCCCAGGACAAATTTCCTATTTCAAAACCTAAAGATTTCTATCTATTAAATGGGGATATCCAGGCTATGGTTTTTCCAGTGGTCATGTATGGATGTGAGAGTTGGACTGTGAAGAAAGCTGAGTGCAGAAGAATTGATGCTTTTGAACTGTGGTGTTGGAGAAGACTCTTGAGAGTCCCTTGGACTGCAAGGAGATCCAACCAGTCCATTCTGAAGGAGATCAGCCCTGGGATTTCTTTGGAGGGAATGATGCTGAAGCTGAAACTCCAGTACTTTGGCCACCTCAAGCGAAGAGTTGACTCATTGGAAAAGACCCTGATGCTGGGAGGGATTGGGGGCAGGAGGAGAAGGGGGACGACAGAGGATGAGATGGCTGGATGGCATCACTGACTCAATGGATGTGGGTCTGAGTGAACTCCGGGAGTTGGTGATGGACAGGGAGGCCTGACGTGCTGCGGTTCATGGGGTTGCAAAGAGTTGGACATGACTGAGCAACTGAACTGAACTGAACTGATACTGCCAAACTCTGGGTTTTCACCTAAAGGAAATCAGTCCTGAATATTCATGGGAAGGACTGATGTTGAAGCTGAAGCTCCAATACTTTGGCCACCTGATGCCAAGAACTGACTCACGTGAAAAGACCCTGTTGCTGGGAAAGACTGAAGGTGGGAGGAGAAGAGGATGACAGAGGATGAGACGGTTGGATGGCATCACTGACTTAATGGACTTGAGTTTGAGTAAACTCCAGGAGATGGTGGTGATGGACAGGGAGGCCTGGCATGCTGCAGTCTATGGGGTCGCAAAGAGTTGGACACGACTGAGTGACTGAACTGAGCTCTCTGAGGCTTCAAAGGCTTCCCTGATAGCTCAGTTGGTAAAGAATCTGCCTGCAATGCAGGAGACCCTGGAAGAATGAAGGTGCTGGCCTCTGCTGTGTGCCTTCACGCTCCTCATCTCCCTGAGCTACCACCTCTGAGATGTAGGCACCATCCTTTCCCTTTGGGAAAAATAAACTAAGATAAAGTGAATTCCCTGGTAGCTCAGCTGTTAAAGAATCCACATGCAATGCAGGAGACCCCAGTTCAATTCCTGTGTCTGGAAGATATGCTGGAGAAGGGATAGGCTACCCACTCCAGTATTCTTGGGCTTTCCTTGTGGCTCAGCTGGTAAAGAATCCGTCTGCAATACGAGAGACCTGGGTTCAATCCCTGGGTTGGAAAGATCCCCTGAAGAAGGGAAAGGCTCCCCCACTCCAATATTCTGGCCTGGAGGACTCCATGAACTGTATAGTCTGTGGGATCACAAAGAGTCAGACACGACTGAGAGGCTTTCACTTTCTTTTCTTTTTCTAGGCTTCAAACAGTATAAATATTCACTTTCTTTTCTTTTTCTAGGCTTCAAACAGTATAAATATAATCAGAATCATATTTTCTTTGAAATCTGAAAAGTACTTTGGATTTGGCAATGTAGGCAATAGCACTTTAAGAATTTTCACCATTTATTTTACTTTTGTTGATCTCTTTAAATTTTGTTTTATATCCAATGTAATTTCTCTTCTTTAATTTCAGCTTTTGTCTGAGGCTTCTCTCTTTATTTCTAGTAAATCTAACTAAAACGTTGTCAATTTTATTCATCTTTTATCCAAGCAAATTTTATTATCTATATTTTTCTAGAAAATCAATTTAATCAAAGTTTCACATTTATTGGCACAAATCAATAAATGTGTCCTGTTAAACATCTTTTTTTTTTTTTTCTGGTCCTGTAACCATGTTATTATCAGTTCAGTCGCTCAGTCATGTCCAACTCTTTGCGACCCCATGAACCGCAGCACGCCAGGCCTCCCTGTCCATCACCATCTCCTGGAGTTCACTCAGACTCACGTTCATCGAGTCTGTGATGCCATCCAGCCATCTCATCCTCTGTCGTCCCCTTCTCCTCCTGCCCCCAATCTTTCCCAGCATCAGAGTCTTTTCCAATGAGTCAGCTCTTCGCATGAGGTGGCCAAAGTACTGGAGTTTCAGCTTTAGCATCATTCCTTCCAAAGAAATCCCAGGGCTGATCTCCTTCAGAAATACACAATGCTAATTTTCTGTGTTTATGTTTTCCCTCCTTTTTATTAATAAGCTTAGATAGCTGCAGCAGCCTTTCCTTGGAATTACAATGAACAAGTTCTGAAATTTGTCTGTTCTATCTTTTTCTTTTTCTGTATTTATTTCTTCTTTTGGATTTTATTGGTTCATTTTTGGTTATTATTTTTATTTCTGGAGGTTAATTTTTGACTAATTTATATCATTAATTTCTCATTTAGCAATGTAAAGGTTACACTTATGAATTTTAACTTGGGAAATAACTCTGTTAGTGTCTCATAGATTTTTAAAAATTATTAATTTATTTATGGCTGTGCTGAGTCTCTGTTGCTGCTCAGGCATTTCTCTAGTTGTGACAAGTGGGGACCACTTTCCAAGTGCACGGGCTTCTCAGTGCAGTGGCTTCTTTTGTCGCAAAGCATGGGCTCTAGAGCATGTAGGCTTTAGCATTTGCGGCTCCCAGAATCTAAAGCACAGGCTCAGTAATTGTGGTGTAGTGACTTGGTTGCTCTCTGGCACATGCCATCTTTGACCAGGGATCAAACCCATGTCTCCTGCATTGCCAGGCAGATTCTTTACCACCAAACCACCAGGGAAGCCCTCCTAGCCTTTTAAAAACAGCTTTTTGAGATATAGTACTGACAAACAATATAACAACTGTATATATTTAAAGTATGCAGTTTAAGTTTTGACATATACACTTATGGAGCCATCACCACAAGACAGTGAAGAAAAAAAATTTTTAAGTAGTACTAAACACACTGCAAAAAGAACCCTTGCTTACAGTACGAGAGCTGAAATGAGACAAGAGAGCAGTTCTTTGTTGAATCTCAGCTAAGAATGTACATATTAGAGACTCAATTCTCTCTGCTCCTTCTATTGATTAGGGAATTGCTAGCAAATTTTAGCAACTAGACAAATTCACAAAAATGGCTTTCACAAATTATGAGATCAATTGTATTGCTAGATTGATTTTCTAAAATTTTATTTAGAATTTTTGTACTCATAATCATGAGATATATTGATCTGTAGTTTCCATAGAATATCTCAGATTTTGGTACTGGGAAATGATAACACCATAATGAGTTAAGTGTACCTTCTTCATCCTCAATTTTCTGGAAGAAATTGTATATGCTTTGCATTATTTCTTTCTTAAATATTTGGTAGACTTCACCATTGAAGTCATTCTGGTATAGAGCTATCTTTGCGGGAGGGATTTATATGTATACATGTGTATGAAGGAGCACTATATTGTTCATTACTTTAAAAAAAAATAGACATTTTATCTTTAAACAGTTTAAAATTTACAGAAATCTTGCAAAGATAGTACCAGGAGTTCCCATAAAACTCACATCCAGTTTTCTCTAATATTACATCTTACACAGTATATTTGTTGTAATTAATGAACAAATATTGATGCTATTAATAAGCACACACTTTAGTCATATTTCCTTAGTTTTTACCTAATGTCCATTTTTTTTTCTATTCCAGAATCTCATTCAGGATATGAAAGTAAGGAGGGAAAGATTTTAATTACAAAATAAATTTCTGTAGTAGACACTGGGCTATTCAAATTATCTGTTTCCTCTTGAGTGATCTTTAGTAGTTTGTGTCTATCAATAAACGTGTGCATCTCATCTGAGCTGTTGAATTTGCTGGCATAAAGTTGTTCATAGCATTCCATTACAATAAATTTATTACATTTTGATTCCGTGCTAACATGACATCTCTCATTCCTAACATTGATAATTTGTGTCTTTTCTTTTTCTTATTAAATGTGATTCAAGATTTATCCATTTTATTGATTTTTCTCAAAGGAAGAGCTTGTAGTTTCATTGATTTTTCTTTTTCTTTTTTTTTTTTTTTTGGTTTTCCATTTTGTTGATTTCTGTTCTGTTCTCTATTGCATTCTTTCTTCTGCTTATTTTTTGTTTCCTTCACTATTTTATTTAATTTCTTAAAGTGGAAGCTCAGATAATTTATTTGAGACTTTTTTTCTAATATAGACATTTAGTACTATAAATGTCTTGCTAACTACTGTTTTAGTATCATTTCACAAATTTTAATATGCTGTTTTTTAAAATTTTCATTCAGCTTAAAATTCAGTTTAAATTCTGAATTTAAAATTCAGTTTAAATTCTCTTTTGCTCTTTTCTATGAATCATGGATTATTTAAAAATGCAGCAGGTAGTTCCTAAGTGTTTGGTGATTTTCCAGGTGTTTTCCTTTCCTTGATTTAATTTAATTTTATTGTGATTTGAGAATATAAAATATGCATGACTTGCATCTTTTAAAACTTATTCACTCTTGGTTATAGTCCATAATGTCATTATCATGACAAATGTTTTGGGTACACTTAAAGAATATGCTTTCAGCTGTGTGTGTGTAAAATATTCTATGAAGGTCTATTAGGTTCAGTTAGTTGACTGTGTCATCTTCTGTGTGCCACTGATTTTTAGCCTACTTCAGTTCAGTTCAGTTCAGTTCATTCTCTCAGTCGTGTCTGACTCTTTGCGACCCCATGAAATGCAACATGCCAGGTCTTACTGTCCATCACCAGCTCCCGGAGTTCAGTCATACTCATGTCCATCAAGTCAGTGATGCCATCCAGCCATCTCATCCTCTGTCATCCCCTTTTCCTCTTGCCCCCAATCCCTCCCAGCATCAGAGTCTTTTCCAAGGAGTCAACTCTTCACAAGAGGTGGCCAAAGTACTGGAGTTTCAGCTTTTGCATCAATCCTTCCAAAGAACACCCAGGGCTGATCTCCTTCAGAATGGACTGGTTGGATCTCCTTGCAGTCCAAGGGACTCTCAAGAGTCTTCTCCAATACCACAGCTCAAAATCATCAATTCTTCAGTGCTCAGCTTTCTTCACAGTCCAACTCTCACATCCATACATGATCACTGGAAAAACCGTAGCCTTGACCAGATGGACCTTTGTTGGCAAAGTAATGTCTCTGCTTTTGAATATGCTATCTAGGTTGGTCATAACTTTCCTTCCAAAGAGTAAGCGTCTTTTAATTTCATGGCTGAAATCACCATCTGCAGTGATTTTGGAGCCCCCAAAATAAATTCTGACACTGTTTCCACTGTTTCCCCATCTATTTCCCATGAAGTGATGGGACCAGATGCCATGATCTTAGTTTTCTGAATGTTGAGCTTTTAGCCTCCTTATTCTATCAATTAGTGAGAGAGGGTATTGAAACCTTAACTAAAGGTATGAATTTGTCTATTTCTCTTTGCAGTTTCGTTGTTGCCTTCTTTGTTTTGAAGTTCTGCTATTTGGGTGCATATATGTATAAAATTACTATGTCCTCCTAATGAAGTTTCCTCTTTATCATTCTGAAATGAGCTTTTTTTTTTCTTGATATTGTTCTTTGCTCTGAAATCTACTTTTTCTGATATTAATATAGCTATTTCAGATTTCTTTGATTAGGGTTCGTGTGATATCTTTTCATTACTTTTATTTTTAATATATTTGTGTCATATTTAAAGTGTGTTTCTTGAATACATCATATACACGTAGTACATTGTACATTGTACATTATACATGTACATTGTATACATATACATTGTACATTGTACATTGAGTACATTGTACATTATACATTGAGTACATTGTACAAGGTACACTGCTCTTTTTAACCCATTCTGAATTTTTGTCTTTTAATTGGAATGTTTAGGTCAAGTATATTTAATGGAAATGGTATAGCTAGATTTAAACACATTATGTTGTTACTTGCTCTGTTATATCTGTCTTCTTTCCCTTCATCTGTTTTTTCTACCTTCATTTGCATTAAATGAACACTTGTAGTGATTCTATTTATTTCCTTTGTTGGTTTGTTAACCATAATGCTTTGTTTCACTATTCTAGCGGTTGCTTTAGGCTTTATAATGTGCAGATTTAATTTATCACCAACTACCTTAAAGTGATATTATTCCACTTCACAAACAGTGTGAGAATCTTCAGAGATATACTTTTATATCTCTTCTCTTTCATGATATTATCAAACATTTTATTTTTACAAAATATAAACCATATACTGCATTGTTATTATTTTCATTCAAATAGCCAATTATATTTACAAACATTTAGATAAGAAGAAAAATATATTGTAGGGACTTCCTTGGTGGTCCAGCAGTTAAGACTCCGGGCTTCCACTGCAGTGGCGCAGGTTTGATCCCTGGTCAGGGAACTAAGTTCTCTCACATGTCATGCAGTATGGCCAAAAAGTGAAAAAAATAAAAATGTTTTAAGTTTACCCGTGTAGTTTTCATTTTTGGTGCCTTCATTTCTTTCTGTAGATCAATACTTCTATCTAAGTTGTACAAGTTCTTTGTATATTCTTTACGTGCTCTGGATACTGGACTCTTCACAGATACATTATTTGCCATTATTTTCTCCCTTTCTGTATGTTGTCTTTTCACTTTCTTGATAATGTTCTTTATTGTACAAAATTTTTTAATTTTGATGAAGTTCAGTTTATCTATTTTCCTTTTGTTCCATTTGTCTTTAGTTTTATATCTAAGAATCTGTGGCCAAATCCACAGATTTGGATTTGTAGACTTATCCTTATATTTTCTTCTAAGATTTCTATGAATGTAGCCCTTACGTTTAAGTTGATGCTCCCCATTGAGTTCATTTTTATGTATGGTGTGAATTAGTGGTCTAAGTTTATTCTTTTGTGTGAAAGAATTCCAGTTGTACCAGAATCATTTGTAAAAAGATTATTCTTCCTCCAAGGGAATCATATTGGCACCTCTCTGTTTCATATTATTAATTTCTTGTTTCTTTCTAAGTGCAGAATGTGATCTTTACCAGTTTTATTTTTGTGATCTATTTAAAGTTCTCTGTGGCCTCTTTGTGTTCACTTTTTATAAATGTTTCATGAGTTCAGTGTTTTATAGATGCTTAAAAGTAGACATACTAGATCTCTTCCTTGAGTTCTTTTTCTCTCAGTGTCCCATGTTTGCTTTAATTTCTTTGACATTTTAGATTAAAATCACTTGATTGTTTTTCTTTTGCTTGGAACAGTTTTTATCTTGAAATGTATTTTTAACAAGTATTGAAAAGCAACTAGGTTTTATTCATGATGTTAGATTTATACTTTTTCCAGCATTATTGGAGCATAATTGCAATTGAAGTGTACTCTTTATTATTATATTTGTTTACTTTATTATTACATATTTGTCTATAAGAAACAGAAGTTTATGTATATATAATACACAAACTTAGTCACTTTAATACAAATTATTAATAGTATTGCTTGAATTTTCTATATTTCTTATTTTGGTAGGTATTTGTACTTTGTGATATACTGAAAGAAATGGGTTATTTCCTATTATACTTTAATTTTATGTACTTCTTTTTTGTATCTTGAGTAGATCTTTTCTTTCGTGTTTTGTTGATACATATTATTTGGTCCATAAAGTCCTCTGACATTTAAACCTTTATTGTGACTATACCCTGCATTATTGAAAAGTGAGTTAATTTATAATCTTAATGTCATTTCCTTTAAATTCAAATATTACTGCCATGATATAATAGCATGATTCATCTTATTTAACCTTTAATTTCAAGCTTGTATGTTTTAATACATCTCTTACTTTGGCATGCAATTGTATTAGCTTTTGGATCTAACAAAGGAGTTAGGTCTTTTAACAAATTTTATATCAATAGTTGTAATACATATGTGTGATATATATGTAAAATTTAATGTTTTATTTACTTTGTGTATGTGTGAGTGTGTATGTGCTTAGGTGAATGGTGTCTTTAGAGAGGGTGTAATTATTTTCCTCTTGGTAATTTAAAAGTTTTATTGTAAGACAGTAATGATGACCCTATATGTGAGACAACAAAGAGACACAGAGGTATAGAGTGGACTTTTGGACTCTGAGGGAGAGGGAAAGGGTGGGATGGTTTGGGAGAATGGCAATGAAACATGTATATTTTCTTGTAAGAAATGAAGCGCCAATCTATGTTCAATGTAGGATGCAGGATGCATGGGGCTGATGCACAGGATGATTCAAGTAGCGGATGTGGGGTGGGAGGTGGGAGGGGGCTTTGGCATTGGGAGATTGTGTTCACCTGTGGCTGATTCGTGTCAATGTATGGCAAAACAAATACAGTATTGTAATTTAAAAAATAAATAAATTTTTTTAAAAGTACAAAAAAAGTTTTATTGTTTCTTTTTATTTCTTCTAGTGGTTACTTTTGTGTGTATATACACACAGTCACACACACACATATGTGTGTATATAAATATATATATATGCCAATATCTTTATTAATGCATAAATTTCAGTATCAACTGTTCTCATACCATGAAAGATTAGGTATTTAATCTTAATTGATGCAGCGTTTTCCAATATGACTTCAGTTTTGGAATTCTGCATTAAATTCAGCAGTTGGATTTGATTTATCAATCTTGTTTTTTTTTAAGGACACAGAGATGCTATATGCACTAAGAATACAAGCTTAACAAAATATTTCTCTTATCTTTTAAGTGAAGGATAATTTGAATACATAACGTCTGGAGTCAGGTTTTTTCTCCTCAGATCATCAGATGTGTCTCCACTGTATTCTGCAACTGAAAATAATTATTTTAAAAAATACACTGAAGTCAGTCCATTTTCTTTCTTCTAAGCAACTTGACTTTTTTTTCCTCACACTTTTATCCTTGAAGTCCCAGCACCACCAGAACTTCAAGATGTTTTTCTTCTGTTTTTCAGAAATACCAGTTGCACACATATTGAATTTTCTTAATGTGCTTTCCTACATTTTTATTCTCTCCAAAACTTTTTCTAGTTTTCTATATTGTTTATGTGACCTTTTTAAAGCTGTTTTTGCCTTGAGTCTGTTTCCAACAGTCTCTATTTTTACTCTTGCAGCTTCTAATGTGGTTTTCATTACTGTAATGGTTCTATGCCATATTAAATTTCCTTTCTCATCAAACCTTCCAATTCAATTTTAACTTTTTCTTATTAACTTTTATTTTAAAAATTTCTTCCTTGAGCTCTTTTTTTTTCTCTCTCAGTGTCCGATGTTTAATTTCTTTGATATTTTAGGTTACAATCATTTGAATCTTTTCTTATGCTTGAAACAATTCTTATCATGAAATGTATTTTTGACATATATTAGAAAGTAAATAGCCTTTATTCATGATATTAGATTTATATCTTTTGCAGCATTATTATAGTTGCTATTGAAATATACTCCTTATTATTGCATTTATTTACATCACTAGCCCCAAGGGGACTGGCAGAAACAGATGGGAGGGTAATATTTATATACAGATCTGATGTTATATATTTTTGCTCATAAATCATCTTTGAAAGAGGGAAATTCCATCTAGGCCTATAATATTTTCCATGGATAGAGTTGCCAAATGCTGGAGACTAAGCCAGATCAGACTGAAACTTCAATTCAGGTGTGCTTCATTGGAATACTTTTTAGCTTGTCTGCTGAGTCATCTGCCCTTGAGGGTATGTTCAAGAGGTCTGGTGGAGCTGTGTCCCTAGGGAGGGAGTCCGCACACCTTACAGAATCCTTTCTTGCTCGTGTTTTCTCAGACAGCTGTGGTCCTCATCTGCACAGGCTGAAAGCTTCTTGCTTCAAAAATTTGTTCCCTATCTTTAATGGTTGTTGTTGTTTAGTCACAAAATCGTGTCCAACTCTTTTGCAACCTGCCAGGCTGTAGCCTGGATTGTAGCCTGCCAGGCTCCTCTGTCCATGAGATTTCCCAGGCAAGAATACTGGAGTGGGTAGTTACTTCCTTCCACAAGGTATCTTCTCAGACTAGGAATCGAACCCTCATCTCCTGCATTGGCAGGGGATTCTTTAGCAGTGTACCACATGGAAAGCTCATCTTTAATGGTAAGTTAACATAAATACATTTATTCAAACCCTCTTCTACTTTCTCTCTTTTGCTAAATTTTCTTTTTAGTCTCTTTTCTCCTGCATCTCTGTCAATTGTTTTGCCATCTGGCTTATTCCTTTGAGTGCATAACACAGAGATAATTATTCTTGTGACAGTTATTTTGAGTCCAAATACCAAACTACAACTCATCAATACCCTCAATTTTTCATACACACTTCCTTTTAAAGACTGGCAGGCTACAATCCATGGTCCAAAGAGTCGGACATGACTGAGTGACTAAACAAGAACTAAGTTTTTGCTTTATACTGTTTTCCTGGACTCTGCACCATCTTTCCCACCAAATCCAGAAAAATTTTAATATATGTCTTGAAATAAACAGGTGTTCCTGTGTCTCATCTTCATTTCCACATAATGCTTTAGGTTATGAGATTTTATTTGTTCTCCCTAAGTTCACAGTGTACTACTAAGAATCCTCAAGTTGTCAAAAATCTTTTCATAAAAAAATTGCTTCCATATAGTCAGTGGTAGAAGGAGGGAGATAAAATAATATTTCAGACTTAAGTCTTTAGATATTTTCCCTAGAAGAATTTTATGGATATTTTATTTTTAAAACAATTTACTTATTTTTATTTTTGGCTGTGCTGGGTCTTGGTTGCTGCATGTGGGGTTTCTCCAGTTGTGGCGAGTGGGAGATACTCTCTAGTTGTGGGCTTCTCACTGCAGTGGCTTCTCTTGTTGTAGAGCAGGGTCTCGAGGGCTCACAGGATCAGCTCTCAGGCTCTAGAGCGTGGGCTCTGTAGTTGTGGCACACAGGCTTTGTTGCCCTATGGAATGTGGAATCTTCCCAGACTAGGGACTGAACCCATGTGCCCTGCATTAGCTGGTGGATTCTTGACCACTGGACCACTAGGGAAGTGCTATATGGATATTCTAAATAAAGCTAATTTTATAGGTGTAAATGTTATTGAAGGATAACTTGCAAAATGATAACATAATCCTCCTTCAAATATACAGTCAGCACATGCCTAACCTATTAATTAAGGGAATCAGCAGGATGACAAATGTGATTCAGAGAATTTGAGAGTCTCAAGTACATATAGTCAGTGAAAGAAAGAGTCCTTGAAAGAAATTAGAATTCTAAGTTAGATGAAGAGACTCTTATATGGCAATAGAATTATAACCTTTGGGGTTATCCTTTTTAAAAGCTTTAACAGTTTAATGTCAGACAGCATAATTAGCATAAAATACATATTTAAAATGTATACTTAGAGTGCTATTGACATTTGTATACACTTATGAACCATCACCATAATGAAGATAGTGATCATACATATCATCCTCAAAGTGTTTATAGAAAGTTTCTCCCGGCCCCTAATCCTCCCAGGTGAGTGCCCCAGGTGATGTCAGAGAAGCCTGAGTAGAGAGCCAAGACCCTCCTTCCTACCCAGCAACAAGAAGCTTTCATCACCATGCTGCCAACGGAGACCATGTGAGGAGCCTAGATTTCTATCCCCACTAACAAAGCAAGAGAATGGAAATCCTGCAAGAAAAGAAAAATATCAGAGCTCAAATAAATATTGGCTGAAAATGACTCAAACTTGACAAAATACCTAAACTTAGAGAGTTTAGAGGTTAAGCAAATCCCAAAAAAGATCAATGAAGGAAAGCTACACCAAAACACATCAAAGAACTGTCAACACAGAATCATATATCCTTCAGTAGAGGAGAGGTATGCATGATGCTTTCAAACGAAGGAAAACTAAGACAGTTTGTCACTAGCATACCTATCCTACAAGAATAGCTGAAGAAAGTTCTTTAAACTGAAGGAAATAATAAAATAAGGAATCTGAGAACATCAGAATGAAAGGAACGGCATTGTGAAAATATGAGTAAATATAGCAGACTTTCTGTCTCTTCTTTTGTTTTTTCAACTGTTTGATTGCTGAGAACAAAAAATTATGTACTGTCTGATGTGGTTACAAATGTATGTAGAACATATTTAATGGAGTAAGGTAAAGAGATGCAAAGGCAGAGAGGGTTTTCTACATTTCATCGAAACTGATGAAATTATGACACTGAAATGGAGCAAGACCCTACCGTCCTTCCCCCTGCCGTGTCCTGTGCCTAATTTTATTCTGTGGAAAACTTCAGTCAAGGAATAAGTTTAAATAAAGAAATGAGAACACGCAGAGACAAAGGAAAACAGTCAAAGGAGATCAAATAATAACAATATACTAAGTACAGTCAAGGATCTTTAGTTCCTTCTCAAAGACTGTAGGTAGTATTCTGAGCCATATCCTGTGAGCTGTCTTATAGATAATGAAACTCCCACCAGGTGGAAGAAGGTAACTACATCATCATGATGATCAGACTATGAAATAAGCTGCCACAATTCCAATAACTGGCCTCAAAGAAATGAAAACAAACTGACCCTGGAACTGAAGATTAACTGTACCTAAAATAACCAAGGTGATGCTGGTCAGACCACCGATGATGGATTTGAAGCTGACTGACAGAGCTGACTGTGCTGTTTCTTTTTTCTTTTTCTTTTTAGGTGCACATTGCTTTATTTAAAATGGATAACCTTGTGCAGTTTCTTAATGTAGCAGTCGCCCTCTGTCTATAAAAGCTCTTAACCCCTGCTTGTTATGATTGCATGTCAATCAGTGAAGGAAAGCTATTCACCAATTTAACCTCTATTCATGATAAAAACTTATAGAAAAATAGAATAAAAGAGAACTTCCTCAATTTGCTAAAGAACACCTACAAAATCCTACAGCATACTTAGTGGTGAAAAACTGAATGTTTTCCTCTACAGTCAGGAACAAGGCAAGGATGTTTACTCTCACCCTTAAACAAGATGGTACTGGAAATTCTAGCTAGTGCAAGTGAAGCAGGAGGGAAAGGGTCAGGGCATAGCCTTTAAAAGAAAGACACGGCCACAGAATATGATGAAAATGAGAACCAACTAGGTCCAAGATGGTGAAATACTCATGTTCCTCTAACCTCTGGCTTCAGTGTACACCAATGGTAACACATCAGCAAGCTAAATAATTCACTGCTAGCACTATGAGTGCTCTGAGGCTGGCCTTCAAAGACGAAGAAGTGGACTGTGGCTCAGTTCCTAGAAATTTCCTCTCCATCCCCCAAATAGTTGGAATAATCCTCTTATTCATTAGCCTATGAAACCATTCAGCCCATAAAAATTAACCACACTGTATTCTGAAGCCCTCTCACTCTCCCTCACCTTCTGAGACGGCCCACACCCTGTCTGTGGAGGGTTTTTACCAAGGCCTCTCATCTTCTGACATGGCCCACACATCCTGGTTGTGGAGTGTTTCTCTCTACATAAATCCACTTCTTACTATGAATTCATCTCTGAATTCTTTCCTGACAAAGCGAGAACCTCAAATTCATGCAACACGAGGAAGAAAGAAGAGGGAATAAAAGGCATGCAGATCAAAAAGAAAGAGAAACAACTGTCTCTATTTTCAAATAACATGGTTTGGATGTCTATGTAGAAAATCCTGAGGAATCTACAAAAAGAAAAAAACAACTCTTTATGTAACTAATGAATTTAATAAGATCTTATGATACATAATTGACCCTCAAAAATTAATTATATTTCTATATATAGCAATGAACCTGTGGGCACCAAAATTAAAATTACAGTACCATTTACAATTGCTCAAAAGATGAACTACTTGAGTGTAAATCTAACATGTATGAGACTTATATGCTAGAAAGTACAAAATGATGATGAAGGGAAACAAAGAAGTTCTAAATAAATGGAGAAGCAGATCACATTCATGAATTGGAAGACTCAACATATCATTGAAGTCAGTTCTCAAACTGATATTCAATTTTTAAAACTTGAGTTAGAATTGACACATATTAGTTTCAGATGTGCAACATAATGATTTGATATTCATATATGTTGTGAAATGATTATCACCATAAATCTACTTAACATCCAACATATATTTACTAATTTTTTTATATTCAGTTTTAATTATGAGTTTCCCTGGTGGCTCACACGATAAAGAATCTGCCAGCAATGCAGGAGACCTGGTATCGATTCCCGGATTGGGAAGATCCCCTAGAGGAGGAAATGGCAATCCACTCCAATATTCTTGCCTGGAGAATTCCATGGACAGAGGAGCCTGCTAGGTCACAAGGAGTCAGACACAACTGAGCAAATAACACTTTCAATAAAAATCTCAGCAGGATTTTTTTATAGATATAGACAACATATACTAAGATTCATATGGGAAAGGCAAAACAACTAGAATAGCTAAAACAATTTTTAAAATTAAACTAAAAACAACCATTCTACTGGATTTGAAGACTTATTTTATTACCAGAAGTAATCAAAAACGTGTGGTATTGGAAGAGGTGGGTAGACAAATAAATCAGTGCAACAGAAAACCTAAAAATAGGTAAGAAAAGTGTGGCTAGTTATAAAAAGCAACAAGAGGAGTCCTTTAGGTGAGAAGTGTTCTGTACCTGGATTGTATCAATATCAATATTCTGTACTGAGTTTGGGGGATGTTACCACAGGGGAAACACTGAGTAAAGGGTACTTGGGATCCCTCTCATGGTTTCTTAAAATCTCATGTGAATCTACAAGAATCTCAAAGTAAAAGTTTAATGAAATATGATTATCTCAATAGACACTGAAAAAGGCATTTAGCAAAATACAATATTCATTCAGGATAAAATCTCTCAACAAACTAGGAAGAGAAGGGAACTTCCTAAACTTGATAAATGATGTCTGCAAAATAATAGCAAATGAAAATTCTTCCCACCCAAGAGCAAGAAGTTCTTTTCCTGGCATGATCAGCATTGCATTTAACAAGGGGCTTCCCGCCCTTTGTTTAACACATTCCTGCCGAGATTTTGGCCGTTGTTCTGATAAACGAAGCACAGAGCCGTTCAAATATAGGACCTCTGTTCTCATTTTCTTTCCCCTCCAGATTCAAGCAGTAGATCCTAATAAGGATGTATCAGTTCGGTTCGTATAACCATCCATTACGTGCAAATTATTCCCTTAATGAACTGGTCATGTTACCCAAACAAGTATAGGGGAGAAATGCCTTTATAAAGTTCTCAGATTCAGGAGAACAGTTGGTTTTGTTTACAGTAAATCAAAGGGTTTGGAAAAGATCAAATGTGATAACCATTTTATTAATGGTAAATCTTAAAATCGGACTAGGATAATGAGTCATTTTATTTTGTTATGCATAAGGTTATCCTTCTTCAACATTGCAAGAGTCAGGGTATATCCTGTATCCTTTGATTTCCCGATTAATCATTTGCTGACAGAATTATATCAGCAGCCAGAGACTAAGTTTACTGTTAGCAGATCAATCTGTAGCCATCCAAGCTCCTCTGTCCATGGAGTTTTCCAGGCAAGAATACTGGCTGCTGCTGCTGCTAAGTCACATCAGTCGTGTTTGACTCTGTGCAACCCCATAGACGGCAGCCCAGCAGGCTCCCTGTCCCTGTGATTCTCCGGGCAAGAACACTGGAGTGGGTTACCATTTCCTTCTCCAGGGCATGAAAGTGAAAAGTGAAAGTGAAGTCGCTCAGTCGTGTCTGACTCTTCGCAACCCCATGGACTATAGCCCACCAGGCTCCTCCGTCCATGGAATTTTCCAGGCAAGAGTACTGGAGTGGGATGCCATTGCCTTCTTGAGGGGGTGCTATTCCCCACCCAGGGATCTAACCGAATCTCTTGCATCTCCTCCATTGGTAAGCAGATTCCTCACCACTAGAGCCACCTGGAAAGCCCTCTTAAAAAACAGAGTTTTACTAATGAAAGAGTGGACTATATGAACTTCTAATCAGTATATTATGGGAGAAGAACTGGTCAGATAGAGCTTAAAGGCAGGAACTGGTGAGACAAAATAAACCTTACCCATTTGTGACGGAGCTGGGTAGACATCTATATCCTCAGTATCATAAGCACCCTGTCCAGCACTTGAAATGCATGGAAATTTCCTTCCTAGATTTTAAGTCCACATTAAAATATACAGGCTTTAAAAGATGGAGGGCATTTTTAAGACATATATAGCCATTGGGTAGTAAGAAATATCTGTCAATGGAAATTAAAACACACAACGTGAAAATTGTGGTTAGATTTTATTCAGAAGCTTACTGAGGACTAGAGCTCAGCGTCCTGAACTCTAGTCCTCAGTAAGCTTCTGGACGGCCTCTCAGTAGCTCTGAGGAACTGCTCCAAAGAAGTAAGAAGAACAAAAGTTAAAAAAAAAAAAAAAAAAAAAAACCACAAAGACGTAAGAGGGAAGGCTAGTTTATATGGGATTTTTGTTAGGGAATACATCCAATCAACCATGGGCTTGCCAGGTGGGGATAGTGGGAAGAATCTGCCTGCTAAAGCAGGAGATGCAGGTTCAGTCTCTGGTTGGGGAAGATTCCCTAGAGAAGGACATGGCTACCCACTCCAGTATTCTTGCCTGGAGAATCCCATTGGCAGAGGAGTCTGGCAGGCTACAGTCAATGGGGTCTCAGAGTTGGACACAACTGAAGTGACTTAGAATGCATATCCAATCAGGCATATGTCTTGCTTTTACAAAAACAACAAGGAAACAGATATTTCAAGTTCCATGGAATTCTCCAGGCCAGAGTAGTAGAGTGGGCAGCTGTTCCCTTCTCCAGAGGATCTTCCTAACCAGGGATTGAACTCAGACCTCCCACAATGCAGGTGGATTCTTTACCATCTGAGTCACCAGGGAAGCCCTCATTAAAAAAAACTTCCTGAAATGCACTTACCTATCTAAGGGCCAGTTGGTCCAAAGCACAGAGCATCCTCTTATTGCCTTCATCTGTCTGAAACACTGAGTGCACTGTAGGTCAGGCAGTGCAGCAGGTTAATCTTTGTAGACTTGGATGGTGAGCCAAATGCCTTTGCTCTTTTCTTGTTTGCATACAATTGGCACAAGAAATTGTGCCTGACACTCTGTAGAAAGAGTTTTGCTTGGCAAGAAACTGAAATCAGGTAAGAGACCCCTTCCTCCATGCCAACAAAAATATCAGATCTATCTGTTACAAAGAAGGTGAATGAGATGAATTTACATTTCCACCTGTCAGGGAGCCAGCAGTCCCCACTAGGTGGCCAGCACGAGGGCCTCCTTTCCTTCCGCCACAGCTGGCCCAGGGGCCAGAGCTTTAGCCACCTGTCCCATCACACTGCAGATGATACGCTCTCTCCTCATGATGGGGGAGGCCCCGGACCTGCATTTACCCCAATGACCAATTCAGTTTTTCCAGAGTTCTTTTGTTTTTCTGAGTCCAGAATTTTAGAAATCAGTAAAATGTATACTGTGATGTGGGGCCCTAAATGGGAAACCTTAAAAAGAAAGGGGCTAGCTTTGTGGCGAAAACCTAAGATGGCACCTGGCGGAAGAGATGGGGGCGGGGTCTGTGTTGTTTCTCAAAGTGTTTTGATTGGCTCTCTTGATTTCTGTGCACATAGACAGTGTGTGATCTCCATAGACTCCTGTTACAATGAAGGCGCAAGATGATTTGACCTTTAACGTGATTGGTGCAACTATGGAAAATCCCTCCTAAAATCTCCCTGCTTGTCTATATAAGCTGGGAGTTTGCAACAATAAAGCGGAACTGCTTCCACGGAACCCCTGTCGTGTCTGATTGTCTCTGGCTCGCTGAGGGGCTGGGTTGGCGGATAGCAGGCTCACCTCTCTTCTCTCTCACCTCACCTCTCTCACTTCTGTGGAGCACCGCAGAAGTTCCACTGCCTCTTTCCCAGAAAGAGTAGAGGCAGTGGAACTTCCTTCAGCAAAGCTGAGGGGTCCCAAGGCGAGGTGAGCCTGCTGTAGATGTGACAAGGGTTCCGTGGAAGCAGTTCCGCTTTATTGTTGCAAACTCCCAGCTTATATAGACAAGCAGGGGGATTTTAGGAGGGACTTTCCATAGTTGCACCAATCACGTTAAAGGTCAAATCATCATGCGCCTTCATTATAACAGGAGTCTATGGAGATCACACACTGTCTATGTGCATGGAAATCAAGAGAGCCAATCAAAACACTTTGAGAAACAACACAGACCCCGCCCCCATCTCTTCCGCCAGGCACCATCTTAGGTTTTCACCACAAAGCTAGCCCCTTTCTTTTAAGGTTTCCCATTTAGGCCCCACACTGTGAAAGAACTCATTTAAAGAGCTGAGTCAATACATTGAGAAAAGACTTTCCAATTTTACTTTCTGTGTGAGATTCTTTTGGCTGTATCCTTGGGTTTTGCATTTGAAGATTCAACCTACTTGGATAGAAAATATTTGGAAAAATTTCAGAAATTTCTAAAATGTACAACTTGATTTTGCCATCATGGGCAATTATTTACATAGCATTTCCATTGCATTTCCATTGTATTAAGTATTACAAGTAATCTAGAGGTGATTTAAAGTATGCAGGAGTATGTGTGTAGGGTATATGCAAATACTATGACATTTTATGGGCTTCCCCAGTGGCTCAGCCAGAAAAGAATCTGCTTGCAATGCAGGAGTTGAAGAAGACCCGGGTTCGATCCCTGGGTCAGGAATATCCCCTGGAGGAGGGCATGGCAACCCATTCCAGTATTCTTGTCTGGAAAATCCCATGGACAGAGGAGAATGAAGGGCTACAGTCCACAGGGTTGCAGAGTTTGACAGAACTGAAATGACTTAGCAAGCACATGACGTTTTTTATGAGATTACAGCATCCGTGAATTTTGGTCTGGAGGTTAGAGGGGTCCCGGAATCAAAAAGAAGAATATATTTATATATTTACATATTCATATAAAACTGCAAAGTATGTCTGTATACACATGCATATCTAATAAGAGGAGGTTGGGATGCTGGCTGTATGTGACAGCCCTGGTTTCATCCTTTTTAAGAGCACATGCCCCTCTCTAACCACATTTTGGGCAGCCCAAGACAGGGGCCATGTGTTGCCCTTACTCACTTTCACAAAGCATGACACACACCAGGAGCTGCCAATGAATGTTCACCAATAATCATGATGATGGATTAGACATGTGTCTTGTCACTTTTTTTTAAATGTATTCCTCTACTATGAGTTGAAATCCCATATCTCAGTGGTCACCTCCATGTGGAGAAGCTGGAACTGCTGGAAGCTGCATGGGTTCTAAGCAACAGAGGCCATAGGGAACCAAACCAGTCCCTGCAGCCCAGGACCCCAGCCATCAGGAGGGGCAGTCTGGAGAGATGTTGCAGGTAGTTGTCACAGGTAGTAACAGGGTTGTCAACAGGGTTGTCAACAGAGTTGTCATAGGTAGTAAACAGCAAGCAGCACTGGTTTTATCCTTGCTCAGTTGTGAAGTGTGTTAGTCGCTCAGTCAGGTCTGACTTTTTGCTACCCATGGACCGTAGCCCTCCAGGCTCCTCAGTTCATGGAATTCTCCAGGCAAGAACAGTGGAGTGGGTTGCCATTTCCTTCTCCAGGGGATTTTCCCCACCCAGGGATCAAACCCTGG
The DNA here is from genome assembly GCA_917880005.1 of Nanger dama. Taxonomy (NCBI): domain Eukaryota; kingdom Metazoa; phylum Chordata; class Mammalia; order Artiodactyla; family Bovidae; genus Nanger; species Nanger dama. Next base: position 15,630,546 of record CAKJTW010000025.1, on the reverse strand, counting down.
TCTCCTGCATTGCTTTGCAGGCAGATTCTTTACTATATGAGACAGCAGGCAAGTTCTGAGCCACCAGCGAAGCCTCAAACACGCATCCTTTCCTGAATGCAGAGATGGTTCTCAGCACATGGCTGCAGTTTCCGCAGGAATGAAGAGGCGAGTTTCACCCACTCTGGCTCTGGAAACAACCTCCATGGGGTCTGTTTGGCCCCGTTCCTTCAGCCTTCGCCAAGTCACTAAAAGAAGCCTGTTTGGATAAAGAGCCTGTTCCACTTAACCCCCAGCCTGTCCCTGATCCCTGTTTTTGACAAAAGGGCAGTCATGCTCATGAAACTAGGAATTTTATTTTTTTTCCAGCTGCAGTGAGATACAAAGGCTACTTCTCTTTGTCAACCAGATTTCCCCACTGTTGACATTTGCATCTGCTCAGAGGTATTTCCATCTGGGAGCCAAATGAGAGATGGAGAAATTCCTCTCAGGGCTCCTGAATTGAGTGTAAATTCTACTCTGATGTGGAAAACGAAATTGCTGCTCAGTCATTCCCTGTTATCAGCATTTCAGAGCCTGTCCTTGTCATTAGGGCTGGTTTTCTCTGTCTCTTTGTGCACACCCTCTTCAGAAGTAAGTTAGTTACTGGTATAACATCTAAGCTTTTTTTAATTTTATTCTTTCTTTAAAGGGGAGTGGTGGTCAACTTTGGGGTCAAGAAAAAGTTCTGTGCATTTTCTTTCCCCCTTACCCCCCATTAAATGTCAGCCCTAATTTCTTGTTCCTAACCTCGATCTGACACTAGTGACGTTCTCAGGGCCTGGAATTTGGTCTTTCAGAACTGGTTCTGCTCCAAGTCCTCAGTGACCTTTCATTCCTTTCCCCCATACCCCTCCCTGAGCTGCCCATGACAAGGGATACTACAGTTCCCAGAGCCAGAGAGAGACAGACAGAGGGATGGAGAAAGAGAGGGGTGGGGTAGCTTACAAGCATTGGCAAATGGGAGAGGAAAAAGCAGAAGCAGAGCCACATCAGAATCCAGGAAAGTCCCAGAACTTAGAACCAATGTATCTGGATCTACCCTTCTTTCCTAATCAATAATTCTCTTTCACTTGTTAATTGGAAAATATTGAGATTGAGGACCAAGTATTTCTTTTTTTTAAGTCAGTTTTTTTTTTTTCAATTTTTATTTTTTATTTGATTGATTTGACCTGTTACAATTTGTGCTTGTAACCACAGCACTGCTGGGGCTGTTCTGGGTTCTGGGCAGGTCTCTATTAAGAACCGCTGCTGCTGGGAGGGGTCTACACTGCCTCCTCTGGGGCCAGAGCAGCTGGTGGTTGAATCTTAGGTGTTCATTACAGGCTCATCCTGTCAGAGCTGAGGTCCCTCTGGCCCTAGGGAGTCCTTGCTGTGCCCTAGATGTGAGCACACTTCCTAGGAGGGTTGCAACTCTGAGGACTGTTTCCTCAGCCTCAGGTGGGAGGATAGCATAAATGGGTTTTCCAGGTGGTGCTAGTGGTAAAGAATCTACTTGTCAATGCAGGAAAAGTCAGAGACATGGGATTGATCCCTGGGCTGGGAAGATGCCCTGGAAGAGGGCATGGCAACCCACTGCAGCATTCTTGCCTGGAGAATTCCACAGACAGAGGAGGCTGGTAGGCTATAGTCCATGGGGTTGCAAAGAGTCAGATATGACTGAGAACGCAGTGAAGCACCAAGGTGGGAGGGGTCAGCCAGGTTCCTCAGCCTCCACCAGAACAGAGCCCGTTCTGCAGGTCCTTAGCTGTTTGGGATGCCTGCTTCACAGCTCAAGAGTTCTTTTTCCTCTTTCTCTCCTTTTTATTTTTTTGATAAGGATTTCTAGGATGCTTATTATGATTTTCATTCCTTAACACACATTCAAACATGAATATCATGGATAAATGTATTGCTACTTTCACCTATCGGGTGACAAAAGAACTTAGGAATTAAGTAGGAGATATAGATCCCAAACTTATCCTTTTACTTTATTATTAATGAAATATCAGCAAGTACTTTCCCCATTAATTTGCCGTTTGTTTTTAGGCATAGAACCATGAGCAATTAAGGACCCATCAAGGTGGGCTGCAGCCATCTGCCCACCTGAGCCTGGCCTGGCCTCTGAGTTGGGTCAAGTGGACTCTGTTGGACACCATGCTGACAGCCTGGGGCAGGTGGACGAACAGCTACAGTCACCCTGTTCTTCCGCCACACAGACCTGCCCCAGGCCCAGGCTGTCACTACAAAGGGCTGTACCAGAGTAGGTGAGCCAATCAGTCCCTTAGAGACAAATCTTTCTCCCAGGCAGTAGAAACTGGATGTGCAAGTTGGCATCTTTGCATGTCAGTGTAGGGTCATCGCTGGGGACAGAATGGAGAAGTTGCCATGACAACTGAATGCTTAGATGTCCAGGCGGGCACTTCTTCTGAGAGTGACCAATCTCCTTGGAGATGATAATGTTTCTTCAAGGCACTGCTCTCTTTTTTGAGGGGAAGAGTCTTACTCTTTAGAGTCAACTTGGTTTTGAAAAGAAACTAAATTCTGTTCATGAACTACTGTTCTGTTTGCTGCATACAAATACTGGGCAGATTCTCTTTCTGCAGCCCGAGGGTATCTTGGAAATGAGGATGCCTGTTCCAAGTGTTCACAAATCAGTGGCTCAAGAAGACTCGCATCTGCAGTCTCACATGAAAAATAACAGATCCCCTAATGCTTTTACTCTTTTTCACTAAGCAGGAGCTTGGAACAATTTAAAAATCAGCTTTATGGAGGGAGGTATACAATGTACACCTGACATAATGCACATATTAAGGTCTACAGTGCAGTGAGTTTTGACAGCCATACACAAAAAAGGAGACAGAACAGTTCCATCGCCCCCAAAAGCTTCTTCCTGTTTCTTTGCTGCTTATTCTTCCCTCTGCCCCCGCTTTGCCGTGCCATGCTAAGTCGCTTCAGTCCTGTCTGACTCATGGCGACCCTATGGACTGTAGCCCACCAGACTCCTCTGTTGGTGGGATTCTCCAGGCAAGAATATTGGAGTGGGTAGACATTCCCTCCCCCAGGGGATCGTCCCAACCCAGGGATTGAACGCAGGTCTCCTGTATTGCAGATGGATTCTTTATCATCTGAGCCACGAGGGAAGCCCAACATAGGCAAAGTCTAATCTGCTTTTTGTGACTAAAGGCCAATTTGCACTTCCTAATACTTTACATTTAAAGTTATATAGTGCGTGGTCTTTTGTGACCAGCCTCTTTCATTCAGCATAATGATTTTGAAATTCACCCATACTTACCCCAGGAGTTGGTCCTTTCATGTTGCTCACTAATGCTTAAGCAGATATACCTCACTTTGGTTACCCATTCTCCTGGTGATGGACATTTGGATGGCCCCTGTGTGTTTAGGATATTGTGAATAAGGCTGCTGTGAACATTTATCTTCATGTTGTAGGAAGTGGGATCCCTTCCAGATCCCAAGAATGGGCTCTTGTCTAATACTTGGAAATGAGTTGTCTGAGGAGACACACATGCTAACAAAGCAAGAGACTTTATTGGGAAGAAGTGCCCAGGTGGAGAGTAGGAGGGTAAGGAAACCCAGAAGGACTACTCTGCCATGTGGCTCACAGTCTCAGATTTAATGGTGATGGAGTTAGTTTCTGGGTTGTTTCTGGCAAATCACCCTAACCTTCCTGGTGGCACACGCATCTCTCAGCCAAGATGGATCCCAACAAGAAGGATGATGGAGGTTGGTAGGATATAGCTTGGTGTCTCTTCTCTCCTGACCTTTCCTGATTTCTTTCAGTTCGTTAGTTCCACATTCCTTACCAGGAACTCCTATTTAAGATAACTCATTCCCTGGTGGCTCAGAGGTTAAAGTGTCTGCCTGGAATGTGGGAGACCTGGGTTCGATCCCTGGATCGGGAAGATCCCCTGGAGAAGGAAATGGCAACCCACTCCAGTACTCTTGCCTGGAGAATCTCATGGAAGGAGGAGCCTGGTAGGCTTCAGACCATGGGGTTGCAAAGAGTCGGACACGACTGAGGACTTCACTTTCACTTTCATGCAAGTGGTTACTATGATGCCTGGTTCGGGCGGCCAGTTTCAGTCAGTGTTTCCCCAAACATACACATAATTGTGTGCACAGTTTTGGTGAATTCTTAATAATGAAATGGCTAAGTTATGTAAAAATTTTAAGAAACTACCAGTTTTCTAGAGTGACATGCCATTCTAATTGGTCAAATTCTAGTACTTGGAATGAACAGGGTTTTTCCTTTATTCATCCCAGTGGATGTGGAGAGGAGTTCATCCTGACTTTGACCTGCATTTCTCTAATGCAAATTACTAATGATCTTGAGCAGCTCTTCATGTGCTAATTGGTCACCATAATTTTGTTTTTGAAAACTGTCTGTTCAATTTTTAAAAAAATAGACTGTCTTCTAATGCCCCCTCTGTCACATACCTCTTGAAGTTGTTTTTCATATTTGATACAAAATCTACAGTTCATATCAAAAGCAAAAGGAAAAGGAGAAAAGGAAAGAAAAATCCGTCTGAATGCAGAATTCCAAAAATAGCAAGGAGAGGTAACAAAACCTTCCTAAGTGATCAACACAAAGAAAGAGAGGAAAACAATAGAAAGGAAAAGGCTAAAGATCTCTTCAAGGACATTAGAGATACCAAGGGTATATTGCATGCAAAGATGGGCTCAATAAAGGACAGAAATGGTATGGACCTAAATGAAGCAGAAGATATTAAGAAGAGGTGGCAGGAATACACAGAACAACTGTACAAAAAGAGCTTCATGACCCATATAATCATGATGGTGTGATCACTCACCTACAGCCAGACATCTTGGAGTGCAAAGTTAAGTGGCCTTGGGAAGCATCACAATGAACAAAGCTAGTGGAAGTGATGGAATTCCAGTTGAGCTATTTCAAATCCTGAAAGATGATGCGGTGAAAGTGCTGCACTCAATATGCCAGCAAATTTGGAAGACTCAACTGTGGCCACAGGACTGGAAAAGGTCAGTTTTCATTCCAATCCCAAAGAAAGGCAATGTTAAAGAATGCTCAAACTGCCACACAACTTCACTCATCTCACATGCTAGCAAAGTAATGCTCAAAATTCTCCAAGCTAGGCTTCAACAGCATGTGAATTGAGAACTTCCAGATGCTCAAGCTGGATTTAGAAAAGGCAGAGGAACCAGAGGTCAAACTGCAAACATCCACTGGATCATAAAAAAGGAAGAGAGTTCCGGAAAAGCATCTACTTCTGTTTCATTGACTATACTAAAGCTTTTGACTGTGGGATCACAGCAAACTATGGAAAATTCTTCAAGAGATGGGGATACCAGACTGCTTTACCTGTCTACTGAGAAATCTGCATGCAGATCAAGAAGCAATAGTTAGAACTGGACATGGAACAATGGACTGGTTCCAAATTGGGAAAGCAGTACGTCAAGGCTGTATATTGTCACCCTGCTTATTTAGCTTATATGCAGAGTACATCATGTGAAATGCTGGGCTGGAAGAAGCACAAGCTGAAATCAAGATTGCTGGGAGAAATATTAATAACCTCAGATACGCAGATAACACCACCCTTATGGCAGAAAGCAAAGAACTAAAGAGCCTCTTGATGAAAGTGAAAGAGGAGAGTGAAAAAGTTGCCTTAAAATTCAGCATTCAGAAAACTAAGATCATGGCACTTGGTCCCATCACTTCATGACAAATAGATGGGAAAACAATGGAAACAATGATAGACTTTATTTTGGGGAGCTCCAAAATCACCACAGATGGTGACTGTAGCCATGAAGAAAGATGCTTGTTCCTTGGAAGAAAAGCTGTGATCAATCTAGACAGCATATAAAAAGCAGAGATATTACTTTGCCAACAAAGGTCCATCTAGTCAAAGCTATGGTTTTTCCACTAGTCATATATGGACGTGAGAGTTGGACTACAGAGAGAGCTGAGTACCGAAGAATTGATGATTTTGAACTATGGTGTTGGAGAAGACTCTTGAGGGTCCCTTGGACTGCAAGAAAATCCATCAAGTCCATCCTAACGGAGATTAATCCTGAATGTTCATTGGAAGTACTGATGCTGAAGCTGGAAGTTCAATACTTTGGCCATCTGATGGGAAGAACTGACTCATTTGAAAACACCCTGATGCTGGGAAAGATTGAAGGTAGGAGGAGAAGGGGACGACAGAGGATAAGATGGCTGAATGGCATCACTGACTCAAAGGACATGAGGTTGAGTAAGCTCCAGGATTTGGTGATGGACATGCTGCGGTCCCTGAGGTCACAAAGAGTCGAACACAACTGAGCAACTGAACTGACTGATAGTTAGTATGTGCAAGAGTTACAGTTTGCTAGGTGTTTTCACACTATATTATATTGCAGGCAGAATACCTGGTAAATTTTGGAAACAGAATCCTCACTGCCTGGCCTATGTGGGGAATGTTTAATCAGTGGGTGCATTCAAGATGTACATCCTTTCATGATAGGAAAAAAAAAAGATTTAATTTTTAGTAAGAAAAATTTCAAATAAGACTTTCTTTACTTTTGTTCAATTACATCATCAAGGTAATTTTTTCCAGTAAAATACTAGAACATAATATTTTCCTTTCTCTGTGTTCTCTCATTTTAAAAATTTATTATTTTCCTTTATATATATTTCTTTTTTGTCTGTGCTGGGTCTTTGCCGCTGCTTGGATTTTTGTGTAGTTGTGGTGAGCAGGGGCTACTTTTTAGTTGCCGTGCATGGGCTTTGCGTGGTGGCCTCTCTTGTTGCGGAGCACGGGCTCTAGGGGACATAGGCTTAGTTGCCCTGTGGCATGTGAGATCTTAATTCCCAGACTAAGGATCGAACCTGTGTCCCCTGCATTGGTAGGCTGATTTTTTTTTTTTTTTTTTACTGCTGAGCCATCAGGGAAGCCCTTAGTGCTTTTATTATATTTTGAATTTTACTTATATTCTAATAATTGGTTAATGACTAGCAATTTTTAAAACAACACGTTGCTTGAATTCAACCACTGACATAAAAATCATGCATATTTCAGTTCAGTTCAATCAGTTCAGTCACTCAGTCGTGTCTGACTCTTTGCGACCCCATGATCGCAGCACGAGATATCCAAACTTATTGAAATAGATTCCTTCTCATAAGACTGCATTAACATATAATTATTAATATTATATAATAATAAACATTATTTTTGTTGGGTAATTTATTACATTTGTTTATAAACTATTTTAAGTATTAGAATAGTTTGGTTCACAAGGCTAAATATATTTTCACAGCTCTGGATACAACATTAATTTGTGTAATAAACACTTTTTTAATGTATGCTATCATTTTAAAGTCTATCACAAGTGAAATTCAAATTACTTACAAGCTCTGAATGAAAGGAATTCGAATTTAGGAGTTTGACAGACTTTAGCTCCAAAGAGCAGCTGTCTTCACCTACTATTGATCTGGAATAGATTGGGACAGTGTTACATCATGTGTTGTAACTGATGGTACATCAATTTACATCTCAATTTTTGAGTATTCCTTTCTATACCCTACTTTAAAATAAAAGCTGCTAAAAATTTTTAGAAAATCAAATTCATCTATTTATAAAGTTTACCCTTTCCAAAGGTGTGTGTTTACTCACTGAAGACTAATTTTGATTTCAGCACTGATCCAGGTATTAAATAGGAAGGAAAATGGGAAAGACTAGAGATCTCTTTAAGAAAATTAGAAATACCAAGGGAACATTTAATGCAAAGATGGACTCAATGAAGGACAGAAATGGTATGGATCTAACAGAAGCAGTGGATATTAAGAAGAGGTAGCAAGAATACACAGAAGAACTGTACAAAAAGATCTTCATGACCCAGATAATCACAATGGTGTGATCACTCACCTAGAGCCAGACATCCTGGGATGTGAAATCAGGTAGGCCTTAGGAAGTATCACTACAAACAAAGCTAGTAAAGGTGATGGAGTTCCAGTTGAGCTGTTTCAAATCCTGAAAGATGATGTTGTGAAAGTGCTGCACTCAGTATGCCAGCAAATTTGGAAAACTCTGCAGTGGCCACAAGACTGGAGAAAGTCAGTTTTTATTCCAGTCCCAAAGAAAGGCAATGCCAAAAAATGCTCAAACTACTGCACAATTGCACTCATCTCACAGGATAGCAAACTAATACTCAAAATTCAACAAGCCAGGCTTAAGCAATATGTGAACCATGAACTTCCAGATGTTCAAGCTGGTTTTAGAAAAGGCAGAGGAACCAGAGATCAAATTGCCAACATCTGCTGGATCACTGAAAAAGCAAGAGAGTTCCAGAAAAACATCTATTTCTGCTTTATTGCCTATGCCAAAGCCTTTGACTGGGTGGATCACAAGAAACTGTGGAAAATTCTGAAAGAGATGGGAATACCAGACCACCTGACCTGCCTCTTGAGAAATCTGTATGCAGGTCAGGAAGAAACAGTTAGAATTGGACATGGAACAACAAACTGTTTCCAAATAGGAAAAGGAGTGCATCAAAGCTGTATATTGCCACCCTGTTTATTTCACTTACATGCGGAGTACATCATGAGAAATGCTGGGCTGGATGGAGCACCAGTTGGAATCCAGATTGCTAGGAGAAATATCAATAACCTCAGATATTCAGATGACACCACCCTTATGGCAGAAAGTGAAGAAGAACTAAAGAGCCTCTTGATGAAAGTGAAAGAGGAGAGTGAAAAAGTTGGCTTAAAGCTCAACATTCAGAAAATGAAGATCATGGCATCCAGTCCATCACTTCATGGCAAATAGATGGGGAAACCGGAAACAGTGACAGATTTTATTTTGAGGGGGTTTCAAAAGTCACTACAGATAGTGACTGCAGCCATGAAATTAAAAGACGCTTGCCCCTTGGAAGGAAAGTTATGACCAATCTAGACAACATGTTAAAAAACAGAGACATTACTTTGTCAACAAATGTCCCTATAGTGAAAGCTATGCTTTTTCCAGTCATGTATGGATGTGAGAGTTGAACTATAAAGAAAGCTGAGCACTGAAGAATGGATGCTTTTGAACTATGGAATTGGATTGCAAGGAGACCCATCCAGTCCATCCCAAAGGAGATCAGTCCTGAGTGTTCATTGGAAGGATTGATGTTGAAGCTGAAACTCCGGTACTTTGGCCACCTGGTGTGAAGAGCTGACTCATTTGAAAAGACCCTGATGCTGGGAAAGATTGAAAGCAGGAGGCGAAGGGGATAACAGAGGATGAGATGGTTGGATGGCATCACCAACTCAATGGACATGAATTTGGGTAAATTCCAGGAGTTAGTGATGGACAGGGAGGCCTGGCATGCTGTGGCCCATGGGATCTCAAAGAGTCAGACATGACTGAGAGACTGAACCGAACTTAGATGAAAAAAGTTTGTTTGGGTTTTTCCATAACATGTTATGTACTTTTTGGCCAGCACAATATATTCTTAACTCAAGGTTTCAAATGTATACTCTTACAGATGTGCCAAGATCTGAAACAGACAAACCCACCAGAGAGAAAAATTCTACATTCTTTGGCCTCTGATTTAGCCTGAGTAAGAAATTGAGGGCTGTTACATACATCTACCTAAGTTGTATATGTTTCTGCAGCTAATGGAAGGACTTTCTATCATTAAGTGATTTTTAATTAATTATAGTAGGGTTGACATCCCTGTAATAACAAGCTGTGTTTCCATCTTCTGATTATTTATCATATTAATGGGGTTAACACTTTTATTATCAATAAACAGTATCGTCTAATGTTTTTTCTCTGCCAGTCAATCAGTTTTCCATAAACTCTGTACCCCCTCTGTCATTGGGATCAAGGAAATAAGGTTTATCTTCAAGCAGAAGGGACAGGACAGGAAAGGGAAATGTCATAGAGGCCAAGAAGTGAGAGTATATGATGGAGTAGACATTCCCAACCAGATAGGAATGGATGTCCTTTTAGAACAGGGGAGGAAGAGTAGGAAAGTTGGGAGTATTCCCCATGTCTTTGAAAAGTGGCCCAGCACCCTTATCCTCTGTGCTTGGGCAATAGTGGGTTGTGAGACACTGAGAAGTCCAGGTGGGCTGAGACAGCTTCCCTGCCCTCCTCAGGATATGTGCAGGTGGCGGGGCAGCAGGAGAAGAGAAGGAGTCTAGAAAGATGGACCAGAGATTATTACCTGGCCTCTTGAAGACACACCTGTGGAATGCAGGTGACTTCGAGTTCCTGAATCCCCTGGACAAGCTGTGGGAGGTAATGAAGGGACCACTGAACAGTCAGAGGCTCGAGGCTGCCTCCAGGTATGAGGACCCTAGTGAGTAGGGGTCAGAGACCTTGCACTTCAGCATCAGGTGACTGCTGAAAACCATCATCAGAAACTCATGGGCAAGACCGAAAGCCCCTAGTGGAGGCCGTTCAGTCCCTGCAGCCAGACACAGACCAAACTTCCCCTTTACCCATCAAGTGAATATGACCATGGCCACCCATGTGGATCATGTAAAAAAAAAGTGGATCCCCCATTCCATCCTCCATGGCTCCTAGCAACACCCTGGTCATTGGTGAACAGCGTGCAATCCATTGACCCTGGACCCCAGCTGTCACTGAAGAGTCCAGCCACATAGTGGTACTCAGGGCTGCTGTGATGGACATGAAGCCCGTGCAAGGACTGGTAGGAAGCAGGTAGTAGGACCTGGGGCAACGCAGTGTGGCAACAAGCAGAACTGCAGCAAAGGTCCCTTTGCTGTCCCAGCTGCCCTTTGGTCCCCAGTCCTCTCTCCTTCAATTCCCTGTCTGGGAGCTGTAGGGCCACAAAATCAAGCTTGTCCTCAATGATGGACTGAATTGTGTCCCTCAAAAGCTGTATGTTGGAATTCCAGCCCCCTCAGTACCTCAGAATGGACACTATTTGGAAAGAATCTTTAAAGTAGTGATGAAGTTAAAAATGAGGTATTAGAGTGGGCTCTAATCCAATCTGGCTTATGTCCTTCTAAGAAGAGGAGATTCAGACACAGATATGCACAGAAGGAAAAACTTGTGAGGACACAGATAGAAGATGGTCTTCTACAGCCAAGAAGAGAGGCCTCAGGAGAAACTAACCCAGCTGACACCTTGATCTTGGATTTCCAGTCTCCAGGACTGTGAGACAGTAAATGTCTGTTGCCTAAGACAACCCATTCTGGGTGCTTTGTTAAGCAGTCAGAGATGACTGATACAACTTCCCACATGGGGGCTCAGCCACTGGCCCTTGCTCCAGGCTCCACTCCCAGGTCCACCTCAGTGACAGCCTCCTGTCCCAGCCATTCCCTTGCCTCTCAGCCCTTGGAGCCCTGTGTCCTTCACTGAGATGACCTTTCAAGAATGCTGCCACTGCTCCAAACATCACAACCCAAATCGCCTTCTTTGAACCAACTCAGCAGTGAGCAATCTGACCTTAAGGGTGGTCTGATTTTTAGAAACAAGATCACTGCTTTATGGAGACAGGAGTTGTGATGGGAAGAGTCCCCAGGGTTGGGGGAGGATATTGTTAGAATCAGAAGTTCCTCTGACAGGACCTGAAAAAACCTTTTCCAGGATCTTTCTGATTCCATAAAATAGAGACATCAGGGGAGACCCCAGTAAGTCTTTGTCATAGAAGAGGGTGTGGTGGTATAAAATGATGGCCTGGTTTGGTGTCCAAACAACCCACTTGCAATAGTTTCAATTGTTACTCCTGTCATACAGTTGAGAAAACCAGTTTCAAAAGTTTAAATGATTGATTGTAAACTGTAAACTGTAACTATCACTAACAGGTTGGTCATTTAAACTTTAATAGACTGCAAACCAGGGAGGATCCCGGCCCCTCCATCTGTGAGGCCCATCTGCCAACACTGCTTTCCTAACATCTTCCAAACAATACAGCTCTGTGTAGCCTGGTCCTACTTGGAACATGAATCCATTTTCTCCGTTTCCCAGCCAGGTCCCTCCCCTCTCTCAAGGAGTCAGGCAGATCCTATCTGCAAAGGAACTCCTGGGTGAGCATGGGCTTTCTAGTCTTCACAGGGGCCCATGTGATCCATTTTAGGAGTGACCACTTTAAGACAGTCTTGCTGAAGACATCTGAAGAACTTTGAGAAGCCATAAGCTTGAACATTCAGTTTAGAAATGTTTTTAAATGTTTCCAAGAAGTATGACCAAACCCATCAAAGATTTGAATACGTCAATGTTCCCATCACAAAAGATGTGTCCACATAGCTTAGTTTTTGCAGAATGAGTGGAACTTGTACTAAACCTGGCATCTCAGGGCTTCACTATGCAAAATTGCATCACGGAACATTCTGTGGTTTGCAAATGCTCTTAAGAAACAGAGGTCTTGTCTGCTATTTAAGTTCTGGTGCTTCTCAATATGAAACTGCGTTCTGCATCCTCACCTAGGGGTATAACCTGGATCAACCTGGAGGGGCAAGCTGCCCTTGTGCCATTATAGCACAGCATTAGACCATGAACAGAGAGAAAAAAGCTACAGTGCCATCATCAAAACAACTCACTGTAAAATGCCTGGAGATGTGTTCCATGTAATAGATGTAAAATAGCCAATAAAATAAAAGGTGCTCTTCAGGTGCTCATCCTTCTTTTGAGAACTGAGTGAGACAGCCTTTCTAGGGTTGGTCCAAATCTGCAGGCAGTGAGACTAGTCTGGTGCCCAAGGCATTTGAGACAGGTCTAAAGAAGCAGTGGCTTATAGGTGTGGTGGCCAATTAGGGGAGAGGGTAGATGTCTCCCCCAGCGAACTCAAGCACCCAAGGGGGCAGGAAGATGAGGCCCTTTAATGATGTCCCCCGTGTAATGTGCAAATATGCAGTGACATACTAGTTTCTTAGCTTGTGTGAATTTTCTGGGAGAAATGTCTGTATCATCCATCATCAAGAATATGTCTGCATGCTTAGTCATGTCCATCCAACTCTTTGCAACCCTTTGGACTATAGCCCACCAGGCTCCTCTGTCCATGGAATTCTCAGGAAAGAAAACTGGAGTGGATTGCCATTTCCCTGTCCAGGGGATCTTCCTGACTCAGGGATGAGGATCTGAGTGGTCACATGTCTGAGCTTACTGGGAAGCCCTTCAAAAGCTGGTTTGGTTGCTCTGAAACACCTTGTAGTTCGCATGGTGTTTGGGAGCCCAGACTAGCTGGGAGTCAGTGTGCTAAGTCGGCTTCATTTGTGTCTGACTCTCTGCAACCCTATGGACCTTAGCCCACCAGGCTTCTCTGTCCTTGGGATTCTCCAGGCAAGAATACTGGAGTGTGTTGCTGTGCCAGTCTCCAGGGGATCTTCCCAACTCAAGGATTGAACCTGTGTCTTATGTTCCCTGCATTGTCAGGCAGGTCCTTTGCCACTACTGCCACAGGAAGTCTCAGGATTTTGCTGGAATACCCCAGAAGACACTCAGGAGGAGGTCTGCTGACTGCTATATTGCTACCATAATACACATTGTACATCATGAAGCCAAGAGCCACAGTTCATCTGGGCCTTCATTTGGTGTCAGAGTATAGCTTGAAGCATTGGGAAGATCCCCTGAAGAAGGAAATGGCAACCCACTCCAGTACTCTTGCCTGGAGAATCCCATGGACAGAGGAGCTTGGTAGGCTACAGTCCATGGGGTCACAAAAGTTGGACACGACTGAGTGACTTCACTTTACTTCACTTTATCTTCATACAGGTGTGCCCTCAACAGTCCCCAGTGATGATGGGGAAGCTCTTCCACCACTAGGAAGGAGTACAGAGCAGAACCTTTATTAATATGAGGCATGCTGAACTGGAGGAATGGTCTGTGATGCCTGAGCAAGATGTGTGGGAGCCTAGCTTCTGATTCATTTCATTCCTCCAATGACCCATAGGATAGCAGGCACTTCCTTACATGGGAGTGTCCTTCAGATCCTTAAGATACTTCCAGCTTGGAAACAGTAAAACTCCCAGTGAGTCAGTCATTCTCTGCAAGTGAGTACACTGTCCTCACACACACAAGGGGCCATAATGCAATCTGTGTTCACTCCCCAAGCTTACGTAATTACCCAGGAAAACTCAGAGGTTCTACAGGAAACATGTCTCCACATTTTGGGATTCTAGCAAATCATCCAACTTATCTAAGTTTCCAGTTTTCTTGCCTATAACATGGAAACAGGAAAATCCAGATGGCACAGACTCTTGTGAAGATTAAGTGAATAGCATACGCAAAGCCCTCCTGTGTCAGAAACACTTACCACGTGGACCCATTGGTAATCATAGAAAAGAGGGTGGTGTGGAAAGATGCAGAAACCCTCTGTGTCTAAGGGACAGGGATGGTGTGGTAGTGCATTTAGGGTTCCCACACCCACACTGCCCCAGCGACAACCAAAGAGAAGAGCACCTCTTCACCCTAAAAATCAGCTCCAAGGCCTCCCCTCTCTTGCACATGAGAGCTTGCTTTGCCTTCAGAAGGCATTCTTGATTCATTTTTAAAAGATGCACAATGTGACAGTTGGGAGATAAGTTTTATTTGGGGCAAAATAGAATGATGGCTACAGCCTGGGAGACAACACTTCAGATAGCTCTGGGAAAGTCAACATAGAAGATTCAGTGAAGGGGGAATTCAATGTGATCAGGTACTTACTTTATGAAATACTTTCTGCTAGTCACAAGAAACTGCTGTTACCATGAAGGGATTTAGTGCTATTCTAAATACGAGGAGATGCAAGGGTTGGGATCATGAAATTAGTTCCTGAAAATATCTAACTATCTAAAGGCCTGTTCCATCAGTTTCCCTGGAACACAAAGTGCCTCATTCTCCACCCTGATCTCCCTTTAGGTCAACAGCTGCAGCACCACAGGATTCAGTCTCTGCAGAGGCAGATGGCAAATGTCCTTAGCAAGCACCCAGTTTTTAGCTCACAGTAGGGATGAAAAAGAAAGTCCCTTTTGTGTATTCCCAGGGTCTGCTGCAAGACACCAAGCAGTGTCCAGCACTGAACCACTTAGACTGTGCTGGGTATTCAAGCTTCCAGGAGACTATCTTGCGAATTTTCAAGACTGACCTTCAGGAAGAAAGAAATTGTCTTCAGGTTCTTCGGACTGATCTAAGAATGAAATTGGTTAATGGGAAAAAATTAAACAAACATTTAACATGTATGAACTTTCCTGGTGGCTCAGACGGTAAAGCATCTGCCTACAATGTGGGACACCCAGGTTCAATCCCTGGGTCAGGAAGATCTCCTGAAGGAGGAAATGGCAGCCCACTTCACTATTCTTGCCTGAGGGTTGCAAAGAGTTGGACACGACTAAGAGACTTTACTTTTTTTTTTCTTTAACATGTGTACATGGGAGAGATCCAGGAAAGCAGTAACTTTCCAAAATGGCTGAAACTCTCACCTTAAGTAGCATCTTCAGCTAGAGACAAACTAAGATACTAGAGGTAGTGGTTTGGGACTTCAAAGGGAGGAGATGGACAAAGCAAATGTTTGGTAAGCAAAAGTTTGCTGGGCCCTGCAGAGACAATGGGACACAGAGTGGAGTCTGATCTCTAAGCTCTGCCAGGTGTCCCCCACCACAACTAGCCCAAATTCTTTGCAGATACCTCTGGTGACAGTAGTACTGCAATAACGGCCACTTTATCTGAATTCTCTCCAGGAAATGAGAGGGAAAGTCAAAGTTTCTTTCTGAGTCTTTTCGGTATTGATTGTTTTCAGCTCAAAATGATCTACATGCTAAAGAGACATTTTGGAGTGACAGGTTTTGCTCCCCTACAGTCCAAAACCAGCTGAATATGAAACAGAAGGGAAGGAGACAGGGCACAACCTTTAAAAGAATGATACAGCCATCAGTTCAGTTCAGTTCAGTTCAGTTCAGTAGCTCAGTCGTGTCCAACTCTTTGCGACCCCATGAATTGCAGCATGCCAGGCCTCCCTGTCCATCACCAACTCCCAGAGTTCACTCAGACTCACGTCCATTAAGTCAGTGATGCCATCCAGCCGTCTCATCCTCAGTCATCCCCTTCTCCTCCTCCGCCCCCAGTCCCTCCCAGCATCAGAGTCTTTTCCAGTGAGTCAACTCTTCGCATGAGGTGGCCAAAGTACTGGAGTTTCAGTTTTAGCATCATTCCTTCCAAAGAAATCCCAGGGCTGATCTCCCTCAGAATGGACTGGCTGGATCTCCTTGCAGTCCAAGGGACTCTCAAGAGTCTTCTCCAACACCATAGTTCAAAAGCATCAATTCGTCGGTGCTCAACCTTCTTCACAGTCTAACTCTCACATCCATACATGACCACAGGAAAAACCATAGCCTTGACTAGATGGACCTTAGTCAGCAAAGTAATGTCTCTGCTTTTGAATACGCTATCTAGGTTGGCCATAACTTTTCTTCCAAGGATACAGTCATAGGACATGACAAAGACTGGTTAGAACTGACTGGGTCCAAGATGGCAGATGATTTGACTCCCAGTGCACCTTGAGCATCATCATATGCCCATTGTAGGCTTAATGGTCAAGAATCCACCTGCCAAGTGAGACACACAAGGTTGATCCCTGGACAGGAAGATCCCCTAGAGAAGGAAATGGCAATCTATTCCAGTATGCTTGCCTAGGAAATCTCATGGACACAAGAGCCTGGCAGGCCACAGTCCATGGGGTTGCAAAAGAATCCAACATGACTTCATGATCAAACAACAACAAACCAACAACAAAGCAGAAGTGAAATGATATACCTACCAGCACCATGACAGCTCTAAGGCCGACTATTAAAGGCCAAAAAGTACATGGTGGCCCAATTTCTAGAAATCCTTGCCCTTTTCCAAAATGATTGGAATAATCTTCCCACTTTAGAGTATGAAATTACCCAGCCCATAAAATCTAACCATGCCCTATTTCAAGGATTTCTTGCCTTCTGAGATGGCCCTCACTCTGTCTGTGAAGCGTTATTCTCTCTAAATAAATCCACTTCTTACTATCACTTCATCTCTAAACTCTTTAACAACAAAGCAAGAACTTCAAGAAGTTCAAAACTGGGGAAAATACATGTTTTATAAACTTCTTTTCCTGACTTCTTGGTGGGGGTTCTAATAGGATCGCATATACAACAGGAAATTTCTGAAATGTAAACTTTTCACCAACCATGCCACCCCCAAATTTTTTTATTGTAATTTAAAGTGTTGGTTGTAGAGAGAGTTTAGAAAATGCTGAGAGATATAGAAAAGGAATATGTAATTAACTTCAGTCTCCATGCTGTTGACTGAAAAATGCACAGCTTCACATTTCAGAACTATGTTTTATTTGGCAGATTTACTGAGGACTATAGGCTAGGACAAAGCTTCTCAGATCACCCTGAGGGACTGCTCCAAAGAGGTAAGTGAGGAGCCAGGATATATAGGAGATTTACTCGGAGGGAGAGGGGGAATCTAGTCAGAACATTAAAAGATTACCAGTAATCATGAAACAGACATCTTAAATTAATGATTTTATTTTATTTTGTATATGAGAAAATGTGAGAGTTTGAATGTATTGAAATTATTCCTTTGGTATGCATCTTAACTATCTAGGACCACTGTCTAATTTTTCTCCACTCTGCATTCCCTCAGAGTGGGGAAAGGGGAAAGACTGAGTAATTCCTGACACAAATCCTTGATAGCAGCAATTCTTAGGCCTTTTTTATTTTATCATTCACCTATTTGAAAATCTGTTGAGTCATGAAATCATTCAAAAAAAAAAATACAGATCAGTTGTACACATGTAGAACTGTGTGTACAATTTCAGAGGATGCCCATTTAAAAACCCCATGGCAAAAATATATACTCTAAAGTGAAATGTTCTTTAGTATAGTCATCATGGCTCCCAGGGCTACAGGGGCTGATTAAATCCTAATTCAACCTTCTCATCTCTCCTGCTGAATCTAGGTTTACAGTCTTCCCGTCTGCTCCCCTGCCGTCTTTCTGGTGACTTGAACAGCATCCCCTGCCTAAGCCATGCATCCTCTGGCAATCCAGTCTAAGCTCCTCCTGTGCCTTCCCCTCTCCCACCACATGGTAGGATGGGCCATAGGCTACACCCCTCCAGCTCTCAAAGGAATACCTAAGTCATAAAGTAAATACCCGTTTCCCAACCACAGCCTCTGTATATAGCTTTCTTTTGTCTTCTCATACACCTCCTTATTTAATAACAGTTTTACTGAGCTACAATTAACATATAAAATCCAATTCTATAAAGTATACCATTCAGTGGGTTTTGGTATATTCATAGGGTTATGCCACCAGCATCATCAGGAAACTTTATGAAAAGAAACCCCATACCCAGGAGCAGTTATTCCCTGTTCTTCACTAGCACACTTTCTGTTTCCATGAATTTTCCTATTCTGAATATTTCATGTAAATTTGGACTATTTCATACAATATGTGGTCTTTTGTGCCTGACTTTTTTGCTTAGCATAAAATTTTCAAACTTCATCCACATTGTAACAAGTATCAGAACTTAATTCCTTTTCATGGTCACATAATATTCCATTGCATGAATATATCACATTTGTGTGACCATTCATCCACAGAAAGACATTTGGGTTGTTTCCACTTGGGGGATAGTATGAACGATGCTATCTTGTCTAACTCAATGAAACTAAGCTATGCGTGTAGGGCAACCCAAGATGGGGGGTCATGGTGGAGAGGTCTGACAGAATGTGGTCCACTGGAGAAGGGAATGGCAAACCACTTCAGTATTCTTGCCTTGAAAACCCCATGAACAGTATGAAAAGGCAAAATGATAGGATACTGAAAGATGAACTCCCCAGGTCAGTAGGTGCCCAATATGCTACTGGAGATCAGTGGAGAAATAACTCCAGAAAGAATGAAGGGATGCAGCCAAAGCAAAAACAATACCTAGCTGTGGGTGTGACTGGTGATAGAAGCAAGATCCGATGCTGTAAAGAGCAATATTGCATAGGAACCTGAAATGTCAGGTCCATGAGTCAAGGCAAATTGGAAGTGGTCAAACAAGAGACGGCAAGAGTGAATGTTGACATTCTAGGAATCAGTGAACTAAAATGGACTGGAATGGGTGAATTTAACTCAGATGACCATTATGTCTACTACTGCAGGCAGGAATCCCTCAGAAGAAATGGAGTAGCCATCATGGTCAACAAAAGAGTATGAAATGCAGTACTTGGACACAATCTTGTCTCCAAGGCAAACCATTCAATATCACAGTAATCCAAGTCTATGCCCCAACTGTAACGCTGAAGAAGCTGAATTTGAACGGTTTTATGAAGACCTACAAGACCTTTTAGAACTAACACCCAAAAAAGATGTCCTTTTCATTGTAGGGGACTGGAATCCAAAAGTAGGAAGTCAAGAAACACCTGGAGTAACAGGCAAATTTGGCCTTGGAATATGGCATGAAGCAGGGCAAAGACTAATAGAGTTTTGCCAAGAAAATGCACTGGTTATAGAAAACACCCTCTTCCAACAACACAAGAGAAGACTCTATACACGAACATCACCAGATGGTCAACCCCGAAATTAGATTGATTATATTCTTTGCAGCCAAAGATGGAGAAGCTCTATACAGTCAACAAAAACAAGACCAGGAGCTGACTGGCTCAGATCATGAACTCCTTATTACCAAATTCAGACTCAAATTGAAGAAAGTAGGGAAAACCGCTAGACCATTCAGGTATGATCTAAATCAAATCCCTTATGATTATACAGTGGAAGTGAGAAATAGATTTAAGGGCCTAGATCTGATAGATAGAGTGCCTGATGAACTATGGAACGAGGTTCGTGACATTGTACAGGAGATAGGGATCAAGATCATCCCCATGGAAAACAAATGCAAAAAAGCAAAATGGCTGTCTGGGGAGGACTTACAAATAGCTGTGAAAAGAAGAGAGGTGAAAAGCCAAGGAGAAAAGAAAAGATATAAACATCTGAATGCAGAGTTCCAAAGAATAGCAAGAAGAGATAAGAAAGCCTTCTTCAGCGATCAATGCAAAGAAATAGAGGAAAACAACAGAATGGGAAAGACTAGAGATCTCTTCAAGAAAATTAGAGATACCAAGGGTGCATTTCATGCAAAGATGGGCACAATAAAGTACAGAAATGGTAATGACCTAACAGAAGCAGAAGATATTAAGAAGAAGTGGCAAGAATACACAGAACTGTACAAAAAGATCTTCACAACCCGGATAATCATGATGGTGTGATCACTCATCTAAAACCAGGCATCCTGGAATGTGAAGTCAAGTGGGCCTTAGAAAGAATCACTATGAACAAAGCTAGTGGAAGTGTTGGAATTCCAGTTGAGCTATTTCAAATCCTGAAAGATGATGCTGTGAAAGTGCTGCACTCAATATGCCAGTAAATTTGGAAAATTGGCAGTGGCCACAGGACTGGAAAAGGTCAGTTTTCATTCCAATCCCAAAGAAAGGCAATGCCAAAGAATGCTCAAACTACCACACAGTTGCACTCATCTCACATGCTAGTAAAGTAATGCTCAAAATTCTCCAAGCCAGGCTTCAGCAATACATGAACCGTGAACTTCCAGATGTTCAAGCTGATTTTCGAAAAGGCAGAGGAACCAGAGATCAAATTGCCAACATCCGCTGGATCACTGAAAAATCAAGAGAGTTTCAGAAAAACATCTATTTCTGCTTTATTGACTATGCCAAAGCCTTTGACTGTGTGGATCTCAATAAACTGTGGGAAATTCTGAAAGAGATGGGAATACCAGACCGCCTGACCTGCCTCTTGAGAAATCTGTATGCAGGTCAGGAAGCAACAGTTAGAACTGGACATGGAACAACAGACTGGTTCCAAATAAGAAAAGGAGTACGTCAAGGCTGTATATTGTCACCCTGCTTATTTAACTTCTATGCAGAGTTAAATAAGCATAGAAAATGCTGGACTGGAAGAAACACAAGCTGGAATCAAGATTGCCAGAAGAAATATCAATAACATCAGATATGCAGATGGCACCACCCTTATGGCAGAAAGTGAAGAGGAATTAAAAAGCCTCTTGATGAAAGTGAAAGAGGAGAGCGAAAAAGTTGGCTTAAAGCTCAACATTCAGAAAATGAAGATCATGACATCTGGTCCCATCACTTCATGGAAAATAGATGGGGAAACAGTGTCAGAATTTATTTTGGGAGGGCTCTAAAATCACTGCAGATGGTGATTGCAGCCATGAAATTAAAAGACGCTTACTCCTTGGAAGGAAAGTTATGACCAACCTATTCAAAAACAGAGACATTACTTTGATGACTAAGGTCCGTCTGGTCAAGGCTATAGTTTTTTCCTGTGGTCATGTATGGATGTGAGAGTTGGACTGTGAAGAAAGCTGAGCACCGAAGAATTGATGCTTTTGAACAGTGGTGTTGGAGAAGACTCTTGAGAGTCCCTTGGACTGCAAGGAGATCCAACCAGTCCATTCTGAAGGAGATCAACCCTGGGATTTCTTTGGAAGGAATGATGCTAATGCTGAAACTCCAGTACCTTGGCCTCCTCATGCAAAGAGTTGACTCAC
This sequence comes from Nanger dama, assembly GCA_917880005.1. Lineage (NCBI taxonomy): Eukaryota > Metazoa > Chordata > Mammalia > Artiodactyla > Bovidae > Nanger > Nanger dama. The sequence goes on along the minus strand of CAKJTW010000025.1, from coordinate 15,609,033 downwards.
TGGAAAAGACTTTGATGTTGGGAGGGATTGGGGGCAGGAGGAGAAGGGGATGACTGAGGATGAGATGGCTGGATGGCATCACTGACTCGATGGATGTGAATCTGAGTGAACTCCAGGAGTTGGTGATGGACAGGGAGGCCTGACGTACTGTGATTCATGGGTTTGCAAAGAGTCGGACACGACTGAGCGACTGAACTGAACTGATGAATGATGCTGCTGTGAAAGTGTGTATGCAAATTTTTGTGTGGCATATATTTCTATTCCCTTGTGCATAGACCTAAGAATGGGTTTCCATCCTGCCTTGCATGCAAATATTTACCATATTTATCCATCACTCTTCTATTGAATGTAACCATTCTGCTGCTACTGGATATTTAGGATCTTATCAGAAATGAGGGAGTGGCTCATCAATTTATCTCTAAGGTCTATCCCAGTTCTAAAAACTCATCATATTTGGAAATCATTGTCTCCCTGTGCCTTGGTCCTCACCTTGTAACTCTCCTTTTCATCTCTGGTGTATCCATCTTCAACCTCACTGAGTATCCCACAGGGTGAAAGCTGATGGCTATTACATGTAAAGGCTATAATTTGTGTGTTGTGTTAGTTGCTCAGTCGTGTCCAACTCTTTGCAACCCAACGGACTGTAGCCCTCTGTCCATGGGATTCTCCAGGCAAGGATACTGGAGTTGGTTGCCATTCCCTTCTCCAGTACTACCTTCGCAGGCCCTGGATTGAACCTGGGTCTGCTTCATTGTAGGCAGATTCTTTGCCACTTGAGCCACCAGAGGAGCTTTACAATGGGTACAATAGATACAGAGAAGCTCTACAAGAGGCTACAATGGGTACCAGCTATTACTGTGCTCAATGCTTTTGACAATGTGGAATATGATCTGGAAACAATAATTTCTTCCAATAGATTTAGGATCTGCTGTCACAAAAGTCTTTTCAGTTTGAAGGATTTTTCCACCTCTGGGAAGCAAAAGCCACTTAAAGTCAGTCTCTATGGGAAGCTCACCTATGTCCAGCAATAAAATTCAAGATACCATAACACAATCCCAGAAGCCTTGATTACACTTTTGGTTACAAAGGGCCATAATGAACCGAGTGTCAAGGAAGGGGAGTGAGGATAAGGGAAACAAATTGACCATAAAGGATTAGTATAACTTTCATAAAGTAAGTTGACAAACATGAGAACCACAAATAAAAGTGTCACTTTTGTGTTGTCCAAAATTCCTGCATTGTAAGTCCCAAACTCCAGTACCTTAGAATATGGCTATATTTGGAAATAGGCTCTTTAAATGAGTTGAATAAATTAAAGTGAGTTTTTCAAATTTGACTTCAAGTATGACTGGTGTCCTTATAAAAAGGGGAAATTTGGATACAGAAACAGGCATAGAAGAAAGACCATGTGAACATACAGGGGAGAAAATGACCATTTAAAAGCCAAGGAGAGTCTTGGAACAGATCCTTCTCCCACAGTCCTCAGAAGGAACCAGTCCTGCTGACATCTTGATCCTGATCTTCTAGCCTCAAGAATTGTGAACAGTAAGTTTCTGTTATTTAATTCATGCAGTCTATTACAGCAGCCGTAGCAAGCGATTACAGGTCCATCAGCCATTCTAGGCATAAAAGAGTACTGGGGGAAAAGGAGTTTTGCTTTTATTTTTAAAGCTAAGTTTAAAACAGCACAAGACCCTCTATTGTTCTAATGCATCTTTTTTATTTAAAAATCCATTCTGATGAGATGTTATTGAAATAACTCCTGTCCAAGAAATGTGAGCCCTACTCTAGCATGAAGGAGCAATTTAAAGCCCAAATGGTCTTGACATAAGACAACTGTGACTTGTTCTCACCCCCACCAGTGATCAGCCACCTCCAGTGATGCCGCTTTGGCTCTTACCACATTCATCATAAACTGTTCCTTGTTGGTGGTCTTCCAAATCATTATATACTTCTATTATAGAAGCAATATTACTGAAAGTTGGAAAAAATTAAAAGAGAAGATAAAAATCTTCAAACAACCCTAACCTCCCAACAAAATTATAATTTATCTTTACTTTTATATATTGTTTATATTTTGATATACACATATATGACTTATTTTAAACATGTGTTTGTACATTTTTATTGTAGGCAATTATTTTAAAACAGTGAAAGCAAAAATGAGAAAATTATTTTTCTCAGCCATGACTACCATTGACAAATCTGGAAATTTCCCTAATACAGTCTGACTATATGCATCTATAATTATTGATAAATAAAATGAGATTGTTTAGTTTTATAGCCTGTTTTGTCACTTATTCTATCATGAACATTTTTTCCCTTAATTAAGTTTATGATATCATTCTGAATGTCTCTATATAATTTCATCCTACTACCATAATGAAATTAAACCAGGACATGTGGTTGAATGTTTAAGCTATCTCTCCAAGATTTTGCTTTGATGAAAGATGATACAATGAATATCCTTTTAGATGAAACTTTGAACATATTTGAAATTATTTTTAAGTTAAATTCTTTGAAGTGCAAGTGCTGAGTCAAATGTTATGCAGATTTTCAAGTGCAAATATGCTTGCACACATGCACCTATTTTATAAGTTACTGTAATTAAGCTCTGCATACATGTTTGCACACTACTGATGTCACTTAGGAATATATCCCATGCACTGTCATACAATTATAGTCTTCAAAACCCTCATTTTATTCTAGCAAATAGAATCCAACAACATATTAAAAGGCCATACATCATGGCCAAGTGTGCTTTATCCCAGGGATGCAAGGATTCTTCAATATTCACAAATCAATCAATGTGATACACCACATTAACAAATTGAAAGATGAAAAGCATATGACTATCTCAATAGATACAGAGAAAGACTTTGACAAAATTCAACACCCATTTATAATTTAAAAAAAAATCTCCAGAAAGCAGGCATGGAAGGAAAATACCTCAACATAATAAAACCCATATATGATAAACCCATAGCAAACGTTATCCTCAATGGTGAAAAATTGAAAGTATTTCCCCTAAAGTCAGGAACAAGACAAGGGTGCCCACTCTCACCACTACTGTTCAACATAGTTCTGGAAGTTTTAGCCACAGCAATCAGAGAAGAAAAGGAAATAAAATGCATCCAGGTTGGAAAAAAAAGAAGTAAAACTGTCACTGTTTGCAGATGACAGGATCCTCTACACAGAAAACCCTAAAGACACCACCAAAAATTATGAGAGCTAATCAATGAATATAATAAAGTTGCAGGATATAAAATTAATACACAGAAATCCCTCACATTCCTATACACTAAAAATGAGAAAACAGAAAGAGAAATTAAGGAAACAATTCCATTCACCATTGTGATGAAAAGAATAAAATACTTAGGAGTAAATCTACCTAAAGAAACAAAAGACCTACATATAGAAAACTATAAAACACTGATGAAAGAAGTCAAAGATGACACAAATAGATGGAGATATATACCACGTTCATGGATTGGAAGAATCAATATAGTGAAAATGGCTATACTACCCAAAGCAGTCTACAGATTCAATGCAATCCCTGTCAAGCTACCAACAGTATTTTTCACAGAACTAGAACAAATAATTTCTCAATCTGTATGGAAATACAAAAAAACCTCGAATATCCAAAGGAATCTTGAGAAAGAATGGAACTGGAGGAATCAACCTGCCTGACTTCAGGCTATACTATAGTTTGAAGCTTTGTATACTATACTGTACAAAGCTACAGTCATCAAGACAGTATGGTACTGGCACAAAGACAGAAATATAGATCAGTGGAACAAAATAGAAAGCCCAGAGATAAATCCATGCACCTATGAGCACCTGATCTTTGACAAAGGAGGCAAAAGTATACAATGGAGAAAAGACAATCTCTTTAACAAGTGGTGCTGGGAAAACTGGTTAACTACCTATAAAAGAATGAAACTAGAACACTTTCTAACATCATACATGAAAATAAACTCAAAATGGATTAAAGATCTAAATGTAAGACCAGAAACTATTAAACTTCTAGAGAAAAACATAGGCAAAACACTCTCTGACATAAACCACAGCAAGATCCTCTATGACCCACCTCCCAGAATAATGGGTAATAAAAGCAAAAATAAACAAATGGGACCTTATTAAACTTAAAAGCTTTTGCACAATAAAGGAAACTATAAGCAAGGGGGAAAGACAGCCTTCAGAATTGGAGAAAATAATAGTGAACAAAGCAACTGACAAAGAATTACTGTCAAACTATACATGCAGCTCATGCAGCTCAATATCAGAAAAATAAACAGCCCAATCAAGAAATGGGCCAAAGAACTAAACAGACATTTCTCCAAAGAAGACATACAGATGGACATGCATCACTCAGAAATGCAAATCAAAACCACAATGAGGTACCATCTCACACTGGTCAGAATGGCTGCTATCAAAAATGCCTACAAACAATAAACGCTGGAGAGGGTGTGGAGAAAAGGGAACCCTCTTACACTGTTGGTGGGAATGCAAACTAGTACAGCTACTATGGAGAACAGTGTGGAGATTCCTTAAAAAGCTGGAAATAGAACTGCCATATGACCCAGGAAACTAGAATTGAAAGAGACACATATACCCCAGTGTTCATCGCAGCACTGTTTACATTAAGACGTGGAAGCAACCAGATGCCCATTGGAAGATAAATGAATAATAAAGTTGTGGTACATACACGCAACGGAATATTACCCAGTTGTTACAAAGAAAGCATTTGAATTAGTTCTAATGAGGTGGATGAAACTGGAGCCTATTTTACAGAGTGAAGTAAGTCAGAATGAAAACATCAATACAATATATTAATGCATGTTATATGGAATTCAGAAAGATGATAATGATGACCCTATGCATGAGACAGATAAACAGACACAGAAATAGATAACAGACTTTTGGACTCTGTCAGAGAAGGCAAGAGTGGGATGATTTGAGAGAATAGCATTGAAACATGTATATTACCATATGTGGAATAGACGACCAGTCCAAGTTCAATGCATGAAATAGGGCACACAAAGCTGGTGCATTGGGACAACCCAGAGGGGTGGGATGGTGACGGAGGTGGGAGGGGTGTTTGGGATGGGGACATGTGTACACCCGTGGCTGATTCATGTCAATGTATGGTAAAAACCACCACAATATTGTAAGGTAATTAGCCTCCATTAAAATAAATAAATTAATGTAAAAAAAAACTCATTTTTTTGACCAAGACATCCATGAAGTCATTGATCTCCTTCCCAGTTTCATTCCATTAAAAAGCAATGAAGTTGAAAATAGTTACTAAATTAGCAGCCATCTCATTACCGAAGTTAAGATGTAAAATATTCATGAAAACCTAACCACAAAATTAAATTGTGATTATTCAGAAGATCATACTAATACAGTATGATCTTCTACAGTCCATCTACAGATGATATTGGAATAATAAGTGAAGTTAGCAAAGTCACTAGATAAAAAGTCAAGGTACAGTTAGTTAGTTAGTTAAGTTGCTCAGTCGTGACTGACTCTTTGAGACTCCGTGGACTGTGTAGTCTACTCCGTCCATGGGATTCTCCAGGCAAGAATACTGGAGTGGGTTGCCATTTCCTTCTCCAGGGGATCTTCCCGACCCAGGGATCACACCCAGGTCTCCCGCATTGCAGGAAGATGCTTTAACCTCTGAGCCACCAGGGAAGATCAATGTACAATAATCAATGGTATTTTTATATATTAACCACAAATGGTAAGAAAGTAAATTTATAGTAAATAGTGATATTTACCAGGGACATAAAGGCTCATTGCACTATTTACTATAAAACACTACCAATTAAAGAAGACCAAAAAATTTGAAAGCAAAGATTGTGTTTGGGGATGGAAGCCAAGATACTGTTAAGACAGATCTACAGATTCAGTGCAATCTCAATAAAAATTCCAGCGGGTGGTTTTGGGAAATTTGACAAGATGATTTAAAATTAATATAAAATGTATTGAACCAATAAAAACAAAGACAGTCTTGAAGAATGCAATTAGAGGTGTTACACTACAGATCTCAAGACTCAAAACTATAGAAATAAAGATTATGGCATTGACAAAAAGAATAACAATAGACAATCAGGATGAAACAGAGAAGCAAGACATGACCACACTTACACGGTTGTTTTGGTTTATGAGAAGGTATCACTGCTGGGAATGGAAAAAGAAGAGTCTTTTCAATAAGCAATGTTCTACCAATTAAATATCCAAATAAAAATATGAGGGATCGAACTTGGGTCTCCCGCATTGGAGGCAGACGCTTTAACCTCTGAGCCACCAGAGAAGCCCAAAATATGAGTAGTGATTCATATCTCTCTGCATACACACAAATCCATTTTGAGCAGAATGAAGACCTAAATATAGAAAGGAACACAATAAAGCTTTTATTGTGGTAAATAACAAGCAAATACCTTTTATTGAGGTAAGTAACAAACAAATATTTTCATTACCTTCAGGCAGGCAAATATTTCTTAAACAGGGCACAAGTTACTAATACAAAATAAAAGATTGACATTTTGGACTATATTAAAATTAAGAGCTTTTCTTCATCAAAAACTGGTAGGAATCTCATTTCATCAAACATTGTTATCTAACATATATATATATATATATATATATGTATATATATCATCAAACAGTAGGTTTCCAGACTATATAAAAGCTTTTAAAAACCAATAGAAAAAAAAGATAACTCCATTAAAAAAGTGCAGTTTACCTGAACAAGCACTTTAACAAAAATATACAAATGTCTAATAAATATATCAAAGTTATCCAAATCTATTGATTGGTGGTAAAAGGCACATTGGTGGTAGCACACCCACTTTGGAAGAAAATTTCTTATAAAAACTAAATATACTCTTACCAGATGATCCAGCAATCATGTTTCTTGGTATTTACTGAAACAAACCAAAACCTTGACATTCGCACAAAAGCCTGCACATGGATGCTTATATCAGCTGTGTTCATAATTGCCAAAACTTGGAAGCAACTAAGATGTCCTTTAGAGATGAATGGATCAACAATGGTACATCTAAATGATGGAATATTATTTAGTGATAAAAAGAAATGAGCCATCAATCATGAAAATAGATGGAAGAACCTACATTTTTTTAAGACTAAAGGAAAAGAATCAAGAAATCATTTTATCTTTAGTTTCTCAGAAGCAAGGGTGTGTGTATTTATGTCACATTTTTCAGTTAAGAAGCCACGTGGGGAATCTCATTTTTAAGACAAGGAGAGAGAGAGGGTCAAATGTGGAAGGGATAGTGAAAAACAACATCTCTGTCTTAAAAGCCGGAATCCTGGTATTTTGTCATGTTCATTGAGTTATTCCCTAGAAGCAAATCACATTATTTCTGAAAAATTGAGGGATCACTTTTTGTCATGAATGAATAATGTTACTCTGGAAAGCCCCAAATCAACTCCTAGCCCTGTTTTCAGTGGGCTTGACAAGAGCAGATAACATGCCCAAACACATTTCTGCTACAGATTTACTGAAAGTAACTTCAGGGCACCTTTAGAGTTCACTGAGCAAGAGTACTGGGATAATATTAAAAATAAAAACCTTGTACAAATCAGATTTCTATTTTCACTGCATAAATATTTCAGAGGCCCCTAGTTAGATCTCCACTGAGGAATTACTTCTGCTGTGTGGCACGCCTCCCTCATCCTCAGGCAGCAAGACATACCTGGGAAGCATAAAACTCCATGTTCTGCACACTGAGGGTGCCTATGTGTCAAGAAACAGTAACCTTTATCAGGGGAAATGCATGTGTACCCCAGGTATAAAAAACAAATTTGAGGTTACCAAGGGAGAAGAGGGGGAGAGGTAAATTGGGAGATTGGGATTGACATATACATACTGCTATATATAAAACAGATAACTAATAAGAACCTACTGTATAGCACAGGAAACTCTATTCAATATTCTGTATTGACCTATGTGGGAAAAGAATCACATCCTACACATAGATATATGTATACATGTAACTGACTCACTTTGCTATACACTTAAAACTAATACAACATTGTAAATCAACTGTATTCTAATTAAAAAAAAAAAGCTTGTCTTAAAAGGAAACATGAGTGTGTTCTCTTTGAAGAAACTCAGCATACTGACCCCAAGCAAAAGAAGACAACCTTTACAAGTAAAATGAAGGACGTGCAGCATCACGGAAATCATCAGAAAGGAAAAGGCTTTTGCGCAGAAACTTAGAAGAAATGTGCCGCCAAATTTGAAAGTTGACGAGATATTTACTTCTGAACATGAATTCTTATTCACTTGTTGTTACTGTTGCTGTTGTTCAGTTGCTAATTTGTGTCCAATTCTATGTGACTTTATGGACTGCAGCGCTCTAGGCGCCTCTGTCCTCCACTATATTCTGGAGTATGTTCAAATTTATGACCCCTGCGTTGGTGATGCTATCTAATCTTATCTCATCTTCTGTCAACTCCTTCTTCTTTTTGCCTTCAATCTTTCCCAGCAGCAGAGTCCTTTACAATGAGTCAGGTCTTTGCATCAGGCAGCCAAAGGATTGGAGCTTCAGCTTCAGTCCTTCCAATGATTATTCAGTGTTGATTTCCTTTAGAATTGACTGGTTTGATCTCTTTGCTGTCCAAGGGACTCTCAAGAGTCTTCTTCAGCACTACAATTCAAAAGCATCAATTCTTCAATTCTCAACCTTCTTTATGCTTCATCTCTCCCATCCATACATGACAACTGGAAAAACTATAGCTTTGACTATATGGACCTTTGTTGGCAAAGTGATGTCTCTTCTTTTTAGTATGCTGTGTCGGTTTGTCATAGCTTTTCTTCCAAGGAGAAACATCTTAATTTTGTGGCTGCTGTCACCATTTGCAGTGATTTGGGAGTACAAGAAAATAACATCTGTCACTGTTTCCATTGTTTCTCCATAGAGTGATGGGACCAGTTGCCATTATCTTCATTCTTTGAATGTTGAGTTTTAAGCCAGCTTTTTCACTCTCCTCTTTTACCTTCATCAAAAGTCTTTAGCTCCTCTTTGCTTTCTGCCATTAAGGGTGATATATTATCTGTACATCTGAGGTTGTTGATATTTCTCCCAGCAATTTTGATTCCAGCTTGTGATTCACCCAGCCTGGCATTTCATATGATTTACTCTGCATGGAAGTTAAATAAGCACAGTGATCATATCCAGCCTTGTCATCTTCCTTTCCCAATTTTGAACCAGTCAGTTGTTCCATGTCAGGTTCTGTTGCTTGTGATTCACTGATAGGTGCCAAGTAATATTATTTTATTTTCCTTTGCAAATGATCTTAAACCTCAGTATCTCTAGTTTGATATCTTATAGCTCCTGTTTGTGAAAATTATAAATTTCAATAAATACTCAGGGTTGATTCCCTTTAGGATTGACTGGTTTGATCTCCTTACAGTCCAAGGGAGTCTCAAGAGTTTTCTTTAGCACCACATTTCAAAAGCATCAGTTCTTTGGAGGATTAAACCACTACTGATATCAGAACATTATAAACTAATTATTTTAACTTAAATAGTTACTACTAATTAAGTATTTTAACTTAAGAAAGATGATGTTATATTGATCAAAACAAGTGGTTCCAGATAAATTTTTTTAAATAATTCAATTTAAAAACTGCAAGAGAAAGTATGGCCAGATCCACACAGAGCATTAATTAGAGGCTAGGTTCAACATCATGTGAAATAGTGATCCAGAAGCTACCTGGCATGTCCTTCAAAACTAGGTAACAAAAACAGGAAGGTGGTGGTCTTGCGCTAGAGGTGGGCCAGGAGAATGTGGATCAAAAAGTGGGAGGGGCTGGGTAGAAAGTACAAAGATTTCCCATGCACTCCCTGCACACTCCTGCCTGTCCCCTCACACACACACATACACACAGCCTCCTGTGCTCTCAACATCTCCACCAGGTGTTGTAAGTGTTAATCTCTCAGATGTGTCTGACTGTTTGTGACCCCATGCACTGTGGCCCTCCAGGCACCTCTGTCCATAGAATTCTCCAGGTAAGAAGACTGGAGTGGGTAGCCATTCCCTTTTCCAGGCGATCTTCCCAATCCAGGGATCAAACCCAGGTTTCCTGCTTTGAAGGCAGATTCTTAACTGTCTGAGCCATCAGATGGTATACTTGTTATTATAGACCAACATTGATAAGTAATCACTCCAAGTTCATAGTTTACATTAGGATTCACACTTGGTGTTGTGCATTCTATGGGTTTGGACAAATATAATCTACCTTTATCTGCATGTTATCTGTTGTTGTAGTATCATATATTCACTGCCCTAAAGATTCTCTTTGCTCTGATCATTCCTCCATTCTTCCTAAATGCCAATCTCTGGCAACCACTGATCTTTTTAATGTCTTCATAGTTTTACTTTTTCTAGAATCTCATATAGTTGAAATTGCTAGGGTCCGGTGTGAGGAACTCCACCCATGGCAAAGGTCATGAGGAAAGAAGCTTGGCATCTGCAAAGGCGTGATCAAGCCTCAGGAAACCCCCTGTTCCCAAGCATCTACCCCCAAAACCAGAGTACTTTACGGGGAGCTCTCCCCCATAACCATTTCTCTCGGAGAAGGAGTTAACTTGCAGCTCCAGTTAATAAAAATTCCTGGGCGTGACAAGAGTGTTTCAACTTACAAACTCTGAAGGTTCTCTGGCCTGCCTGATCAGGTTCGTCCGGCCGCATGTGATTGTTTACAACCACCGCCCCCAACTGTGAGAGGCACAAGATGCTTTAAAACTTTCTAAATACAGACTCTTTTGAGAAGTTAGAAGATTATTAATATAGTATTAGTGGGCTGATTAGGAATTATATTGGTGCCAATAATTACTGCTAATTCCCTGCCCTGGGTGTGACAAAGGGTGTCTCAGGTCAAACCTCTCTGCTGACAGACTAGCTTGTGTGACAACCATAAACAGCACAGAGAGTTTGGAGTATTAGCATAGGGCTTTTCTCATTTGATTGCCGCCAGGCCTCCATATCCTTAGGCACCTGGGAATATATTAATCAATGTATTTGGAGTATAGAAAAGGAAATATAGTAGTTTTTGATGTTAGCAATACTAGACTCTTTGAGTTAATGAATTTTCTCTTTTGTTATAGACTACTGTACTTTGTTATAAATCACTGTGTCCTTGCTATGCAAAAATGTAACTTTATCACTATCTTAAGACTAAATAGATTTTAAGGGAAACATTGGTGAAGGGTTTTCACTTGTTGGGCTGATGTTTGCTGCTAAATCTCCATATTCCCTGCCCTTATAATGAATATAACTAGCATATAGGAGAAATAAGTATTAACCTTCAAGATTAATCATGTTAACCTTAGGTTAAGTAAATTCCTTTCTTGATTGTAACTCACTACACCCTCACTCTAAAGGAATGCAACTTTATTTGGAGGATTGCGCATGATTTAAGAAAAAATCACCCCTGGAAAAATAAGTTTTCTGGTTAACTGACCAGTATCAGAAAGGGCCATAAAATGTCAGCAGACCTCATGGTCAGAAGATGATGTAAAAACTCATAAGACCTTTGTATAATTTTATATGAAGCACCTGATTGTGACAAGGGCCAGGTCTGCTGACCCCCGCGTGACTCTGTATTCATCCCTATGTATAATAAAAGGTATAAAAACCTGAAAAATAAATAAATTGGATCAGTTCCTGGAAAGACTGACTCCCCCATGTCATTCATTCTTGCTCCCTGTTTTTCTGGCTAAATTCCCATCTGGAACATGGATGCTATTCCATGTAACCCAAGTTATTCAGCCTCTTTTTCTCCACTAATTTTCCTACTACACTATCCGTTTCTAATCTCCCTCTATATCTGTAATTAAATAAGTTTTTTTCTAGGATGCCTACTCCGTCCCCACCTTCAAATCACCCTGGATCCACCAGGGCTGGACCTCGGCATGAAATCATGTAGTATGTAGACTTTTCAGAATAGCTTCTTTCACTGAGTAATGTTAAGGATCCTTCATGACTTCATAACTTGATAACCCACTTTTTAGTGATGTGTGCACCACATGTACCATCATCTGTTTATTCCTTCACCTGCTGAAGGAAATCTTGGTGGCTTTCAAGTTTTGGTAATCGTGAATAAAGCTGCTATAAATATTTGTGTACAAGATTTCATTTTGTGGACCTAAGTTTTCAACTCATTTTACTACACATCAAAGAGCGTGATTACTGGGTCATATACTAAAAGTATGTTTTCTTTTGTAAAAGGTATCAAACTGTTTTCTAAAGTGGTTGCACTGCTTTGCACTCCCATCTGCAATGAACGAAGCTTCCTGCGCTGCACATTCAGTGCTGTCAGTGTTCCGGACTTTAGCCAGCCCAGTAGGCATGCAGTGGTATCATAGCATTGCTTTAACTTGTAATTCCCCGATGATATGGGACATTGAGATTATTTGCCATCTGTATATCTTCATTAGTGGGGCGTCTGTTTACATTTTTGACAATTTTTAACAGTTTTTCATTTTTCTATTGTTAAATTGTAGAGGGTTTTTGGTGTATTTTAGATAACAGACCTTTATCAGATATATGTTTCACAAAGATTTTTCTCCAAGTCTTCTGGTCTTATTCTCTCAGCAGTGTCTTTTGCAAAGCAGAAGCTTCTAATTTTAGTGAAGTTAAAATTCAAACTTAGCAATTTTTCTTTCCTGAATTGTGCTGTTGGTGTTTTGTCTAAAACATCATCACAAAATCAAATTTACCTCAATTTTCTCCTATGCTATAATTCTAGGAGCTTTATGGTTTTGAATTTCACATTTATTTCTATGGCCCATTTTGAGTTATTTTTTTGTATGAAAAGTATAGAATCGTGTCTAGAATTGTTTTTTATATATTTGTGGCCAAGTGTTCTAAGATTCTTTATTTTTTTTTTAATTTATTTATTTATTTATTTTAAATTACAATACTGTATTTGTTTTGCCATACATTGACACGAATCAGCCATAGGTGAACACAATCTCCCAATGCCGAAGCCCGCCCCCCACCTCCCACCCCACATCCTCTACTTGAATCATCCTGTGCATCAGCCCCATGCATCCTGCATCCTACATTGAACATAGATTGGCACTTCGTTTCTTACACGAAAATATACATGTTTCATTGCCATTCTCCCAAACCATCCCACCCTTTCCCTCTCCCTCAGAGTCCAAAAGTCCACTCTATACCTCTGTGTCTCTTGGTTGTCTCACCTAGACGGTGAGATTCTTTGTTTAAAAGCCTATCATTTTGCCATTAGCTTACCTTTGCTCCTCCATCAGTGATCAGTTGACTGTATTTGTGTGGGTCTATTTCTGGGCTCTCTACTCTATTCTACTCTATCCTTTCACCAATACCACTCTGTCTTGACCATAGCTCTACAGCAAGAATTAAAAGTCAGGTATTCTGTCAGTCCTCCAACTTTGTTCTCCTTCAATATTGGTTGACTAGTCTTGAGTCTCTTATCTTTCCAAAAATGTTTTACAGTAAGTTTATTGATATCCACAAAGTAATGCACTGGGATTTTCATTAGGATTACATTGAATCTATAGATGGAGTTGGGAAGAGGTTCATATCTTAATAATATTTAGTTTTCCTACCTGTGAATATGTAGTGTCTCCACATTTATTTGGTTCTTCTTTGACTTCTTTCATTAGAGTTTTGTAGTTTTAATCATGTAAATATTCTATATATTTGGTTAGATTTATACCTAAAGTGTTCCATTTTTCATTTCTAATATAAATGTCTTTTATTTCAGATTCCGATTATTCATTGCTAATATGTAGAAAAGCAATTGACTTTTGTATATGAACCTTTTATCCAGCAGCCTTGCTACAATATCTTACTTTCTGGAGTTTTGTTGTTGTTGTTTTTGTTTTTGATTCTTTGAAATTTCCTACATAGAGAGTCATGTCATCTATGAACAAAGAGAGTTTTATTTGTTCCTTCTCCAAAACTGTATGCCTTTTATTTCCTTTTCTTGTTTTATTGAATTATCTAGGGTTTCCCATACAATGATGAATAGGAATAGTAAGAGGGAACATCCTTGTCTTGCTCCTAGTTTAGAGAAAGGCATTTAGTTTTACATCAGTGCATATGATGTCAATAGCTGTTCTTTTATCCAGTTGAGAAAGTTCTTTCTTTCCTAGTTTGCAGAAAATTGTTTATCATAAATTGATGTTCAAGTTTGTCAAATATTTTTCTGTAGTTATTAATATAATTATGATTTTTTTTCTAGGCTTGTTGATGTGATTTTTTCAAATATCAAAGCAGCCTTTCATACCTGGAATAAATCCCCCTTCAGCTCAGTTCACTTCAGTTGTGTCTGACTCTTTGTGACCCCATGAATTCCAGCACACCAGGCCTCCCTGTCCATCACCAACTCCCGGAGTTCACTCAGACTCACGTCCATTAAGTCAGTGATGCCATCCAGCCATCTCATCCTCTGTCGTCCCCTTCTCCTCCTGCCCCTAGTCCCTCCCAGCATCAGAGTCTTTTTCAAAGAGTCAACTCTTCGCAAGAGGTGGCCAAAGTACTGGACTTCTCAATAGAATTCAAACTTTGGAAACATCTCAAAAATATTAAAATCAGTCATTAAGTCATCATAGCTCACTCACCCATTAAGATGGAGAGAAACAGACAGGGAGAGGCTGGGGGTAGAGGGATGAGGATTTGGGAACTATTCATGGCTGTTTCTTCAGTTCAGTTTAGTCGCTGTCATGTCCGACTCTTTGCGACCCCATGAATCGCATGCAGCACGTCAGGCCTCCCTGTCCATCACCAACTCCTGGAGTTCACTCAGACTAACGTCCATCGAGTCAGTGATGCCATCCAGCCATCTCATCGTCGGTCATCCCCTTCTCTTCCTGCCCCCAGTCCCTCCCAGCATCAGAGTCTTTTCCAATGAGTCAACCCTTCACATGAGGTGGCCAAAGTACTAGAGTTTCAGCTTTAGCATCATTCCTTCCAAAGAAATCCCAGGGTTGATCTTCAGAATGGACTGGTTGGATCTCCTTGCAGTCCAAGGGACTGTCAAGAGTCTTCTCCAACACCACAGTTCAAAAGCATCAATTCTTTGGCGCTCAGCCTTCTTCACAGTCTAACTCTCACATCCATACATGACTACAGGAAAAACCATAGCCTTGACTAGATGGACATTGGTTGTGATGTATAATTCTTTTTATGCATTGCTGAATTCAACTAACCTATATTTTGTTGAGGATTTTTGCATCTATGTTCATGGGGAATATTGATCTGTAGTTTTCTTTTGTTGTAATGTCTTTGCCTGGTTTTGGTATTAGGGTAATGTTGGCCTCATATGATGAGTTAGCAAGCATTCTTTCTGTTTCTAATTTCTGAAATGGATTTTCAAAAATAGACATAATATTTTTATTAAATATTGGTAGAATTCACCAGTGAACCCATCTGGGAATGATGTCCAGATATAAATCTCTTTTAGAAGTTTTTAGTTATTGATTAAATTTTGTTAATAGACATAGACCCATTCAGGTTATCTAATTTTTTTGTGGATTATGTCTTCCAAGGAGTTGGTCTATTTCATCTAAGTGATAAAATTTGTAGATGTAGAATGTTTATAATATTCTTTTACTATCATTTTAAACTCCATGACATCAGTAGTGCTGACCTCTCTTTATGATATCAGCTACTGTGTCTTTCTTTTTCAGTTTGGCAGAATGTTTATCAACTTATTTTAATGTCATTTCAAGGAACAAACTTTTAATTTTGTTGATTTTTCTCTTAATTTTCTTTTTTTATTTCACTAATTTTTGCTATAATTTATTATTTCTTTTTTTCTGCTTATTTTTGATAGAATTTGCTCCTCCTTTCTAGTTTCCTAAAGGAAAGCTTAGATTTTACTTCAAGATTTGTCTTATTTTCTAATAAAAACATTCAAAGTAATGCTCTCTAAATGCTGCGTTGGCTGCATCTCACAAATTATAGGAAGTTGTACTTTTATTTTCATTTAGCTGAAATTATTTTTAAATTTCTCTTGAGATTTATTCTTTGCCCTGTGTGTTATTTAGAAGTCTGGGGCTTTCCAGCTGCCTTTCTATTATTGATTACTAGTTTAATTCCACTGTGATCTGAAAGCAAACACTGTATGATTTTTTATCCTTTTTAAGTTTTATCATCCAAAATGCAGTCTATTTTGGTGAATGTTCTATGTGAACTTTCTGTTCAGTTCAGTTCAGTTTAGTTCAGTTGCTCAGCTGTGTCCAACTCTTTGTGACCCCATGAGCTGCAGCACGCCAGGCCTCCCCGTCCAACACCAACTACTGGAGCCCACCCAAACTCATGTCCATTGAGTCGGTGATACCAGCCAGCCATCTCATCCTCTGTCATCCCCTTCTTCTCCTGCCCTCAGTCTTTCCCAGCATTGGGGTCTTTTCAAATGAGTCAGCTCTTCGCATCAGGTGGCCAAAGTATTGGAGTTTCAGCTTCAACATCAGTCCTTCCAATGAACACCCAGGACTGATCTCCTTTAAGATAGACTGGTTGGATCTCCTTGCAGTCCAAGGGACTCTCAAGAGTCTTCTCCAACACCACAGTTCAAAAGCATCAATTCTTCAGTGCTCAGCTTTCTTTATAGTCCAACTCTCACATGACTACTGGAAAAAACAATAGTCTTGACTAGATGGACCTTTGTCGGCAAAGTAATGTCTCTGCTTTTTAATGTGCTGTCTAGGTTGGTCATAACTTTTCTTCCAAGGAGTAAGCTTCTTTTTAATTTCATGGCTGCAATCACCATCTACACTGATTTTGAGCCCAGGAAAATGAAGTCTGTCACTGTTTCTACTGTTTCCCCATCTATTTGCCATGAAGTGATGGGATCAGATGCCATGATCTTAGTTTTCTGAATGTTGAGCTTTAAGCCAACTTTTTCACTTTCCTCTTTCACTTTCATCAAGAGGCTTTTTGTTCTTCTTTACTTTCTGCCATAGAGTGGTGTCATCTGCGTATCTGAGGTTATTGATATTTCTCCCAGCAATCTTGATTCCAGCTTGTGAACTTTAGAAGAAGGTATACTCTGAAGTTGTTGAATGGAGTAGTCTATGACTGTCAACTAAATACTGGTAATTGATTGTGATATTCAGTTAAGACGTGTTTCCCAACTTTCTACTTGCTGAAACTATCAGGTACGGGGTGTTAAGTATTTATTTCTTCTTGAAATTCTATTAGTTTTTATCTCTGTTGTTAGGCACATACACCTTAAGGACTATTATGTCTTCTTGGAGAATTGACCCCTTTATCATTATACATTATCCCTCTTTTTACCTGGTAATCTTCCTTCTTCTAAAATTGCCTTTATATGAAATTAATATAGCCATTCCAGCTTTCTTTTGACTATTATTAGCATGATATATGACTTCCCTGGTGGCTCAGATGGTAAAGCATCTGTCTACAATGTGGGAGACCCAGGTTCGATCCCTGAGTCGGGAAGTTCCCTCAAGAAGGAAAAGGCAACCTGCTCCAGTACTCTTGCCTAGAAAATACAGTGGACGGAGGAGCCTGGTGTCCATAGGGTCACAAAGAGTCAGACACAACTGAGCGACTTCACTTCACTTCACTTCAGCATGATATATATTTCCCATTCTCTTTATTATTGTATATGTCATTATATTTAATGAGTTTCCTGTAGACAATATAAGGTTGGATCCTGTTTATTGATCCATTCTGACAGTGTTCACCTTTCGTTCATGCATTTAGACCATAGAAATTTAAAGTGATTACTGATATGTTTAGATCAGCAGCTACCATTTTTGTTATTGTATCCCATTTGTTGCCCCTATTGTCTGCTGTTATTTTTGTCTTCCACTCTTTCCATCTTTTGATGAAGCAAGACTTTTACATGATTCCATTCTCTCCTTTTCTTGCAACTCAGCTATACTTTCTATCTCTTTTTTAGTAGTTGCCCTAGAGTTTACAATATACATTTTCAACTAATCTAGGTTAATTTTCAAAAAGCATTGTACCTTCACAGGTAGGCAAGTACCCTATGAATAGCCTTCCCAGTCCCTTCCTCACTTCCATTATATCACTGTCGTCATTAATTTCACTAATGAATATGCCATAATTACCTAATACACTGTTGCTATCACTTTGACCAAAGAGATGTTAGCTCAATTAAGAGTAAGAAAGACAAGATCTATCTACCTTCATTTATTCTTTCTCTAACATTCTTGCTTTTTATGACAATCCAGGTATCTGACCTATAACATTTTTCTTCTCCCTGAAAAGTTTCTTTTAATATTTCCTGCAAGGCAGATTTATTGCCAATAAATTTCTTTAATTATTGTTTATCTGAGAATGCCTTTATCTCCTTTTCACTTTTAAAGGATAATTTCCCTGGATGCAAAAGTTTAGGTTGGTGAGAGGGGTTTTTGTTCTTCAATAATATAAATATTTCATTCTTCTTTTTCATGCCTGTATGGTTTTTGTAAAGAAGTCTGATGTAATTCTTATCCTTGCTTCTCTGTAAGTAAAGTTTTGTTTATTTTCCACTCTGACTCCTTTCAAGATTTTTTCCATTCTTATTATTTAGTGCAGTTGGAATATGCTATGCCTAAGAGTAATGTTGGCACTTCTCCTCCTTGATGTTCTCTGAGCTTTCTGGATCTGTGGTTTGGTTTCTGAAATTATTTTTGAAAAATTCTTAGACATTAAGATGTTTCTTCTGTTCCTTTCTTTCTTTATTTTCATTCTAGTAAATTTCTCACAGTGCTTGATATTTTCCTCCCCTTATTTCAGTCACTCTGCTTTGCTTTTCAGTTTGGGAAGTTTTTATTGACATATTCTCAAATTCAGAGATTTTTTTTCCCTTTGCCATGTCCAGTCTACTAATGTCCCCATCAAAAGCATTTTTCATTTTGTCCACAGCATTTTTATTCCCAGCTTTTCTTTTTTTATTTTGTTTTAGAACCTACATCTCTCTGTGTACCTTATTCATCTGTTTTGCATGTTGTCTGTTTTTTCTATTACAGTCCTCAGAATATTAATTTTACTTCTTTTAAATTCTTGATCTGATGGTTCAAACCTTCCTGCCATATCTGAATCCTGTTCTGATGCTTATTCTATTTAAATTGGTTTTTTTTTTTTTTACTATGCCTTGTAATTTTTGTTGAAAGCAGGATATATGATGTACTGAGTGAAATTATCTGTGGTAATTAGGTCTTTAGTAATATGATGATGAGGGTGCTGTGGGAGACAGGAAGTGTCCTGTGATTAGTTTTAGTTTTTGGATGTGCCTGTGCCACTGGGCTGGGACCTCCGGACGTGCTTCTCAG
The DNA here is from genome assembly GCA_917880005.1 of Nanger dama. Taxonomy (NCBI): domain Eukaryota; kingdom Metazoa; phylum Chordata; class Mammalia; order Artiodactyla; family Bovidae; genus Nanger; species Nanger dama. The sequence goes on along the minus strand of CAKJTW010000025.1, from coordinate 15,589,694 downwards.
TTTCTTGCCTCTTCCCCTTTAGGTGAGTCAGGGCAGCTAAAGGAGACGTGGTTGGTATTTCCCTTCTCTCACATGAAAGGCTAGAGGCAAGTGAAGTTGGGTATTTCCCTAGATTATTAGGTTCTGTAAAAACCCAAGCTAGTTAGTCTGTGCGGAAATACTTTCCTTTGAGGGCAAACTTTGTTAAAAAAGAATACTCTGGGGATATTTCAAAACGGTTACTCTTTTTACCAACATCTCCTCCCCTGCCTGCCCAACTGGAATCATGAAGAGACTTTTCTCTGGTCTTTACAATGAGAACCTTATAAGACTCTTAGAAATAAAATTCAGGAATTCATAAACCTGTGTTCACAGGGCTGAGCCTCCATGAGTTTTTGTCTCTGAAGCTAGCTCATGCACAGGCTCTTGCAATTAGGCAATTACACTTTAAAAATTCCTACTTGGTGCTGACTCCAGTGATGGTTTCTGAGTGATATCTGCTCCAGGTAAGCTATGACTCTCTGTTGCTTTTTTTGTTTGTTTCTTTAGTTTTCAGAGTGGTGGTTTGTTCTGTGATCTTAATCCTCTCTGATGGATCTAAAATGACCTGCTGATTTTTAGCTTTCAGCTTTTTTCTTAATGTGAGAATGGGAGTGGTAACTTCCAAGCTGGAAGATGGACTATCTCTTCTATTATTTTTAACAGTTAAAGGTATTGAAGTTTTTTCTACCTAGAATTGCAAACTGTGAGATATAAGTAGAGTTTTTATTTTTCAAGTAACTTCCTATTTGTCCAAAAGCATTTATTGAATAATCCATCTTCTTTTCACTTATGAAACACTAGTTATATAATATAGTACATTTTCATAAGCCCATAGAGCTATCTCTGGACATGCTAATCTATGGCATTGATCTACAAATTCATGCACCAATGCCACACCATTTTAATTGTTGAAGCTTCATATTATGTTTCAGCTTCTAATAGGATTATACATCCATATCATTTAACTGAGATCACACACCTAGTCTCAGGACTTATGAAGCTCAGGTTTGTGATGTCTCATTGCAGAAAGAATTCAGTGAGAGACAAAGTGATAAACAAGCAGTGAATCTATTTAGAAAGAAACACACTCCACAGATAGTGTTGGGGGAGGGGGCATCTCAGAAGGTAAGAGCAGCCCCCGGGTATGGGGTTGTCAGTTTTTATAGGGGTGGGTAATTTCATAAGCTAATGAGTGGGAGGAGCATTCCAACTATTTGGGGGAAGAGATGAGGATTTCCAGGAATTGGGTTACTGCCTGCTTTCTAGTCTTTTATGGTCAGCTTTGGAATGGTCATGGCACTTGTGTGTATGTCATTTAGCTTGCTGATGTGCTACAATGAGCTTATACTGAGGTTCAAGGTCTAGCGGAAATTGACTTGTCTGCCATCTTGGACCTATTTGGTTCTAATCAGTTTACATCATGTCCTTGGACTATGTAATTCTTTTAAAAGTTGTACTCTTGGCTCAGACAGTAAAGCATCTGTCTAGAATGCGGGAGACCTGGGTTCAAGCCCTGGGTTGGGAAGATCCCCTGAAGAAGGAAATAGCAATCCGCACCAGTATTATTGCCTGGAAAATCCCATGAACAGAGGAGCCTGGTAGGCTACAGTCTATGGGGTCACAAAGAGTCAGACAGGACTTAGCGATTTCATTATTTCACTTCACTCTGGCTCCTTCCCTCCTATTTCAGTTTCACTTGTACAGGGAGGTTTTTTTAAATGATCTTCACAAGAATTTTCACTTTTTCTCATAGATTCTCAACAATTTTCATGCATTTATTCTTTTTCCTTTTATTTCCTTGTATTGGATATGTTCTTCCATTTGGTTCTTGCAACCAATTCTTGCTTTTAACATAAAGGTTGTAAAATTCTGTATATTAATCTTGTAACATATTGAATTCCATTGTTTGTAATAATTTTTTCAGAGGGTACTTTGATTTTCCGTATATAATAAGTTAATACATAAAGTATAATTTATATGTCATGTGTAAAACTAATCATGACCTTATTTCTACTCTTCCAATTTTTATACCTCTAATAACATATCTCTTATGCCTTAGTAGTACATCTAATTGTATTGACTGTTTCGGTACTTGCAAAGCAAATTAAAAGAATAATGACAAAGTAGGTATTCTTGTCTTTTCATTGAATTAATATAAGCAATTTCTAATTTAAAAGATACTGTTGTTTTGAGGCTGAAATAGGTATGTTTTATCTCATTCAAGTAGCATACATGTATTCCTTAGTAAGCAGTCTTTATCATTAATGGATATTGAATTTTATTGTATGCCTTTCAGCATCCATGGAAATAAGCACATGCTTTTAAATTTAGTTCTATTAGCACAGTAACCATTCCTTACCATGGAGTACCTCTTATATTCCTGGAATAAGACTTGCTTGGCTATGATGAATTATTATTTTTATTTGCTGCAGTAATATTTTACTTACAGATTTTAAATCAATATTCATACATTGTACTGGTCTGTGATTTTATTTTTGTGCCATATTTATTGAATTTGATTACTACTCTTTTGGGTACCTGATGCGAAGTGCTGACTCATTTGAAAAGATCCTGATGTTGGGAAAGATTGAAGGCAAGGAGGAGAAGGTGATGACAGAGGATGAGATGGTTAGATGGCAACACCAACTCAATGGACATGAGTTTGGGTGAACTGAGGGAGTTGGTGATGGACAGGGAGGCCTGGCTTGCTGCGGTTCATGGGGTCTCAAAGAGTCGGACGTGACTATGCGACTGAACTGAACTGAACTCACTTCATTAAAATGACTTGGTTGCTTCCTATCTTTTTCTAAATTCTAGAACAGAATCAGTTGATAACATCATAGAGTTTAGTGTATAAAATTTGGTAGAATTTTTTAGTTTGTGAAAACAACTGAATCTAGTGACTTCTCAAGATTTAACTGGCAACTTTTCCTATTCCTTGTCTGGGAATCAGTGTCTTGACATTTTTCAAGTAAGTTTAAGTAAATATATATTCCTAGGAAATTATCAAGTTTACCCAAGTTTTCAAATAAAAGCATTAAGACAGAAGCTTCTAGCCATGATAAAAATAACAGACACCAGATTTACCCCTGCATACATATATAAGTAACAAATTACATAAAACAGTTGTTTTTCACAAACATATACGTAACAAGCCAGATGAAGCAATTGTTTTCCAGTCACTGGATATTGATCAACAAAGGACAGTAATCCCTGAAAAATAAGAAACAAATTAAGTGAATCCAACAATTGTCTCACTATTATTATTGCTTTAATTGTGTTTTCAGTTTGGGGAAGAGACAGGAGTACTCCAGGGGGAGCCTGATGAACCTGAGATGAGGAGATGGAGCTGAATGTCTGGGAGACCAAGATGGCTTGAGGTCACAGAACAGAGTACTGGAGAGGAGAAATGCACAGGGAGAGAACCCTGGGTTTTCCTTGAATGTCCTGCTAAGTACTGATCACATATAAGCATGAAGAAACTACCGAGGCTGGGGAAGAACCCCTAAAGAGGACTGAAAGGAACAGTGCACACACATCCAGAACAGCGCCTGTCCCGAAAGTGAAAGAGGAGAGTGAAAAAGTTGGCTTAAAGCTCAACATTCAGAAAACTAAGATCATGGCATCTGGTCCCATCACTTCATGGCAAATAGACGGGGAAACATTGGCTGACTATTTTTCTGGGCTCCAAAATCACTGCAGATGGTGATTGCAGCCATGAAATTAAAAGACTCTTACTCCTTGGAAGGAAAGTTATGACCAACGTGGACAGCATATTAAAAAACAGAGACATTACTTTGTCAACAAAGGTCAGTCTAGTCAAGACTATGGTTTTTCCAGTGGCACGTATGGATGTGAGAGTTGAACTATAAAGAAAGTTGAGTATCGAAGAATTGATGCTTTTGAACTGTGGTGTTGGAGAAGACTCTTGAGAGTCCCTTGGGCTGCAAGGAGATCCAACCAGTCTATCCTAAAGGAGATCAATCCTGGGTGATGATGTTGAAGCTGAAACTTCAATACTTTGGCCACCTAATGCAAAGAGCTGACTCATTTGAAAAGACCCTGATGCTGGGCAAGATTGAAGGCAGGAGGAGAAGGGGACGACAGAGGATGAGATGGCTGGATGGCATCACCGACGCAATGGATATGAGCTTGGGTGGGTTCCAGGAGTTGGTGATGGACAGGAAGGCAATGGCACCCCCACTCCAGTACTCTTGCCTGGAAAATACCGTGGACAGAGGAGCCTGGTAGGCTGCAGCCCATGGGGTCGCTAAGAGTCAGACACGACTGAGCGACTTCACTTTCACTTTTCACTTTCATGCATTGGAGAAGGAAGTGGCAACCCACTCCAGTGTTCTTGCCTGGAGAGTCCCAGTGACAGCAGAGCCTGGTGGGGTGCCGTCTATGGCGTTGCACAGAGTCAGACATGACTGAAGCTTTTTAGCAGCAGCAGCAGGGAGGCCTGGTGTGCATGGGGTCACAAAGAGTCGGACACAACTGAGCGCTGAACTGAACTATCAGCTAAACTTAAAAATCTTACTTTTTATGAAGAATGAAACAGAGAGAAAAATGAATTTCTAAAAATAAACATATCATCAGTGAGCTGTGGGACAACTTCAAAATATCTAGCATATAGGTAATCCCTGGAAGAGAGAGTAGAAACAGGAGGATATTTGATAACATAATGAGAAAAAGTTACCACACTTGAAGAAAAGTAAAAATCCACAGATCCAAGAAGCTCATTGAATTCCAATTACAAAACATGAAGCTACATTATATGAAATATCAAAGCACATTATTATGAAATTGCTCAAATAAAGGGAAAATGTTAAAATCAAGCAGAGGAAAAAAGTCATTGTATACAAAGAACTAAAATAAGAGTGACAGCAAAATTCTTGTCAGAAATAATGCAAATGGGAAATCAGTGCAGTACCAGCTCTTAAAGTCCTGAAAGAAAAGATTCTGTCAATTCAAAATTCTGTGTTCCATGAAAATTTCTTTCAAAAATTAAGGCAAATAATGCCACTTCAAAGAATATAAAAGCTAAAAGACTTCACACACAGCAGATCTGCACTATAAGAAATGGTAAAGAATGTCCTACAGACAGATGGAACACAATACCACCAGAAAATATGGATCTACATAAAGGAATGAAAAGTATCAGAATTGGTAACTATATGGATAAAAGTATAGTATTTTGTTCTTATTATTTAAAATCTTTAAGAGATAATTGACTATTTAAACAAAGAATAATATTGTTCTATGGGGTTTATTGGTTATGTAATTAATTATATAAAAATGTATGACAATAATAGAACAAAATTATGGATGAGAAAAAGTAAAAGGTTAGGTTCTTATACAATATGGGAAGTAATGTGACAGGGCTAAAAACTAGTCTGTGATAATTAAAGCTATATATAAAAAATTAAAGCAAGCTCTGGAATAATAAACCAAAAGTTATAGTTAACAAAACCAATCGGACTTCCCTGGTGGTCCAGAAAGAATCCACCTGCCAATTCAGAGGACATAGGTTCCATCTGTGATTCAGAAAAATTCCACATGTTGTAGGACACCAAAGCCCGTGCCCCTCTGCTACTGGGCCCATGCTCCAGAGCCCACAAGGTGGAACTACTGCGTTCATGTGCCGAAAGCCCATGCTCCACAACGAAAGAAGCCACCACAGTGAGAAGCCCAAGCATCCGACTAGAGAGTAGCCCCAACTCATGGCACCTAGAGAAAGCCTGCACATCGTCATGAAGGCCCAGAATAGCCGAAAACAAACACATTTTTTTAAAAATTGACAAAGATAAAAATTAAAACATTAATTCTAATAATTATGAGTTTTGAATTATAACAATTCAAATTAATAAATCATGATTAAACTTTGGGGAAAAAAACATAAAAATACAAAAAGAGCAAGGAGATAAATAGAAACATCAAATGATCATATCCATACCAACCACATGAAAGGTAAATTGTCTAAATATCTCAATTAAAAGGCAGAGATTGTCAGATTGAATGCCAGAGCAAGGCCTAAGTATATATCATCCATAGGAAACATATATTAAATATAAACATACATTAGTAATAAGTAAAGTGATAAGGAAAGATATACCATGGTAATATTAATCCAAAACAGCTGGAACTGCTACCAAAGTTTTTTTTTTTTTTTTTAATATATTTTTATTTTTATTTACTTATCTGGCTGCCTGGGTCTCTGCTGCTGCACACAGGACTGTCAGTCTTCATTGTGATCTGCAGAATATTTAGAATCTTGCAGTATGAGAACTTTTAGTTGCAGCATGTGAGATCTAGTTCAGGTATGAAATTCAGGCCCCTGCACTGAGAGTGTGGAGTCTTAGCTACTGGACTATCACTGAAGTCCCCAGACAAAGTAGATTTTATACAAACAAAATAACCAGGAATAAAGAAAGAGATTTCATAATGATGAAGGGATCAGTTCATGAAGAGGATGCAGATAACATCTAATAACAGAAAATAAAAATAAATGAAGCAAAAATGATATAACTATACAGAGAAATATATAAATTCTTAGATATGATCAGAGAATTCAAGAACCTTCTTTCAATAACTGATAGAATAAGTAGATAAAAACTCAGCAAGAATATAGAGTATTTGAACAAAACTATTACCTAATTTAATCTAATTAATATTTATGGAATTCTCTTCCCATCTCAATAACAGCATAATATACTATTATTATGCTATAACAATAGCATAATATTTTCAAGTGTACACATAATATTTATGAAGGTAGGTCAAATTTAGGGCTATAAAACTAGTCTCAAGAAATGCACAATGTTCCAAGCCATACAAATTTTGTGCTCTACTCACAGTGGAACTAAATTTACAATGAACAACAGAAAGATCTCTGGAAAATTCTCCAAACACATGGAAACTAAACATCACATTTCTGAATAAGTCATAAACTGAAGAAGTCAAATCAGACAATATTTTGTAAATAAAAATAAAAACACACAAAAAATCAAAATTTGTGAGAGGTCACTGGAACATTTAGGGAGAAATATGTAACATTAAACATTACTATTTTAAAACAAACACCTGGGCTTTCCAGGTGGCCCTGCTGGTAAAGAGTCAGCCTGCCAATGCAGGAGACGTAAGAGATGTGGTTCGATTCCCAGACTGGAAAGACTGCCTGAGTAGGAAATGGCAACCAGCTCCCGTATTTTGGCCTGGAAAATTCCATTGACAGAGGAGCCTGTCGGGCTACAGTCCATGATGTTGCAGAGTCAGACACGACTGAGTGACTAAGCACACACTTAAAAGCAAAAGTCTCAAGTTTAGGATCCCACCTCCTACATTAAGAGTAGACAAAGGAAAGCAAGTTAAACCCAAAGTTAAGTAGAAGAAAGGATAAATAAATATCTGAGTGGAAATTAGTAAAACAAAATAGAAAAACAAAATCAATAAAATGTGGCTTCATTAGGATGATCAATAATATTGATAGATACAAAGCAAGATTGATCACAAAAAGAGAAGTCATGAATTTCCAAAATCAGGTGAAGAAAAGTGACATCACATCAGAATCAAAATAATAATGGACAATAAGGGGCTATCAGGAACAATTTTATGTCAACTATTTAACTACTTAAATGAACAGTTTTTGAAAAACACTACCAGTGTTCACCCAAGAAGAAACAGATAGCCGAAATAACCCTAAATTAAAGAAACTTAATTTATAAGTAAAAACCTTCTAATAAACACACACAAAATTGCTACTTCCGTGCAGTTTCACTGGTGAATTTTACAAAACGTTTAAGGAAGAAATAATTATAGTTCTACAAAAATTCTTAATTAGAAAAGAAGGAATACTTCTCAGCTCATTTTGAGACCAGCTTTATCCTGATCCAAAAACAGAAAAGATGTTAAAGAAATGACAATATATATCACTACTTTGCATAGATACAAGTGCAATAATCCTCAATAATATTTTAGCTAATCTATCTGAAAATATATCAAAAGCTAAAGACATCATAAGCAATGGAGTTTATCTCAAAAATGCAAAGTTGGCTTAATATTCAGAAATTAATCCATGTAATTCATAACATTAACAAACTGAAAAAGAAAAATCTTATCATTGCCTTAGTAAAAACAGAAAATGCATTTGAAAAACCCAACATCTACTGGAGATAGAAACAATTTCATCACACAAAGACTAGAAAGGGTTCTACTAAAAATCCACAGACCATATCATACTTGGTGGTAAAAGACAGAATGCTTTTCTCTTGAAATCAGAAACAACACATTTCTATTTAACATTGTACTGGAGGGTCCAGCCAGATCTGGCAAGAAAAAAAGAAATTAAAGGCATTCATATTAGGAAAGGAAAAAAAAAATTCTTTCTTTTATTATTTGCCTATGACATGATCATCTATATAGAAATCTGATGGAATCTACAGAAAAGCTAATAGAATAAGCAAGTGAGTTTAGCAATTTTTTGGACTACAAAGTCAACATATAGAAATGAATTGTATTTCTATGTACTTACCACAAACAATTGGAAATTGAAAAAATAAATAATGTCATTTACATTAGCATAAAAACATGAGATCCTTAGGAATTAATCTGACAGAAGTGAAGGAGCTGTACACTTTTCAGCATAGTTTTCACTACAAAACATTGTTGAAAAAATTAAAGACCTAAACAAATGAAGATATGTAGATTATTCATGGGTTGAAAGACTCAGTACTATTAATATGTCAATTCCACAAATTAATCTATACAACTAATGTAATCTCAATTGAAATTACAGCAGGTCTTTTTGATTTGGTAATTGAATCTAAAAGTCATGCAGAAAAGGAATGATGCTAAAGCTGAAACTCCAGTATTTTGGCCACCTCATGCAAAGAGTTGACTCATTGGAAAAGACTTTGATCCTGGGAGGGATTGGGGGCAGGAGGAGAAGGGGACGACAGAGGATGAGATGGCTGGATGGCATCACTGACTCGATGGAGGCAAGTCTGAATGAACTCCGGGAGTTGGTGATGGACAGGGAGGCCTGCAGTGCTGCGATTCATGGGGTCACAAAGAGTCAGACATGACTGAGCAACTGAACTGAACTGAACTGAACAATAGCTAAAACAACATTTAAAAATAAAAGCAAATTTGGAGAGCTGATACTATGTGATTTCCGGGTTATAATGAGCTTACAGTAATCAAGACAGTATACATTTGTTGAAATATAGATTTTTTTAAAAAATTGATTGAATGGAATAAAGAGTCCAGAAATACAGTCATACTGTATGAACAATGATTTTAAACAGGTTTCAAAGATAATTTGATAGAGAAATAACAGCCTTTTCATTAAATGACTATGCCAACTGAGTATCTGTACTTAAGGAAGGTAACTTGGGCTCATTTTTCCTAGCTTATTGTACTGTTACAAGCGGAGACATATTTCCATTTCAAACTAAAAGCACTGTTTTATCTTACGAAGTGAAACAAGCTATGAGGTTATGAGGAGTCCTTAGGCCACCAAACCAACACAGGGTCTTAAATTGCTGAGATATACTCCTAATAGCAGAAGCTATTAGGTCGATATAAGTAAAGGAGAAACAACACTCACAACAAAGACGCTGTGAAAAAAAGAAAAAAGAAGGTTTACAGCTCCCAAAGAACCAATTTTTCGAAGGTCCTATTAGGTATCACAAGTATGCCGGGGAAATGGGAGGTTTGTGGCTTATCAAGAGTCAAAGAACTTCCGGAAGTGAAAGTGCTTCTATTGGAGGTTGTTGATAAAACTGGGGTTATGTTGTGAGTATGTCAGCCTGGCCCAGGACCTACAGCCCACTTCCTCTGGAGTGGTGCACAGAGCCCAGCTGTAGAGTGTGGTCCTGCTCTATGCTGGAGGAGCAGTCTGGACAGGGAGGCTCTCAGCAGCCAGTTCCTGGCAAAGCAGTCATGTTGCAGCATGGCCTCAGGCTCCACCCACCCCTAACGCTTGCCAAGGTCACCAGCAAAGTTCAAAAGGAAGCTGCTATTATCCCCATTTTACTCAGGAAACTGGTCTGCCCAGAAAACACATCTCTCACTCCCCGCCTTCTCAGTGAAGTGAACCCTCCAGCAAACTCTAACACTCAAAAGATTCCTCCCTCTGTTAGAAGCTTCGCTCAGTCAGCCACTCCTCTGCAAGGAAAAGGGAACTCAATTTTGCTAGAGCCCCTAGGCGGTGAGCCAAGAAAGGTCAGCATGGACACAGAGGCCGAGACTTAAAAACTGATCGAGTCCCTGGTGGTGTCTCTAAGCCTCCACACCAGGCCCCAGATCCCAGGGCCACAGTTTACAAGGCTGTAGTGATTCGTCTCCCATAAAACAAACTGAAAAATTAGAAATTATCCCATGGCCAACCTATATGAGAAATAACACCAAAGTTAAAAGTTGCAAAACAGCAATGATTAGATAAAAGATCTAGTTCAGGTTTCTTTGGAAAACCTTCCAATTGTATTCAAAGACTCAATATTGGAAACGTGGCTCAGTGGTTAAGAATCTGCCTGCAATGCAGGAGACATTGGAGATGCATGTTCAATCCCTGGGCCAGGAAGATGCCCTGCAGAAGGAAATGGCACCCACTCCAATATTCTTGCCCGAAATATCTCATGGAGAGTGAGCCTGGTGGACTACAGTCCATAGGGTTGCAAAGAGTCACACACAGCTAAGTGACTTAGCAAGCATGTAGTTACAGAAATGAAAGAACACGACTGCTAGAATCTTAAGGAAAAAGAGAAATGAAGTAGCCTGTCCAGGTTCTTTCTTTCCATCTGGAAAACTATGAAGTTGTGTTAGTGGAAGGAAACCTCTGAGACAAACATAAACTTTATACCCCCTAATTAAATAAAACCAGATATTTATTTTCTACAGAGGAGGTGGGAGGAAAGAGGTGTGGGTAGGAGTTGATGAGGGAATTAATAGAGATTATATTTTATTTGATGAAGTGGACGAATAGTAGATTGATGTCCTGAATCATTTTATTAGGAATAATAACTGAGGTTTATAAGATGGCTTTCTTCTGAAGATCTAAAGACATTTTCATACCTACAATTTTATTTCTGTTCACAGCAGCCTGAGAAACAAGACACTGTTGTGAAATAAACATCAAATGCAGAAATACTGCATAAAGAAAAAGAAAAAGCTCTGAGAACCCACACAGACCTGTGTGTCCAGAGAAAGGAGTGACCCCTCAGGGGTTGTGCAGGCAAATGTTACTGACTAGCCCCTCCCCTGAAGCCCGGCAGACACCTTCCAGCCCTAACAACTCCCTTGTTTCCATCAGAGGAAGTTGGGGCAGATGCAGGATTTCCCATTCCCAGGCATCTTTTTCAACCTTTTTTTTTTAATAGACTTTATTTGCAGAGCAGGAATAGAAGAGCAGACATAGAGAAAAAATGTGTGGACACTGTAGGAGGAGAAGAGGGTGAGTCAAATTGAAAGAGTAACACTGACATATATACACTACATGTGCACAATAGATAGCTAGAGGGAGCCTGCTGTATAGCACAGGCGCAGGGATCTCAGCCTGGTGCTCCGCGATGACCTAGATGGGCTTCCCAAGTGGCTCTAGTGGTGAAGAACTCTCCTGCCAATGCAGGAGATGTAAGAGACAGCAGGTTCAATCCCTAGGTCAGGAAGATCCCCTGGAGAAGGGCATGGCAACCCACTCCAGTGTTCTTGCCTGGAGAATCCCATGCACAGAGGGAGCCTGGTGGACTATGAATCCATAGAGTCACAAAGAGTTGAACACAGCTGAAGCAATTTAGCATGCACAGAGGAATGGGATATGGGGGATGGGAAAAGAGACTCAAGAGGGAGGAGATATGTGTATAGCTATGGCTGAGTCATGATGATGCACAGCAGAAAGTAACACAACACTGTAATGCAATTATATTCCAATAATAAATAAATGAATTTTATTTTAGATCGGTTGAAGGTTCACAGCAAAACTGAAAAGAAAGTACAGAGCTCACCCCCCATATAGACAGCCTCCCTACTATCAACATCCCCTGCCACAGTGGTGCATTTGTTACCATCCGTGAACCTACATTGATGCATCATAGTCACGTAGGGTCCATAGTTTACACAATGGCTTACTCTTGGTGTTGTACATTGTATGGGATTTGCCAAATGCATGATGACATGTGTTCATAACTGTAGTATCATGTAACACATTTTCACTACCCTAAAAATCCTCTATGCTCCAACCCCTCAACCCCTGGCATTCCCCACATTTTATCATCTCCATCAGTTCAGTTCAGTCGCTCAGTCATATCTGACTTTTGCCACCCCATGGACTGCAGCAAGCCAGGCTTCCCTGTCCATCACCAACTCTTAGAGCTCACTCAAACTCTTGTCCACGATGCCATCATTGGTGGTGCCATCCAATCATCTCATCCTCTGTTGTCCCCTTCTCCTCCCACCTTCAATCTTTCCCAGCATCAGGGTCTTTCCAAATGAGTCACTTCTTTGCATCAGGTGGCCAAAATATTGGAGTCTCAGCTTCAGCATCAGTCCTTCCAATGAATGTTCAGGATTGATTTCCTTTAGGATGGACTGGTTGGATCTTGCAATCAAAGGACTCTCAAGAGTCTTCTCCAACACCATAGTTCAAAACCACCAGTTCTTCAGCACCCAGCTTTCTTTATAGTCCAACTCTCACATCCATATATGACTACTGGAAAAACCATAGCTTTGACTAGACAGACTTTTGTCAGCAAAGTAATGTTTCTGCTTTTAGTATGCTGTCTAGGTTGGTCATAGCTTTTCTTCCAAGGAACAAGCATCTTTTAATTTCATGGCTGCAGGTACCATCTGCAGTGATTTTGGAGCCCAAAAACATTAAGCCTGTCACTGTTTCCATTGTTTTACCATCTATTTGCCATGAAGTGATGAGACCAGATGCCATGATATTTGTTTTCTGAATGTTGAGCTTTAAGCCAACTTTTTCACTTTCCTCTTTCACTTTCATCGAGAGGCAAGTTCTTCTTCACTTTCTGCCATAAGGGTGGTGTCATTTGCTTATCTGAGGTTATTGATATTTTTCCTGGCAATCTTGATTCCAGCTTGTGCTTTATCCTGCCCAGCATTTCACATGATGTATCATCTCCATGGTTTTGCTTTTTCCAGAATGCCATAGAATTGTAACCATACACTATGTAGCCTTTCCAGATTGGCCTATTTCACTAAATAACATACATTTAGTTCTGTCCAACTCTTTGGGACCCCATGGGCTGTAGCCCACCAGCCTATGGAATTTTCCAGGCAGGAATACTGGAGTGGGTGGCCATTTCCTTCTCCAAATCAGCTTGGTAGCTCATTTCTTCTTAGCACTGAATAATATCCCATTGTCCTGATGTATCACAGTTTATTTATCCATTCACCTCTTGAAGGAAATCTTGGTCGCTTTCAGTTTTGGCATTTATAGACAAAGCTGCTATGCAAACATCCATATGCAAATTTTGGCATGGGCACACATTTTCAACTTCTTTGTGAATATTCTAAGGAGCACGATTGGTATGGCAAGAGTAGTTCGTTTTGTAAGAAACTGCCAAACCATCTTCCATTTTGCAGTCCCACTAGCAGGAGCTTTGAATGAGAGTTCCTGCTTTTGCTTCACTCACTTTTTATCAAGCAGACCTTAGAAGGAACACAACAGAGCTAGACTAAACCAGGACTGCTTCTCCTCTGAACTTCACCAGCTGAGTCTCTACCTTGATAGAGCTCTGGGTATCAGACTTGGTCATGTTTACAGGGAGTCCAGGAGAAAATGTCTGATGTCCTAAGTCAGCAGTGGGTATAGTGGCACCCCTGGGGATGCTGAGGGCACAGATAATAGGTCCTTTTGTTTCATGAACCTGTTCAAATAATATTGAGTATCTATTGTGTACCAGGCACCCCTGCTGGTGTTATCAGTCTCTGGCCCATTCCCCACCTCCATCTAACCTTAGTTTTTTATTAATAGAGAAATGATGCTGGTCATGGCATCATTAGAAACTACAAGAATCACCTGGGAAGCCAAGAGCAGGGCAAGGTCATTACCTGCACCTCAGAGAATGCTGTAATGCTATGCTTTCACAGGGATGTTTGCCACGTAACTGTGGACAGAGAAACATAGAGACTTAAAAATCTGAACATGAGTGACATTCTAATGTGACATTCTACAGGACAAATGCCATGTTTCCTCCAGACAAAAATAAGTAAGTAGGCAAACAAATAGAGATGGGACAAGTTTTTAGACTGCAAGAGAATTAAGGGAGCTAACAGCTTAATGCAATGTGTAGCCAGGTGATGTTGCTTGCAGTTCACACTCAAAGAACTACTGTATATTAATAAATGAAGCAAAATTGAAAAGTGTTGCTAATTGTTGAAGCTAGTGTTGGGGTCTGTGAAATTTCCTTATACCATTCTCCCTGCATTTATGTGCTTGAAATGGAAGGTTTTTAGACTTCTTTTAAACAGTATATTCTCTACCCTTGTTTAGAGTTGAGATATATGTTGACAATTCAAAAATCAAATTCTTGCCAACATCTTACTCCCCTAAACATTCTTTGAGAAATCAAGTAGCAACTGCATTAAAAACTGAACCAACCCAGCCACTGGGTGCCATTTACCTCTCCTTTTTCCCATTTGCAGAAATTCTGGCCATAAACAAAGCTTGAGAGGAAAAGAAAACAGGTGGGATGGTCCCAGCAATTCACCATGAGGTGAAAATCTGTGTCTGGATGACATAATTTGATAATAATGCATGGTCAGATCAGTTGACTGCTGAAATATTTAGTACGGTTTCACTTCGAGTGGCAGAAATCCACCTGTTACTCAATCCTTCTAACTCCTCTCATCAGGGGGAAAAAAAAGCAGTGGTTTAAATAAGGTAAACGATATTTTTTTCCTCTTGGGCCTCCTGAGCTGGTCAGGAGTCATTCCACTGTCTCTTGGCCCAACATAGAAGAAAATGTGGATGGAACAGGAGGAACAAGAGTCTTCAACAGAAGGCTCTTGAGCCTACAAGCCACCCACCAAAATCTCTATCAGCATTCATGCCATCTGCCAGGGTGGCAGATAAGGGCCTGCACATGGCCAGGGAGGGAACAGATGTCCAGGAGAGCCCAAGCTGTATGCCTGGGGGTAGAGTCAGCATAAAATGTAATGAAAGGACCACATTCTGTTCTTTACAGTCAGGACTCACCCAATTCCCAGGACTCAGCCTTGTAGTCAAATCTCTCGCCAGGCTGCCCACTGACTGACTCAGAAAACAATGGGACCAGAAGTGCCCCATCTCCCATTAGCACAGCAGAATTTGAATTCTGGTCTCCTGAACAAAAAAAGAGATGAGAATCCCATCATCTGTTCTGCTCAGCGCCACAATTCCTTGATCCTGGAGGCTAAGACAGACCACTTGATCTGCCTGCAGGAATAATGAGCACAAGTTTACAACCTGCCTCCATCCTAATGGGTTAAGCTGGAAATTTCACAGTGATGCCAAGTTTTAAACACAATCTCTAGGCATTCAGAAAAAGCAAAGCCCAGCATAATGCAGACCCCATTCCCTGCACCATTAGCTCTGGAGGGTCAATAAAACCCCAAGAGTCTGGAAGACAGGCATCCTAAGAGCTGACATTCATCATGACACTCTCGAAGGGGACCAAGGTCTCTGTTTCCAATCCCCTTCCTTCTCCTGGCACTTTTCCCTAGGGAATGCCTCTGAGAAAAAGTGTTTTCTGGTTCTTTCCTCTCTGGGTAGACCTGGAGAGTGAGGTTCAAAGACTACCTAGGGAATGAGTGGCAAAGGCAGATTTCAAGATGAAGCCTGCTTGTGCCCCAGGGCCCCCTCCCCCAGAGGCTGTGAGCAGGGGGAGGGGGATGGAGAGGGAGGGAGGGAGGGGGTGACCACTCTGGGAAGACTGAGATGCCACCTCCCATGCCAGGAACCAAAAACACAAAGGTAAGTTGGGCTGGTTATTTGCACAGCCCATCCCTCTCTCATCGAACATCACTTAACCCTGCTCTGTGCTCTCCATATGGGTTGCAAGGATGGAAAGAGATGTGAGCAAGGGTGGCTGGGCGGACTAATAACCCCAATGGCTAGCCCTCCCAGGATCCATGTCCTTGGGTGGCCTCATCCTCTCAAATCTGTGCTGGGCCCAGGACTTGCTCTAACCAGTGGAGTGTGGCATAAGTGACAAAAGGCTGGTTCCCAGACTAAACCTGAAGAAGGCCTGGCAGCCTGAGCCATGTCATGTGCTCCTGGGCCCCTGGGTCACCCAGTAAGAAGTATGGTTCCCTGCTGAAAAGTCCCATGATGAGGCCAGGGCTGTGGCAGATTTCCCCAGCCCTTGTCCACTCACGAGCTGAGCTGGGGCTCTGATCTGCCTGTTCCAACCTCCAGTCCCTGGAATTGCAATGCAGCAGACCCAAGAGCCTCCCTCTGCCCACCCTCCCAGCTTCCCCACCCAACTGGATTTCTGCATTTGCTTCCGCAGGCCTGGCCTACCTCATGAGTCAGCTGTGCAGTCACTTTTCTGGTTCTTGGCAAGTGCAACCCTCCACTCCCTGCTTCCCCAGGACAAAACAGGGCTCGGATATTCTGTATTCAGCCAAGACATTCCCCCAAAGAGATGACTTATACTGGAGCACAAAGAACCTCACCTTACTCAAGGAAAAGTGATAATCATTGAAGTAAATTGTGGACAGGTCTGCCAAACAGACGTTACTTAAATACCTTTGCTGTGCCGTATTGTGCTTAGTTGCTCATTCCTATCCAACTCTTTACGATTCCATGAACTGTAAGCTGCCAAGTTCCTCTGTCCTTGGGGATTCTCCAAGCAAGCCTGCTGGAGTGGGTCGCCATGCCCTCCTCCAGTTAATAGGAGGGAAGATGTCTATGTTTTGGGTGGCTGAGCTGTCTTTTAAAGGTGGAGGTAAATCATATCAGATTCCTAGTCCTGGCAGACTGTCCCAATCTCCTTGAAAGATCTTTTAAGAGCACTTAAGAACTTTTAAAGACACAGATTCCCAGATCTGAGATTCTGATAAATATGTTTGGAAACCTTTAACTTGATGGCTTAGCAAGATGCCACGCAACCACTGGCTCTGTAGTTCCATGCTGTCACTACTGTTTTTCTTACTAACACAAAATGAGCCCCTAACGACAGCAATCATAGGAGATGTTATTTTCATCTGTAAAAAGAATGAAAAAAACCTTACTGTCATTATCAGTTACTCTATTTTTGTAACTAAAGTTTTCACTGAAAAGAAGTTTTGTCCTGTAGAGATACAAATATTTGTTTTTTAAATAATTCAACCTTAACTATTCTTAAAACTGTTTCTTAATAATGAAAAAATAAAAGAGTTGAGAGCTACAGGTATGAACAGCCAAAAAGAAAGTAATAACCATTGTTTTTAAAAATAAAATGTGGTTTAAAAATTTGCCTTAATGATAAACAAAACTTATTAGTAACGACTTGTGGTTATTACTCATTGCCAGCCTCTGTGCTAGGTAGGAAGCATGTAATCCTCCTGATAAACTAAGAAGTTGGTCTTGCTTTGCACCCAGCTCACAGGGGAGACAGCAGCCATACAGGGTCACACCGGTCATTCACTGCAGTGACGGGAACCAGTGTGGGGCCGGGAACAACCCTGTTATTACACTCTTTTAACTTCTGCTATGCTTTGAGATAGACGCAAGAAGGGAGCCATGAGACTGTAAAGACTGTAAAGAAGAAAGCCTCTCATGAGCTACACTGAGGACCTCCAGGGATCACTTACCCAGGAGGAGGCAGGCTACTCTCAGAAAGAAAAGTGAAAGTGAAGTCGCTCAGTCGTGTCCGACTCTTTGCGACCCCATGGATTGTAGCCTACCAGGCTCTTTGGTCCATGGAATTTTCCAGGCAAGAGTACTGGAGTGGGGTGCCATTTCCTTCTTCAGGGGATCTTTCCAACCCAGGGATCGAACCCGGGTCTCCTGCACTGCAGGCAGACACTTTGCGGTCTGATGTACCAGGGGAGTATAGGAAGAGACCATAAAGCCAGGGAATGCTGATTGCACACAAACACTCCTCCAGCTCAATAGACTCTCACGAAACAAATATCCTTCTGTTACCAGCACCTTGATCAAGAAACGAAGCATGACCAGCTGTCCAAATGGCCCCTAGCAACCCCTTCACAGAGGGGAAATCCTCTGCACCCGATTTCCGGTCCCATATTTATTTGCCTGATGTTTAGATTTTGGAGGTGTAGCCAGGCCGTGTGGACTCATTTGTGTCCTCATGGGGCTTCTCCTACTCCCTGTTGTCTGTGAGATTCGCCTTTGTTGCTGCACATAGCTGCAGCTCATCGTTCTCCTGAGTGGTGTTCTTTTCCATCAGAAGGCCAGCTGTACTTGTATCCTACAAGTCTTGATATGACATATTTTTATTTAACAGTCTATACAAAATATTTTCTAATACTTATTGAATTTTTTGACCAATAGCTATATTAAAATATATTGCCTATTTCTGGCCATTTAGGGATTTTTCTGGTTACCTTTCTATTATTCATTTCTAACTTACTTCCTCTGCGGCCAGCAGGCATACAATGTATGATTTCAATTCTTTCTATGTGCTTAAGGTTTGGGACTGGGATTTCTCTGGTGGCTCAGACTGTAAAGAATCTGCCTGCCATGTGGGAAACCCAGGTTCAGTCCCTGGGTCTGGAAGATCCCCTGGAGAAGGAAACGGCAGCCCACTCCAGTATTCTCGCCTGGAGAATCCCATGGATGGAGGAGGCTGGCAGGCTACAGTCCATGGGGTTGCAAAGAGTCAGACACGGCTGAGTGACTAACACTTTCACTTTCATTTTAGTGCTGGTAAATGGAGCAGGGTGAGGTAAAATCTTAACAACGAGGGAAACTGGTGGAGGGGCTTACAGCAACTCTTTGCATTGTCTTTGCAGTCTTCCTATAAATCTAAAACTGTTTTAAAATAAAGAGCTTATTAAAAGAAGAAAGAAGAGAAAACAAGAAGCTGCAGCAAACCACATGGCCGCCAGCCCTGCTCAGGGGTGCGCCTGAGGCTTCTGTTCAGACATAGCGCTGTTTCTCCACCTGAAATCAAAAACCAAGAGCTTACAGTTGGTGAGTTTTGCCAAAGAATTGCAAATGCACTTGTGATGAACTGACATAAAGAGACTGGCTCTCAAGAACTATATTTTATTAAAATTGAGAGTATCATGCAGTGCCTACAGCTTAGGGTGATAAAATGAGAGCCATTCTTTTTTGCTAGTGAGAGGCAACCACAGGCTTGCTTACCCCAATCTTAAAATTTAGATGTGTTGGTTTAAAAAATGTTCTTTTATTTGTGCATGTTGCATTTTTCATCTTCAGGTCTTCCTGCAGTTCCATGTGGGAGCAGAATCACTTTGGCCCAGTCCTATTAAAAGGATCTTGTTGGCAGACAAGGAAGGACGAAGTTCCAGAGCCCCCACAGACAAGCCCATTGTCATGTGCTCTCTAGCTGCTGGTTACACAGCTGCAGGGGGTTATACCGTGTGCTGTGTGTGTGTCTTCAGTCGCTCAACTGTGTCCACCTCTTTGTGAGCCTATGGACTGCAGCCCGGGAGGCTCCTCTGTCCATGGGATTTCCCAGGCAAGAATATTGGAGTGGGTAGCCATTTCCTACTCCAGGGAATCTTCCCAGTCCAGGAATTGAACCCATGCTTATTACATTTCTTGCATTGGCAGGAGGATTTTTTTTTTTTTTTTAACCACTGCGCCACCATTATTTTGAAGGCACATGTGTTTGTGTTCAGCAGTCCATCCAACAAAACTTTCTACAAACCTGAACTTTCAACTTCCACTGTGCTTCTCACACATCACCACAGCAAAGGGGATTTTGAAGAGTTTTGCCCAACTGTGCTAAAACGCATTTCTTAAAATAAATACCTCATTTCTCCTCCTTCAAAACCAAAAACGAAAAATGGTGTTGACCTACAAGGGCTAAACATTGAACCTAAAAACAAGTAAATGTAAAGTGTTCTCATTCTTAGCTGGTCGTGACCACCTCAAAGAACAGCAGACATGAGCAGGTAAGCTGATGAAGGGCATTCGAGGACACCTTAGGAGAAAGAATGCAGGGCCATCAGGAGCTAGGCTGACTCAGCTTTCATCTGAGTCTTGGGAATGACCCTCCAGCTTTAGCAGATTCACAAACCATATACAAACTGAACCTGTTCCAGGGAAACAGCCAGGTGGTCAAGAGAGAAGGGAGGAGGAACCAACACCCTAGGCAGCCATTTGTCCCCAAGGTCTGCCTTTGAAATGTTCAGGTGATGAGTAGCATTAATCCTTTCTCGTGATTTCAGTGATTTTTCAGTTCAGTTCAGTCACTCACTCG
Organism: Nanger dama; assembly: GCA_917880005.1. Taxonomy (NCBI): domain Eukaryota; kingdom Metazoa; phylum Chordata; class Mammalia; order Artiodactyla; family Bovidae; genus Nanger; species Nanger dama. Next base: position 15,569,274 of record CAKJTW010000025.1, on the reverse strand, counting down.
TGTCCGACTCTTTGCGACCCCATGAATCACAGCATGCCAGGCCTCCCTGTCCATCACCAATTCCCACAGTTCACTCAGATTCATGTCCATAGAGTCAGTGATGTCATCCAGCCATCACCAGATCAATCATCTCACGTCACAAGAGAAAACTGCAGCCTCCCATGAAACAAAACAACTCATCCAGAAAAAAACCAGAGCTGGGACTAGATTTGGGCCTAGGACTTGGGCCTAGGACTCCTGACTCCCTCTGAGGGTTGTCAGCTAGTCACCTAGTACCAGCCACAGGGCCCAGATGGCTGGAAGCATCTTCAGAACCCTCAGTCTTCCCTGTTTCTGATAAAATTTCAGAATGAAATGTGTTGTTATTAAAACACAGTGAGTATATACCCTCTAAAATTGAAATCAAAGTCTTGAAGATATATTTGTATACCCATGTTCATAGCAGCATTATTCACAATAGCCACATGGTGTCCACTGACCAGATGATATACATATAATGGAATATTATTCAGCCTTAAAAGGAAGGGAATTCTGACACATGCTACACCATGGATGAACCTTGAGGGCACTATGTAAGTGAAATAAGCCAGTCACAAAAGAACAAATCTTACATGGTTCCACTTATATGAGCTTCCTAGAGCAGTCAAATTCATAGAGACAGAAAGTTGAATGGTACCAGGTTTTGGGAATAGCGGGTAGTTGGGAGTTGTTGTTTAATGGGGATGGAGAAAATGTTCTTAGATGAATGGTGGTGATGGCTGCAGAAACTATGTGAATGTACTTAACCCGACTGAACTGTATATTCTAAAATGGTTAAGATCACAATTTCATGTTATTCATATTTTGCCACAATTAAGCATTTTCAAAGATGCTCAAAGAGCTGAATGTGGGTTTCATGTTTTCAACCTTGTATGGATGTCATTTACCCAATTAATGAACAGCTGGAACCATGCTGTCTGCACAGACATTGATTGACGAACTGCTCTGTGTGACCAGGACTTCAGGCTGGCTTTGGGGTGCCCCTGCCCAAACCCCTCCTCAGGCATTGACATGATGGTGGTGGGGGTGATGGTAATGGTGGTACCAACTGGTAAAATTCAAATGGCATTCAGATCTCCATTACATAAATGAGAAGACTGATGCCCAAGAATTTCACAGAATGCACCCAGAGCCAACGAAAATAGACATGGGCATGCAGAGAAGACCATCTCTTGAGGCCATTATCCTTTCAGAAATGGTTGCTTAAATTACTTTTATTCCAAACATTATTTCTCCCATATTTCCTGTCATCAACCTTGGTTTTGTTCTTAAGATACTAAGGAGCCTATATAGTTCTGATCATCCAAAGCTAGACTTCCTGGAGGCTGTTTGGACCCTTGGAAAATTCTAGGGCCCTTCTAGAATAAAAGTTTGATGTGTTTTGTAAAATCCAGACATTTTCATCTGGATTATTCCACAGACTATTCACTGTGTGATGATCAGAATGTCATTGACCAGGAAACCGTGGTCTGGGGAGGGTTAAGGTTTGCCAACGTCCTGAATGAAGAAAGGAAGAAGGGTCCAGTGAATGTGCTGAATCTCACTCTGGATGTAAAATGATGAACAGACTGCTCTGACTAGAAGGCGTCACTGAGATGAGGGCTGCTCCTCTCTGAATTGGAGAAGAGAAGTCACGTTTTAGAACAGCCCCTCCAGCACAGGTTAAGGACTTGGTGAGATTGAACTTGACACCCTCAGTCACTGCTGGAAGTTCCTCTTTTAGCAGACCCTGCCCTGTTGTATGGAATCTCAGTTATTTCCACCAGGGTCTATAACAAGCTCTACATTGATTTTAAGTCTATCTTCTAATAATGACATATTCATTTGAGGAAAGTTCCAGAGCTTTCCAAATCTCTTTGCCTCCCAGGAAAACAAAGACTTAAGATGGGAAACTGGCTGATGGTGTCTGGTGGAGGGAGAGAACCAGGGGATTAATTTTGCAAGTGTCACAGGTACCCAGACCCTGAGATGGCAAAGGTGGGGTATCTGACTACTTTGGCAGTAGAGAAATGCATTTTCTAAGTTTCAAATTGACCATGTTTTTAAAGTGTTTTTACTTTAATCTTAAACACACACACACACACACACACATACAAGATTTAGAACTTCTACCATCAGCAAAGGGGGAATCCCAGTGGGAATGTATAAATTCCCAGAATGTTCTACCAGAAATGCCCTGGAGCTCTTATTCCAATTGTAAGGATTCTTTGTATGGATCAGAAGATGAAAACAAGATGATGATGATCTAAAAGAAGCAAAATCTAGGGATTCCCTGAAACCCAATTGTTTTATTAGAACAAAAAGTTCTTTTAATACTGGCTTAATAGTGCTTGGTGCTTTTAGAAACTTAGTCCCCATATCTAAGGACAGTGCCATGAAACACCCAGGCAAGAGTCTCATTCAGCTCTTTGGGGAAGAACCTGAGTTTCTGTGCATCAGCACAGCTCACAGGCAATGTCTATACTGACAGTCTGTAAACCGTGCTTTGAGTAGCAAAGTTAAGGATGTTTAATTCTCCAACACGACCTTGAAAGGTGGCCTCAGATCATCCAGGTCCACCCAGATGTATTGATCATAGCTGGTGTTGCAACAGCATCCTCAGGTGATTTGGGGAAACAACCCAAGAGATCCCAAATTAGTAGTGGGCATGGGGAGGCCTGGGAATCTATGCATTTATCAATCTCCAGAAATGATTCACACACAACCAGAGGGAAGATGGATGTGGGATGCAGGGAAACAGAGCAGTGGGTTCTAGAGTTATATGACCATGAGTCCTCTCTGCCCCACATAGGCCCAGTGTATGTGTTTGCTAGGGCTGCTCTCACAGAGCGCCGCAGACTGTGACTTAGACAGCAGAAATCATCATCTCGAAGTTCTGAAGGCTGGAAAGTCCAGGGTGAAGGTGTCTGTAGGAATGATTTCTTCTGAGGCTGTGGGAGAGAATTTGTTCCAGGCCTCTCTCCTTGGCTTGAAGGTGGCTTTCTTTTCTTCACATGTGTCCCCTGTGTGCATGTCTCTGTGTCCAAATTACCTTTTTTCTATAAGGTTGCAAGGGCTTCCCAAGTGGTACTCATGGTAAAGAACCCACCTGCCAATGCGGGAGATATAAGAGACGTGCATTCAATCCCCCGGATCGGGAATATCCCCAGAGGAAGGCATGGCAACCCACTCTAGTATTCTTTCCTAGAGAATCCTATGGACAGAGAAGCCTGGCAGGCTGCAGTCCATAGGGTCGCACAGAGTCAGACGCATCTGAAGTGACTTAGCACATAAGGTTGCAAAGAGTTGGACACGACTGAGTGACTGGACAGACACATAGACACACACACACAAGGACACCAGTCATACTGAATTAGGGCCTCCTGGATGATTTCATGTTAACTTGATTACTTCTGTGAAGATCCTATTTCGGATAATGTTACATTCTGAAGTACTGGAAGCTAGAACTTCAGCATATGATTTTTTAAATTAATTTTTATTGGCATATAGTTGCTTTACAATGTTGAGTTAGTTTCTAGTGTACAGCAAAATAAAGGATATGCAAATATCCTCTCCCTTTTGAACTTCCTTCCCATTCAGGTCATCACAGTGCATTCAGCAGAGTTCTCTGTGCTATGCAGTAGGTTCATATTACAATGTTAGTAGCTCAGTCATATTTGACTCTGTGCAAACCCATGGACTGTAGCCTGCCAGGCTCCTCTATCCATGGGATTTCACAGGCAAGAATACTGGAATGGATCACCATTTTCTTCTCCAAGTGATCTTCCTGACCCAGGGATAAAACTCAGGTCTCTTGTGTTACAAGCAGATTCTTTACCATCTGAGCTACCAGGAAAGTTCACATTAGTTATCTATTTTATACATGGAATCAGTAGTGTATGAATTTTTGACTGGGAGGGACACAGTTCAGCCCACAAGGCTCTGAAAGGTGGGGTCAGGGGCAGCCCACTGACACTGCATAATAGAAAAATTAGAAACCTCTGGATCGGGTCTGCCCCTTGTGTACAACCAGACCCCTCCTTTCTTCAGTGTTGCAGTGGAACAAATGAACCACAAGTGTGAAACTTTAATGTTGTGGTCTGAGCCTTGATCTTTGAGGTTTACTTGCAACTGCCTGGTCACGAGCTCTGCAGGTTCATCACACATGAAAAAGCAAAAGCTTGCTTTCATCTTCAGAGACACTGGAGTTCACTGACTGCACCATCTTCACTCCTACTTTTCATCAGTCTCTGATCTGCTTCACCACCTTTCACCCGGGAAAATCGAACAAGTTAAAATCTCAGTCTTCAGACCAGTTGTCTCACTTGAACCCTATCTACGAAACTAATAATATACATTCTTTTCATCCTTATACCTAACATCATAAAGTAAAGCTCTCTGAGAATCTCCAACTTTATTTGTCCAAATAGAAGAGCTGAAAACTACATTTGATTTTAAGTGAACATGGTTTGACTCACCTCATTTGACTCTGTATGTTCCTCCTCATTTGATGATAAACACTGATATACTGTGGCATGGTGACAAGACTTCGGGCTGCTAGGAAGTGTGGGGCCCCCAGTCTGGAGGAGCCATCCACACAGCATCACTCGCTGGTGACCAGAGCTGCCACGTGTGGGGACTGGAGCGGTTATGACTGGTACTCCTTTGCATGGTGACCTCCACACTTACTGCAGTCACCCCAGCTTCAAAGCACACAGGAACAGAAAGGCCATTTCATTGACAGGATTCTGATCCATTCAGCCAGCTTTCCTCTGCTTGGATGCAGGTGTTTTCAAACTTCACTACGGCTTTTACCCTAACACAGAGCTTCAGAGTGGGCATGCATTTTTATACTCTCCCTTGCCCTGATACAGTTCACTCCTTTCTAATATTCTCTCTTCACCTGTTTGCAGAGAACAGATTTCTTCACCTTCAGGAATGTCAGCATAATCCTGCATCACTGAAGCTGGACATTTCCCATTAATCATGAACAAAGGCCGGGTTCCACATGTGTTTTCCTTGCTGCTCTGTTTACTGAGCCTGAGGAGTTAACCATGTGTGCCCTCGTTTATCACCTAGTGGAATGCTGAGCGCCATGGCCTCCCTGTGCTTACAGTGCAGGGGAAGCTGGTGGGTGGTCGATAAAGCCACCCTCCAAGTGCATAATGTCACAGGCCCATGTGGCAATCAGACCAATCAAACTGGGGAGCACTGCGAGTACAGAGTCTTTGAAGAGTAGGGGCCTCTTGCAGGATCCAGATTCAGTCAGGCCACCATCTACTTCCAAAATGCTATTGAGACTGAAGCACCCGCTGGGAGCTCCCACGACGACTGTCCATGTGGGCCACTCACATGGTTCTGCCAGTAGGCTGCACAGAAAGCAAGCCGTCACCAGAAGCCACTTGGCTCATTCACCATGAAATGAGCAACTATCAAAAAGCCTAGGAACCAGCACAGCACATGCTTCTCTGGAGAGAACAGTAATGGCACTTGCCAAGGACAGGCTACAGGAGCCCCAGAGACAAGGGGTGAGCCACAGCCTGTGCTCTGAGCTGGCAGTCACTACCACCCACAGCTTTTCTTTCTTTTTTTTTTTTTTTTGGTGTTTTGTTTTGCACAGATCCCCCAGAGGTGACAGTGATAGCCTGGTGTAGTTGTTCATTCACTCAGTCATGCCCGACACTTTGCGACCCCATGGCCTGGCCTGCAGTACGCCAGGCTTCCCTGTCCTTCAGTATCTCCCTGAGTTTGCTCACATTCATGTCCATTGAATAGATGATGCCATCCAACCATCTCATCCCCTGTTGTCCCCTTCTCCTCCTGCCTTCAATCTTTCCCAGCTTCAGGGTCTTTTCCAATAAGTCAGCTGTTTGCATCAAGCGGCCAGCATATTGGAGCTTCAGCTTCAGTTATCAGTTTTTCCAATGAATATTCAGGGTTGATTTACTTTAGGATTGACTGGTCTGATATCCTTTTTCTCCAAGGGACTCTCAAGAGTTTTCTCCAGCATCAGAGTTCGAAAGCATCAATTCTTCAGTGCTCGGCCTTCTTTATGGTCCAACTCTCACATCCATATGACATAAAATGTCGAAACTCTCACATCTCACATGACCACTGGAAAAACCACAGTCTAGTAAAACTTTTAAAAGGCTGACATTTGTTACTTGGTGGATGTGCGGGCTTACATTTGATTTAGGAAGCAAGAACTAGAACGGTCTATAAATGCCACAAGAGCTCCCAGTCATGCCCCTAGAGCCCAAGTCCAGCAGTCTTGGATAAATGGCACCAGCAGCATCCTCCATACCCCTTCCTGACCCCAAAAAACAACAGTCCCCTTCAAACAGTAGAGGAAAACCATATTCAGGGTTCCATCATCTCAGTTTTTATTTTTATTTCAGGTTTAAGCCGATTCTTATCAAGGTCAATAGCATCTTGGTTAATAGAATCTTTTAAAACACTTAGATACCTCAAGTTGCCTTTGGCAAAATACACTTTAGAAACATTTTCAATGGGATTTGATGAGGACAGCTGAGCCGTGTGTTCTGTGGGAGGGCAGTCTGTCCCTGGAGCATCCTTTGAGGCAGGAATAGAAAGGTGGCTTCAGTGACTCAGGTAAGGGATTTATTCTTAGAAGCTATAAATGAACGCTAGCCCTTTCTGCATCTGTACCCCAAGTCTAATATCCTCATTCTTTTGTTAGAAAGGTAAGCCAAATAACTAGATCAATCCCCATCTCATGTCATTTATATGAAGACCAGATAGTTTCTTTAGCAAATTCCATCTTTCATAATTCCCTATCTGTCCAACACAAATGTCTGGGCTCATTGACCACTCCGTGCTGGCTTCCTCCCCATTTCCACTGCACCTAGCAGATCAGCTCTTTCTTGAGGAGGCAGGTGAATTGTGTTGGTGAGCAGGAGTTACTCCTTCAGCAGAAACTCACCAGTAGCATGAACCCCACCTGCTGCCCAGATGTCCCTTGCACCCTGCTGGGCCACTCTGCCTAAGGGCTATGGCCTGCTAGCAAAAATATTATTCCTGGAGACATCTGAAATCAATCCCAAGCCTTCTCTCATGTAGGAGGAAAGACACTGCTGGGGACGGTGCAAAAGTGGGCTAAACTCCAAGAACCAGACAACTGCCTGTGCCAGCATCCCCCAGAGAGGAACAGCCTTCACTAGCCCTGGGTCTACTTCCTGTCAAGCAGGAAGCAGTGGAACAAGAGTTTCAGAGCCACATTTTGTTCTTATCCCCAACAAATGCTGATCCAGTATGCCGAGGTTAAGCCCATAGCAGCTGTGGACCTCTAAAACTGCAAAATTCATAAACTCATTCTCAGAAAAAAAAAAAAAATCAAGCGGGCTAGGACAGTATAAACTGCTGATTTGGAATGTATTGAATCAGGTGTATTTTCTAAAAGGAAACGGATTGTAGAGGGTGGATTTGGGCTATGCAGAGGGCGTATATAGAAAATATCTATAGAAGGTGTGTGTGGAGGGTGTTACCAGCTATAGTTTAGGTTGAAGGAGAATCTACTGAAGCAAATTTCAGGTCAGGGTTTGGTGTGAGAAAGGACACAGAATAAATGTTTTCAGTGATTCTACCGAAACTAACACAATCATTTAAGGTCTTCATAAACATGAAACAACTCACATAAAAACGTTTCCAAATTAATTACAAAGCGCCTTTAAAAGGCAGTGGGGAGAGTTTTACTGGAGCACAGTGAGAAACGCTTTGAGGTCATCTGATTTTCCTCACATCTATTAAAATTTTAAATGCACTGGGCTCCCAGCAGGTTACCTTCACTCCAAAATGCTTCAGATGCTATAAATCCTCAATTAGCTCTTCGGGAGGGGTAGTGCTGTGGCTCTTAAAAACTAGTCTCTCTTAATTTGAAGGGGTAAATGTAGAAAGAAGATGGAATGAGAACAGGGAGAGAGGTGAGAGAGACTCCTTTATGAAGTTTCTGGCAGAGAATCTAGTTTAAACATAAGTTGTTCAGCTCAGGAAAAAAATGGAACCTGTGAGAGAAGAGAAGAGAGCCCCATGATCCGCATCCCCCGACACTCCACCACTCACCTCTATTTGTCCTTTGTGAGCCCCGCCCCCTTGCCAGGAGAACAAAGCAGAGGGGACCCGGATGTAGCTGCTGAGGTAGGTTACAATACTTCCTGTCTTTGTTGTGCTTCATGTATAAGACAGAGACTCACTATCCTTGAAGAAGCAAACTGTCTTGTCAACTGCTTAAGGATAGGTCGGAAATTCAGAAGGTCTCTAAAAACTGAGCCAGGAACAGCTGAAGTGTGCCAACAATCACAAGAGCTCTGCAGGAGACCCCAGGCTTCAGAGGAAAAGGCAGCCTGAGTACTCCCTAATAGCAGCCATGTGAGCCCTAAGCAGAAAACTCAGCCAAGCCATGCCCTGATTGCTGACTCACGGGCTTTGTGAGATAATAAGTTGGTTTTTGGTGTTCAAAACCGCTTTACTGTAATCACTTCACAAACATACAATTCATCCATAAAGGTGTATAGTTCATCTGTAGTTCATCCGTAAAGGCGTACTGTAATATAGTCACAGCTTTAAGCAGTCATCAACACTAGCTAGTTCTGGCACATTTTGATCCCTCCCAAAAGAACTATCATTGGGACTTCCCCGGTGGCTCAGATGGCAAAGCATCTGCCTGCAGTGCAGGAGACTCAGGTTCGATCCCTGGGTCAGGAAGATCCCCTGAAGAAGGGAATGGCAACCCACTCCAGTATCCTTGCCTGGAGAATTCCATGGAGAGAGGAACCTAGAGAGCTACAGTCCATGGGGTTGCGCAAAGAGTCAGACACGACTGAGCGACTAAGACTCTCTCTCTCTCTTTCCCATTAACTGTCACTCCATACACCCTCCCTGACTCCTGCTCAGCTCTATGTAACCACAAATCTAGATTCTGTCTCTATAAATGTGTTGATTCTGGACAGTTTCATATAAATGGAATCATATAATATGAGGTCTTTAGTGACTGGATACATTCACTTATATATTGTATACAGGGTTCATCTATGTAATTAACATGTATTATTATTACTGTATTCTTTTTATATGGCTGAATAGTATTACATTGTATAGACATACCATATTTTATTTACTTATTCATTAGTTGGTGGACATTTGGGTTGTCTCTACTTTTTGGTTACTATGAAGAATATGCTATAAATAGTTGTGTACATGTTTTGTGTGGCTATGTATTCTGATCCTTTTAGGCACATATTTCAGTTCAGTTCAGTCGTGTCTGACACGTTGCATATTTAGGGGTGGAATTTATGAATCACATGGTCATTCTAGATTTACCAGTTGAGGAACTGCCAGGATGCTTTCCAGCTACCCCATTTTACATTCCCAACTGTAGGGATGATTTTTCCAGTTTCTCCGCATTCTAGTCAGCAATTGTTGTATCTGTTAAAGCCATTCTAGTGCATATGGGGTTTCCCAGGTGGTGCTAGTGGTAAAGAACCTGCCTGTCACTACTGGAGACATAAGAACTCAGGTTCGATTCCTGGGTAGGGAAGATCTCCTGGAGAAGGGCATGGCAGCCCACTCCAATATTCTTGCCTCGAGAATCCCATGGACAGAGGAGCCTGGCAGGTTAGAGTCCATAGGGTCACAAAGAATTGGACATGATTGAAGCGACTTAGCATGCACAAGTGTATGTGAGCTATATTTTGATTTGCATTTCTCTGATGACTAATGATGTCTTTTTATGTACACATGGGCCATTTGTTTGTTTCCTTTAGAGAAGTATCTGCTTAAATCTTTTGTCTATTTTTAATTAGATTGTCTTTTTATTACTGAGTTGTAAGAGTTTTGTATATGTTCCAGAAACAAGCGCCTTGTCACATATATGATTTTTTAATATAAATTTATTTATTTTAATTGGAGGTTAATTACTTTACAATATTGTATTGGTTTTTCCATACATCAACATGAATCCACCACAAGTATACACGTGTTCCCCATCCTGAACCCCCCTCTATCCTTCCTCCCCATACCATCCCTCTGGGTGGTCTCAGTGCACCAGCCCCAAGCATCCAGTATCATGCATCAAACCTGGACTGGCTATTTGTTTCATATATGATATTAAACATGATTCAATGCCATTCTCCTAAATCATCCCACCCTCGCCCTCTCCCACAAAGTCCAAGAGACTGTTCTATACATCTGTGTCTCTTTTGCTGTCTTGCACACAGGGTTATCATTAGCATCTTTCTAAATTCCATATATATGCATTAGTATACTGTATTGGTGTTTTTCTTTCTGGCTTGCTTCACTCTGTATAATAGGCTCCAGTTTCATCCACCTCATTAGAACTGATTCAAATGTATTCTTTCTAATGGCTGAGTAATACTCCATTGTGTATATGTACCACAGCTTTCTTATCCATTCATCTGCTGATGGACATCTGGGTTGCTTCCATGTTCTGGCTATTATAAACAGTGCTGCGATGAACACTGAGGTACATGTGTCTCTTTCAATTCTGGTTTCCTCGGTGTGTATGCCCAGCAGTGGGATTGCTGCATCATAAGGCAGTTCTATTTCCAGTTTTTAAGGAATCTCCACACTGTTCTCCATAGTGGCTGTACTAGTTTGCATTCCCACCAGCAGTGTAAGAGGGTTCCCTTTTCTCCACACCCTTTCCAGCATTTATTTGCTTGTAGACTTTTGGATTGCAGCCATTCTGACTGGCGTGAAAGGGTACCTCATTGTGGTCTTGATTTGCATTTCTCTGATAATGAGTGATGTTGAGCATCTTCTCATGTGTTTGTTAGCCATCCATATGTCTTCTTTGGAGAAATGTCTATTTAGTTCTTTGGCCCATTTTTTGACTGGGTCATTTATTTTTCTGGAATTGAGCTGAAGGAGTTGCTTGTATATTTTTGAGATTAGTTGTTTGTCAGTTGCTTCATTTGCTATTATCTTCTTCCATTCTGAAGGCTGTCTTTTCACCTACTTATAGTTTCCTTTGTTGTGCAGAAGCTTTTAAGTTTAATTAAACATTTGTTTATTTTTGCTTCTATTTCCAATATTCTGGGAGGTGGGTCATAGAGGATCCTGCTATGATGTATGTCAGAGAGTGTTTTGCCTATGTTCTCCTCTAGGAATTTTATAGTTTCTGGTCTTACATTTAGATCTTTAATCCATCTTGAGTTTCTTTTTGTGTATGGTGTTAGAAAGTGTTCGTTTCATTCTTCTACAAGTGGTTGACCAGTTTTCCCAGCAGCATTTGTTAAAAAGATTGTCTTTTCTCCATTGTATATTCTTGCTTCCTTTGTCAAAGATAAGGTGTCCATGCTGTTGCTGCTGCTAAGTCACTTCAGTCGTGTCCAACTCTGTGTGACCCCACAGACGGCAGCCCACCAAGCTCCCCCATCTCTGGGATTCTCCAGGAAAGAACACTGGAGTGGGTTGCCATTTCCTTCTCCAGTGCATGAAAGTGAGAAGTGAAAGTGAAGTCGCTCAGTCGTGTCCGACTCTTTGTGATCCCATGGACTGCAGCCCACCAGGTTCCTCCATCCATGGGATTTTCCAGGCAAGAGTACTGGAGTGGGGTGCCATTGCCTTCTCCGACAGGTGCGTGAATTTATCTCTGGGCTTTCTATTTTGTTCCATTGATCTACATATATGATTTTTAAATCACTTATCTCATTCTGAGGGTTCTCTAGTTCTGAGGGTTCTCTCATTCTGATGGTTGTCTTTCTCACCTTTTGCAGCACAAAAGTTTTTAACTTTGATGGAGTCTAATCCATATCCTTTTCTTCCCTTTTGTTATCTGTGTTTTTGGTGTCATTGTGTAAGAAACTATTGCCTATGCCAAAATCATGAAGATTTACTCCTTTATTTTCTTTCAAGAGTTTTCTAGATTTAGCTCTTACATTTAGGTGGATGGGCTTCCCTGATAGCTCAGTTAGTAAAGGATCTGCCTGCAATACAAGAGACCTCGGTTCAATTCCTAGGTCAGGAAGATCCCCTGGAGAAGGGAAAGGCCACCAGTATTCTGGCCTAGAGAACTCCATGGACTGTATAGTCCATGGGGTCACAAAGAGTTGCATGTGAATTTCACTTTCACTTTTAGGTTGATAATTCATTTTGTATTTACTTTTGTGTGTAATGTGAGATATGGGGCCAGCTTCCTTTTCTAGCATATGGATATTCAGTTGTCCCAACACCACTTGTTGAAAAGGCTATTCTTTCCCCCATTGAAATGTTGTCTTAGCACCCTTGTCAAAAATCAGCTGACCGTAAATGTCAAGATTTATTTCTGAAGTCTCAGTTCTATTCCATTGACCTATATGACTTACTTTATACTTATATTCCCTGGAGAAGGAAATGGCAACCCACTCCAGTACTTTTGCCTGGAAAATCCCATGGACAGAGGAGCATGGTAGGCTACAGTCCATGGGGTCATAAAGAGTTGGACACAACTGAGCAACTTCACTTTCTATACTGCAGCTTTGTATTACATTTTGCAGTTGAGATGTATGAGTCTTCCAACTTTATTTTTTATTTTCAAGATTCTTTTGGCTATTCTGGGTTCTCTTGCATTTCAATATGAATTACAGAATCAGCGTGTCAATTTCTGCTAAAACACCAGATGGGATTTTAATTCACATTGAATATGTAAATTATTTGGAGGGGTTCAGTTCAGTTCAGTTCAGTCGCTCAGTCGTGTCTGACTCTTTGCGACCCCATGAATTGCAGCATGCCAGGCCTCCCTGTCCATCACTAACTCTCAGAGTTCACTCAGACTCACGTCCATCGAGTCAGTGATGCCATCCAACCATCTCATCCTCTGTTGTCCCCTTCTCCTCCTGCCCCCAATCCCTCCCAGCATCAGAGTCTTTTCCAATGAGCAACTCTTCACATGAGGTGGCCAAAGTACTGAAGTTTCCGCTTTAGCATCATTCCTTCCAAAGAAATCCCAGGGCTGATCTCCTTCAGAATGGACTGGTTGGATCTCCTTGCAGTCCAAGGGACTCTCAAGAGTCTTCTCCAACACCACAGTTCTAAAGCATCAGTTCTTCGGTGCTCAGCCTTCTTCACAGTCCAGCTCTCACATCCATACATGACCACAGGAAAAGTCATAGCCTTGACTAGATGGACCTTAGTCGGCTAAGTAATGTCTCTGCTTTTGAATATACTATATAGGTTGGTCATAACTTTTCTTCCAAGGAGTGAGCGTCTTTTAATTTCATGGCTGCAATCACCATCTGCAGTGATTTTGGAGCCCAAAAATTAAAGTCTGACACTGTTTCCACTGTTTCCTCTCTATTTCCCATGAAGTGATGGGACTGGATGCCATGATCTTCGTTTTCTGAATGTTGAGCTTTAAGCCAACTTTTTCACTCTCCTCTTTCACTTTCATCAAGAGACTTTTCAGTTCCTCTTCACTTTCTGCCATAAGGGTGGTGTCATCTGAATATCTGAGGTGATTGATATTTCTCCCAGCAATCTTGATTCCAGCTTGTGTTTCTTCCAGTCCAGCGTTTCTCATGATGTATTCTGCATATAAGTTAAATAAGCAGGGTGACAATATACAGCCTTGACATACTTCTTTTCCTATTTGGAACCAGTCTGTTGTTCCATGTCCAACTCTAACTGTTGCTTCCTGACCTGCATACAGATTTCTCAAGGGGCAGGTTAGGTGGTCTGGTATTCCCATCTCTTTCAGAATTTTCCACAGTTTATTGTGATCCACACAGTCAAAGGCTTTGGCATAGTCAATAAAGCAGAAATAGATGTTTTTCTGGAACTCTCTTGCTTTTTCCATGATCCAGTGGATGTTGACAATTTGATCTCTGGTTCCTCTGTCTTTTCTAAAACAGCTTGAACATCAGGGAGTTCACGGTTCATGTATTGCTGAAGCCTGGCTTGGAGAATTTTGAGCATTACTTTACCAGCATGTGAGATGAGTGCAATTGTGCGGTAGTTTGAGCATTCTTTGGCATTGCCTTTCTTTGGAATTGGAAAGAAAACTGACCTTTTCCAGTCCTGTGGCCACTGCTTAGTTTTCTAAATTTGCTGGCATATTGAGTGCAGCACTTTCACAGCATCATCTTTCAGAATTTGAAACAGCTCAACTGAAATTCCATCCCCTCCACTAGCTTTGTTCGTAGTGATGCTTTCTAAGGCCCACTTGACTTCACATGGAATGGGTGAATTTAATTCAGATGACCATTATATCTACTACTGCGGGCAGGAATCCCTTAGAAGAAATGGAGTCACCATCATGGTCAACAGAAGAGTCCGAAATGCAGTACTTGGATGCAGTCTTAAAAATGACAGAACGATCTCTGTTCATCTCCAAGGCAAACCATTCAATATTTGGAGAGATACCACAGTCTTAATAGTATTAGGTCATAAACCATGAAAACAGTGTCTTTACATTTATTTAGCTCCACTGTAATTAATTTCAGCAATGTTTTATACTTTTCCATGTAAAAGTTTTGCATTTTGCTAAATTTTTTCCCGGGTATCCTCTTTTTTGATGCTGTTGAAAAGTGAATTATTTCCTTTAAATCTGTTTTCAAAATGTTCATGACCAGTGTGTAGAAATACACTTGCATTTGCATACTGATCTTATCTTTGAAGGAAAAGTTTCAATTTTTCATCATTAAGAAGATGTTTGCTGAGTTTTTCATAAATATCCTTTATGTGGTTTAAGCTGCTTTCTACTTTTGTTTGCTGGGTAGTTTTATTATGAAAGGGTTTTGGAATTTTGTCATATGATTTTTCTGCCTTTATTAATATAATCATTTTTTGCTTTTATTTCATCAAATTTTGCATTCAGTTCAGTTCAGTCACTCAGTCATATCCGACTCTTGCGACTTCATGGCCAACAGCATGCCAGGCTCTCCTGTCTACTAACTCTTGGAGCTTGCTCAAACTCATGTCCATTGAGTCAGTGATGCCATCCAACCATCTCATCCTCTGTCATCCCCTTCTCCTCCTGCCTTCAGTTATTCCCAGCATCAGGGTCTTTTCAAATGAGTTCATTCTTCACATCATCAGGTGGCCAAAGTATTGGAGTTTCAGCTTCAACATCAGTCCTTCCAATGAATATCCAGGACTGATTTCCTTTAGGATGGACTGGTTGAATCTCCTTTCAGTCCAAGGGACTCTCAAGAGTCTTCTCCAACACCACAGTTCAAAAGTATCAGTTCTTTGGTCTTAACTTTCTTTGTAGTCCAACTCTTACATCCATACATGACTACTGGAAAAACCATAGCTTTTACTAGACAGACCTTGGTTGTCAATTAATGTCTCTGCTTTTTAATATGCTGTCTAAGTTGGTCATAACTTTTCTTCCAAGGAGCAAGTGTCTTTTAATTTCATGGCTGCACTCACCATCTGCACTGATTTTGGAGCCCAGGAAAATGAAGTCTGTCACTGTTTCTACTGTTTCCCCATCTATTTGCCATGAAGTGATGGGACTGGATGCCATGATCTTAGTTTTTTGAATGTTGAGTTTTAAGCCAGGTTTTTCATTCTCTTTCAGTTTCATCAAGAAGCTCTTCTGTTCCGCTTTGCTTTCTGCATAAAGGTGGTGTCTTTTGCATATCTGAGGTTATTGATATTTCTCCTAGCAGTCTTGATTCCAGCTTGTGCTTCATCCATCCTGGTATTTTGCATGATGTACTCTGCATATAAGTTAAATAAACAAGATGACATATATGTGTACCACATCTTCTTTATCCATTCATCACTGAGGGACACAGGTTGCTTCTACATTATGGCCATTGTAAATAATGCTACATGAACATAAGGGTGCAAATATCTTTTGAATTAGTGTTTTCATGTTCTTCAGATAATTTCTAAGAAGTAGAAATGTTGGCTCATTTGATAATTCTATTTTTTCCTCCATAATGTTTTCCATAGTGGCTGCACCAATTTACATTCCTACCAGTAGCACAAGAGGGTTCACTTTTGTGCACATTACACTTGTTAATTGTTGTCTTTTTGATAATAGTCATTCTGACAGGTGTGAGATGACATCTCTTTGTGGCTTTGATTTGCATTTCCATCATGATTAGTAGTGTTATCTTTTCATCTTTCTATTGGCTATATTTACATCTTCATTAGAAAAATGTCTGTTCAGTTCCTCTGCCAATTTTTAAATGGAATTTTTTTTTTTAATATTGAGTTATGTGAGTTCTTTATATATTTTTGATATTAACCTCTTATTGTATACGTCATTTGCCAATATCTTCTCTCATTCAAGTAGAATTATCTTCAGGGCTCTCTCTTTGCCTCCACCCAGCAACTCAGTGGTGTTGATAACACCACACCCTAACTCCTGAGCCTGAAGCACCTCTACTCTGAGCAAATGAGCCCCAACTTATGACCAAGAAAAACTATTCAGTATGTGTTCAGTTTGAGAGATTAAAAGCAGATGTGACTTTAACAGCTAAATTTAGAGTGTTTAGTAACTAGGATTTGTTTTTCTTTTAATCATCCTGCTTGAGGTTATTGGTAAGTTATAATTGCCCATGGCACAGGATCACAAAGAGTCAGACGTGACTGAGTGACTGAACTGAATTGAGGTGCCCATGATTAGGTTTTCTAAATTTCTGTGTCTTATTTTAGGAAAAGAGGTTCCATCTATATACGTTAGATTCACTTCGACTTCTTTCAATTGTCCAATCATTAGGAAAGATTCATGCAGACTCATTTTCAGGAACCATTTTATGCCAGCTGGGAGGTGCATGTGTTGTAGCCTCTCATACTAGGGAAAAGTCATTAACCTAGATCTGGAGAAGTGGTGTGAGTCTAGACCTTCAGGTGAGGCAGGCATCACATAGGATGGAAACAAAGCGAACCTGAGGCCGGACAAGGCACAGAATCACATTGGTTGCTTCTGCCCTTCTTGGGAGGTCCATGGGCAGAAAGGCACCCTCAAGTGAGGCTGGGTGGGGCTTTGCATAGGAAGCTCATTACAGGAGCATCAGTACCGTGGCTTCAGAGCATGTTAGCCATCAGCAGTAGATGAGTGTAACATAAATGATCATACAACCATATCACAGAGAACAGCCATTGAAAACTCTGTTTTTGATACTTTATGATTTAAGGAAAAATATCAGCTGTTTTAACAAGTAGCATAGAGACTTTATGTCACACAACACTAATTTGTAGTGTACAATACATGGTAGCTCCCTAGAGATTTCATACATATGTGTTGTGTGTACATATAAATACACAGTACATAGTATCTTCCAGTACATAGCACACATACAACATACACACATCATATATACGTGGTGTGTGTATGTATGTGTGTGTATATATATATATATATATTTAGTGGTCCTACTCTGTGCCCTGTCATTCACAGTACTAAGTGCTTGACAAACATTATCTCACTTATTCCTTGTGTTGACCCCTTGTGGACTCCTAAGGAAACTCCTGGAGGAAATCCTCCAACCAAAGGATGCTGACATGAGAAGCATGGCGAGGGTGTGGAAGGGCCTACAGGCATGCAAGGATAGTGTGATGGATCTGAGTCACGTGGACAGTGAAGGTGGTAATGTGGCTGAGTGTGGATAGGCAGGTATTGTGGATGATTTAAAACAAAGAGACATATGATATTTTAAAACTGAATGATGACCTAGAACTAAAAGTTCCAAATTCTTCTTTGGGGAGTGGGCATAAGAGTGAAGTGGAGAGGGATATGAAGTAAGGAGAAACTTATTTATTGTTTTTACAGTTATTAATAAGATTTAATTATGCATATTGAAGATGTTTACTGTTAATATAATCCCAATGTGAGTCAAATAAAACTGAATATGCTATTATCACCTACTTTTGTACACATTATTTCAGATTGGGGCATTCAGTGATCTTCAAATACTACTGAGGAGTTTTCCCTAGAAAATAATGACATCAGAAAGGCTGGCTGCCTGCAGGACACCATCCTTAAAATTCTCCTAACAACAGAAAAATTGGAAAAGAATGTCAGCCTTAAATGCATGGCTGGCTGAAGGGGAACACCTTTCTAAATCAGAGAGTTATACAACCAGAATCCTAGCATTACTGTAAGTCTCCTTCAATGGTTCGAGGGTCAGACATTTCTTCTTAACTGGTCCTGCAAGCGATGGGTCATGAACCTTCTTCTACTGCTTTTAATGCCTGGGGTACCCCCTTTGGTCTTCCCCAGCGGCTCAGTGGTAAAGAATTCATCTGAGATGTAGGTTCTATCCCTGGATCTGGAAGATCCCCTGGAGGAGGGCATGGCTACCTACTCCAGTATTCTTGCCTGGAGAATCCCATGGACCGAGGAGCCTGGCAGGCTACAGTTTGTGGGGTCGCAAGGAGTTGGACATGACTGAAGCAACTGAGCACACACACCCTTTTGGAGGAGGCTGCAGGCAATAATAGGCCCTTTTCACTTTTTTGTTCTTTATGTTCCAGCAAAACCAAAATGAAAGGAGGAGGGCAGGAGGGAATTGGGACATTGGCAGAAGTGTGAGCACAGGGTCAGGGAGGACTTCTCATTCACCTGTCCAATTATTCATGGGATGACACATCCAGGAGCAAGGAGTCAGGAGAGAAGATGAGATGAAGGATGACTGATTTGAAACATCAAATGGAAACAGGCTTTGAGCCTGGAGGGAAAAGGGGGATGTAAATTCAAAGGTGGGTGCAGCATTCCTTGAGTAAGGGATCCAGAGAAAGGAGACAAGGATGTGCCAACGCAGGTAGTGCAGAGGCAGTGCGGTGCCTCCCCCTCCTGAGAGGGGCACAGGTGGGACGTCTGGTGTGAGGAGAGGTGATGCTCAAACAGCATGAGTGAGGGCTGAGACAGGGATTGAACATACAGCCATCAACTCTGAAAGCAGGGCTGCAGTGAGAGGCTGTAAAGTTGCGGTAATACCCATCTGTAGGATGAAGGCTTGGGCAGTGAGAAGGCAGGTGGCTGGCGGGACTCAAAGTGGGTACTGGCAGGACAGCTGCAGCAGATGGACAAGAAGGCAAAGAATTTGAGATAGAAAAGAGGTAAAATAATGTACAAGAAGAGCAGGGTTGTGAGGGAAGATAGTAAAACCATGGGCAGGGAGTCAAACGACTCAAAAACTCCAGAAAGTCAAAGCACCCTTCACAGATGGAGAAAGGAGAAGGCTGTGGTCATACTCAGAAAGCTGAAAGTGGAAGCCTTCAATCACAAGATGACTATATGGTATGGGTGCAAAGCGAGGTGTGTAAAGGTTCTTGAAACACCGGCACGGTAGTGATCCAAGTTGCTGGCAGGAGTGTCCCTGACTGGTGGGAGAATTTTTTTACCATGGAGCTTATTGTCTAAATGTTACTGAATCACACCAGGATCTGCTAGGCTGCACACAGTGAGGCCAATCTGTTAACACCAGGGGGTGGTAAAGCAGGACACGACTGAGCTACTTCACTTTCACTTTTCACTTTCATGCATTGGAGAAGGAAAAGGCAACCCACTCCAGTGTTCTTGACTGGAGAATCCCAGGGATGGGGGAGCCTGGTGGGCTGCCATCTATGGGGTCGCACAGAGTCAGACACGACTGAAGCAACTTAGCAGCAGCAGCCGCAGCAGTGGTAAAGCAAAATGCAATATATATTACAGGACACCAAGCAAGGAGTCCAGGTAGACATTGCTTAAAAGACCCAGACTCCTTGAAGGCTTTCACGGGAAGGTTTTTAAGTATAGGGTTAGGGAGGAGAGTTGTGGGGTGTGTGGTCATTTTGTGAACATTCTTTTGATCGGTTTGTGGTGAGGTAATTAGGAATCAACATTATCAACCTTCTGGTTCCAACCAGTCTGGGGTACATGAGATTGTGGGAAACATATGGTTAACTTCTCTCACCTGGTGGAGGTTTCAGTATCTGCAAAACAGTTCAAAGAATATATCTCAGAATAATATCTTAGCCTTTGAGGATGAACTAAAGGTTTTTAACTCTTTTTAATGGCTAAGCTATTATTATTTTATTTTACTGTTTTCCTTTCTTTCTTCATTTTCTCACTGCTCTGATTAAATTTACTCCTTGGAACTAGGGGAAGGCCTAGAAGGCTGATGTTTTTCTACAGACAAGAGGCTGGCAGAAGATTTGGTGGATGGGTCTGTTCTAGGTAGGTCCCATAGAGTCCTTCTCAGTTACATAAAGAGCTACACAAAAACAAGATGAAGACCATCAATCTTGTTTTGTTTTATCCCCGTAGCTTTATAAAATATTATCAAGAATAAGATTTAAAAGAAATCCCACATCCTATGTTCAGGTTTTTGGTGTCACCACAGAGCTTCTAGATCAGTCCCTACCTGAACCCCACCCATACTGTTTCAGGCCTGTGAGTCCTCTGTTATTTGCAGCTGAAAGCATTCCAACAGATGCAGTTTGTGTAAGAGTTATTTCTTTGTTTCTAATTATTTTTCCCTTCCCTTATACTAACTCAGCTAGATTAGTTCTTCTGGCAGAAATTAACAGTGAATTTCTCCTCAAAAAAATGCATGCAGATCAGCTGCATTTTAAACTAGTGAAGCAACAGTAGTTTACTTATGAAGATTATATGCTAAAAGAATGCGAAATATCAACATAAGAACATAAACTTAAAAACATTTCCACAAAATTCAGATGTATAGGAGGCCACAACGTGAGTATGAAAATAATAATCATGAAAATGAAACTTTCTCTATTATCCATACCAAATCTACAGGTCACCAAAACATGTGGAAGGTCAGCCTTGTGGGGAGAAAAATGCAAACACATGGATATTCACTGTCAGCCTTTGGTAATATAAGAGAAACTGCCAAAGAATGAATCCAGACAAATCTAGATACACTAGCAAACCCTGCACCGGAGAGCTTACAGAAATCCAGAGGTTCAACATCATTTGCCATTTTCTTCCCTCCCTGTATTTCTCACTGTCCTAACCTGTGAAGGAAGCCAGGCTCTTTCCTGGGGGCAGTTTATGTACAGCCCAAAGCAGAGGTTGCCAGCAAGACTCTTCCTTCACTGGCCTTTGTTTTCCTAAGGCCTGAGTTTATGAAAAAGACTATTCTAAGAGCCTCTGTGGTCGACCAGGTAGATATGATAGATGTGAGGGTTGGGAGTAGAAATGGGAGCCAGAGGAGGAAGGAGGCCAGAGAGGGACAGCCTCCAGGCACTCTCAGCTGAGCTAAAGTTCCTGTTTCCTGCTTGACCTATGGGCACAGAGAGCTCCCGAGTTGTCCAGGCCATGCCCCACCTAGTGAGGGTTGGGTGCTGGCAGCTGTCATGATGGAGTTCACCTTAGCAGCCCCTCCCATCACATGAACATCCCAGGGCAGGTGCCATCTGGGAGCAAAGGAAATTCCAAGACTGCCTGAGGTCCAGTTCTCTACCAGCCGGAAGCATAAAGACTCTGAGTCAGATCTCAAGGAAAATGAAGACGTAACTGTGTTTCGCTGACCTGAGATAGAGATCTGAACTCAGAATCACTGCTTATCAACACATTCAACACACGCATAAGGTTTTGTGGTGAGTTAGCCTTTTCTTCAGAAAACCAAGTCTGGAACAAAAGAGTTTATGAGAAACATCATTCATATGAACCAAAAAAGCTAAAAATAGAACTACCATATGATCCAGCAATTCCACTCAGGAGCACATATCTGAAAAAAAAAAAAGAAAGACACCAATTCAAAAGGTGCAAACAACTCAATGCTCATAGTTGCACTATTTACAATAGCCAAGATGTGGAAGCAAACTAGGTGTCCATCAACTGATGAATGGATAAAGAGGATGTGATGTGTGTGCATGTGTGCAAACACGCACATGCATGCTTAGTCATGTCTGACTCTTTGTGACCCCACAGACTGTAGTCTGTAGTCCGTCAAGCTCCTATATATATAGACACACACATACATTAGAATACTACTTAGTTGTAAAGAATGAAATTTTGCCATTTGCAGCAACATGGATGAACTTAGAGGGACTTAAACTAAATGAAATAATTCAAACAGAAAGACAAATACTGTATGATATCGCCTACATGTGGAATCTACAAAATACAAGTAGTGAATAAAACAAAAAAGAAGCATACTTACAGATATAAAGAACAAACTAGTAGTTACCAGTAGGGAGGGTAGAGCAGCAGTATAAAGGTAGGGGATTAAAAGGTACAAACTATTAGGTATAAAACACAATACAAGGATATATTGTACAGCACAGGGAATACAGCTGATATTTTATAATAACTATAAATGGAGTGTAAGCTTTCAAAACTGTGAAATCACTATACTATACACTTGTAACTTATTCAGCAACTATGCTTCAAATTAAAAAATAAAATTTAAAAGAAAGTTTTAAAATTAAAAAAAAATTTTTTTAATTTCCTGCTCTAAAGATAACTAAAAATCAATAGGCTGATGAGGGAATAAAGTTGAAGACATTGGTAAGCATTCATTTTTGTTTTCATATAGATAAGGACAGCTAGATACCAAAATAAATGTCGATCAGTGTGCCAGTGTGCATTAAAGGTTAGCCTGCGCCAAGCTCTAAGCTAAAAAGATTAGAGTCACTAATGAGCCTCAGGGGTCTTGGAGCAGTAATATTCCAGGAGCAACAAGCAGATCCAGGTCACAGATCTTAGCGTCTAAATACCAGTTACAACAAATGGAACCACAACTCCCTGGAGAAATGGCTGATTCTAGGACAGGGGCAAAGAAAATACCAGTTGAGCTCAGAACATTTTGTTGCTCCAGAAATTAAGTACTCAAGAAAAGAACAAAAGGATAACATTTAGGACATTTTAACTGAGCACAGGAGTCAACCTGGAAAAGTTCCCAGTGACAAAGCTGGAACAAGTTGAGCAACAAAATAAATAAGGGGAATATTAGATTGTAACTCAGAGAAGAAAATAAATATCTATGAGTACATGCTGATATAAACAAAATGATTGAAAAATAAATAAATGGAGAAGTGGGACAAAACTGCCTTCACAGATTCCAAACAGTAAGTGTAGAAGGACTGAGGAAAAGAGAAAATCCCCATGAAAACACCTAGGTAATCGTTGCTGCATGCAAGGCCCACAGATGATGCTAAAATTAGTGGATGCTGGCATCACTTCACAGTACCTACTGCAAAACGTTTATTAATTACTGTAGTGGTTTTATCATAGTCCACAGATTCTTTGATCCACCTCCAGGAGAAGGATCTTACTTCCCCTCCCCTTGAGTGTGAGCTGGACTGAGTGCCTGGTCTCCAGCTTACTGAAAGAGAGAAGCAGAGCCTTCACAGAGACCCCACTTCAACCAATGCTTATGCCTGTGTGCTTACTCACCCAATCATGTCTGACTCTTTGCGATCCTTTGGACTGTAGCCTGCCAGGCTCTTCTGTCTATGGGATTTTTGCTGGTAAGAGTGCTGAAGAGGGTTGCCATTTTCTTCCTCCAGGGCATCTTCCCAACCCAGGGATTGAACTCGGTTTCCTGCATTGCAAGCAGATTCTTTATCTGATGGTCATCAGCTAGCACTAGGGAGGTGCTTTGAGCATGTTCCTCCTGATATGAGTGTATGAGTAAACACTCACCTCTGTGATATTCTTCCCAGAATAATCACAAAAAGCATCAGACAAACTCACACTAAGGGACAGTCTGACAAATACCTGAGCCATGCTCTTCAAAACCATCAAAGTCATGAAAACAAAGAAACATCGTACCTGTCCCAGGCTCCAGGAGGATTTGTACATCTAATCACAACATGGAATCCTGGATTGCATTCCAGGGTAGAAACATGGATGACATCTGAATGCTCTGGACTTCAGTAAACTGCATAATGAAAGTGCAAATGTTAGTCACTCAGTCATGTCCGACTCTTTGTGACCCTGGACTATAGCCCCCAGGCTCCTCTGTCCATGGGATTTCCCAGGCAAGGATATCGGAGTGGGTAGCCATTCCCTTCTCCAGGGGAATCTTCCCTACTCAGGGATTGAACTCAGGTCTCCAGGACTGCAAGCAGATTCTTTACTGTCTGAACCACCAGAGAAGCCCAGTGTATTACCAATGCTAAATTCTCAGTTTTGACAAATGTACCATGGTCACATAAGATTTCGGCATCAGAGAAATGGTGAAGATGAGAGTTCTCTGTACTATCTTTTGACTCAATGTAAATATAAATTATTTCAAATTAAAAAAATAAATTATTTTAAAACAAGAAGTTGGGCCATTAAATGGACGATGAGAGACTACTGAGGCAATAACAAGCAAAAAGCCTGATCCATCTGATATATTTTAAAAATGTTGGTCCCCTTCTTTTCCCATCTGAAGTCCTTCCTCATGCAGAATAAACAGAATAGGCCTCCTAAGTCAACTCAAAGTGGTAACCATTAGCTTCATTTTTCCTTAAGAAAGCCTATAACTATCACCAGAGAGCTGTTTGAACAGGATAAATTTTTAGAAACAGAATTTCAGGCAACAGAGACCAGCCAGGGAGCCCCTCTCATTCACCAAAGTGAAAGGCTAGTACCTCATGTAGCTACTTACAGTGTGTCCTCCATCATTTTAATCAGCAATTTCATTTCCATTTAGGATTTTATCCTAAGGAAACAATCAGGTATATGTGCAAATCTTTAAGCTAGGAAGATATCCACTGTTGTGTTGCTTATAATAATTTTTAAAAAGTGGTGGAAATAAACATTTGAGAACAAAGAATTATTTATATAAGCTATGATATATTTGCAAAAGAAATACTATGTAGTCATTTAAGATGTTGGAGTACAATATTATTCAGTCTTTAAAAGGAAGGAAATTTTGCACATGCAAACCTGAGGACATTATGTTAAGTGAAAAAACTAGTCACAAAAGGACAAATACTATATGACTCCACCTATATGACATCCCTAGAGGAGTTAAATTCATAGAGACAGAAAGCAGGATTCGGGTTGCCAGGGGTTGGGGTGGTAATGGGGGAGGAAACACAGGGAAGCAGTGTTTAACAGGGATGGAGTTTCAGTTTGGGAAGATTAAAAACTCGAGATGGATGGTGGTGATGGGTACACAACAATGTGAATGTATTTAAAGTCACAAAAGTGAAAGTCACTCAGTCATGTCCAGCTCTTCAGACCCCATGGACTATACAGTCCATGGAATTCTCCAGGCCAGAATACTGGAGTAGATAGCCTTTCCCTTCTCCAGGGTATCTTTCCAACCCAGGGATTGAACTCAGGTCTTCTGCATTATGGGTGGATTCTTTACCAGCTGAGCCACAAGGGAAGCCCAAGAATACTGGGGTGGGTAGCCTATCCCTTCTCCAAGGTATCTTCCAGATCCAGGAATCAAACTGGGATCTTTGCATTGCAGGCAGACTCTTTACCAACTGAGCTATCTATCAAGAAAGTCCTAAAGTCACAGAAAGGTATATTTTTAAATGACTAAAATGAACAAATAGAACCTAATTAAATTTAAATGCTTTTGCACAGTGAAGGAAACTATAAACAAGGTGAAAAGACAACCCTCAGCAGGGACTGGGGAGCCTTGTGGGTTGCCGTCTATGGGGTCACACAGAGTCGGACACGACCGAAATGACTTAGCAACAGCAGCATGGGAGTAAATAATAGAAAATGGAACAAATAACAAAGGATTAATCTCCAAAATATAAAAGCAGCTCATTCAGCTCAATACCAGAAAAACAAACACTGGAATCAAAAAGTGGGCAGAGTACCTAAACAGATATTTCTCCAAAGAATACATACAGATGGCTAATAAACACAAGAAAAATGTTCAACATCGCTCATTATTAGAGAAATGCAAATCAAAACTACAATGAGGTATCACCTCACACCAGTCAGAATGGCCATCATCAAAAAATCTACAAGCTATAAATGCTGGAGAGGGTGTGGAGAAAAGGGAATTCTCTTGCACTGTTGATACAGCCACTACGAAGAACAGTATGGAGATTCCTTAAAAAAACTAGGACCAAAACTACCATATGACCCAGCAATCCCACTACTGGTCATATACCCTGAGAAAACCATAACTGAAAAAGATACATGTACCCCCAATGTTCATTGCAGCACTATTTACAACAGCCAAGACGTGGAAGCAATCTAAATGTCCACTGACAGATGAACGGATAAAGAAGCTATGGTACATATATACCATGAAATATTACTCATCCATAAAAAGGAATGCATTTGAGTCAGTTCTAATGAGGTGGATGAACTAGATCCTATTATACAGAGTGAAGTAAGTCAGAAAAAGAAAGACAAATATCATATATTAACACATATATATGGAACCTAGAAGGATGGTACTGATGAACCTATCAGCAGTGCAGCAATGGAGATGCAGACACAGAGAAAAAGACTTGTGGACACAGTGCAGGAAGGAGAGAGTGGTATGAATTGAGTCTCTAGCGTTGAAACATATACATTATCATATGTAAAATTAGAGAGTGGAAATTTGCTGTATGGTGCAGGGAGCTCAAATCTGGTGCTCTGTGACAACTTGGAGGGTTGGGAGGTGGGAAGGAAGTTAAGAGGGAGGGAAAATATGTATTCCTAAGGCTGATGCATGTTGATATATGGCAGAAACCAACATAATATTGCAAAGCAATTATCCTCCAATTAAAAATTAATTTTAAAAAATGAATTAGTTTTAGAAAGAAGCTATAAAGTGAGTAAAATATTGAATTTTATGTATATTTCATGACAATTTTTTAAAAGTACTGAAGAATATGGAATCACACAGAAACATGTAGCCAAATATTATTCAGTGGAGAAACAATTTGCAAAAGAGTACTCAGTATACAACATTTTCACAAAACACACATACACACACACACACACACGTACATGCACACATAGGCACACACACAGAGCACTGAGAAAGTGTTTGGAAAGAAAATGCCAGTGTCCACAGTTCTGGATAGTGGGAACAAAAGTGACTGTGATTTATTCATCTCT
Organism: Nanger dama; assembly: GCA_917880005.1. Classification (NCBI taxonomy): domain Eukaryota; kingdom Metazoa; phylum Chordata; class Mammalia; order Artiodactyla; family Bovidae; genus Nanger; species Nanger dama. The sequence goes on along the minus strand of CAKJTW010000025.1, from coordinate 15,542,318 downwards.
ATCTTTTACCTTTTCTGAGGCTGAACCATGAGCACTACAGAAACAGTCATGTCCCTGAGAGTAACTTGGGAGGTTCCATAAGCTATTTTAAACCTCAGAATAGATTTTCATGGGAGTGGTTCTTGAGAGTGGGGAATAAAGCAGAGAGAACCCCCAAAGAAGCGCTGTCTCCAGTGAACCCCAGCAGGACTCAGGCAATGGACCAGCTGTCCTACTCCATACTCAGTCAAATTTGTTACACCCTAGGGCCCATCATGTGGAGCTTGGATGTGAGCATTTGGTGAGATTTACTCATTTTTATTAGAAGTTCATGTCAAACATTCATTTTTGCCATTTTGTGACTATACCGTTATTTACTCCTGTTGAGGGACATCAAGCTGGTTTCTGACTCTTGACATTTAAAAATTGCTGTGGGACTTCCCTGGCAGTCCAGTGGTTAAGATTTCACCTTCCAATGCTTGGCAGTGCGGGTTTGATCCCTGGTCAGGTAGCTAAGATCCCACATGCCTCATGGTCAGAAAAACCAAAATATAAAATAGAAGCAACACTGAAACAAATTCAATAAAGACTTTCAAAAGCTGGTCCACATCAAAAAATCTTTAATAAATAAATAAATGAATAGATAAAAATTGCTGCTATGAATATCCTTGTACCTGTCTCCTGCTTAATCACAAGACACATCCCTAAGATACTAGCTGTGTGTAGGGCTTGCAGATGCTACTGTTTGTTTATAACAAAAGTTCCCTGAGTTATCACAGATTGAGAAGAAGGCCAGGTACATGACAAGCTCCTAAACTCTCCTGCTCTCTGAATTTTCCCTCTTACCTCTTTTCCACGTGCTCTCAGGAGTGGACAGATGTTGTTACGGGCTCATTGACTCATAATGACCCCATTAGGCTCCGAGACTTGGGTTTTTTTTAATCAAAGCTAAAAACTGTATTGCTACTGCTGCTTACTGCTAAGTCGCTTCTAAGTCGCTTCAGTCATGTCGGACTCTGTGCAACCCCATAGACGGCAGCCCACCAGGCTCCTCTGTCTCTGGGATTCTCCAGGCAAGAATACTGGAGTGGGGTGCCATTGCCAACGGGCATCTGAGACATCGATCAGCAGGGGTGAGTGAAGGGGGGAGGTGTTCCAGAGAGAGTGGTTTCTTTCTACCCTGAAATCATGCCAGGTAGGCGGCCACCAACCCCCTGCCGGGAACCTGGCCATAAGGTGAAGGTCAGCCAAGAGGGAGGGTGGGGATGTTGCCATAAGGTAGGAATGTGTGTGTGTCTGCTTGTGTTTACAGTAGGGGACAGTCAAGGTACCATCTGCCGCATGTCTTCTGGATCAAAATTCTTCCTTCTATTGGACTGAATAAATTTTTCTATCTACCACTCTGACATTTTCCAGTTCCCCTTTGTGATGGGAGTTCTCCTTTGTAATGGGAGAGGGGTGTTGTGCTTGAGGCACAAGCACCCAAAAGCATTCAAAGGGAAAAGAGAATTAAACAAAAAATATGAGCATCCCTATAAATAAAGCTTGTCAGAGAAGCACCCTTGAGTTTACAGAAAGGAAAACAACTTAAAAAAAAAAAAAATGCCTTCATGTTAATACTCTGTGGACATGCACAGACAGTAGGGAAACGTTCTGGAACTGGTCAGCGACCTCTGAGTTTCTGCACAGCCAGGAGACTCTATTTCTGGGCTAGTGGCTCATTCAGCAACCAAGACAGAGCATCACTTCCCTGAGAGGGTCCCCCGCCACCCCCAGCGCCACTCGCATAGTCCAGCATCTGGAATCTGACCTTGAAGACTCAGCACAGTTTATTTAAGACCAAGCCACTCAACAATGCCCACACACTCCTTACTGATAGACAAAGTTCAAAGGTGGCGTAGACGGTTCCCAGAATAGAAGCGTCTCTGCTGCTTCCGGCAGCACTCCCCGTGTGACCGACAAGGGCGGTCTCAGCCCGGCTGTAGGCGCCCAACTGCGGGTGCCCGACTGCCTTCACCTGCCCGCGGCTCCCTGTTCCATCGACCGGTGTCTTTCATCCTTTGCCCAGGCAACCAGGGTCTCCAAAACTTGCACCGACAGTAGAAGAACAGGAGTCTTAGGACAGCCTATTTGTTGCTGCTGCTAAGTCGCTTCAGTCGTGTCCGACTTTGTGCGACCCAAAGACATAAAAATTCTTATGACTTTTAAAAATGTATATAGAAATTCCACAAGAGCAATCAAGTTCAAACGTTTATATTCCAAAAACTTCTGGCCAACATTCCAGCAGTGTCAAGCTTACAAGCGTGCAAAGGCTCTAATGATTACTGTTGAAAGGCTCATTTTGTCCCCTCCCACCCAAATTCAAAACTTTAAACACCAGCCTAAAAGCTGTTACTTTTTTTAGGACTTATCTAATCTGTTTTCATAATATTTCAAAGAGAAGAGCCAGGCTTGATTTCACAGACATGCAGACTTGAGTGGAAAATGACTTGTCCAAATCAGTACCTGCTCCTTAAGCCGGGTTGCTGTGTAAAGCTGTTTCTTTGGCTGGTTTGCCCATTCTGAAGACAATCTGCACGTTGTCATCCATCACCCACTGTGTATCATCAGCACCCTGTGGTACCTTTCCATGCTCCGCCCACCACCCTGGAGGCCCTGCAGTCTCGCTTCCTGCACCACTGACCCACACCACTTTCCCTACAGAGTGAAGTTTATCCCCACTCTCAACCCAGGTCAGAGATCTGCTTGAAACTTTGAAGACAGCCCGGTCAGACAAAGGCACTTGTTCATACAAGCATTCTGCATGCCTGTGGTACAATTGCCAGTGACCTCTTCCCAGCCACTCACAGCAACTGCTGCTTCTCCTTCCTTGTCAGTTAGTTACCTTTAGTCACATTCTTCCAGAGGCTCCTGCTCCTGATAAAGTCCTCAGGCACCCTGCATGCTCCTGACCCTTCCCCCAGAGCTGGGCTGGCTCCCCATTACAGTCACCACTCTGCACAGTTGTAATCACCTGGGACTTGTTTGGAGCTTGTTTATCTTATTGCATTAATTGTGTCTTTCACAATAACACATTTAGGAAATTTTCTTATATAAACACATCACAGAAAGAGACTAACAAGACAAAAACTTTTAAAATTTCTTACTGAAATGCACTCACTGTCATTATCAGTTTAAAAGGATCAAAAATTTCTTGAATGTAAATCTTGCAAAAATGTATGCTCCTCTATTATTTGCCAGCAAGAATGTATACATCAGTGAGATAAGTCCAGTTTAAGACTTAGAGAATGATGGAACTCTTTAATCACTTTTATTTTTATTCCCATTGTTTTTAAGAATAAAGAGAAAAATGGAGGGTGGTTAAAAAAAGAGAAAGAGCCAAAGCAAAAGGAAATCATGGTTCACTAAACGTCAAAACCCTGAATTTGAACTCTTCAGAGAGCCATCAATCACAGAGAAGTGTTTTTTCATGAGGTAAACACCACAGGGAAAAGGAATGAGTCATACTGGTTAAGGGTGGCAAACATGACATGAAATAGCTGTAGATATTGAGAAATTAGTTCCTCCTAAATGAAGGGTTATCTTCTTAGCTAGTCCTCAGCTGATTAGGAAAATCAAAGCAGAAACCAGCAAAATTCTGTGGGTTTTCCATTGTTAGACTTGCCTACTGTTCTCAGTGGTGTTCTCTGGGCTTTTGGTAAATGCAGAGTGGCTTTTGACTTGCTTTTATGTTACAAATAGAAATGTATATTTAGGAGACGGTGCAAAGGAAAACCCCAGTGTGACGATTTTCTCTCACAGACACTCTTGGGTAGTCACTGCCACATTCTGTCACCCATGCGTGTATGTGTGTGTTTGTGCAAGAGTATGTCCCTGAGCAGATGCTTATTTGTCTAACTCAGCTTAGCAGTAGTTGCCCCTGGCTCTTGTCTATGTAGTTTCACAAAGTGCATTGCTTCCACAGTGTCACTAGTGTGATTTTTTTTTTTCTTCTGCCACACTACATGGCTTGTAGAACCTTAGTTCCCGGACCAGGGACTGAACCCAGGCCACGGCAGTGAAAGCACTGAATCCTAACTACTGAACCACCAGGGAATTCCCTGGCTGATGTTTAACTATCAACTTGGCTAGGCCATGGCATATAGATGTTTGGCCCAACGTCTGCTGTGAAGGTAGTTTTAGATGTAATTAACATTTAGATCAGTCAGTCAATCAGTTCAGTCGCTCAGTCGTGTCCGACTCTTTGCGACCCCATGAATCGCAGCACGCCAGGCCTCCCCTGTCCATCACCATCTCCCGGAGTTCACTCAGACTCACGTCCATCGAGTCAGTGATGCCATCCAGCCATCTCATCCTCAGTCGTCCCCTTCTTCTCCTGCCCCCAAACCCTCCCAACATCAAAGTCTTTTCCAATGAGTCAACTCTTCGCATGAGGATAAGTCTCCCTAAAGTGGATAGGCCTCATCCAGTCAGTCAAAAACCTTAAGAGAAAAAAACTTTGAAATCCCAAAGAAAAAGGGGATTCTGACTCTACATGGACTTTGGACTCATGTTGAAATATCAGCTCCTCTCTGAGTTTCCAGCCTACTAACTTGCACTGTAGAGTGGGACTTGAAAGCCTCCGCAAATCACATTAGTCAATTCTTTAAAATAAGTCCCTTAGCTACTTGTCTATCTCTCTTGGTTCCGTTTCTCAGGAGAACTCAGACTAAAGCTCCAGATAATGAGCTCATGGCATCTTTCTCGTGGGTGGAATCCAATGTGCAGTGTCAGTGATGTTCTTGTGAACATCATGGTGGATCTTCTTAACCCCAGACCCATACAGTGAGACACAGCCCTTGCCCTCCAGGCGCCCCCAGTCAGAAAAGGAACTATCCAACAGAAATACTAGGAATCTGAGAGGAGGCAGACAAAACCCATTGTTCAATGAGGTGGTCAGAGAATGTTTCTGGTGGGAGAAAAAAGCTTGGGAAGAGATCTCTAGAGAGATGAAATGCCTTCTGGTTCTTTTGGAAAAATGAGTATCAGAATGATGGTGGAAAGGGCCGCTAGTCTTTGTGCTTGGGAACATGGGCTGAAGTCTGCCTCAGCTGATCTGCACTGGTGTGAGCTTATTATTTCTGCATTGCCGTGGTTCCTCGCATCAGAAGCCCCTGCAGGACTTTAAAATGCAGTGTTCTGGGCCCTACCCTGAGTTTCCTGGTGGGTCTGAAAGAGTCATAATAATTGTTTCTCAGGTGATGTTGATGCTAATGGCCCTTGGGCTACACTTTGAGAATTCATCTTATTGAGATAAGAAATAAGGATCCCTCACTTCTAGATTGAGGGTTGGGTGAACCATTGCATATGCTGATCTGCAGGATCATTTAACTGTCAGCTTTGCCCAGATCAAAAGAAAATCACTCAAGGAAAGATGAGGTACTTTTTAAAAACTTTTTATTTTATCTTGAGGTATAGCCAATTAGGTGGCTCAGCTGGTAAAGATTCTGCCTGCAATGCAGGGGATGCAGGCTCAGTCGCTGAGTCAAAAAGAGAAGGAAATGGCAACCCACTCTAGTATTCTTGCCTGGAAAATCCCATGGACAGAAGAGCCGGGCAGGCCCCTCTCCATGGGTTCACAAGAGCCAGACATAATTTAGTGACTAAACTGCTATTGCAAATTGACAATGTTGTGATAGTTTCAGTAAAGGGACTCAGCCACAATACACATGTATCCATTTTCCCTCAGTGAGGTGCTTTAGTGCCAGCCTTTCACTGGAGGAGCAGGAGGTCACATGTGAGCCCCTCCTCCCCCAACTTCTTCACAACCTCACCCACCCAGCTTCCTGGGTTACTCAGGAAAGGAATCTGGGTTGGAAAGTGGACTCAAACTCAATTTCTGCCCTTCTCTCAGGACAATTTTCATTTTTTTCAATCCAACAGTCCCTGGAAAATTCTGTTCCTATAAGTGTGGCCAGCAGGATGCTGAGGAATGAAGGATGAATGGTTCTCATCTCAGTCATGACCACCTTTCTGTTCCCTTGTAACTGGATCTGGCTTTTTCTGGAAGCTGGTGCAGTGGGGAGTTGGCATGTTGAGAGACCTGCTCTGTTCAGTCTGTTTCAGTGTCAACATAAGGGTCCCTCTGCCTTTGGCTGCCTTGATCGGCCCTCTGTTAAGACCTCATGTTCTCTCAGACTAGAGTGGTGGTGGGCTATCCATCAACCAGCTTCCCTTTCCTCTAGCTTGCGAGTGAAATCCCACAATTAAACACCATTTCCCTGTCCCACAGAAGAATGCAAGATGCCCTTGCTTCTCAGAGCAGAGCCTTGTCCATTGACTACTTGGGGACAATTATTTAAAATTAAAATGGGTACATGTATATGATGGATTGGGCCTCCCCAGTGTCTCAGCGGTAAAGAATCTGCCTGCGATGCAGGAGATGCAGGAGATGAGGGTTCAGTCACCAGGTCGGAAGATCCCCTGGAGGAGGGCAGGGCAATCCACTCTAGTACTCTTGCTTGGAAAATCCCATGGACAGAGGAGCCTGGAGGGCTGTGGTCCATAGAGTTGCAAAGAGTCAGACACGATTGAAGCAAAACTACGCGCTCACAAACATACAATGGATTATTACTCAGCTATTTAAAAGAATGAAATAATGCCATTTGCAGCAACATGGATGGGCCTAGAGAGTGTCATACTGAGTGAAATAGTCAAGCACAGGAGCAATATCATGTGACATCCCTTATATGCAAAAACTAAAAACAGATGATATAAATGAACTTATTTGGGAGAATGGCATTGAAACATGTATAATATCATATAAGAAATGAATCGCCAGTCTAGGTTCGATGCAGGATACAGGATGCTTGGGGCTGGTGCGCTGTGATGACCCAGAGGGAGGATATGGGGAGGGAGGTGGGAGGGGGGTTCAGGATTGGGAACACGTGTACACCCGTGGCAGATTCATGTTGATGCATGGCAAAACCGATACAGTATTGTAAAGTAAAATTTAAAAAAAAAACTAAATGCAAAGTAGGCAAAAGGAATGAAAAAAAAATTAGATTCACAGACTTAGAGAACAAATTCACGATTGCCAGGGGGAAGGACACAGGGAAGGGATAGTTAGGAGTTTGGGATGAACATGTACACACTGCTCCGTTTAAAACGGATAACCAGCAAGGACCTGCTGCACAGAACAGGGAACTTTGTTCAGTGTTAAGTGGCAGCCTGGAGGGGAGGGGAGTTTGGAGGAGAATGGATATGTGGGTATGTATGGCTGAGTCCCTTTGCTGTCCACCTGAAACACACAACATTGTTAGTTGGCTATACCCCAATATAAAATAAAACATCTTAAAAATAAATAAATAAAATTAACCTGAAAATCTGCTTCCTGAGGCCATCAAATCCAAATTTGGGGGCCAGAGCCTCATCACCTGCATTTAAGAGAAACTCTGGTCCCTTAGGCAAGAGGTTGCCTTGTCTTTAGGGACCGGACAGGCTTCAGAGCAGGGAGGCATCCTCTCTGCCTTGCCCACCACTCTGTACTAGGCTGTCTTCACCCTTCAGCCAACACATTCACTGCTACTCCAAGAGTGGGTTTCTTAGACCATCGCAGAGAAGGTGGGGAATGGGGAAGCAGAAAAGCTCCCAGGCAGTCTCAACCAGAGACCAAGTAGAGGGGCCACTAAGAAGAGCCAGCCCCCCAGGCAATTTGGACAGTGGTGTGTTCGCCCATGTGATGCTATCACGGGGGTCAGAAGTGATCCTCTTCCATACAGCGCGTGGTCCTGCAGGGCACTGATAATCTCCACTGTGATGTGCCTGCCTCATCCTTCAGACTGAATTTGAAAACTCCCGGAGGGAACAGGGTTCTCTACAGACTTCTCACCTGTGTGTATGCACGAGCCTTCCGTGAACACTGACAGACCCCTTGGTAGTGGTGGTGGTGTAGGCCTAGGTCATGTCCGACACCTGTAACCCCATGGACTGGGGCTCACCAGGTTCCTCTGTCCGTGGAATTCTCCAGGCAAGAATACTGGAGTGGGTTGCCATTTCCTTCTCCAGGGGATCTTCCTGACCCAGGAATTGAACCTGGGTCTCCTGCATTGCAGGCAGATTCTAGGTTAGGGTTAGGGTTAGCTTCCCTTGAGCTACAGGGGAGACTCTGTGGAGGCCTGCTGAACAAAGATTGCCACCCTGTATGCAAGAACACTTAACTGCCCCCTGGGGATTCCAGGGTGGGCTGGATCCCAGGACTCTGAGCTGGTTTGGGAGCAAGAACAGGAGGCTCTGTAGCACGTTTTCATTCAGAATCTCTTTGGGCCTGTCCAGTGGCTCTCCTGGGAGGCAGCCTAAACCCATCAGGTCCCATACAGTATCTCCCTCCACAGATGCCTGGCACATCCCAGCCCAATCCTCAGTGGAAACCTCACTAAAGTGATTTCAAGGCTGCCCAAAGTTCTGCAGCCAAGGAAATGCCAAGCCTGGGACTCCCAAGACTGGTCACAGAGGTGGGAGAGGAGGTATTGGGGCTGCTTTAGGATTGGCATCAGGCAGGTCAGCTTCAGCTCTCCCTTACTCAACTCTTCCAAGGGACCCCCACAAATTCTCAGCACTGTGCCCCCGGGTCAGCATGCAGCCAGCAGACAGGTGGCTTTCCTGCAGAGCACAGAGCTGCCCCATCAGTGAGGTGGGCTTCTGGACCACCCCCATGATGGCCCTGGAAGCACCATCACAGGAGTACCTGTATATTGGGGAATGGTCTAGAATCAGGATGCCACTTTGAAACCCCAGAAACTCTGTGTCAGTGGTTCTCAGCTGAATGTGATGTTGCCCCCTCCCCCACCCCCAGGAAACATTTGGCTGTGCCTGGAAGATATTCTTGGTTGTCACTACTGGGAGGAAGATGTGCTATTGGCATCTAATAGGTAGAGGCCCACTTCCTGCAGTGTGCAGAACAGTCTCCACAGGAGAGAATTTTCTGGCCCCAAATGCCCAAGATGGTTATGTGGCAGCCTGCATAGGAGAGGAGTTTGGGAGAGAATGGATACACGTTTATGTGTGGCTGAGTCGCTATGCTGTCCACCTGAAATTATCACAGCATTGTTCACTGGCTATACCCCAGTATATAATAAAGGTCTTAAAAATTAATACAGAAAGCAAGAAATCGTGCTCTATATGCTTTCTTAAAACGTTAGTTTGTTTTTAGTGATTCAGTTCAGTAGATCTCCTACTTATAGCCTATGTCTCCAAGTGTTGTGTGTGTTCCCCACCCCCACCCACCTCCTCATCCCACCCTACCGTGGCTGATGGATGGAGTGCTAGACCTGTGCTGATCCCACCTGGCTCCAGGTGGTTTGTGTTTGTGTCCTAGTCTGAGTCTTTCCCAAAGCGAGACAAAGTTTCGTTACGTTAGTTCATTTGGAGGCAGCTGCAGGAAGCACTTACTCCGGGAGAAGGGAAGAGGATTGATGAAGTGTGTGCCATGGCTCTGTGGGCACCTGGAGCTCAGTCCTGCTGGGAACACTCCAGAGATGTGCGATTGTCCCGTGGAGCAAGAAAGACAGAGATCCTCAGTCCAGGCTCCTCTTTGGTGAGGGGTGACCTTGGGCATTGGTTCCCCAGCCTTTCCTGACACTGGAGTCTGGGCCTGCTTGGAGGTGGTCTGCAAGAGGAGCAGGCAGCCTCTGGAGTGGGCAAGGGCCAAGGACAAGGCTCTCACTTTTGCTAATCCCACTGACCTCCCCCAGCAAACATGAACATCACACTGTAACCATCTCCATTTCCCCATACACTCCTGAACAGCAGTGATCGTGTCTTCCAGCTTTGTGTTCCCAGAACTGGAGGCCTGGTCCCCTCAAGAGATAACTGATACAAGAAGGAAGGAACTGAATACCGGCAAGACCCAAGTGGCTGATGAAGGGATCAAACACCCAAGTGGCTGACCAAGGGATCGGTTACTTCGTTTCCACTGACCCTGTCTGGTTTGTTAACATAATAAGAAATACACTGTGAGAGCCAACTTTCCAATCCCCCTTGGTAAAACTGTAGTAGTTGAAAATTCACTCTGTGCTCAGTATTGACCCACAGACAGAAAGAGAAAATGGGTATAACTTGATCCCTGCCAAAGGAGATCAGCATCTAACTGAGAAGACTCTGGATAGCAGCAGCTCTGGTGAATGTGCTCTGTAGGTGCACCTGCCTGAATTTGGCCAGAGGGAAGCTGCACGTAACTAACTAGGGGAGAAAATCAAAGTCATAGGGATTTATAAGATTTTGAACCATCATCCCACCATCTCCACATCTTTCCTCCAACATTTTGTTGTGAAATGTTTCAAATAAACTGAAAACCCAAAAGAATATTGCAGTAAAAGCCAATATGCATGCCATCTAGATCCTACCATGCCCATTTGGCCCTACTTGCTTTATCACATATCCGTCCATCTCGCCACCTGTCTACCCTCCAGCCACCACCCACCCCTACCTTCTACCTTTCAGCTCCATGACCAAGTTAACAGGTTGTAGCTTCATGTTGCGTTTATTCAGGGAAGACAGAGTCTAGACATAACAAGCAATGCAAATATGCAAAAAGAGTTCAGATTGAAGAAAGCAAACCATTTATGAGAAGGCTTCCCTGTAGCCAGATGGTAAGAGATTTAGAGTTACAGATTGTTTACAACTGTGGCCAGGCCACAATTCTCATTTCAACATCCTGGGAGGTGGTAACACCAGTGAGTACATCGTAGATAATTTGGTCATAGCAGAACGTTGTTTTAGGACTTAAGAGAAAGGGCTAGACCTGTGAGTGTTGATGGGTCTCTGTGCAATGGTCTCCTCAGCAGAATCTGCCATCTGTGGTTCTGACCATTACAAGATGTTGCCCAAGAAAATCATGCTGAAAATTATGAGTGTGGGCTTTAGTTGCTGGAAATGTATTGCTTAATATTTTGGAAATTCAACTTTCTATTTCCATAGGTATTATTCAGCATATATCATGGAACTCAATAAGATGAATAAGATTAGGTCACAGTTATGGGCATTTCTGAGCCCTTGGTCACTTAAGGAAGCTTATGGATTGTTAGCAATTGTTGACATAATCAAAGGTTTGAGAATGGAAAGAAATGACTGAGACACAACAGAAGAAATATTAAAAAGAAATAGGAAAGGACAAATAGGCCACAAGACTATCTGAAAATAGTCTTTTGAAAATAAAACTATTTTGAAAGGAATAAATGTACACAGAGAAATAAAGAAATAAAAATCGATAGAAACTGATTAAAAACCAGAAAAACGAAAGCAACAAACTATCAAAACTATGAAAGAGCAGAACACAGAAATAACATTAACTATAAGCACTGCAATGCATAGCAAGAACCAGGCACAAGGTTGAACATGTTTGGTTATTACAGCAGCTAGGAGTTTAACAGAGTAATTTGTGTTTGTTTTGGTTGCAGTGACACAAAAGAGAGACTGAAGGATGGCTAATGATGATGATTGCTGCAGGAAGAGGTGAGAATCCAGAATCATAACCTGAAAAGTTCTCTCTCCTGTCTTGAGCGTGTGAGCATCTCCTTGACTTCCACCACTACTGGTATCAGAGGAAGCCAAGTCCAAGTCTGCACTTGCCCCGTTGCTTCACATATGGTCATCACAAACTTGTTCTTATCAGCTTCCCAGGAGACAAATATATTGCAACGCTCTAGAAATATGCATTAGTTAATGCTTCCAGGTGCACTAAAACACATCGTGTGAATATTCCACTCCCCAAAGAGTGAAGAGATATTAACTAGGGTCACATCTCCATCTCCTGCACCTGGCCTCCTTGGAAAGAGCCTTCTCTAGGGACTGTCTCCCTCTCATCCTACTAGATGGTTGTCAAATATTGTAACAACTTCTACAGAATAGGACAGAGTAAATGTAACGCAGGTGCAAGCTGTTAGAGTGAATTTCCAGGCTTCCGTGAAGATTATCCTTAAACCAAAATTTTTCTGTTTTACCAATGAGTTTCAAAGACTTGTGCAAATTTACAAAAACAACTTACTATGATAATAGTCATTACCTGGTACTTCATGTAACTAGCTTATATAAACACATAAATAGGACAAGCCTCATTCATTATACAAGAATATCGATCGCAGTAAGTACATTACAATACTTAAAACTGAAGGAACTTTTTGACCAACCCAATAGCATGGACAATTAAATAATTTAGGGATTGCATTGAAGATGCCTCTTCAGTTGAACAGAAAAGTAGATGTGACACAGAATTATCAAAAATAAAAATGGAACTCTCAAAACAATATAGTTCCCTCTTGCAATATGAAGAGGGCCAGACCCATAATAGATTCAAAGGTATTTGGGGTTTTCTTCTTCTATAAAAGACACTGACCAGTGGACATTTCACCATTTCAATCTCTTCTTGAACACGTAGCCTGGAGAACTCTGGAATGCAGTGAGGGCTGAATCAAGGAAGAGGCTCTGGCCGGAAGAAGCCAGATGGTGGACAGGATTCCTCTCCAGCTCCCTTTCCCCTCTGCACTGGACACACACAGTGGGCAGCTAGGCTTCCATGGGCCTCAGGGAGGGCCTGGCACCCAGCAGACTGTTCCTCTGAGAATGGGGCTATAACAGGTGCCAGAAACATCCTACGTGCATGCTAGGTCACTTTATTCATGTCCAACTCTTTGAGACACCATGGACCATAGCCTGCCAGGCTCCTCTGTCCATAGGATTGTCCTGGCAAGAATACTGGAGGGGGTTGCCATGCCCTCCTCCAGAGGATCTTCCCGACTCAGAAATGGAACCCACGTCTCTTATGTCTCCTGCATTGGCAGGCGGGTTCTTTACCTGGGAAGCCCAGAAACACCTTGTGTGTGTTAGTCACTCAGTCATGTCCAACTCTGGTGATTCCCATGGACTGTAGCCCGTCAGGCTCCTCTGTTCATGGAGTTCTCCAGGCAAGAATACTAGAGTGGGTATCCATGCCCTTCTCTAGGATACCTTCCCATCTCAGGGATCAAACCTGGGTCTCCTGCATTGTAGGAAGATTCTTTACCATGTGAGCTACAAGGAAACCCTGTACACCTTGAAGGGCTCTGTAACACTGTGACACCCTGTTGGGTGGGAGGGGGCGGCTCTTAATCAGAATACTTCCCTATGTGAATTCCTCCAAAAGTTCCTGCCACACACAGGATAAAAATGCAAATTCCTTGCCTGGTTGGTAATGACTGGCCCCTCAGAGGCAGCCTAATCATGTCTTAATCCCTGGAACCTATGAATATGTTACCTGCATGTGGTTGCATGTGGAATTAAGGACCACATCTCTCAGTGGAAAAAGAGATATCTTGCAAGGTGACACGGGATGTTATTTTCTTCTGAATCCATCAGATGGGTCCCCTGTGAGTTCAGACTCAGGCCCTCCAGGGCATCTGGGCCCACTCTCCCTTGGAGTACTGAGTGGAACAGGCAGTCTGCATCCAGGTGACTCCCTTGTTCTCAGAGGTTAAACATCTCCTGAAGGCCCCCTGACATATCACAGTCTCACCTTTCATTCTATTTCCAGGTCTCTGTTCTTGCACTGCGAGCTCAGATCTATACAGCCCATCACTAAGAACTGTCTCTTCAGGAGGAGACAAGCGTCCTTTGTAGTCCACCTTCTGCAAAGGAGTTAGAAAGAAAAGACTACTCAGAAATTCTCCTGATGCAGGACATGTTTGCATTTTTCAGAGACAGAGAAAGCTGCCTCAAGGAAGGAGAATAACCACATGAACAAGCACACAGGTTAAGTCGAACATTAGCTTTTTATTTAACAAACCCAAGCACTGAAAATGTCCTTGCTTTGAAGATCATCCTTGAAAAGTATCCAAATGGGAAATCCTGACCTCTGATGTAATTTATGTTCATGTTCTTCATTTCTGCTGATGGCCTTGTTCTCATCCATCATTTCAAAGTGCCTGAAAACTTAAAGAAAAAGTAAAGAAAAGTAGCTGTATTCATAGTGTCAGGAAACAGTCTTAAGCATTTCATAGTTATCATTTTTAACACTGTCAAAGCATTTCTCCCAACTACTGTCTTTAACCATTCCTCCTGCACTGCAGTCACAGCCAGAGAGGCTTCAAGATGGCAAGTGCAGGAAGATCCTGATCTCACCTCCTATTATGGTCACAAAATACCTATAAAAACATAGGAAATAGTTCCCTCAGAAAGAGACCTAAACCCCAGAGCCTCCACAGCAAAGGGTAAAAGGACAGCATCTAAATGGGTAAAAGAGGCAGAGATACAGGCTTGCCAAGGAAAACCCAGATCCCAGCTACAGTGATCCACAATCAGGAGAGATCACAAAGGTACGGGTCTTTTCCCTGAAGACTCAGGGATCTGAGCTTCACATCTGATACTCCAACTCTAGATCCTGTACAAGAGAGATGAGCCCCTAAAACACCTGGCTTTGAAAACCAACAAGGAATATGCCCAGGAAAACTACAGAACTATAGGGAATGGAGAACCCACTCTTAAAAGGATCATGTGCAAAACTCACTCAATCTCAAAAATAGCTTACAACACCAGGTTTAAAAGCATATGGGCCATAGGTGAAGAAGACCCACTTACTAATCTTGAAGCATCTGCTGGAAGGAAGGAATAAAGTTGCAAGACTTCGTAGGGGCTGAGTCACTCCTCCAAGATTGTGAGAGAGAGAGATAATATACCTAATATTGCTGTCGTTGTTGCTGTTGTTGTTCAGTTGCCCAGTCATGTGTGACTCTTTGCCATCCCATGGCCTGCAGCACGCCAGGCCTCCCTGTCCCTCACCATCTCCTGGAGTTTGTCTAAGTTCATGTTCATTGCATCAGTGATGCCATCCAGCATTCTCATTCTCTGATGCCCTCTTCTCCTTCTGCCATTGGTTTTTCCCATGTAGCTAATACACAGAAATAAACAGAGAAGACAGAAATAAAATAAAATGAGAAGACAGAAGAATATGTTCCAATCGAGAAAACAAGACAAAGCCTCAGGAAAAGAACTAACTCAAACAGAGATAAGCAAGCTGTCTGGTAAAGAATTCAAAATAATGGTCATAAGAATGCTTACAGAACTTGAGAGAAGAATGGATGAACTTCAACAACAACAACAAAAACAAATAGAAAATACAAGAAATTACCAAAGAGAAGTTATAACCAAACTGAACAACACACTAAAGGGGCGCAAGAGCAGACTGGATATGGTAGAAAAATGAATCAGTGAGGTGGAAGGCAAAACAATGGGATTCACCCAGTCAGCGCAGCAAAATGAAAAAAGAACTTTAAAAAGTGAAAATATCTTAAAGGACCTTTGGGACAAAATCAGATAGATGTTGTATTGTAAGGTTCCAGATGGAGAAGGAAATGGCAACACAATCCAGTGTTCTTGCCGGGAGAATCCCATGGACAAAGGAGCCTGGCAGGCTGCAGTGCATAGAGTCATACAGAGTCGGACATGCCTGAAGCAACTTGGCACAAGGTCCCAGAAGAAAAGAAAGGGAAAGTGCCAGAAAAATTATTTAGAGAAATAGTGGCTGAAATTTTCCCTAATTTGGTAAAGAAAATAGGCATCCAAGTCTAGAAAGCTCAGAAAATACCAAATAAGATGAGCATTGTAATTAAAAAGATAAACATTAAAGAAAGACTTTTAAAAGTAGCAGGAGAAAATGCCCCAAAATCAGTAGATTATTCAGCAGACATTTTTACAAACCAAAAGGGAACAGTATGCCATATTCAGTGCTGAAAAGAAGAAATACTTCAAACCAAGAATTCTCTGTTGAGCAAGGTTTTCATTCAGAATTGAAGAAGAGATCAAAAGTTTCCCTGATAAGCAAAGTTAAAAAAAAAAGTTTATCACCATTAAACTAACTCTGCAAGAAATATTACAGGGATTTCTTTAAGCTGAAAGAAATGACACTAATTAATAATAAGAAAACATATTAAAGTAAAAATCTCCAGTGGAAAAGACAATATATAATATATATCATAATACAGTAAGTTCCCTAAATACAAACCATCAAGTTGCAAACTTTCTAAGATGCAAACATGCATGCCATCAAAGTCAGGTGTGAGTGAAATTGCAATTTGCCCTCCATTTCCTATTGCTGACAATCCTTCAGCTCCACCATCTCTCAACTCCTCTCCCTCCTCTACTCAGTAACTCTTCTTGCCTGTTTACTCAATGCCAGCCCCTGAATGGCAGCTGCTATATTGTGCTATTGTACATTTAACGGTACTATACTTTAAGATTAAAAATGTTTTCTTCATTTTTTTGTGTGTTTGTATTTTTATGTATTATTTGTGTGAAAAGTATTTTAAACCCACTATAGTACAGTACTATATAGCCAATTGTGTTAGTTGGGTACCTAAGTTAACTTTGTTGGACTAAGGAATGAGCTTTTGGAATAGAATCCATTCATGTGTAGGGGACTTACTGTAAAATAAAGATAGTGGAGCAAAAGTAGTAAATATTACTAAAATTATAACAATCAAAGGATGCATAAGCTAAAATGGGGTAAAATGTGTTATCAAAATTATAAACTGCTGAGCTGTGCTTAGTTGCTCAGTCATGTCCAACTCTTTGCATCCCCATGGACCGTAGCCTGCCAGGTTCTTCTGTTTATGGGGATTCTCCATGCAAGAATACTAGAATGGGTTGCCATGCCCTCCTACAGGGGATCTTCTCAACCCAGGGATTGAACCCAGGGCTCTGAGCCACCAGGGAAGCCCAAAATACTGGAGTGAGTAGCCTGTCCCTTCTCTAGGGGATCTTCCTGATCCAGGAATTGAACTGGGGTCTCCTGCCTTTTAGGAGGATTCCTTACCAGCTGAGCTACGTGGGAAGCCAAAAATATGGTGGGGTAGAGTAAAAGGATAAAGTTTTGGAATGTTGCTACCAAGTAAAACAGGATACTATTTACATAGGATGTTATATGTGAACTTCATAGAAACTACAAAGAAAAAAGCTTATAGTAAATAAAAGAAAATGAGAAAAGAAGATAACATTAAAGAAAACCATCAATACTTGAGTTAAGAGAGAAAGAGAAGAAGAAAGTTACAGAGATAAACTACATAAACAGCCACAAAACACTTAGCAAATTGTCAATAAGTATGTACATATAGTAATTAAATGTAAAATGTTAAATTCACCAATCAAAACATAGAGCAGATGAATGGATAACAAAACAAGACACATCTATATGCTGCCTACAAGCCACTTCAGAGAAAGTACGTAAAGAACGGAAGGATGGAAAAAGATATTCCATACAAATGGAAATGGTATCTGGAGCAGCTATACTCATACCAGACCAAACAAACTTTAAAACAAAGAGTGTAATAAAAAGACAAAGCAAAATATTGCACAATGATAAAGGGGTTGATCCTGTAAGAAGATACACTTTTATAATTTATAAGTGTACATGCACCAATATAGGAGCACCAAGATATATAAAGCAAATGTTAACATTTTAAAGGGAAAATTGTAAACAACAAAATAATAGCAGAAAAATAGAATAAAATAATAAAGTAAACAAAATAACAGTGCAAGAATAAAAGTACTAATAGTAATAAACAACCCCACTTAAATCATTGAATGGGGTTCCCATGTGGCTCAGACGGTAAAGAATCTGCCTGTAATGCAGGAGATATGGGTTCAATTCCTGAGTCAAAAAGATCTCCTGGAGAAGGGAATGGCAACCCACTCTAGTATTCTTGCCTGGAGAATTCCATGGAAAGGCACAGTCCATAAGGTTGCAAAGAGTTGGACACAATTGAGTGATTAACAGTAAATCAATAGATAGATCATCCAAACAGAAAATCAATAAGGAAACATTGGACTTAGACAACATATTAGATCAATAAACTTCGCATTTATAGATAGAACATTCCATCCAAAAGCAGCAGAATACACATTCTTCTCAAATGCATATGAAACATTCTCTAGGATATGTGACATATTGGGTTACAAGAAAAGAGCCAATAAATTCAAGATTGAAATTGTATCAAGCACCTTCTCCAACTGCAATGGTATTAATGTAGAAATCAATCACAAGTGGGAAGAAACTCAAAGCCACATAAACATGAAGATTAAACAACATGCTACTGAAAACCAAGGAGTCACTGAGGAAATTAAAGGAAAAATCAAAACATACTAGCCACAAAAACTCCCACATACGCCAAAAGGTAAGTTCATAGCAATCTACCTCAAGAAAAAATCACAAATGAAAACTCTAACCTTACTTCTAAAGAAATTTTTAAAATGAAGCCCAAAATTAGTAAAAAGAAGGAAATAGCAAAGATCAGAGCAGAAATTAATGAAATAAAAGCTATAAGGAAATAGAAAAGATCAATCAAACTAAGAGCCAGTTGTTAGAAAAGACAAAATCAACACACCTTTAGCTGGACTCAACAGGAAAATAAGAGAATTGAAATAAATAAAATCAAAGATGAAAGAAATTTCAACTAGTACATAGAAGTACAACATTTCATAAAAGACTGCTACAATCACTTATACATCAACAATTTAGCAATCTAGAAGAAATGGATAAATTCCTAGAAACATATAATCTTCCAAGACTGAGTCTTGGAGAAATAGAAAATCTGAGTAGACAGATTACTAGTAAGGAAATTGCAACAGTAATCAAAGTCTCCCAACAACTGAAAGCCCAGGACTAGGTGGTTTCACTCGTGAATTCTACAAAATATTCAAAGAAGATACTACTTACCCTTCTCAAATTCTTATAAAAATGTGAAGGGAAGGGAAACCTTCCAAACGCATTTTACAAAGCCAGCATTACCCTATACTGGGCTTCCCTTGTGACTCAGCTGGTAAAGAATCCACCCACAATTCGGGAGACCTGGGTTCAATCCCTGGCTTAGGAAGATCCCCTGAAGAAGGGAAAGGCTACGCACTCCAGTATTCTGGCCTGGAGAATTTCAGGGACTGTATAGACCAGAAGTCATAAAGAGTGGCACATGACTGAGTGATTTTCACTTTCAGCCCTATACCAAAATCAGACAAGGACACCACAAAAAATAAAATTACAGCCCAATAGCCTTAAATTTTGGGGCTCCAAATCACTGCAGATGGTGATTGCAGCCATAAAGTTAAAAGACTATTACTCCTTGGAAGGAAAGTTACGACCAACCCAAATAGCATATTAAAAAGCAGAGATATTACTTTGCCAACAAAGGTCTGTCTAGTCAAGGCTATGGTTTTTCCAGTGGTCATGTATGGATGTGAGAGTTGGACTGTGAAGAAAGCTGAGCACTGAAGAATTGATGCTTTTGAACTGTGGTGTTGGAGAAGACTCTTGAGAGTCCTGTGGACTGCAAGGAGATCCAACCAGCCCATGCTAAAGGAGACCAGCCCTGGGTGATCATTGGAAGGACTGATGCTGAGGCTGAAACTCCAATACTTTGGCCACCTCATGTGAAGAGTTGACTCATTGGAAAAGACCCTGATGCTGGGAGGGATCGGGGGCAGGAGGAGAAGGGGACGACAGAGGATGAGATGGCTGGATGGTATCACTGGCTCCATGCACATGAGTTTAGGTGAACTCCGAGAGTTGGTGATGGACAGGGAGGCCTGGCATGCTGCGATTCATGGGGTCACAAAGAGTCGGACACGATTGAGTGACTGAATTGAACTGAACTGAACTGAACTGGTTCTTAATTAACACAGATGCAAAAATCCTCAACAAAATGGTAGCAAGCCAAATTCAACAAATCAATACAATATTGTAAAGTAATAACCTCCAATTAAAATAAATAAATTTATATTTTAAAAAATACATTAAAAAGGTCATACACCATATTCAAGTGGGATTTATTCCAGGGATGCAAGGATGTTCAACATCAACAAATCTATCAATATGACACATTAATGATTAATACATTAGTAACAAAATGAACAATAAAATCATATGATTATCTCAATAGATACAAAAAGTATTTGACAAAATTAACATCCATTCATGATAAACAGTCTCAACAAACTGGGTGTAGAGGGAACATACTTCAACATAATAAAGGCCCTGTATGACAAACTCACAGCTATCATTAGTGGTGAAAAGCTAAAAGCTTTCCCTGTAATATCAGAAATGAGACAAGAATGCCTACTCTGGCCATTTTTAATCAACACAGTATTGGTAGTCCTACCCACAGCATTAAACAAGAAAAATAAATAAAAAGCAACACCAAACTTAAAACTAAGAAATAAAACGTCACTATTTTTAGATGTAATATATAGAAAACTCTAAAGAGTCCATCAAAAAAGTAAATTAATTCAGTAAAGTTTCAAGATACAAAATCAATGAACAGAAATCTGTGGCATTTCTACAAGCTAATAAATAATCAGAAAAAGGAATTTTAAAAATCCCATTTACAATAGCACCAAAAAGAATAAATTACTTGGGAATAGTATACTACCATGTAAGAAACAAAGTGCCAGCCTATGTTCGATACAGGATACAGGATGCTTGGGGCTGGAGCACGGGGATGATCCAGAGAGATGATATGGGGTGGGAGGTGGGAGGGGTTTCAGGATTGGGAGCTCGTGTACACCTGTGGCTGCTTCATGTCAATGTATGGCAAAACCAATACAGTATTGTAAAGTAGAATAAAGTAAAAATAAAATTTAAAAAAAATTACTTGGGAATAAATTTAACCGAGAAGGTGAAAAGCCTATACAACTGAAAACTAAGACACTTATGAAAGAAACTGAAGAAGACACAAATAAATGGAAAGACATCTCATGTTCATGGGTTAGAAGTATTAATATTTTTAAATGTCCATAATACCTACAATGATCTGAAGATTCAACACAATCCTTATCAAAATCCCAATGGCATATTTCACAAAACTAGGACAAATACTCTAAAACTTTTATGGAACCACAAAAGATCATAAATATCCAAGACAATTTTAAGGAAGAACAGAGTTGGAGGTATCATGCCTCCTGATTTCAGAGTATGCTAACATATATCAACAGTATATAGAATAGCTATGGTAATCTGAACGGTATGATGTGTCAGTCACAGTCATGTTGACTCTTTTCTGACCCCATGGACTGGAGCCTGCCAGGCCCCTCTGTCCATGGAATTTTCCAGACAAGAATACTGGAAGGGGTTGCCATTTCCTCTTCCAGAACAGTATGATACTGGCAAAAAAAAAAAAAAAAAACATATAGAATAGCAGAACAGATTGAGAGCCTATAAATAAACCCACACATACATGGAAAAATTATGGCAAAGGAAAGAACATACAATGAAAAAAGGATTCTCAACACCACTCTTCAATAAACCGTGCTGAGAAAACTGGACAGTCACATGCAAAAAAACAAAAAAACAAAAAACTAGATTACTATCTTAAAACGTTAGACCTGAAAACATAAAATTCCTAAAAGAAAACATAGGCAGTAATTTCACTGTCATTGGTCTTAGTGACTTTTTGTGTGTGTGGTCTGATTCCAAAGGCAAGGGAAACAAAAGCAAAAATAAGCAAATTGGACTATATCAAACTACAGAGCTTCTGCTCAGTGAAGGAAATAATCATCAAAATGAGAAGACAACCCCTCTAATGGGAGAAGATGCTTGCAAATCATGCATCTGATAAGATACTTGCAAATCATATGTCTGATATCTAAAATATATTTATAAACCTCATACTACTCAACAACAAAAAGAAACAATCCGCTTAAAAGGAAGTGTTTGAATAGGCATTTTTCCAAAGAACACATACAGATGGCCAGCAGGCACATGAGAAGATTTTCAACATCACCAATTATCGGAGAAATGCAAATCAAAACACAACGAGACACTACCTCATACCTGTTAAAATGACTCTTATGGAAAACATAAGAAACAACAAATGTTGAAGAGGATGTGGAGAAAAAGGGCCTCTTGCACACAAGTGGTAGGAATATAAATTGATACAGCCACTATGAAGAACAGAATGGAGGTTCCTCAAATTTAAGATTGCAACTACCATATTATCCAGCTATTCCACTATTGGGTATTTATCCAAAAACATGAAAACACTAATTTGAAAAGCTATCTGTGTTTGATTGCATCATTATTTACAACTGGCTAGAGATGGAAACATGGAAGCACCCCACGCTCTCATCAATGGATGGACTGATAAAGGATGTGGCATTTACATGTGGGCACGCTGTGTGCCCAGGCACTCGGCATCTCCAGCTCTTTCTGACCCCATGAACTGGAGCCTGTCAGCCTCCTCTGTCTGTGAGATTTTCCAGCCAAGACTAGTGGGGTGGGTTGCCATTTTCTCCTCTAGGAGCTTCCCGACCTAGAGATCGAACCCATGTCTCCCGCATCTCCTGCATTGGCAGGTAGATTCTTTATCATAGAGTCACCTGGAAAGCCTGTGTGTGTGTGTGTGTGTGTGTGTGTGTGTGTGTGTGTGTGTGTGAGTACCACTCCAGTCATAAAATATGAAATGAAATTTTGTCATTTCCAACAACATGAATTGACCTAGAGGGTATTATGCTAAGTGACATAAATCAAATGGAGAAAGATATCATTCACATAAAAAAAAGCTATTAAAAAACAAACAAACAAACAAAATTAAACAAAACAAACTCCTAGGTACAGAGAAAAGATTAGTGGTGATCAGAGAGGAAGGGGTTTGAGGGGAGGGTGAAACTTGAAGGGGGTCTACCTTATGGTGATGGATGGCAACTAGACTTGTGGCTATGACAACCCTATAGTGAATACAGGTGGCATAATATAATTCTGTGTTCCTGAAACTGATATAATGGGAGGGGGGAAGGAAGGCAGGAAGGAGGGAAGGAAGGGAGACAAGAAAGAAAAAAGTCATGGTCAGTAAAGAAATCCATTTTCAAATCATCATGTTTAATGGAAAACATATGAAAAAAGATGCATCCATAACTGAAGCACTTTGCTGTACATCTGAAACCAACACAACTGCAACTATAGTTCAATTTTTTAAAAGGGACAAACTACTGATGTGTGGAACAACATAAAATGAAGCTCAAAACAGCATGTCAAATAAGAGGCCAAACCGAAGTAACAAAAACAAAAGCAGAAATCATAATATGAAGAATGGATTTCCCCAGATCACCAGCCTAGGGGTTCACCCACCTCCCTCCCACGGGCCTGTTTCGGAAACTCCTGGCAGGTCTGTGAGCCGCTGCAAGACTGACAGCTGCAGGAGGCAGTGGCCCTGGCTCCCACACACCCTGCTCACCACAGCTGGCCACATCCTGCCCTGACTCAGGCCATTCTGATCTCACTTCCTGGAAGCCAGTTGAACCTGAGGAGAGAGACAGTCTCCTTTTCTCTGCCCCAAGGGGGAGCCATTGATGAGGATCTGGAGATCCCCTGACCCTTCCTGGGAGCCACCAGGGTCCTGTCACCAGATTCTGCACACCTGAGCCTGATCTGTGGTGGGCTTCTCCACCTGTCACCTGGCTAAGCCCTTCCCCTTAACTTGGGACCTACAGCTCCCTGTGATGTACTTGCCTATAAGCCACCTCAGAGCCGAAGTTTTTACCCCAGTAAGGCCATCTGAGTCCTGGCACATCACATTGCTGCCGGGCTTATGGGGGCTCTTGAGGCACTCACAGCCCTGCTCTAGGCACCCAGCCCACATCTCACAGCAAGCTGACCTCTGCCCATCACCCCAGTCCCCATTCCTGCCACACTCTGCAGTGCTCCATGCTTGCCCTTTGCCCTGTCTGGATCCCAAGGTCCTCAGTTGCTCAGAAACCTGTACGGGGCTTTATCATTGTCCATGGGCTTCTTGCCACCAGCCACCATTTCGGAGCTATTATTAGAGTGAAAACTTCCTTGGATATTTAATTAAAGAAGTAGCTATACAAGTAACTTGCCTCCATGTCACAGGAGCACTGATTAGACCCTGGCCTTGGCCATATTCAGCTAAGACTCTCAGCATCCCAGGGTATGGCAGGCTACTTGTGCCCCATCTCCCTGATGGCACACCCAGTCTCCCCCACCTGAAATGCCAGGTATGCCCAAAGCCACAGCTCCTCTCTTCCCACTGCATTGTTAACGACCACCCAGTCCTTGCCCTGTGGTCACTCTCAAAGCCTGTCTTTCCATCTACTGCTTATACTTTATTTCTTAGAGTAAAAAACAATTTTCAAGCACCCATTTATCATGTTTGGCTTCAGCTCTCCCTGTTATCTTGCTGTGATTCAGATCCAGGTTTGATTAAATAAAGTTTCGGGAGGGACTCGACTGGTGGTAGGAAGTGTGGAAGTTGTTGGGGACTTGACTGAGGAGCTATGATAGTAGTGGACAATGAACTCCTACCTGGGGGAAGAAGGGTAAATACATGTGGGAGATGAATGCAGCAATCCCATAGCAAGGGAGCTATGGAGGATGTGCAGGAGAGAGGGGAGCCCTTTGAGAGACAGTGAGAACACCAGGAATATAGGATTGTAGAGGCCTGACTAGAAGGTCCCAGACTCAGACCAAGCCAGGCAAGGACCAAGGATCAGTTCTACATCGGGGAAACTGAGCTGCAGGCTCAGATGAACCATATCCAGCAGGTGGAGCAGCTCCTCAGCCTGGCTGTGCAGGGCACCAGCTGCACACCAGCAGCTGGCTCTGCTGGCCTGGCGTGTGGCTGGATTGGGGGAGTGTGAGATCTCCAGTGATGCTAATGTGCAGTGTGTGTGTGCAGTGTGTGTGTGTGTGTGTGTGTGTGTGTGTGTGACTCAGTCACGTCCAACTCTTGGCGAGCCCATGGACTTTAGTCAGCCAGGCTCCTCTGACGCAGGGAGACAGGGAATTGCTGCTGTTGCTCAGAGTTCCTCCCACCTCAGTGCCTCAGAAAATGCCTGCAGGTCTGTTAAAATGCATGTTCTGGTGCAGGAGAAACAGTGGGCCTCAGTGCCTGCATTTCTGATGAGCTCCTGGGCAACACCAAACCCAACATCATGCTTGCACAAAGAGAGTGGGCTCTTTAACAAGATTTTCTTCTGTCCAATTGTTTATATCAGCAAGCAAGAACTCACCTCAAAGTGCCCTCATGACAGGTGCTAAGTCATGTCTGACTCTTTCTGACCACATGGACTGCAGCACACCGGGCTTCCCTGTCCTTCACCATCTCCAGGAGCTTGCTCAAACTCATGTCCATGGAGTCAGTGATGTCATCCCACTATCTCATCCTCTGTTTACCCACTCTTCTCCTGCCTTCAGTCTTTCCCAAGATCAGGGTCTTTTCCAATGAGCTGGCTCTTCGCATCAGGTGGCCAAAGTATTGGAACTTCAGCATCAGTCCTTCCAGTGAATATTCAGGGTTGATTTCCTCTAGGATTGACAGGTTTGCAGTGCCCTGGATGTTAACAAATAACATATGTATTCACAGAGCAACCAGCCAGGAGCACATGTCACCTAAGACACTCTCAGTAAGTGATGGCAGTGTTGTCCATACCCACCAAGCTCTTGCCTGCCCTGGAACTCTAGTCTCTAGTGATTCAGAGCGTGAAGGCTCTTGCAGCCCCCAGCAGTCTGCCCAGCCAGGCCTCCCCAGGATTCTGCCCTCCCTCTCCTTCAAGGCTGCACAGGGAGGACTTCCTCAGTGTGTGCACACCAAGGTGTGAGGGTAGAAAGTGAGGCTGATGTGTGTCTTCACAGGCCTATTGGATCAGGACACCATTGCTTCAAAGCCAGCAAAGGCCCTTAGTCTGAAAAGACAGTTGGAAATTCTTGGTGTGATGACTGAGAGGTCAGACCCTTCCCATGGCCTTACTTGCCATGAGTTCCCACTCCCACCCAATACACACAGATCTTAAGTCACATCTAACATGATGCAAGACCCAGGAGGCACACGCTCTCCAGGTTTGGCACCTGCCACCCAGCCCCTCGCTGCTGGACCCTGCATGTTTTGTATCTGTAAGATGTAAGATGGAGGGCAAGCCCCTCCTGCAGGAAGCCTTACCACCTCCGTAGACTGGGCTGGGACCCCCACCCTCCTTAAAAGCAGCCCTATCATCGCCTCCACTTTCTAGTCTTTCCCACTCTACTGGATTAGAGGGGTTTAAGGACAGGATCCAGTGCCCCCTCTGGGTCTGGCTTCACAAGTGTTAGTTGTTTGAGTAGCCATTCCCTTCTCCAGGGGATCTTCCCAAGCCAGGGATCAAACCTCGGTCTCCTCCATTGCAGGCAGATTCTTTATCATCTGAGCCACTTGACAAGCCCTGTTAGTTGATAAATTAAGAAAAGAATGAATGAGAGATGAGAAGGAAGGAGAGAACACAGGAAAGAGGAAAGCATTTAGCTCTCCAAACCCTGTTTTCTATTTCTTTTTAAGGCCTCGGAACTTACACTCCATGTGGCAAGACCAAGAGTGCCCAGTGAATGTAGCTGGTGCACCACCTTTAGAAGAGTCAGTTCAAGGTGACGTGAGTGCAAATAGTCACTGATTCAGTAATGAGTGGATCTAATCTTCAACTGGGTGGAGACTCATAGCATGGTTACTATCCTGCACATTCAGGTGAATGTGCTATAAGGACCAGCAGGAATATTTAAAATTCAAGGTGAACACAGGTTCACCTTGCCACATTGTAATCCAAATCAAGGTTGAGTGTGGGGAAGAAAATAACAGAGAAATAACAATAATCTTAAATAACAGAGAAATAACAATAATCTTAAATAATCTTAAATTTCATCTTAAACTGTCTCTCAGTGTAGTCAACAGAAAACAGAGTAAGAATACTACACACCAAAGAGGATCTAGTGAGAGAGCAGGGTGGCTACTCCAGAGTCAGCCTGAGGAGAAGTGCTCTCTGGGCCAGAGATCTCTGCTCCACAAGTGCCCAGATGCACACGTACACACATGCAGACACACACGTACATACTTGCAGACACTCACGTATACACACGTACACTCCACACTAACCCCAGAGTCACACTGGGCTCTAGACCACAGAGTTGCTGAGCCAACATTTCTCTAGTCTCTGGGTTTGGAATAGGTCCAAAGGGGCGGTCTATTTTTCCGAGCCCTGGTCCCAAGTGTAGATTTCCCTCCTGCCCACTTATATTAAGCAACCAACTGTCAAACATTTTAATTTAGTGAATGAAAACCCCTTGACCCTGGAAGGCCATAAATTAAATGAAACCTCCTCTGCACACCTGGCCACCTCGGGGTTTTACCCCCAGGTAAGCAGCCACCTGGCTGGAGGGGGTCAGGATCCCCAGGTGCTTCCTGGGGCTGCAGCGAGCCACGCCCCAGCATAGGGCGGCTGTGGCGTGGCATGTCAGTGTGAGAACAAAAATACTCCCCACATCCTGCAAGGTCAACCTATGTTACATGCATATTTTAATTACATGAATTCAAAACGTAAAAATTTCACTTCACGTTTAAAAAGGATGAGGAACTGTGCATACTTCTTAACAAGTCAGCAGAGTAAATGTAAATTGTGTTTCTGCTACATGGGAAAACAGAATACCCACCACTCTACATTGAGACTGGCTGAAATGATGCAAAACCCTCTGCAAAGTGTATAGAAAACCCCAGCTCTCCTGATAATAGCGTTTAGGGTCTGGAGGCAGATGCAGAATACAGATGAAAGTGAGGGGAGGAAGAAGCAGAGGAGCATTTATCTCTTTAGTGGCCAGGAGGGAACAGAGAGACAATTAGATGCATCAAGTAGGACTTCCTGCAGGAAGAGCCTCTTCATCTGAAAGCCAGAGTTTGACTAGGATCTACTGAGATGAGGAGGGTGTGAGAGCAACATGTGCAAAAGGTCCTGAGGTTGGAAGCAGTGCAGCAAGGAAGAAGCACAAGGCAGGAGGTGGGAGGTGGGCTGGAGAAAGGACACACAGGACACCAGGCCGTGAAATGATGGGGACAGCACTAGGAGCTCCTAGCAGCTGGGAGGGGGGCTAGAGGTGAGGAGAGAGGTCATCACTGTGCATTTTGAAAAGATCCTTTAGGTGGCAGTGGGAAAGGAAAATTAGAGTGATTTCAGCATGTTTGTGCATGACCACTGTGGAAAGATGAGAGGGCCTAGATCTAACCCTGAGGTAAGTCAAAGGTTAACCTCGAGTGAAGCCAGAGTTACCCACAATAGAGAGTAAGGGATCATCAGAGAGGAGGATAAATAGATGGCCAAGTAAAGAAGAACTGCCCAAAAGGTGTGTCAACATGACAGTCTGCTGAGGGACCACAGTGTAAGAAAAAGCATACTGGGCTTAGCAGCATTTGGATCCTTGTGACCTTAGCAAGAGATAATACGGTTGGAGCGACAGATACAAGCTAAATGGGAGTGAACTGAAGAGAGAAGCAGAAAGGGAAAGAATAGCAACTTTCTAGGAAGGAGACGGAAGATGATAGCTGTGGGGAAGAGGAAATCATCAAACGAGGAAGCTGTTTTGTTGTTGTTAGCATTGTTTAGAATGAGAATGTTTAAAAACCTGTCTTAGGCTGTCTGACTGAATATATTACATTGTGCATGCATGCTAAGTCACTTCAGTCATGTGACTCTTTGCCACCCTATGGACTGTAACCCTCCAGGCTCCTCTGCCCATGGGATTTTCCAGGCAAGAATACTGGCATGGGTTGCCTTGCCCTTCTCCTGGGGATCTTCCCGCCCAGGGATCAAACCTGTGTCTCTTAGATTTCCTGCACTGGCAGGCAGGTTCTTTACCACTAGTGTCACCTGGGAAGCCCCGATTACATTAACCAAACACTTAACCTTCTCTCCTTCCTGAAACCCCACCCAAATTGCAACAAACGCACAAGGGATAAAGAGAAATGAAATAGGGACACTGGGGAAAGAGACACTCTTGGAAATTTGGAAAGAGAACACCTGGATGAAGGGGAGGGAACTGCTTTAGGAAGGCTAGCAAGGAGGGATGCTGACAAGGAGAACCCCAGGAAGCCTTTGGTCTGGAGAAACAAGAGAATCCAACTGGGAGCCCACGTCCCCATCCCACCTGCTCTCAAGGCACAGCCAGGAGATGGTTATAAGAACCTACACAAGTGACTGAATGGCACAGAACCACATACACACACTCTCCATGGCAAGGTAACTTGTAGAATCCTATGCATCTATAATTATTTTAGAATAAAAAGTTAACATTTTGACTTTCCTGGTGGCTCAGACAGTAAAGAATCTGCCTGCAAAGCAAGAGACCTGAGGTTGATCTCTGGGTCTGGAAGATGCCCTGGAGAAGGAAACAGCTACTCACTCCAGTATTCTTGCCTGGAGAATTCCATGGACAGAGGAGCCTGGTGGGCTATGGTCCATGGGGTCCCAAAGGGTCAGACATTATTGAGCAACTAACACTTTCACTTTCAAAAAGTTAAAATTTTAAATAAGTGAAAAATCAGAAAGTCCTTATATTTTCTTTTGAAAGAGTTAACACGTGATGTCTTTGTTCCTGTGGGAAAACTGAAGGGTATGTTCTCATGATATGTACAAGAACCGGGATGAAGACCCCCAGTGGGAAAGAGCTGAATATCTCTCTGTTAGGAAGAATTGGAAGGGGACAGAAAGACCCCATGTAGATATGCCATGGACCTACTGCTCCAGTGCTGGTGGTCTCAATGCGGAGTGGGTGTTTTTTTTTTGTTTGTTTGTTTTCCTGAGGTGCCTTCTTTCTAGATAGTGCAATGGAGTGCTGCTTCTGCTGCTGCTGCTGCTAAGTCACTTCAGCCGTGTCTACTCTATGTGACCCCATAGACGGCAGCCCACCAGGCTCCACCATCCCTGGGATTCTCCAGACAAGAACACTGCAGTGGATTGCTGTTTCCTTCTCCAGTGCGTGAAAGTGAAAAGTGAAAGTGAAGTTGCTCAGTCATCTCCAACTCTTTGCGACCCCATGGACTGCACTCTACCGGGCTCTGCCGTCCATGGAATTTTCCAGGCAAGAGTACTTGGTGGGATGCCATTGCCTTCTCTGGCAATGGAGTGCATGGAACTGAAAACCCTTGAACCAGCAAGTCCTGGGATCCCACAGTGACTGGGGAAACTGAAGGAAGGCCACAGCGCTGCATGCTCTCTGGGTACCTGGAGAAGTGCTCAGAGCCAGGCCTTCTGCCCATTTCCGTGCTGCCTCCTTTGGGTTCTCAAGTGGCTCATTGCCTCTGACTCATTGCTTCTCTATATAACCACACAGTCCCCTGTTGGGGCCTTTGTTTCTCTTGGGTTTACCTACCACTCTCCACTAGCTTTCCCCGAGCCTCTGCATTCAGGTAGAGGATGTGGGGTGGGAGGTGGGAGGGGGCTTCGGCGATGGGCGGTCACCTATGGCTGATTCGTGTCAATGTATGGCAAAACAAATACAGTATTGTAACTAAAAATAAATAAATTTAATTTAAAAAATAAATAAATAAAAGCAGAATGCTCCACAGGTTGTTTTTTTTTTCCCCCTTTTTGTCCTCTTTATTTATCTTTAAATGCCTATGTGAGCGTTATAGCCAGTGTAGTCCTGGAACATTCCCTGTGACTTTTATTGAATGGAATTTACTCTACTCTTTATGAATCCAAGTCAGTTCCTTCCAGTGTAATGGAATCTATTTTCAGATGATTGTTGAGGACTCTCAATTACTTGGAGGCTTCAGGCAGCAGGTCAGCCTTACAGGCAGGATTTATTTCTGGTTTATGATTTGTTTCTGCTTTTATCTAATTTTGCAAGATCCTACAGCCCACAGAACTATGAGTCTGGGGTCCTTTGGTTAACTTTACTAGTTAAAAGATTGCAGTTCTGAAGCAAAGGACTTCATAGATTTCTGCACTGAGGGACTAGAGAGATTACTTTATTTCTTCCCTGTTGTTTGGAATACAGAAGGGAGCAAGAGAGTCGTCGAAGGAGGACAGGGTGTGTTTGTATACTTGGTTTATAGAAGTCTGAGAGCACTTATAGAGAACACCTCTGTGTTTCTTAGCATTAATCTTTTAGCGTGCACTGTATAAAATTACCATATTAGTGGTTACAAGTGGTCAAGTGTGGTAATTTCACGTGGTTCATTCTAAAACATTTCTTTAGTAGCCAGCCTCCTCCTTCTACCAAAAATACAGCGATGTCTTTTCTCTTTTCTTTATCTGGTCATGCTTTCCCAGTAAACCTCTGCTTATCCCAAATGCTCCCATCTTAGCTAATTGCAAGATTTTCCCATTCCCCAGGGACAGCAATGTTTAATGTGGTTCATAAACAGAGGCATTAAAGAACAAGTGGAAATAGCCACAAAGAAAACTGAAGGAAGATTACTCTCCAGGTCTGACCCTTTTAAACTGTCCATTTGTATGACAGTAGCGGGGAGAAGGGTAGAGAGAATCACGGATGAATTTCCTGTAGAGCCATCATCCAGAAACTTTCCTTCTCAGGCATCATGAGATCCGCTTTCTCTTTCTAGCTTAGGTTTCTTATATTCAGGCTGCATGCTGTTCTCTTTCTTAGTTTACTCTCATTTTGCTGAAACTCATCCTCAAGTAACTTCCTAAGAAAGGGACATAGAAGGAGAATTGTTTCAATCTTTGCTTTGTCTGAAAATATCTTTATAATACCTTCAGACATGGCTGATAATTTGGCGGAGTGTAGGATTCCAGGCTCCACTGTCTGTCAAATCTACTGCTGAGAAATCTGGTACTTGTTATGATGACCATTTTCTGGCATGTGGCCTGGTTTATCTTCCCTTTCTCTGGAAGTTTTTAGGAACTGTGTTAAACCTTATATCAGTTTTGGAGAATTGACTCCTTTAAGTTCTCCAATTTATGAACATAGTATATTTCTCCATTTATTTCTATCTTTGACTTCTCTCTTCAACACTCTAGTTTTTAGCATACCTATGCATATTTTGTTAGATTTACACCTCAGAATTTCTTTTTGCTTAGTGATTATAAGTCATATTATAGTTTAAATTTCACTTTCCATATACTTATCGCCAGTATGTAGAAATACAATTAATGTTTGCACATTGATCTTACAGCCTGAAAACTTGTTTCTTAGTTCCAGGTGTTTTTATGTTTGTTTTTGCTTGTTTGTCTTCTGTAGATTCCTTAGGGTTTTTATGAAGACCCTCGTGCCATCTGCAAATGGGGGCAGTTTTATTTCTTTCTTTCTGACCTGTGTACCTTTTATTCCTTTCTTCTTTGCTGTCTAGGACTTACAGTATCATGCTGAAAAGAAGTGGTCTCAGTGTCCTTGTCTTGTTCCTGATCTTAGGGGAAAACAATCAAATCTTTCACCATCACATATAATGTTGGCAGTAGGGATTTTGCAGATGTTCTGTACCAAGTTGAGGAAGGAAGGCTCACTCTATTCC
The DNA here is from genome assembly GCA_917880005.1 of Nanger dama. Classification (NCBI taxonomy): domain Eukaryota; kingdom Metazoa; phylum Chordata; class Mammalia; order Artiodactyla; family Bovidae; genus Nanger; species Nanger dama. The sequence goes on along the minus strand of CAKJTW010000025.1, from coordinate 15,510,066 downwards.
TAGTTATCTGACAGTTTTATCATAAATAATGTTGAATTTTGTCAAATGATTTTTCTGCATTAACTGATAGGATCATATGATTTTTCTTCTTTAGCTTGAAACTATTATGGATTATATTGCTTGATTTGTGAATATTAAACCAGCATTTCATCCTTAGAATAAACCCAACTTGCTCATGATAATTATTTTATATATTACTGAATTCTATTTGTTAACATTTTCTTAAGAATCTATGTGGCTATATTGATGAATATTGGCCTGAGGTCTTTTTTGTGTGTGTACTTTTTTTTGGTTTGCTTTTGCTTTCAGGACAATACTTGCTTTACAAAATGAGCTGATGTTCTCACTTTTATTTTCTGAAAGAACTGTGCAAAATTGACATTTGTTAATTCTTATTTTCACACTTTGGTAGAATTTTCAGCAAAATCATCTGGCCTGAAGATTTATTTTTTGAGAATTTAAAAATTATGAATTCCTTTTTTTTTAATAGCTATAGGGCAATCCAAATTTGAAATGTTTTATTTCATATTGGGAGAGTTGTGGTAAACTGTGCTTTTCAAAGAATTGGTTCTTTCCATCTAAGTTGTCAACTGTATGTGTGTAGAACTGTCTCTAGTTTTCCTTTTTTATGTTTCTGATGTCTGCAGGGAGTGTAGTCATTACCTGTTTCATTCCTAATACTGCTAATGTCTGTCTTGCCATATTTTTTGTCAACTCTGTTAGAGGTCTGTCTGTTTATTGACCTTCAAAATGACCACCATTTATTTCACTGATTATTTTTCTGTTTTCATTTAGTTAATTTCTGCTCTTATCTTTCTTGCTTCCTTCTTTCTACTTGCTTTAGATTTACTTTGCCTTCTTTTTTCTATTTCCTAAGGAGAGAGCTTAGACTACTGATTTGAGTCGATTTTATTTTCTAATCTAAGCTTTTAAAAACATGTTTTGGAAGTCTGAGGTCTTCTGCCAGTGTTCAGTAGGTGTTCTGTAGGAGTTGTGATGGGGGCAGGGAGGCTCACGAGGAAGGGGATATATACATATATACTTATGACTGATTCACTTTGTTGTATGGCAGAAACAGACACAACATTGTAAAGCAATTATCCTCTAATTAAAAAAAATAAATTAAAAATAAAAATGAATTAAAATCAATATATCACCCAAAAAGGAAACTACTGATTTTGATGGAAAAGATGGTTGGAAAAAACAAGAACTGTGCAAAAAAAAAAAAAAAAAAATTTTAATCAAGAAGAAGAGCTTGTGCATGGTTTCAATTCAATGAATACAGAAGGAAAAGCTTTTTCTTTTATGAAAAGTTGTAGAAATTCTATGATCCATTTAAATGCCCAGATGCTTAGCATTGTACCCATTAAATGGGGTACAATGTGCCATTTTCTAGATGCGGACCCTGACACTCAGATGTTTGGCAGTTTCTTTATTAATTAACAATAATAGTAGAAGCAACAATCCCCACCCTTCTCCCCACTACAGCATTTCGCCTGTGCTAGCCATTCTCACCAGTTGGAGCAGAGGCTGTCCATAAGGGATCTGGGCAGGTTCCACCCCAAAACCAGCCATGCACAGTCTACAACCCAGAGTAGATGTGGGGACTGGCAAGAGTGAGGGTCAGTGGATGGCATCTAACCTTCCTCTTCTTGCCTTCAGGCTCCAGTCAAGTCAAGTCAAAGGAGCCAGGCCCTGGGCCTCTGCAGGCACCTGGATAGTGGGCATCCATGCATAAAGGCCAGTCTAGGTCTTTCAGGAGGGTTGCCACTTCCAAAGTGCTAAACTAAATCAACAAACTCCAGATAGGCAGGGCAAGCCAACTCCACTACTTGCCAACTGTGTGGCTTTGGGTAAATGTATGATCAGTTCAGCATTTCACTTTCCTCTTCTGAGAAATGGAATGATATTGGTGTCCATCTCCTAGGGTTGCTCTGAGGGTTAAGGAGTTACTTTGTGTGAAGTTCTTTGAAGAAGGTCTGGCAGGAGTAGGTACCAAATTAGTACTGATATTTGCTCTGACTTGCCCCATCCTTCAGCCCTTTCCACTTAAGAGTCAGTCTCTGATGGTACAGGAGTTAGGAAATTTGCAATTACTTTTGCCCTCATCTCATCACCCTCTCTCTCCACCTTCATCTCCAAACAACCCTTCCACAGCCAAGGAAAAGCCAAGTCATTCAATAATATTGCAGACACTTGTTCAAAAGCCAGGGGCAGGGGAGGAATACATGGAACCAGTCTGAGCAGACTGCAGACAGGTTTGCGCAAAACCACCCCATTCACTGAGGGCTATGTGAATGATAGGATAAACACAACCCAGGCATTTTTGCTGAATTACAACCCAGACTATATATATCAACAGTCCTCCATAAATGGAAAGCTCTTCTCCAGCAAGTCAGCCCCCACCACAATTTCCCAGAAGCAATATCCAGCAAGAAAAGCACTTTTAGGGACAAACTTGACTCAAAGTTTCACCGCTGCAAAAGACTGAGCTACCCGGTTTGTGGGGTTCAGTGCAGGCATCACCGCAAGCCTCAGACAGGTCTCCTCAACAAAACAATGGAGAGACTCAGGAGTGCCTCCACCCTCTGGCGTGCCTTCCAGCCTACCCTGTCTTCTCCTGCTTTCAGAGAACACAGGCTTCTAACTGAAAACACGTCACAGGGGCAAATATACCAACATACTAGACCTTCACCACCAGCCCAGGCTGAGCTTGCATTTCTCTGTTTATCTGCTCCCACTGAAACTTCTGCACAGCAGACTACAAATTTACTTATGTTACAGGTTTATTATAAGTGATACAGCTCAGAAACAGCTAAATGGGAGAGATGCACAGAGCAAGGTATGGGAAAGACCTTGGAAAGTCCATTCCCTCTCGGGTCTATCTTGTGCCCAGCATATAGATATGTTTTCCAACCCAGAAGCTCAGTTGCGTAGGGGCTTCCATGGAGGGTTCACTACGTAGGCTTCACTGATTAAATCACCGGCCGTTGGTGATTATCTCCAGCCACCTCCTCCCCAGAATGGGGCTGAAAGTTCCAACTCTGTAATCACATGGCTGGTTCCTCTTAACCAGCCCCCATCCTGAAGCTTTCCAGGGCCCCAACCACCAGCCATCTCATTAGCAGGCAAAAGACAATAGATTTGAGGATCTTAGGAGTTCTGTCAGTGGCATCCAACTCTTTGCAACCCCTTGGACCGTAGCCTGCCAGGCTCCTCTGTCCATGGGATTTCCCAGGCAAGAATACTAGAGTGGGTTGCATTTCCTCCTCTAGGGGATCTTCCTCACCCAGAGCCTGAACCTGCATCTCTTGCATCTCTTCCATCTCCGCATTGGCAGGCAGATTCTTTACTGTCTGAGCCACCAGGGAAGCCTGAAGAATCAGGAGCAAAGACCAAATATTTATTTTGTACTATACTACAGGGTCCATGGGCTTATCTTCCAGGGAGAATAAGCACACTTATGCATGCAGGTATATACATACATGTATACAAATACATACATCCATACACTCAAACACCCACACCCAATGCACACACATATAGACAGTTACACACTTACATGAACACACACACTAATTAGGTGTCTGAATATTAGAAACAGCCTCACCAAATATGAAATGTGAAAAGAACAATTCCTGGAATCTGTTGGTTCTCCACTGAGCAAGAGTGGAGAAAGGGGATGGATGAGGCATAAAGATGGGGACAGGTGATGTAATAACTATGAAAGTCACAAAGTTGTGAAGGCCAACTTTGGTAGGAATCTCTGTCAAAGAAAGAAAGCTCACTAGGAAAGAATTCTGACAGTGAGACAGCCTGGCTTCACTTGGCCCCAGCCAGGGTTATTAGGTACAAAAGGCCAATTTCCATGTTGCAGATCCAATTCAGGTTGATGTCTTAGAGCTATTTCTCTCCCTGATAGCTCAGTTGGTAAAGAATCCACCTGCAATGTAGGAGACCCCAGTTCAATCCCTGGGTTGGGAAGATCCCCTGGAGAAGGGAAAGGCTACCCACTCCAGTATTCTGGCCTGGAAAATTCCATGGACTGTATAGTCCATGGGGTGGCAAAGAGTCAGACACGACTGAGTCACTTTCACATAATTTCTCTCCAGCACTATGTAAATAACTTCCATTGTGGTGATCTGCTGGAAACCACAAGACCAGGGCCCCCCAGGGGCTCTTTTCTACTGGATACCCTTCCCTGTGGCCAATCTACCCTACCCCACCCCCCCCCTGCCCAGAGCTCCCACCACTTGTCCACATGTGTGAACTCACACCACATTGCATCTTTAAAAATCGACCTCTGAAACCCCCAAAAAGTAGCATGTACACTCACTCAGTATAAGAGCAAGACAGAGATCCAAGAGGCAGAGGCAAGTAGGGAGGAAAGAAGGTGCATTTATAGGCACAAGTGTCTGGCTTTCCAGCTTCTCTGTTCCTACAACTACTTCTGCAGTATCTCAGCTCTGCTGGGGAAGTTTTCCCTGTGGGTTAGAGTCTTAAAACTGGATGTCTTTTCACCATGTGGCACCTGAAGGCCATGTTTCAGGCACTAATGTGCTGTAAAAATAAACTGTATTTCTTTTCAAAAAACTACACATAAGAATATAAGTGTATGTGTGTGTGTGTGTGTGTGTTTGGTCAGCTGAGTCCTACTACTTTGCGACCCAATGGACCGTAGCCCACCAGGCTGCTCTGTCCATGGGATTTTCCAGGCAAGAATACTGGAGTGGGTTCTCATGCCCTCCTCCAGGGGATCTTCCCAACCCACGGATCAAACTCTAGTCTCTTCAGTTTACCTGCACTGGCAGGTGGGTTCTTTACCACTAGCGCCACCTGGGAAGTCCACATGATAATACATATTTGCTCAAATTATATTCAAGTCTGGGATCATGCGGTTTTCAAAAGTATACAGACATAAATGATCGTATCTTTTAATTTTATCCCCATAAGCCTAGATTTGATTTGATAGTTTGAGCACAGAGATGGAGAATTTTTTTTAATTACTTAGTCAAGGCTATGGTTTTTCCAGTGGTCATGTGTGGATGTGAGAGTTGGACTGTGAAGAAAGCTGAATACCAAAAACTGGTGCTTTTGAACTGTGGTGTTGGAGAAGACTCTTGAGAGTCCCTTGGACTGCAAGGAGACCCAACCAGTCCATGCTAAAGGAGACCAGTCCTGGGTGTTCACTGGAAGGACTGATGCTGAGGCTGAGACTCCAATACTTTGGCCACATCATGCGAAGAGCTGACTCATTGGAAAAGACTCTGATGCTGGGAGGGATTGGGGGCAGGAGGAGAGGGGGACAACAGAAGATGAGATGGCTGGATGGCATCACCGACTCGATGGACGTGAGTTTGCGTGAACTCCGGGAGTTGGTGATGGACAGGCAGGCCTGGCGTGCTGTGATTCATGGGGTCGAAAAGAGTTGGACACAACTGAGCGACTGAACTGAACTGAACCTCACATTTTATTTTTCTCTAAACTTATATCATGGAAAAATTTCAAGCTCTTAGAGAAGGGAAACACATAACACAAGTCTCCCCATCCACCTTGGTGATCCAATTACTGTTAACATGTTGTTATATCAGTCTACCTGTACATACTGTGATGGCTCAGACGGTAAAGCGTCTTCCTGCAATGCAGGAGACCTAGGTTCGATCCCTGGGTTGGGAAGATTCCCTGGAGAAGGAAATGGCAACCCACTCCAGTGTTCTTGCCTGGAGAATCCCAGGGATGGGGGAGCCCGGAGGGCTGCCGTCTATGGGGTTGCACAGAGTCGGACACGACTGACGCGACTTAGCAGCAGCAGCAGCAGGCACTATGGCCAGTACTCTGTCTTTTTACTCTGGTCATTGGCTGAAAATGTGTGATCTCTCCTCTTCTTTTTCTGATTTGCTGGTGTAGAAGTGGAAAGATGAAAGCACACTTGATTCCCCTTGTAATCTGGAGCAGAAGTGGCTTCTCAGAGCTGGCACAGGATACTCTGAGCCAGCTTGGAAGATCAGAGGGAACTCAGAGTAGATTAAGTGGAAGCAAGGCGAGGGCAGCATCAGCCCTCCACTGAGCGACAAAAACCAACAGATCTGCAAACCCACACCAACACTCCTTTTTCTCCAGGGCTGGGGTTTCTCAATAATTCAGTTCAGTTCAGTCACTCAGTCGTGTCCAACTCTTTGCGACCCCATCAATTGCAGCAGGCCAGGCCTCCCTGTCCATCACCAACTCCCAGAATTGACTCAGACTCACATCCATAGAGTCGGTGATGCCATCCAGCCATCTCATCCTCTGTCGTTCCCTTCTTCTCCTGCTCCCAATCCCTCCCAGCATCAGAGTCTTTCCCAATGAGTCAACTCTTCGCATGAGGTGGCCAAAGTACTGGAGTCTTCAGCTTCAGCATCAGTCCTTCCAGTGAACACCCAGGGCTGGTCTCCTTCAGCATGGACTGGTTGGGTCTCCTTGCAGTCCAAGGGACTCTCAAGAGTCTTCTCCAACACCACACTTCAAAAGCATCAATTCTTCGGCACTTAGCCTTATTCACAGTCAAACTCTCACATCCATACATGACCACAGGAAAAAACCACAGCCTTGACTAGACGGACCTTAGTCGGCAAAGTAATGTCTCTGCTTTTGAATATGCTATCTAGGTTGGTCATAACTTTTCTTCCAAGGAGTAAGCGTCTTTTAATTTCACTGCAATCACCATCTGCAGTGATTTTGGAGCCCCAAAAATAAAGTCTGACACAGGGACCAACTCAAAAGGCAGGCAGAAGTGCTGGCAACTTGCCTTCACTCGCCTACCCATCAGGGCTCAGTCCCACCCCTAATGGGCATTTGCTCCTAGCTCAAGGGGAAGGATGCTTGGGGCTCCTCCTCTAGAAGCAAGAGAGCAAATCACAGACTGGTAACTGAGCAACTCCCCAGCTTGCTCCAGGTACCCCTGGTGGTCCCAGTCCCCTCCTCCCAGGAATGCACAGCCTTGCTATAGTATCAGGCCTTCTGGTTTCTTCTTCCTGCCTCTCTCCTTTTCCTCCTAACCCTTCCTCCGCCGCCCCCTCCCAACCGCCCATCTCTCTTTCTCCCTCCGGCTCCAAGCTTGGAGGGTTGTTCTGTGTTCACTTACTCAGGACCTTCACTTTTCCTGTCCAGTAGAGTTGGTCGTCCCCTTCCCAGGGGATTCTTCTTTAGGAAGCTAAAGAAGACTGTCTCATTCATACACACAAGACAGGCGGATCGCTGAGATCTGCCCCCGCAGGCCCACGAGCTCTTGTGCCCCGGGCAGATCCAAGGATTCAGAGCGTGTGTGCCCTCCGGGGAACAGCCTCTACGCTGGAGGCTCAGAGCAGAAGGGAGGTGGTAGGCGCAGGGTTCAAATCAAAATGTGGCCAGATGTCTCCCCTCAGGTCAGTCAATTTCAACCAAAAATGATCGTGATCGCGACAAAGATGATGATGATGATGAACTAACAGCAATAATCTGCCAGATCCTCGCCCTCAATGCACCCGGTCCTAGCCTAGTGCCCGATCCGGTTTGGACCTTCTCCGCTGGGTGCTGGGCAAGGGTCGGCAGCCTTGAACTCCTCGGAGGGGCGGAGGATCTGAAGGGCAGTTCTGGGACAGAGGCGGAGGGGCGAGACAAGCTCTGAGGGGACTGACGAGGGAGGCGGGGGCGACAGGAGAATGTCCGGGGCCCGCCAGAGGCTCGACTGCGGGGGCGGACACGAAAGGCCGGGACACTCCGGGGGCGGCAGTCGGGGAGAAGGATAAAGGCACTCGGGGGCGAGGGCGGGAGCCGGGAGCGAAAGTGGGATGCAGGGGCTGCGGGGAGGGATGCGAATATAGGGGCTCAACGCTGAGGGAAGAAGTGCAAAGGTGGGCGGGGGGCCGAGGAGTGAGGAGGTGAGGGCGGAGGGCGGGGAGACGGGGAGGGGCCCAGGACGGTGGGGGCGTGGGAGGCGGGAAGGTGGGGACTTAAGGGGCCGGGGGGCGGGGAGATGCGGGTGGGAGAGCCGCAGGGAGCCGGGGGAGATCAGCGGGGCCCGGAGGTGGGGCGGGGCGCCGGGAGTGGGGAAGGAGGTCCGGGTAGGAGGGTCTTGCGGGGGCGGGAGTAAGGGGCTGGGACGCGGGGAGATGAGGGCTGGACAGCCGCGCGGGGAGGCGGGGCGCGGGCCCAGCCCCCGAGGTTAGCTGGAAAAGTTTGCGCCGGGGCGGGCGAGGGCAGAGGCTGAGGAAGCCGGTCTAGGAGACACGCGACAGGAACCCGGCGCCCAGCGCGGTGGCCGCAGTAACCCGAGCGGACTCTGCGGCCCGGGCACGGTCCCCAGCCCCGAGCGCCACGTCTATCCCGGAGCCCCGGCGCCGGGAGGGGAGGGAGGGGGGTGCCAAGATGCCGAGGGTCCGAGCGCCCTTCTCGGATAGAGGTGAGCCGGCGGGACAGAAGGCCGGGGCCCCCGGGGCTGGGTGGGGGCAGCTGGGTCGGCTTTTCTCACGGATTTCCAGCCCGTCTTCCAGGCCATCCAGGCCATCCATCCCATCGCGACGTGGACCTGGGCGGACGAGCACACCGCATCAGCATCGCCCGCTGCCACCAGGTCGTCCATTCTGGGGACTGAACCCGGGCAGGGGAAGTGGGGATGGCTCCTTTTTAACTACAGTTAGAGCATTTAAACGCCGAATGAAGGAGAAGTGACTCTATACAGAGACGCGCCATGGGTCCTTTTCCTGGGATAATTAAGTTTATACTGCCTGGAATGCGGACCTAGGGGCTCTGGAAGTGTGTGTTCTTGTTCTCTTGGGGAAATCGTTCTATTTTATTTTCTTCGCCACAAAGCTCCAGTTTTCCTTCTATTTCTCAAACAAGGCAGTCGGGGCTGTCGGAACCGGGCGGGGGGCGGGGTTGGGGGGACGGGAAGAGGATTCTGGAAGACAAAAGTTCTACGGTGGGGTAATGAGGTTCCCAGGGAAGATTAGTAAGTTATACTCATATCTGAGATAAGTCCGGGGAAGCAACTGGACTGGTCCTTCTTCGACGATTGCAGGAAAGTGCTAACTTTGCCACTTAACCCCGTGCCCCACCATAGTCCCGGAATTGTTCTCTCTCCTCCTTCTCCTTACTTTCTCTCTTCCTGACTTTGGGCACTGCCAAGGACATATTTCTCTGTGGTGTATTTATATTTAGATGTAAGAGAGGGACTTCTTGTTGGATTTTTAAAGGGAACATGCTTTACTTTGAAGATGAAGAGCATGAATGAGTCTGGCTCTTCTGGAGCTCTGGGTGCTTCCAGAATTAGGCATCTTTTAAAGTCTGGAGTTAGAAGTTGCAGACATTGTACAGAATCCTGAAAGTAAAGTGTTAGTCGCTCAGTCCTGTCTGATTCTTCACAACCCCATGGGCTGTAGCCCACCAGGCTTCTCTATCCATAGAATCCTCCAGGCAAAAATACTGGAGTGGGTATCCATCCCCTTCTCTGGGATCCAAACCCCCATTGCAGGCAGATTCTTTTCCATCTGAGCCATCAGGGAAGCCCCAAAGAATTATGTCTTCATGATTTATCTTTACAACATTCCTTTCTTCATTGATAAAAATCTTACAGGCATGGTTAAGAAAAGCTTAATTCCTAGAAAGTACAAGGGCAGGATTATGATCTGTGGGTATATGACTAATGAGGATGGTGGTGGTTCTGGGGGTGTGTGTGTGTGTGTGGTACTCAAAGAGTTGTGGACTCACTGATGCAGAGCTCAGTGTCAGTTTGAATACTTTTGTTATCATAGGTGAACCACACATTGGGTTTTCTCAGTCAGAAAACTTTCACTTTGGGCCCACTAGTCCAGGCACTCTAGTCTCTTGACACCAGGGATCTGAAATGCAAAATCAGCCCTTAAGATACAGATGCAACGATTCCTCGCCCAGTATTCATCTCTGAAAATACTGCTTTCCTCTTTATATTTGTGAATTCCATTAAATGCCTGACTCTCCTAGTTTTCTACCATATGTGGATAGTGAAGCTACCATTTCTTGTACAAGGCCTACTTTACGAATTGGCCTAATGACTTTATGTCTCAAAATTCAGGGACTGATTTTCCTTTACCTGGAAATTATGACACTAATTTGATTCCACGGTATCTCTTCGACCCCCCCAAAATGCTTCAAGACCTACTGTGTATGCATATATTTTTGTGACAAAGACATGGGAATTTGAGCATAAAATAATCCTGAAACATTTCCTGTTGCCCAACTGGAGAAAACCTTTTTCTCTGCCAGGACTTGGGATTATACAGCTGACATGGCAGCCTAGGGCAATCTACTGCGCCGGCCAGTTAGCCGAGACTGAGCTGCCCCTGGGCTATACAAGGCTTTCTGTTTCCTCACATTTGGTTTCGTGATTCCTTTCTTATCAGTTTTGGAGCCACTTTGTATTATTCCTTTGCCATATGTTTTCTGTAAAATTGGTTAATTACCTTAAGAACATTGAAATATACACGTTACCATATGTAAATTAAATAGCCAGTGAAGATTTGCTGTTTGAAGCAGGGAACTCAAATCAGGTGTTCTGTGACAACCTAGAGAGGTGAAATGAGGTGGGAGGTGAGAGGGAGCTTCAAGAGGGAGGGCATATATGTACACCTATGGCTGATTCCGTGTTGATGTATGGCAGAAACCAGCACAATATTGTAAAGCAATTATCCTCCAATTAAAAAATAAATAAATGAAAAAGAGATATTCCATGAGCTTTTGGAGATGATATGCTAGACTTTTCCTGTCTAGCTTTAGTTAATAATACTTTTAACTTGTTATAGTTACTAGGCATAAAGTTTCTTTTGTTTCATTTTTATTCTGTTTTTGAGGAATCACAGTGGCATCTGGAGAGGCCTGGGAATAGCCAGTCAGGTAAATCAGTGACAGGGTTGTTCAGAGGAGGGTGTGGAACCCATTGGGTGGTTCTAACGTTTGGTTGGAACTGTGAGCTGGAGTGGGAATCCTGAGTCATTTGTAGGCTCTTTGGCCTTGAAGATGCTGCTCCATTTCCTTGGGGTCAGAGTTTTCCATATATTTCAGTCAAGCCCCCAGATTCAGCATTCCAGCATTTTGCTAGCATAGTCGCTAGAAGTAGTTCGGTTCCAAGTATGCTGGTGACACCCGTGTCACTAGATAGGTGAGGAACACATGGAAAGGCAACATCTCCTGGAAGAGTGTATCCCTAATGTGGGGCACTGGAGTCCGATGACATGGGCATCCAGCCCAGCGCAGCCTCTTCCAAGCTGCACCACAGGCTCAGTTTCCTCCTGTGTCCGTTTGGAAGCAGGTGCTGCGGCGGTCTCAGCCGTGGCGCCTGCAAGGCACAGCACGCAGTGCGCATGCCATGCCACCGAGCAAGGGTGCTGCTGTGGAAACGGATGAAAGGAGCCCCGCGGTTACCACTTCCTGCCCAGGACACCTCTCATTTTCGTGTGCCTAGAGGAACTCATTTCCACACACTTTGTTTCGTGCTGTGACATCCTTGGTAGGAATTCAGTCCTGTACCCTTCCTTAGAACAAGCAGAGAAAAGAAAGTTTGAGAAATCTGGCGGAAAAGCAATGAAGATAAAGACCTCTTGCATCAAAAGCATTTGCCCTCAGCATGATGAGCCTGGATGCCCAAGAGAACATGCAGAGACAGATGTCCAAACTGGACTTGGTTGTGGGCACAACCTGCATACATGGGACTCCCTGGACTGCTGTCAGATCTCTGTTAGCATCTGAGCCTTGTTTGCTGGAGAGAATAACCTTTGGAGAAGCTGCGTAAAAGTAGGAAATCTGACCAGGGACAAACTCACTTCCGCAATCTGGAGAAGAAAGGGGAAGATGTAGAATCCTGATGTGGTTGTCTGTAACAGCCTTTCTCACCAGGCGCTCCACTAATGGGTCCAGAGCAACATGCAGGCATGCAAGGCTGAGTATGTAACACCTCTTGTCATGAACCATCTCTGAAAGCAGAGTGAGGTCACCTAAGAAACCCCTGAGTGAAGGGAAGTACTCATTAGCAAAGGAATTTTGTTAGGGCCATGAAACAGCCAACTCATTATTTCCTTTCTGAATTCTTCTAAGTGGGGGAAAAACCTTGCTTTCCAAGAAATTTTACTTGTGGACAAATGCTTTGTGTTTTAATTCAGTTTGTGGGATAAACTGGGAGAATATAGCATTTTAAAAATATAACGCCTTGCAACTTACCAGGAGAAATCAATGTCTCACTGTCTTATTGTGCTTTTTTGACCATTACAAAGAAAAAGAGACAGACCCCAGACTGGTGAAATATTTTCCTTTGTTTTTTTCCCCCTTTTCTTTCTTTTTATAGTTTGTTTATTTTTCAAAGTGACGTGAGTAGAGAAAGTGACTCTCCAGCATGGAAAACACATCTGGAATCCATCCGGGCCCTGCTTGGCCCCTCCCCTCCCCGAACAGATGCTCTTCCTTGGAATGGAGGGAGGGAGATGAGGTGACAACCCTGTGAACCACCTCCTAGAAAGCGTCATATTCCTTCTCTGCAGAAAGAAAAGCCTTGGTGTTGGAATGCCTTGAGGTAGAATCAAAGACCCCACCCGAATGAGGATGGAGTGAAAACTCATAGGTAGTTGACTCACTGGAAAAGACTCTGATGCTGAGAAGGACTAGGGGCAGGAGGAGAAGGGGACGACAGAGGATGAGATGGTTGGATGGCATCACTGACTCGATGAAAGTGAGTCTGAATGAACTCCGGGAGATGGTGATGGACAGGGAGGCCTGGCGTGCTGCAATTCATGGGGTCACAAAGAGTCAGACACGACTGAGCCGACTGAACTGAACTGAACTGAGCAGATCTCTGTTGAATAGAAGGAAGGCAAGCCCAGGAGTGGGCAGTATACTGCCTTTACCTTCACAGTGAAATGCAGGCAGTCAAATCCTCACTCAGAGTGAGTGAGGGGAGAAGTCTGCGGGGGTCTGGATGACCTGAGCACAGTTTGGAAGGGAGAGCTCTGCTTACAGATATAAGTGAGGCCTGCTCTCAGGCACAGCTCTGTCAGAACCTGGGTGTGTTGGAAGACCACTGCGCGTGAGCAGGAGCACCCACGTGTCTTCTATAACTGGCCAGGTTTTTGAATATGTACACGACTAGCTGGCACCCAGCCACATTTTCAGCATCAGGCTGTATTTTTCAGTATGCAGGTGGAAATTAAGCAGTGATCCAGTTTTTACAATGGAAAGGCAGATACTGGTCTGGTCACTACCAGCCCCAGACACTTATCTTTTAAAATAAAATGTGAGCGTTTGTAACGCGTAACTCTTACCCTCGATGGGGACTTCTCCAGCTACCCACAAAGACAGTTCTCAGGACCTCTGGCTGAGACCCGTAAGCCTCTGTGAGGGGACCCTCCATCAAAACCCAGGCTAGACATCAGCAGTAGGAAGTCCATGGTACCCCTTGGCACACGGGCACATGCTCACCGTGGGGCACATCCTCAACTCATCCTAACTGCACTGCCGAGGACCACGGCACAGGGAAACCTCTCCACATCCACAGCCCAGAATGTATCCATCCACACAGCAGGAGCGATGGGAAGGAGTTACCCACATCGCTCTGCATGACTCACATGGAGCAGGAAGCTCACAGGAACATCACATTGAGAAGAAGATGCCAGGCACCGCTTCATGACTCCATTTATGTGAGGGTCAGACACAGGCTAAATTACTCCAAGGGATAAGAAGTCCAGAGAGTGGTGCCATTCTAGTGGTTAGTGACTAGAAGAGGCCATGAGGGATAGGAAAGGTTGGGTATCCCAGGAACCCTGGTGCACACAGTGCCCAGCACTCCTGCAGTGACTGGCAGCAGCAGGATGGGTGAGCCACGGAGGGCCAATGCCCACCTCTCCGTGAGCAGAGCCAGCTGACTCTCAAAGATTCGGGGACCAGGGAGGGGGCAGAGCGTTCTCCCCGCAGACTTGGAGTCTGTGTTGCATCCCTCCAGATGGAGGCAGGAACTCACCCGTGAGATGGTTTTGACCATGCATAGTGGCATTCAGATCTAGCCAAAGTCAATCTACTCTTTGGCCCGGCATGAAACTCTCAGATGGGATCAGCTTTTTAATGTTAATAACCCAAAGAAAATAAGCTCTTGGGTTCCAAAGAGAGATGGGTATCTTCCAGTTACGCACAGTGTGGAGGTTGGTATTTTATAATAAAAGATGTTCTGAGAAAATATGCTCCTTGAGTGATACATATTTAATTAAGGGAAATTATAAATCGAGCATTAATGGGAAAATGTGTTCACCCTCAGGATTCATGGTTTTGATGGGTTTCTGGCACATCTTAAACTATTGTTATTTTTGGTTATATTCTTGCTGGGTATTTGTTGTTATTGTTTCCTTTCGTAGCTTCTACTCAAGTTTATCAAAACTCTACATATTGAGGGGGGGAAATGAATGTGAGTCGGTGGAGCCTGGGTGTACTTCTTCCGCCCCTTTATTCCCAAGAGAAGTCCACATCCAGCAATTTTAAAGGGACTCGCAGCCCTGCTCTCTGTACTGCAGAGCACAGTCGGAGGGGCAGAGACTGTCTCGAGGGGGCCATGAGGTATTTAAGGCCATCGAGTTATCACAGACAAACTAGGGCACAGGAGGGAAACTTCGGACATACCCTGTTCCCAAAAGGCTTTCAGATGCGGTTTCCTGGAGCTGTTTTGCCCCGGTGTGAGGGGAAATTATGATACAATTCACATTGCTCTCCTTTTCTATAATGTTTGTACATTTTTATCATCCAGGCTGTTCTGGTGCTAGGTCACTGTCATAACTCCTCACGTTATGCTCACCAGCATCAGGTCCTGGGATAGAGGGGCGGCCACCTGGACATGGCAGCCAGTGGCCTGGAGTGGTGGGGGCAAGGGCGGGGGTGGGGACAGGGAGTGTTGGAGGGCCCTCGGCCAGCTGTATGACCCCACTGCCATCAGAGGAAAAAGAGCCCCTCTCAGGATGCTGCCGCTTTGTGACTCTCCTTGGAGCAGCGCGTGTGTTCCTCTTCCCTGCCTTTGGGTCATGCCTTTTCTGTGAACAAGGACACACGTGGTGCCATGACAGGGTATCCATACGGGAATGCCAAGCACCCTCTCAGGGCTGTGCTCTGGGGTGAGAGGTGTTGGAAAGATAACCAGGTGGCTAGGCTCTCCTCTGCCTGGTTTCCTACGACAGCCAGGAAGGGTCAGCAAAGTGGGAGCACAGAGACTCCATTCAGTGCCCACAGACGCGAGCACTTAGATGAGCAGCAACGAGGGGCACACGCATTTACCGGGCACCGTTAATGTACGCGGTGCTGTGAGAGGAGAGATGGAGAGGATGAAATAAGGGGCTCCAGGAAAGTGCTCTGAGAGTGTCAGCTGCTGCTCCTATCTCTATCCTTAAAAGACAGTTTGCAGTTTGTTTTAAAAAGTGGTGTGCCGGGCCAGGATGATTCCAGAAAATGCTATAGAGCTGGTAGAAGTTGACCTGGAGCCTTAAGGATGGGCACGATTTAAATAAAAATGGAAAAGAGCTGACTCCCACCACCCCTGCTTCTGTCTCTGGAAGACCAAGCCCCTTATCACAGACCAAGCAGGGGGAACCAGGGCTGGATAGGGAGCCTGCCTCCTGCATGAAGCCTCACAGTGCCCCTGGGTGAGGAGAGACAGCCCCAGGGTCAGGTGCTGCCTCCGAGGCTCATCAGCTATGTGGAGACCTTGGCAGGCCCCAATATTTGGTGGTAAAGTTGACTCCCAGCCCTCTGTGACCTCAAACACTGAGACACCAGGGGCTCATGTGGTTTCCACAATAAGCCATACACAAACCTCCAGGACACTAGAAGAAATCTCTGCAAAGAAGCAGTAGCCGTCTTTGCCATGTCAGAAAACCAGGCTCCCCCAAATTAAGGGAGTGGAGGCGTGACGACATCCTCAGGGCCCTGAACCAGCACCCGACTGGCAGGAAAGCATCCACCTGGAGGGCCCTTGGTCAGGGAGCTCTGTCTGGAGCCGCCTCTGCTTCTCACTCACACAGCAGCTACCCGGGCTGAGCCCCAGGGTCCCCCTGCCACTGAGGCCTTCTCTGGAATGAGCTCAGCAGTTGTACCAGGCCTTCAGAGTCCACTGCACCCCAAAATGCAGAGCCCCACTTCTCTGGAGAGTGGTCCATGTGCCACCAAGACAAAGGGCTGTGACTTAAACTTATAAAAGTTAAAAACTTCACTGGATCCACACAGTAGGCTGATGTAAATTGACCTTGTTTGAGTTTAATTATATATTTAAATATTCAAATAGTTTTCATTTAGAATCAGTGCATTTAGCGAAAACCATTTCTACCTTGGTAGCTGGGTCTGCTCTGCCTTGGATATCACAAGAAGCCTTTGGACAAAGCCACGTGGGGGTGGGGGTGCGTAGAGGTCCCGCGGGGGAGGGCCTTTGGAAGCCTGGCTCTTGGGCCTTCTGCCCCACGGTCACTAGTGCTCCCAGGTTGGTTGTTTCTTTCCATTCACACACACCAATTGAGTTTTGGCAGTTTCGACAGTTCTATCTGAACTCTGAATTTTAAGCCAAATTCAAAAATCCACTTGCTTGTCCTTGCTCTTCTTCCTTTAGTCTCAGCAGTGGTTGATTCCACTTATACAGGTTTATATTCTTTCTTCCCCTGGCTCTATGATTAGCTGCTCGCTCAGGGAGTGGCCCTGTGGGCCATGTGTGGGCTGTGCTGCTCTTCCTTTGGTGACCAGATGGTTTGTCTCTGAGCTCTCTGTGGGGCAGACCTGGGGGCCATCTAGATTTGATTTCTGGTCTTGGCCTTGGTCCCAGGGATTCCAGGGAAGTATGACTACTTCCTACAACACTGCTCCAAAACCCATCAAGGAGGTTTCAGAAATCAGTGAGCCTTATTCTGAATTCCATCCTATTTTTGGACTTGACATAATCTCTGTTTCTCTCTCACTGACTGGGAATAAGGGTTTACCAGCTCCTGTGCAGGAGATGGGGCTAATGGTGGTGCTAGTGGTAAAGAATCCACTTGCCCATGCAGGAGACACAGAGATGCAGGTTCCATTCCTGGGTTGGGAAGATTCCCTGGAGGAAGGCATGGCAACCCACTCCAATATTCTTGCCTGGAGAATCCCATGGACAGAGGGGCCTGGCAGGCTGTAGTCCATAGGGTCACACGGAGTTGGACACCACTGAAGCGACTTAGCATGCATGCATGCACAGTAGATGAGTATGAACTGGTTAGCTTTCTTAAGTCCTTGAGATTTCCAGGTGGAAGTGTTCTTTGGGTTTAAATCCGTGTGTTTGGATTACATGATTGAATGATGGCAGTGCTCAATCACAGAATTACCCTCCTTGGCAACTGTAGACACAGAATTGCTTCTTCTGGTCTCCACAGTCACATAGGGTGTTGGCCTGGGTTAAAGGCCCTCTTTGGGCCCTTATGGACCAGCCATCCAAATGCTTCAGCATTTTTAGTAACTTTCTCCAACTCTGTTGCTGCTGTTGTTCTTAGGTGCTGTCACGTTATCACTGGGCTCTCTCTCCTTTTATCTTTTCGTAGGAGCCTATTCTCAACACCCTAGCCGGTGTCTGGTCTGGATCCCTGTTGCAGCCTAAGCAGAAAGGATTGTTTTCCCTGGAAATGGACGTTCTCAGGGCGCCCTCTGGTGGATTCAGGAGCTAACTGATTGTGAGTTCCAAGTGATGGCGCTGATTCTCACGCCACGCCCCAGACCTTACAGCTCCAACGAAACCCTGCACGAACATTACAGCTACGTCGGCAAGCTGGAGGGCAGGCTGAAGGACGCCCCCGACGGCAGCACACTCACCACCGTGCTGTTCTTGATCATCTGCAGCTTCATTGTCTTGGAGAACCTGATGGTCTTGATTGCCATCTGGAAAAACAATAAATTCCACAACCGCATGTACTTTTTCATTGGTAATCTGGCCCTCTGCGACCTGCTGGCCGGCGTAGCGTACAAGGTCAACATTCTAATGTCGGGCAAGAGGACGCTGAGCCTCTCCCTGACGGTCTGGTTCCTACGGGAAGGCAGCATGTTTGTGGCCCTTGGGGCGTCCACCTGTAGCCTGCTGGCCATTGCTATCGAGAGACACTTGACCATGATCAAAATGAGGCCGTACGATGCCAACAAGAAGCACCGCGTGTTTCTTCTGGATCGGGATGTGCTGGCTCATCGCCTTCTCGCTGGGCGCCTTACCCATCCTGGGCTGGAACTGCCTGCACAACCTCCCCGACTGCTCCACCATCCTGCCCCTCTACTCCAAGAAGTACATCGCATTCTGCATCAGCATCTTCACGGCCATCCTGGTGACTATCGTGATCCTGTACGCACGCATTTACTTCCTGGTGAAGTCCAGCAGCCGCAGGGTGGCCAGCCCGCACAACTCAGAGCGGTCCATGGCCCTGCTGCGGACTGTGGTGATCGTGGTGAGCGTGTTCATCGCCTGCTGGTCCCCACTCTTCATCCTTTTCCTTGTGGATGTGGCCTGCAAGGTGAAGGAGTGCGCTGTCCTGTTCAAGGCCCAGTGGTTCATCGTGCTGGCTGTGCTCAACTCTGCCATGAACCCCGTCATCTACACGCTGGCCAGCAAGGAGATGCGGCGGGCCTTCTTCCGACTTGTCTGCACCTGCCTGGTCAGGGGCCGGGAGCCCACCCATCACCTATCCAGCCTGCTCTCGACCCAAGCAGAAGTAAATCCAGCGGCAGCAATAACAGCAGCCCCTCCCCAAAAGCAAGGAAGATCTCCCCCAAACAGCCGCCTCACCCTGCATTACTGACAGAAACAAAACCCTGCAGAATGGAGTCATCTACAAGTAAGGGTGTGGGCCTCAAGGAACCTGGCGTCCTTGCATCGCCACAGGAAGAGCAGCAACCAACCCTGCAGCCACGTTCTTCTGGATTGCATGCCTCACTCATGGGGTTATTTCCAGATCTGGGACTCGAGAAAGCTGTTCTGCCAACAGCCTGGCCTGGTGTGGATGTCTCTTAAAGAGGGGACCCAAGGAATTGCCGATGCATTTCAGTGCGGACACCATGCCTTGTCCATTTAGGCTCTAGGGTCTTCCAAATGTACTAAGCTGCTGATGTCAGCAGCCGCCTTCTCCTGAGTCCTCCCTCCCCTCTGGCCTCTGTCTGGAGAGGGAAGGTGCTGGAGCACACACATTGTGCAATGTGTTTCCCAGGAACATCATCGTCCCAGGATGCTGTTTGGGGACTGTACACTACACTGACTGTGCACGGATGGAGGCTGTACAGTCATCATTTCTGTGTTACAGAGTACTTGCGTTTCAAATGTCTGCCACTGGTTCTTGTGTAGGCTGCAGTACATGGTGTCGTTATGTAACAGGGAGTACAAGTAAGTTCTGGCTGAGCCACCAAGTATGAGGATGTGACTGGGAACTAGGTGGACAGGCCAGTCGTAGGCTCTTCAGACTGACACAAAGTGTCACGTTAAGCAGATTTTGAAAGCGCAACCCTTCTAAAAGGGCTTGTCTGAGGCTGGTCTCAGATGTATGCATCCGACCCCCAACTCTCCTGAGATGCCCTTGACAGCGTCTGGAGGATCCAGGAGAGAACGAGTGAGTTCTGTGGATGTACGTCCCCCAAGGGGACCCCTGCTTGTCATTTCTCCCCCTCAGTCATCTCTCCCTAAGGAATCTTAAGCTCATCCAAAAGTCAAATTAGCCAAATTACCCGGTTGTTTGGGGTTTCTCCAAATCCTAGAAAAGCCAGCCAAGGTATTCCAGGAGCCTGTGCCCCACACCAGTCAAGAAAAGAATCCAAGAGGGAGAAGCAGAGGACAGACCCCTGGCCCATTTCACCTTTCCAACGTAATGGGGAGTTTCTGTTGAAGTCAAAGATGCTTACAGGACAGTGCTGTGATCCTGTGTTGAGTTTGAATCTGTATCAGAAAAGCAACAAGTTAGTAACCCCCCTGTGCTGTTACAGCTGAGCAGCTGGGGCCATCAATATCCTCGTGGATTCCCAAAAGGTGACCCTGACCGCGACCATTAGAGCGGTTTAATTGTGATCTGGCAGCTTGTGCTTTCTTCAGAGAGATGTAGCAAGACTGTAATCTTTCATTTTAACACAGATTGACCCTGGATCACTCTTTACCTTTAGAAGGAATTACTTAGAAGGCATTTTTGTACACAGTCATCCCCAAGGATTCTTCATGAAGTACAAATGGATGAAAATATACAAATTTCAGAGTTGTCGTAAGTATGCAGTTGATGTACTGAGTCCTTTTTAAAAAAAAAAAAGATAAAAAGGAACCTTCAGAAGGATTCTTAGCTGTGTAAACCTCACTTCAGAACCCCTGAAGTTTTTAGGTTCGGTGGGAATTTTGCCTGAGTAAAGACTAAAAGAGTAGCCTTAACACATGAGTAACTTTTCAGAGAAAAAGGGATTCCTCTTTGTTATCTTGTGCCAGCTCCTCTTTATAAAGGAATGTTTTCATGGGTCCTGGGTGACCACGTACCACCCAACATCTTTCTTAATTTTTGTTGCTGATGGAGATAAATCCTGTTTTCAAGGACATGCTCATCCGTGGCATTTTAGATGTGTTCATTACATCACTGAAAAGGAGCTTATTCTCTTGTCAAACAGCCTGAGAAAACTGAGAGCATTTATAGAAAAGTTAAGCATTAAGACACTGGCTTAAGAACAGAACAACAAAATTGCCTTAGAGAGCCAAAATACTGAGTTGCATTTTGTCTTCAGCAGTGAAATGACTTAAGAACTTTATATATTAGTTCTGAGTTGCTTGGGGGCTCCAGCTCTCTGGAGCTAATAGTAATATAACACTGCACCATAACCTCGACTTTTTTTGAGGTAGCACAACACTTTCAATCAACCTGAATGAAAAATACCCCAAAACAGTCATTGTGTCTATTTGATATATGCAAAAAATAATAATAATTAAATTTAGTACCAAGTGTCAGAGAAGGAAATGGCAACCCACTCCCATAGTCTTGCCTAGGAAATCCCATGGACAGAGGAGCCTTGTGGGCTACAGTCCATGAGGTGGCAAAGAGCTAGACACGACTGAGTGACTGAACAACAAAAAGTACCAAGTGTACAATCCTAACTAGCTAGCTGATCATTTAGAAGTTGAGTGTGTCAAAGCCACAGAGAACCTGTCTGTTAGAGCTCATTCAGTTAGTAACCTTTATCGAGTCCCATGTATGTTTGTTACAAATAAAATAAAATTGAAAGTCTTTGTATAAACTGGTTGTTGGGAGTCCATGTGGGGAGCTGTGTACACTAAGGCCGCCCCTGGCGATATGCAGAGTGACAGCATGAACTCTCACCTGCTGCTAGCTGTTTCTCCAGGAATTGTATCACTCTGAGAACTCTAGTAACATTTCCCCTATACTTTCCAATGGCAGAGCTGGTATTTTAGAAAACCTTGGTGTATTGGGTGCTAAAATTGGTGGAATAGCACCCAATACCCCCAAAGTTTCCGAAAATACCAGCTCTGCTTGTGGAAGTGGCTCAGATAGTAAAGAATCCACCTGCAATGCAGGAGACCCAGGTTCAGTCCCTGGGTCAGGAAGATTCCCTGGAGAAGAGAATGGCAACGCACTTCAGCATTCTTGCTGGAGAATTCCATGGGCAGGGGAGCCTGGCGGGTTATAGTCCATGGGGTTGCAAAGAGTCAGATATGACTGAGCAACTAACACTTCCACTTTCCATGAATTCTGGTAGGTCGATAGGGGAGGTCAATAGACTACCCTTTCAATGGGGAGAAAATTCTAAGAGTCATGGCGGCCAAAGTCCAGCCAAAAGAGATGGGACGATGGGTTCTGCTCCATTTGGTGCAGTGGAGGCAACAGGAGAGACTTGATAAACCAGCCCTTTTTCTAGCTTTATCCATCATAGATGGTAAGTTTTTACCTCTCCACCTTGCATTCTTACACAGAAAGAAGCCAGTGTTTGGCATCACTAGTTGGTAGTGACATTCCTGAAGAAATCTGCCCCCAAAAGTAACTGTGGGTGTACTGTGGGTGTACACAGTAATTCATCATTTCTGTGTTGCAGAGCACTTGGATTTCAAATGTCTGCCATTGACACATGTGTAAGCTGCAGTGTGTGCTACCATTATGTAACTTCTGCCCAAGGCCAAGGGGGCAGAAGTTTACCTAAATCCCATCAGGGATGCTTTTGTCAAACTGCCATTTTCATCCCACACCTTTGGTGTCCCCAATAGGACTCTGCTGTGATTGTATTTTAAGAGGTCTCCTGGGGAATAATTGAGAATATCTGCTTTCTATGGAAAGGCTTCCAACTCCCCTCCTCTCCTTCGTGAGGCAATACAAGATCCACCATCCAAATGAGAGACTTTTCACAATATTCTTTATTGCCTACAGACTCACATTGACAGCCAGTTAACATCAGACTATTTAGAGAACAGTTGTTTCTCTCCAACCTTGACCCATGGTTCATCTACACTGGAAAAGAGCCTTTCACAGAAATGTATTATTAATGAGGTGTACGTTATAGAAAACTTGTAGTTAAATTACCAATTCCATGCTTTTAAATGTATCTACGAGTGCAAAACCTCCACACTCAAATGTTTTTAGTATCTAAGTCAAATATCAAAGGGTTTGCTACATAATCAGAAACGCACATACCACTATTCTGAAAATGAAGGCACATTTTCCGATAACCAGTGACAAGGAGTGCAGTTGCGCCTAAGTGGGAGTGACAATCTCTGCTCCTGGGCCAGGTGGTGACACACAGAAGTGCCACGTGGCACCTCCAGCTGGCTGCCCTAGAAGTTCAGGGATGTGCCCGGCATGGCAGCAGAGCTCACAACAGGAAACCACATCATTTACTGAAGGAGTGAAGTGGAATCACTGAACGTGAGGAGGGAATTTAAGCCAATTCTCTTAACCCATTGTGTTGTCAAATCTCCCAGATGTTGGCCAAATAATTTCATTATCTTTCAAAGAAATTAGAAAACTTGAAGTTGGTTTTGTGTTTCCACTCCTCAGAGATCTCCAACACCAATTCTTATCCAGTAGCAACATAGAAAGTGGTAAATTGGCAATAAACCAGATCGTCACAGTAATTCTTTGTTGTTTCACAAAAGTTAATGGAAAATAAACATGAAATTTTCAAATATTTACCAATAGGTATAATTTCCCATCCAAATGCTTTTTAAAAAGTAATAAATATCTCATTATTACACATTAGATGTACACGGGACGGAGTTCTCTCCTAATCCTCGGATTTAAGCATCAAATTTTAATTCTTATTTAGTTCTGGATACAAAGAAACATTCATGTCCTTAATTTTACAAGATTTACTCTGGAACAAGTTATAGTCAAAAGTCAAAGGAACAGAGAACATTCCACTTGCAACCAACATATAATTGTTACAAAAATGTTTATTCAGAGTTCAAAAATGGATTTGTCTATTGATTTCTGCTTTAATCATCCCTTGATTCAGTGGTTAGAAACTTTGGTTGTGGTAAAAACGTCCCAGATGAGTGTGAATTCGTGACTTCAGTCACACGGGGCCACAGTATGTGTGCCCTTGTGTGTGTATTTCTGCCTACAGCATTTCAAGGTGAAACAACAAAATAGAAACTGGAAATTGTATGGGATTTCATTTCTCATGCTTTCTTCGGTGAAAATGCCTCTTCCATACCTTAGCCCTCAGGAGGGAGCCCCGTGTGTTTGGGCCTAAGGGGGTCCTTATTCTGGTCATCTGTGGTTGTGAGAAGGAGGCAAGAATGAGGCAGGAGCACCTCAGGGGTGCCTCCAACATCCCTCCCAACCCTGACCACTGTTCATGCATGAGGGTGTCTCTGCCTCCTCCTGGGCCATCCATACTGTGTCTGCCTGTTCTAACCTCCATCCTGTCTGCAGCCCGTCTGCAAAGCCTTCAGACTCCCCAGTCCACCCAGGAGCCCCACCCTCCAGGGTCCTAGTGAAGTGGGCCACACATCAGGCTTGTCGCGCCCCATACCCTCTGTGTGTGTATTTTCTACTGAATTGTAAATGCAGACAGGCAGAACCTTTGCATGATCATAGAGACGCAACACAGCGCTTGCCTCATGTGAACTAACATGAGACAAGGCCAAGAGGAGGCTGGTTAGTGAAGGCAACAAGCAGTGTAGCTGCGCCAAGAAGGCAACGCTCAGCCCCTAGGCACACCTGCCTGGGCAGCCTCCTGACACCTGCCCCTGCTTATCTTTACACACTGCTGGACGAACAGAGGATGTAGGTCTGGACTTGCTGCCCCCTACCTTTTTTCTTTTTCCTTCTCTGTTCTCCCAGCCTCTCCTTTCCTGTCTTCCCCCACTGGCTTCTCTTCCCCGTGTCCCTTTGTCATTTCCCATGGTGGCCCCCTCATGGTCTTCTTGTCTTGTCCCTGCAGCATCCAAGACCATCCTCCCAAGACCAGCATCCAGGACCATGTGCAGATGCCAGGACGTATCGGTCCCCAAACTCTCAACATGTGTGTAACTTTCTAGTTGTCCATGTTAATTAAAATACCAAAATCCAGGGAGGAGTCCCAAGGTACCAATCTGCATGTGCACACATATAGACAGAGATGTGTGTCTGTCATAATCCATGTAGGTATATGCATGTGTATATACGTATGTACAGACAGACAGAGACAAACATCTGTCATAATTAGTAGGTATACGTATGTGTGTGTGTTTATATATATATATATATATATATACACATATTCAGTTGATATTCACAAGTCCTGGTATAAAGTTGCAATTTCTCTGGCTGCTATAAAATATGCCAGTTTTAAAACTGTGCATTTGTTGCTTGCAAACTTATAAATATGTATAAACCCCATTATAAATAAATTGTGTCTGGCAGATGGCATTTTATCTGCCAGTAGTGATTGCATGGAGTTATAAATGCTTATTAATCCTCCACTTTTGAACTCACAGCTTGGACTCTGGGATCTATAATATGAAGTGGCATGAAAACAACCATATGTTAGAGGGGAAAAACAGTCAGTGAGACAGGTAAGGGCTAGCAACTCATACCTGATGATGGTTCTGAAAGTCAAGACTTCCTGCCAGCATCAACCGCAACTTACTAAAAATGCAAATTCTCTGGCCCCATCCAGAACTACCGAGTCAGGGACTCTGGGGAGGATCCCCGACTGCTCTGATGCCTGCCTTTCATCCCAAGTCTGCTTATGAAGGGCTGTCTCTCCACCCAAGCACTCCTCGGTTTGGTGTGTGAAGGACCAGCCAGGACACTGTGGCCAGAAACAGCCTTCCACCAGTGCTGGGCTGTTTGGGTAAATGTCTGGCTCAATCCCTGCCCTGGTGGGTTAGCTCTTAGGTCTGTCCAGCCCTGGCTCTCTCAGTCCCCAGGGCAATTAGTTATCTACTAAGTGATTAGTTATCTACTTAGTGATTTGCTTGATCATGCCTTCCTCATCAGCTTCCTTCCCCAACCCTGAGTCTACCTACACTCAGAGCCTTTCTCAGGGCCTGCTTCTGTGGGACCCCATACTAAACTGGGGCTTCCCAGGTGGCGCTAGTGGTAAAGGACCTGCCTGCCAATGAAGGACATAGAAGAGAGGCAGGTTTGACACCTGGATCAGGAAGAGCCCCTGGAGAAGGGCACACTCTTAAATCCATGCTATGGGCATAACTGAATCACTTTGCCATGCATCTATAACTGACATAGCATTGTTAGTCAACTATGTTACTGTTTGGTCGCTAAGTCATGTCTGACTTTTTGCGACCCTATGAACTGTAGCCTACCAGGATCCTCTGTCCATGGGATTTCCTAGGCAAAAATATTGGGAAATCAACTATACTCCAATATAAAAATGAAAATTTGGGGCTTCCCAGGTGGTGCTAGTGGTAAAGAACTTGCTTGCCAACGCAGGAGACATGGGTTCAATTCCTGGGTCAGGAAGATCCCCTGGAGAAGGAAATGGCAACCCACTCCAGTATTCTTGCCGGGAGAATCACATGGACCAAGGGGCCCAGCTACAGTCCATAGGATCACAAAGGGTCAGACACACAAACTAAACAAAGGAGTAGAAACACTTCCTTGTCCATGTGAATGGCTCATGCTTTTATGCATTTTTGGGGGAAAAAAGAGCATAAAGATAAAATCAAGGAGGGAAGTACTACTTGCCATTTTCCACCAGGGGCTGAACTTTATGTCGAAACCGTGAAGGACCCTAATAAGTCCTGCAATCTGTTCTAGATTCAGCCACTGACTGTCACCACCTTCTAGGAAGTCAATCAGCTCTGATTTCCTCACTGAAAATGGATCCTTCCAGCTGTGCTATCTGAAGACGCTCCCTCGTTTGCTGTCCTCTGAGGAGCAGGGACAGTTCCAGGTTTACGACATGTGCCATTAAAGTCATTTTTCCACTTCTCTTTATTAAAACCAGCTTAAAGTTTCACTACAGAACCCAAGAGTATTTTTCTGAAACCCAAGGTCAAGATCTGTTTGTGTCCTGTAGCTCCCAGGTGGCACTAGTGGTAAAGAACCCTTTGCCTGCTGATGCAGGAGACATAAGAGACGTGGGTTCCCTGAGTTGGGAAGATCCTCTGGAGGAGCGCATGGCAACCTACTCCAGTATTCTTGCCTGGAGAATCCCACGGACAGAGGAGCCGGGCAGGCTATGTCCTCGGGGTCACAAAGAATAGGACACGACTGAGCCGACTTATACACACACAAGGTCAAGATTTGTCTGTGTCCTATAGTTACCTATTGGTAACCTTTCCACAGTCTCCTTCCCATTTTCCACTAGGCTTCCACTGTTCACAGTTGGTGCTAGTGATAAAGAATCCGCCTGCCAATGCAGAAGACGTAAGAAATGCAGGTTCGATCCTTGGGTCAGGAAGATCCCCCAGAGGAGGACATGGCAACCCATTCCAGTATTCTTGTCCATGGGATTCCATGGACAGAGGAACCTGGCAGGCTACAGTCCATGGGGTCCCCCAGAGTCAGACACGACTGAAGGGACTTAGCACGCATGCACACCACCATTCACATAAAAGTATTTATGCCTGCTGTCCATATGTACTTGGACAGCAACAGAGCAGAGATGGACACTTTGAGAGTGCAACATCCCAGAAAACAACTCTACTTGTTGCTCACACACAGTCATCAACACCCACACCACCTCAAAGTCAGGTACAGCCCTGTGGTGCAGGTGGCGAGGCAGGGCTCAGAGAAACCCAGCAGCCAGCTCAAGGCCACGTGAATCTCCATGCAGGAGCTGAGGTGGGCTGCCCAGGGAGCCTGGGAGCCTGTGACTGGCCTTCACAGGGTGACCAATTCAGGGAATTAAGGGCCAGGACGTTCATTCCATTATGTAAGCATTACTTACATAATGCTTCAGTGCTCCCTGACAGGAGAGCTCCACTACAGGAAGCGGGCACTTCAGGACACGGGGCTGGACACGGAGCCCGGAGTCAGTACTGTCCTGGAGCTCTGGGCTCTTTGTGGGGATAGGGCCTCATCAAGTGCTGCTCCATCCACCCTCCCTGCCTGAAACTAGGCCTCTCCCTTCACACACGGACCCCCAGGGAATTCTCCCCCTGCTTCTACTGTGAGCCTTTCAGAGTATCCTTAAGAGGCAGGCCTCAGAGCTGGCTGAAACCAGTGACCAGCAGCCCCACAGGACGCCCTGCAGACTCTCAGCAGGTGGGAATCGCTGGGAGGCGTAGCTAATTCCCACAAGGTGATGGGGGAGGGAGGCGCCGTCTCCAGGGCCACTTAGCAAGAGGGGCCATTTTAGGACTCGCCAGGTCCTCCCAGCAGACACGGGGGGCCTGGGTAAAGTGGCAGGGGGCCCACGACAGGGGCAGCAGGTCCTAGTACACTCCAGGGGCCCAGGATGGCCCTCACAGCGCGCGGTGACCACGCCCTGGGAGTCGGAGGCCCTGGATGCAGCGGAGCTGCAGCGCGGAGCTCAGGAGGCGTCTAAACGAGTGGGAAACAGCTCGCTGCCGCCGACCGCGTGGACTTGAGCAAGTGGGCACCACCTGAGCCTCAGTTTCACCATCCGTGTGTGAGGCTCTGTGATACCCAGCACATGGCGCTTGAAGGAAGAGATGAGATGGCCTGGCGAGCTCTTACATGCTTTACAAAGGGGAGAAAACAAAGACTACAAAATCACCGCCATTTGCTGTGTCTCAAATCCGCTCCAGTGGCTACAAGAGTGCCGGTTTGTCCCACTGCCCCATGGGAGACAAGGTATAATCTGAACTTTAAAATGCATATTTTAATTAACAGTGAAACGATGTTTGTTCCCCCATACTTTTAATTTGTAAATTGATTCTCATGCCAAAAAAAAACACAAACAAACAAACATATATTGCTTATCACCACTGAGATAAACACTAACTTCAGAGCAGAGAGCTACTAAAACTGCAGATTAGCATTTCTTGCACACCGGAGAGAAAAGACACAGATCAAGTGTCCAGGGGCTCTCAGGTCTTTGCTCTTGTTTCCTTTTCCGCTTTGCCCAAAACATGAATGTGTTGGCCTTACGCAGCAGAGAGTGCAAGACTGTTGAAAGAAGTCGTTTGATTCATGAATATGTGTGTACACTCGCATACAGAGAAGGATTGTGCCTCCCACAGAGGTCAGACCTTTATGGACATCTCCAGGATGCAGATATACATAAAGAATGCGGGGCAATTCTCACAGCCACCTCAAATCTGCATTGTCACAGGGAGGAGCCCAATCCAGCTATTCAGCCCATCCCCACTCAGCCCCTACTGCCTCTGGATAAAACAGGTATCCCAATTGCACCTGAAAGCAGAACCAGTCCAGGAAGAGGCAGGGTTGGGAGGGGGAGTGGGTCTAGATTAGTGTCAGACTCCCCACAGAGTTCCCATTCACGGCAGAACATTCTAAAAGATTAAAACCACTGTCAGCTTGGATTCATGGGGTAAGATTCCACAGAATGCGAATATGAAGCTCTGGACCTTCCCCAACTCATCCTCAACTGTCAGCTCTACCCCATTCTCCCATCCTGGCCAAGCACACCCCTCAAAGTAGAAATAAGGTTCACACATCGAGGATTAGAACTTTGTGGAATTAGCGCTCGTCAGTGTCAAAAATCTACTTTTGCTCCTCATTCTGGAAGCGTCAAATTTATTACTATTAAAGGCTAAGTGTATGTAGAGGGTCTTTCTGTTGCACTGATGAAGGGGGTGCTGCCCAAGAGGGGATTTCAACTGGGCAAGAGCCCGTGTTGTGGCACCAGTGGCAAAGTGCCAGTGAATGAATGAATCTTTCTATCTTTTAAAACTCAACACTGGTTACATCCCATGGAAATCTCAAGCCAGACATTTAGAAACATTGTCAATTTCCTAAAACCAGAAGACCCAGTAGGAGATCAGAGCATTTGATCCTGAAGGAAGGAGCTGGGACAAAGTGCTGCCTGAGGGCAGGTACCCTCTTCTTGAGCAATTGGGAAACCTATTGTGGAAAAAAACCAGACACTAGACCCACCCATCTCTCCAGAAGCAGGACTTCAAACTGATTCCCAAAGCTCCCGAGCCTGGTCTGTAGGTTTAGGCAAACCTTAATCATCCATGACCAAAGGAATGTCTCTGAGCACACGTGTTTGCACCCATATCCTGCGCAGGTCAAAAGCATGCTTCCTCCTCTACTAAATATAAAGAGGACAGGATTTCACTAGCAGGTACGGCAGCAGCCCATTGGCTGAGAGGATGTACACATCCCTGGCTACCCAATATCCCTGCACACACCCTCGTTTTGCCATTATACTGATAAAAACAAAGGAAGCATTTACCTGTCAAGATCTTGATCCGTGAGGCTTATTTTGTGCCCTATTTGGCAGTGAAGTGAAACCCCAAGAACCCCTGGGCAACCAGGATCGTGGGAGAAGCATGCCTGTGCTCAGTACTACCTGAAACAGCTGGAGTGACGTCTGCTTTTAGCACAGCACCCCAAACTCTGGTGCTGGAAACCCCAAGAACATGGGTGTGGTGCAGGCAACCTGGGAGGCGTCACTGATGAGAAGGGACGGCCCTAAGGACCAGCACTTCACAGTGCTTTGCATGCAGAGTACGGGCAGCATCTTGTCTTACTCTGTTACATCCCAAGTGTTTAGTACTGACCCTCCTGCTGCTTCTATTCCCTGTATTGTGCTTAATAGGTAACACTTTCCCAGTGGAATTTCCCAGTGGAATGGGTCAGCTGAATTAACATTTTGCCTGGACAACTACAGTCAAACTTAGTTTTCATTAAAAACATACAGCACAGAACATTAGTCTTACATCTTTCTTAGTCTTAAAAATATAAATATAGACGGAAAATTTGTACAGGATGTGTAGGTATGTACACCTTTAATACGCTAGTGAGAATTCTGAACAAGTTTATGAAACTTGCATCTTAGGGAAGCCTTCCTCCTGGGGCTTCTGAACAAAGCTCTGAGCCAATGGACAGCTGCCCACGTTCCTGGGGCCCGATACCCATCTACTGGAAAGAACCGAGCCCTCCTGACCACAGGTGCAGTGTCGGACAGGGCAGCTGGCAGGTCACGGGTTCCTCTCCACTGGCTGCTGCAGGCAGAGCTCGCTCCCGGCAGAGATGATGGGCAGGCTGTTTTCCAGGTGGTGGTTGATGAGGTGGCTGATACTGTCAAAGATCCTGTCCTTTGTCCGGATCTGGGAGGGATGCACAGGGAAGGTTAGCACCACCCACAGTCAGAGGACGGAGAACATCCCTCCTCACCAGGAGTCGAAACTGGAAGGGCAGGCTCCTTAGGCACCCGGGACCACCCTTCCAGAGATGGTGTCTGCCAAGTCCCTGGCCGCTGTCACTGGCCAGTCAATTTAGTCGGCTCATTTGTCCACCCCTCTGGGACTGAACCATGCCCTCCCCAACCTTTAGCAACCAGGAACTGGTGAGCTCGCTCACCTGGTGCCAGCCTCCTCTTTCCTGCTCCCCTCCTGCCCTCCTGGGACCCAGAAACCTCTGTCCCACACCACCAGCAGTATCTACAGGCTCCAGAGTCCCTGCTACCTTTGGGCCTTTGGACAGTGGTCCTTGGCCCAGACTGTGCTTCTTCCACCTGGAAACCCAACTCAGCCTCCAGCTCAGCATTCTCAGGTTCCTTCCTTCCAGACCAACTCTCCCAAGGCCACCCACCAGCATCCTGCCTGCCTGCCAGGAAGGAGTCCACAGCTATGAGGAGGGGCTCCAAGTTTCCACTGGAGGGTGACCCTAGCTGCGATGGAGGGGCAGTGCTGCAGTTCCTGGTCGCTCAGTTCTGGAGCCGGGTTATGGTGCCTGTCCACGAACTCCTTCTGAACAGATGAAGGCCTGAGATGGGGTGCGGGTCCCAGGAGGAGCTCTGTCTCTTCACTCTTCTCACTGGGCCTGTGCTCTGGTCCCTGGAGGCCACCAGTCCCCCACCACCCTGAGTCAGTACACTCAGAGGAGAGACGACACTTGAAAGAGGCAGTATGAAGGCTGGCCAGGAGCAGTCTCTCTTTGTTTGGATGCACTCAGGGTCCTGCTCCTTTGAGAGGGAGGGGAGGTGGGGCAGGAAGTAGGCACTTCACTACATCCACAGATGCTCCAAGCCTGTAGTTGGCCCTCATAATGTATCTGGGAAGCCTGGGTACTCCACTCTCTCTCCAGCCTCACTGCTCAGAACTTATCCCTCCCGGAGCAACCAGATCTCTCCCATTCCTACCTTGGGGACTGAAGACACATCCATTATCCTTAATTGTCTCAATATTCTTTCCCCAAGTTCTTTTTTATTTTATTATATTGGAGTAAAATATATTCCAATAGAAATAGTTGTAGTATCAATACATATAGTTGATTTAAAGTATTGTGTTAGTTTCTGCTGTACAGCAAAGTGTGTCAGTTATACATACACATGCATGCACTGTGTGCTAGGTCACTTCAGTTGTGTTGGATGTTTTGCAAACCTAAAGACTGTAGTCTTGTCTAACTCAGTGAAACTATGAGCCATGCCATGTAGGGCCACCCAAAACGGACAGGTCATGATGGAGAGTTCCACTCTCCACCATGCGGTCCACTGGACCACATGGACCACATGTGGGACTTTCATGTGGTCCACTGGAAAAGGGAATGGCAAACCACTTCAGTATTTCTGCCTTGAGAACCCCATGAACAGTATGAAAAAGCAAAAATATAGGACACTGAAAGATGAACTCCCCAGGTCGGTAGGTGGAGAAATAACTCCAGAAAGAATGAAGAGACAGACCCAAAGCAAAAACAATACCCAGTTGTGGATGTGACAGGTGATGGAAGTAAAATCTAATGCTGTAAAGAGCAATATTGCATAGGAACCTGAAATGTTAGGTCCATGAATCAAGGCAAATTGGAAGTAGTCAAACAGGAGATGGCAAGAAGGAAAGTCAACATTCTAGGAATCAGCGAACTAAAATGGACTGGAATGGGTGAATTTAACTTAGATGACCATTATATCTACTATTATGGGCAAGAATCCCTTAAAACAAATGAAGTAGCCATCATAGTAAACAAAAGAGTCCAAGATGCAGTTCAGTTCAGTTCAGTCACTCAGTCGTGTCTGACTCTTTGTGACCCCATGAACTGCAGCACGCCAGGCCTCCCTGTCCATCATCAACTCCCGGAGTGAACCCAAACCCATGTCCATGGAGTTAGTGATGCCATCCAACCATCTCATCCTCTGTCGTCCCCTTCTCCTCCTGCCCTCAATCTTGCCCAGCATCAGGGTCTTCTCAAATGAGTCAGCTCTTCGCATCAGGTGGCCAAAGTATTGGAGTTTCAGCTTCAACATCAGTCCTTCCAGTGAACACCCAGGACTGGTTTCCTTTAGGATGGACTGGTTGGATTTCCTTGCAGTCCGAGGAACTCTTCTCCAACACCACAGTTCAAAAGTATCAATTCTTCGGCGCTCAGCTTTCTTTATAGTCCAACTCTCACATCCATACATGACCACTGGAAAAACCATAGCCTTGACTAGATGGGCCTTTGTTGACAAAGTAATGTCTCTGCTTTTTAATATGCTGTCTAACTTGGTCATAACTTTCCTTCCAAGGAGTAAGAGTCTTTTAATTTCATGGCTGCAATCACCATCTGCAGTGATTTTGGAGCCCAGAAAAATTAAGTCAACCACTGTATCCACTGTTTCCCCATCTACTTGCCATCAAGTGATGGGACCGGATGCCATGATCTTCGTTTTCTGAATATTGAGCTTTAAGCCAACTTTTTCACTCTCCTCTTTCACTTTCACCAAGAGGCTCTTTAGTTCTTCTTCACTTTCTGCCATAAGGGTGGTGCCATCTGCGTATCTGAAGTTATTGATATTTCTCCCAGCAATCTTGATTCCAGCTTGTGCTTCCTCCAGCCCAGCATTTCTCATGATGTACTCTACATATAAGTTAAATAAGCAGAGTGACAATATACAGCCATGACGTACTCCTTTTCCTATTTGGAACTAGTCTATTGTTCCATGTCCTTGGCTGCAATGTCAAAAATGACAGAATGATCTCTGTTCGTTTCCAAGGCAAACCATCCAACAGCACAGTAATCCAAGTCTATGCCCCGACCAGTAATGCTGAAGAAGCTGAAGTTGAACAGCTCTGTAAAGACCTACAAGACCTTCTAGAACTAACACCCAAAAAAGATGCCCTCTTCATTATAGGGGACTGGAATGCAAAAGTAGGAAGTCAAGAAATACCTGGAGTAACAGGCAAATTTGGCCTTGGTATGAAGCAGGGCAAAGGCTAAGAGAGTTTTGCCAAGAGAACATGCTGGTCATAGCAAACACCCTCTTCCGACAACACAAGAGAAGCCTCCTTACATGGACATCACCAGGTGGTCAATACCAAAATCAGATTGATTATATTCTTTGCAGTCAAAGATAGAGAAGCTTTATACAGTCAGCAAACACAAGACCAGGAGCTGGCTATGGCTCAGATCATGAACACCTTATGGCCAAATTCAGACTTAAATTGAAGCAAGTAGGGAAAACCACTAGACCATTCAGGTATGACCCAACCTAAATCAAATCTCTTATGATTATACAGTGGAAGTGAGAAATAGATTCAAGGGACTAGATCTAATAGAGTGCCTGAAGAACTATGGACAGAGGTTCGTGACATTGTACAGGAGGCAGGGATCAAGACCATCTCCAAGAAAAGGAAATGAAAAAAGGCAAAATGGTTGTCTGGGGAGGCCTCACAAATAGCTGTGAAAAGAAGAGGAGCTAACCCGGAAACTAATCCCATTACAATAAAAGCTGAGACTGTGAGCCACGTGGCAGAGCAGGTCTCCTGGGTTCCCCTTACCCTACTGCTCTCCACTCGGGTGCCCTTCCCCAATAAAATCTCTTGCTTGGTAAAAAAAAAAAAAAAAAAGAAGCAGAAGAAGGAGAAGAGGAGCTCAAGGCAAAGGAGAAAAGGAAAGATATACCTATTTGAATGCAAAGATGCAGAGTTCCAAAGACTAGCAAGGCAAGATAAGAAAGCCTTCCTCAGTGATCAGTGCAAAGAAATAGAGGAAAACAATAGAATGGGAAAGACTAGAGATCTCTTCAAGAAAATTAGAGATACCAAGGTAATATTTGATGCAAATATAGGCACAATTAAAAACAGAAATGGTATGCACGTAACAGAAGCAGAAGATATTAAAAAGAGGTGGCAAGAATACACAGAAGAACTATACAAAAAGATCTTCATAACCCAGATAATCATGATGGTGTGATCACTCATCTAGAGCCAGACATCCTGGAATGTGAAGTCAAGTGGGCCTTAGGAAGCATCACTACGAACAAAGCTAGTGGAGGTGATGGAATTCCAGTAGAGCTATTTCAAATCCTAAAAGATGATGCTGTGAAAGTGCTGCACTCAATATGCCAGCAAATTTGGAAAACTCGGCAGTGGCCACAGGACTGGAAAAGGTCAGTTTTATTCCAATCTCAAAGAAAGGCAATGCCAAAAAATGTTCAAACTACTGCACAATTGCACTCATCTATGCTAGCGAAGTTATGCTGAAAATTCTCCAAGCCAGGCTTCAACAGTACATGAACTATGAAATTCCAGATGTTCAAGCTGGATTTAGAAAAGGCAGAGGAACCAGAGATCAAATTGCCAACATCTGTTGGATCATCGGAAAAGCAAGAGAGTTCCAGAAAGACATCTACTTTGCTTTATTGACTATGCCAAAGCCTTTGACTGTGTGGATCACAACAAACTGTGGAAAATTCTTCAAGAGATGGGACTACCAGACCACCTGACTTGCCTCTTGAGAAATCTGTATGCAGGTCAGGAAGCAACAGTTGAAACTGGACATGGAACAACAGAATGGTTCCAAATTGGGAAAGGAGTACATCAAGGCTGTATATTGTCACCCTGCTTATTTAACTTATGCAGGGTATATCATGAGAAATGCTGGACTGGATGAAGCACAAACTGGAATCAAGATTGCCGGGAGAAATATTAATAACCTCAGATATGCAGATGACACCACCCTTATGGCAGAAAGTGAAGAAGAACTAAAGAGCCTCTTGATGAAAATGAAAGAGGAGAGTGAAAAAGTTGGCTTAAAGCTCAACATTCAGAAAAACTAAGATCGTGGCATCCGGTCCCATCACTTCATGGCAAATAGATGGGGACTTCAGTGCAAATAGATGGGGAAACAGGGTAAACAGTGGAAACATTGACAGAATTTATTTTGGTGGGCTCCAAAATCACTGCAGATGGTGACTTCAGCCATAAAATTAAAGATGCTTGCTTATTGGAGGACAAGTTATGGACAACCTAGACAGCATATTAAATAGCAGAGACATTACTTTGCCAACAAAGGTCCATCTAGCCAAAGCTATGATTTTTTAGTAGTCATGTATGGATGTGAGAGTTGGACTACAAAGAAAGTTGAGCATTAAAGAATTGATGTTTTTGAACTGAGGTCTTGGAGGAGACTCTTGAGAGTCCCTGGGGACAAGGAGATCCAACCAGTCCATCAGGAAATCAGTCCTGAATATACAATGAAAGGACTGATGCTGAAGCTGAAACTCCAATACCTTCCCCACCTGATACGAAACACTGACTCATTTGAAAAGACCCTGATGCTGGGAAAGATTGAAGGTGGGAGGAGAAGAGGAAGACAGGATGAGATGGTTGGATGGCATCACCAACTCAATGGACATGAGTTTGAGTAAACTCCGGGAGTTGGTGATTGACAGGGAGTCCTGGAGTGCTGCAGTCCGTGAGGTCACAAAGAGTCGGAAACAACTGAGCGACTGAACTGAACTGAACTGGACTGTAGTCTTCCAGGCTCCTCTGTTCATGGAGGCAAGAATACTGGAGGCAAGTACAAAAATACTCCAGGCAAGAATACTGGAGTGGGTTGTCATGCCCTCTTCCAGGGGATCTTCCCTATCCAAAGATCAAACCTGTGTCTCTTATATCTCCTGCATTAGCAGATGGGTTCTTTACCACTAGTGCCAAGTAGAATCCCATACATATACGTGTGTGTGTGTGTGTGTGTGTGTGTGTGTGTGTGTGTGTTAGTTGCTCAGTCGTGTCCAACTCTTTGTGACACCATGGACTGTAGCCCGCCAGGCTACTCCGTCCATGGGATTGTCCAGACAAGGATACTGAAATGGGTTTCCATTTCCTTGTCCAACATTACCTATATCCACTCTTTTTTAGATTGTTTCCTGTATAGGTCATTACAGAGTATGGAGTAGAGTTCCCTGTGCTATATGTTCTTAGTCATTATCTATTTTATATATAGTAGTGTGTATATGTCAACCTCAACCTCCCAATTTATGCCTTTCCTCCCTGGTAACCGTAAGTTGGTTTTCTACATCTGTGACTATTTCTGTTTTGTAAATAAGTTTGTTTGAACCATTTTTTAATAAACACATATGAGTGAAGAGTGAGTAAAGTCACTCAGTCGTGTCCAGCTCTTTGCAATCCCATGGACTGTAGCCCACCAGCTTCTCCATCCATGGGATTCTCCAGGCAAGAATACTGGAGTGGGTTGCCATTTCCTTCTCTAGGGGATCTGCCCAACCCAGGATTGAACCCTGGTCTCCCACATTGCAGGCAGAAGCTTTAACCTCTGAGGCAGACTTGCCTCCAAGTGTGCTTATAAGCACATATAAGTGATATCATATGATATTTCTCTTTCTTTGTCTGATACTTCACTCAATGTGACAATCTCTAGGTCCATTCATCTTTCTCCAAGTTCTTAGTCTCACTCCCCTGCCATAATGTGGTCACTCTTATCTCTCCCCTCCATCAACCCCAAAGACATGGGATATCTTTCAGTCCTGTATCTCTGGGCCTTCAGTCCCATATCCCACTCTTCCACTAACTGTATGCTCCAGATGTGGATATCAGAAGCCATCTGCTTCAGGTTTTAAACTTTTAAAATGAGGATATTTTCCTCTCCTGGGATCCAACTCTGCTAAGAGGCCCCTCTCCACCCACCTCTGTAAGTATTGAAGGGGAAGAAACTTCCCAGTCAGGTCCCTGACTCTTGGGCATTAAGCCTCAGTAAGGATGTAATCTGATAGGCACATTCAGGAAAGAAAAAAAAACACCTTATGCAAGACTTTCTGGCATCTTTGCATCAAGGTTGTTTAATCCTCCTGGAACTCCGTAGAATTCCCCACCCATAAAGACCCCTGAGTGCCATAACAGGCCCCTTTTAGGAGGATTAAGGCATCCAGGATGTCAGCTTGAGCCTAGTACTGTCAGGGTGTGCCTTTACATTGATTCCTTATTCCCACTTCTTAATGATTAACATTCATTTCTGTTCTAGGACAATAGGGCAGATTCAGGATTTATGATGGGGAGGTGTCTGGGACAGTGGTCTAAACCTAGGCTCATGTTGGCATCACCTGAGGTGCTTTCCATAACTCCATGCCCAGGCCAGCTCCACCAGGAGCTTGGGGTGAGGCCTGGACACTGGCATGTTTCATATTCCCTCCATGACTGCAACATGCTGCCCAAGCTGAGGACCACTTGTCAATGTTTTTGTAGTGCATAGGATGGCCAGTATAAAGATGCACACATGGAAACAAAGGCACACAGAAGGATAAGAAATATAAAGAAATAGTTTACTTAACTCCCATAAATACATCATGAAAGCCCATCTGGATTCTGCCCAGAGAACTTGCAGCCCACAGAGCTATCTGTGGGGCTGACCTGCCATGTTTTGGAAATGTCAAAGGCTGATTTTAAAAGCCCAGTGGCCCAGATAAACTTAGGACAAACTCCTCCAGATGCATAAAGGGTTTTGCTACAAAAATGACACAAGGAATGTTAACCCTAGAAAACTATGTGTGGCAGAGGATGAGACAGTTGGACGGCATCACCATGAGCATGAGCTTGAGCAAACTCCAGGAGATAATGAAGGACAGGGAAGCCTGGCATGCTGCACTTCATGGGGTGGCAAAGAGTTGGACATGACTTAGAGACTGAACAACAAGGAGGATAGACTAAAATATGCATGTATTGTAAAAGGAGAAAGATCTGAAATCAATCATCTAAACTTTCACCATAGGAAACTAGAAAAGCAAGAGCAATTTAAGTTCAAATAAGAGAGAGAAATAATAAAAAATTAGAGCAGAAATCAATGAAATTGAAATAGGAAATCAGTATAGAAAATCAATGAGTCCAAAAGCTAGTTCTCTTAAAAATTAAAACCAGTAATCCTCTAACCAGGCTACCTAAGAGAAAAGGAAAGAAAACACAAATTACTCATATCAGAAGTGAAAGAGGGGTCATCACTACAGATCTCAGGAACATTAAAAGGATAATAAAAGAATATTATAAGTAATGATGCTTTCCCACTATAACTAGGAAAAGGGAAGGATTCCCATTACATTACTCTTTTTCAACACCAAAGTGGAAGTCCTAGCTAATGCAATAAGTCAAGAAAGGAAATACTTGAGAAGGAAAAAATAAAATTGTGGTTGCTCACAGATAATATGATTATCTATGAACAAACCTCAAAAATCAACAGCAACAACAACCAAAAAAAAAGAATCCAGCTTTCCTGGAATGAATACGTGATTGCATCAAGGTTTCAGGATAAGAGGTTAAATACAAAAGTCGATTGCTTTTCTATATGTAAGCAATGAACAAGTTGAATTTGAAATTTAAAACAACATTATATTCAGCTCAGTTCAGTTCAGTAGCTCAGTTGTGTCCAACTCTTTGCAACCCCATGAACCGCAGCACGCCAGGCCTCCCTGTCCATCACCAATTCCCAGAGTCCACCCAAACCCAAGTCCATCGAGTCAGTGATGCCATCCAACCATCTCATCCTCTGTCGTCCCCTTCTCCTCCTGCCCTCAATCTTGCCCAGCATCAGGGTTTTTCAAATGGGTCAGCTCTTCGCATCAGGTGGCCAAAGTATTGAAGTTTCAGATTCAACATCAGTCCTTCCAATGAACACCCAGGACTGATCTCCTTTAGGATGGACTGGTTTGATCTCCTTGCATCCAAGGGACTCTCAAGAGTCTTCTCCAATACCACAGTTCAAAAGCATCAATTCTTTAGTGCTCAGCTTTCTTACAGTCCAACTCTCACATCCATACATAACCACTGGAAAAACCATAGCCTTGACTAGACGACCTTTGTTGGCAAACTAATGTCTCTGCTTTCAAGGGACATGAATAACCAAAACAATCTCGGAAAAAAAAAAAAAAAGAGCTAAGTTAGAAGACTCACACTTCCTGATTTCAAAACTCACTACAAAGTTACAGTAATCAAAACAATAAGATATTGGTTTAAAGATAGGAATATAGACCAAGGGAATAGAATAGAGGGCCCAGAAAACAAAACCCCCACATATGTGGGCACGTATTTTTGACTGGGAAGCCAAGGCCTTTGACTAGAGAAAGGACAATTTTTCAACAAATGTCTCTGGAAAAACTGAATATCCACATGCAAAAAAATAAAGCTGCACCCTTAACTGATATAACATACAAAAACTAACTGAAAATGGATCTAAGACCAAAGTGTAATGAAATATATCTCATAGCCATTGTGATGGCTATTATTTAAAAAAAAAAAATAAACAGAAAATAAGAACTGTTGGCAAAGATGTGAGAAACTGGAACTCATATATACAATGGAATATTAGTTAGCTTTAAAAAGGAAGGGAATTAGTACACGTGCTACAGTGTGAATAAAACTTGAGGGCGTTATATTGAGTGAAAGAAACCAACATAAAAAGACAAATGCTGTACGAATCCAAGTATATGAGGGACTTGTTGTTTAGTTGCTAAGTCATACCCAACTCTTTTGAGACCCCATGGACTGTCTGTGGGATTTTCCAGACAAGAATACAGGATTGGGTTGCCATTTCCTTCTCCAGGGT
This sequence comes from Nanger dama, assembly GCA_917880005.1. Lineage (NCBI taxonomy): Eukaryota > Metazoa > Chordata > Mammalia > Artiodactyla > Bovidae > Nanger > Nanger dama. The sequence goes on along the minus strand of CAKJTW010000025.1, from coordinate 15,469,684 downwards.
ATCTTCCTGACCCAGGAATCAAACCCAAAGTTCCTGCCACGTCTCCTGCATTGCAGATGGGTTCTTTACCACTGAGTCACTGGAGAAGCCCATGAGGTGCTTGGAGTAGTCAAAATCACAGACAGAGAAAGTAAAGTGGTGAAGGCCAGGGGCTCTGAGATGGGAATGAGTGCGTCAGTGAACGTCGCTCAGTCGTGTCTCTTTGCGACCCCATGGACTATAGAGTTCATGGAATTCTCTGGGCCAGAATACTGGAGTGAGTAGCCTTGCCATTCTCCAGGGGATCTTCCAAACCCAGGGATCAAACCCAGGTCTCTTGCATTGCAGGCAGGAGTTATTGCTTAATGACTATAAAGTTTCAGTGTTGCAAGACAGAAAGAGCTCTAGAGGTAGATGGTGGTGATGGTGGTATATCTATATGAACATACTTAATATCACTGTACACTCAAAAAATGGTTAAGATGGTAAATATTACACTATATATACTTTACCACAATAAAAAATGAAGGGAAAAATGAGCAAAAGATCTGAACAGACATTTCTCCAAAGAAGATACCCAAATGGCCAATAAGGACATGAAAGGGTGCTCAACATCAAGAGTCATCAAGGAAAATGCAAATCAAAACCACAATGGTATACCACTTTATATCCACTAGCATTCTCGAATGTAAAAGTCAGATAATAACCAGTGTTGGTGATGACCCAGAGAAATTAGAACCCTTATACACTGCTCAGTGATGCAGCTGCTTTGGAAAATTGTCTGGCATTTCAAGTGACTATTTATAAAGTTACCATTTGACATACTAATTCAACTCCTAGGTATATATCCAAGGTAAATGAAATATATGTCCATTCAGAAACTTTTATATAAGGTTTACAGTGGCATTATTCACAATTGCCAACTGCCCATCAACAGATTAATCATAAATAAAATGTGGTACATTCATAAATGGAGCATCATTCCTCCATAAAATGGAAGTGCTAACACATGTTACAGCATAGATAAGCCTTTAAAATATTATGCTAAGTGAAAAAAATTAGTCACCAAAGTGTACATGTTGTATGGTTCTGTTCATGTGAAAATCTAGAATGGGATAATCTACAGAGACAGAAAACTTCTGCATGATTCCTAATGCTGGAGAATGGGCAACTAGAAGGGTGATAGCTAAATGGTACAACATGAAATTACAAAATGGACTGTGACGGTGGATGCACATATCTGTGGATATACTAAAAACCACTGACTCATACACTTTAAATGGGTGTTATGTGAATTGTACCCCAATAAGGCTGTTTTTAAAGATCTCTCTGTCTACCAGTTCACAGAAAATACAGGAGGCAAGAAACAAGTTAAATAATGCCACAAGGAAACAAGGACCCAAATCATAATGTACCCAAATCATAACGTGGGATATTTTACAGACAAATGTCTAATTCCTCAAATAAATCAAGGAGGATTTAATCCCTCAGATAAATCAAGAGGGAGGCAGAAAGAAAGTTGCAACAGAGTGAGAACCATAAAAGACATAACGAAATGCATTATGTGGATCATCTATCACTTTTGATGCCAACAAACTTACTATAAAAAGAACATCTTTAAGATAATCAGGAAAATTTCAATATGTTCCATAATTATTTTTGGTTTTGTTGGTATCATGATGATATATTACTGTTGCAGTGTCCTTCTTGGTAGAGATTCCTGCCGAAGTTACAGGAGAAATGACAGGAGGCCCAGAATCTGCTATGAACTTTGAAAATTTCCTCTTTCCCCTTCATTTCTTCTCCTTTTCCTTCCTAAAAGAACAATCAGTCCAAAAGCCAAGAAGACAGGTCTCGGTGCTGTGAGGGTCATGTAGTCACAATGGCCCCACATGGCATCCTGGAGTGTTAGCAGAGTGGAAATGCCCATGGGTTGGATGGATGGACTGGTACAGGGTGTCAGAGACACCCAGGCCAGGGAGAAGGTTGGGCAGTGCAGTGTGGTGGTCAGAGCCAAGGAGGGGGAGGGTGTGTATGTAGGAGGGTAGAGTGGCACAGGCATCGGAGCATGAACAAGGTGAGGAGGGGAATCACGTGGAGAACGGGTTGGGCTGGGAAGTCCAAGTCAAGGCTGGGTGAGGAAGGTTTCCACACACAGTAGGGGCAGCAGCCATGATGGGTGATGTATCACATACAAAGGAGTTCATCAAATAGGTTAAATTGTTAAGAATAATGGGAGTCAGCTTTCTTATTGTTGGAGAAGGGAGTTGTAGACAGAGAAAAGGGAAAAAGTAAAAATGAACCCTGTGATTGCAGCTTGAAAGTAGAAGAATTTTTGTGAATGCCTGGTTTCCAAGTCTGGTGGCTCAGATGGCAAAGAATCTGCCTGCAATGCAGGAGACCCAGGTTCAGCTCTGGGATGGAGAAGATCCCCTGGAAAGGGAATGGCTACCCACTCAAGTGTTCTCACCTGGAAAATCCCATGGACAGAGGAGCCAGGTGGCTACAGTCCACATGGTCACAAAGAGTCGAACACAACTGAGTGACTAATGCTTCACTTTCACAGATAGATATAGAAATAGATATGGAAATAAATGTGTGTGTGTGTGTGTGTGTACAGTGTCTGCCCAGTTAGAGGGTCTGGTAGCAGCAACATCCCACCAGCAATGAGCACATGTAATACCTAGATCATCTCTGAAGGAACCAGAGCAGAGTTCATTTGGAGAAATGGGTAACTGCAGGACTCGGCCAGGTGGCCGAGTTTTATCATCTTGCATCAGAAGAAAGAAGATGCTGAAAGATAAAGACATGTCAAAAGGACATAGAAGCCAGCTTGAAGGAGCATCAAAAATGAATACAATAACTAAGTATAACTTGTTGGATGGCATCACCAACTCAACGGACATGAGTTTGAGCAAGCTCCTGGAGATGGTGAAGGACAGGAAGCCTGGTGTGCTGCAGTCCATGGGGTCACAGAGTTCGACATGAATGAGTGACTGAACAACAACAAATAGCCCACTGAATAAAACAGGAAACTAGAAGTCCACAACAGCAAAAAATAAATTAGTGACTAGATGGAAAGTTTGATCATGAAGAGGAAAGTTATGTAGTTTTCAAAGTACCTCCCCCAGTGTTAACTCAAGGGGAAGGAGAGGGTCTCCTATGGGGAGAATGCCGACACCTCCTCGGTGAAGCCGTCCAGGTGATCACTCGCCAGCGGTCAGCATCTCCCCAGCAGGACGCAGTGATACAGCGAGCAGTGTTCCTATGATAGCTCAGCCAAGATGCATAAGCTGACTCCAACAATGAGGACACATCAGAGGAACCTGAACTGAGAACTGATCTAGGTTGCAGGAGGCTAACTAGACATCACCACTGAACACAGCACACGATTCTGAACTGGATCCTTTCAGGACAAAGGACACTCTTGGGACAACAAAAGGCTCTGGAGGATGAGCTGGTGGGGATGCAGCAGGATAAAGGTCTGATTCATTCGGGTGTCTGTACTATGGTTAGGCAGAATTGTTAGCAGGAATTCACACTCAAGTACTCTCGGGGTGATGGAATATCTGAGCAGTTGACATTCAAATGATTCTAGAGAAGAAAGTTTTTGTATACTGTGCTTCCAAAAGATACTCCAAAAAAAAAAAATTAATGGGGTGAGATACAGGTGAAATGGGATTAGAACAATATCAGTCATTTTTGCAGCCATTAATAAGTACTTGGGAATTCACTAGGCCACCTTTTTTGCTCTGGTACATTAAAAAAAAAGTGAAGCCAGTGCCAACAGAAGACAGATGGAGGAAGAAGGGGGAGGAAAGAAAGGACCTGCAGGGTACCCAGTCTGCCTGGGGCCAGGGACGAAGTTGTGAGACACTGGTCCTTACACTGATAGAACTGGAGGGAGCCTCGGTAGGTTGCAAGGCACAAAAGAAGCACTAGAAAACTGAAATACTTGTCAAAAAATTAAAGAGGTAGCAAAAACGAGGTAGGCTATATGCAAATGACACCACCTTTATGGCAGAAAGTGAAGAGGAACTAAAAAGCCTCTTGATGAAAGTGAAAGAGGAGAGTGAAAAAGTTGGCTTCAAGCTCAACATTCAGGAAACGAAGATTATGGCATCTGGTCCCATCACTCCATGGGAAATAGATGGGGAAACAGTGGAAACAGTGGCAGACTTTATTTTGGGGGCTCAAAAATCACTGCAGATGGTGACTGTAGCCATGAAATTAAAAGACGCTTACTTCTTGGAAGAAAAGTTATGACCAACCTAGATAGCATATTCAAAAGCAGAGACATTACTTTGCCGACTAAGGTCCGTCTAGTCAAGGCTATGGTTCTTACTGTGGTCATGTATGGATGTGAGAGTTGGACTGTGAATAAGGCTGAGCGCCAAAGAATTAATGCTTTTGACCTGTGGTGTTGGAGAAGACTCTTGAGAGTCCCTTGGACTGCAAGGAGATCCAACCAGTCCATTCTAAAGGAGATCAACCCTGGTATTTCTTTAGAAGGAATGATGCTGAAGCTGAAACTTCAGTACTTTGGCCACCTCATGTGAAGAGCTGACTCACTGGAAAAGACTCTGATGCTGGGAGGGATTAGGGGGCAGGAGGAGAACGGGACGACCGAGGATGAGATGGCTGGATGGCATCACTGACTCGATGGACGTGAGTCTGAGTGAACTCCAGGAGTTGGTGATGGACAGGGAGGCCTGGCGTGCTGCGATTCATGGGATCGCAGAGTCGGACACAACTGAGCGACTGAACTGAACTGAACTGAAAGAGTGTTCGCAGGGAACATCAAGAAACAATGTCTCAAAATTTTAAATTAATGACTCAAGCACTCTTCAAAGAACACTAAAGAGAATCCATTGGCAGAGCCTGTCTCTCTCAGAATGTGAAATAGGGTAAGGAAAAAGGAGGGGGCCTATCAGTTTTTATTAAACCCTTTCTGCCTTTTGTTCATATCTGGGGACACTACACTGACAGCAAGTTAAAAGACAGATTGTTGAGATGACCCTGTCAGTCAAGCACTTTTCATGCTTCCTTACATTTCTCCACCTCTCTTGGAGTCAGGTGGGGACTAATGGACCATGAGGGTGAGTGACATGTGTAGCTTCCCCAGTGAGGCCACTGATCTTCCTTCATCCCTTTCTTCTCCATGGTGACAAGGCAGACCCAGGAGATGGATGAGCCTGCATCCCTGAGCCACCCAAGTAAGGACCAGAGAGGCTAGGGGAGCCACAAACACCAGCTTGGTGTGAGTGGGAACAGAAGCTCTGCTGGATTAAATCACTTTTAACCAGAATTCACCTTTTATTTGTTAAGGCATCACAGTCTAGACTGACTAGTAAAAAGGGAATTTAAAAATAATAACACGGCTTTATTAAGTGGAGGGATTTGGGGAAGGCTTTTTGTTTTCTTAATTGCACTAAGAAGAAAGTAGCAACCTAATAAATGTGAAGTTGGATGGCTGCTGTGGTTTGGTGATTTTATGAAAGCAAAAGTCCCCATGTGCTCTCAGACCTGCCACAACCTGAGACCACGTTAACAAACAACCTGAGACCACACTGACGAAGCCCACAGAACACCCAGCCACGTGACAGCAGCTTGTTCCAATGCAAGCTTGCTCGCTGCCCACAACACTTTGCTGGCCCTTCAAGGCCAAAGTGATGAATCAGTGAAAAATGACTCAGGGAATAATTTTAGACACAGAGCGCTGACTAAATGTTTCTGAAAGATGTTGAAAAGATTAAAAAAAAGTGCACCAGATGCCATCTCTGAGGCTGTTCCTACAGACCAACTCACGGGCCTATTTCCAGCTGGTATTTTCAAGGGTCGGTAGCTTCAGCAACTTCCCAAGAGCTCAGAAGCCCAGCCACAACCATCCCCGTCACCCGTTATCAGCGCCCCCAGGAGCCTTGAACAATCAGTGCACAGTGGGAAGGCACATAGGTTGATATACTCGGGGGTAAATTTAGACGCAGAACTGGTTTGCATTCTTATTTTTCTGAGTAATCTGCTCTGCCAAGTTTTCCCCCTTTATAGTCTGGGACCAACCAATTACCATGAAAATCAGATGAATAAATATTGAAGAGAATGTGTTCATCGTCTATTTTCGTGTCCTCACAGCAAGCAAGTGACTTTATATTTTTAATTAGGTCTTTGATTTCCATTTTCCCTTTCAACTAAAGCTGTCCTCCATAGGATCAGTTAAGCTAGATATTCAGATCCAATGAAAAGCCCCCCAAAAGAACAGTTATTAGTAGGTGTGATTCACACATTTTCCCAACCATACTGCAAATTTCTGCTCCAAAATTAAAGTTGTAGAGACAACACAGTGTGGGGTGTTCGGGGCTTGCTCAGACATCTGGTCTAACTTCATCTCCTTCTTACCCTCTCCATTATCTCTATACTGGCTTGTGAATGTATAATATATTAGTAGTACATATCTTTTCATAAATCATCCTTTGTCTATAAAGACTGAGTGACAAAAAAAAATACTAATCATCTTTGATCTATAAGACAGTATAATTTAGCTAAATTTTAATTTTTAAAAATTCCTAAAATTTTCAACCAAAATATTTATATTCTCAGAATTGCTTAGATATTTTCTCTCCTATTTACTTAGAGATAACTACAACAAATTTCATAGGTAGTCAGTGCAGAATGAAAGCACTCTGGACTGAGTCTGTGTAGAAAACTTATTTGTGAACCCAGTTGCCTTCTTGGGTCCTCAGTTCCTAACCTGCAAAAGTCTGAGGTTGCTTTATGTATTCAATTATCCAATGCTTATTGAACACCACTTATGTGGCAGGCCCTATTCTAATGGTGGGAAATAACTACACCGAACAAGATTGCTACCCTCATGGGGATTATAGTCTAGCTGTTGTTTAGTCTCTAAGTCGTGTCCAACTATTTTGTGACCCTGTGAACTGTAGCCCGCCAGGCTCCTCTGCTCATGGGATTTCCAAGGCAAGAATATTGGAGTGGGTTGCCGTTTCCTTCTCCAGGGTATCTTCCCAACACAGGGACTGAACTGACTGAACCCACGTCTGCACTGGCAGGCAGATTCTTTACTGCTGAGCCACTAGGGAAGCCCTATTGTCTAGTTGGGGGAAGCTAAATAATAAATTAGCAAATAAGACTGCTTGTTTGTGAAGTGCTTAAGGGTAAGAATAAATCAGGGTAAAGAAGTAGCAGTTATACAAAGTATTCTGTATAAGATAAAATGGTGGGGGAAGGAGGTTTCTCTGATTTGAAGTAAACCTAGATCATTGTAAGAGGTGAGTATAACCCCATAATCTTGACATTGCGTAATGGACACACAACCAAAGGAAGCAAAGATGATGAAGACAGATTTCTCTTATGAACAGCACCTGAAAAAAATTCTAAAGGAAATGTTCAGACTCCAAATCCAAATCCATGATTACTATGTCATAGACCAAGCAGAGTTTATGCCAGGATGAAACATCAGAAAAATCTACCTGTGTAATTCCCCAGACAAATGGACTTTAAGGGAAACAAATCATGGTATTATCTCAAAAGCTGTTGAAGAAACATTTGACAAAGTTCAATACCTATACATAATAAAAGTAATTGGGTAATTAATATATAAGTTAATGAGAGCAGAGATTATCCTTCCAACTTGTCATGGACATATACCAGGGGCCAAAATCAATATCTGGATTATTAGTAGTCCTTCAGTACACATTTGTTGAATGAAGAATGAATGAAGTCCTTTAGGCTGATTAGAACATCTACAAAAGCTTTCATCATCCTTAAGCGAGAAAGTGAAAGTCACTCAGTCTTGTCTGATTCTTTGCGACCCCATGGACTGTAGCCCACCAGGCTCCTCTGTCCATGAAATTCTTCAGGCAGTAACACTGGAGTGGGAAGCCATCCCTTCTCCAGGGGGTCTTCCCAACCCACGGATTAAACCCAGTTCTTCTGCATTGCAGGCAGATTCTTTACTGTCTGAGCCACCACAAAAGCCCGCATGGCAACCGACTCCAGTACTCTTGCCTGGAAAATCCCATGGATGGAGCGTTGTAGGCTACAGTCCATGGGGTTGCAAAGAGTCGGACACGACTGAGCCACTCTACGTTCTTTCCTTTCCAAGTTGGTAACTGCACAAGGGCGCCCCCTCCTGGCCAATGCTCACAGATGCCCTGGTCAGCTCAGCAGTACCCTATGAGGTCTGGGATTTGGAAGACAAAGAGGGAAAACTGTCAGTGTTTGTAATGGCATGACCGCTGGTCCAGTAAAACTACGACAGTCAGAAAAATTTCCAGAATCAAGATCACACTACCTTCCTCTCCCTGCAGCAATAACTATTGAGAAGTAATCAAAAATAACATATCACTTAAAATAAGCACTAAAACTAGGCACCCCAGGAAGTAACCTGATAAAGGAAACAGAACTTTCTGGAGAGAATTTTAAAATTCTAACAAAAGATATCTTAGCACTAAATAAGTGGAGACATGCCATGTTCATGGAGGTGATGATTTACTATTTTAAAATGCCAGCTCTCCTCAAATTAATCTACAAATTCAGCACAAGTCCTCTCAAAATCCCAGCATATATTTTTGGTGACTTGGTAAACTGAATCTAAACTCAGAACAAAGAATAAAGGTCTGAGAATATCTAAGACAACTTATGAAAAGGACTCACGCCACCGGATATTAGGATAGTTCAAAGCCGTAATGACTAAAGCAGTATGTAATATGCACGAGGAACAGAGCATCAAACCAATAGAACAGAACTGAGAGTCCAGAAATGGACCCACAACACAGAGAACTTGGTGTGTGTTAGAAGGAGCATCAGCACCACAGAGAGAAGATGAGTTCTTCAGTAAACAGTGATGGGAAGACGGACTCACTATGTGGCGATTTTTTAGACGTTGGGTCCTTCTCTTATATCATCTTCTAAAGTAACTTCAGTTGGGCTTGAAAGGTAGATGTGAAAGGTAAAACCATGAAGCTAATAGGAGAAAATACAGAAGGAAGATGCAATATACCTGTGATTGGTAGGTGAGAAATCTTTTAACACTACAAACCATAAAGGGGAAAATTAATGGATTTAGCTATATTCCCAGAAAAAAAAGACTTTTATTTGATGAAGAAGGTCACAGACACAATTATCTGAGAGGTGAAGACGTGGAAGAGTACATATGGACATTCTATGACTGGAGAAAACTGAAGAAAGCCCAATAAGAAAATTAAAGGGAAAATATGGGGGAAAGATAGGAATACAAAATTTATGAAGAAACCTGTTAAAATGCAATCAAACAATTGCATGGCAAACAATAAGACATTCACTCCCCATCCCCATCATATTAACATAATTAGAGAGAGAAGAGGCAGATGAGGGACCTCTGCCACTGTGCATGTCATAACCCTAGCCATTCTGGAAGTAAAGCAACCCCCACAGTGACATTAAATGTATATACATTCCGCGCTCAAAGATCCCACTCTTGGGGTATGCCCAAGAGAGACCATACCAGGTGCAGGGGGAAACGAGCGTAAGGTTTGCAGCACCTTCAGGCTTTAATCCTTCACAAAAGAGCTCAGGAAGTGATGTGCAGACTGTGTGTCCAGTGAACCTCAGATGGCCCACCCAAGTAGCACTCTGTCACGCAGAGGCACCACTGACAAATCTCAAAAACAGGTACCGAAGGAGAAAAGAAAGAAATGATTTGAGGAACAATATCATGTTTGTGAATTTCCAAAACACAGAAGCACAAAATATGTATTTTCCCTGGTATGTATATATGTGAGAAAAAAATCCATACGACTAAGGAAAGTGGATTAGAAGGCTATAAATTACATTGATGGGGCATGGTTGCTCAAGTGGAAGGGAGAGAGGAGATGCAGAAGTCTAGGGAGCCAAGGTAGGCAGGCAGCTAAGTCCAGACACCTGAGGCAAAACATCAGCTCTATCACACAGTTCAGTTGTATCCAAATTCAACTGAAGACTGTCTTCATCCCTACCTGTCAATCAAAAAATGCAATATCTGTCATACAGAACAGACTTGCGGTTGCCAAGCGAGGGAGGGGATCGGGGAGGGAAGGACTGGGAGTTTGAGATTAGCAGATGCAAACTATTATACAGAGGCAGGATAACAACAAGGTTCTACTATATAGCACACGGAACTATATCCAATGTCCTGTGATAGACCACAATGGCAAAGAACATATATATATATATATATATATATATATATATATATATACACACAAACATGTACATATATATATGTGTACATATATATGTCTGTAAGTATAACTGAGTCACCTTTCTGTACAGTAAAAATTAACACATTATAAATCAACTATACTTCAACAACATTTTAAAAAATACAACATTCAAAACCAAAACAGTATTGTAAAGTAAAAAAATAAAATTTAAATTAAAATTAAATTTAATAATAATAATAAAATAAAATAAAATGAAAATGCAACGTTCTTTACTATTGAGATAACCCTACCTGCTGTGTTGTTCTCACTGGATAAAAGATTTTAAACAACAATCCTGGAATTTACTCAATATTTAGATTAATGTTCAGTTTAGTTCAGTCCCTCAGTGGTGTCTAACTCTTTGCAATCCCATGAATCGCAGCATGCCAGGGCTCCCTGTCCATCACCAACTCCCAGAGTTCACTCAGACTCACATCCATTGAGTCAGTGATGCCATCCAGCCATCTCATCCTCTGTCGTCCCCTTCTCCTCCTGCCCCCAATCCCTCTCAGCATCAGAGTCTTTTCCAATGAGTCAACTCTTCACATGAGGTGGCCAAAGAACTGGAGTTTCAGCTTCAGCATCATTTCCTCCAAAGAAATCCCAAGGCTGATCTCCTTTAGAATGGACTGGTTGGATCTCCTTGCAGTCCAAGGGACGCTCAAGAGTCTTCTCTACACCACAGTTCAAAAGCATCAATTCTTCGGCGCTCAGTCTTCTTCATAGTCTAACTCTCACATCCATACATGATCACTGGAAAACCTAGACAGACCTTTGCTGGTAAAGTAATGTCTCTGCTTTTGAATATACTATCTAGGTTGGTCATAACTTTTCTTCCAAGGAGTAAACGTCTTTTAATATGGCTGCAATCACCATCTGCAGTGAATTTGCTGCTAAGTCACTTCAGTCGTGTCCGACTCTGTGCGACCCCATAGACGGCAGCCTACCAGGCTCCCCTGTCCCTGGGATTCTCCAGGCAAGAACACTGGAGTGGGTTGCCATTTCCTTCTCCAATGTATGAAAGCAAAAGTGAAAGTGAAGTCGCTCAGTCGTGTCCGACTCTTAACGACCCCATGGACTGCAGCCTTCCAGGCTCCTCTATCCATGGAATTTTCCAGGCAAGAGTACTGGAGTGGGGTGCCATTGCAGTGATTTTGGAGCCACAAAAAATAAAGTCTGACACTGTTTCCCCATCTATTTCCCATGAAGTAATGGGACCAGATGCCATGATCTTCGTTTTCTGAATGTTGAGCTTGAAGCCAACTTTTTCACTCTCCTCTTTCACTTTCATCAAGAGGCTTTTTAGCTCCTCTTCACTTTCTGCCATCATAAGGGTGGTATCATTTGCATATCTGAGGTTATTGATATTTCTCCAGGCAGTCTTGATTCCAGATTGTGCTTCTTCCAGTCCAGTGTTTCTAATGATGTACTCTGCATAGAAGTTAAATAAGCAGGGTGACAATATACAGCCTTGACATACTCCTTTTCCTATTTGGAACCAGTCTGTTCCATGTCCAGTTCTAACTGTTGCTTCCTGACCTGCATACAGATTTCCTCAAGAGGCAGGTTAGGTGGTCTGGTATTCCCATCTCTTTCAGAATTTTCCACAGTTTATTGGGGTCCACACAGAGGCTTTGGCATAGTCAATAAAGCAGAAATAGATGTTTTTCTGGAATTCTCTTGCTTTTTCGTTGACCCAGCAAATGTTGGCAACTTGATCTCTGGTTCCTCTCCCTTTTCTAAAACCAGCTTGAGCATCTGGAAGTTCACAGTTCACGTATTGCTGAAGCCTGGCTTGGAGAATTTTGAGCATTACTTTACTAGCATGTGAGATGAGTGCAATTGTGCGATAGTTTGAGCATTCTTTGTCGTTGCCTTTCTTTGAGATTGGAAATGAAAACTGAACTTTTCCAGTCCTATAGCCACTGCTGAGTTTTAAACTTAGTAATTCTCGGACTATACCAGGGTGAAATCAAATTTGTTTACTTACTGGAGGATGGGGTATTTGGTCAACCTTACAGAATCATTCATGGGAAATAGATGGGGAAACAGTGGAAACAGTGTCAGACTTTATTTTGGGGGGCTCGAAAATCACTGCAGATGGTGATTGCAGCCATGAAATTAAAAGATGTTTACTCCTTGGAAGAAAAGTTATGACCAACCTAGATGGTATATTAAAAAGCAGAGACATTACTTTGCCAACAAAAATCTGTCTAGTCAAGGCTATGGTTTTCCCGGTGGTCATGTATGGATGTGAGAGGTGGACTGTGAAGAAAGCTGAGTGCCGAAGAATTGATGTTTTTGAACTGTGGTGTTGGAGAAGGCTCTTGAGAGTCCCTTGGACTGCAAGGAGATCCAACCAGTCCATTCTGAAGGAGATCAGCCCTGGGATTTCTTTGGAAGGAATGATGCTAAAGCTGAAACTCCAGTACTTTGGCCACCTCATGCAAAGAGTTGACTCATTGGAAAAGACTCTGATGCTGGGAGGGATTGGGGGCAGGAGGAGAGGGGACGACTGAGGATTAGATGGCTGGGTGGCATCACCAACTCAATGGACATGAGTCTGAGTGAACTTCAGGAGTTGGTGATGGACAGGGAGGCCTGGCGTGCTGCAGTTCATGGGGTCACAAAGAGTCGGACACGACTGAGCAACTGAACTGAACTAAACTGAATTATTCAGACACAGTCGTTCTGCTTAGTGTTCATTGCTCAGTCATGCCCTACTCTGCGATCCCATGGACTGCAGCCTACCAGGTTCCTATGTCCATGGGATTTTCCAGGCAAGGATACTGGAGTGGGTTGCCATTTCCTTCTCCAAGGGATCTTCCCAATTCAGGGATTGAACCCTGGTCTCCTGCACTGCAGGCAGATTCTTTACTGACTGAGCTATAAGGGAAGCCCTGCTACTAGGAAGAGCCAAAAAGCCAAACTCACTGTCATGAGCTATTACTTCTCTGGGTGGAAAGCAAGAGACAGTTAATAGGAGGCTTACCTCCTGCTCTGTCACATTTTACAACCTGCAAATAAAATCTTGTGGTTCAACTTGTAGAGAAATTTGAGGTGAGTATCAAAAGCCCAAGAACCCTGCACTTGAGAACAAAGATTCACTATGAATGTGTTTGGAAGGGGGACTCTCACAGTTTCTGTATTCACTTTAAAGAACACGAAAATTAAGGCTTTCTACCTGGGCTCTGGTGAATTTTCAAGTCTATAAGTTGCATGGGGCTCTAATCATAGGCTCCAGTAATCTGACTCTGGCCTGAAAGTAAGTCCTTGGGCCTGGTCTCCAGGGTTCCAGAGGAGTGACTGTCAGGATTCAGCAGGCATATGTGGGTAGAGAAGGGAAAGTGGTCCCCAGTGCAGTGACCTAGAGGAGACTGTTGGAGGGAGGGTGGCCAGTGCAGGCCACACTCTGCCTTGTGCTCACCGTGCCTTCTGGGTCCACGAGCAGCAAGTGTTTGGCCTGGCCCTTGTGCATGCCAGTGAGGACGAAGGATCCTGGGTTGGTGGTACTCTTCCTGACCAAGAAGTCTCCATCTCTCTTTAGCAGCCCCTCTGCCTCCTTCCTGCTCATCTCCCCTTGGTACCAAGGCTCTGCTTTCAGTTCTTCCAGCATCTTGGCATCTGGTGCTCTGGGTGAGACGGGGCTGATGCATTCCATGGAGGCTGCCTTGCTCAACACAGGCCCCAAGGACTGAATCTTGAGAGCATCTTCAAAAGGCTCTGCCAACAACATGTGCCAGCAACACGTCAGTTCCAAGGAGAGCAAAAGATAAACAACACAATGTGAGGTTTGGCGATGCAAACACAACTTCGATCAGAAAAAAAAAGTAAAGTAGAGAAAACTGACTGGCTGGTGAGATAACAAGATTCATCGTAATGGCATTTGAAAACACAGCCCCAGACTTGGCATGACTCTTTCTGATGAGTCTGCTTTCCCAAGACAGCTGGGCATTGTGTCTTGTGCCAAAGATTCAAGCACACCCTTTGTCTCACTAGTTAGAATGACTTCATTTTTGCATGCTGCAAGAGGCCAGGCATACTACATGCCATCTACTTTCTCTAGTACATTGGCTAGCCTCATCAACAAATGTGCTCTCTTCTGAATAAAAATCTGTCAATACCAAAGAAAATACACAGAGGAAAAGACAAATTGCAAAGTTTTCTGCAAAACTGAAACCCAGCCCAACAAATGTTTCTTTCAAAATGTTTGTATTAGGTGCATTTTTAAAAGAGAAGAAAACCAACATTTATTAGCGGCCTTTTGTGTGACTTGCCCCAGGCTAGGAGCTCTACCTCCCTTTGACATTCACTTGTTTTTCTGGAGGAAAAGGCTCTTGTATGAATGTTTGAGATTGAGCTTGACTCCATGCCCTTCAGAACACACTTCTCACTGCGGGGCATTGCTCTAAACAGCAACAAATATCAGCAGTGAGAGAAGTCAACAGGCACATCTAATTAAATCTCAATGTTGGATTTTCAAACAAAGCAATACCTACAACAGCACTCTGAAGAATGCACACAGTGCTACACAGAAGTAGGTGTCGTGATGTTTACTGAGGACCACACCGCCAACATGCTACAGTGCAAATACCACAAGACCAGGAAAGTTTCTCTCCTGGGCATAGCTACATCCCGAGACCAATACTGCTCCTGGGTCATAGTTTGTACCCTATAAACATTCAGGGAGTGCTCTAAAATAAAACCGTTTGTTAAATGTTAGCAGAGAATGGGCAGAAGTGAATAAAGGAAACCAAAACTAACACATTTTGACAACTTATTAAATTATTGACAGATTTGGGCACCTCCCCCAAAAAAAAAGAAGAGGTTAAAACTATGGGCTAAAATTGTTTGTGTGTTTTCTTTTTTTCATTCTACGTTTTCCCCTGATTATCCAGAGTAGTTGAAAATTTGTATTCTATTTCTATACCATCACCATCACCACGACGTCACCATCATCATGACCATCATCTCAGACCCACTAGCACCAGCATCACCATCACTATCGACATCACCATCACAACACCACTATCACATTTCCTCCTTATCATCACCTTCATGACCGTCAGCATCATCACCACCACCATCGGTACTATTACCAGAGCAATCACTATCACTATTGTTATTTAGATATACTGGGTCAAGACACTGCTTTCCTGATGGCTCAGACGGTAAAGAATCTGCCTGCAATGCAGGAGACCAGGGTTCAATCTCTGCGTCAGGAAGATCCCCTGGAGAAGGGAATGGCAACCCACTCTAGCATTCTTGCCTGGGAAATCCCATGGACAGAGGAGCCTGGCAGGCTACAGTCCATGGGGTCACAAAGAGTCAGACACGACTGAGTGACTCACACTTGGACTTGGGATTCAAGATAAACAGAGCACTGGGTCTACTTCTGCAATACTTTTCAATAGATATTAGCTTCTCTGGGGCTCTTTCTATTTTCTCTCTCCCCCTCTCTAGTTTTGGGAGTAGGAGTGGAAATTCAGGGGTGAAAAAAGGTGGCTTGGGCTTTTATTTTTCCCATCTCAAACCCCAGCCTAATCTAACTCTCCTCAGGCTCTGGGGCCGGAACTCACTGGCAACTTGACTAAATTAAGCAGTGAAAATGGTCTGCCATAAATTCAACTACTAAAGTGAAGTTGGGAGATATTGTTAAAACTGGAGCAGAGGGTCAAGGAGCTAACAGTTGGTTCTAAATTTTGCAAAGACGCTTCATACCTCCTAGGCAATTTCCACATTTTTTTTTTAATGAAGAGATTGGATTAGATGATTCTGCAGTTCTTCTGGCTCTGGTGAATTTTTGTCTGTCATCCTGGGAGAAATAGACTATTGTTGTCATGGTGCAGTCTATTCATACATAAAAGCACTCAATCCTATCCTCACCCACATACAATACTAAGTATTGAACCAGCAGTGAATTTACCAAGGTCTGGGATTCTCTATTTCCTCCTCTGCAAAAGAGTAATAATAATAATGATAATAATAATATCTACCCATAAGACCACTGGAAAAGTTAAATAATATGCACCTTGCCACGTGATAGAAACTCACTAAATACTAGTCTCCTCTCCCTCCCTCTTTAGCCTGTAAAATTCTCAAGGAAGTTGAAAAAGGTATCTGGGGATGTAAAGCTATCTGTGAGTTTGGAATGCTCTTTCATAACTTTTTAACAATCTACACTTTCGTTAACCAGTTCACAGATGATTTCTTTTTCCTAATCTATGTAACAAGCGGAGGTCCCTGACACACATCACATGAGTGCAAGCAACAGTAGTTTGGGGTCACTCTTCTCATCGCATTTTATTTTCATCAGCGCATTTGTCACTACCTGTAACACATGGTGGTTATTTAAACTCCATGAGAGTAGGGACTTTGTCTATTTTGTTTTCCTGTATATCCCCAGTAACTAGAATAGTATTTGACACCTGGTAGGTGTTCAGTGGAGAGGAAGAAGGGGAGAGGGAAAGTGGGTGTGTGTACAAAAACATGTGGGTGTATTACACTTTCTCGCTTACATGTTAGTTTTGTTCAGCAGATTAGGAGCTCTGTGAAAATAGGGACCAAGGCATTTCAGCTTGACATCCTTAAAACCGATACAGTATTTTAGGCACACATATCCAATTAATACCTAAGTAAAGAAATAAATGAATCCATTCATTTGTGTATATCATTTGTCTCAATGTGATTGAGACAAAGTTAATTATAAAAAGAGGGGGAAGTTGCTTTGTCTTCTCTAGAAAACTGTAGAGAAGGTTGTGATATGAAAGCAGGGATCGGCCAAGTTCAAAGCCTTGAAAAACTCAATCATAACGCAGAAAAAAACCCAGCTAATCAGCATCCTTAATCAAAACCACACTGGAAGAAAATTCAGTAATTGCACAGATTTCAAACAAAAGACAAAGTTAAAAAAAAAAAAAAAAAAAAACACCAGCCTTAAAAGAGAAAAAAACAATAGCAAATGGAAACGCACTCATGTCAAAGAGGTCTTTCCGCGGACTGCTCTCTGCACTGCTGCCCATGGCCGGCGCCGTCTGCTGGGGGATACGCTGGGTATTGACATAGGTGGGGGCTTCTCCCGCAGGAGCCACGTGTGATTTCCCTTCAGGCATGCTGTAGATGTCCAAGGATCCTGCAACAAGAAAATAGACCTCCTTTTTCTTCTGCTCATGATGCTATTCATGTTAAGCCACCCAGTGTTTCACAGAGACGTTCCTTTAGTCCACTCATAAGAAAATCCTTCCTTCGGATGCCCATCTATTAACTCTCCCTAGTAGCTCAGACGGTAAAGCGTCTGTCCTACAATGTGGGAGACCTGGGTTCGATCCCTGGGTCGGGAAGATCCCCTGGAGAAGGAAATGGCAACCCACTCCAGTACTATTGCCTGGAAAATCCCATGGACAGAGGAACCTGGTAGGCTACAGTCCATGGGGTCGCAAAGAGGCGAACACGACTAAGCGACTTCACTTTCACTTTCTCTGACCCTCTTACCCTGCTGTGCTTCAGTCAGGATACTCTCCACTCTTTCCTGTCAAAATGGGACCTGCTAGCCCAGGATGATGGACACCATGAAGGTTAGGAGCCCTGTCAAGACCCTAGGCCCATCTGACTCAGGCCGGGGCGGCTGGGCAGGGGAACTACACCCGCCACAGAAGCTCCCTCAGCCTCCTCATTTCCTCTGCGAAGGACTGAGAGCAAAATAACTGAGCAGAAGAACAACGAGCCTTAATTCCACTGCTTTTTTTTAAGTGTAGGTGAGTGCTTCACATATTAACTCCGAAGAAATGCAATGTATTTCCAATGCTCTGGCCCCATTTTAGAAATAAAGCAATATTTACTCCATTTGCTTCCTAATGAATTGAGACACTTTCCTTATAAAACAGATTCAGGCTTGTGCCATCATGGGACTTCCCAACTGAAGCAAGACTGTTGAGGCTCGACTTGGGGGGGCTCACTGCCATTGTCACCCAAGGTGAATGAAGGGTGTGGTCCTGCTCAGGTCACTCTCTGATTCTTTGTATAGGTCACTATTTCTAACAAACTTCCACAGATACTCTCAAGACCACCTTGGACCTGGAGAGAGGTCACCTCTCCAGGTGGTGGGGCATGAGAGTCAGCTCAATTCAGCTGGCAAGAGTGGGTTCAAGACTCTTTAAGAAGCTTTCCCAAGAGCCCATTGAAGGACTTTTGGCATACTAATGTCTCTGCCTATAAGTCTGAGAATGCAAGTGTCCTGAGAAAGTCATCAACTTCAGATGACTGTGAGGGCAGGGAGATATACATTCCTTGGTGGTGGTACCCAGAGTTCAGTTTCATTTAGGGGAAATGGCTGCTAGCAGATTAATAGGGGTTTATTTGTTCTATGGACAAGGTATTAATTGCTTTCTAATAAAACTTGAAATTCATTGAGAGGTATGAGTCTCAAGTTCCAGGCCAAGAACTTATATAAGGCTCATTTTTCTCTGGTGAATTTCCTATATTGTCTGTTCTTGATCTGCCTGGAATAACTTGGATATAAAAAAGACCTCATTTTCAAATAAATCTAACAAGTTTTTCAATACAGTCAATATCTAATGTAAGTAATGTGTCTCTCTTAGTCTTTAATAGTTATTCTATGTCTAAGTACATGATTGTTGTATAAAATGCTTTAAATGTATACAGAACAAAGTTGAAAATGTAAAAAAGTGCCTCTGGCAAAGTTATAACTTTAATTTGCTATTTCCATCCTATTCTGAGGTAGAGTCATGTAGCTTGTTGACTCTTTTATGGATTATTAACTGGGCAGCACAAACAGGTGAGCTTTCAGCTGGGGCAGGCATGACATAAGTTTATTTCATGGGAGGAATATTTTTAAATATGTTGTCATTTACCCACTGGCACAAATGGCAATAATGTAGGTGAAAACCTTAATGTTAAACCAACAAACGGTTAAAATATATACATAGACGCATACATTGGCTTTTAATTCATTTATCACTCCATCTCTTTCAGACCCTGTAGCCAGGACCCTGGAACTATCAAAAGTTCTCGAAATGTTTCAGGAGGTAAAATGCTTAAAATTAAAAGAAATATTTAAAATGTATAGATACATACATGTGTATGCTTGTCTAAAAATAACTATCTAGAGAATAGAGGCTGATGTTAGCAACTAAACTAAATAGTACTTAATTAGTCATACTATTTTTAATGTGGGATGTAAGTGCATGCTTATAGGTTTGATAAGAAGTGAAATGTCCTCTAAAAGGACCCAGGCCCTGTGACAGACTTGTATTCCAGGTGCCATCTCTGCCAGGGCCGGTGTCACTCCATTCTTCCTAAAGGTGACCGTAGAAGGAGGAGGTGGGGCAGAGGAAAGGAAGGGAAAACTACAAGCTGCCATCAGAAGCTACCAGGATTCAGTATTGACTCCAGAGTCTCCCACCTTAGCCTCGTTTGAACTGGGTGTGGAGTTGGTCCTAGGGAGGTGAATTCCTCAGTCCCTGGGGGGCAAGCCCTCCTGCCAGAGAAGGGCCTTAGAGGCATGGTCCCAGTGTGCAGGAGAACAGGAAGAACGGAGGGGTGAAGAGTGAGCCGGTCCTGGTACTCAAGGATGGATTATCTCATGCATGCCTTCTGACATCCCTGACAGCCATTATTTCTGTTTCTTTGATCTGGTATCCCTGGCAGCCATTATTTCTGTTTCTGCGATCCAGTTAGGAAACTGCAGCCCCACCCACAGCAGTTATTTCCAGTCAGCCATTCTGCCACTCCACAAGACAGGAACTACCCACTGGGGAGCATATCACTTTTGAAAAGTACTTTTTATGTTTCTTGTCCATCTTACCTTGCCTCTCACCTTGCCTGACAGGGGTTTGCTGCCAGTCTTCACCAAACGGGTCTCCTAAGTGTCTTCCCTGGTAATAAGTTTGCTCTTTTCCTGCAAACTATAGACATATGTAAATACAAAACAAGAAAAAGTCCTCCTCGTCTTGCGTCTCTGCCTTTGAAAGCCATAATACAGTAGAACGGACTTCAGTGGCCAGTGGATTGCATCCCTGTTGTACTCAGCTTTCCCTTCATGCCTCACAGTTGACATGAAGATTTGGGAACTTAGTGTGCATGAGTATGAAAAAGAGGCTACATCTCATCAAAACTACAGATGCTCCCTGCTTTCAGTAGCCTCCCCACCTCCCTTCCCTAAGTGTGACCATAAATTGAATTCTCTACATACAGCCACATCACGCAACATGCCTTAAAATAGATTTCAGTTAGAGAATAGCTATGTGTCAGAACATAGTTCCCACCCAGCATACACACCTATAACCATTCATTCCTGGGCAAGGCCACCTTGTCCATTGCTTCTTATAGAGCTACCGACACTTGGCTGCAGTGTTATTTACCGCTTTTATTGTCATCCACATAAGGTACGTGACATCAAAACATTCCCTTTAACAAAGAGATATCACAGAGATACCATAACTCTAGAAAGAGAATGCCTTACTAGAATTTTGAATTAGAGGGAAATCAGGGAGATAAGTAAAACAGAAAACCTCAAAAAAAAAAAAAAAAAAAAAAAAACCTTATGTTAAAGGCTTACATTCTTTCTCTTTCCAGACAACTCAAAGAACCCCAGGCTTTCAAAAGTCTTGAACTCTCTCTTTTTCTCATTAAGTTCACAATACAATGGGATTTGTCCTAGGATGAAGAGGGAACTTGTAGACTTGTATCTCAGGAATCACCATGAAGTTCCAAGGCATTTGACTAAACCTTGTGATGTTAAAGCAAAAGCTTCCCCTACAGTCTGTTTTATGAAATTCAAGGGGAGGAAGTTTGTGAGTTTTTCTGTCTGGATAGAACATCAGCCTGAAAATAGAGCTGAAGAAAGCAGTAGGAAATGAAGTTCAGTTAGCTACCATTCGAGGAAAGATATAAGGCTCACCTGGGCTGTGTCAGGACCGTGGGGTCTGGCTTTCAGGCGAGCATCGGCAAACCCCCCTGGAGGAGGCGTCTTGCTTGGAATGCTGTTGTAATACGGGTGGTCTGAGCCATCACTCTCCTCTTCAGTCCATGGCTCATCTAGACTCTGCATTCTGTTAAAAGAGGATTTTCAAGAACTTTAGCCAAAATTTGAGCTACTGTCAAAACAAAAATATCTAATGTTAGTAACTATAGTCCCAGAAAGCAGAGTTTAGTCACTCCTCCTTCAACAATTTAGGTCCCAGGTACATATAAAGAGCAGATGAATGGTTCAGCCAGATATCCCTGCCTTATTCACAGTGCTACCCTTTAGAAAATTCCAGTCTTATTTGAAACAGAAAAGAACTCCTTTATTAAAAGTACATTTTAATAAGGAAAGACACAGTTTATATGTAATGATAATCAGCTTCTTGAGGTATAGACACACATTTTAGTATATCATGAAATTTACCCAAAACGAAATTAACTTTAATGGAGATTTAGTGACCTCAAGGAAAATGGCAGAGTAAGGACCTCTGAATTATTCTCTCCTCTGTAATGACAACAAGAAAGCTAGCAAAAAATGTGTTCGTGATCAACATTTTTAGAACTCTGGAAATTAATCAGAAGTTTGTACCAATCTAGAGAGTGTTTCGGAGAAGGCAGTGGCATCCCACTCCAATACTCTTGCCTGGAAAATCCCATGGATGGAAGCGCCTGGCAGGCTGCAGTCCATGGGGTTGCACAGAGTCGGACACAACTAAAGTGACTTAGCAGCAGCAGAGTGTGTTTATTAAACAAACAAAAAAAGACATAAATAGCTGTCAGGACAAGAGCTTTGTTGCATTTTAACTTGCTCTGTTGCCATCTCCAGGGTAGACTTAAAAGCCAAAATCCAGTAGTCACAGTGAAAACCAGCAGCCTAAATAGCTAGACATGGGAGGAGGCAAAAAAAGCATTCAGGTTCCTATAAATTCCTATTCCCAGAAAACAGTCATTATGACCTTTCTGTTCATTCTCTATAAGACTCCACTCCCAAAACTGTCTTTATTTGACCTGATTCAAAGCTTGTCTATGGAAAACAGCTTCTTTCATAAGGTCATTTGTCAAAAACAATTAGAGGCAATTATTTAACACTATGACTCCCTGAAACAATAGATAACATTTGGGCTAAAGAGTAAGCTAGTCAAAAAGCTTAACAGAAAAAGCTAGGAAATTATGAATTTTGACATATTTCTAGGAATCTAGGCATCTACATGTATGCATAGAACTGTTTTCACATCTGGGTTGTGTGCCTGCTCAGAAAAGATGTAAAAAGGCATTAATTCTCATCTGCACTGACCTTGAAGTTTTGCACAAGCAGAAAGTCAAAGCTAAAGCAGAGTTGCCATCTGCCTAGCCAAGTGTTGAAAGAATTCCCCAAGATTCACACAGAGCACCTCAGCAAAAACTGGGGGACTTGGTGGTTTCAGACATTTAAATCTCTCTTTGATCATTAGCTGTCTAATAAGTGAACTGAGCAGAGTTGTCAGTGGTCATATGTAACAAAATATAGACTTGACCAAGTTGGTTTAGGAAAATTATTAAAACAAACAACCACAACAAACAGCAACAACAGCTACTCCAGTGAACACAGAAGTAATAAGCAAGTAAACAGTCATATTGTTTATATGGAGACCTTTTTTTTATTATTAAATTTATTTTTTTTTAATTACAATACTGTATTTGTTTTGCCATACATTGACACGAATCAGCCATAGGTGAACACAATCTCCCAATGCCGAAGCCTCCTCCCACCTCCCACCCCACATCCTCTACTTGAATTTTGAGCAGTCTGGATAAAGGATAAAACCAGCCTCAACATTACTTAAGCTAAGGCCAAATCCAGAGCAACTGAATCCTAATTATTTTCAATTTATGAGAGATGAGGAAGCTGCAGAAGAAAAGCTTGAATCTAGCAGAGGTTTGTTCATGAGATTTAAGGAAAGAAGCTATTTGCATAACATCAAAGTGCAAGGCAAAGCAGCAAATGCTGCTGTATTGATAGAAACAATTGCAAGTTATTTGGAGTATCTCACTAAGATAATGAAGGTAGCTACACTAAACAACAGATTTTCAGTGTAAACAAAATAGCTTCATATTGGAAGAAGACACCATCTAGGAATTTCAGTGGAAAAGGCAATGGCAGCCCACTCCAGTACTCTCGCCTGGAAAATCCCATGGACAGAGGTGCCTGGTGGGCTGCAGTCCATGGGGTCACTAAGAGTCAGACACGACTGAGCGACTTCACTTTCACTTTTCCTTTCATGCATTGGAGAAGGAAATGGCAACCCACTCTAGTGTTCTTGCCTGGAGAATCCCAGGGACGGCAGAGCCTGGTGGGCTGCCGTCTGTGGGGTCGCACAGAGTCGGACACGACTGACGCGACTTAGTAGTACTAGTAGGAGTAGTAGTAGGAATTTCGGAGCTAGAGAAAGTCAATGCCCAGTTTCAAAGCTTCAGAGAACAAACTGACTCTTGCTAGGGGCTAATGCAGTCGGTGACTTTAAGTTGAAGCCAGTACTCATTTACCATTCTGAAAAATTTTAGGGCCCTTAGGAATTACGCTAAATCTACTCTGTCTGTGCTCTATAAATGGATCAGCAAAGTCTGGACAAGAGCATATCTATTTATAGCATGGTTTACTGAATATTTTAAGCCCATTGTTGAGACCTATTGCTTGGAAAGAAACAATTCCTTTCAAAATATTACTATTCATTGACAATGCACCTGGTCACCCAAGAGTTCTAATTGAGATTGATGTTGTTTTTATGCTTGCTAACACAACATTTATCCTGCGGTCCCTGAATCAAGGAGTAATTTCAACTTTCAAGTCTTATTATTTAAGAAATACATTTCATAAGCCTATAGCTGCCATAAATAGTGATTCCTCTGATTGACCTGAGCAAAGTCAATTGAAAGCCTTCTAGAAAGGACTGAGCATTCTAGATACCATCAAAAACACTCATGATTTGTGGAAAGAGGTAAAATCTTCAACATTAATAGGAGTTTGGAAGAAGTTAGTTTCAACCTTCGTGGATGACTTTGAGGGGTTTAAGACTTATGAGAAAAGTCTGTGTTTACACAGAACTTTATGAGATATAAATGCCTATATGATAAAATACAATATCAAATCAACAACCTGAATTTCTGCCTTAATAAACTAGAAAATAAGAGTTAAACCCAAAGAAGAAGAAGGAAAAACAATAAAGATTAAGGTAGAAATAAAAATGGAAAATCAATAGAGAAAAGCAATGAAACCAAGAGTTGGTTCTTAGAAAGATCAACAGTATTGACAAATCTATAGCTAGACTGACTAAGAAAGAAGAGAGCAGACTCAAATTACCAAAATTAGGAAGAAAAGACGAAAAACTGCTACCAGCCATACATGAATTAAAAGGATTATAAGAGAAACTATTAAAAATTATATACCAACAAATTAGATAATCTAGATGAAATGGGAAAATTCCTATAAAGACTCAATCTATCAAAAATAACTCAAGAAGAAATAGAAAATCTGAAGATAACTGTAACAATGAGACTAAATTAGTAATCAAAATCTTGCATCCCAAGAAAAGCCCAGAATCATGGCTTCCTGGTGAATTCTATCTAATATCTAAAGGAGAATTAATAGCAATTCTTCATAACTCCTCCAAAAAACAGAAGAGAAGGGAAGTTTTCAAACTAAATCTATGATGCCAGAATTATCCAGATACCAAAACCAAAGACACTGCAAGAAAAAAAATCAAAACTACAGACCAATATCTTTTATGATTATGAATGGAAAAATCCTCAACAAAATACTAGCAAGCCAAAAATCCTCCAGCAAACTACAAAAAAATCATGCACCATGACTAAGTGATATTTCTCTGGTAATGCAAAGTGTTTAAACATTCAAAATCAACTAATGTAATATATCATACCAATAGAATAAAAACAAATACCAAATACTCATATCTAGACACAGAAAAATCATTTGAAAAAAATCTGACAGTTTTCCATGATTAAAAAAACCCCTCAAAAATCTTAGAATAAAAAGGCATTTTTCTCAACCTGAAAAAGAGAATCTATGAAAAGTCCACAGCTAAGAACATGATTAATGGGAAAATTCTGAATATTTTCCTCCTAAGATCAGGAACATAATAAGCTTGTCCCATCTTTCCACCTCTGTTCATTGTACTAGAGATTCTAGCCAGGACAATTATATAATAAAAAGAAATAAAAGGTATTCAGATTAGTAAGTCAGAATAAAATTATATTTACTTGCACAGGACATGATCTTGTATATAAAAATACTAAGGAATATACACACACACCCGAATTATTAGAGCTAAGTGCATAATAAAAAATAAATGAATTCAGCAAGTTTCCACAATACACAATCAGTATATAAAATCAATTGTATTTTTATGTATTAACAATAAAAACAAAATTAACAAGCAATTTCACTTATTATAGTATCAAAAAGAATAAAAGATTTATTCTTTTGGTAGTAAAAATTATCAAAACAAGTGTAAGACTCATAACTGAAAATTATAAAACATTGTTGAAAGAAATTCAGGGATTTTAAATAAGTGCAAAGACATCCTGCATTCATGAATTGAAAGATGTAATACTGTTAAGATGGAAGTACTCCCCAAATAGGTCTGTAGAGTCAAGATAATTTCTATCAAAATCACAACTGTCTTCTTTGGTAAAAATAAACAAGCAATGCTATTCATTTGAAATTGCAAGAGGCCCAGAATAGTGAACAGAGTCAAATGTTAATAAAGAAGAATGTAGTTGAAGGACACATACTACCTCACTTCAAACTAACTATAAAGCTGTACTATTCAAGACTATATGGTATTGGCATAAGGAGAGACATATAAATCAATGGAACAAAATTAAGAGCCCATAAATAAACCCATACATTTATAGTCAATAGATTTCAACAAGGATGCCCAAATAATTCACTATGTAAGAGAATAGTCTTTTCAACAAATGGTGCTATGATGACTGGATAGTCATTTGTGAAAATTGAACCCTTATGTCACACCATACAAAAAAATTAACTTAAATGGATTAAAGATCAAAATATAAGAGCTAAAACTTAGAAGAAAACATAGATGTAAATCCTCATGATCTTGGATTAGGCAATGGTTTCTTACACATGACACCAAAAGCAAAAGCAACCAAAGAGAAATAAGTAAATTACTTGGACCTCATCAAAGTTAAAAACTATGGTCCTTCAAAGGACATTATTAAGAAAATGCAAGACAACACAAGGAGTAAGAGAAAATATTTGCTAATTATATATCTGGAAAGAGACTTGTATCCAGAATATATAAAGAATTTCTACAAGTCAACAATAAAAAGACAAATAATGCAATCTTAAAAATGGACTAAGGATCCTGCCCATCGGAGGTTCAAGACCAGCTCCACCCACAAGAGGGCAGGCACCAGTCCCTTCCACCAGAAAGCCTACACAAGCCCTTAGACAGATCTCATCCACTAGTGGGAAGATGCCAGAAGCAAGAGGAAATACAATCTTGAAGCTTGTGGAAAAGAGACCACAAACACAGGAAGTTATACAAAATGAGATGACAGAGAAATATGTTGCAAACAAAGGAACAAGATAGAAACCCACAAGAACAACTAAATGAAGAGGAGATAGGCAATCTACCTGAAAAAGAATTCATAGTAATGATAGTAAAGATGATCCAAAAATCTCTGAAAAAGAGTGGAGGTACAGATGAAGAATATATATAAAATGTTCAATAAAGAGCTAGAAGACTTAAAGAACAAATGAAAAGAAATGAATAATAAAAAACTGAAATGAAAAATAGACTAGACAGAATCAATAGCAGAATAACTGAAGCAGAATCACAAGTAAGTGAGCTGGAAGGCAGAGTAATGGAAATCACTGTCACAGAACAGAATAAAGAAAAAAAGAATGACAAGAAATGAAGGTACTCTCAGAGACCTCTGGGACAGTATTAAATGCACCAACATTCACACTATAGGGGTCCCAGACAGAGGATAGAAAGAGAGAGGGCTGGAGAAAATAACTGAAGATATTCTAGTCAAAAAGGAAACACTCACTCAACTCCAGGAAGTGCAGAAAACCCCATACAGGATGAAACCATGGAGGAGCAAACCAAGACACATATTAATCAAACTGACAAAAATTAAAGACAAAGAAAAAATATGAAAAGTAACAAGGTAAAAGCAACAAGTAATACACAAAGAATCCCCATAAGGTTATCAGCTGATTTTTCAGCAGAAACTCTACACCAAAAGGGAGTAGCATGATGTATTTCAACTGATGAAAGGGAAAAACCAACAACCAAGAATACTCTATCCAGAAAGGGTATCATTTAGATTTGGTGGAGAAATCTAAAGCTTTACAGACAAACAAAAGCTAAGAAAATTCAGCACCACTAAACCAGCTTTACAACAAATGCTAACAAACTTCTGTAGGTAGAATGAGACCAGCAACCTAAAACATGAGACTTTGTACATATATAGACTTTATACATACGTAGACTGCTAGATCAGAACTGGTGGCAGCAAAAAAAAAAAAACAAAACAATAGACACACATACAAAAAAGAAAAAGCAACTCAAACACAACACTAAAGATGGTCACCAAACCACAAGAGAAGAGAACAAAAGAAGATGCAAAGAAAAATAACTACAAAAACAAACCCCAAACACTTAAGAAAATGGCTATAGGAACATGAATATCAATAATTACATTAAATGTAAATGGATCAAATGCTTCAACCAAAAGACACAGACTGGCTGAATGGATACAAAAGCAAGACCAATATATACAATATATATGTTGTCTACAAGAGACTCACTCCAGACCTAGAAACACAAACAGGTTGAAATTGAGGGGATGGAAAAAGACATTCCTTGCAAATGGAAATCAAAAGAAAGCTGGAGCAGAAATACTTACATCAGTCAAAATAGACATTAAAATAAAGACTATTACAAAAGACAAAGGTCATTACATAATGATCAACGGATCAATCCAAGAAGATATAACAATTATAAATGTATTTGTACCCAGCATAGGAGCACCTCAATATATAAATCAAATGCTAACAGACATGAAAGGGGAAATCAACAGTAACACAATAATAGTGGGGAACTTTAACACCTGTTTACAACAATGGACAGATCAATCAGAGAGAAAAGTAATAAAGAAACACAAGCCTTAGTGACACATTAGATCAGATAGACTTAATTGATATCTATAAGAAATTCCGTCCAAAAGAAGCAAAATACACTTTCTTCTCAAGGGCACATGGAACATTCTCCAGGACAGATAACATTTTGGACCACAAATCAAGACTTGGTAAATTCAAGAAAATTTGAATCATATTAATCATCTTTTCTGACAACAATGCTATGAGATTAGAAATCAATTACAGTAAAAAAAATTGTTAAAAAGAAACACATGGAGATTAAACAATATGTTACTAAACAATCAAGAGATCTCTGAAGAAATCAAAGAGGGAATCAAAAACATCTAGAGACAAATAGCACCAAAAACATAACAATCCAAAATCTGTGAGATGCAGCAAAAGCAGTTCTAAGAGTGACCTTCATAGCAATCCAATCTTACCTCAAGAAAAACATCTATTTCTGCTTTATTGACTATGCCAAAGCCTTTGACTGTGTGGATCACAATAAACTGTGGAAAATTCTGAAAGCGATGGGAATACCAGACCACCTGACCTGCCTCTTGAGAAACCTGCTTGCAGGTCAGGAAGCAACAGTTAGAACTGGACATGGAACAACAGACTGGTCCCAAATAGGAAAAGGAGTATGTCAAGGCTGCATATTGTCACCCTGCTTATTTAACTTTTGTGCAGAGTACATCATGAGAAATGCTGAGCTGGAAGAAGTACAATCTGGAATCAAGATTGCCAGGAGAAATATCAATAACCTCAGATATGCAGATGACACCACCCTTATGGCAGAAAGCGAAGAGGAACTAAAAAGCCTCTTGATGAACATGAAAGAGGAGAGTGAAAAAGTTGGCTTAAAGCTCAACATACAGAAATGAAGATCATGGCATCCGGTCCCATCACTTAATGGGAAATAGATGGGGAAACAGTGGAAACAATGTCAGGCTTTATGTTGGGGGGCTCAAAAATCACTGCAGATGGTGAGTGCAGCCATGAAATTAAAAGATGCTTACTCCTTGGAAGGAAAGTTATGACCAACCTAGATAGCGTATTCAAAAGCAGAGATATTACTTTGCCAACAAAAGTCCGTCTAGTCAAGGTTATGGTTTTTCCAGTGATCATGTATGGATGTGAGAGTTGGACTATGAAGAAAGCTGAGTGCCAAAGAATTGATGCTTTTGAACTGTGGTGCTGGAAAAGACTCTTGAGAGTCCCTTGGACTGCAAGGAGATGCAATCAGTCCATTCTGAAGGAGATCAGCCCTGGGATTTCTTTGGAAGGAATGATGCTAAAGCTGAAACTCCAGTACTTTGGCCACCTCATGTGAAGAGTTGACTCATTGGAAAAGACTGATGCTGGGAGGGATTTGGGGCAGGAGGAGAAGGGGACGACAGAGGATGAGGTGGCTGGATGGTATCACTGACTCAATGGACATGAGTTTGAGTGGACTCAATGGACATGAGTTTGAGTGAACTCCTGGAGTTGGTGATGGACAGGGAGGCCTGGTGTGCTGTGATTCATGGGGTCACAAAGAGTGGGACATGACTGAGTGACTGAACTGAACCGAACTGATCCTAGAGATGCAAGGATTCTTCAACATATCTAAATCAATATACTACACCATACTATTGAACTGAAGAATAACAACTATATCATCATCTTAACAGAGGCAGAGAAAGCTTTTAACAAAATTCAGCACCATTTATGAGAAAAACTCTCCAGAAATAAGCATAGAGATAATATAACATAATAAAGGCCATAAATGACAAACCCACAGCAAATATCATTCTCAACAGTAAAATATTTGAAAGGATTTCCTCTAAGATCAGGAATAAGACAAGGATGTGCAGTCTTGCCACCTTTATTCAACATAGTTTTGTTAGTCCAAGCCACAACAATCAGAGGAAAAAAAGAGAGAACTTAAAGGAATTCAAACTGGAAAACAAGAGGTAAATTTGTCACTGTTTGCAAATGACATGATACTATACATAGAAAGTCCTAAAGATGGTACCAGAAAACTCCCAGAACAAAATTTGGTAAAGTTGCAGGATACAAAATTAATATACAAAAATTTCTTGCATTCCAATACATGAACAACAAAAGATCAGAGAAACTAAGAGAAACTAAGGAAACAACCCCATTTATCACTGCATCAGAAAGAATAAAATACCTAGGAATAAACCTTACTTTAAGGAGGCAAAAGACCTATACTCAGAAATCTATAAGATACTGATGAAAGAAATTAAAGATAATGCAAAGAGATGGAGAAATATACCACATTCTTAGATTGGAAGAATCAGCATTGTCAAAATGACTATACGACCCAAAGCAATCAGCAGATTCATGAAACTTCTATCAAATTACCAATAACAGTTTTCACAGAATTACAGCAAGAAAAATTTTACAATTTGTATGGAAACACAAAAGACACTGAAGAGCCAAGACAAACTTGAGAAAGATAAATAGGGCTGGGGGAATGAATCTCTCTGACTTCAGACTATACTACCAAGCTACAGTAATCAAAAAAATGTGGTGCTTGCGCAGAAACAGAAATATGAATCAATGGAGCATGAAAGAAAGTCCAGAGATAAACTTATTTACCTATGGTCACCTAATCTATGACAAAGGAGGGACGAATATAGAATGAAGAAAAGACAGTGTCCTCAATAAGTGAGCTGGGAAAACTGGACAACTACATGTAAAAAGATGAAATTAGAACATGCCCTAACATCATACACAAATATAAATACAAAATGGATTAAAGACTTACGTGAAACACCCAGAGACTATAAAATGCTTACAGGAAAACATTGGCAGAATACTTTCTGACATAAATCACAGCAAAATCTTTTTGGTTACTCTCCAAGATTAATAAAAATAAAAATAAACAAATGGGACCTAAATAAACTTAAAGGCTTTTGCACAGCAAAAGAAATCATCAAGAAAATGAAAAGAAAACCCATAGAATTGGAGAAAATGTTTTCAAACACAGAAACCAACAAGAGATTAATCTAAAATATGTAAACAGCTCATGCAGCTCATTATAAAGAACAAATAACCCAATCAAAAATGGGTGGAAGATCTAAAAAGACATTTCTCCAAAGAAGACATCCAGATGGTCAAAAAGCACACAAAAAGATGCTCAATATCACTAATTACTAGAGAAATACAAATCAAAACTACAATGAGGTATCACCTCACACTAGTCAAAATCGCCATCATCAAAAAATCTTCAAACAATAAATGCTGAAGAGGGTGTGGAGCAAAGGGAACTCTCCTCCACCATTCATGGGAATGTAAATTGGTACAGCCACAATGGAGAACACTATGGAGATTTCTTAGAAAACTAGAAACAGAGCTACCATGTGGTCCAGCAATCTCACTGATAGGCATATATCCAGAGAAAAATCATAACTGAAATAATACATGCACTCCAATGTCCATTACAGCACTATTTACAATAGCCAGGACATGGAATTACCCTAAATGTCTATCGACAGAGGAATGGATAAATAAGATGTGGCACATATATGCAATGGAATATTACTTAGCACTGAGTAAAGTAGTCAGACACAGAAAGATAAATATCATATGATGTTGTTTATACACAGGAATCTAACAAATAAATGGTACAAATGAACCTATTTTTGAAACAGAAATTGTCACAGAAGCAGAAAACGATTTATGGTTACCAGGGGGAAAAAGGGAGGGAGGGATAACCTGCAAGATTGGAACTAACATATATACACTACTGTATATGAAATAGATAACTAATAAGAACCTACTGTATAGCTCAGGGAACTCTATCGAGTACTTTATAATGACCTATATGGAAAGAAAAAGAAGTGGAGATACACACACACACACACACACACACACATATGAAGAATTGGCTCACATTGTTGTATAGCATAAAATAACACAGCCCAGTAAATCAACTATAGTTTTTAAAATAGGCTATGTATTTGAGCAGACACCTCTCCAAATAAGATATACAGATAGCCAATAAGTACATGAAAAGATGCTTGACATCAACAGTCATCAAGAAAATGCAAATCAAAATCACGACTCTACACATGGACATCACCAGATGGTCAACACCGAAATCAGATTGATTATATTCTATGCAGCCAAACATGGAGAAGCTCTATACAGTCAACAAAAACAAGACCAGGAGCTGATTGTGGCTCAGATCATGAACTCCTTATTACCAAATTCAGACTTAAATTGAAGAAAGTAGGAAAAACAGCTAGACCATTCAGGTATGACCTAAATCAAATCTCTTATGATTATACAGTGGAAGTGAGAAATAGATTTAAGGGCCTATTTCTGATAGATAGAGTGCCTGATGAACTATGAAATGATGTTTGTGACATTGTACAGGAGACAGGGATCAAGATGATCCCCATGGAAAACAAATGCAAAAAAGCAAAATGGCTGTCTAGAGAGGCCTTACAAATACTTGTGAAAAGAAGAGAGGTGAAAAGCAAAGGAGAAAAGGAAAGATATAAGTATCTGAACGCAGAATTCCAAAGAATAACAAGAAGAGATAAGAAAGCCTTCTTTAGCGATCATTGCAAAGAAATACAGGAAAAGAAGAGAATGGGAAAAACTAGAGATCTCTTCAAGAAAATTAAAGATACCAAGGGAATATTTCATGCAAAGATGGGCTCGATAAAGGACAGAAATGGTATGGACCTAACAGAAGCAGAAGATATTAAGAAGAGATGGCAAGAATACACAGAAGAACTGTACAAAAAAGATCTTCACGACCCAGATAATCAGGATGATGTGATCACTAATCCAGAGCCGGAAATCTTTGAATGTGAAGTCAAATGGGCCTTAGAAAGCATCACTATGAACAAAGCTAGTGGAGGTGATGGAATTCAAGTTGAGTTTTTCAAATCCTGAAAGATGATGCTGTGAAAGTGCTGCATTCAAATATGCCAGCAAATGTGGAAAACTCAGCAGTGGCCACAGGACTGGAAAGGTCAGTTTTCATTCCAATCCCAAAGAAAGGCAATGACAAAGAATGCTCAAACTAACCACACAATTGCACTCATCTCACATGCTAGTAAAGTAATGCTCAAAATTCTGCAAGCCAGGCTTCAGCAATACATGAACCGTGAACTCCTGATGTTCAAGCTGGTTTCAGAAAAGGCGGAGGAACCAGAGATCAAATGGCCAACATCCTCTGGATCATCGAAAAAGCAAGAGAGTTCCAGAAAAACATCTATTTCTGCTTTATTGACTATGCCAAAGCCTTTGACTGTGTGGATCCCAATAAACTGTGGAAAATTCTGAAAGAGATGAGAATACCAGACCACTTAACCTGCCTCTTGAGGAAATCTGTATGCAGGTCAGGAAGCAACAGTTAGAACTGGACATGGAACAATAGACTGGTTCCAAATAGGAAAAGGAGTATGTCAAGGCTGTATATTGTCACCTTGCTTATTTAACTTATATGCAGAGTACATCATGAGAAATGCTGGACTGGAAGAAACACAAGCTGGAATCAAGATTGCCAGGAGAAATACTAATAACCTCAGATATGCAGATGACACCACCCTTATGGCAGAAAGTGAAGAGGACCTAAAAAGCCTCTTGATGAAGGTGAAAGAGGAGAGTGAAAAAAGTTGGCTTAAAGCTCAACATTCAGAAAATGAAGATCATGGCATTTGGTCCCATCACTTCATGGGAAATAGATGGGGAAACAGTGGAAACAGTGTCAGACTTTATTTTGGGGGGTTCCAAAATCACTACAGATAGTGACTGCAGCCATGAAATTAGAAGACGCTTACTCCTTGGAAGAAAAGTTACGACCAACCTAGATAGTATATTCAAAAGCAGAGACATTACTCTGCCAACTAAGGTCCCTCTAGTCAAGGCTATGGTTTTTATTGTGGTCATGTATGGATGTGAGAGTTGGACTGTGAAGAAGGCTGAGCACCAAAGAATTGATGCTTTTGAACTGTGGTGTTGGAGAAGACTCTTGAAAGTCCCTTGGACTGCAAGGAGATCCAACCAGTCCATTCTGAAGGAGATCAACCTTGGGATTTCTTTGGAAGGACTGATGCTAAAGCTGAAACTCCAGTACTTTGGCCACCTCATGCGAAGAGTTGACTCATTGGAAAAGACTCTGATGCTGGGAGGGACTGGGGGCAGGAGGAGAAGTGGACGACTGAGCATGAGATGACTGGGTGGCATCACAGACTCGATGGATTGCGTCTGAGTGAACTCTGAGATATGGTGATGAACAGGGAGGCCTGGCATGCTGCAATTCATGGGGTCGCAAGGAGTCGGACACGATTGAGCAACTAAACTGAACTGAACTGAAAAGGTAAAAACAACCCTAATATCCATAAGCCACGGAATGAATAAACAAAAGGTAACAAATGCATGCAAGAATATTATTTAAACCTAAATATGCCATATTAATTACTTTACTAGCGTGTGAGATGAGTGCAATTGTGCGGCAGTTTGAGCATTCTTTGGCATTGCCTTTTTCAGGATTGGAATGAAAACTGACCTTTTCCAGTCCTGTGGCCACTGCTGAGTTTTCCACATTTGCTGGCATATTGAGTGCAGCACTTTCACAGCATCATCTTTCAGGATTTGAAAAACTCAACTTGAATTCCATCACCTCCACTAGCTTTGTTCATAGTGATGCTTTCTAAGGCCCACTTGACTTCACATTCCAGGATGTCTGGCTCTAGATGAGTGATCACATCATCGTGATTATCTGGGTCGTGAAGATCCTTTTTGTATAGTTCTTCTGTGTATTCTTGCCATCTCTTCTTAATATCTTCTGCTTCTGTTAGGTCCATACCATTTCTGTCCTTTATTGAGCCCATCTTTGCATGAAATGTTCCCTTGGTATCTCTCATTTTCTTGAAGAGATCTCTGGTCTTTCCCATTCTGCTCTTTTCCTCTATTTCTTTGCACTAATTGCTGAAGAAGGCTTTCTTATCTCTTCTTGCTATTCTTTGGATCTCTGCATTCAGATGTTTATATCTTTCCTTTTCTCCGTGGCTTTATGATTCTTTTCTTTTCACATTTATTTGTAAGGCCTCTCGAGACAGCCATTTTGCTTTTTGCATTTGTTTTCCATGGGGATCATCTTGATCCCTGTCTCCTGTACAATGTCACAAACATCATTCCATAGTTCATCAGGCACTCTATCAGTTCTAGGCCCTTAAGTCTATTTCTCACTTCCACTGTATAATCATAAGGGATTTGATTTAGGTCATACCTGAATGGTCTAGTGGTTTTCCCTGCTTTCTTCTATTTCAGTCTGAATTTGGTAATAAGGAGTTCATGATCTGAGCCACAATCAGCTCCTGGTCTTGTTTTTGTTGACTGTATAGAGCTTCTCCATGTTTGGCTGCAAAGAATATAATCAATCTGATTTCGATGATCAGGTGATGTCATGTGCAGAGTCTTCTCTTGTGTTGTTGGAAGAGGGTGTTTGCTATGACCAGTGCATTTTCTTGGCAAAACTCTATTAGTCTTTGCCCTGCTTCATTCCGTATTCCAAGGCCAAATTTGCCTGTTACTCCAAGTGTTTCTTGACTTCCTACTTTGGCATTCCAGTCCCCTACAATTAAAAGGACATCTTTTTTGGGTGTTAGTTCTAAAAGGTCTTGTAGGTCTTCATAGAACCGTTCAGCTTCTTCAGCATTACTGGTTGGGGCATAGACTTGGATTACTGTGATATTGAATGGTTTGCCTTGGAAACAAACAGAGATCATTCTGTCATTTTTGAGACTGCATCCAAGTACTGCATTTCAGACTCTTCTGTAGACCATGATGGCTACTCCATTTCTTCTGAGGGATTCCTGCCCACAGTAGTAGATATGATGGTCATCTGAGTTAAATTCACCCATTCCAGTCCATTTTAGTTCACTGATTCCTAGAATGTCGATGTTCACTCTTGCCATCTCCTGTTTGACCTCTTCCAATTTGCCTTGATTCATGGACCTGACATTCCAGGCTCCTATGGTTCCAAATAGGGAAAGGAGTACGTCAAGGCTGTATATTGTCACCCTGCTTATTTAACTTATATGCAGAGTACATCATGAGAAACGCTGGGCTAGAAGAAACACAAGCTGCAATCAAGATTGCTGGGAAAAATATCAATAACTTCAGATATGCAGATGACACCACCCTTATGGCAGAAAGTGAAGAGGAGCTAAAGGGTCTCTTGATGAAGGTGAAAGAGGAGAGTGAAAAAGTTGGCTTAAAGCTCAACATTCAGAAAACGAAGATCATGGCATTTGGTCCCATCACTTAATGGGAAATAGATGGGGAAACAGTGGAAACAGTGTCAGACTTTGTTTTTTGGGCTCCAAAATCACTACAGATAGTGACTGCAGCCATGAAATTAAAAGATGCTTACTCCTTGGAAGGAAAATTATGATCAACCTAGATAGCATATTCAAAAGCAGAGACATTTCTTTGCCAACTAAGGTCCGTCTAGTCAAGGATATGGTTTTTCCTGTGGTCATGTATGGATGTGATCGTTGGACTGTGAAGAAGGCTGACCACCGAAGAATTGATGCTTTTGAACTGTGGTGTTGGAGAAGACTTTTGAGAGTCCCTTGGACTGCAAGGAGATCCAACCAGTCCATTCAGAAGGAGATCAACACTGGTATTTCTTTGGAAGGAATGATGCTAAAGCTGAAACTTCAGTACTTTGACCACTTCATGCGAAGAGTTGACTCTGGAAAAGACTCTGATGCTGGGAGGGATTGGGGGCAGAAGGAGAAAGGGACGACCGAGGATGAGATGGCTGGATGGCATCACGGACTCGATGGACGTGAGTCTAAATGAACTCCAAGAGATG
Source organism: Nanger dama (assembly GCA_917880005.1). Classification (NCBI taxonomy): domain Eukaryota; kingdom Metazoa; phylum Chordata; class Mammalia; order Artiodactyla; family Bovidae; genus Nanger; species Nanger dama. Next base: position 15,432,465 of record CAKJTW010000025.1, on the reverse strand, counting down.
GTGATGGACAGGGAGGCCTGGCGTGCTGCGATTCATGGGTTTGCAGAGAGTCGGACATGACTGAGCGACTGAACTGAACTGATGCCATACTAATAATACATGCTACAACATAGCTTAACCTTGAAAACACCCAATAAGTGAAAGAACTCAAGCATATATTGTATGATTCCATTCATATAAAATATCCAGAACTGGCAAATCACTGAAGACAGAAAGTAGAGCAATGATTATCTAGGGAGAGAAGGTTGCAAGTTGGGGAATTAACTGCTAATAAGTATGGAGTTTCTTGCTGGTGTGATGAAACTGTTCTGGAATTATTTAGGAGTGATAATCATACAGTCTCTGATGGTACTAAATACTACAGAACTATATATTCCAAAAGGGTATTTTCATCATACATTATGTATTTTTAAAGTTTTTAATAATCAAAAGAGATTTGACTACATTTGAATTCTTTTTCATTGTCTTCTCTGGTTTTGTGTTGAAAATGACCCTGGATTTTGGCAAGAAAAATCTTCTAAGGAAAATCAGACCATACCAAAAATTCCATTCATTTAAAAGTACTATTTTTGATTTCCTGTTGGAGATGGGTGATTCCAGATACAGAATCTGTCTCCCAATAATTAATACCATGAGCAAAAAGTAATTCACGAATAATAAGTAAAGTCATACAACCACCAGCAGCAAGAGAAGAGAGAGGAAGCCGTGTGCGCCAGCCTGAAACTCTGAGATGCTGGGGCAGCTTACTGGGCCCTAATGCCACCACACTCACTCCACACTCATCTGTCCCCAACTCTACTCTGAGGAATGTGGACAAAGAAGCTGATTATACCAAATTCTCACACTTTCAGCTCATTCCCAATTTGAAGAAAAATGGCCTGAGCAAGTGAGAAGCAAACCCAAGGCGAACTGCTCATGAACAGAACCTCCTATCTTGCTGGCCTCTGGGAAATCTAGAAGGAAAATGGACCAGTGACTTCTGGAGTCCAATGTCTCTGGAAAAGGGTGGGGAGGGGACAAAGAGTGTGGCAGCTGGAGACAAGATGTGCTCTCTCATGCCCCCAGCAGGGCCAGAAGGTGGCACATTCCCACCTGATGGGTCTCAGACCTGCTCAGTGGACACAAGCAGCTTGTCAGACCAGAAGAGAATGACACCAGGGAACACAGGACCCCTGGTTGATTGCTCTGCTTTAGAAATTTTATAACATTACTTGCATATTGGATTCAAAGTTTTCTCAATAGATAAGATCTCTCTACTTCATTTTCTTTCTCCAAAACATCCTCAAATTTTATTATATAGAAACATGTAAGGACTTCACACAAGTATATGCCCAGAGAAGCATGTAGTTCAATTAACTCTCCCCACTCATTTTTGTACATACTAATTTAATAGTATTTATTTGACTTTTATGTAACATTTTGAAATTAATATAAAAAGACACCTACACATCCACCACTGAGATTAAACAAGTGTGAACATTTTGCTATATTTGATTCCTTTCTTTTTAAAGAAATTAAATTTGTCAGACTCACACTGGATGAATAAGTATGTGATGTTAACAATAAAATGTTAGTAGTAGAATCTAGGTGGTTGGTTGTACAGGTGTTCACTGCAAAATTCTTTTTACATACTGGAATGTTCTTATAAAATGTTAGCGAAGAGATACACTTAACAAAACCAGTTATAGCCTACCCCAAGCCCCTGTCGGTTTCCCAGGTGGCTCAGTAGTAAATAATCTGCCTGTCAATATAGGATACATAGGTGACGCAAGTTCAGTCCCTGAGTTGGGAAGATCCCCTGAAGGAGGAAATGGCAACCCACTTCAGTCTTCTGGCCTGGAGAATCCCATGGACAGAGGAGCCTGGTGGTCTACAGTCTATGGGGTCACAAAGAGTCAGACATGATTTATCATCCATGCATGCACGTAGCTTCCATGTACAAAACTTTGGGCTTCCCAGGTGACACACTGGTAAATAATCTGCCTGCCAATGCAGGAGATACAAGAGACATGGGTTTGACCCGTGGGTCAGAAAGAGTAGGAAATGGCAAATCACTCCAGTATTCTTCCCTGGGAAACTCCATGGACAGAGGAGCCTGGTGGGCTACAGCCCATGGGGTCGCAAAGAGTTGGACATGATTGAACGTACATGCATACATGTCCCTGTCATCCTCAAATGTCCTAGAGTTGGTATATAATATCTTGCATGTTTTTATACTCTTTATACACGTACATTTATCCATAAGCTGCATATACAGTCATTTATGTGGTTTAAAAATTTCCGTAAATGGTTCATATCTTTTTTTTACTTCATTTAAAATGTTTGAGATTCATTATGATAATACACATATACTGATGAATTCTGTTTAATGGCTGTATTCCATTATAATATAAAATTTAGAACTTTGTTCACCCACTGTCCTGCAAAGGGCTATAGGGTCCCCACTACTTTCTAACTCTTTTTCACACAGCTTATATGAGTTTGCAGAAGTCCTTGTCAACCAGGAAAAATGGGGCTTTCATAGGCACCCCCAGAATGAATACCTTAAAAGAACTTTTTCAGGGGATGAAAAAAATTAAAAATCTCTTTCAAGAAAGATGAAGACTTCAGAGAGATAATGAAGACAGAGGAATATAATGCTTTCACAACTAAGTCTGGAATATAGCCATAGAAGTTGGAGGAAAAGTAAATTCAGGAGAAATTAACCTTTATTGACAGTGAACACACCATTGTAATAAGCTTTCAGTAGGAGAAGTGACTGAATGATCAATAAGCCTCATTACTTTCTTTTTAGTGCTGCATGGAATATTCTTATCTCCTAAGGACACTCAAGAGTAGATGCTGAACATTTTTTATAATAAACTAAACATCTCACAATTCCTGTTTACATTTACTATTTCATTTAATGTTTAAATGAAACATTTAACCTCAGTTCTAGACCTTCTAGAACACATCAAAAAAAGTTTCTTTTCATCATAGGGGACTGGAATGCAAAAGTCAGAAGTCAAGAGATACCTGGAGTAACAGGCAAGTTTGGCCTTGGAATACAAAATGAAGCAGGGCAAAGACTAAGAGAGTTTTTCCAAGAGAGCATACTGGTTATAACAAACATCTTCTTTCAACAACACAAGGGACAACTCTACACATGGACATTGTCAGGTGTTCAATACTGAAATCAGATTGCTTATATTCTTTGCAGCCAAAGATGGAGAAGCTCTATACAGTCAGCAAAACAAAACCAGGAGTTGACTGTGGCTCAGATCATGAACTCCTTATTGCCAAGTGCAGACTTAAATTGAAGAAAGTAAGGAAAAACACTAGACCATTCAGGTATGACATAAATTAAATAAATCCTTTACAATTATACAGTGAAAGTGACAAATAGATTCAAGGGATTAGATCTGATAGATATAGTGCCTGAAGAACTATGGTCGGAAGTTTGTAACATTGTACAGGAGGCAGTGATCAAAACCATCCTCAAGAAGAAGAAATGCAAAAAGGCAAAATAGTTGTCTGAGGAGGCCTTACAAATAGCTGAGGAAAGAAGAGAAGCGAAAGGCAAGGAGAAAAGGAAAGATATATCCATCTGAATGCAGAGTTCCAAAGAATAGCAAGGAGAACTAAGAAAGCCTTCCTAAGTGATCAATGCAAAGAAATAGAGGAAAACAATAGAATGGGAAAGACTAGAGATCTCTTCAAGAAAATTAGAGATACCAAGGGAACATTTCATACAAAGATTGGTTCAATAAAGGACAGAAATGATATAGACCTAACAGAAGACGATATTAAGAAGAGGTGGCAAGAATACACAGAGGTGAGGTGAAGTCGCTCAGTCGTGTCCGACTCTTTGTGATCCCGTGGACTGTAACCTACTAAGCTTCTCTGTCCATGGGATTCTCCAGGCAAGAATACTGGAGTGGATTGCCATTTCCTTCTCCAAAAATACACAGAATACATGGAAGAACTATACAAAAAATATCTTCATGACCTAGATAACCATGATGATGTGATCACTCACCTAGAGCCAGACATCCTGGAGTGTGAAGTCAAGTGACCCTTAGGAAGCATCAGTATGAACAAAACTAGTGAAGGTGATGGAATTCCAGCTGAGAAATGAAATTACAGCTGATGATGCTGTGAAAGTGCTGCACTCACTATGCCAGCAAATTTGGAAAACTCAGCAGTGGCCACAGGACTGGAAAAGGTCAGCTTTCATTCCAATCCCAAAGAAAGGCAATGCCAAAGAATATTCAAACTACCACACAACTGCACTCATCTCACACGCTAGTAAATACTCAAAATTCTCCAAGCTAGACTTTAACAGCACATGAACTGAGAACCTCCAGATGTTCAAGGTGGATTTAGAAAAGGCAGAGGAACCAGAGATCAAATTGCTAACATCCACTGGATGATCAAAAAAGCAAGAGAATTCCAAAAACATCTACATTAACTATGCTAAAGCCTTTCACTGTGTGAATCATAACAAACTGTGGAAAATTCTTAAAGAGACAAGGTTGCCAGATGACCTTACCTGCCTGCTGAGAAATCTGTATGCAGGTCAGGAAGCTATAGTTAAAACTGGACAGGGAACAACAGACTGATTCCAAATTGGGAAAGGAGTACATCAAGGCTGTATATTGTCTCCTTGCTAATTTATCTTACATGCAGAGTACATCATGCCAGGCTGGATGAAGCACAAGCTGGAATCAAGATTGCTGGGAGAAATATCAATAACCTCAGATATGCAGATGACACCACCCTTATGGCAGAAAGTGAAGAGAAACTAAAGAGCCTCTTAATGAAGGTGAAAGAGAACAGTGAAAAAGCTGGCTTAAAACTCAACATTCAAAAAACTAAGATCATGGCATCCAGTCCCATCACTTCATGACAAATAGATGGGGAAACAATGGAAACAATGACAGACTTCATTTTCTTGGGTTCCAAAATCACTGCAGATGATGACTGCAGCCATGAAATTAAAAGACACTTGTTCCTTGGAAGAAAAGCTATAACCAATCTAGACAGCATATTAAAAAGCAGAGACATTACTTTGCCAACAAAGGTTCATATAGTCAAAGCTATGTTTTTCCAGTAGTCATGTATGGATGTGAGAGTTGGACTATAAGGAAAGCTGAGCACCAAAGAATTGATGCTTTTGAACTGTGGTGTTGGACAAGACTCTTGAGAGTCCCTTGGACTGCAAGGAGATCCAACCAGTCCATCCTAAAGGAAATCAGTCCTGAATATTCATTGGAAAGATTGATGCTGAAGCTGAAACTGCAATACTTTGACCACCTGATGTGCAGAAATGACTCATTGGAAAACATCCTGACGCTGGGAAAGATTGAAGGCAGGAGAAGAACAGGATGACAGAAGATGAGATGGTTGGATGGCATCACCGAGTCGATGTCCCTGAGTTTGAGTGAGCTCCAGGAGTTGGTGACGGATGGGAAGCCTGGCATGCTGCTGTCCATAGGGTTGCAAAGGGTTAGACGTGACTGAGCAACTGAACTGAACCGAACTTAATGTTTAAAACATTGCAAGCTTCTATTATTCCTATTTTACAGAGAAAACTTGTTCAGTCAGTAAGTTGTGTGCAACTCTTTGTGATGCCCATGCACTGCAGCTCGCATGCTTCCCTGTCCTTCCCTGTCTCCTGGAGTTGGCTCAAACTCATGTCCTTTGAGTTGGTGATGCCATCCCACCATTTCATCTTCTGTCACCCACTTCTCCTCTTGCTCTCAATCTTTCCCAGCTTCAGGATCTTTTCCAGTGAGTCAGGTCTTAGCATCATATGGCCAAAGGATTGGAGCCCCAGCTTCAGCATCAATCCTTCCAATGAATATTCATGGTTGATTTCCTTTAGTATTGACTGGTTTGATCTCCTTGCAGTCCTAGGGACTCTCAAGAGTCTTCTCCCTATAGAAAAAAAACTGCTGAGACAAAGATCAGGACCCTACAGCCATTGAGCCTGAAGGCTACAAAGTCCAATAAAGCAGAACCATGCTGGTCATCCCAAGCATAGCAACTCATGATAGAAGCCTCCGAATCAGGACTCTGTCTAACCCTGATAATGACAACAACAGCAGAGCTAGAACCCGGGGTGACACCGACCCAAGAAGACAACATATGGAGACATCACATGCTTGCAGAGGAAGCAGAAGAAAAACATATTACAATTTTTTTTTGTAACCTTAGCTACTGTCACTATAGTTTCAAGAAACTGTTTTTCTAAACATTGGGAGCATCACCCATATGTCAGCTTCCATCTGTTGGTTTTCTGAGCCCAGCCCAGCACCGGCCAGGTGTCTCCAGGCCCAGGAAGCCCTGTGATTAGCTGTCTGTTCAGAGCACTCATCAGGGAGCAGTTTTGTGGTTTTTCTCCTTTGAAGTCATTTTACGAGGAAAGGGCAGAAAATGCAGAGAGGCCGCTGCAAACGGTGCCACAGCACTACTCACCGGTCATGGAGAGCAGCGATCTTGGAAGGACACTGCAAATACTGCTTAAACCGGAGCTCAAAGGCTTGTCCAATGGAGCCGATGACATCTTGGGCCAGCCCATCACAACACTCCAGAATGTGGCAAGCTGCGGGAGCGAGGGACACAGGCCCGTTAGAGGCAGACACTGGAGCTACCCAGGCTCCTCCCTGAGCATGAAACCCCGCAGCCTAGGGAGGAAGAGGGGGCCAAGGAGGTGGCTTTCATAACATGTCCTGGCAGCTCTGCCTGCAGCTTAATCCCAGGAGCCCCCAGACACAGCTTCACCACAGGGATCCAGTTCTTAATAGCTTATTCTCTGCAAAAGTAAAGGTTCTGTTTGTAATTCCATTTTAAATTTTAAAAATTCAACTTGATGGCTTTTCAATTGCTTGAGAGTCTATAAAATATCAACTTTGAACTCAACTGGGAAATAGAGTTTGGAGGGAAATCTTAACATGACAAAGGAATCCTCTAAGACCCCATGAGCCTTAAAACTGGACTTAAACTGACTTTTTTTTTTTATTGTATTTATTTTTAATTGGAGGATAACTGCTTCACAATGTTGCGTTGGCTTCTGCCATACATCAGCATGAATCAGCCTTAGGTATACACATGTCCCCTCCCTCCTGAACCTCCCCTCCCCACCTCTCCCTCCCTCCCACCCCATCTAGGTTGTCACAGAGCTGTGAGCTGAGCTGCCTGCATCATACAGCAAGTTCCCTCTGGCTGCTTTACATGTGGCAATGTATAAGCTTCAGTGCTGCTCTCTCAATTCATGCCACCCTGTCCCTTCCCTTGCTGGCTCCACAAGTCTGTTCTCTGTCTGCGTCTCTATTGCTGCCCTGCAAATAGGTTCATCAGGACCATTTTTCTAGATTTCATGCATATGCGTTAATATGTGGTATTTGTTTTTTCTTTCTCACTTACTTCACTCCGTATAACAGGTTCTAGTTTCATCCACCTCCCTAGAACTGACTCCAAGTCATTCCTTTTATGACAGAGTAATATTCCATTGTATATTTGTACAATAACTTCTTTATCCATTCATCTGTTGAAGGACATCTAGGCTGTTTCCATGTCCTGGCTATTGTAAATAGTGCTGCAGTGAACGCTGGGGTACATGTGTCTTTTAGAATCATGGTTTTTCTCAGGATATATGCCCAATAGTGGGATTGCTGGCTCATATGGTGGTTTTATTCCTAGATTTTTCAAGAAATCTGTTCTCCATAGTGGACTGTATCAATTTACATTCCCACTAATTGTGTAAGAAGGTTCCCTTTTCTCCATTATTTATTGTTTGTAGATGTTTTTTTGATGATGGCCATTCTGAACAGTGTGAGGTGATATCTCATTGTAGTTAAACAGACTCTTACTGAAAGAACTGTGAGGTATCCTATGGCCTTGGGCAAGTTGTTTGCTTATTTCCTAGGGGAGTAAAGTGTCATCACCAAATGTGGCAACTCCAAGCACTAAGACTCAACTCAAAGCATCTTAACTTTTAAGATGCATTTAAAGAGATACTAATTAGCCAGTATGACTGACCCACCACATGCCATCTGCATGTACACCAGAAGAGGCTGGACATTCATGCTGGTTCTCATCAAAGAGGTGTTGGCAGTCAGACGAGGGCCCCTCAGGGACCTGGAGCAACCTTAACCCACTGGGGTGCCTGCCTTCCTGGTGGCCAGGCTGTGGCATAATCCATGTGGAACTTTCGAAGAAAAAAGGGTCAAATGGAGGAAGGTGCCAGAGAAGGCTCCCTCTGCTCTACAAGTAGAACCGTCTCCTCCCCAGACACATGTCCATGGCATCCCACAGAGGCATCTCAGCCCCTCCACGTGGCACCCTGACCAGTGCAACATGTTCTGCTACTAATGAGATAAAGGCATTCTCCCTGGAGAAAATGACAGATGTGTGTGTCACACTCCATCTTTCTCTTGCCACCAGTTAGGACACAACTGTGTTTCAAGAAGGTTCCTCCAGGAGCATGGTGGATGCCCAGCAGTGAGGAGAGGCATTGCTACAGCAGTGAGCTGTTCCCTGGGGCAGTGATTAGGGAGATGCAGAAGCATTGCTACTGCAGGGGAAGTCAGCAAAGAGAGGACTCATTAAGATGGGAAACTGCGAGGGAAGGAGCAGAGACATCACCACCTCCACAGTTTGGCCGCTCTTTCATCACGATGCCGCCTTCTGTATATACAATGCCAGCCAGGCACTGCACAGCCCACTCTGATGGTGGCTGCTGGGCTGGGGAGCCTGAAGTTTCTTCTCTTCACAAGCTCAAGGAAGAAGCATGCCTCTGAGGACACAGAAACAAGAACTTTCTGGGAAGACCAAGGGTGACTTGATCGCTGCTTCGGGCTGCAATGCAGTCCCCTTGGGTCTCGCGCCCATGCTCAGTTGCTTAGTCATGTCCAACTCTAGTGACCCTATGGACTGCAGCCCTCCAGGCTCCTCTGTCCATAGGCTTTCCCAGGCAAGTATACTGGAGTGAGCTGCTGTTTCCTTCTCCAGGGGATCTTCCCAACCCTGAAATTAAACCCATGTCTCTTCATCTCCTACACTGGCAGGTGGATAATTTTTACCACTGAACCACCAGGGAAGACCTATCCCTTGGATACACTAGCCCTAGTACAAATATGGCCAAGGGATTTGTCCCAGGAGACAGATGTCCCATCTGTATTTCTGTGAGCCAATAATGATATTCTTTTATGTTATTATGGGTATTAGTATTTATTATTAACCCAGGTAAGCATAAAGCAAACCCATATTAAGCAGCTGTTGTAGTTGCATGGTTGTTCATTAATGAACAGGATTGGAGGTGTCTTTCCAGCCAATAAGGAAATAGGAGTCTAGGATGGATTAAGGGAAAGACACCCGGCTCCCCCTCCTGCCCTGTGTTTCCAGCCACACCTGTCCCCTCCACCCAGCATCAGTACCAGCCAAGGGAACCAGCTGGCTAGAACTTTGAGGAACCAGAATAACGACTGGGGATGAGTCAAGGAAGTGAAGCTAGTCTTTCTTCTAAGGAGAAAAGCAGCACCCTAGGCTTTAACACAGTGAATGAAGAATAAGGTTTCTGCCAAGGTCCACACAGCTCTCTCACCTTCTACACACCAAAGAAGTCCAGGCCTGAGATAGGTCTTCTTTAAGTCAGTTCCTGGGACATTTGGAAGATGCAGGGCTCTGGGTGGAAGCACCCTCGCTTGGTGATAGTGGAGCCCTAGTATTTGGATACAAGAGGGTGACAGAACCTGCAGATGCAAAATTAAATCATGACTCCAGGCTCTGGGGCCAGGCTCAGTCCTCAGTGGACTGAGTAAGTATCATCTGTCAGTTGGGTTTGAGGATCCTTCTGTACAATGATTTCTCTGTGCTCCAGAAACTCACTCCAAATCTAAAACCAACCAGAGAGTCTCTCTGGGCCTCGGATTTTCTCTTGGTGTTGCAATGGTTTTTGCTTAAAAGCCACTATCATCTAGCCTCACTTGTAGGAGGATTTTGAGGGCCTCCCCAAAGGTGACCACCAGAGCTGCTTGTTTTACATCCCACAATGCAAACAGGGAGCTGGAGGTGTCAGTCATTCATGAGTGAGAAGGAGAAGCACTGGATAAAAAGTTCATACAGAGTGGGGGGCCCAGAGTCAAGACTCAAAATGATATTGTAAAACCTAAAATGTGGCCCCCAAACAAACACAGGAGCAGCAAGATGAGGTCATTCCTCAATCTGTCCCTTTGGGAGGAAACTGGCTCTTTTGTAGCGGTACAGCAGTGTACGACTAGGGGGTGAACAATAGTGAACAGAAGCAGGATGAGGACCGGAGGTGCTGGTTTGCCCAGCTGGTCTCTCTTCTTGACCAAAAGCAAGGCCGACATCACTCTCCAGGAACTCACTCAGACCACACAGCAGCCACCTCAGCCCTGACACTAGCAAGGGGCCTCATCAGGCTTCACCACAAAGGCCTCTCCCAACCGGGGATGAGCCACTTGAGAGCAGTGTGTGCTGAGGCTCTTATAATCACATCAGATAGAACTGAGATATGGTGTCTTTCCTCACATAGCAATCACACATCTTCCACGCACAGTAGACACTGGCAGGGCAGACGTTACTATGAAGATGCCAGTTCAGTTTCCCCGTGGCTCCAAACAAGTCCAGAAGCCAGTGGCTGCACCTGTCCTTTGGTGTCAAGGCTGCGCCAGCCATCTAACTGATGAGCGGACTGCAGGCCACCTGGGACCTCCATTCATCTGAACTTGGTCTCTGAGCCCTGCCTGGGACAGCTGCTCTGTTAGTTAGCACAAACAAGTGATGCCGCAGTAAGAAAGAGCCCCAGCATCTCAGTGACAAGACAACTCCATTCTTGTCTGCTCACTCCTGGACAACTCTCCTCAATCACCCCAACTCTCCTCAACCAGGTGGTGACACCATTGGCCAGGCTGCTTTGATCTTTCAATCCTGAATTTCAGTACAAGGCCTCCTCCACAAGCCAGGGAAGAAAGAGACGGCAGGGCCTTGTACCAGCACTCATGCATTCTGCTCTCACACAGAACTGTCACCTGGCTCCTCCTCTACCAGGAAAAGGCTGGCAGTACTGTCTCCTGGGAGCTCGGGAAGAAAGAGGTCAAGACATAAGTGAGCACTAGCAATACTTATCATGTGCACCAAACACCCAAATGGCTTTACTTCTGTAAATAAGTTGTCAAGGTTTGTTCATGCTTACCAGTAAAGAACTCTTCACTGTACTGAGCGTATGTCCCAAATAGATGTTAACTTATTTATAAATTATGAACATAATATAATAGTTCCTTCTTTCCTTGTGCTCAGTTGTCTCCAACTCTTTGCGACCCAAACCTGCCAGGCTCCTCTGTCAATGGAATTTTCCAGGCAAGAATACTGGAGCGAGTTGCTATTTCCTACTCCAGGGTTTTTCTGGATCCAGGAATCAAACCTACATTTCCTGTGTCTGCTGCATCAGCAGGTGAATTCTTTACCACTAGCACCTCTTGGGAAGCCCAATATAATCATATGTATATTATAAAAATATCTTTTAAAATATGTATGGCTTTTCTGGAGAAGGAAATGGCAACCCACTTCAGTGTTCTTGCCTGGAGAATCCCAGAGAAGGAGGAGCCTAGTGAGCTGCTGTCTATGGGGTCACACAGAGTCGGACACGACTGAAGCGACTTAGCAGCAGCAGCAGCAGCAAGGCTTTTCTGGTGGCTTAGACAGTAAAGAATCTGTCTGTGATGCAGGAGACACTGGTTTGATCCCGGGGTCGGGAAGATCCCCTGGAGAAGGGAATGACAACCCACTCCAGCATTCTTGCCTGGAGAATCCCATGGACAGAGGAGCCTTGCAGGCTACAGTCCATGGGGGTCGCAAAGAGTCAGACATGACTGACACTTTCTTTTACCTTTCAAAAAGGACGCAACAAAGATAAACAAAAGTTCAAGATGTCTCGTTGACCCTGAACACGTCACACTGTCAGTTATTATCTCAAAGCAAGGTAACTATTTTGACTGAGATATTTATATTTAGACACTGCCCTGCCAGTGTCTAACAATGAAGGATAAAAATTCACCTTTCCATCTCTGGAAAACTTAATCATTTAGAGTTTGGAGGGGTTGATTCCTTATCTGATTTGTGTATGTGTGTGTCTGTGTGTGTGTGTGTTTGTGAAAGTAAGACGCCACTTCCCACACCCGCTCTGTGGTCCTGGAGCCACTGACATACAGGAAGAATGTCACTGGTTCACTGCACCTTTTATGTATGATTACAAGGTAATACCCCCTCTATCTCAGATCAGCGGCGACTCTAAACAGAGGCTCCAGCATGTGTTTCCCACCACAGTGTCCACGTCAATACCCTGTGGGATGGGCCACCCCACCTTGGTGGGCACTAGTTCCATGGGGTGGGGGGGTAGTGGGACTCTGCAAGTATGAGCAGAAAACCTCTCAGGATCTGCGCTGTTTTTTAGGAAGTCATGACCCCTTCCACCCACACCCACACCCACACCCACACCCACACCACTCCCAACTCACACGTCACAGCCATCCAGCGTCCCCAAGGCAGCCTAGCCCTTGCAGTGGTCCCATTTTGGACTCTCCTCCTGTCCTCATATCTAGACTCACAGACTCTCCAAGAGTTCAAGTTCACAGCTACATTCTCTGCCAGCTGGTGACTGACAGAGGGAATCCCAGAGACACCTGGAATCATTGCCTAATCCGAAAAAGACCCTACCAAACAATGACTGCTCTCTCTTTCTCCTTGTGGGCTGATAACTCTCGCCCCTTAAAAGGAACACTGAACACCAATGAATTCTTAGCAGAGAGCTGGAGGCCACAAACTCATAGTTTTCAGTCAGCTCTAGTGTGTTCACTTAATATATTCACGGGCTCCTTGTTTCAGATTTCTTAATCCAAGACAAGTAAGAGCTTCAAGATTCCGCTCCCATGCTCTTAATTAAGAGTTGTTTTCAACATCACTAATTATTAGAGAAATGCAAACTAAAACCACAATGAGGCATCACCTCACATCAGTCAGACTGGCCATCATCAACAAATCTACAAACAATAAATGCTGGAGAAGGTGTGGAGAAAGGGGAATTCTTTTACATTATTGGTGGAAATGTCAATTGATACCGACACTGTGAAGAACAGTATGGAGGTTCCTTTAAAATACTAAAAATAGAACTACCATATGACCCAGAAATCCCACTCCTGGGCATATACTCTGAGAAGACCATAATTCATATTAACACATATATGTGGAATCTAGAAAAATGGTATGGATGAACCTATTTCTGGGGCAGGAATAAAGACTTAAACATAGATAACAGACATGTGGGCACAGGGTGGGAAGGAGGGTGAAATGGATTGACACATCTGCGCCACTATGTGTAAAATAGATGGCTGGTGGGAAGCTGCTGTATAGCACAAGGAGCTCAACTCAGTGCTCTGCAAGGATGTGGGGGATGGGAGAGATGCCAGAGGGAGGGGCCATATGTGTACATGTAGCTGGTTCACTTCATTATACAGCAGACACTAACACGATATCATAAAGTAACTGTACCCCAATAATAAAGAAACAAATAAAAACAAAAAGAGACATGCACCCCAATGTTCACTGCAGCACTATTTACAATAGTCAGGACATGGAAGCAACCTAAACGTCCATCAACAGAAGTAGCATATGTATGCTACTGTGTATAAAATAAATAACTAAAGAGAACCTAACATATAGCACAGGGAACTCTACTCAGTGTTCTGTGATGACCTAAATGGGATGGAAATCCAAAAAAGAGGGGATGTATGTATAAGTTATGAACAACCTAGATAGTATATTCAAAAGCAGAGACATTACTTTGCCAACTAAGGTCCATCTAGTCAAGGCTATGGTTTTTCCTGTGGTCATGTATGGATGTGAGAGTTGGACTGTGAAGAAGGCTGAGCACCAAAGAATTGATGCTTTTGAACTGTGGTGTTGGAGAAGACTCTTGAGAGTCCCTTGGACTGCAAGGAGATCCAACCAGTCCATTCTGAAGGAGATCAGCCCTGGGATTTCTTTGGAAGGAATGATGCTAAAGCTGAAACTCCAGTACTTTGGCCACCTCATGAGAAGAGTTGACTCATTGGAAAAGACTCTGATGCTGAGAGGGATTGGGGGCAGGAGAAGAAGGGGATGGGAGAGGATGAGATGGCTGGATGGCATCACTGACTCAATGGACATGAGTTTGAGTGAACTCCGGGAGACGGTGATGGACAGGGAGGCCTGGCGTGCTGCAGTTCATGGGGTCGCGAAGAGTTGGACACGACTGAGCGACTGAACTGAACTGAACTGATGTATGTATATGCTCAGCCCATTCACGGCTGTACAACAGAAACAATCATGACATTGTAAAGCAACTATATTCCAATAAAAAATAATAAAAATTTTAAAAGTGAGTTTAATATGTGTTTTCTAGCCCTAGAGCAGCAAACTAAAATTATAAGGAGATGGTTTTGCACCCCTCAGACTGGCAGGAATCTAAAAACCTGAAAGTGCCCAGTGTTGAAGAAGCCAAGGAGTCCTCCTGTGCCACCTGTGGAACTGCAAAGTGAAATAACCATTATTTTTTAAAGTTGAAGACGTCCCAAAACATAGTGATTTGTCCCAGAGGTATAAACCCTAAGAACATCCTTGCACATGAGCACAATGTACAAAATATCCACTGGAGACTTCACTCAGTAGACACTTGTTGAACATAAACTGTACCATGCCCTATCCTATAATCTACAGATACAACAAGAAACAAAACAGTCCTACTCTCATAACAGTCTAGAGGATAGACACTGAAAATGAGAAAGGAAAAATACACCATTTGCATGGATTGAATGGTGCCCCTGCACAAAGCTCTGTCTGCATCCTGACCTCTTGAACCTGTGTAAAAGGGTCTTTCCAGATGTCCTTAAGTTAAGGACCTCAAGATGAGATCATTCTGGACTAGGAAGGGCCCTAAATCCAATGACAAGTTTCTTATTATAAGGGACAGAAGAGGAGACGACACAGACACAGAGGAGGGGGAGATGATGTGAAGACGGATGCCAAGACAAGAGGGATGCAACCACAAGCCAAGGGCTCCTGGAGCCACCAGACCCTGCAAAGGGCAGGAAGTTTCCTCCCGGAACCTCTGGAGGAAGCACAGCCCTGCCCGCATCTTGATTTTAGACCCCGAGCCTCCAGAACTATGAGAGAGCAACTTTTGTTGTCTTTGAGTATCAAAGTTAGTGGTAATTTGTTCCAGTGGTCACAGGGCTCCCCTGGTAGCTCAGCTGGTAAAGAGTTCACCTGCAATGCAGGAGACCCCAGTTCAATTCCTGGGTCAGGAAGATTCCCTGGAGAAGGGACAGGCTACCCACTCAAGTATTTCTGGGCTTCCCTGGTGCACAGATGGTAAAGAATCTGTCTACAATGCAGGAGACCTGGGTTTGATCCCTGGGTTGGGAAGATCCTCTGGAGGAGGAAATGGCAATCCACTCCAGTATTCTTGCCTGGAGAATCCCATGGACAGAGAAGTCTAGCAGGCTACAGTCCGTGTGGCAGGCTACAGTCCATGTGGTGCACTACAATCCATGGGGCCTCAAAGAGCTGGACACGACCCAGCGACTAAGCACAACACAGTCACAGAAAACCAATACAACCATAAAGGCAATAACGTAAAATGTAAATGTGAATTAAGGACGACAGTATAGAATAATGGAGAAGGCAATGGCACCCCACTCCAGTACTCTTGCCTGGAAAATCCCATGGACGGAGGAGCCTGGTAGGCTGCAGACCATGGGGTCGCTACAAGTTGGATACAACTGAGCGACTTTGACTTTTCACTTTCATGCATTGGAGAAGGAAATGGCAACCCACTCCAGTGTTCTTGCCTGAAGAATCCCAGGGAGCCTGGTGGGCTGCCATCTATGGGGTCGCGCAGAGTTGGACATGACTAAAGCAACTTAGCAGCAGCAGCAGTATATGATAAAATATAGGATGTCCAGGGAAGGTGACCTAGGAGGTGATGTCACAGAAGAAGCCTAGAGGAAGTCAGGGAGTGGACCATGGGAAGGTCTAGTGTAAGAATGTCACAAGCATGGGGTTAAACAGGTGCAAAGGCCCTGAGGTAGGTGTTTGCTTGACATGCTCAAGGATGAGCCAGAAAGGAGTGGAACTCGAGTGGAGGTGGGAGAAAATCATAGGAAACAAGACAGCAGATAGACCAGGAATCAGCTCACATCATGACAAGTGAGACAAGCTCTAGGGAGGGAGGAAAGATTTAGCTCATGACTTATCACAGCGAGGGGCCTAGGAGACCTGTGAGCAGAGATGTGCAATAGGCTGGTACAAGTCTGACTTTCAGCCAGAGTCTGAAAGTCTGACTTTCCGGGCTAGGCAGAAATATTCAGGGTCTTCTGCACAGCGTGTTTAAACCCCAGAGGGTGGCTTGTTTGTAAAAAAATACTGTTGACAATAGCCACATAAGGGAAACAACAACCTAATCATTGGCCCACAGAAAATTAACCTCCCACCGCAGAGTTATTTGATGAAATTTAACCTCCTGGCTTAAAAAAAAAAAAAAAATCATTGCTTTCACCTAAAATGAGGTGATGAGGTTTTGCTTCTAGGGAAGGAAAAGTCGAAGGAAGTGCTCTATTATTTAAGAAGTTCATATTCTGTGAGGTTCTCCAGGAAAGTTACCTTCCGGGACCTACCAAGTTATCTGGGGCCTCTGGTCCAAAGCCAGAGGAACCCTAAATTCAGGGTTGAAATGGTAGTGAGCTAGTAGAGCAGCCTGAAGAAGGAAGTGTGGTTGTGTGAGCAGCAGTCCACAGGGGACTTCCCTCTCGAGCCCATTCACCACATTTCCCCTTATTCAGGAAACCCTGGGGAAAAGGCAACTTCTAACCCTGGAATGAGAAGCTATACAAGCTGAAGAGAGGGCTCTCTGTCATCAGGTCAACGCCACAGGACATTCTACAGCAAGTTCAGGAGTTCCCGTGGGTGTCTGAACAGCGATGCTACTGTGCTTATAGGTTATAGGGATAAAAGCCACCTGCGGGCAGCCATATGTCTAAGGAGAACATTATCTTTAGCTACTTTTGTGACCCGGACAGTCCATTCTGAACCAAGAGACATTAGGTTGCAGGGGATGGGAGTCATTGGGTCATAATCCAAATTCCATTGTGAAAATGGTATATTAGGGTCCTACAAAGCCTGCTTTGTTGAGAGTTTTATCCTACATATATCAGGAGTTACCTTCCAGACCTCCTTCCTGGTTGGCTTTGCCTTTCAATAATAAGTTGCAAACTTCATGAAACTTGCTCATTTACAACGCTTATCTCCTCGAGATGGTAGTGGTGGTTACCATAGAACTTAATGACTTGGGTCAGAGATCCTTGACTCTTCCACCAGATTAATTAGATAAGCCATGGATTCTTGATACTTGAGAGAAAAATATAGATGCTGGTCCGTAAATACTTCTAGATTAACCAGAACACACACAGGAATGTATAAGCAGGAATCAATGTGGCAAAGATGAATGATAACGGTGAGGGACACTGACTCATCTCTGTAGGATTTTGACAGAAGACTTTCTGAGTTCCAGATGTGGAACCAGATATCTGTCCATTCTAAGGAGCTCTGCCGGCAGCCAGGGAACCACAGTGCTACAAGGCTTACCCTAGCATATTGACTGGGGCCACTGTGTGGGGAGCTGGCTATCTAAGAGTCCAAATAAGAAGACTTACTCCCAGAATATCTTGCTAATATGACTCCTGCACGTCAGAGGCCATTCTTAAATTCCAGGAGGAGGAAGAAGAACAGAGCAACCAGGGGGGCGCTCCACCAGCATCTTATGGAAGGAGGTAGTGGTGGGATGGACACACATGGGATGAAGGCAAAGCCGACTCTGAGATACTGTTCATAGTTGGACTCAGGCAACCCCCGTCCCTTCACTTACTGCCTCGCAGTAGCTCCCTGTACGTGTGTGTTTGTGGGGGGTGGCAGGGGTGGGGACAGAGATGTGAGGGATAAAGAAAGCTACAGATTCCTGTCAGAGGGCAGGTCTGGCTCCCTTGTCCCCTGAATCTGAGCTGGCTAGGACTGCTTGATTCGTAAGCTATGACAGAGGTGGAGCCACGTCTGGCCTTCTACTGTATGTGTCCACACTGGCATCATGGAGCCCAGAGCTGCTACATGGGACGTCCTACTTCTCTGATGGAGGAACCACCTGGAGGGACCCTGAGACTCCAGGCAGAGGGAGAAGGACCCTGCTGGCTTAGACTTCTAGTCCTTCCTGCCAAGGTATGAGGCATGGAAGTGAAATCAATCTGGCCCTTCTAGACCAGGCCAGCTACCAGCCAAAGACCACCCCACTGATGCAACATAGAGCATAAAAATTGGCCAACTGAGCCCTGCCTGGACTCGTGACACAATATATCAAAAAAATATACTTTAAAAATGATGGTCGTTAGGCGACAAAGCTGTGTTACAGGCGACAGATAACTAGAAGGAAGAAGTGAACATCTCCCACAAAGCATCTCAAAGGACCCCTTTGCTGATGGTACCATCAAAGCACCAGCAGCATAGCGCAGAGCTCTGGCATCTGTCTTCACACTAGCACTGCACATGGGTCCCAAGGGGGAGCTGGTCTAGAAACCAACACGCATGTGGAATATATCCTGATTTCCATGATTTTGAAAAGGCACTGTGGGCAGAAGGCACTGCTAGTTTCTGCCTGTGAAACACGACAATAATTTGTATGCATCTGTGGCCCTAAGTCAAATTGCATGGGGTTATATTCCTTCCAGGTCTGTCCCTAGAGCCTGATTTCTCAGCCTTGGCTGAACATGGGCACCACTGCTCTGAGGCCTGAGCACTGGGATTTTTAGAATTCCCTGAAGCTGCTGCTAAGTCGCTTCAATCATGTCCAACTCTGTGCGACCCCATAGATGGCAGCCCACCAGGCTCCGCCATCCCTGGGATTCTCCCGGCAAGAACACTGGAGTGGATTGCCATTTCCTTCTCCAAAGCATGAAAGTGAAAAGTGAAAGTGAAGTCGTTCAGTCATGTCCGACTCTTTGCGACCCCATGGACTGCAGCCTACCAGGCTCTCCATCCATGGGATTTTCCAGGCAAGACTACTGGAGTGCGGTGCCACTGCCTTCTCCATAGATTTCCCTAGGTGATGTAAAATATAGCTCATTTTGAGAGCCATTGACCTAGGAACCATTAAAGGTATCAAAAGAAAGTCTAGGATTACTTGAGGTTAACTTGGAACCAACAAAAATAAAAGAACTTCAACCAGTATAACTCTGGAATGTGGTGCCGCCTGCCACCTCCCCCTCCCCCAAGGTTCGTGGGAAAACAGAATTCCAAAATCACATCTGTGTTGAAATTTTAAAGAAGAGAGAGAGTGTGTGTGTGTGTGTGTGTGTGTGTGTGTGTGTGTGTGTGTCTGTACAGACAAAAATTTTGCAAAGCCAACTAGGAAATTTTATTTGGTTTCTGGGATAGAGGATGGGAGGAGGAGGGGAACCAATGGGTGGTGAAGGGAAGGGCCATTTTGTGTTACAAGCTCCACTGGTGTCATCGATGAGTTCTCAACTGGAGTCGTGCGCCACCTGGCGGCTGCCTGGAATTGAAGCGTAGCACCCTCCTCACTCAGCCCACTGGCCCAAGCCTGTTAACACAGGAGGGATGGGAGCACTGTTTGTAATTGATGGGATGGTGGGTGCGAAGGGAAGGTCTAGGAATAAAGTGTCCATGAGGATAGGAAGTGCTTGATCCTTCAAATCCCCTACCTAGCCTGTGTCTGAGGCCTCTGTCTAGCATTTTTTGCGGGGTTTAAGAGGCGAGCCCTGAGCTTGGACACTGGCCTCCAGGCACATGCAGAGCAGTGTGAGACAGCTGGCAGTGGACAAATGAGGAGATGGTGTCGGGCAGGAGGCTAGTGGCTTGTAAAGGCTTCAGGTGTAACTGAGTCCACCTTCAGAGTCTAGGTGGGGAGCTACCTTGCACAGGTCAGGTGTACCAAGTGCTAGCCATCTGGATACAGGTGTGTGTTTCAGGCTCTCAGATATCCAGCATCTCCTATACAGATGTGTGGTTCAGACTCTCAGATATCCAGTGTCTCCTAACCCAGCCAGGTGTGCCACCACACTTCACTGCCTGTAAAGCTCAATTATCGCTGACAGTACGAGAGAACACTTGTTTGTGCAGGTGAAGAGGGCTGAAATCATGAAGACCAACTTGTATCCAGTGTTAAGCCCAGGTGCACATGAATGAGAAATGACAAAGATCACAGACGGCTTACCTCTGCGATTGACAGGGTCCTTAGCAACATACGCAACGTAGTCTGTTGTGTCCTGTGAAAGAAAAAGGAGCTGTCACATAACTAATAACAGGTGAAGCAGATGCATCGTGTACACAGCAGCTCAGATACCAAGAGCAGCCCAAACGACAGACCAGCTAAAGGACATGTCTTGAACAGTACACAGGGCAGGGATCAGCAGAGATCAGCAAACAGCTCTCACTCACACTGCGAGCAGCAAGGACCTAGAAGGCCCAGGTGCTCAACATGCTGGATCACCCAAGGAGTTGTAAAAACACTGATCACTGAGTCCCAGGTCCTAGATAACCTAATTTAATCAGAGTGGATGTGGACCCTGGGCATCAGAATTTTTAAAAGCTCCACAAATAATTCTATTATGAACCAAGGCTGAGAAACACTGCCACCAGCTCTCCAACAATGGCTCAAATCTGAGCTGGTGTCAAGAGTCCCCTGCAAGGCTTATTACAGCGCAGATTGCTGGGCCCCACCCCAGGGCCTCCAAGGGCAGGTCCAAGCTGAGGGCCCAAAATGTACATTGCTGACAAGTGTCCAGGCAGCTGCTGCTGCTGCTGATCTGGGGGCCACACTGAGAAAATCAGAAGTGGATGTTCAAAGATTGGTTACAAATACCCTTAATGGGGGGTGACATATGATGACTTAAAGACTGATTTTAATGCTT
Organism: Nanger dama; assembly: GCA_917880005.1. Lineage (NCBI taxonomy): Eukaryota > Metazoa > Chordata > Mammalia > Artiodactyla > Bovidae > Nanger > Nanger dama. The sequence continues at coordinate 15,411,451 of CAKJTW010000025.1, read as the reverse complement.
TTGAGATGTTTCCAGAGTTTGAATTCCATTGAGAAGTCTAGTACTTTGGCCACTTCATGCGAAGAGTTGACTCATTGGAAAAGACTCTGATGCTGGGAGGGATTGGGGGCAGGAGGAGAAGGGGACGACAGAGGATGAGATGGCTGGATGGCATCACTGACTTCATGGACATGAGTCCAAGTGAACTCCAGGAGTGGGTGATGGACAGGGAGGCCTGGAGTGGTGCGATTCATGGGGTCGCAAAGAGTCGGATATGACTGAGTGACCGAACTCTACTATTGAGAAGTCTCCCCCTTACAAGGAAATATAAGTCCCTTGCTGATTCACCTACTTGGCACACTGAGGAACTGATGATCTCAGAAGTGGGCCTAGGCAACCATGTGGATTTTAGTTTCTAAACAGAGGAACCAACAATTCTCTGAATTCTTTTTTTTTTTTTTTTGGTTGTACTGGGTCCTCACTGCTGCACGTGGGCTTTCTCCAGTTGCTGCAGCAAGGGCTGCTCACTAGTCGTGCCCAGGCTTCTCATTAAGGCAGCCTCTCTTGTTGCAGAGCACAGGCTCTAGAGTACGTGGGCTTAGTTGCCCTGCAGCCTGTGAGCTCAATTCTCAGACCAGGGATCAAACCTGCATTGGCAGGCCAGTTCTCAACCACTGGACCACCAGCAGTGGCCACAGGTCTGGAAAAGGTCAGTTTTCATCCTAATCCCTAAGAAAGGCAATGCCAGAGAATGCTCAAACTACCGTACAATTGTACTCATCTCACTCTCTAGTACAGTAATGCTCAAATTTCGCCAAGCCAGGCTTCAACAATATGTGAACTGTGAACTTCCAGATGTTCAGGCTGGATTTAGAAAAGGCAGAGGAACCAGAGATCAAATTGCCAACATCTCCTGGTCATCAAAAAAGCAAGAGAGTTCCCTGAAAAACATCCATTTCTGCTTTATTGACTATGCCAAAGCCTTTGACTGTGTGGATCACAATAAGCTGTGGAAAATTCTGAAAGAGATGGGAATACTAGACCACTTGACCTGCCTCTTGAGAAATATGTATGCAGGTCAGGGAGCAACAATTAGAACTGGGCAACAGACTAGTTCCAAATAGGGAAAGGAGTACGTCAAAGCTGTATATTGTCATCCTGTATTTAACTTATATACAGGGAACATCATGAGAAATGCTGGACTGGATGAAGCACAAGCTGGAATCAAGATTGATGGGAGAAATATCAGTAACCTCAGATATTCAGATGACACCACCCTTATGGCAGAAAGTGAAGAAGAACTAAAGAGCCTCTTGATGAAAGTGAAAGAGGAGAATGAAAAAGTTGGCTTCAAGCTCAACATTCAGAAAACTAAGATCATGGCATATGGTCCCATCACTTCATGGCAAGACGGAGAAACAGTGAAAACAGTGGCAGACTTTATTTTCTGGGCTACAAAATCACTGGAGACAGTGACTGCAGCCATGAAATTAAAAGATGCTTGCTCCTTGGGAGAAAAGTTATGGCCAACCTAGACAGCATATTAAAAGCAGAGATATTACTTTGTCAACAAAGGTTCGTCTAGTCAAGGCTATGGTTTTTCCAGTAGTCATGTATGGATGTGAGAGTGGACTATAAAGAAAGCTGAGTGCCGAAGAATTGATGTTTTTAAACTATGGTGTTGGAGAAGACTCTTGAGAGTCCCTTGGACTGCACGGAGATCCAACCAGTCCATCCTAAAGGAGATCAGTTCTGAATATTCATTGGAAGGACTGATGTTGAACTGAAACTCCAATACTTTGGCCACCTGATATGAAGAACGGACTCATTTGTAAAGTCCTGATTCTGTAAGATTGAAGGAGGGAGGAGAAGGGGGCGACAGAGGATGAGATGATTGGATGTCATCATCGACTCAATGGACATGAGTTTGAGTAACCTCTGGGGTTGGGAGGCCTGGCATACTGCAGTCAATGGGGTCACAAAGAGTCGGACATACCTGAGCAACTGAACTGAACTGAATTGGACCACCAAGGAAATCCCATCTCTGAATTCTTCAAAGCAAAAGAAAGACTTTGCTGCAAAGTTGATATTTTCAACATTCAAAACATTCTCAAGGCAGGGGGTAACTGGTAAAGTTCTCCCCATGGCTGCTGGTATTTCCCCAACGTGATGGTTTCAGAGGACTCCAAGGTTATTTGTTTTTTTTGCTTTTTTGTTTTTTCAGCATTTGCAAGATCATGAGTTCCTTCATTGTGATTCTCTGTGGGCAGAGAAGACAACCCTTTCTCTCCCTATAGCACTCCAGAAAACCCTCCAAAATGAGAGGGAAAAGGGGAGAGTGGGCGTGGGGTTGGAGGATGCCATGGTATGGTCATCCACGGCAGGGAGTTCATGGTTCAAGGTGTTTTTCCAAACATCACTCCCCAGAACTCACAACCACTCACTAAAAAAGGAGAGAGCTTCCAGCAGCTCTTGATATATTGGACTGCTAGCCTGGGGCCATTCTCCAGCATGCAGCCTGGCTAAGCTGTTTCCTCTTCCTGCAGAGACCATTCTCCTTTGGTATATTCACAGACTGACCAGGGAATTGGAGTGGGAGACCAACAGTCGACACAGCTTCCTGTCTCATCAGGGAACATCTGCTCAGAATCTGAAGCTATTTGGCAAAAATAAGGATTGTAGCTTGAAATCACAGAAACCTTTTCTGGGTGCAAGAGACGTGAATGTCAGAAGTGACCCTAGAAAGCACTAGTGTTTCTCAATGTGAGATCCATGGAACGCTGGGTTTGGGCAGGTATACTCTCCAGCTTTTGAGATATCACCAGAATCTCTTTTATGGTTTCCTTTCCATGAGAATCTTAAAAGTTAATACAAGAAAACGTGGGATCATTCGAACAACTGTGTCAGCAAGCTCTGCATGCAGCTTCAGTGCCAAGGTTTTCAGTGGGGTTTCCAGCATTCTGGGTGCCACATTTCTTAAAGAATTAGAGAGAAAAGAACAAGCAGACTAGATGGCTTTGCCCCACCTGAAGCAATTTAATGTCACTTTTGTACGCAACGATGTATGACTGAAGTGTTTACTTGACTAGAAGAAATTAGTGGAAAGAGTGAGTCATCCGACGCCTGTGATCGTACAGTCGCTGCCCTCAAAAGCACCACGGTGGCCAGTTTTAGAGTCACATTGGGAGCAGAGATTTAGTTTCAGCAAAACTTTATGCATCACAGTAAATTAATTTTACTTTGAATGTTGTTGAGTCTTACTGTGTTTATTTGCACTTCCAAGTTTGATGGGGATTTACAGTTCAATAAAAGATGCAAACAAAAGGAGTCTACACATAATTTATTTTTGCACATATTTTGATAACAAAATTAGAGTCCACACTTCTGGCATATACAAGGAAATTCTTTTATTTTAGTCCTTACTCCAGTCTGAGAAATGTTCTGCCGGCTCCAAGCTAGGGAAGGAAGACGAGGCAAGAGACATGGCGTGCCCCTGTCACTCCGCTGATCAGGGGTTACGCCAAGGACACAGCCTTTCTTTCTTTTTTTTTTTCTTTTTTTTTGGACACAGCCTTTCTGATGCCAAAAATGATGCACTTCTGGCACGATAGGGAAGTGTATTGTTATTCAAAACAATGCTATTGACATCACCCAGTCATACAGTGAGCACTCTAAGTTCCAAAGATGGGGCTGCCAAGTGCTTATTCTGTATTTATACATGGTTCTTCTCACTCCCAAGCTTTTCTGAGCCCAACCATTATTCTGGCATTCTTTTAGTGATCTTTTAAAACTGCTAATAATAGTAGATAATAATTGTAGTATGCCTATTTATTGTAAGGATTAACAGTCTGTCTTACTCATTTTATTTTTATAATGAATAAGAATAAGACAATTATAATGAATAAGACAAATACTGTCTTATTCCAGTCTGGCTTATTTGACATTTCAAAACACCATATTCTTACCCAGTAAACTGAGGCACAAAGCAAAAAATTGACACATACTTAGCATCATAACAAGGAAGAGAAATAAGAATTGTTAGTTTTACTTAAAATATCTACCAATTGTAATGGTTACAAATAAATTTGGAATGGGAACTCAGGCACAAGGTGATATGCATTTGAATTGCTTAAAATTAGAAAGTAACTAGGTTTCCTATCCCCAGAATCATAACATTTTTGTATCAGAAAAAAACATTAAAAGTTATGAATTACTTTAGGGGTCACTGAAATGTTTCCTTTTTTAAGAAAGGTGATGATGAAAATTGAAAATAGTTCACAGATCTTAGTGCATCCCAGATAATAAAAAATAATTTCAACCCAGGACAATGTATTTGACTTTCCATTTCCCATCTTTGCACCTCCTCTCATAACATCATCATGAAGATGAGGTTTGAGACAAGTTCTTGAAAGGAGATGTTGATGCAGGTGTTCAGTGTTTCTGCATCTTATTTTTCAAACTTCCAAATTTAAGAACCTGGTTCCAAGCATTACATTAGGCAAGAAGTAGAGAGCCAATGCAGAATAATTACACCTGGTTACAGATGTAAGTATAGATATGCATGCAAAATAATTAGACCTGGCTACAGATGTAAGTCAGAGCAGGCAATGGCACCCCACTCCAGTACTCTTGCCTGGAAAATCCCATGGATGGAGAAGCCTGGTAGTCTGCAGTCCATGGGGTTGCACAGAGTCGGACACGACTGAGGGACTTCACTTTCACATTTCACTTTCATGTACTGGAGAAGGAAATGGCAACCCACTCCAGTGTTCTTGTCTGGAGAATCCCAGGGATGGGGGAGCCTGGTGGGCTGCTGTCTATGGGGTCGCATAGAGTCAGACATGACTGAAGTGACTTAGCAGCACAGATGTAAGTAAAGACGTGTATATGTCTAGTATATGTGTAGCACAGGTAGAGAATAAGTGTCTAACCATGTTTTGATGTTATCTTCAGAAGTGCTCCTTGGATGGGCTTGATTATGGAAGACTTCCACTTTCTAAACGTACATCTCAATGAGGTATTTCATTTTGCAGTGTATTGTAAGAAATCAAAGGATTGAAAAGAAAAGAAAGGAAGGGAAGGAAAGGAAAAAGAAGAGGAAAGCATACTGGAAGACTTCTGAAAATTAGACCCTAAGTATGAAATAGGGCTAAAGCCAGTGAAACCCACTGGATAAGATGTTTAAATAATGTTTTGGTCATTCTGTGACACTTTCAGTTCAGTTCAGTCACTCAGTCGTGTCCAACTCTTTGCAACCCCATGGACCACAGCACGCCAGGCCTCCCTGTCCATCACCAACTCCTGGAATTTACTCAGACTTATGTCCATTGAGTCGATGAAGACATCCAACCTTGTCATCCTCTGTCGTCCCCTTCTCCTCCCTCCTTCAGTCTTTCCCAGAATCAGAGTCTTTTCAAATGAGTCTGTTCTTCACATGAGGTGGCCAAAGTATTGGAGTTTCAGCTTCAGCATCAGTCCTTCTAAAGAACACCCAGGACTGATCTCCTTTAGGATGGACTGGTTGGATCTTCCCTGCAGTCCAAGGGACTCTCAAGAGTCTTCTCCAACACCACAGTTTAAAAGCATCAATTCTTCGGCACTCAGCTTTCTTAATAGTCCAACTCTCACATCCATACATGACTACTGGAAAAACCATAGCCTTGACTAGACGTACCTTTGTTGGCAAAGTAGTGTCTCTGCTTTTTAATATGCTGTCTAGGTTGGTCATAACTTTTCTCCCAAGGAGTAAGCATCTTTTAATTTCATGGCTGCAGTCACCATCTGCAGTGATTTTGGAGCCCCTCAAAATAGTCTTTCACTGTTTCCCTGTCTATTTGCCATGAAGTGATGGGACCAGATGCCATGATCTTAGTTTTCTGAATGTTGAGTTTTAAGCCAATTTTTCACTCTCCTCTTTCACTTCCATCAAGAGGCTCTTTAGTTCTTTTTCGCTTTCTGCCATAAGGGCGACACTTTAGCAGAGGTTTAAGGGCAAAGAGCCATCTGCAGGGTGGCCAAGTCCCTCTCCTGCCAGTGCTCTTGGTTCAGGCATCTCCCGGTCTCAGACCCTTGAGATGCAGCCTGTATCTCCCCAGCAGGAGCATCTGAATGATGCTGGGGAGATGGGAGTGATACCTCCCCAGAAGCTGCAGCAGGTGGGGAAGAGAACAGCAGGCACAGACTTTCCTGTAGCGAATATATTCAATGTCATGATTACACTCTCCTTTGGAAATGTGAGACTGGAACCAGCAGAAGAAATCACTCCCTTGATTTGGCTTTCAATGTGCCAACAGCAGTTTAACAATCAGGCTACCTGATGGTAGGAGTGTGGAAGAAAGGAATATGAGCTAGACATGGAGTCTGGGAAAAATCCCCTTTCCCGGCTAGACATAGACAAGGGCCCTGGCCTTGAGATAAGAAGTAATTAATACAATGCACTGATTACTCAGGCTATCTTGGACCAGCAAGCCTTACATAAAATCTGAACACTGCCTACCAACAATTTGATAAAATAATACAAACAACAATAAGGATAACAAAAGTACTGTCCTGCCTGAGGAGGGAGTGGTTTTCCTGTCACTGAAACTGAATGCTAGCCTTGTATCGTAGATTTCCTGACCATATGTGGGGAGCAAATTCCCTAGTTATGCCACCTTCTTAATAAAAGAGGCAACAAAAACTGGAACATCCTCCTATTCTCTGTCCCTTCTCTCCACCACTCCTTCCCTGTTGGCAAAACAAATCATTAAAAGATGACAGTGTTAAATTTGGAGAGAAAAATACCAATTTCAAATATTTATGAATAAGTCAGAGTAAGTAAATTCACAGCCTTTGAATAAACTTAAAATCCCCAAATGGAGAACTCCGGGGGAGAGCCAAGAGGAAAACATAAACGAATCAGGACCGGCAGAGCCCGGCGCTCAGCAGCCACTTTGAAAACTAGGGAGCTATGTCACTATCCCTTAAGAAAGCCGCTGCTTCAGAGACTTTTGACAGATTTTGGCTAATGAAATGAAATCTAATAGTAGGTCGTTGCCATGGGTCACCCCTAAAAAAAAATGATAGGAAGAACTTATGGAATGGAAGCAGAAATAGCTTGTATCACAGTTAAACTTCCTTACAGGGTTCTAAGAGGCATGTTTTTGAAGCAGGGTCCCTTCTCAGCAACTCTGACAAAAACAAGCGAAAACAACACCAGGGGTACTTACCGGGTCTCCCCGGAGGCAAAGGAGATGGACTGCATGTGATGATTCGCTATAATCTGCCAGGCCGAAAACAAGAAACAAAGATGTACTGTTATTACCCTTCCCATGTCTTGGAAAACAGACTGTTTGTTGGCAGACAATACAAATCAATAAGGTTTCCTGAAAACCGGTAAAATTGGTACCCAATGAAAAGAACAATTATAAAAGTAGTAATAATAGATAACCTCGAGTGAACTTTCACAGCATATCAGCTGTTCATTTAACTGCTTTGCCAGAATTATCTCATTTATGTCTCACAGCAGCCCTGTGAGGTATGGAACTGTCGCAATCCCATTTTATAGATGAAGAGCCTGAGGCCCCCAGGGGCTAAGCAAGCAGTTGGCTCAAAGCTCTATAGCTAAGAAAAGGCAGAGCTGAGACCTGAACACAGAGGGTCTTAATAACGTGCCTCTTTGAGAAGGAAGATGTCTCACCTACACACCCAAATTGTGCAGTTTGTTTCTAAAGACCCCAAAGCTGGAGGGGAGGGAAATGTGGTTGTCCCCTACTTCATCTAGTTTGTATCATGAGCGCACGAATTAGCTTACATCCAAGATCACAATCAATGCCCCTCCAGCACTCTTGTCATTGATCAATTTAAAAACCAGCAAGAATGTTCCAAGTTAATTTCAAAATGGGAAATTTCCATTAGCATTATCAGCTGCAGCATACAGAGGAATTTAGTAGACACTGAGCAAATTAGAAGCTGCCCTAAATTTTAAAAGCTACATAAGTCTTCCCTGCTATTTTTATCCTTTTGAAGACAAAGCAGTGACACTGAGGTAAATTTTCAGGGGTGGGAACAGCACTATTGCCTCCCGCCCAGGATAACCAAGTTTGTTTCTACACAGCCCCCTCAGGCCCTCGCCAGCAGGCAGGCAGGCAGAATTCACAGAGCCGTAATCCTACCATCCAAGGGATTTTTCCAATCGTGCGCCAGTAAAACTCAAAGCAAAGCTATAACTGAATTGCAAGATAAAATGAGATATTTTTAAATGCCTACTTCAGTTGTTGGCACTCACAAAACTACTCAGAATCTAGAAAAAATCCTGAGCATATACATGAATAAAAACAATGAGTCCAGCTCTGTAGCCTGTACTCAAACCCAGCTGGACCAAACTAATGGTTGCCATTTGCAGCTGTCTCCTGCCTCTAGTCTAGGGGTAGGGGGCTCCCAGGAGAGCAGTGAGGACGTAGCACTCCCCAAATGATGACAAACTGTGACTTCTATAGTTGTTCATTTCTGCTTGTTAAATGTTTTAATATTTTATTCCAAAGCAGCCCTAAAGCTGAGATTTGGAAATCAAAGATTTCAGAATAAAATGGACATCATATTTGGTCAACATGACCATTACTGTGTGATTTTATGTTGTCAGTTTGGGTAGAGTAGAAATTGAAAAGGAGAGTAAAAAATGAGAGCTAATTAACTAAAGGATGTGTTTTGCTCTGAGGGTGTTTCATCTTGTTTCTCCTCCTTGCAAGCTCTGCAGAGGAGATAGCACTGCATCTCTGTTGTCTCTCTGGATTGGGAAAGAAGGGCAGGCCCACTCAAGCTCCTTCTCAGTTTGCTGCAGCCAGGCCTAAACTCAGGAGAGGCTGAGTGATGTGAGCTCTGGCTCCTGCCAAACCTTCCTCAGACTGTGCTTATGTCATCTGCACCGGCATCTCCTAGGACTCGAGCCTAGCACTCCCTCCCAAGGGCAGGACGATGAGACCAGGACATACTCAACCAGCCCCCAACCCCAGGATGGGGAAGGCCAACCATTGTGACCTCATCCTTTCTGCTCTGAGAGTTTGCCTCTCTCTCTCGTTTTATTTTTTGAGGTGGGACATGAAGTATAAGGTGGAATTGCAAAGATCTCACAGAATTGAGGACCATGGCCTGAAGATTCCTAGAAACAAAAGATGCAACAGTCACTTGCAGTAAAAATGGAAGAGAACAGACCAGACTGCAGTTGCCGAGTGGGGAGAGGGCAGGAGGGAAACACTGGGAGTCGGGGATTAGCAAATGCAAACCATTATATAGAAAATGAATAAACAACAAGCTCCTACACTAGGGCACAGGCAACTATATTCAATCTCATGTGATAAATCGTAATGGAAAAGAATTTTGGAAAGAATATATATGTATATAACTAGATCACTTTGCTGTACAATGGAAGTTTACAAAACATTGTAAATCAACTATACTTCCATTTAAAAAAGAGAATGAAAGTGGGCATGTGTGGGAAACCCTGAGGAAACCTATCTCATTAGCTTTCATGCTTAAGTGTGCTGCACCCTAAGTCGCCACAGTGCTCAGCTAGAGGCAGCTCCAGAGACAGGCTGAGACCACTGCACCTTTCTAATCTACCATGAGATGACTGGTTACCCATCCCTCAGAAGTGCCAATGAGAAGGAATTATCCATCAGTTGAGTGAGGACGAAGGAATGGAGTAAGAAGTGGCATACTGGATGCCACAAAGCATCGCCTAGGCGTTACCTCTCATTTCTATGCCAGATCTAGAATTTACTTCAGCATCTAGGGTTGGTGGCAGGGATGAGGTGGTGTCCTATTCATCCTAAATGAAGCTGGGAAGGCTGCTTGCTTACCTGAGGGTGTGGAAATCAATAAATATGACTGTGTTTAGCAAGATGAAGGTAACCCCTGGGCACCCCTGGTAACACACTGCAGAGTGGGGGAAGTATGTCACTCAGAGGTCTGTGGATTGCCCAGCCTCCTCCATGGAGACACACCTGAATCCCAGCTCACACAGCCGCCAACAGAACTCCAGGCTGAGCTGAGCGTGTTCACCTCCTTTGCTTCCTTTGGCTTTCAGAACCAAAGTTCTCTTGGTTCCAGGATAGCTACTCATACACCCATTTTCCTAGCTGAAGGAACTAACAGTCAAAGAAACTTAAATGACAGACTGTGTCATTAAATGACAGAAAAACCCAACTATCTTAACAGAGTTTGCCTCAGTAAGCTTCATCAGCCCCACCTCAGTCAGCCAGGACCCCTCCACCCTGGACGTGCCACAGATGCACCATGTCACATCAATTCCATGACAGTCTCAACTGTGAGAGCCTCCAAAATAATGACCCACTAAGAAATGAAAAATACTATCAATTAAACCACAGCATGTGACCCTTTCAAATATGATAAATGTGGGGGAAAAGATGATAGACGAGAAAATTAAATGTGGGCTGTAGAACCAATAAAAAGACAACGTAAGAGAAAACAAAATGGGGCAAAGGGACATCGATAGGAAAATTCTGCATATACGAATGCACCTCTTTTTAACTCTAAGTCAGTCAGTGACTTCATGCGTTTTCCTTCCCTGCCCCAACAAAAAAAAAAGGTAATTTATAGCAAAATTCAAAAGACCTAATTCCAGCTATCACTCACTTGATGAACTTTAAAAGTGGCCAGAGTTTGTAGATTGGTACAAATGTGTCTCACAGGGACCCGATAAAGCTGGAAATGGGAAGCCCTTTCAAACAGCCACGGTTTGGGGGTTCTGGGCAGGACAGGGCCTGGGTGCCTACAGACCTGTTTGGAGTCTGGCGTCCGCAGGTTCAGGCTGGCTGTGGAAATGGTCAGGAAATGCTCATGCCTGCAAACTGGAGGTTGCTCTTGCCCAAGATGCTGGACAACATTTTACTCGGAGGCTGTGAAATGAAGAAGCATTATTTTAGCTTTCCAATCTTGGGAGGCCACACTGACAGGGCCCCCACGCTGTTCCATCCGCCACACCTCCAATCTCCACTGTCCCCTCTCATCAGGCCCGCAAAGGCAATGTCACAGAAATGAGCTGGGAGGGTGAGATCTGACCCTAACACATCAATTCTAGAGTACGCAGTATACAAACTAAAACACCTAATATGTACACACTGAGATGAGGACCCTGCAGGAAGGTCAGAGGTGTCAGTACACCAAGCAGCTCGTTTGGGATGCTCCTCATGGGGGTCACCCATAAGCCTCAGAAAAGCATCACAGGCCACAAGTGTTGCAGCCTCAGAAAGTGGTTTAATGCCACCAGAAAACTACTCAGGACTAGACTAAATGGACCAGCTCATGGGGCTGATGAACAATTAAATGGTCCAGTTAAAACTGTTGGGTCTGGGGCCAGCACAAGGATGGACAGACCCAGTTCTGCTCCAACTGGTGCATAAAACAGTCCTCCAGAACTGTCCTTGGCACAGGGACCAGCTGCCCCATACCCTTCCTTTTCAGATTAGAACATGCCCTCTTCTAAGATGCCAATGCACACCAGTTCTTAACCAGGTAGGCACTATTTTTGAATCCCCTGCCAGAGCTATTTAAAAACAGAAATGCCTAAGACCCACCCAGGAGATTCTGATTAAGTATACGAGAGTGGAGCCTCAAAATAGAAACTGCTTCCCCACTTTTAAGAGGACTGTGAGGGAATCCTGAGAACTACTGGTCAAGTACCATGTGACCATAAAAGCATCCCTGTTTTCAAAATGCTGGAGCCTGCCTGGCCCTCTATGTCTCCCCTGGGCTGATTGAAACACAGACTGGCACATCAAGTTGAGCCTTCATCCAAAATTATCTGCCTGAAATCCAGTTACTCTGTGGGTTCACAAATGTCTGCAAGCTGTGAAAACAGAGCCGACCTGCAGCCCTGGAAGCAGCAGAGCCAATGACACAACTTGCCCCAGAACCTGAGCCTTGGGACAGACTCGAAGACAGGGATGCGCGCACTCCCCACCATTCGGTCCAGGCTTAGAGAAGTCCAGATCGTCGGTATTTAATTATGTAAATACTTTCACTTTTTACTTTCATGCATTGGAGAAGGAAATGGCAACCCACTCCAGTGTTCTTGCCTGGAGAATCCCAAGGACGGGGGAGCCTGGTGGGCTGCTGTCTATGGGGTCGCACAGAGTCAGACACGACTGAGGTGACTTAGCAGCACCAGCAGGCACTTAAGGAAAGAGTTTTTCTATGTTTTCTCTTAATCAAGTGTTGTTGTTTTTTTTCCTTTCTGGTCCAACCACCTTCAGGATGAAAAAAGGTCAAGGAATTAAAAGTGCAACCCCTTCCCAGGTCCGAGCAGCTTGGGTGTTTGGTAAGCGCGGTCGCTGCGACTTATCGCCACAAATAGAGCTGCCTTATGACCCAGCAATCCCACTGCTGGGCATACACACCAAAGAAACCAGAATTGAAAGAGACACGTGTACCCCAATGTTCATCGCAGCACTGTTTATAATAGCCAAGACATGGAAGCAACCTAGATGTCCATCAGCAGACGAATGGATAAGAAAGCTGTGGTACATATACACAATGGAGTATTAATCAGCCATTAAAAAGAATACATTTGAATCAGTTCTAATGAGGTGGATGAAACTGGAGCAGATTATACAGAGTGAAGTAAGCCAGAAGGAAAAACACCAATACAGTATACTGACACATATATATGGAATTTAGAAAGATGGTAATGATAACCCTGTATGCGAGACAGCAAAAGAGACACATGTAAAGAACCGACTTTTGAACTCTGTGAGAGAGGGAGAGGGTGGGGGTGATTTGGGAGAATGGCATTGAAACATGCATACTATCATGTAAGAAATGAATCGCTAGTCTAGGTTCGATACAGGATACAGGATGCTTGGGGCTGGTGCACTGGGATGACCCAGAGAGATGATATGGGGAGCAAGGCAGGAGGGGATTCAGGGTTGGGAACTCATCTACACTTTAGTGGATTCATATCAATGTATGGCAAAACTAATACAGTACTGTAAAGTTAAAAAATAAAAGTGCAACCCCTGAAGCCAGGCAGCCTGAGCTTGAGCTCAGCTCCACCACCTTCTCACATTGTAAGTTCCCATCCCTGTTCCTCAGTTTCTATCATCTGTAAAATGGGGATATCCAGTGGTATTCTAGAGATGGTTTGTTCTAGCTAAAGAAAGCCAATTATTGATTTTTTTGGAATTTTATGAGCTGGTCACAAAGAGTGGGACATGACTGAGCAACAGGTGTACATGAGTTCCCCAACCCTGAACCCCCCTCCCACTTCCCTCCCCATATCATCTCTCTGGGTCATCCCAGTGCACCAGCCCCAAGCATCCTGTATCCTGAATTCCAGTTGGGCTGTTTCAAATCCTGAAAGATGATGCTGTGAAAGTGCTGCACTCAATATGCCAGCAAATGTGGAAAACTCAGCAGTGGCCACAGGACTGGAAAAGGTCAGTTTTTATTCCAATTCCAAAGAAAGGCAATACCAAAGAATGCTCAAACTACCGCACAATTGCACTCATCTCATACGCTAGTAAAGTAATGCTCAAAATTCTGCAAGCCAGGCTTGAGCAATACATGAACCGTGAACTCCCTGATGTTCAAGCTGGTTTTAGAAAAGGCAGAGGAACCAGAGACCAAATTGCCAACATCTGCTGGATGATGGAAAAAGCAAGAGAGTCCAGAAAAACATCTATTTCTGCTTTATTGACTATGCCAAAGCCCTTGACTGTGTGGATCATAATAAACTGTGGAAAATTCTTCAAGAGCTGGGAATATCAGACCACCTGACCTGCCTCTTGAGAAATCTGTATGCAGGTCAGGAAGCAACAGTTAGAACTGGACATGGAACAACAGACTGGTTCCAAATAGGAAAAGGAGTACGTCAAGGCTGTCTATTGTCACCCTGCTTATTTAACTTATATGCAGAGTACATCATGAGAAACACTGGACTGGAAGAAACACAAGCTGGAATCGAGATTGCCGGGAGAAATATCAATAACCTCAGATATGCAGATGACACCACCCTTATGGCAGAAAGTGAAGAGGAACTAAAAAGCCTCTTGATGAAAGTGAAAGAGGAGAGTGAAAAAGTTGGCTTCAAGCTCAACATTCAGAAAACGAAGATCATGGCATTTGGTCCCATCACTTCATGGGAAATAGATGGGGAAACAGTGGAAACAGTGTCAGACTTTATTTTGGGGGCTCCAAAATCACTGTGGATGGTGACTGCAGCCATGAAATTAAAAGACGCTTACTCCTTGGAAGAAAAGTTATGACCAACCTAGACAGCATATTCAAAAGCAGAGACATTACTTTGCTGACTAAGGTCTGTCTAGTCAAGGCTATGGCTTTTCCTGTGGTCATGTATGGATGTGAGAGTTGGACTGTGAAGAAGGCTGAGTGCCGAAGAATTGATGCTTTTGAACTGTGGTGTTGGAGAAGACTCTTGAGAGTCCTTTGGACTACAAGGAGATCCAACCAATCCATTCTAAAGGAGATCAGCCCGGGGATTTCTTTGGAAGGAATGATGCTAAAGCTGAAACTTCAGTACCTTGGCCACCTCATGCGAAGAGCTGACTCATTGGAAAAGACTCTGATGCTGGGAGGGATTGGGGGCAGGAGGAGAAGGGGACGACCGAGGATGAGATGGCTGGATGGCATCACAGACTCGATGGATGTGAGTCTGAGTGAACTCCGAGAGGTGGTGATGAACAGGGAGGCCTGGTGTGCTGCGATTCATGGGGTCGCAAAGAGTCGGACACGACTGAGCGACTGAACTGAACTGATCATTGAAGGGAGCTGCTACTTAAAATTAATTTATGTAGACTTACTCAGAGGATAAAGCGTCTGCCTGCAAAGCAGAAGACCTGGGTTCGATCTCTGGGTTGGGAAGATCCCCTGGAGAAGGAAATGGCAACCCACTCCAGTATTCTTGCCTGGAGAATCCCATGGACAGAGGAGCCTGGTGGGCTACAGTCCACAGGATCGCCAAGAGTCGGACACAACTGGGGGACTTCACACACACACACACAGAGACTTACAATGAAATCAATTACATTTAAAAACAAGCAATAAATACTCAAAACTCATCATTTCCTAATTGTTGCTGCATTACCTATTATGTATTAGCTGTGCTGTTCAGGTTGGTGACTCAGTGGTAAAGCATCCACCTACCAGTACAGGAGAGGCAGGAGACTCAGGTTCAATCCCTGAGTCAGGAAGATCCCGTAGAGGAGGAAATGGCACCCCACTGCAGTATTCTTGCCTGAAAAATTCCACGGACCTAGGAGCCTGGCAGGCTACAGGGCATGGGGTCACAAAGAGTCGGACATGACCAAGAGCCTGAGTATGTGTGCCCACGCTGCTCAGACTCCTTATGTCCATCACACGTGGCAGGGATGTGTAACAGGGACCTAAAACACACTTCTTCCCAACTCCCCTTTAGGCATATCAGGTTAGAGCTAGTAACTGGCCATAGCGGAGCATTTACACCATGGAAACTGGCAAACAAGACCAACTGAGTGCTTCTCAGTCTCCATCTCCAGCCCCAAGAGCCTGTTGCTCAACTTTTACCAGCACACCCCTGAGGGCGTCAGCCACAAAGAGTTGCTCTAATGAAATTAATTAATGTACAGAAAAGCTGAGAAGAGCATCTGGCCCTGGTTTGCAGGGTTTTAGGTGTAGACCTGGGGTGTTTACTTTGGCAACCGTATCCATTAGCCTTGATAGCTAACTGTCCTCATTGACCATATGGCAAAGAGGGAAACTAAGCTCTTTTTGTTTTTAAAAGTGACAAAAGTCATTGTCCCTGTCAGTTACCCCCTTTAAACCAACGGATGACTCTTGGTTCCCCACTGCTCAGCCAAAAAAAGAAAAAAAAGTGACAAGAGCCAGGCCATGGGAAAGAGAAACTGAACAATGCATGTGATTAAAGATACTGCGTGGTGACAGAAGTGGGGAAAAGCAGAGGAGACACAGGTAGACACAGAGCTGGGAGGACGGTACCTTTCTCTTCCTGAAGGCTCCCTTGGATCCAGGGACAGCTTCACAAACCCGGCTGATGGCTTCCCTAAGAGGACAGGAAGAGAGATCATTTTATCACATCCATCAGGATTACATAACCCAGACTGTCTACACGTACAAAAAGCAAACCCAAAAATCCACAAGCAGTGCATCTTAGAACCTCTGACTGCCAGTATCAGTTCGATCTGTTGCAATGGCCATTTCCTAAGGCTGTGATATGTATCAATGCCACACTTGCTTTTTTTCTTTTTCAACATTTGGTTACGATTCCATTTTAGCAAATCAGTGCTGCGAAGCACTGAAGTGTGCTTTTCTGGATGTTCTCTCCATGGCTGTGGCCGTGGCACAAGGCCCAATCCTAATCAAGCACTGCTGTTGATCAAGATCCTTCTGAAGTGAGTCAGAATGTAATTAAAAGAAATTCAGTCCTCTGAGTGTTATTCCCAGCTTCTGCAGTTACTAAATATCATAAAATCAAGAGAGTTTTGAAAGAGGAGAGGAACTCCGGGGGTATACAAATGAGCCAGAAATGAGGCTCTGTGCAGGCATTTCTAGAGTAGCTACAGTGTTCTGGGCACAGTCCTGAGGGAGGAGACAAGGAACACAGGTATCAGGGGGACTGACAGGAGGACCAGATGCGCAGCATCTGACCACAGGCCTGTCCAGGGCAGGAGGCGTGAAGCAGTCTGTGCATACTCAGTCATGTCCAGTTCTTTGCAACCCTGTGGACTGTAGCCCACCACATTCCTCTGTCCATAGAATTTTCCAGGCAGGAATACTAGAGTGAATTGCCATGCCCTCCTCCAGAGGATCTTCCTGAACTGGGGATCGAACACACATCTCCTACATTGCAGCCAGATTCTTTACCACTGAGCCACCTAGGGCACCCACAGGAGCAGTGGGTGGGTGCAAAAGTAAGACCATGTGGAGGCTGCTATAGTCCAGATACTGGAAGCTGGGGAGAACATGGCTCTGATGGGTGCTTGAAAGCATGTGTAGCAAAATTCTGTGACTCAGCCTCAGTGAGAAATGATGAGTGATATGCCAAGTAAGGCCTCAAAGTTAGGAGCCCCGAAAAAGCTGGATTAACTTCTAACTCCCACATGGAAAAGGACAAAATAGTAAAAGAACATAAAAAAATAATAAATAGGAATTTGGAGACACATTGAATAATAAAGAAGATAATGGGTCCTCAGTGACATTTCACAAACTTTTTTCAGCTGAATACTTCTTGCAATTATTTCTATCATCTAGAAAACTTATTACTGTCACAATAGAATGCTTTTAAGAGAAATATGACCTTGTCAAATTAGGCAAGAGACTATTAAGATAAGCTTTACATTTGCCATTCAACTCATTGTAGAGAAAGGAGAAAGAAATACTATTCTAAAAGTTCAGATGCCATAAAAACTGTAGACAATGAATCATCATGATGCAAAAAAGTTGATTTGAAAGAAACAAATTTTTGATGTTTATCCTTAGTCATTTATTTTAAAATACTATTATTCTAAAAGTGGTTCTATCAAAATGATCATCCAAAATATTTTCTGAAGGTAAATGCTTTATTGAATAGAGTTGAGTCATTTCTCTAGAGAAACGTGCATTTTTTTAAAAGTTACTATATTTTATCTGTTTAATTTTTTAGAAGTTTGATGCCTGTCTGCACTGTGTGTGTTGTATTAAATGGTATATTTAGCTGAGTAAAGCAGTTCAGTCTCTCATAGTCCCAGCAGGCTAGAAAGACATTATTTGGTGAAAAGTTTCCAGTTAGTCATTTTTTAAATACCCCTAGTAAGCATCGGATTTCTTTTCCCTTCCACCAATATGCAAGAGGAAAAAAACTGGTCTTGGATGACAGGTTTCAAAAAGAAATGTCAAATGTCTAATTTAGTATATAGCTTCAGTTCAGTTCAGTTCAGTCGCTCAGTCGTGTCCGACACTTTGCGACCCCATGAATCACAGTATGCCAGGCCTCCCTGTTCATCACCAATTCCCGGAGTTTACTCAAACTCATGTCCATTGAATCGGTGATGCCATCCAGCCATCTCATCTTCTGTCCCTTTCTCCTCCTGCCCCCAATCCCTCCCAGCATCAGGGTCTTTTCCAATGAGACAATTTTTCACATGAGGTGGTCAAAGTATTGGAGTTTCAGCTTCAGCATCAGTCCTTCCAATGAACATCCAGGACTGATCTCCTTTAGAATGGACTGGTTGGATGTCCTTGCAGTCCAAGGGACTCTCAAGAGTCTTTTCCAACACCACAGTTCAAAAGCATCAATTCTTCGGCGCTCTGCTTTCTCTATAGTTCAACTCTCACATCCATACATGACCACTGGAAAAACCATAGCCTTGACTAGACAGACCTTTGTTGGCAAAGTAATATCTCTGCTTTTCAATATGCTATCTAGGTTGGTCATAACTTTCCTCCCAAGGAGTAAGCATCTTTTAATTTCATGGCTGTATATAGCTTAGACATCATCAAATGTCCCATGCAGTCAAGCCATGAAGCTTGAGCAACAGGCCTTGCTACCTATGTATCACTTTGGAAGGTGGAAAAGACCAATGAGCATCAAGAATGGGACTGTGGTGAAAATGTTGCAAATAATAAACATGGTCTCTCAAACAAATACCATTATCTCTATCCCTCCCATAGAGAGATAAGCAGCCATCTCAGGGCATGTTCAGATATTCAGTCTTTTGGCCTTGAACTTTGCAAATGTAAGACATTCTAGAAATGTCTCAGAGCTCATGGATTCAGGGAAGTCCTAGGTATCCCCTTTGTGAGGCAGCTTTTAGAATCCCCAAGGAGGTTTGCAAACCAGCTGCTTTTCAGAAAAATGCTCTCCTTTCATCACTGGCAGAAACTTGTTTCTAATGACCATATTCCTCATGAGTGTGAATTCCCATTTCAGTCAGGTTGATGGTATCCATTTCTGTTTGACATAGAAATGTGACATAACTATTAATAAGTGCAATAGTTAGATGACTGAAATTAGCTTGAAGTTCAAAGTTTAATTTCAATGTAACAATTTTTATTGTCCCTCCTTACTCCCTAGCAGAGTGCCTCTTGGTGATCAGTACTATTTCAATTGGTTCATTTAGCAATCATTATTTAGCCTTTGTATAAGTCCATTTAATCCTAGTTTGAGCTTCCAGTTGTGCTTTTGCCCTGTTTTTAATCATGGAAATTGCATCCTAACATTCTGTCCAGCGAGATCCCATTTTGGTAAGTCAACAATGACCTTGGAGTCCAGTTAATATGAAAATGGAATGTTTGGCACCTCCAGAGTCATCTGAGAGTACAATTACTGGCTTCAATAGCCAGCCCCAGATGCTAATCCTTACTTTCTCATGATTTCACCACCGTCCCTTTTTCAGTCTAAAATTCTCATTGTTAGAGCCAGTACCCTTTTCATTGGAATACAGTACTAGATCCTTTGAAATCATGAAGCATCACCTTATTCCCTACTCACAATCTCATTGCTGCCCACTCAGTCTCCCCAAATACACACACACACACACACACACACACACACACACACACACACACACACACACATTTTACAGACTAAAACAATAAAAAGAAGAAAAACAGGACATCTGGGTTATTTCTACACTTATCACTCTTATTCTAGTGGGTTGGGTGTGCAACAAACACACACATATAATCACAAATTGCGATCCATTTCATGAAGAAACAAAAAGTAGAGGTATGTAGAATGTGTAGATAAGTAGAATCTGCCACCCTCAAATATGCCTCTCTGGTGTAAGGATCATTTTGAGCTGAAGGCAACTGAGAAGAAGCAGATACAAGAAAAGCTCCCTGCACTTCCCCTATTTGCCTAAAATTAGGACATGAATTTTCAAAGGCATTTCTTTCTCCTCTCTACCAGGAAGGACACCTGGAGACAATGCTGCGTGTGTGTGTTAGTCGCTCAGTCAAGTCCAACTCTTTGTGACCCAATGGACTGTAGCTGATGGCCTGTCCATGGAATTCTCCAGGCAAGAATACTGGAGTGGGTTGTGATTTCCTTCTCCAGGGATCTTCCTGACTCAGGGATCAAACCTGGGTCCCCTGCATTGCAGGCAGATTCTTTACCCTCTGAGCCACCAGGGAAGCCAGAGACAACGCTAGACCTTGATCAACCGAGAAATGCACCAGCGGAATCTGCATAGCAAACCTCGTTACTAACTCTTATCTTCCATTAGTTTCCCCATGCATTTTATCTTCCCACAATCTGTCACCCCTAGAAACTCAGTCTTTTTCCTTGTGCCTTGTCAATTCTGTACAGATCTATCCTTCAGTTAAGATGTAAGCCCAAGTTCTAACCACTTCTTTGTGCTACTCATCGCTGAGTTTCACTGTGTGCATACGCACTGCATGCTTTAATCAACAGTTCACCTTTCTCTCATTAATCTGTCTTCTGTTAGTCTAATTTTAGGGTCTCAGGCAAAGAACATAGGAGGCTAGAACACAAAAGTTTTTTCCTCCCCTACAGAATAAATGCGGTAATGTATACCAGTTGAGGGGAAAAGTTACCCAGTGGGGGGCATTTAAGTGCATGGGTAACCATCTAGGAAAAAGTAAGTTGAGTTCCTATCTTATATTTATATAAGTATGCAAATAGATTCTAGGTGGATCACAAATTTAATTTGTTTGCGATGAAACCATAAGAGTACTAAAAGAAAACTGGGAAGACTTTTTAAAAATCTCTTAGAATGATACAGAAGCCATAAAAGAAAATATTGACACAATATCATAAAACTTCATGCACAAGAAAAATGGCAACATTTCACAGTCAAAGAGAGATAACTGTCCTAATATAAGTCAATAAAGAAAACATCAAAAGCCCAATGAAAAATGGCTAAAAGATAAGAACAAAGAGTTCACACAGGAAATAAATGGCTCTTGAAAATATGACAAGATTCTCAGCTTTACCATAGTAAGAATTCAAATTAAAGCCTATACTAAAAATCAACTTTCACAGTCAAAGATTTAAGCTTGATAAGACTTTGCAGGTAGAGTACCTGCATCAGTAAGAGTGTGTACGTTGGTATAGCCTCTATGGGAGCAGACTGCTCATATCCCTAACATAACGAAAGACACATAGACCCTTTCATCCAGCACTTCTACCTTCAGGAATACATCCTCTAAATACACTCAGAAACAAGACAGAAGACTTACATACAGCACCATTGACTGCAGCGAAGTCTTTAACATGCTGATGGGAAACAATGTCTATCACGGGACCAGTTCAACAAATTATGGTGCCTCCATCAAATGAACTATCAATAGCCTTGTTGATGGTGCCCTCTCCACTCTCACCTCCCTTTTCCTCCTCAGCTTTCTCCAAGTCACTCTCATTCACTCTAACTGTCCCTGCAAAGTCACCAACACCCTCCCCAGCACCAAACTGACAGGTGATCTCCTACCCTCACTTCCCGGATATACTTCCTTTCTTGATTTCTTGCTTCCACACTCTTCTGACATGCTCCACCCTCTTGAGTATTTCTGGTCAATTTCTCACCTTCTCCATGACTCTGTCTCTAAATTGTAGAGAGCCCCAGGGATCTATTCAGCCCAACTCTTCTCTGTCCTCTGTATAACCTGGACAAGTAGATGGTGCAATCTGAGAACAAATTTACTGCCCAAACATCTTCTGTCTAAATCCACGCAGGGAGCCAGCTCTTCCCTGACTCTGGATGAAGCCTTTGGACACACCCCACATCTGGTCAACTCACTTCCAGACAAGAAAATGTCCTCAATCACTTACAACTGACTCCATTTTCCTATTTCCAGTGATTTAAAATATTTAGTCCCAGTGTAATGGTGAAAGCCTGGAACATCATTTAAAGTTAGAGCTCTTCTCCCTCTGTTAGCAGTGCCTGGAGCCCAAAACCTTCTGGTGGCCAAGGAAGGAGGTGCCTCCCATCCTCTGGACACAGCTGGGATGGGGTCTGGGGATGCATACAAAGAAGTCAGGAGCACTGAGGGACACTGTCAGCCCTGGGTCTGGGCCCTCAGTCCAGGACTGAGGTTTGCAGCAGACTCCCCTAATAGGCACTCTCATTGCTTCTTATGCAGAATACGTCACAAGATATGCTGGACTGAATGAAGCACAAGCTAGAATCAAGATTTCTGGGAGAAATATCAATAATCTCAGATACGCAGAAGACATCACCCTTATGGCAGAAAGTGAAGAAGAACTAAAGAGCCTCTTGATGAAAGTGAAAGAGGAGAGTGAAAAAGTCGGTTTAAAACTCAACATTCAGAAAACTAAGATCATGGCATCTGGTCCCATCATTTCATGGCAAATAGATGGGGAAACAGTGACAGACTTTATTTTGGGGGGCTCCAAAATCACTGCAGATGGTGACTGCAGCCACGGAATTAAAAGACACTTGCCCCTTGGGAAAAAAAGCTATGACCAACCTAGACAGCATATTAAAAAGCAGAGACATTACTTTGCCAACAAAGGTCCATCTAGTCAAAGCTATGGTTTTTCTAGTAGTCATGAATGGATGTGAAAGTTGAACCATAAAGCAGGCTAAGCACCAAAGAATTAGTGCTTTTGCACTGTGGTGTTGGAGAAGACTCTTGAGAGTCCCTTGGACTGCAAGGAGATCCAACTAGTTAATCTTAAAGGAAATCA
Source organism: Nanger dama (assembly GCA_917880005.1). Classification (NCBI taxonomy): domain Eukaryota; kingdom Metazoa; phylum Chordata; class Mammalia; order Artiodactyla; family Bovidae; genus Nanger; species Nanger dama. Next base: position 15,388,812 of record CAKJTW010000025.1, on the reverse strand, counting down.
GTCCTGAATATACATTGGAAGGACTGATGCTGAAGCTGAAACTCCAATACTTTGGCCACCTGATGCAAAGAACTGACTCATTTAAAAAGAACCCAATGCTGGGAAAGATTGAAGATGGGAGGAGAAGGGGATGACAGAGGATGAGATGATTGGATGGCATCACTAACTCAATGGACATGAGTTTGAGTAAACTCTCAGAGAGGGAGATGGACAGGGAGGCTTGACATGCTGCAGTCCATGGGGTCACAAAGAGTTGGACACGACTGAAGGTCTGAGCTGAACTGAACTTGCTTCTTTGACAGCTCCTTCCCCCTCTCCCAGGAATAGTTGGGTGCCTGTGCTATGAAATAGATAATGTTCATCCTTCATCTACCCACACCTGCCCCTCCTAGCATCACACCCATGGAGTAGCTCCAGCCTGTTGTTGCTGACACAACCTCATTCTTTAGCTGAATGCTTTCTAGCATGGATTCAGTGGGCTCATGACCCATTAGGGTACGTCCTGTGCACAGCACCTTCTATCAGCTACAGGTAGTTTCTCTCCAAACACATTTCCTCCTGCTTAAGGTCTCACCGTTGCAATTCTGTTGATCCACTGGGCTGCCCGAGCTTCTGGTGACACATGCCAAAGTCTGTATCATTTTCTCAAAGCCCATCCCTGTGTCTAAAGCAAGAGGAAACCATCTGGCCCCTCCCACATTAGCAGGGTAGAGACCACAAGACACAGGACTCTAGCCAGAGAAATCCTCTCCATAATCCCCAGCATCACTTATTATGCCTTCCGGGTGAGTACTGAGAAAACAACAGCAAAGCAGGTTTCACACCCCTCTGTGGTGATCCCACACCTTAGCCCTCCAGGAGTGCTGGAGCCATGCCCTGCCTGGATCTCTGCTAAACAAAGGCAGAGTCCAATTTTACTCTGTGGTTACCTCTACCTATTTCTGTCCTAAGGTGTCTTATTATCTCTAGCTCCAAATGCCTCATTTGTCTTCATCTACAGCTTTAATCTTTCCCAGGATGTTGGTGTCAGGATTTTATAGACAATTAACACATTCAGTTGCTGTCTCCATCTCATTGTCTCAAGTTTTCTCAGACTTGTTTTCAAACAAAGCCTTGATTGTCCCTACCAAAAGCATTCCTTCCCTGGTCTTCCCATGGTAGAAAACAGGACCATGGTCCAGAGAGCTAAACCCATCCCACACCCAGGGGCTGTCCTTGATCCTCCCATGCCATCCCCACACCAAATCCATCAGAGCTCTGACCACCGTGGAGAAGCAAGCCAGTCTACACTCTCAAGAAACCTGCAGAGAAGAGGAGACCTGCGTCTCATGGAATACTCTGGAGAAAGCAGTAGCCAGAACATGTGCACTGTCAACTACCAGAAGGCAATTCTGTCTTTCAGAGAAGCAAAAAGGCAGGTACGCTTTGTCCACAGAGAGGCCTCCATGCTAAAGGAGCTGGAGGCCAGGGGTGGTAGAAGATCTCAGGAGAAAATACAGATTGGAAATGAGATCAGAGAAGCATGACATGATGGAAGTATAAGGAGGGAACAATGGATGGTCTGGGAAACAGAGACTGGGTCAGATTTGCAGAGGGCTGGGAGAAAGAAACAGATGGGTTTAAAATTCAGACCCGTGTCCAAGAAGTATCAGAGGTGCTCTGAGGAGTGACAAACAGAAGCCTTTTAAATAGGGCTGATATTGGCCATTATCAAAAAAATCTACAAACAATAAATGCTGGAGAGGGTGTGGAGAAAAGGGAACTCTCTTGCACTTTTGGTGGGAATGTAAACTGATACAGCCACTAAGGAGAACAGCATGGAGAGCTACCATATGACCCAGAAATCCCACTATGGGGCATATAACCAGAGAAACCATAATTTAGAAAGATACATGCACCCCAATGTTCACTGTAGCACTATTTACAATAGCAGATACATGGAAGCAACCTAAGAGCCCATCAGCAGAGAAATGGGTACAGAAAATGTGGTACATATACAATGGATTATTACTCAGCCTAAAATAGGAATAAAATTGAGTTATTTATAGAAACATGGATGGACCCTGAGACTGTTGTCAGAGTGGAATAAGTCAGAAAGAGAAAAACAAATCTTGTGTATTAACAAGTATATGTGGAATCTAGGAAGATGGTATAGATGGATCTTATTTGAAAAACAGAAATAAAGACACAGACATAAAGAACAAACACATGGACACCAAAGCAGGAAAGAAGGGGTGGGATAAATTGGGAGATTGGAACTTCCATACATATACTATTGATACTATATATAAAATAGATAACTAATGAGAACCTATTGTACTGCTTAGGTAACTCTACTCAGTGATCTCTGAGGAACTCAGTGGGAAGAAAATCCGAAAAGAGGGGATATATGTAGAGCTGATTCATTTTCCTATATAATAGGAACTAACTCAACATTGTAAACCAACTGTATGCAAAAAAAAAAATATATATATATATATATAATTTAAGGAAGAAAGAAATAGGGTTGATATGATAGAAAAAAACTGAATGGAGACTAACCTAGCAGCAGTATGCTAGAGAGAGACTGAGAAACAGCAGCAGGAGACCAGCCCAGACTGGTGAAAATGACAAGAAATAGAGGTGCATTTGGAGAAGAAAACTCAACAGGCCTGCCTGATAGTGGTAAGTAGAGTGAAGGGTGGGGCCATAGACAGCTCATTCTCACTGTTAGGATGGCTTCTCTCTTCCCCCAAAGATGCTCGAAAGTGGCTCATTATCTCCATCGTGAAGCCATGGGACAGGCAGGCAAGGTATGAGAGCCAACGCTCAGCAAGGATGGGGCCAGAAGGCTGCCAGTCAGGGTGAGAGGGGACATGGATGCTCAAATGCCAGGAGGAGGACTTAGAGCAGATGGCTTCTTCCTAGCTTCATCCATGCAGACGGATGGAAATTTCCCAACACCTACAATCTTAAGTATCAGACAGGATTAAACACAATTTTAGGCATCAAAAATACCCCAAACTTAATTTGTCAAAAGGAATTTCACCGACTTAAGTTTTCCAACAATAGGTATGTTGCAAGCGGAAACAGAGCCATGAATTTCAAAATCTCTGCACCACTTGAAGAGTCACTGAGATGCCAAAGCGAGTTCCTCAGCTGTCACAATTTTACAGTCAACTCTGCCATTGTTATCCCAACATTCCCAGTGTTTGTGATTGGCCCCAGACACACTACACAGTAGGTATCAATAAATATTGGTTGCTGATTACTAAACATACAAAATCTAGTATCCTATAATTTCTCATTTAAAATAAAAGCCCAACAGAAACATAGAAAAGACATTCCTTAAGCACCTTGATATCTCCAAAAGGAAACATAAACCCTTGAGATTGCTAAAAATATCTGAACCAAAGAAAAAGCTCCCTGAGACAATATTAAACCTAATATTCTTAATGGTTTAAATAACTGAAGTCTGTTCAAGATCACTGGTGGTGGTCACAGACATCTCTGGCTGAGAGTTCAGAGACTTGCTTTATTTATTCTTATGAGTACTTCCACTGAATTTTTTTCCCCTTTAACATTCGAATTGGTGAGTTAGAAAAAGTGCTCCCAATTCAGCTGCTTCAAGATGCTGATAAGCCAATCAAAGAGAAAGGTACACCTCATAATTGCTCTGTTTGGACAGGTGCAAGTTTATAAAAGCCAAGTTCTCAGGTAATCAGGATGTGTCCACGACCCACACTGTGCTGCAGGCAAGGCAGTCTCACTTCCCTCTAAATGCCAGCCACCAAGAGGTTAAATGGGGCTGCCCAAAGGAGCATGGAATCCACAGACCTTGGAAACTCTGTCTATATCTATCTTTAATGCCAGCTTTTAAGAGAGATTCATCTTCTGAGATCAAATACCACAGGCTCTAAAGAACCCAATGCCACTGAAACCTGCTTCCTTATAGCACAGCAGAAATATAGGAGAAGCAAGAAAACCCTGACCTCAAAATCTCTGACCCTTTGGATACACATACCAAAAGCAAACCAGTCAATTCTAAAGGAAATCAGCCCTGCATATTCATTGGAAGTACTATTGCCAAAGTTGAAACTCTAGTACTTTGGCCACCTGACATGAATAGCTGACTCATTAGAGAAGACCCTGATGCTGGGAAAGATTGAAGGCAAAAGGAGAAGAGGGTGACAGAGGATGAGATGGTTGGAGGGCATCACTGATTCAATAGACATGAACTTGGGCAAACTCCGGGAAGAGAGTGAAGGACAGGGAGGCCTGGGGTGCTGCAGTCCACAGGGTCACAAAGAATCCGACACGACTGAGCAACTGAACAACCACCAAAAGCAAAAGGGGTCCTGACATTTTCCAGACTCTGTTCTACGTGCTTTCAAGGTATGTGTCTGTGCTCAATAACTTCAGTCATGTCTGACTGAAGTCAGGTCTTTCCACTCAGTCATGTCTGACTCTTTGCAACCCTATGGACTGTAGCCTGCCAGGCTCCTCTGTCCATGGGGATTCTCCAGGCAAGAATACTGGAGTGGGCTGCCATTTCCTTCTCCAGGGTATCTTCCTGACCCAGGGACCGAACCCATGTCTCTTTCAAGGTGTGGCCTCATTTAATCCCTCACACATCCTTGGCAGATAGGACCACTGATGCTGGTTCTATAGTTGAGGAGATGAAGACACAGGGTAGTTAAGCAAAGTGTCTGAGATCACACAGCCAGCAAGCTCCTGAGCCTGCTTGGAATCCTGGGACTAACTCCTCAGCTCCAAGACCAGGTCACATGGGAGGTCCACAGAGATGGTGCATTTTTTTGAATCCGTCTCTCTCTGGACCTCAGGAGAGCCCACCCACATATTCCTCGGGAAAGTCACCAGCAACTGATGCAGAATCTTAGCATCCTCACCGTCTCAGAACTACATGAGGCCTTGGGAAGTCCTCAACACCATTTCTAACACACGGGGACCTTGAATGGTGGGAAAGATGAGGGCCATGAGTAAAAAAACAAGGTGCCATAATATCCAAAACCTATAGAATGGGTAAACAAACCATATTCAGAGTAAAATTGTGTGGGGAGTGAAAAAGAGCAGACTAGGGATCCATACAGAACATGGATGAGCGTGAACAAAGTCATACGCATGAGGGAGGTCAGACAAAAGAAAGTAAGTGCCACCTGATTCCACATATATATAAAAATTCCAGGAAATACACACCAATCTATACGTGATGGTGCTGTGTGTGTGACTGGGAGACCACAGGAGTAACGAGCCTGTTCCCATACTCCCTGGGAGAAGCTTGGGTCCAAGATTCCCAACCACATCTGGTCAAGTCAGGACAGGTTCCCATCATCAAGCCTCTCCGTGGCTCTAGTCTTGGCTGCACTGCCTAAACCTGGAACAGACACCTGCTCTTCCTTCCCTCCGTCCTCTGCATTCACTTTCCTTTGTAAAATGGCAGCTACCAGCATTGTGCGTGTCCCTTTGGCCAGACAGCTCAGACACTAGGCTGGGATGGCTCCCGTGCTGTGCTCTCTACCGCACTGCAGACCCAGAAGCCGTTTCCCAATGAGATCTTCCCCTTTAGGATCCTGTGGGTGGATGGATGCAGGTCTCGGAGGCAGCAGCTAAAAATAGGTTTAGCCAACAGGAGGATCTCCAATGCAGCCCTACTTAACAGTCCTGAGCCTCGCACAGACACATCCTCTGTCATTATTTTCTGTATATCATGACATTTTGACATCTTAAAGAAATTTTCTAGCTGGGAACAGACCACTCCACTGGGATTAGCTGATTCTTTAGAGACAGCAAAGGGCCCAGTGGAGCACCGATGACATGCCGATGAACAAATTCAGAGCCAGGCCTCCTCTCTCAGGCCCCTGCACCCCAGAGGCAACGTTCCTCTGGCTCTCTCATCACCGGACTGGGTGCCAGGCGACTGCCGTGGCTCAGAGCCCACAGGAGTTATTCGAGCTAGCTAGGCTGGAGTGCGCCCTGTCTTGCCTTTCCCGTGGAAACCCCAGCAGGTACTCTGGCCTAAACCTCCTCCCTCCTGTCCTCTGCCTCCTGCTCCCTCCCTGTGCCTCCTGACATCAGGGTGGGGGGGAGCTCATGCCCCCCACACACAGAAATTCAGGGGCTGTCTCAGTCTGATGCCTCCTCCTCTCTTCTCTCTCGGGGGGCACCTCAGTGAGCTCCCCTTTTAGGGCAGCCACTGGGGGTTGAAGGAGTGAGGAGGAGCCCTGGAGAGCCCAGGGTCAGAGAAGGGGAGGGAGGGAGAGGCAGGCAGCTCCCCACGCTCCCGCCTCTTTCGGGACCTGCTTCATGGGCCCCCAAACGTCCTTTCTGTCACCATCTTATTAATAATAGAACAGCAACAGATTCTTATATAAACAAACTCCAGAAGATGAGCAGCATGGAATACAGGAAGCCAAAGTACAAATTCCTAGAAATAAAGGCCACATAGACACAATGGGTTGTTTTTCTCAAAAGATGTTTAATATCAGGCAAAGAACTACAAGGCGGTCAATCAAAAGGGTGATCACAGCGCCCTGTGGATAAGGAGGTGGAGACCCCCAGAGAGGTGGGGAAGTGCAGGATTAGGGGAGGGGCCAGGGCAGGAGCCTCGCTGTGGAGAACAGAGAATCGGGGCTCAGGACACAGCACCTGGCTAGACCAAGGTGGCCAGGGCGCTCCAAGGGTGTGAAGGTCCCTCTCCACAAGTCCTCAGAAAGTGCCTTTCAGAGACAGTACATCTGGAAAGCAAGAGAGAAAAATCTGGTTTGATTCTTCCTCATGTACAAATGGTGTTAATCTCACCCCTTCCTATGGGAGGCACCCATCATGTGGGTGTTTGTTTAAACAAGCAACATTTCCCTTCTCTGATCATTCAACAAACTCTGTGCATCACAGGCTGTTCTATTTGGAGAGAGTTCCCTTCTTAGCCCTCTTGTCTGACTTTCTGTCTGTATTTGGCTGCTTCTATGTAGTGTGAAAGCAAGTCCCTCTGATTGATTTTGCATAAAAGAAAGGAAGAAGGAAGGAGATGGGGCTTAAGAGAAACATTAGGAAACAATGAATAAACTTTCAAAAAATATGCTTGAGCAGCTGCTTGTGTGTGGAGGTAATTCTCAATTTAAGGGACAGAGCGAGAGGGAACTAGGAGCCTGGGACCCAGAGGGTAGATCTTCAGGCTCCCTGCAAACAAGGACTCTAAGCTGTAGGAGTGGGGCTCACATGAACACACACACACATGCTCATTCCATGGGGAGCCAGCACCCCAAGAGTAAGGAAACTGGCCTCTGCTGTGTGCCTTCACACCCCTCATCTCCCTGAGCTACCACCTCTGAGATGTAGCCACCATCTTTCCCCTTTGGGAAAAATGAACTAAAATTAAGTGAATTCTCTGGGAGTTCAGCTGGTAAAGAATCCATTTGCAAAGCAGGAGACCCCAGTTTGATTCCTGGGTCTGGAAGACACACTGGAGAAGAGACAGGCTACCCACTCCAGTTTTCTTGAGCTTCCCTGTGGCTCAGACAGTAAAGAATCCAAATGCTATTTGGGGAGACCTGGGTTCAGTCCCTAGGTTGGAAAGATCCCCTGGAGAAGGGACTAGCTACCCACTCCAGTATTCCTGTCTGGAGAATTCCATGGACAGAGGAGCCTGGCAGGCTACTGTCCATGGAGTCTCAAAGAGTCAGACACGACTGAGTGACTTTCATTTTCACTTTCAAAATGAATTCAGTTCAGAGAAGGTACTTAATTCTTTCCAGAATCACATTATATTAGAAGAGTCAAAATCTGGATTAGATCCTGGGGGCTCCACAGCCCTGAGCCTCCTTAGAGGTGATGGTGGGGAGGCCCTGGCCACCTTAACTCACCCAACGCACTCAGTGACCCAGGGACTGCCTGCCATCAGCCACTGTGGGCAAGGAAGCAGGCCCCTCCATGGTCACACAGGAAGACGGGACCCCAGGCTCAGTGTGAGATCCTGTCTGGTCGCCACAGCCCACAGTGACCAAAGGCAACACCACTGGGTATGTAGCACTGCTTGGTGATGCTGGGCACGGCCCCAGAGTTCCAAGCTTTCATCTCTTGCGAGGATGCTCAGCATTCCGGAGTTGAGCTCTGCACTTCAAAAGCTACTCAAGCACATCATCGGGTCCACACACAATCCCAGGAACACACACAGTGGGTGGGTACTCAGCATCAGTGAGCCAGGTCAGGTCAGAAGAGAAACTTTAGACCTAGCATCTCAGATCACAAGAAGCAGGGGGGCAGACACTCGAACCCCTGTTCATTTCACTCTCCTCTTGGGGTGTGGGGAGACCAAGCAGGTCATGTGAGACCACAAGGCCAGCACTGGCACTGGGGTGGGCCTGGATCAGCCCTTCCCTCCTGAGGGTCGAGCATGTGCAGAGTAGCCAGACCCAGTGGGCAGTGGGGACAGACACAGAGAAGAGCTGCCTGCATGGGATGCGTTCAGAGCTGATACAAGAAGGGAGACCAAATGCGTGGAGTGTGGAGGAGGAAGGGCCACATCCAACCTCACACTGTGTGACCTGACAAAGGCCTCAGAGAAAGGAAAGACCACGGGCCTTCAAGTGCAGGGGTCAGAGCAGGGAAGTCCTTTGCTGCTGGGCACAGGCTGGCCCTCTGGAGGTTTTGGTGGGTTCTCTGTTGAGAAGGGTGCCAAGCGCCATGCAGGAAAGGAGAGGACAAGCCAAGATGTAGAAATAGAGAGAAGGGAGGGGTGGGCCCTAGTGGACCAGGAGGAGCCTGGAAGGCAACTACAGAGCCCAGAGGGCTGGTCTGGAGTGGGACCTTGGACAGGAAACAAACAGGCAAGTAACCCACAAGGGTGGTGTGATCATGGGAGAAATTATGTCATTGAAGAGATGTAAAGGAAAAATTACTGGGAAGTAAGAGGAAAGTCTGGTAACGTAGAGACAAACAAGAAAGACTCTTTTTCTTCCAATAGCAGTGAGCACATAGAAAGGGGAATGGTGGGGTGAAGGGTGGGGGAGTCCTGCACATACGATGAGAAGACATAGGATGGAGTGTGACACGTGGGGCAGCACCTGCATGAAGACAAGCAGGAAATGTCATCACAGGACGTAACGAGGTCTGAATGAATGTCCCCAGATACAAAGACATAATAGTATTAAATGCAACTTCTCCCCAATACAATAAATTAATTTGACTATAACTGTAACCTAATGAGATCTTTTGCACTCAACAGTATGATGTTAGAATGCATAAGGAAGTTCAAAACTTGAGAAGAAAAGGCTTTAAACAACAAGAAAGACTAATGAGGGGCAATGCCTCCTACAAGATCAGAATCATGGCTATACCACCACCAAGATCAGGCACTGGAGATTATTGGTACACAGAAGACAAATCTGTAAGTAGACTGAAATAGGAGGCAGAAACAGAGCCAAGGGTATAGGGAATTCAGTAGATGAAAAAGTGGAATTTGGGCTTCCCTGGTGGCTCAGTGGTAAAGAATCCGCCTGCCAGTGCAGGAGATGTGGGTTTCATCCCTGGGTCAGGAAGATCCCCTGGAGAAGGGAATGGCAACCCACTCCAGTATTTTTGCCTGGAGAATCCCATGAACAGAGGAACCTGGCGGGTTACTGTCCATGGTGTCACAAAGAGTTGGACACAGTTCAGTTCAATTCAGTTGATCAGTCGTGTCTGACTCTTCACAACCCTGTGGACCACAGCACACCAGGGCTCCCTGTCCAGCTCCTGGAGATTACTCAAACTCATCTCCATCGAGGCAGTGATGCCATCCAACCAGCTCATCCTCTGTCATCCCCTTCTCCTCCTGCCTTCAATCTTTCCCTCAAATGAGTCAGTCCTTTGCATCAGGTGGCCAAAGCATTAGAGTTTCAGCTTAAACATCAGTCCTTCCAATGAACACCCAGAACTGATCTCCTTTAGGATAGACTGGTTGGATCTCCTTGCAGTCCAAGGGCCTCTCAAGAGTCTTCTCCAACACCACAGTTCAAAAGAGTTGGGCACAACTAAGTGACTAAGCACACACACACAAGGTGGAATTCAACTCAATTGGAGATGCTGTTTGGGCACTTGTACCTTATGAGAGGTGAAATGAAAAATCCAGATGCAAAAAAAATGTAAAACATTAATAATCATTAGTGTGTTCTTACAGTGAGGGAAGCATTGTGTTGCAAAATACAATTGTGTGCAAAAAGCTCCCCAAAATTGACAAGAAAATGAAAAAGAACCCGACAGAAAAATAGTCAGGAGATGTAGAAGTGATTCATTAAAAAGGAAAGGAAACCAGCCAGTAAATATGTGTGAGAAGGTGCCACTTTTCTGGTACACAAAAACCTTAAAGGAAAACAACAGCAACATTGTTTTGACCATAAAACTGGTGAAATTAATAGTAAGACTCAGTGCTCAAATGTATTTAAAAAAAAAAAGGTGGGGATTGTATTTATAAATTGCTCAAAATGGTGTGACCTTGAGAAGTGACCCTGCAGCAGCCCCATGTCAAGGAATCCTATCAAAACCGGAGCTCCGGCACCAAGGACAGAGTTCCCTGTGACCTTGCAGGGTGGCTTTGTCCAGAAAGTAACAGATTTGGGAGGAACTGACTAAATTGGCACATAGCCATAATGACTTGCAGTCATTAAAAAATGAACGAGTCAGACCCAAGTCTACTGATTTGTTCATGAAGAAGGCAAATTGTAGAAATCAGTGTGGTATCAATTTGTTTTTAACAAAAAGAGTGGGGAGTTACTATGTGTGTGTGTGTGCTATATATATGTGGTGTGTGATGCATGGTGTGTGCAGTGTGTGAATGCAAAAAAATGAAAATGTGATTACCTGTTACCTCACTTCAAGTAGCTGTGATTGGAGCAGAGAAACTTTACCTTTTCTTTCTGTACTTCTATACTTTTAACTCATTATAATAAGCACCTACTGTATTAATGAAATTTTTAAAGAAAAACATGTTTAATAGAACAAGAACTCAGTCTATGTGGCCACATACATCAGTAATTCTTCTTTTTTATTGCTAAGTGGTATTTATAGCAGATACATACCAGAATTTATTTATTTACTGGCTGATCAGTGGGTTGGGCTGTTTCTAGCTTGGGTCTATTATGAATTATAATGCTGTGAACATCCACTTACTGTGCATGTATGTTTTGCTGGCTTATCTGGTAAATTTATATCAATTTTATTTTTAAAAACTGTCCAAGAACTTCCTTAGTTGTCCATGGCTAAGATTCCACACTCCCAATGCAGGGGGCCTCTGGTCAGTTTTGATCCCTGGTCAGGAATTAGATCCCACATGCTGCAGCTAAAGATCTTGAGTGCTGCAACTAAGACTGGCACAGCGAAATAAATAAATAAATACATTCAAATACCTTTTAGAAAAATAACTCTTCAGCTACTTTCCAAAGTGTTGTGCCATTTTGCATCCTTAACAGCAATGACATACAACCACATTGCTGGGGCCCTCAAAGCATTGTGGGGAATGAAAGAAGGCAGACACAGAAAACCTCGTTCGGCATGGTTCCACTCATGTGAAATTCTAAAAAAGGCAACAGTATAGGACCAGAAAGTACTACAGCTGCCTGGGGCAGACTTGGGGATGGCTATCAACTACAAACAGCATAGAGAATTTGGAAGAGGGGACAAAAACATTCTGTGATTAAATGACTGTATACAATTGCCATCACTCCTCAAAATGTACATTTAAAATAGGTGGGTTTTATCTAAGTCAGACCTCAATGAACCAAGGGGAACATTTATAGCAACAAACATTTTTAATAAAATAAGAAGCATGGCCTACACTTGGTGCACACTAAGGTACATATCCAAGAGAAATGCATGCATACATTCCCTGGAAGAGATGCACAAAACCACGCATCGCAGCCTGTGGCCTCACAGTCCCTGGGTACCATTCATCGGTAGAAAAGAAGAGACAACGGCGTGAATGAAGGTCGAAGAGGAAACAGGAAACCATGAAGGAAAGGAAAAAGACTGGCACAAGGACAGGGTATATCCTTCCATTTATGAGAAGTTCAAGAACAGGGTAGGGGTTTACTGGCTTGGGAAGCCACAGAGGGAGTTCTGGGGTCTGGGAACGTTCTAAGTCTTGATCTGGGTATCAGCTATTCAGTGTATGCACGTGTAAAATTCCAGTGAGTTACACGCTGAATATTTGGACACTCTACCAGAGGTATGTTATATTAATACCTCAATGAATTCATTGTTAAACACCAACAAAAATGAAAATTCAAACAACAAAACCAGTCAGCAGGACTGGAATGTATTCTGGAATGTATTCTCTAGCTTCAAAAGCCATAGTGGGTCCTAATGACAGTGGGTCCTAATGTTCTTAATGTTTTAGGACCCACTGTCATTAGGACCCATTGTAGCTTTTGAAGCCAGAGAAAAAGGTGATGAAAATTTTGGAACAGGGATGTGATCTTTTAAAGGAGAAATTGGAGGAGGAAGTGTTCCTGGGCAAATATTTAGGGGTCAAATGTGAAAGTGAGTCTCTGTGGTTAAAGAATCCTGGGAGAGCTGAGGCAGGATGAAAGGAAAGTGAGAACATGAGTGGCATTTTCAAGAAGAGCACACACAGGCTGAAGATACTGACTCTGAGAGATTGAAAAAGTAATAACAATATTCACAACTAATACTTATGGAGTATTTGTTCAGTGGCTGGCCCTGTTCTATTGATTTTGAGCATATTAATATTTTAATATTATGATTCCCATTCTACAGGTGAGAACCTAAGACCAGAGAGGTTAAATGGCCTATCTGAGGTCACACATCTGGGAGGTGGCAGTGGGGAATGGATCTCGTTTGCATCATGAGCCCTGCATGCGGGAAGAAATTTGACAAGTTCAGACTGGGGCACCTGGCATTAAGAGTCACAGTGAATATCCATTACCTATGAAGGGATCAAAGGTGAACTCACATGCAAAAGGACTTTGAGATAAAAAAGCAAAGCTCTGTAAATAATCATTTCTGTTAAGGCCACAGTGATGTTAATGTATGGCAGAGGCCAACACAATATTGTAAAGCAATTATCCTCCAATAAAAAAGAAATAAAGAAGCCACAATGAGATGCCAAATCATACCTATCAAGATGACTATTATTAAAATAAAAATTTTAAGTAAACTGAAAATAGTAAATGTTGGCAAAGATGTGGAGAAACTGGAACACTTGTTCATTGCTGGTAGGAAAGCAAAATGGTGCTGCTGCTGTGGGAACCGGTATAAAATTTCCTCAAAATATTAAACATAGACTGACCACGAAAGCGCTGTGAAAATGTTAATCGCTCAGTCATGTCTGACTCTTTGCGACCCCATGGACTCTAGCCCATCAGGCTCCTATGTCCATGGGATTTTCCAAGCAAGAATGCTGGAGTGGGTTGCCATTTCCTTCTCAGGGGATGTTCTGGGTCTTCTGCATTGCAGGAAGATTCTTTACCATCTGAGCCACCAAGAAAGCCTAAAACTGACCATATGATACAGCAATTCCATTTTTGGGGATATATCCAAAAAATTATATATATATATATATATATATATATATATATATATGGGTGTATATATATGTGTGTGTGTGTGTGTGTGTGTGTACAAATACATATGTATATATATATCATATGTAGGGATCCACATATTTGTACACCCATATTCATAGCAGCATTATTCACAATAACCAAAAGGTGGTAACAACTCAAGTATCCATTGATCAGGCAAATGGATACACCAATGTGAAATATATCTAAGTGGAATACTACTTGGCCCTTAAAAAGCAGGAATTTGACACATGCTACAACATGGATGAACTTGGAGGGCATTCTGCTAAGTGAAATCAGACAGTTTATAAAAAGACAAACACTGCATGATGCCTCCTATATGGAGGAGAAGTAAAACTCACAGAGACAAAAAGTAGGATGGAAGTTCCCAGAGGCTAGGGGGAGTAAGGAATGGGAAGTGATTCTTTAATGGGAACAGAATCCCATTTGGGAAGATAGAATCATCCTACAGATGGATGGTGGTGATGGCTACACTGCAAGGTGAAAGTGCTTAATATCTCTTAATCAGTTAAAAATGGCTAATGGTTAAAATGGTGAATTTTATGTTTAACCAAAATAAAAATAAAAAAATCACTGCTGTCAGAGCCAGACACCAAGGGCCGTGTGTACCCCCACGAGGGCCATGGCAGCAGTCTGGCATAAAAGCGTAGTGCGTCTCACACCTACAGGCTAATCCAGTGGGTCACAGGCCACTCACCGATATTCATCAATTTTAACCTTGTCCTTCATCTTGGATATAATTAAACCTTCAGCATTTCCTGTCAAATGCATCATCATTCTTCAATATATTTTTATGCCCACAATGATAGAATTCCTGCCTGAGGCTATAAATAATTGAACTAAGTAAGGCCTTTTCAAACTTAAATGATAATATGCTTCTCATGGGACATCCTTCGGCACAGCCTGTGCTCTGCAGCTATTAAAAGGCTTTGTGGGCGTCTGGCCACATGTCAGAAAGCACTGCCTCAGATACAAACAAACCACAGCTAGAAAATAATAAATAACATATATTTAGGCACATACATTTCAGAGGATCAGGGTCTACTCTACTACATACACGAATGTTGAATATGGATGGATAAGAGAGTCATAGTCAGATGAACACAAGAATTCTGTCAAACACATAAAATGTTACTGGCTAATAAATGGGCATGAAATGATTCTTGATCCCCCGAGAACCAGGACATCAGTATTTGCTTGTATCCTGGATTCAAGAAGCTGGATGGAGACTGTGAGGCAGACCCTGATCCCATCCCCCTGCCAAGTGAGGTTTGCACTCAGACTCGCCTCCCACCAGGCATGAAGGGCTGAGTTAATTTCCATCTAGACTAAGTAAGTAGACTGGAGGCAGTGAGCTGGAGATAATATATGGACATAACATAAAAATTAAATTAATAATCTGAACCTGATGTTATATTGGACAAAAATGAAGAGCACAAAACTTTGCATAGTGTGACTGAACAAATGTGAAAGATTACGGGAAAACATCCCCCTTCTTTTGGGGGTACATTTCTTTCTTTTCTAAAATTTTTCTGGTGGGCATGTATATGTGACTTTTATGATGAAATCAAATTTAGTTTTAAGGTAGGCAGGTGGCACTAGTGGTAAAGAATCCGCCAGCCAGTGCAGGAGACTTAAGAGATGTGAGTTCAATCCCTGGGTCAGGAAGATTCCCTGGAGGAGAGCACAGCAATCCACTCCAGTGGGCAGAGGAGCCTAAAGGCTACAGTCCATAGGGTCGCACAGAATCGGACGCGACTGGAGCTACTTAGCATGTATGCTGCTGCTGCTGCTGCTAAGTTGCTTCAGTCGTGTCCGACTCTGTGCGACCACATAGACAGCAGCCCACCAGGCTCCCCTGTCCCTGGGATTCTCCAGGCAAGAGCACTAGCATGGGTTGTCATTTCTTCCTCCAGTGTATGAAAGTGAAAAGTGAAAGTGAAGTAGCTCAGTAGCTCAGTTGTGTCCGACTCTTAGCGACCCCATGGACTGCAGCCTACCAAGGTCCTCCATCCATGGGATTTTCCAGGCGAGAGTACTGGAGTGGGTTGCCGCAGGTTAGTATAAAGCAGCAGTTTTAATCCAGGGGACTTTGGGCAGAGTCTGAAGACAGTTTGGGTGCTATGGGAGGGGTTGTCTAGTAGGTAGATCTCAGAGGGGCGTTTAAATGTACTAAATGCACACAACAGTCCCCCCAACAAAGTGTGATCTGACTCCAAAATTAAAGGATGCCGAGGCTGAGAAACCCTGGGGTGGAGCCTAGTTTGTGTTTCCCATAAGGGACCACAGCACCCTGGATCCCACCTCCCAGGCCAGCAGCAGTACCAGCTGTGTGTGTGTGTGTGTGTGTGTGTGTGTGTGTGTGTGTGTGTGTGTTCTCCCAGTAGGCATTCATGGATGCCCCTTTTAGAGGAAAGACATCCAAGAAAGGTAGGCTCAGTATGAAAGTCACTAACGGGGCTGCCCCTGCCCTGCCGGTGCACGCTCAGGGGTCACCCAGTGTGCCAGCTGCGACACCTTCATCTTCCCCATCACCTGGCTGTCCTGCAGGTGCCTGCGGGTCAAGAGGGAACAAGGGTGAGGACAACCGGGGCCTCTCATGTTCACAGGCAGCAGGCAGAGTTTGATAGTGCTTCAGATGCTCCTTGAAGGGTTTGAAAACCAGACCCCCAGGATCTGCCTGCCAGCTGCCTTCCCCAGGGTGAGGGGGTCTTGGGCTCTGGACAGAGCGAAGTGGACAAGGAGTTCAGCAGCCACTTATGCGAGGCTGGTCCTGTGAAACTCAGGGCCTGAGGAAGTGACTGCTTTGTTGAAACAAAAGACAGCCCGACAAGGAGCTACCAGGGCCCAGTAAGAGAGTGGAGGAAACTGCATTAGGCAGCAGGAACCAGTCGCCCCAGCCCTTCAGGGGGAGCCCTCTGGGCATGTGCGCCCAGACCAAGGGACAAGTGGAGTTAGAAGTTCCACCAGAGGGGGCGCTGTAGAGACCCAGGAAGCTGCGGGGAATGCGCCAGAGTAGATGCCTGCCAGGCCAGGTTCCAGCAAGCAGTATGAGGAGCTCATTTGCTTAAAAGAACAACCAACCACAGACCCTGTCGTGTCCCCTAGAGAAGTCAGGATCAGACTCACCGCTCAACAATATGTCTACCTCTGATAGATATTTTAGGTATTAAAATGCATTAAACTAAATTACAGGAAATAACAGATGAGCTAATTGAATTCACTTTCCAGCGCTTAAAGGCTTTACTACAAAAGGAGCTATAAGCTGCTAATCTGGAAATTATCCAACAAGACTTCATTTTTCCAGGTCATAAGTAGAAAATGAAAATGTGAAGAGAAAGGACACTATCCCACAATATTATATTCAAACAAAGGAAGCCTGGTCTTCTAAAAATAAGTGACTTCCATTCTGCTCAGCAGATGTAGCTGTACTCATTTTCACAGAAAAGGTCCTGGGGGCAAAAGGAAGGAAAAAATGTAAATCACTCTTTCTACTCAGAGTTTGTCTTATTAATCACATCTTCAGCTGGTCTGCCACTATCCGCAATTTGCTTTTATCTAAGGTTTCATTTTTAGTTATTTCCCTGGATTCATGAAGGGGGTTTCTCTGGTAGCTTGGATGATAAAGCGTCTGCCTACAATGTAGGAGACCCGGGTTCAATCCCTGGGTCAGGAAGATCCCCTGGAGAAGGAAATGGCAACCCACTCCAATATTCATGCCTGGAAAATCCCATGGACTGAGGAGCCTGGTGGGCTACAGTCCATGGGGTCACAAAGAGTCAGACATGACTGAGCGACTTCACTTCTTCTGGATTCATGAAAACTCAAGATTTCAACAGACATTGATTGAGCACCTACTATGTACTGGCTCAGGGCCTAAGTCTCTACTAGGGACAGCCTGTTGGCTTTGTGGGCCATGAAAATGCCTCCCTGTGAACTCATCAAGGAAACTCAAACCCAACTTTCAAGATAACTTAGCTCAACACAGACTGCATTCAGACATTTTAGACTTTGTTCTTTTGTATAATAACATGCTGAGAGTTTTTAATAATGACATATGTTTATGATTCTAAGGGAGGAAAGATGAATAAACCTTTCATATACAGTGTGAACACTACTGTATCAACAATGTATAAGAAAAGTAAACCATCATAGTTGTACCAAACTAACTCATCAAAGTTGATGTCACCAATATGGAAAAAGTTACATCATGTATCTCCTAAGGTCATGCACTGAGAAGGAAACAATAATTATTATTGTTCACTGCCAAATATAGCCCAAAATGAATCATGGGAAAGCAACAGGAAAATTAAAAGTGTGGTAAATTCTACAAAATAACTGGCATGTACTCTTAATAAATGTCAGTGTCAAGAAAGATAAAGAAAGGCTAGGTAACTGTTCCAAATTAAAGGAGTCCAAAGAAACATGATGACTAAATATAATGTGAGACCCTGGATGGAATCCTAGACTGGGCAAAAACAGCTGTGAAAGACATTACTGGGACAATTGATGAAACGTGGAGATGGGCTGTAGACTAGGTAACAGTGTTCTATCAGTGTTACAGCTCCAGATTTGATCACACTGTACTCCAGACAGGTAAGGAAATGTCATCGTCCTGAGGAAAGACACTCTTACGTAGCTTTGAATGGTTCAGAAAAAAAAATTAGAGATTGGCAGGGATCTTTGGTTCTATTCTTACATCTTTTCTGCTTAAACTCACAAACAAAAATGTTTTAAAATGCACAGAAAAGATGAAGGAAATGTTATCTTTAGCCAAATTGAAGATGAACCCAGTTGCAAAAGAGATCATGTGGTATGTCTCAGAAATTAAAAATGCTCATTGTATGTCCCACAAATAAAGAAAAACTGTGACACAATACTTCATCCCTTAGAATTTTCCTTTTATACTTGCAGAGAACTTTTAGACTTATTGATGCATACAGTTTTATATATATATATATATATACTCCTATATATGCAAAAATAAATAGGGAAGTGAAATAAATGAACTAAAATATTCCTGCAACCTCTTGGCATTGTGGTTTCAACACTTCTGAATCACGTTATGATTCAGTTGTTGATATCTGTGCATTTCTATGAAACATCATCCTCTGAGCCATCCAGAATGCAGGTGAGACAGCAGTTTTTAAATGAATGCTCTGTTACTATTTTGGTATTTTCTTCCAAGCCACTGAGGCCTATTATGCAAGAGTTAATGCTTGGCCTTTCCAAAAGGTTTGGGGGAAGGATTTTGACCCATTTTGAAGGCTTACATTCCCTTGAATGGTTGGTGAACTGACCATCGAGGGTCAAAGTTGTCTGCTTGAGCTGACATGATCAATCAGCAGATGTTCACATGCTCAGCAATGACAGCAAGGGCAAAGAAGAAGGCCCGCAAAATGGTAGGAGAAGCAAATTCACATTTAGAATCAAACCCCATTCCCACCAGAGGTGCTCAGAGGGCTCAAACAAACCCTGTGTGCACCAGGACCAGGAGAAAGGAGCAGTGACCCCATAAGACACTGACCCAGACTTGCCCAGGAGTGTCTAGGAGTCTCCAGTAGAGGCATGGATCGGTGGTGGCCTGCTGCAGGGTTGGGGGCATTGGGTGTAGCAGTGTGTGCATGGGACCTTTTGAAGCAGGTCACCTTTATCTTCATTACCTCCAACTAGTTTGGCCCCAGGTAAATAATGGGGAGGGAACACAGCTCCAACCATCAATGGAAAACTGGATTAAAGATTTACTGAGCATGGCCCTGCCCATCAGAACAAGACCCAGTTTCCTCCTCAGTCAGTCTCTCTCAAGAAGCTTCCATAAGCCTTTTATCCTTCTCCAGCAGAGGGCACAGACTGAAAACCACAATCATAGAAAACTAACCAATCTGATCACATGGACCACAGCCTTGCTAGCTCAGTGAAACTATGCTGTGTAGGGCCACCCAAGACAGACAGGTCATGGTGGAGAGTTCTGACAAAATGTGACCCACTGGAGAAGGGAATGGCAAACCATTTCAGTATTCTTACCTTGAGAACCTCATGAACAGTATGCAAAGGCAAAAAGATAAGACACTGAAAAATGAACTCCACAGGTTGATAGCTGCCCAATATGGTACTGGAGATCAGTGGAGAAATAACTCCAGAAAGAATGAAAGACAGAGCCAAGGCAAAAACAACACCCAGTTGTGGATGTTGCTGGTGATGGAAGCAAAGTCTGATGCTTAAGAGCAATATTGCATAGGAATCTGGAATGTTAGGTCCATGAATCAAGGCAAACTGGAAGTGGTCAAACAGGATGGCAAGAGTGAACATCACTTTAGGAATCAGTGAACTACAATGGACTGGAATGGGTGAACTTAACACAGATGACCATTATATCTACTGCTGTGGGCAGGAATCCCTCAGAAGAAATGGAGTAGCCATCACGGTCAACAAAAGAGTCTGAGATGCAGTACTTGGATGCAGTCTCAAAATGACAAAATGATCTTTGTTGGTTTCCAAGGCAAACCATTCAATATCACAGTAATCCAAGTCTATGCCCTGACCAGTAATGCTGAAGAAGCTTAAGTTGAATGGTTCTATGAAGACCTACAAGACCTTTTAGAACTAACACCCAAAAAGATCTCCTTTTCATTATAGGGGATGGAATGCAAAAGTAGAAAGTCAAGAGATATCTGGAGTAACAGGCAAATTTGGTCTTGGAGTACAGAACGAAGCAGGGCAAAGGCTAATAGAGTTTTGCCAAGAGAACACACTGGTCATAGCAAACACCCTCTTCCAGCAACATAAGAGAAGACTCTACACATGGACATCACCAGATGGTCAACACTGAAATCAGATTGATTATATTATTTCCAGCCAAAGATGGAGAAGCTCTATACAGTCAACAAAAACAAGACCAGGAGCTGATTGTGGCTCAGATCATGAACTCCTTATTACGAGTATACAGTGGAAGTAATAAATAGTTTCAAAGGGTTAGATCTGATAGACAGAGTGCCCGAAGAACTATGAACAGAGGTTTGTGACATTGTACAGGAGACAAGGATCAAGACCATCCCCAAGAAAAAGAAATGCAAAAAAGCCAAATGGCTGCCTGAGGAAGCCCTACAAATAGCTGTGCAAAGAAAAGAAGTGAAAAGCAAAGGAGAAAAAGAAAGATATACCCATTTGAATGCAGAGTTCCAAAGAATAGCTGGAGAGATAAGAAAGCCTTCCTTAGTGATCAGTGCAAAGGAAGAGAGGAAAGCAATAGAATGGGAAAGACTAGAGATCTCTTCAAGAAAATTAGATATTCCCAGGAAATATTTCATGCAAAGATGGGCACAATAAAGGACAGAAATGGTATGGATCTAACAGAAGCAGAAGATATTAAGAAGAGGTGGCAAGAATACACAGAAAAACTATACAAAATGATCTTCATGACCCAGATAATCACAATGGTGTGATCACTCACCTAGAGCCGGACATTCTGGAATATAAAGTCAAGTGGGCCTTAGAAAATATCATTACGAGGAGAAGGCAATGGTAACCCACTCCAGTACTCTTGCCTAGAAAATCCCATGGATGGAGGAGCCTGGGTGGCTGCAGTCCATAGGGTTGCACAGAGTCAGACGCTACTGAAGCGACTTAGCAGCAGCAGCAGCATGCAGTTACAAGCATAATGTAGATGGATCCTAAACTACATATCATGTGTAATTCATAAATGAGGTTGTGCTTACATAAAGAAATGATCCTCTCAAGTCTAATTAATGGACTTTTAGATATGCAGATGACACCACCCTATGGCAGAAAGTGAAGAGGAACTAAAAAGCCTCTTGATGAAAGTGAAAGAGGAGAGTGAAAAAGTTGGCTTAAAGCTCAACATTCAGAAAACTAAGATCATAGCATCTGGTCCCATCACTCCATAGCAAATAGATGGGGAAACAGTGTCAGACTTTATTTTGGGGGCTCAAAAATCACTGCAGATGGTGACTGCAGCCTGAAATTAAAAGACGCTTACTCCTTGGAAGGAAAGTTATAACCAAGCTAGATAGTATATGCAAAAGCAGAGACACTACTTTGCCAACAAAGATCCGTCTAGTCAAGGCTATGGTTTTTCCAGTGGTTGTGTATGGATGTGAGAGTTGGACTGTGAAGAAAGCTGAGTGCCGAAGAATTGATGCTTTTGAACTGTGGTGTTGGAGAAGACTCTTGAGAGTCCCTTGGACTGCAAGGAGATCCAACCAGTCCATTCTAAAAAGAGATCAGTCCTGAGTGTTCTTTGAAGGACTGATGCTAAAGCTGAAACTCCAGTACTTTGGCCACCTCATGCGAAGAGTTGACTCATTGGAAAAGACCCTGATGCTGGGAGGGATTGGGGGCAGGAGGAGGAGGGGACGACCGAGGATGAGATGGCTGGATGGCATCACTGACTCAATGGACATGAGTCTGAGTGTACTCCGGGAGTTGGTGATGGACAGGGAGGCCTGGCATATTGCAATCCATGGGGTCACAAAGAGTCAGACACAACTGAGTGACTGAACTGAACTGACACAATAACCTGCCTGTGTTGGTGCTTCCATTTAAGTCTGTAAATCTCATCAGCTTTTGCACAGTTAATGTCTCTATTAGACTCTTTAAGAAAGTACCTTTTATGGTTAATAAAATGTTAAGACTGCACCTGCTACTATGCTAGCTTTCATTCTTACATATTTTCACAGGGAATCTGTTTTAATGAATCTATTTTGAGAAGTTTTAAATCAAATTATATGTCAGGATTTTACATTAATGTCCAATAGGTGGTTAGATTTGTTCAGTGTTAAAATAGGTATTATGGTAACTTCCTCATCAGTTAAATTACTAATTTAAAGTATGATATGGTTTTTTATTAAAAGAAACTAACTTATAGAGAAGTTTGGCTGAGAATAGACAACTGTTAAGGCCTTTTGTTGTACAGAATGCTATGCTTTAATAAATCATGATGTTGTAATAGAAAAAAATAAAGAAAGAAAACATCACTACGAACAAAGCTAGTGGAAGTGATGGAATTCCAGTTGAGCTATTTCAAATCTTAAAAGATGATGCTGGGAAAGTGCTGCAGTCAATATGCCAGCAAATTTGGAAAACTCAGCAGTGGCCACAGAACTGGAAAATCTCAGTTTTCATTTCAATCCCAAAGAAAGGCAATGCCAAAGAATGCTCTATCAACCACACAACTGTACTCATCTCACATGCTAGTAAAGTAATACTCAAAATTCTCCAAGCCAGGCTTCAACAATATGTAAACTGTGAACTTCCAGATGTTCAAGCTGGATTTAGAAAAGGCAGAGGAACCAGAGATCAAATTGCCAACATTTGCTGGATCATAAAGCAAGAGAGTTCCAGAAAAACATCTATTTCTGCTTCATTGTCTATGCCAAAGCCTTTGACTGTGTGGATCACAACAAACTGTGGAAAATTCGGAAAGAGATGGGAATACCAGACCACCTGATCTGCCTCTTGAGAAATCTGTATGCAGGTCATGATGCAACAGTTAGAATTGGACATGGAACAACAGACTGGTTCCAAATAGGGAAAGGAGTATGTCAAGGCTGTATATTGTCACTCTGCTTATTTAACTTATATGCAGAGTACATCATGAGAAATGCTGGACTGGATGAAGCACAAGCTTGAATCAAGATTGCTGGGAGAAATATCAATAATCTCAGATACGCAGATGACATCACCCTTATGGCAGAAAGTGAAGAAGAACTAAAGAGCCTCTTGATGAAAGTGAAAAGGAGAGTGAAAATGTTGGTTTAAAAACTCAACATTCAGAAAATGAAGATCATGGCATCTGGTCCCATCACTTCATGGGAAATAGATGGAGAAACAGTGGAAACAGTGACAGATTTTATTTTGAGGGGCTCCAAAATCACTGGAAATGGTGACTACAGCCATGAAATTTAAAAAGACACTCTTTGGAAGAAAAGTTTTGACCAACCTAGACAGCATATTAAAAAGCAGAGACATTACTTTGCCAGCAAAGGTCCATTTAGTCAAGGCTATGGTTTTTAGTCATGTATGGATGTGAGAGTTGGACTATAAAGAAAGTTGAGCACCGAAGAATTGATGCTTTTAAACTGTGTTGGAGAAGACTCTTGAGAGTCCCTTGGACTGCAAGGAGATCCAACCAGTCCATCCTAAAGGAGATCAGTCCCGAATATTTATTGGAAGGACTGATGCTGAAGCTGAAACTTCAATATTTTGGCCACCTGATGCAAAGAGCAGACTCATTGGAAAAGAACCTGATGCTGGGAAAGATTGAAGGTTAGAAGAGAAGGGGACGACCAAGGATGAGATGGTTGGATGGCATCACTGACTCAATGGACATGAATTTGAATAAACTCCGGGAGTTAGTGATGGACAGGGGAGGCCTTGCATGCTGCTCTCCATCGGATCGCAACGAGTCAGACCCGACTAAGCGACTGAACCGAACTGGATACAAGTTCAGTCCACTGAACTGAAAGAGGTTAAGATATGACTCAGTATAAATGTACCCATATTTCAGAGATGTTAATATGTGAAAAAGAGTGCATCTGAGAGTTGAAATGTGGTATTTTAAAATATTTAACGGTGTTGGGTTTATGGGTAGGAGGTTATACTGCTTCTATGCACTCTGATGTTGTACCAATTTTTGCTAAGTTGCTTCAGTCGTGTCTGACTCTGTGTGACCCCACAGACAGCAGCCAACTAAGCTCCCCCATCCCTGGGATTCTCCAGGCAAGAACACTGGAGTGGGTTGCCATTTCCTTCTTTAATGCATGAAAGTGAAAAGTGAAAGTGAAGTCGCTCAGTTGTGTCTGACTCTTAGTGACCCCATGGACTGCAGCCTACCAGGCTCCTCCGTCCATGGGATTTTCCAGGCAAGAGTATTGGAGTGGGATGCCATTGCCTTCTCCAATGTACCAATAGACATACATTAACTTTTGGTGTTATTTTTATGCTCAGAATAAAAGGATACATTCTTATCCACAAAATAGAATTATTTCATGAAAATCTTACACTTGATTTTTATTTATGCATTCCCTTTGTCTCCCAAGGAACAAAATTCCCTACCTATTAGTTCAGGATTTAGAAGCCTCTCTGATGTAAAAAGCATTAAATGACTCAATAATTATTAACCGAAGATTGTGAAGTGTAAGGAAAAGCCAGTCTCCAATGATGCCATGAAGGGTCTTAGAAGCTTAAAGGGTTCCCTTCCCTAGGGCAGAGAAGGAATCCCAATGCATTGATTCTAAGAAGCACATTTTTTTTTTTTTTTGTATTTTAATGTTTCCAAAACTTCTGTGGGCCAGGCAGCATTTATGATGTAGTTAACATTGGCTGCATATATGCATCACAGTTTGCAGAATGAATATCATTAGTTTGGAAAAAACACAGTTTCAAGACAAAAAAAAATTAAGAAAATAGGGGAAAGACAGGTCTCTTGAAATAAAAGTTACATAAGGTAAAATTCACTCTTTTTAGATGTTCAATTCTATGAATTTTGAAAAGTATGTACACTTATGTAACCATAATAAAATCAAGAGATAGACTATTTTCATTATCCCTGAAAGGGGTCCATATGCTCCTTCTGTGGTCATTCCTTTTCTCCCTCCTCCAGACCTTGGCAACTAGGGAGCTGAACTCTGCTTTTAACTTCACCTTTTCCAGACTATCATATAAATGAATCATACAGCATGTAGCCCTTTGTATCTGACTTCTTTCACTCAGCACAGTGCTTTTGAGATTTATCTGTATTACTGCATGTAAGAAGATTTTGTTGAGCAGACCATTAGTAATATAGAATCAGTAATTTAAAACTTCCCAACACACCAAAGGGGGAAGAAAGATGAAATGAACTGAGAGATTGGGATTGACATATATACACTACTATGTATGAAATAGGTAACTAATGAGAATTTACTGTCTAGCACAGGGACTGTATCGGTGCTCTGTGGTGACCTAAACGGGAAGGAAATCTGAAAAGAGGGGATATACAGCAGTCCATGGGGTCGCTAAGAGTCGGGCACGACTGAGCGACTTCACTTTCGCTGTTTACTTTCATGCACTGGAGAAGGAAATGGCAATCCACTCCAGTGTTCTTGCCTGGAGAATCTCAGAGACAGAGGAGCCTAGTGGGCTGCCGTCTATGGGGCACACAGAGTCGAACACGACTGAAGCGACTTAGCAGCAGCAGCAGCAGCAGCATGGATACATATAGCTGATTCACTGTGCTGTACAGCAGAAACTAACACAACAAAGCAACTATACTCCAATAAAAATTAAAAACAAAAAACTTCTAACATAGAAAATCCCAGGATCAGATGGCTTCATTGGAGTGTATAGAAGCAATGTAAACTCTTACCCATCAACTCAACACTGTTAAATATTTTAAAATACCACATTTCTACTCTCATATGTAATGAGTCAGCTTTAAAATATTTAAAGAAGAATTAAAACTGATTCTTTTCCAAGTTTTCCAAAAACAGGAGAGGAGGGGGAAAGTTTCATACTCATCTTATGAGGCCAGCGTTATCCAGACACCAAAAGCAGACCAGGACAACATAAGAAATGCAAGCCTAGGCCAGTATCTCTGATGAACATAGATGCAAAAATCCTCAACATGATATTAGCAAACTAAATTCAACAACCATTAAAAGGAGCATATACACTATGATCAAGTGGGAGTTACTCCAGAGATATACGGATGGTTCAACATCTGCAAATCAATCAATGTGATACACATTAAGAAAAAGAATGATAAAAATTATAATGTTCATATCAGTAGACATAGAAGAAGCACTTGACAATATTCAACATCGAATTATGACAAAAAACCATCAACAAATTCTCACACAAAAAAATAAAAATATCTTAACATAATAAAAGACATATGTTAACAAGCCCACAGCTAACATCATACTTAATTGTGAAAGCCTGAAGCTCCAAGATCAGGAACAAGACAAGGATGCCCATTCTCACTTCTTTTATACCACATAGTACTGGAAGCTCTAACCAGAGCAATTAGGCAAGAAAAAGTATATAACAAGCATCCAAACTGGATTGGAAAGGAAGAAGTAAAACTGTCTCTATTTGCAAGTGACGTATTATGTATAGAAAACTCTAAAGACTCCACCAAAAAAAAAAAAAAAAAACCTGTTAGAACTAATAAACAGATTCAGTAAAGCTGTAGGAAACAAATCAATACACAAAAATCACAATGAGCTGTCAGAAAGAAATTAAGAAAACAGTCCCATTTACAATTGCATCAAAAGAATAAAATAGGTATGCATAAATTTAACCAAGAAGGTGCAAGATCTGTACACTGAAAACTGTAAGACACTGATGAAAGTAATCAAAGAAGATACAAATAAATGAAAAGATATTCCATGCTCATGGACTGAAGGAATTAATACTATCAAAATATCTGTACTATCGAAAGCATTACACAGATTCAATGCGACTTCTATCAAAATTACAGTAGCATTTCTCACAGAAAAAGAATGGACAATCTTAAACTTTGTATGGAACCATGACACACCCAGAGTTCCCAGAGCAATCTTAAGAAACAACAAAGCTGGAAGCATAACATTTCCTGATTTCCAAGCCATAGTCATAAAAATGGAATGGATAGCATAGAAATGAACCCATTCATATATAGTCAATCAATTTACAACAAATGAGCCAAGAATATACAATAAGGAAAACATATTCAATAAATAGTGTTGGGAAAACTGGACAGTCACATGTAAAAGAATGAAATTGGACCATCTCACACAATACACAAAAATAAACTCAAATGGATTGAAGGTCTGAGCATAAGACCTGAATTTTCTAAAAGAAAAAAAAAAAAAAACAGAGGATAAGCTCCTTGACATAGGTCTTGTCAATGACTTTTGGGTTTGACACCAAAATAAAAGGTAACAAAAGCAAATGTAAACAAGTGGGACTACCTCAAACTAAAAGCTTCTGCATGGCCAAAGAAACCATCAACAAAATGAAAAGGCAGAATACAGAATGGGAGAAAATATTTGCTTATCATCTGACAAAAGATTAGTATCTAAAATTTATAAAGCATTCATACAACTCAATAGTCAAAAAACCCCAATACGATTAAAAAATGAACAGAGGAATTTAATGGACATTTTTCAAAGAAGACATACAAATGGCCAATAGAGACATAAAAGGTGATCAACAGTACTAATCATTAGAGCAGTACAAACCAAAACCAAAATAAGATATCAGGTGCCAACCTGTTAGAGTGACTCTTACCAGAAACAGAAAAGGTAAGAGTTTTTGAGAATGTGGAGAAAGGGAATCCTCATGCACTGTTGCTGGAAATGTAAATTAGTTCAGTCACTATGGAAACCAGTGTGGAGATTCCTCAAAAAATTAAAAATAGAACTACCATATTGTTATTGTTCAGTTGCTCAGTCGTGTGTGACTCTTTGAGACCACATGGACTGCAGCACACCAGGCTTACCTGTTCTCCATCATCTCCTGGGGTCTGATGAGATGATTGGATGGCATCATTGACTCAGTGGACATGACTGTGAGAACTACCATGTGATTCAATAATTCCACTTAGTGAGGAAGTTTGTTGTAAATGGTGATAGAAGGCCATTGTTGTTTTTGTTGTTCTTGGTTTTTGCAAGTAGATATGCAGTTGTCTCAGCAGCATTATTGAAAAGACTATCCTTTCTCCATGGAGCTACCTTGACACTTTTGTCAAAAACAAATTGACCATATGTGTGCATATGCTTCTGAACTCTACATGTCTGTCCTTGTGTCCTTATGCTAACATTGCACTATATTGGTTACTGCAAAGTTGTGCAAGTTCTCTTTGTATGGCTTTTTCAAAATTGTTTTGACTATTCTAGGTCTTTGATTATCTTACATATACTGAAGAATCAGCCTGTCACTCTCTACAAAGATCTTACTGAGATTTTGATTAGAACTATATTAAAATATATTGAGTGACTATATATAAAGATTCTGTCTTGCAAGCCATGAACACAGTACATTTCTCCACTTATTTGGATCTTTTAAAATTTCTCTCATCAAAGGTTAGAAGTTTTGCATATAAATCTAACACATATTTTGTTGATTTAGCACTATTTCATGTCTTGTGCTATTGTAAATGGTTCTTTTAAATTTCAGTTTTCAACTCATTCTTGTTAGTATGTAAATATACAGGATACAACTGATATTTATATCAATTGTATTCTGCAAATTTGCTAAACTCACTTATTAGTTCTAGTAGCTTTTATATAGAGAGTCCTCAGGAATTTCTATGAATGATTATATCATCTGCAAGTAAAGGCAGCTTTATTTCTTCCTAATTTGTATGGTTTTTCCTTTACCTTTTTATTATCTTTCTAAAATCTCTAGTACAATGTTATATAAGAGCTGTGAAAGTAAACATTCCTGTCTTGTTCCTGATGTTAGAGGGAAAATATTTAATTTTTCATCACTAATTGTGGTATGGGCTATAGGGTTTTTGTCGATGTCTTATCAGATTAAGGAAGTTTCCTTCTATTGGTAGCATACTGAGTTTTTATCATGAATGTGTCTTAAATTTCATCAAAGGCTTTTCTGCCTCTATTGAGATTTTCATTTTTCTTTTCAGTCTGCTGATGTGTAATTACACTGATTCTTTAAAATGTTGAACCAACCTTACAACCCTTAGATAACCCCTCCAATGTACAATGTACCACATATGTACAATGTATCAAAAAGATAACAATAAGCTATATTTATTGTTTAAACATAAATGTTTGGTAGAATTTACCAATGGAATCATGTGTCCCTGCAATTTTCTCTATGGAAAGATTTACTTACTGCTTTTACCATGTATTTAATTTCTTTAATAGATACAGACCTATTCTGTTTATCTATTTTTCCCTTAAGCCACTTTGGTAGTTTTACCATTTTATCTAAGTTGTTCAATTTGTCGATATAAAATTGTTCATAATATTCCCTTCCTATCGTGGCAGTGTCTGTAGTATCTGTAGTAATGTTCCCACCTTCCTTCCAGTTATTGGTAATTTGAATTTTCTCTCTTTTCCTTGACCAATCTAAGTAATAGTTTATCAATTTTAGTGCCTTTTAAAAACTACCTTTTCAGTTTCAAACTTGTTTTCTATTCTTTTCCTGATTCTAATTTTATTGCCTTCTAATGCTCTTGAAATAACCTAAAGGACAATAAAACTTAGAAAGATATAGACAACAAGACTTGGAGTCAAAAAATGATTCAATTTATTCAGACTCTGAATTAGAAGAAACTTCTAGGAATATCTTTTTCATATTACTTATATTTTCATTCTAAATGTACAAGTATTACAATGATATAAATCTGTGTCTGCAAAATATCCAAAATAGCTTTTTTCAATATATGCAAATTGAATCTAAGCGATGTGAAAGCATTGCATCATATTTTAATTGACAGTGATTTTTTTTAGTGGTTATAAAAAAAGGAAGTGTTTTATATATAGAAGATGATATTTGAATAGATGAAATATGGCTGTGTCTTTAAAAGTCTAATACAATGTGTATAAAGTAAAAGCTTACAAAGCAATTCAGACAAAGTGGTCTTACAGCTCAGGGTAAGAGTGAATACTTCTTATAGCTGAATATTTCACTTCGAGGTGTCATACTGGACCAGGAGAATGGAGCAGTGTGTAGGTTGGTATGGTTGTGCAAAGGAAGCATAATGGGGAGTATAAGAAATATATTTGGAAAGGTATGCTGGGGCAGCTCAAATAGAACATTGAATATTAGGTTAATTTTTTTTTCCACTGTACTCTGCAGGTAGTGGGTAAGACAATGAAACTTAACAGGAAGTAACATGTTTTAGGCACATTAATGGATTAGCAAATACAAACAAAACTGAAGGAGAAAGAGACTAGAAAAAAGGAGAGAAATTACTAGGGAGGCTTCCAAAGGATAACCTACAGCATCGGTAACTGTACAAGGAAGAGAGATGATATTAGACTGACTCCCTGGTTCCTCCTTTGAGAGAATGCGTGGGTTGTAGTTACGACAAACATTCAGGGAGTTGTGAGCTGGACCCATCTATGGTAATAGAGCTGAGAATGGAGTGACATAAACAGATCAGAGAGTCAGAGATAGGTTGCTTAGGACTTGGCAACTTACTGAGCAAGAAGACACAGGTCCATCAGTTGCTAAAAATACAGGGCTGTACCTAAGAGAAGATCCAGAGGTACAGATACAGATTTGTAACTTATATACCTAGAAGTGTTATTTAAAGCAGTGAGATTACCAGCAAAGAGGGATATAATAAAAATGAAAATATCAGTATGATATTCACATGCCTTAAGCCCTTCCATGTACAAGACAACATGTTACGTGCTTTCCAGATATCAACGCAATTTCTTCTCTATCCTTTGAAAGAGGCACCATGATGATTCCCATTTTAAAGACAGAGAAACTGAGACATAGAGAACATAAGCTATTTGCACAAGATCACAAGCTGGAAAGTTACTCAGCCTGATATAAGCCCAGACAATCTGACTCCAGAACCTGCAACACTAGCTTCTCTATGCAAGAGCAAAAAGTTCCTTATGGAATCATATATTTGGGGGTAAGTGAACTCAGAGAAAGAGACAGAAAAGGAGCAATCAGGGGGGTACATTCTTACACAAATGTGCTTCTGGCATGAGGATTATAAATATACACTATACCAGATGGTCCTTAAGGAGAGTATGGAATGAATGCCACACATTCATCTTATGGATTCTATTTAAACCATTCTAAACCATGAACTTGAGAATGCTCTCCATTTTTGAAATTTTTGGATGAGTGGAAACACTGGAAAAAAAATAAATAGACCTATTTTCAAAGCTGTGGTTTCATAGATGGTAATTGCAAATGGTTCAGAAGTGAAAAATAGAACTCTGGAACGTTGCTTCTCAAAATGTGGTACCTGGAGCTGGCAGCATCAGCATCCGCTTCTGAAAACTTAGCAGAAATACACATTTTCAGCCCCCACCCCAGACCTACTGCATCAGAAACTCTGAGGGTGAGGTCCCACCATCTGTGGTAATGAACTTTCCAGGTAATTTTGATGTATGTTTGAGTTTGAGAACCTACTCTAGAAAATGAGATGATATTTGTATGTGTCGTTAAATCTCTGGGGACCCCATCCCAGGTCAGACCATATCTGTGTGGCCCCTCTATTCCAGCTTGCTAGATTCTTCAAGAAATCCAGAGTACAGTGGAGCCCGGGTTAGGTGAAGAGTCCTTTCCAAGTGGTGTAATATGGTAAAGAAGAGAAAAAGATCTTCCGTTCCTATTGCTGTCATCCAGAGATATTATCAGGCCACCCTGGAGATCACCCAGGCCTCGCCCCAACCAACTGCAGCAGAATTCTCTCCATGGGAGGAGATTACGGTAATCGACAATTTTCCTGTGTTCTCTGTCTTCCCTTCAAAGAGTGATATGTCTTTACTAAATAAACGTTTCACCAGGAGACAGAACTAGTTGCTAAAGTAAATAAGTAACAACAACAAAAAAAACACAATAACTCAAGGCTTTGCACGTGAGGATCTGCCAAGTCCTCGGCTAGTTCAGTGTTAAACCCTTAGACACTGTGTCTAACCCCTTTCTCTGTGTTTCAATGACATCTGAACTTATTCTAGCCACTCACCCTTCCTAGCCCCACATCACATGAGATCCTGGCTCATGTGTGCAGCCAACTGGCTGTCCAAGTGCACGCCACGCAAGTCCAGTTGACACTGACACTCCCACCCAGCAGACTGTCAGAAAGATCTCTCCACCCAGGTTCCCAGGAACAGGTCCCATGGTTGGAGGTTTTCATGCCCTTGGGCACTATGCCCTCACTGGGAGAGACAGCTGAAGCTCGGGAGGTCTCCTAAGCAGCTTGTCATAAAATTACAGTGATAGGGTCATCCTGACAAAGTGTTAACCAGTGTCTGAATGAGGAAGTAGAATAATGTCATATTTTCCAGTTGGGGGAAAAAAGAAAAAATAAGAATCAGACTCAGTTCAGTTTGGTAGCTCAGTCGTGTCTGAGTCTTTGCGACCCTATGGGCTGCAACATGCCAGGCCTCTTTCTCCATCACAAACTCACAAAGTTTACTCAAACTCATGTCCATTGAGTTGGTGATGCCATCCCACCATCTCATCCTCTGTCATCCCCTTCTTCTCCCACCTTCGATCTTTCCCAGCATCAAGGTCTTTTCCAATGAGTCAGATCTTCTCATCAGGTGGCCAAAGTATTAGAGTTTCAGCTTCAAAATCAGTCCTTCCAATAAACATTCAGGACTGATTTCCTTTAGGATGGACTGGCTGGATCTCTTTGCAGTCCAAGGGATTTTCAAGAGTCTTCTCCAACAGCACAGTTCAAAAGCATCAATTCTTTGACACTCAGCTTTCTTTAGAGTCCAGCTCTCACATACATACATGACTACTAGAAAAATCATAGCCTTGACTAGATGGAACTTTGTTGGCAAAGTAATGACTCTGCTTTTTAATATGCTATCTAGGTTGGTCGTAACTTTTCTTCCAAGGAGTAAGCGTCTTTTAATTTCATGGCTGCAGTCACCATCTGCAGTGATTTTGGAGCCAAAAAAAATAAAGTCTGCTACTGTTTCCACTGTTTCTCCATCTATTTGCCATGAAGTGATGGGAATGGATGCCATGATCTTTGTTTTCTGAATGTTGAGCTTTAAGCCAACTTTTTCATTCTCCTCTTTCACTTTCATCAAGAGGCTCTTTAGTTCTTCTTCACTT
This sequence comes from Nanger dama, assembly GCA_917880005.1. Taxonomy (NCBI): domain Eukaryota; kingdom Metazoa; phylum Chordata; class Mammalia; order Artiodactyla; family Bovidae; genus Nanger; species Nanger dama. The sequence continues at coordinate 15,355,465 of CAKJTW010000025.1, read as the reverse complement.
TCTGCCATAAGGGAGGTATCATCTGCATATCTGAGGTTATTGATATTTCTCCTGGCAATCATGATTCCAGTTTATCCCAATGGTCAAGGTGAGAAAAGACGACTCACTTAAAACCCTTTGGAGAGAAAGATGGCATCTCATCCTTTCCACCCAGGTCCCTCCACCTTACCCAGCCTACCCCATCTCTCCCCACCCCTACTCAGCCTTTCCCATTCCAAAACCCCCACTTAGTCACCCTTCCTCAACTCATCTATCCTATTACCTCTCAATCACCCACTTTCCGCCCCACCTCTCCCCATTCTAACCTACCCTACTCACTTTGAGCTAGTTAAGGTGGCTAGGGTCTCATCCTTTCTACAAACTATTCGTATGAAAAGACTGTTTTTAAAAAAGCACTTGTATTATATTTACTTCTATAACTTAGTGACATTCAATGAAGAGTTGCTGAAGCACAGGACAAGCATTCCCAGGATGACTAAAGAAAGTAGAAGGCAAGCAGCACAGTCTTTGAAGAGCCCACTTTGCCCCACAGCTGACCCTTTTCCTTACGTGTATTTGTCCCATTCATCCCAACCAGACTGCAAGTGCCTCATTTTCTCCATGGCCTGCTCGAGGTCATCATGTCACTGTGTTTGGGAAAGGAGTTTTTAATGAACAAGCAGTTTCCATCTGCCAGTGGTGCCCCCTGCCCAGGGTATGTCTGGAGTTTGCCAGCGTTTGTGGCTTCCCTAATGATGCAACCCTCTTGCTCAAGCAGCAGTGGGCGACTCCTGACTCTAGATCCAGACTTGCTCTGGTTCCAGGCTCAACTCTGCCACTTCCTGGCACTGTGATCTTTGACAGTTTTTGTAAACATTTTGATCCTCGGTTTCCTCATCTCCAAAATGTACACAGTCCACCTCCCGGGATCCTGAGAGAAGACACCACATGCTCTCATTGCTATCTGAAATTATTATGCCAAACAACACAAAACCGCTGACATTTAACTATTTTCAACTAAGAAAACTGTAAGTTCATCCTCCTTTTGATATGTCTATGTGCTTATTCTCTCTCCCTGCAATAGAAGTTTAGCTTTTATTTAATGTCCTGTTCCTAATATCTAAATAGTGACTGAACATGACATATGATCAATAAAAATTTGTTGAATGAATGAATGACATGTTTAGAGCAATACAGCAAGTATTCAATAATAGTGTTGGTATTATTATTATCATTATTATTATCAGCAACAGCAGCAATCAGCAAAGCAACAAGATAGAATTAAATACCAGATAATATTGGCGTAAGTGAAAACCAGTGCTACATTACCAAAAATTTCACCCTTTTCAGTAACTTTTGTTTGTTGCCCAGTGTTTCATTTCAGCTAGAAAACCTGCCCTGAATGGAACTGGTTGATATTGATAATTAGAATAATGTCAATCAATAGTTGATATTATCATATACAGAAATTTGGAAAGAGTGAGTAAACTGCAAAATTAAATCCATGATAAAGACCCTATCCAGATTTGCTGAACACCTACTATGTGTAACCTGGCAAACCAGGTGCAGCCCAAGCACTTTGTAGGTTTAAGACTCTAAACAAGCCTGCTTGTAGGGATTCCATCTCTATTCCACAGGTGAGGAGCCAACCCTGGGAAGTAATGAGAACCTAGGACGCTCCTCTCTGGTGAGAGGTAATTATGAGCTGGTACCTATGGATCCCTTTACTCACCTGCTAGGTTAGGAACCCCACCTGTAAATAAGGCTCTGCTGCTTGGGTCAGGAGACTGCTGTCCAAAGATCAGGCTAGGACGGCTGCTCAGAGAGCCCCAAGAGAAAAGTTTGATTTGGAGAGAATTCAGAGAGACAAGCGTGGGGACCAAGTGATGCTGTGAGTCTTCAGCGAGAGCTGTCATTTTGCAGCCTTCAGTCCACTCTGGGCTCCATGGACGTCCCCATAACAATGGCTATGCTCCCTCCAGGACCAGAGTCTGGCCTCCACTGCTCTGATAGGGGCTTCACCAGCACCGGTGGCCCATTCCCACCCTCTGCTCCCTGCAACACCCTCCCCAGTAGGCTCCTCACACTGTCTCAGGGTCTGCTAGGGGACAGATGAAGGCACATGTGTGGGTCTGGTCAGTGGAATGGCCTTGAGACTTTACCTGCACACAGCCTGTGCCAGATGTAACTTCTCATTTATTCCTCACAAAGTGGGTGAATGCATCAACATATATTAGCAAGCAGAGATGGAACACCAAACTGCGGCCGATCAGAAAGCAGATGCCTATGTCCCTCAGCCCCAGCCAGGCTTGGGCCCCGGCCTCAACCAGGGGCAGGGTGTGCCTGTGTTCCTTCACGGCATCCGACTCAGGCCCCACCCTCTGGCAGGTATTAGCATTACTGCCCAGAGGTAGACAGGTAGAAACCTCAGGGGCCCAAGTGGAAGCAGTTGCCCCAGTTTCATGCTTTCTTCCGGTCTGCCATGTGGTCAGGGAAATGCACCCGGGGTTAAACGCTTCCTTCCCCAGAAAGTCCTCCCAGATTCCTCCACGCCTCTTCCGTATTCCTGTGGTGGTTTTTATACGCTTGCTGTCACCTGACCCACTGCCTCGTGACTTTGGCCCTCTTTCCCTAGTCGTGGCTTTTGAGGCATCTGTGATGCACACACCCCCATCTATCGCATTCTCGCACGCAAATAATGACGAATGAGGCGCAAAGCACAAAACTGTTTCGTTTGGTGGTAAGCCCTGAGTAACAACGTAGAAGTAAAGCGGAAGGACTCAGCCCGCTACATCCAAAGCCCGGATGCGTTTGCACGGAGGCAAGCTGGTGTTTTCAAAAGAATTCTAAACTGAGAAAACACTAACTCCCTCCCTGCCAGGCCTCGCCCCTCTGGGGGTGGAAGTCTTCGAAAGGCTCAGCCTGAAAAACGTGTTCAGAACAAATAAATTTAGAGCGAGCCGTAAGGCTGAAATCATAAGTTAGCCATCCTGTGCCGGCAGGATGTACACAGGGATGGGCAGGCAGTCTGTTCACACCCACTGCCCCCTTTCTAATTCTGAGAGTCAACCAGCCTCGGGAAAGATTTTTACAGATTTCTTCCTTTTCCTGGCATGTTGAACTTAAACTGACATTAGCTGTGTTTCTTTTGTAGTGAAAAAGGAATTCTCCAATATGATAGAGGAGGAGTCTTAATTGGCGAGATAAGATCCTGGAGCCTGAAGGCACCTGAGCAAAAGTCAGTCTCGTTTTTCATGTCACCTGCCAGGTATCAAGTGCACATCTTAACACCTTCGATATAATGGGTTTGCAGATAAATAAGAGTGAAAGTCACTTAGTCGTGGGCCACTCTTTAGGGCCCCATGGACTGTAGCCTGCCAGGCTCCTCTGTCCATGGAATTCTCCAGGCCAGAATACTGGAGTGGTAGCCCATTCCCTCCTCCAGGGACTTCCCAACCCAGTGACTGAACCCAGGTCTCTCACATTGCAGGCAGATTCTTCACCATATGAGCCACCAGGGAAGCCAAAAAATCTGGAGTGGGTAGCCTATCCCTTCTCCAGGGAATCTTCCCCACCCAGGAATCGAACCAGGGTCTCCTGCATTGCAGGTGGATTCTTGACCAGCTGAGCTACCAGGGAAGCCAGGGCCCTTCCAAATTCATCCTCTGGGTCTGCAAGGTGAGAAAGCTACAGAATCAAAGTCCTGCCTGTTTCATGTAGCATCTGGGATTCATGCCATGGTCCAGGAGGAAGCGATCACCTCAAAGCTGAACAGAAGATGCTCAGAAACCCTCCCTGCCTGGGTGTCTCCAGCTTCCTCCCGGTCAGGATATGTGATCAGACCCCAGATCATCCCCAGACCGTGTGCAGTTCTCCCAGAGGCAGAGCTGCGCAGCACCTTACCTGCCCTTCTTCCTCTGCGTCCATCTCCTGTCCCCACAGCTCTTCACAGGCTGAACACCACCCTGAGGATGGGAAATCTTCTACAAACAATACAAATAGCTCATTAGTAATTGTGGCCTTACCCCAAACCTCAGCCTGGGCACTGATCCACTCCCCCATGAGCTGGTGATGAAATGGCCACAGGACACAGAAGTCTGATGTGAGACGGCAAAGGGCTGTGGTGGACGTTGTGGGGGTGGAGGAGGCCAGGGTGCCTAGCGCCACAGCCTGGTCGGGCCCTCTCGCGGGAGGTCCAACAAGGACACGCGGTGGTGGGACGCCTTCATGCACGTGAGGAGAGACACCACAGCTGGGATGGAGGCACACAGATGAGGATGCTGGGGGAGTCAATGGAGCTGAAGGACCATGTGGTGAAAGGTTTTACCTTGGCCTTTTCCTTTTTTGAGAGCATTGAGAGAATGCTGGAAGCCAGGAGTGACTGGACAAGCGAGAGTTACCAAGGCTGCCAGGTCGACTCGGGGAGGAGAAGGTGGATGGAGAGAAAAAGCTGGACTGAGGCCGTCCAGCTAGCCGTCTTTCAGGCTGAGGATGGACCCCCTCCACGCTCCTAATTGGCAAGAGACCCCCTGCAAGCCAGGCCGCCGTTCTCACTGTATCAGGCTGTATCAGGAGCAGCCGCAATCTATCTTTAACACTTCGTCTGCGGGTTCTCTTCTCCCTCTGGCCGCCAGGGCGTGCTGGTTATTTTGTTCAGAATCATGGCCCGGTAGCCATCACAGTGCCCAGCACTGTCAGACCAGTTCCACACAGTCACACTTCTACCATCTAACCAAACTCCCTAAGGGAAACATCGGACATAAAAGATCCCAACATCACAATGTTCAGTTTGACTCACCAGCTCATGGCTGATTCTGTGTCCATTATACTCTGCCCCCTCAGGCTGTAGTAATGTGAGAAAGTTGTGGCCGGTTGACTCTGAACTTCAACTCATGCTAGCATCCATGATAAAAATCTTCAGAAAACCCCATCGATAGGTTGAATCAGAACAAAAAGAGGGTCTTCCTTAGTGGTCCAGTAGCTAAGACTCTGTGTTCCCAATGCAGGGGGCCTGGGTTCGATCCCTGGTCAGGGAGCTAGATCCCACACGCCACGACTGAGAGTTGGTGGTTGCTATACCGCAACTATAACCTGGTGCAGCCAAATAAAATATATTTTTTAAAAGAACAAAAAGAAGTGCCTTCCTCAAAGAAGGAGGTTGTCCTTACACAAATTTTGAGTTTGGTTTCAAACCAAAAAAGATTTCATACATGTTCCTGGGAAATTTTCAAAACACCTGGACTCTGAAGCAGAACTCTCCAGCATGCAGATGCTAAGTGGAGTGCTAGGGAGCAATATCGCCCATGGGCCGTGCTGGTCAAGGTCTGGGCTAAACCTGCATCTTCAGGGCCCACTGAACTACGACAGTTTTAAAATAACGAAAAGGGGACGGTTAGTTCAGTTGGTTAGAGCATGGTTAATAATATAAGGGAGACGAAAAGCCTAAACTAGATTCAGCTGTTTTCTCTCTATAGTTTGTGTTGGTCTCTGCTCAACATTTTGTATATTTACAGGAACTCACTCTCACCTTCATTTACAGGAAGTGTAGCAGAGCCATGCACACGGAATTCATGTGTCTATGTGAGGCTGAGTGGAAAGCAAACTTGACGGTTATTGGATGAATCCAAGCACTGCAGGAGGTCAGCTGGGGTCGTTTAGAACCAAAAATACATGTCAGACCATCACACTTACTGTTGGAGAAGGCCCAGCTTGCTTCCATGCCCTAAAAACAGCTGAAGGTGATTTCCAATAATAAATCAAATTTCACACGGTAAATCAAGTTAGCAGATGGGAAGGGGAAAGAAAGTAAGGCCTTGCTTTTCCTGTGACCACGGCACATGGGCGCTTTCTGTCACCCTGCAGGGTGGCCTGACAGGCTGCTCGCCCGAGTCAGACCAAAAACACTCGCACCCCGTCCCAGTCCACCCCATCTAATGAGGCTCGTCCAGCTCTGACAGGAAGCACAGTAACTCAGTCCACGCCATCCCCCGAGGCACAGGGTGTGGTCCCCATGGGCAGAGTGGCCATCAGCGTTCTGCCAGTCTCCTCCTGTGAAGACCCACTGGCTTAAGGCAGATGAAAGCGTAGGTCTCTGACTGACTTCCAGCTGGGGGAGCCGGGTCCTCCCTGCTTCAGGCCCCCACCTTCCCCAGGGTGACACCAAGCCGAGACCCTCCCCCACGGGGCCCTCCGGGCTGCACAGCACAGTGAAATCCGTGCAGGGAGAAAGGTGGTTCCCCACGTGGGTTTCAGGTTTCACAGACCATGAGGTGGCGCTGGTGATGGGGAAACAACAGAGGGCAGTTTCCTCAAGCTCTTGAGTGGGCCAGCTTCTGCCATGAGGTTCCTGTATGACTTAATAGTGCTGAGTTATAAGGGTGTGGGGAGGCGTGCTGACAGGGGTCACGTTGTGGGGTCGGAACTCAAGGGAGTCACCTTCTTCAAGGCCATGCAGGGCAGGGACCAGGGGAACATTGGGAAGCTAGTTCTTCTCAGTTCAGTTCAGTTCAGTTCAGTCGCTCAGTTGTGTCCGACTCTTTGCGACCCCATGGACCGCAGTACAGCAGGCTTCCCCGTCCATCACCAACTAGTTCTGCAAAAGTTTTTTTTCTTCATCTGTCAAGCGTCTCTGTCCCCTGAGCAGACTTTCATAAATACAGTAAGTCCCCACATATGATCCTTCAGGTTGTATGTGTGTGTGCATGAGTGTGCACTCAGTCGCTCAGTCGTGTCCAACTCTTTGTGACCCTATGGACTGGCCCACCAGGCTCCTCTGTCCATGGGATTCTCCAAGCAAGAATACTGGAGTGGGTTGCCATGCCCTTCTCCAAGGGATCTTCCCCACCCAGGAATCAAACTCAGGTCTCCTGCATCTCCTGCACTGCAGGCAGATTCTCTACTGCTGAGCCATCGGGGAAGCCCAAACTTCCAAGCTGCAAACTTGCTAAGATGTGAACATGGTTCACATGTCCAAATCACATAAATTAGTTCACACGTGTGGCATACACTGTCACATGGCTGCATCCTCTACCAGTGGTTGTGCTTCTGTGTGCTTTACTACAGTATTGTCTAGAGTGTAGAGGTGCAGTATCTTTATTTCAAGTTCAGGATGCCTGGAAGCAAGCATTACAGCTGCAGTGATATAGCAGGTACTACTGTACTTTTCAAGGTACTGTACTGTAAGATTAAAAATGTTATATTTTTTGTTTGCTTTTTTATATATTATTTGTAAGAAAAGCATTTTAAATATTTTACAATATAGTACTATATAGCTGGGCTTTCTAGGTGGCTCAGTCCCAGGGACGGGGAGCCTGGTGGGCTGCCGTCTATGGGGTCGCACAGAGTCGGACACGACTGAAGTGACTTAGCAGCAGCAGTGGTAAAGAATCTGCCTGCCAATACAGGAGACCCAGGTTCAATCCCTGGGTCGGGAAGATCCCCTGGAGAAGGAAATGCCAATGCCCTACAGTCTTCTTGCCTGGAGATCCCCATGGACAGAGGAGCCTGGCGGGCTACAATCCATAAGGTTGCAAGAGTGGGACATGACTTAGGGACAACAGCAACAACAGAACTTAACTACAACATTAGGTTTCCCTACAGCCTTTCAAGAATGCCTTCAGGATATAAAGCACATCAAGATGGGAGAATTTAATCACAGGTATGTTAAACACTCAGCTGCCACGCAAACTTTAAATCACGCCACACCCACAGGACACAATTGAGCATTTTTGTCCTAGGTGTGAAGACTGCTTTCTGATATTGATTTGTCAAACCATTTCCTACAAGTGCTGTCTGGCTCGTAACAAAATAAGAAAGAGGTCACATGATAAAAATGAGGCAAAAGACAAAAAGCATCACAGAGAAGAGCAAACATAGTTTTCAAAAAGTTATATGTATGTGTAACTGAATCACTTTGCAGTACAAAAGAAATTAATAGGATATCATAAATCAACTATATTTCAATTAAAATAAATATATTGATTTTTTTTTTTAAGTCTAATAAAAAACCAAGGCAATTCTGATATAATCAAGTACAACACCAAGTTTCCTGACTCGAGGAATGGCACTTGACTTGGCCCATTACATTGCTGCACCTCTGCTAGAATCTGAATGGAATGGAATTGGATGTCTGCTCCACAGCTTTTTTCTACCACTACTATGATTTTATCTGCCCGTTTGGAACCCAAAGAATGCCCAGATCTTAATCCAAAAGCACACTGGGATTGCTACTGCCTGCCCCACCACACACTCCCCACCTCCATTCCTGAAAAGCAGGACTTGGCCGTTTGCATCTTTCTGCCCCAAAACAGGGGGCTGGCAAAGCAGAACAGCAGCCATGGTAAAAACTCGAAAAATATATCAGAAGAATTAAAGTGACATAAAATTATCTTGGAAGTTCTAGGACCTGTAAAGAAAATTCAGTAGAAATGGTCGACAGTTCTCTTAATAGAATGACGGCACCATACACAACATTGTAAATCAAATATACTTCAGGTTTTTGAAGTTAAAAAAAAAAAAAACTGCCACCCCCAGGAGAAGGTGACCGGGGTCAGGAGAAGGTGACCGGGTCAGGGTTTCCAGTGTCCGTAGGTCCGTGGTTAAGCATTCTGCCCACACCCCCTACACAGCACTGCCTTCTCACAGCTGGGATGAATGAGTGATTGACTAAACATTCAGACTTTTATTCTAACTGCTCTCACTTTAAAATACCATTCTTTTACCTTGGCAATATGCATAAACCATTTTCTACAAACATGTGGAGATGGATTCTCCCCTTGGTGTAGATTACTACTGTGTTCACAGTAAGTGTGTCTTGAGTTGCTTGACAGAGAAGAACATCAACTCTTTTGAACATGAATTTCTTCAATGAGCAAGAAGAGGTTTCATTGTGATGCTTAAAACGTAGAACTGAGGTATGTAAATTACTCAGCAGCTAATTACCATAAATAATTGCTTTCTAAAGCTCAGTCTTTAGCTTTTGGCTTGCTAATGCAAAGATATCCAATAGACAAATTTGAATGAAATAAAACTGAGGCATTTTCTGAGGTCACTGTTTAAATTAAACAATGCCACTATTGCCAAGGCAATATAAGCTCATCGCCTTCTGAAATGTATCTATTTCACAGACCTCGTCTTAGCTTTCTGGTTCTCTTCTTCAAGATGACTTGAAATTGGCATTTTTACAAGACACAAGCTCTACTAGGCTATGGATCTTATAAAAACACGCTTAAAAACAGAATTGGCCCTCAAAAGTTTAAAATCTGGTTTAAAATATATAAACCTGCTCAAAATCACTGATGCCTTAAAAGAATCAGTCTGCTTTCTAAATTATTTCTCCCGTTAAGGTTTCTACTTCCAACTCTGCATTTTATTCTCTGTGTATACCACTGGAAATCCTCTCTTGACATCTTGATTAAAAAAAAGAAGAAGAAGAAATAACAGAGATTTGAAATATTAGTCTGGTCTTAGAGTTTCATTTATTAGAGAAACAAACATGAACACTCCATTTGTTTGCAATGTGCAACTTAATTATAAAAAGAGTTTGGAAGTGAGGCGTGTTCTTCAGGAGGCTTGTGTCAAGACGTACGTATCACAAACATAGCAGAACACTTGGGGAGACTTGAGACAGTGGGTCCTGACTCCCTGTCACTGGTCACCAGCACTCAAGGGGCAGACTTTCCCTCTGGAAGTTTCTAGCGGTTTACCTCAGAAATCATTCCTTTCTCAAGTAAAATCACAGGAGTCCATTTTCAAGAGGGCTTACCTGGTAATTTGCGTCCTTGTACTGAAGTCAAGTGACCTCATTGAGCGAAGAACTTCAATGCACCCCAGATACTGCAAGGAGAGAAAATGTAAGTCATGAGTCAGAGAACTAAGATGAAGAGACGATTCCTAACCAAAGCAAAGTCATTTGGGGAGCCATACACATTTTTTCAACCACATTATAACTTTTTATTCATGGTGACACTTCATTCTGTTTCTATAGAAGTAATAACTCACACCCATCAGAAAACATCCTGAGTGCTTACAGTTGGCACTATACTTAACTTTCACGAAACTCATTAGTATGTTCACTTTCTTTAGCAACACATCTTCAAAAACTTTTGTTGAGGTATAACTTGTATGTCATAAAATGCAGAAATCATAAATGTATAACTCAGTGATCATTTAAACATGTACCTGTCATGTAACCACCATCCAACATCCCAACATCCCATTTCTAGTCCTTTACTAAATTTCCATAAGTTTATAATATTTAAAGAAAGAATGAAAACACTATAATACCATCATTTTGGCCAACCTTATAATTCACTATTTAGTAAATACATTTTGGGTTTTAAATAAACTACAGATCATCCCCAAAGGTGTTTTATTTTGGTTTACCAGAAAGACCTCTTCTGAATTATTTAACATAAATTTTCAGAATTTCAACTTAACATCTAAATTTGTAGTTAAATTTGTTTATCAATTTTATCCATGAGAATGTACATGTGTATGTGAATATATGGTCACAGTTAAAGCTACAGACAAACAACTAGAATGGAAGAGATAGAATATTCGTGTTCCAAAGCCCTTGGGGGAGTTTGAAGGTACAGATGTTTTATACTAATGACTTTAAATTTAGACATAGCAGGAAGGGACCTCATGGTGTAGTACAGAAAAGACTGCATTTAAATTATACAGAAAACCTGAATTTGAGCCTGGCTCTGTCATATCTTCTTACATAACCTCAAGCAAAACTTTAAATTTCTCTGAAATGTGACTATTACTCCAACCACTGCACAGTCACAGAGTTATTTAAATACCACCACCTCCATCAGTTAAGTGGGTACCATGAACAGTCACAGAGACATATGAATAAGATGACCTCCAACCTTGCAGAGCCATGTGATTAAAGGGACAACATCACAGAATCACGTGAATACCGAGACCAGCATCGCAGTTACATAACTACCACCACCACCACCACCAAAGTCGAAGACTTACGCAAATACCACATCCATCATCACAAACGCACATGAGCACCATGACCAGCATTGCAGAGATATGTATACTGCAACGAGGTCACAAGTCACAGGAGAACGATGAACAAGAGTGCATGATTACGTGGCTACCACCGTCTATCGCTATTATAGACTTGTGTGGATGCCATCATCGCCACAGCAGGGTTAGAGGAGGACCGCCGTCACTAAGATACGTGAAGACCACGACCCCCTTGGCTGAGTTACAGGATCGTCAAGACCAGCACTGTCACACTGATGTGAACATCACAACCGCATCCCAGAGCTATGTGGACACCATCACCAGCAGCATCACAAAGTGGCCCGGTTGTGTCAATAACTCTGAGATGTGTGACGACCATATGGAAGCCTCCGTGCCCACCAGTGCGGATGTGTGGCTATGACGTGGCCACGGCGGGCCAGCTAGTTACCATGCCCACCATCACAGAGCTATCAAAGACCATTTTACAGCACTGCAGAATTATCTGATACCACACCAGCACCACCAGAGCAAAATGTGGATTCTGTGAATGCTCTCTCAGTTATGGCAATATCACTGCCTCACAGTGCCATGCTAATGCCTGCACGACCACCACTGCAGAGCTGCGTGAATGCCATGCCCAAGTCCTGGTGTTACCTGAACTACACAAGACCTGTGAAGAACAGTGTCAATGCCGCACAATGATGCCAACACCATGACAAAATAACATCTTAGGATTATGAATACTGTGATGAATTGCAGTGTCTATGAACACAACCTTCCCCAGTGATGCGGGGTCAGGTGAATACAAGACCTCTGCCACACAGTTATTTGTTGAATATCACCTGTCGGGCTGAGCCCTACAGGCCTGCAAGCCCTGCACTTGCCTCACTTTAAGACCCAAGAAAGAACTGGTGTCAGCAACAGAGACAGGCTTAATGGATGGGGGAATCTCACATGTCTGAAGCAAGGTCCCGGAGCAACAACCCACCATGTGCAGCAGACAGCGGGCAGAACAGGGCAGTAGTCTTCGCTCCTAGGGGGAGAGGGAGGTTACCAGTTACAGGGGGAACTGACATCAGGTTGGCTATCAGTTACCAGGGAAACCAGCAGGGGAGCATGTCCGTAATGGCCCATTTGATAAGGTATCATGGTGGAGATGCTCTAAACCAAAGGTTAGAATGATCGCCGGCTGGGGCCGGGGGCAAGGATGTGGGAAGGTCAGTCGTGTGAGTAGGGTGTAGGTGTAGCTGGCACTGGTCAAGCAGGGGATGTACAGAGAGCAAGAAAACAGCCATCTTGGGTGGCCGGATAATCTACCACCTCTGCCCCGACAATGATATGTGAAATGCAAACACCTGGTCAACCTCAAAGGGCCATGGAAATAACATCAGCAACATCATAAATATGAATGCACCTATCACAGTGGCACATTATGTGTATGCAAATATCACCACCACAATTGGGCTGTGTGGACACCATGACCAACGTCACAGCTATGGGAGCTGTGGGAGCTATGGGAATAGACAGCCAGTGGTGAGGTTATGAGAAGACCATCACTAACACAACCGCTGAGTTATGTGATTACCACAGCCAACACCGCAGGTTGTGTAAACAGCATAAACAACATCCAACATCATTTCAATGCTATCAGCAACACTGCAGATACGTGAATATCATGTCCACCACAGCAGAATTATGTGAAGACCATCTGCACCCACTTCACAGAATAACCCATAACAAGCTCAGGACTGCAGAGGTGGATGAACACTACCACTTAGATCCTTGCAGAGTCACATGAATGCCACAGGCACCAGCTCTGCAGAGTTACATGAATATGACCACAACCAACATCACAGATTCTCGTGATACCACCACCAACGCTAATGCAAAGCTCTGTGAATTCCTTGACGAATGTGTAGAGTAACGTGTAGGTGAACTTCTCAGAGCTGTCATTACGACCACCGCAACTTCACAGGCATGCCAGTACCTCCACTGCTGGCGCAGTTATATGAAGACTGTGTCCGACTTCAGGGAATTATATAGGATGATCAGTACTGCCACACTCACAGCACCGCGTGAACATCACCACCAACACTGCCGAGGGGAATGGCCCTCCCGAGGGTCTGTAGCAATTTGCCCTGTTCCCACCAATGTCTAAGCAAGTTTACTTCTCTACCCTCTGTAACAGTGGACATCAGTCTTTTGAAACTTTGCCTCTTGTGGGCAAAAGTATTTCTTTTCTGTTGCTTTCACTTGAATCTCCCTGTCGTCTAATCAGATTGTGTAGTTTTCTCATTTGTTTATTGCTATTTACACTTCTTTTCCTGTTAACTGACGGTTCATATCTTTGGTCCGGTTTTCTATTAGGTTCTTCATCTTTTTCTTCTAGATTAATGTGACGTTAATCTTTTGATGGTCAGTTTATACATTTTACCTAAAAGAACTTGTTACCATAGTAATATAGTAATAATTCCTGTGATTACTCGTCTATCCTTTCTGGTGTGGCTTTGGAATGTCCTATCTTGCATGAGAAGGTCTTGTGTCCACTGATTCTCATAATACTCTTCCAAATTTTATTTTAAGAATATTTATTTATTATTTACCTATATATTCTTTCACTTTATTTAGTGGTTTTCATCTAGCTTTTAATCTATTTGGGATTTATTTGTCTATACAGGCTACGGCATGAATTATAATGCTAGCCTCCAAATGGACTACTACTTATATGAGTTGTTGCTCAGTTGCTATGTCCAAATCTCTGCAACTCCATGGACTACAGCATGCCAGGCTACCCTGTCTCTCACTATCTCTGAGAGTTTCCTCAAACGCATGTCCGTTGAGTCAGTGATGGCATCCAGTCATCTCATCCTCTGTGGTCCCCGTCTCCTCCTGCCCTCAATCTTTCCCAGCATCAGTTCTTTTCCAGTGATTGGCTCTTTGCATCAGGTAGCCAAAATCTTGGAACTTCAGCTTCAGCAGCAATCCTCCCAATGAATATCCATGGTTGATTTCCTTTGGGATTGAGTGATTTGATCTCCTTGCTGTCCAAGGGGCTCTCAAGAGTCTTCTCCAGCATCAAAGTTTGAAAGCATCAATTCTTCAGCCATCAGCCTGCTTTATGGTTCAACTCTCACATCCATAATAAATGATTACCAGAAAAACAATAGCTTTGACTATACAGACCTTGATCAGAAAAGTGATTTCTCTGCTTTTGAATATGCTGTCTAGGTTTGTCATAGCTTTTCTTCCAAAAAGAAAGCATCTTTTAATTTCATCTCTGCAGTCACCATCCACAGTGATTTTGGAGCCAAAGAGAATAAAATCTTCCACTGTTTCCATTTTTCCCCTATCTGTTTGCCATGAAGAGATTGGACTAGGATGCCATGATCTTGGTTTTAGAAAGTTGAGTTTCAAGCCAGCTTTTCACTCTCCTCTTTCACCCTCATCAAGAGGCTCTTTATTTCTTCTTTGCTTTTTGCCATTAGAGTGGCATCACCTGCATATCTGAGGTTGCTGATATTTCTCCCAGCAATTTTGATTTCAGCTTGTGAACCATTCAGCCTAGCATTTCACATAATGATTCTGAGGCTTCCCTGGTGACTCAGATGGTAAAGAATCCACCTGCAATGCAGGAGACACAGGTTCAATCCCTGAGTGGGAAATATCCCCCAGAGAAGAGAATGGCTACACACTCTGGCATTCTTGCCTGGAGAATTCCATGGACAGAGAAGCCTGGCAGGCTATAGTCCATGGGGTTGCAAAGACTGGGACACAACTGAGGGACTGACTTTCACTTTTCACCCTACATATAAGTTAAATAAGCAGGGTGGCAATACGCAGCCTTTCCCAATTTTGAACCAACCAGTTGATTCCTGTCCAGTTCTAACTCTGCTTCTTGACCTGCATACAGGTTTCTCAGGAGACAGGTAAGGCACTCTAATATTCCCATCTCTTTAAGAATTTTCCACAGTTTGTTGTGATCCACACAGGACAGCTCAATTGATAAAGAATCTGCCTGCAAAGCAGGAGACCCCAGTTCAATACCTGGGTTGGAAAGATCCACAGGAGAAGAGACAAGCTACCCACTCCAGTATTCTTGGGCTTCCCTGGTGGCTCAGCTGGTAAAGAATCTGCCTGCAATGTGGGAGACCTGGGTTCAATCCCTGGGTTGGGAAGATCCCCTGGAGAAGCAAAAGGCTAACTACTCCAGTAGTCTGGCCTGGAGAATTCTATGGACTACAGTCCATGGGGTCGCAAAGAGTCAGACAGGACTGAGCGACTTTCACTTTCACTCACTTCACACCGTCAAAGGCTTTAGCATAGTCAATGAAGCAGAAGTAGAGGTTTTTGGAATTCCTTTGCTTTCTCTATGACCCAACAGATATTATTGACAATTTGATCTCTAGCTCCTCTGCCTCTGCTAAATCCAGCTTGTATATCTGGAAGTTCTTGGTTCATGTACTGTAAAAGCCTAGCTTGAAGCATTGTGAGCATGACCTTGCTAGCATGTGAAATGAGTGAAACTGTGCAGTAGTTTGAATATTCTTCAGCACTGTCTTTCTTTGGAATTAGAACGAAAGCTGACCTTTTCCAGTCCTGTGGCCATTGCTGAGTTTTCCAAATTTGCTGGCATATTGAGTGTAGCACTTGATCCTAACAGCATCATCTTTCAGGATTTGAAATAACTCGTCAGGAATTCCATCGCCTCCACTAGCTTTTTGTAAAGTTTCCTAAGGTCCATTTGACTTCACACCCCAGGATGTCTGGCTCTAGGTTAGTGACCACACCATTATGATTACTCAGGTCATAAGAGCTTTTGTGCACAGTTCTTCTGAGTATTCTTGCCACTTATTATCTTCTGCTTCTGGTAGGTCCATGACATTTCTGTCCTTTATTGTGCCCATCTTTGCATGAAATATTCCCTTGATATCTCAAATTTCTTGAAGAGATCTCTCATCTTTCCCATTCTATTTTTTCCCTCTATTTCTTTGCATTGTTCACTTAAGAAAGTGTTCTTATCTCTCCTTGCTATTCTCTGGAACTCTGCATACAGTTGAGTGTATCTTTCCCTTTCTTCTTAGCCCTTCTCTTCTCTTCTCAGTTATTTGTAAGGCTTATACAAGTACTTAAGTAAGAACTTATATGAAAATCACTAATTTAATCATTCATTCATGTCTTTCTGGATTAATGTGCCAAGTTTGTGGTGTATTAAATTCCTATTTCTGTATGGACCTTTATCTGAACTCTCTTATATGTCATTGGTCAATTTATGAGTCTCTCGTGCATATTTTTCCTTAAGAACTTTAAGATTATTTAGTGAAGTTCTCCCACACCTAAAAAACCATTTGAATTACACTGAAATTTCATATGCTACCTTGAAAAGAATTTACATTTATTATTACGTTTTTTCTCCACAAACATGAGGGTTGTCTCAAATTCAGATATTATTTATTGCCTTTAATAAGACTTTGTAGTCTTTATTATATAAATCTCATGCTTTTCTTTGGTGTACTCCAAGGCATTTTGGGGCTCCAAAATCACTGCTGATGGTGATTGCAGCCATGAAATTAAAAGATGCTTACTCCTTGGAAGGAGAGTTACGACCAACCTGCTGCTGCTAAGTCACTTCAGTCGTGTCTGACTCTGTGCGACCCCATAGATGGCAGCCCACCGGGCTCCCCATCCCTGGGATTCTCCAGCCAAGAACACTGGAGTGGATTACCATTTCCTTCTCCAATGCATGAAAGTGAAAAGTGAAAGTGAAGTCGCTTCGCTCAGTCGTGTCCGACTCTTCACGACCCCATGGACTGCAGCCCACCAGGCTCCTCCATCCATTGGACTCTCCAGGCAAGAGCATTGGGGTGGGGGTGCCATTGCCTTCCCCATGACCAACCTAGATAGCATATTAAAAAGCAAACCTAGATAGCATATTAAAAAGCAAAGACATTACATTGTCAACAAAGATCCATCTAGTCAGGGCTATGGTTTTTCCAGTAGTCATGTATGGATATGAAAGTTGGACTATAAAGAAAGCTGAGGGCAAAAGAATTGATGCTTTTGAACTGTTATGTTGGAGAAGACTCTTTAGAGTCCCTTGGACTGCAAGGAGATCCAACCAGTCCATTCTAAAGGAGATCAGTCCTGGGTGTTCACTGGAAGGACTAATGTTGAAGCTGAAACTCCAATACTTTAGCCACCTGATGCGAAGAGCTGACTCATTTGAAAAGACCCTGATGCTGGGAAAGACTGAGGGTGGAAGGAGGGGTAACAGAGGATAAGATGGTTGGATAGCATCACCGACTCAATGGTCATGAGTTTGAATTAACTGCAGAAGTTGGTAATGGACAGGGAGGCCTGGCATGCTGTGGTTCCTAGGGTCACAAAGATTCAGACTCAACTGAGTGACTGAACTGAAGGCGTTTTTGTATAAATTTTGGTAACCACAGGGAATGAGAGTTTGATTTTTCTACCACGTGTCTATCTGGTTTTTACCACATAGAAAATTCAATCAATGGGCTCCAGAGATGTACAAAATTGAAGAATTGTGCAAGCCTGGACAATGGAGCCCAGAAAACCTCCCAGAACTGAAGACAACCTCCTACCACCAAAGAGACTGAAACATAAAACACGGTGTAAAGTCATGAAATTTAGATGCAGAAGTTCCCACATTAGCCTCATAAGAATTCCAGGAAAATAAAAGAAGAAAGTAGAGGGAAAGTTCTCTTTCAGTACCAAATATATGAAAACAAATAACATAGAAAGGATGAAGAAGAGTACTAAGCCAAGAACCTTATATCCACCCAAACTAGCATTCAAATAGGAGGGCAAAGCAAAGACTCAGAAAGTTAACCACCCACAGACGTTCTCTGAAAGAATTATTTCAGGAAAACAAGGACTACAAAAAAGAGAAGGATGTGGGCTGCAAGAAACAATGATAAGAAACGAATCAACAAAATTTACAGGTACACTTTATACCTAAGCAGTTATTGATGCATAACTCTAAATTTTTTTATACTGATGGAAAGGTAAAATCTCAGATGATCTCAGTATGGCTGGTAGGGGACAAAGGAAAAAAGTGGTGGAGGAGGATAAGGGAAGCCTGCTGCAGGAGACTGGACCACATAAGCATAGGAGCACGAGGCTGCTTAGTTCACTGGGTCCATCTTCAGAGACCTACGGCACAGAGAGGAGACAAAGACGGTGCAGGTACTGCTTGGAAGAGCAGTGGGAAGGAGGAATGGTCCAGAAGGAGTATTAGCTCTGAATCCTTCTATGTTGTTTACAGATATTTTACATAGCAAGAACATGTTTGTTTATTACTCATACAATTACAAAATGAGGGAAAATTAAAAATATTTTCCACCAAAAGAAACAGACCATGCTTAATAAAATTGGACCTCCAAGCCATGATGCAGATGGACCAAAAAGCTTTTAAGGTCATCTGGTGTCTCAGATGACAAAGGATCTTAAGCAGCCCTCCCGGATCCTCTACAGAGCTACCTTGTTCTGATGATGCAGTAGTGAGGGAAGTGATCCATGAAACCAGCCACAGCTCTCAGGCAGGCTACTTTTATGATGGGTGTCTTTGAACTCCAGCCTCAGAGTTGGTCAAGGATGTGTGTGTGATCCTAGCCAGGCCAACAAGTCACAGTCCTGGGGGTTTTGGTGGAACTGTCTGGACCAGAGCAGCTTCTGAGAGCTGTGGTGGTGGTGGTGGTGGTTTAGTCACTAAGTCATGTCCAATTCTTGCAACCCCATGGACTGTAGCCCACCAGGCTCTTCTGTCCAGTTAATAGTAACTGTTCCTCAGTCCCCATACCTTTACTTCCAGAGGTTAGAAGAGTTTATGAATAACTAACCCTGGTGACTTCTAGCTTCATTGCCTATAAGAAGCCCTGTTCCAATTTCATTTGGAATGATGGTAAGCCTAGGCTTATTATTTTCAAGCATGGCCCCTAAATGGGAATGTCATCCATGTCGCATGAACTCCTTATTGCAAAATTCAGACTTAAGCTGAAGGAAGTAGGGAAAATCACTAGATCATTCAGGTATGACCTAAATCAAATCCCTTATGATTATACAGTGGAAGCAACAAATAGATCCAAGGGATTAGACCTGATAGAGTGCCTGAAGAACTATGGACAAAGATTTGTGACATTATACAGGAGACAGTGATCAAGACCATTCCCAATAAAAACAAATGCAAAAAGGCAAAATGGTTGTCTGAGGAGGCCTTACAAATAGCTGAGAAAAGAGAAGTGAAAGGCAAAGAAGAAAAGGAAATGTATAACTATTTGAATGCAGAGTTCTAAAGAATAGCAAGAAGAGATTAAAAAAAAAAAGACTTTCTCAGTAATCAGTGCAAAGAAATAGAAGAAAACAATAGAATGGGAAAGACTAGAGATCTCTTCAAGAAAATTAGAGCTACCAAGGGAACACATAATGCAAAGATGGGCACAATACAGAACAGAAATGGTATGGACCTAACAAAAGCAGAGGATATTAAGAAGAGGTGGCAAGAACACACAAAAGAACTATACAAATAAGTTCATAAATATCCAGATAATCATTATAGTGTGATCACTCACCTAGAGCCAGACATCTTGGAATGTGAAGTCAAGTGGGCCTTAGGAAGCATGACTACAAACAAAGTTAGTGGAGGTGATGGAATTCCAGTTGAGCTGTTTCAAATCCTAAAAGATGATGCTGCGAAAGTGCTGCACTCAATATGCCAGCAAATTTGGAAAACTCAGCAGTAGCCACAGGACTGAAAAAGCTCGGTTTTCATTCCAATCCCAAAGAAAGGCATGTCAAAGAATGCTCAAACTACCACACAATTGCACTCATCTCACATGCTAGTAAAGTAATGCTCAAAATTCTCCAAGCCAGACTTCAACAATATGCAAATCTTAACCTTCCAGATGTTCAAGCTGGATTTAGAAAAAGCAAGGAATCAGAGATCAAACTGCCAACATCTATTGGATCATCAAAAAGAAAGAGAGTTCCAGAAAAACATCTACTGCTGTTTCATTGACTACACCAAAGAGTTTGACTGTGTGGATCACAACAAACTTTGGAAAATTCTTCAAGAGATGGGAATACCAGACCACCTGACCTGCCTCTTGAGAAACCTGTATGCAGGTCAGGAAGCAACAGTTAGAACTGGACATGGAACAACAGACTGGTTCCAAATAGGAAAAGGAGTACATCAAGGCTGTATATTGTCACCCTGCTTATTTAACTTCTATGCAGAGTACATCATGAGAAACGCTGGGCTGGATGAAGCACAAGCTGGAATCAAGATTGCCGGGAGAAATGTCAATAACCTCAGATATGCAGATGACACCACTCTTATGGCAGAAAGTGAAGAAGAGCTAAAGAGCCTCTTGATGAAATTGAAAGAGGAGAGTGAAAAAGTTGGCTTAAAGCTCAACATTCAGAAAACAAAGATCATGGCATCTGGTCCCATCAGTTCATGGCAAATAGTTGGGGAAACAGTGGCTCACTTTATTTTTCTGGGCTCCAAAATCACTGCAGATGGTGATTTCAGCCATGAAATTAAAAGACGCTTACTCCTTGGAAGGAAAGTTATGACCAACCTAGACAGCATATTAAAAGCAGAGACATTACTCTGCCAACAAAGTCCATCTAGTCAAGGCTATGATTTTTCCTGTGGTCATGTATGGATGTGAGAGTTGGACTGTGAAGAAAGCTGAGCACCAAAGAATTGATGCTTTTGAACTACAGTGTTGGAGAAAACTCTTGAGAGTCCCTTGGACTACAAGGAGATCCAACCAGTCCATCCTAAAGGACATCAGTCCTGGGTGTTCACTGGAAGGTCTGAAGCTGAAGCTAAAATGCCAGTACTTTGGCCACCTGATGTGAAGAGGTGACTCATTTGAAAAGACCCTGATGCTGGGAAAGATTGAGGGCAGGAGGAGAAGGGAACGACAGAGGATGAGATGGTTGGATGGCATCATCAACTCAATGGACATGAGTTTGGGTAGGCTCTGGGAGTTGCTGTTGGACAGGGAGGCCTGGCGTGCTGAAGCTCATGGGGTCACAAAGAGTCGGACAAGACTGAGCGACTGAACTGAACTGAATATAAGCATCTGTTTACTGCATATGTGCTAAGTCACTTCAGTCATGTCTGACTCTGTGCAACCCTAGGCACTGTAGCTTGCTAGGCTCCTCTGCCCGTGGGATTCTCCAGGCAAGAATACTGAAGTGAATTGCTATTGTGAATTACTATTCACTTAAATACTAAGCGAATTGCTTCTCCAGGGGATCTTCCTGACCCAGGGATCGAACCTGCATCTCTTACATCTCCTGCATTGGCAGGCACATTCTTTACCACTAACAGCATCTGGGAAGCCCATTGTTTACTAACTACATGTAAAAAGGCCCTACACCATTCACATCATAAGTGTTAATGAACACTTATCTGCACCTGTTAGGAGGCTCACATAGAAAGAACTTGAACAGGCATCATGCCTTTGAAGATCTCACAGTTTACTGGTCATTCTTTGACAGCTACATCATGGGGCAGCAAAAGAAATGTGTCAGAACAAGGAAGACAAATTGCTGGGAAATCAAAGGAGAGATCATGAAGCAATGTCCAAATGTACTCTGTATATGAGGCAGTGACTCTCAAAGTGTGGTCCCCTGGCCAGCAGCAGCATCTCAGAACCTGTTAGAAATTCCTACAAGCTCTCCAGGGATTCTGATGTCCACTCAAGTCTGAGATTTGTCTATATAAATACTGATTTAGCATTCCAACCTTTCTTTATCTGATCAGTGTTGTACAAAGGCTGTTGCTAAGTCACGTCAGTCATGTCCAACTCTGTGCGACCCCATAGACGGCAGCCCAACAGGCTCCTCTGTCCCTGGGATTCTCCAGGCAAGAATACTGGAGTGGGTTGCCATTTCCTTCTCCAATGCATGAAAGTGAAAAGTGAAAGTGAAGTCGCTCAGTCGTGTCCGACTCTTAGCGACCCCATGAACTGTAGCCTACCAGGTTCCTCCGTCCATGGGATTCTCCAGGCAAGAGCACTGGAGTGCGTTGCCATTGCCTAAGGCTATGTAAATTCAAATTTTGGTTTTTCCATTTAATATTTGAAACCTTAGTTTGTTTGCTTTTTAGTTAATTGTCCCATAGCCTTGAGCTTCCCAGGTGGCACAGTAGTAAAGAATCTGTCTGCCAATGCAGGAGGCGTAAGAGTCACAGGTTCGATCCCTGGGTCAGGAAGATCCCCTGTAGGAGGGCAGTATCCTTGCCTGGGAAATCCCATGGACAGAGGAGCCTGGAGTGCTACACTCCATGGGCTCGCAGAGAGTGAGACATGCCTGAGCGACTGAGCAAGCATACAAGTGCACACCTAGAGCCTTAGTTTCCTTAAATCAGACCAGTGGTGACAACATGTCTCCTGGATTTGCTGTGAGTATAAAACTGACCTGTAAAATATTTCACATAACTCCTGGCATACACATGGCTTAAGATACCAGTCATATTATTATTTTGTACACTTCAGGCCAAGTTCCTAAGGGTATCTTCATAAATGTGGCTGAGGGTTCAAATACAGTTTATATTTAGTTTAAAATGGCATATGTTTCAGTGTGTTTTTTTTTTTTCATACTCCAGCTAATCTTGAGAACCTCAGAATTTTGTAGCTTTTGGCTTCTCCTGCTTTCTGAAGTAAACCTGGTAATAGCCCCCAGGTAGGGCATCCAAACATCCCAAATCTTGGGAAACTGATGGCATAACATTGGTAAATGGACTCTGAAAACCCAAGTTCATGGTATTAAAATAAAGAATTTCCAATTCATGTCTGAAGATTTTCTTCAGGAAACAGAGGAATACAGGCAAACAACACTATTATTAAAAACAATAACTCAAGGGCACAGAATAAAATCAGCTTTCCGGATGAGAAGCATTAAAAGCAAAAACATCTGGGGTTGGAGAAAGAGTTCCTGTAACAGAAGTGAGTGTCACTGAGAGAATAAACTGAGCCAGCTTGTTCAAGAATTCAAAGAAAAATTTTTAAAGAATTCAAAGAAATAATAGGGTGTGTAGGCAAGAATCCAGAGCCATCAGAAAAACAACTGCAACTTACAAAGATTCTGAAAGCAAACAGTTCATCCAGAGCAGGAGGAAAATAAGGGGAAATGTTCCTTCAATACAGAAGAAAAGAGCGATAACCACCAATAGCACTAAGACAAAAGTCATCATTTTGTAAAAGAGGGTCTTGATAAAGACGTTTCTCAGGAACTGTGTGCCGGAGCCAGCTACAAATGAATGAAAAGGGCAGGAAGCCCCCCAAAAAAAAACAAAGGTTGGGAAAAGATTAGCCACAGATCTCTCCCCCTCCCCCAACTCTGATGGCTCTCGCCTCACCCCAAGAACTGGGACTGCCATCTCAGAAGTCTACCTGGAGACACAGCCCCGGCCATGAGTGCCTGAGGATGAGGGTGACATCAGAAGTGTCTTAGCAGGTGCGTCTGGTCCTGCCCACCAGGTGTTTTAGGAAGTGAAGGAGACTGGGGGGTCAGGGACTTATTGCTGGAGCCAGAATTGTAAAGTTCCCCAATGTGTGTGTGTTAGTTGCTCAGTCATGGCCAACTCTTTGCAACCCCATGGACGGTAGCCCGCCAGGCTCCTCTGTCCATGGAATTCGCCAGGCAAGAATACTGGAGTGGATAGCCATTCCATTCTCCAGGGGATCTTCCCAACCCGGGGACTGAACCCAGGTCTCCTGCATTGTAGGTGGATTCTTCACCATCTGAGCCATCAGGGAAGCCATTAAAAGGTCCCCCATGGGATGAAGAATTCATGGACAGAGAGACTCAGGTCCTAGAACAACCAAAAACTGCCAGGAGCTCAGGATTCACAGGAGGGCCAGGATGCCAGGGAAGGTTTACAGTGCTCACTGAAACCTGTCACCTTGAACCAATAACTCCTAGGCCCCCAAATTCATTTCACTCTTGCCAGCTGCTTGGACCCTCCAGAACCTGAGGGGTGGGGCCTCTTGCATGGTTAGTTAGTGTCAGTGGGCTTCACAAACTGGCAAACAAAACTTGAGCTACAAACACGCCCCTCACTCTGCAGTTCAGTTCAGTTCAGTGGCAGTCATGTCCGACTCTTCGCGACTCCATGGAATGCAGTATGCCAGGCTTCCCTGTCCATCACCACATCCCAGAGCTTACTCAAACTCACGTCCATTGAGTTGGTGATGCCATCCAATCATCTCATCTTCTGTTGTCCCCTTCTCCTCCCACCTTCAGTTATTTCCAGCATCAGGGTCTCTTCAAATCAGTCAGTTCTTCGCATCAGGTGGCCAAAGTATTGGAGTTTCAGCTTCAGCATCAGTCCTTCCAATTAATATTCAGGACTGATTTCATTTAGGATGGACTGGCTGGATCTCTTTGCTGTCCAAGGGACTCTCAAGAGTCTTCTCTAACTCCACAGTTCAAAAGCATCAATGCTTCGGGGCTCTGCTTTCTTTGTAGTCCAACTCTCACATCCATACATGACCACTGGAAAAACCATAGCCTTGACTAGATGGACCTTTGTTGGCAAAGTAATGTCTCTGCTTTTAATATGCTGTCCAGGTTGGTCATAAGTTTTCTTCCAACCTCTCTCTTCAGAGAGAGGAAAATAATTATGTGCCCACTCTCAGGGCATGGAGAAACATCCAGACTTTCAAAGGCCCCTTTTGGGCCTTCAGCAGGCTCTAGGGTTGTGTCCTGAGCCCTCAGTGTTTGCTCTTCAGACCGGATATGAGTTTTCACCTTGAGGATCCATCTGCAATGGATCATATTTAAAGAAAGATAAAGTTTAGCTTGAAATTCCACGAACCTAAGAAATAGAAGCATGAAAGTGAAATGTGAAAGTCGCTTAGCCGTGTCCGACTCTTGGCAACCCCATAGACTATACAGTCCATGGAATTCTCCAGGCCAGAATACTGGAGTGGGTAACCTTTCCCTTCTCCAGGGGATCTTCCCAACGTAAATCTCAATAAAAGACATCTGCAAATGCTAAAAAAAAAAAAAAAAAGGCAGGGCAATATAGTCTTTTATTTAAAATAATAATTATAATCTGACAAATGCATTCTTTTTTCTCAAGTTTTCTCTGCCTAATCAAACATATATCCACATTTCTGTGTGTATGTGTTTGTATAGATAAAGGATATCTAACAAGATACATACTTGGTATGCCACCAGGAGTATGCTGAGGGAGAGAAGTGCCCTCGTATTTTGATTTCACACCATTAGGACTGTTGGATTTTCACGTGTGTGTAATAAGTGTAACAAGAGTAAATGCATTACTCGTAATAAAAATATTTTTAATTTATATAACCACATAGAAAATATTTTTATACATATAAAGAGGCTCAAAACTGTTGTTTTGTTCCAGAAATTCCATTTCTGAAATTTTAACATAAGAATGGATCTTAATGATCCCTACTCCTAAAAAACCCTTGTGCATAAAGATCCTCTTGCTGTTTAGTTGTGTTGTTTTGTTGTTCAGTTGTGTTCAACACTTTTCAACCCCGTGGACTGTAGCCCGCCAGGCTCCTCTGTCCTTGGGATTCTCCAGGCAAGAACACTGGAGTGGGGGTGCCGTTTCCTCCTCCAGGGGATCTTCCCAACGCAGGGACTGAAACTGTGTCTCCTGCATTGGGAGGTGGATTATTTCCCACTGAGCCCCCTGGGAAGCCCTATCAACTATTATTTGTTACGAAAACAACAAAGACACAGACTAAGTGCTCCTCAGGAGGTGAGGATCAGTGTGGTGAAGCTATCAGAGGAGCTATGTCATCATTACATATTTATGAAGACTATACAAATACTGAGCGAAGAATGCAATAGGGACTTCCCTGGTGGTCTAGTGGTTAAGAATCTGTCTTCTTAGAATCTGCAAGGGACATGGTTTCAATCACTGGTCAGAGAACTAAGCTCCCACATGCTGTGGGGCAATTAACCTTGTGCTGTACAAGCCACAACTGGAGAGAAGCCCATATGCTGTAAATAAATGTTTACCTATTTGTTAAAATAAATAAGTTAATAAAAAGGAATGCAATGCAGTCAATTTTTTCAAACGGTATCTATAGCATGATAATAACTAGATCTTTCAAAAGCTATATATAAAAATCAGAAGGATTATACCAAAATGTTAATCCTTAAAAGCTAACATTTATTAAGCAATCAGTATGTGACAGACATGTGCTGACCATTATGAGCAGTGATCAAACCTATGTAATTTCATTAGCACTCAAACCTATGTAGTTAAAGCAAAATGAGAAATTGAAAATTGGGGAAAATTTTTGAAAAATTCAGCAACATCAGTGTTGCTGGAGATGAGATGAAACAGTCTTTATTTAGTATTGGTGGAAACACAATTAATACAAACATTTCAGAGAATGGCTCAAAAATTTAGATATGCGCTTTTCCCAAACTTCTTCCTGGGAGAAAGTACTTGTGGAGATTCTCATACATTTTCAGAGGGGGCACATGGCAAAGATTTTTACTGTGTGATTATATCAGAAAGAAATTTAATCATGGTTGATCAAGCAGTAATTTCAAAAAAAAACCATGGCTCTGTTTTTGAAACTTTTTCAAGGCAAGCAAATAAATAACAATAATAAAGCTAACTTTGGGAAAGTATGCATACTATGATACCGTTTAAGTTAAAAGCAAAAAAAAAAAACCCACAAAACTACTTATTCCTAGTGAATATATGTCTGCAAAGATACAAGTATATCCACAGAGAAAAAAATCTACAATAGGCAGCAAGCTGGTAGCTGCAGTGTCCACTGGAAAGGAATTCAATACCTGATGGTAATGAAGATGGACTTCTGCTTTTTCATTCTATGTGACATGATGTTTTTCAACAAGAATGTACCCACATATTACTTATACAATTACAAATAATTAATAGCTAAGGGCACATGAGGATTTCCCTGGTGGCTCGGACGATAAAGCATCTACGTGGGAAACTCAGATTCAATCCCTGGGTTGGGAAGATCCTCTGGAGAAGGAAATGGCAACCCATTCCGATACTCTTGCCTGGAAAATCCCATGGACAGAGGAGCATGGTAGGCTACAGTCCATGGGGTTGCAAAGAGTCAGACTGAGCGAGTTCTCTTTCACTTTAAAGGGCACATGAAGAAACCACGCTTAGAGTAATGGTTCTTAAAATTGAGCACACATCAGAAGCACCCGAAGGCCTTGTTGAGCCCAGAGTGCTGGGCCCTCTCCACGCCAGAGTTTCTGACTCAGTGGTCTGTAAGGGGCCTGATGCAGATATCTGGTCAGAAGTCACACTTGGAAGAAGCCACACTCAGTCCTTAGAAAGGTGAAATGCTAAGCTCACAGGATCACAGGAGGAGTCAAGTTTTGAACCCAGGCCACCTCATATCAGACCCTAACTCTTGACCTCAACCACCTGCTGCCCAGAGTTATCTTCTTTGTGTGGTGGGATTAAAGGGGATTTGTTTTTTGACTATTTTAAAAACATACTTATTGGACATTTAAGTATAATACCAACCCATTCTGAAAATCCTTAAACTGTAGTTTCTGCATTTTCCAAAGTTCATAAGTATGCATTGCTTTGGTAAATTTTAAAAAATTACATAACTTTGTTATGTAATAACATACTATGGTATGTAAAGCATCTGCCTGAGGCAGGGACTTCCTGGTGTGAACCTGAGCTGAGCTCCAAGCAGGACTCAGCTCTCCAGGGCGGGAGACAAGCTTTCATTCCATTTATGATGGACGTGCAGAGCTGGCAACACATATCTTTTCCCTAACAGTGGGCATCAGCCCAAAATACAACTAGGCTTAACGAAACTAGAGAAATTAAAAGGAAATGCATTCATACTATGAATGAGGAAAAAACTTTTCTGTTTAAAAATTGATAAAGATTTTGGATGATGTTGGCTGTTTGCCTGCACACTGCAGCCTCTCACTTCCACTTAAATCCCCAGTACTGGCAGAAGAGTTAGAAAGAATAGGTGAATCCCTAATTACAATGGGAAGCAGAAGAAGAGGTGTATCAGTGGATCAGCCACATTAAGGCATCCTTGAGAGAGGAAAGCCAATCAGAGTAGGACTGAAGAACGAAGTCACAAACCATGCATGAAGCATGGGACTGACACTGGAGCACTGATGGGCACAGACAGCATCAAGAGAATGTTGCCAAGAGAGTGCCTTGCTGAGGCTTCATCCTGGTTCCTGAACTAACTGCTTACAGGAGGATGCAATTACAATGATTGACAGCATATCCAAGACCACACCTAGAGATGGACACAATTCCTAAAACCCACTGCTGCTACGTACATGAAAAGAGCAAAGGAGACTATAGGATCAACCATACTAACACCAACAACATAAAAGTACAAATTGGGATGAGTAAAAAAAAATTTTAAGACATTGAAGATAGATTCAGATATTTGTGTACCCATCAAATATAAGATGCAGGCATAAGAATATAGAGAAAATATCCAATTTCTCCTTTGAAATGTTCCACCAAGAACAGGGAATTCTCTGATGGTCCAGTTGGTTAGGATTCCTCACTTCCACTGCAGGGGACACGAGTTCAATCCTGGGTCCGCAAATTAAAATCTCACAAGCTGCACAGTGCAGTCAAAAAAAAAAAAAAAAAAAAAGATTAAAAGAACAAATGAACAAAAGCTCCCATGTCTTGATAAAATGTCAGAACAATGATAGAGGAAGTCCTCAAAAGTTTGGGTGGTGGAGAAGAGTATTCATTTACTTTAAAAAAAAAAAGAGTTAAACATAAAAATGTGAATGTACTTGATGCCTCTGAACTGCATACTTAAAATGGTTAAAATGGGGGATTTTAGGTTTGTATATATTTTAGCACAATTAAATATACATACATACATAAATACATAGATAAAAGAACATGCATATGGATAGCAACCTCTCACCAGCAACTTCAGATACAAAAAGATAATAGAGCAACATCTTCAAAATACTGAAGGAAGATAATTTTTGAACACAGACTTCAACACCCAGCTAAACTATATTGTGGAGGGAAACAGGAAGAAACCATTTGCAGATACACATAGATTCAGAAAGTTTACTGCATGGAAACTCTCTAAAAGAATTACCTGATGTTGCATTCAGTGAGAATTAAATCCTAGAAAAAGAAATGGGAAATAAAAGACAATATTTAATAATCAATGAAATTAACTGTTAAGTCTAAATGTCTTGTGGTTGTGTCTTAATATAATAATAATCTGGAACTAAGGTTCTAAGATGGGCTCAATAAAGGACAGAAATGGTATGGACCTAACAGAAGCAGAAGATATTAAGAAGAGGTGGCAAGAATGCACAGAAGAACTATACAAAAAGATCTTCACAACCAAGATAATCACGATGGTGTGATCACTCATCTAGAGCCAGACATCCTGGAATGTGAAGTCAAGTGGGCCTTAGAAAGCATCACTATGAACAAAGCTAGTGGAGGTAATGGAATTCCAGTTGAGCTATTTCAAGTCCTGGAAGATGATGCTGTGAAAGTGTTGCACTCAATATGCCAGCAAATGTGGAAAACTCAGCAGTGGCCACAGGACTGGAAAAGGTCAGTTTTTATTCCAATCCCAAAGAAAGGCAATGCCAAAGAATGCTCAAACTACCGCACAATTGCACTCATCTCACATGCTAGTAAAGTAATGCTCAAAATTCTCCAAGCCAGGCTTCAGCAATACATGAACCATGAACTTCCAGATGTTCAAGCTGGTTTTAGAAAAGGCAGAGGAACCAGAGATCAAATTGCCAACATCCACTGGATCATGGAAAAAGCAAGAGAGTTCCAGAAAAACATTTATTTCTGCTTTATTGACTATGCCAAAGCCTTTGATTGTGTGGATCACAATAAACTGTGGAAAATTCTGAAACAGATAGGAATACCAGACCACCTGACCTGACCTGCCTCTTGAAAAACCTATGTACAGGTCAGGAAGCAACAGTTAGAACTGGACATGGAACAATAGAGTGGTTCCAAATAGGAAAAGGAGTACGTCAAGGCTGTCTATTGTCACCTTGCTTATTTAACTTATATGCAGAGTACATCATGAGAAACTCTGGGCTGGAAGAAGCACAAGCTGGAATCAACATTGCCAGGAGAAATATCAGTAACCTCAGATATGCAGATGACACCACCCTTATGGCAGAAAGTGAAGAGGAACTAAAAAGCATCTTGATGAAAGTGAAAGAGGAGAGTGAAAAAGTCGGCTTCAAGCTCAACATTCAGAAAACTAAGATCATGGCATCTGGTCCCATCACTTCATGGGATATAGATGAGGAAACAGTGGAAATAGTGTCAGACTTTATTTTGGGGGGCTCCAAAATCACTGCAGATGGTGATTGCAGCCATGAAATGAAAAGACACTTACTCCTTGGAAGGAAAGTTATGACCAACCTAGATAGTAGATACACACAGATGGAAAAGCAGAGACATTACTTTTCCAACAAAAGTCCATCTAATCAAAGCTATGGTTTTTCCAGTGGTCATGTATGGATGTGAGAGTTGGACTGTGAAGAAGGCTGAGCGCCGAAGAATTGATGCTTTTGAACTGTGGTGTTGGAGAAGACTCTTGAGAGTCCCTTGAACTGCAAGGAGATCCAACCTGTCCATTCTGAAGGAGATGAACCCTAGGTGTTCTTTGGAAGGAATGATGCTAAAGCTGAAACTCCAGTACTTTGGCTACCTCATGCGAAGAGTTGACTCATTGGAAAAGACTCTGATGCTGGGAGGGACTGGGGGCAGGAGGAGAAGGGGACGACCGAGGAGGAGATGGCTGGATGGCATCACGGACTCGATGGACGTGAGTTTGGGTGAACTCCGGGGAGTTGGTGATGGACAGGGAGGCCTGGCGTGCTGCGATTCATGGGGTCACAAAGAATCGGACACGACTGAGCGACTGAACTGAACTGAACTGAAGGTCCTACAATGACATGGAAGGTAGAGGAAGCATAGCAGAGGGAAGATGAGGAAAGAAGGGAAATGAAAGATAAGATAGTGAGGCGCTTGTCTCCTTTGAACTAGAATACTGCCTAACATCAGATACTAAAGCTGGTGTTAGAAATATACCAGTTTAAATTCTGCATTGCATTTTAAGGTAACTTCAAGTGGCAAATACATGAATGAAAGGTGATCAGTTTCTTTAGTCATCAGGTGACTGCTCATTGAACCACAATGCACACACTATGCACCCGCCTGGTTGGTAAAGTGGAAAATACAGTCTCAAGAGTAGCGGGTGGAGGGTGGAGCAACAGGAACTCTCGCTGCTGGCAGGTCTATAAATCGTGGAAAACACTTGGGAAAACTGGCATTTTCTTCTGAAACTGAGTATGTTCATACCCTGTGATACAGCAATTCCACTCCAAGAGAGATAAATCCATCTGCCCACCAAAATAAATGTATGAAAATATTCGTAGTAGCACTATTCATAGTAGTCCCTAACTGAAGGAAAACCAAATATCCATTAATGGTGTGATTAATAAAGACACAGCAGTATATTCACAAAACAAGGTGGTAATATAGCAATGAAAATTGGAAGAACCTCAACTATACGCAATAGCTTCTCTCTGTAATTGAAAAAGGAGACCCTTCCAACACATCATTCATTCTGTAAATGCTGATGGAGCCCCTACTCTGTGCCAGAACTGGTCTAGACAGATGACAGCACACCAGCGAATAGTATAGATGAGAGCATGCCCTGACTAAGGGTCCATGCTAGTCAGGAAAGTAGGTAACACATATAAATAAAGCATGATTTTATCCTTCACCTGCCTTTTGGGTTTCACACGCCACCTCCACACCCATACTCCTACCCAACCAAATCTTTCATCACTACCTCGAGCATCCCATCTTGCCACATCTCTTGTGTCCATAGAGGCAATGCCCTCCTCCCTGAAACTCCTTTCCTTTCCTCTCCCCCCACTTCCCCTTCTCAGATGACTTCCAATCCTTCATGATCTGCATCAAATATCAGACACCCAGAAAGCGCCCCTCCCTCCTCAAGTGGTAATATCCCTTATTTTGTAAGAGCACTTCTTGTGTTCTGCAGCCGTGACCTCTGCCTGTCTGCATGATCCTTTTTCACCATTCTATCGTGGCATGACGCTTTACTCAGAGAATGCAACAAAGTGATGCTGCCACAATTCAAAATGAAGAAAATTTAAACCTTTAAGTCTCTCTGACATTTCCGTGCCCCTCCCTCCCTCTCAGTTCCCCAATATCTCAGCTTGCCTCCAAAATATCCAGTTATTGCCCTGCACCCTCATCCCCAAACCCAGTGCAGGCTCCAGCACCCACTCACACACTTTGTCACTAGGGAAGAATCCACAGGCCCGTGTCTTTATTCCCCTTTGAATTCCTAACGCCTCAGTAAAATGGGTACAAAGTAAACATTGGGTGAATGTATTCACTAAAGGCTAATGAAGTTAAAGATGCTTTCAGCGTCTCTCCAGCAATCAGAACCAGAAAGCTTGTAACACTTCATTTGATAATGTGGGAATCTCATGAATCATAATTTTTTCATTAACTTTTTATTTCACTTATTAGCACCAGTTTACACTGGCTTGTGATATGTAACATACGCGAATATTCTCTGATTGTGTTTCCTGAAATTATTCCAGAATTTAGATACTTAACTGTTAAATAGGCCTTTTCACTTAGCTATATTAATCCAACTGAGTGTCTGAGTGTGTGTGTTTTAAGTTAAAGAACAATAAGGAAAACACAGTAGGAGATGGGACTGCCAATCCTAGCAAAGGAGTAGAAGAGTAAAAGCACAACAAATATTTGCAACAATATTCTGTAATTATTTCAAAATAAAAAGATGCTTAAAAATTCAGGAATAGAAAAAGCAGACTATAACAGGATTGCTATAAACTTCAACATTTTGTCTCAGTTTACCTCCATGCCAGTTTTCCCCATGTGGAGCAGTATCTTGAAAATTGATACAAGTAACATTCAATTCAGAGAAAGCGATGGCACCCCACTCCAGTACTCTTGGCTGGAAAATCCCATGGACAGAGGAGCCTGGTAGGCTGCAGTCCATGGGGTTACGAAGAGTCAGACATGACTGAGCGACTTCACTTTCACTTTCCACTTTCATGCACTGGAGAAGGAAATGGCAACCCACTCCAGTGTTCTTGCCTGGAGAATCCCAGGGACGGCGGAGCCTGGTGGGCTGCTATCTATGGGGTCACACAGAGCTGGACAGGACTGAAGTGACTTAGCAGCAGCAGCAGCAGCAGCAGCAACAACAACCAATCGGTATAACAGGTGCATTTTCTAAAAGTTGAGTAGTTGGTAGTTTTCCAAATGAATTACATGCTTAGAGTTTCCCAATGACTAATTATAATTTTTAAATGAATATATATTCTATGAGTCAACTACCTTCTCTCTAAGTCTATATGTTAACTGCATGTGTGCTTTTATGTTGAGTATGCCATAACTACACAATTCAACAAGTATTTAATGTTTCTATATGCCAACCACTACAATACAAAAATGAACAAGAAAAATCATTGATCTCAAATTTCACTCCTCTGTCTTCTGTTCTTTTAAAAGCATAAGAAGACTGTTCTACAAAAGGCACATATCACTTTTATGCGTTGTTCTAAGTCGCTTCAGTCGTATCTGACTCTTTGTGACCCTATGGACGGACTATGGCCCACCAGGCTCCTCTGTCCATGGGATTCTCCAGACAAGAACACCGAGTGGTTGCCATTTCCTTCTCCAGGGCATCTTCCCAATCCAGGGATCAACCCACAGCTCTACGGCTCCTGCACTGCAGGTGGGTTCTTTACCTTTAGCACCACCTGTTAGTTCGGTTCGGCCATTCAGTCTTATCTGACTCTGAGACCCCATGGACTGCAGCACGCCAGGCTTCTCTGTCCATCACCAACTCCCAGAGCTAGCTCAGAATTTATGTCCATCGAGGAAGGGATGCCTTCCAACCATCTTATCCTCTGTCATCCCCTTCTCCTCCTGCCTTCAATCTTTCCCAGCACCAGGGTCTTTTCTAATGAGTCAGTTCCTCTAATCAGGTGGCCAGAGCTGGAGCTTCAGCTTCAGCATCAGTCCTTCCAATGAATATTCAGGATAGATTTTGTTTAGGATGGACTGGTTTGATCTCCTTGTAGTCCAAGGGACTCTCAAGAGTCTTCTCCCACACCACAGTTCAAAAGTATCAGTTCTTCAGCGCTCAGCTTTCTTTATGGTCCAATTCTCACATCCATGCACAACTACTGGAAAAACCATAGTTTTGACTATACGGACCTTTGTCGACATATCACTTCAGCTGAATGGCAAATGACAAAGCCCTGCAAAACCTGTGTATATTTCTGCATCCATCTTGATAGTCAGACAAGAGCAGACTTTGGACTCACACAGCCCTAGGTTACAGACCCACCTCGTGGCTGTGTGAACTGCAGCAAAAAAGTTTGAGTTTATTTTTTGAGTTTATTTTTTCTCATCTGTAAAATGGAATTACTGTGAGAAATACACCAGACAGCACAGGTTGTAAAAGAGTGGCATTAATTAAGTTGTGCATAATGAGTGAAAGCTACGTGTACTATACTCAGAATACTGACTATTCATCCACATCAGGCTCCTGTGACAAGGATTTCAATTGGCTTTTCATAAAACTTGTACCGATTTATACATCCATTCATGGTGTGTGAGAACACCTTTCCCCTTCCTCTTTGCCATGTCTGCAGGCTGTGATTTGTCTTTATTTTGTTATTTACCTGAAAAACAATTTTTACAATGAATGTGATTGCTTCAGAAGTGAGAGCTGGCCTTCCTTGGTGGTCTAGTGGTTAAGAATCCGCCTGCCAGTTCAGGGTATGCAGGTTCAGTCCCTGCTCCGGGAAGATCCCACATGCTGCGAGGCAACTATGTCCGTGTGTCAGTCTGCACTCTGGAGCCAGAAAGCTGAAACTACTGAACCCACGGGCCACAGCTACAGAAGCCCATGGGCTTAGAGCTTGTGCTCCACAACAAGGGATGCCACCACACTGAGAAGCCTGCGCACTGCAAGGAAAAGCAGCCCCCACTCACTGCAACTAGAGAAAGCCCTCGTGCAACAAAGACCCAGCACAACCAAATAAACAAATATATAGTTTTTAAGAAAGAAGTTGAAGCCTTGTCTAAAAAAAGGAAATTCACCTGCTATGAAAAGTCATCCATCCTGTCAATATTCACAATTCATTCATTTTAGTATATGCACAATATTGTACAACCATCTGTACTATTTAATTCCAGAACACTTGCATCAACCCCAAAATAAATCTGGGTAAGGGACTCATTAGCAATCTCTACCCTCTCCCCACCACACCTCCGGGCAAACACTAATCTACTTTTTATTTCTATAGAATTGCCAATGCTGGATATTCCATATAAATGGAATTATACAATATGTGCCCTTTTGTGCCTGGCTTCTTTCACTTAGCATGCTTTCAAGGCTCTTCCAAGTTATAGCATGCATCAGTATTTCATTCCGTTTTATAGTTAAATCTATCCACTCAGCAGTTGATTGTATTTGGGTTATTTCCACTTTGGGGCTATTATGAAGAAAGCTGCCATGAGCATTCATGTACAAGTTTTCATGTGAACATACGATTTCAGTTCTCCTGGGCATATACCTAGGAGTAGAATTGCTGGCCATGTGGAAACTCTATATTTAACATTTTGAAGGACCACCAAAACTTTTTCCAAAGCAGGTACAGCATTTTACACTCCCATCAGGAACATGAGTTTCAATTCCTCTACGTCCTCACCAACAACACTTGTTATTGTCCTGTCTTTTTATTTCAACTATTCTAGTGGCCATAAAGTGATATCTTATTGTGGTTTTTGATTTGCATTCCCCTTATTTAACTTATATGCAGAGTACATCATGAGAAACTCTGGGCTGGAGGAAGCACAAGCTGGAATTGCTGGGAGAAATATCAATAATCTCAGATATGCAGATGACACCACCCTTATGGCAGAAAGTGAAGAACAACTAAAGAGCCTCTTGATGAAAGTGAAAGAGGAGAGTGAAAAAGTTGTCTTAAAGCTCAACATTCAGAAAACAAAGATCATGGCATCCGGTCCCACCACTTCACGACAGATAGATGGGGAAACAGTGGAAACAGTGGCTCACTTTATTTCTCTGGGCTCCAAAACCACTGCAGATGGTGACTGCAGCCATGAAATTAAAAGACTCTTACTCCTTTGAAGGAAAGTTATGACCAACCTAGATAGCATATTCAAAAGCAGAGATACTACTTTGCCAACAAAGGTCCGTCTAGCCAAGGCTATGGTTTTTCCAGTGGTCATTCATGGATGTGAGTTGGACTATAAAGAAAGCTAAGGGCCGAAGAATTGATGCTTTGAACTGTGGTATTGGAGAAGACTCTTGAGAGTCCCTTGAACTGCAAGGAGATCCAACCAGTCCATCCTAAAAGAGATCAGTCCTGGGTGTTCATTGGAAAGACTGAGGCTGAAGCTGAAACTCCAGTAGTTTGGCCACCTGATGTGACGAGCTGACTTATTTGAAAAGACCCTGATGCTGGGAAAGATTGAGGGCAGGAGGAGAAGGGGACGACAGAGGATGAGATGGTTAGATGGCTTCATTGGCTTGATGGACATGGGTTTGGGTGGACTCTGGGAGTTGGTGATGGACAGGGAGGCCTGGAGTCCTGTGGTTCATGGGGTTGCAAAGAGTCGGACACAACTGAGCGACTGAACTGAACTGAACTGAATGATTAAAGATGTTGAGCATCTCTTCATGTGATTACTGACCATCTGTATGTATTTTTTGGAGAAATGTCTGTTCAAATCCTTTGCTCATTTTTTTTAATTGAGTTATTTTCATCTCTATTATTGAATTATAATAATTCCTTATATATTCTAGATGTCAGTCCCTTATCAGACATGATTCACAAATATTTTCTCCCATTCTGTGGTTGCCTTTTCACTTTTTGACAGTGTCCTTTGAAGCACAAATTTTTTTCATTTTAATGAAGCTATCCACTTTTCTTTTGCTGTTTGTGCTTTTGGTAATATAGCTAAGAGACCATTGCCTAATCCAGAGTCACAAAAATTTACTGTGGTGTGTTTTCTATGAATTTCATCATTTTAGCACTTATATTTTAGTTTTTGATTCATTGTGAGTTTATTTTGACATATGATGTGAGGAGGGGTCCAACTTCATTCTTTGCCTGTGGATATCCAGTTGTCTGAGCACCATCTGCTGAAAAGACACAATGCTGGAATCCTTATCAAAAATAAATTGGCCAAAAATGTATGGACTTTCAATTCTATATGATCTGTATTCATTGATCTATATGTCTACACTTAGGCCAGTATCATACTGTCTTGAAATCAAAACTTTGAATCTTCTAACTTTTTCCTATCAAGATCATTTTGGCTCTTCTGAGCATAGTTGCATTTTTAAATTATTTAATTAATTTTTAAATTCTCTATTTGATTAGCTTGTTTATTTTATTAGTTTCTGATTCCTCATTGGAATGTAAGCTTTATGAGGTAAGAGAACACATCTGCTTTTCTTTAATTCCCAGTTTCTACCCTCTGCACCTGTACAGGGCCTGAGTATAAACTCAGTGTGATTTATTAAGTAAATGAATGAATGATTGAATACCCAAGGTTTTATAGC
The DNA here is from genome assembly GCA_917880005.1 of Nanger dama. Taxonomy (NCBI): domain Eukaryota; kingdom Metazoa; phylum Chordata; class Mammalia; order Artiodactyla; family Bovidae; genus Nanger; species Nanger dama. Next base: position 15,317,798 of record CAKJTW010000025.1, on the reverse strand, counting down.
AAAAATATTGGAAATAGCATAAATATTAAAAAATAAGAAAGTGTTTAAATTATAATGCATTAATGAGATAGAATATTATATAATCATTAAAAATCATATCTTCAGGAATTTCCTGGTGGTCCAGGAGTTGAGACTTGGTGCTTTCACTTAGCAGGGCCCCAGATTCTATCCCTGAGCAGGAAACTAAGATCCCACAAGCCCCACAGTGCAGCCAAAAGCAAAACATGTTTTCTAGGGAATTCCCTGGCAGTTCAATGGTTAAGGCTCCCTTCCAATGCCAAAGTCCTGGGTTCAACCCCTGATCAGGAAAATAAGATCCTGCAAACTGTGTGGCATGGCCAAAAAAAATAAAAACCAAAAAAAAAAAAATGCCTTCTAAGAATATTTAACAATTCAGAGAATCATTGAACTTGATCTCAATTCTGCATAAGTGAAAATAAGGGCTAAAAAATCATGGAAATCTTAATAGCAATTACTATGAAAAACTGCGATTACAGGTAATTTTAATTTTCTTCTTTATGCTTTTCTCTAATTTCTACTTTTTCTGCAATTTGCTTGCATTGCCTTCATAAGCAAAAGATAACATTATTAACTAAAAGTATCCATATTTGGTAAGATTGTATATAGACTTTCAGATTTGCAATAATAGTCGATGGTTCTGTTTTTAAGATTTTAGTTGTTAGTGGTGCTGATCGCTAGTGACTTGAAGGGTTTCAGGTTCTATAGGGAAACTGGCACATGTGACGTGTTCTCTGGGAAATTCGAGTTAAAGATGTGAGACATATAAGATATACTATAAACGAGCTCCTACTTGAGTCTCATCTGTGACCTGGTCAACCATCACTTGATAACCTGTGGGAACCCAAGGCCCAGAGCAGGCTGTGAACTTCATCTTTCATCCAAATCCCCAGAGGTGATCACTGAACGGGAGCATAGACAGGAGCTAACCAACTGACTTCCCTGGTGGCTCACATGGTAAAGAAACTGCCTGCAGTGCAGGAGACCTGGGTTCAGTCCTCAGGTGAAGAAGATCCCCTGAAGAAGGGCATGGCAACCCATTCCAGTATTCTTGCCTGGAGAGCTCTGTGGGCGGAGCAGCCTGGTAGGCTATATAGTCCATGGGGCTGCAAAGAGTCGAACGTGACTGAGTGACTAATACTTCACGTCACCTCACTACACACCCACAGTCAATTAGAATTCAAATGTCATTGACTTACAGAATGTGTGACAACTTTAAATTCAAGCAAAATTCTGTTCCAGAAATTTTAGGTTTGAAAAATTCTTTAGAATTGCTGAAGTTAGCTGTGGCCCAACCATCTTAGTGAGTCAACCACAAACATTTGTGTTCAAGAGTAACTTCTCTACAAAGAACAAATCTGAAGACAGTGTGAAGAAAAGGGGACCCTCCTACACTGTTGATGGGAATGTAAATTGGTACAGCCACTGTGGAAAACAGAATGGAGGTTCTTTCAAAAGCTAAGACTAGAGCTACATATGAGCCAACAATCTCACTGCTGGGCATGTAACCAGAAAAAACATGATCTGAAAGGATACATGCTCCCTAATGTTCATTGCAGCACTGTTTACAATAGTCAAGACATGAAAGCAACCTAAATGTCTATCAACAGAGAATGGATAAAGAAGGTGTGGTACATATATACAATGGAATATTACTCAGCCCTTAAAAGAATGAAATAATGCCATTTGCAGCAACATGGATGAACCTAGAGAGTGTTATACTGAGGGAACTCATACAGAGAAGGAGAAATATCGTATGACATCCCCTATATGCCAAGTCTAAAAAGAAATGATATAAATGGACTTACAAAACAGAGACACATAGACTTAGAAAATGAACTTATAGCTGCTGGGAAGGAAGGGATAGCTAGGAACTTTGGGAAGGTCATGTACACACTGCTCTATTTTAAATGGATAACACAGACCTGTTTATAACACATGGAACTCTGTTCAGTATTATGTGCCAGGCTGGATGGGAGGGGGCTTTGGGGGAGAAAGGATACATGTATTTTTATGCTGTTCACCTGAAACTACCACAACATTGTTAATCAGCTATACGCCAGTACAAAATAAGAAGTTGCAAGGTTGGGAAAAAAAGTTTATGGACATAAACTAATCAATGGTGGCAGAAGTCAGAAGAGTGGGCATATTTGGGAGGTTCCTGACTGACTGGGAATGTCCTTTAGATCTTTGCCAGGTGCTCTGTAGGTGTAATGTGTTTCTGTATATATATGATGTTCATTGAGCTAAACACTCAAGGTCACATAGTCTACTATGTGGTCAATAAAAAGAATAAAAGATCACTGCTTTTTAAAAAAATCCTCAAATCACTTTATTTTTAATGCTCAATTTTTTTCTGACAATGTATGTCCCTTGTAGCAAAATTTGAAAAATACAGACAAGCATCAAAAAATAAAAATCATTTCTAATCCATCCACCAAAATAACTTGGCATTATGATACATGTTGTCTGAAGCCCTATGACAGCTCAGCTTCTGTGCACTGGCTTATAGGGCAGCTAGAAAGTTCTGTACCAACACCCATCAACTTCAACACTGGCACCAGCTGGCTGGTTTTCAAAACCTTGCTACTCACTCTCCATGACAAACCCATGCCGTTCACACTGTAGCCCCAAAGAAAATCTGCAGAAATTGTGAAGCTGAGAACCCAAAATGGGGACCAGGAAGAGCAAATGATCGCTCCCCAGCTTTCATCCCATCAAATCTCAAACTCCCCTCCCCTCAGGGGCATGCAGGACAGCACTGTAGTATCACATCTGCCTCCTGGAACAGATCCACATGAGTTAGGAGGCTGAGCTGACACAGAGCTCGAGTCACAATCTTGTGACATGACAGTACTCTTTCTTGAATAAAGCAAATGAATAATCAGTCTCTTTGACTGAAGACAGAGGTCGTCCGTGATTCATGAAACTTTGGAGAGGTGAGCTCCGGGTTAAGTAATAGGGACACGGATGGCTCAAATAGCAAGCTTTCAGGAAGCCTCTGTCATCTGCTAGGCGCTGAGCCAATTGCCCTACTAACGTTCATTGACTGCACTCTTTCTGACCAGCCCTATGAGACGGTACTGTAGTCATCCCCACTGCAGACAAGGGACTTAAGGCTCCGATGCACCTCCTCCTGATGCACCCTGGGGAATGGATGATTAAGAGTTAAGTAAAGTTGTCACCTGTTCAGAGAACTTGGAGTAATAAAGTGCAAGTAAAAATGTTAGTTTAGTCACTCAGTCATGTCTGACTCTTTGCGACCCCTTTGTAGCCCACCAGGCTTCTCTGTCTATGGAATTCCCTAGGCAAGAACACTGGAATGGGTTGCCATTTCCTTCTTTAGGGGATCTGCCCGACCGAGGGACTGAACCCAGGTCTCCTGTATTACAGGCAGTTTCTTCACCATCTAAGCCACTGGGGGTACCTGTTGTTAAGTCCAGAGAACTCAGGGTATCTGTTGTTAAGAATAAAGCCAGAAATATGTTTCCGGTGCAGTTAAAAAAAAAAAAGCGCACATAAAGAGGAGCATGCTGCAGGACGGTCTGGTGGGAATAAAAGGGTTGAGTGTTGAGAGAGGTGACGACCCACTTTCAGTTTCCCTGTTTCCTTTATTAGATTTTTTTCAGCTCCCACAAAAGGAAGAAATTAGCCATTTGGTTCCATAGGCATCCTACATCTACGTTTCCTTAGCTAGTGTGACAATTCTCGTTTAATCTTTCATCTAACAGAGAAAATTATATTAATACAAATGCCATATAGGCTTTCATCAAAAAAAAAAAATGCCAGGATGTCTTTGTAAATGTTAGCTGGTGGCGTGTGTCATCCATCTCATTTACGACGAGGAAGCTGAGTCAGAGAGAGGAAGTATGACTGGGGTTTGGTTAAAAGTAAACCACTGTGCTTCATTTCATCTGAAAATCACAGGCAACGCAATAGGCCACATCTGCTATTCAAACTCAAAGTAAAAGAGGGAAGAAATATTCCCAAAATACCTACGGATGACAGCTGAAGCCACGTTATAGCTAATGTATGAAGGAGGCGAAGCTGACCGGCCCTCTTTAGCCTACAAAGACTCCATTCAGTCTGACACTGAACTAGCTGTTTGGTCTCAGAAGATACATTCTCTTGCCTGTAGAATTGGTTTTCTTTACTTCCCAGCCCCACCTGAAAAAAATAAATAAAAAGATTATTGGACAAGACGGCCCCTGAAGTCTCCTTAGCTCCTCTCTGTAGTTGAACGTTTATAGGCCGAGTGCCAACAGCCACATTCTCAGCCCAGCCAGGCTTCTTCTGTGGACCCACTGGGCCTTGAGCTCTAATCTCAGCACTGGGCCTCCATATATTGAATCAGACTGTATCTGGATGCCTGGCTTTATCTTCCATTCCTTGCCACACTCCCTTTTGCCTGGAGCCTGCCTCACTGTCCTGGCTGATAGTTGAGCGGCTGCCAGCCCAGCATCTGGACGCTGACAACTGAGAACCTGGCCGAACTATCTTAGAAGGCTTGTCATGGCAACCGGATCTCTTGAAACGGCCCCTTCACATTCCTAGGGATGGTGACTTGTATCTTCTTTTTTTGATACTTGTCAGTCTTGTTAGGCTTATCCATCTTACTGATTACTTTTTCCACAGAATTAGATTTTTGTTTCTATTGATTTTGTTTTTCATTACATTGATTTCTGCTTTTATCTTTGTTATTCCCTTCCTGCTACTTGATTTGGCTTTATTTTGTTCTTTTTTAGTGTTTTGAGCTAGATACTTAGGTCACTTCTGGGAGAAATTTTTCTTTTCCAAAGTAAGCATTTGTTGCTATAAATTTCCCTCTTGGTACTGTTCTAGCTCTGTACCACATATTTTGATATGATATAGTTTCATTTTCATTCAATTCTATGTATTTTTGAATTTCCTTTGCAATTTGTCTTTTGTCCCAGGGATTATTTATAGGCATATTGCTTAATTTTCAAGTGTTTGTATATTTTTCTGTTGTCTTTCCTTATCAATTTCTAATTTGAATTCATTGCAGTCAGAGAACATACTTTGCATGATTTCAATTATTTTAAACTTGGTTAGGGTTTGCTTGCTTTATGGCTTGAGCTGTGGTCTATCTTAGTAGATATTCCATGAGTACTTGATAAGAATGTTAATTCTGTTGTGGTTTCATAGAGGACTCTACAGATGTCTATCCGACTCTATAGTTAATTATGTTGCTCAGTTGTGTATATCCTTGCTGATTTTCTGGAAAAGGCAATGGCACACCACTCCAGTACTCTTGCCTGGTAAATCCCATGGATGGAGGAGCCTCGTAGGCTGCAGCCCATGGGATCGCGAAGAGTCAGACAAGACTGAGCGACTTCACTTTCACTTTTCACTTTCACGCATTGGAGAAGGAACTGGCAACCACTCCCGTGTTGTTGCCTGGAGAATCCCAGGGACAGGGAGCCTGGTGGGCAGCCATCTCTGGGGTCGCTCAGAGTCAGACATAACTGAAGCGACTTAGCAGCAGCTGCAACAGCTGATTTTCAGCACAGTAACCCATCCATTGCTTGGAGTGAGCTGTAGACGCCTCTATCTATAACTGTGGGTATATATAAGCATTTCTGTACTTGTTTCTGTTACATGAATTAGTTCATAACACACATGTAGCTACACTATGCTCTTCTCATCCAATAATGCCTTGTGAAATCCAGTCAACTATAATAAAACTCTAAATCACTGTTTTAAATGTCTGCCTGTTACTGTGTAGTATTAACACACCACAACTTATTCCACCATTCTGCTGGGGGACATTTGCTTTATTTTATGGGTAGTGTTATTTTCAGTGATGATTCCACTGTCCTTCTTAATTGTGATTCTGAGTTTTACTGAACAAGGTTGATGGTTGGAAGTTTACAATAGTTATATGGTCTATAGGAGGAGGATAGGAGGGCAGAGAAGAGTCTGCACTGAGTCTTTTGATAAAAGGAACTGTGATTCTGAAAATCATCTGTTTGTAGATTATAACAAATAATCCACAAAGAAAGCCCTATCATCCTTTCTTGGAAAACATAGCAGCTGTATCGCAGACAAATGTGAATTTGCCTCTGTCATGGAGGCATATGAACTAAGGCTCAAATTATCCTTCAATTCAGTTCAGACAAAGAGTCATGTCCGACTCTTTGCAATCCCATGGACTGAAGCTCTCCAGGCATCCCTGTCCATGACCAACTCCCAAAGTCTACTCAAATTCATGTCCGTTGAGTCAGTGATGCCATAAACCATCTCATCCTCTGTCGTCTTCTTCTCTTTCCGCCTTCCATTTTTCCCAGCATCAGGGTCTTTTCCAATGAGTAAGTTCTTTGCATCAGGTGGCCAAAGTATTGGACTTTCAGCTTCAGCATCAGTCCTTCCAATGAATATTCAGGATTAATTTCCTTTAGAACTGACTGGTTGCATCTCTTTGCTGTCTAAGGGACTCTCAAGAGTCTTCTCCAACACCACAGTTCAAAAGCATCCACTCTTTGGCACTCAGCTTTCTTTATAGTCCAATGCTCACATCCATACATGACTACTGGAAAAACCATAGCTTTGACTAGATCGACCTTTGTTGGCAAAGTAATGTCTCTGCTTTTTAATGAGCTATCTATGTTGGTCATAACTTTTCTTCCAAGGAGCAAGCGTCTTTTAATTTCATGGCTGCAATCACCATCTGCAGTGGTTTTGGAGCCAAAAAAAATAAAGTCTGTCACTGTTTCCATGGTTTCCCCATCTATTTGCCATGAAGTGATGGGACCGGATGCTATGATCTTCGTTTTCTGAATGTTGAGTTTTAAGCCAACTTTTTCACTCTCCTCTTTCACTTTCATCAAGAGGCTCTTTAGTTCTTCTTCACTTTCTGCCATAAGAGTGGTGTCATCTGCATATCTGAGGTTATTGATATGTCTCCCATCAATCTTGGTTCCAGCTTGTGCTTCATTTCTCATGAAGCACATGAGTCCAGCATTTCTCATGATGTACTCTGCATGTAAGTTAAATAAGCAGGGTAACAATATATAGCCTTGATGTACTCCTTTCCTGATTTGGAACCAGTCTGTTGTTCCATTTCTAGTTCTAACTTATCCAGTTCTAAATGTCCACTTCTAAATTATCCTTAGGACAGGACAAAACTCTAAAAATAGAATATACACTAATCCAAGCAATTCTACCAAATTTTTCACATGAGCAATGTCTCTTAAAAGTAATTAACAAACTAAGACATAAACAAATAGAATCCAGGATATTATGAGATTGGGACTGTTGATTGAGTGAGAAATGTTTAACTTGGAGAGAAGAAAGCAAGGGAAACATTTCTCCAGCTCCCTCAGGCTCTGTAACCTCATAATGAAGATCAGACCTGCAAACGTCAACCACATGGAGGGAAACCATCGAGTGTAATCCAACAAGGACCAGCGTTAGAATGGTCCCTCCTTTAAATAGGGGGCATCCTGACTCTAAGAGGCTAGAGATGGCAGCTGACCTCTCACTGTCCCTCTGACTCTGGCCAACCCCTAGTCAAACGCCATGCCCACTACCACCTTCAAAGTGTTTCTCACTCTGGCCCTCTTGCTTGAACACCCTCCACTCTTCCTCCTACCCAGATCTGGACAGTCTTTCAGGACCCAGAAAACAAAAATCCCACACCTTCTGTGAAGCCTTTCTTGATAACTCCAGCCACCACCAATCTCTCACTATGCCATTAGCGCCTTATTGAACATGATTTTTTTCTTTCTTTTTAAAATGGAGCCACTTTTCCTTCTCAACTGGATTACAAGTTCCTTTTGTAAAATCACCCTGTACCTCTTTCACAATCCACAATACCTTCCACAGGACAAGGCAAGTAATTGAGTCCTCAGAAAATATTTGTTGATACATTCATTTTCCCTCATTCTTTTAATAAATCCATGTGCTTTAATTAGAAGTGGGAGCATGTGGAAGTGTTCAGTTTAGCTTTCTGTTTGGAAATGTCCTGGTGACATTTGGTCATACAATATTTTAACTTAATAATAATTATTCATGGCTCTCATTAAAGTTGATTCTCTTATTGAAATCCTTCTGCAATTAGTGTTAGAGAAAAAGCAATATAAAACAGAATTCATGGGTCCCTCTGATCTAGGGAACAGCCTGTAAAGACTTTGGGTGGGCTATGTCATACATGCCAGGTCACAGAAAGAATAATCATCAAGGGATTTTTAAACAGAACAGAGTTCAAAATGTGCCTCTCTGAAGTCACATTCTTAATCACCAACCATATACGACAGGACCAGCGGTCACCCTCCTAAGCAGTCTCTCCTGCTCTGTCCTACACCCTAGTGTCCTCCAGCCACCTTGATTCCTCCATTTTCACATAGTAAGTGTTTGTCACAGGCTCTTTATCCAGGGACATTTTGGAGAGAGCTAGCTGACCTCCTTTTCCACAGTGCATGGCCATGTAAACCTTCTCTGGAGAATGATTTCTTGAAAGTAGGGACCATTGAATTCATGTTAGGTTTGCAAGAGCTCCGGCAACATGCATCTGGCAGGTTCTCACTCAGCATGGATTGAACTGATGAAAGACAGGCCTACGGGGCCTGTGGAGATCCTGGAGGAGTGACATTAACTCTGCCTCACCAGAGAGACAGGAGGGAAGAGCTGCCCGAAGTTCTTGAACACTAACAGAGTTAATGGACTCTCCATCCCGAGGGACTCGATTTTGAGAAAACTCTAGGAGACAGTGGAGGACAGAGCAGCCTGGCATGTTGCAGTCCATGGAGTCGCAGTCAGGCACAACTGAGCGACTGAACAACGGAGTTATTCCAGGCCAAGATGGAGTGGACAGAAGAGGCCCAGAGGGGGACAATGGCCTTTGAACTAAGGCCAGAGTTGCAACTTGTTTGCGGAAAACAAGTTGTTTTATGAGGCTGGAATACTGGAGGGGCAAGAGTTGAAGTTCAAGAGCTAAACTGAAGCCAAATCGTGAAAATCTGGGTGTCGTATGGAATTCATTTGGATTGAATTCCATAAGCAAAAGCAAGCGATAGAGAGATTTTAATTAAGAAGAAGAGATATGCATTTTACAAAGATAAATGACTCACTACATTAACAGAATAAGGCAAAAAATACATATTTGCTCACTAGATGCTGGAAACTAATTTGAAAGTTTCTGAAAACTAAGGTTATAGGACATGTTTCTTAACTTGTAAAAGGGTATATGACAGTAAATGTCCCCCTTTATAGTTAATTAAGAGGAGTCACTTTGTAGCCAGGAATGAAAAAGTCACCTTTATCAATAGAATTGACCACTGTTCTTTAGGTCTCACAAGTATCATAGGAAAAGATTAATATTAGCTAAAACTTGCTGTACTCACAGGCAAAAATATCTGCCCAATGGAAATATGTCTGTAGAAGAATGTTCATTATTTTACTGGGATAAATTGGAAACTATCTACATGTCTAACAATAGCTGCTGCTGCTGCTAAGTTGCTTCAGTCATATCTGACTCTGTGTGAGCCCATTGATGGCAGCCCACAAGGCTCCCCCGTCCCTGGGACTCTCCAGGCAAGAACACTGGAGTAGGTTGCCATTGCCTTCTCCAATGCATGAAAGTGAAAAGTGAAAGTGAAGTCTCTCAGTTGTGTCCAACTCTTAGCGACTCCATGGACTGCAGCCCACCAGGCTCCTCCATCCATGGGATTTTTCCAAGCAAGAGTACTGGAGTGGGGTGCCATTGCCTTCTCCGGTCTAAAAATAGAGAACTGACTAAACAAGTATTAGCACCTCCATATACATGAATATTGGGTTTCTCAGGTGGCTTAGTGGTAAAGAACTGCCTGCCAATGCATGAGACATAAGAAACATGGATTCAACCCCTGGGTAGAGAAAATCCCCTGGAGAATACGGCAACCTACTCCAGTACTCTTGCCTGGATTACCCATGGACAGAGAAGCCTGGTGGGCTACAGTCCATGGAGTTGCACAGAGTCAGACACAACTGAAGCGACTTAGCACACGCACATGCACACATACATGCATGCATGTAGACTGTGCATGAATATTAAGCAAATGCCAAAAAGAATGAAGCAGAATTATAAATACTAATACTGAAAGATTTCCAAGGCATATTAAATTTTTCAAAAAAGCAAGTCACAAAAAAATGTATGTAGAATATTTTGCTTTGTGAAACAGAAAAGGGAAAGAAAAGATACAAGAAAGGAAGGTAAAAAAAAAGTGTGCATATGTGTGTCTGGAAATGCAAATAGCAAACAGGTGGTGGTGATTAACCTATGAAAGGAAGAAAATTTGAAGGGAAGGCAGTTGAGGGGACACTCCGAAACATCTAAGTAAGACTATATCATCTTTTTTATTTAATTTAAAAAGCAGAGTCCTTCCCAAAGCAATCATTGAAGACTGGCTAGTTCATTGTAATAATCACAGCAAGAAATGGTGAAAGTATGAATCAGGGCAAAAGGAAAAAAAGATTTTAAACCTTGTGGAATAGAAATGATAGCTCAGTGATTGAATAGATACAATGAGTTAGGAAAAGGAGGCATTCAAGGATGGTATTGAGGTCTTGAATTTGAGAAGTAGGTGAGCAATGAAACCATTAACTGAGGTGGGAAAGGTCATGAATGCAGTTTGAGATTTGTTTCATTTAAGGGGCCCTGAAAGAGAGGATGGGAATGTTACCTGGACAATGAACAATACAGACCTGCGCCCGACATACGCCACTGGCCTTTGACCTATGACACAGGTCCAAGCCACCACCACTCTTCCTTATTACCTCTCAACTGTCTCTACTTTTATTCCTGCCTTTCCAATCCGTTCTCCACACAGAAGATAGAATAATCTTTCAGAAAATCTCCAGTGGTTTCCCACTGTACTTGCCTAGTGCCAGCCAGACCCTGGGGACCCTCCCTGACTCAATACACTAATTACATTGGTGACTGTCTCCTCCTAGAATGGAACATTCATGCACACACACACTCACTCATGCTTGAACACATCTGCATACCAGTTCATCCATCTTTCTGGATATCTAGGGCTCCACTTCCATATCACCTCCTCTGAGAAGCCATCCTTGATTTCCATATCTTCACCACCAATGTGATCTCCTGGTACTTTCTCTCCTCTGTCTCCACCACTGGCATCAAGAGAGCAGGAATTATGCTTATTTAATTACCTCTTTGGGAGAAGACAATGGCACCCCACCCCAGTACTCTTGCCTGGAAAATCCCAAGGACAGAGGAGCCTGGTAGGCTGCAGTCCATGGGGTCGCTAAGAGTCAGGCATGACTGAGTGACTTCACTTTCACTTTTCACTTTTATGCACTGGAGAAGGCAACGGCAACCCACTCCAGTGTTCTTGCTTGGAAAATCCCAAGGACAGAGGAGCCTGGTAGGCTGCAGTCCATGGGGTCGCTAAGAGTCGGGCATGACTGAGTGACTTCACTTTCACTTTTCACTTTCATGCATTGGAGAAGGCAACGGCAACCCACTCCAGTGTTCTTGCTTGGAGAATCCCAGGGACAGGGTAGCCTGGTGGGCTGCCTGTCTATGGGGTTGCACAGAGTTGGACACGACTGAAGCGACTTCGCAGCAGCAGCAACTTCAAGGGTGTGGGTAAGACTGTTCATAAATAATCCAGGAATAGAAATGAGGAGAAAAAAGCAAAGAAGAAGAACATTCACAGCAGATGCCAGGAGTTTGGGAGAGAGGCTGTAAGGTAACAGCATCAGACGAAGTGGGTTTTCGATTTTATAATTAGGGTGTCACTGAGGAACCTTCTCCAGACAGTGGGTTGCCATTTCCTTCTCCAATGCATGAAAGTGAAAAGTGAAAGGGAAGTCGCTCAGTCGTGTCCGAATCTTCGCGACCCCATGGACTGCAGCCCACCAGGCTCCTCCACCCTTGGGATTTTCCAGCCAAGAGTACTGGAGTGGGGTACCATTGCCTTTGAAGTTAAGACTCTGCAAAGCTGTGTTACTACACATCTTTCCCACCTCCCATAGCTATTTACCCTCCAAGAATTGGCAAACCCTAGGAAGGTCCCCTGGAGCAGGAAATGGCAGGCCGCTCCAGTATTCTTAACTGAAAAATTCAGGGACAGAGGAGCCTAGCCAGCTACAGTTCATAGCATCTCAAACAGTTGGACACAGCTGAACATGCACAGACATACACAGCACATAAATCATGTTTTTGTCCAGAAAGCCAGGTGTTAACTTTTCTCAGCAAGTCCCTACCCTGAGAGTCTTAACCAACAGATAATGCAGGAGAGAGGGTGGGTCGGGGGCAGGGCGCAACAGAAGTGGGGAATGTAACTAAAGGACAGGGGTTTGTGGATCACACTGGAACATCAGAACACCCCTCCTCTTAGCCACCATTGGATGATTTTTATTTTCTTTTCCCAAGTTAGTGAATAAGTAACTAAATCACTCTGCAAACAAGCTTATTATCTATTACAGGAGTTGCTACTTCCAGTGAACAAATTCACAGCTCCGTCCTTTAGAGAGTGCAGCCACCATCACCTCACAAATAACCATCCTTTAAAAAAAAAAAGCAGTGTTTGGGGACTTCCTGTGGTCCAGTGCCTAAGACTCCATGTTCCCAATGCAGGGGGTCCTGGTTTGATCCCTGGTCGGGGAACTAGATCCCACATGTTGCAAATAAGAGTTCTCATGCTATATGAAGATTCAAGATGCTGAGTGCTGCAACTATGACTGTGTGCAGCCAAATAAATAAATAAGATAACTTTTTAAAAAGCAGTGTTTGGACTCCCCTAGTGGTCCAGTGGTTAAGACTCTGGACTTCCAGTGCCAGGGACACAGGTTCAATCCCTGGTCAGGGAAGATCCTGCATGCCACATTGTGAGGCCCCCCAAAAAAAAATAATAAAAATTTAAAAGCAATGTCTCTAGCCCGGAGACCAGGAGGAGAGTCTGAAGGGGGACTCCTGAAGGAGGGAAGCCAGCAGAACCCAGACAGGGACATCCAAGACTGACACATGTGAGAATCAGGATTTCTAGACTGTGCCCCAGCTTCCACCAGTTACAAGAACATGGACAAAAGACAGACAGAAGCTTCTCAGAAGGTGAGCTCAGGAAAGTCTCAGGTGTCTAACAGTGCTTCCTCTGGCCCAGGACTCAGGCCAGCTTGTCCACAAGATGATCAGCCTTTCACACAAAGCCTAGTTTCTGAGAGGGACCAGTCCTAGCTGCTTCCACTGTCTGGTAATATATATTCCTCATTCCCTAATTTGCTCAAGGCTACAAACAGAAGCTCACATGAAACCACTTTTTAAAAATCTATGAGAGCAACCCTTAAATTGAGAAAACTAAGCCTATAAATTATTATTATTATTTGCAAATCAGAAAAAATGCAGTTTTTTCATTTTAGTAATGACAAAGTGGGACTTCCCAAGTGGCTCACCAGTAAAGAATCCACCTGCCAAGGCGGGAGACTCAGGAGACATGGGTTTGATCCCTGAGTCAGAAAGATCCCCTGGAGAAGGAAATGGCAACTCACTCCAGTACTCTTGCCTGGAGAATCCAATGGACAGAGGAACCTAGCAGACTACAGACCATGGGGTCACAAAAGGAACTGGACATAACTTAGTGACTATACAACAACAATAACACATGGATCTAGAAACATCTGTTTCCCTCCTAGTGCCTCTGTCCCTGGCTGAGAGCCTGTACACAGACACATAAGGGGGCTGTATTTCCATCAGTGAACTTGTTCTGGCCTCTGGTGATAATGTTCGGTGTGAGACCTCATGTATCAGGCCTCCACTGTGAGCAAGTGTCAAACCACAGACACACTCATGCCGCTGGTCCCAAAAACTCCACAGCTCTCCAGGTGTGCAAGGGTCATAGTTCATCTGTCTTATACTCTAGAGCTTTGGTTTGAGGTCCTGCTTGAGGAATTTTTAAAGGTGTCTCCATTTGGTGCCCAGAGAAATGGTAAGAAAACCTGAGACTCTTTCAGGAGATTTACTTAGTCGTTTCTTATCTTTCATCTCCATTCTTCCAGGGCACATGAATCTCCCTAACTGTTTGGGTGAACTAATGGCCATCCTAGATGAGACTCCAAAAGTTTGTGGCTATGCCTGTGATGGTAAATTTGCGTGTTAACTTGGCTAGGCCACCAGGTACCCAGAGACGGACCAACAGTGATTCTGGGTGTTTCTGTGAAGGTGTTTAGGGATGACTTTAATATTTATTTTGTTTGTTTGTTTATTTGTTTTAATTTTATTTTTACTTTATTCTACTTTACAATACTGTATTGGTTTTGCCATACATTGACATGAATCAGCCGCAGGTGTACAGGATCTCCCAACTGACTTTAACATTTAAATGGATAGACTGAGTAAAGCAGGCTGCCTTTCCTAAAGTGGGCGGGTCTCATCCAGTCAACTGAAGGCCTGAAGAGAACAAAAGACTGACACTCCCCTAGGGTAAGAGGGAACTCCTCCTCCCGGAGGGCCTTCAAACTGGGATAATGACTTTCTCCTGCCTTTCGACTCACACTGAAATGCTGTCTCTTCCTGGGTCGCAAGCCTGCTGACTCACCCTGTGGACTTCTCAGTAATCACATACGCCAATGCCTTGTCACAAAACTCCTCCTATACGTACATCCTACTGGTTCTCTATCTCTGTAATACACTGCTATAAAAACAGTTTGGGAGAAAACCCATTCCTCAAAGGGTCATCTGGTTGCTAGAGGGTCAGAGGTGGGGTGGTCCAGGGGAGCCTGAGCAGGGTGGGTGGCGAAGTACAGCTCCCACCCCGTACCCTGGGGGTGCCATCAGCAGTGCCTCTTGGAGCCCACTGTCATCACCTTCAAAGCAGAAACCACAAAGGCTGCCCTACTGTCTCTGCACTGGGGACCACCAAGTCGAATGCAAGGGTATCCCAGTGCCTGTGACCCTGAACATGCTCCACCAGATGTGGAAGCACTATGAAACCCAATCCTGCAACTTATTCATCAGAACCTCGAGTTCTGTCTGAGCACCCCAGCCCTGCACGATTCAGGAAATGGGGGAGGCCGTGAGCTGGCAGCTGGAGAAGCTGACTCTTGGGTACCTGAGGGCTCATCAGACCATCCTCTTTTTTTATGCTGATGTTTTGTATGCTCGGTGTGTGTATGAAAATCTCCACAGCACATGTTTACATTTTATAAAGAAAGGTTGATGGGACTTCTAAGACTCTACCCTCCCAAAGCAGGGAGGCTGGGTTCAGTCCCTGGTCAGGAAATTAGGTTCCACATATGACAACTAAAAGTCCGAATGCCACAGCTAAAGATCCTGCATGCTGCAAATAAGACTTGGGAGCAGCCAAACAGTAGTACCATACACTTAGGAAAAAAAAAGAAAGGTGTACAAAAGAAGCAGGTGAGAGACATCACAAGGCTGGAGGACCGCCAGCAACAGAAGGTGGCCTGTTGGTGTCTGGGCTTAGAGTCCGTGACCATGTTTCTCTGCGGGCCCTGGGACCCATCAGATAATGGGTCCCGGGCCCCAGAGGCTGCCCTTCTCATCACTGCTGCCTTATAGAAACCATCCAGCATTAGGGGACAACCATCTGTTCCCCCATACGCCCTCCTCCCGGGGTTGGGGGAGGGCAAAGGTCCTCTCCTGCTGAGCAGGCTGTGGAGACTTCTGCTTGAACAGGCCTCTGCTCAGTAACATCAGTGTCCAAACCGAGGCCTGGAGGGAAAGGAAGTAAGAAGTATGCGCCAAGTCCTAGGAGGGAAAGGGGTCTTCAGGGTCTTCAGGTGCAGCACAGTGGTCCCAGCAGAACCGAACCGAGCGCACAAACTGAGTCCACCTCCAGGAGCGCCAATGAAAGGGCTGGTTCTTCACCATGAAGAACACTCAAAAAACAGTCACCTTTTCATGGTTTCATCACCAGATGAAACGTTGTTTCTCCCTCTTTGGGGGAAAGCATTAAGAGACCCTGATCTTATAGTGTTTCTGCTGAAAACCAGGTTAGGGGCTAGTTTTCCTTCAACAGAGCTAGAGCTGGTGCTGTGGCTTTTCAAAAAAATTTAAAACAGAAGATTTTTATATGGGCAAGTGGTATTAGAAATGCTGAATATTTGCAAAAGCAATAGGACTGAACCTGGTCTGTGAGGCCCTTTAGACTGCCAAACAATTATGTTTAATGGAATTTGATGAAATAAAGTTTGTCAGAAGGGTCTCAGCAGAGAGGCTGAGTGAAGGTCAAGTCCCACTGAGTCTGTGGAGTTGGTACAAATTTAAATTTCTTAAAATTTGGAATCAAATCTTTGCTACTTTTTCTGCCCATTCAATAGACAGAAGTGAGGAAAGGCTCTTCTGAGGGGCCTTTACTTTAGCAAAACAACACATTTCAGAAAAACTAAGATGGCTTCAAGTCAGCTTGAAAGTAAACAGCTGGGACCTCCCTGATTAAGATTCTATACTTTCACTGCAGCGGACGATGGTTCAATCCCTGGTCAGGGAAGTAAGATCCCTCATGCCGGGTGGTGTGGCCAATAAATAAACATAGAAAGCAAGGAGCATCATAACAACAAGTTCTTTGAACATTCTTCCTCAGAAAGTCTTGGCTTGGAGGGTTTCAGGTACTCTGAAGCTGCTGAGTGTCAGAAACACCAGTGATAAGGTGAGGCTCCTACCCCTCGACTCTCCCATTTCTGCAGCTTCTCCTCTGGCACCCAGGTTTCCCTACAGCTCCTGCAGGAGATGAGACCATGGCTAGAAATGGAGATCTCAGCTGGAAGGTGGTGGAACTTGCCAGACTTCTCTTGTCGAGAGGCAAGGCAAGTCTGAGCCCAGAATCTGAGGGCGAAAGACCAAGGATGTCCTGAGCTGCTATCATCTACCAGAGCAAGGGCAGAGGCTGACCCCAGCCTGAGGCACTGCAGAGTCAAGAAGACGCTAGAGGAAACCAGGTCCCCAAGGAGAGCAGCAACTGGTCCTCTCCTCCCAGGTGCATCACAGGTATGCATGGCACCTTCTCCCCACGAAGGTGAAGAGAACAGCACTGCGTGAACCATGGAAACTCAGCCTTTGACCTGGCATCTTGTTGGAATTCAGTGGTTCTCATCGAGATTCCTGGCCCTGGCCCTCCAAGTTCAACTAGTGTCTGTTTATTTTAGGAAAGCAGCGCCAATCCTAGTGCTTGGAGGCACAGACTGATGCCTGTGTGTGTGTGTGTCTGTGTGTCTGTGTCTGTGTCTGTCTGTGTGTCTGTGTGTGTGATTAGTTGCTCAGTCATGTCTGACTCTTTGCAACTCCATGGTCTAGAGCCCACCAGACTGCTCTGTCCATGGGATTGT
The DNA here is from genome assembly GCA_917880005.1 of Nanger dama. NCBI lineage: Eukaryota > Metazoa > Chordata > Mammalia > Artiodactyla > Bovidae > Nanger > Nanger dama. The sequence goes on along the minus strand of CAKJTW010000025.1, from coordinate 15,300,473 downwards.
CCCAGCAAGAATACTGGATTGGGTTACCATTTCCTCCTTCAGGGGATCTTCCCGATCCAGGGATTGAACCCGTGTCTCCTATGTCTCCTGCACTGGCAGGCAGAGTCTTTCTTGCTGAGCCTTTACCGCTGAGCCACGTGGGAAGCCCAGACTGACACATATCAACGGGTTATTGTCTCCATGCTGGTGGTGGGGAGGGAAGAGGCTAAACCACATTGGGGACAGAATGATTTGTTGTTTTTTGGTTGGTTTGGTTTTTTTTAACCTCAATTGAAAATCAATGCTTATGAATTTGCAGGACCAAAAGCAACTTATAAGATTATTGTGCAGTTGCATGTGCGCACGCACACACGCAGAGCCAACATCCACCCACTCAGCAGGACATTCTTACGTTTAATTCCTCCCACCATAAAGACATTCTTCATCCACTACATACTGTAAATCTTTTATGCTAAAATTCAATTTTTTTCTTATCCTTTACCCAGGAAATATGCCCAATTGATCATTTTTTGCATTTCATCTGAAACTATCTTTTTCTGAATTAATTCCACGTAACTTTATTTGTCCTTGGGTATTTTTGTTTGAAGTGTTGAATCTTCACTGTGCTTTCCCCTGAACCCTGTGCAACTTTCTGGGCAGTAGTAGCACCATGGGGTCTGGTCTTGGCCACAGCCACCCAGAAGGCACGTGACCCAGGGAAGCACACCCTGACACCATGGTGCAAGCCAGAGGCCCCTTTCTTCCAGATGCATGAGGATCAGGAGCAAAGACCTGTTCCAGTCATGACAGGTTGACCTCTTGAGCCCCACTGAGGTGCCCAAATGGCTCTGGGGTGCTGGTGTCCAGACACCCTGCAGATTCTCTACATTCAGGCCGTGTTCCTGCTCGAAGACACCACAACCAAGCAAGGGGCGGCAGGCTTCACACACTCTTCAGAACAAGCCAGTTGGCTGGACACGTCTTACATGTCTGATGCCCAAGTGTCCCATTATCACAACATATAGGACAAATATGAAAATATGACATATATTCAAAGATAAAACCGAGTGGGGACGTAAAGGAGCACAAGTCCACTCTTTGTAAGATTTAAGTTTCATCAAAAGCTTACCTTTCAGAATTATTTTCTCTTAAATGTGAATGTAAAAGTAATAAGTGAAATAATCAGGCATTTCTGGAAATATGACACTTACTATTTTCTAATGACCCTGTCCAAAGTCATTATAGTTGTCTACTCGGTGTGTGTGTACGTGTGTGTATGAATGTGTGTGTGGTGTGGGATATGTGTACATGTGTTTATGTGTGATGTGGTGTGTGTGTACATATACACATTTCACACATCTGCTATACTTGTGTCACATAAAAAAGAGGTGTCATGCTTTCCAGATCAAATAAACAATTTTGTCTACTAATCTCACAAGAATGTCTTAAACTGTTTTTCAAATCATTTTGACAGTTTACATATAAGTTGTACATTTATGAGAGTTTTCAACAATTTTAAGAAAAAGTCAACTTTTAAAATTGTGTTCTATATCAAGGAACAACTTACTAATCTAGAATTAAAACAAAATTCAATCAATCCCACCACAGTAATATATCATGAAGGCAATGGCACCCCACTCCAGTGTTCTTGCCTGGAGAATCCCAGGGACAAGGGAGCCTGGTGGGCTGCTGTCCATGGGGTCGCACAGAGTCAGACACGACTAAAGCGACTTAGCAGCAGCAGCATACACGAAATAACTTTGTTGGTGACTGTTTAATATGACCTTACTTAGCTCATAGTTATCAAAAGAATACAGTGCTAAGAAAAGAAAAAGATTTTAGATACTTTTTCTAAGAACAAATTTGAAATACTTTTAAAGACAAGGAGGCAACTGAAAAAATACCAATTAAGAATAAATTTTAGAGTAAGAGCAGTTAATAAATAAAGACCACCTATAAAAAGCAATAGAACATTTATAAATAAAATGAATAATTCATACACTCTAAATATCATCAGAGTCACAAATGGGAGAAACAAAATAATTTTTAAAGAGCTCTTGTAAAAACAAGGCTTCATCCCAAAAGAAAAACAATCCAGCACTTTAGGAAATAATTCAGTAGTTCTCTGATTATTAAAATCTCCTATAAACAGCTCATAATGTGAAGCTATTATCAGTAAAGACATGGCACCACTCTCTGCAGACCAAAACCTTGGCTGTCTGAGGGGGCTGTCACGGGATTTTAGGCTGAACAACCTACTTTCTCTGGTGGCTTTCCTACTGGCTCAGTTGGTAAAGAATCTGCTTGCAATACAGGAGACCTGGGTTCAGTCCCTGGGTTGGGAAGATCCCTTGGTGGAGGGCATGGCAACCCACTCCAGTATTCTTGCCTGGAGAAGCTCATGGACAGAGGAGTCTGGTGGGCTACAGTCCACGGGGTTGCAAAGAGTTGGACATGACTGAGCGACGAAGCACAGCCTACATTCTCCCTGGGTTGCTGATGATCAGCAAGCATCCTGACCTCCTAATTCTTGTTGTGGGCACGCAGGTCAGCCCTGAATGTGGCCACTTCTTATCCTGATCCTGTTTTGAACCTGTGGTGTCATGTGCTGTAAAGCGAACTCTTCTTCTAGAGAACCCTCCCACTGAGCGCCAACAGCTAACTCAGGTGTAGCCCACACAGTATGGCCTCCCATCAGGGGTGGTCAAGGCTGAACCTCAAGGCAAGCTTGCTTCAAATGACTCTTCCACAACGGCCAGTGGCTATTTTAAAGAACTGATCCCCAACTGTTCTTGGCTATCTTTCCTTCCTAAACTGTTCCCTCTGCGGATCTGTGGGTAGAGCATCCCAATACTGCCTTTGGGATCTGCTAAAAACCAGTAGCAGCTCCCCGGGCGCCCAGGCTCCTCACCAGCTTGGATTTCTAGGCCATAGAATTTGAAAGTGGGCAGCAGTGTCCTCAAAACTTGTCCGTATGTCTCTAGGCCTTTCAAGCCCAAATGTAAAATAGTCTTAAAATAGAATTATAATGAAAATATCCATTGCTCTTTGCTGTTATGATTTTCCTTTATCTCAAGGACATACATTCTTGTTCTTTTCCTTTTGTGTCACCAAAAAGAAACACACACACACACACAAAAAACAAAATCCAGTGTCAGGCATACTTAGGCAGATACAAAGGTGCCACCAATGGGTGTCCTGACGTAAACAAACACAAACCTGAACCCTTGCTCATTTGCATAATCTCGCGCTGTTATTAGCATCAGATTCAAGGGAAGGCACGAAGGACAAATTAAACATGCTCTGAGCTTGGAATTCTACTGCTGCTCAGGTATTACTATTTTTAAATTTCAAATCCTTCATTAATTAATATTACAACCTGCTATTCAAACAATTTGGTGTTTCCTAGTTGATACACCAGAATCTCATATTTTACAATGTCCATTTTTATGTAAGTAGATTACATTTAAATATTTTTAAAGAGTAAATCTGTGTGCAATATCCTAATATTATTTGTAGGTAGATATGTCTGTGAGGCAGGAAATCTATAATTATACAGCAGATGAGTCTTCCAAGAAACTAGAAAACATTTGGGGTTTTCCTTAATTTAGACATACATTTAAATCAAAGGGAATAATAACAAGTTCTCTCCCAAACTCTAAGCCTTTAGATTTTGCTGTTGATGTACAAGCAAGTTATAAAGACTGCCTCTTTTCTAGCTACCAGAGATCTTTCAAAGTAAGGACACCAATAAAACTATTTGCAAATCAGCCAGTAATACCAGGTTTCTTTCTTTCTTTTTTTAAAGTTTTCTGATCTTTCTAGAAAATAAACTCACGGTTCTAAACTCAACAAGGGCAATTCAGAAATGTGCACTGACAGAAGGCCACATGATACTGTGAATCAAATGTGCGCAGAAGAAATTGTCCTTTAGTGTCTGGACTCCTTTGCTGTGTGATTTCAAACTTCTCCAGGGAAACCTGAGTTTATATTCCTATGACGCCACCATTCACCACTGAAGATGGACCAGGCGACAGCAAGGAGCACTAACAGGGCATTTGGCACAGCAAAATAACCCCAAATTCAGAAGGCTCTAGACAGACCCAGCCTTTCATTTATTTGAGTGTTGCTCTTGCTTTGGGGTTGAGGGGACCGGATGTCACTACCTGATAGCCCAGCACAGTAGGCTAGCTTTCTTCAGCCACAACTGACATTTAGAACTGGATGTCAGCCTTCACCCTTCAAAAAGCAAGAGTAAAGCCCTAAGCAAAGCAAGTTATTCTTTTAAAGGAAACTTTAGAGACATAAGTTTGAAAATTCTCCCTCCATTTGGAAACTACCCTCTATGTTCAACACGACAGGTATAAAAATCTTTGCCAACATCTGTCTAACATGGTTCTATTTTTTCTTCAGATAGCAATTCTACTATATTACACATGGCACGAGTAATATACTCTGGCATCACTTCTTAACCTTAACGTTGTCAGGGGTTTTGTTGTTTGGTTTTGTTTCTTCTTTTTCCTTTTGTTTTCGGCTCCTGGTTACATAACTTAAGGCATACAAGAGGAATATTCTTTTTCTTTTACAATAAACTCAACCAGCTGTGCATACTTTATGTTGATTTTTATCCCTTTTGTAAAATATATGATTACTTCACTCTCAGAAGCTAAGAATGAAGATTAAATTAAAAAGGAGGCTCAAAAGGAGAACAGGTCCATTTTTAATACTGATGATCGCATTCCTTTGTTAGTACTTTTGAGATAGTTAAAGATAATCCACAAAGTCAACTGTTTCCTTTAATATTTGGTTCAAAATTATCAAGATATATTTTGCCAGGGGATGTGGTCTGTAGAATTTTGGAAACTGGATCTGTAGCCAGTAAGTATTAATATCCACTAAGAGCCTGCAGGTTTCTCAGTGTGATTGACAACACTGTGGGGACAGTGTGCATCTCATTTCTCTTAAAACAAAAAGTCATGTCTTGGAGTGACCAGTCTGAAATAATGTCATTTTGGCCCCTTTCCACTGTCTGGAGGCTGTCTGCCCAGCTGGAAGAGTGCTGTGGTGATTCTCTGCTGCCCAATGATCAGAAGGATGTGATAAGCATGTGGCAGGCCAGTGGAATGCTGCGAAGTATTTGTTCTTTAAATATCACAGAATACTTGCATAAGAGAAGAATTTTGTGGACTACATCAGGCATGATTGTATAATTCTCTGTGTTGGAGGAAAAAAAAAATCTACTTTCTAGCCTGTGGCTCAGCTTCCTTTAGCCTATTTAAAGGAAAGGCCAGAGTCCCCAGGGAAAAACAGTCCCAAATTTCCTTCTGCTGCTGTAAACCAAAGCAGGTATGGAAGGAAAGGTAGAAACCAAAGAAAGCCTTGCTGGATAAGAAACTGCTACCTATCTGGTATAAAGGACAGTACTTGGGCTGCACTGCAAGGAGCTGAAAATTCTTGCTGAGGGAAGAAATGAAACCATCTACCCTGCCGCCTCGGGCAAACAGAGAAGTAGTGACACCACCTGCCTTTCTCATCGCAGGGGCTGCCCAGTTCTTCCAAGTGTGTACCCTAGGCAGACCTGATGCACAGTTCCCAGGGAGAGTGGTCCATGCCGACTGGCCGGACACATGGCAAAGCCCGGTGGCAAAGGCATGCCAAAGAGCGGAGCCAGGGGAAACCAGGACAGTGAGGTCACCGATTTCAAACCTTCTCCCACTGGATGCGCAATGGGTGCGTTTGCTGAGCTGGGTCCCCGCTGCCAAACGAGCTGGCTGCGAAAAAGTGCGCACCCCTGGCCTCCAAAGCGACCCACTGTGGCGAACGCCTCTGCGCCCGGGCTTTCCCACCCGGCGGCCCGTGCCCGCACCCACCTTGACGACGTAGGTGACTCCTGCCCCCAGCACCTGGTCGCTGGCGTGCGGGGCACGGGGCGGCGGCTCGTCGCCGGGTCGGCCCTTCCTGGCGGCGCGCATGGCCGGGGCGCGGGGGCCGGGGGCGCGCTGCCGTCCGGGGCGGCCAGGCTGGGCGCGCTGCAGCTGCCCGAGAGCCGCGCGCCCGCCCGCTCCCTGGCCGCCGACAGGCCGCGGAGGCCCGAGCTGGAGAGTTTCAGGTGGGACACCTTGTGGAGCAGGTGGCCCAGGCTGCCCGGCCCATCGTCGGGCGCCCTGCGCAGCGCTTCTCCGGACACCAGGTAGGGGGCCGCCGCCGGGGCCGCGCGCGCCGCCGAGACCTTGCCACCGCCGCTCACCGACAGGTTGTGCAGAAGGTCATCGACCGATGTCACCGAGTCATTCCTGAAGCGGTTGTACTTGGTGCGTGGAAGCATGCCCCTCCGTGGGCTCGCCGCATCCGCCCGGGCGCTGCAGGTGCCGGCCCCGGCGCAGGCTGCCGCGCATAGCAGGCGAGCCGCGGTCCCCGGGGCGGGACGGAGCGGCCGGGACAGCAGGCTGGGGGGCGCGAGCAGCGGCGCCGGCCTCCCACCGCTAACACCCCGCACGGCCGCGGCCGCGCAGCCCCGGCCCTGGACTCGGCTGCTGAGGGCGGTACGTTCGCTTTGCAAAAGTCATAGTTTCCTCTGCTGCGCGCCCAGCTGCTTGGGGCTGCTCACAGCAAAAGCATGACTCACTCTGAGAGGAGACCCTTCTCAACAAAGGCTCGGTGAGCACTGCAAATCACTTCCTGTAGCAAAAAAAAAAAAAAGAAGAAGAAAAAAAAAAACCACATACACCCACTGACAGCACACTAGAGCCAATCAATTCTCAAATTTCCTTTCTCTACCTTCCCAGACATTTCCTTCCAACCTTTGGTTTTTCACCTCCCCCTTCCCCTGCCCCCTCTCAGCATCTATACCAGAGGTAAATCCTGTTCTTTCAAATGAACTTTCTGAAACCCATTATTCTATGCTAGGGTTTTTCTTCCCTGTTCAGCCCATCTGTGAGCCTGGAAAAGTGTCTGACCGGTGCAGCGTTAAAATGTGACGAAGGATTTTTAAGAATAAGATCTTCAGCGGATCCTCATGAATTTTGATTTGGAAAGCAGCAAGAATTCTTAAATAGCCAAAAAGAAAAGATTCATTCCCAGGTGAACATAAAATATCAATCGCCAAGGTTTTTTTCAAGTCAACAGAGCAGCCATGACTAGAGTCTTTGTGGCGATGCAGTTCCTCCCCCTCCCAGGAAAAAAAAAAAATCTGCGTATGAACTTCTACCCAGAGCCACTGAGGGTCTCTTCTCTGATAATTTACAGCAGTCTTTCTCAGCCAGTGTTAAGCTGAAAACCTACTTCTGAAAAAGAAGAGTGTTTCTTTTGATGAATGGCAACAAGCTCCAGAAATCCATTCCAAAAGAGGGGCTGTGCTTGAAGCTTTATTCCAACTGAATGTGCTCAAGCTCTGGAGAAATGCCTAAGAAACGCTACAAATACATTTCAATATCCCTTTGGTTGCTGCTTGCAACCCTGCAGAAAGAAAGAGCAAAAATGCAGCTGCTGTCAGTACACATCAAGCCTGCAGAAAGATGCCTTGTTTTCAGGAGTCAGACACCGGCTGCAAGTGAAACGCACAGGCCTCCTTGCTGTCCGCGGAACAGAGCATTGAGCCCCTCCACCCCTACCCCAGAAGGTCTGCGGAGACACGAACCCACTAACCCCTGTCACCATGGGCTCTGCCGGTCTTCACAGGTCTTCATCGGTCTATTGAGAGAAGCTGCCCTTCCCAGTGAAACGCTTTCGCTCCCTGTCCAAGTTTCCCATCTACTTCTATGCAAAAATGAATTTACCTCTAGCACGTTATCAGATTACCCTTAGTCTTCTCACACCCACGGCTAGACATGTGACACTTAAGGCACCCAGCCTTGAAAAGCTTTATGGAACAGAGTGTGAGAGCCACGCAAGGTGGGCCAGGTGAGGCCAGCTGCGGGGACGCAGGAGCGTGGAGGAGCGGCAGCTCCCTCCCAGGGCCGCAGGCCTAGCCGAGCAGCCGCATGGCATTCATTTTTTTCTTCCCCTTGCTGGCATAGCAACAGCAAATGCACACTCCAGAGATGGTGGTGTTGGTTATCCAAGTCCCCCCAAATCTAAAGCAAAACTTCCCTATCATTCCCAAACCGTGATCTTCATTAGAAGCAGACAAAAACAGCAAAATGTGAATGAAATGCTGTTTGTGTGAATGAAAGGGCTAGCGAGCGAGCCAGCGTTTCTGTGAATGAAGCCGGGCCTTGCAGCCGGCGCCAGGCAATCCCCTGGTTCCAGCGGCCTCAGCCAATGAGCAGCCGCCCCGATGACTCATTCAACAAAAGCTTGCTCAATAGTGGAAGATTCCATTTCAATCAAAGGCGGGATCTTTCATCCAACGGCAGTGTGGGAAAAAAAAAAAAAAAAAAAGCCAACCTGATTACAAAGATGTAGGGAGGAAGAAGGCTGTTATGATGAGAGGAAAAACTAGTTTTTCCAAGGAAATTCAAGATCCATTGGACAGGTATGAGTGCGAATAGGACTGCCCTCTTGGAGGTGAGCTATGCCCTAAAACTTTCATTCAGCCATTCATTTACATCAAGAGCAATCATGAATGTGCCATTCTGTTCAGCATTTATTATGAATGTACAGTGAATGCACATTCAATATCCAGGCTCCTCGCCCTTGATCCTTTTTGTGAAAGGAATATAGAACAGGCATGCACGTTCTGAGTCCCCAAGGAGAGGGAAAAAACCCGAAGCTACAACGTTAACCCTTTAGCCGACCGGAGATGTTTATTCCTTTTGTTATGATGAGGCAAGTAAAGGGAAATTGACCACTTTAAAAGTAAATAGCAATATAAATGTAACACATGTAAAGAAGATATAACCTAAGAGGGAGATTAATATTTTATGAATACAATAGGACAGTAAAACCTCACTTATCAGGGAGATGGTATCAGCATTTTGGGACTTAGGAGAAAAGCAAAAAGAGGATCCCAAGATTTCTCAGCACCAAAATAGAAGCTGCAACCCAGCCAAGAAGCACCCTCCCCCGCTTCCTTCCCAGGACAGCCCTGTGGACCCTCACTGGGGGGCTGTTATTGCTTATTTTAAACATTATCCCAGAAGCCCAAGTATCAGGTTTACCAGCCTATGACAATATAAAGATGGATGATGGATGAAATTTTCATAGTCTGATGACACAGACAACAACAACAAACAGAAAATATGAACCCATTATTAAGTCAGACTCAAGAAAGCCAGGCAGCCTAGGACCTTTCAAGAATATTTGTTTTTTTTTAAACCTGTTCATTTAAAAGTGTATTGATTTTCTATTGCTGCCATAACCACAAAATCAGTGGTTTAAAGCAATGCAAATTTATTTCCCAGTGCTGTAGATCAGAGTGAAGATGTGAGCAGGACTCATTCCTCCAGGGTTTCTAGAGAATTACCTTCTCCGTGCCTTCTCCTGCTTCCAGAGGCTGTCTGAACCTATGCTCCTGAAAATGGGCCATAAGCTGGACCCTGGGGAGTGTGGCTTTGCCCATAGATTTCATTCCAACTAGAGAGGAAGAAAATTGAAAATTAATATTACTATGCAGTATGCTATGTGAATGTTGTAATATATGTGATATGCAAAACCTGGGGCTCAGAGGTTAAAGCGTCTGCCTCCAATGAGGGAGACCCGGGTTCGATCCCTGGGCCGGGAAGATGCCCTGGAGAAGGAAATGGCAATCCACTCCAGTATTCTTGCCTGGAGAATCCCACGGACAGAGAAGCCTAGTAGGTTACAGTCCACGGGGTCGCAAAGAGTCGGACACGACTGAGTGACTTCACCTTCACCTTCATCCATAGAGTACCATACTGAGCATAACCTAAGGATGTCAGGGTTGACTTCAGCAGGCAGATGACCCCCTAAGAAAATATTTGAGGCACTACTGGGATCCTCCAGATAGGCTGAGGAAAACGGTACCTCGAGAGGAGATGCTGGGTAGGGAACAGCTCAAGTCTTGAGCGAGCTCAGGATTTCCAGAATCCTGTGTAGATTGGTTGGGCTGATGCATAGTATTGGGAAGCCCGGCCACTAAGACGGCCTGACCCAGAGGATCTAGGAATAACCAATAACTTGGTTGAGATGCTTGAGTAGGTTTGCAGTGGCTTGAGAGAGGTGACACAGTCAGGTCTACATTTTATGTGAACACCTTGACAGTAAGGTGGGGTGGCCTTGCAGAGTTGTTTACAGAACAAATGAAAAATGATGGAGACTTGAAGGAAGACCAAAGCAGTGGGCTGAACAAGAGACAATAAAATGTCCTGGATGACAAAGATGGGTGAGAAAAAGTGGGCCAGGTTGGCTTGTCTGGAGGCAAAGCTGAGATGGAGTTTGGGGTGCAAGATGCTTGTTAAGGATCAAACTCCATGGGAGGCAGGAGGAGGCTAGAGGAATGGGCAGAGGGAGAAGTGGGGCTTTGTGAAGCCACACATGCTCCAGCCTGATGGGCTCCCCACTGAGGGTCCCCCTGGGGCCTGGTGGGCTTTCCTTTTCCTTCACTCCTCACTCCCTCAGCTGCCCCAGGAGTAATGGCCTCCAGCCAAACAGCAGAGGCTCCATTCTGCACAGAATTTAGAAACAGAGGATCAGAAGGGTTATGAGATCTGCCCAGGACACACAGGGTTAGGAACTGGCCATTCTGTCTGACTCCAAATCCGTGTTCATGACCACGGCCTCAGCGAGCCTGAGTAAGGACCTGCTGAGAATCAACTCTGGAGGTGGTAGTTCCCCAAGACAACACCTTTGCAGTGTAACAGAGGGGCCGCCACTTAGGTCACGAGGTGGTACCAACTGAATGAGAGATGACAAAATGGATGAAAGCAGTCATACTTTCCAGAAGACTAATTGCCATGAAAGGGGAGGATATAGGGCAATGGCTGGAGGTACAGCAGGGAGTATAAACAGATGATAGACGAGTTGGAGGTATGTTTAGAAGAAAGTTGAGGGCAGGACTTCCCTGATGGTCCAGTGGTTAAGACTCTGCCATCCAATGCATGGGGCTGGGGTTTCATTCCCTGGTCAAGGATCTAAGATCCTACATCCACCATATGTAAAAACCAAAAAAAAAAAAAAAAAAATATATATATATATATATATATATATGTGAGGGCTTTAGATTAGAACAGAATGGAAGAAATGGAGATCCAGGAAAGAGGTGGGGGTCAAGAGGATAGGTGGAGCTATCACCCTAGAAAGGACAGTGGGAGAGATGGAGGAACTGGGGAGCAGATCATTTGGGGTTGAGCAGGAAATAGGTGGTTCCAAGGAGGAGACCCGTTTTCAGAGAAGACATTAAGAAATTCCAAAGGATAGTGACTATAAACAAGAAATATAACAGTTCTATTAGCATCAAGCCATTAGCCATTGTAACTGCCAAACAGCGCACCCTGGAGGGAATTCAGGATGGAGGAAAACAGAAAATATTCTGTGCTTTGGATATTGGCCTTAAATAGGTAAGACATATATATATGCTTAGTCGCTCAGTCATGTCCTACTCTTTATGACCCCGTGGACTGTGGCCCACCATGCTCCTCTGTCCATTCTGATTCTCCACTCAAGAACTGGAATGGATTGCCACACCCTCCTCCAGGGGATCATTTCCACCCAGGGATCGAATAAAGTCTGTTGTATTGCAGGTGGATTCTTTACCATCTGAGCCACCCAGAAAGCTCAAGAATACTGGAGTGGGTAGCCTATCCCTTCTCCAGGGGCACTTTACCGACCCGGGAATCAAACCAGAATTTCCTGCATTGCAGGCAGATTCTTTACTAGCTGAGCTACCAGGGAAGCCTGTAAGACACATGTATCAAGGAATAACTTCAATGGACTCAGATTCTTGCATCTTCTTATACACAGAAAAGCGCTGAAATCATTAAGTTGAGATGTCTGGATTTTTGTGATTAGCAGTAATCATATGATGGTCAACTACATTTTTTTTCCGCCCCCAGCAAAAGAAACTTGTATATATCCTGTCTCTTCCCTTACTTCTTCAGAACAGTTCATTCAGAGCAACCTGAGAGGCTGTCCTCCTGATGATAGTCCTCAGTGCATGCATACTAAGTTGCTTCAGTAGTGTCCAACTCCGAGTGCCCTATGGACTGTAGCCCGCCAGGCTCCTCTGTCCACTGGGATTCTCCAGGCAAGAATACTGGAGTGGGTTGCCATACCCTTCTCCAGGGGATCTTCCCAACTCAGAGATCAAACTCGTGTGTCTTACGTCTCCTGCATTGGCAGGCGGGTTCTTTACCACTAGTGTCTCCTGCTAAGCCCAGTATAGTCCTCAAAATGATTCCCAAATAAATCTTAACTTGCAAATTTAGGATGTACACTTTTCTTCAGTCAATGGGACATACCAGGGATTCCTAAGAGCCAAAAGGCATTCCCCCTTTCGGGCTGAAGGAATGGGAAGACAACTGAATTTCTAGAACCCGTGGAATTTCAGAGGGCATTTTAGAGGTAGGGCCACTGGGAGGCGCTGTAGTTTTAAAGGAATACAGTTACTGATGGAGAGGTAGAACCAATGATGGGAGGAAACAGAATAAATACCTCAGCTTCTCTCTTCCCAGTCTCTGACTCCTGTTAGCGCCTTCCATTAGCCAAACTCACAAGAAGCCAGAGGTCCAGGGAACCTGGTGGTGGGGAGTGAGGGGCCAGCCTCCCAGGAACGTAGCAGGCAAGGCAGAGTAAAGGGGGTGGACCACAGCTGTCACCGTGACTGCGTCTGCAGATAAATCTATCTGCGCTCGTGGTAGGAAGCCAGAAGACTTTGATGCCTAATGTGGAGTTATACCTGATCTCTGTAACACAAAAAAACAAGATTGCACTCAAAAGTTAAGGTAGTCCATTTAAGTAAGAAAACTGAGGTGAAGATGAGCGCTGACAGAGCCTGCTGAAGAAAAGAGATGCTGCTGCTGACAAATGAGGAAAAGCAAAGGTGTTCCTGTTCTGCCTTATGAATCCACCATGATTATATGAGGGCAGAGGTGTGATTTTCTAAAGGTTCATCTGCTGACATATGAGCTGGAAGATAGCATATCATTCGGTAGAAGGTTCATTCGAGGATGCAGGTAGAGGCGGGGAGGAGAGAGGGCAGGCTAGCGGGAGTGGGTGCCGGGCAGTGGGGAGAAGAAGCTCGGAGATGGAAGTGGCTGTGGAAGCGGCAGCAGGTGCAGCGCCGTGGGACTGAGGAGAAGCACTGGGCAGGTGGCTGCTTGGATCCTTTGGGATGCACATCCAAGGGAGGTGGGAGGGAGCAGAAAGTCCCTGACTGTGCCCCTGAAACACAGGAGCTGCCTCACAGGAGGGCAAAGCAGGCGTCGGGGGGACAGGTTCACTAAAACCAGAGGTTCGAGTCATCCTGGGGGCAGGCTGGGGAACGAACAAGGTTCGTTCCCACAAGGAACAAGGTTCATTTCCCACAACAAGGTGGGAAGGGATGGGCACTAGGGAAGAGAAGACAGAATGAGAATACAGGGTGTTTAGACAGGAAGAAATGTGAGTCAAACCCAGATCTGACCATCGAGAAAGGTTCCTAGACTGAGGTGGGCAGATGTCGTCTCTGTAGGCACCCTAAGGTGCCTGGAGGTAAGACTGTCTGTGGTATAGGAATCCTCTGTAAAAAGTCACCTGAGGGAGAGAAACCTGGATGCTGAAAACTGGGTGTGCCCAACGGTTCAGCATCAAGGACATCCTTTTTATTTTTCTATTTTTTTTTTAAAGATTTACTTATTTCTAGCTACCCTGAGTCTTCATTGCCACACAAAGACTTCCCCTAGTCATAGTGAGCCAGCACTACTCTCCGTCGAGGTGTGGGGATTTCTCGCTGTGGTGGCCTCTCTTGCAAAGCACAGGCTCTAAGTGCAAGCTCAGTAGTTGCAGAGCATGGGCTTAGTTGCCCTGTGGCATGTGTAATCTTCCCAGACCAGGGACTGAACCTGTGTCCCCTGCATTGGCAGGCAGATTCTTAAGCACTAAAGCACCAGGAAAGCCCCAACAGTTTTGTTTTGTTTTTCAGTTTTTTTTTAATTGAGGTATAGAGATCCAAACAGTCCATTCTAAAGGAGATCAGCACTGGGTATTCTTTGGAAGGAATGATACTAAAGCTGAAGCTCCAATACTTTGGCCACCTCATGCGAAGAGCTGACTCATTGGAAGGTGCAGGGAGGGATTGGGGGAAGTAGGAGAAGGGAATGACAGAGGATGAGATGGCTGGATGGCATCACCGACTCGATGGATATGAGTTTGGATGAACTCTGGGAGTTGGTGATGGACAGGGAGGCCTGGTGTGCTGCAATTCATGGGGTTGCAAAGAGTCGGACACGACTGTGCAGCTGAACTGAACTGATAGCTGATTATTATAAAAGTTTCAGGTGTACAACTGAATGATTCACAATTCTTAGAATCATACTCCATTTATAGTTATTATAAAATCTTGGCTTATGTTCCCTGTGCTGTACAATATATCTTTATATCTTATTTATTTTATACATAGTAGTTTGATTCTCATAATCCCGATTCTTATCTTATGCCACCACTCTCTTTCCTCTCCCAGCTTGTAACCACAAATTTGTTCTGCATATCTGTGAGTCTGTTTCATTTTTGTTATATTTGCTGGTTTGTTTTACTTTTTAGATCCCACATATAAGTGATACCATACAGTATTTGTTTTTCTCTCTGTCTTATTTCACTTAACATGATGCCCTCCAGATCTATCCATGTTGTTGCAAATGGCAAAATTTTATTTGTTTTCATGGCTGAGTAATATTCCTACACACACACACACACACACACACACACACACAAACACACACAGATATATATGTATTGATTGTTCATCTATATGTGGGTTAATTTCTGGGCCTTCTATTCCAAGTCATTAATCTATGTGTCCATTTTTGTGCCATACCATATTATTTTGATCACTATAGCTTTGCAATATAATTTGAAATCAGGTAGCCTCATACCTCCAGCTTTCTTCTTCTTTCTCAAAATTGTTTGGCTATTTGAGGCCTTTTGTGTTAATATTTCTATACAAATTTTAGAATTATTTGTTCTAGTTCTATGAAAAATGCCATTGGTATTTTGATAGGGATTGCAATGAGTCTCTTGGGTAGTATAGTCATTTTAACAATAAAAATTCTGCCAATCTGTTAAGACTGTGTATCTTTCCATCTGTTGTGTCATCTTCAATTTCTTTCATCAGTGTCATAATTTTCCTTATATTCCTTTGTAAAATAAATTATAGCTCTTACTGAAGAATTAATTTATTTAAAAATATTTAGTGAATTATATATTCCCATCAATTCCTTGATCATATGCATGTTTAGTTTTATGTAGAAACAATTTCATGTTCCTCATTCTCCTCTAAAGTATCTATTTTCAGGGATGTTTTAGTTTATAATATAATCTCCACAAATACATTTCATGTTTCATGGAACTGAGAAAACATAATTCCTTTAGGCTTTCCCCATCACCGGACACTGGTTGTTTCTAATTTATCAATGCCATAAACATTGACATAATGAGAAACTTCGCACACCCAGCTTCCTTTGTATCATTGGATGATCTCTCAATATAAATCACAGGGAAAAACAAACTTCCATACCTCTTGATTACCATTGCTAAGTGCCTTTCCTGAAATTCTTTATGTTTTCACTTCTGACAGCAATCAGTAAACCCCTGTGCTTCTGCATCCTCACCAATTTTGGGTTTTCATTGTTTTTGTGGTTTTCATAGTAACAATGATTTTTCTTATTTAATAATTTTCAAGATGGTTATTCAAGAGTCTGGGCTCTTGACTGGTTGAGGGATGCCATAATTCTGCCTTCATAGAGATTGGTTGGCTCCAAACCAAAAATGACAAGATTTTCCCCAATTTGGATAGGGAAGTAGGATGGGGAGAACCAGTCTATCTGTGGACTTGAACTTGTACAGACCCTCACCTCCATCTTTCCATCAAACAGAGGGCCTGTTTTGAATCTCACACTCATCTTTCTGGACTTACAGCATTGTCTTGGCTATTTCTAATTTAGATTATTTCTTTTAGACTCTGTGTGGGTTCTCACTATAGTCAAATGTTTATCACTTTTAGCATTTTCAAAAAATATTTTATTATATATATAGTTATGTATAATATAGTTACATTATTATATGATTGTTTACGTGTTATATGTTATACATTATTATTTACATATAATTTTGTATACTAATAACCTGTATAAGCTATATACATTAATATTGATATATATTAATATTAAAGTACTATTTATCTTTCATATGAATATGTGCTATGATTTATATAATACACAGCCATATATATTACATATATATTAATATACTTATATTGCCTATATTTATATATGTTTATGTATATTAATTATATGTGTTATTGCTCTTTCATATGGATGTATTATGTCTTATGATTTACACATACATGACTGAGCGACGGAACTGAACTGAACTGAACTGATACATACTAACATAGGAGCTTCCCAGGTAGCCCAGTGATAAAGAATCCACGTGCCAATAGAGAAGATACAGGTTCAATTCCTGGGTCAAGAAGATCCCCTGGAGAAGGAAATGAAAACCCACTCCAATATTCTTGCCTGGAAAATCCTATGGACAGAGGTACCTAGCAAGCTGCAATCCATGGGTTCACAAAGAGTTGGACACAACTGAGTGACTAAGCATGGATGCATACATACTAACCTACTTATACAATTTTTGTCAACATAATATTTATATATATTAATTATACATATTATTTATTCTTCATGTGTGGAGTCAGAAGCAACAATGCTGGGGCATCAATATGCTGACACTGGTACCCTAGAAAGGACTTCACTGTCTCTGATGCACTTAGTAAGACTGAGAATAAAAATTCTGTATGTTTTCCCCCTGCAGCCACCAGAGCCCCTCTGTGTTGTCATGGTTCTCAGACAGGGATTTCCTGATTGGATGTGTCACCATGAAGATGGCTGGCATCACCTGGCATTCCTGGATTTAGTAGATGTTGATGGTTCCCAGTTATGCTACCCAGTTACTTCCCACATGAACAATGTCCATTGACCACACAGTAAATGTGCAAATCTGGTCAGTGATCCCAAACTGAAAGCACACCCCCTGGATATGTTTCAGCCACAGTACCCAACAGATTGAAATGGCTCCATCTGCCAACATCTCAGGACATCAAGGTGGTCAACCTTGAGAAGCCTAAGACAAAATCTTGGCAAATTCCTTACACAGCATCTTCAAGGAGTTCAGTAGAACTCTTGGAGAACTTCACAATGTGAAATTCCTCTGCAACAGAGTTCCCAGTGTTGGCTGCACATTGGAACTCTTGAGAACTTCCTTATCAAAGAAACCAGACATTTAAACCAAGAACCTCCAAAATAATAATAGTGAAAAAGATGTGCCAAATACTTTTCTAAGTACTTTAAATGGTCTTTCATTTTTGCAAATTCCCAAATTACATATACACCATCACTGTCTTTGTTTTATAGATGGAAAAACAGAGGCACAGAGAGCTTAAGTAATGGTTCACAGTCACAGGCTAGAGCCAGGCCTTGGCTTTGGCAACTCTGGTCAACCAGGCTGTTGACTGACCTACAGCCTTAGGAGTTAGCAACTCCAGGTACCTGGGGACTAGCATGTAAAGAGTATGAGCTGAAATAAAGAGGCTTACTTGAACGTCTGTTTAGAGATAGTTTCCAAGATCTTTCCCCAACCATCTACATCCAGGCTATAGCTTCCTGCCCACCTTGCTGAAGATAAGTTGTTTTTGTTTTGGAGAAAGTGGGATAGAGGCATCTGTCCTGACACAACCCATATAGACAAGAGTAAGCACAGCCAGGGAGAGGCTGGGCTGGCAAATGTTGCCACAGTAAGTCTACCACAAAAGGCCTCTGCTCTTCCTTTCTGATAATTAAAACCCAACAGAAATTTTTGAGGATATCTAGAAAGCTGAGCAAAATTACAAAAAGATGGACAGAAGAAAAGATAAGAAATTAGAACACCATATCAGAAGATTCATCAAGCAAATTGTAGGAGTTGCAGGAAGAACAAAGAAAGAGGTAGAGATAGAGGGGAGGGGAGGGTGAAAGGAAAGGAGATATGGAAGGGAGGGAAAATGAGAAGAGGAAATAATAAAATAATAGCAAAATTTCCTTGAACTGAAGCACATGAATACTGAGATTGACCAAGATCGGGGTACAATGAGACCTTTCTATGTTGAAAAGCCTCACTGGGAGACACACAGAGAGAGAAAGAGAAAGAAAACAGGTCACATATTAAGAATCAGGATCAGAAATACTGGAAGGTAGACGTCCCTAGAGCCATGCCCTCAAAATAGTGAGGGGGTAATTATTTCTGATTAGACTTTTATACCCAGCCAAATAATCAACAAAAGTGAAGGCAGAAAAAGACAGTTTTAGATATTCAAAGTCTCAAAAAGCCTTTTCATGAAGATGGCACTGAAGGCTAAGAAGGAAGCCCTGCCCCTCCTAAAGCCAAAGCCAAAACAAAGGCTTTGAAGGCCAAGAAAGCAGTGTTGAAAGGCGCCCACAACCACCAAAAAAAAAAAAAAGAAGAAGAAGATCTGGACATCACCCACTTCCCAGTGACCCAAAACACTGCAGCGCAGGAGGCAGCCCAAATATCCTCAAAAGAGCGCCCCTAGGAGAAACAAACTTGACCACTATGCCATCATCAAATTCCCCCTCACCACCCAGTCAGCCATGAAGAAAATAGAAGACAACACACTGGTATCCACTGTGGATGTCAAGGCCAACAAACACCAAATTAAACAGGCTGTGAAGAAGCTCTATCCCATTGACATGGCTAAGGTCAATACCCTGATCAGGCCTGATGGAGAGAAGAAGGCATATGTTCGACTGGCTCCTGACTATGATGTTTTGGATGTTGCCAACAAAATTGGGATCATCTAAACTGAGTCCAGCTGGCTAATTTTAAATATAAAAGCTTTCACTATGTATTAAAAAAAAAGTATTTCAAAAAAATTCTGCATTTTTCCTCAGGTAGCTACTATGAGATGTACTTCCCCTCACCCCTCAAGGCACATATTTAAAAGAGGAAGCCATAGGATGCAGGAAATGGGACCCAATTCCAGACAGAGGGGAAGGGAAATTCTGGAGTGATAATGAGGGGACTTCCAAGATGGCCTTGCAAGAGAGGCAAAGGGTGACAGGAAAGCATGGTTCAGGAATGCAAAACTGGACACAGAGAGGCAGTACAGACTCCTGATGGGACTTGGGATACTATCATGATAAGTACAAAAATCTGAAACAAGTTAAAAAGACAACCTTTCAACTCCAAGGAATGTAAGAAACTGGTGCAGAAAAGGAAAAATAATTGCCATGTAATACATGGCTCAGTTTTCAGTAATGTTTGCATGATAAAAATAATGTAAACACTGAATGTTAATATAGTCAAAATACACTGTATTTGTACAGGGAGAATTGGGGTCTGGGAAGAGCATTTATGGTGTGAATGTTTTATAAATTTTGAAGAATCAATTGATTCCGAGAAATAATGGAAACTCATTACTGCTGGGAAAAGTAGATGAGGGCTGCCATTTCTCCCGACATGTCCTATACAGCAGATGGACTATGTAGATGACATGCATACATAACTTTAGACTGGAGGTTTGTAGATCAAGTACTGTGATCTGATACCCAACCAGGAAAAAAAAGTGTTCTCCCTTAAGCCTCTGATTTTGGCAGTTTTGTGTCTTAGTGGTCTTGCCAGGAGGAACTGGCTGTAAAATATATTTCCACAGATCTAAGTGAATTGATGCATTGGGTGAAGGTTCTTATGGTTGTCAGGCTGCATGGTAAGAAACTGCCAAGACTGATGGCTTGTTTTATAGAAATTCATACTAAGTGGTTCTGCCAGTCATGTGACCTACAGTTTGGCTGATCTTTGGGCCACTCCTGCTGGCAGCCTCAAAGATTCATCTATCCTCAGGGTAGGGTGTCACCATTTGCTAAGAGGGCATGAAACGCACTCATATAAAAATCTAATCTAGTGGGAATGCAAAATAGTGCCACCACTTTGGAAAACAGTTTGGCAGATTCTTAAAAGTTTAGACATAGACTTATTTATCCACCCAGCAAATCTACTCCTTAGAATCTACCCAAGAGAAAGGAAAATAGACGTCCACGAAAGACTTGTACACAAATGTCCAGAACATCATTATTCATCATAGCCAGAGAGAGGAAACAACAGAGATGTCCATCAACTGATGAATGAAAAACTACTTTGAAGGAACAAACTATTGATACACACGACAACATAGATGAACCCAAAATAGTTATGCTGTGAGAAAGAAGCCAGACACAGTAGGCCACCAGTATGATTTTATTTTGAGTCTTCTCTGGTGGCATGGTCTTATTTATATGAAATGTTCAAACAAAGCAAATCTATTGAGAGAGAAAGCAGATCAGTTGATGCCTGTGGGGAAGATGAGGTGGAAAGCAGCAAGGACTGGGAATTAACTCCAGTGGACACAAGGAATATTTTTATTTATTTTTTAATGATTTTTTAAAACATTTATTTATTTGTTGGACTATGATGGTTCTTAGTTGTGGCACGTGGGATCTCCACCCTTCATTGTGGCATGCAAGATCTTTAGTTGCAGCATGCAAAATGTTAGTTGCAACATGTGGGATCCAGTTCCCTGGCCAGGGATCAAATCTGGACCCCCTACTTTGGGAGCTCGGAGTCTTAGCCACTGCATCACCAGGGAAATCTCACAAGGAAGTTTGAAGTTTTTAAGGCGCTAAAAACATTTTAGAACTACATTGTAGTGATGCTTATAAAATCCTGTAAATTTACTAAAAATTACTAAATCATAAACATAATTTACTAAAAATTAATTAATTTTTGAATGGGTGGATTTTATGGTATGCAAAAAAATTGTTTTAAGAAAAATATTTGGAAATACTTCTTTATTTTAAAAAATGGAAACTAAGACAGTATTTTGTGTAAAACCATTTCCATTCTGATTCTCCCAGTGATATTACAGGTTAAGCCTTCCTTCAGATCCTGTATTTCTCATACAAGATGTTACATGAAGTCAACTGCTCTGCACCTCACCATCAGCAAAGATGCTTAGGGCAGGATGGGATGAGATGAAGAGAGACATATCTAGCAAAATAAAGGATCTTCAGTTATAGTGAAAGTGAGAGAATATTTTTCAGCTTTTAAAATGTGGGTGTACTATATTTGAATTTTCTCTGAGGAGTTGTATGCCTATGACATTACATTTTGAAGTAGAAGATCTTCTTTTAGGGCACTTTTCAACATTAAATGCTAATCAATGGTGCTTTCTTGATGGCTCAGTTGGTAAAGAATCTGCCTACAATGCAGAAGACCCAGTCTTAACCCCTGAGTCAGGAAGATCCCCTGGAGAAGGAAATGGCAACCCACTCCGGTATTCTCGCCTGGGAAATCCCATGGACAGAGGATCCTGGTGGGCTACAGTATACAAGGAGTCTCAAGATAGTCAGATACGAGTTGACATGGCTGAGTAACAACCACCACCACCACAAGGGTGATGATACTGGGTCCCATCCAGAGAGAGTGTTGATGTAAATCTGAAATGATACTCACAAATGTATATAGTAAAATAATCCTATCAGCAGACAGTGAAAGCTGGTACCCAATATTAATCTACTATGATCTACTACTGAGTCACTTTTTAAAATTTTGTTTTAAAAGTTGGATTATTTTTGTGTGAACCTTTCAAAACTGCAAGTTTTATTGCTTCCATTTGGCTTTCTTTGCAGTTTTTATCAAACCATCAAAGCATACTAGGTTTAAAGAGTTAGCATGGACTTAGAAGGAGTATGACTACCTCTAGCTTGGCCTAATACCTCCCTTTCAAGGATAGAGAATAATGGAGGACTGACTGATAATAATCTTTAATGTTATATAATCTATACTACTATAAATGAATAATAACATGTGAATAATGCAAAATAATTTACAGTACTATATGTGAATATTTCCTTACCCTGAGTCTACCAGCCACCATTCAGTACTATTTAGTTGTGATTATAGGTTAGCTTTTCCCTGTATTTCCCTATTGAATTACTTACTTAAAGGTGTGGTCAAGGGGAAATAGCTTTTCAAATTTAGATTTTCCAAATGAGAGTTTAGAGTAACCATTATTTGATGCTAAGCATTCACATCTCCTATAACAGCACTGTTAACTGACTGGAGCATAGAACATATAAAATTCAAAACACTATAATGTTTTGAATTAGACATCTGAGTGATAGTTACACCTTAATAAAAAGAGTTTGTGTATTTAAGCATATCAGGCCAGTTCCGTTAGAAAGTCAGGTCAAGAACAAGAAAAATAAATGATATTTTTAGTTCTAGAAGACTCGGAGATTTTGCCTCTGTTACTGTGTAGACCTGCATCATGCTTGGTGCAGTACTGTCAGGATAGATTCGACTCTACTATGGTAACAAAAGACCCAGCACCTTGCGGCACATTTATTACTGTGTCTCCACATCAACCCTGGGTCAGCTGTTCTTTCCTCCCTGTTGTCTTCTCGTGGGGACTCAGCTGGCAGAGCAGCCTCCTGTGCCCGCGGTCCTGTGCAGACAGAACACTGCTGGCAAGGATCACATTTCAAGCTTCTCTCAGGAAGTGACGCCGTAACTCTGCTACATTTCACTGGCCAGGGCGAGTCACGTGGCCATGCCTGAGTTCTACATGGATGCGATTCGGTCTTCCTGGAGAGAGTGGAGAAATGACTAGTGAACAACTTTCCCATCCAGGCTGCCACATAACAGCGAGCGGAGTTCCATGTGCTATATATAGTAGGTCCTTGTTAGTTATCCAATTAAAATATACATATGGATATGTGTTCATATCCATCACAAACTCCCTAATTCTCCCTTTCCCCATGTACTAAAACAGCATGGATCTTGAGGACATTCTGCTTAGTGAAATAAACCAGTCACAAGAGGATAAGCCCTGTGTGATTTTGCTCATGTGAAGTTGCTAGAGTAGTTAGATTCACAGAGACCAAAAAGAGATTGGAGGTTGCTAGGGGCCAGGGGAGGAAGAAATGGGACACTTTGTTTAATGGGTATTAAGTTTTGGCCTGATAAGATGAAAGAAACTCTGTGGAGAGTGAGTGTCCAACAATTTGAATGTAATTAACATTACCGAAACGTACACTAAAAAATGATTAAAAGGGTAAATTTCATGCTATGTGTATTTTATCACAGTGTTTAACAAATAAATATTTTTTAAGAAAACTATATGACCTCAGTTGTTACAAATGCACAACTGTGAGGGGGCATATTGATAATAGGGGAAGTCACTTTTCACTTTCATGCATTGGAGAAGGAAATGGCAACCCACTCCAGTGTTCTTGCCTGGAGAATCCCAGGGACGGGGGAGGCTGGTGGGCTGCCGTCTATGGGGTCGCAACAGAGTCGAACATGACTGACGCGACTTAGCAGCAGCAGCAGCAGCATGTGTATGTGAGGGCAAGGGGCATATGGGAAATATTTGTACTTTTCTTTCAGTTTTTTGCTGTAAACCTAAACCTGCCCCAAAAATAAACCTAAAAAAATTTTTTTTTCACTATATGCCCACTAAAACAAGGAGCCTTTAGAGAAGAAGAGAATAAGGAGTTAGGTGTAAAGTGGCCCATGTGGCTCAGTGGTAAAGAATCCTCCTGCCAGTGCAGGAGATGCCAGTTCAATCTCTGGGTGGGGAAGCTCCTGGAGAAGGAAATGGCTACCCATTTCCAGTATTCTTGCCTGGAAAATACCATGGAAAGAGGAGCCTGGTGGGCTACAGTTCATGGGGTCCCAAAGAGCCAGACATGACTTAGCAACTAAACAACAGCAAAGTAGCGGGACCATACTCAGGAGAAAAAGAAAAAAATTTAGGACACCCACTTAAGTCTGAACCTTGTGTAAGTCATTTTTATTTTTAGCATAAGTATATCCCATGTAATATTTGAGTCATAATTACACCCCCAAATCATTTGTTTATCTGAGATTCAAGTTTTTGGTGTCCTGCATTTTATCTGGAAACCCTAGACCCAGGACCCTGAGCTATCTCCCTGGATATGTCTGTTCCCAGAGCCTCTGCCATGGGCCACGTGGCTCCCCTCACTGCCCAGTTCACCCATCATGTTCTCACCATGTGGATAGCTGTGCTGTTTTCCTACAGGGAGAGGAGTTGTTGAGCCAGGGAACTCCACCCTGGAGGCCATGCAAGTTGAAGTTCTCTCTGTCGGCTACACAGTCCTCTCTCACCCCCCCACCCCCCCACCCCCGTTTTAAGCAGTCCTAGGCGTGGCAGCAGCTGGTGGTGTTCCTTTTCATGCCACTCCTGTTTCCTGGAGCAAGGTCCCGTCGCTCCTGCCTTTGTCTGTTTCAGACTGAACAGAGGCTTTTCAATGCTGCTGCTAGCAACCCAGCCTCTCCTCCTCCTTATTGCTTCCTCTGTGCTTCTGTGACATCCCTAAAGTGCCATCACTAGAATGGCACTCAGTATTCCAGGTGCAGGGGCAACTTACAGACATTTCTGAGATTTACTTTAAAATGCTCCAGGAAAAAAAAATACTGAGGGATACAGGAAACAAGACTGGCAAAATGCTGATAAGCAAGAATGTGCCATGAGAAGGCAAGGGGGTCATTATATGGTGCTTTCTGCGTTTTTGTGGTTTGAAATTTTCCATAATGAAAAGTTAATAAGTAAAGATTTAAGCAATGTACAGAACATCAAAAACACCACCACAGAATCCAACTTCTTGGACTTTCTGTTACCATTTTGGCATAAATGCACTTTGTCCAAGCTCTTGATGTTTCCTAATAATTTAAAGTGTTTAGATATCAGTGATTTCCCAAAAATAAAGATACAATATCCTTATCCACTAATACCATAGAGGAGTTCATCACCCCAAGCAGAAAAGAAAACCTTTTGATAATTTGTTTCCATGGGTTATGGGTCAGTCAGAGGGGCATGGACCCCACATTCCTGTAACGTTAAGGACAGTAAGCCATTTCTTCAGATTCACTTTTCTATGTCCCTAACCAGGCCATTCCAGCCATAGAGGCAGGGGATTTCCCTGGTAGTCCAGTGGTTAAGACTCCGCCTTCCAATGCAGGGAACATGGGTTCAATCCCTGGTTCAAGAGGTAAGATCCCCTATGCCACAGGGCAATTACGCCCACATACCACAACTACTAAGTCCATAACAAGCAACTGAGACCCATTGCAGTCAAATAAATACCTTTTAAAAAAATAAAAAAGAAATGCAGACATAGAGGGCATATTTCATCCTCTGATAGCTCCTTCATTCATTCACTCGTTTATTAATTCAGCGAGTATCTATTGGGTGTTCATGTGTACCTGTGACTTACTGGCACACAGTGATCAGAAATCCAGAAACAGACCCTGCACACAGTTCGGGAAACGAGCAATTACATCATCCATGTCTCAGGGATCTAGGGGTCTGAGGAGCCCCTGCTTTAGCCTGGGTGGGGCAGGGAGAGACTCCCGCACAAAGTGACATTTTAGCAAGGTCCAGAAGGTGGCAAAGGGGCTGCAGGAGGTTTTCCCCAAGTAGAGGGTAGGCATGTATAACAGCTGGGAGCTGAGGTGAGGCCTGTCCACAGAAGGACCAACGAGGAGGTAGGGGGACTTCCTTTGCGGTCCAGCAGCTAAGACTCCATGATTTCAATGCAGGAGTTCCGGGTTCAATCCCTGGTCAGAGAACTGGATCCCATATGTTGCAATTAAAAGATTTTGCATGCTATAATGAACAGTGAAGATCCTGTGTGCAGCAGCTAAGACTTAGCACAGCCAAATAAAAAAATTAATTTTTTAAAGATATAAGCTTAATGTACTTAATATTTAATGTATACTTAATACTTAATGTACTTAATATTTCAATTTAAAAATTTAAAAGAAGGGAGGCAGGGCCCACCTTCTGATAGAGACCAAATCTGTGGTCCACCATCACCATCTCAAAATTCATATTACTGTGATTTTATCTTTGATCTGAATTTTGTAAGCAGAGATGGTGGAATGGTGGAGCATGTCCCAGGAGGCTGGCTCATGTGGTCCCACTTCATTCTCTCATCCTTCTCCCAGGATGAGTTATCAGCTGCTTGCTTCTGAATTCCCTTTGCCAGGGTCTGGCTCATGTCTCCCTGTCCTCACGCTGTGACCTCTGCTGTCTTCCTCCCCCATCAGAGGCCCAGGCTCAGGTGGGCATGCCCTGAAACATCTAAGGTGGGATGACCTGGGCCCATCCAGCTTCCCCAGCTCCACACTGCACACCTGGAGATAACCAGTGGAAGATCACCTCTTAGCTGGGGCCGAGCCTCTGGCCCATTCCTGATCCAGGCAGTGGAGTGTCAGCCCACACAGAATGGTCCCATGAGAATGTGGGAGGCTCTGCTTCCCTGAATCTTCCCTAACCTGGAGCACAGCACATCTGTTCTGACACTGGCAAGGGGGAATCCTGGCAATGGTCGAGCCAATGCCGGGCTACTCCAAGTCACAGCCAGGGCCTCCAGGTGTTTGTGAACAGCCCTCAGCTAGGAGCACTCCCTGGGCCAGTTTTGTGCCTGAGGTCCTGTCCCCCTCCTTCCCTTCTTAAGCAAGTCTCTGAGCCTGACTCTGCCAGCCAACTTGAAGAAGCCTCTCAGGACCAGCCAGAAAACATGAACTGTGTCATTTCAGTGACTGCATGCAAGTCAAATGCTCTACTGTTTGCACTTAAAGTTGACCTTGCACAGTATAAAGATGAACAATAGACTTCATGATAACTTAATTCTTTTTCTTTAGATCATTAAATATAAAAGAAAAAGAAACACCATTAGAAGCGAAGAAGGAACATGCATGAGGAAAATAAAGGCTTTCAAAATATCTTTAAGGCATATTTTTCCCTGCTTCTTTAACAAGGGATCCCATATTTTCAGTGTGATCTAAGCTCACACATTTGCAGCCAACTCTGGAGGGAGAATGTGTGTGATGAAGCCAGTGAGTAGGGGAGTGAACAGGTCTAGAAAGACCTTGCAAAGCAGGGGGAGCGTGACTTCATCTCAGGGGCAACCAGAGCACCTGAGATATCTGCAGTGAGCAGTTCTGAGAGGACAGAGCGATACCAGCAAGATGTTCATTCCTCATTCCCCACCCTACCCGGCAACAGGTGACTAGTCACCCGGCAACAGGTGACTAGACCAGAGAGAACCAATCCACAGGAGACCCAATGCCCTATGGCCAATCATATGCTCCCTCAAAAATCTGAACCAAGGAGAGTATGGCTGAGTCAGGAAACCAGCCAGCTAAAGGAAGAACTCTGAATGAAGGTTCACAAAAACCTGCTGTGACACCCTCGAACCTGTGCTGAGTTCTGTGCTTTCCCATGTGGATGATCGGCTTGTCTTTGGGCCCCTCTCTAGGGCCTGATCTCGGGTGGCTTCAGCCTGCAGTGGTTTGAAGCAGGGCTTCAGTTCCCTGGCCAGACTGAGGCCAGGTCACAGCAGTGAGAGCACGAAATCCTAGCCTCTAGACCAGTGGTCAGTGACAAGGCCTTGGCCTTTCGGTTTTGCAGAAAAAGAACTGCCACAAAGATAGAAAGTAGTGAAACAAGCATTTATTAGGAGGAAAAACAAGTACAGTACATGTGGAGAGATACACAAGCAAACTCAGGAAAGGAACTGCTGAGTTGCAACTTGGGGTAGTTTGAAATACTTTCATGGGATATTTCTTCTGGCTTTCTTTTGACCAATCATTTTGATCTGCCTGGTTCAGAGTCCATACTTAGTATACCTCAGGATCCTCCCAAGTGTGTGATCTCCCAAGAGATTCTCTTCAGTCAGGATCTCTTAGCCTAGATGAATTCTACTGCAAAAGCTTATGGGTAGTTAGCGGCACTTAGCATCACTCCTCTTTGATCTCCATGGAGCCTTTGTGCACATATGTGATCGGTCTCCTGACTTCAAGAAGGAGAACCTTTGGTCTCTTATCTTCTTTTGGGCAGGGCCCAGCCTCCTCTCTCAGTTGTCCTCCTATGGATATTTTGGAGTTTCGGTCCACAGGAAATGAATCTGCAATTGCCTTACCCTAGTAGATGGGGGAACCCAGCTACCTCCTGCCTTAGGCCCACTTTTGTGAGCATATAAAGAACAAAAGCATGCCTCCCTACTCCCATGCACTTGGAGGTCTCCACCCCCACTCAGTGTGCCAGCATGAACTGACCCTTCTCTGTGTCCCAGGCCAAGAACAGAGACACACTTGAAACTTGTTTTATACCTCTAATAGTTGACGATTACTTGGGCAAACATGCAGGATACTGCCAAGTAGAGCAAATTTTGTCCTAGAAAAACTATCTCTTCCAAGTGACAGTCTTCTTGGTGACCTGGAATATGAGCTTTCCATGTGAGTTTATCAAGACTCCCTGTCTTAGCCACTGCACTGGGGACTAGTCCTTAAAACATTGTCTTCCAAACTCAGTCCAACGGCCAACGAGAGGTTCTTCATGTCCCAAGGATGGGCCCTCATGTTTCTGTTCCTCAGATGACAGTGTGGTTGTTCATTAGTAATTGCTCTGATATAGTTAGTTTATGTCTTGTCCAGAGTAACATTGTTCTTCAAGTTGCACTGACAATTGCATTCTGCATAGTGTGACATGCCTCTACATTTTTCCAATGAGGCTTCAAAATTGTCAAATTCTCAAATGAAATCCATTTAAATAACTTGAGTTTTTTTAATTTTTGAGATATGATTGACATATAGCACATTAGTTTCAGGTGTACAATGTAGTGATTTGACATATGTCTACATTCCGAAGTAATCATCACAATAAGTCTTGTTAACATTCGTCACCACATACAGTCACTATTCTTTTTCTTGGATGAGAACTTTAAAGATCTACTGTCTTAGCAGCTTTGAAATATACAATATAGTTTTGTTAACTATAATCACTATGATGAACATTGCATTCCCACAACTTGTTTATTTTATAACTGGAAGTTTTCATTTCAGTTTTTAAAAATGCATCATCATGTAGAAAAACAATGGATTTTAACCAATTGAAATGTTGCAGAAAGATTGGGCTGGGATCCCTAGGGTAGAGAGGCAGGAGAGAGAGACATATGTGGGATGGATTAATTCGACAAAAGACAAGGACGAGTGTGTGGGGATAAGATCTTTAACAGCGCATCCACACAAGCTGACAGCTACTGGCAATTTGGTTGGGAGGTTGCACCAGCATTTACACAGTGCTTCCAGAAGACAGGAACCATGAGAAATATTTTCTTTGGAGTAATTCATTAATTTTTACACCAAAGTCCTACAAGATTAGAAGTATTGTCTGTACTTTTCTCTTTTTGTGTCCTTCTCTAGGGGGTCTTCCCAACCAAGGGATCGGACCTATGTCTCTTAAGTCTCCTGAATTCTTTACCACTAGTGCCACCTGGGGAGATGCAGAAATGAAAAGAGAGAAATTAGGCATCCTGGAAGCAACGATGGAATGGGGAGGCTGAGGGGGTGGTGGGGAAACTCAGGACCACTGCGTTCCTGCAGTGCTGACTCTGGGACTCAGTCCTGTTCTGTGGTGTCAGAGAGAAAGCTCGAGACACTTTCTTTCTTCTAAAGAAACCCTGCAGATGTGTAACGAGTCAGGAAGCCAAACTCTGCATCCAAGTTAACTGGAAACCTCACTGATGCACAGCAATGAAACCCCTATATGTTCTTCCTGAAATGGAAGAAATGGGGGACTTGCCTAACGATCCAGCTGTAAAGACTCCAGGCTCCCACTGCAGGGGCCTCAGGTTCCATCTCTGATCAGGGAACTAAGATCCCCACAAGCCAGGTGCAATAGCCAAAAATAAAATAAAAATGGCAGAGGCAGGGTTGAGAATGGCTTTCAAATAAGTGATGAAGGCCAGATCCTGAGAGATGCCACACGGTATTTTGCACACGGTGCCCTGACAGAGCGTCCAGGGCAGGGCTTCCGTCATCAGTGCGGCAGGGTTGACAGCCACGGCAGTCACTCATCCATCAGGTGGCCTGGTAGCTCCCACTGCAACACTGTGGGCAGAAGAGCCTCCAGTCACAGGAACGGCAACCAGCTCCAGCTCCAAGACTCTGCAAAGGCCTCCCACTGCCTCCCCTCAGGTTGGCCCTGTCTCCCTAGTAACATACTCCCCACGCAGCCCACAGACCTCAAACAGGGACAGAGAGCAGCTCAGCTCAGGGCCCAAGGGCTCCTCTAAGTGATCCAGCCATTTTCCTTCACCTCCCAGGACTGCAGGGGGACTTACAGAAATTTGAGACAGATAGTTAGACTGCTAGTGTCTACCACAAAAGCTAGAAGTATTATTGGCAGGAAAAACACACTCAAGGAAATGACCTTTTAGGATGTGAGTAGGAAGTAGGATCTAGTGTGTCTAGCCTCAAGACATACTCATCCATGCAGTATTATATTTAATGCAAAATTTCCTGTCCTATTGCTTCCTGCAGAGGCAAATTATTATTCCTTAATATCCCCTGGCAGCAAGGAAATACTCAGAATCAGTAAAAAGATGGACATGCACTCATTTTCTTTACCAAGCAGTACTGTGCTAGAGCCAGCTGGTACCAGCTCAGTAGAGCTTGTTAGAAAGAAAGAGTCACTCAGTCCTGTCTGATTCTTTGTGACCCCAGGGACTGTAGCCTACCAGGCTCCTCTGTCCCTGGGATTTTCTAGGCAAGAATACTGGAGTGAGTTGCCATTTCCACCCCCAGGGTATCTTTCCAACCCAGGGATTGAACCCAGGTTTCCTGCATTGCAGGCAAATTCTTTACCATCTGACCACCAGAGCCTGATATTTTAAGCCTGATTTTCTGAGCCTGATATGAAGTCTTTAGTAACTTAAAATTGGCCATGATGGAGAACTGATGCCATAGAAATCAGCAAACATTGATCAAGGTTTATTTGTTTGTTGTGTTCCAGAAAGCTGATTGCTAAAGATTTAGCCCCATCCTAATGCCCATCTGCTACTTCCAGGTGGATTTGTCAGTTTCTTCACCATTCCAAATACTATTCGTCCTCTATTCACAAAATAGGAATCATAATTCATACCAAAAATCATTTTTTCTAAGTGATAACAATGAATGTGAAAGTGGCTTCCCTGTTGGCTCAAATGGTTAAAAAAAAAAATCCATCTGCCATGCAGGAGACCTGGGTTCAATCCCTGGATCAGGAAGACCCCTTGGAGAAGGGAATGGCAACCCATTCCAATATTCTTGCCTGAGGAATCCCATGGATAGAGGAGCCTGGTGGGCTATAGTCCATGGGGATGCGAAAGAGTCGGACATGACTAAGCAAGCACACAAAAATTACATAACAATAGACAAATATCTGTTTTCTTTATACCCTCATACCCTAGTCCTTAATATAAGTAAGAATATCCCTGCCTTCCTATATCTTGTTGTACCAGAAATTTCATTTCAACTTCCTTCCTTTCTTTCTCTCTTTTCAGTGTTCATACCCTTGGTTTTAAATTTAAATTGAAGATTGTCAAATTTGTCCCCATTCCGTCACGAGGAAAAGTCAGGGCAAGCTATGTTCTTCCAGGCCAAGGGATTGAAGCCGGGTCACCTTCATTACAGGCAGATTCTTTACAGTCTGAGCCACAAGGGAAGACCCATTTAAAAAGCACAGGAGAGTCTAAAGCCCTCTTTCCATCTCCTGGGTTCTTTGCAGACATGAGCTGAGCACCCATTAGGAGTCACTAAGTAGAACTAGATCCTCTGGCCTTAAGGCCAGAGTGGTGGGGCAAGCGTGAATCCACTCTGTGAAGTGGGGATCTACAGCCACTAGGCTACCAAATTTGCCCCATGTGACCATCCCCATGTTGCTCTAGAGACGTAAGATCTCCACTTGTTCACAAGTGCATAGTTGCTCCCAATCAGATTATTTCCACCAAAGGGAGCAGTCCCTCAAAAATGTTCAGTTCTTGTTCTCATTTATGAACCGTGAACTACCCTCTTGTTTCCCAGAACAGACATGTTGCATCCCTGGGGAGCATGGCGAGGCAGATGACCCCATCCTCAGCAATCTCTGAGAATGTTGGCAGCTGCAACCTCACTCTCTCTCTCATCACAGTGATGTTGTGCAAATCCCAATAGCCTTCAACCCAGAATCAGAAGCCTCCATGAAAGTAGCGTTATCTCATGACCTTCACAGGCTTAAACAACTCCCTGAATTTCTCTTGAGTTGGCCTGAGGCAACTGGACCGAGGCAGTACCCAGAGTAGTGATGTGGAGCCACATGGGGCTCCTCCAGCACTTGTGTGTCTGGATGAGGACTAGGTGCTCACCTGTAGTGCTTTGAAAGTGAAAGTGAAGTCACTCAGTTGTGTCCGACTCTTTGCGACCCCATGGATGGTAGCCTACCAGGCTCCACGGTCCATGGGATTTTCCAGGCAAGAATACTGGAGTGGACTGCCATTTCCTTCTCCAGGGGATCTTCCCAGCCAAGGGATCGAACTCGGGTCTCCTGCATTGCAGACAGACGCTTTACTGTCTGAGCCACACTACTCAAATCCTGATTCAGAATCTTTCCCACTCTCAGGTAGATGCTGAGCCATGCACGTCAGTCTGACTCTTCACAACCTTAGGGACTGTAGCCCCTCAAGCTCCTCTGTCCATGGGATTCTCCAGGCAAGAGTACTGGAATGGGTTGCCATGCCCTCCTCCAAGGGATCTTCCCAACCCAGGGATCGAACCCGAGTCTCTTACGTCTCCTGTATTGGCAGGTGGGTTCTCTACCACTAGCGCATCTAACATAACTGCAATGTTTCTTGAACTCTTACCACCTAATTTTTGTATATTCCATTTCTATTTTTTAATTGACACATTTCTTTATTCCTCTTAACCTCTTACTGAGCTCGTGGCTACCTGAGTCAGTAGGAAAAGCCCTCCTTGTCACCTGTGAGTACCAGGTAACTGGTGATGGCGTGACGTGGGCCTTTGGCACTCCTAATCTGCATCCTTACTCGTGTTCCTGGCTGCCCTGGGCGGCTGTAGGCTTGGCTCCAGGCAGACTTAGAGCAGCCCCTTGGAGACTGCTGTTGTCTTCTCTGACTCTTGATGCCCCTGAGCAGTGCCACCGTCTCTACAGGGGTCCTTTCATTAGCAGTCCACACTGAGCCCCCAAGAGGCAGAGGGGGCTCACACACACAGACACATTCACAATCTTCTCCGACACTCTCACTCCCACACACCACACACATACCACACATACACACTCACTCACTCTCACAAAACCCTAAAGCCTATGCCTCCTGTTACTCTTGGAGAAGGAAATGGCAACCCACTCCAGTATTCTTGCCTGGACAATCCCATGGACAGAGGAGCCTGGCGGGCTGCATCTATGGGGTCACAAGGGTCGGGCATGACTTAGCAACTAAACTGCTACTACTACCTCTTACTCTGGGGTCTCTCTTCCCTCAACACCAACCCCACCAAGGGTCAAGCTCTAGGTTTCTCTTCAAAACCACTACCTCTAGCTCCTCATCCTCTGGGGTCTGCCAGCTCAACCCTCCTCTACAAAACTTCAATGCACTTTCTGAGGAAAGAACTCCCTTTGAAAAAACCATGCAGGCAGCTCTTACTCCAGATGCTTCAGGTGGTGGATGTAGAAGACGATAGTAAAAACATCATTTAGTATTTTCCTAAATATCCAATTGCTGGAAATCCAGATTAGCAAAGGCTAACACAGTAGAATGAATCAATAATGATTTCTGTTTAAGGCAGGTAAAGTTGATAGCTGTTTGCTCTGAGTAAATTCATTCAAATACGTATTACTAGCTTATCAGGTTGAGCTAATGGTTTACAAAGTTCTCCTTGAAATCTCAGAGCAGTGCTGTAGGAACTGTTACCCCATTTTACAGATGAAGAAATAAACTCAGAAAAGGCTGAAAACGTACCTAAGGCCACACAACTCTACTGGGTGACTGAATTGATTCTAACGCATATGTGTCCAACTCCAAACCTAACACTTTTAACCTTTACTCCATCCTGTCTCATTAACAATCTCAGGAAAAAGTTAAATCTTCCCAGCTGGCTTAAGGAATATGACTGGATGACCAACAGGTACATGAAAACCATTGCACTTCTAACACAAATCATCAGGGAAATGCAAATCGTATTCATGATGAGATATCACCTCAGACATTTTAGGATGGCTGCTATCAGAAAAAAAGAAAGATAACGAGTGTTGGTGAGGAAGTGGAGAAAAGGAACTGCTGTTCACTGTTGGTTGGAATGTAAATTGGTTCAGCCCCTATAAAACATACTGTAGAGGTTCCTCAGAATATTAAAATTGGACTACCATAGGACTTCCCTGGTGGTCCAGTGGATAGAAATCTGCCTGCCAATGCAGGGATCATGGGTTCGATCTCTGGTCTGGGAGGATTCCGCAGGCCATGGAGCAATTAAGCCCATGCACCGCAGCTCCCGAGCCCACGTGCTGCAGCTCCCGAAGCCCACACACACAGAGCCGGTGCTCTGCAAGAAGAGAAGCCGCAGCAACGAGAAGCCTGTGCACAGCAACCAAGAACAGTCCCCGCTTGCTACGAGAGACAGCCCGTGGGCAGCCCATGTGCTCAGCGCAACGGAAAATAAATAAATAAATCACGTTTTTAAAAAGAATTTTTAAAAATTGGAGGACCAGATAACCCAGAAATTCTACTTCTCAGTATATACTCAAAGGAAGTGAAATCAGGATCTCAAAAAGATATCTCTACTCTCACAGTCACTGCAGTATGATCCCAATAGCCAAGATATGGAAACAATCTTAGTGTCCACTGACAGAAGAACGGATAAAGAAAACCACACCATCTGTGACAACATAACTGAACCAGTAGGACATTATGCTAAGTGAAATAAGCCAAACGCAAAAAGACAATTACTGTGAGATCTCACTTATACATGAAATCTATATAATTAAACTCATAGAAACAGAGTAAATTGATGGTTTCCAGAGGCTTGGGGGTAGGAGAAATGTGGAGATGTTGGTCAAAGGGTACAAAGTCTGTAATGCAAGATGAATAATTTCTGAAATCAAATCAAATAATAATTCTGCCAACCCCAGGACAGCACTTTTAGTCAGAGCTTTCCCCTCTCAGCCTGGACCAGCAAAGACCTAGATGTTCCATAATGACTCCCACAGTGATCAATTTCCATTCTCTAAAGTAGAACCGTTGATTTGCAGCCCAGAACTTGCAGAAAGTCATGGAGGTTGTGACAGATCCAGTGGGTGGCATCTGAACTGGACTACAAATAGCTTTATGGAAAGATTCCAAGGGATTCTTTAAACAATTACAATATTAGAAATGAAATGGCCTACACTGAACAAGGTCCTCACAAAAGACTCAGGAACTGAGTCACCACTGTTGTTAGTCCCTAAGCATTAGTCCTGGGTCTTTGGGGTTAATAGGAGCAGATGGCAGCAGTGGGGGAATCTTGGCAGGAGCTGGGAGGAGGGGGATCTTGGCAGGAGGGTACCTAGGTACCCTCCAGAGGGTTCAGTTCAGTTCAGTCACTCAGTCGTGTCCAACTCTTTGCGACCCCATGAATCACAGCACACCAGGCCTCCCTGTCCATCACCATCTCTCAGAGTTCACTCAGACTCATGTCCATCGGGTTGGTGATGCCATCCAGCCATCTCATCCTCTGTTGTCCCCTTCTCCTCCTGCCCCCAATTCCTCCCAGCATCAGAGTCTTTTCCAATGAATCAACTCTTTGCATGAGGTGGCCAAAGTACTGGAGTTTCAGCCTCAGCATCATTCCTTCCAAAGAAATCCCAGGGCTGATCTCCTTCAGAAAGGACTGGTTGGATCTCCTTGCAGTCCAAGGGACTCTCAAGAGTCTTCTCCAACACCACACTTCAAAAGCATCAATTCTTCAGTGCTCAGCTTTCTTTATAGTCCAAATCTCACATCCATACATGACTACTGGAAAACCATAGCCTTGACTAGATGGATCTTTGTTGGCAAAGTAATGTCTCTGCGTTTTAATATGCTGTCTAGGTTGGTCATAACTTTCCTTCCAAAGAGCACGTGTCTTTTAATTTCATGGCTGCAACCACCATCTGCAGTGATTTTGGAGGCCCCCTCCAAAATAAAGTCTGCCACTGTTTCCACTGCTTCCCCATCTATTTCCCATGAAGTGATGGGACCAAATGCCATGGTCTTAGTTTTCTGAATGTTGAGCTTTAAGCCAACTTTTTCACTCTCCACTTTTACTTTCATCAAGAGGCTCTTTAGTTCTTCTTCACTTTCTGCCATAAGGGTGGTGTCTTCTGCATATCAGAGGTTATTGATATTTCTCCTGGCAATCTTGATTCCAGCTTGTGCTTCTTCCAGCCCAGTGTTTCTCATGATGTACTCTGCATATAAGTTAAATAAGCAGGGTGACAATATACAGCCTTGATGTACTCCTTTTCCTATTTGGAACCAATCTGTTGTTCCATGTCCAGTTCTAACTGTTGCTTCCTGACCTGCATACAGGTTTCTCAAGAGGCAGGTCAGGTGGTCTGGTATTCCCATCTCTTTCAGAATTTTCCACAGTTTCTTGTGATCCAGTCAAAGGCTTTGGCATAGTCAATAAAGCAGAAATAGATGTTTTTCTGGAACTCTCTTGCAGAGGGTACTCCTACTTGATTTCGGCTTTTCACTTTCTTTTTCCCTGAAAGTTACACTTTTCTATACAAACACTTTTTTTAATTAATTCGCTGTGTGGATTAAGCTAGTCACAAACTGCAATTTGCTGCCCTGCTCTCTCTAATCCAGGACAATGAAGTGTGAAGGTCAAGGGGAAGTTCACAAAGAGGAGGTGGGATGTCTTTTCCAAGGTGCTGCGGGTGGGGCCGGAGGTGACCCGCAGCCCCAGAGCAGTAGCTGGCAGCACCCTCCAGCGAGCACAGCTCCCAGCAGAAGGAGCAAGAGCGGGTCCCAGGAGCAAAGTCACACTGGTGATTGTTTCTTTGCCCCAACTCCCACCACCTTCTCTTTAACTATGTCCATCCTCCACTTCACACCCATTAGGATGGCACCTATCAAAACAAAAAAGAGAACACAGCAATTGTTGACAGGGATGTGGAGAAACTGGAACCCTTATGCAATGCTGGTGGGAATACAAAATGGTACAGCTGCTTTGGAAATAAGTAGCTTGGTTCCTCAAAAAATTCAACAGAACAACTCTATATGGGGCTTCCCTGGTAGCTCAACTGGTAAAGAACCCACCTGCGATGCAGGAGACCCCAGTTCTATTCCTGGATCAGGAAGATACCATGCAGAAGGGATAGGCTACCCACTCCAGTATTCTTGGGCTTCCCAGTGGCTCAGTCAGTAAAGAATCCACCCTGCAATGCAGGAGACCTGGGTTTGACCCCTGGGTTGGGAAAATCACCTGGAGGAGGGCATGGCAACCCACTCCAGTATTCTTGCCTGGAGAATCCCCACGGACAGAGGAACCTGGCTGGCTACAGTCCATGGAGTTGCAAAGAGGTGGACATGACTAAGCGACTAAACACAGCACAGAACTATATATGATACAGCAATTCCACTCTTGGGTATAAGCCAAAAGATAAAAATAAATAAGAGCTGAAATTTGAGCTGATATTTGTACACCTGTGTTCACAATAGCATCATTATGGCCAAAGGGTAGAAGCAACCATGTGAGCATTAATGGATAAATGGATAAACAAAATACAGTATATCTATAAAATGAAATATCATGCAACCTTAAGAAGGAAAGAAAGTCTAACACATACTACAATATGGATGAACCTTAAAGACACTCCTTTAAGTAAAATAAACCAGTCACAAAAAGGACAAATACTCTATGATTTCATTTAAATGAGGTACTGAGAGTAGTCGAATTCCCAGAGACAGAGATTAGAATGGTGGCCACCAGGGCCTAGGAGGAGGGGAACGAAGAGTTAATGATTAATGGGCTGGAGGTTAGGTTTGGGAGATAAAAATGTTCTATAAATGGATGGTGGTGATCTGTAGAGAACATTGTGAATATACTTACTGCCACTTCATTGTACACTTAAAAATGGTTAAAATGAGAAACTTTGTGCTAGGTGTATTTTACCATAGTCAAAAGGTTTCTAGAAAAAGTGCTCTTTTGCCTTGTTGCTGGCAAACATGGGGAAAGAATAAATTGCCTCAAGCACTTTCTTTGCTACACATAGTGATATTCAAGTAACTTTCGTCTCCTATAAAATGTCTATAGTAATGCAACCTGCTTCCAAATTCTCTTCAAAGAAAAAGGAATCCAACCACCGATTAATCTAGTGAAACTTCTATCACTACCTGATTTGCAGACTCTAGCCCAGCCTTCAGTTTCTAGATTGAGGTCTCAGTATTCTATATTCTGATGACAGCTCATAGAAACTCCCAGAAGCCATGGACATGGCTCCCTGGGGCCTCCAGAATTCCCCTCTCATGGTTCTCAGCTCTACTAAAGCATTGCTGTGGTTAATGCAGTGAAGAGCAACAACAAAAAAAGCCCACATCCAGGATCCCTAGATGTGGAAGGATTTAGATTTCACTGTATTTTCTTTACAGTATGTAAACAATGCTGTTATTTCAAAGAGTTATATTGTTAGATGTTTTCGTCATTACTGTCTTAATATAATGTATTGGTTCTAAGGTCCTGGGTCTTAGAGAACTCCGGACATTGTTACATCAAAATAGATGAAAACTATAACTCGATAGACAGTAATAGAGATGTATCCGGGCACCTAATTCAGTGCTCACCCAGGTTAGCAGAGTGGAAAACCTCCCCAGCCAACTGAGCAGTTCCAACTCGCAACCACTTCCCCAGGTGCAGGAACCTTGGAAAATCACCTTCAGAAGCTAACATCACAGCCAGAATCAATTTTAAAATGGAGTTTCCATAGTGAGCACTTTAATTAATTTCTCCATGGAGTACCATCTTTCTTGAGGGAAGAATTAACCTCTCTGTATGTCAAACAATCTGCATGCTTTGTGCTTTAGTTTTTCTTCTTAGCTGAAGAACTTCCCATGAATGTTTTGTATGTTAAATGCAGTTCTCCTAAGTACTGTCCAGACCACAATAACTAAACTAAAAATGCATACACCCAAAAATGAAAAATTAAAGGAAGAGTGCTCAACCTTGAGGATGAGTGTCTCTCACCAGGAGATTTCTGGGAAATCTTCATATTTGTCTTTGCGCTATTAAATAATTTCTAAAAGTTTTATCGTGAATACATATACATTTTTCACCAGAATAAAAGGCTAATTTTTAAAATAAAAATCAGGTCTTCACTACAAAGAATCTTTAGGAATAATTTATTAAATACATTTCTTATTCTTTTAGTTCTGATTCAGAGAAGCATGTAATGTTTTCTAAACAGAAACAAAATCTTTCACAGCAATCCAAGAACATCTCAAATGATCAGAGATTCAGAAGGCTCAGCGCTAGTTACAGTGCTAATATAATCCAACTCAAAAAAGTGATAATCCGTTATAAAGAATATTGAATAGAATGCATAAAGAGCACACATTCAATTAATATAAAATCCTATCAAATCCTTAATTCTGTAAAAAATAGATTTCACATACATCTTTTCTGCCTTTTACTTAGATAACCAGTCCCCTTCATAGGAAGTTCATGTCTGGACAAACTTCTAAATAAATGCACATGACACTCCGTATCCTAAAAGAGATAATCTACCACCAAGAGCTATCGAAACATGTTTTTCATAAATATAGTATTATTTAGATTTAACATAGTAAGCATTTGAGCTAAACTATTTGGAAGCAAGACTTGTCACAAACATGCTATGAAAAGGAAATTCTTTTTGAAAAGTCATGGTGTATTCATTTCTTAAACACACTGAGGCCCATTGTAATTATTTCAATGAGAAATTCCTCACCCCTCCTACTCTTGCTTGCTTCCTCTCAGTGAGTTACAATGTGTTTCCATGGTAATCCTGTTGCTAAGGGGGACCCGTGAGCATCAGCGTGTTATCTGCACTTTGAGATGCTGTTAGCCTGAGCGGCCAAGCTGGATGGAATACTGAGATTGAATTTAGGTTCATTCCCTCCATAGCTTCACAGTGAATTCAGCAGAAACTGTTAGAGGGCTTCCCCATGGGAGGAAGAAGTATAGAAACTTCCTAGGATCAACTCTGAGGTTTTACGCCCTTTGAATTACATTAGCCTTCCTTTTCATTATCCTCTTATGACTTAACGCTAGAATTCTAAGGGAAAAACACTCACAGCAATTACCAACAATATTAAATACCACATGAGGCTAATTTTGTTGAATGTTTATAAACGGCAAAAACTAAACATAAGTTGTTGGAAATAAACATCATTTTGAATCAATAATCCGAAAGATTTTAGACATTAAATATTTAGAAAGTCCCAAATGAAGCAAATCAAAATATTTTTTGAAGTTTCCCTTTCAATGTCTCTGAAAATCATATTTTGGCAAACAGATTGTAACATTTCATCAGAATCCTGATTGAAACCCAGCGTCTTCCATCAAGCCAATTTTGATTAAATGTTTTCTTTGTTGGAGATAAGTTTTATTGTTGTAAGTGATAATTCTTAAAATGGCCCAAGTTTCCTGATTCCATTTTCTTCAGCCCCTGAGCTTTGCATGAAGGAGGACCTTTCTTATGGCAACAAGGTGGTTGTCCAAAACAGGGACTGAGAACATGATGTAACTCCTGGCCCAGAGTGAACAGGAGAGATGGAAAGGAGTCTTGGCTGCCAGGCCCTCAGTACATGGGAACAATCATGCTGAATCCCAGCCTCTATTCTCCACCACTTGCTAAATGATAGAGGACGATGAGTTCTGGAGGCCAGCATGGGTGAGGATCCGTGAAAACCCTCCTGGGCTCACAGACAGCCATCTTCACACTGTTCCCACGT
Organism: Nanger dama; assembly: GCA_917880005.1. Taxonomy (NCBI): domain Eukaryota; kingdom Metazoa; phylum Chordata; class Mammalia; order Artiodactyla; family Bovidae; genus Nanger; species Nanger dama. The sequence continues at coordinate 15,259,518 of CAKJTW010000025.1, read as the reverse complement.
GGTATAGAAAAGGGGAGCAAGATCTGTGGTGTTTCTTCTTATAAAGGCATGAATAGGCTCCAAAATCACTGCAGACAGTGACTGCAGCCATGAAACTAAAAGACGCTTGCTCCTTGGAAGAAAAGCTATGACAAACCTCGACAGCGTACTAAAAAGCAGAAACATCACTCTGCCAACAAAGGTCTATCTAGTCAAAGCTGTGGTTTTTTCAGTATTCATGTACTAATGTGAGAGCTGGACCATAAGGAAGGCTGAACACTAAAGAACTGATGCTTTCAAACTGTGGTGCTGGAGAAGACTCTTGAAAGTCCTTGGACAGCAAGGAGACCGAACCAGTCGATCTTAAAGGAAATCAATCCTGAATATTCATTGGAAGGACTGATGCTGAAGCTCCAATACTGTGGCTACCTGATGTGAAGAGCCAACTCATTGGAAAAAACCCTGATGCTGGGAAAGACTGGGGGCAGAAGGAAAGAGGGTGACAGAGGATGAGATGGTTAGACAGCATCACCAACTCAGTGGACACGAATTTGAACAAACTCCAGGCGATAGTAAACGACAGGGAAGCCTAGCATACTGCAGTCCAAGGGGTCACAAAGAGCTGACATAACTTAGGGACTAAACAACAACAATCCCATACAGGGGTCCCACTCTAATGATTTCATCTAAACCTAATTACCTTCCAAAGGCCCCGCCTCCAGACATCATCTTATTAAGGGTTAGGCCTTCAACACATTAATTTGGGGGACACAGACCCTTAGTCCATGGCAGGACCCATATCAACTCCCTCAACATTTGACAGGTAAAGAGGGTTTTGAAAAGAGAAGCAACTTTGTCAGGGCATCTGCCCTTATGGTGACCAACCATCCCAGTCTGCTGTGAGTCTCCATTCCTTCTGGACACACCTCCAGTTTTCCTGCTGGTGAATGCATGCCTGGAGGAACTGTCAACTGTGCCATCAGCCAAGCCCCCTCCCCAGCTCTGCTGTCCCCTCTGTTCCACTCAAGGCATCGCCTCAGGACACAGCATGGATTTTATAAATGAGTGAGAATGGACTGCCCATGTGCTTACCCCCCATTTCATGGTCTAGCTGCAGAGCACCTAGTGAGTGAGGCCAACATGTGAAATCAGGCTCCTTGACTTCAACTCTTGCTCTGAGGAAGGTTCCTAAACCCAGAAGTCACCCTCAGTGTAACTAGCTCAAAATGAACATGCCAGCTCTTGAAAAGCCAGAAGCTCTGGAGTGCTGACCTGGACTAGAGAGGGGCTCACGACACACGATGCCATTTGCGTCAATATGCAGAGAACATAAAGACAATAAGCACTCACTGAGCGCCACCCAACCAGTCCACATTCACACTACTCACCTGCCCTGCCTAAAGGAACAACCTAGGACCCCAGCCTAAATCTAGAAACAACTTCATAAAGTGAGTCACAAAGCTGTGTGCATCACACACACATACCACACAGACACCACACCACACACATACACACACACACACCCCCCATGCATACCTTGAAATGGGATTTCTGGGATTCCTGCCTCTGAACAGATGTAGATATATTCAAGGAGAGGGTGGAGTTTCAGGGGAAGAAAGTTCTGCCCCAACACAATGCTCAGGATGGTACAGATAGACCACTCAGTCTCAGATGAGCCAGATTCTGGGAAGATTATTACTGGGGAGCTATAGAGGCTCTTCCCAAATTTTGCTGTGAGGTAAGGCTTCCCAGATGGTGTAGTAGTAAAGAATCTGCCTGCCAGTGCAGGAGACACTGGATATATGGCTTTGATCCCTGGGTTGGAAAGGTCCCCTGGAGGAGGAAATGGCAACCCACTCCAATATTCTTGCCTGGGAAATGCTATGGACAGAGGAGCCTGTCAGGATACAGTCCATAGGGTCACAAAGAGTCAGACATGACTGAGTGACTGAGTGCACACACACACACACACACACACACACTCACACGAGGCCAGGATGGGTTTTCCTCCGACTCTGTTAATCTGCCTGAAGCAGAATAAGGATGGCTGCAAGTCTTCCTTTCCTCCTTGGTCCCTCCTCTCCTCTCAACAGTGGGCTGGCTTTACCCTATCAAGTATGGTGAGAATGGTGCCATGCCAGTTCTGCAACTGCGCTTGCAGCTTCTGCCTTGATCTCTAGTGTTCTGTGTCACCATCCATTGGTCTGACCACCTGGAAGCCACCATATCATAGGGAAGCTCGAGTTAACCGTGTAGAGACACTGTGTGGATAGAGAGAGAAAAGAAAGAGGCCCAGTCAAGCCCCAGTATTTTCATTTATTTAGCTGCGTCTGCTCTTAGTTGTGGCATGTGGGATATTTCATTGCTGCACGCTTTCTCATAGTTATAGGGTGTGGGCTTATTTGCTCTGAGGTATGTGAGATCTTACTTCCCTGACCAGAGATCAAACCTAAGTCCCCTGCATTGGAAGACAGATTCTTAGCCACTGGACCGCCGGGAAAGTCCCCAGGCCCCAGCACTTGAGTCTTCCCAACTGAGGCTCCCAGTTGGTGGAATGGGGATGAAGCATACCTTCTGCGCCCTGTCCAAATTCCTGAACCTCAGAATCAAGAAAGCTGATAATAATAAACTGCTGTTTTAAGTCACTGAGTTTTATAATGATTTGTTATGCAGCAGTGCAACATGGGAATCCTGTCCAATGGGCAGTTGCTGCTCAGGGCTTCACCCCAAGCCCCATCTCCTTCCATACTCTCCCTCTGGGTGAGCCCATCCAGCTCCATTTCTTCAAATCCCATTCCTGTGATGATGATCTTTCCCCCTTTGGTCCAGACATACACTTCCATTGGCTCACCAGGTCATCTCCACTCACGCATGCCATATGCATCTCACACTTAACACGGCCAAAGTTCAACTCCTGTGGGTTGAATTGTGTTCCCCCAAAAGACATGTCTATGTCACATTTCTGGAACCTGAGAACGTGACTTTGTTTGGAAAAGGGGTCTTGGAAAATATATAAAGTTAAGGATCCTGAAGTGAGGAGATCATCCTGGATTATTCAGTGCCCTCCAAATCAAATGTCAAGTATCCTTATAAGAGATGCACAGAGGAGAGACACAGACAGAAGAGGAAGCCATAGGAAAAGGAAAGCTAAGGCCAGAGTGGTGTGTCCACAAGCCAAGGAGTCTCAGCAGCCTGCAGAAGCTGGGAGGGGCAAAGCACAGGACTCTCCCCAGGGCCTTCTGATGGAGTGTGGTCTTGCTGACACCTTGATTTTGGACTTCTGGCTTCCAGAATTATGAGAGGATAAGTTTTAATTGTTTTAAGCCACCTGGCTTGAGGTAATTTATTATAGCAACCACAAAAAGTAATATAATTAGCCTCTCTGGTTACCAAGCACACACAGTGATTCTGGATCACTTGAGCAGATGATGGTATGTGGGCTTTAGGACTAGGCTTGGGTGGAAACCCAGGGATGCAAAGCAGAGCCAAGACCCTTCCCAGGAAGAACAGCTTTAAGGTGCTGTCACCATCGGATACTCTGTTACACAAGGACATCAGGCCCAGACCTCTGGACAGCTGTTTCCATGGCAGTTCTGTGCCCTATGTCACCCTGGCAGGATGCCACACCTGGACTCACACACCTGAATGTCCATCCAGTCAGCAGCCAGGCTGTGCCTCCCATTTTACCTAGATTCCCACAAAAATAAGATGTCAACAATCGTGGATGCTCACTACCCAATCCCAAGTGGCATCTCCTCAGGTTAGCTCACTCCATTCATCTCACTAATCACACCCACTAGCAAGCAGAAAACCAGTGCATCCTTGCTTCCTGACTCTCTATCACCTTCCACGTCCATCCCAGCCTGGGTCCTGATGGGTGTCTACATCCCTTGTCTCCACTGCTCCTCTCCGCTTCCACTTCTTCACTTTCCAAAAAGGCAGCCAGAATGAGTCCTTTGAAATTATGAAGCAGATCATAGTAAACATCATTCCCTCCACCTGGAAGGTCCTTGTGAGTCAGGAGATAGATGGGTTCTGGGCTAAGCATTTACAACTTGCCTCCTGTTTGCATTTCCTGAGATGGAAGATAGGTGAGCTCCAGATTAGATGTTTACAACCTCCTATTTGCACTTTGAAAAAGAAGTAACAGTAGAAATGAGGTAAATAACCAGGCTTTGTCTCCTGAGGACACTTTAAGATAACAGTCATGGAAGAAACAGAAGGGCTAAACGCTGCTTGAGTAAAAGATCAAGATATCATGTATTTTCCATCCTTGGGGCAAGGCAGACATTTCACATGTGCAAAAGCATTCTTTGGGGGTACAAAGTAGTGGGCATCACCCCATACTATGTGGTGCCAAGGCCATCCCATACGTCCCTGTGCTGGAATCCATCTTGGAAAAAGTTGCACACCCTGAGGAGAGTCCTAGGGCAGGTCAAGTGTGGAAAAAGAAACCAGACAGTTGACCAAAGACAAAAACCCCAAAAAAACTGCCCTATATAAATGACTTAAGCACCTCTTTATCGTGCTCCTCCTCACTAGAGGAGACGCCCACACCCCCTTCCCCTCCAGGTGCATGTCTGCCTTGCTTCTGTCTTAACCATCTCTCTGTGTGCTCCCCACTTGCTCTGTGTCTCTAGTAATAAACTTTGCATCTGCTTTTACAGTTCTTGTCTCCATGAGAAATGTATTTTTCACTGGGGGCAAGAGCCAGAGAAAAATAGCTTCTAGCCTCTATCCCTCACTGTTCTGGTGACTAGGATATTTCGTTTTCATCCAGGCTATGTAGGTTCAGTTCCTAGGTGGGGAACGAAGATCTTGCTTCATTCCACCACTCACTGCTGCCTCTCTGAAATCACTTGTTCTTCTCCTAGCTCCTCTACATTCTACTTGTCACCTCTTCTGAAAATCATTCCCTTTTTGCCTTCTGAAAAGCAGTCCCATCCATCTCAACAATGCCTTCCAGTGTAAGTTGTGTGAGGAAAGGGACCTCATTCTTGCCTGCTGCTGGATCTGCAGGGGCTCAGCCAGTGCCTTCTTAAACATCAGAATGAAGGAAGGGATAAATGGATGGATGAGTGGATGGGTGAGTGGATGGATGGGCAGGTTATGCATACTCATTTTTGTCAGTGATATGAATTTTCTTTGTGGATGATTTAAAGATAGGTTGGAAGAGGTTTTGGGTGGAGAGGAGAGGATGACCCAGACAGCCTTTTAAATTGGAAACACCTGTGTGTGCCATCTGGCTCCATTTTTGCATGTACATCCAGTCAGATGTGTCTCATCCCTGTGTCCCAGGAAACTTCACCTCCACCCCAAAAGTGTGTTTTCCATTATCACGTGAACCCTAGACCTGGAGATGTAGGGAGTCCACTGGCTTGGTCTGAAGGTTTGATGCTTCCTGTGGTGACACTTGAGAGAAGGCCTGTGTGGGCTGGAGATGGGGTTGGGAGGTGCTGAGTGGACTGGAGGAGAAAAGCCATTTACCTTTCTGGACCTGGAGTTCTCATTTGTGAGATGAGAAACACGATTGTGACAGTGTGTTCCAGCTCTAAAGTTATAAAAATATGAACTTAGTCATCAACAGTCTTTATGCTTGAAGCCTGAGCACCCACAGTGGGAAGGCAATGCCAGAGTGAACCTCGGGCCATGCAAGGTTGAATGCAGTCTAAACTCACGGGGGCCCCCCCCCTTCCGCGATTTCCCCCCCTTCGCTTCGTGCGTGTTCACAACGTTAAAAATAAACTTTCCTCCGTGCAAAGAAAAATAAAATAATCTTGGACTCTGCTCCATGCAAGATCGGCTGCTGCATGATCACAACTAATCCATCCAGTGTGCCTGGAGAAGGGCTCTCGTGGGCTAAACTATGTCCATAAAAACTCATATGTTAGAGTCTTCACCCAAGTGCCTCGGAATGCGACTATATTTGGAGACCGGGCTTTTACAGAGGTCGTGGGGTGGGCCTAATGCTACGCATCTGCTTGGTAACCTTATAAGAGGTTGGATAGAGACGTGCACACAGAGGGTAAACTATGCGAGGACGCTGGGAGAAGGTGGCCATCTGGAAGCCAAGGAGGCCTCAGGAGAAACCACCCCTTGACACCTTGATCTCAGACTTCCAGCATCTAGGACTGTCAAAGACTAAATTTCTCCTGCCTCGGGTCCCAGTCTGTGTCCTTTGCTGTGGCAGTCTGAACAGAGTGACATTAATCGTAGTACCTTACTCGACTTTTTGCAAAGCCATGCATTAAATCTGGGAAAAGTTTTACAGTTCTTTCCAATGAAAAATTCTAAAACGTGTTTCACATATCTTTGCCTTAATAAAATAAACATTTTAAGTTACAAAATGTAATTAAATGTTTTGTGATAAATGATATTCAGCCATCATTAATCCTTCTGATATGTGTAGTAGGTGGTACAGGAAATTATCTGAAGTATGATACTATCCAAGACAATCTAGAATTTCTTTTTCCTTTAAACCTTATACATAAGCTTTATTTTGTTGAAATTTCCTTTCTTTTCCTAAAATAAAGGTGAAGACGTGCCATTAGACAGACTTGCTTCCCAGTATAAAATCTCTGCCCCTTCAGAAAATTAAATTTTAACCTGCAGGACAGAGAAGTCCCTTCAGTAGGCACTATTTATTCTGAGGAGATAGATGGGCTCCAGGTTAGGCATTTACAGCTAGCCTCCTGTTTGCATTTCCTGAGACAGGAGGCAGGTGGGATCCAGGTTAGATATTTACAACCAGCCTCTTGTTCCTATTTCAAAATGAAAGCAACAACAGAAACAGGGTAAACAGCCAATCTCTGTCTCCTGTGGGATCCTTAAGATAACAGTTATGGCAGGAACAGAGAGGGGCTAAACCTTGTTTGAGCAAAGATCAGGAGGTCATGTTCCCCCTCCTTGGGGCAAACGAGATATTTCACATATGCAGAAAGGCTCCTTGGGGGTCACCAGCCCATAATATGTGATGCTAATATGTGATCCCATAGACCTCTGGGTTGGAATCTATCTTGGAAAAAAATTTGCACATGCATGTTGGGGAGGGTTCTAGGGTAGGTCAGGTGTGGGAAAAGAAAGCAAACAATTGACCAAAGGAAAGATAAAGACCCTAAAGAACTGTCCTATATGAACCACCTCCTCACTGTGCCCCTCCTCACTGGGGGGGATGTCCACACACTTTCTCTCTGGTTGTGCATCTCTGCCTTTTTCTGTTTCTCTATGTGCTCTCCCACTTGTCGTGCTGTGTCTCTCATAATGAACAAGTGCCTGTTTTTAAACTTCTTACCTCCTTGAGAAATGCAGTTTTCAAGTTGGGGCAAGAGTCAAAAAAATTTGCTTCTAGCCTCTAACCCTTGCTAATCTGATGGTCAGAGTTCCTGGTTTTCATCCAGACTGCCCAGGTTCAATTCTTGGGCAGGGAACTAAGATCTTGCTTTACTCCACCCCTCAGAGCTGACTCTCTGAGATCAGTAGTGATAGGGACAGAATGAAGGAACAAAATAGGTGATTAAACAGTTAATCCCACTGCTGCTAAGTCGCTTCAGTCATGTCCAACTCTGTGCAACCCCACAGATGGCAGCCCACCAAGCTCCCCCATCCCTGGGATTGTCCAGGCAAGAACACTGGAGTGGGTTGCCATTTCCTTCTCCAATGCATGAAAGTGAAAAGGGAAAGTGAAGTTGCTCAGTCATGCCTGACTCTCAGTGACCCCATGGACTGCAGCCCACCAGGCTCCTCCGCCCATGGGATTTTCCAGGCAAGAGTACTGGAGTGGGGTGCCATTGCCTTCTCCCACTAAGGGATTGTAAATTGAAAAATATGGGAGATCCCTGTAAGTTAATGATTACTTGAGAAAGCAGCTTTACTTAACCACAAAATCAAGGAGGCTTGCTTAGCCAACAAAACCACACAAAAGAGGCAGGAGACATGCCCCAAAACAATAAAACAATGGTGGGGTGAGACCCACATCCTGCCCAGTGAGCTCAGTCAGCTAATAACCCCCGAAACAAATCCTTTGGCCCCTAAGACATATTCTTTGCACCATGCTCCCAAAACAATAAAATAATAGTGGAAAATAAGCAATGGTGTCATCAAGTTAAGTACCCCCAAACAGGCTCTGTGCACACAAAAACAATCACTTATGGGAAAGTGGCTTTCAAAATTAAAAAACCTTATTGTACTGAGACCTAAAAATATTTTTCCCAAATGCTATGACAGTCCTGGTCTGACCATACAGCAAGGGACAAATAAACTTCCCTGCCCTACCTGGGGGAGGAACTGATGATGAAAACATGACATCTACTGAAAAAGACAAAAACTTCTCCCCTACTTTTCCTTTGATTATACAACTGTAGCCCACTAAGTTCTCAGGGTGCAGCATTTGTCGCCTACCCGCTTGTAAACTTCACATTCTATTATAGTAAGTCATTTTTTATCTACTACTTTGCTCTCACTGAATTCTTCTCTGCACTGAGACATAAAGAACTATGGTGCCAGAACTCCTTGGAGCCCTGGAAACAACCCAACAGTTTCAGCTGGTGACAGGCAGGACAATGGTAAGGTAAGAAGGTCTAGGGGCAGGGCTTGTAGGGCCATGGGATGCCACAGGCCAGGAGTCCTGGGGAGGATGCTCCCCAACGGACAGCCCATTTCAGCCCAGCCAATCAACTCCAAATGCTTTGGGGCTCGATTGGATTCCTAGGAACAGGTCAGGGAAACGATGACATGGATGTTCAAGGACAAAAAACTGGAGAAACTCTGACAATCAGTATGGGTTGCTATAGAAAAGTGGTATGGAAATACAGAAGAGATATTGCTGGTGCAGAAAACAAGAAAAATGGTATATAAAAAGGAAGGAATTTCACTGGGGTTGCTTTGATCAAGTTCAATTCCTGGCTACATAAAAGGCAGTGGATGTCAATGCTCCTGCAAACGCAATAGCAAGTCTGAAATGAAGCCAGCCACTATACGACACTGCAGGATTTAGCAATCTCCACTCTCCTCTTTCACTCTGAGATTTTCCTTCTAAGCTCTACATCTGTTTCTGTTCCATTTCTTTTCTTTTAACTCCAGAAGACCTGTATGATCACCAAGGTACAACAATTCATTCTTTGCTCTCAGTTTATTTGGCAGGGAACCAGCTTACAAGACTTAAAGTACTTTTCCTTAATTACTAGGAGTGTGCAGTTGAATAACTATAAGGCCCTGGGTCGGGAAGATCCCCAGGAGAAGGAAATAGCAACCCACTCCAGTATTCTTGCCTGGAGAATCCCATGGACAGAGGAGCCTGGTTGGCTACAGTCCATAGAGTTGTAAAGACACGGACGCAACCGAAGTGACTTAGCAGTCACCAGGCCTTGATGTCAGTCTTCCCTCCTGCCCTTGCAAATGTTAACCCTTTCATTTCACTTGCTGCCAGATCCATTCCAAGTCACTGTTGGCACCAGCACCATAGGGGACACCTTCTGAACTATTCTTTTGCAACAATTTCTCAGGCACTAACATCTAGTTAGGAGACTACTTTAGAAAGGGATATCATCTAAAATTATAAATACAAATCTTGATCAAATTGCACAAGAACAAAACTTTTGGATAACTCGGAAATCAGAGACAGCTCCCCAGGTTTGGCTGTAAGGTGATTCAAACCAAATCAATCCCAGTCAACACCCCTCTGGTACACATACCTCAGAACTGGAAAAAACTGAACAACAAGATCTAAAAAGAAAAAGCTTATCAGGCTATATAACCAAGTTTGGCCACAATATTAGCTAGAGACTCAAGAAAAGTGGCCACAGAGTGCATCTCTAAATTATAATACTATATTGCAGTTGGTTTTATACTGTAGAAGGGAATCAAAATGGAGTGAAATACCATATGTTCAAATTTTTATGACCTTGTATTTCGGAAATGTAATTGGAAGGGAATCTAATATACGTGTAACCCAGAAGGTTAATTTAAGGAACGACTCAGAGGACATTTTATCTGATCCAGGATTCGGAGCCACATGAAGACAGATCTCCTGCAGGAAGAACCTACTCCTCCTGCAGTAGCTGCCATCCCAGACGGAGCAATATTCTCCACACTCCTGCTGGGAAAGATTGAGGGCAGGAAGAGAAGGGGGCAGCAGAGGATGAGATGGTTGGATGGCATCACCGACTCTATGGACATGAGTTTGAGCAAACTCCAGGAGATGGTGAAGGACAGGAAGGCTGGTGTGCTGCAGCCCATGGGGTCACAAAGAGTTAGACACGACTGAGCAACTGAACAACAGCAAGTCCTCCTGGAGGAACCTTTGAACTAACAGTTCAGTTCAGTTCAGTTGCTCAGTCGTGTCCAGCTCTTTGCGACCCCATGAATCGCAGCACGCCAGGCCTCTCTGTTCATCACCATCTCTCGGAGTTCACTCAGACTCACGTCCATCGAGTCCGTGATGCCCTCAAGCCATCTCATCCTCAGTCGTCCCCTTCTCCTCCTGCCCCCAATCCCTCTCAGCATCAGGGTCTTTTCCAATGAGTCAACTCTTTGCATGAAGTGGCCAAAGTACTGGAGCTTCAGCTTCAGCATCATTCCTTCCTGAGAAATCCCAGGGTGGATCTCCTTCAGAATGGACTGGTTGGATCTCCTTGCAGTCCAAGGGACTCTCAAGAGTCTTCTCCAACACCACAGTTCAAAAGCATCAATTCTTCGGCGCTCAGCCTTCTTCACAGTCCAACTCTCACATCCATACATGACCACTGGAAAAACGATCGCCTTGACTAGACAGACCTTAGTCGGCAAAGTAATGTCTCTGCTTTTGAATATACTATCTAGGTTGGTCATAACTTTTCTTCCAAGGAGTAAGCGTCTTTTAATTTCATGGCTGCAGTCACCATCTGCAGTGATTTTGGAGCCCAAAAAATAAAGTCTGACACTGTTTCCACTGTTTCCCCATCTATTTCCCATGAAGTGATGGGAGGCTCCCTATATTGAAGAGAGCTGCTGCTCCAGTTGAAGCTAAAATCCCAGGGGAAAGTGTACCCAAGGGTGAGGAAATGCCACCACCATGTTCTGGAACTCCTTCTCAGTACTCTGAGTTACCCAAGGGACCCAATCTCAGTCCAGCTAGCCCCCAGAGTGGCATGAGTTAGCAGCCAACTGCCCCTAGACTTCTGCGTCTGAGGGAAATTCCTGGTAGAAATCAAGGAACAGTAGGAGTCCCCATGCCTTTTCGGTATTTAATCGAAGTATGGCAGAGGAGAAATTGGAAAGTTTTTCTGAGGACCCTGAACTTTTACTAAGGAGTTTACCACATTAATGAGATCTTTTGATCTCACCTGGGGATATTTACAATCTCACTGCTGTGAATGCATGCATGCTAAGTCACTTCAGTCATGTCTGACTCTGTGTGACCCTATGGGCTGCAGCTAGCCAGGCTCTTCTGTCCATGGGATTCTCCAGGAAAGAGTACTGGAGTAGGCTGCCACTTCCTCCTCCAGGGGATCTTCCCAGTCCAGGTATGGAACCCATGTCTTCTGCATTGCAGGTGGATTCTTTACCACTGAGCCACTGGGGAAGCTTCCCACTGCTATACTCCAGAGAAAAGTGTGTAATACTGACAGCCAGAGCCCATGCTGACCAGCTGGCAACTAGAGCCCAACAAGGACGTGCAGCCTTTCAAATGGAGAATGACACCATCCCTGAGACTAATCCACAGTGGAATTACCAGATAAATTCTATTGACAGGGACAGATGGGAACATATGACTAGCTGTTTGATAGAAGGCATGAAAAAGCTTTCAGTAAAGCCTGTTAATAATGAGAAAGTAAAAGAAGTTCAACAGGGATCAGATGAAAATCCTGCAGTTTTTCAAGGGAAATTAATGGAAACTTAAAAAGTATACAAAATGTGGATCCCTCCTCCCGTAAGGGACAGGCCTTTGGCTATGCATTTCATAGCCCAGTCTGCCCCCAGATATCAGACGCAAAATTCAAAAGGTGACTGCTGGTCCTCAGACCCTTATGAATGACTTATTCCAATTGACTTATTCAGTTTTCAATAATAGGGATATGGCTGAAAAGGCTGAATGCCTACAGAGAGATTAAAAAACTCAAATGATTCCAATGGCTTTGTCCACATGTCCATACAAGAATTCTTTGATTCTTAGAGCTATGTGTATGCATACCTGATTATAATAAAACCAAATTTTAAAAAGTTAATAATGCAGATTTCAGCAGTATAAACAAACCAGAACTCAAATAAGGATGGACACCCCTGAAGTTTAGTGTATCTTTGTAGAAAGGATTCCTAAGCAATGAAGCATGGGCAATATTCTGCATGTTAAACCAATGGTGTTCTGGTAAATGTTCTTGGGGTACCAGTGAAGGAAGAGCCCTGGTTCCTAGCATTTGCCATGTTCTATGGTATATCTAGGGCTTCCCTGGAGGCTCAGATAGTAAAGAATCCGCCTGCAATGCAGGAGACCAGGGTTTGATCCCAAGGTCAGGAAGATCCCTGAAGAAGGGAATGGCTACCCACTCTAGTATTCTTGTCTGGAGAATCCCATGGACAGAGGAGCGTGGCAGGCTACAGTCCATGGGGCCACAAAGAGTCAGACATGACTGAGCGACTAAAACAAACTAACACTATAGTATAAACACTCAGACTCACACCTTGGCAGACGTCAGGCTACCAAAGTGACATTGCTGAGTTGAAAAGATAGGTGTACGTTTGCTCCTACCAGCCAGTATGAGTGGATCCAGGATAATTCACTTTGAAAAAATGAGCTCTTCCAAGAATTTTAGCATGTGAATACTTATATTCAAATATTCGATACATGCTACTGGTTACTGTTAAATAAAATTCATACTTCATGGCAAGATAAGAAAAATTTATATATGAAATTGTTTTCTCTGCCTTCTACTGTACATTGAATATCTGCATTATGCATCAACCAAACTTCCTCCATCAGCTTAGCCCTAAAGAGTAACCTTCTCCTAGCATGAACAAGATAACTTTTTGTAGGTAACAGTCCTTCTTGACCTTGTAAGGGGTCACAAAGACCCACCATTTCATACTTGCAGATCTGGATTATGCAAACTGTCAAACAGGTTATTTAATGTACAGCCTGGAGCCTGTCTCAAAAATTTATATAACTGTGCTTTGACTTCTAAGGATGGAACAGTTCTTGGAACCTTCTGAGGGTCTATTCCTTGGTTATAATCCTCAATTTTGCTCAAATAAAATTTTTAATTTCTTTCTTAGATCTACTGATTAATTTTTGTTGACATTACAAATGAGCTTCAGCTATTTATTTAAATGTGCTATTTGGAATCATGTCATCATAAATGAATTCAGCATATTCAATCTTTTGTGTAAAAATAGGTAGATTTCTTTTTAAATATTACATCATCAAATTCTCACAATCAAGGCAAGCCTTTATGTAAATCAGCTTTGAGCACTTAAACCCAACAAGGTTCCTTATATTTCAGAGAATTGGTAGCATTGGAACATTTCTAATACTGGAACAGGAGGGAAGGGGGTAGGGCACAACCTCTATAAGAATGATATAGCCATTCATGTATGCGCGTCAGTCATATCCAACTCTTTGCGACCCTATGGACCGTAGCCCACCAGGCTCCTCTGTCCATGGGATTTTTCCAGGCAAAAATTCACGTGTGGATTGCCATGCCCTGCTCCAGGGGATCTTCCCAACCCAGGAATCAAACCTGCATCTCTTAAGTCTCCTGCATTGGCAGGCAGGTTCTTTACCACTAGTGCCACTGGGAAGCCCCATATAGCCATAGGATATGACAAAAACTGGTTGGAACTGTTAGGTAGTTAGAATAGGAAAAAGGAGCCCAGAATGGCGGTGGCTAAAAGACAAGGAAGGGAAAAGCCTGTGAAAATAGAACAAATGAAGGTCCGAGGACCGGAGTGAGGACCTCAGGTGGAACACACAGCACTCCTGGCTAGCCCAGTTTACACAGGACAGGCCCAGGGGAGGAAAACAAACATATTAAAAAAGGAGCCAAAATTGGGCTGGGGGGCCTCTCTTCTCCTTGCATGTTTGGGTCGGCATGCCCTCATGCTTCAAGGATGTATTTTCTTTTACTTTCTAAATAAGAGTGAGCTGTAACATGGAGCTGTAACACTTGTCCATCCGAGGGCTGTAACACTGGTCCGTCACTTCAAATTTTTGTTGTGACGAGACATAACTAAGGAAAATACAAACTCCCCCAACAGAACCAACTAGGTCCAAGGTAGCAGTCAATTTGCAACAGACCCTGAGCTTCATTATACTCTCATTGTAATACATTAACAACCAGAGGTGCCATGACAGTTTTAAGGCCAATCATAAAAGGTCAAAAAGTGGGCAGGGGCCGAAACCCTGAAAATCTCCACCCCTTCCCCAGAATATGATAATCCTCCCACTTACTAGCCTGTGAAATTAACCAGCCCATGAAAACTAATTATCCCATAGTTCAGGGTCTCTTGCCTTCTAGGATGGCCCACACTCTGTCTGTGGAATATGTTTCTCTCTGAATAAATCCATTTCTTACCTATCACTTTGTCTTTCACTAAATTTTTTCTGTGACAAGACATTGAGAACCTGAGCTTTATTAAGTCCTGAGATCAGGTGTGTGATCTCAACTAAAAGACTATGGGTTCAAGTCCCAGTCTGAGTTGCACAGCTTCAGTACAACACTCAGAGGGTTCATAAATTCTGTGATCTGGGGTGCTTGGGAAAGAATCCATCAGGGGTCCTGTGTACAAGACATTGTAACAGCTAACACTTTCAGAATCCTCACCCTTATCACCATAGCACTAAGTGTTCTGTGAGCATTAATTCACATATTCCCCACAACAACCCTGTGATGGAGGGACTGGGGCACAGAAAAGTGATGAAAATTTTCCAAGGTTACACAATCAAGAAGTGCAAGTGGGCTTTCAAATCAGCAAAGGCAAGCTTTGAACCACACAAATAGCAATGCTTCTCAAAGATGAGTCCCCACGAGCATCAGCATCATTGAGAACTTATTAGGGAAGCAAACTCTTAGCCACATCCCAGACCTACTATGTCAGAAACTCTGGGGGTCAGCCCAGCAATCTGTATTTTAACAAGTCCTCCAGGGTATTCTGATGATTGCTCAAGTTTACCAATGACAGTTCTACAGCCTAAGGCTTCTAATTAGAAAATCTCTTTCACATTATTTATCTCTTTGCTCTCTCACACATCATGAATAATTCCATGATTTCTATCTTCCAAATCACTGACTCTTCTTTCAATTTTTTCCAATGCTACTGTACTCATCCAGCTAGTAATTTCAATAATTATATGGTTTTTTCATTTTTGTAAGTTCTGTTGTTTCTCTTTATAACCCTTTCATCATACTTTACAGTTTCTTATTCATTATTTTACTTTCAAACTTCATTTTACTTTATTTAAACATGTTAATTGTAGTTACTCTATAACCTATGTCTAAAAATACCGGTACGTGATGACTTCAGGAATCTATTTCTATGGAGTGTTGCTGGTGGTTCTCACTCAAGCTGCATTATTGCCTTCTGTAAGTGACCTGTAACCGTGAACTACTCCCTTTTTGCTAACCTAATGTAAGAATGTTTAATGTGTAGGATAATGTTTAGGTTCCTGTAAGATGTGAGTATATTCCCATGTGTTGCCTGGGAGCACAGTCAATTTGAAACCATGTGAAAAAGACTTACAAGCATTTAGAATCACCCTAAGAACACTGGCTTGTAGTTAAAATGCTCAGGGAGGTTTCTCCTCATCTAAGGGAATGCCAGCAATTATCTTTCTATTCTCCATACAATTATCTTTGTATTCTCTGTTGTTTGTACCACACTCCTGGATTGATGGAATACACTTTTGGGGTCCTAGCTCAAAGCAGGAAGTTCTCTTAGAGCCTACACCTGGAACAGATACCCTCAAAATGAAGGCTGGGTTCAGTAGCCAGATTACCTGTTCAGCCTTGCCGTCACTCAGCTTTCTTCTTACTATTCTTTACTGTGTGTATCAGAGTTCTCCAGAAAAATAAAAGAAACAGAGCCAAGATATATACAATGCACATAAAAATATATAGTATATCCGGAGAGAGAGATTATTTTTAAGGAACTGGCTATGCAGTTATAGGGGCGAGTAAATCTAAAGTCCATAGGGCAGGTCAGAAGCTCAGGCAGGAGCTGACACTGCAGTTTTGAGGCAGAATTCTGCAGGAAATCTTGGAATTTACTCTTGAGGTCTTCAAATGATTGGATGAGATCCACCCATGTTATCAAAGGTAATCTCCTTTACTTACAGTCAACCAACTGTCAACATGAATTTATCTACCAAATCCCTTCACAGCAGCATCCAGCATCTTCACAGGTGGTTGTTGTCTGTGCACCATAGCCTAGCCAAGTTGACATGAAATTAACCATCACTCTTTGTTTCAAGATCATTGACAGATTCAAGGATTTCTTTTTATTATTAATCATTACTTTCAGCTGTTGTTACTGAGTCAGGAAGAGTTTCTGGTCTACCATATTGCCAGATATAGAAACCCATTTTATTTATACCAAGAATTGGCAAACTATAGCTCTTAGGCCAAATGTGGATCACCATCTGCTTTTGTACACTCATAAGCTAAAAATGCTGTTGTTGCTTAATGAACTTTACTTTTTATGAATACTTTTAATTTACAAAAAATTTGCAAAGACAG
This sequence comes from Nanger dama, assembly GCA_917880005.1. Lineage (NCBI taxonomy): Eukaryota > Metazoa > Chordata > Mammalia > Artiodactyla > Bovidae > Nanger > Nanger dama. The sequence goes on along the minus strand of CAKJTW010000025.1, from coordinate 15,242,836 downwards.
TACTGAGCTTCCATATACCCTACACCCACTTTCCTCTATTATTACCATCTCATATTAGCATGGTACATGTGTCACAATTAATGAGCCTATTTTGATATTTTTTATTAACTAAAGCCCACACTTCACTCAGGTTTCCTCAGTTTTTCCCTAATGTTCTTTTTCTGTTCCAGGATCCCATCCAAGCTACATTTAGTCATCATATCTCCTTAGACTCCTCTTGGCCATAGCAGGATAATTTTCACATTTTTAAGCAGTTGGGGGGGCGTGGGGAATCAAAAGAAAAATGCCATTTAATGACACATAAAAATTAAATGAAATCCAAATGTTATTGTCTATAAATAAAGTTTTATTGAAACACAACCATGCCCATTTGTTGACACACTGTCTGCTGCTTTTGCATGTCAGGGTAGAGTCAGTCTGTATGGTCCAAGAGGACTAAAATATTGATTACCATCTAGCCCTTCACAGAAAAAAATTGCCAACCTCTGCTGTATACCAAGCAAATGCAGTTTATTTATCACTAATGAGGAGAGGTCTCCATGAAGACATACAAGGAGAGTTGAAGAAAACTCTGGACATTGACTGTTCCCATATATTTTGTGGCCAAAGTGAATGCTATTAGCAAGGTGCTCTTGGTGAGCTTCTGCAGATGGAAAGGCAGAGCTCCCAGGGGGCAGGGCTGAAGGGAAGAAGAGTCTCCCACACAGGCTGTCCCACACCTCTCTGATCAGGGTCATCATCTGGAGGAAGTCACTGATGCCCACTGCCCTACCCCTCCCTCCCTCCCTCCACAGTGTTCTGACTATGACTCTGTGATGCTGACTCCTGCCTACCTCTTTCTCTTCTGAAAGAACTGTAGGGGGAGCTGGTGATTTCCTTGGTTCTGTCTCATTGCAACAAAAATTTGAAGAGATGGATGGACTAGCGTTACAGCTCTGTGTTACAGCTCAGTTTTATTTGGCAAGCAAAGGAAAATATATCCTCGAGGTATGAGGGCCAGCTGACCCAAAAGACACGAAAAGAAGAGAAGCCCCCAGCTCAATTTTGGCTCCTCTTTTTGTATGTTTTTCTCCTCACCCTGAGCCTGCCCTATGTAAATTGGGCCAGCCAGGAAGGCTCTTTGTTTTACATGAGGTTCTCACTCTGGGGTCCTCGGACAGACTTTTGTTCTATTTTCATGGGCTTTTCCCTTCCTTGTCTTTTAGCCACCGCCATTCTGGGCTCCTTTTTCCTATTCTAACTACTTAACAAAACCAAAACATGAGGGTGACTGAGTGAAAGGGCTGGTCAACAGGAAAAGTTTAAGAAGTACGGGCTCACTGGGGACTTCACTGGTGGTTCAGTGGTTAACAATCCATCTTCCAATGCAGCAGACACAGGTTCAATCCCTGGTTGGGGAACTAAGATGCTGCATGCCACAGGACAACTGAGCCCAAGCACTACAACTAGGGAGAAGCCCTTGTGCCACAATAAAGGATCCCATGTGCTGCAGGGAAAGCCTTGCAAGCTGCAACTAAGACTCAGTGCCGCCATGAGTAAACAAACAGTAGAACTGCATCTGAGCAAAGCTTCCCCACTAGAGTGTGGTGGCTGAACTTCCCAGGGGAGGATTTTGCACATTGTGAGTTTAAGAAGCCAGTACACACTCCTGGGACTCCACGAAGCCCTGTCTCAGCAGCTTAGGCTGCTATAACGAAATAGCACAGATGGGGGCTTACACAACAGATGCTTATTCCCCACACTTCTGGTGACTGGAAATCCAAGATCAGGGCAACCGCGTGGTCAGTTCTGGTGAGAGCTCTCTTCCTCACTGGGTCCTCACATGGCAGAATGAGGACCAGAAAGCTTTCTAGTGGTGGTGGTGGTGGTTTAGTCACTAAGTCATCTCTGATTCTTGCGACCCCATGAACTATATAGCCTGCCAGGCTCCTCTGTCCATGGGATACTCCAGGCAAGAATACTGGAGTGGGTTGCCATTTCCTTCTCCAGGGATCTTCCCAACCCAGGAATCAAACCCAGGTCTCCTGCATTGCAGGCAGATTCTTTACCAACTGAGCTATAAGGGAAGCCCTGATCTCTTCTTATAAGGGCTCTAATCCCTTCACAAGGGCTCTATACTCACAACCTAATTACCTCCCAAAGGCACTCTCTCCAGATACCATCACATGGGGGTTAGGACTTCAATATATGAATTTGGGGGACAAAATTCAGTCACTAGCACCCCTATTTAGGCATTGACTTTTTGCCACTGGCTAGGATCAGAGCTGTTATGACCCTAGCTAGCCAGCTAAACTGCTATTAAGAGTAGCATTTAGCCTTTCAGATAGGTTTATTGTGTGTTTAGTCTGCTAATTGAATCAGTTTAAGAGCAACCCAGCTGAGAAGCCCAGCACACTCTGGCAAATTGGCTGTATTTTTATATTAAAGGGATTCACAGGACTCACTCAGTTATAAGTGAGAAACACAATTCAAATAAACTCAAAAAAAAAAAAAAAAGGAATGTGTTATTAGTTTTTGTGACTGGGAAATCCAAAGCAGGTCAGGTGTTTCTAGACTCAGACAAGTCTGGATCCAGGTGCTCAAATGGTACCATCTCTCTCTCTCTCCCCACCTTCCCTTCGCAGCCTACCTATCTTGGTCTCATTTTCAGGCAAGCCCTCTCCATGCAGAAGCAAGATGTTCCCTTCTTTGTCTCCTGACTCGTGGGATTCCTTTCAGTCATCTCCCTCCAGAAAGAGTGAGGAGTTTTCCCAGCTAAACTCCCAGAGAAAATGATAATTGGTCTGGTATGAGTGATGGCCAGACCCAGAGCTAATCAGTGTGGCTGGAGGGCAAGTACTGTGATTGCCCAGGGCCAGCCAGTGCTACACAAACTGTATCATAGAGGCAGATTGATTACACAATGGCAAAGGGAGCCTAACTTCCTGAAAGAGAGTCATTTCCTAGGCAGGTTGATAAGAAGTCTAGGGGTCTCCAAGGAGAGAGGAGTCCGGAATTCTCAAGGAGAAAGAAAGTGAAGAAGGAAGTAAAATGTTTCCCAGGGAGTTAAATACTAGGTCAGCTTTACTGGGACAGAAAGCCCCAAAAGTTTAAAGGGAACAATGGATACCAGGTGTGTCACTGCAATGTTTGCCCTGCAACCTAAGAAACAGGATCTAGCTCTAGGAAACAGGGACTCGACGCTAACTGCAAATTGTCACCAATGGTTACATAAACCTTACCTGCCTGCCCACCAATCATGCTCTGCCGAGTAGCCTCCCCCTCCTCCCCTGCACAATAGGATAAAAGGCTCCCAGAGCGGGTGTTCAGGGCTCCCCACCTTCGATTGGCTTGGTGGGGGCCCGGATCCGAAATTACCAATAAACTGTTTTTCTCTGAACTCTGACTGGTGGTCTCTATTGGCAGCTAGTCTCTCACATTTGGGGGCTCGTCCGGGATAAGCTGCCTGGAGACTGCCAGCGGACTATTCTTTAAGACTATTCATCTGGAACCCTGCACGGCGCGCCGGTAGGTCAGGCCTGTTTAATTTACTGATCTGGTATTAGTCTGCAGACTCTGTTCTGAGTTGCGTGTGGACGGTGGGACGCCGCCGGGAGGTCCCACGCAATTGCCGAACGGAGTGACGACTCCGGGAGGCCTGGATCTGAGTTTCTGGTTTTAAGATTGCCTGTTTGGATGTTTGGTGTCTGTTTTCCTGTCTGTTCCTTTTGTCTGATTGTCTAATTGTCAAAATCTGCCTCTCCCTCCCGGCCAGGATGGGACAAGGCAGTTCGGGTGGCCCATTGAGCCCACTTGAGTCCTTGATTGAAAATTTCGCTGATTTTAAGCGACGGGCTGAAGGCTACGGAGTGTCCGTAAGCGCCTTTGACCTAAGAAAATTCTGTGAGCTTGACTGGCCCACATTTGGAGTGGGTTGGCTGAGCGAGGGCTCTCTCGACTTGGCTGTGGCCAGGCAAGTTCAACGTGTGTGCTATGGGAACCCAGGACACCCAAATCAGATTCCTCATATTGATATGTGGGCCGAAATTATTTGAGATAATCCATCCTACCTAAAAAGTGTGGGTGCCAGGAACCTGTGAGGGCGGAGGCCGGGAAGGCAGTCATCTAGCGTTACGGTAATACACCAGTTAAAACCTAAGAAGCCAACTGCTCCCCTGTTGCCTCCTGCCCCGGAGTCCCCTCCCCGCCGGCGACCTCCGCCCCACCCTGAGCGGGAGCCGGAGGGGAGGCGATCCCAGTTCCCTGATTCGACCGAGGCCGCGGCAACCGCCGCCCGATGACTAGCCCTTCCCACACTCGGGCTGGGACCCCTTTTGGGCCTGCTGGGGCGGCAGGGCCCCCTGAGGGAGAGGGGGGAGGTGAGTCCCACCGGTAAGCCCGTATACTCACCAGCCCACTTGGGATGACTGCCAACAACTTCTCACCACCTTATTCACTACTGAGGAGAGAAAAAAATAAAAATCAGAGTAAAAAGCAGGTCCGAGACAATCAGGGAGAGCTGACTATGGACCCTAGACTGGCTGGATAAAATTTTTTTTTCCCCCAGCCGTCCTAACTGGGATCACAATGGGGCAGGAGGGCTGGGCTCCCTCAACCGGTCCCGCCAGACTGTATTAGCGGGACTACGCGCAGCTGCCCAGAAGCCCACTAATGTGGCAAAGATAACTGAGGTTAGATCTATACTGTTACTGTGTACTGTGGCAAACTTAAAATGGTAGTCAAGAAAGCGCCTAGCCTCACTAAAAATTAAGTTTAGAAGCTAGATGGAGCTTTAGCCCCAAAACATCTCAGAGGTTAAAGGTTACTCTATGAGAGTTAATATGCCTTTTCCTTATCAAAAAAAAAAATCAAGAAAGATCTGGGAGACTATTTAGAAGGCCCAGAAAAATATTTTAGAGCTTTTAAAGGTGTTATTCTGCTTTATGACCTTACTTGAAAAGATGTGATATATATCTTGAGACAAACGCTGACTCCTAACTCAAAGACTCGAGTTTTGAAAAAAGCGGTTGCTTATAGAGATAAATGGCTTGGTAATAAATCAGTAGAAAAGCGAAAAATGAGACAGCGGCCCTCCCCACTGGGAATCAGGTGGTCCCAACTATAGAACCAGACTGGGACTACAACACAGCTAAAGGAAGATGGGATCAGAGTCATTTTGTCAGATGTATTCTTGAAGGACTCAGGCAGGCCCGTTCTAAGCCTTTAAACTATAGTAAATTGGCAGACATAGAACAGGAGGAGAAGGAAGCTCCTGGTAAATTCCTAGATAGACTAAAAAAAAACTCTTCGCAGATTCACTGAGATTGATCCCGAAAATAAAAAAAAAGGTGATCTTAAAAGATAGATTTATCACTCAGTCGGCTCCAGATATCCGCCATAAGCTACAAAAAACGGGCGTATGGACCAAATCAGTCTTAGATACTCTGTTACAACTGGCTCAGACGGTCTATTACGGTAAAAATATAAAAAAAAAAATGCCCAGAGGGACCTAGGTAAAAAGGGATGGGCTTGCTATTCCTGTGGAAAGGAGGGGCACCTCAAGCGAGATTGCCCTCAGGCATCTAAGCCGCCCCCGGCTCCATGTCCAGTCTGCAAAAGACTACACTGGAAGACAGACTGCCCTCAGAGGCGTAGGTCTCCGGGGTCAGACTCTCAAGACAATCAGGACTGAAGGTGCCCGGGGTCCCCACACAAGCTCCCATCCTAATTACACCTGAGGAACCCTGGGTATTGATAATTGTGGGGGGCCAATCCGTCAATTTCCTTTTAGATACTGGGGCAACTTACTCTGTGCTTACTGAAGCCCCTGGCCCACTTTCTTCCCGATCCGCTTCCGTAATGAGACTGTCTGGACGAGCCAAAAGGTATTATTTCAGTTATTCTTTATCTTACAACTGGGAGTCTGTGCTATTTTCACATGAGTTTCTGATCATGCCAGAATCTCCCTCACCCTTTTTGGGGAGAGATATACTGAGCAAGGTCCATGCCTCTGTTTTTATAAATATGGAGACCTTCCTTCCTCTCCCTCTAGTTGAACATTTATAAAAGGCCTTTCTTATGCACAGACATTGTTATAGACCCTGAAGCCTTGGAATTAACTAGTCATGTAACTCAGCTCTCAGCTTTTCAACAGACATTAACAGAACTCTGGGAGAAGACTCCAGACCCTGCCTCTGAGTCAAGCAAGCCTCTATTTGAGCCAGGAATTGAGCTGTCAAAGTGCCAGAAATTGATTCGTGGATACATCACACTCGAGTTAAGAGGTGACACCCTGACCAAAACTAAGTGACATCTTTTTATGTCTTTACTTTCTATGCTCTGACTTTATACTTTTCAGATAGGCCTGATAACCTGTGTGAGCTTACTTCTGCTAAATCCAAAAGTCCTGAGTCTGCCGTTTGATCTCCAAGACAATGCCTTCCTGTCCTGGGCTCACTCCTACGCTGCATTCCACAATCGTTCTAACTGCTGGGTCTGTGGAGCACTCCCCTCTTCATCAGTAAAAGGCTTTCCATGGTGACATCTCCACTTCAAAAAAAAAGACTTTCTCCAAGTCTGTAAATACCTTTGACAACAATAACATGCAATGCCTCTTCTTCATCTGAGGACATCTACCAACCTTAAAATAGACTGGTGCAATATGTTGCACTTTAACTATGGGCTTAATGTGACTTTTAATTTTGATTTTAACTTGTTTTAATGACTATGTTGCCTTACATCTGTAACTGTATAACTGGATTTGTTTCTAGCCACATGAAAGCTTTTAAGTTACAAATGGCTGCTCAAACTCCTGCTGCTGCTGCAACTTCCTCCAACTACTACTTGGGGCCCCTGTATCAGATATCTTCAATATGAAGATTAGGAGAATATGTTGCCTCCCCAATTTAGGGACAACGCCCCTTCTCAGCTCGGAAGCAGTTACGAAATAAAAACGACGCCCCTTTTCCCTAGGCAACATAATTCTCCTAAAAGAAAAGGGGGGAATGAAAGAGAGTCATTTCCTAGGCAGGTTGATAAGAAGTCTAGGGGTCCCGAAGGAGAGAGGAGTCCGGAATTCTCAAGGAGAAAGAAAGTGAAGAAGGAAGTAAAATGTTTCCCAGGGAGTTAAATACTAGGTCAGCTTTACTGGGACAGAAAGCCCCAAAAGTTTAAAGGGAACAATGGATACCAGGTGTGTCACTGCAATGTTTGCCCTGCAACCTAAGAAACAGGATCTAGCTCTAGGAAACAGGGACTCGACGCTAACTGCAAATTGTCACCAATGGTTACGTAAACCTTACCTGCCTGCCCACCAATCATGCTCTGCCGAGTAGCCTCCCCCCTCCTCCCCTGCACAATAGGATAAAAGGCTCCCAGAGCGGGTGTTCAGGGCTCCCCACCTTCGATTGGCTTGGTGGGGGCCCGGATCCGAAATTACCAATAAACTGTTTTTCTCTGAACTCCGACTGGTGGTCTCTATTGGCAGCTAGTCTCTCACACTTCCCCAAAATGACAGTGGGTGTTTCACTCTTCCAGCCCTCTCTAGGATAGTCTCCTTGGTGAGGAGAGTCCATATTCTCACACTAACTGGACATTCTTCGTAAGTTCCTAGGAACTTCTTGCTATAAGTTCATTACTGATTCAAAATATTTTCAGTAGAGAAAACGGCCCTTTTTTTCTTCATTTACCAAAAAAGGCCACATGGTGGGAGATTGACTGATGGCTTCATTTACTTCATCCCTTATCTTTGATGATTCACATCTTTCTAAAATATATTAAAGAGTAAACTATCTTCTATAACAGTAAACACAATTTAAATATTCTCTATTGTTACAATTATTTTTAAAACACATGCATACATTGCTACTGCTTCTAATCTTCCCCTCACACGTAGCCTTCACCTTACACCATTAAGAATCCAACTCCAGCTGCCACCCCATCTTTCTCACTTTTAACCCACCAGCCTGAGACTCCCCAAACCACCCAGCCTGCATTTCTGTGCATGCTGAATCTATGTGCTCAAAACAGAAGACCAAAGGGCTTCCTCTACAGAATAGAACACAGAAGCGCCGAGGGTTTAGGGGTCTTATTTCTCTCTTCCCTGGGTCGCTACTGTCCAGAGGAGGGGCAATGGCACAGGCCCAGAGGAGCCCTGCTCCTATTGCTGGCTAGCTGGGCGATCATGTGTGGTGTCTTACCCCAACTGATCCTGTGCTGCTCAATGAGAAAGGCAGTTTCCACCACACTAGGTGGCGCAAGGGGACATGCACACAAAGTGTGAGCTGACTCCCCAGCCCTGCGCCCCACCCCCTGCTTCTGTCCACACAGCACGAGACAAACAAGGCAAGCTCACTCCCCAAACCCCTAGGCCATCGTCTACACCAAACTACCCACCACCAGAGGAGACAACAGGTGTGTCCTCTGCGGCCCCCAGCCACCCTGTTCTGTCCCATCTTTCCAAGCCTTCCCACATCATCACCTTCCTAAAATGCTCCCTCCCAGCCCTTCTCTCAAGGCTCAGAACCAGACATTGTCTTCTCTTACCATTTACTTCATCTACTTGGATGTTTTTCAAATTCTAAGACTCTGAGCATAAAGGAGGGGCCTGTAGCCACTGAAACCTAGCAGGTGCCTGCTCAGCTCAGCCCATCCCCAGCTCTAACTCTCATGGGCTTCTCATTGTGGTGGCTTCTCTTGCTGCAGAGCACAGGCTCCAGGGTGTGCGGGCTTCAGCAGCTGTGGCACATGAGCTCAGCAGTTGTGGCTCCAGGGCTTTAGAACACAGGTTCAATAGTTGTGGCTCACAGGCTTAGTTGCTCTGTGGCATGTGGAATCTTCCCAGATTAGGTATCAAACCCGTGCCTCCTGCATCAGCAGGCAGATTCTTTACCACTGGGCCACTGGGGAAGCCCAGCCCCCTACATTTCTAACGAATAAAAGTCACTGAAATCAGACTTCTCAATGCATAGGTTGTTACTATCAAGATCAAAAACTGCTAATAATAGTAACAAAAGGAAGGAATTAAAAAGAAAAACAGCGACAAGTGGGAAGCATATGTCTGTGCACTTGCTGCCTCTTCTTGAAAGTAAAGAAAGACTTTCTGCTATTTTTCATCAGTATCAGAAAATAGGGGAGAACTAGCTTCCAGAACCAGGGCCAGGTACCCCATTCAAGGGACTTCCTGGAGGCTCCAGGTATCATGCCTATCTGGCTCTTCGACTCACCTTGAGCCCAAGGGTCAGGTCTGGAAGCCATTCAAAGACATCTATTATTTTTAAAAGTTGTTTTTCTTGGGGGTGGGGGAAACTCACTAAATGGAGAAAAGTGAAAGTGTTAGTCGTTCAGTAGTATTTGACTCTTTGTGACCCCATGGACTGTAGCCCACCAGGGTCCTCTGTCCATGATATTTTCCAGGCAAGAATACAGGAATGAGTTGCCATTCCCTTCTCCAGGGGATCTTCTCCATCTAGGGATCAAACCCGGGTCTCCGCGTTGCAGGCAGATTCTTTACCATCTAAGCCACCAGGGAAGCCCATTGAAATTAATAATCCTGGTATTTAAAAGTCAACTGCAGACCTCTGGTTTTGGAACAAGATAACAAGACTCATTTCTCCCTCTTCCTCCTCTCTAAATACAGCTGAGAACTCTGGAAATAATTTAACAGTTAGTGATAAAAGGACTCTGAAAGCTAGAATAAAGAGGGCCACTGACTAGGGACTGCAGAACATGAGGGCTGTGGACACAGGAGTTCTGAGGGTTTCCCCACATATCCCATACTGGGTGTTTAAGAAGCTGCAGGCTGGACCAACAGTCCTGGACCAAGACCAAACAAAGAAAGCCCACTCCCTCTGGCCAAAGGACCAGGAAAGGGAAAGCCCAATAGAGAGATAATGCAGGCCCCCATCAGGGCCTCTTGTGGCATCTGCTGGCTGACCTATGTAAGTGGCAGCCCCAAAGCCCCAGTGGGTGACCCAGACCCTGTTCCACAGCCAGGCCCAGGCACCTGGGCCACTCTGCCTGCAGGGCCAACACCTGGGCCATTCTACCTGCAGGGCCAATAGTAGGGAGCCATAGTCTCCTGGGCCTCCACCCAGTGGCACAAGGGGAACCAGGCCAAGCAGAGTTTGCCCCGACCCCAGAAAATGGGCTGGCAACACCAGCAGACCACAGAAGAGCCTCTATCCCTTGCAGATATCAACTGCAGAAGGCTGTGTGAGCTCCAGCAGCACTGCAAAATGAGGCAGACCTGAAATAACACTGCAAGGGCCCTGAAAATGAAATTGCTATTGCAGCCATGGCCACAGTAGGCCACAACAGGGAAGAACCTATTCCCTGAACGGAAACAGGGAAACTGCCTGCTAGAATAGAACTCTTAGAAAGGATCAAGACTTTCCTAACATAATACCAAACGTTCTCTTAGAGTTGAAAATCATTCAGCACACCGAGAGCTGGGAATTTCAATTTCAGTATATCTGGAACAAATTTTTAAAGTAGAAAATCTCAGCAGAGAAATAAGAGTTATTTTTAAAAGAATCAAATGGGAATTATACAACTGAAAAATAGAATAACTGAAATTTTTAAAACTCTCTGGGTAGGCTCAACAGTAGAGTGGAGATGACAGGATAGAATCAATGAACATGAAGACAAATCAATAGAATTTACTCAAGATAAACAAAATATTTTATCTTGAACAAGATAAAAGAGAAAAACAAAAAGAGCCTCTGGGATCTGTGGAACAGCAAGAAAAGATCTAGTATTCATAGTATTAGAGCCTCAGAAGCAGAAGAAAAAGGCATGAGAATGAGAAAGTAGTCAGAGGAATAATAGCTGACAATGTCCCAGATTTTGCCAAAGACATATACAGGTGTCTCTCACTTTTCTGAAGGTTTGATTTATGCCACTTCACTTTTATGAAAAAGCTACATTAGTACTTGTTTTTGCCTACCAAAAGAAATCTGAAGAGGATTTTTGCTTTTACAAAAAAAAAAAAAGGTGAAAGATGAAAATAGCATTCAGTATTTGCTTTGCAGCAGGTATTACAGAGGCACCAAGGACCCCAAGCAAAGAGAGTGGTACCACCAGACAAGAGTACTGGAGTAGCCATTTCCTTCTCCAGGGGATCTTCCCAACCCAGGGATCAAACCCAGGTCTCCCACATTGCGGGAGGATTCTTTACCATCTGAGCCACCAGGGAAGCCCGAGAATACTAGAGTAGGTAGCCTATCCCTTCTCCAGTGGATCTTCCCAACCCAGGAATTGAACCAGGGTCTCCTGCATTGCAGGCAGATTCTTTACCAATTGAGCTACCAGAACTGTCAATTATGAATCCACTATCTGGCAAAATTATCCTTCAGGAAAAAGTGGAAAATAAAGACATTTTTCAGATTAAGAAAAAAATACGATAATCAGTTGTTAGCAGAGTAATCCTTTTAAAATAGGTGAGAAAGCTCTCCAAATAGAAAATGGCAATAGGAGTAGTCTGAGACCATCAGAGATTTTTTTTTAAAAAAGCAACAGAATAGCTAAAAATAGAAGTATGCATAACAGATCATCGTATGCCTCATGAGTTTCTATAATTATATTTTGTGGCTGAAGCAAAACTTACAACACCATCTGATGTGGTACTTAATGCATGTGGAGGAAATACTGCAGACAGTTATACTTAGAATTTGGGGACAGTACGTGATGCTCGTCTGTGGCCGTGGTACCATCCTGCCAAACTCAGCCTGGGGCTATAGGCTCTTCATCCTTCAATTCTCATTTTGCACAATTCTGCTGCCTCCTTTCAATGGGGGGTGAGGATGTGATGGAATAAGGAATGAGGGGTAGGTGGCCGGCCATGGGCAAAGCTGTGGACAGGAGGCTGGCTCCTGCAGCTGGCTGCAGATGGACATCTGTGGCGGGAGGTTTGGCCATTACCACCCTCTCCGCTACCAGACAGACGGAGGGCCAGGAGCCCTCCGGGAGTGCCGTGTGTTGTCTTCTTTGTCTCAGAGTCCCCCTACTAAGTCTGCCCATTTTCACATTCAGCCCCCTAGGTTGATTCCTTACTCTGAGTAACTGTGATTAGAGAGGGAGGGACTAGTACCCAGGCCAGGGCCACTTCTAAAACATGGCTCTTTGAGTGCCCAGAGTCCAAGTCCTGACAAAGAGGATGTTGGAATTTCAGTACCCACTTCTTCATCCCAGCCCAGTGAAGTAAACACCCTATCCAATATCACATGATGGTTCTGTCCTATGGAAGGTCTCAGCTCCTGTGTACTTGTCACTTTAAATCCAGAGAAACCTGAAGATTACATCCTGAGGAGAGGGCTACCTCTGTTAATCTGCATTCTTGACTTTCTTCTGCAGAGGACAGCCTTTGTGAGTCCTGTGCATTCTACCAGCCCGCTATGTTCAATTCCTGTGCTCAGCAGCTCCTTAAAGCCCCTTCAGTTAGTATATTGGTAACTGCTGCTTTCTATAAAATTTCAATGAAAAAACAAAAGTCTTTTGCCTGTGCGAGTCCCCAGTATGGAATCTGTCTTCTCTTCATCATTTCTAGACAAATATTGAATTATTTGTTGTGCTTTTAAGATTGGTAAGCACCTGAAATGTATTTGTTAGCTTCCCTAGTGGCTCAGACAGTAAAGTGTCTGTCTGCAATGCAGGAGACCTGGGTTCGATTCCTGGGTTGGTAAGATCCCCTGGAGAAGGAAATGGCAGCCCACTCCAGTATTCTTGCCTGGAAAATTCCATGGACTGCGGAGCCTGGTAGATTACCATCCATAGGGTCCCAAAGAGTCGGACATGACTGAGCGACTTCACTTTCACTTTCATGATGTGAATATTTTCCTAAATTATTTTTTAATATTAGTCTACCATATTGTTAAAGGGCACAGGGCACAGATATCCCTGCATGAAATGTTACTGGAAGAAGGACAGGTGAGTCCAAGAGGAAGCTGGCATACTCCAGAAACTTGTAGACAAGACTCTTTCATATCTTCACTTATATTGTGTTTTTGCAGTCTTATTTTCTTAGTCATCCTAATAATCTTTAAAATATTTCTCCTGACCTGCCTTACCTCTCACTGAAGCATTCTCTTGGTGAGCAGGAACAAATAATTTGTTCTATGCAGATGACAGGACACCTAAGCCACTGGCTCCTGGAGAACTAGAAACACCACTACATTTTCATAATGCAGTACACTTGTTTAAAAGCGCTGCAATTAAAATTGAAGGCAGTCCCAGAAAGGTGAGTATTGGATCTTAAGAAATCTTATGCTTGTCTGTCCCATGGAATTCTCCAGGCAAGAATATTAGAGTGAGTAGCCATTCCCTTCTCCAGGGGGTCTTCCCAAATCAAGGACTGAACCCAGGACTCCTGCATTCCTGGCAGATTCTTTACTATCTAAGCCACCAGGGAAGCCCACTTATTTCCTAATACTTAAAAAAAGGAAAAACAAAAACAAAAAACTGTGTTCTGCCTATTTTTAAGGATACCCTGAGTATCAGTGAGAAAGGTCCCTGCATGTACAAGGGGGATTGCAAAGAAGTACAACAATTTGAGGGAGACTAACCTGGTGACTTAGACAGTAAAGAATCCACCTGCAGTATGGGAGACCTAGGTTTGATCCCTGGGTTGGGAAAATCCCCTGAAGGAGGGCATGACAACCCACTCCAGTATTCTTGGCTGGAGAATCCCCATGGACAGAGGAGCCTGGTGGGCTACAGCCCATGGGGTCGCAAAGAGTTGAACACGACTGAGCAACAAAGCACACAGACCAAAGTAGGGTTTCTTAGGTGGCTCAGTGGGTAAAGGACCTGCCTGCAATGCAGGAGATGCTGGAGATATGGGTTCGATTCCTGGGTCAGCAAGATCTCCTGGAGGAGGGCATGGCAACTCACTCCAGTATTCTTGCCTGGAGAATCCCATGGACAGAGGAGCCTGACAGGCTAGTCTATAGGTTGCAAAGAGTCAGACATGACTGAAGCAGCTGAGTGCAGCACACAGGCCAAGGCAGCATCAGAAAATTAGCTATACTTTAATATTTTTTCAATGTTATACTTAAAGACATTAAAAATGTTTTTATCCACATAGAAAATGATCTATTACCTTATTTGAAATTTTTTGTGATATGAAGAATTTTTAAATCCTCTCATGTCTGAATGAGAAAAAAAAAAGTTACAAAAGTTAAGGGGAAAGAATGGAAATTCCATTCAGTAGAAATTGATCCTAAACATAGATTAAGGGACTAGGCAAAATATGGTCTTCAGATTCTACCTACACAGACTAAATTTTTATGAATTATATGAATTTATATTACTTTCATAAATCATTTATCTCCTTCCAAACCAACAAACTAACCTGTGAATTAAAATGAAATGCTTTTCAAAATGAAAAATGACTCAAAAAGTTATTTGCTGCAATATATTTTAACACTGTCACATTGCGTATACTTAAAAAAAATTCACAATAGTTTGTCTTATATGTTTAAATCATCGTTGAATATGGTTTCACTAACCTTCTCATTTGAAAAAGAAAAATCTGAGCCTGCAAAATAGCTGAATTACTTACATGAAATTTAAACTGTTTCATTCTGCTGATTTTAGTATACTAATTACATTTTGGAAGAAGGCAGGAATGAAAAAAAAAAGCCAATTTTTATGTTACGCTGCTTTTTCTAATAGTTGCTCATACGCACCACCCCTGGCAGTCAATTAAGGCCATATTTCACTGGGGAGATTTGACTGCTTTTTTTTTTTTTTTAATTATTACGAAACCATTATCTTCTTGAAATGTCACTGCTCAAGTCATCATGCAAAGCAGGCTATGAGATGTTTCAACATTTATCGTTTCCAAGTTCACGGTTAGTACAGGATTAAATCAATTTTAATTTCATCGAGAGAGGCTCATTCTATTTTTAAACAAATACGATTTGGCCTCAGGTCATTGTCATTTTAATGGCGAAAGTGTGTCACTTGCACACACATTCGCCTCTCCAGGCGGTCTTCCATTCAGGTTGTTATGGAGATGAAGCCACCAGGGGGTAGGTTTTACCTGCAGAAGGGTAAGGACTACCTGTCAAAAACTCCCCAGGGCAGATCCTGCGCGCCAGGGCGTGAGGAGCACCTGAGCCCACAACTCCCTTAAAATACAGAAACCCTTGAAATACAAAGACTATCAGTTTTATCATTCCCCACCTTGGAAAGTAATGTGATGGACGCAAGAGAGCAAGAACGATGACACAGAGGAATCTGTCCCGTTATCTCCTTGGTATGTCTCCAAAGAACACGAAGTCATTTAGCAAGGCCCACTGGGCCTTCAAGGAGCCAAGCAAGGGACCTCAAAGCAAGAATAAAAATCTGCCCCCTTTTTTTTTTTTTTTTGAAACATGGTAATTGGCATCAATATGGCCATTGCCTTTACGGTCAGGTCTTCTAGTTCTTGTGGCCTAATAGGGGACCACATTTGCTTGTGTGAACTCCAGTCATCTCAGGGTGCTTTATTTTGTGTGGTTTTGTTTTCCTTTTTTTCACTGAAGGACAGTTGCTGTCCAATAGTAACTTACAGGTGCACAATATAATGATTCACAATTTTTAAAGGCTATGCTCCATTTATAGTTATTATAAAATATTGGCTCTACTCCCCACGTTATACAATATATTCTTGTACTTTATACTTAATAGTTTGCACCTCTTACTCCCCCACCCCTATCTTGTCCCCGTCCCCCTTCTCTCTCCCCACTGGTAACCACTAGTGTGCTCTCTATAACTATGAATCTGCTCCTTTTTTGTTACATTCACTAGATTGTTGCATTTTTTAAGATTTCGTATGTAAGTGATATCACACTGTATTTGTCTTTGACTTATTTCACTTAGCTAGAGGTCCTCCAAATCTATCCATGTTGCTGCAAACAATAAAATGTTATTCTTTTCTTTATGACTGAGTGGTATTTCTATATAAATATATATCAACAGAGGCTTCCCAGGTGGTGTTAGTGGTGAAGAACCCACCTGCCAGTGCAGGAGGTGCAAGAGACTCAGGTTCGATCCCTGGGTCAGAAAGATCCCCTGGAGGAGGGCATGGCAACCCACTCCAATATTCTTGCTTGGAGAATCCCATGGACAGAGGAGCCTGGTGGGATACAGTCTGTGGGGTCACAAAGATTCGGACATGACTAACTAACACTTTCATTTTCATCAGTTACCTTACCTTGGTTCAGTTGTCAACCACTGAAGACCACGGTTTACTCCATTTCACCAGCTTTCCCACTAACATTCTCTTTGTGTCCCAGGATCCAATCCATGACATCACACTGCATTTAGTAGTCATGTTTCTCCAGTCTGCTTTGGTCAGTGATGAGTTTCAGAGTATATCCTCATTTTTGAGAAAGTATATATATATATATATATATATATATCCCACACACACATACATACCACATCTTT
This sequence comes from Nanger dama, assembly GCA_917880005.1. Lineage (NCBI taxonomy): Eukaryota > Metazoa > Chordata > Mammalia > Artiodactyla > Bovidae > Nanger > Nanger dama. Next base: position 15,226,426 of record CAKJTW010000025.1, on the reverse strand, counting down.
ATCCATTCATCTGTTGACAGACACTTGGGTTGCTTGCCTTTTCTTTTCTTTTCTTAAAGACAAAAGGGTAGAAAAATCCTGGAGATGCTGGCAGGGAATGCAGTTCTCCAGTTGTAAATGGGCTTCAATTCTTCAGTGTTCCTGCCAGAAAAGATAGCACCATATTTCATACTGGTTTTCCCACTTCATGTCCCCTTTTTTAACAGCTCTGATATAGTTGATTCATTCATTCAAATGTTGTATTACAAATATTGCAAATCTAAAATCTAAAATAAAGTCTTAGTAGTTCCTTTATACCTAGAGACCTCTCCCTAGAGACCTAGGAAGAGCGGGCACTGTCATCTGGCAATGTGGAGTCCTCAATGAAGAGTGAATGCCAGGTAGGAAGCTGTTTCCTGCCAAGTTTGGGGGAATCCAGCTCATGTCTTTATCGTCATCCTTGGCTTCTTCTGGCATATTACCCACAAGGCAAGAGACTAAAAATGCAAATTCCTCCACTGGAATTTCTTGTCCATGGAAACATGGACACGTGGAGTTTTGCCTGCTCCTTTGTCAATAATGTTATTTGAAACACTCCACTGTTGTTACAACAACCATAGGAATCCCTGGTACCATAAGTTCCATTAATTTTAAACACTCTTTTTGACATGCAAACATTCGATGCTTGAGAAAATGGCAATACATAGCAATACAGTGTCACAAAATTGAGTGAATACTAAGAAAACTCATTTCTCCCTTTGGGATTTTGAATCCCAAATGTGGGAAGCGGGGGCGGTAGGGGAGAAAGACAAACACGGACGCCAAGCCGTGAGGGAAGGAAGGAGAGGACCGCATTGGCAACACCGCACCACTGTCTTCCTCTCCTGGAGTTTTCTTTCTTGGATTTCTGGTCCCCACCATTGCCTGTCTGGGCCTCATTCATCTTGATCCTCACAAGAGAGAACTGGGCTTTCTCAGAAGGAATGTCTTAGAAAACATCAGGTCAGTTTGTCGATTGCAGCTCTAAGAATGTGGCTGACCAGCCTTGAATGCTATTCCTTGCTCTGGGCCCTTGGAACCTTCTTGCCTAACTCTATTAACATGGCTTGAGCTTTGCCACTAAAGACCACCTGGATCCACTGCCTTGGGGTCCAGGCCCCCAGGTTAGATGCCATCTTCCTTGGAGCTCAACTGAGTCACTTCTCCCTATCGTGTCTCCTACCAGCTTATCCCTAAGGGAATTTCCCCAGGTCACCTCTAAGGACCCAGTCCTCTGTCCTACTCCTCAGGAGAAAGGGAGATGGCATCCACCCTCTCATCACTACAATATGCACTATCACACCAGAATAAAAATACTCTGAAAATAAACAGTACTCACAGAGAATTGTCAAAGGAAAATTATTTCCAACCAGTCAGTGCTATGACTGCATTACTTAGTCAGCTCTAGATAGGAAATGCCTTTCAACATTCCTTTCTGTGTGAAATACCAGAGACTCTTTAAAAATGTAAGTTGTTCATGTTTATGAAATACACTCAACAAGCACAAGTGGTATGATGCATCAATAACACAAACGCAACTTTATTTTGCTTTCCTGTTGTCTCTTTAAAAATGTGCTCAAGTGAGAGATGTTCATCAACATCAGACCCTGCTCAGGTAGGCCCCAGCTTTGCCCAAGTTAAAAAAGTTTTTTAAATCTGCGTAACCAATGCAAATTTTCAAATCTGCGTAACCAACGCAGTCTCATTTGTTAGGTGAGTCCTCTCTCCCTGAGCTGCGGTCCGAGGTGGGTTACAGGGAGAACTAGTTCCACCATCCTTTCTGGCTCATCCCTTCCCCCTACACTGAAGAGATGCCGGTGTGTGGTGGCTGGGCTCAGCAGGAGAAAGGAAATGGGGGCACCAAGTTCCCTACTTGACAGAAACAATTGCAGAATGCTTGGCCCTCTCTGGTATGGCAGCTGACAAGTGCTTTTCTCTCATCAGCACTTCACTGCAGAGAAGTGTACACACATACACACACACACACACCCTCCCACCCTCAGCCAGGTCCCAACGACTGCATCACCACCTCGTGCACACCCATTCCCACCCACACATTCTCTGGGCATGGGCAATGCCTCCCGCTCCCTAGACTGCTGCTCCATGCTCTGTCCCTGCTCCCTGGTGGTCCTCCCCTCTGGACTCACCAACGGGAAGGCCCAGCCCCCTCCCAGTGGTCCAGTGCTCCTGACTCCCTAACTTGTTACCAGTAAATCAGGTCCCACTGCTCACCACTGACAAAATCAATTACATAGTCCTAAATGGTAGAGCGGAGAAAGCAATGGCATCCCACTCCAGTACTCTTGCCTGGAAAATCCCATGGACGGAGGAGCCTGGAAGGCTGCAGTCCATGGGGTCGCTAAGGGTTGGACACAACTGAGCGACTTCACTTTCACTTTTCACTTTCATGCATTGGAGAAGGAAATGGTAACCTACCCACTCCAGTGTTCTTGCCTGGAGGATCCCAGGGATAGGGGAGCCTGGTGGGCTGCCATCTATGGGGTCTCACAGAGTCGGACACGACTGAAGTGACTTAGCATTAGCAAATGGTAGAGGAGAAATGTGTCTTCAGTCAGAATGTCAGCAATATGGGGAGATGGCGAATTCAATATTCTCCCAAAGCCACCTCTGAAGATTCTGCTTGGCCATGAAACTTCATCAAGAGAAACAGTGAGCGATCTCAGTTGATCATTGGGACAGAGGGTCAGAGTCGTCACCATCTCCCACTGTGTGCAGGCTTGTGTGCAGACTTGTCGGCTCCTTGTGATCTTATTCTAGACGTTATCTTGGTCACACAGTTTGTTCCCAAGATTACTGAAGGAGAAGATAAGGAAGAGATCTGGTCATCTGTAAATTACTTTTTCCAAATTCCTACTTCTTTGATCTATGGAAAGAACCACCAGGTTAGGCAAGGTATTGTGTGATTAAAAGATTTGAGATATGTGCTTGGTCTGAGGTGAGTAGGGCATGGGGGTGCTTGATTTGAAAGTTAGTTACAATATAACTTTGCTAAAGTGACAGGAAAAGGGGCTTCCTGCTGAGGGCAGTTTCCTACAAAGAGCTGCTTACAAATTCTTGCTCACGGGACCTAACATATTTTCTCGCACCATTTAATTGGAGAAGCTGTTCTGGTTATGATTGCTGTGTAATAAGATACCCCAAAACTTAGTGGTATAAAACAACAAACCATTTTGTTGTGATCATGTGATATCCCAGTTAGAAATGAGAAATGGGTATCAACTCCTGCCATATCAACAAACAAGAATGTCACAACCATTAGCGACTCCTATCCAGCCCTCCAAATGTGAATTTCTGAGCCCAGAGCAAGTGCAGGAAACACAACACCTGCTATTCAGCACTCAGCAACTATCAGGCTGCCCCCTACAGTGAGCAAGGAACTAAGAATGTGAAAAATCTAATAGTGGGGTGCTGGCGCCAGATAGCTGAGATGCATATGAAAGGAATGATTATAGTAAGCCCAGATTCTTGCATCTTCCCATATGGAGGAAAATGCTAAATTACTTAACTTGGGATATCTGGTTTTTCTTAATTAACAATAATCTTTTGATTTTCAGACTACCTGCCCCTTGTGGCAAATTTCTATGTAAATTGACTTCTCTCCCCATTCACTCCACCTCCTCAGAACAGTTCTTTCAGGGCTAGTTGAGGTGCTATCTTCTGGGCCTGAACTCCTAAAAATTCCCACCAAATAAAACATAACTCTCAACTTCTAGGTTGTGATTATTTTTTAAGTCAACAGAAACAAACATTCCAATACAAAAGAGGTAAAAGAGTAGAAAAAATATTTCACCAAAGACAATATAAAAGTGGTGAATAAGCAAATAAGATGTTCAAGATTATCAATCAGGAGGGAAATGAAATTGCAGTTTCCGTGAGATGTCACCACGCTGCTGTTGTTCAGTCACTAAGTCGTGTCTGACTATTTGCGACCCCATGGACTGTAGCTTGCCAGGCTCCTCTATCCTCCACTATCTCTTAGTTTGCTCAGATTCATATACATTGAGTTGGTGATGCTATCTAACCATCTTGCCATCTGCCACCACCCCCTTCTCCTTTTGCCTTTAATCTTTCCAACATCAGGGTCTTTTTCAATGAATTGGCTCTTTGCATCAAGTGGCCAAAGTATTGAAGCTTTGGCTTCAGCATCAATCCTTCCAATGAATATTCAGGAGTAATTAATTTCCTTTAGGATTGACTGGTTTGATCTCCTTGCAGTCCAAGGGATTCTCAAGAGACTTCACCAGCACTACAAAATTCAAAACCATCGATTCTTTGGCACTCAGCCTTCTTTAAGAAGCGGTGGCAGGGGATACACAGAAGAACTATACCAAAAAAAAGTCAATGACCTGGAAAACCATGATGGTGTGATCACTCACCTAGAGCCAGACATCCTGGAGTGTGAAGTCAAGTAGGCCTTAGGAAGCATTACTACAAACAAAGCTAGTAGAGGTAATGGAATTCCAGCTGAGATATTTCAAATACTAAAAATTATGTTGTTAGGGGAAGCACACTGATTGAAATCGCCCACCCTGACCAGACACCATAGTAACCATTTGCATGAGTTGTTTTACAACAGGAGGTCCTGGTAAGGAACACGGAACTAATAAACCACCACCAACTGGAAGAGTTCGGGAAAGGTCAAAAGGAGACACCACATGTCCGACCACCTCCCAGAATCCTTCTCTCTGGCATCCATCTTGGCTGAACAAGGCGTGCATCACCAAGAAGGACTCTGAGTCAGAATGATTGGCTAAAGAGAACCTGGAAACTAATCCCATCACCATAAAAGCTGAGACTGCAAGCCACATGGCAGAGCTGTTCTCCTGGATTCCCTTACCCTACTGCTCTCCACCCGGGTGCCCTTTCCCAATAAAATCTCTTGCTTTGTCAGCACATGTGTCTTCTTGGACAATTCATTTCCAAGTGTTAGACAAGAGCCCAGTTTGGGGCCCTGGAAGGGGTCCCCCTTCCTGCAACAGTACTATTAAAGGGCTTCACTCTATATGCCAGCAAATTTGGAACACTCAGGAGTGGCCACAGACTGGAAAAGGTCACTTTTTATTCCAGTCTCAAAGAAGAGCAATGCTAAAGAATGATCAAACTACCACACAACTGCACTCATTTCACACGCTAGCAAGGCAATGCTCAAAATCCATCAAGCTAGGCTTCAACAGTATATGAACCAAGAAATTCAAGATGTATAAGCTGGGTTTAGAAAAGGCAGATGAACCAGAGACCAAACTGCCAACATCCTTTGGGTCATAGAAAAAGCAAGGGAATTCCAGAAAAGCCTCTACTTTTGCTTCATAGTCTTTGATCGTGTGGATCACAACAAACTATGGAAAATTCCTAAAGAGATGGGAATACTAGACTACTACCTTACCTGTGTCCTCAGAGACCTGTATGCAGGTCAAGAAGCAACAGTTAGAACTGAGCATGGAATAACAAACTGGTTTCAAATTGGGAAAGGAGTATGTCAAGGCTGTATATTGTCACCTTGCTTATTTAACTTATATGCAGAGTACATCATGTAAAACACTGGGCTGGATAAAGCTCAGGCTGAAATATAAGATTGCTGAGACATATCAATAACCTCAAATATGCAGATGACACCATATTAATGTCAGAAAGCAAGGAAGAACTAAAGAGCCTCTTGATGAAGGTGAAAGAGGAGAGTGAAAAAGCTGGCTTAAAACTCAATGTTCAGGGCATCCAATCCCATCATTTCATGGCAAATAGATGGGAAAACAATGGAAACAGTGACAGACTTTATTTTCTTGGGCTCCAAAATCACTGCAGATGAAGACTGCAGCCATGAAATTAAAAGATGCTTGCTCCTTGGAAGAAAAGCTATGACAAACCTAGACAGCCTATTAAAAGAAAGAGACATCACTTTGCTGACAAAGGGCTGTATAGTCAAAGCTATGGATTTTCCAGTAGTCACATATGGATATGAGAGTTGAACCATAAAGCAGGCTTTATACCATAAAGAGTGCCAAAAATTGATGCTTTAGAACTGTGGTTCTGGAAAAGATTCTTGAGTGTCCCTTGGACAGCAAGGAGATTAAACCAGTCAATCCTAAAGGAAACAACCCTGAATAGTCATAGGAAGGACTGATGCTGAAGCTGAAGCTCCAATAATTTGGCCACCTGATGCAAACAGCCCACTCACTGGAAAAAGACCATGATGCTGGGAAAAACTGAAGGCAGGAGAAGAAGGGGATGACAGAGGATGAAATGGTTGGATGGCATCACTGATTCAATGGATATGAGCTTGAACAAACTCCAGGAGATAGTGAAGGACAAGGAAGCTTGGCATGCTGCAGTCCTTGGGGGTCTCAGAGTCAGCATGACTGACCAACTGAGCAACAAGAGCCTTCTTAATGGTCCAACTCTCACATCCATACATGACTACTAGAAAAACTATGGCTTTGCCTAGGCAGACCTTTGTTGACAAAGTGATGTCTCTGCTTTTTAATATGCTATCTAGGTATGTCATAGCTTTCCTTCCAAGAGCAAGCATCTTTTAATTTCATCGCTGCAGTCATCATCTGCAGTGACAATATACAGCCTTGTTGTACTCCTTTCCCAATTTGGAATCAGTCAGCTGTTCCATGTCCAGTTCTAACTGTTGCTTCTTGATCTGTGTACAGGTCTCTCAGGAGGAAGGTAAAGTGGGCTGGTATTCCCAAATAATTTTCCACAGTTTGTTGTGATCCACACAGTCAGAGACTTTAGCATAGTCAAGGAAACAGAAGTAAATATTTTCTGGAAATCCTTTGCTTTCTCCATGATCCAACGAATATTGGCAATTTGATTTCTGGTTCTTCTGCCTTTTCTAAACCCAGCTTGTACAGATGGAAGTCCTCTGTTCATGTACTGCTAAAGCCTAGTTTGAAGGATACTGTGCATTACCTTGCTAGCTGGTGGGGTCCAGCCCCGGTGGATCCAGGGTGATTTGAAGGTGGGGATGGAGTAAGCGTCCTAGAAAAAAACTATTGAATTACAGATAGAGAGGGACTAGGAATTTAGCAGAGAAAAAGAGGCCAAATAACTTGGTTAACACAGGGTACCAATCATCACCTACGAAGGCCGTAGGCATCTTCCCGTTCTCCTGAAGGAGAGGAGGCACTGAGGCCCCCTCGGTCCGATCTTAGAAGCCCAGGCAAAGTTAGTAGGCTTGGTGGGTCCATTTGCACCAGATGGGAATTCGGCCAGAAAATAGTAGGAGAGAGAGAAAGGGGCTGAATAACTTGGTTTACGTGGGGTACCAATAAAATTCTGGACAAGGAATTTGCACCATTTGCATGGCAGGCACCCACGCTCCAGATGGGAATTCAGCCCGAAAAAGGGGGAGCAGAGAATGAACGACATGGGGGAGTCAGTCTTCCCAGGAACTGATCCCCTTTCTTTATTTTTCCGATTTTCTTATATACCTTTTGTTACATATAGGGATGAATACAGAGTCATGTGGGGGTCAGTAGTCCTGACCTTTATCAAAATCAGGTGCTTTACATAAAAAAAAAAGTCTTAGGGGTTTTACATCATCTTTAAGCCATTTCTGCCTGCTGGCATTTGCAACCCTTTCTTTCTGATAACCAAAAACTTATTTTTTCCAAGCGTGTTTTTTCTTAAACCAGGCACCACCCTCCAAATAAAGTTGCATTCCTATAGGGTGAGGGTATAGTGAGTTACAATCAAGAAAGGAATTTATTTAACCCAGGTTAACATGATTAATCTTAAAGGTTAATACTTATTTCTCCTACATGCTTAAAGGTTAATACGTATTTCTCCTATATGCTAGTTATATTTATTATAAGAGCAGGGAATATGAAGACTTAGAAGCAAACATCAGTCCAACAAATGAAAATCCTTTCACCAATGTTCCTCTTAAGATCTACTTAGTCTTAAGATAGTGATAAAGTTACATTTTTACATAGCAAGGACGCAGTGATTTATAGCAAAGTACAGTGATCTATTACAAAAGAGAAAATTCATTAACTCAAAAAGTCTAATATTGCTAACATCAAAAACTACTATATTTCCTTTTCTATATTCCAAATACATTAATATATTTCCAGGTACCTAAGGATATGGAGGCCTGGCGGCAATCATTGACTCAACAACAAGAAAAAGCCCTATGTTAATTAAGACTCTCAAAATACTCCAAAACTCTCTGTGCTGTTTATGGTTGAGAGGTAGTAAACAATCATGTGTCCGCAGAGAGGATAAACCTGAGACGCCCTTGTCCCACCTAGGGCAGGGGATTAGCAGCAATTAATCAATATAATTCCCAACCAATCCACTATACTAATAATTTCTAACTTCCCACAAGAATTTGCCTTTAGTAAGTCAAAACATCTCATGCCTCTCAAGGTTGGAGGGCTGTTGTGGCTGGAGGAACCTATACAGACAGGCTAGATAACCTCCAGAAGAGTCCCGTAAGTTGAAACACTCTAGTCACGCCCAGGAATTTTTACTGCTTTGGAGCTGCACGTTTACTCCTTCTTGGAGAGAAACAGTTATGGGGGAGAGCCCCCGTAGGTGAGAGTACAGGACAGACTCTTGTTTTGGGGTTAGATGCTTAGGAGCAGGGGATTTCCTGAGGCTTGATCACGCCTTTGTGTATGTATGCCAAACCCTCCTTCCTCATGACCTTTGCCATGGGCGGAGTTCCTCACACTGGCCCCCAACAGCTAGCATGTGAAATGAGTGCAATTGTGTGATAATTTTATCATTCTCTGGCATTGTCCTTCTTTGGACTGGAATGATAAGTGACCTTTTCCAGTCCTGTGGCCACTGCTGAGTTTTCCAAATTTGCTGACATATTGAGTGCAGCACTTTAACAGCATCATCTCTTAGGTTTTGAAATAGCTTAGCTGGAATTCCATCATCTCCACTAGCTTTGTTTGTAGTAATATTTCTTAAGGTCCACCTGACCTCCAACTCCAGGATATTCAGCTGTAGATAACCACACCATCGTGGTTATCTGGGTCATTAGGACCTTTCTTGTATGGTTCTTCTGTGCATTCTTACCGTCTTTTCTTAATCTCTTCTGCTTCTGTTAGATTCTTATAGTTTCTGTCCTTTTTCATGCCCATCCTTGTATGAAAAATTCCCTTGATATCTCCAGTTTTCTTGAAGAAAGATCCTAGTCTTTCCCATTCTGTTGTTCTCCTTTATTTTTTTGTATTGTTCATTTAAGAAGGACTTATTTTCTCTTTCTTGCTATTCTCTGGAACTCAGCATTCAGTTTGGTGTATCTTTTCCTTTCTCCCTTGCTTTTTGCTTCTCTTCTCTCTTGTTTTTTCTAAAGATTCCTCAGACAACCACTTTACCTCTTGTATTTCTTTTTCTTTGGGATGGTTTTTGTCACTACCTCCTATAAAACATTATGATTCTCCATCCATCTTCAGGCACTCTGCCTACCAGATCTAATCCCTTGAATCTATTTGTCACTTCTACTGTACAATTATAAGGTATTTGATTTAGGTTATACCTGAATAACCTAATGATTTTCCCCTGCTTTCTTCAATTTAAGCCTGAAATTTACAATAAGGACCCCATGATCTGAGCCACAGTCAGCTCCAGGTCTTGTTTTTGCTGATTGACTGTATAGAGCCTCTCCATCTTCAGTTGCAAAGAATATAATCAATCTGATTTCAGTATTGACCATCTGGTGATGTCTATGTGAAAAGTCATCTCTTGGGTTGTTGAAAAAGTGTGTTTGCTATGACCAGCAGGGTTTTTTGTTTTTGTTTTGTTTTCTTTTTTTGACAAAACTCTGTTAACCTTTGCCCTCTTCATTTTGTACTCTAAGGTCATACTTGCCTGTTATTTTGGGTATCTCTTGGCTTCCCACTTTTCATTCCAATCTCCTGTGATGAAAAGGACATCTTTTTTGATGTTAGTTCTAAAAGGTCTTATAGGTCTTCATAGACCTGCTCAACTTCAGCTTCTTCAGCATCAGCAGTGGTTGGGGCATAGACTTGGATTACTGTAATGTTGAATGGTTGCCTTGGAAATGAACCGATATCATTCTGTCATTTTTGAGATTGCACCCAAATACTGCATTTCAGACTCTATTGTTGACTATGAGGGTTATTCCATTTCTTCTAAGGGATTCTTGCCCAAAGTAGTAGATAAATGGTCATCTGAATTATATTCACCCATTCTCATCCATTTTAGTTCACTGGTTTCTAAGATTTAGTTTTAGTGGAAGTCGCTCTGTTGTGTCTGACTCTGTGATCCCATGAACTATACAGTCCATGGAATTCTTCAGGCCAGAATACTGGAATGGGTAGCCTTTCCCTTCTCCAGGGGATCTTCCCAACCCCGGGATAGAACCCAGGTCTCCCACATTCTAGGCAGATTCTTTACCAGCTGAGCCACATAGGAAGCCCAAGAATAATGGAGTGGGTAGCCTATCCCTTCTTCAGCAGATCTTCCCAACACAGGAATTGAACTGGGGTCTCCTGCATTGCAGGTGGATTCTTTACCAACTAAGCTATCAGGGAAGCCCTTGTCCCGTCTTGCCATCTCCTGCTTGACCATCTCTAATTGGGTCCTTGATTCATGGACCCAACATTCCAGGTTCCTATGAGATATTGTTCTTTACAGCATCAGACTTTACTTTCATCATTAGACACAGCCAAGTGTTACTTCTGCTTAGACCCAGCCACTTCATTCTTTCTAGAACTATTTGTAATTGCCCTCTGCTCTTTCCCAGTAGCATATTGGACACCTTCTAACCTGGGGGTTCATCTTCCATTGTCATGTCTTTTGTTTTTTTGTACTGTCTGTGGGGTTCTCCAGGCAAGAGTACTGGAGTGAGTTGCAATTTCCTCCTGCAGTGGATCACTGTGACCCATCCATCTTGTGGAGCCCTGCACAGCATGGCTCATAGCTTCACTGAGTTACACAAGCCCTTTCACCATGACAAGGCTGTGCTCCATGAAGGAAGATGTCACCACATACCTATTCAAATGTCTAAAGTTAAAAGACTGACCATACCAAGTGCTTGTGAAAATGTGCTGTTATTGGAACTCTCACACAATGCTGCAGGCGAGATGTGAAATGGGATACCCACTTGTGAAAACAGCTTGCAATTGATTAAGTATAACATGCATCTGCCATGTGACCCAGTATTTCACCTCTAGGCATTTGCACAAAAGAAATGAAAGGAGATCCACACAGGTTTATACGGGAATTCACACATAGCACAGTGTTAGGTTGTGTTCTGGGAATGTGGTGATGTTTGTCCTTCCCTGTGGCCCCACATGCTCCCAGTTTTCATAACACTTCTACATAAGCGAAAAACAGTGCAAACACAATAGAGTTTAATACAGTAGTTGGTGGACTACAGCCAATAGCCTAAGTATAGTCACTTGTCTGGATCTTGTAAATAAAGGTCTACTGCAATATGATCCTGTACCTTATTTACAAATTGTCTCTCTTGCACTATGGCTGAACAGTTGAGTAGTTATGATACAGACTTTGTGGCCAGGAGAACCCAAATATTGACTATCCTTTTGTAGTAAACGATATTGACTGGCCTTTTGTAGTAAAAGTTTTCCAACCTCTTGTCAAATAGAGAAGAGCTTGGGATCCGGCTTCAGGTAAGCTCGGATCCAGCTGTGCCTCTTCATGGCTGAGTAATCCTTGGTCCGTTACTCAGTTCCTCTCTGCCTCAGTTTCCTCATGTCCTAAATTAGCAAGAGTTAGTCATTTAAAGCACTCAGATCACTGCTGGGCACATGGTAAACACTTCACAAATGTTAGCAGTTATTATTATTCATTTGGCACAGGGTCCTGAGAATGTGCTTTATTTTATTTCCAGTTTTTTATTTTTGTTCTTCAAATATTTCATATCTTTACTAAATATTTGCCTGACTGATCTGTTCATTTCTGGAAGAGATGTATTAAAATCAGCCCCTATCCTTGGAGATTTTTGCTTTATAATATGTCGAAGAAAAGTCATTATGTATAAAAATTAATAGAGAGAAACCTCAACTGAAACAAGAGTCAGGAGACCAGCAGGGGGAGCGCTCCCACCCCACAATGATAGGAGAGCTTGAAAGGAAGACTTGCCTTCTAGCCTGGCAAGACCTCAGCCAATGAGAGACCGTCGATTCAGCGATGGGCAAGCACCGCAATCTCATTTCCTCCAGTGGACTCTTGTCTTACTATGGCCCTCTAACTTCCTTTCCCCCTCTTTAAAAGTCTTCTTGCTGCTTGAAGACTTCCACATTGCTTCCCATGGTTGGTTGCAGATCCCCAAGTGCAATTCTTTGCTGATTCCAAATAAACCAGTTTGTTTGTTTTTTCTAGAGAAAAACCTGAGAGTCTCTTGGTTTTAGGTCAACATAGATCTCGTTCTTTAAAATTGCTTTATCTTCCTGATAATTATTCTTTTACCATCAATAAGGACCCTTTTTAATACTTAAATTTTTTTCAGCATTTAGTTTATCTTATATTTATACTGCTATACCATAATCTCTTTTGGCTACTATTTCACAGTTACATATCACTGTCAACATTTCTTGATTATGCCTTAGGTGTCTGTCTTATAAGTCTTAGAGATCAGTTGTTTTGTGCTATTCCAGATGAACTATTTCTTTGTATTGGATATGTTTAATCTGCTTTCATTTATTGGATTATAAATGTATTTATTTATTTCATCTGATTTAGTTTTATGTTTACTTTCCATTAAGTTAACATTTTCTCAATGTTCCTTTTCCTCTGAATTGTTGAAAAGAAAACCTTGTCCCAAAATGGCATCACTTATACTAAAACTCATCAGTTATACTCATGATACCAAACCTAGATTTAATACCTGACCTAATTGCAGTTTTAGCCTCTTCCAGAAATGTAATCGTAATCAAGCAGTTTGGAATTTTCTAATCAGCACCAATAAGGAAATCTGTCAAGAAAATATCCTGGCCTAAAAATAATCCTTTCTTTTCTTTTGCTAATAACTCCCTTGCCCAAACCATCTTCATATAAAAAATCTTTCTTTTTCAAAAAAACTTTTGCTTTTAGCTTTTTTGGCTGTGCTGGGTCTTCATTGTTTCAGGAGGGCTTTCTCCAGTTGCAATGCCCAACTTCTCATTGCAGTGACTTCTCCTGTTGCAGAGCACAGGCCCTAAGGCATGCAGGCCGCAGTAGTTGCCACCCTCAGGCTCTACAGTGCAGGCTCAATAGTTGTGGCAGACGGGCTTAGCTGCCCCATGGCATGTGGAATCTTCCAGGACCAGGGACTGAACTCATGGCCCTTGCATTGGCAAGTGAATTCTTAACCACTGGACCACCAGGGAAGTCCAAGCTTCCATATTTTTACAACCATTCCAAGTGAAACAGAGTAGGACTCTATGGACCTTGCCCCTCTACCCTACGTCCTCTGTCTGCCTTTTGTCTCCCGGGAAAAATTTTGGTCAAAAAATACTTCAGTCAGAGAAGTGAGAACAAGCAAAAACAAAGTCAAAGAAAATCAAATAAGCATAGTCAAGAGCTTCCCGGGTGGCGCTAGTGGTAAAGAATCCAACTGCCAATGCAGGAGACATGAGACAAGGGTTTGATCTCTGGGTCAGGAAGATCCCCTGGAGGAGGGCATGGCAACCCATTCCAGTATTCTTTCCTGGAGAATCTCATGGACAGAGGAGCCTGGCGGGCTACAGTCCATGGGGTTGCAAATAGTCAGACGCGACTGAAGCTACTTTGCACGCACACATGCAAGCATAGTCAAGGACGCTTAGTTCCTTCTCAAGGGCTGTAGATCATTTTCTGAGCCATATCCTGTGAGCTGTCTTGTAGATATTGAAACCCTCACCAGCTGGAAGAAGTTAACTACATGATAACCAGACTGTAGCCATGACATAAGCCGCCACAATGCTGAGGGGCCTCAAGAAATGGAAACAAATTAACCTTGGAATCGAAGGTAACTGTACCTGAAACAATCAAAATGATGCTGGTCAGACCACCGCATGACCAAGTTCAAGATGACTATCAGAACTGACTGTGCTGTTTCTGCATGTAGCCCCCTCTCTGTCTATAAAAGCTTTTACCTCCTGCTTGTCAGCAGGGCAGGGAGGTGGGATACAGAGAGTCAGATTTTGGGTAGATAGCTGCCCTTCCTCCGGTTGCCAGCATCCAAATTAAAGCAAACTTTCCTTTCTAACAACCTGTCCTCTTTAATGGCTTTTGAGCCACAAGCAGCCGGACTCCACTTTTAGTGACACGAGCACCCTTCTAGTTGCTATTAATAGATGAGATGCTGCCCAGTTCATGAATTGCCTAACAAAGATATTCAAATTAACTCAGTTGGATTTTATTTTTTAACAATGTTAATTTAGACGTTATAGTCTTCTTTTGCTGAGGCACAGACAGAAGAGAGATTTTTTTAATTAGCACTCCGATGTTGGGAGGGATTGGGGGCAGGAGGAGAAGGGGACAACAGAGGATGAGATGGCTGGATGGCATCACCGATTTGATGGACGTGAGTTTGAGTGAACTCCGGGAGATGGTGATGGACAGGGAGGCCTGGCATGCTGCGATTCATGGGGTCGCAAAGAGTTGGACACGACTGAGTGACTGAACTGAACTGAACTGAGTGCAACACAAGGATTTGAAAAAGTAATCATGAATTACATGTCGCATCCCTCCGCATTCCACTCCAGAGGCACCAACCCTTACCTGGTTTCTTCCAGGAACATTCTAGGCTTCAGATACTGAGTTGAAGTCTCCCCCATGTTAATTTTCAAGTCTACCATCTGCTTTTCTCCCCTTTATTTTAGTCCTCCTTTTCCCTAACTCCATCTATCCTTCCACCAACCTTAGCAGGAAGAAGCAAGCAGACAGAGACAGGAAGTGGAGAACAGAATTTGGAAGTGAGGGAAGAAGAAAAAAATCATCAAAGAAACATAAAGTTCAAAAAGAACTTTTACAGGATTAGTCCATTCAGAGTGCCCTATGTATTTGGTCTTTGTCCCTAGTTCCTGGCAGAGCTCTTAAAATCCTTAGTGATTTCCTTAGTGACAGGACTGTCCATTATTATTCATGAACAGACCCAGTGAGTTTGTTTTAATGGGATGACTCAGAGTGCGGTCTCTGGAAGGCGCTCAACCAGAAAGGCCAAACCCGAGAGTAAAGACTTCCAGATAGGGAGCGGGAACAGAAACTTGAGCTATAAAACTCCTTGAACAATAATTTGATACCTTGCAGGTTGGTGGACACATCCGAGGTGGCAGTTCTGCACCTCTCCCTCCTTATCTTGCCCTCAGCATCTCTTCCCTGTGGCTGTTCTGGGTTGTAGTCTTTATAGCAAATCAGAGAATGTAAGTAAAATAAGATCTGTGTGTCTTTCCAGTGAATGATCAAACCAAAGGAAGGGGATAGGGGAACTTTCTATTTATAGCTGGTGGATCAGAAACTCAGGTGACAACCTGAGATGACAGTTGGTCATAACTGAATGGATTGCAGGACTGGTGTCAGAATTGGAAAACTGGTCAGGAAGCATCTTGTATCTGGTGTCAGAAAAAAAGACATCACATTTCTGGAAGAGGAGAACAGTGAGGGACACTGAACTATCTGTCTGTATCGTTTCACACATTCATTGCTTTTTGGAGGAAAAAAACCCAACCCTTCCGGAAGAACTAGTCCAGGATGAGAAGAGCAGAGAGAGCTTCAGGGAAGAAACTCATGTCCCCAGATGTGTCAATCAAATGTTATCTCACTTTATTACACGCATCCTTCCCATCTCAGATGAAGGAAATGAGTCAATGCTGTACACAGATCTCTGCACAGGAAAGACACGTGTCTCTTTTTTGTTGATAAGAATTTTCATTCTGAAAAAGACTTTTTACTAGGATTTTGTTGACTTGATTATAACAAGATTCCCTAGGGAATGGCCTTATATTCAAATTTATGGGCTTCCCTTGTGGCTCAGCTGGTAAAAATTCCACCTGCAATGCCAGGAAACCTGAGTTCAGTCTCTGGGTTGGGAAGATCCCTTGGAGAAGGGAAAGGCCACCCACTCCAGTATTCTGCCTGGAGAATTCCGTGGATTGTATAGTCCATGGGGGTCACAAAAGGTCAGACACAACTGAGCAACTTTCACTTTCACTTTTCATGCAAATTTATTTGCTAAACAGAGTAAACATTCCATAGCTTTTTAAGCTTTAAAATATTATATTTTCCTTTCCCTAATAAATTAAAGTAATAAAATAGAGCAAGGATACATTCATAGGCATATGTATGTTTAAATTAGTCAGAAGTTCTGTTCCGGGGCCTGAAACAGGAATCAAAACTAGCTTGAAAAGCAAAGAAGATCTAAATAAGTGGGAGGGCATGCGATGTCTGGACACGACTTAACAGCTGAGCACACATGCGCATGCATCATGTTCATAGCCTGAGAGACTCAAAATGGTAAAAATGCCAATCATCCGTAAATCAGCCTTCCTTGGTGGCTCAGATGGTTAAAAAAAAAAAAAAAAAAGCCTGCAATGCAGGAGACCTGGGTTCAATCCCTGGGTTGGGAAGATCTCCTGGAGAAGGGAATGGCTCCAGTATTCTTGCCTGAAGTTTTCCATGGACAGAGAAGATTGGCAGGCTACAGTCCATTGGGTTGCAAAGTCAGACAGACTTGGCGAATGAACGACAATAGCAAACCATGATTAAGTTAAATGGGTCAAATGGATCATGAACTTAAATGTAAAACATAAAAATGTAAAACTTTTATGGAAACGCACAGAAGAGATAGTTCCCTGACAGTTTAGTGGTTAAGGCACAGTGCTTCCACTGCAGGGGGTACTATCCCTGGTCAGGGGACCCGAATCACACCAGGCCACGTGGCATGACCAAAACGAAAGAAAACAAAATGAAAAACCAACAGAGGAGAACACTTTGGGATCCAGGACCAGATAAAGAGTTTTTAGACTTGGCTCCAAATGTGAAATTCTCAAAAGACTACATTGACACATCATTACACTGATCTTCATCTAAAAAAATTTGATCTCTTAAGGACCCTGTTGAAAGGGTGAAAAAAATAAGCTACAGTCTAGGAGAAGATATTTTCCAACCATACATCTGACCAAAGACTATTATCTAGAATATATAACTCAACTCACAAGTCAACAATTAAAAAAATTTTTTTCAATTAGAAAATGGACAGAAGATAGACATTTCACAGAGGAGGATATACAGATGGCCGATAATATATGAAAAAATGTTCAATTTTATTATCCAGTAGGAAAATACAAAATAAAGCTCCAATGAGATATCATTACACATTTATCAAAATAAAAATTAATGACCACACTATTTGTTAGCAAAGATGCAGAGAAACTGAGTCACTCATACATTGTTGGTGGGAACACAACATGGAATAGCCACACTGGTAAACAGCTTGGCAATTTCTTATAAAATTAAACTTACAATTACCATATGACCCATAATCTTATACTCTTGGACATTAATCACAGAGAAATGAAAACTTGTGTTCACATTAAAGCCTGCATACTAGGACTTTTCTGGTGGTCCAGTGATTAGGACTCTAGGCTTCCAATACAGGGGACACCTGTTTGATCCCTCGTCCAGGAAGATTCCACATGTCTCACAACAACTAAGCCACCTGCCCCAGCTACTGAGCCCGTGATCTAGAATCTGAGAGTCACAGCTACCAAGCCTGTGCTGTAACTACTGAAGTGCACACATTAGACCCTGTGTTCCACAGCAAGAGAAGCCGCTGCAAGGAGAAGCCTGTGCACCACTATGAAGAGTAGCTCGCTACAACCAGGGAAAGCCCACACAAAGCAAAGAGGACCCAGCGTAGCCAGATCAAAGGAATAAACAAATAAATTATAAAAAGTTTTAAGCCCTGTATCTGGTGGCTTAGATGGTAAAGAATCCACCTGCAATGTGGGAGACCTGGTTGGATCCCTGGGTCAGAAAGACCCCTGAAGGAAGGTACGGCAACCCACTCCAGTATTCTTGCCTGGAGAAACCCCATGGACAGAGGAGCCTGGTGGGCTACAGTCCATGGGGTCACAAAGAGTCAAACACGACTGAGCGACTAAGCACAGCACATCTAATATTTATATCAATGTCATTAGTCATAGCCCAAATTGGAAAGCGTCTAGGTGTTCTTAAACTGTGGTGTGTGTGATCTACTTAGTAACTTTTATAAAATGAGATACTGATGCAAGCGACAACTTGGATGAATCGCTAGAGAATTGTGTTAAATAAAAAAAGCCAGTCCTAAAAGCTTATATAGCCACATGATTCCATTCTCGTAACATGCTTGAAGTGGTAAAATTACAGAAGAGAAGAACAGGTTAGTAGCCACCAAGTATTAAGAATGGTCAGAAGAGGGAGGTAGACAGGGAACAGCCATGACATAACAACACTAGAGATCCTGGTGGAACCGGTTGGTATCTTTGTTGCCAAATAAGAGCTGGCTACCCGTGGCACATAGAAGATGATACTACCGCACTAGCTTTTTTTTTTTTTTTTAAAAATTACAATACTGTATTTGTTTTGCCATACATTGACATGAATCAGCCACAGGTGAACACAATCTCCCAATGCTGAAGCCCCCTCCCACCTCCCACCCCACATCATCTACCTGAATCATCCTGTGCACCAGCCCCATGCATCCTGCATCCTACATTGAACATAGACTGGCGCTTCGTTTCTTACAAGACAGTATACATGTTTCAATGTCATTCTCCCAAACCATCCCTCCCTTTCCCTCTCCCTCAGAGTCCAAAAGTCCATTCTATACCTCTGAGTCTCTTTGGTTGTCTCACATAGAGGGTCATCATTACTATCTTTCTAAATTCCATATATATGTGTCAGTATACTGTATTGGTGTTTTTCTTTCTGGCTTACTTCACTCTGTATAATCGGTTCCAATTTCATCCATCTCATTAGAACTGAGTCAAATGTATTCTTTTTAAGGGCTGAGTAGTACTCCATTGTGTATAGTACCACAGCTTTCTTCCATTCATCTGTTGATGGACATCTAGGTTACTTCCATGTCCTGGCTATTATAAACAGTGCTGCAGTGAACATTGGGGTACATGTGTCTCTTTCAATTCTGGTTTCCTCGGTGTGTATGCCCAGCAGTGGGATTGCTGGGTCATAAGGCAGTTCTATTTGCAATTTTTTAAGGAATCTCCACACTGTTTTCCATAGTGGCTGTACTAGTTTGCATTCCCACCAGCAGTGTAAGAGGGTTCCCTTTTCTCCACATCCTCTCCAGCATTTATTGCTTGTAGACGTTTGGATTGCAGCCATTCTGACTGGTGTGAAATGGTACCTCATTGTGGTCTTGATTTGCATTTCTCTGATAATGAGTGATGTTGAGCATCTTTTCATGTGTTTGTTAGCCATCCGTATGTCTTCTTTGGAGAAATGCCTATTTAGTTCTTTGTTCCATTTTTTTTATTGGTTCGTTTATTTTTCTGGAGTTGAGCTGCATAAGTTGCTTGTATATCTTTGAGATTAGTTGTTTGTCAGTTGTTTCATTTGCTATTGTTTTCTCCCATTCAGAAGGCTGTCTTTTCACCTTGCTTATAGTTTCCTTTGTTGTGCAGAAGCTTTTAATTTTAATTAGATCCCATTTGTTTATTTTTGCTTTTATTTCCAGTATACTGGGAGTTGGATCATAGAGGATCCTGCTGTGATTTATGTCGGAGAGTGTTTTGCCTATGTTCTCCTCTAGGAGTTTTATAGTTTCTGGTCTTACATTTAGATCTTTAATCCATTTTGAGTTTATTTTTGTGTATGGTGTTAGAAAGAGGTCTAGTTTCATTCTTTTACAAATGGTTGACCAGTTTTCCCAGCACCACCTGTTAAAGAGACTGTCTTTACTCCATTGTATATTCTTGCCTCCTTTGTCGAAGATAAGGTGTCCATAGGTGTGTGGGTTTATCTCAGGGGTTTCTATTTTGTTCCATTGATCTATATTTCTGTCTTTGTGCCAGTACCATACTGTCTCAATGACTGTGGCTTTGTAGTAGAGCCTGAAGTCAGGCAAGTTGATTCCTCCAGTTCTATTTTTCTTTCTCAAGATTGCTTTGGCTATTCGAGGTTTTTTGTATTTCCATACAAATCTTGAGATTATTTGATCTAGTTCTGTGAAAAATACTGCTGGTAGCTTGATGGGAATTGCATTGAATCTGTAGATTGCTTTGGGTAGTATACTCATTTTCACTATATTGACTCTTCCGACCCATGAGCATGGTATATTTCTCCATCTATTAGTGTCCTCTTTGATTTCTTTCATCAGTGTTTTATAGTTTTCGATATATAGGTCTTTAGTTTTTTAGGTAGGAATATTCCTAAGTATTTTATTCTTTTCGTTGCAATGGTGAATGGAATTGGTTCCTTAACTTCTTTTTCTACTTTCTCATTATTAGTGTATAGGAATGCAAGGGATTTCTGAGTGTTGATTTTATATCCTGCAACTTTACTATATTCATTGATTAGCTCTAGTAGTTTTCTGGTCGAGTCTTTAGGATTTTCTATGTAGAGGATCATGTCATCTGCAAACAGTGAGAGTTCTACTTCTTCTTTTCCAATTTGGATTCCTTGTATTTCTTTTTCTGCTCTGATTGCTGTGGCCAAAACTTCCAGTACGATGTTGAAGAGTAGTGGTGAAAGTGGACACCCTTGTCTTGTTCCTGACTTTAGGGGAAATGGTTTCAATTTTTCACCACTGAGGATAATGTTAGCTGTGGGTTTGTCATATATAGCTTTTATTATGTTGAGGTATGTTCCTTCTATTCCTGCTTTCTGGAGAGTTTTTATCATAAATGGATGTTGAATTTTGTCAAAGGCTGTTTCTGCATCTATTGAGATAATCATATGATTTTTATTTCTCAGTTTGTTAATGTGATGAATTACATTGATTGACTTGCGGATATTGAAGAATCCTTGCATCCTTGGGATAAAGCCCACTTGGTCATGGTGTATGATCTTTTTAATGTGTTGCTGGATTCTGATTGCTAGGATTTTGTTGAGGATTTTTGCATCTATGTTCATCAGTGATATTGGCCTGTAGTTTTCTTTTTTGTGGTGTCTTTGTCAGGTTTTGGTATTAGGGTGATGGTGGCCTCATAGAATGAGTTTGGAAGTTTACCTTCCTCTGCAATTTTCTGGAATAGTTTCAGTAAGATAGGTGTTAGCTCTTCTCGAAATTTTTGGTAGAATTCAGCTGTGAAGCCATCTGGACCTGGGCTTTTGTTTGCTGGAAGATTTCTGATTACAGTTTCAATTTCCGTGCTTGTGATGGGTCTGTTAAGATTTTCTATTTCTTCCTGGTTCAGTTTTGGAAAGTTGTACTTTTCTAAGAATTTGTCCATTTCTTCCAAGTTGTCCATTTTATTGGCATATAATTGCTGATAGTAGTCTCTTATGATTCTTTGTATTTCTGAGTTGTCTGTCGTGATCTCTCCATTTTCATTTCTAATTTTGTTGATTTGATTTTTTTCTCTTTGTTTCTTGATGAGTCTGGCTAATGGTTTGTCAATTTTATTTATCCTTTTAAAGAACCAGCTTTTTGCTTTGTTGATTTTTGCTATGGTCTCTTTTGTTTCTTTTGCATTTATTTCTGCCCTAATTTTTAGGATTTCTTTCCTTCTACTAACTCTGGGGTTCTCTAGTTCTTCCTTTTCTAGTTGCTTTAGGTGTAGAGTTAGGTTATTTATTTGACTTTTTTCTTATTTCTTGAGGTATGCCTATATTGCTATGAACTTTCCTCTTAGCACTGCTTTTATAGTGTCCCAAAGGTTCTGTGTAGTTGTGTTTTCATTTTCATTTGTTTCGATGCATATTTTGATTTCTTTTTTGATTTCTTCTGTGATTTGTTGATTATTCAGAAGGGTGTTGTTCAGCCTCCAAATGTTGGAATTTTTAATAGTTTTTCTTCTATAATTGAGATCTAACCTTAGTGCCTTATGGTCAGAGAAGATGCTTGGAATAATTTCGATTTTTTTGAATTTATCAAGGTTAGATTTATGACCCAGAATGTGATCTATCCTGGAAAAGATTCTGTGTGCACTTGAGTAAAAGGTGAAATTCATTGTTTTGGGGTGAAATGTCCTATAGATATCAATTAGGTCTAACTGGTATCGTTTAACGTTTGCGTTTCTTTGTTAATTTTCTGTTTAGTTGATCTGTCCATAGGTGTGAGTGGGGTATTAAAGTCTCCCACTATTACTGTGTTATTATTAATTTCCCCTTTCATGCTTGTTAGCAATTGTCTTACATATTGCGGTGCTCCTATGTTGGGTGCATATATATTTATAATTGTTATATCTTCTTCTTGGATTGATCCTTTAATCATTATGTAGTGGCCTTCTTTGTCCCTTTTCACAGCCTTTGTTTTAAAGTCTATTTTATCGGATATGAGTATTGCTACTCCTGCTTTCTTTTGGTCTTTATTTGCATGGAATATCTTTTTCCAGCCCTTCACTTTTAGTCTGTATGTGTCCATTGTTTTGAGGTGGGTCTCTTGTAGGCAGCATATATAGGGATCTTGTTTTTGTATCCATTCAGCCAGTCTTTGCCTTTTGGTTGGGGCATTCAACCCATTTACATTTAAGGTAATTATTGATAAGTATGCTCCTGTTGCCATTTACTTTATTGTTTTGGGTTCGGGTTTATACGTCCTTTTTGTGTTTCCTGTCTAAAGTCTATCCTTTAGTATTTGTTGGAGAGCTGGTTTGGTGGTGCTGAATTCTCTGAGCTTTTGCTTGTCTGTAAAGCTTTTGATTTCTCCTTCATATTTGAATGAGATCCTTGCTGGGTACAGTAGTCTTGGCTGAAGGTTATTATCTTTCATCACTGTAAGTATGTCTTGCCATTCCCTCCTGGCCTGAAGAGTTTCTATTGAAAGATCTGCAGTTATTCTTATGGGGATCCCCTTGTGTGTTATTTGTTGTTTTTCCCTTGCTGCTTTTAATATTTGTTCTTTGTGTTTGGTCTTTGTTAGTTTGATTAAAATATGTCTTGGGGTGTTTCGCCTTGGGTTTATCCTGTTTGGCACTCTCTGGGTTTCTTGGACTTGGGTGATTATTTCCTTCCCCATTTTAGGGAAGTTTTCAACTATTATCTCCTCAAGTATTTTCTCATGGTCTTTCTTTTTGTCTTCTTCTTCTGGGACTCCTATAATTCGAATGTTGGAGCGTTCCATATTGTCTTGGAGGTCTCTGAGATTGTCCTCATTTCTTTTAATTCATCTTTCTCTTTCCTCGCTGATTCATTTATTTCTACCATTCTATCTTCTATTTCACTAATCCTATCTTCTGCCTCCGATATTCTACTATTTGTAGCCTCCAGAGTGTTTCTGATCTCATTTATTGCATTATTCATTATATGTTGACTCTTTTTTATTTCTTCTAGGCCCTTGTTAAACCTTTCTTGCATCTTCTCAATCCTTGACCCCAGGCTATTTATCTGTGATTCCATTTTGATTTCAAAATTTTGGATCATTTTCACTATCAGTATTCGGAATTCTTTCTCAGGTAGATTCCCTATCTCTTCCTCTTTTGTTTGGTTTGGTGGGCATGTCTCCTGTTCCTTTACCTGCTGGGTATTCCTTTGTCTCTTCATCTTGGTTATATTGCTGCGTTTGAGGTGGCTTTTCTATATTCTGGGAATTTGTGGAATTCTCTTTCTTATAGAGCCTCCTCTCTGTGTTTGGGGTTATATCAGTGGCTTGTCAAAGTTTCTTGATTAGGGAGGTTTGTGTTGGAGTTCTGGTGGGTGGAGCTGGATTTCCTCTCTCTGGAGTGCTGTGAAGTGTGAAGTAATGGGTTATGAGACGTCAATGGTTTTGGAGTATTTTGAGCTGCCTGTGTATCGCACTAGCTTTTGAGAAAAGAGCTTTATCATGAGGTCACACAGCAAGGAGACAGGAGGCTCGGCTCTCAAGGCTGTCTCCTCCATACAGGATTCAGGGTGAAATTTAAGGGGATAGGCAAATTTCAAACTTGGAATCTGATTGGCTAGTCTCAAATCAATCCATATCAGCCACTCTTGCTGCCGGAAGCCAGATTTTCCTTACTGAAGAACTGCTTCATAAACGGCTCCAGTGACGATGTTTATATTCTTTATGTTCCTAATTCTTGGTGCCAGGGTCGTTTGGGAGACATGGATTCCTGTCTTGCACATACACAGTGCTGTCCCTGTAAAGTAACTTGAGGTTTGATTAGTAAAACCATCTCTTTTAAGGAGGCAAAACCAGTTTAAGGTGATCAATGTTTTATGTGCTATTTTATGTTGACTGTGGTACAGATACACAAACCTGCACATGTGATAAACCTGCATAGAATGACACACACACACACACACAAATGAGCATGTGTAAAACAGGAAATCTGAAAAAGATTTGTGGATTAGATCAGAGTCACTATTCTGTCTGTGATATTGCACTATAGTTTTGAAAGATGTCACCTTTGGGGAAACTGGGTAAAGGGTACACGGGATCTCTCTGTATTATTTTTTACAACTGTAGGTAAATCTACAATTTCTTAAAACTAAAAAGTTTAGATACACTTATTGTCTTAGCACATTGTTCACAATAACCAAAACGTGGAAGCAACCCAAGTATTCATCAATGGATGCATGAATAAAGAAAGTGTGATTTATCCATGCCTGGGTGCACGCTCAGTCTCTAAGTGCTGTCCAACTCTTTAAGACTCCATGGACTGCCGCCTGCCAGGTTCCTCTGCCCATGGGATTTTCCACACAAGAATACTAGAGTGGCTTGCCATTTCCTACTCCAGGAATCTTCCCAATTCAGGGATCAAATCCATGTCTCCTGCATCTCCTGCTTTGGGAGGCGGATTCTTTGTCACTGAGCCACCTGGGAAGCCTCTATCTATACAGTGGTTTATTATTCAGCCTTAAAATGAAATGAAATCTGGAAACCTTAAGGACATTATGCTAAATGAAATAAGCCCATCACGAAAGGGCAAACACTGTGTGATTCCCCTTATATGAGGTTTCTAGAATAGTCAAATTTGTAAAGACAGAAAGTATACTGGTGGGTGCCAGGAGCTAGGGGAGCGGAGATGGGAAATGATGTTTAATAAGGAAAGTTTCAGTTTGGAAAAATGAGAAGGTTCTGGAGATGGATGGTAATGATGGCTGCACAATAATGTGAATATACTTAATACCACTGAACTCTACACTTAAAAATTATTAAGATTGTAAATTTTAGGTTATGTGTCTCTTACCACAATTAAAAAAAAATTTTTTTTTTTAATGTATATGGGGAATTCCCTGGCAGTCCAGTGGTTAGGATTCTGCACTTCCACTGCCAAGGGCCCAGGTTCAGTCTCTGGTTGGAGAACTAAGATTTTAATTTTTAATTAAAAAATTATTATGCTTAAAAAGACAAGTAACTTAAGCAAAGGAAAACTGGAAATGACTCATTGGCAATTTGCATAGCTGAGAACCAAAGGCACAGGTCTGGGTCCAGGCATGGCTGGCCCTACGGCTTCACATGGAGTCATAAGGACCTATCCCCTCCATCTTTGCATGCCCCTTTTCCCCTGTTACACCCATCTCAGGCAAGCTCTCTCTACTTGAGAGCAAAATGGCCAGCGGCAAGTCCAGGCTGATACTGTTTACAAGTAATGACATCCAAAAAGAAAAGCTAAACTCTTGTCTCTCCAAATAGCCATGTCAATTCCTAAAGAGAACTCAACTAAGCCAGCCCAGGCTTAAGGTCGAACCTGATGTGAGGAAAACGGGGCACGTGATTGACACCCCTTGCCCACGTTTACCTGGAATGGACTGGGTTCCATTTCCACCAGGAAAGTGTGTGGGCATGTCCACCACAGTGAGGACACAAACTTTGTGACGTTATAGTTGTACTTCAATACAATCCAAAGTCTCTTAGCTTCAAGAGACTTTTCCCAGAATAAATAAATCCTGGAGCATCTAGACACAAAACCAGGTGAAACTGTACACATTTATAGAAATAATTCTCTGGTGACAACTAAATCACTAGGTCTATGTACTATTACAATTTTATATTTTAAAGAAAATGAGAACTTATAATCAGTGGAGATAATGAAAGTGGTTTGGAATTAGGAACAAAAGTTTTCTGTGCTTTAATGGCACATATTCCTGCTGTACTTGGCAGGAAGCTTCGTTTCTATTAAGATTCTCCTTGTAGTTTTTCTAGAATTCCTCCTGGAAACAGTCTGTAGGAGATACTGGTTGAGCTCACTGGGTACGCACATGTGAAACAGTATTAATCTACTTTGCAAGTGCGATGTAAGGTGCCTTTTTTGCTAAGAAAGGACTTGTGTTGAGCAGGTATTTGTAGCACTTATGTGTAGCGCCTACCTGCATTCTAGTCTTGTCCAACTTTTTGTGACTGGTGACTTACGGTGACTGGAAAGCTAACACTGAGTGTCCCAGACATCCTTGCCACCAGGACCCTGAGTTCCAGCAAAGCAGATGGCAGACGTGAGTGATGAGAAGTAGCACATGGATAATGTATCTCCTGGGGCAGCTCTGGGGGAGGTTCTAGAATCAGAGGGTAAGTGATGACACTTGCATGGGAATCCCATTATAAAACTCTTAAACATCTTCTGGTTCCCCTTTGTTCCTCTAAGAATTTATTTAAGCTGATCAGAACTCTTTTTGCTTAAGAAGGGACCTCTTTTCAGGGCTTCCCAGGTGGCTCAGTGGTAAAGAATCCACCTGCCAATATAAGAGATGCGAGTTTGATCCCTGGAGATGGGGAGACTCCCTGGAGAAAGAAATGGCAACCCTTTCCAGTATTCTTGCTTGGGAAATCCCATGGACAGAAGAGTCTGGTGGGTTACAGTTCATGGGGTTATAAAGAGTCCAACACGATGGAGCAACTAAACAGCAGCAACAGCAAGACCTCTTTTGGCTTAAATCTACTTGAGTGGAGTCTGTGCCCACTTTGTATAATAGTAAATGCTAGAAGGGCCACAATTTTCATAAGAACTTAGGAAAGAGAGTGCTGTGCTCAAAGGGTGAGTGAGTGAGTGAGTGAGTGAAGTCGCTCAGTCATGTCTGACTCTTTGAGACTCCATGGACTGTAGCCTACCAGGATCCTCTGCCCATGGGATTTTCTAGGCAAGAGTACTGGAGTGGGGTGCCACTTCCTTCTCCAGGGGATCTTCTCAACCCAGGAATCAAGCCTGGGTCTCCCGCACTGCAGACAGAAGCTTTACCATCTGAACCTCCAGGGAATTCCAAAGGATAGTAGATTCTCAAAGGATAGTAGATTAAAAAAACTAAACTAGAACCCCAACTCTGGACTCCAGAAAGCATGCCTCATCTTGAAGGGCCTGTGACCTGCCCCTGACCTGTGGCCCCCATTCCCATTGCTCTGGTTCCCACTTCAGGGACCTGAGCCTTAGGGTGGCTCCATTCCTGAGTCCACTGCTGCAGCAGTCCTCCAGGATCCAATGCCTGATGATCTGAGGTGGGCTGATGTAATAATAACAGAAATAAGAAAGTGAAGCAAAAGTGTTCGTTGCTCAGTCGTTTCCAACTCTTTATGAACTATGGACTGTAGCCCGCCAGTCTCCTCTGTCCATTGAATTCTCCAAGCAAGAAGGATGGGGTGAGTAGCGATTTCCTTCTCCAGGGACTCTTCCTGACCCAGTGACCAAACCCAGGTCTCCTGCATTGCAAGCAGGTTCTTTACCATCTGAGCCACCAGGAAAATACGCACAATAAATATAATGCCCTTGAATCATCCCCAAACCATCTCCCCATGCCACCAGGTCCATGGA
Source organism: Nanger dama (assembly GCA_917880005.1). Lineage (NCBI taxonomy): Eukaryota > Metazoa > Chordata > Mammalia > Artiodactyla > Bovidae > Nanger > Nanger dama. The sequence goes on along the minus strand of CAKJTW010000025.1, from coordinate 15,198,596 downwards.
AAAATTGTCTTCCACAAAACTGGTCCCTCCTGCACACATGCTTTCTGTGCTCCATTGCATGGTCTACAGGGGCCACACATGCCTCTCCTCCCTGGCTGAGGAGAGGCACAGAGACCAGGCATTATTCCCGATGAAAAGTAGGTTGTCAATAGATGCTTTTTAATAGAACTAAATTTATTCTTGCATTAGGCTGTTTCAGAGAAACAGAGCCTTCCTTGATGGCTCAGTGGGTAAAGATTCTGCCTGCAATGCAGGAGACATAGGAGATGTGAGTTTGATCCCTGGGTTGGGAAGATCCCCTGGAGGAAGAAATGGCAATCCACTCCAGTATTCTTGCCTGGATAATCCCATGGACAGAGGAGCCTGGAGGGCTACAGTCCATAGAGTCTCAAAGAGTTGGACACGACTGAGTGACTGAACACACACACGTGATTGTGAGGGCTGGCAACTCTGAAGGGCAGGCTGGGGACTCAGGAATAGTTGATGTTGCAGAATTCCTTTTTCCTAAGAGGTCAGTCTTTTTTCTTAAAGTCTTCAGCTGATTGGATGAGGCCCACTCACATTATATTAGGTAATCTGCTTTGCTCAGAGCCTACTGATTTAAATGTTGATCTCATCTACCAAATACCTTCACAGTGATATGTGGACTGGGGTTTTAACAAACACTGGGGTCAGCTTTGTTAGCCCAACAAAGCTGACACATAGGATTAACCACATTGGTGTATCTTTTGCCCAACACCTGATAGTTGTTCAGTTGTTATCGAGTGGGAGCTATGGGGCCTTCCCAGGGCAAGCCCTTTCCCCATATCTTCCCTCTGCTTCAGCTCTTCTCTGAAGTACCCAGATAACAATATCTGAAACACACTGACAGGTGTGAAGACCTCCCCCACCAAATGTTAACCCCTTGATGATCATAAGCAAGTAGCAACCAGAACCCCTGGCACCTAAGGACTGATAACGTCAACCCCTGTGACATCTCACCATCAGCCAATCAGAGAATTGTGCCTGAGCTCATCACATACCCTGCCACCCCCCTTTCTTCTTCTGCCCTTTAAAAATGTTTTGCTGAAACACTTCTGGGAACTCAGGGGTTTTAGGGGTATGAGCCGCCCGTCTCCCTGCTTGGCTTTGCAGTAAACCTTTCTCACTCCAGACTCTGGCTTCTCGGTTTGGGCCTCAACTTGCACTAACACAGTAAGTAAAGGAGTGGGGTAGGAGGGAGGAGGAGGGAGGAGGAGGGAAGGGGAGGGAGGGGGAGGGAAGGAGAGAGGGGAAGGGAGGGGAAGGGAGAGGTAGGGAGGAGGAAGGGAGGGGAAGGGAAGGGTAGGGAAGGGCATGGAGGGCAAGGCAGGGGAAGGGGGGCTTCACTCTCCCACCCCCAGGTTAGGTGTGTGGGGCTAATGAGAAGACAACTGTGTACCCTACTCATGTAACTGTGTGGTGTTAAAGGAAACAAAATCCATCTTAGTACATTGGAAAGCTCTAATTGGCCTTATTGAACGAATTATGGATAAGGCAGCCAAGGGCTACAGAAACAGAAAGGTTTTTCAAGGCATAACAAGGAAGTTTAACAAAAGATGATTTCAGGATTAGGTAAGCTACCTATGGGCCCTGGAAGGTGTCTGTATTGTAGATCACCTCATCTTCCTTTGGGGCAGGAAGAGTGTCCATGTAACAGATCACCTCATTGCTACTGACCAGAAAACTCCATTCCTGAGAGACTGTAATTGCAGTTGGGTTAGGTATTAAGCCCCCGGGTTTGACGGCATCACTTAGCATAAATGACTCCATTTGGGGCCTAAGGTTTTCCTTTTAGCAGTAGGTAGGTGAAATTTTCCAGAAACAGCACATTTCTTTTTCCAGATTTAGTTTCTCACCTTCCCAGGGCTGAGTTGAATGGACACCTCATTGCCTCCCTCTGGGATCAGCCTGGCCTCCTTGGGTTTCCTAGGAAAATCAGGAGTCATTGCTCTGTTCCTGTATAGACTGGACCTTTGGAGAAGCAATATGATTGCAAAGCAGTGCCTTCATCAGCCCCCCAACACCCACCTTGAATTTCAAATTGTTGCCCATTTTCTAAACCAGCATTTTCTCCCCATCTGCAGGTCTTAACTAACCAGAACCTCACTAACAACTTGCTGGCATCTCTGAGAAAGGGCTGAGTTATCTCCAGAAGGCACTCGTACCCCAGTGTATCTCCCCAAATATTCTCACACAGTGTAATGTGTTATTTTAACATTCTCCACTCTCTCGGAATATAGTTTAAAACACATGGAATCATTTCTTTATGACACAGCAAAAAAACTCGAAGAACAATTTAGTTGTGACAGATTTCATTAGGAAAAAAATTTTTGCTTCAGTTTTCACTTTCTGTGACTAGCCATCTCTCTTAAATATTGTTTCAAATCTTCCACCTTTGGAAGCTACTTTACAAAGTACATGCCTTGTTTTTCTCCTTGATTAGACGGATTCTAAATTTGCTTCCTGTTTTCAGAAGGAAGGAAGGTGTCTACAAAACAGTCCAGTAATGTTCCTAGTGAAAGTCTGAAGCCCCAGAGCACACTTCATCAGCAGAAACCTTTTTTCCCCAGGATGGAAAATTTCAGAGGCAAGGAGAGGCGTTCTAATTCTCAAATCCCAGCCTTGAATACCCTGGGAGGGCTGGGCATGGTGGGGCAGAGCTGTTGGGCTCTGAGGTAGGAGCTCCCTGTGGCTCAGGCCAAGTTCAAATTCAGAGACCAGCAAGGAGGTCAGGTCTGGCCTCTAAGACACGCACATTAACTGACACACACCCTTTCCCAGAAATTCCTGCATCTACACCAGGCAAATATCAAAGCCGAAAAGCTACACATTCTTGGCGGGCTGAGACAGATGGTGGAACAAGAAATCCATCATAGAAAATCACACTTGCTCACCGTGTATTTCTGATAGTTCACCCCTAACTTTAGGCATTTCATTTCTTCACACTTGAACACACGATCAAGTGGCTTAAGTCTGCGGTGAGTAACGGGTCCTGTTTGCCCAAGACTGTCCCAGTTTTTAAGACTGAAAGTCCTGGGTCCCTGTTACCCCTTCAGTCCCAGGTAACAGGGACAGCTGGACACTCTACTTTAGTCCAGTGGGCATCTGACTGAAGCCAGATTTGAGGCCCTCAAAAGGCACACACCTGACTCATGACAGGCAAAAGCAATCAATACTGTTAGAAGGTGGGAGAATGCTGATCTAAAGAAAGGACTAACAACTGAAAAAGGGACTAAGGGTGTCCCAGGGGACTGACCAAAATTTTAATTCTTTGTCTAGTATGGGTGAGGTTCCTTTTGCAAAGATGCTGTGAACTGCTCCATGTGACATATATTTCTCTGCACAGATAACCCACCTCAATACAGAGAAAGTCAGAGAGAGGGGACAGGTTTATAGCACAGAGTCCTGAAGGATTTCCTATAAAGTTGTCATTATACTCCAACCCTGAGACAGTTATGAACTAAATTTTGTCCCCTCAAATTCATAGGTTGAAGCATTAACTCCCAATGTCACTGTATTAGGAGATAAGGTTTTAAAAGAGGGTTAGAGTTAAATGAGGTCATAAGGGTGAGGCCCTAATTCGATCAGAACTGGTCCTTAGCTGAAGACTAACAGACATCAGGGCTCTCTCCATGTGTTTGCCGTGAGGAAAGGCCATGTGAGGACACGGCATGAAAGCAGCTGTCTCACCAGTGAAGCTGCACCTTAGTCTAGGATTTCAGCCTCCAGAACCGTGAGAAAGCAATGTCTGCAGTCTAAGCCACCAACCTGAGGTCCTTTGTCTTGACAGCCAAACAGACTATGAGGAGCCCTATCTTAAATATACCATCAAAGGTCTTCCTCCTTCCCGGTCCCCTCACTGAGGTCACTGTCACAGCCAGTCACCCCAGGCATCCCTTTAGAGACACTCTGTGCAAGTACAAAGGCTGACACACTGACCTGCTCTTCTGTCCCAGCCACCAGAATTTTCACTCTTCTTGGTGAAATAACTCCATATTATCAATAATGAGGGGGAAAAAAATCCTGTTTAATCTTATTACTAGAGACAGAATATACCATTTAATGGATGAATCATCATTTATTAAGTCATTCCGTATTAATGGACATTTTGTTTATTTCCCATATTCCCATTCCATGTTTCAGTGGAGAACTTTTTAAAAGAATATTTATTTGTTTTGTTTTGTTTTGTTTTGGCTCCACCAGATCCCAGCTGCAGCATGTCACATCCTTGATCCACCTTGTGGCATACAGGATCGTTTTTAATTGCAGCTTTCGAACTCCCCATTTTTGGCACGTGGGACCTACTTCCCTGACCAGGGGTTGAACCCAGGCCCCTTGCATTGGGACTGCAGAGTTTTAGCCACTGGACCACCAGGAAAGTCCCTAGGAACTTTTATTTGTGTCAGTTTATGTGCACATGAGTGCACCTGAGACATCTCCAGGAGCAAACTTGCTGGGCCCCTGGCCGGATGTATTAGCAGGTTCAGTAGACGTCCCACAGGTGCCCTCCACGGACATTAGATGGCAGTGCGGTCTCATGTCCTCGCCCCACAGTGTGCTGTGTCATACTACTCTTACAACATAGATGGAAAGGACATCTCAAGGTTGTGAACAAGCTCATCTTCTAGTTGTTTTACTCCTTTCAACAAGATAAAGCGAAGCCCAAAAGACTGGTCAAGTAATGACAATTGCACACTCTTGCTGAGAGAGGAGGGAAAGCATCTGAGTGGCCCACAGAGGTTCCAAGCTATTGTACAGACCCTTCATTTGTCAGCAGAATTTTGCAGCTCAAAGGCCATCTAGGTGTGACAGTATAAATCAGGCAAAAATGTGTGTCCTTGGTAAATGTCACATGGCATATGAAAATACACGAGTTATTTTCTAATACCTTTTGATATTGATGCTAACATAATTCTGCAGTGATAAGAGAGCTGACTCTATGATTTCAATATCTTTAGACCATGAATTTTTTGCATCTTGTTTTTTTCCTCTGGATATGTTCTAGTGTTGCCTAGCTTATCGTCTATGGGACTATGAATAAAATTTGTATACTGCTGCTGTGTGAAAATTGTATAAATCTTAATGATGTTGAATTGGTTCATGGTGCTTTTCACATCTACCATATCCTTCTACTTCTCTGTATATACATTCTATTAATTTTTGAGGGTTTGATATTGAAACTCCAACTAAAATTCTTAATTTATATACTTACAAAATAATTGTAATATATAGTGGAGCTATATGTAACTTTGTTCTGTGTTTTCCAAGTCTCCTGTAAATGTGTTATTATACTTTCATAATTTTAAAAGAGAAAAAGAAAGAGAAAAAAAAATGTGTGTCCTCAGAGGCGAGGCACCAGCCGCCAAGGCCCAGCTCTTGAGAAGGGAGTCCAGGGCTTCCTCATCTGCCACCCATCACAGAGACCCTCTGCCTCACTGCTTTGGTCCAATATGACTTCATCAAGAAGAAATCGGGTCCAAAGGGACCTTCCAGGGCACAAAGGCAGGAATGATATATTGCATTTTTACTTTATTCTTGCCTGAAGAATTCCATGGACAGGGAGCCTGGTGGGATACAGTCCATGAGGTCACAGGGTCAGACATGACTGAGTGACTAACACTTTCACTTTCAAAGTCCTGTATAGAGAGTGCAGGCCAGTATAGACCACTGTAGACCAGTAAAGACCAATATAGACCCATGCAGATCATAGAGACAATGCAGATTAGTAAAGTCCAGTATAGACTAGTATAGACCAGGACAGGCTTCTGCAGCTTCTCAGTGGCTGTGACTCTTTCCACAGGCTATATAGACCAGGGCAGCCTGCTTAACCACTCAGTCTTCACAAACACCCAGTTAGTGCCAGGTACCAGTCAATCCTAAAAGAAATCAACCCTGAATATTCATTGGAAGGACTGATGTTGAAGCTGAAGTTCCAATATTTTGGCCACTTGATGCAAAGAGCTGATTCTTTGGAAAAGACCTTGATGCTGGAAAAGATTGAAGGCAGTAGGAGAAGGGGGCAAGAGAAGATGAGATGGTTAGAGAGCATCACCAACTCAGTGGTCATGAATTTGAGAAAACTCTGGGAGATAGTGGAGGATGGGGGAGCCTGGTGTGCGGCGGTCCATGGGGTCGCAAAGAGTTGGACATGACTGAGAGACTGAACAGCAACCAGGATGCAACAGGAGACACAACAGAAGGACAGCCCTGACATGGCAGAGCTTAGCCTGTAGTGGAAAAGAGAGAAACTAAACAAGATCCATGGGTAAAATATCTAGTACAACACATGGTGACAGGTGCTGACGAGAAGCATGAATCAAAGAGTGGAACCAGCATGTGCTACAGGGGGAGGAGGTGTGAGTTCAGGTGGGGTGTCCAGGGAAGGCCTGCTGAGCAAGGGGCATGGAGGAGCCAAGGGAAATGGCCAGTAGAAATCTAGATGGAGAGCACGGGACAGAGAGAATGGAAGATGCAAAATCCCTGAGCAGAGCATTCTGCATGCTCAAGAAAGGGCTCAGACACCAGATGCTTAGACAGAGGGAGGGGAGGGAGTGTGGTAAGACTGGAAGCAGAGGGTCAGTAGAGGCCAGGCCATGCGGGGCCCAGAGGCCACAGGAGATACTGGATTCACTCTGAGTCAGATGAGAAGATGTCCATTCAGAACAGACGTCCAGTTTTACATTCTTTTATGATGGTGCTGGCTGCTGTGTGGAGAACAGAAGCAGGTGCAGAGAGCAAGTTAAACTGTGACGCAGTGGTCCAGGTGATACAGCAGTCCAGGTGGGAGGGCACCGTGCCAGGGACATAGACAGGAGCAGAGCACCAGGAGAGGTGGCACTCTGCATATATTCTGAAGGCAGATCTGATGAGATTTGCTCATGGATTGGATGTGGGTAGTGGGAAAGGAGTCAAGGACAAGTTGAAGATCTTTGGGGTGAGAACTGGAAGCATGCGGTTTCTATTTGTGACCTAGGGAAGACTGTGGATGGAACAGTCCTGGCAGGGAGGAGGGGGATTGCTTTTAAACATGCTAAATTCAAGATATTAGAAGTCCAAGGAGCAATGTTGAAAGGACCATCAAATAGAGGAATCTAGAGCTGAAGGAAAAGTTAGGGCTAGACATGTAAATTTGGGCAAGGCTAGCATATCTGTGGTATTTAAAGCTATAAAATCATGGCTCAGGTGTGGATAAAACAGAGAATATAACCTGAATCCTGAGTTTGGGGAGCTAGTGTTTGAGGAGAGTGGAAAAGTGCTCCAAGAAGGACAACAAGAGGGAGAGAGCAACCAACTCTGTCCAGTGTCCTCAGTCAGATGGAAACAGAGAGTGTATGGTGAATTTAGAAGTGTGGGCATTTCTTGGGACTTCTCAGGTGGTCCACTAGTTAAGATTCCATTCTTCCACTGCAGGGGGTGCAGGTTTGATCCCTGGTCAGGAAACTAAAATCCCACATGCTCCATGGCATGGCCCCCAAAAAGTATGAGCATTTCCTAGTGATCTAAGTAAGAGCAGTTGTGGCAGATTGCATTGGACCCAGAAGAGAACAGAAGAGAATACAGAGTTGACTCTTACAAGGTTACTTGCTGTAAACTTTGGGCTTCCCTGATAGCTCAGTTGGTAAAGAATCTGCCTGCAATGTAGGACCAAAGTTCGATTCCTGGGTCAGAAAGATACACTGGAGAAGGGATAGGTTACCCACTCCAGTATTCTGGGGCTTCCCCTGTGTCTCAGCTGGTAAAGAATCTGCCTGTAATGCAGGAGACCTGGGTTCAATCCCTGGGTTGGGAAGATCCCCTGGTGAAGGGAAAGGCTATCCACTCCAGTATTTTGGCCTAGAGAATTCCATGGACTGAATAATCCATGGGATCGCAGAGTCGGATATGATTGAGCGACTTTCATTTCACTTAGAGTACGAAGCAAAGAAGAGATAAGAGCTGAGGTGGTAGCTGGGAAGGGAGGTGGAGTCAGGAAAGAGGTTCAGTTTTAGGAGGTGGAATGAGGTATTTCTGATTTTTGGTCCTGCTGGTATTTTACTTTGAAATCTATTTTGAAGACAGTAATGATGATGCCAGATAGATAGACAGATACTGTTGTTTAGTCACTAAGTTGTGTCCAACTCTTTGAGACCCCATGGACTATAGCCCACCAGGCTCCTCTCTCCATGGGATTTTCCAGTCAAGCATACTGGAGTGGGTGGCCATTTCCTTCTCCAGGTGGTGTCCCCAACCCAGGGATCAAATCCATGTTTCCTGCATTGCAGGCAGATTCTTTACCACCAAGCCACCTGGGAAGCTCCTGTAGATAGACAGACAGACAGACAGACAGACAGATGAATTTATAACCTGATTCTTTCAGTCATATTATTCAAAAATACACTGTACATATCTAATGTGTGGTCAGCACTATGATGACACCAGAAATCGAAGGAAAAGCTAAGGGGCCTGGTCTTCAGAGGCACTGGTGGGGAATGTTCCTCACTAAGCCAATGAAAGAACCTGCGATACCTAGAACTAGGCTCAGACGGTAAAGAATCTGCCTGCAATACAGGAGACTGGGATTCAGTCCCTGGGTTGGGAAGATCCTCTGGAGAGGGGGAATGGCAACCCACTCCAGTATCCTAGCATGGAGAATTCCATGGGCAGAGGAGAATTCCATGGGGTTGCAGAGTGGGACAGAACTGAGTGACCAGCACACAAAGGCTCCTCCACAAGAGGCTAACACCAGACAGTTTTGCTTACCTTAAGTAGAAATTTATTTCTCTCAGGCATAAATAAACCTAGCCCAGAAGCTATAGCAGCACACATTCTAGAAAGCAAGGAGAAATGAATAAAGATGGCACAGTGTGCAAGTTGCTGGATCTTAAAGTGAAACAGTCTTAACAGCAGAGAGACATAACCATGTGACCACAAATAGCTGCAAGGGATGCTGGGAAATGTAGTCTGCATTCTGAGCAGCTAGGCGCTGTCTGAACTTGTACCACCACCAGGAGAACAAACTGAGTGATAACAAACATCTGACTTTATATCACACTTTGTAACTTACCAATGTTTAAAACACCCTACAAAGAGAACATGATTTTAATTCTGATGGTGATTTAGATGATCTCAATTGATTCACTTCAACATTTTCAAAATGGTTATAATTTCCATTTTCAACATTTTCAGTGGTTATAATCCTCCACAGCGAAATCTAAGTAAGTCCCTATATGTCATCTACTTCTAACAAACATTCTCCAAGTTTAAAAATATTGTTGATAAAATGTAAAGAATATTGTAAACTAAATGTTCGTACTAAATTTGTTAATTTTCATGATCTATATATATCAGTTAAGAATGTTTAACACAATAATTAATATACCACCATACTGTTGGCAGCAATTCATGATAATTCTAAATGGTAGGACTTTCTGAAATGTGTTTATTTTAGCCTTAATTCTGCTCCAAATTTCTACACCAGTAAGACACTTCCCTTTCAGTAGCTCCATCTGCTAATTGAAATTTTGTTTTAAGAAACCATGGTAACATGTGTTTTGCCGTAACACAGAGTGGAGGAATTAACTTCAGGTTCTTTGGGCAAAATCAAGCCTTCTGTAAAACACAAAGGCAATCAAATTATTGGGAGAGCTGTTTCTTAAGAACCCCATTCAGATATTTCATGATTGGTGGACTACCCCAGAAGAGTAACAAGGCAGCTTACCCTTATAAAACGTATCTTTTTAACCTTGGGTAAAAGTGAGTTGAGCTAATCATACTCATAAAAAATTAGCATCAGTCTGTGCAAGAATCTTCTCTTGTTTATTCTATCTTTCCTTTCAGAAGACAGTACCTGCCCATTTCCTATTTCATCCCTATCACTGGCACCCACTTAAGGTGCTGTGTATCAGGGTTCCACAAGTTTGTCTCCTTCTAGTATTATTTTGTGTGGTGCATATTTTAGGTCACAGAAATGGTTCTGTGCTTTCATAACCAAGCAGGATCCTATGGGGTCTTCCCAGCACAGCCCCCCGACCCTATGTCCTCTGCCTGCCTCTAGTCTATATAAAAACATTAGCCTCCCAGGCCTTCTCTAAGTTCCAAAGAGCAAATTTAATCAGAGGCATGAGAAAATGAAGAAACAAAGGAAAACAGTCAAACAAGACAAAATATTAATGGTTTAGCCATTAAACAAAGTTGAGGACCTTAAGTTCCTCCCCAAGAGCTATGGGCAATATTCTGAGCCATGTGCTTTGAGCTATTTTGCAGATACTGAAACCGCCACTAGGTGGAGAAGTTAACTCGATGCTGCCCTCAAATGTACATACCCCGGATCAGCAGGAACCAGAGACTGATGACGTTGACCCCTGATTTCCTCACCACCACTAAACTGGAAGTATGTCCATGAGTTGATCATACACCTCCGCAGTCTCCCCCCGACAACCTGTCTTTAGAAATCTTCCCTTGAAAGTTTTTCAGGGTTTTTAAGCACTAGCTACCTGGACTCTTTGCTTGGTGCCCTGTAATAAATGCTGTGCTTTTCCTCATAACCGAGTGTCAATAAATTGGCTTTACTGTAAACACAGTCAAGCAGACTCTAATTTGGTTCAGTAATGCTTTCTCCCTCTGGTTTTCCCCTTCAACACTATAGCTAACCATGTCTTTCTGAGTTTTCACCCACCCCATTTTAATTATCCATCCTTCTCAAGATCATGTTGGCTTCTCTACCCCCTGACACAAGGCTTCACTAAAGAATCTGCCTACAATGCAGGAGACCTGGTTGGATCCCCTGGAGGAGTGAATGGCTACCCACTCCAGTATTCTTGCCTAGAGAATTCCATAGACAGAGGAGCCAGGCGGACTACAATCCATGGGGTCACAAAGAGTCAGATACAACTGATCAACTAATACTTTCACTCTGCCACACCCCATCACCAGGAGTACTATGGTATATAACTGCTTGCCTTCAGGGGGAATTCCCAGGACACACATCCTGAAGTGGGTTTCAGAGACAAAGCCAACCACATCCTTCATTTCAGTGATGGTGGTGGTTTAGTGGCTAAGTCGTGTCCAACTATTGTGATCATTGCAATGCTGCTGCTGCTGCAGCTGCTGCTAAGTCACTTCAGTCGTGTCCGACTCTGTGTGACCCCATAGACGGCAGCCCACAGGCTCCTCCGTCCCTGGGCTTCTCCAGGCAAGAACACTGGAGTAGGTGATCATTGCAATAGTAACCATCACATCCCAGTAGGAAGCAAATGAAAAGTTATCCAACAGGGTAACTGGAAGAGGGCTTAGTAAAGAGATTCTATGAAAATATGAAAAATATTCTCAAGGGTTAGTGTGGGTACAGCCTGACTATCCTGGCTCTGAGGTTCCAGTAAATAGTCCTGCGGAGAGGGTCACCTTTACAGAGCATGGCCACCAGCAGAGGGATGAGGCAGCCTTATTCAACTGAGCTGTCTCTCACCCTCAGAGCTCTCTACTGGGGAACCCACCAGAGGACAGATGGCAGGATTCCCTGATGCAACTGTCTCGTCCCCACACACGGAGAATGGAGACCTCACCCAACAGCCAAAGTAAGGAAGTGGGATAGCCATGTTCCAAACTGTAGTAAATATGATCATTACAAATTCAGTTCACACACACACACAAATGCTATACACACACAATCAAGTGGGCTCCTGGGTGTCCACTGCCACTGAAAACAATTTTTCTAAGTTGTTGGGTTGCCACCTAACATTTATGATTCTGTGGCCAGTAGATACCACCCTGGAGATCTGATTCTGAAAATCATTTGTAAATGACGTTGCTTGTCATCCAGGTTTGTTGGCGTGTCTGCCACAAATCTGTGTTCATGGTTTTGAAGCATTTCTTTGTTTTTGTGCATGTATTTAGTCTAAGAAACAATTAACCCAGAGGCTCTACTCCAGAACACTGATGTCAAAATATCTGGGCCTGAGGTCTAGCATTGGTGTGTGTAAGTGCGCATTATGTGTATAAGCGTGTGTGTGAGAGTATGTATGCATGTGTATGTTCACTTTTAAATCTCAAAGGGAAAAATATGTAATTTCTGGAAGAGTTCAGTGGCACCAAGTTGCCATCAGAGAGAAGAATGAGGACAATGGAAGGGACACTGAGGCAGCCACAGTACTTGGTGCTCAGTACCCCTGTCTTTCCAGCCTTCCTCCTGCACTGAACCAGCCACGTATGGGAGAGCCAACTGCAGAGTGAAGACATGAGGAGATGTGGCCTGGCCATGTGTGAATCTGTGGCCTGACATCCCAGGAATTGCTCTGCCGTCAAACTGTCTGCATCCCCTGTAGAGAAGCCTCTGGGGCTCAGCCAGCAGGGAGTGAAGACGGTTTCAATTACAATTCATCAAGGTGTCCAATTAGGAAGGTGGCACAGAGCCAGCCTCAATGTGGATCCTACCCCCAGGAGCACTGGCCACCCGTGGAGGTAACAGACTGGATGCCGAACAGAAATTCATTACTTTAAAAATAGTTTTAACGAGATTTCTACAGTGAGATTATTCACTTGATCTTTGTGAACTCACTGCATTCTAGCGAACTCAAATTGTTTCTGAAACAAATGTCCTTTTAAACATCCTCAATCAGGATTTTTCTCTACAGGTTGGACTGGTCCAAGTTCACCAGAGTAACTTAGATTAGCATGGTGTTTACGGTTCTCTGAGCATTCTTGCATGTGTTATTCTGAGCAGCTCAGAGAAACGATTGTAGACTGTGTGACCTGGGCCAGCCTTGGCCAGATGCCCTTGCAGAGTCAATCTTTTAATTCTCTTAATGTCACTAGTCACTGTTATCATCTTACAAATAAGGCATAGGAGAAAAGTGAATTCAGTGCTTTGGCCCGAGGTCCCATCTTCTACCAGGGCAAGACTGGAGACCAGAATGTCCCAGGACAAACCATGGGCTTTCCTACCTTCTGAAGATGCCCGCAACTTGATCCCCAGAACCTGTGACTGCTACCCTGCATGGCAAGTATGATTAAGGGCATGGACCTTGACATGAAGAGAATAGCCTGTTTAACTCAGGTGGGCTCCATCTAGCCCCAAGAGTTGTTAAAAGGGGAGAATATTTCCAGCTGAGAGAGAGGGATGCGAGGATGGAAGATGGGTAGGGAGATGTAATGTGGGAAGTCTGCTTTGCTGACTTTGAAGATGGAGGAAGGAGGTCAGAGCCAAAGAAACTGGGCAGAAACTGAAAGAGGCAAGGAATTGGATTCTCCTGGGGAGCTCCCATCAAGGAAATCAGCCCTACCAACCCCTGATTTTAGCTGAGGGACTCATGTCAGGACTGATCTGTGTGAGCGTGAGATAAAGTTTGTGTTTGTTAAGTCTCTAAGCTTGTAGATACTTGTTAACAGCAGCCACAGGAAGCCAGCACACTGCCCAGGGCCAGAATCTGCTATGGGGCTTTAACCATCCTAACCACAGAAGCCAATTGACCTTTATCATTGTTTGTTTCCACCAACAGTCACTAAAAAGAGTTCTCATCCCCTGAACGAAGTAATGGAGGCCAATGACTGAAAGCCTGTTGAGTGGCAGATGGAGGAGAATGGGTCCTCAAGACCCAGATGACGAAATTCAACACACACCAACCTGAGTGATAACAACTGACAGTGGTAGTTCTGAGTTGTCCCTACCCGGGTACTGTCTCAGCACCTGGAATGATTTAACTCACAGCAACCTTTAGGGATGAGTATGGTTATCATCCCCTCATCATACAGATTCAGAAACTGAAGCTCAGAGGTGGTTAAATAACTTGCTGAGGGTCACTCAGCCAAGCAAGGCTGGAGCAGGGACTGGGTACAGGGGATTAAGCCCCTCTCCTGATCTTCTGAAGGTGGGCAGAAGGTTCCAGTGGGTGGCCCTGGGAAAAACCACTGTGGATAAGCTGAGAAGTCAGGTACCCTGAGAGCTACTCTGTGCCCAGAGAACAACAACAACAACAACTATATAAGGGATGAGAGACTGAAACAAAGACCCAGGAGAAACAGTATTAACTGGAGGAGAAACTATACTGAATCAAGTCAGAGATTATACTAGATCAGTTTCATTGAATCACGAATGATGGGATCAAACTAATTTCCAACACGTGAAAGCTGACAGTGGGCCCCAGCTAACAAAACCCACCCATTCAAGAATGATGTCAACTAGAGCAGAAAGTTAAGAATAAATAAGCCAGACTAGGCCTCAGAAGGGGAAGGTTCATAAAAGCCAAGGGACCAGCTATTCTGAAACAACCGTACTGATTGTGAGGTCAGGGTTGGGGGCGTAGGAGAACGACAGAGGAAAGATGGCCTGGATACAGGGGGAGACAGGAAGAGAGAAAAACCGTGATATTGAAATTCAGCCACATGAAATAAGGAAGCCCAAGCAGCAGTGTGGAGGCCCACATGGAGAGGAACCCAAACACCAGACAAGCTCCAGCTGAGCTACCAGCCAACAGCCAGCCACACATCCCTCACTCCCCCAGTGCTAACCAGGTGGATGCACCCAGTCCCTCAGCCCCAGCTGACATTGCCTGGAGCAAAGATGCCCAAGTCCTGCCCAGCTGCTTATTTGGAAACAAAATAATTGCTTGGTATTTTTAAAGATAAAAATGAAACACTCCCTGGAACTTTAAGGGATTAATTTTAATGTACCTTTCACAGAAGAGGAAATTAAAATTTGGAAAAATTAAATAACTCACCTAAGATTACATATAGTGGTATAACCAAAGTTCCCACACAGGTCTTAATGCAAAGCCCGCATGTTGAATATATGATTCTCCACCATCTGACAGGTACCCATCCCTCCAGAACACACCTTGCTCATAAGAGCACTACTTCTCAGAGAGAGCAGTGTTCCCAGGGCCTGCCTACTGGGCCATCCCGGAGATCCTCCAAGGATGCCTCAGACATATGTGTGCATGATGCATGGGGCAGACACAAGCACCTCAAACACACCACCCACTTCCAAGTCTTCAGCCCCCTCTGCCCAAGGGATCCTCTCCAGCATAAATGGTCTCCTGCTCCTCCTTGCCCTTCACAGCCCCACGAATCACCCAGAGTCCTACTGAAATGCTCTCACTGTCATGACTTTTCTCCAACCAAAATTAATTTCTCTCAAAAGTAATGGTTCTGTGTACCCAATCATTTTTCCTATACTTTCTTTAAAACCTATTTTATTCTGCCCTGCAATAGTTGTCTTCCTCACTTAGAAATGGTGTTTATGACCAAGACAGTATACTAACACATATATATGGAATTTAGAAAGATGGCAGTGATAACCCCGTATGCGAGGCAGCAAAAGAGACACAGATGCATAGAACAGTCTTTTGGACACTGTGGGAGAGGGAGAGGGTGGGATGATTTGGGAGAATGGCACTGAAACATGTATAATATCATCTAAGAAACGAATCATCAGTCTAGGTTCGATGCAGGATACAGGACACTTGGGGCTGGTGCACTGGGATGACCCAGAGAGATGGTATGGGGAGGGAGGAGAGAGGGGGTTCAGGATTGGGAACATGAGTACACCTGTGGCGGATTCATGTTGATGTATGGCAAAACCAATATAGTATTATAAAGTAAAATAAATTTTAAAAATTAATAAAAAAAAGAAGAAATGGTGTTTATGTAACTTTTGATAATTAAAATATAATCTGGGACTTTCCTGGTGGTCCAGTGGTAAAGAATCCTCCTGCCAAGGCAGGAGACACGGGTTCCATCCCTGCTCCAGGAAGATTCCATGTGCCTCAGAGCAACTAAACCATGTGCCACAACTACTGAAACCCACACACCCTAGAGCTCATGTTCTGCAACAGGGAAGCTACCGCAATGAAAAGCCAGCGTAACACAGCTAGGGAGTAGCCCCCACTCATAGCAACTAGAGAAAGCCTACAAGCAGCACAAAGACCCAGAGCAGCCAAAAATAATAACATATTTTTGAAAATATATATATAATCTGGATTAACTTACCTGACAAGTCCTCTTTTTGAAAGAAATTCATAATTGGAATATGACAGTTTCTATTAAGTATTCTTGGCATGCTTCTGAGTGGCATATCGTTAGGTATAGGTAGGTATTTGCATGCCTATATGCAGTGAGTCTCTATGAGGTTGTCTTTCCAACCCTTACTCCTCAAATCTTCCCTTTTCTTCCATTCTCATGATTATTAGGATAAAATCTCCCTGAGCACATGGACATTGCTTCATTCTTTGCTGTATCTCTATGCCTAGAACACCTGGCAAGTGCTTCAGAAATATATGTTGAAATAATGATTTTAGTAGTGAGTCCCTAGGAGTCAGTGACTAAACCCTCTGGCTACTAGTCAATATGTGGTCCATTAAAGTATCGTTATTTGGAACTGGAATAAGAAAAAAATGGTAGTCTTTGAATGACTAAATCCATAATATATACCCCCCAGGAGCGCTGTTTTCTGTCATGTGGACCTAAGATGCAGAGGAAGCTTGTCTTCAAAGCAGACAAAAGTCACAGGAAAAGGAGTCTTCTCAACAAAAAGTATTGGAAAGCCTAATACCAACATGGTCCAACATGGACTTCTACTTTAGCCCAGGTTGGGGAGGGGGAAATTTCCCTGTCTATCCTTCTTGAGTTCTTGTGGCTGGACATGAGACAAATTTACCAGAGGAAAAGAAACAAATTTAACTCATGCACATAGAGGTTTTATAGAAATAGGATCTAATGAGCTGCCAAAGTAAGCAACTTTATACTTTCTAGATAAAGAAACATAAATTTGTGAGGAATTAATAGGACAAAGAAACTTAGGCATTTGGTGCTTAATTAGTGAAGAATCTAAACAGATTCAGCTTGGGCTAGTAAACTGAAGAAATAGCAAAGCTTGTTTATACAGGCTTCTTCTTAGCCAATTCTCTATTTCTGACGATAAGGGTGTCCTTTACCTTTAGCTGCAAGTATGCACCTTTCCCGGACAGAGAGGAGAGCCAGTGTCCCTCTTACGCCTGCCATTTCTTTAATAACTTTAACTCAAAATAGTCAATATGCACTGAGACATATTTTGGGGGTGATCTGCCCTGGGCACCAACATCATATACAAAGAATTAACTCAAAATGTCTCAAACACTTAAATGTAAGTGTTAAAACTATAAAAGCCTTAGAAGAAAAAATAGACTAAAAGCTTCATGACATTGGATATGACAGTATTTCTTGTATACGGCATCAAAAGCACAGGTAGTAAAAGAAAAATATATAAATCGGATTTCACCAAAATTAAAAATTTTTGTGCATCAAAGGACTCAATAACAGAGTGAAAAGGCAATGATGGAATGAGAGAAATGCTTGCAAGTGATGTATCTGATAAGGGATTAATATCCAGAATATATAGAGAAACCCCACAACAATAAAACTAACAATTCAATTGAAAAATGGGCAAAGGACTTGAATAGACATCTTCAAAGAAGAGACAGAATAAGCATGTGAAAAAATGCTCAATATCAGTAACCACTATAGGAATGCAAATCAAAGCCACACTAAGACACCACTTCACTACCTTTACTTGATGGATCAAAAATAGCAAAGTGTTGGCAAGGATGTGGAAAAATTATAATCCTTGTGCACTGATAGTGGGGATGTAGACTGATGCAGCTTCTGTGGAAAACTGTAGGGTGAGTCTCCATAAAACTAAATATAATCCAGGAATTCCACTTCTGCGTGTATACCCAAAAGAACTGAAAGCAGAGACTCAGACAGATATCTGTATACCCATGTTCATTCCAACATTATTCACAATAGCCCAAAGGTAGAAGCAACCTATGTGTTCCTCAGTGGAAGAATTGGATGAACAAAATATTGTATATCTGAAATGGAGCAGGACACTGTGGTCCTTGGCCCTCATGTCCTCAGCCGGCCTTTTGTCTGGGAAAACTTCAGTCAAAGAATAAGTTTAATCAGAAAAATGAGAACATGTGAAAACAAAGGAAAACAGTCAAAGAAGACTACATAATAACAGCGTAGTCTTTAAGCACAGCCAAGGACACTGAGTTCTTTCTCAAGGGCCAGAGATAATATTCTGAGCCATATCCTGGGATCTGTCTTATAGATACTAAAACACCAGGTGGAGAAGTTAAGTGCATAACGACCAGAAGCTGCCACAGTTCTGAGAATTGGCCTCAAAGAAATGGGAAAAACTGAAGATAAACTGTACCACCGTGTCCCCCGTCCGCCCCCTTTTTTTTAATTTGGCGTAGCTAGGGTTTGCCGCGCCCCCCCCCCGCCGCGCCCCCCGGTTCGTGCCCGTTCTTGTTTTGGCCCCTTTCGGTTTTGTGGGGGGTTTTTTGTGTTTTTTTTTTTTTTTTTGTTTTTTTTTTGTTTATTATAAAAAAAAAAAAAAAAAAAAAAACAACCAAGATCATGCTGGTCAGACCACTGACGGCCGATTTTAAGATGACTGTTAAAGATAACTGTGCTATTTCTGCATTGGAAACCCCTCCTTCTGTTTATAAAAGCTCTTGCCCCACGGTTTGCCAGTGCAGGAGTCAGCCTTTGGACAGATGTCTGCCCTCCTCCTCCCCTGTGGCTGGTGCTGACATCTGAAATAAAGCAAACTTTGCCTTCCACCAACCTGGCCTGTTTAATGGCTTTTGGGTGGCAAGCAGCCAAACCCCCAAATCTCCCCTTTTGGTAACAGATTCATCCAATAGAATTTTATTCAGCCTGGAAGAGGAAGAAAATTTTGACACACGCTGTAACATGAAGGAAATTTGAGGACATTATGCCAAGTGAAATAAGTCAGTCACAAAAGGTAAATATTGTATGATTCCACTTATATAGGGTACTTAGAGCAGTCAAATTCATAGAGACTGAAAAAAGAATAGTGATTACCAGCGGCTGGTCAAGAGGCAAATAGGGAACTTGGTGGGTATAGAGTTTCTCTTTGGAATGATGAAAAAGTTCTGGAGATGAATGGTGGTTGGGGTCGCACAGCAATGTGACTGTACTTAACGCCACAAAACAGTACAATCAAAATGGTTAAAATGGTATATTACATGGCATGTGCATTTAGCCACAATAACAAAGCAGCACAGGAAACAACAAAGAATCACAGGAAACGACAAAGAGAAGGCAAAGTTCTGAAGCATTCAAATCTTTCATTCCAACGGCATCTTGACCCATGGGTTCCATGAAAGACCCATTTCTCTGACTGGCTCCTGTTGCTTGCAACCAAAATAATTTTGTTATTATTTGTAATCGAGACCCCTCTCCCCAAGATCATAAGAATCCGGAGAATGTGACCCTAACTCATCACTGATATGAGTTGGCTACTGATGAGAAATAAATATATAATACGAGGAGAGAAGGGCTGGCACTTTAAGTTGTCTTTGTCGGTCACCTTGGTCTGCCCCACTGCAGCTATAACAGTGCTTTTGTGCATGGTGAGCTGGTGGAATCAAGGGTGTGAAGGAGACAATAAACTACCCAAACTAATCTAGCATAGAGAGGGGGAAAAAGCCTCCTCTGAAACCTAGTTACTAATTAAGTTGCAGTAAGTGAGAAACTGAGCCAAGGAAAACATATTAACGCATCTGCAAATTGGCACTACCTGGACCCTGTTCGGTAACCATGGTAACCGCTGAGATGTGTGTAAAAATAAAGCAGAAAGGTATTAACTTTTAATGCCTATATAACTAGTTTAATCAGTCTTTGCCTAAGCTCCAGACATTTTTATAAAAGAAAAGGAAGGACCAAATAATAGAATTTTAATGAAGACATTATGAATCACAACAAAAATTAGAAGCCATTGGATAATTAAAAGTTTTTTACCTTGAAACTAACCAATAGTGTAGACTCTGAAGTTTACAAAAATAACTTTTTGAGGAACTGACTCATATAGACCATCACTGAGCGTGAGGACACTATCAATGAGAACACAAAATAGAAGTTATACATTAAATTAATGTTTCATCCTTGAAATGGTTCAAGTCTCATTTATACTACAGAGTCTGAAGCAATAAAAAAGAGGAGCCTTTTTTTTGAAGTGGCTTATTGCCCAATGCCCTCCATCTCAAAAAGCAATTGCTTCAACATGCCTCAGGAAACTCTGAGTGCTAATAATATTCTAGTTACTCAACTGATGTTACGAGCATGAGTGTTGATCTTACGTTCTTTTAATTTTACACTTGCAGTAAAATTGTCTTTTGCATTAAGATTTACTTCATAGTGAAATCTTTTAGTATTTATTTATTTGGCTGTCTCAGATCTTAGTTGCAGCACTCGGGATCTTTGTTGGATTATTCAGGATCTCTCACTGAGGTGCTCAGACTCTACTTGTGGCACACAGACTTAGTTGCTCTGAGGCAAGTGGGATTTTACTTCCCCGACCACGAACTGAACCCATATCCGCTGTATTGCAAGGTGGACTCTTAACCACTGGACCAGCAGGAAAGTCCCCACAATGATATTTTATTTATAAAAAAGAAAGAATAGGTAGAGGAAGAAAATCCCTCCCTCCACCTCAAAACATAAGGTCTCAGGCTAGTCTAGAGGAGAGAATACAAGTTGCAGCTGAGAGGGAAAAAAATTCCATGAGACCCTGTGCTTCTCAGTTCCACCACTGGGTCTTGTTAAAACACTTGTTAATGGGTCCACTCCAGGGCTTCAGATCCAGCAAGTCTGGGTAGGCTTGAGAATCTGCATTTCTAACAGGGTCCTACGTACTGCAGCAGCTGCTCCTGCTCAGGACCTCACCCTGGGAACCTGTGCCCTGAACCACTGAAGTCAGCCTGCCCTGCCCTCTGTATTTGTTTGACTGTTTTATGAGGTCACACTGTAAGGTCCTACCAAATGCTGACTGCCACTTTCAAAAGCAGTATGCCGTTTTTCTGAACCATGAAAATAACTTTTTTCTTTTTGCTCCAATATTCTTCCCTTCATTTTCAGTTTAAGTTTCAAATGCACCCAATTTACAGGGTCAAAATCATTGGAAAATCAACGAACTAAAAGATTTTCCTTTTCACCCAGCATACTGAAGGCATTGTATTTATTTGGCAATAACAAAAATATGTAATACATCAAAATTAAAGATATTTCATTTTTAAATTTCTTCTATGGCTTCAATTACCAATTGAACCACCAAAACAAAGTCTGAAATAAGCCTAATTAGGACAAGTTAAAACACTACTGTATTTCATTAGAAGTCCATATTAAGTGCCCACCATACCAGTTTACACTAGTGCTTACTCCCAGGAAGTGAAACAGGAGGGAAGTGGTCAGGAAACAACCTTTACAAGAATGAAGTAGCGTTTGAGGATACAACATAAACTGTTTAAGAACTAACTAGGTCCAAAATGATGAACGATTCTACTTCTAGTAAACCTTGAGCCTCATTATATGCTCATTATAATATTCAGTTCAGTTGAGTTCAGTCACTCAGTTGTGTCCGAATCTTTGCGACTGCAGCACGACAGGCCTCTCTGTCCATCACCAACCCCCGGAGTTTACTCAAACTCATGTCCATTGAGTCAGTGATGCCATCCAACCAGCTCATCCTCTGTCATCCCCTTCTCCTTCCCCTTTCAATCTTTCCCCGCATCAGGGTCTTTTCAAATGAGTCAGTTCTTCACATCAGGTAGCCAAAGAACTGGAGTTTCAGCATCAGTCCTTCCAATGAATATTCAGGACTGATATCCTTTAGGATGGACTGGTTGGGTCTCCTTGCAGTCCAAGGGACTCTTTAGAGTCTTCTCCAACACCACAGTTCAAAAGCATCAATTTTTCGACACAGCTTTCTTTATAGCCCAACTCTCACATCCATACATGACTACTGGAAAAACCATAGCTTTGACTAGATGGACCTTTGTTGGCAAAGTAATGTCTCTGCTTTTGAATATGCTGTCTAGGTTGGTCATAACTTTCCTTGCAAGGAGTAAGCATCTTTTAATTTCATGGCTGCAGTCACATTTTGCAGTGATTTTGGAACCCAAGAAAATAAAGTCTGTCACTGTTTCCACTGTTTTCCCATCTATTTCCCATGAAGTGATGGGACCAGATGCCTTGATCTTAGTTTTCTGAATATTGAGTTTTAAGCCAACTTTTTCACTCTCCTCTTTCACTTTGATCAAGAGGATTTTTCGTTCCTCTTCACTTTCTACCTTAAGGGTGGTGTCATCTGCATATCTGACATTATTGATATTTCTCTCAGCAATCTTGACTCCAGCTTGCGTTTCTTCCAGTCCAGCATTTCTTATGATGTATTTATTCTGCATGTAAGTTAAATAAGCAGGGTGACAATATACAGCCTTGACGTACTCCTTTCCTGATTTGTAACCAGTCTGTTGTTCCATGTCCAGTTCTAACTGTTGCTTTTGCACACAGATTTCTCCAGGAGGTAGGTCAAGTGGTCTGGTATTCCTATCTCTTGAAGAATTTTCCAGAGTTGGTTGTGGTCCACACAGTCAAAGGCTTTGACATAGTCAATAAACCAGAAGTAGATGTTTTTCTGGAACTCTCTTGCTTTTTTAATGATCCAATGGATGTTGGCAATTTGATCTCTGTTTTCTCTGCCTTTTCTAAATCCAGCTTGAACATCAGGAAGTTTGTGGTTCACGTACTGTTGAAGCCTGGCTTGGAGAATTTTGACCATTACTTTACTAGCGTATGCTGCTGCTGCTAAGTCACTTCAGTCGTGCCCAACTCTGTGCAACTCCATAGACGGCAGCGCAATTGTGTGGCAGTTTTTTGGTGGAGGGGGGATTGGAATGAAAATGGACCTTTTCCCATCCTGTGGCCACTGCTGAGTTTTTCAAATTTGCTGGCATATTGAGTGCAACACTTTCACAGCATCATATTTCAGGATTTGAAATAGCTTAACTGGAATTCCATCACCTCCACTAGCTTTGTTCATAGTAATGCTTCCTAAGGCCCACTTGACTTCACATTCCAGAATGTCTGGCTCTAGTTGATGCTGAGTTGTGAAGATCTTTTTGTATAGTTCTGTATATTCTTGCCACCCCTTCTTAATATCTTCTGCTTCTGTTAGGTCCATAAAATTTCTGCCCTTTATTGTGCCTATCTTTGCATAAAATGTTCCTTTGGTATCTCTAATTTTCTTCAAGAGATCTCTAGACTTGCCCATTCTATTGTTTTCCTCTATTTCTTTGCACTGATCACTGAGAAAGGCTTTCTTATCTCTCCTTGCTATTCTTTGAAACTCTGCATTCAAATGGGTATATCTTTCCTTTTCTCCTTTGCCTTTAATGTCTCTTCTTTTCTCAGTTATTTGTAAGGCCTCCTCAGACAACCATTTTGCCTTTTGCATTTCTTTTCTTGGGGATGGTCGTGATCGCTGCCTCCTGTACAGTGTCACAAACCTCCATCCATAGTTCATCAGGCACTCTGTCTATCAGATCTAATCCCTTGAATCTATTTCTCACTTCCACTGTATAATCGTAAGGGATTTGATTTAGGTCATACATACCTGAATGGTCTAGTGGTTTTCCCTACTTTGTTCAATTTAAGTCTGAATTTGGCCATAAGGAGTTCATAATCTGAGCCACAGCCAGCTCCCAGTCTTGTGTTTGCTGACTGTATAGAGCTTCTCCATCTTTGGCTGCAAAGAATATAATCAATCTGATTTTGATATTGACCATCTGGTGATGTCCATGTGTAGAGTCTGCTCTTGTGTTGTTGGAAGAAGGTGTTTGCTATGACAAGTGCATTCTCTTGACAAAACTCTATTAGCCTTTGCCCTGCTTCATTCTGTACTCCAAGGCCAAATTTGCCTGTTACTCCAGGTATTTTTTGACTTCCTATTTTTGCATTCCAGTCCCCTATAATGAAAAGGAAATCTTTCTGGAGTGTTAGTTCTAGAAGGTCTTGTAGGTGTTCATGGAACCGTTCAACTTCACCTTCTTAAGCATTACTGGTCAGGACATAGACTTGGATTATTGTGATAATACATAAGCATATGTTAAATGACACACCTACCAGTGCCATGAAGTTCCAAGGTTGTCTATAAAAGGCCAAAAGTAGGCAGTTGCCCTATCCCTGGGAAATCTGCCCTCCCCCAAAATAATTGGAATAGTCCTCCCTCTCAGCCTATGAAATTATCCAGCCTATAAAAACTAACCATGCCATATTTTGGAGCCTCTTACCTTCAGAGATGGCCCAGACTCTCCCTGTGGAGTCTGTTTCTCTCTAAATAAATCCACTTCTTACCTATCACTTCGTCTCTCACTGAAATCTTTCTGCCATGAGACATCAAGAACCTGAGCTTTTTAAGTCCTGAGATGAGGTGTATAATCTCAACTAAAGGACAGTGAGTTCTGGCTGTGTTCAAGTCCCAGCCTGTGGATTCAAGCCCCATCTGAGTTATGCAGCTTCAGCAGGACATGTCATATTTCTTAGTTAGTATCTTTTGGGGAGTTTTGTTTTGTTTGTTTGTTTGCCACACTATACATCTTGTGGGATCTTAGTTCCCCAAACAGAAATTGAACCCAGGCAGTGAATGTGCAGAGTCCTAACCACTGGGCTGGCAGGGAATTCCCAGTATCTTTAATACTGGATTCAATAAAGATATTCTCCTTTTTTCTACCTTCCAGGCTATCTGTTAGCTTTTTTGTTTTCCTAGTTTATTTGCTACTTCAAAAGTTACTGATAAGAAAAACCCACATTTAAAGATAACACCTTTTTAGCTCCCTTATCCTGAGACTGGCCAGTCTTCACCCTTCGCCCACTGCCTGCGTTCTACAACCAACCACGTACTGCAAGTGACCCAAGTTAGCTTTTAGGAATCCAGTGAGCCTGTTGCTAAACAGTTGGGGCTTGAAACCTGGCACTGGAGGAGAATTTACACTGAGAAAATAGGGGCAAATGCTAGACCCTGGAGTCAGTTGTTAACAGTTATTAATACTTAGAGTAACACTGCCTACAAACCTACAGCAAAAAATAAAGGAACGAGGGAAGGAAGTAGGGAGGGGCAGAAAGAAAGAAGGAAAGAAGGAAAGGAGGAAAGAAGAGAGCTTGGGAGGGAGGGAGAGAGAGGGAAGAAGGTAAAAGAAGGAAGGGGAAAACAGGAAGGAAGGGAAGGGAGGAAAGGAAAGAGGAAGGGAAAAAAAGAAGGAAGAAAGGAAAAAGAAGAAGAAAAGGGAGGGAGAGAGAGGGAAGAATAAAAAGGAGGAAGAAGAGTGTCTCTGAAGCCGAGGTTTATAAACACGAGGAGCAGCAAGCCCTCTTGTGGTTGTTGCCAGAATTGCAGAGGATGAGGGGAGATGGCAGCGTGGTCGATTTCATCCTGGACACATTTTACATAAGGCTTCAGAAGGAGAGTGCTGATCGTTTAGTTCAATGTCATCTGTCTCTGAGCAGACTTTCCCTAAACCACCCGAGGACGTCACTTAAATATTCCTTTCTCAAGAGTTAGAAATACCTTCTTATGAAGAGTAAGCTTTCCTTTGTGTTAGTATAGAAGGATTACGTTACTTCTTTTTAAGAATATGAATTCCCTATTGTTTACTGTGGGCACGTCGCAGCAAGGCAGTATACCCTGAAATTGTCTCTGACCTTAGCTGCCCAGTGAGTCCATGCCAGGAAAGCAAACCCCACCAGGCCACCCCTAATCAATCAGTTCAGTTTAGTCTTCAGCCGTGTCCGACTCTTCGTGACCCCCCTTGACTGCAGTATGCCAGGCTTCCCCGTATATCACCAACTTCTGAAGCTCACTTAAACTCATGTCCACCAAATCAGTGATGCCATCCAACCACCTTATCCTCTGTCATCCCTTTCTCCTCCTGCCTTCAATCTTTCACAGCGCCAGGGTCTTTTCTAATGTGTCAATTCTTCACATCAGGTGACCAAAGTATAGGAGCGTCAGTCCTTCCAATGAATATTCAAGGTTGATTTCCTTTAAGATTGACTGGTTTGATCTCTTTGCAGTCCAAGGACTCTAAAGAGTCTTCTCCAATTCCCCAGTGGTTTCCTGCTGTATCTAAAATAAAGCCCTAATTCCTTACCAAACCCTGTAACTCTGGGTCCCATAAATCCTGCTGGTGCTCAGTTCCTACCCTCCCTGCCCACCCCTCCCCTCCCCTGCACTCTCCTATTCATCAGGCAGGTGTCTATTCCAAGGCCACTTCTCAGTGGCGTGAGGACCTGCCTTTTTCTGGGGGTCTGCCTTTTCTGGTGCCCACCCACCATCTGTCCCTCAGTCACATCTCCAGGTTAGTTTTCCTCTATCTGTCTCTACCTGGAATCACCCTGATTGTTTCTGCATTTAACTGTCTGACCACCCAGCAGAATGGAAGTTGGAAGCTCCATGTGAATAATGCCTTTGTCTGTCTTACTAGCAATGTTTCCCATATGAAAGGCCCTGGCATTGAGAAGGCAACAGATGTTCACAGACAAAGGAACTGGAAACCCTGCACCCACCCAGCCTCCCACCTGGGTGGGTGCAGGGTAACCAGTTTTCCCAGTTTGCTTGTAGCTGTCCCTGTTTTCACTTGGAAAGCCCTCATCCTGGGCAACGTCTCAGTCCCAGTCATCCTCAACTGGGTTATATATTTATCTAGAATTACCTTCTGGAGTGATTGTGAAAGCTAACTTAAAAGACTCTTTTTTTATATATATAAAAACTTCCTCTGAAAACAGAATTTAACTTGCAGATTATCCTTTAATACTCTGTGAAAAGAAAAGTTATTCAAATTGACAGAATTAAACTATCTTAGTATATTCTTTCAGAGAAGGCAATGGCACCCCACTCCAGTACTCTTGCAGGGAAAATCTCATGGACGGAGGAGCCTGGAGAGCTGCGGTCCATGGGGTCCGCTGAGGGTCAGACACAACTGAAGGACTTCACTTTCACTTTTCACTTTCATGAACTGGAGAAGGAAATGGCAGCCCACTCCAGTGTTCTTCCCTGGAGAATCCCAGGGATGGAGGAGCCTGGTGGGCTGCCGTCTATGGGGTCGCACAGAGTCAGACACGACTGAAGTGACTTAGCAGCAGCAGCAGTATATTCATTCATATTTGCCTTAGCACTTAAAATATAAATGCACCATATTGTTTTTTTAAAAAGGATCATATTGCATTTCTCCAGGTAGTGTTTTTAATTTTAAATGTCACTGCATAAATAATGTGTCACAAACACTGCACACATGACTCACGGCTGGTAGGATTTGAAATTTCCCACTTGAAGTCATTTATAGTCTTAAAATACGTTTATTCTTATGTTTCTTTTACATTCTGTCTTCCTGATAAGAACTCAAAATATTGCATTCTTTCCCATTTAATTTTCCAAAGAAATATGCTTTGGCATTTCTATTTCTCTTTGAAACCGAAAGGAAGAAGTGATGGTCTTCAGAGATAGAAGTGATCACACCTAGGACACTGGCTAAGCTATCAAAGTTATCTGAGCTGGGAGAGGATTTGCTGGCCTTCTGCTTATGTTAATCAGAATACAGCACTGAAGGCGCCAAACTTTTCAAAAGGCAAATTTAAAATCTCTAGTGAGTTAAAATGCAACCATGTGCAATCTGAGACTGCTCAAAGTGTGCAGAAGAGCTGTGATCTCTACCGCATTGCTGAAAATGGGTTAGAGGCCAGAAAACAATATATCTGACTATTGTTTGTATCAACCAATAGATGAGGAGACATCTACTGGTGAGCAGCTGAAGAGGCCAATGGCCACTGAGGACATCGGGTAGCGATGTGGATAAACATCACCCTCCCTGTTCTTTCCAGTCCTCACCCTCAGCCTTGTCAGGCTGTCCACCTGCCAACAGGTGTGGAGGGAGCACAGAGGCAGCTTGTGATCTGCTCCAGTCTACACTGACCTTTGATCTTGCGGAAGCAACTGCCTCTCCCATGTCCCTCCCCTACTGCTGGTCATATTCCAAGGCCAACAAGAGACTTCCTAATAGACAGTCTTAAGTGACTTACTAGACAAATCTGTGAAGTCACTGCCTTAGTTTACACCCATGGCGTTTCTTATGTGCAATCCAGTGAGCACTCACACCCTGAAATCACAGAGGAGCTTTTTAAGAACACAGGTTCCTGGGCTCCACTGAATCAGAATCCCTAGGAGGGTCCCCAGGAACCTATATTTGTAACATGATGGTTCTGGTGCACACTAGGGTTGAGGCTCAGTGATCCTTGATCTTCAGAGCATAGCTAACTTTCATAAATCTCCCCTCCCACCCCGCCAAAGACATCTGCCATCCCAGCCCTGCCCATGGACAGCTCCCTTCCAACCTCCCGCTCTGTGGGAAATACCCATGGGTCCTGAGGATCTGAAATGAAGTGCACACAAAAGGGCTTCCCTGGCCTCATCTCCTGAAAAGAGCCTGTTTCCTGAGTCAGTGTCACGTATAAAATAGCACACACGTCAGTCTTCTCTACAGGACTTGGGCTTCCAGACTTGAAGAGGTCAGCTTAATGTTGGCCTGTCCTTGAGCCTGGTTTCTCTGGCAGACAGACCATGAGCCATTTGGCAGGAGCGGCTGTCTCTGTCTCTTGTACAAACCCCAGACCCACAAGCTAGACTCAAAGCTGCCTGGGATGGTGCCGCTCTCACATTCTTGCTGACATTCTTCAGTTTGGCAGTACCCTGGTAGGTATTTTTGGAAGTAAAGCTCCACTGGATGCTGAGAAAAAGTAAATATTAAAGCATAACTAAGTTTAGCAATAACTAATTTATTATATGTAACTAAAGAGTCAGACACGACTGAGCAACTGAACTGAACTGAACTGATGGATGCTTTTGAACTGTGGTGTTGGAGAAGGCTCTTGAGAGTCCCTTGGACTGCAAGGAAATCCAACCAGTCCATTCTAAAGGAGACCAGTCCTAGGTGTTCATTGGAAGGACTGATGCTAAAGCTGAAACTCCAATACTTTGGCCACCTCATGCGAAGAGCTGACTCATTGGAAAAGACTCTGATGCTGGGAGGGATTGGTGGCAGGAGGAGAAGGGGATGACAGAGGATGAGATGGCTGGATGGTATCACCGACTCGATGGACGTGAGTTTGAGTGAACTCTGAGAGTTGGTGATAGACAGGGAGGCCTGGCATGCTGCAATTCATGGGGTCACAAAGAGTCAGACATGACTCAGCGACTGAACTGAACTGAACTATGGCACAGAATGATGCCAGATACATTGACATATTATATAGAAGCAGACTTTAAAACACAAAAAGATGGATTTAGATAAAAGCACTGCCTAAATGCAAATAGGGCTTCTCTGATAGCTCAGCTGGTAAAAAAATTCTGCCTGCAATGCAGGAGACCCTGGTTCGATCCCTGAGTCGGGAAGATCCACTGGTGAAGGGAAAGGCTACCCACTCTAGTTTTCTGGCTTGAGAATTCCATGGACTGTATAGTCCAAGGGATCACAGAGTTGGACATGACTGAACGACTTCCACTTTCAAGCGCAAATAAGTTTTAAAATGTATGCAATTTGAACTACTATATAGTGATTACAAATAGGAATTCGGTTGTTGTCTTTTTAAATGTTCCTACTTATTTTTCTGGTTACCAGAATTAAATATTGGACCAGTTTATTTTGGACTATCTCTAAATGTTTCCCTGGTGGCTCAGCAGTAAAGAATCTGTCTGCAATGCAGGAGTCGCAGGAGACACAGATTCAATCTCTGGGTCGGAAAGCTCCCCTGGAGGAGGGCATGGCAACCCACTCCAGTATTCTTGCCTGGAGAACCCCTGTGAACAGAGGAACCTGGTGGGCCATGGTCCATAGGGTCTCACAGAGTTGGACATGACTGAAGTGACTTAGCACACATGTACTAAATGGTACAGCTGCTATTAGAAAAGCACCAAGAACTGTAACAATACAACAGTGAACAGGGGATTTCTCTGGTGGCCCAGTGGTTAAGATCCCTGTAGGGACCACGGGCTCCATCCATGGTCAGGGAACTGAGATCTCACATGCTTCAAGGCATGGCCAAAAAAATTAATTAAACAGTAAAACAATGAACACTGTGTGGGATAGAAGAAGACCCTCAGCTGACATCAAGCGGTGCCCACCTGCCTCCATGACACTTAGAAGATTGAGTTCCCATTGATACTACCTGAGAAAGGGCACTGATTTTCAAAGCTGGCTCCAAAGAGATGACCGTCCTCCCACAGGGCACCTCTCCCACCTGGCTACTCATTATAAAGCCCAAACCAGCTCTCTCCAGGTTGAGAGCAGCCCCAGCAACTCTCCAGCCTCCCAGAAGGTTCTAGACTGGCAAATCCCAACTAAGCAGCAAGCTGGTAGAAACTCAGAGTAAAAGGCATCATCTGGACAGTGAAAATAAATAGCATGAAATTCATATACTTAATTCATCAGGGTCCCTCACAGCCTTCCTCAGGGCACACTGACTATTCTCACTTAAATTTGTGTAGCCATTTCTGATCATAAATAGCATTAGAAGGAAATATATAGATGGGGACCAAGGAAACTGCTTAAATAATAAAATTAAATTTGTCAGTGATCAGGAAAAGAAAAACAGGAGATATTCAGTACCTACAAACCAAGCATTGTGTTGGCCCTGGAGATATAACTGAGCCTATGAAGTCTTCACAGAATAGAACCTCACACATATTCTCTGCTTGCGTTTTGTCTGTAGAAAAACTTAAGTCAAAGAATGAATTTAATCACCGAAGTGAGAAAAGGCAGAAAGAAAGGAAAACTGTCAAGCATGACAAAATAATAATACTCTAGTCATTAAAGTCAAGGACTTTTAGTTCTGCCTTGAGGACTATGGATAATATTCTGAGGCATATTCTTTGAACAGTTTTGCAGATATAGAAACCCCCACCAGGTGGGAGGAGTTAACTGTGTGCTGCCCACAACACGAAGACTCCAGACCAGTTAGAACCAGAAGGTTGATAATGTTGACTTCCAATTACCTCAGTTCAGTTCAGTTCAGTTGCTCAGTCATGTCCAGCTCTTTGTGACCCCATGGACTGCAGCACGCCAGGCCTCCCTGTCCATCATCAACTCCCGGAGTTTACTCAAACTCATGTCCAATTACCTCACCACCAGCCAATCAGAAGAACGTCCATGAGTTGTTCATGCCTACTCCTTGAACACTGTGAGACTCCTCACTACCCACTCCAGGGCGGGACCCACAGTCTTAAGGGTGTGAGGCCATTGTGGCCTCCTTTGCCTGGCAAAGCTATTTCTTTCTCAGTTCAGTTCAGTTCAGTCGCTCAGTCGTGTCCGACTCTTTGTGACCCCATTGACTGTAACACACCAGTCTTCCCTGTCCATCACCAACTGCCAGAGCTTACTCAAACTCATGTCCATCACGTCGGTGATGCCATCCAACCATATCATTCTCTGTTGTCCCCTTCTCCTTCCACCTTCAATCTTTCCCAGCATCAGGGTTTTTCCAATGAGTCAGTTCTTCACATCAGGTGGCCAAAGTATTGGAGCTTCAGCCTCAGCATCAGTCCTTCCAATGAACCTTCAGGACTGATTTCCTTTAGGATGGACTGGTTGGATCTCGTTGCAATCCAAAGGACTTTCAAGAGTCTTCTCCAACACCCCAGTTCAAAAGCATCAATTCTTCGGCCTCACCTTTCTTTATAGTCCAACTCTCACATCCATACATGACTACTGGAAAAACCATAGCTTTGACTAGATGGACCTCTGTTGGCAAAGTAATGTCTCTGCTTTTGAATATGCTGTCTAGGTTGGTCATAGCTTTCCTTCCAAGGAGCAAGTGCCTTTTAATTTCATGGCTGTAGTCACGATCTGCAGTGATTTTGGAGCCCCTAAATATAAAGTCTGTCTACTCATTCCAAAACTCTAAGATTTAACTTAGCACCAGTTCACAGAGGCCAAATTTCAGCTACAGAGAGACAAAAATGAGTAAGGCCTTGTTCTTGCCCTCATCTTAGACACAATCTGCATGTTAAGACCAACACACAAATGATTGATGTGATGAATACAAAGTAGCAATTACATTAGTACAGGTGCCAGATTTGACCTAACTTCAGCATGAATGGCATTTGCTGGTATGGTGTTGATGACTCATATAATTGTTGGTCAGTCCAGACAGTCAGGGGCTTCCCTGGTTCAGTGGTAAAGAATCTGCCTGCAGTGGAGGGGACACAGGTAATCTGCATTTGATCCCTGGGTTGGGAAGATCCCCTGGAATAGGAAATGGCAACCCCCTCCAGTATAGTTGCTGGAGAAATCCCATGGAGAGAGGAGCCTGGCGGGTTACAGTTCAAGGTACCACCAAAGAGTCGGACATGACTGAGCTGACATGCAATGCAACTAGGCAATCAGCCCTCGTGGGAGACAGAAACCAAAGCAACCCCAAAGACCTCAGTACCTAGAACTGCTCTGCCATCACCTAAGGTTGCTGCCATTCCAACTGCCTTCCATCTCAAGATTCACTTTTCCGAAAGAAAAAATGTTGTTCTAAATTGCATTACCAACTACTGTGGTCAGGGAAACAAAGTCCCATAGTCTGCAGACCAAGGCCTGCCTCTCCTGGAGTAAGAACTGAAGTGGAAAGTACCTTGTCTTACCAGTACTCGTGTAGACCCATCCTTCCATACAGATCTCTGCCTTACCAAGAGGCCTCTGACTAACATTTGCAAATACCACCTACACACTCACCTGCTTCCCAATGGAATGCAACCCAAAATTACATCCAGTAACTGCATCCAGGGTAAGATATGGTACCCATTTGGGGTTACACATTGGGTTATGTTGCTAGCAAACTGGACACTTGGTTATGACTAAGTGAATTGTATAAATAGAAGTCCCTGTTTTTGAGTCCAAGGTAGCAGTTGATTGATTTGTTGGTTGATAAGTCACTAAGTCATGTCTGACTCATTGTGACCCTATGAACTGTAGACTGCCAGGCTCCTCTGTTCATAGGATTCCCTAGGCAAGAATACTAGAATGAGTCGCCATTTCCTTCTCCAGGGGATCTTCTTGACCTAGGGATCAGACCTACATCTCTTACCTTAACAGGTGGATTCTTAACCACTGAGAAACCAGGGAAGCCCCCAAAGTAGCAGAATGATCTGTTAATAATTGGTCATTCAGTCCACCTAGCTGTTAAGATCTCTCCTATAGAAAGAGCCTTCTGGTTGGCATTCAAATTGAGCACTGTATTCTTGGATTCTGGGCCTCTTCCAAGCAACTCATTCTCATGTCCCTGTCCCACATCTTCTTGCCTAAGGACTTGCCTTTCAGTCCTTCCAAGATCCTGACCAATGATAGGATCCATGTAAAGGATGGAAACAAGCACAAGGGAGGGATCTCATTCCTCCCTTGCCTTCTCTCCTCATTGGCCACTTTTTTCTTCTCTCTCATTGGCCACTTTTTGACAATCTGCCTTCCCTGTCCCATGAACTTGGACTGCCCGAGGGACCACAAGGCTAGCAAAAGCAGTAGTTGGTAAGTGGTCATCAGTATTGTACCAACTACTCCAAACAGAGAACATGAAAAGAGGAACCCCACACCCAAGTTTTGTTAAAATAGAAAATGCTGCCTGTGTTAAAACTGTAAGGACGTATACTCAACTTGCACCTGTCCTGTAAGAATGCTGACCCGTCTTCAGTCAGGGGCTGATGGGTGCTCACTGGTGCTGAAGAAAGTCTTTAACCTCTGTTTGGTCTCTTAACTCATTTTTGTTTTTTCCAAGAATAGGTCCAGGTCTAAATCTCAGACCATCCTGTTTTGCAGGCTCAGTGGATATTGAAATGTTCTACTCAAACAACGCCTACTTGGAAAACATTTGTCCTTCTCTGTTATCCATCAGAGCCGTCTAAAAGGGATGCACCACTTCAGTTGTGCTTTTCTCTTAAGTGCAGCCATATACTTATACCTTATTGTTTAATTTTTCATTTATGATTCTCAGTCAGTCTGTCATAGGACCACATGCTTCACATGTTCAGACTAAGAGAGAAAGAGTGGAAATTCAGGCAATCTAAGAGGTCTAAGAGGGGGAACAGGATGATCCTACGTCTTCCAGAAGCTTTCTTCTGTTTTCAGGGACTCAGCAGGCCCAGCTTAATATTGACCACCTCCATGTGATGCTGCAGTGTTGTTGGAGGAGGTCATCGAGAGGTCATGGCTTCTGATTGATGTGAGAGCAGGACGCTGGCAATCAGAGCTTCCTTACCCCTTCCCTGTCCTTGGAACATATGTACACTCCACCCACCATTCCCACAGTTGGAGCTGTTTCAGAGACTTAGCCTTGAGAGAGCAATGTGTTGTCAAGACCATCTGGACTAAATATGAGACTGAACCCAGATAAGGCTTCTCTACAAACTCTTAAGATTCTTGTGGGCAGGTTGAAGGCCTACTGCTCTGTGGCCACATGACAGCATCCTATGTGAGTTTCATTGATTATTAAGGCTGTTACCTACCAATCTGGAATGGTCTGCCTCTTCCTTCGGTCTTTCCTTGCCCTCTGTGTATGGGGGCCACTTTGCAAACCAACAAATGTTCCTGGGTACCACTACCATATGGCCAGGTGAATCAGCTGAGCTCAAGTAAGGATGGTAGCTTGGAGCCCTGGGGTTCATAATCAGAAGGAACTCTGTGCCCACAACAGGTTCGTGTCTGTACGCTTTTGTTCTGACCGTTTAATTCCTTCCTATATATTTTATGCCAGGATTCCTGGCCCTGTAATGTCCCTTTGTTGACCCAGCATTTGGTCTAGGCTTATGTTAGCCAACACAGGAAATTGTTGCAGTTGTAACCAGCTGCAAGCCAGCAGTTGAATGCAGAACTCCTGGTAAGGACATCCATGTAAGCAATGTCAGTACTATCCAAAATGAAGTTTTGCCCTTCTTAGTCTCCCACTCTTGAAATTTCTTTCCTCAAGTATTTATTAGTAAATTCCTGCAACTCCTCCTCTTTCTTACTCTGTTTCTGTGACACATATACCCACACACCATATACCACACCCTCATCACACACAAAAACACAACATACTCACACCCCAGGAAGGTGAAGTATGAATCTTGGAGGAGCTAAGAGCAGGGGAAACTGTTTTTCTGTAGAAGAGGCAGCTTCTGTGAGCTAGAGAAGCATAGGGTAAGGTGGTACCTGAGAGGACTTGGGGTCCTCTGAGTCTTCCAACTCAGCCCTGATGACACCAGTGCTAATTTGGGGAACCCATCCTTTCCAAATTAATGCTGTAACTTTCAAGGAAGAAACCCACTAAGACAGCAGATGCAACTGGCACTTCAGCTCAGTTCAGTTCAGTTCAGTTCAGTCACTCAGTCGTGTCCGACTCTTTGCAACCCCATGAATCGCAGCATGCCAGGCCTCCTTGTCCATCACCAACTCCCAGAGTTCACGCAGACTCATGTCTATCGAGTCCGTGATGCCATCCAGCCATCTCATCCTCAGTCGTCCCCTTCTCCTCCTGCCCCCAATCCCTCCCAGCATCAGAGTCTTTTCCAGTGAGTCAACTCTTCGCATGAGGTAGCCAAAGTACTGGAGTTTCAGCTTTAGCATCATTCCTTCCAAAGAAATCCCAGGGCTGATCTCCTTCAGAATGGACTGGTTGGATTTCCTTGCAGTCCAAGGGACTCTCAAGAGCCTTCTCCAGCACCACAGTTCAAAAGCATCAATTCTTCAGCGCTCAGCCTTCACAGTCCAACTCTCACATCCATACATGACCACTGGAAAAACCATAGCCTTGACTAGACTGACCTTAGTTGGCAAAGTAATGTCTCTGCTTTTGAATATGCTATCTACGTTGGTCATAACTTTTCTTCCAAGGAGTAAACATCTTTTAATTTCATGGCTGAAATCACCATATGCAGTGATTTTGGAGCCCCCAGAAATGAAGTCTGACACTGTTTCCACTGTTTCTCCATCTATTTCCCATGAAGTGATGGGACCAGATGACATGATCTTTGTTTTCTGAATGTTGAGCTTTAAGCCAACTTTTTCACTCTCCACTTTCACTTTCATCAAGAGGCTTTTTAGTTCCTCTTCACTTTCTGCCACAAGGGTGGTGTCATCTGCATATCTGAGGTTATTGGTATTTCTCCCAGCACTTCAGCTCAGGAACCTATAAAACCCAACCCTGAGGCTTGGTTTTTCAGAGATATCAAAGCCAAAACATCAAGGATGCTTCCAGAATCCAAAGAAAGACCCCGGGTTTATCCCGACTCACAGGGGAACTGAGATTCACAGTGTGCTTTTCTCATTTTAAATCAGTGCCTGAGTCCAAAACAATCCTGGAACCCTGTGATCTTGGCAGTTCCCTTCTCCTTTCATGGGTCTTGAGTTCCATCTGGAAACTCATAGCCTCAGGGAGCTGCAGGCAAAGGCTCAACAGACCGGCTCTCCACTGTGCACTGCCATAAGTAAGGGTCAGCTTCACAGAACAGGAGCCGGGGGCACAGCCCTGCCTCAGGTAGCTATCAATCCTGATGTCTCACACTTCCTCCAAGGTCCCACAGGCCTGTAGCGCACTCCTGCCAAAAGCCTTTTTTTTTTAAAATTTATTTAAAAGTCTTTATGATTGTTTAGAGCTTAAATCTATAAAACTAAATGACTTCCAGGTCACTCACAAGATCCAGTAGTAGGAATGGGGCAACCAGGGGTCTGGGGAAAGACACCCAGCCCCCACTGTGGGGACGTCATCACTGGACAACTTGCTTTATTGGTGTTCAGTCCCACTCAACATCCAGACTCCAGGAGACAGGATGACTTGCTTGCATAGGGCCACGTCCTCTTCAGGCAGTTGGGGGTTGGGGCCCTAGGTTCTGTACCCACAAATAAAAGTTGTGATGGGACCAGTGGGAGAGAATTAATAGAAAGATCTATGGATACAGAAAGAAAAGACTACACTGATTCCACTTGGCTTAGAGACAGGAGTGGGAAATTGACATAGAACCAAGCAGCTTGGGACACGGAGTTGACAAGTTCCCTTAGCCTGGCCTGGGTCACACACTCTGGAAGCTCCCCTGGGGACTCACTAGCAGGGTCAGAGCACAAGATGACAGATAGCATGTCAGGGGGTCACTAAGGAGCCACAGAGGGGTTCTTCTACATATAGAGAAGGCGGGGGGTGGGGGGTGGGGTGCTGAGATCATTCTGTCCTGTGGCTTCCTCATTTCTTCTTAAATTTATTGTCATTTATTGTCATCCCATTGGTGACAGAAGTCAGGATCTGCAGACCCAAAGCCTGTCCAGGGAAGCCAAGTGCTTCCATATTAAATCTCCAAAATCAATGCTAGGTTTTTTTAAAAAAATATTTATTTATTTAGCTGTTCCAGGTCTTAGTTGCAGCATATAGGATCTTTAGTTATAGCAGACAAACTAGTACTTGCAGCTTGTGGGATCTAGTTCCCTGACCAAGAATCAAACCCAGGACCTCTGCATTGGGAGCATGGACTCTTAGCCACTGGACCATTGGGGAAGTCCCTATGCTAATTTTAACTTAGGAACTTCTAGGGTCACATACAGTGACTTTTATTTTTATAAAACCATGCTTAAATGTATAATTCATTCTGATTTTTTAAAATGTTTTACCTTGAAATAACTTTAAATTTACAGGAAAATTGCAAGAATAATATAAAAACTTCCCTATTCCCTATACCCCCAATTCACATTTTTTTAAATTACCCCAAATCACAATTTTTCACATTCAATCATATTTGTTTTATCATTTTCTTTCTCTTTCTTTATACACTCACAGACACATTAAAGAATGTCCTCATACTGAGGAAATTACTGTATTCATATGTGTATACTACAGTGTTTTATATACAAAGTATACATAGCATGTAAGATATGTAGATATAGTATAAAAGTACACGCATATTAAAAATTTTTTTATTTCTTTGGCTGCACCAGCTCTTAGTTGCAGCATGTGGGATCTTCAGTTCTGTCTTCCAGGACAAAATTCCCTCAACAGGGGTCGAATCTGGGCCCCCTGCATTGGGAGTATGGAGTCTCAGCCACTGGACCACAAAGGAAATCCCAGTACATGCCTACTTTTGAACCATTTGAGAATAGGTTGAGGACATGCCTCTTGAGAAACCTATATGCAGGTCAGGAAGCAACAGTTAGAACTGGACATGGAACAACAGACTGGTTCCAAATAGGAAAAGGAGTACGTCAAGGCTGTATATTGTCACCCTGCTTATATAACTTATATGCAGGGTACATCATGAGAAACTCTGGGCTTGAAGAAGCACAAGCTGGAATCAAGATTGCTGGGAGAAATAACAATAACGTCAGATAATGCAGATGACACCACCCTTGTGGCAGAAAGTGAAGAGGAACTAAAGAGCCTCTTGATGAAAGTGAAAGAGGAGAGTGAAAAGGTTGGCTTCAAGCTCAACATTCAGAAAACGAAGATCATGTCATCTGGTCCCATCATTTCATGGGAAATAGATGGGGAAACAGTGGAAAGAGTGGCAGACTTTATTTTGGTGGGGCTCCAAAATCACTGCATATGGTGATTTCAGCCATGAAATTAAAAGAGGCTTACTCCTTGGAAGGAAAGTTATGACCAACCTAGATAGTATATTCAAAAGCAGAGACATTACTTTGCTGACTAAGGTCCGTCTAGTCAAGGCTATGGTTTTTCCTGTGGTCATGTATGGATGTGAGAGTTGAACTGTGAAGAAAGCTGAGCACCGAAGAATTGATGCTTTTGAAGTGTGGTGTTGGATAAGACTCTTTAGAGTCCCTTGGACTGCAAGGAAATCCAATTAGTCCATCCTAAAAGAGACCAGTCCTGAGTGTTCCTTGGAAGGGCTGATGCTGAGGCTGAAACTCCAATACTTTGGCCGCCTCATGCAAAGAGTTGACTCATTGGAAAAGACCCTGATACTGGGACGGATTGGGGGCAGGAGGAGAAGGGGATGACAGAGAATGAGATGGCTGGATGGCATCACTGACTCGATGCACATGAGTTTGGGTGAACTCCGGGAGTTGATGGACAGGGAGGCCTAGTGTGCTGTGATTCACGGGGTTGCAAAGAGTTGGACATGACTGAGCAACTGAACAGAACTGAACTGAGGATATGCTCCTTTACCTTTAACTGAAGCATGTATTTCTTAAGGGTGAGGACACAATTCACCTAATCATACTGAAGTAAAGTGGAGTGAAAGCCGCTCAGTCATGTCCTACTCTTTGTGATCCCATGGACAATACAGTCCATGGAATTCTCCAGTCCAGAATACTGGAATGGGTAGCCATTCCCTTCTCCAGAGAATCTTCCTAACCCAAGGATCGAACCCAGGTCTCCCACATTACAGGCAGATTCTTTACCATAAATAGTAAAAAGTATTCTAACCATAGTGTCCTTATCAAATTCAGGGACCTTAACATCAACACTTTGTATGATCTACCATCCTTCAAAAGTCTCAAAAATGTCTTTTGCAGTCTTTTTCTTTTACCTGATTCAGGATCATATACTGCATTTAGTTGTCATATCCTTTTGGTTTAACTTGGAACTGTTTCTCAAATGTTGTCTTTCATATCAACACTTAAAAAAATTTTGGGGGTGTATTTTCGGCCGTGCTGAGTCTTCACTGGCGCACGGCCCTGTCTCTAGCTGCAGCAAGCAGGAGCTACTCTCTGGGTGCTGTGTGTGGGCTCTACTGCAGCGGCTTCTCTAGTTGTGGAGCATGAACTCGAGTTCAGGCTCAGTAGCTGTGGCACATGGTCATAGTCGCCCCACAGCATGTGGGCTCCTCCCCATCCAGGGACCAAACCCATGTTTCCTGCATTGGCAGGTACGTTCTTTACCACTGTGCCACCAGGGAAACCCCATATTAACAATTTTTAATACTGTTGTTCATTTATTTTAAAGACTACCCATCCATTTCCTTTTGATGTTTCCTCCCGGGAGATTCAGGCTGTGTATTTTTGGCTTAAGCGGTGGTGTGACCTTCTCAGGGTTGCACATCTGAAGACACGTGATTTCCCTCTGCTCTGTATGGGTGATGTGCCTTTGATGACTTGGTTAAGGTGTTGTCCAGTTTCTCATCTTCATAAGTAGAATTTCCCCATTTGAAATCAGTTAAGGAACTTGCGTGGAAATTTGTCACACATTTTACCAAACTGTCAGAACAGATAAAGAAAAACTTTTTGCATAGGACTCGGTATGCAAAAATGACTTCCCGAAATACTTAACAGACTCAGAAATGGGGACATCACTGCATCCAGGTCGTGGATTCCCAGAGGCACAACTGTACCTCTCAGCGCTGTCCAGAACCTTGTGATGCACAGATAAATGAATGATCACCCGAGTCATCATCCTCCTCTTCTTTTTAAAGGTCTTCACAGTACCATGACTGAGATTTGTTCCTCATGACCCCAAGATTATTGGGTCTTTTTGCATTTTCTGAGAGGAACGTTCTTCCACAATTTTCTTCCATTTAGCAAATCCCCACTCCTCACCCTGGAAGCAGCAGACATCACTTTCTCCCTGAAGTTTACCTGGGGCAGTCCCCCTACACTCCAGGTTAGATAAATTTACTCCTCCTCCCTCCCCACCTCCAAATCAAAATCTATGTGATCACACAGTACAATATTTCCGCTGGGAACTAATAGAAAAATCTGTTTAACTGAGGGTACTTCTCAGCCTTCAGATGTGAAATTTTTCTGTCTTGAGGGAAGATTTGCATGAGTTAACACAGGATACACCCAGTACTTGTGCACACAGCCTAGCAGTCTGCATGCAGCCAAGTTCCAGAAGGCTCTGCCCACATAGACCCTGTGCAACTTCTGGGCATGGAAGCCTTTCTGTTTCCTCATTTCTTGTTTGTATGGAATAGATTCCAGCCTCCACGACCTTCCCTGAGTCCCAAAGGGCAGATTAGAACAGTTGCTAATCAGGGAAGGGAAGGGATGCAGAGACAACGGTGGGACAGCCAAGAAACAATAGCGCAGCTCTGGGGCAGGGTCCTGGTTCTACCTCAGTTCAGTTCAGATGCTCAGCTGTGTCCGACTCTTGCTACCCCATGGACTGCAGCACGCCAGCCTTCCCTGTCACCAACTCCCGGAGCTTACTCAAACTCACGTCCATCGAGTCAGTGATGCCATCCAACCATCTTATCCTCTGTCATCCCCTTCTCCTCCTGCCTTCA
This sequence comes from Nanger dama, assembly GCA_917880005.1. NCBI lineage: Eukaryota > Metazoa > Chordata > Mammalia > Artiodactyla > Bovidae > Nanger > Nanger dama. The sequence goes on along the minus strand of CAKJTW010000025.1, from coordinate 15,157,525 downwards.
ATCTTTCTCAGCATTAGAGTTTTTTCCAGAGAGTGAGTTCTTCGAATCAGGTGGCCAAAGTATTGGAGTTTCAGCTTCAGCATCAGTCCTTCCAATGAATCTTCACGACTGATTTGCTTCAGGATGGACTGGTTTGACTTCCTTGTGAGTCATTTCCTAGGCAGGTTGATAAGAAGTCTAGGGGTCCCCAAGGAGAGAGGGGTCTGGAATTCTCAAGGAGGAAGAAAGGACAAACTTATTTCTCTACATTCCTTACGATTATATAACAACAATGTATTCTGCCTGAGGGCAGTCTCTGGATTAAACCTTCTCTTTACAAGGATTATATAACAGCAGTGTATTATGTATTCTGCCTGAGGACAGTCTCTGGATTAAACCTTCTGGCTAATTCTGTTATCTTAAAATGTAAATTATGGGAGTAGGTCTGGTGAGGTCTTTACAACCTCCAGACCTTCTTTGGATCAGTTGGAGAATATATAAACTCATTGCTAAAACTAACAAGCGGTACTCTTTCTATCCCCTTCTGATGCCTATGTCAGAAGCTTTCTCTATCTCCTTTATACTTTAATAAAACTTTATTACACAAAAGCTCTGAGCGATCAAGCCTCGTCTCTGGCCCCGGATTGAATTCCTCTCCTCCGGGGGCCAAGAATCCCAGTGTCGTGATTCAACAACAACCTTTCACTTGTAGTCCAAGGGATTCTCAAGAATTTTCTCCAACACCACAGTTCAAAAGCATCAATTCTTTGGCCTCAGCTTTCTTTATAGCCCAACTCTCACATCCATACATGACTACTGGAACAACCATAGCTTTGACTAGATGGACCTCTGTTGGCAAAGTAATGTCTCTGCTTTTTAATATGCTATCTAGTTTAGTCATAGTTTCTCTTCCAAGGAGTAAGTGTCTTTTCATTTCACGGCTGTGGTCACCATCTGCCGTGATTTTGGAGCCCAAGAAAATAAAGTCTGTCACTGTTTCCATTGTTGTCCCATCTATTTGCCATGAAGTGACGGAACTGGATGCCATGATCTCGGTTTTCTGAATATTGAGTTTTAAGCCAACTTTTTCACTCTCCTCTCAAGGGATACATATAACGATATATTTGAGTTCTTTATAGAACTAAAGGGGCTTTCCTGGTGGTTCAGATGGTAAAGAATTCACCTGCAATGCAGGAGACCTGGTTTGATCCCTGAGTTGGGAAGATCCTCTGGAGAAGGGAATGACTACCCACTTCAGTGTTCTTGCCAGGAGAATTCCATGGACAGAGGAGCCTGGAGGGCAACAGTCCATAGGTTCGCAAAGAGTGAGACACAACTGAAGTAATTTAGCATGCAGCCCAACATAGAACTAAGAGCTCAACAAGTAAAAGATGTTAGCATTACAGAGAAGACCACCTGAGGCCAGATTAAAGGAGTGCAGGCTCTGAATACAGTCGAATCCTTATTAGCACCGCCTTCCTTGAATGATTGCTAAAAATTTCTCACTAAATCCTCCTGAGTTGGTACACACAGTTTTTCAGGGCACAAGTTTATGTCCCCCTTGCCTGGTAAAACAATAAAGGTATTCTTTTTCACTTCACCCAAAACTCTGTCTCCAAGATTTGATTTGGCATCAGTGCATTTAGACTTGTGGTCAAGTTTTTAGCATCAAGACCACGAGGTAAAGGGTGTCCAGAGACTCTGCCTCATGGCTAACCAGAATGAGAGAGCCCTACATTTTAGCAGAGATTTTCAAATGTAAGAAGTATACACATCCCTTTTGAAAGTAAATAAATCCCCCTGACTACCAATGTTAACTTTACATCCATTATACTGGGGGAGGGGAATTTATTATAATGTTACTTAAATATATAAAACAGATTAAAGTTTAGAACTTTTATACAAAGAAAACAAAATGCTAAATGCAAACTAAACTAACTTCAGTTTAAACAGAAATTAAATTGACTTAAATTTAATGTGATAATGTTTTGCTGAAACCAATCATCACTTCAACACACTATGATAGTACTTAAGATTGGTTTTTTTCAGGCCAGTATGATTTACCAACCCCATTGGGCTTTTTGATACTTCATATTGTGATACTGTGATTTATGAAAGCAATACTTATTTGGTTTTTGACCCTGTTCCTGGTACAGATCTCCTTAAACCCTAGCACTTGCCATGAGAACCTCATGAACTGTATAAAAGGCCAAAAGATATGACACCAAAAGATGAGTGCCCCAAGTCTAAAGGGGTCCAACATGCTACTGGGGGAAGAGTGGAGAATTACTAGTAGCCCCAAAATGAATGAAGGAATTGGGCCAAAGTGAATACAATGCTCAGTGTGGATGTGTCTGGTGAAGAAAGTAAAATCCAATACTGCAAAGAACAGTATTGCATAGGAACCTGGAATGTTAGGTTCATGAATCAAGGGAAATGGGACATGGTCAAGCAGGAGATGGTAAGAATAAGCATCCTAGAAATCAGCAAACTAAAGTGGATGAGATGGGTGAAATTAATTCAGATGACCATTATATCAATTATTATGAGCAAGAATCCCATAGAAGAACTGAAATAATCCTCATAATTAACAAAAGAGTCTGAAATACAGTACTTGGGTACAACCTCAAAAATGACAGAACAATCTTGGTTCATTTCCAAGGCAAGCCATTCAACATCACAGTAATCCAGTCAATGCCCCTACCACTGATGCTGAAGAAGCTGAAGTTGATCAGTTCTTTGAAGACCTAGAAGACCTCCTAGAACTAACACCTAAAAAGATGTCCTATTCATCCTCAGGGATTGGAATGCAGCAGTAGGAAGTCAAGATACACCTGGAGTAACAGGCAAGTTTGGCCTTGGAGAACAAAATGGAGTAGGGCAAAAGTTAACTGAATTCTGCCAAGAGAATGCACTAGTCATAGCAAATACCTTTTTCAATAACACAAGAGATGACTTTACACATGCATGGACATCACCAAATGGTCAAAATCAAACTGATTACATTCTTTGTAGCCAAAGATGGAGAAGCTGCATACAGTCAGCAAAAACAAGGCTTGGAGCTGACTGGGGCTCAGATCATCAGCTTCTCATAGCAAAATTCAGATTTAAACTAAAGAAAACTGAGGAAAGCAATAGGGCAGCCAGGTATGACTTAAATCAAGTCCCATATGAATTCACAGTAGAGGCAATGAATAGATTCAAGGGACTAGACCTAGTTAACAGTGTGCCTGAAAAACTATGGACAGACATCCATAATATTGTAAGGGAGATGGAGAACAAAACCATCCCCCCACCCCTAATAAAAAGCAAGAAGGCAAAGTGATTATCTGAGGAGGCCTTACAAATAGCAGAAGAATGAAGAGAGGCAAAAAGCAAGGGAAAGAAGGAAAGGTACATCCAGTTCAACAGAGTTCCAAAAATAGCTGGAAGAGACAAGAAGGCTTTCTTCAATGAACAGTGCTTAATAATAGAAGAAAACAATAAAAGGGGAAAGACTAGAGATCTCTTCAGGAAAATTGTATATGTCAAGAGAGCATTCTACCCAAAGATGGGCACAGCAAAGGATGAAAGTGGTAGAGACCTAGTAGATGCTGAAGAGATCAAGATGAGATGGAAAGAATACATGGAAGAACTGTATAAAAACATCTTAATGAACCAGATTACTATGATGGTGTGGTTAGTTACCCAGGGGCAGACATTCTGGAGTGCAAAGTCAAGTGGCCCTTAAAAAACACCGCTGTTAATAAAGCTAGTGGATCCGATGAAATTCCAGCAGAACTATTCAAATCCCTAAAGGGAGAATGCCATCAAGTTTTTGCATTCATTGTCAGCAAATCTGAAAGACCCAGCAGTGGCCACAGGACTGGAAACAGTCAATCCTTATTCCACTTCCCAAAGAAGGGTAGAACCAAAGAATGTGCTAACCATCAGACAACTGCACTCACCTCCCAGGCTAGTAAGTTCAGTTCAGCTCAGTTCAGTCGCTCAGTTGTATCCTACTCTTTGTAACCCCATCGACTGCAGCACGCCAGGCCTCCCTGTACATCATCAACTCCTGGAGTTTACTCAAACTCATGTCCATGGAGTCAGTGATGCCATCCAACCATCTTATCCTGTTGTTGCCTTCTCCTCACACTTTCAATCTTTCCCAGCGTCAGGGTCTTTTCAAATGAATCAATTCTTTGCATCAGGTGGCCAAAGTATTGAAGTTTCAGCTTCAACATCAGTCCTTCCAATGAATATTCAGGACTGATTTCCTTACAATGGACTGGTTGGATCTCCTTGCAGTCCAAGGGACTCTCAAGAGTCTTCCCCAACATCACAGTTCAAAAGCATCAATTCTTCAGTACTCAGCTTTCTTTATTCCAACTCTCACATCCATACATGACTACTGGAAAAACCACAGTTTTGACTAGATGGACCTTTGCTGGCAAAGTAATGTCTCTGTTTTTTAATATGCTGTCTAGGTTGGTCATAACTTTTCTTCCAAGGAGTAGAATCTTTTAATTTCACGGCTGTGGTCACCATCTGCAGTGATTTTGGAGCCCCAAAATAAAGTCTGACACTATTTCCACCATTTCTCCTTTTGCCATGAAGTGATGGGACCGGATGCCATGATCTTAGTTTTCTGAATGTTGAGTTTTAAGCCAACTTTTTGACTCTCCTTTTCACTTTCATTAAGAGGATCTTTAGTTCTTTTTCACTTTCAGCCATAAGTGTGGTGTTATCTGCATATCTGAGGTTATTAATATTTCTCCCGGCAATCTTGATTCCAGCTTGTGCTTCATCCAGTGTTTCTCTGTATATAAGTTAAATAAGCAGGGTGACAACATACAGCCTTGACATACTCCTTTTCCTATTTGGAACCAGTCTGTTGTTCCATGTCCAGTTCTAACTGTTGCTTCTTGACCTGCATACAGATTTCTCATGAGGCAGGTCAGGGGGTCTGATATATCCATCTCTTTCAGAATTTTCCACAGTTTAGCAATCCACACCAGTCAAAGGCTTTGGCATAGTCAATAAACCAGAAGTAGATGTTTTTCTGGAACTCTCTTACTTTTTTGATGATCCAGCAGATGTTGGCAATTTGATCTCTGGTTCTTCTGGCTTTTCTAAATGCAGCTTGAACATCTGGAATTTCTCACTTCACATACTGTTGAAGCCTGGCTTGGAGAATTTTGACCATTACTTTGCTAGCGTGTGAGATGAGTGCAACTGTGTGGTAGCTTGAACATTCTTTGGCATTGCTTTTCTTTGAGATTGGAATGAAAACTGACCTTTTCCAGTCCTGTGGCTACTGCTGAGTTTTCCAAATTTGCTGGCACAATGAGTGCAATACTTTAACAGCATCATCTCTTAGGATTTGAAATAGCTCAACTGGAATTCCATCACCTCCACTAGCTTTGTTCATAGTGAATTACTATAGGTTCTTAATAAATCATAATCTGCTAGAGTCCATTAAGTGTCTCTGCTATTCTTAGCCATTTTCTTATTATTTTAGAGTCAAGTAAGTCCTTTGAATGTGGTACTTTTATTGGAATTAGACTAACTCTAAAATCAATTTGGAAATAATTTATATCTTAACCATACTGAGTCTTCCTAAGCAGGAACACAGTATATTTGCCCATTTATTCAAGATTTCATTTATGTTTCTCAAAGTTTCATAATTTTGCATATCCTTTGTTAGGCTTATTCCTAGGTAGGTGACATTTGATGCTGATACATTATTTTTAAATAGATTTTCTAGTTATTGTTTCTGGTGTACAGGAATGCAATAGACCTTGGATATTATACATACAGATGATTACATCAGTTGCAAAAATTTTTGTTTCTCTCTTACCAATTAATTTGTTTTAAACCTCTCTTAAGTGTGCTTATTTTCAAACACTGTTCGATCTAATTGGAGATAATAGAACATTTTAAAGAGAATGCTTCCAATGTTTTCTCATAAGAATTATGTTTTTATAGATAGCTTTACAAGGTTAACAAAGCTTCCTCTTACTTCTATTTGCTAAGAGTGGTATCGTCAGTGAGTGGTAGGTTTACTAAGAGTTTGTATTATAGGAGTAGTTAATTTTAGTAATTTTTTTTTTTGCATCCATTGTTGTTGTTGAGTCTTTAAGTCGTGTGTGACTCTTTTGCAACCCCCTTGGACTGTCAATGGGATTTTTCCATGCAAGAATACTGGAAAGGATTGTCATTTCCTTCTTCAGGGTTCTCCCCACAGGAATTGAACTTGAGGCTCCTGCTGCACTGCAGGTAGGTTCTTTACTGCTGATTACAGGAGTATTGAATTTTAGCATCCTGCATCCGTTGGGAGGATCATTTTTTCTCCTTTACACTGTTAATGTGGTAAATTAGATTAACAAATTTTCTAATATTAAGCTATTTTTACATTTGGAGATAGTAAAATCATCCTTTTAAGAAACACAATAGGATTCAGTTGGCCAGCATTTTGAAATTTTTACATGTATGTCTTTGAGTGAAAAAGACATCTACTTTCTTTTCTCATGTTTTTTTTTTTTTTGAATCAATATTATTCTTGCCTAATAAATTCTTATAGAGCAGAAGAGTTTATTCTATGAAATAAACTCTTGGTAAAACTTGGAAGCTTGGTAAAACTTTTCTGTAAAGCCATATATGTCCAGTGGTTTTTCTTTCTTGAAAATTTACATTTGAGCTGAAATATTCATATACCATACATACATACCCTTTTTTAGTTCAATGTTTTTTCCTGTTCACCCTTATGCAGCTGTTACCATACAGCTGTACTTTCAATTACTGCTCTAGGTTAACTGATATAGGATTCTTCAGTCTTTCTCTGGCTTCTTGAGCCAGTACAGGAAGACAGGCAGGGGGAAGCAGGCAGGGGCAGATGAAGGAAAGACAGAGAGACCAAGTAGAAAACAACTATTAGAGAAAAACAGGAATCACAAGCGTAGAAATGACATGGTGCTAAAATATTTTTAAAATTTTTCTTGAGACTCTGTACTGTGTACGGATATAATACAAAAATGTATTATCTCAGAGTGAAATGACATTTTATTTGGGCTCTCTTTAGAGTTATTATAGGGAAAAGGGGAAGAGTTGAAACAAGATGGGCCAAATGTTAACAGCTGAAGGTGAGCAACTGGTCTATGGAAGCTAATTTTATTACTATTCTGCTTTTCTGTTTGAGATTTTTCACAGCAGTCTCTTACGTACCTCTTAGTAAGATTTTCTTTCCTAAGTTCTGCCAAAAAGTTAGTGATTTCCTTAACCGTCTCTCATAACGGTTTATTTGTATCTTTTTTTTTTTTTTTTTGGCCCTGATGTTTGGCGTGGGCAGGATCTTACCTCCCCCACCAGGGATCCAACCCCATATCCCCTACAGGATAAGCTCAGAATCTTCATCATTGGATGGCCAGGGAAATCTCTTTATTCTCATTTTTATTATCACGGCTCATTATTATGTTTAATTATTTAGGCATACATTACTTGAAAAGTAATTGCTTGAAAATTAGGGAGTGGAGCACAAGGAACCGTTACGTGGTGGGGTATAACGTGGTGAACAAGACAGACATTCCGGCCACACTGGTTTGCTGGAGGATGTGTTACAGTGCGGGTGGGGGCCCAGTACCCGAGCGAGCGTGCACCTGCTGGGCAAGGATGGAGAGGAATGGGGACGGTGGGGACTTCCTCCGAACAGGTGAAGACGACGACTTTCGGAACAGGGAATCCTTAGGCTGAGAGTCAAGGATAAAGCGACCATCCTGTGGGAGGGAGCAGTGGCAGGACAATGAAGCTCTTACCGGTATCGTGCGGCACTACCCACACGCTCGTTGTGGAAAAAGTGAAAAACACTTTCTTCTTGGCCACGGGGCATGTGAGATCTTAGTTCCCTACCAGGGATCTAGCTAGGGTCCACGACATTGAAAGCGCCCAGGCCTAACCACTGGACTACCAGGGAACCCCTGCAAGTACCTTAATTTTAAATTATATGTCAAGCGTAACAAGCCAAACGAATTTTTACAAATCACTTTTAATACCGTCGTCCTCTACCAAACATCATTATTTTAGTAATTTTTACTTTCCCATACGCACGCACGCCTATTTATAGAGTTGTCAGAACGTGCGAACGGCGTGGGAAGACGATTTTCCCCTAACAAGGTCTCTGGGCAACGGCCTCGCACTGCCACCCCCGCAGCACTCTGTGGCGAGGTTCCGGGACACTCCGTGCGGCCTCGCCGCGGTGGGGGTGTTCCGACGTCTGCCTCAGGTCCCGGCGCAACTTTGGCTTTCCGGATCTCTACTCCACAAAACGGCTGGGCGCGCCCGGGTTAAGACTCTTCCCCTCACTCCTCCCTCTTTCTCTCAGTCTTTCCCTCAGTCCAGGGCGGGCCTGCCTCCCCTCCCATGTACTTCAGGCACAAATCACCGACAGCGGAGGGTGTGCGGACAAACCGACGCAGCTCCACAGGCAGCCCCCTCACACTCCCGGCCTCGCCAAACCTCGCGATACCGTACCCCTCCCGCAGGCTCGCTGAGCAAACGGCTCAGCGGACCTGGAACCTTCTAAACCCCTGCGCACGCGCTCTATGCCTCATAACGTCCTGGTTCCGCCCTTCCCTGGCCGCGCCCTTCTCGTTAGGGAGCTCCCCGCCCCCACGCCACGCCAATCATCACTTCTTTCCCGGGACGACCTCGCAACAGGCCTCTGATTGGCTAATCTTGTGCAAACGCCACAGAAAGGCGGTGACGATAGGCTAGGAGCTGGTTGTAGCCTTCCCGCAGGATGCGCGGAAGATGATTGGCCGACACTGTTACCCAATCAGCGGCGGGCTGTCGGATTCAAACCTGGCTCGTTCGGCTTACGGTCGGTTGGTCTCAGTCGAGTAGTTGCCTTCACCTGACGCAGACGTCCCCTCACCTGCGCCCTGTCTTCGTGCCGCTTCGCTCTAGTCAGCTGCTGCCCACCGCCCACCTGCAGGATGGCCCATAAGCAGATTTACTACTCGGACAAGTACTTCGATGAACACTACGAATACCGGTGAGCAGGCCGGACAGCCTTCCTCTGCCGCGGCCCCGGGCGAGCCTGGGCTGGAACTCCGGCCAGGGGAGAGAACCTGGGACCCAGAGTCGGGTCGAAGAGCTTCGGGCTGGGGCTAGGGTAGGGGTCCGGAGGTCAGGTCGGGGGCCAGCCGGGAGTCGCTGTAGTGTTGCGGTCGGGCCGCCGGGGTGGGGGGCGCGCGCCTCTCCTCGTCTGGCGGCCCGGCCCGGCCGGCTTCCGCTCTTTGTTCCTGTCTGTGAGGGGGACGAAGCTGGAGCGCAGAAGGGGCCGCTTCTGGTGTAGAGTTGCCGCCTTAAAGGGAAGGGGTCGAGGGCCTAAAGGGGCCCGGCGTGGCCGAAGCCGGGCGCTGAGAGTCCGACGCCTGCATAAAAGCGCAGCTGCTCCTAAAAACTTCGGCCTACCTGGCATTCAGGCAAACGCCCCCCACCCCCAGTCACAGCGGGCGAGGGGCGGTCGGGAGGGTGATTTTGGTCGGGTAACGTCGCCAGAGAAACACTTCTCTTTTCAAGTTGATGGCACTAAAAATTAGTTTGTGGAGGAATCCCCCCAAAACGAGCTTGCTTAGGATTTGAATGTGTAGTGGGTATGGCGACTTTGAGCGGGTGCTGGTGCGTGGTAACCTCTTGGCTTAATATTGAAGGGGCTTCCTTTTGAGACTAAATTGAGAACTCGGAACAGCTTTGGGGCATTTTTTTCTGTTAGTTTATATCGGCCAAATAATTTTTGGCTTTGAGGCTTTTTTTTTCGGCTTCTGCATTATTATGTGATGGGACTAGAGCGTAATTCCCAAATGTGATTATCAAATTGGATTGTGGGAGGAAACGAACTCTAACGCTTGGCGGAGACTTAACTAGGGTGTGGCTTCAGACACCCGCTCCGCCCAGTCCTCCTGGGTGGTGACTCGACGCTGCATCCTGGGAAACTGCTGACGCGTAGGCGGGGCCAAATCCTTTTAGATTTCCAAGAAAACTGTTGAGTTAGAAAGCGTACATTCAGTAACAGTGGGTGGTCTCCTTTTTCCCCTCCCCTAATGTCTTGTAAATCTGTATCCTCTGGAGAAAAATTGATTTCTCTGGACAGCCTTGCAGATTAGTAATACTTGATTGCATTGGAAAAGTCTGTTTGAAGTCGATTGTCTTATTTTTACATACTACACAGTTCTAATCCTGTAATGTGTTGATATAATGTTCAATTATGTGATGTTCACCAAGAATTCAGCTGGGGATATGCAGTAATGGGACAGAATATAACCACAATCTTAACTAAAATCTGGATTAATATCTAATCCAGTACTAATTAAAGCTGTTGTTTCTTGACCAAGCCACTTAAACTTTTATGAAACAGGGCAGTAATCTTCAGAGAAGGGGAATTTAATTGTATCCTGCAATGTTATCTTAGTAGCCCCTTTGTTTGTATTGTTATTGCCTTCTTTACCTCATCACCCTCCATGAAAAGCACTAGGTACTGAAATGTTAACTTTGGGGAACAATTCTCCTTATATGTAGTTAGAAATATAGACAGTTGTGAAAGTGTTAGTTCAGTCCGTGTCCGACTCTGTGACCCCGTGGACTGTAGGCCACCAGGCTCCTCTGTTCATGGGATTCTCCAGGCAAGAATACTGGAGTGGCTGCCATTCCCTTCTAGAGGGGATCTTCCTGACCCAAAGATCAAACCTGCGTCTTCCACATTGCAGGTAGATTCTTTACCTTCTGAGCTACCAGGGAAGCCCAATATATACCCATGCAGGGGGAAAACAAATACATGTAGACTCCATCTGAGATTGAAGCTACTTACAGATTTTTCCCTTGTCATCAAACCTTGATGATGGTTAGCCTATTTCTATGGTTTATGGAGAAGGTAGGGATGTGACTTCCACTTAAAATATTGCTGTATTTTGTAAGGTATACATAAGATGGGTACAAAAGCACTGTACATTTCTCTTGAGACTAATCAACAAATAGGTAGAAGATAGAAATCAGGTAACAGCTTATTTGCAGCTCTTAAAATCAGGGACCATTCTCAATTTATAATCACTTCTGTGGTCTTAGTGGAAAAGGAAATGGCAACCCACTCCAGTACCCTTGCCTGGAAAATCCCATGGATGGAGGAACCTGGTAGGCTACATTCCATGGGGTCATGAAGAGTTGGACCCGACTTCACTTTCATGCATTGGAGAAGAAAATGGCAACCCACCCACTCCAGTGTTTTTGCCTGGAGAATCCCAGCGATGGGGAAGCCTGGTGGGCTTCTGTTTATTGGGTCACACAGAGTTGGACACCACTGAAACGACTTATATATAGCAGCAGCTGTGATTTTAGATGACTTCTCTTGCTACCTGATCACATCAGTCTGCTTCCTAACCAACAGGAAGGAGAAAAATGAAAATTGGCATGCTCTTTTCTTTTCAGGATGCTTTTCCATAAATTGCGTATTTTCTGCTTTTATCCTATTGGTCGATTTAGTCATGAGACCAGAGGTAGCTGCAAGGGAGGCTGGGGTGTTTTGGATAACCACATGTCCTGCTTAGTGTCCTAAAGATGTATGTGTAACGTGACCATAATTGTAGGAAAGGTATATCCACATAGAGTACTAATATTTGGCTATATATTTTTAACAGACATGTCATGTTACCCAGAGAACTTTCCAAACAAGTACCCAAAACTCATCTGATGTCTGAAGAGGAGTGGAGGAGACTTGGTGTCCAACAGAGTCTAGGCTGGGTTCATTACATGATTCATGAACCAGGTAAGTTTTGTTATTTAGAGAAGCATTAATTGAAAATAATCGTGGTTGTTGAAATTTGTCAGTAATACTGATGTTTCAGTGATATCCCTAAGTAAGTGATAAGCTTGACTATTTTTGAATGACTTTTCCTTCCTAGAGAAGGTTCTAATTTTATAGTAAACAATAGTTTACATAGTGAAAAGAACGCATTCTTGTATCTGCAAAAATAACCTATGAAGTAAAAAAAAAACAGGTTATTCTGTTTTATTTTAAAATGTGTGTCATTGCTAGTAGAAGTATTTAAATATATTTAGCATTCTGGTGTCTATATGAAAACTAAAAATTTAAGATAGTGTGTCTAGAAGTTCTGTGTATAGAAAACTGATGCAATTTGAAGTGATTTGAACAGTTTTCTAGATTATTGGTAAACTATTAGTAAGATAGACTAAGAAACTCTGGTGTTTGGGGGTTATCAATTGAAAGTGAAAGTGAAGTCGTATCCAACTCTTTGCCTCTTTGCGACCCCATGGACTGTAGCCTACCACCAGGCGAGAGTACTGGAGTGGGTTGCCATTTCCTTTTCCAGGAGAGCTTCCCAACCCACGGACTGAACCCGAGTCTCCCACATTGTACCATCTGAGCCACCAGGGAAGCTTTAAATCTAAAATGATTTATATTGCTTTGAACAAAATTTGAAGGCATAGAAGCTGAATTAAGTGTAGTGGTTTAGTCACTCAGTCGTGTCTGATTCTTTGCAACCCCATGAACTGTAACTGAGCCATAACTTAATGATATGAATTAGGTAAAGCTAAAGCTATCTTGATTTATAATTTTAAAGAAAAGCATCAGCAGCAAAAACTCAAACTTGTAACTATCTTGGGATCAGAGCATGTAATTATATTAAAAAAAAGGTCTTTCTCCAGATAATACAAAGCAACTGAGGACCTGTAGGTTCCTACTCAGTCCTCCACCTACTGAAACAGAATCTACCAGGAGGGCCCCTGGGACCTACATTTTTTAATGAGGTGTTAACTGTGTTTTCCCCACAACAGATAACCTTTTTCTTTACTTTTCATTGGAACTGAGATTCTAAAGATAGAAACCCTTCTCCTCAAATGACTTCTTTACTTTCCTCTTCTCCAGTGTGTAAAATTAACTGGGGGAAATTCTCATTGCTAATGTTGATTTCTTGTTTATTGTTGATAGTAATTTAAAAGCAAAATTTCAGATACCTTAATAAATAACATCAGTTGACTGTGGATTTACTTTATTTTGGTTCAGTTGAGAATTCTCTTAATTTTTTGTTGAAGGAATGAAAATTAACCATATTAAAATAATAAACATTTTATTTCCACAGAACCACACATCCTTCTCTTTAGACGGCCTCTTCCAAAAGATCAACAAAAATGAAGCTTATCTGGGGATCATCAATTAAATCTTTCTCAAATTTAATGTATATGTGTATATAAGGTAGTATTCAGTGAATACTTGAAAAATGTACAAATTGTTCATCCATACCTGTGCATGAGCTGTATTCTTCACAGCAACAGAGCTCAGTTAAATGCAACTGCAAGTAGGTTACTGTAAGGTGTTTTAAGATATAAATTTCTTCTAGTCAGTTTTTCTTTTAATATAAGTGCCTGTTTGACATTATCTGTTACTTTTGTTAAATAAAGTTTGTATGTTGCATTTATTACTCTGAAGTTACTGAGGTTTATTTTTTTAAGGTTAACTTGTGACTGTTGAGGATGTTGGATGATCTCAGTTTTATAGTCCTGAGGAAATAAATTCACTTCAAATAAATAAAATGTTAAGTGGGTTTAAACCTATCAGCTTGGTGTGATTCAGGGTACCATTTAAATTCATTTATAAAGATACTAAGAACTAGGGGTAAGTTTAACAGAGCCAAGGTAGATTTTATAGCTCTGTTGTTTAGTTCCTAGAGAATTGTCTAGAATCTCCAACTGAACAAAAACCCAACTTAATACTCTGGGTTACTTCACTTATGTAATTACTTGCCTTGGGAGAAACCACTTAACCTCATTTCTCTTCTCCATGTGCCAAAGGGGGATACAATTTTATATAAACTATCACAGCATTTTTAAAACTTCTAACATGGTGTGCATTTTGTGTCAAATTGTTTTAACTGCTAAGGAAATATTTTAGTTAATCCAAACACAGGCTTTTTATCATCATTGCTAATGCTGAAGAAACCTTTTAGCTAGGCTGCCAATAAGCATGAGACACCACCCCCACCCCACCCCCCCGGCCCCGTATGCTGGTCCTCTGTATGCACCTCTTTGAAAAGGGTAGTGCTTTCACATAATAAGCATGATAAATATTGAGCAGTGTAGTGATGGGCAAGAGCCTAGAACCTACTCCCATCCCCATGGGTCCACTGGCTACAGGTTCAGGGGTAGGCCAACAACTTGATTGTATTTAGCACAGACCAACATATGCATAATGCTCAATTTCCAGCACAGCTTACTGTCAGACCCCAAGCCTCACTGCACTCTGGAAGTTTGGATGTGTGTTTAGTTGACCTGTGGGAGGTGCACAGAACACCAGGGGATGAGCTGGAATTGCCTGCATTTACTGCTTGAAATACCTGGTAGTCACTCAATAGAAAGTGAAAGTGAAGTCGCTCAGTCGTGTCCGACTCTTTGCGAGTCCGTGGACTGTAGCCCGCTAGGCTCCTCTGTCCATGGGAGTCTCACGGCAAGCATACTGGAGTGGGTTGCCATTTCCTTCTCCAGGAGATCTTCCTAACCCAGGAATTGAACCCGGGTCTCCTGCATTGCAGGCAGACGCTTTATCCTCTGAGCCACCAGAGAACTTAAAATTAGCCTCCAGTTTAGGATGTTAAACCTAATTAACCTCTACTGGTCAACCAGCTTCCACTTTTCACGAAGTAAACAAAAGTTCTAGGATCTGAGCTCCCCCCTCCCTCACTCCGTCTCCCAAGCAACGCCCTGCATTTCCCATTCTACCTAACACCATCTGCCATAGGAGTGCTTACTTCCACTCTGCTTTTCCATCTCTTCCTCTCCCGGCACATTTCCTAGTGGTCAACAGCCCTTTGTTGAACTGAGCAGTTTTGAAATTCTTTTTCGTGGTTTCTTCCAAACTGCTCTGCTGCTGCTAAATCGCTTCAGTCGTGTCCGACTGTGTGTGACCCCATAGACGGCAGCCCACCAGGCTCCACCGTCCCTGGGATTCTCCAGACAAGAACACTGGAGTGGGTTGCCATTTCCTTCTCCAATGCATGAAAGTGAAAAGTGAAAGGGAAGTCACGCATTCGTGTCTGACTCTTCGCGACCCCATGGACTGCAGCCTGCCAGGCTCCTCCGCCCATGGGATTCTCCAGGCAAGAGTACTGGAGTGGGGTGCCGGTGCCTTCTCCAAACTGCTCTAGGCTCCTGGAAATGTAAGATGCCAAATCTTGTTGACTTTCTCCCTTTGTAGGTCTACAAGGTGTGCGGTTTTCTTAAGGCCCCCAACTCCCCACAGACCTTTCTCTCGCTCCAGGTGTCCGCCACCCCGTGCACAGACCCCTCGTGCGGGCCTGGCTAACCACATCCCGCGGTTTGTCCGCTATCTTTGCGGAGACAGTCTCATACTAACTCCAAACTACACGCGCGACGATGCAGCTTCCAATACTCACCATACCGGGTGCCTCACGCAGGCGCAGACCTGTTGCTCCGCGCATTTCCGACCGGGAGTAAGGCGGGCCGAGACGCGTTTTTGTGACGCACTTCCTGGCGTCCTCTGCGACAGTGGAAAGGCGGGGAGGAGGACTGTCGCCCTTCGGTCCCGCCAGCCGACCGGGCGGCTACTGGCCTCCCCGGCCGGACCTCTTCCCAGCCGCCCGCCATGGCATCGGAGGGGCGGCGGGAGCCCGCGGCCGAGGTGAGGACGGCGGCCCTGGGCCCCCAGAGTGCTGGCCTTGCGCGGATGGGGTGGGAACTGGATTAGCGTGGGCCGGAGGCTGGTTGGGGACAGGGCAGGGGGTGTCGGGCCGGGCGGCCGCGACCCCAGCCCCGGGCGCCTCCACATGGCCCGCAGTTAAACGAAATGAGGAAGAACTCCGTCGATGGGAAACTGCCACTTGTCCCCGAGGCTGCGGAGGAGCTGCGCGACCGGGTCTCCTTACTGCACTCGTGAGCAGGAACTACTTGTTTAAAGCTTGTGAATACGTTTTCTGAAGCGGAAGTCTCTGCTCGACTAGGTTAAGAGTAACCTCTAGCAGGAGCCCTGACAATCGGAAAAACTGGCTTTCACACGAATGAAAAAACATGATTATAAGTTGCTAGTGAAAGTAAATTTCTCAATATAGATCTAAAAACGGAAAGAAAAATCCAACAAATATTTTATATTCATATATCAAGGGCTCGTGGCGATACGAAGATTTTCTGGCAAAGCTTACTTTTGGTTTTTAACAAAACAGCCTTTATTTGTTGGCTGAGTGAAAACAGCGTTTCTAAGTTCTTTGAGAAATTTAATAGAACCAATAAAAGCTAAGGAGCATGTGCGTTTTGAGTGCTACAGTTAAGTTTGATAGTTTGTTATCCTTTAACTCAGCCGAGAGGTAAACTACTGTATTCTACCTTAAAGATAAGGAAACGTCACTTGTAGTTCTAACTCTACAGTCTGGGTTGACTTTTATTCCCACTTTAAATGGTTATCCTTATTTTCCATTTTTAATATTTGATAGACTGGCTTATCTAGTGAAAAAGGGTTTGGGAAGAAATTCTTAACAAATTCTTGTCTTTGCTGGGCAGATATATTTGAACTGCACCATTGGGATTAGCATTTCTGGGGCTTTGAGATGGGAAGGATTCTTGTTTTTTCCCCCACTTGGTTCATCTTAGAAAGTTTGTAGCTATAACCCCTTTTTCTCCTCAGAGCATCAAGTTGTCAGCAGATGTCAAACCATTTGTCCCCAAATTTGCTGGGCTCAATGTGGGATGGTCAGAGCCTTCAGAAGCACGGGCTTTCCCCAGCTGTGCAGCCACCCCGTACTATCCATGTGTCCAAGAACTAGCAGTGCCTGAGTATGTATTCTTCCAAACGTCTTGCCTTAACATGGGGACCTTGTTGCTTGGCTTTAATGGTAATTTGACTTGAAATATTCTACAGCTATATGTTAACGTTTTCAGAGCAACTGGAGAAGATGCTCCTCATCCAAGAAGGAAATGTACAGCCCAGCTTAACTGTGTAGCACACCAAAAACTGAAGATTGAGCTCTTCTTTTTTTTTCCTCCATATTCATTTGGTTATTTGGGACAGAGAAAATATGGAGACTGCATTGCATTTATTAGTGGGGAATACAAGTCTGTTGTGCCTACAGTTTAAAACTGTATCATGTATTTATGGGTGATGAAATGGCAGGAACAAGTGAGTGAGAGCAAATGAGGCAAAGAAAAGCCCAAATAAATAAACAAACACGCTCCTCAGTTTTAGGGTGTAACATTGAAAAACGCTGCTCAGTGATGGAGCAGGGCTAGCAACCAGGGCTGCCTCTTTGTGCAGATAAAGTGTTTGGAAATTGCTGAGGTTTGCTTTTAACTGTTTTGCTTTATAACTGTCCTGTGGAGATGGATCCTACAAATTTTTGGTTATAAATTCTTCTAGATTTGAGCTGAAAGAAGGCTTATTTTGTCCTTTAACTGTTATTTTTCCTCCCCAGGATTTATTTTCTAGGTAGTTACAAAATGGTTTCCATTTTATTAGCTGAAGCTAGAAAAATAAGTAAGTTTTTCACATGATTGTGTGGATGACTTGTAGATTTATTTTTAAGGCATGAATCACCTTTATGCTTATGTGAAAATCCTTATCTTTATGTTTTGTTGTTTTGGGTTAGGCTTGTTACTGTTTGCCCCCATAACTGCATGGTGTGCTTGAAAATAGTTTATACTTCATATAAATTCTAGAGCTGTGTTCACAAAAATAAAAGTTGGAATAAATAAGAATATCATTGGATTGTCTGGTATATTTAGGAAATAAGAAAAGTTATACTTTTTGACTGAAATTGAAGTCCTGACAGAATGTGCTTGAAGGTCTTTGGTAGGAATGCCAAATTTCCCATTGTAATTTCTTCCTTTGTAGCAGGAAAGTTGACATGGGTCTCAGTTAAGTCATTTCCTACCTTGAATTGGCTCACATGATAAAGTACAAATAAAAACTGTTAAGCCATCTGCTGGGTAAAATTCTAGTGACCTAAAATAAAGGTGGAAAATAGTCGTACAGCTAAAGCAGCATTCTAGCTATAACACGTTGAGACTAATCAGAGGCTTAAGGATGCTCAATGCTGAATTTTAAAATTATGCTTTTTAACCCCTTATTCCCTTATAGCTTTGATTTTTTTTTTAAATATTTATAAGCACTGAAAAGGTTGACTGACAGTATTCCTGCCTGACAAGAAAACGATTTAAGGACAATGGCGTCATAAAACCAAAGAGGAAGCTTAGAAAGAATGAGAGCCTTTAAAGTGGGGATGAAGTGGTGAGACATCACACAGTGAAGAAGTGATTATCTAGTTAATTCTAATATAAGTTAAGAATTGTTTTGCTATAATCAGATTTTGTTTAGGGATCACTTACTGCCTTGAGAAAAGGACTGAAATTCTCTATAACAAGCATATCCTCTTTTCTACTTCTTCCCCTATAGCAACCTAGTTCTCTGGGTCCTTAAGGAAGTGAGTGACCTTTTGCTGAATGTCCACCTCTGGTACTTCTAGTAGTGCCTGCCAAAGGACTTCATCTATTCATTTGGAGTTCATGGTCTAAAGGCTACTGTATGGAAAAGCACTAGTTCTGAGGTGGGGGAAGGCCTGTCTTGTGAGCTGTGGTGGGGATGGAAGGAAACGTACTACCAGTCTCCTTCAAGTTTATGTTGTAGGCAGGACACATATCATTTGAAGTATCCTAGTATGTCGAATGGCCATCTTTGGGAAGTACTGAGTATTTACTGGTATAATGAACCAATAAAGGTTATGCAAACAAAGTAAGTTCTCTGTTGCCAGTCATCCTCCCCAGAAAATGATTTTGTTGATTGTCATAGTATGTGCTTTGTGACAAATCCTGTGTAACACAGGTGTGAGGAAGTGTGTGTTTTGTTTGGGAATTACTGAACACATTGATTTCATGCTTGCCAAAATCCATGAGTTTGGCAGGGAGATGTAGTGTTTTTTTCTGCACAAGAAAAACTGAGGCTACAAATGCTTGTCCAAAATTTCTCAAGGAGGTAGCACCAGGACCAGAATTAGCATTCAGTTCTTCTGACCTGAGTTCAGCTGCTCTTGCTCTTGGTATCTTATAGTATAATGTGAAAGTTACAGTACCAGTGGTTGCTTTTAGGTTAAAACTCTCATTTGTGACAATTGGGGCTTCCCTGTTGGCTCAGTGGTAAAGGATCTGCCTGTAATTCAGGAGACCTGGGTTCAATCCCTGTGTCAGGAAGATCCCCTGGAGAAGGGAATGGCAACCCACTCCAGTATTCTTGCCTGGAAAATCCCATGGACAGAAGAGCATGGTGGGCTCCATGGGGTCTCAAGAGTCGGACACGACTGAGCAACTAAGCATGCAATACACTATGTGAATTAGTGGTTCTCTACAGAGTGTGGCTCATGTCAGGTTGGTGGGTGGAGAAGTGACTGGATTCCTGACAGGTCAGAGGGGACTGGATGCAAGATATGTTTGGGAGACAGTAGAGAAGTAAGATCCCATGAGCCACTAGTCAACTGGCCTGCATGGTACAGCTGAAAAGTTAGGTTTGTTGGATAGGAAATAGAGAACTTTGGGAGTGTTTTGGGTGGGATCATGATAATCACACCTGGCTTCTGGCTCAGCTTTAAAGGAGACGGGCTTGAAGGTTTTGATTGGGTTGTTGGTGGTGGTTTAGTCGTGTCCAACTCTTGCGACCCCATGGACTGTAGCCTGCCAGGCTCCTCTCCATGGGATTCCCCAGGCAAGAATATTGGAGTGGGTTGCCATTCCCTTCTCTACTAAACAGGGCTTAATGGCATCGACCTCACTGGGTTGTGTAGGGGCTCAAGAGAGACAAAGACTCCTAAAGTTCTCAACACAAGGCTTGGTACCTAGGAAGTTTTCCACACACAGTAAGTTCACTGTGAGCAATGATCAGGAACACTCCAGGGATTCCGATTGAGTTAGGCACTGGAAATAGAGAACAAAATACAGGAGAAAAGAGTTCATATGGTTTTGGTGGGAAAGATCCTAACTAGTTCCAGTTGAATACATGGAAAGATTAGGGATCGTTTGTGAGAGCATAAGTTGGCAATGGGGCTGGTTTGGGGATGATATGTTATGTTTTGGATCTGTACGTGCTAGGTGGGTGAAAATGACCTGTAAGTTGGAGATAGAGGCCTAGAGGTGATAAAAGTGCTGGAATTCGAGTATGTTGAAGTGAAGTCCTGAGCAAAATGAGGAGAGGTTCTGGCTCAGAGTGAGTCTGACAGGTGAGATGGGGAGAGTGTAGTGGAGACTATGCCACGGAGGAACCTTTGGGAGATGGGTGAGAGCAAGGAGAGGGTAGAGGTTGTCAGGTCCAGGCTAGTGGAGCTTTTCAAGTGGTGTGATAGAAGTAGACACCATGTAGTAGAGGTTAATGAGATTGACAGGAAGGAGGTCATGGGAGACTTGACAGCTGTCAGTGTGTTACAGGTCTAGCCTGTTTATAGTGACTCCTTTCCTTCTTCATTGCAGACTCTTACTTGTAGCAGAGTAGAAATACAAATTCTACTAGTTGGTGCCTGTGCTTGTATCTCCTGACACTCACTGACACTCGAACAATTGGAAGATCATATGGGGTGTGTTATCCTTAGCTTTGACTCTTCCTGCCTTTCAGTGGACCCTACACTTAAGGATTTCACTGATTTGCTACAAATAACTCAGAGCCCTTGAAAGTCATGGAAACACCTGCTGGTGCTTATTTGTGGGAATGAGAATACTGTGATTTGTATTAAGTCAGTTGCTTAGCATTTATCATTGTATCAACCTTCATTGTAGAATGGTTGAAACCTCTGGCCTTGTACTAAATTTGCCAACAACAACAAAAAAATCAGTGTTACATTATCGTTCTCTCCAGCCTTGCGACTTGAGCAAGTTGAGGCAGTGGCAGTGTTCACAGACAGTTCCATCTTATTAGCCCGACATGTAGTTCCTGGACCACGTTGTGCATAGTGGTCCCAGCCCTCTGCGGCAGTAGAGCACAGGGTGTGGCGTTGGCTTGGAACCGGAAAGGGGCTGGGCAGGCTGTCTGCGGGTGCCCAGAGGCCTCAGGGAGCAGGCCCTGGAGGTTGTCAGGGTGGGATTTGGATGGGCAGTGGGGGCTCTATAAAAGCCCCCTCTGCCGAGAGAGTGGTCTAGATGGCTTAAATTTTGGTCAGGGTTGCTGGAGTGAGGCATTTCTGAATATTTGACAGCATGAGAGTGGAAAGCTGCTGGAGCATCCTTGGGCTTTTCTAGTATTCCTTATAATAGGGTCCTGTTATGGAGGTTCCAGCTGTGTAATGAAAAATATAGAACTAGGTCAGCATCTTTCTTTGCAGGTTAAGAAGAAGTGCTCAGAGTTTTATTTGGTTTTTAATTAGAGGTATTTTTTAATTAGAGGTATTTCAGTGCTAGAAAGAATGACCTCAAAAATAGTATGTTTAAATTTTGTTTATTATAAAATACTAAGCTTCTTGGTTTGTGGTATGACATCTGCAACTAAAGTTTACCCTTTTTATTTAGACAGAAACTCTATACTGATGATATGGCTTTTGGAGCTTCAGCTTTTCCATCTCAGTATTTCTCTGCTGAGATCCCTCTTCATCCATATGCCTACTCTCCCTACACCCTGCAGTCACCACAAAATGTTTGCCCAGTGCCTGGCTCCCCATATGATGACAGCCAACCCAGTTGTTTTGGAGGTTTTCAAAGAGTGAAGCCACGAAGTGAGCACACGTGCCCTCTCCCACAAGACACAAAAGCTGTGTTTAAGGTCTGTAAATGTCTTGGTGTTGTTGGCCATGTTAACATTTAAAACATAAAGAACGGCCAGTTCTTGCATGTTATTTAAGGTAGTTAAAATTTGATATCTTCTAACCTTTTTAAAAAAATGATTGAGTTATGAGTAATTATGAATTTGCAAATTCAAGCCTTTTTTATAGTGATTGTGTTCTTAAAAATGTTATCTTTTAATGTTTCCTGCAGAAGAAAACCTATGATGAACAAAAGTTTGACAGTAAGAAGACTGATGGACCTGTATCATCTGATTTAAAATCAGTCAAAGGTTCACCTCGTGTGTCCATTCATGCTGAGAATAGTTTGAAATCAGGTAAAAATAACCCACTCTGTATATTATATTATTCTACCCTGTCTACTCGCAGAAACATTTCTGTTCTTTAAACTGTTGTGGGCTTAGTCATCATGAAAAACTGAGGCAATCAAGTTTCCTGTGGGATCCTGGAGTTTATCCAAAGATGGTATTGCATTGTCTTATGCAAGAACTTCTGTAAAATCACATAGCAAGTAGGTGACAATCAGCCACCTCAAAACACTTGTTATAGTGAATTACAGCCATATCCTTGTACTGTATTTGATCATGTTGATCCCTAAAATAGCTTCTCTGGTTTTCTGTTGGAACACTTCGGTAGGGGAGAGAGTTGACTGCAGTTTACATCCCATCCTGAACAATACCAAACCCAGGGCAGGATGGTTATTCAAAGAACATGTCTGTTCTGGACTTAAGAACAGCTGTTCCAGGCTCTGGTTGAAAATTAGTGATTATACATGATACCTTGAGTTTCTTTCCTGTTAATTATTTACTATTGCACCTTGATCACAGCCATCATCTATTTATGTAATAACTTAAAACCTCTGTAATTAATAGTATACTTACTGGGAGTGGTTTGTCATTTTATTTACTTGTGTAATTTACTGTTATTTGATACATAACATTTTCTCTTTGTGTTGATGTCATTTATAAATCTTCTGGTACATGGTAATGTGAAAGAAGAGTTGAACAGTTAACTGAAATAACTCTAGCCTTATAATTAAACAAATTTTAAAATGCTGGGGCTTTATGGAAAAGTAACCTACGGCATCATTCGTTTGCATTTGAAGGAGAAAGTTGGGAGAGAGGTTATAAGTTTAATTCTATTAATACTTGTTTTCCTCTAGTTCGTTCCAGCAAACTAAAATATGGAAAATTTATTATTTAAAGGAAATTCGCAAGAGTCCCCTTAATCTCACAAAACTCTAAAGTGTGTTTTGAGAATAATTGAAATGCCCAGCTGCACAATCAGGTTAAGGTAACTATTTCATCCAGTTGAGAATTACTCCTAAGATTTGCAGCATGTTGCTTTTTTCTGCTTGGTGACCCCCATGGTCATTTATGTTTTCCACTGTTTCAGAGGTTAACAACGCTACCAAAAATCAGGCTGTTTGGACAATAATATGTTGTTGCATCAATAGCAATAGACTTTCTACACTGCAACTGAAGTGTGAGTACAGGTCATCAAACAACCTCTAAATTTTTACCCTTACTTTTAATTCTGTACATGCAGATGGTTATTATAAACGAACAGACAGGAAATCCAGAATCATTGAAAAGAGTGGATCTGCCTCCAAACCTGAGTTTGGATTTACCAGGTTGGATTTTCCTGAACTGCAGAGTCCAGAGAACAGTGAGATACCAAAGATACAAAAGCAGCCCAAGTGGGGGCCTTTACGCTCCACCTCTACTGACATTTCTCTTCTCAGAGAAGTGGGGACACCCTCTGCAGGGTTATCAGAGGTGAGTGCAGCCTCCTGCTCTTTGTTCCCCTCTTTCTTCTTTTCCCCTCAGTGATGGACAGTTACGCAAGGACATCACCTGAAACGCTACATACACTTCATATCATGGGGTGGTAGGGCCTCTTAAGTGCCCTTAGGTGACTTTCTGTGTTGTTGGAGCTGTTTATGATCAGGCTGTAACACATGGTGTTGCTCTTTCCAGAGAATCACGTAAGCAAGTGTCTTCATGTCTGGTGGCTAGAAAGTATTGCCATGCCTCAGGAGGAGAAGATTCTGGCGTTGGTTCAACTGAATTCCATAGCCCATTGTGAAAATGTTGTTTATACCATTGCATTCTGATAACACTGTTTTCAGTACAGATAAAAGTATTTTTAAAAATCAAATAGTAATGTTAGAACTGCACAGTATAACTTCTGATTTTCCCAGGCAGTTTTATCTGCACCTCTGTCCTGTCAATGATGCAGAAAATCTCACTGCAATAAGTGTTAAATGGCACTGTATTCAGTATTTGATCTCAGGTTTTAGTCCATCATATTGAAGCATTTTCCTGTCAGACATATTTTGAGATTGCCAGGAAAAAATTTTGCTGGGTTATAGTTGCCAAAATGGCTTTTGACAAATTGAGGCCCATTCTTGTGTAGAGGCAAGGAGAAAGAGGAAACAATGAGGAAAACAGAGCCTCGCAGTTCATATACCTTTTGAATGGAGAAATAATTTACATTTCCTGCCCTAGTGCTTCTTTTGGGTGCCTGGATCCTGAAGCCTCTGCAGACTTGGTGGTAGCGGCTTATATAATGTGCTGAAAACAAATTATTCCCAACATGTTGACCCTTAGGCTGTCCCACCTGGGTGTTTTCCTTTTACATGGTGGCAATAAGTAAGGCTGATTGACTGATATAGAAAAATCACAGTTTCATTTAACGTTGTGTGACTGTTTTCTGTGCCCTGGCTGGGTGTATGGTGTATTCAGCTGAGTAGTTGAGGGGCTCCATGCCTTCGTCGTGGATGGTCAGTGGATAGTCAGTGGATAATTCCCAGCCTGTGAGCTCTCACAAAAGTAGTACAGGGTACATGGGGTCCAGGGTGGGCAGGGGCGTGGCTGACGCTTTATGTCGTGCTCACTTGCTGTGTGAGTACTGCACATGTGGACGAGTAGGGCACCTCCTGCTGTGTGGGAGGTTTACACACTCAGTGCCTTGTATATTCACACTCTTGAATTGTATGTGGAGTTGTTTTGTTTTTCCTCAACTTTACCATAAAAAGAAGCTTTTTTTCCTCATGGTGTTAGTAACAGGACACCAGAAAAATATTAAGAAAAAAACAAACCGTCTAAAGTTGTACAGCCAAGAGCAAACCATGTTTGGCACTTAGTCTTTTTAGTATCACACTGTGGGAATTGAGGGGCATTCCCTTCATTTAAGAATACATATGTACAAGTTTGTGTTTGAATTTTTTTAAAACTTTTATGGTAATCTTCCCATATCATTAAATAGTTTTTGGACATATAACTTGCATTGAATCTTTGATATTGATACATGTAATTTACTTAATCATTCTTGAATAGGTAAGCCATTTCTAGTGTTTCATTGACTTTGGTGAGCATAAACGTTATGTTTACTCAAAGAGCAGGCTACATTTTAATCATTTATTTTCTCATTTGATGAATTTAATTTTTTACTTGATTACTTAACATGTTTATATACTGTCTATATCTGGAATCCCCTAGAGAACACAGCAGCCTACAAATGGGGCCAGAAGAGAATTTGTTTCTCAGAGTGTAGCCACTTCCACAGAGCTATGCTGATGCCACATCACCTCCTCCAGAACTAGCCCAGTGTTTTGGAAGCTGAGAAAAGTGCCAAAAGAAGGGAGAATGGCATCTTCCTCTTTGCCTAACTCCGTACCTCCTCATGCCTTTGGAGTTTCCAGAAATGCTTCATTTGAAAGTAAAAATTTACTTCCCTAGTGGCCTTTGTCTTGCATTTATTTGAGGTAACGTGCTGAAATTATTGAGATCCTATTCAGAGGTGGGGCCTCAGGCGCCCAGCAGATTGAAGCAAACAGCCCCAGACTCCCTTGAAGGGGCAAGCGCTCTAGGCAACACCTCCTGCAAGATTTGTATGCTGTGTCAGGCAGTGATTTGGAATTTGCAGGTTAGCAAGTGATACCTGCCAACCCAGAAACCCACGCTTGCTCTCTGGAGGGAAGTGCTGTGTCCTTGCCTGGGGAAGTCCTGGGGCAGGAGGGCCCAGGGCAATGTAGGCATTTCCAGGCTCTTAGTGAGCTCTGCCTTGGGGCCAGGAATCAGCAGATGTCCCTTGGAGAATTTTACTGTATTTTTGTTTTTAATGAAAATGGTGGCTTTCTGTCCTAATTACGGAGCATGTTCTTTCCATGGTTCTGAAGCAGCTCTTTGAGATTGCCAGGTTTCTACTAGGTAGAGAAGTGGCACAAGGCGTATTCAGCAGTCAGCAGTTTTAACTGCTGCACAATTTTTTTTTTTTTTTAACTAAGCTTAGATGAAATGGTAAAATGGGTAAATTTTTGAAGCATATGAACTTCAGAATTCATTTTAAAGCCACTTAGTTTGAGTTGGTCGGTTTCCTTTCACCTTGGGTGCTGCTGGTCACTTTGAGGTCTCTCTTAATGTACTCTCTTGTTCCTGAGTGTCATTTGGTTCCTCTTGTTCCATGCATGATGCAGCTTTCTGTCTATAAAAGGAAGTACACATTGGAAGACTTGTATTTGCTTTTGTGGACATTTTCAGGAATATTTTTTTGAGCTTTGGTGTGGGGGTGTGATGAAAACAGTTTTTCCTTTCACAGCAGGCACTTTGGCTTTTAAGAATCTTTGCTGACTTGGAAATTATTATGTTAACTTGATACTATGTGTGTTGTGATCCCATTATTGAGATCCATTTAAAATGATACACAGATGTTTATCTCTGAAGCAACAAAACGCTGATGCTAGTAGCTAAGCTGTAGATGGGTGGTTTTTCCTCTGGGGAATGAGATTTGGCAAAAGAAAGTAATTTAACTTTGCATGTTATGTATTTACATGTTTGGAATTTTTAATTAGCCTATATTTTGCAGATTTTAAGAATGGTGAAGGAGGCTATATGTTTTTAAAATAATGATTATTTTTAGTTTGAACTAGTAAGAACACACAACTGGTTTGCTTTTTGAGGTGAAATAGTGGTGAAAAATAATAATCGGACTGAGTCTGTAACCCATAATGCTGTTACCAGTCCCTCTTCATGTACAAGAGGTAAGAGTGGCTATCAAATACTATTTTAGAAAATCAGTTGTCTGTTTTCTTAGTTTATTTTCAGGCTAGTGCTGTTGAGATGTTTCTGTTTTTAAGGCCTTCTTTAAGGGAGTTGATGGGTTGTTGATAAACTGGCATCGTTGTTAGAAGATTGAAGTTAACTGGGTAAGATCCCACTTCCTTGCACAAGGAATATACACTACATACAAGTAAGGAATTCTCAATGAAATGTTCGTCAGGCTAAGGGAGACATTTTATGAACTCAGGAATGACCACTTTCTTAAGCATTTCATATGCCAGTAGTTCTCACAGTTTCTGGTCTCAGGACCGCTTAATACCCTTTGAAACCCCAAAGAGTGACTGTTTATTTGGATAATTGTCAGTGTTCGTAAAATCTGAGGGTTAAAACTGAGAAATACTAAAATACTTATTAATTTGCTTAGAAGTTACAATAAACTTATTACAGGTTAACATAGCATGTTTTAATTTAAAAAGGTAGCCATTTCCCAAAGTTAAAGTCAGGAGAGGAGAGCAGCCTCTCATTTTAGCAACTCTTTAACACCTAGCTCAGGAGATCTGTTTTGGCATTCAGCTGTTTCACTGTTCTCTGTCATACTGTCTTAAACCCCACTGTACTATACCTCTCTGAGCAAGAGAGTGGGGAAGGCAGATGACACATTCCTATTTTCAGGAAAACAGTTTTGACTCTGGACCCTGGGAGTCTCAGAACTTTGAGAACTGCTGGTCTGTCCTAGCCTGGTGCAGAAGTGAGATATTCAGAATGAGTTCAGTAGATTCTGCTTTTGAAATTTTTGTGGGTAACTTGTCCTAACAGAAGATCTTTTTACACAATTCTTCTTGATTTATGCACAGCTGTGTTTCCTATGGTGTTAGCATGTTTGGTACATATGTGATTCAATACAAGATCCTCACTTCAGCAGCTGCTGTGAAGATGTGTAGCTCTATGGTGACAAGAACAGTCTGTCTCTCCACTGTGGGGTGGCCGCAGGCTGCTGACATGACCTGCCTGTGTCCTGACTGATGTCCTTTGTTTTGTCTGTGTATAGAGTGTCATGAGTACCTAAGGAGTAGTGTTGCTGTACTTATGCCTGTGTTCTAAAAAAGAAATAAATTACCAGTTACTTTGGTAGCTGAAGTCTAGTGATCTTTGACTTCTCATGTTTAAAGGTACACATCAAGGTTAGTAGGGCCATAGTTTGATCTTCAGCCCAGTATTTCTGTGTGTTTGCCATGTGGACGTATTGTGGATTATTATTTTTTAATGGAAACTATTATGTTTACTGCCTGTACCCCCAAGTTAAAAAGAGCAGATCCTAGGATAATCGGTCCCCCTTTCAAGTTAATTCAGCCTGCATGTTCCAAGAAGAAAAGCAAATTTAATGGAAACTGTAGTTTCCTAGAGTGTTCTGAACAGTACCTTAGTTTAACTATGCTCGTGAGTTCTTCATGTAATGCATGCTTGGAATTTCTAAGCAATTTCCTTTTACTGTTGGGATTGTTCAACACTTTTGGTTATCTTTGAGCAGAATTATCTTGGACACCAATGGGTTATGTTGTTCGGCAGACATTATCTACAGAACTGTCACCAGCCCCTAAAAATGTTACTTCCATGATAAACCTAAAGATGGTTGCTTCACCAGCAGATCCTAAAAATGATAGTATGTCATCTTCTGAAGCGTTATCTCTGGAGCCTCCCTACAAAGAGAAACACGTTGTCCATCTTACTGAAAAGGTATGCGTCACACTTTGTTCATGTTGCTCTCCTGGATAGTCTTTCTCTCTCAAAGCCTTACTGAAGGTGTTTCATTCGGTACTGTAGGCACTAATCTGAGTTGGTTGTACTTGAGGTCTTATTCTTTTTTCAAGAGGGACACAAGTATTTGAAGGGCACAAGTGATTCCTTTTAAACATGAGTGAGGATGTGTGTTTTAGACCTGTGGTCTTAAAATGTCAGTGACTATTTTGAATTCTTTAAAAGAGAGATGCTGGAAGATACCTGTGCTCTGATATTTAAAATACTGCAGTCTTTTGTCTGTTGAATTTACATTGCTACAAGTACTGATAGCAAAATAATTGTATGCCCCATTTTGCAATTATCTAGTATGCTAATTGATTCTTGGTTACTTGCAGCCTACTTACTGTAAGATAGCATTTCAGAATTCATTTTTTCTTTTCAGTTCAAATAATTTTAAGCTGTTATTTTTCAGTCTTTAGATTTGTTTCTTGAAGAGCGTTTTGTAAGGGGAGGCTAGATTTTGTGCTTGATTTTCTTTCTATACTGATATATTATTTTAGATTGAAATATGGGGTAGTATTTGTTTTGTACTGGTTTCCTATCATTTTGAGTATTGGGATATTTTCAGTATGCAAAGTGTCTTAGACCATCCCACACAAAGAATTGCGTGTTTATACTTGGTTGATTGAGGGAATCTGTGCTGAATCTGCGCTGGTGACAATTAATGGTGAAGTTAGACCGATGTGCCTATTCCCTGCAGCTTCATGCACATACTTCGGGATCACAGGAGGCGGTGGCGAGACCCCCTCCAAGTAGACACAGAGACTGGCCAGCTCCAAGGCCCCATCGACACCTGGGCGCAGGTTACATAACAGGCTATGATGTTACTATCTAAACCAGCATTTAACACTCTAAGAGTTAACAGATTTTGTTTTATTTTCCTAGCATCTTAAAAAAATTTTTTTTAATTTCTTTTTTTTATTTTTTAAATTATGAGATTATGGTAACACGTTTACAAGAGACTAGGAAAATACAGAACAAAGTTACATACAGTTCCCACTATATAATTGTTTAAGTAGATAAATTAAGATTTTTAGTTGGAGTTTCAGTATCAAACTCTCAGAAATTAATGGAATAAATGTACAGAGAAGTAAGAGACTATGCTAGACCTGCATAAAAATTATTTTTTAATTAAAGGTATAAGAGAAGTTTATTGTTAAGAAGTTCTAAAATAAAGATTAGAAAATGAAGATCACTGGTAATCTTATGACCCAGATCACTTTGCATTGTGGTCATAATGTTTTGGTTGTTTTTTTCCCCTTCCCTCTAAAACTGTCTGTGTTGTGAGTTTTTATTACTGAAAAAGCACTTGTAATATTACAAAGATCTAATTATGGAAAAGGTCCTTGTCCTGTAGCCCTTTGGTCCCCACCCCTCCAAGAGCCTTCATTAGCAACCTGCTGTCTGCCCCACCTTTTGTTGTGATGTGCTCAGTCTCTCAGTCGCATCTGATTCTTCACGACCCCACAGATTGTAGCCCACGATACTCCTCTGTTCATGGGATTTTCCCAACAAGAATACTGGAGTGGTTAGCCATTTCCTCCTCTGGAGAATCTTTCTGATCCGGGGGTTGAACCTACATCTCCTGCAATGCATGCAGAGTCTTTACTGCTAAATCACCTAGGCTACCCTCTGTTCCACCTTAGGGCTCCTGAAAACAGAAATAAAGAAGTTTATTTAGTTTAATTTTTTTTTAAGAACAGAAATGGAATAATTCTATACATATTACATATGAAAGTTTCCTTTTCACTTAACAGGTTACCATGGATGGCCCCTCCGGGTTAGTAGATAAATATTCTTTTTAATAGCCATTGAGACTTTTTACCTCTGAAGGGTGAGGTCTCACTGGGGCAAAGCAGGGTCTCAGACATTAAAAATATCCTGTCCTCTAAGAGCCGCCATTCTATTGGAGAGAGACTAGCTGTCTGCAGACCAAGACAGAGTTTGTCAGATGGGGATTAGTGCTCCAAAGACGATGGAGAGTGAGAGGTTAGATGGAGATGGGATGACTCTTGAGCTAAAATGAGGAAGTAAATGGTAGTCCAGATCCAGCTATGTGAGTGTTAAGTACAAAGGGCCTGAAGCTAAAGCATACTTGACTGAGGAGAGGCCAGGGGCCTGAGTGGAGAGTGAAGGTGGTGAGGTCAAATTCTGCAGGTCTGGGATGAGCCCAGACAAGTCCGAGTCACAGGCTACAATGGTGATCCTGAGGTACAGTCAGGTTTAGGAGCCTTTGGGCTGTGGTGATGGAAGTGGCACACCTGGACTCGTGGAAGGGCTTCAGGTTGACATCAGTAGGGTCGTTATCATGGCCTCCTCAAGCTGAAAACTTAGGTCCAAATCCACCTGTTTCTGCGCAGTTGGATGTGGCATCTGCTTTAATGGATTTTTCCTTCAGAATCATTCTACCAAACCCTGGCTCTTTGGAAAATAGGGAGTAAGTCTGAGTAAAGTTGCCTTGTTGTACAACTTGATATCTTAATTTTATTCTGATGCATGGAATTAAAATGTTTACTGAATGCTCTAAAAACCATAATTTTTGCTTTTATGTTTGTTTTTGTCTTGTTGTTGTTAGTCCAAAGCATCACAAGGTGGCAATCCTGAGCAAAATGAAGCCTCAAGAAAGAATAAGAAAAAGAAAGAAAAATCTAAATCAAAATATGAAGTCCTGACAGTTCAAGAGCCACCGAGGATTGAAGTACATTTATATTTATTACTCACCTTGTATGATATAATAAGTGGGTCTTCCTTAATAGAAATACAGGTTCTATTAAGAACCAGAAATATTGGTTGCCCAAGTAAAAGTCTAACATTTTTTAAAATAATTGTTTTCCTAGTGCTAAAAAAATAGATATCACTCACTTTCTTCACTCCTTCAATTTGGTGTCTCCAGCACAGTGCCCATCTCATAGCAGGCACTCAGTAAATATCTGAAAAGAATGAATGAATGGTCTAGAGAGAAAACTGCTTGTATTGAAATTTAGTGATGTATATGCCATACTACTAATATATACCATACCCCTCAGTGTCTTCTGACCTGTTTTTCCTTTGCTTTGGCATGCTTGCTTTCTGCAGGACCTCCTTTTCTATCTAGATGTCTTGCTATAACGTGCTCCACTATAGAGAGAAATGTATAATACCATAAATCTTTTGTGGCCCCTGGTCAAGAAGAGAGTATCACAGGCTTCCAAAAGTGTGCTTTAAATTGTTGTCCTGTGCTGCTCCAAGAATGTCCTTGTTCTCCAGGAAGCCATCCTAGATTCTGATTATGTTTCTCCTGGGTTGGGAATTATCAGACTCAACAGCCTGGTGCTGACAAGAAGGGTCTCAGCAGTGCTCCCCAGGCCACCAACTTAGGGTCAAGCCCAAGGTGTTCCCACAAACTTGAGGGGCTCCCAGGGCTTTTGAAACATTTCCTTGAGAATAATGGGATTGCCTGTTTGAAAACCTGTGACTGCATTAGAGCATTATTGTTTGGGCCAACAAATAATTCATGTTTCCGCCCCTCATTTTTCACATAATTTCTCCAGGGTGCCTAAAATATTGACAAAAGTACATAAAATATTTTTAAATGATTTAAACATTGTTTAGAGACTTGTTTCTTTTTTTTTAGCCTAGGATCAGCACACAGGACAGGATGCTTAAATCTCCTGTGTCCAGGTTGATGGTTTCCCTAAAGAAAACATAGTTGAAGGATGGTGCTTGAATACTCTTGTGCCAGGATGGTTAGAGGCAGTTCGTAGACTGCTTGGTGAACCCATCCTTGAGGCCCCGCGCTCTCTGAGGGCAGGGGCATTCAAACTGAGGTCTTTAAGTTTGTTCTAAAAGTGAAATAAAGCCAAAGTAGTCACATTAGGTTTTTTTTTTTACTAACTTTGGGCACTTCTATAGGAGATTTTTATGGAAAGAAAATACGAGTGAAGAAAAGATTGTAGTTGGGCTTATCTGATTCTTGTGATGTGTGAAGAGCTAAAGGGTATGTGGTTTTACTTAGGATGCCGAGGAATTTCCCAATCTGGCAGTTGCATCTGAAAGAAGAGACAGAGTAGAGTCACCGAAATTTCAGTCTAAACAGCAGCCACAGGTAATTTTTAGATTGAAACCACGACTGGTTTAGGCTTAACTTTTCTTGCTAAACTAAAGCTCTTAAGAAAGTCTCCTTTCCAGACGTCTTCCTTTATGGGCACAGGTGGTTTTGTTTTGATTCATTTCTTCGTTGGGGAACTGTATCCAGTGTGTTGAAACAAATTTGCTCTTAAGCCAGAACTGCTTCCTCACTTTTGAAATTGGATGATTGGTAACTGCTACCACTATATCAGAAAGGAGGGGAACACATACTGCTTGTCTAAGTTTGATTTAAAGAAAAAACATTAACTTACTGTATTCAGGAACTAGAAGAATCCTTTTGTGAGGCAGTGTTGTCTGACAGAAGCATAGTCAAGTAGTCAGAATCAGAGAAAGAGATGAATCTCCTTGTACCTCAGCCCCACTGTGGATTCAGGAATGAATTTGTAGTTCATAATCTAGGTGGGGAACTTGTGTACTTTGGGCATTTTCATTGTCCTTTTCCCTCTCAAAGCGGGGTGGTTCTTTTCACATTTATGAAGAGCAACGTTCTTGCCCCTGTAGCTTTGCACTCCCATGTTGTAGTTTGGCCATCTTCCGTCCCCACAGAGGTCTCTAGGTGCCGGTACTGTGCTTAGCACTCCCCTCTTGCTGTGAGTGCTTACCCAGGGTGACTTTGGCATCAGGGAAGAGAAAAGTGGCTGGAGGGCAGGAGTGGAGGCACTAAAGCACAAGAGACAGCATGCCCATACAGCCTTTGTATGGTCTCAAAACCCATGTCACAATTATTTCAGAAATAACACCTGTTTAGAGTGTATCTGACTTTGTGCCTAACTTTAATATTTTGGACTTGTGTACATTTTTTGTTGTGCCCCTATGATTTCATGGTCGTTAGTTTTGCTCACTTAGGCAATTGGAGAGCAAAAGGTGCTAATGAGGCAGTAATACTAACCAGCTAGCCTTACACAGACTTTGTAGCCAGGGACTTGATTCCAGCCTTTGTTCCTTATCTGTAGATGTATGCTGTTATTTATTCATAATGGAGATGCAAACAGAAATGTCAGTGGTTTAATTAAACCAGTGTTAAGAAAGGAGAAGGAAATAAGCAACCTCGGTGGTAATATTGGCAGATAATTTGGAATTGATGGGTCTTTTCTTTAATTACTTTTAATATCAAGATTTTTATAGTCTCTGTATCTGTCTTTTTTAATCCTTAATTATATGGCTTTTTGTTATAAAATGGAAAGTACAGTTTGTAAAATAAAGTATTATGAGTAAACTTCTGATTTTTAACTTTTTAGAATAATTTTAAAAGTAGTAGAAAGAAAAGCCAGATTCCAGTACAGTTGGATTTGGGAGGAATGCTAACCGCACTGGAAAGGAAGCAGCACTCCCCGAGTGCAAAGCAGTCATCCAAACCAGTGGTGTTCTCAGGTAAAAGAGCTTGTTCATTTCAGACGAGTAATTGACGTCTTTTTCAGATAACTATTTTGTGACGGTCTTCTCTTGTAATCAAAAAGTTGAATGAGTGAAAGTCACTTAGTTGTGTCCAACTCTTTACAGCCCCATAGACTATAGCCTGCCAGTCTCCTCTGTCCATGGAATTCTCCAGGCCAGAATACTGGAATGGGTAGCTGTTCCCTTCTCCAGGGGATCTTCCCAACTCAGGGATCGAACACAGGTCTCCCGCATTGCAGGTGGATTTTTACCATTTGAGCCACCAGGGAAGCCCAATCAAAAGTTATTGATATATAATCACAATAGTGTAGTGCTGGAATGAGGATAGATGTAGACCAGTGGAATAGAATTGAGAATCCAGAAATAAACACACATATCTGTGGCTAGTGAATTTTTGATTAGGAGTGTTGAGTTTATTAAAAGGACAAAGAACAATCACTTAAAAAATGGTGCTAGGATAACTGTTTTAGCATTTCCACATGCTAAAACAATGAAATAGTACTGTTAACCTCACACCATATACAAAAATGAACTCAAAATGGATCACATTTTAAATATGAGCTAAAACCTTGAAACTGTTAGAATAAATAAAACAGGATAAATCTTCATGCCCTTGGATTAGATGATGCAGTTTCAGAAAGGACTCCAAAAGCACAAACAACAAAAGCAAAAATAGGTAAATTGGATTTCATAAAAATTGAAAACTTGTATACCAAATGATGATGTCAAGACAGTGAGAGAACAACTTGCAGCGTGGGAGAAAATATTTAAAAATCATGTCTTATAAGCATTTAGTATACAGTATGTGAGAATTCCTATAGTTCAGTGACTCCTATTACAAAATGGGCAAAGCTCTTGAAAGACATTTCCCCATTAGAAGATACACATATGGCCAATAACACAGGACAAGATGCTCAACACCATTAGTCATTAGAGAAATACAAGTTACAACTACATGGAGGTAATTCTTCAAACTTACTATGATAACTAATCAGAAATATGGAAAATAACAAGTGGTGGAGATTTGGAGAAATTGGAACTGTTGCTGATGAAAACATTAAATGGTGTATTTGGAAAATAGTTTGGTGATTCTAGAACGCTAAGTAGAGAGTTGTCACGTGACCTAGCAGGTGCACTCATCTGAATGCATCCGAAAGAATTAAAAATAGAAACTCAGTCACTTGTACACCTGTGTTCATAGCAGCATTATTTGTAGTAGTCCAAAGGTGTAAGCAGCCCAAATGTGTATCAACAAATGAATGGGTCAACAGAAGGTGGTATATACATATAATGAAATACTCAACCTTAAAAAGGCAGGAAATTCTATCGTAAAAAGAATGTAGATTAGAGGTTACCAGGGGTTGAGGGGAGTAGGGAATGAGGAGTTACTGTTTAATGGGGACAGATTTTTATTTTGGGGCATGAAAACTTTGGAAATGGGTAGTGGTGATGGTTGCAACAATATTTTGAACATAATTGATGCCACTGAATTATGAAGTGAAGAATGGTTAAAATAGTGGGTTTTATATGTTTTTACCACAAAAATTTTAAAGTTAATTAAGTGTGATGGTTTTAAGAAGTAGGTTTTATTAAAAGATGGGTTTTCCACTTGATGTGACGACCTGGTGAACATCTTATAAGTGCCCTGTGCTGCATTTGGTAGAAATGAATTACCTGCTTGTCCATGGGAACACAGCAGGTGGCAGTGTTAACTCCTTAGTGATGTAGTCATTTTCTCTGAGTTATGCCTGAGAGCCAAGACAGTTAAAATTGGTAATATGTCATACAAAGAAATAATGTTCATTTTGCCACCATAGTCTTATAGATATATTTCCCTCTGGTGGTTTAAAAGTGAAAAATAGGATCCAGGAAATGATGAGGCTTACTTTTTTTTTTCCCTGAAACATTTTAAAGCAATTCATCATGTAATTTTACTTATAAATCTCTCTTTCTGGAGAGGGAAATGGCAACCCACTCCAGTATTCTTACCTGGAGAATCCCACCGACGGAGGAGCCTCTTAGGCTACAGTCCATCGGGTTGCAAAGAGTCGGACACAACTGAGCTACTTCACTTTCACTTTCTGGTGATAATTTTATTATGGCATCAGTCCTAGAAAGGATAAACATAATTTGTTTCTTCAAGGGAAGGGAAATAGAATATTTTTGTTTTTTCCAAAATTTTTCAAGCATCTGGAAAAGCTGAATAAAATCATGGAGTGAATACCCATGTACTCAACCACCTAGATTGTACAGTTGTTCCTAATTTTTTTCAGTCACATAACTTTTCCAGAGGTCAGCCAACTATATCCTGCTGGCTGTGAGTGTGTATGTGTACTCAGTTGTGTCTGACTCTTTGCACACATACAAAGAGTGTGTGTATGTGTATGCACACTGTAAGCTCACCAGGCTCCTCTGTCAATGGAATTTTCCAGGCAAGATTGCCATTTCCTACTTCAGGGGATCTTCCTGACCCAGGGGTCAAACCCATGTCTCTTGTGTCCCCTGCATTGGCAGATGGGTTCTTTACCACCACACCACCTGGGAAGCAACCTGGATACTTGTAAAGTTTTATTAGAACACAGCCAACACACATTTATTTAAGTATTATCTGTGGCTGCTTTTGAACTAGAATGGCATTTGAGTGTTGCAATACACGTATGCTCATTAGCTTAAAATATTTACTCTGGCCCTTTAAGGAAGTTTGCTGATCCCAGTCTATCCATCAGTTTATCCAATATCAATTTATTTGTATTTTATTTTTGCTGCATTTCAATGTAACTTGCAGACATCAGTATATTTACCCCTAAGCATGCATATCATTAATAGATGTGTGTATTTGTGATTCCTATTTTCCTTTGGTGGCAAAATACGCATTTAATGACATGCACAGATGTTACTTATATCAAAAGAGTTCTGGCAAATATATAACTTTGTAACCCAAACTTCTGGCTGTGTAGAACATCATCACCACCTTTGAAATTCCAGCCTCTTCCCATCCCAGTTAGTCCCTGCTATTACTTGCAGGCAGCCAAGGTTCTGATTTTTTTTTTTCCCCCTGCCATTTCCTGCCATAGACTGTTTTTTCCTGCTCTAGAATTTAATATAAAAGAAATCTTAGTTTGTTGGTGGAAGTGGGAGTTTTTGAAGCCACAAATTCTAAAATTCTACATGCTGTTTCTCATATGGATTATTTTATATGGGCTGCTGAATGGTATAGTCAGAAGTTTCCTAAATAGCCTTCTCATAGGTATAGCAGAAGTAAGTCTTAGTAAGTCTCATAGGGACCTTAATTAAAAGCCCAGAGTACAAATTTAGAATGTGTGAATGCAGTTAATTTAGTCCAAGTACACAGTGGCTGAGGCACCAGTTGACAACGTGTCCCTGAACCCAGTATTTCTTTCTGATGCAGTATCCCCAGGACTGGCAGCAGTGGCACTGCTTGGGAGCAGGCTGAAAGTGCAGGTTCTGGGAACACCTCTGATGTGGTACACTTAGAACCACTTGGTATGGGATGGGCAATAGGTGTTTTTAACAAGCACACAGTGGGACTTTTGGTTTTCTTTTGTCCTTGTTTTTCACTTTTTGTGGTGGAACATTTAAAACATAGTCAAAACTAGAATATGATGAAGACTGCCACCATATGCCCATTACCCAGCTCCATCAGTTACCAACACTTGGCCAGTCCTGTTGCATCTGGAACTCAGTTATTTTCCCCTGAAGTATTTGTAGATATCCTGTCATTTAACCTGTAAATATATCAGTCAGTATCTCTAATTGATGGTGATTTTATTTTTAATTGATCCATTCTGCCATTCTCCCTTCTAATAATAATAAAAATTCTTTTTTGGTGGCATCTTGTATCCAGTCTGCATTTAAATTTCTTTCTCAATGATTTTGGTGATTGTTTGCATTTCAGGATCATACATCACATGCATGACTAATTCTTAAATGTATCAAAGCTTAGGATCACTGCCTTCTTAGGTATTCCTCCTTCAAAGTTACTTTGCTCAGCATCTGTTTGGGAAAGGTCTGCAGTGTTGGCCTTTCCAGAAAAGCCAGAGGCTACATAAGGTGGTTCTTTCGCAGCTAGATTCAAGTTGTACCTTTTAGATGGAATTGTATATGAAGTCCTAGACAGTTTGGCAAGAAGTAGGGGCCCTCAGTCAGATGATATTTTTAAGTAGCTTGAGGTTGTTAGATTGTAAGGTTGGTTATTAGGTTGTTGGATTTTGATGGTATTGAAAGGATGTTTTGGCCACAGATCCCAGTAATGCCCAGATACTGACATATCCATCATCTTTCTTTTTGACATCAGTAATGGAACCATTCTTACCAGAAAAAGTAAAAATTAGCTAAGAGGAATTTAGTTTCCCCTTATTTTTAGATTCAGTTCAGTTCAGTTGCTCAGTCGTGTCCGACTCTTTGCGACCCCATGAATCGCAGCACGCCAGGCCTCCCTGTTTATCACCAACTCCCGGAGTTCACTCAGACTCAGCGTCCATCGAGTCAGTGATACCATCCAGCCATCTCATCCTCTGTCGTCCCCTTCTCCTCGTGCTCCCAATCCCTCCCAACACCAGA
The DNA here is from genome assembly GCA_917880005.1 of Nanger dama. Lineage (NCBI taxonomy): Eukaryota > Metazoa > Chordata > Mammalia > Artiodactyla > Bovidae > Nanger > Nanger dama. The sequence continues at coordinate 15,118,782 of CAKJTW010000025.1, read as the reverse complement.
GTCTTTTCCAATGAGTCAACTCTTTGTATGAGGTGGCCAAAGTACTGGAGTTTCAGCTTTAGCATCTTATCTTCCAGAGAAATCCCAGGGTTGATCTCCTTCAGAATGGACTGGTTGGATCTCCTTGCAGTCCAAGGGACTCTCAAGAGTCTTCTCCAACACCACAGTTCAAAAGCATCAATTCTTCAGCTCTCAGCCTTCTTCACAGTCCAACTCTCATATCCATACATGACCACTGGAAAAACCGTAGCCTTGACTAGACAGACCTTTGTTGGCAAAATAATGTCTCTGCTTTTGAATATGCTATCTAGGTTGGTCATAACTTTTCTTCCAAAGAGTAAGCCTCTTTTAATTTCATGGCTGCAGTCACCATCTGCAGTGATTTTGGAGCCCCCAAAAATAAAGTCTGCCACTGCTTCCCCATCTATTTCCCATGAAGTGATGGGACCAGATGCCATGATCTTAGTTTTCTGAATGTTGAGCTTTAAGCCAGCTTTTTGACTTTCACTTTCATCAAGAGGCTTTTTAGTTCCTCTTCATTTTCTGCCATAAGGGTGGTGTCATCTGCATATCTGAGGTTATTGATATTTCTCCTGGCAATCTTGATTCCAGCTTGTGCTTCTTCCAGCCCAGCATTTCTCATGATGTACTCTGCATATAAGTTAAATAAGCAGGGTTACAATATACAGCCTTGACGTACTCCTTTTCCTATTTGGAGCCAGTCTGTTGTTCCATGTCCAGTTCTAACTGTTGCTTCCTGACCTCCAAATAGGTTTCTCAAGAGGCAGGTTAGGTGGTCTGGTATTCCCATCTCTTGAAGAATTTTCCACAGTTTATTGTGATCCACACAGTCAAAGGCTTTGGCATAGTCAATAAAACAGAAATAAATGTTTTTCTGGAACTCTCTTGCTTTTTCCATGATCCAGTGGATGTTGGCAATTTGATCTCTGGTTCCTCTGCCTTTTCTAAAACCAGCTTGAACATCTGGAAGTTCACAGTTTACGTATTGCTGAAGCCTGGCTTGGAGAATTTTGAGCATTACTTTACTAGCATGTGAGATGAGTGCAATTGTGCGGTAGTTTGAGCATTCTTTGGCATTGCCTTTCTTTGGGATTCGAATGAAAACTGACCTTTTCCAGTACCAAACAGTCCTACAAGGGGCTTTCTTGCTAGAACACAACTTAAAGGCCTTTGGTGACTTATATCTATTCTGGAGCCCAGGTTTGGTCTTCCCAACTGGCTGATCAGATTAATGAGGAGGTGAATGCTTTTACCAGCAGCATAGGAAGTAACCTTGGCCACCTACCAGTGTCTTTAAGATGTATTTCTGGTAGACAGCTTATAGTTGGAGCTTTCTGTTTAATCCAGGCTAAAATTCTCTTCCTTGTTGAGTGTTGTGCTTTGTTCATTGTTCATTCATGTTTAATGCTATTGTTACAGTGGTTGGATTTACTGCTGTTACTTTTTTTTTCCCCCTCTGATTCTTTCATGTCTTAATTTATTTCTCCTTTCCTCTTTAACTATTTTCTTTTATGTTAAATAAATACATAGTACCATTTTGATTCCTTTGATTTTTTTCCTTTATTAAAAAAATTAAATCTCTTAAAAGTAAGAAAGTAAGTAGTTGCTTATAAATAAATAAACCAAGCAACAAATTCTGTCCTTGTTTACCTAGAAACGTCTATATTTTAGATTCATTTTTTGAAGGATAGTTTCACTGGATATAGAATTCTTGATTGACAGGTTTTCCCCCTCACTTCTTTGAATGTCATTCCATTTCCCTCCTGCCTCCATTGTTGCCAGTAAGATTACTTGTCTTGTTGTTGCACTTTCTGTGATGAGCTTTTTTCCCTTGCTGTTTTTGTTTTGACCTTCAGCAGTTTGACTATGCTGTTTCTATGTGGGAATCTCTGTATACATCCTACATTTGGTTGAGTAATATTTATCCTATTTTGAGTTTGTCAGTTGAAATATTCATTGAATTTGAGAAGTTTAGGGTCATTATTTCTTCAAAATATTTTCTTTTCTCTTTTCTCTCCTGGCACTCACATTGTATATATACACATTAGTATACTTGTTGTTGCCCCACAGGTTTCTGGAGGCTCTTTTAAAATCTTTTCTTTAAATTGAATGGTTTCTGTTGATTTATCTTTAAGTGCATTGATTTTTCTACCATCTCCAATCTTCTGTTGAGCCTTTCTCCTTTATTATTTGTATTTATTGAAATTCTGGGTTTATTATCTAGTCTCACAGTTGCCTTCATTTCTTGGTCAGCTGGGGGCACTTACTCAAAGACAGTTTCTGTTAACTTCCTTTTACTTTAGGGTGGGTTATACTTCCTTGTTTCTTGGAAAGTTTCACAATTTTTTGTTGAATACTGACTTTTAGTTAATACATTGTAGCAACTAGGTATTTTATTTTTTTCTTCTGAAAGTAGTGGTTGTGATGGGCTGCTTTTTGTCTTGTGTAAGGAACTGCCTGGTCTGAGTCTGGTGGCTGCCTTCCCCACAGTGTGTGGTTGCTGATGTCTCTGCCTAGTTGTTGTTTTCTTGTTTCTGGGTCGCCTTTCCAGAAGTCACTCCTGTGTCTACGCAGTACTTTAAAAACATGTACCAAAATTAAGGAGGATGGGTAAAATATATTTGGAAAAACACTGACGGTTGTTGAAGCCGGGCAGTGAGTACATGGGTTTGTTGTTATACATTCTCTTTTATTTGGTGTGTATTTAGAAGCTTTCCTAATTAAAAAGTCAGGGGAAAGTAGGCACACATTAACTGTTCTCTTGGAACAGGAACAAGACGGGAAGTAAGAGCAGAACCACAGTGTGCAGTGGAAGTGTTCGGAGCAGTGCTCGTGATCGTGGATTCACTCTCTGCAGGGAACTTAGGAATGCACATCTAGAAAACTGAAGAGAATCAACTTGAAATATTGCTAGGATCTTAAAGGGCCTTTTAAGATAGTGAGGTAGAAGGTATACATACATATACATGAGGTAGGAGGAAGCCAGTAGCCAACTTCTGCAAAGGCAAGGTAAGCTGAAAATCGTGGAGTAAAAGGGGCAAGCTACCCGGAAAAGCTCTTCATCAAGAAATGAGACCCAAACGCATCATCAGACTTAGCTGGAAAATGTAGGAGGTTTGATTATGGGGATAGGAAGCTGGTTCCTTCAGGGACAGTTTGATGGGGACGAGGAAGGTTTTGGGGGTGGGTGGGTGGCACAGGGAGCTCCTGAGAGAGATCTGCAGCAAGCCTGCCTAGGGAGCCTGGCAGGTGGTGGGTGGCAGCCTGAGCTGTGTGTCCCTGCTGTGTTACAGTTGGGGCAGTGCCTGTCCTCTCCAAAGACTCCATGTCAGGGAAGAAGGGCCACCGCCTTGCCCAGGTGAAGACCCCGCACAACCCGTTAGACTCTACCTCCCCCATGACGAAGAAAGGAAAGCAGAGGGAGGTCCCCAAGGCCAAGAAGCCAACCCCGTTGAAGAAGGTGTGTGGCGTTTTGTTTTAAATCGGGTGGGAGTAAACTTGTAGACTGCTGTATCCATTCTACTTCTTTTGACTCTTAGGTTTTTAGATTTTTAACGTTTACTCTCATTTGAACCTGCTCTTAATCAAGATGCATGCATGATTCCCTGAAAGATGATCTCTCGCTCTCCCCTCATGGTGTACAGAGCACCTCAGCTGCTGGAGAGGGAGGCCTTATTTATTTATTAATTTCATACATATTCATGTCCATACTTTGGAGTGACATGGACAGAAATCCAGAAATGGGGGAGTCTGTTCTCCTTTACATTTTTTACCCTCATCTTACCCCGAGGTGTTGTGTCTGATGCTCTGATTTGGTAAATATTATTTAACTCTCAAAGCAGCTTGTGGGGTATGGTGAGTCTCAGATGGAGGAAGGCTTGTCTTGCCTGGGGTCAGATTGAGCTGCACAGTTGCATCAGAGCCCAGGTCTCACATGCACTGCTCTCTTTCCTCAGGGAGCCTGCTGTTCCTGGGCCATGGGTGAGAGGATTGGGCTGCTCAGGGAGGGGGCAGGCGGCGGGGGGGGGGTAAGGGCACAAACAGGTACAGTGCCAGCCAGCTGAATGTGGGTGGCTTTTCCAGATGTGAGTGTTTAGGTGTTTTAGTCGTTTATTTAATTTTAAAGATTATTTTGAAAGAACGGCAGGAGAGAAAGCAGCAGCGTCTCCAAGAAAATACTCTGAGCCCAGCTTTTCCCAGTGACGATGTGCAGGATGTGCAAGATGAAGAGAGCGGCAGTGACGACCAGCTCCTCAGGCCACCTGACGTGTTAGGTATTGAGTTCCATTGGTTTGCTTCTTAAAGAATCCCTCGGCAGGAGTAAGCATGTACACAGCCAATTGTCTGGCCTTTGCCCAGCGCCCGGTCCGTTTGTGGTAAAAGCAAGTGGGCCTTGAGCCTTGGGAATGCAGACGTTTTTCAGTGTCCTAACTTGACAGTAAGAGGACCTCCCTGTGAACAAGTAGCGCTTCTGGTGCCTCTGCTTTTCAGGGCTGTGAGAGATAAAGGGGTGAAGCCCCTGAGCTTGATGTGTGTGATACTCGATGGTCCTTGTAGTTTGAAATGGCCATGAGAATTAACACCGTTAACTGCAAAGCTGCTTGCCCACAAGTGTGTGAGACATGGTGTCATTCCAAAAAAAATGGGTTAGGAAAGCTTCTTATTGACTTACCCTTTCAGAACAGCACACAGATCATAGCCAGTTCAGAAGCAGAATGGCCCAGTCCCCATGATTCCGGTCCGAGGCCTCACCCCTGTCTGCAGTTCACCCACGAGCTTTCAGGCTTCATGCCAGTGGAATCTTAGGTGGTGTTCTGGCCAGCAGCATGTCTGTGGCCTATAAGAGTAGTTCCTGATTGTCAGTGTGGCATAGCATTCAGGTGTACAGACATGCCAGGTGGCACGTGGGTGTTGCACGAGTTTCCACATGGGCTCCGTTAGAAGCAGAGATGCTGTGGCAGCTTGGGGTGTATATAAGAAGTGCGAGCATACCTCCTGCTGGGATTTCTCCCTGGTGCATCTCCAGCTTGAGTCCACTGCCATCCAGCCTAGAGGCCCCTGCCACACAGGCTGCCCAGGGTTTTATGAGCTACACCCATGGGTGGCGGAGAGGCCAGCCACTGAGTCCGGGTGCTCTGGCGACGCTGTTATGGAGGCACTGTTGCATTTCCTGCCCAAGGCCCCTCAGTCTGTGCACTGATCCCTGCGGGGCCCCTGCAGTAACTTCTTTCTCTGAAACTCCAGGGGAAACGAAAGAGTCTGTGTCCTGTGTTCCTGTGGCGGAGAGCAAGTCAGAGGAGCAGCCGGGAGCTGAGCCCCAGAAGGAGATGGAGGCCTGCCCCAAGATCCACAGCCGGGCGGTTCAGGGAGTGAGTGAGCCGGGGCACTGGGCTCCTGTGGGACCTGGGACGCTGTGCTCACTCTGATCTTGGGCCTTGAATTCTTTGCCTGCCATGCTCAGCACAGTAAAGCTGGGCCATGGTGTTGTGTCCTCCTGGTCGAAGGTGGCTAGGACCTGGTCTTAACATGCCAGGGCTACATAATCTGCTCACGAGAGGTCTCTGTCCTCATTCCATGATCCCAGGGGTGCCCTTGAAGCCACTTTTGTGATTGGGAACGGGTAGTAAGGTGACAGCTCATGACGTGAGGTCCCTTGCTCTGTGTAGTTTCTTAGGGTGCTCCGCCTCTTTCCCTCCCACTTTTCTTCAGGGTAGACTCTGTAGATGTTTGTCGTCACGAGGAGAGGTGCCCGGGAGTGGCTGCCCTGGGCATGTGGGGCCCAGAAGTCTTTGTCCCTTGTGGTTGGGGGTGGGGAGGATGCCTCCATCCATATCTGTTATAAAATTCTGTCAGTCAGGAATCCTACCTTTTTGACTGGCATTACTCATCAAAGCATGATGTCTTGAGAGGAGCCGAACTGCCCACACCTCCTCTGGAGGTGTGCCGGGAGCAGCACGCCAGACTGTCACAGCCAGAGGAAAGGTGACCATGTCTAATGTTCCCTTCAGCTACTGCAGCCAAATGCTCAGTAAAGAAGTTGACGCCTGTGTTACGGACCTGCTGAAAGAGCTGGTGCGTTTCCAAGATCGTATGTACCAGAAAGATCCAGTCAAGGCTAAGGCCAAACGCCGACTTGTGTTGGGGCTGAGGGAAGTCCTCAAACATCTGAAGCTCAGAAAGTTGAAATGCATCATCATCTCTCCAAACTGTGAGAAGATACAGTCGAAAGGTAAGGGTACCGTGTGGTCCCACATGTGTGGCTCCTGCAGTTCATGCCCTCTGGCCGCCACACCCCCATCAGCCACTTGGGGTTGAGGACCTTGGAAGTGCAGTTTGCTTCATTTTCTTTTAGTTGAGTTTTTTAAAATTTATTTTTAGTTGGAGGATAATTGCTTTATAGTTCTGTGTCACACATCAACATGAATCAGCCATGGGTATATATAGGTCCCCTCCCTCTTGACCCTCCTTCCCACCTCCCACCCCAAACCATCCCACCACTCTGGGTTGTCACAGAGCACCAGGTTGAGCTCCCTGTGTCATACAACAAATCCCCACTGGCTGGCTGTTTCACATACTTGTTTCAAAGTTGGTTGGATCACCAAGTGATCACTCTGTGAGCAGCTGGGCCCCTGCGGTCTTCTCAACATGGCTCAGGCTGGCCCATGCAGACCAGAGAAGGTGTGTCACCTCGTGCAGCGGGCCAGGTGCCGTGCTGCTTGCTGCGGACCTGGGGGTGGTCCCTCATACCGCAGAGATTTCGTGACTGGCAGCTAGGCAGTCCCTGCATTGGGCTTTTCCTCCGTGTGTGACTAACTCGTCTGTTAAGGTATGGGTTTGTCCAGGCCCTTGGCCATCTTAACTGATGCTGGAAGGTTGGTTCTCTTTTCGGCATGTCATGTGCTGGGTGAGGTGACCAATAGACAGATGTCTGACATCTCCCTGGCTCTCCGCTGACTCACTTTGTATCCCCTTGGGGTGCTCAGTAGAGGGGCTGTTAGGAACAGGATACCATCACTTAGACGCTGGTCTTCCATCTTGGTCTCAACATTCACACTCCTCCTCTGGTCCCATTGCTCTCTCCCATGGTGTAGAGTTCCACTTGGCTGGAACAGCGCTTTCAGGGAACCAGTCCAGATCCCAGTGCTGAATCTTTGCAGTTGCTGTTTCCAGTCTGAACACTTGAGGTTTCCTGACTTGTCTGCAGCATCCAGGGGCCCTTGGGCAGCAGCTGGACCTGCTCATGGCCAGCCCCATGGACTCATCCCCGTCCTAGCTGGAGGCAGATCCAGTCCCTGCCATTGGAAAGGGCTCTCGGGTTCGTCCCTTTGGTTGTACGCTGGCGGTGTCCTGACCACAATCCCATGGCAGATGCTGGGCTTTACACGAATCACCCTCGAGCTCTCAGCCAGCTGCCTGACCCCCCCACCTCCTTAACGTGCTGGATGCTTCAGGCATTCTGCAGCTCCTGCTCGGGGGCCGTTCTGGCTCTGCCTCCCACACAGCTGTAGTCCTGGGGATGTGTCTTCTGGTGGGCTGTGGCATTTGTTGGCTCTCATATACTCCCTTGTCTTGGGGCGTGTGCATCCCCCCGTCAGTGGCTTATGAGAAAAAAAAGAAGATGGTGCTTGAAGTTCAGTCTTGCGATTTCTGACCTTTGTTTCTTGCCTCCCTTCTCTCTGGAAGCTTGTGGGAACTCCCCTGTGCCCAGGGTTCTGGGAGTGGGACGGTGTACGGGCAGTGCACTCAGCCCTGGGACATGCTGCGGGCTTTGTGCCCTGACTCTCCCTGCTGTTGGTCCTCTCTCGGCTCCCCCTGGAACTGTGTTGCCCGGATGCTGGGTCTCCTGCACTGTCATCCACCTGTTAGTTTTCTTCTTCTTTTCCGCTCTTCAGTTCTGTTTTCTGTAAGGATTCTTCAGTTATGCTTCTTAATCTTTCATTTCTGCTGTTATTTTTAATTTCTGGGAGCTATTTTTATTGTTCTCCAAAGTTCCTGTGTTTGTAGCTGTTGCTTCGTGGATGCAATTCCTCCCTGAGAATCATAGTGATGTGAAGGTCTCTTCCCCCTGCACAGCCTCCCTGCCGAGGTGGTTTGATTTTTGAGCTCACGGTGGAGGTTTCTGCAGATGCCCAGGTCTGTTTGTCTGTCTGTCTTTAGCAGCTGCTAAAGCTGACTAGGGACTTCCTGGTGGCTGGGTAAATCCCCCTACCAGTGCTGAAGACTTGGGTTCGATCCCTGAGTCGGGAACATCCCCTGTAGTAGGAAATGGCAGCCCACTCCAGGATTCTTGCCTGGGGAATCCCATGGACAGAGGAGCCTGGCGGGCTACAGTCCAGTGGGTCACAAAGAGCTGGACTCAACAAGTGACCAAGCAACAACAAAGCTGACTAGAATTCTGGGGTGAGGCTAGCACTTAAAGGCTGTGAGCTGCCTTTGAGAGCAGAGGTTCTCGAACTGTAATGAGTCACCTGGGGAGCTGATGAAAACATAGACTTCAGAGTTTCTCCCTGAGCAGGTCCAGCAGACCCCAAATTGGTATTTCTAGTAAGTTCTTAGTTGCTGCTGCCACTTCAGGGACCCCAGGCTAGAACCTCTGCCGCGGGATGGTGACTGGGCTGCTGCTCTGTTGAAAAGCACTGTACTGGGTGCGTCTCTGATGCCACATTTCCTGGGAAGTACTCTCTTACTTTCTGCTGGGAGTCTGGGGTGAAGGGGTGGAGGCCTTGACCTCTACCCTATGACCATGACCTTATCCTGACATTCACAGTTAGAAGAGTGGGCCCAGTGTCCTGCAGACCTGCCGCCCTGCTGCACCACAGGCCCAGCATCAGGGTGTTGAGTGAAGCAGGTCTGGACACCAGCTTGCTGTCACCTTATCTGAACTCCACACTCTCTCAAATGCCCGCTGCTGCCAGTTGGTTGCCGAGTTCTGGGGGATGAATTCTAGGTTGCTTCTAGGCGTTTTCCCACTGGTGGCTTAGGTCAGCTGAGTCACCTGGTTTGTGTTTCAGCTGCCAAAATTTTTTTACTTGTCTCAGAGTCTCCTGGGGATTTTCATCTTTAAAAGACAAACCAAAAGCCGGGAATATGTGTATTCAATCAGTGGTCCGCCTTGCTCTTTCTCTAAGCCCCCACTCCGCTGATCATGCCCAAGAATGGGGCTGAGAGGGCATAAAATATGTTGTTTACTCGTTTGTTCCTGCCTATTTTTGTTTGTTTGTTTGTTTGCCCTTGGGGCATAAGGAACTTGATGGCATGTTCTAGGATGTTTCTTCCTTGGTTAAGACAGCCAATAAATTGTGGTCATTTTAAAGGTAAAATTGAGTTATTATGGCCTGGGATTATGTTGAAGTACTATTTGCTCAGAGTGGCATTTTGCCGAATAATTCTGAACTCAAACTTTAAATGGGAATTGTTGATTGGATATAACATTTACTTGTTTTGTGTCACTGTGAAACTTTGAGAAGCTGGCACTTGGAGATAGTTTTCAGCTCTCATGAGTGAGATTGGCTGGGAACAGGGCTGAGCAAAATCATTGAGACTTGGCTGCTGTGTCAGGGAAAGTGGTGCACGCCTGCAGCATCCTCCCCCAGGGGGACTCAGACAGGACAGGCTGAATTCCCCAAAACGAGATGCAGCGACACATGTAAAGTGTCATGCCATCTACCAGGGAAGCTCAATAGAGATAAGCACTCAGGATTTTTATTGGGGATGGTCACAAGGGCACCCTCTGCCAGGCAGGTCCCCTCATTCCAGACTTGCAGAAGGAAAGCCGGTGTTTAGTGTAATCTGCATATGCATTTTGGGAACAGTAGTCACTCTTCCCAGATGCGTTGACAGGGGCACCCCCAAAGCCCAAGTTCAGGCACCAGCCAAGGGTCAGCCAAGTAAGCTGGCCTTTTTTAGGAGAGCAGCCATCTGGCCAGTCTTGTTATAGCTCTTTTCTGCACACTGTTCAAATAGCCTCTCTGATCAGTTCCTGAGCTGGGGTGGACACAAAGCTGAGTCACCCTTGAGTGAGAGACCACGGAGCTGATGTTTAGGAGAGTCGTCAGTCTCCTGTTGGAAACATTTCGCTGTAAGGAATGCAGTCATCACCTAACCTCTGGTCCTGCCAGAAGTAAATTTTCTTTGAAAAGTTCATATCCCCAGAAGTTGCTTCCTCATCACCTTTGATCTCTGCGGGTAGATCTGGGGAGGGGATGGACAGATTAAAAGGATGTGGGGCTTAACTATTAATTCCCTATTAAATCAGCTATGGAATGAATTCCCAGTTCCCTCAAAAGCAGTTGTTTTTCAGTCATTAAGTCATATACAGCTCTTTGTGACCCCATGGACTGCAGCATGCCAGGCTTCCCTGTCCTTCACTATCTCCCGGAGTTTGCTCAAACACATGTCCATTGAGTCAGTGATGCCATCCAACTGTCTCATCCTCTGTTGCCTCCTTCCCCTCCTGCCCTCAATCTTTCCCAGCATCAGGGTCTTTTCCAGTGAGTCGGCTCGTCATAATCAGATGGCCAGAGGATTGGAGCTTTAGCTTCAGCATCAGTTCTTCCAATGAATATTCAGGGTTGATTTCCTTTAGGATTTACTGGTTTGATCTCCTTGTTCTCCAGGGACTCTCAAGAATCTTCTCCAGCACCATAGTTCAAAAGCATCAGTTCTTCAGTACTCAACTTTCTTTATGGTCCAACTTTCTGTATAGTCCAACTTTCACATCCATACATACTGGAAAAGCCATAGCTTTGACTCTGGTCCTTTGCAGGCCGAGTGATTTTCTGCTTCTTAATACACTGTCTAGGTTTGTCATAGCTTTTCTTCCAAGGAGTAAGCATCTTTTAATTTTGTGGCTGCAGTCACCATGCACAGTGATTTTGGAGCCCAAGAAAATAAAATCTGCCGCTGTTTCCACTTTTTCCCCATCTATTTGCCACGAAGTGATGGAATCGGATGCCATGATCTTAGTTTTCTGAACGTTGAGTTTTAAGCCAGCTGTTTTACTCACCCTCATCAAGAGGCTCTTTAGTTCCTGTTCGCTTTCTGTCATTAGAGTGATAACCATCTGCATATCAAAGGATGGATGTGCATTTGAGAAGTTGTTCTTTTGAAAGAAAATTAGGTAATCATATGTAATTAGGTACCAGGTGATAAGAGATCTTAGGAGATTTTTCTTTCTCCTGTAGATGTTATGTGTTCCCTCAGGAAGTGGTCAGTTTGCAGAGGAACTGGGGTGGGGCCACACTGCCTTTAGGGGGCACTGGGCATGCGCCATCCCCCCCGCCCCCCTTCTGTTAGCACTTCCTTGTGAGGCAAGGCTGAGCAACTTTCCACTTGTTTAAGGGCTTGGCATTTTCTGTGAATTGTTGATTATTTGCCCATTTGTCTTTCAAGATGTCAGTCTTCTAAATTCACATATACTTTATTTTCTTTTTTTAAAATATGAGCCACTTTGGTTAAGAATTGTGAATATTTTTCCAGTTTATCACGTGCCTGTATTTCTTTAAGCCTCTTTGGCCATTCAGAGATTGGGTGTGTATATGTTGATATTTTTATTCTTGTTTTTATTGCATCTAGGTTTTATGTTATTCTTCAACCTTCTTACTCCAGGGTTATTAACTTTTAATTCAGATTTTTCCCTTGTTCTTCTATGTTTTCATTTTTATTTATTTAGGTAGAATGCATTTCAGTCTGAGATGGATTTTTGCAGAGGCTGACCCCACTGTCTCTTTGCACCTTCTGTGCTTCAGGGGACTCTTGCCAACCTGCTTAAGTGCCACTCATTCGGATGATTTCTGGGCCTTCATTCTGTCACCCTGTATCCCATAATTTACGTTCTTACAGTTCTGTAGCGAGCTTTACTATTTGGAAATGCTAGCCTGACATTAATTTCATTCTTCAAAAGGCCATTCTCACTTTGTGTATTTTGTATTTCTCAAAAAAGTCCCACTTAGAGTAAGTTACAGTATAAAAGTCTTAGGTTAACATAGCATTGACATATGATCATACTGGTTCGTTCCATCCAAGAGCATAGATGCCTTTGGCTTAGATTTCCTTTTGTGTTTCACTAGTATGTTGAGGCCGCTTTGTAAATCACTCACATTTCTTGCTACATTTATCCTCACCTGTTGTAGCCTTTGGTTGCCCTTGTACGTGGAATCGCCTCTCCCATTCTGCGTTCTAGCTGGCTGATGTTTGCACGTGTATGGGTGGTTTCTATGTTACTCACGCACAGATGCCTGGATGTGATTCTCTTGTTGGTAACAGCTTGTCGGTGTTGCTGGTTTCTGACTCTGTGAGCATCACTCACACACACAGCTCCTTCACCCTCTCTGCCTGTAGTGCCACCCCTCCCCCACCCCCACCCCCCACCCTCCTTCTGCCAGGCTGTGTCTCACTGGGAGGCAGGGTAGGGTTGCTCAGGGACCTCCCCTCTTAGGGTTCCCATCTTTTAAGTGGGTGCCACCTCCTCTCCTAGGGTTTTGTGAGGATACAGAAGCCGTCCCCCAAGGCCGTTAGACCAGACTGGCACACAGTGTTCAGCGGACTAAGGCTTCCTTGTCCCGTTCCACACAGTGCCAGCTGCTGGCTTGATGTGGACTTATTTTATAGTGACTTATTGCTTTAGAAGTGTCTCTTGAACAGTTGATTTCTTCCATGTGGCCAAGAGTAACAGTGTACTTCTACCGCCGTGACTGGCTTTCCTGCTGAAACCTGGCCTGGTGGGGAGTGTCACCCTCCAGCGGGAAAAGCTCTTGGCAGCCAGTGTCACCAGTGTGCTCCTTGGACACCCTCCCCTTTCATTTTCCTTGTCCTCCGAGCAGGTGGGCTAGATGACACCTTGCACACCATCATCGACTACGCCTGTGACCAGAACATCCCCTTTGTGTTTGCTCTCAACCGCAAAGCTCTGGGGCGCAGCCTGAATAAGGCTGTTCCCGTCAGCGTGGTGGGCATCTTCAGCTACGACGGGGCCCAGGTGAGCCGGGGGTGCTGGCCTGTCTTGCTCTGGGAGGGAGTCAGCGGGCATGGTGGTTGTCTGCACTTCACTGGCAGAGTAGCCCTGAGCCCTAGGGGCCCCAGTTTTAAAAGCGGTAGCCTCGGTGGCCTGGTTTCCTTAAAAACCCAGAAGTGTGGTTCCAATTTTGCTCTGGGCTCACTGGTGTCACAGAGGAGCCTCAGGAAGGCCTGAGGGCAACACCCCTGGTACCTAGGCGGGCATCAGCCTCCCTTTCCCTGTAGAGGGTGCCTTCGCCAGTTTGCAGGCAGCCTCACTTGTACTCTGGTTTCTGCTCAAGGACCAGTTCCACAAGATGGTGGAGCTGACTATGGCGGCCCGGCAGGCCTATAGGACTATGCTGGAGAACGCGCGCCAGGAGCCGCTGGGCGAACTTGGGCCCTGCGCCCCCGCCAGCCCACCCAGTCAGGGCCCCAGCTGCCCTGCAGAGGACAGCCCCCTGGCCCCCGCTGGAAAGGAGGAGCCCCGCTACAGTGAGTGCTGGGGGAGTGGAGTTGGGCCCGTCGTCCTCTAGGTCTTCATCGATGCCGATTGAACAGGGCGCCCAGGGAGCGGCATGGCCACTACGGCAAAACTAGCTGCAGAAGGCCTTGTTAAGCCCCAGCCCTTGTTTGAGAGGTGGTCTCAGATGTGGGAGGGGCGGGCTGGTCAGTGGGTCTCTCAGACAGAGCTTCCTTGGGTCACATGGCACCCAGAGGGCAGCTGAGAGGACAGCTGTATCCCTGGCGGGTGGTTGTCAAGGCCAGCATGCACCGACCTGCTTGATCCTGTTCGCGAGGGGGAGGTTGCAGTCGGGGATTTTTGCTCGAGTCCTTTCCAGGCCCCACTTAGGGAGCCAGTTTGCTGGGCAGGCTGTGTGCTGCTTGCTTTCCAAGAGACTTCCCTGACTATGTTGGCCAGAGGCTAAACAAGCCGCCTGTAATGCAGGGGACCTGGGTTTGATCCCTGGGTCGGGAAGACTCCCCTGGAGAAGGCAATGGCAACCCACTCCAGTACTCTTGCCTGGAGAATCGCATGGACAGAGGAGCCTGGTGGGCTACAGTCCATGGGGTCGCAAAGAGTGGGGCACAGCTGAGCTCTGGCTGACCCTGCCTGTCTGTTAGTGGCGTGCTTTCTTGTTCCCAGTTCAAGTCTGGAGAAACCACGTGGAAGCGTACAGTCGATGTGCCCTGGAGCTGGAGGAGTCGCTGGAGGCTTCAACCTCTCAGATGATGAACTTGAATTTGTAACAAGAGTTCGTTCCTGTGTGTTTGTGCATTTGAGGTGGGGGTGGGGGGTTGAAAGACTTTGGGGCCTTTTTCTTCTTCTGTTTTTCGTTGACTTACTTGTGTTGTGTATGGCTGTTCAGCTGGGAAAGTAACCAGCAGTGTTTGTAGCTGTCCAAGAGCTGCGAGTCCTGCAGAGGGGCACTCGGTAGGCTGGTGGAGACCCTCTCACAAAGCCTTGGGATGCAGCCTCGGCTCTCTGAGCACAATATGAGTCTGGAAAATGCTGGACAAGGTGGTACTCAAGAGTACTCTGCTGCTGTGGAATATCTCTCCGTTGCAGGACAGCTGAGCCAATGGAAAGCAGCGGCGGGCTGAGGCGATGTGGCTCCGAAGGCGGGGTAGTTCACCCCGTGTTCCCAGTCCCGGTGACCCGCACAGCCCTGCAGAAGCCGTGGGGGTGGGGTATGGGGAGTACTTTTCTCAGGATATGGCTTTTTAGCCAGAAGATTTGGGGATACTTGGAGGGTCTTGCTAAAATGAGCCTCAGAGGGAAAATCAGTTCTCTAACCTGTGACCTTTTGACATGAATATTCCTTTTATTGTTTATTTTTCAAAGAAACAATTTTGAAGTTCCTAAATCTCAGTTTTGATAATTTACAAATATTTTCTTTTGTAAATGAACATATTGCGAATGTGGTTTCTTAGAGGCCAGAAGGATAGAAGTTTACTTTCATATTTTCCTGTAAGTAAGAGGGCTTATTTATTTTGAATAAAGAGTGATTATTTAATTTCACTGGAGACTCTGGTCACCTTGGTCTAATTAGCGCTTCCTACATCCTGATCTGTATTTTGGGGGCACTCTTCTTTGAACTGAAGGGGGCTGAGCAGGAAGAGGTTTGCTGTGCTCATATCTCTTGGATCTCGAAGGTAGTGACCGAAGTCTCCAGCCCTTAGAGATCCTGTTGCTGGATCCACCTTGGTCCAGCCTGCTGGCAAGCTGGTCACACGAGAAATGGCAGGATCAGACTTTCACTGCTTTGCGTTTGTCAAGCAAGCAAGGTATCTTGTGGGATTTGCAAGTGCTGTTAGTTGAATTCAGTCATGGCAGATGTACTTTTGTGAGTGAGTGGCCTGTGGGAAGCAAAATAATGTGAAGTAACCAGTTGGAAGGGCGTCCCGCGTGGCTCAGTGGTAAAGAATCCACTTGTAATGTAAGAGAAGCAGGAAACATGGACTCAGTCCTTGGGTTGGTAAGTCCCCAGGAGGAGGAAATGGCACCCTACTCTAGTAATCCTGTGTGAAAAATCCCATGGACAGAGGAGCCTGGTGGGCTACAGGCCATGGGGTCAAAAGAGTTGGACATGACCGAGTGATGGGAGCACAGCACAGTGAGTTGGAAAGAGCCTGCTGTGGCCAGGGCTGGCGGCGATGTGGAGGTTGTCTGTGTAAAGTACCAGTCTGTGTTTTCATCTGTTGTTCCCAATGAGTACCCTGCTCCCATACACTCTCTGAGCTGTTTCAGTGAGGAACATGCGATCTGGTCCAGCAAGCTCTTCATCTGGTCACAGGTTTCTCCCTCAGGGCCACCAGAAGGAACAGCAACAGGGAGGGTCCCCACCCCACTGTCCCCACCAACTGTGGTAGGTTTGAAAATAGATTATTTGAGAGTAAAGGTTCCATAATGGACTTACAGGCAGAAAGTTAACTTGTCAGCTGTATTCAGCAGTCTAGAACTATAAAACTGATACATAAAAACCCACATTAAAAAGTCTCTGCTTTAGAGATGCAGGTTGTCTGTCTAGAGCCCCAAGGCTTCTGGGTCTGGTGGTCAGATTAGCTGAACGAAATAGGTGGGTTTTAACATCACATTAAGCTGCTAAGAGGGTTGGCTTCTCGTGTGACTTAACGCTGGGTTGCCCTGGCAGCCAGGGCATGGTGTCACTTTCCTGGCAGAGGCCACTGCCGCAGGTGACACGGTGACCTCCTCTATGCTGATGGCACTGTGGGAAGCAGGCAGGCTTCCCGAGTACAGACACTCTTCATGGAGCAAACGTTTCAATGGAACTCTTTATTTTTTTTCCCACAATTCAGAGAATCAGAACTCATCCTCATAACTACTTTTCCCATCAGAACCCTACCTGCTGATATTACAATAACTGCAAGTGTCTGCTCCGATCCTAGCACCAAGGAGAAGGCCCTGCCCATAGAGCAGAGCAACCACCCCACACGAGACCCACAGAGCGGATGGATGTTGTACCAAAAGTCTTGTCACAGTGCATCGTGGGTGATCTGTGATCCAGCTCGGCCTCTGTTGACAAGGTGGACCGGCAGCTTGGTGGTAACCAGGTGACTTTGACCCCCAAAACCAGCCATCCTCAGAAGCCTTGTTTACAACGGATCCTGGAGGTGACTGGCTGGAAATGTGTACTGCTCTTGAACAAAGGCACCCAGCTTCAGAACAGGGAGTCTGGAAACAGGCTGTGGTCATGAGGCTGAGATGTCCATTTGCTAGGGTCATGAGAAATACCACTTAATTTAACAGAGATTTTGGTTTTATGATAGATGAGCATTCCACTAAAAGCAGTCATTCTGCAAACAGTGCCTGTAAGGCTCCAGGCTGAGCAGCCTCGGCTGCCACATTTACACACAGCAGTCTCCAGGTGCAGTGTGAGTAACTTGGGGACCCCATAGCATGTGGACAGAGTAGCCTCATTAGACCCGTTACTGCCCTGAGCAGAGTGGGACCCAGGAGACGCAGACCTGCTGGCTTTTCCATCAGACAGGCTCGACACCTGGGCCATGGCTGCAAGTGGACAGGTGCACACTTGGAGCTTTAGGAAGCAGGCTCTGACAGTGAGTAATAACACAAAGTCTCCCATCCAGGTTAGCACCTGAGTTTGGACCTCAGCACTCAAGGTTTAAGGCAAATTCTGGTCATCTGGAGCCTTGTTCTTCCTGCCCTGTCTCGCAGAGTTGAGCAGCTGAGTGTGAAGGGGGCTCCAGAGCAGTAAAACCAGCAGTCACGAGAGCTGAGCTCACACTGGGCTGTGTGAAGGACGACCCATTGCATGACATGAAATTAACTCAGACCTGTGGAGTGTAACAACAGTGCTTCTGGAAAAGGACCCGTCATGCACACTGCTGTCTTAACCAGAGTTCCTGTCTATAGCCTGTTAACCTCGCTTTCCTGCTCCTGCCAGACAGGCCATTCTGTCCCATCTAAGTACCTAATTAAAACATGTTCTGGCTACTGTTGCAGGCCCCCTCAGGGCTCTGTGTTCTCTGCTGTGCGACCCAAAGAGCTGTGTCCAGCGGATAGGGAGCTCACGGCCCCGAGGCCTCCAGGGCTGCGTGGCGGGTGGCAGCACGGTCAGCCTGGTCAGCACGGCTTCCCTGTGGCTAGAATGCGTCCTGGTTACAGCTTTCCTGAAAGAACACCATGGACTTCAGTTCTTGGTAGAATAGAAAAAGCCTGGAACCTGCTTCCCATGTGCTCCCTTGGGGGGCGGGGGGCTTCCAGGGTCCTGCAGGAGGGAAGCCTGGGCCTACTAAGCTCTGGACTAGGGGTCAGGGTGACCATGGGGGCCTCTTGTTGGAAGCAGCTGGCCCCACCTAACTTGGTTTCCTGTAAGAGCCCCCTCTACCTCCCCCGAGGCTGGAGGGCGACAAGTAGAAGGGGTGTGGGTTTCAGAAAGCACAGCTGCTTGGTGGGCCAGGAGGAAGCACATGGGGCCCCCTGGCAGGATAGGCCCCCAAGAGGGACAGCTGTCATCCCAGACCCCTGCCCGCCCTTGGGCCCGGCCACGCACCCACGCCTTCCTCCAGCTCCGCATCATGCGCTCGTGCTCCCCCAGCCACAGCCCTCCAGCTGGCGAGCTCTCTGGTCCACCTCTCCTGCTGGGTCGCCTCTGCAAGATAGAGGGGCGCTCCCGATCTCGCTTCCAGGCCTTCATGGCCCCCAGGGTGTGGGGGCCCCCCCCTCCAGCCACAGAGGTGGTGCTGCAAGCTGAGTGACACCTCTCTGCTGGGCCGTGCCGAGTGGGCTTATGAAAGTGAAGTTGCTCAGTCATGTCTGACTCTGCGACCCCATGGACTGTAGCCTACCAGGTTCCACCGTCCATGGGATTTTCCAGGCAAGAATACTGGAGTGGGTTGCCATTTCCTTCTCTAGGATATCTTCCCGATCCAGGGATTGAACCTGGGTTTCCTGCATTGCAGGCAAATGCTTTACTGTCTGAGCCACCAGGGAAGTCTTGTTTACTCCCAGGCCTTCACTTCCTGGCTGTGGGGGCTTCCCCAGTCATGTCCCCTGCCTGCTGTTCCCAGCTCCCATGGCAGCTGCTCCCCAAGGCCACACTGGCCCTGTCCCCCACATCTCACTGGCACCTCTCATGCCACCAGGAGAGGGGCTAACCCCACACCTCATGGGGCACTGCACTCATCCTGGCAGGCTGGGACTGCTGCCACCTCCCTTGAGGGAGATTGGTTGCCAACATTCGGAAACCAGCTCGGTCACGAGGGCTGGCATCCTGTTACATCACCTGCCACTCACTCCACACCTTGCGTGTGTTTGATCACTTGACTTATGGATACAAGGTCAATTTGTAAGGCACTTGTTTTCAGTTGCTAAGTTAAGTGATAGCCAACTCTTCACAACCCCATGACTTTCACGCCAGGCTTCCTGGTCCTCCACTATCTCCCAGAGTTTTCTCAAATTCATGTCCATAGAGCCAGTGATGCTGTGTAACCATCTCAACCTCTCACAAGATGATTCATTTCATCTTGACAGCAACAGCCAAGGGTATTTTACAGAAGTAAATGGAAATTCTAGGTGGGAGAGAGTATCTGTCATTTCCTTTTCCCTGGTAATTCCTACTCAAAGGACAAAGGACCTTTTAAAATATGCACATTTACATATAAACTCTATCTTGAAAATGGATGAAGAACAGGAGAGGAAGCTGAAAAGCTGGGAGTTGAGAAATAGAGGGACCAGTGGAAACAGCCTCGGTAGAACCAGCAGACGCAAGCTTGCAGGGTCCACGGCCAGCAGCAGTGGGGAGGTGGTCGGGACCTTGGGAGCTGAGACAGGGCAGGCTCGCAGGCCGCTTACAGGCTGTGCACTCCTGCACAGCCCCCCAGGCCCTAACCACTCTCCACAGCCAGGATGCTGCCTTCCGGCTGCTCCTGAAGACTGGTGGTCTTGGAGAGCTCGAGACCGGGGGCCTGGGCAGTGCGTGCTCTGAAGGCAGACCGGATGCTGGGCTTACAGACTAAATGATGAGGCCCCAGTCTCTTGCCAACCCCTGTCCTCACTGATAATCCAACCTGAGCCATGTGGACTTAGCTGGAGCCCCTGCATGTGACGAGGGATGCAGGGCAGACCAACTCCCTAATGCACGTAGGAACTGCCTGCCTGGAGAACTTGAGATGCCCCTGGGACTTGGGAGGGGCTCTGCATTTCTAAGGAGCTCCCAGGTAGACAGATGCTGCCCATCCAAAGGCCACACCTTGAGTAGATGACTATCAAGGGTCCCAAGACTTTAGAGGGAAACAGAACCAACAAGAAAAGGACAGCTGAGAGGGAAAAGAACTGGAAAATCCTCTCAATAACCTTAGAAAGGGGAGAAGATACTACATCCATGAGATGAGAAGGGAATGCAGTCATGACAAAAAATGAAAACCTCTGAGTAGTGAAAGTGTGACGGACAAAGATTCACCAACAGGTGAGAAAGATAAAGTTGAGAAAAGCTAACAAGTAGTGGTGACGGGATAGAGAAGATGGACAGAAGGCCAGGCCAAGTAGCCCAGGATATAGGAGAACAGTTTCATGGAGACAGGAAATGAGAAAAGTGCCGAATACTTACGATAGTTGAAGGGCAGAGGCTACCATGTGTAAGGGGTCTAGCCAGGCACTGATTGATACAGTGCTCAGAGAGATGGTGGTCACGTGGGGTCACAGGGAGACCCTCAGGAGCAGAAGACAGAGCCAGCATCACAGACTAGGGAATGATTTTCACATCAGAATTGTCCACCCTGCTGGACTCAAGTGTGAAGATGGAGAACAGACATAGGCTCTCAAAATGCTATCTTCCCCCAGATACTCTGAGTGTGCCAGAAGAAACACTTTAGAGAAAAACGGAGAAAGTCAAAGGAACACCAGAAACAGGTCATGAGACCCGATACCGTGGGAACAGAATCTCCAGCCTCACCAAGAAGGGCTGGTTCCCAGGAGGCGCACGGCTCCTGGTGCTGAGGGTCTGGGGAGCTGACAGTAGGGGAACCCCGTGTGTCTGTGCTAATTGGGGATTTAACTGCAGAGTCTGGGTGGCAGTAATGACAAGTATGAACCAAGCGAAACCACCACCAAGGAAAATGGGCTGGTTCAAAACCAGGAAAAGAGTAGGTCAAGGCTGTGCTGTCACCTTGCTTATTTAACTTCTTTGCAGAATACCCTGAATGCTCAGTTGGCAAAGAATCCGCCTGCAGTGCAGGAGACCCTGGTTTAATTCCTAGGTTGGGAAGATCTGCTGGAGAAGGGGAAAAGCAACCCATTCTCCTGGCCTGAAGAACTCCATGGACTATATAGTCCATGGGGTCACAGAGTTGGACAGGACTGAGCGACTTTCACTTTCATTTGGGATTCCCTGGTGGCTCAGATGGTAAAGAGTCTGCCTGCAATGCAGGAGACCCGAGTTTGATCCCTGGGTCAGGAAGATCCCCTGAAGAAGGAAGTGGCATCCCACTCCAGTATTCTTGCCTGGAAGATCCCATGAACAGAGGAACCTGGGAGGCTACAATCCATGGGGTCACAAAGAATCGGGCACAACTGAGCAACTTCACTTTGCAGAGTACGTCACACGAAATGCTGGGCTGCACGAATCACAAGCTTGAATCAAGATTGCCGGGAGAAATATCAGTTACCTCAGATATGCAGATGATACCACCCTAAGGGCAGAAAGAGAGGAGGAACTAAAGAGCTTCTTGAAGGTGAAAGAGGAGAGTAAAAAAGCCAGCTTAAAACTCAGTATTTAAAAACTTAAGGTCATGGCATCTGGTCCCATCATTTCTGGCAAATAGATGGGGAAAAAGCAGAAGCAGTGACAGGTTTTATTTTCTTGGGGCTCCAAAACCAATGGATGATGACTGCAGCCATGAAATTAAAAGATGCTCCTTGGAAGAAAAACTATGACAAATAGAGATCGCATATTATAAGGCAGAACCATCCCTTGCTGACAAAGGTCTGTATAGTTAAAGCTATGGTTTTTCCAGTAGTCATATATGGATGTGAGAGTTGGACCACAAAGCTGAGCAAAGAATTGATGCTTTTGAACTGTGGTGCTGGAGAAGACTCATGAGAGTCTTTGGACAGCAAGGAGATCAAACCAGTTAATCCTAAAGGAAATCAGTCCTGAATACTCATTGGAAGGACTGATGCTGAGGTTAAAGTTCCCATACTTTTGCCACCTGATGGGAGGAGCTGAGTCATTGGAAAAGACCCTGATGCTGGAAAAGATTGAAGGCAAAAGGAGAAAGGGCAGCAGAGGGTGAGATGTTTTAGATCACTGACTCGACATGAATCTGAGCAAACATCAGAAATACTGAAGGAGCAGGGAGCCTAGCATGCTGCAGTCCATGGAGTCATAAAGAGTCAGATACGACAGCAACTGAACAAGAAAAACAACAATAAACCAAGAAAACGGGTCAGCACAGTGGTTATGTGGGAAACAGAAGTACAGAAGAGGAAGTCATAACAGAGTTGTTATCTGGCCATACAGAGTTGGCCATCCTTATAATGCGTGTCCGACTCTTTATGACCCTGTGGACTGTAGCCTACCAAGCTCCTCTGTCCATGGGATTCTCCAGGCAAGAATACTGGAGTGGGTTGCCATTTCCTTCTCCAGGGGATCTTCCCGACCCAGGGATCAAACCCAGGTTTCCTGCATTGGAGGCAGATGCTTTAACGTCTGAGCCAGCAGGGAAGCCCTATAATGTAACAGAGTCTAATATTGGGAGGACGGGATTGGCAGCCAGCATGTGTGCATGTGTGCTCATGGGCACAGGTGTTTGTGTGCAGGTAGGCACACACAGGCATGCAGTTGGGAGACAAGACGGTGAAAGAGTAACTTTCTGTCTTCATGAAAACCGATAGGTAATCCCCAGACTGAAATGTCCCCATGCAAGCCTGCTTGCTGCTCAAAGGACAAGGCAGTGAAGCTCACTTACCGAGCCTGGTCACGGTGACCCGCACCCTGGAGGTCTTGTTCCCGGCCCAGGAGAGCACAGAGCAGCGGTACTCGGCGCTCTCCCGGAGGGCATCTCGCAGCCAGCTGAGCACGAGGGCCCTGCCATCGGGCAGTGCATGGGTCTGTGTGGGCACACACACCTCCAGCTCGCGCCCATTCTTCTCCCAGAGGAAGTGAACATCCGCAGGACCTGGGGATACACAGACCACCTTCAACCCTGGGACCCCCACTAGGGGTCATGGGAACTATGATATGGGAAGCAGGGGGTGGGGGCTTTCCAGATTAGGGGCCTTATCCCAGCTGGTCCCAAAGTGACAGGACAGCTTTCTCCTAAATCTCTGTCCTTTCTCTGGAGGTGGTTCCCCACTGTGGTTCCCAGGGAGCAAAGGGGTACAAACACTTCACCACCTCGTGCCCTGTAGTTCCCTGCTCCTTGACCTTGCTCGGGTGCCCTTGCACGGCCGTGTCCCCAGGACACGCACGCAGGGCCATCAGTGAACCACCTTTTCCTTTCTTGCTGGGCTGTCGCACCCCCGTGACATGCCTGGCAGCTGTGCTCTGGAGAGGGTGTCTGTTCCGCACAGAGGGTCTGGCCCTGGGAAACTCATGTGCCCACCTGGCCCTGCTGCCCCCACCTTTGGCCTAAAGCTCTGCCCCTGCAAGCCTGCCTGCCCCTTGGGGCCTGGCTGGGCCTCCACAACCAGGGGTGGGACTGTCATCAGGAGCTCCTAGGAGCACCGGGGTGCTGAGAAGGGCTGACAGCCTGTCTCACAGAATAAGGACTCGCAGGAAACGGATTGGAGGCGGAGAAGGGCCCAGGCCGAACTCCTCTTCCTGAAGCATACCAGGGTTCCATGCACCATCACCCCCAGATCCCATGCTTGTTAAAGAGAGGCCGGGGGTGTGGGCCTTGGAGACCGTTGTGTGGAGAGCCTGGGGCAAAACTGGACTCTGGCCCCAAGGCTGGAATCAGCCTCACTCAGCATGGCACCTCCTGGATGGGGCCCCTGTTCCTCTGTATAACGTGTGGCTGGGTGAGCCCAGGGTTTCAGGCTTCACCCTGGGCCCCAAGGGCTGTGCTGAGTCAGGCCCACCTCCCGTCCCTACTAAAGAACAAGCAAGCCAGGGCATCTCCCCAGCATCTGATAAGACACCGGCTTCCACTCTAACGTGGGCCAAAGGCAGGACAAGTTCCGACTGAAACACCCAGTCAGCACCTAGGCTCCTTCCCGGGGTGTGTGCAGACCCTGTGGCTGAGCTGAACTGCGACAGAGCACAGGACAGTCCAGGCGTTAGATAACAGCAGCTGCTGCCTACCCCAGGCACCTGAGGGGTTCAGAGCCAGGCAGGAGAGGGAGGCAGGCCCTGGGGGAAACCTACGCCCTCTGTTCCTGCTGCTCCCAGTAACAGGCAGAGGGCCGTGCTGAGGCCATTCCCCCCCACTGCCTGTGCCAGCCAAGCACCCCAACCATGTGGACCAGGGGGCCCTTCTGGCCTCCTTACCCAGGGACCTAGCTCCCTGACAAATGCCTGCTATTCCATGTCAACTGTACCACTCTGGGCAGGCAGGTCAGAGTCTGACCTAGACCAGAGCAGCCCTGCCTGATCACAGTCCTGCCTGAGAATCAGCTTTCAAGAGCTCAGTTCCATCTGAGATGCCCACCAACCTGGGAAGGACATAATAAAACATTTCACCCAGGATGGTCAGGAGTACCAGGACTACATCTATCTGTGGCTGGAGTTCACCAAGCAGGAAAAACCAATGATAGAGCCGAAGGATTAAAAAAACTGCAGGAAAACAACAGGCATCTGGGTGTGCTTGTGAGTGGGAGCGTGTGTGCACACTGGCGGCTGGTGCAGGCGGCTGGCTGAGACGTTTCTCTGTCCCATGCTGGGCTTTCTACCAGGGGAGAGAGAAAATTAGATAAAATTACCTTTGATGGGCTCCTAGTGAGTCAGGTCCCCATGTGAACCCCTGGGACCTATTCACCTTTGATCCACCACGTTCAGGATCCTCAAAGATGTGATTTGATTCTGCTCTTTATACTTCCCTGAAGTTTCAAATTCACTACAACAAATATTGCTTCTACAATAAAATAGAGTGCTATGTGGAAGAAAGACACGAGCCACAAGCTCTGGAGGGAGTTCTGAAAGGTGTTCAGAAGAGATTCACACGGCAGCTCCCTGCCGTACAGGTCCCGTGGGGACCGTGGGGTCTGTTCACTTGTTTTCTGTGTGGGGTTGTTGGTGTTTTGTTCTATCACCCGTATGTGTGCTCAGTCGTGTCTGACACTTTGCGACCCCATGGACTGCAGCCCGCCATGCTACTCTGTCCATGGGATTCTCCAGGCCAAGAATACTGGGGTGGGTTGCCATGTCCTTCTCCAGATCTTCCTGACCCAGGGATCGAACCTGTGTCTCTTGTATCTCCTGAGCCAACCGGGAAACCATAATTTGGTACAATATACATTGTTGTATACAGAACATCTTGTACCCTACCCGCAGATAACTCTATACCCTTATTTTCAGATATGCATACCTATACATATATGCAGATCCACACGTACAGGTACACACACCCATGTCTGTGATATCTGCTGGGTGCCCGCCTCCCTTTAACTGAAGGCACTTGGTGACACCATGCTTCATTTAGTCCTTCCGCTGCTGGTGGGCAGCTTCGTGCAGTCTAACTCTAAAAGCAGATACTCATGAGCCACGACTGATCAAAAATGCAGACTTCTCAGGAAAGACAGTGAGGTTGGTTCTCATCTCCTCGCCCTGCCCACTGGTGACACGCACTGAGTCACCAGGACGGGGGCCCCAAACGTGTGTCACAGGAACCGTGGATAGCTTCTCCTGACCGATGCTGAGACAAAGAACCCAGGTGGCCTGAGCTGGGGACAATTCGTCACCCTGAACCATACAGGCCAGGACCTCTCAGGAGCCAAACTCTCCTTAGGCCCACAGTCGTTGAGGCACAAACAACATGAAAATCACTCCCACATGCATCTTTACATGAAGCACCATTAAATGTTCTCTAAATGGGGATTTAACCGTGTCAAGTATTAAAAATGTTAAAGTACTTACGTTCCATTTATTCTTTTTAAAAAACTATCCAACTCATTCTGAATGCAGAAGAGATTAAAGACAGAGGGAAAGAACAGTTAAAACCCGTCAGCAGGGCCAACACATGATGTCAGTGGGGACCTAGGGCAGCAAGCCAAACCCACCTGCCCTGTCTCCCCGGGGCCTGCTCCCTGAAATTTAGGGTGCTGGGCCCATCCCTCATAGCCACCGTGGGCTGGGGCCACCGGCAGTCTCGGGTCCCAGCCTCCACTTCAGGTTTCTGGGGCTGTTGGCTCCACCCTGTCCAAGGAAACCACTAGGCACAGTTGACTGTGGGTATGTTTTAGTCGCTCAGTTGTGTCCAACTCTTTGCGATCCCATGGACTGTAACCCGCCAGGCTCCTCCATCCATGGGGTTTTCCCAGCAAGAATACTGGAGTCGGTTGCCATTTCCTTCTCCAGTATATTCCACTGTGTGACAAAACCAGAACTCCCCTGAGCAATCGCCCCTTTTGAGGGAAGCCGACCCATCCTAGAGGTGTTGGGAGCCAATGTGA
This sequence comes from Nanger dama, assembly GCA_917880005.1. Taxonomy (NCBI): domain Eukaryota; kingdom Metazoa; phylum Chordata; class Mammalia; order Artiodactyla; family Bovidae; genus Nanger; species Nanger dama. The sequence goes on along the minus strand of CAKJTW010000025.1, from coordinate 15,092,672 downwards.
GGAACTCCGCCCATGGCAAAGGTCATGAGGAAAAAGAAGCTTGGCATATGCAAAGGCGTGATCAAGCCTCAGGAGATACCCTGTTCCCGAGCATCTACCCCAAAACCAGAGTACTTTACAGGCAGCTCTCTCCCATAACCATTTCTCTCAGAGAAGGAGTTAACTTGCAGCTCCAGTTAATAAAAATTCCTGGGCGTGATAAGAGTGTTTCAGCTTACAAACTCTGAAGGTTCTCTGGCCTGCCTGATCAGGTTGTCCAGCCGCATGTGATTGTTTACAGCCTCCCAACTGTGAGAGGCATGGGATGCTTTAAAACTTTCTAAATACAGACTCTTTTCAGAAGTTAGAAGATTATTAGTATAGTATTAGTGGGTTGATTAGGAATTATATTGGTGAAAGATTTTTTCATTTGTCATGCCAATAATTGCTGCTAATTCCCTGTCTTAGGTGTGACAAGGGTGGCTCAGGTCAAACCTCTCTGCTGACAGACTAGCTTGTGTGAAAACCTCTCAACCATAAACAGCACAGAGAGTTTGGAGTATTAGCATAGGGCTTTTCTCATTTGATTGCCCACAGGCCTTCATATCCTTAGGCACCTGAGAATATATTAATCAATGTATTTGGAATATAGAAAAGGAAATATAGTAGTTTTTGATGTTAGCAATATTAGGCTTTTGAGTTAATCAGTTCTCTCTTTTTGTTACAGATCACTGTACTTTGTTATAAATCACTGTGTCCTTGCTATGCAAAACTGTAACCTTATCACTATCTTAAGACTAAATAGATTGTAAAGGGAACATTGGTGAAGAATTTTCATTTGTTGGACTGATGTTTGCTGCTAAGTCTTCATATTCCCTACCCTTATAATAAATATAACTAGCATATAGGAGAAATAAGTATTAACCTTTAAGACTAATCATGTTAAACCTTAGGCTAAGTAAATTCCTTTCTTGATTGTAACTCACTACATCCTCACCCTATAGGAATGCAACTTTATTTGGAGGGTGGTGCCTGAAAAAATCACTCCTGGAAAAGTAAGCTTTCTGGTTAACTGACCAGTATCAGAAAGGGCCATAAAATGTCAGCGGACCTCATGGTCAGAAGATGATGTAAAAACTCATAAGACCTTTGTATAATTTTATATGAAACACCTGATTGTGACAAGGGTCAGGTCTGCTGACCCCAGCGTGACTCTGTATTCATCCCTATGTGTAACAAAAGGTATATAAACAAACCTGAAAAATAAAGAAATCGGATCAGTTCCGGAAAGACTGATTCCCTCATGTCGTTCTTCTCTGCTCCCCAATTTTCTGGCTGAATTCCCATCTGGAGCGTGGGTGCCCGCCATTCAGATGGTGCAAATTCCTTGTCTGGAATTTTATTGGTACCCCACGTAAGCCAAGTTATTCAGCCCCTTTCTCTCTCTCTTACTATTTTCTGGCCGAATTCCCATCTGGTGCATAGGACCCACCAAGCCTACTAATTCTGCCTGGGCTTCTAAGATCGGACCGGGGGGCCTCAGTGCCTCCTCTCCTTCGGGAGAACGGGAAGACGCCTGCGGCCTTCGTAGGTGGTGATTGGTACCCTGTGTTAACCAAGTTATTTGGCCTCTTTTCCTCTGCTAAATTCCTAATCCCTCTCTATCTGTAATTAAATAAGTTTTTCCTAGGACGCCTATTCCGTCCCCACCTTCGAATCACCCTGGATCCACCGGGCGAGACCCCGGCAAGAGGTGAAGGGCCTGAGAGCCCCCAGCTGGAGAGGGCTGTACGATCACCCCAAGTCATCAGGCCACGTCCTGTGCAGCTCCAGGCACCCCCCTCCCTGTGCTCAACTCTGACTCTGGGGCCAGCTCACCTCCCATATTGATACCGAGTCCTGCAAGCTACTGGATGGGTCGGGTGCCCCCATAAGGGTGCTGTTCTGGTCTCTGAGCACCCAGAGGCTCTGAGTACGCACCATGGACGCTCACCCCAGACTCCCTGAGTGGCTCAGAGTCCGCATGTGCTCACTCAGTCATGTCTCTGGGACTCTTCGGGATGCTATGGACTGTAACCCGCCAGTCTCCTCTGTCTATGGGTATTCTCCAGGCAAGAATACTGGAGTGGGTGGCCATGCCCTCCTCCAGAGGATCTTCCTGACCCAGGGATCAAACCCATTGTCTCCTGCATTAGCAGGCGGATTCTTTACCAGGGAATCTCTCGGAAATCACCTGGAAATCTCTCCAGAGCCCCTGAGAATCCCATGGACAGAGAAGTCTAGCGGGCTACACTCCATGGGGAGGCAAACAGTTAGACACAACTGAGCGACTAAACGAAAGCAAAACTTTGTGTGTATATACATGCATGTGCAAGCACATGATTTGCACAGATGTGCATACGGACACATCACCAATCGCTGTGATCTGCACAAACTTACCTCGTTTGACTATGCTTTGCTATATCACACTTTGCAGAGATTATGTTTTTTACAAATCAAAAGTGTGTGGCAACCTTGCATTGAGCAAGTTGATTGGTGCCATTTTTTCCAACAGCATTTGCTCACTTCCTGTCTGTGTATCACACTTTGGTAATTCTCACTTCACTTTAAACTTTTTCATTACCATTAATATAATAATTGTATGGTGACTATGACTGGTGATCTTTGATATAAGTGCCTCAGCTTGCTGAAGGCTCAGATGACCATTAGCATTTTTAAATTAAGGAACATAATGCGTATTCCATTCTTTTTTTTTCCTCTTTAATTACACTTTGCTTTATTGTGTGTGTGTGTGTGTGTGTGTGTGTGTTTTTACTTTACAATATTGTATTGGTTTTGCCATAGACTATAATATAGTGTAAATGTAACTTTTAAATGTCCTGGAAAAGGAAAAAATTCATGCAACTCACTTTATTACAATAGTTGCTTTATTGCAATGAGTCTGATTCTGAACTTGCCACACTTCTGAGATGTCCCATATCTTAATCTGTATTTACAGGCAAAATAAAATGAAATGTGCTCACATGCACATAGTGGAAGGTCTCTGCTTATCTGTTCTAATTTTGCCACAAGAGCATGGATTTTTCAGAAAAGCAGAACACGACTGGCTACATGCCTTCGTGATTTTTCCAGCTCAGAATGCCTTTTCTCCATTTATCGGTATTTTCCTAACTCCTAACTTTCAAACAGAAGACAGCCAGCAGATAGGAGAAACACCCCCAAACCCAGAATTCATCTTCCCCACACTCAAGCCTCAAGGCCATTGAATAGAAGCATGGCCACAAGGCACAGTTGTGAAGAGTGCTCTGCACCAAATATAAACACATATGCATACACGAGTGTCTGCATACATGTTCATTCAAGCACACACAGACATACAGGCACATGTGTGCACACAGAGATATAACAGTACACAAAGCACACACACGTACCTATGTACACATACACATATCAACATACAGACGCCCAAGCACACACACATTCCACCGGCATAATCTGGAGATGCAGACAAGACAGTGAGCGGAGAAGCCCCTCACAGCCCCTCAGCTGTAAGGCTGTGCCCACTGTGAGACGCTGACCTGGCCTTAGCTGGGCCAGTGCTCCAGCCACCGTGGGACGGCTTGGTAAGCCCAGCTCCACAGTGACACCCAGGCCAGGGCCAGGGGGGAGCAGCCTGGACAGGGAGGTGCCCGCAGGTGGAGGCAGGAGCTGGCACCTGTGCAGAGCCACAGCCTGGACTGGCTGCTTGAGCTCCAGTCCCTGCCACCACTTGCGGGAGGAACTGTCCAGGGCTGCTGCCTTTTTAAACACTGTGCGCTTGAACACCCGCACTGTACAGGGAACCAGCGTGGGCTTGTGGGCTAGATTTAGGAGAAAAGGGCAACACCCGCCTAGATCTGGATGTATCATGGGGGTACCCAGCCCAGCCACCTGGAGCAGGAAAAGCCTGGGGACAGGGTCCAAGCACAGCCTCAGACAGAGGAGAGGCGCTCTTGTCCACTCTGCCCCTCCCCAGCGGGTTGCCCTCGGGAAGGCGAGGCCCCCAAATGGAGACCAAGCAAAACCGCTCCACTGAGGGGGTGGGCCCTCACAGGCTGTCTGTGGGTATCCCGAGGCCCGAGTCTGTCAGCAGGGAGCCTGGAGACACCAGCACCAAGTGTCCCCACCTTCCCACCGCTAAGAAGGTTCCCCAGCGTGGCTGTGGAGGATGCTGCCACCGCGGGCTGGGCCAGGGAGGGCTGAAGCAGTTCCCCAGTGCCTGCCCAAGGACCCAGGGCTGACAGCAGCACCCAGGTGGCCTGGGGGCCACACGGACCCATCCCTCGCAGGTCTGTTTGCAAACATCTCCTTCACAGACAACTTCCCTGTCCACTGCCTAGGGCCCACGCGGAGGCCCCAGTGGCTACAAGTGTAGGGTCACAGAGGACATGGCTGCTTAAAGGCTCATGAGCCAACCCACAGGGAAGTGGGCAGCAGCTTAACACTTCCCACAGCTTGCTTAAATTCCCCAAACAGTGAAAAAGAAAAAAGTGAGATTTGCTTTTCCTCCTAAGTTTATTCTTGAGCAGGCCTGGAGTATGCTGTGTATTCTCTGCAGCTACTAATGAGTTAGAAGATGGCAGCGAGGAGACCTGGCCACCAAGCACTGCCCAGAGCCCCCAGGGGACACACGGGGCATGGAGGCACAGCTGACGCCCCATCTCAGTGTTGTCCAGCACCCAGCCAACACTGCCTATGGCTGAGGGCACACTAGACTTGACACCTCTTCTGCGTTTAAACATCTCGGAGCAAATTGTTAAAACAATTCCCACTCTGGAGGCTCTAAAGTTCATTTTTTAAACCCAAACCGTTAGCCAACACAGAAGTAACCTTATATACCAGTAACTGGCAAGCTGCAGCTCGAGTTTGTAACTAAATTTGGGTGAGTGGCCAGGCCCACCCATCGGCAGCTTTCAGGTTACAGAAGAAGAGCTGAGTAGCTGCAACAGAAACCATGGCTTGCGAAGCCCGAGAGTCTGGCCCTTAATGGAAAACACTGGTTGAGCCCTACTGCCCACAGGAACAGCTCCGGGGTCACGGTTAAGTGTCACTGGAGATTACCAGAGGGGTGCAGTAAGGAAGGCAGTGCTCCTGGAGGAAGTCCCCCCTCCCCACCTGGACAGGTGCCCTGCTCACCTGTGGCCTGGCAGAAGAGATGGAAGGTCCCCAGGGCATGCACGTGCTGGGCCTGGTCGCTGAGGAAGGGCGGCAGCAAGGTGACCTGCAGGTGGCTGTCAGGCCCTGGACCCGAGGCCGGCCAGGGGCTTCGGGGAGAGGAAGATGAGTCGGGGCCCAGACAGGACAGGGAAGAGGACCCCGGAGGAGGGAAGGGCAGAGGAGATGAGGCTGCGAGACAGAGGACAGAAAAGAGAGAGGGCTCTGAGGAGAAGTCATCAGGAGTGCACCGCATGCCAGGGAAGGAGAATGAAGCACAGGAGAGAAAAAGGGGCCCAGGCCACGCGGGGAGGCGGCGGAGGAGCCGCAGAGAACCACGTGCCCGCATCAAGGATATAAGCTTCTGTTTATTTGGTTACTTTCCAAATGTATACAATTCAAAGTAGAAAAATAAAAACAAAGTAAATCTTATAAAACACAAATGTTTACACCAGAATGGTCAAATCCTATCATGCTGGAAGATGACATTGGCCACACAGGCACACACGCTCAGAGTTTATTGCTCTTTGCCACGGAAAGAAAGCCTCCTCTTGTGGGCGTCTGGAAAGCAGGAGGTGGAGTGTGACGTCGGTGATGGGAGGACCGTGCGGCCCACTTGCACCTTGACAGCTGGCACCAGGCTTGGCAGGTCTGCGGCAGCAGCATGTGGGGGCTGGGGGCTGTGGTCACTGGCCTGGCTGCCCCCTGGCCACCCAGCTCTTTTCCAGTTGTGGACAGCTCAGTTAGGCCAAACAGAGAGTCTGGGCAGGCGGAGAGCATGAGATGGAAGCAAAATGGAAAAGGAGATGTTCAGATGACCAAGACATCCTGGAGAACATTCTGCCTGAACAAGAGGTTTTCACCAGTGGCCATGGGTATTAGATTGTAACACGCTTGTCCCCTCAGCTCTGGGCTAGCCCAGCTCCATCCATAGCACTCTGGGGCCCGTCCCTCCCTCCAAACTCTGCCCAGTGTTGTGGAATGGTCCCCTATAGCCTTCTCCTTGAAAGAGTTAAGACAAGAGTAAAAAGGTACAGAAAGAAAAATCTCTAAAAACGATGCTTCCCTCAAGGAACAAAATTTTAAGAATAATTAAAAAAGAAGTGTGATCAAGAGATGATTTTGTCTACATTTCTAAAAGCAGAAAAGAATGCATTTAGCAAAAGTAAGTTTATCCCTGAGAATCTTAAGCAACAACGTAAGCCATACCTTTATCCTAATATACAACAAAATTCAGAAGATGTACATCTTCCAAATATTAAAACATCTGCTTTAGTAATTAAAAAAAAAAAATGACCCAACACGCCAACATAATTAAAGCAAAATCCTAAAAAGTAATGACGTGGGAGGAAACGTCTGTGTCAACCTGGACAACAGGTGATAAGTTACCAATCTGATAAACTAAAACGTCATTTCCAATCTGGAATTAAATTATCTTTCAGTGGCTGCTACGAGGAGGGGACGTTCACGGCCCTTCTTCTCAGACCAGTGGCAGTCTGGCCATCTTTCCGCCGCAGAGTGGCCACGGGTGAGCCTGTGGGCACGACTCCACAAACGTACCACCGGCCAGGGAGGACAGACTCGATGCTCGCTGTTTTCCAAAAGGACAAAGAGAAACCAAGTCACAAGCGCGACCCAAGAGAAAAGACACAGAAGGCTGAGGTTTGCTGACAACGGCTACCTATGCAGCACTGGACGGGGCACTGAACTGGCAACACAAAGGCCCTGCGGGCGGCCGGAGCCTCAGTCCCCGTCCGCATCCGAGTCGGCGAACTTCAGCTCGCACTTGACGTCGAACGGCCGGTCCCTGACCGGGAGCTCGTCGATCTTCTGCGAGTCCTCCCGGTCAGTGGGCAGCCGGCTGGCCATCGTGTCCTGCTCTGTCTCGTAGCCGGTGTCCAGGGCTGGCTTGGGCTGTCCCCCATTCTGCTGGGAGAAGCTGCCCTGCTCCACCAGCGTCTCCTTCACACTCTGCTCAAAGTCTGAGAAGTCTGACGTGGGCTTCTTCTTCCCGAGGAGCATGGCCGAGCGGAATTTCAAGCACTGTCCGGGCAGGTAGCCCTTATAGCAGTTGTAGGAGACGAGGCAGAGGAAGAGGGCGAAGAAGAAGAGGAAGAGAAACATGAGGAGGCGGTTGTCACTGGACTTGAGATACAATGTCTTCTCCGAGTGGACTTGCGGGACCGTGTTGATGACGATCTTTGGTTCGCAGGACGTACTGGTGGGTGCCACGGGGCTGGACGGTGGGGGACAACACCTGGCGTGGTGACCCGCACGGCTGGGGTCTGGGGCAAGGAGACTGGGGTGGGCCCCACTGACACTCTGGGGGTGATCCGACTGCCTTCTGTCCGTGTGGCTGGCGAGGTAGAGGCCACTGTGGTTCGCGGGACCGTCTTGACCTCCAGAACATGCTTAGCCACTACTTGCAAGATCGTCTTGTTCTTGACCCTCTCCTCCGACAGGCACTGATACACCCCACTGTCTCCTTCCGACAGGTTGAAGATGAGCAGATTCTTTCTGCCTACCAAGCTGTACTTGGGGCTTTCAGCCTTGAGCACGCCGTTCTGGAACTTCCATACCACCCGGGCCAGGTTGGACTTTTGAGAACATTTGAGTTCTGCTGTGCCGCCATGCTTGAAAAAATGCTGCAGGTAACTTTCTTTAATTTTATCTGGAACATTAAAATAAATGTGCACAGCATCAACAACCCCGCTCAATACTTCTCTCAAAAATAGGTCAATATGTACAAGAGGACACAGGAATTTTACCCAGTGGAGCAACATGGAATCTTCCAGAACAGCTAAGGAGATAAAGACATGCGTGACCAAAAAGCAAAGATGAGCTCCCAGTGGCAGCCCCAGGGGATGGGGAGCACTCCCAGGCCAGGAGGCTGCACAGCAGTCAGCTGTGCCTTCTGGTGGCGGCGCCAAGTCAAACGTATCAAACTTCTGCTAGCAGCTCAGTGGGCCTTGCCCCCTCCTCCTAAACCTGTCTTAACTGATGACATCTGTCAGATTAGGGAAGGGATCCCAGGGCACACCTGCCTTCAGCTGGGACATGCCTGACCTCCTGGCAGGGGTGGGATGACCTAAGGGGAACGGGAACTAATCTCCCTGAGCACCTCCCTCCGGCTCACAAGAGGTGTGTATGCATGTGTGCTCAGTTGCTCAGTTATGCCCGACTCTTTGTGACCCCCAGGCTCCTCTGTCCATGGGATTCTCCAGGCAAGAATACTGGAGTGGGTTGCCATGCCCTCCTCCAGAGGATCTTCCCAACTTGGGGATCAAACCCATGTCTCCTGCATCTCCTGCACTGCCGGTGGATTCTCTATCCACTGAGCCACCTGGGAAGCCCCACAAGAGGTGTAGCGCCAAGCTAAGCGGAAGAGAGAGGCGTATCAAGAGTGGGCGTCACAGTTTGGGATGAGAGTGCCTTCCAGTAAACACACTCTGCATGGCTTCGGCATCCTGTTTTGCGATGTAAGGGACAGAGAAACAGCACGGGAGTCTGCCACAAGATACTCGACCTCTGTTCCGAGTAGAGAAAGAAAAGCAAAACGCGCGAAATGCTACAACAGCAAAGCATCATGAAATGGTCAGGAGACCCAGCCACCCCTACAGGGGAGGTGGCGGGGACGGGCAACTTACCAGGGCAAGTGGATGCGTCCCCATTCATTTCCTGAATCAGTCCCCTGCAAGACAATGGGGCACGGGTTACAGGGTGCACACGCATCAGGCCGTGGGGCTGGGCAGGGCACCGGCATGCCACGCACAGTACCTGCTGGGGCCGTCAGTCTGGTGCAGGGCGACACAGGCGGCCACAGCTGGGCTCCAGGCGCAGTAGGGGTCCCGGGCGAGCACGCAGTCCTCGCAGGTGCCGTGCTTCCCGCAGAAGGCCACAGGAGCCTGCACCACGCCCGAGTTGGAACCGGCATAGACAAACTTCCTGCCCTGGGGGTGTGAAACAGACGAGAGCGGTGGGCATGGGTGGGGGCAGCCTTCAAGGGCCAGGTGCTTCTCTAGCTCACAGGGGATGGTGACAAGGCATCTCCCTGAGCTTTTGGAGAAGGAAGTGGTACAAGGCCACGTTAGATCCTGGACAGATCTGTATAGCAGCTTTGTGGCATCATGGGCAATGTGTGGTTCTGCAGGCTGGGGGAAGCCCACAGACTAACTCAGAGTACACTGGGCCTTGGTCTAAACCCCTCCTTCCCCTTCTGAGCACCCACCCTCATCTTACTTGCCAGTAGTGCTTCTCTGCACCTCCTCTGCCAGCTCCGTGTGCAGGAGGATGCACTAGCCTGACACTTCTGGCTGCCCTCCCAGCCTCACTAGCCCAGAGGCCACAGCCTCCAAAGCTCATCTCATGTTCTCACACATGAACCCCAGCACAGAGACGACACATGTCAGTGTGACTCCAACGAGGCTGCAGTGAACATCGGAGGAGAGCAAACAGAGTTTTAATAAACAGAGTAAGACGAGAGGAGGCAGTCACCGCTCTCACATCTATATTTACGAGAAATGAACACAGCTAGAGAGATGGAGAGCCACGCTCAGAGTGTCTGTGTTAGTCGCTCTGTCATGTCTGACTCTTTTGTGACCCATGGACTTAGCTCTCCAGGCTCCTCTGTCAATGGGATCCTCTAGGCAAGAATACTGGAGTGGGTAGCCATGCCCTTCTCCTGGAGGTCTTCCCGACCCAGGGATTGAACCTGAGTCTCCTGCACTGCAGGCAGAATCTTTACCATCTGAGCCACCAGGGAGAGGAGCAGAGAGCAGAGCAGGCTCCTCCGTGCTCCGCAGCACTGGGCCTGGGACATCTCCCTCTCAGGCCGATGGCCCCAGAGCCTGCAGCACAGAAGGAAAACTGGGTGCAGAGGCCATTGGGCAGGCTGATTTTTCTCACTGAGCTCAACTACAACAAAGGCTGCCCTACAGCAACCACCTGAAGACTAGAAGGCTTCAGGAGACTGAGGGCTGGCGATTCAGAAGCTCAGCATTTTCTCTCTCCTTTGCTGGTGAGTCACTCTCACCTTGACATTCTAGAAAGGCTTTTGTTTAATGTCAAAAGATTGCCAAGTTAACACGACACTTCGTATTTGAGACTCAGATGAGACACAGCCTCTGTCCTTGCAAATGCGTTTTCAAGTAACCTGTCTGGCTGGAGTACAAAGTCCCTGTGTGACCCCAAACCCCCTGGCCTGTGATGCCTCGAAGGCCCAGGGGTCACAGACCCACTGTGTGTGAGCACAGTTGAGAGAGAGGGCAGTGCCCCTGCGACAGCATCACACTGTGAAGACAGGTGACAGAGAGCCAGGCCCAGTGCTGGCCTGTCCACGTAGGCAGAGACCTGGGCACTGAGGCCAGGAGCACCCTGTATTCGTAAGAAGGAATCAGGACAACATCTCAGATCTCAGTTGGGATCATGTGACTCTGAGGAGAGGAAAAGTTTCCTGGGATGACTGGCCCAGCGGGCAACTTCAGCAGGAACCTACAGAAGGGCCCTGGCGAGAATGTGGACACTCATGCAATGTGGGGCAGGTGGCCTGGGTTGGGGAGGGGGCAGCCTCCCCTAGGGAATGTCCCAGGCTGGCTCCATCCCCCAGCCCTACAGCCCGCTCAGCCTTGCTCCCCAACAGGGCAGGCTGAGCCCCCATGACTGCGCCTGACCCATCCCAGTGAATGTGGAACAGTAAAGTGGCCTTGAGACCTCACGGCAGTGACCACAGCAGGCAAGGCCCCTGGGTGGACACCAAAGTCAGTGGGCAAGAGGGAACTGGGTGTCTGTTTAGCCGCAGAGTGTTAGGCGCTCAGTCGTATCTGATTCTTTGTGACCCCATGGACTATAGTCCACCAGGCTCCTCCATTCATGGAATCCTCCAGGCAAGGATACTGCCATTCCCTTCTCCAGAGGATCTTCCCGACCTAGGGATCAAACCCAGGTCTCCTGCACTGAGGGCGGATTCTTTACTATCTGAGCCATCAGGGAAGCCCACAGTTGCCCACAACTAAGCGTCAGCCACTGTGGGGGCTGAATGTGGCCCCCAAACTCTTCAACCCCTCCCTCTGGAGCTGGGGCTTGGCTCGGCCCTCTGGGGGTGGGCTGCTCCCACTGACAGAGTGTGGGGATAACACGGTGGTCCAGTGGCTAAGACTACGTACTCTCAATGCTCCTGGGTTTGAGCCTTGGTCACGGAACCATCTCCTGCATGCTGCAGTGAAGATCCCACAGGCTAAAAGTAAAACTGAAGGCAGCCAAAACAAAAACAAAAACAAAAATCAAGAGGTCACACTGACTCCACCTTCCCGAGACAGAGGTCATTTCCCCAAAATGCTCAACCCCAGTCCAAACACAAGAAACACCAGGTATGCCCCAAACGGAGGAGCATTCCATGAAACGCTGACCAGTGCGCTCCAAAAGTGTCAAGGTCACCAAGATGAGGGCAGATGGGGAGCCATCCAGACCGGGGGCACTGAGGAAAGGTGCCAAGGGCACGTGTGGCCCTGGAGTCAGAAAGCAGGTTGTGGGAACGTGAGGATCAGGAGTATGGAGGTGAGTTAGGCTGCTGCCAGCCGACCTGCTCCACCTCAGCTCTTGCAGAAGAGAAAACAAGCCGGCCGGGGACCACCTGGCTCCTGTGAGATGTGCTGAGTGTGCACATGCTCAGGCCCCCACCCTCGGGGGACTGTGCCCTCAGCTGCAGCACCGGGCTCTCACCTCTGGGTCCACTGGTGGGTGGTTGTGGGTGGATGCGGCCAGAGCTGGAGGGACTCCCGCCTTTGCTGCACAGCTGGCATCTCACCATTACAGAATGTCCCCAGAAAAACCATACTTAGCCTGGCCCTTGGACCCAGGGCACGTCTGCCATGTACGCACCAGAGACGACACCATGCAGCAGGGGAAAGACAACCCCAGCATCTCCCAGGGGGTGAATAAAGCAGATGTGGGGTATGCACAGGATGGAATGCTACTCAGCCCCAAACAGGAAGGAGATCCCGTCAGCTGCTGCAACACGGATGAACCCTTAGGACATGATGCTAAGGGAAACAGGCCCATCTCGAAAGGATGAATGTTGCTGGATTACTGACATGAGGTTCTTCTTAGAGTAGACCAAGACGCAGAGGTGGAATGCAAGGGGTGGGTGCTAGGGGCTGGGGAATGGGAGGAAGGGGACTTAGTGGTTAATGGGTATGGAGTTTTAGTGTTGGAAGATAAGAAGTTCTGGGGATGGATGGGGAGGAGGGTTTCACAATGTGAATGTATTTAATGCTTCTAAGGTGTAATTTATGAAGTGCATTTACCACAATGCACTTGTCATGAGAGGACAGGAGGTAGTGACAAGGAACTCCCCCTGGTGGAGGCTGTGAGCCGGGCCATCCTGTGCTCCCCCGGCCCTGTGGTGCTTGCTCATTAGCCTTCTGCCATGAGGACCCAGGAGAGCCTGCCGGTGGGGAGTGGGGAGGGAGGAACTGGTGTCTTTTCACCCCAAACAGCCGCTTCCTGCTGCCATGGCAGCATAGCCAGCATTCAAAAGCCACCCTGAGCCCACCAGCCCAGGAGGCGTGGGACTCTATGACTGCACAATGCATTTTCATCTGTTCTAGGCCAATGAGCCAGGCCCCAGCGCAGTGGGGGCTCCTGTGGGGAAAGGCGATTCCCTCCCCCGGGGCACCAAGCTCCCTCCCTAGGCACTTGACCATTCCTGACGGAAGGGAGTGAGCAAAGGACTGACCTGTGAGACCTTCCAGTGGGCGATCCTGCCCCCATCCTTCCTGTGGGATCAGTGACCTCGAAGACTTGGGTCAGGATGGCAGGGCCAGCTGGGTCCAGGAATGATGTCTCGTGGAGCAGAGCTGAGCCCTGCTCTCACCACATGTCCACACTGGGGGCCCGGGCTTGGTTCTGATGAGTATTTGACCATTTGGAGGCTTTAAGTGTGCTTGGCTGAAGCCCCTGAACCACATGGCGGTGCCCAGAAGGGCCCCTGGGTTTCCTTATTTCAAAAAACTGTACAGGAGGCGAAGGGTGGCCAAAAGTACCGGCTCGAGAGGCACAGATCTAAGTCTGCGCGCCTAACTGCACCAGGCTATTCCATCTTCCTTCCCTTTTAGAACTAGAGGGAGAAGACACACACTGCACGGGCTGAGAGGGGAGGGGACCCTGCAGCAGGAGACTGAAAACCAGACGCAGCTCCTCAAGCTCTTGATGAAGGGGAGAGGATGAAAGCCCACGTGCAGCATTTGCAAGGCAAGCCCGACCAAGACGTCGCCTTCTTTTCCTCGTTGCCTGCCTATCAAGGGCCCAATCCTGCTGCCCACAGCCCCAGGGCTGAGGAAGGACTGAGCATGGGCCCTACAAGCCACGTGTAGCTCCCACCAGGATCCAGGGCAGGGAGGATGTTCTGGGAGGCCAGAGGAACAACCTCTTTCCAGCGTGTAGGGAGGAAAGCTCAGGAGTGCTGTGGGTCCAGAGGGAAAATCTCAGCAACAGGGGCGATGCCATATGAAGCAGGGACAGGCCAGCCTGGTGCCCCTAAGGCAGGCTTTACAAATGGGGTACAGGTGGGAGAGGCTGAGTGCTGGGGGGCCTGTGGCAGAGGGGAATGTGATGTGTGGCCAGGTGGCCAATTTCTGGTGCTGACCGGAGTCTATCAGTACAGAGGCCACAGCATGGGGGACGTCACAGGGCAGGGCCGGGACCCTCCCAGGGGCTGCCAAACTTCACTGCGCAGAGGAGGAAATAGAGACAGGACTGGCCCACCCAGGCTCACAGTCAGGCACCTGGAGCAGGATGTGGACGAGGCCATGTGAAGCCGGGCCCGTACTCTGCTCCTCACTCTCCACCCCAGCTGTAAGCCCGGAGGCACATTTCCCAAAGGCCACTGGGATGCATAGCTAAGGACAGCCTGTGGACTGCAGGGCAGGTCCAGCCTGCATGCTGCTTCCAGGCGGCCCACCCACTAAGAACAATTTTCATATATTCAAATGGTTGAAGAAGAATCAAAAGACTAACATATTGTGACATATGAAAATTTTGGGCACTTCCTTGTGGTCCAATAGTTAGGAATCTGCCTGGCAGTGCAGGGGACGCAGGAACTCAGGTCCCACAAGCCACAGGGCAACTAAGCCCACGTGTCCCAACTACCGAGCACATGTGCTGCAACTAGAATCCGTGCACCATAACGAAAGATCATGCATAACACAACAAAGATCCTGCCTGCCACAACTAAGGCCTGATGTAGCCAAATAATTAAGAATGCAAAAACAGAAAAGAAAGAAAAGGTGAACTGCAAAGCTCAGGGCCTGTATATAAGGCTTTGCTAGGGCCTAACAGGATTCATTTGCTTCTGGACTGTCCACGGGTGCTCTCGGGCTATAACGGCACAGCCCTCAAAGTCTTCAGCGTTCACTCTCACCCTTAATGGAAGAACCATGCTGCCCCTGGTGAGGAGACAGCACCCTCTCTAAGGGGGCTTTACAGACAGAGCGTATCAGCATTCAGAGCACAGTTTTCTGTGCAAATGAGGGAGCTGCATGGATGGCACCCAAGAATGAGGTCCCAACCTCACTAAGTTCCCACACGAGGACGTGTTTCCATGGCCCAGGGAGCCCCTGACAACATCATACATCAGTCCCAGCAACTCAGGGAGGGTCTACAACTTTTAGGACACAGTCTGCCTTCCCTAGTGGCTCAGATGGCAAAGAATCTGCCTGTAATATGGTAGACTCAGGTTCAACCCCTGGGTTGGGCAGATCCACTGGAGAAGGGAATGGCAACCCACTCTAGTATTCTTGCCTGGAGAATCCTCACGGACAAAGGAGCCTGGTGGGCTACAGTCCATCGGGTCACAAAGAGTTGTACCCTACCGAGTGACTAACACTTTCACTTTCTTTGCCTTCCTTGTACCCCACAGCTCACGGAAGAACTTTCTGTAAGAGCCTGAAGGTAGGTTCATCTGGGCCAGATGGACGACGGGGCCTGCCTGGCCCAGCCCGCCCTGGGCTCACTGGAATATGGGGCTGCCCTGCCAGCCCCTCAGGGACTTACCTTCTTGGAAGACAGCAGCAGGCTCTGGATGGGCTCAAAGTCCTGGAAGAGCTGAGTCTCCTCAATGATGTGGATGTCATTCTCAAGGCTGATGGCTTTGTGCAGGGCGCCCCGGTCTGCAAGGTCAAAGCTACATGTCAGTCTCCAGGAGAAGGGGACGGTGCTGGCGCTGCTGGCCACAGCAGCAAACAGTTACCCTTCTGCCTCCCACTCCTTCCCCCAACAGGAGGCTTAGAAACAGATGACGTTTTTGCATTAGACCCACAAAAGGAAGAGTCATAGGCAAAATAAACAACTGGACACCCAGCTGGCATGGGTCATCCCCAGCTTTTTCTGAAAAAATAAACAGCTCTTTGTTAAGTCCAATACTCCTCATCAGAATGGTCAACAGTGCGTCATCCAAATAAATGTGACATGGTTCCTAGGCACTACAGGCCTCTGGGGGTGCCAGCCCACTGGGAGCCCCAGGCAGGGGAAGCCAGTGGCTGGGCAGCACCCAGGACTGACCACAGAGCCTGCCTGCTGCTGCTGCTCCTTTGCCTGGTCCCCATCTCCATTCCAGGAAACTTGTGTTGGCGTCTGCGGGCCACCAGGAGAGGTGTGCCTCCTGTGGCAGGTCAGGACAGGTCTTGAGCCCAGTTGCTCACTCAGGGAGGCAGGACGTGCCTGTCTGCAGCTTGCACCTCGCCTCCATGGCACCACCTGGCCCCCCTCTGCACCAGCCCAGACCCATCAGACCTGAATTTCTAGATCTGGGTCAGGACCTGCATTTTTAACTGGTGCTCCAGGTGCTCTGATGGTCACAGAGATCTGAAGCCACCCAGGTGTGGGGACTTCTCAGAAATCCTCCCACACACTAACAAATCCTCCCACCACTCAGGCACCTGGGTGAGAAGCTGGCTCCGCGTGGCAGAGATTAGCTGGACTTCATTGTTGTTTGGTTGCTCAAGTCGTGTCTGACTCTTTGCAGTCCTATAAACTGTAGCCCACCAGGCTCCTCTGTCCGTGGGAGTCTCCTGACAAGAATGCTGGAGCGGGTTGCCCTCTCTTCTCCAAGGGATCTTGCCGACCCAGGCATCGAACCTATGTCTCTTGCATTGGCAGGTGGATTCTTTACCACTGAGCCACCAACCAAGCCCTGGTTGGACATACCCATGTTCTTACCCAGGGACCCACCTGTGCTGACAAACATGACGTCATGGATGGTCCCGTCCAGGGCCCGGGCCCTGTCCACCACAATCTGCGTGTAGTTCACGTCACTTTTGATCAGCCGGGGCCTACTGTCTATCGGGGTCACGGAGTCGTCCATCAGAGGGTGGTCTTTGACGAACTGCAGGGTCTTGTCTGGCAGGTTGAGCGAGCTAGAAAAGTTGGCCGCCCGTGCCTCCCGGTTGATGCACTGCAGGAAACAGATCAGCCATTACCGTGGGCATTCGGGCACACAGCACATGCTCACACAAGAGTCGAGGCTTCCCGAGGTGTAGAACTTGGGAGTACACTGTAGATTTCTTGCCAAGACGGAAACACTGAGCTGACCTTTCCCCGGGTATCTAAAGACACAGTTATACAGCAGGTAGGGAATGCAACTGTCTTTTTCTCCACAGGACACAATGGTGTCTTGTGATACGTAGTCAATGAAGTCATTTTCATCAACTCATAAATGAAAAAAATTGTGTTGGACGTCTGAAACTGAAAGCCACACATTTCTCTTTTGATAGCTCTCCCAGAAGAGAAGCCTGGAAAAATGGCTAAAAACAGTCCAGTTATAAATATAAACAGCATAAAGGTCGAGAGCATGAAGGTTCTTCTTTCTGTTCTAGCTTCTAATGTGTGTACACCAAAATTCACGACCATAGGTGAACGCCTTTTGCTCAGTGACATACAGGAAAAGAACTGACCCGTTAGCAAAGGTGCACCCACAGAAGGGGACGGTCCTGGGAGGGAGCGCCAAGCCTCAGGCCACTCTCCCAGGTCACGGTCCCACCCATGGACCATGTATATGGCCCAGCTCACCAGGCCCATCATACATGAATGGCGCCACATCAGCCTAGATACCCACACTGATTTCTACATAAAATGTACTACTTTTAGGGAAAAAAAAAAAATGTGACTCATATTAACGAATGGGGAGTAGCGCTCATCTTTCTGCCAAGAAATCATGTTTCTCTGCAAGACACAGAAAACGAAACAGATCTAATTCTATTGTGCAATGTTAATCCCACAAAACATCCGGTGCCAGCCAGAACACCTTCTCGTTCGGGCAGTTTACAGAAATGGCTGTGACACAGCACGCTGATGAGAAGGACCCAGGAAGCAGAGAGAGTGGCCCGGCCCTCCCCGCTCCCAGGGGGAAGCCCGCGCCCACTCACCGCCCGGGCCGCGGCGTGGGCACTGCCCCGTTGTAGCGCACCCACTTGGTGTGGGACTGCTCCACCGTGGCGCTCTGCATGTACTTCCCACGGGAGAAGACCGCCTCAGCCGTGGACAGGTTGGTAGGGCGCACACGGCCGACAGCCCCACGTTGTTCCTGGGGAGGAGGGGGTGATACGGCTTGCCCTGAGGCAGGGGGCAGGAGTGTGCGGTGAAAACACCCCACTCCCACCCGCCTGGAGCACTCACAGCTGCGGGGTGAAGACCCCGTAGAACACGGGTTCCTTCAAGTCCGGAGACCTGAGGACGAAGATGTCCCGCAGCACATTGAAGACGAGGTTGCTGTCCGGCCGGGAGCAGATGAGCCTGGCCTTCAGGAAGGAGGTCCACTTCTTCTGTAAGGTCCTCAGGCCCCCTGGTCCCCCTGGAACCCCAAAGACATGTGCAGTGAGAAAAGGGGGGCTCCCCCCAAATATGAGCCAGTGATGAGGGTTGTACTCCAGCCCCGAGCAGCTCTGCCTCAGTGAAAGGAAGCTGAGGCCAAAAGGAAAGCCGGCTGCAAACCGCCAGTGACCCCAGCAACCCCTTCCATGCCAGCTCAGGTCATGGATTAAAGCACAAAACCCAACCCACAACAACACCTCAACGAGCAGTCACCCAACTGCAGACAGAACAACTGTTGGATTCTGCCTGCCCTCGGCGTCACGAAGCAGACGCCGCGCTGTCCTCCCGCGCGGTCACCTTTAGCCCTTTGAACCCATGTGTGAGTGACCGGCAGAGCCAGGGGCTGGTGGACACGCAGGCTCCCCAGTCTGTCTCTGGCCAGTGTGCGTAGATGAGGTCTCCCCTAAAAGGCATTCCTCAAGGAGATCAGATTTTCACTTCCTTCCAGCTCTCGCTATCTGCTGAGATGCTCTGGACCTGTCAGGTTCCCCAGAGCACTTTTAGCGAACAAGCAACAATCATGGAACACTCCTAACATGACTGGGTCTGGACAGAAGCGCTGAAACTTGACAACCGGACACAGAAGATCATGAAACTGAAGTGTCCATACTCATTCTGGACACAGTGAAAACGCACTCCCCAACCTTTATGTTGGAATGGAAAACCCCTAATTAC
The DNA here is from genome assembly GCA_917880005.1 of Nanger dama. Classification (NCBI taxonomy): domain Eukaryota; kingdom Metazoa; phylum Chordata; class Mammalia; order Artiodactyla; family Bovidae; genus Nanger; species Nanger dama. The sequence continues at coordinate 15,073,964 of CAKJTW010000025.1, read as the reverse complement.
AACGTGAACGTGAAAGTGTTAGTCACTCAGTCACATCCAACTCTTTGTGATCCAAAGGACTGTAGCCTGTCAGACACCTCTCTCCATGGAATTCTCCAGGCAAGAATCCTGGACTGGCTGCCATTCCCTTCTCCAGGGGATCTTCCCAACCCAGGGTCTGAACCTGGGTCTCCCACACTGCAGGCGGATTCTTTACCGTCTGAGCCACCAGGGATAGATTCTGGTTAATATAGTATAGGAAAACTAACTTCCTATAACCTGGGAGAGATTTAAGGAATGTGTTAAGAACAGATCCCTGAGGACAGAAAGCCAGTCACTGCCACACACGGGCCGGTGCTCCTGTGGTCCCCAAGGCGACCTGTAGGGAGGACAAAGCCGAGCCCGACAGCCCATCCAACCGCTCTCTGCGGTGTATGATGAATAAGCAGAAGGGGACAGGCATCTCAGAGGAAGTGTGGAGCCCAGGTGACGTGCTCTCCCCAAGCGCAGGGACCAAAGAGAAAAGTAGGGGTGGGCTCACCTTGCAGACCCTCGCTATCCGGGGGATCATCAGCTTGAAGACAAACTCATACTCCACAGACACCTCCGTGAAGAAGAAGTACACCCTGTCGTCCCCGAGGTCCTCGCCCTCCGGGATCTCTCGCACCACGTCAGCAAACACGAAGCTGGGCTCTGTGGGGACGGACGCTCTGATTAGCCCCGTGCACCCTCCACACAGACTCCAGAGCCTAGGGATGATCATGGGGCCCCTCTAGCCCTCCTCAGGCTAAGGAGATGCCGGAGGTAGGAGTTCTGACACACAGCCTCCCAGTCCAGCCCAAGAACTGAGGGCTGGATCTCTAAACTGGCAGGCAGCCTGGAGGCAACAGGGAGCCAGACCCCACCATACCTAGAGACTCACTGGGAAATATGCATTCGCTGGTTTAAATAGCCCATCCCTAAAAGAGACAAACTCCTGACCACCAGATCCGGGTGACCCAAGGCTCTGGTAGGCTGGCCAGTGCCCAGGAGAAAAGTCTCCTGTGAGTAACTGTGAGCCATCTGATTGTGAATCCAATGTGGACATGTGACATCCAGAGATAACGGTATAATGTCACGTGCTGATCTAACGAGCCGGAGTTTGTCCATCTGAGCTTCCCAGAACCATTTTCAAGGAGGGGTAAAGGCAAGGTTAAACCAGTTCACAGGTGGCACTAGTGGTAAAGAACCCGCCTGCCAATGCAGGAGACGTAAGAGATGCGGGTTTGATCTCTGGGTCGGGAAGATCCCCTGGAGGAGGGCATGGCAATCTACTCCTGTATTCTGGCCTGGAGAACCCTATGGACAGAGGAGCCTGGCGGGCTATAGTCCATGGGGTTGAAAAGAGTCAGATGTGACTTAGCGCACAACCAGCTTGCTTAGAAGAGAAGAAAACAAGCCCCTGGATGCAAGCGGTGGAGCCCCAAGTGGTTCCAGAAGAACCTCCCACCTCACCAGGCCTGACGTGAACCCCACAACACAGAAAGGTGAGCCGCGGACGCCCTGCCATGAGGCTGGGAGCCAGCAGAGGGTAAACTAGAGCGGGGGCTCTGGTGGAGAAGGAGCCACCCCAAGCACAAACACACCTTCCACCTTGTGGCCTGCTTCTTACCATTAAGCCAAGGAATTGCATACTCTGTCCTCAGAGGACTGTGGGTAGAATTTCGGGAGATGATAGGTTCACTTCCCAAAAAGTTGTACGACGTCCCAGAATAAAGCTCTCCATCTTCAGTGACCCGGGAGGAAAGAGGAAAAGGGGTCAGCACCAGTGCCGGTGACGCGCCACTGCCCCAGCACTTCTCCTTCCAGCCTGACACAGGCCCACCCGGGAAACAGAGGCCGCCGCCCCCCTTCTGGGTGATGTTTCTGTCCCCTGAGTCTTCTGCTTTATTTCTGGATGTGGGGGATTTTGTGCTCCATGCTAAGCTGTTTGGGGCAGCAAGCAACACAAGCAATTCCTGCATCCAGTAAAATGACAAACACAACAAGGGGTGCCCAGGGGGCTCCTGGCGTGCTTGCCTTGGGTGTGTGAGAGCATTTCAAGGCAGGCCACGGCTCAGTCACAAACATCCCTTGAACAAAAGCATTCCCTCAACCTGACCGACTCATCCAGGTGATTTGCACAGGCAACAGATACAAAATAATCTGTCCCCAAATCTAACTGGAAGACTGCGGAGGTGGCCATTTATCTTACTGAGTGACGAATCCAAGAGCTCTATAGAGAGACTCCTGGACCTTCTGTGAAAGAAGGTCCTGGACGGTGAATATGGGCACCAAGCAGAGGGGGTCACTGCAGAGGAGGAGGAACGGGGCCACCTGGGTCCAGTGGGGCCAAGCCAGGAATGGACACCAAGAGCAGGACTCACCGACCATGACAGACGTGTAGCTCTGTGCTGGGTCAAAGGGACACCTTCCTTTGCCATCCTCATTCTTCCCCAGAAATTTGAAGGATGTTAAGTTCTGTAATTGAGGAGAAAGGAAGAGTGTCATAAAATTTCTGCAGTCCTGCAGTCATCCTGATCATGCTGCTTTGTTGGACCATTGAATTTTCAGACTTGCTGTGCTGGGGAGATGGAGGGGCAGCACATATGCTGTTGCCAGCTGTCCCATGTCTGGAGGCCAGCGCCTTGGCAGCTTCTGTCACCCTGGCACCCTCTGACACCCTCGAGAGCACCTCGAGGTCCTGGAGCCTCAGTTGACTCCCCTGTAAGACCGAGACGGTCAATGCTGATGTCTCTAGGGTCGCAAAACAGCCAGGGCAAACCAAACACAGGGTGTGCTCCTGAAGGAACTGGAAAGCCACCCGCAGACTTTTAACATCAGTAAAGATGCCTTCAAAGCGGCAGGGGAGCAGGCTATCCAATGAACAGATAATAGAAAAAAGGAGCAGAACCTCCGCCACATCCCACCCACCAAGATACACTCCAGACACTCCAGATACACTCCAGACACTCCAGATAGATTGGTGACTAGAGTGTTAAAGATGGAACCACGCTGCACTAATGAAGTGTGGGTGACCATTTCAGTCTTGGGACCATCTCTCTGCACCTGGCGAGAGAGCTCAAAGCCAAGAAAGGGGAAAAATAGATCCAGCACACAGAGGACTGGATGGTGTCTGTCCCCTGAAAGAATGACACAGATCAACAGTGACAAAGTGGGGGACATGAGAGCAAAATGACAGACAAGGCCTGTCCATCCCTGAATATGTGAGAAAGTGAAAGTGAATTGCTCAGTTGCATCCATCTCTTTGCAACCCCGTGGACTGTAGCCTACCAGGCTTCTCCATCCATGGGATTTTCCAGGCAAGAATACTGGAGTGGGTTACCATTTCCTTCTCCAGGGGATCTTCCCGACCCAGGGATCGAACCTGGGTCTCCCGCGTTGGAGGGAGGCACTTTAACCTCTGAGCCACCAGGGAAACAGAAGTTAGTACAAATGAGTAAGAAAGCATCTCAGGAGGAAAATGGTCAAAACACAGCAAGCTGGAGAAGAAAAAACCCAACGGCAGTGCAGACCAGAAAGGGTGTGTGTACCGTCAGCAACCCAGGAAGCACAAGGCAATGAAAGTAGGGTACCATCTTCCACCTGACAGCCTGGAGATTAAGAAGATGGACATCCCGACTGTGATGGGTGGATTAGTGGCCTCGATGTCTGTCACAACCAGGAAACAATCACAGTCACAGAGAAGAAAGGGCTCGGGGCATGGGAAAAACTGTAGCTGCATTTCTAACAGGCTGGTGGAAGCAATATTCAGATTTGCCACCTCCCAGGTCAGGAGCTGTGAACGGGGGAGACAGTGTGATTCACTGACTGCATTTCAGCACGACGGCTGGCAAATCTGAATGGGGACTGGAGGTTAGATCATGTTCGGGTGAAAGCATTCAGGGATCACGGGTCACAGTTCAGCATGTCCACATGTGTGCACGTACATGGATGCTCCCAACTGTACTGCTAGGTAGTTAGGACACATGCATGATCAACTTTTCTGTTGGCTTGAAAACTATTTTAAAAACACTGGGGAAAAATAGGTCTAAGTTGCCTTTTTTTTGGTTTATTTATTATTTATTTATTTGGCTGAGTTGGGTCTTAGCTGCAGCACAAGGGATCTTCATTGCTTCACAAAGCAACATGCAGTCTACAGAGTACAGGGCTTTCAGTAGTTGCGGCACAGGCTCAGTTGCCCTGAGGCATGTGGGATCTTAGTTCCCCAATCGGGATTGAACCCAAGTGTCCAGCATTGCAAGCCGAATTCTTATCCACTAGACCACCAGTGAAGTCTCCAGGTCTAAGTTTAAATGAAATACACGATTCCCTCACCTCCACAACTGACATGTTTGTGGAATTTAAGCTTAAATTCCATACTTTGAGCATCTGACTAGCAGAATTTAGCCATTAAATCCTTCATGTTGAATTTAGGGTTCTAGCAAACTAAGTTTTCTACTCTAGCATACTTTACACTTGGCAGGTACTCACTAAATCAGGGACAGATACTAGAAAACGTGCTTCATTTTCGAATCTGAAGTGCATTTAAAACACTCCTCTCCCCTCTCTGTGGTTGTTCCAAATGACTCATCAGATTATCTGAGTAAAAAGAGAGTCTCTTGTGAGTCGCTGCTGCCCAGTCTGCTCTCTCCTTCCAGTTAGTTGTCAGCAAGGGGATCAGGAGTGGTGGGAGGGCAGCGGGAGAGTGGGGGTCCCTCTCTCAAGGACCCTACCACAGCAGAAGGTGACTGACGAGGCTCAGGGGGAGGCAAGGAAGGACATGGGGGAGGGAGAGATGGGTCCTGCTTCTAAAAATGCTCACCCCATTGGCATCGTGTTGTCACTCTCTGGAGGGGCAGATTCCAGAAAAAGAGGATCAGGGGAACAAGTTGCATGCCAACAGCCGACACTGGATGGTGGTACCCCAAGACCAGAGCGGTAGACATGCTGTCCTAGTGAGCCCGGGCCTCCATGAAGACCTCAGGCCAGGGGTGGGGCTGCAACCACACACAGTCACGCCTCTTGGTTCTCAGGCTGCAAGTCTGAGTGTTGCTGGCAAGGTGGTTTCCTGGTGAGGAACCTCTTCCTGGCTTGCAGACCTTCTCACCGTTCCTCGCGTGGTGGGAGAAAGAGAGATTCTGGTGCCTCTTCCTCTTCTTAAAAGGCCATCATCCTATCAGATTAGGACCCCATCCTCATGACATGATTTAACCTTAGCTACCTCCTCACTGGCTGCATCTCTGAATACCATCACGTTCAGAGAATCAGGGCTCCGACATTTGGATGTCGGGAGACACAAACATTCAGCCCATAACATACATGAGCCTAGCACACAGGAGCAGAAGTCCTGTTTCACCTGAGCAGGGCCCCTGTCGCACATGCTTCCTCACAAAATGCAAAACATGGCACGGAGAAACAGGCAACACACTGGATCGGGGCATGATGGTGCTTCTCCTTGTCAACACTGGCCTCCCCCAGGTCACCCCACTGCCAGCCCCACACTACGGGCCAGCGGCCCCATGAGTCCTGCCCCATCTGCGCCCTCAGTCACGGTGGTCTATAGACAGGAAGGCTTAGAGGGGGCTGCTGAGGGGGCGGAGGCCTTGTGGGGAGCCACAGCTGCCCCAATTCCCACATGGGTGGCAGGAGAAAAATCCTCCTCGATTACGGAGTGCAGCCCACTCGGCGCTGCTTCGAGCCCTACTCCACTTCAACCACCGACCAGGGCGCCCGCATGCCTTACCAGGTGGTCACAGGCTGGCTGGAATGCGTTGGTCCCGCACACGTAAAGGGCACTGGAGCTGAGTGGCTGCAGCACACGGATGTAGTTGAGGCATTCTGTCTACGGGGAAGAGAATCGCACGGGTCAAGCACTGTGCGGGTTCCACTGGACGCCCTCCACGATCCCAGCAGCTCACCCCACTCGCTGCAGAGCAGAGACCAGCCCTGAGCACACGCCTGACAGCAGCTCCTCACAGCTCGCTGACAACCGCGGGCCTCAGACGCTCTCCATCTCCACAGGCCAGCCCTGCTCTGCCTGGCACAGTGCGGGCAGGCTCCCGGAGATCTGACCCCAGACCTGGGCAATCCTATACGTGCAGCTGGCTCGTGTGCTTCAATTTCTGCAGGGTTCATGGGCTGCCGTCAGGTGCCAAATGGACTTTACCTCAGTCACTGATCTATACGCAGCAAAGGCGTGCCCGCCAGAAAGCAAGGAGAGCTGACCCTGAATCTCAGTGGATACCCAGCACAGGGAAAAATACATTTGCTCTCAGAGAACACACAAACCATTCACTATGTTGGCAGACACATGCGGGGGGTATGCTGTGCAGAATTCCCTCTGCCTTCCTTTTCTCTGGGAGGCCCTACCCTCGACACCCTAATGCATGCAACTGGAAACAGCGCTGCTCAGGAGAGGGGTGTGCCCAGCCCGCCCAGCTCAGGGAGAGGCAGGACTAAGGAGGGGCTCCCAGCCTGGCTGCACATCAGAGAGGCCCATCAGGAAAACCAGATGCCACTGAGGAACCCACTGGCTATTTTAGGCTGAAATGCACTGGGATTATATGTGGTAGCATCTGAAATTATCTCCATTCAGGAAAGGCTTCTTTTGCCATGATTGTTTTTAAACTGGTTGGAAGTAATTCATACTCCATGAAAGAACTGGGAGGGACCCTTGTCTGCTGTTCGACCTCCACGTAGGCCCAACCCAAGTGCCTGTTGTAACTTAGGTCTAAGACAACTCCCTGCAACAACTGTTATTACATTGCAATGCCTACATTTTCCCTCATTTCCAATTTAGTAACTTTCATGACAGTGCTTGGTATTTTGCTAAAAAAAAAGTTAAGCCAAAATTTCTGTTTTTGTTTAAATTTTAATTGTTTTGAAATTAGCCACCAACTACTGAAACTGACCATAACTGAGCTGTCTTAACCAACGACCAAGGAAGATGGGGCTCTTATACTGTGAGACTCTGACATGGGCCCAGCGGGTAGGCCCAGAACTCTGGAGGGAGATGGACATTCAGCCCAGTGTTCCCCAGATGGACCAGGCTGTGCTTAGTTGCTCAGCTGTGTCCAACTCTTTGTGACCCCATAGACTATAGCCCACCAAGCTCCTCTGTCCATGTGATCCTTCAGTCAAGAATACAGGAGTGGGTTGCCAAGCCCTCCTCCAGGGGAATCTTCCCAACCAAGGGATTGAACCTGCATCTTCAGAGTCTCCTGCACTGCAGGCAGATTCTTTACCCACTGAGCCATTGGGCAAGCCTCATGCTGAGGTGCCCAGTATCTCCTAGAGAAGGAGCAGAATCTCTAGGAATGGATAGATGTTGCCAAAAATCCTACAGCAACCCCCTCCAGACCACTGCTGCTCAAGGCAGGCACAAGCCCTCCCTGCGTTCTACACCTTTAGCCGGCAAGCATCAGGCATCATTTTCTATAGTCAAAGTTTCAGGCCATTTGGACCAGTTGAACTCAGATCAACTTTAAAGTAATTTTCAAAAGCCTGGTATGTTTGGCACTGGCATTGAGAGCCCCAAGCTCACCACTTGGGAACAGAGAGGCGATCTGCAGGATAAGCAACAGTGAACACTCTGGGGGCTCCTCCGCATAAGTTGGGGCACTGGGGAGAGTAAAACAAGTAAGCCATTCCCCCGGTGGTCTTTGAAGCTTGCAAAAGAAATTACCTGTTTTGATTTCCCTTCTCTGCACATCTTGCTTTTTATCTTCTGAAACCTTCCAATAAGCCTGTGAGGAAGAACGAAAGAGTCCAACTCAGTGCCTGTTCCCCCTTTAATAAAAAGGACAGACTGGTATATAAATGCGCCGTTTACAAAGCACACAGTGATATTATTTGAAACACAGGTATTCCCCTAGGCATTAACATCTCAGATTACAAAGTGAGGCTCAGAGCAGACACTGCTGCCTGTGAGCAACAGGGGCTTCAAGAGTGTTCTGTGATCCTCACCCCGCAGCCTGAAAGGGGGCCTGGAAGGCAGTTCCCAGATGACCACTACTCACTGCAAAACAACCGCAGAAACAAAACGACCGGAAGCGGGGAGAATTAGTCATCAAAAACCTAAACTGCAGGCATTCTCTCTCTTTTTTGGGCGAGCAGGGTGCACACCACACTGCATGTAGGATCTCAGTTCAGCAACCAGGGATGGAACCCCTGCCCCCTGCAACGGAGGCGCATGGGACAGTTGGGAAGTCCCTAAACAGACTGCAGGCACTTTAAAACATCACATGGGTGTTTTCAACCATTCAAAAGTGCTTTTCGAGTCCAGTAAAAAGTCTTGATATTTACTTGCTGAGCGGAACAGCAGGGTTACGATGCTTTAAATTTTACATGATGGCAGCAGGTGAAGGAGATGGAGGCAAGCAGCTTCCTGAGGTCGTCTTTCCGCTGAGACCTGGGTTCCTGCTCCTTCCCCACCAGGTGGACGGGCAGTCAGGACGGCAGGTGCCTTGGCCTCACCCCCAGGGAAGCAACAGTCTTGCCTCACTGAAGGCTCCCACAGTCCTGCCTCACCGTCCCCAGACGCCATATCTGCCCATGTGATAGTCCATCTCTGATACCAAAATACATTTTCCCCCAGAGAACCGAAGATGGCTTCAGGCACTAGGGGTCAGGGAAGCAGCAGGAGGAGCTTCTCCACAGCAGTGACGTGAACCCCCCCAGTGACATGTCTTCAGAGAAATGGGGGCCCTCATCAGGACCAGGACGCGTGAAAGCAGAACAAAGTCCCATTCCAAACAGTAACCTTCTTTTGCAATTAAAATGTACACAATTTCGTCACCTACAGGCAATGCCTGAGGATATGGGAACATGAACTCTTACAGGCCCTTAATCACATTCTGGGGGGTTTCACTGAAGCTTGGCCTGGGGTCCTTTCACTTTTCCTTCTCTTTCACATCAACAGGGCCCAAGCTTCTCAGTCAGTCTGAGGAGCCACAGTCAGGGCATTTACAGAGCAATGATGGCTCTGACTGAGCATCTATGTGCCTAGTGGAACCAGGGAGCTCCCAGCATGAGATTCTGAAAGGCGGTGTTGGCCCGAGTTGTGGAGGAGAGTGGGGTTTGACCAACACTGGGAGTAGGGGCTGAGAGGAAATCAGACCATGAGCATCCTTCTGCTCTACTGCTACTGCTGCTGCTAAGTCGCTTCAGTCGTGTCCGACTCTGTGCAACCCCACAGACGGCAGCCCACCAGGCACCCCCGTCTCTGGGATCCTCCAGGCAAGAACGCTGGAGTGGGTTGCCATTTCCTTCTCCAATGCATGAAAGTGAAAAGTGAAAGTGAAGTTGCTCAGTCGTGTCTGACTCCTAGCGACCCCATGGACTGCAGCCTACCAGGCTCCTCCGCCCATGGGATTTTCCAGGCAAGAGTACTGGAGTGGGGGTGCCACTGCCTTCTCCGCTCTAAGTGCCTTACAATTTTAAACACTTTATTTTCACAGCATAATGGCTGCAATCTCATTTATGTGAAACAGAAACTAAGCACTATGCCTGCCTCTGGAGATGAAGACAAACACAAGAAAATAAGAGAGGTCTGGGGCAGAAAATGCCTAAGATGAGTGTGGGTCAGCTTGATTTCAGAAAACAAGAAAATTACACCAACCACTTCCATGGTGTTTAAGGACTCAGGAGCCTAGGAGAGACTGCCAGAGGTTAGAAGGGGACAGTCTGAGCACTGAGTGAGGCTCTGGATGCAATGGCTTGAGACACTTCAAACGTTTAAATCCACGAGTCATGGTCATACTAAAAACAGTCTCCAAACCTACTGTCTGCCTTTGGAGAGAGCTTACTCATTATTTTGAAAACTAGTAAAGAAAGGCAAAGATTTTAAGCTCTGATCCTGCCATTTCCATGGGAACTAGCCTTGGGAGATGCGAATAGCTGGCGATGGGCAGTTCCCCTTCACAGACAATATTCCAGTACACAGATGGAGAAGGTAGAGGCGAAATGTTCCATTCTGCAATTCTTGGTATGCTCTAGACTACAATGGTCAAGAGCAAGGAGAATGCCCACCTGGGAGGAGGATCCTCCCTCTCACAGGAGCCAGCTCAACACTAGGGCCCTGACAGGGCTGAAAGCAGCTTTCCCAGCAAGTGGACCGAGGGTAGCTTCTAGAAATGGAGATTCAATGGCAGAGTGCCCAGCCACATAAACCGTCTTATTTTAACCCAGGCAAACTGAATAGTTAAACATCATTAATGTGAGAGTCCGTGAAATTTGAACACTATTTGATGACATTAATTGTTAGAATGCAGTCATGACATTCTGGAAAAAGGAGTCCCTGTCTCTAGGAGATGCTCTGGGAAACTTTGGGGGATGAAGAACATGTGGTTGGGACTTGCTCCCACAGGGAGCAGAGGACAAAGACAGGGATGAGAGGATGGGGGTGAACCTTTGTCCTACAGGAGCCTCGAGGGGGTACAGGGATCATCATATCACTTCCTCTGCTCCCACGCGTGCCTGAGATTTTCCGTAGTAAAACATTCAATAATCTAAGATAAAAAGAGGGTGATCCCCGGGTGAGCTGCCAGCCTGGGGAGGACAGAGGCTGCCAGGGGAAGCACCCTGAGATGGCGCCTCATAGACACAGGGCAGGAGGGGAGCTTCTGGATAACAGTGCCCTTGGCCCTGGAGGGCAGGGGAGGCTGCTCGCTGGCCGTGCAGGACGGTCCATGAGACCGGCCACTAGGGTGAGGCTGCATGGCCAAGAAAGGGACTGCCACCCCAGGAAGAGCCCAGTGTATGGTCCTGAGGAGAAAATGCTGGAAAGAAAAAGACAGCAGGGGCACAGGGAGCCCACACCATACCTCATGCTGCTTCTTGGAGATGTTGTGAGCGTTTAAGGCAAACACAGCTTCCCGGGCACCCACAAACAAGGTGTCCCCGTCCTCACTCAGCAGCAGGGCTGAGTAGTTGAAGATGCCTGGCTCGTGAAACTGCACCAGCTGTACCTCTGGGGAGGGCAGGGCAAGAGGAGAACGTATTAGGTATTTCTGAGCCTGGACACATCGGGGCACCTAGTCTCCCTCTAGCGCACTGCTGACCTACCAGGGCCATGCCTGGGGTCCACTGCCACGGCGGCCAGGCCCAGGCCAAGGCCAGAACTCAGGCACCTTTGGGTGCAACAGACCCGCCGTGGCCACCACCAAGTGTGAGGCCACCATGTAGCCACTGCGCTTGACCGTGCTGTGGCATGACTTCCCTCCCCGCTCCCTCCAGCCCAGCTGAATGCCAAACCCGGCAGTGTGACCTCCTAGGATCGTGACTTCCCAGGAGTGTGACCTTCTAGGAACACGACCTTGAGGCAGTATGGCCTTATGATGTCCCAGGAGAACTCAAACCAGACACCTTAAACTGCTGACAGCTGCGGTTCCCTCTGCCTCCCATCAAACTCTTATCTATGTTTATGTAATCACCCACAGACGAGGTTTATAAAGAATATAGCTATTTAGCATTTTCTTATGCAGAAAAAAATCATTTATCTCAAAGTCTTATTTAAAAAAAATCGATTGCAGTGATTTAACCCAGCATTTTCTAAGGATAACCACCACAAACTTAACAAACAGAGCTTAACAGGTGACTTTTTCACTTATTAGGTAATTGCGTCAATAGCTATTTATGAATATGAGGAATTTAAGGACTAGCTATGGAAAAGTAATATACATGTACTGACACTCTTTCCTAGGGAGCTATTTCTTCTTTTTGACCACCCCAGCATCAATTTTAAACTTGGCTTTCCATGTATCACCAAGTTCTGCTTTTATTGAAGGATTAGGTGTTCTCACTTTCTCCTCTTCTAATTTTCCCCTGTTGAAGAAAGATGTGCATGGGGTAGAGTCTCTCCCAGCACACAGTGCCTGGAATTCTGCACAAGACAGCTGAGTCTTACAAGCACAGCTCACTCAGGACTACGGAGTCAGAAAGACTGGGGGGTCCCAAGGCAGAGCTCCCAAGACAGAAAATTACAAAGAAACCAACAAACAGCAAATGGAAACAATTCGTCTGAAGCTCAGCTCCACATACTGCCTACTACAAACACTATTTGGTGTGGCTTGTGCCTGGGCAGTGTGCACCAAAGGCCGTCAGGCACAAAGAAGATAAACTTCCTTCAGGCGTGCCCCCTGACTTAGAAACCAAATCAGTGAGCCAAGAAGAAGCCCTGCGACTGTCTCCAGGTGTCAGAGCATCTACCCAAAGCAGCAGTGCAGGCCCTCTGTCCATACACAAGGGCCAAGAATACGGACCCAGCAGCCAAGGGCACGCATGCTTCTCCACACCAGAGCCGGGAGCAGGGCGCCCATCCCCGTCAGGGACTGCCAGCACCTGCCACCATTCTGCCCTCACCTCTGTGCTCCCAAGTGATCCTAGGTACGGAGCAAACGCCACAGCCGTCCCAAACACCACAGCAAGGGCGGTGAGCAGCCTCCCAGCAGGGGCACACATCCTCATCGGTCGGGGCTTCAGCAGAGCTTCAGCAGCAAATGCTGGCGAGCAGCGGAGCCCACAGCGGGGGTCACGGCGGTGGCCGCTCAGAGCCGCAGCACAGCCCGGAGCTGGTGGGCGGCACGAGCCCGGAGGCCCCGCATTTCTCAGCACTCACTCTGGGTGAGGTCGGCTGCTCTCCCCAGTGCAAACGTGAAAGGCTTCTTAAACAGCGTGCTGCCTTCTGAAGAAATTCTGGAAGAAAGTGCAAAGGAAAGGATGCAAGTCAGGATGTGTGGCAACAACGCCTGCTTTCTGTTCTCTCAACATCACCGCCCCCGCCCCTACCCCCCGCCCATGGCTCTGCTTTCGCCACAGCCTCAGCCACGGACTCTTCTATGGAGGAACAGGGTGGTGAGACGTAAGGGGCCTCCGGAGGGGGACAGCCCCACACAGACACTGCACCCCAGAAGGTGCTACATAAGCAGGGCTTTCTGCTCCTCAGACTGGCCTGGAATGCAGGACAGACACAGGGACCCGACCAGCAGGACAAACACATGCCTGGCTGCCCAGCTTCTTCCCTGTGTGGGCACCGTGTGCAGCTAGTAAAGTGATGGGAAGGAAGGGAACGGAACCGGGGTTTCAGTTTCCCGTGGAGACTGGCTTCCCAGTTCCTGTAATACTCATCAAGGATGATGCCCAGAGCTAAGACTGGAGAGCTGGGTGGAGGCTGAAACATGTAAGCACACACACCTGTGCAAGTACACGTGTGCCTAAGTACAGACATGTACACACACACCAAATACACACACGTAGGGCCAGGTCATGCAGCAACAGCTGGCCTCCTGCAAGGGACAGGGCCACCCTGATGCCACCTCATGGAAAGAACAGGCCTGTGCTTAACAGAGAAACTTGGGGCTGGGGGTCCCCAGGTCTCCTGGCGCCCACCCTCTGTCCCTGCCCCATAACCACCTGGGTCTGGCTGCTGCCTGCTCAGACCGTGCACCATATGTGAGGTGAATATGGTGAATATGCCCACAGGTGAACCTGCGGACATCAGTGAACCGGAGCAATTTTCGATAACACTGGGGTCTGCCTCTGACCCAAGGCCCCACCAGGAACCCAGTGAACCTCTGGGATGGACTCGTTCCCAGCTTCTCAGGAAAGGTTTAAAGCAAAACCCTGGCCTGAGCAGAGGCAGGACCCTTGCCAACCTCACGTGGGGAACAGAGTGCAGTGGAACCCCGGCATTCTCTACAGGCTGCCCCCCAAGGTCCTCCAGCACAGTCCACAGGCACTCAGTCCCCTCCTCATGCTGAGCACCCCCTTCTGCAAAACGGGGGAGCAGCTGTCTCCCTCCTCCTCAATAAGTCAGTCACCCTCACCTCCTCCTCTTCCTGCCACCCCCACCAAGCCAGCCCACTTCCACATCTACCGGTCCAACTGACACCTCAAGGCCTTCCCTTTCTAGAACTTTCCCCTTGCCCCCACCATCACTGTCAGCGTCCTGAACGCTCTTCAGGACGTCTGAGGGACAGCCAGCCCCTCACTCCCTTTCCAGCAGTCCTCTCCCAGCTCAGCCTCCCCAGACCTCCCTCAGCTTGCCCCAGGTCAGTGCCTGGCCAACTGTCTGCCCTGCTGCCCTCAGATATATCAGACCAGACCAAACCACTCAAGAGGGTTTGGGGAGACGTTTTAGCTTCCTGTTGACCTGGTTAAGTCACCGCCTCCAGGAAGTGCTCCTGGCTCCTTCCTCATTTTGCCTGGGTAGTCATCTCTCATACTCCTAGTGTGTTGTCTGGCTCCCAAAGCCTAGCAGGGAGCACAGCTCACCCTCCACAGTGCTTTGGGGAAGGCAGGGTCTTTTTAAATTGCATTTACTTTTAATGTGTAACAAGGGGCACTACCACCCCAGCTCCACTTCACCAAGGAAGGAATCACAAGGGACTTCACAGTGGGCACTTGCCACAGGGGAGATGCTGGGCAAGGGCCATACACTAGGGGCCAAGCCACATCTGCCCACCCACCTTCCCTGCTCAGGCACCACTGGCACCTCCTCCTCCAGCCCAAAGGCTGCCTGGCCAGGCTCTCTGCCTCCACCCAGCATCTGTTCTTCATTCCGACATACCTATTAATCAAGGAGTACACCGAGTCTGTTTCCTCCAGGGACTGGCCCATCCTAGGTGGAGGCAGGCACCTCTTGTCAACAAGCAGCTTGGATGAGCAATATTTTCAGTTTTTTGATTCCCGGAGACTCTATCCCAGGTCTTTGAGCCTGGCATAGTAGCTCGAAAGCAGCCACAGCTGATGCATGAATGGATGGCATGGCTTTGTGCCAACACAACTATCACAGGATGGGCCCTGGGCTACAGGCCAAGCCCACAGGGATGCAGCCCAGACACCCAGTGACAAGGGAGCAACTCACACTGAACGCAACACCAGATACATCAGGAGGCTGAGGAGGCTAGGAGGGGAAGCAGAGGGCTGCCTCACAAGGAGCCATGTCTTACAGGAGCCCACCATGTGGGTCACACGTCACCCTCAGCCTGGGCCCAGGGTGGGGTCCCTACTCGCCAGCCCTTAGTAGGGAAGTGAGGCACAAGGTGGGTTCAGAAGCCCAGGGCAGGTGAGAGGCTCCGAATGGGACTCATTCAGCAATCCCAGAGTGTCCAGTGAACACTAAATACACCCCCAGAAATCCTACACAGCTGTAGGACACCCAGGCCCTGGAGGACAGCTGTCAGCGTGGATGATGCTACCAGCTCAACATGCACTGAGCTCATTCCCAGGTCCGCGTCCACCACTACTGGTCCAATAAAAGCAACACTCATCCCCCCACCCTGCACTCTCCACAGCCTCCCACCCCCTCACTTTTGCTTCTGTTGTTGCTTCCTGGGGTAGAGACTGCTGGCTTCCTGTCCTAGCACTCATGTCCCTTCATTCTAGTAGTATCTTGATTTTACATAGGAATGGCAGTTTGGCCAGTTTCCCTGGTGGCAGTTCTGGACAAAGAACTGTGAACAGAAGTTAGAGAAGGTAGGAATTCCAGGAAAGCTTTTTAAAGGAGGCTGACTCAGCTTTGTTTTGTTTTTTTTGTGGGTTTTTTTTTGGCTTCAACCTTTCCTCCTTTTGCGGCCTGAAACTCAAACTTGATGGCTGGAGCTCTGCCAGCCACCTTGTGAACATGAAGATAAGAATCTCGTGCTAAAAACAGCCAAGTAGAAATCCAGAAAAACTGAGGACCTGCACAACATACTGAAGACTTTACACCTGCTTTTTCCTGCCTACCTCTAGACTTGATAATAAATTATTAAGCTCTTTAAATTACTGTTTTTTTCTTCTAGATCTGTTGCCAGCAGTTGTATATAATTACAAACTGACACAACCTCTTTGTAACATATTTACCAAACAGAAGCAGCAGCCAGAATAACGTTTTTAATGTAAATCAGAGCATATCATTTCCCTATGTGGAATGTTTCTCCCTTAGATTAAACCCAAGCACATGGACTTGGCTGACCTTCTATCCAGCCTCTGCCATTTCATTTTCCCTTTACCTTTCGGTCTCAGCCATTTCTGGATATTTGGAGTTGCAAAGTGTTGGACATGACTGAGCAACTGAACAACAGCAAGGGCCACCTGCCTCGTTCCCCAAATGGCCTTTAAAAAAACCCACATGAAGAGCTAAAGGTCAGGAGGGTCCACGTCACACACAGTTGACTCTTCTTGGGGGAGGGAGTGTGGGGGCCAAATGTTTTGCTTTATAATATTGAAAGGGTTTGATGTTTGCTCTTTTTCAACAAGTGTGCATTGTTCTGTATAATTTTAAAGTGCAAAGCACAGAGCACACGCACACAGACACACAGCCTCGGTGCACTCAACCAGGAACACTGACCCTGAGACTGCTGACAGGACCTTGCGTTAAGAATCAAAGCCTTAATGTTCCAATGGATACAACTGGACAAAGCGCCCATCCTGCCGGCCTCCGTGGGCGTTTCTGCTGGGAGCCGAGGCTCTGGAGTGCACATTTGGCCTCCCCCACGTCAAAGTGTCACACTGAGACAGGAGCCCATTAGAAAGACAAGGTCAACACAATGTCACACCCATTACCTAACACGTAATTGTGCTGGTTCAAGCGGAATGCACGACTCCGCTTTAAATGTCAGGAGAATGGAACCCCAAGAGGTCTCTGAGCCCATCCCTCAGGGGCCTGTCAGTGCCTGTCACACAGCAGCCTTCCACCCGAGTAACTGTGAATCATGTCAGGGGGTTGGGACAGAGGAAAACAGGCTAAGGGCTGTTTCAGGAAACCATACACATGTTTGTGCATGTCTGTGTGTGCACACGTATACATATGCATGTGTATCAGAGTATATATGCGCATGTACGCACTGTGTGTGCATTTGTATGTCTGCACTCAGAGTATTGTGTACATACTTGTACCTATATTTATTCATGTTCATTCATGCATCTATATATCTTTAGGTGTGTGCACATGAGAACGTGTGTGCATATGTGTCTGTGTGTGCATGCTGGTGTGTACATGCATGCCTACGCAGTATGTGCAGCACACGAGTCCCGATCTAGCACTGTGTTCCCAGATGTGCCTGGTGACTGAAGGCTAGGGTCCTACTAGGCACGAACCGTGGGCCAAGGGTGCTGTGTGAGGTCTGTCCTGCCCACACCGCATGCTGTCTTCCCTTCCTGGGATCAGCTTTCTGTAGGGTCACAGAGAGGACGCCACTCGCCACATGTAAAGCGTCAGTGCTCCGTCAGCTACAGAATGCTAAGCCAATGTTCAAAGTGCCCTCACTGGCATCCCCAGGGAACCCATGAAGGGGAGTCTGGGTGACCACTGTGGACAACTGAGGGGGTGCCTGCTTAGGCTTCTTGTCTGTGGGGTTTGCCCAACAGGGCAGGTGAAGTCCCACTTACTCTCCAGGCCCTGTGGCCAGGAGAGCGGAAAGACACACGCCTGACCATTCCTTCCCCTCCCCAGGCAGGGGCAGAGAACCCAACAGCCACCCCAAGACATGCCCTGCCAGTGCTGGTGCCGAGCCCAACATCCTCATCACCAGGCTGTCCCCCACCCTGGGCTCCCCTCCCCAGCCCAGCCCCTAGTCCAGCCCCAGGCTGTGCCCCCTCCTCCCCTCCCCGCCCTCAACGCTCTCCTCCCCACTCCTGGCTGTGTCGCTGATGTCACCCCCTTGCCAAATGACCTTGCCCCTTCAGGAATCAGAAACAGGTTTCAGAAGCTCTCTGTTCACACACACAACAAACAGTTTATTGTTTCAACTTCAGTTTCCCCAGAACTTAGAATGGATCATGGGAGCAGCACTTTAGCTGCAGAGGCCATGCCCAGTCTTGGAGCTGAGTCTTGCTGGAACCCCCAGTCCCCTTCCCCACTGGAAGAGTGTCCAGGACACAGGCTTTCCCCTCCAGCCACTTCCCAGGGGGAAACAAGCTTGTCAGGGTGTCCCCACATGCCTGAACCCTTCCTTGTTCTCTCACCTCAACCCAGGCACGTCTGTGCCACACATGTGCTGCATGGGAGCCAGGAATGAGACACGGCGGCAGGGTGACAGATGTACAAAGCAAGCAATTAATCAGCAATCAATCAGCAGTGGTGACGGGCAAGTGCTCAGAAGGGCATGTGCAGGGTGGATATAGGGCCGCAGGGATCCCACAGCAGAGGGGCCAGTGGAGGGAGGGACCAACCACCTGTGCAACACCATTCTACACTTCACACATGGACTGTCTCTTTGGAAGGTTGCGGAGCCCAAGCAAGGCATGTGCACCTGTCTCTGAGCCCAGATAGCTTAGCACTGGCAAAGAGAAGATAACACTCCTCCCCTGGCCTGACTTTACTGGTCGGCCTGCCCCTGGGGAGGAATGTGTGTCCTCCAGGGTTGCTGACACCGTGGGGAGCTCAGCACAAGATATGCGCCCAGGCTTGTTTCCCCAAGGACCAAAGGATGCTATGTGTACCAGGAGATATTTGAAATGCCACTAAAACTGGTGCTTCAGTCCTCACTTAGACCTACAGAGAGAGCAAACTTAGACAAATGGCACTGTTGAAAAGTTCTGCCTTAACATGGAATTTATCTGCATTCTTAATTTTCACTTAATCATATAAGACTTTCCTACCTTCAAAAGTAACTCCACAGGTTCTTAACTCCACTAATAAAGAAATATAACTTAAATAAAACACCTAAACATTCCCCCATGAGGCAGACAGAACTTTACTTTCAAAGACTGCATTTAGAGGGTACTGGTGGGGCTTCCCTGCTGGCTCAGATGGTAAAGAATCTGCCTGCAATTCTGCAACACTTTATATTGCTTTGTAGAAACTTAATATATTAAATGTTTATGCCTCCTCGATGCTATATTCAAGTCAGTGAGAATATCTTATATCCAGAACATTAACCTGTGGAGCTGTGTGTACTGTTCCACAACCCAGCCCATTGCTTGGTGTCTACTCTCGCATTTTTTTTGCCCTTTTGCACTTACATAAAAATGAGAAGTGGCTTCTTCTCTTGCAGGTTTTTTATGACCACAAGGTAAAAGTAACAGGAATCTATTTCTGCCATTTCTTTAACTTCTTTGCATTTACATAAAAATGAGAAGTGACTTCTTTTCCCTCCATATACTTCATGCTTATTATGACCACAAGGTAAAAGTTAACAAGAGACTCCACCCACTTAGGCCTTTACCTTGAAATTCTCTAACAACTCAATGTAGTACTAAACAGAAGAAACCACTCTTACTTTCAATTTTCCTGTGCCCCAAAATCTTTCTTTAAAATAAAGTGTTCAGCAAACAAAAGACAAACAATCTATAGGAAAATACTTGGAAAAAAATATTTATAATATAAATGCCTGGGACTAGAATTCCTAATAAGTCCAATTATTCCTAGCAACTGGGCTTCCCAAAGAGCTCAGTGGTAAAGAATCCACCTGCCAATGCAGGAGCCACAGGAGACGCAGGTTTGATCTCTGGGTTGGGAAGATCCCCCAGAGGAAGAAATGGTAACCCACTTCTGTATTCTTGCCTGGGAAATCTCATGAACAGAGGAGTCTGGTGGGCTATAGTAGATGGGGTCACAAAAGTCAGACATGAGTGAGCACACACTGAATACACACACACATTCCTAACAACTACAGAAAGAAAAGTTCTAACAAACTACAGAGCTCTGGCCCAAGAGAGCAAATAATTTAAAATGTACACGTACATAACCAGCCAATAAACACAGAAACTGCGAAGTGTCCTTAGAAGTGAAGCTGTGTTCATTAAAACTGGTCCCCATGCTGGCACAACTAGTTCTCGCAACTGCCACGCATGGCAGATACCAAGGACCATTCTGGCAGCAGGTGTATCGAAAAGCCAGAGGAAAGAGCAACCCTACTTGCTCATCCACAATGCATGAGCAATGTAACAGGAAGAAAGGGAGGCAAGGGCTTGCCTTTTGCTTTTACCAATTAAACTGGCATATCTCTGTCCTCTAAAGCTAGAAGTACATGGCTGACCATGTATTTATCAACAAAAATTAAGACTGATCACAAAAGGACTCAATTTCAAGGCAGATGACACAGCCAGTGCTCTTCTTACTCCAGACCCCATGATGACCCCGTGGGTATGCGTTCAGTTGTGTCTGACTCTGCGGGCCCTGTGGACTGTAGCCCACTAGGCTCCTCTGTCCATGGGATTCTCTAGGCAAGAATACTGGAGTGGTTGCCATTTCCTTCTCCAGGGCATCTTCTTGGCCCAGGGATGGAACCCACATTTCTGCATGGCAGGCAGACTCTTTACCACTGAGATATCAGGGAAGACTCACTTCTACGCCCAAAAAGGAAGACGGGGCATTTCAATGCCTAGACCAGAGGATTGCAGTTCAGAAAGAGGGCAGGGGAAGAAGCACAGGGTGGAGACAGCTGGGGCAGGGGGAGGAAAGAAAACAGAGGCAGCGCCGCTGCTGCCCTGGGGGCTTCCTTACGCCAGCCCCAAGGGGCAGTGGCCAAGTCCAGCTCTTTGCCCCTAAAATCTCACAGGGGCCAAGGCCAACCTTCAGCTGGATCCCACTGGGGCTTCTGTAAGGTGTTACCTTGGCTAAACTGCAAGATGGATTGAGAAACAAAGGGGGGTTTTACCTGTATTTTGTGCCTTCTCGAAACTTCCCAATCGTTTCTACAAGTCTTCAGAAATCTTGGCTCTGAAAATAATGGGAAACAAGAATATTTAAACACTTCAACTATCCACATAAACTCAACAATACTTCTGGAAGGCACCACAAAGAAACTCCTGCCTTCACTTCTGGACCCCCACAGCTAATTCTCTGACTCAGGACGGCTCGGCGTTTGTGCACTGTGCTAGCAGGAGGAGGGACGGAGTATGCAGTCACTCGACCATGAACAAAGGAAGTATAACCTCTCCGTCACCCAGGTTCAGATCTGGTCCCAGCCACTGATTACCACCACTTCCCTGCAGAACCAGCCATTCAAATAGCCAAAGTCACTGTCAGCTGAGAGTTCATCCATCAAAAAAGTATTATTCAGACATGTATTCTTTAGAACTCATCTTCACTGAAATCCAAAGGCACTGGGCAGTGAAGGAAAAACAGATACAGAGAACATATTTACAAGAAAATGATTTCCTAAAGGATCCATTTAATTCACTTTTTCTTTGTTTTTAAGTCAAACCAGCAGAATTTCCACAGCTGTGTAGCCAGTCTCTATATTATACATTACCCCTTCCCAGTGCAGGATGGAGCCCTCAAAATAGGAATCCTCAAACCTAATAAGATCACTGACTCTCAGATAAACAGAATCAGAATTGCAAAACCAGAGGTCACCGTGTAGGATTAAAGAAGGTGTAGAGGCTGGTTAAATGGATGCGGACCCCTCTATGATTGCAAATGATCTAACATATTTTTTAAATCTCAGAATCAAACCCTAGCAATTTGTGTGGTTGGAATTATTTTTTTCCTTTGCTTTAAGGATTGATACAATTCCTGCCGTTTTTCTTAAGACAGCTGAGAAGTAGGAAATGCTCCCTGGAAACACGGTTATTGTCTCATCTCTCCCACACAGCCCCCGGGAGTGGGGCTATCAAGTCTGCAGCACAGAGATCAGTTCGTGCCCCTCTCTTACATGTCCACCCAGGACACATGATTCCCAGGGCCACCCAGAGCCCCCTCTGGTGCTCAACCGCTCAGGTCAGCAGATGAGACCTCAAAGTGACAGGCAGAGATGGCTGGGATTCACCCCACCCCACTGTGCTGTGATGCCTACGACTGGGTCTGGGTCTTTCCTATACCAGCAGCTGCTTCTGATGGCCGATTTACAAGCACAAATATCTTCAGATGAACTAGCACGGAAGTGTCCCTGGACAAAGTTATATCCATCCAAGACACAGAACCTATGTCCCCTGTTTAAATGCGGGCAGAGGGGCTGGTACAACTGATGGACAGGTGGTGGGCAAACGCAATGAGCCGTGATCCTGTTCACACGGGGCTTTCCTATCATGTGGGCGGGCGGGGCACAGCAGCCACCTGCGGACCGCTGAAGACACTTTAGGGAACAAGAAAGTGAGTCACTCATAAGTAAGAGGTTTAGGTAAACAACATGAATACCAAGAATTATAAAACCGAAAAACTTCTCTCTTCTAGAAATTCAGTAAGTCTTTGTCTTCAATGAATAGAAGCCCAGAGCTGCTTGTTCTGTGGTTGGAGGACAAGTCGCGTATCATATTCACTCTGCTTTCACAGTATTGAGCAACAGATTAAAGAAAGCAGGCAAGGGTAGGTGTGTAGGGGTGTGTGTGTGTCTTAATCACCTCACACAATGCACTTGGACGTGGGCACCCTCATCTTCCGCCTTCAGGCCAAGGCTCCCTATCTCCCCTCTGTCGAACAGCTTCCAGCCCCCATGTTCTGAGTGAAAACACCAACGGCTCCGTCAACAGCGAGGCCCCGTGGGGGCCCTACTGTCTGCACCCTTTGCCACAGCAATTTTTCTCTTCTCTCCCAACATAAAACCCACAGGCTATAATTAATTATCACCACACTGAAGAAGGCAAAACACACGCTCTATATGCAGTTACTAACCATATCATTCCTTTTCTCTCCCCAAACTGGGGTATGGCCAATTAACAATGTTGTGGTGGTTTCAGATGAACAGCAAATGGACTCAGCCATACATACACATT
Organism: Nanger dama; assembly: GCA_917880005.1. NCBI lineage: Eukaryota > Metazoa > Chordata > Mammalia > Artiodactyla > Bovidae > Nanger > Nanger dama. Next base: position 15,051,326 of record CAKJTW010000025.1, on the reverse strand, counting down.
TATCCACTCTTCCCCAAACTGCCCTCTCATCCAGGCTGTCACATAATCCTGAGCAGAGTTCCATGCACGATACAGTAGGTCCTTGTTGGTTATCCATTTTAAATACAGCAACGTGTATATGACCTTCCCAAACTCCCTGTCTCTTCGCCCTGGCAACCATAAGTTCATTTTCTAAGTCTGTCAGAAAATGTCTTAAGAGAAACTTGACCTTCACCCCCGCACCACCACACCTCCAATCCTGTAGGAGGGTGTGGGAGCCCCAATGTCCATGCCCTGAAGGCAGCTGACTCTTGACTGTTCATAACAATAGCACAGAGCCCTGGTGAAGGGGGTCTTTGGCATGCATCTTGCCTACACTGTGCCAGCGTGACCTCACCTTCTGAAGGCCCCTTGCCTCAGCAGTAACCCAGTGTTCTCTTTAGCACATGGAGAAGACACAAGCACATCCCAGGCATAGGACTCTGCGGTGAAAACAGCCTTGTTCAAGGTCTGGTGTCTCTGTTTTCCAGCTGTATGTCCTTGGGGAAGTTACTGGACTTTTCTGTGCTTCTGTGTCCTCATCCAGAAAGCAGGCCTAATAATAGCACCTATCTCATTTGGTTGTTGTGAAGATCCATGACTAACCTATATGAAGAGCTTAAAACAGTGTCTAGTGGCTAGGAAACACTGAGAAACCATCAACTAGGACTCTCCCTACTTGTGAAGCAGAGCCAATTATACCTAACTTGTTAATCACCTACCTTGTGAGATATATTGGGTAGGCCAAAAAGTTTATTTGGCTTTTTCTGTAACATTTTATGCAAAAATCTGAATGAACTTTTGGGACAACCCAATAAATATTAGGGTTTGGCCCCCAGCATGTGTAAGCACATTCTCCACACTCCCTCAGTCAGGGATCTGACAGCCTCCTCCTGTCACGGGAAATTCAGAGCTCAGTGCCTGGGGCCACAGCCACGCTCCCCGGGAGCAGGACCCCAGCTTCTGTTGGTTGTGGATGGGGAGGAGCCTCGAGCCTCATCTGCTGAACTTCCTCACTTCAGCCCAGAAGGCCACCCTGGAGGTGCCCAGGCACTCCACTCACACACCGTCTCTAGGGGCAACATTCACCTGCACTGGGGCCACGGGCTGACACCTGCCAAGATTCCATGTCCAGAGCCTCTGACCCAGCAGTTTTCTACCTGGAATTCAGCTGGGCACACACCCACGGGTACAAGATGCCCAAGTCTGAGACTGCTGACAGGAAAACTCTGGAATTACCCAGAAGTCCATGGCCCACCGTTATGTGCATGTGTGCATACACGTATGTGTATGTATGTATAAACATGCATATGCACGTGTACTACATATGTGTTAGCTGATTTGTGTATGAGCTATGGCACATCTACAGGATGTGCAGCTGTTCAAAAACAAAGTGGTCACAGAGATGAAACGATGTTCAAGATGCTTAGTTCAGTAAAAATTAAGGTTCCCAACAGTGTTATAAAATGTTATTTGTGCAGACACAGGGTACGTGACCAAGTGCATGTGCACATAATTTACTCAAAACTATTTGATTAGATCAGCATTTAATCAAGATCAGCTGGCAGTGAGAGACTAGAAACCAACTCTAGGCTGAAGCAGGGATGTATATCATTTTTTTTACATATTTATTTGTGTGGCAATGTCTTGCCTGGAGAATCCCAGGGACGGAGGAGCCTGGGATCCCATAGATGGTGGGCTGCCATCTATGGGGTTGCACAGAGTCGAGCATGACGGAAGCGACTTAGCAGCAGCAGCCCAGTCTTAGCTGCAGCATGTGGGATCTAGTTCCCTGACCAGGGGCTGAACCCAGGCCTCCTGCACTGGGAGTGCAGAGTCTTAGCCACTGGACCCGCAGGGAAGTTCTGCCTGTGTCTTTCATTTTTGATGATGTGTATTCTTCAGTACTATTTGAATTCTTACTACATGCTTTCCTAATTAAAATACTTTAAATCTGATATTAAAAGTAAAATGTATTAAATGTGAGATACTGGAAAATAAAAACTTGGAGGAAACATTTATGGCAATTTCAAAACACAAGTTATTTTAACTATTAAAAACATGATTCCCTTTTGAAATTTACTAAATGCACTTCATCAAAATGGAAGTTTTCAAGAACAGTAGCAGACCTGACATTATCTCCAGCCTCTCCGACATTTTGGACATTTTGTTGGCACTGTTTATCCTAAGAAAACTCAGACAGAGGAAAGCATTTCGGTGCAGGTGAGTGCCCCGGATCCCAGCCTCGGCTGAAGTGCCCTGGGAAGTGGGAGGGGTAGGCTGGCAGTCATGCAGCAAGAGGAACAGAGATCTGGAACTCAAGAAAGAACAAGGGACCTGTGTGCAGTTGAGCTGCCAGGTGGGAGGAGGAGAGGGCAGAGGAGGGAGGAGGAGAGAGCAGCCCAGCAGGAACTGTGCCCCATCCTATGTGTGGCAGGGTCCCCAGCACTGCTGCATGTTGTATAGTTAAATATGATAATGCTGGATATTCAGATAGTTTGTCAATTTCCCACTTAAAAGTCACTTTTAAAGACTGATTTTTTGTTTAATTTTTAAAGACTGATTTTTAACAACCAGCAAAACTTGAGCAAGAAGGCTTTCTTTCTAGAATTCAGCGTCTATCTGCAGAGGTCAGGGGCCACAGAGAGAACACCAGGAAAAGGTCCTAAGGCTCTGCCCTTAACACACATGGTGGAGGGGGCCAGTGGGGATGGGGCAGGAAACAGACTCAGAACTTATCACCACCTTTGCTTCCTTCTACTGGGAAACACTGCACATAACTTGCATGACTTATATTCATTTGACTCACTTCTGAGTTTTCTATTAGTTAGGCTATTTTTGAAAAGGTGTATTTTCTATGCTATTAAACACGGTCAACATCTACAGCATTTTTTATACTTCTTTCAAGGCAACTAAATGCCTTAATTCAGCTCATGTTTATTCTCTCCTTAATAGGGAAGGCTGCAAAGTGTGGGAGCCAGAGTGTAGACTCTGAGGCCAGCCTGCCCAGGTTCAGGTCTAGGTGCTGCCACTTCTCAGCTGTGTGACCTCGATCAAGTCACTACCACCCTCCTCAGCTGATCCCTCAGCCCCTCCACTCCCCTCAGCTACTCCCTCAGCACCCCCAGCTCACTCCCCCACCCCCACTACTCCCTCAGCCCCCCAGCTCACTCCCCCACCCCCACTACTCCCCAGCCCCTTCACCTCCTCAGCTGCTCCCTCAGCCTCTCCACTCCCCTCATCTACTCCCTCAGCCCCCCACCTAACTCCCCCACCCCCACACTACTCCCTCAGCCCCCTCAACTCACTCCCCACCCCTACACTACTCCCTCAGCCCCCCACCTCACTCCCCACCCCTACACTACTCCCTCAGCCCCCACCTCACTCCCCACCCCCTCACTACTCCCTCAGCCCCCCAGCTCACTCCCCACCCCACACTCCCTCAGCCCCCCACCTCACTCCCCACCCCCACACTACTCCCCCACAGCCCCCACAACTCACTCCCCACCCCACTCCCCACCCCACTCCCTCAGCCCCCCAACTCACTCCCCACCCCCACTACTCCCAGCCCCCCACCTCACCCCCACCCCACTCCCCACCCCCCACCTCACTCCCCACCCCCACTCCTCCAGCCCCCCACCTCACTCCCCACCCCCACTACCTCAGCCCCCACCCTCAGCCCCCCACCTCCTCCCCACCCCAACCCACTCCGCCCCACCTCCCCCCATCCCACTCAGCCCCCCACCTCACTCCCCCCACACCCCTCACTCCCCCTCCCAGCCCCCCACCTCACTCCCCACCCCCACTACTCCCTCAGCCCCCACCTCACTCCCCATCCCTCTCCCTCAGCCCCCCACCTCACTCCCCACCCCACTCCCTCAGCCCCCCACCTCACTCCCCACCCCACCCCCCACCTCACTCCCCATCAGCCCCCCACCTCACTCCCCACCCCCACTACTCCCTCAGCCCCCCACCTCACTCCCCACCCCACTCCCTCAGCCCCCCACCTCACTCCCCACCCCTACACTCACCCCCACCTCAGCCCCCCACCTCACCCCCACCCCCACTCCTCCCCTCAGCCCCCACCTCACCTCACTCCCCCCACCCCTCCCCACCCCCACTACTCCCTCAGCCCCCCACCTCACTCCCCATCCCACTCCCTCAGCCCCCCACCTCACTCCCCATCCCACTCCCTCAGCCCCCACCTCACTCCCCACCCCCCTCAGCCCCCACCTCACTCCCCACTCCCCCTCCTCAGCCCCCACCTCACTCCCCACCCCCACTCCCACCCCCCTCAGCCCCACACTCCCCCCAGCCCCCACCTCACTCCCCACCCCCACTCCCTCAGCCCCCACCTCACTCCCCACCCCCACTACTCCCTCAGCCCCCCACCTCACTCCCCACCCCTACTCCCTCAGCCCCCACCTCACTCCCCATCCCACTCCCTCAGCCCCCACCTCACTCCCCACCCCACTCCCTCAGCCCCCACCTCCCCCCCACCACCCACACTCCCTCAGCCCCCACCTCACTCCCCACCCCCACTCCTCCTCAGCCCCCACCTCCCCCCCACCCCACTCCCCCAGCCCCCACCTCCACCCCCACCCCACTCCCCCTCAGCCCCCACCTCACTCCCCACCCCCACTACTCCCTCAGCCCCCACCTCACTCCCCACCCCCCACTACTCCCTCAGCCCCCCACCTCACCCCCATCCCACCCTCACGCCCACCTCACTCCCACCGCCCCCCCCACTCCCCCACCCCCACTACCTCAGCCCCCACCTCCCTCCCCCCCCCACTACCCCTCAGCCCCCACCCCTCCCCCCCCCACTCCCCCAGCCCCCCAGCCTCCCCCCACCCCCCCAGCCCCCCTCACCCCCACCCCCCTCCCCTCACTCCCCCCCACCCCCCCCCCACCTCCCCATCCCACTCCCTCAGCCCCCCACCTCACTCCCCACCCCCACTACCTCCCAGCCCCCCACCTCACTCCCCACCCCTACACTACTCCCTCAGCCCCCCCACCCCCTCCCACTCCCCCCCCCACCCACTACCCCCCTCAGCCCCCACCTCCCCCCCCACCCCCACTCCCCAGCCCCCACCTCACTCCCCACCCCACACCCCTCAGCCCCCACCTCACTCCCCACCCCCACTACTCCCTCAGCCCCCCACCTCACTCCCCACCCCTACACTACCCCAGCCCCCACCCCCCCCCCCACCCCACTCCCCAGCCCCCACCCACCCCCCCCCCACTCCCCCAGCCCCCACCTCACTCCCCACCCCACCCCCAGCCCCCCACCTCCCCCCACCCCCCCCCCACCCTCACTCCCCCCACCCCTACACCCTCAGCCCCCCACCTCACTCCCCACCCCCACTACTCCCTCAGCCCCCACCTCACTCCTCACCCACCCCTCAGCCCCCCAGCCCCCCACCCCCTACACTACTCCCTCAGCACCCCCACCTCACTCCCCACCCCCACTACTCCCTCAGCCCCCTCAGCTCACTCCTCATCCCACTCCCTCAGCCCCCAGCTCACTCCCCCCACCCCTACACTACTCTCTCAGCACCCCCAGCTCACTCCCCACCCCCCCACAGCCTCACTCACCCCAGCCTCAACTCCCACCTCCCCACCCCTACACTACTCCCTCAGCCCCCCACCTCCTCCCCTCCTCCCCTAACCACCCCCAACCCCTCAGCTACTCTGCTGAGGAAGCTGCATGAATGAGGGGTTTGAGACACACGTGCACACTACGGGAGTACACTGTAGTGCATACAGTGCCCACTACACTGAATCAATGTCAACACAGAAACAAAAGGACACTGCACTGTTGCGATGCAGTGGGGACACCCCTCGGTGCTAGCAAAGATCCACCAGAACCTCCCAGCCACACATAGTCACCTTGTAGCAGAACCAAGTGTCGGGAGAAGCGGGTTTCTCAAGCCAACACCAACCCCCACGGTGGTCTACTCTGTGATCTGGCCGGCCTAGACTGAAAGCTTAAACACACGGTCATGACATCAGCTTTTACTACCAACCCCTGGTCCATGAACCTGAAAAGCTCTAAACTCTGGTGCATCCACTGACTCCAAACTCCATCAAGGCCTCTCTGCCGAGGTCCACGCGCGGTCTGGAAAGAATTTCCAGACATGAGGCAGAATGAGAAGAGAAGAGAGTTCATTAGAGCTGTTAGAACATCAGGCTGGCTCAAGGAAGAGCCGACCCCTTTTGAAGGTTAGTAGCCAATTTTTATAGCCTCACTCCCCACCCCAAAATTCTCTGGAATTTTCCAGAGAAAATTCCTACTGGAATAATGGCATTAGACGATTGGTTAGGATGCTCCAGGGCGGACAACAGCATCAGTATTTTACCTAATAAGGGGTCAGGGACCTGGGAGGCTCAGAGCAACAGCTGCTGCGGGGTTTGGTCAGTTTCAGAGATTTTTGTCCAGTGACTTTGGAAAGGGCTCCACACTTTCTTTCAGAACCAGACTTGGCTGCCCCAGAGTAACCTCTACCCTCTGTTTACAGTCTTGTGAAGAATTATAAGCAACAGGAATAATGAATATCCTACCAAAAGATGGAGGTGAGATGGTGGTCAGGCACTCCTGACAGGTTCCGCCAGCATTGCTCACAGTGAAGATTTCTACTGTGCTTTGCTGTGAGTGCACTGTGAGTAACCCAGGGCACTAGACCCTTACCACTGTGAGTGAGTCAGGGAACCATATCCCCCGTGGGCAATCCCTGGAGTGTGCACATGCCTGCTCATAAACAATGGCCACCTGAAGGGGCCTGTGGGGCAACAGACTTGGCATTGGACACAGGACAACACCAGGCGCGTGGCCTCCTGCTGTCTCTGGGAGTGGCAGTGACCTCCAGTCCCCAGCAAACCCTGGGGAGACAGGTTTTGTGTTGCTGCTATGGAGGAGAAACAGACAAAAAATGCAATAACTGGTCTGAGCCACGATCAGAGCTGGGACTCCCTCCCTCCAGGATCTCGTAGATCCCAGAGGCCTTGTCAGCACCTCCTGGGCTCTGGGAGGGTCCACGGCGCTGGGGGTGGGGGCGGGTGGTGTGTGGGCAAGGCAGAAACCGCTCTGGGGAAGCTCTGTGTCTCCAGCTGGAGCTGATGCCCCTTCTGCCCTGGAGCCAGCAGCTCCCACCCTTTCTTCTCCAGGAACTCGGGGCAGAGACGAGGGGCCATCCCAGCCCCACAGCAAGCACTTCAGAAACTGGTTCCTTCCCTTCACCATTTGGTGAAGATGTCACAGAACCTTCCTAGAAAGAATCATCTGGAATCTGGGATAGGTGGGAGACTGCATGCAGGGGTGTCCAAGGCAACATCCTACACCCCCAGGTGGTCACGGCCCCCTCCAGGTGTCCACAGGGAAGGAAGGACCGTGGCTGCACCAGAAGACTGGACTCCTCCTGTCCTGCATGGGGCCTCCAGACCCAACCCAGCTGCAGAGGACAAGAAGGTCTCTGCCAAGGCAGGAGGGACTGGCTTGGGAGCCTCACCAAGCCCAGGCCCAAACGGGAGTTTCTTTTTAAGTCCAAAACCACAAAATGCCACTCTCTTTACTTCATATCTAGTGATTCCTTAAAAATATATAGCAGAAGTATGAAGTGAGGCCAGCTTGACCACAGGCCGTCATCCAGCTTGAATGGGCAAGGGCTGGAGCCAAGACAAGGTCCTGTCCTTTCAGTCCTGCCCCCTCCTTGGACATGGCCATCCCTCCTGGCTTGGCAAACCCGTCAGGGAACCCACATGCTTCTGCAAAAGCTCCGTGAAGGCCCAGGTCACTTCACCCTGGCAGAACACAAAGGAACAGTCATCACCCCATCATCTCAGGCCCAATTCCCCCTCAGGAATTTGTGCATACACCACCTGCACAGACCTCTGAGTCTGACTCACCGGCTTCCACACCCCTTCAAGGAGACTTTCAGGAACGTTAACTCGGCCCTGGACTCAACTGAGCACCTTGTGGCAAAGCTTGCTATTTTGAGACTCCGCTGCCTTTGAACCACATTCAAACCACACCAGCTACCGCCAGGCAATGGTGGACCAAGGGGCCTCTGTCTGTCTGACCCCGAGGTGCTTTGGAAACTACCAGGAAGGTCTGAAGGGTATGGAGCCCAGCTAGATGGCTGGAGTAGAAAAGGCCTGTGTCCCACCGGACGGCAGGAAGGTGCCTGGGAATCACCTCTGCTAGAATTCTCTGGGTGAGGTTGAGTCCAAGTCACAGTGAGGATTTCACTCTGCAGCCACCACACAGGGAAGAGACCATCACAAGCCACTGCTGGCCGGACCCCAATTTGATTAACCTTCAACCTGCCCAGAGCCCAGCCTAGTGGCCCCCAGGGCCCACAAAGGCCCTGTTTTTCCAGCAGATGGAATTCCACAGTGGGCGGGGCATCCCTTTCTGAGCCCTGAGTCATGTTCCAGATGATTCAGAACTTGTGAGACGCGGAAGAGGGGTGGCCGGTGTGTCACCAAGACGCTGTCTCCTTCGGTGGAAAACTCCAGCTGAGGGGTTAACCTGCCTCACTCTGTCCTGCAGCCCCAAGGAGGCACCTCTGCCCTGAGATCACAGCTAGGGGGCAGGTTAGGAATGAAGCAGGAACAGAGGCCCAGAGAGGGGGTCTCTAGCCAGGAGGTCTATCCTCCCAATCCAGGCGAACCAAAATTAACTGAAAAATCTAAAAGACATTTTGTTGTTGTTTAGTCGCTCAGTCGTGTCCGCTCTTGCGACCCCATGGACTCCATCGGTCTCTTCTGTCCATAGGATTCTCCAGGCAAGAATATTGAAATGGGTGGCCATTTCCTCCTCAAGAGGATCTTCCTGATTCAGGGATCATATTTGCTTGTCTCCTGCATTGGCTGGTGGATTCCGAGCCACCTGGGAAGCCCCAGAGATGTTCTAGAACATTCTTAAACCACACAAAGTAGGCCACCAGTTCCGCCCCCTCTAGGGTCCTGCCACCCCGTCCCTGAGGAGGGCGGCATCTTGGCCCAGAATGACTGGGCTCAGAGGCAGGGCACCTTCCTCAGCACAGGCCATGGTTACGCCAGGCCCCTGGTCAGGGAATGGCCTCTGGGCACTGCCCACACTCGCTACCTCACACAGGCTGAGCATCCTCATCCAGAGACACAGTATGCGGAGACAGGATGCAGGGACGGAAGGAAGGGGCCCCCAAATATGGGTCTGGAACAGTGCCGGCGGGAGGAAAGGGTTCAGTTTTCTCACATTTCAGAATCCTTGGCTAAGATGCATGTGGTTTTAAGGGCTGAGTAAATGTGCTTCACTAATCTCTTTTCTGACCATCTAACTTACTCAGCTGACAGAAAGCAGGCTGTTCTGTGGAAGGTGATACAGCTTGCAGGCCTCGCTTCCTGCAGAACTGGCCCTGGCATGTGGCCAGCTGGTCATGCCATCCACCACAGAACATCCTCCTCGGGCGCCCCCTGCTAAGACCAACCCAAGGCCTGGGCAAGGTGCTAGGCTCCCCGTGAGCATGAGAGATGCAGGGTCTGGCCTTTCTCGTCCAGGGGGACCCCGGATGACCTTTGCCCCCAAGGAGGTCCACCTGACTCCTGCTCTTCTCACACTGCAGGACACGGAGCAGGAATTCTAAGGGGGCAAATGTTCACCGTGGAGGGTCTGGCAGGCGGATCCACGGGGTCCCTCGGGGTGGGCTGCTGCCCCCTGGGATGGGAGAGTGTGTCTGGTGGGCTGACCTCAGACAGAAGTGGCATGATCCCTGGTCCTGGGAACGGGTTCTTCCTTCGTCTTCAAGGCTGGCTGCAGGCCAGCCTCACCCAGGCACTTCTGCTTTCCCTGTGACCACACAGGAGGACATGGTCTAGACAGATGCCCCTGGGCAGTGTGGGCGCCACTTCCCACAGAGGCACTTCCTTATGATCCCAGCCGTCACAGGCTCAGGACGCTGCCACCCCCACTGCCACGGCTTCCCTCTGGGCTCCACACTCAGAGCCACCATCAGGTCCCTGCTGGGGACACCCGAGCCACTGCACGCCGGACACAGCGAGGGGCTCAGGCTAGCTTGTGAGCACCTTCTGAGGGCCAAGTCTGGGCACAGTTACGGGGTTAGCCACACCTGCAGCTGCCCAGGTGGGCACTGGGCAGCAGAGGAGAGGGTGGGACTCCTGGGCCAGACGCCAGGCAGGGCTCTCGGAGCTGTGCAAATGTCAACTCGGTGAGTCCTTTGAGTTTCCAAGACTCTGGCCTTTCATTCCAGACAGGAGGGAACTGAGGCACTGGCCGCTCTCAGCTGGGGATGGCTCCCCCTCCACCAGGACCGTGCTCCCCCTGCACTGGGACCCTGACAGCACTCATGCCAGCCGTGCCTCCAGGCGTGGGGTGATGGGTGCCCCCAGGGAGGAAGTGCTCCCGGAAGAGCAGAAAACCTCCAACCACAGGCTTCCTGTGGCGGCCCAGAAAAGCAGAATCTTGTCCTGATCCTTGACCCTGTCAGCAGCCAATGAGGCTTCCCTTAGGAAGGGCTTGGCCCTGCCCTGCCTACCTTCCATCAGTCCCTCAACATCCTTCTCAGCCTCAGGGTCCCGTCTAGCTCCTCAAAGTTCTGGCTCTGGAAGTTGATACAGAGGGACTCGGAAGTGGAAGTCATCCATCGTAGGCCCAGTAAGCAGTGCCTCCCATGGTACCTAAAGCCAGGGTGGCCCCAGTTCCCAGGGACCAGACCATTTTAGGCAGGCCTGCAGGCAGCTCCCCCACCCCACCAGCAGCCACCCCCTACCCATCTGGTTACCTCTAGTCTCAGCCTCACTCGCATCACTTGTGAGAAGCCAAGCAGACACACAGCAGAGCACTGACTTCCCCATCATCACTGCTTGAACCTTCTGGGGGTGGGGCCAATAAGGGAGTGAGTCAGGCCACCTATGACCCCAGGAATGTACCAATATCTCTCAGGGATTCCTCTTTCCAGCAACCACAATCATCATCAGATATTCGCAGATAAGAACACCAAGGAGCCACATCAGTGTCGACAGGTGGGGTCAAGTGCCCGAATCCCACTGTCTGACGCTACGGCTGCTCCCCACATCCCCTCACCACTCCTCAGGGCTGCGAAGTGCAAATTTCCCCACTCCAAGTTGGAGCACCTGACCCAGGTGGACCACAGGGCATTAGCAAACACCTCTGGGCCTAACTGGGCTCATTTAAATCTAGTTTCTTATCAAAATCTCAACTTGTTCCAAGTCAGGTGTCCAGCAGACACTTTGGAAAAGATGGTTTTGGCTGAGGACGCCTGCATCTGTATCTCCAGGCCATTCACTTGTCCCTGTCTCCGGGTGATGCCTTTCCCCAGGGAAGTCGAGGAAGCAAGCCCTTTCCAAATAAATGCTCTCTGCTAACTAGGCCAAGGAGGAGTGCACACTACCCATTTTCTCTTGCTAACTTAAGAGAAAGGTGTAAGAGTGAAATGAAATAATTTACACAAACTGCAGTCTGCAGAGTGAATGAACAGTGACACTAGTTTTATGCTCAAAAGAATGTGGTTTCTGTTCAATGTCAAGTTGTCTCAGACAGGACATTCTGAAAACTCAACTGATGATACAACCTCATTAAAAACTTTGTCATTACAAAAGCTTGGGAAAGTTGCTGCTTCACCCCATGCTCAGAGGGGAGCACCCAGTGGGTAGCTCTGCATGGGGAAATGGTCTTGCCTGGCTGCCCAGGACAGGTTCCAGGCTTGGGTGGCAGCCACATCTAAAGCAACCACAGGTGATGGAAGTTTCTAGAAACATTTCAGCCACAGGGCTAGGGATTACTCAGAGGCTAGGACATATGTAACAAGGCTCTCCCAACTTGCAGGCTGGAAACTTGAAGCGCCTGCTCTAGCTTGTCCAGCCCACCCCCTTCTTCCCAGCCCTCTACCCTGCCAGGTCTCTGGAGGCATCTCTCTTCTATCTCTAAAAGCCAAGAAGAGCCACACTGGGTAACCCCCCTTCCCTTCCACTCCACACTCCTACAGGGAACCGTCGGTGGACTACAAGACCCTAGGTCTCTAGTGGGAAATTTATTGCTTTCCTGGTGGTTCCTATTGCCAGGCTGCAAAGCCTCCCCCACACTCCCCTATCTCAACCCCTGGCAAGAGCTGGCACCTGGCCAGCAGCACAGCCCATGGATCATTATCATCCCAGGCCAGGGGATCCATAACAGTTATCATTCACTGGTGAGGGCGGAGCTTGGCCTGGCTTTCTGGAGGAGTCTGACAAGCTCTGCCACACGGGTTTCCTTGGACTCAGCAATCCTACAAGTTCAAAAGGATGCCAGCCCAGGAGTGTTTATCTCCAGATCGCTTTAACGAAAGTAAAAATTCAGAATCTAAATGTACGCTCATCAGGAACTGGATAAATAAATATTACAGCATGCTCTGCAGGCAGCACAAACCATCAAGTTAATGCTTGTTGACAAGCACAGATAAACACAATATATCATTAAATGCAAAAGAGAGGATAAAACAGCACTTAAACGTAAGCTTATTCATGTAAAGAAAGTGCCAGGAAGGCTCACACCCAAAGGGTGTGAGCATTGCGGCTCCAAGCACAGGCTGGAGTTCACTCCTTGATCCCAACAGGGCAGAATTACCTGTCTCCGCAGGTGAACTCGCCGGGGCCAAGCACCTGACTGTGGGCCCCTAGCATGCTGGCCATGACCGCCTGTGGTAGGCCGAGGAGGGGGGCCAGGCATGGGTGGTGCTCAGTTCAGGGGCATCTTTCATTATTTTCTTTGGACTATTCTGCATCTTCTAATTTTTTTACATTAGGAAAGGCATTTTTCAGTCCTTTTCTTACAAAACAATCATATCCTTTCCAAACAACAACAGTTTCTCGAGATTCTTTCAGTCTGTTTGCCCCAGGCCACTTCACAGCAAAGGAGAAGGTGGCCCCAAGCACCCCCAGGAGTGCAGCTCTGCCATCCTTGGGGTGGCTTTCCAGCACTTTCCGTCCTCAGCCAGACTAGAATCTGCACTTTCAAGTCCCCAGTCCTACCCTGGTTATTCGTGTCTCCATCCCTCGGTGTCACACCGCATCCACCAGCCCCTGCCTGACCTGTGCTGCCCCATCAAGTCGGCCCCATCCATTTACCCACCAGGAGAGACATAAATCAGTCTGGGTGCTGGGCCCTGCTGCTTGGGTTTGAGCTCTGATACCCTTACCAGCTGTGTGATCCCAGGCCAGCCACTTAACCCCTCAGCCCCTCAGAGTCTGTCAGAGGCAGCTGGCCTAAAAGTACGTGGATTATTGTCATGATAGATGATACCCACTCACATTAGAGATGACATTAAAATCTACCACGGAATGCCTGGAGCCATTCACTAAGCCTTTAACGAGATTGTCGCAGTGAAGCTGCCTAATCCTGCCAGGGGCAACAGCTGCAAGAAAAATAACTCTTGCCAAGTTTCATATTTTGCTCTTTCTACAACAATTTTTCCCAAAGAAACTGATCAGAGAGGGAAAGAGCTTTGTCCTTAAAGTCTGAGGAAATCCACCACTTCTACACACCTCTGAGCTGCTCTGGTCTCGGCCTGTGACTCTCACACCCTGTCCTAAAAGATGTCACCCTGCCGGGTTGCACCTGCTTACCCAAGGACATCTGGGGATAGGTGTTACTGATGTGAGCAGTTGCCTCCTTCAGCAGCCCAACGTTCATATTCCAACATAAAGAGTGAGAAGATCCATGGAAGGGAGCAGGAGGGCAGTCAGGGTTGTCCAGAGCCAGCCTGTGAAATCCAAGCAAGGACAGGTAGCCTCTGGCTCTGCCCATGCACGGGAGTGAGGCCCACACAGGGACAGTGAGGGCAGTGCCCACAGCTGCCAGGTGCCTTGGACACCTGCAGTGGCTCAGTAATCACTGACTTCACTCTAAAATATTCAGTCACTGGGATGAGTCAGCTGCAGCTCTCTGCGAGAACGCTCTCAGAGACGATAAATCAAACAGCCCTCACCGATCTGGGAGGTGGCTGCCACTGGATCACCAAGGCCTTCAGTGGCTGCAGTAAGAGCCCCTGAAGAGATGAAGAGCCATTAGAGTCCACAATGGGAGACGGGCTGGCACAGAGCCGTCCCCGACAGCCAGGAGCAGGCCATGCACAGCTGCCCGTGTCTCAGTTCTCTGTCCCTCTGCCCCAACGTGCGAGGCAGACCCAACCCATAGCCCCGTTCCCGTAACACTGAGGCCCAGGGGGAAGAAAGCCCGGATCAACGGTCAACCAAGGACCCAGATGCAGATGCCCACAGCCTCTGTGCAAACAAGACAGAATCAGAGGGCAGGGCCAGCTGAGTGCAGTCAGTGCCAACCAGGCAGCGCCCCATGCTGCTCTGGGTAGTGCTTCTCACAGCTGGAGAGCCAGGTAGAGACTGTGGGGGCACTTGGGAGCCCAGACCTGAGGAGATGAAGTCATATCACCTTAGTGAGAGCCCTGAACACTAAAATATGGGGGTGAACACCCTCCAGTGTCCTCTCCAGTAATAAGAATGTGCAACCAAGAGAAAGAGAACTGAGCGGTGCACCCCAGGACAGGTAAGCACAGAAGTGTGAAGACTGGGGCACACACACCACGCCAAGTCACCCCTGAGACCATGGCGACCAGCTTACTCTCTTCAGGTCCTGCCTGCTCCAAGGCTCAGTTTCCCATATCCCCGGCCAGCTCTGCCCCCTTCACCTAGGAGCCCTGGCCAGGCCCCTGCACAGCCGGGCGGCCCTCTCAGGGCGCCCATGCTGTTTCCTGCCCTGAGAATTCTCTCTAGCAGCTCCAAGGAGCAGCAGGTGGCCTCTGCTCACAGCTCAGACCTTACCTCTGCAGGTCCTTAGTCTCCCAAGGACAGTTCACTCCCACGGGAACTCTGGTGCTGGGGTGAGGATGACGAGCTTGAGTCCTGCTCAGATGAGAGAAGGACTTCAGGAAACAGGGTGCTGTCCCATCTCTACCAGATCTCCAGCAGCTTGCAGAACCTGTCCCCCAGCTCACCCCCAGGGGGCTCTGAGCAGCCTCCTGGGCAAGAGCTTGCAAACACCCTCCATAGAGCTCCCGCCAAAGCTGTCTGCCCACCCACAGGGGACCCCAAGAGCAACATGAGGCCACAGACACAGATTCAAAAGGACCAAACACATGTGCACACAAGCACATCATACCTGCCCACATATAGCAGAGACCATGGAACCAGGTGAGAGTGGAGGCCACTCTCCTGCCTCACATCGGGGCTGCTGAAGGCAGCACATGGGCAAGGAGCAGTCCTGCCAAGAGTGAAGCTCCAGAACACAGGTCAGCCTGATTTTCTGAACCTGAAAGGTCCCAGAACTGTCAGCAGAGTGTCCTTTTCAACCATGTCCTGGAGCACAGTCCCCAGCCAGCCCATGGCCAGGTCCAAATGTTAACCGAGTCCAAGCTTGCCATGCTCACCACACAACAGGCCAGTGAATCCAAGAGAGGTGTTGAGATAAGGAATATGACTCTGTTCAGAAGGTTGGCAGATCAAGAAGGCAGACTAATGTCTCAAGATAACCATCTTATGGGGTTTGGATGCCAGGTTCTTTTACAGAACACAAGGGCGGGTGGGGTGTGGTGGTGAGGAAATAAAAGAGGCAGAATTGGCCTCTGGCTCTCCCTCCTCTGGGTAAGGCTCTCCCTGAGATGCCCTCTGGGGATTTGTAGGACCTGAAAAATAGAGTTGGATTTGGTGTTGCAGAATGATACTTAATAACCATGTGAAAATTAGGTGAGTTTCCAAATTGAGGCTTTAATTAAAGCAAAGACTCCTTAGGATGGTTACAATAAAAACAAAAACAAACAGAAAACAGGCATTGGTGAGAAAGTGGAGAAATTGGTGCCCTGGTACCCTGTTGGTGGGAATGTGAAATGGCACAGCTGCTACAGGAAACAGGATGGAGGGTCCTCAAAAAATTAATTACAGAATTGCCCATGATCTCTTTATTCTACTTCCATTTATACACCCAAATGTACTGAAGGTGAGGTCTCAAACAGGTTTTGCACACCCACATTCAGGGCAGCATTATTCACAAGCCAAAGGAGGGAAGAACCCGAAACATCTACCGATGAAACAAGTGTGAGAAACGATACATACAGTGCATTATATTCCAGAGCAGGGATATTCAGCGAATATGCCTCACACACCCCAACCTGCTGCCCCTCACTGCCCCAGCCAGTGCCACCATCACCACCCAGCACAGCAACTGCACCCAGGGGTGCCAGGAGCCAATAAGGCACTCACTCAAAGGTGTACAGAGCTGGAACTAACGAGAAAACACCAGCATCTAGGGATACTCAGGCCTCAGTCATTCCACGGCTCTTCTCTCCGGGACAGGAAAGTGACAAGAGGAGTAGAACAGCGCCCCTGCACGAGGAGAGAGGTGGGAGGGGGCATCTGGGAGCACCCGAGACAGCATGGGAGCACCAGGAGCCCCCTGCCCCCACTGACTCGGCCCTTCCTCCAGGCTCACTCCACCGGAATAGACATCTGCAGGTGGAGAACTCACATAGCACTGCCATGTATGATCACCCTGGGAGCTGTCTCTAACTGTCTGAGCTCCAAGATGGGCCGGACCTTGGCCGGGAGACATAACGACACTTCTGAAAAGTGGGCTCAGCCTGCACAGCCAGCCAGGCCTGTCCCATGTCCACTGGTTCCCACTCCACAGCTACCCCATCTCCACCACCAGCTGGGGAAGGTGGGTTCAGGCAGGGTCAGGGGCCACGGTCCTGGTGACAGTCAAGCTCTTGGAGACTTCAAGAAGTGAGGATGTCAGCAGGAAGCTTCTGGCCACCTTGTGGACTGAGGCTCACTCTCCCCACCAAGAACTCCCGGCCACACACTCCAGGTTGACAGAGACCCACGGTCAGCTGGAATACACGTCTGTGTGGGTGCTATGTGTAGTGTGTGGGAGTGTGGGGGTGTGCATCGGTGTGCTCTGAAATAAAGTAAGAGATGATTGAGAACCCTGGAGACCAGGGTCAGAGCTGACAATTGTATTACACACAGACACTGTTGACTAAAAGGTGCAGGTCACAGTTTGGTTTGCTGGGAAAGATTTACCTCAGGGTAAGGTCCTGGGTGGTTCAGACAGTAAAGGATCTGCCTACAATGCAGGAGACCCTGGGTCCGATTCCTGGGTAAGGCAGATCCTCTGGAGAAGGGAAGGGCAACCCACTCCAGTAATTTTGCCTGGAAAATCTCACTGACAGAAGAACACAGTCTCTGAGGTTACAAAGAGTCGGACACAACTGAGCAACTAACAAGGTCTAGAAAAAAGTTTCCAAGGCAATTTTACGTGAAAAGGGACAATGTCAACAGTACCTCTGGTGGAAATTATAACCATTTCCAAAAGCTTGTTCCTTCGTTAAATCCACCTCTCTCATACAAACAGCTAAGAGGACAGTCAAATTCCAACCCAGAGAGGGCACTTCTACCAAAAATCCAAGTTCACAAAGTCTAAGAGTACAGCATACTGCAGACCCAATCCAGTAAGAATAGGTAGGATAGAGAGGGGGAGCTGGCGAAATACTCAGAGCCTCTGACTTTCAGGAAATGTCATAGAACAAGCTAAAAACATCCATAAAGGAAATGAATCCATGGGCCTTGCTTACACAAAGCTAAACTAGAGCTGCACAGATGCTTCTCAAAACCCGTGGCCCCACTGTGGGGCTAAGATGCTGAACCCAGTGTAAATGCATAAGCTGGAATAGATGTGCTCCAAGTCCTGAGCCACAGCAGAGGAAGGGGCTCAGATCTAAAGTCCAAGAGGGACAGTTCGTTGAATTAAAAGGTCAGTTGGCAGTGCAGGAGTTCAACTGTTGAGGGCAAGGGCACACAGGAGACCTGCGACAGGACATAATCCAACCAGAGGCAAGGCCTGGACCAGGAGCTTGCGGGTGCGGGGTGTGGGGAGAGGCTTGCCCAGAGCCAGGCTGTGGCGCTCCTGAAACCAGCAGCCACCCAGCGAGCAACGAGGCATGGAGAAGCCAGTCCTCCTTCACACTGTCCCCTGTCCTCTGTGCATCGCGAGCCCAGGGCTCACGGCTGCTCACCGGGCCCTGAACGCATGAGTGCTGCGTGCACAGCGCTTGCCTGGTCAGGTCCCCGGGAAGGGACAGGAGATGACTGCTTCTGCCCTCTCCGTGCAGCTCAGGTCCAGCAGAGCACCAACACTTCCTATTCCCACCCTACCAACCCCCAGACAGACCACCTCCTCTTCCCTCCGTTAAATCCTACTATCCTCTGCAAAGAGCTTCCCTGGTAGCTCAGTGCTAAAGAACCCACCTGCCAATGCAGGAGACATAAGACATGTGGGTTCCATCCCTGAATTGGGAAGATCCCCTGGAGAAGGGCATGGCAACCCTCCTGCCAACCCTGGAGGAGGGCATGGCAATCCAGTATTCTTGTCTGGGAAATCCCATGGACAGAGGAGCCTGGCAGGCTAGTCCGTGGTGTCACAGAGTCGGACACGACTGCAGTGACTTGGCATGCACGCACATATCCTTTGCAAGCCAGCGACTGACACTCCCTTCTGAGCTTCCCAAACCCCTGCAGCACCCGTGGTCTAGAAGGTGATGCAAAGTTCTATGCCAGGCCAGCAGGAGTACCAGCACAGTCCTGTCCTGTGGGCACACTCTCAGCCCTCCACAGCCCTCTGGGTTTGCACAAGCTGTACCTGCTTAGGCCCGCCAGGTGATTCTTACCTAAAGTTTAACCACATGATGCAGTTTCACACTAAATTTTACACTTTCTTTGCTGCCTGGTAATGGTTTCATTATCTTGTCTCTCTAAGTGATTGTGAAACTCCTCTTATTACCGAGTCCAGGCTTGCTCGCTGACCGCACGACAGGCCAGTGAATCTGAGAGACGAGGTGCTGAAGCAAGGAAAACAACTTTATTCAGAAAGCCAGCTGGCTGAGAAGATGGCAGACTAGTGTCTCAGAGTAACCATCTTGTCTGGGTCTGGATTACCAGGTTCTTTAGGAGAGTAAGAGAGAAAGAAGCAATAAGGGGCTGAAGTCAAAAGGCAGACTAGACAGGGAGAAGTGCTGGGAAGTAAAGTGTAAAGGGTCGTCAGTCTCTCAAAGCATCTCCAAGGGACTGGCCAGCCTTTGGAAGGGGTGCGTCAATCTCTTCTTTTTGGTGTAGCCATTCACAGGTGGGCATGGGCAGATTATCTATGAGCTGAACAAAGGCACTTTAGTTTACAGTCAGGCAGAGGGGCAGGGTGGGTAGGCCATTAGGTTACGTACGGCTGTAATAACAAAAGCAATGCAAATCGAGTCAAACAAACAGTTGCAACATGGAGTCAGAACTGGCTTCTCTACAACACTCCGAGCACAAAACCACATCTTAAGGGACCTACATGGGTTTTCTATGGCTGTTTGAGGGACCTACATTGGTTCCTTATGGCTGCCGTAAAGTTTCACTAAAAACTTGATGGCTTAGAACAGCATAAATTTGTTATTGCAACTGTTGATCAAAACTCTGACATGGGACTCATTGGGCTAAAATGGAAGAGCCGGCTGCATGCCCTCAGAAGGCTCAGTGGAAAACTGTTAGCCTTTTCCAGCATTCCTGCTCCAGGCTCATTCTTCTACTGTAAAGACAGGGAAGAGCACAGGACAAAGAGGCCACCTGGGCATAAGGATTCTTTTGAGCTGAAGGCAACTGAGAACAGCAGATCCAAGAAGAGTTCCCTGCCCTCCTCCAATTGCCTAAAAGCAGGACATAAATTCTCTCTGTAAAAGTGTACCAGAGATGACACTGAGTCTGCATAATTAACCTTACTAAGCAACCTACATACGCTTCCTAGTCATCTTCCCACAATTTATTGTCCCCAGGAGCCCAACCCTCCTTTTGTCTTGTCACTTTAAAATTGACTGCCCTTTGTTAAAATGATACATAAGCCCCAAGCCTACTGTGGTGACCAAGGACAAAGGAGCAGATAAAACCAAGAGGGTCTTGGAATGCAGGAATCGAAGAATCAGACCCTTATCGTCCTCCCCTCCCCCATGTTGTAGCTATTAATGGAACAGTATAACCTGTCTCCTCTCCTACCCTAGGGAGAAGGTATTTGCCCTACTCTTCCCCCACCCAGTATACAAGCCTCATCCAATCAGCAAAGGACCCGTAAGACCCCGATCCCACTCCTTGTACCCTGGGTATAAAGTGGACTAAGGACCCCTGTTCAGTGTCAGTTCCCCGTTGAGCTGGCCCGCTGTTCTAACAGCGTCTCCCACTCTAATAAACTTTATTCTCCTCTCATTCTGCCTCATGTCTAGAAATTCTTTTCCAACCTGCGCCCAGACCACGACATTTTTGGTGGCCTGTATGGGGAACCTGGGGTCTCTTCCCCACCTCCTCACTTCTCCTTTCTCATAGAGACCCTCTGCAAACAGGCAAGTGCTGTGGAAGCAACTGAGGAACTCTGGCCAGGGTTACCCTTTGGTGTGTTTCAAAGGCCCCACTGCTTACTGCATCCCAGTAGCTACCTCCTGAACATGTGAGGGTCTCTCTTGTGTCTTCTTGTTTCAAAGGCCCCACTGCTTACTGCATCCCTTCTGAACATGTGAGGGTCTCTCTTGTGTCTTCTTTCCCACTGAGGACTAGGCCAACCAATATTGTGTGGGCACAGGTCAGGCACTTAAAAGCCATTAGGGTGCCATGAAGACTCCCATGTGAGGATAAGGGAGACACAGAAAGGATCAGGCCACCAGGGCATCCGCCCCTCGCAAGACAACTTCCGTGCACCGTGTCAGCCACACAGTGGTTGAAGCAAAACAGAAACCACTGTCCCCTGGCCACCGCCTCCCTGATAGGATTGTAAGGCGGATTCCTCAGCCTTCTTCCCTGTCACTTTCACTTCTTCCCTTCCAGTCCAGCTTGATTTACAGGAGCCTAGGTGTTGCTCTGAACCTTCAAGAGAGCCTTCCACAGTTCAGGGAATCGCCAAATGGTGAGTCACCCAGTTGCTCCCAGGAATCTCTTTCTCTGCCAGGGTCACATGGTGTCTTAGCCACATGGTTCTCAGAGGTCACCTCTCACTGTCAGACATGACTGTTGGGACAGTTGGTCATTTCTGTACCATTAGTAGCACGGAGAGATCACTGGGACCAAAGGGACACCTTTCTGTCAGGCAGAGACTCTCAGTACCCCCACTGTACAGTAGGTAGGCTAAGAGTGGGTTCTGATACATCCCAGAAGCCGCTCTCAGACTCCCCTTGGCTATACTCTCAGAAACTGGAAAACGTTGACCCTGCAAAAGGCCTGGCCCCAATACAAACTGGGCCTCTGAATGGCACACTAGCCTTTGTCAAAAGCAGGGAAAGGACTCAGAATCCCCTTACATTCAGCCCTCAGTCAGAATCCAGATTTGAGGGACTCATGCTGCGTGTGTCTTTCTGTTGCCTCCCTATCTCCTGTCCCCCCGTTTCTCTCCATCAGATTTCCTGGATGAACCCTAATCGGCCTTTCATATCCACACGATCTCTAGGAAAGGATTCTGAGGGTCCCTTTGGTCCAGGTCCTTCTCCTATATTCAAAAGGCTGAAGGATCGGCCTTTTGAAATGAAACTCTCCTAACATTCTAAAGAATCCCCTTCCAACTATGGTTTTCTCTCAGGTGAAGAGGGAACCAAGCTTCCCCTACTCCTGCAAATTCCTTCACCTTTCAGATTCTTCTGATAGGACAAAGATCTCATTTCCCACTAGAGGAACGATCCAATATTTTTATCAGCTGATCTGCCCCTGATATCAGAGTCGATTTGAGCACTATTTGGTCTATAATTTAGGTATAAAACTATGACTACAGAAAGGAAAGATGACTTTTGACACAGTTTGGCCATGATATTCTTTAGACCTCAGAGAAAACTGGTTAAAATGAAATTTTTTACTGGAAACTGCAAAACCGGTTCCTTTCACATATGCAATAAAAAACAACTAGCTTGTTAAAAAGTCTGCCTAGGAAAAAGCTTGGAGTTAACTCTTTCCATGTCCCTGAAATACACAGCCCACTTTGCCTGACACCTCAACATTGAGCAAATTAGAACTTCAAAAAAATAAAAAGAAAAAAAAAGAAAAAGTGTGGTTGGGGGTGGGTCAAAGAGAAATTTTAAATCTCAAGGGGAAAACTGTCTCTATGGATTTTTTTATGTTTCAGTGTGTGTCTCTTTTTGTTTTTGTTCTTTTAAATAATACTGCTGAAGTTGTAAATGAGTTCTAATTTAATTGGCCTAACAAAAAGTAGTCAATAAAGCAGAAGTAGATGTTTTTATAGAACTCTCTTGCTTTTTCAATGATCCAACAGATGCTGGCAATTTAATCTCTGGTTCCTCTGCCTTTTCTAAATCCAGCCTCAGCATCTGGAAGTTCATGGTTCACATACTATTGCAGCCTGGCTTGGAGAAATTTGAGCATTACTTTGCTACAGTGTGAGATGACTGCAACTGTGCAGTAGTTTGAGCATTCTTTGGCATTGGAATGAAAACAGAACTTTTTCAGTCCTATGGCCACTGCTGGCATACTGAGTGCAGCACTTTCACAGCATCATCTTTTAGGATTTGAAATATCTCAACTGGAATTCCATCACCTCCACTAGCTTTGTTCGTAGTGATGCTTCCTAAGGCCCAGTTGACTTTGCATTCCAGGATGTCTGGCTCTAGGTGAGTGATCACACACTGGTGGTTATCTGGGTCATGAAGATGTTTTTTGTATAGTTCTTCTGCGTATTCTTGCCATGTCTTCTTAATATCTTCTGCTTCTGTTAGGTCCATACCATTTCTGTCCTTTATTGTGCCAATCTTTGCATGAAATGTTCCCTTGCTTCTGCTTTATTGACTATGCCAAAGCCTCTGACTGTGTGGATCACAACAAACTGTGGAAAATTTTTCAAGAAATGGGAATACCAGAGCACCTGACCTACCTCCTGAGAAATCTGTTTGCAGGTCAAGAAGAAACAGTTACAACTGGGCATGGAACAACAACTGGTTCCAAATCAGGAAAGGAGTACATCAAGGCTGTATATTGTCACCTTGCTTGTTTAACTTATATGCAGAGTACATCATGTGAAATGCCGGGCTGGATGAAGCACAAGCTGCAATCAAGATTGCCAGGAGACATATCAATAACCTCAGATATGCAGATGACACCACCTTTATGGCAGAAAGTGAAGAGGAACTAAAGAGCCTCTTGACAAAAGTGAAAGAGGACAGTGAAAAAGTTGGCTTAAAACTCAATATTCAGAAAACTAAGATCATGGCATCCAGTCCCATCGCTTCATGGCAAATAGATAGGGAAACAAAGGAAATAATGAGACTTTATTTTCTTAGGCTCCAAAATCACTGCATATGGTGACCACAGCCATGAAATTAAAAGATGCTTGCTCCTTGGAAGAAAAGCTATGAGCAACCTAGATAGCATATTAAAAACCAGGGACATTACTTTGCCAACAAAGGTCTGTCTAGTCAAAGCTATGGTTTTTCCAGTAGTCATGCATGGATGTGAGAGTTGGACTTTTAAAGAAAGCTGAGCACAGAAGAATTGATGCTTTTGAACTGTGGTGTTGGAGAAGACTCTTGAGAGTTCCTTGGATTGCAAGGAGATCCAATCAGCCCATCCTAAAGGAAATCAGTCCTGAATATTCATTGGAAGGACTGATGTAAAGCTGAAACTCCTGATGCCAAGAGCTGACTCATTGGAAAAGACCCTGATGCTGGGAAAGACTGAAGGCAGGAAGAGAAGGGGATGACAGAGGATGAGATGGTTGGATGGCATCACCAACTTAATGGACATGAGTTTGAGCAAGCTCTGGGAGTTGGTGATGGACAGGGAAGCCTGCTGTGCTGCAGTCCATGGGGTTGCCAAGAGTCAGATGCAACTGAGCGACTGAATTGAACTGAAAGAGAAGCAAGCACTTACAGATCACCTAAATGAATTTCAGATTCACATGAACTGAAAAATATTCAATATTAAATATCTAGTATTAATGTTTGTTTGCTAATCTAATATAAACGTGTTTAAGAGTCATTAACATTAAGCATAATATTTTCATTGTGCCTAGCTTTATTATAAGTTAAATATTGCTATGTCTGTTACAAGTTTGTCAGCAAGGAAAGTATCTCGAGTGAAGAAACTTCCAAAAAATGTAAATGAGATATGAGCTTTTAGATAAACTCGATTAAGAATAATTATACTTTAGAACTGTCTGAAACAGTCTCTCTAGATTTTGGTAACCTGAATTTCTAGGGTTGTGCGAAACTAAGTGACAGAAGTTTATTGAATAGCTAGGTCATTTCCAAATAAAGTAAGATTCTGAAACATTCATTACTAAACACTAACTTCCTCTTACAGAGAAACTAGAGATTTTGGACTACTAATGAATAATGTTTGATGTCATCCTGAGATGTTCTCTAGAATTTTTTTTAGAAATTGTCACTGGTATGTATGCTCACCAATCTATAGACTGCTAATATAAAGGTCAGTTCTTGATTGCTTAAAGAAAGTACAATGTGTATTTTCAGTAAAGAAGGTATGAGGAATGAAATTACATTTTATGTAGGGAAAAGGAAGTAGGTCTGACTTACAGGTGGCTGTTTCAGGATGGGAGAACAAAGTAATGGGTACAGAATGTGATAAGGTTTTATGGAAAATGGACTCCAAGGGAAGAATTTTGTGTATAAATACAAGTTTTCTTGAGATGTCGAACTGCCTTTGATAACAGATTTTAAGTTTCTTTACCTCTGAAGTGATCTGTTCTATGTTTACCTTTGAAATCTTCTTTGTTACTTTGGCTAAGTGAATATATTGTTTTACAGTGATCTATATGATTTTATCTGACTGTTATAAACCCTTTTGATGTTTATCAACAAAATTTCCTAAATAACTTGACTTCTAGCTGACTTTGGAATGCTTCAGAGGGCCCCTGAGATATCCCAAAGAGCTATTTAACTATTTTCTGAGTTCATTTGACATGTTAAATTATGTGGGAAGTATTTTTAGAGGAGTGATGAATTTTCTCAGGTTATATTGTATGGTTGATGTTACTAATATAGATATCCTAGAAATTATGTGAAATTCATGAAAATCTGGTATGTCCTGGTAAAATGTTGTAAGTTATAATTTTAGTTATCATGTTAAAGTGTTTCAGGTCATAACAATGATCAAGTTACTTTGTCAACTGCAGTTTAATTAGATTTTAAACATGCCTTCTATGGTTTCACTCTGATGCATTTGCAAGAATCCTGCTACTTCAAGATTTATAGAAAAGACTTTTCTAAGATTAAGCGATAAACAAATTTTGTTTGTTCATTATCTGGTACACTGGTAACAGACTGGAATTTAGTCTACTTTATGTTAAGAGAACAAAGTTTTCTTAGAATGAAGCTTTCGATAACAGATTATGAATTTCTGTGCCTTTAAGAGATTTATATTTGCTTTTAAAATCTTTTGTTACTTTGGTAAAGTATTACTTAAGATTATGGTACATATAAAAGTTCATTCTGCTTCTACAAAAAAATAACCCCTCCCTGTTACATCTTTGCTATTCTGATGTCCTTAAAACATAGCAACAGTTTACTCCTAAATCGGGGAATTAAAAACGGGTGAATGATAGCTGTAAATCAAAGAGTCAGGACTATGGGAAATCCAAAACGGCCAGTTGGCTTTTCCTGGCTCCCTGACAAACCTCATTTTTATTTTATGGGTTAAAGCCTTCCCTGGCTACAGGGTTAATGCCCTCATAATGAAAAGATTATGTTTCAATGAATATTAAGTTTTGTTAATTGTTAAACTAAGTTTCTAGTATTGTTAACTAAGGTCTAGTGTTTACTAAGACTCACTTCTGAGATAGTTCCTTGTTGTTAAGTTATACTGCTAAAAAATTTAATTATTAAAAAGGACACTCTAAGTTTGTTTCTGAAGCTTATCTCAGTAACCAATCTTTGAATAAAGATCAGATGCTCTGTGATGTACAACCAGGATATTAAAGAATGATGCTAAAGCTGAAACTCCAGTACTCTGGCCACCTCATGTGAAGAGTTGACTCATTGGAAAAGACTTTGATGCTGGGAGGGATCGGGGCAGGAGGAGAAGGGGACGACAGAGGATGAGATGGCTGGATGGCATCACTGGCTCGATGGACGCGAGTCTGAGTGAACTCCGGGAGTTGGTGATGGACAGGGAGGCCTGGCATGCTGCGATTCAGGGGATCGCAAAGAGTCGGACACGACTGAGCGACTGAACTGAACTGAACTGATAGTCCTTTGACAAACAAAGTCAGATGACCTTGGGTATACTGGGCTCTACGTAATAAAAGTTCTTGGCTTATAATTCTTACTTGTGACCTTACTAATAATCACTAGCTGTATTATTCTCTATGTCACTTGTTTCAGAAGATTTTTTTTACGTTACCAAATGTGTGACTGATCCTGTGATAAAATGCTGATATGCAGTTCCATATGAGATCAATGACTGAAATAATGTAACTCCAGAAATAGGAAGAAGCAACAGGAGGGAATATTTTCCTGGACCAAGAGGCTAGTAAGACAGGTATGGTCCAGAGATTTCTGCTCCTGGTCCAATTAACAGCTCACTGAGTGACCTGTCAATGGAATCTTCGTTAAACCTGAGAATGAGCCTTCCCAGCACCGTGGTACACAATGGCTATGAAATGCCCCCACAGCATGGTCAAATATGTGGCTATGAGGGACCCTGCTGACTGGAAGCTGGCACCTGCCAGCTGCCTCTACAAAGACTGCATCATGACCACTGCAAGCTGCTGACCTTCAACAACCCCTGAAAGGAGTTCAGGGCAGAGGTCAGAAATAAGGCACTCTGTGCTCTGGGAAGAACCCAGAAGAACCAGCCTTCAGATTGCCAGATGTTTTCAGGTAAGGATTTTATGAGCCCAAATTCCTGCCTCCCTCCCGTATGCAGAGAAACACTAACATCACAAACCAAGGTCTGAGCCTGGTTCTCCTGGCTAGCCCCTGAGCGGCTTTTCTACTTCTATTAATCTTTGGGCCACGTACCTTTAACTTTCTTGTTAAGTTTGTTTCTTCTAGAACACAGTAACTCTCCAACTGGTAGTGTGACAAGAATATTCCCTGACCAACACCTAGACAATGCTGAAAAAGTCATCTTATCATTTCATGGACTCTCATCTCCCTCCATAAATGCACCCTGACAGAGAGCAGGCAAAAGGAACCCAGAGCCTCATGACGCCCCTGTACAGCTTGAAGAAATCAGAGCAGTCATCTCCCCTTTTCCTTTGAGACTGGGTTCCCAAATGCCTGAGAAGGGAAATCGGTAGATTGTTAGACAGGAGCAGGGTATCAAAAGGGGCCAAAGAATTGGCCCCTAAAAATAAGGAAAGGGAGGAACGTGGTGACCCAAGGAGGAAAGAGCAGATAAAACCAAGAGAGTCTTGGAATGCAGGATGGAAAACCCAGACCCTTATTGTCCTCCCCTCCCCCATGTTGTAGCTATTAATGGAACAGTATAACCTGTCTCTCCTCCTACCCTAGGGAGAAGGTATTTGCCCTACTCTTCCCCCACCCAGTATACAAGCCTCATCCAATCAGCAAATGACCTGCAAGATCCCAATCCCACTTCTTGTACCCTGGGTATAAAAGTAGACTAAGGACCCTTGTTCAATGTTGGTTCTCCCTTGAGCTGACCCACTGTTCTAAGAGCGTCTCCCACTCTAATAAACTGTATTGTTGGAGAAGACTCTTGAGAGTCCCTTGGACTGCAAGGAGATCCAACCAGTCCATTCTGAAGGAGATCAACCCTGGGATTTCTTTGGAAGATATGATGCTAAAGCTGAAACGCCAGTACTTTGGCCACCTCATGTGAAGAGTTGACTTTGATGCTGGGAGGGATTGGGGGCAGGAGGAGAAGGGGATGACAGAGGATGAGATGGCTGGGTGGCATCACTGACTCGACAGACGCGAGTCTGAGTGAACTCCAGGAGTTGGTGATGGACAGGGAGGCCTGGCATGCTGCGATTCATGGGGTCGCAAAGAGTCGGACAGGACTGAGCAACTGAACTGAACCTCTCCTGCCTCATATCTGAAAATTCTTTTCCAACCCGTGCCCAGACCACGATTCCTACTTGCTTCTTGGGGTTTTTACTTCTTTTGTGTGAATCCTCTGTGCATATAACAACATTAAATGTGATATGCCTTTTCCCCTGTTAATCTGTTGCCAGTTTAATTCACAGGCCCCACATACCGAACTGAGGAGTAGAGGAAAAGTTTTCCTCCTCTATACCAGCAGCATAGCATCTTCTCTCTGTTCTCCTGACTCTTTCATTAGGAACCTCATGATTACATTTAGGGTCTACCCATGAGGTCACAAGGGCTTCCCTGAGAGCTCAGTTGGTAAAGAATCCCCCTGCAATGCAGGAGATCCCAGTTCAGTTCCTGGGTTGGGAAGATCCGCTGGAGCAGGGATAGGCTACCCACGCCAGTATTCTTGGGCTTCCCTTGTGTCTCAGCTGGTAAAGTATCCTCCTGCAATGCAGGAGACCTGGGCTGGATCCCTGGGTTGGGAAGATCCCCTGGAGAAGGGAAAGGCTACCCACTCCAGTATTCTGGCCTGGAGAATTCCATGGACTGTATATACAGTCCATGGGGTTGCAAAGAATTGGACATGACTGAATGACTTTCATTTTCATGAGATCACACACAGACACAACTGTGACTAAACAAACAGTAGCAAGAGCAGCAGCTGATAAACCAGAATAATTTCCCTATCTCAAGATCCTTAGCTTAATCATACCTGCAAAATCCCTTTAACATATTCACAGGTTCCAGGGATTAGAATGTGAACATCTTTAGGGACTTGCAGACTCCTACTGCCATTCAGTACTGAATAGGTGTAACTCTTTTGATTTTTTTCCTAGAAAAAAATTAAGAATTTTAGGTGGTCTCCTAATTTCTTGACACTGAAAAATAACTAAGATATATATATATTTTTATTCTGGAAAGTCCAAACAAGACCTATCTGCCTATGAGGGCTGAGTTAGCCAGCTGGCCTGAGAGCCGGGCGTCCACGTGGGTGCTGTGTTGAATGGGGGTGGCGGAAAGAGGAGACCATCAGTCCTGCACACCCTCCATGAAGACAGACAGGGTGGGAGATGCCAATCAGAAGTCCAGGCTAGGAAAAGTCAGGATGAGGGCAATCGTAAGGTAGCATTAAGAATGCTGGTTGAATAAAAAATGCAAATGATTGGTAGTAGGAACTGAAAAATAAGAAGGAAACCACACATTCCACGGCAATCGTGCCTTGATGAGTCATTCAGATGCAAATTTTATCCCAATTTTGGAAGGATTACAAGCACCCCTATTCACAGCCCTATTCCTATGTTAATTCTAAACTCAGAACTCCCTCCACAGTCCTCAGTCTGGGCACTTTCCTGCCACTGTTTCTTTTTATCAGGCCATTAAGCACCGAGCTTTTCCAAGCTGGTATGCAGAGTTTCTGGTGTGTTTCTGGCTCTCTCCCCAGCTCTCCCCAACCCCGGCCCAGCAACCCCTCCAAAATATAGCGAGCATCCTCTCCAGTTATTGGACTTCAACACACTTAAGTTCTACTGGACTGAAGGCCCATTGACCTTCACACACTACTTACCAAGCACATACGAAAGAGAGAAACCAAGAGACCTAAGCTATTCCAAACAATAAAAGGAGGTGATGAACACTCCTGGCCCATGCCCACATTATGATCAGTACACGGGATCTGAATCAGCTGCCCAAGAAAAGGACTCTGGAGCCTCCCCTGGCCAGCAGAGTGCCTGCCCTGAATCAGAGCCTTAGCCCTGGACACTTGCTGACCTGCTGGACAGAAAGACGCAC
Organism: Nanger dama; assembly: GCA_917880005.1. Classification (NCBI taxonomy): domain Eukaryota; kingdom Metazoa; phylum Chordata; class Mammalia; order Artiodactyla; family Bovidae; genus Nanger; species Nanger dama. The sequence continues at coordinate 15,021,423 of CAKJTW010000025.1, read as the reverse complement.
TTCTCTTAAACACACTCTTCTGGTCCTTGTGAAGGGTCATCTGTCACTCAGGCCCTGGTCACTCGGGTTGAGGGACAGGACAGCTGTCTGCTTTCTCAGCCCACTCCTGTTCACCTGAGCCACGAGGACTGAGAAAACAAAAACCCATCTGCACAAATAATAAGAAAATGCTGGGATGCGCTAAGTAGTCAGCCTCGCTGTACACATCTCCGTGTCAATGAAATGGGGATGACTGTAGGTCATCCAATTATTTAGCGGGTTAAACAAGGTCTCGTGTGGCAGGCACTCAGAATACTCCAGCAGGAAATAAATCATACCATCGGGGAAAAAAAAGAAAAGAAAATGCTAGGCTTCTTGGCAGCAAACCCTAAAGAGCCAAACTCCTGCTGCCCAGCCCAGCGGCCTTACCTCTCCCGGCAGCCACACTCGCAGACGGGCTCCCTCACCCTGCACTGGTCACGGGCATGGACAGTGCTCAGGATGCAGTCTGGCCCGCCACTCTGTCCTCACAGGGAGCTCTCCTGCCCAGGGGTCTGTCCTGACACCTCGCTCTCCAGGGTACAGCCTGGGTGGGGCCTCCCGGGACAGGCTATGGCAGCGGGGTCCACCGGGGCCACCACAAGGAGCCGTTCAGCAGTGGGACAAGGCCGCCGCAGTGAGCCTCCCTCAGGCCATGGAACACGCTTGCCCCATTCTCGTCCCTCTCAATGGCCAGCTGTGCGCCCACGATGTGGACCCGATTGTTCTCCTGTGTGGGCTCATTCAGGGGCACGGGCAGGGCCGGCTCAGGCCGAGGGAGGAGCCAGGAGCTCCTGTCCCCAAGGAGAAAGGTCCTTAGAGCCGTGCAGGGGGGGGGAAGGGGACCAGGTCCCTTGGTGTCTCCAAGGATCACACAGGCCCAGCCACAGGGTGAGGGCCTCGGGCTCTGGGGTCATGAACAGGGAGCTGCCTTTCATCCAGGCTCTCCTGCAGGGTCCCAGCAAGCCCGTGAGCCTCTCCAAGTGTTGGTGTCCAGCCTTGGAAACAGGGAGAGCCACAGCATCTGGTCCAGTCATGGCTGCAAGGTGGCAGTGAGGGGGAACGGGGATGTGATGTGTACAAGACACCTCAGCACTGCTGCCCAAAAACCAACTCGGGAAGGAGAGCTGGCAAAGGAGCGCCTCTTCCGCCTCCTGACTATACTGCCCATCAGGACATCCTCCCAAGAGTGGGCCTAGCCCAGGGGCCACCACGCTCCCTGCAGGGGTGGCAGGATGGGGGCACACGAGTGCCAGTGCAGCTGTGGCCAGCCCTCTGCAGGGCCTGGAATGGGGCACAGCGTGAGGAGGGTGGGGCCCACATCTGCTCATGAACCATCCTGAGGAGACGGGCAGTCACCACAGGCTCAGCCCCACCAGACACGGCCTCTGACCAGCACCCAGCACCACCCCCAACCTCTCCCTCCCCCAAGAAGCAGCGCCTACAGCTCTTCCACGTGCACGCTAAGTGGCTTCAGTCACGTCTGACTCTTTGAGACCCCAGGGACTGTAGCCCACCAGGCTCCTCTGTCCACAGGATTCTCCAGGCAAGAATACTGGAGTGGGCTGCCATGCCCTCCTACAGGGGATCTTCCTAACCCAGGGACTGAACGTGCGTACCTTCTGTCTCCTGCACTGGAAGGTGGGTTCCTTACCACTTGGGCCACCTGGGCTCGACTACTGCCATGAAAAATTCCACACTCCATCATAGGAGGATCCAGGTCTCAGACACAGCAGAGTTTGGTGACAGTAGGCCCTGACCCTCATGTGCTGCCTGCAATGGACACAGACTCCTGAGGTCCACCTCTGGGCATCAGGACAGAGGACTGGCCAACGCGTCCAGTGAAGGAAGCCAGGCCGTGGGGTAGGCAGACATAGCTGTATGACTGGCACAAACACCGGGTGTCTGGGTCTTGGTAATAAGCACGATTGAGAATGGCTGCACCCATCTGATGGACAGAGCCATACTATGTGAGAGATCCATGCCCTGCCCCGGCAGGACTGAAACTTGTTTGGGCCCAGACCTCAAGTCTAAAATCCCTGAAACCCAGCAACCAGGTAGGTCCATCTCACCTGCTGACCCAAACACCATGCAGGCAGGGGCAGCATGCTGGTCTTTGCCCTTTCTAACTGGAGGGTTCTAACGAGCCACAGAGGTGGCGGGAGACAGTCAGTGCGCGTAGGATGCTGCAGGACGGTGACAAGGGGTGACAACGCAGACTCTGCTCCCAGGCACCTGTCCAGCGACCTCCTGCACCTTCCTCTCCCTAGGAGCCTTTGGCGACAACGCCCTGGCTTGGAGACAAGATGCAGGAGAGGCGGGACAGACACGGTTAGCGCTCAGGTGGGCTCGGGGGCGGAATGCCGTGTCCTGGGATGCCCGGGGCCTCGTGACAGTTCTCATCAGATGTCCAAGCAGGCATGCTCCGTGACTTGGCCGAAGGTGCCAGGTAACTGTGACCCTCAGTCAGTGACAGAGCTGAGCTCATGAAACTAGAGAAAATGTTAATCCATCCCTTCAAGAGTTAAAAGCCGCTTCTCCAGTCAAACCAGCATTATGAAAACACTTTATTCTGTCATTTATAACAAGGACATTTCTGGCTTTCAAGGTATTTTGAGGCAACAAATTGAAATAATCTTTACATTCATTGACTAGAGTTATATATAATTTATGTATTTTAAGACTTTCAGAAAATAGGCAATATGGCTTACAATTCTAGAATATTTTCATAGATTTATAATATATGAGCCACCTGTTTTAAAAAACAGAGTTTCTTTGATTCCCTTAAGGTCTAGCTGCTGAGAGTCAAAACCACTCTGGTCTATAAACTGCCCTATGAAGACAATTAGCTCTGAAGGCAATTTTCTTAAAGCGACAGTAATATTTTTTAAAACACTTGGGGAAACACTTTTCTTCTGTGATTAAAGATTTCACCCAAAAATTAAGGTACCAAATAGAGGCTCAGGGTTTCAAACAGCAGCCTTCGCCATCCACAAATAATAAGATGTAAAATTTAATTCGGCTTCCATTCCAACAGTGCTCCTCGGATCAGCAATAGCTCAGCAGACCCATCTCCAGAGCTTTGCAGCCCACTGCAGACGTCAGGACTCAGAGTGCATCAATGGGTCAATTCGACTTGCAGTAAAAAGCAAGAGAAGTGTCTATTTTTAAAAATCTATTTACACATACTTGCACTTTTAAAAAAGCAAAGAACCCACTGCATACATTTTGGTCAAATGAAAACCAACTGACCCATGTTCAAACTCACCACATCTTCGCACCAATTTTAAGCATGAATTCAACCTTATTTGGATCTAGAATGCACCACATTAATAATTCTCCAGTTAGTGCACGGCCTCGGTCACAGCTCCCAAGTGTCAAGACAGCATGAGGAAAAGTTCCAGGGACAGACCAGCCAGACTTCAGTCTTACCAAGAACAGTTCAGATGGACCACAGAGGTCCAGTGGTTCTTCACTTGCTCTCTGACCTGACCCTCATCTTGTGGGCTACCCAGGACAGGGGCTTCTCTCCCACCACCCCCTCGCCTGGACACACCATACACACCGTCCCCAGCCACGCTGACCACCTTGGGTCTATCCTCTCAGCCACTCAGGGCATCTTCCATACCCTTCAAATGTGCCCAGGCTCCTCTGGGTTACAAGCTAATGATTTTCCAGGGAAAAAAAAAAAGTAAGGGACCATGGATGGAGAAATAATTGTGGGGGCTCTCGGGGTGGGGGGCTGCTTTGTGGTGCCATCTTAGGTACTCTCAGGGGGTGGGGGTGGGGTCTATGCAATGGACAGGATCCCCAGGGGACTCATGGGGGTATGCGTGGTGGATGGGCCATTTTCCAGCTGGGGGAAACAAGTTGCCAGGCAGAGAACCCAAGGGTGCTGAGGCGAGAGCCCAGCATAGTGGGTCCAAGGCCAGAAGAGAGATGCGGGAGAGTGCTTCTACTGACAGGATGACCTTGGGCTCTGACCACAGTGTCAGGATGCCCTGGCCATGAGCAGGGGGCAAAGGTGGCCCAGAGGCAGGAGCAGTGCGAGGGCACCAATCACCCACCGCCCAGAACTAGAGACTTCTTCTCAGGACTGTAGAGTCCCAAACGCCCGGCCCCCTTGGCCCACTTGCCATCGGGGCTGCTTTCTTTCTACACAGCCCCTGGGTCCCTCTCACCACTTTCACCTCCACACTAGGCCAGCACTTTCTGTTTTGCTTTCTACATGGGCCTGCACTAAAATCCAGTTAAACTGTGGACTCTGATCAGAAACTCAGCGCCAGATGCCGCTATTAGGACAAAGGATTGGGGGCTGGATGGAGGGTGAGCACCTCATGCAGGGGACAATCACCCCACAGGGCAGGGAGGAGGCAGACATGGGGGTTGAAAGCGCCTCTCACTTCCCACAGCTGGGTTTTTAAACACTTCTTCTCTCTTCCCTATTGGGCATGCAGCTCAGTGTACACGAGCCCGAACTGTGCAGGTAGGGACTTGCAGACTGACACGGGTGAGGCTGATGAGCTCGTTTGTTACTAATGCCCCTTCCCCAGCCAGGCCATTGGAAACACATCACACATCCTTCCCACCCCTGCTGGCCATGGACCAGCCCCTGACTCGGTCTACTTCCCCTGTGGCCTGGGTCACAGTCACCAGAGCAGTGGGAGGGGCTCCTTGGGTTGGAGCCCAAGGGGCTGTCCGGTGCCCAGCCACAGCCGCATTGGCGTGGAAGGGGGTGGCCTCATATATTCAAGCTTCCTTGTGTCTATTAAATGCAAACAACTCTGCAAGGCACACTGAACTCCTTGCTGAGTTGAAGCAGCACACGAAGTTATAAGGAAGCCAAGTCCCTGCGGAATCTCAGAGAAGCAGGGCGCATGCACCAAGGAAGGGCAGGCACCGGCAGGATCGGACACATCAGAAGAAACTGCCCGGCCAGGGCCACCTCCTCCACTGGCTGGAAGTACAGAATCCAGGTGAAATTTGGAAAGACAGATGATTTTCACTGGCTAAGGAACAGCTGGCAAAGGATCAGCACCATATACCCATGCCCCTCGAGCTCTTGTGTCAAAACTCACTTGTGGGGGTTGACGATCCATACCGGCCTAGAGGGGATAAGTGACAGACACTGCCCTGCACAACCAGGGTCCTTGGCCCACCCTGCTTACCCCTTCCCAGGAAGGAAGCAGAGAGACCACCAGGAACAGACCCTGGGCCAGCAGTGGGACTTGATGCAAGAGCGCCCAGCAAATACCCACCCCGCAGCGTGCCAGTGCAAATGAAAGTCGCTCAATCGTGTCCGACTCTTTGTGACCCCATGGACTATACAGTTCACGGAATGCTCCAGACCAGAATACTAGGGTGGGTAGCCTTTCCCTTCTCCAGGGGATCTTCCCAACCCAGGAATCGAACCGGGTTCTCCAGAATTGCAGGCAGATTCTTTACTAATGCCCCTTCCCCAGCCAGGCCATTGGAAACACATCACACATCCTTCCCACCCCTGTTGGCCACAGACCAGCCCCAGACTCAGTCTACTTCCCCTGTATGGCCTGGGTCACAGTCACCAGAGCAGTGGGAGGGGGCTCCTTGGGTTAGAGGCTAACTGAGCTATCAGGAAAGGCCCACGGTGCAGAAGGCCCGCCTGCAATCCCTGTCACAGGGGCCAACCCCACGTCTAGAGGACCTGAGTGGTCCACGAGGAACACACCTACCAGTGCGCAGACGCTACCCCTGCAGCAGCGCTACCTCCTCCTCCTCCCCCGCGCACAGGGAGGCTCCTGGCCCACCTTCCACTGTCAGCAAAGCAGAGAGCCTCCAGTCACCCATGTGTCCAGGGGACAAATGAGCCAGCCTGCAAAGTGCATCCTGGCCCACCACCCCCACCCGTGGCTGCCACCCGAGAAGCAGGCTGGGCCACCAGCAGCTGCCAAAGAAAGACCTTTGCAAGGCAGAGCGACAGGACAGCCCTGAGCCTGCGGCGCCTACACCCACCCCACCCCACGCCCTCTTCTGCCGCACCCAGCTTCCTTATGTGAGATAGCTGTTGTCCTGTGTGGGCTCAGGGGCACACAGCTCAAGGCGCCCCTCCACTTGCAGTGTGGGCGGGGCAAGGGCCCCAAGAGGATAAGCACTGCCCTGACCTCAGCAGGTTCCCAGTGTGGGTGGAGCCAGTCCAGCTTCAGCAGCACTGTGGGAGCTTGGCCACAGAGGGGCTTTGGGGGACACAGAGGGCATCTGGGGTACACAAAGGGCACTGGGGAGGCAGGGCATGGCAGCCCAGAGAGCCCAAGTCTGTGCCCAGGTGTGAGCTCCTGAGGGCAGCTGTTGGACACGGGGTATCTGGGAACGGCACCATTCACTCATGCCAAGGGCACATGCACCCCGCTAAGTACACACACGCCCCACCACGTGCAGAGTAATAGCACCCATATCCAGAAAACACCTACACCCAAGTCCCCAACACGACGGTGGAGCCAGGGCCGTAGGTCATCTTTGCATGATAAACTTGTTCTCTTTTAGTGCCTTATTCCCTCAGTTCAGTTCAGTTGCTCAGTCCTGTCCAACTCTTTGCGACCCCATGGAATGCAGCACGCCAGGCCCCTCTGTCCATCACCAACTCCCTGAGTTTGCTCAAAGTCATGTCCATCAAGTCAGTGATACCATCCAACCATCTCATCCTCTGTCATCCCCTTCTCCTCCTGCCTTCAGTCTTTCCCAGCATCAGGGTCTTCTCCAATGAGTCAGTCAGCCTTATTCCTTGAATACTGCTATTTCACTTGATCAATCATCTTGAAAAATTCTGCCTGTGCAGAGGGGTAATTTTACACAATGCAAAGGTCTTTGTGTCCTTTTTCACCTGGCCCTCTCTCCAACCTTCACCATACCTTCCTGCCTTATGTCCCTGGCAGCACAAACAACGTGTGTCCACCCACATCTTCCTCTTCCCAGGAGCCATGATACATGTTAACATGGATACGCAGTCATGAGTGCATTATAAGAACAGTCCCGTAACATCTCATCACACACACAGAGCTCAGCAAGAGGGGTTCCTTTACCAGCTCCCAAAACACACCATACATACAGCTGCTGCCAATGTAAAGTTGGCACGTGGAAGACGAACAGGCCAGTGGGATGGACTGGAGAATCCCTTTTAAGGGAGCCAGTTTACATGAGACCATAATATACCACAGAGCTGAAGTTCAATTCATGGGCCAAAGGACTGATCACTGAATAATTTAGTGCTGGTACACTGGAGGGAAATAAAATTACACTCTCCTCCCTCCAGCATCTTACTCCCTATTATGCAAAAGCAGTTTTAGATGGGCTCAAGAGCAGAATCTGTACACAAAACAATAAAACACCTACCAAGAAATCAATAGAGAGCCCATGGAATCTTTCTAACAAACATAGTGATTAGTACTTAGAAGTCATAAAAGAAAAGAGACATATTCAACCATATAATAATTTAATCTTGATGGCAAATGATACCTTAGTAAAAGTAATTAGCATACAACAGAACTGGGGAATAAATGTTTTCAAGACAGCAAACTATCCATTCCTAGAACAAATGAAAAGCCCGCACAATAGGACTTCCCTGGTGGCTCAATGGTATAGAATCTGCCTGCCAATGAAGGAGACACAGATTCGATCCCTGGGTTGGGAAGATCCTCTGGAGAAGGAAATGGCAACCCACTCCAGTATTCTTGCCTGGAGAATTTCATGGACAGAGGAGGCTGGTGGGCTACAGTCCATAGAACCACAGAGTTGGACACAACCTAGCGACTAAATAGCAACAACAAAAGGAGAGGGGAGGGAGAAACACCCTAAGAAAAACTCGACAAAGAACCCAAACGGCCAATTCACAGAGGAGGGATCTTTGAGCAAAGATCCTAAACTCACCAGATTCAAGGAGACACAGGTCAAGGAACAAAGCTGCTGCTCTGGACTTCTCAGACCGACAAAGTCAGAAAGACCACTCATGCCCACCACTGAGAGAACCTGTAGGATCAGGGTTCACACTCACCCATGCAGCAAAGAGATGGACTGACTGCAAGATCTTTTCAGAAGGCGACCTGGCACGATCTAGAAAACAAAGAGACACACACCCTGCCCCAGTGGTGCCACTCCCTGAAATCCATGCCTGAATAACAGCCCGTGCGTGTGGCTGGGGTATTTACGGGAGCACTGTTTACAGTGGCCGCGTTCTTTTCCTGTGGCAGCTCTGACAAATGACTCTACACCGGGTGGCTTAGGACAGCAGAAACCTCTCCTCTGAGTTCTGGAGGCCAGGAGTCTGCAACCCGTTTCTCTGGGCTGAAATCGCGGGGCCAGCAGGCTTGCGCGCCTCCAGGGGCTCTGTGGGAGAATCCTTCCTGCCTCTTCCAGCTTTCGGTGGCTTCTGGCACTCCACGGTTTGTGGCCACTGTATTAGTCAGCACCCCAGAGAAACAGAATCGATAGGATGTGTACACACACAGAAGGGGATTTATGCTAACGAATCCGACCACGTGACCATGGAGGTTGACAGGCCCTGAGATCGGCTATCAGCACGCTGGACCCAGGAGAGCTGACGATGCAAGTTCCATCTCTAGTCCTAATCTGAAGGCAGGAGAAAACCAGTGTCTCAGCTCAAAGACAGCCGGGCAGAGAGAGGGAATTCTCACTCTACCTTTCTGCTCCAGTCAGGCCCTCAACTGACTGGATGATGCCCCCCACATGGGGGAGGGCAATCTGCCTCAGTCTGCCTACATATTCAAAAGCTAATCTTGTCCGGACACACCCAGAATCAGGTTTGACCAAGTGTCTGGCACAGTCAAGCTGACACACGGAATTAGCCACCACACCCATATCACTCTAATAATCTCTGTTTCCATCTATCTTCACATCACCTTTCTCTTATCTTTCACATCTCTGCTGCCTCCCTCTCATAAGGACACTTGTGATGGCATTTAGGGCCCATGAGAGATAGCCAGGACCACCTCCGCATTCAAGATTCTTAGCTGAATCACATCTGCAAAGATTCTATCTCTAGAAAAGGTACCACTCAGAGGTTCCAGGAATTAGAATCTGACTTCTTTGGAAGCCATCGTTCAGCCTGCTACAAAGGACCAAAAACTCAATCCTGGAGCCTGAGTGAGTAGCTCCGAGTAGCGCCTGGTCCAAATTCTTAACAATCACTGCTGCTGGTGCTGCTGCTGCTAAGTCACTTCAGTCGTGTTCGACTCTGTGCGACCCCATGGACTGCAGCCCACCAGGCTCCCCCGTCCGTGGGATTTTCCAGGCAAGAGTACTGGAGTGGGGTGCCACTGCCTTCCGTAATGACCACTCACAGTCAGTAATTAAGCAACATCTTCCCTCAACATGGCTGAGAAGACAAAGAAAAGGACCCCCACCATGATAATGAACAGAGCTGAGCCTCTCAGATTCTAGTGAGGACCCTTTGCTTCCCAAGGCATTTTCCCAAAAAAAAATGAGTGCCCCTTTGACTCAAAGGCATAGGCTATCTGAGCCCCTAGAGAGCCACGTCTTTCCAATGAAGCAGCAAACCAACGAAGCCGTGAAGAGTATCCATAAAGGCTCACACAGAAAGAAGGAGGCACATCCTTTCTAAACTCGCCTCCTGCTCTCCAAACCATGCTGTGCAGAGTCTGCAAGCCCAGCCGAGCCAGGGACGGGGGGGGTTCTGTCTCACCCTACCCCTGCCACTCTCCCTCCCCACCTCCAGACACATTAGGATACCAGCACTCATGCCGAGGGGCTCAACTGAGCAGGACTTGCATTCTCACATGCCACCCACAGCCTCTCCTTTCCCATCCAGCCACCTGTCTGAGTCTTGCATCAAGTCCCATCTCGCCCCACGGGTCCATCCTTGTGTCCCGCATAGGCCAGCCTCACCTGATGAACACAGGGTGGAGGGACATCCCCAGGCCATGCAGCCTGCCCTCTGGGAGTTGAGCTGGGACCCACCCCTCAGGGCCACCCCTTGGACGTATCCCTGACTCCAGGTGTAAGCTCCCAGGACATCCTCTCCTCCAAACTTCACGTGCCCCAAACCATACTCCCTCCTAGACAGCCTGCATGGAGGTGGCCTGTAAGTGGACCCTCTATCCTTCCAGCTCCTCAGCCAAAACTTCAGTGCATCCTCAGCCCCCCCACCCCACCCCAGATCCAACCTGAGGCAAGTCCCCTCAGCTTCACCTCCAAATAAATGTCCAGTAGGGCCATCCTCCCACCCCTACTGCTGCACTCTGGCCCAAGCCACCACCTCTCCCCCTGATCACCTCACAGCCTCCTAACAGGGTGGCCCATCCTACCTTCTAGGGTCCATTCTTCCTAGATGCCGGCAGTCCTGTCCAAACCCTTGGCTCCCAGGGCTCCCATTTCAGCCTCTCTGAGCACCAATAAGCTCACTATCCACCTGCGTCTTCTCCTCTCACCTCCCCTCCTCAACACCTAATCATACTCTTGCCTCAGGGCCTTTGCACCTGCTGTCCCTCTGCCTGGAACACTATTCCTGAAACCAGATTCAGATCTCATCTTTTCTCAACTGCCCTTTCTCTGTGAGGCACTCCCAGGACCCTTTCTCTGCTTACTTTCTCTTCTTTGCACCCACCACCACTTCACCCCCATATCTAACTTACTGATCCCCTTTGTGGTCCATCCTCCCCAACAGTAGAAAGCTTCTCCACTGTGGAAGGCCAGTGCCTGGAGTATATGGAGCACAGCTCAGGAGCTCAGTGCACCATCAAAGTGATGGGGCTTGAAGGGTGACAGGGCTCCACGCCCTGGGGCCAGCCACGCGCCCCAACACCAGAACAGGGCCCCAGCTCCACCCCAGCTCCGTGTGCACACATGCACCACAGCACAGGGCAGATGTGGAACCCTGAGGCCTCTGCATGCCCCGAAAACGTGCCAGACACACCAGAAAGTCATTTACTGAAAGGCTCACTTCACTGGCCCTCACATGCGACAGCATGGCCACATGCCCACCCTTTTCAGAGAAAAACAGGCCTTTGTGGGACATAAATAGCCCAGCCAGATGTGAGAAGGCCTGCAGGGCTCTCCCAGCACTCGGGCCACGGGCCCTGCAGCTGCTCAAATGGCAGCCCCCATTCAGCAGATCGTCCGCGGGGCTTCCAGGGGCAGGAGAGGGTTAAACGGTGGTCCCTCCCCCACATCAGATCAGTAGCAGGGATTCACCAAGGCCATCGCTAACTCACAGGCTCAGCACGCCAAACAGCAGGCACAGGCCACACCACAGCTGTATGTGGCAGATCAAGCCAGACACACTGCATATTTCTTTATCCACGAAAAACAGGGAAACCAAAGCCCAAACAACGGGGAGCTTGGATAACAGGGAGCCCAGATAAAGGGCAACATGATCAACAGGGTGCCAGGACCACCTTTCTGGGGACTAGTATGCTCACCAAAGCTGACTGCTCGGTTCCCTGTGCAGGAGAAACACCATCTGAGCACAGAACCTATTTCTTGGCTGAAACCTGGAAGTCCCTGTGCAGTCTGAAGTCCCTGTGCAGTCCCTGTCTGCAGAAAGGCAAAAACAACTGCACCTAGAGCTGGCTTCGAGGTATTCTCAAAGCCTGACAGTTTCTCATCCTTTGAGTCCCTAGTCTGTGCCTCCCAGCCTGTGGGCCCGGCCTCGACAGAAGGGGAAATTCAAATGCAGAGGGCACAGTGTAGACCCGTGCCTCCCAAAGAAACACCAGGCGGGCCACTCACGTGAGCCACATGTGTGATCTCAGATCACATGTGTGCCTATCAGTCACACTGAGAGCAAAAACAAACAGCTATTAACAGCACTCTTGATTTAGCCCAATACACAGTCAATCCCCCAACACAGAACTAATAGAGTCGTGGACAGGACATCTTCCCATTGCTTCTGAGTCTAAGGTCTCCTCAGGCACCACACCACCCGGCTCTGACCGGCCACACGTTGAGTGCTCCTCGCCCTGAATGGTGTCGGCCACTGCTGGACAATGCAGGTCCAGGGGTGGCTGCAGGTGTAGACGCTTCCACTCACTATAAAGGGACCCAACAAGATCAGAGTCGGGTGACGGCCATGGAGGGAGGTCCTGGACACAGCCCTCTGTCTACCCTGGTCCTGGCTTTTCGGAGCCCCGTCCTCAGCAGGACAGAGGGGCACTAGCACCTGCAGACTGTCTCTCACTAGAGAGAGACCAGGGTGCCCCCTGAGGTGGGTGGTGCTCAGGCCCCCCCCCCATCATATTACAACAGCTTTTGGACACACACCACTCTGTGCATGCCTCCATGTGGATGATCTGTTTCTCCTGCAATATAATCTATGTTGTAAGCCTTAAAGGACACATCTGAGCTAACATGCACAGATCAGCATTAGAATGAAGTGAGTCATGTATAGTTTTTACATTAACGAGTCCCTCAGACCATTCTCTGAGACTAAAAGCTCAGACCACTCATTTTTGGTTACAGCAGCACCCCAGGACTCTTGCACAACCTTGGGAGGTGGTCCTGGGAGCTTGTCCAGGTGACAGCCTTACAGGGCCTCAGCCAGTGGACCAGAGAGCCCTCCCAGGCCTTCTGACACACACAGGAGTAATTAACTCCCATTCCAGTGTTGCTTAATTACATCTTGTCTTCCCAGTGGTCACATATGGATATGAGAGTTGGACCGTAAAGAAGTCAGAGCGACAAAGAATTGATGCTTTTGAACTGTGGTGCTGGAGAAGACTTTTGAGAGTCCCTTGAACAACAAGGAGATCAAACCAGTCAATCTTAAGGGAAATCAAACCTCAATATTCATTGGAAGAACTGATGCTGGAGCTGAAACTCCAGTATTTTGGTCATCTGATACAAACAGCTGACTCAATGGAAAAGACCCTGATGCTGGGAAAGAGAGCAGAAGAAGAGGGCGTCAGAAGATGAGATGGCTGGATGGCATCATCGATGCAATGGACATGAACTTGGGCAAACTTCAGGAGGTGGTGAGGGACAGGTAGGCCTGGTGTGCTGCAGTCCACGGGGTCACAAAGAGTCGGACACGACTGAGCAACCCATGTGCTAAAATAAAAGCACACCTCTTACGGACAGGTGGCCTATCTCGTGCCTGTGGAGCCCCCTGCCTCTGGGGCCACCCTGGTACCCAGGCAGCACTCACAGGGCATGCTTAGTAAGAATAAGACTGTGTGATTGTTAAGCAGGCATCACCAAAATACTCAGAGTAATTCACTTCCTTTACCTGAGTTCTCACTAGAAGCAGGAAGGCTGTAGGAGTTTGAGTTTAAGGAAAAAAAAAAATCACAGGTGAGACATAAAACTATACCCCCAGTCAGACATCCACATGAACCTGATCCTGGGAGGTTGCAGACTCCCTCATGTCCCTCCTATTCCATGCCCCAGGGAAGCCCACGAGGCAGGTGATATGCCCAAGGTGGGCACTCCAGCACCCCAACCATCCCACACCTTGAAGCTAGATCACCTGGTCCCTGCTCTCATGGGAGAACACACAATCTCAGCAGTCAGCTCCCCGCAGAGGCTGCCCTTGGTTCAAGCACATCCCCAAGATTCTCACCATAGAGACAGACAGGCCCGCAGCAGCAACAGGACATACTTGCCCCATCTGCAAACAAGAGACCATGCCAACCCCGCCAATTTCTATCTGAACCACTTCAAAGCAGCAAAGCTGATCGTGGAAATGAGTTGTTTTCTTCTCTTCAACACAGGTTCTAGAATACTTTTTAATCTTCCTAAGCTTTTCCTTTTCAATTACCTTTTGTAAACCATCTGTTTATAATGTGAAAGGTAAAGCCAGTGGGAGATTCCTAACATGGGGGTGGGGCAGTTCCCAGAGTCGGGGGAGGCAGGGCTGGGCCAGGAGCCAGCCTGGGGACCAAACCCTGAAGGCTCTCTCAGAGAACAATTCTGCCAGCAGGACGGGTACCTGGAGAGGACGCGGTACTTAAATGTCCTGTGTACACACTGAAAATAAAAGTTACTCCTGGAAACTCCTTCTAACGCAGCACGTCTAGACAGACGGGTACCTGGAGAGGACGCGGTACTTAAATGTCCTGTGTACACACTGAAAATAAAAGTTACTCCTGGAAACTCCCTCTAACGCAACACGTCTGGACAGACGTTTATTCCAGCTCTCTCCGGGACACGCACAGATGTCTGCTGGTCTGAAGTGGCCGTGGCCCACCCCCTAACCCCCCAGCTCGGGGAGTGACTGACGGGGCAGGCACCCGACATTTCCACCACCCTCCTCCACTGCTGTGTCCCGAGCTGCCAGCTCATAAAGTGAGCTCTCTGGAAGCTTACTCTTGGGCTGCTGGCTCCCAGCCCAAACAAATGGAAAGGCTCCCTCAGAAGCCCTCTTCTCTCCTGGCTCAATCAGAGCAAGTAAGCGCAATGAAAGCTCAAGATGGAGCCCCAAAGTGGACCCTGAGCTGAAGACGGCCCTCCAGGGCCATGGCAGGTACCAAAGCTTCAAATCCAGTTCAGGTGTGACTGCCAGGGTGTAGGGATAAGGCAATGGCACCCCACTCCAGTACGCTTGCCTGGAAAATCCCATGGACAGAGGAGCCTGGTGGGCTGCAGTCCATGGGGTCGCGAAGAGTCGGACACAACTGAGCAGCTTCACTTTCACTTTTCACTTTCATGCATTGGAGAAGGAAATGGCAACCCACTCCAGTGTTCCTGCCTGGAGACTCCCAGGGACGGAGGAGCCTGGTGGGCTGCTGTCTATGGGGTCGCACAGAGTCGGATACAACTGAAGCGACTTAGCAGTAGCTGCAGCAGGCAGAGTGTGAGACTGGAGGTCCTAAGACGCTGCCCACCTCCTAGGACAGTCCCGTCCCTCTGTGATGCAGTGCGCGATCACTGCACAGGTCTCAGACAAGACAGAAGCCACGTTCAACCTGGATACAAAGTGAAACATAGGCCCCCCAATTCCACACTGGGCCTCGTCCAGGATGGGCTGAATGGTCATCCCCACAGATCAACCGGAACGAAACACTTGTCACCCGACTCTGCTTCAGCTTCTCTTCTTTTCCCAGGCCTCCCTCGACCCACAGCCAGGCTGAGCCCTCAGAGAGGCCCCCTGAGAACAGGCCGGCCTTGGGGGACACATCCTCCAATCTATCAACCCTGGCTCTTCATCCCACTGCCCCACACCTGGGTCTTACAAACTGTCTACACCTCCCTACGAAGGAAAAACCCAATGTGCCTGATCCCTGCTGTGCCTGCCATCGTCACATATCTCTCCATGGCAACATCTGTCTCCCACACATCTCTCTTCCTCCCTGGCTCCCCCACAATAATCCTTTATAAAGACTCTTACTAAGTCTGGCTTTGATTTTCATTCGACAACTGATTACAAATGACCTGAAGCCCAAAGGATCTGACAGACAGGTGAGACCTTTGATCTCCACCTTCCTGAAGACTCTCAGAGTTCCCTAAGGTCTCACTAGTTCTGGCTCAAAGTACAAATAGGGACCGGTTCGAGAACCAGCTCAGAAGTGTGGGCACTGGCGAGCAAGAGAAACAGGGGGAAGCGACATCAAGGAAAATCAGACCACTCACATATGTCCGGTGTCCCATTCACTACAGAAACTCTGCGCGTCCTTGGAAACATCACACCCAGCACACAGGAAACTTCCGTGGTGATCCAGTGGCTAAGACTGTGCTCTCAATGCAGGGGACCCAGGTTCAATCCCTGCTTAGGGAACTAGATCCCACATGCCACAACTAAGAATTCATGTGCTGCAACTAAATATCCTGCATGCTGCAACTAAGACCAGGCACAGACAAGCACATGAATAAAATGTTAACAAACAAACAAAAAAACCACCAGAGCACACAGAACCTTTTGCTTAAGCTGATACCTCTCCAGGAGGTCATCAGGTCTCCATGGGGCCATCCAAAGCATAACACACAGTGAATCCAGGCCCCCTGCTCCCCACACTCTGCAGGTAGAGAAGTTCTGGGTGGGGAACACTCCCACCACCAACAAATGCTTTACTCATTCTCCCAGCAGGGGGTGAAGGAATAGCGAGTGGGGCTCATTGCTGAACCTTCACTGATCTACTGAACAGGATTCTTTCAGTCAGTAAAGAATCTGCCTGCAATGCAGGAGACATGGGTTCCATTTCTGGGTCAAGAAGATCCCCTGAAGAATGGCAACACATTCAGTATTCTTTCCTGGAGAAGCCCATGGACAGAGAAGCCCAGCAGGCTACAGTCCATGGGATCACAAGAGTGGGACACCACTTGGTAATGAAACCACCACGATCACTGAATATGCTGCTACCAAATGTGTGAAAGGAAATGTTCATCTCACTGCTGATCAGAAAAATACAAATTAACACGAGACGCCATTCTCCTCCTACAGAAGTAACAAAGAAAAAAAAAGATAAGGTTCACAGGTGGTGAGGAGGTGTGGTCCCCTTCCCAGGGTCAACAGGAAGTCTTTTCTAGAAGCAGCATCCAGAACCTTCCAAATCAATGCTAGCTACAGGTAACAATGTTCTCATCTTGTATTCACACACAGAAGTTCTCATCCAGTAGCCTCTTGATATCATAAAAACAGAAAACATCCCCAAAGATAGGATTAAATGAGCATCTAAAGGACCAGGTTGGCGCCAAAGTGTGGGTATGGTCTTTCTGGACTGCTGTGGTTTTGAGTCACACCTCCTCAGCCAACCCAGGAGGCAACGGGGATACCCTACCTGAGGTACCCTACTCTACCCTACCTGAGGCATGTCAGCACATGAGAAAAGCCATCAAAATAAACTTCTGGAAATTGCATCCATCTGAGTTTTGTTCCCACCCCAGAGAGCAACATATGGATAGAAAACCACAGTCTACAAACCACAGAGACAGTCCTGGGATCAGCCTGTGTTTCTTCAGTAACAAATGAAATAATGAATCAGATTTAACAGAAGGGTAGGATGCGTTTTGGCAAACTGCTTTTCCTAGCAGTTGATTAAACTAGGTTTGGGTTTTAGGAAGGGAAACTCTCAGGCTTTGCTGAGATCCAAACTGCAGAGCTAGGTGCTGACATCATACACACAATCCACCCGGGCAGGGATGTTCTCTGCGTAGCCAAAGGGAAGTGCTTAGGAACTGCTCTGCTCCGTTGTGCTGCAGATTCTGGAAGCTTGATTTCTCATGAACACAGATGTCGGGACATCCCACTAACTTCCCTCCTAAACTTAGATACAGTGCCATAATTCCTCCCAGAAATATCATTAGCTATGCGTTTTTTAATGATAAAGAACTCATAATCTGGTTGATGCAGAGAAGTGGGAACTCCCAAGAGAAGGGGACTCCGAGGGAAGGGGATGCCATGCTCTCCCCTGGCGACAACACTGATGTGAGTGGCAACAAACAGCCACCTGACAGGACACAGAGCTACTGCTCCCTCGGGATAACTCGTGTAATGCAAGAGTTGTGTTTTCTTTACAAAACAGAATTTTTGGTACAGTGATGTAATGTCTTAAATCTGAAAGAGTGAAAATGCCCCGAAGGATCAGTCAACAAAAACCAACAAATGCCTCTCTATCACTTACAAACAAGTCAACAATACAGGTTATACATCTCTTTGATCTCAAAATGATATTATTGGATGCTCTTGATTATAAGATTAAAATATGGAAAAGATGAGCACCAAAAAAAAAACAAAAAAACAAAAACCAAGTCAACAACACCTCAGCGGAGAGCCATCCTTGGCCGTTTACACAAGCATCAACAGCATGTCCGGAGCTGGAAATTTTGAGCTCATACCAGCCATCTTGGGTGTAACAATCCAGCCCGCTCTAAGGACAGGGTTTGCCTTTGTTCAACAGGACGACTCCGGGGTGTCCAAACAATCAAGTCTTGACCTTCCCCTTTCTGCTCAAGGTCACAGCTACCCGGTTGGCTTTGGACTGCAGGGACAGGGCCCTCCCCACAAGGCTGAGGGACCGGGAAAAGCCATGCTCATGGAGGGCCAGGTTCCAACCCGAGGTTCCACCAGAGTGAGGGCCCCGTGAAGGAAACTGACCAAGACTCGGGCCAGTTATGAGTTCTGTCTTCACACTCCGAGGCTGTGCTTCAGGTCTGCCAAGAACATGGGGTGCCAGGGAGTCCTCAGCTCCTGGGGGCAGGCTGGACCAACTCCTGGCCATTACCATGGGGTCCGGAGTGCTCAGGGGGTGAGTCCTGCTCTCTGCTCAGCTGATGCTGACGACTATCACACCAGCCTGTGGCTCCAAAAGTATGCAATTATTCTTTATTCACTGTATTTTTGTTCTTGGCACTATGCCCTCTCCACAGCTAAAAACATCTGGCTTGCTCAACGCAGCACTGGACCTGTGATAATTAATCAGAACATGCTGATTGACCCAGCAGGGCCCAGAGTGCCAGCCCAGAAAGATAAGTTCTTTACAAAACATCATCCAAGAGCCCCAGACAAGACTGGGAAAGCCCACATATGAAGTACTCCCTATGCTCCATGACCAAATTCTCACTCTAAAAAACCCCAGCCCACTGCATCCCACAGAGGGCCGACAGGCGGTGCCAGAAGCCACTGAGAACCAGCACCACCCAACGAGAAGGGCTGGCTGCTCAAAGAACTTCAAGTTATATAGGGTAGGTTGAGGGAGGAGGAAAGGGGGTGAGGGCTTAGCGGTACAGGGTTTCTTATCGGGGTGACTAAAACTTCTTAGAACTATGACACAGGTGGTGGTTATACACACTGTGAATGACCTAAATGCCACTGAGCTGTTCACTGCAATGTGGTTGAGATTATGTTATGCTCAATTAAAAAAATATACATTTATATAAATATAAAAAGGAAATTGAAATGAGCTTCCGTTGGGCACAAAACTGGATTTTTCCACAGGAGGAAGACAATTGCCCCGCCACTGGACAGAATCCATTTGCCTGTCTACAGATGAGGACTGTTTGCATGGCCATCAACTCCGTACAACTTACAGAGCCGTATCAAGACAGACAAATCCCACAGGTTCCAATGTGCCATCCAAAGGCTGCTCATTCCAAAGTCTAAAGACAAAAGAAGGGAGAGTGGAACTGCGAGATTCAGGAGGGAAAGGGGCTCAGGACTGGGCAACAGGACAGACAGAAACGAAGGGTGAATTGCAAGAAGGACTCCTGCATTTCTAGAGGAGAGCAGGCAACGGGGAGAAGATCTTGGGGGCCGGGAGTGAGGAGGAGGCTTGCCCCTGATGTCAAGTAAAGCACTGCTGTCCGGTGAGAAGCCTGGCAATGTCCCAGCAGCGACCCCTCCCAGGCTGTGTGATGTTCCCATAAAGGAACTGTAGCTGCCTGGGGCATGAACCAACGGAGCCCAAACAAAAAAATGCTGAATGATAAGACTATTCCCCTTATGCAAATGAAAATACACGGTGATCACACAGATCTGTGCTCAAGGAACGGGGATGTCAATTCACTTTCAGAAATGCCCTTTGTTTTTCCTGCCAAACAAGAATTCTTGCCACGGTTTCTCAAACATCCCTAAGAACCTAAAAGGTCAGAGAGAGGAGGCTGTCTTGGGTCCTTCTCCTTCTTTGAAAAGAATCACTGCTCTAGGAAGACACCTGTATTGACCCCAGGTGTGCCCAACCCGAAGACCCCCTTCCAGCCTGCACACCCCTGTTCAGACAGGCTGATACCATGCAGCCCATTCCTCAGAGGTCAGTGGACACCCAGGGACTCAGGTTCCTCCTGCATAGAACACACAGTGTCTTGTCGAGACAGTAATGTTTCTGTCTCAAGGCCCAAGTAGATCACACACATGCACGAACTCCTCAACGACAGCCAAACTGTGCTCTTCTCACTATACTCTTCTTGATCATTAATCAACATCCCCTATACTAGTCCCCAGGCAGGACACAGGTCTGCAGTCCTGAAGGTCAATGTTTGCAGGTGAGTTCTCACGTGACACCAAGGGAGGTAACTGCCAGGACACAAGGACTCCTTGCTAGGTTCATATGACGATGACACATGAATACCACATCCCTTACTGGAACCTTCTGCAAGGATGCTGCTCCACCTCCACTGCCCTCTCGTTACTGTGTAACTATTAGGCTCTAAGCCACAAGCTCCAGAAGACAGGGACCAAAGAGAGGGGTTTGTTATTCTTTTACGAGCAATCAGAACAGAAACTAAAATGTCAGCAAACAACTGGAAAGGAACAGAATGATTAATCTCCAGAGCTAACCACCACAGTGAAGAATTAACAGGGGTGCCCCCTCTCAGCTATCAAAGCTGAAGGCTCTTTGTGAAAAGAAGTGGGTACACCTTCCCCGCCATACCCTACCTGCACCCATCAACCCTGCGAGCCACGCGCAGACGAGGACAGGACACAGGGAACTCAGTCCTGGAACAGCGCTCACTTTGACACCCTCACAGCCTGGCTGCCTATCTTCTGAAACCTCAGAACTAGATGGTCTTGGGAACCTCATGAAAGACACCACACCAGCATGTGGTTCCTACAATTCAGATCCAAATGAGTCTAGGGCTGCGGGGGCTAAAAGGAATGTACACCCCAACTCCCTCGGAGGAGGAGCTGACTTTAATTCCCCTCCCTATATACTTCCTGGGCTTCCCTTGTAGCTCAATCGGTAAAGAATCCGCCTGCAATGCAGGAGACCTGGGTTCAATTCCTGGGTCAGGAAGATCCCCTGGAGACGAAAATGACTACCCACTCCAGAATTCTTGCCTAGAGAATCCCATGGACAGAGGAGCCTGGTAAGTTCCCAGTCCACAGGGTCGCAAGAACTGGACATGAGTTAGCAACTGAACAACAACTCGACCTACTGTTCTGGCACCCAGATCTCAGATGTCTAGCATTCTAAATTATGAGAAATAAACACCAGCTGCTTAGAAACTACCCCAGTCTGCGTTATTTTTTATAGCAGCCCAAACCCCAGAGTCTTCATCATTCTAAAAACCTGTACTTTAGGATTCGTGACAAAGGAAGATTAAGCCTCATACAGAAGGATGTGCTACCAACTATATCTTGCATCCTCAACAGATAAACACCAATCAATCTCCGCTTAAACCCTGACTAAAACTTAACACTCCACCGGCCTTAATTTACTATGATTTTCAAGATGACCCAACTTATGGCCTTGATTAGCAATAGACGAAACATAAATTAGTACTACAGACACACCACTTAGAACTGTCCCCTTAAACACCATGAACAAGAGGGGAATCTCTTCCACCCTTTAGGGAGATTCCTACCACCCATCTCCTGCCCTGCCATGTGAAACTGCTCCCTGGCAGCAAACTGATGTTTCTGGAAACACATGAAGACACCCCTGGGCACCAAATGCGGACCCAGATGCTTCAAAGCTTTAGTGTTCCTCTGAACAAACCTCATTTGCTACTCCCTCTGGATACCACGGGTACCCCAGGAATCCAGTCAGGGAGATGCGGCAGTGCTTTCAGCTAGGATGCTGGCCCCACTCCAAACAAAGGCTGCATTTCAGACACTGGATCTAATGCATTCCCAAGTACCAGAACCAGGACAGAGCGGTGTGATCACTGCAGACCCACAGACAGGAATGGATAACAAGGAACACCATGAACAACTATGCTTATGAGAAAAGTCAACAACGTAGGGGAATGATCCAATCTCTCAGTCACCACAAACTGTCACAATGCACCACGATGAAATAAACAAACTGAACAACACTTTAAAAATAAAATTCATAGTTAAAAACCCTTTTGAAACAGCTATCTCCAGGCCCAGATGATTTTATCAGCAAATTCTACCAACGATTTAAGAGATAACAGCAATTCTACATAGTGGTAATTGCTCAGTTGTGTCCGCCAACTCTTTGTGACCCCACAGACTGGAGCCCACCAGGCTCCTCTGTCCATGGAATTCTCCAGGCAAGAATACAGGAGTGGGTTGCCATTTCCTTCTCCACAATTCTACATAAGCTCTTCCAAAACACAGAGGAGGAAAAAACATTTCTCAACTTAAATGAGGCCAGCATTACCTCGATAACAAAACCAGGCAAAAACAGCAAAAGACTGCAGACCAATATCCCTTGTGAACACAGATGCAAAAATCCTCAACAAAATACCAGCAGACTGAATCCAGTGATATACTGGATTGGTCAAAAAGACTTTTGGCCAAACCAATATATAAATGTTATACCACAACCACATGGAGTTTAGCCCAGAATGCAAGGCTGGGTCAATGTGTAAAATCAATCAGTGTAATCTACCATATTAACCATCCACAGAAGAAAAGACACAAAAGCATAACAATTTATGGCAAAAAAACTATTTGAAAATACTGAGCATCCAGTCATGATAACTCTCAGCTAACTAGCAATGGAAGGGAACCCCAACAGTCTGCTAATGAATATCTCTGAAGAAACCTATAGCTAATATGATGCTCAGTGATGGAAGACTGAACGCTCTCCCCAAATGACAGGGACAAGGCAGATGTCCGTCCGCTGACACTGCCCTGGCTAGTGGATGAGGTGAGAAAAAGATATAAAAGGTAAACAGATTAGCAGGGAGGAAATAAAATGACCTTTTCACAGATAGCATGATTGCCTCTGTTGAAAATTCCAGAGAATCTACCACCACAACAAAAAACTCTCAAGCCTAACAAGACAGTTTAGCAAAATCACAGGATGCAAAATCAGTAACAGAAAAAGAACCACCTTTCCATGCACTCCCTGTGAATGATGGTAAATTGGTAGGTCAAACTTCATCACTACTAAAATGTTGCCTTCTGTGAAAATCTTATTACAAGAACTGAAAGACTAGTTGTAGACGGGAAGAAAATATTTGAAAAAGCCCAACTATGACAAAGAACTTATGTTCAGGAAAAATTCCCAAATTTCAATAGGAAGAAAAAAAATCAACCCAATAAAATACAAGATACTTCACCAAACTAGATACAGGGATTGCAAATAAGTTCATGAGAACATGTTTAATGCCATCAGTCACTAGGAATGCAAACTAAAACCACAAGGAGATATGCAGTATGCAAATTAGAATGGTTAAAAAAAACTTAGTGCAGCCACTGTGGAAAACAGTATGGAGGCTTTTCAAAAACAAAAGCAGAATTACCATATGACCCAGAAATTTCACTCTTGGTTATATATCCCAAAAACTCCAAACCACTAGTTTTACAAGATGCATGCACCCCAGTATTCACAGCAACATTATATAACTGTCAAGCTACAAAAGTAACCTAAGTGTCCATCAATAGATGAATGTATAAACACGACTATATATATATACATATATATATGTATATGTATATGTATGTATGTATAATGGAATATTAGTCATAAAAGGATGGAACTTTGCCATTTGCAGCAACATAAATAGACTCGGAGGGTACTATGCCAAGTGAAATATGTTAGAGAAAAACAAATACTGTATGATATCACTTATGCATGGAATCTAAAAATACAACAAACTAGTGATCATAACAAAAAAGGAGCAGACTCACAGATATAGAGAACAAATTAGTGGTTACCAGTAGTGAGAGGGAAGTAGGGAGGGGCAGGATAGGCACAGGGGATTAAGAGGTGCCTTATTATATCAGGTATAAAATAAGCCACAAGGATATACTGTACAACGTGGGGAGTGCAGTCAATATTTCATAAGGACTATAAATGGAGTGCAACCTTTAAACACAGTGAACCACTATACTGTACACCTGTAATGGGCTTCCCTTGTAGCGCAGCTGGTAAAAAGTCTGCACTGTATATCAACTACATTCCAATGCAAAACCAACTAACAAAGCCAAGTATGGGTGAGAATGTGGAGCAACTCAAACTCTCACAGGTTGTTGGTAAGAATGTAAAACAAGACAGACACTCCAGACAATATTTTGCTGGTTTTTATAAAGTTAAACATACACCTACCAAGGGGCTCAAAAATCTCATTCATGAGTATTTATCCTAAGTAAATGCAACCATACCTTCACAGAAGAGCTGACAAACAAATATTTATGGCCGCTCCCTTTAAGCGTACAACAGAATACTACTCAGTGACCAGAAAAAAATCAAATGTCTCTATATGCAACAACTTGAGTGAGCCTCAAAGGTGTTATCCTTAGGAAAGAGGCCAGTCTTAATAGGCTATCTACTCTCTGGCT
The DNA here is from genome assembly GCA_917880005.1 of Nanger dama. Taxonomy (NCBI): domain Eukaryota; kingdom Metazoa; phylum Chordata; class Mammalia; order Artiodactyla; family Bovidae; genus Nanger; species Nanger dama. Next base: position 14,997,272 of record CAKJTW010000025.1, on the reverse strand, counting down.
CCACTTATAGAACATTCATAAACAGGTAAACTACAAGGACAGATTAAGTCAGTTTTCAGTGGTGATGAGAGGGTGTGAAGATAAAGGGCAATAAAGGCAGACCTCATTTTACTGCCCTTGGCAGATACTACTTTTTATAAATTGAAGGTCTGTAGCAACCCTTCTAAGAGCGAGTCTACTGGCACAATTTTTTCCAACAGCACTTGATCACTTTGTGTCTTGGTGTTACATTTTGGTAATTCTCAGAATATTGTAAACTTTTCCATTTTTATTGTATTTGTTACGGTGATCTACGATCAGTGATGTCTGATGTTACTACTACAACTTGCTGAAGGCTCAGATGATGGTTAGCATTCTTTAGCAGTAATTTTTTTTTGCCTTTGTAAACAAATTTTTATTTTAATTTTTGTTTTCTATTAAGAGTACAGTTGATTAATAATGTTATATTTGTTTTAGGTATATAGCAAAGTAATTCAGTTATATGTATACACGTATCTATTCTTTTCCAAATTCTTTTCCCATTTAGGTTATTAGAGTATTGAGCACAATTCCCTGTGCTATACAATAGGTCCTTGTTGGCTATCTGCTTTAAATATAGCAGTGCATACGTGTCAATCCCAAACTCTCTAACTGCCCACCCACCCCACTCTTTCCCCCTGGTAACCGTAAGTTTGTTCTCTAAGTCAATGAGTCTGTTTCTGTTTTGTAAATAAGTTCATCTGTTAGGCAGAAGACCTAAACAGACATTTCTATCAATACAAAGAAGACATATAGATAGATTGTCAAGAGGCACATAAAAGATATTCAATAATACTAATTATTGAGAGAAACACAAATCAAAACTATATCGAAATATCACTTCACAACAGTCAGGAAGGCTATCATCAAAAAGTCTACAAACAATAAAGGCTGGAGAGAGTGGAGAAAAGGGAATCCTCCTACAATGTTGGTGGGAATGCAAATTGGTGTAGCTACTATGGATAACAGGATGGAGGTTTATTAAGAAACTGAAAACATAGTTACCATATAATCCAACAATCTTGTTCCTGGGCATATATCCAGAGGATAATATGGTTCAAAAGGATACATGCACCCCAGTGTTCATTACACTGCTGTTTACAATAGACAAGACAAGAAAGCAACCTAAACGTCCATCAACAGCTGAAGATAAAGATGTGGCTTGTGTGTGTGTTACTCACTCAGTCGTGTTTGACTCTTTACAACCCAACCCCATGGACAGAGCCCGCCAAGCTGTCCGTTCATCTGGAATTCTCCAGGCAAGAATATTGGAGTGGGTTGCTATTCCCTTTGCCAGGGGACCTTACCGAGCTAAGAATCAAATGCAGGTCTCCTGCATAGCAGGCAGATTCTTCACCATCTGAGCCCAGCAGGAAGCCCCAAAGATGTGGTACCCACATCAGTGGAACATCATTCAACCATTAAAAAGAACGAAATAATGCCATCTGCAGCAGCTTGGATGGACCTGGAGATCTTCATACAAAGTGAACTAAGTCAGATAGAGAAAGACAAATATCATATGATATCTCTTACACATGGAATCTTAAAAAGATACAAATAATGCATTTTAATGCATAAATTATCAAATGCATAAAATTTTAATGCATAAATTATGTATGCACTGTTTTTTCAGACACAGTGAGACTGCACACTTAATATACTACAGTGGAGTGTAAATAAAACTTTTACATGCCCCTGGAAAGCAACAATTTCATGTGATTTATTGTATTGTAATAATCTGGAACTGTACCTGCAATATCTCTGAGGTTTGCCTGAACCGAGAAGAACTTGGGGGAATGGAATTATTTCATCCTGTGCAAGTGGTTACACAAATCTATACATGCATTTAAACTCACAGAACTGTATACCAAAATAATCACTTTCACCGTAAAATATGAAGGAGAGTAAAAGAACTACATTAATTTGACTCAAATGTTTTTAAAAACACCTTTACTCTTAGCCAGATACAAAGGGGCAATACTCTATATAATTCCATTTGTTTGAGGTGCCTAGTATGGTGACAGGAGAGACAGAAGACAGACAGAAGTAGAAACAGAAGTAGAATGGTGGGTGCTGCAGGAGGGGGTTGGGGAGTTTCAGTTTTGGAAAATGAAAATGTTCTGGGTCTAGAGGGTGGTGATGGCTGCACAAGAGAGCGAAGGTACTTGATGCCTGAACTGAACACTTAAAAATGGTACTTTCACTTTAAAACACTTATCAGAAAAGCAGATTTACAAAGGTGCACTTGTATGGAAATAATAAAAGAGTTCTAAAAGCAGGAAGTTTTAACCGCGATTGCTCTCTGCAGATGTGTGCTGTTTGGTTTGGCTTGCGGCTTCCAGACTTACCCTACATGAACCGTGCACATAGGCTCCATCACCTGTGGGACAGGGTCTGTTCATACTGTGATCATGGACCAGACAGAGACCCTGAGTCAACCTGTCCAGTTCTTTGGATTTTCAAAGTATTATGCTTTTACTTCCCACAAGAGACAACCAGAAAACTGGTAAAATACATCCACAGCCTGAAGAAGCATTCTGCATGTTCAGCCATACCTGGGCAGACCAGAACTTTAAACAGATGGGCATGTAACAGAGGCCTAGGAGACTCTGGCCCGATTAGTCAGTGACAGAAGTCTGGGCCTTGTTCATCGTCTCCTCTTTGAAATCAAGCAGGCAGAGAGAGAAGGGAGTTATAGTCCCACGGCAGTGTTCCTGGGTCCCCGGCAGCTGTACTGTACACTCCATGCTACTCTGTTTCAGAAAAGTTCCAGCCACTCTGCAGCTTCTAGGTAGAGACCTTCCACCACTCCCACTGGCTGCCAACAGATTGAACCCCACTGATGTCCAAATGCAAATTGCAGTTTCTAAACACCTGGCATCAATAAACACCAGAAATAAACACCATCTGACTCATTTACGCAGCTCTTATGTATCACAAGCTTTCAAATGGTAATTAACCTTCATTTAAACTCTATGTTGATGGTTAAGTCAAGAAATCATTGGCATTTTGAGCCAAATAAAACACCACAAAGATTATGCTGGACAAATAAAATAAAAACCAATTTGAATGTTTCCAAGTTCTTAATTTCTAACAATATTCCCTTGTGTACACAGATGAAAGAGCCCAGTACATAATCTCTGTAAACTGTGTTTAAATTAGTTTCTCTTTCTCCGTGGTTAAGCCTCTAACCATTAAACTTCCCCACAGAACACAACCTTCAGCACACGTGGATCACAAACTACATACACTTCATTATCTCTTTCAAGCTTTAAGGTTCCAAGAACATCCTGACCAAGGGTAGGGCTGAAAAATTTTAAAATGATCAAATGGCTATTTCCCAACCCTCTACCTACAGACATGCTTTCCTCAAAGAAGAGAAAAAAGGCAGAAAGAATGTTTTTTCCTGGCATGGGCTTTCCTGATGGCTCAGTGGGTAAAGAATCTGCCTGCCAGTGCAGGAGATGCGGGTTCAACCTCTGGGTCAGGAAGATCCCCTGGAGGAGGAAATGACAACCCACTCCAGTACTCTTGCCTGGAAAATTCCATGGACAGATGAGCCTGGTGGGCTAGTGGGCTACAGTCCATGCAGTAGCAGAGTCAGACCGGACTGAGCCTGTGTGTGTGCACGCATGCACACGTACACACACACACACACACACACACACACTCCTCCTGGCTATCATTTCTGCAAGTGTGTTAAGACAGCAATCTGGTCTCAGGGCCGTGCAGTAGCAGACTCAGACTGGACTGAGCCTGTGTGTGTGCACGCATGTACACGCACACACACATGTACACACACACACACACACACACACACACCTCCTGGCTATCATTTCTGCAAGTGTGTTAAGACAGCAATCTGGTCTCAGGGCCGTCACTGGGGGGGGCCCACAGGGGTCCCAGGTGTGGAGACTCCAGACACACCACTGGGCCACCCAAGGAAGTTCCAGAAGGTACTTTCAAGATAAGCAGCTAGTGCTTTGGAGCCTGGGAGTGGGGAGGGAGTAGGAGCTGGAGCTGCCGCACAGCTCTGGCACTCGCTGTTGTCATAGGGCATCTCCAGTGCCAGCTCTCCAGCCCCCCAGCTGGCCTCCCAGATGGGAGAGGGTCAGCCCTGGGGCACCACAAAGGCCCTGCCAGCCCCTGAGCACAGAGCAGCCGCACGCTCAGGCATGCCCCTGGCTGCCAGGAAGGCCATACTCTTCTAAGAAATAACATGACCAGAGGGGCTTCTTTGGAAGCTTCAGAGGTCTGGGAGCGGTGTACTATGCCCCACACACCCAGAAACAAGGAGAGGCTGCTGGTCCCCAAAATCCTAGCGACGTCCCTCTCTGAGCCTCAGCATCTGGGAAGGCACCAGACACGCCAATGCCAGGCTCAGAACTGACATTCCCTTCTGCTGCATGTATAGATGTGAGAGTTGGACCATAAAGAAGGCTGAGCGCCGAAGAATGAATGCTTTCGAAGTGTGGTGTGGGATAAGACTCTTGAGAGTCTCTTGGACTGCAGGGAGATCAAATTAGCCAATCCTAGGGGAAATCAACCCTTAATATTCATTGGAAGGACTGATGCTGAAGCTGAAGCTCCAACACTTTGGCTACCTGATGCAAGGAGTCAACTCATCAGAAAAGACCCTGATGCTGGTCAAGACTGAGGGCGAGAAGAGAAAGGGATAACAAAGGACAAGATGGTTGCATGGCATCAATGACTCAATGGACATGAGTCTGAGTAAGCTCTGGGAGATGGTGAAGGATAGGGAAGCCTGGCATGCTGCAGTCCATGGCGTCGCAAAGAGTTGGACACAACTGAGCAACTGAACAACAAACTGCCTCCTGACCCTGGGGTGCAGGCCTGGCACCTGTGCCCCTCGGGCACCCACCTGCCACACTAATCCCTTCCAACCTCTGGGACCAGCCCACTCTCCCATTCATTCATTCACTAGCCTCAAACACCACACCTAATGGAAACAAAAAAGAACCTCCTTCATTAAGGGAACCTTGCAGTGCTCCTGTCTGCCTCCCTCCCTTTATTCACCAGGCAAGTCACTTCCAAGGCCATGTAAACCTGAGGACTAGGCCAAACCTGCCCCAGGACACCACTGTGCTTTTCTTCTGTCTCACTGTGATTATTTACCGTCCAATTAACAGGACGGCCCAAGAGCCTTGATAAGAGCATGCCAGGCAGACAGGTCAACTTCAGCGACATGGAGGGCAGGACAGGATGGCCAGACCATGAACTGAACAAAGGTTTCTGCCAGCAAAAGAAAATATCAGGATGCGGAGCACCGAGCCTTTCAGCTAATAAATACTTCCACTGTGTCCATGCCAGGAAATGAAGCATTTCATAGAAAGAGGACGACAAGCAACAACCCCAGAGGCACTGAGGAGCTCGCTCAGCCCTAAGTGTGGGGACAGAGGTGCTGGAATGAAGGCGCAATCCCAACGAGGCAAGTTAGCAAGCATGGGGCTCAGCCCACACAAGGCCAGAGTCATGCTCCCCATGTCATCAGAATACAGGAAATGTCACCTTCCTCCACACTAATGCCAGGCCCCATGGCCTCTGGAGATGAGACACAAGCCCTGCCTGCATGCGGAGCAGGTCACCCCTCATCCTTATACACCCTAAACAAGCTCACACACCTAACCCACCAGCAATGCAACCCACTCCATGGGGGTTTCAAAGAATCAGAGGCACTTGGGGTGTTGATCAGGATGATTAAGTTTACATGTCAACTTGGCTGGGCCACGATGCCCAGATAAATGATCAAACTATTTCAGAGGCTTCTGTGAAGAAATGTTTGGAATAACATCACCATTTAAGTTGGTAGACTTTGAGTAAAGCGAAAAGTCTTTACTGAAAGTGAAAGTGTTAGTTGCTCAGTCCTGTCCGATTCTTTGCAACCCAATAGACTGCAGTCGCCCCCAGGCTCCTCTGTCCATGGAATTCACCAGGAAAAGAACACTGGAATTGCCATTTCCTCCTCCAGGGGATCTTCCTGACCCAGGGAGCGAACCTGGGTCTCCTGCATTGCAAGCAGACTCTTTACTGTCAGGGAAGCCCTGAGTAAAGCAGATAACCCTCCATAATGAGTGTGGGCCTCATCCAGTATGTTGATGGCCTGGGTAGGAAAAATACTGATCTCCCTCTAAGAAAGAGGAAGTCTGCCTCCAGCTCACCTTGCAGGTTTCAGACCTGCCAGCCTCCCCAGTCAAGTGACCAAGTCCTTAAAACAACCCCTCCCTCCCTCCCCCCACCACCCAACACCCCATTGGTTCTGTTTCTCTGGAAAACCCTGATACAATCAGGAACACAGCTTCTGAGATAGCACCCGGCCGGGGTCACCTCACTGGAGCAGAACCTTACAGTGGAGAGAAGACCCCCCCCATGAGCACACAGCACCCTGTGAAGGGTCCAGTGAAAGCCATGTGTGAGAATCATCAAGGACACACAGCCCAGCATCTGGCTGGGGAATGTACTGCCTTCTAGGAAAACATGCTGCGTTACTTATGCCACTGTGATGAACTGTCACTTGTGCACTGTCATTCCAGAGAAGCAAGAGGCTTGGAGGATGTGGGGGGGCGGGGTGGTGAGTTTTATCATTTGGCTAAAAATACAATCAAGATAATGTATGGAAAACTAGTCCTACAGCTGCCTAGTAGGCAGGAACTCCTAAATCCATGAAAAGCTTTTGGAACGCAGCCCTCCAGTTCTACTGTGCACCATTTTTCAGGAATACATGCACATGCATGCGTGCACGCATACACACACACACACATCCAATTACAAATAGCACTAATTTCTTTTGGGCCTCACCATTCATGGACTTCCCTGGTGGCTCAGACGGTAAAGTGTCTGTCTACAATGCGGGAGACCTGGGTTCCATCCCTGGGTTGGGAAGATCCGCTGGAGAAGGAAATGGCATCCCACTCCAGCACTCTTGCCTGGAAAATCCCATGGATGGAGGAGCCTGGTAGGCTACAGTCCATGGGGTCGCAAAGAGTCAGACACGACTGAGCGACTTCACTTTCCTTTCCACTTATTCATGGGCGCCAGGCTTCCCTGGTGGCTCAGCGGTAAAGAATCTGCCTGCAATGCAGGAGACATAAGAAACACGGATTCAGTCCCTGGGTAGGGAAGATCCCCCTGGAGGAGGGCATGGCAACCCACCCAGCATTCTTGCCTGGAGAGTCTCACGGATAGAGGAGCCTAGCAGGTTATAGTCCATGGGGGTTGCAAAGAATCAAACACAACTGAAGCAGTCGAGCAGCAGCGGCACTGATGGATGCCACTGCCTGTCCTGTGGCAGGGGGCCAGGCTGGCACAGTCAAAGCTGACTGACGCCTGTCCCACAGCAGTGGACATGAAAGGCTGGGACCCCTCAGGATACCCCAGATTAATCAAAAAAGCAGGTGATGGTCCCAAGAGTCTCTAGTCAAAGCTCATCTGTAACTACTAAAAAGTTTACGGATAAAATGCTTTCAAACAGGCTTTTATTTTTTTCCCCCAGAATACTCTGAAATGAAATTCCCCAAATCAATAAAGTCAGTGAAAGGGAAACAACTCAATTTTTATTAAAGTAGGTGAAGACCAAGGTCCGGTGTTTCAAGGAGAAAATGCAAACAACCAATAAATCACAAACAAGCGAGGGGGTCAGGAGACCCATGACTTTCCCTTTTCCTGATCACAGTGGTCAGGACTACGCACACCAGAAATGCTCTGGGTGGGTGAGAGAGAAGAAAGGCTCTTGTGAGCTTGAGGGGCACAATACTGTCCTGGCAGACAGCCCAGCCGACTCCAGTCAAAATTAAAAATACATACACCCTCTGACTCAAATATTTCAGTGTTAAGACTCCTACACAAATACTCAACGGAGTGTGTGTGGGGGTGTGTGTGTGGGTGTGGGTGTGTGTGTTAGTCACTTAGTCATGTCCAACTCCTTGCGACCCCATAGCCTAGAGCCCACCAGGCTCCTCTGTTCATGGAGTTCTCCAAGCAAGAAAACTGGAGTGGGTTGCCATTCCCTTCTCCAGAGAATAGACTCCTATATAAGTACTCACTGGGGTACCCCAAGAAAAACTGTCAAGGATATGACAGACGAGAGAGATACCTAAATTTCCACCACGGGGTGAGGGACACAGGCACACAGCCCTCACAGACTCCTGCAAGGCTTCACAGCGCAATGCAGAGCACACATATCTAGTACTAAGTGAAAAAAGCAAGTTGCAAAACCTTCTAAGGTGTGAACACATCCTTGGGAAACCACCATCTATATAAATGTCCTATGTATGTGTACATGTGTGTACATGCATGTGTGAGTGCACACACACAAATGGCACAGAAGACGTACCTTGGGCACGAGGAAGTAGCTTATACTCTTTGTTTTCTTTCTTCATTTTCAAAACAATAGAAATGCCATTAAAATAAAGGAAAAGTTAGTCAGCATATCTGACTTCCTGTTCACACTAAAGATTCAATGGGTATTTTTGTAGAAAAACTACTTAAAAGAAAGGTCCCAGTAGCAGAGATAAAAACTCACATAAAAAGATAGAAGGCCCTTTCCTGTTTCCCTTCTGAGTCAATGCAAAATTATTTAACAAAGCAGTGAGTTTCCACCACACTCTCATTTTGATAACTTCCCACAAAGTCAGAAAGTGGCCGCGGTTTCCATTTTCCTGCTGATAAAGCCTCGATGAACTATATCCTGGAGAAGGTGAATGCCTGCCAGCCCCAGTCCACACCCTCCTCCCTGCAGCTGGCCACGAAGCCAGGCCACGCCCCACCAGGGCCACCCGCCTCCTCCTGGCCCCACACAGGTTCTTCTCTTGCCTTCTCATGTGCTACAGCAGGCGACAAAGAACGCTCACTCAGAGCTTGAGAAGTGATGTTATTTGCAAAGAGGGACTTTGCAGATGTCATTCAGATCACAGAGGTGCCATCATTCCAGGTCACCCGAATAGGCCCTAAATCCACCGACAAAGGTCCTCATGAGAGCATCATGGAGGGGAGATGCAAGAAAGAAGGCCACGTGAGGATGGAGGCAGGTCCTGAAGGGATGTGGCCACAAGCCAAGGGACACCTGGAGCCAAGAGAAGCCAGAAGAGGCAGGAAGGGTCCTATCCTAGAGCATTCAGGAGGAGCAGAGCCCTGCCAAAACCTTGATTTTGGACTCCTGGTCTCCAGAACTGGGAGAGGATAAATTTCTGTTGTCTAAGCCACTCACTTTGTGAAGTTTTCTTATGGCTACCCTAGGAAACATGTGTGTACATCGTGATTCGATGAGGTGTAAGCATCTTTCATGATTCGATGAGGTGTAAGCATCTTTCCTTCATGGTCAGCTAAGGAGAAGGCAGAAGGGCCCCCAGCTACACAGACAATGAAAAGTGTAGGATGAAAACTCAAGTAATTACCACTATTGCACCTGTTATGATTCATACCCCACCCTCCCACCCAGCACCTGTGTCCAGAACTACTCCCATTTCACCCCAAGGCCCCACCCACTCCCTGGGGGAGCCACCGCTCTGTTCTAGCCACTGCTGCATGTAACAAACCACCCTGGACTTGGTGGCCCAAGATAGCTCCCCACGCTTACAGTTTTTGGGCCAGGAGTCCCAACGGGCCCCAGCAGGACATTTATCTCAAAGTCTAAGGCCCCTGCTGGGGTCCTGATGCCAAGGGCTGAGATCATGTAAAGGCCACTCCCCTCCAAGTCAGGGCCTGGCGAGGCTGTCCACTGCAAGCCCAGTGCTACGTGGCCTTGCGGGGGTCGGGCTTCCTCCCAGCACGAGGGCCATCAGCCCCTCACTTAGCATCTCAGGGCTCCAAGATCCAGCAGTCACAAGGGAGGGCAGACACCACCGCGCCTCAGTGACACCAGTGTCAACGCATTTACAGCCCATGCTTTGTTTAAGCTGCCACAGCTTTTCTCCCCACTCAGGTTTGGCTATTTCCTGCTGTCCCTGAGTTTCAGCTCAGAGTTCCTGACTCAGACCCCTTAAGCTCATCCCTGCTGGTCAACACCCACCCCCAACTTTCCCTTCCTGGTGGCACACATGCCTGGTTGCTGCAGTTCAGCTGGAGGCACCCCATGCTATGGGCTCTCCCTCATCCCCATGCCCTGCTGCACTCATGGTGCCCAGGACATGCCAGGCATGTCCCCTGCTCACTGAAGGCGTGAACAGCAGCACGGCTGAGTGACAGGGTACAGTGCAGCGGGACAGAACTGTGGAGCAGAGAAGAGCCACCACATTTTCATGATCAGGGAGTCTTCCACCAGGCCTTGCTGGGCCCGCCAGATTGGGGGAAACAGAGGGTAGCAAGGAGCAGGGTGCAGCTGGAGAGACCCCAAGGGGCTAGATGGCAGCAAGGGTGGAGAAGGTACAGCCCTTCCCAGGGTGGGGTGGTACAGCTCCTGGTGGGGGGAGGGGCTTGGAGCAAGCTGGAGCCAGGGGTGCCAGCGAGCTAAGGTCTGAGACCCCAATTCCAGGAGCCCTGTTACAGATGGAGGCAAGCTGCCCTGGGAAGTGGGACTACAGATAATCGAGGACCCCTGGTGTCCTCAATGGAGAATAAAGGGACAAGAATGTTTACAAACCACATTCATAATGGCCCAAGCCAGAAACCAAGCCAACAGCACAGCGAGTGCATGAACTGTGGTGCGCGCCCCAGATGGATGCTGGAGAGCTGGGATGAGGAAAGAGCCCAGCGTGGAGCGGGGCCCGAGGCCACTCACAGGAGCCAACGGACATCCATGCATGACTAGAGGAGCCAGTGTAGGCAAGTCAAACCCAGCCAGAACGCACCTCCGCTGTGCTCAGTGGGGACAGCATCCTTGGGGTGGAGTGCCAGAAGGGGCCTGCTGATGCTCTGGGAGCCTCACAGTCAGGCTACATTGGTGAGCAAAGCAAGATCACATGCGTATTACTGTAAAAGTGCAAACGTCTCACTCACCAAAGGAGGAGGAAGGAAAAATAGGAAGATGAAAACAGGGAAGTAAGGGCAGGCTGGACCTTCTGCTGCTGCCGTTTTGTGAGTGATCTTCCCTTGCATTTCAAGATGGGAAAAGAAGAGAGGCTACATTGAGCTGGGTGAGGGGACCCACTGCTGAGCAACCAGTGGTGGGTGGCCATGGAAGAGGTCAGCCTGAAGTCAGGTGGCCTTTCCTGGGGGACCCGACCCCAACAAGCTGGCCCTGGCCCCAGCATTCAGAGGATGCATGCCCTGGTCCATTGGCTACTGCTGTTGGGGCCACTCTCCTGGAGAGAAGATGCCTCAGGACACCAGGGTTGGCCCAGGAACACACAAGGGCACTGGCCCGGGCAGAAAATGACTGTGACCCCACAGCACTAAGACCACGTTTCCTTCAACAGACCCATCCCCCCTTCAGCTCTGAGCAAACAGGCATGGCACAAAGAGCAAAGAGAAGCACAGGCCAGGCTGGGACAAGCTCCGGCTGCTCCGGGAAGCGCCCAGCCGTTCTCAGCTGGTGCAGCTAACAGCCGCTGCCAAGCTCATGGAGATCACTCTGGGTAACAGAAGCCACACCACAGCTCCCTAAGCTCCCGGCCAGCAGGCTGGAGAGACTGGCACCTGGTGTGGCTAATGAAAGGAGCTGTGCTTGGCAAAGTTTTTCCGTCTTTAGGGACCACAACATAAATGCTAGAAAAGGCCTGAAAATAGTCCTGACACAAAACATCTTAGCAGAAGTCTGGGCCTTTGGAAAGAGCTGGTATGTGCACATGCTGCGTCCTCTCCTGGGAAGAGAGGAGAGAGTGTATGTGTTCTGGGTCTCACTTGTTTTCGAAGCGGACATCTGCCCTTTCCACTCACTGAAGTGGTGTTCTCGTCCCAGGATGCAAAGTCTGCGCCCACCAGCTCAGGAGGCCACAGAACCATCACTACAGACCCCTGGGGGCTGCGTCTCTCAGGACCTGCTCTCCAGGCCCTCAGCATCTATTTTAAAAATCGTGTTCCCATCCCCTCCCAGGTTGCCAGGGGAAACCAAGCCTTGCTCGGTTGGTGGTCCTGTCCACCAGGCGGGAGAGCATATAAACATAAAGGAGGGGGCCGTGCCTCCAGGGAGGCCCAAGGGAGCCCACATTTGAAACCCAAGCTAGTCCCTCAGGTTTCAAAGACCCGCCAGTGATCCACTTCCGAGGCTCAGGGGCTCTGCTTTGACCCAGTTTCCTGGCTCCCCCTCCCCCTGCCATGTGTGGCCTTTGAGCATGCATTCCCCAGGCAACTGGGGATGGGCAGCTGGGGGGCACCCCTCTGCTCCAGGCTCCAACCTGTGCTCAGCGCCAGACTCAGAGAAACCAAAGAAGAGGCCACCACAGCTAGTAGTTGACGTGGAAAATAAAACGACAAGTCCTCACACATTTGCTTATGCCGAAAGTTTAAAATGTTCATGCAGTCACACAGAAGGCCAGATGACAAAATGGGGTTCAGGAGTTTTCAATCTGGGGGTGCGAACACAGTTTTTAACAAGATGCAATTGAACAAAATATCAGAGAGTATCATATGTGGTTAGGGGTGAGTACTCTCCTGAGAAAATTTGATTTTAAATGTGGGTGTGTGTATGTATACATAAATGTGTGTGCACACGTATGTACACACATATAAGCAGGTTCACTGCGTTACAGAATAAATGCGTGTCTTACTGTGAACTGCCCTCAGGGTCTGAAAGCAGCCATTAAGTTTTAATATTCTAATAAAATGTTTTCAGCAACATTAGATAAGTACTGAAACCTCTCTGAAGCTTGGTTTTAAATATGACACTGAAATCTATCAGCATCGCAGTTCAAAGATAACCAAGAAGGGATATTTCACTTGTCACCTCATTTTGTAATCCCACAGCTCCCAGATGCTGCTGACCCCACTCAAGAACGGTCAGGCCTTGCTGAGGCCACACACACACACACACACACGACACAAGGCTGACTCTCGGTCAACCCAGGCAGTCCATCAGAGCAGGCTCTTGCTGGAGCCGGGCACTGAGGAGGGCAGAGGGCCCACCTCCGGCTCAGGGCTCGCAGCGGACACACACTCTCACTCAAGCATCTCCTCTCACTCTGGACAGGCCAGGTTATGTTTCCCATTTAAAAGTACAACAGAAAGAACTCCCACCCGCTTTTTAAACAAGGCAGGTATAACAGGTCTATGAAAAGTATGTCAGACTCTCAAGGCATATGACGTGTGTGTGTGTGTGCGCGTGTGATCTACAGCTGTGTTTTTTCCATTTTTCCTTTATTCCTGCAGAAAACTGGAGTCATGCAGATAAGCACCAAGGAGAAAACAAAAACCACATCATCAATGAACTACGTGACCCTCCCTTCTGGACACAGTCTGCCTAACGCTTTCTAGACAAATTATGGGTCCTCACTGTATGTCCCGGTTTAGGAATAGTTCCTGGTACTTGATGTGAAACATCAAATTAGTCATATTTTACACTATTATTTTTAGAGGCTGGCTAGCCTAACTGTACCTCCTCATCTCTGACCATCTGTCAGCAGCTTTCAGCTGGTATCTGGGTTTTCTGTTTATCAGCACCTGACACCCTTTCTAATAAACGCTTCTTCGCAACCATGATTCCTCAGCATAAATTTCCAGACAATGAACTGCAATGGCCGAGGGTACAGGTATCCTTAAAATTTTTTAAATACCTGACCAATGGCCACCCCTCAGTGTGTGCATCAGATGCTGTGTCTGGCAAGTACCCCTCCCTGCAGGCTTCAAGCCACAGCCCCGCGTTCACATCCTGGGTCCACCAGTCCTTGATTTCTCCGTTTTCAACATCCTCAAGTGCAAAAGACAGAAGGACCCAAGGATTCAGTTCTTCCCATCAGGTGGCCAAAGTATTGGAGTTTCAGCTTCAGCATCAGTCCTTCCAATGAATATTCAGGGTTGATTTCCTCAAGGACTGAATGCAAATTATCCCTCAGTAAATCTCACTTTAAAACAAACAACAACCCTGCAGAGAAGGAAGTCTATGCTATGTGGCCTGGCATTCCTTGTCTCCTGGCCAGCTGCTTTCCTTCCTATTTTTCACTGGCTCCAAAATCTGGCATGCACAGAATGCCCTCCATACCTACAGGTCCGCCCAGGGTCCACACCAAACTCAAAGCCCCATCAAGGCCACTGGCCATGTGTTCCCCAGCCCTGTGGCAGGTCCTATCCACAGACCCTGTGTTGAGACAAGGGTCCTGTATCCTTCTCCACTCTTTCAGATCCTCCTTCTCTCCCTTCTGGGAGGCCTGCCCAGACCACTAGTAAGTAAAGATTATCCCTCTTTCCTCTGCGTCAAAGACTCTCAATTCTGGCTGCACAAGAATTACCTGAACAGCTGTCAAAACCACACATCCACACCCTCCCTCCCATCCCAGGAGATTCTGTTGTAACTGGGCAGGTGTGGAGACAGACACAGGGGTTTTGTTCTGCTTCATTTTTCAAGAATCCCAGGCTCAGAAATGAAAGAGGGAAAACCATGCAAATCCCAAGGCATTAAAATGATAATAGGAGAATATTATAAAGAACATTATGCTAACAACTTTGACAACTTAAGTGAAATGGGCAGATTCCTTGAAACACACAGATCACCAGGACTGACTCAAGAAGAAACAGAAAGTCTTCATAGCTTTATGTCAATGAATCGAATTCATAAAAGAAATCCAGGACAGCTTAACTAATAAATCCTGTTAAATGTTTAAGGAAGAAACAATGCCAGTCCTACACAAATCTCAATAATAAATGAAGAGGAAACACTTCCCAAATTATTGTGTGAGGCCAACAGTACCCTGATATAGAAACCAGACAGAAGGATTACAAGAAAAGATTAGAATATCCCTCATCAATATAGTTCTAAATATTCTTAACAAAGTTGTAGCAAATTGAATCTAGCAATACAGTAAAAGATAATATCATGACCAACTGGTTTGTGCCAAGGATGAAATATTGTCTAACATTCAAAAATTAACTACTGTAATTCACCATATTTATCACAAAAAGAGGAAAAACCACATGATCATCTCAACAGATACAGAAAAAGCATATAACAAAATTGAACATCCACTAACGATAAAACTCTATGCAAACTAGAAAATTCCCTCAACCTCAAAAAATGCATTTTTACATAAAATCTTCACCTAACATCATATTCAATGAAAAGATACTAAGCTCCTTCTTCCTAAGATTGGGAACAGGTGAGTGTCCATCATCACCATTTCTGTTAAACACTGCATTGAACATCCTAGACAATGGAATAAAGGAAGAAAAAGACATAAAAAGCATTTAAACTGAAAAGATAGAAGTAAAATGGTTCCTATTTATAACTGTCAGGATTATTTTGGTGTAAAAATCTTAAAGGACTACAAAAAAGCTACTGAAACAAATAAGTGAATTTAGAAAGGTCACAAAATAAATAAACGATATAAAAATCAACAGCATTTCTATACAGTAACAATTCAGTTCAGTTGAGCCACTCAGTCATGCGTGACTCTGCAACTCAACTCCTTGGACTGCAGCACGCCAGGCTTTCCTGTCCATCACCAACTCCCGGAACTTGCTCAAACTCATGTCCATCGAGTCGCTGGTGCCATCCAACCATACAGTATTCCAACAGTAGAAATAAACAATTGGAAAATTTTAAATTAAAAACCCACTTGTAACATTTAAAATCACAAAATACTCACGAATAAATGTGATAAAACACATATAAGACCTATACTGACTACTACAAATCACTGCTAAGAGAAATGAAGGAAGGTGAACACAGATGGAAAGACAGTCCATGATCACTGGCTGAGACTCAATATTGTTAAAATGCCAATATCCCTCAAGTTAATGCAATCCCAGTCAGAATTCAAGCAGGCATTTTTATAGAAACTGGCAAGCTGATTTTAAACTTATATGGAAACGCAAAGGATCTAGACTAGATAACACAGTTTTGAAAATGAAGCACAACTGGAAAGTTCACTACACGACTTCAAGAATTACTGTAAAACAACAGTCATGAAGACAGGGTAGTTTTCAGGCCAATGATGAATAACCTAAAATGGGCTGGAACTGAGTCCTGAAACAAAGCCACACAGATTCTCAATTATTCTTCACACATGCCAGAACAACCAGGTATACGCACTGAAAATAATAAACCTCAATCCTAAACTCTTTCCAGTTAAAAGGTAACTCAAAATAGATAGTAGATAAAAGCTAAGACCATAATGCCTTCAGAAGAAAACACAGGAGAAAATCTTTATGATGATGGGTGAGACAAAGTTTCTTAAACAGGACACAAAGAGCACAAACCACTAGCCAAAGACAATTGATATAAATGGACTTAAAACTAAAAATGTCTGCCCTTTGAGTGATATCATTAATCAAATAGAAAGTCAAGCCCCAGAGAAAAAAATATTTGCAATACAAATATCTAACAAAGAAACTGACTCCAGAATACACAAAGAACACTTAAAAACTCAACTATAAGAGATAAATAGCCCAACTAAAAAGTCAGCAGAAGACTTTAACAAAAACCTAAAAGAGCTAATAAATACAGGAAAAGATACTCAACTAGAACATCTACGGTAGAGCACAACTCCCACTAGAGTAACTAAATTTAAAAAGACTGACGACCACAAGTGTTGGCAAGGATGTGAAATAACTGCTCCCACATTAGCAGCAGGGATGTAAAATGATACAAGCACTTTGGAAAACAGTTTGCCAGTTTCTTATAAAGATACACTTACCACACAGCCTCACAATTCTACTGGTTAAGTAGTTACTCAAGAGAAATGGAAATGCATGTCTCCGATGTGCATACAAATGAATACAGCATTTTTTATATTCCTTTTTTATAGCCATAAAATACATATAACATAAAATCTACCATTTAAACCATTCTAAAGCATACACAACCATCACCACTCTCTAGTTCCAAATCATTTTCATCACCTCCAAAGGAAATGCTATCCATATTAAGCAGTCACTCCCATGCTCCCTTTCCCCAAGCCCTGGCAAGCACCAGCCTGCTTTGTTTTGTCTCAACAGATCTGCCTATTCTGGACATTTTGTATAAACGGAATCATACAATGCACTTTTTTGTCTATTTTCACTTAGTAAAATGTTTTTAAGGTTATCCATGTTGTAGCACATGTCAGTACTTCATCTCTTTAATGGCTAAGTAATATTCCATTGCCTGGATGGACCACATTTATTCATTCATCCACTGATAGGCATTTGAGTTGTTTCCCAAATTGTGAATTAGCGCTGCTATGAACAGTTGTGTACAAGTTTTTGTTGGAACATTTATTTTCAATTCTTTTGTGTATTTACCCATGAGTAGGACTGCTGGGTCACATGACATTTCTGTGTTTAACTTTTGGAAGAATCCCTAAATTATTTTCCAAGTTGCTGCACCATTTTACATTCTCAAAGTAACGTATGAACCTTACACCTTTTCCATATGCTCACCAACACTTACTATTTTCCTTTTTTTTTTTTTTTTTTTAATAAAAGTCATTCTGGTAAGAGGGAAATAGTATCTCACTGCGGTTTGGCCTTGCACTTCCGTAGTGACTAATGATGTTGAGCATCTTTGCACGTGCTTATTTGTCATTTGTCTATCTTCTCTGGAGATATCTTCGTTCATGTTTTAACTGGTTGTTCTTCCTTTTGTGTTGCGCTGTAGCTTGCGGCACTTTTATTCATAATAATCTCGAACAGGAAGCAATCCAAACATCCACCAGCAGGTGAATAAATCAATAAATCACGGCACACCCACGTGACAAAACAGGATTCAGCAATAAAAGACATAAAGTACAACACACAGCAAAACCCAAGAATCTCAAAGATGTGCCAAGGGAAAAGAAGACAAGAAATCTACAATACATGCTTCCATTCTGAAACTCTTCAAGAAACAAATCTTCTAATAGTCTAATCTCGACAGATCAATGATTGCCTGGGTGAAGGGTTGAGTGCAAAGAGGCAACAGGGGAGTTTGGAGAGAGTTCATAGGCTAAACAATCTCTGTTGCAACTGCTCAACTGCTATAGCAGCCAGAGAGCAGCCAGGGACAGTAGGTGCATGAATGCGTGAGGTGCACCTCACCTGCAGAGTTCACCCACTGTTGGCCTCCATCATATCATGATAGCAGCTGCACAACTGGATACCTTTGTCAATACTCACTGAACAGTGCCTTTTACTGTATGTAATTATACCTCAGTTAAACTGGTTAAAGAAACATTGTTTCTACAGGTGAACATCCCAAGTCCAGTGTGCATCCGGGAGTGGGCCCACTGGCCCTGCCTCTCCCCTCCTGTCTACCCCTCCAGGATGCACTACCCACAAAGGCAAGCTCTGCTTGGCCCAAGCTAGGAAGTGAAAGTGAAAGTCGCTCAGCTGAGTCTGACTCTTTGCAAACCCATTGTCTGCCCACGGGATTCTTCAGGCAAGAATCCTGGAGTGGTTTGCCATTCCCTTCTCCAGTGAATCTTCCCCACCCAGGCGCTGAATCTGGGTCTCCTGCATTGCAGGCAGATTCTTTACTATCTAAGCTACGAAGGAAGCCTGCATAATTGTATACCTTTGTCAAAATTCACTGAACAGTAACCTTTATTGTATGTAAATTATACCTCAATAAAACTGGTTAAGGAAACACTGTTTGTACAGGCAAGCACCTTAAGTCTAACGGGCATTCAGAGAGAAGCTCTCCTGTCTGGCCCTCAGGGTACACCTCCCAACCACAGGCTGTGCTTAGCTCAACCTTGGAAGTGAACGTGTTGGTCACTGAGTCATGTCCAACTCTGTGCGACCCCAGTGACAGCAGCCCGCCAGGCTACCCTGTCCATGGAATTCTTCAGGCAAGCATACTGGAGTGGGTTGCAATTCCCTTCTCCAAGGGATCTTTCTGAACCAGAGATCGAACCCAGGTCTCCCGTCTTGCAGGCAGATTCTTTATCACATAGCTGGTTCAGGGGTCCTGGGGGTGGAGGAGAAAACCTGCACCTGCAGCAGGGTCTGGAAACACAATGCTGCTGGCACAGGGACCACGCCTGGAGACAGGCTCTCCCCCTCATTCACGTGGCGCTCAGTGGATGCGGAATCAAGGCAGTGTTAATCGATCACACGCAGGCCCTCGCTAGTGACCGGGCCCTGTGTGTAGGGATGCCAGGCCAACATCGAGGGAAATGCTCGCATCCTGGCTGCAAGGACACGGCCCCACTTTCAGCCTCGGTCTCTGGCCAGGCCCATCAGGCCAGCAGACCAGGCCCCCTTCACTCTTCTCCTGCAACACAGATGTCCTCTCAGCCAGAAGGGCATCCACTCCTGCCAGGGAGCCTGGCAAACTCAGCTCTCCAGACTTCCTATGCTCACCACCCAAGAGTGCTTCATCACCCCCTGGGCACCCACTGCCATGCTCAGAGGTTCCGCTGTCACAAGCTTCCATAACCATTTTCTGCCATCCCGACCCCTTCCCCTGTCTGAGGACCCCAGGGCCAATTAGAGGCGTGGCGCACCTAAGAGGCTAATGACAGTCTGCTTGCGGGGGAACAGTGGCCACTGTCTGTCCCCTCCTTCTCCCCGACTGGAGGACATGGGCAAGGCCCCCACCCTACTTCCTTCACTCTTTCCCCTACTCCATCTTTCCCATCAAGACCAAAACCTGAAACACAACCCCTTATGCCCATCAGCAGCTCCCCCATCTCTCAGCCCACTTTCCCAGAAAAATTCTAGAAAAACTACCAACTCCTGATGTCCTGAGCTCCACTTCCCACCTTCTCTTGGCCCAACACTCCCACCCCTCTTGTCAGGACACTGACAACCTCCATGTTTCTAAGATCAATTCTCCAAGGATAATTCTCATTCCTCACCTAGCTGGCTCCCTCGGCCAGACAGCCCTTTCTCTCCATGCACACTCTTCCTGTGGCCCTGGGTGCCCAGACCCCTCTGGCTTTCTCCTGCCCTGATGGTACTCCTTCTTGGTTCCTCGACCTTGGACCTCTCCTCTCCTCCATCCATTCAACTCCTCTGCCATTTTGTGCCCACTCAGCTTTAAAAATATCACCTTTGAGCTGGCAACAGCCAGACCCATATCGGACCCAGCCCACTCCCTCCAACTCCAGCCTTGCTTGCCCAAACAAGCCCCTTACCACCTCCACGTGGACAGCAGCAGAGGTCATAGGTACCACTCTCCCAAATCCCCCGAATTTGCTCTGCCCATAGAGACCCCATCTCAGGGTGATGCCCACTCCATCCCTTGGGCTGCCTGAGCCAAGAATCTCAGGGTCACCTTGGACTCCTCTATTGAGCCAACCATCCCATTGGCTCCATCTTCACAACACACCAGAATCCAGCCAGACCCACCACCTACACAGGGCTGCTCCTCTGCTCCAGCCACACCTGCCCTCTGGCCTTGCTAAAGTGCGCCAGGACATCCCCCTAGGCACTCCACCTCCTCCACAGCCCAGCACTCCTCACCTCCCCATCAGCCCAGCACTCCTCACCTCCTCCATCAGCCCAGCACTCCTCACCTCCTCCATCAGCCCAGCACTCCTCACCTCCTCCATCAGCCCAGCACTCCTCACCTCCTCCATCAGCCCAGCACTCCTCACCTCCTCCATCAGCCCACCAGCCACCTATGAATCTCAAACATTCCCAAGCTGTGAGCACCCGGACCCCACACTGGCTTTCTCCGTGGCATTATGGCCCCAATGCATTTGGATTTACTTCCTCTCCTTAGCCTTCCAGCACCCACTACTTAACCATAAGTGCCAAGTGGGCAGGGCCTTCTATCTCTTGATTTCTTGCCGTAACTGGAGCTCAGTAAACATTTGCTGGAGGAAGTGGTGAGACGTCATGAAGTGGAGGTGAAAGGGGCCTTGCTAAATTGCTTCAGGAGTGTCCAGCTCTGTGTGACCCTATGGACTACAGCCTGCCAGGCTCCTCTGTCCATGGGATTCTCCAGGCAAGAATACTGGAGTGGGCTGCCATGCCCTCCTCCAGAGGATCTTCCCAACTCAGGGATCGAACCTGCATCTCTTATGTCTCCTGCATTGGCAGGTGGGTTCTTTACCACTAGCGCCACCTGAGTACCTAATTTCTTTGCCTCAAAAAAGATGAATGACGGGACCTCACCTACAAAGGACACAGACCTCCTGGGTGCCCCAAATGCCTGGATGGCACAGCTCTATTCAGACAGGATCCCTAAGGCCTCTGGAAAGGACTGAGATGCAAAGAACACATCTGATCTCAATGGGAAAATGAGCCATGCTCCTACAGTCTGTTCTGATAGCAAGAAGCTCGTGGCCATGCAGACGAGACCCCAGGCTCAGAGCACAGCCGCCTCACTGTGGCCCCGGCTGTGGCCTCCCACAAACATGGAAAATACTAGTAAACAACAACAACAAGCAAAACTCCCAAACACATGGGAGAACAAAGTGGGGTCCAGCTGAGGCCTTTATTCAGAGTAGGCCTCCTGGAACATAGTGTCCTTGTAAACAAAATCAAAAACATGCTTCAGAGCCAAACAACACCCAGATGCTAGATCAAAGCCTATTACATTCTGGTACTTAAGCAACTCAAATTTCTTGTAATAGGACAGGAAAATGGAGGGGGCGGGAAGCCCTGAGGATTCCAGGCAACTTGTACTTTTTACTCGGTGGACTTAGCATTTTTGTGGGTTTTGTTGTTGCTGCTGCTGTAGAGGAAAGTTACCTAACATATCCTCTACTAAATGAAAAAACAGCAACTGCTCAAGATGAATGGAACAGCCCCACAGTGGCAGGTCATCCAACCCGCAGTGGAAATCCACCCAAGAAGGCTCTGGACTGTCACTGCTTTTGTTGCTGGGCCAAGTCCCATGGAAGGAAATGTGCTTTCCACTTAAACCAGGACCGTGGTGGGTTTGAGCTAAGGGTCTTCCCCCACCCCCATGGCTCAGGGCCAGCATGGTACCTCGCTTACCGCCCAAACTGAGGAATGGCACTGCTGTTAAATTTTCAGGGTCTGGGTCTCGCCCGGCCTATTGCTGAGGTCAGGGTATTGGTGTCTCTCTTTCATGATCCACAGAGCACAAACTCTGAGCAACAGTGGCTGTGGATTCACTGACTGCCTCACTGAAGCCACACGATGTTATGTTGTGCAGTAACGTGAATTCCTGCAAGTCAAATTCATTTCGAATAAATTTAGATTTAGAAATGTAATGTTTAGAACAGGCTCTTCTAGAGACTTCCGTGGTGGTCCAGTGGCTAAGACTCTGAACTCCCAATGCAGGCAGGGCCTGTACAATCCCAGTCAGGGAACCAGATTCCACATGCCGAAACTAAAGAATCTGCACGCCACAATGAAGATCGAAGGTCCCAAGTACCACAGCTAAGGGCCTGTGCAGCTAACTAAATAAATGTTGCAAAAAACCCAGGTTATTCTATTCCCTAAGGGCTTCCCTGGTGGCTCAGATGGTAAAGAATCACCTGCAGTGCAGGACCTGGGTTCAGTCCCTGGGTTGGGAAGATCCCCTGAAGGAGGGCATGGCAACCCACTCCAGTATTCTTGCCTGGAGAATCCTCATGGACAGAGGAGCCTGGTGGGCTACAGGCCATGGGGTTGCAAAGAGTCGGACAGGACTGAGCAACTACGCACATTCCCTAATGGCGATCCCTTCTTTTATCATTACAAAAACAATCCCACTGTAAAAGAAACAAACTACATGGAAATAGATGAGGGATTAAAAGGATAGATTCCCCTTCCTCCTTCTTTCCACACCCTTCTCAACCCTCTGCCAGCACCCAAGCACACACAACTCACATGCACACATATATCCTTCCCTCCCATCCCGGTCATCAGCTGGACAGCCACTCTTGCTGTGTCCCTAGAGTCTGGAGCAGCACCTGCCCTCCTCATCCATCCTGCTCTGTCATCGTCTGTTTGACACACAGTGTATCATTCCAGATGCTTCTACACTTTATTACATATACATGTGTAAATGGGATCACTCTATACAGTCTACACCAAGAAGCAATGTTTTCACTTAACTCATCAGCATTGCTTTTCAAGTAAACCTCAAATATTCCATGAAGTGAAGGATCCTATGGCGTTTGACAGGGGGAAATAGGATTCTTAGATCATCAACTATTTTATGATAAAGACTTTTAAAGACTAAAGCTAAAGACTGAAGAGACTAACAAACCCTCAGGTACCATCACCCAGAACTCACTCCATCCCCCTCCATCACTCAACCCATCCCCCACCCATGCTAATCTGAAACAGCTCTCACTTCCTCTGCAGATCACTCCAGCATCTACAGCTAAAAGGTAAAGACTGTGTGAACATAACCACAATACCGTTGTTAAGGAATATAATTATCTTTTAAAAATCACTGTTCACTCAACAAACGCTCATCTCTTTAAATACCATCATTTTTGAAAGGAATGATTCTTGGCTCAAATGCTGGTTAACTGCATTTTGTTCAAAGCTGCAGTCCCGAGTAATACATAGAAGTGACCTGGGGAAGGGGTGAAGTCTCCACTTTCATAGAGAGCATCTGAGACTTTTAGACCAAATAAAGGACCCACTCCTACTGGTGGATCACAAGGCATGCTGGAAGGCAGCTATGGGGGAACCACTCCTGGGCTCCTGCCTGGTCCAGGTACAATACTGCCAGGTAAATTACCACGCACACAGGAAGGGACAGGAAACTGAAAGTGAGCCACTCCAAGGAGTTGCGACGAGCCAATTTGCTTATCCCAAAGATCACCTTAATTGGTGCACTGAACAATGCCAGCCCAGCTCCAGGCAAGGCCCATTCACGTGCTATCTCCACTTGACTGAATCAGCAGATATTTCCTCCTAATAAATCTTGGAGAAGGCAATGGCACCCAACTCCAGTACTCTTGCCTGGAAAAATCCCATGGACAGAGGAGCCTGGTGGGCTGCAGTCCATGGGGTCGCTAAGAGTCGGACATGACTGAGCAACTTCACTTTCACTTTTCACTTTCATGCACTGGAGAAGGAAATGGCAACCCACTCCTGTGTTTTTGCCTGGAGAATCCCAAGGACGGGGGAGCCTGGTGGGGCCGTCTATGGGGTCACACAGAGTCGCACACAACTGAAGAGACTTAGCAGCAGCAGCAGCAATAAACCTGCACTTCTCTCCATCACCTTTGACAGCAGGCAGGCTGCAATGGCCACGAGCTGTGCTGAGTCTCCAGTGCAGAGGAGCCTGCCCGACCGGCCCACTCTCGGGTGATGCCCCGAGACATGCCTGAATGGCCAAGGGCCCCAGAGGCACAGGTGGAGCGGGGAGCCTGCACCTGCCGAGCCCCACAAAGGACAGCCGTCTTTCCTGCAGCCACCCTGGACAGTCAGTTGATAGCAAATTCATGTGTGTATTTTCACATGGCCAGCTTCACCCCATGGCCACCCTGCAGGCCTGGATGGTTAACGTGGCCACTGTTGTCACTCCCAGAAGAGACTGGAGGTGGGGGGCCGGGGGCACAGGGGCACTGGGACACACTACTTGCCACATCACCTTCTCAGGAGTTCTTTTGAACAAATTGTTAGCATGAGGGGAAGGTCGCTGTGAATTAAGGAACAGTACACTTATGCAGCAGCAGGGGCCTAACCCAGGGACACTGGGGACGCCTGGTGGTGGGTGGGGACACGGGGCCCATGTGCCAATCCAGGAGCCCCAAGCTCACCACACAAGGGATGGAGCAGGAAGAGTCTCCTGGCCACACCCATCCCTCCCTCCACCCACCAGAAACAGAACCCAGATGGAGGGGTGGGAGGCCTGAAACTGTCCGTGCTCAGTGTGGGAAAGGCAGGTTCTCTTTGAAGCACAGAGGACCAATGAGAAAACCATTGATCTCTGCAACACATTATTGATTTCGCTATGTGCTGGCACCAGCGGATGGTC
This sequence comes from Nanger dama, assembly GCA_917880005.1. Taxonomy (NCBI): domain Eukaryota; kingdom Metazoa; phylum Chordata; class Mammalia; order Artiodactyla; family Bovidae; genus Nanger; species Nanger dama. The sequence continues at coordinate 14,972,353 of CAKJTW010000025.1, read as the reverse complement.
CTCCCCCCTCACTCAGAGCCAGCCATTAGCGTGCGCTCCCAAGACTGGCCTAGACATCCCTGCCTGGTGAGGGGGAAGGCGCCTGAGATGAAACCTGTCTTGGCTAACCCACAGGGACTGGATCACGAGTGAATGATGTCATTACAGTCATCTCCCTGCCCCCAGACCCACTGGACAGCTGTGCGGCGTGGCCCTGCACCCCACTCCTGAGCTGGGGTGGATGTACCATCTGCCAGGACCCCAAAGAAGGCTCTCAGAGCACCCCAGTTACCAGCAGAGGGGTAACGCTGCATTTTCCAGCAATCATAGAGAGCCAGTACCTCTCAAATGCCAGCTCATGGTCCTATAACATGGCTCAAGAGTAGACCAGGGCTGGGTTGCCTCTCAGTGTCAGCAATTTTTCTTTATTTGGTTTAACCGCTGTTCATAATACAAACTTTTTTTTCTTTGCAATCTGAAGGTCTAGCCTCTTGGCGGGGAGAGTCTTTGTCCCCAGAAATGCCCCAGTGAATCCCTTCACCGTCCTCTCATCCCTGCAGACTTTCCCCTGGTAGGACTGGTTGCCTGGAGTACTCCGAGCAGGTCTATTTTATTCTTCTTTATCCTTGCAGACGATGTACACAGACACCAACGGTTCAAGTGACAATCGGGGCATTATGTCGGCCAGAATCCTGGCCCCAGCACTGACTGAGGCAGCCTGTTTCTGGGACACAGTAAACATTCCCAAAATACAGCGCCCAGGCAGCCAGGAAGGCAGGCCCCAGGCCTGGGGCAGGTATGAGCTGACAGGCTACCGATGTCACTTCACCCTTGGAAAGGAAACTTCCGCTCGGTGGCGCCTAGTGGATCTGAACAGACTCAGAATGGTGGGGGGGGAGCAGCCACTTGGCCACAGTCCCCAAGTCCTGGATGTGCTTAACATAAGTGGTGGTTTTCAAATCAAAAGCTGAACAACTTTGCATAGCAAACACGCTCCAGAAAGCGGGGACCCTTGCCCTAGACCACAGGCCTCGTTTTTGGTGAACTGCCCACTCCAGACGCCCACACCCCCCATCCCCAATACTAAATGAAATAAAACGAAGGGGACCACCACGACCCAGCCCTCCTTTCCAGCGTCTGCACTGGCAAAACCCCAGTGGATTCAGCCTCCTGCAGTTCACCAGGCGGCTGCAACAGGTGCAGCCCTGAGCTAAGGCTGCTGATTCTCCTTGGCTATTCTAGAATCACGCAGCCAAAACCCAAAAGGAAGCCGAGGCCTGCAACACTCACTGCCAGGGCCCCGACCTGCCCCACCTGTCTGAGTGCGCGGCTCGGGGTCTAGGGGCCCGGGGCCGCGGCCCCGCCGACAGAAATAGAAGCCGCGGGGCCGGGGCCAGGCCTGAATGGCCGGAGTGGGGCGGGGGCCGAGCGGACAGGAGCCGCGGGTCAGGCAGAACACACCGCCCCCGCCGCGGGCCAGGGTCTGCCGCGCGCCCCGAGCGCCGAGCGTCGCCGAGCCACCTGCGCGCCGGGGCAGGGAGGCAGCCGGGGAGGGGGAGGGGTCCTGGGGGGTCCTGGGACGGGACTCAAAGAGGGGTCTGGGGAGAAGTCATGGAGCTCCGGGAAGGGGGCTCCGGCGAGGCCCCGGGGGTCCCGGGAGGAGTCAGGGGGCTTCGGAGCGGAGGCTCCGGGCGGGCTCCGGGGGCCGACTGGGGAGGGTCTCGCCGCCCCCGCGCACCTGCACCGCCCGCGCCCGCCCTCTACCCGCCAACCCTTACCTGGCGCGGCGTGTCCTGGCCGCGCGGCCCCGCGGTGCCGGGCCAGGCGAGCGCGGGCGCAGGAATGGCGGCGGCGGAGGCGGAGGCGACCGGCTCGGAGGCCCGGCGCGGAGGGGGCGGCGCGGCCAGGCGGCTCGGGGATGCTGCGGCGAGGGAGGGCGCGGAGGCCGGCGCGGGAGGGAGGGCGCGGGGCTGCGCGCAGGCCCCTCCTCCGCGCCCCTCCTCCCCTTCCCGCCTCCTCTCGCTTCCCTTCCCCTCTCTCCTGCCGCCGCCTCCTCGCCGCCCGGCTCCCCGCCCTACTTCTCATCCCCGACCCGCTCCGTCCCTCCCCTTTTCCCTCCCCTTTCTTCACCTTCCTGCACTCCTCCACTCCCTCCATCTCCACCCGCCCCTGCCACCTTCCATCTCCACTCTTTCCCTCTGACCTCTTCTTTACCCACCTTCCACCTTTCCCCCTAACCCCCAAGCCCCCCAAAGGCTAACCTCTGCCCTGGCCAGGCCTCTGCTGGGTCCAACACACGTTCTGATGACTTGTGCATTTACCCTCTCCTCACCACCTGCTAATGGAGCATTGCCCCTTCTGGGAGCCTGACCTGACCGCACCCTCTTGAGCCTCAACCCTCCTCCAAATCGCCAAGGTTTTGCGAACCCCCAAGCTCTGATGCTGTTCTGCTGGGGTCCTGACCTGCCCAATGGGTGGAAAAAGCATGTGAGCTCTGAGGACGCTTGCTCCTTTGCTTCTAAGCAAATCTAATTCGGATAAAAACATTTCAAACCAAGCCTTCTGCCACTTCCCCAGGGTGAGGTGGGTAGGTACGAATCCAGGTTTTGCTGAACCCCTTCTGTTTGCCCCCATGCCAACTGTTTGCTAAGTGTTCACCATTTGATCACCCCTGGTGACACACGTTTACACTAACCCACAAGTCTGAGAACTAGGTGCCCTCCGAAGACTGCTCCAAATTCTCTGGCCCTGGAGGAAGAAGTGACAGGCCTGAAAAAGTGGTTGATCTGGCCAGTAGGCCTGCTGAGGGACGCTGTCCAGAGAAAGGGATGCAGTTCCCAGTGAACCAGCCAGGATTTCCTTGTGTGTAGTGTAGGAGCCAGGCCTTCCTGGTGGCTCAGACAGTAAAGCGTCTGCCTGCAATGTGGGAGATCCAGGTTTGATCCCTGGTTGGGAAAGATCCCCGGAGAAGGGAATGGCTACCCACTCCAGTATTCTTGCCTGGAGAATCCCATGGACAGAGGAGCCTGGTGGACTATACTTCATGGGTTCGCAGAGAGTCAAACATGATTGAGCCACTAACTAGCTAGTTAAGAGTCACAGTGCTCCGCCCCCAGTCTTGTCTGTAGATCCCTGGCTGCAGGAACCCTCCCCAGCTCACCTGAGGTCACTTCCTGATGCCCAGGAGCTGCTGGTAACCAGAGTGAGAGTTTTAAAATGAAGCCATTCCTAAATGATCGATAACGGGACTGAGAGCCTGACTCTCTTCAGAGGCCTCCTCTCTTTCCATGCTGGGGCTGCCATAGGCACACCTTAGTGCCAGTGTGCCAACACTGTGCCAGCAAAACTAAGATGGCGAAGCTAGTGCCAAGGGTGAAGGTAGGGTGGGCAGGAGTTTACCCCCTCTCCCTCTGTAGGTGGGAAACATGACCTGGAATCTGATAGGCTCCAGTTTGAGTCTTGGCTCTGATGCTTCCAAGTGACCTTGTGAGCCCTGTCCCACCCTCTCTAAGGATTGCAGAGCACGGAAGGGAGAATCTGAAGTAAGGCCACCAGCACCACGTGCCCCACATTCATAGCTGGAGATTGTTAGGAGAAAGACACAGAGGAGATGTACCTTCCAAGCTCTCCTCCTGTGGGAGAAGTCTGTGAATCTGTGTTCCTCCATCCTATTTGGATTAAAACCTGATGGGAAGAGATGTTTTAACAGCATCCCAGGCCCCAATAAGGAACCCATTCTTAAGATGGATAAAAGCAAGTATTGCAGATACAGGGGCAGGGGGCTGTCTTGTGTTCCTTACTAGTCTGACACGTCTAGAATACAGTTCCCTTGCTTGTGATCTAAGGACAGCCACCAGCAGGCCATGGGAGGGTAGTTAACACACGTGGAACCTTCAGTCTAGAAGATCAGTGTGCAGAGCACAAGACGGCGGAATCCAAATATTTGCAAAACTGTCTGGGAAGAAGGATTACCCTGTGGGGTTATGAAGGGCAGAACGAGGACATATGGGTGGAAATTAGACTAGAGAGTCGATTTCCTCCCACTTGTGAATGCTTTCTGGCAGACCTGCCTGCCAGAGGAGCCGGCCACCCCTGGAGGATCATGTCCCACACGGCCAGTGTCTAGACAGGTTCTGGGGCCACTGCAGGAAATTGCTGGAGGGGGGCCTGCAGTAGGGATGACCCCTGGAACCTTTTCCAGCCATTAGATCATTCCACATTGTCTTTAATAAGGTCGCTGCACCCCTATTTGCTTTGTCTGCAGAGCGGAGGGTGGCTCGGCAAAGAAACTGATCATATGCCTGACCCAGAGTCAATGCTTCCAGCTTCAGCACCTTCAACAATCAATCATAAGCTTCTGTTAGTGTGTTCCCCTCATTTGTATAAAGGAGATAAGGGAGGATCTGATGAGATGACAGCATTTTCCCACCACCCAGCACCCAGGAGGGACTCATTGGGGTCCACACAAAGTGACTCAGTTTGCCTTTTTATTTTTGTCAATGTTTTATCTTCTATTATGAGACATTTCATCACTATGAACAAAGCTAGTGGAAGTGATGGAATTCCAACTGAGCTATTTCAAATCCTAGATGATGCTGTGACAGTGCTGTACTCAATATGCCAGCAAATTTGGAAAACTCAGCCGTGGCCACAGGACTGGAAAAGGTCTGTTTTCATTCCAATCGCAATGAAAGGCCATGCCAAAGAATGTTCGGACTACCGCACAATTGCACTCATCTCACACACTAGCAAAGTAATGCTCAAAATTCTCCAATCTAGTCTTCAACAATACGTGAACCGAGAACTTCCAGATGCTCAAACTAGATTTAGAAAAAGGCAGAGGAACCAGAGATCAAATTGCCAACATCCATTGGATCATAGGGAAAAAAAGAGAATTCCAGAAAAACATCTACTTCTGCTTCATTGACTATGCTATAGCCTTTCACTGTGTGAATCACAAGAAATTGTGGAAAATTCTTCAAGAGATTGGAATACCAAACCACCTTACCTGCCTCCTGAGAAACGTGTATGCAGGCCAAGAAGCAAAAGTTAGAACCGGACATGGAATAGCAGACTGGTTCCAAATTGGAAAAGGAGTATATCAAGGCTGTATATTGTCACTTTGCTAATTTAACTTATATGCAGAGTACATCATATGAAATGCCAGACTGAATGAAACACAAGCTGAAATCAAGATTGCCAGGAGAAATATCAATAACCTCAGATATCCAGATGTTACCACCCTTATAGAAGAAAGCGAAGAGGAACTAAAGAGCCTCTTGATGGAGGTGAAAGAGGAGAGTGAAAAAGCTGGCTTAAAACTCAGCATTCAGAAAACTAAAATCATGGCATCCGATCCCATCACTTCACGGCAAATAGATGGGGAAACAATGGAAACAGTGACAGACTTTATCTTTTGGGCAGAAAGCAGCCATGAAATTAAAAGACATTTGCTCCTTGGAAGAAAAGCTGTGACCAACCTAGACAGCATATTCAGTTCAGTTCAGTTCAGTCATTCAGTCGTGTCTGACTCTTTGCGACCCCATGAATCGCAGCACGCCAGGCCTCCCTGTCCATCACCAACTCCCCGGAGTTCACTCAGACTCGCGTCCATCGAGTCAGTGATGCCATCCAGCCATCTCATCCTCAGTCGTCCCCTTCTCCTCGTGCCCCCAATCCCTCCAAGCATCAAAGTCTTTTCCAATGAGTCAACTTTTTGCATGAGGTGGCCAAAGTACTGGAGTTTCAGCTTTAGCATCAGTCCTTCCAAAGAAATCCCAGGGTTGATCTCCTTCAGAATGGACTGGTTGGATCTCCTTTCAGTCCAAGGGACTCTCAAGAGTCTTCTCCAACACCACAGTTCAAAAGCATCAATTCTTCAGCACTCAGCCGTCTTCACAGTCCAATTCTCAAGTCCATACACGACTACTGGAAATACCATAGCCTTGACTAGACGGACCTTTGTTGGCAAAGTAATGTCTCTGCTTTTGAATATGCTATCTAGGTTGGTCATAACTTTTCTTCCAAGGAGTATGTGTATTAAAAAGCAGAAACATTACTTTACCAACAAAGGTCCACATAGTCAAAGCTATGGTCTTCCCAGTAGCCATGTACAAATGTGAGAGTTGAACCATAAAGAAAGCTAAGTTCCAAAGAATTGATGCTTTTGAAGTGTGGTGATGGAGAAGACTCTTGAGAGTCCCTTGGACTACAAGGAGATCAAATCAGTCAATCCTAAAGGAAATCAGTCCTGAATATTCATTGGAAGGACTGATGCTGCGGTTGAACCTACAATACTTTGGCCACCTGATGGGAAGAAGTGACCCATTTGAAAAGACCCTGATGCTGGGAAAGATTGAAGGCAGGAGGAGAAGGGGATGACAGAGGATGAAATGGTTGGATGGCATCACCGACTCAATGGACATGAGTTTGAGTAAGCTCTGAGAGTTGGTGATGGACAGGGAAGCCTGGCATGCTGCAGTCCAAGGGGTTGCAAAGAGTCAGACACTACCGAGCAACTGAACTCACTGGCCTTCCCAGTGGCTTGGCAGTGAAGAATTGCCCGCATTGCAGGAGCTATGGGAGGTACATGTTTGATCCCTGGGTTGGGGAGATCCCCTAGAGGAAGGCATGGCAACCCACTCCAGTATTCTTACCTGGAGAATCCCATGGACAGAAGAGCCTAGTCGGCTACGGTCCATGGGTCGTAAAGAACCTGACAGGACTAAAACAGCTTAGCACACACACACACACACACGGGACATTTTAAACTTGTGCAGAAGAATAACCAAAGGAGCCCTGTGCACAGGGATGATAATCTTGTGTCACCTTGACCCACTTGATACACATCAAAGGCATTCTGTCCACCAATTTGTTTTCCAGCTTCCCCCACAATACCAAATGTTTGACTGCTTAGGTCACATTTTGTGAAGTCTCTCTGCCCGGCTGGTCAGAACGTTGGTTTTACTCTATGTGGATGAGCGTGGTGACTGCCTAGATATTTAAATCCCATATGAAAAGAAGCTCAAGGTGTCAACGTATGTGGCACCACTACAACGGGCTCCCACCACGGCCTCATGGATGTGAGGAGGGACACTCGCTCTGCTCCTCCATTCTCAAAGGAACTTACACATGTGTTGGCTGAGAGCAGTTTTAAAAACGGTCCGAATACGGAGCATTTGAACAAGGGAGGAAGAGTTTCCTGGAAGAGCTGGCCCTGTGTATTTTTCCTGAAACCAAGAGTGTAGCCCCAAAGCCCAAGCCTGAGAGCAAGGGGTTAGTACATGGGCTGGCAAAATAAAGGGCAGTGGCCCCTGGAGAAATGAGTCCTGGGGGCTGAGATGATAATGTCTGGGAAGCCTCTGACCCAGGTCTGGGAAAATGTCTTTTGTTTTACACCAGAATTTATTTGTTTGTTTACATTTTTGGTTTTACCACCAAGAAGTAACTTTTCTTAAACTTTAATGTCCTTTTATCCCCTCACATATCTGAACTATTTTTTTAAATTGAAGTGCAGTTGATTTACAATGTTGTGCTAATTTCTGCTGTATAGCAAAATGATTTGATTATACACACATGCACACACACACACATGCACATATATATACATTGTTTTATATATCCTTTTCCATTATGATTTATCATAGGATATTGGATATAATTCCCTGTGCTGTACAGTGGGACCTTATTGTTTATCTGTTCTGTGTATAAAAGCTTACATCTGCTAGCTCCAACCTCCCACTCCATCTCTCCCCTACCCCCACCCCCCACCCTTTGGCAACTACAAGTCTGTTCTCTATGTCCATGAGTCTGTTTCTATTTGTGTCAGGTTTTAGACTGCACATATAAGTGATAACACATGGTATTTGTCTTTCTGACTTAGTATGATAATCTTTAGTTGTATCCATGTGGCTGCAAATGGCATTATTTAGTTCTTTATATGGCTGAATAATATTCCACTGTATGTATGCTCCACATCTTCTTTATCATTTTTCTGCCAATGGACATTTAGGTTGTTTCCATGTCTTCGCTACTGTAATAGTGCTGCAGTTAATACTGGAGCATAAGTATCCTTTGGATTATGCTTCTCTCTGGATATATGCCCAGGAGTGGGATTGCTGGATCATCTGGTAATCCTACTTTTAGTTTTCTGAGGAATCTCTGTTACTGAGTCCAGGCTCACTCTGCTCGCTACATGAGAGGCCAGCGAATCGAAGGGACGAAATGTTGAGGCAAGGAATATGACTTTATTCAGAAAGCCAGCTGACAAGAAGATGGCAGACTAATGTCTCAAAATAACCATCTGGTTGGGGTCTGGATGTCAGGTTCTTTTGCGGATTAGAGATGGGGGGAGATGAGGAAACAAAGTTTTAAAAATGCCATTAATCTTGCAAATATCTCCTAGAATGGCAAGCCTCAGGCAGAGTGAAGTGTTAGTTTTTTTCCTTTCTGCCATCTACAGGTGGACAGGGTTCTGAATAAAGGCGCTTTAATAGGCAGAGGGGTAGGATTCTCTGAGGCAGGCCATTATGTGTAATTATAATAACAAAAGCAACAGAAAGCAAGTCAAAGAAACCGTTTCAACATGGAGTCGGAACTGACTTCCCCCTGCAATACCTCCGTGCTGGTTTTCACAGTGGCTGTACCAACTTGCATTCCTACCTTTGAATGTGATGGAAGAGTGCTTCTGGGATGCATGGGAACAGGCCTCCACTGTTAGTCGCTGTGACTGCTGGCGACGTGACTGTCACCCCACACCTCACGGTTCCTTCCCCCACCCTAGAGAAGGCCCACTTCCTCGCAGCCTCCTTAAGAGGAAAGGTCCTCATAGTGCCTCCACCAGGACCCTGTCACCAGAACACCCTTTTCAGCTGTGGAGGGAATCGTCGGGAGCCCCCAGTACCCCCTGCCCCACTGCTGTCCGGGGGCCCCACAGGAAACGGAGGGCTCCTCTCTGGAAGGCTGCTTTCCCGCAGCAGCATGTAAACGAAGGCCTTGGAGCTGCCCCACTGCTCTGTGTGCCCTGAGCACTATTTTAGCTGTGAGAGCACTGAGTACTAACTTACTCTGGTTAAGGGGTGTAATCTAGCCCTCATGCACACCCTTCCCCAGCACTTTCCCCTGCTGCTAAATGAAAAGGGTGGTTTATCAAGGCTTCTTTTGTCTTATTTTATTCCTGAGAGCAGAGCTGGTGAAAGCCACTGAGCACTACCCCAGTTGGAACCAGGGAGAGTGGAAATTGGGGACGCTGAACAGGATGCTGGCCTGCTGCCCTGGCTGACCATTAAGCTTAACCAGAGCTGGTGTCCTCAGTTGACCTGCAACAGCAATGCCTTCCTGACCCCCCCAAAGGCCACTTCCGCCACCAGCTGCCTGAGCTGGCGCTTTAAAGGCCTGTCAGAGTTGTCAGCTGGAGCATCGATTCTTCAACCCTATCCCCCACCCACACCTCTGGGCAGAACAGAGTGTCTCCTCCCACTGTGATGCCACCTTGCAAGGCTCTCTAATCACTGCTGCACCAGGGTTTGCTACTATTGTTTCTCAGTGTGTTTCTTTTAGTTTGATCTTCATTTGGAGCGTCTAGAGCTTAGTGAACTCTTGACCTCTTCTCAGAATATGCTTTTAAATTCATAAAGTAAAAATACAGGATTAGAATGGAAACCTATTGTACTGAAATCCTGTTATCAAAATATCTCAAAATGTGACCCCTTTGCTTTGTTATTTACACATTAAGTAACATGCTCTAGCAGCAAGCCTGATAACTGGTAATTTTGAAGTCATGACAAAGTTGCCTGCCCAGTAATTTGAGATGTGATGTGAAAATGTTTGTGACAGCTAACATGACTGCACTCTGTTGCCTGCATTGATATTTTGAATAAAGTTACTTTTAGCTAGAAGTTAGCGGGGGTGAGGTGGGGGAATGAATGTAATTCTTTCTTTCCAAGGGATTCCATCTGTATGGGCTCTCTATCCAGATCAAGAATTGCCATTTTAAAGGGACAGGACTTTGGATCTCCTGTATCTAGCACAGTGCTTGTATAAAATCACCCTCAAACTTGTTCAGTGCATTCATAAAAGAGACAAGACTCTTGGTTGCAAGTGACAGAAGTCCAGCTCAGACTCCTGGCTCATTTACATTTAAAGGTGCTGAAGGTACAGCTAGATCCAGGGGCTGAGATACAACTGATGGCCTTCCTCCTCTTGCTGACTCCTTTCCTTCTTCTTTCTGATTGACTCTGGTTCTGCCTGGATGTTAGCTTCACTATACTGCCACAAGGCTAATGGCAGCCTCAGTTCAAAATAATGATAAAGACTCTCACCAGACTACAAGTCCCATGGAAAGACTTCGGTTGGCTTGGTTGGGTCTCATGCCCAGGGCTGGAAAACCACCAGCAGTGAGATCTGAGCTCCCTGCCTACATCTTCGATGGAGTTTGGTTAATAATCTCACTGAACCTCAGGGCTGGGCAAGAAGCAGCACCCTAGTGAACAGATGTGCTGAGCAGACAAAAGCAACACCATCCAACTATAGAGAAGTCAGAGGGTAACTGAGTCATCATCACTATGCGTTCTTTGGGGAGCGGTGCTTCCTGCTGCAATAAAGAGACATAAAACACAGTGGTTTCACCAAAACAGGAGTTATATACATCTTATGTAATGTTGTCAGAAGTAGATGAGCATACTGGGGCTATATGCAGCTAGGCCATCTCATCCAGCTGGAGGAAGGAAGAGCATCCTCGTGTAGTCTAGTCCAGGAGGTAGCATGCATCACCTCTCTCCACACCACTGACCAGAACTCGGTCCTGGGACCACACGTAGCTTCAGGAAGTTTTGGACGTGTAGTTGCTAACTGAGTGACTACATGTCCAGCTGAAAATCTATTACATTAAGGAAGGGGAACTAGGTATGGGTGGACAATTAGAAACTGCCATAAACACAGTCTAGTGTAGTTAGTGCTGTAATAAATGTAAGTGGAACACTACTCAACCACTAGAAGGTCTTGAGTCAAGAAAGTCAAGTGTTGGTGAGGATGTGGAGCAACTGGAACTCTTGTACATTGCTGGTAGGAATGTAAAATGAAATAGCTGTTTTGGAAAAATATTTAGCTGGACTACTAAAGTTAAACACATATATGCTGTGTAACCTAGCAATTCCTTTGCTGTGTATAATCCCAACAAAATTAAATGGATTTGTTCACTGAAAAGCACGTGCAAAAATGCTCATGGCGTTGCTCATGCCTTGTTGTTATGATCTCAAATTAGAAGCAATCCCAGTGGGCATCAACAGTAGAAAGACCAAGCAATCCTGGGATAATCCCACAATGAAGTAACATTCAGTGATGAAAAGGGAAGAACTCCACACATGAAATGAAGAGTCTCTTAGATATGTGTGCCAGGTGGCTTCAGTTGTGTCCAACTCTTTGCAAACCTATGGACTATAGCCTGCCAGGCTCCTCTGTCAATGGGGGTTTTCCAGGCAAGAATACTCACGTGGGTTGCCAAGCCCTCCTCCAGGGGATCTTTCTGACCCAGGGATTGAACCCACATCTCTTATGCCTCCTGAAATGGTAGGCGGGCTCTTTACCACTAGCAAGAGCTGGGAAGCCCCTCTTAGGTATAGTTCTGAGTAAAAGACATCAGATCCAAAAAGCCCACATTGTATGTTCTGTCTGTAAATCACAGTGGGTGGAATCACGCACTATCTGGACCTGGGTTATGGTTAGTCAAATGTATACATATGACAAAATCCATTGAGTTCTGCCTTGAGGATTTCTATATTTTTGTTTATGAGTTATACCTCAATCAGAAATACCACCAGGGACTTCCCTGATAGTCAAGTGGTTGAAAGTCCACCTTCCAATGCAGGGGACATGGGTTCCATCCCTGGCAGGGGAACTAGGATCCCACGTGCCACAGGCTAAATAAGCCTGCTAGTCACAACTAGAGAAACCCACCCACTGCAATAAAGAGCCCCCACACACCAAAATAAAGAGCCAGCGCAGGCAAAAAAAATATTTTTAATGTAACTACATAATGCAAAAAAAAAAAAAAAAGGAAAAGTGTCATGTAGTTAAAAATGGTGGTAGGAATGTAAGATGAAATAGCTGCTTTGGAGAAATATTGGCCTCAACTCTCGCTAAAGGCCAGCCTGGAGTTGGTTGAGCTTCCCACCCCCACTGGAACATTCCTGTTGGGCAGAGGCACCAGCAGGCAGAGTTGTGTCTCTGGCACTCCAGGGCTTGGGCTTCTCAATATAAACACACAGGCAGGGCATGCTGGCCTCATTTGTCAGACAGGAAACAGGGTCAAGTCGGTTTCATTCATTCTTCACCCACCTCTTCACTGAGGCAGGATTTGGACTCTGGCCTTGGGACTTCCTGGTGGCACTTTCCACACACAAATGTGTCAAAAGTTTTTGTGAAAAACCAGACAGTGACCAGACCACATGGTGGGTAAGCCACCTGCCCTGAGAATTGAAGACTGCCCCTCACTCTCTTGCCCACCTTGACTACCCTGGGGACAGGGAACTCTGTGGTCAAGATCCCCATCTGATTAGTCCATGATTTGGAAGGTACAAAGAATTAGTCTTCAAAGAGAAAAGTTGGAGATCTCATTGCCATTGTTCCATCCCCTAGTTTTCTCTATGACTGTTCACTAAGGACTTCTGGAGATTGACAGCCTTCCTCTCACAGCATTGCAAAGCTTGACTTATTATCTGTCAGAGTGAGTCTCTGCAGCTGCCTTTCCTTTTCATTCAAGATCCTTCATCATATCTGATGAAAGCTCTCCCTGAATACTGAGTGCACTGTGCTGTTTACTTCCCAGCAGGAGAGAGGAAATGATTTGCTTGGAATGAAAACACCACATGCCCACAGATGACAATAACCTACCTGTTATGTTCCAGTTTTGATAGATTTTAAGAAAAAGCTGAATTGGAAGATTCTGTTATAAGAATTCTGGAATTGCTGCTGCTGCTAAGTCACTTCAGTCATGTCCAACTCTGTGCAACCCCATAGACGGCAGCCCACCAGGCTCCCTGTCCCTGGGATTCTCCAGGCAAGAGTACTGGAGTGGGGTGCCATCGCCTTCTCTTCTGGAATTGCTAGCAGAAGTCAAAAGTACTTTCATTTTTATTGCAGAAATAAAAGCTGTTTTCAAATCAGGCCGTTGTCTAAGTATTATGAGTCCATCAAACCTACCATCATCCAGGACTCCACCATCAGGCTGTCTGGTCCCTGAAGGGGAGTGCATGGATAACACTCCCCAGTACCAACATTTTATGCCTGCTTGCAAAATGCTCGGCTGGTGTTTTATTTAACAGAACCAAAATCATCTTGAAAGAGAGTTTGTTTGAGAAGACTGAGTTTTAACTAAAATCAAGGTGAAATTCTCTATTATTGAAGCTAAATGCTAGCGTTCATGAGATTCCAAAGGAGATACTAGTGAAAACTAGTTTCAACAGAAAGCACTCTACAGTGTAGAACTGCATCTATTTATGCTTTAAAATTGTTTTTAATTTTTGGCTGTGTTGGGTCTTCATTGCTGCATGCAGACACTTCTCTAGTTGCAGCGAGAGGGGGCTACACTCTAGCTGACGTTTGCGGACTTCTCACTGAGGTGGCTTCTCCTGTTTCCGAGCATGGGCTTTAGGGCATGAGGGCTTTATAGCTGCAGCTCCAGAGAACAGGCTCGGTAGCTCTGGCATGTGTTCTCAGTTACTCTGCAGCATGTGAGATCTTCCCGGATCAGGGATCGAACCTGAGTCTCCTGAACTGGCAGGCGGATTTTTAACTGCTGAGCAAACAGGGAAGCACGTTTCAAAATTATTATGCAAACTTCTCAAAAGGAATCAAATTAAACAGAAGTAAACAACAACTAAAAACATATGACAACCTTCCTTCTTCCCCAGTTTTCTAGCAAAATCATTTTTAGCACTTTAGTGCTTTTTCCCAGACCCGTTTCCCCTTAAACAAGCATGTAAACACGCACATATTCTTTTAAATGGTTTGGTATGAATTTGCATCTTTTGTTCTCTGTTATTTATTTGTAAGTGGGACTGTACAATTAATTTTCATTCTGCAGTTCACTCATGGACACATTTCAATGTGCTTACATACAGCCCTAATTCATTCTTTTAGACCACTATCAAAGCAACACATGTACAAGGGAAAAACAGTTTACTCCAACAACACAGAAGTACCTTTTAAATAAAATTCTCACCCTACTTCCTATTCCAAACCCCAGAGAAACCACTTTTGGATTTTCATAATTACCTCCTTAAACTGACAGAAGGTGCTATATCTCTGATTCCTGATTTATCAGCATTAGATGGTAGCCGTCTATGGGGTCGCACAGAGTCAGACACGACTGAAGCGACTTAGCAGCAGCAGCAGCAGCAACGGCTTCTTGGGGTGAGAGATTGTCCCCACACCTCTTGTTGCCCCTCAATTTAAAAAAAACACGTGTGCCGTTTTGAGGTTTTCTATTGGTTGTCTGTTTATTGTCGAACACAGGCTTTGAGTGTTTATTTCTTGAGGGTTTTGCTTCTCACTCATCTTAGGCTGCTCCATTTGTGTGAGATGAGAAACAAGTACCCATTCCTTTCCTCCCACTGACCCACCATTTTTCTTTCCCACCCACTTGCCACGAGGTTGTTTTTTACATTTTGAATGCTCTGTATTGGAATCCATATAGACTGATGGAAAAAACAGAATAACTAGAAGGGCCAAGAATGTGATCACAAGTCTGTAGCTGTCATTCCCTGAAGAATGAGTGATGGACAGAACCTTCCCAGGGAAGGAAATGTCATCCTGGGCCGCCGACTTGATCTTGAAGAGAAGTGTCCCCAAGGCCAGGATGAGCAGACCTCGTTTTCTCCTTTTATTCATTCCTCGGAGTCCTGGAATTGCTCAGTTCGCTGTTTTCCCCCGGAATTTCTAATGCTTTTTCCTTCTGAGCACATGCCTCCAGCACAACAGAGACATTCTGTTCCATCAGTTTGATGCTGCTCATTTCTTGTGGCCCTGTTTCTTCCTAAAGACGTGCTTCTCAGAGCTGTCTGCTGTTCGTCCCATTCCTGGTGTGAGGCAGGCCAGGGTCCCTCTGTCTCCGGTCCAGACTGCTTCTCCCCTGGACTGGCTCCCCTACTCAGTAGGACCACACCTTGCTTTCTGAGCTGGCCCCCTCCATTTGATGAGTACCCCCTTCCTCCCAGTGGCCTTGGTAAGATGCCTGGTCAGAGCAAAATTCTCGGTTGGACATTTGAAGGACCTTGCTTCCTTCTCAAGCAGCGCCTGATGCTGTGTGTGGCTGGGGCCATCCTGAGCCTTAGAACTCTGTCGTGGCTTATTTCTCTCTGGAATGGGTTGGAATCTGCTCTTTGCCCCTGTTTCTCTGAGGTTTCATGACATACCTAGATGTGGGTGTTTTTCATGTTTTATCACTCTAGGAAAACTGTGAATTAAATCTTCACTAATTTCTTTTCCTCTGACTTTCCTTTCTCTATAACTCCTATTATTCAGATAATGGGTCTTAGTGAATTGACTCTAATTTTCCCGGCTTCTCCCTTCTACTATCCATCCTTTTGCCTTCTGTTTTACTTTTAGAGTCCCTCCATTTTTTCTCTGAGCACTGCTATTACCCTTTTCATTTTGGCTATCTGATTTTTAAATTTCCAAGTGCTCTTACTCATGAAGGTGTCTTGTCTTCTTCTTTTCTCTGAGGGTCTTTATTTTAGCTTTAGAGGGAATTTTTGAATGCTATGTGATTTTCTCTACTTCCTCTTTCCCTAGGTGGGTTGATTTGTTTGTGTGTTTCTTTCAGCTCTAACGATTCCTTTGTGGTGACCCTGTGGCTGCACACTCAGCCCAAGGATTCTTGACTACCCTTTGAGAACTTCACTGTGGCAAGCTTGGGTGGGGATCCCACACTTCTCTGGGACCCTGGCTTTCTGTGTCAATACATCTTTTCTCTTTGGCTGTTCATTTCCCTGGGGAAGAACCCTCTGATTTCCTACTTGGACCAGGTGGGAATAAGCCTGCTGCCCATTCTCAGGCTGGGCATGGAAGGGTCGGAGGGTTTTCTTTCCCCCTACAATGGATTTCCACTTTTGTGCCCTTGCCTTCCCTTGTCCTTGGCATCACTGAGGACAGATGGTAGATGTGGGAGTCTCACTGCTTCTTAGATTTTTGCCCAGTTCTCCCATTATTGGTTACCTCCACACCAGAGGTCTCTGATTCCCAAGACTTTCCTGGGTTTTGTGGCAAAATTGTCTTGATCTTCTCCCTTCTGGCCTGCTAAGTTGGTACCACTCATTCATCCATCTTCTAGGTTCCAAAATGCTATTGACATCTTTCAGCTTCTGTTAGCCCTTCTCCCAGGCTCCTGGTTGCTAGATGGTGAACTGGATGAACGCGTGCGTGTGTGCTAAGTCGCTTCAGTCCTGTCTGACTCTTTGTAACCCTATGGATCATAGCTCTCCAGGCTTCCCTGTCCATGGGATTCTCCAGGCAAGCACACTGGAGTGGGTTGCCATGTCCTCCTCCAGGGGATCTGTCTTCTGCGGCTCCTGCATTGCAGGCAGATTCCTTACCTGTTGAGCCACCTGGGAAGCCTGAACACATGAATATCTACTGCAAATTCCACTTCTAGCAAATGACTACTTTTGTCCACACATCTATTCATCTGTGTATCCAGCCACTAATCCATCTCATTTTGAAACATGCATTTCTAATTGCAGATACCCCTACACTTCGTCTAAATACTTTATTATTTCAATACCAGTTTCTTTTTTTGATTTCAATACTGTCTCCAACATGTGGGGAAGCCACTTGGGATTTCTATGGCATTCTCTTCTGTTCTCAAGTTGTCACGGTTTCTTCAGGGTCAGTCAGTTCCTCTCTGTCATTACTGTGGGTTTTCCCAGGTGCCCAGTAATTCTTGGTTGTCTGTTTATCTGTTAAGAATGGGGACCGGGCTGACTGACCTAAGTGCCTGGCTTGGCCATCCTCTGCCTTTGAGCGTGCAGGTCTGTTTTACCCACAGGGAAAGTTTCCTGGAGCGAAGTGTGTGTGGGAGCATTGCATGGGTCAAGGGCTGTGGTTGTGGTATGAGGCATGGCTCTTAGGCTGGATTCAGCTGGACTGTGGGATGGGATGACATGATGGCTGGCTATGAAGACCTCTTAGCTAAGCTCTTCCACTCTCTGAAGGGTTAGTGTGGGTCACACTGTTTGGAAACAGGAAGTGAAGCACGGAGACATGGTAAGTTTGGAGAGAAGGGGGGCAGGGCCCACCAGATGCTGGTGTGGCTGCCAGGGTAGGGTGGAGTGGGGGTGGTCAGGTCTGCAGCTGCTCCAACATCAGCCAGATCCTCCCTCAGCTTCCCCAACCCTGGGCTGTGTGCATGCTTTGCTCTGGGATGACCCACGTTGCTGAGGCTGACAGTTTGGAGACAGAAAGGTCAGGATGTGGATCAATACTAGGATCTGGGGTCTAACTTATCTGTACTCTTCCCATTCACATGCATCTGTCCTCTCCAGTGCCTCTCCCTCCCTGAGCTTCAGAGACTTAGCCTTCCTCAGATTCTCAGCTTGCACAGCAAAGATAAAATTATGGTATGCACCATCCCTGTGGTCCTGCATTCCTGATGGGGCCCCCACACCACACCTGCCCCCCGTGTGCCCACCTGAGCAATTCGATCACCTGGAAAATTTAAGGATGCTTCTATTGATGTTTTTGGTTTCCATATGTGTTTTAGCTATAATATGGATGGTCTCATGCCTGTTGTCTTTATAATTAAATAAATTAAATATACCTAATACTACTTAATGACTCAAGGCGTTTGCCTGCCAGGTGAAACTGGGGCTTTGTTTATTTAGTGGCAACCCTTCATTATCCTTTCAGAATATGAGTCTTTGTTTATTTGTAGCAACCCTCCATCATACTTTCAGAATATGGGTCTCAAGTTCCGAGTTCCTGAATCCAGAGAAGCATCACCTCCCCCTGTGTCTCATTCAGTTCAGCTCAGTTCAGTCGCTCAGTCACACGATCACATCTTTCTCCTTTCTTCCTCCTCGGGGCCCTATCCAGATTCTGAAGCCACGAACCGCCAAACAAAGGGTTTTCCTGAGCATCTGCAAGAATTCAGGAGGCTCTGTACATTCATTCATTTACGTTACCAGAACAATCACCTAAATGTACAAACCTAGGGAATTTCCCGGCAATCAAGCAGTTAGGAATCTGCACTTCCACTGCCAAGGACCTGGGTTTGATCCTTGTTCAGGGAACTAAGATCCCACAAGCAGCATGATGTAGCCAAAAAAAAAAAACAAAACACCAAACCTAATGACAACCAATGGCACTGTCTCAACTGTGCACATGTGTGGACTCCGTAATTGAGCATCTAAATTTTACCGTGACATATTTCAAGAGTACTAAAAGCACTGACAAAGAACACAGCAAATACCTGAAAGAGAAAAAATGCTGCCAATACAGTGAAGCCCTCTTTGGTACCCCCCTTCAGCTATATACCCCAAGGCACACCATGCATCCTCTGGAGAGTTTTAAACTTTATCGCGCTCATGCTTGTGTCTGACTCTTTGCGACCATTTGGACTATAGTCTGCCAGGCTCCTCTGTCCTGGGATTTTTCAGGCAAGACTACTGGAGTGGGTTGCCATTTCCTCCTCCAGGGATCTTCCTGACCCAGGGATCGTAGCCGTGTCTTCTGTGTCTCCTGCATTGTAGAGGGATTCTTTACTGCTGAGACATCAGGGAAGCCCTTTAAACTTTATGCTGCTAAGTCGCCTCAGTTGTGTCCGACTCTGTGCGACCCCATAGACAACAGCCCACCAGGCGCCCCCATCCTTGGGATTCTCCAGGCAAGAATACTGGAGTGGGTTGCCATTTCCTTCTCCAATGCATGAAAGTGAAAATTGAAAGTAAAGTCGCTCAGTCGTGTCCGACTCTTAGCAACCCCATGGACTGCAGCCCACCAGGCTCCTCCGTCCGTGGGATTTTCCAGGCAAGAGTACTGGAGTGGGTTGCCATTGTCTTCTCTGTTAAACTTTATAGAGACAGTTAATATATTTAGTTCAGGAGCTCTTTGAGACCCTTAGAATATACCAGATGTGAAAGGTTGTACATTAGCTCACAGTCTCTTAGAAAGACAGGGAGGCTTTGAAATAGCTCTTTCTCTATTTCAGAATTCTTTTCCTACCTGTTCAGACATTTCAACCCCCATTCTATGCTTAAGTCTTTTCTGACTTCTGAACTCACTGTTTAAATCTGGTCTTCTCTGGCTGTATGTGGCTTCTCTAATTATTGTTCATCAAATTCTATTTCCCTGCACCATGTCAAAATCAGATGGTGATTTTTTCCATCTGTTGCCACAATCTGTTCAAACTGTCACATTCCAAGAGCTCTCTGTAAGTTGTATAGCCCTGAGAGGGAAATGAATTTGCTTCTGCCAGACTTACTATGGACAGGGTTTTGGTATACAATACTGTATTGGGATTTTTGGTATATAATATTGAGTTCAGAAAAATTGCTTTTTTCTCCCATGCCTGTAGTGAGTAACACGAAAGTCATGGGTTCTTGAGACCCAAGTAGGATTAAATTCTGACATCCTCAAAAGATTCTTTCCCTCTAATACAATATTTAACCAAATACTAGTTTGTAGTCTATTGAATCAAAGGGCTTTATTCTAGCAAATGATACTAATGCAAAAGCAAAATATTAGCCCATCTTAAAGTAATGTAAGAGGAGAAATGTTATTTCCATTGGCAAAATACCAACTTTAATTAAAAATAAAATAAGGAGCTAAAAAAAAAAAAAAGAACCTTCCCATCCACAGCCCATTCCTCTTCAACCACAAACATTCTTAGTCCAGACAGAACACTGAAGCCCTCAGGTTACCTTTCACATAAATGTTACAAACCTGGACTTGGAAAATTCTTGTTCTTGAAAACATGTCAAGAAAAAGCATCATTCTGATGTTGACTTGCTCCTATTATGCAGAAAGCTATTTTCCTTTCTCATTAAGTAAAGCGATTGCAAAGCCATTCTGTGGATGTGCTAATGGCCTCAGGGTCAGAGGGCCAGAGTCAGCCTGGGAGAGTGGGGCTGCCTCATGGCAAAGCCTACCTGAAATTTTTATTATGGATGTGGCAGCCTCTCTACTCCCTGCAGAGACACAGGACAAAGCAAGAGGTTGCTCTGGAACAAATCCAGTGTGGAGAGGACGAAGCAATCAGTCTGAGTGTATTTTCCAGGAGAGATGCAGGGCTCAGGTATCTGCCCTCCCCCACCACTCACAGCCCTGGGACTCCCATTTCTGCTTTGGAGAGTGGTCCATGTTGGTCCTCACCCCCAAACAGACCTGGAAGCCAAGAGGATCCCCATAATGGGACCACATGCATTGCTGTTCCCTTTTATAAACGTCAGCTTGTAATGATGAATTCTGCATTCAGAGCAGAAAATAGCTCATCCCATGGTCTGTAAAAAGCACGCACTTGGGGTTAGCTCACTCAGATGTTTTACATATTTATTTGCATTGTGCATTTACCACCTCTTCTTTCATTTAATCGAGTGAAGCTGCAGCTAGCCTGAGCCAGAATCAGGTCCCCTCTTTTCTTCCTGCCCCGCCTCATTTTTACACCCAAAGGCATGTGCTGATGTGAAACGAGGGAATGAACGGTGATCCCACGAGGGACGCAAGGGGCTGTCCTGTCTTCCACATGGTTTGCTGCTCCTGCTGCTTGTGACTTGCTCTTTCTGGTTCCTGAAGTAAGAGTCCCTTCTCTGGAACATTCTTCCTTGTCTTCCTTCCCTCAGTGCTCAGAAGGACTGGGCTGCCAGGGATCATTCTTCCCAGACGGTCTGCACTCAGGGAATAGCTCTCTGTCTCACTGAAGGTTCCTGCCCCTCAGTAGCAGACTTACAGGGAGGTGGGAGGATGTCCCGCCTGTGATGGTACCTTCAGCCCACCGTGGAGCTCGTGTCCTCAGGGCTAAGAGCTTTCCTGCTGGAATTTTACCACTTCTCTCTTTAGCAGCAGGTTTCAGCCAGGTCTGAGAAGACCCTGGGATGGTGGGTACCTAGGAGCACAGGAGAAGGGGAGAGGGCTGGCCAGAGATGTGGGACCCAGCTCCTTAAGGCCGTTTTGTGTTTTGGGCATCATTCACCTCCTGTGTTGAATGAGGGGAAGAAGGTGGGCTCTGCAGGGGGACTTCATCTCCACCTTGAATTCATCCCAGCCTTCGGGCTGCAAATGCTGTATTTTCATTTATCCTCATTTAATATATCCTGGTTGAATTCCTTGGGGGGTGAGGGGGTGGGGAGGGATTGCTGCTCGTAGGAGAAGTGAGCACTTTCTTCCGTAAGAATCTACCAGATGCTTTCCAGGGTGGCCAGACCACTTTCACATCAATACAGTTTCTGTTGCCCTGCCCTGCCCAGCACTCATGCCATTAGCTGCTCTCATTTCATTCATTCTTGGGTGCGGGGCGGGGTGAGGGGAGCGGTGAGGCCTAATAGAACACTGCCAGCACCTCCCAAACATACTTCCCCATAGGAGATTTCTTAACTCCAGTGGAGAAACCATACCACTGCAGGAATGGGGATCCCTTCCGGAGTCCAAAAGGAGGCTTTTTCTAACACTCAGAAGTGAATTGCCCAAGGAGACACATATACTGACAAAGAAAGAGACTATTGGGAAAGGGTGCCCAGTCGGAAAGCAGGAGGATAAGGGAACCCAGGAGGACAGCGTGCCCTTTAGCTCACAATCTAGGGCTTTATGGTGATAGGATTAGTTTCTGGGTTGTCTTTGTCCAATCGTTCTGACTCAGGATCCTTCTTGGTGGTGCATATATTGCTCAGTCAAGGTGGAGGCCAGCGAGGATGACCTCTCCTGAACTCTTCCAGTTGGTAGTGGCTTATAAGTTCTGTCTTTCTTACTAGAATCTCCTATAGTAAAATAAGTCACACAAATAATTACTATGGTGCCTGGCCAGGGTGGGCAGTTTCAGTCAGTGTGTTTCCCCTAACAATACCAGGGTAGGAAACCCTGTTGAAAGGTGGCTCTGAATCTGAGATGCTCTGGTACCAGGTTTAATCAGGACTTGCTGGAAGTCTTGTGTGCAAGTGGCTCCCCTATTTGAGGCACCTCCCAGAGAGTCTGTCCCTTCTCGTAGGCTGGAGCACCTGTATACAGGAATTGTCACCTCCAGGATTACTCTCTGCCTGCCTTGGGATGTGGGCTGCAGGCTGGTCACAGTCCATCCTCCCCTTGTTGGGGGAATCATTCCCAAGGAAAGGGCTTGGCTGCATAGCAAACCACATCCCAAAACTTCCACACCTGACTTGGACCTAAGGTGCATCTTACCCAGATAGCATTCTCCGTGAACCCCACCCTGTCCAGCCGTGGCTTAGGCCATCAAATACCTCTCCATGAGCATGTTAAACAGATCATCCCAAAGTGGAGGGTCACCTTCAATGGAAGAATGACTTGTTGTGAGGCCCAGTCTAGTCTCATGGAGGGACAGACATTCCGCTTGGAACCCTTCTGGAAGCCTTAGCTGTGTCACTGGAAGATAAAAGCATCTTTAAGAAGCAAAATTAGGACTGACTGGCAGCTGAGATCTCTGCATGGCCGCTGGTGGCTTTTGGATGTCAGTGTGCATGACTGTGCAAACCCAAACTTCTCTTTGTCAGTCTAGTCTCAAAGACACCATCATGGACAATTCTGAAACCTTGGAGATTAGAGGGACAGGTGCTCTTTCTCCATAGGGTTCAAGTCTTTGGGAGTCAGCATCAATGACCTACTTGTGGATGCGTCTTCTTGCCCTTGACGGCACTAAAGTGCTGCCTGTTTCTGGCCAGATGGTCGTGGATCTTTTATACCCATGGTGACAAAATGTTGGTCTTTGAAAAGAGACTGTAAGTCTTAGATGGAGAATGTGTGCGTGCATGCTCAGTTATCCCATGGACTTCTCTAGGCTTCTGCCAGGCTTCTCTATCCATGGAGTTCTCTAGGTGAGAATACTAGAGTGGGTTGCCATGCCCTTTTCCAGGGGATCTTTCTGATGCAGGGGTCGAACCTGTGTCTCTTATGTCTCCTGCATTGGCACATGGGTTCTTTACCACTAGCACTACCTGGGAAGTCCCAATGCAGGATACCACAGGGGAAAACAAGTGACCACAAGGAATAACACTTTGGCACCTCTGTCTCCAGGATGAGCACGGTTGTGCCCCCAACTGGCTGTACATAATGGTGAATGTGAGGCATGGACTGCATGACCTGGGCCTGGAGTGGCAATTTCACAGAGAAGTCGCCTCTTTTTTGTGCTTTGTTGAGTCTCAGTGAAGCTTAACTACAGTTCCATCCGGGTAGGGGGAGGGAAGGGGTCCCCAAGATCATCAGATATTCAGAAATAATTGAAACACTTGAGGGTGAACACTGGCCTTGGGTTTTGTTTTGGAAGCAACTGGTCTTTTCAGAGGCTTTGATCTCAGGGGAGAATGTAAGCATGGCGCCGAGCAGGAAATTGGAAGGGGATGGATTTTATTCCCTTGGCCAGAACTAGGCCATCTCGACCGTGCGGTCTGCAGCTGGTCTGGAAGCAAGTTATTTTCTGTGCCCTGCCTCTAGAAGACCCCATCCCCTGGGTGTGAATCTCATTTCCTTATGAGTGGATGGTCACAGTTCTGGTCCTTACGAGCCCACATGCTTCCCAGGAGAACTCCTTGGACTGTGTGAGAAGGAGGAAGGTTTCAGACCAGCTGTGAGGGGCTTTTGCCCTGGAAGCAGGGGAGGTGTGACGGAAAGGATGGCCCCAGGCCTTTCCCAAAGCAGGGACACCATCTACGAGGACTGAAAGAGGACAGAGAGGAGGGGCCTGGCAAGAAGCAAAAACAGAATCCTCGGTTATTTTCTATGTTAGAATGTAAAACAAACCCTGCTGTTCAGGCTTGCACTGAGTGAAGGGCCAGCGTAAAAGGGGTGAGGCATATCTGTTCTGAGGGCTTCCCAGGTGGCTCAGTGGTAAAGAATCCACCCGCCAATGCAGGAGACTCAACAGGCACTGCTTTGATCTCTGGGTCAGGAAGATCCCCTGGAGAAGGAGATGGCGACCCACTCCAGTATTCTTGCCTGGAAAATTCCATGGACAGAGGAGAATGGCTAACTACAGTCCATGGGGATCTCAAGGAGTTGTATATGACTGAGTGCTCATATCTGTCCTGTCTCAACCCCAGTGTTAGGATTTGCACGATTTCCTTCAACGATCCCACATGTGGACAGGGAAATCCTCAGAAAGGCTAAGAGTAGGCCAGACTTGAGTTCAAAAGTGTCCTCAGCGGCTTATCACACCACACCACACTTCATGGGGCCACAGGCCTCTGCGCCTTCTGAGCGCCTACTGTGCTCTTCACTGGGAGGACAAGGCTGAACGTGAGGACAAGATCCCCCTACTACCTCCTCCTCCCCTGAGAAAATGATAGGGAAGAAAACTCTTAAGTGGACAGATGCAAGCAAGGGAATGCTGTGATGCTGTGTTGCAGGATGGAAATAAACCAGGAAGGAGATAGAGAATAATAGACAGGGATCTATCCAGAGATGGCCTTGCCGGGCTGGCAAAACCTACACAGAAACTCAAGGGCGGGAGGCACCCATGCAGGGCAGTTTGAAGACTTAGCACCAAGTTGTTGGCAGGCTTCCCATTATATTACGGAGGATGGGTGTGTCTGTCCTCTCCCCTTAGATCCAGGCAGGTTCCTGCCTGCTTTAATGGATAGAGAGTGACTGTAGTGGTGCTGTGTGACTTCCCTAATCATAAAAAGCCAAGCTCTCATTCCACTTTTGTGGAAACCCTCGTTCTTGGGCTCTAAGCTCCCAAATCAGAAGTCAGGGCCCTCTTAGGAGGCCGAAGTCATAGGAAGAGGCTACATGAAGGAACTTGACTCAGCAGCCCTGCTGAGCACCCAGCTGGCAGCCAGCATCAACAGCCAGCCAGCGGGGTGAGTCACCTGGACACCCATCCCAGCTGAGCCTGCAGATGGCTCCAGTCCTAGCTGACATCTTCCTATAACCTCAGGAAACACCCCACCAGGTACTCACCAGCTGAGTCCTCCGGATTCCTGACCCATGAAATTGTGAAGTATATAGTATGACAAACTGGTATGGTTTTAAGCTACTAGGTTGGGTCATTTGTTATGCATGTACCAGTTTGTACACATGCCTGGGACTGTGTGCCTGCTTGGAAATGACTTGAGAAAGCTTTCAGCTCTCACCTCTGGCTGACCTTGAAGCCCTGTGCCAACAGGAAGTGAAGGCTAACATAGAGTTGTCAAGCGTCTAGCTGAGTGTTGAAGGCTGGCCCTCAAGTGTGTAGCCCATCGGTAAAGACTGGGAGGCTTATGGATTCCAGGTAATTCAAGAGATCTCTGTCCTATCATCAACTAAGTACTTGCAACTAATAGAACAGGGACTTTGTGGCCACATATGACCAAAAAAACCAAACATTTTTACAGAAAGTTCAGAAAAGTCATCAAGCAAAACCAGTGAACCCTGGGGAGGAGAGGAGAATCAGATTTCCAGAGTGGCCACATTATATTATTTAAAATGCATTTTCAAGGCTTCCCTGGTAGCTCAGTGGTAAAGAATCCGCTTGCCAACGCAGGAGACACATGTTCAATCCTTGATCTGAGAAGATCCTACATGCTTCAGAGCACCTAAGCCTGTGTGCCACAGCTATTGAGCCTATGTCCTGGAGCCCGGGAACAGCAACTACTGAAGCCCATACGCCCTAGAACCTGTGCTCCCCAGCAAGAGAAGCCACCGCGACGAGAAACCCATGCACTACAACTAGAAAGTAGCCCTCCGCTTGCTGCAACTAAAGAGAAGCCCGCTCAGCAGCAAAGACCCAGAATAGCCAAAAATAAAGTAATGTAAAAAATCATTTTCAACAGCAACAGAAAATAGGAAGCACACAAAGAAACAAGAAAAAGTGGTATATATACAAGGCAATAGAAATTATTCATGAGGGAGCCCAGACTCTGACTTAAATAAATTAATGGCTAATTGAAATATACTTAAGGGACTTAAAAGAATTAAAAGGGGAGTAAGAGAAGGACGTCTCACCAAATAAAGAGAGATAAATTATAAATAGAAAGTTCTGAAAATGCTGCTAAGATGTCTCATCGTCTAGCCAAAAGATGTACCATGATTGTGACTACAGGGAATGGACAGATCAAAGAAAGATCTGGGGGGAAAAGCCATCAAATTTTAAGAGAACGGGTGGCTGAGAGAGAGCCCTTGGTGGTGCCTCCATCTTCAGTGGGGTGTGCTGGGAATGTGGGCGAGACAGGCATCGCTCACCCGCGTCTGTGTCCTGTGCTGTGCTGAGCTGCTGTTCCCACACATGAGGCACTCAGCATCATCCATGTTGTCTGACCATGCCCCCAGCATAGCAGGAATCATGGGGAATTAACAGGGCAGGAGCAGGAGGGCTTTGGGACTTGGTAAGTTTATTGGTAATGTAGCACTCTGTTTGTGGCTGCACTGTGGAGGATAAGAACCAGGCTGCAAGAGCTGTTTGACTTTGCCCCTGCATAAATACTTCCTCCTGGTGAGGATGTCCACACTGTCCAGCCACCTTAAACTGGGGTAAAGCCAGTGGCTTAGGAGCAAGGCCTGGATACTTTGGGCCTGTGCACTGGGCATCCTTGTTGAGGCAGCCAAATTCTCAAGTGCCCAGTGGATGATCTCGCTGATGAGATGAAGGTCCTTCCGCAGGGGCTCAGTGCCAGCAGGGAGTCACCAACATCTCGATGTGAGGCCCGAGGGGAGACCACCCAGGCTTTGCTGGGTGGTTGAGCAAGGCTGGGTGCTGAAGAACCAGGAGAGATCCTGGAGGGACTCATGGCCTCAGAGAGTGACCATTTTGACCAGCTCCAGAGACCAGTAATCCCACATACTCTCAACTGCTGTATATCTTTTTGCAGCTGGTTGGTCACCCAGGCCATTTTTCCTCCTCTTCCTCCTGCCACCAGCCCTGCCTCCCTCTACCTGGCACTCATCTTACCTCCTGAAGAGGGGCCAGGAGGCCAGCAATGCATCAGCAAGTTTCTGTTATATGGTGACCGGGTAGAAACTCATTGCATCATCTTTCTCTACATTGTTAGATCTCAAAAAGAATGTATGCGACGAGGGATTCAAACATTGGGCTACTATTACCTACTCATGGTCTTCCTTTCTCTAATTCCCAAGACAATTGGGATTTGACCTTATTTGGGAAATGAAAACATACACTCTGTCTGAAATAGGAAGCATTTAAATATCTGGGGACCCCCAAGGAAGACACTGCCCTTTTCCTACCCAGGGACTCTTCCTTATTTCCTTTCCCACCAGAAGAACTTAATTTTGTATTTATGTAGCAGACAGGGAGCCCTTGATCTCAAAGAAGGTAGGTTTCCCAAGCCTCCTTAGTATCAACGAGTCACAACAATCCTTGTTTCCTTTGCCACTGATTGTTCTAGTGGGGTGCAAGGGACCCTGTTCTGCATGATGAGAAGTAAAAAGAAATCAGCTAGAGTCTCATTAGGCTTTTTCTCTGGCCCCTCCCTTCCAGCTGGGGATCCTGGTGCAATGCCTGGAGTTCTGAGAGCTATTTTGTAAACTAAGTGACCAGCATGGGGATTAAAAGCCGTTGTGTGGAGAATGAAATGGAAGGACAGGACGTGCCTGGCTCGAATGGCGTCATTGAGCTAGGGCTCCCGTTCTGACTTTTTTTCTACTGTGACAACCACTAAATGCCCACTATTGTTTCAGCCCCTGTGAGATGGCCTTTTTCATATTTGTAGCAGAAACCACTTTGGGGAAAACATGTTTACAATACTTCAGCCAGAGTAGGTGTTACTTTACCCAGACATATTTATTCCTTTTCAATGAACCTAAACTGATGTGGTTTTCACGCCTCTCCCCACAAATCTTGTTTTTCAGCAGGGTGAGATGGGGAGGGAAGTTGGAGAATGTCATCTGATAGAAGAGGAGGTTAGAAACTGCCCACTTTCCCCCAACACCCCCGCCGCCCCCTCCATCCCGACCTGGCCTGGGGATTGTGGAGGTGGAATGCCTGAAGGAGAAGGACGGTGAAGCTTGCTCTGCCCTCGTGGGTCTGGCTTCATTCTGGGGTGAGGAACTGCGGTGTTAGCCAAGAGCTGGGGATGCAGGGGGTGGGGTTTGGATGATCCACCTCTTGGGGATCACAGAGATACCTTTTCCCGGGGCCCCTACAACTTCCTGGGACAGCTGGGAAGGTGGCAGTCTGGTGGGAATTTTTTACTTAAGATTTTTTTTTTTTTTTGATTTGGACCACTTTTCTAAAGTCCTTATTGAATTTGTTACGATGTTGCTTCTGTTTTATATTTTGTTTTTTTGGTCAAGATGTGCATGCGATCTTAGCTCTCCAACCAAGGATCGAACCCTCACCCTCTGCATTGGAAGGCAAAGTCTTAACCACTGGACTGCCAGGGAAGTCCTCAGTCTGGTAGTTTTAAAACAGGCCCACAAATTCTTTGACAATCCTCCAGATAGAAAGTGGGGTCCATGTTCCCTCCCCGTGAACCTGTGGGGAGTCTCTGTGGCCTCATGTGACTTCTGAGGCTCTGAGGAAAGAGGCCAGGCAGCTGTGCTTGCTTCCCTCAGTTCTCTTGCTCTGGGAGCCACCATATCAGAAGTCTGGGTTTTGAGGGTGCCGAGCAGAAAAACCACACAGAGTTAGAGAGACAGAGAGAAACAGAGATTTATAGAGACACACACACAGAGAAATAGAGAGATAGGCACACAGATAGAGACAGACAAAGATGGGGAGACAGGGAGACAGAGAGACAGGACTAGAGAGAGAGCATGCCCCGAGGATGTCCAGGGTGTAAGTGAGAGGGGCTGCTCTAGCCGAGGCTTTGGGCCAGGAGGCCAGCTGAGTAACAGCGATGAGACTGCCAACTTGGGTGACTGGGAGATTTGCTGTGTCACCAGACAACAGGAAGGGATGAGAGCTGGCCCCAGCCAGCATTCCGGGGGCCATCTCAGGTGGACAGAACGTAGCAGCGGTGAAGCAGGGAGCTCGTTAGGGCCACTGTGGGGCAGGGTAGGTACCTGGGGCTGTCGAGGTGGGATTAGGGGAACTTGAGCCTCACTGAGGGTGGGAGAACACCGGAGCACCCAGCCCCTCCTCCCACAGCCCCGCCCTGCCAGCGTCTAGAAGATACTTTGGAGAGGGCAGGGTTGGCAGAGAAAATCTTGAAAGGATCTGTGTATTCAAGTTAGGTGAGCTCAAATTGCCAAACTGGACTTTGTTTCATGAATTGCTGTGTCACAAACAAATCTAAATACTTGGACGAACACCACAGCCATTTCTTATTTCTCACGACTCTATGTGTGGCTGAGTGGGTCCCCTACTGAAGTTCCTCCGGGCTCAGGCAGGTTCAGCTGTTCCCATGTGGCTGAGTGGTAACGAATTCACCTGCAATGTAGGAGGATGTGAGTTTGATCTCTGGGTTGGGAAGATCCCTTGGAGAAGGAAATGGCAGCCCACTCCAGTATTCTTGCCTGAAAAATCTCATGGAAAGAGGAGCCTCTTGGGCTACAGTGCATGGGGTTGCAAAAGAGTTGAACATGAGTCAGTGACTAAACTGCAGCAACAACTCTTTGACCTCGTCTCCCCCTGCTTCTCCCCACTCCCAGTTCCTCGCTGTGGCCACCATTCTACTCTCTGTCGCTATGTACTCAGCTTTCCTATATTCCACAAATGAGTGAGTTCATGCAGTATTTTTCCTGTGTCTGACTTATTTTACTTAGCATAATGTCCTCCAGGTCCCTCCAAATGGCAGGATCTCCTTCTTTATTGTGACTGAATAAGAGTCCATTGTGTATACATGTATATCATATATTTGATGGAGACTTAGGTTGTTTCCATGCCTTGATCATGATGAATAAGTCTACAATGAACCACGGGGGTGCAGATATCTCTTCTAGACAGTGATTTCATTTCCTTTGGGTAAATACTCAGAAGTGGAATTGCTGAATCAGGTGGTACACTATATTTAGTTTTTTAAGGAAACTTCATACTATTTTCCAGAGTGGATGCACCAATTTACATTCTCAGCAACAGTGCACGAGGGTTCCCTTTCCGACACATCCTGTCCAACATTTGCCATTTTTAACGTAGTAGTTCTACTCTTTTTAAAAAATTTAATTGGCTGCACTGGGTCTCAGCTGTGGCATGCAGCATCTTTGATCTTGGTCGAGGTATGCGGGATACTTAGCTGCGGCACGTGGGATCTAGTTCCCTGACTCAGGGCCCCTGCATTTCAAGCCCAGAGTCTTAGTCACTGGACCCCCAGGGAAGTCCCAACACTTGTCATGTCAAAACAATGAAGATTTAAACAGTCCATTCAATGTTAGCCAAAAGTCAGGATAAATCCAGGGAGCTAGATAATCTTGTTCCCCTGGGGAGCGGGGGGAAAGCCTGAATCTTCTGAAATTTAGCGAGCATGCTATACCCCATCTACTTTATCTCAACCTGAACTGCTGGCTCCCGCTTTACTGCCCTAGGAATACTCAAAAGAAGGTTCAGGATAGAGAAGGAAAGAAAGGAAAGAGAGAGGAATGGAAAGAAAGGAAGGAAAGACAGGACAGAAGGCAAGCAAAGAGAGAGAAATGAGACACACTGAGAAAGAAAAAGACAGCGGCTGCTTGGTATCTCCATGAGAGTAGGGATGCTTCTGGAGCGCAAGCCGAGTCCCCTGTGGAACTTTCTCTCTGCCGATCCTCTGCTCAGCGGATTTTCTTTGTAGCCTGGTCTGCTCTGCAGGCTGCCTTCTGGGCCACATGGGTGGGAGAGGAGTTCTCACCATCTGTCCTGACGGAATGGCGCCTTCCCAGCTTGTGCGTGAACATTTATGGAAAATGAGGCCATTAAACGTGTTGGTTTCGGAGGACCCAGCCCCAGGTCCCGAAACTCCAGACACTGTGATTATTATTACCATTTTTATTGGAGTATAATTGCTTTACAATGTTGTGTTAGTTTCTGCTGTGCATCGAAGTGAATCAGCTGTTTGGATGTAGATGCCCTCGCACCCTCCCATCCCACCCATCCAGGTCATCGCAGGGGAGCTCCCTGTGCTGCGCAGCTTCCCGCTAGTTTTGTCTGTTTCACACACGGCAGTGCATATATGTCAGCGCTACTCTCTGAATTTGTCCCACTCTCTCCTTCCCCCAGTGTCCACACGTCTGTTCTTTGAGTCTGCACAGACACTGATTATTATTAATGATTCATATCAACAGCTGGTTTAGTCTTTTGTGAGGTGTCTTCTTTGACCCACACATTCTCATTCATGATTTATTATTTGCAATTTCTAATGAGGCTGGAGATGTAAGTGGAAGTGATTGGTTCTAGAGGTCTAACCATTCCTTTATTACTCAGCTCTCACAAATAATAACAGGAGGGAGGAGAGGTGGGGGGGGTGACTGGGATAACAGTTTAGATGGGAGACAGTGATGGGGAGACGGCCCACCAGCACAGACCTGCAAACTTCCAGCTGCTCACCTGCCAGGAACAGGGGCCAAGTGGTCCTGCTTCTGAGTCAATCCATCTGTCTTAGCTTTCAAAATCCTTGACTCGGGATTGCCTGACTTCACTCAGGTAAAGTCTGAAAGATTTAACTTAGCCAGGAAGACTGGAATTTTGCCATTTCAAAAGTCTTCCGTGCAATTCCTCAATACATCTGTATGGATGTCCTACTTAAATCTTACATGACTTTTCACCCAGTGATTTTCTTTTCATCCATCCAGATCATCGCTCCAGAGAGAACATTAGGGTAAAACAAGTCAGAAGTTCTATTCATGGACTTTTTCCCTCAGGGGAAAAAAATTCCTAGGAATGTGGATCTGAACCCAGGAAGAACCGGAGGAAGAATCATCAACTGCCCTGTGTGGGATGGTTAGGGGGCACAGCATATGGTGAGCTCCAAGGGTTCAGTGAAGATCAGGGATGGCTTTGCAGAAGCAGAGGCCTGGCTGCAGAAGACCACGCAGACATCAGCTCTTAGCCCTCTGAATGATTTGGGAACTGATGCTCCTTCACCTCGTGGGAGCTGGAGCTGAAATCAGAGCGTGTCTGCAGTGGGAGTCTCCAGAGGCTCACTGTCAAGAATTCCCACGACCTGATAAAGAGGCTATGATGGGTTTGCACTCTACATCTTCCTGCCTCTGCCTCCCAGGCCCAGGAGGTGTGGGGGGTGGCTGCTACCTGCTGCGTCTGAGGTCTCTGAAGTGGAGGGTTCACACGGAAAAAAATTTTCCATTTTCATTTTGTATCTACAGAATAAAATCTTGCCTGGTGCAAACATTGGGAGCATGTGCCCACCCTTGGGTGGGTGCCCAGTTAAGTGGGATTGGGGGCTTCGTTTTCTCGCCCAAGTACACCCACCCCCACTGAGGGACAGATGGCACCAAACTGCAAAGTGAAGATTATACTCAGGATTTTTCAGGGAAAGAGAAGACATCTGACAGTGTGAAAACATCCACTCTCTGTCAGATCTCACAGGAGGCCTCTTTCAAGATTACAGGAGCAAGAATTATATGAAAGAGGAACTTATACCTAGAGTCATACCGCAAACCCTAACCTATTGTTTAGTCGCTAACTCGTATCTGACTATCTTGAGACTCCCTGTATACTGTAGCCCACCAGGCTCCTCTGTCCATGGGATTCCCCAGGCAAGAATACTGGAGTGAGTTCCCATATCCTCCTCCGGGGGATCTTCTGGACCCAGGGATCGAACCCACATCTCCTGTTTTGCTGTTGTTGTTCAGTTGCTAAGTCGTGTCTGACTGTGGCCCCATGGACTCCAGAATGCCTGGCTTCTCTGTCACTGACCATCTCCTGGAGTTTGCACAAACTCATGTCCATTGAGTTGATGATGCCATCCAACCGTCTCATCCTCTGTCACTCCTTTCTCCTCCTGCTCCCAATCTTTCCCAGCATCAGGGTCTTTTCCAGTGAGTTGGCTCTTCGAGTCAAGTGGTAGGCGGATTCTTTACCACTGAGCCACCAGGGAAGCCCAAACCTTGCCCTACAGGTATATTGTCCACTGAGTATGATCCAGTATAGTTAAGACCAGAATTTTTAGAAGAACATTCAAAAATATCTTTTTGGCCTTCTCTCATCCTTTAATGCATTTTGCGTGTGTTTTGCAATGTATATAAAACGCAAATACAGCAATGATGTGATAATACACACACATTTGTGTGCTCTCATTTCACTGACAGTGGTGCATGATGAGTGAACATAAGGACCATTCTTCCTGTCTTCTCCCACTTCTTCCCTTCACCCACTTGGCCACTGCCCTTGGGCTGATTCTCTGGTATTTCCCTCCACACACACATCCTGCCTCGGAGGCAGTTGTTGGATTCTAATCCAGTCAGCAGCATGAAGGGGCTGGGTTCAGGCCCAGGTCAGGAGATGAGGAGGGAAGAAGTCCTCATCTGGGTCTGGCCCATGGCAGCACTAGAGCAAAGAGCATCACTGCTTGCAGAGTATCCCATGAGCCCCAGGCACACCCCAGCCTGCTGTTAATGCCACCCTGTCTAAGCAACTCACTCTGCTCTTGGGCTACCCCTGTCAGCCTCAGAGTCACTCCTCGTGTCCTCTGCACCCACCATCCAGTGATCCATTATCCATGAGGGCCATTCTCTCCCCTCATCCCATTTTGCTCTAGGTTGGCCCAATTGTTTGGCAGATCTCCAGGAACCCATCCAACTTGTGACACTGAGGCCCACCACCTGCTCAGGGCTGGCTCCTCACCTTGTGACACTGTCCTGACTTCCTCCAGGCTGCCAGGATGGGGCACAGGAAAGCTGCAGGAGGGGTCCTTTCAACCTTCTGGGTCAGCTGGCACTGGCCCTCCAGTCCATCCGATCACCAGTTCTTCCCAACCCCGCCTGGGGCAGGTGGAAATTTTTGGAGCCTCGGATGACAAGCTACCAGGTGTTTTAGAGTCGGTTGCTGAGGATGGGCAGAGAATGTCCAGTGCCACCACATGAGCTCCAGTCCCAGCCTCTGTCCATCATTAGTATAAATAGGGAGCTCTCTTACACCTCCCTGCACCCCAAATCCAAAGCCGTACCCCATCTCTGGTCTGTAGGTCCTTGCCAGAGATACTCTGTCAGACTGAACACTCCATTTCCAAGTGTTAGGTTGAATGACCGGTCAGATCACCATCAAGTTTCTCCCCAGCCCCCGAGACTCCCGCTCTTCATCGCCACCAGAATGCAAGTGGAGGGTGACTGAACTCATAGGGGGCTCAGGTTCGGCCAACAAGCCCACTCCCCAGCACTGGGACCTGCAAGCCAGATCTGGCTCTTATCTTGACTGAGTAGGTTGCTATTAGACAGTCTGATGTTAGCCTTCTCATGTCTGGGAATCTCTGGGAATGGGGCCGTCCGCAGCCATCCTAGACCATGTTCCCTGCCAATGAGGAACTTTCTCCTGAGAAGAATGGAACAAAGCCAGGAATCCACACACAAGGAAAGCTGCTTGCCAAGCCCCCAGCCTCTCTGTAGGTTCCTGGCCAGGAGTCATTCTTGCCCCCATGTGTCTTGGCTTCTGTGGTCAGGGTTTGAAAGTTAAGAGGAGACTCACAATGCCAGGCATTCAGGCAAGCTGGTCGTTGAGGGCCATGCTTCCTGCCAAGTGAGAGCTTGCTATCTGACATGCCTGCACCATCTCTAGTCTGAGCACCAATCTCCAATCAGCTCTGGGGGCATCCCCTCCCCTCTGTCAGGACTCAGCCTGCATCACTCCCAGGCCTGGGGTGCCCTTAGCCATCGTGCACAGGGACAACGGTACCTGGTGGCCGTTCTGCTGGTTCACATCCTCTGCCTTTGACCTGCCCTCTACAGGGATAGACCCCTGGGGCAGCCAGCACACATGGCCTTCCTGTCTCCATGACTGGACCCAACCAGCAGCCAGCACTGACATCCTAGCCCATGAGTAGCCACCTGTTTTGTTTTGTTTTATTTTTCATCACTTTTTTGACATACAGTTGATTTACTGTGTTGTATTAATTTTTGCTGTACAACGAAGTGATTCAGTTATACATATATACATTTTTAAAAGATTCTTTTCTCAGGATAAGCCATACCGTTCTCCATACTGTTTTTCATAGTGGTTGGACTATAAAGAAAGCTGAGCACCGAAGAATTGTTGCTTTTGAATTGTGGTGTTGGAGAAGACTCTCAAGAGTCCCTTGGACTGCAAGGAGATCCAACCAGTCCATCCTAAAGGAGATCAGTCCTGGGTGTTCATTGGAAGGTCTGATGTTGAAACTGAAACTCCAATACTTTGGCCACCTGATGAAAATAGTGGACTCATTTGCAAAGACCCTGATGCTGGGAAAGATTGAGGTCAGGAGGAGAAGGGAACGACAGAGGATGAGATGGTTGGATGGCATCACTGACTTGATGGACATGGGTTTGGGTGAACCCGGGGGTTGGTGATGGACAGGGAGGCCTGGCATGCTGCGGTTCATGGGGTCACAAAGAGTCTGACACAACTGAGCGACTGAACTGAACTGAACTGTATCAACTTACAGGGGCTTTCCAGGTGGTTCAGTGGTAAAAGAAGCTGCCTGCACTGCAGGAGACACAAGTTCGATCCTTGGGTCGGGAAGATCCCCTGGAGAAGGGGCATAGCAGCCCACTCCAGTATTCTTGTCTGAAATATCCCATGGACAGAGGAACCTGGCAGCTACGCAGTCCGTGGGTCGCAAAGAGTTGGACATGGTTTAGCAACAAAACAAGAAAAAAAGTACCAACTTACATTCCAGCAACAAGAGGGTTTCCTTTTTCTCCACACCCTCTCCAGCATTTATCATTTGTGGACTTTTAGTGATGACCAGTCTGACCAGGGGGCTTCCTTGATAGCTCAGCTGGCAAAGAATCTGCCTGCAATGCAGGAGACCCCGGTTTGATTTCTGGGTTGGGCTGATCCCTTGGAGAAGGGATAGGCTACCCACTCCAGTATTCTTGGCCTTTCCTGATGGCTCAGATAGTGAAGAATCTGCCTTCAATTTGAGAGATGTGAGTTCAATCCCTGGGTTGGGAAGATCCCCAGAGGAGGGTATGGGAACACACTCCAGTATTCTTGTCTGGAGAATCTCCCTGGACAGAAGAACCTGACGCGCTATAGTCCACGGGGTTACAAAGAGTCGGACATGACTGAGTAACTAAGCACAGCGCACATTCTGACTAGTGTGAGATGGTACCTCATTTAGGTCTGATTTGCATTTGTCTAATAATTACTGTAGATGACACCACCTTATGGCAGAAAGTGAAGAGGAACTAAAAGCCTCTTGATGAAAGTGAAAGAGGAGAGTGAAAAAGTTGGCTTAAAGCTCAACATTCAGAAAACTAAGATCATGGCATCCGGTCCCATCACTTCATGGGAAATAGATGGGGAAACAGTGGAAACAGTGTCAGACTTTATTTTTGGGGCTCCAAAATCACTGCAGATGGTGACTGCAGCCATGAAATGAAAAGATGCTTACTCCTTAGAAGAAAAGTTATGACCAGCCTAGATAGCATATTCAAAAGCAGAGATACTACTTTGCCGACTAAGGTCCATCTAGTCAAGGCTATGGTTTTTCCAGTGGTCACATATGGATGTGAGGGTTGGACTGTGAAGAAGACAGAGCGCCGAAGAATTGATGCTTTTGAACAGTGGTTTTGGAATTGAGAGTCCCTTGGATTTCAAGGAGATCAACCCTGGGATTTCTTTGGAAGGAATGATGTTAAAGCTGAAACTCCAGTACTATGGCCACCTCATGCGAAGAGTTGACTCATTGGAAAAGACTCTGATGCTGGGAGGGATTGGGGGCAGGAGGAGAAGGATGAGATGGCTGGATGGCATCACTCACTCAATGGATGTGAGTCTGAGTGAACTCCGGGAGTTGGTGATGGACAGGGAGGCCTGGTGTGCTGCGATTCATGGGATCTCAAAGAGTCGGACACGACTGAGCGACTGAACTGAACTGAATAGTTAGTGGTGCTGAGCATCTTTTCACGTGCCTGTTCATAGTCACCTGTTTTGAATGTGGTGAGGAGCGACATCAGTCACAATGGGGTTTCCGGACATATCACATAAAATATCGCCCATGCAACACTTGGGATGTACTTGTGCTAAAGTTTATTTGCTGTTTGTTGGAAATTTAAATTTAACAGTGTGGTCTAAATACAAACCACTGCATGGGCTTCGAATCTGGGTTCTGCTATCAAATGCCCCGAAAGCTCAGCTTTGTAGTCTGTGAAATGAAAATGACAACACCAGCCCTCTGAGCTGTGATGGGAAGGTGAGTGAGAGCTTTCTAGCTGAATGCTGGACTCTCAGGGGGAGTTACCCACCCCAGTGGGCAGGGAGAGGAAGTGAGATGGAGTTGGTGCCTTGGACTAACGCTGGTTACAAAAGTGACTGCAATTGGAATTCCTAACCAGGATTTTCTGCATGACACACAACAGGCCCCCTGTGAGCGCTGGGCTGGTCCCTTAATCAGGGATTGGCCACCTGATGTGAAAGGGCCTGAGAGCGTCCATCAAATGTTGCCACATCAGAGCTGCTCCATCACCCTGGGGGCCCCTCCCTCAGTGTCCTGCACAAGGGTGGAGCTCGGTCCCCTTCATATCGACCCCAGCAGCCCTGGATGGTGACATTGACACCTACTAGAGTTGTCTCTAGTCAGACAGTTTCCTTCCTCATGATGTAAATGACACTGTTTCATCTTCATCACCGGGGCCTGGCCAGTCCGGGAACTCGCCCATGGTTCCTCAGCAGGCTGGTGACACCCCGAGCCCTGCAAGCTTTGGCCGGCCTAGTTAGCACTAGGCAGCTATGTTGCTTGGGAGACAGTTTGATATCGGGAGACACCTTAAGGCTGCTCCCAGGACTCTCCTGTTGCCATGGTGACAGATAAAATAGTGGCGAGACCTCAAATGGTAGACACGATGTGGCATCTGTCGCTGTCATGGATACAGCATGCTCAAGGCTGGGTCTTCGTGTGGTGAGTGTTTGTGACCTGGTACCTGGAAGGGTGCAATGGCAGGCTGAGCATATTATGGCACAAAACAGGACATCCATTAACAGCAGCTATTGTTTGAATGAAAAATCCACACAGCCGACAATGGAGAGGAAATTGAGAAGTAGACTCAGGGCAGAGCGAAGCCTTTGAAATGATTCAACTAGTGATTCTTAACAGCTGTCTTCAGAGCACTTGTGTTTTGTACCTTGGGAGATGACTACAAGAAATCTTTTCTACCACTTAACCAGGTCTCACTTCCCCCTGTTTTTGGTGCCTTAGCTATATTGGTTTTCATTTTTAACTCTCTTCTTTAATAACTTTTAGCACTCAATTTCCTTTTTTCCTTGCCTTATTTTCATCTGGGGATGTTTGATGATTAATAAAATAATTTTTATCTATGTATTTTTATTAATTAAAAAGTAATATTTACCCATTAGTGACTTATCTAGAGGGCCTTCCAAGGTAGCTCAGTGGTAAAGAAGGCTCCTGCCAATACAGGAGAGGCAGGTTTGATCCCTGGGTCTTTAAGATCCCCTAGTCCATGGGGTCACTAAGAGTCAGACACGACTGAGTGAGTTCACTTTCACTTTTCACTTTCATGCATTGGAGAAGGAAATGGCAACCCACTCTAGTGTTCTTGCCTGGAGAATCCCAGGGATGGAGCCTGGTGGGCTGCTGTCTATGGGGTCGCACAGAGTCGGACACAACTGAAGCGACTTGGCAGCAGCAGTAGCAGCAGAGAAGGGAATGACAACCCACTCCAGTATTCTTGCTTGGGAAATCCCATGGACAGAGGACCCTGGTGGGCTCCAGTCCGTAGGGTCACAAAAGATTTGAACACAACTGAGGAAACACACCAACCAACAGCTTGTGGGGGAAATAGTCCCAGTCACCCATGATCTCCATGCAGGGGTTGGATGCTAGACCCCTGGATGTCCCCATAACCAGCTGTGGATGAGAAGAACTGAGTTTCCTGTTTGCAGGAGAGTAAGGTCCACACCCCCAGAGCTTTGTGGGCATTGCCCGAGGCGGCGAGGGAGGAATCTACTGAGAAGTGGACGCCTAATTTACCGTGAGCTCCATTAGGACTGGAAAAGAGTGAGCAGCAAGGTGAAGGATTCCCAGTATCTCAGCTTGGAAACTGTGGATATTCTCCACCAAAGAGTTGATGGGCCTTCCGGGAAGTTCCTGTGATGAATAATTAAGCTATTTGTCTGGAACAGGAAGGAAAGCTGATGAAGATGGTGTGAGAGCAAAGCCCTGCTCATGGAGATGCTGAGCGCTGTGCGTGTGGTTCCAGTTCTCACAGGACATACATGAACATATGCTACATAATTTTGTACGCTGTTGCTCAGATTATGATTTATAACTACAGCTAAAGTGGCAACGCCAAAAACAACACTGGAAATGAGAGACATTGTCTTCTGCCTGGTACACTCCTTAGACATCTCTAGGGCTTCATTTCAACCAGATCTCAGCCTCCAGTTGGCCCTTAGGCTCCCGGGGCCCCCAGCACCCACCCTTCTGTCAGGCCTGTGCCTCATGTTGTTCCGTGCTCCCACTGCCTTCCATGGTGCCACCCCCTCAGGGCCAGCCCTGCCCCCTCTCCCAGAAGTCCCCAGCTCCCTCTTCCAAGTTGTAGGGAGCGTGGCATGAATGTTGGGTCTGAGGAGCCCTGTTTCCTGAGAGTCATGGCTATTCCCCAAATCCTGCTGTCTATATACTATTGCCCACGTGTGAAGTGCATTCTCTAGCGGCCTGGGATAAGTACAATGGGTGTGTAAGGCTGTGTGTGTGAGTCTATGTGTGTAGGCGTGTGAATGGGTGATGTAGGACTTGGTATGTCTGAGTTTTATTGAGTTTTAGGGTAGAAATCAATGCAGAATAGTTAATCAAGAGAGTAATAGTTTAAAATTTCATTTTAAATAAAAAATTTCAGTCTTCACACTGTGCTCTTGACACGTTGTTGACAGTTGTTATATTTCTAATGGCACATTTTTGATCCTGGAGGATTGTGCTCAGGTGAGGCTGGTGGGTATAAGATGTGTTCTTGGTTGCCCATGGCAACAGCAGTAGCAGTAACAGCAGAGAAGGGAATGACTACCCACTCCGGTATTCTTGCCCATGGGATCCAAGAGCTCCTGCCCCAGGGACACCATGTTCTGCGTCTGCAGAGGGAAAGTGAACGCAGTGCCGTGGACATCCACACTCGATGCCCGTGCATGCTAGGTCTCTTCAAGTTGGGTCTGACTCTTTGCGACTCCGTGGACTGTAGCCCACCAGGCTCCTCTGTCCATGGGATTCTCCAGGAAAGTATACTGGAGTGGGTTGCCATTTCCTTCTCCAGGGGATCTTCCCAACTCAGGGATTGAACCCACGTCTCTTACATCTCCTACATCGGCAGGTGTGTTCTTTACCACTAGTGCCACCTGGGAAGCCCCATTCAATGCCCAGAAGGCCTTCAAATGACCACGGATCACAAGAGACATCAGGTGTCCCTCACCATACCAGGCAGGAATTCCTGGCAGGCGCCACCAGGATGTCATAAAGTGGCTCCAAAGAACTTGTAGCAAATGCAGCGTTCTGAGGAGGTCTGACACCTGAGGGGCGGGGAATATCTGCGGTGGAGAGGAGTCCAGGCAGGCATGGGGCTGTGAGGAGAGGATGGGGCAGGAGGGGCTCTGAGAAATGCATCGAGTGCCCACAAGCAGGCCAGGGTAGTGTGCACTAACAAGGAGGATGCCGGCCCATCTCTCCCTCTATGCAGGGATTTGTAGGTGATTACTTAGCTGACTAGGTATTATCATAGAGTGAACAAAAATCCCAAGTAAACAAAGCCAGCAACTCTGGATAAAAACATGAAGGCAGAGTTTTATTTCACTGGATAAAGAATGATTTACAAAAATGGTTTCAAAATGGACCAATGAGAAAAGAAGAGGCAATTCCAGAATTGGGGATTAGTTGG
Source organism: Nanger dama (assembly GCA_917880005.1). Lineage (NCBI taxonomy): Eukaryota > Metazoa > Chordata > Mammalia > Artiodactyla > Bovidae > Nanger > Nanger dama. Next base: position 14,931,283 of record CAKJTW010000025.1, on the reverse strand, counting down.
ATAACTGGATTAGTTGGATACATCCAATTAAGTGGGGTTACATAGGCATTTAAACTAACATTGAAGAATGTAATGGAATCAAAAGATATCCATGTCCTAATATTTTGTGAAAATATAGAAAGTAAAACATGCTCATTGAGACATACACTCACACACCCCTCACACTACAAGAGAGAAAGAAAATAGACAAAACTTAGAAATAAGATGAGGAAGGTGAGAATATAAGCAGCATTGTTTTTCTCTCTTTCTTTTTAAAATATTTCTTTCTTTTTAAATATTTACTTGTTTTTAATGGAAGAATAATTGCTTTACGACTTTGTGCTGGTTTCTGCCATACATCAGCATGAGTCAGCCACAGGCGTCCATGTGTCCCCTTCCTCTTGAACCTCTCTCCCACCTCCCATCTTTTTTTCACTTTTTATGAAGGTTTATCTGTATTTAATTTTAACTTTTCTTTTAAAAAAATGGACATATATATGCATGAACACATCTATACATGTCTCTGTATGTTTTAAAGAAGTGAAGCGATTTAAGAAAAGCAGTCTGGGAGAAACTTCAGCACGCTGCCTTGGACCAAGCCCAGTCCCAGGGCTGCCCCTGCTTGCTCATGTAACCAGCCCCTGAAATATCTGTACCTCTTCTCCTTGGTGGATGGGTTCGGGCTCTTCCAGGGCAGCCAGCTGCTCAGTGCTGGGCTTCTTCCCAGGAGAGCTGGCCACCGTAGTCGGCAGGGCAGGGCGAGTGCATCTCGGCCTTGCGGTTTCTGAGCTCTGACTTGGCTATTCGGGAACCCAGCACTTGCAGGCTCTGCCTGCCCACGCGGGCTTCAGGAAGGCTCATGAGCCCCTGCAGACTGTCGGGCAGCACCCGGCAGGCTGTCCCTTGGAGGGAGCTGGGGTCACTGGGCACAGAGCTTGGGCTTCACCCTAAGGACGGCCTTAGGCCCTCTGCCTTGGCCTGTTAGAGGGACACTCTGTGACTGCCGGCAGCAGGGTCCCAAACCAAGAAGAAGCCTTGGAAGAGACTCCACTTTGCAGATGGCAGACAAACCTCTGTGGGGTGTTGAGCTCTAATCCAGATGTTCCTCTTGCTTCCTGTCTTCAGAGCACAAGGAAAGTCCATGTCCTTTGGTTGTAAACAGATATCTTTTGTGATTGGGACGTGAAAGACTGTAGTGTTGGGTCAGGCGCGATGACCAAGTCCCCCTGGCTAGTCTGGATCATCTCCTCTTTGTTATGGAGTTCATCATGTTGAGGGGAAAAAAAAATGCAATTCCTGCTGTTTCAGGAACACAAGTGTGTTTCAATGCCCTTGTGTCATTTACAGTCTACAAGAGCACAGGAGGTTCAGATACACAATTTGGCCTTGAATAGCAGTGGCTTATGTCTAAGACAAAGACTGACTCATAGGCCACAGGCCAAGTGTTCTGCGTGGACACCTTTTTTCTCCTGTTGAACTATAAACGCTGTACTTCATAGTAATGTCTCAGAGCCCGCTGAAGAGTGGTCATTAAAGGGAATAAGACCATTTGGAACAAAATAAGCCATTCTTTCTTTTTTTTAATAGCTAGAATTTATTAAGCATTTTTTTCTGTTTACAATGTTTTAACTGAATATTTTTTAAAATTTATTTTAATCGGAGGATAATTACAATATTGTGATGGTTTTTGCCATACATCAACATGAATTGGCCATAGGTATACATGTGTCCTCCTCATCCTCTTATTACACGCAGACAACAGTGGACACTAAGACACAGGGGTTTGTGAAAGAGCCTGCAGGGCATCCAACAGGCCTGACCTTCTCCCTACAGACTAAGGGCCCCAAGAAGGAAGACGCCTCTAATAACCGTGACAGCACAATTTGGGCCGTTAGTCACGTGGCTTCCACTGACGTCTTGCACTTCAAGGAGGTGCCTTCGTTTAGACTTTGAGCTCCATAGAAGAAGGAACCATGTTTTTCTGTCTCACCCACAGGATTCAGCACTTTCCCAAACATAGTAAGTGCACAGAAGCAGTCATTGCCAGTGCTGACGATGCTCACCCTTCTGTGGCTCCCTCCATACACCTGCTCTTTTAAGACCATCCACACCCCATGGCGAAGTGCACGCTTATTGTTGGATCCAGGCTGCAGGCACAGGGAGTCAGCTCTCTCTGGCTTAATACTCTTACAAATCATTTCTGTTATATTAATGCAGGGAACAGAGATTCACCTTTAAATTAAGGCAAGTGTGTTAGTTGCTGACTCTTATAGCCTGCCAGGCTCCTCTGTCCATGGAACTCTCCCACCAAGAATGCTAGAGTGGGTTGCCATTCCCCTTCTTCAGGGGATCTTCCCTGGAGACCCAGGGATTGAACCCAGGTCTCCTGCATTACAGGCAGATTCTTTAGCATCTGAGCCACCAGGGAAGCCCAAATTGAGGCAAAGTCATAGCCATATCCTTTACAATAAGCCCAGACAAGACCTCTGTTTGTCATCACAGCCTGCTGTGCCCCCCTTCCCTGTCCTGGGGGCTAATGGTAGGCTTAGTGGGCTGAGAGGGGCACCACTTTCCTTTTCAGTCTTTTGGGAAATTGCTGAACGCCTGCCATTTCCAGGAGATGGCCATTTGTTGCCCGGCAGTTGGGCTGGGTGCTGAGGTCCTTTCTGAGAGGGGTGGTTGGCTGGCCAGTGGCTGTGTGGTGCAAACTCGTCTTCAACATTCCACAGGGGCTAGGCTGAGCCCCCAGAGGGGCAGGGGCCTGCGGGTCAGTAAGGTGCTGGTAGAGAGCTATGGTCTAGAGATGGCTGGGTGACTGGCAGGGGACTATTTTGGCTTTGGTTCCACTAACATCTGTGTACATAATACACAGATGTGCCTAGATGTTTATAGAGGTGGGTACTGGGCATTGGAGGGGTGAGGATGGAGCTTCGGTCATGAGTCAAGAATGTGTAGGGACCTGATGTTCACAGCTTGTCATCAGAGGGAGGGGGTTGGTAGTGACGAGGTCCTCTCCTGGGAAGGATCAGCCTTTGTGAGTCTCAGGAAAGTTAATGTGATCAGAGGGAGGAGGGTAGTCCCCTGGAGATGGAAGGTCCAGGGGACAGGGCAGGACAGTGAGATGCCAGGAGGCTGTTCCCCCTCATCACCTCCTCTCCTGCTGAGACTTCACCGGCTCCCGACTCTCCTTGCCGCCTCCTTGTACTGTGGCCGCTGGGGTGGCTTTGGCTGGGACCTGAGACCAGGTAGACAGTGTGAGGGGAGAATGACAAGGAGAACGCTATAGTGGTCCCTCACCCCTGACAGCTGTTAGATCTGAGCAGGTCTCTCCCAGGGGCCTTGGATGGACCCTTAGTGAACTGGGAAGATGACATCTTCGAAGGAAGGTCAGCGCCCAGGATACCCCACCCTGGGTGGGAGCTGGGGTCCACCATTGTGTCAGCCCTGCTCCTAGGTCTGCCCTGTGCCACTGCGACCCCTTACCACCAGGTTGCCTCTTAGAGCTCATGCAGGGTGCAGCTGGGGTGTGTGTCTGTGTATATGTGTGTGTGCCTGAATACCCGTGTCACTTGGGTGCACATTGCATACATGTGCCTGTGTGCTGTGTGTGAACATGTGCTTGCGTGTGCACGCATATGTTCATGCAAGTGTTTCTGCATGCATGAACATGGGATCCATGTGTGCATGTGTATGTGCACATGCCTATGTGTGTGAGTGTGTGTGGAAATATGTGGGTGCACATTGCTTATGTGTGAGTGTGTACCTGTGTGTGAATGCCTCTGTGTGTATGTACACGTGCACATATGCACGTGCCTGTGTGTGTTCAGTTCAGTTCAGTTGATAAGTCATGTCTGAATTTTTGTGATCTCATGGACAGCAGCACGCCAGGCTACCCTGTCCCTCATTGTCTCCAGGAGTTTGCTCAAATTTCCATTGAGTCGGTGATGCCATCCAACCTTCTCATCCTCTGTTGTCCCCTTCTCCTCCCATCTTCAATCTTTTCCAGCATCAGGGTCTTTTCCAATGAATCAGTTCTTTGCATCAGGTGGCCAAAGTACTGGAGTTTCAGGTTCAGCATCTGTCCTTCTAATGAATATTCAGGACTGATTTCCTTTAAGAGTAACTGGTTTGATCTCCTTGCAGTCCAAGGGACTCTCAATAGTCTCCTCTAGCACCACGGTTTGAAAGCATCAGTTCTTCTGTGCCCAGCCTGCTCTATAGTCCAACTCTCACAACCATACCTGACTACTGGGAAAACCATAGCTTTGAGCATCCAGACCTTTGTCAGCAAAGTTGTCTCTGCTTTTTAATACACTGTCTAGATTTGTCATAACTTCCTTTCAAGGAGCAAGTGTCTTTTAATTTCATGGCTGCAGTCATCCTTCTCTTGGGTATACATACACTTGGGCCCTCAAACCCCAAGGTGTCACCTTTGCTGACATCTCTTCATATATCTTGGTCAGATGTTCACACGGTCTTTGGAATGAACCTGATGAGTCAGACAGAAGGCCCCCGTGTGGGTGGTGAACACCATCTGAGCCACAAGCACTACAGCTTCACTCTGGGAAGCTATCTTACCCCAGCACCTTCCCCAGGGCTGCCTTCCCCTCAACCTCCTGTAGGGCTGGGGCCACCGGAGTCTTTCCAGGACCTGCTGACCACTTGGCATCCCAAACTCGGTGTTGACTCCTTGAGATGATCTGTTCACAGTGTTTTTAAAATTAATGTTTATTTTTACCAAGGTGAGAGATGCACAGAGTTTTAAGAGCCACTGACTTGGAAGGAGAATCAGAAGACCCACATTCCTATTCCTCTGGTTTCATTTCTTCTAAGAATGAGCCTCACGTCACCCTCAGTAAGAGAGCGTGATCCCAGAGCTTAGTATGGCCTGTCCCTGGAGTCCCAGTGTGCTCCACCACGTCTGGATCCTCAACATCATGTGCAATTTATCCAAGTGGTCATGGGATCAGTTTGGTTTATCCATTCTTATTGATGAATTGCTTTCCTTCGTGTGGCTATGCCATATGCATAATATAAACATCACTGAAATCTATGAGTATAATATACTTGTATAAAATCATGTATTATATAAAATATATTTGTGTTGTATAATTACATAATATAATGATACAGCTATATAACAAACAGTTATTGTTGTTTAGTCACTAAGTCGTGTCCAACTCTTTGTGAACCCATGGACTGTAGCCCATCAGGCTCATCTGTCCATGGAATGTCCCAGGCAAGAATGCTGGAGCGGGTTGCCATTTCCTTCTCCAATAATAAATAATACATATCATATATACTATGTGATATGCTATGTATTTATTGTGCATATATTTTATATGGCTATAAATAATTTATAACATAACTGATCTAATATAGTATAATATTTAATTATATATACTATTCTACTGTTTATGGGCACTTGAATTGCTTAGTTTTTAGTCATTGTTTTTATTGAGACATATTGGACATGTAACAATGTGTCAGCGTCAGGTTTGCAACATCATGATTTGATGTATGGATATATTGTGAAATGACCACCATAATAAGTCTACTTAGCATTCATCATACACACAGTTACAAGTGTTTTTTTCCTTGTGATGAGAAATTTCAAGATCAACTCTCTTAGTGACTGTCAAATATATAATATAATATAGTATTATTTTAGCTATTATGAACAGTGTTGGTCTAGACAAATCCTTGAGTGACTATAATTACATATCTGAGTATACACTAGAGTGGAATAGACAGGTCATAAGGTAGGGCCATGGATTTTGAGAGTGAGCCAATTTATATTCCCATCACTTTACAGAAGACCATTCTAGTTGCTCTAAATCCTCACAAACACTTGGCATCATTAGTCTTTTCCATTTAGCCATCTACAGGAGACAACCAGATGTGCTATTCTTTGTTTTGCATTTTCTTCACTATTAATGAGTTTAAATTTGAGCATTCTTTGGCATTGCCTTTCTTTGGGATTGGAATGAAAACTGACCTTTCCCAGTCCTGTGGCCACTGCTGAGTTTTCCAAATTTGCTGGCATATTGAGTGCAGCACTTTCACAGCATCATCTTTCAGGATTTGAAATAGCTCTACTGGAATTCCATCACCTCCACTAGCTTTGTTCGTAGTGATGCTTTGTAAGGCCCACTTGACTTCACATTCCAGGATGTCTGGCTCTAGATAAGTGATCATACCATCGTGATTATCTGGGTCATGAAGATCTTTTTGTACCGTTCTTCTGTGTATTCATGCCACCTCTTCTTAGTATCTTCTGCTTCTGTTAGGTCCATACCATTTCTGTCCTTTATCGAGCCCATCTTTGCATGAAATGTTCCCTTGATATCTCTAATTTTCTTGAAGAGATCTCTAGTCTTTCCCATCCTGTTGTTTTCCTCTATTTCTTTGCATTGATCGCTGAGAGTCCCTTGGACTGCAAGGAGATCCAACCAGTCCATTCTGAAGGAGATCAACCCTGGGATTTCTTTGGAAGGAATGATACTAAAGTTGAAACTCCGGTACTTTGGCCACCTCATGCAAAGAGTTGACTTACTAGAAAAGACTCTGATGCTGGGAGGGATTGGGGGCGGGAGGAGAAGGGGACGACCGAGAATGAGATGGCTGGATGGCATCATGGACTCGATGGACGTGAGTCTGAGTGAACTCCAAGAGATGGTAATGAACAGGGAGGCCTGGCGTGCTGTGATTCATGGGGTTGCAAAGAGTCAGACACGACTGAGCGACTGAACTGAACTGAATGAGGTTAAGTACACTTTCATTTGCTTACAGGTCATGAAGTTTTACTGTTTTATGAAGTGCCTATTCAAGTATTTTCACCAATTTCTGTTATGCTGTCTGATCTTTTCTCATTCTCTTGTCTGAGTTCTTTGTATATTTGGGCAGAAGTCTTTGGTTAGGTGTTCAGTTCAGTTGCTCAGTTGTGTCCAACTCTTTGCAACCACATGAACTGTAGCACACCGGGTTTCCCTGTCTATCACCAACTCCCAGAGCTTGCTCAAACTCATGTCCATCGAGTTGGTGATGCCATCCAATCATCTCATCCTCTGTCATCCCCTTCTCCTCCTGCCTTCAATCTTTCCCAGCATCAGAGTCTTTTCAAGTGAGTCAGTTCTTCAGATCAGGTGGTCCAAGTATTGCAGTTTTAGCTTCAGCATCAGTCCTTCCAATGAATATTCAGGACTAATTTCCTTTAGGATGGACTGGTTGGATCTCCTTGCTGCCCAAAGGACTCTCAAGAGACTTCTCCAACACCACAGTTCAAATGCATCAATTCTTTGGCGCTCAGCTTTCTTTATAGTCCAACTGTCACATCCATACATGACCACTGGAAAAACGATAGCTTTGCCTAGACAGACCTTTGTCGGCAAAGTAATGTCTGTGTCTTTTAATATGCTGTCTAGATTAGTCATAGCGTTTCTTCCAAGGAGCAAGCATCTTTTAATTTCATGGCTGCAGTCACCATCTGCAGTGATTTTGGAGCCCCCAAATAAAGTCTGTCACTGTGTCCATTGTTTCCTCATCTACTTGCCGTGAGTGATGGGACCAGTTGCCTTGATCTTAGTTTTTAGAATGTTGAGTTTTAAGCCAGCTTTTTCACTCTCCTCTTTCACTTTCATCAAGAGACTTTTTAGTTCTTCTTCACTTTTTGCCATAAGGGTGGTGTCATCTGCATATCTGTGGTTATTGATGTTTCTCCCAGCAATTTTGATTCCAGCTTTTCTTTATCTAGCTCTGCATTTTGCATGACATACTCTGCATATAAGTTAATTAAGTTAAATAAGGAGGGTGACAATATACAGCCTTGACGTACTCCTTTCCTGATTTGGAATCAGTCTGTTATTCCATGTCCATTCTAACTGTTGTTTCTTGACCTGCATACTGGTTTCTCAGGAGGCAGGTGAGGTGGTATGGTATTCCCATCCCTTTAAGAATTTTCCACAGTTTGTTTTGATCCAAACAGTCAAAAGCTTTGGCATAATCAATAAAGCAGAAGTAGATGTTTTTCTGGTATTCTCCTGCTTTTTTAATGATCCAGTGGAAGTTGGCAATTTGATCTCTGGTTCCTCTGCCTTTTCTAAATCCAGCTTGAACATCTGGAAGTTCATCGTTCACATACTGTTGAAGCCTGGCTTGGAGAATTTTGAGCACATGTGAGATGAGTGGAATTGTGTGGTAGTTTGAACATTCTTTGACATTGCCTTTCTTTGGGATTGGAAGGAAAACTGACCTTTTCCAGTTCTGTGGCCACTGCTGAGTTTTCCAAATTTGCTGGCATATTGACTGCAGTACTTTTACAGCATCATCTTTCAGGATTTAAAATAGCTCAACTGGAATTCCTCCACTAGCTTTTTCATAGTGATGCTTCCTAAGGCCCACTTGACTTCTCATTCCAGAATGTCTGACTTTAAGTGAGTAATTACACCATTGTGATTATTGTGTTGGGTTGTGAAGATCTTTTTTGTATAGTTCTTCTGTGTATTCTTGCTACCTCTTCTTAATATCTTCTGCTTCTGTTAGGTCCATACTGTTTCTGTCCTTTATTGTGCCCATCTTTGCATGAAATGTTCCCTTGATATGTCTAATTTTCTTGAAGAGATCTCTAGCCTTTCCCATTCTATTGTTTTCCTTTATTTCTTTGCATAGATCACTGAGGAAGCCTTTCTTATCTCTCCTTGCTATTCTTTGGAACTCTGCATTCAAATGGGTATATCTCTCCACTTATCCTTTGTCTTTTACTTCTCTTCTTTTCTCAGTAATTTGTAAGGCCTCCTCAGACAACCATTTTGCCTTTTTGCAGTTCTTTTTCTTGGAGATGGTCTTAATCACTGCCTCTTGTACAATGCCATGAACCTCTATCTATAGTTCTTCAGGCACTCTATCAGATCTAATCCGTTGAATCTATTTCTCACTTCCACTGTATAATCATAAGGGATTTGATTTAGGTCATATCTGAATGGTCTAGTGGTTTTCCCTACTTTCTTCAATTTAAATCTGAATTTGGCAATAAGGAGCTCATAATCTGAGCCACAGTCAACTCCCAGTCTTGGCTTTACTGACTGTTTAGAGCTTCTCCATCTTTGGCTGCAAAGAATATAATCAGTATTATATTCTGGTTGGGTGTATGTGGGTCTATATCTTTCTGACCTTTGTGGTCATTTTAGTGTTGTCTAGGGAGATAACTGATGAAGATCCTACCCTGTGTAGCTGAGGTCTGTGCTAATCCTCTAAGACTGGAAACCATGCTTCACATCTCTCAACCTTGAGACAGTGGATGGGAGAGTTTACAGCTTCTTTGTTGTTGATGTATGGAGTTGTCTTTTTCTCTTGGAGAAGCACAGCTTTTCCATTTTTTTCACTCTGCAGAGGATTTATGCTAATTTTGCTCTTGGAATTCATCTCCCTGGACAGCCTGAAGACCTCCTGCTTGTGCAGTGGACTCTGTGGGAGGCAAACTTTGCCTACTTCTTACCAGGTATCAATAGATTAATGTGAGGAGATAGTTCTGAAATGTCTTAATGTGGCAATAAGTGAGGCTGGGATCAATTATTTACATTCTTAAATAAAACAGCTTGTTTCAAAGGACCACTGGTTTGGTGCTTCCTCTGTGTCTATGCAACCTGGTACTGATGCTGCTTGTGCCTCACTCTGAATCCCCAGGGTGCATCTGAGTTCTGCAGCTGCAGTGGGCAGTGTCCCGTCTCCAGCACCTGCATCTTTTTTCCTTGCAGGAGAGCCTTCCCAGCATCTGGCGGGATGTCCTCTACAGGCAGGAGGGATATGGAAGTTCAGGGACATTAGCAACTCTGGAGCAACATGTCTCATCACACACACCCAGGCCAATCCTGGGTGCTCTCCATGCAGTTTCTCAGAGGGTCCCCAGTGGGACTGAGCCCCATCATCCACGATGAGACCCACCCATGAGTGTGCCTTCAGTGGCTGTTCCCTCTTCCCCGGGCTCACTCGCAAAAATCACCTGCCAAGAAAACTGCCAGCATCCAAGGCTGGATCTCAGACTCTGCTTTCGGAGAAACCCAGACTTGTTGCAGGAAGTATGTAGGCAGTTTATATAATGTAACATATGATATTAAATTAAATTAAAAGACACTTGCTCCTTGGCAGAAAAGTTAAAAAACAGAGACATTACTTTGTCGACAAAGGTCCATCTTGTCAAAGCTGTGGCTTTTTCAGTAGTCATGTATGGATGTGAGAGTTGGACTATAAAGAAAGCTGAGCACCGAAGAACTGGTGCTTTTGAACTGTGGTGTTGGAGAAGCCTCTTGAGAGTCCCTTGGGCAGCAAGGAGATCCAACCAGTCCATCCTAAAGGAAATCAGTCCTGAATATTCATTGCAAGGACAGATGCTGAAGCTGAAGCTCTAACACTTTGGCCACCTGATGTGAAGAACTGACTCACTTGAAAAGACTCTGACGCTAGAAAAGATTGCAGGCAGGAGGGGAAGGGGATGACAGAGGATGACATGGTTGGATGGTATCACTGACTCAATGGACACGAGTTTGAGTAAACTCCGGGAGTTGGTGCTGGACAGGGAGGCCCGGTGTGCTGCAGTCCATGGGGTTGCAAAGAGTCGGACATGACTGAGCAACTGAACTGAACTGAACACACAATATGTCACGAGGTGATAAGGAGAAAATTTTTAGACTGGTGTTCTTGTATCCTTCTCCAAAATTATAACTGTATATGACTTTTGCTTCCCCAGTATCTGTAAAAATGTGTGAATGCTTGTGCGTGACTGTCAGTAACAACAACAACAACAACAATAATGATGATGTAATGATCAGGACCCTGTGGGGCCTTCCTGGGCACAGAGCCCTCCCTCATAATCATTGTTTTAGCTCCTCTCTGAAGTATCTCGATAATGGTATCTGATGCATATTTCTTCAGTTTTCTAGATACTAAAAACCACCACCAAATGGAAGAAATTAACTTATGATGATCATGAACACAAAGCCATCAGACCTACTGGCACCAAAGGATTGCTAACACTCACTCCTGTGACACTACTCTGGTGCCTATTATCAGTCAGAGAACTGTGCACAAACCAATCACATACCCTGGGGGTTCTGCTCCCTCACTTGGTTTGTATAGCTGAATCGCTTTGCTGGACACTGGAAACTAACCCCAACATTGTAAATCAACTATACTCCAATGTAAGATAGAAAAAATTTTAAAGTGCTTTGCTGGAACCATGCAGGGAGCTCAGGGTATTTTAAGCACAAGCACCCATCCCCGCATTCCCAGTTCTCCTTGCTTGACCCTGCAATAAACCCTTGTCTGCTCCTAACTTTGGTTTCTTTGGCCTCGTGGTGTGTCAAACACACAAACTTGGTGTTTGGTAATAATAATAACGATGATGGTGATGACGATGATGGTGTTAAGATGTGACAGAGGACTTGAATGACCTAGTCCGATGTTTGTGCTCCCAGTTCATTTGATGATGGGGAAAGAAATGGGCACAAACCCAACCTAAATGAAAAGGCAATTCCATTGTTGGTGGGAGCCTTCAGGACCCCAAATAGCAAGATGGTGCCAGAATGCGCTCCCCTCCCTGTGTGCTTTGTCTGTGGCAAATGCTTGCCAGCCACATCTATTAAATGATTTGAGAAAAAGAGAAAGATGTTTTCTTATTGCAGCCATGTTTTGTCCCTACATGTCTTAGGGGAAAGGAGCTGGACCAGAGGGTGCTGGACACTTGTCAGGGACGAAGGACCACTGCCTCTCCCGCCCTAGGCTGCATGTCCCGAGGGGTTTCTGTTCTTCACTGTGCTCTAACCCAGATGTCTGTACCCCTGTGCCCTCCCACAGGGATCCCCCAGACCTGGTGCCCACGGGGGCCACTCACCTGTATGAGTAATGTGGGTTTTCTGGGCAAACATCTAGGAGCAGATGGGGTTCCCAGCTCACACTGCATGCGCTCAGCTCTTGACATGCCACATCTTGTCCAGTTCAGTTCCTCTTTCTTCAACTCCAGCTCCTACACCCCCAAGCCCCCAAATCCTTCATGCTTCCTTCTACAATGTGACAACAATCTCCACTTCCGGGAACCGACTCCATTCCTCCCAGAAGCCCTGAAGGTGATAGTCTCAGAGGCTGTTGCAGTTTTCATGGTGATCAAGGGCTTTGCTCCTTCTAGCCCATCACCTTCCCCACGCACGAGTCTTTTTCTGGGTTGCACATGGAATCCCCACCGGGGAAGAGCTGGTCAAGAGGGTCTCCTCTGAGGCCACTCACGTTTCATATTATGGGCCACAAATGGGCCCTTGATCCCCTGCTCCTTCTCTGCACTTGTAGGGCAATGATGTGACTAGTCTTGGCTCTATCTCCTGGGGCTGGCACACTATCCCACAAATAAAAATTGCGATCTCTGGGTACACAAAAGAACAGGAGGAAGTATCTATCAATTCAGCAGCTGATAGTTTTTGTCAACCCACCACTGAATCACCATCCTTGAGAACCAGTCAGTGAGACCAGCTTTACATCACAGAGGCAAGCATCCATAAGACACACAAAGCATTTAAAACCAATGAAGGCTGAAACACCAATCAAAAAATGGGCAGAGAATATGAGTGCAATGAACCAAAAAAAAAAAAAAAATCCAAATGGCCAGTAACATATTATAGAAGGAATCAAACTTCATTAAAGTCATGAAAAGCAAACCAATGTGAGGCCATTTAGTGTCTAACCCATCAAATTAACCAACCTTGAAAAATATTGTTTAATAGCCAGAGACAGTGAAGATGTGGAGAAATGGAACTCTCATGTTCTGTTGAATGCGACATAATTGGTACTGCTTTTAGAATTCCCCAGTGGAGGACTGGGCTTCCCATGTGACTCAGTGGTAAAGAATCTCTCTGCAATGCAGGACTTGTATGAGATGCGGGTTCAGTCACTGGGTCATGAAGATCCCCTGGAGGAGCGCATGGCAAACCACTCCAGTATTCTTGCCTGGAGAATCCCATGGAGAGAGGAGTCTGGTGGGCTACAGTCCACAGGGTCGCAAAGAATCAGACATGACTGAAGTGACGGAGCATGCACACGCGCAGTGGAGGACTAGTTAAATGAATTATGAAACATGCACATTTGAGCAGCGTGCAGCTGAAAGAAAGCTTTACAGCTGATGCAGAAACGCCTCTGTGTCTTAACGCTATGAGAAAAAAGTCAAGCTGCAGAGTACTGGGTGTAGTTGATGAATAAAAGCCTGTGTGTATACATGCACAGACATGTTCTGAAATCACATCTGTCAAATCGCCAACAGCCATTACCTGCAGAAATGAGCTTGGGGGCGGCAGCTGTGACTTTGAAGGGTCCATTTTCAGTTTTACTGTGTACACTCATCTTGTCTGAAAACTTTCCCATAAAGAGCATCGCTCCTGCCTCTGAAGCCCGTGGACGGGTTAGTTTAGATCACCTGTCTTAGCAGGACAACCAGAAGAGCTGACACAATGCACACAGCAGTGTTGGGGACAGCAGAAAGCCAGCAAGTCCATGAGGCCCTGGAAGAGGCTTGGGACCCAGGAGGCTGCACACATCACTGGGCTCTGCTTTTCCACGGGGATATATGAGACTCCTGGAGTCAGTGTATCCAGGGCGGGCAAAGGTGGGTGGAAGTAGGCATAGTCCATATTAAGTCAAGTATCCTGTGCATACCTGCAGACTAGCTCCCAGAACATCCCAGAACATCCCTGACACTGAGCTGAGTCAGGGCAGCGCTGACGTTCTTGTTGCAGGAAGGTGGTATCATCTTTGGCCTCTGGGGTTGTCTATGAGTGAGTGGGTCTTCAAACAGTATTTGACAGCACACAGGAAGAGTAGGGGCTGCAGCCCTGGGCAAGATGAGGGCTGTGGGCCTGCTGGGTTCACAGGAGATCATCCCAGGCTATGGGGTGTTAGGGATATCTGGGAAGTCAGCTGGCCCCTAGAGTTCCCCATGGCCTGGGACGACTCCTTCCCTAGTCCTTGTCAATCGCATGCCCTTTGCTATTAGCTTCATAGATGACCAGGGGAAACCACTGCAGTCTGTTACACTGGAAGACACCTTCAGGATGAGAAAAGTCAAGGGTCCCTGTTAGGGACAATAGCTGTGTCTCTAAACACCCTGGGAGCCGCACGTTGATGGGACCACCTGGCAGCTGAGTGTCAGTCAGTTCCTGTGACATCACCGAGAGTTCCCCAGTGTTCAGAAAATTAAGACTAGATTGGGGGAATTTTGGGGTCAATCTAATCCTTCAGTTGAAGATAAGTTCTCTAACTGGCCAAATAAATCTGAAGGTTTGACTGAGGCATCAGAGAGTTAGCCAGGAATAAAGAACAAAAGGACTGAGATTCAAAAGACGACAGCGATCAGAGACCTGAGCCTGGATTCAGTCACTCTTGCCCTGAGGTGACTGAGCAGCTTAGCAATGCATCTGACATGCTGGAGGGAGGTTGAGGGTTGGGGGAAGGTTGGGGTGTTGGGCCACCTGTGGTTATCTCCTGTGCTTAGGTTGGAGCTCGAAAGGTTGCACTCTGGGAATAACACTGAATCAGAGGGAAACTGAAAAAAAAAAAAAGCAAAAGACAGTCTAGACCAGGCTTTAGCCTCAGGCAGAGATATCCAGGGACTTAGAGAGTCTCAATATCTGAAGATAGAATTAGGTAATACCAGATTGCTAGTTGGCCAGGAGCCTCAGAGGAGCCATGAAAATCTCATGGGCTGCAAACTAGTTCTAGAAGTAATTTTCAAATGTAATGACTAGTAAACTATCAGATTTAGCCTGACATGGGAGAAGACGTGATTAATAAGAATAAGCAGAAAGAACTGACAATAAAAATAAACCGCAGAGGATCCAGAGATTAGAATTAGATTAGAATATGCATGAGATGGTCAGATAGCATCACCAACTCAAAGGACATGAACTTGAGCAAACTCCAGGAGTTAACGGAGAAAGGGGGAAGCCTGGCGTGCTATAGTCTGTGTGGTCGCAAAAAGTTGGACATGACTAAGCAACTAAGCAACAACATGCATCCTTAACTTCAGTCCAGGCCTTCCCCGCCTGGATGGGCAGCATAGAGGCGCAGTCTCCATGAAATTAGTGGTGTCTCACTTCACACAAAATACAAGAAACCTAACTGAGGGTAATTCCATTCAGCCCTTACTGTCTGTGGTGCTACTGGGACCATTTTACTTCTATCCAAAGTTGAAGGCTTCTGCAGAGTGTTTATTTAATTTTCCTTCTCCTATTTCCCTTTCTCCTTTATTGCTCTTTCTTTCTGTTGTATCAGGAAGGTTATTTTGCAGATGAGAGAACTGCAGTTTGTAAATATGAAGGGATGGACTCAGACCTCCTGGCAACTACTAGGTCATGGAGCAGGATGGAGGGCTGAGTCTCCAGATCCCATGGACTTTAAAAAAATATTTAGTTTTGGCCGTACCAGGTCTTTGTTGCTGCCTTCGGCGTTCTCCAGGCGCAGTGAGTGGGTGCTGCTCTCTGCTGCCGCGGGCAGGCTTCTCGTTGCGGTGACTTCTCTTGTTGTGGAGCAACAAGTGTACAGGTTCTAAGAGCACAGGCTTCAGTAGTTGTAGCACACAGGCTGAGTGGCCCCAAGACATGCGGCATCTTCCCAGACCAGGGATCGAACCTGTGTCCCCTGCATTGCCAGGTGGATTCTTAATCACTGGACCACCAGGGATGGGTTTTTATGGTTGTTGAGGAAGAAATGTTTCAGTGAATCAAATTGATCCTTCAGAGCCAGGATTTGCAAAAACGTCTTGAAACTTGTCTATGCTTTGCAAAGAAGACTCTTGGAATGTGGGGTTTTAAAGTAGGCTTATCATCAGTGTCTTTTGCGACCCCAGGATCAGTGTTATACTGGTAAATGTTTAGTAATTGCTTGGGTGGTGGGGGTGCTGGCTGACTTACAGAGCACACAGATTTCTGTCATGTAAATACCTCCTCCTTAGTTCATTTCAGGGTTTCCCTGGTAGCTCAGCAGTAAAAAATCCACCTGCAGTGCAAGAGATATAGGAGATGTGGACTTGATCCCTGGGTTGGGAAGATCCCCTGGAGGAGGGCATGGCAACCCACTCCAGAGAGAGTCCCCAGAGGGATTCTCCATGGAGAATCCCCATGGACAGAGGAGCCTGGTGGATTGCAGTCCATGTGGTGGCAAGGAGTCAGACACGACTGAAGCAACTTAGCACACACACAACACAAGTTGATTTCAGGCTACTAACATCGTATCATGGAAGCAGAGCTGGGAGAGTAATTTACTGTTATATATAATTTACTATTATACCTTCCTTTGGGTTGGGCAGATCCCCTGGAGGAGGGCATGGCAACCCACTCTAGTATTCTTGCCTGGAGAATCCACATGGACAGAGGAGTCTGGCAAGCTACAGTCCCTGGGGTCACAAAGAGTTGGACATGACTGGGTGACTAAGCATGATTCTAAGTTTATATAATGTAATTCTTCACCATGGCTGTGTTTAAACCACCAGCTCATGCTGCTAAGTCACTTCAGTCGTGTCCGACTCTGCGACCCCGTAGATGGCAGCCCACCAGGCTCCCCCGTCCCTGGGATTCTCCAGGCAAGAACACTGGAGTGGGTTGCCATTCCCTTCTCCAATGCATGAAAGTGAAAAGTGAAAGTGAAGTCACTCAGTTGTGTCTGACCCTCAGCAACCCCATGGACTGCAGCCTACCAGGCTCCTCTGTCCATGGGATTTTCCAGGCAAGAGTACTGGACTGGGGTGCCATTGCCTCATGAGATGGCTATAAATCCTATTGGCTCTTGGGATCAGTATGAGCTGGCTCCAGCACCCTGCTACATTAGACACTCAGAGTAAACTGATACAAGACCAAAGACCAGGGCACACAATTCAGTACCAGTCCAGTGGGTCAGGGTTTGTAGGAAGCTATGATTTCTGCTGTAGTGTTACCAAAAATGTGTGGTCTGGCTGCTCACCGCTCAAAAGCCAATAAACAGGCCAGGTTGGTGGGAAAGGAAAATTTGCTTTATTTAAGATGCTGGCAACTGGTGGGGAGGGCGGACATCTGTCCAAAGACTGATTCCTCCCACTGCGATCAGAGGGCAGAGGCTGTTATAGACAGAACTGGCGGGGGATGAGGGTGTGGGCTACATGTAGAAACAGCAGTCAGCTTTGACGGTCATCTTGAAACTGGTCATTGGTGGTCTGACCAGCACCATCTTGGTTGTTTTAGGTACATTTCATTTTCAGCTCCAGGGTTGGTTTATTTCCATTTGTTTGATGCCAGTTCTAGGAACTGTGGCAGCTTATCTTGTGGGTACAGTCTGGTCATCATGGAGTTAACTTTTTCTACCTGGGGTTTCAGGATCTGTAAGATAGCTCATAGGATATGGCTCAGAATATTGTCGATAGCCCTTGACTGGGCTTAATGACTAATATTACTATTGTTTCATCTCCTTTGAGTGTTTTGCTTTGTTTCCGCATGTTCTCATTTCTCTGATCAAGCTTATTCTTTGACTAAAGTTTTCCACAGGCAGAAAGCAGGCAGAGGACATCGAGGTGGGGAGGACACTACGGCCCTGATCCATTTCAGTAGCACACTCACTATATAAACGAGGCTGTCCACCAGGCAATTGAACAGCTCAGGGAGGATCATCGGGGAGGGTGCACCCAATGCTCACCTCTTTTGTCCTGAGTCACTGAATTTCAGGAGGCAACCGAAGCTTCTGCCAGCTTCAGATTCTGAATCTGCAACCCAACCCATCTCTCCAGCGAGCAGAATTAAACTGCACCCCTGGGAGGAAGTGAGAACAGACATAATAGAAGTGGAAATCAGAACTGGCAGAGAGATCATGAAAAAAGCTAATTGAGATCCACCGATTTGCCACTTCTGTAAATATTTACAGGTACTGATTATATTTGTAATCATCATGAATGTGGAAATGCTTCACCTGCTGTTTGTTTGAAACATTAGAGAGCAACTGATGCCATCGTCTTGTGATTTTAATTCGATGTTTAGGAGAGTTTGAGTTTGCAATCACATCTTAGGGACATCTGATTTAACTTAGAACATGTTGCTTGCCAGCTGTGAGGGCCCTGAGAGTTTAGGGCAGTTGTTCTCAAAGTCTGGTCTCCAAATTCTGAGGTTCTGCCCCAGAATTGCTGAGTCAGAAACTCTTGGGGAGGAGGGCAGAAAATGTGTTTTAATGAGCCCTCCCCGAAGGGATTCCGATGCACGGTCATGTTTGAGAATCATTGCTCTGAAGGGATTGTTAACTCCTTAAGGAAAGTAAATTGGATATTAGATAAATTACCAAAGGTAGCAGACATTTCTCTCAACACACTGAGCCTCTTGGACATCCAGAAGACATTCTCTTCTGGAGCTTTTTCCACCAAACTCTGGTTTCTCTTCTAGCTTTCACACTTTTTTTTTTTCCCTTTCCCTTTGTAAAGTGCAGGATGAAGTAATCAAATAAGACAGCCTAGAAATTTCCTTTCTAGGTTTGGGAGTTGGAGCTCTGGGATTGAGATCTGTCATGGAGTTCAGGCAGTGCCATGGCCAGGATCATCCATCAGACATTAATTTTTAATTGTTCCCTCTCCATTTCCCTCGCCCCTGTTCTAAGCAGCACAGCAAGTCCTAATGTTGCTTTATCATCTCTTGCAAGGGGGAAACCGGGCATGACTTAGAGTCAGTGGCTTACGGCATGCGTGTGTGTCTGTGTGTGTGTGTGTGTGTGTGTGTGTGTGTTGTGGAATATGTGTGTATGTGTTTTAAATCCTGTTTTCATGAAACAGATGATGCTGGGTGGACTGACAGATGGAGGGGAAGTCCAGAGAGGAGAGAGGGCACGGAGAGTTAGGGGGGTCATAACTCAGTGCAGACCCCTGCCGCAGGTCTCGACAGCACTTTGCAGGGTGATGAGGCCCTGAGAGGGATGGCCTGGTGCCCCAGGCAGATATGCCTTCTGTCCTCACCAATGGATGATGCTGGCCTGCATCCCAGGCTGGGTGTACCCTGGGAAGTGGTACCTGACCCTGAGTCCCTGAGACATCGACATACCCAGTATAGATGGAGGGAGGGAATGTAGCTTGGGGGAAGGAGACTGAATATTGCCCGTGAAATGATAGTTTGCAACCAGATTTCAGTGGATCTGGAGAAAATAAAGACACATGAGCTTTCTTGCACACATCTGAACGTGTGCTGTGGACTTTCACTCCAGCTTCAGTTCACTTCCCAGGGTTCTTGTCTTCCTGGGAAGCCACATGTTCTAATACTCGCTTCTCTCCTCGAATGTATTATCCCAGACAAACACTTGGCACATTGACTCTGTCTCTCCCTTCTCTTTCCCTGTCTTTAGACAGAATATTATTCAACTCAAGCTAAAGTGAAAACACCAGTGATGCTTGAAGCCTCTTTTGGGTAAGTGCCTCCATACTTTGAGGTTGTTCCTGCATGTTGGTGGGACAGAGCTCTTAACCCCCGGGCCAGGGGTTTTCAGGATGAGCATGGGGCATTGTGGCTGACTCGGAGCTTGGTGACAAGTCATCCCCATCATCCCTACTCCCAGCCTTAGGTGTGATCAGAGCTTTCAGTGACCGGGACCTTCATATTCACGTGAGGCTGGTTTTGAACAAATGCTTTAGCAGGAAGCACGGGACATGCTGCGTGGAGGAAGTACGATGACGATGGGGTTCTTTCTTATTGGAATGATCAAAGTTAGTATTTTTTCTTATTGATTCCTGTATTAAAATGTTAGAGGGATGAACCCCGTCATTCTGTAACAAAAATATATTTTGGGTTTGTCCTTTGTCTCCCTACTTCATTTGATATATTTTGGTCTGTATACAAGCATAAACTTTTCCCATAGTCAAATACAGTGTTTCTTGTCCTTCATGGATTTTTCCATTGCTTTTAGATTTCATGAGCTTTCCCCTGCCTTGAAATTTGTTACTTATTAACTATTTTTTCACCTAATAGTTTTTTATGCTTTGGCTAATATAAAACTAGGTGTTTTTTTGGTGCATGCAATACAAGTCAAAAATTTTTTTTTTCTCCTCAACTACTTAGTCAATATTCCTACACTATTTGTTGAATAATCCATTTCTCTTTCATGGGTTCACTCTGCTTCTTTTGGCAAAAAGACAACTTTGTTGAAGTATAATTTATTGACCATAAAACTCAAGCACTCTCAGTGTACGATTCAATAAATTTTAGTAATCTGCAGAGTTATGCAGTCATCCGCACAATGGAACATCTCTATCATTCTCAGAACATCTCTTCCTTGTGCCCATTTGCAGGCAGACCTCACTGCTGCTGATCCCCTGGGCAACCATGGATCTGCTTTCCGTCTCTAGGGGTCTGACATTTCATGTTAGTGCAGTCATCCACTGTGTAGTCTTGTGCACCTGGCTTCTTTCACGTGGCATGATGCTTTCAGCATTTATCATTAGTTTGCTCCTTTCAGTTGTGGCATAATACTCCATTGTGTGGACATAACACATATTATTTGTCCATTTATCAGGTGATGGGCATCTATCTGGGTTGTTTCTACCTTCTGGTGGTTGTGAATCAAGCTGCTCTGATCTTCGACATATAAATATTTGTGTTGAAGAATGTTTTAATATCTCTGGGGTAGGTTCCTAGGAGTGAAATTCCGGGGTCATATGATAAGTTGATGTTTAACTTTTTAAAGAAACTGTTTTCCAAGGTGTCAATGCCATTTTACCTCCCTGTCAGTGGTGCATGAGGGTCCCAGGTTCTCTATTTTCTTGCCAACACTTGTTCTTGCATGCCTTTTAAAAAATTCTTTTATTTTTTTAAATTGGAGGATAATTACTTTATAATATTGTGATGGTTTCTGCCATACATCAGCATGAATCAGCTATGTCCCCTTCCTCTTGAACCTCCCTCCCACCTGCCACCCCATCCCAACCTTCTAGGGTGTCACAGAGCACCAGCTTCGAGGTCCCTGCATCTTCTTGCTTTAAAGCAGGAAGGAAATGTCTTCCTGCATCAAAACTTCCTGTTTTAAAACACTTACATCTTTTCTGTTTCATTTTTATATTTTAAACTGATACAGTTGCCAGTCTTTTCAAGTTATGCTTTAAGAATAACCATGTTTTCAATTCCTTCCACAGGGAGGGGAATACAATCTGGCTCTTCTCTACATAATACATTTTTATCTCAGGTCATAGTAACTCCCATGAAAGTTTATTTCCCCTAAAATATTAAAAAATTATTTATTTCTCATCTCATGTTTATTTCTTAACTCCTAAACAAGTTTTGAATTCAGAGCCAAGTAAATTTGATTTTGATCTTTGAGCTTACTTCTTTGGGCTTTGGAGATGGTGAAAACACCATGCAAGTTTCTGAATCCTTTAGAGCCCCTTAGTCTTAGAGTTCTTTTGGACGTTGGGGCCTGAGCAAGGCTTGTTACTCATTTGGGGTGGGGAGGGCTTGGGGTCCTTCACTGAGTATTTCACTCTATGACCTTTACCTCAGCTTTAGCTCTGTCTCCAAGAACATTAGGCTGTTCAAACAGGACCCAGAAAGCCTGTGTCCAGGCAGCGATCTGAAGCGCCCTGCCTGCCCACTCACCTGGGTGCACCCGACTGCAGCCAGCTCTTTGCGTTCGCAGAGCGTGCCTTGCCTATGCCTGGTCATGGTGTCCTTGAAAACACGGAGTTCCTCCAGTGTGGAATGGAGCTTTTGTTCTTTGTTGTCTGTCCTCCCCAGACTACATCAACTGCCTGGAAGAATTAGGTACGAGGGCGGAGAATCCCCTGCGCGCATGACTGTCCCTCAGTCACCATTTCTCACTGAGAGGAGTCTCCAGGACCCTTAGATATCTTGCTGCAGTCTTTGCAGACTGCGGGGTGGAGCAGTGTGAACGGGTGCGATTACCTTCATCAGCTGATCTTCATTTCTGCAAAGTCATTGTGGAAACCAGGCAAATGGACATAAGTGGGACAAGAGGTGTTTCGCCACCATCCGAATTGCTCTGTGCTCAGCGTTTCTTTGAGGACTGTGCCTCTGGCAGCGCCTTCTTTCCAGAGCTTTCTGCAGGGAACTTGGAATGCTTTGGGGAAGAAACTCATAGACTATGAAGAACTTTTCCTCCTTCTTAAACTTGCACTTATTTACTGGCTGTGCTGGGTCTTCCTTGCTGCAGGAACGTTTCTCTACCTGCGGAGCGTGGGCTTCTCTTCTTGTGGTGCCCGGGCTCCAGGACACAAGGCTTCAGCAGCTGCGGTGCGAGCTCTAGAGCTCTGGCGCAGTAGCTGTGGCACACAGGCTTAGCTGCTCTGTGGCAGGTGGGATCCTCCTGGACCAGGGATCGAACTTATGTCTCCTGCATTGGGAGGCAGGTTCTTTACCACTGAGCCATCAGGGAAGTCCCTTTCCCTCCTTTTAAAATATGGTTCACATACTATATTTTATTTTATTTTATTTATTTTTTTTATTATTAAATTTATTTATTTTTTAAAATTATAATACTGTATTTGTTTTGCCATACATTGACACGAATCAGCCATAGGTGAACACAATCTCCCAATGCCGAAGCCCCCTCATACTATATTTTAAAAGGAACATCCCCAGTGGCTCAGATGGTAGAATCTGCCTGCAGTGCAGGAGACACAGGTTTAATCCGTGGGTTGGGAAGATCCCTGGAGAAGGGAATGGCAACCCACTCTAGTATTCTTGGCTGGAGAATTCCATGGACAGAAGAGTCTGGCAGGCTATAGTTCATTGGGTCGCAAAGAGTCAGACACAGCTGAGCAATACACACACACACACACACACACACACACACACACACACACACACTATTACTATCTATTTCAAAACATAAACCATCCATCCGAGTGGAATTTTAAAAATAGCAAGGTATTATACATGTATTTTTGTTTCTATTGTGAAATTGTACCCATTCAGAAAAGTTCAGAAAACTTATGAGCCATGTGGTCATTAGTTATTATTATTTTAATTAATTAACTAATTTTGGCCATGCTGTGCAGCATCTAGGATCTTAGTTCTCTGACCAGGGATCAAACCTGGGCACATGGCAGTGAAAGCACAGAATCCAAACCATTGGCCCACCAGAGAATTCCTGCAGTCATTAATTATTAAAAACTAAACCCTCTATAACATCACTCAGTTCAAGACACTGCACACAGCTCACCTCTGAGGCCCCCATCCCCATCACCATCTCCTGATTCACCCTTCAGGCTATTCAGGTGTTCATGATGATTCCTTCCTTCCTTACCTTACCGTCTCAGCGCCATTCCCAAACACGTCATTTAGTCTTGCCTGTTTTTGCTTTCTTAATGGTCTCTTTTGATGAACAGAAGTTCTAAGTTTCAATGCAATCAAAGTTGTTCAGCATTTTCTTTGACGACCGGTGCTTTTTTATGTCCGGTTTAAGAAGCCCCTTTGCTGACCAGTGGTCTTGAAGGCAATCTGTATTACTTCTTAATCACTGTTTGGCTTTTTACACAGAGCTTCTCAGCACCCCCGGAGCAGTGTGAGGCAGAGACCACAGCTCACAGTTGATTCCAGTGCCTTGATGTGACTCATTGGAAAGATTCCACCAAGCCGCAGTACCATTGTCCTTGGAAATCAAAGGTCATATTTGCATGTGTCATTCTGAGCTTTCTAGTCTGTTCTGTTGGCCTGTTTTCTTTTAATCCGTGTGCTAATGTCACACTGGCTTAATTCCCAAGCCTTTATAATAAATCTTGGTAGAACAAGGTCCAGTAGAACAAGTCCTTCCACCTCCAAGTTTCATGGCTCCTCCATCGCCATAACTTCTAGAATCAGGTTAAGTTTCACACATGCACAAATGTTGGAAATTTGATTGGAATCACATTGAATTAACAGATTAGTTTTTAAAGAATTGCCATTTTTACAACATTGAAAATATAAGTCCTTAAACATGGTATTATATATCCCTCCATTCATTTAAGCCTCACTTAAATTTTAAGGCTGTGTTTTGTTTGGCTGTATAGCCTCTTGCACCTCCTTGTGTGCTGAGCACTGGCGCAGAGCCCCCTCCCCAGTTACAGGGCAACCTCCTTCTCGAGATTCCTTCTCCTCCTTCTTTCTTGATTTGAGTTTGAATCTTGAGTACACAGGGACACTACACAGGCATCTCTCTCTCCTCTCCAGGTCTCAGTTTCCCCATCTGTAAGATAAGGATCCTAGTGCCTGTGTCATGGATATTAGAAGATCAAACGAGAAAATGTGCTTGATGTACTTAGAGTCTGGAACATAAGAAGGAGTCAGTTAATGTTAGCTTTTAAAAATAAAAGAACCAAGGAAACAAGCAACCTGTGAATGGGCACTGCTTAGAGGGAGCTTGTATGACTGTGTGGACCAGCCACACAAGAGATGAACTGGGTCTGCTTTCTGGAGGAGGTGGTTCTGGAAGGATGGATGGATGGATTTGCATATAGGACCATGGGGAGGACAGTCACAGGCTCAGAGCCTGCACCCCAGCCCCAAGGAAGGTCAGCGACTTTAAGCCCACCTGTTGGTGAGCAGAGAAGCAGGTAGAGGCAGGGGTGTCATCTGGACCCAAGAATGGGCAGCTAGCCTGAGACCAGTGTTCTGACCCTGAAGAGGGATGTGTTTCAGCCCAGCTCAGCCACTAGTTGAGGTCACTGTGCATCACCTCAGCTCTCACCCAGCCTTTTGTTCTCCAGTGAGGACAAAATTCTGGTTACACTCAGGGTTGCGATAGCCAAAGGAGAAGGGAGTCACAGACTGCTCCTGACATTTACAAACAGGACCTGGGTAATATTACACATCTAACTTCAGGGGAGGACCCAGTGTCTCTGGCCTGGACTCATGACATGTTCCGACAAGCCAGGGAATTTTATAAGCAACACTTGAAAATCATAATCATAAATGATGTTTCTGAAACGATATAGGGTATTTTAAAGCTGGACACAGTTGGAGGGATGTTTTGGGGGTTGAACTTGAACACTCTGGAAAGTGAAAGTGGAAGTGTCAGTTGATCAGTCGTGTCCAATTTCTTGCAACACTATGGTCTGTCCATGGAATTCTCTAGGCAAAATACTGGAGTGGGTAGCCATTCCCTTCTCCAGGGGATCTTCCCCACCCAGAGATCGAACCCGAGTTTCCTACATTGCAGGCAGATTCTTTACCATCTGAGTCACCAGGGAAGCCCCACATTTATTTGTTTGGCCACACTGGTCTTAGCTGCAGCATGTGGGATCTAGTTCCCCCACCAGGGATCGAACCTGGCCCCCTGCATTGGGAGCAGAGCTTTAGCCCCTGCACCATAAGTGAAATCCCTGTGACCCAGTTCAGCACATTTGAACACTCTGGTGTTGGAGTTATTAGTTCTGATTAGTTTCCCAGATAGTGTGACCAGTGGCCAACCCCTATCAGTCCTCTGCCTTGCAGAGGAGATACCAGACCTGAAGGGGCAGGCAGGTGGGCCCTTCCTAGTGCCTGGTACCCTGGACAGAGAATTGGGCACTCTCACTGTCCCCACTGTTTCTGAGGAGCCAGGTCCTCTGCAGTTACTGTCTTAACTGGCTTCCATGCCTGTGCCCCACACCCACCAGCCTGTTCCCCTGGTTTCCTGCACAGATCATTCTAGAACTTTTCACAGCTTGAAAGGTCCAGGTGTCCCACGGCATTTGCTCTATGGAATCTTTTCTCCAGAATCAAGCCTCCTAGTGGGGGTCCAGGTGTCAAGGGTTTTCTGGTGTCGCTACTTTGATCTCCAGATGGGGAAATCTAGACTCCGGGAAGGTGTGACAACCTGAACTGTGGCCATTTTGTGCGGACTTTGGCAACAGAACCTTCTGTTCTGAAGGAGCTCAAGTCACAGACAAAGTGACCTGTATACAAGCAGAGGGGACGGAAGCTGTGTCTAAACACATTTCTATGTAAGTTAGGCTGACTCAGGGCAGAAACGGAACACAAGGAAGGCCAAATAGTTTAGAGAAAACCTTGCAGGTGTGACAGCTGGCCTTGGGCAGTCACCCATGTGACACATATTTACTGGGCACGTCCTGTGCCAGACAGTCTTCTGAACGCTGGGACACAGGCCCGAGTCTGCCAGGGCAGATGGCTGCCCTGCAGGGCCCTCATTCTCACAGGCACAGGGACAGTACACACGATAAAGGAGTGAGTTATGGAAAGTGATGGAAGGTGACGAGGGTCAGGGAGAAAAATACTGACAGAGAGGCGCGGGCACAGGGAGGTGCTACTTGAAATGTCCTGAGAAGGTATAATAGAGATGAGATTTTTCTTCTTGAGGAACCAAGACTTGGGGCATTTCTCGTGGGAGGGTTACTGTGTCTATGGGAGGAGCTTGGAGAATGGAGAGCAAGTGGGTCCACCCAAATGTCCCTGAATTCTGCGTGAAGGGGTCCATGTGCCCTGGGACACGATTCTCCCTTATGACACAATGAATGACTCAGTTTGCCAAACAGACACCCATATCCTGCATCTGATGTTGAAGGAGGCTAGAGAAGCAACTTCGTGCTGAAATGTCCTGAATTTTGGGTCTGACTTTCAGAGCCAGGGCAGAACATCAGACTGCTTCTCGGGTCAGTGAACATCGGGGACCATGGGATCTAGACAGGAGGGCAAAAGGCACACTGGTCTTCCTGGTTGGGGTGCTGGGAACCTGCCGCCTCTCGTAGCCCTGATCTTCTCACTCAGTGACTCTCAGAACCTCCAGGGGACCTCTGACTGATCTGTGGCAGACTGTCTCCTTGAGCAAACTTTAGGCAGGCTCCTCTGAGTCCTCTCTCAGCCTCGGCCTTGCCCTGTCTGTCCTTGGCCTTTTAGCCCAGTTTTAGCAAGAATCCTGCTAAATAAGTTTAGGTAGGGTCCCCCTGCTCTTGATATCTGATCACCCTGAATAGCTGATCAAAGTCCTAATTCCCCACCCTTGAGGTCCGATCACCCCAACTTGTCTTCAGCAAGAATCCTAAGTTGGTTCAGCCAGAATCATCTTCCTTGGATGTCTTTTCCTAATTATTCTCCATACACTGACTCTTCTCTGCTCATTGGCTATAACCCCCAGGTATCTCTGCTGCATTTGGAGGTGGGCCTGATCTCTCAACCCCGCTGAAATAGTATTCTGTAAAGACTTCCCTACCATTTTACTCCTGCAGATGGGTTTTAGGTTGAGTGAGGAGCTAAAAGTTCACCATGGATGAAGCCCAGTCTCAGGAGCTGCCCCCCAGACCCCTTCCTTGCCAGAACAGGCAACCAGCTTCCACTAAGTTTGATGTTATAGGTTTAAGATGAGAGCCCTTTCTAGAGATTTGTGTGTGTGTGTGTGTGTTAGTTGCTTAGTGGTGTCTGACTCTTTGCAACTCCATGGACTGTAGCCCACTGGGCTCCTTCCTCTGTCCATGGGATTCTCCACCAAGAATACTGGAGTGGGTTGCCACGCCCTCCTCCAGGGGATCTTCCCAACCCAGAGATGAAACCCCCATCTTTTATGTCTCCTGTATTGGCAGGCAGTTTCTTTACCACTAACAGCACCTGGGAAGCCCCATGTATGTTTGAGAACACAGACATACACATATATCATGAGTATTTATATCTATAGATAGGTAGATTTAGATGGAAAAGTTAAATTTATATCCAAAAATATAAACTCAGGTGTACCCTGGTGGATTTGACAAATGCATTCTCCAGTGTAACCCAACCCCCTTTCATGAAACAGAGCAACAACCCCCTGCCCAGGGTTCCCTCATGCCCCTTCCCAGTTTATCCCCCTTCCCCAACCTCTCAGAAGGAACTGCTGTTATAATTTTTTTCATTGCAAATTAATTTTGCCTGTTCTAGAGTTTCATAAAATAGAATCATATACTATATGCTCTTCTGTGAAGAATTCTTTCACCTAATATAATGGTTTTGTAGTTCATTCAGGTTTGTTCCTTTGTGTTACTGAGTAGGATTCCATTTTGGGGATTTGCCACAATTACTTTGTCATTTATCTGCTGAGGGACGCCTGGACCATTTGCAGTTTTAGGCTACTGTGAATAAAGCTGCTATGAACTGTGTATCTGTGTATCTGTGTGTGTGTGTGTGTGTGTGTGTGTGTGTGTGTGTGTCATGCTTTCATTTTTCCTGGGCAAGTAGCAAGGAGTGGAATTGCTCAAGCAGAGGATGGGTAACATTTAGTGTATAAAATACTCCCAGAACCTTTGCACAGAGAAGTGTGTTGTTTCATATTCCCATTGAATACAACATATGAAATCCCGCCTGTGACCATGGCTGGGCTTCCCAGGCAGCAGCAGTGGTAAAGAAACCACCTGCTAGTTCAGGAGACAGATTTAGGTCTGAACTCGGGGTCAGGAAGATCCCCTGGAGAAGGGCATGGCAACCCACTCCTGGGAGAATCCCATGGACAGAGGAACCTGGAGGGCTACAGTCCATAGAGCCACACAGAGTCAGACACGACTGAAGTGACTAAGCAAGCATGTAGGCTCGTGACGATGGCCGGCCCTCTGCTCTGACCTGTGGTATTCACAGTCAGATTTCATTTACTGCGCAAGCTTTGGGTAAAAGAGTTGGACCACACCCTTCAGATCCTGGGCAGTGCTCAAGACATATTCTCTATTTGAGCTTGTTTTCCTGGGCTTTTCCCCTATCCTTGGATGAGTGCTGGGAAATATAGAGGGAGGTGAGACTGGAGAGGCTGGTGGGGCCTCGAGGGTCAGTTAAAGGTTTTGCTTTATCGTTAAAAGCAGCACTGTCCAGCAGGACTTTCTATAACGAGAGAGAAATTCTAAATCTATGATGTCCAACATATCAGTCACATGTAACTACTGAGCCCTTGAAATGTGGCTAGTAGCACTTAAGAATTGAGTTTTTAATGCCAATTAAATGCAATTTAAAGCACAGATGACTTTGCCTGCCAAATTGGACAGTGTGGCTTTTTGCAATGGCATGCCATGTAGAATTTAGAGTGGGCAGATGACACCATCTGATCCGGGTCTGTTGTTACTTGTCACTCTGGCTTCAGGGTGACCATGTAAGGACCAGTAGAGATGTCGCCACAGTCATCCAGGGAGCAATAGTGGTTTCTTGACCTGGGGTGTGCAGTGCAACCAGAGAGAAAGGGATACATTAAGGAATTTGGGGGATTAGCATAGAGATATGACCCACTGGTTAAATGATTCCTTGTAGGCTTCTGGCTGCAAGGAGGACAAATAGAGGAGATTCTCATCCCTTTGTAGGCATGTAGCTGTGGGGCTCCAAGAAAAGACTTGGGCTGCTGAAATTTCTAGGACAATTAAAAGAAGACTCAGATGCATTCATGTGGAAATGCAGCATGAACTTTAAGAAAAGCTCTGTAAAATCCACGCTTTCTTTCCATCCCATAGATTCCTAATCAGTGTTGGCCATGGGCCTATACACCATCATCCTAGCTCACTCAGTTGTAATCAGGTGTAGGAGTCCCACTTTATGCTCTTTCAAAAAAACAACAAAAAAACACAACTAAGCAGGGACTTGCCTGGTGGTTCAGTGTTTAAGAATCCACCTTCCAAAGCAGGGGATGTGGGTTTGATCCCTAGTGGGGGAGATAAGATCCCACATACCACAGGGAAACCAAGCCCACCAGCCAGAGAAAGCTTCAGTTCAGTTCAGTTCAGTTCAGTCATTCAGTTGGGTATTGTAATGAGGTTTCCTGGTGGCTCAGATGGTAAAGAATCTGCCTGCAGCGCAGTAGACCTGGGTTCCACCCCTGGGTCGGGAAGATCCCATGGAGGAGGGCATGGCAACCCACTCCAGTATTCTTGCTTGGAAAATTCCATGGGCAGAAGAGCCTGACTGGTAACAGTCTGTGGGGTCACAAAGAGTCGGACGTGCATGAGCAGCTAAGCACATCACAGCACAGTGCAATGCAATAAAGACCCAGAGCAGCAGAAAAAAACACGAACCTGGACTTCCTAGTGGGCACAGTTGCACGTATCACGAGCATCTGCTCCAGTGTTCTTTCAGGAGTTTCATCGGGTCTGGGTGTGGCTCTGCTAGATTTCATCTGGCTGCTTCTCTGTTGTGGGCACTTGACTCTCCTCCAACTTCTCACTCTCATGCTTGGCCAGGTCGTGGTTGGCAGGGCAGCTCAAAAGCCTGTTATCTAGAACCATGGAAATTGTTCACAGCGCTTGACCCAGTAACGTGGTGCCTGGGAAGGTATCCCAAGGAAATAGCTGAAAGAAGAAAATAAGTGCAGGAAGACGCTCTTTGTGACATTCTCTATGACAGGGGAACAATTTAAATTGGCTGGCAAGGCCAACAACAGGGGCAGCAGCCCAAGTGTACTGGAGAATGGGAAAGAGGGTGGTTTCAAAGGCTCTGCAAACATGGCAAAATGCCCTCATAGTTCCAGTGGAATGATAAGCTCACTGTAATTAAAAGCTTGAAAAATGGATGCACAAAACCTAAGGAACACACCACTGATGTCAAGATGGGAATGTGAGCAGTTTAAGTTTTCCTTTGAAAAGCTTAATTTTCAGGGTACATAGCTATCTCTTACAATATGTAGAACTCAGGAAAATGACTGTAAATAAACTTTGTGCCAACTATGTCATTTGGAGGCAGTTATTCCTCTTGGATACATTCACACTGACCACAGTCTTCAGCTCAAAACGAGTCTGAAACATTTGTTGTTGAGTTTTGTATGTGTGACTATGTTTATCATAACCTTTACAAATACTATACACAAACTGGCACAGATAACACATTGTCATTTTGGAAAGGAATGTAATTAAATGAGAAACAACACTGAGCAAACAAACCCAAACAATCAGTGTACAGAGAGCTCTATTACTTAGCACCAGGCTCCATCATTCAGGGAACATCCATGGCATCCTGATCAGGAGCGGGGCTGCCTGGAAAGGGACACACGGCTTCTTGGACTCAAGGTCTGGGGCCCATCTCCAGCTGGTCTGCAATGGCCAGGTCCAGGGTTTCATTTTCTGCCTCGGTTCCGGTGCTGTCCACCATGCCACGGTCGGAGGAAGTCGACCTAGTTAACTCTTCTCGTTGGCTTGCTGAGCACTCTTGTCCTGGGTTCTCCTTCCTTTGTGGTGGAATTCTGAAGAAACCGGCATCCCCAAGGTCCTTTGGTTCATCAGTCTCAAATGTAGACAGACAATCACTCTTGTCTCTCTCTCTCAACACTGTAGGACTCTTTGGTGAATTTATGAATGATTTGCAAAGGGCTTGGAGGGCCAGATGCAGGCTTTAAAAAGACTGAGTGTGATCTGTGAGTCACAGTTACATAACTCCTTAAGGTCACAGTGGTCAATTTAATCAACCGTCTTTTCCACTTCAGTAAATGCCATTTTGTTTTCTTGAAAGGTGACCAGGCTAAGGATTCATAACACTGTGGGAGGTACTCAATATTTAAATTTCAGGTGAACTCTCATATTTTTCACAGCCTCCTCTAGGACAATTTCTTTCCAATCTAGTTGCTTATTTAGGCTATGTACTCCCACTTAAATTTACGAAAAGGACTCCCCTGGCAGTCCTGTGGTTAAGAATCTGCCTGCCCATGCAGGAGACATGGGTCTAACCCCTCGCCAAGATGATTCCACGTGCCTCTGGGTGACTAAGCCCATGTACCACCACTACTGAAGCTGCGTTGCTGCAAAGCCCAGGCTCCTGGACAAGAAAAGCCACCACTGTGAGAAGCCCAGGCACAGCAACCAGAGAGTAGCCCCCACTCAGAGAAGGCCCCTGCACAGCAACAAAGACCCCGTGAAGCCAGAAATAAATAAAGAATTTAGAAAGCAAATTTAAGAAAAGAATTAAAATATTAATCATAAATGTGAGCAATCAGAAATCTCAGTACCTCTCCAAGTCATATCATTTATTGCCTTCTGTTTTGTTATTCACGGGGCTGCTTATCTTTCTTTTAATGTGTGTAACTGGGTTCTTATTTCTCCAAAGTGAATACTTTTATTAATAATTTAATACAGGGTATGTATTTGCGGTCTGATTTGCTTTCTTCTGATACTGTTCAGCCTTGATTTAATGTATGTTAGTCATATTATGTCTCGATGCGGACAGCAAAGTTAGGGGGCCAGCTTTGAAAACAAGAGATGTGATGGCAGGAACATGTCTCCCAACCATGCACCCTCACTCACTCTCTTTCTTTTATACACCCATCTGCTTTTATACACACACACACACACACACACACACACACACACACGCTTGTGTACAATGTGAGCCCTGAATGGGCCATTCTGGAGGCATTGTCTCACTGTGTGAGGACTGGGGAGGAGACAGCTTTTCCATCGTGAGAGGTAGACCCTGGATCAGCTCACTACCTCTACCACCCAGGCTATGGGTCATACACTGAGTGACCTGCCCCAGGACCTGGGCTGTCACCCTTGCCACCTGGCATCAGTATCTGAAGCATGCAGCCCTGGTCAGTGTAGGCCCATCCCTGAAAGTGTATCTCTTCCGGTGTTTTGCTGAGGGCTAGTCCCAGGATTCAGTGTTTCCTGGCTTCTCTAATTCAGAAAGCCTTTATTCACCCCACTAATGCCCTTCAGCTGCTGAACCGCATTGCCTACCGCCACGTCCTCTCTGAGTTGCAAGTTCCAATGCACCGCATCTTGTGTTACCTCTGCTGTTCATCATTATGTGACTAGTTGAGTCCTTTGATCTGATGGCTCTTCCAGAGAAGAAAGGTAGCAGGTGGAGACAGGCAGGGCCACGGTGTCCCAGGGAGGTGGGGCAGAGCTCCTGCCACACGGACCAGAAGCCTCCCTGCCCTGGGTTTCTGTGTTACGGAGAAGACGTGTGTCCTTGTTCTTCATTCAGTTTCATTCAGGCTCTGGGTTTCTCTCACTATTGCTGTTTAGTCACTCAGTCATATCTGACTCTTTTGCAGTGCCATGGGCTGTAGCCTGCCAGGCTCTTCTGCCCAGGGGATTTCCTAGGCAAGAGAACTGGAATGGGTTGTTATCTCCTTCTCCAGGGGGCCTTCCTGCATGGAGCCCATGTCTCCTGCACTGCAAGCAGATTCTTACCCCT
Organism: Nanger dama; assembly: GCA_917880005.1. Lineage (NCBI taxonomy): Eukaryota > Metazoa > Chordata > Mammalia > Artiodactyla > Bovidae > Nanger > Nanger dama. The sequence continues at coordinate 14,898,233 of CAKJTW010000025.1, read as the reverse complement.
GAGCCAGCAGAGCTTCCATTACACATGGCTGAAAACATCTCAGATGGAACAGAAGGTGCTGCTTAGCACTGGTGAGACTAGATTACTAAATAATTCTGAGACAAGCAACAAATCTCTGGTTCATAGCATATAACATTTATTAGCAAATTATCATTAATTAGTGGTTGACATAAAAACCATTATTTTCATACCCATCGGTTTTCTTAGCTCTTCTCTTACATGTGGAAATGAGCCTCAGGTCAGCTTCTCTTTGTTGTGTGTTCACAGTAGCTCAGTTGTGTTCGACTGTTTGTGGCCCCATGGACTGCAGCCCTCCAGTTTCTTCTCTCCATGGAATTCCCCAGGCAAGAATACTGAAATGGGTTGCCGTTTCCCACTCCAGGGGATCTTTCTGAGCAAGGGGTCTAGCCTGTGTCTCCTGCATCTGCTGCAGTGGCTGGTGGGCTGCTTACCGCAAGCGCCATCACCTTCTCTTTCACTGATGGGGTTTTCTGCGGCGCTGTCTCGGTTAGCTGTCCCTCTGCTGGCAGGAAGACAAGCTTGTGCTGCGGTCTATGGGGCACCAGTCTGGCCGCCACAAGAAGCAGAACAACACTGCCCTCTGCTTTTCTCATCAGCTCTGCATGGCAGGCATCGCATATGCGGAAGTGGACATGGAAACTCAGAGATGCGAAAGGACTCACCTAAGCTCTCTTGAGGGAGACGAGGCAGAATTGAAATATCAATTCAGGAAGCTCCTCCCAAACCATCCCTGTTTGTGGACATTTGATGATTCCGTCACCCTTCCTTGGGCAGGAGAAACATCCTGTCCCCTACTGGGACAGGAGCAGATGTACTGACTCCCTTAATTACCAGGTAAACACAGGACCCAGGGTAGCCACTCAGACTCCTGAGAAGTTTGCATTTTGAGCTGACACACAGTGGGAGGATGGGAGCTGAGCTGTCTTATAGAATGTTCCAAAGAGCTGGTTTCTACTGACCACCCCCATACTTCTCAAGGCGTTGCTGCCCACCTTTTCCATGACTATGATCTGCCCAAATTCAGTATTTTTGGCTTCTTTTAAGTTCACCAAATTCAGTCTTTGTTGCCTGCAACCGAAGGGCCATGCTGATATTCTCTTCTTGCAGTAGTGTTTTCTCCCAGAGGAAATACCGAGGAGACATTGGCTCTCAAGATATGTTTTGGAGGTGAGCGGGAGCTAGCCAGGTATATGGGAGGTGGGGCTGAGAATTCCAGTTAGCAAGAAGAGCATACTGATAAGCACAAGCGCTTCAGGGAACCTCAGATATTCTGGTCTGGCCATCATGTAGTTAGGAGAATGACCTGTGTTAGTCAAGAGTGAGTCAGGAACGCAATCCTGCTATGCGAGTTACGGGACAGGAAATGAGACCTTACGCAGTGGGCTTCCCTGGTGGCTCAGTGGTAAAGAGTCCGTGGGCCAGTGCAGGAGACACAGGAGATGTGGGTTTGATCCCTGGGCTGGGAAGATCCCCTGGAGAAGGGAATGGCTACCCATTCCAGTATTCTTGCCTGGAGAATCGCAAAGACAGAAGAGCCTGGTGGGCCTCAGTCCACGGGGCTGCAAAGAGTCAGACATGACTTAGCCACTGAGCAGGCACGCAGTCAAGAGTGAGTCAGGAATCCAAATCCACTATGTGAGTTATGAGACAGGAAATAAGACCTTACCCAGCACACAGTGTTTGCGCTGGCAGACAAGTGGGGGCTTGCCGGCAGGTCCACAGTGGGGCTGTGAAAAGGAGCCCACAGAGGAAGATGCAGTGTCGCTGTCTCTGTGTGGCTCCCACATGGGTTTGCCGGGAAATGCCTGGTGATCGGCAGCAGCAGAGGAGAGGGAGGGCAAACTGGATCTGTCTGGTCTTTCGAGTTTCCCTGTTATCTTATCTGATCACACAGATTTTTGGGGAGTCCGTGGAGAACACTAGCCAGCAATCACAAGGAAGGAGATGCTGGGGACATGACTCCCAGCCTGACCTAGTCAGCAGACAGTAGTCCATCATGAGACCTGACCAGACCTGCTGTGTCTGGAGGCAACTAGGCAGCAGGGTGGATGCTGCAGTGGGCCGGGACAGGCAGGGTGCCCGCGGGAATTACATGCATCTCTGTGAAGTGAGAGCTTCCCTCAGCTCAGTTGGTAAAGAATCTTCCAGCCATGCAGGGGACCCCGGTTCGATTCCTGGGTCGGGAAGATCCTCTGGAGAAGGGAAAGGCTACCCCCTCCAGTGTGCTTGGGCTTCCCTTGTGGCTCAGCTGGAAAAGAATCTGCCTGCAATGTGGGAGACTTGGGTTCGATCTCTGGGTTGGGAAGATCCCCTGGAGAAGGGAAAGGCTGCCCATTCCAGTATTCTGGCCAGAGAATTCCATGGACTGTATAGTTCATAGAATCGCAAAGAGTCGGACGTGACTGAGCAACTCTCACTCACTGTGAGTTGAGGAAGGACAGCAGAGAAGGGGGGGAGCTCTGGTCTCAGTGTTCGTATCCCCACAAATTCACACATTGACAGCAAACTTTCCGCATGACAGTGTTAGGAAGTGGGGCCCTTGAGAGGTGACTGTGTCTTGAGGGTGGAGTCCTCATGAATGGGATTAGTGCCCTAAGAGAAGGGACCTCAGAGAGCACCCTCACCCCTTCTGTCACATGAGGGCACAGAGATAAGTCAGAGTCTGCAACCTGGAGAAAGCTCTCACCAGAACCCAACTCTGCTCGCGCCCTGATCCCAAACTGACAGCCTCCAGACTGTGAGAAATACAGTCCTGCTGTTTCAGCCACTCAGTCTGTGATATTCCAGTCTATGATAATGCTCTGAGCGGACTAAGGTAGAGGGACAGGAGAGATGTGGGCAGTGCAGTGGGGCACACTGGACGTGGGAGGCCAATCATAGCTGGTCAGTGAGAAAGATGGAAGTTTCTAGAACAACCCCTAAGTCAGGTTTGGGTATCTAGAGGGAACAAAGGGATATGAGAGGTCAGTCTCCCTGGGTTGGAAGGATGAAAGAAGCAGTCCTTGGAGGTACACTTGGTGCCACATCTGGGATCCTGAATGGGACAGGGCTTGTTCAGAAAGACCTCCAGATCCTGATGGAGGGTCTTTTCTATGCATATGATTCCGTCTTTTCTGAGGTCTGTTTGGAATGTGGTAGTAAACATGAAGTTTATTGAGAAAAGTTAAAGCCAATTAGTTGATTTATAGCTTTTCAAAAATTTTATTTTTCAGAGATAAATCAGTGTAGTGTTGTGACTAACATCAAAGCAAACCATTTCAGTATTTTCTAATTTCGCTGGAACTCCATGTTTTCCCTGTGATGGTGTTTTTTTTTTTTAAGGTTAATATGATTTATGAATATTATTTGATAAGCTTTTCCCCATACTTTCTTATATGTAACTTGTTCATAATGTTATTTCATGTTTTCTTATTGATGGTTACAAATTATATCTCTGAACCAGGAACTTTCTCATGGCCTATTCTGATAAGTGTTTGACCCTTTCCACGTTTAACCACTCAAGTCTTGAGTAACAGTTGCATCCAACAGCTGTATCATTAACAACAAAAGTAAGCCACCTGAAAATTTTCCTGAAATTAGCAAGTTGTATGTTTTCATTTCAGGAAAAGCAAGTTGTTTTATGACCAAGGTATTGCAAGTTATCCAAAATATGAAAACAAGAGGATGGACTACCTTTGTTTTCTCCCCAAAGTTAGAGGCTGTAAAGGATTAGACAGGAGGCATACTCCAGAGAGACACAGAGACCAGCAGAGAGATGGCCGTTCCTGCACTTTGGATGCTGGTGATAAGATGGACAAAGGGTAACTGAAGCGCAGAGAAAGCTGAATTCTCACTCAGCAATGTGGAACCAGCCAAGAGGCAGGACTGATTCATATAGTGAAATGCAGAAAGGCTTAGAATGCAGAAGGGACTAGGACTCAGATGCCCCTGATGGTGGGGGGAAGTGGGTGCAGCCAGAAGCAGGGTGGTTAGGAAGTTTGCATGGGGAGCCATTTAAACCCTCTAGTCTGGCACCTAACCCCAGCCCCCCTGCCACGCTACTCTGTGCCACCATCCCTGGCCCTGGAAATGTCTGAAGGTTTGCTCCCTGCAGAGGATAAGGTGAAGGAGGCTGGGCTCAGACACAGGACTCGCTGAGGGGGGTTGATTCTGAAATGCCACCTAGCTTGCCTGCTTCCTCCACATGAGTCCAAGAATGTGGTCAGCCAGAGGTACGACCTCCAGGGCAGGACACTTCGTGATGTTCTCCTGAAAAACCCACCAGCTCAAGAAAACAAGTGATGGAAGAGCCCAGGTGACTGAAAGTCACACACAAGAAGCCCATCAGCCTCACTGTCCCTGCCCCCAGCTCGACTTTATAGGAAACCCTTCTGTGCCTTGCTGTAAGGTGAGATGGCTGTGAACCAGACATTTGAAGACGGAAAATTTCCAGTAAAAGAAACAGAAACCAGAGTAAATAGAAAAAGCGCGGGGTGGTGGCAGTGGGTAAGGGGGGAGGAAGTGGGAGAAAAGACAAACAACGGAAAAATAAAATTTTCTAAGAACTATGATTTGTATTCTTAAGGAAATAAAGGAAGATATTGCTCCTAAGAAACTGAAGTAGGTAAAAACCGAGAAGGGATGTACATAGAATAAAAACAGGTCTTGGAAACTAAAAAAATAGGGGCATAAAAATGAGTTTAGTGGAGGTGATGGAAGAAGAGTGGATATCTCCAAGAAAACAGACTAGAGGAAAAATTAGGAGGAAGATGGGAGAGAAGAATGAAGAATATCAGAAGAGTACTTCAAGAGATCTGACATCTGAACAAAGGAATCCCATCAGTGGAAGTGGATAGAAGACATCAGGAATGTAGCAAAGAAATCACTTAAAAATTCCTCGAACAGAAGGGTTGGGTTTCCAGTTTGAAAAGACTCTCTGAGTGTCCTGCAAAATGGAAGAAAAAGAGCCTCCCCAAAGCACAGAGTTTGGAATGTTAAAACACAAACAACTGAGATCAAGAATGACCCTAACATCTGACCGTGTGGAAGAGAAAAGGGACCCGAGCCCTCCCGTGTGGTGGGGGCAGTGAAGAGTGGCGTCCTGAGATTTCAGGGAAAGAATGTCCCACCGGGACCCTCGAGCCAGAAGGGTGAGCCGTCAGGGGGAGGTGGGAAAACCAGCATTTCAGTTCTGCCAATTCCTGAGGAACTTGCCCTGCAGATACCCTTTCTCAGGAAGTTACTAGTGGATATTCTTCAACAAAATGAAGAAGCAGACCAAGAAAGAGAGGAGGGACTTCCCTGGCAGTCCAGCTCTTAAGACTGTGAGCTCCCAGTGCAGAGGGGCCCGGGTTCAATCCCTGGTCAGGGAACTAGACTCCATCATGTCACAACAAAAGATCCCTTGCGCCTCGACTAAGACCCAGTGAAGCCAAATTAAGAAATTTAAAGAAGAGAGAGAGAGAAATCGGAGGTCCAGGTAGTAAGAGAGAGGTAAAGGAATCTCATGATGACCTGTTACCTGAAGTGCCCTGAGGCTACAGAATGGGCACCTTGAAGGAGCAGCTGGAGGGAGTCCCAGAAGGACTCTTTCCACGAAAAAAAAAAAAAATGCAGCTGACAGAACACCTGATGCATTGAAAAGAGACTCGTATTTCTGGCGAAAGGTTTTGGAATTAATTCATAATAGTTCAAAAGTTTGATGACCTGCAATACCTTACAGTGAAACAAATAATACCTTTATCTGGCACGAATGCTTGTTAATTTCAAGTAAAATGAGTGGCTTATCTTTGTCGTTAATGCCATGAATGTTGGATGCAAGTGTTACTTGGAAGTTGTTAAAAGTTGAAACCATCAAACACATTTTTATTAGAGTTGGCAGTAATATACTGGTAAGTTCGTGGCTTAAGAAAGAAATGTTGTAATCATCAAAACAAAAATATAAAGGAACATTATGAATCGATTACATACAATAAAAAATTTGACAGACATTCTTGGGGACAAATATTATGGAGGATATTGATAATGCAAATGAAAAACATTTAGAAAATGCTATCAAAATCTGCAATATTTTTATTGCATGGCTAAAAATAATTGAACATTTTAGACATGATATATTTAATGGTGCTCAGAAACAGTGATACCGATGTGAGCATGTCATTGCAATCTAAAATTTATGGAATTAGCAGTTTCCAAACTGTATCTGACTGAAATAAGAAAAGAATTTTGGGGAAAATTATAAATGAAGGCAGCAATATTTTAGCCCTTACCAACAAAATGCAAAATTCCATAGCTGAGATATGTTGTATGAGTCTTCTCAGGCTGCCATAAGCAAACACCACAGACTGAGTGGCTTAACCAACGGAAATGCATTGTCTCGCAGTCCTGGATGCTGGAAGTCTAATATCAAGGCGTTGCATGAAAAGATGCTCAACATCACTCATTATCAGAGAAATGCAAATCAAAACCACAGTGAGGTACCATTTCATGCCAGTCAGAATGGCTGCTATCCAAAAGTCTACAAGAAACAAATGCTGGAGAGGGTGTGGAGAAAAGGGAACCCTCTTGCACTGTTGGTGGGAATGCAAACTAGTATAGCCACTATGGAGAACAGTGTGGAGATTCCTTAAAAAAACTGGAAATAGAACTGCCATATGGCCCAGCAATCCCACTGCTGGGCGTACACACCGAGGAAACCAGAACTGAAAGAGACACGTGTACCCCAATGTTCATCACAGCACTGTTTATAATAGCCAGGACATGGAAGCAACCTAGATGTCCATCAGCAGACAAATGGATAAGAAAGCTGTGGTACATATACACAATGGAGTATTACTCAGCCATTAAAAAGAATACATTTGAATCAGTTCTAATGAGGTGGATGAAACTGGAGCCTATTATACAGAGTGAAGCAAGCCAGAAAGAAAAACACCAATACAGTATACTAATGCATATATATGAAATTTAGAAAGAAGGTAAGATAACCCTGTATGTGAGACAGTAAAAAGACACAGATGTACTCAACAGTCTTTTGGACTCTGTGGGAGAGGGCGAGGGTGGGATGATATGGGAGAAAGGCATTGAAACATGTATAATATCATATGCGAAAGGAATCGCCAGTCCAGGTTCGATGCATGATACTGGGTGCTCGGGGCTGGTGCACTGGGATGACCCAGAGGGATGGGATGGGGAGGGAGGAGGGAGGGGGGTTCAGGATGGGGAACATATGTACACCTGTGGAGGATTCATGTCAATGTATGGCCAAACCAATACAATATTGTAAAGTAAAATAAATAAATAAATTAAAAAATAAAGTGTTGGTAATGTTAAAAAAAATAACACATATATATGGAATTTAGAAAGATGGTAATGATAACCCTGTATGCAAGACAGTAAAAGAGACACAATCTTTTGGACTCTGTGTGAGAGGGTGAGAGTGGGATGATTTGGGAGAATGACATTGAAACATGTATATTATCATATGTGAAATGAATCACCACTCCAAATTCGATGCATGATACAGGATGCTCAGGGCTGGTGCACTGGGATGACCTAGAGAGATGGGATGGGGAGGGAGGTGGGAGGGGGGTTCAGGATGGGGAACACATGTACACCTGTGGAGGATTCATGTCAATGTATAGCAAAACCAATGCAATATTGCAAAGTAATTAGCTTTGAATTAAAATAAATAAATTTATATTAAAAATAAAATATATAATTGAAATATAAAAAAAATAAAGAGATGTAATCCAATGACCATTTCAGCTAACATGTTTTCCATATGGTTAATATGACTGTGTCTAAATATGATGATAAACTAAGGTTTACCACAATACCATGCAATAAATGATACTGTTGTTGTTGTTGTTTAGTCAAAAATAATGATAATAATATCAAGGTGTTGGCAGATTCAGTTCTTCATGAAAGCCCTCTCCCAAGCTGCAGATGGCTACCTTCTCACAATGTCCTCACAGGGAGAGAAGGTAAGCAAGCTGTCTGCAGCTTCTTATAAGGGCATGAATTCCATCATGGGACCCCATCCTCATGAAGTCATCTACACCTAATCACCTCTCCAAGGCCCCACCCACTGCTGTCCTGCCCATCTGGAGAGTACTTCCTCATCTGCATGAGGCTGACTGGGCACTTGCCTGTGACTTGGCAAGTCTGCTCCCAGATGTCTTCATGGGTGCGCCAGGAAATGCGAGAAGAGTTGCACCATCTGTAATCATAAAAATGTGGACAGACTATGTGCAGTGACATGAGTGGATCTCAGAGAGGTAATTTTATACTCAGGAAGTCATGTTCCAAAAAGTTGCATTCTGTATGATGCCAAACACACACACACACGCAATACAGTATGGTCCATTTTTTGTCCCTATGATACATCCTAAAGGAGATCAGTCCTGGGTGTTCATTGGAAGGACTGATGCTGAAGCTGAAACTCCAATACTTTGGCCACCTGATGCGAAGAGCTGACTCACTGGAAAAGACCCTGATGCTGGGAAAGACTGAAGGCAGGAGGAGAAGGGGACGACAGAGGATGAGACGGCTGGATGGCATTGCCGACTGAATGGACATGGGTTTGGGTGGACTCTGGGAGTTGATGATGGACAGGGAGGCCTGGCTCATGGGGTCACAAAGAGTTGGACACGACTGAAGAACTGAACTGAACTGAACTGATACATATGCAAAATCTGAATTAGCTTCAATTATATGAACAAGTTCCTGAACAATGCTGTGATGGTTTTGACTTAAGTTCCATAAAATAGGTAAATTGAAGAGAAAGACACATATATATTCCATCAGGTTTTTCCATCAAGCAATAATATGTCTCACTATATAAACTTTTCTGTACTCCGTTATGTAAATTTTGACAGTTTTCTTCCTTGGGCATTATACATTGCTCTTAGAATTATCAATAGGTGTTTTCTGTATTTTTGTTGCTGCTATTTCTGGTACTATTAATAGAATATTTCTCCATTATAAATTATACTCTGTGATTGTTGTGTTATAGAAACTATATTAAATTTTACATCAAATTTATTTGATGACTTCATGCATTATAAAATTTTTAAGATAACTCTCAGTTTTCAGTACATTACTCCATACGTCTAATTGTAATATTTTTGTTTTCTCTTTTAAAATAATTGTATATCTTGTTTCTGTTTCACTTGTTTTTGAATCTTCTGCATTTTAGAAAACTGTTAACAGTGATAGCAAGAGACTTTGCTTTGTTTCTAATTAAAATGAAGTGATTACCACTCAAAATTAGATTTTTAGATTTCTCATCTTTTTGCTACTAGTAGGTGTTAAATGGTATAAAATTACTTTGGAGTATTAAGTGAAACTTTTACTAGACCTTCTCATGTCAGTTATCTTTCAACAGACTTTAGTACTTGAAATATACAGTTTGACCACTAGATGGTGCTGTGCCCCAATTTGTTTCTTTTGATGACCTAGCATTCTGAGCAGGGCGTGGCAGAGCATTAAATTACTGAGCTGTTAAGTTTAAACATTTCAACTTAATATAATCCTCAAATGAGTATACGCCTTTCAGAGTTCTTCAGAGTGACCCTAAATTAAGAATATGGTTTGTTTGTTGATTGCTTTTGTGTGGGCTCTCTCTACCTGTGGTGTGAGGGCTTCTCTTTGCATAGCACAGGCTCCAGGGTGTGTGGCCTTCAGTAGCTGCAGCTCTTGGATTCAGTAGTTGTGACTCGAAGGCTCTAGAACGCGGCTCAGTAATTGTGGCACATGGACTTGGTTGCTCGGCAGCATGTGGGATCTTCCCTGACCAGGGATCAAACCCATGTTCCCTGAGTTGGCAGTCAGGCTCTTGGCCCCTATGCCACCAGGAAAGTCCAATAATATTTCTTTAAAAATATTTTTTCTCCCTTTATATGGGCACTTTTATGGGGGCTGGTATAACTGACACAGAATAAAGTTTACCATTTTAGGTCCATAACCCAGAGCTTTAACACCTACATACAGCCTTGAAATCTCCTCCCAGTTATCTGGCACATTCGTCACCCTGATGAGCTCCTTCTTGCCGTTGCTGCAGTCAGCCCTTTCCCAGACCAGCTGCTGGAAACCGCTGCTCTGCTCTTGTCATTGGTTGTCTCTTCTGTGGTTTCATGCCCTCAGCATCATGCATTCAGTGTGTGACGTGCTGTGTCTGGCCTCTTTCCTGCAGCGCCATGCTTTCAGGATTTATCCATGTTGTCAACTGCTTCTGTAACTTGTTCCTTTTAACTGGGGAGTGGCATTTCACTTTATGGATAGAAGACAATTTTTTTCGTCCGTTCACCAGTTGATGGGCATCTGGGTTGTTCCTAGTTTTTGGATATTATGAATAAAACTGCTATGAACTTTCATGTACAAGTCTTAGTGCTGCCGTATATTTTCTCCTGTGTCAATGAATATAGAACAAAGGAATTGCAGAGTCAAATGATTAGTGTTAATATATGTTTAATTTGATAAGATGATGCTTCCAAACTGTTTTTCCAAAGTGGCTGTACAATTTTATATTCCCACTAGCAGTGCAGAAAAGTTCCAATCTCTCCATCTTCACCAACACTTGGCATCGTCAGTCTCTAAAATTCTGGTGGGTGTTTAGTTATATTTCATTGTGGTTTTACTTTGTGTTTCCCTAATACAGGATGATGCTGAGCATCTTTTCATGTGCTCATTGGCCATCTGATAACTTTGGTGAACCGTCCAAATAGTTTGCTCCTTTAAAAAAGTTGGGCTGTCTCTTTATTACTGAGTTGTAACAGCTTTTCATATATTCTGGGTAAAAGTTTTTTACATGTTTTGCAAATATTTTCTTACAATCTGTGGTTTGCCTTTTCATTTGGCTTAATGGTGTCCATTGAAGAGCAAATATCCTCAATTTTGATGAAGTTTATTTTCAGTTCAGTTCAGTTCAGTTGCTCAGTCGTGTCCAACTCTTTGCGACCCCATGAACTGCAGCACGCGAGGCCTCCCTGTCCATCACCAACTTTCAGAGTTCACTCAGACTCACGTCCATTGAGTCAGTGATGCCATCCAGCCATCTCATCTTCGGCCATCCCCTTCTCCTTCTGCCCCCAATCCCTCCCAGCATCAGAGTCTTTTCCAGTGAGTCAACTCTTTGCATGAGGTGGCCAAAGTACTAGAGTTTCAGCTTTAGTATCATTCCTTCCAAAGAACATCCAGGACTGATCTCCTTTAGAATAGACTGGTTGGATCTCCTTGCAGTCCAAGGGACTCTCAAGAGTCTTCTCCAACACCACAGTTCAAAAGCATCAATTCTTCGACACTCAGCCTTCTTCAAAGTCCAACTCTCACATCCATACACGACTACTGGAAATACCATAGCCTTGACTAGACGGACCTTTGTTGGCAAAGTAATGTCTCTGCTTTTGAATATGCTATCTAGGTTAAAAAGTTTATTTTACTAAGCTTTAAAATATATGGTTCATGCTTCAGGGGTCCAATTTAAGAAGTCTTTGCCTAGCCCCAGGAGATTAAGATTTTCTTCTGTTTACTTGTAAAATTTCATAGTTTTTGCTTTTTCATTTAGATCTATGAGCCACTTCAAATTAATCTTTTTATACAGTGTGAGATTTTTGTTGTTCAGTTGCTAAGTCTCTTAGGGACCCTGTGGACCACAGCATGCCAGGTTTTTCTGCCTTCATTGTCTCCTGGAGTTTGCTCAGATTCATGACCATTGAATCAATGATGCTGTTGCCTCCTTCTCCTCCTTCCTTCAGTCTTTCCCAGTATCAGGGTCTTTTCCAGTGAGTCAGTTCTTTGCATCAGGTGGCCAATGTATTGGAGCTTCAGCTTCAGCAGCAGTCCTTCCAATGAATATTCAGGGTTGATTTCTTTTAGGATTGACAGGCTTGATCTCCTGTTGTCCAGGGGACTCTCACGAGTCTTCTGCACCTCGATTCTAAGGTATCAATTCTTCGATACTCAGCATTCTTTCTGGTCCAGCTCTCACATTCATACACGACTAATGGAAAAAACATAGCTTTGACTATATGGACCTTTGTCAGCAAAGTGATGTCTTTGCTTTTTAATATGCTGTCTAAGTTTGTCATAACTTTTCTTCCAAGGAGCAAGCGTCTTTTAATTTCATGGCTGTCTGCAGTGATTTTGGAGCCCAAGAAAATAAAATCTGTTGCAATTTCCACTTTCTCTCCATTTGCCAAGAAGTAATGGGACTGTATGCCATGATCTTAGTTTTCTGAATGCTGAGTTTTAAACCAGTTTTTTTCACTTTCCCTTTTCACACTCATCAAGAGGCTGTTTAGTTCCTCTTTGGTTTCTGCCATAATGGTGGTATCATCTTTATCTGAGGTTGTTGATATTTCTCCTGGCAACCTTGATTCCAGCCTGTGATTCATCCACCCTGGCATTTCGCATGATGTACTCAGCATGTAAGTTAAATAAGCAGGGTGACAATATACAGCCTTGACTTATTCCTTCCCTAATTCTGAACCAGTCAGTTGTTCCATGTAAGGTTCTACGTGTTGCTTCTTGACCAGCATATATGTTTCTCAGGAGGCAGGTAAGGTGGTCTGGTTTTCGCATCTCCTGAAGAACTTTTCTGTTTGTTGTGATCCACAGAGACAAAGGTTTAGTATAGTCACTGAAGCAGAAGTAGATGTTTTCCTGGAATTCCCTTCTTTCTCTATGATCCAGTGCATGTTGGCAATTTGATTTCTGGTTCCTCTGCCTTTTCTAAACCCCGCTTGTACATCTGGACTTTCTCAGTTTACGTAGTACTGAAGCCTTGCTTGAAGATTTTGAGATCACAGCCTTGTCGTGGAGAAGGGGCTTGTGAAACTCAAGGAAGCTATGAGCCATGCTGTGCAGGGCCACCCAAGATGGACAGGTCATAGTGGAGAGTTCTGACAAAACGTGGTCCACTGGAGGAGGGAAGGGCACACCACTCCATTATTTGAAAAGGAAAAAGTGTGAGGTAGGGGTTGAATTTAATGGTTTTATCCTATTTTTCATGCAGATAGCCATTTGTTTTAGCTCCTTTTGTTGAAAAGATTATAATTTTTCCATTGAATTGCTTTGGCACCTTTGCCAAAAATTAACTGGCCTTGTACAAGTGGGTCTAGTTCTGAACTATGTTTCTCTATTGGTCTATATGTCTATTTCGCTTAGACCCTAATATCATACTGTCTTGATAATTGTTCACTTATAGTACATCTTAGGGATTCCCTGGGAGAAGGCACTGGTGACCCACTCCAGTACTCTTGCCTGGAAAATCCCATGGACAGAGGAGCCTGGTAGGCTGCAGTCCACGGAGTCGCTAAGAGTCGAACACGACTGAGCGACTTCACTTTCACTTTTCACTTTCCTGCACTGGAGAAGGAAATGGCCACCCACTCCAGTGTTCTTGCCTGGAGAATCCCAGGGACGGGGGAGCCTGGTGGGCTGCCGTCTATGGGGTCACACAGAGTCGGACACGACTGAAGTGACTTAGCAGCAGCAGCAGCAAGGACTCCCTGGTAGCTCAGGTAAAGAATCTGCATGCAAAGCGGGAGACCTGGGTTTGGTCCCTGGGTTGTGAAGATCCAGAGGAGGGCATGGCAACCGACTCCAGTATTCTTGCCTGGACAATTCCCATGGACAGAGGAGCCTGAAGGGCTGCAGTCCACGGGGTCAAAAAGAGTCTGAGTGACTCTTTTCAGTTGAAAATGACTGAGTGACTTAGCACACAGCACGCACAGTACATCTTAAAATCAGAAGTGTGAGTCCTAAACCCTGCTCTTCTTTTTCAAAATTGGGTTGGTTATTCTAGGTTCTTTGTATTTTCACATACATTTTGTAATTAGCTCCTCAATTTCTACAAAAAGACTCCTGAGAATTTGTTTGAGCTTGCACCAAATCTATTCATCAGTCTGGAGAGAACTGACAGCACAACAATAGCAAATCATGAGTGTGAAATGTGCTCCATTTATTACAGTTTAATTTTTCTCAGATTCATTTTATCGTTTGTGCATCTGTTAATGTAATAATAAGCTTATTCAAATTTATGTAGAAACATACAAAAATATTTCATATTCTTTGATAACATTATAAATGAGTTTTAAGATTTTAATTTTTTAAAAAAATTTAATGTTTCAATTTTTCATTGCATTTATAATATACAAAAATTTCCAGTTTATGTTGTACTCTTAGTATATATGAATACAATGGATTTTTGTATATTGACCTTGGATTCTACAACCTTGTTATGCTCATTTCTTAGTTTCAGCAGCGATTTATAGGTTCCTTAGATTTTTCTACACAGAGTCTCATGTCTTTGTGAGGTAGTTTGTGAGGTAGATAAAGACGGTTTTATTTCTTCCTCTCCAACGTGTATGCCTTTTATTTAATTTTCTCACAGGGACTTCTGTGGTAGGCAGAATAATGGCATTAGAATGTTTGTGTTCTAATCCTTATATCTGAGAATGAATAAATTGGTTGACATGGCCAAAGGCAATTAAGTCTGTGGCTGGAATTAAGGTTGCTGACCAGTGACTTCAAGAGATTATTCTGGATTGTACAGGTGGACCCAGTGTAACCATAAAGGCAAGAAGTTGGCAAGTAGGAGGTCAGAGTGATGAGGTAAGAGAGACTAAGGTTGCTTCTTGCTGTCTTTAAAGATAAAGGAAGAGGCTGTGAGCTGAGGAATGTGGGTAGCTTCTAGAAGCTGGAAAAGCAAGAAAATGGAGTCTCTCCAAGAGCCTCCAGCAGAAGCCAGCTCTCTCCACACCTTGATTTTAGCCCAGTGAGATCTGTGTCAGTCTCCTACCCTATAGAACGCTGATAATAAATCTGTGTTTTTAAATTTTTAAAAAAATTTTTATTGGACTATAGTTGCTTTACAATATTGTATTGTTTTCTGCTGTACAGCGAGTTGAAGCAGTCACACATATACAAGTATCCCTTATTTTTGGATTTCCTTCCCATTTAGGCCCCACCGAGAGCTGAGCAGAGTTCCTTGTGCTCCGCAGTATTCTCCTTAGTTGTATATTTTATACATAGTAGTGTGTATATGTTGGTCCCAGTCTCCCAATTTGTCCCACCTTCTTCTCCCCTTGGTAACTATAAGCTTGTTTTCTATACCGTGACTCTATTTCTGCTTTGCAAGAAAGTTCGTCTGTATAATTTTTCAGGATTCCACACATAAGTGATGTTATATGATATTTGTCTTTCTCTTTCTGACTTCACTCTGTATGACAATATGTAGGTCTATCCATGTCATTGCAAATGGCATGAACTCATTCCTTTTAGGGCTGAGTAATGTTCCACCGCATATATGGTTCACATCTTTATCCATTCATCTGTCCATGGGCATTTAGATTGCTTCCTTGTCCTGGCTATTGTAAACAGTGCTGCAATGAACATAAGGGTGTTTGTATCCTTTCGAATTATGGTTTTCTCTAGATATAGCCTGGGAGTGGGGTTGCTGGGTCATATGGTAGCTCTATTTTTATTTTTTTAGGGCCCTCCCTGCTGTTCTCCATGGTGGTTGTACCAATTCACATTCCCACCAACAGTGTAGAAGGGTTCCTTTTTCTCCACACCTTCTCAAGCACTTATTGTTTGCAGGCTTTTGGTGATGGCCATTCTGACCAGTGTGAAGTGAGACCTCGTTGCAGTTTTGACTTGCATTTCTCTAATAATTAGTGAGGGGCTTCCTTGGTGGTTCAGTGGTAAAAATGCAGGAGACATGGGTTTGATACCTTGGTCGGGAAGATTTCCCTGGAGAAGGAAATGGCAACCCACTCCAATATTCTTGCCTGAGAAATCCCATGGACAGAGGATCCTAGCAGGCGACTCCCTGGGGTTGCAAAAGAGTTGGATATGACCTAACAACTAAACAACAACAACACCAATAATAATTAGTGATGTGATGTTGAGCATCTTTTCATGTGCTTTTTTGGGCCATCTGTATGTATTATTTGGAGAAATACCTCTTTAGGTATTCTGCTCATTTTTATTTTTTTTTTTAAGAAATATTTATGGTTTTAAGGCACTGAGTCTGTGGTAGTTTGTTACAGCAGCCCTGGGGAAATCAAACAATATCCAGTGATGAAGAAAAGTGGTGAGAGTGGACAGAAGATGCTTTTTAAATGGAGTACACTGATTTTTAAATAACGCTCATTACAATAACAATTGAAAGGAAGGCCATCCCCTGAACTCCTGCCCTGAGTCTGACCTGCACTAAGAAGGATCTGGGCCCATTTAATATTAATCCTGATGCTTGCTACTTGAGAGCTGAAGGCTGTCTTAATGGATGCTTCTAGCAGAGTGGTAAGAAGTGCTGTTGTCAATTTTTTCTCCATTACACTATTTTTTGATGTGATATTTACTTTGAGCATTAGAGATTCCATACTATACTACCTGAAAAAGTCAGGACTCCTTGTTGACTGATTTTTTTGGAAAAAATTATAAGAAATTCGTCTAATTTAGAAGAGTGCAGCAATGCAGAGACATGTTGCTCAAATTTCTCTAACAACTCTGGAATCCAGTTTGAATCAAATCCATCTTTAAAGCTGGCCTGTCTCAGGGGCTAGTCCTTGTTCAGTAGGACTTCCTTGAATGAGTTTCTGGGATCCTAGGGAAGTGGGTTGATCCAGGTTTAGGGCGGGTTTCCTTGAAGAGTCTGTGCTCTTTCTCTCATTCTGCCTGTCTGTGTCTCTGGTGAGATGCCACTTCGGCACTTAAGCGAACAGGAGATGCTCTCTGAATCTTTCTCTGGTTTTCTTTCTGTCCTTTGACACCAGGTGCCACTGCCACCACCTGCCAGTCTCTGCTTCCTTTGCCTTGAGTTTCTCACTGTGCTTTGGCCACATCTTGCAGCATAGAACCATGTGCTTACTTCCCAGCTGCCATAAAGTATTTGGGGAGACAGGTAAGTAAGTGTGGATATCTCAGCCTGTTACTCTCTAGGCTCAGATGTCCCTGGAACCCAGAGCTGGGGCAGACACTTGTGGGACACCCTGCTCTGATGCAGATATGGCCCATGAGGCAGATCAGCCAGCGTGTCCTGCAGTGCTTTGTACATGGACACCCTGGTTCTACGCTGGAACTGTGGCACTCAGACCTGCAACGTGCAGGCCTCTGGGGAAGGGGGATGCTATTTTGGAATGAATGGTTTACAGTTACTCCCTCACTTCCAGATGTAGCTGAAGAAGCAGCTGAGAAGTGGCATGCTGGGTGAACATGCATCTCCTGGTTCACTCTGGCCTTGGTGTGATAGAGGCAGGGGTATCACAGAGGCTCTTTCTCACCCCTGACTCCTTGTGAAAGATGAGTCAAGGTACTGGGGCCTCCAGGAGTGCATTTCCTGCCCTTAGACTTAGGTTATTAAGGTTTCTGAGAACTGGGGTCTGTCTTTGGATTGTGTTTCTGCACATTGGATGTTGGCTGGATGGGCTCTCCAGTCTGGGCTCTCCTACGTAACCTGAAATATCCCCAGCGTCCCTGTCATGGTCGTAACTCTCTGGTCTTTCCCATCTCTCTTCTCTGTGGTGAATCCCCGTGCTTCAGTTCTTCACTGCCGCATAACAAATATTCCAAAGCTGAGTCCTGTGAAACAACAGCAATGCTTGGCTCGCCGCCCTGCAGTTTGGGGACCACTTGGCCAAGAGGGTGTGTCCTCTAGGGACTCCTCGGGCGCTAGCGGTCACTGGGGCTTGGTCATCTCCGCATCCTCAACCCCACATCTGGAGGCTGATGCTGGCTTTCAGCTGGGACTTCTTTCTGCTGGTGCTGTCCGCCAAGACCTGTGGCCTCATGTGGCCTGGGCCTCTTCAGAGCACCTTGGCAGGGGTCCACAGGGACAGCCTGCAGAAGAGCCAGCTGCCACCTCTCATGACCTGACCTCAGAGTACACGTGGAATCACTTCCACCCCGTGTGGCACCTCAGATGCAAGTCACAGGTTTGAGCTGAGGGAATGGGGTTTGGGGATAGGTTTTCCATCTTTTGTTTGCAGTCATGTCTAGAATTTTTAGACATGTTCTAAAACTTCCACAAAGCCCTTTAGGGATTGTCTGGGTTTTCTGGGAGGCTGCTGGGTGGCTTAAACAGGAATCTGTTGTCTCCTGGCTCCAGGGCCCAGAGTCCGACTCCAGGGTGTCAGCTGGGCTGCTTCCTTCTCGGGGGCTCAGTGCAGAATCTCTTTCAGCCTCTGGCGATCCTGGCAGCCCTTGGTGGTCCTTGGCTTGCAGCTGCGTCCCTCTGGTCTCTTCTCTGTCTTTACTTGGCCTTCTCTGTGCATCTGTGTTCAACATTTCCTCTTCTTCCAAGGACACCTGTCACTGGACTTAAGGTCCTACATTCAAGGTGGCAGGAAGTGTGATCTTCCTAGGCAACTAGAAGGAAAGTAGAACAGAAATGTCCCCCACGGCACCCATCTGCAGTGGGGAGCCTCATGCCAGAGTGCAGAAAGGAACAGGAAAGAGACACAGGATGCTCAGGATTTTCCTCCTCCCAGACAAAGTTCTGTTGGGCCAGGTGACCTCTTTTGGCCCAGCACACAGCTCATCTTTCATGGCCTTGCAGTGAGCTGTGACGTGTGTCTAAATCTTTACCTTCCAGAATACCGGAGCAGAAGTGATATGTGAGCTCAGAGGAACATGATCACCCCAGGTGGACAGGGGTACCATGAGGTACACAGAAAGTATGCTCTTTGGACTGGTTCATAACTGCTACACCCAGGAAGAGAAGAGTTAGTGCCAGAATGTGGAGCAAGTGCATTGCCAAATACATTGTTTCATTCAGGGAAGGTTTTCTTTGTAAAATAAGACTCTCAGTGAAGGAAGCAGGATGTTGACTTACATTCTGGTGCACGTTTCTTAACCAGTTTCAGCAGGGTACTCCTACTGCAGGGGGTGGTGGAAAATGACCCAGGACAAACCTGGTCCCATGGGCCTGCTCCTCTGGGAATTGCTGTGGAAGGGAGAAACGAACTTCCTGTCCCTAGGCCCCTTGGTGTTAGGTCTGCTCGTGACAGCATTATGGCCCTTCTTTCACTGACACATGTCAACCAAATGAACAAATGATCAAATGAACAAATAATCTCACAAATGAACAAATGATCACTCAGCTTCTCTCACTCCTGAGTTATACATTCAAACAAGAGTTCTTCCAACTTTAAGACTTTGGAAATGCTCCAAGATAAATAAGAGGGTGGACTTAAAAAAAAAAAAAGCTTCCAAATTGCTAAGAAACTAGATCCTGACTGTTCTCAACACACAAAAGAAGATGATAATTATGTGACTAGATGGAGGTGGCCAGTGAGGCTATAGTAATCTTATTGTAACATATAAATGCATCAAACCCTTTGTGCACCCTGAACTTACACAATGTCATATGTTGACTGGGTGCTGTGCTGTCACTTCAGTGGTGTCTGACTCTTTGCGACCCCGTGGACTGTAGCCCACCAGGTTCCACTGTCCATCAGATTCCCAGGCAAGAATAATGGAGTGGGTTGCTAAGCCCTTCTCCAGAGGATCTTCCTAACTCAGGGATCAAACCTGTGTCTCTTATGTCTCCTGCACTGGTTGGGGGCTTCTCTACTGCACGCACCACCTGGGAAGCCCATATATTGATTATATCTCAATTTTATTTTATTTTTTTTTAAAGAAGAAGAGAGGTGGGCTCTGGGGTCAGAAGGCAGGGCTCTGTTCTGGTTACTTGCTGGGACCCTGGACATATTTCATAACTTTACAAGCCTCAGCTTCCCCCATTAATTGGCTTGGTAACGCTAGGAGTGCTACCTTTTGGGGCTATTATGAAGATTAAGTGAGAGTCTGAATGTAAAATGGTGAGCATAGCAGCTGGTACAGACATGCTCAGTTGACGTTGCTATTTCTATTACTGCTACTGTGAATGGCATTAGGAAAGGAAATGTCACAGAAGGACCTCCTTGACTCAGAGAGAGCATATTCCGGTCGGACTCAGGTGAACAACTGCACACCTTTTAGGAGGATGTGATGCGCACACTCTCAACAATGTGACTTTCCAGGACTTAGTCCAGTTGCACACACTCTGTGGGGCCTTCACAGTGGACAAAATCCGAGGTCCAGGTGCTCCCCACAGAGGGGAGGCCCGGGGACCCTGCCGCCAACCCACCCGCTCTGCCCGTGGTTCACAGGAAGAGCAAAGGCTGTGCCCCTGACTGGCCCCTCAAGGAGACCTTGCTGCTGGGGCAGGGGCTGGAGCTAAGCACTAGTGGAGGCTGGAGCCCTGACTGTGGGTAACTCATGGTTAACTCATGGTAAGAACTGCTCAGCTCTTCCTGGAGTGCTGCCCCAGTTTCACAAAAATGACTCGGAATGTACAGTTTTAAATGTATCTCCTATCTTTGCTGCCTTTTGCAGACATCTAGGCAGTTGGGTCTCTCCATCCCAGGCCCTGCTTGGGTGGCAGTGGCACCACCTGGGGGGCTCCACTGCTGGCTAGGCCCCAGGGTTGCAACCGCCAGGTGTAAGCTGAAGGTGGTGGCCGTGGAGGTCTCCTGGAAGGTTGTGGCTAGGGCCGTTGTGTTCCCCCACCTTTGTTTCTGTCTCAGCCTTGGTGAGTGGGTATCAGAGTATAAACTGGTGCTCGCCAATGTGCTTTTGAAATTTTGAGCAAATGCTGCTGTCTGACACTGTGTGTGTATGTGTGCAGGCCAAGTGGCTTCAGTCGTGTCTGCTCTGTGACGCTATGGACCGTAGCCCTCCAGGCTCCTCTGTGCATGGAATTCTTCAGGCAAAAATACTGGAGAGGGTTGTCATGCCTTCCTCCAGGGGACCTTCCTGACCCAGGGCTCAGACTTGCACCCCTTATGTCTCCTGCATTGGCAGGCGAGTTCTTTACCTCCAATGCCACCTGGAAACGTGTATATGTGTAGATTCAGGTCCAAATCATGGGAAACACTCTCCAGATATCACACCCCTTGTGTTAAGGGGAGAATTCCTAAATAAGTCAGATGATCCAGGGCAGAGGGAACCTTTGTTGAAAGCTTCTGGGATTTAAGAAATGATCAAGAAGATGCTAGTCTGGTGCTTTGTTTTTAACATCCATAAAGTCTGCCAAGTGTCCAGCCTGACCCCGACCTTGTTGGTTGAGCTGTGGGGTGGTCAGGTCGCCAGCGCCTGCCCTGTGGGGGAGGGGGTGGGACGGGGACTGGACAGCTGGCCTCAGCCTCAGATTGTCCCCTGGGTGTGACCTGAGCAGCTGCCACAGAAGCAGGCTGCCAGGGGTCACCATGTTACTTCTGCTTAGTTTGGTCTAATTTTCAGCAATAAAATTTCCGCAGAGCATGTGGGGTGAGGGGGATGGGCGGTGGTGACATCTGTGTCCAGGGACCCAGGCCGAACCGGCTCTGCCTCCTCTCCATCCAGACACATTCTCTGTACGAGCCTCATACCGCAGAGAGGCTCTGCTGTTCAGGCTGGCCTCCAAGCTAGCTGGGCCCATGTGAACTGAAGTTTGTGATCCTGACCCCACGGGAGGGAGAGGCTCCGTTCATGCATGGTGCTCAGTGTGCAGAGTCCCTCCCAGGCTTTCCTGGGCCTGCTCGCTACTGGCTGCACGTGGGCAGTGGCTTCTGGGAGGGACCCAGCCCCAGGCGGTGGGCAGTCCATCACCCTGCAGAGCGGCCTGTGCTCGCCTGCATGGCCCCTCAACCACCCACTATCAGCTGCAGGGAAGCTCAGAAAGCCCAGTCATTCAGTCATGTCTGACTCTTTGCAGCCCCATGGACTGTATATAGCCTGCCAGGCTCCTCTGTCCATGGGATTTTCCAGGCAAGAATAGCGGAGTGGGTTGCCATTTCCTTTTCAAGGGAACACTCCTAAAATTCATTTCATTCCTTGTTACTGCTTTTGGAGAACTCTTCTCCACCCCCCCCAACACACACACACACACACACAGACTCCAGCTTCCATGCGGAGAGTGCCACAGCGGCAGTCCTCGCCCTTATTTCAGTGCCTTCCGGACTGGAGTTGCATCAGATTACCTTGGAGGGTTTGTTGGAGTTAGGGTTAGAGTAACAGATTACCAGCAAAGTGATGCTCAAAATTCTCCCAGCCAAGCTTCAACAGTACGTGAACCGCAAACTTCCAGAAAGCTGGTTTTAGAAAAGGCGAAGGAACCAGAGATCAAATTGCCAACGTCTGCTGGATCATCAAAAAAGCAAGAGAGTTCCAGAAAAGCATCTACTTCTGCTTTATTGACTGTGCCAAAGCCTTTGACTGTGTGGATCACAACAAACTGTGGAAAATTCTCCAAGAGACGGGAATACCAGACCACCTGATCTGCCTCCTAAGAAATCTGTATGCAGGTCAAAACTCAACAGTTAGAACTGGACATGGAACAACAGATTGGTTCCAAATCGGGAAAAGGAATACATCAAGGCTGTATATTGTCACACTGCTTATTTAACTTACATGCAGAGTATATCATGCGAAATGCTGGGCTGAATGAAACACAGGTTGGAACCAAGATTGCCAGAAGAAATACCAGTCACTTCAGATATGCAGATGACACCACCCTTATGGCAGAAAGTGAAGAAGAACTAAAGAGCCTCTTGATGAAAGTGAAAGAGGAGAGTGAAAAAGTTGGCTTAAAACTCAACATTCTAAAAACTAAGATCATGGCATCTGGTCCCATCACTTCATGGCAAATAGATGGGAAAACAATGGAAAAAGTGAGAGATTTTATTTTTTTGGACTCCAAAATCACTGCAGATGTTGACTGCAGCCATGAAATTAAAAGATGCTTGCTCCTTGGAAGAAACGCTATGACCAACCTAGACAGCATATTAAAAAGCACAGACACTGCTTTGCCAACAAAGGTCCATCTAGTCAAAGCTATGGTTTTTCCAGTAGTCATGTATGGATGTGAGAGTTGGACTATAAAGAAAACTGAGCACCAAAGAATTGATGCTTTTGAACTGTGGTGCTGGAGAAGACTCTTGAGAGTCCTTGGACTGCAAGAAGATCCAACCAGTCAATCCTAAAGGAAATCAGTCCTGAATATTCATTGGAAGGACTGATGCTGAAGCTGAAAGTCCAATGCTTTGGCCACCTGATGGGAAGAATTGAATCCTTGGAAAAACCCTGATACTGGGGAAGACTGAAGGCAGGAGGAGAAGGGGATGAAGAGGATGAGCTGGTTGGATGGCATCACTGACTCAATGGACATGAGTTTGAATAAGCTCTGGGAGTTGGTGATGGAGAGGGAAGCCTGGCATGCTGCTGTCCATGGGGTCTCAAAGAGTCAGACACGACTGAGTGACTGAATTGAACTGAACAGAACAGATTACCCTGTCCACACCCAGGGTTTCTGATTCAGGATTTCAAGGTGGGGCTAAGAATTTGCATTTGAAGCAGGTTCCCAGGTAATGGGGGTTGGGGGGACACCTGGGCACAAACCCATCCTGGTGTCAGGGCTGTGAGACAGATTAGGGTTGCAGCCCCACCCAGCGTCCCATGGAACCCTGGCTTTATGGTCCATGACAAAGGGTTTGTGGTTAAATAAATGTGGCATTGTGGCAGGTCCCCATCTCTCAGACATTCCAGATACAATGAAGTGATACGAAGTGAAAATCACTCAGTTGTGTCCAACTCTTTGCGACCCTGTGAACTATACAGTCCATGGAATTCTCCACGTCAGAATACTGGAGTGGGTAGCCTTTCCCTTTTCCAGGGGATCTTCCCAACCCAGGGATCAAACTCAGGTCTCCCACATTGCACGCGGATTCTTTACCAGCTGAGCCACCGGGAAGCCCAGATACACTGTGATGGGATAAAAGTTGTTTTTTTTTTTTCTTCTTCTGATTTATTTGTTTTATTGATGCCTGGATGCTCAGTCCTTGACTGGGTACTCCCAGAGAGGGTACAGCAGCTCCTTCCGCTGCTGCTTCTTGGTCTTCAGGTTCTCTTCATGCTTGTTCAGTCAGCGGTGTGTTTTCTTGGGCCGTGGATCCAGGGGCTTGTACTTCTTGCCCTTGTAGAATTTCCTGAGGTTCTCTTTCTGAGTCTGGTTAATGACAGTCAGTACATGGGTGATGGATTTATGAACAGCTCGGACTCTGGAGAGTTTGGAAGCCACGCTGCCTGCCACTTTAGCCGCATGCCGCCGGGACACTGCACCTCCAGCTCCCCCTCCTGTTTCAGCAGCGCCTCCTCCTTCTCGCTGTGAAGGTTTCCTGCTTTAATCTTGGCCATGCTGTATAGTCTGCCTCTGCTGCCTTCTCAGAGGGAAAGCAGGGGTAAAAGCTTGGATGAATCCTGCAGGGTGGCACCAGGCTTCCCTTCACCCCACGTTCCCCAAAGCTATTTAAATATGGGACACATCTCTGGCACCATCCCTTCTACCTAGAGTAGGGTTCCATCAGGCATTAGTTTGAGAAATGGATCCAGAGCTTTATTTGTCTCCTGAGATTCTGTGTAGTCTGAAGGTGGGACAGAGCCCCTCACCCTCCATTCATGACGTGTCCCCTGCTTTACCTGCCAGGATGAATCTGACTTTGTGAGGCTGTGTTTGGGGGAGACGTGTGGGCTGTTCCTGGGCACCTTCCAGGCTCTTCTGCACCCCCTTCCATGTTGCCACCTTGACTTTGGGGGGCTCCTGACAGGGGTTGCAGGAAGAGGGAGGTGAGAGTGATCAGCAGGGTTGGGGGTACTCGGTAAAATTTCAGGGCCTCCTGGACTGGACTTGCCGTGGTCAGAGCCTGTGATCTGTCCAGCCCCAGCCCCAGTCCACTGCCTTGAGCATAGAGCGCGCTCACTAATGATTATGGCCAGTGATCTTGCCTGCCCATCCTCCTCTGGGTTAAAGCAAAAGCTGGCTTTTGGGAAGACCAGTGAGGACTGCTCCGGGGCATATGGGTCTTACTTAGGAAATGCTTCCTGACCCTGCACACTGCCTGTGGAAACCCTGTCAGCGGTGGGACTCAGGGGCCTGGTGTTCTCTCACCGTGAAAGCAGGGCGGGCCTCTGGGCTTGGCGCTGACCAGCACCCTGGACCACACTGGGTTCCCAGCGCTGGGGAGGGCAGTAGCCCTGCAGTGGACAGTCAAACTTTCTCAGAGTCCTGCTGTCAGCAGGCTCCTGGACAGGCCATTCTCTGTATCCCCTAGGGTTTCTGGGTTATCAGGGACCCCAAATGGGATTGTGCTTCTGAAGCTGACAGTGTTCTCCGGACTGCCTAGCAGAGTGCTGGATTGGGCGGGGGTGGTCTATAGTTGGGCTGGTGTGCTTTGTGTTGCAACGATCATCTCTTTGTCTCTCTGTCTCTGTCTCTCTCTTGCACACGATTGTACCCACGGTCACTCAGGCTGGTCTCGTGTCCTGGAGGGCATGTGTGGGGGTGCCCTTGGGTGATCAGGCCACTAGGTTTTCCCTTAAGCAATGACTGGGGTGGGATGGCTTTGCAGGAGGAGAGGCCTCCTTCCGTGTGGCCCGGGGCCTGCTGGCTGTGCAACCACCTCTCCTGCCCCCACTGATATCTTTGCTGGTGAAATGACAAGGCCTGAGGCCCCCAGGAACAAACACATCTGGTTCTGTTATCAAACGCACTGTGCTGGGTGGAAAATTCCTTTTGTTTTTCAAGGAATCCTAGGATAATGTGATCCATACCTACAATATGTTGAGGATGTTTTATTTGGGATGGTCTGAATATAGTTCAGAAATTCGTACCTTTTGGAAGTACATGTGTGACAAGCTGAGCAGGATCTGAAAAACATAGGGCCCAATTATACAGATTCTAGTCCCCTTTTTGGTCTCAGGTGATTCAAAGTCTGATTCATTCAAGGGCGGAACATCCCCAGTCATCAGCTCCTTTTACTGATACAGGGAAAAGCTGTGCATATTTTCTGAGATAAGCTCGTGGATTTTGTCACGTTTGTGATCATATATCATGCGTTCTCTCTCTCCTCCCCTTTTAGAATTCCTTCCTTTTCCCATTCACAAACTTAGAAAGTGTCTTGCAGCTTTGGAGAGGCTGGCCCTGGGCTGGGTGTGGCAGGTCCCTCGCCTTCCTGTGGCTCAGAGGGGCCATCTCCTCACCTAGCTCTCCTTGTATCTTCCTTCTTCCTCTTTCCTGGGTCTGGTCTATGTCATCATGTCTCAGACATGATCTCAAAGTCTGAGAAGCAGGGATCTCTGTCCTTTTGGTACAGAGGGAATACCTTTCCCATCTGAAATGAAGCAGACACTTTTTTCACTCATCTAGTGCCTTTTCTCATGGGAACAGAGTGTGGGGATGTGATCCAGGGTTGTGTGACCATCAAAGGCCAACCATGTCATCCTTGTGATGGAGGCATCACCAACAGGGAAAGAAGGAGGCCAGGAAACCCCCTCCCCCAGGGCGGAGCATCCTGACTTGGACTGTGCCAAGTCTCACCAAGCAGTGTGGGAGGGGAGGGGTAGGTTCAGGAGGAGTAGGTGTGTGAATTGAGTCGTGTCTGTTTCTTTGCAATCCCACGGACTGTAGCCCGCCAGGCTCCTCTGCCTGTGGGAATTCTCCAGGCAAGAATACTGGAGTGGGTAGCCAGGGGATCTTCCTAACCCAGGGATGGAACCCGTGTCTCCTGCATTGCAGGCGGATTCTTTACTGCTGAGCCATCTGGGAACCCTTAGGAGGAGCAGAGGTGACCTCAAAATGTGCTGAGAGTTGGGGGACAGCAGATGTTGCTGGACTGAGTGGGGAGACGGTGGTGGAACAGCAGGAGCTGGAGCCCGGCCCCAGGCCAGTGTCTGCTCTTTGTCTTCCTGGGTGACAACTTTGAAGTTCTCTTCCTCATTTGTCTTCATTTCCTGGGGGCAGCATACGCGTTTTTCTCCCAGGGGGAGGAGTCTTCAGGTGGGACTGCTGAAGGTAGGTACTGGTTAAATAGAATATCTTGAAAAGAGAGGTCAGCCGCTGCAGGGATTCAGGACAAAGGGAGGAGCTGAACTCCTGTTCATACCCTCGGGGTTGAGTCATCTGTTGTGAAGGCTGAAAGCAACCTAGAGAAGGAGTGGTTCCCACTCCTTTTGACCAGAAATCATGCCTGTCCTGCTGCAGACTTCCCTGGCAAAATGGAAATACACTACCCAGGCTCCCTTCTGGGCTATTAAAATTTAATGTTAAAGTTTAATGGGGGAATTCCCTGGTGGTCCAGTGGTTGGGACTCTGTGCTTCCAATGCAGGGGGCTGACAGGGTTCAATCCCTATTTGGGGAGCTAAGATCCTGTATGGAGCACTCCCCCAAAACAGATTAATAAAGTTTAATGGGGAGTGGGGGGTGGGGGAGGGGTCCAGAGGAACTAGTAAAAGTGTCCTGTCTATCCAAATACCACAGGAGGGATGTGAATGTATGATTCCTAACCACTGTCCTCAGGTAGAGCTTGGATTTGCTGCTGAGTCAGCAGAATGTCCTCATTTGCACCAGTTACTGTGCTGTCTAAACTTCTGAATGATCCTCAACATCTCCCTGCAGAGCACGCATTAACTGGGAAGTGTGAAACAGTGACTTAACACTGGAGAAGCCAGGCTGACTCCAACTTGACCACTCAACCACCATAAGGGACCAAGAATAAGAACAGACCAATGAGAGGACGTGCTGACACCTGCCTGGCAAAAGGCATGACGTCAGTGCTTGCCACCTTTGAACTGAATTATGAGGGAGCATCAGATAAAGCTTAGAGGCTGAATTCTTCAGGTGTTGGTGTCAAAGAAAAGTCCTTGGCACTAAACAGACTCAGGAGTGATTCCAGATTGAAGGAGACGGAAGAGCTGTGACAAGCAGCTGTGCCGAGCTCCTGGGCTTCTTTTGTCATACAGGACATCGTGGGGCGATCAACAGAATCACAGAATCTTACTGTGGTCTGTATATTGGACAGTAGCTTCAAGTCTCGCAGTTATCAATAGTTTTCTGACTTTGGTTATTTTGCTGTGGTTTATGAAATCAGGGCATATCTTTGTAGGAAATGTTGACATATACAGTGGTAGAGAGACAGTGAGCCTGAGGCTTACTCTCAAGAGAAATATGTATAATTAAGGAAGAGAGAAAAGGGTAAAACAAATGTAGGGAAATGGGGGAGCTGGCTGAAGGACACACAGGAGTACTTTGTTCTATGCTTGCAACTTTCTTGTGTCTGAAGTTTGGTCAAAATTTTAAAAATTTAAAAAGATTTCTAAAAAATAATGACTGAAGACAGCATTCGTCTCTCTCTAGGACATCAGGCTGGTCTACATGGTCAGGTGAGGACCCAGGACTGCCCCTATGCTGCCCTCTCACCACTTGCACCACAACCACAGGAAGAAAAAAAAAACTTGAAGCAGGAAGAAAGCAACTCCTGTTTGGGCACGTGACATGCAAGTTCACACTCCATTGGCCAGAGCTGGATCAGGTGACCAGGCTGTGTGTTGTGCTGTGCCCAGTCGCTTCAGTCACATCTCACTCTCTGTGACCCCATGGATCGTGGCCTGCCAGGCTCCTCTGCCCATGGAACTTTTCCTGGCAAGAATACTGAAGCAGGTCTCCATGCCCTCCTCCAGGAGATCTTCCTGCCTTTCCTGTGTCTCCTGCACTGCAGGAGAATTCTTTACCGCTGAGTCACTGGAGAAGCCCTAGGGAGATCAGAAATTTGGCTTCTGCAAGGAGAGATCTTGTGGAAAGGCGAAACGCTATTGCATGGAATAAGGGGGGAGCAGACTTGAGGGGACTAGCTGTCTTCCCTTTTCTTTAATTCAGAGGACATTTGGCAAATGGCCATGGCCCTGGTGAGTCTTGAGGTTGTGCATCCATTTCAGAGGTCCCACACCTCACTGCTCAACAGTGGCGTCTGCTGGGTATCTCAAACATCCCAAATACACTGTGGTCCAGAACAGCTCCCCCTCGCTCCCTGTGGTCTTCCTGCCCCGCCCCCCACCCCCACCCCGTGCTGCCCCGCCACCTCTCAGAGCCCTCCTGGTGCTCCTGCTGTCTAGAAGGCGGGTAAGTCCCCCACACTCCACACGTGCCTCTCGACCTGATTCACGTGCGTCGCTCTTGGCCAGCGTCTCCAGCAGTTCATTGTGTAGCTCTATGCCATGGGTGTCACCATGATCTTACTACAAAGTGGGGGCTCAGTTTGGGGGCAGGGCAGGGCCTGAGACTCTGCACTCTGACAGACTCCTGAGGGAAGCTGGTGCTGCAGGTCTCCGGTGGAACTGAGTCCCTTGGAGATGAAGGAGCCGGTGCTGCTTTTACTCCAAGAGTACAGTCACGGCTGGAGGTGGACGGATCGGGGAGCACTAGCCAGTGGAGCCACACTTGTCTCAGATGGATGTCTTGTGGGGGTACTGTCCCGGTTCAAAAATGGCAGTGTTTTGGAGAACATTGACTTATAGGTCCCTTCAAGTTTGTTTGCCTATGAGTTGGTGAGAAAAAAAAAAAAAAAAGAACCCATATATTCCAGGTCACGTGGCTGATAAGGGAAGTTTAGAACACTGAAGGACCTGGGGAGATTCAGAGCATTTCTTTCTTTATATACAATTTTTATGTATTTATTTTTGTTTGCATGAGGTCTTTGTTGCTTTGCGAGAGCTTTCTCTAGTCTGCGGTGAGCAGGGGCGCCTCCCTGTTGCGGTACATGGGTTTCCCACGGCAGCAGCTTTTCTTGTGGAGCACGGGCTCTAGGAAACGTGGGCTCAGCAGCTGTGGTGCATGGGCTTAGTTGCTCTGCTGCACGTGGGATCTTTTCGGACCGGGGATCAAACCTCTATCCCTTGAACTGGCAGGTGGATTCCTATCCACTGCGCCACCAGGCCAGTCCAGAGCATTTCTAATTTCAAAGGAAAACAGTGTATGAGCCACCGAGACTCCTCCCCGCTCAGCTAAGTGCTGTCTGGGCTGTGTCTCAGAGTAGCTGTCTAGCAGGAAGCCCAGGTCCTGCTCACCATGCAGTGGCGTAGACTGGAGGTTTGCACGAGGTCTAATAGAGGGCAGCCAGAATCCCCGCTCTGTGATTTGCTTTGTCACCTTGGACACGCCATTAGCCTCCCGGAATCTGGGTTTTACTGCCTGTCAAGTGGGCAGGAGTAGTACAGCTG
Source organism: Nanger dama (assembly GCA_917880005.1). Classification (NCBI taxonomy): domain Eukaryota; kingdom Metazoa; phylum Chordata; class Mammalia; order Artiodactyla; family Bovidae; genus Nanger; species Nanger dama. Next base: position 14,868,163 of record CAKJTW010000025.1, on the reverse strand, counting down.
ACACGGTGTTCTCAGTGGTTGGTTCTGATCTTCCTGTTGTTGGCCTGTCTCTGTATTCACAACATGCATCTCTACTGGTAGCAAACGCTACAGGACCATCCTCTAGACCTGACTGACTTCTCAGAGGCTGCCCACTGAGGGGGCTGAGAATTCTTCATATTGATAGAAGTGTGCGACTAGCGCCTTCAGGCTTCCTAGAAACAAGAAAGGCTTAGTGAAATTGAAAGTTGCTCAGTCGTGTCGGACTCTTTGCGAGTCCACGGACTGTACAGTCCAGGGAATTCTCTAGGGCAGAATACTGGAGTGGGTAGCCTTTGCCTTCTCCAGGGGGTCTTCCCAACCCAGGGATCGAACCCAGGTGCCCTGTATTGCAGGCGGATTCTTTACCAGCTGAGCCACAAGGGAAGCCCCACAAGGGAGGGGAAAGGTCTTGATCAAGGTGTTAATAGGCTACTTTTCAGAGCTGAAAGCCATATTCTCCTTGACCACAAGATGGCGCACGCAATCATGAAATCCAGCCCGGGCGATGTCGGTTAGGGGCTCTTGCTGCTGCTGCTGCTGCTGCCGCCGCCAAGTCGCTTCGGTCGTGTCTGACTCCGTGTGACCCCATAGACGGCAGCCCACCAGGCTCCCCTGTCCCTGGGATTCTCCAGGCAAGAACACTGGAGTGGGTTGCCATTTCCTTCTCCAGTGCATGAAAGTGAAAAGTGAAAAGTGAAAGTGAAGTCGCTCAGTCGTGTCCGACTCTTCGCGACCCCATGGACAGCAGCCTACCAGGCTCCTCTGTCCGTGGGATTTTCCAGGCAAGAGTACTGGAGTGGGGGTGCCATTGCTTGCTCCGTAGGGGCTCTTACGGCGAACCAAATATTTTTTGAAAATTCTCTTCTCATTAAATGATCTCCTTATCCTTGGTGGACCAAGTGGTTTTCCCTAAAGGCTCTATAAAAAGCTTTAGAGACCCCTCTCGATGAGGACTAGGCACTCCAGAGCTGGCCGATCTGGGTTCAAAGCCTATTTTTGCCACTTCCTGGCTATGTGATCTCAGGAAAGTTGCTTAACCTCTCTGTGTTCTTCAACCGACAATGGTGCCGCCTAACAGGGTCACAGCGAGTTTTAAATGATATTTTCAAAGTGGTTGGAATAGTGCCTGGCACATAGCAAGTTTTATAAAAGTCTGCCAAACAAAATCTTAATACCAACACTAAAACTAATTTTAATACAATACTAATACTAACAGCCTACTGCCACACTCCTTTTCAAATAAATGAAATTTAACACTGAAAATTTGAATTGAACCTCCAAGGGGGAAAAAAATAGATTGAGTACATACACTTAAGTATTTTGAATTTTTAGAATTGCTGATATACTATGTAAACAATGGAAACAATTTTTATAATTTATTGCTGTCATTCCGTTCTGGAAAGGAGACATTTTTGCCAGAAAAGAAGTGAAAGAATTTTATCCATTGCTACTTGCCAAAATGTACATCTTGGCGAGCTGCCTGTCTGTGGAGAGGTACGTGCCTAGGTATTTAGCTGCTGGCCCCTCCTGTGTGCCTCCAGTGTGTAGCCTGAGATTCCATCCCAGTCATTCCAGAGTTAATCTCCAAGTGCAAGATCACCATTTTCACTCAGCTGGGAACAGACCTGGGTCAACTGGCAAGAGGAGCAGCCTGGGAGTCAAAGGTCTCGCTCCTGCCCGTCTCTTCCTATAAGCATGACCCTGCAGACAGCTAACTTCTTGATCTGTTACCATATGGTCAGAAATTGCTCAGAATAATGCCTGAAGCAGGAGTCAGGTTGATGATGTCTGGCACTGAGATAATTATCCATGAGAAGTTTGAATTTGTATTACATAAAATCAAATTGAAAGTGAAAGAGGAGCGTGAAAAAGTTGGCTTAAAGCTCAACATTCAGAAAACGAAGATCATGGCATCCGGTCCCATCACTTCATGGGAAATAGATGGAGAAACAGTGGAAACAGTGTCAGACTTTATATTTTTGGGCTCCAAAATCACTGCAGATGGTGACTGGAGCCATGAAATTAGAAGACCCTTACTCCTTGGAAGAAAAGTTATGACCAACCTAGATAGTATATTCAAAAGCAGAAACATTACTTTGATGACTAAGGTCCATCTAGTAAAGGCTATGGTTTTTCCTGTGGTCATGGATGGATGTGAGAGTTGGACTGTGAAGAAGGCTGAGCACCAAAGAATTGATGCTTTTGAACTGTGGTGTTGGAGAAGACTCTTGAGAGTCCCTTGGGCTGCAAGGAGATCCAACCAGTCCATTCTGAAGGAGATCAGCCCTGGGATTTCTTTGGAAGGAATAATGCTAAAGCTGAAGCTCCAGTACTTTGGCCACCTCATGCGAAGAGTGGACTCATTGGAAAAGATTCTGATGCTGGGAGGGATTGGGGGCAGAAGGAGAAGGGGACGACCGAGGATGAGATGGCTGGATGGCATCACGGACTCGATGGACATGAGTGTGAGTGAACTCCGAGAGATGGTAATGAACAGTGAGGCCTGGCGTGCTATGATTCGTGGGGTCACAAAGAGTTGGACACGACTGAGCGACTGAACTGAACTGAAAAATCAAATTGCAGAAAAGCATAATGAAGAAAATAAAAATCATCTATAATCTCATTACTTTGAGATATAACCACTGTTTCTATTTTGACTTTTTGTACAACGATGGTCATGTGTACTAAATGTTTTGGCACAATGAGAAGCATATGAGTCTGTATCTTGCTTTTCTGCATTGCATTTATCATGCAATGAAATACCCTTCAAAGCACTTATTCATGGTCTTGTATTGTCTTCTCTATGGCTACACCATATGAGAGTTGGACCATAAAGAAAGCTGAGCGCCCAAGAATTGATGCTTTTGAGCTGTGGTGTTGGAGAAGACTCTTGAGAGTCCCTTGGACTGCAAGGAGATCCAACCAGTCCATCTTAAAGGAGATCAGTCCTGGGTGTTCATTGGAAGGACTGATGTTGAGGCTGAAACTCCAATACTTTGGCCAGCTGATGAAAAGAACAGACTCATTTAAAAAGACCCTGATGCTGGGAAAGACTGAGGGCGGGAGGAGAAGGGGACGACAGAGAATGAGATGGTTGGATGGCATTACTGACTCGATGGACATGAGTTTGAGTAAGCTCCAGGAGTTGGTAATGGACAGGGAAGCCTGGCGTGCTGCAGTCCTTGGGGTAACAAAGAGTCACACATGATTGAGTGACTGAGCTGAACACCATGATTTAGTACTTACCCCCTATTTGGCTTCTGATGCGCACTATTTGAAGAAATACTGCAACAAACATTTCCTTGTAATATACACTTCTGAGGGCTTTCCTGGTGACTTAGCCAGTAAAGAATCTCCCGCATCTGCAATGCGGGAGACTCAGCTTTGATTTCTGGGTCTGGAAGATCCCCTTGGAGAAGGGACTGGCTACCCACTTTAGTATTCTTGCCTAAAGAATCCCATGGACATAGAAGTGTGGTAGGATACAGTCCATGAGATTGCAAAGAATCAGACATGCCTGAATGCCTAATGCTACATTTAACTTTCATACACTTCTGACTGCAGTTCTTTAGGAGAACTTAAGAAAAGCAGATGTAATGGGTTAACAAGCATGAGCACTTTAAACCATGCACCAACTTCTTGCTTAAGATCAAAGTAAAGTAAGCAGCAAAAATGCTTTGAGCTCTGTTCTGCTAACTGCAGCCTCCAACATCTTACTGCCGTTTCTGGGAATTTACTTTAAACTGTCTCTCAGCGTGGTGCTCTGTGGTAACCTAGATGGGTGACAGGGCAGTGGGAGGGAGGTCCAAGGAGGAGGGGACATATGTACAGCTGATTCACTTCCTTGTATAGCAGAAACTAACACAACATTGTAAAGCAACTATACCCCAATTTTTAAACAATTGTCTTTCAGAACATCAAGGAAGGCGTTCACATAGGAAGTTCATGGCTCCAGTAATCTATGACTTGCAACATGTTATGCTCAGCCGTGTCTGACCCTCTGAAACCCCAGGGACTGTAGTCCGCCAGGCTTCTCTGTCCACGGGATTCTCCAGACAAGAATACTGGAGTGGGTTGCCATTCTCTTCTCCAGGGGATCTTCCTGACCCAGGGTTTGAACTTGGGTCTCCTGCATTGCAGGTAGATTCTTTATCATCTGAGCCACCAGGGAAGCCCATATGTTAATGTTTTCAGAAAGGCGACCATAGCATTCCAACTAACTGAATACTGGTGAAATTCTACCCCAAACTCAAATGCCTACAGGGGTCAGGCAGGGGCTAAAAGTGACGGCAGGCCTGCCGTGGTATCTGGACAATGTCTAGAGAGACATGGAAAGTGCATGCCATCCACTCCCACCTACAGAAACAAATACACAAGTCAAACCTGAATTTGTGAGTTGTTCTAGAACACTGCTCCCCAAACAAAACCCAAATGTGAGCCAAACAATGACCAAGCGTGACATTTAGAAACTCCATTTGAGGTTCATGAAATTTGACAAAGGGCAGATCTTCACATAGAGGAGGAAGATGGAATTCAGAGGACTGGGGCATATGGCCGAGCCTGGAAGGACCTCACATAAGTGGTTCGTCAGGTTCTCAGCTAGTGTGGCTGACCTTACTTCAGATCATTGCTTACTCATGGTAGACAAAGTGTCAAGTGCATGAATGATTCCTCCCTCATCATTTCAGGGATTCCACCAAGCTAATGTGACTTTCTCACACGCTATGCAATTGCTCTCTCAAGAAGTAATTGCTCCTTCCAGAAAGCCCTCTGCACAGAGGGACTGACCACAGATGTCCGCTTGTACTCTATGGGGCTTTCCCTTTCTCTGCTTCCTGTTTCCTGTCCCAGCTGTTGTCGGAAGCCTCCGCACCTACAGACCTCATATTTCATCCAGGGTGAGGGGGGCCTGTACCGCTACTGGGGCGGTGGGTGGGTCAGGGGAGTGGTAGCACTATGCTGTTCCCGTTATACGCTGAGGTGCCTTTGAGATGACGCGGCTGGGTTTTAAGTAATGGGTTTGTGTCTTGCATCAAGGTTTCTTCTTTGAGTTAATGTGTTTAGTATTGCCACTGATTCATTGCGGTTCACCCTACTATTCTTGAGTTTTGGGAAAAAAATCCCCAACATCCTTCTTAAAACTCAGGAAGCCCAGAGAAGAGGTTGGACAGACAGGATGGGGTCAGGGGAGTGAGAGCGAAACCTGAACCATTTGGAAAGGGACCAATGCAGACTGCTCCCAAAAGCCCTGCACTGACACAGGAGACACATCCTTTAGAACCTGGGACGCAAATGACGCTCACTGGATTTTCTTACTCATCCATCACTTGATTTGCTCACCTATCCTGTAAGAAAATGGTGCCTTTATTTTGCTTTTCAAAATTCAGTTTCTTCTCTAAGATTGCAAATGCAAAGGGGGCAAACAGGTAACTTACATGAATAAAGTATTCAGGTATCCTCAAAGGGGCATGGTCGTGAACAGTGACAGTGTTAGTTGTTCAGACCTGTCTGACTCTTTGCACCCCAGCAGACCCTGCTGACACAGGGATCAAACCCAGGTCTTCTGCATTGCAGGCAGACTCTACCATCGGAGCCACCAGCCTATGGTAAACTGAACAGCAGTGCTTCATCTGGGGGTTCCAGTACCCTCCTCCAGCTGATAGTTACCATGGTGATGGTGGTGGTAGGAAGATGCTGCAAGCACATAGTGGCCAAAGTTTCCTCTTTTCCAAGAGAAGCTGGGCATCCAGATCTTATGTGAGAGCTGCTGGGTGTTGAGAGGTGGCCATGACTTTGACTTTTCCTACAACATCCTATGGGCTTCCCGGGTGGCTCAGAGGTTAAAGCGTCTGCCTACAATGTGGGAGACCTGGGTTCGATCCCTGGGTCGGGAAGATCCTCTGGAGAAGGAAATGGCAACCCACTCCAGTATTCTTGCCTGGAGAATCCCATGGACGGAAGAGCCTGGTGGGCTGCTGTCCACGGGGTCGCAAAGAGTTGGACACAACTGAGTGATTTCACTTCACTTCACAACATCCTATAGGCCACAGGCAGCGTGAAGCTCTGAGAAACTTTCTGTGCCCTGCGACTTCTGTGAGCTTGTATTTGTGAGGGGAATGAACTCGCTATGTAACAGAGCATGTACATGCTTCGAAAGTAAATAATTTCAGAAACTGCAAAAGGGACTGACGCATAAAGTTTACTGCTTACTTAAAACCCACTACTTTCCATATCCAAATGAATGGTGATTTCCACCAGCATTTCTTGGGAGTGAATGAGAAGTGTTAATCAATCAGTTCAGTTCAGTGACTCAGTCTTGTCCAACTCTTTGTGACACCATGGACTGCAGCACGCCAGGTCTCCCTGTCCATCACCAACTCCCAGAGTTTACTCAAACTCATGTCCATTGAGTCAGTGATGCCATCCAACCAGCTCACCCTCTGTCGACCCCTTCTTCTCCTGCCTTCAGTCTTTCCCAACATCAGGGTCTTTCCCAAGGAGTCACTTCTTCACATCAGGTGGCCAAAGTAATGGAGTTTCAGCTTCAGCATCAGTCCTTCCAATGAATATTCAGGACTGATTTTCTTTAGAATGGACTGGCTGGATCTCCTAGCAGCAGCCCAAGGGACTCTCAAAAGTCTTCCCCAACACCACAATCCAAAAACATTGATTCTTTGGCGCTCAGCTTTCTTTAGAGTCCAACTCTCACATCCATACATGACTACTGGAAAAACCATAGCTTTGACTAGATGGACCTTTGTTGGCAAAGTAATGTCTCCGCTTTTTAATATGTTATCTAGGTTGGTCATAACTTTTCCTCCAAGAAGCAAGCATCTTTTAATTTCATGGCTGTAGTCACCATCTGCAGTGATCTTGGAGCCCCCCAAATTAAAGTCTGCCACTGTTTCCACTGTTTACCCATCTATTTCCCATAAAGTGATGGGACTGGATGCCATGATCTTCATTTTCTGAAAGTTGAGTTGTAAGCCAACTTGTTCAATCTTTTCTTTCACTTTCATCAAGAGGCCCTTTAGTTCCTCTTCACTTTCTGCCATTAGGGTGTTGTCACCTGCATATCTGAGGTTATTGATATTTCTCCTGGCAATCTTGATTCCAGCTTGTGCTTCTTCCAGCCCAGCATTTCTCATGATGTGCTCTGCATAGAAGTTAAATAAGCAGGGTGACAATATACAGCCTTGATGTTCTCCTTTCCCGATTTGGAACCAGTCTGTTGTTCCATGTCCAGTCCTAACTGTTTCTTCCTGACCTGCATACAGGTTTCTCAAGAGGCAGGTCAGGTGGTCTGGTATTCCCATCTCTTTCAGAATTTTCCACAGTTTATTGTGATTCACACAGTCAAAGGCTTTGCCATAGTCAATAAGGCAGAAATAGATGTTTTCCTGGAACTCTCTTGCTTTTTTGATGATCCAAAGGAAGTTGGTAATTTGATCTCTGGTTCCTGTACCTTTTCTAAATGTAGTTTGGACATCAGGGAGTTCACGGTTCACTGTTTTTGCCTGGCTTGGAGAATTGTGAGTGTTACCTTACTGTGAGTGCGATGAGTGCATTGTGCGGTAGTTTGAGCATTCTTTGGCATTGCCTTTCTTTGGGATTGGAATGAAAACTGACCTTTTCCAGTCCTGTGGCCACTGCTGAGTTTTCCAAATTTTCTGGCATATTGAGTGCAGCATTTTCAGAGCATCATCTTTTAGGATTTGAAATAGCTCCACTGGAATTCCATCACCTCCACTAGCTTTGTTCATAGTGATGCTTCCTAAGGCCCACTTGACTTCACATTCCAGGATGTCTGGCTCTAGGTGAATGATCACACCATTGTGATTATTTGGGTGGTGAAGATCTTTTTGTATAGTTCTTCTGTGTATTCTTGCCACCTCTTCTTTTTAAAAAATCATGTATTTATTTATTTATTTTACTTTACAATACTGTATTGGTTTTGGCATACTTCAACATGAATCTGCCATGGGTATACATGTGTTCCCAATCCTGAACCCCCTCCCACATCCCTCCCCATATCATCCCTCTGGGTCATCCCAGTGCACCAGCCCCAAGCATCCTGTATCCTGCATCGAACCTAGACTGGTGATTCATTTCTTATATGATATTATACATGTTTCAATGCCATTCTACCAAATCATCCCACCCTCTCCCTCTCCGTCAGTGTCCCAAAGACTGTTCTATACATCTGTGTCTCTTTTGCTGTCTCGCATACAGGGTTATCGTTACCATCTTTCTAAACTCCATATATATGTGTTAGTATACTGTATTGGTGTTTTTCTTTCTGGCTTACTTCACTCTGTATAATTGGCTCCACTTTCATCCACCTCATTAGAACTGATTCAAATGTATTCTTTTTAATGTCTGAGTAATACTCCATTGTGTATATGTACCACAGCTTTCTTATCCATTTGTCTGCTGATGGACATCTAGGTTGCTTCCATGTCCTGGCTATTATAAACAGTGCTACAATGAACATTGGGGTACACGTGTCTCTTTCAATTCTGGTTTCCTCGGTGTGTATGCCCAGCAGTGGGATTGCTGGGTCAAGAGGCAGATCAATCAATGTAATACACCACATTAACAAATTGAAAAATAAAAGCCGTATGATTATCTCAATAGATGCCAAGAAAGCCTTTGACAAAATTCAACATCCATTTATAATAAAAACTCTCCAGAAAGCAGGAATAGATGGAACATGCCACCTCTTCTTAATATCTTTTGCTTCTGTTAGGTCCATACATTTCTGTCCTTTATTGTGCCCATCTTTGCATTGAAATGTTCCCTTGGTAGCTTTAATTTTCTTAAAGAGATCGCTAGTCTTCCCCATTCTATTGTTTTCCTCTATTTCTTTGCACTGATCACTGAGGAAGGCTTTCTTATCTCTCCTTGCTATTCGTTGGAACTCTGCATTCAAATGGGTATATCTTTCCTTTTCTCCTTTGCCTTTAGCTTCTCTTCTTTTCTCAGCTATTTGTAAGGCCTCCTTCAGTTTGCCTTTTTGCATTTCATTTTCTTGGGGATGGTCTTGATACCTCCCTCCTATACAATGTCACGAACCTCTGTCCATAGTTCTTCAGGCACTCTGTCTATCAGATCTAATCCCTTGAATCTATTTGTCACTTCCCCTGTATAATCGTAAGGGATTTGATTTAGGTCATACCTGAATGGTCTAGTGGTTTTTTCCCTACTTTCTTCAATTTAAGTCTGAATTTGGCCATAAGGAGTTCATGAAGCGTTAATAAAAACATCGAAGTGCTTCCAAAAGGTTTGTAAAACAGAACATCTCTGAGGGTGTCCCTTTAGTAATGTTACCATCGCAGTCATGGTTAAGGTTCAGAGGAACATTAAAGGGTATAATCACAGGGAGCTTGGTTGACATCATAGTCGCCTAGGACTGGGGGCTGCAGCAGGCTGACACATGGGTTGAATTCAGTTTGGGGGCACAGTGGCAACAGAATGGGACAGGTGGGCTTTAGTCAACCATCTTCTATCTTGGGGTGGGCCAGAAGAGCATCTGAAGGTTCCAGTGGGGGGGTGTTGGCTTTGCCCACCCCTCTCCTGTAGTATGACCAGCAAATTGGATATGGGCTGTCCCAGATCCAGCAGCTTCTGCATTCGTCTAACTTGTAGGAATGGTGAGGGAGTGTCTGGTGAAGGGCCAACTTAGACTCCAGACAATATGTTTCTTTCCTAATTGAGATGAAGCCTTTGGGGCCCTTTGGACTGACCTAATAAACCCATGTGAAGCCATATCCAATGTCAGAAAGGCGATTTTCCTGAAATTCAATACCTTAAAAATGTGAGTGAAGTAGATAGCCCCAGGGGGGTGTCAATCAGGCCTCTTCTTAGGGCTGGCTCAGTGCCAACTGGAAATGCTGTCTCCTGTCCCCCCTCCCCTCCTCTGGGTCTGGGTGTGAGGCCTGGTGTGTAGGGAGATTTCCAGTGTTTAAAATGGGAAGGGGGAAATAAACTCTAAGATATCAAATAAGTCTCATTTTTGCAATGAGACGTTTTCTGGGGACCTGGAACTAATACATTAAAAAATATTTAATACTTTAAAAAGCAATATCTAAGTTTCAATCACTTAAAAATAAATATATTTTATCCAATCAAGGAACACCATCATTTTGTATACCACCAACAAAGAAAGAAGGGGCTTCCCAGGTGGCTCAGTGATAAAACAATCCACCTGACAATGCAGGAGACGCAGGAGATGTGAGTTCGATCCCTGAGTCAGGCAGATACCCTGGAGGAAGAAATGGCAACCCATTCTTGCCTGAGAAAATTCCATGGGCAGAGGAGCCCGGTGAGCTTCAGTTAGTTCATAGGGTCACAAAGAGTTGGACACATCTGAGCCACTGAGCATGCTGCTGCTGCTGCGGTTGCTGCTAAGTCGCTTCAGTCGTGTCCGACTCTGTGTGATCCCATAGACGGCAGCCCAGTGGGCAGTAAAGAAAGAAAGGAAATGGCGCAAAGTAAAGCCACAGGAAGCCACTTTGTTCCAGCAATTAGAAAACGATTTTATGGCTACTGGGGGTGGGGGTGGGGTGTGTGAGGGGGGAGGGATAGGTTGGGAGGCTAGGATTGACCTATACATGCTACTACATAAAATAGATAACTGATGAGAACTTCTTGCATAGAACAGGGAACTCTACTTAATACTCTGCTATGACCTATATGGGAAAAGAGTCTAAAAAGAGTGGATGTGTGGTGTATATGTATAACTGATTCACTGTTGTGTACACTTGTAACGCTGAAAATCAACTGTACTCCAGTAGGGGGTGGAGGGGAAGACCTCGGATTTCAGGGATGTTAGGTGAGCACTCAATTGGCATCTGGGAAGTGTTCTGCTTTCTCAGCTGTCCTCTGCCAGATGACCACCGGGGGGCGCAAGAAGCCGGTGCACTCCGTTGTCTTCCTTATTTCCTCTGTCTCGCCGCAGAGTCGGAACTCAGCACACCCAACAGCCCCTGCACCCGCTAGCTGTCCTGCCTAGTCTCAAAAACCTCACCTAGTAAGGGTTAAGGCGGGGTGGGGGAGAGAGAGAATGCACCTTAGTGCACATAGAGAGATGCAGGCACCAAAAATTATAAGCTCAGTGAGCAAACTTTCTGGAAGCGTCAACTTCCCTGGTAGCTCAGATAGTAAAGAATCTGCCTGCAATGCGGGAGGCCCAGGTGCCATCCCTGGGTCGGGAAGATCCCCCTGGAGGAGGGCATGACAACCCACTCCGGTATCCTTGCCTAGAGAATCCCATGGAGAGAGGAGTCTGGCTGTAGAGTTCATTAGTTGCAGAGTCGGACACCACTGAGTAACTAACATTCATTACACAGGTCCAAGATAGCCCCGGCCAAGCAATGGCTATTAAACGCTCTCAAGCCCTCATTTAGTATTATTTCTCTATTCCTGGAAAACAAGCTTTTAATACATGCATACTTAGGTCAAAATTTTTCAAAATAGCTTGAGAAATATAGGCTTTTCTTCCGTCAGTACTGGGTTGGAGTCTCCTTTCGTCTTCATCTGGGTTTTGCAGTTTTTGACTTCCATTAATATGTAGCTTAGATGGGGCTCAGCTGACTCTACCAGGGCCCCTCCTTGATCAGAGGGCCAGAGGCCAAGTCCCCACAGTATGTCAATGGAAGTGCCGGGGAAGAGAGTTGCTCAGGAACTTTCCCGTCGGCCTGTAGATGGCGTCCCGGGAAAGGGATTCCAAGCCGTAGTTCCCAAAGTTCTTGGGGTCCCCGGAGCCTATGGGTCCGGGCACAGTGCACTCGGATGCGAGGAAGGTGCAGCAGCCAGGTGTTCCTTCCAACTTCCACGGCTGCTCCGCACGTGCGCTAGAACCTTTGGGGCGGAATTACATGCAAACGTGTGGTGGGTGCAGCGGGGCCCGTGCAGGGGCGCGCATTGAGGAGCGGAGGAGCCCCACGCGGCCGCGACCCAACACGCGCCGGGCAGCCCGGCGACCCCCACGCGCGGCGGGGCTCTCCCACCCCACCCAGCGGCAGGTGGACAGTGTCGCTATGAAGAGAAAGCTTCAATTGTCCCTCCTACAAACCGCCACACGCCAGACCTCCGCTATTGTGCACCCAGCATAGAAATGCAAACGAGCCGCGTGCTCCGGCCGCAATCTGCTCGCGCGCCCTGGCGCCCCGCAGCGCTTCGTAGCGGGCCGGGAGATTGGCTAGATTTTCCAGCGCGACCGGGTCCGGGTCTTGATTGTGCTAGAAGAACCTCGCGCTCAGGGCTCTGGTGTCAGCTGGAGAGGGCTGCTTTCAGGCCTTTAGCTAAGCTTAGCCAGCGCAGCCTGTTTTTTAAGTTCCGGTTTAGAAGCAATGGTTTCAAAAACTCCAAATTAAAAGTGAAGAAAAAAATAGAAAAGGTAGCAACAAAAATAAATGCAAAAAAAAAAAATTCATTAGATTTCCCCAAAGGTGCATTTCACAAATTGCAAGGTACTATTAACAAGTGAGGGTTTTTTGCCCCGTAACTTTTTCCTTTTAAGGACTTAAAAAAAAAAAGGCGAGATGAAATCTGCAGGCTCCAGTCTGCCTGGTAACACCCCGACAAAAGCGGCAGATTTGAGGCATTGTCATCCCCCGCACCCCTCCCCACGTGGCCTTCTGGCACGAGCCGCGGGCAGCCGCCTCATTTGCATCAGAAAGCGGGAGCGGGCCAATGGGCTCGCAGGCTCGCGCCAGCTGGCGGCGCCACCCGGCTCAGCCTATATAAGGGCGCACGGCGGCGCTGGGGTTCACTCGCCGGCAGTGGGCTCACCGGGCAGGGTCGTAGATTTTCATTCTTCGCTCGCGTCTGCTTCGCCCTCTGTTCTTGTGGATAACTTGCTGCTCGCAGATCGCAATATGACTCTGGAAGAAGTTCGTGGCCAGGACACGGTTCCAGAAAGCACAGCCAGGTAGGTCGGCGCCTAACGCCGGACGTCTCGGGGGGCGCGCGAGGATCCTCGTCCTGCCCTGGCCGCGCTGGTTGGGCGATAGTCTTTGGAGCACGCCTAGGTGGAAGCCGGCTGGGTGGGAACCCGCTGGGTGGAAGCTGGGCGCGAGTGTGCCGGCTGGGCCGAAGGTGCGGCCCTGGGCTGGCGCGCCGGGCTGGGGCGCTGGGGGTGCGTCTCCGGGTCCAGGGATCTCAGCGCACCCTCCGGCCCCTCCGGCTCACCGCGCTGGCTTGTCCGCAGGATGCAGGGCGCCGGGGAAAGCGTTGCACGAGCTGCTGTTGTCTGCGCAGCGCCAAGGCTGCCTCACGGCCGGCGTCTACGAGTCAGCCAAAGTCCTGAATGTGTGAGTATCAAACACAGCCCGTGGGAGGAGCGGCAGGGAGAACGGGGAGATGGTGGCTGGGGGCACCCCTGGCTCCTCGACCTGATCTCACCACCTCTTGCTCGCCCGCGTAGGGACCCCGACAATGTGACCTTCTGCGTGCTTGCCGCTGACGAGGAGGACGAGGGCGATATCGCGCTGCAGATCCACTTCACTTTGATCCAAGCGTTCTGCTGTGAGAACGACATAGACATCGTGCGCGTGGGCGACGTGCAGCGGCTGGCGGCAATCGTGGGTACTAGCGACGAGTCGGGGGCACCTGGAGACCTGCACTGTATCCTCATTTCGGTGAGTGTCGCCCTCCGTGCCGATATGATCCGTGCCCCCCTTTCCCCCCGCCCCCGCCCCCCCGTCAGCAGCCAGTGCCCAGCCAGGCTGACCTCTGCGTTCTCTCTGCAGAACCCCAATGAGGACGCATGGAAGGACCCCGCCTTGGAGAAGCTTAGCCTGTTCTGCGAGGGAGAGCCGTAGCGTCAACGACTGGGTGCCCAATATCACCCCTTCCCGAGTGACAGCCCGGTGGGGATCCTTGGTTTGATCGACGTGGTGACGCCCCGGGGCGCCTAGCGCGGGGCTGGCTCTTTGGATGCGCCCTCGGAGGGCGCCGGAGTGCGGCGTGGAGACTGGCAGGCGGGGGCGCGTGGAGAGCGGCGAGGAGGTGCGGTTCCCTCCCGAGGAGGGGCCTGGCGGCGACAGGGGCAGGCTGGCCCCAACCCAGGACTCTACAAGTGTGGGGAGCGGCTGCTCGCCCAGGAAGGCCGGAGGCGGGACCTTGGCCTCGCGGCCGGGAAGGACAGACTGGCCGGGCAGGCGTGACTCAGCAGCCTGTACTCCCGGCAGAAAGGAGGAAAGGCAAGTCCAGGCGGCTTGGACTTGTACGGTTACAGGAGCTCTGACGGACTTGAGCACTATGCACTGCTGTTTTCAAAACGGATACGGGCGATGCTTCATTTTCTAAAGGATTATGCTGCTGCAGCTTTGAGTTTTACAATAAACTTAACTGAAACAAACTTACTCTCTTTATTGAGGGCGGGGGATCTTTGTCTGTGGGGGAGGTGGTTAGAGGGACTGCTGCTGATTTTTGACATTTACGGAACTCCATGGCACCTGTTCCATCTTCCTGTTGGCGCTTAATGGCAGGCTCCTGGGGTGCTGGAAGTGGGGGAGGGGACACTGGCTGGGTGTTAGGACAGAACTTGAGCCCTGCTCCTATTTCTCTCCCTTCAGAAAGATTTTTAAACTTGCAAGACAGGAGCATACTTGGGATAAGACATCAGTGCAGCAGCTGGCCATCCAACCTGATAGCAGAGACCTTTCCCTCCCCTCCCCCTTCTTTCCTCCACCCCCTCCCTTCCAACAGCTGCTTATGGGAACAGCTTGCAGGATGCAGGCAGCTCCTTCCTGCACAATGAGCATTGCCTTCTGCAGGCACTGCCCATTGTGGTCCCTGAGGATGGTGGCAGACTGCTGTCAGGAACCTTTTCCCCTTAAAGGAATGGCACTTGCGGCAATGTCACCAGGGTATTAATATCGCATATGACATGACTGCATTTAAGTGTGAGTCATCATTTTGTCATGACTGTGATAGATCTTAAAAGATCTGAGCAAAAATGGCAAGGGAGTATCTGCACAAATAGGCGTAAGCAATTCTGAGTGGGGCCAGCATCTGCTATCTACTATTTTGAGTGTTCTCTGCCCACATCAGAGTTATGAGGACTGCTACTATCCACAGCAGCATTGAAAGACTTATAGAAGAAAAATAATTCAAATCTTTTTGGCAAAGTCTTGTCTTAAGAAGGATGTAGGAGGAAATGTACTGAGTGAATCAAACTTTTTATATTATTAAACTGATATCTTGCTTTCATGCTGCTGCCTGATTGCATTGCTTTTGGCGGGGAATATACATGGGACTACATTACTGTTAGCAAGCTGCCCAGTGATCCACTGTGCCTTCCAGGCAAAGGAGGGTAAGTGTGCTTTCTCAGCAGTTCCAGGCAGCTGATTCGCCTTGTCGTGTGCCACTTCACTCCATATCCTGAAAGAATTAAAGAGCTGTACAAGCTTAATGATTTCTGCTGCAAGAAAAGCATCTTCGTTTCACATTTATTAGCTCTTGAAAATATTTCTCCCTTGATTAGACAGAAGCTCAGTGAAATAATTCAGCTGTGTTTGTGCCAAAGTTTCATTACTGCTTCACCCACTGCTGCTCAAAACCTTGAGCTTTCCTAGTCGAGGTGGAGCCCCGCAGGGTGGGTGTCTACAGCAGTCTGCCTTTCTGGGCTCACAATCATTTGCCACAGCATGCTACAGTAAACACAAACGGAGCACGATTTGTTTAAAATATACCCCTTAATGAGTAAATCCAGCAGCATATTGCATAGGACAGGCAGCAGATCCTCCCACTGGCCCACTGACCCTTGTAGAACGTTCAGTTGGCAGATCTGTAAAAAACTTGGCTTTCGTGGATTATAATTTACAGCAAGGGCACCTGTTGGAGTCCTAGGGGCTAAAAAAATTTATAGGGAGGAAAAAAAAAGCATGCTTGGACATCGTGCCAGCCCTAAAGCTTGTGCTTAAATTTTTGGGAGTGGTGTGAATAAGCATTTAATGCTATTAAAATGAAACACTCCAGAGGATATGTAATAAAATGCAGCGTGCTTATAAACACATTATTGTATCTATACTTCCAACAATTCTAAGTGGTAATGCATAGATAACCTAATTATCACATGCACAATGAGGTGATCCATGCAGACTGATTAGCACAATGTCCTGCATCTAGAAAGCGCTGAATGAATGCTGACACCTTAGGATGAAGGTGTTTGCTAAAGATCTTAAAAGTCAAGTGGGCTGGTGGATTTGGACCTGGCTGTCTGGTTCCAAGGCCTAACACTTTACCTCCTGTGCCGCACATCTGGGAAGGAGGACTATTTTCTAAATTTTCTACGTTTGTAAAAGTTTACATATTCATTGTAGAAAAATCGGAAAACACACACACACAAAAGGAAAGAAAAAAGAAAGCGCTGTAATGGGCCATCTCCAAATTTTGGTGTGTTTCCTTGTTGCTTTTCTACACTTCTGAGGGGTACATACTGTGTAGTATACAGAACCACGTGCAACAGTTTTAAAGAAACTCATCTTGGGACTTCTCTGGTGGTCCAGCAGCTAAGACTCTGGGCTCTCGGTGCAGGGGGCCCAGGTTCCATCCCTGGTTGGGGAGCTAGATCCCAACTGCTGCAACTAAGAGTTTGCGTGCAGCAGCTAAAGATCCCTCAATGTCTCAATGAAGATCGATCATCCTGTGTGCAGCAACTAAGACTGGGTGCAGCCTAATAAATAAATAAATAGTAAAGAAAAAGAAGCTCATCTTCCCTTGCATTTGGTTGTCTCCTGTTTCTTCTTCTTGACATAGTGTTGCCTGCCCCCATGTCATTTGGTGAACTTGGAGGCTGGGGTCTTCAGTGCGGCAGCGGGATCCAGCATAGGAGTGACAGAGCACACTGAGGCATATAATCTGGTAAGCAGGTGGGGGCGGAGTCCTTTTAAACAAACAGTCCTCGCCAAGCAAGACAGATGTCAGCTATATGCAGGCACCAAGCAAGGCTGTGCCCGCCCCGGGGCAATGAGCGCCAATCACTTTCATCTTTCAGTTCAAATAAAACTGTTTGCATCTGATCATGGCTAGAGAACATTGCTTCCCTGTAGCTCAAGTGGTAAGGAATCTGCCTGTGGTGCAGGAGACGAGGGTTCAGTCCCTGGGTTGGGAAGATCCTCTGGAGAAGGGAATGGCAATCCACTCCAGTATTCTTGCCTGGAGAAGTCCATGGACAGAGAAGCCTGGCGGGCTACAGTTCATGGGGTCACAAAGAGTCAGACATGACTGAGTGACTCACACACAGAAAACATCGCACTGGCAAACCATAGCTGTGAAGACGCAAGGAAGACAGAAATTAAAGAGGGAGCAGCGCTGGGGGACCAGGCAGCCCTTGTCCACACAAGGGTCCGGGGCCTCCAGTTTTCCCTTTGGTAGGACAAGAGGACAAAATGATCGCTGCATTTGTTTTATTTTTAAAGGCTGTAATTCTATGTGTTACACATTTTATGAAAACATTAGCCTCCATGGCACAATGAGCATTGCTCTCCAGGCTCACAAAGAGCCACTTGAGAAACAGCGACAGAGTTTTACAAAAGCGAAGCAAGGATGCTGGCAAACAAAGCGAGACCGGGAAGTAAGTTCAGTGAGCAGATATTCATTTTCTCTCTCTCTCGCTTTTTTTTTTTTTTTTCAGAGTTCTTGAGCTTTCACATGGGTTTTCAGACTATCAGTCCCTGCACTCCTCAGGGTGTGTGAGTCCTCCAGAAATCAAAAGGGTGCTGTCCTTCCCCAGCCACTGAGAAGAGGCTTTGCTGCCTTAGTGGGGTGGGGAGGTGTGATCTTTGTGGATTGCAGGACGTCTGGAACCATGTAGAGCCTTTGATTTCTGTCTGTGGGCAAAGTTACACGTGGTCTTTGGAAACAGCCTTGTTTTATAAGTTTAGCTCAAACTTTATCTTCCAGAAGAGATTTCTCTGCTCTTGTTAAATAAGATGTACATGTGAGGAACTCCTGATGTTCTCTTCCAGGCAGCGAGGAGGAGGTGTGGGCAGCAGCCCTCTGTGAGGGGCCAGGGCTGCTGGCCAGAGTCTGGATTCTAGGAAGTGGCTGCTGGAGGCTGCTGGAAATAACCCTCAGGGCTCCGTGATTCCAGATCAGCAGGGGGCAAAGACCTTTAGAGCCTCTGTGAGCTGGGACGGGAAAGGGGCTGCTGCTTCCCTGCCTCATGGTGAGGAGGTGGGCACTGTCCTTGGCTGCCGGGCTGAGGGATGGGGTTGGGCTGTTCATGCGTTCATTCCCTCATTCATCCATTCACTGGTTTCTTCATTCCTTCCGTTGGCATTTATTCTCTGGGGCAGTTCTAGGTGTGGACTCTTGGCAGGCTCTTGCTGGCCGGAGTGGCTTGTTGCAGGTGGGTGTTTTGGTTGGGAAAATGGGGCCTGCAGCTGTGTCCCACACTCATTGGAACCTTGTTTTCAAGGCTGGCCAAGGACTGCCTGGTCCCTTGGGGCTGCTTCCAGGGCCTCTGGGGCATCTGAGGGCCAGTCAATGTATGGAATGCAGGCAGTTAGCCACAGAAACTAGGCTTCTCCAGAGGGA
Source organism: Nanger dama (assembly GCA_917880005.1). NCBI lineage: Eukaryota > Metazoa > Chordata > Mammalia > Artiodactyla > Bovidae > Nanger > Nanger dama. The sequence continues at coordinate 14,849,593 of CAKJTW010000025.1, read as the reverse complement.
AGGGGGTAGCGGAAGAATGTGATCGGATCGTGGGTTCTACCCATCCATGACATTTGGAACCTGGCTTAATTGTCTGATAATGTAATATATTGCTCAAGGCCAAGTTCTCTTTCTTGTTGTTGCTGTGGCTTCCTGTTAACCCAGAATAGATACCTTTGTCTCCCTCCAGCTTCTAGATGTGGGGACCATAGACCAATGATGTACAGGAAAGCATGTTTCTTGTGGTCTGAAAACCTTGGTGGAGACAGAACAGTCAGTTATGGGAACATTGTTAGAAAGACGTAGAAGCTTTCTTTCCCCCTAGAGTGAGCTCTGATCTTATAACCCCTGACCATGGCAGTATCTCATACTAATTAATTGATGTGGTTTTACTTTATCACCTCAAGGGAAGGTGGAGTTCATTGCCATTTTCATGATTCTTTTTTTTTTTTTTTTTCAGTCTTCAGGGTTTGCTCTGGGATGAAGTTTGCAAGCTCGGTTTTCATGATTCATTTTTTTTTTTCTTCAGTGTTCAGGGTTTGCTCTGGGTTGAAGTTTGCAAGCTCTTCGATTATGCAGCTTGGTGGCTGAAGTAATTCAGGCCTTCTCCTGCTCTGTGTAGTAATCTCCCACCTTTGTGATGATGACCTAGATATCGTTCACTTACATTACTTCTCTGAGTGGGAATAATTCTAGAGGATGATTCAAGTTGGTCACATTTTTATTATGGTAAAATACAGGCAAATAGAATTGTAGCGACAATAGGTAGGTAGGTAGGTAGGTAGGTAGGTAGGTGAAGTCGCTCAGTTGTGTCTGACTCTTTGTGACCCCGTGGACTATAACCTACTAGGCTTCTCTGTCCATGGGATTCTCCAGGCAAGAGTACTGGAGTGGATTGCCATTTCCTTCTCCAGGGTAAGCGACAATACCAATACAATAATAAAAAGCAAAATGGGAGGAAAAGAGACGAGAGAAAGCACCCTCTTTCTCAGCAAGATCAGAGCTCCCTAAAGTGATTCATAGCAGCAAAGTGATTCTTGGAACTCTCCATATGGAAATAATTCTATTTTGAGATTCCAGGAAGGAGGGTGCTGATGGTGGGTTAGGCACAACGTCGGGAGACCCATTGACAACTATTGTGCATTCATTTTCTGTCCTTGGATTTCTGCAAACTGCTCAAGTTCTGGTTCTGTGGGGCTAAAACACGGATGAGATAAAGCCCAGGGATGGGGTGGTTGGGTCAGATACTCAGCTTGGCTGGCTGGGGTTATGGGGTCCCCTGGGGGCAGCCTCAGAGCCCAGGCTCCCAGTCCTATGTGGTCAGGGCCAGAGCTACCAGCATCTCTCCCTCCACGCGGCCTCCAAGGACCGTGCCCCAGCCTCTCCCATGACACAGAAGACACGGAGGAGAAACTACTGACCACCTGCGTGCAGCTGGGAAAGCCGGAGGGAAGTGCAAGCAGAACCATGCAGCCTTGGTCATCAGAGACTCCTCTGCCCACACTAAAGTCCCTGCCCCACACCGATCCTAATTGTGCTCTAGGACAAAAAGCCATCCTCTGGTTCTGGCAGTCCATTCCAGGACAAGAGGGCTGTGGCACCACTGAGCCCCCATGACGGCCTGGCAGATGGGCCTCGGCTGTGGCTAGACCCTGCTCCCTCCCTCTGTGGTCACCAGCTGCCAGCAGTGCCCTTAGAGTCGGCCCTGCCCTTCCCGCTGCAGAAATCTCTTTCTCTCCCTACCTATCCCTTCCTCCCCCTGTGTCTCCTTCCTCCTTACCAGTCCCTCTCCACGCCTGAGCCCTCCTGTCCCCGCGCCGCCTCTCTCCTCTATAACTTTGGTTCAGGTTCTCCTTTTCTCAGATCTAGGCTCCCCATCCTCTCTGAACTGGCCTTGAACTGTCACCATCCCCACCTTCCGTACTGGTGGCAGTCAGTTACCTTCTAATGACATGGGTGTTGTCATGTTACCCCCGTCCCTGGAGACTGTCAGGGCCAGCTGATCCCTGTTGCTTCCCTGCCCTGCCCTGCTCCCGACATCAGGTGGGTCTTCACCCACTTCCTCACAGGCTTCCTCCTCTCCCCTCTCAAGGCTCCACTTACATATTATGGCGATCTGTCTATAAGCCTGAGCAGTCCTCACAGAGAGGGAGAGGGTCTCACCTGAATACTGAAAATCCAGCATGGTACCTGGGACAGGCTCACTCTATTGGCTGACTGAGCAGAAGGATGCTGCGTTCCTTGGAGGGTGTACACACGTCATCCTTACTTCCTGCCATATAGTCTTTAATACCTGTACTTTGAATGCTTAATAAAAGAGAGAGCAGCAGAACCGTTTTAGCAGGAACACTGGTCTGGTGTCTGTTGCAGGAGATGGGGTGGGATTTAACTTTTCATTGTCACCATCTTGATCACCATGACCACCATCATCACCGAGCACGTTCGCTGAGTGCCCATCTGGTAATGGAATATAGATCCCAGACAATGTGAAGACCTTAAATTTTACAAGAAGCAACACCAATTTATTTATTTTTTTAATCAATAGGAAGACAAACAGTGAGAAGCACTTACTTTAAGAGGGATGAAGGAAAGAAGAGCAGGGAGCAGGCAGTAAAACTTTGAACACAGACCACACAGTGGGAGGGTCTTGGCTCTTTTCTGCAGGAAGCTGGAAACCATGGTGCATCCTGCGTGCGTGTGTGTGTTGCTCAGTCGTGTCCCTAGGGACTCTAGCCTGCCAGGCTCCTCTGTCCTTGGGGATTCTCCAGGCAAGAATACTGGAGTGGGTTGCCATGCCCTCCTCCAGGGGATCTTCCTGACCCAGGGATTGAAACCACGTCTCCTGTGGCTCCTGCATGGCATGCCAACCAATTCTTTGCCCACTGAGCCACTGGGGAAGCCCGGGGGGCATCCTACATAGCAGCAGAATGGGGCCTCATGGGGAGGAGAGCAACAGCCAGCCACAGAGGACTGACGAGAAGGGTCAGCCTGGGTGTGGGGTTTTCTTGGAGAAGCAGAATGTCTTCTGACCGTTCCTGTGTATTTGAGCCTCCTAGGGCCTGGGGAGACCTGGCAGCAGGCCTTGGGTGAAGGTGAGGCAGGGATCCTGCTGCTTGAGGTCTTGGCTGTTCTCTCAGTTTCCTTGCGGAACAAACCATCCCAAACCTGTCTCGTGATTGGCTGGCTTGGGCTCTGCAGGCCTTCTGCCCCCACCTGGTACTGCTCGAGGCTGCCCAGCATCTGGACCTGGTGCCCTGCAGGGTCTGGTGGAAGACTGGACTTGGCTGGGGTGCCAGATATCTGAAGGGCTCTTTCTTCCCAGTGGCTTCCCCCTGAAGCACCCTACACAGGCATGGAGCCATCCCTGCTGTATTCTCTCGGTTCAGGGAGCCCCAGGCCTGCATTAAATATGGGAGCATGATTCCTGGGGTAGTGGTCCAGGAGGCAGGGGTGGGTCCTCTTGGAGAGTGGCTTGGACTCCTGTTTCTGAGTCAGGTTTGAGCTAGTGCATCCCTCGAGGTGTATTTAGGTTACATAACCCATTTTGAGGGAAAGAGAATATCAAAGTACAAAATACAATTGTCTGTAAAATTTCAGTTTGTGTGTGCTGCTGTTCTTTGCTGGGAAAAGTCTTCTTTAACGGATGTTTGCAAACACTAGAGGTAAATTCCACAGCAGACACATCCCCTCCTCAGCTCAGTGCACGGCTATTCAGCAACTTGGAATGAGGGCGTGTTGTGGTCTGTGTGGACCCTTGGCTGGCACCCAGGCATGCCAGGCTGTGTGCTCGCCCTGCCTCGCAGCTGCAGCCTCAGCATTGCTGTCCCCCTACCCAATGCCTGGCCCTTCCCAGCCGGCCCTGCCCTGCTCACCCCCAAGCAAAGCCCCTGGACTTGACTTCTCTGTGCCCCTACCCTGACCCAGTTCCCTTCAGATGTTCCCCCATGGCGCATATGGTTTTGCATTTCTGAAAGACAAATCTTTTATCTGAAACATGTTGGCGGGTCGAACCTCTTGTTAGTTGATAAGTGAGTTCGTTGATGGGGAGGCTGTCAGATTGTGCAGAGAGAACCTCTTGGAGGGTTGAGAGCCCCTCAGGCATCGGGGAGTCAGCCAGGGCGGGGTGGGCCTGGGTGCAGTGAGGAAGGGGTTTCAGGATTTGGGTTCTTTATTTTCTTCTGACTGCGTCATGCACATGTGGGATCTTAATTTCCCGACCCTGACCTGGGATAGAACCCGTGCCCTTGCAGTGGAAACTATTGGACTATTGGACTGCCAGGGAAGTCCTGAGTTTCATTTCTAATCCAGATCTTCTCTGTTAACTCACTGTTCTTCCCTTTTTGGTGGAAAAAAAAAAAGTAATTTCAAAATATAGTGATTTAGGTTTGAGTACTAAAACTATCAACTATCAACTACAGTGTGTGAGTGTGTTAGTTACTTAGTTGTGTTTAACTCTTTGAGAGCCCATGGACTGAGCCCGCCAGGTTTCACTGTCTATGCAGTTCTCCAAGCAGAATACTGGAGCAGGTTCCCATTTCCTTCTCCAGGGAGTCTTCCCAATCCAGGGATCAAACCCAGGTCTTCGGCATTGCAGGCAGATTCTTTGCCTTCTGAGCCAGCAGGGAAGCCCGACAACAACAGTGCCATAAGTTAAAGTCTGCAATCTAGTCTTGAGTGCACTCTGCTTGGCACTCTGTAGTGTGGGCTCCCGGGGCCCTCTCAGGTCAGTGCCCAGAGGACTGTGCTGAGATCCGGGGAGGGCATTGCCCAAGCCCTGCCCCAGGGTTTCTCCATAGACTTGGCCCACCGGAGGGTCGCTTGGGGAGAGGTTCAGTGTGTCTTCCCTCTCTCTCCTGCGTTGCCACTCCCGCATCGCCTCTGTGCGAGGAGCCCCTCCTCACGTGCTCTGGGGTGACCACCTCCTCGCCTGGCTCTTGGCAGACTTGGCTTCAAGCCCAGCATATCTGACCCTCCTCTCGCCTGTCACTGGCCAAAGCGCCACACATGGCTTTGCCTAAATCAGAGAGCAGTGCGCCAGGCTCGTTCCTGCAAGGAGGGGCCTCCCTCAAGGCCCAGCTGTCGGGGGCTCCCACGCAGACCCCTTTACCTGCAGGTGTGCCCACCGTCCAGCCACAGGGAACCTCCAGCCAGGGCAGGCTGCCTCTCTGCAAACTCAGCCAAAGACCTCCAAGGGAGGTGCCAAAGGCCACACAGTGCCTCCAGGTGGGACTCACTCTGGGTGCTCTGGGGAGAAGGTGTTCTCCGCAGAGCTCCCCCTACCCCAGGCCCCTGCTCTCCTGCATCCTCATGACCCCTGTCAAAAGCATTCTGTTGGTCACTTAAACTGAGACCCTGTGTGAGCCTCTAGGGTCTGGGGGAGGATCCCCGTGCTTATTGGCCATGTAAATTGAGTCAGGTTATTCCATCTGAAAGGCGGGGCCCTCATTAGGTGGCGTGAGGATGCAGAGAGACAAGTAGATGCAAAGTTCCTGGAAACAAGCCTGTAAGCTGAGGCCGGCAGAGGAGCAGGCCAGAGCTGCCCGAGTTTGTGTGGCGCTTCCCTGGTGGCTCAGACGGTGAAGAATCTGCCTGCAATGCTGGAGACCTGGGTTTGATCCCTGGGTTGGGAAGATCCCCTGGAGAAGGGCGTGGCAACCCACTTCAGTATTCTTGTCTGGAGAATCCCATGGACAGAGGAGCCTGGTGGGCTAGAGTCCTTGGGGCTGCAAAGAGTCCGATAGGACTGAGTGACTCCCACTTTCCCTTCCATGCTGGGAGTTCTCCTGTTTTTCCAAAGGAGCAGGAGCCACTGAACAGCCGTCATATGTACTCCTCTCTGCTGAGAGCAGGGGCGGGTGGGCATTTTCGGCTCAGCCCCCAGAGCTCTGGCTGCCTGCAGACTTGGCTCCGGGCCCACGTGTCCCCTGTGGCACAGGGGCCTCAACTCAGGTGGGGCAGGGACATGCTGTGGCCAGGGAGGCCGAGGGGGCAGAGGAGAAAGGTGCCCGAGAAGAAGGCCAGGAACCACAAACTGAGTCCCAGGGACTGCTCTTGCCGACTTCCTCCAGCCTGTTGGGCAGGTCTTTTGGCACCGGAGAGAGCAGACTGTAAGTGCCTGCCAGTCTCCTGGGGTTTTGTGCAGCTTCTGGGGACCTGGACACTCTTCCTCCCCATCAAGCCAGGGCACAGAGGACCCCACTGCACCCCTTAGTGTGGAGAGGGGAGCTGATTCTAAATTTACCCTGAATACCAGTTTCTACTTTGCTTTAACACACAATGGCCCACAGTGTTCCAGTTCTGGGTGACCCCTGACAGGAGAGGCATCTGTCCACACCCTGTGGATTGGACCTTGTAAAGGTGGCCATGGAGAAAGGAGAGGTGTGTCCATTGTCTGATGAGCTGGTCCCTGGCCCCTGCCCCTATTTGGAATGAGGCCAGACTCTGGGTTAGGAGCCTGGGAGTCTGCATTAGAAATCCTCACTCTTGACCACTTTCCAACTGTGAGCTCAGGACTCTAGGTACCTCTCTGAGTGTTGATGTACATACTTCAACAACTCTGAGCTCACACAGTACCTGTGGGCTCAGAGGTGCCCATGCTCTCATTGACTCTTGGGGTGAATTGTCGGACATCTCTTCCTCAGTCACTTAGCACCTCTAGGAGCAAGTGAGAGGCCTCTTTGCTCTTAAACAAAGCACTGAAGCCCAGGAACTCTTAGGCTCTCCTAGTTAAAGGGCTGCAATTTTCTATGGTCTCACAATAACCTCTTCTATTAGCAGCTTCCTCCAGCTCACATGCACACACATACGCACATTTCCATAATCCTCTATTGTGAAGCCCAGTCTTTCTATCTTTCTGGATCTGTAGCTATGAAATGAAGTCAGCAGGGTTTACTGTACCAACGTCAGTCACCTGAGGATGCATAAATAAAAAGGAAGCCCCCTCTTCGATGTTGATGATGGGTGAAGATGCCCTGAGAACAAGCACCCAAGGCTCCATGGCACGGCCACCTCCTTTCAAAACTGTTTGGCAGTTTGTGTTTCAAATCATCAGCACTGGAAAAGAACTGACAGTGCTTCTCGTTTCACTTTCCCACGCTACACTCTATCACCCTTTTCCCCTCTGTTACCGCCACAAGGAGAGACATGTGCCCTGGAAGGTGAGGAAGCTGGGTCACCAAGCCATGAATAGCCCCAAATCCCAGGCTTGCAGCCTGCTTTCCTTGCTTTTGCTCCTGTCCATGGAGGCTGCATCTGTCCCATAAAAACACAGGGAGACCACCCTATTAACCTAGAGGTGTGGGATGGGGAGAGAGGTGGCAGGGATGTTCAAGTGGGAGGGGACATGGGTAAACCTGTGGCTGATTCATGTTGATGCTCAGTAGAAACCAACACAATGCTATAAAGCAATTATCCATCAATAGAAAATAAATAAATTAAAAAGAAAAAAAGGCTGAAGGGATCCAGAAGGTCTCTGATTTTCCCACAGAGGAACTCTTCATCCACGCTCTTACTTACAAGCATTCTCTGTCCTTAGCACTTGCTTTATTATTGTCTTTCTCAGGGCTGCAAATTACTTCAAATAAACAAGCCGGTACAGAAAAAGTAATGGCTGGAACGCTTGGTTTCCACCAAATGATTATTCTATGGGAACATTGCGCCTTCTGGAATACTGGGGCAAGGTGATGGACGGACAGCTGGTGCACAGAATGTTCTGTTCTGAGCCGCAAGTTGGTGGTTTCCATTCCCGTGCCCATCCTTGCACAGGTTTGTAGGTCCATGAGAAGAACTTGAGTTCTTAGGGTTCTCCGGAAGCCTGTCTCCTTTACCCTGGGGCTAGAATTGGGCACAAAGAGCAGATTCCGGAGCCAGCACTGATTGTGCTGCCTGTGTGCCTGGCCGACAAACTCACCTCCGCAAGACAGGAGTGTATCTTCAGGGACTTTTGAACCTTTGTCAGAGGTACCCCTGACAAAGCTGGCTGGTGGGTGGGGCAGAAAGAAACCTCTCTGGGAGGATCTACTCCAGGTGAAACCTGTTGGAAAGTAGATCCCCATCAAGCCCACCTGCCCCCGCCCAGGACTGGCCTCCAGTCTTTCCCTGGCTCCTCTTACGCCCACTGAGCCCACTCAGCCATCTCTCATGGGGTCACTGCTGAGGCGGACCGAGTAAAGAGGTGAAGGGTGCCCAGTGCAATCCCGTCCATGGTGGACGCCTAGTAAAGTTTGACTCCCTCTCCCCTACCTGGAATGTGAGTGATGCTGATTTCCTATGACATGTTGAACTTGAACTTGCAACTTGCAACCTAGAGACTCCCTGCTCCCCACCTGACTCCCGTGGAGGCAGCCTCACCTTAGTCCATCTTTCCCGGGAGCACATCCTAACTACCCCAGGGCTCACTCTTTGGGAGATAGGTGGGGGCTCTGGGAACATATTTAGGACTGTTGGTGTCTCATTATGGGCTTTCCTGGTGGTTCCACCTGCCAGTGCAGGAGACGCAAGTTCGATCCCTTGGTCAGGAGGATCCCCTGGAGAAGGGGATTTCTCAGCACTGCCACGGTGGGAGGTTTCATGGAAGGAGGGTCTGCTGCGGACAGCAAATGAACTCAGGAGGCAGGGAAGCCACAAGGAGAGACATGTACCCTGGAAGGTGAGGAAGCTGGGTCACCAGCCACCCAGCTAAACATGAAGGGGATGAACGTACTCGTGGCACAGGGTGAGATGGCGTTTCTGTTTTATTGGAAACAAGAAGAGCGAGGGTTTCCCGGTAGCCAGAGGGTGTCGCACCATCTTTCTGGCAGAGAGTGAAGGCTACCAGATGCGGGGAGGGAAGAGCTCTGCACTTCCCAGCGGCCTTGCAGAGCTACTGAGTCATAAGCCAGAGAGCAACTGAAATGACACAGACGTCCACATTTGCTGTTGTTGAAAGAGTGTCAAAGCAAGCTTCCTGGGCACAGCTCTGCGGCCCTTCTCAAGCTGGTCTAGGAATTGTTTACGAGTCCCGGTTTAACACTCTGCCAGGAATCGTGCATTACAACTGGACTTCTCGGATATCCGCAGGAACCAAGGAGCCGGAGGAGAGGGAGGGAGATAATCTGAGCAAGAAGGAGGCTGGAGCAGGAGCCAGCTCCCTGGCTGATTCCGGGTGACTCGCCCTCGTCCCCGCACTGCCCCGCAGACAGGGGCACTGGTCTCCTCCCACTGCTGGCGGGACTTCATGTACCGCTGATATTTTTATCTCTGTGTTAAGTGGCACTTTACCTTTATTGTTCTGGTTCTCCATCAGCGTGGTTGCCATCGTCCCTTCCTGCCTTCTTTCTTGCCACTGAGGAAACACACCTGCGGCCTTTCCAATCTTATTGGCAGGCTCGGGGCACACAGGGGAGGGCAGGAGGTTGCCAGCAGGACCCCTCTCACGCAATGGGCTGTGCTGAGGAAGGGCAGGAGGGACAGGTGGGCCCTTTGGGCTCCTGGCTGCTGTCCGTGTCCCTCCAGAGTAGCTTGCAGGGTCCCGCCCAGGCAGTGCTCAGTCCTGGGACACGTGCCTGTGCTCCATGTACAGACCATCCAGGAGGGGGAAAGGACCAGAAACACCCGCACCCCGACCCCCACCCCCTGAACCAGGGAAGCTGCTGCCCACGTGAGAGCCCCTTGGCGCCCTCCAGCCAGCTGGTTGGCAGCCAGGAGGCTCTGAGTGTCCTTTGTTTCTTGCAGCGATGACTTCCCTCTTGGGGTCAATTATGCAGCCTAATAGCTGTTATTACTTCTGAACAAAGTGTGCCTCGCAGTCTGTGGCAGCTTAAAGGGCAGCCCTGCCCACCAGCATCCTGCCACCCTCCAAAGACAGTGGGGAGGGGAGTGGGGGGCGTGGGGGAGGGTGCCCCCAGCAGGTGGAAGTTGGTGGGTCAACGACTTAGCTGGTCCTCTTGTGGTCACCATCTGGCCAGGGATGTGAGTTATCAGAGGGCATTTGCTTGTTTGGGAGATTGGAACGGGAGGAGCTGACATGCTGGGGAGACACTCAAAGGGTCTGAGGTCTTCTGGACCTGCCTGGGAGGCCAGTTCAGAGCGTGAAGAGCAGGTGTGGGGATTGATATGCCCCTGGTCCCTTGCAAAAGAGAACCGAAGTTCAAGGCATGGCTCCTGGAAGCAGGATTTGGAGGGAAGCTCGGAGCTCACCTAGCCCTAATCTCTACTCTTCCTCGGGCTCCCTAGCATTCATCTCTGATTTTCCATGACTTTTGATGGACCCTTAAAGAGAGGTAAAGCCACCCTCTGGGGGTGGGGTGTTATAATGTGGTTCTCAATGGTCACCCTCAGCCTGTCTTCAACCAGAATGGTGAACCCTGTGGGCAGGCTGTGCATACTCCTGGGGGCCTGTGCAGCATGCACGAGCTGACCCCAGGTAGTTAGGAGACAAATGACAAAGCCCAAGCCAACAGTGCAGAAATCTCATTCTTTCTGTTTCATAGACAGTTCTGGAGTATTTCACAGGCTGAAAAGGGGTGAATCTGAGCACCACCTCCTCTAGTATGTTTATTTATTTCATTTGTTTTTGGCTGTGCTGGGTCTTCATTGCTGTGCACAGGCTTTCTCTGGCTGCAGTGAGTTGGGGCTACTCTCTATTTGTGGCACACAGGCTTAGCTGCCCTGTGGTGTGTGGAATCTTCCCAGACTAAGGATCAAACTTGTGTCACTTGCATTGGCAAGTAGATTCTTTTTATAGGTAGATTTATATTTTCATTTTTTTCATACTTCATTTGCTTTTATTTACTTAATTTTTTAAAATTTATTTATTTTAATTGGAGGCGAATTACTTTACAATATTCTAGTGATTTTTGCCATACATTGATATGAATCAACCATGCATTTACTTGTGTTCCCCATCCTGAGGCAAGTTGATTCTTAACCACCAGATAAGCAGGGAAGTCCTCCCTTGTATATTTGATGGAGGAGTTTAAGAGGCCCCCAGAGGAGGGTTACGAAAGGGAGAGATGGTGTGGATGGGTCCTGATTGCCATAGGTTCTGCTGGGCCCGTGTGCATGTTCGCAGTTGTCTGCCGGGGAAACTTGCTTCCCCGGATGGAATGTTCTGGCGTGAATGGCTCTGCTGCAGCTCTCCTTGGGGCTTATTTTCTTTCAAGGATGACGCAGACTTCTGGAGATAGTTTTGTTGTTGTTCAGTTGCTCAGTTGTGTCTGACTCTTTGAAACGCCATAGACTGCAGCACGTTAGGGCTTCCCTGTCCTTCACCATCTCTTGGAGTCTGCTCAAATTCATGTCTGTTGAGGGCTTCCCCAGTGGCATTCGTGGTAAAGAACCTGCCTGAGAATGCAAGAGATATAAGAGATGAGGATTCAGTCCCTGGGTCGGAAAGATCCCCGGAGGAGGGCATGGTAACCCACTTCAGTATTCTTGCCCAGAAAGACTCGTGGACAGAGGAGCCTGGTGGGGTGGAGTCTATGGGCTGCAAAGAGTCAGTCATGACTGAAGTGACTGAACACGCACGCGTGTCTACTGAGTCAGTGACGCCATCAAACCAGTTCATCCTCTGTTGCCCCCTTCTTCTCCTGCCGTCAGTCTTTCCTAGCATCAGGGTCTTTTCCCATGAATCTTTTTAGGGTTGTCAATAATAAGAGTTGTTTCAGTCTAAAAGCAAAATATTACCTTTCTTGTCTATTCCTTTTGCTCGGTCATGGGGTTTTTATTCAGTTAGGCAGTACAAGCCTTTTTGTTAGCATGAAAAGTTATGACCAACCTAGATAGCGTATTCAAAAGCAGAGACATTACTTTGCCAACAAAGGTCCGTCTAGTCAAGGCTATGGTTTTTCCAGTGGTCATGTATGGATGTGAGAGTTGGATTCTGAAGAAAGCTGAGTGATGAAGAATTGACACTTTTGAACAGTGGTGTTGAAGACTCCTGAGAGTCCCTTAGACTGCAGGGAGATCCAACCAGTCCATTCCGAAGGAGATCAGCCCTGGGTGTTCTTTGGAAGGAATGATGCTAAAGCTGAAGCTCCAGTACTTTGGCCACCTCATGCAAAGAGTTGACTCATTGGAAAAGAGTCTGATGCTGGGAGGGATTGAGGGCAGGACAAAAAGGGGATGACCGAGGATGAGATGGCTGGAGGGCATCACTGACTCGATGTACGTGAGTCTGAGTGAACTCCGGGAGTTGGTGATGGACAGGGAGGCCTGGCGTGCTGCGATTCATGGGGTCGCAGAGAGTCGGACACGACTGAGCGACTGAACTGACTGAACTGAACTCCTTAACTGTTGGGCTACAGCTCAGTTCAGGGTGAGGGGCCCAGCTGATGATAGATACACTGTGTCTGGCCCCACACTTTCTAGCAGCGACCACTGGGCTGCCTTTTCCCACCATCATAAATTGTAAACGTCGCCCACCACCAGGCTCTCCGGCTGTGCCCCTGAGCTGTGGTCCTGTTAATGAAGGTCAGTAGAGTAAAAAATAGCTGCCATGCCTGCCAGTTCTTAGCTTCTGAAAATGCGTGTTTATGCTGACACAGCTCATCTCAGTGCCACATATGGGACAGAGTGAAGGGCTTAAGTCGGGGGACAGATTTTTTTTTTCCCCCTTTCTAAATTCAGATTCTGTAGGGTGAAGAACTGAAGGTGAGGAGGATGGAGAGAGTCTGATGTCCGAGTCCGGCATGTAGCCTGCACAGTCACATGAACCTGTGTGGCCTGATGCTCTGCTGTCTCCATCCTGCAGCTCTGAACATCCTTGGGGAAGCCTTGCACTCTCACGTGGCACCGCATGTGCGTGTAGGGGCCTGTAGTGTCTCTGTGAGCAGGTCTGGTTTCTCATGGCCACATGGAGCTATACCCTCCTCCTAGGTCCATGTGGTTGGTGGTGATTCATGATTTATTCAGGGTGGGATTCTGTTCCTGGGGTGGTCTTCCTGGCTATATCTGGGCCTGGGTGGGCCTGGCCTTTCATGGGTTTCTCTGGTGCTGACCAAGCCCCTGGGCTGGTCCAGAAAGGCCCCACTGCCCATCTGGCCTTCACACTGGGCCCTCTCTGGCGTATCTATATTCTCATGGGCTCTCTCCCCCTGTTGCACTATGTGGTTCCTCAAAGGACCAACTCAACTCTCTGTTGTCCCTGGCAAGTGTCATTTCCCTAGCCGGCAAATGGTGGCTTAAAATCCTGCTCCATCTGTTGGAGGAAGAGATGTGGTCTCTGGGTGGCTCCTGTGCAGCCCCGAGACAGAGTCCCATGGTCCAAGGGGACCTCCATGCTGAGCTACCTGAAATCATCATTTCTGCCTGCAACTTGGTTTGTCTTTCAATTCCCAACTGCTTGGGCATTTTTGCTTTTCTGCTGGGCTGCTATCCTTAATGAGTAATTCCTTCAGCCCAACTGATAGGGCTGGAGGCTCAATGGTGGGCAGTGCTGTGCTAAGTCACTTCAGTCGTATCTGACTCTTTGTGACCCTGTAGCCCACCAGGCTCCTCTGTCCATGAAATTCTCCAGGCAAGAATACTGGAGTGGGTTGCCATTTCCTTCTCCAGGGGATCTTCCTGAACCAGTGATTGAACTCACGTCTCTTACATCTCTGGCATTGGCAGGTGGGTTCTCTACCACTAGTGCCACCTGGGAAGCCAGAATGGCCCGAAATTCCCACAAGACTGTATGGTTGACTGTTCACTGTGGCTGCCACTCCCAGAGCCAAGATCTCAGCTTGCTCACATTTCTCCAGATATCAGGGAACACTGCACTCAGGCAGGTATGAAAAGGCCTGTAGAGACAGGGCATGACTTACTGGCCAATAGAAATAATCTGAGAAGTGAGAGAAGTGATCCTTATGTTGCAGCTCTGACTCAGGTTCTAGCATCAGCCTGAAAGATGCCAGAGTGAAATAGAGTTTTGACCAGGATCAACTGCAAAGCTCAGAAACCTGAAAGGGAAACTGTCTTCCTTCCCATTGCCTCTAGGAGAGGACAGGAGATCCCACGGGTGCCCAGATGCTGCCAGGCCTGGCCTGCAGTAATGAACAGTCCCATAGTGTAAAGAGAGAATGGGTGTGGGTAGTGGTGGCGTGAGAGTGCAGGCTTGGGGCTTCAGTTACAGTGCCTCTGAGTTCTGTTATTCACTCAGCATGTTTTACACACCTACTGCATGTCAGGTGCTGTTTTAGAAGTCATAGGCACACAGAGAGCAGATCTGGCCCTGGGAGGGGTGGACGTGTGGGGCAAAGAATCACACGTTATGTGATGACAGAAGAAAGCACATTACAAAATGTGATGAGTCCATGCAGGGCAAGAACCACATTCTGAAGAGGCAACATTGCATTGAGGGCTGGAGGACTAGCGGGAGGGATGTAGTTGATGTGTGCGTGTGCACGAGTTTATCCCAGAAGGAAGGAACAGCATGTGCAAAGGCCCTTTAAATAAGGGTCCATGGAACTACTTGCTTTCCTGGAGTGTGTTTGCGTGTGTGTGTGTGTGTGTGTGTGTGTGTGTGTGTGTGTGTGTGTACACATGCAAGTGGCAAGGCAAAGAAGGAAGCAGAGGCCATGAAGAGAAGGAACTGGGAGCCCTTGGTACCCAGTGGGCACCTTGTGGGTGAGGAAAGCTATAATCTCATAGCCATCATGGTGGGGACCCGGCACACCATACGAGTGGGTCACACCAGTCACAAACAGCTTGGGGGCAGGGGTAAGATGGGGGTGGAGGGTCATCTCCCCCAAAGGAGGGAGGTCAAATCTTTCCTGACATTTCCAACGGGTTAATTGCTATCAGTGGGGGACTCTGGGATTAGAAGAGAAAGTGAGAGGGGCATCTTTGCTATCCTTTTCTGCTGAAAAAGGAGTGGAAGTGACATTCCAGAAGTACCTACAGGGATCAGGCATAGTCCTCTTGCTTTATCACACCAACCTCATGAGAAAGAGACCCTTAATCCTGTCAATCAGCCAATATCACTGAAGGGAGGCAGACTGTGGCCTGGGGCACCCTAGGCTGTGTCTTCCTCTGAAGTCTGTTTGCTGGCTGGCCTGCTCTAGGAGGCCCTGCCATCACAAATCCCTTCTCTCCCCTCATCCTCCTGCAGTCCTAGCCCTGGGCAGCCTCCTTGTCCATTTGCTGTGCTGCCCAGAGGAGGGCTACGTGTCTGGCTTTGTCCTATATTGCCCTGAGCTCCCCCAGGCCCAGCCCGGAGCTCCCCAGGTTTCTCCTCTCATCTCTCTGCTGGGGCCTGGAGAGCTTAGTGACCCCGAGGTGGGAGGAGGTGGATCTGTGTGATGGGCTAGGTCCAGGGAGTTGTGGGTCCTGGGGATGCGGGGGATGGGGTGTAGGAGATAGGAGATGGAAATGTGGAGGATGGGGGTGTGGATCCTGGGGGATGTGGGAGCATGGGCGTGTGGAGATCTGGGATGTGGGTGCCTGAGAGTGTGGGGGTTGGGAGGGTAGGAGATGGGAGTGTAGGTGCCAAGACTTTTGTGTCAGGGAAACTTGGGTTCTCAGTTGCCCCGATCAGCAGGATACGCTCACCAATCATGCTTTCTCATTTGTGCTTCTTGTTCTAAGAACCATGTGCTGAGCCTGCAGTCTTTGCCATGCAGACTTGGCACAGAGCAAACTCTGTCTCTGTGATCCTCCTTTCTGCCCTTCCTTCCACCCTTGACCATCCTCATGCTCCACCAGATCTAGGATGTCTGTGGGGCCCCCAGGAATTCAGGGTGGGGCTGACCTGGGCCAGGTTGTGATCCTAGGCACCCACATGCTGATCCTTTCCCATGACCATACAGAATCCCCAAGAGGTCTCAACAGCTTTCTTTGGGAGCGGAATGTTCCCAAGGATCTAGTTTGCTCCGTTCAGGCAGTTTCTTTCTGTAAAACTCAGACATTTGTCAGAAATAATAAATGCACCTCTGGGACTAGTTGGACCCAGATGGAGTGTTCCTGAATCACATAATCCACTGCTGATCATTATGACTGGGAAAGAAGGAACTCCAGCACCCACCATGGGCACTGAGCAATCTGCTTTCAGAGTCAGAGTTGCAGGCCCCAGGCTGGCAGTCATTGACTTTTATCTTCCTTAAAATGACCCCCAAAATAGCCTCCACACCCTGCTATGAGTGTGGCTCTCTTCCTATCTGTGCTCTCTCTGCTCCCAGCACTCAGTTCAGTTTAGTTCAGTTCAGTCACTCAGTCATGTCTGACTCTTTGTGACCCCATGAATCTCAGCACGCCAGGCCTCCTTGTCCATCACCATCTCCCAGAGTTCACTCAAGTCCGTGATGCCATCCAGCCATCTCATCCTCTGTCATCCCTTCTTCTCCTGCCCCCAATCCCTCCTAGCATCAGAGTCTTTTCCAATGAGTCAGCTCTTCACATGAGATGGCCAAAGTACTGGAGCTTCAGCTTTAGCATCATTCCTTCCAAAGAACACCCAGGGCTGATCTCCTTCAGAATGGACTGGTTGGATCTCCTTGCAGTCCAAGGGACTCTCAAGAGTCTTCTCCAACACCACAGTTCAAAAGCATCAATTCTTCAGCGCTCTTCAACTCTCACATCCATACATGACCACAGGAAAAATCGTAGTCTTGACTAGACGGACCTTAGTTGGCAAAGTAATGTCTCTGCTTTTGAATATGCTATCTAGGTTGGTCATAACTTTTCTTCCAAGGAGTAAGCATCTTTTAATTTCATGGCTGCAGTCACCATCTGCAGTGATTCTGGAGCCCAAAAAATAAAGTCTGACACTGTTTCCACTCTTTCCCCATCTATTTTCCATGAAGTGATGGGACCGGAGGCCATGATTCGCTTTCTGAATGTTGAGCTTTAAGCCAACTTTTTCACTCTCCACTTTACTTTCATCAAGAGGCTTTTTAGCTCCTCTTCACTTTCTGCCATAAGGGTGGTGTCATCTGCATATCTGAGGTAATTGATATTTCTCCCGGCAATCTTGATTCCAGCTTGTGTTTCTTCCAGCCTAGCGATTTTCATGATGTACTGTGTATATAAGTTAAATAAGCAGGGTGACAATATACAGCCTTGACATACTCCTTTTCCTATTTGAAACCAGTCTGTTGTTCCATGTCCAGTTCTAACTGTTGCTTCCTGACCTGCATACAGATTTCTCAAGAATCAGGTTAGATGGTCTGGTATTCCCATCTCTTTCAGAATTTTCCACAGAGAAACCAAAGACCATCTAGTAAATATAAAAGATTTCATCCCAGAAAGCCATCTTTTGAAATCAGTTTCTGTTTTTTACCCTGATTCATCATTTAAGAGGTATGCAGGAGGAGAAAGGGGTGACAGAGGATTAGATGGTTGAATGGTATCACTGACTCAATGGACATGAGTTTGACAAAACTCTGGGAGATGGTGAAGGTCAGAGAAGCCTGGCCTGCTGCAGTCCATGGGGGTCACAAAGAGTCAGACTCGACTTAGTGACTAAACAAGAACAAATACAGGTCTGAATCCCTTACTTCTGTTGCTCATGAGCCCGCTGCTCTGGGGTCAGCTTCTCTGCCCAAAGGCATAGGTATGCAGGAGCTCTTCTGCTAGGCGAGTGTTCCCAAGTTGCTTTCTCTGAAGCAGAAGCTTCCCTTTGAACTTGGCCAACAGCACAAAAAGCTGGACAGGAGATGGTTGGGAGTTGCGTCCTCCACTTTCACGTGCTCTGCTCCAGGTTCCACTGCTGTTTCTTCTGGTGGTACTTGCTGCTAAGTTCCACTGTGACAGCCTGGATGAAACCCCAGCTCGGACCCCTGCCTCCTGAAGTCAGTTCCTAAAAGATAACCTCCCTGCCTATTCAGAAGGGGCCATGTGCTCCTAAGGGACAGTTTATACAAAATTACTCTTCAAATCTCCCCTTTTCTGTTTATAATAACGTTCTTCAAAGCCAGCTTGTGTAGCAGGAGTCTTTTCCTTGATGGTGAAGGAAGTTCAGCTTGCCCCACATTTGTGGGTGTCCCTTTTCCTTTAATAGCATCTGCGGAGCTTTGGGGCAGCTGTTCCTGCTGACAGGCCCCCGTTTTGGGCTGATGGTTGTGGGCCCAGGGCTCCTTGAGCTGAGAAGGGGAGTCCTGAGGCAAAGATTCCCACAATCCCCCTGATATTGTGATAAATATAGAATTTGGTCTTTGCCCAGTTCCCTGGCTCATGGTTTCCCAAAACCTTGGAATTTTCAAGCAACAAGAGCAATGGGAGCATCTTTTGGCTTCCCTGGTGGCTCAGCTGGTAAAGAATCTGCCTACAACGTGGGAGATCCTGGTTTGATTCCTGCGTAGGAAAGAGCTGCTGGCCTGGAGAATTCCATGGACTGGACAGTCCATGGGTTTGCAAAGAGTTGGACACAATTGAGTGATTTTCACTTTCACTTTGTTATCATGTTTGGTCCCTTGTCCTCAGTTACCTGAAATTGCTTCAGAGCCATAAAGGTGAAATGGACATCCCTTCCTTCCATGCCTGAGTTTATGTTAATGAGGTGGCTTTTGGACCACACCTAAGGGACTTCTGGTGGCTCAGAAGGTAAAGAATTTGCCTATAATATGGGAGACCCAGGCTTGATCCCTGGATTGGGAAGATCCACTGAATAAGAGAATGGCTACCCATTCTGGTACTCTTGCCTGGAGAATTTCATAGACAGAGGAGCCTGGTGGCTACAGTCCAAGGGGTCACAAAGAGTCAGACATGACTTAGTGACTAACAGTTTCACTAGAAATGGAGAGCTGGTTGCCAGGGGGAATCAATAAGAATAGTGGAGGCAGAACTTTCAGCCCCATGACCTGGTTTCCAGGGAGTGGAGAGGGGGCTGAATCAAGCATGCCAATGATTTCATCAATCATGCCTGTGTAATGAGGCCACCACAAAAGTCCAAAGGAATGGATTCAGAGAGTTTCTGGGTTGGTGAATCAGAACTTGTCCTTGTGCTGCTGGACTGGACCTCAAACACCACAGGGACAGAAGCTCCTTTGTTTGGGACCTCGCCTCATCTGGCTTTAACATCCTCTGCAATTAGTAGGTGATCTAGTGAGTCAACGGGTTTTGTGAGTTCTGTGAGTTTCTCTAGCAAATTAATGGAATACAAGGTGGAGGTCATGGAAACCTCTGATCTGCAGCTGGTGGGTCAGAAGCAAGGTGACCAACTGAACTTGCAGTTGGCATCTGAGTGGAGGGTAGTCTCCTGGGAGTGAGCCCCTAGCCTGTGGGATGTGACGCCATCTCTAAATAGTGTCAGAGTGGAATGAAATTGTGGGACACCCAGTCAGGGTCTGCTGAGAATTGCATAGTGTGCAAAAAACACATACAGTATCACATGATCACAAGCTGTAAGCAGGTAAGTTTAACATAGCGGAAAGAACTCAGGGTAAATGCTTTCCTGAGGTGGGACAAATACCAGGGTCAGGGTGGGAAGTGGTTGAAACAGTTGGTGATTAGTAAGGAAGATGTGGAATTATTGCTCAGTAACTTTGAGGCATTTATGTGTGCATTGCCATTCTGTTTATTCTTGGCATGCATAGAGCATCCTTGGGTGGCCAGGTTGTATGTGGTCTTTTGAAGCTCTAGTCTGCTGGCTTCTGTGCCCAAGCTGCAGAAATGGCTATTTCTTTGGTGGCACTGCCTCCAATTATAGGCACAGTGTCCTGCCGGAAAGAAGAAGGTCTTTGAAGTACTAGCAGGCTTCACACTGGACAAAAAAATGTTGCTCTGATTCTATGGAAAGAACTCAGCCCACTCGCTGGATCTTGGGGACAACATTGCTCTGGTCCAGTATATGCAGAGTACATCATGAGAAACGCTGGGCTGGAGGACTGAAGAAAGTAGGCAAAACTGCTAGGCCATTCAGGTATGACCTAAATCAAATCCCTTATGATTATACAGTGGAAGTGAGAAATAGATTTAAGGGCCTAGATCTGATAGATAGAGTGCCTGATGAACTATGGAACGAGGTTCGTGACATTGTACAGGAGACAGGGATCAAGACCATCCCCATGGAAGAGAAATGCAGAAAAGCGAAATGGCTGTCTGGGGGAGACCTTACAAATAGCTGTGAAAAGAAGAGAGGCGAAAAGCAAAGAAGAAAAGGAAAGATATAAGCATCTGAATGCAGAGTTCCAAAGAATAGCAAGAAGAGATAAGAAAGCCTTCTTCAGCAATCAGTGCAAAGAAAGAGAGGAAAAGAGCAGACTGGGAAAAACTAGAGATCTCTTCAAGAAAATTAGAGATACCAAGGGAACATTTCATGCAAAGATGGGCTCGATAAAGGACAGAAATGGTCTGGACCTAACAGAAGCAGAAGATATTAAGAAGAGGTGGCAAGAATACACAGAAGAACTGTACAAAAAGATTTTCAAGACCCAGATAATCATGATGATGTGATCACTCATCTAGAGACAGACATCTTGGAATGTGAAGTCAAGTGGGCATTAGAAAGCATCACTATGAACAAAGCTAGTGGAGGTGATGGAATTCCAGTGGAGCTGTTTCAAATCCTGAAAGATGATGTTGTGAAAGGGCTGCACTCAATATGCCAGCAAATTTGGAAAACTCAGCAGTGGCCACAGGACTGGAAAAGGTCAGTTTTCATTCCAATTCCAAAGAAAGACAATGCCAAAGAATGCTCAAACTACCGCACAATTGCACTCATCTCACACGCTAGTTAAGTAATGCTCAAAATTCTCCAAGCCAGGTTTCAACAATATGTGAACCGTGAACTTCCTGATGTTCAAGCTGGTATTAGAAAAGGCAGAGGAACCAGAGATCAAATTGCCAGCATCCGCTGGATCTTGGAAAAAGCAAGAGAGTTCCAGGAAAACATCTATTTCTGCTTTATTGACTATGCCAAAGCCTTTGACTGTGTGGATCACAATAAACTGTGGAAAATTCTGAAAAAGCTGGGAATACCAGACCACCTGACCTGCCTCTTGAGAAATCTGTATGCAGGTCAGGAAGCAACAGTTAGAACTGGACATGGAACAACAGATTGGTTCCAAATAGGAAAAGGAGTACATCAAGACTGTATATTGTCACCCTGCTTATTTAACTTATATGCAGAGCACATCATGAGAAACACTGGACTGGAAGAAACACAAGCTGGAATCAAGATTGCCAGGAGAAATATAAATCACCTCACATATGCAGATGACACCACCCTTATGGCAGAAAGTGAAGAGGAGCTAAAGGGCCTCTTGATGAAGGTGAAAGAGGAGAGTGAAAAAGTTGGCTTGAAGCTCAATATTCAGAAAACGAAGATCATGGCATTTGGTCCCATCACTTCATGGGAAATAGATGGGGAAACAGTGGAAACAGTGTCAGACTTTATTTTTGGGGGTGCTCCAAAATCACTGCAGATGGTGACTGCAGCCATGAAATTAAAAGACGCTTACTCCTTGGAAGAAAAGTTATGACCAACCTAGACAGCATATTTAAAAGCAGAGACATTACTTTGCCGACTAAGGTCCATCTAGTCAAGGCTATGGTTTTTCCTGTGGTCACGTATGGATGTGAGAGTTGGACTGTGAAGAAGGCTGAGCGCTGAAGAATTGATGCTCTTGAACTGTGGTGTTGGAGAAGACTCTTGAGAGTCCCTTGGATTGCAAGGAGATCCAACCAGTCCATTCTGAAGGAGATCAGCCCTGGGTGTTCTTTGGAAGGAATGATGCTAGAGCTAAAACTTCAGTACTTTGGCCACCTCATGCGAAGAGTGGACTCATTGGAAAAGATTCTGATGCTGGGAGGGATTGGGGGCAGGAGGAGAAGGGGATGACAGAGGATGAGATGGCTAGATGGCATCATGGACTCGATGGATGTGAGTCTGAGTGAACTCCGAGAGATGGTGATGAACAGGGAGGCCTGGCGTGCTGTGATTCATGGGGTCACAAAGAGTTGGACACGACTGAGCAACTGAACTGAATTGAACTGAACTGGAGGAAGCACAAGCTGGAATCAAGATTGCCGGGAGAAATATAAACCACTTCAGATATGCAGATGACACCACCCTCATGGCAGAAAGTGAAGAAGAACTAAAGAGCCTCTTGATGAAAGTGAAAGAAGAGAGTGAAAAAGTTGGCTTAGAGCTCAACATTCAGAAAATGAAGATCATAGCATCCGGTCCCATCACTTCATGGCAAATAGATGGGGAAACAGTGGAAACAGTGTCAGACTTTATTTTTTGGGCTCCAGAATCACTGCAGATGGTGACTGCAGCCATTAAATTAAAAGACGCTTACTCCTTGGAAGGAAAGTTATGACCAACCTAGACAGCATATTAAAAAGCAGAAACATGACTTTGTCAACAAAGGTCCGTCTAGTCAAGGCTATGGTTTTTCCTGTGGTCATGTATGGATGTGAGAGTTGGACTATAAAGAAAGCTGAGCACAGAAGAATTGATACTTTTGAACTGTGGTGTTGGAGAAGACTCTTGAGAATCCCTTGGACTGCAAGAAGATCCAACGAGCCCATCCTAAACGAGATCAGTCCTGGGTGTTCATTGGAAGGACTGATGCTGAAGCTGAAACTCCAGTACTTTGGCTACCTGATGTGAAGAGCTGACTCATTGGAAAAGACCCTGATGCTGGGGAAGTTTGAGGGCAGGAGGAGAGGGGGACTGCAGAGGATTAGATGGTTGGATGGCATCACCGACTTGATGGACATGGGTTTGGGTGGACTCTGGGAGATGGTGATGGACAAGGAGGCCTGGTATGCTGAGGTTCATGGGTTTGCAAAGAGTTGGACGCAACTGATCGACTGAACTGAACTGAACTGGAGAAGGGCCCCACTGCCCTCTTGAGCTAACCTGAGGGGACCAGCCACCTGGCCCCATATGGTCAGTAAGGAGGGGGTGTCCTGCCAGGAGAGGTGCTCTCCACTTTGAGCCCAGGCTTCCAGGTGAGTGTCTGGGCAGTGGCAGGTCCACGTGTCTCCTTGTTCTGGGATATGAGTTGCGGTGCTGGGCCTCTGAGTGATGTCATTGTTGGTGTGGGTGTCCAGGGTCATGATGGTGTCCAAGGTCATGGTGAACAGTTCCTTGTAGTTGCTCTTCCCCTCTAAATATCTGTAAATGTTAACATCTTTGTAAGGTTGGGGAACACTCAGTCCAAACTGGATGAATAAAAATTGCGAAATTACAGCTCCAGGGAGTGGGCTGTCCCTGAATGACTGGACACCTTCTGCAACTCCTCTTTTCCTTTCAAAATAATCAGGATATGAAGCCTGGAACTCACAAGCAAGGTTTGTGAGTTCAGACCCCACAGAGGTGCTTACAATAAGGCAATGAGATTTGCTTTCTCTGTACTGCTGTCAGCCATGCTTCATCGGACACTGAAGGGCTTTGACTTGTATAGCTGATGGCCTTGAATTCTGAACCGGGTGGGCCCCCCGCCCCCCATTACTGCCCTCCTGAGGGGACTGGAGCACAGTTAATGTGCCAGAATCTTGCAGTACACATCAGAGGCTGCCA
The DNA here is from genome assembly GCA_917880005.1 of Nanger dama. NCBI lineage: Eukaryota > Metazoa > Chordata > Mammalia > Artiodactyla > Bovidae > Nanger > Nanger dama. The sequence goes on along the minus strand of CAKJTW010000025.1, from coordinate 14,826,186 downwards.
GGCCAGGCAACCAGTGGCTTGGGAACTTTCTGAGACCTCTGGATGTCTCCCCAGGAGGTATTCTTCCCATGCCTTGAAAGGCTCCCAGGAGTCTGAGAATGAGAGAGGCTAAGATGGATCTCAGGTGGTGCTAGTGGTAAAGAACTCACCTGCCAATGCAGGAGACGCAAGAGACACAGGTTTGATCCCTGGGTTGGGAGGATCACCAGCAGGAGGGCATGGCAACCCACTCCAGGATTCTTGCCTGGAGAATCCCATGGACAGAGGAGCCTGGCAAGCTACAGTTAATGGGGTCTCAAAGAGTCAGACAAGACTGAAGTGACCTAGCACACAAGGTGGGTCTCAGACAGTCTGAACTCTTTGTTTGTTCAGAATGTGAACTCTGGTCATAATCGACAGGGCTGGCATTTGCTTATAAGGTCTTTATGAGGCTGAGATTGGAAAGCACACAGAGAGAGTCCAGTTTTACAGGCTCCAGTTCGATGGACGCCTGACATCACACTCGATTGTGTTCCAGAGCTAAACTGATTGACCTCCGCTGCTGCATGTACTTATCAAAAACTTGTAGAAAGAGAAATTTTTTTCTAATTTATGAGAAAATGGAATGTTTTCTGCGGGAGCCTTTTAGGTCTGGCAGTGAAAACACCAGCAAAGGTCGAGAAAATTTAGTCCATGTTGATCCGGGCCAGTGTTTGATTAAAGGTTTTTGTAAACTTCTGCCTGAGGGAGGATTAGAGTGAAGGTGGGTGGGGTCAAGGGCCAGGTCTTATCTGAGATCATGAGAAGTAAAATGCTTGCAAAATACTCTGGCATGGAGGACAGAATGCAGGTCATGTCCCAGGGAGACCTGCTCCCAGGAGGAGAATCCTGGGGGAGTCCTGTGATTAATAACATAGAAGGGAGCAAAAGACAGTAGAGTTGGCCAGAGGGAGATGTGCAGACTCATTGCAAGCCCACTAAGGCTGCAGCCCAGCCCTCTAGGCACTGGGGAGCAGCAGTAAGGAGCAGCGCCAAGCCCATCACCAAGCACAAGACGACCTGTTGATGGTTCATGTGAGGGCATCCGATCCTATCACTTAATGGCAAACAGGAGGGGAAAAAATGGAAACAGTGACAGATTTTATTTTCTTGGGCTCCAAAATCACTGCTGATGGTGACTGCAACCATGAAATTAAAAGACGCTTGCTCCTTGGAAAGAAAGTGGTGATAAACTTAGCGTATTAAAAAGCAGAGACATTGCTTTGCTGACAAAGGTCTATATAATCAAAGCTATGACTTTTCCAGTAGTCATGTATGGATGTGAGAGTTGGACCATAATGAAGGCCAAGAGCAAAGAATTGATGCTTTTGAACCGCGGTGTTGGAGAAGACTCTTGAGAGTCCCTTGGGCTGCAAGGAGATCAGCCAGTCAATCCTGAAAGAGATCAACTTTGAATATGCATTGGAAGGACAGATGCTGAAGTCGCCACTACAATACTTTGGCAACCTGATGCAAAGAACTGACTCATTGGAAAAGACCCTGATGCTGGGAAAGATTGAGGGCAGGAGGAGAAGGAGGATGAGATGGTTGGATGGCATCACTGACTCAATGGACATGAGTTTGAGCAAGCTCTGGGAGACAGTGAAGATCAGGGAAGCCTGGTGTGCTGCAGTCCATGGGGCTGTAGAGAGTCGAACGTGACTCTGAAAGAACAACATTGAGATTTATAGGAAATATATACTTGGCTGTGTTCCACAGTTCCTTGCTCACAGCTCGTAAACCCTTGGAATTTCTTAAATGTAGAGAGTGATAAAACTGTCTTTTGTCACATGGATGAGGTGACTTTTAGCAGCACCTAAACAGGGGGCTGATTGCCAGGAGAACCAATCATGTGATTAAATGGCTGGAATTTCAGTTCCACCTCTTGATTTCCAGGGAGGGGAGAGGAGGTTGAATCAATTCCCACTGGCCAGTGATTTAGATAATCTTGATAATGTAATGAAGCCTCCACAAACCCTCAAAGGACAGATTTTTTACCATTTCAGAAAGTTTCTGTGTGCTACCGAGTTGGGCTCCAATCTCTGTGTGGACAGAGACCTCTCTCTGTTCAAAGTCTCAGCCTATGAATCTCTTCATCTGACTGTTGATTCATATCTTTTAATATCCTTTTATAATAAATAGTAATCTGTTGAAGAAACAGATTTTCTTGAGTTCTGTGAGCACATTAATTAATTCTAGCACATTAATTGAATCGAGAAAGTGGGTGGGGGGCTTGTGGGAAGCTCTGATTTATAGTATAAGGCAAGCACACAGACAGAGGGGAAGTGTAGGTAACAACCTGGGTTTGTGGCTAGCATCTGAAGAGGATAGCGGACTTGTGGGTTGGAGCATTTTACCTGTGGAATCTGATGCTATTGCTGGGTAGATAGTGTTAGGATTGAGTTGAAGTCTTGGACCCCCTGCTGGCATCTAAGCATTGCTCACCAGTGTGGAGAAACCACACATAAGTGTTGGATTCATTCCAGGGACCCCAAAGGATCTTAGAGGATGCAGTCAGGTTAAGATGAGGGCCTTAGAGTGGGTCCTAATCCATTATGACTGGAGTCTTTATAAAAGAGGAAGAGAGAGACACACAGGGAAGATGGCCATGTGAGAGCAGAGGCAGAGATGGGAGTGGTGCGTCTACAAGCCACCATCAGAAGCCGGAAGAGGCAAGAAAGGATTCCACCCAGAATCTTGCAAGGTGCTTGCTAACACCTTGGTTTCTGATTTCTGGACTCCAAAACTGTGAGATGATACATTTCTATTGCTTAAGCACACCAGTTAGTAGTGCTTTGTTAGAGCAGCCCCAGGAAACCAGGCCTCTGTACCATAGTCATCTCAGCAGTGCTTCTCTTCCTGAGCTCAAGGAGTTACTGGAAAACAGGTAAATATACCTGCCAAATGCATCCATCAATGCAGCATTGCTGTGCATGTCATGCAGTGAATCCTCGAACCCAGCTCGCTGGCATCAGCATACCCATCTGGTAGAAGAAGAAACTGAGGTTCAGAGTCCACTTGGAGACTCATAGCACCACCCAAGACTGCACAGACAGGAGCTGGAGGAGCAGTGATGGGGTCTAGGTTTTCTGTTAGCATATCAAGCTCAACTCCATGCCTGTGGGTCTCCAAACTGGAAACACAGAGTGGGTAAGATGTTTTCATAAAAGGGGAACATCTCAGGGTGGAGAGATTATGACTTTTAGAGTTATATTTCTCTGATGAGAAGAGCTGACTCATTGGGAAAAAAACTTAATGCTCAGAAAGATTGAGGCATAAGGAGAAGGGTTGACAGAGGATGAGATGGTTGGATGGCATCACCGACTCAATGGACATGAGTTGAACAAACTCTAGGAGATAGTGAAGGACAAGGAAGCCTGGTGTACTGCAGTCCACAGGGTCACAAAGAGATAGACATGAGTGAGAGACTAAATAACAACTCTCTGGCTTCATTTTCTAGTATCAGCTATATGACTTTGGCCAAACTGCTTGTGCCTTAAGGTTCCATTTGCCCATCTGCATAATGGGTGTACTAATGAATAGCTCCAGTTAGCAATGAAATGAATGACTTAGGTGGCTATGTGAGCCTGGTCTTTTGCTGAAGGCCCAGCATTTGAATTTGTGCTTTCTGTTTTCTGCGTTGTAATGAGCAGGGGTGTTTGGATGTGTTGCCTGTTCTCCCGACACACTGAAAGCGCTGAGAATGACGGCCGATGGTGGGACCCATGATGGGCCGAGGGGACACCACTGCGAGTGACAGACTCTGCAGCACTGGAGGCGTTCCTGCAATGTGTGCTCACCACATGCCTCCTTCAAGAGTTCCCTTTTCAAAATTTATTTTTAAATAAATAAAAAAAAATGTTTATTTGTTTATGGCTTCACTGAGTGTTTGTTGCTATGCGTGGGCTCTCCTAGTTGTGGCGAGGGGGGCCACCCTTCACCATGGTGTGCAGGGTTCTCACTGCGATGGCGTCTTCTGTTGTGGAGCATGGGTTCTAGAGCACAGGCTGGGCAGTTGTGGTGCGTGGGCTTACTTGCCCTGCAGCATGTGGGACCTTCCCAAACCAGCGATCGAATACGTGTCCCCTGCACTGGCAGAATGCAAATCCGTGGGATTCTTTAGGTAAGAATGACAATGTGGGTTGCCATTTCCTACTCCTGGGGATCTTCCTGACCTAGGGATCAAACCTGTATCTCTGCTGCACTGGCAGACAGACTCTTAAACACTGGACCACTAGGGAAGTCCCACGAGCTCCTTTAGTAAGTGAGGGGTTGAAGCCCGGGGAGGCAGGACAGCTTATTCCAGCCTGAGTCCTTAGGAGAGCTGAGAGGCATTTCTGGGCCCCACTGGGCCTTGTGTTGCCCATCTGTCCAGTCAATCCATCCTGAAGGGCTCCTAACTCCTCCTGCTGCCTCCATTTACTCACAGTGAGTAAAACACAGTGTTGGTGTATGAGCCTGACCTGGGAAGAGTTTAACAAGTGCAGTTTGTGAAGGCAGAGATGTGGAAAGTGATTCTGGAGGTGTCAGCAAAATAATATCTCTCCACCTCCCTGGTGGCTCAGCAGTAAAGAATCAGAATCTCCTGCGATGCAGGAGACTCAGGAGATGTAGGGTCTATCCCTGAGTCAAGAAGATCCCCTGGAGAAGGAAATGACAGCCCACTCTAGTATTCTTGTGTGGAGAATCCCATGGACAGTGGAGCTTGGTGGCTATAGTCCATGGGGTCATAATGAGTTGGCCACAACCTAGTGACTAAACCACAACACCTATCTTTCTATCATCTATCATCTATTATCTATCTCTGTCTGTATATGAGGGGAAAATGTGTAACCATTTGCCATGCCCACACTGAACAAAAACAGAACCGTAACTGAGCAGGAGCATCACCAATGGCTTCATCTCAGAAACGAAGCTGAATGAAAGCTGAAGGTTGCGAGGACACAGTCCAGAGTATTTTCAGGCAAATCTGGGGAATTTTACTGACAACTAGTGCAAATCCTGCTTCATGGTGAAAGCCAGGCCAGGAAACCCCTTACCCAGGTAGTAGCAAAGTATATACAGCAGCCTCATTTGCTCTAAGGTTGTAAAACATCCACATACCACAGTTACTCATGGAGAAAACTTGCTGTCCCACCTTCAGTTCTCATGAAAGCTGAGCCCTCTGCCATTTCCATCAGCCACCTGGTAGGCTATGAATAGAAGGAAGTCGGTAAGTTTACACAAGCTAGGAGGTAAAATCTCCCTTTTCCATTCTCAGCCCAAAAGGGATTTTTCCCCCCTCTGTGACCATTTGTTGTGTGAGGGAGGCGTGTGGGGGAGGGGCTGTGGTCAGTTTTCAGGTGGCCCTGTGTTGAAAATATATTGATACAACTTGTATCCTCAGAGTTCCCAGAGAAACAGAACCAATAGGATAGATAGATGGATGTAAGAGAAGACATATTATAACAAAAGACCCACACGTTTATGGAGGCTGAGAGGTGCCATGATCTGCTGTCTGCAAGCTTGAGATCAGGAAAGTCTGGTAGAATTCAGTTAGAGTCAGAAGGTCTGATGTCTGACGACAGGAGAAGACAGACGTCCCCCTTAAGAAGGGAGAGTGAATCTGCCCTCCCTCTGCCTTTTGTCCCTTTCTGGTCCTCAGGAGACTGGCTGATGACTGCCCACACTGGCAAGGGTGACCTTGACTCAGTCCACTGAATCAAATGCTAATCTCCTCTGAAACATCCCACAGACATACCAAGAAATAATGTTTTACCAGGTGTCTGGTAAACAGTTCCACCAGAATTAAGCGTACTCACATAGAATTAAACATCTCACGATCTCTTTGGAAAATAACCCTAGTGTGGGCCCTCTCGGATGGGCTTTGCCTGGAGAAGTAGGACAGGAGACACCTACAGTTATTTGCAAAGTAGGGGCAATGGAGCTGGTCTGAGCTGGCTGGGGAAACACAATCTAAGTGACTCTGAACAGGCCAGCACAGACATGGCCTGCTCATAGTGTGGGCCTTGCCTAGACATCTTGTACACCTGCCATTTGTGGGTAAAATGCCCCCAAAATGCAGATGGCTCATGCCAGACTGAGGGTTTCCATGGGTGGCCAGACAGTCTTAGCTTTGCTATTCCTCTGCAGCCAGTCTAGAGGAGCCACATGAACAGCAAGCAGGCCAAAAACCCCCTGGAGGTTGGAAGGATCTAGTCTTTCTGGACAGTGTTTTTAAGAACCACAATAAGGCAGATTCTGGGATTTTGATCAGTGCCAACTATTTCATGGTCCAGCCATGGCTGGCATCCCCTCCATGGTGCCATTGGAGGCACTGACCAGTGTGTTTAGAATTTCTGACAGCCCATCATGGCTTGGATGCTAGTGTTGGCCAAACCACCATTCTTTTTTGAAGGTTCTGAAGAAGGTGTAAGCTCTTCTGAGGATAAACCACTGCGATTTTTTAAACTTGCCAGTTGCTATCAAGTTATAGACTCGGATCTGTGCTCAGCACAGACTATTCTTCTAGTAGCTGTGCTGATACGGAAATGGACACAAGCTGCCAGTGTTGTGAGATGAGTTGTGCTCACCTGGATGCACAGCCAGGGTTAAGGCAGATTTTCTTTGATCTGACTCATTAAGTTGGAAAAATTCACCATGCCTCCCCATCCTCCTATGGGCTTCCTCTGAAATCAACAACAAATTAATCCTTGATGACCACAGACAATATTTGACACAGATGTGGACTGAAGCCCACCAAGCTTCTCTGTCCATGGGATTTCCCAGGCAAGAATACTGGAATGGGTTGCCATTTCTTACTCCGGGTATCTTCCTGACCCAAGAATCGAACCTGTGTCTCCTGCAGCTCCTGCGCTGGTGGCAGATTCTTTACCACTGATCCACCTGGGAAGCCATTTATTTATTATTGGAATAGAATTGCTCTACACTGCTGTGTTAGTTTCTGCTGTACAACAAAGTGAATCAGCTATGTGTATACATGTATTCCCTCCCTCCTCGACCTTCCTCACACCCCTCCCACCACCCTCTGGGTGATCATAGAGTGCCAGCTGAGCTCCACTGCGCTGCACAGCATGTTGCCACTATGTCTATCTTACACACGGCAGTGTATAATGTCAATGCCACTCTCCCTTTCATCTCACCCTCCCCTCCACCCGGCCGAGTCCACATGCCTGTTCTCTAATCTGCACCTCTATTCGTGCTCTGGAAATAAGTTCATCTGTACCATTTTTCTAAATGCCACATATATGTATTAATACATGATAGTTGAATATTTATTGGAAAGACTGATGCTGAAGCTGAAGCTCCAGTACTCTGGCTACCTGATGCGAAGAGCTGACTCATTGGAAAAGACCGTGATGCTGGGAAAGATTGAGGGCGGCAGGAGCAGGGGGAGACAGAAGATGAGATGGTTGGATGCATCACTGATTCAATGGACAGGAGTTAGAGCATGCTCTGGGAGATAGTGAGGGACAGGGAAGCCTGGCGTACTGCAGTCCACGGGGTCACAAAGCATTGGACATGACTGAGCGACTGACAGCAAATATGATATTTGTTTTTCTCTTTCTGACTTCACTCTGTATGACAGACTCTAGGTCCATTCACGTCACGGCAACATCCAGGCCTTTTAGTGGCTCTGACCAGATGGTGGGCGATGGGGTGGCCTCCAAGAGCTGGCCAGGGGCTTCCCTTCCCTTCCCGTGAGTGGGAAGCCTGGCTTCAGGGACAGGGCATTTGGGTGGCTGTTAGTGTCCTTGCTGGCCATGAGACAGTGTCTGTGACCTCAGTTCTTCAGGACAAGGAGAGGCCTGGGAAGTTGAGCCATTTGTCCTGCAGGACACTTGGTGGTGACTCTCAAGCTGTCAACAGAGTGGCTATCCAAACACGAGCCCGGATGTACCATCTGCGCACTGATCTGACAGTGCCAAGGCACTCCTCTCTGGATTTCCACGGTGCTGTGGTCCGCTGTGACTGTCCCCTGACCCAGAGCCCTGAGCCAGCCCTGCCATCGCCCAGCTTGGCCCGGCTGTGGAGCCCCCTCCACATGCACCTGAAGATGTGGCCTGGCCAGCTACGGCCTCTGTCTTCTCTCAGGTAACTCAGGAGGGTTGCACTAGATCCAGATTGCTCCTCCACTAAGCTGGAAGCCTCACGGGGGTGGCAGACACGATTCAGTTCCCAGGCAGTTTAAACATCTGCTCCTGCATTTTGAGTGTTTCAGGCGGTGCCTTCTGAGGGAAGCCCAGGCCTCTAGTTTTCCAGGCTCCCCACCCCCCCTCCTGTAGACCTGGGCATCCCGCGTTTGCTTTGTGCAGCCACCAAGGGCCTTGGGAAGTGTCACCTTACATCATAACTCTGAACTAGCATGAGTGACATGGTTTCAAGCCAGTTAGGTCACAGCCTGCAGGCGGGTAGGTGCCGGGGCTGCTTCGGGGGTGGGCACAGAGACAATGGCCCAGTGGAAGTAGGTCCCTGCCCTCTGGCGTGGCTTCCCTTTGTGTCTCTTATTTCTGTGGCCTATGCTTCAAGTTCTGAGCTCCGTTTCCAATAAGCCTTCTTCGGGTGACTCTGAGGCTGGGGGTTGCCATGATATCAGAGCACCTGAGCAGAGGGCAGGTCTCCAGGCGCTGCCCGAGGGAGGTCTAGCCCCCTGCTCTGCCCCTCTCCCCCTCCTCCCCTCAGTCCACTTGCCCAGATCCCCTGGGCTCCCTGTCTTGGCTTCCATCTCACCTCTGTAACACCAGTTCCCACAAGACCAGTGGCCTCTCCTGGACACGCTGCTTTCCCTCTTCTGGCAGCTTGTCACTGTCTGCATCCTCAGGACTTGCTTCTTCAGTGTTTTCTGTTTATTGCTGCTTCCCCTTCAGCTAGAATGCAGACCCTGAGGGTAGAATCTTGTCTTCTTGAGAGCAACCACTGTGCTCTGAGCAGAGTGCAGTTCTGCAGTAAATATCTGGTGATTGAATCAAATGCAGGAGCTGGACTCATCTCGCCCAGGGCTCTACCCTCAAGGAGTGAAACCCAGGCCCCAAGAGCCCACTGACTTGCTGGACATGGTGGCCCTAGCAGTGGTGGTGGCTTGGGATCCACTCAGGGACCTTCTGATGACCGACCATCCCAACTATGAACTCCCCACTCTCTCTTCCTCTTCGAATCCCCACAGCAGATGATGTGACCTGTGGGCTGAGCTCTAGGCACTGAATGAATGAGCTGGTGAGCATGCACAGAAGGCTCTGATAAGCCCTCCTGTCTGGCATGGACAGGGCACTGGGCGCAGGTTCTCAAGCCAGGCCAGTGACTATGCCACTTCTGTCTCATTTTCCTCGTTTACACAGTGGGGGTAATAAGAACAATGTTTACCTCTTAAGAGTAGTATGTAGTTTAAAGAGCAAATGTAAGGATATTGTTTTGGATAATGCTGGCCCTTAGGAGGGACAGAGTAGATGTTCATTGTTGCATTAGTAGAAACAGTAATACACTGCCCTTGATACAGTGTTCAACACACAGTGTGGGAAGAAGGACTGATGAGGTGGATACACCCTTGGATGGATTTGGAAGTATCTCACAGACACTTGCTCAGAGCATAGGGAAAGTCTCCAGTTACTAGGCTTCCTTTCTTAAGTATCTACAGCCCTTTCTTTGTTATCAGCTAGCCCTGCACCCATGCCTGCCCTCAGAGGTTCATCCTGAGCAGTATGTCCACTCAAGGACATATCAGTGATGCTAAGGACTCTGTTCTGCTCTTTCCCCTTCCCCTTACTCAGAATTCCTTCCTCCTCAGCCCAGAAAATCCATCTGCTGCTTCCCTGGTGGCTCAGACGGTAGAGAATCTGCTTGCAATGCAGGAGATCCCAGTTTGATCCCTGGGTTGGGAAGATCCCTTGGACAAGGAAATGGCAATCCATTCCAGTATGCTTGCCTGAGAATTCCATGGACAGAGGAGCCTGGCAGGCTACAGTCCACGGGGTCTCAAAGAGTCAGTCATGACTGAGTGACTATCACTTTCACATTCACAGCCCAATAAACCTGTCTAATGCTAATGGACCAGTCTTTGTACTGAGGCTCCAGGGCGCTGCTTCTTCCCTTCAAGTTACTGGGATTGCATCTCCACGCTAACATGCTGTGAGGCTCTGGGAACCACTCTGGGACCCAGTGGAGTCAGCACTGCAGGGAGAGGACAGTGTGGACTTCAGAAGAAACTGCCATGGAAATGGCTGTGGTGAGCCTCACTCAACCTGGAATGCTTTCCTGCAGCTCTCTGGGGCCCCACTCCAGTCGGTAGCTTGCTGGCTGCCATCACGCTGGCCATCACCTCCCACCTCCCATGTGGCAAGTCCTCCCCGGTCACATGGAAGCAGGTCTAGATTCTGGTCGGCTTTGTTATCCCAAGTGTAGGTAGGACTCCTTTCCTTTCCCGGGGACCTTGCTTTCTAAGCAGCCCTGGTGCCAGGAGCTAGAGGCTTCTTTTAGGGATGAGCGGGTAGTCCAGCGTTTGTACTGAATGTTCTGAGTCAACCTGGCCTGTGCAGGGTCACTGTTGGAAACTGTGTAACGGGAAAGCGAGTTACTTCTGAGCCCCAAGGTTCACTGACATTCTATCTGGCTGCCTGGAAAGCTTTCTTTCCGGGCTCCATCCAAAGACCAGCTGTAGGTGCTGGTCTGGGTCTCGTTGTTCAGTTGCTCAGTTGTGTATGACTCTTTGTGACCCCATGGACTGTAGCAAGCTAGGCTTCCCCTGTCCTTCACAGTCTCCTGGGTGGTTTGCTCAAATTCATGTCCATTGAGTAAATGATGCCATCCAACCATCTTAACTTCTGCTTCTCCCTTCTCCTCTTGACCTCAATCTTTTTCAGCATCACAGTCTTTTCCAATGAGTTGTCTGTTTTCTTCAGGTGGCCAAAGAATTGGAGCATCAGTTTCAGCATCAGTCTTTCCAATGAATATTTAGGGTTGATTTCTTTTAGGATTGACTGATTTGATCTCCTTGCTGTCCACGGGACTCTCAAGAGCCTTCTCCATCACCACAGTTTGAAAACATCAATTCTTAGGTCCTCAGGCTTTTTATAGTCCAGCTCTCACATCCATACATGACTACTGGAAAATTCGTAGCTTTGGCTACACGGACCTTTGTCGGCAAAGTGACTTCTTGGCTTTTATTTTTATTCTTTAATTTTATCCTGAATCCTCCCCCCCTCCCTCCCCATACCATCCCTCTGGGTCATCCCAGTGCACCAGCCCCGAGCATCCTGTATCATGCATCGAAACTACTTCTTGGCTTTTTAACACACTGTCTAGGTTTGTCATAGCTTTCCTGCCAAGAAGCAATCATTTTCTAATCTCTTGGCTGCAGTCACCATCCGCAGTGAGTTTAGAGCCGAATTAAGAGGAAATCTGTCACTGCTTCCACATTTCCCCCTTCTATTTTCCATCAAGTGATGGGGCCAGATGTCATGATCTTTGTTTTTGAATATTGAGTTTTAAGTCAGCTTTTTCACTCTCCTCTTTCACCTACATCAAGAGGCCTTTTAGTTCCTTCCTCTTTACTTTCTGCCATTAGTGTGGTGTCTGTCATCTGTGTATCTGAGGTTACTGATATTTCTCCTGGCAATCCTGATTCCAGCTTGCACTACACCCAGCCCGGCATTTCACATAATGTACTCTAGATATAAGTGAAACGAGCAAGGTGACAATATATAGCCTGGACATACTCCTTTCCCAATTTTGGACCAGTCTATTGTTCCATGTCTGGTTCTAGCTGTTACTTCTTGACCTGTATACAGGTTTCTCAGGAGGCAGGTAGATATGAACCTGTTTGCAGGGCAGGAATAGAGATGCAGATATAGGGAGCAGATCTGTGGACACAGTGGGGGAAATGGGTGGTGGAAGGAGTTGAGAGAGCAGCACTGACATAAGCACATTATTGGATGTGAAAGAGATACCTAGTGGGAAGCTGCTGTTCTGCACGTGGAGCTCAGTTCTGCCCTCTGTGATGGAACTAGAGGGGCGAGATTGGGAGGAGAGGGTGTATGCATGCATATAGCTGAATCACCTTGTTGCATAGCAGAAATCAACCCAACGTTGCAAAGCAATTATACTAAAAAAAAAACCCAACCAACAAAAAAAACTTTAGAGCAGAACTTTCTAGCAGAATGCTGGAGGTGGGACCTCAGAGCCAGACCACCTGTTTCACAGGGAAACTATCCCCTCCCCCTCCCCAGCGTGAGCTTAGCCAGGTGATATATTAGCTAGTGTGCGTGCATGCCAAGTTGCTTCAGTCATGTCTGACTCTTTGTGACCCTGTGGACTGTAGCCCTCCAGGCTCCTCTGTCCATGGGATTCTCCAGGCAAGAATACTGGAGTGGGTTGTCCAAGCCCTCCTCCAGGGCATCTTCCCAACCCAGGGATTGAACCCAGGTCTCCTGCATTGCAGGTGGAGTCTTTACCATCCGAGCCACCAGGGAAGGCCCCTTGAATGCTAAACCCTGGGGCAAATTGAATCTTCTGAACGGGTCACACCAGCATCCATCCTGCCCACTAGCTCTCTGATAGTGTGATAACCCTGCACCTTTACAGCACTTGTCCCACAGTGAACTGTGCTGGAGGTCTTGCTGTGAGGCTCCGGAGGCCATGGGTCACAAACATTGCCCAGCTTCCCTCTCTGGTTTGGCTTGCTCTGGGGGATGCCAGCTGAAGCACTGTGAGACCACTCCAGCATCCTGAGGGTCATCGAACTTGCCCACCAATAGTGACCGCAGCCTCTGTTGTCCCCTGACGGGTCCTCCTGGGACTCTGAGCTGGAAAAGCCCAGGTGAGCAGTGCCTAAATTCCTGCCTCAGGGAAACTGGGAGAGGTAATAGAGATTACTGTCATATCCAGACGCTACATTATGAGGAGTTTTGTTACTTATTCATTGCGCCCCAAGCAAGTCCCCAGCAAGAAAGGAGACTGTTCTTACATTATTGAATCTCAGATTGCAGTCAGGCTGAGACTTTCTAGCTCAAAGAAGCTGCTTCTAAAAATCTGGACCACACACTTCACTTTATGAATAAAATATCTATTGCACCCATTGACCATTCAGGTAACGATTTCTAAGGTTTTGGGTGTAGCTATCTTGTCTTTGATAAAACTGAAAGCAAAACTGAGACACACATCACGACACACCCTTCTCCTGAGTGGCCCCGGCACCTCACTCATTTGCGCAGCACATATGGGTACCTGGGCTCCTTGCCCAACCAGAAAGCACTGGAAATAAGAAAAAAGCTGCTGACCTACACGTTTGCCTGGACATCCGAAAAATAATTTTAAATATTTATATGTGATCTATAGGAGATTACCCATTTGTCACAGAGAACTTCAATTACTAGATGGTCTACTAGAATAAAAAAACAACACCTGTTTCTTTTTGAGAAAGCGTTTTATAGTTCTGCTTGAAACTCTGCTCTGTTCTGCTTAAATGTGTTTGAAAAACAAAGTGTACTTGCAAAAGGAAGTTGCTGAGTGGTTAAATGGAAGGATGCCCTTGGATTTGGAGTTCTGGACACCAGCTCTGCATGTCTAGCTGTGGGCATGTTTCCCATTAGCCCTGCTAAGAGGAAGGTTGTCACTTAAAGGAGCTTGCAGTGGAAAACGACTGCTGTTTTCTGGCTGGGGCCAGCTCAACTACTGTGGCTGAGAAACTGTGTGTGCCCTCCTCTTCTTTGCGGGCACCAGCACATATTGCAGGGAGGAAGTATGGTCATGGGACTGGGTGCTACAGATGGCACTGGGTGAAACACAGCTGTCCCTCCCTCATGCTGGCAGGATGTGGAAGGGCTGAATGGTAACAGGGCTGCTGGAGAGATGACTGTGAAACAGGCATTATCCCCTACCTGCATTGCACTGGAGCAAGGGGAGGAGGGGAAACAAACTCTTATCCTGTTACTGCGCACCCTGGCTAGCTTACTTGGGAACATCTCGAGGACAGGTGTGTTCCTGAGTTGTCCTTGTCTTTGCAGAATCTGCTAGTGATGTTTACAAAGTGAGTGGAAGAGAAGCGTGGCTTCACTTGGGACAGCAAGTAGCTCAGTGATTCATTTGTTTCTACAAGAAGAAAGAAAGGACTGAGATCAAACACTGAATGGGCTGAGATCGAACACTGAATGGGAAAGCGGAGCCCGCCAGGCTCTTTGCATCTTGTCCCTGATAAGAGTTACGGAAGCGGGCCAGCCTTTTGTGTGCACGGGCAGGGATGTGTTTCCAAGCGTTTACCTTTCTTTTGCTCTCTGTCCTGGTCAGGCGGCCTCATTTAAACTGTTAGGCTTACTGGTTTTCATCAGTAACCATGACTGGGAGGAGAAGAGTGAGTGAGTGAGGATGTTTTATAGACTCTGAGTTCTTTCCTTGACCACAAAGATTTCTTTAGGAAATCTGGTTGCCTGGAAGTGTAGACAAAATCAAGGCATCCCTGAAAAGGACCAAGGTCAGATCGGTTTCTGTATTAGCATGATACTTGTAAACTTGAAGTGAGGACAAGTGTATTATGGAATATTTTCTGGATGTGCTTACCTACTTATCCATAAAGGTACTAAATTGTTCCTTTTTTTCCTGTATGTAAAAATGTCATTCTAGGTACCTCTCCCTGCAGGCCTCAAAAGCCTATTTAAAATCAGATCGCCCACAAGCACCCACCATAGTCACCTCCAGCACAGTAGAGCTAACATTCATAAACAGTCATCAATCACCCTGTTTCAATTGGAAAAGGAACATCCAAAATGCCAAGCGGTAAACTACAATGGAAATTTGTATTTTGAAGCTGGTGTTTTTGGAGTTGAAAGACAACAATCAGATCTAACACCTTCAATCATTTTATAGTGACTGTCCATGTCAAAGGTGAAATTTTTAATTTTTTAAATTAAAAAATTTTATTGAAGTACCGCTGATTTCCTGTGTTTTCTAATTTCTGCTGTACATCAAAGTTACACAATTATACACATATGTTCATTCTTGCTTTATATTCTTTTTCATCATGGTTTATCCCAGGAGATTGAATATAGTTCTCTGTGCTGTACATGAGGACATTGTTGTTTATCCATTCTAAATGTAATAGCTTGCATCTACTAACCCCAAACAGCCAGGCCATTCCTCCTCCTCCCCCTTATCCCCTTGGCAACCACAGGTATGTCCTCTATGTCTATGAGTCTGTTTCTGTTTTGCACATGGGTTCATTTGTGCCGTATTTTAGATTTCACATGCAAGTGAAATCATATGGTATTTATTTTTCTCTTTTTGACTTGCTTCACCTTAGATGATAATTTCTAGCTGCATCATGTTGCTACGAATGGAATTACTGCATTCTTTTTTATTGCTGAGTAGTATTCCATTTCACTGTCGTTTCCATGTTTCCCCATCTACTTGCCACGAAGTGATAGGACCAGATGCCATGATCTTCATTTTCTGAACGTTGAGTTTTAAGCCAACTTTTTCACTTTCTTCTTTCACTTTCATCAAGAGGTTCTTTAGTTCTTCTTCACTTTCTGCCATAAGGGTGGTGTCATCTGCATATCTGAGGTTATTGATATTTCTCCCTGTAATCCTGGTTCCAACTTCTGTTTCATCCATCCTGGCATTTCTCGTGATGTACTCTGCATTTAAGTTAAGTAAGCAGGGTGACAATATATAGCCTTGACATACTCCTTTCTGGATTTGGAACCAGTCTGTTGTTCCATGTCCAGTTCTAACTGTTGCTTCTTGACATGCATACAGATTTCTCAGGAGGCAGGTCAGGTGGTGTGGTATTCCAGTCTCTTTCAGAATTTTCCAGAGTTTGTTGTGATCCACACAGTCAAACACTTTGGTGTAGTCAATAAAGAAAAGTAGATGTTTTTCTGGAACTCTCTTCCTTTTTCAATGATTCAGCAGATGTTGGCAGTTTTATCTCTGGTTCCTCTGCCTTTTCTAAATCTAGCTTGAACATCTGGAAGTTCACAGTTCATGTACTGTTGAAGCCTGGCTTGGAGAATTTTGACCATTACTTTGCTAGTGTGTGAGATGAGTGCAGCTGTGCGGTAGCTTGAGCATTCTTTGGCATTGCTTTTCTTTGGGATTGGAGTGAAAACTGACCTTTCCCAGTCCTGTGGCCACTGCTGAGTTTTCCAGATTTGCTGGCATATTGAGTGCAGTACTTTCACAGCATCATCTTTTAGAATTTGAAATAGCTCAACTGGAATTCCGTCACCTCCACTAGCTTTGATGGTAGTGATGCTTCCTAAGGTCCACTGACTTCTCATTCCAGGATTTCTGGCTTTAGGTGAGTGATAACACCATAGTGGTTATCTGGGTCATTAAGATCTTTTTGTATTGTTCTGTGTATTCTTGCCACCTCTTCTTAATATCTTCTGCTTCTGTTAGGTCCATACCATTTCAATGGAAACACTGAGAAACTTTATCTTTTTGGCTTCAAAATCACTGCAAATGGTGACTGCAGCCATGAAATTAAAAGACACTTGCTCCTTGGAAGAAAAGCTATGACCAACCTAGACAGCATATTAAAAAACAGAGACATTACTTTGCCAGCAAAGGTCCATCTAGTCAAAGCTATGGTTTTTCTAGTAGTCAGGTATGGATGTAAGAGTTGGACTATAAAGAAAGCTGAGTGCCAAAGAACTGATGCTTTTGAACTGTAGTGTTGGAGACGACTCTTGAGAGTCCCTTAGGCTGCAAGGAGATCCAACCAGTTAATCCTAAAGGAAATCAGTCCTGAATATTCATTGAAAGGACTGAAGCTGAAGCTGAAACTACAGTACTTTGGCCACCTGATGCGAAGAACTGACTCATCAGAAAAGACCCTGATGTTGGGTAAGATTGAAGGCAGGAGAAGGGGACAACAGAGGATGAGATGGTTGGACGACATCAACACGATGGACATGAGTTTGAATAGGCTCTGGGAGATGGTGATGGACAGAGAAGCCTGGCATGGTGCAGTCCACAGGGCCACAGAGAGTCAGACATGGCTGAGTGGCTGAACTGAACTGACTCCATTTTATATGAACCACATCTTCTTTATCTGTTCATCTGTCCATGGATGTTGTTTCCATGACTTGACTATTGTGAATGGTGCTGCTATGAACATAAGGGTGCATGCATCTTTTTTAATTTATAGTTTTGTCTGGGTATATGCCTAGGAGTGGTATTGGTGGATTGTATGGTAATTCTATTTTTAGTTTTCTGAGGAACCTCCATACTGTTTTCCATAGTGTCTGCACCAATTTACATTCCCACTAACAGTGTAGGAGGGTTCAAAGGGAAATTAAATGGAGACGTTTTGAGGTGCAACTATTCCACATGCAATTAATTTGCTTAATTGCAGGCCTGGCTATGTGCTATGGCCAGTGTGTTTGTCCTGATCTACCCTAGTGACTAGAAAAGCCAAATTTTTCATCTGTAGATTAGGAGATTTTTTTGATACATGGGGATGAAATCTCCTACAGAGAGAATCCAAATGCTTTTGTGCAACTTTATTTTGAGCTGCAGGAATGATCTTGGGCATATCCTTCTATCTCATCAGTGCACAGGGTTTGATTTAAAGTCTATATGACAGAAGCCCCGTGCCAAGAATGCTTGCGTCTGCAAAGAACAGAGCAGGATCCCAGCCATGGCAAGTCACATTTCAAAGCTGACTGTTTCAGAGATTAGATTTTAATGTGGCTCACAGGAGTTAAGGGCTTCTTCAAAATCCTCTGACCTGCGGTGGGCTGGTGGATTCCAAGTTTATGACTCTGTTTGCTAACTCCTCCTGTGGGAGACGAATTCCTTTCAGAGCCGTGACTGTGTTAATGAGGATGAGCAGGCTATGGAGAAATGCTTCGCTCTTTCCAGCAGACTTGTTTTTCTCAGGCTTTGCGAGACAGGGGTAGTGGTGATGATGTCAAGAAGGTTGTGTTGCCCCAAGTCTCCCCCTCCCAAGACTGGGGAGTCATAAAACCTCAGTTAATCTGAGTATAAATGCAAACCTTGCAATTGAGGCCACGATGGCAAGGAACAGAGGGCGTGAAGTGAAGGGATGGGCAACCACGTGCATTGTGGTTTCAGAGATGCCTGATTCTTTGATATCCCTCCAAGTGAGAGGTGGGGGGTCTCTGTCACCTCCCTCAATTCTGGGTGGGGTTGTGGGTGCTCCACCTAATAGCCAAATAAGATGGGAGGGAAAGTAGAGGAACTTGGAAGCATGGCAACTTTGCCTCATCCTTTTGGGACACTTGCTCTCTATGTTTCTTCCCAAGCAGAAAGCCCACCTCACGTGGAGAGGGTTCTCAGGGTTATCAGCCCCCGTGGATCCCAGCTTGGCGTCACCACATCCTAGACTCCAGCCTCAGTGGGCTCCAGCCCCCAGCTGTTTAGGTGAGCCCCGATAGGGATGCAGATGCTGGGGGACAGAGTCAGCATCCTTGCTGTGCCCTCCCTGAGTTCTGATCCTCAGCATCTAGGTCATGGCTGCTATGTTAACTTGGGGTGGCCTTAAGAAATAGGAATATCCAGGATCCAGGTAGTGTCCCTTCTCGCTGGGTATAAGACCTGAGGCCAGGACAACAAGAATGATCGCAAACACGAGCGTGACACTTCTCAAGGGCAACCCTCCTCCAAACCTCTTACAGCTGCTCACCGTCTGCTTCTCATGTAAGCTGAGGCTCAGAGCCAGGGATCCTGGCTGCTCGTGGTGAAGCCCCGTCCCGGGAGGGCTGATGTTCATTGTCAGGAGCTTGAAGGTTGGGGCAGTTGTTAGGTGAGGGAAGGAGAATGCAGAAGGGAGGAATAAGGCTGCCTCTACAAGGCTCCATTGCCGTCCTTGTCCCAGGAACTGTGCACACCCGTTCCTTGGTTTATGTTTGTAGGAAGCATAACCAGGCCATCTGCATACCATTAGCACCACCGTGGGGTGGTGGCTGGGGCACATGCCTCTTGCTGAGGACTTACTTGGGGCTCCTTGTTTGTGACACGAGTTCAGAGTTGATTCTGATGTTTCAGGCTGTGAGCTGACAGGAGGCAGCTGGGTTGGGGGCTGCTCTGTCTTCTGAGAAAAAGGAAGATGCTCACTTCCATTGTCTGTGCCAGCCTCAAGCTCTGTACCTACTTTTTTTTCAATTAAGATTATATTTCTTTTTTAACTTTTTTTTGTTTAATGTTGGAAGACAGCCGATTAACAATACTGTGATAGTTCCAGGTGGACAGTAAAGGGATTCAGCCATACACACACACACACACACACACACACACACACACCATATATCCATTCTCCCCCAAACTCTCCTCCCATCCAGTCTGCCACATAACATTGAGCAGAGTTCCCTGTGCTGTATAGTCCTTGTTGATTATCAGTTTTCAATACAGAAGTGTGTACATGTCCATCCCAAACTCCCTATCACTTCCTGCCAGTTTGTTTCTCTAAGTAAGTTTGTTCTCTAAGTCTGTGAGTTTGTATCTGTTTCTTTTTTTTTTTTTTTGATAAGTTCATTTGTATAATTTCTTTTAGAGTTCACATATAATGGATGTCATATGGCTATATTTCTTTTCAGATAAGTTTTAAGTTCTCAGCAAAATTAAGGGGAAGATACACCCTCAGGCTGATAAATGTATGTGTGTCTAGGGTGAGGCCTCCTGGAAGAGGGATGGAGGGAAGAAACTGATGCAAATGCCTTATTTGGGAGGTAACTGAAGACAGTCCCATTCAGGGAAAGAAGCAGGGAGACAGGGAGAGAAGTGAGACCATGAAAGTGTGTCCTATTGCAAACTGAGCTCCCAGTGCTGTTTTGGGCTCCAGGGCTGGATGCTGGAGGATGCCTCAGGCCATCTCAGCATGGGTCAGCTGCTGTATCCCTCCCCCCTACTCCATGCCTATTGGTTGAGGCTGCTCCAGGAGGCTTTGGCTGAGGGTTACAGGTCTGTGGTAAGGCCAGGAACCCCCACTGGTTGTTTCAGGGTGACTCAGCACGGCCTAGCTTTGTGTATGGCTGCGGGAGAGCAGTCTGAGCTGAGATCTACTGGGTACCCCAGGGGCCAGGACTCAGACATCTGGCTTGTGGTGAGGTCACAGGACTTGTAGCAAGGAGTTGGGAACATTCCTTTGAAAAGCAATCTGCCCCACCACTCGCCACACCAGCCCTCAGGTCCTTCTCTGTTTCCACAGGGGGAATCCCAGACTCCCTGGTGATAGCCCAGAGCCATGATGGGGTTACAGGATGTCAGCTGTCAGCAGGGCTAGTGCCCCTTGGTGACAATCTATTCAGGAGGCAGCTCTTGCTCTGGAGAAGAAACTTCAGCCTCCAAACACCCCTTCTCCCAGCCCATGCCAATCAGACTGCCAGTCAGATCACGACCGCTGGCAGCCTTGGGAACTGGCTTGAGGCTGGCATTGGGCCCTACCCAGGCCATCTGAGAGTCATTCTTTGGCCAGTTAACAAGCCAGTTTCCTGTCTCAGTACTTGCCATTTTTATGATACTGCACAGGCTAAAACTCTGTTTCATGTGCTGGCTCCCAGGGTCTTGGCTGCCCACGACTGCACCACCAGAGCCGGCAGACATCAGCACCTCTGTCTTAAAGATGAAGAGACAGGCCTGGGAGGTGCTGGGGTTCTCCTGATTCACCATGGGGTGACCCTGGGCAGAATCAAGCCAGGCACCCCTTGCTGAGTGCTTGGCATCCTTCCTACCTCGGACCATGTGGCTGTTGAATTCTCCTCAGCATCAGCTCCAGGAGTTCCATGGTTATGGCAGAGAACAGGAGCTCACCTGCTTACTGTGCCAGAAAGGGATGAGCAGACTGCCTGGTGGCACTCAAGTCGTCTTCCTGATGCTCTGTGCACTTTTCACCAAAACCCCCAAATGATACAAAACACTAAGCTGAGTGAACAATACATGTGCCGGTATGCTTTGGGTGAAATACATGGATATCTGTCATTTACCTTGAAGTGAGCAAAAATATGCTGGAATAATGGATGGAGTTGACAGGAAATAAGAACAGCTAATGTTTACAGTGACATCTAGGATGTGGGGTCACTAAGCGATTCTTTCAACTTTTCTATTAGAAATGTTCATAATAATGTGTTGGGAGTTCTTAGAGGTCCCCAACAAGTTCCCTTAGGATCACCTGTTCATTCCTTCATTCTGTTCTGATCACATAACAGAACAGAGTTCTGAGGTGGAGAAGGGCCAACTATCAAGGCTTGAAGGGCCTATGGTGTGTGTTTTTGGAAGCACGGAATTGTCTTGGAGGTCCAGGCAGCATTTTGTAGGATAGCTAGCAGCCTTGACTTAGCAATGACTCCGAGTAGCCCTCGGTTGCTGAGACAAGCCCATGGCTCAATACATGCCTATGCAGTTGGGAGTGGGGCAGCCCCTCCCCAGGTTGACAAGCTCTGGCTTACCTTTCATTTGATGAGGGGAGGCCCAGAGAGGGCAATTCACTCCAGAAATGGCACACAGCATGCAGATGGCCATAGTAATCTAGAGCCCAGGGGTTTTGAGTTCTTGGCTGAGGCTCTTTCTTTATTCTTGCTTCTCCTAAGACTCTCAAAGGCTGAGGTGGTAGCAGTTCTTTGCACTGGGTACCATTTAAGATACTGAAATCCACTGTTTATGTGCTATCTCTCTTACACAGGTCTAAGTAGTTATTCAGTAGAAGCCAAACAGCTCTTAGCTTGGGTTCATACTGAACTCCCTGAGTCAGTTTCATCATTCCTGGGAGGCTCACAGTATGCCTAATGGCTGCAGCTGACCTGCTGTCACCTCTGTACTCCTCAGCTCTCTGTTCTGATAACATATGTACACATATGTAACATATGAGTCCAGTTGGACTCAGAATGTCTATCACAGACACAGCAGTGTTTCCATAAGCTGACAAAATCCTGGGACACATCTATTTCACAAAGTTTGACTTCAGTTTACCTGAGATGATTTAAATTTGGAGCATTTCAATTTGGCTCTGGGTTCAGGCTTTCCTGGTTCATGTAGTAAAGAATCTGCCTGTAATGAAAGAGACTTGGGTTCAATCACTGGGTCAGGAAAGTCCCTTGCAGGAAGAAATGATAACCCACTCCAGTATTTCTGCCTGGAGAATTCCATGGATAGAGGAGCCTGGTGGGCTATAATCCATGGGGTTGCAAAGAGTCGGACACGACTGAGTGACTGATGCTTTCACTTTTTCACCTTAGTTATCCAGAAGCATTGAAACTTTTGCCACAATCTCTGTTGAAATTGGCGGCTTAATCATGTGTTTTTCTTTGTTCCCTCTGAGCCATCATAAAATTATAGTAGGCAAATATAGAAAGGTATAAATTGAGAGGGTTGTGGACAACAGCAGATTAGATCTATCAACAAAATTTTGGAAAATGGAAAGTATGTGGCTTAGTGGAGTAGATCAACTGCATGCTACATACCAGCAAATTCTGTGTGCGTGTGTGTGTGGGAGATGGGTGATGGGATAATAAAAAGGAAATTTAAGATTGTCCTGGCTATGGTTGGTACACAATAAGCCAACCCATAGTGACAGGCACACAGCATCCTTCTGCATTCAGTGCTCAGGAGTTCAGGCAGGGCAGAGTGGGACTGGCTTATCTCTGCTCCCCTGTGACTGGAGTCTTAGCTGGGGATACTCAAAGGCTGGTGGACCAGAGCACCTCATGTGGCTCTTCACGTGGCTTGGGCTTCCTCACAACATGGTGGCTGAGTTTTCAGAGGAGGATCCCAGGACATCCAGGTGGAAGCTGCTTGGCCTCTGTGACCTAGCTTTAGTAGTCACACAGCCTCGCTTTAGCCATGATCTGTTGCTGAAGCATTCATGAGCTTGTCTAGTTGAAAAGAAGTGTCCACAGAGACTTGCCTCTTAATGTGAGGGGGTCACAGAAGTTTGGAGCCATGCAGAACCCCAGGAACCTAGGATCAGAAGCACTGGATACTCTGAAGGTCAGAGTGAGGGTACGGTCACCTGCAGAATGCAGGAGGACTACTCCTTGGCAAGATGGACTCAGGAAGGCTTTGATCTTGGAAACCTCAGTGAGAGCTGAGAACAGAGAACCCAGACTGAAAACAGATGAATTAAGTAAAAATTTAAAAACTTGCTTTCCAAATAGTCATGCCCCCTCCTACTCAGACCTCTTTCCCCACTCAGCTTTGGTATGCTGCTACCCTGCAGACAGAATGTTGAAGGATTCTCCTCTGTTGAGACTGAGAAGCCAAAGAGAAAAGACCTGCAGAATTGACACCAGTGGGTAGTTTCACAGCAGTGAAATAGTCCAGCACCAGCCTGATCAACCTACAGTGAAATGACCAGGTAGCAAGCTCCACTCAGCCACACTGAGCTTCCGACCAGCCAGCTAGGACCTTAAACATGGGATTGATGACACCAGACACCTGAGCATTTGAGGAAGGCTTTTACCAGGCATGATGGAGATAAACAGTAACAATAAAGGACAGAAAGAAGAAACTTAAAGAAAGAAAATGCAGAAAATAAAGACATATCCATGAAACAATAATGGGAAGAACTGTACAAAAAGATCTTCACGACCCAGATAATCATAATGATGTGATCACTCATCTAGAGCCAGACATCTTGGAATGTGAAGTCAAGTGGGCTTTAGAAAATATCACTACGAACAAAGCTAGTGGAGGTGATAGAATTCCAGTGGAGCTGTTTCAAATCCTGAAAGATGATGCTGTGAAAGTGTTGCACTCAAAATGCCAGCAAATTTGGAAAACTCAGCAGTGGCCACAGGACTGGAAAAGGTCAGTTTTCATTCCAATCTCAAAGAAAGGCAATGCCAAAGAATGCTCAAACTACCGCACAATTGCACTCATCTCACACGCTAGTTAAGTAATGCTCAAAATTCTCCAAGCCAGGCTTCAGCAAGACGTGAACCGTGAACTCCCTGATGTTCAAGCTGGTTTTAGAAAAGGCAGAGGAACCAGAGATCAAATTGCCAACATCTGCTGGATCATGAAAAAAAAGCAAGAGAGTTCCAGAAAAACATCTATTTCTGCTTTATTGACTATGCCAAAGCCTTTGACTGTGTGGATCACAATAAACTGTGGAAAATTCTGAAAGAGATGGGAATACCAGGACCACCTAACCTGCCTCTTGAGAAATCTATATGCAGGTCAAGAAGCAACAGTTAGAACTGGACATGGAACAACAGACTGGTTCCAAATAGGAAAAGGAGTACATCAAGGCTGTATATTGTCACCCTGCTTATTTAACTTATATGCAGAGTACATCATGAGAAACGCTGGACTGGAAGAAACACAAGCTGGAATCAAGATTGCTGGGAGAAATATCAATAACCTCAGATATGCAGATGACACCACCCTTAGGGCAGAAAGTGAAGAGGAGCTAAAAAGCCTCTTGATGAAAGTGAAAGTGGAGAGTGAAAAAGCTGGCTTAAAGCTCAACATTCAGAAAACTAAGATCATGGCATCCGGTCCCATCACTTCATGGGAAATAGATGGGGAAACAGTGGAAACAGTGTCAGACTTTATTTTTTGGGGGCTCCAAAATCACTGCAGATGGTGACTGCAGCCATGAAATTAAAAGACACTTAGTCCTTGGAAGAAAAGTTATGACCAAAAGTATATTCAAAAGCAGAGACATTACTTTGCCGATTAAGGTCCGTCTAGTCAAGGCTATGGTTTTTCCTGTGGTCATGTATGGATGTGAGAGTTGGACTGTGAAGAAGGCTGAGCACCAAAAGAATTGATGCTTTTGAACTGTGGTATTGGAGAAGACTCTTGAGAGTCCCTTGGACTGCAAGGAGATCCAACCAGTCCATTCTGAAGGAGATCAGCCCTGGGATTTCTTTGTAAGGAATGATGCTAAAGCTGAAACTTCAGTACTTTGGCCACCTCATGCAAAGAGTTGACTCATTGGAAAAGACTCCAGTGTTGGGAGGGACTGGGGGCAGGAGGAGAAGGGGACAACAGAGGATGAGATGGCTGGATGGCATCACGGACTAGATGGACGTGAGTCTGAGTGAACTCCAAGAGATGGTAATGAACAGTGAGGACTGGCGTGCTGCGATACAGGGGGTCACAAAGAGTCAGACACGACTGAGCAACTGAACTAAACTGAGACATTTAGAATATGTGAAAGAGTTCTTAGAAATTAAAACTAAGTACCAGAATCAAATAAAAAGTCAATAGAGTTTTGGAAAATGATGTTAAGGAAATTTTTCAGAAAGTAGAAGAGAAAGACAAATATAGTCACAAGAGAAAAATTATGGACTTAACGAAAGAGGTACAACATCTGACAAATAGGAACTCCATACAAAGAAAACAGCAGAGGAAATTATCAAACAGTAACCAAAACGGAAGGGTAGGAGTTTTCATGCTGAAAGAGCCACCAAGTGCTTAGCAAAACAAAGACCCATGTCAACGCACATTGTCACAGAACTCAGGATGCCAGGGATAAGAAGAAGACACTAAAAGCTTCCAGACAAAGAGAAGTAGGTCATATACAAAGGATTTGCCATGAGCATACCCTCAGCCTCGTCAGAGCAGCACTGGGAGGTCGGTGGAGTGATGCCTTCCACAGTGGGAGGAGAGAGGATCTGCGTCCTGGAGTCTTATACCCAGCCAAACTATCAGACAGGTGCATAGCTCAGATAGTTAATTCACTGCTAGGAAACTTGATTGCCTTGTATGTAAAGACATCACCATTTTCCTTGGTTCAGATTTATGTGGAATCTTTCAGGAAGGAACAATAGAGCTACATTTGGTGTAGTATTTATCCAGGGTTTACTCTTATCTCCTTGACACACCTTGCCCTTCGGAGGTATCTCCCATCTCTGCCTTCCTTTGGTCAAGCTTGAGAACACAGTGTGGGCTTTCCCCAGTTTCTGCAAGTAGAGTGTTCCTATGAAACCATAAGCTGAAGTGGTGTAGAGTGAGAAAGCAGTTACCTTAGCACACATTTTGCTAACAGTTGCACAAAATCAATTAAGATAAAGCACAGATACTTGCGGACATGGTTCAAAGTTCTGGAGACTTGATGCTGAGATGCTGAGTGTGCTTTCTGGGAAGAAGCTTGGTGGTGCCACCATCGCTGCCTGGGGTGAGCTGTGCTTCTGTAACGGCCACTGCAAAACAAATGTCAAGTACTATATTCTTTTTTGCCTTTTTTCCCTAAAAGTGAAAATGCTCTTCAGATTTCTTTTGGTTAGCAAAAACAGGTACTAACATAGGTCTTTCATGAAAGCAAAGTGGTGCAAGGTGAACTTTCACAAAGTGGGGGATAACTGAATACACAGGTGGTTTTGATATCCTGGATCCATGGACTCATTCTGCCTCCTCTTTTTTCCCCCAAATGTTCCCCATGCATTCCATTTTCTCACCTACCTTTTGATCCTGTTTCTTCTTTTAAAATAATAAATAGAATGCAGAAAACATTAAAGAGAAAGTCCTAATTCACCCACTTTCCAATTGCATCATTCTCCCGCAGTGTTACTATTTACAATCTGTTTCATGTTTTGTTTAGGAAGGTCTTCCTGTGACAAGGTTATAAATATCTCCTCCTGCATATTCTGTTAAATTCATATTTTAAAAGCATGCTTAATCCAACTGGTATTTGTTTTTATGTGTGCTGTGAAAACTTGGGTTTTAGCTGAGGATATTTCCATCCTGCTCAGCTTACTGATGGTGAGAACACCTGGCTTCCCATCCAAGGGACATTTTCAGTCTCACCTCACTTCCCCCGCTGGGTATCTGGCTGCATTCCCACTTCTTCCTCACAGTGTTTTAGGCTCTAGCAAAGTTCCCTCCTTCTTCCCTGGTTGCCCCACCCCGGAGTCCTCTCCTGGCTCCTCGGCCTGGCCTCCACCCTCTCTTCACCTGGCTTGTGACCCCCTCCCCCTAGGGCACTGGCCCCCTCTCCACCCTTTCTCCTCCTACCTGCTGCCCACACACCTTCCCTCCCCAACACCTGTCTCTTCTGTGTCCTTGAGAGACACCAGGGTCACTTATGCTTCTCCTTCGTATACTGTCGTTACAAGTCTTATGGACCCTGCCCTTACTGGGTGCACATTTCCAGCATTTGTCCCTCCTTCTCCCTCCTGAACCCAGAGAGGTCCCCGCTTCCTCTGTCTGAACTTTTACGCCTCTGGGCTTTTTTGCAGGGCCGTTCCTTCTGCCTCAAACCCCTCCTGTAGTCTGTCTGACAAAACTCAGGTTCCTCTGAGAGCCCGGTCTGACTCCCTTCCCTGCCTCACTCCCTGAGCCTTCCTCTCTGTCTGCGTCACCAGGCCTGGTCCTTTTCTTCGCTGACATCCGTTCCCTGTCTCTCATTAATGAGGCTGGAGCCCCAATCCTCCGGTCCCCAGGCTCTGGTGCTGGAGTCTCACATGGTCGGGGCCTTGATGAGAGCACGGCTGAAACACACACCGTCCCTGGGAGGTAAGGAGGACAGGTAATCAGCCGGCAGTGGGAAAGGTAAGGGCCTAGCATAAGCGAGGCGGGTTGCCTTAGGTGATGCCGTCAGCCGGGGCCTCCAGCCAGTGGCCGGCCTGCCTACTGGGAGTCGGGCTGCAGCTGGAGGAGGTCAGGCTGCCCCAGCACAGCCCTTATCAGTTTAGCTGAAGGATTCAACCAGGAAGCTCTGTGGCTGGGTGCCCTGCCCGAACTATGCGCAGATTCTTAGGAAAAGAATGCATTTTATTCTTCCAAATCCCAAAGCTTTGTGCAACCCTGAAAAAGAAGTGCCATGCCATGACTGGGCTGCCCAGCACCCCTACAGGGACGGTTAATGTCCCCCGGTCTCAGGGGCTGGGCCAGACACATACGTTCTGTTTGGGTGCTCTCCTTTAGTCTTGGCATGAACACGGTGCTGCGGCTCCTTCTCCTTCAGCATGAGGTTTTAATTTCCTGGTCCTCTGAGAGTGGGGAGTGCTGGGATGTCTGGCCTCTTGGCCGAAACAGATGCCCTGGCCTGGTTAGAGGCACACGTCTGGAGCAGGCAGGGTCACCGTGGTCCTTTGTCCTCTCAGCACAGAGGAAGGAAGACCAGCTGTGTTTCAGGCTCAGATATTGGCCAGCGCCACAGTGGAAGCACTGCTTCCCTTGGTGGGACTTTTTCTACAACACCTCTGTCTGTCAGTCTGTCTGCAAGCCTAGCTCCACCCCTGACTTTCTATAAACCTGGGACAGCAAGGTGCCAACACAAAGCTGCCACCACGTCCTCCTTCCTCCTTGGCAGATGCCACTGAGTAATCATGGTTGTACCTGAATACAACCTCGGAATCCTTCTCAACACCTGCAGAGAGCTGCCATCTGGATGAACGTTCTAGACCACCTATGTGGTTGGATGTCCTGTGAGTCAGTCATCCGTGGCTCTAGTGTGAACACTGGTCCATGTCCACAATGACAGTCCTGGTCAGGTCTGTGGGGAGCATTGCAGGGGCTCCTGGTTCACCTCTGTTATTTCACAGGTGAGGAGGTGGAACCCAGAGAAAGTGAGTGCTGGATGGGTGATGTGTGTTCAGGCATGCCCTGTAGGAGAGGGGGGGAACACATGCCCTATTTGGGCTAACTGCATTTAGAGGTTCGCTCTTGGGGACTGAGTATGAGATTGACATAACAGGCTCTGATGAGTGTGGCTGTGAGGAGCTCGTGCACCCCCATGCAGCCCTGCGTTTCCTTGATGGCAGAGCCATGCTTGGAGCATAGCACGTGCACTGGACCCATTTCCACACTGGTACCTGGGCCTGTTTTCCAGATGAAGACACCTAGGCTCAGGGTGGCCAAGCGCTTGTCCAGATCACTGGTTGGTAAATCTGAGCCAGGCGAGGGCCGGCTCGTCTGTTCTTCTCCACGAGAACCTCTTTAAGACTGCTCAGTGCCGCTCTCTGGTTCCTTTGAATCTGCTTTGTCATCTTTGGGGCATTTCTGCTTGTTAGAAAGAATCTCACACCATCAGGACCAAGGCTGAGGCTGGAGAGGTTTTGGTCATCCCCGCAGTGTATGATTGGTCACCCCTACCAGTGGAGCTGTTTCAAATCCTGAATGATGATGCTGTGAAAGTGCTGCACTCAATTTGCCAGCAAATTTGGAAAACTCAGCAGTGGCCACAGGACTGGGAAAGATCAGTTTTAATGCCAATCGCAAAGAAAGGCAATGCCAAAGAATGCTCAAACTACCGCACAATTGCACTCATCTCACACACTAGTAAAGTGATGCTCAAAATTCTCCAAGCTAGGCTTCAGCAATACGTGAACCATGAACTTCCTGATGTTCAAGCTGGTTTTAGAAAGGGCAGAGGAACCAGAGATCAAACTGCCAACATCCGCTGGATCATGGAAAAAGCAAGAGAGTTCCAGAAAAACATCTATTTCTGCTTTATTGACTATGCCAAAGCCTTTGACTGTGTGGATCACAATAAACTGTGGAAAATTCTGAAAGAGCTGGGAATACCAGACCACCTGACCTGCCTCTTGAGAAATCTATATGCAGGTCAGGAAGCAACAGTTAGAACTGGACATGGAACAACAGACTGGTTCCAAATAGGAAAAGGAGTACATCAAAGCTGTATATTGTCACCCTGCTTATTTAACTTATATGCAGAGTACATCATGAGAAATGCTGGGCTGGAAGAAACACAAGCTGGAATCAAGATTGCTGGGAGAAATATCAATAACCTCAGATATGCAGATGACACCACTCTTAAGGCAGAAAGTGAAGAGGAACTAAAGAGCCTCTTGATGAAAGTGAAAGAGGAGAGTGAAAAAGCTGGCTTAAAGCTCAACATTCAGAAAACTAAGATCATGGCATCTGGTCCCATCACTTCATGGGAAATAGATGGGGAAACAATGGAAACAGTGTCAAACTTTATTTTTGGGACTTCAAAATCACTGAAGATGGTGACTTCAGCCAAGAAATTAAAAGACTCTTACTCCTTGGAAGAAAAGTTATGACCAACCTAGATAGCATATTCAAAAGCAGAGACATCATTTTGCCAACAAAGGTCCGCCTAGTCAAGGCTATGGTTTTTCCAGTGGTCATGTACAGATGTGAGAGTTGAACTGTGAAGAAAGCTGAGCACTGAAGAATTGATGCTTTTGAACTGTGATGTTGGAGAAGACTCTTGAGAGTCCCTTGGACTGCAGGAAGATCCAACCAGTCCATCCTAAAGGAGACCAGTCCTGGTGTTCATTGGAAGGACTGATGCTGAGGCTGAAACTCCAGTACTTTGGCCACCTCATGTGATGAGTTGACTCACTGGAAAAGACCCTGATGCTGGGAGGGATTGGGGGCAGGAGGAGAAGGGGATGACAGAGGATGAGATGGCTGGAGGGCATCACCGACTCCATGCACATGAGTTTGGGTGAACTGTGGAAGATGGTGATGGACAAGGAGGCCTGGCGTTCTGCGATTCATGGGGTCGCAAAGAGTCGGACACGACTGAACGACTGAACTGAACTGACCACTGTTACAAACTGAGAAGAGACAGAGGCCTGAAATGCATCGCCCCCACCCTCTCCCTGCTCCTTTGGGGTTTAGCAGTGGCCTGCGTCTCTCCCCATCCCCTCCGTGCCCCTGGTTCCTATCCTCTGTCCTCCAGTGCCCCTGCCCTCCGCCCCTGGCCATTCCTGCAGGGAGGGGCTTGCACATCGCGCTGCCTGTTGGCATCTCGCCGGCTCGGCTCCATGCAGGCCACCTCCTCAGCCCCTCCCTCCTCAGCCCTTTGCATTGTCCTGTGTTTTCAACACGTACCTGACCCATAAGGACATTTAAAAATAATTAACTTGATCATATTTTCATGATAAAAGAACATGTCAAACTTTTATGAATTCCAGGAGATAGTGAGAGACAGGGAGGCCTGGCGTGCTGCAGTCCATGGGGTTGCAAAGAGTCAGACACAACTTAGCCACTGAACAACAATACAGTGTACAATAATGAAGACAGAGTGTTCTGCTGGAGTGGAAAACAGCCCTCCACAGGCAAACTGGAAGCAGCACTTGGGGCCTGTTAAGGCCTCTGTAGATGTCTGCAGTTAGTTGCATTTCTGTGTTTATTAATAATGCCTTTTTGCAAGCAGACCGGCCTGACTGGAGGTCAGGTGGGTATATAGAACGTGCATCTGTACGCCCGACTTGTCATTGCAGCAGGTAGCTTTGCTTTCACAAGGACATGTGCCCCTGGATGCTGCCCTGTGATCACTGGCCTTACACATGGACAGTGCCGCGGCCACCTCTGTGACTATGCTTGGTGCTGCGGGTAGACGGGGACACATTTGTGGAGATGATTGAAAGTGAGACAGAGGTTTCTGTCCTGGTGATATATTGCCACATACCCACTACCTTGCATTTGGAGATTCAAAACAGCAATCATTTTATTATATGTCCTGATTGTGTAGGTCAGGAGTCAGGGCAGGGTAGGGCTTGTCGGGTCCCATGCTCCCCCTAGAGTGGATGGAGGTAGGTGATACCCTTCTGGTGAGTGAGCTGGTCCAGGGCATCCAAGACATTGCTCACATGTCCAGGGTCTTGATGGCAGTGCTGACCAGAGCACCCACATGTGATTCCTACAGGGTCTTTGGACTTCCTCCATGAACTCTTCCAGAATAAGTAGTTTCCAAGAGAGGAGGTGAAAGTTGCAAGGCCCAGCCCACCACCCTTCTCGCTACCACCTCCCTCTGCCATCCCAGTGATGTTGAGATGTTGGTGGATGCAGGCTGGGAAGAAACTTGGAAGACAGGGACACCTGGGACATTCTGCCAAGGACATTCTCAAGAAAGAGAGAATGGACTTTGTGCCCTGCACCTCCTCCTGCAACAGCATGAGCCTTGTGTGTCCAGGGGGACCACCAGCAGCAGATGCCCTCCTGTGTGTTCTCCAGCCCAGCGGCAGCTGTCCCTCGCTGCACAGGCCACGATGACTGTGGCCTGGACTTCCCCAGGGTCAGCACCAAGCCTCTCCTGAACTACGGATGCTGACATCTGGTGACCTGGTCAGCCCATGTCTGGAGGCACAGGGAAGGAGCCGGGCCCCACAGCCAGTGGTTCTAATTAAGAACCTGAGGAGCAGGAAGGCTTCTGTGCAGAGAAGCAGATGCAGAACCACTTCCTTCTAGAATAATTGGAGGTGTCCTTCTTGGAAGAAAATGAATTGAATGGATTGACAGCATGCCTTGGAGCCAGCCCAGGGGCTGGTCCACCTGGAGGATCATCTCCTGTGAGTGCTCTGTGCCAAGGCCACTTGATCAAGGAGCTGAAGCCACACTGGCTGGTTTTGCTATATCCATGTGAGTCTCCTCCCTTTGGGCTATGGCATCTGAGTCTTCTGTTCCCTGTCTTAGAATGTCTGTCCTTGCTTTTCCAAACACCTGACACTTATCCAAGCCCCCTCTGCTCACCCTGGAGGTTGCCCGGACCACGGACGCTGTGCCCATGTGGAATTCGGTCCAGCTCCATGAAAATGCCATGGAGAAGGTTTGGCCTTTGTAACATGGTTACTCTGACCTTGGTCCAGACCTTGGGTGGGGCTGGTTGTGAGCTGTGGCTGCCCACAGGTGGGGTGCAGGAGACGGGAGCTGTGTGCCTACAAAGGGCTCCCCCAATGCTGGTCCATCACCCTATGTACATGGCCACCTCCTGAGGACAGGAGCCCCTCTCTGGGCTGCCATCCTCTCCCTCCTGAGGGGGTCTCAGCGGACCCCCAGCTGAGGTCCCTCGTCCTGTCGGCGTGATGCCCTCACTGACTCCCATCAGCTGCCCCTCTTTCAAACAGCCTGAGCTCCTCACAGAGGGATCGGGGTGTGTGGCAAAGCTTCTCTCTGCCCTCCCAGGCCCCCCACACTGAGACAGGCTTGCAGGCTTGGGAGATGAGAGAAGGGATCCCTCTGTGTCACTGCAGCTGGCTGACGGCCAGGTGCTGGGAGGGTGGGGAGAGACACTTGAGGAGGAGAAGCTGAGGGTGACAGCCACAGGCTTTTAATGCAATGACATTTCCCTCCCAAAGACACCTGTGAGGCTCCTGTGACACCTTATACTCCTGGACTTCAGGCAAACCACGTTGGGGTTTTTCTTTTTTTCCCAGTATTTATTTTTATTTATTTGGCTGCATAGGGTCTTAGCTGCGGCATTTTGAACTCTTAGTTGAAGCACATGGGATCTAGCTCCCTGACCAGGCTCAAACCCGGGCCCCCTGCACTGGGAGCATGGAGTCTCAGCCACTGGACCACCAGTGGTTAAAGAGTAACTGGGTTACTCTTTAATGGAATTATCCCCCTCGCAAAGGAAAATCGATGAGGTTGCATTGTGTATCCGCACTTGTCTTCTTTATAAAGACAGTGTCTTTTTGATGGAGATTCAGCCCCCACCCCACCCGGCAGAGAGGTACTACCGTAGTTTCTGCAGACAGGAACCTTTAAGTATTAGAAGTTCAGCCCAGGAGGAAGGGGCAGAGTAGGAGACGGCCTCTCCTTACATTGCCTTTTACGCTTGCTGCTGCATTTAGGGTAGAGCATTTATTTATTTATAATGTCTTTATTTTAATTGGAGGCTAATTACTTTACAGTATTGTGGTGGTTTTTGCCATACATTCACATGAATCAACCATGAGTGTACATGTGTTCCCCATCCTGAACCTTCCTCCCCCGTCCCTCCCCTGAGGGATGATCTCATCCCTCAGGGTCATCCCAGTGCACCAGGCCTGAGCATCCTGTCTCACACATCAAACCTGGACTGGCAATCTATTTCACATATGATAATATACATGTTTCAGCGCTATTCTTTCAAATCATCCCACCCTCGCTTTCTCCCACAGAGTCCAAAAGCATTTAGTATACTTGGGTTTGAGGTGCATATTTGAGTAATATGTGTTCTAAGGGAAATATCTAGAAGATTATGCATGCGTGCATGCTTAGTTGCTTCAGTCGTGTCCAACTCTTTGTGAGTCTATGGTGGCCAGGCTCCTCTTGAGGAGGAGGCAAGACTCCTGGAGTAGGTTGCCATGCCCTCCTCCAGGGGCTCTTTCCCACCCGGGGATCGAAACCGAGTCCTCTGCGTCTCCTGCACTGCAGGTGGATTCTTTACCACCAAGCCATCAAGGAAGCCCCTGAAAGGTTATACTTTTCTCCTTTAGTGAGACCCCATGCCTGGCTCATGCACCGAGGTGGTTACAGGTGGAAGGCTGGTTCTCAGGGCCCATATATTCTCCAGTGCAGCATGTCCTGGCCTCCTGGCTGCTGAGGAAAGATCCTGCTTGCATTTTGTAGTTTGCAAGCAGCTGCTGCAGTGGTGAAGCCACTGAAACCTCTCATCTTTGGTGCCTAGGAGGCTTTGCATGTGACATTCCGTAGATTAAAACATCGAGCCAGGACTGGGAACGCGCCCAGGTGCACGGGTGAGGGACACAGCCCTGCAGCAAGCAGAACAGTCATGTGTAAACCTGCAAGCACAGAGCACCGGCCACCTCCTGGACATGCGCACAGCATGGAGCCAGTGATACTTTCTGGAGTAGTTCTCTTGCTTGAGCAAAGGGAGGGTGCAGCCGCTCCTGGTCCCACTGTCTCTCCCGGCTCAGCTGGATGGCAAGCCGGCCCTGTCCGCTCTTGCTGGCTGCACACCGTGTAACGACCCGCAGTCCTGGAGGGATCTCACCCTGCTGTGATCCTGTTTACCATTTCCTTGGGCTGAGTCTGAGGCCGCTCACCCGGCACAGGCTCTCAGTTCCGGTGGCACATCTGAGAGGCTGGCCCAGCAGTGGGGCATCTCTTCTGGGCTTGGGGACAACGTTTGAGTGTCTTTGGACGCCTGTCCAGGGCAGGCTGGGCAGGCGGGGACCTGGAGGACTGAGATTTGAGGTTGGGGAGGGCAGCCAGGATGAAATGAGATCTCAGAGGAGGGGCCATTCCTTCCTGAGAAGTGGCTCTTTCCTAGGACCAAGTGCTCACAAACAACACAGAGGATAGAGGGAAAAACAGCATCTCCTTGGCTCCACCTCCTCCCTGTGGGCGGCCACCTCCTCAGTTAATTGGAAACATAGAGGAAGCTGTTGCGAAATCTAGCCCCTCTACCATCTGTGCCTCTGTGGGCTCTTCACAGTGTTTACGGACTGAGGGTCACGAGGTGTTGTTAGCTTCCGAAGAGGTCCCGGGCCACAGATAGCTCTCTGGAGAGGGAGGCTGGAGCACACACATTACACAACCCAGCCAGGTCATCTGACCACTGTACCGAAGGCCCCAGGAAGTTGGTCAGCTGACCCTGGGTGGGCAGGCCACCTGCGAGCCAGCCCCAGGCCGAGGGCTCGCTGCACCGTAAATCAGCCTTGAAGGTGAGGTCTGGGTACCCGCAACATCACTCACAAACAGCTTCCCCCACCTGCCGGGGCGCACAGGGCACAGCCTGGGTGTGGGTGTGTCCATTTCACAGCTGGGAGATTGGCTGGGTGGTGCCCCCTCTTTGTGGCTTGCCCGACGCATGGCCGGGCTGTAACAGGCAGAGAGGGAGCAGTGTTGCTGCTTTGTGGGCTGTGGGGAAATGGGTTCCCCGGGCCCTGAGGGCAATGCACGTGTGTGGGGGCTATTAGGACCACAGTATGAGATGGGTGGATGGCATCACGACTTGATGGATCTGAGTTTGAGCATGCTCTGGGAGATGGTGAAGGACAGGGAGCCTGGCATGCTGCAGTCCATGGGGTCGCAAAGACTTGGACACGACTGAGTGACTGAACAACAATTAGGACCAGGGCTGTGCCAGGTGGGACAGGACAGGCCCCGTCCTTTATCCGATCCTGCTGCCCGCACAGATTTTTGGAGGAAAGAAGCAAGTAAAGTTGCTCCCCCTCAGCTCCCTCCCGCCAGGTTGCATGTGAAGCTGCCCAAGGTTGCGACATCATGTCCCCGAACTGCTCTCCCCACCCAGCAAACCAGCAATACCTTCAGCTCTGGGGGTGACACTCACAGCGCTGATGGGAGGTCATGGCTTGACCTCGAGACATTGCATTTGTTAAAGCATAGATGTCACCCACAGTACAGATGTCACCCACAGCACCATCACAGGTTTGGACCCTGAGGGTTCAGAAAGAGGAACAGGATGTGGCAGGAAAGGAACATTTATGAGAGGGAATGAGATCATCTGAGATGTTAAGACAAAGAGTCCAGGCACTCCCCTCCTCTCACACTCCCAGAGGCTCCAGAAAACAGGCCCAAGTGTGCCCAGAACACAGGGGTTTTGATACCACACTCTCCACTCATGCTCCTGGGGCTTTCATGGGCCATCTAGTCACTCCAGTATGTCCAACCACCCAGGCCCCCAGAATGTTCTGACCCACTGGTCGCCAGGGCAAGGCTGGAGGGAGAGTAGATGAGGAGATTTCCTTGGAGCCCCAGAGCTGATAAGGGGTGGCCTCTGTGTGAACTGCATCCTCTTGAGAGGGTGTCTTGGGAGGGTGGCCTTGCCCTACCCCGAGCTTTTTAAGTGAGGTGGGTGGGCCTGGCATGGCTCCTGCCCTGTGGCATGTGACCTTGTGGAGATTTCAGTTTTCAAAACAAGAGCATCCCCCTGCCATGCAAAGTCCAAGGTCCTCTGGTTAAGGCACCAGGCAGGCTGGAGCCTGGATCTGCACTCTGCTGCTGCTAGAGGGCTGACCTTGGGCAACCAGCGTATCATTGGGCTGAAAATATCACCTCCTTCATGGGATGTTCTGAGACACACCAATGGGAGAATACATGTGCAATCCTGAACACAGGGAATTTCAACCTCTGTTCATTCCTTTCTTCCCTATTCAAGAAGGGAGAAAGGGGAAAGTGGTTTTAGGACCAGTCCCTTGGAGAAGAGTCTCAGGCTCCATCAGAGGGTGGGTCTGCTTCAGTGTCTAAAGGTAGCCTGAGATGGGGCAGAGCAAGAGCTAGATGCAGCAGGGCCCTGGGCACTGTGCCATGCCCTGTCCCCAGAAGCCTACTTTCCAGATGAGGGGTGGCATGCAGTTAAACTCAGAAAGGCCCCTTTTGAGCCCGGTGTCCAAGTGTGAGTGGCTTGCTGGGCGCTGGCTCCACAGGGCCTGGGATCCTGCACTTGTGAGTGTGAGAGGCAGTGGCATGCAGGGCCAGCCAGTGCAATGACACCATAAAGGCCATAAACACACAATAAACGGTGATAGAACAGGCGCCAGGAAGCAGTGGCAAACCGGCTGTCACCGAGCTCTGCTCCAGGACTCTGTTAAATGTTAATGTTAAATGCTTATGCTGGTGCTCAGTTGCTTAGACCTGTCTGACTACTTGCAACTCCATGGACTGTAGTCTGCCAGGCTCCTCTGTCCACTGACTTCTTCAGGCAAGAACACTGGAGTGGGTTGCCATTTCCTTCTCCAGGTGGTCTTCCTGACCCAAGGATCAAACCCCTGTCTCTTGTGTCTCTAGCATTGGCAAGAGGATTCTTTTATCTTTGAGCCTCCTGGGAAGCCCTAATGGTAAATGGCCAGGGATAAAATTCAACTGTTGATGGGGATTTTTAAAGACTCCTCAGGCTTTGTTAGCCCAATGCCATGGAATGTGTGGGCTGGGACTGCAGGGTTCCTGGCTTCAGCATTAACCATGAAACCTCTGATAAACAGATGCCTGGGGGTCTCCCTGCAGAGATTCTGGTTGGGCCAGGGCCTGGATATCTACTTTCCTAGAGTTGGAACCACTGACATAAGTACAGAGAGGAGCTCAGCGAGGTGGCCTTCTCTCCAAAATCTGGTGATGATTGCTGGGGGCACTGCCGGCCAGTGCCATGTCTACCTGTCTAGACCCCTTCTCAGGTGGGGCCAAGTCATGAGGTTTCAGATGTTACCTTCAGATGTGTCAGTTTCTCAGTCATATCCGACTCTTTGTAACCCTGTGGACTGTAGCCTGCCAGGCTCCTCTGTCCCAAGAACCACACAAAGCCTTTGGCCTTTGTCTCCAGTCCTCTGTTCCTTCCTCTTTGAAAACTCAGCCAGGTTTCACCTCCACTGAGACTGACTTTCCTCCCTCCGTATACTCCAGGTCACGCTTGGGGATGCATGAAGGATATGACAAGCCCCCTCTCCACCCCCCACTTGTCAGCTTCTGATCACACACCGAGCTGGATGATGAAGACAGCTGTCCAGGACACTGGAGGGGTGGTGTGTTCCAGCCTGCATATGTTGGGCAGCCACCTGGAGAACCTGTTTGTTCACTCTCAGGAGGGAGCCAGAAAGAGCCGGTGCAAGACTGCCCCCTCCTCTGCTATACTGGCTCCCTGCTGCAGAGACCAGGAAGGCCCCACCCTCTGCAGGTGAGCTCAGGTGAGCCCTTAAGTGGTTTTTGTGATGTGGTGGAAGCCTTCCAGCTTGATGAGGCCCACAGAGCCCTGAGCTTCCCCTCAGCTGGGTCACCTGGCCCCTTCCCTTCACAGCCTGCGCCCCTCCCCGCCCCAACCTCCTCACAACCATGAGTGTGTGGACTTTCTTAGTTTTCTTTAAAGGCACAGGGAGATGGATTTGCTTGCTCAAGTTCAGGATTGCTCTCAACAGGGGTTAGACCAGCTGTCGGAGCCAGTAAGCCCCTGGCCAAGGACTTCAAGCAGACCAGAAAACACTCCCAGAGAAGTTTTATAACCAGTTCTGATTCACTTTGTTTGAGTTGAATGTGTGTCTGTAGTATCCACAAAGCCTGATGTTTCTACCACAAATACTAAAGTCTTGAGCAGGTCGAAGGTGGGAGATCTCTGGTTTATCAGCTTATCTTGTGTTTGGTAGGAGACCCATGTTATGCCGGGAATGTGGTGTGTCTGTCCACATACTGAGCTCATTAGAGAAATGATTTAGATAAGGTTAGAGATGTCGATAAGTCCAGTTTCGAATCCTGGCTCACAAAGACGCAGACTCATTTTGTCACAGCTGCGGATACAGACCCTAGATGTGTGGGTTCACCCTCACAGCCATCCTCACCTGCTGGGCCGAGGACCACACAGCGCCTCTTGTTTCCCTGTGGGGGTTGGGTGGCCCTGCAGAAACTGTGGGTACCTGTGGATTGCTTTCTTCCCAGTGGGATGGGGAGAACTTGTGTCCGCATGATTAAATTTGGGACCTTGGGGGCACTCCTAAAAGGAAGATGCTCACAGCTGAGTCAGGTGAATGGGCAACTGGAAAAGATGGGCAGGGGCATCTGGTTAGCCATCAGTGGGGAAGGTGACTCTGTGTCTTTGGGGCCTGGCTGTTGTGGATGAGATGGATAGGTGAGGTCCATGGAGAACAGCTAGAGAAAGGTCAAGCAGAAGGCGTGGTCCTTGTCTTTGGTGCTCTTTAAGACTTCCCTGAGTTCCAGGAAGGCTGATGGAGAAAGCCCGTGAAGGGTGTCACCCACCTCTGGCAGGTCTGCCCACATCCCTGGGTTCAGTGCAGACTGTAGGGTGGGTGGACTTTGGAGGTCACAGCTTAAGGGGATGTGCAGAGCAAGAGACAGAGACGTCCATCTGATTCCAGCTAGACTGACTTGGCTCAGTCACTCAGCTCTGCTCAACCTGGTCGCAACCTGTGAACAGGGGCCACCTCAGTTCCCATTTGTTCCCAAGCTGTGAGTGTTCCCCAGACCTTGCCATGTTCATCCTCACAGCAGCCCTGCAAGCTGGGATCATTTCTCCTGCATTTCCCCCAGGCAGGTGCATCTCACAGAGGCTGGGAAAGCTTTCTGCGTCTGGCAAATTGGCAAGGGCAGAAGTGGTCCATCACCTGCAGGCTGGCTTGGATGCCTGCTGTTCGTGGCCCCACCCCACACCAGGTTCTGGTATAAGATACAAAGAGATGTCCTGAAAGAGATGTGAAGCCCGCAAATGGGAACTCGGGCTCTCAAGGGAAGGAGGAATCTTCCAGGTTCTGAGCCTGGTCAGCTAAAGTGTAAACCTTGGAGCTTTCCTAGTGGTTCAGATGGTAAAAGAATCTGCCTGCAATGTAGGAGACCAGGGTTTGATCCCTGGGTTGGAATGATACCTTGGAGAAGGGAATGTCAACCCACTCCAGTATTCTTGCCTGGAGAATTCCACGGACAGAGGGACTCAGTGGGCTACAGTCCATATGGTCACAAAGAGTTGGATATGATCGAGCAACTAACATTTTCACTTTAGAATATGTGGATCTGGGAGCTGGGACTTATGGGGTAACTTACAGATTCTTTGCCACTGTATGGGGGACATCCCCCTGCCCCAACCCTGGCCATGCATCAGAGCTGGCCTGGGCCCACAGAACCAGCTGTGGCAGGGCCTGTGTGTTAGAAGCAGAGACCACCATTGGTGGCCCTGATGGAACCCACACACTCAGCAGGGCTGACATTTCTGTGGACGGGTCTTCCTGCCACACTGACCCAGGGGCCGACAAAGGCAACTCGGAGGGTCCACAGAAGGCCCTTCCTCAGCCTCTCAGGCTTTGATGCCTTGCAAATCACAGTGGGATGCATGCTGTGCCAGGGCTGCTCTCTGTACTGCCCCCTCTCCTTGCCTCTGCTGCTGAGGCTCATAGCAGAGAAGGATCTGCAGTGGGTCTCGGAGGGGCATGTTTGGTTGAAACAACAATCCTTGGGACTACTAGTGTCTTGCTGGCAGGGCCCAGACTTACCGGAAATGCTGCTACCACAAATGTTCAGGAGAGATCTAGACTTCATGTCGCTCAGAGTTTTGTTGAGCTTTGCTTATAAATTCAGAAAACCACAGCACCAGTGGTGATGCCACGCATGAAGCTGAATCACTGAAGTTCCACCAGCTGTCAGGCTGCACTGCACCTGCTGCAGCTCAGAAATTTTACATTCGATGCAAGTATTGGAGGATTTGAGCATGGTATCTCAAACAGCTGTGCCTAAACGTTTACTATTGAAATAGATGCTACTATAAATTTCTTTTCTTTTGTTTTCTTTTATATTGACATTAAGGCATTTCATGGGCTTCTCTGGTGGCTCAGAAGGTAAAGAATGCCTGCAATGCAGGAGACCCAGTTTTGATCCCTGGAGAAGAAAACAGGAACCCATTCCAGTATTCTTGCCTGAGAAATCCCATGGGCAGAAGAGACTGGCGGGCTAAAGTCCATGGGATCATAAAGAGTTGGACACAACTGAGCCACTAATACACACACAAGGCATTTTATTTTCTGTTTCTATCATTTATCTATTATGTTGTTGTAGATACATTATAGTATCAAATTATTTAACTTCAGAAGAGTAAAGAGATGATCACTAATATTTGCTGTGAAAGGGGCAGACTGACGAGACCATCCACAGTCAAACTGCAGCTGGCAGTGGCCATGCGGCCCACCTTCTGCTGGTGGCCTGCCTGCTGGGGAGGCAGCTGCACCTGCACCAGGCCTGCTCTGCCCCTGCCTTCCTCCCACTGCACAGGACCTGACATGACCTCCACAGCCAGCCCTGCTGCGGCCCTTCCAGTCACAATAAGGGCCGCGGTCCTTCCAGTCACATCAAGGGCCTGTGTGAAGGCTTGTCACTGAGTCTAAGGGAGGCTGTGGGCCCCTGGGCTCTGGGGAGGCAGGCCCCAAGCCAGGGCCGATGCATGTGCTCCCCTGGGACTTTTCAGTGGGGTTTGGAATGTGTGTTAACACAGGGCATTAAGATGGTGGGGTGGAAAACGGGGAAAGGTGGACTGGCACAATCCAGTGGGCACTGAGAGGCCTGCTGAATCTTTAGGTTCTTTCCAATGCTTCAGAAGGAAGACCTAAGGACACCTGGAGCACTTCTTGTTTGATCTGGGGTCCCTCTCTTAGAGGTGAGGGCTATCGTTTGCCGTAGGGAACAGGCTGGTCTTAAACAACCACCCAACCTCGGCGACTGCTTCAGTATCCTTTTGACAAAGGGTGGGAGGTGCTGGGATTCTTTGCTGACTCATAGCCACGTTTAGGAACAGTTTCAGGACAGAGTTCCAACACTGTTTGGAATAAGATCCTGAGAATAAGCACAGGGCCCACCAGGAGACTCCTTTGCTAGATGTCTTTGGTTGTATAAATTCTGGCAGGTTTGGTAAAGCAATCTTGGGGAAGAAACCGGCTTGTTCACTGATAGTCCATCATGTCCATCTTCTGGAGGATTCTGAGTTGAGTGGTATGAGTGCCAGCTACCACTGTGGAGTCCAGCAGACAGCTGTCCTGGAGAAATCTGATATGAAGGATATGTGTGTGCCCCTGTGCATGTGTGTGTGCATGAGTGTGTGAAGGTGTGGACCCATGTGTGGGAGTGTGCATGTGTGTTGTTAGGTATGATAGTATTAGTTGCTTAGCTGTGTCTGACTCTTTTTGACCACATGGGTTATAGACCACCAGGCTCCTCTGCCCATGGAATTCTCCAGGCAAGAATACTGGTGTGGGTAACTATTTCCCTTCTCCTAGGGTCTTCCTGACCCAGGGATCCATCTCAGGTCTCCCACATTGCAGACAGATTCTTTACTGTCTGAGTCACCAGGGAATCCCCACGTATGATTGTATGAATGTGCATGTATTTGTGTGTGTGCGTGCATCTGGAGGGTATTCCAAGGGCTGAGATGAGGCATTCAGCCCCCAAGGGCCCTTAGCACCAATGCAATGAGTCAGCAGGATTCATGAGACTCAGAGCATATGGAGGTCTCCATCTGTGTCTTTTAGGTTCTTCTGTCCAGCCTGTGTGCACATCCCTTGCTCCTGTATGAAAGACAATTTGGAGCAAATATGACTTGACATGTTCCTGGCTCCCAGTTCCTGGGGTTTTCAGCTACCTTCACCCAATCAGTGATGAGCACACCCAGCAAGTGTGGCCAAGCAGTTAGGTTGTTCTGAGGCTCTGGCCTTCCTAGGTGCTGGGTCCCTTTGCTGGGCATGCAGGCTGGTATTTTGAACCAGTTTTGCAGCTGTGTATATACCATGAACTACACACCACCCCAGGGAAATATGAGCAGCACCCCGAGAGCAAATGCCTTAATACTTTGTACTGAAACTGGGGTAAATCAAGCCTCACATCCACCCCCTCAGGTTGACCTTTGCCTGCAAACGAGTTACGAAACAATTTTCAGTTCTCAGAGCTTTTGGATTTTGAATGACTGATAAGGAATTACAGATCTGCAAAAATAAACAGACCCAGTTGACACAACTAGACTTAAAAGTCAGACCTGGGTTTTGTGGGCACATAGTCTCTGTGTGTGTGTGTGTGTGTGTGTGCGTGTGCGTGCACATGTGTGTACTCTCTCCAGGCCTTAGGATGATAGTGAGGTCAAAAGCCACCCGTAGATTAGCCCCCTGCTCAGGGCCCCAGATGAAAGTGGCCCAGCTGCCGCCCCTCGGCTGCAGCAGCAGATGGCCCCTTGCCCCAGGCGGGCAGGGTTGGGGGCAGGGAAGCCAGGGCTGAGCTCTCAGCTTCAGGCTGCCAGCCCCCTCCCCATCCCCCATCACTTTCCTCAGCCAAGAACGCCTGAAATGGTCAGTAGCTGCTGAGAGGGGACCCAGAGTGGGAGGCAGCTCAGGTGGGAAGAAAGGGGGACCTGAGGACTCTGCGGCTGCTCTCAGGGACGGAGAGCTCAGAGCGAGATCTTGGGGCCGGCAAGCTAGGTGCATCATCCCTTTGACTATCTGGAGGCAGGGTGCATTTAGCAAAACACCACCCACCTAAGTGCCAGCTTCGGGACTGGTGCTGACACTTAAGTTCTTAGAACATGTCTGCACGGGGAGCCAACAGTGTCCAGGGTTAGAGAAGACGTGACTCGTTTGTCATAATGAGATGCCACTCTTGTCCCCTGTGGCCCTCAGATTGCTTTCCCTTCTCAGCAGAGCCCTGAGGCTGGACCTATCCTCTCAGGCTCTTATGGAAACCTAGCTCAGTGATGAAACATCTTGGAGGGAGAAGCTGTCCTCCACACAGGGCTCGGAGTCAGGGCTGGGCAATGTCATAAGGGACACATGCCTACACGGGTGATGGGAGATCCTGAGTCCTGAGTCGGGGCTACAGAGCGGCTAACACTGCCTGTGACAATCCATGGTCCTGGCTGAAAGAGTCACCCAGGTCTTGAGGTTGACTGGGGCCCAGTGAGTCTGAGATTTGGTTTCCCACACCCTCAGACAGATGGGACCTAGAGTTACTTTGCATTCCTCCCTGGTGGCTCAGATGATAAAGCATCTGCCTGCAACGTGGGAGACCTGGGTTCGATCTCTGGGTCAGGAAGATCCTCTAGAGAAGGAAATAGCAACCTGTTCCAGTATTCTCTGGAGAATCCCATGGACAGAGAAGCATGGTGAAGTACAGTCCACGGGCTTGTAAAGAGTCAGACATGACAGAGAGTTACTTTTAAGTTAATTTAAACAAAAATAACAAGAAGTGATATATTTTTGCAGAAAGTAAATATATCACCTGAGGTCCATTGTGAGCATCACTGTGCAGAGCATTTTACCTACTCCGAGGAGACAGAGAAACCTGGAGCTGGAAAGTCATCTCAGGCTCGGATGCTGAGGGAAATGCTCTGGGATCATGACTCCCTTGTGAGCACAGAAGACATTCTGAGAGTTTCCTACTTGAAAGGTTCTGCAGCCAGAATCAAAGGTCTAGAAACTCCTTATCATTCTTTCTTTTCTCACACTGAAGATTAAAAGAATTTTA
Source organism: Nanger dama (assembly GCA_917880005.1). NCBI lineage: Eukaryota > Metazoa > Chordata > Mammalia > Artiodactyla > Bovidae > Nanger > Nanger dama. Next base: position 14,781,606 of record CAKJTW010000025.1, on the reverse strand, counting down.
AAATAATTCTGAGATATACTATACATACAAGAGACTATCTAACTTATATGTATACTAGAAAGAACAATAATAAAAAATAGAGATGCCTGGGTGGCAGCAGACTAACAGTAGAATGCGATGCACACTTCATTTCTCACTTAAGCTTCAGAAACCACTGACCTGAATTCTGTAAATGGTTATCTAATCTTGTTTAAAGTTTTTCTGTTTCTGGAAGTATTGCTGAGCAATAGATTGCTGAATTTTGCCAGTTCTTGAACTTCAGCAAGTAAGATCATATTGTATTCATCCTGTGATTTGCTTTTATCTGCTCATGAGATTCATATATGTTGACCTGTCACCCAATCATTTACACTGCTGCGTAGTCGTCCATTATAGGAATTATTTGGGTTGTTTCCAGGATTTTGCTGTTGCAAATGATGCCCATTTGAATATCCCCTAAAGGCACAGATCCTTGAGTGGGGCTGCTTTGGTTCAAATCCCAGCTGTCAGTTCCTACTTGTGTGACGTTGCATGCATCAATGCCTCTGTGCTCCAGGTTCCACATCTGTAAAACACAGATACCAGTATGTGCACTGGGAGGCTATAAAGAGGATTAGGTGAGTCAATTTAGATAAAGCACTTAATATGGCCCTTGGCATGGTCATTTTAAAGATTAGATATGATGAAGAAGATACAGTGATGATGCTGGGGACAGAAATGGTGGTGGTGATGCTCATGCTACGGTGGCATGATGGTGGTGGTGGGGGATGGTGATGGTGATGGTGTGATAATGATGATGGTGGTGGGGGGGGATGGTGAAGATGGAGATGGTGTGATAATGATGATGGATGAGATGGGGATGGGGGGGGGGGGGGATGGTGAAGATGGAGATGGTGTGATGATGATGATGGTGGGGGGGGGGGATGGTGTGATGAGATGAGGTGGGGGGGGATGGGGGATGGTGTGATGATGATGATGGTGGGGGGGATGGTGAAGATGGGGATGGTGTGATGATGATGATGGTGGGGGGATGGTGAAGATGGGGATGGTGTGATGTGATTGGGGGGGGGGGAGAGGGGATGGTGTGATGATGATGATGGGGGGGGATGGGTGAAGATGGGGATGGTGTGATGATGATGATGGTGGGGGGATGGTGAAGATGGGGATGGTGTGATGATGATGATGGTGGGGGGATGGTGAAGATGGGGATGGTGATGAGATGATGGTGGGGGATGGTGAAGATGGGGATGGTGTGATGATGATGATGGTGGGGGGGATGGTGAAGATGGGGATGGTGTGATGATGATGATGGTGGGGGGATGGTGAAGATGGGGATGGTGTGATGATGATGATGGTGGGGGGATGGTGAAGATGGGGATGGTGGGGGATGGGATGATGATGATGGTGGGGGGGGATGGTGAAGATGGGGATGGTGTGATGATGATGATGGGGGGGGGGGTGAGATGGGGATGGTGTGATGATGATGATGGTGGGGGGATGGTGAAGATGGGGATGGTGTGATGATGATGATGGTGGGGGGGATGGTGAGATGGGGATGGTGTGATGATGATGTGGTGGGGGGATGGTGAAGATGGGGATGGTGTGGTGTGATGGTGGGGGGGTGGTGAGATGGGGGGGGGGGGAGGGGGGGGGGGTGAGTGGGGATGGTGTGATGTGTGTGGTGGGGGGGATGGTGAAGATGGGGATGGTGTGAGATGATGGTGGGGGGATGGTGAAGATGGGGATGGTGTGATGATGATGATGGGGGGGGGATGGGAAGATGGGGATGGTGGATGATGATGATGGTGGGGGGGATGGTGAAGATGGGGATGGTGTGATGATGATGATGGTGGGGGGATGGTGAAGATGGGGATGGTGTGATGATGATGATGGTGGGGGGATGGTGAAGATGGGGATGGTGTGATGATGATGATGGTGGGGGATGGTGAAGATGGGGATGGTGTGATGATGATGATGGTGGGGGGATGGTGAAGATGGTGATGGTGTGATAATGATGAAGGTGGTGGTGGTGAGGGTGTGGTAGTGGTGAAGGTGGTGGTGTGATGGGGTGATGATTTGATACTTTGATGAAGATGCTGATGAAGATGGGACCGGGGTGGTGGTGGTAGTGAAGGTGACTGATGGTCGTAGTGGTGGTAGTCATGATGGGGATGATGGCAGTGGTCACAGTGGTGATACTGATGGGTATTTTTAAATTGGGGGATACTTCCAAGGAGACATGTGCTTGCAAAGGGACCTGCCATCTTGTAGGACTTACTTAGGTAAGTTCCTATGGAGAAGTCAGACTAATTGAAAGTATCTCATCCAATGACATTTACCAGCGGAAATGAGATGTAGGGGGTAGGGGCAAGGCAACAGCTCTGTGGGTCCTTCCTCCAGTCTGGCTTCTTAGCCTGTGCCCAGCACTGTCATAGATCCAGGAGATAATGCAGCACCAAGGTGCCCATGTGCCCCTGCCCTTGGGAAGCCGGTCAGTGAACAAGGGAAGATGAGATGACAGACCCACTGGGGAAGGTAACTTAGAGTGAGGGATGGGAGGTGGGTGGTGGCTGTTAAAGGCTAAGGAAGAGAGGCCTGTTGTCAGCTGCTCTGAGGAAATGAGGAGGCACCGTCTTAGGATGTGCACAAGCCAAGAAATGACTGTGGGGCCTAGGGAGGAGAAAGCTTGGAGATCCCTGGGAGGGAGAGTGGGAGCAGCTGGGTGAGGCTGCAGGTGAGGCAGAAGGTGGTGTGCACATATGCGAGGATCAGAGTCTCCAGGGGCTCCCAAGTCTGAAGGTGTGAGCTATACTCTCCCGCTGCCGGTAGAGAGTGGGTGGAGGTGATGACTCCCAGCGTGTGACTCCCACATCCTCTTCCCCTGTTGAGGGGAGGCAGCTCCCAGGACAGCACTCGGAGGCCAGACTCGCCCAGAACTCTTTGGCTTTGAGGGTTTGTCTTCAAGACAAGAAATATTTCTATTTCAGTTCACTCTCTTACACCTTATCTAGACACAGCCGCGGGAGCAGACTGATGAGGGTCAGTTTGTGGCCCTCCCAAATTCACATGTTGGAGTCCTCACTCCCACCTCCTAGAATGGGATCCCACTTAGAGAGAGGGGTCTTTGCAGAGGCCATCAAGATAAAATGAGGTTATTAGGGTGGGTTCCAACCTAATATAACTGATATCTTCATTTACAGGGAAAAATTTGGACATAGATAAGCCAAGGAACGGCATGGAGTGCCAGCGAACCACCAGGAGCTGGGGGAACAGCCTGGAACTCCCTTACAGCCTCAGAAGAAATCAATTCTGCCAATACCTTGGTTTTGGACTTCTAGTCTCCAGAACGTTGAGGAAAATGTGTTTCTCTTGTATAAGTCACCCAGTGTATGGTACTTTGTTAGGAAACGTATACAGATGACATAAAAGAGGATTTCTCCAAATTGGAAAAGTTCTTATCACCTTCAGGAGACTGATTTTTCTTTCTTTTTTTTTTAATCTTCTATCATCTTCCCTGGTAGTGCACGCAGAAAAGAATCTGCCTGCAGTGCCGGAGACCTGAGTTTGATCCCTGCATCAGGAAGATCCCATGGAGAAAGGAATAGTTACTCACTCCAGTATTCTTGCCTGGAGAATCCCATGGACAGAACTGTAGTCTGTGGGGTCACAAAGAGTTGGACATGACTGAGCAACTAACACATACATGGCTGATTAATTTTTTCAAAGAATTTGTTCTACTTTAATACTCAGTGCTAAGAAGGGGATTTCTAGATGAAACCATTTCAGGCAGAATTTGATGGGTGGCCAGCATTGCGGAATTCACATAGGTTCTGCCTGCAGCAGCTCTGGAGGTCACCATAGCACAGATGTAAGGTGCCCTCAGGACACTGCTCCCTATTGCTTTGTTGAAGGAATTAAGACATTGAAGAGCAGGAGCCAGCTGCCACCAGCTGCATTCTTCAGAACATTTGCCACTAACATTTCTGGGTGTATTGCCCTGCGCATATGATGGCAAGTTTATTGGATAGATGAGTTATTAGGATCCCCCTGGAAAAATCTGTGGTCATTTAAACCTTAATCTAGAAAAACTGTCAACTGTATTTGCATTCTTTATGGCAGCTCTGTGTGTGTGTTCAGTACGCATGTTTATTTTGGGTGACTGCTTTTTAAGCAACAGGCTGAATGAAGATCACAGAAGGCATAGGAAACTTGCAGAAATGTGTTCTAGAAATGATGGTTTTCCAGCACAGAGATTGAGGAAGCTGATGAAATAGCTGGAGTCTTGCCCGCTCAGGAGCTGAAATGCAAACCCCACCCTGAAAAGGATTTCGGTTGTCCAGACGTGGTAGAGAGCTGACCCCAGGCGTCTGCTCCACTTTGGCCCCAGAGATTACATAGAGCAGAAACTCAGTGGTGCAGTTCTAAGAAGCAAAATGTTTCTCCCACCATCTGGTAGCAGGAGCTAAGAGGAGACTGAGATTTGACAACAGGCAAACAAGGAGGAGGAGAAGGCATCTCAGCCTCCTACTTTGAGCCATCTACCAACCAAATCCAGGCAGAGTTTCCACGTCTCCAGCTTTAAGGTGCCCCTTTCTGTGGGACGGAAGTCTGCAGCAGCCAAGTGCCTCTGCCATAGCTGTTCGGATGTCCCCGGGAGTGCACGTGCTCAGCCAGCGTGCATGTGCCCCGTGTATACATCATTGTGTACACATCCTTGTGCCATGCTCTCTGGCCGGTATCTCCTCTGGGGTCTCTGTAGCCTCGGCATCCATGTCTAGACAAAAATGACTTGCTTGAGTGAAAGCTACTTGTGTAAACCTGAAAGCAAAACTTTGGGCTGAAGGATGTGGGACCTGTGCTTCTTTGGCCACTTCCTCCCCCATGGTTAGCTTGCTCAGGGTTGGGGCGGCCCGCTGGCTGGCATCAGGCAGTCCCAGGTGAGTGAAGATGCCCAGGGTCTGTGAAGGCTCCCAGGGCAGGTGAGGGTGTGCAGTGGGTTTCACTACACGTGCTGAGAACATAGCTTTCTCCTTCACTGCTTATGCTTTGGGAGGAAGGGCAGCGCTGTGATGGGAGGGGGTCCTCAGCGCCCACTGTCGGCTCCTGCCTCCCCCGCCCGGCCGGGAGTTCTGCCGAGCAACCAGGCCACCCTCCATCTGCCGTCTGGAATAACGAGCTCACCCCCACTGCTGCTGGCACAAGCCGACTTTCATTCTTCTATTCACCGGTTACCCTTTCAGCTTCCCATTGTTCTTTGCTAATGGCCTTGCAAGGCGCCTGCCTGTTACCTTTCCTCCCCTGCTGGCGGCTGGCCTGGAGGAAGGCCTCAACCTCTCCTACTTGAAGAGCAGGCGGGGTGGCAGGCATGCGGCCCTGGTGCTCTGGGTCGCTCCTCCTGGACTTCATGGCACTCACGGGTCTGGCCTCAAGTGTCGAAATATTTTATGGGGCGCTTTCCTTTTCCACTGGAGACCTGGCTGGGTTGCCACATGTCCTGGCTTCTGTGTCTTTTTAAACCCCATCTCAGTCAAGCATGTGGTTGTCCCTGTGCCTGTGACAGATGGCCTAGGTGCCAGAGGTGGGTTACAGGCTCCAGCTCTCAATTCCTGAGAGGGGGAGGCGGACAGGGCAAGGTGGCTGGGTGACTTGAGGGCCTTGGAGCTAAACTGACTTTTAACTCTTTCTGTGTCCACGACCAGTTCCTGCAGGAAGAGGGAGCCGTCAGAATTGGCCCTTTCCACTTGGCCTTCTTATTGTTCACTGGTGCAGTCGAGGGCACAAAAGGTCACAAAGGGCTCCTGTGGCGGTAAGGAAACTCACTTCTGTCGGGGGGTGGGGCGAGCTGAGAGTGTGACCTGGGTGTGCAGTCACTGCCCTCAGGCACAAGCGACAGATCATAATGTTTCCAACACGTGGCTATTGTCCCCTTAGCTTAGCTGTACAGATGGATCCAAAATAGAGGGATTTTAGCACTTCCCTGGTGGTGCACTGGTTATGACTTCACCTTCCAGTTCAGGGGTGTGGGTTTGATCCCTGGTTGGGAAGCTAAGATCCCACATGCCTTGCAGCCAAAACATAAAACAGAAGCAATATTCTAAAAAAAAAAATCAATAAAGACTTTAAAAACAGTCCATATAAAAAAATGGAATCTTAAAAAGTGGTAAAAAAAATAGAGGATTTTCTTACCTGAAACGATGGCAGATAACAGAAACTACTAGAACCCCATCCTGAGTTGTAAAATACATCTCTTTGCCCAGCTCTTCCAGGGAGATTCATCCTCTACTGTAGGGAGACTGCAGGACAAAGTTCAGTGACTTGACAGCCACTGGCCTCTCAATGGCCCAAGTCTCCACAGCTTCCCAATCCATGACATACAATCTGTGGGCAGCAATTGTCGTTGTGAAGCAGGAGTGCATGAGGGTGCCTGCCCGTGAAGGCGAGAGCCTGGATCCCAGACGGCTATCGGACAGCTTTGTGGTTTGAATGCATGGCTTTCCCCAGATTTAAAAGCAGTGACATGCCCTGTCAGAGCTGCCTGGCGTCCAGGCACGTGGCCACGCCGAGGATGCAAATGAGTCGGACGCTCGCCTGTGGCCTGGGGCACCTGAGCCTGCCGCCCCATAGCCCTGGGAGGCCCAGCAGGTGCTGCATCAGACAGGTGTGCAGCTCACCATATGCTCTGGGCAGGGTCAGGTTTCTGCTGGCGTCTTTCAACTCCCCCATCAGGTGAGATCCAGTGGGCAGAAGGAGCCCACACCAGCCTGTGGCTGCACCAGTCACCTCTGGGCATTTGTTTGCTTGGCACTGACAGGTTGGTTTGGAACTTTGGAGCCAGGACAGCCCTGAAACCTCAGTCATGGCAGGTAACAGCCAGGGGAGATGGTGAGCGTCAGTCAACTGTCAGGAGCCTGGACACTGGGTGCTTCTTTCTAAAAAGCCTCTGTATTTTTAGAGCTCTGTTTATGGCTAAGGAGATTTCACTGATGGCTTAAATGGTAAAGAATCTGCCTGCCATGCTGAGGACCTGAGTTCAATCCTTGGGTCAGGAAGATCTTGTGGAGGAGGGCATGACAACCCACTTTAGTGTTCTTGCCTGGAGAATCCCATGGACATAGAAGGCTGGCGGGCTACAGTCCACCGGGTCGCAAAGAGTCAGACATGACTGAGCGACTAACACACTATGGCTACGTAGGCAGGTGCCTTCTGAGTGAGCTGGCCATTTCTGCAGAGGCCAACCTCAGGCTGCAAGATGGTCTAAGGTAGGGAACTCCCACCTTGTTCTCCCTCTAATCCCCTGGGAAACTTTAAAGATCCCTGCACTTAGGCTGCACTCTTGAGACAGGAATGGAACACCCAGGAAGAAGGACCAGGCATCTGTGCACTCCATGTGCACACGATGCAGTGTTTGAGAATCCACAGTTCAGAGCTCTGCTGCCCCCCCACAGAAACCGCCGGCCACATGTGTCCACTCGCACTGAAATAAATTCAAAATTTGTCACAGGATGCTTAATGGGGCAGTACTGTTCTGGAAAGTCCTTCCAATCCTCACTTTAACAAGTGGGCACAAAGGAAGGGTCCTGGGAGCTGTGGCCTCTCTCCTGAGCCCTCTTTCCTCAGTGATCAGGCTGCTGAGGTGCAGGTGTGTCCAGAGGAAACCCTCCACAGGATCAGGTGTGCACAGATGAGGAGCCCCAGAAATGCCTTTGTGGAGCCCCCCTTCAGAGCACTGGGCTAGCCTGGTTGGCTTCAGTGTGTCTATTTCCAGGGGACTGTCTTGTCTTCTGGTCATACATGCATGAGAGAGCCTTGGTCCTACATCAGATTTATTGCAGTGACTCCCGAGAAGCATTCATGCAACTGAGGGGTCGCTCCCAAAGATGCCAGCGTGGAGATGGACTGTGACAGTTCAGCCTCTGTCTCCCTGTCTGGGTCTCAGCCTGTACTTTATCGGATGATCACTTTTGCAGCAAAGGGATCATGGCACATGTCCCCGGGGAATCTCTGAAATGGAAGATTTGGTCCTCCAGTGAGCCCAAGTGCAAACTGCAGAGTGTGGCAGCGAACGGGGTTTAGACAAAACTGGAGTTAGGAGAGGGGCTTTCCTAGCATTTCACAGCACGTGCTGCCAACTGTTGCGAAAAGAGAAAAACACCACTCCTAAGAAGAAAGCCAGGGGAGATGTACATACTACTGCAGGCTGCCGCCTCCCTCCTCCTCTGTCATTGTTCCTGGGGCCGGCGGCAGGCTCCTGCGACAGCTGGGTATCACTAACAGCTGCTTTTTCCTGGGGTGAAATTAAAAGATTAGGGGCTACGGGCACGTGCTGGCCTCAGGAGCCCAAACAATGCTTGATTTAGGGTGAAACTTGTCTGGGGAGGCTGACAAAGGAGGAGGCTCCGAGTTGGCCGGGGGTCAGAGGGGGGGGCTGGGTCTGTGGGAGACAAAGGGCTGAGTGGGGAGGGGGCAGAGGGCTGGGATGGGGGGCGCCTGGCTGAGTGAAAAGAGGCCTCGCAGCAGCTGCTCCTGCTCCAGAAATTTGAGACGGGTCTTTTCACAAACACAAATGTGGGAGAAGAATAGGGGGCCACGCTCAGCTGAAATGACTCGTTTGCAAATGAAAGGGAGATTGAGAGCCCTTACATTGTCCAAGTTTTCACCTAAGAGGATGGAAAATGATTAGCGCACGCGGCAGCAAGAAGTGTGCCTCGGAGCAGATGGGCCAGCCGCCCCGCGCTGAGTTCTGTGTTTACATAACAATCATGGGCCCAGCCCGGCGGGTGTAGAAGCCCTGGCCCCTTAAATGTCCAGCATGGCACCCGGCCGCCCCCTCCCACCACCCACCCCTCCTCCCCAACACACACACTTGGACTGATACGGTTCCAGCCTGAGCCCACGGGAGGCCTTTGCTGCAAGCTGTGTAGATGTTAATTTATGTGCCAGGCTAAATTAAATACACTTCATAGCCAAGAAGCCACAGATGACTGCTGGAGATGGTAGGCACTGCGGCTGTCGCCCCCAGGCAGGATGTCCCACTCCCAGCCGGCAGTCTCCTCTTGGTGAGCAGTGATGAAAGGGTGAAACAGCCACATTGGAGGGGTGCGTAGTCCTTCCTGCACGATGAGAAGAGTTTAACTCTCTTAGGAAAGGCTTGGCCACAGGTGCCACCAAAAGAAAGATGTGGCAGGAATGATCGCGAGGCTTCCCTGGTGCCTTGAGGCCTGGGGTGGAGGGTACGTCCTTGGGTTTGCACTGCAGTCTCACTTCGAGAGTATTTCTGCCCCAAAGGCATAGCTTAGTCTAGTTCCCTGTGAGGAAACGTCAGACACCACCACCAAGGACAGTTTATACAAAGCCTGGCCGTTCTCAAGACATCCCAAGGCAGAGAAATTCTGAGGACTCGCCAGAGAGGCAGCCAGCTTAGAGCAACCCACGCTCTGTCTCGTTCTTTGCTATAAACGGCATTGTTGAAACAATTGGCAGTCTGAGCGAGGTCTGCAGATGAGATGCTAACGTCGAGTGGGGTTGATTTCCAGATTTTTATGATTGTGCTGTGGTTGCGCCTGCCTTTTAAGGAAATAGTATATGGGGCAAAGGACATTGCCCCTGCAACTGACTCTCGTTTGATTCAGAAAACAATTGTGTGTATGTGTGTGTGTATTATGGAGGGAGAAGGTGGGAGAGAATGAGAGTGACAGAGATGGAAAGACAGGGAGAGAAGAAAAGAGATGAAGCGGGAGAAGGGGGAGGGAGGGGGGGATGAAAGAGGGAGGTGAGGATCCAGCTGAGTGCCCACATCTGGGAAGCCCCACTGAAGGTGCTAGGCTACCTTTTTTTTTTGTACTGTTGTTGTCATTTTTCTGTAAGCCTGAGATTCTGTCCAGACACAGATGTTAAGACAGAAAGACAGGCAATAGGGACAGAGAGATTCAGGGGTCCCTCTAGCACTCTCTCAAGTGCACTAGAAGTATACATTCAGAGGCCTTTTCACATCTGTGACTGTGGCTGAGGGAGGCTGCCAAGTCCCTGGGTGGGAAGGTCTCCTGGGGGGCTGAGAGCAGACGGGACATTTCTAGCTGCCTAATGTAGACGTGGGAGTGGGTGGAGCTCTGTGGGGAACCTGAGGCTGGAAACCAGCCCCAGAGAAGTCCCCTGTGCACCCAGGCGACGGCCACCTCTGAGGTGCTGTCTCTGTTGATACATTTTTCTCTCCATCCTTTAAGCCATTATCACATTACCAATTTTAAAACGGGTATCCCTCCTACTAAGTTTGGGCTTCCTTGGTAGCTCAGTGATAAGGAATCCGCCTTCCAATGCAGGAAAAGTGGGTTTGACCCCTGGGCCAGGAAGATCCCCTGGAGGAGGGCCTGGCAACCCACTCTAGTATTTTTGCCTAAGAAATCTCATGGACAGAGGAGCCTGGTGGCCTGGTGGGTTACAGTCCATGGGGTCGCAGAAGAGTCAAACACAACTAAAGTGACTAAACAACACAAGCTACTAAGTTTAAGCTGAAATTAACTACTTTTACTTACTCCTTGGAAGGAAAGTTATGACCAACCCAGATAGCATATTCAAAAGCAGAGACATTGCTTTGCCAACAAAGGTCTGTCTAGTCAAGGCTATGGTTTTTCCAGTGGTCATGTATAGATGTGAGAGTTGGACTGTGAAGAAAGCTGAGCACCGACGAATTGATGCTTTTGAACTGTGGTGTTGGAGAAGACTCTTGAGAGTCCCTTGGACTGCAAGGAGATCCAACCAGTCCATCCTAAAGGAGATCAGCCCTGGGATTTCTTTGGAAGGAATGATGCTAACGCTGAAACTCCAGTACTTTGGCCACCTCATGTGAAGAGTTGACTCCTTGGAAAATACTCTGATGCTGGGAAGGATTGGGGGCAGGAGGAAAAGGGGACAACAGAGGATGAGATGGCTGGATGGCATCATTGACTCGATAGGCATGAGTCTGAGTGAACTCCGGGAGTTGGTGATGGACAGGGGAGGCCTGGCGTGCTGAGATTCATGGGGTGGCAAAGAATTGGACACGACTGAGCGACTGAACTGAACTGAACTACTTTTGCTCTTTTGGTTCTCACTTCTGCTTGTATATTTGTATCACCTTGGGAGATTATTAAGAAATATCCATCCCAGAAAACAGACATCAGAGTCCTTAGGTGGGGGGTGGGGGGCTGGGCATAGGGGAAGCTAGGAACCTTGTGTTTTAAAAAGCTATTTTAGGGATCTTGAATGTATGCTCAGGGTTGCAAAGGAATGCCTGGAAGATTGGCCTCAAAGACTTGGCCATGTTCTTTAAAAGATCAGGGATGTGACACCTGCCTATACTATGGCTGGAGTGGTCCTGAGGGCAGGGTCAGGTCTGGGACGATGCAGGCCTGAGCCTTCACCACACAAAGGCTGATGCTGAGAACATGGTGTCCTTTAAATCCCCCATCCCAGCCCTTGCTCAGGGCCAAGGCACACGTGGCAACAGTGAACTTGGCCCTACAAGGAAAATGGTGTGAAAGCACACACTCTTGGTTGCTAATGGTTGGGACACAGGGCATATTTGTCAGACAAGGGTCTTGGTGATGCAAAACCAGGGGTTTCCCCATAAACCTCACTGAGCAGGACTTAGTGCAAGTCCTTAGAGAGCAAGAACGCTACAGGAAGTTTTCACAGACCCTTTCCTCTTGATTGTAGCAACAGAATTTTTATCACTTCTTCCTTTTAGCATTTCTGGGGTTCATACAGGTATTATTCTTACTTTTTGTTGAGAATGTGTAGGGTGGTAAGTGTGTGTGTGTGTTTGCTAAGACACTACAGTTGTGTCTAGCTCTTTAAGACCCTACAGACTGTATGCCCCAAGCTCCTCTATCCATGGGATTCTCCAGGTAAGAATACTGGATGGAGTGAATTGCCATGCCCCACTCCAGGGGATCTTTCTGACCTAGAGACTGAACCCACATCTCTTACATCTCTTGTATTGGCAGGTGGGTTCTTCCCTCACTCTGGGAAGCCCATAGGGTGGTATGAGAATGATCATTTGCTGTACATGTTGTTACAAAGTGTCAGATGATGCAGCAGGATTGTTTCACAACAGGATGACTTAGCTGGTCCACCAAATATTCTGCCTGAGTCAGTGTTCATGAGCACAGCAGAGACAGCAAGCCCGAGCCTCTTTCTCTTCCTATAAGGACACTAGTCCCAACATGGAGACCCTACTCTCATGAGCTCATATGACTCTGATCACTTCCTGAAGGCCCCAACCTCCAACCAACATCACACGGGCGGTCAGGGCATCAACATGTGCATTTTCAGGAGACGCATTTGTGTTTGTAATAAACTGTGTGTATATATATATTGTGTATATAATAAACTGAATGTTTATTCAGTCCACATCAGTCCAGATGAGGGAGAGCTTGCATCTCACGTAAAACTTAATCTCACATGTATATGAACTACATGTGAAAATGATCTATGGAGACAAATGGAGTTGAACTCTAAGTACTGGGCAGTTAGTGGGGCTGTTGGTTACCAAACTGGAAAAGAAATTTTAAAAAGTTATCAACAGGAGCAAGTTGCTTTGCTACACTTTGACAGGGTCATTTTCAGTTCCTCTGAGAGACTTCAAACCCTTGGCTTGGGATGTCAGAGAACACATCACACTTGCTTTTGTGTGCCCCTGTGCCAGGCAGCCCTTTCCTGCTAGAGGCACTGCCCACATCACCAGCAGGGGCCGTGTGTCCCTGGCAACTTTAAGGAAAAGGGAAGGCCAGCACAGAGAGCACCTGGGGACGAGGTGACTGGAGTGATGAGCAGGTTTGGGTGGGGCTGGCAGGCAGCTGGACCATTTCTGTGCAGCAGTGTTCTTGGTACCTCCATGCTGGCATCCTTCTCAGAGGCTGGGGGAAGGATGCAGGGCGTCAGGGGCTTTTGTGGGTCACAGGACACCAGGTGACTCCGGCACAAAGGCATCAGCTGCTGGTGACAGTGCTGGCTGGAGGGAGGGCTTCTTTGTGAGGCGTTGGCTTCTGGCGTCCTGGGAAGCAGGTGAGGCTGGCTGACCCCTGCTTGCCAGACCCCTGGGGTCCCCAGGGAGCCCCAGTATGGGGCCTTGGGACAGAGTGCCTACAGCCCTGATGTCCTGAGGGAGCGTGGGGGGACATGCCCCTCTGTTCAGATGTGGCGGGACTGCAGACTTCAGCACAGTAAATACAGTAAAACTTCCTTAGGTGGACTCTGTGTACATCCTTGTCTGTCCGAATTCAAACGCTGGGACATTTATGCCACCTGAAAGCCTCACTCTGCTGTAACGATAGCCCTAGAGAGAGTCTGCGTGCTCAATATAAAAGTAACAGCCACGATTTATGAAAGACAGAATTCAATAGTGGTCTTGCAGGTGGCCAGGCAGGCTGCTGGGCCTGTGTTAGAGGACTTGAAGACCTGGAGTTACTTTCCCTCTGCTCAGTTTCCTCATCTGTGAGTTGAGGACAGGAATAGCCCATCGATCTACACAGGTGACAATCCCACTGTCTGCCTGCTCATTGCCTAGAATCATGCATGGCTTCCAGAGGCTGGGTGCACCATCCCTGTGCAGCTCCTGTGCAGTATAAGAGAAAGAACGCAAAGAAATCAACTCTGTTCAGGAATGGTCCTCAGCAACATGTGGCGATACAGTGGGAGCTGCACATGGTTCATGTATGCATGGACACCCTGTGTTCAGGGCCTGTGTAGAGAACCTCTAAGAGAGCCAGAGTCAAGGAGGCAGCTCATCGGAGCGCACACTCCCCATGAACCCTGGGACCCAATGCAGCCAGCTTGCATGTGGCTTGAGGTTCGTGGCCCAGAGCTCCTGTGTTCTCCTCTCTCTGAATTTCCTAGGAGGTCTTAGGGAGCTGACAAGATAGGTAGGTTAGCACCTGCTATCCCGCAGAAGCGGCAGAGATGGCTGGGAGGTGCAGAATGGTTGCTTCCCTTCTTGCATTGCTCTTGCATTTTCCACCAGCTGTGAGATTCTGAGTTGCAGAGGCTGATCTCTTTGCTCTGGGCCTCAGTGTTGGGACATGCTGGAAGTGGACTGTGTGGGCAGGCAAGCTGGCTCTAGCATGGGATAAGAAAGGTCGCTTGCAAGTGTGGCTGGGCCTGAGCTGTCTGGGGCCTGGGAGGCAGAGAGAGAGGCCCCAAGGACTTCCAGCACCGACAGGGCCCAGAGCAGAAGCCCTGGCGACTCTCAAAGAACTCAGAGACTCTCCCCTCGAGGAGGTGCACGCTTGGTTCTTTTGTATGGTGCTCTCTCTGTGGCCCACGTGGTACCCAAATCCCTTCAGTCACCTTCATTCAGCTCACAATGTCAAGGTTCTTACTGGCATAGCCTCTGCGGTACTATTTCCAGCGTGTGCAGCACAAAGGCATGGGTCTGAGAGTGGAAAATTGGCTCCTGTGCATTTTTTTTTTTTATTCAGTGAGAAAGCACATATTGTGCTGTCCTCTCAGCCTCAGAGCCAGAGGCTAATTAGACTCTAGTTTTCCATTGTTCCCAGAAAAGCAAAAAGCTAAACATGCTCCCAGCGGAGGAGAGGGCAGCAGGGACATGGGCATCCCCTTTCTCCCTGCTGCAGAGATTCTAGCCAGCAGCCTGGCATATGCTTGGCCTGAGGGTGAGGGGCTGGCAGGGCTCCAAGAGGGGTCTGTGTGGCACTTCTTTCTTCTCCAGCCCTGCCTCTCCGTGGAGGCACGTTCCCTGGGCAGCAGATGCTCCCTGGGCAGCAGGAGATGAAATGGCCTAAGTGTGCCTGCCTATCTCCAGCTCCAGTGGGGGCCAGCAGAACTTGGCATGCCAGGCTGTGGGTGTGGTAGTTTTAAGATTGCCCATCTGTTCTGCGGCATCTCTCCTCCCATCGAGGGGTGAAGTCTTCATCCCCATCCCTTGGACCCAGGCTCACCTTGGGGACCTGTGCTCCCTAGAGCCCGGAGTCAACATGCAGGAAGTCCTCCCACCTTGTGCTGCCATGTTGCGAGGAAGCACACTCAGTACGTGGGAGTGCGCGCAGGCGGAGTGCGCGCAGGCGGAGTGCGCGCAGGCGGAGTGCGCGCAGGCGGAGTGCGCGCAGGCGGAGTGCGCGCAGGCGGAGTGCGCGCAGGCGGAGTGCGCGCAGGCGGAGTGCGCGCGCAGGCGGAGTGCGCGCAGGCGGAGGCGCGCGCAGGCGGAGTGCGCGCAGGCGGAGTGCGCGCAGGCGGAGGGGCGCGCAGGCGGAGTGCGCGCAGGCGGAGTTCCGAGACCCCATGACGGGGGCCTGGCCAGCCCCAAGCTGTTCTGGCCACCGCCTGGCTACAACTGCTGAGGGCCTATGCCAGAGCTGCCCAGCTGAGCCCTCCCAGACTGTGAGAAATCAGAAAATGACTGTGGTTTTCTCTTTTTTGGTTGGTTTTCATTGGAGTATAATTGTTTTACAATGTTGTGTTCTTTCTGCTGAACTTCAAAGCGAATCAACTGTGTGTATACATATATCCCTCCCTCTTGGGCTTCTCTCCCTGGCCACCCCACTGCCCACCCATCTTACCCGCCTTGGTCACCAAAGAGCACCCAGCTGAGCTCCCTCTGCTATACACTAGGTTCCCACCGCTGTGCTGCTTCTAAGTCGCGTCAGTCGTGCCCGACTCTACAACCCCATAGATGGCAGCCCACCAGGTTCCGCTGTCCCTGGGATTCTCCAGGCAAGAACACTGGAGTGGGTTGCCATTTCCTTCTCCAGTGCATAAAGTGAAAAGTGAAAGTGAAGTCGCTCAGTCGTGGCCGACTCAGTCGAGCTCGACTCTTCGAGACCCCATGGACTGCAGCCCACCAGGCTCCTCCGTCCGTGGGATTTTCCAGGCAAGAGTACTGGAGTGGGGTGCCATTGCCTTCTCCAGGTTCCCACTAGCTATTTGTTTTACATATGGTAGTGTATATATGTCAATTCTAAGCTCTTAATTCATCCCACCCTCACCTTTCCCCACTGTGTCCGCATGTCCTTTCTCTACATCTGCATTTCCATTCCTGCCCTGCAGATAGGTTAATCTGTACCAGTTTTCTAGATTCCACATACATGCATTAAGATGCATGTACCTCAGTATTCACTGTAGCACTGTTTACAATAGCTAGGACATGAAAGCAACTTAAATGCTCATTGCCAGAGGAATGGATGATGAAGACGTGGTACATATATACACTGAAATATTACCAAGCCATGAAAAGGAAAGACATCGAGTCACTTGTAGAGATGTGGATGGCCCTAGGATCTGTCATACAGAGTGGAGTAAGCCAGAAAGAGAAAAACAAACATCATGTGCTGCTGCCTCTGTAAGTCGCTTTAGTGATGTCCCACTCTGTGCAACCCCATAGACCGCAGCCCACCAGGCTCCTCTGTCCCTGGGATTCTCCAGGCAAGAACACTGGAGTGGGTTGCCATTGCCTTCTCCAATAAATATCACATATTAATGCATATATGTGGAATCTGTGATTGTTTTAGACAATAGATTGCGGGGGGGAGGGTAGTGTTTACAGAGTGATAGACTACTCTGGACTCCCTACCATTACTGCTTCTACTCCAGACCCAGAAACCAAATGCTTCCCTGGATGGTTAGTGGATGCCTACAGATGACCCAAGAGTTCTGTGTCTCCTGGTGTTGGCTCTCCTAGTGTTCCTCAGCTGATGGGGCACCAATGTCATGACCTGGGCTTGTTTATTTACAAGTGCCTCTTAGCTTATTTACTTTCAGTTTCTCCCTTGCTTTCAAAGGGACTTCAGGTGCCTTGGCAGCTCACATAAGAAGTTAAAATAAAATCAAGGAAATTAGGTAACTTCAGTAGAGAAGTGGGAAGTGAAATGAATACATCAGGAACCTGAGATAAAATGGATGGTGGAACTGAGTCAACATTTAACTCCAGTTTCTCAGCAGTGAAAGAGTGTTTTTTAAAGCGTCTGTGCTGAATTTAAGGAAAAAAAGTGGGGTAGAATAGTTCTTCAGGAGAGACAAGTTACTTTCCTGGCCCTTCTATCCAGAAAAATTAAGCATTTGAACATAAGGCAAAGGCAATAGCATGATATTCGGTATCTCCCACAACATTTGGTTTTTAAGAAAAGTCCTTTTCATATGGCAATTTTTACTGTCATTGCATAATGAAGCATTAGTTGAGAGGGTTTGTCCTCCTCTGGGGGCAGTCTATCTGTTGGTAACTGGGTGGGTCCCAGGGAGCCTGGGGGACAGAATCTACCTGGGTGTGGGGCAGGCCCTCCGTGGACCAGTGGCCTTCACTGTGCTTTTGGCAGGGATAGGATGGTGAATGCCAAGGGTGGATCTTTTGTGCTGTTTGATTAAGGCCAGATCCTTGTGAGTTAGGAGCCCTCAAGACAGAGTGAAATGCTGACACTCTGTTCTGAAAGTTATGTCAGAGCTTAGGCTTAGGCCCAGAGCCAGGGCAAAGAAGAGGCCTTGTGTGATTTTGGACAGGCACAGCAGTGAGCAGCAGCTTGTAGTGAGCCATAGTTGGAAGCAAGGTCTTAGTCTCCCAGATCAGGAGTCCTGACCACTGGACCATAGGAGTCAGCAGTTAGGGTTAAAGTCCCTAGTCTTTGCCTGCCTAGTCAAGAATGAAGTCAGGTGAGGAGGCAGAAGGTAAAGAGTAAAGTAAAAGTTATTGAAAAGAGCATGTGGAAAGGCACTCTGGCGAGGTTGGAATGACAGCTGCGCCTTCGGGAAGTTTAAATCCGTTCTGAAGTGAAAGTGAAACTTGCTCAGTTGCGTCTGACTCTTTGTGACACCGTGGGCTATACAGTTCATGGAATTCTCCAGGCCAGAATACTGAAGCGGGTGGCCTTTCCCTTCTGGGGATCTTCCCAGACCAGGGATTGAATCCAGGTCTCCTGCATTGCAGGCGGATTTTTACCAGTTGAGCAACCAGGAATACTGGAGTGGGTAGCCTATCCGTTCTCCAGTGGGTCTTCCTGACTCAGGAATTGAACTGGGGTCTCCTGCATTGCAGATGGATTATTTACTAACTGGGCTATCAGGGAAGCCCAAATTCTTTATAAGGGGGCAGTTTTCCAGGTCTTCTTGCCTCAGGCCAATCACCTTGCTTTGTCCCCCACTGGTTAACTTATCTCAGGACCCTCCCTGGGGTGCACACTCATACCCTAGCCAAGATGGATCTTGACATGAAGGCTTCTGGGAGGAGCAAGATCATTATGGAATTATTCTCTGACTTTTGACTCCAAGGAGCCTTTCTGTGCATGTGTAGTGTTTCCCTTGTCAGAGAGGGTTTTTTTTTTTTCTTTCTTTGACCTTTCCATGATTATTCCCTTGAGGTAAGAGATTGCTGCTGTTGCTAAATTGCTTCAGTTGTGTCTGACTCTGTGCGACCCCATAGACGGCAGCCCACCAGGCTCCCCTGTCCCTGGGATTCTCCAGGCAAGAACACTGGAGTGGGTTGCCATTTTCTTCTCCAGTGCATGAAAGTGAAAAGTGAAAGTGAAGTCGCTCAGTCATGTCCGACCCTTAGCACCCCCATGGTCTGCAGCCCACCAGGCTCCTCTGTCCATGAGAGTTTCCAGGCAAGAACACTGGAATGGGTTGCCATTTTCTTATCCAATGCATGAAAGTGAAAAGTGAAACTGAAATCGCTCAGTCATGTCCGACCCTTAGCGCCCCCCATGGTGTGCAGCCCCCCAGGCTCCTCCGTCCATGAGAGTTTCCAGGCAAGAGTACTGGAGTAGGTTGCCATTTCCTTCTCTGACAAAGACTGGCTATTTACCCTGTTTTTGTTGGCTGTGGGCTTCCCCTGGGCTCTGCTGGTGAAGAATCCAACTGTAATGCGGTGGATCGACCTGGGTTTGATCCCTGGGTTAGGAAGATCCCCTGGAGAAGGGAAAGGCTACCCACTCCAGTATTCTGGCCTGGAGAATTCAGTCCATGGGGTTGCAAAGAGTCAGACATGACTGAACGACTTTCACTTTCACTTTGTTGGATGTAAATTCCTCAACTATCTCTTATCTCAAGAAATGCAAAGAGCAGGCTGAAAGTGAAAGTGAAAGTTGCTCAGTCTTATCCGACTCTTTGCAACCCCATGGATTATACAGTCCATGGAATTCTCTCGGGGTCTTTTCAACCCAGGGATCTAACCTAGGTCTCCCACATTGCAGGCAGAGTCTTTACTAGCTGAGCCACAAGGGAAGACCCAGGCTGATTGCAAATTTCCAATCTGGAGTCTACCTATCTCCTGTTCATGAGGGCAGCTGGTCAGTGTCTGCTTCTCCCTTAGAAGAGTCTCTCTAGAGTATCAGCCCATCTTGAATGGGCCGCTGGCCTCATTGATCCATTTGCACATCAATAAATCAAGACCCCAGCTAGGGCCCTGCGAGGGTCCCTGGACTGCAGGCCTAGGAGATGGCTGGAGATCGCTGTCTATCTGCAGGAGCTGGGACAGGCCTCCTTTCTCAGGCACCGCAAGGAGGGGCCCTGTGGTCCTGGTGATGTGTTCATTCTACACAAAAGGCAGATACATGTGGTACAACTGCTTTTATACATTATTTCCCTGCATTAAAAATAAATCTTTTTCTAGAAATCTGGCCTGACCTGGGGATTTCATGATGGATATAAACACATTTCTGCCTTTGTGGTTTACTTGCTCCTCCACACTTACTTAGATCAACAGATAGGAAGTTGGGGCCCATGGGGGTCTCTCCTAGACACTGATCAATGGGTAGGAATGTCTGTATGTGCCTGGTCAGGAGGCCTGTCCCTGGGTGATGTTTGGGGGTTTGGTGGACATGGGGTCTGGGTGTTCTACCTCAGGCCTCCAGGTCCTTAGAGGGGTTGTCCAGCTGAGAAGAGTGCTGGACCCAGCAAGAGGGCCTTGGAGCCCAGGTGTGCCGAGACATGACTGCTAGGGCCTCTGATGCAGTTTTCTATGGCTTGACCCCGTATCAAACTCAGATTCAGGCAAAGTCTGGGGCAGGGTAGGGGGAGCCTCTGCAACTCCTTCCCACCTAACTGGTGTGCTAGATCTAGCTGTTGATCTGTAGACAAAAGGAGGAGGTATGCTTTTCTGTTTACCAAGACACATCGAAGCTGCAAGAATGTTGACTATTTTTTTGGCAGGATGATAAAATGCTGCTTCCTCGTACTTCTGTTGTTGCTGCTGCTAAATCAATCGCTTCAGTCGTGTCCAACTCTGTGTGACCCCATAGACAGCAGCCCACCAGGCTCCCCTGTCCCTGGGATCCTCCAGGCAAGAACACTGGAGTGGGTTGCCATGTCCTTCTCCAATGCATGAAAGTGAAAAGTGCAAGTGAAGTTGCTCAGTCATGTCTGACTCTTAGAGACCCCATGGACTGCGGCCCACCAGGCTCCTCCATCCATGGGATTTTCCAGGCAAGAGTACTGGAGTGGGGCTCCACTCAATTCCATTAATTCACATGGAGCTGGCTCTGCTCATTCTCTTACTGGACACCCAGACAGACACCATGACATCCCCACCGGCCACCCCTGTGGAGCACCCTCCCCTCCTGAGTGGGAGATCAGCCCCAGAAAGCCGGCACCCTCTCTCTACTGCTTCCCTCTCTCCCATGAAGGGACGTGGCCACTCGGGGAATTTATCCACAGTGGAGCAAACATGGGATCTTCTGTGGTCTTGCCGTACTCTGCATGGACAGATTCAAGTTGTTGTTTTTTTTTTTCTTTTTAATTCAATTTTATTTTAAAATTTTATTTATTTATGTATTTTTGGCAGACTTTCTCCATTGTGGCAAGTGGGGGCTGCTCTCTAGTTGTAGTGTGCAGGCTTTTCATTGCGTGGCTTCTCTTGTGCAGCAAGGGCTCCAGGGCATGCAGGCTTCAGTCACTGTGGCGCAAGGGCTTAGCTGTCCCTTGGCATGTGGGATCTTCCCAGACCAAGGATTGACCAGCATCCCCTGCTTTGGCAGGCGGAGTCTTACCCACTGGACCACCAGGGAAGCTCTGTACTGAATCAAGCTTGAATTCTGATTTGTGCCACTTCTGAGGGTTGTATGCCTCCTGAAAAAGCAAATCCTTTGGTCTTCCCTGGTAGCTCAGTTGGTAAAGAATCTGCCTGCAGTGGAGGGGACCCCGGTTCAATTTCTGGGTCGGGAAGATCCACCGGAGAAGGGATAGGCTACCCACTCCAGTGTTCTTGGGCTTTCCTGGCAGCTCAGTTGTTAAGGAATCCACCTGCAATGCAGGAGACCTGGATTCGATCCAGGGTTCCATCCCTGGATTGGGAAGATCCCCTGGAGAAGGGAAAGGCTATTCACTCCAGTATTCTGGCTTGGAGAATTCCATGGATATAGTGGGGTTGCAAGGAGTCAGACATGACTGAGTGACTTTCTTGCCCAGCCATCTCCAGGGGCTCCAGTCCACCTCCTCTGTGGAGTGCATGCTGGCAGGTTAGACCTGGGAGTGCTGGGACTGTGTTTTAGACCTGGGACCTGGACACCTCTCAGAGAGATTCTGAACCAGGGGCCTTTCCTCATAGCTTTCTCCCAGGCCCACGACAAAGCTGTTCTCTGGGTGACCATGTTTCCTCAGGCCTCATTCTCACTTGGTGAACAAAGTCACAAATGCAGATGGCCCGGAAGCCTTCGCTGTGACTGTGATGTGGTGCCAGGCACTGGAAGCTGTGGTGACCTGGAGGTGTGCCCCCAGTCTTCCCTGAGGGAAGGACTTGCTGCCCCAGCTGCAGGGAAGGCAGCCAGCAGACGGCCTTCAGCTGTCATGACCACAGCCCCGCCTTTGCTGCCAGCTGCCCTTGCCCAAGGCCGCCCCCTCCCAGGTGACCGTGTGTGGTGACCAGTGGAGGCACGGGTGCAAGGCCTGACAGGAGCCGGGCTTCTGGATGCTCTTGGATCCTGCTGACTCTACTGGGTGCGCCAGGTAGAGAGAGGTCAAGTGTGAGCTCATGTGACCTTGGTCTCAGCCCTCTGTGCTTCCCGGGAAGCTGCTGAGAAAGATCTTGGATGCAAAGGAAGGTGAGTAATTCTGCAGTTGGAGAAATCCTCAGGAATGAGCATTCCTCTCCAAGCACAGAATGAGTATGCTGCCTGCAGATGCCAGGCCCTTCTCCTCCATGGAGCTCCTCTGAAAGGAGCCGCCTTTCCATCCAGGGCACAGCCCTGGCAGCCTGCATCTCTCAAGCAAAGCTTAGTCGAAGGATCCTTGAATGATAAAACCTTGGAAAGAAATGTCCTTGAGAAAAAGGGCCCAGTAGATGAGATATTGTGTTTCTGAGCCTGGAACAGTTTTGAGACCATAATCAAGGCTTTTATCACAAGGAGAAAAACAGATAACTAAAATCGGAATAAAGCAGGAGGCTTCTGGAGTAAGTTGCAGTACAATTATGAGACAAATGAACAAAGGGGCACAGAATGAAGCCATAAGCGAGCTGTCAGAACTGAGAACTTGACCTTGATGCTAGGAATATTGTCTGCAGCCTGGAGAGTGAGATGCGCTCTGTAGAGAAGGCCCTCCACTCAAAGGCAGCATTGTTCAGCACAGAACCTAACGGTGTCTTAGCTGTGGCTTGTGGGATCTAGTTTCCTGACCAGGGATAGAACCTGGGTCCCCTGTACTGGGTGTGTGGAGTCTTAGCCACTGGATCACCAGGAAAATCCCAGTTTTATAGTTATGGTAATGCAAATGTGCTAGTTGGTTCTTAATTGCTAGAAATAATAAATACAGAAGTGGTTACTTATTTTTCACCAAAGTAAAATGTGAATGTTAGTACTTTGTCAATGTCCAAGTAAAATACAGTGACAAGGAGAGGATAGGGAAGAAGGTGGGAGAGATATTATTCTCATCTTACAAAGTAGGATGCCAAGAGTTGTTTTTGGAAGCTGATGAAAACAGAAATATATTTAGGAATAGTCTAAGGATTCCAGTTCTGAGGCAACAAATAAAATAACTAAAATACTAAATGTAAATACCAGACATTAAGACAAGAGGGTAATGTAAGTGAGCACAATCCTTACTTTTCAACTGGAAGTCCAACTGAATTTATGCAAAGCTGATGATTTATGAGAAAAGATGCATAATCCACAGGCAATCACAGATGACTAGAAACCAGAACTCTACCATGATTCTCCTCTGGGAAGATGGAGGGGGTGGAGTGCAAGACGTTGTTGTTTCATCGTAGCTCTTCCACTTATCAAATGATGTATTGTGACCTTCATAAAAAAGAAAGCTGTCTTTGTAGAAAACTGGAAAATATAGAAAAGTATGAAGCGAAAATAGTAAAAATATTCACAGTTATTCTAAGATATGATTTATATTGTTGGTGTGTTTTATATTTCATTATGCTGTGCCATGCTTAGCCGCTCAGTCATGTCCAACTCTTTGTGACCCCATGGGCTGTAGCCTGCCGGGCCCTTCTGTCCATGGGGATTCTGTAGGCAAGAATACTGGAGTGGGAAGCCTATCCCCTTTCCAGAGGATCTTCACAACCCAGGAATAAAACTGGGGTCTCTGCATTGCAGGCGGAATTTTTACCAGCTGAGCTACCAGGGAAGCCCATATTTCATTATAAGAATTTCTCTTAAATAATTGGGCTTCCCCTGTGGCTCAGCTGGTAAAGAATCCGCCTGCAATGCAGGAGACCTGGGTTCTATCTCTGGATTGGTAAGATCCCCTGGAGAAGGGAATGGCTACCCACTCCAGTATTCTTGCTTGGAGAATTCCATGGACTATACAGTTAAATAATTATTATACTTAAATAATTACTGTGTACATATTGTTGATGTTCTCTCTTTTGAATGTTAGATTGTTATAAGCACCTACTGATGACTACAGATTCCTTCTTAAAAAAGACTTTTAATAACTGTACTATAGTTCCTTATTTTATGTACCATAATTTGTATAATAATTCTCGTATTATTGGATATTTGGACTGTTTCCAATATATGCTATTATGACAAATTCTGAGGTGAACTTTTTAAAAAAATCTAAATCTTAGTAATTTCTGATGATTTCCTTAGGATATAATCTTAGAGGGGGGATTGCAAAGTCAACATATATAAGCATTTTAAAGTTCTATGTTACAAAATTTCTTTCAAGTAAGATTCTACTTAGTTTTTTTCCTTTGGAGACCTACTGGTCTATCTTTGTCATCATTTGTATTGTTCGGATCTGCAGGATGTATTCAATGTTAGTCACACATTTGCTTGGGATTTGAGATTTGGCCGGGAGAAATTCCGTGAGTGTGTGGCATTGTTAGCATGCTGTAAATATTGACCTCGGTAGCTAGGTGTAAAACCACAGGATTTGTGAATTCAAACCACTAATGAGTTCTCAAAATAGCATCTCTAAGAACTGGGTTCAGGGTTGAGTCAATTGTGCTGAGAGCAGGAGGGAAATACTGCTGACTCCACGAAGACTGTGCTGGTGGGGATGGCCTGATGAACCAAGATAGGTTGAGATTAACTGGGAACGTGACCAGCTTATCTGACTTCTCCTCTCCTCTGCCCTCCCCTTCTCTCTTTTTTCCTTCCCTCATTCCTCCTTGTCTTTTTCCTCCTTTCCTCATCTACCCATCCGTTTATCCAATCCTCACCTATCCAAACACCCACTCATCCATCTACCCATCCTTCCTTTCATTTATCCATCTTCTCATCCATCAGTTCATCCATCCACCCATATACTCATTTATCTACCTATCCCAACTTCCATCCATCCCCCATCTATCCACCCATCCATCCATCCATCCACCCCTCATCTACGGAGTCTTGTTCCCATCCTTCCATCTATCCACCACTCATCCATCATATCAAGATTTTTGAAAGTTTCTTCAAATTACTACAGTGGCAAATCTCTTTCAGTGCCTCAAAAGATTAGAGAATTTTCACCATAGAGACCTATGGGGCTGAACACTTCCGTGACATTCAGTCATCAAAAGCAGCTGCTGGGGGCTTCCTTGGTGGTTCGGTGGTAAAGAATCTGCCTGCCAGTGCAGGAGACATGGGTTCAATACTTGATCGGAGAAGATCCCAAATAATGCAGAGCAGCTAAGCCTGTGCTTCACGACTGCTGAGCCTGTTGAGGAGCCACAACTACAGAGCCCGTGTGCTACAGCTACTGATGCCCGCACACCCCAGAGCCTGTGCTCTGCAGCGGGAGAAGCCCTCACACTGCAACTAGAGAGTAGCCCCTGCTCTCTGCAACTAGAGGAGAGCCCACACAGCCACAGAGACTCAGCACAGCCAAACACAATAAAATAAATAAATAGAATTGTAAAAAATGCACCTGTGTATGAGAAAACATTTCTCATAATTCAGCACACAGGCAGTATTTGTGAGAAGACTCCCTCCCTTCTCCCTTAAAAACTACATATGTTTGTCTATGGTGAAGAAAGCAGAAAATGAAGAAGGATAAATTTCAGATCCTAGGAGTTTAAGAAGACTATGTTTAAGCCATTTGTAGAGAATGCAAAGCTCTCTAGAAGTTTCCTGTCATGAAGCAGGGCAGAATTTGACAAAGTACAAGTACCTATGGGGGAATTGATCTTAACCTGTGGTTACTGTTGATACTTTTCTGGTTTTGAACTCTCTCTTGCCTCACCAACTGCTTTACTGAGGAGGCTTCCTGTCCAGAGAGGGGAGCATCTGCACTCTTGATGGTTCTTCTGGGTCATTAATTTCACTTTGGTTTTGTGGTTCTGTCAATCAAATCAGATATTATGGCAGAACACTGCCAATGTCTAACTCTACTGTCATTTTATGAATGCTCTTGGGTCATCCTCTGGAGTCAGACCAAGCTCATCAAATGTTTATAAATCCAATACCTCCTTCAGCAGGGCACATTGGGATTTCCCTGTGTGCTCCACATTGCCCAGGATCTGCTATAAATGAAAGTCTGATTCTGGTAGCTAGGATTTCAAGCTCACTGTGGTGACAAGTTGCATTTATGAAAGAATTGACTAAGAATGCAAATGAATAGCAATAGGTTAGTAATTATTCAACATTCACTTTGGAAAGTAGTGGGCCACACTTAGGATGAAGTAGCCAGTAGATCTGAGCCCTGGGGATGTGAAACTTTATCCTGAGGTCAAATGGACATCATTGGGAATTTCAAGTTGAAGAATAAAGTGGAATTTGTGTCTAAAACTAGACCGAATGTTACCTCTTCCCCAGGCTCCAAGACAGAGATATAATACTTGTCGCTGAATATGGATTGAAAGTTGAGTAGTATTCATCCCAGTAGACATCAAAGCAGTCATATTGATCACAAAAACAAGAGACTGGGATGTCAGAGTTGGGGTCTGACAGACCTAACTGGTCAGTTCTGTACATGAAAATAACATTAGAAACATAAATCAAGGAGGTCCGCAGGGCCAACTTCAGATGAAGCTGAGGTGTTCCTTGTCAGTTTTTCTTGAGCAGAGTTTATAGTCAAAATGGACCCACCCTCCAAAAACTAGTGGATGGTGGTACAGCCTGATTCACTGGAGAAAGAAGCTACACTGGAAAGCTAAGGGAGTGAGTAAGTAAGAGAAAAGTGTTAGATTTTTTTCTTTTATGAAAGGAAGGAGAAGCAGAAAATAGAAAAACTAGACGTGAGAGCGAATAAGATGAAGATAAAATGGGATGAAATCTAGGTGGAAGATGAAGCTGGGCAAACTTCTTCATGCTTCAGAGGATTAAGGGAGTCACAGCCCAAGCACAAAGCTTTGGAGCAGGAGGGAGAACTTAGACAAGACAGGGGATGATGTGAAGAGAGAAAGGAGTGGGCGCCCGACGCTGAGAAGTGGGCTTGCTGTTTTGATCGCCACTTGTCCCCTCCCCACCACCCCAGGCTTCCAGGCGACCGGTGCAAAAAACACACTGGACAGGACTGAGGGAGCAGACGGGACACCCGCCAGGGAGTTGGAGACAAAACCTACATGAGCTGGAGGAGGAGGGACCTCTGGATGCAGATCTGCTATGAGTTTGGGTGTTTAGAACATTAACCATCAGATATAGCTGTAGGCACACTAATTTTCTTTTTCTTTCTGGTTCTTGGTGGAGGAGAGGTTGATTTGTCACCAGGAATGAGAACTCCCTTCAGTCCCTTTCTGTCTTCTCTTGACAGGCCTGCGGGTGCTCTTTCCCCAGGGAGGAAAGTCTGTGTGTGGGGAGAATACAGGAGAGGACTTGAGCAGGGTCTCTGGTGCTGGGTGGGAGGGCTCTCTTCCTGGGATGGTCTGCAGGTCTGGAGTGCACGGGGGTCACCAAGGCCACTGCCTCCCCTTAACAGGCCTCAGGGTTGCCCACCTTGTGTAGTGGGATTTACCAAGTGTTGATCTTGGTTGAAGAACTGCTTAGGCTTTCTTTGCTGTCCTATGTGTGAGCTCACATCAGAAGAAAGTGGAAGAAACTGAAAAGAGAGGGGCATCCAGAACCCCTTTTGTGTGGTTATGGAGAGTGAGAAGGAGTGAAGTACCAGAATCTTGGCCCCTGGCATTCCTCTCAAAGAGGGATTTGATCAACCTGGTCAAATTAAGACTCTGCAGATCATTGGTCAGGGCCTCCAGTCTAATCTTAAACTGGAAGCACTGGGAGGCGAGGTGCAAAATTATGCAAAGAGCAAATCAGCCCCTTGGCTCTAGTCTGGACCCCTCTGTTCTCCACTTCCTCCAGAATGGAAGAGAGCAAGATCCTACTCTTGGCACATGGCAGAGAGGGCTGTGGTCTGACTCAGCCTCCAGCACAGCTCAGGCCCTCTCTACAAAGCAGTGCCTTTCTTGTCACCCCCAAAAGAAGGGGCCCACTTGAACAGCTGGCAGTGTCATTGACAACAGCTGCCCAGGATCCATTCTCAGCTCCCTGCTGCTGTGTGCACAGATAGCTATGATGGTTAATTTTGAGTGACTACCTGGCTGGGTGATGAGGTGCCCAGATACTTGAGTAAACATTATCCTAGTGTTTCTATCAGGGGGTTTTGGATGAGATAAATATTTAAATTGGTGGACTGAATAAAGCAGATTGCCCTCGGCAATGTGGGTAGGCAGTGGAAGAATAAAAAGACCAGTCTCCCCCAAGAAAAAGAGAATTCACTGGAGGATGGCTTTCAGACTTCTGGCATCACTGGCTCTTCCTGTGTCTCCAGCCTGCTGGCTCACCCTGCAGAGTCTGGACCTGCCAGTCTCTACCATGGCGTGAGCCAATTCCTTAAAATAAATCTCTTTGTCTCTGTATACATGCCTTGTTGGTTTTGTTTCTCTGGAGAACCCTGACTCTAAGCTTTCTGTTTGTTTCCTGTATTCTGGGCTAAAAAAATAACCCTGATTCACTAAAGTATATCGAGGATAAAATAAGATGATAGAAGCTGGTGGTCTTTACACTTTAACAAGGGATGCCATCATTTGGAGTTTTGTTAACATTCAGAGCTCTGGGCCTTTGTCCAGGAGATTCTGATTCAGCAGATCTGAGCAGGAGTCCAGGAGTTTGCATTTCTACATGTCCCCAAGTGATGCTGTTGTTCAGGGAACACACTTTGGGAACCACTGATGCAGGTGATGGTCTGGATGGGCTGATCGCATGTGGATGGGGTGCAGCTCACAAGCATCCCTTTACTGACTGATGACTGAGATGGGTCTGTGAAAGAAGACCCTTGTATATGGTCCCTATGTGCCCACAACACAGCTCATCATGGATGTCAACATCTGAGAACAAGATCCGCACAGATAAGGAGGCACCTGCAGGACTTGCTTGTTTACTTGATTTCCAGAACCCAGTGCATGAGCAACTGTAAAGTGTTCTCATCCCCCCACCTCCAAATGCACACTGTGGCTCACAGTCTTGCAATTAAGGTGAAGAAAGTTTAATTTGACTTCAAGACTTGACACTTTTACACTTGGCACTTTAGAATAATTGAAAGTGAAAGTGTCAGTTGCTCAGTCATGTCCAACTCTTTGTGACCCCATGGACTGTAGCCTGTCAGGCTCCTCTGTCCATGGGATTCCCCAGGCAAGAATACTGGAGTGGGTTGCCATTCTCTTTTCTGGGGATCTTGCCTACCCAGGAATCAAACCCGCATCTCTTGCATTGCGGGCAGATTCTTTACCATCTGAGCCACAAGACCAACTTTAGACAATTGAGTGCATTTTAAAGCCAGAAAGTTAGAAAATCATCGATTTAAATGATACTGGATTGTATTATTGAGGAAAGTGAGGGGAAATCTAAGAAATTAATCTTAATCCTCAGGCTGTTTGGGGATGAGAAACCATAATCGAAGCTTCCAGATTTGGAGAAAATTATTTCGAAGTGATACATTTCACTTTAAGTTGCCTTTGTCAAATTCAGCACAACCATGGGAGCTGTCTATGACACCCCCACCCACAGGACATGCACTGTGGGTCGTTCACGCCATGCAGAGCTCATCACTTGGATGTGAGCCCCTGTGGAACCTGGCTGGTGATCTCCTTCTCTCCCCTCTTTGCCCAGGTGACACCCAACAGCAAAACACACCCACGGGTAACCCACTCGCTACCTGAGACTGCCAGACACCTGTTGCCTAGAGACGGGTCATCAGTTTGCATAACTAGTCACGTCTCTGCTTCCACAGCAAATGCAGAAGAGCACATAGGAGTGGGATGCTGAGCTGGAGCATGAGGGCCCCTGGGAGTCTGGGTGGGTGGGGGGCTCTGGGGCTCAGGAGGAGATTGTCGGGAAATGTGTTGGAGAGCTTATTAGCTACTCTGACTCAAGGGTGGGCTAATGGAGCCCACTGTTGGGGAAAACTCAAGAGCAGGTTCTGAAAGGAGAACCCTCCTGCCATCCTGAGTGACCAGCGACAGCCTAGGTGAGCATCTGTGGCCCTGCTCGGAGTTCAGCAGGAGGGTGCTGTGGCAGGAGGAGCCAGACTACCCTTGGGAACAAGGTCTCTGCTCATGCCTTATTGTCAGGAACCTGGGAAAGGGGACACCTGGGACTGAAGCACGCCAGCTGACTTTCTGTGCTCTCCCAGGCAGTGGGAGCCTGAGTGTCTCCCTGGGATAAGCATCTTCATGACTAATGGGGATCTTGCAGGAATGAGGAGGCTGACTCAGTAGGTTGGGGTGGGGTCTGAGAGTTTGCATGTTTCACGAGCTCCCAGTTCTGCTCCTCTGCAGACCACGCTGAGCAGCAGGACTCTGGTCTAGACAGACACTTCTGATAAAGACAAAAGCCAGCTTTTGAATTGTGGATGCAAATTGGAATAGGGAAAGTTCCTCACTGTCTCTGACTTCCCTTTGCATGATCTTTATCTCCTAATGGTGGAGTCCTTAATGTTATGGGCTATGCCACACGTGTATCAGTGCCTGGCAAAAAGTCTAAGGGACAAGGTTAAGGATATCTTCCTGAAAACAGTCATCACTGTGGGGTTTACATTTGGTAAACCTGGAGATTATTGCTTACGTGTGAGTCTACAGAGAAACTTCCAGGAATGGACTCTGGATTCTTGGAACATCTGTAACTGAGTATTTTATGAGCTTACATTTTTCAGGCCTGCCCACCTACTCCACAATCCCAGGGTATGTCATAGACAACTTCCTTATCACCCTCTAAAGGTGTGCTTTCTGTGGCCATACATTCCAGACAGAAATGACTAGTCACGTTAAGTCCATACCTTTCTCCCATTTCCACTATCTTTTCTCCAGCGGCAACCCTGACCCTATAAAATGTTGTCCACTTGGCCACTAGGAACTGGGTTGAGATAGCAGTTGCCCTTCACTGCATTTGATATAGCCCTATTCTTCTTGAGCTTTAAGATGTAAGGACTTCCCTGGTGGTCCAGTGGTTAAGAATCTGCCTTCCAATGCAGGGGACATGGGTTCAATTCCTGGTCAAGAAACTAAGATCCTACTAAGCTGGCATGCTTAGAAAGATCACGCAACTAAGACGTGAAGCAGTCAAATAGATAATTATATTTTTAAAAAGATGCAATTGGCTTCACTCCACTCAGGTTAAATGACCAGAATCACAATCTTTCTTCATCCACAAGATTTACGTGTCCCCATATACAGTGCTTTGGAGTACAAGTTGCCTTGTTACCTAACCAGCCTCAGGGCACCGTGCTTTCCACCCCTTCTTGAAGGGCTGAGACTTTCATTCCTTTGCACTCGGATGCCTGTCTTCCTTCTAGTTAGAGCTGGACACTGGGACATTCCCCTTTTCTCTCAAGTTTGCTCATACACATTTCTTCTCACTACTTTCTTTCTTAGCGAGGGAGGTCCTGGGTATGCCCATGTCCCCTCCAGAGTCTTAGGAGTGCTGGGGAGTCACCATAGAGGTTGTAAATATCCATCTCTGGATCATTCTCTGCACACATTCACCTGGCTGCTGGTCATTTGCAAATATTCTCAACTTCAGAAATAATCCCTGTTTTAGCTCCTACACCACAATTTTAAATGGGGCACAATGATTCTGTAGCATTTACACATTAAATGGACTTGGAAGCTTAAAAAAAAATGGAATTCATTGAATATGTCTCTGGTTAGGAACAGAGAGCTGCTCCTTGGCAGAAAAGTGAGCTTTAGAGAGCAATCTTGCAAATGACTGGGGACAAAATAAGCAGTGATATTAAGAATCATTTGCATTTTACACTGACTTCACATTTGCTAACTTTAGGTAGTCTCTAATGGTGTGAGGGTTTCTTGTCATTCGAAACAGAATCAGCTTAGAATTCTTGAGTTTCTTTCATAAGCCTCTTGCTGCTAAGTCGCTTCAGTCGTGTCCAACTCTGTGCGACTCCAGAGACAGCAGCCCACCAGGCTCCCGCGTCCCTGGGATTCTCCAGGCAAGAACACTGGAGTGGGTTGCCATTTCCTTTCCAATGTATGAAAGTGAAAAGTGAAAGTGAAGTCACTCAGTCATGTCCGACTTGAGCGACCCCATGGACCGCAGCCTACCAGGCTCCTCCGTCCATGGGATTTTCCAGGCAAGAGTACTGGAGTGGGGTGCCATTGCCTTCTCCATCATAAGCCTCTTAGGAAATGCTAAGTATATTTCTGTTGTCTGCTTTGGGCCTTGGGCTAAAGCCATGCGGGTTCTTCTTCATGCTCTGAACTGCAGCTGAAAGGTTCTCCAGGGTTTTTAGGTCTGAAGTTTGGAAATGGAGGGCTCCCTCTGAGCGGGCTGGACTGCCTCTCTGCTTGTTTCTAACTTTTCTTTCTTATCGCCACTGAAATGAAAGAGGCTCTTAGTGTGATGCTGGAGGGAGCAGGAAGTGGTAAAAGGTGTGTGGTAAGCGATTAGGGACAGAAAATGCGAAGTTGTTTGTAGTCAGTGCCTCCCAGGATGGCTTTGTAATTTCCCCAAATGAGGCCAACCAGCCTTTCTTGGAAAAACCCTGAGAATGTCACTACTCTCAGGCTGTGCTTTGATGTGAGGACAGTCCCACTGGGCTGTGGAGGGCTGCCTGGGCCAGAGGGCAGCTCTGTCCAGAGGTCCCCTCAGCTGTGGTGGCTGCCCCGGTGCCAGGTGTGGGCAAGCATGGAATCGCTCCTTGTGCAGGCTCCAGGCCTAATTGTCTATGTACTGGGGGTGAGGCCACCCACCTGTGTTAACCAGACTGGAGGCCTGGCTTGTCCCATTACTCTACCTCTACTGCCCTGCCCTCAGAGCTGGTGGGCAGTGGAGACTAGTGAGGGCTTTCAGTGACACTACATGAGCTTACCCCCTGGGGATGGTTACTCAGCTCATTGCCTAAGTCTTGGTTGACTAAATACAGGCTAGAATTAGCCCCATTTTCCTATAAACTTTCTTTCCCTGATTTTGTTGCATGCTGAGGAATGATTCTGGTTCTGGGCTGAGCTGGTGGACATCTTCAAACTGTGACATGTTTGTGGATTATTGTGAGACTTTGGTATCCATATGAGATGTTACTTGGTTCTTCCTGGATAGACAAAGGGTGAGTCCACGTTTTGCAGGTCTGACATTTATATGATTTGGGGTCACCGCAAAGTTACAGCACAAATTGCTGATGGCACCTACTAGGAGGGAGGAGGGGTATGATGAGTCAGTAGGTATACGCTTAGATTCTTACAATGTCAAATATAAGAGAAAACATGATGATTTTCCATCACTAAGATTCCTCGAATACGTGGGTGAGCTGGGAAGATGAAGGGTCTTGGGGCTTATCTTCACTGAAGTCACGGAAGGTCCACATGGTAGCCAAAGATGTTGTTCTAGAACATTTAAGAAGTACTGACACATGATCTGACCATGACATTGATTTTAAAATAATATCACCATACGTGATAGCATAGAACAATGCTAAAGGAACTCATGATGGAAAAAAATGCACATAATTCCATCTTCTTAGTATGAGAGCTATTCTCTTCTGAGTATAAATGCATGTTTTAAAATACCTGTAATAATAATCTTGGAGTGAGGAAGATGTTTCAAGAAAGACATGAAACTCAGAGCCATAAATAAAGATTGACGCATAAAAATAAAGTTATGAGAGCAAGACATAGCATAAGGCAAATCAAAAGGCAAGACACACTGAGAAAATATTTGCAACTCAAATTGTAGACCAGAGATTATTTTCCTCATTTATAAAGAACTGTAAATCAATACAGAAAGACCAGTAGCTCCAAAGGAAAAGGAGTAAAAATGCTGATAAATAGTTCTCAGATCAGGAAAGTAAATCATATTTAAACACAGCAGGTGAAAGCCCACCTCACTCTAGATAAAAGAACTACTGATTAGAGCTACACTGACATTTTTATTTATTAATTTCTAAATGTGATGCTGATTTATCTTAAGTCAAACTTTAAAAAATATTCATTTAATTAATTTATTTGGCGGTAGTGGGTCTTAGATGTGGCACACAGAAATTTGGTCACAGCATGCAAACTCTTAGTTGTGGCATGTGGAATCTAGTTCCCGGACCAGGGAATGAACCTGGGCCTTCTGCACTGGGGGCCTGGAGTCTTAGCCACTGGAGTGTTAGTCACTCAGTTGTGTCCGACTCTTTGCGACCCCATGGGTTGTAGCCAACCAAGCTTCTATGCCCATAGGAATCTCCAGGCAAGAATACTGGAGTGGGTTGCCATTTCCTTCTCCAGGGACAAGGGAAAGTGACTACTAATGGGTTAGGGTTTCTTTCTGGAGGGATAAAAATGGTCTGGAATTAGATAGTGGTGATGGTTGCACAACTCTGTGAACATGCTAAAACCACGAAATTTTTCACTTTAATAGAAGGGTATCTGGTGTGGTATGTAAATTATATCTCAATAAAGTAAATAAATAGGATTTTAAAGCCATTAAAGGAACCACTGGACCACCAGGGAAGTCCCTATACTGAATTTTTTTAAAAAGCACTTTTTCTTTTTTTGTGTGTGGAAGTTGACAGAATGATTCTAAAATGTAGGAAAATCACAGGGCCCAGCCACAGGCCAGAATGATCTTGAAGAAGAAGAACAAAACTGTGACCCTCACCTCACTGTGGAGATAGATCTGTGAGAAAACCGGAGGGTTAAGACCCTATGTTGTCTATACAGAGACAGGCAGACCGCAAAACAGAGCAAGAGAGTCTACAAACAGACATGGATGGTGGCTTGATTTATGCATAATGGATACCGCAGTATAAAGGAAAACAGGTTTTCCTCTATCAGTGATGTATATTCAAAAATATATACATATATAAATTTATCTTGACTTTACTGGCTTTGTACTCAACAGTGAATTGCAGTTCTAAATGTGAAAGGCATAAAGAAATAAATCTTCAAACAAAAATAGGAGAACATTTTCATCACCTTTGGTAGGCAAACATTTTCTTAAACAGGACACAAAAGTTGCACAGAAGGGACTTAATGAAGCATTTCTGTTCCTCCAAAGATAACATTACAATAGTGAAAAGACTTCCCTGGTGATTCAGTGGTAAAGAATTCCCCTGAAAATGCAGGAGACATGGGTTTAATCTCTGAGTTGGGAAGATTCCCCTGGAAAAGGAAATGGCAACCCACTCCAGTGTTTTTGAGATTCCCTGGTAGCTCAGCTGGTAAAGAATCTGCCTGCAGTGCAGAAGACCTGGGTTTAGTCCCTGGGTTGGGGAGAACCCTGGAGAAGTCTACCCACTCCAATATTCTGGCCTGGAGAAGTCTGCGGACTATACAGTGGAAAGAAACTCCACAGAATGGGTGAAGGTATCTGCAATACGTAGATCTGACAAAAAACTTGTATCCAAAATACATAAATCTTTTCTCCTAGGAAAAGATTTAAAAAGTAAGAAAAAAAAAGGCACTTTCCCAAATAGGAAACCCAAGTGTTGATAAGCACATGAAAACTCCTTAGCTTTATTAATCATCAGGGCAATGCTTTAAAACCACAAGGTAATGTGACCACACACAGCCACAAAACTAATATTGTAAAGTGTTGGCAAGAGTGGAGAGCAAATGAACTCCATACCCTGCTGGTGGGAGCATGCACTGGTAGTACCAGGTGGGAGAGCTGTTTGGCAGTCCCTACAAATCTGAGCATATGCCTGCCCTATGACCCAGGACTGGGTCAACTTGGGCTGGGTTGGGTGGGGGTAGTACTTGGAAAGAAGGAAGTCTCTTAGACTCCATGCATTCCTTTAGTTCAGCCTTCAGCATGTATGTTATGCCTAAATACAAAGTTCAGTGACAGGGTAGTATTTAAACATTAAACTATGCTGAAGTTTCAGAGATAAAGATGGGATAACATTAGTGTGGGGAAACAGGGTATTCTCATATATTGCTAATGAGAGTTTAAACTGGTGCTACATCTGAGAAATGAAATTGGTATTCTCTATCGGGGCTTCCTGGTGGCTCAGAGGGTAAAGCGTCTGCCTACAATGCAGGAAACCCGGGTTTGATTCCTGGGTCGGGAAGATCCCCTGGAGAAGGAAATAGCAACCCACTCGAGTACCCTTGCCTGGAAAATCCCATGGATGGTACAGTCCATGGGGTCGCAAAGAGTCGGACACGACTGAGTGACTTCACACATCCAAATAACAAATGCAGCTCTCCCTCTAGTTTCTACAGAGCAGCTCATATAAAATGATATCAATGTATGTAAAGCAAAACATTGGAAACAAGTGAAATGTCCCACATTTGGTGACTTGGTCCCTCTTCTGTGGTTCGTTCTCATCGTGGATTGATACATACCACACAAACCAGGCAGGACTCTCCTGGTGTTTGGGCACAAACAGTTGCAAAGGCAGCAGGGGAAGCTTTCTGCATATTCCACCTATCCTTGTAAGTCTTTTGCATTTTGACCCTCCATGTATCAACCACTTGTTGAACTATAAAGAATATTAAAATAAAATTTATAATCATAGAACAGTATCAGTTTGTATTATTTTCTACTTGCAACGCACTATACACTATTCCAAGTTTGTGGTCTTTCTGCTTATTTTGAATTGTGATAGGGCTTCCCAGGTGGCTTAGATGGTAAAGAACCTTCCTGCAATGCAAGAGACATGGGTTTGATCAGTGGGTCAGGAAGATCCCCTGGAGATGGGAATGGCAACCCACTCCAGTATTCTTGCCTGGAGAATTCCATGGACAGAGGAGTCTCACAGGCTATAGTCCATGGGGTCGCAGAGTCAGACATGATGAGGGACTAACATCACTACTACAGCTAGTTTTTATTATGTCATTAAATTGATGTACTGTAATTAACCCAACCATTCTTCTGCTGTGCATTAAGATACTTGTCCATTTTTACTATTCATCTCACCTTTTGGATTTATTTTCTGGAGACTATCTGCTTGTTAGTGGATCCCAGGCCATATGGTTCAGCTGTGTTTCTGGGCTCAGGATGGATGACCCTGTGGCTCCCACCAGGCTCCCTTCTTTGCTGGTGCCTTGGGCAGCATGCCGCTGCTAAGTCGCTTCAGTCGTTCCCGACCCTGTGCAACCCCATAGATGGCAGCCCACCAGGTTCCTCCACCCCTGGGATTCTCCAGGCAAGAATACTGGAGTGGGTTGCCATTTCCTTCTCCAATGCATGCACGCATGCTAAGTCGCTTCAGTCGTGTCCAACTCTGTGTGACCCCATGGACAGCAGCCCACCAGGCTCTTCTGTCCACGGGATTCTCTAGGCAAGAATATTGGAGTGGGTTTCCATATGAGCAGTCACCAAATCAGCAAACACAGTGAGGAGCCTTCCAGGGCTCTGCCCTTTGGGGTTGAGGACAGAATCGGAGAGGGTGAGAAGAGGCAGTGGGGCCATGGCTGACGTCATGGGGACTTCATGAGGAGGACAGAGGCAGGGGATCTTGTCAGCCTCACAGGGAAAGACCTTCTGTCAGCAGTAGTTTGCAGGCAAGGCTTTTTCTGATGAGTCTTTAAAATCAAAAGCATTGATGAGAGCTTGCTTCCAGTGCAAGTTATGACAATTCCTAACTTATACTATGAATGGGGGTTGAATGTGGCAACTCTGTTCTTGAGAGAGGGGCAGGCTGCTGCTATTGTTCAGTTGCTAAATCATGTCCGACTCTTTGTGACCCCCGTCTTCCCTCTCCCTTCACTATCTCCCAGAGTTTGTTCAAACGCATGTCCATTGAGTTGGTGATGCCATCCAACCAGCTCATCCTCTGTTGGCCCTCTTTTCCTCCTACCCCCAATCTTTCCCAGCACCAGGGTCTTTTCCAATGAGTCTGTTCTTCACATCATGTGGCCAAAGTATTGGAGCTTCAGCTTCAGCATCAGTCCTTCCAGTGAATATTCCCGGTTGATTTCCTTCCGGATTGACTGGTATTTGATCTCCTTGCTGTCCAAGGGACTCTCAAGAGTTTTCTCCAGCACCACAGTTCGAAAGGATCAGTGTTCCGCCTTCTTTATGGTCCAAATCTCACATCTGTACAGGCTGGTTCCCCTCATTACACAATGGACTTTGCAGTTTGCATAACCTTTCACTCCCTTCTGTGTGGGAGTTGCTGTGTTTGAAAGGAGAATGGTCCCACTGTGGTCGAGGTGAGAATCTCAGGGCTGCTACTGCATCTCTTGGTCCACCCACACCTGCCAGTCTCCTGACCTCCCTGAGTTCTCCACCTGCGTTGTCTGCATCTTCTCCACGTAGGTGCCAACTCTTCAAAGGACTTGCTGTGGGCAACAGCAGATTCGTTCAATGACTCTTCATTTTGCCCCAGCTAGGGCAGAGGAGTTGGGCTCAGTGTATATACTCTCAAGTAGATTTCCAGTAATCTCAAATATCTTAATTCTCTGGGTTCATTTTTTTAATGTCCACAGTAAACTTAGTGAAATGAAAGTCTACAAGCCTTTAGTGAATTGAAACTCTTTTATGCTAGTAATTGTGAAAGTAGGTCAGTTTTATAAAAGAAAATATGTAAATCAAACAATTAGGAGAAAAGCATTTGAGAAATTTAACATACATGTGTGTGATTCTGCGGCTAAAAACAGTTTTCCTTCTCTGCCAAATGAAATGGAATTTTCAGAGAAACAAAATGTATTTTTGAAATTAAAAATAATTAATGTATATGTTTTGATGACAAGAATGTCCACTGGTTTTTGGACTATTTTTTAAGGAAATCTTGGGAGCAATAGAGCATTAAATGTTACAGAAGAAGATCTGGCAAAAATTCAGCTGACGTGCATTTGCTGAATTGTCCCCAGGGAAGATTTTTGTGGGAAAGCACTGGCTATAAATTGAGATGCAGTTAGTTTTTGTGGAAAATTTAGCCTTCATTTCCACATTGGAAATGAGTCCTTGGCACTCCCCTGTAGCTTCTAAGTGAAATGCGTGGGGTGTGATGCTCACTTTCGCATGTCAAAGTTCTCCAGGGAAGGGTTGAATCATGAAAGGCAGAACTGGAATTGACATGGCTTGTTTGCAGGGAAGGAAAGTGGCCTGAGATCTAAGTGGGGTGAAGCCTGTGAGGTGGCTCTGGCCATGTGCTTAGGGTCCCCTCTTCCTTTGGATGATGCTGGCTTGTGCACTGGAGGAAAAACATCTCCAATTTCTTATTCTGCTCTGGACCAAACGAAGGGGATCCTTTTTCTCCCAGACAGTAACAAACAGGCCAGGGCTCTGTATCTGGGATAAAGTCCAGGCTATAATCCTGATGGCAGAAAGCTCTCCTTTCTTAATCTGTATCCTTGGAGGGCTTCTGGACCAAAGTTTCTAAACTGTAGTTTGAGAGACACGAATGGGTGTGACCAGAGTTTATGTTTTTGCTTTTTCACATGTGAAGAGCAGAGTAGAGGAAGTCTGCTACGTGAGACCTCTGTACCTCGGCGGGCACTTCTCTCCACTTGCATGGGGCTGTCAGGTTGGTTGCACCTCTCTCCAGGGTCAGAGAGAAGTCTGAAAGCCACTGTTCTAGGAAGACAGCCTCTGAGCATTTTATTGAAGGAGATAAGCTCCACTTGAGTGAAAATGATGAGAAACCTCCAAAGTTACGAGGTTCTGGAGTCAGCCAGGATCTGTTAAGAAGATCTGCAGCAAGGACTCCAGTTCCTGCAGTATCCGTGCTTTTCATCACCCGTAGAAGAGCTTCACCATTTCTCTTAGAGGAGTTGGAACTATACTCTGGGGCATCACTGAGGAGCACAGTTTCTGTCTTCCCTCCCAGGAAGCATTTGTTGAAGACTGATGAAGGTCACCCAGGGTTGAAGTCATCCAGTCCACTGGCCTCTGTGAGAGTCTGGTGCACAGTGCCCCAACACAGAGGCTGCCCCTAGGAGATGTGGGCTCAGGAGGAGACAGCTGGAGGAATAGGTGTCATCCAGAGGAAGAGGCCTGGATATTCACCCACACTCTCCTCCATGTGTCCATCTTCCTTCCCCACCTCCTTGCAGATCCTTCCTGTACCAGACAGCCCAGATGGAGTGGACAAAGCTCTGGAAGAGTCAGAGCCACGTCACTTCCTGCTCCACACATTGCTTCTATATGCCTTCATAGTAATCCCTCATCCTTGGCCTTCTGTTCTGTTTACTTTCCACACTGGGAGGACTTGGATGAGCTTGTCATCTATTCCCATGTTCTTCCTCTGCTCTGTGTGCCTAGCTTCTTATCATCCTCATCCGAGCTTACACATTGCCTTTTCAGGGACCCTTTTCCTCCTCTCACCAGGCCTGAGTCCTGTTCCCCCTCATTGTCTCTTTTCTCCTGTTGGTTGCCTTCCTCACTGTTCTGCTTGTCTATTGCTGCTTGGGCTTTCCTCATGGCTCAGACGGTAAAGAATCTGCAGGAGACCCAAGTTCAGTCCCTGTATTGGGAAGATACTCTGAAGAAGGGAATGATTACCCATTCCAGTATTCTTGCCTGGAGAATCTCATGGACAGAGGAGCCTGGTGGCTACAGTCCATGGGATCACAAAGAGTTGGACACAGCTGAGCGACTAACACTTTCACTTTTCATTATTGCTGCCTAAAAATGTACCGCAAAATTTGATGGTTTAAAATGGCAAAGTTACTCTCTGCCAGGGTGCTGTGGCCCAGCTTCCCTTGCCAGGAGTTTCTGATGTGGTTGTAATCAGATGGTGCCCAGGCCTGTAGTCACCTGAGGGCTCCATGAAGGGGATGATGCCTTAGTCCACAAGCGGGGGGAAGGGGCTGGTGGTCAGCTGTTAGCGCCCACCTACACGTGGCCTCTCTCTGTGGCTTTGGCTTCTCACAGCCTGGCGGCCAGATCCCAAGAGCCAGCATCCCATGAGCTCGGGGCAGCTGGAAGCCCTCTTCTGACCTCACTTCTACTGGATAAGCAAGTTGCTGAGGCCAGCCCGGGTCCCAGTGGAGAGGGTTAGAACCCTGGCTGGGGACTGCCAGGCCCCACTGCATAAGAGTGGTGGTGGGCTGTGAGCTGTTGTTCAGCCACCTTTGGAAAATACAACCTGTCACTGTGCCAATCACTGTTTTCATTTCTTTCTTTTCTTGCCCATCCCAGTGGGTTGGAGGCTCTTGGAAAGCAGGGTTCCTACACCTGGACATTCATGCTAAGATGAAAAAAAAAACCAACCAACTCCCTGTTGCATTTTGAAAGGAAGATAAAACTCTGATTAATGTCAAAGGAATAACATTTTAAAGGAGGAAGTACAGGCATAATTAACTGGGATTGCTGCTAAACAGGGGCCAAATAGTTAGGGGCCGGCGCTCCTTTGCTCTCATCCATTCATTCTTTGTTATTTAATTCAAAAGATAGGACGGGACATTTCCATGATTTGCCAGAAACAGCCCTAGGTGCTAGGGACTGAAAAACACTTAAAAGAGACCCCTCTGTGCTCTCAGGGGTGAGTTTCCTTGTGTTCTCATGGCAGTAATGTTGCTTGTCTCTTATTGCTCCATACCAGGCATTGTGGCAAGACTCCCACACACACATTGATCTGCTGAATTTTTACAACTGTGTGGGGTGCAACAGTCCCACTTCGCAAATGTGGACTCAGGTTTAAAGAGGCTAAGTGGCAGCCCTATTAGCTACCTCTCATGTTCTTCACCATGTTTTGCGATTGGCCCCTACAACCCTGTGTGATTGTGTCATGGGCCCCCATCGCCCAGTATGATTGTAAGATGAGCCCCATCACCCTGTATAGTTGTGTCACGGGCCCCCATTACCCTGTATGATTGCATAATGGGCCCCCATCACCCTGTATGATTGTATCAGGGGCCCCCATCACCATGTATGGTTGTGTGAATGGGCCCTATAATTAAATGTGTGTGCCCAGGTTGCATGTCCTAAGCTACTGCTCCAGGCTGTGTACACCAAAGCAGCAAGGCTGGGAAGAAGGAAGTGAGCAGAGCCCAGAGGGTGGCTGGGGGTCCTGTGGGTAGGTGGTCCAAGGCAGTCTCATCTCCTCCCAACGCGAAAGAGTCTGGAAATGAAGTCTGGCCCAGGGCCACAAAGGCAGCAGGCTGTCAAGGGATTTGTATAAAGCTGAATTGTATGGTGCCAAGTTTGTTTATTCTTGGCTGAAATGACTTCCTTTTTTCTGAAAAAAGAGGCCCATGACAGACACAAAATATTTCTTGCAAACAACTCAGTGCTGTGCTCAGGCCCAGTGACTCAATACCATGTGGATTATATTTCCTATAAAATGCTCCAGGGGTGAAAAATCAAGGGGAAAAGTGTTGGACAGGAGACTTTTGGAAGTGGGTTGTCCCCAGTGTAGACATGTTATTTCCCCACACTCTTTCCTGTGGAGACGGTGGCAGAGCGAGAGGGAGGCAGGGTGGGACAGTGTGAGGCAATGCCTCCCGCCTATGCTCTGGGGACCCGGGGCGTCTGCACAAATGTGAGGGCTTAGCACTGCTTCTTGAAGCATTTCTTTGCTTGGTGGGTGTGTCAGATTTTTCTCTCAGGGCAGCTTAAATGGCAGACATTTACTGTCTCATTTCTGGAGGCTGGAAGTCTGGGTCAAGGTGCCAATGGCTGGTTCCTTGCGGGCTGTGAGGAAGACTCTGTTCCAGTCCCAGGAACTTGCTGATCCTTGGCTTGTAGACGCATCATCTTAATCTCTTCCTTCACATTCACATGGCATCTCCTTGTGTGGGAGTTTGTCACTGGGTCCAGATGTCCCCTTTTAGAATAAGGACCCAGTCATATTGGACTAGAGCCCACCCTAATGACCTCATCTTAACTTGATTAATAGCAAAGACACTATTTCCAAAGATCAGTTCACAGGTCCTGGGAGTTAGAATTTTAACAGATCATTTTGGAGAAACACAGCTCAATATATCCCAGAGGTTGTTTGAAGGTTTTCCTCTTAGGACTTTCCCGGTGGTCTAGTGGTTAAGAATTTGCCTATCAGTGCAGGGGACGTAGGTTTGATTCCTTGTTTGGGGAACTGAGACCCTACACGATGCAGGGAAGCTAAGCCTACTCACCGCAAGTCTTGAGCCTGCAAGCTCCAGAGCCTGTGCACCACAGCTAGCGCGTCCACGCCCTGCAGGGAAAGATAGTGAAGGCTGCTGTGATGATTCCATGTGTTGCAACTAAGACCCAACACAGCCAAGTAAATCACTAAAGAAACATTAAACATTTTCCCCTCTCTACTTTGTCCCTTCTCTTTCCTCCACCCACCCTGCTAATGAAAACGCCCTCACCACATGTATCAGGATACAGGCTGAGCTGCTCTAGCAAAAGGAACCCCCACTAGACTAGTACAGCTTTCTTCCCCTCTTGTGGCTCAGGGCAGAGGCAGTGGCATGGGCCAGCAGGGAAGTTTGCTCTCTGGGGTCACCAGGGATATCAGACTCCTTCCTTTTTCCTAAGGAAAATCTTCTCAACAAGGAGCCTGCCTCAGTGTCCCCTGAATGGCTTCCTAAAACAGACTGTTGGGCTCCCCTTGAGGTCCACGTTGTGTGCTCATACACTTCTCCCTTTGCAGACAGGTGGAATTAACTGTCCTCTAGCTGGCCTGCCATCTAGGACTGGCAGGCTTGGGAATCTGAAAGCCTAGCTCCCTGCCACAAAGCAGAAACCACATTTATGCACACTTACGAACCTACACACATGCATACATACATTTGTATCTATGCTACGTTAAAAAATGCTTGCACATAGGCTCAATTAACGCTATTGAATGTCCGTGTTATTCTTTTAAGGAAGTGTGCACTGTTCAGAAAGCAATGTCACAGAGCCTTGGACCTTCTCAATCCATCAGAGCAGTCTGCATGACCTTAGTGTGATGGAGGTTCTGCGGTGCTGTCTCTGGAAGTCCACACTATAAGGAGGGCAGACAGACAGACCTTTGGGAACTGTGAGGGCTCCCTGGGTGTGCCCCACTTCTCCGCTTCTTGTGATCATGACTCCCCTTCTGTGTGTCCCCAGTATATAGCCATCCGTGTTTGCCTGTTGCTTGAAGACCAACCATCCCCTTAGATGTTTGCTTCAACCACATTTAGGCAATAAAGGGCCTTGCCTCCTGCTGGGGTCTTTTCTGGAGGTCTGGAGTGGGTGGAGACCCTTTAGCAGCCTTTCTCCCTAGCTCAGATAAAGGTTGGTATCCTGGTCTAGCTCTCAGACATCGACTGGCCCTTTTAGCATGCTGGTGGTTCAGACAGTAAAGAATGTGCCTGTTGTGCAGGAGCCCCGGGTTCGATCCCTCGATTGGAAAGATCCCCAGAGAAGGAAAGGGCAACCTGCTCCAGTATTCTTCCCTGGAGAATCCCATGGACAGAGGAGCCTGGTGGGCTATAGTCCACGGGGTTGCAAAGAGTCAGACACGACTGAGGGGGGGCCCCCCCCCCCCGGGGGGGGGTCAGACAAAGACAGTACTGTATGCTATCACTTATATGTGGAATCTAACAAAGCCAAACTCATAAAAACAGAGAGTAAAAGGGTGGCTACCTGGGGACAGGGGTGAGGGTAACAGGACAGATTCTGTTTAAGGGTTCAGTTCAGTTCAGTTCAGTTCAGTCGCTCAGCTGTGTCCGACTCTTTGTGACCTCATGAATCGCACCGGTCTATAGCCATTCTGAAATCCATTTGGGCAAATGTTAGAAATTCCTTGACTGGGTCTCAAGGCCTGGGGGAAATTCTCTATGCTTTTGGCAGCACTCTCGAGGCTCTTGGTTCCGTCTTCTTAGTCATTCTTATTGTTTCATCAAAGATT
This sequence comes from Nanger dama, assembly GCA_917880005.1. Lineage (NCBI taxonomy): Eukaryota > Metazoa > Chordata > Mammalia > Artiodactyla > Bovidae > Nanger > Nanger dama. The sequence goes on along the minus strand of CAKJTW010000025.1, from coordinate 14,737,089 downwards.
AAAAGTGTTTGCTTCTTAGCATCTCTCTGCCTGCTTTGTACCAGTATAATCGGGGAGGGGGAACCCCAAAGTCTCTTTTTGTGTTCTGCCTCTGTTTCTTTCAGTTTAAGCTGGAAGTGTATTTGCTTTTCTTAAACACTTTTTGGGTCTTCTGTGAATCTCACTGGGACAATCTCCATTAGACAATTGCCACCACCACAAACCTCTTTGAGATAAGCTCTTCTCTGCCTTGGGATTCTCCTGAAACAGATGAGGGAGAATTCCTTCAGTTTTCCAGAGGCACTATTGTTCAGCTGAGAGGAAATGTCTGGTACACACTTAGTCTTGAAAGGGTCCTCTGTGCATCTCAGTAGTACCCTGATGCTTTGATTATTCTGAAGTCGTAAAAAGACTGTATAGTCTTACTATTGGCTTTATTTCTGGATCATTTTTGAAGGTTCCTTAGAAAGCTTTTCTTAATTTTAGCATCTTTTACAACTAGAAGAAGCCGAGAATTTTCAAAATCATCAAGTCTTTGTTCCTTTCTGTTTAATAATTTTTCTCCCAACTTATCTCTTTCCTTTCATAAAGCAAGAAGAAACTAGGAAATACATTCAACTTTTTGCTTGGAAATCTCCTGAGCTAGACCACACCGTTCATTTGCTGCAAGTTGCACCTTCCACATAACTGGAGGTGAGCTTTCTGTTGCTGTGTAACAAGGACCCCCTCTTCCTCAATTTTCTCTAGTGTGTCCCTACAGTGTGTTTGCTATAGTGTAGTCCACATCTGTGCTAACAGTCTATTCAAGGCAGTTTAGGCTTTCTTCACCATCCTTCTCAAAATCCATCCAGCTTTCACCCACTGCCCAGTTCTGAACCCACTTCTACATTTTTAGGTGTTTGTTGTAGCAGCACAATACGGTACTAAAATCTATCTTGATTATCTATTGCCATATAACACATTACCCTAACCTCTGTGTTTGAAACCTCAGTTTCTGCTGGCCAGGAATCTAGGCACAGCTTACTTGAGGCCTTGCTTCAAGGTCTCACAGGCAGCAATGCAGGTATTTCTAAGGCTCTGGTCATCCCAAGGCTTAATTGGGGAAGGACCTTTCTCCAAGTTCATTCACATGGTTGTTGGCAGGATCTGGTTGTATGGCAGGATCTGGTTTTATAGCAGGATTGTATAGCAGGATCTGGTTCTTCACAGGCTGTGGCCTCGGTTCCTTTCCATGTGGGTCCCTCCTTTGTGATAGCTTGTTTCATCAAAGCAGTAAACTGGGAGGGCCACAGGGGGGTGAGAGCAAGGCTGAAGTCAAAAGCCTTGGTAGGTTAAACTTGGAAATGGTGTCCTGTCATATTTGTCATATTCCATTCATCAGAAGTAGATCACATCAGAAGTAGTAGCGTGAGCACACACACACACTCAGAAACACACACAGCAATACACATAACACATATAAACACATATGTGCAAACACACATATACTCACACAATACACACACACACATTTAAAAATACACATGCACACACATACACACTTACATACTCAGCTCCCCCATACTTGCATACACACACACACACACACACACACACACACACACACACACCTGTGCACACACCTGTGTGTGCTCTGTCACTTCAGTCATGTCCAGCTCTTTGCAACCCTACTGACTATAGCCCGCCAGGCTCCTCTGTCCATGGGGTTTCCCAAGCACCACTGCTGGAGTGGGTTGTCATTTCCTCCTCCAGGTTCATGCACCCACGCATATTCAAAACACAAGACAGGGGCTTCCCTGGCAGTGCAGTGTGCTTCACAAAGCACACACCGTGATGTCTACTGAACTCTACTGATGAAGGCAGGCCTGAAAGTCTGCCTAGGTCTGGGGGCTGGATGTGGGCTCCCTCTGGATGGGTGGGTTGTGAGATCACAATAAGAAAAATGTCTGGGATGGGACAGGGTAAAGACCCTCTGTACAAACTCACTCTTTCCCACTAGCCAATCAGATGGTTTAAACTCATCCCCAAAGGGAGACATTCATTTATTATCGCTCCTCCCAGAGAGAACACTCACAGGCTGAGAGGTGGGCTAGAGACCTGGATTCACAAGGCCTCAAAGGACGGGAGACTCAACCCAGGGAAACACTGTGGGGAGTGCTTCTGGGGACACGTGAGATGTTTCACAGAGCCAAGCAGAAAGGACTTGGTCACTCTCTGGCCCGGCTCGCTTCATGTCGGTGCAGGTGGCTGTCTCCCCTTCAAGACTGACCTTCAGCCCGTGACTGGGTGGTGGCTGATAAGAGCAGAGGTGCCTTCAAGGGACACCGAGACATGGGGGATAACTCACTGGGTGGTGCCCCCACCAGACAATCTTGACCTCCCGGGTCCTCCTCGGGCACCCAGGGGTGGCAAGGCTGTACCCCTGCCAAAGGTGGGCCCCTGTAGCATGGGGCAGAAATTCCCCATCTGGTGTGTTTGGGATGTGGTTCTGAACCATTTCTAGGCGTTTTCCTGAGTCTAGGGCCTTGCTGTAGTTTTGTAGATCCTAGCAGGTGGGACAACCATGGCACGCATGCTCAGTCATGTCTGATTTTGCCACCCCATGGACGGTAGCCCACCAGGCTCCTCTGTCTGTGGAATTTTCCAAGCAAAAATACTGGAGTGGGTTTCCATTTCCTATTCCAGGGAATCTTCCCTGCCGAGAGACAAAACCCACAATTCTTGCATTTCCTGCACTGGCAGGTGGATTCTTTATAACTGCAGCACTTGGGAAGCCCTAGATAGGTGGGAAGCATGCTCTTTCTGGGTGATCCTCAGAAAAGTTGTCCTACTGGACCATAACAAGGAAGGATGGGCATTGTGAGACCAGAGTGGGCTGACAGAGCTGGCAGGACCTCAGCTGAAGTGCCCAGACCAGATGCTGCTCCTGTCCTAGATTCCTGGTCTGTAAATCCGGGGCTGTATCTCACTCTCTGGCCCTCCCCCACCCTCCCGGGCACTGGGGCCATTGTCTGGTGTGCAGATCATTAACAAAACACGCTAGGTTGCAAAACGTTGATTCCTGAGCACTTTCATTAGCTCTATCTGCATTTCCCAACATCTTCCAGCTGGCTCCCTCTCTCCCTCTGCTCTGGCGTCAGGATCTTCTCTTTCCAGCGCATAGCCATCCTCCTGTGACTCTTTTCTGGGATCCCACTTGGCAACAGTTCTCTTGACAGAAACAATAAAAGTCTTTGTTTGCCTTCAGAGAAGTCCAGGAAACTTCTTAACCTGGGCTGAGAGATGATTTTCTAGTTTTATCTTTCCCCTCATTAGCTTAGCATACTTAAGGACTCTCTATTTTGCAAAATGATAATATTCTTTAATTAATCCTTTTTCGAATTATACATTTGATAATGGGCTTCCCAGTTGGTGCCAATGGTAAAGAAACCGCCTGCCAGTGCAGGAGATGTAAGAGATACAGGTTCAATCCCTGGGTCAGGAAAATCCCCTGGAAGAGGGCATGGCATCCCATTCCAATATTTTTGCCTGGAGAATCCCATGGACAGAGGATCCTGGAGGGCTATAGTCCATGGGGTCATAAACAGACACAACTGAATTGACTTAGCATGCACACACACATGCACATTTGATAACAGACATCCACTGATAGAAAAGCATTGTGCCAGGAGATTCGCTTACACTGACTATATAATCCTCCCAACAGGTAAACTAAGACATAGAAAGACCAGACTGCAGTCAGCAAGGGGTAGTTCTCCAAAGAGCAGTGGCAAATTCTGGGACACACTTGCCATGCAGAGGTGGATTCCAGCTCCTTCTATTGAATGTGGGCTGGCTTCAGTGGTGGGAAGGATGGTGTATGGCTTTAAGGCTAGATCAGAAAATGCAATGCAGAAGCTTCTTGACTCTCTTTTGGGACCCCTGTTACTGGATTCCGGGGCTTCCTGGTGGCGCTAGTGGTAAAGAATCCACTTGCCAATGCAGCAGACAAAAGAGATGCAGGTTCAATCCCTGGGTCGGGAAGATCCCTGGAGGAGGGCATGGGAATACCCACTCCAGTATTCTTCCCTGGAGAATCCCATGGACGGAGGAACCTGGTAGGCTATAGTCCAGCTGCCTCAGAAAAGGCCACATTTCCAGATGTTCCAGCCACATCCACTGCCCACTGTTCAAGTGAGTGATCTTTCAGATGTCTGCAGCATCTCGGCCACCCCAAGCTATTCCTGCTGAGTGCTGGCCAAGTTGAAGATTTGTGAGCAAAATAAATGTGGTGGTTGTTTAAGACATTACATTTTGCAGTAATCTGTTGTCCAGCAATAGATAACCAAAGCACCAGGGCTGAGAGTCAAACCCAGGTCTGTCTCCTGGGGACCCCACCCAAGAAGCAAAGTAAAAAGAGGAAACTGACCGTGCCTCTTGTTCTAGGTCTGCTGCCCAGGTTTATCTGATCACCTTCACGAAGCCAAAGACACAACAGCATTGGTGCTGAGGGCTGCTCTGCTGGCACTGTTATTTCCCATGGTTTCTAGGAAGCCAAAGTGGCTCTGGTTCCCCGGAAGTCCCCTGCCAGCCACTGGAGCTGTTTGCTTAGAGGAAAGGAGCTCATCAGGGGGCACTTCACCATCTCTCAGGGTCACCAGGGAGAATATCTCAACCTGGAAGACAATATTGTTTCCCTGGCCTTTGGTGCCCCACTTCAGAAACCTCTAGCTTTTTACAAATATTTTCATTATCCTGTCCCCATGAGAGACGGGGTTGAGATGGAGCTGATGATTCATTGTTCCAACCCTGTCATTTGGGGTTTGGGGTTGTAGCTGCAGAGACCTATGCTGAATGCCTTAGCCCCACAGCCCATCAGGGGTGATATTCACATCTCAGCCTCCCCTGGGCAGCACTCTGGGGGTCATCATTACTATCTGGAAGTTTAAGGACAGACGCTTTGCTGCAGCAGTCAGGTGCATCTGGAGTGCTGAATTTCACACTGGACCTGTTTTTACCAAGTTCAGGTCCTTGGAATATGCAGCTGTCATTATAAGATCCTGGGAACCCCAAGCACTGTTGAAGGCACATCTTATATATGCAGTGAATTTGCAATGTATTTTTCCTTTTTAAAAATATTGTATTAAAAACACATAACATAAATTTTACCATCTTAACCATATTTAACTTATACGCAGAGTACATCATGAGAAATGCTGGGCTGGAAGAAGCACAAGCTGGAATCAAGATTGCTGGGAGAAATATCAATCACCTCAGATATGCACATGACACCACCCTTATGGCAGAGAGTGAAGAGGAACTAAAAAGCCTCTTAATGAAAGTGAAAGAGGAGAGTGTAAAAGTTGGCTTAAAGCTCAACATTCAGAAAATGAAGATCATGGCATCTGGTCCCATCACTTCATAGGAAATACATGGGGAAACAGTGGAAAACAGTGTCAGACTTTATTTTTGGGGCTCCAAAATCACTGCAGATGGTGACTGCAGCCATGAAATTAAAAGATGCTTATTCCTTGGAAGAAAAGTTATGACCAACTTAGATAGCATATTGAAAAGCAGAGACATTGCTTTGCCAACAAAGGTCCGTCTAGTCAAGGCTATGGTTTTTCCTGTGGTCATGTATGGATGTGAGAGTTGGACTGTGAAGAAAGCTGAGCACTGAAGGATTGATGCTTTTGAACTGTGGTGTTGAAGACTCTTGAGAGTCCCTTGGACTGCAAGGATATCCAACCAGTCCATCCTAAAGGAGATCAACCCTGGGTGTTCTTTGGAAGGAATGATGCTAAAGCTGAAACTTCAGTACTTTGGCCACCTCATGCAAAGAGTTGACTCATTGGAAAAGACTCTGATGCTGGGAGGGATTGGGGGCAGGAGGAAAAGGGGATGACAGAGGATGAGATGGCTAGATGGCATCACCGACCTGATGGACGTGAGTGTGAGTGAACTCCGGGAATTGGTGATGGACAGGGAGGCCTGGCGTGCTGCGATTCATCGGGTCGCAAAGAGTCAGACACGACTGAGCGACTCAACTGAACTGAACCATTTTAAAGTGCACGGTTCAGTAGTGTTCAGTCACATTGTTGTGAAACAGATTTACAGAAGATTTTTATCCAAACTGGAACTGTCTTCATTAAATACCAACTCTCCACTATCCCCTTCCCTCAAACCCTGGAGCCCATTATTCTACTTTCTCTCTCTCTCTCCATGTATACCTGTTAGTCACTCAATTGTGTCCAACTCTTTGTGACCCCATGGGCTATAGCCTGCCAGACTCCTCTGTCCATGGGATTTCCCAAGTGAGAAAGCTGGAGTAGGTTGTCATTCCCTTCTCCAGGACATCTTCCCAACCCAGGGATTAAACCTAGGTCTCCTGCATTGCAGGCATATTCTTTACCATCTGAGCCATCAGGGAAACCCTTTCTGTTTCTGCGAATTTGACTTTTCTAGGGAATTTTTGTAAATGGAATCACATAGTATTTTCCCTTTGTGTCTGCTTATCAGTTAACAGAACATCCTGAAGGTTCATTCTGTGTCAGAATATCCTCCCTATTTAAGGCTGAATAGTATTCCGCTGTATGTATATATCATATTTTGTTTGCCCATTCATTCATGCATTCATTGGTGGACATTTGGGTTGTTTCCACCTCTTGGCTATTGTGAATCATGCTGTTATGAACATGGCTATGCAAATGCAATGTACTTTTTGTGTTCATTTGGCTTGTGATGGTGGCCCCTTTCCTCCTAGGCAGACTCAGAAGAGCCTGGGACCCTCAGCAGTTGGCTGTTCACGGAGTCAAGGTTGCACCTGCACTGCATTGACCTGGAAAGAAAGTGGCTCCAGCAGCTGCCTGATGTCCTCACACTTAAGAGGTCCAGGTGCCACGAGATACAGGCCATGAATTACCCATAACTAGCTTCCTGACAGCCATGGTTGTCATCCCACCTGTTGCAGAAAAGAAGTCTCAAGTTTCTTGGGCCAGGTCGGCTTAAGTGTTTCCAGCACCAGTGTTTGCAAATACAGTTGCAGGGCCTATGCCTCTGGGCCTCCCGCTGGATTGTCTGCTGAATTGTAAAAAGACCCAGGCGGTTTGAGAAATCCTGATGGAGCAACCCAAGAGAACACTTAGAGAAGCCAAATTTATTGCAAATAGATATGAAGCCTTCTAATCTGATTGTACATCTGTGTAAAATTGTTCAGCAGCGTGGGCCAACAGATACTAAGCAGAGTGAAAAACTGGCTGTAAAGTTTGATAGGTTGTGGGGGCTTGCATGACAGATGGGGTGGTGGGTGGGTGGGTGAGGGAACTGGGCTCAAAGGTTAATGCTCTGGGTGGCTCTCAGACCTCCAGGGCAGTCTGGGCATTAAGACATATGATAGCCTTAGATCTCTTTCCACAGCAAAAGTAAAGACTACAGGCCGCCTGCAATGATAAACGAGAGATATGAAGGAGAGAGGGTCATAAATTGTGGAGTTTAGGAGGTGTTAGGATGCAAAGAGCAGTGGGGAAGTGAGAAGAATCAGACTGCATTTCCCGTAAAATATGGTTTAGCTCCCAAATCAGTCTCAGTTGTGTGTGTTTGCAGCACACTTATAAATACCAGATTTGCAGCACTGCTCTGGAAATGTTCGCTGGCCCTAGGCAACACTGAACAGCTCAGAGATGACAACTGTGCTATCAGAACCAGAAAACCAGGTGTGGTTCCCATTCAGCCCTCGGCAGCCCTCAGAGAGGAGCACTGGGCAAGCGGGGACAGCTGCCCCACACCCAGCTCTCAGCACCTCCGGTTCTGCCTGCATGGCTCTTGTTGGGGCTTTGCCCTGCTCTACCTGCTTGCCCCATGTGGCAGCCTGACAGATGCCCATCTGGCTGTAGATTGAGGGCTGAGAGCTGCTGTAAAGACTGTTGGGCTCTGCCTGGTGTGTCTCAGAGCTAGTTGGACACCCTAGACAATGGCCAAGCTCTGGTTCCCTCCTGGAGGCTCTTTGTGGTCATGATTTCATCATCTTTGAGTAATGGTTTGGATTGCAACTTAAGCAGGAGAAGAATGACCACAGAAGCAGCAGTTCTGGCTTAGTTATCCCCCAGAGAATTGGATTTGTGCAGGAGAGAAAATTGAAACTAAATTCTGTGTATTTAGAAGTGAACAGAAAGGGAGAGCCATACAGCAGAGATGAGTATATACAGCCAGAGTGGCACTTGGAGGGAAATTTACAAACTATAATCATGGATTAAGAAGCATACAAGTAAAAGAATTTGAATCAAGTACTAACTCAAGAAGCTAGAAAAAGGCCAGCAACATAATCCTAAACAAAAGGAAAGAAGGAAGAAAAACAAATGAACAAATGTAGTCCTTTTTAAAAAACAAAGGTAGTCTTTAAAAAATCAATTATTCATTTTTATTGACGTATAGACTTTACAATGTTTCAGATGTATAGCAAAATGATTCAGTTATTTGCATATACTTATATATAAACACTTTTGCAGATTCTTTTCCATTATAGGTTATTACAAGATACTGAATATGGTTCCCTGTATTATTCAGTAGGTCCTTGTTGTTTATCTGTTTTATATATGCATGCATGCTAAGTTGCTTCAATAGTGTCTGAGTCTTTGTGACCCTGTGGACTGCAGCAATCCAGGCTCCTCTGTCCATGGGATTTTCCAGGCAAGAATACTGGAGTGGGTTGCCATGCCCTCCTCCAGGGGATCTTCTCCATCCAGGGATCAAACCTATGTCTCTTATGTCTCCTGCATTGGCAGGCAGGTTCTTTACCACTAGTGCCAACTGGGAAACACATTTTATATACAGTAGCATATATATGTTAATCCCAGATCTTAATTTATCCTTCTCCTTTGCCGATGTTGAAACATGAAATAAGTGAGAAACAAACCTAGTAGTTAAGATCCATGAAATCTGAGAGCTGGTCATTCTTCCCACCACTTATATAGGCCCAGAACTTTCTTGCATACCTGATTAGGGGAGAAAGAGAGCAGATGCAGGTTTAGAGGTAGAGAGTGCTCAAATATGAGAAGTCAGTATATGAATTTTATATCAATCCATTTGGAAGTCTAGACTTGACGAATTTTTCAGAAAACCAAGTCCATTAAACTGAATCAGAAGAATTCTGAAAGGCACTGTCCTCACACAGGTTTTAAGACTCATGTGACCTAAAGGCAAAGCCCATTCTCACAATAACATATATTTTTCAGAGAATTACAAAAGAGAGAGAAAGATTTGTATGCAATTCTACAAAGACAGAAACACATTTGAGAGTAAAGATGTATAGAACAAAAATGTATGTAAAATAGATATATAGTAAGCATCATATTTTGAGCTTCCCAGAGGTTGCTAGTGGTAAAGAATCCACCTACCAATGCAAGAGACATAAGTCGATGCAGATTCAGTCCCTGGATTGGGAAGATTTCCTGGAGGAGAGCATGACAACCTACTCCAATGTTCTTGCCTGGAGAATTCCATGGACAGAGGAGCCTGGTGGACCACAGTCCATAGGGCTGCAAATAGTCAGACATGACTGAAGTGACTTAGCACATGTGCACACAAGTATCATATTTAACGGTGATGTTTTAGAAGCATTTCCATTATCATCAGAAAAAATACTTGTATGGCTACCATGATCCCATGTATTCAATGTATTTTACAAGATCTCAACCAAACAGGGAAAAATAAGAGAGAGAAATATTTAAAAAGGAGACACATGATTTTAATTATCTGCAAGTAAAAAGATCCAACATAGTAAATTATGCTAATTTAAACTCTTATAGTTTAAGTAGCCAGATCCAAGATAACTTTATAAAACATAATTCATTTTCTAAATGCCAACATAAGGATAATGTAAATTTTCAGAAAAATTGCATTCATATTATTATTGAAAACTGACAATATCATGTGATATACATAAAAAGGGGCTTCCCAGGTGGTACTAGTGGCAAAGAACTGCCTCCAGCGCAGGAGACATAATAGAAGCAGGCTTGATCCCTGGTCGGAAAGATCCCCTGGAGGAGGAAATGGCAACTCGCACCAGTATTCTTGCCTAGAAGATCCCACGGAGAGAGGAGCCTGGTGAGATTATACAGTCCATAGGGTGGCAGAAGAGTTGGATATGACTCAGTGACTAAACAATAAGAACAGCACACTACATACGTTGAACACTAAGACTTTTCGGGAAGATCTAAAAGAAGACTTGAACAAAGTGGGGAAGGTACCCTGTCTGTGGGTGGAGGACATTGCTACCAGGCAGCTTGCAGCCCTGGAGTCTCTCAGAGGAAGGCAGTAGTCTCCTTCTAGTGTAGCAGGAGGGTGCCCTCACCAGAGTGTGCTGGGGAAATGACACATTCTGCACCCCAACTCCTGGACCAGGGCAAAGCTGGCTGCTCCTCATCACCTTGGGTCCCCTTCATCCCCTCTCCGCTCTCACTAGGTCTCCTCCTGGGAAGGAAACCTGCCTCGGGAGGAAACCTTGGGAGGAGGGAGACCAAGGCCTTCCGTAGGGCTAGGAACTATCAGCTCATTTCCCAGAGGCGAGAGCTGGCCCATCCTTCAGAGACACTCCTGTGGTGAATAGACCTTTTGAGAGGTCAGGGTGGAGGGAGAGTCTGGTCTCGGGGAGTTTTCATTACATCACCTGCACTATCGGCCTCTCCTTTGACTTGGGTTTTTGCCCTCAGGAAAGGGGGCATTGTGGGGAACGGCAGAGCTGCCCGGGGGCGGTCCCAAGGCCCTGATAATGCCTGTGGAGACTTCACTGGCTCTCAGCCCTGGTGAGCTCACCTCCAGAAGGTCCTTGACCTCATGACTGCAGGGTATTTTCCTGGCTTTCTGAGCTGCCAAGATTAGCTACGCTTCCCCCTCATCAGGTATCACAGTCTTGCCAGAGGTGGGAGGATCCTGCAAGCGTGCAGACCACAGGGCTTTGAGAGCTCACAGTGAGCATTCCTGGAGCATCAGCCTCACTTGGCCATGCTCAGGGTTTAGCGATTGCTCAGACTGTGGGCGGTGCTGCTGACACACACATTTCCTTTTGGTCTGAAGTCTTTTTTCCCCAGTCATGAGAGTGGAAAGGTTTGAAGTTTGGTTCATTTGGAAGTTGAAGTGAGGTTCATCACTCTTACACCTCAGGGGTGGTTGCTAAAATGCACATCCCCGAGCCCATCTCTTAATTCTAATAGACTGTGTGTGTATGGTATGTGTGGTGTGTGTATGTGTGTATGTGTGTGTCATTTATGTGTTTGTGTGAGCGTTGTGTGTATGTGTGGTATGTGTGATGCATATGGTGTGATGTATGTGTGTATGTGTCTGTGTGCGATGTGTATGTGTGTGGTATGGTGTATGTGGCATGTGTGTGGTATGTATTCATGTGCTGTATGTATATGTAGCATGTGTGTATGGTATGTGATGTGGTACATGTGTGGCGTCTATTTGTATCGTGTGTGTGTGTACAGTGTGTGGTGTTTGTGTGTGTGGTATGTGTGTTCTGTGTATGTATGTGGTGTGGATGTGTGGTGTTTGTTTGTATGTGTGCTGTGTGTGTGGTGTTTGTGTGTGTATGGTGTGTACATGTGTTATATCTATGTGTGGTGTGTGTGTGTGTGCTGTTTGTGTGTTGTATATGCATTGGTGTACGTATATGCTATATGTGTGTGGCATGTGATGTGGTGCGGTGTCTATATGGGATGAGTGTGCAGTGTGTATGTGTGTTCTATGTATGTGAGGTGTGTGAATGTAGTGTATTTCTGTGTGGTGTGTATAATGTATAAGTGATATGTATGTGGTGTGTGTATATGTGTGTGTGATGTGGATGTATGGTGTTTGCACATATGTGTTTGTGTGTTCTGTGTATGTGTGTGGTGTGTGGTGTTTGTACCTATGTCTCTGTGTGTGTGTTTGTGTGTGTGAGAGTGTGTGTGTATGTGCTGGAAGGCGGCAGGAATCTTCACTTGTTACAGTGATTCTGCTACAGAAGCTCTGGAAAACATACTGCCTCAAACCCTGGCAGAGCTAAGCCAGTTAATTTTCATTCACAGATCATATACTAAATGTTTCTGAAAAGTGGGGAAACAAAAGGAGCCTGGGCAGTCTTTTAGAGAAATAAACCCCAGGCTTGGTTGGGATGCTGGATCTCAGCAGAGTGGGGCCTCTGCTTCCTGCCCTCGTGAGAAGACTGGGGCGCGCAGCCTCCAGCTCCAGCCTGTTTGTCCGGGGAGTGGGGAGCTGGCGCAGTCTGTCAAGCAGCGGGGGTCGGCGGTCACGCAGCCCTCTGTGGTCAGGGCGGTGAGTGTCAGCAGGCGGGACACTGTTTGGACAGGAAGGCCCTGCCTTTCTGACAACACTGCAGCATTTGTCTCCCGCCGCCCCGGGGGGAGTTTGTTACCGGAAATCTTTGATGCTCCCAGGGCAGCGAACACTCTCAGGAGCCGCAGGCAACTGCTGGGCGGGACTCCCGCGCGGTTCCATTCTCTGGCTTGGCCAGTAAGTCCAAGTCGAGTTTGGTTCAAAGAATATTTCTAGTTGTCTACAGGAAGCGTTAGTCGATCAGTCGTGGCCGACTCTTTGCAACCCCAGGGACTGCAGCCCACCAGGCTCCTGAGTCCATTAGATTTTCCAGGCAAGGATACTGGAGTGGGTTGCCATTTCCTTCTCCAGGGGATCTTCCCAACCCAGGGATTGAACCTGTACTGTACTGCACCTGTACTGCAGGCAGATTCTTTACCGACTGAGCTACAAGGGAAGTCCTAGTTGTCTATAAAATAAAATAATAATAGCTGAATTCTTTCACCTAACAAAGTTCCAGTATTGGCACTTGTAAACACTTTGTTCTTTGGACATTTATTTAGTCTTTATTGTGCAATATTTGAGTTTGTTGTGTTTGAGTCCTAGTTTAAGACTTTCCTATGAGACATTATCTTTTCTGATATATATATATATATATATATATGTTTATATTTATATCTATTCCCAGGTGGCACTGGTGGTAAAGAATCCTCCTGCCAAGGTAGGTGATTTATTATGCGTAGGTTCTATCCTTGGGTGGGGAACATCCCCTGCAGAAGGGCATGGCAACCCATTCCAATATTCTTGCTTGGAGAATTCCTTGTACAGAATAGCCTGGCAGGCTACAGTCTACAGGCCCGCAGAGTTGGGCATGACTGAAGTGACTTAACATGCATGCATGCCTGTATCTATGCATCTATTTTATATACTGTATGCCTAACTGGATATAAACGGAATGACCTACCTCCTCTTTGCACCAGCTCTCCCCGTTCATTTTCCTATGACTGTGTTGTCATCATTTGGAATATGAAGTGCTTCTCCAATGTCCCTCAACCTAGTGATTCAGTCTTCCAGCTCCTGGCTCCTTTTCATCAGTCTGTGGTGGGCTGGCTGTATTGCTTTTGCCTTTGGTGCCCACTCAGCTTGTTCCTTATGCATTTCCCAGCCCACCTGAGAGAGGTGTGCCCTGGGCCAGCTGCCTGTCCCCGCCCTCAGTGAGATTGTTCCTCATCCTCTGTGGTTAACTGTCTTGAGGCAACTTTGCTGGCAGCCCAGCACCCTCACAGCCATCTCCCTCCCCTCACCTCCTTTCTGGGCTGTCCCTCTCTCTAGAATGAGATCACAGCTCTTTAAAGAAGAAACTAGAAGGTTGTCCTTGCCTCCTTCCACCTCTAGGGCTCACCAGATGCTGGTAGCAGCCTGGGAGCAGTTCGGGCTGCAGGTTACTCACTTCTGGGGGCTTTGCCGTCACTGACACCAAACAGCAAAGGGAACGGTGCATTCATCTGAAAGCTCCAAGGGCCCCCTTGACCCTGAAACCCTTTGACTTTCAACTCCTATGTATCCAGGGGCTTATCTTTAAGTGCCCGGTGTGGGTGACACAGGAGGGCAGAGCCTGCACAGCTGCAGTGGTGGGCTCTATTAGTTCTCACACTCCACACAGCACCCCAGGCAGGCTTAGGAAACCCGAGGCCTTGGAGATAACAGGGTGTGGAGTCTGGAGCACTTTTTCCCTAATAATGATACAAAAAGGTTCCTTCTGGAAACAACATTTGGATAACTTTCTAGTTGGAGAGGAAAGAATTCTTTAGTTAAAACATCTTTTGTGTTTACCCTTTCCTCGTTTTTGTGTTTTCAGGGAAAGTTGGAAAGAAAGAATTGCTTCTGTTGTTTGATGACCAGCTTTTACCATATAGGTGGAGGAAGGCTGTGGCCCAGGAAACAGGCGAGTGTACAAACAAAGCATCTGCTCTATAAATAGTTCCCTCTCCCACCAGGCATGACTCAGGGGACCTGGGCCAGCGGCCCCAGCTGTTCAGGCTGACAAATCCCGTGTTCTTATGGAAACATGGCAAAAGCAGCTTGTAATTTTTTATTCTCCATTCTTGTTTAGGCTTTAGAGAGGGAGAGGGATGACTTTCCTTCCATGTCAGATTATAACCCACATCACTGCTGATCTCGAAAATCATCGGAAGACAGATGTGGAATGAATGGAGCTCTGCTTCCTGCAGTTCCAAAGTCCTGAACGAGCAGGATCCTGGCTCCAATAGAAGGAAAATAATGCATATAGCTGCTGTGAACCTGTAACCTTGCCACTTCCCCTGTTGATTGGAGATGTGATCTTGGCAACAGGAAAGCCATCTTCTCTTTTTGAAAATAGTGATTATTTACAGGGAAAGTGTGGGTTTGTTGTTTGTTGCTTAGTCGCTAAGTCGTGTCCAACTCTTTTTGTGACCCCAAGGACTGTGTTCCACCAGGCTCCTCTGTCCATGGGATTTCTCAGGCAAGAATACTAGAGTGGGTTGTCATCTTCTTCTCCAGGGGATCTTCCCAGATCAAGGATCAAACCTGCACTGGGTTCTTTACCACTGAGCTACCAGGGAAGCGCCTTTCAGAGTTCTAGTTCACTCTGAATGGTTTCCTTTATAATTCTGTGTATTTCATTAATTTAAAAACATTATGCCATGAAGGGATCCATAGACCTTGCCAGACTGTCCTTCGAATCCATGCACAGAAGGTGTTGGGACCCTGTGGGCGGGATGCACCCTTGGACTGGAGGAGGGGGGAGGCTGTGCAGGTCCTGGCAGAAGTGCCTCTGTTTCCCTCCATACCAGCATTTGCAGTGAGGGGGGAGGGACCCTCATTAGCTACTAGGACAAATCATATGCTTATTCCTTTATGTACAGAATAATGACACAATTACATGTGTGGAATGTACATGGAATTCTGACCTAGATGAAATTACCTTTTGAAGCAATTTTTTTAATCGCTTAAAACTGCAAAGGTGAGTTTCTTACATTCAGTAAGGATCAGTCAGTTCAGTTCAGTCGCTCAGTCATGTCCGACTCTTTGTGACCCCATGAATCACAGCACGCCAGGCCTCCCTGTTCATCACCATCTCTCGGAGTTCACTCAGACTCCACGTCTATCGAGTCTGTGATGCCATCCAGCCATCTCATCCTCGGTTGTCCCCTTCTCCTCCTGCCCCCAATCCTTCCCAGCATCAGAGTCTTTTCCAATGAGTCAACTCTTCACATGAGATGGCCAAAGTACTGGAGTTTCAGCGTTAGCATCATTCCTTCCAAAGAACACCCAGAACTGATCTCCTTCAGAATGGACTGGTTAGATCTCCTTGCAGTCCAAGGGACTCTCAAGAGTCTTCTCCAACACCACAGTTCAAAAGCATCAATTCTTTGGCGCTCAGCCTTCTTCACAGTCCAACTCTCACATCCATACATGACCACAGGAAAAACCATAGCCTTGACTAGGTGGACCTTAGTTGGCAAAGTAATGTCTCTGCTTTTGAATATACTATGTATGTTGGTCATAACTTTTCTTCCAAGGAGTAAGCATCTTTTAATTTCATGGCTGCAGTCACCATCTGCAGTGATTTTGGAGCCCAAAAAATAGTCTGACACTGTTTCCACTGTTTCCCCATCTATTTCCCATGAAGTTATGGGACTGGATGCCATGATCTTCGTTTTCTGAATGTTGAGCTTTAAGCCAACTTTTTCACTCTCCTCTTTCACCTTCATCAAGAGGCCCTTTAGCTCCTCTTCACTTTCTGCCATAAGGGTGGTATCATCTGCATATCTGAGGTTATTGATATTTCTCCCAGTAATCTTGATTCCAGCATGTGTTTCTTCCAGTCCAGCGTTTCTCATGATGTACTCTGCATATAAGTTAAATAAGCAGGGTGACAATATATAGTCTTGATGTACTCCTTTTCCTATTTGGAACCAGTCTGTTGTTCCATGTCTAGTTCTAACTGTTGCTTCCTGGCCTGCATACAGATTTCTCAAGAGGCAGGTCAGGTGGTCTGGTATTCCCATCTCTTTCAGAATTTTCCACAGTTTATTGCAATCCACACAGTCAAAGGCTTTGGCATAGTCAATAAAGCAGAAATAGATGTTTTTCTGGAACTCTCTTGCTTTTTCCATGATCCAGTGGATGTTGGCAATTTGATCTCTGGTTCCTCTGCCTTTTCTAAAACCAGCTTGAACATCAGGAAGTTCACGGTTCACGTATTGTTGAAGCCTGGCTTGGAGAATTTTGAGCATTACTTTACTAGCATGTGAGATGAGTGTAATTGTGCGGTAGTTTGCGCAATCAGGATAAGTTGATGTAAATAGAAAGACAAGGTTTAGCAGACAATATAGCTTAAAAGTTCTCTTTGGGGGCCTGGTTTTTTGAGGTAGTGAAGCATGTAGTAATTTGTGATATAACCCCTTTTGGAGTAGTTGACACTGCTGTTCAATTGAACTTTGATGAATTCATTTCACATGCCCAAGTGCAGATACATGAGGTATTTGAATCACAGTAGAATTCACTACTACTACTACTACTAAGTCACTTCAGTCGTGTCCGACTCTGTGCGACCCCATAGATGGCAGCCCCCCAGGCTCCCCCCGTCCCTGGGATTCTCCAGGCAAGAACACTGGAGTGGGTTGCCATTTCCTTCTCCAATGTATGAAAGTGAAAAGTGAAAGTGAAGTTGCTCAGTAGTGTCCGACCCTCAGTGACCCCATGGACTGCAGCCTTCCAGGCTCCTCCGTCCATGGGATTTTCCAGGCAGGAGCACTGGAGTGGGGTGCCGTTGCCATGCATAAAACAGATAGGTAGTGGGAAGTTGCTGCTTAGCACAGGGAACTCAGTTGGTGCTCTGTGATGACCTAGATGGGTGGGATGGGGTGTGTGGCAGGGAGGTTCAAGAGGGAGGGGATATATGTATACACAGAATTGATTCACATTGTTGTACAGAAGAAACTAACATGACATTGTAAAGCAATTATACTCCAGTTGAAAAACTAAATTCCTGTACCCAAAAGGGGGGCGGAAAAGAAAATGAATATACTTAACTTCTGTAATCAGAATCCAAAGTACCACAACACCAGAAACTTTCACACAATCGGCAAGAGCAGAAACAGTTGTATTTGCTTCACTGGCTGAAGCAAAGTCATTAAAAAAAAATTAACAACAATTTTATTTCTTGTTAGTTTCCTATTTCTCTTTAGTTCTTTTGTGTGATTTTCTAAGCCAGGCAGTTTCTTAGGAAGGCATATCACACAGGTAAGGATTGCATAGGTTGTGTGTGTCTGATAGGCAGTCTCACCACCAGCAAGCATGGGAACTGCTGAGTGTCAGCTGCTCCATCTGGCCTGGGAAGATGTGCACGCAGGCTCAGAGTCATCTGTCTTTCTTTTGCTGCTGGAGATGGTCCTGTCATTGGTGATCTTCTCATACAACCCAGGACAATAATCAAGCCCATATTCTCTGGCCAAGATTCCATGTGTGAGCTCAGCGTTCACAGGTGGTCAATTCTTCTGAGGTGAGAAATTGGCAGTGCCAGCACCTTAATTTGCTTGAGCTCAGAAAAAGACACCACCTGTTAAGTAGTTTGGTGGATAGTCTACCTTACTTTGTATTCAGTCAGTTTAGTCGCTCGGTCGTGTCTGACTCTTTGTGACCCATGGACTGCAGCATGCCTGGCTTCCTTGTCCGTCACCAACTCCTGGAACTTGCTCAGACTCATGTCTATCAAGTTGGTGATGCCATCCAATCATCATCCTCTGTTGTCCTCTTCTCCTCCTGCCTTCAGTATTTCCCTCAGGGTCTTTGTGTTAATGAGATTTTTATGACTGTTTTTATGACTGTTATGGGAGAAGGCAATGGCACCCCACTCCAGTACTCTTGCCTGGAAAATCCCATGGATGGAGGAGCCTGGTGGGCTGCAGTCCATGGGGTCGCGAAGAGTCGGACATAGCTGAGCAGCTTCACTTTCACTTTTCACTTTCATGCATTGGAGAAGGAAATGGCAACCCACTCCTGTGTTCTTGCCTGGAGAATCCCAGGGATGGGGGAGCCTGGTGGGCTGCCATCTATGGGGTTGCACTGAGTTGGACACGACTGAAGCGACTTAGCAGCAGCAGCAGCAGCAGCATGGCTGTTATGAGTGGGACATGAAGACCCATGGGACCAGGTAGTTCCTTACTCACCCAAAGCAGGGAGTAGGGCTTCCCCTAAGACCCTGGCTACCCTCTCAGGTGTCATGGTAACATGCTGATAGGTCTAGGGGATGCGGGAGTATCAGTGATGCTTCTCCACTTCCTAAGGCAAGGTGAGGCTGAGGACTACCCAGGTGACTGTGGAACAGTAAAATGGCAGGGCTGGCCAAGTTGAGAGGTTGGGGAAGCTGGGCAGGCTGTGTCCAGGGCATCCCTGGAGTCCCTGCACCTTCAGGAGAGAGTGCTGGTCTGCTGGTCTCTGCTGGGACCCAAGATTTTCTGGAGTTGTTGCAGGGAGAAGTCAGTTCTGACTGTTGAAACTGTTTCTTTGAATTGCTCTCTGTTGATTTTGTTATTACGATTATAATTGTACATAATGGCCTGCCTCAGAGAATCCGGTCCCTCTGCTTGACTGTTAAGCTAAAGTGCCTTTGTTCGTAACCCCGTCCAGCTGTAGATTGCAGGAAGAAAGAAATTAACATATCCCCCTGTCTGAGGCTTGCCATTCTAGGACATTTTTGCAAGGTTAATGGCCTTTTTACTTTGTTTCCTCACCTTCCCACTCCCATCTCTGATCTGGCATCCAGACCTGGGCAAAATGGTTATTTTGAGACATTAGTGTGCCATCTTCTTGGTCAGCTGGCTTTTCAAATAAAAATCATATTCTTTTCCTCGACACCTCATCTTTTGGATTAATTGGCCTATTGTTCATTGAGCAGAGTGAGCTTGAACCCTGTAACAGAGCTGCAAGGACAGGAGGGCCCAGGTATGATGCCGGAGCTGTGCCAACCTAGCCAGGCTGGAATTGCACAGTGTACTGGGCCCTCCTGCATTAGTTCTCTGTTCCCACATAGCAAATGATTGCAGAAGCCAGCACCAGTGTATTACTTCACAGTCTCTGAGGTTCAGGGGTCTGGGAAGGACTTATGTAGGGTCTCAAGGTGCCAGCTGGGCCGAGATCTCATCTGGTTCTTGATTGGAGAGGAGTCCACTCCTGACTCATCCATGTTGGTAGCAGAGCTCATTCCTTGTGGCTGTAAATGGAGGTTCCCATGTTCCTGCTGGTACCTGGCATGGGCTACTCTCAGCTTCCAAAGGTGTCCCCAGGCCTTTGCCCTGTGGTGCCTCCATAGCCCCTAGCATAGCAGGGCAGCTCCTGTCTATAAAGTCAGCAGAGGGAGAGGGCTCTCACTTCAGCAAGGGAGTCCTAGCTAGTCTTTCTCTTAAGAGCTTTTATCTGACTAAGTCACATTCTCAACCAGAAGCATCTCCTTTGGGATAACTTTTTTTTTTTTTAATAATTGAGACTTTGGGCTTCCCTGGTGGCTCTGTGGTAAAAATTTGCCTGCTGATGCAGGATACACAAATTTGATCACTGATTTGGAAAAATGATACATGCCATGGAGCAACTAATCCTATGTGCCAGAGCTAGTGAACTTGTGCTCTAGAGCCTGGGGGTGGCAACTACTGAAGCCCAGAAGACTTAGAACCTGTGCTCCACAATGAGAGGAGCCACTGTAATGAAAAGCCCAACCACTGTAACTAGAGAGTAGCCCCTGCTCACCACAACTAGAGAAAAACACGTGTAGCAATGAAGACCCAGCACAGACAAAAATAAACAAAATTATAAACAATGAATAAAATTTGAAACTTTAATAGTATCTGAAAACTTGCTTTACCTTTGCCATCTCCTATGGTCAATTGGCGGAGAAGACAATGGCACCCCACTCCAGTACTCTTGCCTGGAAAATCCCATGGATGGAGGAGCCTGATAGGCTGCAGTCCATGGGGTCGCTAAGAGTCAGACATGACTGAATGGCTTCATTTTCACTTTCACTTTCATGCATTGGAGAAGGAAATGGCAAACCACTCCAATGTTCTTGCCTGGAGAATCCCAGGGACGGGGGAGCCTGGTGGGCTGCCGTCTATGGGGTCTCACAGAGTCGGACACGACTGAAGCGACTTAGCAGTATGGTCAGCTGGGCAGCAGCAGTGAAGTTGGGGCCACTTTGCATCTATGGTTGCTGTGAGTGCAGCTCACCTTCAGCTCCTGAGGCTCTCTGATGGCTTCTTTGAGCCCCCAGCCCAGATGCCTGTGCAAGCTCGTGGTAGAGGATACCAGCTCCCTTGAAGGTTTCCTGTGCATCAGAGTGGGCAGAGGCAAGGAGGAAGTGGATCCCCATCTTCAGCTTGTCTTTGGGGTCCTGCTCTCCCCCACCTCACATCTGTCGACTGAGCTACAGCAACAGCCAGATGCAGGGCTCCCCTTTCCATCAGCCCTATCCTTGTGGAAGGTCTGATCCCTTTGTGTTTTGTGCCCCTAATTCTCTGCTAGGCTTAGTGGGTCAGCCTCTGATGGAATCACAACTGGCCCCTGGGGTCAGCATTCTGTGGCCAGAGTTCAGGGTGGGTAAGCCAGGGGCTGTGTCCTCATGAGATCATCCCTGTTGTGTACATCCTTGCTGGTCTCCACCTGTTTCAGGAGGTGGCTTTTGATTTCATTGTTTGCAGTAAGGAGCCCCACCTCTGAGACTCCATTCCACCCATGGAGAAGCTTGGGCATAGGAAAGTTAGGTTCTTTCACCAGGTCATGAGGGGGATGACTGGGATTTGAACCTTGTGGACTAGATTCATCATTCTCTGATGACCATTGGGTGTGGCACCCCTCAAAGCATAAAGTCTCAGGGAGGTTACACTCCAAGCTTCCTTTTCTGTCACCACCACACCATAATTCCTCTTCCACCAGAGCTGGAAGAAGCTTTTCAGGCCACGAGCCTGATACTTTGCTAAATAGCCCAAGGACTCACCCTCATGCAAAGCTTTCTGTCTCCCACCCACTGATTTCCTCACAGATACATGTTTCTTCTGCTCTGTGATCCTTGGTGCTTTGCATAGATGGTGCACAAAATTTCATAATGGTTCTCTACACACTTTATTATAATTGCTGGCTTGTATGCCCACTTTCTGGCTGACCAGTGAGCTTTTGAAAATACGTTCAACACACGTTCTCAACTATGCAACCCCAGCACCTAGTTCATAACCTTGGTAAACTTTTGTTGACTAAATGAAGATGAAGACACAGAACCATGAATGACAGAGCCAGAATAACATTTGGGTTTCATTGTTTACCAGTTAAGTAAAAACTTTGGCATCAGTGACTCTTGGTCACCTATTAAAGAAGAGATTTCGTCAGCACTGAATAATGAGATAATCACTTTCCAAGGCTCCTTCTGGACCTCACACATTTTTTTCAAGATTCATTCTAGGTTTTTTTTTTTTTTTTGCCAAAGATATGAGGTTGTTTGATTCAAAAATGTAGACTGTGGACTTAGCAAATTCTGTTTTTGTCACTAATGAACTGGATGTTCTCTATGTTTGTGTGTGGGTGTTAGTTGCTCAGTTGTGTCCAAATCTTTGTAACCCCTTGGACTGTAGCCCACAAGGCTCCTCTGTCCATGGAATTCTCCAGGCAAGAATACTGGAGCCGGTTGTCATTTCCTACTCCAAGGGATCGTCCCAAGCCAGGCATTAAACTTGGGTCTCCAGCATCGCAGGCAGATTTTTCATGCTTTGAGCCAGCAGGGACCTCAGCTCCCAGCTTATTCATCTGTAAACATGAAGATGATAAGAAGAGCGGCAGTTGAGGGTGGCTGCAAGCTTCATTTCCCAGATAACTCACATGCGGTGCTGTCATTCCTTCACTTGCTCAGCAAACATTCACTGAGTCTTAATAAATGCGTTGCTCTAGACCAGGCCCTCAGGTTTGGAGAAGATCTGTGAGAGCTCAGTTGTGTGGGAAAAGCGAGACATTAAAACAGGAGATTGGGACCCAGGTGACAGTACTCCTTGGCCACATGAGTAGGGACCCATGTTGAGATGGAGAGGGAAAATCAAGGGAGGTTTCAAAAAAAAAAGACTTTAGCCGAGTCTTAAAGGTGGGGTCATGGGTAGATGTTCTATATACACTAGGTTTCCCTATTCAGCGTCATTAATTTATCTATAATCAAGTACCACTAATTCCATACTTATGCAACTGTTCCATTCCAAAATGGTTTTCTCAACTTGAACTTTGCATGAGAAGAAAAAGATACAAACTCTGCTGCCCTTTCTTTCTTTTTTTTTTCTAAAGGTTGCTTTGAATTTAAAGATATAGAACCCTTTATATATACACACAACTTCATATCTATTTCCTTGTTTCAAAATACTTTGATGTATTGAACTTTCGTGGAGAGGGAGAGAGGTTTGGCCATGTTCACACTCCAATCTGTTTGCTTTGTCCTCTAGTCTGTGAGCAGGTCCTGCCCTTCTCGGCTGGGTCCTTCTAGGCGTGGCCAGCATGCAGCTTGGTGTTTGCGGGGTTCAGAGCTGGGGACAGAGAGGTGAGCTGCCTCCTTGGAGAGTGTGCTCCTGCAACCTCCACCTTCAGTCTGTGGGGAATTCATCTCTGAGACTGTTTTGTGCTGCGCTGGGGACGTGGCTTCTCCAGGGCTCTTTGACTCTCCCCTGCTCTGTGCCCCGGAGGCTGATGCAAACAGACCCATCAGACTGCTCTCTTACCTTTATCTTCATTTCAGGGCTTGACCAGTGGGGAACTCCAGCAGGACACAGGTCCCCCTCGTGGCTGCGACTCTGGACTCTTTGTGCCTCCCCTGTGAGGGATGCCCCCCAGCACACTTGCTTTTCTGTTTGTCCTCAAGCTCTCCCCACACCCGGTCCCTTCCGGATTCAGGATTCTGCTTAGGACCACCCTGGGAGCTCCAGGATGCCCATGGGGATGGTGCCCCTTGAGAAAGTGCCGTGTGCATCACATGGTGCTCCTGTTTCCCCTCCTCCACGTCCCTGCTGCCTTATTACTTTTCAAAGCACGCACCCTCTCTGAAATCCATCATGCAGCCATTCTCCTGTTCCCAGCTTAGGTCAGCTCTAGGAGAGACAAGACCTTTTCTATCCTAGCCACCGGTGAATCTTCACCATCTGGATCAGGGTTACCCCGTAGTAGGTGTTCAATAGATATTTTCTGGGAGGATGGATGAATCAAGGTGGTTTTGCTCTGCGATGTCAGTATTAGGTAATAGACACCAAGGATCTGGAAATATACTTGAGAACAATACCAAGACCTGTGTCCCTCAGCTGAATCCGGTTTCTCTGAATAGAAGCCTTCTCCCTTCCTCTGCTTTCTGTGCTTGGTGGCAGGCCCTGGGAAAGGAGGGAAAAAGGGCAAGTCAGTGGACTGCTAGAGGGATGTAGAAGTGCTCGAGAGAAGAGAAAGCCATCTGGCTCCAGAAACCCCCAAGCACCCGACCATGCGGGATTGTAATTTCTCATCCAGCGCCCACTCAGGAGGTCTTTTTTTCTGGCTTTGAGGAGACAGCCTGAATGCTTACTCTTCATTCGGTTTGTTTTCCTTGCTAATCTCCGAAGCAGTGACCACATCCTTTCCCTCTCTCATTTTATCTGAACCTCCTGAGACGTTCACACGAGTCATGGTTAGTGGTCTGAGAAGCGGGGCGGGAGGAAGGGCTTCCTGCTGACCTGTGCCCTGCACTGCTGGTGATTTGCATGTGTTAGTTGGTGTGCAGATCCCAAGTCAGATGTGGCTTTCCTCTTTCAGCTGAGCAGACAGTCATCATGTGCACTGTTGTGAGGGTCGGCTCTTTCATTTTTTCCAAACAACTTGAGCGTGCAATGTAAAATCTGAAAAATTGATCATAAAAATTTTTCAGATGCTGTTTTCTTTCCTTGGAAAGCTGGTGGCTATTTATGTCCTTGGGACTCTGGCTTCTGATGACGGAGCAACATGAATGGCTGAATGGGTGTGGGGAAGATCCCTGGGATGCTGGCGATCACCTTGGTGAAAGGGAGCCTGCGTGCTTGGGTTCTCAGAGCAGCGATGCTGGGGTAAAGAGAGGGGGTTCTGTCACAGGGTGCTAAAGAGACCTGGGTTATCCGATGTGCCTCTAGACCACAGACCCCTCCCAAATCTCAGGGCCCTGCTACTCAAGTGGGGCCCCTGAACTATAGCAACAGCATCACATGCTAGAAACACAGAGCCTCAGGCCACACGCCAGCCCTCAGGAGTTAGGATCTGCATTTTGACCAGACACAAGGGGGAGGCGTGACTGTCAGTGTGGAAGCTGTCGCTCACTCCCTTCAGGCTGCTGCAGGGTTTGTGGCACCAACCAGAGTTGCTGAGGGTCTTTAATGGAGAAGTGGGCCATGTCTGAGCAGAATGAGTGGGTGGGCATGTCACATAAGCCTCCCCTGTCAGCTTGACCTCTGAGGAAGGTGAGTGCTGGGCTTCGTGTGTCTTGGGCTGAAGGTGCTGCTGGCCAGGGAATGCTTGACACCTAAGAGGAGCTGGGCCTGGGAGATTCCAGATGATGTGCTCTGAATGCCCTTCCAGAGGGCCCTGGAGGCAGTGGTGGCGGGGGTCCCTGCCTTCTGGCTCATTTCCCCACTGTGGCCCTCTGGGCTGTCCCTAGCTGGCCTCCTTGGGGTGGGGAGTCATAAAGTGACCCAAGGCCATGATGCCTGTTCTTATGATCCAAGGCACTGTGTCTGTCCAGCATTTGCAGCTTGAAGCAGGAGGTTGTCCTTACGGCCCAGTGGGTTCTTGCTCCCATGGCATCTCTGAAAGGTCAGAGTACACTCCTGTGATTGCTTCTATCGTTTGTTTATTTCAGGCACCAAGTTAATCTCATCAAGTTCCTTATCTCGTTGGGCATTGCTCTCTGAATGTGTGTGGTATTTCCACACCCCCGGTTTTCCAAGAACAGTGACCAGATGACTCCTTCCAGACCCTCTCCCATCCCCAGAGGATAAGGTCCGAGAAATGCGCCTGTGGGGCCACTGGTGCATCAAAGCACCTCCTGTGCTCTTTTTCATGTATTTTGCATGGAATTTGTCCCTAGTTCTGCTCTGACCACTGTCACTCATCACCTGACAGTCACCCAAACTTCAGAAAGTTTCATGCTTCCTTCCTTTCTTGATGATATGTGACTTAAAGATTCTGTGATCACACAGCCCAGGAAATCATCTATGTCCAAATAACTCCTCTCAGGAACCCCAGAGGTATTTTCTATTGAAACACAGTTGCTGGTTGCCTACATTGTCCTTGGTTGGATAAATTCTTTGTGTTTTTTAAATTCAAAAATATTTGCAGAATCTGTGACACGTGCCAGTGAAGCTCGTCTCTCTTATTCCATCTTACAGGAAAAGCTCCAGGGGAAAGAAGTGACCTTAACACTTGTCTTCATGATTGGTCAGGCTGGTGCATCCTTCCGGGTTCAAAAGACTCGGACAGGTGTATGCACAGCCCTGGGCCTGGCATACAGTGAACTCATAGTAAATGCTCTACACAATTATTAGTGGGTGTTCATTTTAATGATTTTAATCTGTATTGAAATACAAAGATGCATTTCATAACAAACATGGAGCTTTCCCCAACCCCCTGGACATTCTGGGGAGTACGGGCTTCTTAGCCTCAGCTTATAATGTCCAGGAATCTGTATTCTAACTGGACTTTATTCAGCCACAGTGGTGACACTTGGGAACAGGCATCCTGAGTCAGAACCACAGTGCATTTTGCCCCAATATATTCAGAACAAGTTAAACAATCTGTTGCTGACTTAGCTAAAAGGCTGGCTGTGAATCCAAACCATCTATCATCAGTAGGTGACTGATGCCGTGTGTCCTTAGGCCCTCCTTGTATTTCCATCTGCTCTTAGAAGACAGATGATGGACAAGTCAGGCAAGAATAGCAAAGCACTGACTTCTGGCTGGGGAACCCCTTTCTCATCTTTGCAAATTTATAGGGCTACAGAGCTACAGAAGGCCCCAAAGGTAGGTTACACCAGAGAGCAGAGAGCCT
Organism: Nanger dama; assembly: GCA_917880005.1. NCBI lineage: Eukaryota > Metazoa > Chordata > Mammalia > Artiodactyla > Bovidae > Nanger > Nanger dama. The sequence continues at coordinate 14,710,728 of CAKJTW010000025.1, read as the reverse complement.
CATGTCAGCCCCTCTTCCCTGCCTCCCACTTTCCTTTGTTGCCTGACACTGTCTTCATAGGGGACAGGTGAATGCTTAGTGATGTCTTGAAGAGACCTGGCCTTAAAAGGGACACTGATGTCTGGGATTGTCCTCGTGAAGTTGAGAAAGTGAATGGTGAGTTTCATGGTCTAAGGCCAAGTTAGTTTCTCTTCTTACCACAAAGGACTGTAGGGTTAAGGAAAAATCACAGCGGACGTGAGCAAGGGCTTTCCCATGATGTTTCTATTGGGCAGGTCCAATCTGATCTGCAGCTATGAGCGTGATCCAGGCACCCATCCAAGACTCTGAAGTCAATGTTTTAGGTTTTTGAATAATTTTATATGTTGGCACAGAAAGAAATGGCAACCCACTCCAATAATCTTGCCTGGAAAATTCCATGGACAGAGGCGCCTGGTGAGCCACGGCCCATGGTGTTGTAAAGAGTCATTTACAACTGAGTGACTAAACAACAATATGTTGGCAAAGGACTCTGGGACACCGACCTGCCCAGTGGTCAGAGCTCTGGGACACCTACCTGCCCAGTGGTCAGAGCTGTGCCACTGAACTTGGGTCATTTTCTGCTGCAGGGAAGAGAAGATAGGTAGGATGTGACTACCAGGCTTGAAAAAGATATTCACACTACTCTTGGCATCAGGGATGCTGAAGAAGTGGGCTAGGGCAAGGACTTTGGCACCACACATATTCATCTAGTTGAGACGGTTATGTTCCAACTCCTGATTTTGGCACTACTTTCTTCCTCATTTCTGAAAAAAATAAATTTAGGTTCTCATCACTCTTTAAAAATAATCTATGTTGTCTGGAACTCAAATAGATGCTTATATGCTAATGTTCATGGCAGCTTTATTTGCAGCAGCCAAAAGGTGGAAATAACCCAGTGTCCGCTAACAGATGAATGGACAAACAAAAATGTGGCATATACATGGAGTGGTATATACCTGTCATGTTTTAAAGGTTTTTGTATTTCGTATGCTTTGACATCTTGCTGATCCTAGAGGGACGGTCCCTCCCAGGGCTAGTTAATATCAACAGATAGTAAATGACTTCCTTGTGAGCACACATTTCACAGGTTACTCAACCCATCCCGAGCCTACAACCCACTCCCCTCCTCTTTCTGGCTCTCTTTCTCGGGTTATTATTCACCTGCCCTAATAACCCCAGGTCCAGATATCAGGTAACTAGGCATAGTCCCTATACAAAGATCTGCTGACATTATTCAAACTAACTAATCCTAAGCCTGCGCACTCTGCCTTTCTCCAGGGTATCTTCCCCACCCAGGGATAGAAGCCGGTCTCCTACATTGTAGGCGTATTCTCTACTGTCTGAACCACCAGGGAAGCTCAATAGAAACCATGGTAAAGTTTTTTTCCCATGTGTCCCCCTCTGCCTCCTCACTGACCCTGGTGTTTCCCCATGTGACCCTGCATGACCTCTCCTTCCAGGAGGCATCTAGGGATCTGTGAGTGTAAAAACTTCTTGCTGCTGCTGCTAAGTCGCTTCAGTCGTGTCCGACTCTGTGTGACCCCATAGATGGCAGCCCACCAGGCTCCTCCGTCCCTGGGATTCTCCAGGCAAGAACACTGGAGTGGGTTACTTCGTGACAATTATTTTCATGGCTGTGAGTCCTACCACACCTGAGCAGGTACATTTTAAATAGCATACAATGGGACTTCCCTGGTGGTCCAATGGTTAAGAATCTGCTTAGCAATGCAGGGGACCTGGGTTCAATCCTAGTCAGGGAACTAAGATTCCACATGCCTTGGTGCAACTAAGCCTGTGTGCCACAACTAAGACCCAAGGCAGCCAAATAAATAAATGAATACATATTTAAAATGGTATACAATAAAATATTATCCAACTACAATAAGGATGGAAGTTTTGACACATGCTACAACATAGATGAACCTTGAAGACGTTCTACTTAGTGAGATAAGTCAGTCACGAAAGGACCCATAATGTATGAGTCCATTTATATGAGACTAGCCAGATTTATGGAAACAGAAAGTAGAACGGTGTTTCCCAGGGCTGGATGTGGGCAGGGGAGAATGAGGAATTAGTGCTTAAATGGGACAGAGTTTCAGTTTGGGAAGAACAAAGAGTTCTGGAGATGGTTGGTGGTGATGGTCACACAACAATGTGAATGAGTGCCGCTAAACTGTACCATGGAAAATAGTTAAAATGATAAATTTTATGTTACACATGGTTGGTCCCAATTTAAAAGGGCATCTAGGCTGCTGGCAGAGGTGTCTTTAGCCCCCATGGGTTATGGCTCCCTGATGACAGGATGAATCATCAACCCATCTCCCCAGCACCTGCAGCACCCCACCTCAGGGTGCCCACTGCGTGGATATCGAACCACAGCTCACCCACCCCTAAGCTCTGCATTATCCTCACATTTGGTCAGTTTCAGGAGGCCAGTTGTTTGCTGGCCCCGGGTTTTACCATGACCCCAGTGGCTGCTGAGTTGTCACCCTCTTAGCAAATCAGGGCAGAAAGGCAGCTTCCTGGAAAATAACACAGGAGAAGTCTGGTTGATCCCATTAGTGGGATCTCTCTGGGCTGGAGGGACAGCTTCTACCTGAGAAATAGCATTCAGTGGGGAGCCCAGGCCCTGCTTATTGGGGAAGGCCAGCCTTGCAGGGGGTTGTTCTCCACCTAACTTCCTGCCTCATTTTGCACTGTCATTCCTCTGGAGGTATCTCTGCCTCAACTGAAGTGCCCAGGAATTTGCACAAGCTGGGACCTCTAGCAGGGTAGAAGACTCAGGGTGGTGGGCTTCATGCCCTGTGATCTGAGGCAGCTCAAGATCACCTGCCCCTCCTGGTGGCTCAGATGATAAAGAATCTGCCTGCAAGGCAGGAGAACTGGGTTTGATCCCTGGATCAGGAAGTTCCTCTGGAGGAGGAAATGGCAACCCACACCAGTATTCTTACCTGGAGAATCCCATGGACAGAGGAGCCTGGTAGGTTACAGTCCACGGGGTTGCAAAGAGTCCGACATGACCGAGCAACTCACACACACACACTCAAGAACACCTGCTCCTTTGGGTTTGATAATTAGATTTTGGACTGGCTCCAAATGAAACCACAACCCAACCTTGAAGGAAACACCTCAGCGCCATGCCAACACAAAGCCGAGAAACCAGCGGCTTTTCCGAGGGCGCCCCCTGGTCCCACATCATAGGCCATCACGTGGCCTTTAGGGCTGGGGCCCCTGTAGACATTTGCCTGCTTCCTTTCAAGGCTTGAGGCTGCTTAGTCTGCCCTCCCCTGTCTTGCAGGTTCTTTTGAAAACCCTAGACTCCTGCTTTCAACTCTTTCCTCTGGTCTCTGATAAAAGGCAAATTCAGAATCACTTCTAACAGCCTCCCTGAGAGCTGAGAGGGCTTGTCTGCAGAGACAGGACATCAAAGTGCAGAGCTCAGGTGCACCCTTGGCCTGAGACGGTGGGAGGACGGCGCGTCAGCAGCCCGGGGTCCCCTGCCCCAGGCTGCACGGCTGCAACGCTGCCTGGGCCTCCCAAGTCTGCCTGGGCGCTGAGCCCAGGAAAAGCCCTGCAAACAGCCCAGCTGCTTGAAGACAACGTGGTGATTGCCTCGTGAAGAGTGGTGTGGCTGCTGTCCTTTTCCCTGGGCGGCACAGTTTGAGCTTCACAGAAATTCTCCCCTGCCTCACCATGTTTACAGCAGCTCTGGGTGTGATTGTCCTCTGGTCCTAGAGCCCAGGGCACCCCGTCTGCCGACTGCCCTCTCCCACCCTGGGCCTGCTGCTAGTTCCCCCGTAACAGCGTCTCTGCCTCATCTCAGCAGTGTCAGGGTGCCAGCCATGGGGCTGGGCCTGGGATTTGTACTGGTGAGCTTACTAACTGGCTCGAGGCCTTGCCGTGGGCTGCAGGAGTGTGGAAGTGTGGGAGTGAACATGCCTCTCTTGTGCTCAGGGTGGGGGTCTGGTGGGTGATAGGTTATTTGTCACTCTTTTCCCCTCTTCCTGACGTGACCTCCTTAGTGTGGAATCACGATCCTGGCTGTTCCTTGAGCACCAAGTACTCAGGCTCGGCTGTGGAGAACGTGGGAGTGTGTGTGTGATGCCTGCTGGAGACCAGATGCTCACAGTTCTAGAGACCTGAGGCGGAATCACCGTCTACTCCACACACCAAACACGCTCCCCTGCACTTCGACCATGGACTTGGAAGGCAGGATTTCAGGCTGAGCCACTCGGAAGACTTATGCCATAGGGGAAACTGAGCAGCTGGGGGCTGGGTCTCCTTGATGTGCTTCTCCCCGAAGACTGAGGGCTGGGGCCAGCCCTGGGGATGCTGACTGGAGCCCCTCTGTGTGGTCTGGGCTTCCTCCCAGCATGGCGGCCTCAGGGCAATCAACCATCTCCTGGGGTGGCCTGCAATTTCGGAGACTCTGGCTCCAAACAAGGTAGATGCTGCAAGGCTGCTGGTGAGCAGCCTAGGAAGGCACCACACGCCCAAGGAAGGCACAGCAGAGACTCCAGGGGAGGCACAAAGACCCACCATCAATGGGGAGGGGCAGACACTACATTGACTTGTGTGTTTTTCTCAGGCGGAAGATGTTCCATGTGGAAAGAGTTGCATCCTGGAGTCAGATGCGCAGGGACTTGATCAAATGAGGTGTGGCTAGCCAGTCATTCTCAGCCTCGGGCTCTCCATCTGGGCAGCCAGGGTGACGTGATGGTCACTTGTTGAGAGTGGAGTGCATGCTCCACACCAAGCCCCCTTCCCTGGGGGCCGGGGGCTACTGGGTGCTGCATTGCAGTCATCCCCCTTGCCCCCACCCCTTGCTCCTGTCTGCAGCAGATACTGCTTTTGATTTGGGCGCGAGGAATTCACCCAGGCCTGGGTGGAGCCAGGAGGCTGCCATGGAAAGCAGCTGCAGAGAAAGTTGGCCCTGGACCATTTCCAACTATGACAAGAATGTCAGCCTGTGCCTCTTTCAGCTGGGATGGGTGAAACAGCCATTTTTAGCAGACATGCAGTCCCAGCCCGGGCTCTGCCAAGTTAGTGGACTGGTAGCTCTGGAATTTGCCTGATCCGAGTTGGACTCCATGGGGAGGCAGATGAGGGGGGCAGTTAGGTTCTGCACATTCTGGGGAAAGATTGGTTGGGTCATAGAAAGGACCGGCACAGGTACATGCCCCAAAACATGGACTCCTTTTGTGGGAAAACTCCAATCTTGTGCCATACAGCATGGGTAGGGATGCTCTCCTGCAGGCACGTCAGTTACCTTAAATGACTCCCAGAGAGCCTTAGAGCTGAGGGCATGGGGTGAGGCCTTCCTGTCTCCTGACGAGGGCTTGCAGCCCCTGCCTTCCTCACCCACCACCCTCACCCATCCAGTTGATTCCTCCTAGGGCCAGCCTGAATGATGCATCATTGGCAAAGACATGCAGAAGAGGATTTAATCTTATTTTTAATATTTATTTATTTGGCTGTGCCTGGTCTTAGTTGTAGCACATGGGACCTTCAGTCATCATTGTGGCACTTGGAATCTTTAGTTGTGGCATGTGGGATCTTGTTTCCCGACCAGGGATTGAACCTGGGCTTTTCTGCAATGGGAGCTCTGAGTCTTAGCCAGTGGACCACCAGGGAAGTCCCAGAAGAGGGGTTTGAAAGGGCAATCAGATGTCTCACTCCACTTTCAGCACCAGTGTGACTGTGTTGTTTTCCCAGCCATTTTGTAAGGGAATGGATCGTGGGACTCAGGGTGCTGGAAGAGGCGGCTCAGGGAGACGGCAGGGAGGGGCCCTGGCTCAGACCTCGGAGCCCACCTACTGGCTAGTTGGTAGGATCCTCAACATCCTCACCTTTGAATGAGGGGGGGCATCACAGCCACCTCTGCAGACTGGAACCCCCAGGAGGGCTGCTGCTGCTGCTAAGTCGCTTCAGTCGTGTCTGACTCTGTGTGACCCCATAGACGGCAGCCCACCAGGCTGCCGCGTCCCTGGGATTCTCCAGGCAAGAAGGGGTATGTATTTAGCGTCATCTACCAGTCAGTGCCCAGCAGAGAGGCGTATGGGAAGGGTTGACTACAGCCGAGTTTTTCTGTTATGAGAGAAAGCAGAGACTGACCATTTCCCCAGAGCCTGGGAGGGCTTGCGGGGTGCAGCGCCGCCTCCTGCCTCACACAGTGGGGGAAAAAAGTGAAAATGAAAGTGTTAGCCTCTCAGTTATGTCCGACTCTTTGTGACCCCATGGACTGTAGTCTGCCAGGCTCCTCTGTCCATGGGGTTTTCCAGGCAAGAATACTGTACTCCCCTTTGTACTTACTGGCCTTTGCCATGTGCTGGCCCTCCTGAAATTCCCCTCCTCCAGTCTCCATCTATTGCACCACTGTTTTTCCTGCAACACACTTCAGTAGTCCCTCTCCCTGAAACCCCCTAAAGGAAGCTCTCCCCCTCGCGCCTCCCCCCCCCCACCCCCCACCCCTCACCCCCGTGCTGGGCCAGGAAGGCCTCCTTGCTGAAGTAGACACCACAGAGCCTGCGCATCCATCCAGGGCCTTGCTCATCTGCTGTGTCCAGCCCCTTCAGCTGCCCGCATTGGCATCTGTACACCCAGAGCCTTTTTATAGAACTGCCAAAGCTTGATCATTTTGAGCTCACAGCAGGCTGAAGTTCTCGTGTTAACAGCCCAGGAATTCAGCACTGGGACTGATCCAGCTGCTCAGAGTGAAGAGTAACAACTCATCTCCTTCATTTTCAGGGTGTGTTTCACACCAGGGGGCCACAAAACCTGGTGTGTGGATGAGTGCAGAGCTGTGAGTTGTTACTGTTCCACTCAGAGATAAATACAGAACTCGAGAAACAAACGTTTATAGTAATGCCACATGGGGGCTGATTTCAAGGCGAATCATTGTTCTAGCAATGCATTTCACAAAAGTCAGTCTGTGTATTTGATCAATTGCTTCAGCCGTGTTCAACTCTTTGTGACCCCATAGACTGTAGCCTGCCAGGCTCCTCTGTCCGGGGATTCTCCAGGCAAGAATACTGGAGTGGGTTGCCATGCCCTCCTCCGGGGATCTTCCCAACCCAGGGATCAAACCAGCATTGGCAAGGAAGATTCTTTACCACTAGTGCCACCTGGGAAGCCTGCCAATCTGCAATGCATCAGAATTAAAGAACAGAAAATACTGGGCCTTTACCACCTTGGGTGGCTTGGAGACATGGTTTCCTACCAGGTCCAGAAGTTTACCGCAGGAATAAGTGCCAGCACACTGGCCTGTCCCAGGCCTCCATGCATTCACTGTCACCTGCCACGTCACTTTCCATGGAGTCTGTGAGGGCTTTCTGTGCAGAATGGGTCCGTTTGGGGCTGGACCCCTGCCTCATTGGCACCAGGCTTCGGCAGCAGCACCCCTCAGTGAGTGGAAAGTAGTGGAAAGTAATGGAAAGTTGGCCAGTCCATCAGGTGTCACTGAACAGTCCTGAAAACACCGCAGACACGCTGGTACTCAGCAGCTTTCTGGGCTTTACTTTGGGGCCTGAAGCAGTCAGCCCATTCCTGTTGGCCCCTTAGCATTCAGGGGCTTGGCTGACCCAGAACAGAAGGCCCCGAGGGGTCCAAAATGGGTGGGGAAGGCTGGAATGCAGGAGAAGGAGGTGGACATTGTTATCTTTGTTTAGGAACAGGCTGCCTGTTTCCCATGGAAAAGCACACAAAAAATGAAAGATGGCTCCAGAGACTGCAATATTCAGCCACATAAATAGCATCAGCAACAATGGGGTGGCCTCTGTAAGGTCAGGGCCCCTCTGAGAACATGCTGAAAGCCATGTACTCTGTTCTGGGGAGATTACACATGTGTGCATATGTACATGATGTGCCCTGTGTGTGCAGTTTACAAAGGATGTTGACACCCAGAAGCATTTTTCACGATTTCCAGGGTTAAGGGGTCCTCTTTTAAAGGGGAGGATGACAGAGAAAAGCTGAAAAAGAAGAAAGAGACTTTAGAAAGGAAACAAAAATCCTGCAAAGACCTTGTGTGATTAAAATAGAGAAGTCCATTCCATGTGTTCACGTGCAAACTTGAATTGCTCTAAGAGGCACTGCCCTCTAGGAATAGAGCAGATTGCATGTAGGAGCCCTGCCCCATCCCTAACACCGCCTCTGTTGGCCAGAGCAGCCAGTAGCTGGGCATTTACGCATGAAAACCAGAGGTCACACCCCAAACTTCAGGGCAACAGGCCTCCACGCTTTCTCCCATAAAGTGTGCCCCCAAGAAAACCCACACAGACACCCCAGCCTGGGCGGACAGCACCCTTCTGGAGAGACCCAGTTCCTGGAGAGACAGGCTTATGCCATGGGGCCCATTAGGTGCAGGGGCTGACCACATCTTCAGACAGAGCCGAGGTGTTCAACCCACCAGTCTTGTCAGGGACGGGAATGCTGGGAACCCAGGGTGCAGTAAGGTGTGTCCAGGCACCTGATCTGTGCTGGCAGTTTCTTAGGCATCATCCCTCCCAGGCAGGTTATGTGTAGTCCCAGAATGCCTGAGCTGGGATGTAAAGGCCTTTGGAAGTTTATGGAGTCAGAGGTAGGTCTCTAGGCTCCCATGCCACGGTGGCTACCTCATAGCCCCTCCCGCAGCTTGAGATCAGGAGAAACTGGGAAAGTGCCTCCATGATAGGAGTCATCGAAAGTCCCTGTCTGACTAGGTAGCTGAGGATGCTCCTGAGTGGGGTCGGAAGGGGTGTTGGGCACAGGGGGAGGGGCCTGGCTGGGTGGAGCAGTGGTCAGTGGCCTGGGAGACACCTGTCTCGGGAGGCCTTCACTGGGGTGTGCCTGGGCAGCACAGGCCTCGTGTTACCCACTGCTGCACGTGGAGGTCCATTCTGTGTCAGGCAGGCTGGAAGTGCCACGTGAACTGTCCCCTTTAACCTTACAGGGCTATGGCCCTGGAGCAGCTCCATGGCATAGATGGGCAGCTTGCCTGCCTTTTACAGAAAAGTGAGGCTCAATGAGGTTACATTTCCTAGGTCACAGGCTGAGTGTGGATGACCAGATGCAGACCAGGTGGTCAGGTTCCATGACCTGTACCCCATCGCCCGACCCACCTCCCTGTGTGACACTTTCTGAGGACCATCCAGCGCCTAAGTGCTGAGGCTCAGCGAGTGTGTGCTGGGCAAAACCATGGGGTGTCGGGGGGCCCAGGCAGATCACAGTCGTCTGAGTCCCCACAGGCTTTGCTGTGGGATCTGGAGACCTGGGGCTGGCTCTGGGAGAGGACTCCTGTCCTCTACTGTCTGCTCCGTCAAGGTGGCTATGCAGGCAGCTCTGTCGAGGAGGGCGCTGGAAGCAGAACAGAACCAGGTGTGCTTTACGGAGTCACTGCTACTGCTGATGGCCAAGAAACAGCTGTTCCCCTTGGCAGCTCCCCTGTGTGAGCAGGAGCTGTTGCTAACTGGGCTGGTATGAAGTTCCTGAAAATTTAGTGGTGAAAAATTGGTTACATGCATGGGCTCCGTGGGTCAGGAATTGGAGACAGTGCCACGGGTACCGCTCGTCTCCGTTTCAGCTTGGAGACTTGAAGTCTGGGGGCTAGACGATCTGAGTGGCCATTGACTCGTGGAGTCTGACAATGGGTGGGGGCTGCAGGCTGGGAGCGTCAGTTTTCTCCGTGTGGGCTAGCTGAGCTTCCTCACTGTATGGTGGTTGAGTGGGTCCTTAGAGAGGCCTGAGGAGCCACGTGCTACTTATGACCTCGCCATGACCATCACACAGCTCCCTCCCACCATGTTCTCCACACGTGGACTGCCCAGGTTAAAGAGCAGAGGGCAAAGATCTCCCCTCAGTGAGAGGGGAGCACGTGGGACAGATATGCACATCTGCAGACCTATACATGGGGCTTCCCCAGTGCCTCACTGGTAAAGAATCTGCGTGCAATGCAAGAGAAGCTGGTTTCATCCCTGGGTCAGGAAGGTTCCCTGGAGAAGGAAATGGCAACCTATTCCAGTATTCTTGCCTAGAGAATCCCAAGGACAGAGGAACCTGGTGAGCCACAGTCCATGGGGTCACAAAAGAGTCAGACACGACCTAATGACTAAGCAATGCCAACAACAAGATCTATACATACATGGATGGAGTGGCATCTCTGAGCGACACGATCTGTAAATCTGTCACAATGTTCCCGTGATGATTTCCATAAAGAGACCAGAGCTTTGTTCGGACTCTCCATCCTGTACACTGGAGGTCCTCCCGGACTGCTTTCACAGGCTGTGAGAATATTAAAGAGGAGGACCTCTGGGCAGAGGAGTCCTCCTGAACCCAGCCTCCAGATCTGAGTGTCAAGTTACAGGAAGCCCCTGTAAGTGCAAACAAACACAACAAGACATTTACACAACATTCTGAGATAACGAAAAGCCATGTTAACATAAGATGTACTTAATTATGAAACTGTCCAGACCTCTGGTGTCTTCAAGATCTGAGAGAGGTTTCAGAGGTTTCAGGCAAAGCTGTTTCTCAGGAGTCACTTGGATTTGTTGCCATTAAAATATGTTCATAATATCTGCTGTGTAGAATTTAAAATAATAATTTATTTCTTCTTTAATTTGAAAAATAAAGCAAAAACCTGACCCCCCCTCCCCTTTCTTTTAAAAAACCTCCTTTTTCTTTCTTTTCTTTTTTCTTTTTAATTGAAGAAGTCAGCATTCCTCTCTTATCTTTCCTGGTCAGTCCATGCTGGTGGCCACAGTTAAAAGCTTGATGTGTAGTGTTTGTTTATTAAAAAACAACAACCTAGATTTTAATCATTTTATCTGTTCCACAAAGCTTGCTCCAGCATGTTGGGGGCTGCAACCGCATGGATGAATGACGACCAGGGCTGAGAGGCCTGTGTGTTCAAAGCCCCTCCTCCCTGACTGTGCCAGCTTTCCCTTCTTTGACTGAGTGGTGGTCACTGGGGGAAGCAGTGCTTGTCCAGAGGAAGGGATAGGGACTCCGATGGGGGCATTAGGGGCTGGGACAGGGTGTGTAAGTGATTAACGACTCACAGAACAGCTCCTGCACTAGCCCGCTGATTATAGTATTCTTTTTAGTAACTTTATTGACTTGACTATATTGGGTCCTAGTTTTGGAAGGTGTTCGTTGAATCATGTGGGATGTTTCTTTCTTTTACAAATTTTTAAAAAATTGATTTCTGGCTTCACTGGATCCTCATTGCTTCGTGCAGGCCTAGCTCGCTGAGGCATGTATGGAATCTTAGTTCCCGGACCAGGAAGTCAACTTGCATTTTCTGCATTGGGAAGCAGATTCTTAACAACTAGGCCACACTGAAAGGCCCCGGGTGGGATCCTTCCATGCGGCACATGGACTGTCTAGTTGTGGTGCAGTATTGCAGCTCTCAGGCTCAGCTGCTCTGTGGCATGTGGGCTCTTAGTTCCCTGACCAGGGATGGAACCCACATTCCCAGCCCAGCACAGGGTGACTCCTCTCTAATGCTCCGCTAGGAAAGTCCCTATAGTATTCTTAATTGTTTGCAACATGCAGGTTTCATTCTCTGATCTTTCTCAGTTTAGAATGTATGGGTCATTGGTTTTGGAGGAATTGTTTATTAAAAATGATATGCCCCTATAGAAAAGGGCACACTTGTATGGTGATGATGAACTTTCACCAGGTGACCTACGTGTGCAGTCAGCTCAGATAACAACATGACCAGCCCCAGATGTCCCCTCATGCCCCTCCAGTGGCCACTGTCACAGACAGTAACCGTTGACCACCACTGCTTGCATGCATTTCTCCTGGGACTTTGTAAGATAGGATCTGGCTTCTTTAGCTCAACATCACATTTGTGAAATTCAAACACTGCATTTTTTTCAACACTTTCCCCAAAGCCCCCAAGTTGTGTGAACACTTGCTCTATTTATAGAAGCTATTGTATAGCTGTTGCTTTTTTCTGCCAAGGAGGACCACAGCAGCTACAGGACTTCCTTTCAGGGCAGCAGGACGGGGGAATTCCCTGTCAGTCCCATGGTTAGAACTCTGCGCTCTGACTGCTGAGGGCTCAATTCAATCCCTGGTTGGGGAACCAAAATCCCACAAGCCACACAGTGCACCGCACCCCCTCCCCCCCGCCCGCCACCTCCCTACAGATAGGGAATAGAACAGAGAGTGCATAGAGATAGCACACACAGGCTGTTACGAAGCCTGAAATGTACAGGGTTCGATATTCCCCAAACTCGACTCCAGCCCATTCCGTTTGGCTTTGTGATGTCCTGACTGTTCCTTATCCAGCAATAATACCTAAAGTAAGAACCCAAGTTTATTGAGGGCCTCCTTGAGCAGGGCTGTGCAATACATCTTATTGGCACAGCGTCCACTGAGGCTTCACCAGTACCCGGGAGGCCTAGTCATTGTCACCAGACACATGAACCAACCAAGGTAGGCACACAGAGCTGAGCCGGGGGTGCAGTGGAATCTAGACTCAGTGTTGAGTGTCAGAGCCCAGCGCCCACCCTCCAGGCTATATTGCTTCCATGGAGGAGAATGGGAACATCTATGGGCTTTTAAGCCACGGCCAGCTTCCCGTAGAGTCCACAGGCCTTCTACAGAGCCCTGGGGGAGGCCACTGTTCTTCTCCATTTGAAGGTGGGTGTTCCCTAAATTCTTTCTACAACCAATCTCCAGGTTCAGGCTGTTCTGTGCGCTGGCCAGATGGCTCTTTCCAGCACATTTTCTTCCGTTAGCCAGGCCTGGGGCCACAGAGTGAGTCAGCTGGGACAGCCGCGCCCAGCAAGCATTTCACCACAATACACTTGGGGCATCTCTGTGGTCCCGGGAGCTGGTGCCCTGCACACAGAGACCCAGAAAGCATGTCTCTTTGGACCATCATACCAGCTCGCAGGCTTTTAAACACTGGTATCTTCTAAGTGGTACTGCTTTGGGGGTTCTCTTTTATTCATTTAATTTATTTTGGCTGTGCTGGGTCTCCACCGCTGCGTGGGCTTTTCTCTAGTTGCGGTTGGCAGGGACTACTCGCTCGCTGCAGTGGGCAGCCTCTCATTGCAGTGGCTACCCTCGTTGTGGAGCACGGGCCCTGGAGCACGTGGGCCCAGTAGCCGAGGCTCCCAGGCTCCAGAGCACAGGCTCAGTAGGTGTGGCACATGGGCTTAGTTGCTCACAGCATGTGGGATCTTCCTGGACCAGGGATTGAACCTGTGTCTCCTGCAGTGGCAGATGGATTCTTTACCACTGAGCCTCCAGGGAAGCCCTGGGATCTTTTTTACATCTTAGAATTGATTCACACAGTATCCCTTTGCCCATGGGTGGGAACTATCACCCAAGGAGCCCAGAACATCTGAAACCATACTCAGGATACTGAGGACACTTTTATCTGCAAATGATGGGTTGATTTTTCCTTTCTTCTTGTGCCCACTGAGCTGGGCTTGGATGCCAGCCTGTCCACTCACTGGCCTGTGCATTATGGGGCAGGCGATGGCTTTCCTGTTGACATTAACAGGGCTTGGTGGGGTGCCTTGATGCCTCTGAAATAACCTGGGCCCAGCTGAGATGGTCGGCATTGCACCCACGTGGACTTCCTGCCAGCAAGAAAGGGAGTCAGGCAGTGGGAAGTGCCCTGCAGTGGTTTTCAGATGAAGATGGTCTCAGGGGGAATGGAGGCTGAGGTTGGTGCCCTATAGAGGGGCTCCCAGCTGGGAGGGCCCCCTCCTACAGACTAAGACCACTCTCCCTCTCCCTGGCTCCGGCTCCTGGTCCAGTCCTGGTCTTGTTACCAAGTCCAAGTGCGTCCTGCTCACTGCATGACAAATCAATGAATCAGGAGACTGGCTGGCTTATTGGGGTAAGGAAGAGCAGCTTCATTCTGAAAGCAGGCAGACCAAGAAGATGGTGGACTGTCCCTCTTCCCCTTGTAAGAATTCAGGCTTCTTTTATACTAAAAGAAGAGGGGCAAAGTCAAATGTTTCCTAGTTCTGGCCAGACTCCACAGGGGATGTGTAATCACTTCCTTTCTGTAGCCATTCCTAAATGAGCCTAGTCAGGATGGTTTCCTGTGAGATAAATGAAGTATTTTAGCTTAATGCTCATTACCTGGGAAGCAAGGTTCCCAAAGATGGGCTATTGTGTATAATTTAAGCCTCTAAGCAGCATCCCTATAGTGATTAACTTGTAGCAAGAGCAATAGATTTCGAAGGTTAAAATAAACGAAACAGATCCAGTATGGAGTCAGATTTGTTCTTCCCTATTATCCAATTACAGGGAAAAGGTATCTGCTGGGCTCCCAGCCTTTGGTATCCTAAGTTCTTGCAGGTATCTCCCTCACTTCCCAGGGGACTGCCCCTAACGCACTGGAGAGGATATTGGGGCAGGGCGCCTGTCCTGCAGACACCCAAAGTGCTCTGGTCTACAACTCAGAAGCTTGGTAAACATCCACTGGGAACCAGGTGTCACCCTGACTCCCTGCCCTCCTTCTCCCGGGTCACTCGCCCCCAGACCCTGGCACATTTCTGCATTCTGTGTCTCTTGGAGCTACATGTGTCCTCCTCAGCTCTGGATGTACCTGTACTGTGGAAACAGCTGTGCTCTCAACCACTTTGCACAACGCCAGTTTGGCTCTTTGTTAACCTTTCTCCATATCAGCATGATCAATTTTGTCTGTCTTAGACTGTTCAGTGCCCTTGTTGCTGTGGGCCAAGTCCTCCTCCTGACATGACACCATCCCTTACCTGCCTATCATTCTATTATGAAAGCTTTCAAACAGGCAGAAAAGTTGATTCAATTGTGCAACGAACACTCATCTTCTCACATCAAGATTCCAGGATTCACTGGCTTCATCACATCTCTCCTTCTCTTTATCATTTGCCAATTCATCTTAAATTTTTTGTGCCTTGCAAGGGAGATGTCTGATATCAGTACATATTTCACACATACAATTAACTAGAGTTTGATATTTGTTTACTCTTTTTTAGGAGGTGACAGACGTTCAGGGAAACATACAGATCTTAACAGAATGATTTGATGATTCTCCCCTTCATAATCCAGGCTTCCCAGGTGGCAGTAGCGGTAAAGAACCCATCTTCCAGTGCAGGAGACATTAGAGATGGGGATTCGATCCCTGGGTCTGGAAGATCCTCTGGAGGAGGGCATGGCAACCCACTCCAGTATTCTTGCCTGGAGAGTCCCATGGAGAGAGGAGCCTGGGGGGCTATAGTGCATTGTGTCACAGAGTTGGACACGACTGAAGTGACTTAGCATGCACTGTGTAATCCAAACTCTATCAATATATGGAATATTCCACTTACCCCAGAAGGTTCTCTCACACCTTTCAGTAAATCTATGCCCCTCACCCCAGTGGCAGCCACTGTCAGCCTTTTACACCACCCTGATTTAGCATTGCATCTTCTAGAGCTTCTTAGAATGGCCTCTCTGGAGTATGTATACTTCTGTGCAAGGCTTCTTTTGTTTGGGGTCTTTTCAAGATTTCTTTTAGTAGGTTCCCTATCATTGCTGAGTTAGATTCCATCGTGTAGACACACTGTGGTTCCCCTGCCAGTGGACACCTGGGCTCCTTCCAGCTGGGACAACAATGAATAACCGTGCAAGGCTGGCACACCCCTCCTTGCACGTGTCTTTGGGTAGACCTGTCACCAGTGTCTTGGGACAACCCCTTCACTTACTTCTACCTCACAGCCTGGCTACAAAGAAGGGTGGAGCTAGTTCTCAAGGCTGGGATGTTGTTCACACTGGGGGATTGTGTGCCAGGACCACATGCCAAGTCTTATACTCTGGCCCTTCTCTTCTACTGGGAGTTACATGCTGGACAATTTGAGTTCTTGAGGCCAAGACTGAGTGCAGATTTTCCTTTTGGAGGTTGTCTCTGGAAATACTGGCAGGAGTCGGAGGGAGCCATCACCAGGATGGACATCTGGGGCTCAGCCCTGGGGAACCTCAGGCCAGTGTCCCCTCTGGGAGGCAAGGGAGCTGGAGAGTGGGGTGTTTACCCTTTGACCTCCCCTCTACTCCCATCCCTGGCTGAGCTCTGTTCTCTACGCAGACAGACAGTTTCCAAGCTCTGGTTTGTCCCAGCAAGGGCTGAGCCTTTCTTGGAGAGCCTCAGGCAGGAGCCAGAGGCGTGTACCAGAAGACTGAGTTTCAGCGTGATGCAGCCTCCTCGTCACTTGCAGGCAGGCGTAGGTGCCCTCTCTGCTCTATGATCTGATCACGCAGGTGCACATGCCAAGCAGTGCTTGGTTGCATTGTGTCCCAGTGGTTTGTTTATGAGCTTCCCCTCTCAGCTAAAAGAGGACCCCTGGAGTGCATGTGAGTCAGTTCTGATGAAGTGGATGAACTTAGAGCCTATTATACAGAGTGAAGTAAGTTGGAAAGAGAAAAACAAATATTGTATATTAACGTGTATAAATGGAATTGAGAAAGATGGTACTGATGAGCTTACGTGCAGGGCGGTAATGGAGATGCAGACTTGTGGGCACAGGGGAGGGAAGGAGAGCACGGAACGAATGGAGAGAATAGCATGGAAAAGTATACACTACCATCTGTAAAACAGATAGCCGGTGGGAAATTACTACATGACTCAGGGAGCTCAAACTCATGCTCTGTGACAACCTAGAGAGGTGGGGTGGGGTGGGAGGTGGGAGGGCATTCAAGAGAGAGGGGACATATGTATACCTATGGCTGATTCATGTTGATGTATGGCAGAAACCAACACAAATGTAAAGCAATTATTCTTCAATTAAAAATAAATAAATTAAAAAATAAAATAAAATCTGACCTCTGGACTCCCAACAGCTCACATGCACGGACACTCAACCATTCCCTGCAGTGACTGAGTTCAGTTTCAGAGCTATCCTGGGAATCGTTTCCTACAATGCCAGTCACAAGGGATTGGCTGGGGTTGCTGCTGCTTTGTCCCTCCTCCCTGCCAAGCGGTGTGCATAAACGCTCCCTAAGTTTACCGTCCAAAGGTTAGGCTGGCTCGGTTGGAGGTGAGGTGAGGACAGCGTGAGTCTGTAGTAGGTGGAGTTTTGCCAACTAGGGCAAGCTGAGGTCCACAGCTTGGCTGAGTAAGGCTCCATGAAGAGGCCCTGCTTGGACTTGGAGCTGCCTTGGAGGACCTTGGAGGCTGGCCTTCGTCAGACAGCAAGTACATCTGTGCCCTCATCAGGGCTTGTCTTCTTGACTGTGAGGGAGTGAGCCCCAGGCTGGACAGCTTCGAGGTCTCCCTAAGTCCTGTATGCTTAAGACTAAGCACCTCCTCTAGACCTCTGTCATGGGGATCAGTGGAAGCTGGCCTGACTGGCAATGTCATGGGATCCCTTGATGGCCAAAGAACTGGGCTTGATATTTGAAACTCTTAATTTATGTGGTTTTCTCAAACAGACCCATATGTATGGCCAGAGTCATTCACTTCTCAGCTCACTTGGTGACTTCATTCATTCACTCAGTGTGGGTGTTTTGAGGGGCTACCAGGTGCAAAGCAGATGGCATTGTATATTAATCAGTGTGGCTGGCTTTCACCCCAAACCCCAAACTCAATAGTGTTCTGAAGTAAAAGGAGATTTCTTGCTCATGTCCCCTGAGGGGTGGCTGAAGACTGAAGCTGGGGTCATACTCCTTGTATCATATGCCTCTGTCATTTTTGAGGGTCTTGGAGTTTTCTGTAAGAATCTCTGAGTCCAGGAAGCAGATGAAAGCAGAGGTCCTTGTGGGAGATTTCAGCTTCAGGGTGATGCACTTGCTTCTGTCCATGTTCCACTTGCTGGAAGCACCCTATGGTCCATCTAACTGCTAATGAGTCTAGTCATTAGAGTCGTGTGCAGGGGAAAGGGGTTTGATGACACCCTGCATTATCTCGTCTTCACATGGAAAAGAGGTGATTAGAAAAACACGCCAGCCATTGACGGCTCCTGATGGAGGAAGGAAAACCTACCACACCCATGATGATAACACCACCTCCAAAGAGCTGTATACCTTCAACACAATACTGCAACTTCTGAGTCCTAAGTCAGGACACATAGTTGGATCTATATTTTTTCAATATAAAAATTTCCATAAAAATTCTAAAGTTAAAGCACATTTGGTTTTATATGTAAAATATTTCCTACAAAATGCTATCCCACAACCTATAATCATACCTAGAGAGTCTCTTGGGGGAGTTCATTACAGAGCTGCTCTGTGGGTGAACCAGTTTGGGACACTCACAGTGGACCAAGGTTGTGGGCCATGTCTTGTGTGATTCTGCAGGGAGGACTATAGGAAGCTGTGTTTGCAGGTTTAGGGGACAATGGAACAGCCTAAAGGTGGAACTCTATGTGCACAGGACAGCAGCAAAAAAAAAAAAAAAAGTAAAACTGCATCAAATTAGCCTATCATTGGAAATCTGAGACTTGAGTTTTCTGTCCCTGCAAGAGCTGAACAGACAGAGAACTGGGGAAAGAGATGCGGGGCCACGTCATGGGAGAATAACATCTGTACTGATGAGAGGCTGACTGGGGAGGAGTGAGGGGAAACGTGGCAGGCAGAGCAGCTTGTCACAGGGCTGCTGAGGACAGGAGCAAGCTCTGATTAATTTCTGGAGTCAAGGGTAGAGACCAAGATGAGCTGCTGTCTTCACCATGTCTTTCTTTTCATGAGGAGTTCAGTCTCTTTTATACCCGAAGTATTTACTACCCTAAGATTCCTCCAGGTTTTACTGAAGCTCTTGTTAGTTAGTATTAGTCTTTCAGTTGTGTCTGACTCTTTGCGACCCCACGGACTGTAGCCCATCAGCCTCCTCTGTCCAGGGGATTCTCCAGTCAAAAATACTGGAGTGAGTTGCCATACCCTCCTCCAGGGGATCTTTCTAACCCAGGAATCGAACCTGGGTCTCCTGCATTAGCAGGCAGATTCTTTACTGTCCCACTGAAGCTCTGGGGGAGATCTTATTAATTAACAATTAGTAATTTATCCAACATAACAAATAAAAACAGTGGGCAGAATGAGGGGTACCAGTAATAGTAAAGCATTTTGTGTATATGAATAAAACATCAACAATTGCAGGCTGAACTACTTTGTTTCACAATGAAAGATATTACAGGGAAATCTTAGAAATATTTATTAGCAGCTCTAGCCCTGGACTAATCTCTTGGAGAAGTGATCTCATTTGAAAGAAATCCTTAACCTTTACTTAGAAATACAAAGGACCCCTTGGGATGCTTTCTGGCCTCAAGATCCTTTCTGGAACATTTGCCTTGAAATCTGGCTTAAGATAACGCATGATCTTTGTAAGATCCTCGTCAGTTTCCATTTGAGGCTGATGCGTGTGTTTAGTCAAAAATCAAATTCTTGATTCGCTCCCACTTGGGTTTCCAGTTTTTAGAGTAGCCAGCATGCGAGGCTTTGTTTGAGGGACAGTTGAGATTGTTTTCCCATCAATTACTTCTTCCAACCCTCCGAGTATCCAAGTAACCAAAGATAGTTCAGTAGTGAAAGAGCAAAATTCTCATTCAAGCCAGATGAAATATCATCGTGTTTTCATAGCTATGCTGTAATGATTGTCTGTTCTTCCTGCCCTCATATGGTAGGATGACATCTGAGAAGTGGACAGTGAGTCTCCTGTTACTATTTCTCCATAAACTGGACGAACAGATAAGGACTGAAATTGTAGCAGAGCTATAGGGAACCATCATTGATACTGAACCATAAATATTTCTATTGCCATGGAGTTCCTCAGTAAACAAGATCTTGTTTACACCTAAACATACTTGGTTTTATAGACATATGATGATTTTACATTGACAACAAGCATTAGCCATTCCCTTCTCCAGGGGATCTTTCCGACCAGGGATCAAACCAGGGTCTCATGCATTGCAGGCAAACTTTACCATCTGAGCCACAAGGGAAGTCCATTGAGAATCGAAAGAACCAAAATTCTTCTGGACACATGGGTTCCAGGCTGGGGGTGACTGGGCAGGTCTGGGAGAGCAGATGTATCTGAGGTGTAGTGAGCTCCCCACCGGGCCTGTCCTGGGTTCAGGAGCAGGAGAGGGGGCCTGGGTGCTGGGCTGAGGGGTTGTGTTCCTGACGGGGTTGTGGCGACCTGTTTTTATTGCTTGATGTTATCATTGAGGCAATGACACAGGCCTGCCAGGCTGACATGTCATCTGGAATTGGGTAATATTGTAGCATCTATTGATCTTGGAGGGGCCCAGATCCAGGTTAATAAGTGTTTTTTTCCCCAAAGCCTCTTTTTTTGTGCTTACAAAATAAAAGTACCGTGCAGCTTCTGTGTTTTTACGCCCATCAGATGTCGGTTCAACAGAGGTCACCGTGACACTAATTCCAAGATGCTACTGGCCTCACAGGGACCTTGTTCCTTCCCTACTCTAGGTGGTTCTTTGCTGAGCTGCTGAGTTTCTGGCCCTTGTGCTCAAGAGTCCAGCCCAGCTGCTGCCTCCTGGTGTCCCTAAGCAAACCATTCAGGTCTAAGGTCCGCTGCATGCCTCAGCCCAGTGTGGAGAAATTCTGGCTGGCACGGGGTGGGGTGGGGGTGCTTCTTCTCACCACTTGTCCCCTGTCATGTGGGATTTCATACAGCAGATATTTGGACCCATCAACAAAAGAAATGTTTTACAGATTCCAGCTTTAAAAGCACATACACGATGTCGAGTGCTGTGGCTGTTTGACTCTTTGTATTTAGAAATAATGTGGTTAATGTTTAGTCCAGTAAACCAGTAAAGTTTAATAGTCATGGGTTAGTGTTTCAGGAGTCTGAAATGACAACACTGATAAGTCCCACAGGTACTTGTGATGAAATCCATTTTCTTCTTCACCCAGCAATAAACCAGATCATGCGCATCAAAACCTGTCTGCCACCTTCTCCGTCACCAGAGCAAACAAATCTCAGTTTGTCCTCAGCTGAGACCCTATTCAAATGCACACTCAAGTCTTTCAAATGGCCACTTTCCCCTAGTCATCTGATCTTGTCATCGCGATAACTACAGGAGGGTGATTTTGTTCTTGTTCCAAGAGGCCCTCCAGGCCCCACCAGAGCTGAGAACATGGAGATTTAGAGGCGGCTCATGCCCAAGATCCCACAACCATGGACTTATGAGTCAGATACAGTTCACGGACCTGCTTTTCCACTCTTGTTTTTAATAAGTGAACACAAAGAACTCTTTAAGAAAAGTCTTATGCAATGAAAGCATCTATTTCATGGAAAAGGAAGTCTTATGTAAAGAGAATATCTACTTCATGGATGCATTTTCACCACAGTCCCCCTTTACACTTTGTCATTGTCATTTATTTTAATTTTATTTATTTGGCCACACTGTGTGACATGCAGGATCTTAGTTCCCTGACCAGGGATTGAACTCATGTCCGCTGCAGTGGAAGCTTGGAGTCTTAAGGACTGGATGGCCAGGGACGTCCCTGTCATTGTCCTTTAGAGATGAGGACTGAGCCTTCAGTATCTGAGTGAACTGTCAACTACTTGGACTGAAGCAGATGCTTGTCTTTGTGAGGTGTCTTTACTTCTTCTTGGAGGGGTTAAACTTGTAATTTTTGAAAATAGCAGATGGTAGCTGACTTATCTGCTGGCTCTTTCTCTGTCTTTGACCTTGAGTTTTACATGTAGAATCAAATTTCAGCTGTTGAAATATTTGGACGTGGGGATATGTCTCTTCACTGCAGATCCTTGAAGTTTAGGTGACAGCCATCTATTTCTGTTTATTTATTTGGCTGTTCTGGGTCTTAGCTGTAGCACTCGGGATCCTCGAACCTTGCTGAAGAATACAGGATCTTTAGCTGTGGCATGTGGGATCTAGTTCCCTGACCAGGGATCCACCCTGGGCCCCCTGATTGGAAGTCTTAGCCACTGGACCACCAGGCTCTATTTCTTAAGGCCCAACCCTCTATTTCTTAAAGATTTATTATGCTTTTTCCACATGACAAAAGTCAATGCCAAGGCCCTTATCTGGTTTCTACCCAGAGAGCCCAGAGTTTCTTAGTTTTTAATCCACTCTCCACATGCACCAGTAAAGTCTCAGGCCTATGTGTTTACTCTCAACTGAAAAAAATACACACGGCATAGAAGTTCAGAGTTAAGTTTATTTGGTGGGAATCAT
The DNA here is from genome assembly GCA_917880005.1 of Nanger dama. Taxonomy (NCBI): domain Eukaryota; kingdom Metazoa; phylum Chordata; class Mammalia; order Artiodactyla; family Bovidae; genus Nanger; species Nanger dama. The sequence continues at coordinate 14,688,592 of CAKJTW010000025.1, read as the reverse complement.
GAGGGCTTCAAGCCCAGGAGACAGCATCTAAGGTGACCCTGAGAGAACTCTTTCTGAGGAGGTGGCGGGGGAAAGGCGCCAGGCTACATGGAAGTTTGCAGAAAGGGGCGGGTAATCTGAGTATTAAAAACCAGATCACTATGGAAAACCAGATCTCTCACATTAAGGGATTTAGCCCTCTCCTATGTATTAGAAGATGCAAGTGTCGAGATTACTGTAATCATTTCTTTCATATGGGTCTCAGTTACCTGGGACCAAATCCTACTTTATGATTTTTCAGTTAAGTTCAGTTGCTTAGTCATGTCCAACTCTTTGTGACCCCATGGATTGCAGCACACTAGGCCTCCCTGTCCATCACTAACTCCCAAAACTTGCTCAAACTCATGTCCATTGAGTTGGTGATGCTATCCAACCATCTCATTCTCTGTTGTCCCCTTCTCCCCCTGCCTTCAATCTTTCCCAGCATCAGGGTCTTTTCTAATGAGTTGGCTCTTTGCATCAGGTGACCAAAGTATTGGAGTTTCAGCTTCAACATCAGTCCTTCTGTGAATATTCAGGACTGATTTCCTTTTGTTGGATCTCCTTGCAGTCCAAGGGACTCTCAAGAGTCTTTTCCAACACCACAGTTCAAAGGCATCAATTCTTCGGTGCTCAGCTTTCTTTATAGTCCAACTCTCACATCCATACATAACTACTAGGAAAACCAGAGTTTTGACTAGATGGACCTTTGTTGGCAAAGTAATGTCTCTGCTTTTTAATATGTGATCTAGGTTGGTCATAGCTTTTCTTCCAAGCATCTTTTAATTTAATGGCTACAATCACCATCTGTAGTGATTTTGGAGCCCCCCCCGCAATAAAATAAAGTCTCCCGTTATTTCCATTATTTCCCCATCTATTTGCCATGAAGTGATGGGACCAGATGTCATGATCCTAGTTTTCTGAATATTGAGTTTTAAGCCACTTTTCCACTCTCTTCTTTCATCAAAAGGCTCTTTAGTTCTTCCTCGTTTTCTGCCGTAAGGGTGGTGTCATCTGCATATCTGAGGTTACTGATATTTCTCCCAGCAATCTTGACTCTAGCTTATGCTTCATCCAGCCCAGTGTTTCTCATGATGTACTCTGCATATGAGTTAAATAAGCAGGGTGACAATATATAGCCTTGACCTACTCCTTTTCCTATTTGGAACCAGTCTGTTGTTCCATGTCCAGTTCTAACTGTTGCTTCCTGACCTGCATATGGGTTTCTCAAGAGGCAGGTCAGATGGTCTGGTATTCCCATCTCTTTCAGAATTTTCCAGAGTTTGTTGTTGTCCACACACTCAAATGCTTTGGCATAGTCAATAAAGCAGAAATAGATGTTTTTCTGGAACTCTCTTGCTTTCTTGATGATCCAATGGATGTTGGCAATTTGATCTTTGGTTCCTCTGCCTTTTCTAAAACCAGCTTGAATATCTGTAAGTTCACATTTCACGTATTGCTGAAGATTGGCTTGGAGAATTTTAAGCATTACCTTGCTAGTGTGTGAGATGAGTGCAATTGTGTAGTAGTTTGAAGATCCTTTGGAAGTGCCTTTCTTTGGGACTGGAATGAAAACTGACCTTTTTCAGTCCTGTGGCCACTGCTGAGTTTTCCAAATTTGCTTGCATACTGCTGAGTGCAGCACTTGCACAGCATTTTCTTTGGGGTTTGAAATAGCTCAGCTGGAATTCCATCACCTCCACTAGCTTTGTTTGTAGTGATGCTTCCTAAGGCTCACTTGACTTCACATTCTAGGATGTCTGGCTTTAGGTGAGTGATCACATCATCATGGTTATCTGGGTCATGAAGACTTTTTTTTGTATAGTTCTGTGTATTCTTGCCACCTCTTCTTAATATTTTCTGCTTCTGTTAGGTCCATACCATTTTTGTCCTTTATTGTGCCCATCTTTGCATGATATGTTCCCTTGGTATCTCTAGTTGTCTTGAAGAGATCTTTAGTCTTTCCCATCCTATTGTTTTCCTCTATTTTTTTCTCATTGATCGCTGAGGAAGTCTTTCTTATCTCTCCTTGCTAGTCTTTGGAACTCTGCATGCAAATAGGTATATCTTTCCTTTTCTCCTTTGCCCTTTGCTTCTCTTTTATTCACAGCTATTTGTAAGGCCTCCTCAGACAACCATTTTGTCTTTTTCTTGGGAATGGTCTTGATCACTGCCTCCTGTACAATGTCACGAACCTCCATCCATAGTTCTTCAGGCACTCTGTCTATTAGATCTAATCCCTTAAATCTATTTCTCACTTCCACTGTATAATCATAAGGGATTTGATTTAGATCATACCTGAATATTCTAGTGGTTTTCCCTACTTTCTTCAATTTAAGTCTGAAAATGGCAATAAGGAATTCATGATCTGAACCACAGTCAGCTCCTGGTCTTCTTTTTACTGACTGTATAGAGCTTGTCCATCATTGGCTGTGAAAAATATAATCAATCTGATTTTGGTATTGACCAACTGGTAATTTCCATATGTAGATTCTTCTCTTGTGTTGTTGGAAGATGGTGTTTGCTATGACCAGTGTGTTCTCTGGGCAAAACTTTACTAGCCTTTGCCCTGCTTCATTTTGCACTCAAAGGCCAGTTGTGCCTGTTACTCCAGGTGTCTCTTGACTTACTATATTTGCATGCCAGCCCCCTATAATGGAAAGGACATCTTTTTTGTGTGTTAGCTCTAGAAGGTCTTGTAGGTCTTCATAGGACAGTTCAACTTCAGCTTCTTCAGCATTACTGATTGGGGCATAGACTTGGATTACTGTGATATTGAATGGTTTGCCTTGGAAATGAGTACAGATCATTCTGTCATCTTTGAGACTGCATCTAAGTATTGTGTTTCAGACTCTTTCGTTGACTATGAGTGCTATTCCATTTCTTCTAAGGGATTCTTGCCCACAGTAGTAGATATAATTATCATCTGAGTTAAATTCGCCCATTCCAGTCCATTTTAGTTCACTGATTCCTAGAATGATGATGTTCACTCTTGCCATCTCCTGTTTGACCACTTCCAATTTGCTTTGATTTGCTTTGATTCCAGGTTCCTATGCGATATTGCTCTTTACAGCATCAGCCTTTACTTCCATCACCAGTCACATCCACAGCTGGGTGCTGTTTTTCTTTAGCTCTGTCTCTTCATTCTTTCTGGAGTTATTTCTTCATTGATCTCCAGTAGCATATTGGGCACCTACCTACCTGGGGAGTTCCTCTTTCAGTGTCCTATCATTTTGCCTTTTATTACTGTTCATGGGGTTCTCAAGGTAAGAATACTGAAGTGGTTTGCCATTCCCTTCTCCAGTGGACCATGTTTTTGATTGCTGTCATCTTTATTCCTTGTTACAGTAAGGGGCTGGTGTGGCAGATGGCTGTCTCTTGGACTTTCTCCCATCCCCTGAGCTCCTCAGTGCCTACTAGGGAGGAAGTGGCTGATGGTTGCTGGATGGCTGGTATTGTTTCAACTGGACTCAGAAATTTGCACTTGGAAGGCTGAAATCCCTGATGGCTGTGGGGGCTTGTTTACTGATATAGCAGAAAATATTTCATTTCATAGAAATATTCACATCATCCAGCAAGCACTTGGTGCCTATTGAATGCCAGGAAACAGGCAAACCCTGGGCCTACAATCGTCACCGACATAGGCACATTGGTGCACTCCCTAATGGACCACATACTTTAGGATCAACAACAGCATCATCAGAAAAAAGATTATAATTTAACAAGTATTTGGAAGGAACTGATCCAAGGGCTGAGAAGATCATGAATGGGGATGGGGGCAAGAATGGTATTATTGCTTCATGGGTCAGGAGGGGCGTTGATGCTGAGATGGCAGGTCATGTGAGAAGTAGGAGGGACATTCTTAGCAAGAGGATCAGCTGAGATGATAGGAGAAAAATGAGGGGAGTGGTACAAGTGAGTGGGAGAGCCAGGAGTGGCCCCATCATTTGGAGATGTAGAAGCCGTGTCAAGGAGCTTGAGTTTTCTCTAAGTTCAAGAAAAAGCCATTTCTTGAACTTAAGTAGGAAGTTCAAGTAGGGAGGACCAGATCTGATTTAACTGTTAAGAAAACCACTTGTTGCTGGGTGGAGAACTGATTGGGGAAAGGAAAGAGTAGGAAGGAGACCAGTTAAGAAGCCTCACCTTATAGCAGACCCAGTTTCAGGAGAGGAGACGACCTGGTCCTGGCAGTGGCAATAAGGACATGTTTCATGGGGTCTGTCTGTGTAGGGGTGGAGATGTTGGATGAAGGAGAGGGAGGACTCCAGGTCTGAGATATGATCACCTGGGATTACAGCAGTTTCATGACTGAGATAGGGATGAGGGGATTAGAACAGATTTGGAGAGGAAAATCAAGAGACCTATGGATATCCTTTGGGTTATTTATTGTTGCATGAAAAAAACACCCCAAACCTATTGACATAAAACAGCAACAGTTTTGTGGATTGACTGTGGAGAGCTGGATGGTTCCTTGGTAGTTGGTCTTATTGGGGTCCCTCCCATCATCTAGCAGCTGGGGATGGGTGTCCAAGATGGCTTCAGTCACATATCTGGTATCTTTGGGGGACAGCTGAATCCTGAGCTCAGGAGGCACCAGGGTGGCTCCCCTTTTCCATGAGGTGTCAGGTCACTCCAGGTGGTCTCTCCAGGAGGGTAATTAGATTTCTCACATGGTAACTCAAGGGTCTCAAAACACTAAGGCAAGTGCTGGCAACTCCCTTCCTATACACTGTGGGCCAAAGCCACTCTCTCATCCAGCCCAGAGTCAATGAGAGAGTCCACACACAGGGCTGCTTTGGGGGCTGGGAATTAAGTACCTGGAGGCAAATGTCTAGTCACCATTTGAGTGTATGAGTCAAGCTTGAGGCAATGTCTGGATGGAAGATATAAATTTGAGGTTGTCAGTATGCTGATGGCATTTCAAGTCATAGGAGTAAGAGTGAATGAGATCTCTTAGAGAATGTATGTAAAGGGAAATTTGCTCCAGGGAATCTCATCACTTAGGAGTTGTGAACAACTGAGTCAGTTCAAAGAAATTAGACAAATATCCTGCAATGGGTGCTGAGAAGGACCGCTGGGAGGAGGAAAGCTCAAAGGAGTGTAGTAAGCATCCAAGGGAGGAAAGTTTTCAAGAAGCTTGTAGTTGACTATGTGTAATGCAGGCAAGGGTGAGTAAGCTGAGACAAGATGGGGTCTGTCAACATGGACTCCTGGGCAGGAATGCTCCTGGAAGGATGGTGGACATGCATACTAGATCATGGGGAAGACAGGAGTGCTGGCCCGGGGGAGACAGCTGATAAGATAATTCTTCCTGGAAGTTTGACTGTTGGAGAGTCCCAGATGAAGCATGTCCTCAGATATCCTTCGTGGAGGCACGATGCTGTGGAACCTCTAAACTGCTCCCACTCCTCCCCCTTTCTCTCTTTCCACATGCTCTATACACTCACTTGACACTTAACAGGGGATAGCTTTCACTGTTATTTTTCTGGTCAGAGACTGGCCAGACTCTTCGGTACAGCCTTAGTCACCATCTGACTGCGTGCCCCTCTGCTGGCAGCTTTCTCCCACAGGAGGTCGGGAGATGGTTTTGCGTTCTGTCTTGGTTTGAGATGTTGGCTGCTTGGTCACGGTGGACTGAGGGAAGGGCACAGTGACCTACTTTCTACACGTCACACTTTCCTAGTTGGATTGTAAATGTTTTAATAGTAGTTTTTCTGTTTTAATGACCAGACCATTTCTTCAAATAAAATTTCATGCTGAAGCCCAACAACACAACCGATGCAAGCCAGCTGCCCTGCCGACTTGCCGTGGTTGGAGATGACAGCTGGGGGTTAGATGACGGTTGGGGATGACGGTATAGGGTCCTAGGAGGACCATCTGGAGCCACCCTCTGTCCTCCATCAGGGCTCTGGCGGGACCCTAACCGATGTGCAGAGAAGCTTTGTCTTGACAAAGAGGTGCATTTATCCTGTTCTTCCTTTACTCCTTCTAAAGATAAATGCCTCATGGCAAAATGACTTTCATTCCTTCCATGAATTCAAAACTTCTGTAATCAGGCAGGGCTTCTCTCCTCAGTCCAGACGTGGAAATGGAGACTTCTCAGAATGCATGTTCTCCCACATGTTTTTGCTCCTACTTCATTCCAAATTTCCAAACCTAACCACTTTTATGGCCTCCTATGATAGTGTTTACATAAATGCCTGGTGATGGGTAATAGCCCTCAGTAACTGGGACAGAGATGCATGATTCAAATACCCACGAAGAATTTGGCATCTTGTAAAGCCAAAGAATTGATGCTTTTGAACTGTAGTGTTGGAGAAAACTCTTGAGAGTCCCATGGACTGCAAGGAGATCCAACCAGTCCATCCTAAAGGAGATCAATCCTGGGTGTTCTTTGGAAGGAATGATGCTAAAGCTGAAACTCCAATACTTTGGCCACATCATGCGAAGAGTTGACTCACTGGAAAAGACTCTGATGCTGGGAGGGATTGGGGTCAGGAGAAGAAGGGGGACGACCGAGGATGAGATGGCTGGATGGCATCACCGACTCGATGAACATGAGTTTGAGTAAACTCCGGGAGCTGATGATGGACAGGGAAGCCTGGCATGCTGCAATTCACGGGGTCGCAAAGAGTCGTAGACAACTGAGTGACTGAACTGAACTGAAAGTAAAAGATTCTTATAAACTTGAACAATAAAAATAAAACAAATCCTTTTACAGAGAGTAGAGAGGAATTCATTTTTATTTCTTTGGTGGCCTGATTAGAATCAGTTTTGAATGTTCTGGCAAGGAAAGAAATTCATTGGCTTTTATTTAATGAGTGAATCTATCATTTTTTGTATCTAGCAGCTAAAGAATATAACTTCATGTCCAGAAGGAAATGTTAATTCTAGCCGGAATATACTTCAGGCAACTTGGGTAACAATTTCTTCAATTTTGACTTGGCAGAAGACATAGAAATGCTTAATCTTAGAAAAATGGATAAATCTTAAAAGTGAATGCTTTGTATATAGTCACCTCCATGAAAGCCAGGGCAATAATATTACATATTATTTGGATGAATTTATTTCTTGGGGTATCATGGTGATCTGGCAATAGGACCCAGTTATACTCCCCTCAAAAAGCAGAATCCAGTGTAAGGACGGTTGATATGTCCTGTAGACTGCCTAGGAGATGCCTGATGTCTTGAGCCATTTTTCACCAGCAAGACTTCATGGCACTCAGGCTTGAACTCTCAGAGGGGAGCCTGAAGTTCTGGTATCCAGAGTGGATGATTACTGAGGTACCCATGGTGTTAGACAGCAAACAGGCAGGCAGCAGAGTGCACATTTTTTGGTCTAACTTAAAAGTCTGTCTTGTGTTTTCACCCTGAGAAATGGTACTCATTGACTGGGCCTCTGTTGATGTGTATTTTTAAAAAGTTTAAGAAACAGATTTATTGAGGTCTAATTTATATATGATGAAATTTGCCCATTTTACACGGCCCATTCAATGATCTTTAATAATTTTACAGTGTGCAAACATTACCACAACCCAGTTGTAGAATCTGCTATCACTCCAGAAAGATACCTCATGCCCTTTGGCAGGTAATTTCTGCTTTTCCTCTCCCCTAGCCTCAGGGAGCCACTCATCTGCTATCTGTCTCTAGGGATTTGCCGTCTGCATACATTTAAAATAACCAGAGTCATTCTGTGTCTGGCTTCTTTTGCTCAGCATAGGATTTTCAAGATTCATCCATGTTGCAGCATTTATAAATGTTTTCTTGTTTTTTTAAGTCATTGATTTTTATTGATGACTAGTACTCCACTGTGGGCTTCCCAGGTGGCTCAGTGATAAAGAATCTGCTTGCCAAGCAGGAGATGCACAGGAGACTTGGGTTCAATCCCTGGGTGGGTACGATCCCCTGGAAATGGCAACCCACTCCAGCATTCCTGCCTGGGAAATCCCATGGACAGAGGAGACTGGCAAACTATTGTCCATGGGGCTGCAAAGAGTGCTTACCCATTCACCTGTTGATGGACACTTCATTTGCTTCTATTTCGGGGCAACTCATGCTATTGAGTTGGGTTGGTATTTATGATTTCTACCTCATAGTTCATTTCTTTATCTCTGGCTGCATTCTGCATTTCGGGCTGTTTGAGAATACAAGGGCTGGTGGTTAAACTGGAAATTCCAGAACTCAGTCTTATACTGCCTCTTTTGATCCTGGGGCTAATTATTATCATTCTCCCTGAAGATGTTTCATGTGTGGGCAAAACCTGCAAAGAGAAAGAAGCATTCAGTACAATCAGCCAGTAAATTACAGCTGATGCATTGGTTAGAATGGATTTTTTTCCTTACCTTGAGAAACATCTTTTAAATTTATTTTTTAATTGGAGGAAAATTGCTTTACAATATTGTACTGGTTTCTGCTGTACAACGAAGCAAATCAGGCAGGCATGGTTATAATCTATCCCTCCCCTTGTGAGCCTCCGTCCCTTCCCCCCCTCCCATCCCACCCCTCTAGATCATCATAGAGAACCAGGCCAGGCTACCTGTGTTGTAAAGCAACTTCCCGCCAACAATCTCTTTTATAGATGACTGTGTATTTATGTCAATGCTACTTTCTCAATTTGTCCCACCCTCTCCTTCCCCTGCCATGTCCATAACTCTGCTCTCCACCTTTGCACTCCAGTGTTCATCGCAGTACTGCTTACAGTAACCAGGACTTGGAAGCAACCTAGATGTTCATTGACAGATGAATGGATAAAGAAAGTGTGGTATGTATATACACTGGAATATTACTCAGCCATAAAAGGTAACAAATTTGAGTTAATGGTAATGAAGTGGATGAAACTAGAGTCTGTTATACAGAATAAAGTAATTCAGAAAGAGATAAATATGGCATATTATAGCATATTAGAATCAAGAAAAATTGTACTGATGAACTTATTTGCAAGGAAGGAATGGAGACACAGATGTAGAGAAATGTCTTTTTAATGATGGTAAAGTAACATAACATGAAATTTACCATCTTAGTCATTTTTAAGTGACATTAAGTACATGTCATTGTGCAACCATTCTCCAGCACTTTTTATCTTGCAAAACTGAAACTCGATCTCCAGTAAACACTAACTCCTGGTTCCTCCCTCCTCTTCAGTTCAGCTCAGTTCAGTCACTCTGTTGTGTTCGACTCTTTGTGACCCCATAGACTGCAGCATGCCAGGCTTCCCTGTCTATCACCAACTCCCAAGCTTCCTCAGACTCATGTTCATCGAGTCGGTGATGCCATCCAACCATCTCATCCTCTGTCAGCCCCTTCTCCTCCTGCCCTCAATCTTTACCAGCATCAGGGTCTTTTCTAATGAGAAAAGAGGAGAGTTATTCCTTCCTTTTAAAGACTTAACAGTATTCCACTGTGTGGATAGACCACATTTTGTTTATACATTCATCTGGTCAATGAACACTTGGACAGTTTCCACCTTTTGGCTGTTTTGAATTCTGTAAACATGAGTATACAAGTATCTCTTTGTAACTCTGTTTTCAGTTCATTTGTGTACACACCTGAAAGTGGAATTGCTGAGTCATATGGTAATTCCATTTTAAGTTTTTGAGGAATTGGGTTAGGATGGATTGTAAATGAGACTTCATTTCCTATTATATTTTTTTCTTCTTACTATGTACCATAGAGTACATTCATTTAGTAAAAATATTCAGGTTTAATATTTAGAGGGAAAAGGAATACTTTGAATGTCATTCTTTATATTGAATAGAGATTTTGGCAGCAATGACTAATGTGATAATAACTCAGGGTGCCTGACATTGTTCATTTCACAACAGGAACGTATTAAGAAATTTCCATCTTTTCGGGTTAAGAAAACATAAGATTCTCATTGACAGCTCTGCTCCGTGGAGCACATCCAGGGGAATAGCCACCTGTGGGTGCTAGCCTCAGTGACTCTGGGAATATTTTGGGTCCTGAGGCTCAGAAAGCAAGGAACACACTGGGTACCTCAGTACAGGTCTCTCTGCTGCCTGTAAGTAGAGTGCTCCTATGAGACCTTTCATAAGATGAAGTAGCTTCATAAACCGAAGTAATTAGTACACATCATGCTACTGGATACACAAGGTCAGGTGAGATAAAGCACAGATGCTAATGGGCACAGTTCAAAGCTGTGGATGCTTGGTGCTGAGATGCTGAGCAGTTTCTGGGGAAGGAGTTTGGCTATGTCCTGTAACATTTCCTGCAAAACAAACACTGAATGCTATTTCCTATTTTTCACTTTGTCTTTGTTCTTAAAAGCAAAAATTCTCTTTGAATTTTTTTTCATTTCATGAAAACAGATACTAAGGTAGGTCTTGCATAAAAGCGAAGTGGTACAAAATGCCCTTTCAACAATAGGGAGAAAACTGTACTTGATTATGGAGATCTCAATGATAGGACTTGGATTTATTGTCTGAAATGCTTCCTGGAGGCAGAAATTTGTTACAACACAGAGGTACACATTCTCTGAAACAGTCTGGGGTCGAGGCGCGGGGTTGCGGGGAGCTGTAAGACGAGACTCCATTAAATCTCGGGTAGTCCTCATGACCTGATGGGAAGACTTTCTTGAAATTTTTCTAGAAAGTAGGCAGCAGCAGCCACTGGTAACATCCTTTTCTGCTTTGGTCATGGGGTGGGGCCCAAGGCCCACCCTGGGGAGGGCAGGAGCTGCTGAAGGTGGGATGGCCAGGCGCCCATGGCCCTGGCTGCATGTGCAGAGGTGTGCTCTGCAGCGGGGCTAGAGCGCAGCTGTGCCACGTGGGCTCCTTTGGGGCTATTTGTGTCCAGGGTTCTGAGGGGGCAAAGGCCGCCTGTGCTGTTGAAGGAGCAGGCTGGAATCACATACTGTTAGCAACTCCTCTCCTGGGTTGCGGTGAGAATAAACTGAGGTGAGGTGTGTAGAATGCTTGGCAAGGTGCCCAGGACATAGTATCCTTTCCAGAAATGGAACAGGCATGACTCTTTGGTCGAGAAAGGTGTCCAGGCAGCTGAGTGTGGAGGGGGCTGGGTAGGAGTAACAGGGGGCTTGGATGATCTTCCCAGGGACTGCTTGACCTCTCTCATCCACTGGTGAGCAGTTTGGACTCCTTCATCTGGTTCGATAGCAGGAGCAACCATGGTGAAAGGGCAGGAACAGGGTCACTTTGAGCAAGCCTCGTCTCTCTGTTGTTGTCTGCAGGGATGAAAGGCAGGAGGGTTCAAGTGTGTGTGTGTCTCCACATGTCATGCATGTATTTCCTCATGCTGTGTGTTGATGTGTGTATGCTTGTGTGTATAGGGTGTGCACTCACGTACTTCCCTGTGTATATATGTGTGCATGTACATGTGAGTGTGTCTCCATCAGTGCTGGCTGGGGTGAAGGGTTAAGTAGAGGTCACGCACTCACCAGGTTCCTGGATGGAGCAGTCATAATCCTCTTTGTGGGACTGTGGGGGAGATGGTGAGTTCCTGAGTGGCTGCCCACAGAGGACAGGGAGCAGGGCCTGTGGGGGACTAGAAGGGGCAGAGGGTCAGGACCATGACATTGTGCGACTTCCATAGAGCGGTATTAGACAACCTCACCCTGGGATGGCCCATGAGGGCAATGAGCCTGGGTTTAACACCCTAAGGCTCAAGCCTCCTTTTCTCACTTGAGGGAAGGCTATGCAGAGGTGCACGTCTTTCACTCTGGAAAACAGATAAATGCAAGGTTTACAGGCTTTGAGAACTGTGCCTCAAAGAGCCCAGTCATCCCGAATTCATCCACAGGTGACTTCACTGCGTGCACTATTTAAAAGCTAAACTCCTTACTGAACTCTGCATCCAGAGACCCTGCACACCTCATTTCCAATGGTATGGGGTACCCAGAGGTACCGTCACACCCTGAACTATTTCTAGTTTGGATGGTGGGAGAGGAGGAAACTTGCTTGTGTTATGGGGTCCTTTAAAAAAAGACTCACCTAAGAGAGTAACACTGGAACTTTACATTTCCGTATGTAAAGTAGATAGCTAGTGGGAATTTGCTGTATGATGCAGGGAGGTCAACCCAGTGCCCTGTGACAACTTAGAGGGGTGGGACAGAGTGGGAGGGAGGAGGGAGGGGACATATGTACATCTCTGGCCGATTCACGTTGATGTATGGCAGAAACCAACACTATATTGTAAAGCAATCATCCTCCAATTAAAAATTAAAGAAAAGGCTCAGAACGAATGCTCATAATCTCACCTCCCAGATAATACCTTTTGGAATGAACTGTATTCCACAGGCTAGGTTAGAAGCTCTAACAGAGGCGGTTATGACAAGCGGATGCCCCCTGCCCCATCCTGTGCCCAAGGACACTGCCCTCTACCTGTTTCTTGTCATTGCTGCCAGGAAAAAGCGCTCCCTTTCTCTGCCTGCCAGTGGCCACTCCCTCTTGCTCACACAGTTTCTTCCTTCTCCTCACCCTCCACTCTCTGGGCTTTTCTCCTCGGTGCTCCCTGAAGCCACCTCCGCAGACTCTGTTGCGTCCTCCTTCCTTCATCCCGCCCACGCATCCACGCCCTGAACAGATGTGGAGGCGTTCGCTTCTCTGCACCTCTCAGAGTCCGGTCCCTCCCAGTCCTAAGGAGAGGCAGGGGGTTCTGAGTCTAGGGCACCAGCCTGCAGCTTCGTACATTGTCCCTGAAGAAGCTCTCTGGGCCCTTGACTACCTGCCTGTGTCCATCAGCAAGACTGGCACATGCGACCAAACTGAGTTCATCCATCTTTGGGTCTAGGTCTCAAGGGGTCTTTGCCCCTCGGGTGCTGGACTGAGTGCTGGGGAGGCAGCCTGGGGACCAGAAGCAGTGTCCAGTGTGTGAGCATGGCCCCTTGGGTCCTTCAGCATCAGCTGAGCGACTCTGGTGGGCCCCACGTGGAGTAGAGGTGGCTTTGTGCCAGGTCCTATGCTGTAGCTTCGTGAGTCCAGAAGCTGTTTTTGAGGTGTCTTGTTGTACAGCAATAGACAAAGGAAACAGCAGCACCAAGAATCCTTACTCAAGCCTTGGTAGCCTAATCCTGGAAGGAGACAACAGGCAGGGGACAGGCAGACGGGCCCCAGAAAAGGAAGCCTCTAGTTCTGCTAGAGCTGACCTCAGCTAACAGAATTAGTGTCTATCTCTGCTCTTTGAAGTAATCAAGGACAAGTTCTTACAAGTGAAACATCTTAAAAATATGTTGTTCACACTTCCCTGTCAAGTGTTTTCTGGTTAGTTCAAATTGAAGGTTAAAAACAGTCAGGGGCTATTCTGGGTATATCATAGTAACCCCTGCACCAACCACTGTAAGAGATTACTATTCTTCCCATTTTATACGTGAGAAAACTGAGACAGAGGTCTGCTAAGTTGTTCTCAAAGTTACACCTCAGGTGGGGAAGGGTTTCAGTAGGGAACTGAAGTCTGGATCTACAGCATGCCAATGACCTGGCCTGCGCCAAGGGCTTTCTTATTTGCAAACAGTCCTGTTTCAAAGAACTGCTTAATCTACTGACCTAAATTGTTCTAGATTCTTACCCAGGTATCCATGAGTTTCTCCTTGACTGAAGCTGGTGAGGCTAAGGAGTTCTCCTTTTATAGAAGTAGGTTTTTCTCTTGTTTACATGAAAAGTTTTCATGTAGAGGAGACTTTCTTAGTTTTGGAGAGCAGTGATTCCTTTCATGGAGGGATATAATGAAGTAATACATGATTCATTGTTATGTATTAGAGGAGGTCACTCATGTGGCCAGTGTTTTAGCCAATAAACACTGGGTCCCAATTCTGGGAGTCCACACAGGATTTTCCAGGGAAGAAAAGCTGGGTTTACTGGAGAAGGCATCTTTTTCAACTGACTGTAACCTGGGGGACATACACTGAGCTGACAGAGGAGGAGCCTCATGTCTGGCTGCCTCCAGGAGCTGAGCCAACCCTGAAGCTCAGTCTGGTGACACAGGTCCTCACCAACTTACGTCAAAGCCCATTCCCAGTTAGCATGACCCAGTTGTCAGACTGGACACCCCTTAGGTCACGCCCTCATCTGCCTTCTATTAGGCCAACACAGAGGACTCTGATTATTTGGAGAACTTTCATTCTGATTTCTCCTCCAATTTTCCATTTTAAAAAGGCATGGATGGGTAGACCAGATGGCTCATTAATCCCAGCTGGGCTCATTTTTCTGATGTCACGGGTGTCAGACTGTCAGGGTTGAACAGTCATAGGTATAAAAAAATTGAAACTTGTGTTCAACTCATCATCATTCAGCTACCTTTCTGTTTTCAAAATTAGAATCAACCCATGGATGACACATGGAAGACTTCCCCAGTCTTCTGCAGAATAGGATTTCACCCATCATGACCACAGACCACAGGAGTGGGGACAGGAAGCACGGAGTGAAGGAAGAAAGACCAAGACAGAGATGGGACATTAGTTCCCTGACGAGGGATTGAACTCACTCTCTCGGCACTGGAAGCATGGAGTTTTAGCCACTGGACTGCCTGGCAAGTCCCCAAGATAGAGAAACAGAAGCATAATATATATATATATATTTAAATAATGAAGCCCCCACCAAATAATAATAATGAAACTCATTTATATTTAAGAATAAATGTCATAAGCTAAATGATCAATATTCAGACACATCCTAATTAATAATGTATATCACTTTTTGTAGTTATGCTGTATTGATGAATAATTAATAAATAGACTCAATAGGTAAATAACTGATATAATAACACTATTACTAATAACAGAGCATGTGTGCATGCTGCCCCATACGGTAATGTTCCATTTCTTTCCTTCCCCCTGGCCTTCCTGCATGTGCCCTTGGCTCTAGGTGTCAGCTGCACTGGGAATGTTGCTCTCCTCACCTTTGTGTGGCTGACTCCTTCCTGTCCTTCAGCTCTCAGCCACTCTCTTGATTTAAAACTTTTGCTCATTGCCTATAGTGAGCTGAAGCTGAATTAGTTTCTTGTTAGTTGTTCTGCAGCCTGATTTTATGCCCCCTAGCTGCTCCATGAATGTAGGGATCTACCTACCTCTTCCCTTCTGTAGCTCAGAGTCTGGGACGCTGCCTGGCACCTCACTGGAATACTCAACAATATTTCCTGTGGCTCCATTCACAGTCTTCCTTTGCTCTTGTCTGAGGCCTTGTCTCTCTGTGTTCTGGCCGCTGAACTAGTTCCCAGCCCCTGACACACACATTCTGTCTCCTCTCCAAGCCCACCAGCCTTTGGTGGTCTCACTTGACCTGCTCTCCTCCTTATGTAATTACCTCCTCATCAGCTTGATGGTTTCATCAAAGACCCCACTACTTCTGACACCAGGCTGAGCCCTGGGTGTGACACCAGCATAGACTCATGAGTGCCTTCCTCCCTACTCCTGGGCAGAGCTGTGATGGGGTGGGTGCTGCAGGACACATTGGGTGTGTTATAGGATAGCCCACCACCCTCGTTGCTCTCCTGTTTCACAGGGCAAGTGAGAGCAGCTTTGCAGGAAAGCAACAAAAGCTTGAGTTTCCACACCCAGTGATCTGAGCATAGGAGCCATTTCCCTGGGGGAACACAGAGGACCCTAAGTGGAAGGGGAGACAGAGGCTCATTTGCAGGCAACCTGGAGAAGGTTCCTGGTGTAATTCATCAGGCAACCTACTTGAAGATACCCCTCTTTTAGCACTCATTATACTGCTTGTCTTTTCAACTAGTTTGAAAGTTTTTTAAGATGAGGACTCTGTCTTATTGACCATCACTGTTCTTGCACCCCTTGGGACTTCAGATATTTACAGCCTCTGAATGCGTCCATGACTGAGTGATGTGTCTTCTGAAATGACACAAGTAAGGAGCTGTCTGTCCATCCAGCTTCCTGAGCAAGCCACTGATCTAATGCATATGTTGACTGTCTGAGCCTATGAAGGAATGCTCTAGTGGACAGAAAACCTTGCCAAGAGCCAAAGGAGAAAAACTCCAAGTGGAATAAAGGAAGCCTTTGGTATTATCAGGGTGAAGAATCACATTCCTTTTCCCTCTTGTTTCTCAGGCATATGTGTGTGTGTGTGTGAGAGAGAGAGACTACACTGGCTTTGGTTAAGATCACAGACAAAGTTTGCATCGGAAATCAAAGTAAAACCAGATCAGGAGGCTGATTAATCAACCCCCAAAATAGGCTCCAAAGGCGTCAAGATAATCTAAAACATTGGCTTAGGTAATGCAACTCCTCCCTCTTGAATGAGTTTTAAACTTTTTTCTTTACATCCTGCATTTTGGGGGAGCATACTTCTGCATTTCAAGATGTTTGGTGGATGAGAGGGAAAGCCATGGCAACGGGGGAGGGTGTTTACTTGAGAGCAAAGCTGCAGCAGGATCCTGAACAGTCCCCACTTATTGTCATAAAAGCTCCAGCCAGGCCCCCTTCCCTTCCTGCTGCTCAGAGCAGAGCGACACACCCTGCAGGAAGAGCAAAGGGTCGCACTGACCTCATAGGTTCTCTTACAGGCCTGCCGTCAACCTGAGACTCTCCAGACTGCTAATAGACGGTTCAAGGCTACTCCTGGTGACTGATGGCACAGACCAACAGCAGCCTTGAATCTAAGTAGTGAAGGTACCAGGGTGTTTCTCAGCAGAGGCAAGATGTCTGGGAATGTTAAGCCCCACCTTCAAGAGAGGGACCCAGTCTGCTTCGCCAAGAATCAGGACTTAAAACTGGCTGTTTAATTTCATTCTTTTTTGAGAAAAAATGAATTAGATATATCTAAAATTGTCTTTAGTGGGAAAAACAAGTTAAAAACAGTGAATTAAACTTGCATTGAATTTTTATATATATATATATATATATATATACATATATATATATATATATAAATGCTTCATGAACTCAATTGCTTTTGAACTGAAAATTGGATAAATTTTTTAGAAATGAAATCAGTGTTCTTAAATCTTAGATGAGACTCTTCTCTTGGATTAGTGCTCATACTTCATTGTTCAGAATGGGCTTCCCATTGTAAACGGGCTGATTTCTACCCTGTGGGTCTAAACACATACCTATTGGAACCACCATACACCCATTGTTTTACTTGGGAAAGATAAGTGCTATTCATTACAAAAGTGTGGGTGAGATCATGTTGCTGACTAATGAATACCCTGTACTTGGAGGACTCTGCTGGGATGGTGATGACTCAAAATCCTTCTCAGGGTGATTTATCAAATGTCTAAATAGCTAACATAGAGACACATCCGAAGGATATGAAATCAGATCAGCACCAGCCTGTGGAGGGATCAGCCTGGTCACATGTGTGCACGCTGGCTATTGGATCAGAGGTACACAGGGTGGTTTGGCCAGAAAGCTTCTCTTAGTCTCAGATATGTGAAAAGAGAGTTGACCAGGATACATTTCCCAACCAAACTGTTAGAGAGTAGTCATTCTTCATCTTGGTGTTTGTGAAAAATATCCCACAAGAAGAATGCTAGCATTTAAGCAGCACAGCAACTATTCTCTTCCACCTTCTTTTTCACCTTTTGTGCAGAACTTTTCCTGGATATTCTGAGCCTTCCTCCTATAGCGTGGCCATAAGGAGTCAGAAGCTGAGTGAGGCCTCCAGTCTGGAGTAGGTACACATGTGCTTTATAATTTTCAAATATTCGACCTTCAGTAGGCTAAAACCACTTTCCCTCACCATGAAAGAGTCCTGGAAACCAGTCCTGCACACTCCCTTGGGATGTTTCTGGTCCATGTCTTCAGTGTATGGCGGGAAGTGGCAAACACATCTGCTGAACTGGGAGAGGGAAACAAGGAACTGATCACGTTGAAAATGGGCCACTTAAGGTCACTCCTTTTGGAAAATCCAAGAGTGAGTTTATTTGGCCTAAAAGAAATGAATTTGTCTGTAGATTGTCAAAGCCTCATGGCATCAGGTAGATGAATCTATGATAGGATTAGTTTTTTAGAATCTAGTAGATGTCTACGTTTCTTTGTTTCTGTTGCTGAGTCCACCCTTTTAAGAGTATGAACAGTGTCTTCCCGCAAGAAAAAAGGTGGAAGTGACTCTGCCCTGCACTTGACTCTTCCTTGCTTGAGGAGCATGTAACAGCTTCATTTGCTTTGGGGCTGAACAGAAATGGAAGCTTAAAATAATGAAGCAATAAGATAGTTGCTGCTAAAAATAAACTATTTCAGTGACTAGTAAATAATTTTGTTTAAAATTATTTAAACAGAAAGTTTCTGTTTCTGTTTTGTAATATATGTATATATACTGCTGTCTCTCAGGTGTGTGTAACTCTGTGACCCCCTGGACTGTAGCTTGTCAGGTTCCTCTGTCCATGGGATTCTCCAGGCAAGGATAATCGAGTGGATGGCTATTCCCTTCTCCAACAGATCTTCTTGACCCTGGGATCAAACTTGGGTCTCGTGCCTGGTAGGCAGATCCTTTACCATCTGAGCCACCAGGGAAATGCAAACTATCTAGAGAAAATCCTAAATATTTTCTAAAATGTAATAAAGTGAGAATTACCTATAATTTAAATAGATAACTCACAATTGATTTTACAAAATGTAGTTAACTGTCTTATTGAACAACACACATTCACCTAAAAAAGATAAGAATATTTGTATCCATCGGTTCAATACACTGGGTATACCCATCCTGGATACAGTGTAACTATGAACAACATTTTAGCCTTGGAAAACATTCTAGTTACATTGAAAAGAATCAAGGTCATTCACTGACCTGTAATGCTTTGGCTGTTACAAGATGCTTTACTTTCCACTTGAAGACTGGCCCAAAGGATGAGTATTGTGAATACCTGGGGGAAAATGGTGCATATTTAAATCTTTAAAAAGAAAAGGAAACTGCCAGAAACCAGAGAAAGAACCCCAAGCACGACTTGTTTAAGGGAGGCAGGCCAACTCAGACTTGCTTCAGAGGGAAATGGAGTGTGGCTTTTCTCCCTATTTTCCTGGACACTAGCACCAAACAACCCAGCCAGATCTGATTGAATTTAGAAAAGATGAAGTACTTCGTGTCAATAGGCTCAGTGATTTACTTGATTTTTATCCAGTGAATGCATTAAAATTTCTATAGCCAAAGTGGAAATTGTAGCTTGCTGGAAATCACCTAAAATGTCTAGAAGGAAGGCAAGAGGGGGAAGGGTCCACTCTACATCAGTGCTTTTCTTCTTTCCCAGGGACAAAGCCTGGAGTTATTCCACATGGCCAGAGGCGCACTAAGGCACATTTCTGAGGTGTCCCATTCGCAGGCCTGTGAGAAGGATCCCTCTGTGAAAGGTACATGCCTGAGCTTCTCCCTTCCTTCCATCTTCCTGCTGGGAGAATAGCTCTGTGGCCCGGCACTGCAGCAGCCCCCATGGGATGTGAGGCAAGGACAGCAGCCTTAACTTTCAGGGAACTGAGGCACAAGTCTGGGGCCCTGATGCTCATGCAGTCACCTCATCCTAGGCCCATGGGAGAGACTGCTGGGGCTATCTTTAAACAAGCTCAGCTGAGGTTGGAACCATTCTAGGCGTAACAGAGCCAAGCCATAACTGGCTTGATGTGACTGCAAATACATGTGGGTCAAAACAAAATAAATATCCCTCGTCTGACTCACAGAAAGACAGCTTATTGTGTTAACTCCCTGCTTCCACTGCCATCTGAGCACGGTGGTCTGAGAAGAGGAAATCACAAACTTTGTGGCAATAGCAGACAACAGTAGGGCTTTGTGGAAGCAATTGAGCCTGGTGCCCCTCAGGAATAAGGAGGTTTGAGATTCCCCCTGCCCCATTTTAAAGGGTATATCCATGCCATGCAAAGAGGTGGGCTTATTTCCCTGAAAGTTGTCAGCAGTTTTCCCAGAGCTGGGCTTGCCTTCTGAGAGACGACAGGATGGAGGCCTTTAAGAGATGCAATTTATTTATTTATTTATTTTTAAGACATGCAATTTATAATGATTTCTAAAGCATTGTTCTCTCTCCCTAAAGGATCTTGCTGTCTTTTCTGCCTTTGCTCTCTCCCTTTCTCCCTCCTCCCTGTCTTACTCTGCAACCTTCCTCTAATCTTTCTACAGTTTTACCAGGTTGTGGTCACACCTCACAATGACCTTGGCACAGCGCCCTGCCTGCCTGGAACTCCTCTTGGCTGCCTCCCAAACACAGAGTGAAGAGCTGTGGTCATTGGGAGGGCCTGGTCTCTTCCTTCCATTTCCTTGGCCATGTGTGTAAACCATCAGTTTGTACCATTCATCTTGTAATTGAAACTCCCTTGGGTTATATTCACAGACAGGCTCCGAGCCTCCCTGAACAGGGCATTCTTTCAGATCCTTTGAAAGAACAGGTGAGTCTCCTTGATCTCTAAGTCTTGTATCATTGCAGAGGTTCTTTGATCCTCAAAGCTGTTTTCAGACGGCCAGCTGGGGACTGGAGGGCAGATGCTGGAGCCCCTGACACCTTCCTGGGACAGGTGGGCCTCTAAGGGAGAAGGGACAGTTCCAGTAATTTGTTTGAGGAAACTCAGAATGGAAACAGGATGCTCGCCATCAAGCAGTCAGTGTACCCCCCCCCTCCCCCCTCCCCCCCCCACCCCCACCCCCACATCCCCGCCCTGTGGTGCACCCTGAGGTAGAATCTGGGTGAAAAAGCACAGGAGACTGGCCCCAGACAGATGAGGTGCATTTCAAAGGGATGATGTCAATGAATCCAGACTTTTGCATCTTCACTTGCGCAGAAAAGTGCTAACTTCCTTAACTTGAGATATCTGGTTTTCCTTTATTAACAATAGTCTTTTGGTGTTTCAACTATGTAGCCTTTGCTGCAAAAACTCCTGTGTATCCTGTCTCTTCCCTTACCTCTTTGGAACAGTCTCTCAGAGCAATCTGAGAGGTTACCTCCCAGGCTCAAGTCCTCAATTTTGTCTGTCAAATAAAAATACAATTCTCAACTTTTAGGCTGCACGCTTTTTCAGTTGACAGCACACTTGTAGAAGTTCTGTCCCTTGGAGGATTTTTCTCCCTCTCATTGACTTTTCAAAGTACTTGTTCTAGAAGACGAGTCACTGCTAATTAGATGAGGTTATCCTCCCATATTTTACGCATCATCTAAGTAAAATAGACGATGTACGTTGTCTTGTATTACAGTCCCAACAGCTCAGTGAGGTTGACACAGACGGGAAAGCTGAGACTCAGAGAAATGAATTGTGTCCAAAGCTGTACAGATAAAACATTGCAGTGCCAGATTTGAGAGTCACATCTGAGTCCAACAGCCTCTTCATGAATCGATCTCTCAACTGACACTACAGGCTTCACTATGTTAATTGTGGCAGGATGCTTTGTGTACTCAGCACCATCTAGCTACGAGTATTCTTGTGTCTTACCCAAAATTACACCAACTGAAATTTAAAATTATATGTGCCATACATAGAACACAACTTCATATAGAGGTCCACTGGTAGAATGCTACAGGTGGATTAGGACTTTTGGCTAGAAAATTATCTGATTCGATCTGAAAAAGAGTTGAAAATTGCTTCCCCTCCCTCTTTTTTAGCATTTTAAAGTTAGTTTTACAAATTATGGTTGCTGGGGGAAGGGGCAGTTAGGGAGTTTGAGGTGGTCATGTACACACTACTATATTTAAGATGAATGGCCAACAAAGACCGACTGTATACCACATGGAACTCCGTTCAATGCTATGTGGCAGCCTGGACTGGAGGGCATTTGGGGGAGAATGGATACCTGTGTATGTATGACTGAGTCCGTTTGCTGTTCATCTGAAACTATCATAACATTGTTAATTGGCTATATCACAATACAAAATAAAAGTTTAAAAAAATGAAGTTAGTTTTAAAAATGCCTTCAGGTGCAGTATTTCAGGTTGATTTTGCATCTTGCAACACTGTGACAGAGGTAAGCTTGGTATTTCCATTCTTATTTTTGCAGCTGATGTTCACATATGCTGAGGAACTTACTTAATGTTCTAACAACGAAGAAATGTAATCTGGATCTCAGTCTTCCATTTGTGTACTCCCATTCTAGCCCTTTCAGGTATGTATTCATTTTTCTTTAATCTTACATTTATATTTTCTACCACGTCTAGGGACAGTGCCAAGCACAGTGCAAACAAAACCTGAGCCAGATCCAGCCTCTTCTTTGAAACGGGTGCATTCTAGGGAGAGGCAAGACTGGTGACAAGATTGGCAGAGTACAGTGTGCTGGATGCTCAGATGGCAATTTGGATAGCAGGGTGGCATAATCAGTTTGGTGGAGAGAGATTGAAAAGTGTCGCTGAGCTTGGGGCATTTTCACCTGGCCCATGGATGTGTTTGGGCAAAAGAGATGCTGAATATTTAAATGAAGAGCAGCTACAAAGGAACTGGTATTTGGTGGCCATTGAAAAAGGCCATGTGTTAGGAGATGCCGAGCACTCTGGAAGATGGAGGAGATAAGAACAGTAATGGTAATCCATCCTGAATTGTGATGGGTCATGTGTACACGCTGGGAGATGGTGAAGGCCAGGGAAGCCTGGGCGTGCTGCAGTCCATGGAGTCGCAAAGAGCTAGACACGACTAAGTGATGGAACAACAACATGGTGTGCCACACTTAAGGGTCAGCAGTTAATCCTGTAAATCTGTGTTTCTCAAACTGAGCTTTACCAAATCCTGGAGGCCTGTGGACCTATTCTCAGGAATCTGTGAGCACTTTCTGGCTTTTAATATTGATGATATTTAAACATTAGGTATCCCACAAGTATGTTCTGGGTGATCTAGAGAACTAACATGGATGAACTTGACTCAAATCACACTCACTAAGATTTGTGCCACCAACCTTTTGTGTTGAGAATAGTGTTCATGCGAGGAATGTCACAACGAGGTCGTGAAAAATTTCCAGGGAGTCTGAGTGGAGAAGAGGTGTGTGGAGACCAAGTCACTGGAGTGAACAAGGGAGTCTTATCTTGGTGATGTCCAAAGAATGTGGACTCTGCTTGTCAAAACCATAGTCACATTGTGAATGATGTTCTTTGCACAGCTTGTTCTGTTATCGACAGTATCATCACAGTTTATTTGCAGTAAGTGTTGGAGTAACGATTGAAGGATTTTCCTGTTTTCCTTGCAGAATTATTTGTACTAGAAATAAAACATATGCTTAAGTAATAGAACAGTGGCTATTGTATTTTTAAGTGAGCAAGACAATGAGACAAATTTATCCACGCGTTTAATCAAAGTGAGTTTTGAAGATTGCTTACTGGCGTTTTTGATTAACTCTAAGATTATCCTGAACTAATAAACAAATTATTAAGATACTTATTACTCTTTTTCTTTTCTCTTCACTCAGTCGTGTTCGACTCATTGCAACCCTATGGACTGTAGCCTGCCATGGAATTCTCCAGGTAATAATACTAGAGTGGGTAGCTTTTCCCTTCTCCAGAGGATCTTCCCGACCCAGGATCAAGCTTGGTCTTCTGCATTGCAGGCAGATTCTTCAACATTGAGCCACCAGGGAAGCCCATTATTACTCATTATAACCATTAATATCAAACAAGAATTCTTAACGTTAATATTGTTTTTAAAGTTAAACATTATATAGAATTGAACCTTAGACCATGTTGTCCTCCCCACTATCACTCGGTTGGAATGAAACAGCATCATTAACATTAAATACATAATTTTAGTGTGATGTTGGTTTTATAATTTTATTTGTATTGTTATATATTATTATTATTATGAAGCTAGATTTGCTTTACAGCTAAATAAGAGTAAAAAAATAGTGTGCTTACACGTAATTTTGTGTTTAAATATATTTAAATACAAAATAAGAATAGCAAGAATGATACCGAACAATCTGAGACAACATTAGAAATGCAAGAACATTATTTTTCTTTAAAAAGGGATACGATCTAAGATTTAGAAGCAAGTAGGTGGCACAGTGGTGGTGAATCTGCTGCCAATGCAGGAGTCACAAGAGACGCAGGTTTGATCCATGGATGGGAAGATCCCCCGGAGTAGGAAATAGCAACCCTCTCTGGTGTGGCCACCCATTCCAGTGTTCTTGCTTGGAGAATCCCAGAGACGGCAGAGCCTGCTGGGCTGCCGTCTGTGGGGTCGTACAGAGTCGGACACGACTAAAGCGACTCAGCAGCAGCAGGTGTTCTTGCCTGGAAAGTTCCATGAACAGAGGAGCCTGGCAGGCTGCAGTCCATGGGATCACAAACAGCTGGACATGACTGAGCACAACCTCACAAGAGGTATACTCTGAAGACTTCTAATACATGACCGTATTTCTGTTGCAGGTAGAACGCTGATGGCAGTACGGGCAGCACGGAGGGTTGGGAAGCTGGAAGGAAGGCGACTAGCTAAGAAGCTGGCAGCAGCGGTGGACGCGGGGAGAAGAGAGGCCACTGATAGGCTTTCCCGCAACAGCATGGAACCCGTCGGTGACTGGGTGTGTTTTAAGGGTGTTGCTGAGATGGACCTGTGAGATACAGATTACACACTGCACATACACACACACCCCCACAGAAACACACATGCCGAACACCTCCTAGCTGAGAAGGCAAAGAGAAAAGGAATCGATGAGGGACAAATTGGATGCGTTCCCTTCAGCTCTAACGTTCCATGCGATTCTGTGGTGTAAAATGGCACTGAGAGAATTTGCTTTTCCTTTCTGATCACTGCATGAAGCACTTCCTATATTTTCTCCAAGGTCTTTCCCCAGATTAGTACTTTTAAAACTTTCAGTTGAAAGTTAGCGATAGGACAGTTCTGGTTCCAGGTAAGATGGAGAAAGTACACTCTGTTCCTTCCCTCCCACTGGATGAACCCAGAGCGTGAACAGTGTGCACAAAGCAGCTACCTGAAGAGTCCAAAAGGAAACGGTAGCAGGCATAATGGGGAAGGGACAAATGGTCCAAGCACGATGGGTCTGGTGGTGAATTCCTTTCCTCCCCTCCCTCTGTCCTTTTTCCGCCAATAGCTCCCAGTTTGGACCTCAAGGCAACGTGGATCCTGAAATGATGCTCCAGACAAGGACAGGCCGAGAACTCGTAGGAAAGACTGTCATTCTGATCTGAAGAATGGAAAGCAGTAGAGAGAGAGAGAGAAAAGGGAGAAACCCATTTCCCCACTGGTCCGCCCCACCCCCGCCCACTGCTGCCCACTGAAGAGTGTGGGCAACATCGTCAATGTGTGTGTGTGTGTGTGTGTTTTCTTTCTGTTCTATAGATAAACTCTTGAGGTAAATAAATATTTTCCTGTTGTCAGACAGGGAAACAAAAACTCTGACTTTCTAGCCAGAGGGTCAGGAGGGCAGATGCCTGGGAGCTAGAGACTGTGGGTGAGAATGAGATAGAGGAACTCAAGAAAGTGATGCCTCAACTTACATAAGAACCTTTGGCCTCACTCCCAACCTGAGCCATGTGTGGAATTCACCCAAAACAGCATCACAAAGTGTTTGAAAACTATGGAGTAGACAACCGCCCCCACCCGCTGCCAGGATTCAAACTCACTGATGAGTGGTGGAGAAACAAAATAGACCTAATAGCATTGCAAAGTCTTCAAAACTGAACTGACATTAGAACCATAGCTCATAGAAGGCATGTTAGAATATACATTCTGAAACACCTGTGTATATTGCTTGGCAAAGCAAAAAGCAAAACCCAAATATCCCCAGAGGATTTAAACATGACCCATAGCCTTATAACAATAATCAAAATGCCCAGTATACCATCCCAAATTATTCAGTATGTGTAAAATCAGGAAAATCTGACAAATTCTCAATGGAAAGGATGATGAAGACCAATCAACTCCATTATAACAGGCTCCAAGAAGTCAGAGCAAATACTCTTGGAATGAACAAATGAAAAAGAGGAAGTCTCAGGAAAGAAATAGAAGTTACTAAAGAACAAAATGGAAATTTTAGACCTGAAAAATGCAACAACTAAAATTAAAAGAATTCACTAGTTGAGCTCAGTTAGAAGGATGGAGATGTCAGAGAAATTGACTTGAAGATAGGTCAATGGAAATTACACTTTTATACAAGAGAAAATGTTAAAAAGAAATTATCAGAGCCTCTGTTGAACAAGATCAAAAGCATACCATTTATGTCAGCAGAATCTTAAGAGAAAAAAGAGTCCTGTGCAAAAGTAATTTGATGAATAATGCACAAAAACTTCCAAATTTTGGTGAAAGACATAACCTTACAGATTTTAGAAATTAATGAACTCTAGATAAGATAAGTTGAAAGAACTCAATCCTAAACACATTAAAATCAAACTTGGCAAACTGGACAAAAATTTTGAAAGAAGACAGAGAAAAGTAACACATTATATATGAGGGGAAAGCTTAGAAAGATTGAATATTTTTATCAGATCCAAAGACAGTGGAATAACAGTTTTAAAGTGCTGAAAGTAAAGTGCTGACAGTTCAGTTGTCGTATCTAGCAAAAGTATCTTTCAGAAGTAAAGGAAGAATAATACCTGCTCAGATGAAGACAAGCTAAGAGAATTTATCACCAGCAGAGTTGCTCTAACACAACTGTGACGTGTTTGAATTTTCAGGTTTGAAAATTCTTTGTTGATGTTCTGTGTATCACAGGATGCTTAACAACATCCCTAGGCCTACATAACTGGAGGTCAGTAGACAGCACCTTCTTCTAGTTACAGCAAGAGAATATGTCTTCAGATATTGCCCTTTGGAGGGAAATAGGACCCAGTTGAGAACCACTGCTCTGAACTAAATGTTACAGGCAATTTTTCAGTTAAAAGGGAAATGATATTGAGGGAAAATCGAACAATTTCAGAAATAAGAGAAGAGCAGTAACAAACATAAATATATGAGTGGATACGATAGGTGATCTTTCTCCTCCTAAGCTCCTTAAAATAGGTGTGACGGCTGAAGGCAAAATCTTTAGGTGCAATATATGACAACAGCAAGATGCGAAGAGTAAAAGTGGCATGTTAAGTGTTAGTCACCCAGTCATGTCTGGCTCTGCAGCACCATGGAATGTAGCCCCCAGGCTTCTCTGTCTATGGAATTCTCCAGACAAACATACTGGAGTGGGTAGCCATTCCTTTCTCTGAGGATCTTCCTGAACCAGGGATCATACCTAAGTCTTCAGTATTACAGGCAGATTCTTTACCATCTGAATGACTAGGGAAGCCCCAATGAACTGCATCTTCTCTTTGAAATGTATGGTGGTAAATTTTCACATTCTACTTGAGGTGGTAAAATATTAATTCTAAGTAGTCTGAACAATTGATATGTTTATTGTAATCTCTATAGCAATCACCTAAAAGACTGTATAAAGAGACATAGTCCAAAACCCAAAAGATGAGACTGAAATCTAAAAAACATTCAAATTCTTCAACACACAGTATGAAAGCAGAAACAGAGCAGGGAAAAAAAAATATGACCCAGTAATCCCACTGTTGGGCATACACACTGAGGAAACCAGAACTGAAAGAGGCACGTGTACCCCAATGTTCATCGCAGCACTGTTTATAATAGCCAGGACATGGAAACAACCTAGATGTCCATCAGCAGATGAATGGATAAGAAAGCTGTGGTACATATACACAATGGAGTATTACTCAGCCCTTAAAAAGAATACATTTGAATCAGTCCTAATGAGGTGGATGAAACTGGAGCTGATTATACAGAGTGAAGCAAGCCAGAAAGAAAAACACCAATACAGT
This sequence comes from Nanger dama, assembly GCA_917880005.1. NCBI lineage: Eukaryota > Metazoa > Chordata > Mammalia > Artiodactyla > Bovidae > Nanger > Nanger dama. Next base: position 14,660,915 of record CAKJTW010000025.1, on the reverse strand, counting down.
ATACTAACACATATATGTGGAATTTAGAAAGATGGTAACGATAACCCTGTATGTGAGACAGCAAAAGAGACACAGATGTATAGACCAGTTTTTGGATTCTGTGGGAGAGGGCGAGGGTGGGATGATTTGGGAGAATGGCATTGAAACATGTATAATATCATATAAGAAACGAATCGCCAGTCTAGGTTCGATGCAGGATACAGGATGCTTGGGGCTGGTGCACTGGGATGACCCAGAGGGATGATATGGGGAGGGAGGTGGGAGAGGGGTTCAGGATGGGGAACATGTGTACACCCGTGGCGGATGCATGTTGAAGTATGGCAAAACCAATACAGTATTGCAAAGTAAAATAAAGTAAAAAATAAAATGAAAGGAAGGAGAATAAGCCAATAATAAAATGGGAAAACTAAACCCAAACGTATCAATGATTACATGAAATGGCCAACACATGTCAATTAACAGGAGGCTCAAATCCTCTTTAAACATACAAATACAGCTAAGTTAGCAGTATGGAAAAATATAAAATGTGCAAAGACTAATAAAAAAGAGCTGAAATGGCTGTATTCTTATCAGACCAAGTAGAAGTCAGAGTAAGGTAATTAAGAGGGATAAGGAGGACATTATGTAATGATAGAAAAATCAATTTGTTAAAAAGCCATGACAATTCTGGAGATGTAGTCACCTAACAAAAGAGCTTTGCATGAAGCAATACTGATAAAACTGAAGGGAGAAATGAACAAATTCCAATGAACGTTGGGGCACTTCAGCACTTCTCTCGGTGATTGATAGAACTTGTCAACAGAAAATCAGCAAGTGTATAAACGAAGTGAACAATGGCACAAGCAATTTGAACTAATTAATTTTTATCACACACTTCACTCTACAGCAGTTGAATAGGTATTCTTTTCGAAGTTACATGTAACAGTCTTCAAGAGAGAAAAGATCCTGTGTTGTGAAACAAAACTAAATAAATAGAAATCTTGAAAAGTAAGTACTTGGACTATAATTGAGTTAAACTAGAAATCAATAACGGAAAGATTGTCAACAAAAATCCCCAAACACTTGGAAATTAAATACCACACTTCTAAATCGCTCTTGAGTCAAAGAAGAAGTTTCAAGGGAAATTAGAAATTACCTTGAATTGAATGAAATGAAAAGATGTAAAAATTTGTGGAGCAGCTGAAGTAGTGCATAGAGGAAGTTTATAGCCCCAAATGCCTATAGCAGAGAAGTGGGGTAGGCAGAATAAAGGTCTCCACGGAAAGTGTGAGTATGTTACGTTACATGGAAAATGAGAATGAATATAGCAGATGGACTTAAGATCTCTAATTCGCTGACATTTATTTATTTATGGTTGATAAACTAGTTTATTTTTTTTTCTACTTTCAAAATTGATGTATAGAATTGTGTGCATTTAAGGTGGAGAAGGCAATGACACCCCACTCCAGTACTCTTGCCTGGAAAATCCCATGGATGGAGGAGCCTGGCGGGCTGCAGTCCATGGGGTTGCTAAGAGTTGGACACGACTGAGCGACTTCACTTTCACTTTTCATTTTTCTGCATTGGAGAAGGAAATGGCAACCCACTTCAGTGTTCTTGCCTGGAGAATCCCAGGGACGGGGGATCCTGGTGGGCTGCCGTCTATGGGGTCGCACAGAGTCGGACACGACTGAAGCGACTTAGCAGCAGCAGTAGCAGTAGCAATGTTTATAACATAATTATTTGACTTACATACTTCATGAAATGATGACCATGAAACTTATTGTTTAGTGAACATTCATCATCTCATGCAGATACAAAATTAAAGAAATAAGAAATTTTTTTCTTGTCATGAGAATCCTTAGGATTCCCTCTCTTAGTGACTTTCATATATAACATCAGTTCAGTTCAGTTCAGTCACTCAGTCGTGTCCGACTCTCTGCGACCCCATGAATCGCAGCACGCCAGGCCTCCCTGTCCATCACCAATTCCCAGAGTTCACCCAGACTCGTGTCCATTGAGTCAGTGATGCCATCCAGCCATCTCATCCTTTGTCGTCCCCTTCTCCTCCCACCCCCAATCCCTCCCAGCATCAGAGTCTTTTCCAGTGAGTCAGCTCTCTGCATCAGGTGGCCAAAGTATTGGAGTTTCAGCTTCAACATCAGTCCTTCCAATGAAGACCCAGGACTGATCTCCTTTAGGATGGATTGGTTGGATCTCCCTGCAGTCCAAGAGACTCTCAAAAGTCTTGTCCAACACCACAGTTCAAAAGCATCAATTCTTCACTATTCAGCTTTCTTTATAGTCCAACTCTTACATCCATACATGACCATAGGAAAACCCGTAGCCTTGACTAGATGGATCTTTGTTGACAAAGTAATGTCTCTGCTTTTTAATATGCTATCTAGGTTGGTCATAACTTTCCTTCCAAGGAATAAGTGTCTTTTAATTTCATGGCTGCAATCACCGTCTGCAGTGATTTTTGGAGCACCCCAAAATAAAGTCAGCCACTATTTCCATTGTTTCCCCATCTATTTGCCATGAAGTGATGGGACCAGATGCCATGATCTTCGTTTTCTGAATGTTGAGCTTTAAGTCAACTTTTTACTCTCCTCTTTCACTTTCATCAAGAGGCTCTTGAGTTCTTCTTCACTTTCTGCCATAAGGGTGGTGTCATCTGCGTATCTGAGGTTATTGATATTTCTCCCTGCAGTCTTGATTCCACTTCTTGCTTCATCTAGCCCAGTATTTCTCATAATGTACTCTGCATATAAGTTAAATAAGCAGGGTGACAATATACAGCCTTGATGTACTCCTTTTGTATTTGGAACCAGTCTGTTGTTCCATGTCCAGTTCTAACTGTTGCTTCTTGACCTGCATACAGGTTTTTCAAGAGGCAAGTCATATGGTCTGGTATTCCAATCTCTTTCAGAATTTTCCAGTTTATTGTGATCCATACAGTCAAAGGCTTTGGCATAGTCAATAAAGCGGAAGTAGATATTTTTCTGGAACTCTCCTCCTGTTTCCATGATCCAGCAGATGTTGGCAATTTGATCTCTGGTTCCTCTGCCTTTTCTAAAGCCAGTTGGAACATCTGGAAATTCATAGTTCACATATTGCTGAAGCCTGGCTTGGAGAATTTTGAGCATCACTTTACTAATGTGTGAGATGAGTGCAATTGTGCGGTAGTTTGAGCATTCTTTGGCATTGCCTTTCTTTGGGACTGGAATGAAAACAGACCTTTTCCAGTCCTGTGGCCACTGCTGAGTTTTCACATTTGTTGGCATATGGAGTGCAGCACTTTTACAGCATCATCTTTTAGGACTTGAAATAGCTCAGCTGGAATTCCATCACCTACGGTAGCTTTGTTCATAGTGATGCTTCTTAAGGCCCACTTGACTACACATTCCAGTATGTCTGGCTCTAGGTGAGTGATCACACCATCATGATTATCTGGGTGTTGAAGATCTTTTTATACACTTCTTCTGTGTATTCTTGCCACCTCTTCCTAATATCTTCTTAATATCTTTGTTTTTAGATTCCCCATGTAAGTGAAGTATACAATTTTTCTCTTCCTCTGGCTTCTTTTACTTAGTATAACAACCTCTAGGTCCATCCGTGTTGTCAAACAGCAAGATTTCAGTTTTTATGACTGAGTAACACATCATTGTGAAATACGTATACAGACGCTCTGGCATGTGTCCAGAATAAGAAGGACCTTGAACAGCCTCGAACATCCTCAGGATGCTTGCGCCCCGTATTCAAATGTTTTCAGCCAAAGGTTTGTCATCTTCAGGCTGCTGAGGCGGTTCTCCCCTTGTCCCTAAGGAGCAGGCCGGCCCTCCTGTCCTGGTTTTCCTGTCTTGCCTTAGGGAGCTGCGCAGATGATCCTGCAGGTCTGCTCCATCTCCTTTCTTCCCAGCTGGCCTTGTTCTCGTTCCCTGCTGCCCTGCCTGTCCATACTGGGTCTTGGGCTGCATGTGTGATGTTTCCTTCGTGGCAAGGTGTGCCATGTATTGAGGGTCCACCATGTGCTGTGTATGGGTCAGAAAGCCCTCCCTGTGGCCCCTGTGCTCTGAACCATGAAGGCAGGGAGGGAGCTGTTCCATCCGGGTTGAGACTAGATGACCTTCTTGCAAATGGGACTCTGCCTCTTCTAAATGCAGTGCGAAGTGCCCAGCATCTATTAGCATTACAAGGATTTCATGTCATTTCAGTAATATAGTGAGCATATGTATGCAAATTTTTAGAATTGATACTAGAAGCTGAGGGCTTCTCAAGTGGCGCAGTGGTAAAGAATCCGCCTGAATGCAGGAGCCCCGGGAGAGTGGGTTCAATTCTTGGGTCTGGAAGATGCCCTGGAGTAGGAAATGGCAGCCCGCAGCAGTTTTCTTGCCTGGAAAATTCCGTGGTCAGAGGAGCCTGGTGCACTGCAGTCTATGGAGCGGCAGAGTTGGACACAACTGAGTGACTGAGCATACACACACACACACACAGACAGACACACACACCCACATCTTCTTTATCCATTCATCTCTTTGGCATTTAGGTTGCTCCCATATCTTGGCTCTTGTAAATAGTGGTACACGTTTCAAACTAGTGTTTCCATTTTCTTTGGATAAATATCCAGAATTGGAATTTCTGGATCACATAATTAGTTATATTTTTAATTTTTTGAGGAATCTCCATGCTGTTTTCCACAGTGGCTGTACGAATTTACACCCCCATCAACAGTGCACAAGAATTCTCTTTTCTCTACATCTTCACCTACACTTGTTTTTTGTTGTCTTTTTGATGATAGCCATTCTGGCAGGTGTGAGGTGATATCTTTTGTGATTTCCATTTGCTTTTCCCTGACGATTGCTGATGTTGAGCATCTTTTCGTATGCTTATTAGTCATCTGTACTACTTCTTTGGAAGAATGTATATTCAGGTCTTCTGCCCATTTTTTGATAATCAGTTGAATGTAAAATAGAGAGACCATCCTGGATTATCCAGGTGGCCCAATGCAATCCAGTCCTTATAAGTGGAAGAAGACAAAAGAGAGAGAACCAGGGAAATGAGAGCATGAGAGAGATGACCGGACATCACTGGTTTTGAAGATGGAGAAGAGCATCATGAGTCAAAGGATGGGATGCCCTCTGGTATTTGGGAAAGGCAGATCATCCCCTAGAACATCCAACAGGAAGGTGAGCCTGCCAACACCTTGATTTTAGCCCAGTGAGACACATTCCAGCCTTCTGGCCTCTAGAAGTGTGAGACTGCAGATTTGTACTGCTTTAGCCATGAAGTATGTAGTTGTTACAGAACCTTAGGAAACCAATGTGAGTGTCAAACAGATGACTTGTTTTAATCTGAAAAAAGTAGAAAAAGACGAGCAAATGAAATGCAAATAAGGGGTAGAAATGAAGCAACAAGTATAAGTGGAGAGATCAATTAAATTGAAAGTAGAAAGATAATAGAGAAAATCAATGAAAATAAAATATGTGTTATAATAGTTTAGTTACACTGTTACTGAGCTAATGGACCATTGCTGGATTCTTCCTCATTGCTCATGACACCTTGAGTTATATATTCTGTTCCTTGCAACCAAATGCATCTAAATTCAACATGTTATGAGACAAATGCCATCCCTCATGGGGAGGGTATAGAATGTTAACAAGTCATTTCTACATGTAATATACCCAGGGATACCTTCCCTAGATAAAGTGCTGAGTAACTCTTGCCTCTGATGGGCAAAGCAATAAATGTTCTTAAAATCTTTGCAACTAAGAATTCACATCTCCCCAAACATTGTAAATAACCATAAGGCATGGTTTAATCACACTCTGTGTATATGATGCACTGAGGCTTCCCCAGTGGCTTACCGGTAAAGAGTTTGTCTGCAGTGCAGGAGAGAAAGGAGATGTGAGTTTGATCGCTAGTTCAAGTCAGGAAGCTACCCCGGAGGAGGGGCAAGACAACCCACTCTAGCATTCTTGTCTGAAGAATCCCATGGATAGAGGAGCCTGGTGGGCTACAGTTCCTTTGGCTGCAGAGAGTTGAACACCACTGAAGTGACTGAGCACATATACAATGCATTAAAAAAATTTGCACTAAATCAGAACTCCAGTGTTCAAAAAAAAAAAAAAAATCCAGACTCCAATCATCTTGTATTACCCAGTTACTATGCTACAACGAATTTCAAGTTATAAAATACAAGGTTCTTAGCAAATTTTTGGAATACAATTTATTTTCACTATGTATAATATTATTACTTGAGAAACACGTCATAGGATTATGACAGAAAGACTCCAAGGAAGAGGCCAGTCCCTCAAGAAAAGGGAAAGAAGGAAACTGATCACTATCCTAACTTGGTTTGTTGGTGGGAGGGATGATAATCATTCATTAATGCTGAAAATTCTGGAAATAATTACACTTTCAGAGAGTTGATGAGTTGAGTGTTGGACAGGTGTTTATAGTACTGGTGGTATTTAGTGGAGAGGGGGGATAACCAGGACTGGGGCTAGGGGAGAAGGTCTGGATTGAATATTCACATCTAGACATCATGAGAGTAAGATGGGTTAAAGATACTAACCAGGGAGTTCGTAGAGGACAAGGACTGGACAGCTGGGAGAATGTCTTCATTTACGAGGGAAGCAGAGAAAGATGCCAAGGGGACTGAAATGAAAGGTAAGAAGGATGACTTCATGCAAGTCAACAGGAAAGGAATTTTGAGAAGGAAGCAGAGGTGCCAGCGCTGAATGCCAGGGAACATGAATTTCCATGGATTCAGATCAAGGTCTCAGATCAAGGTCTTGGACAGGACAAATACAGGTGAGCAGAGGTTGCGGGGCTGGATATTTGGAGTGGTGTGTGCTGGGGAGTGGGGTTTCCATGGTATGTGTGTCCTGTGGTTCAGAGTGGAGATCACTCTAGAACCACCGAGAGTACACGGCAGGTGAGGGGAAGATGTGCTTTGTGCTAGTGTGCAGTGACTGAGCCTGGGAGGTGTTGGAGGACCTGAAGGCTGGGTTGGGCAGGTGACAGAGAGGGTGGGAGGTAAGGGCGTGGAAGACTGAAAGCATAGGCAGTAGAAGGGACAAGCAGGTGGTGAGACCCTGTGTGACACGATGAGATGGGGAGCCGAGTGGTCTGCATCAAGAGGGAGGTAGAGAAATTAACTCTGAGCATGGAGGAACCACTCTTTCTTAAAAAAAAAGAAAGAAAGAATATGGGATATCAGGGATGGTGGCACAGTCGTGGCTTGGGGATGGCATGGAGGTTTGCCGGCACATTCAAAATAGCTGGCTTTTAGATGATTCTCCCAGAGTTTCCTTCCAGATCCTCAGAGGCCTGCGAATGGAAGAGGTCCATGGCAGGCTGGGAGAAGTTTCAACCCCTCCCTCTCCCCCTGCAATTCTGATCCTGAAGTGCTCAGCCATTTGAGTTAATCTCCAGTGAGAGCCCCTTAGAATCATACTTGCAGGAGGAATGCTCAGTCCCTTAGTCATGTCTGACTCTTTGCAACCCCATGGACTACAGCCTACCAGGTTCCTCTGGCCATGAGCTTTCCCAGGCAAGAATACTGGAGCGGGTTGCCATTTTCCACTCCAAGGGATCTTCCCGACCAAGGGATCAAACCCTTGTCTCCTGAGTCTCTCGTACTGGTAGGCAGATTCCTTACCACTGAGCTCCAGCGAAGCTCCTGCAGGATGAATAGTTGGTCTGTTCATTTCTGAAACAGTTGGTCTGTGATGTCAGATGACCTGTGGGGCAACCAGGGCTCAGTTTAAGTCATTGTAGGCGCTCCTGACAGATCTTCAGTTGTGGGCACATTTCCAATACTTAGTCCAAACACAGGCCTGTATGTTTGGTGTGTAGGTAGCATTTTGCTTTGCCACACAGCAGTCCAGGGAGGACAGTTGGTTGGTGTGCTCATCCTTGGAGTAGGGAAGGATTTGGGAGAGTTGGTGTCTTCTAGGCCATTTCTTCTCCAGTTCCCTACCTGACTCTTCTTCTGCCTTGGGCATTTTAGCCTCAACTATCTCCACCATGCTGTCTACTGAGCACCTATGAAGAAAATAATCCCTCTGAAGCCTCATTCAAGGGATGGTTAGGGAGTTTGGGATTGACATGTACACACTCCTGTATTTAAAATGGATAACCAATGAGGACTTTGTGTACTGCACAAGGAACTCTGCTCAATGTTATGTGGCAGCCTGGATGGGAGGGGACTTTGGGAAAGAATGGATACATGCATGTGTATGGTTGAGTCCCTTTGCAGTCCTCTTCAAACTATCACAACATTGTTAATTGGTTATACTCCAATACAAAATAAAGCCTCATTTGATTCTTTTTCTTGGTGGAGGTACTGTGAGGTTCAGCCCCAGGGGGCCCAAGTGGAGGAGCCTCTGGCTGATCTTGACTGGTGATTCCCAGGTACAGTCTTAGGAGAACTGGCAGCATCCCTGGCGAATGTGCTAGAAATCGAAATCCTCAGCCTTCCTCCTCCTAACTGAGAGAGGAATTCCAGGGTGGGCCCACTAGGCTCAACTCCAAGAACCACTTGCTGACACCAACCTGTTCAATTCAATGTTTGCTTTCGCCCAGTGTCAACCAGGCAGACATGTGGACTCCGCCTCCCCGCTCCCCAGGGAGTAGTCCTGCGGGATTACAGGTGGGCCTTACCATCATTACTCAGAAATTGTCCCTTTAAAAAGTATGACCCCTCCTGGTTCTGGCCTGTCTTTTTGAGAACTGGGGAAAGAAATACAGGAATGAAATAAGTGGAAGGGATGGAGGAGGAGAAAACAGTTCCTGGAGCAATAAAACCTCAAAAACTGCTGTAGGAAAATTTCCCAGTCATGGTGGATTAAAAACACACGTCCAGATGAGCCGCTTTAAGTAGCAAAGAGCGGCTGAGAGCAAAGCGGAACATTAGGAACTCTGGCTGCGGTTGGCCACCAAGGTCTCCTCACGCATCTGTCAGGGCTTCTAAACTGATGTGGTCTGCTTCCAACCTGGAAACTGTGTGTACATGCCACACACACACACATGCACATGAGCAAACACACATACCGATGTAGATACACACATGCACACTCAGATATACACAGGCACATACATGTACACACAGAGACACACATGCATAGCCACACACGTGCAGGCGCACACACATATATACATGCACACTCAGATACACACAGACACACACATGTGCAGGCGCACATATATACACACTCTTATACACATAGACACACACTCATTGACACCTACACAGACACACAGAGGCACGTACACAGACAGACACACAAATGGGCAAAGACCAGATCTGGGGCTCCCTTTCTAGCTCAGCTGAAGCCTTTTATCAAAATGAATGCTGCATCTCTTATCCTTCAGTCTCTGCCCAGGCTCTTCAGCACCCCAGGGCCACCAGGGGTGGGAGTTTACAAGGGAAAATCGAAGCAGGACACTGCATGCAGTGTCATCTGTGGGCTTGGTGGCACTGCTCTCCAGGAGGTGTGGTGACAGAGGCCGGCTATCGCTGGAACTCAGGAGGTGGCAGGAAAGGTGCCTTGTGTGTGATGAAGCCTGGAGTCAGTCCTTGGGAGGGAGAAATTCTGGAAACTCTCAGCAGCGTCCAGGGGATTCTGGGTGGTGAAAGAGCCCCACACTTGGGCTGGTCTCTACAGAGCCTAGTGAGGGCATTTGGGCAGGCAGTCAGGCGTTTTTGGTGTCTGGAAAGATGGTGCGCTCACACTTCCTGCAGAGCCCTGTAGTGCCACAGAGCAGAGGTAGCAGCATTTGGAAACTCTGAGAAAGAGCTTCGTGGTTTCATGCAGGCCGCTGGGGTTGACAGTGGTGGGAGTGCATGCTACTTATAGGAGACACAGCAGGCGGCTGAAGCCTGAATTCAGGCCCACGCTTCTGTGTATTCTCCTGTTCCTGCAGTTCTGCATGTTAGACTTTAGATTAGTCTAAATGGATAAAACAAGCAGGCTTAATATTAACTGGGGATTCTTGAAATCCTCTAAAGGTTTCTGTGGAGTGTGACTATTAGTAGCAAGTGACTGTTGCTGCTGCTGCTAAGTCACTTCAGTTGTCTCCGACTCTGTGTGACCCAATAGATGGCAGCCTACCAGGCTCCCCGTCCCTGGGATTCTCCAGGCAAGAACACTGGAGTGGGTTGCCATTTCCTTCTCCAATGCATGAAAGTGAAAAGTGAAAGCTAAGTAGCTCAGTCGTGTCTGACTCTTTGCGACCCCATGGGCTGAAGCCTACCAGGCTTCTCCGTGCAGTGACTATTACCAGGCTGTAATTTTCAGTTCTATATGAAGAAATAGTCTGATATCTTATTACTATAACAACAATAAGAAATTATACATTAAATAAGAAAAATTAATAAATGGGATGTCCATCAGCTATAAAAAATAAGTCACTAGTTTAAAAGCCACAAAGAATATCTGTGGGATCTTTTTTATTACTATCAATACGTAAAGAATTAGAGATACCAAGGGAATATTTCATGCAAAGATGGGCTCAATAAAGGACTTCCCTTTCTGAATGTTTTGCTCTTCACACATTGAGGCAGCTCTCTGAAGGAGCAGGGTGCCACCCTGGCATTATCTAGACTATGAGGCCATTCCACCCTGAACAGGGGCAGGGCTAGAACTGGTGAGGACCAGGTAAGGTGGCTGAGGGTTCTAGGGTGCCCTGAAGGCCTTGTGAGAGAGAAGCCAGGCCAGGATCTTGAGACCACGAGGTTTTGCTTTCTACTCAACTGATGTTGAAACTTTGGAGAGGATTCCAGAATGAACCATAAGATTCTTTCTATATCCTTCAGCCAGAGTTTCCGTGATAACAGTTATGCCCATGAAAAAAGTGCAAGAGACAGAGGTCGTGGTTCTCAGAAGCCGGGGGTCTCAGCCTGGCCGTGGCTGTGTTGCTCCATCTCTGAGATTAAGTCTCCAGCTTCTCCTAGATCTAGAACGTATCCTTCTACAAACACAAGGGCTCCATGGAGCCCCACAACCTCAATTCCTTTTGAAATTCAACTCCTTTGTGTGGGTGTCCAGTAATTGCCCTGGACAGAGTCTGGAAGGATTCTCAGTTTTAGTATTATTCTAAAGCTTCAGTTCAGTTCAGTTGTTCAGTCATGTCCAACTCTTTGCAACCCCATGTACGGCAGCACACCAGGCCTCCCTGTCCATCACCAATTCCCAGAGTTTACTCAAACTCATGTCCATTGAGTTGGTGATGCCATCCAACCATCTCATTCTCTGTTGTCCCCTTCTCCTCCTGCCTTCAATCTTTCCCAGCCTCAAGGTCTTTTCCAGTGAGTCAGTTCTTCGCATCAGGTGGCCAAATATTGGAGTTTCAGCTTCAGCACCAGTCCTTCCAATGAATATTCAGGATTGATTTCCTTTACGATGGACTGGTTGGATCTCCCTGCAGTCCAAGGGATTCTCAAAAGTCTTCTCCAACACCACAGTTCTAAAGCATCAGTTCTTTGGCACTCAGCTTTCTTTATAGTCCAACTCTCACATCCATACATGACTACTGGAAAAACCATAGCGCTGACTAGACGGACTTTTATTGGCAAAGTAATGTCTTTGCTTTTAATACCCTGTCAAGGCTGAACTGAACTGAACTGAACTGCGGTTGGTTGTAACTTTTCTTCCAAGGAGTAGGCATCTTTTAATCTCATGGCTGCCGTCACTATCTGCAATGATTTTGAGTCAGTGGGCTCAATTTGTTTCTTTGACTGCTTTTGTTATTATAATCACACATAATGGCCTGCCTCAGAGAATCCTGCCCCTCTGCCTGACAGTTAAGCTTAAGTGCCTTTGTTCTGAACCCTGTTCACCTGTGAATGGCAAAAAGGGAGAAGTTAACATATCCCCCTGCCTGAGACTTGCCATTCTAGGAGATACTTGCAAGGTTAAATGGTGTTTTACTTTGTTTCCTCACCTCCGCTCATCTCTGATCCACAAAATAACTTGGCATCCAGACCCCAACAAGATGCTTATTTTAACATTTTGGTCTGCCATCTTCTCTTTCAGCCAGCATTTCAAATAAAGCTGTATTCCTTGCCTCAAATCCTTGCCTCTCTGATTCATGCAGCGAGGAGAGTGAGCTTGGACTTGGTAACATTAGGAGTAAAAATGGTGACCCTGAAGGGTTATGGGATACCCTGAATTTAGTTTTATTACCCACTTGAGATGATGGCTTCCTACCTCATTTTGCTGTTGGGGGCATACACGCTGGATCATTTAACCCGACTTCTTTGGCTGGGGTCCTCCAGGCTCACAGACAGTGGGTGGCTGACCTCAGGGTGGGGGCAGTCATTCTTCAAGTCATCAGCACAGCAGCTGACGACTCATCCATGTGGGCATCTTGCTGGGAGGGAAGGAAGGACCCAGCCCTGGAAGGCAAACTCTTCACAGGATGGAGATCGATGTTGGGTGGCGGGTCTGTTCTGCTAACTCAGGACTGACTCTGCAGCCTCCTTCAAAGTCTGAAGCCGAAATGGGTATCCTTGAAGTGAGCTGAGGTGGGCTTTCCAGACACTGCAGGTCTCAGGGCTAGCTGAGAAGAGTGTGGGCTTCAGGAAAAGGAGAGTCTGATGGGAATCTCAGGGGTGGGTAGTTGTGGCAGGGGTCTGGGGAGTGAGAAGTCTGCGCTGCCCTTTCCTTGGTAGATTTTCCTGTTTGTACCAGGCCCAAGGTTCCTCAGGGCCCTCCCTGGGCTGTTCTGGAAAGGTGGACGTGTCAGGTTGTCATAACAAAGCACCACAGATGGTGTGGCTTAAATAACAGAAATGTGTTTTCTCAAAGTCCTAAAGTCTGGAAGTCTGAGATCAAGGCATGAGCAAGGCTGGCTTCTCCTGAGGCCTCCCTCGTTGGCTTGAAGATGCTGTCAACATGTCACATGGTCTTCCCTCTGTGCGTGTCCTCATCTCCTGTCCTCATAAGGACACCAGACATGCTGGATTAGGGCCCACCCTCATGTCCTCATCTTACATTAATCCCCTCTGTAAAGGCCCTGTCTCCAAACACAGTCACAGTCTGAGGTCCTGTAGGTTAAGACTCCAGCATATGGATTTTGGGGGATGTCCTTTCAGACCATAATGGTGAGTGGGCCTGTTTGAGAGGGTGCCTGTCCCCTCCCTCCTCCAACATTCAACCTTGCTCTCAGAAAGTGCCTGATCTAAATCTCCCCAGAGAGAGAGAGACAGTGAGAGGCAGAAGTGTCAGGCTTCCATCCCGTGCCACGTGCTCAGAAGAAAACCTGTTTAGGGGGAAGCAGATGCTCCCTGCACTCCTGATCTCACACCGTCTGTTTGATACAATTGACCTTGGCCGTGCACCCGCCCTTAGTCCACCGTGTCACTCAGCCATGGCTGAGGGTCTTACTGCTCGGACAGGTTCTCAGAGGGTCCCCAGCAGGATGCAGCTGTGTCGGCCCAGGGCTCTCACCTGTTCTTTCACATCTGCCTCGTGGCCTCTGGCTTTCCTCTCTCTCCTTCCCCACTTCCCCACTTTCCCCAGCATCCAGACTCATGTCTCAGAGGGCTTTCGGGGGATCCAAGATAAGCCGGTGTGGACCAGGGATGACATGCACCGCTATCTTGGCTGTGAACTATGGGGAAGCATGTTTACATCCCTCGCTGATGGCATCCTTTGGCCTCCAGTTGGCACTGAGGTGTCACTGCTGTGTTACCTGCCTCTGTGCCCTGCTATTGAGGGTGACAGTGAGAGTGGGATTTGTGGTACTAACTGGAGTTTCAACCCATATGCAGCACACATGGAAAATGACCAGAGGGGCCCACTGACAGCAAATGGAGCAGAATGTACTTTCTCTCTCTTTTCTTTTCTTTTTTTCCTAATTCATTTTTTATATAAAAAATGTGATAAAATGTACATATAGTAAGATTTACCATCTTACGTATAAAGTTCAGTGGCATCAAATGCATTCACATTGTTGTACAATGGGGTGATGACCACCATTTATCTTTGGAAATCTTTTCATCTTGGAAAACAAACATGTGTCACCATTCAACACTAACTCCTGACCTACTGTATAGCACAGGCAACTCTACTCAGTATTTTGTAATAACTTATAAGGGAACAGAATCTGAAAAGAAATTCAGATTTGCTTTTGTGTTGTATCCCTGAAACTAGCATGATACTGTAAGTCAATTATATTTCAATTAAAACAAAAATCACTAAATCCTCCTTCCCTCCCCCCAGCCCCTGGCACCCACCATTCTACTTTCTGTTTCTATGATTTTGATTATTCGACACCTCTCATATTAGTGGCATCATATAGTATTTGTCCTGTTTCTGGTTTCTTTCCTTAGCATGATGTGCTCAAGGTTCATCTGTGTAGGAGCCTGTGTTTTTAAAGCTGAATAATGTTCCATTTTGTGGCTATGCCACATTTTGTCTATTTGTTCTTCAGTGGATGTGGGGGTTATTTCCACTTTTTGATTGTTGTGAATAATGCTGCTATGTACACTGGGTGTTGTTCAGACAGTTCTTTGAAACCCTGCTTTCAATAATTTTTGGTAAATACGTAAAAATAGAAATATTGGATCATATGGGAGTGAAATGTGCTTTTAATAATTTTCAAAGATTGCAAATATCGAGAGTATCTGCTGGGTCACAAATCCATCTTCAGATAAAGGATCTGTGGATATTAGTATAAGAAAAGCCACTTGTCCTGGTCTAGTTTTTCACTGAAACAGACCCAAGATGGTGGCTTGGGTGCAGAAGTGGGATGTGATCCTGTGAGGGTGGAAAAGTAAGCCCTCCACTAGGGAAGGCCCAGAAACAAAGTGGGTGCCCACCACCTGATTACACTACTGCGTGCAGCCCTGCCTTTGCTCCGTGTTTGGGTGACCTGGGGAGACTTCCTGGGTGACCAAGGAGAGGTGCTTCCCTCAGCAAGGAGGGCTCTCATTGTCTCAGGGAATCCTAGCAAGACCGACTGTCTGTGGGCTGTTTATCGTCACCATGCAATGAGATTCAGAACAGGGCAGTGACAGATACCGCTCCCGAGAAAAACCTGTTTGTTCCAAACAGTGGCTCTGTTTGCTCTTGAATCGTAATCCTATTGATGCCAAATTGACATGCGATATCACTTATACTTTAGTCAAAATCATCTTCTACACGGAAGTTAATTTGAAAGATTCCAGTGACACAAGTGACCCAACAAACATTTCTTTTAAAAGGAAGCTCATAACGGCTCAGAATCATTTCCATTCCATTCTCATGAGGTGCACGACTCCCACAGTCACACATGACCTTGTTTTTAAACAGTCGTTTGAAATAAACAATGATAACTCAGTGGTTTAAAAAGACAAAAAGGCCAAGAATCAGCTCTAGAGTTATCATAGCTTTGTCCTTCTATGGGCACTTACAGCAACGGTGAACTCTCAGGTATAAGTGCAGATTTTAGTGGATTTGTTTCATTTCATGATTATCTTTGATATTTTTATCATAGAAAACATACCTGTAAATATACACGTTCTCATATCCCTGACTCATGTTCTCACTCTGAAACGGGTCCTGGGCCTGGGCAGAGGTGCCTGGTGTCTGGTGTTTTTCATGTGGAGGATGAACTCATAGCTGCAGCAGAGGGGGGCCTGGCTGTTAACGACGATTGCCTTAGGGTGAGATGAAACTGCTCCTGTTTCATAAGGACATTTCAGTCTGGGAAGGAAGATAAGGGGGCTGCCTGTGTGAGGGCACCTGGGAGCAAGTCAGGACCCTGACACCCCAGAATTGCCCACCCTGGGAAGGTAGTTTGCTGATGATCCAACCTGGATATTTTTATGTGATTATATTTGTTGCTTTGAGAAATGGATTATTTCCTGCCATTCTTGTAAATGAGAATGTCACAGTCATCAGAGACTGCAGCCCTCCAATGTGAGCCACCTGTACCCTCTTTGGTCACAAAGAGTTTTCAGTCACTTTTGGCCACGAGAACAGCTGATCTGGAAAGACTGAGCATGGGTGGCTCAGGATGATTGGACTGTAAACTTGAGGTAGCATCTCATCTGATCCTGGCTAAGCTGATCCTCCACAACTTCTGAACTTGCTAGAAGGTTCTGGAATCTCCAGGTTACCCTGGTGGCTGGAGAGAGGAAACCCCACTGGGGTTCAGGGGCTTTCTGCTGTTGCATCTCTAGGCCTCCCGAATGTGCTCTGGGTAGATTTGGATTTCAGTGGCTCCTACAGCCCCTGCGGTATAGGTGACCTGTGGAATTTCAGGCCTCTGTGCCCCTCCCCTTCCACCAGTGTGGAGGACAGCCTCTCTGTCTCTCACCCTGTAAGTTTCCTTGGTGGGGGACTCAGACCCAGGCCACAGTGTCCTGACTGTAGACAACACTTGTCATGCTCTCAGAGTGGTCCCTCTGGGCCTAGGATCTGGCAGTGTCACCCTCCCTCACCCATCAGGCACCCCAAGGCATTTTGAATTCCACTTGCACAATTTTAATTACATGAGCCATTTTGGAAAACAAACAAACAAAAAACTTTACCCTTGATCTTCCCTCCCGCTTATTTTTTATTCATTCATTTATTTTATTTTTTTTTTAGAAATCTAGGGAAGGGCTTTGAAGTGTCCTAGAGCCTTGCAGTGGGAAGGGGTGGAATTCCTCTGTCTGGGCTCAGCAGGCTTCTCTGTCAGGAGCAGATGGATTGGGGCACCCGCAACAATAGCAGCAAATGCAGCCCAGTCCTCTCCTTTGATGTGCGAAGATTAAACATCGTGTCAAGTGAGCGCTGGAAGCTGGACTGAAATGTGATAATATGGAAGCCTGATACCTTAGGGCCAAAGCCTTATAAAGATAAAAATCAGATTATTAATGACAGTTTCCAGTTTAAAAAAAAAAAAAAAGCCTTAAGATGTGTTTGATCAGCAGGTTCCAGGCAGACACCCCTGCTTGCGAACACGTGCAGACCACATGCTTGCAAACGGAAAAGACCCAGTCTGGAAAGCAAAGGCTTTGGGAGCAGACTGGCCTGGAGAGCTGGGAGTCCTCATTGCCTCCACAGGAGGTTTGGCAAGAAGCCAGGGCCACTACCGAGAGGCCACCCCTCCAGGCGTGTCGCTCTCTGAGGGTGCCTGTGCGCTCTTTCCAGCTGTCGTGGAATCTCCGTGCAGAGATCCGAGTTTGGCTGCAGCCCCTGCCTGGAGGCTGTAGAGGGTGAGGGCAAGCGTCTTTCACATGGGGAAGAGACAAGTTTCTGCAAATCCCCTTCTATCTGATGTGTTCTTCTAGGAAGCTTATTTGCAGTGGATAGGGGGATTGAGATTTGAGGAACCCCCATGGGGTGGGGTTTCACTGGCTGCCCTGGACCTAGAAAGCCTGTCCAAGATGTGTTTGCAAGAAGGCATGTTCTGTTCTCCAGCTAAGATGGTTTCAGTTAGGTGGTACACGAGGCACGTGGGGAAAAGGTCTCTGGAACTGTGAGGAGGAGGGGGTGGACTCCAGATTGAGTGAGGCTCCCAGTGGGCATGTGATGTGGGCCTCAGTTTTCTCAGCTGTAACTGCAGAGGGTCAACCCACATGATGACCCTGGTCCTCTGCCCTCATGGCCATTAGTCATCGACACCTCAGTGTAAATAGTGACTAGCATCACTTTTGGGAGTGAGACTTGGTACAGACACTCCAGATTAAAGAAAGGGATTGGAAGGGAAGTTTCTAAGTACAAGGATCTGCCTGGGCTGCAGGTTTTGGGGAGCCCTGGTCAGGTAGCAGGATGACAGGAGAAGAATTGGGAGCGAAAGCACAGGTGTGTGAGGTAGGTGAGGTTCCAGGTGTCAGGGTCATTATCATCCTCTGGGTGGGGTGTTTCTCCACCCGGAGCGTCACCACACTCCCAGGGGACACACAGACCCTGTCTCATTTGTCTTGGATGAGTAAATCGAGGCTCAGAGAGGTTGGATATCTTGAATCAGAATTTGAATCCCAGCCTCTTGAGTCTAAGCTAGGTCTTGTGACCACAGAACATTTAATTTATCACTTGGATCAATCCAATTGCAAAGCCCACTCCTGGTGTTGGCCCCTGGCTGCCCCTTTTCACTTTTGGTGGTGGTTTAGTCACTGAGTCATGTCTGACTCTTGTGACCCCATGGACTGTACTCCAATAGGCTCCTCTGTCCATGTGATTTCCCAGGCAAGAATATTGGAGTGGGTTGCCATTTCCTCCTCCAGGGAATCTTCCCGACTGAGGGATTTTCACCACTGATGGTGTGCAAAGGCAGCCTGGCCAAATGAGGGATTTGAGAGACTCCTGAACAATCTGTGGGCTTCCCTGGTGGCTCAGATGGTAAAGAATCTGCCTGCAATGTGGGAGACCTGGGTTCCATCCCTGGGTTGGGAAGATCCCCTGGAGAAGGGAGCAATGACCCACACCAATATTCTGGCCTGGAGAAGTTCATGGACAGAGGAACCTGGTGGGCAGTTCATGGGGTCTCAGAGTCAGACATGACTGAGCGACTTTCACTTTCACTGAACAATCTATTCACTCAGGGGAGATGGTACTGGCCTATCAAGGCCACCTATGGAGATGTAGGGGCCATGGCACCAACTGCATGGTGGTTCCAAGGACAGATGATAGGATGCTGGTATGGCATCACGGATCAGACTCAGAGGCTGCTTCCCAGTGTTCAAACAGGTCTTCCTTCCTATGTCCCTCTGCTGGTCAGTGAAGGCAGACAGGGAGCACACTTCCTCTGGAGTTGCTGGATGGCTTGAACTAATGTATGATTGCTGAGTCTTGACCTGGCATGGCAAAATGCCCTCAAATGGTGGTGGCTACTGAATACTCATTGATTGTATGACAGTTAGTGTGTGGGCTGGAAAGCAGAGCAGAGGTGTGGATGTTGGATTAAATGCTTCTTGAGCACAGAGCAGAGCCTTCGTACCTTGCAGAATTGTTCTCGGTGGGTCTTTATTGTGAGTTGGAGGATGATGGGCAGTGGGTGATGGGCACGCCCACACAGGGTCCTCCATGGATCCAAGGCAGAAGCAGGCTGGGCATGGATGATCTCTAGCAACTGCCTACATCTGCATGTCACAGGAAGACAGGCTGGTCCTTGAGGATGTAGGAGGGTGCGTGGGATGGAGAGCCACTTGATCGGCAATGATGACTCATCCTAGGAAGAAATGGGCCAGGGATGGAGGATGGATAATGTCGGTCATCTCCATCCTCTCGGTTGGAGTGTAAGTGATGAGAGTTACATTCATAAGCCTGCTTATGCACTTATGACTGTTCTTGTCCCCATGAAATCACTGTGCAGGTGAGAAAGGGTAGATCTTTTGCTCCTCTGGAGAATCTTGCTGTCAGCCGGACTTGAGAATCTGCCCCACAAATGTGATATTCCAAGTTTTGAAGACATCTATATTGACCCATTTCTGCCTGTCACTGTCACATTGCATCCTACAGCCCTCAAGGACTCCAATCCAATCCACCCTTGAATGCTGGGCTTTGAGCAATCTGGTCCTTTTCAGAGGTCTGGTCTTCCTATGAGGGCTGTGGCTCTTGCACCAGCTCTCTGCCCATCTCCTGGCAGAGCTTTCTCAGGAAGTGCTGCTATTTCTGGCCCACGGTGGATCATACATTTCTCTTGGGCAGATGGATGTAGCGAGTCTCACTTTAAATGGGCTAGATTTTGTTACTGTATCCCGTGTGTGATGCTGGCTTTAGGGAGAGGTTTTCACATCTCTTTTTCAAAGGTGAATGAAGAGGGACTTCCCTGGTGGTCCAGTGGTTAAGACACTGTGCTTCCATTGCAGGGGGCACCAGTTCAATCTCTGGTCAGGGAGCTAAGATTCTGCATGCCATGTGGCACAGCCAAAAATAAAAAGGTGAATTAGGAATGTTCCCAAGCTCTGTTTGATGCGCATTCACCCAGAAACACACACATCAAGCATGGAGACCCATGACTAAGCAGCAGCTTCACAAGGTCTGCACTGTTTTCCCACAAAATGTTCAAAAGGAGTGGGAGTCGCAACTCAGATCCTGGACCTTCTCACAGCACAGGGGAGGGAGGTGCCTGTCTCTCTGTTCTGCCTGCCTCCAGGTATTCACATTCAATCTGCAGCCAAGTCTCTTCTTGTGTTGAAAAAGGGCTGAAAAACTATAGCCACAGTCACACTGTCACAATGAATCATAGATGGTGGTCATGTCTTGGGACAGGTAAACAGGGCCACAGTTCACGTGACACTAGAGCTAGCTGGCCCTGGGTGAAGCTTGCGTGATGAGACCTGACCTCACCTCCCACTCCACATCTCAGGGTCACCTGCCAGGATATTCCCCTCTCATCGGGTCCCTTCCTAATCAGGCTACATTTCGAAAATCGTGCTTATGCATTTCCTTCAATACTTCACCTATAATAAAAAAGTGGGGTGGGTGGAGAGGAATAGACTAAAATATAAGGATTGACATACATACTACTGTATATAAAATAAATAACTAATAAGGACCTGCTGTATAGCACAGGGAACTCTACTCGTTACTCTGTAAGGGCCTAAGGGAAAAGAATCTAAGAAAAGGGTGGATACAGGCATATGTCTAACAGACTCACTTGACTACACAGCAGAAACTAACATGACATAATCAACTATACTCCAGTAAAAATTGTTATAAAAGTTTTTAAAAAGTGGATTTCCAAAACTCAGGTCAGATGGACTCAGATGGCCTAAAAATCTGTCTAAAAATGAACAAAACTCCATATTCCTTAGCTATAAAATTCCACCCATCAGCCAAGTTGTCCATGTTATTATTGGTGTTGGAGAAGACTCTTGAGAGCCCCTTGTACTGCAAGGAGATCCAACCAGTCCATTCTGAAGGAAATCAGTCCTGAATATGCACTGGAAGGAATGATGCTAAAGCTAAAACTCCAACACTTTGGCCACCTGATTCGAAGAACTGACTCATTGGCAAAGACCCTGAAGCTGGGAAAGATTGAAGGCAGGAGGAGAAGAGGATGAGAGGATGAGATGGTTGGATGGCATCACTGACTCAATGAACATGAGTTTGGGTGAGCTCTGGGAGTTGGTGATGGACAGGGAGGCCTGGAATGCTGCAGTCCATGGGGTTGCAAAGAGTCGGACATGACTGAGCGACTGAACTGAACTGATGGATAGTAGTCTGCCAGGATCCTGTGTCCATAGGATTTTCCATGCAAGAATACTGGAGAGGATTGCCATTTCCTTTTCCGGGGAATCTTCCCAGCCCAGGAATCAAACTCACGGCTCCTGCATTGGCGGCTGGATTCTTTACCACTGAGCCATCTGGGAAGCCATATCCTATA
The DNA here is from genome assembly GCA_917880005.1 of Nanger dama. Classification (NCBI taxonomy): domain Eukaryota; kingdom Metazoa; phylum Chordata; class Mammalia; order Artiodactyla; family Bovidae; genus Nanger; species Nanger dama. The sequence continues at coordinate 14,639,624 of CAKJTW010000025.1, read as the reverse complement.
ACAAGAAGGTGCTTCCAGGCCAGCCAACCACAGAGCCCTCCAAACACATTCTGTTCCAGTCTGGTTTCTCTTTTTTCTTCTCTAATTTGAGTCTGGTGGGTTGGTTGCAGGATCAGTATTGGTGACAAAGTCTCCCTTGCTACTACTAAACTGATGCAATACACTTGCCTCTAACCGTGAAGGGTCAAGTGATGCATCATTTAATTTCCACTACCCGTATTTTAAAAGACCCTGATGCTGGGAATGACTGAAGGTGGGAGGAGAAAGGGACGACAGAGGATGAGATGATTGGATGGTATCACTGACTCAATGGACATGAGTTTGAGTAAGCTCCAGGAGGTGGGGATTAACAGGGAAGCCTGGTGTGCTGCAGTCCATGGTGTCGCAAAGAGTCACACACGACTGAGTGACTGAACTGAATTGAACTGAACTGACTCTTACTTCAGTTTAAAATTTTCTGACTTTGACATTTAACAGTATTAGATATCAGCTATAAAACATGTGACCAAAGTTAGACTATCTCACAAAATAGAAGATAGCATCACACTTATTTCAACATAGTAGCATTTGGTCTGTCAACCCATGTTCCTGGCCGAATACAGAAAGAGTGATGTGCTTTGCCAAAGCAGGTTTGGGCATTTGAATAATACTATTTTTGTGATGAGCTTCTGTAAGAACATCTTCTGTGAGACTGAGCTCCCTAGCTCACATCTCCAAAGGCTTTTCATGTCCAAGTCTGCCGAAGCACTTGGCAAGCACCCTCTTTACTGAGCCCTGAGCAGAAACTGAGGATGGGCTTCCCAGATGAAGGAGCATCACGAGGGTGGCAGGCTGGTGGCCAGGACACTGGCCCTAGGGCAGGAGGAAATAAATGAAACCAGAGTAACAGTGCTGCCTTGCTTCCTAAGGACTCCTTCTCCCTCTGCCTGGGCTCCCTGGGCAATCAAGAAGCAGCTGGATTCAGAGAGCTAGCTTGACACTGGGTGGAATTAGAGATTCATGTCCTGGCTTGAGTGCAGAGTGTCCTTTGCAAAGCCTGGGTGGTCACTGTGCATCTCTCCACTGGGCAATGCCATGCTTCCTTTCAAAAGCTCATTAGAGACTCCTCTCTTTTCGAAAGGCATGGAGCTATTTCATGTGTTGCTTTCAATTTGTCCATGATATGACTCCAAAGAGCCTGTGACTACGAGAGGGTGTGCTTGTGACACTGAAGGAGGCTCCCAGGCCACAGTTCTGTAGACAGTGTCTCACTGAGCTTGGGTTGCAGAGGCTGGGGGCAGACAGCAGGGCACTGTTTTCAATTCTCAGCCTGGCTCTGCATCTGAATGCGGGTGGTGTGCACCCTGTTCTAGGAGGAGCTGAAGGTCAACTTTGATGCTGGTTTTTAAAAAAATGGGGAAAATCAAATACAGATTCCTGAAATATTAGCAACCCTGGGGCTCTGGGGATTTGGAAAAGAGGATGTGGGATGACCTTGGACCTGACTGTCCTTCTCTTTAAACTGATTAATTTCTCCCCTCTCTCTGCTTCTTCCTGCTTTTCCTCTCAGACACGTGGTCAGGCATCTTTGCTGCCCTGGGGCGGGCAGTATCACAGCTGCAGTTGCCAGTTGGTTAGACTAGTGTGAGTGCCAGAGTTTTGGCTCAGTTCCCCCACTCTGCTCCTGTTCTCCCTCTCCTGCTTCTCCTCTGGGCACCAAGGAAGGGAGCCCTGGGTGCATGCGTGTGTCTAGATGGCTGCAGGCTTCTCTGGGTATTATATTGTATTATATTGCATTGTATTCTATGTTTGTGCTCAGTCATGTCCAACTGTTTGTGACCACATGTACTGTAGCTTGCCAGGCTCCTCTGTCTATGGGTTTCTCCAGGCAAACATACTGGAGTGCGTTCCCATTTCCTACTCCAGGTGATCTTCCCGACCCAGGTCTTTGTGTCTCCTACATTGACAGGAGGATTCCTTACCGCAAGCACCATCTCTTCATGCTGGTGTCTTAATGCTCCAGCCCCACCTTCTCCAGGTGTGAACACTGGACAACTTTCTGCCTGTTTTCACTCTCATTGTTTGTTCCACCCGCTTGCTTCTTCTTGAGAAGTAAGGCCCTGTGGCCATATTGACCTGTGCAGAGGCCTTTGCGCAGGCTGAGTAGAGAGGAGGCCTTTCTACGACTGGAAGGTGACTTGGTTTCCCATGTGCGGCATAGTGTTTTGAGAGAATGAATAAGCCTGGGAAGCCAAAAGAGGCCAATTCCCTGGAAAAAGTTCATATCAGTGCCTTCTCTGTCAATATTCTTTTAAACTCTTTCCCAGTTTGCATCAGAAAAGAGGTCATGCCTTAAGAGGGTGATCGGTGAACTTACAGACTGTTACTGACCTATCTGGAAGGTTGTGACCTCCAAGACAGTCACAAAACCTGTTGGGTCTCAGGGCACAATAGTCATGAAGGGTGACCCCACTGGCCAGACTCTTATTGTCTGTGGAATGTCTGCTGAATGAACAAAGCAGTTGGGAGTCTGAACCCAGAGGCAAGGCTCAGGAAAGACCCTGAGTCGACTACACAGAAGCACATGTCCTGGCATGGGATGGTTGGATGGATGGATGGACATCAGGCTCTGTCAAGGAGATGCTCACAGCTGAGTAAATGATCTGGTCACCCAACTCGAATGTGAGGAAGGAAGTTTCCCACACTGCCAAGCAATTCTCTCAGACTAGCTGGAAGCCCTACAATCAACTGAATTCTGACACTGTTGATCCAGAGGTAGCATCAGATTCCACAGGTTAAGGGCTCAGTAGTGCAAGACTTCCTACTTTTTTTTTACTTTTTCCTACTTTTGCATTCCAGTCCCCTATAATGAAAAAGACATCTTTAGAAACATACGGAGTAACAGGCAAATTTGGCCTTGGAATGCAGAATGAAGCAGGGCAAAGACTAATAGAGTTTTGCCAAGAAAATGTACTGGTCATAGCAAACATCTTCTTCCAACAACACAAGAGAAGACTCTATACATGGACATCACCAGATGGTCAACACTGAAATCAGATTGATTATATTCTTTGCAGCCAAAGATGGAGAAGCTGTTTCTATACAGTCAACAAAAACAAGACCAGGAGCTGACTGTGGCTCAGATCATGAACTCCTTATTACCAAATTCAGACTCAAATTGAAGAACGCAGGGAAAACTGCTAGACCATTCAGGTATGACCTAAATCAAATCCCTTATGAATATATAGTGGAAGTGAGAAATCGATTTAAGGGCCTAGATCTGATAGATAGAGTGCATGATGAACTACGGAATGAGGTTCATGACACTGTACAGGAGACAGGGATCAAGACCATCCCCATGGAAAAGAAATGCAAAAAAGCAAAACAGCTGTCTGGGGAAGCCTTACAAATAGCTGTGAAAAGAAGAAAAGTGAAAAGCCAAGGAGAAAAGGAAAGATATAAACATCTGAATGCAAAGTTCCAAAGGATAGCAAGAAGAGATAAGAAAGCCTTCTTCAGCAATCAATGCAAAGAAAGAGAGGAAAAGAACAGAATGGGAAAGACTAGAGATCTCTTCAAGAAAATTAGAGATACCAAGGGAACATTTCCTGCAAAGATGGGCTCGATAAAGGACAGAAATGGTATGGACCTAACAGAAGCAGAAGATATTAAGAAGAGATGGCAAGAATACACAGAACTGTACAAAAAAGATCTTCATGACCTGTATAATCACGGTAGTGTGATCACTCATCTAGAGCCAGACATCCTGGAATGTGAAGTCAAGTGGGCCTTAGAAAGCATCACTACAAACAAAGCTAGTGTAGGTGATGGAATTCCAGTGGAGCTGTTTCAAATCCTGAAAGATGATGCTGTGAAAGTGCTGCACTCAATATGCCAACAAATTTGGAAAACTCAGCAGTGGCCACAGGACTGGAAAAGGTCAGTTTTCATTCCAATTCCAAAGAAAGGCAATGCCAAAGAATGCTCAAACTACTGCACAATTGCACTCATCTCACATGCTAGGAAAGTAATGCTCAAAATTCTCCAAGCCAGGCTTCAACAATACGTGAACCGTGAACTCCCTGATGTTCAAGCTGGTTTTAGAAAAGGCAGAGGAACCAGAGGTCAAATGGCGAACATCCGCTGGATCATGGAAAAAGCAAGACAGTTCCAGAAAAACATCTATTTCTGCTTTATTGACTATACCAAAGCCTTTGACTGTGTGGATCACAATAAACTGTGGAAAATTCTGAAAGAGATGGGAATACCAGACCACCTGACCTACCTCTTGAGAAATCTGTATGCAGATCAGGAAGCAACAGTTAGAACTGGACATGGAAGAACAGACTGGTTCCAAATAGGAAAAGGAGTACGTCAAGGGTGTGCAGAGTATACCATGAGAAACGCTGGACTGGAAGAAGCACAAGCTGGAATCAAGATTGCCAGGAGAAATATCAATAACCTCACATATGCAGATGACACCACCCTTATGGCAGAAAGTGAAGAGGAACTAAAAAGCCTCTTGATGAAAGTGAAAGAGGAGAGTGAAAAAAATTGGCTTAAAGCTCAGCATTCAGAAAATGAAGATCATGGCATCTGGTCCCATCACTTCATGGCAAATAGATGGAAACAGTGGAAACAGTGTCAGACTTTATTTTTGGGGCTCCAAAATCACTGCAAGATGGTGATTGCAGCCATGGAATTAAAAGACGCTTACTCCTTGGAAGAAAAGTTATGAGCAACCTAGATAGCACATTCAAAAACAGAGACATTACTATGCCCACTAAGGTCTGTCTAGTCAAGGCTATAGTTTTTCCAGTGGTCATGTGTGGATGTGAGAGTTGGACTGTGAAGAATGCTGAGTGCCAAAGAATTGATGCTTTTGAAGTTTGGTGTTGGAGAAGACTCTTGAGAGTCCCTTGGACTGCAACGAGATCCCACCAGTCCATTCTGAAGGAGATCAGCCCTGGGATTTCTTTGCAGGGAATGATGCTGAAGCTGAAACTCCAGTACTTTGGCCAGCTCATGCGAAGAGTGGACTCATTGGAAAAGACTCTGATGCTGGGAGGGATTGGGGGCAGAAGGAGAAGGGGACGACAGAGGATGAGATGGCTGAATGGCATCACTGACTCGATGGATGCGAGTCTGAGTGAACTCCAGGAGTTGGTGATGGACAGGGAGGCCTGGCGTGCTGCGATTCATGGGGTTGCAAAGAGTCAGACATGACTGAGCAACTGAACTGGGTGCAAGACCATCTCCATGTCCCCTCAGAGGCTAGGTTCAAGTTCAGGTTATCACCTGGGCTTCTGGAACAGACTGGATATAGATTTCCCAAGTCTAGCAAACTAATCCGTAGAATTTGATTAGTTTGCTAGAATGACTAGATTACTAGCTTACTGATTTATTATAAAAGGACATAACTCAGGAATATGTGTAAGGGGGATGGAGGTTCCATGCCCCTCTGAGTGTGTCATTCTCCCCAAATCTCCAAGTGTTCAGCAATTGGGAAACTCTCTGTAGCTCTTCTTTTAGGCTTATATAGAGGCTTCATACCATAGGCATGATGGAGCCTTTCACTGGCCAATGGCAAATGAACTCAACTCCCAATCAACCTGTCTCCCCTTCCAAGTCAAGGGGACTGTGGGACTGAAAATTCCAACTCTCTAGTCACTTGGTTGGCTCTGCCTTCCCACTTTCCCTCACCACCTTGACCAGCCTCATCCTTAGGCAACTTAGGGGCTTTTCCAAAATCACCTTGTTAATGTAATAACACATCTTTGTCACTCTCAGAGCCCAGTGCTAGAAAAGGGGATGGAAGACCATGTAAATATTCTTAAAAAAAAATAAAATATATATATATTTTAAATTTTTTTCTATATGCTAGATCTTTGTTGTTATTGCACAAGTTTCTCCTTGCAGTTGCAGAGTCCAGGCTCTAGGCGTGTGCAGTAGCTGTGGTTCATGTGCTCAGTTGCCCCATGGCAAATTCAATCTTCCCAGACCAGGGATCTAACCTATGTCCTCTGCATTGGCATGCAGATTCTTAACCACTGGACCACCAGGCAAGTTCTGTATTTCTAATTATAATCACAGTATCAATAAGCCTTGCCACATGGCTATGCTGGAGGTGGGAAGGGATTTTTAAAAATAAAACAGGAGTATGGACTGGTATTTTAACAGTCCAGTCCTCACAGCTGAGGGTCCCAGGAGAGGCAGTGTTGATGGAGAGAGCAGTCCCACTCCTGGTTCCTTGAGCAACAAGATCTGAGGATCCCCACCTCAAAGAACTGGGATCGTTGTGCCTCATCTGCACCTGTGTTTTGGACCCCAGATCCCATTTGTTCCATCGCTCTGTTAGGCAAAACACACTGACAGAAACTGGTCACCTTGGCCAGCAACCATGGTAACCACTTATGTGAGTTATTTTATGACAGGAAGTCCTGGTAAGGAACACGGAAATAACAAGCCCCCACCAACTGGAAGAGTTCAGAAAAGGTCAAAGGAGATGCCATGTGTTCTAACACCTCCCAGAATATTTCTTGCTGTCATCCATCTTGGCCAAGCAATGTATAAGCCATCAGGAAGGACCCTGAGTCAGAATGATTGGCCTAAGAAAACCCAGAAACTAATCCCATCGCCATAAAAACCAAGGCTGCAAGCCATGTGACAGAGCGGTCCTTCTGGGTTCCCTTACCCTCCTGCTGGGCACCTCTTCCTAATCAAGTCTCTTACTTTGTCAGCATGCATGTCTTCTAGGACAATTCATTTTGAGTGTTACACAAGAGCCCATTCTCGGGCCCTGAAAGGGGTTCCGCTTCCTGCAAAGCTCCCCTGCTGCCTCATCTATTTCAATGTCTGCATGGGTGAGTTTAGGATCAGCTACCCAAATAATGTGAACAGAGAAGGGGGAGTCCGGATTCAAAGATAAATATTGCCTTTACCCATAGTTATTGTTCCTTTATCTTTACTTGGAGTCATAATTTTTTGTTTCTCTTGTTTGCACGAGTGCCCCATACAGTAGGCATTCTCATTCAGTTCAGTTCAGTCTCTCTCAGTCGTATCTGACTCTTTGCGACCCCATGAATCGCAGCATGCCAGCCCTGTCCATCACCAACTCCCAGAGTTCACTCAGACTCATGTCCATCGAGTCAGTGATGCCATCCAGCCATCTCATCCTGCCCCCAATCCCTCCCAGCATCAGAGTCTTTTCCAATGAGTCAACTCTTCGCATGAGGTGGCCAAAGTATTGGAGTTTCAGCTTTAGCATCATTCCTTCCAAAGAACACCCAGGGTTGATCTCCTTCAGAATGGACTGGTGGGATCTCCTTGCAGTCCAAGGGGCTCTCAGGAGTCTTCTCCAACACCACAATTCAAAAGCATCAATTCTTCAGTGCTCAGCTTTCTTCACAGTCCAACTCTCACATCCATACATGACCACTGGAAAAACCACAGCCTTCACTTAGACACATTAAATTGTTCAAGGAACAGAGGCTCAGAGAGGTAGAACTCAGATTCCTTGGGACATTCCACACATCACAGGCTGAGTGAGAGTCAAAATGAGATAGAACTCAAATTCTGACTATTTCGAATATGTTCTGTAACTGAAAGCAAAGTTCAGACCTTTTCCCTATGCATTTGATACTTTAATTATGATGTCAAGAAGGGGCCTGTGGGGCTCCTGGGGACAAAGACTTTTGTGACCTCCCATTTCTTTGATTATAGGAAAGAGCCTTCAGTCTCCATGACCTTCCTTGAGTTCCAAGGGGGCAGATTCAAGCAACTTGCTAACTAGGGAAGGGACGGGATGCAGAGACAAGAGAGACAAATAGTCAAGAGAAACAATAGTGATGGCTTGGGACAAGGTCTTGGTTCTCATAAAAGGATATACACAGCAACATCACTCTTTTGCAAATACTGAAACCCTCTCTAGGTGGGAAAAGTTAACGATCAACAGTGGTATCTGCCCATAAGCATGTAGACCTCCAGACCGCTTGGAACCTGAAGGTTGATGATGCTGACTCTTACCTCACCACCAACCCAACAGAAAAATGCAAGCCCATCACAACTTTGATCCTTATGACCTCCCTTCCTTTAAGACCTCTCCCTATTCCCCAGGGAGGGACAACACAGTTCTTGAGGCCTTAACCTACTGTGCTTCCTCTTTGGGAAAGAAATAAGACCACTCTTTCTTTCTTCTCCAAAACTCTGTTTCCATGTTTCTGTTCAGTATTGGTGCACAGAGAACCAGGATTTTGGCATCAATTACAGTGATACTTCAGTGTACAGCCCAATTCTTTAATCTATAGTAATACAGAGAGTATACAAGTCACCATCAAGAATCTCAGTGAGTTGACCTGCAATGTTCCTAGTTTTGGAAAGATGTAAAGGGCAAAGAAGAGAATTTCCAGTGACGTCCCATCCCCGTCACCCACCTCATGACTTCCAGAGCTCTAAGATTAAATGGAGATTTTTTTTCTTTCAGTGAAAAGACTCTGGGGTTCCTGCAAGTTTCTTGGATGCCACTAGAAATACATTTAGGCTCGGACATTCTCTTCCGGCATATTTTAGAGCTGATTTGGACCTCCAGGATTGAAACAGAGGGGTTCTGCATAATTTTCAGTTTTAAAAAATAATGTATTCTTGGAGTCTGCAATGGTTTGCAATTATAATCAGATCAGTATCTGTTTCTGGAGAACAGCTTTCTGGAGGGGAGGACTGTTAGGAAGTGCACATATTTTGAGTGTTGTCTTTGCTAGGAAGTGTCCTGTCTCTTGTGATCTTTTGCTATTTCCCCACGAGCCTCAAACAGAGTTCTGTTGTGTTGGCTTTACAGGGCATGTGTAGGTTTTCCCATGTGGAGTGGTATCAACTGATACCCTTCTATGACGTGTGCTCTGGAAGCAGAACTGACTGTGATTGGAAGATCTGATGGAGAATTATACAGCAATATCTTATTTTTGGTTGATGGCAACAAATCTAAGACACTGGCATATCTTTTATTTCATGGCAGAGATTTGTTATGCAGGTTTGAGTGCCTGAAACACAGTGAAACCAAACAAGTGAAACATAAGAATTTGGAGCAGAGAAATGTTACTGCAAGGCCAAGCAAGGAGAATTGGTGGCTGATGCTCAAAATACCCTGAACTTTCTGATGCTTTTCACAGAGAAGTTTCCATAGGCAAAGTTTGAGGTAAGGGCCACAAGGGTGTGTGACTTTTTTCTGATTGGTTAGTGGTGAGGTAACAAGCCAGTGTTCCAGAAATCCTGTGCTCAGTTTGAAGTTACCATCCATCACCTGGGTGGGGGCCTTAGTTTCTGCAGAAGAACTCGAAGGTATTGTTATGCATATTATTTTGGGAGGAAACAGGACCCCACCTCTTTGCTGCAGTAGTGTTTCCAGACCATTCCTCCGTTGTTTCTTCATCTCCTGCCATCCCTGATTAGCAACTGTCACAGAATCTGCCCTACAGAACTCTGAGAAGGTCAAAGAAGCTGAATGAAACCTATAGACAGGAACATGGAAAGGATTTGTACCTAGGAGGGCCTTCAAAGCATCCTGCTGGGTTTCAGATTTATGCTACAAAATAGATTAAAAAGATGTTTCTAGAGGACAGTTCAGTTCAGTTCATTTCAGTCGCTCAGTCGTGTCCGACTTTTTGCGACCCCATGAACCGCAGCACACCAGGCTTCCCTGTCCACCACCAAATCCTGGAGCCTACCCAAACTCCTCTCCATTGAGTTGGTGATGTCATCCAACCATCTCATCCTCTGTTGTCCCCTTCTCCTCCTGCCTTCAATCTTTCCCAGCATCAGGGTCTTTTCCAATGAGTCAGCTCTCTGCATCAGGTGGCCAAAGTATTGGAGTTTCAGCCTCAACGTCAGTCCTTCCAATGAACACCCAGGACTGATCTCCTTTAGGATGGATGGGTTGGATCTCCTTGCAGTCCAAAGGACTCAAGAGTCTTCTCCAACACCACAGTTCAAAAGCATCAATTCTTTGGTGCTTAGCTTTCTTTATAGTCCAACTCTCACATCCATACATGACCACTGGAAAAACCATAGCCTTGACTAGATGGACCTTTGTTGGCAAAGTAACGACTCTGCTTTTTAACATGTAGTCTAGGTTGGTCATAACTTTCCTTCCAAGGAGTAAGCGTCTTTTAATTTCATGGCTGCAATCACCATCTGCAGTGATTTTGGAGCCCCCAAAATAAAATCTGTTACTGTTTTCACTGTTTCCCCATCTATTTCCCATGAATTGATGGGACCAGATACCATGATCTTAGTTTTCTGAATGTTGAGCTTTAAGCCAACTTTTACACTCTCCTCTTTCACTTTCATCAAGAGGCTCTTTAGTTCTTCACTTTCTGCCATAAGGGTGGTGTCATCTGCATATCTGAGGTGACTGATATTTCTCCTGGAAATCTTGATTCCAGCTTGTGTGCAAGCTTCATCCAGCGCAGCGTTTCTCATGATATACTCTGCATAGAAGTTAAATAAGCAGGGTGACAATATACAGCCTTGACGTACTCCTTTCCCAATTTGGAACCAGTTTATCATTCCATGTTCAGTTCTAACTGTTGCTTCCTGACCTGCATATAAGTTTCTCAAGAGGCAGGTCAGGTGGTCTGGTATTCCCATCTCTTGAATAGTTTTTCACAGTTTGTTGTGATGCACACAGTTAAACACTTTGGCACAGTCAATAAAGCAGAAATAGATGTTTTCCTGGAACTCTCTTGCTTTTTCCATGATCCAGTGGATGTTGGCAATTTGATCTCTGGATCCTCTGTCTTTTCTGAAACCAGCTGGAACATCTGGAAGTTCACCATTCATGTACTGTTGAAGCCTGGGTTGGAGAATTTTGATCATTACTTTACTAGTGTGTGAGATGAATGCAATTGTGCAGTAGTTTGAGCATTCTTTGGCATTGCCTTTCTTTGGAATTGGAATGAAAACTGACATTTTCCAATCCTGTGACCACTGCTGAGTTTTCCAAATTTGCTGGCATATTGCATGTAGCACTTTCACAGCACCATCTTTTGGGATTTGAAACAGTTCAACTGGAATTCCATCACCCCTACTAGCTTTGTTTGTAGTGATGCTTCCTAAGGCCCATTTGACTTTGCATTCCAGGATGTCTGGCTCTAGATGAGTGATCATATCATCATGACTATCTAAGTCATGAAGATCTTTTTGTACAGTTCTTCTGTATATTCTTGCCATCTCTTCTTAATATCTTCTGCTTCTGTTAGGTCCATATCATTTCAGTCCTTTACTGTGCCCATCTTGCATAAAACATTCCCTTGGTATCTCTAATTTTCTTGAAGAGATCTCCAGTCTTTCCCATTCTATTGTTTTCCTCTATTTCTTTGCCCTGATCACTGAGGAAGGCTTTCTTACCTTTCCTTGCTTTTTTTTTTAGAACTCTGCATTCAAATGGGTATATCTTTCCTTTTCTCCTTTACCTTTAGCTTCTCTTCTTTTCACCACTATTTGTAAGGTGTCCTCAAATAACCATTTTGCCTTTTTTGCACTTCTTTTTCTTGGGGATGATATTGATCCCTGCTTCCTGTACAATATCACAAGCCTCTGTCCATAGTTCATCAGGCACTCTATTTATCGGATCTAATCCTTTGAATCTATTTCTCACTCTACTGTTTAACTGTAAGGGGTTTGATTTAGGTCACATCTGAATGGTCTAGTGGTTTTCTCTACTTCAATTTAAGTCTGAATTTTGCAATAAGGAGTTCATGATCTGAGCCACAGTCAGCTCCTGGTCTTGTTTTTGCTGACTGTATAGAGCTTCTCTATCTTTGGCTGCAAAGAATATAATCAATCTGATTTCATTATTGGCCATCTGGTACTGTCCATGTATAGAGTCTTCTCTTGTGTTGTTGGAAGAGGGTGTTTGCTATGACCAGTGCGTTCTCTTGGCAAAACTCTATTAGCCTTTGCCCTGCTTCATTCTGTACTCCAAGGCCAAATTTGTTTCTTGACTTTCAACTTTTGCATTCCAGTCTCCTATAATGAAAAGGATGTCTTTTTTGGGTGTTAGTTCTAGAAGGTATTGTAGGTCTTTATACAACCATTCCACTTCTGCTTCTTCAGCATTACTGGTCGGGGCGTAGACTTGGATTACTCTGATATTGAATGGTTTGCCTTGAAAATGAGCAGAGATCATTTTGTCCTTTTTGAGACTGCATCCAAGTACTGCATTTCTCCGAGAGACTCATCGCTCTCATAGGTCTGAGAGACTGCTCCAAAGTGGCAGTGGAGGAAGATCAACATATAGGATTTTGGTGAAGAGAGAGGTCAGTACCATGAAGCACTCATTTTACAAAAGGTTTTTTGTTATTCATGAGGATCTGATGTCATCATTAAGGAATTTAGTGCTTCTCTAGCTATGAGGGGATGCAAGGATTGAGATAAAATCTGTTCGTAAAAACATCCAACTGTCTAAAGACCTATCCCATAGGATTCCCTGGAGCACAAAGTGCCTCATTCTACCCTGAACTTCCTCAGGGGTTGTTGAAGGTTAGCAGCTCTAGCAGCAAGGGGTTCAATCTCTGTAGAGTCAAATGGCAAATGCCTTTGGTGGTCAGTCAGTGGCAATGCTCTTGGTAACTGCCAATTTGTAGTTGACTAGCTGTTGAGCTTGAAACCTGAAATTTGTTGTACAGCCAATTTGACTGAACTTTGTCCCTGATTCCTGGAAAGTATCTGCTAAATACTTGGAATTTCCAGTGTTTTTCTTATTTGAGGTGGGCCTCCAACCACTCTTGCAATTATGCTAATAAAATGACTCACGATGGGGGATGATCACTCTTGGAAGAACCACTGTACCATAAGATTAGAGCACTGGGGCTTTGAGCCTAACGCTAGTGAAACCCTGTATTTTAGGCTGGGACTTGGACTCATATGCCTGTTCTTTTAACTGAGATCACATACCTGGTCTCAGGACTTAATGGGTCTCAGGTTCTTGATGTTTCATTGCAGAAAGAATTCAGTGTGAGACAAAGTGATATGCAAAAAGTGGGTTTATTTAGAGAGAAACACCCACTGCAGACATAGTATGGGCCATCTCAGAAGGTGAGCACAGCATCAGGGTATGGGAGTGTCAGTTTTATATAGGGGTGGGTAAATTCATAGGCTAATCAGTGGGAGGAGTATTTCAGCTATTTTGGACAAGGGGTCAGAATTTCCAGGAATTGGAAGACCACCTACATTTTGGTCTTTGATGTTGGCCTCAGAACTGTCATAGCACATGTGGGTGTGTCATTTAGCTTGCTGATGTGTTACAATGACTGCATATTGAGGCTCAAAGTCTAGTGGAAGTCAACTCATCTGCCATCTTGGACCTATTTGGTTCTAGTCAGTTTATGTTGTGTCCTCAGGCTATGAAATTAAAAGATGATTGCTCCTTGAAATAAAAGCTATGGCAAACCTAGACAGCATAAGGGCAGAGACATCACATTGCCAACAAAGGTCCACACAGACAAAGCTATGGTTTTACCAGTAGTTATGTATAGATGTGACAGTTGGACCACAGAGAAGGCTGATTGCTGAAGAATTGATGCCTTCAAACTACAGTGCTGGAGAAGATTCTTGAGAGTCTCTTGGAGAGCAAGGAGATCAAACCAGTCAATCTTAAAGGAAATCTACTCTGAATATTCATTGGAAGGACTGATGCTGAAGCTGAAGCTCCAATACTTTAGTCACCTGATGTGAAGAGTTGATTCATTGAAAAGATCCTGATGCTGTGAAATATTGAGAAGAAGAACAGGGCAACAGAGAATGAGAGGACTGGATGGCATCACTGACTCGATGTACTTGAGTTTGAGCAAGTTCCAGGAGAATGTAAAGAACAGGGAAGCTGGATGTGCTGCAGCCCATGGGGTTGCAAAGAATCAGACACGACTGAGCTACTGAACAACAACAACAACCTCGGGCTAGATCATTCTTTTAGAGGGTATGCCCTACCCCATTCCCTCCTGTTTCACTAGCAACTCAACCTTTGGGAATAGAGGCAGATGGAGACTGACTCAACCTCAGGGCCATTCTCGCAATTAAACCTACATGCTGAGACTCCAGTAGAAAATACTCACCTGAAGTTGGATGCTGCTTCCATGTGCTGGGAAGGGATGGATCCTGAGAACATGGAAGCTTTCTGTCTGGGAGACCCCACCACAGGCCCCGTACATCCTTTGGCTGGTCTTGAGTCACACCTTTATAAGAAAATGGCAATCCTAATAGAGTGCTGTCCTGAATTCTGCAAGTTGTTCTAGTAAAGCATTGAAATTGAGGGTGCCAAAGGAACTGCTGAATTTGTAGCAGGCTGGTCACAACAGCAAGGGCCCTGGAGGCCTCCGAGTTTTCAGCTGCCAATAGCAGTGAAGGCAATTGTATAGACGATGGTGTTTCAGTTGGTAAAGTCTGACTTCATGCTGGTAGCCAGTGTGTCACAATTGCTCTGCAGCCTGGGATCTCTCAGGGTCAAGAAGCCATGGCCAAACAGTGTCTCTTAAAATGCTCTTCATCAGGTTATTTAAGTCTGTAGGTTAAATTGCTAGAAACTGTAAATATATGTAGTAAGAGAAAACATGGTGCTGATAGTAATCTATAAATTTTTGATGAGCCTCAGATTCTAAGATCAGCGCTGTGGGGATTTGGCATCAGTACTAGACCACCCCATTGGGTTTTATTGCCTCTTCCCAGAGCTCCTTCTGTGCTTGTTTATTCCTGTGTTAGAACCCTCATCACGCCTTACATGCACCTTCCTTTTTTTCCCCAACCTCTGCTGCAGAGGGTAGAGGACAGGTTTTGTTTACCTTAGTAACCCTGCTGAAAACAGGGAACTGTATGCTAGAGGGTGTGATTCTGCAAAGACTCCACAAACAATGCAGTTTGCCCAGAAAGGAATTCCACTTCATAGACCCAACACTGTAGTTTACCACTGTGTGTGCTGCTGAACCCCTCAAGCATTTTAGCACCTCACCTCTGAAAGCTCAATGGACCTGAGGCAGGTGGGGTCTGGGCTTGGTCTTACACCCCTGCAACCTATGCTGGTGGGTCACTTCTTGACAGAGCATCATAGGGAGTTCTTTGTGGCTCTGGGTTATTATTCAAAGCCCTTTTAAAGAATGCAGGGTTTCAAAGGGGAAGGGCAAGATAGCAGCGGGGGTTAAGAAGTACAAACTACCATGTATAAAATAAGCTCCAAGGATGTATTATAAAACATAGGGAATATAGCCAATATTTTATAATAACTATAAATGGAATATGGGGACCTCCCTGGTGGCTCAGACTGTAAAGTATCTGCCTGCAATGTGGTAGACCTGGGTTTGATCCTTGGGTCGGGAAGATCCCCTGGAGAAGGGCATGCAACCCACTCTAGTATTCTTGCCTGGAGCATCCCATGGACAGAGGATCCTTGTGGGCTACAGTCCATGGGGTTGCAAAGAGTCAGACGCAACGGGAGAAACTAACCACTGCACACAAACATAAATGGAGTGTAAGCTTTAAAATTTGTGAACCATCTTGTTGTACACCTGAACTTATATTGTACATCAATCTTCAATAAAAAATAAAAAAGAACAGAGGGTTTTAGCCTCACCTCTCCTGCATTCCTGTCCTTTTTATTTCTGCTCCTAGTCATCATCCTGCTGAAGCCGACAGTTCAGGAAGAGAGACAATTAGATACAAGTGTTTTTCCTGCCAATGCCTCCCGGGGAATGTTCATGAACATCCTCAGCCAGACGAACTCCCTTCTCTGCTGCAGATTGTTTTCTGCTATCAAATGTTCTGCCAGCTGTGGCAGCTGGAGTTCAAAGCTGTCCCCTTGAAACAGAGGGTGTCCTTGGTGGGCTTTCTGGAGAACAGATTAATGCCTGGCAGTATGTGGCCCTCCAGGCAGCAGCCCTGTGTTGGCTTTTTCAAGGAAAATAAGAATCTACCAGAAAGAGTGATAAATCCTCCCGGCATTGAGCCCTCAACCTTGGTTTTCACAAACTTGCTTCTGTAGAGTGGGGAGTCATAATCTGAGTGTTTGCTCACCCAGAGCTATTCCTCTGTGATGAACCCAGAGAGGGCCAAGTGTAGTGTGCCCTGTGCAAGACCCAGGCCTCTGACCTCAGCAGCTTTCAAGAAGACTTAATGTGGTTGTGATCTATCTGCCTGCGTATTTGATCCTATAAACTGACAGTTGGTATAGAATGACCCTTGGGTTGGAGCTAGGGGACACAGTGGAACTGTCAGAATTGAATTATACAGACATAATAATGGCCAGATATGGTTAAGTGAAAAGCGCAACTAAGTGGTTGGGCAGAAGTCTTGTCACCTGGGGTTGGACTTTTCCAGATCATTTGGGTGTGGCCAGCATGCATGGAACTTCATAGGAGGTGGGCCTGGGGCCTTGAGTCGTGCCAGCCCACCCTCCTGCTCCACACCTTGTAAGAAAGGTTGGCAACGATTTCAGCTGATGGGCTGATGCAGACAGAACAACTCAGCCCAGAGCCAGCTTCTGCATGGTGGCAGACACATCTCCCGCCACAGGTCATCACTGGCCTCTCTCAGTGAATGGCAAATCTTGATGAGCTGTTTCCTCCGAATCAACCTTGAACTTGCTAAAACCACATGCTAACTACCACTCCTGATGACATGTGCCCTACATTGGCAGGACTCCCTATTTACCAGCTGCTGTCCTCAGCCAAGAGACTGTCAGGGATGACTGACTGACGGCACCTAGAAGGCCTGGTTATTGTTCTTCCTTTTTAACAATTCTGGATATGAATCTTAGAGAAAGC
This sequence comes from Nanger dama, assembly GCA_917880005.1. Taxonomy (NCBI): domain Eukaryota; kingdom Metazoa; phylum Chordata; class Mammalia; order Artiodactyla; family Bovidae; genus Nanger; species Nanger dama. Next base: position 14,622,843 of record CAKJTW010000025.1, on the reverse strand, counting down.
ACAAAAGCAATCCTAAAAGAGAACTCAGGTGAAGCCCTCTTAATTGGGTGAAATCAAATCAATTGTTTTCTTGACTCAGAGGCTGGGATTCCTAACTAGACATGGAAGGAAATGAAGGAAGACTTGATAGGCTCTGTGACTGTACAGTGCTGACCGAAGAGGGTGGAATGCTCAGTAACACCTGCCTTCCCATCATCCTGATAGATCATGTTTTCCAGAAATGTTCACACCTCTCTACTTCCCACCTTCCACTAACTATGGGACATGTGGTTCTGCGTGAAGGAATGCCCTCTGTGTTCCCTCTCTTTGGATCCCACAAGTCTTTGTAACTGTTTCCACTAATAGCACATGGCAGAGGCGGAGGTCTTTGGAAATCAGATCATCAAAGTCCTAACAGTTTCTGCCTGGATCTCTTAGCTCCCTTGCTCTTGGGACACTTGCTCTAGAAACCTCACTACCATCATGGGAAGAAGCTGGGGCCACATGCAGAGGCCATGTGTGGGGGTTCCAACTGAAAGCTCCATTGTGCCTGCATGGACTGCCAGACCTAGGAGGAAATGGTCTTCAGGTGGCCCCTTCCTTGATTTGACTCCCCAGCAGAGGCCCCAGACACCATGGGGCAGAGACAAGCTGCTTGCTGCTCTCTATTTGAACTCTTGACCCACAGGAACCAGGAGAGGTAATAAAGGATTACTGTTGTTTTAAATCACTAGGTGACTCAGTCAACCATCTTATCTGAAGTAGTGGAAACTGACTGGGCACGGGCCCTAGCGTGACCCCCTCCATGACCCCTTCTCATCTTCCTTTAAAGGAGGATACATGAGAGCCTGGTGTGTGGAGGGGACTCAGGGAACAGGAATCACATGACTGTCACCAAAGGCAGCATGCCTCTGTTCCTGGGCATGTCCTTCTGCTGCTAGTTTTAGCTCCACGATGATTTGTCAAATCTGTTTATAGTGATGGTCAGGCCCACCTCTAGGAATAACAAAGAAAAGGCTAATGGCTGAAGGAAGGAAAGTTTGGTGAGAAACACGGATATATGCATTCCATAGGAATTCACAGACACGCAGGAATCTGTAAGAACCCTCATCTTAAAAAAAATTGTTTTTTAAAGTTTTCTTGTGAAGCATTTTAAATTCTTTATTGAATCTGAATGCCTATCTTTTAAGTGGCTTTCCTGTGCTGTGGTGTGCTTAGTCCCGTAGGACTATTTGTGACTCCATGGACTGTAGCCCGCTAGGCTCCTCTATCCATGGAGCTTCTCTAGACAAGAATACTGTAGTGGGTTGCCATGCCACCCTCCAGGGGGTCTTCCCAACCTAGGGACTGAACCCAAGTATCCCACATTGCAGGCTGATTCTTAACCATCTGAGCCACCAGGGAAAGCCAAGAATAGTTGAGTGGGTAGCCTGTCTCTTCTCTGGGGGATCTTCCCTGCCCAGGAATAGAACCAGGGTCTCCTGTACTGCAGGTGGATTCTTTACCTGCTGAGCTACTAGGGAAGCCCAAGTAATTTTCCTAGACTCCAAGTAATCCTTAGCCCATTATGTCCATCACCGCATTTCCAGGCATTCTGTATCTGCAGCCCTAGCCCCCACCCAGGATATCAAGATAAAGAGTGAAAACTCTTCATCTTTCTGAGGCAGGGGCTGACTGCTGTGTCCTCTTTGCAGCACGTGGTGTCAGCATGCCAGGGGTTTCCTTGGAGTGTGTCCTGGAAATGTGAGAAAGCATGCGAGGCATCTGACACCCCATTACCTAGAACTGAGTGTTTTCATGACATTCGCCCAGCTGTACCTTTATATAGTCATAGGGCACGGATATTATGCAGGTTCAAAGAGATTAAGCTTCCTTCCCCACCCAGCTGCTGGGGCATGATGCCTGGCATATGGAAGGTGGATAGAGTTACTCACTCTGGAAGGGTATTAGGAAACCTGTCTTGATTTTATTTTAGATTTTTAATAAGTAGCTCAGATCATCGGCCATGCTTTGGGATGGGATGGCAGGCATCTGAAAGACAGATCCCACGTGTGGCGCCAGCTGGGGTGATCTGGGAGCAGGGAGTCTTGTTTGTTCAGCCACATTTAGCATCTCCAGTCAGGTGGGGGGGGTGTCCCTGCCCTCTTGAATTGGGGAACATGTTTGATTCCCTGTGGGGGGCCTGTTTCTTTGCTGGGGAGTCATGGACGGCGGGACTCCTTTGCGCTCCCTTGTGTGGGGTCTTAAGCACGTGGCCACTCCCCACTGGCTCTGGCTCCCTTCCTCTGGAACTCAGGCGAGTCTTGCAGTTGGATGCACTGCCCCTGAAACATCTCTGGCAGCTCCTGGATTCCAGGAAGAGGCTTCCTCTCCCAGGGCTGCAGGGCTGAGTTGAAGGGGGCCGCTTATGGGCCTGGCTTCTAGGGGAGGAGGGTTCCGTGGGAAAGCGACCTTGCTCCAGGAAGGCAGCCAGGAGCCAGCCAGGAGCTGGCCATGGAGGGACTTGCAGCTTGGCTTGGGGTGTGTGGGATAGAGGAACACACAGAGGGAAGGGCCAGTTCAAGGCCTTACTTTCGAGGGTAGCCACAGAGGTTGGGTGGCCCTCTTACTGGGGTCGTTGACCGCAGAGGTCACACAGGTCCTGATGGCTCCATAGTGCCCATTTCAGAGCATGAGCAAGACTGGCTCTGGGGACAGTCAGGGATCCCAAGATGTGGGCACAGCACGGCCTTTCTTCCCCAGCAGTCTTGCCACTGTGACTGGCGGGGAACCCAACAGAGTGGAGCTGAGAGGTGAGAGAGAGTGGAGTGGGGCGGGGATATGGAGTAGAGATGAAGATTGTGGAGGAAGTGGATGGTAGGTGGAGCTGGGGGAGGTGATGGGGTGGGATGGGGGGTGGAAAAGATGGGATGGGAGAGGTAAGAGTGGGAAGGAGGGCAAGGTAGGGGCATTTCTAGCTCCAGGTGAGACAGCCCTATCTCGGACAGGTCCGACAACCTCCATTTCCTTTCTGCCCTGATATTCTGTGACTGAAACAGCAACTAGGAAAGTTGGTGCAAAACTCTCAGGACAGCACAGAAGGAAACCAAATTTCACATTCATTGACAGCTGAGGCCCAGGTGAGGCGGTGACACTATGGGGTGGAGGCTGCGGGCTGGGCCCCTTCTCTCCAGAAAGCCCACCCCCCTTGGCCCATGTGCCCCCACAGCACCCAGACCCAGCGGGTCTCAGGCACAGGCTCTGTGGGTGGCCCTGCTACTTGGGATGCTTTTCATGGCACAAGAGCTGTCTGAGGCCATGACCCAGCTTTGTGGTGCTGCTCTGATCTCACACCCTGCGGGAGGACAAGCCTCCTACCCCTCTGCACAAATGGGTGGAAAGGTGCCCCTCCAGCACTGACAGAAAGCAGCTTGGCCTCCGGGATGGAAGAGAGCCCTTGGTGTCTTTCTCAAATTCATCCCCATCTGGGATGAAACTTCTGAGGTTTGGGAAAGCCATGCTGCTTCTTGGATTATGGGGTTTTCCTGGTGGCTCAGAGAGTAAAGAGTCTGCCTGCAACATAGGAGACCTGGGTTCGATTCCTGGGTTTGGGAGATTCCTTGGAGAAGGGAATGGCAACCCACTTCAGTATTCCTGCCTGGAGAATTCCTATGAATAGAGGAGCCTGGTGGGCTACAGTTCATGGGGTTGCAAAGAGTCAGACACAACTGAGCAACTAACACTTTTCACTTGCTAGGTTTGGGAAAGCCATACTGCCTCTTGGATTACGACTGTCTCCTTTGCTGCATTTATTTCACTCCTTAGCTGGATGTGGGGGATGTGGATCCTCTAAGGAATCTAGGGTGCTGACATCCTTATCCATCTGGATAACTTGTAGGACGGGCCCTGAGACGTCTGTGCTAAGAGAGGACTGGGAGGTTGAGCACCTTCAAGGAGAGTGGAGAAGAGCGTATCTCAAGCCCAGTTCAGGCTGTTGATGTTTCCAGGGCCATCAGGGCTGAGCATAGGGGAGCAAGTGGATGGCTGTGTTTGGGTTCTGATGGGGCTGAGTTTTGGCCTCTGAGTTGAGCCGAGCCCCTGGGATCCCAGTGCTGACGTGGGCTCCAGTCCCATCAGGGGGAAGCGTGGCTCAGAGGTGCACTGGTAACGCAAGCACTCCTGGCCTGTCTCCCGTGAACATGTTGGGAAATCTGGGTCAGTGTAGCTGGGCCTGGGCGAGGTGGCCATGGTTATGTGACCGCAGCTTTGAGGGCACTATCTGGGGCCGTGTACTTTGGCCTTTTGCCCCGTTACCAGTGTCTGCAGCACCAAATACATCCGCTGCCCTTCAGTTGTCCAACAGCCCCTACCACCCTGCCCTGGGCAGTCCATCTGGGAGCCTCTTGTGATCTCTTACTTATGGTTAGTTTTATGTGTTAATTTACCTGGACCAGGGGTGACTGTATGTTTTGTCAAACATGATCCTGGGTGTATCTGGGAGGGTATTTCTGGATAAGATTAGCACTTGAATCTGTAGACTGAATAAAGCAGATTACTTCTCTAGTATATGGGGGGCCTCATCCAATCACTTGAAGATCTGAATAGAACAGAAAGGCAAAGTAACAGAGAATTTTTTCATCCTGATTATTGGGCTGGGGCATCAATCTTTCACTGCCTTTGGACTCAGCCTGAAATATTGGCTCTTCTTGGGCTTCCCTGGTGGCTCAGAGGTTAAAAGTGTCTGCCTGCAATGCGGGAGACTTGGGTTCGATCCCTGGGTTGGGAAGATCCCCTGGAGAAGGAAATGGCAACCCACTCCAGTACTCTTGCCTGGAGAATCTCATGGACGGAGGAGCCTGGTGGGCTACCATCCACGGGGTCGCAAAGAGTCGGACACGACTGAGCGACTTCACTCTACTCACTCTACTTCAGTCTCAAGTCTTCCAGCCTTCAGACTGAAACTTCCACCATCACTTTACCTGGGATTCAAAACAGAACTACAGCATCAGCTCTCCTGGGTTTCTAGCTAGTTGCTGGAGATCTTGCGTCTTGTCAGCCTCTATGATGATAGGAGCCAATTCCTTATAATAAAACTCTTTCTGCATGTGTGTCTTTACCCTATAGGTTACATTTCTCTGAAGATCCCTGGCTAATCCACTCAGTATTCTTCATCACTAAATTCGTGGCCCTCATGCGTGCTCTCTACTTGGACCTGGGACAAAGATGCAAAGCTTCCCTCTATGCTCAGGTGTTAGGATGGGACAGTGGACAGGCCTGGTCACCCCATAACAAGGCTTAGCTTATGTGGGAGGCCACTGCAGGCCCAGTCATGGCAGAAGCAATGTTCAGCAGATACCCTTGAAAAACTTACAGATCCTAGCAAAGACATTTTTGCTAAGTGATTAACCTAAAGTTAATCTGGATTTCTTGGGAGAAGCCTAAAATATGATAGCATAATAGAAGAGTTTAGATGTATTTTGGATAGAAAGCTAAGAGTCCTTTTACTCCTGCACAATTTGAGTCTCAGATGGTGTTGGCTACATTATTTCCTGAGTGTGGGAAGTGTGGGAAGGGAACAAGAAATTTTATTTTAAAGAAGTGCTAATCTACCACATGAGTTTGACACAAGATCCGTCTGAAAGCAAAGGAAGCAAAATAAATAAATGAAGTACGTTTAAACCTGAAAGTTGGGGTTGTGGGGCTGGTAATTTCAGTAGCATTCACATTTAGAAAGAGTATTTGGAAATCCTTTAAGGAGGAGCTGTATGAGAGGTTTTAACACACACGCGCGCGCACGCAGGCTCATCCACACGTATACAGCCCACCTATACTATTTATGTATTGATGCTGCCTTCCTGAAAGCAATCTGAAATTTGCTGGCATGTGGTGATGTAAGTCTAGGAACTTGTAACAGGCCTTTCTACAAGAGCATGTTTATGCCACTGCAGATGACGGAGTGAGAGATGGGAGACTTCTTTTTATTCTTTTTTAAATTTATTTTTTAATTGGAGGATAATTGTTTTACAGTATGTTGGTTTCTTCCATACAATGAGAATCAGTCATAACTATATGTATATCTCCCTCTTGGCCTCCCTCCCATCCTCCCCGCCCCCCCCCCCCATCCCACACCTCTAGGTTGTCACAGCATTTGGCTGGGCTTCCTGCGTTACGCAGCAGTTCCCCACTAGCTATCTATATTACAGAAGACAGTGTATATACACAAATGCTCCTCTCTCAGTTCCCCCCACCCTCTCCTTCCCCACTGTGTCCGCACTCTGTTCTGTCCACATCTGCATCTCACTTCTCATGAAACCACTGCCAACAGAGGAAAGTGAGCACAAGAACCAGCAGCACAAATGCAAAAGTCAAAGTGAGAGCTGAGGGCCGGCTCCATCTGCAGCCAGATCAGGATGGAATGCTCTGGGCATTTCCAGGCTCAGACTTGTGGCTTTGCTGCTGGTGATCAGAGCAAGGGCCACCCCCATGCTCAGAGCACCTTCCTGTCCCCCCTCAGGCATTTAGTCCATTCTCACTGACCCAGAGCTAAAATGCCTCCTTGCCTTAAATATCACAAGAGGGAGACATGACTTTGGCCTTGGTTGTGCCCTTCGGGGCGCTTCCTCCAGCCACTAGCAAAACTCCCATTTTGTGAGGCTGATGGTTCCAGCTGTGAGATGAGTCTCACTAAATAGTTTATGAGAAATGGCTATTTTTATGTGAGCAGAAAAGGTCAGTTCCTGGAAAGCTGGGGCAACCACAATGTTAGCCGATGAAAGAATTGCTCCAGGAAGCCGCTGCCCTCCGGCTGGTCCTCACTTCACTGAAGCCACTGCCCAACCACTGGGAGATATGGCTCAGGGAAGCAGCTTATGTTGAGGGAAGGTGACTTATCTCCAGTCCACATTCACTGCTTTTTGTGTTCTAAAATTTAAGAAGGAAATCCTAAACTGGAGAGGGGACTGGAGAGGAGCTTTTGATGCAGTGTGGTTTAAATTGGTTTTCAAAGTGGGTCTCTGGTAACTGGTTAGAAATACATGTTTTTGGACCCATTCACTTGCTGAGTGGGCACCTCAGGGGTGGGGCTGGGACCTTCTAAGTCCAGAACACCCCTTCCCTCACACACCAACCCCTTTTCTGAGCAGGCCTGGCTCGCTCCCTATCACTACATTCTTTATTTCTTTGATAAGACTGATCACAACCTATATTCGTTTTCCCCGGTAAATGCATTGATTCTCACCTATAACCTCATCAGCTTGAAGGCTGGCAGGGCTGTCTTTCAGTTGCCAGTGTTACACCCTGCCAGGAGCAGATCATTGGCTCATATTTTGAGTATGAATGTGTATGTGAATTTTCTTAGCTTCTCATTCACAATTTGGAGGTAGACTCTGCTTCAAAGATCTGTGGCTAGGGTGAAGGCAGGCAGCACCTGTAAATCACCTAGCCTGCGTTCCTCCTATTAATGACCTCTAATAAATGCTAGTGACCTTCCTTTACATCACACAGGCAAGGGGAAAAAGAGTGGGATAAAGGGCAGATGGCAGCCCGCTGGGTAGTAAGTAGTTCTTGCTCTGTCCCTGGGGAATTGCAGTTGCAAACACTGGATTACTGAAAAGTGCTAGACTTGCAAGTTCAGAGACTGCAGTTTGGATCCCTAACCCACCATTTCCAAGGTTGCCCCTCGGGTGTTTCTCTGAACCACTCTGACCTTCAATTAATTTCCTCATCTGTAAAACAATGTTTCTCTTAAAACCAATTTTCATACACAGAGAATAAACACATGGATACCAAGAGGGAAGGGTAAATGGGATGAATTGGGAGACTGGGACTGCATAATACAGTCCCATTGAGACTGGGAACAGTCTTCCTTGCTCTGTGGTGACCTAATTGGAAAGGAAATCCAAAAAGAGGGGATATATGTATACATGATCTTCCCTGGTGGCTCAAATGGTTAAGAATCTGCCTGCAATGTAGGAGACCCGGGTTCAATCCCTGGGTTGGGAAGGTCCCCTGGAGAAGGGAATGGCAACCCACTCCAGTACTCTTGTTTTGAGAATTCCATGGTCAGAAGAGTCTGGTAGGCTATAGTTGAGCAGGTCTCAAAGGGTTGGACACGAGTACAGTAGAAGACTAGAAACAGTAGTTACAGTTGAAACTAACACAGCACTGCAAAGCAAGGATATTCCAATAAAAATTAAAAAGCATGTTAAAATCTCATACAGATTCACATTTCCAGGCCCCTTCCTGGATTAGAGACGGGGGAGGCTGGAATTTGTATCTTTAAATCAAGCACCCCAGTGGATTCTTCTAGCAAGTTTGGAAAATACTGACACAATGCTTGCTGAGGTCTGGCTCTATGCTATGATCTATACATCTAGATAAATAATTCTTGAGAAAGAAGGTGAGGTATTATAATGATTTTGAAATGATATGCCTTGTATTTACTGAATATCATTCATTGTGATCCTTAATTTTCATGTGTAATCACTTGAGGGGCACAGTTTGCATTTTCCTTTGCAACTGAAAACCTCTCACAGGGGCTGCTCCTCAGTGCCCTTGGCCATCATGACAGGTAAGAAAATCTTATGTCAAAGGCATGATGTGTGTTGTCATTAAAGGGAAGTTAACTCCAAAGCATGTGGTACAGAAGGAAACTGGATCAGGATTCCACAAACGGAAAGACCTACGTGACTCAAATGATAAAGAATCTTCATGCAATGCAGGAGACCCAGGTTTGATGCCTGGGCTGGGAAGATCCCCTGGAAAAAGGAATGGCAATCCACTCCAGTATTCTTGCCTGTAGAATTCCATGGACAGAGGAGCATGGCAGACTACAGTCTATGGGGTTGCAAAGAGTTGGACAAGACTGAAACAACTTAGCATGCATGCACACATAGGCTGACATACAAGCTACCCTTGAAGGCCAAGGAAGGTGTGTATAAGGAGGACAGTGAATAGGAAAAAGGACCTGAAAGTGATAGGAGGAAATTCCTACACTAAGCAAGAATTTGAGTGAAAGTGTGCTATGGGCTGATTGGGCTATAGAAGCATCATTGTTTCTGGAGGACAGGAGTGTGTCAGGCTTGTTGGGAAGACAGGGCTCTTGGAGGTTCACTGGGACCACACGTTGTGCCTTACTTAAATGATACAGCAGAGTTCTCAGAAGTTAGTGATTCAGGCCATTGGCAGACAGGACAGGTGTGCCAGGGAGAGCTCTGGTGGGGACAGTGGTTCAATCTGGCAGACGTGGTCTAGGTGAAGCAGTGGGAATACTGAAGGAATGTTCTTGGAGAGAACTTTCCAGGAAAATAAAGGGCAGTTCAGTTTGATTCAGTTGCTCAGTCGTGTCCGACTCTTTGCGACCCCATGAATTGCAGCATGCCAGGCCTCCCTGTCCATCACCATCTCCTGGAGTTCACTCAGACTCATGTTCATCGAGTCCGTGATGCCATCCAACCATCTCATCCTCTGTCGTCCTCTTCTTCTCCTGCCCCCAATCCCTCCCAGCATCAGAGTCTTTTCCAATGAGTCAACTCTTTGCATGAGATGGCCAAAGTACTGGAGTTTCAGCTTTAGGATCATTCCTTCCAAAGAAACCCCCAGGGCTGATCTCCTTCAGAATGGACTGGTTGGATCTCCTTGCAGTCCAAGGGACTCCCAAGAGTCTTCTCCAACACCACAGTTCAAAAGTATCAATTCTTCGGCGCTCAGCCTTCTTCACAGTTCAACTCTCTCATCCACACATGACCACAGGAAAAACCATAGCCTTGACTAGACGGACCTTAGTCGGCAAAGTAACGTCTCTGCTTTTGAATATACTATCTAGGTTGGTCATAACTTTTCTTCCAAGGAGTATGCGTCTTTTGATTTCATGGCTACAGTCACCATCTGCAGTGATTTTGGAGCCCAAGAAAATAAAGTCTGACACTGTTTCCCCATCTATTTCCCATGAAGAGAGCGACTGAACTGGACTGAACTGAACTGAACTGAACTGATGGGACCAAATGCCATGATCTTTGTTTTCTGAATGTTGAGCTTTAAGCCAACTTTTTCACTCTCCTCTTTCACTTTCATCAAGAGGCTTTTTAGTTCCTCTTCACTTTCTGCCATAAGGGTGATGTCATTTGCATATTTGAGGTGATTGATATTTCTCCCGGCAATCTTGATTCCAGCCTGTGTTTCTTCCAGTCCAGCGTTTCTCATGATATACTCTGCATAGAAGTTAAATAAGCAGGGTGACAATATACAGCCTTGAAGGACACTATTTCCTATTTGGAACCAGTTTGTTGTTCCATGTTCAGTTCTAACTGTTGCTTCCTGACCTGCCAGATTTCTCAAGAGGCAGGTCAGGTGGTCTGTATTCCCATCTCTTTCAGAATTTTCCACAGTTTATTGTGATGCACACAGTCAAAGTCTTTGGCATAGTCAATGAAGCAGAAATAGATGTTTTCTGGGAACTCTCTGGCTTTTTCCATGATCCAGCGGATGTTGGCAATTTGATCTCTGGTTCCTCTGCCTTTTCTAAAACCAGCTTGAACATCAGGGAGTTTACGGTTCACGTATTGCTGAAGCCTGACTTGGAGAATTTTGAGCATTACTTTACTAGCATGTGAGATGAGTGCAATTGTGCGGTAGTTTGAGCGTTCTTTGGCATTGCCTTTCTTTGGAATTGGAATGAAAACTGACCTTTTCCAGTCCTGGGGCCACTGCTGAGTTTTCCAAATTTGCTGGCATATTGAGTGCAACACTTTCACAGCATCATCTTTCAAAATTTGAAACAGCTCCACTGGAATTCCATCACCTCCACTAGCTTTGTTCTTAGTGATGCTTTCTAAGGCCCACTTGACTTCACATTCCAAGATGTCTGGCTCTAGATTAGTGATCACATCATCATCATTATCTGGGTCATGAAGATCTTTTTTGTACAGTTCTTCCGTGTAATCTTGCCATCTCTTCTTAATATCTTCTGCTTCTGTTAGGTCCATACCATTTCTGTCCTTTATCGAGCCCATCTTTGCAGGAAATGTTCCCTTGGTATCTCTAATTTTCTTGAAGAGATCTCTAGTCTTTCCCATTCTGTTTTTTTTTTTTCTCTCTCTTTCTTTGCATTGATTGCTGAAGAAGGCTTTCTTATCTCTTTTTGCTATTCTTTGGAACTCTGCAGTCAGATGCCTATATCTTTCCTTTTCTTCTTTTCACAGCTATTTGTAAGGCCTCCCCAGACAGCCATTGTGCTTTTTTGCATTTCTTTTCCATGGGGATGTTCTTGATCCCTGTCTTCTGTACAATGTCATGAACCTCATTCCATAGATCATCAGGCACTCTGTCTATCCTAGGCCCTTAAATCGATTTCTCACTTCCACTGTATAATCATAAGGGATTTGATTTAGGTCATACTTGAATGGCCTAGCAGTTTTCCCTACTTTCTTCAATTTGAGTGTGAATTTGGTAATAAGGAGTTCATGATCTGAGCCACAGTCAGCTCTTGGTCTTGTTTTTGTTTACTGTATAGAGCTTCTCCATCTTTGGCTGCAAAGACTATAATCAATCTGATTCGGTGTTGACCATCTGGTGATGTCCATGTGTAGAGTCTTCTCTTGTGTTGTTGGAAGATGGTGTTTGCTATGACCAGTGCATTTTCTTGGCAAAATTCTATTAGTCTTTACCCTGCTTCATTCCACATTCCAAGGCCAAATTTGCCTGTTACTCCAGGTGTTTCTTGACTTCCTACTTTAGCATTCCAGTCGCCTATAATGAAAAGGACATCTTTTTTGGGTGTTAGTTCTAAAAGGTCTTGTAGGTCTTCATAAAACTATTCAACTTCAGCTTCTTCAGCATTACTGGTTGGGGCATAGATGTGGATAGCTGTGATATTGAATGGTTTGCCTTGGAGACGAACAGAGATCATTCTGTTGTTTTTGAGATTGCATCCAAGTACTTCATTTTGGACTCTTTTGTTGACCATGATGGCTACTCCATTTCTTCTGAGGGATTCCTGCCCGCAATAGTAGATATAATGGTCATCTGAGTTAAATTCACCCATTCCAGTCCATTTTAGTTCGCTGATTCCTAGAATATCGATGTTCACCCTTGCCATCTCTTGTTTGACCACTTCCAATTTGCCTTGATTCATGGACCTGACATTCCAGGTTCCTATGCAATATTGCTCTTTACAGCATCAGATCTTGCTTCTATCACCAGTCACATCTACAACTGGGTATTGTTTTTGCTTTGGCTTTATCTTTTCATTCTTTCTGGGGTTATTTCTCCACTGACCTCCAGTAGCATATTGGGCACCTAATGACCTGGGGAGTTCCTCTTTTGGTATCCTATCATTTTGCCTTTCCATACTGTTCATGGATTTCTCAAGGCAAGAATACTGAAATGACTTGTCATTCCCTTCTCCAGTGGACCAGACCTTAGCATTTGTGGAAATAGGAGTAGGAGGGACAGCTTCAGGAGTGCCCCAGGGCTTCCCACAAGGAAGAGACCAGAGGATGACCTTGGGACCACAGGGTGACGGTGAGCTGGAGCTGACGTGGGAGCAGTGGGAAGTTGTGTTGAGGTCAGTGTGGGCTGCGCTGGTGTGGGCTGAATGCAGACAATGGTAAAACTGGATTTGACTTACAAGAAGAAATCAGGGTTCATAATAGAGAATTCTGGAGTCTCTTGCATTGAGTCTGCATTTCAGTTTGGAGAGAGTCATCATAGTAACCGTGTCCCGGGAATCTGACATATTTTTTGTTTATTTAGACTTTCTTCAATTTCTTTCAGTAATACTTCATAGCTTTTAGTTTTCTTTTCAAAATACAATGGATATGTTTTAATTTGATAAAGTACAATTTTAAAATAGTGTTTGAGAGAGGTAACTTGAGTGTTCAGTCATTCAGTCGTGTCTGACTCTTTGCAACCCCAGGGACAGTAGCCTGCCAGGCTCCTCTGTCCATGGGGATTCTCCAGGCAATTGGATGAGATTAATTTGCTGGAAAAGTTCAGTAGTCTCTGTAGAAGATACCCCACTATTTAGTCCTGATCATATGAAATGCATCCTCCTCATGGGACCATCCCCTTGGTTAGCACATACCAGATCATGCAGACCCCTTTGTTGGGGCCCCCCAGGCACAAGTGAGCATGTTGCTGTGACGAGGCCCAGAAATGTGTGAAGTGACATGGACTGTTGGAGAGTTGTGAGGATTTAGGCCAGGCCCTCTGAGGAGGTGACTTCTCAACAGGTCTTCTCAGGTAATGGGCACTCTGAGCAAGGGTGCAGTTGGGGATCCATGGAGTCCAGGCCCAGCCTGAACTTGGCTGTGCCAACAGAGCCAGCATGGTGGCTTAGAGTCGATGAGAAGGAAGGTGGTACGAGGAGGTCGGAGGTGTGGGCAGAGTCCCCAGTTGAGACCACAAGAGCAGACTGGTGACGTCAATCCCAGGCACGTCTTATAGATCCAGGCAAAGGAGCCCAGCCTCCTGCTAGTGGCTGAATGGTTCCTCCCAAGAACTTCTCAGCCACGTCAGATTCTGAATCTTATTCTGAATGGATTTCAGTGGGATGTGCTCTGACTCAGATGTTCACAGTGTCTCTTGTTGAGTTGAAGCAGGGGCCATGGAGACCCCACATTGGACTTCCTCATCTACCCAAGGAGTGAACACTGAGGAAGTGAGGGTGCTCAGAGAGAGGCATCTGACTGTCAAATTTTGGGCTCACTCCTAAAAATCATGCAGAACCCCTTGAGATTTTTGTTTGTGTAGGTGTATCTAACAGTATTTACTACTGCTGCTGCTGCTGCTAAGTCGCTTCAGTCATGTCCAACTCTGTGCGACCCCATAGGCGGCAGCCTGTTGGGTTCCGCCATCCCTGGGATTCTCCAGGGAAGAACACTGGAGTGGGTGTATTTACTACATGAGGTATCAAAACTGAAAAAGTCTTAAAACACAAGTTCTTTTGCATGGATGTTGTTGCCAGAGTGATGGGCTTGCTAATGCTTCATGTGGCCTCCAGAAATATCCACTACCCACCTCAGCATACTCACTGGGGAATGAGAATGAAAGGGGAATATAACATACTATTATTATGAAAACAATCGTGACTTTACGTGGCTCCGAGAGAGGCTTGGGGAACTCCTAGGGGCTCCCAGGCTGCACTTGAGCACTGCAGACTCAGGCCAGTGCTTCCTGTTTCTCACGAGGTGTCTTGGAGTTTAGGAAAGGAAGGGCCTGTCCCTCTGCAGCCAGGGCGTAGCTCCGGCCAGCTCCCTGCACTCCGCAGAGCAGGGCCAGGGACACCGCCTGCTTGGGAGGTAGTGAAAGTGAGGGGCCACCCTCCTCTCTATTCAGGTTCTGAAACTGAGAAGGCGCACAGTTGAATGGAAACATCACTGCCATTTTCCTCCTGACAGAGGCTACGATAGGGACACAGCATGGGGTGTCAGCCTGGGAGCCTCCAAAGGGCCCTGCTGCTGCTGCTGCTGCTAAGTCGCTTCAGTCGTGTCCGACTCTGTGCGATCCCATAGACGGCAGCCCACCAGGATCCCCCCGTCCCTGGGATTCTCCAGGCAAGAACACTGGAGTGGGTTGCCATTTCCTTCTCCATTGCATGAAAGTGAAAAGTGAAAGTGAAGTCCCTCAGTAGTGTCTGACTCTTAGCGACCCCATGGACTGCAGCCTACCAGGCTCCTCCATCCACGGGATTTTCCAGGCAAGAGTGCTGGAGTGCCAATGGACACTAGCCTTGGGCAAACCTGCTGGGCTCCTGTGGGTGGGGCCAGGGCTCACTGTGCAGTAGGCAGGCCCCACCTGGGTCGAGGCAGAGGGCCTGGCCTGCATGTGCCGCCCTGTTATATCCCCTCACCCTCGACTCCAGGGCCAGGTGCAGAGAAGACAGGATGTCTATCTTGGCCTGTGTGTCCCTCACATCAATTGACAGCTAACTGAAGCCCAGTTGTCCTCTCAGGTACCGGATTCATTTTCTTCCCAGTGAAGGCCTGGGGTTTTAGTCCAGGGCTTCAGCCTGCCTGTGATGCTGTTGCAGCAAGGAGTTGCCTCTGTTTTGCTGATGGTGTGATGGTCGTCCTTTCAGTGATAACAGCTTCTGCGGCCTGCCTATGCTACCGTGTGGGGCATCCCCTGCTCATCACACTCAACCTTCCATCCCTCATCCTCTGGGAAAATTCTCACAATTCAAGTCCAACTGGAGGACCCTCTACATGTTGTCCAAGGGTGCGTGTGCATGTGGTCTCACAATTCTCATTTCACCATCTTGGTGTAGTTTCTGAGTTGAGGTTTTTTAAAGTAAAATATATTTCCTAAAAAATGAAAAAAAAATGAAAAATAAGTTTTTGTTTTTTGACTGCAGCCATGAAATGAAAAGATGCTTGCTCCTTAGAAGAAAAGCTATGACAACCTAGACATTGTATTAAAAAACAGAGACATCACTTTGCCAACTAAGGTCTGGATAGTCCAAGCTATGGTTTTTCCAGTAGTCATGTATGGATGTGAGAGTTGCACAGATAAAGAAAGCAGAAGAATCAGTGCTTTTGAATTGTGGTACTGGAAAAGACTCTTGAGAGTCCCGTGGACAGCAAAGAGATCAAACCAGTCCATCCTAAAGGAAATTAACACTGCGTATTCATTAGAGGGACT
This sequence comes from Nanger dama, assembly GCA_917880005.1. Classification (NCBI taxonomy): domain Eukaryota; kingdom Metazoa; phylum Chordata; class Mammalia; order Artiodactyla; family Bovidae; genus Nanger; species Nanger dama. The sequence continues at coordinate 14,607,246 of CAKJTW010000025.1, read as the reverse complement.
GAAGCTGAGGCTGAAGCTCAAATATTTTGGCCACCTGATGCTAACAGCCAACTGTTTGGAAAAGATCCTGATGCTGGGAAAGATTGAGGACAGGAGGAGAAGGAGGTGACAGAGGATGAGACGGCTGGATGGCATCACTGACTCAATGGACATTAGTTTGAGCAAACTCTAGGAGACCGTGAAGGATAGGGGAAGCTTGGCGTGCTGTAGTCCATGAAGCTGCAAAGAGTTAGACATGACTTAGTGACTGAACAACAGCAGCAACACAATTTCCTGGAAGCACTGGGTCTCTCATTCTCACAGGTTGTGAATGGCCCTGATGAATGAGTTGGTCGTTTCTCCCAAGAGCAGCTTTACCCAAAGTATATGAGATGGTATAGGAGGAGAGCAGATGGATTCAGGGACCTGGGTTGAGGGACCTGCACAAGGGCATGGCATCCTGTCTGAAGCAAGAGTTGTCCCCCAGGGTAGTTACAGGGGCAGGGGAGGGGGCTGTTCAGGGTCATCCCCTCCCCTTGAGCCTTTCCCTGTGGGTAAAATGACTTTGGTTCTCTTTTCTTACTGACCTTTAGTCCTTATGACTGAAATAGCCCAAGTTCTGGGATGGGAAGCCCAAGGCTCCCTAAGAGACTCGTCATTTCTCATCAGGACAATAAACCTGAGGCTTTCTTCCTGCTGAGACTCTGAATGGCCCTTCATGAGCTCAGTACAGTCTGGCTGTGTGGTCCTTTTCTCATCATAGAGAATGCCTGCCTTTCATGACATGGCCGTCTTAGTCACTATCAGGTTTTAAAACATAAAATAAATTTCATATTCCTTATAACCCCAGAAGCAGCCGTGATTCCCATGAAGGATACGTGAGCATCTTTGTCACTCCTTAAGCTCACATATGCCATTGCCAGAGGAAGTCACTCTTTAGTATACAGCACTTGGGGGCACCTCAATTTGTATGTGTTATGCACTTTTGCACAGATGGAAGCCATAAGTGGGTACTGTTTTGCTTTCAGTGTATGTGTGTTCTACATCACGTTATATTTTGGACACGATTCTGTGTCAGCACATGTTGATTCACCTGATTTTTCTGAGACCACAGTGTATTCCATAGTGTGGATTGGGACTTATTTAACCAGTTTCCCCTGGAAGGATGTCTGTCTACTTTTCTCCAGCAGAAATGTAATATATTTGACAATAAGATCACAAAATTGTATTGAAGCAAGGAAATGTCACCAGATGGTAACTCAGATCCACAGGAAAAAATGCAGAAATCTGAGATGAGAACTGGAAGGTTAATAACTCCATTACTGTATATGTGCTCTCTTTTCTTCTTATAAAGACATTAAGCAATCACACTTAAAAAACAGCAAAGGATCTGACAAAATGTTTCTCCAGGGAAGATATAAAAATGGCCAATAAACACAAAAAATATGCTCAGTATCATTAGCTAATAGGGAAATACAAATCAAAATTACAGTCAGCTATCATTTCACACCCAGGAGGATGACTGTCATCATAAAGACCAACAATAACAGATATTGGTGAGGACAAACACCAGATGAAAGAGAAATGGAATCCTCATTCCCTGCTAGTGGAACTGTAAAACAGTCTGAGTGTTCTTCAAAGAGTTGAACATAGGTTCATACATGACTAGTCAATTTCACTTCTGAGGCTACAAGCAAGAATAAAGAAGCACATGTCCGCATAAAAATGGACATACCCATGTTGGTAGCAGAATTATTCAGAATAGACAAAAATGGGAACTAATGAATGGATAAGTAAAATGTGGTACATGCATACAATGGAGTATTATTCAGAAATGAAAATTAATGAAACTCTGATACACACTATAGCAGGGACGGGCCCTGAAAATATGGTAAGTGAAAGAAATTAGCCCCAAATCCCACATAGATAATTCAGTTTACATGAAATATCCAGGACAGGTGACTCTAAATAGTCATAAAACAGAATAATGGTTGTCTAGGGCTGGGATGGGAGAGTTTTAGGGAAATATGGGCAATGACTGCTGATGGATGTGGGATTTCTTTTGGGGATAATGAAAACATTCTAAAAGTGGTTGTGATTATGTTCACACAAGTCTGTGAATATACTAAAAACCACTAAGCTGTTCAGTTAAAATGCAAGAATTATAAATATGTCCAATTAAAATGCATGGTTTACAACAAATTGGCTCAGTCTTAAAGAGTCTTCCAGCAATACAGGAGACCAGGGTTCAATCCCTGAGTTGGGAAGTTCCCCTGGGGGAGGAAATGACAGTTCACTCCAATATTCTCTCCTGAAAAATCCCATTGACAGAGGAGCCTGCCCGGCTACAGTCCATTGGGTCCCTAAGAGTCAGACATGACTGAGTGTTCACACTGGCTTGACTGGTTAGATGTATATAACTAATAACAATAAACTGATCTATCACTATCATTTATCTATTTCTGCCTATCAGTCTTCTATCTTCTCATCTCATGTCAACTTTGGCCTCATGACTGATTGGTGAAACTAGGACCTTTTGGATGGTTTATATTTAAGCATATTAACCAATTTCCTCTGCTATTTTCCCAGTACTGTTTTATTTAGGGTGTGCTCTTGATGTTAACACTACAGTTTAGTTCTTAGATTATTCCAGGATACTGAGTAGGGGTTTTTATGGAGCTAGGTGAGGAGAAAACAGCTCTCAGCTGTAGATCCAGTGACAGACGAGACTCGGGTCTTCACTTCTGGAAGAGGTGGGTGTGTTCCCTTGAGGTGGGGAGGGTTGCATTTTGAAGGAGCAGATTGGGGCTGTCACTTGGGGCGTGATTACTGTGAGAATGGCATGGAAGGGTGTTGAGAAGCCGCAGGAGGGCTCAGAGGATATAATGGTTCCACTCTTCCCTCCTAGACAGCCTTCCTGCATTGCAGTGACAGGAGAGCTCAAACGCATGATTCTGAGACGCCTTTCAAGTCGGGCTTCTATATTCCATTTAGGTTTAAAAGTCAGATGACTTGGCCTGAGATTTGCAAGGCAGAGGGTCAAGAGGGCTGCACTTTGGCTGGAACTATTGTTTCTGCCAACAAACATGGCAGTGGAGATGTTGACTTGCTGGCGAAGGGATGAGCAGGGCAGAGCAAGGTCCAGTTTCTGGGGTTGCGAAGCCTGACCAGCAGGACACAGGGCACTCATTTGATGGGTCACAGCAGGGTGATGTGACCCTGGAGCTGGCAGTGGGCTTTCCAGTCAGACTTTCCTGATACTAGTGGCTTTCTGATGCAGGCAGGTTCTTGGCTGTGGCATTCTTCATATTGGCAGTGTCAGGGAGATGCTGGAGAGCCAGTGCGTTTCTGACCGAAGAGGGAGAAGCAGCTCCTTCCTGGCTGCTTTGGGAGCTGTTCTCAAAAGCCCATCCTGCTGTCTATTTCTCTGGCCCTGCCTGGACTTCTGTGAGCCACTCAACTGTCCACAATGAATCTCTTTCTGTTCTAAACCAGCTAGAGAGGATTCTGGTTTTTGTAACTGAACCCTGACCGATACAGTGAATTACATCAATGGATTTCTTAATGCTGAACAATTTTGCATTACTGGAATGAACTCAACTTGGGTAGAGTGTGTTCTCCTTTTAAAACACTACTAAAGTTATATTTGCTAATTCTTTACGAAGATGTTGACATTGCTTTCTCATGTAAGGCTGGTCTATTTCTATTTCATATTAGTTAAGTTATTAGTGTCTTGCTGACCTTGAGAAAAAAGAGAATCTGGATGATTTCTTTCTTTGCTGTACTCTTGAATAAACTGTGATAGTAGTTATTTATTCCTTGAAAATTTTGAAGATTTTCCACATGAAACTATCTAGATGAGGCATTTGGGGATCAAAGTAACTTTTATTTCTGAAAATTCTTCCATTGTTACTGATGTGTTAGATTTCCTATTTCTTTTGAGGTCGATTAGTCAAATATATATTTGTTGTTGTTGTTGTTCAGTTGCTAAGTTGTGTCCAACTTCTCCACCACAAGGAGCCTGCTTGGCTCCTCTGTTTATAGGATTTTCCAGGCAAGAATACTGGAATGGGTTGCCATTTCCTTCTCCAAAATATATGTTTACTTATATAATATTCTATTTTAGATTAAACTGAGCCATCTTATTCAAATTATTTCTTGTTTAGTAGTATAAATATGTATAAACTATACAAAGAAAATCTTCACGACCAAGATAATCATGATGGTGTGATCACTCACCTAGAGCCAGACATCCTGGAATGTGAAGTCAAGTGGGGCTTAGAAAGCATCACTACAAACAAAGCTAGTGGAGGTGATGGAATTCCAGTTGAGCTGTTTCAAATCCTGAAATGATGCTGTGAAAGTGCTGCGGAGCTCATGTACACCTGTGGCTGATTCATATCAACGTACGGCAAAACCAATACAGTATTGTAAAGTAGAATAAAGTAAAAATAAAATTAAAAAATAAAATAGATTAATTAAAAAAGGAAAGCAAGTAAATTAATAAAGTAAAATAAAAAAAAAGAAAGTGCTGTACTCAATATGCCAGCAAATTTGGAAAACTCAGCAGTGGCCACAGAACTGGAAAAGGTCAGTTTTCATTCCAATCCCAAAGAAAGGCAATGCCAAACAATGCTCAAACTATTGCACAATTGCACTCATCTCACATGCTAGTAAAGTAATGCTCAAAATGCTCCAAGCCAGGCTTTAGTGATAACGTGAACCGTGAACTTCCCGATGTTCAAGCTGGTTTTAGAAAAGACAGAGGAACCAGAGATCAAATTGCCAACATCCACTGGATCATGGAAAAAGCAAGAGAGTTCCAGAAAAATATCTATTTCTGCTTTATTGACTATGCCAAAGCCTTTGACTGTGTGGATCATAACAAACTGTGGAAAACTGTTCAAGAGATGGAAATACCAACTCACTTGACCTGCCTCTTGAGAAACCTATATGCAGGTCAGGAAGCAACAGTTAGAACAGGACATGGAACAACAGACTGGTTCCAAATAGGAAAAGGAGTGTGTCAAGGCTGTATATTGTCACCCTGCTTATTTAACTTATATGCAGAGTAATCATGAGAAACGCTGGGCTGGAAGAAGCACAAGCTGTAATCAAGATTGCCGGGAGAAATATCAATCACCTCAAATATGCAAATACACCACCCTTATGGCAGAAAGTGAAGAGGAACTAAAAAGCCTCTTAATGAAAGTGAAAGAGGAGAGTGAAAAAGTTGGCTTAAAGCTCAACATTCAGAAAACAAAGATCATGGCATCTAGTCCCATTACTTCATGGAAAATAGATGGGGAAACAGTGGAAACAGTGTCAAACTTTATTTTCCTGGGCTCCAAAATCACTGCAGATGGTGACTGCAGCCATGAAATTAAAAGACGCTTACTCCTTGGAAGAAAAGTTATGACCACTAGATAGCATATTGAAAAGCAGAGACATTACTTTGCCAACAAAGGTCCATCTAGTCAAGGTTATGGTTTTTCTAGCAGTCATGTATGGATGTGAGAGTTGCACTGTGAGGAAGGCTGAGCGCTGAACAACTGATGCTTTTGAACTGTGGTGTTGGAGAAGGCTTTTGAGAGTCCCTTGGACTGCAAGGAGATCCAACCAGTCCATTCTGAAGGAAATCAGCCCTGGGATTTCTTTGGAAGGAATGATGCTGAAGCTGAAACTCCTGGCCACCTCATGTGAAGGGTTGACTCATTGGAATAGACTGATGCTGGGAGGGATTGAGGGCAGGAGGAGAAGGGGACGACAGAGGATGAGATGGCTGGATGGCATCACTGACTCGATGGACACGAGTCTGAGGGAACTCTGGGAGTTGGTGATGGACAGGGAGGCCTGGCATGCTGCAATTTATGGGGTCACAAAGAGTCAGACACCACTGAGTGACTGAACTGAATATAAATATGAATGGCTAACAAGTTTTTCTCTGAATATTATTTTGTATGTTTCTTTTTGTAACATATAGTTGGATTTTATTAACCTGTTCTGAGCTTCTTTCTATTTTAAGCAAATAAGGTTATATCACATTTATGAATATATTAAATCAATTTGTTCTTTTTAACTGGTATCTACTGTTTATTTAAAAATATTTCTCTTGCTTTCTCTCTTTTGTTCTGTAGTCTTTTCCTTTTTGTTTACTTTGGTAATTTAGATACTTTTTTTTTCTTATTTTGGTTTTCTTTAAATAATGCCAAAATTTTCAAATTTTTAATTATCACTGTTAGAAACATCAAAAAGAACAGCAACACTATTTATTGAAATCTCACTATAAAGCATAAGCAACTTAGCTCACCTTTACCTCCTTTCATCTTTCCTTCCTCCATCATGTAGGGACTTTTTTCCCTGTTCCAGTATGGGTAGGTACAATGGGGATAAACTTTGAAAGCATGAATGAGGTTTAAAAATATCTACTAGTTAATATTAGTAAGACTAATAATTCTTATTAATCATTTTCTCTTGTAGCCTTTACACATGAATTTCAACCCATGTCTTTTTCACTGGGAAAGAAGAGAATTGCTTTGAGAGCGTGGCATAGACAAGCTTCCAGATGCCAGAAAGAAGAATCAGATAGACTTGACTCCAGATGGACCTGATATCTCAGGGAAATGGGAGGGCAGTTGGTCAGCTGTGTGTTTTCTGGCTCTGTTCTCTCCAGAAAAAAATGATGCATATGAGAGACTCCCAGCAGGGTGGAATCCAATTCCTTTTGTGTATCTTGGAGGATACCCCTCAGTGAGGGCCTTGCATAAAGCTGGGAAAGCTTCCCTCTACAGGGGAAATGTTCATGTTGCATACTTAGACGTGTCAGCTGTACCACATCCCACCAACCCTCTCCTGCCCACTGTGCCCTTGATCCTAGCATCATGAGTGGGTTGTAAAAGCTTCTCATTCATCTCACTGAGAACAGAGAGAGCAGCTTAGAACCAGAAGTCAGCAGCCATGGAGTGACATAGTGAAAGGCAAGATGACCTGGTGATACACACATGTTTTTGAAATATACTTCAAAAATTTTAGATATTAGGCTATTTCCTGTTATCTTATTGTTATTGATTTCTGACTTTGCCATCTGATAAAGAATGTGGCTTATATGATATTGATTTTGGAGCATGGGTTGAGACTTCTTTTGTGGCCCAGTGGGTGATCTCTTTTAGAAAGCATTCCAGGCATACTGGAAATGCACAGTTGCAATTTCCATTTGTTGGGTGCAAGATTTTGCATATGACTCCTTGATAGGTATACTCAGTTCAGTTCAGTTGCTCAGTCATGTCCAACTCTTTGCAACCCCATGAATCGCAGCACACCAGGCCTCCCTGTCCATCACCAACTCCTGGAGTTCACTCAGACTCACGTCCATTGAGTCAGTGATGCCATCCAGCCATCTCATCCTCGGTCGTCCCCTTCTCCTCCTGCCCTCAATCCCTCCCAGCATCAGAGTCTTTTCCAATGAGTCAGCTCTTCTTAGGAGGTGGCCAAAGTACTGGAGTTTCAGCTTCAGCATCATTCCTTCCAAAGAAATCCCAGGGCTGATCTCCTTCAGAATGAACTGGTTGGATCTCCTTGCAGTCCAAGGGACTCTCAACAGTCTTCTCCAACACCACAGTTCAAAAGCATCAATTCTTCGGCGCTCAGCTTTCTTCACAGTCCAACTCTCACATCCATACATGACCACAGGTAAAACCACAAGATTCAAAACAAAAACCTAAATTTTTCTTTTGCATTTTCTGGGAGAGTAATAAAATTTCTTAGTATGATTGCATATTTTTCACTTTCTCTGGGAAATTATGTTAGATTTGTTTTAATTCTTTTGATGCTATGCTGTTAGTTCTTCCCAAAGATAATAGTTTTATACATTCTTGGAAAGTTATTCTTTCTATCCTTAAGTTATGGTTTTCTTTGTTACTCTTTTGTCTTGATATCTATTGGTTCTGAGCTGCTCAGTGTGTGGTATTCTGTTACGGAAGCCCAAGCCGCCTCATGTAACTATGCTTAACTTTGTAAGAAATTTCTAAACTGTCTCCCAAAGTGGCTGTGTCGTGCATTCCCACCAGCAATGGATGAGAGTTTCTGTTGTTCCACATCTTCACCAGCATTTGGTGCAGTCTGTTTTTGGATTTTGCTATTTTAATAGGTATGTTGTTGTACCTCATTGCTATTTTTTTAAAAACTCCACCCCCTCCACTCCGCCCCCCCCACCGCCATTTGGCTGTGCTGGGTCTTAGTTGCTGCATGTGAAATCTGGTTCCCTGACCAGGGGTGGAACCCAGGTCCCCAATGCCCCCTCTGCATTGGGAGCATGGAGTCTTAGCCAGTGGACTAGGGAAGTTCATCATTGTTACTTTAATTTGTAATTCTTTAACAACAGATTATGCTCACCATCTTTTCATGTGCTTATTTGTCATTTATATATATTTCTTTATGAGATGTATATCCAGATTTTGTAGTCATTTTAAAACAAGTATTTTTTTTTAAATAACAGTGAATTTTCAGAGTATTTTTGGATATACAAGCATACCTCATCTTATTGTGCTTTGCTTTATCGAGATTTGCAGATATATGCTCTTTACAAATTGAAGGTTTGTGGCAACGGGGCATCAAACAAGTCTGTTGGTGTCATTTTTCCAATGGCATCTGCTCACTTCATGTGCCTGTGTCATATTTTGGTAATTGTTGCAATATTTCAAGCGTTTTCATCATTACTATATTTGTTACAGTTACCTGTGATTAGAGATTTTTGATATTAATATTGCAAAAGATTATGACTCACTAAGTTTCAAATGATAGCATTTTTAGCCAGAAAGTATTTTTAATTAAAGTATGCATATTCTTTATTCAGACATAAAACTATTATACACTTTTTGTTAGTTGCTCAGTCATGTCCAATTCTTTGTGATCACAGAGACTATAATCCGTCAGCCTTCTTTGTCCATTTAATTCTCCAGGCAAGAATACTGGAGTGGGTAGCCATTTCCTTCTCCAGGGGATCTTCCTGACACAGGATTGAGCCTGGGTCTCCTACGTTGCAGGCAGATTCTTTACCATCTGAGCCACCAGGGAAGTCCAGTTAACACCCTTAATAGACTACGTAACTTTTATGTGCACTGAGAAACCAAAAAATTAATGTGATTCACTTTATTGCTATATTTGCTTTATTGATATGATCTGGAACTGAACCTATAATATTTCCAAGATATGTCTGTGTTTTGGGTCTGAATCCTTTACCAGACATGTGTTTTACATATTTTTCTTCCAGTTCATGGTTTATCTGTTACTCTCTTAACAATGTCTTTTTCAGAGCAGAAGTTTTAAATTTTAATATAGTCTAAATTTTTCTTTCATGGACTGTGCTTTTGGTCTGTCTGAAAACTCATTGCCAAATGCCAAATCACCTAGAGTATTTATCTCTTCTTCTAGAAATTTTATAGTCTTACATTTTAGGTCTTTGATCTTTGTGTTAATTTTTGTGACAGGTGTAAGGTATATTATGTTCATCTTTTTTTTTTTTTTTGGTATGTTAGATTTCATTAAGAACATCCAGTTTTTCTAGCACCATAAAAAAAAAAAAATGACTGTCGAGAATTCCCTGGTGGTTTATTGGTTAGGACTCCACACTTTCACTGCTGAGGGCCTAGGTTCAGTTGATCAGGGAACTAAGATCCCACAAGCTGCTCTGCATGGCCAAATTAAAAGACAAAATAAACAAACACACTATCATTTCTCCACTAAATTACCTCTGTTGATTGATTAAAGGGCTTCCCTGGCTGTTCAGTGATAAAGAATCTGCCTGCAACTCAGGAGATGTGTGCAGGAGACATACATTCGATCCCTGGGTTGGGAATAACCCACTCCAGTTTTCTTGCCTGACTTTCCTGGTGACTCAGATGGTAAAGAATCCACCAGCAATGTAGGAAACCTGGGTTCAATCCTTGGGTTGGGAGGATCCTCTGGAGAAGGGCATGGCAACCCACTCCAGTATTCTTGCCTGGAGAATCCCATGGACAGAGCAGCCAGGAGGGCTATAGTCTATGGGGTTGTGAAACAGTCAGACATGACTGAGTGACTAAACAATAAACCAACAACAATTTGGAGTTGACTATATTCATGTCAGGTAATTCTAGGCTCTATTCTGTTCCACTGTTTTTGCCTAATCTTTCATCACTGCCATGTTGCCTTGGTTACTGTAGCTCCATAGTACGTGTTTAAGTGAAATAGTATCAGTTCTTCACCTTTGTTCTTCTGCTCCTCCTCTTCTCTTCCTTCTCCTCTTATTTTTTTCAATACTGTTTTGGATATTTTAGATCTTTGACTAATCCATATAAACTTTAAAGTCAGAAAATACAGTTTGCTGATATTTTATTGAAATTTCATTGAGTCTTTAATCAAGTTGAGAAGAACCAACAATATTGAGTTTTCCAATCATAATCTTTAATTCCCCCTCCCCAATAATTTGTCATTTTCTGCATATACATCCTGTGTTTTTTGGTTAAATTTATACATAAATTCATTTTATTGTAAATGGCACTGTGTTTTTAATTTCAAATTTTAATTGCTCATTACCAGGAGAGGAAAGCAATTGACTTTGTATATTAACCTGCACACTGCAATCTTTTATGCTTGATTATTAATTCCAAGATGTGTTTTGTTGTTGTTCATTCTTTGGGATTTTCTATGTAGTCAGTCATGTTATCTGTGAGTAAAATGAGGGTTATTTCTTCTTTCCTAATTCATTCTTTTATTTCCTTTCTTCTCCTATGGTACTAGTTGGCATTTCTAATACAACGCTGAGTAGGAGTGGTAAGAGGAGACATCTTTGCCTTCTCTCACATCTTAGGGGGAACCGTCTACTCTCTTCCTATTAATTAACTATGATATTAGCTATAGCAGCCTTCTGTTTCAGTTTGTTTTGTGTGTGTGTGTAATGGGGGCATATGTTTTCTCAAGGTGAAGAAGTTCTACTCTATTCCTACTAGCCAATTTTTTTAAATCATAGATATGTGTATTTTAAAAAATGCTTTTTCTACATCAATTGATATGACGGTATAATTTTTCTTCTTTTGCCTGTCGATGTGATGCTGCTGCTGAGTCGCTTCAGTCATGTCCCACTCTGTGTGACCCCATAGACGGCAGCCCACCAGACTCCACTGCCCCTGGGATTCCCCAGGCAAGAACACTGGAGTGGGTTGCCGTTTCCTTCTCCAATGCATGAAAGTGAAAAGTGAAAGGGAAGTCCCTCAGTCGTGTCCGACTCTTTGCGACCCCATGGAAGGCAGCCCACTAAGTTCCTCCGTCCATGGGATTTGCCAGGCGAGAGTATTGGAGTGGGGTGCCATTGCCTTGATGTGATAGATTATATTAATTGATTTTCAAATATTGAATCAGTTTGTGTATCTCACAATCCCACTTACTCATGATGTATAATTAAATTTTTTATTAATTATTTGAATGACTATTTAGATAAGGTCTGTATAGTTAAAGCTATGGTTTTTCCAGTAGTCATGTTTGGATATGAGAGCTGGACCATAAAAAAGGCCAAGTGCTGATGAATTGATGCTTTTGAACTGTGGTGTTGGAGAAGACTCTTGAGAATCCCTTGGACTGCAAGGAGATCAAATCAGTCAATCCTAAAGGAAATCAATCCTGAATATTCATTGGAAGGACTGATGCTGAAGCTAAAGCCCCAATACTTTGGCCACCTGATGTGAAGAGCCAACTCATTAGAAAAGATCCTGATGGTGGGAAAGACTGAAGGTAGGAGGAGAAGAGGATGACAGAGGATGAGATGGTTGGATGGCATGAGTTTGAGCAAGCTCCAGGAAATGGTGAAGGACAGTGAAGCCTGGCATGCTGCAGTCCGTGTGATCGCAGAGTTGGACATGACTGTCAACTGAACAACATTTAGATAAGATTCTTATATTGGAAAAGATTGCTATGCCTTATAACTCTCTTTTAATCTGTGACTTCCCTCTTTATCTTTCTGGCTTATTTTCTCAAATTCAGTCATTTGCCTTATAGAAGTCCCAACTGTTTGGATCTTGTTGATGTCCTCACCATATTTTTCTTTAACTTACTTGTTCCTCTGTCTTCGGTATTTCTTACAAACTATTAGTTGAATTCAGAGACTTATTTTGCATTTAAACTGAATTGATTGATTGATTTGTTTGGGGGCAAGACTATTTCATGGATGGTATGTACTTCCATCAGACAGTATATAACATCTGCTTGTCTGTCTTTGTGATGGCAAAAGCCACTGATGTTCATTTTCCCAATACATAATCTCATTAGCTGTACAAAATTTAGATTTCTAGTTCCAGCATTTTTTCATCATTTAGTAGCTGGAATATTGCTATGAAGAGAAAATTGTCTCTCATTAGCTACCTAGTGAAAGAGTTTATTTAGGGAAGCCAGGATAAATCTTTGATGCTTTCTCTTTATTTGCCAGTTTTCAAAATAATGAGATCATTCCTATAATAACTTTTGAAGAAAGTACTATTATGTACTCACTGATTTCAATATCTTGTGTTTTAATCTGCTGCTCTGTCCTTATGCTCTTTGGTGTTGCTCTTACTGTTCCTTCTATGATGATTAGATCCCATTTTCAGTGGCTCCTTATTTCCCTTTGCAGTAACCTCATGCTTGATTAGTGTCCTTGCTTTCAGATCAGAGCAACTGTTCCCCTTGTGTCTTGTACACTTTCTGCTCTGGTGCAGAGTCAGCCATTCCTCAAGGAGCCTTGGTCCCTTTTTGTGGGAAATTCAGAGATTGCAATCTGCACGCTTAGCAGAGTTTTAACAAGAAATTGGAAATGGCATGTGGAGACCAAGCCTTGAGCAGACTGGGGCCCGAATCACGTGTGGGAGGACTGAGTCACGTGTATCCTGAGTTGTGAAAATATTCCCACGGAATGACTTTGTTTTTCTTCTGCTGGGGGGCCCAGAGGTTTCACCCGTCCAGGACAAGTTTTCACATTCATTTCTTGGCTTAAGATCCCCCAAACCATATGAACAGAGCAGATTTGGAATCCTTACATGCATGTGGTACAGCCTGAGGTTTTGATTTCTCATGGGAAACCTTTTTCTTCTCTTTCAGGGCCCCAGGCAGATGGCAATCCTGCCTGACACATCCCAGGACTGGCAGCTGGAATTCCTCTAGCCTCCTCTTTTCACAGGGAGGGATGGTCGTTTATGGGCAGCCCTTCCGTTCTCACAGTTGGGCACTTGTGATCTCAGTGGCCTGAGTGGGTCTGTGTCCTGCTCCCACCCAAAATATCACTGTGGTTATTCCCAGGTAATGGGGTCTTGGGGAGCATAGCTTTTTGTTCCTGTTTTGCTTCATTTCTGGTATCTAATAACTGATTCTTCTCTCTTCAGAGCCTGGTTAAAGGTTTTAAGACAGTCATGTGAAGTGAAAGTTGCTTAGTTATGTCCGACTCTTTGTGACTCCATGAATAGTCCATGGAATTCTCCAGGCCAGAATACTGGAGTGGGTAGCTGTTCTCTTCTCCAGGGGATCTTCCCAACCCAGGGATTGAACCCAGGTGTCCCATACTGCAGGCGGATTCTTTACCATCTGAGCCACCAGGGAAGCCTAAGGATACTGGAGTGGGTAGCTTATCCCTTCTCCAGTGGATCTTTCTGGCCCAGAAATCAAACTGGGTCTCCTGCTTTACAGGCGAATTTTTTTTATCAGCTGAGCTACCAGGGAAGCCTTAAGACAATATCAGGATTAATCTGTTCCCTTTTCCTCCTTCTTGTTAACCTGGGCACCATAAAATTGTATGTTGTCTTTTTCCATCTCTGGTGGGGTTGCATTTTATCCATGAGAGCGGGTCATGGGGAACAGCTCTTTCTCTCGGGATGCTGGCTTCTAGCTGGATTCTCTGTGCTGTGGGGGAAGATGCCCATAGCCGGAGCTTTTGATGTTTGTGATATTTAACATATCAGGTGCAGTCACCTGCATGGACCTTCTCCTGCCTCTTGGAAGCTGGGTGGGTGACATGTGTCCATTGCTCAAACACCTGTCTCAGAGTGATGTGGGCTCCTGGTGTATGGTGTTGCCCTCATGGATGGAGAGCTATGTCTCCTGGGCGCTTGCCAGGTGTCTTGGCCAAAGCCTCCTCTGCCATCTTTCCATTCTTTACCAGGTCGCTTTTTTAAAGAGATGTTTTTTAAAGAACATGACCACTAAACACCTCACGTTTTCTTTTCATCAGACTGTTTTCCTCTGAAGGAATCACAGGCAGTGTCTTCAGAGATGTCAGTGCCAAGCGGTGCCTGGAAGGCATTTGGGATGACACTTGACCTACTAGAGAGCCCGGGTGGATGGAGCAATGATGCCGTCTGGGAACCTTCCCAGACATGAACACAAAGGCCGGTATTCTTTTCCTTTCACTCTGTGCTGTTTCCTCTGACATGTTTTAGTACTGATTAGGGACTGGTGGGTCCCTTTGTTCTTAATTAAAAGTGGTTGTCTGTAAATATTCTACCTTTCTATTTTGTTTTCCCTCAAGTTTAAAAAGGCAGAGGCCCAAGAAGACAGACTCAGAGTCTTGTATCACAGTCCATACTTCCTCCTGAGAGCAAGGGCCACTTCAGTGGGGCTTTTGCAGCTCGCATTTCCTCTAGTTTCAATAGTACAAAGGTCTTCCCAAAGGTAGTTATCAGGTACCAAGGGACTGTGCATACCCATATTGGACGCTGGTGTGTCCTATGGCCTCCCCCAGTGTAAGGTTTCTAAGGAGCCAGCTGGTGATACATTCATCACAGGTTTGTATAAATGGTGCATTTGCGAGAAAAAAATGTGAGATTTTCTGACCTAGTAACTGTTGCTTAGAAACTGTTGTCCACAAAACCTAGAATTCAGGAAAGGGCATTGCTGAAAGGGAACATACTCTAGACCTAGTTACAAAAGATGCAGGTGAAAATCCTAGTCCCAGTAGTGGGATGGGATGGGACCTTGGTACATTTGTTTGAATTTATCACAGCTTGTCTCATCAGCAGGCCAGCTCAGGATCCAGGGATACCTATGTTGTGGGAAATGCTGTGGATCCAAGGATACCACCAGGAGAAGAGATGGGCATTGGTTAGCATCCAACACTTGAGGCAATGAACTTGACATCAGGTAAGACTCAGAATATTTGTTTAAGGCATGCCCTGTGGCCCCAAGCAGCATCTTCCTTGGACTAACGACTCTCCTCCCTGCAGGGCTCTTTAGGATTCACCTCTATTTTCATCCCATGTGGCACTTTCTAGTTCTCAGTAAAGGCTTTTTCATGGGCAAGTAGGGGGTCTGATGAAAAATATGAATGTGACCAGCATGACTTTGTTCCTTTTTGTCCAATACAAGAATCATACTGTGTTGAAACTGATGATACGTTGATCGATGCAGGCAAGCAAACCAGATGTCTCTGTGCATGGAAGGTTCTCTTCTTTCTTCCTCAGCATCTACACCTGTGCCTTTCACTCAGTGTGGACAGTTCTGTCCTTCAGGGGCCAATAATATTCGGTTCCTGCTTTGATACTGTAGTTTGGATGGGAGGGATACTGTGTCCTGATCACTTACTCTTGCCGGACTACTTTTCTGCTGCTGGAAATGGAGACACAAAAGACAGGTTCGAACTCTCCCGGGGCTGCAGCTTGAAACTTCTAACTACACTCCAGGGATCCTGCAGGAATGGGGGTCAGTGGTTCCCTTTGGAAAGAGATGAACACAAATGAATTTAGTTTGCCAAAAGCTTGTTTCTGGATCATGGTGGAAATATTGTTAGATTTCAACTCAAAAAGACCAAATGGCAAATTTGTGTTTGCTTAGCCCAAACAAGCTCCTTGCATCTCTCCCGAGCCTCAGTTTCTTCATTTGTAAATTAGGGAAGGGAACCTACCGTGACAAGGTTGCTTGCTGGATTGGCTGAAATGGCAGTACTGGAATGACAGGATTGCTCATCTGTTCCACATTATTGGGTTGACACCACATGGGTTTGTTTCACCACAGTTGTCTAGCTTCCCTGAAATGCCATTTCCCGTGGGACAGAAAGCTGGGGCCGTCTTAACGTATGTTCCTCAGAAGTTAGGTCCTGATATACTGAAAGTCATTTTGTTCAATTCCAATTTCACAGGCTCCCAGTTTTCCATGAATGGAGACTTCATGTATTTTTTTAATCTCTGATTAGAAAACCTCCAAGTCCCAAATAAGGACCTTCAGTGAAAACTCAAGAGATCTTAGCTTCAAATCCAGAAACAGTTAAATTAGCCAATGTGATAACCGCATTCTGTCCCGGAATGTTGAATGTCACAGGCTTCAGAATATGTCTGCAAGCGGTATGTAATTAGGTCAGCAGAGGAGTGGAAATGCTGGTTAATTGCTTCAATCTTTTTCTCCTTCATTCTTCTAAATGCATTTCAATTGACTATTAACTGGAATGTTTTTCTTCCCAGAAACAGTGAGTGTCTCAGAGGTTCCCATGGGGTACCCTGTGTTTGGGTGTGTATAGAAGTTCTGGGGGCACCCTGCAGTTGGGGGCAAGCAGGGCATCTGAAGGGGCACCATGCATTTGGAGAGCACCCTGTGGTGGCTCAGATGGTAAGGAATCTGCCTGCAATGCAGGAGACTTGGTTCAGTCCCTGGGTAGGGAAGATCCCCTGGAGAAGGGAATGGCAACACACTCCAGTGTTTCTGCCTGGGAAAGCCCATGGACAGAGGAGCCTGGCGAGTTACAGTCCATGGGGTTGCAAAGAGTTGGACACGACTGAGAGACTAACACTTCCACATTTGCACAGTATTTGTGCAGAGCTGCAGGAACTTACAAATCCCTCCTTCCTGTCACCCAGCCAGGACTGCTTCTCCTACAAAAAGGACTGCTACTAGTGTGGGTTTTAACTGCCAGCAAATACGAGGAATTTGTATCTTAAGATTTCTCTGGAAGTGTGTCATTCCCGATATGGGTGTGGAGCTGCTGGATCTGTTTACAGCTCTCTCTCCTTCGCTGGTTCCTCGGAAATCACCTAGGTCACTCTGGCATCCACCACTCGAGGATCCGGGAAGATTTGTCTCGGTGCTGCTTTACACTGAAAAGCCCACCTACCTGCTTACCGACACAAGCTCATTGTGTTAGCAGTACATAGCATTAATTTCTTGTAGTGCTTTAAATTTCTAAGTGAGGCAGGCCCACTCCCTGAACGTGCGCCTTGCTCAAGGCTACAGTGTATCTCCCCTGATGGCCCTTCTCTCCTCCTCCTTAGTAACAAGAGCTCCAGGTTTTAGCTGGGATCATTATGGCGGTCAGTGCCATATGTCCCTGCTCCTTTATGGCTAGCTATAGCATGCTCCTACATCCCCCACCCCCCAACCTTGAGATGTGGCCCCGAGCATTGTGTGGACTCTGGAAGCATCATGTGCTTCCCTGGGCAACAGCCTGAAAAGTGGATATACAGAGACTTCATTGGGAGGTGTCATCCCAGAGCAGCGAGGGGCAGGAAAAGGGACTCTGGCAGGAGAGACAGAGATGCCTCACTGAGCTGTTCAAAGCTTCCCAGAGAAACATGCCAGTTAACTTGGTCATCCAGAACTCCTCTCCAAATAACAGTCCATCTTGGGGAGAGGGGAAGGGAAACCAGTGTATATGCCAGCATCCTGTTTCAAACCTCTTGTTTTTCAAATTTTAAACAATAGAGTATGACCTCCCCACTTCTTCTCCTGTTTGTTGTCACTTCTGAGGTCGCCTTGGGGAAGGCTAGGTCCAATGCCCAATGATGTGGGGCTTCATCTGAGCCCAGGAGTGAGGGAAAGTGTCAGAGTCTTCATGGGTACCAGAGTTGCTTTCATGGTGTCTGGTGGGAGCAATAGAGCCTGTGATGCAGCCTGCCTTCACCCCAGAGATGCTGAGATAACCAGTCTAGAAGAGGAGGTGACAGAGAAGCAGCTGAGCCTAAGCAATCTAGAGAAGGACAAAAACTGGGTTTAGTGCATGTCCTTAAAAAGAGTGGGTGTGCACTGGAATGCAGATGTGATGGCTGGAGCTCTGGCAGCCATTTGGAAGCTCAAGGAAGAGGCAAAATGCTTATAATGGTTGGGTATAATCTAGAATAAAGCTCATGCTCCTGACAGTATTTTGAATTTACCCTGCTAGTTAACCAAACTGGTGACCTCCATACTTATTTTATAGGTTTTGTTGTCTTTTACAAAAGAGAAACAGACTTCTATTTTGTTAAAGCTAATGGACTTCCCTGGTGGCTCAGATGATAAAGAATCTGCCTGCAATGATGGAGGCTTGGGTTTGATGCCTGGGTCGGGAAGATCACTGGAGAAGGGGGTGACTATCCATTCCAGTATTCTTGCCTGGAGAACTCCATGGAAGAGGTGCCTACAGGCTCCAGTCCATGTGTCCACAAAGAGTTGGACGCAACAGAGAGACTAACATATTTCTTTGTATTTAAAGGCAAAACATAGTTCAACTACTATAGCACATGATAACAGTTTGTTGGATGAATGAGTAAATGTCCTGGTTGATTAATGCTTGTCATATATCCAAAATAATAGGTTTATTGCAGTGTATTTGACACCAGTGTTTGTCCTCTGCACCTGTGTGACTCCTGCCTGTCCCTAAGGCTGGGGAAAGTCTTGACCCAGCACATGTTGATGGTCTTTGCATTAAAGCAGTTTCATTTCTTCCTGTTTCCATGTTTCCCTACATTTTCTTTTCTTAAATATGAACCCAACACCTCCACCGACATCCACTCAGCAAATTCTTCCCCTTTGTCTAAAATTCTCTATAAATGTCACCTCCTTGTGAAGCCTTCCAGCATCCTCCTGGGGTGAGAGAACTCGCCCATGTTCCTCCAGCACTCAGAGCACACACATTTCCTGCCTCTGCTTCCCTGCCTGGCTCCCTGAAGTTTCTACATCATCCCTTCTCTCTCCTCACACCTTCCACCCATCCTTTCCCTTCCCACTCTTTACTGAAGACATGACTTACATCTTCCACAGAGAAAGTACAAGCCTCCAGCTATGAACCTGCTCTCCTCCACATCAGTCAGCCTCCGTGTGCAGCCGTGGGCACTGCCCTATCTCCTGGTGATGCGTCAGCCTCCCGCAGGGGGAAGATGGCCTTTACCGCTGGGTGAGCCATCAGCACTCCTACAGAAAGCTAGAGTCTCCTTCATCCCCCACTCTCATCGGCTCTCCTTAACTTTGTTGTAGCAATTTCCCCTCTTCTTTTGCACCATCAATTCTTCTACCTACAGAATCATTCTTATTAGCATTTACACATGCTGTAATAAATCTCTATCCACTCCTTCCAGCTGCCGCTTCATTTCGCTGCTCTTCTTTATAGCAAAACTCCTTGAACAATTCTGTTTTCATTTCTCTCCCTTTTCTCCTTTGAGTCCATTCCAGTCCAATTTTTCTCCCCTCCAAGTTCACCATTGACCTTGACAAAGCTAAATCCAGGGGTCAGTCCTAGCTCCAGCTATCTATCCCTGCATGACAAAGGTGCCCCCTCCAAATTTAAATAACAATATATTGTGATGAATCATGATTTCGTTGGTTGACTGGGCCCAGCTGGATAGTTCTAGCTGGGCTTCTCATGAGGTTGCTGTCACATGGTTTCTGGGGCTGGATTCACCTGAAGGCGAGACTGGGCTATGCATCCAAGATGGCGCACTCACCCAACCAGTGGTTGGTGTTGCCCGGGGGTTGGGAGCTTGGCATGACTTTAACCACAGAACCTGCCCATGGCCTCGCCATATGGCTTGGACTTCTCATTGAATGATGTTGGGTTCCAAGAGAGAGCATTTCAAAGGTGAGCATTCAGGAGACAAAAAGCAGAAACTACCAGGTCATTTAAATCTCCATCTAGAGCAGGTGTGGGCTCCTTCTTCTGGGTTGTCATGGACTCAACAGGGAGCTTGAGAAATGAAGTTTGCCCCCGTCGAGGAAGTGACAAAGTCACATTGCAGAACAGCCTTTGGCACAGGGGCTCCCTCCCTCTCCCCTTGAAACATGGTCTTCAGTGTCTTCCTGGAGGCACTTGCGGCATCTCCCACCTCACTAGCTGCTTATTCTCAGTGCCTTTCCTGAATTTTTCCACTTCCACACACTGGCACTTCTCAGGGCATCATCTTTGCCCATTTTTGTTCAGCCCTTGTCTTGATCATCTGTCTAGTACTATGACTCAGAGTGGTGTGAACCTGGGGTCATAGTTGCCATGAGGTGATGCTATGGTGGATATACCTGTAAGTAACTGTTCTGTGGTTCATATGGATGGGAATCCTTCCCTGAAGGATTTCATAGGGGTCTGCACCCCAGGGTAGTCTCTCTAAAGTTAAAGAACAGTGGAATGACCCCAAGGCAGGTCTCTCTGCTGTGCCCAAACATGAGCTCCACATTGTACTTGCCTAAGAGAGTGGTACCTCCTGAATGTGCTGTTATCAGTGGAACATGAGGGGCATTCCCTTCTAGGCCAGAAAGTACTTATTTACTGGTGCTTGTCTTTCTTCCTTTCCTGCCTCCCTGACTGAGGAAGAGTATATTGATATGGACACACTGTAGGTGACTCAGAATGCCAGTCCAATAGGCAAAGGAATAACTGGTTCCCTGGTAGACTTGAGATGGCTGCAAGATGAATGCCAGCTGTGCTGAACCACTGAGCCATAACCTGGGCCATTATCACAGTGTAATTGGTCTGTTAGGATATATGAACACCTAACAGAACTTGCCAGAAAACAGGGGGTATTTCTTTTCTTTCCCCTCAATCTAAGCAGATAAGAACCTCCCCACACTCCCAGACCTCCAGCTGCCTGAGTTTAAAACAATAGAAAATGAAGATCCCAAGTTCCTAAACATTCTGGACGCGACCTCTAAAGCATTAAAGATTCACTAACATTTGATCTCTGCAGAGCTGATTTGTCTCCAGGTGTCTATCACATACCTGACAGTTGTCTTACCTACAAACATGATTATAGAGGTCCAATGCAGAGTATAGCCCTGTCTCTAGCTGAGGTAAGACAAACACAAAGAAAGTCATCACATACGCAGTTACGGAAGAGCTGCAGGCAATCAGATCTTAGCATCTGTTGAATACTGATCCACAGGTTGGGCATGTGAATACAGATGAGACATTGTCTGCTTTCTAGAAGTCCCTGATACAGTGGAGCCTGTGATATGGTTGGTCATTCACTTAGCAAGTTTTTACTGACAATCTTCTATGTTCAGGCTCCGTTCTGGGCACGTGGGATACAGCAGGCAGCAAAATAGATTGAATGAGGTCTCTGTCCTGAAGCTCTCACTTCCTGGGTGGGATATGGGACAGTCAACATTACCTGGCATATGGTGATAAGAGCTATGAGGAAGAGTGACAAAGGGGGGATGGGGATCAGTGTATTGTCAGAGATGCCTTAGGAAAGGAGATATATGGATAGATTCCGTGAGTAAACAGGAGTGAGACAGCCAGGTGGGTGTCTAGGAAGAGAGTGTTCCATGCAAAGATTTGAGAATGCAAAGGTCTTGAGATGGAAGCTTCTTAGAATGTTGGAGAAACAGCAGAGATTCTCTGAGACTCTGAAGCATGATGGGTGGAGTGGCAGGAGGCAGGGAGGAGGCTGGGGGCCCCTGTTTGGACTTAGGTTTACAGGCCAGCCTGTGAACATTGCACCACGGATGTCCTGACACTTGTAGGCACAGGAGCCCAACTGCAGGTTGCACTCTGAAGGAAAAGAATTGGGTGGTTCTTTAAAAATGTTTGTAATACAAACATCAATAAAATACGGGGTAAAAATGGAGAAAAAGCCTCATCTCTCTGTAAGCGTCTTAAGAGTCACACAGCTTTATTTCATGTCCTCAAATATTTAAACAAACACAGTTTAGAGATTCAAATGAAATTTTTTTGTCTTCTTGAAGCATCCAGGATCTCCTAGTTCCTGCTCCACATGGGTTGAGCTGTTCTATTGAAATGTTTTTTCATCTCTGACTTCCTGGAATGGTTTGCTTAAGGAAATCAGTTTTGAGAGTTTGCTTTTAGTCCTGGCACGCTCATGGGAACCGTGTTACAGAAGTTGGCGTATCCTATGAGCACCCGAACTTCAGGGCTGTTTTCTGGCCCCTGAGACTGCTGGCCTGTTCAGTTGACGCCTAGCAAGAGGGAAACTCCCTTTACTGTTTCAAGGCTGAGTACCCATGGCTCAATTCTAGTCCTTTGGGAAGACAGAGACAGAAATCTAAGGTTTCAGAGCAAAATAATGATTTGAAAAAGATGCTTTCATCAGAAGTCAGTCCCTAGTTACTGAGAATATTGTTGTTGCTCTCCATTTTAAATTGGATTTTCATTTGAGGATGTGGTATTTAAAAGTAAATCATCATCCATGTAGGTTTCTATGGAAGCTCGCCGTTTTCTTGTGGTGAAATTAAATCAGACAAAGAAATGAAGGGAGGAGCAGATGGGCCCGTTTTCCAATTTTTGCTCAAGTGGATCTCAAGGGAAGTACAAGGGTAATTCAAAAGAATCTAAAATGTCATCTTCAGAGAATGCTCTGATTGGTGTCCAGGGAAAGAGCTGTCCTTCCTTTGTCATCACATTCCTCTGATGGAACGGACTCACTACTGGGCTGTACTTCATTTGACTGGGGTTAAGGAAAGGCAGTGAGGGCATCTCATGTGCTGTAATGAACTGAGCTGTGTGCCCCCCAAACTCATCTGGGTACCCTTGGTAGCTCAGCAGTAAATAATATGCTTGTAATGCAGGAGCTGTAGGAGATGTGGGCTCAATCCCTGGGTCAGGGAGATCCCCTGGAGGAGGACATGCCAACCCACTCCAGTACTCTTGCCTGGAGAATCCCATGGATGGAGCAGCCTGACAGGCTATAGTCCATGGGTCACAAACAGTTGGACACAACTTAACCTAGATAGCATATTCGAAAGCAGAGACATTACTTTGCCAACTAAGGTCCATCTAGTCAAGGCTATGGTTTTTCCTGTGGTCATGTATGGATGTGAGAGTTGGATTGTGAAGAAGGCTGAGCACTGAAGAACTGATGCTTTTGAACTGTGGTTTTGGAGAAGACTTGAGAGTCCCTTGGACTTCAAGGAGATCCAACCAGTCCATCTTGAAGGAGATCAGTCTCAGGATTTCTTTGGAAGGAATGATGCTAAAGCTGAAACTCCAGTACTTTGGCCACCTCATGCAAAGAGTTGACTCATTGAAAAAGACTCTGATGCTGGGAGGGATTGGAGGCAGGAGGAGAAGGGGACGACCGAGGATGAGATGGCTGGATGGCATCACTGATTCGATGGACATGAGTCTGAGTGAACTCCAGGAGTTGGTGATGGACAGAGAGGCCTGGCGTGCTGCGATTCATGGGGTTGCAAAGAGTCAGACACGACTAAGCAGCTGAACTGAACTGAACTGAACTGAAGCGACCTAGCATGCAGACACATACAACCTCATCTGGTGAAGCCCTAACTTCCAGTGTGACTGACTGTATTTAGATACAGGGCTTTAAGGATGTAATTGGGGTTAAATGAAGTCATAAGGGTGGGGCCCGAATCCATGAGGAATGACAGCCCTCTGAGAAGAGACCCAATCAGCAGCTCTCTCCTTCTGTGCCTGTGCAAGAGGCATGGCCGTGTGAGGACAGCAGGAAGGTGGCCATCTGCAAACCAGAAACAGGGCTCGCACTGGATCTGCTGGTACCTTGATCTCAGACTTCCAGCTCCCAGAATTGTGAGACGTGAATGTTTGCTGGTAAAATTGTCTTACCCTGTGGCATTTCTTAAGGCTGTCAGAGTTGAGTAACATGTGGAATCAAATGCTAATGCAAGACCAAGTGGATACAGGGGTGAGGGGCAGTGAGGCTGTTTATCAGCTCCCAGTGACCACCAGCGCTGGGCTCACATCCACATGATGCAGGGCCACGGCCAGCTGAGCCAGCCCTGGCTGAGCAGGCCAGGATCCTGTGGGCTGCCACCCTCTTGAGCAGGAGCTGATGTTCTCTCTGTTGTCAAGGCTTCTGTCCTGCTCAAGCAGCATTTCTTCCCATCACTTTCTACTTACTACTCAGTACATCACCTATGAGTCCATTCAGACCAGTGATGCAGTGCCAACTTGTGGGTTACCACAGGGGCCGAGCCCTGTGGTGGGCATGTGCTGAGCTCTCACTGAGGACACAGTCAGTTGTCAGTTTGGCATGGGGAGTGGATGACAAACAAAACATTTTAGGGATCACAGCTCAACTATCTGACAAATAAGACAAAAGGTCACACATACAACAGTCAGAGTATTGGCATCATAAGTGATAGGTTTTATTTTCTTGGGCTCCAAAATCCTTGCAGATAGTGATTGCAGCCATGGAATTAAAAGACACTTGCTCCTTGGAAGAAAAGTTATGACAAACCTAGACAGTGCAATAAAAGCACACATAACTTTGCCAACAAAGGTCAAAACTATGGTTTTTCCAGAAGTCATGTATGGATGTGAGAGTTGGACCATAAAGAAGGCTGAGTGCTTAAGAATTGATGCTTTCGAATTGTGGTGCTGGAGAAGGCTCTTGAGAGTCCTTTGGACTTCAAGGAAATCAAACCAGTTCAATCCTATGTGAAATCAACCCTCAGTATTCATTGGAAGGATTGATGCTAATGTTCCAGTACTTTGGCCACCTGATGCGAGGAACTGACTCATTGGAAAATACCCTGATGCTGGAAAAGATGAAAAGCAAAAGGAGAAGGGGTCAGCAGGGGATGAGTTGGTTAGATAGCATCACTGGCTCAATGGGCACGAGTCTGAGCAAACTCCGGGAGAAGGTGAAGGGCAGGGAAGACTGCCGTGCTACAGTCCATGGGCTCAAAGAGTTGGATACAACTTAAAGACTAAACAACAACAAGTGATAAATGAGGCAAGAGATTCTGGTCCAGACACTCAGGAAATGGACTCACTCACCTGTGAGCAGGCCTCACTCGGCACCAGCTGTCCCCCAGTGCTTGTGAAGGGAGCACAGATCAGATCATCGCTCTCTGCCAACAGGGGTTCTAACACGAAATATTCCTAGTTCTCTCCCAGTAAAACCCCTCACCCTCCCTTTGAAGGTGTGAGTCAGGAGAGATGGAGAGTCGCCAAGAGTGTCAGCCTGGGTGCAGCTCCCTTTCCGTGGGAGGAAGCTTCAGGAAAGGAAACAGCACCAGTTTCCCTGCATAGTCTAATTAAGGACACAGAAGGGAAACAAGTGAAAGAGCCGAATCAGTCAAGGCAATTACAGCTAGTGATAAGCGGTGTGAAGGAAGCAAATAGTGCACAGGGGAGGAAGAGAGTCACCGAGGAGCCTGTGCTTCTCCAGGAGAGTCCAGGAGACATTTAGGCTGATGGCTCGGGACCCATCACTGACAAGGAAAGGTGATGAGGGGCAAGGAACAACATGTGCGGAGCCTTGCAGTGTGGCAGAGTGGGGCATGTGCTGGAAACAGAAAGCAAGCCAAGATCATAGCAGAGTGAACGAGGGAAGGATGGAGGGGAGGCTGGAGAGATGGAGCAGGCTCATCCCACGTGGAGCTGGGGGAGAAGAGGCCAGGAGGGAGGGAGCTGGGGGAGGCCAGTCAGGGAGCAGTCATGTGATCTGGGGGAGGCAGTGGAGTTTGCATTTTGGCCATGGGATTGGAGAGCTGGGGGCAGGTCTGAGACATGGTCTGAAGGTAGAGTTGGCTGCTTCGCTGATGGACTTTGCATATGGAAAAGGGACAGGTAAGAACCAGGGAAAACCTGGCATTGGAGTGGCACACATTTGACTCTTGGTGAAGATTCTTGTGAACAATGGCCAGAGCATCTCAAAGATCACAACTGCTGCTGTTGCTGCTAAGTCGCGTCAGTCGTGTCCGACTCTGTGAGACCCCATAGATGGCAGCCCACCAGGCTCCTCTGTCCCTGGGATTCTCCAGGCAAGAACACTGGTGTGGGTCACCATTTCCTTCTCCAGTGCATGAAAGTGAAAGGTGAAAGTGAAGTCGCTCAGTCGTGTCTGACTCTTAGCGACCCCATGGACTGTAGCCCACCAGGCTCTTCTGTCCATGGGATTCTCCAGGCAAGAGTACTGGAGTGGGTTGCCATTGCCTTCTCCAAAATATCACAACAGATGTGCATAAAAATTCCTTGAATAATGATTGCAGGGGCTTCCCTTGAACTTTAGAGAACTCAAAACTGAGGGGTTTAATTAAAAAATTTGTTGGAATGGAAGATAGTGGGGAGATGCAGGAAGAGGGTCACACTGAAGGGCAAAAGGTGAACCACGGTATTGATTCATTTTTCTGGTGTCTCCTCTCATTGCTCCCAAGGATCCAGGCATTGTTGATCCATGTCTCAGAGCCATTA
Source organism: Nanger dama (assembly GCA_917880005.1). NCBI lineage: Eukaryota > Metazoa > Chordata > Mammalia > Artiodactyla > Bovidae > Nanger > Nanger dama. The sequence continues at coordinate 14,580,914 of CAKJTW010000025.1, read as the reverse complement.
TAAAATATTAATAGATACACACTTTTTATTTCCATTTTACTTTTCTGGAAATATCTATTTTAAGGAGGGCTTGAGAGGCTTCCAAGTCCAAGGAAATCTAGCCATTCCTTAATCCATTAAGCAGGTGCCTTCCAAGCAGCTGCAGAGAAAGTGTTTCCACAGTGCCAGCCAGCCAGCTCAGCTGTTGTGCAGGAGACGAGTGCCTACTCAAGCCTTTCCCAGTCTCTTTCTTGCTCTTAACTCGGATGTGGAACGTCAAATTGTTAGGAGATTAAAGTGCTCACTTTTACCTCTAGCTGGAGTTCCTGAAGGGTTTTAAGGAAATAGTGATTCCCCAGTAAATGTGTAGGTTGATCCAAATCACCATTTTACTTGGTATTTATTTAGTACAGTTGGCTGAATAATGGCTTCCCAAAGATGTTCACACTCCTAATACCCAGAGCCTGCCATTATGTTACATTACAAAGAAAAATCTCCTGTGAAGATGGAAAGAATCTTGAGATGGAGAGATTATCCTGGAATATCCAGGTGAATCCAATGTCATCACCAGGTTTCTTATCAGAGAGAAGCAGGAGGGTCAGACATGGAGCTGGAGAGAAAAGTTATAAGGATGGAAGCAGAGGCTGGAGCAATGTGACTTGATGATGGAGGAAGGGCCATGAGCCGATGAATGCAAGAATCCCTGAAGCTGGAAAAGGCAAGGAAACAGGCGATTCCCCTGGAGCCTTCAGAAGGAAGGCAGGCTGGTTTGCACCTTGAGACTAACCCAGAGAAATAGACTTAGGGCTTTAGACCTCCAGAATAATACATTCATGTTCTTTAAAGTCGCATAGCTTATAATAATTTGTTACAGCAGGAAGAGGAACCTAAGATGCTTAGCACATCAGTTCTGCAATCATCTAATTGCATGGGTTGAACATTTAACCATGTGTTCTCATAGAATTCACCACTCTATGCCATCCTATACCCCTGTCCTTAGTTTCATCTAGGCTGATTTTGATACTTGGCCAGATTAAGCATTTATGTCCTTTCCTCAGTAGAAAGAGAGGGTATTAGCTGATTTCCATTGTTTGGAATGAGCATGCAATTAGAATCCAAAGTCACCTGACTACTTGGATATCTGCATGGTGGTCATAAAGTCTGGAAACAATGATAAAGTTATTTTTATTATTTAAATAATAATATTTATTAATACTTTATTAATTATTTTATCTATCTTGATAAAGATCTTCTAATTTTAAAATTTGGAAGATTGATAATGTGAATATTTCAAAGCTATTTTTGTGGGCTAATATATTTAGTTTTAAGCAAATAAAAAATTGATTCTGGAAATCCATAATTTATAAGTTTGACAATTGTCCATTTCACAAACAGATGATTTTGAATGATTTGGGGTGGGGGGTGAACGAGGGAACTGATAGTCACTGGATGCAACCATTATTTTATCTGGAATAAGCAAGACCAAGTTCACCTCTTTTTGATTTGTGTGTATTTTCATTTGTTTAAACAAACCATTTCATTCACAGTAAAAACTATATTGGTGAATGTTGCTTTAATGGCTTGTTTTACATATAAAAGATTATATTAACTTTATTCTATCTGTAAAGTTATTCATTCAATCTTTTTATAGGATGTACTTAATAGACATAGGGGACCCAGGTGGCACTAGTGGTAAAGAATTGACCTGTCAATACAGGCGATGCAGGAGACATGGGTTCCATCCCTGGGTCGGGAAGATTCCTTGCAGTAGGAAATGGCAATCCACTCCAGTATTCTTGCCTGGAAAATCCCATGGACAGAAAAGCCTGAGAGGCTACAGTTCATGGTGTCACAAAGAGTTAGACATGACTGAGAACGCATGTGCATGCACGCACGCACGCACACACACACACACACAGATGTAGAATTGCTATTCAAAAGTATATGCATGTTTAAAAATATATGCCCTTTAAAAATCTTAATAAATGCTGTTACTAAGATCATGGCATCTGATCCTATCATTTCATGGCAAATGGCGAAAAAGTGGAAATGATGGCAGATTTTATTTTCTTGGGCTCCAAAATCACTTTGGATGGTGACTGCACCCATGAAATTAAAAGATGCTTGCTCCTTGGAAGAAAAGCTATGACCAACCAAGATAGCATATTAAAAAACAGAGACATCACTTTGCTGACAAACTTCTGTATGGTCAAAGCTATGGTTTTTCCAGCAGTCATGTACAGATGTGAAAGTTGGACTATAAAGAAAGCTGAGTGCCAAAGAATGAATGCTTTTGAATTGTGGTGCTGGAGAAGACTCCTGAGACTCCACTGTACTGCAAGGAGATCAAACCAGTCAATTCTAAAGGAAATCAACCCTGAATATTCATTGGAAGGACTGATGCTGAAGTTGAACCTCCACTACTTCGGTCATCTGATGTTAAGAGTTGATTCACTGGAAAAGATCCTGATGCTAGGAAATATTGAGGGCAGGAGGAGAAGGGGGGCAACAGAGGATGAGATGGTAGGTTGGCATCACCGACTTGATGGACATGAGTTTGAGCAAACTCAGGCAGATAGTTAAACATAGGGAGGCCTGGCAGGCTGCAGTCCATGGGGACACAAAGATTTGGACATGACTTAGCAACTGAACAACAACAACAACAACAACGTGTGTCTGAGGATGTATGCATGTATGTGAGTGCACGTGGATGTGTGTGTTTAAAATGTACTGGTTGGCTGTCAGTTTCACCCCAAAGGTGTTCCTTCTGTGAGAGTGGAGATCACTTGTCTCTTGGCCATGGCTGGTCCTCAACCCCTGGGCTCTGATTCAGGACACTCTGAGTGCTCAGTTGTGTCCGACTCTTTGTGACCCCATGGACTGCAGGCCACCAGGCTTCTCTGTCTGTGGGATTCTCCAGGCAACAATACTGAAGTGGGCTGCCACGCCCTCCTCCAGGGGATCTTCCGACCCAGGGATTGAACCTATGTCTCTAATTTCTCCTGCAATGGCAGGCAGATTCTTTTACCACCAGCAGCCATGTGGGAAGCCCAAAGGAACAAATTATATTGTGGGATACATGACCCAGTGGATAGGAAGGAAGCCTCTATTCAGAGGTCAGTGTGAACTATTTGCTTCCTCTGTTTTTCAGGCTGTTTCGATACCTTTTCATTAGAAGTCTTCCCTCCTTGCATCTGCACTCATGAGGCTCCCCCTAGTAGTTCTGGATGGTCACCTCTAGGCTCTGCACCCACCCAGACCTGCTCCCTCGGGTCTCCTCTTCAGGAGGCTTGGTTCTGTTCCTTTCCCGGCCCCCATCCCTCACTCGCAGTATTTTCATAGATGACACATGCCCTCCTGGAGGTCCAGGTGGCTGCACTGTGAAATCATAAGTCGTTACAATCTAAGCAATTGGGGTTTTCCATAAGACCACATGCTAACTGAGGTTGGAGACAACGTGTGTCTCATTTGTTGCTGTATCCTTAGAGGACAGCCCAATTCCTTTCTATCCTTATATTCTTGATCATCAATAAATACTTGGTGAATGAATACAATATTATAAGTGCTGAGAAATATGATGTTTTTCTATACAAAGGTTTTTGAATAGAGGGTCTCCATCAAATTGAGGACAAGATGTGTGCATATGTAATGTACATGTGTATAGGTATTGATACGTTGAGGGCTTCCCTGGTTTCTCAGATGGTGAAGAAGCCACCTGCAGTGCAGGAGACCTGGATTCGATCCCTGAATTGGGAAGATCCCCTGGAGAAGGGCATGGCAACCCACTCCGGTGTTCTTGCCTGAAGAATTTTCATGGGGACAGAGTCAGACACAACTGAGTGACTAAGCACACACACACACACACACACACACACACCTGATACACTGAATATGCAGTGACATATTGAGTATGCAAACAATGGCCAGACCACATCTGGCAACAGAATTCTGACTCAGAGTTTCCATAGTAACCAGTCCTGCTGCTGCTGCTAAGTCACTTCAGTCGTGTCCGACTCTGTGCGACCCCAGAGACGGCAACCCACCGGGCTCCCCCATCCCTGGGATTCTCCAGGTAAGAATACTGGAGTGGGTTGCCATTTCCTTCTCCGAAGTCCAGGACTGTCAAAATTTAGTCGATGACCACTGGCTTCCCTTTTTCTTGTCCTGTTTCCAACACTGGACCAATCAGAGAAAGTAAAATGTGCTCCCTAACCAATCAGATGGGATACCTCCTTGTTGGCCCGTCTCCTGCTTCCCCAGGCCCAACACCTTCACTCAGCACACCTAACACCTTCTCTTCTTGTTCTCTATGAAGGTTTGAGTCTCTGGTAAAGGAAAGGAATGGTGGTTGATTTCCTGGCTACAGCAAGCTTTGAATAATTGCATTTGGTCCGCCTCATTTGGATGGTTCATTTATTTTATACACACAGACACATACATTTTGGGCATTGGTTTTAATGATAACTTACAAAGGTTAATAGAGGCATATCAAGAATGACCCAGATGTCCATCACACAGACATGATCTGTGACTTCTTTATCTGCATTTGCATGTTGACTCATGGCATTTATCCCACTAAATAAAGGCCAAAGGCCAGGGAAGTGAATAGTTGACAAGAATTTAGCAAGAAGAGTGGTGGGGAATAGATTCTGCACATGGCACATGCTGAGGTGGGAATAACTAGATCAGAGGTCGCTGTCCAAGGGTTGAAGCTGGGTCTACTTCCCCATCTCTGGCAGGTGGTCAAGGTAGAGGAAGTTCAAGATGGGCAGGGCTGGGTCCCTAAACCACTGTATGGAGGAGGTCTACCTGCCCACTGGAACAACCATTTTTGATTTTGAGAACAAGCCAGTTAATTGTAAAGGAAATCAACCCTGAATATTTATTGGAAGGACTGAAACTCCAATACTTTGGTCATCTGATGTGACCAAAGTCTTATTGGAAAGGACCCTGATGCTGGGAAAGATTGAGGGCAAGAGAAGTGGGTGACAGAGGATGAGATGGTTAGATGCCATCACTGAGTCAAAGGACATGAACTTGGGCAAACCCTGGGAGATGCTGAGGGACAGGGAAGCCTGGCATGCTGCAGTCCATAGGGTTACAAAAAATCAGACACGATTTGGCTACTGCACAACAAAGTAAACTTTAATTGCATCTGACTAAGCTATGAGATTCTGGGGCCTGTTACAGAAACTTGCATCGCCTAAATGAGTGTGTGTGATCAGTTGCTTAGTCAGGTCTGACTCTTTGAAACCCTATGGACTGTAGCCTGCCAGGCTCCTCTGTCCATAGAATTTTTCAGGTAAGAGTACACAAGTAGGTTGTCATTTCCAGGGATTTCCAGGGTATCTTCCTGCTCCAAGGATCAACCCGCATCTCTTGCATCTCCTGCATTAGCAGGAGGGTTCTTAACAATTGTGCCGCCTGGGAAGCCCCACTTACATGGGTACCTTCCTTCAAACACAAAGAAATGAAGACACACAGTAGCAGAGAGCACCAAGTGCTACATAGACCTTGGTGAGCTGGGAAGTGGCTAGCCATGTGGGTGATACTATCAACCTCTTCTAGGAAGCAGCCTGAAGCTGATACAAGTTTGAGGGGAGCTTTCCACGTAGAGACTTGGGCTAGAATATGGGTGCGAGGTCTGAGATGCCTAGAGAGTTTGAGAAGTAGAAAGAGGCCAGGGTTGTGCTACATCAGCCAAAGTGGGCAGAGCAATACCTGATGATGATGGAGTAGTTGGCAGTGGTCAGAGTAGGGGGCTGGGTACAATGAAGAAGAGAGTGGATTTTATTCCATGTGCACAAGGGGAATCCTACAGCCTGCTGTAGGGCAGTGTTCTTTTTATTTTTATGTTTTCAGGAAAAGAAAAATATTTATTTTGGTAGTATCCTTATGACAGTAATTACTGCACCTTTTCAGAAAAAGGGTTATCCATTTAACAAACATTTATTGCCTGCCTACTCAAGTGGCTAAACAATGCATTCACTTACTTCTTATTCAGACAACATGTATTGAATGCTTACTGTACTCAGTGCTAATGTCATGGGGTTAGATGTTCAGGGGTGAACAAAAGAGATGGAGGGTCTTCCTCCATGAAGCTGATAGCCTAATGAGAGACAAGCTTTCAGTAAATGTCCCCAAGTAAACTGAGAAAGACATCTTCAATGCGGGCCATGAAGGAAAAAAAAACATGGAGTGTTGGGAGCCAATACTAGGGAGAACTTCTTCAGATTGGAGGATAAAGAAATCAGGAAAGCTGAGTGCTGAAGGATGAGTCATGAAGCCTGAGGATGGGGGAGGAACTCCTGCCAGGGAGAACTGCATGGGTGAAGACCCTGAGGTGGGACCGAGCTTTATGTGTCTAAGAAACTAGAAGATGGTGGAAGGCAGAGAGCCAGGGAGAAGGTGGGTAGGGCCAGATCCCATGGGGGCTCCCCCAGGAATATAACTATAAGGCAGTGTTCTGTTTGCACATGTGAGAGATGGCTTAGATGTGGGTGGACAGTGGAGCAGACAGGGCCGTGGTCCAGCCAAAGGATGGCAGAAGATGGAACTGGAGATGTTGGGATGTATGAAAAGGGAGCTGTTGGGATTTGCCTAGTATTAAATGAGGACAGAGATGAATCAATGGCCCTACGTAGATCATTGACTGAAGACCTAAGAAGTGTTACCAGAGAGACTGAGCCTGGGCTTGGAAGAATGGGCCATCCTGAGCCAGCAAACAAAGCCTGTTGCTGCTGCTGCTGCTAAGTCACTTCAGTTGTGTCCAACTCTGTGTGACCCCATAGACGGCAGCCCACCAGGCTCCCCCGTCCCTGGGATTCTCCAGGCTAAGAGTTATTAATATCCTCAAAACAGCATTGTTATGGGAGAGACATCCCCTGTATTTGTTTTATTCAAATTAAAATCCAGAAATGTTATCTATAAAATGAGCCCTGAAGGGACAACCTCCTGTTCTAAGCCCAATACTGGCAAATTAGTTTCTGCAAAATGACATCACTTGTCAAATTACATTAATGTGACCTATTTTCACTTTATTGGGTCTGCAGTTTTATAGTAAAGATTTGAAAATTATTTTCTTTTACAGTTATATAAAAGCTGAAAAACTCATGAAATGTATACCTAAATGTATATATATTTAATTCACATTATGATAAGAATAATAAAGTCCAGACAGGAGATCCATGATAAACTTTTTTTTCTTTTAAAGGGAATGTTGTTTTGGTCAGGTTTAACAAACACTGCTTGGGTGACCTGCTGAAAAATGCTGTGTGAATCTGCAGTGGGTACCCAAAGATAGCCGAGTTGGTCTCTGCATATGGAAGGAGGGGATTCTGCTAAGTGACATGCCCATCACCTGCCCTGTCTCCATGGGGACATCTCCATGTATGGACATCTCCATGTATGCATCACACTTGTAGGATGGTGGTTCTCCTGGGAAAGAGCTGTGACTCCTGCATTGTCTGCACGTGACGACCAACCACTGGGGAAGTTTACAGAATGCCAAGGTCTAGACACTAAACCTACGGATATAGATTTATCTCACTGGGATCCAGCCTGGGCACTGGTGGATTAGAAACTTAACTAGGTGATGGGAATGCACAGTCAGGTTAGAATGCAGAATCATCTGGAACTATGAACTGGTTGGTGAACACGTCTCATCAATGCTAGTCAGATGCTTTGGGAAAGATGGACAGATGATGCAAAAGTCGACAGATAGCCGCCTGTTGGAACAGGAGGAATGCTGGACACCCCCTGGAAATAACGTCATAAAACAGAGACCTCAGTCTCCCCACAGCATGTGTTTTGACTGAGAACTGGGAAAGGGAAAATGCAATATAAGAAGTTATAAAACAGACAGGAAATAGGAAATTCACCTTCTTGGCTTTGAACAAATATATTTTTATTAAGTACCCTGATCTAGCTGGCACCTCAGAATGCAGTATATTTCTGAGAAGACAGCAAAGCAAATGGGCAGATGCTGTCTCTGTATGCCTGGAGCCAGACTGTCCATGGCAGGGAGTGATGGAGTGGGTCTGAGCTGCCCTGAGGCTGGTCCAGGTGTCTTTGTGACTAGCATCCCCAGCATCTTCATGCATCTGGTCTAGGCTGGAAGCTGTGTTGTCCAGAACTTTTCTCTGATTTCACGTCTTTGTGGAAACAAATGTTAACTTCTCATTCCTGTGTCTTGCTCACACTTTTGCCACTGTGTGCCTCTCGTGATTTCCTGAACACATCTACTTATGTTCTCCCTCCCTTGTAGACTTGGAGCGGGGTGGTCCTCAGAACATCAGGCTCCTCTCTGGTCCCTTAACACTTACTTCAGTGCTTTTATATAGTTGGCACCCACACACCAACCAATTCAAGATTTCATTCTCCCCTAGAGATCTTCTATTTTGTTTCCACTTTTCCATGTTACAGTCATTAGTATGGGTGTTGGTTGACCCTTCTAGAGGTTAGTAATGACAATTGTCCATTGGTGGAGGCCATTAGGAAGCTGGAATTTGTGTGGCGCTTGGATGGGACTTGTCCTGGAACTAGCCACAGCAGCTGTAGGTGAAACTGGGGGTGGTGATAAAAAGTGACTCAGATATTTTAAAGATGATTTCTTTATCTCATACTTTCTACTTGAGCATCTATCAAACAAATGGCTTGGAAGAGGCCATCCTCAGACTCTTGAATTGAGGTGAGAGGACAAGGAGCTGATGGCCCCACAGGACATACTGAATCACAACTCTGCCTTTCCACAAACTCTCTAGGGATTTGATGCACACTAAAATTTGAGAACAATTGACCTAGGATTACTTCCATTTTTCTCATTCTATCCTTTGCATTTAATCTTTGTATGCTTATTTATTAAGCTTCCATACTGCAGAAGCATTATGCTAGGCACTAGAGAGACAAATTCCTTGACTTTGAACATTTCAGTCTTGGGAGGGTGGCAAATACACTGACTTTTGCTGTGAGTGATCAGGGCTGTGAATGTGGACTGTTGGTACAGGTGAAACAAAGGGAAAGGAAGCACACATCTCAGAGAGGAACATGATGGGGATGGACAGCCATTCCTCGGCTCCCCCCGATAAAATCCCAGCAGCTCAGCAAAGTGGTTCCCATTGCCCTGTTTCATAGCTCACTACTTTGATGTAGGGGCCATGTAGCCATCTGTAGAGGAGGGAGATCTGAGCAGAGTTTTGGAGTGTCTGGCATGAAGTCAGTGAGAAAAGATGTTAGACACTACTCTTATCTAGCATTTCATCAAGTGTGGGCAATACCAACATAATCTCAAGGCTCTATTTCTTGAACACTTTAGTGGCAGCTCACATATCAATGGCAGCCTGTACTACATTATTTTTCAGAGTTGTCTGGTTAAGCATCACCTAGGGCACTAGTTAAAAATAAAAATAGCTGGGCTCCACCTGAAATAGCCCGACCCAGATTCACAAGGAGATGATCCCAGGAATCAATTTCCATCAAGTCCACAGGGATTCTCAAACTTAAGTAAGGAAGAAAAAGTATTCTCAAACAAAATGAGGCATGTGTTAAGAAAAAGGTGTGCTCACAGGGCTCTAGGGATCAAATGTATGAGTGTGTGTGTGTTCAGTCATGTCTGACTCTTTGTGACCCCGTGGGCCTTAGCCCACCAGGTTCTTCTGTCCATGGCGGTTCTCCAGGCAAGAATACTGGAATGGATTGCCATTTCCTACTCCAGGGGGATCTTCCTGACTCAAGGATCAAACCAGGGTCTTCCTGCATCTCCTTCATTGGCAGGCAGCTTCCTTACCACTGAGCCATCTGGGATCAGAAGTTACAGGTTAAATGCCAAGGGAGAAATAGGGCAATATTGATTTAACAAAAATAGAGTGCTATGTGGGAGCAATGTCAGCAAGATGGCAGACTAGAAAGTTGTAAGTCCTCACTCTTCTATAGAAATATGAAGTAAATGACATGCAGACCAAAAGCAACTTTGTGGGAACTCTAGAAACCAGTTAAAGACTCACTTTAGATTTAAGGACATACATAGCTTGGAAGTGAAAGGTTGGAAAAAAATACTTCATGTAAGTATTATTCAAATGAAATCAGACAAAACTGTCTTTAAGTCAAAAACTGTCATAGGAGACAAAGAAGTGTATTCTATAATGACAAAAAAGTCAATTCATCACAACAAAACCATGATAAATGTATATGCACCACACATCAGATTTCCTAAATATATGAAACAACCATTGACAGAATTGAATGGAGAAACAGATCACAATAATAGCAGAAAACATCAATATCTCACTTTCAGTGCTGGATAGAAGAACCAAACAGAAGACCAATAAGGGAGAGAGGACATGACAACAATATAAAACAACTGAATCTCAGACACACGCAGAATAATTCAGCAAAAGTAGCTGGATATATGTATTTTTCTCAAGTGTATATGGGACAGTCTTTAGAATAGACCGTATGTTAGATCAAAAATAAGTCTTAATACATTTAAAAGGGTTAAACTTTTACAAACTATTTGTTCCAACTAAAACGGAGTAAGACAAAACATCAATTTTGTTGTCTAGTCACTAAGTCATGTCTGACTCTTTTGAAACTCCATGGACTATAGCCCACCATGCTCCTCTGTCCATGAGATTTCCTGGGCAAGAATACTGGCGTGAATTGCCATTTCCTTCTCCAAGGGATCTTCCAGACCCAAGGACTGAACCCACATCTCCTGCATTGGCAGGTGGGTTCTTTACCACTGAGCTACCAGGGAAGCCCTAGACATCAATAGCAGAAGGAAAATTAGAAAATCACAGATACAGGGAAGTTAAGCAATACACTCTGAAAATACTAATGAATCAAAGAAGAAATCATAGTGGAGATTAGAAAATACATTGAGACAAATAAAAATGAAAGGGCAGCATTCAAAACTTATGGGATGCAGCAAAAACAGTGCTAAAGGGAACTTTATAGCTGCAAAGGCTTACATTTTAAAAGGGAAAAACTTCAAACCAGTAATCTAAATGTACACTTTAAGGAACAAGAATAAGAAGGACAAACTAAATCTAAAGTTAGTAGAAAGAAGAGAATAATAAAGATTGGAGCAGAGATAAAATAGAAAATAGGAAAACTGTAGAGAACTAAGAGTCTTCAAAGAGATCAGTAAATTTGAGAAACTTAGCTAGATTGACTAAAGAAAAAAGACTCAAATAACTAAAAATGGAAATAAAAACAGACACTTTACAGTTAATCTTATAGAAATAAAAGGATTATGTGGGAAAATTGTAAACAACTGTATGTCAACAAATTGGATAACCTAGATTTAACTTATATGCACAGTACATCATGAGAAATGCTGGGCTGGAAGAAACACAAGCTGGAATCAAGATTGCCGGGAGAAATATCAATCACCTCAGATATGCAGATGACACCACCCTTATGGCAGAAAGTGAAGAGGACCTAAAAGCCTCTTGATGAGAGCGAAAGAGGAGAGTGAAAAAAGTTGGCTTAAAGCTCAACGTTCATAAAACGAAGATCATGGCATCCAGTCCCATCCCTTCATGGGAAATAGATGGGGAAACAGTGGAAACAGTGTCAGACTTTATTTTTTGGGCTCCAAAATCACTGCATATGGTGACTGCAGCCATGAAATTAGAAGCCGCTTAGTCCTTGGAAGAAAAGTTATGACCAACCTAGATAGCATATTCAAAAGCAGAGACATTACTTTGCCGACTAAGGTCCGTCTAGTCAAGGCTATGGTTTTTCCTGTGGTCATGCATGGATGTGAGAGTTGGACTGTGAAGAAGGCTGAGCGCCCAAGAATTGATGTTTTTGAACTGTGGTGTTGGAGAAGACTCTTGAGAGTCCCTTGGACTGCAAGGAGATCCAACTAGTTCATTCTGAAGGAGATCAACCCTGGGATTTCTTTGGAAGGAATGATGCTAAAGCTGAAACTCCAGTACTTTGGCCATCTCATGCAAAAAGCTGACTCATTGGAAAAGACTCTGATGCTGGGAGGGATTGGGGGCAGGAGGAGAAGGGGACGACCGAAGATGAGATGGCTGGATGGCATCACGGACTCAATGGAAGTGAGTCTGAGTGAACTCTGAGAGATGATGATGAACAAGGAGGCCTGGTGTGCTGCGATTCATGGGGTTGCGAAGAGTCGGACACGACTGAGCGACTGAACTGAACTGAGATGAAATGGACAAATTTCTAGAAACACAAAACTTACCAAGACTGAATCATAAAGAGATAGAAAATCTGAGCAGGCCTATACCTAGTAAGGAGAGTGAATCAGTAATCACAAATCTTCCAACAACAAAAAAGCCCAGGACCAGATGGCTTTACTGATGAAGTCTACCAAACATCTGAGGAAGAATGAACATCCATCCTCTTCAAATTCTTCTAAAGTATTCAAGAGGAAGGAAGATTTCCAAATTCAATCTGTGAGGCCAGAATTACCCTGTTATCCCAGTCAGATGAAAACACTACAAGAAAAGAAAACCACAGTATCCTATATGGAAACTGATGCAAAAATTCTCAACAAAACTAGCGAACCTACTTCAAAAGCACAATAAAAATAAGTATGCATCATGAAATGTGGAATTTATTCTTGAAATGCAAGAACGATTTTAATGAATGAAGATCAATCAATATAAGACACTGTATTAACAGAATGGAGGATGAACTATGGTCATCTCAATTGATACAGAAATAGCATCTGATAAAATTCAACACTGTTTCATAATGTAGAAATAATCATACATGTAGAAAACTTTGCACTTATATGTAGAAAATCTTAAAAATACCACAAAACTCTTAGAACTAATGAATAAATTCAACAAATTTTCTAAATGTAAAATTGGCCTACCAAAAACCAGTTGTTCTTCCATACAGGAACAGCAAACCATCCAAAAGGAAATTAAGAAAACCATCCCTTTTACAAAAGCATTAAAAAGAAAAAACTATTTAGGAAGAAACTTAACCAAGGAGGTAAAAGACTTGTACATTAAAACCCACAAAATTCTGTTGAATAAATCTAAAGAAGACACCAATAAACAGAAAGATATCCTTTGTTCATGGATGGGTAGATGCAGTCTCATTAAAATATTAACACTGTCCAAAGCTATCTATAGATTTAGAGCAATCCATATGAAAAATTCCAATGACATTTTTGCATAAATAGAAAAATCCATCTCCAAATTCATATGGAATAAACTTCAGGGAAATCTCACTGTTTCGATTTCCTTTAGGATTGACTGGTTTGATCTCCTTGTAGTCCAAGGGATTCTCAACAGTCTTCTCCAACACCACAGTTCAAAAGCATTACTTCTTTGGCACTCAGCTTTCTTTATGGTCCAACTTTCGCATCCATACATGACTATTGGAAAAACCATAGCTTTGACTAGATGGACTTTTGTCTGCAAAGTAATGTCTCTGCTTTTTAATATGCTGTATAATTTTGTCATAGCTTTTCTTCCAAGGACCAAGTGTCCTTTAATTCCATGGCTGCAGTCACCACCTGCAGTGATTCTGGAGCTCAAGAAAATAAAGTCTCTCACTGTTTCCATTGTGTCCCCATCCTTTTGCCATGAAGTGATGGGACTGGATGCCAGGATCTTAGTTTTTTGAATGCTGGGTGGGACCTTACCTTACATCATGCAAAAACAAACTCCAAGTAGATCAAAGACCTAAATGTGAGACTTAAAGCTATAAAAATGCTAGAGGAAAACACAGGGGAAAAATATCACAACATTGGATTTGACAATGATTTCTCAAGTATGACACTGAAAGAGTAGGCAATATAAGAAAAACTGGAAAACCAGACTACATCAAAATAAAAACTTCTATGCACCAAAGGACACAATTGACAGGTGAAAAAGTAAACTGAAGAAGGGAGGAAAATATTTGCAAATCGTATTTCTGAAAAGGGATTAATATCTAGAATATATGAAGAACACTATAACCCAAGGACACAAAAACAAACAACTTGATTTAAAAAATGGGCAAAGGACTTGAATAGACATTTCTTCAAGGAAGTTACATAATACAAATGATGCTTATCATCTTTAATCATTAGGGAAATGCAAATCTACTCCACAATGAGATGCCACTTCATATCAGCTAGAATGGCTGCTGCTACTGCTGTTAAGTTGTTTTAGACGTGTCTGACTCTGTGCGACCGCATAGACGGCAGCCCACTAGGCTCCTTCGTCCATGGGATTCTCTAGGCAAGAACACTGGAGTGGGTTGCCATTGCCTTCTCCAATGCATGAAAGTGAAAAGTGAAAGTGAAGTCGCTCAGTTGTGCCTGACTCTTAATGACCCCAAGGACTGCAGCCTACCAGGCTCCTCCGTCCATGGGATTTTCCAGGCAAGAATACTGGAGTGGGCTGCCATTACTTTCTCTGGCTAAAATGGCTACTATTCAAATATAGACAGTAAGTGTTGGTAGAATATGGGAATATTGGAACCCTTGTACATTGAGGGTAGGAATGTAAAGAGGTACAATTCCAGTGGAAAATAATATGGCAGTTCTTAAAAAAAATTAAAGAGAATTACCATATGATCCAGTAATTCTACTTTGGAGTATATAATTTAAAAAAATGAATTCTCAGTTCAATGATATTGAATATCATTGTGATATTTGTAACATCCATGTTCAGTTCAGTTCAGTTTAGTTCAGTCGCTCAGTTGTGTCCGACTCTTCACGACCCCATGAATCACAGCACACCAGGCCTCTCTGTCCATCACTAACTCCCAGAGTTCACTCAGACTCATGTTCATCAAGTCCATGATGCCATCCAGCCATCATGAGTCAGCTTCCCAGTGAGTCAACTCTTCGCATGAGGTGGCCAAAATACTGAAGTTTCAGCTTTAGCATCATTCCTTCCAAAGAAATCCCAGGGCTGATCTCCTTCAGAATGGACTGGTTGGATATCCTTGCAGTCCAAGGGACTCTCAGGAGTCTTCTCCAACACCACAGTTCAAAAGCATCAATTCTTCGGTGCTCAACCTTCTTCACAGTCCTACTCTCACATCCATACATGACCACAGGAAAAACCATAGCCTTGACTAGACGGACCTTAGTCGGCAAAGTAATGTCTCTGCTTTTGAATATACTATCTAGGTTGGTCATAACTTTTCTTCCAAGGACTAAGCGTCTTTTAATTTCATGGCTGCAATCACCATCTGCCGTGATTTTGGAACCCCAAAAAATAAAGTCTGACACTGTTTCCACTGTTTCCCCATCTATTTCCCATGAAGTGATGGGACTGGATGCCATGATCTTTGTTTTCTGAAGGTTGAGATTTAAGCCAACATTTTTACTCTCCTCTTTCACTTTCATCAAGAGGCTCTTTAGTTCTTCTTCACTTTCTGCCATAAGGGTGGTATCATCTGCATATCTGAGGTTATTCACAATGGCACTTATCATAATAGTGAAGGCAATGGCACCCCACTCCAGTACTCTTGCCTGGAAAATCCCATGGACAGAGGAGCCTGAAAGGCTGCAGTCCATGGGATTGCTGAGGGTCAGATACGACTGAGCAACTTCACTTTCACTTTTCACTTTCATGCATTGGAGAAGGAGATGGCAACCCACTCCAGTGTTCTTGCCTGGAGAATCCCAGAGACGGGGGAGCCTGGTGGGCTGCTCTCTATGGGGTCGCACAGAGTCGGACACGACTGAAGTGACTTAGCAGCTGCAGTAGCAGAAAGCAACTCAGTGTCTATCACTGACTGAATGGATAAACAAAACAGAATGTGGTACACACATGCAATGCCTGTGCATGCGATGGAATATTATGCAGCTTCAGAAAGAAAGAAATCTGACCCATGATATGACATGCATAGATGAATCTGAAGACACACTAAGTGAAATAAGCCAGCCATTAAAGACATGCACTGTATAATTCCGCTCATATGAGGGACCTAGAGTAGTCATATTCATGGAG
This sequence comes from Nanger dama, assembly GCA_917880005.1. Classification (NCBI taxonomy): domain Eukaryota; kingdom Metazoa; phylum Chordata; class Mammalia; order Artiodactyla; family Bovidae; genus Nanger; species Nanger dama. Next base: position 14,564,997 of record CAKJTW010000025.1, on the reverse strand, counting down.
ATATTAATAGAAAGTAGCATGGTGGTTGCCAGATGTTGCAGAGAGAGGAGAATGGAGAATTGCTAAATGCATACAGACTTTCAGTTTTCAGAGAGGAAAAAGACTTCTAGAGATATATGACGGCAACTCTTACACAACAATTTGAATGTACTTAATACGACTGAATCTTACACTTAAAAATGGTCAGAAAAGTAAATTTTGTTATGTGCATTTAACCGCCATTAAAAAAAAAAAATTGAAGGGCCGTGAAAACCCCGGGGTGAGGGAATTTATCAAGGAGGCAGTGGAAAGGCCTCCAGAACCCAAGTGAGGGAATGATTTGGTCGCTGAGGTTTGGAATTGGTGCGTATGGGTGTGTGTGCTAAGCTGCTTTGGTCATGTCTGATTCTTTGAGACCCATGGCCTGTAGCCCACGAGGCTCCTCTGCCCTTTGAATTCTCCCTGCAAGAATACTGGAGTGGGTTGCCATGCTTTGCTCCAGGGGATCTTCCCGACCAGAGGATCGAACCTGCTTCTCCTACGTCTGCTGCATTAGCAGACTGGCTCTTTACCACTAGTGCCACCTGGGAAGCCTTTGGGAGTGGTAATCCTACCCATCCACCCATCTTTGTGTGTAGACAGCCTGGTCTAAAGGAAGGACTCTTTGGGGTCAGAGAAGCAGTTAGGAGTTAGCCTAGAGATCCATGGTTTTTAACTATTCAAGGACATCAGACTGGCTGGAGAGCTTATTTAGGGCATAGGCATAGGCTGTGCTCACACACTCATATTCAGTGGGTCTAGGGAGAACCTGTGGAGAAGGCAATGGCAACCCACTCCAGTACTCTTGCCCGGAAAATCCCTTGGACAGAGGAGCCTGGTAGGCTGCAGTCCATGGGGTCGCTAAGAGTCGGACATGACTGGAGTGACTCAGCAGCAGCAGCAGCAGCAGCAGCAGCGAAAACCTGAGACTATGTTTCTAACAAGCTCACAGATTGTACTGATGGGGCTGGTCTAGGACCCTCCTTTAAGCATCTGTTATAGGGAAGGGGCAGAGGGGCTATCAAGAAGTACTAAAAGCAAAGTGAGCCGCCAGCCCTCGGCTGGCAGGGGTGATGACTGAGACCCTCGTGGGGTCTGGACACATGGTCTGATCTGTTTACACTCATGCTGCAGGGCTTACAAGAAGCCACCTGAGGTGGATTTACTACCACTCATAAGAACAGCCTCACTGAGTAAACAACTCCAAACGATCCATTTCCTGGCCATTCCCTTCCCGCGTGCCCCAAGTTCAGCAAAACTGAAACCACCTGCCTTTCTGAGAAAAGCTTCCTTATACTTTATTACCCACTTTTATGGGCTCCATGATATGAGTTCTGACATCAATGATGGTGTTCTCGTTTATCACGTGGCCTGGCAAGATAGCGGTCTGCATACTCTGAGCTCCATGCTTTGATGCCCTTTAGGGCCGAAGGCAAGCGGCTGCTTTTAAAAACACAGAGTTAATAATTCTCCAAGCCGGAAGCCAGGATTTGCACTCTGGAGAGGGTTGGCTTTGTGTTGGGAAGTCTGCTTCAACATCTGGCCCTTGGCAGGGTCTCCGGGAGATGCAGGCAGTTGCTGCTTCCTTCTTTCCCACCTGGGAAAAAAATGCGATTGCAACAACCTCCACAGTGGCCGGGAAGATAGCAGAGTGTGTTCTGGAGTCTTCTACTGTCACAGCATGATCTGGACAGAACACTGGGACTGGGACTCTAGGGCTCGTCTTTTCTGGCCTTGAATCTGGTGCCCAGATCCGGGCATTCTCTGGGCCTCTATCAAGCTGGGGGATTCTGGCTCCCAGTTCGCGTGTAGCGGTTCCCTTTGGTTCTCAGTGCTGGGGAGCTTGCAGAAACACTCCCCCTTCTCAAATAAGACTGTCTTATCAGCAGCTGATCATGAACCCATGGGCATCCGGAGAGCATTGCAAAGTTCTGACTCTGGCTCTGCTTCTTACCAGCAGATGGATGCCAGTCCCGGTGGAGTTGGCCTTGAGCTTCTGGGGAGCCCAGGGTACCTCCTCCCTGGTTTCCTTCTTGTTCTTCCACTGTTGCTGTCCTTTGTGCCAAAGCTGTGAGCATGAGTCTTTCTATTCCTAATGGCACTGTCTTGGCCTGATGTGTGTTTCCCCATGGTCCTCTGCAGGGTGTGGACTCTCACGAAGGAAAAGAAGGATGTTAAACCTGTAAGATCTGGGTCTAGCAGCATGTGAATGAACCCCAGGTCCGGAAAACATCTTGGTTACATGACTCTCCTCCTCTGGACAGAATCACCCCCTCTAGGGAGTGGTGTGTCATCACAGAAGAGCACCCAGTGCCTGGCATACTGCAGGCACTCAGGAAACGTCTCTTATCATCACTCTTATGACACCATGGCCTAGGAGCTCTCTGGCTCTTTCCCAGGCTCCTCCGAGCTCCTTGCAAGGCTAAAAGTTGCATCCATGCCTTTGGGGAGCTCACTGGAAGAAATAATTACCTGTTTTCTCTTGGGAGTACCCGAGACACTCCTCAAGTGGGATGAATATGAATGAAGTGAGGGGTCAGGAGAGGAGAGTGTGACTTTGTTTCCTGGGTGGGGGAGGGTGGGGCAGAGTTTTCCACTCCGTGGTGGCACCAGGAAAACAGTATGAATACTTCTTGACAATAAACAAATAACTTTGAGCCCTGGGAAACATGGTTTGGAGAGAGGGTGACTGCTCTAAATTGCTCTTTGAAAAGAACAGGCTTTCTTGGCCAACAGTGAATCAAACGTGATGAAATACAATGCGTCTGGCACTGTCTCCTCGTGGAAACTGCCCTGCCTCGGGGGAGATGGAAAATGCATGACAAAGCTGTGGAAAGAGGACTAAGGTGTCACAAATTCTGGATTGTCTCTCAACGTGCAAGTCTCCACAGGGAAAAGGAGGTGCCCGGGTGGCGCATGGCCTCAGGTGCTATGACAGACGGCTCATGATTGCCAAGTGTCTCTGTGCAGGGTGTCACGCAAGGTCCCATCTCTGGACAGACCTGCCTGAGTGGGAGGCGGGTGCTAAGGGCAAGGCCATCTCCAGAACGGGGAGGATGGAGCCCAGGGCCCTGCAAGAGTTGCCACCACTTCTGGGTGGTTGCTTCCAGATCAAGGGGGCATGCCCTCCACCCCTCTCCTTCCACTGCACAGGAGATTGGTATGTGTGTGTGTGTCTGGGGAGCCGTATAGGGCTGTTTAAAGTAGCAGAACATGCATGGTGAGAGGAAGGTGCTGAATACTGATCATGGTAAATCCAGTCTTCTGTCTTCATTAGGATGGAAACTACTCAAAGGTATGTGCTGAGTGCTAAGTTCCTTCAGTCGTGTCCAACTCTTTGAGATCCTATGGATTGTAGCCCTCTGTCTGTGGGATTCTCCAGGCAAGAATACTACAGTGGGGTTACCATTTCCTCCTCCAGGGGGTCTCCCTGACCTAGGGATCAAACCTATGTCTCTTACATTTCCGGCGTTGGCAGGTGGGTTCTTTACCACCACAGTCACCTGGGAAGACTCAAATGTATATTTGGACTATAAAGAAGTACAAATAGAATCTTAGCTTTGTATTTATGAAAAGCAAAGAAACTGAATACTTGGGGATGCTGTTTCAATGCACCAAGGTGTCAATATTCAAATATGTGTGGAAATGCATTTTCAGTAAACTTATACCTTGGAATTGCTCTATATTTAAATCCTGAATGCATGAAATAAATAAATGTACTTTTGTCTCAGGGGACAATATCATAAAACGAAGCTGTGAAAAATTCTTTTGACAATTTTAGGTTATTGTTCAAGGCACAATTTTTATTTGAGATTTCTCAGTTTATGGTGGATCATTTTAAGTATCACTTTGTAAGTCAATTTTAGATTTTAAAATTGGCTATGCATTTTTTTCTGGAGTTGTAATTGACCTTCAGAGGAAAGCAGAGGGCTTCAGTTATATAAATCTGTCCAGAGAACCTGTATGTAGAAAACAGTGGTACCATATCATGCTGTGATATCACAGTTTACAAAATTCATCCTTCAATAACAGCCCCAAGTCAGGGATCAAGTTCTGAGCAGCAAATGGCAATAAGAGAAAGTAAGATAACAAAACAGACTGAGAGGAAATTGCCCCAGAGTTGGGCAGGAAGCATCCAGTCTGGCTATTAAGAGCTCTGTGACACTGATGTGCTGAGAAGGCTGCAGAGGAGCCTGTGGCAAGGGATCAGGCAGCTTTCCTTCACGGGAACACCAGCAAGGACAAAATGGGGAGTGGACTGGCAAGTGAGTACACAGGCTTTCGCTGGCCATCCATGTCATCCTTTAGGAATGTGGCTTAGGCGTTATTTCCCTGACTCTCCAGACAAAGTAGGGGGTCTGGCTCACACTCCCTCAGTTTCTTCCACAAATGCCCCACAGATGTGCTTGCATATGGCCCTGGAACTTCCTGTTGAAGTCCCTACCTGCACGAGCCTGTCCTTCGTGTGCTCATTTCTTCTGGCTCTGAGCTGGACGCCGCCTGCATCTCCTCCTGGACATGCATTTTATGAATACGAAAGGTGTGAATTGCCCTTCCTCCAGGTGGAGTTAGCAATGGTTACTCTGCTTGGGGGCACTGAGCTTCAGATGAAGTACTAGACGCAAAGATACTCCTAGGTTTTCATTTCCACCATCAAGAGGCAAGTAAAGTGCATCACTATGGCTAGGTGGGGCAGACATCTTGGACTCCGATCCAGGGGCCACCATACTCCTCATGAGGGATGGAGATGGAGATGTTAGCTTGGATCTGAGGCCAGTTATGGGATGGGTGAGTATGCCCTGAAGGGCAGCTCATCACCAAGTCTGGCTATCCATCTACCTACCCAGTCACCCTTCCAACCATCCATTCATCCATCTACCCACTCACCCATCCATCCACTTGTGTCTTCAGGCCCTCCCATCTCCAAGGTGCCTCCTCTCAGCAAGACACTCCACCCTCCCCACCACTGGGTCTTTCCCACTGTTTCTAAATACAATCAAGAGTCTCCTTTTAAACAACTACTCGCCGTCACCCAGTCTGTCCCACATGTTCTCTGTGGCCCCTCCCCACCCCACTCTCACCCTCAAGAGAAGACACACTCAGCCACCTGGGGCTTCATGCATTTGCCAGACAGGCACCTTCAGGGCACCCCTGCATCCCCCTCTCTTGACTGTGCACTTTCTCTTAGGAACCCTTCTGGCCACCACCCTGGCATTAAAGGTGTAGTGGTTATATACTTGCCAAACAATTGAATCATTCCAAAGGTCAACAGGTTATTCTCTTTTTTTTGGCAGGAAGGATCCATTTTTTCACAACATTTGTCTACTCAGGTTAGGTTGGAGTATTATTGCAGCTACAAACTTAAATGGCAGGAGATGGGACCTGTCTGCTTTTCCCCTTCCACGGAAGGGTGGTTCCCAGGGGACTTGTTGTCAGAGCCTCACGTAGAAGCTGGGGCAACCTTCCTGGAAGTAGAGCTGCCTGGGGGCTGGTGGCAGGTGTGCAGAGTCCTGGGCAATGTCTGGGCTGGGGCACTGGTTTCTGGACACTCCTCTCCTGCCATCCACATCCTCGCTCCCAGCTCAAAGGTGCCAGTGGAAGGAGAGAGGCTGCAGTGGGTGAGTGCACATGATCTCCTGGTCCTGATGGTGCCTCCAGGGGAGGGCAACCACCTGGGATCCTTCTCCCTTCAGGACCACGTACAAGAGAGGAAATCAGTATCTGTTGAATGATCCAAACAAGGCAGAGATTTCCCAAGGTGACATCTGAAGGAATAAGCTCTGTGACATGGCCCGCTGGGGTTGCAAGTTCTCGTGGAGTCAGGCATCGCTTCCACCTGGCCATGTCAAAACACTGGAGGGCAGAAGTTCTGGACCAGGTGACATTTTGCCATCAGAGAACTTAGACGATGCTTGAGACACATCTGGTTGTCACAACTGGTAGGGAGCCAGGAAGCTGCCAAGTGTTCTATGGTACAAAGAAGCAACCCCCATGAAGATCACCTGATCCCAAAAGTCCATGGTGCTGAGGTTGAGAAACTCCATTCTGCGTGACTGCCTGGAGGACTGGTTCTGCTTAGTAGACTGAGAGCTTCCATGTGGCCAGTGCACGGAGGTTCTGAGGAGGAGAGATGTTCCACCAAGCCTCCTAGGATTGGCTCATTGCCCCCAGATGCTGCCCTTCCTTCCTGTGTCTCTAGAGATGGAACCCCACATGTCAGAAAGCTCCAGGCACAGTAAGTGTGTGGGTCTGCCCTGGGAGCTGTGAGCGGGGCTGTGTTCTGGTTTAACGGGGTGAAGGGGGACCTTGACATCAGTCCGATATGAGCTGGAAATAGTGTGAGGAAGACAGCAAGGGTGCTCTTGGTTATCTCCTGAATGACATCTGCAGAACTCAGAGACTAGAGATAGTTTGTTAGATCTTATAGATATTATGGGTCAGGGATGCTGGCCAGGCATGGCTGGATGGTTTTCCAGCTCCAGGTAGCATGGGCTGAGTTCAGTTGGTGGCTATCCACTGGCAAATGGGTGTCTGGTGGTCCAAGCTCTTGGCTCCCGTACCTGGCACATTGGCTGGGGTGGCTGCAGGCTGAACCTGGCTGGGGTGATGATTCAGAGGGCCTCCTCAGAGCACCCAGGGGTGGCTGGCTGTCTAACGGTGCTTCAGGGTTACCAAAGAGGGTCCATGAGTTGGGAAAAGATTGCAGCTCTTTCATAATGCCTGAGCCTGGAATTTGGCGCCATGTTCTGTCCTGTCTGCTATACTTTATTGGTGAAAGGAGACCCAGATCCACCTGCATTCAAGAGGGAGGGAACATAGGCAACCCGCCTTCTATGGGGTGTGTGAGTGTCAAAAAAGGACAACCATCTTTAATCGCCTCCCACTCCAGCTTTATTGGGGGATATGTGAGGCACGTTAGAGGTGATAAAGCCCAGACACTGAGCCAGATGTACCTCCCTCCTCTTTGAGGACAGCCAAATTCCAAGAAAACAGTGTCAGGATGTGAGCAGTGTAGGAATGACCTGGAGATGAAGATCACGATATTGGTGACTGGTCCAGCTCCACGGCAGTCCCTCTTCCATGGCAGGTGGCCTCACCATTCCTTTCTTCCTGGCAACCACCCTCTATCCCTTGCCTCACATTAATGCACAGATATCCTGACTACAAAATAGATGGTAGGGCAGGAGTTGGTCCTCAGAGTCCATGGTGACGTGGCTCCCGGCTCAGATTATTTTTACCAAGTGTTGACTTGGGAAGAACAATTCTGCCTTAGTTCCTAGTGGGGAGCATGGAGGGAGGGAAAATTTTCCAGAACAAGCAACTTTGCATGGGCAGCTCCTGCTTGCTCACGAGGGATCCTTGGCATTTCATGGAAACAGGACAGTTGAGAAAACCCATGGGGACTCAGTAATGGGCCAAATAAGGAAGCCAGTAAATGCAGGCAGGAAGGCCCATGGTTCCTGTTTAACCCCTTGTGTTAAATGTATGTGATGATTTGAGGTGTGTTGATATCAGATGCCCCTTCAAAGAGGAGCCTGTTGCCTTCTTGTTTCTCCTGAGCATGAAAAGCTCTTAGGACTCTGCTGGTGACTTCAGTCTCTGCCCTGGGGGTCATCTCTCTTCTCTCTTCCTCCTCTTTCCCAATATGCTTGGGCTCCAGGTGAACTGTACTCTCCCTGAAGACCGATCTTGGAAATGAACCTGTTTCTGGTTATTTAAGTCACTTCCCACAAGGCCAATGATCATCTTCTGAAGAGAAATTAGAGGTGAAGAGAAGCAGCACAAAGACATGAAGATGCCTGCTGAGCTAGTCAAAGCTCCCAGTTATTAACAGATGTTTACAATAAACTGTGAAAAATTCTGAAAGAGATGGGAATACCAGACCACCTAATCTGCCTCTTGAGAAATCTGTATGTAGGTCAGGAAGCAACAGTTAGAACTGGACATGGAACAACAGACTGGTTCCAAATAGGAAAAGGAGTACATCAAGGCTGTATATTGTCACTCTGCTTATTTAACTTATATGCATCATGAGAAATGCTGGGCTGGAAGAAGCACAAGCTGGAATCAAGATTGCTGGGAGAAATATCAATAACCTCAGATATGCAGATGACACCACCCTTATGGCAGAAAGTGAAGAGGAGCCAAAGGCTTCTTGATGAAGATGAAAGAGGAGAGTGAAAAAGTTAGCTTAAAGCTCAACATTCAGAAAACGAAGATCATGGCATCCGGTCCCACCACTTCATGGGAAATAGATGGCGAAACAGTGGAAACAGTGTCAGACTTTATTTTTTTGGGCTTCAAAATCACTGCATATGGTGACTGCAGCCATGAAATTAAAAGACACTTACTCCTTGGAAGAAAAGTTATGACCAACCTAGATAATATATTCAAAAGCAGAGACATTACTTTGCTGACTAAGGTCCGTCTAGTCAAGGCTATGGTTTTTCCTGTGGTCAAGTATGAATGTGAAAGTTGGACTGTAAGAAGGCTGAGCGCTGAATAATTGATGGTTTTGAACTGTGGTGTTGGAGAAGACTCTTGAGAGTCCCTTGGACTGCAAGGATATCCAACCAGTCCATTCTGAAGGAGATCAACCCTGGGACTTCTTTGGAAGGAATGATGCTAAAGCTGAAACTCTAGTACTTTCGCCACCTCATGCGAAGAGTTGACTCATTGGAAAAGACTCTGATGCTGGGAGGGATTGGGGGCAGGAGGAGAAGGGGATGACTGAGGATGAGATGGCTGGATGGCATCACGGACTCGATGGACGTGAATCTGAGTGAACTCCGAGAGATGGTGATGAACAGGGAGGCCTGGCGTGCTGCGATTCATGGAGTCGCAAAGAGTCGGACATGACTGAGCGACTGAACTGAACTGAGGAGATGCTGGGGATGGTTGGAAGAAAGGCATCCTTTCAGATGTTATTTCAAATGTGATAGTGGTAAGGCAAAGTGCCTCACACAGAGAAAACATTTGATGAATTTTAGCTACTTAAAAAAAAACCTCTTTATGTTTCTTTCGATAATTGCATTTTAGAATAATTTTCTCAATCAGTAACGTATTAATTACTTTCTGTCCTGTCCATCCAGGTGGTGACTATGGTTCAGACTTCTGCATTGCACACACAATCTATTAAGAAAGGCCCTCTTTCCTGGCATTCCAGTAGGTAACCTGCATGAAAATGTCTGTGGCTAAAGATATTTAATAAAAGTGAGATGGTAATGACGGGACATCTTTCTGCTTTTGAAGCAAAACTTAAATGATCCTTTAGTGAAGGTGCTCAGTTGTGTGCAACTCTTTGCAACTTCATGGATTATAGCCTGGTAGGCTCCTCCATCCATGAGATTTTTCAGGCAAGAATACTGCAGTGGATTGCCATTTCCTTCTCCAAGGGATTTTCCCAACCCAGGGATTGAACTTGGGTCTCTGGTATTGCAGGCAGACTCTTTACCGTCTGAGCCACCACATATAAAGTAATAAGTAAATTGAATATTTTTCCTGTGGGCTTTGATTCATCTTGGAAGGTAGGGACCCTGGGCCATGGTACCCTGAACATCTAATTCCCTCTCTGTGTCATTCAGATGCTCAGGAAATGTTAGTTGGATACCATCTCCTTCACAGGAAGAAGGGGCTGGTAGTGTTGGTCTGGGATCGCCCACCTCCTTCCAACCCTTTGTATTTCTGTAGGGGATAAATTAGCCCAGTTGTGCCTCTGTTCTGTTTTATGAATATGTAGGCATCATCCTACATGTTTGAAAACATCAAAGAAGGAGAAAACAGCTTTCTATAGGACCTTAAAAATCAACCCAAGTCCTGCTGGTTTTTCATGCAGGCCACAGCCCCTTGAATTGTTCAGAATGGGAGCCTTCCGAGGGTCAGAGATAAATAACTTTGCAGAGAACCATGCACCGGATGCCCCTGCCATCCTCCTGTATTGTGGCAGGTGCTGTATTTACTTAGCTATTTTCTCCTCAAAAGAAAGCACACCAAAAGTCACTGATTTTACTTAAGGGCTACCACAGAAATCATGCAGAAAACACCTTGCATTGTGTGAGATCTTGTGTCTGTTTCCTTGGAAATGTATATTCTACTGAAAAGGAAATCCACGAACTGCACCCTCAGGGAATACGAGGAATTGGAAGACTGTGTGTCTCTGCACAATGAGAGGGGTGTTCTTCCTCAGCAGGACCTGCTCGGTGAGGGGGTCTCAGTGCCTCCTTACGTGAGTAGTCAGGCACTAGGCTCTACTGGCCCAGATACGCTTACTGCTTGGGTGGGCCACCAGGGTCTCCATCAGCTGCCTTGGAGCTGCACCAGAAAGCAATGCACAGCCAGGGAAATGCAACAGGAGGCAAGGATATCTGGCCAGGCCTTGCAGGGGCACCTTTCAATCACCTTTGCTCTGTGAACAGTCTCCTGTTTCAAGGTCCTGCGGTGAAGGGCAGTGACCCAGGAGAGGCTCCTGAGGCAGGCCTGGCAAGTGGGCCCCTGACTGAGGGCAAGGAATTCTGTGTTGACCCTTCAAGGCTTCAGTGGCAGTGAGGCTGGAGATGTCTCTTTGGTCACCACGCTTATATGGAGGGACCAGCTGTCTGAGAAGGCATTAATGTGAGGATGCTTGCAGGATATGCCAGCAAGCTGAGTGAGGTGGGGAGACCAGTGAACCTAAGCCTTGAGTGCTAAGTCGCTTCAATCATATCTGACTCTGTGTGACCCTACGGACTGCTGCCTGCCAGTCTCTGCTGTCCATGGCATTCCCTAGGCAAGAACACTGGAATGGGTTGCCATGCCTTCCTCCAGGGGAATCTTTCTGACCCAGGGATTGAACTGGAGTCTCATACATCTAACCTGCATTGGCAGGCAGGTTCTTTACCACTCGGATCACCTGGGAAGCCTTGGCACACATTATATTCAATCCTGACCTTGGGAGGTTGGACGACAGGCTCCCAGTCTGGGCCCACGTTTGTCCAGTGGAACATGAGGTCTGTGCTGACTGCAAGGGCTGACCAGCCCTCGTTGGACCTTCCCCATTGCTTAGGAACCCAGGAATTGTGACCTCCTCAGGGCAAAGCTGTTGGTGGTATCTGTGCCATGCTCACTCGCTCAGTTATGTCCACCTCTTTGTGACCCTTTGGACTGTAACCTGCCAGGCTCCTCTGTCCATGGGATTCTCCAGGCAACAGTGCTGGAGTGGGTTTCCATGCCCTCTTCCAGGGGATTTTCCCAAGTTAATTATTGAACCCCGGTCTCCTGCATTTCAGGCAGATTCTTTACCATGTGAGCCACCAGAAAAGCCGTTGGTAGCGTCCAGTGAGGGTTAACCAAACACCTGCTACAAATGCTCCATGACCAGCCATCAGCTCCTTGATACCTACTCTACAGAGAAATGAGTGCTTGACTCCACAACACATGAATTCAAGTGTCTGTGGCACAAACTGTGGTCCTTCTACACCGTGGAGTAGACTCTGGCCATAAAAGGAGTAAAGTGCTGACTACCACGTGGATGAATCCGAGCAGCATGATGCTCAGTGAAAGAAGCTGACACAAAACGCCATATTCTGTGACTGCATTGAACTGAACCTCCTAGACTAGGTAAACTCACAGAGCCAGAATTCAGATTGGTGGTTTCCAAAGAGGGTGAGGAGGGTAGGGAGAAACTGTTTAATAAGTAAGGGTTTTACTTCAGCGTGATGGAAATGTTTTGGGACAAGACAAGGTTGAAGAATGCAAAGTACTATAATGATACTAAATGTTACTGAACTGTTCATTTTAAAACACATAATGTGTATTTCACTTTAATAAATTAAAAAACATGTAAATTAAAAAAACTGTCAGTATCAGCTTTACTAATATTGATATTAGTCTCACACTGGAAATAACCCAAATATCCACCACTCTCTGAATAAAGTGTTTTTATCTATATGCTAGCATCCTTCACAGCAAGCTCAATGGATATAAATTCAAACACGGGCTTATCTCACCAACCTTGTGCTGGGATATAGGATGTTTACACAGTTTAAGTCCATTCATGTGAAGGTCAAGAACATGCAAGAGCAACCACTGGTGGTGGAAGTCAGAACAGTGGTCATCTCTGGAAGGAATTTCTGGGGTGGCAAAATGTTCCATACTTTGACGTGGGGGCCGTGACACAGTGTATACGATCGTCAAGACTAAACTGTGCCCTTAAGATCAGTGCTCAGTTCCATATGTGAATGTACTTCAATATAAATAATAATTCCAAGAGAAGAGAAAAATCAATTTAGAGAAATAGGGACATTAGCCTTTGTGTGTGGAACTCACCAACTCCAGGCTTGCCAGATTGTTCACAGGAGACTGGTCCCCTGTTTGGTCCTTCTCCATCTGCAGCAACACCTGAGGCCAGCTTGGCCCCTCTGCTTTCACACTGTCATTTCCTTCTTTGTGCATCCATCCCCAGCAGGTCTCACTCCCCATGGGGAGCCTGGCCTGGAGCCAGGTTGGAGTTTTATGAAGTGTTGTGGAGGGACCCATGAGCTAGACGCTCGCTCCCTGGGTGTACCGGACAGGCTCCCTGGGTGTACAGGGGCAGGGAGGCAGAAGGAGACCCCATGCTCACAGTGACCTCAGGTGTCCCAGCACCAATGGCAGGCATCCACAGTTCTGCTTGGCACCTGCCCACATCTGGACAGGAGCCCTGGGGAGGTGTCTGGACCAGATTCTCAGTGCTCTATCCAAGGGGAGCTACTTCTGGGTCTCATTCAGCCAACTCACAGTCCTCTGTGGCTGCAGGAAGCCCCTTCACTGAACAGCAGCCCTGTGTGCTGAGATCTCAACTGCAGGAGGACTCCCACAGAACCCTCAGCCCTGCCCTGACATTTGGGGCAGGCCTCCAGGAGCTTGGAGCAGAGCTTCTCAGACTTTCCTGGACACAGAGACACCCAGGGCCCTGGGAACAAGCAGACTCTGACTCAGAGGGTCTGGGGCGGTGATGCTGATGTTCTGGTCTGGAAAGTCTGGAGTGAAAATAAAACTTGGTAAAAAATGATGAACATGCATGCTTATATACATACTAGCCAGTTCCTACTCATAGCAGCATATCCAGACCTAAATGTAGAATTTAAAGGACCATCAATCTGTGAACCCATGGGTAACATAAATGAGGTAAGCTCCACCCCCAAGCTCTAAGTCCTTTCCCATCACAACACCCCTTTACACTCCACCAGAATTTTTTGCATCTTTCTCTGTCTGGAGGCTTGCTGGGGGTCAGATGCAGCTTCCTCTGGCGGGGAGGCTGTGTGGGAACCACCCTGCCTGGCCTCGTCAGTAACTTCTGCCACACCTCCCATTTCCACAGAGCTATTTTTAGAATTCTATTTTTAAATTGTCTGAAGTTCACATTGACTACATCGCCTAATTGAAAAGGTCACCTCCCTGGAATTGTCTGTTGTACACTCCACCCTGTCACAGTGCAGAGCGGAAATGATCAAATATCCCTGGTTGGGGCCACAGGCTGGCGGCATCCATTCCCATTAGGGTACAGGCGAGGTGGTGGTGGAGCCCGGCCCCCAGGCCAGTTCAGATGCAGGTCAGTTCCGGGTTCTCTCTTTCACCTTCCACCTGTGCTGACCCGTCAGGCATGCAGACCCGGAGGTGGATACAGATGCTGCCCTGATCTCACTGCAGCCCAAGGTGAGGCTGAGGGTAGGGTTTGTGTGGGTATTGCACAGGCCATATCTTTCCTTTTCAGGAATGCTCTGCCCTAGATTCATGGCCTATTCTTCCAGAGCACCTGCCCTTCTCACCTGGAGAAGTGTAATAGACTCTAGAGGACTTATGACCACACAGACCAATGGGCCCGCCCCAGAGTCTCAAACTGAGTAGACCTGGTGTGGAGACTGGGGCTTACATGTCTCATCTGCTGTTGCAGGTCTGGATACCAGGCTTTGAGAACTATGGGCCTGTGCCAAAGGTGTCAGAGGCTGTTGGGGAAATGCAAAGTCTCCTGGCAGGTGTGGGCTACCGAGAGGGCAGAGTGTGGACTGTGGTCCCCAAGACACTTGGGTTCCAGTCTCTTAAGTATCCTTTTCTGGGAGATGAAAGTAGGTCATTTAATTCCACTAAACCTTAGTGTTCCAATCTGTAAAATGGGTTGACATCTCTTATCTCATAGGGTGTGACCTGGTAGGGACCAGAGGGCCTCCCAGTGTGTTTTCTGGAGCTTCAACTTGACCCCAGGGTGGGCTGAGAGCGGCTCCTTGGGGATGATTGATTGTATGCCCCTGAGCTTTGCCTGGACCATTGTGAACTAGGCTGTCTGTGAAATGAGAGAATACCTCTCCTTGGTGCTTATCTTGCCGTTCAGAGGCAATTTCAGGTGGTAAATTGAATGAATGCCTGAGTTGGGTAGGGAGCAGTTCTCTGGGACCCCACGGCTTTAATACTGTGAAGGCTCTAGAGGTCTGATGCTCTGCCAAACCAGCTGAACTCAGGTCACCCCAGTCCTGCCTGCAGGCTCCCCAGGCCTCTAGGAACGAATTCTGCAGAATTCATTGGCCTGAACGCTGACCCGGAGCTGCCAGTTCAGAAGAACTACTTGAATTTGCCTTGGCACGGGGCTGCCTGGGTTTGCCTTGCCTCCTTTGGGCTCCTCGTGGTCGCTAACGCCTCCCTTCTCTGAAACTGGGCACTTCCGGCCTGGCACCGCCTTCCTCCTTTCTCCCACTCCTGTGCAAACAGCCGGAGAGCCGGGACTGCTTCTCCCCGGCACGTCCCCTGCCGTTCCGACACCCTCTTCCGCTAACCAAGTGCAGAAGGAACAGAGGCTGAGTGCAGCTCAAAGTCCCCAGCAATCCTGCCTTCTGCTGAGGGCTTTCCCGGAACTCTCTCCTCCCCCGCCCTCCTCCCCTCCGGGAAGCCGCTGGCAGAGGGATGCGGGCGGCGGCGAGGCCGGCCGGATCCTCGGATCCTGGAATCAGCCAGCTCCGGGCAGACCTGGAGAGAGCAAAGGGCAGAACGTGTTGCAAAGGCAGGAGGCATCGGCGTGGGGAGAAAGTGAAGCCAGGACGGGTGGTGGTGTCTCCTTCGGGTGTTTGCAGCCCGAATCCTACAATTCAAAAGACACAGCCGACAGCCAGGTTGGGGCATGCCCCTTTGTTGTGTAAATCCCGGGGTCTGAGTTCCCAGGGCCCAGAGCTTCGACTTGTGACTGCCAAGTTTCTGCTAGGATTTGGGCATGACCTCCCTCAACCCCAGGCTTGTTTAGGTTTACTTGGGGATCGTTGCCAGCAGGGGCCTCCTGGAGCCACCTGGGTAGATGGATGTGGGCGGGCCAGCTCCCAGCCCTGGGCGCCCAGTCCCTCTTTGCTGCAGGAAGCCGGGGCCCAACTCAGCACCTGCTCCCAGACTAGCGAGAGCATCGTGGTGACTGAAGATTCCTTCCCTGTGCCCCAAATCCAGCTTATAATAGAAACTCTTCCCTCTTCTATGTTCAAACATGGAGAAAGGCTGCCGAGCAGCTTCTACATAGATCTTTTGGGGGCTCCGCTCCTTTTATTTCTTTTATCTTTTTCTATTAAGAGTGGTAAAGAACCTGCCTGCCAGTGCAGGAGACATGAGACATGGGTTTGATCTCTGGCTGGGAAAGAGCCCCTGGAGGAGGGCATGGCAACCCACTCCAGCACTTTTGCCTGGGGAATCCTATGGACAGAGGAGCCTGGCAGGCTACAGTCCACAGGGTAGCAAGAGTCAGGCAGGGCTGAAGTGACTTAGCATGCATGCACATTCCTTTTATTTCTTTAGTCTCTTTCCATTAAGAAGCAGCCAGCAGCCCCGAGAGTCAAGCTGCCTGCAGAGCTATCACCTCCAAGAGACATCAGATTTTGGCTTAAGAACCTCAGCCGACTGGATTTCCTGTCTGATGGCAGACAAAGAAATTCAGCCTAGAGTCCCCCAAAGCAGTGCCATAGCTGCTGCTTCTGGGAAGGAAGCTCAGGGTCTTCCCACGCTTATGTTTTGTGATCTCTGCTTCTAAGGGCTTCAGCCAACTTCACAGCAGGAGACACCCGGTCGGGGACCCCTCCCTCTGGTTTGCCTGAGGACAGGGGGCATGTTAGGGTGCTGCAATGCGTCCTTGGAGGTTCAGTGCTGGGCTGCTGGGCACCTGGGCATCCATGCTGTTATAATGGGTGTGGAGCGAGGATGGCTGTCACCTGGGTGAGGTGACAAACCAGAAGCCCTGGGGCCAGAGGAGGAACAAAAGGCTCTCAGGCCAACTGACCAGGGCACCAGCAGGGCCCCCTAAGTACTAGTACAACAATAACCAGAGGGAAGCAGCAACGTGGCAAAAGATTAAAAATAATAACAATAAACAACAATACAACAACAACAACAATAAACACAAGTTAAAAACAAAGAGAAAACCACGGGCTCCTGCAATGGAAAGTCAAGTCCCTTGGGAGTGAACTCTCCTTCCCTCTTCGGTAGTCGGGGACCAAGCCCTCCAGAGAAGCACACGTGTTCTGGTGGGGTCTGCAGTCGTGTCAGGAGGGACGCTCCCTGCCTGACCGCAGCCCCACACACGTGCTACCCAGCTCCTCTCTCTAGTCAGCTCACACTTTTGTGCTTCATTTTCCCTACCTTTAAAATGGAGATCAGTATAGTGGTTAGCACCTGAGGTGCCGGTTCCATCACTTCATGGCAAATAGAGGGGGAAACAATGGAAACAGTGACAGACTTTATTTTGGGGGACTCCAAAATCAATGCAGATGGGGACTGCAGCCATGAAATTAAAAGATGCTTTCTTCTTGGAAGAAAAGCTAGACAGCATATTAAAAAGCAGAGACATTACTTTGCCAACAAAGGTCCATCTAGACAGAGGATTAGATGGTTGGATGATATCACCGACTTGATGGACATGAGTTTGAGTAAGCTCTGGGAGTTGGTGATGGACAGGGAAGCCTGGCAACCTGCAGTTCATGGGTCACAAAGAGTCAGACACGACTGAGTGACTGAACTGAACTGAACTGAACCCAAGGTGCCAAGAACACTTGATTACTTGGTCTTGACAGGGTCCAGCACATCCTGGGGCCCAGTGACTCTTGGTTCTGTTACTGATTGTTCTTTTTAAAAATTAGAGTATAGTTGGTTTTACAATGTTGTATTAGTTTCAAGTATACAGTAAAGGAATTCAATTTTATATATATATATATATATATATATATATATATATATACACACTCATTCTTTTTCAGATTCTTTACCCACATAGGTTATTACAAGATACTGAGTAAAGTTCCCTAGGCTATACAGTAGGTCCTTATGAGTTATCTATTTTTAATATAGTATTGTGTCTGTGTTCATGGGTAAATGTTAGTTGCTCAGTAGTATCTGACTCTTTGTGACCCCATGGACTGTAGCCCTCCAGGCTCCTCTATCCATGGAAGTCTCCAGACAAGAATACTGGAGTGGGTAGCCATTTCTTTCTCCAGGAGATCTTCCAGATCCAGAGATCAAACCCAGGTCTCCTGCATTGCAGGCAGCTTCCGTGCCATCCAGGCCGCTAGGGAACCCCTTCTGTGTTCATCCCAAGCTCCTAATTGATTCTTCCCCCACATCTGATAGCAGTGCCTGGGGGAGAGGAGACACTCCCTCCAGGCTTCTACAGGAGGTATCACAGGGCCGTCTGTCCCCTTCTTCTGCCACCACTGGTCACCAAAGGTTTCAGTGACTATCCTCTTGTGTGGGTCTCTTCATGAAATATCTTCACAGTTAAAGCGCTTTTTTTTTTTTTTTTTTGTATAAACTGGTCTCATACCCCATACAGTGTCCTTAGACTCTTCGGTCTAAAGTTGGAAGAAGCTAGAGGGCATTTAACATCATTTTGTCACTACACTAAAGCTGTCCACACCCTCCTCCTCAAAGTGGTGCACAGTCTGGATGTTTAGTGCCTGCTGCTTGTGCCCCGAGAGATGGGTCATTGGCAGGTTGTGGGTAGTGTACCTGCAAGGACTCCCAGGGGTGATGGCCTTTCACAGCCTTGACCTGGCTGATTGGTGTCATCATCTTAAATTTCAGACAGCCTTTTCTTACAGGACCCTCTTCTTCTAGTAAGCCACAGAGAAAGGGAAAAAAAATGGAACCTGTGATGTAAAATACCATTTATGACAGAGAAGAGGGCTACTTGAATGGTGAGGGGCTAGAAGATGGCACTAGTCGTAAAGAACCTGCCTGCTAATGCAGGAGACATAAGAGATGTGGGTTGGATCCCTGGGTTGGGAACATCTCCTGGAGGAATATCTGCCACCCACTCCAGTATTCTTGCCTGGAGAATCGCATGGACAGAGGAGCCTGAAGGGGTACAGTCCATAGAGCCGCACAGAGTTGGACCTGACTGAAGTGACTTAGCACACACAGAAAACGTTTTACTTACTAGATTACTGGTTTATTTAAAAACCTGGTGTTTACTCTAAAGCAGAGATTAGGGATAGGCTTAAAAGTTGTCAGTGATCAAATATCAAAAAAGTCTGGCTCCTCATTGTAACCTCTTGCAGCCACGTCTGCAGCAGCATTCTTCATAACAGCCCCAAAGTGGAAACATGCCCAGAGATAGATGAATGGATAAACAAAGTGTGGTATATTCATACAATGGAACACGCAAGGATATTCAGCAATGAAGCATGTTGAAAAATGGAAGAACCTTGAAAACACTATGCCAAGTGAAGCCGGACACAAAAGGACAAGTATCACACGATTCTATTTATAGGGAAAGTCCAGACTAGGCAAACCTGTAAGGATAGAAAAGAGATTAGTGGCTGCCTGGGACTGAGGGGGGAGATTATTAAGAATGATGCCTAAGAGGTATGTGGTTTCTCTTTGGGGTGATGAAAATGTTCTAAAATTAGGTAGTGGTGGAGGTTTCACATCTCTGTGAATATGCTGAAAACCACAGCATGGTACACTTCATAAAGGTGAATTGTATGGCACTTGAATTAAATCTTGATAAAGCTGTTACACAATGCAGGAGATCCCGGTTCTATCCCTGCATCAGGAAGATCCCCTGGAGAAGGGAATGGCAACTCCCTTCAGTATTCTGGCCTGAAGAATTCCATGGGCAGAGAAGCCTGGTGGGCTATAGTCTCTGGGGTTGCAAAGAGTTGGACTGAGCACCTAACGCTTTCACACACTTTCACAAAGCTGTTACCTGAAAGAAACAAGGGGTTAGGCTAGATTAGCATTCATCTGCAGGGAGTCTCGGAATGCTAACCCAGGTGGTGCTCCATACAAAGGTGTTTATCTGCTCAGAAAACTCTGGGCGGCCAGCCTGGACAGCCTTCTTTAATGCATTAGCTCTAAAATGTTCTGAAATATCCTGCAGTGAAGAAACTGGTTTACTTTATTTAATCCTGTGTTCTCCAAGCTTTGAAGCCCTGTCCTAGGGCAGCACCTGGACACACTGCACTGAAGTCGGCAGTACCTTGTCTTCTCTGGAGTTCTAGAACTTGATGCCTGAACAGTGCCATATGTCTGCATGTCTGCAGCTAGGGTGTCGATTTGCACATGTATTTGAGAGCAGTGTACAGCAAGGGAACTGTCCAGAGCCCAGGTTCCTTCCCAGATCCATCCCTGTGACTTTCCACATGCACACCCCTCCTCTGGGTCTCTGTGTTTTATTTAACATGCCCCTTGTGGCAGCAGAAGCACTCAGTGGCCATGTACCCATCAGGGAAGCAGAAGGCTAACAAGTCCTGGAAACCAGGGAGATGGAATATCACTGAGGAGCCTGTGAAGTCTGCCCCTGTTTGTTCAGGCAGGGCCCTCACAAGGCGAGACTGGCACTTGCTTTGGAAGTGGCTCTCAGACCTGGGCAGGTGTACACATACTTTGCCTGCCCCTGACCTACCTCTCTGATTTGCAAGCCCGGCGGCTCAGTTGTCTGGGTGCTGTGAGTCAGGGCAGACTCCATAAAGTTCTATAGGGAAAAAACTCAGGTTTTCCTTCCTATATGTAGGGAACAACCTAGCTCTTCTGTACTGTGTCTCTTCCCTTGGAGTCTCCTTTACTGTGCTGTGCTGTGCTTCATTTGTGTCTGACTCATTGCGACCCCGTGGACTGTAGCCCACCAGGCTCCTCTGTCCATGAGATTCTCCAGGCAAGAATACTGGAGCAGGTACCCATGTCTTCCTCCAGGGAATCTTCCTGACCCAGGGATCAAACGTGTGTCTCTTACATCTCCTGCACTGGCTGGCAGGTTCTTTACCACTAGCGCCACCTGGGAAGCCTGTCTCCTTTATTCATTAAGTCAGTCATTCAGTTCAGTGGCTCAGTTGTGTCTGACTCTTTGCGACCTCGTGAACTGCAGCACGCCAGGCCTCCCTGTCTATCACCAACCCCCAGAGTTTGCTCAAACTCATGTCCATTGAGTTGGTGATGCCATCCAGCCATCTCATCCTCTGTCTTCCCCTTCTCCTCCCATCTTCAATCTTTTCCAGCATCAGGGTCTTTTCAAATGAGTTAGTTCTTTGTATCAGGTGGCCAAAGTATTGGAGTTACAGCTTCAGCATCAGTCCTTCAAATGAATATTCAGGACTGATTTCCTTTACGATGGACTGGCTGGATCTCCTTGCAGTCCAAGGGAGTCTCAAGAGTCTTCTCCAACACCACAATTTGAAAGCATCAATTCTTGGGTGCTCAGCTTTCTTTATAGTACAACTCTCATATCCATACATGACTACTGGAAAAACCATAGCATTGACTAGATGGACCTTTGTTGGTAAAGTAATGTTCCTGCTTTTTAATATGCTGTCTAGGTTGATCATAACTTTCCTTCCAAGGAGTAAGTGTCTTTTATTTTCATAGCTGCAATGATTCATCTGCATTGATTTTGGAGGCCCCCAAAATAAAGTCTGTCACTATTTCCATTGTTTCCCCATCTATTTCCCATGAAGTGATGGGACCAGATGCCATCATCTTAGTTTTCTGAATGTTGAGCTTTAACCCAGCTTTTTACTGTCCTCTTTCACTTTCATCAAGAGGCTTTTTAATCCTCTTCACTTTCTGCCATAAGGGTGGTGTCATCTGCATATGAGGGTGACTGATATTTCTCCTGGCCATCTTGAGTTCAGCTTGTGTTTCTTCCAGTCCAGCGTTTCTCATGATGTACTCTGCATATAAGTTAAATAAGCAGGGTGACGTTATACAGCCTTGACATATTCCTTTCTCTATTTGGAACCAGTCTGTTGTTCTATGTCCGATTCTAACTGTTGCTTCCTGACCTACATCCAGATTTGTCAAGAGGCAGGTCAGGTAGTCTGGTATTCCCATCTCTTTAAGAATTTTCCAGAGTTTGTTGTGGTCTACTCAGTCAAAGGCTTTGGCATAGTCTCCTTTGTTACACTGAAGTCTTCACTTTTGGTCACCAAATGTGTAGAGCTTTCTCTGCACCAACAAGCCATTCTTAGGCACCAGCAGTGTGTCCAAGAATTTAGCTCAATTCTGATACTCTCTCCTCAGATAGCATCAGATCCCACAGGTCAAAGGCTCAGTCCTACAAGACTGCCCCCTCTCAGGTCTTTAGATGCCAATTGAAAGTCCAAATTATCACCTGTATATCTGACTGACCAGCTACCCATTAGAGGTTCCAGTAACTTCCTTCTTGAGTTCAGTTAATTTGTGAGAACCCCTTACAGAGCTCGGAGGAACATTTTTACTTACTAGATTACTGGTTTATTATTAAAGAACCCAGCTCAGGAACAGTCAGATGGAAGAGATGCGGAGGGCTGATCATGGGGAAGAGGGCAGCGTTTCCATGCTCTCTCCAGGCTCATTGCCCAACATGACCACGTGTTGACTAACCAGGAAGCTCTCTGAATCCCTCTCCTTTAGGAGTTTATATGGAGTTTCATCATGTAGGCATGATTGATCATAAACTCTACATTCAGCCATTCTCCCTTCTCAAGAGAGAGGAGATTGGGGTTGAAAATATCAAGCTTCTGGGTAGGACCAATTGGGAGAGTAGCATCGACATGTATACACTATCACGTGTAAAACAGACAGCCAGTGGGAGCTGCTGCATGGTACAGAGAGCTCTGCTCGGTGCTCCGTGGTGACCTAGATGAGTGGAATGTGGGGGAACAGGAGGGAGGTTCAAGATGCAGGGAGAAAAAATCATGAACCAATTAAAAATATTCCAAGTTTCTCATCATGGTCTTTCTATGCGACCAGTTCCTATCCAGAAGCCATCCAGGAGACATCCAGAGTCACCTCATGAGAACAAAAGAGACTCCTGCTGCTAAGTCACTTCACTTGTGTCTGACCCTGTGTGACCCCATAGATGGCAGCTTACCAGGCTCTCCTGTCCCTGGGATTCTCCAGGCAGGAACACTGGAGTGGGTTGCCATTTCCTTCTCCAATGCATGACAGTGAAAAGGGAAAGTGAAGTCGCTCAGTTGTGTCCAGCTCCTAGCGACCCCATGGACTGCAGCCCACCAGTCTCCTCCATCCTTGGGATTTTCCAGGCAAGAGTACTGGGTGGGTTGCCATTGCCTTCTCCGAAAGAGAAACTCCTATCACTAGGAAATGTTGAATCTCAAGAGCTCTGTTATAGAGACCAAATGTTAGAATAAAACGTGTTTGTGGGGCTGTCCTTCTGCATTTCTTCTCCAAAACCACCTGTGTTTCTCACATGTGAAAGCATAGTGGCCTCAGAATCAGATAGACAAGTGACTCTCAAATGGCAGATTTGAGATTGTGTTATGAGCTGAACTGAGTCCTCCCCAAATTCCTCTGCTGAAGCCCTATCCCCTGGAACCTCAGAATGCAACTGTATTTGGAGAGAGAGTCATGGCACATATAATTATCTAAGATTAAATGACTGGGGTCAACCTTAATCCAGTCTGAATGGTGCCCCTACAGGAAGAGGAGATTAGGACACAGACAGGCACAGAGGGATGGCTGTGTGAAGACACAGGGAGAAGATAGCTGTCTGCAAGGTAAGGAGAGAGGCATTGGAAGGAACCAACTCCTGACACCTTGAGCTTGGACTTCTGGCCTCCAGCACTGTGAGGAAATGCATTTATGTCTTTAGGTCTACTGGTCTTTGCCACTGTGTTATGGCAGTTGGAACAAACCAATACAAACAGGATGCCTTTCTTCTTTGGGGAAAATATCTCCCTATCAACTTTTGCCACATGCTTGGAAAATGAAGAAGCAATAGACAGTTCCTCCATAGGCCTGAGCCACTCATGCCTAGGCTGCCTCATCCGGGTAACTGGGCCCTTTCCCTAGTTTCCCCTCATTTAGGTGGGCCTTCATCTGCTGTCAGGATTCCTCAGGGAGAAGGCCCCTCCATGGTCCTGCCTCCTCACCTCAGGTCCCACCTCAGCATCCCCCGTGGATGGTTGATCTGTTTCTTCCTTATCAATAAATTATTTCATAAGGAGCCAGAGTAAGTTTCAAATGCCCTTACAGGGAAAATGGGGATGGAGCCAAGTCCTCATTGGGCTAGCTACTGGCTTGTCATTGCTTCGTGGCAGTGGGGTTCTCGGCTTCTCTGCACCATGATGCCATTATAAACCTGTGTCCAGTCTTCCATGGGGGCAAGTGTGTGTCACACCCCTGAGAAGCCAGGGAGGAGAAGGAAAGTAAGTGGTGGTGACGAGGAAAATTCACCCGAAGGGAAAATCACCTCCACAGGTTCGTGTCTCTACAGCAGACAAGGAATCGGGTTTGAGGAATTGTTTGGTGAGTTTTACCACTGTAGGAAAGCAAGCCAAGGATTCCAAGAACAAGACTTAGTTTCCTTTTGCTGTGCCTATGTACCAAGAGCTGTCCTGATTGCCAAGTGATTCAATAGTCTATGGAGCAGAAGCTCTGATTTAGGAGGAGATGGGGCTCTAGGGAGAACAGAGCTGGGGGAGTCAAGAGGATCATGGCCTGGGAATGAGGCCCATGTGTCAGTGGTTAGTAGAGGGCCATGTGCTGGAGGCTGTTAGAATGAGGACCCAAGGCAGTGGGTGTGGAGAGGATCAGGGAGTGATATGGGAGCCCTATTTCACAGGAAGAGTCATTTCAGAGGACAGGAACAACATGTGCAGGAACATAGGGTCCTGGGAGCAGGCTGGCATGATGCCTGCCCTGGTGTGCCTTTGAAACTGCAGGAACTTTAAGGATGTATTCTACAGGGACATCTAGGAGGGGCATGGATGATACTGGGCTGAGACACTACTTTGCCTTCCCTGCAAAGCAGCCATGGGCTCTGGTTATTCTCAAGTGCCTTCACAGCAGACAGAGCACAGGAGCCCACCAGTCTTTGGGGCTCGAGCTTTCTGGGCCCAAGACACACGGCGGGTCACACATTGTGGGGGTATGTGCACACCCCTCTGAGCTCTCCACACACCCCCTCTGAGCTCTCCCACCGTGCATTTGCCAACAATCCTACCAACCAGGGCCGTTCAGGAATGCTGGCTGGGAGGAGCAGTGGACCCATTTCAGGCCTATCCTCTGGTTCTCAGTCCTCCTATCCATGTCTTCCCTCCAGGGATGCTCCAACTGGACCAGACATCAGAACCCCCAGATGGCTGGTTAAAAGACAGATTCTGGCCCCATCCATCTAATTTCTGAGTTAGTAGGTTTGAATGGGGCCTGCATTTTACTTTGCACAGAGAGAGAGAGGTTGCAGGTGATGATGATGGTGCTGGTATGGGACCACGTTTTGCAGAACCATTGTTGTGGAGCAGAAGGATTCATGTAAAAGAACAGAAGAACCTGTGCGCCAGGGTTGGCCTCAGGCTGTCACACAGTGGGTGGCCGAAAGCAACAAAAGTTACTCTCTCCAGTTCTGAAGGCCAGGCATTCTAAATCAAGGTGTATGCAGGGCCATGCTCCTTCCGTTGTTTCAGTGAGGAAATCCTTCCTCTCCTCTTCTAACTTCTGGTGTTCCTTGGCTTGAGGACGCATCATTCCATTCTTGAGGCTGCCTCCTTCCTATGTCTTCTCATTGTCTTCTCTCTGTGCATGTCTATCTCTGAGTTCCAATCTCCCCTTTTTATAAGGGCGCTGGTTGTTTTGAATCATGGCCCACCCTCAAGATCTCAATTTTAACCTTAACTACCTTTGTAAAAAAAAGTACATCTTAATAAAGCTGCATTATGAGGTGCTGGGCATTAGGACTTGAACATATTCAACCTGTAACTGTGCCCTTGGGAGCAGTCAGGTCATGTTCATATCCACAGCTGGGTCTGGACACAGCATTGGGCTGCAAGTAAACCCAACCAATTTTCCCTGTTGTGTTACACCTTAGCCTGTTCCTACAGACACTCAGTCCTTAGAAGATGAAGAAGATTCTTTTTTTTCTGCTGCCTTTGAAGCCTCAGCAGTGGCCACACCTTCCTGAGTTGAGACCTCCAAAATCCAGTGCAGGCTGTTATTTGTCTACAAATATAAAGGGAAGGCGCCACCCAGCTGCTCTGCAGACTAGGAAGCAATGTAGGAACATTTCAGGACCCTAAGGGCATTAACCATCTGGGAAGAGTCAAGAGAAACATAGGGCTATATTTTTCAAGGAGTCCAAGGACGAGGAGGGTAGATTGCCAAACAGGTCCTGTGCGAAAGAGCAAACAGAGCTCTCACAGCATAGACCCATATGCCCAACTATGACACAATGACCTTATAACCCGATAGATGAGACGGGCTCTGTCTTCCCACCTTGCTTGCTATAGTCACCTGCTCAGGCTACTATAACAGAGCAGCACTGATGGGGTGACTTCAACCCCAGATATTTATTTCTGGCCGTTCTGGAGGCTGGAAGTCCAAGACCAAGTTTCTAGCTGAACTGGTCCCACCTGAAAGTTCACCGTCTGGCTTGTAGAGGACACCTTCTCACTGTGCTTGCCTGTGGCGGAAAGAGATTGAACTCTTTTCCTCTCCTTGCATGTGTGTGTGCTAAGTTGCTTCAGTTGTGTCTGACTCTTGGAGACCCTATGGGCTGTAACCTGCCAGGCTTCTCTGTCCATGGGATTCTCCAGGCAAGAATACTGGAGTGGGCTGTCATGCCCTCCTCCAGGGGCTCTTCCTGGCCCAGGTATTGAATCCATGCCTCCTGCACTGGCAAGTGGATTCTTTATCACTAGTGTCACCTGGAAAGCCCTTTCTTCTGCTTATAGGGGCACTAATCCCATCATAAGACACCCCCCCACATGACCTCATCTGAACCTAGAGGATGCAAGTATGCTCAGTCATGTCCTACTGTTTGTAATCCCATGGACTGTAGCCCGCCAGACTCCTCTGTCCATGGGATTTCCCAGGCAAGAATACTGGAGCGGGTTGCCATTTCCTCCTCCAGGGGATCTTCCCCATCCAGGGATGGAACCTACATCTCTCGAATTGGCATGCAGGTTCTTTACCACTGAGCAATCTGGGAATTCCCCATCTAAAGCTAATCACCTCCCCAAAACCCCAGCTCCAAATATCATCACATAAGGGGTCAGGGCTCCAGCATGTGAATTTGGCAGGATACAAACATTCAGCCCACAGCAATAACCCACTGTAAATGTGGCCTGGAAGTTGTTATGCTTGGATTCCTCAGCACCCGTGGTCATTCTGCTGGAACTTGGTGGCATAGGGACTTTCTGTCTCTAGATTTGGGCCTTGGATCTGATCTCTGCAGCCCTCACCATGGGGGACCTTATGGGCACATCCAAGCTCTGACTATAACCCTGGAAATAGCTTCTCTTGATCACCCAGTGGGTCTACAATTGTACATGCCCAAGGCACGTTTGAATAGAGACAAGGCTAAGAAGCAGCCAGAGAGCATTTATGCAGACTGGATGGGGCCCTCTGAAGCATAAGCAGAGGGCCATTCTCCTTCAGGTTTAGGGAAAGTGAGAAACAGGACTCTCTCCTATCTCTGTGGTTCACTGAGCTTCCCAGGGGGTGACTGACATTTGCCTCAGGCTGCAGTGGGGGGCTTTGGAGCTTGAGTGTAGCCCTCAAAACCTGCCAGGGGTTTGCTGAAGCTCAGACTTTAGTCCCAGCACACAAGAGTTCTGTTTGGAGGGTATGGCCTAGGGCTTGGGCAGGGTTCTTTGGACTAGGAGCCATGATGCAGTAGCCTGTGGTCAGAGAGCTGGCATGGGGGGGCAGGGGCGTCCAGACTGTCCTTGAAATCCTTAGAATAGATTTTCACAAAGCCCGTTTTGACAACATGGGGAATCAGAAATATGTTCAGAGCACAAGTATTTTTAGCAAGGTTTCAGATTTCTCATTCACATGTAGGGGTCATGGCCATGTGTGTGTGTATGTGTGCACAGATATACACATGTATACAAGCATATGTATGTATATATATATAAATATATATGTAATTTATTTAAACAGTGCGTCAATGTAGTTGATGAAGAAGAGGGAGTTTAAAGCAGGAGTCTGAGGTATCATCCTAAAGAGAGATAATCTGTTTACAGGGGAAAACTTTTTGAAGTTATGGTCAATTCCCCACATTCTTGACCATGAGAACATAAAGTCAAAGGCTTGCAGGGAGTGACTGAGGAGGTCTGTGAAAGCAGCTGAAACCAGTGCGCAAGCTAGGGAGCTCGGCCTGGCTCTGCCAGAGGAAGGTATCCTCTAGGACGGATAACAGAGACGATTTTGAGGCTAGGACAGGAAGAACTGCTCCCCCTTCAGCCCTTGAATTTACTTTTTCTAATTCAAGAACTGCTGGGGTCATCCAATGTGTTCAGAAAGGAGGCTGAGTAATTTATTCACCAACACACACACACACACACACACACACACGTCACAGGAAGTTTTCATTAGACTATGATGTGAGAGATGGGGCATAACATACAAATTCGGTCCTGCGCTTCATGTGCCTGTGTACAAGTAGGTATTCAAAAAGTGAGGATATTGACACTGTAGGCACACCCACCTTTATACGATATGCACTGGTGGCTCAGACGGTAAAGAATCTGCCTGCAATGCAGAAGATCTTTCCAATGTTGGGACGGTCCCCTGGAGGAGAGCATGGCAACCCAATCCAGTATTCTTGCCTGGAGAATCCCCATGGACAGAGAAGCCTGGTGGGCTACAGTCCATGGGGTCACAAAGAATCAGACACGACTGAATGGCTAAGCACAGCACATGTGGGGGACTTATTGTAACTTGGGACGTCCCGAAGAGCATTGCCCAGAGAAAGCAGGAGCAAAGCCCTGCCAATCAAAATAACAGCCTTCCTCCTGATCCTGCTCCCTGTGGACAGGCAGATGGTTGATCCCTCCCACCTCTGGAATAGATGGGCAGCATACATTTCTGCCCCTTTACTTGGTATCTTAACTGATGCTCTATATTTTTCACTGTGTCCTTACACATAGGAAAACTGCTGTGGGTTAGGACAGAGTGGGAATGCAGCCGTGGTCCCAACAAAGTCCCGATTCCTCATGGAAGCCTTGTGCACCTGGGGGACTCTGGAGGACCCTGAAGGCCCCCACTGCCAGTCACTCATGTGGGATTAAAGACATACCTGGGACGTTTGGTTCTTTGTGAATTGCTAAGACACAGACTCTGACAGGGAGGTGAATGGAACAGCAGCTTGGAAACCTCTTGTGCTCTGGATGCAGCTGACAGAGGAAGGGGGCTACACCCACAGCAGGGTTAATAGTGAGGCTGAATAAAGGCTGAGCATGAGCGTGAGCAGGCCTAGTGGAAGCTGTGTCTGAAAATACTGAACTGGACAACGTGTCCCCGAGGCCTGCTGGCTGCTTCGCCTGATGCAGTAACGGCTGAAGAATCTGAAGAAGAGCCAGTTCTGCCAGCAGCCTGTTCCCTGGCTTTTCCCAGCACTGGTCACCATCCCTTCAGACAAGGGAGACTGCTCCTGACAGCCAGCAACTGACACCTCAGGCCCCAGGCTCCCCTCCCCAGCAGGGCCTGCTGGACCAGTCCTGCAACGGCAAGGTCATGAGCCTGGGGGCTGGAACCTGCAGGTCTGAAGTGAAGCCCTGGCTGTTGCTGATGTGGGGAGGGAGGACCAGGCTGTTCTGGAAAGGGGAAGGTGGGAGCTGATGACTGCCTGGTTCTCAGAAGTGGGAATGGGTGGCAGAATCAGCTTCTGTTTCTAGAAAAGACATTATGCCACGGAGGTGAGACAACGGAACTGTGCCTTGATGGGTGCTGTGGCCCTGTCTGGAGGTGGTGTCAGTTTGCCTGGCTTGAGGGATTGAGGCACGGTCCTCTGTGGCAGCTTGGGGACCCAGGACGTGACTTCTCATGTGCTTTTGATACTCAGGAATTCTGTGATTAAAAGTCATGTACAGGAGCGCCAACTTGAGATAAGAACAGCCACAAACCCAACCAGAATTGGACATGTAAAACTCAAGGGAGCCTTTGCCCATAAGAGCCTTGTGGGTGGGCTGGTGCCGACACATGCCCGGCATTGCCCGTCAGCTGGGAGCCGAGGGGCAGACATTCTGTTATCAGCTGCCTTCAGGGATGGGGCTGCAGGATCCAACAGCTTGTGGCTTCCTGGGGAACCCGGCAGCCCTGCATTACTATTCATTGGTGTTTTGGCTTCTTTAACTATAAAATAAAATGACAAAAGGTAAAATACAGAAGGGTTGTTATTTGGTCTCATTTACAGAATTAATTAACTCTTCTGATTGTGTGGATAGTACAGTCAAATTTGCTAGATCTTCTCATTTTCTTTTGGGAGAGGGTTTACATTGAGACATATTTTACATTAACTTTGTATCACTTTCAGATGTACAAAAATAATTGGATACATGTGTATATTATGAAGTGATCACCACAATAAATTTAGTGGCAACCATGACCACATACATTTTCTTTTCTTCTGATGATAGGTCCTGTTTTTAATGCTTCTATTTTGGTAAGGATAATTCAGAAGCAAGGGATATCCACTGGAGTACGGATTTCAAACTCAATGGGTTGTGAAATCAATTAAGCAATGTTTGAAGTGTGATTAGCATTTGGTTAAAGTAAGTGGGATGAAATAGGAGGATGGGAGATGTGTTCACCTATGGCTGATTCGGCAATGGCGCAAAACAAAAAAATTTTTTTTTTTTTTTAATAAATAATTTTTTTTTAAAAAAAAAAAAAAAAAAAGGAAAGGGGGGGGGGGCGGGAGAGAACCCTGAATCCTCTATTTGTTTTCTTTCCAACGTCACACCCATGATATGATGCATTCACATCAGATCCTGATGCTCAGGCCCTGTCTGCCTCTTCCAAAGTCAATAGCGCCTCACACCTCCCTCCCTGCCCTCCACCCACCCTGACCCCCTTGTTTTGTTTCCTATGTGTGGGGAACTTTTCCTCCACTCAGATTAATGCCCAGATATCAGTTTCTCTTAAATGTCACTCCTGATCCTGCTCCTTTCATCTTGACCTTAACCCTGCTTCATCCTTCTTTGAGATCTCATCACTATCTGATGTCATGGTATAGCTATGTGATTTTCACTGCAGTCTGTCTCTGTCTTTAGATTATCAACTCCATCGGGAAGGGACATTGTCTAGCTCCCTGCCATCTTCCCAGCAGCTAGAACGAATCCTGGGATACCGTGGATACTCAATAAATATTTGTTATTTTTGAAGGAATGAGTGCAAAATGAAATGGATTGCCATCCATTATGTCCATCCTTATGTCATTCAGTTGTGATGAGATCAAATAAAAGAATAGAAACCCAATGCCCCCAACATAGTTAGCACTCTATAAATGCCATGCATTATACTATTTTACTTTCTCTGCATTTTCAGGTCATTCATTACTCTTGACATTTTAAAATATGTGTCCCTTGAAAAGAAATATATCCTGTATTCCCCAATAAGTGAGAGCTTCCGAGATGAAAACACAGTTCTTTTAAAAGTTGAAATTGAAAATGGTAAGTGTCCTGAGAATACACGAGTTGATGGAAGGTGTTCGTGCAGTTTCCAGAAGCATGCACAGCCAGTATCCCAAGGGGAGCTCAGTGCAGCTGGCACTTCTGCACGTTCAGTGGTCAGGAGAGCTTCACATTTCAGGGTTCACAGTTCTTTCTGAATACCGAAGGCCAAAGGTATTTCAGTATGCATTGAATATTTCAAATCCACACATTCTTTGGGGTCCCCTTGGCTCAATTTTAGAGTGCTGCTAGTTCCCTATTTGGAAAGGATTTGGGGAAAGGAGTCCCTGGATGCCAGGAGCTGCTCGATGTCATTGGAGAAATATTTCTCTCTTGTGATGGTTTAATAATAGAAGTACTTTTCAATCACACATTCATGCTAAACTTAACTATGCAGTCATGACTCGGTCTCTAAAGATGAGGCATTTTACCTGTGAAGGAGCTGGGTAGAAACAAAGGTATCTGAGGAATGCATTAGAGGTGCCCCAGCACACTCCTGGCACTCTTTGCAGGAACATTTGGTACCATGCACCATCAGGCCAAACCATGTCCTAAAATAAGCT
This sequence comes from Nanger dama, assembly GCA_917880005.1. NCBI lineage: Eukaryota > Metazoa > Chordata > Mammalia > Artiodactyla > Bovidae > Nanger > Nanger dama. The sequence continues at coordinate 14,533,553 of CAKJTW010000025.1, read as the reverse complement.
TACTGTGCGGTTCTCTGAGCTAAATGAGGTCAGTCTGAGAGTCGAGACAGAAAACATTTCTCAGGTTGCTCTCTTGAATGTGTGTGGCAGACAGACTGTGCGGCAGTGTATCAAGGTAGACTGCATGTCAACCAATATAGTGTCTGCATCCTGTTACTATGAGAATGATCATGTATATGGACCTACACGGTCCATGCATATTTCTGTCTGTGTAAGTGTCAGCTGGCAGGACAAAACTCAACTATTTACTTCTACTTTGCCTTGTTAGAACTTTCAAAGTTCCCAAGTCATTTAGAAAATTAACTTCTTTCTTTTATGCTGAAGTATTTTTGCCTGTTTGCCCCTCTTGTCCTGTTCCCCAGGTTTCACATATGTTTGGTATTGACTGATCCTGTGTGCCAGGCACCTGTGCTAAGTGCTTACATGTTCTGTTGCTGCTAATTCTCTCAAGAATCTATGAAGTCTGTATTATCAAGTTCATTTTACAAATGGGGACAGTGAGGTTTCCCTGTGGGTCCTATACCCAGTGTTCCTACTCAGGTCTCCAACTTCGGAAAGCCCACTTGCAGACTCACTTCTACAGAACCTCCTTCTAGGGAAGTGATGGGAAACTCTGCAGGACCCAGGCAGCCTGTTTGGACCACATCCACATCCCACTTCCTGGAGGCTGAGTGTCGACACCAGTCAGGGGAACTGCTTCTGCTGCCCACTCTCTCCTCTTCCTCTTGTCTCTCAAGAGTGTGCCCAAAGGCTCCTGGAACTAGAGGACATTAGAGTTTATTTTGCAATTGCACTTTGGGGAATTATGGGCTGCTCGAGGCTGTTCCTGGGAATTGATTTGCAGCTGCACAGCTGTGCCAGTGAATGGATGTGTGCTGGGGGGATGTTGGTATAGCAGTGGGGTGTCCCAGGCTCCCTAGAAATGGAAAGGCATCCTTAGGAATTCTGAGTCCACCTAAGATCAAGAGGGGTCAGGTCCACTGAAACCTAGAGATGGCTGTGGGTCAGGGAGGGCAGAGACCTGCATTTCCCAGGCACAGTGGGAGTGGTGACAAGTTCTAAGGACACTGGGAGACTGTGACTTTAGGAAGAAAAGAGGGGGATCTTATTCTTAGGTGGGAAGAAGGTTAGTCAGGCACCTTGTTGCAAGTGCTTGATCGTGTCAATGATGTGGCCAACATCTTTCACACTTTGATCTGGGTTCTAAGCTGTATCTTAGAACATACCGAATATAGCCAATATCACTGTGTATTAGAGGCCAAAAAGGCAGTGGGGAGTGTGCTGACGATCATGGGAACAGAGGGTCCTCTACGCTAAATGGAATAGAAAGTTTCAACAGAAGATGCTGTGGGCAAAGGCCCCGAGGGCAGTTGGGAAAAGGGAGGAAATGACTTAGTCCTTCCTGACTGAAAGAGCAAGCCACTCTTGCTATGGTCTTGGTGGACACAAAGGATGAATGTCAGCCTGATGCAATATATTGGGTTGTTCCAGGGCTTTCCAGGGCTGGACTCTCCTGGTGGCTCAGACAATAAAGAATCTGCCTGCAATGTAGGAGACCTAGGTTTGATCTCTTGGGCAGGAAGATCCCCTGGAGAAGGGAATGGCTACTCACTCCAGTATTCTTGCCTGGGAAATCCCATGGACAGGAGAGCCTGGAGCGCTATAGTTTGCATGCTGCAAAGAGTCAGACATGACTGAGTAACTAACACTTTCACTTTCCGGAGCTTGACTTCATCACAACTTCAGTTTCTTGAGCATGGGTTCACCCAATCATCCAAGAAGCATTGCTTCAGCCCTACTGGGTGACATGCAGAGCTGTAGATGCTGAGGATACAGCTCCAAGCAGAAGACAAAAGTCCCTGCCAGAGGAGCTGACATCTATGGTGGGGATGACACATGTTTTCATACACATTTTAAGCTTTGGGCTACATGTGATCTCTGTTGCATCTATTCAACCCTGCAAAACATCCACAGACATGACACTCATGCAGTGGGGTGGCCACGTCCCAGTACAGAGTCATCTACAAAACCAGGTGCCCGGCCTGCCTGGGGGATTTGGCCCATGTCAGGCTTCCCTGGTAGCTCAGAGGTTAAAGTGTCTACCTCCAATGCAGGAGACCTGGGTTCAATCACTGGGTCAGGAAGATCCCCTGGAGAAGGAAATGGCAATCCACTCTAGTATTCTTGCCTGGAGAATCCCATGGACAGAGAAACCTAGTAGGTTACAGTCCATGGGGTCGCAAAGAGTCGGACATGACTGAGCAACTTCACCTCATCTCACCTCAGTAGTTTGTTGATCTCTGCTCTAGTGAAGAAGATTAGAAAAGGCTCTTTAGGGTCCAGTTCCATCGCTCAGTTGTGTCCGAGATGACTATGCAGTAGTAAAGAACAAGTTGGTCATATTTGATCAATCATAAACTGGAATATGGCAAGGATGTATATTGTGATCCTGCTTATTTAACTCATATGCAGAGTACATCATGTGAAATGCTGGGCTGGATAAATCACAGGCTAGAATCAAGATTGCTAGGAGATTATCAACAACCTCAAATATGTAAATGATAACACTCTAATGGCAGAAAGTGAAGAGGAACTAAAGGGCCTTTTGATGAGGGTAAAAGAGGAGAGTGAAAAGCCTGGCTTAAAACTCAACATTCAAAAAACTGAGATCATGGCATTCAGTCCCATCACTTCACAGCAAATAGATGGGGAAAACATGGAAATCGTTCCAGACTTTATTTTCTTGGTCTCCAAAATCACTGCTAGTGGTGACTGCCGCCATTAAATAAAAGATGCTTGCTCCTGGAAAGAAAAGCTATGACAAACTTAGACAGCTTATTAAAAAGCAGAGACATTACTTTGTCAACAAAGGCCCACAGTCAAAGCTGTGTTTTTTTCAGTAGTCACGTATCTATGTGAGTGTTGGGCCACAAAGAAGCCTGAATGCTGAAGAATTGATGCTTTCAAACTGTGGTGTTGGCGAAGACTCTTGAGAATCCCTTGGACTGCAAAGAAATCACACTAGTTAATCCCAAAGGAAATCAACATTGAATAGTCTTTGGAAAGACTGTTTTTGAAGCTGCAACTCCAATACTTTGGCCACCAAATGTGAAGAGACAACTTATTGTAAAAGACCCTAATGTTGAGAAAGATTGAGGATAAAAGGAGAAGCGGGTGGCCGAGGATGAGATGATTAGATAACATCATTGACTCAATGGACATACATTTGAGCAAACTTTGGGAGACAGTGGAGGACAGAGGAAGCTGGTGTGCTGTTAGACCATGGGGTCACAAAGAGTCAGAAATGAATTAGTGACTAAACAACAAACTAGTTCCATCTGGTTAATGTCACACATCCTGAGGCCTGGAGACCACATGACTCCAGGTTCAACCTCGCAGTCTATCCTGGCATTTGGAATTCTGTGGGTCCCATGGCTCTAGGAATGGCAGGACAGGGCATGCAGTTTGTACCCGTGTGTTAGGTACACTATGTGTTAGGGAATGGCATCCACAGTCGTGGTGAAATCCCTATGAGAGGCATGACCTGCACAGTGGTAAGTGGCCTTGGTGGTTGTTAAGGAAGGGAGTGACTGTCAAATGCCAAGCACCTCCACAAAATGTTACTAGAAAACCTGAGTCTAAACTGAAATGCAAGCTTTCTTATTTTAAGATTTGGTATTTTAAGTAAAAATTATTAGTGGAACTGCATAGTAGTTGCTTTCTTTGGCTTGTCATGATAGCAGGAGAGTTTCAGCACTGAATTGTTCATAGGGCTCTGCTTTGCTAGGGGCCCACAGGGATGGGGATGGGGGTGGAGGGGAGCTGCAGGCCTGGCCTAAGAAGTGTTGCCGTATGACTTGCTCCTACCACCAAGCTGGCCAGGGGAGACAGGCAAGGCTCCAACCTCTTGGGAGATTGGGTGGAGGCCGTAGTCTGTCCACATAGCTGGAGAGAGGGCTGTGGTCAGGGGTTGAATAGGGACTCAAGGCCTTGGAAATCTTTGGAGAAGCTTGGGGTTGGGGAAGGCATGACCCATTGGCCCAAAGGTTTGGTTATGATCTTCTGGCTCCTGGGGAAAAGCAAACTCAGGGGATGGTGTCTGCCAAGGTTTTGGATGGCTTTGTGACAAGGGGTGGCTCCAGAGCCTGAGGACCAGGACTCAGTGGGCAGGTCGTGTTGTCCATGCCTCCCAAGGGCCCTTTAGCCATTATGCTAAGCATGTCACTGTGCTTGGTTAAGAGCTGTGTGTAGGAGACTGAGCCAGAACACTTTTTTGGTAGCTTTTTCCTTCAGAGTTTTGTGGAAATAAGTTTCTACGGACAGGCCTGGCCAGGGACAGAGGTCTGTTTTGTGTAGGAACAATGACTACATTTTCCCCTGGAAACAACACGGGGATCCCAGGCAGCTTAGCTCTGGCAGGGCTCCCGTTCATGGGCAGATGTGCCAACATGTCTGGTTTCTCACCAGGCTGTCTGAAGGGAAAGACCGTGAGGCAGGCCTGCTTGCCCACTATGTATGGGTCCACAGTGAAGTCTGTGACCCAAGCTGCAGACCCTGGCTGCCTGGCTCTACTCCATGGAGACAGCAGGTCCTCTGAGCCCCTAAGAGTGAGCAGCATCAGCATCGAGAAAGAGGCTGGGGTGCAGGGTCAGAAACCACTCAGCATCTCAGCCTTTCTCTAAATACCAGAAGGGAGCTCTTCCAAATACCAGAACCAAATGGGAAGCTCTTTCTCTAAATACCAGAACCAAATGGGAAGCACCAGAGTAAGGAGCAGACTGGGAAGAGCACACGGTGCCCGCACTCCTCATTCCTGGGAGTTGGCAGGATCAAGATCAAGAGATAGTGGGCGCCTGACAGCAGATGGGCTGTCGAGGCAGAAGCTGGTCCTCAATTTATTTGGATCCACCAGTCTCTGTTTCTTTTCTCTATTTTTACCAACGTGATACATGCTCAGGGTTTAAAAAAAAAAGAAAAGAAGGGGGAATTCCCTGGCGGTCTAGTGGTTAAGACTCCATGCTTCTGCTGCAGGCAGTGTGCGTTCAGTCCTAGTCGGGGAACTAAGATCCCACAAACTACATGGTATGGGATACCCTGGTGGCTCCTGGTAGAGAATCCGCCTGTTAATGCAAAAGATGCGGGTTTGATCTCTAGGTCAGGAAGATCTCCTGGAGAAGAAAATGGCAACCCACTCCAGTATTCTTGCCTGGAAAACCCCCAAGGACAGAGGAGACTGGCGGGCTATGGTCCATGGGGTCACAGGAGTGGGATAGGATTTTGCAATGAAACAACGACAACAATCTAAGTGGTACAGCAAACCAAACCAAACCAAACCCCAAATAAACAAAAATAAGGCAGGAAGGATGAAAGCAAGAAAGGGAGAAAGGATCTTAAAGCGGAAGCAGTGTCTTTCCCGCCTGACCTGTCACCTCAGCTCCACCCAGACGTGACCTCTAGGAAGGCTTCTGGCTTCATTTCTCTCACTGCCCTGCCGCCACAGGACAGTCAGTTATTTTCTCTTTGTCTGTAGGTTAAGGCAGTATCATTTTTTTCATCAGTTCATTAAGAGGTTTTTCTCTGGTTTTATGTTTTACCCTATTTATCTCTAACTCCTTACTTCTATTTCAAGGCCACCTGGAGAGTCACAGGTACTTGTATACCTCATGCCTGCAAAACAGAGGTGTGCCTGTACAGTGTTTTGTGTTTTTACATTTGTTTTTAATCCACATCAAATGTGTAAGGCTAGATTCTTGTTCCCTCTCACTTTCTAGGCAGTCACTGTTGGGGAGAGCTCTCTCCCCCAGGCTGCACATCTGCCTCAATGCTACCAACTAACTGTGGACTCTGCATCTTCCACACCCTACAACTTCACCCATCACAGAAAACCCAGTCATGAAAATCCTCGGACCTCCGGATGTCACCTCTGGTGACATCTCTGGGGTACATCCTTAGAAGTGGAATTGATGGCTTGTCGGTTATAAAAAGCTGACTTTACTAAACAATGCCTGGATGCTTTCAGCACATTTAGGCAAAGTCACTAGTGGGCTTTGCACAAGAGTATGATGGTTCCTGTCTTCCCAGATCTTTCACTGATGTCACTCAATTTGCTAGTCTGCCAATCTGAGGTACATCTATATATAAACTATATATATATATATATGTATACACACATGTATATGTACATGTATATATGTGGATAGATAGAGGTATATATAGCTTTCATCATTATTATAATTTGGATGTGTCTGATTAATAGCAACTTTGAGCATTTCTGCATATATTGGCAGGGCTACCCTGATAGCTCAGTTGGTAAGAATCGACCTGCAATGCAGGAGACTCTGGTTCAATTCCTGGGTTGGGAAGATCTGCTGAGAGGAATAAGATACCCATTCCAGTGTTCTTGGGCTTCCCTTGTGGCTTAGCTGGTAAAGCCTGCAATACAGGAGACCTGGGTTCAATCTCTGGGTTGGGAAGATTCCCTGGAGAAGGGAAAGGCTGCCCACTCCAGTATTCTGGCCTCCATATATTGTTTATCACGTGTTCCTCCATTTATGAACTGCCTAATTGTATCTTTTGCTTATTTGTAAAAGCCCCCTTGTATATTCCAGGTACACATGGTCAGTGTTATATTTTGCTAATACTTTCTGCCATCTGTTACCCACAGGTAGACAATTAAAGTAAATAAACTCCATGAGGGCACTGAATATCAGGTGGATAAAGCGAACAAAAAATACCTTTTTGTTGCCATTAGTATACATTCTATATTTATATGTAACTACAAGCTTGAGCTAGTTATTGTATTATTCAACTCATATCAGCTCATTGCAGTCACTCAGTCGTGTCTGACTCTTTGCAGACTCCATAGACTGCAACATGCCAGGCTTCCCTGTCCATCACCAAGAGATACCTGGAGTAACAGAGAAGTTTGGCCTTGGAGTACAAAATGAAACAGGGCAAAGTCTAACAAAATTTTGACAAAAGAACACACTGGTCAAAGCAAACATCCTCTTCCAACAATACAAGAGATGATTCTACACATGGACATCACCAGATGATCAATACCAAAGTCAAATTGATTATGTTCTTTGCAACCAGAGATGGAGAAGCTCTATACAGTCAGCCAAAACAAGACTGGGAGCTGACTATGGATCAGATCATGAACTCCTTATCACAAAATTCAGACTCAAATTGAAGAAAGTAGGGAAAACTACTAGACCATTTAGATATGACCTAAATCGAATCCCTTAACGATTATACAGTGGAAGTGACAAATAGATTCAAGGGATTAAAGCTGATAGTCAGGGTACCTGAAGAACTATAGGCAGAGGTTCATAACATTGTACAGGAGGTGGTAATCAAAACCATCTACAAGAAGAAAAAAAATGCAAAAGGCAAAATGGTTGTCTGAGGAAGCCTTACAAAAATAGTTGAGAAAAAGAGAAACTATAGGCAAAGGGAAAAAGGAAAGATATAACCATCTGAATGCAGAGTTCCAAAGAATAGCAAGGAGAGATAAAAAAGCCTTCCTAAGTGACTAGTGCAAAGAAATAGAGGAAAAGAGTAGAACAGGAAAGATTGGAGATCTCTTCAAGAAAATGAGATAGCAAGATAACATTTCATGCAAAGATGGACACAATAAAGGACAGAAATTGTATGGACCTAACAGAGCAGAATATATCAGTCAAGAAGAAGTAGCAAGAATACACAGAAGAACTATACAGAAAAAGATCTTAATGACCCAGATAACCATGATGGTGTGATCAGTCACCTATAGCCACACATCCTGGAGTGTGAAATCAAGTGGGCCTTAGGAAGCATCACTACAAACAAAGCTAGTGGAGGTGATGGAATTCCAGCTGAGCTATTACAAATCTGAAAAGATAAGGTTGTGAAAGTGTTGCACTCAATATGCCAACAAATATGGAAAGCTCAGCAGTGGCCACAGAACTGGAAAAGGTCAGTTTTCATTCCAATCCCAAAGAAAGGCAATGCCAAAGAATGGTCAGACTACCACTCAGTTCAACTCATATATCTTTGCTTTTTTATGAATCATAATTCTGTAATGAGAATGGTATTATATTAATTTAATTATATAGCCACATATTTTTGAGGCTACATTCCAATTTCTTTAAATGCCTATATTCTCATTTCTTTAACATATTGTTTTGCTGCTGCTGCTGCTGCTGCTAAATCGCTTCAGTTGTGTCCGACTCTGTGTGACCCCCATAGATGGCAGCCCACCCGGCTCTCCTGTCCCTGGGATTAATAATTGTAAATTAACAAGAAATTATAAGAGTTAATAAAGATCCTATATACTTTTACAGCTTCCCTGATAACTCAGTTGGTAAAGAATCCTCCTGCAATGGAGGAGACACAGGAGACTGGGGTTTGATCCCTGGATCAAGAAGATCCCCTGAAGAAGGAAATGGCAACCTACTCCAGTATTGTTGCCTGGGAAATCCCATGGACAGAGTAGCCTGGCGGGCTATAGTTCATAGGGTTGCATAGCGTCGGACACGACTGAGCACACACACCTTTCTCCCTTCCTGCCTTCATGTTTCCCAGGCAACCCTAATCTGTTCTTCATTTCTGTAATTTTGTCGAGTCAAGATTGATATCTAATTGAATCAGATAATATGTATGCTTTTGACATTGTTTTTTTCAATGAACTAAATCCCTTGAGATCCATCCAAATATTTTTGTGTTCTTTCTCTTTTAATACTCCATTGCATGGATGGACCACCATTTCACTCACTCCAGGGGCATTTGAGTTGTTTCCAGTTTGGGGTTATTATAAATAAAACTCGTTTGTGTACAGGTTTTAGTGTGAACCTAGCTTTTCGCTTGTCAGGGATAAATGTCCAAGAACATAATTGCTGAGCAATAAGTGCATGTTTAGTTTTATAAGAAATTACTGTGCTCTTTTTCAGAGTGGTGGTATTTACTTACATGGATGATCCCACTTTTCCATTTGGTGTTGATCACCATTTAAAAATACCTGTCCTGGTGAATGTGACGGCTCTCCTCTTGCAGTTTTAACTTACACTTCCCTAAAGCCTAGTACTAATTTCAGTTTTTGCTTCTTGTATTTTGAGACTCTGCTTTTTGGCATATAGATACTTAGAATCTATGTCAATGAACAGTGGATCGATCCTTTTAAAATTTTGTAACATCTCTATTTGTCTCTAGTAATTTTGTTTTCTTTAATATGCCTTATCTGATATTAATATGAACACTCCTGGCTTTTAAAATCTATATGTTTCTGTTTGAAGTGAGTTTCTTGTAGATAACATTGGTTTTTTTTTTTTTTACTCCACTCTACTGTAGAGTTTTTCATTGTGTTTTCATTGTTGTTATTTAGTTCATTTATATTTAAGGAACTATTGATATGTTAGGATTGCCATTTTATTATTTACTTTCTGTTTGTTTCCTCTATTTCTCCTTTGTCTGTCTTTATTTACTTTCCTTTGGGTTACTTGAACGTTTTTCTAGGATTTAATCTTGAATCATTTCAGGTGTTTTTGAGTATGTCTCTATATATAGTTGTATCATCTCTTGGTGATGGCTCCATGTATTACAATATATATTAATAACATAATCTACTTGTGTTGATGTTTTACCACTTTGTATGAAATGTAGGAAACTTATTTCCATTCGGGTCCCTTTGCTCTGCCCCCTTTTCAGTATTTTTCTCTTTTATTTTACATGAATAATCTAATGTGAACTCTGTGTTTGCTTCCACTGCTGCTGCTGCTGAGTCGCTCCAGTCGTGTCCGACTCTGTGTGACCCCATAGACGGCAGCCCACCAGGCTCCCCCGTCCCTGGGATTCTCCAGGCAAGAACACTGGAGTGGGTTGCCATTTCCTTCTCCAATGCATGAAAGTGAAAAGTGAAAGTGAAGTCGCTCAGTCATGTCCGATTCCTAGTGACCCCATGGACTGCAGCCCAAATATAATTTAAGAAACAAGAAAAATAGACTCATATTTGTACTTACTTTTACCTACTCTGATGGTTTTTATTTTTCCTTAAGTCCCAACTTTTCTCTGTTATTATTTCCTTTCTGTTTAGAAAATTCCTTTAACCATTCTTTAAATGTAGGGATCCCAGCATAAAATTCCTTTAGTTTTCCTATGCTTATGAATATACTTCATTACTATAAGATGTTTTCACCACACAGAGAATTTGGGGTTGACAGGTTTTTTTAAAATTTCCTTTTAGTTCTTAAGAAACATGATGTCACTTCCCTCTTGCTTCTATGGTTTCAGATGAAAAATCCACTATCATTTAATTGGTGTTTTCCTAGAATAAATGTGCTGTTTTCCTCCAATTTTAAAGACTTTTGTCTCTAATTGCCCCAAGTTTAATTATGGTGTGTATTAATGTGTATTTTGGGGGTTTATTCTGCTTGGGGTTTACTAAAGCTCTTGAATTTGTAGACTTACATCATTCAGTAAATTGGGAAATTTTTAGTCACTATTTTTCAAAAACTTTTCAGTTCCATTCTTTGTCTTCTTTCTCTCTTTCTGGGATTCTATCATTAGTTATTTTATTTTTGATCTCTAAATCTTTGAAATTGTTGATTTTTTTCAGTCTATTTTTAAATTTCCTTTTTAAAATTGAAATATAGTTGCTGTGTAATATATATTATAGGTGTGCCTGATCAGTTGTTCAGTAGTGTCTATTTGCAACTCCTGTGGACTGTAGCCCATCAAGCTCCTCTGTCCCTGGGATTCTCCAGGCAAGAATAGTGGAGTGGTTTGCCATTTCCTCCTCCAGGGGATCTTCATGACCCAGGGATCGTACCTACGTTTTCTGCTTGGCAGGTGGATTCTTTATCTTTGAGCTACTGGGAATATCTTATTCTACTTATGTTGTTATAAAATAGTCTATATTCCCTGTGTTGCACAACACATCCTTATAGCTTACTTTATACCTAATAGTTTGTATTTCTTACTCCCTTGCCTCTGCATACTAGTTTTGTTCTCTATATATCTGTGAGTCTGTTGCTTTTTTGCTATACTCACTAGTTTGTTTTATTTTTAGATTCCACATATAAGTGATATCATACAGCATCTCTCTCTCTCTCTCTGACTTATTTCACTTCGCATAATACTCTTCTAGGGCACCTATGTTGATGCAAATGGAAAAATTTCCATTTTTGCAATGTATGAATAGTATTGCATCATATATACACCATACTTGATCCATTTATCTTATGATGGACACTTTGGTTTCTTCCATATCTTGGCAATTGTAAATAATGCTGCTACTTCCCTGGTGGCCCAGGCGGTAAAGCATCTGTCTACAATGCGGGAGACCTGGCTTCGATCCCTGGGTCAGGAAGATCCCCTGGAGAAGGAAATGGCAATCCACTCCAGGACTATTGCCTGGAAAATCCCATGGACAGAGGAGCCTGGTAGGCTACAGTCCATGGGCTCACAAAGAGTCAGACATGACTGAGTGACTTCACTTATGAATATTGGAGTGTATGTGTCACTTCAAATTAGTGGGGTTTCTTTGGATATATACTCAAGGGTAGAAATACTGGGTCATGTGGTAGTTTTATTTTTAGTTTTTGAGAACCCCTCATATTGTTTTTACTAGAGGCTGCATCACTTTACATTCCCTTTCCTCCACATCCTCGCCAATGTTTGTTTTTTGGTGTTCTTTTTGTTGATAACCATTCTAACAGGTATCACATGATATCTCATCATGGTTTTGATTTGCATTTCCCCAATGATTGGCAATATTCAGCAACAGTCATGTGCCTGTTGGTGATCTGCATTTCCTCTTTGGAGAAATGTCTATTCAGTCCTTCTGTTCATTTTTCACTTGAGTCGTTCATTTTCCTGAGGTTGGGCTGTATGAGCTGTTTATATATGTTGGATATTTATCTGTATTGGTCATATCATTTGACAATATTTTTCTGAGTTAGTAGGTTGTCTTTTTGTTTTGTTGATGGTTTCCTTTGCTGTGCAAAAGCTTTTAAGTTTAATTAGGTCCAATTTATTTATTTTTGCTTTTATTTCCTTCACTGTAGGAGATAAATTTAAAAGTATTGCTGTGATTTATGTCAAAAAGTGTTCTCCCTGTGTTAAAGCTTGGTCTAGGAGCTTTATCGTATTCTGAATTACATTTGAGTCTTTAATCCATTTTGAGTTTATTTTTGTGTGTGGTGTTAAGGAATGTTCTAATTTCATTATTTTACATATAGCTGTCTAGTTTTCCCCAAACCATTTATTGAAGAGATTGTCTCCTCCACCATGTATTCTTATCTCCTGTGTCATAGATTAATTGGCCAGAAGTGCATGGGTTTATTTCTGGGCTTCTTGTCCTTTTCCATTGATCTATGTGTCTGTTTTTGTGCCAGTATCATACTGTTTTGAGTCTATTTACTTTCTGTTGTGCAGACTGAGTAAATTCTATTGATCTATCATCAAGTTCCCTGATTCAGTTCTTTGGCATATCTACCCTGCTACCCTTCTGCTGAGTTTTTATTTTGGTGATTGCCTGTTTCAGATCTATAAATTCTACTTGGTTCTTTGTATCTTCGAATCTTTGTTGATATTTTCTGTTTTCTCATTTGTTTTAAGAGAACTCATAATTTCTTATTGCAATATTTTTAGGATGGCTGATTTAAAATCTTTGTCAGAATGTCAATAAAATAAACAGGAGATTCATTTTAGTGCTAGTGTCTATTGATCGATTTTTTTTATTCAAGTCGTGATTTTCCTGGGTTTTGACATAATGAGTGGTTTTCAGTAGTATCCTAGACATTTTAGATATTCTATGAGTAGACGCTGGGACCTGGGTAACCTGGGGCTAGCCGCATGATGAGGTGTGCGTGAGGACTGGGTGGATGTGTATTTCTAGCTTCCTGCAGGGTTCAGCTAACACCATTCTGGCAAAAATGGGATGCTAATTTAAACTTCTTCTTTGTAGAATAATGGGCTGCAAGCTTATCTTTTCTTTGGGCCCACTGACCAGTGTGGGCTCCACCTCTTACGTGCTCAGCTCCCACTGGACTCTGCTGACACCAGGAATAGGGGTACATGGAGAGCTGAGTGCCACCACTTTGCTGTTGCACAGGCAAAGCAGAAGCGCGATCATTGATGGACTCAGCTCAGCTCCTTGGTGGACTCTGCAGACCCCAGGGGCTAACAACCAGCTCTACTCTCCGCCCCTTCATTTCACCTCAGTGGAGCTGGATGAGAGCAGAGACCCAGGTCTCCACTTGGGCCTCCTGAGACTACAGTGGGTGGGAGAAAACGGTATGCTGGCTGGGCCCCACTTGGTCTGGCTGATGCTAGGGGTGGAGGTTCAACTTGCTGGTTTCTTCTCTCCTTCCTGCCCCACCCACCATCCTGGTGAGAGAGTCAGAGCATCACCTGCTTCTGCCTGGTGTGGGATGAAAGATCAGCTGCCTCTCAGCCCTGCTGCTTCCACCCTCTAGGGAAATCAAAGTGCCACCACCTGCTTCTGCTGAGCAGGAAATGGGCTATAGGCCCAGCCCTCTAGACCCTGCTGAGCGGGAGAGCTGGGTTGCTGCCTCATGCTTCTGTGTGATGGCAGTGAGGCAAGGTGGAAGACTGGCTCCCAGTTTGACCTGCTGAAACCACAGGGACCGTGGCCTGTTGCAGTGACAGCCTACAATCCAGTATCTCTTGATTATAGTTTGGGAATATCAAAGGTAATCTTTTCTTGTGTGCCCAGTTTATTAGAAAACAACAATTTCATTGCAGTTTCCTCAGTGTTACTTCTCTTTACCACCTCGTTTCTTCCTGGATTCATTCTTCATTTAACAATAATGTAGCTGAACATAAAATTCTAGTTTTGAAATTCTTTTCTTCCATTTATTAGAATGTCACTCTACTCTCTTCTTATTCTTCATGTTATTGTTAAAATACAAATGACATTCAGGTCTGACTTTTTTCTTTTGGAAATTATTAATTCTTTATTAGCTGAACATTTTTGGAGGTTTATTTGGCTCTGATATTATTAGATATATCTATAGTGTTTCAATTCTAGATTTTTCCTCATCTATCTTTTTGGTACCTGGTTAGGCATGTCAACTTGAAGACTTTCATCTTTTCCTTAATTTAGTGAAATTTAACTTCCTATTTCTGCTAATAATTCTTCCTCTCTGTTTTGTGAATATTATTTTGTGAATATTCTATATTTTGTGAACATTATATAACCATCACACTTATTAATTTTCTGTTTAGATTTTCCATCCCTTTGTTCCTTTTTGATGGCCCTGGGAAAAGTTCTTCACCTGATCTTTCAGCTCACACATTCCTTCTCTGGCTATACCCATTCAACAATTAATCCCATATATGACTTTTAAAAAATTTATCTTTTCATGCCCAATATTTTTACTTGCTTCTTCTTAGAAACTTCTCTCTCTGTTTCATGACAGCAATTTCCTCTTTTATCTCTTCAAGAATATTTACTATAGCTCAGATGGTAAAAAAATCTACCTGCAATGCTGCTGCTGCTGCATCGCTTCAGTCGTGTCCGACTCTGTGCGACCCCATAGACGGCAGCCCACCAGGCTCCATAATCCCTGGGATTCTCCAGGCAGGAATACCTGGAGTGGATTGCCATTTCCTTCTCCAATGCATGCGCTTCTGGTGGTAAGAGGTTAAAGTGTCTGCCTCCAATGCGGGAGACCTGGGTTCAATTCTGGGTCGGGAAGATCCCCTGGAGAAGGAGATGGTAACCCATTCCGTATTCTTGCCTGGATAATCCCATGAACGGAGGAACCTGGTAGTCCACGGGGTTGCAAAGAGTCGGACACGACTGAGCGACTTCACCAACTCACTCACTCACTCACTCTCCAATGCAGGAAAGTGAAAAGTGAAAGTGAAGTCACTGAGTCGTGTCCAACTCCCGTGGACTGCAGCCTAGACCCCAATACAGCCCCTGGGTCTGGAAGGTCCCCTGGAGAAGGAAATGCAGCCTATTCCAGTATTCTTGCCTAGAGAACTGCATGCACAGACCATGGATTCGCAAAAGGTTGGACACGATTGAGTGACTAACACTTAACTTTTACTATCTGCCTTAGTCTATTAATATGCCTCCATCTGATGTAGATTGTACAATTTATTACTTTTATTATTGCTATTCTCCTTAGTTGTCTCCTCTCCCCAACTTTGTGAGCTCAGATTTGGAGGGACCAACTACCCTGACTGAGAGTATTTGGCTTAGAGAATGAGATGAGACCCAGGGTCTAGTTTCTGCTTGTCCTGGTGATTTTAAAAGGAGCTAACATTCTCTTGGGAGAGGATCCGGCGTCCAAGGCTGGGCTTGAGTTTAGGTAACCCCTGCCTACCAAGGAAAACTGCCTCTGACCTTGCCCCTGGATCTACTTTTTCCAAGAGATATTCTCTGTATTTTGACTGTAATAGTATCTGATACTGCCTTAAGATTAGCTTCTATCCTACAATGGTGTGCAAGGAGAGATATTATGATTATTACTCTTGCCTGGAAAATCCCATGGACGGAGGAGCCTGGTAGGCTGCAGTCCATGGGGTCGTTAAGAATCCAGACACGACTGAGCGACTTCACTTTCACTTTTCACTTTCATGCATTGGAGAAGGAAATGGCAACCCACTCCAGTGTTCTTGCCTGGAGAATCCCAGGGACGGGGGACCTGGTGGGCTGCTATGGGGTCTATGGTGTCGCACAGAGTCAGACACGACTGAAGTGACTTAGCAGCAGCACGAACAAGGAAAGATGTGATTCACTCTGGACAGCGAGGCAAGTTTGTCACCCGGGTGATTCTCTGACCTTGGTGCCTGGTTCTTCGTCATGGATGATCTGTTCTCACACATCAAGCCACTGCCACCTTCTAAATCCCTAGGACTTTGTCCCAGTTTTCACATCAGAATATCTCACTGTCTGAGAGATGCAGAGCCCAGAAGACCTGGGGTTCCAAACTGTACTGTAAGGCATTGGAGGAAAATGATTTTAGAAGATGGGCTTTGTTCATTTGGGCTGTCTGAATCATGATTATCCATGTCAGCTCAATAGGCTGCAGTTGAACAGTGGTCATTGCTGTTGAGAGTAGCTCTCTAAGGGCTGCTCCCTGAGGACAGACAGGACGTAGGAAGTCAGTGTCCCTGAGTCCCAGTTGTGTGGGGCTTGTCTATTCTGAGTGTGGGCCAGCTTAGAGCTCTTTGTGGGGTATACCTTATCAACACTAATATGAATACTTTATGGATCAGACAGAAGAGAAGCAATGTACTTCCGTCCTGACTCCCATCTATCTATATTTTCCCCATATAGTTTGGAATGCCTTTGAATTTTTCTTTGCTGAGGGACTGAGCCTCTCCCAGAGTAGGGCAGAAGCATATTAGCATAGAGTGAAGCCTTTCCTTTGCTTCCTCATCTATCACGTGGCAGCTGCTTGCTTCCTCCAGCACATACCAGAGATGCCAGAGAGTGGCAAATGGTGTCCTCAGGCCACTCAGAGTGAGGAGTCCCCAGCTCTGATGTTCTCATGGAGACTGAGCGTGCTTTCATGAATGCACCATCATGCTTTCAATGCCTTCACTCATTCCCACAGCACAGAGGCATTTTAATTTCCAGCAAATTTTGCATCATCTTATCTATAGTTAAGTGTGAACTTTGAAAACTCAGATTGTGGTTGACTTAATCTCACAGAGACAGTGAGATATGCTCGTGTAAAAACTGTGAGTAAGTCCTGGAGAGTCCTTCATTTATCCAGTTAGCAAAAATGTAATAAACATAAGCCCATTCTTCGCCACTGGAAAACAGCAGTAAGAAACAAACAGACAATGAGATTTACTTTCTAGTGGAGGGAGATTGATAATTAACATCCAAGGCTGTTAATAAAGATGACTGTTTCAGACAAATGCAAAGGAGGAAATAAAAGCAGATTGAAGGGATACCAAGCTCGATTGTTTAACTTGTCAATACCAGTCATCAAGAATGCCTATGTTAGAAATTTATGTATGTTCAGAGCTTTGCAAGATAAGGAAGGATAGACTGTGAAACAGCCAGAGGGAAACATTCTTGGCAGTGGGAAGAGAAAGCACTAAGTTCCTGAGTTGTGATTAGGCTAGGTCTACTCGCCCAGTAGAGAAGGGCCAGTGTGTTAGGAACCTGGTGAGCAAGACAGAGAGTAAGAGATGAGCAATGAGAAGTGGGCAGCCATAAGTCACACAAAAGAAAGTGTTCACTTTGTTCCCACGGGCAGGGCAAATCCTCTGGGGATTTATCTAGATGTTTTTTCTGCTTTGATTTTAAAACCTCTCTGGGTTATTGCAGATTATAGATTATAGGGTGAAGAATAAACGTAGGGAGGTCAGTTAGGAGGGGATTGTAGCCCTGTATACAAGAGATGACAGTGGCTGGGCTCTGGCTGTAGCAATGTAGGTGGAATGAGGAATTCAAACTATGCTGTGGAGATGAAGTTGATGAGCTTTTTCACTGATGAATAAACTGGACGCCTTCAGGGTTTGGCGATGAGCTAATTGAATGAGCTTATTAGTTCCTAAAATGGTGAAGGTCAGGAAGTAACAGATTAGCTGGGTGGAAATCCAGTTTCAATTCTGGATTGTACTTGACTTGCCTTTCAGTAGAGAATAGTTTTCAGGACTGGCCTCAATGAGGGAAGTAAATCTTTTCAGGTCCTGGAGTGGTCTAGTTTAGAGGAATCATGTGGGTTGGACTTGCTGGAGAGGTGGAGGAGGGTGCTGATGAGAGGTATGAAGACAAGGGGATAGAGTTCACAACTATGTTAAGGTATCAACTTTCAGAATGCCCATTGCATGGGCTAAGGGGCAATAGGGAAAATGAGGTGTTTTGGCTTAACTTAGTGGGTAGAAGGATAATCACTGAAGTAGGAAAAGTCACGTGAAAAGAGTCACAATTGGGAAGAGCAAGGATGATATTGACTTTGGGCAAGGTGAGTTCAAAACATGTCTTCTAGCGCTTTGAGGAATTGTAGATTATTTTGGTACTAAGCCCAGACTAGGGGTGAGATCTTATTTCTACATATCTATCTCTCTTTTACAAAAGAGCATGTATTATTTTTCTAGTCTTAGAAACAATACATAATTATCACAAAACATTTGAAAAACCCAAAAAAAGAAAAAATAACTCAAATCCAACTACCCATAAATAGTAAATAATAATATTTGAAGTCTTATAAACATATATACATTATATAGTTTATACATTTTTATAATACTTTTGTTGGGTTTTTAAACAGTATATAGAGTATATTTTCCAATGTTGTTAAAAATTCCTCCATATAATTCTATATAATGGTGTCATTGTCTTTCCTAAAGCTTAGCAAGTGGAAACTCAGAATTAAGCCCCCCGTATCCCCCCATCCCTCCCACCCCCCTCCGACCCTTAGCCCTGTTCTGGGGCTGTATCGTGTGCTTCTTGATCCCTTATTTATTTTATGAGATGTGGTGACATTTCCTACTTGGGAAAGATATGGTTCTACTCAAGTATCCAGGTCACATGACCAAAATTACAATTCAAGGAAACTAACAGCCTGAGAAAACATTCTTAGAAATAAGCTGTGGTCTTTAGGTGAGAGTGACATGTGATTAATGATTGCTGACCTGCAATTACCTCACCCTGGTGTTAGTCTCTCTCCCTCTGCTCATTTGTTCTTTTTCACTTTCATTTCCTCACTTAATGTTTAGAGGCTTAACAATAAATGGGAAAAAGAAAGGTGAGAGTAGAATAGAAATCGGCATTGCCCAGGAAGAATCGGACTGTCCTACGAGCCCTGGGGCCGAACTCTTTGTAGAGCCGGGCTGGGTTTTCTGTATTTCCTGCCCAGCTGGGGATGGAGAGCCCTTGTCTGGCTCTGGGCGATGTGGAGGAGCATGAGCGGAGGCACTGGGAGCAGTGGTGGGAGTGGTAGGAGAAGAGGGTGGGCCGGCAAGGGTGGAGAGAGAGTGCGGGGCGGGGGTGACTCATCCCCTCCCCGCCCCCTCATCCCTTTGCTCTGGGAGGCAGTCAGGTGGGCCCCTTGAAGTGTGAAGTCACCCAGCTTCACAGCGCAGTGACGCAGGAAACGGGGGTTACTATAGCTGCTGTAAATACGAGTGTGTCCTCTGTTCACAATACGAGTGGGAAGGCACCATGAGAGAGGACAGACAGAGCTGTGATTTAATGTGATGCATTGTATGAGTAATAATATATAATCTCTTACAGAAATTTATTTGGCTGGAAAAGTCTTAGCTGCAGCATGCATGGTCTTCAGCTGTTGCATGTGAACTCTTAGTTGTGGCATTTGGGATCTACTACCCTGACCAGAGATAGATCCCGGGCCCCATGCATTGGGAGCATGGAATTTTAGCCCCTGGTCTACCAGGAAGTCCCAAAACTGCTTGGAGTGATATGGAATAAGAAGTATGCAAGTTTGTATGTGAGCATGGACGTTAGGCAGCTGAAGGAGACACTGAGGAAAGAATAATAGTCTAGGAGAGTTCAGTTTGAGGATATGAAAACTAGATGGGGACCACAGGGAAGAAGTCTGTGCTCCCACATCACTTCTATGGCTCAGATTGCTAGCCAAAGGTCTTTCGAAGGAAGAGCTTAAAACATGGTTAGAGGGAGAAGACACATTGGAACCTATGAGGGGAAACTCAGGGACCCCTTGGAAAAACACTGAGACCCACGAGGGCAAAGTAGACACCCATGTCTCTCTTTTATTACATCTGACCCCAAGGATCAAGGCGACCCACAGAAGGCACTGGAGTCCTTTGCCATGAGCCTACTGACCTTCCCTAGCCCAGTCCTCTCATATTTTACAAATTGAGAAAGAGATTATAGGAGATTATTTAGTTATAGATGTGACCACAGATAAGAGTAAGTGTGTGTTAGTCACTCAGTCATGTCTGACTTTTTGTGACACCATGGACTTTAGCCACCAGGCTTCTCTGTCCATGAAATTCTTCAGGCAGAAATAATGGAATGGGTTGCCAATTCCTTCTCCAGATAAGAGTAAAACCATGTGTAAAATTTGAGCAGACTCTCAGACACACACAGGCACACATGGCCATTGGATAATGCTGAATCACATCTCACCTGAATTTTCTTTTGGGGTACCAAAATACTCTTGAAACAGTAATGCATGTAGCCATTGTATGTCTAAAGAGGCACAGATCTACATTTAAATCGAAACAACTGGAAATCAAAGACACATGCTACTGTGCCGGTGGATATAATTCAGTGTAACGTTTTTGAAAAAGCATTCTTCAATAGCTATCAAATTTAAGAATGTGTGCTACTTTAATCCTGCAGATTCCATGAGTTAAAATACATTTGAAAAGTATGACTGTGCAAATCCTTCTCCTCCTGAAACTGTGTTTAAGTGTAAGGATGGTTTTTTTCATAATTTTTGTTTCTGGAAAATTAGATTCTGGAAACTGTCAAAATGTCCATGTGTAAGGGATTGATGAAATAAATTATTACATCCATAAAATGAAATATTAGCAATTTTTTAAAAGAAGCATAGCTCTTTTTGTGTTGATTTGGAAAATACTTAAGATGTAATATTAATTAAAATGGAAAGTTGAACAGTATGGATTATATTTAACCAAATACTTAATATTTTAAAGGATGTGTTTATAAGGATTGCATAATATGTTTTTTTATAAAAAGACTCACAAGAAAATATTAATGATGTTTTTACCTAAGAGGAAAGAGGAGTTTAATCTTTCACTTTACAATGTGTACCTTTTGAATTTTTGACAACCAGTTATTTAGTGCTTTTAAAAGCCATGATAGCAAATATAGCAGAAAACATAATGGGTTTGGAAGTGATTGACATAAGTGATATTTTCAATCTATAAAAGTGTCTTTCCAGCTGCATACCGTGAAAAGTGTGATGCATTTTCCTTCCACAGCTCTTTTGCACATTAAAAACTATCTATCTATTGATTGACCATCTATAACCATCATCAAGCTATCACTTATCAGGCAGTCTGTCTTTCTATCTACCTATCTTGTTCTTTAGTCACTAGTTGTGCCCTGCTCTTTGCGACTCCATGGACTGCAGCACGTCAGGCTTCCCTGTCCTTCTCTTCCCTGGAGTTTGCTCAAACTCATGTGCTTTGAGTCCATAATGCCACCCAACCATCTTATCCTCTATCACCCCCTTCTCCACGTCTTCAGTCTTTCCGAGCATCAGGGTCTTTTCCAGTGTTTCCGCTCTTCACATCATGTAGCCAAAGTATTGGAGCTTCAGGTTGAGCATCAGTACTTCCAATGAATATTCAGGGTTGAATTCCTCTAGGAATAACTGGTTTGATCTCCTTACAGTCCAAGGGACTCTCTAGAGTCTTCTCCAGCGCCACAGTTCAAATACATCAATTCTCCAGCACTCAGCCTTCTTCATGGTCCAGCTCTCACATTTGTATATGACTACCTATCTATCCTCAAACAAAACCATGGTACCCATGCTGTTCAACAAACCTCTTTTGTCAATAAACAATGGACCTTTAATATCTTCCTAATCTCTTCAAGCAAATCTGTCGTATCCATTTCAGTGTCTGCCTGGGATATTCTATATAGTGGTAGAAGGATATATTCTTGATAATACTAGAAAATGTTCTTGATGAAAGAACAGTGAACAGTGACTTTGACATCACTTTCCAATGCAAAGCTGAACAGATGGTTGGTGCTCTGGGCCAGTGGGGTCCCGGGTGAGAAATCTGAATGCAGTATTATTCTGAGCCAAGCTGGTAACCCTGTCACCCATGGTTTCCCTGTTGCCTGGTGTGAGGTTCCAAGAAACACCCTTCTTGCTTCTCTCCAAATGATCCTCTTCACTGTCTCCTGGAGAACCATGTAGGGTGGGGGAAGGAGAAAATTGAAGTAACTGTTAGGTGAGTGATGGGTCAGTTGGTAAAGAATCTGCGTGCAATGCCAGAGACCTGGGTTCCATTTCTGGGTTGGGAAGATCCCTAGAGAAGGGAAAGGCTGCCTACTCCAGTAATCTGGCCTGGAGAATTCAGGCCAGAATTCAGCCTATACAGTCCATGGGGTCTCAAAGAGTCAGACACAACTGAGCGACTTTCACTTTCACTTTCAAGAGATGGGAAAACCTTTCATTAAGTCTAGTTGTCCCATGGGGAAGAAGGAAGGAGGAGACTGGTTAGGGACCCAGAGGGGAAGAGACAGACTCTGTAGCCACTGGAGATGATTACTTTGATACAAGCATGAGTTGCTTCTGTCACTTTTGTCTGCTGCTGTAGACCAGATCTCATAGCCAGCAACCACTGAGCACTTGATCATTCTTCCTGTGTAGTTTATGTGGACTGGAGGTGCCGGACAGGACCTCTGCAAGTCACATATGCCTAGGTAACCAGTACTGCTTAGGAAGTTTCACCCACAACTGTGTGAGAGCTGGACATGGGGACAGATCTTGCCTAGGGAACACAGTCCCTCCTCCCCCTCTGTGATACTGGGGTCACCAATAACCAGGTCACAGTTCAACAGGTCACATCAGGTCCACTTCCTGGGGTTTATTCCCTGTCCATCCAACACCTCTTCCTGTTGGGGTCACCCCCCCACCCCCCCGCCCCGTCATTCTTGTTAGTTCCTGTTTTCATTTTTATCTTGGCCACCTCTGGAAATAAGGACTTTTCTCAGCTCATTGACTCTCACTTTACATTCTGCTGGGAAGGAAGAGAGGGAGTCATGGCTGGCGGTCAGGAGGACCCCACAGCAGGGAAGCTGGAGATTCAGGAAGCAAGAAGAGAGGAGCTTAATTTCTCCCTGTTGGTGTTATCAGACTGAGAAAAGAGGAGGAAATAGGCTATCCTCCTGGGGACTCTGTATGCTTGCTGGAGCCTGTCTGTGTGCCCCCTGGGAGGGCAGGACCACTCTGTTGCTCTGACCTCATTTCCCACCTCCTGAAATGACTTGTAGTCGTGGAATGTGGGGATTTCCTAGGTAAGCGGGCTGTTTGGTTGGTTGTTTCTTTTCTTTTTTTAAACAATTTGTATTTGTTTATGGCTGTGCTAGGTCTTTGTTGCTGTACGGGCTTTTCTCTAGTTGCGGTGAGTGGGGGCTACTCTCTAGTCGTAGTGATTGGATTTGTTGTGGTGGCTTGTCTTGTTGCAGACCGTGAGCTCTAGGGTATACAGCAGGTGCAGCTCCTGGGCTCTAGAGCACAGGCTCAGCAGTTGTGCTGCACTGGCTTAGCTGTCCCGGGGCATGTGGAATCTTCCTGGAGCAGAGACAAGGAATCTCCTTGGAGTCTCCTACACTGGCAGGTAGAATCATTACCACTCAGCCACCAGAGAAGCCCTGTTTGGTTATTTTTTAATTTGTGTGCTATGGAATTTATTCTAACATTCATCATTGTTTCTTTGGTGAGGATTTTCCCACCAAATTCCCCTTGTGTCCCTTCTTTATAATTGTACCTTGTTGTTGTTCAGTCACTCAGTTGTGTCTGACTCTTTGAGACCCCATGGACTGCAATATGCCAGGCTTCCCTGTCCTTCACCATCTCCCAGGATTTGCTCAAACTCCTGTCCATTGAATGGACATCCAACCGTCTCATCCTCTGTCATCCCCTTCTCCTCCTGCCTTCAGTCTTTCCCAGAATCAGGGTCTTTTCCAATGCGTCAGTTCTTCATATCAGGTGAATAGTCTCAATTTGGCCTATCTGGCCACCATATCCCCTTCATGCTGTCAATGTCAGTGGCCATGTGGTTGCCAAGGAGACTGACAGCACCTCTCTAGAATGGCTCAGTTGACATTCTCTGACTCTATAGTCAGAATCATTTCTGTGATCACAGTCAAGACTTCTTCTTGACTTGCCATCCCACCTTTTACTGGTATTGATGGCTCATGTATAAAGCATATATTTGAATGAAGAAAGTGGGCACTGACCACATGAATCAAATTCCTCAAAGAGATTGCCGTATAGGAAGGACCTGGTGTGGGCTGGGGGAAGCATGGAGGCGTTTACTTCAGTCGCTGTGGGCTAACTCCTGAAGAACTCTCCAGGATCAGCCTTGACCCCACGTAAGTTTATTTCTTGCTCACATGAAGTTGTGCTCTGCCATCTTGAACACTTGCCTTCCAAGGACATGTCAGAAGAAGTGCAAGAGAAATCTGTGTACAGGTTCTCACTGGACCAGTCCTAAGAGTAGCAATTACACCCCTATTCATATTCCAGACTACAAAAGGGGCCTGGGAGGGTGGTCAGGCCATGTACAGCAGAAGGACATAGGTCTGGCAGCAGGAGACTTTTGGGATAACTATGCCTCTTCAAATCTTATTTCTTGTGCTGCTGAACACAAAGAACTCGACGGGAAAGCCTTAAGTTTCCTTCCTTATTCCTTTCTCTATAAGCATTCTCTCTTGGTAGGAGGACTGCTTTTCAAAAATCTGCTAATTATCTACTCTCAGATGAGGTTCTCTAAGCCAGCTCAACCCAAATGTGCTGCAGCAGGTAAAGCTATTGCAAAAGTTTTTAGGTTGGTGCAAAATATTTCTAATCAGTATACACCCGTGGTGGATTCATGTCAATGTATGGCAAAACCAATACGGTATTATAAAGTAAAATAAGGTAAAAATAAAATTAAAAATAAATAAATAAATAAAACTCAACATTCAAAAAACTAAAAAAAAAAAGAAAGAAAGAAAGAAAGAAAGAAAAGCCTTCTTTATTCCTTTTTCCTGATTAAATATTCTCACATCATGCTGCTGCTGCTGCTGCTGCTGAGTCACTTCAGTCGTGTCCGATTCTGTCGACCCCACACATCATAAGCTGTCATTAATCCCTTCCTTTAATTTCTATCAATGGCCATTTAGGTGTTGCAAGATCATCCTTGCATTCATGATGGCTAATGCAGTTAATGGAGCATTTGTACTGCCTTAGGGACTCTGCTGACTGTTCTTCACCCACTTTTCCTTATTAATATTGTAGGAGTGAATTATCACAGCACCAACTCTCTGTTCAATGTGCAAGAGTTTTCAGGCCAGTTTAAAAAAATATTTTATTGATTGTCTTTTTGGTATAAAGAATTATGAAAATGCTGAATCTTTAATTATTAAAATTTTAAATTTAAAAAAATTGTCAAGTTTTTCCTACATGGCTCCTGGGTTTCCTGCCATATTTAGGAAGGCTCTCCCATTGTGTATTTTTTGATGTTAGCTTGTCATGTCCAAGCTGATTCTGAGTTCCTGCTGTGTTCTAGGCATGCAGCTGTCCAGCTTCTCAGTAACATCTGCGTGATCTACAGGAGGATGATGGAGCTCAGGACAGGGGCGTACACCTAGAAGATTGTTCTCTGTAGCTGCACCTACGACAGCCTAATCAGTGTGTGACCTCATTCTTCCTTTGAATTTTCTTTCCACAGGACCAAGTCACTGGGTGTGCCTGGTCCTTCCACTGTTGAACTCTTCCAGGCATTGCACAAATAAAAGAGTTCACAGAACAGGTTCCTGTACTGAGAATGTTTGGAAAATTTTATGGACTTTTTGGGAAGGCATTTTAGCATGCTTTTCTTTTTCTAAATAAGGAAAACAAAATGCCACAATTATTAATCCAGGCGAGATTCTCACACAATATGCAGATTCCCTCTTTCAACTTTTTCCTTTTCTGCAGTAGGATAGTGGAGTTTGGTGATAGCATGAATGTAAGTCTGGATCTCCTCTGCATCCTGCCCCCTGTGGGTGGCTCCTAGTGACCCCCTGCCACATCCTCTGTGCCATGGCACCAGGACCATCTCCCACTGGCTGCCCCACCCGGGCCCCACTCGCATCTTCAAAGGTGACTTCGCCAGAACAGAGATTGGGTGCTTTCCTTTTAGGGTCACATGTTTTGAGGTAGGAAACCTGCACTATTTTCCACTATTTTAGGCTCAGAAAAAAATGTGAGGGTCAATATTTCAGACTTTTTTGGAATGAAAATCTCCTGTTAACTTGCTGTCATATGATCTACAGACTCATTGCCTTTTGAGTGTGTGCTGCAATGGAGCAGGTATTCTCATGGCAGAACCCTCACAGCGTAAGAGCTCAAAGTTTGGGTCCTGTTAGCTCTGTACCCTAATCCTAGAGCAGTGCCTGTCACCTGGTGGGTGGCCAACACGTACTATGGCATGAATGACTGAAGAGGGGTGGGTAAGACCTCTCTCACAGAAAGTGAGGTTCAGCAAGGTGACACCTGTGAAGAGTCCAGCATCTCCCTTCAAGAGTCCAGCATCAGCCTGGGTGGAGTGCATCTGAGCATCACAGAAGGTTGATCAAAAGAGAAGCCACAGAGGTCAGAGTTCTCATGTCCAGACTTATTATTTTTTAATTGTCACTGAAAATTCAATTTACTTTAATTTTTAAAAACTGAAGTATAATTGATTTACAGTGTCATGCTAGTTTCAGGCATATAGCATAGTGATTCAGTCCTACATAGATATATCAATTTATTCTAATTTTTATTTTTCATAAAATATTGCTATTCTTTTGATTTTTTCAACGATTTATTTAAATTTCTTTTTGTTGAAGTATAGTTGATTAACAATGTTGTATTAGTTTCATGTATACAGCACAGTGATTCAGTTATATACATATATATATGGAATATACATATATATATATACACAAGGTATCTGAAAACAAATATATATGCATATATATAATATATATGCTTTTCCTTATACATTATTACAAAGTATTGAGTATAGTTCCTGGTGCCATATACAATAGGTCTGAGACATTTTTAATGTAGAAGCTCTTCAGGCCCCTCACATTCATCATCTCATTCCCTAACCACTCCTTCCACTCCCTGATAAATCACCATCAGCCGTACAAGGCCAGGGAGACCCCTCCTTCTCCTTTCTCTATCAGCTGCAGAGCCCATCTGTGTCAGCCCCTTGTATCTCACATATCCGCTCCTCTTTCCTTAACCAGAGGGGATCATTCAAGAGAAGTTCAGAATTCAAGCTTTAGAACTAGTTCCTAGTCCCCCACTATCAGTGATGGGTGTGGGTTACAGATGGAGTAACTGTCAGACTCAGCACCCCTCCCCACCTCATTGTTACAGTGGAGAGAGGGAGGAGTTCTATACTGAATGCGGAGACTTCCAAGGGGATTGACTGATGCCAGTGTGTGTCCAGCACACAGAAGAGCTCCATCAACAGCAAGCAGTAAGTATTAGGATCAGGGTCCAGCTGATCCTAATGGGGTTCAGAGGAGGAAGGGAAGACTTCCTCTGCACACCTCCGACCCCCATCAAGCCTACATGCCATGCAGTAGTCAGAGTACAGAGGAGAGTTCCAAAATGAACAGGATCGTGCCACGACTCTCCTGGGGTCTTACTACCTCTATAGTTAGTCTGAAATCCAGCCCAGTGTACTTGGGCCCCTCACTTCTATCATCCTGGGTTATCACATGAGCCTTGCCTTTCCCCCCCCTCCAGCACACATCCTTCACTCTAATCCCTTTCCTGAATGGACACGCTATCCATCCATCCCAGCCCTGCAGTATCACAGAAAAACGTATATTTCATAATATGATTTTTTTTAAGCTCAAAAGTATGAAAAGTAAATAATATACACTTTTAGGAATGCATATATTTTTAGTAAAAATAGAAAAGCAAAGTAAAGGAATGACAGCAAAGCCAAGCATCCAGAATATCAAATAGAAAGAAAGCAGCAGCCCAGGGATTTGGGCAGGTGGCAGGTGAAATGCTGAGGACAGAAAATGTGCTGATGACTGGTGGGTAAATTCTATCCATCTTATGGGCTACAGACACTGGGTGTAGGGGTGAGACGTGCCTGAGACTGCACAGTTAGGAAGATAGACATTTGGGACTCAAGCTGACATTTATCTGACTCCCAAGCTCATCATTCATCCTGGGAACTGGAAACCAGTCATCAATAAAGCTGTGCATAAGGATGACTTCATCTGGGATAGAGTGAAGAATGAGACAACGGAGACAGTGGTGGGTAGAAGGCAAGAAGGGTGATCAGCACCTAGGATGGAACTTCGGAGGGACTGGAGAGATAAGAAGGAGACCTGGGGAGAGTGTAGTTTGAGAAGCCCATGTTGAGTGAGTACAGAAAACAGGTGTGGTTAATAGTGTTGAATGGAGCAGATCATAGGACCACAGCTAGAGACTGTGACTCTCTGATTCATCAATATGACTATACCTGAAGGCAAGATTTTTGGATGTAATTGGAAATTAACCCTGAATATTCATTGGAAGGACTGATGCTGAAGCTGAAACTCCAATACTTTGGCCACCTGATGTGAAGAGTCAACTCACTGGAAAATACGCTGATCCTGGGAAAGATTGAGGGCAGGAGGAGTGGGGGCTACAGAGGATGAGATGATTGGATGGTGTCACTGACTCAATGGACATGAGTTTGAGCAAACTCCATGAGACAGTGAAGGACAGGGAAGCCTGGTGTGCTGCAGTCCATAGGGTTGCAAAGAGTCAGACCCTACTGAACAACTGAGCAACAATGGCAAAGTTTACATGAGGTTATAAGGTGGAGCCCTGATTCACTAGGGCTGGTACCTTAAAGAAGAGGAAAAGACAGCAAAGCTCTCTCCACCATGAGTGCGCAGCTGGAATACAGCCATTTGCAGGCCAGAAAAACCGCCTTCACCAGAAACCGACCCTGGGCACACCTTGATTTTAGACTTGCAGCCTCCAGAACTATGAGAAGTACACTTCTGTTGCTTAAGCCCTGCATTTGTAGTATTTGTTAGGACAGCCTGAGCAGACAAATTCCAGGAATGGTGGAAGTATCCCTGGGGGCAGAAATGGCCCAGAGCCTCCTATTTGAGCTTCCACTGTCCCAACACTCATTCGTGAAACAACTTTTGTGACCTGATGAGAGGCAAGCAGTATGAAAGTACCCAGACTACATTCATCAAAGCTGTCCCTGCTGATGGCTGTACCTCTGCTGATGTGGCGACCGTGCTCCCCAGACCCTTCTGGGTGGTGTCCCAGAAACAGGTCTTCCCAAAGGAGTTCTCTCTTACTTTTGAGAACAAATGCTATACCGCTTGGGGATGGAGCACTTTCAGTCCTTCCAAAGCATGAGGCCAGTGAAACTACAACATGGCCTTTGTAGCTGATCTTTGCTTTTGGAAGCAAGTAAGTACAGTGGGTGTTTGAGGTCACTAACTTTAGAAGACAGGGCTGGTGTGCAGAAGGTGCTTTGTTTTCAAGGATGAGGGGTGAAGATACACGGGTTTGATTTCCTCCTCAACCAACAGCCTCTCTGAGAGGCCAAACTGGAGGTGCTGCTGTGTGTCCTCTTCTCAGACCTTGTCCGTGGAGTTTACGTTCCCTTCTGAATGTCAACAGAAAGACCACCATCAAAATGCCGCAGCAAGCGGCACCCCACTACTAGCAACAGACACTGCAAGGTGAGTTCAGTGTCTCCAATCAGGCAGAGTTCAGGGTCGTAACCATGTGTCCTGGTGAAAAAGTGAGGGTCCTTCAGGGATGTGGCATCTTGGCATCTTTCATGCTCTCTCTCTCTCTCTTTTTTTAAAAAGATGCTTCAGTTAAAGTGGGAAGAACAAAGGACATTTATTTCTGACCAGATACAAAATCTTTCACATATGGAAACACTACCCTCTTCCTTTTTTGGAGTCTACTTTTCAAACTGAAAATAAATATTTCCCTTGAGAATTGAGTCTTAAAGAGGGTAATAGCAAAGCAATATTTTATTTGCAAGTAATAGACTTCATTGTTTAAAACCTGCCTTGAAAATGCATTGACATTTTGAGGACCCTTTAGTTATACTCTTTGCCTCCCATTCATCTGGGAATTGTTGCTTGTCTTTGGACATGACATCCATAATAATACATTCTGGGCATTGCAGGTATGAATATACTTCCACATGAGAAAAAGATCCAATTATCATCAAGGTATTGTTCAACATAATTGGCATTTTCTTTTTCTTACCTTTTAGTAAAATAAATAAGTGATGTATGGCCAACACATTCAGTAGCTGTATTATCTTTTGGACTAATCCAAGTGGTCACTTTCCAGACCATTCCACAAAAACGGTTTGCAACTAATGAGCAGGCTGCAGCTTTGTGTCTGGGTGTCTTCAGCTCTTTCCCCTCCCGACGGGATGGGCTTTGAGTGCTGGTGCAGACTGAGCAGATGGCTGGGCCGTTTATCCTCTCAGGCCCCTCGTTCCAGCCGAAACCTGCACGGTTCACCCCTGGCTGGGTAATCCCAAGTCCAGCTAGAAGTGAGGACAGAAATGTTTGCTGGGCCTGAGCTCGTCCCGTCTGTTTGCTCTTGAAGCCAGGCTGGCCTGTTCCTTGCAGATCTGTGGGGAGGCTGCAGTGTCCTTGAATTTCTGATTAACTCTTCCTTGGCTGAGTCCCTGGAGGCTGCAGGCAACCACACTGGGGGACACTGTCCTGGCTCTGCATCCTCACCCTGCCAGATCCCACACACCATACCACAAGTACAAACACTGTGGCACACACATACGCATTACACCCTACATATCATATCACACACGCATCACACCAAACCCCATGTACAAACACTGTGCACATGTGCACACACAGCACACTGCACACACACACACATGTCACAGATGCCCTACATATCACACCACACACATCTCACCAAACCACATGTACAAACACTATGCCACATGTGCATGCACAGCACACCCTACACATCACACCACACACATACACACACATCACACCAAATCACATGTACAAACACTGTGCCACACACACATATGCATTATACCTATATATCATACACGCATCACACCAAACCCCATGTACACTGTGCACACATGCACACACAGCACACAGCACACACAGCACACCACACACACACACACACACACACCTATCATAGACACCCTGCATATCACACCACATACATCTCACCAAACCACATGTACAAATACTGTGCCATACACACATATGCATTACACCCTACATATCATATCACACATGCATCATAACAAACCCCATGTACACTGTGCACACATGCATATACAGCACACCACACACACAGCACACCACACACAGCACACCACACACACACACACACACACATCACAGACACCCTACATATCACACCACACACATCTCACCAAACCACATGTACAAACACTATGCCACATGTGCATGCACAGCACACCCTGCACATCACAGCACACACATACACACACATCACACACATCTTCCATATCATTCTGCATACATACATACCATACCATGCTCACACTCACACACATACACATCACACACAAACACACCCCCACACCCCACGTATACCAGTGTACACATGCCATATGCACATGTACACACTGCATACACCATACCACACCACACACACCACATACAAACACCCCCCACTTCCCTCCTCCAACATACCTGACACACCCACATCTGAGGTCCAACCACTGTTTTCTAGCGTCTTCTCTGACCCTTACCATGAAAGGGATTCCTAAAGCAAAGCCTGCGCGGTTTCCTCCTCAGGGAGGGCCCATTCGAGCACACTGAGAATGAGGGAATATGTCAGTCTCCTCTTCCAGCCATTCATTCATTCCCCATATTCTTGTCTTCCATGATGCACCAGGAGCTCTTCCGAGTTTTGCAAGAAGTGGGGGTGGAATAAGGATGGGGAGAGTGGGCACAGCCCTGTTTCCATAGGGCTTGGGGTCTGGGTAAGGAGGATGCTGAGAACATGTCAGCGAGGGGGGACAGTCACAGCCTTGAACACAGGGACGAGTGAAGACCTGGGACCCTGAAGCAGGAGCTGTGTGGGGAGAGTTGGTGGCAAGAGGAATGCTAACCCGTGACTGTGCCCGCTGCAGAGGGCAGAGGGCGACTGGAAGGGCGGCAGTGAGAACAATGTGGTGTATCTGGGATGTGGAGGCCTGAGGGCTGGTCAGTATGGTGTGAGAAGTCCAGGGGTCGTGTATGCAAACATTCCTTCCTGGGTGTAGAGGTGGTGACAAGGTATGGAGGATGTGCCTGGAAGCACTGGAAGGAGCAGAAAAGTCAGGGATGCTGGACCCCAGGGGGCGGAGCCCACCAAGGGGATGGAGGGGTGGCCGGAAGAGGGAGCAAGGAAGGGGCCTGCACTCGGTCTGTCCAGGGACAAGCAACTGTCAAAGATACAGTCAGGGTCACGCTCTGCTTTCCATTTCTCTTTTCTAAACTTTTGCTTTGAAAGAATTTTGGATTTCCAGAATAGCTGCAAGGATAAGATTTGCATATACAGTCCGCTTGATTTCCTTTTGTGTTAACATCTTACAAGACCAGAGTCCATTGGTCAAAACTGAGAAACATTGGTCCAAACTGAGAAACGATCGTTGGTAAAATACTGCTGATTAAACCACAGAACCTCTTTTCCATTGAGACTCAATCCAGGGCCCCAGGGTACAGTAAGATGTCCTGTATCCTTGGTTCTCTCAAATCTGTGATGATCCCTCCGTGAATCCTTATCTTTTATAATTCTGACACATTTTGAAGACTGCCGGCCAGGTATTTTGTAGAATTTCCCTCCCTGCTAACTAAGTTTGATGCTTTTCAAAGATTACATTGTAGTTAGGGATTTCTGTGCAGAATATCATGAGCTGCTGTGCTGTTCTCATCATCAGGGCATGTAGGGCCTCCAATAGTTTCCTCTCTGGTGATGCTCACCTGGGTCTGTTGGTTAAGTCAGTGTCTGCCAAGTCTCTCAATGGTCAAATGACTGTTTTTCATTTTCCGCATTTTTCTTACAAGAGATTCACTCAGTCCTGCCCAGGCTCCAGAGGAGAGAAGTGCTAAGTTCTGGAGGTACAAGTGTCCCAGAATTTGTGGGGTTATGTTAAATTTGCCACAGTAACCAGAAAGTGTTGTCCACAGTATTACTATTATTATTAGTTAGGAGATTGCCTTTCCTTCTATAAGAAGGTGACATTTTTATTCATAACACTTTTGGCAGTCTCAGGGAAGACGTCTGGCACATCCAGATAGAGAACTTAAAGAAATGCTCATGAATAGCTGTGGAATGCTATACTGTACGGAGACCGAGAGGGGCTTGTGGTTAGGATAGAGGGCTGACCATACTCAGGCCTCCCTTCTCTCCTGTCACTCCACTCAAATGATAGGAAAGGAAAGGAAACCCTATCACCTCATAGAGAAAAAGAGACCAGGTTGAAGCCAGGGATTAAGTGTCCTCACACATGTTGTGGTGACTCAGCTGAGTGGGTACTGACAATAAGTGGTTGTCTTTCTGGCCACCCTACTGCGAAGGGCCAAGCAGTCTGAAGGCCAATGGGGCACAGGGCTGGAGGGACTGGGGGAACTGGAGGGGCTGGGGGCTGGAGGGGCTGGAGGGGTGGAAGGGCGGAGGGAGTGGGAACAGCCCCCAGCAGGGGTTGGGTGAGCATCAATACAGAGAGTCTCTAGCATCTGGTGTTCCTCTCCCAGCTTGTGCAGCGAGGGGTTACTCTGGCCACCATCACCCAAATGAGGAGGTATTTGTTTCCTGGGGCTGCCATAACAGGGCCACAGAGCAGGTAGCTGAGAACAACAGAAATGTGCTTTTTCATAGCTCAGGAGGCCGAACGATGACATTGTGTGTTGGCGGGGCCAGGATCCCTCCCAAGGCACAGGAAGAATCTGTCCCAGGCCTCTCTCCAACTGCTGGTAGTTCCTTGGCTTGTGGCAGCATAACTTCAAACTTCACAGGGTATTTTCTTCATGAGCAATGTCTGTGCCAAAGTTTTTATAAGAACATTAGTCATACAGAATTGGGGCCCATCTTAACTCCCCATTTTAACTAATTGCATTTGCAAGGAGACTATCTGTCACATCCTGAAGTATTGGGGTTTAGGACGTCAACATATGAATTTGAGGGGCACACAACTCAGCTTATAATGTGGTGGAGCATTTACCAGCTGAAAGTACTGAGTGTCCCCATGTCAGGGACGGCAGACCTAGCAGAGGGCTGGAGAGTGCTATGAGGCTGACGTTGAGTGAATACCAGCCTACAGGACTCTGCGTCCTCAGCTTCCTTTCCTGGTTTTGCTTTCACAGAGAGAGCAGCCAGGTCCATGTGTGCTCACCCGGGGAGAAGGTGAGACATTCTCAGACAAAATGTCACCACGTATTGGAACGTGACTGTTTCTCAGTTGCATCTGGATCATCTCACGGCATCAGTCTGCACCCCCTGTCCAGCTCCCATCTTCCCAAATCACATCCAGCACTTTAATGTTTTCCTCTGAGGTATGAACAGAGAGCCAAGCACCACAGATATTGGAGAGAGATTGTGCACATCGAAGCCTGAGACTCAGAGAGAAAACCAGAAAACAAATATGCAGAAGAAAAAATTACCAGGGAGCTAAAAGAGGACTGAAGAATAAGAGTTAATATTCTTATAAATTAAAGATGGAATTGCATCCATAGATTAAAAAAAACAGCATGCTATGAAAAAATAATTACTAACTATTGGTCAAGAGGGAAGGTAGAATATAGCTATTTTAGACATGAAAGCAAGACCTATCTGTCTGCACATCCACCTCTCATCTACTGATCAATCAATTGTCAACCTATCCATTCATCCATCCATCCATCCATCATCCAGAAAGCCAGTCATTACCTATCTACTTATCTCTCTGTATAGTCTGTTCCTGACCCAGAGGTCACACCTGGGTCCCTGTATGGTAGGAAGATTCTTTACCATCTGAATTACCAGGGCAGCTCTATTATCTATCTACTCATCTATCTATATGGTCTGCTCATCTATCATATATCTCTGTATCTATCCTCTATCATCTATCTATCTTTCCATCTATCTTCCCCTGAATTCTGTCTTTGAAAATTACTGGATAATGCACTTCAGTAAAATAAGGAAGAAAACTAGATGAAATGGAATTCTTGAAACAGAGGACCCAAAACAGGAGAGAAGTGGGGAAGTTTCAAAAGTCTCTAGGAGAAAAAAACTGAACACTGGGAAAAGTTTTCAAGTATTTAACACATGTGTTCAAACTCTTAAAAACTTTTGCTAAGAAGTACTTGGAACATTAAGCAAGTTAAAACATAAGACAATGTTTAGTTTCTGGGAAAAAACCCCTAAAGGTTGTGTGAGAAGTGAGGCACTCTCACCCCATGCGTGGGGGAACGTTTGCACCCATGCAGATGATGTAAACTCTGTTGGGAGGGGAGGACCTGGGGAGGTTGCACATGGGGGTGATGGAGAGAATGAATTCTTACCTTCCTTAGTTAATACGATACTCTAGAGTATTGATAAATCAAGAAATAGCAGGATTGTACACCACATAAAAATACAGAAATAAGTATCAGAAAAAAATCTTTGAAAGTTGAAAATGCCTTCCTCTAAGCAGTAGTAGTGTTTTGGGCACTAGGCCCAACCATTTTATTTTTTTAATAAAAGCTACTTAGAACACTTTGATTTCACTCTGGATGTACTTTGCTAAAAATAGAGACATGATTTTACAGCAGAAAGGCGAGTCGAAAAATGTGTACACACAGCTCCCAGAGGCTTAGATCTAGTGAAAGGTTTCTGGCAGGATTCTGTGTTGCCTTTTTCTTAGTGAGACAGGCCGATGGAGCTGTATATTTATGCTGCCAGAACCGGGAGGAAGCCCTTCTTGTTCCTTGGGGCCGTTCCACTCCATCTGTCACCCTCTCCTTGAAAATGCTTTTGTGACAGGATGCTTACAGTTCTAGCACCTTCCCCTATCATTCCTGATGTGAGTCACAACTTTGCTGTTCCTGCAGGGGCGGGCGGCTCAGAAGGCCTGGGAGCCCTTGTCAGAGGGTGAGAAAGAAAACAGCAGCTCTCTGTTAGTTCTGATAGAGCAGCCATTCTCCACTGAGGAACTTAATTGGTAAGAGATTGCAGGCTGTTGGAAAGCCCAGGTCATGAACTGTTTGGCCACTATTTTCGATATCTAGCGAGAGACTCCTAGTTTCATCAGCACCCTCACCCCAACCTCTGTGCATCTTAGAGTCTATACCTCATACTTTGCTCACATTGGGCTTCTTGGAACAGCTTTCCCCACATCCTCCTTCTTGGTAT